>CM049430.1:83424405-93424405 GCA_026929855.1 Poa annua
AAGTCGAGATTTCAGCCTGATAGACTCTATGTGTGATACATAGAGAATGTCGAACATCATTTTCTATCACTGAAAAAGCCAAAATAAACTTAATATTTTACCTAGTCAAACAAGCAAGAACCTCTTTCTTTGCTTGTCCTATTCTGAAACACTTCAGAATCTTGACTTAGGAAATATTCCGACTTAATGTTATTAAGCCCCTTACGATCCATACAATTACAAATCAAATGCTTAATACTCCTAACTTCATTTTATAGAAAATTTAATCACTTAAATAATCCTTTACACTCTACTAGAGGATCTGTGTCATTCAATATGTTGTTACATACCAAATCACGAATGACACCTAGCTCCCACTCAAATAAGCCTTCCGCATATAAGATCCAGGAAAAGCTACTTAGCTCCCACTCAAATATGCCTTCCGCATACAAGATCAAGGAAAGCTACTTTGCTCCCACTCACTTCTTTGCAAATGTAGGTTTCTTCAACTATTTTGGACAACTCCAAAATCCTTTGATCACATTATCAAAGTGAAGATTCCAGCTCCGATATGCTTGCTTCAGCCCATGAATGGACCACCGAAGTTTGCATACATGTTTAGCATCCTCAGGATCACCAACTCTTTCTTAATGACACTATTAAGAAACATGGTTTCCTTATCCATCTATCGATTTGTCATTCGAAATTATAGTGATTGCTAAACGAACCGGAATAGATTTAGGCTTCGCCACTTGAGACAAACTCTCATGTGGTCTGTCGGAACTGTTTCACGACAAATCGAATCTGCTCAATGTCTACTCTCTCATAAAATTCCATATACTATTAACATCCTAGATGCCATCAAGGAGATCTCCCAAGTCAATACCTGGTAATCGTATATGGGTTTTATTTCGGATGACTCATAGCCATTTCTCGTACTTAGGTTCACCATCTCTTCTTCGTAGTTCGTAGGTCTATCATATTCCATTAATATGACCTTCATAACAAGATTGTCGTAACACACAGTGTGGAACACAGCCTCGTATGCCTACGCTCTTAGTATGAGCTCAGAACATCATGATCTTGAATCATCAGCTTTTTCAAGCTGTGGAGCCTGACACCGAATACACTTTCGATTGCGCCACTCTGATGTCTGGAGAGAAAGTTCACCAACTTCGTCTTGCTCTACTTTCTTTCTCACTTATACCCTCGGACAAGAAACTATTTCTTTCGCAAGGTATATCCCGGCAAAGATTTTACCTATGTCGTGAGACATGTACCCAACTAACTCTTTAGGTAGGGTATACTACAAAGATTAATCCATTTTAGGTTCGATTACATCGAAACACTAAATTGCTGAAACGACAATCCAGGCTCAAAAGCCATGCCATCACTCGTATGGTATTGTCTCCATGGATTCAAATGGTTTCCCTATTTGCTAACGTGAGTGTTTACGTTTCTACCATATGACTCTAATGATCACAATAATTCGGTAAGAGATTTATTTACCACACACTATCCGATAGAGTGTAATTACGACGTCCTAACACACCATGACACTATGGTGTTCCATGCGACGTAATTTGTGGAACTCTTCTCACAAGTCTTCTAATGATGTGCCAACATTATAACTCAAATCTTTATTTCCTTGATATGCATCGCGGGAATTTGATTTTCTTCTTAAGTTTATTTCCTACTTCATTCTGAACTTGTTTGATTGAATCAAAGCTTCCAGACCAACATTCCCCGAGTGGATATCCATATATCTACTCAAATGTTCATGAAGTCTATGAAATAAAGTCTTCCACTACACGTTAAAGTATTTCATTGATTCACATACACCGAAATGCACGATTCTCAACAAGCTATACTCAAAACATTCAGTGAAGTTCACGAAACAAAGATCTCCACTACCCGTCAATTACTTCATTGAACCACATACATCTCTATGTATGACTATCAATAAGTTATATGCCCGCTTTCCGAAAACGGTGTCACGGTTATTTTGCAAGTGTCAAAAGATCAAATCTTAGGACTTGTAGGTCCATCTGGTATGGAGCTAATGCACTTACTATAACATTGACATGACTAAACGGTAGTGCCACACATATGCGGTGTCTTTATTAAGTTTGTATCCTTTGGCATTAATATTATGAATGTGGGAGCTTCTACCATCTAAATTCAAATCGGCATATGATCATTACTTTATAAATATAGGACACCAATTTGTCACTATCATGTATGAAAAAGTGTCTCGCTAGAGAAGACACACTTGTAACGATCATACTAGCAGGCGATCATAAAGAATTTACCCAAATGGTAGATCTAGAGGGAGAGTGTCTATGGCCATCACAACAACTTGATTGCCATTATCAACACGCAATGTCGCCTCATCCTTTCAAGCTACTCAAGCAGTAAACCTGATTTTTCACAAAACATGACTAGTTCAAAACTTAGTCACTACTGCGAGTACTTGCTTAGCTAAAACATTCATAACATGTATATCATATATACACCATCATCATTGATGACTTCCGGCGATCTGTTTCATCTTCTTGATACTTCCACCGTAATCAAGAACCATGAAGGTAAATGATTCCTCTTGCATGACATAGTCTATGACAGAGGATTTGCACTTGGCAACGATGTCTGTCATCCAGTGATCGAGCTGAGCGAGGCGTCTCAATGTTCATCAAGTATGAACATATGTCATTAAGCATGACCGCCACGTGCTCCCTCAATGTGTGTATTCTCTTCCATTTTGGTTGAGAAGACAATCAGTCAACGTACTGATAAACTTCATCAACCCAACGTTTGGGGTACTCCGAGTTTAGCGACCATATCATATGTTCGCGATCTAAAAACTCGTACCCACCGTTGGTTCTTTATGGCAGAGATCATAGCATACACTGGACTATGATGATATCATCCGCACAAAATCCGATAATCCAAATTATCTTTTGTTAGCGGAATCTCCGGGTTTATCTCCTAGCGGGTATTGTAACACAAAGAGCTAACGATTTAAACAAGGAGTATCCTCAAGCTAAAGTATAAAACTATGAAGTTTGGACCCAACATTTTAAGTTTCTCAATCGCAGGAATGCGCCTAATTTGAAAAGATGCTATCACAATGGTTAATATCTACAAAGGTTTGCAAAACAGACTCTGTTCATTATATTCTGAGTTCTAGTATTTTAGAAAATAACTATCCGAACTCCCACTCAAACGAACATCCCTCCAGTCCGTTTAAGCGATTACACGACCCCCATCCATTGCACCACCCCTCATCATCAGAGCCGGCGACACAACTTCAAGAGTAGACAAAAGTCCGCCACACCAAATTTGTGACTCGTGCTCGACCTTTCAGTCTCCCTATTCCGAGGCCATATTTCTGAATATGCTAGGCTCGCCACCAAAAACTTCCACGCTGACGCTTGTGCAACATGGCTTACACTCACTGTATGCGAACGACGAGATGTCTGACACCCGATCATCACGGCCTGCCTCATAACGTAGAACTTTCTTGGTGGTGCGCGTTGGAGGGAGAACACTAGTGGTATTTTGAAGAGATCATCTTATATAGCTACCGCCGCGTAACTAATATATACTATATATATAATCACACAATATAAGATGCACACAAAACATCAAATGTAATGCAATGTGATATAGTCCATTACGCCATGGTCTTCTTGGCGCCCGCAGTTTATAAAAAAATTAATAAACCTACCTTGACCATATCACATAGCCCCTGCAAAATAAAGTTAGACGCTTCTACTTTATCTTTTGCATATTTTACATGGCTTGGGGCTGTCGTAAATAGAACCGCTTCATACCTACGAACTTATGACCACAATAACGATCCAATAATTGCATGTTTAATCATCCCTTTCGGGCCCTCCATTGCATTGAAAATGCAAGACCAACTAAAGAGAGAGAAACAGGCACCCGCCAGCCACAGATACGGTGCAAGCCGTATGTCAGTAGTGGAACCAGTCTCGCGTAAGCGTACGCGTAAAGCCGGTCCGGGCCGCTTCATCAACTCGATGCCGCTGGAATCACAAGTGCACGCTAGAGGGTAGCAAATAACAGGAACGGTGCCCCCGTGCAGAACACGGGTTCTAACAGCGTACAGCTATATCTACGATAGATCGGCTCTGATACCACTGAAGGGGATCGTGTGCAGAAAACAAAAAATTTCCTAGCAACGATATCCTTAAACTAGCCAAGATCTACACTGTGCAGATATAGTAGTACGGCGGAGATCGGAATACATACCCTCGTAGACCGAATAGCGGGGATTACGCTCCCGCACAAGCGTTGACGACGAAGACGACGTAGCCGACCTCTAGGTCGCGGAGAACTCGGCGCGACGAAGACGACGAAGATGACCTCGAGGTCGGGTGGAGGAAGTAGGCCTCCGAGTACCGCTAGCGCAGCACCTCGCAGGGCGTCACACACATACGGTGGAGACGACGGCCTCCGAAGCTCCAGTCCAGGACGAGCAGCGGAAGACTTGGACCGGAACACCAGCAGCGTGGCAGTGGGCTATGGTGGAAGAGATCCCCCTCCTCTACTCGGCGTGACTCCGACAAAGGGAATCACGAGATCGAGAGAGAGTTAGGGAATTAATTGGTGAATTAAAAGGCCAGGGGTGCCCCTTCTTATATAGGCTCCCAGGGGGAGCCAACCTTGCCAGCCAGGCAATGTGGGACTATCCCCACATGCCAGGTGCGGCTCAAGAGGGTGCGCCGGCCCTAGTGGGCCCCTTGTGGCCGACTAGGGGTTGACCGAACCAGCCCCCTTCCCTTGGGGGGAAGCTTCCCCCCTCATGGGCCCCCTTTCATCGTGGACTAATTAATATCAAACATATTATATATAATTTATTCTAGCTCCGAAAACTCTTTCGTCGCTGCCCGATCTCCATCGGACCCCTCCCGGGAAATTCCTGGTGATCTCTTTTCTTTCCGGTTGTCTTGTCGAAACCACTTAAGTGTGTTACCCTAGCGGTTCGATATAATAATAGGTATGATCAAGACTCCTCTATGATCAACGACTAACTCGTAGGCCTGGACCCCATGAATTAATCCCTGTGATATAACGAATGACTTTCATCTATCAAACCTGAACGCAAAGTCTTAAACCTTTTGCCATAGCGATACTTAGTGTGTCCGAGAGTCGTTCCATAGATATCTCCATACCTAGCATGACCTCGTTACCGACAACACTATCTTCTATTCGTCTATGATCTCATGTCTCCGTGACCTAGTCACATGCTTGCAAGCTCATTAGAGATGATCTCACCGAGTGGGCCCTAGAGTATCTATCCTGCTATGCGGATTGGCAAATCCCGCTCTTGACCCCTCGTCTCAACTACTCCTTTCCGATACCCAAAAGTATCACTGTTATTGTCATACTATATAAGATACGACGTTTGGTGCGATCAAAGTATCTTTCAGTAATAACAATAAGAGTTGATCTCACGGTCAAAGGCGTAACAACTACGTCCTCCAAATCTGGGTATGTCCATCACATCGTTTTTCAACGATATGACTCCCATTGCCGACCGGCGCCATGCCCATGATCGGGAAACCTCGATCATCAATCGCGCAACGAAACTAGTCTTAGTAGAGGCTACTAGGGACCTGGTTGTTTACGCATCACACCCGTATTAATGTTTCCGCTTAATACAGTTATAGCATGACACAAAAATCTATTATGAACAAACGAGATATGATAAAGAATACACTTTATTAATTGCCTCTAGGGCATATCTCCTTCATAGAGGGCCTCCAGATCGAAATCCTAGTGCACGGGAGGGGAGGAGCCGAGCAGTTGACGGTAGTAGCGTGTGCAGCACCGCCATCTTGCCGGCGTACGAGACGGCAGTCTCGCCGTCCACCTCCAGGGCGCGGATGGTGTTCCGCCGGAGCCGCTGGGAGGCGCGCGCATGGAAGAAGCGAGAGTTTTCATCTCCCTCGACCACAGCGTGGAATTTGCCTCTTTGTTTCCAACGAGCCGCACGCTCCAGGATCAGCGCCCCAAGCTTCGTCCTGCAGTTGGCAAGCAAGGAAAATTCGGGGGGTGAAAGCACACGGTTCTCTTCGAAGTAATCCATAAGATCGATAATGAAGGAGCAGTTTTTTTCAAGCTGAGGATTGAACTTATGCTTACGTTTCCAAACCTTTGCAGACGAGCGGAAGGATTTTAGGCGGGCGGCGATCTCACCAGCAGCATCAGTGGAAGGAGGAGGTCGGGACCAGGCGGGGAGGGTGGTGGTGAGGAACATGGGGTTGAGAAGCCAAGCGTTTTCGAATCGGAAACAGGGGGAGCGAGGGATGTCGGTGGAGGCGGTGACGAGGAGGGGGGTGTGGTCGGAGGTGGGGCGGGGCAGGGAGGAGAGGGCGGAGTCGGGGAAGGCGAGGTTCCAATCATGGTTAAACAGAGCACGATCGAGGCGAGCAAGGACGGGGTTCACGCGTTTGCTCGTCCAAGTGAAGCGGCGATCGAGGAGCGGCAGTTCAAACAGGGCAAGGGCGTGGATGGCATCGTTGAAGGTGGAGGCCAGGGCAGCGTCGAAGTTGTCATTGTTCTTGTCGGCTGGCGAGCGAATTCCCCGATTAGGAGCCAGGGGCCTGCGATAGTAGGACCGATCGCCTCCATCTCGACAAGAAAGGCGGGGGTGAGGGCGTGATCAGCAGGGGCGTAGACATTGGTGACGGTGATCGAGAGGTCGGAGACAGCGGAGGCCAGGACAGTGGTGAGGGTAAACACGCCGCGCGAGGTGGAAGTGAGAGCAAAATCAGCGGGGTTCCAGGCGGTCAATATCCGGCCGGAGCTGTCAACAGCATCGACGGTGACGAACGCGGAGAGGTTGGGGGGGAGGAAGGAGCGGGCAGTGAACACATCAACAGAGCTAAGCTTGGTTTCCTGGAGGCACACAATCGACAGAGCAGCCTCAGAGACAGCGTTGCGCACAATGGGGCGTTTCCATGCTCATGTAGTGCTGACGCGTGGCCCGGAGGGGCGTCAGGCTGAGCAGCAGGGGGCGGGTCGACGATCTCTGTGAGCACGACGTTGCTGCGTAGAGCAGCGGCGATGGGCGGCCCCGAGCTGAGGGAATGACGGCTGCATGGATAATTGAAGATCGCGGGTCCAGCTTTGAACTGCATCATGCATCTGGCGAAGAGTGTTCTTACCTCTGATCGATAGTGCCGCTATATCCGGCCTCAATGATCCTCCTAACAGATAATATTCGGTAGGTACGAGGTCTCCATCGGCAGGGCCGGCAGGTACGAGGTAGCCTGTCCTATAGATCTAGATAGATCTAGATAGCTCACAGACGTACGTGCCCTCGTATAATTCTAAGCCATCACTCTATGACTCAGAGTCGGCCCTAGTGCTACAGGGGGAGGCATGCAACGAGTAACTAACTGTACGATGTATTTTGCTCCAGCCCACTATAAATTATAAAAGCCAGCGCCCAACATAGTGGTAACATACGAGTAGCACTACTGATACACATACACGCACAACATATTTGCCGTGAAGGGAAAACAATGCCTGGCCAGGCGCTACGATTCGTCAACCTTTTGCCGCCGCTGCTGATACTGCTGCTGCCGTACGCCATTGGAGCGGCAGAGACGGGTAAGAGTAAATTCTCAGCCGTGTTCATGTTCGGCGACTCCATCGTCGATCCCGGCAACAACAACAACCGGCTCACGGAGGCGAGGGCCGACTTCCCACCGTATGGCCAGGACTTTCCCGGCGGGAAGGCCACCGGGAGGTTCTCCAATGGCAAGGTTCCTGGGGACATGCTAGGTACTCACTCCGTCCAGAAATAAATGTCATATGGGAGGATTTTTTTTGAACTGCAAACCATTTTACAATTATACCCTTTAAATTGTATTCTATCAGATCAGCTCGCGATCAAAATCACGATTTTTCGTGATCAGCTTCTCCCTCGATCCGTCAGCGATTTGAGCAAAATAATCAAATGGTGCATGCGAGGAAGCGCATTTTATAAGTAAACAAGGCAAACACATTAATTTAGGACCCCAAATAATCGCATATAAAAGATAAGTATGGATATAAAAAGTGTGGAAGTTTCATCGATGTATCTTTTCATCCGTGGTGTACACAAAAAAGATAAGTATGGATTAAAATCGAGTTACTTTTAGCTTTTTTGGAGCCACAGATGTCTGTTTTTTTGCAGCCTACAAATTAAATTATTATTTATTTTCTTACAAAAATATAGAACACATCTATATGTATCTGTGTAAAAAAAGATGGACTGCTAAAATAATAAAATCTAATTTTTAATTTTCAAAATACCGGGCTTCATGGAGCCTGTGAGCCAAATTGCAGCTCTCCTGGCAACTTTGATTTTTGTGTTACTAGGAAAATTACCCGTGTGTTTCCACGAGACGAGAAAACATGTATGAGATACACTTTTTTTTTTGAAGCGCAAAATGTTTGCCATGATGTATATCAGGGCACGTCAAGATTGCTTTTGATCCATCGTTACTAGTTATTTTTAGCCGGCGCCTGGGCTCATTCTATACTATAAATAAAAATAAAAATATTTTTCTACTGTGGCCATCACACGTGTCTCATGTTTCTTTTATTTTACTTTGTGCATCTGCTTCTTCACACCTCCCGCAAAGATGACAAAATACATGATGTTCTCCTTGTATTAAAGAGTGAAAAAAATTGTACCCGTAGAGAAGAGCAATAGTGAGGGGACATAATCTTGGCTTCCTAGAGGACATGCTCCCACGACAAACGGTAGAATCACAAATAATGTAAATGTGTCATAAAAATCTGAAAATGGTGTAACCACTTTAAACTCATGTTTTCTTCACATGTACATTTTTACGGACTGAATATTATTTATGAGTCTTACAAATAACTAGAAGATCCATTGATGTGAAAAAGTAATTTTATAGAGCACTAAACTTAACATGGGGCCTCAGTTTTATAAATTTCCCACAAAATTTACATGCATATAAAATAAAATACAAATTTAAAATCCTTAAACTTATATGTGTGCAATGCATAAAGACGAAAGTACGAGAATAGATAAATAATTAATTAATTAACATATGTAGGCCTTGACAAAAAAATGTTCTGCAAATTGTTCGTCCGGAGAGATCTTCTAACCAATGTAGACACGGTATTATATATCCACTCTATTATTAAAGACATACAACCGAACGCTCTCTCAGGGAACATGATACTGCTGTAGCACCTATTTCAGCCATTAGCCTCTTCCTATCCACACACGCCTCCGGGCTTCGGGTGAGCTTCTTCATGCCCTGGAAAACCTCACTATAGACCTGTAAAACTGGATTTGACGGCCCTTCGAGTTTGTTAATTTACATGTGCGGTAGCCAGATTGTTTTTTAGCAATTAATAATATTATTAAGAAGTTGGATGAAGATGGCCCAGCACATTGAAATATGTAAGTTATATATATGCCCTACAAGGGTACGTCTTCATAAACTATATGAGCTTCAATTCCTTAATGCAATTATTCCGTACACCAAACTTGTATCTTTATCGATGCTTGTTTTCTTGATCGAGAAGCTTCTAAATTGGGAATTAAGGAGTTATTACCGCCGTACAAAGGAGATGATGTTGAACTAAGTGACCTGCTCACTGGTGTCGCATTGCCTCTGGAGGCTCTGGATATGACCCCTTAACTTCTATACCGGCGGTAAACAAATTTATCACATGCATCTGAAAATTATAGTCTTCCTGCAATACATATATCGGTTTGGTTTCACTTGAATTTAAACTGGTATGAGAATTTGTGCATTTTTTAATGCTTCAGACCAGTGGCGGAGCTCCAACAAAGCTAACCTGGGCCGTGGCCCGCCCAGGATTTAGCCATTCCTTTGTATTTCCTTACTGGGCCGGTCCAAAACGAGTCAAGTTGCACATATTATACACTGCTGGCCCGCCCAGGAGTTCTCGTGGAGCTCCGCCAGTGCTTCAGACTGCTACGTCGAGTACCGGGCAACTTGATTTACTTCTTGAATATAAGGAGACCCTACAAGATTTGGTCGGGGAGGAGATGGCACGTGTCATCTCAGAAGGCATTTATTTTACTGCCATGGGAGCAAATGACCTTGCAAACAATTATTTTTCAATTCTTTTGAGGCGTCATCAGTATGACCTTCCTTCGTATGTGGAATTTCTTGTCTCTTCTGCAATTAATTTTACTACGGTAAGGGTTATATAAAATCTCGTTTGACCTCTTTCCCTTAAAAAAATATTGATACCCATGCATCTTCTTGAAACATTTGAAGTTCCAACAGATTTTCATCAGGCTCATAACCTATGAAACATTCTTGTCGTAATGTATCTGAAGTTTTCCTCTAGTCATGTGACTTTTATAATTTGAGATGAGTTTTAAAGAATGGTAACTTACACTCTCAATTATTTTGATCCTTGCAAACAACATATATGCCTTTATAGTACAGAATTATATTGATCCGTGAAGTTTAGATTAATAAGTTGTTCCGTCCAAGAGAAACAAAGAAGATAAATCGTATGTATTTTTATATAAAAATATATTAGCTTCAATTGTTGTTTTATAGACCACATACTATAAATGGTGCTCACTCACAAATTTTGTATTATAATTATACAGAAATTAAATGAGATGGGTGCAAAGAGGATTGGATTTTTTGGCATTCCACCAATTGGATGATGTCCTTCACAAAGAAAACATGGATCCAGAGAATGTGAGCCATTGAGGAATCAAGCAGCTGAATTGTTCAATTCTAAGATAGCAAAGGAAATAGATCGACTTAATGCAGACAGAAATGTACAAGACTGGTTTGCTTATGTCGACATATACTACAATATGCTTGATCTCATTGAACGACATGTTTTTTATGGTGAGTGTAAATTATACTGCAGGGTTTCCTCAGCGGTAGCAAAATCTAAAGTAACAAGAACTGCATATATATAGTGGCCCGATATGCTTTCATACAATTTACAATAGTCTGTATCTTTTTTATATGTACATGTATGTATCTTTTGGTTTTGGAATATGTGCTAATGGACCTGTTGTCATCCAGGTGTTTTCTTTCTTTTGCGGGAGTCATTAAAAGTTTGATACTGAATATTTGAAACTTATCATTTGATAGGTTTCAAGGAGGCATCAGATGGATGTTGTGGTAGCTCAGTGCTAAATGCAGCAGTATTCATTCAGTATCAGCGTGCATGTCCAAACGTGTATGATTATATTTTCTGGGACAGCTTTCATAGTACTGAAAAGGCCTACAACATTGTGATGGATAAGATCTTCCAGCAAAATATCCAGTACCTAATGTGAAGAGAGAAAAACGCCCTCTACCTCCCTCTCTACTGCAGTCTGAACCAGTATTATTAGAAAACTGCATTTAGTTCGAGATTTGGTATACACAATCCACTTATAGAAATGTTTTACCATGCATGAAGTTTCTATATCCGGTGAAAGTTTTCTTCTTTCAAACTGGGTAGATGGTAACCGTGTGTCAAACATATATGAAACTTTTTTTGTGTGAAACTTGCATGTTGATAACTTGTTGAAACTGAACAACCTGTATGTTTTTTTCTTCGTGGAGTTGAAACTTGCATGTTGATATACATTATTCTGGAACTTATTATTAGACAGTGACTGCACCTTATTATATTTACTTGGTAAATCGTGAATACATTGATCTGACGCTGATAACTTGATGAGCCATCCTACTCATCCAATAATTTACTGCAACGTTCTCAAGAGAGTGGAACCTATGAGATCGGTTTCATCATGTTCTTGTGCCTTCTGAATCTGATTATGGTTGCAAGAAAGTCTTTTGAAAATATACCCAAAGACACTCAATATTTATCAAGGAAAATAATAGTTGGTACATAGCAGATACAACTCAACACAACATGGTCCGGTACAAAAACAAAAATACTTTGCAAAGTATATTGGTCGTTTTGTTCTTTCGATTGTTAAGACTGCTGCCCGTACTTGAACATGCACTGAACAAGCATCAAGACTAGGAACACTGCAAACCCCCTTGTCAACCAAGGCTTTCGAAAACCACAATAGCAACTCACGACGAAGTGGGAACAAGATCGAATAACCGCTATAAGAACATCAGCTGGAGACACACCCCCAAACAACACAGACAATCGTTCACCACCAATCCAAAGCACTGGAAAGCCGAACCTTACGCGGACCCAAACAAATTAAGAGAAAAAAGATGTCCCACCACATACTAGAAAACAGCTTCCCCCTCATTTATCTTTGTCAAGTCATCAAATTGCTTGTATATCCAAAAGAATCTTAACTGCTGCAACTTTGTCCTCAGGAACATATATTCTTCTATAAATCTGTTAGGCATTTAAAGTAAAACCCCAATTCTCCTTGCAAAAAATATATTGGACAATACTATGATTCTTCACATGGTCATAATCAAGCATTTGTCTGTGGAAAGGCCACATCCCAAGATTACGATGCTGCTTAATTTTTGATTTGCTTGATTACGGAAGATGCAATGCTACAGCAACATAGAGTAAACGACAGGAAGTCATGACGTTGTCCAGATAGGCTGCTCCAGATTTATTCCTTCATGATCGATTCTACCAATCGCCATTTAGTTCAAGCTGCCGTCATTCAAGTCTTGCCAAGAAAGAGGGTGTTTTTGTGAACTAGGTTTGCATGTTCTAAGCAAAATCGCTGTCAGATATTCAAACGGTAGCCAGGTTGGACCAAGTAACTCCATGCAGTTGTCATTTTCACTGAGAGTGCATCTTCTCATCTTCCAGCCGCTCCCTGTCCAATTTGCATGCCAAAGCATTCCATCATCTGATTCTATTCTTGAATAGAAATTTCACGTCACTTGTATCCGGGTGCCTCCTTGCAGTAATTTGTATTACAGCACCATCAGCTAGCATGCGCTGAACAACTCTGGTAATATTTTTTGTATCGTCTATCCCGAGATGGTGGCTTCCGACAATTGGGATTTCAAGCTCCCTCATCATTGTCATCATTCCAGTTGCCTATCAAAACACAGGCCACCGAAAATTTATTGGTGCCTACTTCAATATAAAGATAAACACCTCATGAGCAATCAGAACTTTATTCTAGCATGTATGGGTTTAATTTGCTTACTCTTCTGTTATAGAAGTTGAGGTATATATCTTTCACATTGATCCACTCCATAAAGTAAGCGGGTAACTTTATTTTTGAAACCTTGCACTGCTCAGGGACCTTTGTCTTCAAATCCCAATTACCACTGGTACATAAACTTAAACATGAGAACCGACACATTTGAATCTGAAGCAATGAAAATAAATTTTACCATGGAAACCTAGATTAATGAACAAAAAAGTACCGCGCAAAGGGTTCATATACTGTATTTGAAAAAGAAAAAAAAGCCATACGCCGAAACCCGTGTGCTACTGGCTGAACCATTTTGGATCGTGTGTTCGGGAGTTCTCAGAATTGTGAATAGCTTCAAGAAATTCCGCACGGAACTCCAAGTTTTGTCGGTTTCATCTAACATTTTTAATAAGATTTTGATATCACATGTTCACAACCCTTGCCTAAAGATCTAGTCCCAGAATGTTGATTCTGCTAGAGTGGATCAAGAGCCTCCAAGCAAAAGCATGTAAACTAATACTAGACAATGAAATATTATGTTGCAGGACTCAATGATCAGAGTTTGGAAGAAAAGTTCTGCATGAATATTGAATATCGATATTTTTATTTGAGAAAGTGTAGTACCAGAAGCTTTAACTTACCATGTAATGAATGCAGCATTGTTGAGGGATTCTCCTTGTTTCTGTTTCCACAGTTTGTGACCTCCAATCCAGTCTTCGAACTCTTGAAGAACTTCCCCGAAAGGGATAGCAGTGTCATGCCATACACTGAATATGTAATGACACATAAAGTTGTTATTAGACAGAACTCAAAATATCTAGAGCAAAGGAATACACAGCAGGGTCCTAGACTATTTTGTGTGATAATCTAATGACCTGCAGCAACAATTGTTGCATATACATCCTCAAAAAGGGGTACTAACGGTTTATTAATTAAGATGACCAAACATTCTATATCAAACGGATGACTAGTGCACAAATTCGGTTCATAACTTCACATTGTAGCGCTGAAAAAACTAGGCAATCAACACATAACAATATAGCAAATATTTTGTGTAATAAATGAAGGAACAAAGACAAAGCTAAACCTAAGCCCTAATTTAGAACACAACAAACGTTAGTTACAAAACTCAAAGTAAGGAACACAGAGTACTCAACGCTTAGGTGATCACAAATTTGCCTAGAATATGTTGACAATGATTAGCCAAGTGGCAGGCTACTCCATGATAAGACAGAAAGGCAAGTAAGTTCGAACAAAAATTTCTTGAACTGGCATGTTACAAGAATGAAATTTATGTTGTACTACTGTAAATTCACACCTCAAATCATAACACAAACTATTCTGAAGAGAGAAAAATTAGTGCTGCACACACCGGTCGACTCCAAACTTTCCATATTTCCCTTCTATATATTCTCCTATCCGATGCTCACTCATTGCAGTTGGGCGTACAAACCTACAATCAGCAGTTGGCTAGTGGTTACTGATACTGTCAAAAGAAATAAGGAAATACAAGAAAGGTATCAACTAGTACAGCCTAAAGTTGTGTATAAGCTAAGAAACAACCAGTAAAGAAGGAACTGTACAACAGGCATCTGCTTACATGTACTTATTTTAAATGTGTAATTCGAACTTGTGGCAGGATACAAGAAGGAAATAGCAACATTCCCTTGATTATGGTTCATAGTGTGGATATCATATGGTTTATCAGATCACACATAGAACAAGTAACAGATGAATTAAAGAATTGGTTTACATTTGAGTACATAACCTTTCATTCCCAAGCAAGTTGGGGCAGGCTAGAGTTGAAACCTATTACGCCCCAGCGGGATTCTTTTGGGTTTCATCTCCTTAAGAGTGGCTGGGTTTTTACGTTGGCTCGTCAAGCCTATCACAACCCTCCTCCTTTATCCGGGCTTGGGACAGGATTTGTTGAGACAACATAGGTAGAGTACAGAGCAAAATCAAAAAGAATTTGCTACCCAAGCATGGACATGTACATATGAATATATAACCAGGAAAGAAGTATTGCTGCCCAACATTAGTTCAACATTTTGTGGTGTTTCTCCATAGATCCCTTGACACTCCACCCTAGAGTAGTGTTTAACAAGTATCTAAATGTCATTGGCTGGTTCTATGTATCCACTAATCATTTAGTCTGAATTCAGTACTCTGCTTCACTTCATCGATTATTTCACAGCTAAATCTGCTTTTGTCTTTACAGTATGAAATCATAAAATACAATCGGAAGAAAAATATAGGAACACATGTACCACAAGAATATCAGTCAACTCTATTTCATCTTTATGTTAAGCTGGCCATTCGTCATGCTTAAATGTCTGTCTGGACGTGAGAATAGTTGCTGGTGTTGACTGCACATTCATGTAAAAACTAGAGAGGTCAATATTGGCGGTTGTAACACTCAGTAACTGGTACTCGCTTGGTCACCTGGTAATGATTTTAAGATAACCAGCTTTGTACTTGGCTATCTGCTAAAATAATGGATCGACACATGTACATTCATATGGTATCAAGAACATCTGATTCTGTTAGGGAAGCGAGATTAGATGGAGCAGGAGCAGCAGCAGCCACCTTTGAGAAAATGAGATGCAACAGCAGCTGCCTCTGGCGTCAGAGAGAGAATGGGCAGGAGCTGTTGCCATCCATGAGAACAGACAATAGCAGGCGTCACCTCGGCCAAAGGAGAGCAGGATGTGAAATGGTTATAGTAGCTATCCCCACTACTTTCTCATCTAAATTAAGTACTTGTCTGGCTATGCCAGTAAAACCTCTAAAGAGCTCAGTGAAGACACACGTTAAGCGTGCCGAGTAAATCTGTTTTTTCATTGCACATTGATGGCAATCTCATCTATGGTGCAAAGAGTTTGACAATCATTCAAAGAAGCATATAGATTAACAAAATAACACTAGAATCTATGTTTACAATTAAGAAATACCTGTGAAATGAATCAACGAACTCCATGCTATGCGCATCAATCATTACAACCGGGAATTCAAGAATTTCAACCTTACCCTCCAAATCAAGAACCAAAAAATAATCCAGTTTCTGAGGCTTCACATTTTCTGCAGCTGAAGCATTCACTGGTAGGTCCATCAACAAACTATGATTGAATTTCTCAAGATGCAAAGCATCATCCATCTGTGGAAGTACACATCTGAATTACAGTGCTTTCGTTAAATAAGCAAGTCTAGATGAAATATATTTTTTAGTAAGGGTTACAAATCTGTTAAAAGACATTCAAACCGAACAGACGCTGATTCGCCAACCCAAATATTTGCTAATCTGAAGTCATTTGATACCCATGCTACACAAAAGTTGGGAGTACTCATCAAGACTAGTTTAATGCGCGGATAAAGTGTCAATTCTGTCCCAAGGACATAATATGTAACTAAATTATAAGTTAGATTTATAGAACTTCTAAGAATACAAAGAGTTCACAGGTGTAATTTTCTTCAACATAGCCACATCATAGATGTTTTTATTTAGGCCTGGGTGACGAACGGCTGGAGATGCCGTAAGAAAGTATGAGGATGCCACAGTACACAGAGAACTAATCAATAACGAAGCTGACAATGAGGGGAAAGAGTTGTGGAGAAAAATCACCATGGTGCATTTTCCCTGCGTGTAGTACAAGCACATGGGCTTCCAGGGCCGCCTGGGTGTGGGCCTCGGGGCTTCCGTCACCTCCCCCTCCTCCTCCCTCGCAGTAGAAGCGGGAGGAGAGGCTTGGGAGAAACCGGCATCGATGGGGAATCTTCTTCTTGCGTGGGAGAGGCGCGGAGCCGAGACGGGTGGGGTAGAGGCGGAGAAGGGGCGCAGGAAGGAATGGAGAAGGGAGGAGGTGGTGGAGGAGGAATGGGTGAGGAGGAGGAGGCGGGAAGAAGAGGACGAAACCCTAGCGAGCGCCATGGCGAAATGATGCGTCAGCTAGAGCTGCGGATAGAGAAGAGAAGCGGGCTCTCGCGGGAACGATGAGATGGGCCGGCTAAGAGAGCGAGTGGGCTGAGAAAGCGATACGTTCCATGCGTATGTGTACGGGTTCCGTATTTTAGTCCCACATCGGAGAGTGAACAAGACGGTGCCCAGGTTAAAGACTCCCGCGCCGCAGCGATGTCGTGCCCAGACGGAGGCACACAACGACGGACACGGGGATTAGGTAGGATTATCAACCAAAACTGAACCTCGTGTGCTGGTCGCCCCGTGCATGGAAAGTGCACTTAGCAACCTAAACACACTCAAGGAATATTGTGGCCAACATGAGGGCTTCCATGATCGTACCCGCGCGTGATATATGCGCCTGGCAACCTTGTGAGGTTTTTTATTTTGATTTTTAATATCCTCTTCTTCTTTTTTTGCCACTGAAACTTGTTGTGAGATCGTCACTATGTCTATACTACCCACTCGAATCTACACGGATCTATCTCTGATACCAATTGTTAGCGTACACCCGATCTTCAAGACGACACACCTCGTCTTTTAGACGACCATGACACACATAGCAATAGCTCCTCGATACGATCTCCTTAATTGATACATACGCACGTACCAACTACCAAGCAGGCAGGCACCCTTAATTGATCTATACTAACATCTTTCACGTAAGTACAACTTCTAGTACTTAAGCAAAATTATGTACCGTAAAATAGGTATTCCGAATGTCAGTGATGAAAGCGATACCACGCCTCGAGTTCGATTACTATTCATGATTTTTTCTCAAGATGAAATATAAGAAATGTTCAACCACTTATTGCAATCACCATTACCCTATATATGAAAGTTGGTCATATTTGCATCTGGATCTAGCATCCACATCACCTGAATGTTGGTGGTCGTCCGATCGGAGCAACTAACGGTCCAGATGCGCTGAAATCACCACCCCCCCCAAACGCGCAGTACTGTAGCAGTGCCCTCTCCTCCAATCGCACGACGACACGTCGTCCGGTCTCCATCCGGTCATCTCCGGTTCCGCCGGTCACAGTGTCATCTTGCAGAAAAACCACTGAAAGATCGAACTCCTAACCCGTAGTCCAGAGGTAAGCACGTTCAGAAATCTATTCGTAACCCTGGAAAAAGATAAGGACTTTTTTGCAAAACCATCCCGCACAATCACCATGCCTTTTTTCTCTCTCGCGCGGCTCCGCCGTCGCCGCACGCCCCTGCCGTCGCTACCGGCCTTCCCCGTCAAATCAGAGGGCAGTTACTCCACCGCGTGCTCTATCTCCACGCCGGCGGAGGCGTGCCGGGGCGGCCGCAATCGCCGCCATTCTTACCAGGTTTTGCCAGCGGATGCGGGACGGCTGCTGGTGGCGCGCCGCCGCTACTTGGTCGCCGGAATCGTCGCCGGCTGCGTACGGACGCGGCGGGGCTCGCCGACCGCGGCGCGGACGATTCCGACGACTGGGCAGCCCCTGCTCCTAGGAACTGAAGTGGAGAAAGAGGAGATTAAGCCCAGCCTCCACAAATCCTGATGCACGGACAAGGAGAGGTGAACTCCCGAGCTTAAACATATGTGGGATCGATCCCCTTTCTTGCCGTCGCTTGCCTGCACCAGTAGTTGCTCCCCTGCCGGACCAAGAAGCGCGGCCTGGTGCTGCCACTCGTCGGCGCTGTATCCAAGACATAGCGCTTCCCTCCCACCGCCAGCAACCAAGCAGGAGCAACATCGCCTGCTAGACCTTGGCCCGGCTCTGCGCCACTGTCCTGAGAGAGGAGCTGGACCTGGACGACGCCCAACGACCAGGCGGGAGCCGAGCAAAGGTCTGTCCTTTTTCTTCTCCTCTGCTTTTCCTGTTATTTGTTAGCTTTTAGTATTCAATCACTTGTTGCTTACTATATATTTAGTAAAATTGCATTTATCTAAAATGTCAGTAATGTGATCCAGTAGTCTATAGACTTATGTTTACAGACTTACAGTTTTATCTCATGGAAGATCTTTAAATATAGATGTCTAATGCTCTTTTGCTACAATTCAGGTTACTTATTATGTATTCAGTGTAATAATGCGTACCTATTTCTTACTCTCCAGGTTCTTCTTGCTGCAACTTACTAATGCTAACCTTCTGTAGACTCTGGAAGACTACTTGCTGGTTCTGCTAGGAATGGTGAAGGAAGATGAGAGGCCTCTTTTTTCTTCTGTTATACATTATGTTGTTTCTCAGTTCTGTTTTCAGTAATCCTGGGAAATTATGCAGGTAGTGAGTTGAGGAATAGTGTGCAGTTTCTGGACTAACCAAGAGGACAATGCTGAGGTACGTGCTTGCTTATCCAGCATAATCTTTATGTACCAGCTATTATACGATAATATTATTTGTTGCTTAGTTCTTTGGCGTAATATGAGATTTTCAATTACAGGAAATCGAAAGGAAGAAGTTATGCTTCTCCTTTCTCCTGGCCCTTGTGGTGTGCTAATGAGTGAATTCAATTTATTGGCTGGATTTAAGCCAGTGGTTAAATCGTCATCATCTGTTATAAGGTTTTTAGTATGTGAGGAAGTATTTAAGGCACTGCTTTAAATCATCGCCATCTGTTCTAAGGTTTTTAGATTGTGAGGTAGTAGGATTTAAGCTAGAGCTGCGGATAGGAGAAGAGAAGCGGGCTCTCGCGGGAACGATGAGATGGGCCGGCTAAGAGAGCGAGTGGGCTGAGAAAGCGATACGTCATGCGTATGTGTCCGTATTTTAGTCCCACATCGGAGAGTGAACAAGACGGTGCCCAGGTTAAAGACTCCCGCATGGCAGCGATGTCGTGCCCAGATGGAGGCACACAACGACGGACACGGGGAATAGGGAGGATTATCAACCAAAACTGAACTGAACCTCGTGTGCTGGTCGCCCCGTGCATGTAAAGTGCACTTAGGAAGTAAAACACACTTAAGGAATATTGTGATCAACATGTGGGCTTCCATGATCGTACCCGCGCGTGATATATGCGCTTGGCAACCTTGTGAGGTTTTTTATTTTGACTTTCAATACCCTATTTACCTTCTTTTAAATAATACATTTGTTTTTGGCACTGGACCTCTTTTGTCTGTTGTGTCACCGGTGTCACCGTCATCGCCAGCGATTGAAGACATCACCACTACACTTCCCACTCTTCCTGTTGTGTTCTTACTCCAATTACGTCGCCGACCATCCCGCCACCCCCTCTTTACCTTTTTTAAAGAAAAATGTCTTTTTTTGACACTGAACCTCTTTTGTCCGTTGTCATCGCCAGCAATGTTGAACTAATGTTGGCGGGAAGAAGACGACGAAACCCTAGCGAACGCCATGGCGAAACGATGCTTCTGCTAGAGCTGCTGATAGAAGAAGAGAAGTGGGCTTTCGCGGGAAAGATCATATGGGTCGGCTCAGAGAGTGAGTGGGCCAGCAGCTGGATCATAACGTGTGGGGTTTGGTTTTTTAGTACCACATGGAGAATTAACAAGACAATGGCTAGGTTAAATAGCCCCGTGCCGCAAAGATGTCGTGCCCAGATGAAGGCCACAACGACGGACACGAGGATTGTCAACCAAAGAAGAACCTCGTGTACTGGTCGCCCTGTGCGGGAAAAAAACTCTAGGACCGGGCCGCAGGCTTCATCTCCTTAGACCCCTCCTAGGATTTTGACACGTCAACGGACAACACCGATCTCAAAACTCCTCCTAATCATCTATTCCTTTCGTCTTTGGTCACGGAACTGTCAAACCGAAAATCAGGAACGATCGTGCTGGATATTACGGAGATCATGGCGTCTTGAGACGCCCCATCGTTGGCAGTTGGCAGCCGCGTCCGTCGGCCAGCACACCAACAGAGCCGCTGACCTACTACCCATGCCCACCCATCGTGATGCTAACATAGGAGCTGAGACCTCCGATGGTAACAACGCTATTGTCGGCAGCGGCGGCCGCACACAACCTGATTCTTCCTTCTCAGTTCAGTCATCATGATGATGTTGTCGCGTCCACCTCACTGCCGCAGGTGCATTATCCCATTGAGCTCGGCTACTTCCCCGTTGAAAGGTTCAGCTACAATGGCAACCACCAAAGAGGTATCACACTGGTCCGTTCATTATTTGCCAAAAAATAATGATTGACTTGTAGTATTCAGTTACATATATTTCAATGCAGGTTCTTTATAGTAGTTCTGAATCAACAATTGTTCCTAAAGTTGGAAATGGTTTTTAAGTCAGAAGAGGATGCATACGAATTTTACAACGAATGTGCCGATAACATTGGTTTCAGCATTCGAAAGAGCCACACAAAATTGAGAACTGATAAATCAATTTATCAGAAGCATGTAGTTTGTAGTAATGAAGGGCAAAGAGGTAATCATTCAAAACATGATACGGTGAAACAAAATGCTGCCACAAGGTCCGGTTGTGACGCACGTATTCAGTTTAGTATTGCTCGTGATGGTGTATGGAAGGTGTAGAAGATTGTACTCGAGCATAATGATTATCTCGCAAGTTCTAATTAGGGATATTATAACTAAGTCAAATTCGAGCTCTCTCAGGCCACCTCACTTTTGGACCGTTGGTTTCGTCAGCTCATAATCCCGGCCATTCGATTTCTTTATGTAGGCTAAATGGGCCAAATGTCCCTGAGGGACCCTGCTCTGTGCATCAAATTGAACCACTGTAGTTAATTGGGCTCCTAATATCCACCGAAGCTCATGTACTAGAGGACCCCATATCCACAGTAATCCCACCGAACAAGCGAGTACATCTTCCTGGGAGGGCAAGCGGCGGCGGCGTGAGAAATACGATTCATTCTTTGCCGAAGCACGCCAAATTAATCTACCGTTACTACAAGGAATTGAAGGGAATCGTGGACAGAAAACAAAAAAATTCCTAGCAACGATATCCTTAAACTAGCCAAGATCTATACTATGCAGATATAGAAGTACGGCGGAGATCGGAATACATACCCTCATAGACCGAATAGCGGGGATTACGCTCCCGCACAAGCGTTGACGACGAAGACGACGTAGCGTACCTCTAGGTCGCGAAGAACTCGGCGCGACGAAGACGACGAAGATGACCTCGAGGTCGGGTGGAGGAAGTAGGCCTCCGAGTACCGCTAGCGCAGCACCTCGCAGGGCGTCACACACATACGGTGGAGACGACGGCCTCCGAAGCTCCAGTCCAGGACGAGCAGCGGAAGACTTGGACCGGAACACCAGCAGCGCGACAGCGGGCTATGGTGGAAGAGATCCCCCTCCTCTACTCGGCGCAACTCCGACAAAGGGAATCACGAGATCGAGAGAGAATTAGGGAATTAATTGGTGAATTAAAAGGCCAGGGGTGCCCCTCTATATAAAGGCTCCCGGGGGGGAGCCAACTTGCCAGCCAGGCAATGTGGGACTATCCCCCATTGCTTGGTGCGGCTCCCTTGGTGCGTCGGCCACCTGGTGGGCCCCTTTTGGCCCACCTAGGCCGGCCACCTTGACCCCCACCGAATTCCCTTGAGGAATTTTCCTCTATTGGGCCTTCTTTCGACCAGAAGGCCCATTTAGGAAAATCAGTCTAAATAAATATATAAAATCATATTTACACATTAATTACACTAATTAATATCAAACATATTATATATAATTTATTCTAGCTCCGAAACTCTTTTGTCGCTGTCCGATCCCCATCAGACCATTCCCGGGACGCTGCCGGGTGATCTCTTTCCTTTCCGGTTGTCTTATCGAAACCCCTTAAGTGTGTTACCCTAGCGGTTCGATATAATAACAGGTACGATCAAGACTCCTCTATGATGAACGACTAACTCGTAGGCCTGGACCCCATGAATTAATCCCTGTGATATAACGAATGACTTTCATCTATCAAACCTGGACGTATAGTTTTAAACCCTTTATCATGGCGATACTTAGCGTGTCCGAGCATCATTCTCAGATATCTCCATACCTAGCATGATCTCGTTACCGACATCGCTATCTTCTACTCGTCTATGATATTATGTCAGCTGGTGACCTAGTCACATGTTTGCAAACTCATTTGACATAATCTCACCGAGTGGGCCCTAGAGTATCTATCCGGCTATGCGGACTGATAAATCCCGCTGTTGACCCCTCGTCTTAATTACCCCCTTCCGATACCCAAAAGTATCACTGTTATTGTCACACTATATAAGATATGACGTTTGGTGCGATCAAAGTATCTTCCAGGGATAACAATAAGAGTTGATCTCACGGTCTTAAGGCGTAATGACTATGTCCTATAAATACTGGGTATGTCCATCACATCGTTACACCTAACGATATGACTTCCATTGCCGACCGGCGCCATGCCCTATGATCGGAAAACCTCGATCATCAATCGCGCAACGAAACTAGTCTTAGTAGAGGCTACTAGGGAACACACAGAACTAATCAATAGCGAAGCTGACAACGAGGGAAAGAGTTGTGGAGAAAAATCACCATGGTGCCTTTTTCCCTGAGTGTAGTACAAGCACATGGGCTTCCAGGGCAGCCTGGATGAGGGCCTCCGTCACCTCCCCCTCCTCCTCCCTCGCAATAGAAGCGGGAGGAGAGGCTTGGGAGAAACCGGCATCGGTGGGGAATCTTCTTCTTGCGTTGGAGAGGCGCAGAGCCGAGACGGAGGGGGAGGCGGAGGCGGAGAAGGGGCGCAGGAAGGAATGGAAAAGGAAGGAGGAATGGGTGAGGAGGAGGAGGCGGGAAGAAGACGACGAAACCGTAGCGAACGCCATGGCGAAATGATGCTTCAGCTAGAGCTGCGGATAGGAGAAGAGAAGCGGGCTCTCGCGGGAACGTTCAGATGGGCCGGCTAAGATAGCGAGTGGGCTGAGAAAGCGATGTGTTCCCTGCGTATGTGTACGGGGTTCCGTATTTTAGTCCCACATCGGAGAGTTACCAAGACGGTGCCCAGGTTTAAGACTCCCGCGCCGCAGCTATGTCGTGCCCAGAAAGAGGCACACAACGACGGACACGGGGATTAGGTAGGATTATCAACCGAAACTCAACCTCGTGTGCTGGTCGCCCCGTGCATGGAAAGTGCACTTAGCAACCTAAACACACTCAAGGAATATTGTGATCAACATGTGGGCTTCCATGATCGTACCCGCGCATGATATATGCGTTTGGCAACCTTGTGAGGTTTTTTATTTTGATTTTTTTAACCCTTTTCTTCTTTTCTGCCACTCAACATCTTTTACTTGTAGTGAGATCGCCGCTATGTCTACACTACCCACTCTCCTGTTGCTAATGTGTCCGTTCTTACCCTACTCTTGTTGCCTCCATCAACCGTGGACCCTCCCGGAGAAAATTTACTTCACGCGGGTATGATCTTCGTAGTAGTTGAACATTGTTGATTCCTCTTAACTTCGCATTCCAAAATTTATACGATCAGAAAATGAATAAGATTAAAAAAAATGCCATCATTAGGGAAAACAATGCAAGGCGGGGCATATCACCGCCCCCACTGTCTCCATTGCCGGTGTCAATGTCAAGTTCTCCTCAAGGTTCATCATCGCCATGATCATTTAGTACTTATATAAATCATGGACGAATCTAAATTGACTCTCTCTGATACCAATTGTTAGCCTACGTCCGCATCTTCACGACGATACACCTCGTCAATTTCTTTCTGACGACCATGACGCACATAACAATAGCTCCTCGAGATGACTTCCTTAATTGATACGTACACACGTACCAACTACCAAGCAGGCAGACACCCTTAATTGATCGATTTATCTAGTACGAACTCGTACGTACAACTTCTAGTGTTTAAGCAAAATTACATACCATAAAATGGTTATTCCGAATTTCGGCCTCGAGTTCGATTATTATTCATGAATTTTTCTCAAGACGAAAGATAAGAACTGTTGAGCGACAATATGAGGAAGCAAAAACACATACTTGTGTCAAAAGAGCCAAATACATGTAGTCAATGCAAACTTGTATAGCCAAAGACATGTATTTATATCTTTTTAATTATTTTTTACATGACTTTTGTACCAAAAGACTATAGCCTGTCTATTGCTCGGGCTCGAAATCATCACTCTCACTCTTAGTAGACTAGTAATCGTGCACGTGTAATACACATATTGATTGGTGAACAAATTTTTAAGTATAAATAACATACATTTCTTATTGAAATTCATCTTATTATTAGAGAGTGAGAATTCGTATGCTTGAAAGCATAATTCGTGTGACTCTTGAAAAATTATGAGAAAGCTAGATTATGTAG
Organism: Poa annua; assembly: GCA_026929855.1. NCBI lineage: Eukaryota > Viridiplantae > Streptophyta > Magnoliopsida > Poales > Poaceae > Poa > Poa annua. The sequence goes on from CM049430.1 coordinate 83,449,746, forward strand.
GGCTTATAACAGTAGTAATTATGTGGATAAGTTGCCTTTGTACTGCTCAGCTTTTGCAAACCATCTACCGAGTTCACTGTTCCCTCGCGAATTGTTTGCTTGAATATGAGAATATGCCTTGGTTCCCAATTGTATGGATTGGCATTGCCTCTTCATTGTCTCAGTTTCTTGATCACCATTTAAATATTTAAAGCTGCTTTGGCAATTCAGTTTGACAGTGAGAAATTAGTGTAGTTATATACTTGCATACTGCGTCCTTGACTGAATTTCGCTGCCACAGTGCGAAACATCTAAGTCTGTGGTCCTCTCCCATGAAATGGAATGAAATGATTGTGGCATCCCTGCGATATTAACCTTAGATATTGGACATCAACATTGACTTCGAAATTCTACACTACATAAAGCAGTTGTATGATGTCCGATGTTATCCTGAACCAAAAGAATTTACAAAATAGATAAGAGAAACAAATTTGCAAATTAAAGGCGCATGCTGGCAAATGTCTCTCATGTGCTAGTAGTATGACGGTATGACCTAGCAAGTAAATCATGAACAAACAGAAAGATAAGCTGACAGACCATTCATGCATTGTAAATTTGGTCAAAACCTGCCAAAATGGCTGGATTGACGAAGCTCTTATTTTTTCGGATAAACAAACTTCAGTAGGTAAGTATTTTTATGTATATTGAAGCAACGGCATCCCCTCCCACTTGAGTGGTAAAACAGGTTATTTGTTTTCCTGAAAATTATAAAACTAACAAGAGCTCGATAAATATGCCTACAACAGAATAGAGTAGATATATTTTAAATGTAATCAGAATAAACTACGCTATATTTAAATCTAGTATAATCTGGCCTTGAAGAATCAGATGAGCTAATTCAGTTACATATGTAACATATCTCAAAATCTTTACCAACGAAACCAATCAGTGCACATTTCCAATAACCAAAGGTATTTGCAAAAACATAGGCCTAAGAAGTTTGGCTTCCTAGTTCCTACAGCATAGACCATCATCTTAAAAAAACAGGAAACAAAACTCTTAGTACGCACTACAAAATTAAGAAATACATACACTTCTGGAATTTATGAACCATTTAGGTGGTATAACAAGTTCGGTCAGGGAGATGTGAGTTCTACTTTTGTCTTAAGTAAAGGTTCATATAATCACAAGAATTTTTTTGCATATTATATTCATAAAGCCTGAATGCACAATCTAACAAGTTGGCATCACTACATTATACCAATGGAGATTAAAAAATCAGCAAAAGTGAGATAAAAAAATTTAACCTATATATCTGGCTCTCTACGTGCACCAATTGTGCAGTATTCTTGTAGTAGCTAATTCAACACCTTGGCATCAAAAATCCAGGAGCAACATCAAAATATCTATGACAGGACTGCAACAGAGCCCTGTGTCACTCCTTCGTGCTTCACCCGCCTCTACAATTCAGAACCAGCAACTCACTAAGGCATTTCAACATGGACTAATCAGAAATCTAGAAGGTGGAAATATCTTTCAAGCATTTGTACAACATCTAGAGAGCAACATAATAACGATAGCACTTCCCTAATATAATCAATAGCGGTTAATATCATAAAGGTCATGATCTGATGATACTATCGATTAATCGATCACCAGTCACATTGGCTTTCTTAGACGCTCTGAACACAATGTGCTCTCCTTCATATTCCATACTTCAGTCATGTGGTCTGAAGTGAAAGTATGAACACAAACTATAAGAATAGGATTTGTAGTTAACACGACATAATGAAAATCTGATCATAAATAGGATGTGTACATCAAATCATCCATAAGTGACTGCAAAGCAACCAATGGTGGTAGGGACATAATAAGTCATCAAAATTTTAAGGTAAATAGAGTCACTTTTGAAGCATCTAGCAAATCTAATCAGCAAGCATTTAATCTGTAATATTCATAAAAATAAGAAAATCTTTAGCACAAATTGCAAGGCAATATAATCTAAAATTTCAGAAGCTACCAAAAGTATGAAGCTGCAATCTATAAATGCGACTGCAGAAGCATGTAAGAAGAATGCCAAGTACAAACACCGAACCAAAAGGGGTGGATTATATGTCTATTGTACTTGTGGAAACTCTTCAGGAACTTAGTTTAACGAAAATTGCATAACCAAAAAGAACCATGTCAACGACAACATGAGGGGGCCTAAATACTCAACTGAATTTCACCTTGCATGTCGCACAAAACTGAACACTGCATGTTTCCAATGAAATGAAATTGTCCATCTCCTCCGATCCGAACTGAACCATGCATCGCAGTAGCATATAATACACATAAAACTGAATAATGAATGAACCACGAAATACAGGGCCTACGACTAATCATGACTGAACCATCAGGCTACTTGGTCATTGCAACGGATCTATGTTCATGGAAACCTGCAACTACGAAATCCACTCTAATAAAGTGCTAAGGTAGTCATCAAAGTTCAATGCATGTACCTGCAACTGCAAGATATCTGTAGGGTTGTGCCCAGCGGAGAAGCATGGCGAGATTCACAGTTGCAGAAAAACAACAGCAAATTGCCTCCGGAGGGGAGATGGAGGCGAGCTCGCCGGAGACTTCAGCGGAGGGGACCTCAGGGGCATGGAGGCGGGTTCATCGGCGAGCTCATACTGAATGTCTGCGTACTGAAGGGCAGCGGAGGCGACCTCAGGGGCGGCGGCGGCGGCGAACTGGGAGTCGTCGTCGGCAGCGAAGTGGGAGGCGGTGGTGAGTGTTGTGTACGCGAACTGAGCGGTACCTATCGTGGGCGCCTGGGCGGTTGGTTTTCCCTGTGGTGAGGTCATGGAGAGAGTCGGGGAATTTGCGCTCAACTCACGTTAAACATTGGAGCGTTGTAGAACGTAGGATGGACGCGATGAACGGATGTGATGCTTTGTGTCTCCAGATCTTTTAATATTAGTGGAGATGTACATGTACAAGCCCGTGATCTAGATCATGCCCGATCTTGAGGAGTTTCGCTTGGCAATTCCCATGTGTGAATTTTTACTTTAAATTTTAATAATACCATTTGGCCTGTAAATGTCAATCTGAATCTTCGCCTTCGTCGACTGTGTAAGAGGAGGTAACATCCCTCCGTCGTGCCGCGAAGGGAAGAGGGCACATCGGTGATCTGCCGCCATGTCAACGCTACCCACTCTCCGGTCACTACCGCGCCCATCCCTGACCCCAATACTTTTGTCGGCGCGACCCTTCCTACCGCCTCCGTCAATTGTGTAAGAGGAGTTGGGCGTCCCTCCCACCTTCGCTGGTCTGGTCGTGGAAGAAGAAGGTCGTCATGCCGAAATGACGAGGCGACCGTGGAAGAGTTGTTGTTTATACCGAGATCAACAAGAAGAAGCTTGAGTGACCAAGTAAAACACCTAGTACAACCTTGTGCCCTATAATGCATCAACAGTTAGAATTGGACACTTTTACTTGTGCATCAAACAATTTTTTGGCTCATATTTTACATCATATTGGAGATGCTCTTACCGCACTCCCTTGGGTTTGATTACCATTTGTAATGTTCACCGACACATTTACAGAAAACAACATTGCGTTAATTATTTCCGCTGTGAGCACCTGGTGGGCGATATCAGTTTATTCAGTTTTCCAAGCGTAATATAGACAAGACGATTACATGAACTGATCCTAGCATCAAACTCCCTATTTTCCGCGCAGATCAGCATCTTCCAACTGTACACTTCAACAACGATTATTGAACTATTAACGGCAGGAAGCAGCAAATGCACCTGTCTTCGTATATAATCTGTGTTTGCCCGACCATGTTTAGTTAGTTTACTCCGCTCGTTGGTGTCTGAAGGTGTATGGTCATTCGCTTCCGGAAGACAGCGCATTTGCCTCGATCCAGTCGAAAGCAAGTGGACTGAGGAAGGCATCAGGGATTCCAAAAGAACTGACGATAGCAAGCGCATGGGGCCTCAGCTCACTGCACAGCATCATGATTTCTTTCCTCACAGCGGCAACGTTGTCCCGCAACAAATAGCCATATCTCAGAAAAGATGCAGATTCGTCTATGCAGACCATGACATACATAGATCTCAGTAAGCCCAATACATCCTGCAAATGCCAAATTCAAGGTGACATGAAGATTGCTTTTAGTTACAAGAAAGAAAGAAAAAAACATCGTCTGCCAAAGTAAAGAAGGGCTTGACTTGGGGAGATTTCAACTATCGTCAGAAAGTGAGTGTACCTTTAAAGAACCAGCAGGTGCCTTCACCTCGTCCTCCAAAAATATTTGCAAAATTGTGCGCTCAGTGAACGCTCTTGCTAAGTCTTCGCCAATTTGGTAACTCTGGATGAATTGCATTCACATCAGTCTATATATGAAGTTTACATCAGCAAGAAAATGTGCAGTAGAAAGTGAATTTTACCAGCATCAAAGCCTCCTCTCTGCTCACTCCTTGTGCCAGATAGCGAGATACCTCTTCTGTGAACTGCTTTAGTAAATCCCGCTCCCTTAAGCACAACAAATCCATCTATCCACATGCACATAGCCAACATAAAGACACGAATATATTATTCCCAGTGACGAACCAAATTAAAATTCTTTACCTGGAACTTGGAGCTCCTTAATGTGCCACTTGTCAGACTAGCAGGAATAACAGGACAAGGGCCATTCAAATGTTCTAATCCCAATCCCTTAAATGGCTTCTTCTTCTTTTGTGCCACTAAAAATTCTGCATACAGGGATTTGCTTACCTGCATCAACAAGATTTAATTAGTAACAACAAAGCCAAGCTTGAGGTACCTTTTAGAACACATGCATGATCCATGAACAGCAATAAGTAAAAAATAACCTGCTGCATTAGAACATTGTTGTCACCCTCAAATGTAGACTGCACATCAAATTCAGCTTTGAAAATTCCTACACGATTATCAGTCTTCAAACCTTGGCCACCACAGGCTTCACGACATTCCTGGTAAAAGTGGAAGAATATCCAGTGAGAACTACTGATCCAAGCCCATACTCACAAGCCTTCATTTTAATAGTACCTGAAGCGTGGTCATATTCTGCCAGGTTAGTGTAGCTTTGAGAGCACTGGAGTAAACGTGTATCGCTTTACTCATTTCAGGTGTTCTCTTCACATACATATTCTTCATAAAATTACCAGCACTGCTCATCATACATCTGCATAATAAAAATATTAAGCATATGCTGATCTCTGCTAAATAGAAGTGAAAAAATAATGCTTGCATTAGCAACTCCAATTACAGGATGTGGGATATTTCTGCATTCAAATGCTGATACATCCTACAGTTCCATAACTATATTATACACGTTTGGTATTTTATAATTAGAAAACTAATATCTAGTCCAGTGTCAAATGTTAGAGTAGTGATGTTAACAGTAGCAAGACATAAACGTAGGCAAACCTATCACACCAAATTTGATGTGCAAGAACTACCCTCCTACAACAACAAAAAGCATATGTAATTGACTAAAAATACTATAAACCAAGCAAAGCTAGTAAGTTACCCTTTTGCGAGCAGAGGTAGGAGCCGCCTCTGGTGACTGGGATAATCAAGTAACAGCATTTCAGGACCATCAGGTGTTATTGAAAATGCCCTCCTTGACAAAGCATATCTCACAGCAATTGCTAGGCCTACCTGTAAGCATGACAAAGAAAGAGTACATAACCACATTTAAATAATATGTGTGGAAGGAAATCGATTAACAAATTCCTCTAGGTGGCTACACTGGTTACTGATTCATTACTGGCACCGTGAGATTTGAACTAGGCCAGAAATATTTGCTGAACAAAAAATTATGATGTTCGAATGTTGCTGGTTGGTAAAAAGCTGAAAACAACCAGGCCCGTTGCAACAAACAATCCTATTCACATAACACCTTTAGTAATGTCCTTAGTGTTTTAAATACTCGTGTGCACTTAAAACATGTGTTTCAACCAAACTTGTCTAGATGATCTAGGGTGCACAGACTCATGATCTGTCCCTGTCCATATGGATGATTCCCATTTTGCTTGAGCCAGCAAGGCCATCAGATTACCTTTACTAACTTCCACTAGTTTAACCTACCGATACCAGTTTGAATCATCCTGTTACTGCAAGCTTATAGAGCTATATATGCCTTTATACTTCTGGAAGTCATAAAGAAAAATATGGAAGAATTTCCACACACAGAAAAGGAAAGGCCGAACAACATACCTTTGAAATATAAACCGCGTTAACCGCAATATTTACCCGGCCAAGCGTGAGAGGAGATAAAAATGCTCCAAACCTCTGCAAATAAGAAACCGTGTTTATTTGAAAACAAGAACATAAAGAATTTAGCAAACTGTGAAGCTTTGTCAACAGCTCTCCCCCTCTTATCAATATGTGTGAGATAGAGAAAGAAAGGGAAGATGGGTGGGTGGGATACCTGATCTGGGTCATTTATCGTGCTAACGTATTGCCCATCTGGCAATACATCAGCAACCAGATTCAGCAAGTTCTCTCGGGGAACACGTACATTGTTAAACCTGATAGAACAGACAGATTTGGTTGACATATAACGAATGACATACATATAAAAAGTACGTACAAATGCAATGACTCACCAAATCCGGCCATTGTCAACACCATTTAGTCCAATCTTATGGCCACAATCAGCTATTTGGATATTAGGCAACACATTTTCATCTTGATCTCTAATCTGAGCTACGAAAGCGTGGACTCCTTCATTTCTTCCATTTATATGAAGCTGAGCAAATACTATTGTATGTGTAGCATGCTGTAAAAGGACAAGAACACTTATGTAAGTTACAAAAATGAAAAGCGCATATGAACACAACAAGATAGGTGAAATTTCATCTCACATTAGCAGCACCACCAATCCAGTACTTCTGCGCCGACTCGCAAGGAGTATTTATCACAAACTCTCTTGTTTTGGAATCATAAGTTGCTATTGTCTCAATTCCTCGGACCTTCAAGTATGTATGTCAATACAAGAGGACAAGAGGAACCTCATCAGTACTGTTAACATAATTATTGCAAAAAAAAAGTACTGCTAACATAATTACACAGTCCAGAAAAGAAAAGAAAAGACACTCTCGCCACTTACATTGCTCCCATGGCCCAGTTCTGTCATTGCAAAGCAACCTTTGATAACATAATTCTCCGTGTCTAACAACCATTTTTCATGATGGCGCTTCGTTCCAAGAAACTTGATAGCGCTGCCCCTGGAACGCACACGTAAAGAAAAAGGAATAAGGTGGACCTCAGAAGATTTTCAGAGAAAGTTAGAATCGATTTTTTTTCGCAACATGCTTTCTATATATGAATTGGTCGAAGCAACCACAGGAAATTCACAGAAAATACTGTCATACAGAAATTTAGAATTATCAGGCAGGAGCCAATTTCATAATCTTAGTCAAGCTCTATGAGAATATGCTAAATTGAGTGAGAGGCTTCCAAGTTCCAACCGATGAGCACACATGACATGATGAGCGGGATAGAGGGGAACCTAGCGAGTGGCAAGCAATTAGTCAATTACCATAGGAAGAAGTGGACGCCGATCTTGATGGCGAGTGAGTGGTCGTAGACGCCGAGGCACTCGAGCAGCGCGAGCTTGCGGAGCTCGGCGTCGGGCCCGGCCTCGGTGAGCCAGCCGCGGAACACGCCCCGGCGCGCGAGGTACCCGATCCGGCGCATGGTGGCCTCCCTCTGCCCTTCCTTGCCCTCGTTGTAGTCCGGGGACACGAAGACCTTCCCCTTGGAGCCGGCGCGGCGCGGGCAGAAGAGCTGGCTCTCCTCCATGGCGCCGAACACCCAGTCGCGGTCCCGCAGGTGGTGCCCGTCGAGGAGCGCGCGCAGCTCCGCGGGCGCGAACGCCGGCGGGGCCTCGGTCGATTCTGGTGGGACGTAGCTCAGGCACGGGGAGGATCGTAGCGCGGCGGTGGAGGCGGCGGGGGAGGGGAGGAGGACGGCGAGGTGGCGGGCAATCGCCGCCGCGCGGCGGGCGGCAGCGGTGGGGGTAGGGTCCATTTCAGCGGCGGTGGCGTTTGGATTGGGGAATCGAAGTGGTTGGGAGGGGAAGGAGAAGCTTGGGAGTATTCCAAGCTCCAGGATCAGCAACGCTCTTTTCAACGGAAACCTCAACTGAATTGGCTGTGCTGTGAAGGCTGCGTCGTGCAGACGAAGCCTGCGGCGTTCACACACATGTTCAATAAATTATTTCGGGAAGTCGTGCTAGTCCTCATCGTTATCGTTGAAGGAGGATGTTCAGATCCGAAACGGTTGAATCTAAAAATAACCGTTAATTTTAGTTTTATGGCAAAAAAAAAACCGTAGATAAAGGTATATTCGGCAGAGACAAAACATTTTAGTGTTAAGCACCACAATTTTAAGATACGCACTATATAGTACTTGGGGGTATTTTTTCACCTCCCAGGCTCCCACTAAACCAACAACTCCGCCGGCACCACCGACGTTGTTGTCTCCCAAGCTCAATTTCGATCAAATAGGATCCAAATTTGGGTATGTTATCTCGACTCCATTGATCTCGGTTGTTTTCGCCGCGATTGGATTGGCAGGTGACCGCAATGATCGAACCTCCAAGATCGGAGTCAAGCTCTCATGGCCCATGGTGCACCTGCATCCCTAGATGCGGGTGGCGCCATGGTCTCCCCTAGGCTGTTGGCGGAGCATAAAGGGGGAAGAGGCCCCGGAGCGACAACCGTTCAACAATATTATGTGTCTCTTAATAAATTTGTGTTGAAATATTTCCTCAAAATTATTCTGATCACTTACACTTGGATGCTAACTGTCGGGTGTCTGGTGTGGTGCTCCTCACCACCAGTGGCCCCTATTTATCAGTAGGTCGACGCCCCACGAGCATGGGGGAGAGGGTTCCTATCTATGATAACATCGACACATTTTGTTGGCGAGGGATCAAGTTTCGATGGTCATGCGTTTCAGCATTGTTGTGGTTGTCATCTTTCGTCATTTCTTCTTCAGTGCGTCTTCGACCCGTAGTTTTGGTTTAGTGTTGCCGCAAATCTTTTGGTGATGGTGGTCATCCGGTGGAACTTTCAGAGCGCTTCTGCTCTCTCCCTGCCAGCGACCAAGTACTCTTTGCCCCCGGTGTTGTTAGGTGATTTTTGGCTCTGGAGTCCATATGGTATGACGTCTTTCGATTCACCGCTAGGAACACAGTGTTCTTTCTGGAAGCGAAGAGGGCAAATCCTTAAACTAGCCAAGATCTATACTATGCATATATAGAAGTACAACGAAGATCAGAATACATACCCTTCTATACCGAAAGCGGGGATTATGTTCCCGCACAAACATTGACGATGAAGACGACGAAGCCGACAAGGTCGTGTAGTGGTAGTAGACCTCCCAGCACCGCTAGCGCAGCACCTCGCAGGGCGTTACACACGTACGGTGGAAACGACGGCCTCCGAAACTCCAGCCCAGGACGAGCGGCGGAAGACTTGGACCGGAACACCAGCAGCGCGGCAGCGGGCTATGGTGGAGAGACCTCCTCTCTTCTCGGCGCAACTCCGACAAAGGGAATCACGAAATCGAGAGAGAAATGAGAGATTACTTGGTGAATTAAAAGGCCAGGGATGCACCTCTATATAAAGGCTCCCAGGGGAGATAACCTTGTCAGCTAGGCAACGTGGGACTATCCCCCATTGCCTGGTGCGGCTCTAGATGGTGCGCCGACCCTAGGTGGGCCCCATTTGGCCCACCTGGCCCACCAAGGGCCGGCCATCCTCCCCCCACCGAATTCCCGGGAATTCCCCCCCCCCCCCCCCCCACCCATGGGCCTTCTTTCCACCAAAAGGTCCATTTAGGAAATCAGCCTAAATAAATTCGAAAATAAATATATAAAATAATATTTAATCATTAATTAAATATTCCCTAAGAAAATAAATATTCCCAAAAGGCCCACCTAGGCCGGCCATCCTTCCCCCACCGAATTCCCTAAGGGAATTTCCCCCCATGGGCCTTCTTTTCACCAAAAGGTCCATTTAGGAAATCAGTCTAAATAAATTCGATATAAAATAATATTTAATCATTAGTTACACTAATTAATATCAAACCTATTATATATAATTTATTCTAGCTCCGTTAACTATTTTGTCGCTGCCCGATCTCCATCGGACCATTCCCGGGACGTTCCCGGTGATCTCTTTCCTTTCCGGTTGTCTTGTCGAAACCCCTTAAGTGTGTTACCCTAGCGGTTCGATATAATAACAGACATGATCGAGACCCCTTTCTGACTTCGATCAATGATTAACTCGTAGGCCTGGACCCCATGAATTGACCCCTGTGATATAACGAATGCCTATCATCTATCAAACCTGGACGTCGAGTCTTAAACCTTTTGCCATAGCGATACTTAGCGTGTCCGAGACTCGTTCATAGATATCTCCATACCTAGTATGATCTCGTTACCGACAACACTATATTCTACTCGTCTGTGATCTTATGTCGGGTGACCTAGTCACATGCTTGCAACCTCATTTGACATAATCTCACCGAGTGGGCCGTATAGTATCTTTTATGCTATGCGGACTGGCAAATCCCACTCTTGACCCCTCGTCTCAACTACCCCCTTTCGATACCCAAAAGTGTCACCGTTATTATCACACTATATAAGATATGAAGTTTGATGCGATCAAAGTATCTTACAGGAATAACATAAGAGTTGATCTCACGGTCGAAGGCGTAATGACTACGTCCTACAAATATGGGTATGTCCATCACATTGTTCTACCAACGATATGACTTCATTGCCAACTGACGCCATGTCACATGATCGGGAAACCTCGACGATCAATCGCACAATGAACTAGTCTTTGTAGAGGCTACTAGGGACCTGGTTGTTTATGTATCACACGTGTATTAATGTTTCCGTTTAATATAGTTATAGCATGACACAAAATATATTATGAACAAACGAGAAATAATAAATAAATCACTATATTAATTGCCTCTAGGGCATATCTCCTTCAAAGATAACATCTTGCTTTCGCCGGTGCCTCCTCCATGATCTTGTTCGCAGTGTTGTGCTTTGACACATCCATTCAAGTTGCGCCTTTTTGTTTCATGTAAGTTTGATTTTGTTGTTCGTTACGTTATTTATTAACATGTTTGTCTTGGTTATCTACATGAAGAAGCCAAACTTTAAATGTCCGTTAACTCAGAGTTATAATTTATGTTACTCCCTCCATCTCGGTTTATTAGTGACATTTTGGTTTTCTCTACAGGCAACCGAGGATTGGTCAAGATAATTTACTTATAAATTAGGCAATTAATTAGGAAAGACCAATCAGCCAATCTGAATTGCATACATTGGTTTAATTAAATGGAGCATTGGCTACACTGTATATAGATTGGGGAGAGGAAGTGGATGGAAGATTTTATAGGAGATGATTAATGCTAACTGCGTCTTATTCTTAAGATTATCTGGTTTTGAGGGATTACTTTTTGTCACTTTGTAAAAAAGAAATAGGCGAGAAAAAAAGACACAAAATGTGAGCCAGCCAAAGCCGCGCATCAAGTGTGTAAATTATTAATAAACTATTATACCGTATGTTTTACCTGACTAGTTATTGGATAGATTGACAATATCTACTAATAGACAAGAGCTGCTGTCTATTAACCTTTCTCTTGATTGTGAATAAATTAGAATAATGCAATAAATCAATGACCTTTTTAAAAAAATAACTACTATTTGAAATTAAAAAACTCATCAGGGTTTCTGAAAAAGAAAACAAGAAATTCAGAAGAAAATACCTGTTTTTCCCGTGTTATTGTCCTCTAAATCATCAACGAGGCGGTAAATGTTTTGCGCAGAACACGTGCACGAGTATGCGCGTTGAAACTGTGGCACAAGACATGTGGCCTCACCTGGTGCCGTCCATGAGATATTCAGATGGGTTGGTAGGATAGCTCGGCGGGGAAGACGGTGTGTGGTGGTGGAGGAGCGACGGGTTTGAACACAAGAGCTCGACGTGGAGAGGGGGGAGGAAGAAGACAAGCGCGCGGAGGTAGAAGTAACCCGGACGCAACGCAAACGGAGTTCGGTAGGAGTGACCTGGACGCAAGAGGAGGAAGAACTTCATGTTCATGGTAGACCGAGCAGCCTTCGGCCTTTGCTGCTACTACTACTAGTACTGGCACATATCTGTTCCCTCGTTCGTGGAAGTGGAACCACTCCTCGAGCACCGAAGCACGCCACCTGGAAGGAGGTTCTTCCTCCTCCTCCGTTCCACTCGGCTGGCGTGGCGCGGCGCGGAGATCCACCCGGAGTTGCATCCGTTCCTTTTTTTGCTGGTGAGCAACCTCAGCTTGCTCCGATTGTTCTATGTGTTCTTTATGGTATTTTCTTTCCCGCGAACAATCCCCCAATCGGAGCCTTCCTTGAAAAAATAACTGAGCTCAGCTGAACTCCGAGCTGCCCAACGCGGCTTGTTCATACTTCATAGTACAGTACCATTTTGGTGTAAAGAAAATTGGTGCCAATCTCGTAAGATCCAGTCGGCCTTTTTTTATCTGCGTATTGCCACCAAATAGGTCATCCGTTAGAGTCGGATTCAGTTAACTGCTGAATCCAAGTGTAGTTTCGGATCCTTGTCCAGCTTGATTCAGACTGGACACGTCAGCAATTTTTTTCTACTGTATTTCATTTCTCCGCTCATACCTCATCCCCATATCCATATAGATAGACTGTGGTCCGTGCAGCTTCCTGAATCTGGTTCCCTCCTCTGTTGCAGAACTAATAGCGTGCTAGCTACCCAAGAGGTCATGGAAGTGGTTTCCTCCAGCCACTCTTGCTTGGCAATTCATCAAACACCTAGCAACGCTCGGAGGTTTCTCGGCACTGGTCTTGGTCCGCGCCATGCCAAGCTTGCTCGGCCAAGAAAAGCTGCAGTTGTTTGCGTCGGCACAGGGAGAGCCTCGAATTCAGCTGATTCGGGAAAGCTTCATGCCAGCCATGGCTTCCACGTAAGTAATGTCGATGCGGCTCTCCAGGGCATCCCCGGCCGGAAGGCCGGCGAGGTCGAGAAAATGGTGATCCCAGGTCTGCCGGAAGGGCCAGACAGTTCTCAGATCACTACTGGTTTGTGGGAGTGGAAGCCGAAGCTGACGGTGTACTACGAGAAGTCTGGCACCGCGAACACCAAGGCGCCAGCAGTGCTTTTCCTACCAGGTTTTGGAGTGGGCACGTTCCATTACGAGAAGCAACTGATGGATCTTGGTCGTGATTACAAGGTGTGGACGATGGATTTTCTAGGGCAGGGAATGTCATTGCCGTGTGAAGACCCTGCTCCTAAGGAAATGGTTGGGGAGCAGGACGAGGAGTCGTATTGGGGTTTTGGACAGGATTCGCAGCCATGGGCAGATGAATTGGTGTACTCGGTAGACTTGTGGCATGACCAAGTCCAGCATTTCATCGAAGAGGTACCGATTTCGGAATCTTTGTTGTGTCATCCAATGTTCATTTTGCTAACATGTCTCTTCGATTTTCCTTTTGTACAGTTCTATTTCAAATCTTCCTATTCCGGTTTATCTTCAACTATTGGAATTACATCTTTTTTTTCTGTATGCTAATTTTATAGCCCTCTTGCAGGTTATCGGTGAACCAGTTTATATTGTAGGAAACTCTCTTGGAGGTTTTGTTGCTCTATATTTTGCCTCATCCAATCCACACCTTGTAAAGGGGATCACATTGCTTAATGCAACACCATTTTGGGGTTTCCTTCCTAACCCTGCAAGATCTCCTCGTTTGTCAAAGATTTTTCCATGGGCTGGGACATTTCCTCTTCCATCATCTGTGAGGAAACTTACTGAAACAGTGTATGTAATCTTAATTTTCTCCCTACTGTTAATTACTGGTGTCTTTATGTTTTGGCTTCACTAAGTTGGATTCGTACGATCTTTAGCTTCAATGGACTGGCAAATTGTAGTTACATTTTGGGATTCATTTTTTTTTGCATGGTAATGTATGCGCAGACTTTACCTGAAAATGTGTACTTAAGTTACGTCTTATTTGTGCATGCCATTCTTATGAGAAATGCTCCGGTGCTTTCCCAAAAAACATGTTGCACGATTTTTAAAGCAAATCGATGATTGTGATAAGGGGTGGGGATTAAAGGTGTTAATCCCACATGATTAGTACTCTCTTTGATTACTTTGTGAACCTAATCATAGACGTCGATGCGCTTTAAAATTCGTGCAACTTATTTTTTGGGAAAGCACCGGAGCACTTCTCCATTCTTATTCTGGGAGTCTATCTTACTTTCTCTGAAGAATCTTTTACATGGAATTTTTGGAGATAAGCTGTCATTTTCAATTCTCAGGAGAAAAAATACACTTTTTCATATAAATTATGTACTTTCTCATGAATTTTTCTGTATTTCTTCTCCATTTCCGTTGCATTTCTCTCTGCTTACGACGATTTCATGGTAGCCATGTGATTATTGCATCATCAGAATTATGTTCGCTATCCATGCATTGGATCATATAAACTGAATATAGTCCATTAACCCCTTTGTGATGCAGGTGGCAGAAGATACGTGACCCGAGAAGTATACAGAAGATACTCCGGCAAGTATATGCTGACCACTCAACAAATGTTGATAAGGTGTTCTCCCGTATTATAGAAACAACGGAGCACCCAGCAGCTGCTGCGTCATTTGCCTCCATTATGTTTGCTCCAATGGCTCAGATATCCTTCGAGGAGGCACTTTCTAGGTGAAGTGGAAAAAACCCAAGTGATGAATTGATCTAGCTTAATAAACTATAATTCCATTTTAACACTGATCATTTGCAGGTGCCAGAGGCAGGATATTCCCATTTCTCTTATGTATGGGAAAGAAGATCCTTGGGTTGGACCTTTTTGGGGTAGTAGAGTAAAGCAGCAGGTCCCAGAAGCACCCTATTATCAAATCACCCCAGCTGGTCACTGTCCCCACGATGAGGTTCCCGAGGTAAACTTCCGCATTACATATCTAGAGCAAATCACCATCAGGCTAACGTACCACAAGCAATTAACAGTATAAAGCGAAGTAACAATATAACACAATGTATAATGAGCAAAAAACATACTTGCACACGTAGCCTGATCTTCCAAGGCAGCATATTGCCAATCGGCACAACAATCTTCGCTAAAGAGAAATTGCCAATACAACTTTTTGAAGCATAAATGCAATGCATGACCGCCCCAAGGCAAGATCCACAAGTGCGGGTGGCTTGTTGCGCCAAACACAGATAAGGTTCTACAGTAGGCAGATTGCATATCTATCTTATACTTCTTAGTTTTTTATGTGACTGCTTTACAAATATCAGAGATAACATTTGAGATTCATCTTTTTGTAATTGTCTTGTAAGGCACGGCTATTTAAGCCCAGATCATCTTCATGTTAACATTCATCTTTTTGTAAATGTCAGTAGGTAGGTCTTAGGCTCATGAACCTGCCTTGTGCAGCAATATGAGTAAATATTTCAGGCCCAAGTCAAGTTTTAAATATTCAGTTAACCTGAATATCATGTGAAAAGATTTAGTTGGTTAATCCAGCCAAACAATTTGTATAAGTTGTTATGTGTCTAAAGTTGTTAGAAACCACACCACTTGGGAAGTCTAAGTTCCGGTACAACTGAGATGTTTACTCGTGGCTAGCTATTTTGTTTCAACAATAACGATGACCACTGAACTTTGGTCTTTGATCAGGTTATTAACTATTTACTCCGAGGATGGCTTAAGAATGTAGAGTCTGAAGGTTTGGTTGACCTCCCATTTCTTGATGACCCCAGCTACGAAGAACATGGTGTATCGCGGGAGCTGGAATTTGTTAGAACAGGGTCCAGGAAATCAGTTAGTGTGCGGCTCTTCGGCTCCGAAATTTCCTTGTGGAGCCAGATAAGCTCATTCTTGAAACGGTATGCCTCCATCAACACGCGGGTGGTATCTAGATAGTTCATCCCCCTAGATTGTTAGATGTTAGAAGCTTCAAGTGTATATTGTATTCATTATTCTTTATGTAAAGTAGCCAGGTTGATGTATAGATGTGTACTAGATAGATAGAGTTTTAAATATTTCTAGTGAATGTGAATATGTGTAGCACAGAGCAAGCATTGGGCGTCAAGTATCTGCAGTGGTTGTATTCAAAGGAATTAAGATACTCCTAGAATTTTGACCATTTCTAATGAATGTGAGTATGAGTACTTCACAGCAAATACTTGTCGTTCGAGAAAAGCTAACATATTGAAATAACGAAAGTAGTGATTTACAGAGGTAAATGGGGAGAGCTAGACAAGATTTAACAGAAACAAATCGGGTCTAAAGTCCCGGCCTCCATAACAGAATCTAATAAGGAAGCTTGATCTGATCAACTGCTGACTACACATGGCGATCTTGCTTTCTGAGCCTCCTTTCACCTACAAAGAAATTGATCTTTCCTGCTTCGCCAACCAATAATTCTTTAGGACGCGATGGGTTTAACTCCAAATTTATCGAGAAATCTCGGCCTTTTATCAAGCAAGATTTTCATGACTTCTGTGAGAAGTTTCAACAAGGCTCCCCTATGCTGCTATGCCTACAAAGTATAAAGAGTTCTCTTATTGCTCTTGTACTAAAGAAAAATGCAGCGTCTATAGTGGATGATTTCAGGTATATTTCTCTTTTGAACTACGCTCTAAAGATAAGATGATTTCAGTTATATTTATCTTTTGAACTATACTTTAAGGATATCACAGAACTGCTAGCAAACAGATTGCAGACATTGATCATGAAATTGTTCACTTAAATCAATAAACAATTATTAGGCAGATTTTACCGTACCTTTTACTAGTGGTGAAAAAAGAGTAGTATGGTTTCATCCAACCGCTCAGAAAGATTTGGCCCAGCTAGTCCATCAGTGATATTTGATTGGAAAAAAACACTAGCCCAACAGGCCCGATCGAAATAAAAACAGGGCGGGAGATCGCTGCACGCTGGCGTCATGGAAATCTGTAACGAGTTTCTCTATGGAGACGAACTGTTGGAACATCTGGCTGGGGATGGAGTTGAGGATTCTTGATTTTGCCGTTCTTGAGGGGGCTTTGCGGAGCACGTCCATGTTGAGTATATAAGTAATTTCCGATTATATTAATCCAAATATTAACTAAAATCATGACGTATATGATGCTAATGACATACTGAAACTTAACAATATAATTGTGTACTAGACATACAGTAGATACATCTACCAAATCGCTAGTATAGTAAACAAGTAAATAATTAGCAGAGGTATAAACATATTATACCCGGCGGTTGGCCAATTGGCCGAAGCGGAAGCAGCTTCGTCGGTGATCCTCTTCTCTGCAGCAGCCTTCTCAATCTCGGTGTCGGTGCTCATGATGACGATGAAGGCGACGCTGAAAGGACAATGATGTCGCCTAGAGGGGGGGGGTGAATAGGCGGTTTAAAACTTTTCTGGTTTAGTCTTGATAATTGCGGAATAAAACTAGATGTTTAAATTAACAAGCCGACAACCTAAATAAACTAGGCTCACCTATGTGCACCAACAACTTATGCTAAGCAAGATAAACAACAAGGTGATAGCAATAAAATACTTCAAGCACGAAGGCTATCACAATGCAAAGTGCATAAGTAAAAGCTCGGGTATAGAAATAACCGAGGCACGTGGAGACGAGGATGTAATCCCGAGTTCCTCCTTGTTAAGGGAGTACGTCTCGTTGGAGAGGTGTGAACCGACACAACGGTTCAACAACCACAAAGGTTTCACCTTCTTCTCCGATGAACCGCACTACAAAGGCTTGGTTCACCTTCCACTATCGGAATTCCTTCGAGGCGGAATCCGGAGCCTTTCAACAACAATCCGGGGCACAACCCACAATGGGATTGGGGGCTCCCGAACGGCCTCCAACAACAATCCGGGGCACAACCCACAATGGGATTGGGGGCTCCCGAACGGCTTCAAGTGACCACACAAGGGTCCAACCACCACAAAGGCGTCTAGGGTCCAAGGACCCAAGAGTAACAAGCTCACAAACTTTCAACTTCCACGAATCCTCGTGGAGAGCACACCGATGCACCAAATGCAAAAGGCAAGAGCACAAGTGCTCAAATCCTTCACTCTCAAATCCCACCAAAAGCAACTAATGCTTATGGGGGGAGAAGAGAGTAAGAACAAGGAATCCACAAAGGAGTCAAATCCTTCACTCTCAAATCCCACCAAAGGCAACTAATGCTTATGGGGGGAGAAGAGAGGAAGAACAAAGGAGAAGAACCACAAAGTAACTCCAAGATCTAAATCCACTAGGTTCCCC
Organism: Poa annua; assembly: GCA_026929855.1. Taxonomy (NCBI): domain Eukaryota; kingdom Viridiplantae; phylum Streptophyta; class Magnoliopsida; order Poales; family Poaceae; genus Poa; species Poa annua. The sequence continues at coordinate 83,468,079 of CM049430.1, forward strand.
TCACTTAGAGAGGAGATTGATTGGTGGAAAGGTGGATCTAGATCTCCTCTCTCTTTTCCCTCAAGAATTAGCAAAAATCATTGGAGGGATGGAGAGATAGCAAGCTCAAGAAGGTCAACAATGGAGGTCAAAACTTGCTAGAAAGGTTAGGGAACCATTGGGGAAGAAGGCCCCTTAAATAAGTCAACCCAAATTCCAACCGTTGGGTGCAGATTCGCGCCGTAGCGGTACTACCGCTGGCCCTAGCGGTACTACCGCCCCCCTAGGGAGTTAGGGCATCAAAACGGGTTGAAAACAGGCTTCCGTAGCGGTACTACCGCCCCGGGCAGCGGTACTACCGCCCCGGCGGAACTACCGCTCCCGGTACCGCCGAAAACAGCTCTCTGTTAGCTCCGGCGGTACCTCGGGCGGTACCGCGGCGGTACTACCGCTACAGCAAAAAACAGCAGAAACTGATAAACGAAAACGTCAATATCTTTTCCATCCGGACTCCGTTTTCGATGATTTTTGGCTCGTTGGAATCGTTACAACGAGCTCTACTTGAATGTGCATAGAAACATCACAGTCCATCATGTGAGGATAAAACCAAATGGGGAAAGGTTGAACTTTCCTAAACAATGCAAACCAGTAAAAACTCATTCATAAAAAACGCAACAAGATATTCATACGAAATCTGTTTTTGATGAACTAGAGCTTAGTATGGAGATAAACCAAGATCAAAATCCTCACATGGATAAAAGGCAACAAGTTTTCCAAAGTAAAACCATTTTCGAAGGACTTGGTCTTGTCATGAAGATCACGACAAGCACCAAAACTCAACACGGAGAAAAACCAAATAAGAACCAAGAAATATGAGAAGCCAAGTATGCAAAGGTTTGAGCTCTCCACAACAATGCGATCAAGTTACTCACTTGAGAGCCCCTCTTGATAGTACGCCATCTATCCTAAAACCTGGTCTCCTACTAACACCATGAGACCGGTAAGAGAGAAAACCTATCAAGATCATACCTTTGCCTTGCGCATTCCACTTGAGCTCGATGATGAAGATCTTGACTCTCTCAAGTTGAAACACCTTTCTTGATTGTGCTTGCTAGCACATGCTTGATGAAGACTTCTACAAATGCTCCCCATACTCCGTTATGGGAGGGACTCGCTAGGCTTTGTCTTCATGTTTCCTTTGCAAGACTCAATCAAAGGATATCTTCCGATATGCATCATATTGAACTTGCACTTCATCTTCTTCTCTTGATATGTATGATGGCTTGGGGTTAAACATGATTGTTCACACAATCTTCTATTCCAAGCCATACTTGCAATGAACTCAACTCTACACATGACCATTCTTCATATAAACCCTTTGAATAGATCATTGGTCATTAAGTCATCTTGAAGAGTCCAACACATGAACTCCTATAATTTCCCATGGACAAGATCTATAAGAATATCTCAATGTAAACATTAGTCTATAAGGATTGTCATTAATTACCAAAACCACTCATGGGGGCAACCATGCACTTTCAATCTCCTCCATTTTGGTAATTGATGACAATCCCTTTTACGAGGGTTTATATAATGAATTTAAGCAACCATGCAACACAAAGATCAAGGATGCAAGAGAACCGCAAGAGAATAAACTCATATTCCCTTAAACCCTCTAAATTTCTCCCCCATTGGCATCGATTGCCGAAATAGGAAGAAAAACTTAGAACGCAAATATAGTGAGAGCTCCCCCATAATGTGTGCATTTCTCATAATATGAGTGAAATCAAATGCACATATCCAATGACGAATAGATGGAGGGAGATCAAACTATATAGAGGATCCAAAGATTGCAAAAGAATTTCAAATGGAAAGATACTTCAACGAAAGAAGCAAGCAATCAAAAGGATCCGAAAAATGTTCTAAATATCATGAGGGAACTCCCCAAGGTACGTGCACAAATAGGATTTGTGTTTCAATATAGTGTGCACAACATGGAATCCTCACTCCCTCCTAGATAAATTCGAACACAAGCTCATGCAAGAGAATGTAAATGATAAAGGAGGCAAAACAACTTTCACCTAATAAAATGTTTTGCAACAAGAGCAAGGAGCGGTAAATCAAATAATGGGTGTGAGATAAAAAGACATTATAGGAGACTAATACAAGGATGATAGCATCACCATAGTCTTTCAAGAAGAGTTGCACATAGTGCATATCGTGTCTTTCCCATACCCACACACCAAAAGAGGTATAGCAAATAACTCCACAAGCTTAGTAAAATGCAAAAAGCATAACACATGAAAAATAAAACTTGTTCCTTTTAGAAACCACCAAATAACTAAAAGCAAAAAGAGGTGGTCACTAAAGAATTGGAATATCAATAAAAGATGTAACTAATCTCATGTGTATAAGTTTCTAAGTAGACACTAATCACTAAGATATGGGTCTACAAATAAACATGTACACACAAGATAGATACACGAGTAAAGATTATGATATCCAGGAGGAAGTCATAAATACACCAATAAGATCTTTGCTTAAAAGCATAGCACAAATCCCAATTATATCTTAACGGAATATAAGTGAACTTCCAACACATACTCATCATAGCATAAAAAATTATCCACAAGGGATAAAGGTTAACAAATGGATGCTCCGAGTAAAATAACAAGTATCACGAAAGGCAAATGATTTGAAGAAACATCAATATTCCACATGAGAGACTTTAAGTAGAAAGTGCTAGATTGACATACTTGGGATCGATGAATCATAGAAATGAATATATAGTCCCCTTATATGTAATCATCCCGGCTTACTCATATTTGCAATAAGGATGTTTTTCAAGAACCAAATTAATTGCAACAAAAAGATTCATGCCAAGATACAACCTACACAAGGTTGAAAGCTAGAAATGTATGCATGAGGTAGATACTTGTTACCGAGATAGCATTGGTGATGTAGAAGATAAGAGTGAACCATCATCCAAACTTGGCTCCAATGAACACATGGTGACACCACCTTGTAGATGAGACAAGCTTCCAATGCATCTCAAGTGTACCTAAAACAAATTTAAGTACAACATGGTACCCAAACTAATTGGGTCCAAAGTAGTTAGAGCAACTACAACACATAGGACAAACTCCACATAAATATGTGTATATTGATATGAAATTGAATTTCATGCACATCTTAGCCATTTAGGATTTGATGGAGTTTATCCTATATATTGGATCAACGAAAGTAAGCATGCCATAATATATACATATAATAAATATGCATGCACAAGACTTACAAGAACCAAGCGAGATATAATTTAGATAAAACACCAAGTAAACCAACAAAGCACACACACGTGTGACAAGAAAATAAATTATCCAAATTGTATCAAATACTCAAATCAACACATGATTGAAGATATCACTTTGAAAAGATACCAATGAAAACAAGAGACCAATTGATGAAAAATATCATCAAGGAATAAACCAAACCCTCTACACTTTTCATGATGGCACAAGGTACCAAGACGAAAAATGTTTGTCTTCCAAGAAGACACGTCATCGGGATCAAATATCAAACGAAGACAACTAATGTTCAAAAAGCATATAGGATTGCTCCCCCACGATGTGTGCATTATTTATGATTTTGCATTTGAATACACAATGCACACAAATGAGATCATCACTCTCCATATATATTATTCAAACACTAGTCATGTTCAAGAAAGGCAAGAAATTGCAATACCAAATTAAAGAACGGTGTTTTACTCAAAGTAGGATAGCTTCCCAAAGAATAGTGCATTATCAAGAAGTATGACTTTTGAATGTCAATGCACAAGAATTGGTTCATTGCTTTTCCCAACTCAAGAAAACTAAATAAATTTTAAGTAGAGCAATAAAGGATCCAAAAGATACAATGAAGACAAATGAGAGTTAGATCAAAACAAATCCTTGGCAATGAAATAAAGCAATTCAAAGCAAGAGCCAAAGCGAATATGATCAATATATTTACCACAAAAAGATTATCACTTGTCAAGACAAGTAATGTATGGAGATATTTCTCGGGGGTGGATTGCAAAGATATATTCAAGATCATATTCACAAAACATAAGCATATGGCAAATGATAGGAATTAAAAGCCATGCTTAGATAGATACATATTCTTGATAGCTTCACAAATCATGCGAAGGTGCAAAGCAACTCCAAGGAGTAGCTTGAAACAATTGGCTTCCCAAAAGATACATGAGAACATATTTGGGAAAGCCATACCAAGAACATCCTCCACAAACAAGATCCAAAAGAGTGAGAGACAAAAAGCATTTAAGTAAATGGAAACTTGTTTGAGCAACATGCCACATAGGAACAAGATAACTAGCAATATCAATTCTAGGTGGCAAAACCTCATATGTTCACATTTTCTAGGCTTGTAATATGCATATAGCTTATTACTTCCCCATAATGTGATAATCCATTTATTTAAAGCAAGAGGCAAACAAAACCAACTCGAAAAATTAATGGACATTATAGAAATTGAATTTCTCATGAGAAGGACATACCACATAGATAGTAGATAATATAAAAATATCAACACTAAGTTGTATTTCTCATGAATACACAATTTTAGGATTGTGAAGTGCACGAAGCATATCACTCCCCCAAAATATGATAGTCCATTAATCTCTCAAAGAGAGCCAACAAGATAAGATATCAAATAAAAACAATAAGGCTCAAAACTAGTAAATGGTGTGAAAACCAACATACACATACTTGATTTCTCAAGATAAGTAATTAGAGAGCACAACACATACAAACACTAGCAAGGTACAAAACCAAACACATGCAAGGGTGCAAGCAACTTTCAATGTATATATGATTTAAATAAAAGTTACCGCAAGGAGGAACATTGGATATGAGATAGAACAATATGATCCATATGACTTGACTTGAGAGAATATAATTGATGAAGATCCCTTAATTCTTCATAATGTAGCCAAGTCTCCAATGCCTCCAACAACACCTATTGGTCAAGTTTTAACTTGTTGGTCCCCAACAAAGTTGGGTCCTAAGAGGTTAGTCACAATAGGTTTGGCAACCCAAATGGTTCTTTTCTTGACACCACTTTGAGTACCAACATATTTGGCAAACACATTGCCAACCTTATCCTTCCGAAGAGAATAAACATCATTAATTATAATGGGGTTGGATAAGGTACCATTTGTGCATGAAGAAGCAAGGTGACCCTTCTCACGACATAGGTAGCAACATCTACTTCCTCCTCTCTTCTTAGTTGGAGTCTTGACTTGAGTAGGGGTAGCTTGATTCTTCTTGGGAAGAGACTGTTCTTCAACTTGAGGAGCTTGAGTTTAAACTTGAGGTTTCTTCCCTTGTTGCTTCTCACTAAAAGCCTTCTTCTTCAAAGGGCAAGATCTAACATGGTGCCCTTCAACTTTGCACTTGAAGCAAACAATCTTGGCCGAATCTTTGACTTGTTCTTGGCCCTTTTTCTTCTTGATGATCTTGGACTTGTTCTTGTTATTCGAGTTGAATCCAAGTCCACTCTTGTCATTGGGGCGTCTTTAAACACTCAACATATTGTCAAGTGTGGACTTCCCAACATGACGCTTTTCCAAGTCTTTATTCAAATAAGTGACTTGGGCCTTGAGCTCTTTTAATTCCTCTACATGGTTAGTATCAACACAAATGCTAGAGGAAGTAGAAACTTCATTGTTAGAGCAACAAGGTATGGAAAGTGATTCATCACAAGATGTAGCAACATTATGAGTGGATGAATCACAAGGACTAGCACAAGATGATATAGCATTAAGAGAAGACGTTGTGCCATTGTCCACATGAGGCTTACAAGATGTTACCTTTGACATAATCGCCTCATTAGCTAACTTTAGCTTAGCATGGGATGCTAGAAGATCGTCATTAGAGCTAGAGAGCCTTTCATGAGTTTCTTCCAATTTCCCATACTTGCTAGATAGCAACTCAAGTTGAGCCCTTAGCTCAACATTTTCCTTCAAAATAGATGCTTCACGAGAAGTGGAGTTAGTAGCACAAGCATCATTAACATTAGAAATGGAAGGAGACAATTTGGAAAGCTTATCATTGTTAGATAGTTGAGTTTGGAGTTGATCATGAGACATGATAAGGAGAGAGTGTTCACTTTCTAAAGTTTTGTGAGCTTTGTCAAGTCTCTCTATGTCCTCACTTAGTCTAGCATTGCCAACATCAAATTCAACTTTTTCCTTTTTAAGCACTTTATATTTAGCAATAGCATGATCTCTTTCCTTAATGATTTTAGCAATAATAAGATCATTAGACTCATCAAGGGATTCAAGTTTCTCTTCAAGAGAAACCCTAAGATCTTCTTCCTCTTCAAGAGAAGCTTTCAAAGAAGCTATGGTGATAGAGTCATCTCTCTCAATTTGACATTTCTCATCAAATTGACTTTCCAAATCCTCAATGAATTCCCTACTCTTAGTAACATAATCAATGATTTCACAAAGAGGAGGGATAGCTTTACTACCTTTGGGTAGAGCACCAAGTACCATCTCACCCATCTTGGTTAAGGATTCAAAGTCAAAACCTTCTTCATGAGAATCCTCATCCACATCATCACAATTTGGATTCGAGTTGGGAGATACCTCGGAATCCTTAGCCATAAGGCAAACATGATTAATGGGTGAGGAGGATGAAGAAATACTTGAAGCTCCATTGAGGTCCATGTCTTGTTCCAACAAGTGTTGGGATTCCTCTACATTGTTAGTCATGCAAATACTAGAGGATATGTAAGAGTAATTTTCATCACAACAAGACATAGAGAGCATATCATCATTATATTTAGTTAAGCAACTATTACTTGATATGCAAGGACAATCAACTCTAGCATGTATGACATTTGGAGTGCTAGAAGATTTTAAGTCCAAAGATAGAAGATTGCAATGTGATAGAGAAGAGGTATAATCAATAGTAAGTTCACCATCACCAATGCAATTTCTATCGCCACTCACCATATCGTTACCGTGTGACAAATCGCATGTTGGTGAAGTGGAAGAAGTTGTGAACTCATCACGGCCGGAGGTGGAGGAAGAACAATCATCCTCAATAATTTTGGACACTTCATATATATCTTGAAGCTTGGTCCAAAGCTCATGTGCATTTCGAAAAGGCATGATTGAAGCAAGAACTACATCGGTCAAAGCACACATAAGACCATTAGTAACTTGAGTCTCGAGATGAGAGTTTATCTCATCCTCTAAAGATAATTCATGAGAATCCTTTGGAGGAGATAAACACACATCTACAATCCTCTTAACATAATTTGGACCCATGGTCCTAAAAATATTAAGCATGCGAATTTTCCAAACATCATAATTTGTGCCATCGAATATGAAAGTGGGATCGTGCACTAATTCTCTAAACGACATCTTTTACTCTCTAGGCGGTAAAACCCAACAAGAGAGCCCAGGCTCTGATACCAATTGAAAGGACAATGATGTCGCATAGAGGGGGGGGGGGTGAATAGGCGGTTTAAAACTTTTCTGGTTTAGGCTTGATAATTGCGGAATAAAACTAGGTGTTTAAATTAACAAGCCGACAACCTAAATAAACTAGGCTCACCTATGTGCACCAACAACTTATGCTAAGCAAGATAAACAACAAGGTGATAGCAATAGAATACTTCAAGCACGAAGGCTATCACAATGCAAAGTGCATAAGTAAAAGCTCGGGTATAGAAATAACCGAGGCACGTGGAGACGAGGATGTAATCCCGAGTTCCTCCTTGTTAAGGGAGTACGTCTCGTTGGAGAGGTGTGAACCGACACAACGGTTCAACAACCACAAAGGTTTCACCTTCTTCTCCGATGAACCGCACTACAAAGGCTTGGTTCACCTTCCACTATCGGAATTCCTTCGAGGCGGAATCCGGAGCCTTTCAACAACAATCCGGGGCACAACCCACAATGGGATTGGGGGCTCCCGAACGGCCTCCAACAACAATCCGGGGCACAACCCACAATGGGATTGGGGGCTCCCGAACGGCTTCAAGTGACCACACAAGGGTCCAACCACCACAAAGGCGTCTAGGGTCCAAGGACCCAAGAGTAACAAGCTCACAAACTTTCAACTTCCACGAATCCTCGTGGAGAGCACACCGATGCACCAAATGCAAAAGGCAAGAGCACAAGTGCTCAAATCCTTCACTCTCAAATCCCACCAAAAGCAACTAATGCTTATGGGGGGAGAAGAGAGTAAGAACAAGGAATCCACAAAGGAGTCAAATCCTTCACTCTCAAATCCCACCAAAGGCAACTAATGCTTATGGGGGGAGAAGAGAGGAAGAACAAAGGAGAAGAACCACAAAGTAACTCCAAGATCTAAATCCACTAGGTTCCCCTCACTTAGAGAGGAGATTGATTGGTGGAAAGGTGGATCTAGATCTCCTCTCTCTTTTCCCTCAAGAATTAGCAAAAATCATTGGAGGGATGGAGAGATAGCAAGCTCAAGAAGGTCAACAATGGAGGTCAAAACTTGCTAGAAAGGTTAGGGAACCATTGGGGAAGAAGGCCCCTTAAATAAGTCAACCCAAATTCCAACCGTTGGGTGCAGATTCGCGCCGTAGCGGTACTACCGCTGGCCCTAGCGGTACTACCGCCCCCCTAGGGAGTTAGGGCATCAAAACGGGTTGAAAACAGGCTTCCGTAGCGGTACTACCGCCCCGGGCAGCGGTACTACCGCCCCGGCGGAACTACCGCTCCCGGTACCGCCGAAAACAGCTCTCTGTTAGCTCCGGCGGTACCTCGGGCGGTACCGCGGCGGTACTACCGCTACAGCAAAAAACAGCAGAAACTGATAAACGAAAACGTCAATATCTTTTCCATCCGGACTCCGTTTTCGATGATTTTTGGCTCGTTGGAATCGTTACAACGAGCTCTACTTGAATGTGCATAGAAACATCACAGTCCATCATGTGAGGATAAAACCAAATGGGGAAAGGTTGAACTTTCCTAAACAATGCAAACCAGTAAAAACTCCTTCATAAAAAACGCAACAAGATATTCATACGAAATCTGTTTTTGATGAACTAGAGCTTAGTATGGAGATAAACCAAGATCAAAATCCTCACATGGATAAAAGGCAACAAGTTTTCCAAAGTAAAACCATTTTCGAAGGACTTGGTCTTGTCATGAAGATCACGACAAGCACCAAAACTCAACACGGAGAAAAACCAAATAAGAACCAAGAAATATGAGAAGCCAAGTATGCAAAGGTTTGAGCTCTCCACAACAATGCGATCAAGTTACTCACTTGAGAGCCCCTCTTGATAGTACGCCATCTATCCTAAAACCTGGTCTCCTACTAACACCATGAGACCGGTAAGAGAGAAAACCTATCAAGATCATACCTTTGCCTTGCACATTCCACTTGAGCTCGATGATGAAGATCTTGACTCTCTCAAGTTGAAACACCTTTCTTGATTGTGCTTGCTAGCACATGCTTGATGAAGACTTCTACAAATGCTCCCCCATACTCCGTTATGGGAGGGACTCGCTAGGCTTTGTCTTCATGTTTCCTTTGCAAGACTCAATCAAAGGATATCTTTCGATATGCATCATATTGAACTTGCACTTCATCTTCTTCTCTTGATATGTATGATGGCTTGGGGTTAAACATGATTGTTCACACAATCTTCTATTCCAAGCCATACTTGCAATGAACTCAACTCTACACATGACCATTCTTCATATAAACCCTTTGAATAGATCATTGGTCATTAAGTCATCTTGAAGAGTCCAACACATGAACTCCTATAATTTCCCATGGACAAAATCTATAAGAATATCTCAATGTAAACATTAGTATATAAGGATTGTCATTAATTACCAAAACCACGCATGGGGGCAACCATGCACTTTCAGACGCGGCAGACGTAAAGGAAGTAGACGAAGTAGCCGACGTAGTGGATGAAGATTGGTGAGCAGTCGCGTAGGAGACACTAACCAAAAACCTAATCGCCCCTGGGCCGTACAGGAAACGGAGAGACGGGGTTTCAGAGGCCTGCTCTCCCGTCGACCGTGTACGCGGCGGACGGGATGGGATCAATGATGGCAGCAACAGATTGGAGGAACGACGGTGGCGGCTGTGAGCAGATAAGTTCTTCTGTCTATTCTGTGTGTTCTGTGTAGACGGAGAGGAGCGACCTCTCGCATACATAGGCACAGACGCAGGAGGCAAACGTGCAGCCGAAACGCCCGTAATGAATTACCATTAAGACTGAAAACCTACAAAATGTTTCAGCTCACAATCAATCTCATTAACACAAAGCGTTTCGTGTCGTTGACATATTATTCCTGCGTGATAAAAAGAACACATCGACTCAGCGAGATTCCCGCAACCCGCGGCGCGTCGTGTCGTGCCGTGCCGTGGCGAGGCGAGGCGGGCGGCGGAGGAGGAGGAGCGCGCGTGTGGTACACAACCATTCTCCTCATACCTCATACCAACTCATACTAGTAGTAGAATGGCTCAGTATATTAGCTGATGCACATCTCACTCAACTAGCAGTATGAAAATAAAGTCCCACCACTTGACATGACAACAGCATGGGCTTTAGGGATTTGTCTGGAATTGCTAAATGGGCCAAAGGCCCACTCAATATTTGGGCAGTATTTCATCAATCCCCCACCAGATCCCAAAGTCCATGATCTTTGTCATCCGTTCCAAAAACTGTTTTGATATACCAGTATTTTCAGTAGAGACCTTTTAAGATTGAACTCTACCTAGAGCAATCAGCTACACTCGTTCACAACTGACAATGGACTAGGCCTTGAATTGTCAGTTTGACGTAAAGTAGTTTCACTAACTGTCTTACCAGTACTAGGCTGCCGAAGGCTGACCTTCGGGTGGAGCATATTAGTCACTCCTGACCTATTCATAAACTTACTAGAGATCACCCTAATCTCATAGACTGTGACCAGCAGTTAGGTTCATATAGGTGTGTTCCTCCAAAGATCGCTCTGTAGGATAGTGTCTTGCTTATGCAAAGCTTTGGAACACATTAAGATATACGTCAACCTGCCATACAGTTACCGATAATATTGTATCTCCAACGGAGTGGGTTGGTAAAGGTCTTACTCTCTTCAGTTAACCAATATCTTGTTTTTCCAGGTCCTACTTCACGGGATCTCCGATCACATAGGTTGGGTTACTACCATGGCAAATCATGTGGGTTTCATACCTATCTCTCTCGATGCATTTTCTATCACAACACGTGATAACCCTTTAGTAAAGGGATCTGCCAGATTCTTAGCCGACTGGATATAATCCAACGCTATACTATCATATTTTAATCTCATTCTTATGTGTTTGTTGGACTGCATGTTGTCCTTTGAACTCTTAACCTTAACAATCATTGTTTGGTTATCACAGTTCATTAGGATAACCGGAACTGGCTTTTCAACCACTGGCAAGTCCATCAAAAGATCTCGAAGCCATCCTGCTTCGACACCAGATGTGTCCAATGTTGTTAATTCTTCTTCCATTGTTGATCTCGTCAGGATCGTTTGCTTGCAAGAATTTCAGGAAACAGCACCACCTCCAAGGGTAAACACATACCTTGTTGTGGCTTTCATCTCATCAGCATCAGAGATCCAATTCGCATCACAGTAACCTTCAAGCACTGACGGACTTCTAGAATAGTGAAGTCCGTAGTTCTCAGTACCTTTCAGATAGCGCATAATTCTTTCGACAGCATGCCAATGCACATCACCCGGATTGGAAACAAACCGGGTAAGTTTGCAAACAACAAACATGATGCCAGGCCTTGTCGCGCTAGCTAGGTACATGAGAGAACCAATTACTTGAGAGTACCTCAGTTGATCCTTAGCTGTGCCATTAAACTTTTGAATTTGCACACTAGGGTCATAAGACGGAACTTTTGCAGTCCGAATATCCAAATCAACTCAAAATCTTCTCAACGTAATGGGATTGCAAAAGTGTAATCCCACCCGCATTGTCTCTCAGTAGCTTGATGTTCAGAATAACATCAGCCACACCAAGGTCCTTCATCTCAAAGTTCTGAGATAGAAAATACTTGACCTCCTCAACGACTTTGAGATTGGTCCCAAAAATCAGTATGTCATCAACATACAAGCACAGTATAACTCCTTCGCCCCCACCATGGCGATAGTATACGCATTTGTCAGCTTCTAACAACGAAACCAACAAAGGTTAAAGTTGTATTGAATTTCTGATGCCATTGCTTAGGCGCTTGTTTCAGGCCATATAAAGATTTCAGTAACTTACACACCTTTCCTTCCTGACCATCTAATACAAAATCATCTGGCTGTTGCATATAGATTTCCTCGTCTAGCTCTCCATTTAGGAAAACTGTCTTAACATCCATTTGATGGACGAGAAGACCATGCGAGGCCGCCAACGAGAGTAAAACTCGTATGGTGGTCAGTCTGGCCACAGGTGAGTAAGTATCGAATAAATCTTCCTCTTCTTTCTGGGCATAGCCCTTGGCCACAAGCCTAGCCTTGTATTTTTCAATCATACCATCAGGCCTAAGCTTCTTTTTGAACACCCACTTACATCCCAATGGTTTACAACCATAAGGATGTTCAGTAATTTCCCACGTCCCGTTAGCCATGATGGAATCCATCTCGCAACGGACTGCTTCTTTCCAGTAGTCAGCATCCGAAGATGCATAGGCTTATAAAATAGAAGTGGGAGTATCATCCACAATGTACACAAGGAAATCATCGCCAAAAGACTTTGCAGTCCTCTGTCGCTTGCCCCTACCAAGGGTTTCCTCATCATCCTTCTCAGAATTTTCATCGTGGGTTTGTTCATAATATTTCATAGGAATGGCAGGTTCAGGAGTTCCCTCAGATTCCTGTCTAGAAGTGTTTTGCATATCTTTCATAGGAAAAAACATACTAAAAAAAAGTAGCATCCTTAGACTCCATAATCGTACCGACCTTCACGTCAGGTACTTCAGATTTCACTACCAAAAATCTGTAGCCAACGGTATTCTTAGCGTAGCCCAAATTAACAAAGTCCATGGTCTTAGGTCCAAGCTTACGCTTTTTGGGGATCGACACATTGACTTTCGCCAAACAGCCCCAAGTACGTAAGTATGAGAGGGTTGTCCTTCTCTTCTCCCATTGTTTATAGGGAGTGAGTTCATTATCTTTTGTTGGAACCTTATTCAAGACATGACATGAAGTTAATAGCGCCTCCCCCCACCATGCCTTGGATAATCACGATGTATCTAACATGGCGTTGACAAAATCAGTCATAGTACGATTTTTTCGTTCCGCAACCCCATTTGACAGGGGAAAATTGGGAGGTGTCCTCTCATGAATAATTCCATGTTCCATACAGAAAGAGTCGAACTCATTACAGAAGTACTCTCCACCACGATCAGACCGGATGTGTTTAATTTTCTTTTTAAGTTGGTTCTCAACTTCTGCCTTATAGATTTTAAAGTAGAGTAGAGCCCCATCTTTAGTACTTAACAAATATACATAGCAAAATCTAGTGGAATCATCTATCAGTGTCATGAAGTATCTCTTTTCACCTTTACTCAAAACACCATTCATCTCACAAAGATCAGAATGTATAAGTTCTAACGGTGCCAAGTGTCTTTCCTCCGCAGCTTTATGTGGCTTGCGAGGTTGCTTTGCTTGAACACACGAAAAACATTTAGAACCTTTGGCTAAAGTGAAAGATGGGATTAAACTTAGTTTTGCTAGCCGCTTCATACAACCGAAACCAATGTGACAAAGACGTGAATGCCAAACTTCTGTTTCATTAACATTCGAATGAATATTGTTCACGACTTTATTACAGAAATTAGCAAGAGAAAAGCGGAAGATGCCTCCGCATTCATAACCTTTTCCAAAAAACATTCCATATTTCGTAACAACTACTTTATTAGACTCGGATACCAACTTAAACCCTTCTCTACATAGAAGGGAGCCACTAACGAGATTCTTCTTGATGTCGGGGACATGCTGCACGTTCTTGAGCTGCACGATCCGTCCCGAGTAAACTTCAGATCGACCGTGCCAACACCAAGAGCAGAAGCACTCGCTCCATTCCCCATCAATACGGATCCGTTCCCTATGGGCTGATAAGAAGAGAACAATGAAATGTCAGCACACACATGAGTATTTGCACCTGTGTCAATCCACCATTCGGTAGACTGACTAACTGAAAATACAGTAAACAGATTACCATACCCGGATGCATCATTCTCATTGTTACTCACAATCATGTTGACAGACTTGGAGTCTTGTCCTGATTTCTTGAACTTCTTGGGACACTTAGGAGCCCAATGTTCCTCTGAACCACATCTATAGCATGCACCTTTCTTCTTATCCTTCTTGAAGGATTTGTTACCCTTCTTCTTGAAGTCAGTATTCTGTTGGACAACAGTTTTTCCTTTGTGCTTGTGTGAGTTGAAGTTCTTCTGTACCATATTGGCAGCAGAAGTACCTTCGCCTTTTCCATGCGAGTCCTTTGCCCTCGAATTCTGCTCAACACTCAGATGGCCAATGACATCCTCAACAGAGAATTCACGCCTCTAATTTTTCAGAGTAGTGACAAAGCTCCTCCATGAATTAGGCAGCTTGGCGATTATGCATCCCGCGACAAATTTGCCCGGTAGATCACACTTGCTCAAGTTCTTTTGCGATGCATTGTATCTCATGAGCCTGCTCCAATATAGGACGGTTTTCAACCATCTTGTAATCATGGAATTGCTCGATGGTATACATCTCGCTTCCAGCATCGCTTGCGCCGAATTTAGATTCGAGCACTTCCCACAAGTTCTTGGCAACCCGCACATGTAAATATGCGTCAACCAACTTATCTATGATCACGCTCAGAACGGCTCCAAAAATACGACGGTGGCCTCACTAAACGCCTTCTCCTGTTCAGGAGTAATCGATTCAGTGGGAGTGACACTGACGACCCAGAACACGTTCATCCAGTGAGCCATAAAGTGCTTTTGGTCTGCCAACGCTTAAAATACATCCCCGTAAACGGGGTTGGTTTCAGTGCAGCAGCAAAATCGTGGATCGAAAATTGCCTACACCGATTAGGTTTTTGGATTGTTGAGTATATAAGCAATTTCTGATTATATTAATCCAAATATTAACTAAAATCAAGACGCACATGGTGCTAGTGACGTACTGAAACTTAACAGTATAATTGCGTACTAGACATACAGTAGATACAACTACCAAATCGCTAGTACAGTAAACAAGTAAATAACTAGGAGAGGTATAAACATATTATACCCGACGGTTGGCCAATTGGCCAAAGCGGAAGCAGTTTCGTCGACGATCCGCTTCTCTGCAACAGACTTCTCAATCTCGGCGTCGGTGCTCATGATGACGACGAAGGCGACGCGGTAGACGTAGAGGAAGTAGGCGAAGTAGCCGACGTAGTGGATGAAGATTGGCGAGCAGTCGCGTAGGAGACGCTACCCAAAAACCTAATCGCCCCTCTCCCGTACATGAAACGGAGAGGCGGGGTTTCGGAGGCCTGCTCTCCCATCGATTGTGTACGCGGCGGACGGGATGTGATCAACGATGTGAAAGAGCATTTTTCCTCATGTGTGGTTTTAGTAATTGAATGACAATCTCTATGGACTAATGTTTGCATTGAGATATCATTATAGATCATGTCCATGGAATTGTGGAGTTCATGTGTTGGACTCTTGAAGCTTATGTGTTGAGTGGAGCATATTGCAAGTATGTCTTGAAGGATTCAAGACATCATATTAGTGAAGAAATGTTGGAAGATACAAGGTTGATCAAGATGTTGATCAACACACAAAGCTACAAGATGTACCAAGAGCGATCATGTATCTCTTGGGATGGTAAACACTTGTCCGCATAGCTTTGTGAACTAACCCATAATATATGTGTGTGTGGTATCATTATATGAGGTTAGGTATCTTCCCATGGGCTTGCATCAAATGAAGATCTCATAGAGCTCATGGAGGATGACGTCATGTGTGGTGATCGTCATCAAGGTGAGATGTGCAAGACCAAGACCAAGAGAAGCTTATTGAAGAGATCCTATGCTTGGTGCTTGCAATGGATACATGAAGACGAAGCTTAGCGAGACTCTCCCATTGTGAGCATGGGGGAGTATTTGGAGAAGTCTTCATCAAGCAAGTGTTTGGACGCGCAATCAAGAAAGATGATCCACTTGAAGAGATCAAGATAGTCATCATCCAACTCAAGTGGAATGCTCAAGGCAAAGGTATGATCTGGATAGGGCTATAGGATAGATAGGCGTACTATCAAGAGGGGCTCTCAAGTTAGTAACTTGATCGCATTCTTGTGGAGAGCTCAAACCTTTGCATACTTGGCATATCATATTTCTTGGTTCTTATTTGGCTTTTATGTTGGTGAGGAGTTAGAGCTTGGTTCATCTCCATGTCAAGCTCTTGTTCATCGAAATCGGTTTTACTTTGGACAACTTGTTGCGTTTTCGGTGGCGGAAATATTCCCGGTTCTACCTTGAGGAAAGTCCCACACCTTGCCATGTGTGGAGATTTTACTCTATTTATGGGATGCAATATTTCCAACAAAATTGGTCTCATCGTCGCTATCTTTCCAACAAAATTGGTCTCACCTCTTTTGGAGTTCATTTGCAAAAGTTATAGCAGTTTTCGTTTCGGTGTTCTGCTGATTCGGATTATTGGGGCCGGATATTCCGCCCTACCGGAATTTCCGGTTCCCCAGCTCATCCAAGAAAACGGCTAAGGAAAGGAGAAAAAGGGTTCTGACTCCAGTCGGAAATTGTGCTCGGAAATTTCCATATACCGGAATTTTCGAGTGCCCCCAGAAAAGTCCTCCGGAAATGGCTAAGGAAAAGTTTGGTTTTGCTTCTGACTCCAGCCGGAATTTCCGAGCTCTCTTAGACCGGAATTTCCGGGTGACCGGAATTTCCGTGTCTCTCTAGACCGGAATTTCCGGATGACCGGAATTTCCGAGTCTCACTTATACCGGAATTTCCGAGTGTCGAAACAGCCAACGGCTATATTTCCTGGAGGGGTATAAATACCTCTCCCCTTCTTCTTCCCCAGCTAACCCAAGGCAGCACGACTTTTCCCTCTCTCCTACTCCATTGTTGACCTTGGAAAGCTCACTTCCCTCTCAATCCCTCCATTGATTCTTTCATATTCTTTAGGGAAAGTTGAGAGGAGATCTAGATCTACAATCCTACCAATCAATCTCTCCTCTAAGTGAGGGGAACCTAGTGGATCTAGTTCTTTGAATTCCTTTGTGGTTCTTCCTCTTTGTTCTTCCTCTCTTATCCCCCCATAAGCATTAGTTGCTTTTGGTGGGATTTGGGAGTGAAGGATTTGACTCCTTTGTGGTTTCCTTTGTTCTTCCTCTCTTATTCCCCCATAAACATTTGTTGTTGTGTTGGAATTTGAGAGTGACGGACTTGAGCACTTCGTGTGCTCTTGCCATTGCATTTGCATCGGTTTGAGCCCTCCACGAGGATTCGTGGTGGTGATACTTGTGAGCTTGTTACTCTTGGGTCTTTGGACCCTAGACGCCTTTTGTGGCCGGCCTTTTGTGGCCAAGACCTTTTGTGGTCAAGACCTTTTGTGGTCACTTGAGAGCCCCCAATTAAGTTGTGGGTGTGTGCCTCAAGAGTTGTACGGGATTCGATCTCCGCCCCAAAGGAGATCAATAGTGGAAGGTGAACTCGAACCTTTTGTGGTTGAGTTCATCAGGAGAAGAAGGTGAGCCTTTGTGGCGTTGCGGCTAACCTGTTGTGGTTGCGCACACCTCTCCAAACGAGACGTACACCTTTGGGTGGAACTCAGGAATACATCCTCGTCTCCGTGTGCCTCGGTTATTTCTATACCCGAGCTCTTTACTTATGCACTTTACATTGTGGTAGCCTTCGTGCTTGAAATCATATATCTTGCTATCATCTTGTTACTAGTATTGCTTAGCTTAAGTTGTTGGTGCACATAGGTGAGCCTAGTTTATATATCTAGGTTGTATGCTTGTTAAAGTAAACCTCTAGTTTTATTCCGCCTTTATCAAGCATACCGGAATTTCCGGGTCATTCGTGTACCGTATATTCCGGCTACTCGGAATTTCTGGGTCACTCTTGGACCGGATATTCCGGCTCCTCGAAAAAGTTTTAAATCGCCTATTCACCCCCCCCCTCTAGGCGACGTCTATCCGTTCACGATGGCAGCAACAGATTGGAGGAACGACGGTGGCGGCTGTGGGCGGATGAGTTCTTCTGTTTATTCTGTGTGTTCTGTGTAGACGGAGAGGAGCGACCTCTCGCTTACATAGGTACAAACGTAGGAGGCAAACGTCCAGACGAACGCCCGTAATGAATTGCCTTTAAGACTGAAAACATACAGAACGTTTCAGCTAACAATCAATCTCATTAACACAAAGCGTTTCGTGTCGTTGACATTTTATTTCTGCGTAACAAAAAGAACACATTGGCTCGGCAAGATTCCCGCAACCCGCGGCGCGTCATGACGTGGCGTGGCGGACGGCGGAGGAGGAGGAGGAGCGCGCGTGTGGTACACAACCATTCTCCTCATACCTCATACCAACTCATACTAGTAGTAGAATGACTCAGTATATAAGCTGATGCACATCTCACTTAACTAGCAGTATGGGACTAAAGTCCCACCACTTGCCATGATAACAGCATGGGCTTTAGGGATTTTTCTGGAATTGCTAAATGGGTCAAAGGCCCACTCAATATTTGGGCAATATTTCAGCAGTCCATGGGCTACCCTCCAAACTGCTGCTGGATGACGCTGAGCATGGCCTCGTAGTTCGTCGTGGCGAGGGAGATCATGCTCTCCTCGCGCGCTGTGGCGGTGGGGCACCTCTGCTTGCGTGACAGGCGGCTGTCGGCGCCTCCCGCGGTGGAGGCGGAGTCGCGCTCCTCGTTCTCGTCCTGGAGCTCAGGGGGATTCGCGTGGACGGCGCAGTCGGCGAACATCTTCGGCTCGCATCCCGGCCTCGTACGTGTCCCGCGGCCGTGAGTCGGTGGCGCGGTTGAGCAGCGGGCGTTGAACGGGAATCCGGCACCTAGAGGGGGGGGGGGGGGTTGAATAGGTGCTATTACAAATTTTAGGTCTTTTCAAATTTAGCCTCAACACAAAGGTAAATTCTCTAGATATGCAACTATGATGAATTTACCTAAATGACAATCTAAGCAATAACAAGATAAATACGCTAACAAGACAAGCAAGTAAGGGAGCAATGATAAGGGGAACCGAGTGAAGCACGCGGAGATGAAGATGTAATCCCGAGTTCCACCCAAGGGTGTACGTCTCGTTTGGAGAGGTGTGCGCTACCACAACAGGTTAGCCGCAACGCCACAAAGGGTCACCTTCTTCTCCGCTGAACTCAACCACAAAGGTTGCGAGTTCACCTTCCACTATTGATCCCCTTTTAGGGTGGAGATCGAATCCCTTACAAACGCTTGAGGCACGCACCCACAACTTAATTGGGGGCTCTCAAGATGACCACAACAGGTCAAGGACCACAAAAGGTCAAGGCAACACCAAGATTACAACAATGGTGAACTAGGTTTTCCCACTGGAAACCCTAGCCGCGAAATCCCCAAGTGAATGGGGAGGAAATGAAAATCCCTTCGGTGAAGATGTAGATCCGGGCCTTCTCCTCCAATCCTCCAAAGATCAACGAATTTGGGTGGAGGGATTGGGAGATCTTGATGATTTGAGCTTTTAAGAATAGTAGGAGAGAGAAAATCTGAGAGCTGACTGTTCTTGAGTGAGTGAGGGGGTATTTATACCCCCTCCCAAAATCTGGCCCTTGGCTGCCTCGAAGACCCGGAAATTCCGGTATAAGTGACACCCGGAAATTCCGGGTCACTCGGAATATCCGGTGCAATGAAATACCCGAGCTGAATTTTCCGGTTGAGATCAGAACGTCTTCGACATCTTGACTTCGCCAAATTTCTTCAAGTTTCTGAGGGTTGCCCGGAAATTCCGAGTCAGTGAAATTTCCGAGCTGATTTTCCGGTTGGAGTCAGAACATCTTTCTCTTCTTTCCTTAGCCAAATTCTGGAGTGGTTTTCTGGGTGACCCGGAAATTTCGAGCTGATAAAATTTCCGAGCTGATTTTCCGGTTGAGATCGGAACCACTTTCTCTTCTTTCCTTAGTCAAATCTGGATTGGTTTTCTGGGTGAGTCGGAAATTCCGAGTCAATGAAATTTCCGAGCTGAATTTCCGATTTGAGTCAGAACCACTTCCTAACTTTTCCTTAGCCATTTTTCTGTTAGATATAGGAGACCCGAAATTTCCGATCCTGGAAATTTCCGGCTCCAATATTCTGATTCTGGGAAGAATTCCAGAAACTCCTTTTCTCTACATTTTGGCTTTGGGATATGTGGTATGCAACTCACACAAACTGAAATACTTAGCAATAGGATTAGTACATCATTGGTATTGTTAACTAACACTCAAAACACTATGGATTAAGAAATGTTCTTTCAATCTCCCCCTTTTTGGTGTTAGATGACAATACCAAGATTTGCAAAGAAACGAAATGCGATATCATGTTTTTGACAGAAAATAGCTCTCCCTAAACAAGTGCATGTATGAAACACAATATGACAAAGGATAGGAGCAATTTTATAATAAAAAACACAAGATATCACAAAGGAGTAAGGAGACAAAATGTGAGGTTATGGTAGCATTTGAGACTAGATAAAGTTTCATACCTTGTGTATATAGGATATGAAGAGAATACCAACACAATAAATTTGAAGTCTCAACCATAGGATAATGATAGGATAATGATAGCATAACATTGTCTCAATACTCATTGAAAATGAAAGAGTTTAACAAAACAACCACAAATAGGATAAATGGACACAAGCGTAAAGAAATGGTAAACGCATATGCTTGTGCCCGAACCCCTGCAAATCCCCGAAGTCCTACTAGAGCAACTTCTCCCCCTTTGGCATCGAAACGCCAAAAAGGAAGAGGAGCGATGCTACGTCCCGTGAAGGTCTTCAGTCCGAGGGGGTCTTCTCATCATCATCACCATCATCCTCATCATCATCATAATCTGCCTCCTCATCATCATCTGCCTCCTCCTCCCCATCATCATCATCATAATCATGTCCAGTGGTGTACGAGCTGCCACCAAGGTCATGATCAATCTGAGTCCAAGGGGCCAAAGAACCCTGGTTCCACTGAGCAAAGGTCAGGGGATCAGAGAGATCAGCAGGAGCAGGAGAGCCAGACACATGATGAAGGATCAAGTCTTGATTGTAGGCCAGCTGACGACGATCCTTGTAGGCGGTGTATTGCTCTTTGCGGATGTCCACATTCATGCACATGATGTTGCGTTGGAACCAATTCAGCTTTTTCACCTTCGCATGAGTGGCCGGGACATAAGTAGGAGCATCATCCCTCCTAGCATCACCCATAAAAGATCCACCCTGAGCTGAGCTAGAAGAAGGCACAGGAGGAGGCTTGACCACTGTCTTCTTCTCATATAGTTTCTTGAAGTCATGCGGCTCCAACTCATCGCCACTGAAGTTATAGTCAGGAAACTTGAACTTGATGAGTTTCATGATGTAAGGAGCATAGGGGATAGTGACCCTGGTGGTCATGGCTTCATACATCTCATTGTAGATGTAATCCATAACATCCACACTCTAGTCTTCATCAGGGTCAGGGTCCTCCACAATGCGGTTGGCATGAAGGAGCAAGTTGCACAGAGGGGTCACCACATTGTCATTATTGCCACCACTTGGTGCAATGTTCTCACGGAGGATGCGCACAAGGACATCATAAAGAGGAAGCAAGTCTCGAGAATTGCCGGGTGTGGCTCCCTCACCATATAAGGGCGTTGTCTGCTTCTTGTTGAGTTTGAAAGGGTGGTGCATGCGATAGCCTTGAGGATTGTCACCATCATACTTGTAGCCCAAAACCTTGGCAAACTCCTCAAAGTTGGACTCACAGAAAGATTCACCAATCATCCACTTAATTGTCTTCTTTGAGTCACCCTTCATCACAAGAGTGGCAAAGAACTGCATCACAAGCTGAGAGTTGTAAGGACAACGAGTGAGCACCAGCCTCTCCAAACCCATAGTCTTGACAAGATGTATAGCTTCAACAAAAGAGGCTTTCTTCTGCAGAGTTGCAAGGTCAAACGGATGCATAGGCCGAATGGGCTTCGACATAGAGTAGTAGAGGTCCATGAGAATGAACTCTTGCTCTTGACACCAAAAGCTGCGATCATCCAGTGTGTTGTCCCTTGGCCTAAGGTACCAATCCCCTTGGCGGAGCTGAGAGTATTCAACAGAGTTCATCTTTGTATAGTTCTGACGTTGAGGAACAGGTGTCGTGGTGGTGTCACGGCAGATGCCATAGGATGGCTTATTTGTGGGGCCGATGGACGTTGGTGGATCCGGGGAGGGATAGCGAGCTGAAGAGCTCACACGGGGAGGATCCCGGTAAAACCGAGATCTCCCAAGAACAAGGAATAAGATCCAAGTGCAAAGGGGAAGATCTAACAAACACAAAGAAATGCACGAAGGCACACAACACCCACACGATATACCCAGGTTCAGGGCCCTCGTGAGGAGGTAACACCCCTACTCCTGCCTTTCCTCTCTATATATTGGTGATATAAGGACTACAACTTGCTACAAGATCTCTCAAAGTGAGGAGTACAAAGAACTAGATGAACTCAAGGTGAGAAGGAGTGAATGCTCTAAGAGTAAATGTGACTATAGCTTTGGCTCTCAAGTTGGTCTCTCCCTCTCAGGAGCAGTTATGGCGCCTTTTATAGAGGTCCAGCCAGGAGGGCCGGAAACCCTAACTTGGCTTGGCCCCACCGGACAGGCCTAGCCGGCATGCCGTCACCGGCTAGTGCGACCTAGTCGCCGGGCTATCCGGTGTAGCCCCTTCGTCATCATCTCGTTAAGGACGGCAGGCGCCGTCCTGCATCACCATTGTCCCCTTGTCAGAGACAAGACATGTCTTTGCCCATCCCGGATAGCCTTTTCCGGATTGCCGGGCTAGGCATGTCAGGTCTTGTCGTACCACGATCGTACCGGGTGACGCGCTCCCGTGTCAGGCGGGAGGTGACCATGCTTCCGTGTCAGGCGGGAGGTGACCATGCTTCCGTGTCAGGAGGAATGGTACTTCCCCCCGCGACAGACGGGAAAGCCTGCTATAGACCGTTGACGGCCTACCGGAAGCCCTCACGCCGGCTACCTCCTCGCTTGCCACTGTGAGCCTCTTCTGCATAAGATCAAGACCGAGACACACATTCCGGTTAGAACATACCCGGAATACCTATCCGGTAAAGCCGAGTACACCTCTACCCGGGAGTCTCCCCGGAGTCCTAGATCCGGGATCCTTCCCGGAGACGTCCGAGCTCGTCTCAGGATGAGTATCTCTAGGCCTAGCCTCCCGAAGATGTCTTAGCCTACCAGCAAAGACATCTTCGAGAAGCTAGTTCTTAGAGGAACCACCCGCTCATGCTTGTGCTGCGATTGTGAGGGCCGGGGGTGTCTATTTATAGTTGCGAGACCTGACCCTTGCGCCTGCCAGGAGGCACTTTGTCCTATACCAGCGCCCAAGGGTCAAGCTGCCCTTTCAGCACAGCAGGAGGTGTCCCTTGCTCTCGCCAAAGGCCGGGTACTGTTGACACCTTGCTGAATTATACCGGGATCTGCCCCTACCCGAGGCGCAGCCCCCCGACACTAGTCCCCGAAGCTGGTGCTGCACATCGACTTCAGATGATGTGCGGGATCAGCTTTAATAACAACCATTTTCCGAGAACAAATTACACCATTCTTTTATTCCATGCCGAGATCGATTCTTCCCGAGATCTTCGTACCGAGGTCTTCCCACCGAGACTGTCTTAACCGGGAGGCGAAGCCTGCGACCGGATAGCACCATCTCAGTGAATCTTGACCATTGGCCTCCCAATGAATTCGAGACAGTGAACCAGGGCCCACCCGACGTCCCGTCTGCGCAGAGACGCACTCGAGTGCTTCTGTGCGAGCACGCCGTCGCTTCGGTTCCCGCGCCGGGGAGCCGCATCCGATCCGGAATCCAACCGTTGGGGCCGTGTGGGGCCGGATCGGGCGCTCCGGATAGTGCCCGTGGCTCGCGGCACAAAACAGATCCCACCCACGATCGTGGAGATCGTGGGCGGGAAAAACGGAAACCGCTCCGGAAACCCCCCCCATAAATAGGGGACCGGAACAGTTTCCCCTCCTTCCTCTCCTTCGCACTCTTCTTCTTCGTCGTCTCGAGCGCCCCGCAGCCGCTGCCTTCGTCGCCGTTCGCCGGAGCCTGCACACCGTCGCAATCGCCGTTCGCCGGAGCCCGGACACCGTCGCCCTCGCCGACCTTCTCTTCTCCGGTGAGTTCCTCTTCTCCGCTCCGATGATTTCCTCCGTAGAGCAACCGCCCGAGCCCGGCTGTGCCGTATCGCAAGTCCGGTAGAGCCACCGCCGGCGAGCACAACTTGAGCGGCGCGCACGAGATGAACGGTGGTGACGCACCATCATTGTAGGATGTAGATTGCTCACTTGCTTTGTGCCTCGCCCGAGTCCAGCGCGAGTCTATTAGCCCCCATTTGTTTTGATTATTTAGCACACGATAGATCTTGTTTCCCACCAACTCGGTAGTGTTTAGCAGTTTGTGCTCCGACATCCTAGTTTCCGATAGACTAACTCCGACTAACCGCCGTTGCGTCTGCAGAGTAGCTCGGATACCCCTGCGTACTTCTCCGACATGGGCGAAGAACGTACTCGGGGATGCTGGGATGGGTCCGAGACCAAGCAGTCCGATCTGGACTGGCTGTATCGGACTCACCGGATTCCTCCGGAAGTCGAGAGCCGTCTCCCGGGAGAGGAGATTGCACCGGAACCCCAACCCGGGGAATACGTGGTATTCCTCGCACACTTCGAGCGCGGGTTTGGGCTTCTGGCAAGCCCCTTCTTCCGCGACTTCCTCGACCTCTACGACCTTCAACCTCACCATCTTCCCGCCAACGCCATAATGATGCTCTCGGTTTTCACCACATATGCGGAGGCGTACCTCGGTATCTGGCCCTTCTTGGATCTCTGGGCCAAGTATTTCATTCTCCGCCGCCAAGCCATCCCCAATCCGGATAAGAAGATAAAAGACTTAGTGGATTGCGGAGCGGCCACCATCATCCCCCGCGCGGACTCCGGATTCCCCATAGTTAAGGGACTAGAGTCCTGCCGGAAGTGGCAGCGGAGTTTCTTCTATGTGAAGAACCGGGAGCACTCGGGAGATGGTCCGGGATCCTCGAACCCGGACTTCATCAATCTGCCGGAATTCGTCATTGGTCCTCCGCGCGAGTTCCGTCTCTGGAAGAAGCTTCCGGATAATGACGAGGTCAGTTGCATGCACGACGTTCTGCACGTGCTAACTCAGAAGATGACCGGGGATGATCTCTTGCGTTGCTTCATTGTTCGCCGGGTCTGCCCCCTTCAAAACCGAGTGCACAAGATGTGCCACATGTCCGGGAACTATGACCCCACTAGGACCAGTATCTTTGGGCTAAACCATGCCGGGGTCGTCCGTCGCGTTCGAGCTATTGCCCGGACGGAAATGACGGAGGACTACTCTTGGGGGGTCATTGGGGGATCCCGGAAAAAACCATGCGACCAGGTGCTTATATCAGTCTTTCGTGCCTTCGCCTTCGTACATGCGTTCACCTGGACACCGACACGGCCTAATTTGTTTGCGCAGTTGTTCGAGCGTCAACACGAAGAAGACGCCGTCCACGTCAACGGGAATTACGCGCCGGACTTCCCGAGACCGGACGTGATGCCGAGAGAGGATCCTGACGGCGAGGACCATCTCGCCATCCCTTTCGTTAAGGCCCCGGGTAATCCTTCAACTCCAGAGGCAGTTTTCATTTCTTCGGATGATGAGGATGAGATTGACTGCCAGATTCTCGATGTTATTGACGCTCTCCCTCTGAATTGGGCCTCAGATGTGGTTCCGAAACCGACAACCGGGACCAAACGCGCCGAGAGCCGGAAGCGCGCGGCTTCCGACACCGAGGGGGCCGATAATTCCGGCAACCCCCCCAAGAGGAGCAAACCGAGTAAGGCAACGACCGAGAAGCCTGCTCGGCGCCGGCAAAGGGGTCCTCCCATTGTGGATTCCGGGTACGTCTTCCTTGCCTTACGCTATCTGACTTTGTTTTCTCCACCACTATTACTAAGACACTTCTTTTCAGGGATGCACTCGAGCTCCCGTCACCTGCTGTTCCTCCTCCTCCCGGGACTCGGACTCCCAGCCCGGCTCGGGCTTCTCCTTCACCTCCTCGCCCTTCTACTCGAGGAAGTGAGCCTGCAGCCTCCGGTGCCGCACCGGGTACTGTTGCGACCCCGGATGCACATCCGGTGATCGAGGAGATCCCGATGCAGGCTACGACCACCTCGGGAGAAGTTCTTCTTCCGGAGAGTCCGCGTCGGGTGCCCGGGCTTGAGGCAGAGATCGTTAGCCCTCGCCGGCCACCTGCGGCAAGCGGCCCCTCCCGGCCGATCGCGACCAAGACCATTCCGGAGAAGCAACCTACCGCCTCCTCCCGGCCAGCAGATCAACTTCCCAAGTCTCGCAGCAAGATTGCTGGGCAGAAAACACCTTCTGCCCCGCCCGCAGCTGCCCCGACATCCTCTTCCCAGGACTTGGTGCTGCGTCCGGGTACGTTTTCATCTTTACCACCGCCTCCCGCCGAGATCCCTACTGCTGCCTTGCGGATGTTGCGAGCAACCGTCAGTTCCTTTGTACCTTCAGGATCACGGGATGTTGCCGCTACTCGCGCGCCCGGCGGCTCCGGCATACGGGTTGTTGACGAATACAACCATGCCTGGCTTGCCGCCGATGCCTCCGAGACCGCGGGAGACTTGCACGCTGCAGGCCCAAGCCGCAACGCCCAAGCTCTGCACGCTCTCCAAGTGGCCGCACTGGACGTTACTCGGGTGACCGAGGTAAGCTTGCTCTCTTTCTTTTATCGAAAAACACTTGTTCCTTCCACCACCACTAGTCCCCGAGATTGGTGCTTAGTGCTCTAGATTCCACCGAATAGCAGATCACTAGGTTCCAATCTTAGAGAAAAAAAATCCAGGACTCGGACACCGAGTCCCCGAGATCCTCCCGACCGGATAGGTTGCTTCAAAATTTGCTCCACCACTAGTCCCCGAGATTGGTGCTTAGTGCTCTAGATTCCACCGAATAGCAGATCACTAGGTTCCAATCTTAGAGAAAAAATCCAGGACTCGGACACCAAGTCCCCGAGATCCTCCCGACCGGATAGGTTGCTTAAAAATTTGCTCCACCACTAGTCCCCGAGATTGGTGCTTAGTGCTCTAGATTCCACCGAATAGCAGATCACTAGGTTCCAATCTTAGAGAAAAAATCCAGGACTCGGACACCAAGTCCCCGAGATCCTCCCGACCGGATAGGTTGCTTCAAAATTTGCTCCACCACTAGTCCCCGAGATTGGTGCTTAGTGCTCTAGATTCCACCGAATAGCAGATCACTAGGTTCCAATCTTAGAGAGAAAATCCAGGGCTCGGACACCGAGTCCCCGAGATCCTCCCCACCGGGTTCCTCCTTCTTTGCCTTGTTTTCCAGACTGATTCCTCCTTTTTTTTATGTCTTGATTACAGGAGTGCAACCAGAAACGCCGCAACATCTTCAACCGGGTTCTTGCTGAACTCGGTCAGTCCAAGAAATCCGAAGGACGCCTGCGGGAGGAGCGCGACGCCGCGCGCAAGGTCTCGGTTGACCAGAAAACTGCACTTGCCACCGCGCAAGCTGAGATCGCGCGGCTCAACGGCGAGCTCGAAAAGGTCAAGGCTGCTACGGTCGACATGAAGACGCGCTTCATCGAGGCGACCAAGAAGCAGAAAGAGACCCTGGACCAGTCCGAGGAGCGCGGGGACACTGCCGAGACTGAGCTTGGTCTTCTCCGGTCCCGGTCTGACACTTGGCTCTCGGAGCTCACAGTATTGAACCGGGATCTGAACAGTAAGTGGACTGACATCCCTCTTGTCTTCTCTCTGCTTTCTTTCTTGCTGTTACTCTTATGACTTAGCCGTTTGACAGCTCTTCTTTTTAAAGGAGAGTTCGAGCACTCCCGGGAAGCTGCTGTTAAAGCCGTTGCTGCCGCCCGAGCGAAGCGCGCCGGGAAGGGTCCCATTTCGGATGCCTGGGACATCGAGGATCACCTCACCGCGCTGAGGGCCCGGATAGTACCTCTGCGGTCTATCGGGACTGAACTGCTGAGCGCTGCGGTCCACGTCCACGGCGCACTGTGGCCGAGTATCCGGGGGACGCTCTCGATTCCCGAGCTCGCGAGCGCACTTCGGGGTGCCGGGAGGCGCATCCACGCCTGGAAGCGTTCCGGTGCGCGGGCTGGCGCCGATCAGGTCTTGACCCAAGTACTTAACTGGTACGAAGGTCTCGATCTGGGGGCGATCCTGCGCCTGCGGACGGTTTCTCCGTGGGTCACCGATCCGGAGAAGGTCCAGCGCCGACAAGAGGTGTCGCACCGCATCGCTACGTGGGCAAGCATCCGCACCTTCACCCCTAGCGTCATTCCTTCCGACTCGGAATCAGACTACGAGGACGACGAAGAACATGATGTCGCTTCCGGCGAGGCGGAAGAGGAGGCCCCGGAAGGAGATGACGCTGCTTCCGGTGCCGCGCCCGAGAAGGTGATTCCCCGGGATGCAGCGACTTCGCCAAGACCCGAGGCCCCCGAGACCGAGGTGCGTCCCGAGGCCCCGAGTAGTGCTGCCGGAAGTGAAGCCGAAGTTGCTCCCGCTGCTGCTGCTGCCGCTGCTCCCGAGGCCACTGCTCCCGAGATCTCCGCCGAGAAGCCGAATTCCCCTACCGCTTAAAAAACTTAGAGTAGTTTGATTAAATCCCCGGGATGCCGGGTGCCATGTGTAATATACATTTTACACTATTTTTGTTTCTTACTGAACCACTTACTTGAACCACTTATGTCAATTTATTCTGCTTTGAGTTCCCGAATTGCCTTTCATGTTTACCGTACTTAGGTAATTTCTGCTCTTGTCTACCATTTCGGCGTTCGACAGTCGAGTCACGAAACTCCACATACGGCATACATTACTTAAAACAATTCGAGTTCCTACTAACCGAATTCCCGACATAAACGACAACTAA
Organism: Poa annua; assembly: GCA_026929855.1. Taxonomy (NCBI): domain Eukaryota; kingdom Viridiplantae; phylum Streptophyta; class Magnoliopsida; order Poales; family Poaceae; genus Poa; species Poa annua. The sequence goes on from CM049430.1 coordinate 83,497,324, forward strand.
GTTAATAAAAAACAAGCATGCCGGATAAGTTCCTGCTCCAAGTCCCTGAGACCATTTTCGTGTTTCCCATCTTCCCACTCTTTGCTCTTGACTACCATTTCGGTGTTCGTTAGTCGAGTCACAAGATGATTTCACATGACATACATTACTCTGTCTTTGAGAATCGAACTCGGAACTTTCCCGTCATGCACACAATATAAAAAATAGCTACCCGGCAGTCCCCGGGTTCCTTCCCGGGATGCCGGTAGAAAATAATAAATAAGCTTAACAAAACAGAAGTAAAGAAGAGCACAGAACCAGGCAGTCCCCGGGTTCCTCCCGGGGTGCCTTACTTCCATAAATATTGAAAATTGAGATACACATACACTGAGCCCTTTAAGTGTAAAAGGGGCGAAGTAGAGCTTCATTCCATGGACGCTTGGTTTCCTCACCGGATTTGTCCATTACACCTTTCCTAGCTTCCTGTGCATCTACAAGGTAATAGGAATCATTGTGCAATGCTCTGCTTATCACGAAAGGTCCCTCCCATGGAGGTGACAACTTATGCATTCCGGCCGTGCGTTGGATGAGCCTCAGCACCAGATCTCCCTCTCGGAACACCCTCGGGTGCACTTTCCGGCTATGATAGCGACGGAGGTTCTGTTGATAAATTGCCGACCGAGATAGTGCCAATTCTCTGGCCTCTTCGAGTAAATCAACATCATCTTCTCGGGCCTCCTTTGCCTCACTCTCGGTGAACATTGTTACTCTCGGGGAGTCATACTGTATGTCGGTTGGGAGTACTGCCTCAGCACCGTATACCATGAAGAATGGCGTGTATCCGGTAGATCTATTCGGTGTAGTCCGGAGACCCCATAGTACTGCCGGTAATTCCTCTATCCAGCATCCCGGAGTTCTCAATAGTGGTTCGATCAAACGAGCTTTGATGCCGGCCAAGACCAAGGCATTTGCCCTTTCGACTTGCCCATTTGCTTCCGGGTGTGCAACTGATGCTACATCCAGCCGGATTCCCTTCTCAGCACAAAATCGAGCGAATTCCCCCACAACAAAGTTGGTTCCATTATCTGTGATAATGCTGTGTGGGTATCCGTATCTCAAGATGATGTCTTTCAGGAATTGCACAGCGGTGTGTCCATCGCACTTCCGGATTGGCTTGACCTCTATCCACTTTGTGAATTTGTCCACCATGACAATTATGTGTGTCATATTGCCCCTTGCCGGCTTGAATTGCCCGACCATGTCCAAACACCATACTGCGAATGGGCAAGTGATGGGGATTGTTTTCAGTGCTGACGCCGGCATGTGTATCCGGTGAGCAAATCTCTGGCATCCCTCACATTTCCGGACAATATCTTCTGCTTGCTGCAATGCAGTGGGCCAGTAGAACCCATGCCGGAACACCTTTGCCACCAGGGCCCGGGATGATGCATGATGTCCACACTCCCCTTGATGTATTTCCACCAGCATCTCTTGTCCTTCTGCCGGTTCCACACATCTCTGGAGTACCTCGGTGACACTTCTCTTGTACAGCTCTTGATTGATGACAGTGTATGCTTTTGATCTTCGCAGTATTTGCCGGGCTTCCACTTCATTCCCCGGGAGAGTTCCCTCCAAGATGTACGCCATAATGGGTTGTGCCCATCCCGGGACAGGTCTATCCGGGAACATGGGAGTATCTATGTCCATTGGTTCTGCCGACATCACCTCTATCATCATCTTTCTCTGCCTCTCTGAGCACTGGGACGCAGTCCCCGGGTTCGATGTTATGCTCCCGACATCTACTTCCATGGGTACGACATCTGAACCAGGCTCCTTGGGGATGAAGATAGATTCTGACTCGGGTGATGGTTGAATAGATGGCTTCCTCAAATGCTCCAGAGCTATTCCGGGTGGGACTGCATCCCGTGATGATCCTAGCTTGGACAAGACATCCGCTGCTTCGTTTTCTCCTCTGGGTACATGCTTGAACTCGCATCCTTCAAAAAATCCGGATATTTTCTGCACATGAAACCTGTATAAGGCCATGTTTGCATCAAGGGCATCCCAATTCCCCGACACCTGTTGTACTACGAGGTCCGATTCACCAAAGCACTCTATCCGGCGGATGCCGATCTCCTTGGCGACGTTCAGTCCATGAACCAAGGCCTCATATTCTGCGACATTGTTGGATGCCCGAAAATGGATCTGCAGCACATACTTCAGTACATCTTGCTTTGGGGAAGTGAGGACCACTCCGGCACCCAATCCAATCTTAGCTTTTGAGCCATCGAAATGCATCCTCCAGAAATTGTAATCCGGCATCGGAGGTTCATACTGCATCTCGGCCCAGTCTACCAAAAAGTCCGGCAGCGCCTGCGACTTGATGGCATCTCGTCTCTCGTATGCCGGAGCGTACGGAGACAACTGGATGGCCCATTTGGCTACGCGGCCGCTAGCATCCTTGCAACCGATGATCTCGGCGAGAGGAGCTTCGCATACCACTGTGATCGGGTGTTCCTGAAAGTAGTGCTTGAGCTTGGTCACTGCCATGTACACCCCATATGCCATCTTCTGGTAGTGCGGGTAGTTCTGCTTTGATTCCGAGATCACCTCACTGAGGTAATACACCGGTCTCTGTATCAGCTTGCCCCCTTCTTCCCTTTCTACTACCATCGCCACACTGACTACCCGGTTAGTTGCGGCAATATACAGCAGCATAGGTTCCTTGGGTAACGGGGATGCCAACACAGGTGCTGTTGAGAGCATTCTCTTCAGATCGTTGAAGGCCGCATCAGCTTGCGGGGTCCAAACAAATGTTTTGCTCTTCTTCATCAGTTGATACAGAGGCAAGGCCTTCTCCCCAAGTCGGCTCACAAACCGACTTAAGGATGCCAGACACCCGGTAAACTTCTGCACATCCTTGAGACGCACGGGCAACTTCATGCTCTCAATAGCACGAATTTTACCCGGGTTGACCTTGATTCCCCGGCTTGAGATGAGGAAACCGAGTAACTTCCCTGCTGGCACACCAAATGTGCACTTATCCGGGTACAACCTCATCCGGAATCTTCTTAGGTTCTTAAATGTTTCCCTCAGATCATCTATTAATGAGGCTTTTTCTTTTGTTTTTATGACTATGTCATCGATATAGACCTCGGCATTTCGGCCTATCTGGTCATGCAAGCATTTCTGCATGCATCTCTGGTAGGTAGCACCAGCATTTCTCAACCCGAAAGTCATAACACGATAACAATAAGCCCCATAAGGGGTAATGAAAGCAGTTTTCAGTTGATCATCCGGATTCAAAGGTATCTGGTGAAAACCAGAATAAGCATCTAGAAAAGTTAAAAGCTCACTCCCGGCAGTGGAGTCTATCACTTGATCTATCCCGGGCAGCGGAAAGGGGTCTTTCGGGCATGCCTTGTTGAGGTTGGTGAAGTCGATGCACATGCGCCACACCTTAAGCAGGAGGGGATCATCTTTCTTCTTCTCCACCAGGACCGGATTCGAAATCCAATCCGGGTGCAGCACCTCCATGATGAATCCGGCGGCCAGCAGTATAGCCAGATGCTCCATGACAGCAGCTCTTCTCTCATCCGAGAGGCGCCTAGTTGGTTGCTTCACCGGCTTCGCATCCGGTCGAACAAACAGAGAGTGCTCAGCCAACTCCCTCGGGACGCCTTGCAGATCGTCACTCGACCACGCAAAGGCATCCCGATTCTCACGGAGGAAGTCGACGAGCTCGCCTTCCTATTTGCTGTCCAGGTTGCTGCCAATGATAACTTGGCGCTCCGGGTTGCTGGGGTCCACGCACACCTTCTTGGTCTCCTTGGGGGGCTGAAATGATGCCCCCTGCTCCGGGCTCACCATCCCGGGCATTCCGAGTTGGGATGTCTTGGCCATCGCCACCACCTGCTGGATCCTCTTCTTCTCTTCCGCGATCACCAGAGACTCAGCCAAGCACGATCCCGCCGAGGCACACTCCATGGAGCGCTTGTGGTCTCCCGAGATGGTGATCACACCGTTGGGTTCCGGCATCTTCATCTTGAGGTAGCCCACGTGAGTAGAGATCATGAACTTGGCGAGGGTTGGTCTGCCGATCAGGGCGTGATACGGGCTCTCGAGGTCCACGACCTCGAACTCCAAGCTCTCGGTTCGGCAGTTCTCCCGAGTTCCGAATAGCACCTCAACCCAGATCTTTCCCATGGGCGAGCAAGAGACTCCGGGCACAATGCCGTGGAAGGTTGTCTCGGTAGGCAGCAGGGTGTTCATGGATACTCCCAGCTTCAGCATCGTGTCCTTGTACATGATGTTGATGGCACTGCCATTGTCAATCAGAACCCGGCTGAAGCGGACGTTGAGGTTGGATCCGACAAAAGTTGGGTCCACCACCAAGGCATACGCTCCCGGCTTGGGCATAACCCGGGGGTGATCCTTCCGGCTCCAGGTGATCTCCATCTCGGACCAGTGCAAGAATTTGGGCACCGCCGGGATCACAGCGTTTACTTCCAGAGCGCGCTGCCGCACACTCTTTCGGTCAGTGGGCTCGGTCACGAAGACCACATAGCTTTGATGAGCCTCTCGGTAGTTGCTCTGCTGGTGTCCGGCTTGGTTACCGTTGTCGTTCCGGGTGTGCACCACATTCACTGGGCGAGGTGGGGGTCCTCTCGGAGGAGGGGGAAGTCGCACAGCGTTGGCCCCCGATTTCGGAGGAGGGGTGAAAGGATCGGTATGACACCTAGAGGGGGGGTGAATAGGTGCTAATTCAAATTTTAGTTCTTTTTCAAATTAGGCTTGACACAAAAGGTAAATTCACTAGATATGCAACTAAGGTGAATTTCCTATATGACAAGCTAGCAACTAAGCAAGATACAATAAGGCAATAAAAAGGATAGAAGTAACCGAAGTGAAGACACGAGACGACAAGGATGTATTCCCGAGTTCCTCCCTTGAATGGGAGTACGTCTCGTTGGAGAGGTGTGAACCAACACAATGGTTCAACGGCCACAAAGGCCTCACCCTAATCTCCGGTGAACCGCACCACAAAGGTTTGGTCACCTTCCACTATCGGAATCCTTCGAGGCGGAATCCGGAGCCTTTACAACAACGATTCGGGGCACGACCCACAAAGGGCTTGGGGGCTCCCGAACAGCTATGATCTGTCACAAAGACAATAGGTAAGTACAACAATGGGCTAGGTTTCCTAGTGGAAGCCCTAGCAAGTGTTCCCTCAAATGAATGAGGGGGAAAAGAAGAACGGCTCGGTGAAGATGTAGATCGGGGCCTTCTCCTTCAATCCTCCAAAGATCAACGAGTTTGGATGGGGGGATTGGGAGATCTTGGGATTCTTGGCTTGCAACAACAATGGAGCTCCTCCTTTTTGGTCAAGCACTTTTCTGGAGGAAGGAGGAGGGGTATTTATACCCCTCCAAAGATGTAACCGTTGCAGCCAAAGGCCATGCCGGAAACTCCGGCCCTAGTGGCCGGAAACTCCGGCCAGGGGGGGAAACTCCGGCCTAAGGAGGCCGGAAACTCCGGGGGGCACCAGGGGCTGAACACCAGATCTTCAATCTGAACTTGGACATCTTCGAGATGCATGAGGCCGGAAACTTTGTCCTGGGGCGGAAACTCCGGTCCTTGGGACCGGAAACTCCGCCCCCCACCAGGGGCTGAGCACACTTTCGGCAACCGAGCAACGGAGAAGATTCCGGTCCCCAGGGACCGGAAACTTCATGCAGGGCCGGAAACTCCGGCCCCCTGGACCGGAAACTCCGGCCCCCACCAGGGGCTGAGCACACTTTCAGTGCTGTCTCTTTTTCACCTGTTTTGATGCTGAGGCATCTGAAGAGTTCCTAGATTATCCTGCATTACTTAACACCAACTTAATACATCCACATGTTGTTAACTAACACACAAAACACAGAGATCATAGAAATGTTCTTTCAATCTCCCCCTTTTTGGTGTTAGATGACAACATATGGATTTGCAATAACAGTAATTTCACTAACATGAAATGATAGCTGAAAGAGCTCCCCCTAGATGTGTGCATCAAGAATATTTGCTTTGGAATGCACGTGCACACATATAGAGGCAATACATTTCACAAATAAGACATAGTATAGTATGGGTTGAGTGTTAGGAGATAAACCATACCTTGTGCATAAAACTGAAGATATTAACCCCACATAATCAAGGCACAATAGTAGTCTCAACCACATAATATAAGAAATCCAAATGTCTTACACACACAGTTCATGACAGAGAGAAGGCAAATGAGTTCGAAAATCAAATAACATAACAAGGACACAAGCGCAATAAAATGAAAGAGGCACATGCTTGTGTCCCAACCCATGCAAATCCCGGAGAGAACCTAATAGAACTACTTCTCCCCCTTTGGCACCGAGACACCAAAAAGGGGAAAAGAGCATAACTAACGGGCCCAAGAAGATCACTCGGTGTCTTCATCCATGTCGTCATCTTCTTCGTTGTCGTAGTCCTCATCGGAGAGGTTCATGGGAGCCTTGCCGTGGTTGTGAGACGAGGTAGGAAAGGAGGTCACATCCGAGAAATCAGCCCAAGGAAAGACATCCTGATTCCATTGCTCAAGAGGGACCGTGTCAGACGAAGATGAGGAAATGATGGGAATGCCAGCTTCATCTTCTTCCGGAGGAGGAGTAACATTTCCATTGTTCATTTTGCGCATCTCCTTGATCATCAAATTTTGGTTGCTCAAAATGTGTTTCTCTCTCACATATGACCCATGATTCTCCTTGTGAATGGCAACATCCATGCATAGCAGTTTCCTCTTCCACCAAGAGAGCTTGCGAAATTCTGCGTTTACCTTGTCCTTCCCTTGAAGACTAGTGGGGGGATCGGCATTCTTACTTCTCCTCTTGGGTAAGGGAACGTCCTCTTCATCACTAGTTTGTGGAGGAGGTGCATGAGAGGATGAAGCTTGCTTTGCGTGCTTGGAGAGAATATGGAGAGTACCCTTGGCATGCTTGACGAAGGTAGAGCGATCAAGTGTGGGCACTTTGGAGAGAATGAGCTTCATCACATAGGGAGCATAGAGTGGATTCTTGTGCTCGAAAATGGCCCAATGCATCTCGCATTTAATGAAATCCATGACATCCACCTCTTGGCCACGACACTCCGGACCGGCTTGAAGGACCCTGTAAGCATGGTGGAGTAGGTTGACAAGGCCTCCTCGAATAGCATCCACATTCCCGGCTTGAGGAGCAAGGTTGAGCCGAACCATGCGGAGGAAGATGTTGAAGGTGGGAAGGAGGTCTTGATTAGAGCCCACAGAAGAAGCAACGGAGTAAAGAGGACGCAAACGGCTCTTGTTATATGCAGTCCCTTCCACATGCATCCTCAACCCAACTGGAGTAGTGGCCCCCTTGAATTCATAGCCCAGAGCTGTCGCAAACTCCACAAAGTTGGAGGTGCACCTGATAGGTCCAGTCATCCACGTCATAGTGACATCCTCATCGTTGTCAAACACCACCGTGGCAAAGAACTGCTGCACAAGCTGAATATCATAATCCTGCTGAGTGAAAGAGATGAGCTTTTCCAGACCAAGCTTCCTAGCAATCCAAACAGCCTCCCGAAAGTATGCTTTCTTGTTTAGCGCCTCAAGATCCAGAATCTTCTGTTCACAGACTGCGTGCTTCTCAATCCGAGCATAAATCTCCTGCATAATCAGCTGCTGCTCCCTCCTTGGGAAATTGGGGTTGGTGGTGTTGGGAGGCAAGTCATAGAACTGTTGTGACCTCATACGACGGAACTCAGTCCTTCCCATACCCAGAACAGTGGACAAAGAGTCAAAATGGGCTTGCTCGGCCTCTTCTTCATTATCAAAACCACCAAGTTCAGCTTGTCTAGTGGCTTCCTCATCAATAGTGCTCTGTTGTCTCATGCGGCCACTGGTGCTATCAAAAATAAGATTGTCCCTTGTTTGAGCTCTTTGTTTCCTTGAAGGATTACGAGTGACCACCTTTTTCCTATGACCTGTGAAAAGAGAGTACAAGGATAGCATGGAGATAAGTTTGCATGTCCAAGAAAGCCAAAAGAAGAAAATTATAAGTGTCAGAATTTCTCCCAGATATGAGCTAGGCCGGAGTTTCCGGCCACAGGGGCGGATATTCCGGTCCACACCGGAGATTCCGGTGCAGGAGGGGCCGGAGTTTCCGCCCTGTGGCAGGAAAACTTCAATCTAGGTCAAATCTAAGAAAAAAATGAGCACAACTAATTTTCTAGGGATTGAAATGCCAACACTAGGGTTCTACACCATGCAGCACAGGCAGAACTTCTCTCAAAACAAGATCTAGAGTGAAAACCTAGAGAGAGAGAAGCAAGCCTTTACCCGACATGGTGGAGGTCAAATGCGAGGGAGAAGGATCCCTAGCACTTGTACGGAGGAGGGGCCGGTGGCACGGCGGATTCCGGCGGCGGGGAGCGGCCGGAGCGGTCCTTGGAGGCGGTGGCGGCGGCTGGGGGAGGAGTGGGGGTCGGGGGTGTGTGGGGAGTTGTGGAACAACTCCTCACCCCGATCCCCTTTGAAGATCCCAGCGAATCTGCCCAGACCGGAGTTTCCGGCCCTAGACACCGGAGTCTCCGGCCCTGGCCAGAGATTCCGGTTCTAGGGGCGGAAACTTCAGTCAGACCGGAATCTCCGGCCTGGAAGGCCGGAGTTTCCGGCCCCACCGACTCCAAATCCCAGGTTTTAATGTGTTTTGGACATGCAAAGGCAAGAGGAGCAGTTTTTAAGATGAGGTAGGCCTGGGATAAGACAAATGGTCACTGGAGATGGTACCATGCACTCAAGTTTGGTAAGAAACAACAAAAGCGACATTAAGAAGTAACGCTTGAGTGCATTTTCCACAAGAGCAAGAATGAAACACGGAAAAACAAGATAACACCACAAGAGTATCAATTCTTCACAACGAAGAAGTTGGTGGCCAAGGCCACCATGTATGAGATTATGTGGTGTGATACCGCGAAGATATATCTTGGGTTCACCGCCATTACTCAACATTTAAGCTCGCAATTCATAAGAATGAACAAAGGAGACGAAAACAATTCTTACTATTTGGCATAATGGGGGGAGGGAAAGTCCAATAGATTAGGACCGCACTCCCCCTATGTCCATGCCTACACCTAGACCAAGATAGAAAGTTGAGATAGAGGTGTGCATGCAAGGTAGTCAACCAATGCTCCTAGAATCCACGATATTTAGCTCATGCCTCAAAAAGGTGAACCGTGCTTCGTCAAGTGGCTTGGTGAACATATCGGCAAGTTGAATCTTCGTTGGAATATAACCAAGTTCAATATCACCCCGGTTGATGTGATCTCGAATAAAATGATAGCGAATCTCAATATGCTTCGTTCTTGAGTGCTCCACGGGGTTGTGACCAATCTTGATAGCACTTTCATTGTCACATAAAAGAGGCACTTTGTCGCAAAGGACACCGTATTCCTTTAAAGTTTGCCTCATCCAAAGTAATTGAGTGCAAGCACTAGCGGCCGCCACATACTCGGCTTCGGTGGTAGTATGCAATTTTGCTTCTTGGAGGACCAACTCACCAAAGATTTCCCAAGGAATTGACATGCACCGGAAGTAGACTTCCTATCATCCTTGCAACCGGCCCAATCCGAATCCGTGTAACCGGCAAGAGAGAAGTTGGACCCCCTAGGATACCACAAACCAAACCTTGGGGTATAAACCAAATATCGGAAGATTCGATTCACCGCTATCAAGTGACTTTCTTTAGGAGCCGCTTGATACCTTGCACACACTCCTACACTCAACACAATATCGGGTCTAGATGCACAAAGATAAAGCAAAGAACCAATCATAGAGCGATAGAGTTTTTGATCGACATCTTTACCCTTTGGACTAAGTTCAAGATGGCATTTGGTATCCATAGGAAACCTCTTCTCTTTTGCATCTTGCATCTTGAACCTCTTGAGCATGTCTTGGATGTATTTGGCTTGAGAGATGAAAGTCCCTCCACTTAATTGCTTGATTTCAAAACCAAGAAAGAATTTCAACTCTCCCATCATGGACATCTCGAACCTATCCGTCATAAGCTTTGAAAATTCATCATTGAAAGCTTTGTTAGATGAGCCAAAGATAATATCATCAACATAAAGTTGGCATATGAAAAGCTCCCCTTTTACCCTCTTTGTGAAGAGAGTGGGATCGATTTGCCCCACTTCAAAACCACGGTCTAGCAATAGCTCTCTTAGGTGCTCATACCAAGCTCGAGGTGCTTGTTTGAGACCATAGAGGGCCTTATCAAGCTTGTAGACATGGTTTGGGAAGTGTGGATCCTCAAATCCCGGAGGTTGCTTTACATATACCAACTCCTTTAAGGGACCATTAAGAAATGCACTCTTCACATCCATTTGTTGCAACTTAAAATTGAAATGAGATGCATAGGCAAGTAGGATACGGATGGACTCAAGACGAGCCACGGGAGCATAGGTCTCTCCAAAATCAATGCCTTCAACTTGAGAGTACCCTTGAGCTACCAATCTCGCCTTGTTCCTTACAACCAATCCATGCTCATCTTGCTTGTTCTTGAAAATCCACTTGGTGCCAATGACATTGCGGCAATCCTTTGGCTTTTCTACTAGATTCCATACTTTGTTGCGCTTGAAGTTGTTGAGTTCTTCATGCATGGCTTCCAACCAATCCGGATCTTCAAGTGCTTCAAACACCTTCTTTGGTTCAATCATAGAGATATGAGCTTGATGTTCACTAAAGCTTGCCAATTGACTTCTTGTGGAAACCTTGCGAGATACATCACCAATGATGGCTTCGAGCTTGTGACACTTGATTTCCAAGTTTCTCTTGACTCTTTCTTGACGACGGGTTTCGATATCCCCATTGTTGCGTGGGATTTCGGCTTGATCACCTAGATCATTTGAGTCCCCGTCTTGACGGTCTTGATGAGCATTGCCATTTTGTTGCACATTTTCAATGATGGGAGAAGATGGATGCTCTTGCTCTTGATCTTGACTAGGGTTGAGAATAGGAGTTCTTGAATCTTGTGAGACCTCTTGGTCAACTTGAGGAGGAACTTGATCTTGTTCTTGGATAGGTGTCTCATTTGCTTCCATAGAGGGTGCCACTTCAACTTGTGATGATGGAATCTCCACTTGAGTGGAGCTTGTACTTCCTTGAGGAGGCTCATGATGAATCTCGATGGGGCGATGAAATCCAACACCCATCCTTTGTATTGCATCTTGAGGTTCCTCGTTATCTACATCACAAACATGAAATTGCGCCACTTGGGAGCCGTCATTCTCATCAAACCTCACACTACAAGATTCTACAACTCTCCCTAAGGATTTGTCATAGACTCTATAAGTGTGAGAGTTTGCACCATACCCAACAAGAACACCTTCTAAGGCTTTAACTTCAAACTTAGAAAGATGTACACCTTTGATTTTGTAGAAACACTTACAACCAAAGACTCGATAGTAGGAGATGTTGGGCTTGTTGCCGGTAAGCATTTCATATGGAGTTTCCTTCTTCCCTTTGCGAAAGAATAACCGGTTGGAGGAGTGACATGCCGTGGAGATAGCTTCGGCCCACAAGAAAAGTGGAGACTTAAACTCCGCCAACATGGACCTAGCCATATCCATAAGAGTCCGGTTCTTCCTCTCGGCTACGCCGTTTTGTTGAGGAGTGTATGCGGCGGAGTATTGATGTCGAATTCCCTCGTCGCTAAGAAACTCATTTAGGGAGTAGTTCTTGAACTCGGAGCCATTGTCACTTCTAATGGCCAATATGGGAATATTGTGTTGACGTTGAACTTCATTGGAGAAATCGATGATGGTTTGTTGAGTTTCATCCTTTGTCTTGAAGAAGAAAACCCAAGTGAATCTTGAATAGTCATCGACAATCACCAAACAATATTTCTTCCCACCAAGGCTAGGTTGAGGTACGGCACCAAAAAGATCAACATGAAGAAGTTCCAATACCCTTGATGATGAGATGATGGTCTTGCTTGGGTGGGGAGAATCATGCATCTTTCCTTCAACACAAGCCCTACAAAGACGATCTCTAGAAAAAGAAACATTCTCATTTAGTCCAAGAATGTGGCCACCCTTGTGAAGACTTTGCAAAGTTCTCATATTGACATGGGACAAGCGGCGATGCCACAACCACCCCACGTCGGCCTTTCCGAATAGGCATATTGCTTGAGTGTTGGTTGACCCCGAAAAGTCTACCACAAACAACTCATTTTCAAATGCCCAACGAACATGACCTTTAGAGTCTTGCTCCTCAAGAGTACCACCATATCAAGAGTAAAATAGACATCAAAGTTCATCTTATTAAGAGCACGAACGGACATAAGATTGTAACCTAGAGACTCAACAAGCATGACATTTACAAGGGTGATATCCCTTGCAACTACCACCTTGCCAAGACTCTTTACCTCGGCTTTGGACTTGTCACCATAAGAGACGGTTGAGTGATTTAAATTTGGTCTCAACTCCGTCATGATCTCCTTGCTTCCGGTCATATGACTAGTGCATCCACTATCAATCACCCATTTAGATCCACCGGAAGCATAGTCCTACAAGAAATCATTTCTTGCATTTAGGTACCCATTTCTCAATGGGTCCCTTTCGGTTAGCAACAAGGGTCTTAGGAACCCAAATAGAATAGTCAATGTAACCATCATAAGGACCAACATATTTTGCATAAACATCACCATAATAATCAACATAAAGAATGTAGTTGGGATTGTTATGCCCCGCAAAGTCACTACGACTGGTCTTGCCCCTAGTGGCATTACCACTCGCAATGTTAGTCTTAGCTTGTGCGGGCTTGGTCTTGTTCTCCTTGGTGTTGCTCACCTTCTTCTTTGCCTCGGCCACATACCCAAGACCTTCCTTTCCTTTGTGTGGTTTTAACTCAAACAAATAAGCAAAACCCTTATCGTTACCTTTAGGAATAGAGGTCTTAGCATGATCCACCTTTAACCTAGCATTTTCTTCAATGACATTTTCATGAACACGAGGAAGAATGGTTATGCTAGTTGAGCAAGTTTTAGAGAGTTGAGTTTGGAGTTGCTCATGTGACTTAACAAGGATGGAGTGGGTCGTTTTCAAGACCTTGTGAGCTTTATCAAGCTTCTCCATATCCTCAAGAAGTATAGTATTTGCAACCCCAAGTTCAACTTTCTCCTTTTTAATCACTTTATATTTGGCAAAAACATGATCTCTATCCTTAATGATTTTACTAATGATTTCATCATTTTTAGCATCAAGAGATTCAAGTCTTTCCTCTAGAGTGGTTCTATATTCACTTTCTTCATCAAGAGAGCTATTTAAGGATGCTATGGAAGCATTCAAGGAAGCAATGGTGAGAGAATCCTCTCTCTCAATCTTACTCTTTTCTTGAAGAAGTTCTTCGGCCGCACATAGTTGTCTCATGAGAGACTCAACATGTTCCTTGGCCTCACCTTGCAAGTTAGTCACCAAAGTATCGAAGGCAACTAATTCCTTCTTAATCTCAAGACTAGATTGATCATGCATAGTCTTAGGAGAAGGGGATGATACCTCGGTGACATGAGCCATGAGGCAACGAGCGGTGTTGATGGAGAGGTTCTCATTGGGGGATTCAAAGAGAGATGATGATGAAGTGGAGACAATGGCCAATGCGGCTACCTCTTTGTTAGGTGCATCTTCATCTTCGGAATCACTTGTGTCATATTCCTCTTGTGCCACCAACACTATTCTCGGTGCCTTCTTGAAGAAGGGCTTTCTTGGTCTTGCGGGCTTCTTTTGAATCAACTTGGAGTGATCCTTTGGGATAAGCTTCCCACCATTTTGCTCACGGTTCTCATAAGGGCACTCTCTTATGTAGTGGTTCTTGTCATGACAATTGTAGCATGTCTTTGTCCTTGAGGCAAGCTCTTTCTTGCCACTTGAGTTGTTATCTCGATCAACACGAGCTTTAGCACTATACGGGTCATTCCAAAACACTCTTGTGGCAAGTGCAATGTGACCATTGAGGGCTTGCTCAAGATCATGTGGAGCAATGTTGCTAGGACAAGCTTCAACTTCGTCATTGGCATCTATGCAAGTCACCTTGGCCTTCAAGGCAAGAGAGGGACCTTGTCTCATTCCCATGGCCCTAGCACGGTTATCTTCGGCATTCTTGGTGGCAACCTTGGAGGCTTGGACTTCTTGCATAACTTCATGGGAAGACAATTGAAGGTAATTGTATCTTCCTTGAATAGATTTCAACTCCATTGGCTCCGAAGGCAAGAGGGCATTCTCATACTTCCTCTTGACCCAAGCATCATCAACATAGGTAGCTCCCACATCATAAAAGGCTTTGGCAAGAGTCTTGAGTCTACCATACATCTCTTCATGTGTCTCGTTGTCAAGCATGTAGAAGCCTTCGGCGGCATTGCTCAAAGATTCATATCTATTTCTCTTCATGCTTTCATTTCCAAGGAAGGCATGCTCAAGACAATCCCAAGCTTCTTTGGCGGTGGTGGCATGTAGAACATGATGCTTGTCGTGGTCGCTCAAGGAGAGTTCAATCATGTGGAGAGCGGAAGCGTTTAGTTGCTTTTCGGCGAACTCTCTCTTGGTCATGTTGCTTGGATCCTCCACTATGTATCCTTCTTCAATAATCCTCCAAAGCTCGATGGAGGCACTGTTGACATGAGATTTCATTGAGCGTTGCCAACTAGCAAAAGCTAATGCATTAAGCTTAGGTGGGGGACCTAAAGGGTTGATGCGGGTAGTGATAATTGGATCGGGATAGTACCATCCCCGAACGGCATGATACTCTTCCTTTTCCTCATGCGAGTTGGGAGATGACTTAGGCTTATCATTTGCTTTCACCTCCTTCTCTTTTTGCTCTTTATCCTCCTTGGGTCCACCCTCATCGGAGTTAGAAGCTTTTTCAAGCTGGATGATATCCGAGGGCTTGTTGTTAATGAGTTTATTGAGCAAGTCACGAAACTCATTAAACCTAGCATCCATGGAAGATGTCAAAGTTGTTTCCAAGGCTTTGATATCGGCCATGGATGCCGCGGTGGCTTGGTCCTTTTTAAGGGACTCATTAGCCTCGGCAAGCCTTGCGGTCTCATCCTCACTTTGTGTCATACTTCTCTTAGGCGGTTAAACCCGAAAAGAGAGCCTTAGCTCTGATACCAATTGAAAGGATCGGTATGACACCTAGAGGGGGGGTGAATAGGTGCTAATTCAAATTTTAGTTCTTTTTCAAATTAGGCTTGACACAAAAGGTAAATTCACTAGATATGCAACTAAGGTGAATTTCCTATATGACAAGCTAGCAACTAAGCAAGATACAATAAGGCAATAAAAAGGATAGAAGTAACCGAAGTGAAGACACGAGACGACAAGGATGTATTCCCGAGTTCCTCCCTTGAATGGGAGTACGTCTCGTTGGAGAGGTGTGAACCAACACAATGGTTCAACGGCCACAAAGGCCTCACCCTAATCTCCGGTGAACCGCACCACAAAGGTTTGGTCACCTTCCACTATCGGAATCCTTCGAGGCGGAATCCGGAGCCTTTACAACAACGATTCGGGGCACGACCCACAAAGGGCTTGGGGGCTCCCGAACAGCTACGATCTGTCACAAAGACAATAGGTAAGTACAACAATGGGCTAGGTTTCCTAGTGGAAGCCCTAGCAAGTGTTCCCTCAAATGAATGAGGGGGAAAAGAAGAACGGCTCGGTGAAGATGTAGATCGGGGCCTTCTCCTTCAATCCTCCAAAGATCAACGAGTTTGGATGGGGGGATTGGGAGATCTTGGGATTCTTGGCTTGCAACAACAATGGAGCTCCTCCTTTTTGGTCAAGCACTTTTCTGGAGGAAGGAGGAGGGGTATTTATACCCCTCCAAAGATGTAACCGTTGCAGCCAAAACCCAGGCCGGAAACTCCGGCCCTAGTGGCCGGAAACTCCGGCCAGGGGCGGAAACTCCGGCCTAAGGAGGCCGGAAACTCCGGGGGGCACCAGGGGCTGAACACCAGATCTTCAATCTGAACTTGGACATCTTCGAGATGCATGAGGCCGGAAACTTTGTCCTGGGGCGGAAACTCCTGTCCTTGGGACCGGAAACTCCGCCCCCCACCAGGGGCTGAGCACACTTTCGGCAACCGAGCAACGGAGAAGATTCCGGTCCTCAGGGACCGGAAACTTCATGCAGGGCCGGAAACTCCGGCCCCCTGGACCGGAAACTCCGGCCCCCACCAGGGGCTGAGCACACTTTCAGTGCTGTCTCTTTTTCTCCTGTTTTGGTGCTGAGGCATCTGAAGAGTTCCTAGATTATCCTGCATTACTTAACACCAACTTAATACATCCACATGTTGTTAACTAACACACAAAACACAGAGATCATAGAAATGTTCTTTCAAGGGGGTCTCGGGATATTGGGCCGAGATGCCGGAGCACTCTGCCGAATAGCCCCCGAGCTGCCCTCCTGCAACGTGCGCTGATACCAGCTGCACTGCCGAGTAGAGTGGTTTGCGGGCTTGTTGGCCTCCAGAGTGTGGTAGCAGCATGGCTTGTTCAGCATCTCTTCATATGTCAGGGGCTTCTTTTGTTCTATCCAAGTCTTCTGCACCTCCTGACTTTGACCCCAAGCCGGGCCACTGGTCTTTTGACGCTGGCTGTTGCCGGCATCCTCCTGCTCCCGGGTCACTGCTGCGACATGCTGCGCGGCATGGTGGTACTCGGGCTGATTCCTCTTGTGGCCGAACTCCTGGCGATCATGGCTTCTGCTCGGTCCTGAACGCTGAGGTCCCGCATTCCTCCTGTTGGAGTCTCCGACATCCACCAGGGGTTGCATGGGATCTCCAAGCGTATAGGTATCGGCGATGCGCATGGTTTCTGCCAAGGTTGTTGGCATCTTTCTCTGCAATTTCTGCCACAGCATAGAGCCATGCCGGCATCCTTGCGCAAACCAGGAGATGGCCTGTGCCTCCACCACTCCTTCGCAACAGTTGCGAATATTGCTCCACCGGGTAAGGTACCCCCGGTCAGTCTCATTGCTCCTTTGCCTACAGATGGCGAGCTGCTGAGGCCTGTTGGGCCTCTTGTACGTGCTGGTGAAGTTGCTGATGAATGCCTCTTCAAAGTCTACCCAGCAGTCTATACTGCCAGTTCTCAGATTGTTCAACCAGATTCGGGCTGGTCCTTCCAACATCTGCGGTACATAACGTACCGCCCATCGTCTGTTTCCACCGGCTATGCTTACTGCAGTTACATAGTCGGTTAGCCAGTCCTCCGGCTTCTTGCTACCGTCATAGGTCTTGGCACCTCGGTTGAGCTGAAAATTCCGAACAGGAGGTTCCCGCATGATCCGTGGTCCGAAGCAGGCAGGTCCCGGAGGTCCTTGCTCTTCCACCAACTCGGATTGGTGAATCCGGTCGAGCCGGAATCTGGCGTCTGCCGGGTTCAGCTGCCTGGTTCCTATCCGAGATCCCAAAGGGTTCTCGTCTGGCTGATATCCGAGCTGCTGCAACCTCGAGTTGCCATCGTTGAGCCTGTCCTGTGCAGGGACCAGTGCCTGCTGGGGAATGGAGACGACCTCCCTCTGCGGGTTTCCCTGATCGTGAGGAGGATTCCGGGGTGGATTACCACGGTCAACCGGGTTTTTGTTTCCTACGCCCAAGTTACCATCCCCACGGGTACTTCCCGCCTGTCCCGAGTTGCGTTGTCCGGCCTGCCTGGCTTGCTGGATACCGGCAAAGGCCGGATCATAGGTCTGTAGCTGCTTGTTCTTCCCGGAACCTCGACTCCGGCTCCGGCTCTTGCTCTTGCTCTTGCTTCTGCTCGGATGCGGGGAAGAGGCCTCCCCATCCGACTTCTGGCTGTCGGGTCTGGCTGAGTACACCTGGGATCCAGCCCCGGGGTTCTTCTTTTTGAAGGCCAGGTTCTGACGATTGGCTTCAATCACCAACTCGTTTACTCTCTCCTGCTGCTTGCGCAGGGCTTCACCGGATAGTCCCACCAACTCGGCCATGGCGGCTTCAGCGGCCCTAAGGGTTTTCGTCGGTGAGCTATACACCGGCTTCCCTGCTGAAATCCGACTTCCAGTGTTGCTGGTGGTGGCTCCACCAGCCAGCTCCTCATTCACCATTCTTCCTTTCTTGCGCAGATCTGCAATGCGCTTCTCCCGGGAGTCTATCTTAGGGAATCCGTGAGCTGCATTGTACTCCCGGAGGCTAGCGCTGAGCTCGCGGCGGATCTCGGCGATCTCCTACGTCTCAGCGAGTAGCAACTTCCGCTGCTCCTCTAACTCAACCGAAGTGGCTTGGGCATCTGCTCCGGCAGCTGCCGGTACAGCCAACTTAGCCACGAGTCCCGAGAGGGGATCCGGACGACGTCGCGGATGGGATGACTGCGGATCTCCATCCCGGGCCGCAGGCCTCTCCTGCGGGGGTTTGGCCAAACGGGGGTGGCCGTCAGTATCGCCGTCAGCATCTTGATACTCCTCCTCGGTTGCCCCAACCATCATTACTGCGACGGAACTCGGGGGGCTACCGGCACGCAGACCCCGGGCAACGCAGAGCATGGGAGGGTCCTCAGCTTCCAGGACTACGTCCGGGTAGTTACAGACAACCTCGGTGGCCACGTAGGTGGTGAAACCACCAAAATCGATGAGACATCCGTTCACCGGAAACGGTCTGTTCCGGAAGCACCCTGCGTTGTCGCAGACGAAGTCCATCTCCCCTAGCCTTACGACTAGGCCAGAAAGAACCCGAACGTCGAAATGAATGGGGGCGCCCGTCCGGATGTGTACACCAGCCAACGCCTCTGTCAGCCCCACGGTGGGCGCCAACTGTCGTGGTGGTGTCACGGCAGATGCCATAGGATGGCTAATTTGTGGGGCCGATGGACGTTGGTGGATCCGGGGAGGGATAGCGAGCTGAAGAGCTCACACGGGGAGGATCCCGGTAAAACCGAGATCTCCCAAGAACAAGGAATAAGATCCAAGTGCAAATGGGAAGATCTAACAAACACAAAGAAATGCACGAAGGCACACAACACCCACACGATATACCCAGGTTCAGGGCCCTCGTGAGGAGGTAACACCCCTACTCCTGCCTTTCCTCTCTATATATTGGTGATATAAGGACTACAACTTGCTACAAGATCTCTCAAAGTGAGGAGTACAAAGAACTAGATGAACTCAAGGTGAGAAGGAGTGAATGCTCTAAGAGTAAATGTGACTATAGCTTTGGCTCTCAAGTTGGTCTCTCCCTCTCAGGAGCAGTTATGGCGCCTTTTATAGAGGTCCAGCCAGGAGGGCCGGAAACCCTAACTTGGTTTGGCCCCACCGGACAGGCCTAGCCGGCATGCCATCACCGGCTAGTGCGACCTAGTCGCCGGGCTATCCGGTGTAGCCCCTTCTTCATCATCTCGTTAAGGACGGCAGGCGCCGTCCTGCATCACCATTGTCCCCTTGTCAGAGACAAGACATGTCTTTGCCCATCCCGGATAGCCTTTTCCGGATTGCCGGGCTAGGCATGTCAGGTCTTGTCGTACCACGATCGTACCGGGTGACGCGCTCCCGTGTCAGGTGGGAGGTGACCATGCTTCCGTGTCAGGCGGGAGGTGACCATGCTTCCGTGTCAGGAGGAATGGTACTTCCCCCCCGCGACAGACGGGAAAGCCTGCTATAGACCGTTGACGGCCTACCGGAAGCCCTCACGCCGGCTACCTCCTCGCTTGCCACTGTGAGCCTCTTCTGCATAAGATCAAGACCGAGACACACATTCCGGTTAGAACATACACGGAATACCTATCCGGTAAAGCCGAGTACACCTCTACCCGGGAGTCTCCCCGGAGTCCTAGATCCGGGATCCTTCCCGGAGACGTCCGAGCTCGTCTCAGGATGAGTATCTCTAGGCCTAGCCTCCCGAAGATGTATAGCCTACCAGCAAAGACATCTTCGAGAAGCTAGTTCTTAGAGGAACCACCCGCTCATGCTTTTGCTGCGATTGTGAGGGCCGGGGGTGTCTATTTATAGTTGCGAGACCTGACCCTTGCGCCTGCCAGGAGGCACTTTGTCCTCTACCAGCGCCCAAGGGTCAAGCTGCCCTTTCAGCACAGCAGGAGGTGTCCCTTGCTCTCGCCAAAGGCCGGGTACTGTTGACACCTTGCTGAATTATACCGGGATCTGCCCCTACCCGGGGGGCAGCCCCCCGACAACAGGAGCATTCTTCCTTTTCTTGGACGGTGGCTTGTGAGCAACAACTTTCTTCTTCTTTGGACCAGCTAGGTTACTTGAGGAGGCAGGACCCTTACCCTTGTCGACAGGGGTCTTGTGAACATGTGCCCTTGAGGTGTTCCTTGATGCCCCTGCGAAGGACGGACTCCCACTAGAACCTGTGAATTTGAGCATAGAGGGTAGCACAAGGTAAGTTCACACAAGTCAGGAGAGGATACACACATTAGGTATGCATTTGATGAATCATATGTAGTTAAACATGAGCTAATCTTAGAACTTCAGTGTTCAGCTCGGAAATTCCGATTCATACTTAAACGGAAATTCCGGGGGACCGGAAATTCCGAGTCAGGCTGAGTCGGATATTCCGACCTGGACAGAAACAGTGCAAATCTGAGATTGAATCAGTCTAAAACTAGATCGATCCAACACAATGCAAAACTAATGTATGTAGATGGCAGGGAATGATGATAGGAACAATCTCTACCAAGCAATCTTGAAACAAATAACTCCACATCAAGATCCTAGTGCAAGCACATAGGGAAAAGGAAAAATGAAGTTACCCTCATCCATTGAGGCCATTGCTTGGAGGAGTGAGTTCCCGGGGGGGAGGAGGAGCAGATCCGGCCGAGAAAGAGGTTCCCCGGCGGTCGGAGTGCTCCGGAGGGATCTTGGAGCAGCAGGGGCGGCGGTTGGAGGAGAGGGAGTTCGGGGGGTGGAAGAAGGGCATGAATGAGCCCTTCACCCCGAGCATGCCCTTATATTTTTTAGACAAACTGCCCAATCGGAATTTCCGGGTGTAACTTACACCGGAAATTCCGAGTCACCGGATATTCCGATTCATAAATGAACCGGATATTCCGACCTGCTGAACTAAAATCCCAGTTTTCAAATGGATGACTTGTGTGCAATAGAGAGAAATGTTTTCAGGGGGAAGTAGGCTTGGGATAGATTTCCAAACTGTCATTGGTACACCATACTCAACTCACAACTACCAAAACGAAACATAAAGCGCCAAGTTGAGTAGGTTTCCCACATGCATAAAAAGGAGGGCAAACAGCAACAATAAGCTCCAAATAAAACCAACTCTTCAAAGAGAAGAGGTCGGTGGCCGAGGCCACCATGTAGGAGTGTATGGCATGTCACCGCGAAGATGTATATTTGGTACATAACCAATACTCGTCGTTTTAGCTCATTAGTCATAAGGATGAATATAGAGATAAAAGAACATTTTCTATCGGCATAATGGGGGGAGGGATGGTCCAATGTGTTAGGACCGCACTCCCCCTATTTCCATGCCTACATCTAAACAAGATAAGATGCAATTACGCCCTAGGTGAGTGTGCAAGCGATCAAGCTAAGGACCTCGAATCAATGATATTTAGCTCATTCCTCAAAAAGCAAAACCTTCCTTCCTCAAGGGGCTTCGTGAAGATATCCGCCAATTGATCCCTTGTGCCCACATATGATAAGTCAATGTCTCCTCGGGCCACATGATCTCTTATGAAATGATGGCGGATCTCAATATGCTTGGTTCTTGAATGTTGCACCGGGTTGTAAGCAATCTTGATGGCACTTTCGTTGTCACATAGAAGAGGCACTTTGTCGCAATCGACTCCGTACTCCTTTAAAGTTTGCCTCATCCATAGCAACTGAGTGCAACAACTTGGGGCGGCAACATACTCGGATTCGGCGGTGGAGAGAGATATACAATTTTGCTTCTTAGAAGACCAACTTACCAAGGACCTCCCAATAAATTGACAAGCGCCGGAGGTGGACTTCCTATCATCTTGATCTCCCGCCCAATTGGAATCCGTGTACCCACATAATGAGAAATGTGCATCCTTGGGGTACCACAATCCAAAGGTTGGGGTATAAGCCAAATATCTAAAGATCCTCTTGACCGCCATATCATGGCTTTCTTTAGGAGCCGCCTGATATCTTGCACACACTCCTACGGCTAGCACTATATCCGGTCTAGATGCACAAAGGTAGAGGAGAGATCCAATCATGGAGCGGTATACCTTTTGATCCACATCCTTACCCTTGGGGTTGAGCTCAAGGTGACATTTGGTTTGCATTGGGGTAGAAGCACCCTTGAGCTCAAGCAACCCGTACTTCTTGAGCATGTCTTGAATGTACTTCGCTTGGTTGATGAACGTTCCTTCCTTCAATTGTTTGATCTCAAATCCGAGGAAGAACTTCATCTCACCCATCATAGACATCTCAAACTTGTCAGTCATAAGCTTAGAGAATTCTTCGTTAAATGCTTTGTTAGTAGATCCAAATATAATGTGATCCACATATAATTGACAAATGAAAAGCTCTCCATTAACTTTCTTAGTGAAAAGTGTGGGGTCGATTTCCCCAACTTGGAATCCACGGTCTACAAGTAGTTCTCTAAGGTGCTCGTACCACGCTCGTGGGGCTTGTTTAAGGCCATAGAGTGCCTTATCTAACTTGTAGACATGGTTCGGATACTTGAGGTCTTCAAACCCCGGTGGTTGCTTAACATAAACAAGTTCATTTAGTGGACCATTTAGAAAAGCGGATTTAACATCCATTTGTTGCAACTTAAAGTTATGATGAGAGGCATAGGCAAGAAGAATACGAATAGAATCAAGTCGAGCCACGGGCGCGTAGGTTTCTCCAAAGTCAATGCCTTCAATTTGGGAGTAACCTTGAGCCACCAATCTTGCCTTGTTCCTCACCACCATGCCATGTTCATCTTGCTTGTTCTTAAAAATCCACTTGGTGCCGATAACATTGCGGCAATCTTTGGGTCTTTCCACCAACTTCCACACCTTGTTGTGCTCGAAGTTGTTGAGCTCTTCATGGATAGCATCAAGCCAATATTTATCTTCAAGAGCTTCAAAGACCTTCTTGGGTTCCACCATGGAGATGTGAGCTTGATGTTCACTAAAGCTTGCAAGTTGTCTTCGGGTAGAGACCTTGCTTCTCACATCACCAAGCACCTTGTCAAGAGATAGAGCTCTTAATTCTTGTGAGGTGCCAACCCTATTCAAGCGGCGGATCTTGATTTCCCTCCGAGTGGTGGGAGGAATCGCTTGATCATCTTGATCATTCATGTCTCCACCTTGACTGATTTGATGGCCTTGATCAACCATTGGAGTGACGTCCAGCGGTGATGGAGAGGGTTGATCTTGGCCTTGCTACGAGCTGCCACCGGGAATGTCAGCAGGACCGGATATTCCGGGTTCAGTATGGACCGGAAATTTCGAAGCACCGGAATTTCCGACTCCCATTTGAACTGGATTTTCCGGCCCTCCGAAAATTCCAGGAGCAGCTGGAGAATCTTGTGCTTCTTCTTGGCTGGGCGTGTTGGGCACGGTGTTGTCGATGAGTGTTTCTTGTGTTGGGGTAGCCACCACTTGTGAAGAACTTGATCCTTGTTGAGCAACCTCATAATAGACTTCAACGGGGCGGTGGACTCCCAACCCCATTCTTCGGATAGCATCTTGAGGTTAATCATAACCTACAACGGAAACACCACTTTGCTCCACCAGGGAGCCGTCATTCTACTCGAACACCACACTACAAGTTTCTATGATAATGCGCGAGGCCTTATCATAGACTCTATAAGTGTGGGATTCGGACCCGTAGCCCACAAATGTCCCTTCAAGAGACTTAGATTCAAACTTGCCCAAACGAACACCTTTGATGAGATAGAAACACTTACAACCAAAAACTCGGAAGTAAGAGATATTGGGCGTGTTCCCGGTAAGCACTTCATAAGGGATCTTCATGAGTCCTTTGCGAAAGAAGAGCCGGTTGGATGAATGGCAAGCGATGTTGATGGCTTCGGCCCAAAAGTTGTGAGGGACTTGAACTCGGCCATCATCGACCTTGCCATCTCAATAAGAGTGCGATTCTTCCTTTCGGCTACACCATTTTATTGAGGAGTATAAGCAGCGGAATATTGATGACGAATCCCTTCTTCACTAAGGAACTCGTTCAAGGTGTAGTTCTTGAACTCGGACCCATTGTCACTTCTTATCACCAATATAGGGACATTGTGTTGACGTTGAGCTTCATTGGAGAAGTCGATGATAGTTTGTTGGGTCTCCACCTTCGACTTGAAGAAGAAAACCCATGTGTATCTTGAATAGTCATCAACAATCACCAAGCAATATTTCTTGCCACCAAGACTAGCTTCCGGAATGGGACCAAAGAGGTCAACATGGAGAAGCTCCAAAACCCTTGTTGAAGAAATGATGGTCTTGCTTGGATGGTGAATGTCATGCATTTTTCCTTCAACACAAGCCCTACACATTCGATTCTTCGAGAAAGAAACATGGTCTTTTAGTCCTAGGATATGGCCACCCTTGTGGAGACTTTGCAAAGTCCTCATGTTGACATGGGCTAGTCGGCGATGCCATAGCCAACCCAAGTCCGCCTTAGCGAATAGGCACATTGTATGGGAAGTGGTGACTCCGGAGAAGTCAACCACATAGAGCCCATTCTCAATGTACCCAACGAAAGACACATTGAGAGACTTGCTCCGCATGAGGATAATCATCTCCTTTTCGAAGACAACGGTATAACCCAAACAAGTTAAAGAATGGACGGAGATCAAGTTGAAACCTAGGGACTCGACAAGCAAAACATTCACAAGTGTGATGTCCGGTGCCACTACCACCTTGCTGAGCCCTATTACCTTAGAATTTGAATTGTCACCATATGTAACGGTCATTTGATCATCATTGGGCTTCAACTCTGTTACAATTTCCTTGCTTCCGGTCATATGACTAGTGCACCCACTATCAATTATCCATTTCGATCCTCCGGAAGCAAGTCCCTACACACAATCAATTCTTTGGTTTAGGTACCCATTTTGCAATGGGTGCCTTTTGGTTAGCAACAAGGGTCTTTGGGACCCAAATAGCATATTCAATGTAACCATCAAAAGGACCAATGTATCTAGCATAGACATCCCCATAATAATCAACATATAAATCATAATTGGGGTTAGATATGCCCGCAAAGTCATCACGAGTGAGAGTGCCCCTTGTGGCATTTCCACTTGCTATATCATCTTTCTTGGCTTGTGCGGGCTTGGTCTTCTTCTTTATCATATTCTTCTTCTCCTTAGCAACATAGTCTAGACCTTCCTTACCCTTGTGGGGCACTCGCTCATGAAGAGGAGTAGTGAGTGTCCCCTTGCCTTTATCAAGGGAGGTCTTGGGCTCGGTTGCCATGGAGGGAACAAACAAGACCCTAGCTTTATCCTTGACAACATTTGCATTAATATTCAAAGAAGTGGAAGTACTAGGTTTCTCAAGAATAGATATCCGAGTTTGGAGTTGATCACGAGACTTGAGGAGACGTTCGTGATCACTTGTCAATACCTTGTGAGTATTTTCAAGTGACTCGAAGTCTTCGCAAAGTCTAGCATGAGCAACTACAAGCTCGGACTTTTCATTTTGCACAATTTTACATTTAGGAAAGTAAAGATCACGATCCTTAGTGATCTTAGCAATTTGCTCCTTGAGAAGAGCATGAGCTTCTTGTTCATCTTCGAGAGAGGATTGGAGGGACACCTTAGCGTGTGCATCCTCTCTCTCAATCTCACCTTTTAAGTCAAGCTCATCCTCGAGCTCACCTATACGACTCATAATTGAGCCAAAGTGTTTCTTTCCTTCTCCTTGAAAGTTAGTCATGAATTTATCAAAAGCAATAATTTCTTCCTTGACTTCTAGGCTCATACCATTATCAATGTCATGGGATATGGAGGTGGGGGACAATATTACCTCGGATGTCTTTGCCATAAGACATCTTGCATTCTTGATGATGGGGCTCTCGTTTGGTGAGGAGAAAGTGACGGAGGTGTGGAAGAAATGGCTAGTGCGGCCACTTGCGTTGGAGTATCCTCCTTGTCACTATCTTTATCATCGGTGGGATATTGCTATTGAGTTACCAAGACAATCTTTTGGTTCTTCTTAAAGTAGGGCTTCTTCATGGGCATGGGCCCCTTGCCCTTCGTCTTGGCCACGAGCCTCCCACCATGATCCTCTCTTCTTTCCCATGGGCAATCTGCAAAAAGTGGCTTTTGTCATCACAATTATAGCAAAGCCTCACCTTGTTGATTGGCTTTCCTCCATTGGGGGGAAACTTCTTGTCAATCCTCGCTTTGGCCCTTCTCGGGTTCTTCCAAAACGTTCTTGCCGCAAGACCCATGTGTTGAGTAAGAGTACTTGAGAGAGTCTCACTAGATAGCTCGACTTGATCATCATACTCCTCTTCATCCTCTTCTTCAATAGTGGCCTTCAAGGCAATAAAGGCATGCTTGTGCATCCCTATGGCTCTAGCTCTTGCATCCTGTGCAATCTTGGAGGCCACCTTGTATGCGGTCATCTCTTGCATGACTTCATTGGATGTCATCTTTACGAAGTCATGTCTCCCTTGGAGTGTCTTCAAATCCGTTTCCTCAAATGGCAAGAGAGCGGTCACGAACTTCCTCTTGATCCATGCGTCATCAATGTAGGCCGCCCCGAGGTTCTTGAAGGAGTTAGCGACCAACACCAACCTCCGGTACATGTCCTCGTGACTTTCTCCATCCAACTTGTAGAACCCTTCCACCTCATTGCATAAGGCATCATACCGGTTCTTCTTCATGCTCTCATTCCCGACGAAAATGTCGGAAAGAGCATTCCAAACTTCTTTGGCGGTGGAGAATTGTTGAATGAGCGACATGTCCTTCTCTCCAACGGCCATTTGGAGTTGATGAAGAGCGGTGGCGTTGAGTTGGCTATCAACCACCTCTCTTCTTGTCAAGTTGGTTGGATCATAGGGCTTGAATCCTTCTTCAATGATGCGCCATAACTCAATGGAGGCACTACATAGATGAGACTTCATTAGAAATTGCCATTGAGAGAAATGAGTAGGTTTGAGTTTAGGAGGATCACTTCTAAAGTTAACATGAGGGTGAGGGATAGGAGGGTTAGGAGAGTAATTATGGTTGACATTATGAAATTCCTCTCCTTTGGGGGTGTTAGAAGAGCTAGGTGATTCCTCCTTTTCCGCCTTCCCCAGGGAAACACTTGGAGGAACATCTTTGGACCCATCCGAAGATGACTCCTTAGAGTTCACACCATGCTCCTTAGGAGGAGGAGAGGGAGAGGTAGCCTCGGGCTCCTTAGATTTCAAGAGTGCCATGAGAACCTCATTCATCTTGAGGAGTTGGGCCTCCAAGGACTATCTCATATCTATAAGATCGGCCATGGTTGCCCCTTTGGCTAACGCCTCCTTCTCCGCCTCTAATTTTCTCACGGGCGGCCCTCTCGGTATCAGATTCCGTCATCGTTGCACTTAGTCGGTTAAGCCCTTAAAAGTGAACAAGGCTCTGATACCAATTGAACGGGAATCCGGCAGCTAGAGGGGGGGGGGTGAATAGGTGCTATTACAAATTTTAGGTCTTTTCAAATTTAGTCTCAACACAAAGGTAAATTCTCTAGATATGCAACTATGATGAATTTACCTAAATGACAATCTAAGCAATAACAAGATAAATACGCTAACAAGACAAGCAAGTAAGGGAGCAATGATAAGGGGAACCGAGTGAAGCACGCGGAGACGAAGATGTAATCCCGAGTTCCACCCAAGGGTGTACGTCTCGTTTGGACAGGTGTGCGCTACCACAACAGGTTAGCCGCAACGCCACAAAGGCTCACCTTCTTCTCCGATGAACTCAACCACAAAGGTTGCAAGTTCACCTACCACTATTGATCCCCTTTTAGGGCGGAGATCGAATACCTTACAAACGCTTGAGGCACGCACCCACAACTTAATTGGGGGCTCTCAAGATGACCACAACAGGTCAAGGACCACAAAAGGTCAAGGCAACACCAAGATTACAACAATGGTGAACTAGGTTTTCCCACCGGAAACCCTAGCCACGAAATCCCCAAGTGAATGGGGAGGAAATGCAAATCCCTTCGGTGAAGATGTAGATCCGGGCCTTCTCCTACAATCCTCCAAAGATCAACGAATTTGGGTGGAGGGATTGGGAGATCTTGATGATTTGAGCTTTCAAGAATAGTAGGAGAGAGAAAATATGAGAGCTGATTGTTCTTGAGTGAGTGAGGGGGTATTTATACCCCCTCCCAAAATCTGGCCGTTGGCTGCCTCGAAGACCCGGAAATTCCGGTATAAGTGACACCCGGAAATTCCGGGTCACTCGGAATATCCGGTGCAATGAAATACCCTAGCTGAATTTCCGGTTGAGATCAAAACGTCTTCGACATCTTGACTTAGCCAAATTTCTTCAAGTCTCTGAGGGTTGCCCGGAAATTCCGAGTCAGTGAAATTTCCGAGCTGATTTTCCGGTTGGAGTCAGAACGTCTTCCTCTTCTTTCCTTAGCCAAATTCTAGAGTGGTTTTCTGGGTGACCCGGAAATTTCGAGCTGATAAAATTTCCGAGCTGATTTTCCGGTTGAGATCAGAACCACTTTCTCTTCTTTCCTTAGTCAAATCTGGAGTGGTTTTCTGGGTGACTCGGAAATTCTGAGTCAATGAAATTTCCGATCTGAATTTCCGGTTTGAGTCACAACCACTTCCTAACTTTTCCTTAGCCATTTTTCTGTTAGATATAGGAGACCCGGAATTTCCGATCCTGGAAATTTCCGGCTCCAATATTCTGATTTGGGAAGAATTCCAGAAACTATTTTTCTCTACATTTTGGCTTTGGAATATGTGGTATGTAACTCACACAAACTGAAATAGGTAGCAATAGGATTAGTACATCATTGGTATTGTTAACTAACACTCAAAACACTAGGGATTAAGAAATGTTCTTTCAGTCGTGCCTTCGCGCCCGCGCTCAGAGTCTCCGTGGTCCGCGTCGCCGAGTCAGTGCACTGGCCGCGCCTTCTTCTCGACACCTTTAGCAAGGCGATCGCCCAGCACAACGTCGCCGCATCGGTGGAGCCGCCATGCGCTTTCGGCTCGACGCCGTCCGCAGGGGGGTCGCCCCCACCGTCGCGGCATCGGTGGAGCCGCCCCGCGCCTCCGTCTCGACGCCGTCCACAAAATGGCTCGTCCCCCCGGTGGCCGTTTGGCCGGAGCACCGATGACAAGGCTCTGTCAAGTGTCAACCGTCGATGGCCTCGTCGAGCCGAGCGGTGTGGGACATCCGTGGCCGTGGGGATACGGAGCTGCAGGAGTCCGCGGGGGCAACACTCTCTCCGGCAACGTGTGGACGCCGTCGTGCGAGCCTCCTTCCGGAGAAGACGCCAGTGAGGAACATGCGCTTCGGTCGAGCCGTGAACTGGGGATTTTTCAGTTTTTCAGCGAGTACCTATGCTCAGTTTTTGTTGGGCCACACTATTTTAGCTTAATGGGCCAGGGCCCATCTACGGAGGGCACCAATTCAGCACTAGTATGACTTAGGCTCTGTTTGTTTGGGTTGCAGCCTTTTAGAAGCAGCTATAGCTGTTGAGATGAAAAAACAGATGTGAGAAACAGTTGTTGGAAGCAGAGATTTGATGTTTGGTAGAAGTGATGTTGACAGCTGTGCTGTTGGTTTTCTAGGTGAAATGTCAGGTATGCCCCAGAGTGTAGAAGATGTTAGATAAGTGCCGATTTGAAGCAAAACAATTGTTTTTTACTTATTTAATTCATTATTATGTTTTTTAGATAGCTAAATCATCCCAGTTTATCTATTTATATAATAATTGAAACACATATTGATTTAAACATAGAGCATTACATATCCGAAAGATCATAACACTTCACATATATAAGAAAATAAAATGGAGATTGAGAACTGGGCCATGAATTGGTTTAACGTGAGTGTAAACACGTACAAGATTTATTCACTATAAGTACTTGCATCTACAGATCCAACTAACATCACGGATCTGCTGGGGACGCTGCCGAGAGGTATAAAATGGGAAGGATATACTAAACAAGAACTTCTTTATCCATGAACAACTATGTCCGGAAATCCATTTTGAGTCGTAGGAACATTTGTGTCCATGCATTGTTCAAAATGGATTGTTGTCGAAAGAAACTGTAAAAATTCAGATAAACATTCCAACATTCTATGCTCACACACAAAATGTCATGAGTAGCACCAAAATTTATCTTTTACACAAACAATAAAAATATTTTTTGTTCACAAACCTTTGCCCGTGTGCATAAAATATCTTGGTGATGTATGCCCGAATTTTTATTGGACTTTTTCACATATGAAAATATTAAAAAAAATGTCAGGTGCTACGTCGTTTTGTAGCACCAAAATTTATCTTTTACACAAACCACAAAAATATTTTTTGTTCACAAACCTTTGCGCGTGTGCATAAAATATCTTGGTGATGTATGCCCGATTTTTTATTGGACTTTTTCACATTTGAAAATATATAAATACATTACCCTATATATTAAGGGGCGAGACTTTTTCGCGCTCTCATGGCTCGATTTACTGTTCATTGTGAACAGTAATAAATAGTGCGTATTGCGTTTGGTTCGCCCGCTCCTGTTTCTTGGTTCGTCCCGATCCCGAGCTGTTGGTCCCCGTGGCTATTATGCACAAAAACCCCTACATTCTATGCAAATTATGTATACATCCAAGCGTACAAATAGCAGCATGTAACCCTAGAACCTATCCTCACTATTTTCCCCACCAGGGTCATCCCCCTACACATCCTCTGTCTCGATGCCGCCGCTCACCCCGCCGCCATCGCGCCCTCTACCGTCGCGCACGCGGGGCCTAACCTGCCACTGCCACGGCGGCTACCGACGATGCATCCGCCTCCACCACCGCTCCCGATTTCCCATCTCCAGCAGCACGACGCCCGACAGCGAGCTCTCGCCGACGAAGCACACAGGGTCACCAGCCCGCCCGGATGCCAACGCCGTGCCGCCGCCGCGTCCTCAATCTAGTGCTCTGCAAGTCCTCTGACGAAGCCAGTAGGTGAATCGATCTGGAAAAAAGTAAAATGTAATCAGTCTGCGTTTCGCTAAATCCTCTTCCTTATGTTGGACTTGAAGCTTCCGATCTATGATCACACACTGCAGTTTAGTGTAACATTCTAGGATTTTTCAAATTCTGAAAAATCAGAAAAATTAAAAACTTTTTGAAAAATATTTGTATGTCAATTTGAAAACAAAATTGATGCATCCATTCATCATTTTCTTTCATTGTTTATATTTGAAATTACAATGGTTGAAATATTATTTCCACTTGAAAATCTATTTGAGAAAATATTAAAACAAAATAATGATTATGCTATTTATCTTATTTTACTTTAATATTTTAATTATAATTATTAGAAATAATTATTTTCATATGCTCACAATTGTGGTACCAAATTTTATTTAGCCATAAGTAAATTGACTAAATTTTTATTTTCAAATTTGACAAAAGTGTCAAATTTACATTAAATCAAATATTCAAAATTAATATTTTTAAAAAGTGGTCAAAACATGTCCATAAATGTTTTAAAATAAAGATATGATTTTTTTTAAAAAGTAGAAATTAATTTCACTTAATTCGGAGTTTTAAAACAAAAGTTATGAAATAAATAAGAAAAAAAAGAATCGGGCCCAGCCGGCCGGCCCAAACTGGGCCGAACCGAACCTGACCCATATCCAACTCAAACTCTCTGAAAATTCGTTTTTTCAACCACCGAACCTGACCCGTATCCGCTCGATCCTACGCGTTCACAACTCCGAGACCTATCTATTCCACCATCACTCCGCCTATATAAACCCACGTAGCCGTCGGTATCTCTTTTACTCTTTTCGTTCCACCGAAACCCTAATCAGCGAAATAGTATTTCATTCATTTGATGAACAAAACCATCTCCAATCGTGACGGGGCCTTAATCATTGTTGTAGATCTCATCGATACGGAAGAATTTCGAATCGTCATCCATCAGATCTGAAGTCGTATTTCTTAGATCTCTTCGCGCTCGTTGTGCCAAATCGAAATTCCTCCGGTGAAAAGGTAGATCTACTCTATATCTACAACTTTCATGTTGACAACTTTTTATTTTAACGTACGTAATTTTCTGTATAATACAGATCGTGTTTGATGTTGTTCGAGTAACCAAACCATCTCAAAAGTTTGGGACGACAATACGAAAGTTGTTCCCCTAATCAAGACTTTTCTTTTGCCCCAAGCCTCACCTCTTTTGGTTCAGCGAGCTGAGAGATATTCGCGTTTGAAGTTTCGGACCAGAAAGGTATTTTGAGATTTATGACCAATCTATTCATCCACTTATGTTATAATTGTGATAATTAGAAAGAGCACGTAATTCTCTATAACTTTCGTTAAGAGTGTTTTTCCATCCGAGCAACTTTATTTTTTGTCAAATTCGTAGTCAAATCCCAGTCAGCCTGCCACGTCAGCGAGTCAATTCCCACGTCAGCGGTGAAAGTCAACAGTCAACCGAAGACCGGCAGTTTTACAGAAAAATCCTAGAATTTAAATCTATCACTACTTTTTACTGGTTTGGTCAAATTATATAAATTAAATATTTTTGGAAAGCTTATGACACGTAGAAATTTTTGTCATCATTATTTTTATGTTTTGTAAAATTAAATTTGTTGAAATTCGAAAGTGGCATTAATGGTAATTTGAACATAACTTCAAATTTGGAATTTAAAATTTATCAAACTCTTTTGCTATAAATTTGAATGTCTAAGTATTGGCAGTAGTATTTTTCTACTAATTTTTGTAGAATAATTTTCTATGATTTTATAATTAATATTGATTAAATACTTTTAAGTGTTGTTTTAATGATTAAAATTGATTAAAAATTTATTAAAAATTATTTTCATCATATATTCGAATTATAAAGTACTTAGTCATATTATAACCACTTTGGTATTAAAATGTACTTAGAAATATTTTGCCTCTTTAAACAAAATAAATTCTTCGTTAGAAAATATTTGATAACTATTTTTCGACAACACTCTTCTTTAGAAATATTTCAACATCTTAAAGATGCTAAATCTTTTCCTTAGAAAATTTTAGCATCTATAAAACTTAGTTGTTTTATTTTGTTAAGTGTTGTCCTTAGAAATAAATTGCATTGCATGCATGACATATCTATTGTATAGTTATACTCCTTATACGAAAACTCCTTCCTTATTTTCCCTAAGTTAGGATTATTTTCAACCTAGTGTTTTGGTAAAGTGCTATGCACTTAGAAACTTAGGATTTCCAAGATGAAGCTAGAAGGCCATTGAAGGACTTAGCCAAAACAAGACTTCAGAAGTATCTCCAAGAAGTAGAAGCACTTAGAAGAAAAATCAAGAGGAAGTTCATGAAGACCAACCAGAAATATTTTCTAAGTCTTGCTCCCTCTCTCTTTCATTTCTCCTTTCTTCTCTTAGACCTCTTGAAGACTAAGTTAAATCCAAGACCAGCCTAGGTGACACAAACATCATCAAGTCTGAAGATTATTCAAGTCTACCAAGAATTCAATCAAGACATCACCAAGGAGAATATTACAAGTCTGGAGATGAAGCCTGGAGGACCAACTACATCATTCTTACTATCTTTTCTAATCTTATCTTTCACTTTAGACATAAACAATTTTTGATCATGTTATTACCATCTTGAAGTTTGTTGGATCCTAGCGGCATAGTGAGATGAAGCGGCCTAGAAACTAACCTTACATGTCCACGTACATGAGACCTGTTCCACAATTTAAATGGCTGGCCGGGTGTCTGTCTCTCTCACTATTGTGAATATCCAATTTACCAAGAGTTGTTAATATTTGTTGATCACCTTGAAGAATAGAGTTAGTATTTTCTCTAAGTAGTTATGCACATCATGACTAAGTCATTGAGTGCTTATTCAAGATGATTTATAACAAAGTATTTTGTCCAACCTATGACTTTAGTCCTTAGTCATTTTGACCAAACTAATTGCCTTGCATTAACTTAAAATAATTTCATGGCATGACATGCATCTCTAGTCCTTAGAAATAATTTGCATATCATGCATGACATGTTTTCCTTAGAAGTTATGAAACTTTTTTGTTCATTATGTATGCTTGTATGTGTTGTGTTGTTTTGTTTTATTATTGTTGTATTGTTGTTTGTTTATATTGTTTAGACTGAACGGAGAGTTCCGAGTATTGTTGAAAAGAGTTTGTGAACAACGACAACATTCAAAGGCAAGTGGCACACCTCATAAACTTCCTATTATTTTCTATATGCATTACTTAGTGTATTTTTATATGCATGTGTATGCTAAACCTGTGTAGAATTCCCTTACTCCTGTGTCTAGGTTCCTATATCATACTTATCAGAAATATTGATGCTATGCAATTGATGAAAAGTTTTACAAAATATTAAGTGACTACTCAGGGCTATGCTCATGGTTGTCGTCGCCTAGGATGAATGTCTATTCTACTTAGGGCCGTGAGCATGGTGATTTTTACCTGAGAGTGCACATCCACTAAGTTAATGAAACTCCTGGGTGGATTGGTTGTTAATGGTGGCGAAGTTGAGTGGCTACTCCGGTCCATGTCTATGATTCCTGGAGTACGTGCACTTGTGGATGGCCACCCAGTGAACAGAGGAATCTGAAGAACTCCGAGTGACGATTGCTTCCAGTGCAGCCCTTGCCATATGGGCTCTGACTTGATCAATTATGTTGCGTGGACTCTCTCCGGCTTGACAAGCAGATGTAGGGGGATGTTAGGTGGAACGGGTCAAGCCAGAGTGGGAGGGAAAATGCTTCTGAAAGATCTCGTCTCATTCTTCTCCTTTCCTATTCACAAATGGTGTGTAAAGGATAGTTTGGGTTGAATGGGTACAATGGTGAACGTGCACAACCTCTACAGAGTGTAAAACTAAGTACTTAGCCGTGTCCCCGGTACGGACAATTTGAGCAGCTGATCACGGACGTCAACGGAGGATTCCATCATTCCAACTTCAGAAATAAAACTTGATGGGTGAACAAGGGAAGATGAGATTTATGGTTTTCATGCCATACTTGTCTTGATTTGAAGAAAGTGTTTTCCAAAGAGATAGGAAAAATTGGCTTTATGCAAAATAGCCTTAAAAATCCACCAGCCAAATATGCATATAGGCTATAGAGTTATTCCATTAAGTGTCCACCATAGTGTCACTTGCCAGACTCCATTTTTAATGGAATCTGACCCACTCTGTTGCAAAATTTTATTTGTTACAGGTTATTCAAATGACGAGTGAGGTTTCGTTAAAGGATTTCGAGTCTGCAACCAACATGTTTTCGCCTGTGGCAACATGAAGTTGTTGGAGACCCACTGCTATTGTATTTCCGCTGTTTACTCTTTCGAAGCTAGCTTTATGCTATGCAACTTGTATTGAATATTTTGTAAGTCTGGATCATCGATGTAATAAAATTGATACTTTGTTGTGATATTACATCGTAAATTGTGTGTGCAATGGAATCGATCCAGGGATTTGCACTATACACAGGTATCTGCCTTATTAAAAGTGCAGGTACGCTACATTTAGTAGCTGAATATATCCTGTGATGGTTATTGCTGATAGGAGGAGGCGTACTGAAGCCCATAAGTTATGACTGGGCAGGAGAGATTAGACTTTAATTTGGGTAACTCTCATTTGCTTCCAAGTTATGATCACACGCTGTGACTCACCAATATCTCCTGATGGCTATTGCAGCTAGGAGGAGGTCTATTGAAAGTCAGCTACGCATGAGCAAGAGTAGATTAGTTGTTTTAAAAACTACAATTTTAATTTTGGGATTTTAATGTTCGCATACCTTTAATTTCAGACATGTTTAGATACCTATTACCAGGATGAAATAAGATCTATATGTGTGTTGTACAATTCAATTACATGATTCAGTTCACTGATCAGGTTCCTCTACTAATTTCGTTGTGTGTAGAGTATAAACTGTTTGAAAGTGGATAGGACGTTTTTGAGCATTACATGATATATAGGGTAATAAGTTCAGTCCAATTCTCCCTTTTCTAATAAGCAAAAACTATGGGTTCTTTCTTTGGATCAGTTCTTTTAATTTCAAACTCACCCAGTGCAATATGATATGTGTATCTTAGAGGCATAACCTTCGTATGTTCTCATGGAATTTCTATACAGTGCACTTTGTATAGATCGATTATGTATGCATTGAGGAGAACAAGGAGATGCCATCTTAGTAGTGTTAATTCCAGGCAGCAAAGGGGATGACGGCCAGTTCTGTTTGTAGTTTTTTCATCGTTTTTGTGTTACTTGGTTAGTGAAAGGATCAGTATGACACCTAGAGGGGGGGGGGGGGGGGGGGTGGTGAATAGGTGCTAATTCAAATTTTAGTCCTTTTTCAAATTAGGCTTGACACGAAAGGTAAATTCTTTAGATATGCAACTATGGTGAATTTACCTATATGACAAACTAGCAACTAAGCAAGATATAATAATAAAGACAATAAACAAGGATAGAAGTAACCGAAGTGAAAGCACGAGACAACAAGGATGTATTCCCGAGTTCCTCCCTTAAATGGGAGTACGTCTCGTTGGAGAGGTGTGAACCAACACAATGGTTCAACGGCCACAAAGGCCTCACCCAAATCTCCAGTGAACCGCACCACAAAGGTTTGGTCCACTTTCCACTATCGGAATCCTTCGAGGCGGAATCAGGAGCCTTTACAACAACGATTCGGGGCACGACCCACAAAGGGCTTGGGGGCTCCCGAATAGCTACAATCTGTCACAAAGACAAGAAGGTAAATACAACAATGGGCTAGGTTTTCCTATATGAAACCCTAGCAAGTGTTCCCTCAAGTGAATGAGGGGGAAATGAAGAACGGCTCGGTGAAGATGTAGATCGGGGCCTTCTACTTCAATCCTCCAAAGATCGATGAGTTTGGACGGAGGGATTGGGAGATCTAATGATTCTTGACTTGCAACAATGGAGTTCCTCTTTTTCTGGTCAAGCAGGCTAGCTGGAAGAAGGAGGAGGGGTATTTATACCCCTCCAAAGATGTAGCCGTTGCAGCCAAACATCAGGCCGGAATCTCCGGTCCTAGTGGCCGGAAACTCCGGCCACTAGAGGCCGGAAACTCCGGACCATGCTAGAGGTTGAGCACCAGTTTATCCAAACTTGGCTTGGACATCTTCGAGGTACCTGAGGCCGGAAACTTTGGCTAGGGGCGGAAACTCCGGCCCTCAGGACCGGAAACTCCGCCCCCCACCAGGGGCTGAGCAATTCTTCGGCAACGGAGGCTTGGGAAAGATTCCGGTCCTCAGGGACCGGAAACTCCAGGCAGGGGCGGAAACTCCGGCCCCTGAGGCCGGAAACTCCGCCCCCCACCAGTGGCTGAACACACTTTTCAGTGCTGCCTCTTTTTCTCCTTTTTGGTGCTGATGCATCTGAAATGTTCCTAAATTATCCTGCATCACTTAACACCAACTTAATACATCCAACATGTTGTTAACTAACACACAAAACACAGAGATCATAGAAATGTCCTTTCAATCTCCCCCTTTTTGGTGTTAGATGACAACACATGGATTTGCAATAAAAAGTAATTACACTAACATGTTTAGATAACTGAAAGAGCTCCCCCTAGATGTGTGCATAAAAAAACATTTGCTTTTGGAATGCACGTGCACACATATAGAGACAAGTTCCAACAACAATTATAGCAAACATGATATGTAAACAATACATTTCACAAATAAGACATAGTATAGTATGGGTTGAGTTTTAGAGATAAACCATACCTTGTGCATAAAACTGAAGATATTAGCCGATATATCCAAGGCACAATAGTAATTTTAACCACATAATATAAGAAATCCATATGTCTTACACACACATAGTTCATGACATAGAGAAGACAAATAAGTTCCAAATAACATAAAAAGGACACAAGCGCAATAAAATGATAGAGGCACATGCTTGTGTCCAACCCATGCAAATCCCGGAGAGAACCTAATAGAACTACTTCTCCCCCTTTGACACCGAGACACCAAAAAGGGAAAAGAGCATAACTAACGAGCCCAAGAAGATCACTCGGTGTCTTCATCCATGTCGTCACCCCCTTCATCGTTGTAGTCCTCATCGGAGAGGTTCATGGGAGCCTTGCCGGTGTTGTGAGACGAGGTAGGAAAGGAGGTCACATCCGCATAATCAGCCCAAGGAAGGACATCTTGGTTCCATTGATCAATAGGGACCGTGTCAGACGAGGATGAGGAAATGATGCCAGCTTCATCTTCTTCCGGAGGAGGAGTAACATTTCCATTGTTCATTTTGCACATCTCCTTGATCTTCAAGTTTTGGTTGCTCAAAATGTGTTTCTCCCTCACGTAAGACCCATGATTTTCCTTGTGAATAGCAACATCCATGCATAGCAGTTTCCGCTTCCACCAAGAGAGCTTGCTAAACTCCGCGTTCACCTTGGCTTTCCCTTGAAGACGAGAGAGGGGATCGGCATTCTTACTTCTCCTCTTAGGCATAGGAGCTTCGTCTTCGCCACTAGGTTGGGAAGGAGGTGCACGAGAGGAAGACGCTTGCTTTGTGTGCTTGGAGAGAGTATGAAGAGTACCCTTTGCATGCTTGGTGAAACTAGAGCGATCAAGTGTGGGCACCTTGGAGAGAATGAGCTTCATCACATAGGGAGCATAGAGGGGGTACTTGTGCTCGAAAATGGCCCAATGCATCTCGCACTTGATGAAATCCATCACATCCACTTCTTGGCCTCGACACTCCGGACCGGCTTGAAGGACCTCCTCGAATAGCATCCACATTCCGGCTTGAGGAGCAAGGTTGAGCCGAACCATGCGGAGAAAGATGTTGAAAGTGGGAAGGAGGTCTTGATTGGAGCCAACCGAAGAAGCAACAGTGTAAAGAGGGCGCAAGCGGCGCTTGTTGTAGGTTGTCCCTTCCACATGCATCCTCATCCCAACTGGAGTAGTGGCCCCCTTGAAGTCATAGCCCATAGCTGCCGCAAACTCCACAAAGTTGGAGGTGCACTTGCGCGGTCCAGTCATCCAAGTCATCGTGACATCCTCATCGTGGTCAAACACCACCGTGGCAAAGAACTGTTGCACCAGCTGAACATCATAATCCTGCTGAGTGTAAGAGATGACCTTCTCCAGACCGAGCAATCCAAACAGCCTCCTGAAAGTATGGTTTCTTGTTCAACGCCTCAAGATCCAGAATCTTCTGTTCACAGACCGCGTGCTTCTCAATCCGGGCATAAATCTCATGCATAATCAGCTGCTGCTCCCTCCTTGGGAAATTGGGGTCGGTGGTGTTGGGAGGCAAGTCATAAAACTGTTGTGACCTCATCCGATGGAAGTCTAGCTTCCCCATTCCCATAACTTTGGTCAAAGAGTCAAAATGTGCTTGCTCGGCCTCTTCTTCATTATCAAAACCACCAAGGGCAGCATGCCTTGTGGCTTCCTCATCAATAGTGCTCTGTTGTCTCATGAGGCCACTAATGTTGTCAAAAAGAAGTTTGTCCCAGGATTGAGATCTTTCTTTCCTTGAAGCAATGTTCGGATTCCGGGTGACAACCTTTTTCCTCTGACCTGTGAAACATAGAGCAGAGGGATAGCATGGATATAATCTTGCATGTCCAGGATAGCCAAAACAGAAAATTAAAAGTGACAAAAATCCTCTCAGGTATGAACTAGACCGGAGTTTCCGGTCATAGGGGCGGATATTCCGGCCTACACCGGAGATTCCGGTGTGTGAGGTCCGGAGTTTCCGCCGTGTGGCAGAAAACTGCAATCTAGTTCAAATCTAAGGAAAATTTGATCACAGCTAATTTTCTAGAGATTAAAATGCCAACACGAAGGTTCTACACCATGCAGCACAGGCAAAACTTCTCTCAAAACAAGATCTAGAGTGAAAGCCTAGAGAGAGAGAGAGAGAAGAGAACCTCTGCCGACCTGGTGGAGGTCAAATGCGAGGGAGATGGATCCCCAACACTTGTATGGAGGAGGAGCCGGTGGCACGACGGATTCCAGCGGCGGGGAGCGGCCGGAGAGGTCCTTGGAGGCGGCGGCGGCGACTGGGAGAGGTTTGGGGGTCGGGGATGTGTGGGGAGTTGTGGATCAACTCCTCACCCCGATTCCCTTTGTGGATCCCAGCGAACTACCCAGACTGGAGTTTCCGGCCTTAGCCACCGGAGTCTCCGGCCCAAGCCTGAGATTTCGGTGCTAAGAGCGGAAACTTCAGTCAGACCGGAGTCTCCGGCCTGGAAGACCGGAGTTTCCGGCCCCACCGATTCCAAAACCCATATCTATGTGTTTGGACATGCAAAGTGCAAGAGTAGCATGCTTTTAGATGAGATAGGCATGTGATAAGACACAAAGTCACTGGAGATGGTACTAAACACTCAAGTTTGGTAAGAGGCAACAAAAACGACATTAAGAAGCAACAC
Organism: Poa annua; assembly: GCA_026929855.1. Taxonomy (NCBI): domain Eukaryota; kingdom Viridiplantae; phylum Streptophyta; class Magnoliopsida; order Poales; family Poaceae; genus Poa; species Poa annua. The sequence goes on from CM049430.1 coordinate 83,537,922, forward strand.
TTGAGTGCATTTTCCATAAGAGCAAGAATAAAGCAATGAAATCGAAATAACACCACAAGAATATCAAAAGTTCACAAGGAAGAGGGCCACCATGTATGAGTTTATGTGGTGTGCCACCGCGAAGATATATCTTGGGCTCACCGCCATTACTCAACATTTAGGCTCACAATTCATAACAATGAACAAAAAGGAGACAAAAAAATCTTACTATTGGCATAATGGGGGGAGGGATAGTCCAATAGATTAGGACCGCACTCCCCCTATGTCCATGCCTACACCTAGATCAAATAGAGAGTTGAGATAGAGGTGTGTATGCAAGGTAGTCAACCAACGCTCCTAGAATCCACGATATTTAGCTCATGCCTCAAAAAAGTGAACCTTGCTTCGTCAAGTGGCTTTGTGAACATATCGGCAAGTTGAATCTTCGTAGGAATATAACCAAGCTCAATGTCACCCTGGTTGATGTGATCTCGAATAAAATGATAACGAAACTCAATATGCTTCGTTCTTGAGTGCTCCACCGGGTTGTGACCAATCTTGATAGCACTTTCATTGTCACACAAAAGAGGCACTTTTTCACAAAGGACATCGTATTCCTTTAAAGTTTGCCTCATCCAAAGTAATTGAGTGCAAGCACTAGCGGCCGCCACATACTCGTCTTTGATGGTGGACAAAGATATGCAATTTTGCTTCCTGGAGGACCAACTCACCAAGAATTTTCCAAGGAATTGACATGCACCGGAAGTAGACTTCCTATCATCCTTGCAACCGGCCCAATCCGAATCCGTGTAACTAGCAAGAGAGAAGTTAGACCCCCTAGGATACCACAAACCAAACCTTGGAGTATAAACCAAATATACAAAGATTCGATTCACCGCTATCAAGTGACTTTCTTTAGGAGCCGCTTGATACCTTGCACACACTCCTACACTCAACACAATATCGGGTCTAGATGCACAAAGATAAAGCAAAGAACCAATCATAGAGCGATAGAGTTTTTGATCGACATCTTTACCCTTTGGACTAAGTTCAAGATGACATTTGGTGTCCATAGGAAACATCTTCTCTTTAGCAGCTTGCATCTTGAATCTCTTGAGCATATCTTGGATATATTTGGCTTGAGAGATGAAAGTCCCTCCACTTAATTGCTTGATTTCAAAACCAAGGAAGAATTTCAACTCCCCATCATGGACATCTCGAACCTATCCGTCATAAGCTTTGAAAATTCTTCATTGAAAGGGATGGACTCAAGGCGAGCCACGGGAGCATAGGTCTCTCCAAAATCAATGCCTTCAACTTGAGAGTACCCTTGAGCTACCAATCTTGCCTTGTTCTTACAACCATTCCATGCCCATCTTGCTTGTTCTTGAATATCCACTTGGTGCCTATAACATTGCGGCAATCTTTTGGCTTTTCTACTAGATTCCATACTTTATTGCGCTTGAAATTGTTGAGTTCTTCATGCATGGCTTCCAACCAATCCGGATCTTCAAGAGCTTCGAACACCTTCTTTGGTTCAACCATAGAGATATGAGCTTGATGTTCACTAAAGCTTGCCAATTGACCTCTTGTGGAGACCTTGCGAGATACATCACCAATGATGGCTTCAAGCTTGTGACACTTGATTTCCAAATCTCTCTTGACTCTAGCTTGACGACGCGTTTCAATATCCCCATTGTTGCGAGGGATTTCGGCTTGATCACCTAGATCATTTGAGTCCTCGTCTTGACCGTCTTGATGAGCATGGCCATCTTGTTGCACAGTTTCAATGATGGGAGAAGATGGGTGCTCTTGCTGTTGACTTGTGTTGACAATAGGAGAATTTGAGTCATGTATGGCCTCTTTGTCAACTTGAGGAGGAGCTTGTTCTTGTTCTTGGATAGGTGTCTCATTTGCTTCCATAGTGTGAGCCAATTCAACTTGTGATGATGGAATCTCCACTTGAGTGGAACTTGTACTTGCTTGAGGAGGCTCATGATAAATCTCGATGGGGCGATGAAAACCAACTCCCATTCTTTGTATGGCATCTTGAGGTTCCTCATTATGTACATCACAAAATGAAATTGCGCCACTTGGGAGCCGTCATTCTCATCGAACCTCACACTACAAGATTCTACAACTCTCCCTAAGGATTTGTCATAGACTCTATAAGTGCGAGAGTTCGCACCATACCCAACAAAAACACCCTTTAAGGATTTAACTTCAAACTTACAAAGATGAACACCTTTGATTTTGTAGAAACACTTACAACCAAATACTCGATAGTAGGAGATGTTGGGCTTGTTGCCGGTAAGCATTTCATAAGGAGTTTCCTTCTTTCCTTTGCAAAAGAATAACCGGTTGGAGGAGTGACACGCCATGGAGATAGCTTCGGCCCACAAGAAGAGTGGAGACTTAAACTCTGCCAACATGGACCTAGCCATATCCATAAGAGTCAGGTTCTTTCTCTCGGCTACACCATTGTGTTGAGGGGTATATGCGGCGGAATATTGATATCGAATTCCCTCGTCACTAAGAAACTCATTTAGGGTGTAGTTCTTAAACTCATAGCCATTGTCACTTCTAATGGCCAATATGGGAGGATTTTGTTGACGTTGAACTTCATTGGAGAAATCGATGACGGTTTGTTGAGTTTCATCCTTCGTCTTGAAGAAGAAAACCCAAGTGAATCTTGAATAGTCATCGACAATCACCAAACAATATTTCTTCCCACCAAGACTTAGTTGAGGCACGACACCAAAAAGATCAACATGAAGAAGTTCCAATATCCTTGATGATGAGATGATGGTCTTGCTTGGATGGCGAGAATCATGCATCTTTCCTTCAACACAAGCCCTACAGAGACGATCTCTAGAAAAGAAACATTCTCATTTAGTCCAAGAATGTGGCCACCCTTGTGAAGACTTTGCAAAGTTCTCATATTGACATGAGACAAGCGGCGATGCCACAACCACCCCACGTCGGCATTTCCGAATAAGCATATTGCTTCTGTGTTGGTTGACCCCAAAAAGTCTGCCACAAACAACTCATTTTAAACATACCCAACGAACATGACCTTTAGAGTCTTGCTCCTCAAGAGTACCACCATATCAAGAGTAAAGTGGACATCAAAGTTCATCTTATTAAGAGCACGAACGGACATAAGATTGTAACCTAGAGACTCGACAAGCATGACATTTACAAGGGTGATATCCTTTGCAACTACCACCTTGCCAAGACTCTTTACCTCGGCATTGGACTTGTCACCATAAGAGACGGTTGAATGATTGATATTTGGTCTCAACTCCGTCATGATCTCCTTGCTTCCGGTCATATGACTAGTGCATCCACTTTCAACCACCCATTTAGATCCACCGGAAGCATAGTCCTACAAGAAATTATTTCTTGCATTTAGGTACCCATTTCTCAATGGGTCCCTTTTGGTTAGCAACAAGGGTCTTAGGAACCCAAATAGAATAATCAATGTAACCATCATAAGGACCAACATATTTTTTATAAACATCACCATAATAATCAACATAAAGAATGTAGTTGGGATTGTTATGCCCCGCAAAGTCACTACGAGTGGTCTTGCCCCTAGTGGCATTACCACCCGCAATGGTAGTCTTGACTTGTGCGGGTTTGGTCTTGTTCTCTTTCTTCTTTTCCTCGGCCACATAACCAAGAACTTCCTTCCCTTTGTGTGGTTTTAGCTCAAACAAATAAGCAATGCCCTTATCTTTACCTTTCGAAATAGAGGTCTTAGCATTAGTGGCTTTAGCATGATCCACCTTCAACCTAGCATTTTCTTCAATGACATTTTCATGAACACTAGAAAGAATAGTTATACTAGTTGAGCAAGTTTTAGAGAATTGAGTTTGGAGTTGCTCATATGACTTAACAAGGATGGAGTGGGTCGTTTCCAAGACCTTGTGAGCTTTATCAAGCTTCTCCATATCCTCAAGAAGTCTAGCATTCGCAACTCCAAGTTCAACTTTCTCCTTTTTAATCACTTTATATTTGGCAAAGACATGATCTCTATCCTTAATGATTTTATTAATGATTTCATCATTATTAGCATCAAGAGACTCAAGTCTTTCCTCTAGAGTGGTTCTATATTCACTTTCTTCATCAAGAGAGCCATTCAGAGATGCTATGGAAGCATTCAAAGAGGCAATGGTGAGAGAATCCTCTCTCTCAATCTTACTCTTTTCTTGAAGAAGTTCTTCGGCCGCACATAGTTGTCTCACGAGAGACTCAACATGTTCTTTGGCTTCACCTTGCAAGTTAGTCACCAAAGCATCGAAAGAAACTAGCTCCTTCTTAATCTCAAGACTAGATTGATCATGAGTAGTCTTAAGAGAGGGAGATGATACCTTAGTGACATGAGCCATGAGGCAACGTGCGTTGTTGGTGGAGACGTTGTCATTGGGGGATTCAAAGAGTGACGGTGATGATGATGGAGTAGATACAATAGCCAATGCGACAACCTCTTTGTTATGTGTCTCTTCATCATCTCACTTGTGGCATATTCTTCTTGTGCCACCAACACAATTCTTGGTGCCTTCTTAAAGAAAGGCTTCTTTGGTCTTGTGGTCTTCTTTTGAATCAACTTTGAGTGATCCTTAGGGACAAGTTTCCCACCATTTTGCTCACGGTTCTCATAAGTACACTCTCTTATGTAGTGATTCTTGTCATGACAATTGTAGTAAGTCTTTGTCCTTGAGGCAAGCTCTTTCTTGCCACTCTAGTTGTTATCTCGATCAACGTGAGCTTTAGCACTAGCCGGGTCATTCCAAAACACTCTTGTGGCAAGAGCAATGTGACCATTGAGGGCTTGCTCAAGATCATGTGGAGCAATGTTGCTTGGACAAGCTTCAATCTCATCATTCTCATCTATGCAAGTCACCTTGGCCTTCAAGGCAAGTGAGGGACCTTGTCTCATTCCCATGGCCCTAGCACGGTTATCTTCGGCATTCTTGGTGGCAACCTTGGAGGCTTGTACTTCTTGCATAACTTCATGGGACGACATTTGATGATAGTTGTATCTTACTTGAATAGACTTCAACTCCATTGGCTCCGAAGGCAAGATAGCATTCACATACTTCCTCTGACCCAAGCATCATCCACATAAGTTGCTCCCACATCATAAAAAGCTTTGGAAAGAGTCTTGAATCTACCATACATCTCTTCATGGTTCTCGTTGTCAAGCATGTAGAAGCCTTCGTAAGCATTGCTCAAAGATTCATATCTATTTCTCTTCATGCTATCGTTTCCAAGGAAGGCACGCTCAAGACAATCCCAAGCTTATTTGGCGGTGGTGGCATGAAGAACATGATGCTTGTCGTTGTCGCTCAAAGAGAGTTCAATCATGTGGAGAGCGGAAGCGTTTAGTTGCTTTTCGGCGAACTCTCTCTTGGTCATGTTGCTTGGATCCTCCACCATGTATCCTTCTTCAATGATCCTCCAAAGCTCGATGGAGGCACTGTTGACATGAGATTTCATTGAGCGTTGCCAACTAGCAAAGGCTAAAGCATTAAGCTTAGGTGGGGGACCTAAAGGGTTTATGCGGGTAGTGATAATCGGATCGAGAGAGTACCGTCCCCAAACGGCATGATACCCTTCCTTCTCCTCATGCGAATTAGGAGAAGATTTAGGCTTATCATCGGCTTTCACCCCCTTCTCTTTTTGCTCTTTATTCTCCTTGGAACCACCCTCATTGGAGTTAGAAGCTTCTTCAAGTGGGATGATATCCGAGGGCTTGTCCTTAACAAGTTTCTTGAGCAAGTCACGGAACTCGTTAAACCTAGCATCCATGGAAGATGTCAAAGTTGTTTCCAAAGCTTTGATATCGGCCATGGATGCCGCGGTGGCTTTGTCCTTTTGAAAGGACACATTAGCCTCGGCAAGCCTCGCGACCTCATCCTCACCTTGTGTCATACTTCTCTTAGGCGGTTAAACCCAACAAGAGAGCCTTAGCTCTGATACCAATTGAAAGGATCGGTATGACACCTAGAGGGGGGGGTGAATAGGTGCTAATTCAAATTTTAGTACTTCTTCAAATTAGGCTTGACACGAAAGGTAAATTCTCTAGATATGCAACTATGGTGAATGTACCTATATAAAAAAACTAGCAACTTAGCAAGATATAATAATAAAGACGATAAACAAGGATAGAATTATCCGAAGTGAAACCACGAGACGACAAGGATGTATTCCCGAGTTCCTCCCTTAAATGGGAGTACGTCTTGTTGGAGAGGTGTGAACCAACACAATGGTTCAACGGCCACAAAGGCCTCACCCAAATCTCTGGTTAACCGCACCACAAAGGTTTGGTCCACTTTCCACTATCGGAATCCTTCGAGGCGAAATCCGGAGCCTTTACAACAACGATTCGGGGCACGACCCACAAAGGGCTTGGGGGCTCCCGAACAGCTACAATCTGTCACAAAGACAGGAAGGTAAGTACAAGAATGGGCTAGGTTTTCCTAGTGGAAACCCTAGCAAGTGTTCCCTCAAGTGAATGAGGGGGAAATGAAGAACGGCTCGGTGAAGATGTAGATCGGGGCCTTCTCCTTCAATCCTCCAAAGATCAACGAGTTTGGACGGAGGGTTGGGAGATCTAATGATTCTTGACTTGCAATAATGGAGTTCCTCTTTTTCTGGTCAAGCAGGCTAGCTGTAAGAAGGAGGAGGGGTATTTATACCCCTCCAAAAATGTAGCCGTTGCAGCCAAACATCAGGCCGGAATCTCCGGTCCTAGTGGCCGGAAACTCCGGACCATGCCAGGGGCTGAGCACCAGTTTCTCCAAACTTGGCTTGGACATCTTCGAGGTACCTAAGCCGGAAACTTTGGCTAGGGGCGGAAACTCCGGCCCTCGGGACCGGAAACTCCGCCCCCCACCAGGGGCTGAGCAATTCTTCGGCAACAGAGGCTTGGGAAAGATTCCGGTCCTCAGGGACCGGAAACTCTAGGCAGGGGCAGAAACTCCGGCCCCTGAGGCCGGAAACTCCGCCCCCCACCAGGGGCTGAACACACTTTTCAGTTTTTTCTCCTTTTTGGTGCTGATGCATCTGAAATGTTACTAAATTATCCTGCATCACTTAACACCAACTTAATACATCCAACATGTTGTTAACTAACACACAAAACACAGAGATCATAGAAATGTTCTTTCAGTTAGTTTTACTGCCCTTGATTTAATTAATGTTCTAGATAATAAAAACATATATGTGTTGATATTTGTTGCATCTATCTATTCTAATATATAATGTATGGAGCTGGGACATGCTAAGAGCTTCTATGTATTTAATATGTGATATGGCAACATAAATAAACTTCCAAGACCTTAGTATGTATTCCATGATTGATGATACCATGTTGTAGTAGTTTATATCAAGTTGTACATATCTGAGCAGATTTTAATAGATATACATAATGCGCAAGTAAAGAGTAATATTTATTTGTTCCTTCTAAGAAATAGTCTTGCATCCAGCCGACAAAAGGACAACCAGAGGAAGACGACAATCGCGACGCATCCGGAATGATATGGATGAGGCTGAAGCAGGTGGAAGCACTTACCAATGCTTGCTTTGCACTATGTATGGCCATAGAGAGAAGCATTGTCCTGAATACAACCGCAGAGGTGGTCCTTCAAACCAGCGAGGGAGAGCAGTTCCTCCACACGGACGAGGAAACAGAGGCAGAGGCGGACGTGCACAACGTGGCTAGCATTGGGCTAGGATCTATGTGGACTATGTTTTTATTTGTATTACGAATAATATGTCGCATGGACTATGTTTTGTATTTGTAATATGTCGAGAAGTGGACTAATTATTTTATTTGTAATTTGCGCTAAATACCAGGGTTTTATTTGTAATTTGCGCTAGATACCATGATTTATTGTAGTATGCGGATGGCTCGACGTGCCTTGCTTGATGACACGATTGATGCGAAGCATCGGGCTAGGATCTGGGAGTCAGGTAGTCAGCCTCCCCGGTTACGTACACGGACTGCAGGAGCTAATTGGCCGCTGCACCCCGCTTGGATTGATCGGTACGTGAAACTTTATAACTGTGTTTAACTATGTATTACATAAATGTGTTTAATTTATCTCACTGATTTAACTTTGTCTCTGCAGGTTGGCTTGGTCAGGTCTATTACCACTTGCTCGTTTGGTCGAGATGAGTGATGAGATAGAGGTTCATATTCCGCCAGAGGAAGTCGGCCAAGAGGCCCAACACCTCTACCGGAGTGCTAGTAGTCGTGTCGGCGTGGACAAGTCACTTGTGAGCTGCCTAGTTGATCGATGGAGGCCCGAGACCCACACGTTCCACTTCCCGTGGGGGGAGATGGCACCTACTCTTCAGGACGTGTCATATTTGTTGGGACTCCCGGTAGCTGGCGAGGTGATTGGGCCGGCTGAGACTCCAGTCGGTTGGTGTGACAACATGCAAGCACGGTTCGCCGGCGTGCATCCAGAAAATCCTGAATTGGTGTACAGATCGCACGGTGTGAGACTCGCGTGGCTCAAAAATTTTACGGTAAATTAAATTTTGTATTTCCTGACTAAGTAAATTTGTATTGCTTACTTCTTATTGTTCAATGTGTCCGTAATAACTTAATTTTCCTTTCATTGCAGCTTCATAAATTAGGATACCCTGAGGTGGTTCTGAATCAGACGCAGATTACTAGAAGTCTGGAGGCCTATCTGTTGTGGCTATTTGGCAAGGTGATGTTCACTGAGACTCACCAGGACACAATTACTGCGTGATGGATACCTGCGGCGCAAGAGATTGCGGAGGCGCAGATGGAGGAGGACATCACGCCCCGTAGATTCGGGTCTGCAGTCTTAGCCGCTACGTACATAGCCATGTGCAACGCGTGCGTGAAGAGTAAGGAAACCTCTTTGCTACTTGGATGTCCGCTTCTTCTGCACCTTTGGTCTTGGGAGAGGTTCCCTGTTGGCAGACCTGCCGTCGACGCGCACATTCCTTGGGACTACAGACTCATGGATCATACCGAGGTCGATGCGCCTACGTTCGGCAGCACGTGGGCACAACGAGAGGTAAACAGTCTATTTTATTCGGTTATGTACGATGTTATTTTTCGGTGAACTAACTAGTCTATTATATTTACATACAGCGACGATTCAAGGGTGACCAAGTGAGGAATTGTTATGGATCATTCACTGATTGGTTCGATGGGCTTCAGGACCACCAGGTTATATGGGAACCATACAACCTCGTCGTAAGGCAGACTAGATTTCCTGGGGGGGTTTCTCTACTGTGCACGAGAGATCAAAGGTACTGGTTCACACGAGCTCGTATTGTGTACGACGTATCGGTAGAGGAGATGTCACAACACCGGATCATGAGACAATTCGGAGCACGCCAGCTGTCGGAGCCTCCGAGGCGACCTCACCTCCCTTCCCACGTGCACAGGTAACTCTTCTTGCTTAAATTAATCTACACGTATTTATATTGCATGATACATCTACTAGTTTTAAATTAGTCTACGCGTATTTATACTGCAGGTTAAGTCGCCAAGGAGACAGACCACTTGTAACTTGGCTGCAGAAGGTCCAGCCGTACATGGCTGAATAGGCGACTGTGACCGTGATTGAAAATATGTGACCGGTAAATGAGGCTTTTGTGCGTACTGATTTTGAGCAGTATCTACAGGCATACAGACAAGCCACTCGCACAAGATTACTTCCGTCGGCACAGCCTGATCAGATGCAGCCAGCTACTGTCACCGACATGTACCCACTACACAACATCGGAGGGCCGCGGTACTCTGCGGTACGTACGGAAAATATGATCATCCACTGAATATTCTATGTCATAATTTAAATATCTAACATTTTTCGTTATTACGCAGTCTGAGCTGATAGCTGAGATTCAGCATGATGTGAGTACGTACGAGCCACCACCTGAGTGTGTGCCATGGTTCAGACGACTAGAGGACATGCTTCGTCGGGCGTACAGTGTACTTACCTGTTCTAGGTCTACCGATGTTGTTCCACGCCAGCCAGCTCCGCGTCCTACACGCCACTCTACACGCACTACGGATACACATGTATCACCTACCCAGCAGAACACACATCGGCATGACCCGAGACCTCGTTTTACAGCTCACGAGCCTATGAGCACACGACCTACGTTCGAGGTCGGTTCATCATCGCACCAGCCACAGTATTTTGAGCCGGGTCCTTCACAGCCATTTCCTTCCCAGCCATTTCCTTCCCAGCCCGGTACTTACTCGTGGGTCATGCCCCCTGGTATGATGATGCAGCAGCCCGGTATGCATCAGTGGGGCATGCCACGTGATCAAGGTTTTGGGCAGCAGTCTTATGGACAAATGACTTGGAGCGGGGGTTTCCCTCCTATGAGTCAGCCAATGCTCGGTAAGTATGTTTTTTTTGTAACATATTATGCTTGTTCACAAATATCAAATACTAACAAACTGTCATCTCCAGGTGGAGGTGGTTCCACGTACAACTCTCCCCAGTTTGACCAGGAGCATCCGATGTACTATACCCCACCGCCCGAAACACAGGAAACCCAGTTTGACCAGGAGGGCGAGGAGTTGCCGCTTCAAGGCCGTGGCATGCAACAACACCGCGCTCCGACACGCTTGTCACCCTCCGGACCTCGCCAGAGAAGACATCGAAAGCGTCCTGAGGCAGACGAGTAGCGATACTCTTATGTATGATCTATTTCTATCTATATGTTGTACTAGACATATTTCTACCTACGTACCATTATGTAGTACACATTATGTATCGTTATGTACTAGACTTATTTCTACCTATGATATGTCCGTAACCGGTATACATTGGTATGTAAGATAAGATACAACAAAACTCGAGTACATACCGATCATACCACACAACAATAGGAAATGAAGGTACAACTACTAATTAATCGATACTCAAAGAAAGATACAACATAATTCAAATTAAGATTCTACCTATCTCCCATCAATACAGCCTGCACCATCCGCAGATTTAGCACCCTTGCCCTTTGACGATGATTCAGGCTTCTTTCCCGCACCCTTGCTCGATGTTTCTGCCTTCTTCTCCTTGCCCTTACGTAGTGCTTCAACCCCCCTTTCCTTTGACGACGGCATGAAATCGTCGTCATCATCGCTAGAGTATACCCAGAGAAAGGAACGACCGTACCTCTCATATATGTCTTGAGTTCGATGAATCGGCTCATTGGTAACATGCATATCGAACTTATCCGCAAGCCTCAAAACTTCAGCACGGATTTGTTCTGTCGTCCTATACGGAAACCCATCTCGGCATAGCCTCGCCCCTAGTAAAGCGAGATGTCTCTCACTACCAATAATTTCTTCAAGTGGAACTTCCCTACCATCTACCTTCAAATAGGTGATAATCTTAGCTAGATGCTCGGATGCGGCTATATGAAAGCCGGACACACACTTCTCACAAGGTACAATACACACCATGCTGGCGCTATTTGAGAGTACCCCGCTTAGCCTAGAGTGGTTTTTATAGGACAATTGAGGTGAAAACGGTCGCGGGAAATGGTGGCGGGAGGAACAGGCGGGAGAAACGGGCGGGAAATGGTGGCGGGAGAAATAGGCGGGAACGGTGGCGGGAGAAATAGGCGGGAACGGCGGGTGGGAGAAAAGGAGTTGCCCACTTTCGGTCCTGCCTGGGCCGAAAGCAGGCAACTTTCGGTTCTGCCCGACACGAAAGAATCTTTCGGCTCCTCCTGAAACGAAAGCCAACTTTCGGCTTGGCCCAAGCCGAAAGCTCCAGCTTTCGGCCCCCTCCGAGCCGACGGCGCTCTAATTTTCAAATACCCCTGACGCGCATACTAACTAGCGAATTTGTAATAAAAAAACATATTATTTAAAAAAATCCTCCTTGCATATATGTATACCGTTCTCATATAACAGGATATAATGTACATAAAAATGATGGTATGTTCTAATACCTTTTAGATAATGGAAGGATGAAGTTATGGTCTAATTAATTGAGGCTATCTAATGTCTTCCTGTAGCATGGATGGAGTGATTATGAAGAGATTATTTGTATATACATCATGATTGATATCAAGTTTATGCCTATCAGATGTATCTCAGATTTTTTAGCATGCCACGATGAATGCAGCATTCATGAAATCCTCAGTTGTCAAGTTCTAATTCTGATCACATTTGATTTTTTAGCATTACACGATGAATGCAGAATTCATGAGATTCTCAGTTGTCAAGTTCTAATTCTGATCATATTTTAAGTATGCATGCTTGGCTATATTGTATGCAACAAATTTGATTCACGTCATTTCTATTTTTTCTCTTTCTGACGAGGTAGATTTGTATTGGACGGAAAAATAGGAGAGTTGTGCATATATACCTGATTCTTGGTTGTATACAAACCTGAAAGTTCGGAAGATAAATTTTGTATTCACACTTCCATGCTTTTCTAAAAACACAGAATCATTTAATTTCAGACCTACAAGGAGAAGCATATAGATTGTACGGCCAACCTATATTTGTGGACCTATTGATATGCAGTTTGTTATAATTTGCATCTCATACACACCTACTGAATGTTGGAGATGGCACTATACAAGTCATAGGCTGAACAAACATTATGACATATTTCTGTTTCTGTATATTCCAGAATGCACCTATATGGTTTTATGGAAACAAAGTGATTTTTAAAAAATAGTTACAGTGTAAAATGCTATCATACATAAACCAACATCACTGTAGTTTATTAATTATTGGTGGTCGGAATTGGGTAGGGTTAGGAAGTTCTAGCTCGAATGATTGTGAACAAGGAAGTTTTGGTTTGAAGGGTCACAAGAGCCATCTTATTAGTGTTTTACAGCACTTCTTAATGTTTCATAGTCTGCAGGAATGCCAAAAATACTTTTACTAGAATGCCAAGTATAGTTCAAATAAATATTTTTCCTTCACTTTGTTGGTGGCCGAGTAAACTAATGGATCCCACTACAGGCAGGTACAAGGTAATCTGGGTAATAGGTGTGCCATCCAAAATTGATGCATGGTTGTTTGATTTGTAAAACTTTCATGTCTAAAATCAGCACATCTGAAACTTTCTAATTGTCACCAAATCCAGGCGTACCGTCGATTCTATCTCCTTGACGTACCAGGTGCCTATCTGATCTTTTGCTTCAATCTTTGGAGTACTACTAGAGAAAGATAACCTCCACTGGGTTTGAATGGGTTGCAGATAAGTTCTTAGGACTAGACACAGATGAGGGAGGGAGGCATGCAACGAGAGACATCAGAAACATGGCTGATGTGGGCTGCCTATGGTGGCTGTGGCGATGAGATATGGTCGCTTGGCAGCTGCGGAAATTGATAAGAGCATGAAAGTCGAGTCAAGGCTAAGAGGCAATCTCTGCTCTATTCATTGTTTGTTTAGTTCACTATCAAAGCCGCAACCTGGGGATCCCGATGAAGCTGCTACACGAAGCAGCGGGGCATGTGGTCATGGTGGAGCTCAAGACCGGCGAGGTCTACCAGGGCTCCATGATCGAGTGTGAGTACAACTAGAACTGTCAGATCGAGAACATCATCTTCACTGCCAAGGTACTTCCCTCCCCACACTCCTCTTATCCTCTCGCTTCCTCCCCTCTACTTTGGATGTATGTTCCCCTTGCTTGCCCTCCAGATTGGCGCCGCCCTTGCTCAATCGCTACTCTAAGTCATTTGAGTTATAGCATTAGTTGTATTTTCATGTGTTTGCCTTCTAAACCATTATTACTTCTTCCATTTTAAATCTATTATTAGAAGCTTCGTGCATAATATTTCTAACCATGGTAAGCAGTTTATTGTAGGTATCTTCCAAACGGAAACTCTGCACTTCCGAGAGAAAGTATAGGCCGAAGTAGAAACAACTTAAGAATTTAGTCGTTAGTCCCTCTGATTGATTCACAACTGATGGTAGATTCACATTAGCTCGATGTCATGTTTAGAACGCATGCTCTTCCTCTTCTTTTTTTGAATGTCCCTTTTGTTTCAAGCATTATCTGTTTGTTACTTTGTAGTATGTGTAGTAGTATAACAAGCCGTGACTTGATTTTTATTATTCTAGATTATGTGCTTTGAAGCTCTTTTGCTCTGGTAATGTAGATCAGTAGAATGGATTCTTACACCATTTATTTGCTGCATATATTTACTTGCTCTCTAGGTGCATTTGTGCTCTATCCTCTGACTATTCTTTCAGTTTAGCAATGACATGCCCCATGTAGGTCCTTCTTGAGACAAGGTATGAGCTAAAGCAACATTTTTATGTTTAACTAAAACACTTGAGTTTTGAACAAGAGATACAATTCAGATGTTTAAGAAATCATATTAGACCAAATGGACTTCTTTTCATTATTTTTGTTTATTAGGTCACATGGTTCATCATTTTAGAACAAATAGCTCTAGAAAGCTCACATTCTGAAATTTTGTAAGATTCAATTGGTGAACAAGCATGTGTCACTATGTAGCAAATTAGTTTATAATTGTGCAATTTTTTTTTGGACATCATTACTCCAAAGACATTTGTGTTACACACTTCACCATTTGAGTTAATCTCAAGGGTGCGGCGTGCAGACCAAACCTTACATAAGATTTTTCATGAAGGGCGTAGCGTGTCGTCGCGCTGATTTCAACTAGTAATGATTTTATAATGAGAGTAACTAGTATTACGAGGCAAAACACCCCCTGCCAACTATGTCGTGATACTCCTACACAGTAATGTAAGGGAAACTCTGTGTTTTTCTCTGCTATAATGCAATCCAAGCACGCTCTATTCATATCCATGTGTTTCTTCTACTCTTGATTCTTGCAAGATTGAAACGACATGCATGACATTGTGCTTTCAACTCCATTGTTTCAATTTAAAAAAAAGCTCCATTGTTTCGAACATTGACCCATCTCTCAAACAGCGGGCTGTTTGCAGCCAGCATTGGACAACGTACGTACGCAGCAGAACATTCCCCCTGCCTAAATTTTAGAGCACAATGGTTTAGCACCAAACTAAGGAGACAACATGCGTAATTTCATACTTGTGCTCACCACCGTACCCCGTATAAAAAGCACAGCACAGCTCAAACAGCTCAAGCCCGGCCGGACAGGGGGCCGACACGCGGGCAGCTCGCTTATGATTGCGCAAAGCTCGAACGGCCGGGGCAGGAGGAAGAAGAAGGAGAAGAATCCAAGATTCATCGTCTTTCTGGCCGCCTTTCCGGCCGCGCTTCGCTTCCATCTATCTATCTATATCTACAACAATCTCCTACGACTTGGTTCCTGCATGCATCGCATCGATCGCCTTTCTTTAAGAAGCGTTTGTCTCTTCGGGAGAAGATCTGAGATGATGGACGGAAAAGCCATGATGCGGTAGCTGCGTGCATGCATGGCCGGTTTACCGAAGCGCATCATGTCACCTCGGAAGAACTACTAATCAAGCAGCTCCCACAGGGCGGCACGGCCTGTCTCACCAGGGAGGATCATGCTAGATCAAGAGCGCATGATCATTATAAAGGGCGCCATGATTACTTACCTAGGCCGTGTGGGTGCCATTTACCCATGTTTCCAGCGGGTTTGCACCTAGCTAGGGCTGTGTCTTTACGCTACGACCAAATGTCTGCTCGGCCTACCCATCTCGGAAACAAGCCGGAGATATGTCTGTCCATTTGTGTATTGCCGTCTTTAAAATAAGGTTCTGTCTACACCTAATTAAGCTGATTGCGATTTCCTTGTGGATTTAATAAGTCGTCTGATCTAATCTTTGAATCATCCGACCTACACTAAATAAACAAATCTCAGGATCAGTCCATTTTATAAAGAAAACGAGAAATCATCCGATCTAATCTTTGAATCAAGGAAATCTCATGCATCAGTCCATATTATAAAGAAAACCAGAATAAATGTGCAGCAAACATATAATATTAGTGAAATCTTATAACATGGAGAAAAATAATAAAAATTACTAGAGGAAAAGATGGAGAAACTTTAGAACTCAAACAACCAAAATCCATAATCATTTCAAAATACAATAGAAGCAAGTACGATTAGTGTTATCATGTTAATTAGATTTAATATTACATGACGATATTTTTACTAACATATTTACTTGTTGTGATTCAGTTTCCTATATTTTTATTTGTTATTTTCCTACAAATTCATATGTGATTTTTCTTAGTTTAGATATCATATGATTCGGTTTTAGAAAAAAAAAGGTTTCCAACGATCACCTGAGTCTTCAACCACTAGATTAAGATCGCGTGAATCTCATCACTTCAAACAAAATAGAAAGAAAAGGAAGTGAGATTTGCTCGTTCATTGATTTAGGAGGATGAAGAAAGGATGCATGGGTGAGAAGACAAAGAAGGTACATGTGGGGAAAAGCAAATCTATGAGTGGCGACAAAGATGAACAACACACTTTCGGGTTTAGAGTGGTACCTAATTGGAGTTAAACTGTTTTCCGGGACAAAAATGACCTTTATCTTCATATAGATGAAAACCCATAAAAATGCGGAACTATATATAAGGGAACTTTAAGAGGATGGTACTTCTGAAAAAATATTTGTATTATCATTTTAAGGAATAGGGGAATTTTGGAATTCAAAGCACAAACATAATTATTATTTTAAATAGGATAAAATATATATACTACAATATTTTTAAAATAGATTTCCAGCTCACCTTTTGATAACCGCGCCAGGCTATATTTATTGATTTCTTGACTATTGCTGTTACATTCCTATGATTTTATTTATTTATAAAAATTCGTAGCTGATTTTGCTGTCAATGCTTATGTGTAGAGGCTCAAAACAAACAGTTTTGACAGTTTAGGGCTTAAGTGAAGTGTCGTTCATAAATGTGCACATGTCTCTTGTCAAAAAGCATGATCGAAACGTCAACAAGGACCATACTCGTACTGTAAGCTGTAGGTAGGTTTCTTTGAGATGGATAGGTAGGCTAGCTGAGATAACTTATACGGTAGCACTTGCGGCAATCTCACTGCAAATACGTTTGGTAGCCACAGGTTTTGATCATGGCCCGTAGTCGTACGTACGTGGGCCCACGCTGAAGAAAGAAAGTTCATGGGTGCTCGAAATACTTACGTACGTACAGTCGTGGCTGGCCAGCTAGCCGACCCTATGAAATCCCAGCTCTAGACTGAGAGGCACGGCTCGGCGTCCGAAGCTCGCCGGCGTGAGCGCTCGGTCGATCGATCGAGGACTGGCCGGACTGGAATACTGGATGGAAGCGCAGCATGATGATGGCATTTGACGGGCGGCGATGATGGCGGCGCCTCTCTCTAGCTTCCTCGCCCCGACAGGAGCACGCCTAGCTACGGTGGTTTCTTGGAGTGTGCGCCCCTGCAGGACGGGCGCTCGAGTGAGTGGATTTCGTTGATGGCCTATCATGGCGGCCGTTGCCCCTGTGCCGCTACACCATCACTGCTCGCCGCTGCCTCCGGTGTGCCTCCATGATTCTACCGCGAGCACGGGCCGGCCGGCGTCGGCCAATCGGGCGGCGCCGACAGGGGTGACGCCCCGATGACGCCGCTGGTCGATACGTGTGTTTTGCCGGGCATGGGTGTCGACGGCCCGTTTGCTGCCGCCTCATTTGTTTAATCCATCCGTGATGAAACTGAATTCACGAGTTAGGCAAAAGAGTATTCGTATGGAGATCTTGGTCGGGGGACTTGGAACGGGATGGCCTATTTCGTCCATTTATGTTTTGTGTGTATGTCTCTCTAGGTTTTTTTAGAAAAGAGAATTTGATTACTCTTAGACTTTGTATCGAGTGATGCACACAGTCGATTTTGTGTGTATGTCTCTCTGGGTGAAAAAAAACGCCTAACGGAGAAGAGTATATGGATCGGCGGGGGCGGTCACGTCCGGTTCAATACTCTCCAGATTAAATTTGAGTCGGAAATACGTAGTGGACCTGCCTTGAGTTCGCTCCTGAACCGCTTCAAATGCGGCATGCTAGATCTTTAACGGGTGCGAGTGAGGCAAACCCTAGCTTACTCTCCAGCCTACGGTCACCGTCACCTCCTATCGTAGCATCGGAAATGGGTCCACATCTGCAACACCTCCTCGAACAGATCGAATGCGCTCATGCGCCATTGTGGCAGCTTGTCTCGTCGCAAGACCTCGAGGCCTCAAGGCACAACATTATGTAACTGCTACTGGTCTCGCGCAGGTTTTGAAGCAGGCGAGGACGATTATTGAGGCAATGTGCTCCTATGTCTCCGACCTCGAGAGGAGGTGTACGCATAATTTCTGAAGGGATGAGAGGGCCGATGCAATCTCTTTTCAACCTGAAGTAGTCGTCATATCCCCGAACGCCATGCACGAGTCTCTTGAACACTTCCCTCTTCATCTGTAAGCACCGACGAAAATCACGAGGGAAGTTCGACAGGTTCTCGACAAAGAAGTCATTGAAAAAAAGCAAGTGTGAAGTTTTTCTATAACGGTTCTTGTTGCCAACCGCCCTTTCTTTGATCATCCACGCTTCAACATGGCTTCACTCTCAGCTTGCGCATATACAAGAGCAGCCATGACCATCTTATCCTCTTCGTCGTCGATCGCAAGGGCGAAAACATCGGCCGTCCTTTGGAAAAACATAAACTCGCCATCGCTATCCATAGCCAATCGGATAGAATGAAGCAATGAAGGTAGTCCACATATCAACAATCAATGAAATAACCCTATTGGCGAATGTTCGAACACCTTGCATGCATGGCGGCAAGAGGAATAGGCGGAGCCCACTGAATTAGCTACGTCGGTGCAAAAAAAATGTGGCGACATGCGACAAGCAGACTTGCGTGGTCGCTGCGGTCGAACCCCACGATGTGAATTGAGTTGGTGACTACAAGGTGCGGCGGCGATGGTGTAAGTTGTCGGTGAGAGGAGGGTGGAGGACAAACGAGTCAGGTCACGCATATCCGATGTGTATGATGAGGAGAGGGAGGACGCGCCCGGACAATGTCCGACACTCCAAAGAGACTCCCAAATTTAGCAACGCTCTCGAGAAATGTCTGAAAGAAATCAGCTCGGGTCGAACATTTGGGAGTGCCGATCTGGCCGAATTTACCCGGTGGACTTTGGGTGTCAATTGGGTGTGCCGGTGGTTGTGGGATGTTGCTTGCTACACATCATGAAACAGGGGGACAATTTTTTTTTTTTGACAAACTAGTAGAAATCTCTTTCTACTCCTATCTACTTTGTTCTTTGTTGGTGTGCGAAGCCATTGACGGGAGATTTATTCTACCTGAGACGAGACGAGACGAGACACGATGGATTTTGGAGCCCCTAGCGGCTAGCGGTGTGACGACATGGAAGCAAGCAGAGAGAAAGAGACGGGAATAGCCATCGGAGGGACAGGACGTGAAGTACAATCTCGATGCGCAATGTTGCATGTCCGGTGGTCCGTCCATGGGCAAGGGTGCAGTGTGCAGTGCAGGCAGGCAAGCCCCGCTGCCAGTACTCCCTCGCCCATCATGCCTGTTCCCCGCCAGACGCCGTGCCGCGCCGCCATGACTACCATCCCCTTCTTGGTCGTCGTCGCCGCCTACCCTACCAGAGCAGAGCGTCCCTAGGAGGCCAGCGAAGCGCGCGGCATCCATCGATGGCCAAACGCGGGCACGCGCGCGCCGGATCCCCTCCGCCGCCCGATGCACCATCCGACGGCCCTCCGGCGCGCACTCATCATGGTTCTTCCGGACGCGTGCGTGCGCGCGCCTCGGCTTGCTTCGTGCTCGGGGGAGGAGATGGATGGATGGATGGCCACGATGCCCACCTCCATTGACCGCGGGGCCTCCGTCGCCCGTCGTACCGCATGGCAACCCGCCGACACGTAGGGCCAAGCATTGAGCCGGGCCCAGGCGTCATCGAGAGGGCGTGGTGGTGCGGCGGTACGAGCGAGGTCCGCGCCAGCGGTGGGAGGAAGCACGCGCACACAGAGCGAGCACGAACCCATCGAGTGCGCACGCCACCTCATTAATTCCCGCCTCCCCCTCTCCTCTCCTCGCCTTCATTCATTCATTCGTTTCCATCACTGCGCTCGCTGCTGCACCTCCTCATCCTTCCTTCCTGTATGTATCTACTCAAAAGCAGTGCAGCCAGGGAATAAAAAGAACATCACAGAGAGGGAGGCGAGAGCAGGAGCACCAATCCGAGCATCCAACGCCGGTCCGTCCCCTTGTATAAAACCCCCTTGCTGCCGCAAACCACCATCCATCCACCTCCATTCCCGTTCCTCCTTCCTCCAGCACCTCCACTGCTCGCCCGCCCCTGCTCTCATCCATTACGATTCGATCGGCTTCAGTTCGTTCTTCAAAGATCGTCCATCGCTACCTCGCCCTCGCCGCCGAGAGCCATCCTCACTGGTTGGTACCACCACCACACCACATATCTTCAACATTGCGTCGCCCACTCTTCCGCTTCCTTCCGCGCAGTGGCCTGATTGCGCTCTGTTTGTTGTTGATGCAGAGCAGGATGCCGTGGTTGCGGCTGCCGGTGTTCGTCCTGTGATCGACCGGTCGACGTACGCACCCGGCGGAGGCGTTGGGTTCAGATTGACGAGAGACCGTTATGACAAGTGGACGCGCCGCGTGCTTCTACAGCTTGACGCGGGTCTGCCAGGTGCGCGCACCAACCAACTTGTAAGCTCTACTACTGATTTTCAGACTCTCAATCTCTGTTATCCTGCATTTCATTTTCATATCAGTATCAGTATCATCATCAATCTGCTAGTGCTTACTAATTCTAGTTGTAGTGGGGAGCGGTAATCATCATCACCATCGCATGCTCATGCTTAGTTTTAGATAACCAACTTTCTTTCTTTCTTTCTTTCTTTCTTTCTTTCTTTCTTTCTTTCTTTCTTTCTTTCTTTCTTAGTGTCGATAGGAAATGCGGCCGAAATGCCGTTGCATGCGGACAGGAAAGCGTGATCAGGCCCCGCCTTTTCACGTCCACGGCCGTATTCACAACAAAAGCTTGTTTTTCTTTGGGTCGACAACAAAAGAACTGGAAAATTAAAATAAAGATGGCGTTTCCAAGTGCATTGTCTTTTCTTCTTCTTTTCTCCTGCGCTTTGGTCAAAAGATGGAGCCGCAGTTTACAACGCTTGGGTTTGTGTATTGTTTGCCTCGCCCAGGGGAGCATGTTTGTGTGTTTGTCGTTTGCTTCATAGAAAAATATCTTCAACATGCGTACTGTGAAGATGAATAGAACCTTCTCTTTTAACAGTTTCTTTGTAGTAGTAGATCCTAAGGCACAAAGAAATACTATGACTGAAATGTTGGAAGGCATTTCGTTCGATTCATAATGACATTTGTCGCATCACTCAATCGTAATTTCGCATAATCTTACACTCTGACTACCTTGTGTTATGTTTTACTGCAACAAGGGCTGCGCCTACTGCATAAACGTCGCGTATTTGCACATACTACATGATTGTACTCTGTTCTCACATTGCTCCAATCGACTACTCTGTTCTCGCATTGCTTCAGAAGTTTCTCATCTTCCTCTGTTGTCAAGTTGACCGTGCTATCATCTAATAGCACTTTCAGGATCACTAGTGCACAAAAATCACATGCATATGTACTTATGTTCGACTGTCTGCTCGTGAGTTACTACATTGTTCGCTAATGTATCTTTCCACCTGTGCTAATGTTTGCAGGCCGAATACTTCCGCCAGCTGCTCAAGCCAGTGACGTAGATTGGACCACAAATCTCCACATACCGATCAGACATCACATCCAAAAACAGCCTCAAACCCAAACAGCAAACTAACCAAATCAATTTTGAATTGAACCACAAGATTTCCAGCTCCAATTAACCAAACACCCTTGAATTCTTCATCGATTTCCCTTAAGCCAGAAGCACCATCATTTTTCTTGATTTCTCCCCACACACACAAACAAGAACCAATACAATTTGAGAGCAGCTAGCAACAAGCGCGAAGCGATGCAGGGAGACCCAGGCTACGGGTACGGTGGCTACGGCGGGTACGGGTATGGGTACGGTGGTGGCTACGGAGGCGGCTACGACATGGCCGCGTACGGCAACGGTGGAGCGTACTACGGCAACGACCACCGGTACCCCGCGGCACCGCCGCCGCCGCCTGCCTATGAGGATCCGCTCGCCGGTCGGAGGCAGCACGACTTCCCGGCGCCGCTCACGGGACTGGAGTTCCAGCCGTCGGACACCTGCCCCAAGAACTACGTGATCTTCGACCAGACCTATGACCGGAGCAGGGTGATGTACCACCCGTCGCTGGCCAACAACTTCGGCTCCAACGGCGGGTACGACCAGCAGCACTGCATCAACAACACCAACGGCGGTGGGTACGACCAGCACTACGTCGGCAAGAGCACGTACTACGGCGGCGGCGATGACGGTGGAGGCGAATGCTCGATCCGGCAGAAGGAGGACACGGACGAGATCGACGCGCTGATGAGCTCCGGGGACGGCGAGGAGGAGGACGACGTGCTGAGCACGGGCCGCACGCCCGGGTGCCGCGGCGGCGGCTCGCCGGACTCCACGTGCTCCTCCGGGTACGTCGTGAGCGTCAGCCCGACCGGCAACAACAACACCGGTGGCGGCGAGAGGAAGAAGGACCGGATGAAGAAGATGATGAAGACGCTCAAGGGGATCATCCCCGGCGGCGACAGGATGGACACGCCGGCCGTGCTGGACGAGGCCGTGAGGTACCTCAAGTCGCTCAAGGTAGAGGTGAAAAAGCTCGGGGTGCGCGGATCAAGAAGCTAGCCAGCGAGCCAGCTCACTCGGCCAGGCAATGATGGAGGCAGCCAGATAAGACGAGGGTTGGTGCTCCTTTCCGCACTGCCACCATGATAATCCTTCTCGTGAAGCTCTCGAGGATATCGGTGGAAAGGGGAGGATATGGAAGGATCTCATTCATCTCAGTTGCCGCGCGCACGCGCCTGACCTTGCTCTCAATCTCTCTCTCGTTGCGTGCGTGCGTGCGTGCGCGCGCTCATGGATTGTTGGTTTCTTTTGTAGAAGTTGCTGCTGCTTTTCTCTCCCCTCCCCAGTGTCTCTCTGATGCTGGCTGGTGTTGTAACTATCACGCTGATTATATACACCGTGTTTTTTGTTCACCCTCATCCTGAACGATGACCACCACGCTACAGAGCTGCCCTACCGTGTGCAAACAAATTGTAATGGCGATTGAATGAAGAAAAAGCTTAATTTCGTCGGAGTCAGAAAATGGTGAGGCGATTTCGTCAGAACAACTTATATTTTAAGAAACTACTACTATAGTTGAATGCCCGTGCGATTTTGCTAGTTTTCTGCTTTAAATTAAGGGGTTGACTTTAAATTATTCTTTTAGATGCTAATTTCCTGCTTTTTTTATTACTATATTTGCTCGATGTTTTTTATTTTTTACTTTGCAAGGAGGGTACAACATTTGTTCGAATCATCTCTACTATCTATTTATTTTTGGTTCCTCAGTTTTATTGTTCATTGAGTCTTTTCACTTCGTCGAACATGCTGCTATGATACTTCCTCCCACATCGATTATTTTCCCGCACCGATTTGTTTTGGTTTTCTCTACGAGGTTTTCCCTCGTCTCTAGGGTCGCCACCCTGCCTCTCCTGACCGCAACATTAACCCCTTTTGAGTCACTCGATGGCAACTCAACCATGCTAACTAATCACTTCCGTCGGCCCTACATTGCCTTTTTCTCGTGTGCTCGATTTGTTATCGAGGGGCACCAAATATCAAGGAAGGAATTGTTCAGCTACACGAAGAAAATATGTTTCATGAACAATGCCAGGACCTCTTAGGTTTAAGAAGGAGTTTTAGAGGATTCAAAGTTTGTCTGGGTTCTAGGATTGGTAATCATATGTTTTTTTATTCAATGGGCTACTCGGTGTGCGTATCCATATCAATTTTTTCTTAGGTATAATTCCTTTGTTTCAATAATGGTATGAACTTCTTGTTTCAGACAATTTTTTGTATACTTCATTTTGCATGACCAGCAAGCTATATAACAAAATTGTATGTTTTTGTTTACCAATATGTCTTGTCGTCCCAATAATACATTCCCGAGTTTTCAATAATGATGGCTTTGCAAGAGACCTTGAACGGATTCCTAACCCCAAAGGACAAGGCAACCGAGAAGAAGGAGGAGAGGAAAGAGAGAGAACGCCGAGACAGAGAGGATGCGGCTAAAAAGTATTTTCAATTTATAACAAAAAATGCTTGAGATCAAGGAGGAGAATGCCCGGAAAAGAGCCAAGAAGGCCGAGGTAGCGGCTAGAGAGGCCAATTCTAGAGCCTAGGAGGTGGCGGCAGCATCCAAGGACGGCAATGTCAAGACCAAAGAGTTCGAGTTCGCCCTACAAGAAGAGGAGAACCGGATCATGACCATGGATCTATCTACCTTCACTCCCAAGAAGAAGGCCTACTAAGAGAAGAAGCAAAGGTACTACATGCAGCGAGAGTGATCACATCTCGCTCCTTTTTAGATCTGTGAACCATGTCCGAGATGGCCGAAAGAACATGGACTAGATTCCCGCCCTATGGTTTTATGATGAAGGCTGGCATGGCCTATGCTTATTATGTTTAGAATATATTTATTTTGATTGATTTAATCAAACTGTGCAAATTCGAAATGACCAAAACCCTGCCCGAAGAAAAAAAGAGGTCAAAATGGACAAAATCCTGCGCGGGCGGACTGGATGCGTCGGGCTCGTTGGGGGCAGTGGCAAGAAAGGGGCGGACATGGTTAGGACCCCTGTAAGTTCGACGACCCAAACAGAAAAAAAATGAATAACAAGCCGGCTCACCCCGTTGAAGTCATCCTCAGTCCTAGAAAATCAGCTACGTGGCTCAAGTAAAAAAAAACTACCGTAGTGTGCTGCTGCTATAGCTGGCCAAAAGGGTCGGCACGCCACGGGCACGGTCCGATAGCGGCACAACCCGTTAGGAACGAATAGGACTTGTGTCGTGCCTGGGCCGTCCTACGTGCCACCGCGCGAGGTGTGGCTCGACCCGATGGACCGACCTGCACATTTTGGCCTATTTTTTATATTATCTTTATCCTATAAATAGGGTTGTCCATCACTTCCCCTTTTTCTCACTCAAACGTGGCTGAATAACCACCTAAGTCCTAACCAGTAAAGCTATTTTATTTTTTCTTAAGAGTAGAAAAATATAAGACAAAGTTTGATACCATCTTAAGGATTTTTATTTAGAGTAAAAAATATAAGACAAAGTTTGGACCATGCGGGGTCGGCCCACGGGCCGCGAATCCGAGCTGGTGGCGCTGTACGGCCCGTTTAGTACCGTGCCGGGCCGTGCCTTTTAACCCGTGCCTAAGGCTTGCTATAGCTGCCGTCGCCGCCGCTTGGGTGTTCGGCTCGCCGCCGGTTTGCCGACTCTCGCCGCCCTGGTCCTTCCCTAGTTCAGAGTCAGGGAGACATCCAAAATCCCAGACTATCCTGCGACTGCTTATACTCTCGGGGAACTCCATTCTCTGCTTCTCCACTGTTTTCCGGCAACGGCTGAACTTGCCGGCGGCCAGGTAAGCACAAACGCATCCACACCGCTGCGCCATTCGCTCCATCCATCTTTCCCGTCCCATTCGCTCCACCTTTGCGTCGTCTGACATTTCTTGCTTTCCCAGCCCGACACCCGCTGCCTGTTCGGCGAAATGCCCTCAGGGGAAGAAAACAGGAATGCGCCGCCGGCGAGAGTGGTCGACCGCATCGGCGCCCTCTCCGACGATATCCTCCACCACCTCCTCTCCTTCCTCCCGGTGCAGTCGGCCGTGCGGACGTCTGTGCTCGCCCGCCGCTGGCGCCACCTATGGAGGTCCACCACAGGCCTGCGCATCGTCGGCGTTCATAAACAGGGGCCTGTCAAGGACATCCGGAAGTTCCTGTACCATCTGCTGATCCTGCGTGAGCGCACGGTCCTAGACACAGTTGTGATCAAATTCAGCGAATTCTTGAAACGTGACGTGCCCTATGTGAACCTATGGACCCAATTTGCTGTGCTATGGGGAGTTCGTGTCCTCACCCTTCATATCAATCACCAAGAATATCTCCACCTGGACGGCGTGCCTTTTGTCTCTCAGCGTCTGACGACATTAGACCTTAATGGTGTGGGCCTACAAGAGACCTCCCTTGACTTCTCTAGCTGCCCAGCGTTGGAGGATCTCAAGATGGAACTTTGTCAGATCGATGTTCATAAGATATCATCCCATTCCCTGAAGCGATTGAGCATTATTAATTGCGACTCCAACCTGAATTACCACATCTTTGTTTGCACTCCGTCCCTCATCTCTCTAGAATTAGATAACTTTTCAGGTAGAACTCCTTTTCTTGAGAAGATGGTTTTGCTAGAGACTGCACGTGTGGATCTTGACAGTTCATGTGAAGATTTCTGTTTGAATTATGAAGCCTATGGTGTTTTCTGTGGCGATAATGACAATGGATGTGAGAATTGTGTTGCTTATAATAATGGGAGCAACGGATGTGTGGTTCTGGGGGGTATCTCAAATGCTATACATATGGAGTTGATGTCTCATTATGAAACGGTATGATACTCTTATTTAACTCCTTTATGTTACTGTTTTGTGTTGTATAATCTACGTTATTGCAGGACATTATCAGTAGTGACTACTTATCTTGTTTACTTTTTTGTGTTTGATTCAGATTGTGTTCGCAAGAGATTTGAAACAGTGCCCTACATTCAGCAAGTTAAAGACTCTGTTACGCAATGAATACTGGTGCTTGGCTCCTGACTTGGATCCATTAGCTTTCATTCTGAAGAACTCACCAGTTCTAGAGAAGCTCACTTTTCAACTTTTTTTCAAAGTATGAATCATTTTAGTTGACAATTGCTGCATCTTGAATTTAGTATCAATTATTCATCTTGGTTAAATGTTTCTCCTTACCGTAGGGAGGAGATTATGTTGAAATGAAAGGAAGCTTTAGTTCGATGGAGAGGTCTTCTGCAATATCAAAGCACCTTAACATAGTTGAAGTCAGGTTTCATGCGATCGACAAGAGAGTTCACAAAGTTTTGAAGTTCCTCTGTACATTTAACATACGTAAGCTAACTGGTGACACTTTCTATGCTTTCTGTACTATGAATTAGCTTTCATGTATGGGAAAGAAAGCAAGGAATGAAGAAGAAACTCCTAAATTATGTATGAGGAATAATTTGTTGGAATATATAGAATTATTTAAGGCATACAAAATCTGGACCACATTTGGTGATGTGCAAAAAGGGAATCCAATATTTTGCTGGCAAATTTCTAACTGTGGTGCACGTCTCCATGATGCATACATAGTCTGTCCACACTAATTGTTATACGCAATCATGCCCTCTGATTGTATCAATTTCAACCGTTAGATCTGCTTGAGTAGGTTAATCTGGTGGTGCTACACAACCTGAGTACACTATGGGGTGGTTCTAGGAAAGAAATTGTTCACTTGTTTAATAGTAGTAGTATAGATGTAGTTGCATGTACAGCTGTGTGATATCCTTAAATTGTTTTTCTCTTGATTCATCTCTTTCTTTGAAGGTCTGTAGTGTTTGTCATGATTCTTTATTTCACCTTTCCCTTGCCGTGAAATTCGTATAACATTTTTTGCATTCTCATTTGGGAGCAGTTTATCGAGATTTTTTCTTGTTAGATTATTAGATTAAGCTAGCAATGCCCATATCAACTTGTGGCGCTGGTAAAGTGAATCTGCTTCATAGCCTTATGTTATCCTTTATCATGGCTTTCCATTTGTATACAGGATTCAGCTTCGAGTAGGGGTGACATGATCAGGGTCGTTGCTGGATCTACGAGTTATTTACTATTCGGAACAAGGCTTAATTATGGTGCAACAGTGGGGAAGGTGTCCATACTTCTTACCACACCTGTCTTGTGCCGATTCTACTCAGAGGAACGGTGAAGTATCTGCAGTAAATTTTATTCTAAACTCTAAACTATCTACTTGGAACTTGGTTTTATCATATCATGTAATTTGTGTTGCACTTTAATTTGGTTCATGCTGGTTTATTCATCACTCGAATTGGTCAATGCTCTCTCGGAAAAGAAAAAAAAAGGCCTTGGAGTGTAATATTCCTGTGCCAAGGCCTTGGAGAAGTGAAACAATAGGTGTTAAGGTACACTGGATATTTCTACTTGATGTTTCTCTTCTTGAGTAGCTCACTGGGTCTGGATGTTTATGTGTAGTTCTTAGATGTGTAGGCCGATGATGTTGTTGAGGCTCGGATGCATGTTTATGTGGCGTATCTATTAATCTATACCTTTTGTGAAACTCATATGTATGCTGTGAATGGTTGTATTTTTGATTTAATGGCTTGTTCATGTGTGCTGGGCAGGGTTGTATGTTTGATCCAGTGGCTTGTTCCATGTGTGAGCATGCTTTTTTGTAAGATTTTGTGAAAACAATTGACTGTATAACATAACCAGGATTTTATCTAAAAATGAGCTGCTCCTTCTTTCCAATGCCTCCTCCATTGTTGTTCAGTTCAAAATTTCTAACAAGAGAAAATTTCAGTTTTTGCAGAATCAAACTTTGCAAATCTTTACGCTGAAATGATTTTCCGAAAAATCTGTACAGATCTCTCACATTTCACAAGTTCAGTTTTCTTCGTTACCCAGCTTTGCCCAGTGCAAATTTCAGTTTTCAAATTGAAGTTCACATTCCTTGAGGGGCTCAAGTGTAAACATACAAGGCTTAACTCCTACCATTATTTCAACTTAATGACATAAACTGCAATGCTTTCACATGCATGTCCTTCAGAAAAAGAAGTGCATGAAAAGAAAATAGCTCAAGAAGCCAGCCAGCCTCCTGTAGTATAAACAAAACTGGGCTCACAACAATTCTCATTGCGGTGATTCATTGTCAGTTGAAATGGTAGAGAGGCAGTTCAGCATTGAGAGGGTGGGACATCACTGTCAGCACATCCGTCACCGAGATCATTGAGCTTATTGCTGCTTTGAGGGTGTCCCTCGAGCAACCAGGTTTCACGATTGTCCTCACCTGCGAGTAGATTCATCGGTAAGTTTGCCACTGTTAGAAACATGAAGCAGGAAAACAAAATGTAACAGGGTTTCAGTCATGAACCTTGTCAAGATACAGTTTTAGCATCTCGATGTCGCCCATGTAATCCTGGTCTTCGATGGTCAGCGTGATGGGCTTGGCATCTGAACCGGGTCCTTCATATTGAATACCTCCAGGAGTCCTGTAGTAGTCGTCGAGGAGAAAGCTCGAAGCTTTCCCTCGCAGCAACCTGACCGGTCATGCAGGATAAAATTCAGTTTGTGTAATATATTAGATTGTGACCAGATAAACATGGGAAAAGTGTTATTAGGGAGTAATGGGGCTTTAGTTTTTGTTCGATATGCATCTTGAACCGATGTGTTTTTTTGTTCAACGATGACCTCTCAATAGTGCCTTTGAAGATAACTGACCTCAAGACAATACTAGTTCTTTCCCATTGTCTCTTAATTATGTCGTTTACCACATGCTTAAATAACTGCTATAACCTTAAATGTGATAATCTTACCAATATTTGAATTAACAAGTTTTGGTCTCTCCCAAAAATATGTTTAGTAGTGTCCGTAGAAAAAATACTAACATAACTTATTTTCGTGTAATAAGTGAGGCACATGCTCCATGATATTGCTTTTGTATCCTTACGAGAAAGAAACGATAACCACATAGACTTACTCGTATGCCTTCCCTTTCAGGTCGATAGGAGAAGGATGAATGGCAGGCTTTCCTGTAGGGATTGCTCCAGGGCCACGTAAATGCCTCTTGACACTCATCATTGCCTGGTTATGACAGTTCAATGTAAGGACTACTCAAGCAGAGAGTAATATTAATGTACTTAATTCGGATAATATTAAAACAGAGCAATTTTAATAGAAGTGGAAGGCTTACTCTAGTTTACTAGTGGTATACAATAAGAGTATGGTCGAAGCAATTCCTCATTTCAAAACCAGTTAGTGGCAGGACAGGATAGCTTGATAAAGCTTATTTCTACAGAGTATGCTTTTATGTAAGTATAAAAAGGTACTCCCTCCGATCCATAAAAAGTGTCGCTCATTTTGTACTAAGCTAGTACAAACTTTGTACTACATGGGCGACACTTTTTATGGATCGGAGGGAGTAACATAAATGAAGATCTTACCGTTAGTGGAGCAGCAGCACATCGCCACTTGTGTACAGGGTCCTTTAGATTAGCCACAGTTGCCATGTAGCCAGTCAAACCAGCTGCTATCATATGTAGGGAGATGTGGCCAAGGGCCTGCATTGTTCATCATTCAGAATATTCTATTTTAGAACTTATATTCAGAGCACTGTCATTTCAGGTATTTTTTTAATATAACAGCCTTACATAAGCATAGTCACAGTCAAAGTTTGACGGTAGGGACCCTCGAGCCTGATATCCAAAGAAATGGCAGACTGAACTGAACTTCTTTCCATTGTATCTCCCTTCTTTCTGAAAATTAAGTAGCACGATCAGCAGGAAAAGATCCGAAAATTTTAAACCAAGAAGAAAAGGCACTAGCAAAGAAAACTCACTGTTCTTCTTATCATTTCTGATTCTACTAAGTGCGCTAACAGTTGCTCAGTGTCAATCTGTAAAAAAACACATTGTTATGCCAATAATTGAACGATAAAAAACTTCGCAGCATCCCTAGTTTAGAACATCCTGGTTCACAAACCTGGGACAGCTGGGCAGAGTTGTCAGATTCTTGGTGGAGCAGGAGCTGAACAAGAAATCGAGAGTATTTGGATCTTAGTTTATGTTAATCATCAGTTAAATTCTCAAACATTAAGAAAATAATTTTTGCTACAATGCAACACCTCTCTTCTGATGATGGGTGGCAAGAACTGGAACAATGCAGCTGCCCACGGCGACAACTTTGATGATATCTCCGCAACAGGAACACTACTGTTGTGGAGGATACTGATTTCCTGGAATGGTTGAACAGAAACTAATCATGTGGATCCTAAGTTTTATGTTGTCCATCTTATTAGGTAGCCAGAACCAATATACCTGAATGAGTGCATACATTTCTGGAATGCTTTCTATCAGTCCTTCTGGAATAAGGAGCACACCATGGTATTTTCCTGAACAAAGGATACCGGGCATCAGTATATCACAATGCAAAAAATATCTTGGGTGGTTAACATTATGTATAAACGCGCCCTAAAAATTATGGACAAGTGTCGTTGAACTTATTTCGCGAGCAAAACGACCAAAGGACTGTACAAACCTAATTCTGCCCTAGCTTGTACTCCGTCACATATCTTGTTTATACATTCCATCAGTGTGAGTTTTGACAATGCCACCTCCTCTCCCATGATAAGCTGCACGGAGAAGTTGAGAAAATAAGATGGTTGCTCTTCTCACACATAGTCGAGTTTAGCTGACAAGTTTGATGAACCGTACTTCTCGATATCAATAAATTCCCTTTATCTAAAAAAGTTTGATGAACCGTACCATGTTTGGGTGTGATTGGAGTGCACATTCGAAGGCAACATGAGATGCTTTTCGACCCATCAAACGAACAAAATAGTAGTACTGGTAGGGAAAAACGTATCAGTCAAGTACTATATAAGTGATATTCAATCAGGTTTTAAGCTTATTAAGTTTTGAATCTACCTTTCCAGCTGAGATTGCATCGAGGCAAACATTGCTTATAAGCTGAGAATTTACCTGCAAAAAAAGTTCCACACATAATGAGAGGAGTGGCAAATTGATAATGATAAAACTTTATCCGGTGCCTTTCTAAGTGCCCGCAGAGTCGTTTTGTTCTTCAAAATTGCTCGTATCCGCAGGTGGCTCACCTTGCACACTGTATCGAATCCAACGGTTGTCTCAACAAACTGGTTTTTGAGATCGCCATTGAGTGAAACAGGCACGCCAACTACCTGTTCAGTAAAGACATTAGCTCCTGACCTTGAACAATACGGCCGTTTGATGTCCCAGGTTGAATTAACACGGTACCTTGGTCTTACAGTTGTTCTGGACAAGAGTTTCAGCAAGCTGTGCAGCATCCGAATTGGAAGTCACTCCTGGTAACGAAGGGTAGGAGCAAAGTTAACAGCATCTGAACATCGAAAAATAATAATGACTTGTTCTGTAGGATTAGTACCTCCAACAATGACCAGACCATCCAAGTTAAGGTTGCGACACGTGGCCATAGCCGCACTCACTTGCTTGGTCGTTCGGATCTGGTCGATGCTCCTGCCTAGCAAATCGAAGCCACCTTGAAAGAAAGAAAAATCGTCAGTCATTCATCCTCGAGACTGAAGATCCACAGGCAGAGAGGCCTGTCAGGAATGAATGACTGAATGAATATGGCAACCAACCCTGGTTCTTGTATGACGCAAGAACGTCGTTGGTGATCTCCAGTGTCTTGTTTGAAAACAGCCCTTCAGTCCCACCTATACGCAAAGCAAGTGAAAAAATTAGTGGTAATAAACAAGGGAAATATTTTCTTTGGATTCTTTCATCTGAGTAAAATTATGTCAGCAAATATCGATTACGCACCGATGAATCCGTAGAGAGCGCTGTGGGGATTGTGAGCCCTGAGAGCATCGTGGAGGCCCCAGATGACGTTGTGCCCTCCAGGCGACTGCCTCCCGGAGAACACCACGCCCACCCTGCAAACCCTTGCACCGTCTCAGAACACTGCAGATTTCCATGGATCAATCAAATTAAGGAACCTGAGCCTTGCTGTTTGGTTAACTTGACGGACCTGATCGGCGGGCGGTCCTGGACAGCCTTGTCGACGGCGGCGTCCGGGTCAGGAGCGAGGAAAGTGACGAGCCGCTGGCCGTAGGTGCGCGGGAAGGCCTGGGCGACGGCGTCGGCGCCGATGGGGTCGATGGTGGTGGTCGCGTCGCCGTACTGCACTGTCACCGTCGCTCCCTGGGACAGACAACGGACTAAATTAGGTGAACATCGATTCTTTCTTTCTTTACCCATAGGCATAGCTGCTGAACAGGATTTGGGAACATAAAACAGAGCCATCTAAAGTCTAAAACCCTGTTCCTTTGAGCTCTCCTTCTTGCAGGGAACGAATTGTATTGTATCACTTTGGAAAATCCAAGAAAACGACGATGAGGGGGATGATGGATCACCTGGAGGCACGGTGGGAGGCGCGGCTGGTACAGCGCCCTCCTCTGCTGCAGAGGCCCGGCGAGCTCCGTCGACGCGCCGTAGTCGGCGTTCATCTCTCTCTCTCTATCTAGTCTCGATCGAAAATCAGTCACTCGCCACAGTATGTAAGTACAGTAGTATCTCTGCTGCTGGTCGCTGGTCGCTGGTCGCTGATGAAGGAAGAGGGAGTGTGGGGAAGAATATGAGCAGGAGGGGAGCGCGGTGTGGTGCTGTCGTAGAGTGAGGTGGCGGGCATGCGGCGCGGGCGCCTGCGGTTCGCTATCTGTCTTTTTGTCAAACCAGAGGGAGAGCGACTGTCGTAGACAATGGGCTGCCCCTGATTTGCCTTTCTTTTCTTCTTTTTTCTGCTTGGAATAGGCCTCTTTTTATTTTACAATGCCTTGCCTCTTTCTTCACGGAGAGGGCGCAGGCCGGAAAACGACGCCCACTTACGATTGATTTGACTGCACCTTATAGTTAAACTTTGCTTTTTAGTCTAGAGATGTAGACACTAGAAGCATAGGCGCCGCCGGGTGTCATTGCCACCCAGTATATTACAGTAGGAAAATACAAAGAGAATATGGGCATCTTCGGTGCTTCAGATGCAAAATAAAAACATCCCTTTCGACAAAGACTAAATTTCTTAGCTAAACTAAAATGGAGCGCAATGGGCACACACCTGGCCTCGACGTAGTAAGGACGCGCAAAGTCATATAAGACCAAAGCTCTGCATAGCTGAAGAAGAAAAAGCAAAACAAAATAACCCCAAAATGATCAAAGCCGCGCTCGTATCCGTACCAACAATCTCATGACACCACATGACTGATGAAAATTTTCCACGGTAATGCTTCTAGAAAGGGACTAAGGGAGCAACGCTCAAGCACAATCGTCACTTGATCCAACCACCCAAGGCTAGATTCCATGTATAGGAAGACCAAATAAAAAACATTTTCCATCCAACCAAAGATATAGATACAGTACATCTTCTTATGCGGATATTTCAAGTATATAGCATGTTGCAAGAAATGGAGCAAGCCTGCTTTTCTGAAAATAAATGCAGTGAGAAAAGTTAAGACAAGATAACAAAGTGCAAATACAACCATGCCTCAGCGTAAGGAGCATAAAAGAAATATTGAGATACCTCTATGTTGTACCATGCACTGTCTGACACCATAAAAGGAGAACATATTATGAGTGAGTTTAAATAAATGGTACATGAAAACTATAGTGTCCACTAACCCCCGTAAAGAATGTAAGGATTATAATGCGTGTTCTTCTGTGCGGTTTGCAGCATCAAAAAATTCGCAAACAGTGACCCTGTAACATTGACTGCGCCTAATCATTGATCATCCTTGCCAACAACGAATTCGGATCACCAGAGCCCCACTCGTGTTAGGTACGGTAACCTCGGGCCCATTCCCATGGGTCAATCGTTCCCTTGCTCATCACATTTGGGTATTTTTAGCCGGCTCCACACCTCTCTAATATAGACGTACTTCCTTTCGTAAGGAACGAGGGGAAACATCTCATGCCCATCTTGTCTTTGCGCTTTATATCATCTACTTGTACGTTATATCTTGTTAAAACCTTAATTCATATGCTAAGTCGAAACAACACATGAGATCAAAAAAATTGGTTGCATCGGCACGCAACACAACGATTCATAAATCATGTTACTTCTAGCCATAATAAATAATATAACATGCATGTTGCTATGTCTCATGCATTCCATAACACATTAGCTAAAGAGGAGGCATTTCATTGGTGAGAGATCGACATGTGAGTGAGTGAATAGGCGACTTGTAAACCACATCTTGGATTATATTCCCAAATTGCTCTGATCGGATGATCCGACGATGAATCTTGGATGTTAACTTGTCACTATGAATTTTGACGAGATATGTTTGTCTTTGACAAGACTTTAATTTTTGGGTCTTGGTGACAAAATCAATGTATGATTAGAACAAAATCACATTTGCATGTTTACTTGCACACTGACTATATTCGTATCAAAATATATTTGTCTAGCTACTGGTGATCGTGGAAAAGACGTTTTTACTGACGTGCAAAGCCATGATAACTACTCGTTCTAATCTTGTCAAACGTGTATTATGATGTCCATCACAAAAACTTGTGCCGAGGTGTCAGCTAAAATATGTGAGAGTTTTGAATATATAGTTTTTTTACGAGGTTTTGAATACATATATATATATTTTATTTTTTTTGAAATTAGGTTTTGAATATAGAGTTGGAGGGAGAGTGATTTTTGTTGCG
Source organism: Poa annua (assembly GCA_026929855.1). Lineage (NCBI taxonomy): Eukaryota > Viridiplantae > Streptophyta > Magnoliopsida > Poales > Poaceae > Poa > Poa annua. Next base: position 83,573,375 of record CM049430.1, read on the forward strand.
GATCCTGATAAATCGAAAGATGGTTCTACTCTAGCGTTTCACCAATCTCATGGCCCACCAGCAGCACAGATACGGGCTACGTGTCGCCCGAGCTCCCAAGCGATATTTTGTAACCCTCCAAAGTACACAAACGAAGAAGCAATACGGCGCTAGAGACATCTCCTCAAGCAATGGCCGGTGTTTTCCACGCCACCACCGCCCGTCCCCTGCTGCCTCCCGTGCTCGGCTGCCTCTCCCCCGCCACCAGGAAGCTCCGCCTTGCCTGCCCGGCCGCCACCACGATGGACGGCGCGTCGGCGAGCGCTCCGGAGGCCAAGAGGACGACCACCGTGTTCGTGGCCGGCTCCACGGGGAAAACCGGCAAGCGGGTCGTGGAGAAGCTGCTGGAGAGGGGCTTCGGCGTCGTCGCCGGCACGACGGACGTGGAAAGGGCCCGCGGAAGCATGCCCCAGGACCCCAACCTTCAGCTCGTCAGTTCATCTCCACTCGTTACACTACATTGCTATACCGTTATTCTTCTTCTGTCAGTAGCCTGTCGCCGTGTTTGTGAGATGCGTGTCGGCTGATTAACTAACTGCAGGTGAGGGCCGACGTGACGGAGGGCGCCGACAAGCTGGCTGAGGCCGTGCGCGGAGTCGACGCCGTCATCTGCGCCACGGGGTTCCGGCGGTCGTTCGATCCCTTTGCTCCCTGGAAGGTTTGTCCGCGAACTAATCGAACTGGGAGTTCAGTGCATTGCCTGAACTCTGAATTGCTTATCCATGTCTCAGTGTTCAGTTTGCTGTTGCAACAACTTGCAAATCACATAGCTAGGTGAAAATTATGGCATTGCAGGTGGACAACTTGGGGACAGTGAGTCTTGTGGAGGCGTGCCGGAAGGCTGGAGTTACGAGATTCATACTCGTCAGCTCCATTTTGGTAAATGGGGCCGCCATGGGTCAGCTTCTGAATCCGGCCTACATTGTGCTCAATCTATTCGGCTTGGTGCTCGTCGCGAAGCTGCAGGCGGAGAAATACATTAGGGGGTCGGGAATAAATTACACCATTGTAAGGCCTGGAGGGCTTACAGACCAACCGCCGACCGGGAGTATAGTCATAGAGCCAGAGGTAAGCAGGCACACTCTTAAACAAAAATGGTAAAGTGCATCTCAGGTCTTCCATTATGTCTCTGTGTACTGCTCAATTCTACTTAAAGTAGTAGAAATTGTGTTGAGGTAGATTGTCAAGTCATATTCTCAGCATTGAAAGTTTTAGGTTCTTATGATGCAATTCACCCGCTCCATAAGAACATTGATGCTACCTTGTTATCAAGAAATTGTTCTTGCAAGTACATAATACAATGTTTGTCTGTGAATTATTCGCAGGACACTCTCTATGAGGGTTCCATATCGAGAGACCAGGTGGCAGAAGTGGCTGTGGAAGCGTTGCTATGTCCCAAGGAGTCCTCCTACAAAGTCGTCGAGATTGTTACCCGACCTGATGCTCCAAATCGCCCCCTCAAGGATATGTTTGCTTCTATCAAACAGAAATGAGTACTTGAGCCTAACTAGATAGGAACTAGTAGTAGTGTGCCTAATACGATCTGTGAAGAGTGTTCAACTTGTAAGAGATATTTCAGTGTTCATTCATCTATACTAGTTGAAATCGGCGCGGCGACACGTCGCGCCCTTGGTGAAAAATCACGGTGTCGGTATATTATTTTCTTTTTACAGTGAGAATAAAATGTTTGTTTATTGAATAACTGCATAAAGTATCATATATAATGACTACCAGTGGTACTAAATATACTGCCACCCATGTCTATATAAGACAGAGAGTAAAACTCAACTTTCTTATCCATGCATATAGTCCACACTTTCTTGAACTGAAACTCCATATTTCCAATAAATGCTCAATGTACCAGCACAGGGTCGAAGAAGCCTGCTAGGTGCCATAGGATGTGCCGAAATGCCTACCTCTATGGTTTGCGTATAACGTGAATAGCTCCTGTCTGTTGTTTAAAAAGAACAAAAGCACAAGGTAGGGGAGGTTCAGCTTCCTTTCTCTAGTTTAAGCACCTTCTGGGAATTTTTTTTGTAAAGCTATTGCTATTGTATTGTAGGTGTTCAGAATTTGCCGAGACAAAGGAATCGACTAACAAATGTCCACTCCTTGCAGACCTGCATATCCATTGATTCAGAAAGTAAGAATGTCTACAAATGAACACTCACATCAGATGTCCAACGACATAGAGTCGATAGAAACCATACACACGTAGTTTAAATGCTTGAAGGTGGCCAAACCAGAAGAAGTATCCATTAACGCACACACAATAAAAATAGTTCCAAGGACAGGAACAAACGCAGTAGTAAGCCAACAGAAATCAGCATCCAACAAACTATGAAGAAAAGGAATGAAGAAAAGCAACAAATGGCATAAAGAGAAACAAAGAGAACATAACTTGAAGGCACATTGCTTTGGGTCTTCTGTCAAAATTGCATGTCTGCCATCTTAAGAAAACAGAATGTAAAACTGGACCGTACATATACAGATACTATAAGAGCAATTGCGCGACCTAGTGACAACATAGTTCACTTGTAGCATAGTTTGTGCTTGCAGGAAAATAAACAAAGCAATATACATTATATAGAAAATATATGTAAAGAAGATCAACTTGGCTGTCCGAGCATACCAATTAAATTTCTGGCATATTTGTTAGCTTGATTGAAATGGCAGCTTAGGCACCATGAGAGAGTAAACAGATGTAACACTTTTAAATTTGAAGCTAGGTTGTCATTTACAAATTTCAAAACTCTTTACACATGCTAGCAATAATATAGATTATTTACATTAGAGGTTCTGTGTGCAACAGACTTAGTTAATCTACACATAGCAAAGCAAGTAAATTTGAAGAGGCTCGACTTGGCTAGAAAAGTAGGTAAATTATGACACACAAATGTAAACAGAACCTTGTGTCCGTAGAGTAAACTGATATATCATGTTGTCTTCAATGGTTATACATTGATAACTAAACTATCTAGAACACATGTAAATAATACAGGGAGGGCAGGGAGAGTACCTTTTGCAGGAGATCACATCCAACCGCGTCTCCTCCCAGTTTCTACAACCATACGAATGGATGCCAAGCAGCAATCTTGCAACATCAGCTAAGAATATAAAAGATTAATGAGCCTATATTCTCAAACATTTTTAAAGAAGGGGAGTCAAACAAAAATTACTTTCACTCCATCGGCTGCAAGCACACAATCCATCTTGCAAGCTGCAGGGTACACTTTCAGAGATGATTTCATTCAATAGCAACAACAAAAAAGGAAAAGATCAACCAGAATTGATCGTCAGCATCTGTAGAACATTCCATCGAACATGTTGAAGGCAGATACACCAGCAGAACTGTAGCGCCGTGGAGGCCAAGCGCGAGCACGCCAGGCCACACGCTCGCCCTTGGAATGGTGTGCCCTTGCCGGAAGAACTACCGCGGGGCCGAAGGAGCTCAGGAGGCGGCGCGTCCGTGCAAGGGTTAGGGAGCTGGGGGAGGACGGCGGGAGGCGGGCGACGCGCGGATGGTTGGGAGACGGAGTTGCTGTCCTTCAGCCATGCGGCAATGGCCTGACGTCAGCCGGCCTGGAGACGCCGGAGCGCCGCCGGAGATCCCGAGCCCGCGGCCGCGCGACAGCGCACGCGCGCGGAGCCGAGGAGGCGTGGTGAGGAAGAGCAGCCGCGTAGAACAGGCGGCGGGACGGACCAAACGGTCGCCGGATTCGGCCGGCGGCAGCAAAATCCGTGGCCGCGGATGTGGAGCATGGCGGCGACAGCCGGCGCCGATTCCGGCCGTCCCAGGACGCGAAAGATGGCGAGGAAGTGGAGGAGGAGACTATGAAGCTCTCCATCTCGTCAGATTCGGGCGTAGAACTGCGGAGAGGCGGCGGCGCTGACGGCGACCCGGAGGTCGCGGGAGAGAGCGGAACGGCCGAGATGACTGCGGAGACGGTTGTGCAAAAAGGCCCCTTCAGTTCGCGATATTTGCGCCTAGGTCCTTGACGGGGGGCAAATTGAAAAAGTCTCTGGACACTGTTCATTGCTGTTCATCGGCCGAATTGGTCAAATTCGGCCGTCCGATCTCGATCGGACGGCCTAGGAAGCGAGCGTTGTGAGAGCTCCAAAATCTCCAGCCTTAATATATAGTAGTATATATTTCTTACGGTAAACGGACTGTGTTCAGAGTATTGAAAATGAAGTTGTCCTTACAATATGGAAAAAACAATTCAGTTTCTAAGTAGCGAATGAGATGTCTATGGAAATGTTTTGTTGTGTCGTGCCTACCGGTACTTTATTTTAGAGGATTCAGTCACAATTAGAGAGCCCCACACTTGCGTTAGCAGTTCAACACCATCCCGTGGCAACAACTGGCAGTGACAACCTTGATTCAAACTTCGTGTGCGATTGCCTAATTTTTCCTACTGACATGCTAATACAATAATCTATGGTGGAAATGGTAAGAAAAATTAAAGATACCTTGGTATCTCCTTTTTGACACAAGCCTTGTAAAAGAATCAAGATGAGAAAGAAACTTGCGGACAATTTGAATATATATAAACAGAAAACAGGATCAGTAACCACTAATCAATCGCTATTTGGTACTGACCTAATAAATCTTTTCTTTCAGTACTACTATATTTCTCAAGGTATATGTTATGTACACTCTACGACCATGATTTCTTTTCAATTATCAAGTCAAATTGTTAGCACCGCAAGTTTTAGGTACTTATGCGGTTATGCTGCAATTCACCCGCTGAATAAAAACTTTGATACCTTGTTATCAAGAGGTTGTTCTTGCAAGTACTGAATACGATGTTTGTCTGTGAAGTATTTGCAGGACAGTCTCTACGAGGGCTCCATATCGAGAGACCAGGTCGCAGAAGTGGCTGTGGAAGCGTTGTTATGCCTGGAGGAGTCCTCCTACAAAGCCGTCGAGATTGTCACCCGAGGTGATGCTCCAAATCGGCCCTTCAAGTATCTGTCTGTTGCTAGTAAATAGAAATGAGTATTAGAGCCTAACCAGATAGGAACTAGTAGTAGTGTGCCTAATACGGTGTCTCTGAATAGTGTTGTAACTCGTTAGAGATTTAGAAAAAAAGCTGATACTTTTGACTCTCTGCTACACGATATTGAAAATGAAGTCCTTACAATCTCGAAAAACCAATTCAGTTTATAACTAGGGAATGAGATGTCTATGGAAATGTTTGGCATGTTGCTGGCTGCCAGTACCACTTGATGTTAGGACTCACTCACAACCACAGGCTAGCAGTTCAGCAAAATCATTTTTTCGAACAATAACCTACTGTACCGCACTCCTTGTATCAATCAGCCAGTACTGGTACGGTGTTTCCGACCAGCTACCAAATCTGATATTTCTGAGAGTGCGAACTTCCCCACGATCCATGTCATACGACAGCAACACGCACTTCCAATGCTGGCAATCGGGTCGGGTTTGGTCGGGTCGACCTCTTCTAGACCCTTGCCCATTCCCACGACCCTGCACATGGGTCAGATTTCATGCCCATGCCCATGTCCGTCGGGTCGGGTCGCCCGTCGGGTCTGCATATGACATCTCCTCATGTCAATTCTAAATGACATATTTTATGTGTCAAACTGCATTAGTATATCAATAAAATCATAATGGCTTAGTGTAGTGCGTGTTGGAGAGAGAGACTATGGTAGAGCACCGTGAGGCTTGAGCACTGAGCAGAGAGAGACTATGGGAGAGGATTGCGGCGGAGATGGGGAGACACTGGGGAGGGACACGCTCACACCTATGTTTAGTGGATTAGTGCAGTGCGTGTTGGATTTGGACTGTTGGGATAGGCTAAAAATTACATGGGCTCTGGTCATGTCTTACTATGAGACCGCACATGTCAGCTAATCGGGTTGCCCATCGGGTCGCCCATGGGTACACATGTCTGCCCATACCCTACCCATGACTAATCGGGTCACCCACGGGCGAGACCCGTGGGTGAACATAGCAACCCATACCCTGCCCATTAGGGTCGGGTGCCCATGGGCGGACGTGCCCATGGGCGGAATTGCCGGCCTTACTTCCCACGCATTTTCAAACCGAAGAAGACGGTGTTGCAATCCGGATGGATCCCAAACAAGGAGTACTTCTCAAGATCACTGATCCTGGCCAAATCCGGGGGGACCTGATGCTGTGTTAGCAGCCGAGGCGGGAACCAAGAGGAAGACGCAGAAGTACAGGCCCAAGTAGAGGGTGCGGGCTGGCCCAAGAGGAACTCCAAAGCTCCTGCTTGGCTGACGAACGAGGATTGGACGGCGTGAGGACATATATAAGCAACACCTCGGGGTCGAAGAGGGGAGGCCGGGGGTACGGCTGAAACGGTGGCGAATCAGCTGTGTGTGTGGTTGCTAATTATTGCAAGCAATCATCTCGAATTGACGGATGTGAGGGAGGGTGGGAGGTTATACATCGCTACCACTATATTCCACTTATATGCATCTACTGGAGAGAATTGCTCCGATCCATCGTTTCTGGTGTTTGTTCCTGTGATCCGATAGTGGTATCTTACATTTGGTAATCAGAGCCAACGATCGGCGCTTCCAAATCACGAGCACGCCACGCGACATCACCAACAAGCTCTTCATCACACGATGGCGAATCTTACGCCCGAAGGCCAGCATATCTACAATCAGTTGAAGGTCTCGGCCAAGGAGGTGGTTGAAGATCGAGTGAGCGCCTACCGCTCGACGGCGACACAGGCGATGGCGCAGCTTATCAAGGACAACGATGCGCGGTTCATGGATCTGAACTCCAAGGTGGACGACGCGATGGCGGAGATCCGACGTGCCCTCGACAAGCTCGGCAGCGTCGCATCGGGGTCATCCACACCGACAGCGGCAGAAGCGGCCGCAACGGCTGCGTCGCGGAACTTGCTGGAGGTCAACGATGGCCAATTGGGCCACCGCGGGGATTCGCCAGGGCCGGAGGACGGGATTTTACATTCCGTCTCCGACGAGAGGTACGTGTGATTCACAACTTCAACATGTCGATAGATCGGGTGATGAGAATTTTGGGGAGTATACTGATCATATTGCTCCTGGCCCCCGTGTGGAATTGCCACGTTTTGATGGAGCACATCCACGCCTATGGCAATCTCGGTGCGAGGAGTATTTCGCTCTATGGGGAACATCTTCGGTGTTGTGGATTCCTTATGCGTCTGCACAGTTTGAAGGACCTGCAGCTAAATGGCTGGAATCATTCAAGCAGAAGTCGCCCAGGGCGGGTTGGGAGGATTTCTATATCGCGTTGCAGGCAAGGTTCGGAAGGAACCAACACTCCACATTGCTTCGCAAGATGTTCCATATTTCTCAGTCTACTACGGTTGAGGTTTATGTGTGAGTTCTGGTACAACACAAAATGGCATTCAGCCACAGGGAAGTCCCCTTTTGAAATCATTTATGGACATCCTCCTCGGTACTTTGGCATCTTACCACACAGTGCAATTGCAAGCGAGGATGTCGAGGTTTGGCTACAAAACAGAACTATGGTGTTAGCATCAGTAAAACAACAGTTGGACAGAGTCAAACTCAGGATGAAGGTGCAAGCTGGTAAGAAACGCATTGACAAGCAATTTCAAGTTGGTGAAATGGTTTTCTTTATACTGCAACCGTATGTGCAAGCTGTCTGTGGCTGATCGATCGAACCAAAAGCTGGCTTTCAAGTACTATGGGCCCTTCAGGGTTCTGGCTAAAGTGGGAGAAGTATCTTATCACATTGATCTTCCTGATTCATCCAAGATCCATCCAGTGGTTCATGTGTCGCTACTGAAGAAGTTCTTGAAGCCTAATCAAGCCGTGCAACCAGAGCTACCGCCATCTCTTTCTTATTTGCAGACACCTGACAAGATTCTGCAAAGGCGGCTGGTGCGCAGGAACCACAAGGCGATTCCTCAGGTGCTGATCAAGTGGAGCCATTCCACGGAGGATGCTGTGACCTGGGAAGATGCTGACGCGCTCAATCAAAGGTTTCCTCGAGCTCCAGATTGGGGGCAAGCTGGTTCTGAAGACCGGGGGAATGTTAGCAGGCAAGGCGGGAACCAAGAGGAAGACTCAGAAGTACAGGCCCAAGTAGAGGATGCGGGTCGGCCCAAGAGGAACGCCAAAGCTCCTGCTTGGCGGACGAACGGGGATTGGACGGTGTGAGGACATATATAAGCGACACCTCGGGATCGAAGAGGGGAGGCCGGGGGTACGGCTGGAACGGTGGCGAATCAGCTGTGTGTGTGGTTGTTAATTATTGTAAGCGATCATCTGGAGTTGACAGAGGGAGGGTGGGAGGTTATACATCGCTACCACTATATTCCACTTTATATGCATCTACTGGAGAGAATTGCTCGGATCCATCGTTGTTGGTGTTTGTTCCTGTGATCCGGTAGTGGTATCTTACATGCTGTACATGAAGGTCAACTGGTCGTCGTCGCCGCCGCTGAGGATCCACACCGACAGCGTATACAGGTCTCTGCGCCGGTGATTCACGTAGTGCAAGCGCCCCAGCGATACGCCAATAAAAGGGCCATTGGACGAATAAATACTCCTCTTGGAGTCCATGGATTCCAGCAGAGGAATGGTTCTCCAAGTCGCCCCTTCCGTGTCAACGGCAACGATCGTTGTTTTCTCATTATCATCATCACGGCGGGTGACGAGATGCAAAATATCGCGGTGGAACACGCCGCAGGGGAACACCTTGACGTCTTCCTCCCAGGCGGTTTCGTGGTGGCTCCACGCGCCGGTTCTGGAGGAGTATATGTCGATGTCGTCTAGGTACCCATCGAAGAACTCATTAGGCAGGAGGGCGAAGACGTGGAAGTCGCCGGAGGCGGCGGCCGCGAGGTGCAGATGTATGGCCGCCCTGTATCGCTGGCCGCAGCCGGGGACGGTGACCCACTCCTGGGTGGCCGGGTTGCACACCACGTAGTCTGATTCGGTCATGGAGTTGGTCTTCCAGCAGAGGCAGAGGAGGAGGCCATTGGAGCAGCTCTGGGGGACGATGCTTCTGTAGCCTGGCAGGAAGGACAACGCGGGGCCGGAGACGACAACGCTGCGTCGCTTCCCTAGTACGCCCACGAAATCGGGAACTGTCGTCCTTGCCATCTCATGGTCCGACTCGTAACCTCTAGTATAGTCGGCATAGTCGTCGTCATCACTACTGAGGATATAGGGAGATGACACCGTGTCGTGGCCTTCATTGCAGGTCACGCGGCGGCGGAAGAAACTCGACAGGGTCTGGGGGAGCTTGGTGCGGTAGTCGGGGTGGGTGATGAAAATGGACCAGTAGTACCGGTTTGGGAGGGGCATCAGTACCAGATTTGTAACCGGTACTTTCCAAGCGGGACTGTTGCCCCCCACAACATTATTACTGGGCGTGTTGCGACCGGTACAAAAAGCCTACACGTGGGCTTGCGATGCCTTCGGTATTGAGTTGATGAAGCGGCCCGGACCGACTTTACGCGTACGCTTACGCGAGACTGGTTCCACTACTGACATACGGCTTGCACCGTATCTGTGGCTGGCGGGTGTCTGTTTCTCTCTCTCTAGTCGGCAAAGCATTTTCAATGGAGGGCTCGAAAGGGATGCTTAAGCATGCAATTATACGATCGACGTTGTGGTACAAAGTTCGTAGGTAGGGAAGCGATTCTCTTACGAATAAGCCTATATGCCATGTAAAACTTGCAAAACTAAATAAAGCTAGAGGCGTCTAACTTTGTTTTGCAGAGGCGTTATTTTATGTGACATGGTTACGGTAAGTTTTGATATTACTCGTACTGTCGGAGGCAATGGAGGGCTCTGTATACTCGGAGCCATGCCGGGGCGCCGGGGGCCAGGCACATGGCGCCATGAAGGTCCAGGCGCATCGACCATGTCACATCGCACTTCATTGCATCATTATTGTGTGCTGTTGTGTGTGCATCCTATTGATTGCTTATATGCTAGATATATAACGGTAGCATCATAAATAGGATGATCCCTAACAAATACCAAAATTGTGTTCTCCCTCGTTGCGCACCACCAAGAAAGTTCTACGTTATGAGGCAGGCCGTGATGATCGGGTGTCACACATCTCGTCGTTCGCATACAGTGGGTGTAAGCCATGTTGCACGCGCAGGGTCTTCGAGGTTTGATTGGCGAGCCTAGCATACTCAGAGGTATGGCCTCGGAACACGGGAAGATCGAAAGATCGAGCACGAGTCATAGAGTTGTTATGATCGACATTTTATGTCCACCTTTGAAGCTGTGCTGCCGGCCGTGATGATCGGGGGTAGTGTGGTGGATGAGGGTCGTGTCATCGCCATTATTATTTTAGGGATAATAATCTTGGTGAGGTGTGTTTTTGATTATTAGATTATAGAACTAAAACTCGCCTACATACAACTATACTTCGGTTACTTCCTCAAGAGCCCGGATGCTACATTAGAAGCCGACGGGTCCAACTTCATCAGATGGTACAGGGGTTTTAGAAACATTCTCGAACACAACAACATTCTATATTTTCTCGATGAACCATTAGGAGGAGGACCAGGAGATTCTGCAAGCGAGGAGGAGGAAGATGATTTCCGTAGGCGTCGAGACATATTCATTGAAGTGGAGATCACCATGACCGTATGCCTGGCACCCGAGTTGAAAGAGATGTTTCGACGCAAGGAGCCAAGCGTCATGATGGATGCGATAAAGACGCACTTCGGGGATGATGTAAAGCGTGAGCAATTCAGGCAGCTTAGAATGTTCCAGACCGTTCACATGGAGGAGCATACCTGTCTGAAGACACATTTGAAGAGATTGTATGACATCTACTTCCAGCTGACGATGGTTTTCTATTACTGGATGGCAGATTCTTGTGCCATTCGGACTGTCCTGATATCTCTACCCCCTAGCTATGAGAAGCATGTGCGCAAGTACATTTTGAAAGTCGACGATATGAACTTCTACAAGTTCGTACGTGAGTTCCAGTCTCTGAAGGTTGATTCCATCGAAGGAGAGATCTTCGATGCTACATGTATATATATTTGATATATGCAGAATTATGAATTCGCCCATGGTATATGATGAAATGTTTGATAATTGCTCTGTTTGTGAAACAGGTCCTGATTATCACATATATGCGGCGCAGTTTGATGTGACCTGGCGCTGAAGCTGGTAGTCAAGGAGTTGATGGCCTTTTGGTGTTCACAGTTATCATAGTTATCATTAATAGTTTTTGATACGATCTTTTGTAATAGTTAGCGAGTGTGTGTGTCTTGATTGTTGCAAGACAAAGTTATTCATGTAATAAGACAAGTTCAGTTGTTTTATGTTATGGAACAAGTCAGTTGTTGTTTTGTCTTATGAATAAAGATTCCACATCTCAGTTACATTAATTGTATGATAAGTATTCATAATTGTAGGAATGATAAAATAGCGTGTCCTATGAATAAGAGTTCTATTACTAGAACAAACACCGTCGAGTTTGGTCATAAAAGCAATGAAAGAAGTAATGGATGTTTTGGTCCATTTAAGTATTTCGAGTGCTGAATTGATTAAGCTTGAAATCAAGTATTGCAGTTGCAATACTAGCGGAAATTAATTGAGTGTCATTTTTAAATGATTAATTAATGGTGTTTATTGTTTGATCCGAATTCCTCCATGACTTTGGCAAATAGGAGTATTTGCCCGATAAATTGTGGAGTCTGAGATTAATCTGATAATAGATCAAATGGGGTTTTTCAGAAGAAAGATTAGTGAATATTGTATTCACAAAATTCGATCAAAGGACAGTATTTTTTCAATTATGTTTTCAACACAAGAGACTTGTGGAAATTTGCTTCACAAAATTATAATGTCATATATAGTGATATGTGGGGAATTATAATCATGCTCTATTTTAAATAAAGTGTGGCCTGTCAGAATCAGTCTTAGAATCTCCTAATACGTTCGAAACATTATAGTCGATATCCACTTTAGGAAATAGATATTTTTTCTCAACAAGAATTCATAGGATCGACAGTAATGTCGACGTGTATATGATTATGCGATAATTCGGAATATACATGAGCAGTTCTTTGTAGATTGCTCGCATTGGACGAGAGTGTATTCCAAAATCAATAAGAAACAAAGTTCAGTTTGTTGTCTGTGTAATTCCGAGAAAAGATGACTTTTCGAATTATGGTTTATGGATTGAAATTAGAAGTTTGGAATAAAGTGTCAGACTTATGTTGGAAGATGTTCCAAAGAGTATATGTCTGCTAATGAAAGTTTAGTGATTAAGAGTGGGGGAGACTAGAAAATTGTTTTCTGCTTGCAATCCTCTTCATAAAGATCATAATATTTTCATGAAAGAAACTTCTAAATAAGGTGCTGTTATATTTAATATTGCTGTCGGGTCACAGCACTGTATTAAGTATTTCAGATCTTGTTGACAGATCGAGGTGCACTTTATGAATACAAAGAAAGTTGAGAAAGTATCGGAATACGAACAAAGGCTCTTCAGCCTGGAAATCCAAGTTACGTTTAAAAGGATTAAGAGAGTAATTGTTGCTGCAATTCTTATTAGAGGAATAAGATTGTTTAATCGTCATATAAAGTGTTATATGGGAATGTGACTATAAGAAAGACGCGGGAGCATGTCTTGTCGAGAAATGTGTCTTGGACAAGATCAAATTTGTTGACTACATTTATGTAGACATGCTTGAAGTCTGAGGGATTTGTATTAATGTAATACTATAGTTTGTATAAAATTCGAATTGATGATAAATCAATGATTTTGGTTTGACCTAAATGTCGAATTAAGTGGGAGTCGTAGTTAGTTTACTCAGGTGGAATATGTATGGAACATATTTTTGAGTGGGAGTTCAGGAACTCGAATATGTGGATAACACGTTTTTGAGTTGGAGCGTGTGTTGTCAAATATGTGGAGACATAGTTTGAGTGGGAATCGAATTCATCTTGTGTAGTTAACACATTGTGAAACTATTTGAAAGTCAGTGTCTATTTTGAAATAGAACGGGAATTTTAATAGTTAGTCGAGTTGTGTTGGATTATATCTGAGGAGTCCGAATAGAAGCAAAAGGATGGTCCTTTGGAATCCAGTTGATCATTAAGAGAAATGATGCATGAAGGTAATGGTTGTATGACATGTGGGTCTATTATGAAGGAGATATGCCTTAGAGGCAAATAAATAAGTAGTATTTATTGCATTATCTCATAAGTTTATAATAGGTTTGTGTATTATGCTATAACTGTATTAATCGGAATTGTTAATACACGTGTGATACATAGACAACCAGGTCCCTATCAAGCCTCTATATGAGCTAGTCCATTGGGCAACAGTTGATCGAGATTCCCGATCAAGGACAATGACGTCGGTTGACAATGGGGTCATCTTGTTAGTTGAATAAGGTGGTGGAAATACGCAAAGTATTGCAATAAGATCGTATTACGATGTTTGTCATTTGCAATAGATAAGAGTATGATAGCTTATTCCTTAGACCGTGAGACCGTACTTATTGTTGCTTCGTAGGAGTGCTTTGAGAGCATCAAACGTTGTGTCTTATATAGCATGACAATAACGGTGTCCATCTTGGGTATTCCGAAAGAGCATCGAGACGTAAGGATCAAGAGCGGGATTTGTTCATTCTTGTAATGGAAAGATACTCTGGGCCCACTCGGTGATATTGCATCTATATAGCTGCAGCTTATGACTAGGTCATGGAGATGTAATATCGCAGACGAGTTAATAACCTTCGTCGGTAACGAGATACAACAAAGGCATCGGTGTGTCTACGATCATATCTCGGACAAGGTAGTATCGCAGAGACAAAGGGAATGAATATCATACTTATGGTTCAACGACGATATTCGTGGAATGCACAGGGGTCGTCATATATTTCCAGGTATCCCTAACGATCATTGGTGAGCGGAGTGTCTCGACCATGTCTGGAGTGTTCCCGAACTGTAGCATAACAAACTTAAGGTCTTAGCGACGCTAGGAGATAGGTTCTGGAATTTTATAGGTTTTTGTTGGAGAGAGAGAAATGATCCGGAAAGAGTTCCGGTGGTCCGGAAGGAGCTCCGGAGAGGTCTGGAATGGTTCCAGGAATGTCCGAAAGTTGTTCGGGTGGTCCGAAAGAGTTTTCGGAGTCACGGGATATTGAATTATATATAAATATATTAATTATGAATTAATGAGATTTTTATATTAATTTAATATTAATTAAATAAAGGAAAAAGGGGGCTCCCACCTATATGGGCCCTAAGAGGGCCCAAGAGGGGGAGCCGCACCTCAAAGGGTGGTGGGCCCCATTGGCTGGTTCGGCCAGCCCATGTGGGGGCCGAACCCCCCCTCCCATGTCCTTTGTTTAGTCCCTCATGGGGGAGCCAAGGGGTTTGCACACCCCCTTCCCCCTTTATATAGCAAGGCATATTAATTGATTTAATAAACAGAAAATTCAATTAATTCCCAATTTCTCTCTCGATCTCGTGGTTCCCAAGTTGGAGCCGCGCCGAGCTGAGGAAGGGGGTCTCTCTCCACCTAAGCCATACCGTAGAGCGTCGTTGCTCTGCGGGATTCCAGATAAGATCTACTCCTGCGATTTCAGCTGGATCTGAATGACCGGGAGTTGTCGCTAAGCTCCGTATGTTTGCGAGTGCTCGGAGGCTACTCTATTGAGGAGCTTGGGCGACGTCGTCTCGCCCTCTACAGCCGCCGCGCCTTCCCCCCTTGCTGCCGGCGCACCAGCCCCGGTGCTGGCGCTCTGCCTTCTTCCGCCCGACGCCCGTCGACGCAGATCATCGTCGACACCCCGGCGTCATCGACTCCGACATCGCGGCAAGTTCTCCGCGACCTCGAGGTCGGCTACGTACGACTTCATCGTCAACGCTTGTGCGGGAGCGTAATCCCCTCTATCGGTCTACATGGAGGTAATGTAACCCGTTCCGCCACCGTTATCGCATGTACTAGATAGATAGATCCTGGCTAGTTAGGGTTTCGATCGCTAGAAAATTATTGTTTTCTGCACCGTAACCCCTTCAGTGGTATCAGAGCCGATCTATGCGTAGTACTGCTGGTACGGTTAGAACTCATGTTGAATGAGGGTGTTTTTCTTATATTTGCTACCCTCTAGCGTGCACTTGCGATGCCTTCGGTATTGAGTTGATGAAGCGGCCCGGACCGACTTTACGCGTACGCTTACGCGAGACTGGTTCCACTACTGACATACGGCTTGCACCGTATCTGTGGCTGGCGGGTGTATGTTTCTCTCTCTCTAGTCGGCAAAGCATTTTCAATGGAGGGCCCGAAAGGGATGCTTAAACATGCAATTATACGATTGACGTTGTGGTACAAAATTCGTAGGTAGGGAAGCGATTCTCTTACGAATAAGCCTTTTTGCCACGTAAAACTTGCAAAACTAGATAAAGCTAGAGGCGTCTAACTTTGTTTTGCAGAGGCGTTATTTTATGTGACATGGTTACGGTAAGTTTTGATATTACTCGTACTGTCGGAGGCAATGGAGGGCTCTGTAGACTCAGAGCCATGCCGGGGCGCCGGGGGCCAGGCACATGGCGCCATGAAGGTCCAGGCGCATCGGCCATGTCACATCGCACTTCATTGCATCATTATTGTGTGCTGTTGTGTGTGCATCCTATTGATTGCTTATATGCTAGATATACAACGGTAGCATCATAAATAGGATGATCCCTAACAAATACCAAAATTGTGTTCTCCCTCGTTGCGCACCACCAAGAAAGTTCTACGTTATGAGGCAGGCCGTGATGATCGGGTGTCACACATCTCGTCGTTCGCATACAGTGGGTGTAAGCCATGTTGCACGCGCAGGTCTTCGAGGTTTGATTGGCGAGCCTAGCATACTCAGAGGTATGGCCTCGGAACACGGGAAGATCGAAAGATCGAGCACGAGTCATAGAGTTGTTATGATCGACATTTTATGTCCACCTTTGAAGCCGTGCTGCCGGCCGTGATGATCGGGGGTAGTGTGGTGGATGAGGGTCGTGTAATCGCCATTATTATTTTAGGGATAATAATCTTGGTGAGGTGTGTTTTTGATAATGAGATTATAGAACTAAAACTCACCTATATATTATAAACTTATCTTACCTCTTTTGCGATCACATCTGGAGACTACGGAACTACACTTCGGTTGCTTCCTCAAGAGCTCGGATTCTACCTTAGAAGCCGACGGGTCCAACTTCATCAGCTGGTGCATTGGTTTTAGAAACATTCTCCAAACACAACAAACATCCTATATGTGCTAGAACATTAGTTAGGAATTAGACCAGATGATTCTGATAGCAATGAGAAAGATGATGAGTTCCGTAAGCATCATGATATTTTCATGGAAGTGAAGGTCGTCATGAGCATATACCTAGCACCAGAGTTGAAAGTTGTATTCAACACCTGGAGCCATATGTTGTGATTGATGCGATCAAAGGTCACTTCAAAGATGAATTGAGTCTTGAGAAGTTCAGACAGCTTAGAAAGTTCCGGACCATTCACATGGGGAGCATACCTGTCTGGAGACTCAGTTGAAGAAGTTGTGTGACATCTACTTCAGTCTTACGAATATCTACGATTTCTAGATAGCGAACTCCAGTGCAATAGAGATTGCGCTTTACCTCCTAGCTGTGAATAGCATGTGCGTGAATATGCTATAGAGACACGGTGAGCTTCTTCATGTTCGTGAACAAGTTCAAATCTCTAAAAGTTGATTCATCGAAGAAGAGTTCTTCGACGCTATGATGAAAGTGTTCTGTTTGTGAAACAGTCCCTGATTATCACAAGTATGTGGTGAAGGGTGACGTGACAGTGCACAAGTGATGGCAAGTTAATGGCCAGTAGTGCTCACGCCCTCGAGATATCATATTAGTTATCATCAATAGTTTTTGATAAGACATTTTGTAATAGTGAGAGTGTGATCTAGTTTGGTGTCTTGGATGTTGCAAGACATAATTATTCATATAGAACACATCAGTTGTTATGTGTTATGAAGCAAAGTAGTTGTTTCATATTATGAGTAATTTGCATCACATCTCAATTACATTATGCGTATGATATACATTTATAATAGCAGGAATGATAAAATTATGTGTCCAAAGAACAAACACCATCGAATTTAGTCATAAAGGCAATGAAAGAAGTAATGGATAATTTTGGTCCATTTAAGTATTTCGAGTGCCAAAATTGATTAAGTTTGAAATGCAGTATTGAAGTTGCAATACTAGAGGAAATTGATTGAGAGTCATTTTTAATGATTAATCAATGGTGTTTTGCTTGATCCGAATTCTTCTATGATTTTGGTAAATAGGAGTATTTGCCCGATAAATTATGGAGTCTGAAATTAATTTGATAATAGATCAAATGGGGTTTTTCAGAAGAAAGATTAGTGAATATTGTATTCACAAGATTCGATCAAAGGACAATATTTTGAATCATGGTTTCAACACAAAAGACTTGTGGAAATTTGTTTTCACAATATTATAATGTCATATATGGTGATATGTGGGGAATTATAATTATGCTCTATTTTAAATAAATATAGTGTGGTCTGTCAGAATCAGTCTTAGAATCTCCTAATATGTTCGAAACATTATAGTCGATGTCCACTTTAGAAAATAGATATTTTTCTCAACAAAAATTCATAGGATCGACAGTAATGTCGATGTGTATATGATTATGCGATAATTCGGAATATACATGAGTAGTTCTTTGTAGATTGCTCGCATTGGACGAGAGTGTATTCCAGAACCAAATAGAAACAAAACTCAGTTTGTTGTCTATGTAATTCCGAGAAAAAGATGACTTTTCGAATTATGGTTTATGGATTGAAATTAGAAGTTTGGAATAAAGTGTCAGACTTATGTTGGAAGATGTTCCAAAGAGTATATGTCTGCTAATGAAAGTTTAGTGATTAAGAGTGAGGGAGACTAGAAAATTGTTTTCTGCTTGCAATCCTCTTCATAAAGATCATAATATTTTCATGAAAGAAACTTCTAAATAAAGTGTTGTTATATTTAATATTGCTGTCAGGTCACATCACTGTATTAAGTATTTCAGATCTTGTTGACAGATCAAGGTGCACTTTATGAATACAAAGAAAGTTGAGAAAATATCGGAATGCGAACAAAGGCTTTTTGAGCCTGGAAATCCAAAGTTGCATTTGAAAGGATTAAGAGAGTAATTGTTGCTGCAATTCTTATTAGAGGAATAAGATTGTTTAATCGTCATATAAGGTGTTATATGAGAAATGTGACTATAAGAAAGACGCGGTAGCATGTCTTGTCGAGAAATGTGTCTTGGACAAGATCAAATTTGTTGACTACATTTATGTAGACATGCTTGAAGTCTGAGGGATTTGTATTAATGTAATACTGTAGTTTGTATTAAATTCGAATTGATAGTAGATCAATGATTTTGGTTTAACAAAGATGTCGATTTAAGTGGGAGTCATAGTTAGTTCACTCAGGAGAAATATGTGAAGAACATATTTTTGAGTGGGAGCTTGGGAACTCAAATATGTGGATAACATGTTTTTGAGTGGGAGCTCGTGTTATCAAATATGTGGAGACATAATTTGAGTGGGAGTCGAATTCATCTTGTGTAGTTAACACATTGTGAAACTGTACCAATAGAATAGGATGAAGTTGTAAAACTATTTAAAAGTTAGTGTCTATTTTGAAATAGAACGGGAATTTTAAATAGTTAGTCGAGTTGTGTTGGATTATATCTGAGGAGTCAGAATAGAATCAAAAGGATGGTCCTTTGGAATCCAATTGGTCATTAAGAGTAATGATGCATGAAGGTAATGGTTGTATGACATGTGGGTCTATTATGTATATGTTAGACATCATACAGAAACCATATTATCTGCTCGATAAAATATAACCGATGTTCTTGGAGTAAAGAACAATTATGAAAGTAAATTTGGAATTTACTGGAAGTAGAAGTGCGTTAGTTAAGGGATTGACATTTGAATTTCAAGTTTTCTACATTGGTGTGAAAGTATGTAGATATCGCGAGTTTGTAATTGTTACAAGGGGCTCTGCATGGCTGAGTGTGTTTTTCAGGGCAGTTATCTGGTTAGTATAATCAGAGTAAGCGCTGGGAAGCAGAAGTCTCACTTAGTTACGGTATTTGCATATATGTTGTTAGACAACATGGTGATATCAAACAAGTTGATGCCAGTGAATCGCAAAAGCATGTACAATCATGGATTGTGCAGTAACACTTTTCCACGAGCAAGCATTATCAAATGATTCTTATTTGATAAGGGATTCTGATAAAGTAAAATGCAGCTAGTTTATTTGTACTCTAGTGCAAGTGGGAGACTGAAGGAGATATGCCCTAGAGGCAAATAAATAAGTAGTATTTATTGCATTATCTCATAAGTTTATAATAGGTTTGTGTATTATGCTATAACTGTATTAATCGGAATTGTTAATACACGTGTGATACATAGACAACCAGGTCCCTAGCAAGCCTCTATATGAGCTAGTCCATTGGGCAACAGTTGATCGAGATTCCCGATCAAGGACAATGACGTCGGTTGACAATGGGGTCATCTTATTAGTTGAATAAGGTGGTGGACATACGCAAAGTATTGCAATAAGATCGTATTACGATGTTTGTCATTTGCAATAGATAAGAGTATGATAGCTTATTCCTTAGACCGTGAGACCGTACTTATTGTTGCTTCGTAGGAGTGCTTTGAGAGCATCAAACGTTGTGTCTTATATAGCATGACAATAACGGTGTCCATCTTGGGTATTCCGAAAGAGCATCGAGACGTAAGGATCAAGAGCGGGATTTGTTCATTCTTGTAATGGAAAGATACTCTGGGCCCACTCGGTGATATTGCATCTATATAGCTGCAGCTTATGACTAGGTCATGGAGATGTAATATCGCAGACGAGTTAATAACCTTCGTCGGTAACGAGATACAGCAAAGGCATCGGTGTGTCTACGATCATATCTCGGACAAGGTAGTATCGCAGAGACAAAGGGAATGAATATCATACTTATGGTTCAACGACGATATTCGTGGAATGCACAGGGGTCGTCATATATTTCCAGGTATCCCTGACGATCATTGGTGAGCGGAGTGTCTCGACCATGTCTGGAGTGTTCCCGAACCGTAGCGTAACAAACTTAAGGTCTTAGCGACGCTAGGAGATAGGTTCTGGAATTTTATAGGTTTTTATTGGAGAGAGAGAAATGATCCGGAAAGAGTTCCGGTAGTCTGGAAGGAGTTCCGGGGAGGTATGGAATGGTTCCGGGAATGTCCGAAAGTAGTTCGGGTGGTTCCGAAATAGTTTCGGAGTCATGGGATATTGAATTATATATAAATATATTAATTATGAATTAATGGGATTTTATATTGATTTAATATTAATTAAATAAAGGAAAAAGGGGGCTCCCACCTATATGGGCCCTAAGAGGGCCCAAGAGGGGGAGCCGCACCTCAAAGGGGGGTGGGCCCCATTGGCTGGTTTGGCCAGCCCATGTGGGGGCCGAACCCCCCCTCCCATGTCCTTTGTTTAGTCCCACATGGGGGAGCCAAGGGGTTTGCACACCCCCTTCCCCCTTTATATAGCAAGGCATATTAATTGATTTAATAAACAGGAAATTCAATTAATTCCCAATTTCTCTCTCGATCTCGTGGTTCCCAAGTTGGAGCCGCGCCGAGCTGAGGAAGGGGGTCTCTTTCCACCTAAGCCATACCGCAGAGCGCCGTTGCTCTGCGGGATTCCAGATAAGATCTACTCCTGCGATTTCAGCTGGATCTGAATGACCGGGAGTTGTCGCTAAGCTCCGTATGTTTGCGAGTGCTCGGAGGCTACTCTATTGAGGAGCTTGGGTGACGTCGTCTCGCCCCCTACAGCCGCCGCGCCTTCCCCCCTCTGCTGCCGGCGCACCAGCCCCGGTGCTAGCGCTCTGCCTTCTTCCGCCCGACGCCCGTCGACGCAGATCATCGTCGACACCCCGGCGTCATCGACTCCGACATCGCGGCAAGTTCTCCGCGACCTCGAGGTCGTCTACGTACGACTTCATCGTCAACGCTTGTGCGGGAGCGTAATCCCCGCTATCGGTCTACATGGAGGTAATGTAACCCGTTCCGCCACCGTTATCGCATGTACTAGATAGATAGATCCTGGCTAGTTAGGGTTTCGATCGCTAGAAAATTATTGTTTTCTGCACCGTAACCCCTTCATATTATGTATTAGACGTCATACAGAAACCATGTTATCTGCTCGATGATATATAACCGATGTTCTTGGAATAAGAACAGTTATGAAAGTAAATTTGGAATTTACTGGAAGTAGATTTGCGTTAGTTAAGGGATTGACATTTGAATGTCAAGTTTTCTACATTGGTGTGAAAGTATGTAGACATCACGAGTTTGTGATTGTTACAAGGGGCTCTGCATGACTGAGTGTGTTTTTCAGGGCAGTTATCTGGTTAGTATAATCGGAGTAAGCGCTGGGAAGCGGTAGTCTCACTTAGTTGCGGTGTTTGCATATATGTTGTTGAACAACATGGTGATATCAAGCAAGTTAATATCCGTGAATCGCAGAAGCATGTACAATCATGGATTGTGTAGTAACACTTTTCCACGAGCAAGCATTGTCAAATGATTCTTATTTGGTAAGGGATTCTGATAAAGTAAAATGCAGCTGGTTTATTTGTACTCTAGTGCAAGTGGGAGACTGAAGGAGATATGCCATAGAGGCAAATAAATAAGTAGTATTTATTGCATTATCTCATAAGTTTATAATAGGTTTGTGTATTATGCTATAACTGTATTAATCGGAATTGTTAATACACGTGTGATACATAGACAACCAGGTCCCTAGCAAGCCTCTATATGAGCTAGTCCATTGGGCAACAGTTGATCGAGATTCCCGATCAAGGACAATGACGTCGGTTGACAATGGGGTCATCTTGTTAGTTGAATAAGGTGGTGGACATACGCAAAGTATTGCAATAAGATCGTATTACGATGTTTGTCATTTGCAATAGATAAGAGTATGATAGCTTATTCCTTAGACCGTGAGACCGTACTTATTGTTGCTTCGTAGGAGTGCTTTGAGAGCATCAAACGTTGTGTCTTATATAGCATGACAATAACGGTGTCCATCTTGGGTATTCCGAAAGAGCATCGAGACGTAAGGATCAAGAGCGGGATTTGTTCATTCTTGTAATGGAAAGATACTCTGGGCCCACTCGGTGATATTGCATCTATATAGCTGCGCAGCTTATGACTAGGTCATGGAGATGTAATATCGCAGACGAGTTAATAACCTTCGTCGGTAACGAGATACAGCAAAGGCATCGGTGTGTCTACGATCATATCTCGGACAAGGTAGTATCGCAGAGACAAAAGGAATGAATATCATATTTATGGTTCAACGACGATAATCGTGGAATGCACAGGGGTCGTCATATATTTCCAGGTATCCCTGACGATCATTGGTGAGCGGAGTGTCTCGACCATGTCTGGAGTGTTCCCGAACCGTAGCGTAACAAACTTAAGGTCTTAGCGACGCTAGGAGATAGGTTCTGGAATTTTATAGGTTTTTATTGGAGAGAGAGAAATGATCCGGAAAGAGTTCCGGTAGTCCGGAAGGAGTTCCGGGGAGGTATGGAATGGTTCCGGGAATGTCCGAAAGTTGTTCGGGTGGTTCCGAAATAGTTTCGGAGTCATGGGATATTGAATTATATATAAATATATTAATTATGAATTAATGAGATTTTTATATTAATTTAATATTAATTAAATAAAGGAAAAAGGGGGCTCCCACCTAAATGGGCCCTGAGAGGGCCCAAGAGGGGGAAACCGCACCCCACAAGGAAGGGGGAGGCTTGGGCCTCCTAGTCCAACTCGGACTAGGTGTGGGAGGGCCCATGGGGGGTTCGGCCGAACCCCCCCTCCCCTCTCCTCCTTTAGTCCCACATGGGGGAGCCAAAGGGGTTGGCACACCCCCTTCCCCCTTTATATAGCAAGGCATATTAATTGATTTAATTGATAGGAAAATCCAATTAATTCCCGATTTCTCTCTCGATCTCGTGGTTCCCAAGTCGGAGCCGCGCCGAGCTGAGGAAGGGGGTCTCTCTCCACCTAAGCCATACCGCAGAGCGCCGTTGCTCTGCGGGATTCCAGATAAGATCTACTCCTGCGATTTCAGCTGGATCTGAATGACCGGGAGTTGTCGCTAGGCTCCGTATGTTTGCGAGTGCTCGGAGGCTACTCTATTGAGGAGCTTGGGCGACGTCGTCTCGCCCCCTGCAGCCGCCGCGCCTCCCCCCTCTGTTGCCGGCGCACCAGCCCCGGTGCTGGCGCTCTGCCTTCTTCCGCCCGACGCCCGTCGACGCAGATCATCGTCGACACCCCGGCGTCATCGACTCCGACATCGCGGCAAGTTCTCCACGACCTCGAGGTAGGCTACGTACGACTTCATCGTCAACGCTTGTGCGGGAGCGTAATCCCCGCTATCGGTCTACATGGAGGTAATGTAACCCGTTCCGCCACCGTTATCGCATGTACTAGATAGATAGATCCTGTCTAGTTAGGGTTTCGTACGCTAGAAAAATTATTGTTTTCTGCCCCGTAACCCCTTCACCTCCCACTGTGGCCACCGGGTAAGTTATTTTTCAACCGACTTGTCCTACTCGGACCCTATCCGAGATCTCTTCTGATTTGCCTTCAAACTATCCAGGGTGGCGCTCGACATCCCACAGTCTGCCGGTTCACGCCAGCCGGGCTCCAGGTCTCCCAGCCCAACTGGGGCTGCACCTTCACCGCCACGTCGCCGGGCGGAGGATGCCGGTCCAACGAGGTACGATCTCGACACGACCGAGGTGTCCGCCGCACCCGCTCCAGGTGCTTCTATGGGCCCCAGGATCCCCGTGGCCAGCCTGCGGGCACCGAAAGCACGGCCACGCAATCCTCTGCGCCCGAGAGGTCCGTCCTTCCGGATTCGCCACACCGCCCACTGTCTCCTACTCTTGATGCGGACATATCGAGCCCCCCTCGCCAAGTTGTGCCTCGGGCGGCCTCTTGGCTCGCCCCGCGGAAGTCGCCGCCGGCTAAGCAGCCCACTTCTAAGCCTACCCGGCAGCCGGACTCCTAAACCGGAAAACAACGGAACCAATCTTATGGCCAGAAGAGTACGCCTGTCAAGCCCAACGCTCCGCCGAGGTCCTCGGCGCAGGACCTGGTCTTGACTAAGGGTCCCTCCGCTCCGGGTAGGCACTCCTGAACGGATAGACGTCGCCTAGAGGGGGGGGGGTGAATAGGCGATTTAAAACTTTTTCCGAGGAGCCGGAATATCCGGTCCAAGAGTGACCCGGAAATTCCGGTATGCTTGATAAAGGCGGAATAAAACTAGAAGTTTACTTTAACAAGCATACAACCTAGATATAAATACTAGGCTCACCTATGTGCACCAACAACTTATGCTAAGCAATACAAGTAACAAGGTGATGGCAAGATATATGACTTCAAGCACGAAGGCTATCACAATGTAAAGTGCATAAGTAAAGAGCTCGGGTATAGAAATAACCGAGGCACGCGGAGACGAGGATGTATTCCTGAATTCCACCCAAAGGGTGTACGTCTCGTTTGGAGAGGTGTGCACAACCACAACAGGTTAGCCGCAACGCCACAAAGGCTCACCTTCTTCTCCTGATGAACTCAACCACAAAAGTTTGCGAGTTCACCTTCCACTATTGATCTCCTTTGGGGCGGAGATCGAATCCCGTACAACTCTTGAGGCACACACCCACAACTTAATTGGGGGCTCCCAAGTCTTGAGGCACACACCCACAACTTAATTGGGGGCTCTCAAGTGACCACAAAAGGTCTTGACCACAAAAGGTCTTGGCCACAAAAGGCGTCTAGGGTCCAAAGACCCAAGAGTAACAAGCTCACAAGTATCACCACCACGAATCCTCGTGGAGGGCTCAAACCGATGCAAATGCAATGGCAAGAGCACACGAAGTGCTCAAGTCCTTCACTGTCAAATACCAACACAACAACAAATGTTTATGGGGAAATAAGAGAGGAAGAACAAAGGAAACCACAAAGGAGTCAAATCCTTCACTCCCAAATCCCACCAAAAGCAACTAATGCTTATGGGGGGAGAAGAGAGGAAGAACAAAGAAGAAGAACCACAAAGGAACTCCAAGAACTAGATCCACTAAGTTCCCCTCACTTAGAGGAGAGAATTATTGGTAGGATTGTAGATCTAGATCTCCTCTCAACTTTCCCTAAAGAATATGGAAGATTCAATGGAGGGATTGAGAGGGAAGTGAGCTTTCCAAGGTCAACAATGGAGTAGGAGAGAGGGGAAAAACGTGCTGCCTTGGATTAGCTGGGGAAGAAGAAGGGGAGGGGTATTTATACCCCTCCAGGAAATATAGCCGTTGGCTGTTTCGACACTCGGAAATTCCGGTATAAGTGAGACTCGGAAATTCCGGTTACCCGGAAATTCCGAGTCCATGAAATTTCCGAGCTGAAATTCCGGCTGGAGTCAGAAGCAAAACCAAACTTTTCCTTAGCCATTTCTGGAGGACTTTTCTGTGGGCACTCGGAAATTCCGGTAGACGGAAATTTCCGAGCACAATTTCCGACTGGAGTCAGAACCCTTTTTTTCTCCTTTCCTTAGCCGTTTTCTTGGATCAGCTGGGGAACCGGAAATTCCGGTAGAGCGGAATATCCGGCCCCAATAATCCGAATCAGCAAAACACCGAAACGAAAACTGCTATAACTTTTGCAAATGAACTCCAAATGAGGTGAGACCAATTTTGTTGGAAAGATAGCGACGATGAGCACCCAACAATATTGCATCCCATAAATAGAGTAAAATCACCACACATGGCAAGGTGTGGGACATTCCCCATGATAGAACCGACAAAATTTCCGCCACCGAAAACGCAACATGTTGTCCAAAGTAAAACCGATTTCGATGAACAAGAGCTTGACATGGAGATGAACCAAGCTCTAACTCCTCACCGCCATAAAAGCCAAATAAGAACCAAGAAATATAATATGCCAAGTATGCAAAGGTTTGAGCTCTCCACAACGATGCGATCAAGTTACTAACTTGAGAGCCCCTCTTGATAGTACGCCTATCTATCCTATAGCCCTATCAAGATCATACCTTTGCCTTGAGCATTCCACCGGAGTTGGATGAAGACTATCTTGATCTCTTCAAGTGGTTCATCTTTCCTTGATTGCGCGTCCAAGCACATGCTTGATGAAGACTTATCCAAATACTCCCCCATGCTCACAATGGGAGAGTCTCGCTTCGCTTCATCTTCATGTATCCATTGCAAGCACCAAGCATAGGATCTCTTCAAGAAGCTTCTCTTGGTCTTGGTCTTGCACATCTCACCTTGATGACGATCACCACAGGACGTCATCCTCCATGAGCTATATGAAATCTTCATTTGATGCAAGCCCATGGGAAGATACCTAATCTCATATAAAGATACCACACACACATATATCATGGGTTAGTTCACAAAGCTATGCGGACAAGTGTTTACCATCCCAAGAGATACATGATCGCTCTTGGTACATCTTGTAGCTTTGTGTGTTGATCAACATCTTGATCAACCTTGTATCTTCCAAAATTTCTTCACTAATATGATGTCTTGAATCCTTCAAGACATACTTGCAATATGCTCCACTCAACACATAAGCTCCAAGAGTCCAACACATGAACTCCACAATTCCATGGACATGATCTATAATGATATCTCAATGCAAACATTAGTCCATAGAGATTGTCATTCAACCAAAACCACACATGAGGGAAAATGCTCTTTCAACTCCGGCCTGCCACCGCCTCCTGCCGACATCCCCACTGCCGCTCTGCAAGCTCTGCGAGCCTCCGTAAGTGGAGTTGTGCCTTCAGGATCCCGGGAAGCTGGAGCACTGAGCGCACCCACCGTCACCGGCTTACGCACGGTTGACGAATACAACCTGGACTGGATCGCGGTCGACGCCCCCGAGATCTCGGGAGACCTACATGCGGTTGGCCCAAGCCGCAGTGCGCAAGCGCTGCACGCACTCCAGGTGGTTGTCTTGGACGCAACCCGTGCAGTGGATGTAAGTCTTCTATTCTCTACTATCCCTAGTCCCCGAGATTGGTGCTTAGTGATCTAAACTCGCCCGAGTAGCAGATCGCTAGGTACGAATCTCTGTAAAAATTGCACTTCTTAGTCCCCGAGATCCTCCCTTGGGTATCAAACCTCCACCGAGTAGTTGGTTGTTAATTGTGAATCTTGAAGAAATTTCTCTATTACATCCTGCTCCACCAAAGTCCCCACGGCTGATGTCGGATATACACTGTCACAGGACTGCAGCAAGAGGCGCAGCAGCATCTTCCACACCCTCCTTGCCGACTTTGGTCAGGCCAAGAACTCGGAGGAGCGGCTCCGGGGGGAGCGAGATGCCGCGCGCCAGGTCTCATTGGACCAAAAGGCTGCGATGACCGATGCGCAGTCCGAGGTCGCGCGGCTGAGCGCCGTGCTAGAGAAGGCCAGGACTACTGCTGCGGACTTGAAGACGCGCTTCTTGGATGCCACTAAGAAGCAGAAGGAGACCTTGGACCAGTCCGAGGAGCGCGCGCATGCTGCAGAGACTGAGGTGGCCCTTCTTCGGTCGAAGCAGGACGCTTGGCTTACCGAACTGACCGGTCTTAACCGGGACATGAACAGTAAGTATTCCGAGTTCTCTTTCTCCGTCTTCCTATATTTCCGACATTGCCTCACGGCTTGTCTGTGTGACAGTTCTTCTTTCTCAATGGCACTTAGAGCATTCCCGGGAAGCCGCCAACCTCGCGATCACCGCCGCCCGGGAGAAGAGGGCCGGGAAGGGTCCAGTCTCAGACGCATGGGATATCGATGATCATCTCATGGCCCAGAAGGCACTGATAGTTCCCCTCCGGACTATCGGCACTAGACTCCTTAGCGCAGCAGTTCACGCGCATGGTGCGTTGTGGCCAGGTGCTACCGGCAAGCTCTCGGTCACCGAGTTGGCCGCCGCGCTCCAGGATGCCGGAAACCGGCTTGATGCTTGGAAACGGTCAGCTGTCCGGGCTGGTGCCGACCAAGTTCTGCATCACGTCCTGAGCTGGTACGAGAAGCTCGACCTGGAGGTGATCAAGAGCTTGCGCACCATTTCGGAGTGGTACACCGATCCGGCAAAGATCCGGCTACGCCAGGAGACCCTGCACCTCCTCGCGAGTTGGGCCGATCCCGACTCGTTCATGACGAGCCTTGTTGAATCTGACTCCGATTCGGATTATGATGATGATGCCGGGGCGCACGATGCCGGGGGCGCGGATGCCGAGATGCTGGATATCGGTGCCGGGGAGGAAGTCGGCGAGACAAGCACGGCTAACGAGACCGCCACCAACAAAGACGATGCCGATCTTCCACCGCCCAAGGTCCCGCTACCCGAAACGGGTGTCTCCGTGCCGAGTACTGCCGCTGCTGCCGAGGAACTTGTCACCGAGCCTCCTGTTGCCGACCAAGCTGAGAAGCCGGCTTCTCCCGTTGTGCCCTGAACGTCTGGGGCCTAGGACGACATACTTTTTATGCTTTGCTTGAAAACACTTAACCATTTAAACATTAAATCCCCGGGATGCCAAGTGCAGATGTAATATACATTTAAGTCGTATGATATGTCGGTTAACTTTTGCTTTTAACAAACTACAAGCTATGTTGGTTTATTTCGCCACGAGTCCCCGGGTTCATTTTCATGTTTACCACAGTTAGGTGATTTCTGCTCTTGTCTACCATATCGGCGTTCGATAGTCGAGTAACGAAACCCCATTCACAGTATACACTACTTACAAATATCCGAGTTCTAGTTGGATATTTTCCGACATAGGAAGTATACAAAAAAAACAGGTTAGTAAGACGCATATGCCGAAACAACTCCTAAATCAAGTCCCCGAGTTTTATTTCGTGTTCACCATACTTGATGCTCTTTGCTCTTGACTACCATTTCGGCGTTTGTCAGTCGAGTCACAAGAGTATTTCACATGACATATATTACTTTAGCTTTGAAACCGAGTTCAGAGTGTTTCCGGCATATACCAAACATAAATAAATACGAGGTAGTCCCCGAGTTCCTCTCTGGGTTGCCGACATGCATATAATAAGTAATTGATAAGGTAATGCTGAAACGAAAAGAGGTAGTCCCCGGGTTTCTCCTGAGGACACCGACATGCAATACTGAACAAACAACCAACTTGAGCGAGGCAGTCCCCGAGTAACTTCTCAGGGTGCCGACATTTCATTGATAGAGACCGAGATACATACAATGTGCCGTTTATGTGTAAAAGGGACGGAGTAGAGCTACATTCCATGGCCGTTTGGTTTCCTCCCCGGCTTTGTCCATTACACCCTTTCTAGCCTCCTGTGCATTTACAAGGTAATAAGAATTGTTGGGCAACGCTTTGATTACAACAAAAGGCCCCTCCCAAGGAGGTGAAAGCTTATGCATTTCGGCGGTGCGCTGTATTAGCCTTAGCACCAGATCTCCTTCCCGGAATACTTGGGGATGCACCTTCCGGCTATGAATAGCGACTGAGGTTTTGCTGATAAACTGTGGACCGAGACAATGCCAATTCTCTTGCCTCTTCGAGCAAGTCGACAACGTTCTGCCGGACTTCTTTTGCTTCGGTCTCGGTGAACATTGTTACTCTCGGTGCATCATACTGGATGTCGGTTGGCAGCACTGCCTCGGCACCATACACCATGAAGAATGGCATATACCTGGTAGATCTATTGGGTGTGGTCCGGAGACCCCACAGTACTGCCAGTATCTCCTCTATCCAACATCCCGAAGTTCTCAACAATGGCTCGATCAGGCGAGCCTTGATGCCGGCTAACACCAAGGCATTTGCTCTCACGACTTGCCCATTTGCCTCTGGATGAGCGACCAATGCTACATCCAACCGGATTCTTTCTCCGCACAGAACCGAGCAAATTCACCCACGGCCAAGTTGGTGCCATTGTCCGTGATGATGTTGTGCGGGTAGCCATATCTCAGGATGATATCCTTCAAGAATTGGACCGAGGTGTGCCCGTCGCACTTCCGGATCAGCTTGACTTCTATCCACTTGGTGAACTTGTCCACCATCACCAGCATGTGTGTCATGTTGCCTCTTGCCGGTTTAAATTGCTCCACCATGTCTAAGCACCATACAACAAATGGCCAAGTGATAGGGATGGTTTTCAGTGCTGAGCCGGCATATGTACCTTGTGGGCAAACCTCTGGCACCCTCCACACTTCTGGACAATGTCTTCTTCTTGTTGCAAGGCTGTGAGCCAATAGAACCCATGCTGGAATACTTTTGCCACCAGGGCCTGGGATGAGGCATGGTGCCCACATTCTCCATGATATATCTCCTGCAGCATTTCTTGGTCTTCTTCTGGCTCCACGCACCTTTGAAGCACCTCGGTGACACTTCTCTTGTACAGCTCCTGGTTGATGATGGTGTAGGCCTTGGATCTTCGTAGTATTTGTCGGGCTTCTACCTCGTTCTCCGGAAGGGTGCCATCCGATATGTATGCCATGATGGGCTGCGCCCAACCCGGGACAGGCCGTACCGGGAACACGGGAGCATCTATATCCATTGGCTCAGCCGACATCACCTCCGCATACATGCCATGTCGAGTCTCCGAGTTTTGTGGTACACTCCCCGGGTTTAGTGCAGTACTCCCGACTTCCAACTCCATAGGCACGGCTTCAAATCCAGGTTCCATCAGATTCAGGTTCCTTGGGGATGAAGATGGATTCCGACTCGGGTGAGGGCTGAATAGATGGCTTCCTCAGATGCTCCAGAGCGATGCCAGGTGGAATGGCATCCCGAGATGACCCCAGCTTGAATAACACATCCGCTGCTTCATTTTCCCCTCTTGGTATGTGCTTGAACTCGCAGCCTTCAAAAAATCCGGATATTTTTTGCACATGAAATTGATATGAGGCCATGTTGGCATCAATCGCATCCCAGTTTCCCGACACTTGCTGCACCACCAGGTCGGAATCACCAAAGCACTCTATCCGGCGGATACCGGTCTCCTTGGCGACATTGAGCCCATGCACCAATGCTTCGTACTCGGCCACATTGTTAGATGCCCGGAAGTGAATTTGCAGCACATATTTCAACACATCTTGCTTTGGCGAGGTGAGGACCACCCCGACACCCAATTCGATCTTGTCCTTGGAACCATCGAAATGCATGTTCAAAAAATTGAAGTCGGGAAGTGGAGGTTCATACTGCATCTCGGCCCAGTCTACCAGGAAGTCCGGCAACGCCTGTGACTTAATGGCGTCTTGTCTCTCGTATGTCGGAGCATATGGATACAACTGGATGACCCATTTGGCAACTCGGCCGCTTGCATCTTTGCAGCCGATGATCTCGGCCAAGGGAGCTTCGCATACTACCGTGATCGGGTGTTCTTGGAAATAATGCTTGAGCTTGGTAACCGCCAAGTACACCCCATATGCCATCTTCTGGTAGTGCGGATAGTTCTGCTTGGAGGTCGAGATCACCTCGCTCAGGTAATACACTGGTCTCTGTATCAGCTTGTCCCCTTCTTATCTCTCCACCACTATGGCCACACTTACTACCCGGTTAGTGGCAGCGATGTAGAGCTACATAGGTTCCTTGGGAAATGGGGAT
Source organism: Poa annua (assembly GCA_026929855.1). Taxonomy (NCBI): domain Eukaryota; kingdom Viridiplantae; phylum Streptophyta; class Magnoliopsida; order Poales; family Poaceae; genus Poa; species Poa annua. Next base: position 83,605,136 of record CM049430.1, read on the forward strand.
GGCAACACTGGTGCTGTTGAGAGCATCTTTTTTAAATCATTGAACGTCGCATCAGCTTGCGGGGTCCATACAAAAGTTTTGATCTTTTTCATCAATTGGTACAAGGGCAAAGCTTTCTCCCCTAGCCGGCTCACAAACCGACTTAGGGATGCCAAGCAACCAGTGAATTTATGCACATATTTGAGACATGTGGGTAGTTTCATGCTCTGTATCGCACGTATCTTACCCGGATTGACCTCAATTCCCCGACTTGAAATTAGGAAACCGAGTAACTTGCCTGTCGGAACACCGAATGTACATTTATCCGGGTTCAATTTCATCCGGATTTTTCTTAAGTTCTTGAATGTTTCCCTCAGATCATCGATCAGAGAAGATTGTTCTTTTATTTTTATGACTATGTCATCGAAAATAGACCTCGGCATTCCAGCCTATCTGGTCATGTAAACATTTCTACATGCATCTCTGGTATGTAGCACCAGCATTTCTTAAGCCAAAGGTCATGACATGATAGCAATAAGCCCCATATGGGGTAATGAAAGCAGTTTTCAATGGATCATCCGGGTTCAAAGGTATATGGTGGAAACCAGAATAAGCATCTAAAAAAGTCAAAAGCCCACACCCGACAGTGGAATCTATCACTTGATCTATCCGGGGGAGTGGGAACGGATCTTTCGGGCAGGCCTTGTTGAGGTTGGTTAAGTCGATCCACATGCGCCACACCTTGAGTAGGAGGGGATCATATTTCTTCTTCTCAACAAGGACCGGATTTGATATCCAATCCAGATGCAGCACCTCCATTACAAACCCGGCAGCCAGAAGTACTGCGAGATGCTCCATGATGGCAGCTCTGAACGGCAGTTGACCACCTAGAGGGGGGGGGGTGAATAGGTGGTGACCAATTTTTATCTCTTTTTCAGTTTTTAGGCTAGCGGAAAGTAAATTGTCTAGATGTGCAACTAGATGATACAAGTGACAAACTACAAGGAAACTAGGCAAGTACAGGAAATAAAGATGCGGTAAAGGAGAGTGGAACGAAACAACCGTAGGGACTCGAAGACAAAGGTTTTATCCCGAGTTCCACCACATAGGTGTACGTCTCGTTGGAGAGGTGTGAGCTACCACAAAGGTTTGCTCAACGCCACAAAGGCCTCACCCTATTCTCCTGTGAATTCGACCACAAAGGTGCGAATCCACACTTCCACTAAGGACTCCTTTAAGGGCGGAGAAAGTCCCGTACAAATTCGTGAGGCACACACCCACAACTGAATTGGGGGCTCTCACAACGACCACAACAGGTCACTTCCACAAAGGAATCCACAAAGGATCAAATTACACAAGGTTGAACCTATCTATCCACAAAGGAACCCTAGATTCGTTGCCCCTCAAGAAATAGAGGGGGAAAGTCAAATCGCTTCGGTGGAGATGTAGATAGGTGGCTTCTCCCTCAGATCCCCAAGTATCAACGGATTTGAGTGGCTAGATTGAGAGATCCGGGAGAAACGAGCTTCAGCACCAATGGAGGAGAGAGAAAATCTTGAAGCTTAGGAAGCTGGAGGTAGGTGGAGGGGTATTTATACCCCTCCTCAAAATCTGCCCGTTGCACAGCCGCCAGCCCGGAAATCTCCGGGTTGAGAACCGGAGATCTCCGGACCCCGGAAATTTCCGGTGCAATTTCCGGTTGAGCAAGAAACTGGATCAGTACTGGTTGGACTTCTTGACTTGGTCAAAATTCCTCTGACACTCGGAGATCTCCAGATTGGGGCTCGGAAATCTCCGAGCGCCGGAAATCTCCGAGAGGATTTCCGGCTAAAATTGTTTTGGAGTCAGTACGCATTTGAATTCAGACTTAGTGAAAAATAAGTTTGGCTCGGAAATCTCCGGTCTGTGGACCGGAAATTTCCGGGCCCCGGAAATCTCCTGACTGAATTCCTGAACAAATATCAGGTGCAATTGAAATGATATTTAGGCAACCTAAGTATTCCTCTTTGACAGTCAACCTGTAAAATAGCCTGCATGCTTCATCACAAACATTAGAATACTTTTTTATGTTGTCATTAGTCACCAAAACTTGGGAGTACATAGAATGCACTTTCAATCTCCCCCTTTTTGGCGAATGATGACAACACAAAAAAAAGAGTGGATTTGCAAAATATAGACGGAGCTCCCCCTAGGTGAGTGCACTATTTAAGAATGTCTTTGGAATACAAAGTGCACATTCCTTAGGATCAAAACTCCCCCTAGATTTTACAAAGCACACACAAACACAATAGAAGCAACAAACTTAGATAAATAGTTATTACAATAGAGAATTTAACAGTACTCATGTCTCACACACATGACGAAACAAACACAGTCACGAAATAAGAGAGCACTGAAGAAAGCAAAGCGAAAAGAAAGAAGTGCTCTCAGCCCATGCAAATCCCGAGAGTCCTAGAGATACTTCTCCCCCTTTGGCATCAAGATACCAAAAAAGGAGGAGGTTCCACTAACGTCCCATGACTCAAGAGTCGGAACCCGCGTCCTGATCATCTTCCTCTTCCTCCTCCGTGTCAGCATTCTCAAGATCGCTGTCCTCTGGCACAGCATCATCCCAATCAAAAGTGAGACCATCTGCATTCCAATCCTTGAAGGGAACCCGAGGCTTCAAAGGTTGCTTCGGAGCAGGCATCTTCATGTGAGCCATCATTGCTTCTTGGCGCTGCATAATGCGATGGTTCTGAGAGTAGATGGAGTAGTTCTCTGAGGAGTCAAACACCACAGTGGCATAGAACTGATGTATAAGAGAGACGCTGTAGCTGCACTCAGTTCTCATCAAAGGCTCCAAACCCAAAAGACCACACACCTTCACAGCACCACCAAAATAATCTGCCTTCTTCATTAATTTGTCAAAGTCAATCCACTTCATGGGGCAGATTGGCTTGTCAATGGAGAACTTCTGATAGACTTCCCTGTAGATCCATGCCATCTCAGTGCAAAAGTAAGTGGGATCATCAGACTCCACATCATAGGATAGTTCACTTCGCCACTTGCGAAAACTTCCTTTGTTGAAGTCTTCAAGGCGGAGCTCGGTCTTCTTCTTCTTATTAGCACCAATAGGTTTCCTGAGGAAGGCTGAGTGCTCAGTTTGTGAGTTGTCTTCACTGGAGGACCCACTGGGAGGGCGTGAGTGAACTGGTTTGGCTCTTCCGCGAGTAGATATTTGCTTAAAGCGGCCACGAGGATTGGAACCTGCAGGTACACATCATAGAGTGGATGGAAAGCATATGGGGTAAGCACTCATGTCCAAGATTGAAAAAGGAACATACTAGAAAAGTTTTGGCAAACATAGTTTCTGGACTTAGCTGTTTTGATTCTGAGCAGGCCGGAGATTTCCGGGTCTGACTCGGAGATCTCCGGGGTCCGGAGATTTCCGAGTGAGGACCGGAAATTTCCGGTCTGCAAGAAATTTTGACAGATCTGAACAAAATCTATGGATGAAAAATAGATCTGTGCATATGGAAGGTAGAACATGCCTAGGGGAGCAATTCTACCAAAGGAAACAACCAACAACCTCCTAAATCTGCTAGGTTAAACGAAAACAAGTTTCGTCCTAGATTTGAAATAAGAGGAGTTACCGGAGGACATTGCGAAAAGCGTGCGGATGGAAACGAGGCCCTTGACGAGGAGAAGCAGATCCCCGAAGCACGCAAGAAACCCTCGAACGATCCACCCGCAGCGAGGAAAGGAAGAATTGGAGATTTTCGGAGGAGAGAGAGATGATTAGGGCACGGGGTGGATGAACTGGCCGAACCGGCCGGTCCACCCGTGCCCTTATATAGACAGGAAAATTTGAACCGGAAATTTCCGGACTGAGGCTCGGAAATTTCCGGGTGCCGGAGATTTCCGGGGCTATTTCCGGATAGGACTTAGCCCTGGAAAACTTTTGGCACGCTCGGAGATTTCCGGACGTCGGACCGGAGATTTCCGGACCCCGGAGATTTCCGGCTCTAATTCCGATTCATCTTCGCCTGAGGTCAGTGCCGAAATTGAAAAAGACTTAGGTGCCAGAAATCGCAGGGGCCGGAGATTTCCGAGTCTCAACTCGGAAATTTCCGGACGCCGGAAATTTCCGGGACTATTTCCTTTCAAAAATCAACACAGGTCAGTGCTGATTTTTTAAGGGACTTAGTCTCGAAATTTTCTTGTAGCCCGGAGATTTCCGAATAAGGCTCGGAGATTTCCGTTCAAACCCAAAAACTCCAGGAACAAGATACCAAAAAGGGACATGAGTGGGGAAAAGCATGTTTACAGGATAGTGAAAGGCTTAGGATAGATACTCAAACTGAAAAGAAGACACACTCAAGTTGAAAAAACCATAAAACACAAGAGAAGACCAACAAGAGTGTGTTTTCCCAAAAGAACCAAAGACAATGCAAGTGAGAATAAAAAAAATAAAACCAAATGGAATCCAAAGAGAAAAAGAGTTGGTGGCCGAGGCCACCGTGTATGAGTTGTAGCATGGTACCGCGAAGATATATCTTGAGTCCATAACTACATCTCAACATTGAAGCTCACAAATTAGATTCAATTTGAAGTTTTAGCAATGATATGTCACTATATGCATAATAGGGGGAGGAAGAGTCCAATGTATTAGGAAAACACTCCCCCTAAGTCCATGCGTACCTCTAGGTCTTATAAAACCTTAAACGTTGGAGTGTGTGTACGGAGCTCAAACCAAGGCCCGAGAATCTATGATATTGAGCTCATTCCTCAAGTAGCAAAAGCGGGCTTCATCAAGGGGTTTCGTGAAGATATCCGCCAATTGATCCCTTGTACCAACATATGATAGATCAATATCTCCTCGTGCCACGTGATCGCGGATGAAGTGATGACGAATCTCAATGTGCTTGGTCCTTGAATGTTGCACCGGATTGTATGGAATTTTGATGGCACTCTCATTGTCACATAAAAGCGGCACTTTGTCCAAGAGGACACCGTAATCCTTTAAAGTTTGCCGCATCCAAAGAAGTTGAGTACATCCGCTTGCGGCAGCAACATACTCGGCCTCCGCCGTGGATAATGAGATAAAATTTTGTTTCTTTGAGGACCAACTCACCAAAGATCTTCCAAGAAATTGACACGTTCCGGATGTGGACTTCCTATCATCAATGTCGCCCGCCCAATCGGAGTCCGTATAACCACAAAGAGACAATGTGCCATCTTTGGGATACCACAACCCAAAGCAAGGGGTATGAACCAAATATCTGAAGATTCTCTTTACGGCCATCAAATGACTTTCCTTAGGCGCGGCTTGATAACGAGCACACACTCCCACGCTTAAAACGATATCGGGCCTAGAGGCACACAAATAAAGAAGAGACCCAATCATAGAACGATACTCCTTTTGGTCTACCTCTTTACCGTCGGGGTTGAGTTGGAGGTGGCACTTGGTTTGCATAGGAGTCGTCACACCGTTAAGTCCAAGCAATTTGAATTTCTTGATCATCTCTTGAATATACTTGGCTTGACAAATGAAAGTCCCTTCCCTCAATTGCTTTATCTCAAAGCCAAGAAAGAACTTGAGTTCACCCATCATGGACATCTCGAACTTGTCGGTCATTAGCTTGGAAAACTCATCATTGAACACACGGTTAGTAGAACCGAAGATAATGTCATCGACATAAAATTGACAAATGAAGAGTTCACCATTAACCTTTTTAGTGAAAAGAGTGGGATCGATTACCCCAACCTCAAATCCACGGTCTACCAAGAACTCTCTCAAGTGCTCGTACCATGCACGGGGGGCTTGTTTAAGGCCATATAGAGCTTTGTCCAAGACATAGACGTGGTGAGGATGGTTGGGGTTTTCAAAACCCGGGGGTTGTTTAACATAAACAAGTTCTTGCAATGGACCATTAAGAAAAGCAGATTTTACACCCATTTGTTGCAATTTGAAACCATGGTGAGAAGCAAAAAGCGATGAGAATACATATCGATTCGAGTCTTGCGACCGGCGCGAAAGTTTCTCCAAAATCGATGCCTTCGACTTGAGAGAATCCTTGAGCCACCAACCGCGCCTTGTTCCTTACAACGATACCATGTTCATCTTGCTTGTTCTTGAAGATCCACTTAGTGCCGATAACGTTGCGGCAATCTTTAGGCTTCTCAACTAGACGCCACACTTTGTTGCGCTCGAAGTTGTTAAGTTCTTCATGCATAGCCCCTAGCCAATCGGGATCTTCAAGAGCATCAAAGACTTTCTTGGGCTCGACCATGGAAATGTGTGCTTGATGCTCACTAAAGTGAGCTAATTGACTTCGTGTGGAGACCCTTGCTCGAATATCACCAATGACCTTGTCGAGAGATAATGCTCTAAGTTCCAAAGACTTTTCAAAGCAAGCTTGACGACGAGTTTCAATTGCCGCCCTTGTGGTGGGGACAATTTCTTGACCATCTTGATCGTTTGGATCCTCGTCTTGACCTTCTTGTGGGCCTTGATCATCATGAGAAGTCTTTTCATGAGGTGGAGAAGGATGATCTTGCCCTTGAGTAGAACTTGGAGAAGTGGAGTTGGCTTCGATAATCTTGGTGGAGGAGGCATGATCTTTTTGTTGATGAAGATCTTGTTGAGATTCATCATGAGCTTCATCTTGAGAAGAAATAGCATGCCCTTGTTGAGGAGGATCTTGAGATTGTTCTTGAGGGGAATCATCATTTTCTATGGGTGAGCCACCTTGTGGTTCTTGTGATGGTGAGGTTTCCTTGATGGGAGAACTTGAATCATCTTGAACAACTTCTTCATGGACTTCAATTGGACGTAGAAAGCCCACCCCCATCTTCTTAATAGCATCAAAAGGTTGTTCATCACCTACATCACAAACACCAACTTGCTCCACTTGGGAGCCATCATTTTCATCGAATTCCACACTACAAGACTCTATGATAATCCGGGAGGATTTATCAAAGACTCTATAAGTGTGGGACTCGCTACCATAACCGACAAAGATCCCCTTAAGAGACTTAGAGTGAAACTTACCCAACCGGACACCCTTGACTAGATAATAGCACTTACATCCAAACACTTGGAAGTAGCCAATGTTGGGTTTATTGCCGGTGAGGATCTCATATGGAGTCTTCTTCAAACCTTTGCGGAAGTAGAGGCGATTAGATGAGTGACAAGCGGTGGAAATAGCCTCCGCCCAAAAGTTGATGGGAGACTTGAACTCCGCCAACATAGATCTCGCCATATCGATGAGAGTCCGGTTCTTTCTTTCGGCAACGCCATTTTGTTGAGGAGTGTAAGCAGCGGAATATTGATGACGAATGCCTTCTTCACTAAGAAAGTCATTAAGAGTGTAGTTCTTGAATTCCGACCCATTGTCACTACGAATAACCAAAATGGGAAGGTCATATTGGCGTTGAACTTCCTTTGAGAAGTCGATGAAGACTTGTTGAGTTTCATCCTTGGTCTTGAGGAAATAGACCCAAGTATATCTTGAATAGTCATCAACAATCACGAGGCAATATTTCTTGCCACCAAGACTTATCTCCGGAATTGGTCCAAATAGATCAACATGAAGGAGTTCCAAAATCCGGGATGACGATATGATGGTCTTGCTTGGATGAGGAATGTCATGCATCTTGCCTTCCACACAAGCTCTACAAATTCGATCCCTTGAAAAGGAAACATGATCTTTTAGTCCAAGAATGTGGCCACCCTTGTGAAGACTTTGCAAAGTACGCATGTTTACGTGAGCTAGTCGGCGATGCCAAAGCCAACCCACGTCGGCTTTTCCGAAGAGACACATGGCTTGAGAAGTGGTGGCTCCGGAGAAGTCCACCACATAGAGCTCATGCTCCACGTGTCCCACGAAAGCCACTCTTAGCGACTTGCTCCACAAGAGGACCACAATGTCCTTATCAAAGAAGGGAGAGATCCCCCTCTTTGTTAAGGCACGAACCGATAACAAATTATAGCCAAGAGATTCAACAAGCATGACATTGACAAGAGAAATGTCGGGGGCAACTACCACTTTGCCAAACCCGGTTACCTTAGACCTTGATAAGTCACCAAAAGTTACGGTTACTTGATCTTCATTAGGTTTCAACTCCGTAACAAGTTCTTTGCTCCCGGTCATATGACTTGTACATCCACTATAAATTATCCATTTGGAACCACCGGGAGAAAGATTCTCCGACGCCTTTGCCATAAGACACTTTGAGCTCTTGGTGATGGAGTTCTCATTAGGCGATGTGAATAGAGACGATGAAGAGCTTGTCGTAGTTGAAGGAGTTCTTGTCGTTGATGGAGAGATGATAGTTGTCGAGGTAGTGGCAAGGGCCGCTACTTTATTTGGGGTTTCTTCCTCCGACTCTTCATCATCGGTGGGATAATCCTCTTGAGTCAACAACATGATGCGATGCTTCTTGTTAAAAGGCATCTTCTTTCCATAGGCCTTCTTGGGAGGCATCTTGGTTTTTTCCTTGAGCACTAGACGTCCACCATGCTCTTCTCTTTTCTCATAAGGGCACTCGGCAACGAAATGGAACTTGTCTTGACAATTGTAACATGTCCTTGACTTGGAGGGTGAGACCCTATCGGCTTGAGGTGCATTCTTGTCAAAACGCATCTTGCCTCTTGAGGGATTGTTCCAAAAGGTGCGAGCCGCAAGAGCGAGATGGTCATTGTAAGCAATCTTGAGTGCTTCCTCGGACATGGCGGCAAAGCTTCCAAGATCATCTTCATCATTGTCTTCCTCAACGGTAGCCTTCAAAGCAAGGTTGGTTGTGCCTCTTTGCATTCCAAGAGCCCTTGCCCTTGCATCTTGAGCATTCTTAGTGGCCACCTTGTATGCGGCCATCTCTTGCATAACCTCATTAGATGTCATGAGATGATAGTTGTGTCTTCCTTGAAGACTCTTGACGTCGGTAGGCTCACAAGCCATCATAGAGCTAACATACTTCCTTTTGATCCAAGCATCATCAATGTGAGAGGCACCCACTTCTCGAAAGTTTGTGGCTATGGTCACCAATCTTTGATACATCATCTCATGGTCTTCACCATCAAGCTTGAAAAAGCCCTCAGCTTCATTACTCAAAGAGTCATAGCGGTTCCTTCTCATGCTATCATTTCCAACGAACAACTCGGATATACCATCCCATGTCTCCTTGGCGGTGGTGAAATGTTGAATGCGAGCCATGTCCTTGTTCCCAACCGCCTTTTGGATCATGTAGAGAGCGGTGGCATCAAGTTGAGCCTCCACCACTTCTCTTCTTATTAGGTTGGTCGGATCATGCGGCTTGTATCCAACTTGAATGATGCGCCACAACTCGATTGAAGAGCTGCAAACATGAGACTTCATCATGTATTGCCATTGAGAAAAGGTATAATCTTTAAGCAATGGGGGATCACCCCTATGAGAAACTTGCGGGTGAGGAATAATGGGATCGGGGGTATGGTATTGGGATGGGGGAGGAGTGGCGTTGTAGCCTTTAGGCACTTCATCATTGGATGATGGAGTGTTTTGATGGGTTGAGGAACTACTAGCATCACCCTTCCCATCCAAAGGCAATTGCTTTCCCTTTATCAATTCGGGGTCCACATCAAGAGTAATGCCCGGAAGCACCGGAGACTTTGTGGGCAATGCAAGAGAGGTTTCTTTAGATGTCTTGAGAGACTCAAGCATATCATGAAACTTCTTGAACTCGGTTTGTATAGACGATGTCAACTTTGTTTCCAAAGAGTTGATATCGGCCATAGTGGCACCTTTCTCTTGCATTGCCGCCAAAGTCGCGGCGTCCGTTTCGGAACCCTCTTTTGGGTCAACTTGCATTGTCCAAGGTTGGTCTCAAGCGGTGAAGCTTATAAGAGACAACCTGGCTCTGATACCAATTGAACGGCAGTTGACCACCTAGAGGGGGGGGGGGTGAATAGGTGGTGACCAATTTTTATCTCTTTTTCAGTTTTTTAGGCTAGCGGAAAGTAAATTGTCTAGATGTGCAACTAGATGATACAAGTGACAAACTACAAGGAAACTAGGCAAGTACAGGAAATAAAGATGCGGTAAAGGAGAGTGGCACGAAACTACCGTAGGGACTCGAAGACAAAGGTTTTATCCCGAGTTCCACCACATAGGTGTACGTCTCGTTGGAGAGGTGTGAGCTACCACAATGGTTTGCTCAACGCCACAAAGGCCTCACCCTATTCTCTTGTGAATTCGACCACAAAGGTGCGAATCCACACTTCCACTAAGGACTCCTTTAAGGGCGGAGAAAGTCCCGTACAAATTCGTGAGGCACACACCCACAACTGAATTGGGGGCTCTCACAATGACCACAACAGGTCACTTCCATAAAGGAATCCAATAAGGATCAAATTACACAAGGTTGAACCTAGCTATCCACAAAGGAACCCTAGATTCGTTGCCCCTCAAGAAATAGAGGGGGAAAGTCAAATCGCTTCGGTGGAGATGTAGATCGGTGGCTTCTCCCTCAGATCCCCAAGTATCAACGGATTTGAGTGGCTAGATTGAGAGATCCGGGAGAAACGAGCTTCCGCACCAATGGAGGAGAGAGAAAATCTTGAAGCTTAGGAAGCTGGAGGTAGGTGGAGGGGTATTTATACCCCTCCTCAAAATCTGCCTGTTGCACAGCCGCCAGCCCGGAAATTTCCGGTGCAATTTCCGGTTGAGCAAGAAACTGGATCAGTACTGGTTGGACTTCTTGACTTGGTCGAAATTCCTCTGACACTCGGAGATCTCCGGATTGGGGCTCAGAAATCTCCGAGCGCCGGAAATCTCCGAGAGGATTTCCGGCTAAAATTGTTTTGGAGTCAGTACGCATTTGAATTCAGACTTAGTGAAAAATAAGTTTGGCTCGGAAATCTCCGGTCTGTGGACCGGAAATTTCCGGGCCCCGGAAATCTCCTGACTGAATTCCTTAACAAATACCAGGTGCAATTGAAATGATATTTAGGCAACCTAAGTATTCCTCTTTGATAGTCAACCTGTAAAATAGCCTGCATGCTTCATTTCAAACATTAGAATACTTTTTTGTGTTGTCATTAGTCACCAAAACTTGGGAGTACATATAATGCACTTTCAATCTCCCCCTTTTTGGCGAATGATGACAACACAAAAAAAAAGAGTGAATTTGCAAAATATAGACGGAGCTCCCCCTAGGTGAGTTCACTATTTAAGAATGTCTTTGGAATACAAAGTGCACATTCCTTAGGATCAACACTCCCCCTAGATTTTACAAAGCACACACAAACACAATAGAAGCAACAAACTTAGATAAATAGTTATTACAATAGAGAATTTAACAGTACTCGTGTCTCACACACATGACGAAACAAACACAGTCACGAAATAAGAGAGCACTGAAGAAAGCAAAGCGAAAAGAAAGAAGTGCTCTCAGCCCATGCAAATCCCGAGAGTCCTAGAGATACTTCTCCCCCTTTGGCATCAAGATACCAAAAAGGGAGGAGGTTCCACTAACGTCCCATGACTCAAGAGTCGGAACCCACGTCCTGATCATCTTCCTCTTCCTCCTCCGTGTCAGCATTCTCAAGATCGCTGTCCTCTGGCACAACATCATCCCAATCAAAAGTGAGACCATCTGCATTCCAATCCTTGAAGGGAACCCGAGGCTTCAAAGGTTGCTTCGGAGCAGGCATCTTCATGTGAGCCATCATTGCTTCTTGGCGCTGCATAATGCGATGGTTCTGAGAGTAGATGGAGTAGTTCTCACTGTGAATGCAACAGTTCATGTTCATGATTTTCTCAATTGCTCGAACTACCCAGGGGCGACTTTTCTTGGCAGCTTTCTTGATGTTGGGATCGGAGGGAACCCGAGATGGACCACAAAAAATTTCATCCTCATTGATATCATGCATGGTGGCTTGTTGTTGAACCAAGTGAGCAGATTTCTGGACAAGCAGGGTTGGCTTGTGAGGCTGAGTGGCAAAAGCTGCATCAAAGTCATCACCGTCTTGCTCAGACAGCTGGTAGAGGCTCTTGATGAGCAACATTATATAAGGAGTCATCAAAGTTCACTGGTCGTGGGAGAGGGGGTCTTTGATTGGGATGGTTGACCCAAATGGCATTAGCTCCAAACAATGGTGGAGGAGGTCTCGGAATGTTCGACTGTGCCGCCGGTGCATTTGGCCGAGTAGCCCCAGCACTACCTTCCTGCAACGTGCGCTGGTACCAGCTGCACTAACGGGTAGAGTTCGCAAGCTTGCTGGATTCCAGAGTATGATAGCAACATGGCTTGTTCAACATCTCCTCATATGTCAGTGGCTTCTTCTGGTCCACCCAAGTCTTCTGCACCTCTTGGTTCTGCCCCCAAGTCGGGCCAGCCACTTTCTGCCAATGATTATTTCCGGCATCCCCTTGATCTCGACCACTGCCGCAACATGGTGAGGCATAGTGGAAGTCGGGCTGGTTTCTCTTCTGACCGAAATCCTGGCGGTCATGGTTCCTGCTCGGCCCCGACCGCTGGTTCCCCGAATTCCTCCTGTTGGAGTCTCCGACATCCACCAGGGGTTGCATGGGGTCACCCAGCATGTAGGTGTCGACGATGCGCATGGTCTCGGCCAAGGTAGCCGTCATCTTCCTCTGCAACTTCTGCCATAGCATGGATCCATGCTGACATCCCTAAGCAAACCATGATATGGCCTGAGCCTCAACAACTCCTTCGCAAGAGTTGCGAATGTTGCTCCACCGAGTAAGGTATTCTCGGTCAGTCTCATTGTCCCTCTGCTTGCAAATTGCAAGCTGTTGAGGTCGGTTGGGCCTCTTGTAGGTGCTGGTAGAGTTGCTGATGAAGGCTTCCTCGAAATCTGACCAACAGTCTACGTTGTCAGTCCTCAAGTTATTCAGCCTGATCCTAGCAGGTCCTTCCAACATTTGCGACACATATCGTACCGCCCAGCGTCTGTTTCCTCCGGCTATGCTTACTGCAGTTACATAGTCGCTCAGCCAATTCTCCGGCTTCGAGCTGCCGTCATAGGTCTTGGCACCCCGGTTGAGCTGAAAATTTCACACAGCCGGCTCCCGCATGATCCAAGGTCCGAAACAGGCAGGTCCCGGAGGGCCTTGCTCTTCTATCAACTCGGATTGGTGAATCCGGTCGAGACTGAACCTGGCATCAGCTGGATCTAGCTGCCGAGTTCCTATCCAAGATCCCAGAGGATTCTTGTTAGGCTGGTATCCGAGTTGCTGCAACCTCGAGTTGCCATCGTCATGCCTGTTAACAACATGAACTGCAGCTTGTTGTGGCACAGAGGCGGCATCCCTTTGCCGGTTTCCTTGATTCTGCGATGGATTCCAGGGTGGATTACCAAGGCTAGCTGGGCCGTTATTTCCCACACCCCGGTTGCCACCACCATGGCTACTCTGCGCCTGACCGGGATTGTTCTGTCCGGCTTGCTGGATTCCGGCAAAAGTCGGGTCGTATGTTTGCAGTTGCTTGTTTTTTCTGGAGCCGCGGCTTCGACTCCGGCTCTTGCTCCTACTCGGATGAGGAGAGGAAGCCTCTCCTCCCGACCTGTTGCTCTCGGCCCTAGCCGAGTACACCTGGGACCCTGCTCCCGGGTTCTTCTTCTTAAAGGCCTTGTTCTGCCAGTTAGCCTCAACGACTAACTCGTTGACTCGCTCCTGCTGCTTGCGCAGGGCTTCCCCGGATAGCCCAGCCAACTCGGCCATAGTTGCCTCTGCAGCCCTGAGTGTTTTGGCGGGTGAGCTGTATACCGGTTTTTCTGCCGAGACAAGACTAGCCGTTCTGCTATGGCTAGGCGCAACACCACCAGCCAACTCATCGTTCACCATCCTGCCTTTCTTGCGCAGGTCTGCGATGCGCTTGTCCCTGGAATCTATCCTAGGGAACCCATGAGCTGCATTGTACTCACGGAGACTAGCACTAAGCTCGCGCCGAATTTCGGCGATCTCTTGTGCCTCAGCATGCAACAACCTACGATGCTCTTCCAGATCAGCAGTGGTGACCTGCACGTCAGCATCGGCCACCAAAGGGACAACCAATTTGGCGACCGGACCTGAGAGGGGATCCGGCCTACGACGAAGTTGGGAAGGTTGGGGATCACCATCCTGGGCAGAACCCCGCTCCTGAGGAGGTTTCGCCAAGCGAAGTCGACCACCGCTGGCGTCGCCGTCGGGGGCATCCTCGAACACCTCCTCGGTCACCCCGACCATCATGACCGCGACGCAGCTTGCGGGGCGATTGATACGCTGATCCCGGGCGGCGACGATCATGGGGGGATCTTCGGCCTCCTGGACGACGTCCGGGTAGTCGCAGACGATCTCGGTGGCGACGTAGGTGGTGAAGACGCCGAAGTCGATGAGGCAGCCGTTCGCCGGGAAGGGCCGGTTCCGGAAGCAGCCGACGTTGTTGCTGACGAAGTCCATCTCGCCAAGCCTGACGACGAGACCGGAGAGAACCCGGATGCCAGAGTGGATGATGGAACCCGTCTGGATGTGTACACCAGCCAGCGCCTCCGATGGCCCCATGGTGGGCGCCAACTGTCGTGGTGGTATCACGACAGATGCCATAGGATGGCTAATGTGTGGGGCCGATGGACGCTGGTGGATCCGGGGAGGGCTAGCGAGCTAAGAAACTCACACTGTAAGATATGTCGAAACACTCAAGAACACACACAAACATCTCCAAAACCCAAACAAGTGCACGACGGCAAGACACGAGACACGATATACCTAGGTTCGGGGCCCTCGTGAGGAGGTAAGACCCCTACTCCTGCCTTTCCTCTCACTATATGTATGTCAAAAGATCTACAACTTGCTCCTTGACCTGTTTTGGTGATGAATTAGAGAGAAAGAAGAAGTAAACGCTCTAGGAGTAAATGAGACTATAGTTTTGGCACCAAGGTTGGTCGTCCCTCCACAGGAGGAGTTATGGCGCCTTTTATAGAGTTCCGGCCAGGAGGGCCAGAAACCCTAATCTGGGTTGGGCCCACCAGTTAGATCAACGGTTAGTTTGACATCGGCTAGTGCGACCTATTCGCCGAGCTATTCGGCATAGCCCTGCCGTCATCATCTCGGCAAGGACCGCATGCGCCGTCCTGGATCATCATTGTCCCCCCATCAGAGACAAGACATCTCTTTGCCCATGCCTGTTAGCCTTTTCCGGATTTCCGAAGTAGGCATGCCCGGTCTTGTCGCAGTGTCATCGTACCGGCTGACACGCTCCCGTGTCAGGCGGGAGGTGACTGTGCTTTTGTGTCAGGAGGGATATGATATCCCTCTTGCCAGGCGGAAAGCCTGTACCTGCCCCTTGACTTCTGCCCGACATCTCCCATGTCGGTTTCTTACTCCGGTACCTTCACACAGCCTTCCTGCACATTGAATACAACCAGAACTAAGGTAGGTTAGCCGGTTAGAGCTACACCAAGATGCCTATCCGAGCGACCCGGGATCTCCTTCACCCGGGACCATGCCGAATCATCTCGACAGCCCACCGCGCCGGATAGCCTCACGGGCCCACACCGGGTTCCCTCCAGAATCCGGGAAGCTACTCAAGAGAAGTATCTCTAGGCCTAGTTTCCAGAAGATGTCTTAGGTTCTCACCAAAGACATCTTCGAGAAACTAGTTCTTAGAGGAACTCTCTGCAGGTGCTTATGCCGCTCTGGGGGTTTGGGGGTCAATTTATAGTCTCCACAGATGACCCTTGCGGCCCCCAAGAGGCACTCTAGCCCTGACAATCCCCCAAAGGCCAAGCTGCCCCTTCATTGCACCATAAGACAACTCCTAGCGCTTCCCAAAGGTCAATTCATGTAGCCATATTGCTAATCTCTACCGGGTTCTGCCTACCCCGGGGGCAGCCCCCGACAGTAATTTAAATTTGAACTACAACTGTTGGATTACTTTGTCTAGATTTTTTGGAAAAATCATTTTAAGATACACAACTAGTGGTTATATCACAGAAACATTGATAGTTATATAAAACATTACATCTTCTGATGAATTGTCATCGTGACCGTTTTGACTTTCTTTATGAAAATAAATAAATAATGTGATAAACATTTCAAATAAAGAAATCCTTTGACATGGGAACCTTATATGTGTACTAGTTGCTATGAAAAATGATAAACTTTATTTGCAACTATAACACTACTCACATCCACCAATAACAGCACTACATCCTATTAATTAGAGATAAATTGTTTACAACAATAACACTATACTCACATCCAACAATAATAACATTACTAGCTACAAAATATTAGAGAAAAATTGTTTGCAACAATAACCACTACTCACATCCAACAATTGTTTGCAACAATAACACTACTATCACATCTAACAATTAATAACACTAGCACAAAATATTAGAGATAAATTGTTTGCACTAACACTAGCTACTGTCTTCCACGCATGAGGAGACCCTAAAGACACTACAAACACTAGTACATATCGTCATCCGAATCAAAATCAGAAGGCTCCTGGCGCCGCACTTGTCGCGGTAGAAGGTGACGCTGTCCATAGTTGATGATTCTAATCTTGCGGTACACCTCCTATGCAACATAAGCATCTATTGCTGCATACTCAATATTGCAACCGTCAAAGTGGGTACTTCTCCCAAAGATAATGTTGTCCACTCTTGAATCTTTTCTTCATATTCTTGTACGCGCCATAGCAGCCATTCCAGTCTTTAGATTCTCAAGCCTAAAGATAATCTGGAGATCGATGTGGCAGGCAGATGGTATCTCAAGTCCTCAGGTGCGTTTCATCTTAATCTTGTCATTCGTTATATCAACGCTAGCAAAATGAATGCCGCTATGAAGAAAATCCATGAGTGGTTGACATTGCTTGTCACTTCTGTCATTTCGGCCAAATGCAATGCAACAATATATATATATATATATAGGAAAAATATCGTGTATGTTGCAACATTGTAGCGTCGGAAATTGTTACCTTTCGTGTGCTTGAAGATCTGTACACATGAGTGGTCCCAATTTTGCCTCAAATTTTATTGTTAAGTTTTCACAGCTCGCTCGTTATTTCCTCTTTTATCTGATAGCATCGTAGCCTGACCACCGTAGCCTGGCGGAGATTCTCTTTTCCTAACAAACTGGTCCCTCTTTTCTCTCCCCACCCGTGACCTTATCCTCCCCTGAGTCTCCTCTCTTCTCCGACCCACCCCTATCCTCTCAATCCCCTCCGTGCCCACCCCTCCCAACATCCAACGATTCAGAAACCAACAACCCACGATTCAGAAACCACGCGGCACGGCTTTCTCCTCCACTCGGCGGCAAGCCATGCGCGCCGCCAGCTTCTGCTCCCCCGAGCTCCACGACGCACCCATCCCCGACCTCCCGCTCCCGTGCCTCTTACCTACACCACGCGGCACCAGAGCCAGGCGACGGCGGCACCGGATGGGGAGGGGGAGGCACCGGACGCGAAGCTCGCCTGCACCAACGTCGAGCTGCAGGGGACGCCCCGAGGTGATGGAGGCTGGGACCAAAGGCGGGATGCAGTCTGCTCGGCAACCGGCGAGGATGTGCTGGCACAGCAAGATCCGGACGGCCCAGGGCGTCCGCGACCGCCGGATGCGGCTCCCGCGCCGAGCGGAGCCAGCCCGTGCTCTCCGTCGCCATTTACGGCAGGAGCTCCTCCATCACCGGCCCCGCCCCCTGCTCCTCTGCTCCACCTCGCTGGAGCCGGAGCGGGTTCGTCGCGGCTGGCACCGGAGGACTGATGGGGCAGCACCGGGTCCCATCCTGCGCAGGCACCGGCCGCTGGGGAGGGCGGCACCGAATTCGCGCCATCAATTTCTTCAGGCACCTCGCCATCTCCTTCACGCGGCCGACCTCCGGCTCCGCGCCGGTGACGCCCTGCCCAGGGACCACCCTGATGACGTATGCGGTTCGTGCGGCCTCGCGCGCCTCACCCCGGCTCGGATGCGGTTCGTGCGGCCTCGCACGCCTCATCCCGGTGCTCATCCCATCGAGGCCGGCGTGCGGTTGGAGGCCCTGCTTCTCGCGATGCGCTGGAGGAAACCGGCGTGCGGTTGGAGGCCTCCACTCCGGCTCGCCCCTGATGCTACGGCTCCGTCCCCTGTGTCGAGTCCTTGCACAGATCGTGTAGTTGACTGCTTCACTCCTCCCATATGCGTTCTTGTCCGTGCAGCAGCCGGCTTCTCCTTTCATGGATTGGATGATGACCTTTTTTCTTTAGTGATTCGACTGTATGCATGCATGTGATGTTTCGTTCCTCCCATATCTTTTGATTTGGCACTAGCACCGTTTCTTGATTTGTAGGCACCGTTCATGTAATTTTGTAGGCACCGAATAATTGTGAAAGGGCTATGTTCGTGAGATCTTGGTTTTGTGATATTTGTATTAGTGATTTTTTGTGAGGATTGAAGATTGTGAAGATTGATTTTTGTATTAGTGATTTTTTAGTAGACACCGAAAAATTGTAAAGATTGAAGAATGGGCACTGTTCGTATCAACAAGCACCTCTTGCTTTTGGACTGACAAAAAAACTACAGTGGCCAACCCTTTTTTCAATTTGGACTGACTCGTACAGGAGCATGTGAAGAAGCAGTGACCGGTTTCCGTTTTTGTTGGCCTAGACTTGAAAAGAAGCAGCCCACATCCCTCTTTGATAATTCCCTCCAAATAACCCATTCAAAAAGGAACCCTCTCAATATTCGGCACCAATCTCAAAGCATATTTGCATGCAATGGAACAATATACGTATGCAATGCAATGCAACATACACAATATATATGCACATTTCGGCCAATGTATAATAACAACAATATAGACAGGAACTATATAAGATCTTCCTTATTTCGGCCAAATATTCATATGCCAAGAGATATAAATTTAATTTCAGCCAATTAACACATGCATTGCAGCATTTCATTTGGGCCAATATCTATAATTTTCATTTCGGCCAATTAATATATACACAATCAAAGAGAAATTACTACCCTATGCATATATCCATATGAAATCAACAAATTTCCTATCCTATGCAATTCCTATCCATATATATGAACAATTTTCATTTTGGCCACCAATTAATATATACACAATCAAAGAGAAATTACTATCCTATGCAATTCCTATCCATATGAAATCAACAAATTTCCTATCCTATGCAATTCCTATCCATATGAACAATTTTCATTTCGGCCACCAATTAATATATACACAATCAAAGAGAAATTACTATCCTATGCAATTCCTATCCATATGAAATCAAAAAAATTAAGAAATTAATTAAGCCCCCAACATTTGGATGATTTTTTACCTTGCCCATTGGAAGACCAAGACATACTTCTTGAAACAAATTTTGATGACCGCAACCTCCTCTTGATTGGCAGTGTACTCGAGATCAAGACCGATGAACTTGTCTTGCTCCCGAGCTTCACGAAGCCACTTCTTGAAATCGGAGAGATAACCACCCACCATTGCGCTATCGTTCATATAAACGACATTAAGCTTGGCGGTATGTGCAACCACGGGTCCGCAGCGCGTGATTGGTGCCGCCGAATTCATGGTGGCCGGAGGGATTGAAAGAGAGAAGGAGAGAATCGCCGGAGAAGAGAGAGGATCAGACAGAGCCGCCGATCGAAATGAAAAGAAGCAGAGAGGAAGAAGAGAGAGCCCCGGCCGTATTGAAAAATGAAGAGACAGGAGCGAAGAAACTGTCCACTCCCGTCTAAAATCGTGGCGGGAGTCGAACGGTTAGGACCTTTAGTATCGGACCGTAACACGGCCCGGTACTAAAGCTCAATGGGATGGCAACGGCCGCGAGGGGCTAGCGAGGGTAGCTTTAGTACCGGGTCGTGTTACGGACCGGTACTGTTGTCCCCCTCCTCTCTCTCTCAGTTCAAACCGGTACTGATGCTCATTAGTACCGGCAGCAAATATAATCAGAACTAATAGTCTGGGCGTAAAGTCTTTTTTCCACTAGTGTGAGGCGGTGGCGCTAGTGCCTGGAGACGCACTGGAAGCGGCACACGGACTTGGTCGGCAGCCGCGACAGGATCTCCACCAGGAGGTCGTTGGTGAGGTCCGCCACCGGGTTGCGGTGGCGGCGACATCTCTTCTTGATCTTGGGATGACCCATCGAGATCCACCCGATGCAAAATCTCTACAATGGGCGGCACTGCCCCGAGCGAAAGATCGATCTGGAAGATGCCTGTGGGTTAGTAGATCCTAAATAAGTGTTGGGCTAGAAGGAAACGAGCAATTAAGTGCTCAATTTAGGTGAGCGAATACGCGAGCGAAATTCTGTACCCGTAAGGAAGGGATCGATCTGGCGTGAAACATCCTTCTTGCGCAGGAGTAGGGAATTCGGGGCGAGGATACTCTGTTAACTTTTTTTAATAGAAATGCTCTATGAACTTGGCCGCCATGCGAGCCTGGTCGTCAGGTATTTTATTCCAATTTTTTTTAGGTAAAACTAGTCGATATCCACAGTCTAATAGATACTGTAGAAGAGAACAAATGTCCATATCAGAAGCACTCCTAGGGTCACTTGCGAGTTATTCTTAGGGTCAAATTTATCCATGCCATTGTTCAATTCATATATTGAAAAAATGTCATTGTAAAAGCTAATTTGGAAATATGTGACTCAAACTTCTTTGACTGGTGTGCTATGCTTTTGTGGAGTTCTTCTAGCCTTTTTTATACATTGACAACATGTGATTTAGATTGAGCAATAAAATATTTATCCAAGTGCAACAGTTACCTAAAGTTGATGAGGACTTCATTATTTATTGCATCACAATCTATTGTAGTTGTTGTTTTTTCACTTGTCTTCCTACAAATATGAACAAGATAATCAAGTTCACGATATATGTCACAAATAAAGCATGCATAAACAAGACTACTGAAAGAACATTTCTTAATCCCTAGTGTTTTGTGTATTAGTTAACAATAACAATGATATACTAATCCTATTGCTAAGTATTTCAGTTTGGGTGAAACTCTTATCACAAATCCTAAAGCCAAGTTGTAGAGAAAAAGAGTTTCTGGAATTCTTCCCAGACTCGGATATTCCGGTTCCCCAACTTGGATATTCCGAGTCAACCCCAGAAAATTGGCTAAGTCAAATTCAGAAGTACTACTGAATTCAATCGGAAAATCAGCTCGGAAATTTCAAGGACTCGGATATTCCGGTTCCCCAACCCGGATATTCCGAGTCAACCCCAGGAAAATTGGTTAAGTCAAGATTCAGAAGTGGTACTGACTCCAATCGGAAAATCAGCTCGGAAATTTCAAGGACCCGGATATTCCGGTTCACCAACCCGGATATTCCGAGTCAACCCCAGGAAAATTGGCTAAGTCAAGATTCAGAAGTGGTACTGACTCCAATCGGAAATTCAGCTCGGAAATTTCAAGGACTCGGATATTCCGAGTCAACCTCAGAAAATCGGCTAAGTCAAGTTCAGAATTGGTTCTGATCTCAACCGGAAATTCAGCTCGGATATTTTCAATGACCCGGATATTCCGGGTGACCGGAATTTCCGGTGCTACTTAAACCGGAATTTCCGGGTGCCCAAGACAGCCAACGGCCAGATTTTGAGGGGGAGTATAAATACCCCCTCACTCACTCAAGAACAGCTAGCTCTCAGATTTTCTCTCTCCTACCATTCTTGAAAGCTCAAATCATCAAGATCTCCCAATCCCCCCACCCAAATTCATTGATCTTTGGAGGATTGGAGGAGAAGGCCCGGATCTACATCCTCACCGAAGGGATTTGCATTTCTCCCCCATTCACTTGGGGATTTCGTGGCTAGGGTTTCCGGTGGGAAAACCTAGTTCACCATTGTTGTACTCTTGGTGTTACCTTGACCTTTTGTGGTCTTCTTGGGAGCCCCCAATTCAGTTGTGGGTGTGTGCCTCAAGCGTTTGTAAGGGATTCGATCTCCGCCCTAAAAGGGGATCAATAGTGGAAGGTGGACTCGAAACCTTTGTGGTTGAGTTCATCGGAGAAGAAGGTGAGCCTTTGTGGCGTTGCGGCTAACCTGTTGTGGTAGCGCACACCTCTCCAAACGAGACGTACACCCTTGGGTGGAACTCGGAATTACATCTTCGTCTCCGCGTGCTTCACTTGGTTCCATTTACCTTTGCTCCCTTACTTGCTTATCTTGTTATTTCTTAGATTATCATTTAGGTAAATTCACCGTAGTTGCATATCTAGAGAATTTACCTTTGTGTTGAGCCTAAATTTGAAAAGACCTAAAAATTTTAATAGCACCTATTCAACCCCCCCCCCCCCCTCTAGGTGCCGGATTCCCGTTCAATTGGTATCAGAGCCTTGTTCACTTTTAAGGGCTTAACCGCCTAAGTGCAACGATGACGGAATCCGATGCCGAGAGGGCCGCCCGTGAAAAATTAGAGGCGGAGAAGGAGGCGTTAGCCAAAGGGGCAACCATGGCCGATCTTATTGATATGAGATCGTCCTTGGAGGCCCAACTCCTCAAGATGAATGAGATGCTCATGACACTCTTGAAGTCTAAGGAGCCCGAGGCTACTTCTCCCTCTCCTCCTCCTAAGGAACATGCGGGGAACTCTAAGGAGTCATCTTCGGATGGGTCCAAAGATGTTACCTCAAGTGTTCCCGGGATGGCGGAAAAGGATGAACCACCTAGCTCCTCTAACACCCCCAAAGGAGAGGAATTTCATAATGTCAACCATAATTACTCTCCTAACACTCCTATCCCTCACCCTCATGTAAACTTTAGAAGTGATCCTCCTAAGCTTAAACCTACTCATTTCTCTCAATGGGTATTTCTAATGAAGTCTCATCTATGTAGTGCCTCCATTGATCTTTGGCGCATCATTGAAGAAGGATACAAGCCCCATGATCCAACCAACTTGACAAGAAGAGAGGTGGTTGATAGCCAACTCAACGCCACCGCTCTTCATCAACTCCAAATGGCCGTTGGAGAGAAGGACATGGCGCTCATTCAACAATTCTCCACCGCCAAGGAAGTTTGGAATGCTCTTTCTGACATCTTCGTTGGGAATGAGAGCATGAAGAAGAACCGGTATGATGCCTTATGCAATGAGGTGGAAGGGTTCTACAAGTTGGATGGAGAAAGCCACGAGGACATGTACCGGAGGTTGGTGT
Organism: Poa annua; assembly: GCA_026929855.1. Classification (NCBI taxonomy): domain Eukaryota; kingdom Viridiplantae; phylum Streptophyta; class Magnoliopsida; order Poales; family Poaceae; genus Poa; species Poa annua. The sequence goes on from CM049430.1 coordinate 83,628,248, forward strand.
TGGTTGCCAACTCCTTCAAGAATCTCGGGGCGGAGTACATTAATGATGCTTGGATCAAGAGGAAGTTTGTGACCGCTCTCATGCCCTTTGAGGACGCGGATTTGAAGACACTCCAAGGGAGACATGACTTTGCAAAGATTGAAGGAGATATGCCCTAGAGGCAATTAATAAAGTGTATTCTTTATCATATCTCGTTTGTTCATAATAGGTTTTTGTGTCATGCTGGAACCGTATTAAGCGGAAACATTAATGCGGGTGTGATACGTAAACAACCAGGTCCCTAGTAGCTTCTACTAAGACTAGTTTCGTTGCACGATTGATGATCGAGGTTTCCCGGTCATGGGGCATGGCGCCGGTCGGCAATGAGAGTCGTATCGCTGGAGAGCGATGTGATGGACATACCCAGATTTGGAGAACGTAGTCGTTACGCCTTTGACCGTGAGATCAACTCTTATTGATATTCCCGGAAGATACTTTGATTGCACCAAACGTCGTATCTTATTTAGTATGACAATAACGGTGATACTTTTGGGTATTGGAAAGGAGTATTGAGACGAGGGGTCAAGAGCGGGATTTGCCAGTCCGCATAGCAGGATAGATACTCTCGGGCCCTCTCGGTGAGATCATGTCTAATGAGCTTGCAAGCATGTGACTAGGTCACGGAGACATGAGATCATGAACGAGTAGAAGATAGCGTCGTCGGTAACGAGGTCGGGATTAGGTATGGAGATATCTATGGAGCGACGCTCGGACGTGCTAAGTATCGCTATGACAAAAGGTCTAAGACTTCACATTCAGGTTTGATAGATGAAAGTCATTCGTTATATCTCAGGGATTAATTCATGGGGTCCAGGCCTACGGATTAGTCGTTGATCATTGAGGAGTCTTGATCATACCTGATATTATATCGAACCGCTAGGGTAACACACTTAAGGGGTTTCGACAAGACAACCGGAAAGGAAGGAGATCACCGGGAACGTCCCGGGAGAGGTCCGATGGAGATCGGGCAGCGCCGAAAGAGTTTTCGGAGCTAGGAAATATTATATATATTATGTTTGATATTAATTAGTGTTATTAATATGCAAATATGATTTTATATATTTATTTTCGAATTTAATAAGGCAGATTTCCCTAAATGGGCCTTCCGGACGAAAGAAGGCCCAAGAAGGGAAAATTCCCTAGGGGAATTCGGTGGGGGCAAGGAGGGCCGGCCTAGGTGGGCCACAAGGGGCCCACCAGGGGGCCGGTGCACTCCCTTGGCCGAACCAGGCTGTGGGGGGTTAGTCCCACATTGCCTGGCTGGCAAGGTTGGCTCACCTTGGGAGCCTATATAAGAAAGGGCACCCCCAGCCTTTTAATTCACCAATTAATTCCTGATTTCTCTCTCGATCTCGTGGTTCCCAAGTCGGAGCCGCGCCGAGCAAGAGGAGTCGGGGATCTCCTCCACCATAGCCCGCTGCCGCGCTGCTGGTGTTCCGGTCCAAGTCTTCCGCTGCTCGTCCTGGACTGGAGCTTCGGAGGCGTCGTCTCCACCGTACGTGTGCGACTCCCTGCGAGGTGATGCGCTAGCGGTACTCGGAGGCCTGCTTCCTCTACACGACCTTGAGGTCGGCTACGTCGGTCTTCATCGACAACGTTTGTGCGGGAACGTAATCCCCGCTTTCGGTCTACAAGGGTACGTATACCGATCTCCGTTCGTACTACTATATCTGCATAGAATAGATCTTGGCTAGTTTAAGGATATCGTTGCTAGGAATTTTTTTGTTTTCTGCACACGATCCCCTTCAGTGGTATCAGAGCCGATCTATCGTAAGATATAGCTGTACGCTGTTAGAACCCGTGCTCTGCACGGGCGCACCGTTCCTGTTATTTGCTACCCTCTAGCGTGCACTTGTGTATTCCAGCGGCATTGAGTTGATGAAGCGGCCCGGACCGACTTTACGCGTACGCTTACGCGAGACTGGTTCCACTACTGACATACGGCTTGTACCGTATATGTGGCTGGCGGGTGTCAGTTTCTCTCTCTTTAGTTGGTCTTCGCATTTTCAATGGAGGGCCCGAAAGGGATGCTTAAACATGCAATTATTGGATCGTTGTTGTGGTCATAAGATTCGTAGGTATGAAGCGATTCTATTTACGAAAGCCCCAAGCCACGTAAAATATGCAAAAGATAAAGTAGAAGCGTCTAACTTTATTTTGCAGGGGCTATGTGATATGGTCAAGGTAGGTTTATTAAATTGTTTATAAACTGCGGGCGCCAAGAAGACCATGGCGCGATGGACTATATCACATTGCATTACATTTGATGTTTTGTGTGCATCTTATTTTTGTGTGATTGTGTGTTACACGGCGGTAGCTGAATAAGATGATCCCTTCAAAATACCACTAGTGTTCTCCCTCCAACGCGCACCACCAATAAAGTTCTACGTTATGAGGCAGGCCGTGATGATCGGGTGTCATACATATCTTCGTTCGCATACGGTGGGTGTAAGCCATGTTGCACAAGCGTCATCGTGGAGGTCTTTGGTGGCGAGCCTAGCATACTCAGAGGTATGGCCTCGGAACAGGAAGACCGAAAGGTCGAGCACGAGTCACAAAATTGGTGTGGCGGACGATTTTGTCTACTCCTGAAGTTGTGCCGCCGGCTTTGATGATGAGGGGTGGTGCAATGGATGGGGGTCGTGTAATCGCTTAAACGACCAGGAGGGATGTTCGTTTGAGTGGGAGTTATGTCAGTTATTTTCTAAAATACTATAACTCAAAGTTATTATGAACAAAGTCTTATGTTGTTGCAAATTCCATTGTAGATGTCTCACCCCTCCTTTAACCTGAACCTGTTCATTGAGAAAGAGAAGCTTAAGACCGATGGGTCTAACTTCGTGTCCTGGTTCCGCGATCTGAAGTCCATCCTTGAAACCCACAAGGTGGCCTACATCCTTGATTCCCCCTTAGGTGATCTTCCCAGCACTGCCCCGGAAATCGAAAGGATTGTCCATGGGGTAAAAGCGGAGATTTCTTCTTATGTCCAGAGTGGCATGCTCTTTGCCATGGAGGCTGACCTGCAAAACCGCTTCATGAACAAGGGTGCTTATGAAATAATCACTGAACTCATGGTTGTTTTTGCACGACAAGTCAAGGCTGAGACGTACGAGGCAACTGTGCTTTTCTTCTCAGCCCAGATGGAAGAGCACGGCAATATCAGTGAGCACTTGGACAAGTTGTTTGGCTGCGCTCGACTTCTGAGTGATCTGGGAAGTGTGATCCCAGAAGAGTTGGTGATTGATAGGGCGCTTATTTCTCTGCCCCCTAGCTATAAGAACACCATAGTGGACTACGGCATGAAAGGGACGTCAAAACCCCTGTCGGAAATCCTGAAGATGCTCGAAGTGGCCGAATTAGAAATCAAGCTGAAGAAGATGGAGGTAACCATCGGATCACCTGAGCGCAACTGCCCCAAGTATCTGGAGGATAGGGAGTCTGGCAAGACGGTCGACAAAGAGCAAGGTATATTTGATATACATGTTATAGATGTGTACCTTACATCCGCCCGGAGCAATACGTGGGTATTTGATACTGGTTCTGTTGCTCATATATGTAACTCTCAGGAGGAGTTACGGAATAGAAGGCGGCTGGCGAAGGATGAGGTGACGATGCGCGTCGGCAACGGATCGAGAGTCGACGTAGTGGCTGTCGGCACGCTCCCTCTGCATCTACCATCGGGATTAGTTTTGGTTTTAAATAAATGTTATTTTGTGCCATCCTTGAGTGTAAACATTATAAGTGGGTCTTGCCTGTTACAAGACGGTTATTCATTTAAATCAGTGTCAAGCAATTGTGCTATTAATATGAATGATATCTTTTATGTTGATGCTCCCGAGAGTAATGGTTTATTCTTGTTGAATCTCGATCGTAGTACTCACATCCATAACATAGAGGCCAAACGAATTAAGTGTAGTGACGATACCTCCATGTTTTTGTGGCATTGCCATCTTGGTCACATTGGTATAAAGCGCATGAAGCGACTCCACTCCGATGGACTCTTGGACTCGTTGGATTTCGGATCCCTCGATACATGCGAACCATGCCTCATGGGCAAAATGACCAGGACACCGTTCAAAGGTTTCGTTGAACGGGCGTCGGATTTGTTGGGGATCATACATACAGACGTATGTGGACCAATGAGCGTTTCGACACGCAATGGTTATCGTTACTTCGTCACCTTCACTGATGACTTGAGTAGATACGGTTATATCTACTTGATGAAACACAAGTCTGAAACGTTTGAAAAGTTCAAAGAATTCCAGAGTGAAGTTGAGAATCAGCTTAATAGAAAAATCAAGCATCTCCGGTCCGATCGCGGTGGAGAGTACTTGAGTTTTGAGTTTGGCACACATTTGAAGAGTTGTGGCATAGTGCCCCAACTTACGCCCGCCGGAACTCCGCAGCGTAACGGTGTGTCCGAGCGACGTAATCGTACTCTACTGGATAGTGTCCGATCTATGATGTCTCTTACCGATCTGCCAGTGTCCTTCTGGGGTTATGCATTAGAAACAGCCGCATTCATTTTAAATAGGGCTCCGTCCAAGTCCGTTGAAACGACACCGTATGAATTATGGTATGGCCACAAGCCTAAGTTATCATTTCTGAAGGTTTGGGGTTGTGAGGCGTACGTTAAGAAACTACAGCCCGACAAACTGGAACCGAAGTCGGAGAAAGTCGTCTTTGTAGGATATCCGCGGGAAACCGTTGGGTACACCTTCTACAACCAAGCTGAGGACAAAACTTTTGTCGCGAAGACCGGTACCTTTCTAGAGAAGGAGTTTCTCGCGAAAGGAGTAAGTGGGAGGAAGGTAGACCTCGATGAAATCGTTGATCCTGAACTCGAGATTCCGAGTGGCGCAACAGAAGCAATTCCGGAAACGTCCTCCGTGGAAGGAGTGGGAGAAACTGTCGAGGAAGATGTTCTACCTCGTAGGTCTGGTAGATCTCGGATCGCACCAGAATGGTATGGCAATATGGTTTGCACCGTCATGCTAGTCGAGCAAGACGAACCTACGAACTACAAGGAGGCGATGGAGAGTCTAGAGTCCGAGAAATGGCTTGAAGCCATGAAATTCGAAATAGGATCCATGTATGATAACAAAGTGTGGACTTTGGTGGATATTCCCGAAGGGCGCAAGGCCGTCGAGAATAAGTGGATCTTTAAGAAGAAGACTGATGCTGATGGTAATGTGATCGTCTATAAAGCTCGGCTTGTCGCAAAGGGTTTCCGACAAGTTCATGGAATTGACTACGATGAAACTTTTTCACCGGTAGCGATGCTTAAGTCTATTCGGATTTTGTTAGCGGTAGCTGCCTACTATGATTATGAAATCTGGCAGATGGACGTCAAAACGGCCTTCCTGAATGGAAACATTGAGAAAGAGTTGTACATGGTACAGCCGGAAGGTTTTGTCGATCCAGGAAGTGCTAACAAGGTGTGCAAGCTTCAGCGATCCATCTATGGATTGAAGCAGGCATCTCGGAGCTGGAATCTTCGCTTTGATGAGGTAATCAAAGGTTTTGGATTTATCCAGAATGTGGAAGAGACCTGTATTTACAAGAAAATGAGTGGGAGCTCGGTTGTGTTTTTAGCACTGTATGTTAACGACATATTGCTAATAGGGAATGATGTGGAACTTCTGAATAGCGTGAAGGAATATTTAAACAGTAAGTTTTCCATGAAGGACTTAGGAGAAGCTGCGTATGTTTTAGGCATAAAAATCTATCGCAATAGATCAAGACGCCTATTAGCACTGAGTCAGAGTACTTATCTTGGTAAAATATTGAAGCGTTTTCATATGGAGAAGGAAAAGAAGGGTTCTCTGCCGGTTATCAAGAATAAGATATTGCGTAAGGCGCAGTGTCCGGTGACGGAACTGGGTAAGGCCGAAATGACGAAACATCCTTATGCTTCAGCCATATGATCGATCATGTATGCAATGTTGAGTACTAGACCGGATGTGGCATTAGCTCTAAGTTTGACAAGCCGGTTCCAGAGTAATCCTGGAATGCCGCATTGGGTAGCTGTTAAGAGCATTCTTAAGTATCTCAATAAGACAAAGGAAATGTTCCTTGTGTATGGTGGCTGCGATGAGGAACTTGGCGTAACGGGTTACGTAGATGCAAGTTTCTGCTCAGACCCCGATGACTGTAAGTCACAGACAGGTTACGTGTTCAAGGTGAATGGAGGCGCCGTGTGCTGGAGAAGTGGGAAGCAACCCATAGTCGCACAATCTACAATGGAGTCAGAGTACATTGCTGCCTGCGAGGCCGCGAATGAAGCTGTGTGGCTGACGAAGTTCGTCGTCGAACTTGGAGTGTTCCCGAGTGTGCAAGACCCCGTGATCCTCTTCTGCGACAATACGGGTGCCATTGCGAACGCCAAGGAGTCAAGGTCTCACTCCACCGCCAAACACATTCTCCGACGCTTCCACGTGATACGTCAGTACGTACAAGGAGGCGATGTGAAGATTTGCAAAGTGCATACGGATCTGAATGTGGCAGATCCGCTGACGAAGCCTCTTCCGCTTGATAAGCATGAACAGCACCAGTTAGCTATGGGTGTTTGGCTTTTACCAAGTTGTAATCTAGATTAAATTGTACTCTAGTGCAAGTGGGAGACTGAAGGAGATATGCCCTAGAGGCAATTAATAAAGTTTATTCTTTATCATATCTCGTTTGTTCATAATAGGTTTTTGTGTCATGCTGGAACCGTATTAAGAGGAAACATTAATGCGGGTGTGATACGTAAACAACCAGGTCCCTAGTAGCCTCTACTAAGACTAGTTTCGTTGCGCGATTGATGATCGAGGTTTCCCGGTCATGGGGCATGGCGCCGGTCGGCAATGAGAGTCGTATCGCTGGAGAGCGATGTGATGGACATACCCAGATTTGGAGAACGTAGTCGTTACGCCTTTGACCGTGAGATCAACTCTTATTGATATTCCCGGAAGATACTTTGATTGCACCAAACGTCGTATCTTATTTAGTATGACAATAACGGTGATACTTTTGGGTATTGGAAAGGAGTATTGAGACGAGGGGTCAAGAGCGGGATTTGCCAGTCCGCATAGCATGATAGATACTCTCGGGCCCTCTCGGTGAGATCATGTCTAATGAGCTTGCAAGCATGTGACTAGGTCACGGAGACATGAGATCATGAACGAGTAAAAGATAGCGTCGTCGGTAACGAGGTCGGGATTAGGTATGGAGATATCTATGGAGCGACGCTCGGACGTGCTAAGTATCGCTATGGCAAAAGGTCTAAGACTTCACGTTTAGGTTTGATAGATGAAAGTCATTCGTTATATCTCAGGGATTAATTCATGGGGTCCAGGCCTACGGATTAGTCGTTGATCATTGAGGAGTCTTGATCATACCTGATATTATATCGAACCGCTAGGGTAACACACTTAAGGGGTTTCGACAAGACAACCGGAAAGGAAGGAGATCACCGGGAACGTCCCGGGAGAGGTCCGATGGAGATCGGGCAGCGCCGAAAGAGTTTTCGGAGCTAGGAAATATTATATATATTATGTTTGATATTAATTAGTGTTATTAATATGCAAATATGATTTTATATATTTATTTTCGAATTTAATAAGGCAGATTTCCCTAAATGGGCCTTCCGGACGAAAGAAGGCCCAAGAAGGGAAAATTCCCTAGGGGAATTCGGTGGGGGCAAGGAGGGCCGGCCTAGGTGGGCCACAAGGGGCCCACCAGGGGGCCGGCGCACTCCCTTGGCCGAACCAGGCTGTGGGGGGTTAGTCCCACATTGCCTGGCTGGCAAGGTTGGCTCACCTTGGAAGCCTATATAAGAAGGGGCACCCCCAGCCTTTTAATTCACCAATTAATTCCTGATTTCTCTCTCGATCTCGTGGTTCCCAAGTCGGAGCCGCGCCGAGCAAGAGGAGTCGGGGATCTCCTCCACCATAGCCCGCTGCCGCGCTGCTGGTGTTCCGGTCCAAGTCTTCCGCTGCTCGTCCTGGACTGGAGCTTCGGAGGCGTCGTCTCCACCGTACGTGTGCGACTCCCTGCGAGGTGCTGCGCTAGCGGTACTCAGAGGCCTGCTTCCTCTACACGACCTTGAGGTCGGCTTCGTCGGTCTGCATCGACAACGTTTGTGCGGGAACGTAATCCCCGCTTTCGGTCTACAAGGGTACGTATTCCGATCTCCGTTCGTACTACTATATCTGCATAGAATAGATCTTGGCTAGTTTAAGGATATCGTTGCTAGGAAAATTTTTGTTTTCTGCACACGATCCCCTTCAAAGATGACATCCAATGAAGTTATGCAAGAGATGACCGCATACAAGGTGGTCTCCAAGATTGCACAAGATGCAAGAGCTAGAGCCATAGGGATGCACAAGCATGCCTCAATTGCTTTGAAGGCCACCGTTGAAGAAGAGGATGAAGAGGAGTGTGATGATCAAGTCGAGCTATATAGTGAAGCTCTCTCAAGCACTCTCACTCAACACATGGGTCTTGCGGCAAGAACCTTTTGGAAGAACCCCGGAAGGGCCAAAGCAAGGATTGACAAGAAGTTTCCCCCCAACGGAGGAAAGCCTTTCAACAAAGTGAGGCTTTGCTATAACTGCGATGACAAGAGCCACTTTGTTGCCGATTGCCCATGGGAGAGAAGAGAGGATCATGGTGGGAGGCTCGTGGCCAAGACGAAGGGCAAGGGGCCCATGCCCATGAAGAAGCCTTTCTTCAAGAAGAACCAAAAGATTGTCTTGGTGACTCAAGAGCAATATCCCACCGATGATGAAGATAGTGACAAGGAGGATACTCCAACGCAAGTGGCCGCACTAGCCATGTCTTCCACACCTCCATCACTCTTCTCCTCACCAAACGAGAGCCCCATCGTCAAGAATGCAAGATGTCTTATGGCAAAGACATCCGAGGTACAATTATCCCCCAACTCCATATCACATGACATTGATGATGCTATGAGCTTAGAAGTCAAGGAAGAAATCATTGCTTTTGATAAATTCATGACTAACTTGCAAGGAGAAGGAAAAAACACTTTGGCTCAATCATGAGTCGTATAGGTGAGCTTGAGGATGAGCTTGAACTAAAAGGTGAGATTGAGAGAGAGGATGCACACGCTAAGGTGTCTCTCCAATCCTCTCTCGAAGATGAACAAGAAGCTCATGCTCTCCTTGAGGAGCAACTTGCTAAGATCACTAAGGATCGTGATCTCTACTTTGCTAAATGTAAAATTGTGCAAAATGAAAAGTCCGAGCTTGTAGTTGCTCATGCTAGACTTTGCGAAGACTTCGAGTCACTTGACAATGCTCACAAGGTGTTCACAAGTGATCACGAACGTCTTCTCAAGTCTCGTGATCAACTCCAATCTCGGATATATACTCTTGAGAAACCTAGCACCTCTACTCCTTTGAATGCTAATGCAAATGTTGTGAAGGGTATTGCTAGGGTTGTGTTTGTTCCTTCTATGGCAACCAAGCCCAAGACCTCTCTTGATAAAGGTAAGGGGACACTCACTACTCCTCTTTATGAGCGAGTGCCCCACAAGGGTAAGGAAGGTCTAGGCTATGTTGCTAAGGAGAAGAAGGAGATCAAGAACAAGACCAAGTCCGCACAAGCCAAGAAGGTTGACATTGCGAGTGGAAATGCCACAAGGGGCACTCCCACTCGTAATGACTTTGCGGGCATATCTAACCCCAACTATGCTTTATATGTTGATTATTATGGGGATGTCTATGCTAGATACATTGGTCCTTTTGATGGTTACATTGAATATGCTATTTGGGTACCAAAGACCCTTGTTGCTAACCAAAAGGCACCCATTGCAAAATGGGTACCTAAACCCAAGAATTGATTGTGTGTAGGGCCTTGCTTCCGGAGGATCGAAATGGATAATTGATAGTGGGTGCACTAGTCATATGACCGGAAGCAAGGATATTGTAACGGAGTTGAAGCCCAATGATGACCAAATGACCGTTACATATGGTGATAATTCTAAGTCTAAGGTAATAGGGCTCGGCAAGGTGGTAGTGGCACCGGACATCACACTTGTGAATGTCTTGCTTGTCGAGTCCCTAGGTTTCAACTTGATCTCCGTCCATTCCTTAACTTGTTTGGGTTATACCGTTGTCTTCGAAAAGGAAATGGTCATTCTCTTGCGGAGCAAGTCTCTCAATGTGTCTTTCGTTGGGTACATTGAGAATGGGCTCTATGTGGTTGACTTCTCCGGAGTCACCACTTCCCATACAATGTGCCTATTCGCAAAGGCGGACTTGGGTTGGCTATTGACGAGGTGTTAACTCGACAAGTCCCAGGGTTGTGCACCCCGGGTTGATTGATGGGGAGAGAGATGAGTGCAAGGTGGTCACGACGGCTGACAAGCAAGGATTTACCCAGGTTCAGGCTCCCGGAGGATAACACCCTACTCCTGCTTGTCTGATTATTGATGCGAGTTGTGGTTACAATGGCGAGATTGTGATCTTGCTAGGGTTTGTGCTGTAGCTATGAGTGTGTCCACTGGGACGGGCGACCCTCCTGGCTTTATAGGCAGCCAGGTCTCGGGTGGTTGGTGCCGATGGCAACTACAGATATGGCAGGTTATGCTTCCTAACCGACTTGGACTAGGTTACATGGTACCCCGCGTGGGCCTCCTGTGGGCCTTTCCATCCTTGGCGCGGCCCAGGTAGCCTTATCGTGGGCTACCCGCAAGGCAGCCCCACGTCAGTAGCCCCCGAGTGCTTGGTCGAAGCGTAGAGTCGAACAAAGGACTCCTTCCTCCTGGACGCGCCATTGGATTGCTTGATCTTGAGCTTGAACTCAATTTCTTCAGTCGAACCGGCCACTCCCGATGGGAGTAACCTTTGCAGTCGAATTACTTTGCCTTCATCTTCTTGTGAAGCTTGCTTCTACTCAGCCTGTTTGGCTTACTTGTGGATGGATTCGGCTGCTCGAGCTTACTATGTTGCCACCCGAATGGTTTCTTCGGGTTCTCAGATCATTGGCTGATCTTACCTTGTTGGTTTCAGCTTTGGAGCTTACTACTCGAATCACTGTGTCGAGTTGCTTCAGTTGATTTTGGAGTCGTTGGCTTGATGACGTCACTGGTGACGATCTGTTGCACGCCTCTGCGCCCGATGGGACGTGACGTGGCGGGCCCCGCTGTCAGAGCTGACGGCGGTCAACAGTTGTCACGTCTCCGAAGTGGGCGTGAAATTTGCGCGGCACGATGACGACGCCTCGGTTTTCATGCGTAGTGGACGAAGTGGGCGGTGACGGTTGGTTTCTCTGTGTGACACGTGGACGGCCGGATGTGCCTGCTCGGAGCCCTTGTTCGGTGGACGGTTGAGATGCTGATTTTCGAGGCATAAGTACTGTGTCTTGACGCTTGGGATTTCATCTTCTAGAATCGCTATGTGCTTCCTTTCCTCTGCGCTCTACCATTTCCGCCGCCATCCAGAGCTCCGGGCAATCTGTCCGTACACCTTGCAAACTGACCATGGGCAAGCCGAAGAGCGCCGCTGGCTCCTCCGCCGCCGCCGACGAAGCCGGGGTGATGAAGAAACCCGACGGCGACTGGCAGAGGTCGTCGGTGAAGAAGGCCGAGGTGGAGCTTTTCCGCGCGCAAGGTCTGCTGCCACCTTCCGACCAAGTCCAGGTACGCGTCCCTGGCAAGGAGGTCTTCCCCACTCCCCGCGATGGGGAACGTGTTTGCTTCGCGGATTTCCTTCCGCGGGGCTTCGGGTTCCCCATGCACGATTTCGTGCGCGGTCTCTTGTATGCCTATGGGGTTCAGATCCACGATCTGACCCCCAATGGCGTCTTGAGCATCGCGGGCTTCATCGTGCTCTGCGAATGCTTCTTGGGTGTCGTGCCCCATTGGGCATTGTGGAAGTCGCTCTTCCTCGTTCGCAAGAACGTGGGGAAGAGCGGGTTGACCTTCCCCGTGGGCGGCTTCGGAATCCAGGTGCGCGGTGACACCGCGTACTTCCAGATGAAGAAGTCCGACTCCGTCCAAGGATGGCGCCGAAGGTGGTTCTACGTCCAGTCGAACCAGGACGGCCTGGACGCGTTCGACAGCGGACGTGGACTGCGGAAGACCGGCGCCTGGGCGCACCCGCTGTCCGCTGTGGAGAAGGAGGCCGTGCGGCCCTTGCTGAGCCTGATGCGCGGTCTGACCAAGACCCTTGGGCGCGAGGCGGGTGGCGTCTTCCTGATGGCCACCTTCTTCCGTATTCGGGTGCAGCCGCTCAGCGCTCGGCCTCACCCGATGTGGGCCGCCGAAGGCGTCAGCGCCCAGCCGCTTGATGATGAGGAGGTGGAAGCCAACGTCAGATCCATCACCAACCTCCGAGCCGCGGACACGTGCAACGTCAAGTGCCCGGTTTCTCCTTATGGGGCCTCGAACCCCGTTCCTGAGGTAAGTCTTGTCTTGCTTTCCTTTTGTCCTTGTTCGACTTGAGTCTACCTTTCTTTTTTATTCGACTTTGTGTCTACTTGCTTCAGGGTCGAGCTCTGCTCGTCAGCCTTCCTCCTCTTCCTGAGAACGGACCCGACGACGAGTCGAAGTTTGTCGAGGAGGAAGACGAAGACGAAGAGATTCCCTCCGCACACTCTCCCCGTGACGATGTGGAGGAGGATGATGAAGTGGAGGAACCCGCGCGGAAGAAGCGGAAGCTTCCGAGTCGTGGCGATTCTGCCACTGCGTCGTCACCTGCCAAGGATGTCGACGTTACTGTCGAGGAAGTCGTCGCGACATCGCCGGGTGCGCAGTCCTCGGGTGGATGGGACGAAACCCTGAACGTTCCTCCAGTCAGCTCCGCGGCTCCTCGTTCTTTCGCGCGGATGCCTTCGCCCTCCCTGGAGAGCTATGACGACGCCGGCACCCCCAGGTGAGCTTCTTTATGATGTGTGTCCTTCGAGTTGCATTTTGCGGTTGCGACGTGTAGGTTGATAGGTGTGCTTGGTTTTGATGCAGCCACCATTCTGGCAATGTTAGCTCCCCCCTTCGGGACGTGGAGTATACATCCGCCCCTTCGACTGGTCTGGGGACTCAGGCGGTAGCGGAGAAGGTGCTTGCTGAGCCTGCCGGCGTTGCATCGTCTAGCCGCGTTCCTCCTTCGACTGCAGAGGATCTTGAACTCCTGGACCACGTAAGTCTTTTATGCTTGTTCTTGCATTCTTGATTTTTCATCGGGTGCGCGATCAGCGCTCCCGATGGGAGTAGCCCCCGAAGGTGTGGGTGACTAGTATAGTCGCCCGCAACTTTATTAACATCTTGCTTTTGCTTCAGCCGTACTACCATCAACAGCTCGATGCAGTCGCGGCTTACGTTCGCCTGGAGAAAGAGAGGGACCAACTGCGTGCCTCTTTGGACCAGGCTACTGGGCGGGTTGATGAGCTTGAGAAGGCTCTTCACGAGTCTCGAGAGCGGGAGCTGGCGCGGGTCGCCCAGGAGAAGACTCAAGTCGGTCGTCTCCTTTCGCTCGCCGGTGTTCTTGGGGGTAAGTTTCGGCTTGGTGCCTACTTTGTCTTTGATTTTTTTTTTCTTTGCTTGACCTTGAATTTTTGCGCAGAGACTTGCGGTGGAGCTCCTCCAGAAGACGCGTCGAGTGACACGGTTGACCTGGCGACCGCTGTCGGCTTCCTCGACCGGGTATGTGCCTATGCCTCAGACGCGCTGAAGAAGTCCGCAGCCGCGTTGCAGAAATCGACTGGAGCCCTCACTGTGGTGCATCAGAGTATCTTCCGGGCGACCAGCCGCCGGCAATCGTGGACGCCCTAGCTGCGCCGTTTGAGGACGCGACCACCATCGCCGACTTCACGCGGTCGCAGACGGTACGCGGCTCCGAGCTCACCTTCCAGCTCCTATTAGGCCATCAGGTTCCAGGTGACTTCGAGAAGGTCGTCAGCGGTTTTCCTCGCAAACCCGATGGCCGAACCGCGTCGCTGAGTGGCGTGAAGGAGCGTGCCTCGCAGCTGGCCGTGCAGCTTGTGGCACTCTTCAAGAGGGCCCTTGCTAAGGCGACCAAGGCGGCTGCCTCTCGGAAGGGCCGTTCCCGCTCGCAGCCCGCAGCCTTAGAGTAGGCGTAGTTTTAGGAGTTCGGCAGTCGCCGCGGTCTGTATTTTGAACTTCTTGCTTTGTAATGAATATTACCCTGTCGGGTCTTTTGGTCTTCAATATTTATTTTGCTGATTTTCTTTCTTCTGAGTTGATCTGCGCTTGGCAGTCGCATGATTGTATTGACTCTGCGTATCCCTGGCAGAATGCTGTGCGCGATGATGCTCCACCTTCTCCTGTGGCTGAGCTGAGTGGCGCGGCTTCTTCTTCGGGTGCTCGCCGTCGTCGGGCGGCGCCGGCTCCTCCACGCAGTGTAAATGATCAGCGGATAATCACATACCTGAAGAACAAGGTGGTGGAGCTTGAGGCGACCCTGAAGAATACGGAGCGGCTGCTGCACCGTTCCCATTCGCATCCTACGGCGGAGTTCTCGCGACGTGAGGATTTTTTGCTTGGGGAGATCGACCTGATCAGTCGGCAGTTGCAAGGTTTGTATCCCTTTGGCGGCTGCCGTCTTTGTTGGCTTTCCTTCTCGTTCTGACTTGCATTTTATGCGTGCAGATGTTAATCCTGACTGGGAGGCCGAGCGGGCTCGCGTTGAGGAGCGAGTCACCCGAGAGGCGTCCGGTGACTCCTACGAAGATCGACAGTTCTGGGTGAACCAGTCGACGGGGCGCGTCCTTGCCACCATGCTTGATCGTACGTGGCGCGCTGCTTTTCTTCTGGAGAACTGCCGGAAGACACTCTGGCACATCAATCGTGTGTACTTCCCGCATAACGCGCAGCCGAACGGGCTGTCCGCCTTGCTGGAGAGGTTTCACGATGGTGAAGGGCTGAAGGAGGTTGTCGACGCCCAACTTGTGGCTGGTGCGAACGCGGCGTTGGCATACGTGCGGATGCACCGGCCACATCTTCCGCTTGAGAGGGTGCTTGAAGGCCTGCCGGGTGACGATGACTTTGACGAGACCTTAGCGGCTGCGCGCCGGATTATCCGGCAGGTTCAGGACCTGAGCGAGCGCCTTGTAGGGCCCCTTGACGCGCCGAAGGCTGAACCTGCAGTTTAGAGTAGCTGTCGTCTGATGTACAGGGTTAGCTATAGAGGGCAAATGTGCCTGTGTAAGCATGATGTAACAGATTGAAGTATTTTCGAGTTATGAGAATTGATCTGCTTGCTCGAAAGTAACAGTGCCTGTATTGATTTGCAACCTGTTTGGTGCAGTCGCCTAGTACGCTGGGCAACGGCCTAGGTTTTTTCAAGTGTGACCTGTATGCCGCAGTCTCTGATTTTAACAGGTGGCGACTTAGGATTTTTGTAACTTGACCTGTATGGCGCAGCCCCCGAGTTGCTCGAGTGGTGGCCTATGATTTTGCTTAAGACCTGTGTGGCGCAGCCCCCGAGTAGGTCGAGTGGCGGCCTAGGATTACAAGTGTTACCTGTTTGGCGCAGCCCCCGAGTATGTCGGGTGGCGACCTAGGATTTTGAACTTGACCTGTACAGCGCAGCCCCCGAGTGTGTTCGAGTGGCGGCTGAGGATTTTTCTGAGAAGGCCTGTTTGGCGTAGCCCCCGAGTAAGTCGAGTGGTAGCCTAGGGTTACAAGTGTTACCTGTGTGGCGCAGCCCCCGTGTGTGTCGGGTGGCGACCTAGGATTTTGAACTTGACCTGTATGGCGCAGCCCCCGAATCGGTCGGGTGACGGCCTAGGATTTTTTAACTTTATGCTTGTATGGCGCAGCCCCCGAGTAAGTTGGGTGGCGGCCTAAGCTTTTATTTCAGCCTGTATGGCGCAGCCCCCGAGTGGTTCGGGTGGCGACCTAGGATTTTGGACACACTTGTATGGCGCAGCCCCCGAGTGGTTCGGGTAGCGGCCTAAGCTTTTATTTCAACCTGTGTGGCGCAGTCCCCGAGTGGTTCGAGTGGCGGCCTAGGATTTTGAGCTTCCTCTGAGTGATAGGTAAAGGAGACAGATTTTCTTCAAATCACTTTATTGATTCTTGCGAACAGGCCGCCTCGTTAAAACCCTTCCAGTCCCCTCAGGTACCCTGGTAAGGGAAAGAGTGCGTCTGAAACCTGCCGCGCTGATTTTCTTGTACAATGATTGTTTTGAACTAGGCGTAGAACCGGCGGAGTTGCGCTACGTTCCACGGGTTGCTGCAGTCCACTCCTGTCTTCGAGTCCTTTAGGCGGTAAGCTCCGTTGCCTATTGCTTCTGTTACGATGTACGGGCCCTCCCATGGGGAAGCGAGCTTGTGAATCTTCTTTTGCTTGAGTCGAAGAACCAGGTCGCCTGCAACGAACGCTCTTGGTCGCAGCCTCCGTGTGTGATAGTTGCGCAGGTCCTGCTGATACACGGCTGATCGTGCCAGGGCGATGTCGCGTGCTTCATCCAGGGTGTCTCTGCTGTCTTCGAGTGCCTCCTCTGCATCCGACTCGTCGTAGGCGACTACTCTCGGTGCGTCGAACTTGATGTCGCAGGGGAGGACCGCTTCTGCACCGTACACCATGAAGAATGGAGTGTACTGGGTGGATCTGTTTGGCGTTGTTCGCAGACTCCAGAGGACTGATGGCAGTTCTTCCACCCATGCGCCCGCTGCGTGTTTTAGGGGCACGCGCAGTCGTTTCTTGATGCCGTTGCAGACGAGTCCGTTCGCTTTCTCCACTTGCCCATTGGATTGCGGGTGCGAGACAGACGCGTAGCTGAGCTTGATCCCCTGCTCTGAGCAGAAGTCCTTGAATTCTTCGGCTGTGAAGTTCAAGCCGTTGTCGGTGATGATCCCGTTCGGTACTCCAAATCTGAATATGATTGACCTGATGAAGTTGACCGCTGTGGATGCAGTCGAACTTGTGATGGGCACGGCTTCGATCCACTTTGTGAACTTATCGACTGCAACCAGGAGGTGAGTGTGACCTCCGGGTGAGGATTTCTTCAGCGGGCCCACCATGTCCAGACCCCATTGGGCAATGGGCCAGGCTAATGGTATTGTTTTGAGTTCTGATGCTGGCGCGTGTGGCTTGTTGGCAAATTCCTGGCACCCTGTGCATTTCTTCACCAGCTCCTCGGCGTCCTGCATGGCTGTCAGCCAGTAAAACCCGGCTCGTAGCGCCTTGGCCACCAGTGCCCGACTGCTGGCGTGATGCCCGCAGATACCCGCGTGGATGTCGAGTAAGATGGCTTGGCCGTCAACTGGATCTATGCACCGTTGCAGGATTCCTGAGATGCTTCTTTTGTAGAGTTCTCCATGGATCGATGCACCTTTGCAGGATACCTTTGCAGGATTCCTAAGATGCGCCTTGGCAACTTTTGGAGCGTCTGATGATGCGCTTTGCTTCGACCGGGTCAACTGGCAGCTTCTGATGTAGTATGTATGCCAGGTACGGTCCTGTCCATGTGGCTTCGACTAGCATGACCTCCATGGGGACCTTGTCTTGGCTTGGCGGGTTGGCATCGCCTTTTGTTGTTGCAGTGCTTGCAGTACTCTGAGTCTTGATGGATCTCTGCGTGATGCACTCGAGGAAGACGCCGGGTGGGACTGGCACCCTGTCTGAGCCCATGTTACCGAGGACGTCGGCTTCCTCGTTGCTTTCACGGCCAATGTGGCGCAGCTCGCAGCCGTCGAAGTTGCCTTCCAACTGATTGTAGAGGTCTCTGTAGGCGATCATGTTGTCAGCGATGGTGTCGCAGGACTTCATGGTTTGCTGTACCACCAGGTAGGAGTCGCCGTAGATCATGAGGTGCGCGGCGCCGCAGTTCTTGGCCATCCGCATGCCGTGGATCAGGGCCTCGTACTCGGCTTCGTTGTTGGACGGCGTCGGAAAGTCCATCTGTAGGACATACTTGAGCTTGTCGCCTTTGGGGGAGATGAGCACGACTCCTGCCCCGGCTGACGTGAATTTCTTGGAGCCATCAAAGTACATTGTCCATGCGTTGGACAAGTCGGGGACATTTGGTAGCTGGGCTTCTATCCACTCGGTGGTGAATTCCGGGAGGACTTGGGCCTTGATGGACTTCGGGTGAGCATACTTCAGCCCCCATGGTCCTAGTTCGACAACCCACTTGGCGACTCGTCCTGTCGCGCGCTGGTTTGTGAGAATGTCTGCTAGTCCAGAGGAGCTTACCACCGTGATCGGGTGCTCGGAGAAGTAGTGGACGACCTTTCTCGAGGTCATGAAGACTCCGTACGCCAGCTTCTGGTAATGAGGGTAGTTCTGCTTGGACAAGGTGAGTACTTTGCTAAGGTAGTAGACGGGCCTCTGCACCGGGTGACTGTGCCCTTCTTCTTCGCGTTCGACTACGAGCACCGTGCTCACCACCCTGTTCGTTGCTGAGACGTGTAGGTACAGCGGCTCATTTTCCAGCGATGCCACGAGGACTGGAGAGGTTGTCAGTGTTTTCTTGAGATGGTCGAATGCGTCCTGCGCCTCTTGTGTCCACTCGAACTTGTCTGCCTTCTTCATCAGTTGGTAGAAAGGTAAGGCTTTCTCTCCCAACTTACTAATGAACCGGCTGAGAGCTGCGACTCGGCCAGCTAATCGTTGCACCTCCCTGAGCTTGGTTGGTGCTGGCATTGCGAGTATGTTCTGCACCTTCTCGGGGTTTGCTTCGATTCCTCTTGCGGATACAAGGTACCCTAGTAGTTCTCCGGCTGGTACACCGAACACGCACTTCTCTGGGTTGAGCTTGATCTGATACACGTCGAGTGCGGCGAAGACCTTGCGGAGGTCGTCGACTAGGGTATCCTCCTTTCGGGTAGTGACGACGATGTCGTCGACGTAGACTTGGACGATCTGCCCGATTAGCCCCTTGAGACATGCTTGCATTGTCCGCTGGTACGTGGCACCTGCGTTCGTTAACCCGAACGGCATCGTCTGGTAGCAAAAAACGCCGTCGGGTGTGATGAAGGCTGTCTTCTCTTCGTCCTCGACTTTCAGCCTGATCTGCTGGTAACCTGAGTAGGCATCCAGAAAGGACAGGCGTTCGCAACCTGCCGTCGAGTCGATGATCTGGTCTATCCGCAGGAGCGGGAAGTGGTCCTTGGGGCAGCATTTGTTGACTGCAGTGAAGTCAACGCACATGCGTAGTTTCTTCGTCTTCTTTTTCTCAACTAGGACCGGGTTGGCGACCCAGTCCGAATCCTTGATCTCTCGGATGAACTTGGCGTGCAGTAATCTGTCGACTTCCATGGTGATCGCGTCTCGTTTGGGTCCTGAGAAGCGTCGCATGGATTGCTTGACCGGTCTTGCGTCCTTGTGGACTATCAGAGAGTGTTCGGCGAGTTCCCTGGGTATCCCTGGCATGTCAGAAGGTTGCCATGCAAAGATTTTCCAGTTCTCACGTAGGAACTCGACAAGCGAGCCTTCCTATGCGGGGGTCAGACTCGATGAGACCTTGACCGTCTTCCTGCTGTCAGTCGGATGGACTTGATGGGTGACGGTGTCGTCATTCGTGTTGAACGCTGCGTCTTTGGCGGGCTTCTTGCGAGCCGGGAAGATGGTCTTGTCGTTGTCGGCTGATATGGCCTTGAAGTGCTCTTCGACGCCGAAGAACTCGGAGATCTTGGCGAACTCGCGGTTGCAGCTATTGGAGAGCCCGAAGTCGCCGCGGATGGTGATCACTCCTTTCGGCCCGGGCAACTTCATCATCAGGTAGGCGTAGTGGGGTACTGCCATGAACCTGGCGAAGGTCGGGCGTCCGAGGATGGCGTGGTATTGTGACTTCCAGTCGACGACCTCAAAGTCTATCGACTCCTTCCTGAAGTGCTCGGGTGTACCGAGGATGACGTTGAGTGTGATTGTTCCCATGGGCGTGATTGCTTGCCCTGGTACTATGCCATGGAAGGTGGTCTCCGATTCCGGCAATTTCTCTGTCGACCTGTTCATTCGTCTGAGGGTGTCGGCGAATATGATGTTGATGCCGCTGCCTCCGTCCAGGAACACCTTCTTCAGGCTGTAGTCGCCGATCAAGGCCTCAATCACGAGTGCGGCATGCCCGGGTCGGATTACCTCCGATGCGTGATCTGCCCTAGAGAATGTGATTGGTGTCTCCGACCCGCGCAGGTAGTCTGGTACCGCGCGCGGGCTGTTGATGGCTTGAAGTACTTGGCGTGTGATGGTTTTCTGCCGCCTGTTCGACGGGGGTCCCTTTTGGATCATGTTCAGCTGTCCCCGTGCGGCTGGGTACGTGTCGGCTGCTGCCGACTGACCTTGTTGCTGCTGCTGCGGCTGGGGGAACGCTCCTGCCGCCTGCACTCGGTTATTGTTTGCGGGTGCTGCCTGGATGGCTAGCTGTGGTGCCGCTTGTACGGCCTGCACCGGGGCGATGATTTTCTGCATGGCATGGTAGATCTTTCTTGCTTTGCGGCAATCCTTCAACAGGTGGTTGGAACTCCATTTGCCTGTTTCCGGGTTGCGGAACGAGTGATGCTTACAGGGTTGCATCAGCTCCTCTGCTGGGGTCAACGGGCGCTTCCACTCGCGTTTCTGACTTCCATCATTGTGGCCGACGCTGCTGCTGCCACGGTTGTACTAACTCGACCTGGGCTGCCGACTTTGCTCGTACTGTCAGCTGCCGTCACGCTTGTCCTCACGGGGGGTTTCATAACCCGCCGCTACTAATTCGATTGAATCGTGGGTGTAACGTGGCTTCTTCTTTTGACGTGCCTCACGCCAGTTGCTTGTTTCGCCCTCTTTTTTGGGAGAAGTTTCGCGGACGTAGTCCTCTCCTTCGGCCCATTGGTTGGCTGTCTTCATGAGTTCTATTGTGGTTTTCGGCTGGAGCCTACCGAATTCCTCCCGGAGGTCGCGGCGAGCGACGCCATGCATGAAGGCGTCCATCACTCGATCTTCTGATACGGGTTCCATGGTATTGCGGAGGAGTGTCCACCTCTGGATGTAAGAGCGGAGCGACTCATCCTTCCCTTACTTGCAGGCCTGCAACTCGATGTAGGTCGTCGGCCTGGTGAATGTTCCAGAGAAACTCTTGATGAAGTTATCCTGGAATTCTTTCCATGTTCGGAAAGAGTCTTTGGGTTGGCTTGTGAGCCACCCGCGTGCCGAGTCTGTCAGCATGAGCTGGATGTACTACATTGCCGTAGTCGACGTTCCGCCTTGGCAGGTGCAAGCGATGAGGTAGTCTTCGAGCCACAGCTTTGGGTCTTGCTTCCCGTCGTACTTTGGTGTGCCAGCCGTCAACTTGAAGCCTTTAGGCATGCGGGTGTCGCGGATGTTGATGCTAAAGCATGCCGCGCCACATGGCTCGAAGTCGCGGTCAGCGTGGTCGTCCGCGTTTGCCGCACTAGCCGATCCCTCCTTGCGGTTGCGGTCCACCGTCTTCTGTGTCAGGACGTCGCGACGGTCTTTGACTGGCTGTCGCTGCGCCGCTGGGATGCCCGATGTCGTTGGTTCGTGCGCTCGGTTACTTGGCCCCTTGGCCGCCAGAGCTTCCTCGATTGCCCTTATGGAGGCAATTTGCTGCTTGTGGAGAAGGGAGCGTGCGTCCCCCTCCGGTGGCTGCGTGAGTCGGAGGTACGTCTCGACTGCGATCAGGGAGGCATTCGCCGTCTTTGGGACGGGTATCCCGTTTTCATCTTCGGTGACGAAGGACGAGTCGAGGTTGCGGGTGAGCCTTGTTCGATCAGCTTCTGCCATGTGGGGGACGCGGGCTCTGGTTCGCCGTGCTCCTTGGTTAACCTCTGTGGAGGATGTGAAGGAGAGGGCGGCTCGCCTGGCACTCGATGCAACCGCGTCCCTTTTGCGCCTGAGCAGGTCGGCTTTTTCGGCGCGAATTCTTTCGCCTTCCTTGCGTAGCAAGTACTGGACCGCCAGGTGGTCTTCTCGAGGTGCGTTGGGTGGGGGGAACGTGCCCTCGTCCACATGCTTCATGGCTTGGATCGCCATGTCCCGCGTGATGACAAGTTTAGTCTGGTCCGGCATGTCCACCTCTAGCGGATATGCGGGTTCTTCCTCGTTGTCATGCGGTGCTGTGCCAGCCATGAAGACTTGCTTGGGGTAGACTTGAGTCGGAGAGTTGGTGCTGCCGCTGCTGCTTCTGTCGCCCGCTTCTTGCTCGGGGTCGAAAATTGCTGCAACGTGGCGCGCGGCGCACCCGCTGTCGCGTCTTTTCGCGATTGTCCATGTGCTCACACTCGCCGGGGCGAGTGCGATTGGCTTGGGGTAGACCTGTGATTTCCACGAAGACGAGGGCGCGCGCGACATGGCTGTCGGACGCGGGCCCCTGGTCGCCCGCGCGGGTGCGACGGTCGAGGTGGATCTTGACTTGATCGACCGCGCGACCGAGGTTGGGGTAGTAGACTCGATTCGCGCGGCCGTTGCCGAGATTGTCGATGTAGATGTCCTCTTCGCGGGTGCAGCTGGCGCGGCCCCTGCGGGTGCGGCAGATGCGATCTTCGCGGGTTCGGCGGTCGCGATCTCCGCGGGTGCGGCAGATGCGATCTCAGCGGGTTCAGCGGTCGCGATCTCCGCGGGTGCGGCAGATGCAATCTCAGCGGGTTCGGCGGTCGCGATCTCCGCGGGTGCGGCAGATACGATCTCAGCGGGTTCGGCGGTCGCGATCTCCGCGGGTGCGGCAGATGCGATCTCAGCGGGTTCGGCGGACGCGATGGTTGGCGATTTTGGTGACGCCGTCGCGCGTAGCGCAGTAGTCGTAGACCTGAGTATACCACGACTATCGATGCAGCAGAATATGGAGCCGAAGGTGATGTGTATACCTTTGTCCAGATCGGCGTACACCGATTGATGAGCTGGCGAGTGGATGACGTACTCGAAGGAGCCGAATTGGATGGACTCCCTGACGGCGGACGCGCCGATCTTCATTGCGGATGGAGCCGGAGCGACCATGATCCTAGCACTTGTTTGCTTTCCCACAGACGACGCCAATTGACGAGGTGTTAACTCGACAAGTCCCAGGGTTGTGCACCCCGGGTTGATTGATGGGGAGAGAGATGAGTGCAAGGTGGTCACGACGGCTGACAAGCAAGGATTTACCCAGGTTCAGGCTCCCGGAGGATAACACCCTACTCCTGCTTGTCTGATTATTGATGCGAGTTGTGGTTACAATGGCGACATTGCGATCTCGCTAGGGTTTGTGCTGTAGCTATGAGTGTGTCCTCTCGGATGGGCGACCCTCCTGGCTTTATAGGCAGCCAGGTCTC
The DNA here is from genome assembly GCA_026929855.1 of Poa annua. Lineage (NCBI taxonomy): Eukaryota > Viridiplantae > Streptophyta > Magnoliopsida > Poales > Poaceae > Poa > Poa annua. Next base: position 83,651,502 of record CM049430.1, read on the forward strand.
GGGTGGTTGGTGCCGATGGCAACTACAGATATGGCAGGTTATGCTTCCTAACCGACTTGGACTAGGTTACATGGTACCCCGCGTGGGCCTCCTGTGGGCCTTTCCATCCTTGGCACGGCCCATGTAGCCTTATCGTGGGCTACCCGCAAGGCAGCCTGACGAGGTGTTAACTCGACAAGTCCCAGGGTTGTGCACCCCGGGTTGATTGATGGGGAGAGAGATGAGTGCAAGGTGATCACGACGGCTGACAAGCGAGGTTTACCCAGGTTCAGGCTCCCGGAGGATAATACCCTACTCCTGCTTGTCTGGTTATTGATGCGAGTAGCGATTACAATGGCGAGATTCCGATCTCGCTAGGGTTTGTCGTGATCGTTATCAGCGTGTCCTCTAGGACGGGCAACCCTCCTGGCTTTATAGGTAGCCAGGTCTCGGGTGGTTGGTACAGATACGGTAGGTTACAAGACCTAACCGAGTTGGTCTAGGATACGAGGTACCCCGAGTGGGCCTCCTGCGGGCCTTTCCATTCTTGGCGCGGCCCAGGTAGCATCATCGTGGGCTACCCGCAAGGCAGCCCCACGTCAGTAGCCCCCGAGTGCTTGGTCGAAGCGTAGAGTCGGACAAAGGACTCCTTCCTCCTGGACGCGCCGTTGGATTGCTTGATCTTGAGCTTGAACTCGAATTTCTTCAGTCGAGCCAGCCACTCCCGATGGGAGTAACCTGTGCAGTCGAATTACTCTGCCTTCATCTTTTTGTGAAGCTTACTTGTACTCGGCCCGTTTTGGCTTACTTGTGGATGGATTCGGCTGCTCGAGCTTACTGCGTTGCCACTCGAATGGTTTCTTCGGGTGCTCGGATCATTGGCTGATCCTACCTTGTTGACTTCACCTATGAAGCTTACCACTCGAACAACTTTTTCGAGTTTCGTCGGTTGATTTTGGAGCCGTTGGCTTGGTGACGTCACTGATGACGATCCGTTGCATGCCTCTGCGCCCGATGGGACGTGGCGTGGCGGGCCCCGCTGTCAGAGCTGACCACGGTCCGCAGCTGTCACGTCTCCGAAGTGGGCGCGAAATTCGCGCGGCACGATGACGACGCCTCGGTTCTCGTGCGTAGTGGAGGAAGTTGGCGGTGACGGTTGGTTTCTCCGTGCGACACGTGGACGGCTGGATGTTCCCGCTCGGAGCCCTTGCTCGACGGACGGTTGAGATTCCAATCCTCGAGGCATAAGTACTGTGTCCCGGCGTTTGGGATGTCATCTTCTCCAATCGATTCTTGCCTTCTCTCCTCTTGCGCTCTACCATTTCCGCCGCCATCCCGAGCTCCGAGCAATCCGTCCACGCACCTTGCGACCGGCGATGGGCAAGCCGAAGATCGCCGCTGGCTCCTCCGTCGCCGCCGACGACGCCGGGGTGATGAAGAAACCCGAAGGCGATTGGCAGAGGTCTTCGATGAAGAAGACTGACGTGGAGCTGCTCCGCGCGCAGGGCCTGCTGCCACCTGCCGAACAAGTCCAGGTACGAGTCCCTGGCAAGGAAGTTTTCCCCACTCCCCGCGATGGGGAACGTGTTTGCTTCACGGACTTCATTCCGCGAGGCTTCGGGTTCCCCATGCACGATTTCGTGCGCGGTCTCCTGTACGCCTATGGGATTCAGATCCACGATCTGACCCCCAATGGCGTCTTGAGCATCGCGGGCTTTATCGTGCTCTACGAGTGCTTCTTGGGTGTCGCGCCCCACTGGGCATTGTGGAAGTCGCTCTTCCTCGTTCGCAAGAACGTGGGGAAGAGTGGGCTGACCTTCCCAGTGGGCGGCTTCGGAATCCAGGTGCGCGGTGACACCGCGTATTTTCAGATGAAGAAGTCCGACTCCGTCCAAGGGTGGCGCCGGAGATGGTTCTACGTCCAGTCGAACGGCGACGGCCTGGACGCGTTCAACAACAAGCGTGGTCTGCGGAAGACTGGCGCCTGGGCGCACCCGCTGTCCGCCGTGGAGAAGGAGGCTGTGCGGCCCCTGCTGGGCCTGCTGCACGAGCTGACTCAGACCCTTGGGCGCGATGCGGGTGGCATCTTTCTGATGGCCACCTTCTTCCGTCTTCGGGTGCAGCCGCTCAGCGCCCGGCCTCACCCGATGTGGGCCACCGAAGGCGTCAGCGCCAAGCCTCTAGAGGACGAGGAGGTGGAAGCCAGTGTCAGGTCCATCACCAACCTCCGAGCCGCGGACACGTGCAACGTCAAGTGCCCAATTTCTCCTTACGGGGCCTCGAACCCCGTTCCTGAGGTAAGTCTTGTCTTATCTCTGCCCTTGTTCGACTTGAGTCTACCTTTCTCTTTAATTCGACTTGTGTCTACTTGCTTCAGGGCCGAGATCTTTTCATCAGCTTTCCTCCCCTCCCTGAGAACGGACCCGACGACGAGTCGAGGTTTGTCGAAGAGGATGGCGAGGACGAAGAGATTCCCTCCGCGCATTCTCCCCGCGACGAGGTGGAGGAGGAAGATGAGGTGGAGGAACCCGCGAGGAAGAAGCGGAAGCTTCCGAGTCGCAGCGAGTCTGCCACTGCGTCGTCACCTGCCCGGGACGTGGACGTTGCTGAGGAGGAGGTCGTCGTGACGTCTCCGGGTGCTCGGTCTTCGGGTGGCTGGGAGGAACCTCTGAACGTTCCCCCAGTCAGCTCCGCGGCACCACGCTCGTTCGCGCGGATGCCTTCGCCTTCCTTGGAGAGCTACGACGACGCAGGCACCCCTAGGTGAGTTTCTTTGCCATGTGTCCTTCGAGCTGTACTTTGCGGTTTGGACGTTTTGATTCGACTGGCGTTCTTGGTTTTGTTGTAGCCATCGTTCTGACGATGTTAGCTCCCCCCTTCGGGACGTGGAGCTCACATCTGCCCCTTCGACTGGGTTGGGGACGCCAGTGGTCGTGGAGAAGGTGCATGCTGAGCCCGCCGGTATTGCATCCTCTAGCCGCGTGCCTCCTTCGACTGCGGAAGACCTTGAACTCCTGGACCACGTAAGTCTTGCATTCTTTTTTCTTGCGTTCTTGATTTTTCATCGGGTGCGCGATCAGCGCTCCCGATGGGAGTAGCCCCCGAAGGTATGGGTGACTAGTATAGTCGCCCGCAACTTTATTAACATCTTGCTTTTATTTCAGCCTTACTATCGCCAGCAGCTCGACGCAGCCGCAGCTTATGTTTGCCTGGAGAAAGAGAGGGACCAACTGCGTGCCTCGCTGGACCAGGCTACTGGGCGGGTTGATGAGCTTGAGAAGGCTCTTCACGAGTCCCAAGAGCGGGAGCTGGCACGGGTCGCCAAGGAGAAGACTCAAGTTCGTCCTCTCCTTTCGCTAGCCGGTGTACTTGGGGGTGAGTTTCGGCTTGACGCCTACTGAGTCTTTGCTCTTTTTCCTAACCTGACTTTGAATTTTTTTTTTGCGCAGAGACTTGCGGTGGTGCTCCTCCCGAAGATGCGTCGAGTGACACGGTTGACCTGGCAACCGCTGTTGGCTTCCTCGACCGGGTATGCGCCTACGCTTCGGACGCGCTGAAGAAGTCTTCAGCCGCGTTGCAGAAGTCGACTGGAGCTCTGGCCGTGGTGCACCAGAGCATCTTCCCGGGTGACCAGCCGCCGGCGACCGTGGACGCCCTGGCTGCACCGTTTGAGGACGCGACTACCATCGCCGACTTCACGCTGTCGCAGACGGTACGCGGCTCCGAGCTCACCTTCCAGCTCCTATTAGGCCACCAAGTTCCAGGTGACTTCGAGAAGCTCGTCAGCGGTTTTCCTCGCAAACCCGATGGCCGGACCGCGTCGCTAAGTGGCGTGAAGGAGCGCGCCTCGCAGCTGGCTGCGCAGCTTGTGGCACTCTTCGAGAGGGCCCTTGCTAAGGCGACTGAGGCGGCAGCTCGGAAGGGCCGTTTGTTGGATATCTCTTCCGCAGCCATCTTCTCCGCCTCCGCCAACTTGTTGCGCAGGCTTTCCAGCTCACCAGTGAGCTGGCTGGATTCCTGCGCAAACTTGAGTTGCTGGGCCTCCATCTCCTTCTGATGAGCCGCCTTCAACTCCAAGTTGGCGGCCGCCAAGTCTGAAGCTTCATTCATAAGAGCTTGCATATCAGTGGACGCCTTCAGGATATCCTGGGCGTGGTCTAGCAGTTCTACAAATATGGATTCGCTAAGCTAAATGATTGACGGAAACATAAGTCAAAAGCATAGTTGGAGAAAGGGATCAACTCTACCTTCATCTTTTTTGAGGGCCGCCTCCAGCTCGGCGATCCGCTTGTCCTTGGCCTCGCATTCTTTCTTCAGGTCGCGATGACGCCGGTTTATCTCGACTCGCGAGGAGACAAGCTCGACGTTGGCGGACACAAGGCCCTGTAACAAAAACCAAAAGCATATGACATATTGTCGAAAAACCACTAAGCCGGCAGTCAAAGTTTCTTTTGACTAAGCCATCTAAGTGCTCGGGGGGAAAGACTATGTATATGCCGGAGAAACTTACAGATAGGTCGCCCTCCAAGTCGTCGAAGGCCTGCGAGGCAAAGGCGGCAAAAGCCAAGGTTGACTCCTTGGCCTCCTTAAAGGTAGACCAAGGTTCTCTGACTTTGCCGCCTCCCGCAGTCGGAGCTGCCCTCCGAGACCCGCCGGCAGTCGTCTCCAGCAACCCTTCATTGGCGGCGCGCGATTGAGCGGCATCATCGGCCGTAGCCTCAGCCAGTAATAGAGGAGTTGTCGGCGCGCGATCGGAGGAGGGGATCTTTGGCGGAGCACCCGAAGCCGGGGCTGGAGGTTGGCGCCGAGCGTCAGTCATGAAGCTGCCGGCGTGGGGCGGGGGAGTTGGCGGCACGGTGGCCGGCGAGCCGCCTTGCGGCTGCTTTCCTTTGCCAAGGAGCCTGGTTGGCAACCGGGAGGTTGCGACCCTTTCCCTGTCAAAATACAAAGCAAGCACAATAAGTCAGCCAATATTCAAGAAGTTCGCCATCTGGAAAAGGCAAAGTTGAGTACCTTCGGGGGATGTTAATCCCCGCATTCTCGCCAATGTTGGCGAGAGTCGGCTCGGTAGCCAATGCAATCCGTTTCTTCCTCTCGGCGTTCGCCGTGGAGGAAGCAGCACCGGATGCCTTGCGCTTCTTCGTCTTCCCGGCTTCCGACTCGTAGAAGTCGGGAGCCAGGTCATCCTCCTTCAACTCGGAGAGCTGAAAAAGAAGATATGTTAAAGGAACTCAACCTTAGCCGGCAAAGCTGTCAAACAAGGGGCAAGGCAAGAAAATATTTACCTCGAGGGGAGGATTGTCGTGGGTGTGCATGGGCACGCCCTCGGCCGCCTTCACCGACCCCGCCTTGACGAGGTTGCGGAGCCGGAATGCCAGGTCGGCGACCGGCAATATCTCTTCGCTCATGCGAAGAGAGGCTGTGTCAGTAGGCGAATACTGACACATCTTGTGCGGGCTGTACCGCAGGGGGAGGATTTGCCGGCCGAGCCAGCAAATGACGGTGTCGACCCCATCCAGCTGGGGGGGAGCCATCGTCCTCGTGAGGAACTCGATCCGCCTTTGAATAAGGAGGAGTTCCTCCGTCAACTTGGGCACCGCCTCGTCCCAGCATGGGCGAGGCATGGGTGGCGCGTTGACGAATGCCGGGATGCCGATTTGACGGCCCGGCGCTGCCATGTCTTGGCAGTAGAAGAAGGTGGAGGTCCAGCCCTTGACGGACTCGAGGTATGGTATCTTAGGATACCATTGGCGGCCCTGGCGGCAGTTGAAGGTGACACTGCCGCAGGTTGCCAGCCCACCGTCCGGCACCGTCTGTCGCCGGCAACACTGCCGCAGACTAATATACTATTGGGTGCGATATTATGGGGCTGGAGCCCGTAGTGATCTAAGACCTCACTAAAGAAGGCGGAAGGCGGAAGAGCCATTCCCCTGACCAGATGGGAGGTAAGGATTACCCGTTCTCCGGCTTCCGGGGCCGGAATGATGTCTCCCAAGGCGGCCCTCCACCGGCAATCCTCCCGAGTGGGGAGGTAGCCGACTGCCTCCAAATCTTGGAGGGCGTCCTCGTCGACAATGGAAGGCAGCCAATAGCGGGACCCGAGGTCCGGCGCTTCTTCTTCCTCGTCGCCGGGGGCGCTCGTCGCCGCCGTCGCCGCGGTATTTGGTGGAGGAGAGAAAGGGCCCGCCGCCGGGACGCGCGTGGCAGAAGCCCGAGGGGGGACGACGGAGACATTGCCCGCCGTCGCCGCCGGAGCGGGGCAAGTAATGGCGCCGCCCATCGACGCTGCGAGCGCGGCTTCGGTCGCCGGACCGCTCGACGCCGTCGAGTGAGCTGGACCGGTGGACATCGCCGTCAGAAAAGGTCGCCGGAGGAGAGAAGTTCGCCGGAGCTCGTTCGGAGGCTGGGAGCGAAGAAGCGGAAGAGGCAAGGGCGCGAGGAGAGCAAAAGGCAGGGTAAAGAAATGGACCGTTTGGCTACCTATTTATAGGGCCAGGCGTTGCTCCCTGTGCAACGGCGTTTTTAGTCGGACACGTGTCCAACATCCGTTGCAGCCCATGATTGCACGATCTCCACGCCTCCTCTTTTCCCGCAATTTGTGATCGTGGCGAGATTCCCGCTTAGTCTGTTTTCAAACTGTCGTGAAGCCGGCTAGGCGGTAACCGTCAAGAAGAATGCTCGGCAAAGATTGCCGAGTAGCCGTCTTTTCCCATGATGGATAAAGGCGGCCGCGTGTCAACATCAAGGCACGCGTGCCTCGTTGATTTTCAGAATGGTTCAAGTCCTGCAGCCGCCAACTTTGGCAGATGAAGAATCAAGAAGAAGCCGGCGCCTGGAGAACTTCAACCTTTCTGGGGGCTAATGTTGGGGATATATCAACTAGGGGTATAACCAGCATGGATCAATCCGGCTAGTCCAGAGTGGCCCAAGGGTGGTAAGGCCAAGGCCTGCCGGGCGGCCCAGATAGCTGACGTGCAAGGAAGTAGGCGGACGGTCCAAGGAAGGCGGAAGGCCTAAGCCCACCAAGCCACCGAGCCCAAGACGGAAGGCGGTAACTAAGCCGGCTAGGTCTAGGACTCTGTTTACTTGCCGGACAAGTACTTACCTTGTACCCTGGGGTCTGGCCGCCTATATAAGCCGGCCACCAGGGAGCCTTTAGAGCAGAGACAATCTCATAGGCATCATACTCATTGTAACCTGTTCACGGCTATTGCCTCATAGTGAATTATAGCAGCACGTAGGATCCCGCCACCGCTGTGGGATCCGAAGCTGGGTAAACTCGCCGTGTTCAATCTCGACCTCGACGACTCCAACCTTCTTCCCCACAATCCATACGTAGGCTAGAGGACCCCCGTCTTCTATCAATTATGCCGATACGACGACACCGTTCCCGGTCGCAGTCCGCGGCCTTAGAGTAGGCATAGTTGTAGGAATGCGGCAGTCGCCGCGATCTGTATTTTGAACTTTATGCTTGTAATGAACATTGCCCTGTCGGGTCTTTTGGTCTTCGATATTGATGTTTCTGGTCTTTATTTTTCCTGAGTTGATTTGTGCTTCGCAGTCGCCTGATTGTATTGACTCTGCGTATCCCTGGCAGAGTGCTGCGCGCGATGATGCTCCGCCTTCTCCGGTGGCCGTGCCGAGTGGCGCGGCTTCTTCTTCGGGTGCTCGCCGTCGTCGGGCGGCGCCGGCTCCTCCACGCAGTGCCAACGATCAGCGGATAATCACATTTTTGAAGAACAAGGTGGCGGAGCTTGAGGCGACCCTGAAGAATACGGAGCGACTGCTACATCGCTCTCAGTCGCACCCCACGGCGGAGTTCTCGCGACGTGAGGACTTTTTGCTTGGGGAGATCGACCTGATCAGTCGGCAGCTGCAAGGTATGTATCCTCTTTTTGGCGGCTGCCGTCCTTTTGTGGCTTTCCTTCTCGTTCTTAGTTGCATTTTATGTGCGCAGATGTCAATCCCGACTGGGAGGCTGAGCGGGTTCGCGTTGAAGAGCGAGTCACCCGAGAGGTGTCCGGCAACTCATACGAAGCTCGGCAGTTCTGGGTGAGCCAGTCGAGGGGGCGCGTCCTTGCCACCATGCTTGATCGTACGTGGCGCGCTTCTTTTCTTCTGGAGAGCTGCCGGGAGACACTTTGGCACATCAATCGTGTGTACTTCCCGCATAATGCGCAGCCGAACGGGTTGTCTGCTTTGCTGGAGAGGTTCCGCGATGGTGTAGGGTTGAAGGAGGTCGTCGACGCCCAACTTGTGGCTGGTGCGAACGCTGCGTTGGCATACGTCCGGATGCAGCGGCCACATCTTCCGCTTGAGCGTGTGATTGAAGGCCTGCCGAGTGACGATGACTTCGATGAGACCTTGGCGGTTGCGCATCGGATTATCCGGCAGGTTCAGGACCTGAGCGAGCGTCTTGTAGGGCCTCTTGATGCACCGAAGGCTGAACCTGCAGTGTAGAGTAGCTGTCGTCTGGTGTACGGGGTTAGTTATAGGGGTGGCAAATGTGCCTGTGTAAGAATGACAATTGATTGAAATACTTTGGACTTATAAGAGTTGATCTTTTTACTCGAAAGTGAGTGCCTGATTTGAGTTTGCGACCTGTATGGCACAGTCACCTAGAATGCTAGGCGGCAACCTAGGTTTTTCTCAAGTGTCACCTGCATGTCGCAATCTCTGATTATATCAGGTGGCGACTTAGGATTTTTGTAACTTGACCTGTATGGCGCAGCCCCCGGGTCGCTCGAGTGGTGGCCTAGGATTTTGGCGAAGACCTGTATGACGCAGCCCCCGGGTAGGTCGAGTGGCGGCCTAGGGTTACAAGTGTTACCTGTTTGGCGCAGCCCCCGAGTATATCGGGTGGTGACCTAGGTTTTGGAACTTGACCTGTGCAGCGCAACCCCCGAGTAAGTTCGAGTGGCGGCTGAGGATTTTTCTGGGAGGTCCTGTTTGGCGTAGCCCCCGAGTAAGTCGAGTGGTAGCCTAGGGTTACAAGTGTGACCTGTCTGGCGCAGCCCCCGTGTGTGGCGGACGGCGCCCTAGGATTTTGAACTTGACCTGTATGACGCAGCCCCCGAGTCGGTCGAGTGGCGGCCTAGGATTTTTTGACTTTACGCTTGTGTGGCGCAGCCCCCGAGTGAGTTGGGCGGCGGCCTAAGCTTTTATTTCAACCTGTGTGGCGCAGCCCCCGAGTAGCTCGGGTGGCGACCTAGGATTTTGGACATGCTTGTGTGGCGCAGCCCCCGAGTTACTCGGGTGGCGACCTAAGCTTATATTTCAACCTGTGTGGCGCAACCCCCGAGTGGTTCGAGTGGCGGCCTAGGATTTTTGAGCTTCTCCTGAGTGGTAGGTAAAGGGGACAGAATTTCTTCAAATCACTTTATTGATTCTTGCGAACAGGCCGCCTCATTAAAACCCTTCCAGTCCCCTCAGGTACCCTGGTAAGGGAAAGAGTGCGTCTGAAACCTGTCGCGCTGATTTTCTTGTACAATGGTTGTTTTGAGCTAAGCGTAGAATCGGCGGAGTTGTGCTACGTTCCATGGGTTGCTGCAGTCTGCTCCTGTCTTCGAGTCCTTTAGGCGGTAAGCTCCATTGCCTATTGCTTCTGTTACAATGTACGGGCCCTCCCATGGGGAGGCGAGCTTGTGCACCTTCTTTTGCTTGAGTCGAAGAACCAGGTCGCCTGCAACGAACGCTCTTGGTCGCAGCCGCCGAGTGTGATAATTGCGCAGGTCTTGCTGGTACACGGCTGATCGTGCCAGGGCGATGTCTCGTGCTTCGTCCAGGGTGTCTCTGCTGTCTTCGAGTGCCTCCTCTGCTTCCGACTCGTCGTAGGCGACTACTCTTGGTGCGTCGAACTTGATGTCGCAGGGGAGGACCGCTTCTGCACCGTACACCATGAAGAACGGAGTGTACTGGGTGGATCTATTCGGCGTTGTTCGCAGGCTCCAGAGGACCGATGGCGGTTCTTCCACCCATGCGCCCGCTGCGCGTCTTAGGGGCACGCACAGCCGTTTCTTGATGCCGCTACATACGAGGCCGTTGGCTTTCTCCACTTGTCCATTGGATTGCGGGTGCGAGACAGACGCATAGTTGAGTTTGATCCCCTGCTCTGAGCAAAAGTCCTTGAATTTTTCGGCTGTGAAGTTTGAGCCGTTGTCGGTGATGATCCCGTTTGGTACCCCAAACCTGAAGATGATTGACCTGATGAAGTTGACCGCTGTGGATGCAGTCGAACTTGTGATGGGCACGGCTTCGATCCACTTTGTGAACTTATCGACTGCAACCAGGAGGTGAGTGTGACCTCCGGGTGAGGATTTCTTCAGTGGGCCCACCATGTCTAGACCCCATTGGGCAAAGGGCCAGGCTAACGGTATTGTCTTGAGTTCTGACGCTGGGGCGTGCGGCTTGTTGGCGAATTCCTGGCACCCTGTGCATTTCTTCACCAGCTCCTCGGCGTCCTGCATGGCTGTCAGCCAGTAAAATCCGGCTCGTAGCGCCTTGGCCACCAGTGCCCGACTGCTGGCGTGATGCCCGCAGATACCCGCGTGGATGTCGAGTAAGATGTCTTGGCCGTCGACTGGATCTATACACCTTTGCATGATGCCTGAGATGCTTCTTTTGTAGAGTTCTCCGTTGATTACGGTGAAACTTTTGGAGCGCCTGATGATGCGCTTTGCTTCGACTGGGTCTACTGGCAGCTTCTGATGTAATATGTATGCCAGGTATGGCCCTGTCCATGTGGCTTCGACTAGCATGACCTCCATGGGGATCTTGTCTTGGCTTGATGGGTTGGCATCGCCCTTTGTTGTGGCTGTGCTTGCTGTACTCTGAGTCTTGATGGATCTCTGCGTGATGCACTCGAGGAAGACGCCGGGTGGGACTGGCACCCTGTCTGAGCCCATGTTAGCGAGGACGTCGGCTTCCTCGTTGCTTTCACGGCCAATGTGGCGCAGCTCGCAGCCGTCGAAGTTCCCTTCCATCTGATTGTAGAGGTCTCTGTAGGCAATCATGTTGTCAGCGACGGCGTCGCAGGACTTCATGGTTTGCTGCACCACCAGATAGGAGTCGCCGTAGATCATGAGGTGCGTGGCGCCGCAGTTCTTGGCCATCCGCATGCCGTGGATTAGGGCCTCGTATTCGGCTTCGTTGTTGGACGGCTTCGGGAAGTCCATCTGTAGGACATACTTGAGCTTGTCGCCTTTGGGGGAGATGAGCACGACTCCTGCCCCGGCTGACTTGAATTTCTTCGAGCCATCAAAGTACATTGTCCATGCGTTGGACAGGTCGGGGACATTTGGTAGCTGGGCTTCTATCCACTCGGTTGTGAATTCTGGGAGAACTTGGGCCTTGATAGACTTCGGGTGAGCATACTTCAGCCCCCATGGTCCTAGTTCGACAACCCACTTGGCGACTCGTCCTGTCGCGCGCTGGTTTGTGAGAATGTCTGCTAGTCCTGAGGAGCTTACCACCGTGATCGGGTGCTCGGAGAAGTAGTGGACGACCTTCCTGGAGGTCATGAAGACTCCGTATGCCAGCTTCTGGTAATGAGGGTAGTTCTGCTTGGACAGGGTGAGTACTTCGCTGAGGTAGTAGACGAGCCTCTGCATCGGGTAGCTGTGCCCTTCTTCTTCGCGTTCGACTACGAGCACCGTGCTCACCACCCTGTTCGTTGCTGAGACGTGTAGGTACAGCGGCTCATTTTCCAGCGGTGCCACGAGGACTGGAGAGGTTGTCAGTGTTTTCTTGAGATGGTCGAATGCGTCCTGCGCCTCTTGTGTCCACTCGAACTTGTCTGCCTTCTTCATCAGTTGGTAGAAAGGTAAGGCTTTCTCTCCCAACTTACTAATGAACCGGCTGAGAGCTGCGACTCGGCCAGCTAATCGTTGCACCTCCCTGAGCTTGGTTGGTGCTGGCATTGCGAGTATGTTCTGCACCTTCTCGGGGTTTGCTTCGATTCCTCTTGCGGATACAAGGTACCCTAGTAGTTCTCCGGCTGGTACACCGAACACGCACTTCTCTGGGTTGAGCTTGATCTGATACACGTCGAGTGCGGCGAAGACCTTGCGGAGGTCGTCGACTAGGGTATCCTCCTTTCGGGTAGTGACGACGATGTCGTCGACGTAGACTTGGACGATCTGCCCGATTAGCCCCTTGAGGCATGCTTGCATTGTCCGCTGGTACGTGGCACCTGCGTTCTTTAACCCGAATGGCATCGTCTGGTAGCAAAAAACGCCGTCGGGTGTGATGAAGGCTGTCTTCTCTTCGTCCTCGACTTTCAGCCTGATCTGCTGGTAACCTGAGTAGGCATCCAGAAAGGACAGGCGTTCGCAACCTGCCGTCGAGTCGATGATCTGGTCTATCCACAGGAGCGGGAAGTGGTCCTTGGGGCAGCATTTGTTGACTGCAGTGAAGTCAACGCACATGCGTAGTTTCTTCGTCTTCTTTTTCTCAACTAGGACCGGGTTGGCGACCCAGTCCGAATCCTTGATCTCTCGGATGAACTTGGCGTGCAGTAATCTGTCGACTTCCATGGTGATCGCGTCTCGTTTGGGTCCTGAGAAGCGTCGCATGGATTGCTTGACCGGTCTTGCGTCCTTGTGGACTTTCAGAGAGTGTTCGGCGAGTTCCCTGGGTATCCCTGGCATGTCAGAAGGTTGCCATGCAAAGATTTTCCAGTTCTCACGTAGGAACTCGACGAGCGAGCCTTCCTATGCGGGGGTCAGACTCGATGAGACCTTGACCGTCTTCCTGCTGTCAGTCGGATGGACTTGATGGGTGACGGTGTCGTCATTCGTGTTGAACACTGCGTCTTTGGCGGGCTTCTTGCGAGCCGGGAAGATGGTCTTGTCGTTGTCGGCTGATATGGCCTTGAAGTGCTCCTTGACGCCGAAGAACTCGGAGATCTTGGCGAACTCGCGGTCGCAGCTATTGGAGAGCCCGAAGTCGTCGCGGACGGTGATCACTCCTTTCGGCCCAGGTAACTTTATCATCAGGTAGGCATAGTGGGGTACTGCCATGAACCTGGCAAAGCTTGGGCGTCCGAGGATGGCGTGGTACTGTGATTTCCAGTCGACGACCTCAAAGTCTATCGATTCCTTCCTGAAGTGCTCGGGTGTACCGAGGATGACGTCGAGTGTGATTGTTCCCATGGGCGTGATTGCTTGCCCTGGTACTATGCCGTGGAAGGTGGTCTCCGATTCCGGCAATTTCTCTGTCGATCTATTCATCCGTCTGAGGGTGTCGGCGAATATGATGTTGATGCCGCTGCCTCCGTCCAGGAATACCTTCTTCAGGCTGTAGTCGCCGATCAAAGCCTCAATCACGAGTGCGGCGTGCCCGGGTCGGACTACCTCCGCTGGGTGATCTGCCCTGGAAAATGTGATTGGTGTCTCCGACCCGCGCAGGTAGTCTGGTACCGCGCGCGGGCTGTTGATGGCTTGAAGTACTTGGCGTGTGATGATTTTCTGCCTCCTGTTCGACGGGGGTCCCTTCTGGATCATGTTCAGCTGTCCCTGTGCGGCTGGGTACGTGTCGGCTGCTGCCGACGGACCTTGTTGCTGCTGCTGCGGCTGGGGGAACGCTCCTGCCGCCTGCACTTGATTGTTGTTTGCGGGTGCTGCCTGGATGGCTTGCTGTGGTGCCGCTTGTATGGCCTGCACCGGGGCGATGATTTGCTGCATGGCATGGTAGATCTTTCTTGCTTTGCGGCAATCCTTCAACAAGTGGTTTGAACCCCACTTTCCTGTTGCGGGGTTGCGGAATGAGTGATGCTTACAGGGTTGCATCAGTTCCTCTGCTGGGGTCAGCGGGCGCTTCCACTCGCGCTTCTGACTTCCATCATTGTGGTCGATGCTGCTTCTGCCACGGTTGTACTGACTCGAGCTGGGCTGCCGACTCTCCTCGTATTGTCGGCTGTTGTCACGCTTGTCCTCGCGGGGGGTTTCGTACCCTGCCGCTACTAATTCGATTGAATCGTGGGTGTAACGTGCCTTCTTCTTTTGACGTGCCTCGCGCCAGTTGCTTGTTTCGCCTTCCTTTTTGGGGGAAGTTTCGCGGACATAGTCCTCTCCTTCGGCCCATTGGTTGGCTGTCTTCATGAGTTCTATTGTGGTCTTCGGCTGGAGCTACCGAATTCCTCCCGGAGGTCGCGGCGAGCGACGCCATGCATGAAGGCGTCCATCACTCGATCCTCTGATACGGGTTCCATTGTATTGCGGAGGAGTGTCCACCTTTGGATGTAAGAGCGGAGCGACTCGTCCTTCCCTTGCTTGCAGGCCTGCAACTCGATGTAGGTCGTCGGCCTGGCAAATGTTCCTGAGAAACTCTTGATGAAGTTATCCTGGAATTCCTCCCATGTTCGGAAAGAGTCTTTGGGTTGGCTTGTGAGCCACCCGCGTGCCGAGTCTATCAGCATGAGCTGGATGTACTGCATGGCTGTAGTCGACGTTCCGCCTTGACAGGTGCAAGCGATGAGGTAGTCCTCGAGCCATAGCTTTGGGTCTTGCTTCCCGTCGTATTTTGGTGTGCCAGCCGTCAACTTGAAGCCTTTAGGCATGCGGGTGTCGCGGATGTTGAAGCTAAAGCATGCTGCGCCACACGGCTCGAAGTCGCGGTCGGCGTGGTCGTTTGCGTGTGCCACGCTAGCCGAACGCTCCTTGCGGCTGCGGTCCACCGTCTTCTGTGTCAGGACGTCACGGGGGTCCTTGACTGCTTGTCGCTGCACCGCTGGGATGCCCGATGTCGTTGGTTCAGTCGCTCTGTTGCTTGGCCCCTTGGCCGCCAGAGCCTCTTCGATTGCCCTTATGGAGGCAATTTGTTGCTTGTGGAGAAGGGAGCGCGCGTCTCCCTCCGGTGGCTGTGTGAGCCGGAGGTATGTCTCAACTGATATCAGGGCGGCATTCGCCGTCTTTGGGACGGGTATCCCGTTTTCGTCTTCGGTGACGAAGGACGAGTCGAGGTTGCGGGTGAGCCTTGTTCGATCAGCTTCTGCCATGTGGGGGACACGGGCTCTGGTTCGTCGTGCTCCCTGGTTCACCTCTGTGGAGGATGTGAAGGAGAGGGCGGCTCGCCTGGCACTCGATGCATCCGCGTCCCTTTTGCGTCTGAGAAGTTCGGCTTTTTCGGCGTGAATTCGTTCGCCTTCCTTGCGTAGCAAGTACTAGACCGCTAGGTGATCTTCTCGAGGTGCGTTGGGTGGCGGGAACGTGCCTTCGTCCACATGCTTCATGGCTTGGATCGCCATATCCCGTGTGATGATAAGTTTCGTCTGGTCCGGCATGTCCACCTCCAGTGGGTATGCGGGTTCGTCTTCGTCGTCATGCGGCGCTGTGCCAGCCATGAAAACTTGCTTGGGGTAGGCATGAATTGGAGAGTTGGTGCTGCCGCTGCTGCTTCTGTCGCCCGCTTCTTGCTCGGGGTCGAAAATTGACGCAACGTGGCGCGCGGCGCACCCGCTGTCGCGTCTCTTCGCGATTGTCCATGTGCTCACACTCGCCGGGGCGAGTGCGATTGGCTTGGGGTAGACCTGGGATCTCCACGAAGGCGAGGGTGCGCGCGACATGGCTGTCGGACGCGGGCCCCTGATCGCCCGTGCTGGTGCGACGGTGGATGTGGGTCTTGACTTGGTCGACCGCACGACCGAGGTTGGTGTAGCAGGCTCGATTCGCGCGGCCGTTGTCGAGATTGTCGATGTAGATGTTCTCTTCGCGAGTGCAGCTGGCGCGAACCCTGAGGGTGTGGCAGATGCGATTTTCGCGGGTTTGGCGGTCGCGATCTTCGCGGGTGCGGCATATGCGATCCCAGCGGGCTCAGCGGTCGCGATCTCCACGGGTGCAGCAGATGCGATCTTGGCGGGTCCAGCGAGCGCGATGGTTGGCGATTTTGGTGACGCCGTCGCGCGTAGCGTAGTAGTCGTAGACCTGAGTATGCCACGACTATCTATGCAGCAGAATATGGAGCCGAAGGTGATGTGTATACCTTTGTCCAGATCGGCGTACGCCGACTGATGCGTTGGCGAGTGGATGATGTACTCGAAGGAGCCGAATCGGATCGACTCCCTGATGGCGGATGCGCCGATCTTCATTGCGGATGGGGCCGGTGCGACCATGATCCCAGCACTTGTTGACCTTCCCACAGACGGCGCCAATTGACGAGGTGTTAACTCGACAAGTCCCAGGGTTGTGCACCCCGGGTTGATTGATGGGGAGAGAGATGAGTGCAAGGTGATCACGACGGCTGACAAGCGAGGTTTACCCAGGTTCAGGCTCCCGGAGGATAATACCCTACTCCTGCTTGTCTGGTTATTGATGCGAGTAGCGATTACAATGGCGAGATTCCGATCTCGCTAGGGTTTGTCGTGATCGTTATCAGCGTGTCCTCTAGGACGGGCAACCCTCCTGGCTTTATAGGTAGCCAGGTCTCGGGTGGTTGGTACATATACGGTAGGTTACAAGACCTAACCGAGTTGGTCTAGGATACGAGGTACCCCGAGTGGGCCTCCTGCGGGCCTTTCCATTCTTGGCGCGGCCCAGGTAGCATCATCGTGGGCTACCCGTAAGGCAGCCCCACGTCACAGCCCCACGTCAGCTATGGCATCGCCGACTAGCCCATGTCAACATGAGGACTTTGCAAAGTCTCCACAAGGGTGGCCATATCCTAGGACTAAAAGACCATGTTTCTTTCTCGAAGGATCGAATGTGTAGGGCGTGTGTTGAAGGAAAAATGCATGACATCTACCATCCAAGCAAGACCATCATTTTGTCAAAGAGGGTTTTGGAGCTTCTCCATGTTGACCTCTTTGGTCCCATTCCGGAAGCTAGTCTTGGTGGCAAGAAATATTGCTTGGTGATTGTTGATGACTATTCAAGATACACATGGGTTTTCTTCTTCAAGACGAAGATGGAGACTCAAAAAACTATCATCGACTTCTCCAATGAAGCTCAACGTCAACACAATGTCCCTATCTTGGTGATACGAAGTGACAATGGGTCCGAGTTCAAGAACTACACCTTAAACGAGTTCCTTAGTGAAGAAGGGATTCGTCATCAATATTCCGCTGCTTATACTCCCCAACAAAATGGTGTAGCCGAAAGGAAGAACCGCACACTTATTGAGATGGCAAGGTCGATGATGGCAGAGTTCAAGTCCCCTCACAACTTTTGGGCCGAAGCCGTCAACACCGCTTGCCATTCATCCAACCGGCTCTTCTTTCGCAAAGGACTCATGAAGACACCTTATGAAGTGCTTACCGGGAACAAGCTCAATATCTCCTACTTCCGAGCATTTGGTTGTAAGTGTTTTTATCTCATCAAAGGTGTTCGTTTGGGCAAGTTTGATTCTAAGTCTCTTGAAGGGACATTTGTGGGCTACGGATCCAAATCCCACACTTATAGAGTCTATGATAAGGCCTCGTGCATAATCATAGAAACTTGTAGTGTGGTATTCGAGGAGAATGACGGCTCCCTCGTGGAGCAAAGTGGTGTTTCCGGTGTAGGTGATGATGAACCTCAAGATGCTATCCGAAGAATGGGGTTGGGAGTCCACCGCCCCGTTGAACTCTATTATGAGGTTGATCAACAAGGACCAAGTTCTTCACAAGTGGTGACCACCCCAACACAAGAAACACCCATCGACAACACCGTGCCCAATGCACCTTGCCAAGAAGAAGAACAAGATTCTACAGCTGCTCCTGGAATTTCCGGAGGACCGGAAAATCCGGTTCAAGTTGGACTCGGAAATTCCGGTGGTTCGGAATTTCCGGTCCCTGAACCCGGAATATCCGGTCCTGCTGACATTCCCGGTGGCAGTTCGCAAGGCCAAGATCAACCCTCTCCCTCACCAATGGCCACCACTCCAATGGTTGATCAAGGCCATCAAATCAGTCAAGGCGGAGACATGAATGATCAAGGTGATCAAGCGATTCCTCCCACCACTCGGAGGGAAATCGAGATCTGCCGCTTGAATAGGGTTGGCACCTCACAAGAATTAAGACCTCTATCTCTTGACAAGGTGCTTGGTGATGTGAGAAGCAAGGTATCTACCCAAAGACAACTCGCAAGCTTTAGTGAACATCAAGCTCACATCTCCATGGTGGAACCCAAGAAGGTCTTTGAAGCTCTTGAAGATAAAGATTGGCTTGATGCTATGCATGAAGAGCTCAACAACTACGAGCGCAACAAAGTGTGGAAGTTGGTGGAAAGACCCAAAGATTGCCGCAATGTTATCGGCACCAAGTGGATATTCAAGAACAAGCAAGATGAACATGACATGGTGGTGAGGAACAAGGCAAGATTGGTGGCTCAAGGTTACTCTCAAATTGAAGGCATTGACTTTGGAGAAACCTACGCGCTCGTGGCTCGACTTGAGTCAATCCGTATTCTTCTTGCCTATGCCTCTCACCATAACTTTAAGTTGCAACAAATGGATGTTAAATCCGCTTTTCTAAATGGTCCACTAAATGAACTTGTTTATGTTAAGCAACCACCGGGGTTCGAGGACCTCAAGTATCTGAACCATGTCTACAAGTTGGATAAGGCACTCTATGGCCTTAAACAAGCCCCACGAGCGTGGTACGAGCACCTTAGAGAACTACTTGTAGACTGTGGATTCCAAGTTGGGGAAATCGACCCCACACTTTTCACTAAGAAAGTTAATGGGGAGCTTTTCATTTGTCAATT
Source organism: Poa annua (assembly GCA_026929855.1). NCBI lineage: Eukaryota > Viridiplantae > Streptophyta > Magnoliopsida > Poales > Poaceae > Poa > Poa annua. Next base: position 83,670,158 of record CM049430.1, read on the forward strand.
ATATGTGGATGACATTATATTTGGATCGACTAACAAAGCATTTAACGAAGAATTCTCTAAGCTTATGACTGACAGGTTTGAGATGTCTATGTTGGGCGAGATGAAGTTCTTCCTCGGATTTGAGATCAAACAATTGAGGGAAGGAACGTTCATCAACCAAGCAAAGTACATTCAAGACATGCTCAAGAAGTACGAGTTGCTTGATCTCAAGGGTGCCTCTACTCCAATGCAAACCAAATGCCACCTTGAGCTCAACCCGAAGGGTAAGGATGTGGATCAAAAGGTATACCGCTCCATGATTGGATCTCTCCTCTACCTTTGTGCATCTAGACCGGATATAGTGCTAGCCGTAGGAGTATGTGCAAGATATCAAGCGGCTCCTAAAGAAATCCATGATGTGGCGGTCAAGAGAATCTTTAGATATTTGGCTTATACCCCAACTTATGGATTGTGGTATCCCAAGGATGCAAATTTCTCATTATGTGGGTTCACGGATTCCGATTGGGCGGGAGACCATGATGATAGGAAGTCAACCTCCGGTGCTTGTCAATTTATTGGGAGGTCCTTGGTGAGTTGGTCTTCTAAGAAGCAAAATTGCATATCTCTCTCCACCGCCGAAGCCGAGTATGTTGCCGCCGCAAGTTGTTGCACTCAATTGCTATGGATGAGGCAAACTTTAAAGGAGTACGGAGTCGATTGCGACAAAGTGCCTCTTTTATGTGACAACGAAAGTGCCATCAAGATTGCCTACAACCCGGTGCAACATTCAAGAACCAAGCATATTGAGATCCGCCATCATTTCATAAGAGATCATGTGGCCCGTGGAGACATTGACTTATCATATGTGGGCACAAGGGATCAATTGGCGGATATCTTCACGAAGCCCCTTGAGGAAGGAAGGTTTTGCTTTTTGAGGAATGAGCTTAATATCATTAATTCGAGGTCCTTAGCTTGATCGCTTGCACACTCACCTAGGGCGTAATTGCATCTTATCTAGTTTAGATGTAGGCATGGAAATAGGGGGAGTGCGGTCCTAATACATTGGACCATCCCTCCCCCCATTATGTCGATAGCAAGTGTTCTTTTATCTCTATATTCATTCTTATGACTAATGAGCTAAAACGATGAGTATTGGTTATGTACCCAAGATACATCTTCGCGGTAACATGCCATACACTGCTACATGGTGGCCTCGGCCACCGACCTCCTCTCCTTGAAGAGTTGATTTTATTTGGAGCTTATTGTTGCTATTTGCCCTCCTTTTCATGCATGTGGGAAACCTACTCAACTTGGCTCTTTTGGTTCGATTTGGTTGTTGTGAGTTGAGTATGGTGTACCAATATCAGTTTGGAAATCTATCCCAAGCCTACTTTCCCCTGAAAACATTTATCTCTATTGCACACAAGTCATCCTTTTGAAAACTGGGATTTTGGTTCAGCAGGTCGGAATATCCGGTTCATTTTGAACCGGAATATCCGGTGACTCGGAATATCCGGTGTAAGTTACACCCGGAATATCCGGTCTGGCGGTTTGTCCAGAAATATAAGGGCAGGCTCGGGGTGAAGGGATCATTAGTGCCCTTCTTCCACCCCCGACCTCCCTCTCCTCCAGCCGCCGCCCCTGCTGTTCCCAAGTCCCTCCGGAGCACTCCGACCGCTGGGGAACCTCTTTCTCGGCCGGATCTGCTCCTCCTCCGCCCCGGGAACTCACTCCTCCAAGCAATGGCCTCAATGGATGAGGGTAACTTCACTTTTCTTCTTCCTTATGTGCTTGCACTTGGATCTTGATGTGGAGTTATTTGTTTCAATGTTGCTTGGTAGAGATTGTTCCTAGGACTATTCCCTGCCTTCTACATACATTAGTTTTGCATTATGTTGGATCGATCTAGTTTTAGACCGAGTCAATCTCAGATCTGCAGTTTCTGTCTGACTCGGAATATCCGGTTCAGATTGACACGGAATTTCCGGTCCCCCGGAATTTCCGGTCATGTCTGAACCGGAATTTCCGAGTCAAACACTGCAGTTCCAAGATTAACTCATGTTTAACTACATATGATTCATCAAATGTCTATCTAATGTGTGTATTATCTCCCGACTTGTGTGCACTTACCTTATGCTACCCTCTATGCTCAAATTTACAGGTTCAGGTGGAAGTCCGTCCGCAGGGGGATCAAGGAACACAGGTAGAGCACCTGTCCACAAGCAACCAGTCAACAAGGGAAAAGGCCCCTGCAACTCAGAGGAAGAAGAAAGCTGTTGCCAGCAAGCCCTCATCCAAGAAGAGAAAGAATGTCCCTAGTCCCCAACGTCAGGACTACTCCAAGATGAATTCTGTGAATTACTCTCAGCTGAGGCAGGGGGACTGGTACCTCAGCGCAAGAGACAACTCTCTCGATGATCACAGCTTTTGGTGCCAAGCGCAAGAGCACATATTCGTGGATCTCTATCTCTCACTGTCGAAGCCCATTCGACCCATGCACCCGTTTGACTTTGCATCTCTGCAGAAGAAAACCGCATTTGCTGAGGCCATCCACATTGTTAAGACCATGGGTTTGGAGAGATTGGCGCTCATCCGTTGTGCCTACAACGCGCAGCTTGTAATGCAGTTCTTCGCCACCCTAGTGATCAAGGGTGACTCGAAGAAGACCATGAAGTGGATGACTGGGGAATCATACCGTGAGTCCAACTTCGAGGAGTTTGCCAAGGTACTGGGCTACAGGTTTGATGGTGACAATCCCCAAGGCACTCGCATGCACACCCCCTACAAGCTCAACAAGAAGGAGACAACTCACTTATATGGTGTGGGAGCCACCCCTGGATTCACTCGTGACTTGCTTCCTTTGTATGATGTTCTTGTGCGCATCCTGCGTGAGAACATTGCACCGAGTGGTGGCAACAACGACAACGTGGTTACCCCTCTCTGCAACCTGCTCCTTCACGCCAACCGCATTGTGGAGGACTCGGGTTCTGATACTGACTGGAGAGTAGATGTGATGGATTACATCTACAATGAGATGTATGAAGCTATGATCACCAGGGTCTCTATTCCTTATGCTCCTTACATAATGAAGCTCCTCCAGTTTAAGTTCCCTGACTACAACTTCAGCAGCAGTGATTTGGTGCCACATGACTTCAAGAAGCTTTATGTGAAGAAGATTGTGGTCAAGCCCCCTCCTAGGCCTTCTACTACATCAGCTACAGGTGGATCTTTCATGGTGATGCTAGGAGGGCTGCTGCTACCTCTACTCATGTTCCTACCACTCATGCGTATGTCAAGAAGCTGAACTGGTTCCAGCGCAACATCCTTTGCATGAATGTGGACATCCGCAAAGAGCAATACAATGCCTACAAGGATCGCCGTCAGCTGGATTACAAGCAAGACTTGATCTTTCACCATGCTTCTGGCTCTCCTGCTCCTGCTGCTCTGTTTGAGCCCCTGTCCTTTGCTAAGTGGAACCAGGGTTCCTTGGCTCCGTGGACACTGATTGACCAGGACCTTGGCGGCAGCTCGTACACCACTGACTATGACTATGATGAGGAGGAGGAAGATGATGATGAGGAGGCAGCGTCTGAGGAGTATGAAGAGGATGATGATGATGATGAGGATGTTGCTGATGATGATGATGATGAGGAGGACCCCTCGGACTGAAGACTTCCATGGGGACGTAGCATCGCTCTTCTTCCTTTTTGGCGTTTCGATGCCAAAGGGGGAGAAGTTGCTCTACTAGGACTTCTTCGGGGATTTGCAAGGGTCGGGCACAAGCTTATGCGTTTATCATTTATTTGCGCTTGTGTCCATTTATCGTGTTTTAAGTTACTTGTGAAACTCTCTTTATTTCATTTGTGATAACTTTGTATTGAGACAATGGTTGATGCTATCTTTATATTATGGTTGAGACTTCGAATTGATTGTGTTGGTATTCTCTTCATATTCTATATACACAAGGTATGAAAATCTATCTAGTCTCAATTGCTTCCATAATCTTACATTTTGTCTCGTGTCTTCTTTGTGATATGTTGTGGTTGTTGTTATAAAATTGCTCCTATCCTTTGTCATATTGTGTTGCTTACTTGCATTTATTTAGGGGGAGCCATTTTCTGCCAAAAACATGATATTGCGTTTTGTTTCTATGCAAATCTTGGTATTGTCATCTAACACCAAAAAGGGGGAGACTGAAAGAACATTTCTTAATCCCTAGTGTTTTGTGTGTTAGTTAACAATACCAATAATATACTAATCCTATTGCTAAGTATTTCAGTTTGGGTGAAACTCTTATCACAAATCCTAAAGCCAAGTTGTAGAGAAAAAGAGTTTCTGAAATTCTTCCCAGACTCGGATATTCCGGTTCCCCAACTCGGATATTCCGAGTCAACCCCAGAAAATTGGCTAAGTCAAGTTCAGAAGTACTACTGACTTCAATCGGAAAATCAGCTCGGAAATTTCAAGGACTCGGATATTCCGGTTCCCCAACCCGGATATTCCGAGTCAACCCCAGGAAAATTGGCTAAGTCGAGATTCAGAAGTGGTACTGACTCCAATCGGAAAATCAGCTCGAAAATTTCAAGGACCCGGATATTCCGGTTCACCAACCCGGATATTCCGAGTCAACCCCAGGAAAATTGGCTAAGTCAAGATTCAGAAGTGGTACTGACTCCAATCGGAAATTCAGCTCGGAAATTTCAAGGACTCGGATATTCCGAGTCAACCTCAGAAAATCGGCTAAGTCAAGTTCAGAATTGGTTCTGATCTCAACCGGAAATTCAGCTCGGATATTTTCAATGACCCGGATATTCCGGGTGACCGGAATTTCCGGTGCTACTTAAACCGGAATTTCCGGGTGCCCAAGACAGCCAACGGCCAGATTTTGAGGGGGAGTATAAATACCCCCTCACTCACTCAAGAACAGCTAGCTCTCAGATTTTCTCTCTCCTGCCATTCTTGAAAGCTAATCATCAAGATCTCCCAATCCCCCCACCCAAATTCATTGATCTTTGGAGGATTGGAGGAGAAGGCCCGGATCTACATCCTCACCGAAGGGATTTGCATTTCTCCCCCATTCACTTGGGGATTTCGTGGTTAGGGTTTCCGGTGGGAAAACCTAGTTCACCATTGTTGTACTCTTGGTGTTACCTTGACCTTTTGTGGTCCTTGACCTTTTGTGGTCTTCTTGGGAGCCCCCAATTCAGTTGTGGGTGTGGGCCTCAAGCGTTTGTAAGGGATTCGATCTCCGCCCTAAAAGGGGATCAATAGTGGAAGGTGGACTCGAAACCTTTGTGGTTGAGTTCATCGGAGAAGAAGGTGAGCCTTTGTGGCGTTGCGGCTAACCTGTTGTGGTAGCGCACACCTCTCCAAACGAGACGTACACCCTTGGGTGGAACTCAGGATTACATCTTCGTCTCCGCGTGCTTCACTTGGTTCCATTTACCTTTGCTCCCTTACTTGCTTATCTTGTTATTGCTTAGATTATCATTTAGGTAAATTCACCGTAGTTGCATATCTAGAGAATTTACCTTTCTGTTGAGCCTAAATTTGAAAAGACCTAAAATTTGTAATAGCATCTATTCACCCCCCCCTCTAGGTGTCGGATTCTCGTTCAACTACTGAATCACATTTTATTTATTGGGTGTAGATGGGACGACTACTACATCTTCAGGTATGTAATCATCATCTACTGGCACCGAATCACTGCGCAATTGGGGCGCGGGGGGGGGGGGGGGGGGGGGCTCCCTCCGCTGGTCCGCCGCCGCATGGTGGAAGTCAGAGTCGGAGACTATCATGTAAGTTGAGGTTGGAGAACTAGTAATGGCGGTTGGAGCCTTTGCGGTGATGAGAAATTGGCTTAAAGCTTCAGTAATCGTAGCAGCAGTATTTAAGTGGGGGCAACAGCACATGTGAAGTTTAAAGTCTTACCTTTCAGGGTGAAAATCGAAAGTCTTACCTTAATTGGTTGTGCATGGCAATGATCTTTTTAAAGACATGGCCATGACTATCTCCAAGGTGAAAACCCAATATCTTTATCGGGTGATGACGGTACTTATGCATTATTATTTTTCTTGAAGACGTTACTTTTGGAGAACTTAGACATCATGTGGTGTTGGTGTTGCTGCTGCAAGGACTGGAACTATGTAGCGGAATTTTTCTTTCTAACTTTTTTCATCTATGATGTTATTTGATATTTTATAAAGGCTGGATGTAATTGGTATACTCGTTATCTAAAAGATAGTTTTGATCAAACTAAATGTCACAAAAGTGTTGACCAAAGTAATAAAACTTTACAAAATCGGCCAAGTGCCCAAGCTAATCGACCTCATCTATAATAAATCGTGTTTTACCAAGAATGATTCGGCAATATACTACTCCACTTCTACCGCTGTCTAGCTGCATCGGCGATGATCCACGCATGATTGACGCACTTCCAACTTGTAAAACCGGCGACCTTTTTCCAGCCATCCACCGCGCACACCTCGAGATCTCTTCGTCCAGGGCGATGCAAGAGACCAGGGACCTCGCCGCCAAGCTCCCCTCCACCGGCGCCAGCCCCGCCCCCTACCACAACCACTACGGCACCTTCTCCCCTCCGCCTCAGCCTCCGCCGCCCGTCGCAGCAGCCGCGTCCTACAGCCCCGCCCTGAACGGTCGGCGCTCCTTCTCTCAAGCTCCCCTCCTCCTCCTGGTTCTGTTTGTGGAGACTGAAACGAGTCCTCCTGTGTGCAGGGTGTGGTGCTCAGGGCGTTGTTGCTTTCCCGTGCACCGTCCAGCAGCAGCAGGTCTTCGTGGAGGGCCTCCCGGTCCGGGAGCCGCGGCTGCCCTTCTTCGGCGTCGGCCTCGGCTGGGTTTTGTAAGTCTCCATTTTGCCTTTTGGTGCCGCGTGTCTCCAATGCGATCGGTGTGGATTGACTTGAATCGAGGTTAATTGTATGTTCGGTAGCAAGTTCCTTTAACAGCATTTTGGTAGAAATGTAGAAAGATTTGACGGTCAAATGATACTGGATTTGGATTAGGGCGTAAATTTGTACGGCAGAAGAGGATTGTTCTAAACTGGCTTAGTTGCTTGTGGACTGTGGCACACTTACGGTCAACTGCTCTGCTGTCTAGTAAACTGCCATTTTTAGCATCGGTATAATACTTCACTGAAGGAGTTTGTGTAAGTTCGTTGTTCGATCTTGTGCTGTTATTGGTCTGGTTGGGTAAGGGACCTTAGCTTTTTTAGATAAAGGGAATTTATTGATATCAGGAAGTACAAGGGACCTTAGCTAGAAGTGTAGAATAATGTGGCGGTCAAATGGTGCTGTAATTGGATTAGGAGTTAAAATTGGTATGGCAGAGGAGGATTGTCCTAAACTGGCTTAGTTACTTGTGGAGTGTGTGGCCCACTTGCACTTGACTGCTCTGCTGTCTAGTAAACTGCCATCTTTAGCATCGGTATAAATATTTCATTCAACGAGTTTGTGTAAGTTCATTGTTCTTACCTGCAAATGAAAAATCAAAGCACAATTAATCCATGTTGAAGACTTTGGAATGGTTTTGTTTTGAAGGTTCTTACTGGGGTTCTTCTTGGCTGCAATTCCCTGGTATATTGGTGCCTTTCTACTATTCTTTGTTGCTTTGGATCACCGGGAGAAGCTCGGATTGATCGCCTGCACAATTGCTGTAAGTAGCCAGTTTCTAAAACTTATGTACTTCTAGTATTTTATCTCGGGTCTTTAGGTTTTCATTTTAGAAAATAATATTGAGAACAATCAGTTGCCTTTTAATGTTTTCCTTATGCAAATGCTTCCTATAAATTTGATTTTATACAGCCATGTGTTCTTTGTTCTGCAACTGTAAGTGCTTCTTTGTTTTCTTCAGTTCAAATAATATAACACTAGCACTGATTCCCCTATTTAGTCATTGTTACAACGACCTGGTAGCCAGGATGCTAGTGATTCAGAAGTGCAACAAAAAGCATCAAGTGCTACTTTTGTTATGTGAACAGATACATGATAGGGAATAACTAGTAAATATGGAAGGACTAAGGAGAGTTATTTAGATTGTTATTTGAATGGAAGAACTAAGGAGCGTTATTTAGATTGCCCATCTATATTGTGCATTCGGCTATCTTCATGGCGGTAGTTACCCCGTAAGCACCGAAGGATCTTATAGTTTTGAAACGGTAGCAGCAAGCTACGATGAACACAGCATCCTGCATATGCGCTATGATAGTGAGTTGTCATATGTTCGCTTGATTATTATGCGTAGAAACAAAAATCTACCCACCTGAAATACTGAAATACATAGACCTGCAACATTTTATAGAAGATATATGCTAGCAATGAGATCAATATCAGTCATAGCATGAGAAATTCACATAGAACAAAGAAGCACCCTCAGTTACTATATGGCTTGATGCATATACCTTTGGTTTAATTTATGTTAAATGGTATAATTACAATAATGGCCCCAGTAGAAGCGGATAGATAGCTTGCTCTCGTGTGGGCTTCTATGTTACACAGAAAGATGTTTTCAAAGGAGTTTGGTCAATTGGATTGCCGAAGTCAAGCTCAATGCCTAATGTTGTGGTGTATTTGAATCATTTCAGTTTTTGTTGGCTATAACGAAGGATTCTCTTGCAGGGCATTTTTGCACTAGTCCCTTTTATGCTCAATGGCATAAAAATGCATCCTTTCTGGTGATGTGATGGCATCAATCCAAATTGTAACTATAAGCACCACATTTTTCATGTTTTTTTTGTTGATGATGGAAGTTGGCAATCCAAATCCACACATTCCTTTTACTTAAGCACCATATTTGGCATGTGTATAGTTGTAATATTACTGCTCGTCCATGTGAAGAACACAGTTGATTGACTTACGTTTTAAAAGAATATCTCTTTTGGACATCATTCCCGGTGTATATATGTGACTTTTGTGGTGAATTGTAGCCCAACAATTTATTCTATGAGAAAATATGTTGTAATTGGTAGGGAAATCGTTGGTTTCCCAGAGTCAAGTTTCGTTGAATATTATTCACATTCTCACATAATCTCTTTTCATGAATTTTCAAAAAAAAATCTCTTTTCATGAAAATGCATGCAAATTATTCAGAATTTTGCAAATAACTTTAAGATCTCTTTGAGGGAAGGCCATTGTGACGACTTCACTAAAATCAAATACTAATAGTTATATCTCGTCATGCTGAACCAATACAAATTTTAGGATCTATATGCTGGATTTCTAAAACGTCGAACCCATAGAAGTTTGCACAAACATTTTTATCAGATTTGCACGGCTAGATCAAGAAAATATAGCAAAAAGGTCAAAAGCATAATATTCAACAACATGTCTGCCCAGAAGAAACTGGACAAAACTACTTTTGCACAAGAAACACACATACACATGTGGGTGTGTTTGGTAACATGCAGCCGTTTTTTCAGATACTGTATTTGGGGCAAGCTGGTCTGGCAAAAAAAAAAAAACCTCAGCCATATTTTATGTTTTGTTGGGTAGCCTACAGATGAGAACACGAAGTCGGTCGAAAACATTGAAGTGTCTGATTGGTAGCGTGCTTTGCATCCTGTGAGTAGGCATTTGTTTTGTTGGATGCAAAACTGCCGCTACGGTAGCCTCTTCCTCTTGGTGGAGTTGCCCAGTGCTTACCGATAAACCACAAATCAAATAATTTTGAAGTTTTGAATATTTTCAATTCTTAACATTTATTAAAAATGAATATTTTCCAAACTGAACATTTTTCAAATCATAGAAATGTGAAAAGAGGGGAAAACAGAAAAGAAAAAGAAAAAGAATAAGAAAACAGGCATAAAGGGAAAGAAAAGAACACACAAAAAAGAATAAAAAATGAAACGGCCTACGCGAGTGATTCTCCGGAAAAGGTTTCTTTGGGCCTTTTTTGCATCTGTCGGGCATATAAAAGATACGGACCGCTAATTCTCCAAAAAAAAAAAAACGGACCGCTAATCCGCCTAATCGTGCCTTCTCTCTTCTCTCACGCCGTTTTGAAGGGGAAATAGCAACTGCCGTTGTCGGCAAAACCTCCCCGCACCCAACCGGCCTAAACCCTAACCTCCCAATGCCAGCGGTGATGACCGGCGGCAGCGAGCCGCGATCCCTCGATTGCCGCAGCTTCTGGAAAGCCGGCGCGGCCGCGGCCCCCTCCGCGCCCGCCCGCGAGTTCCACGGTTCGTCCTCTCTTTCACTCTTCCGTTCCGGCGTGATTCGCGCTGCTGATTTCTATCGTTTCGACGCCGCAGATGCGCTGGAGACGGGGGACTTCGACCGCGCGCGGGTGCACCCCAAGTTCCTCCACACCAACGCCACCTCCCACAAGTGGGCCTTCGGAGGTTGGATTGCTGTTCCTCTCTCCTCTGTGTTTGCAAGTTTAGTCGTTAGGGTTTTACCAAATTTACCGTGCGAAATTAAAAGAGCTAGTAGGTTTGTTCGAGCAAATGGGGAATACCAGGTAACTGGAAGGAAGCGTGGTCCCTCGATTTCCTGGAATTGGTTTATGCGTGCTGCGTGCTGCGTGGCAACTGATGTTAATGTTAAATTTTGTCGGATCAAGTGATTGTGGTGGAATAGAATTGCATTCAACTATTCTAGATGGATGATACACTTTCATAGTTTTATATCGGATCAAGTGATTGCTGTTAGTACCAGTAATTCGTATAGCTCTGCTCTTTAGAATTGCAGGCTACATGTAGTTTCTGTTTATTATCCCGAGTATTGTGAGGAGATATGTAGTAACTTCGAATTCTATAGACTGGTGCCACTGACATGTGATATCAGTTCAAATTTTACTCTTTCCTTTGTCATCTTGAGAATATATATAAATAAGTTTATATGATCTGGACTAGCTGCAGTGGAAGATGGGACGATAGTTCTGCTCTAGTCCCTGCAGGTTTGTGATGCTAGCCGGATAGAGATGGTTCTTCAATGATCTAAAAGAATGGGGTTCCAATGTTCAAAAATCATATTTCGGTGCTTATCCCTTTAGGAAGAGGACACTAAGCTGTGTGCTTAGTCAATTGAGTGTGTTATCCTAGGCTATAGTACTGACTATAAGGAATCTTGTTGTTCATTGACCTCACATTCCTCACATTTAGCTATGACAAAGCCATCACCCAAGTGACCACTCTTGTTATGATCTTATTTTGTCTTTCCACCGGCTTCTCTCCGCCTACGGCCATCGATTTGCTCTCAAATTCTATTAATACACAGCAAATAAAGCAAATACCATGCAGGCACTGTTTTCGAAAATCATATATGCTGGTGTAGGTAATATAATCTGTTCACTTTATAATAAATGACCATTGGTAAGCTAAATCTAAAGGCTAAGTAGTTCGCTGTACTCTTAAAGCAAAACGTTTCCGGATTTCCCATTTTGTCCATTCAAAGTTGTTGTCTTAAAAATATGCACTTCATGCTGGTTCATATGAGTTTCATGCTGTAGTAACACTAAAGAACACATATTATCTATAGTTTCTCGTTTGCTCTTCCTTTTTGGGAAACATTTTGTGTAGTGGAAACATGCAAATGAGATGCTTGTTGTTGTAATGTATGTCTTGTAAGAGCATCACTAGCAGTGCCCTCAAACTTGTAACCCTCAAAACCAGTTTGAGGGTCGAGAAAACGCGAATTTGAAGGCCCAAAATTGCCGGCGCAGATCAGTGCCCTTAAACCAACCCTCCTTCAAACCCTCAAAACAGGATGTCGACCTCGTCGGGGGCGGGCTTGTCGCGGGCAGGGTTGTTGGCCGGGGCGAGCTCATCGCGGGCGGGCTCGTCGTTGGCGCGGAGGGGTTGGAGGAGGAGGTTGTGCGGGAGACAGCAGGCGGCAGGGGGGCGGGGCGCGGCGGCTGGAGGGGTCGAGGAGGTGGAGAGGAGGTCGAGGAGGCTGGGGGGCGCGACGCGACGGCTGGGCGAGGAGAAAGCTTGAGCCGATTGTTGCTAGGGGCGGGAGCGCGGCGCAGTTGCGGCGAGCTTGCGCGCCGAGGGGAGGCAGAGGGTGGCCGGAATCGCGGCGGGCGTCGTTGGCTGTCGCGCGGCTCGGCGCGCTGCTGCGCGGGGCGGAGGCGGCGGGGAGAGTGGCGAATCCGGCGGCAGGGAGCGCAGCGCAGCTGCGGCGAGCTCTCACGCGCCGAGGGGAGGCGGAGGGCGGCCGGAATCGCGGCCGGCGGCGGCGGTCGGGGAAGGCAGCACGGGAGGAGGCAGTTGGGGATTTTTCCCTCCCGCCCCGTGCGTTGACCGAAAATGAAGGGCCCTTCAGTTTTGCCTCTCAACCTGTGTTTGTGCAGGTTGGGATGGAAAATGAGGGTTGGGCCTTCAATTTTTTTTGAGGGTTTACGGGTTTGAAGGCTCTGTTCCGCGCCAACTTTCAATCTCAGTCCTCAAAAAAGCAGTTAATTTGAGGGTTTGACCAGTTTGAGGGCACTGCTAGTGATGCTCTAATACAAGTAGATGGTACGATAACTTTTCTAACATCTGTTATTTATTTTAACTTGTAAGTCTTAATTTTTCCACCTTGGTCAATATTATCCTTACATTGTGTTTCTTGTTGTTTTCTGTTGCAGCTATAGCTGAACTTCTTGACAATGCGGTTGATGAGGTTAGTAATATCTGTTACAGACTTCATTCATTTAACTCTAGCATTTATAGTTCCTCAGAATTGCGGTAGAGTGTTATTGGTAGAATTTTAAGAACAGAAGCAATCATCATCTGATGCCTGATGGAGTAATGTCAGATTTCCAATGGTGCCACATACGTCAAAGTGGATAAAGTCATCAATTCGAAAGACAACAGCCCAATGCTAGTTTTTCAAGGTACCCATATTCAATACTAAACATGAAACTCGAATGCCATTAGTGGAATAGTTTGACCATCGCATTCCCTGCATCAATTCCTGCTAACATGAAGCCACTGTCACAGACGATGGAGGAGGAATGGATCCTGAAGGTGTGCGGAAATGCATGAGTCTAGGATTCTCAACCAAGAAATCAAAGACAACCATTGGCCAGTGTATGCATCATTCTTTTTGCAATAAGATATTTTAGTAATTTGACTAGTTCTTTTGGTCTACGTATATATATTTTCGAGAATTTGTGCACTCTGATTCTGGAAAAGGCTAATACATGAGGAAACTGGAATGAAAGGCTACGTGATAAATAATGTTCTTAATACTTTCAGCATTTAAAGAAAAAATACTTTCAGCATACCATCTTAGTGTAAATTGGTCCTTTTAACACTACTCATGTTTACCTTATTATGTTGCACTGTTGTTTAGGACAACATGCCGTTTAATGGAGCATATAATGAAGGGGTCAAAGTTTTTGCTAAACCAATTAAATGCTGTTTTTGACTTAGCTAACTGTGGTTTAGTTTTTACTGTGTAAGCCTGTAGGAATGCAATATTTCTTTATTCAACCTAAAGGGGAGGTGGAAACCAGGATGTCGAAAAGTTAGTATGGTCCCTCATTAAATAATGGACTGATCCTCAGCAGTAAATTAGAATTATATATATTAGGTTATATCTCCTCGCTCTATATCTCGTAGAATTCAAATGGCCTTTTCTTCAATTACCAATTCACTGCTATAAAATGTTTCTGCAAATTAAAATATGATAGTTTCTAGTTCAAATAAATATAGCAAAACGTTCTCTTTCACCTAGTATGTGGCTGCTCAATGCTTCTTTCTCCTTTCTAAAACATTAAATATGCCTATCGATTATTAATTGCCTACCTTTTTGCCAATTCTCAGATGGAAATGGCTTTAAAACCAGCACAATGAGACTTGGTGCTGATGCAATTGTTTTTACTCGTGCAATTCGTGGAAGGTAGATAAGCTTCATTTCTTTCATTGTTGATTTATTTTGAATAATTGTTGGCATTTGTTAGATATTATGTATTTGTTGATGATTATCACAATTTGCAGTAATGTTACCTTGAGTGTTGGTTTGCTCTCTTACACTTTCTTGAGGAAAACATTGAAGGATGACATAGTTGTTCCCATGGTAATGTCATGTTTGATTAGTAGTGTACCGTTTTGCAGCTTTCTCTCAGGCGCTGACATTTTCTATCTCTATTACAGCTCGATTTTCAAAACCAAGGTGGCCATATTGTACCTTTGGTGTATGGTTCAGAGGGTGATTGGGATAGCAGCTTGAAGATAATACTTGACTGGTCCCCTTTTTCTTCTAAGGAAGAACTTCTACAGCAGGTTGCATTCATCCCAACAGTATTTAGTCCATTCCCCACTTCCCCCAGTCATATTACGAGATCAAGTAGTGAGTTTTCGCAGTTAGTATGGCAACTGAAGTTGTTTTTCAATGCTGTGTACCCAAGTTTGGTTAATTGATCATCACATTTCTGGACCTCTACCAGATGACCGTAACCAACTGTACAGCAATTCTTCTTTTTTTGATAGGCAACTGAGTCTTCTGTATACACTCACATATTGACAGTTTCCTTGTCTACTCAGTTTGAGGATATTGATAGCCATGGAACTAAGGTGGTGATATACAATCTATGGATGAATGATGATGGCCTTTTAGAACTTGACTTTGACGATGACGATGAGGTAAAATTTGATACAGGTTTGATTGCAAGTATTATATGCATTACCCTCACACATTTTCTTAGAGAACATTCAAACAAGCGTTTAAGCACTTGAACAGTTTTTATCAACAAGAGAAGCAAACACAATTACAAGAGTTTAGAGGTGGACACAAGGACCCTCCTCCCAGTACACACATCACAAACCCACACAGACCACTTTTGTGGCATGAAGCACACTAGAAATAGGATGTGATTGTTGCACATGAGAGTCCTGTGATTGTAGATAATTTGAAGGCACCATTATTATCCTGTTAGCATCGCAAACCCATCTGAAGATATCCCATCTAGCAGCACTATTATCCCATCTACATCTCGCCATTCCCCTCCCATGTGCAGAAATTATCCACTACCTTTTCTAGTTTAGAAATTTGTATTGGTGGTGGTGTTGGTGGAGCAATATAAGATGTTTTAGAGATTCCAAGACGGACTACATACGGAGTAAAGAGTGAATCTACACACCAAAATACGTCTATATACATCAGTACGTACGAATCAAGAAAAATCTAAAAAGGCTTGTATTTAGGAATGGAGTAGCATTTACAATTTGACTCCAATCTATGTTTGACATATTCGTTAGTTTTTTAACAATTTGACTAGGCTTCTTTTTTTCTTAACAAAGACGAAACGAGGCCCTGCCACCCCCATTTCCTAAACCGAATGAGGCCTTTGTCTCTAAAGTATCTCTTTTGTTTTGCTGCTGCCTGCTGTGGCGCCAACAGCAAGACACATCGGCCACTTCCGCCGAACCAAACAAGATCATGCCACCAATATTGCTCTTTTTTTGTCACCTGCCTGCCTACATGTCCACCGAGGAGGCACTGATCAATTGAGATCACGTGGCAAACCTATGACCTCCTCCTTGTGTGCTACTAATTTAGCATGGCGGGGAGGCACCGCGTGGCTGAAGAAAGCAATGGGCCACTTGGTGCAGTTAATCCTGGAATTGAAAAAGACAAACAAGAATGGTTTGGTGCATAATGCCTATGAAGAATGATTTATTTTATCTTGCCTGTGGAAAGCACTTTACTGATTTATGAAATGACAAGGGAATAAGAAAGATACTTGTTCTTGAGTTAATATGCTGGGTGAGCTGCATGCTCGCTGGAACTGATGCTTATTCAAGGAAATTAGACGTGCATGCAGATGCACAAAATGCTGTTTCTGTATTCTTGTTGCTGAGTAGGTTACTTGTGCATGTGTTCAACTGTTCACAACTTATACAAAATAGACAAACTGAACAGGAATTTATGTTGTTCTTTACTTGCAAAACATGGTTACATTTCACGTATAGCCTGCTGTCATACTCTTCATGCAGATCTAGTTTCTGTGAACTTGTTCATAATCTACACATATTCGATGACGATACTGTACTTACTATTGTTCTTAATATTGTTCGAGCATGGCTACATACCACTCTTCCATTATCGTAGTGGTTGCATCGCTTAAGATTTGTTGCTCAATTTCAGGACATATTACTTAGAGATCAAGCTAAAGCCAGTGGGGGATTGACAAAGCTCCAAAAAGAAGTTATTCAGCAACACGTATCCCATAGACTCAGATTCTCATTGCGTGTAGGTTTAATTTCTTTGTGATATTGATTTTCTCCTATCTGGCTTACACATCTGAAGAGTATTTTGTTTTGGCAGGCATATACTTCCATCCTCTACCTTAAGAAGTATGAGAACTTCCAAATTATATTAAGAGGAAATCCTGTTGAACATATAAGTGTTGCTAATGATCTGAAGTTTAAGAAAAATGTTACTTACAAGCCTCAAGTCACACATGATTCTCAAGTGGTAAGTAAATGTGTAAAGCTGTTACTTACAAGCCTCAAGTCACACATGATTCTCACGCAGTAAGTAAAATTTGTGTGATAGGGCATGGATTTTGTACATCCGAGTACATGTGCTCTCTTTACTTCAGAAATTCACAAAGTGGGCTTTGAAGTTTCAAAGTCTGCCAAAAAAATCACATGCCAACGTTAGAATGATGCATGTATTTGCAAAATTCTGTGATAAATTGAGTTAATTTGTGCTAAACTTAAAGTTCAAAGATAAACTCGCATGTATTTAGAGTGACCTATGCTTTTGCAAAGTCTGGTAAAAACAAAAGTTCATTTGTATTTTAAACTAAAAAGACAAGCATGAGAAGCTAAAAAGACATGTTTATATCCACTTTTTTCATTTTGTGGAGGCAACAAAAACATTCATTAATGCACGAAACTTACAGCTTCACTTGATACTCAAACCAATTTACATGTGTGTTTTTTTTATTTCTTCTAAGCATGAGAAACATAGCCGGTGACTCTGTTGAGTTTATAGTGTATAAATGTCATTTTTCCATCTGCCACTCCTTCTGAGGATAGTCTGTATTTAATGCCTTCAATACTTTGTTAATATCATCTTGGATTTGATTATTTTGTCTGTTCGAATGGATTGTAGTGGGAGAAACATTCATTCTGCTTACCCCCTGCATGTCAATTGAAACTGTAGGTTTCAGTGAAGGTAGAAATTGGATTTGCAAAGGAGGCGCCAGTGTTGGGCATTTTTGGGATGAATGTATACCATAAAAATCGACTAATAATGGTAACCACACTATCCAGTTCAGGGTTATTTGTCCATTCATTTTTTTCTAATTGCTGTCGTTACTATTATATGCATATTGCTTGGATCTCAGCGTAGGCAGGGTTTGTCTTGCAGTACTAAGAACTTAGTATACCGACTGAATTGAGTATTGACAGTTGAAGGAGAAGCATGACTCCTGGTGGACCAGTTTGTCAGACTGACTAGATAGATGTACTAGCTGTGCTTCTGCAGTGGGTCATTTTCGAATCAGCAGGCATCATAAGTTACTTGTTGCATGCTACTTTGCTTTTGCTACTAGATTGCTTTATTTGTATGTCTCAGTATTCAAGTAATGAATTTGTGGAAAAGTAAAGGCCTAAAGGGTATTTTAGATGTAATCATATGAATACTTTTTTTTCGTCTGTGCTAGTCATCATTCTTAGAGAACATGTGTGTGGGTGTGTGATCCTGGTTGATGTCTTGCTATAGATGGCTAGGACTCCAAGAAATTTGTGTTCTGCTCTTTTTAGAAAAGGGAAGCCATTTTAATTTTATAACTGGTGCTAACCATTTATGAGACTTACAGAATGCAGTTTAGACAGATATTAATGTTGAATTTTAAAATCAGGGCCTTTTCCCTCAGATAGATTCTATTGTTGAACTGTAAGATACACTCATCAGACTCCTCAAGCTTTACCTTGATCGTCCTTGGGTTAGGAAAACATCCACGAGGAACTTAAAGTTCAATGTTGAGAGTCCCATTATTTTTTCGTAGTTGAATCTGTTATGCAAGGAATATCAACCTGCCTGTAGCAAAAGCAAAAATATTACCAAAATTTTCAAGCATTTGTCTAGTTATGATAATTTATACAAGGAAAATCAGTTTAATTTGACTGATTTTCTATGTGCTAAACCATTTTCAAGAGTCTGAATGCTTTTTCTTCAATAGAGCCCAATACGCATTACGATCTCAGAAAAGCTCGTGCGCAAGCCCAAGGGCCCATAGCCGAGGAATATCTGGCAAATTGGCAAAAGCAGTTGCATTTTCTTCGCACCTGCCATGACCCGATGCCTTGCCTCTGATTTGAAGGACTTTCTGACATGTGTAGTTTCTATTATACTTTTTTTCTTCTGTTTTTTGTTGTCAAATGTGTTGAAATGTCAAAATTCTGATCACCAATCAGCTAATGAACTTAATAAACTATTAAGATTCTGAGCTGGGGCTGACCTTCTAAAATGTACAATTCTAGCAATTCAACTGTCGTAACTTTCTGTAGAGAAATCAGTTGCATCACAGTTTGGGTCAAAAACTTACTTTTGGTAAAACTTCTTTGTAGCCCTTTTGGAAGGTTCTCCAGGAAGGATCTAGTCGAGGGAGGAGTGTTGTAGGTGAGTTTCATATGTTTACTTTCATCAGTGTTATTTGTTTATACTTTATAATGACACTTGTGATAATTTTAGGTGTACTTGAGGCAAATTTTATTGAACCGGCACATGACAAACAAGATTTCGAGAGGACTCCACTATTCATCCGGCTAGAGACAAAACTTAGGCAGATTATCATTGATTATTGGTGAGTATCTTTGGCCATATGGTTGAGAATCTTCTTGGGATACTCTTATGTAAAAGGAGAATAGTGATCACGCCTATAGTCAGCTCTTAGTTACTCATACTTATCAAAGATATAGCATGCTGCATTACAAATACTTTAATCAGTTTTTTATTAAGAAACTTGTTGCCGATTTCTTTCGCTGTATCGAATATTTTTGTTTTAAACAATTTACTGTTGGTAACAGTACCTCGGGCAATGTAGTTGGTGTTACCACCTTTACTGTATCATGCAGCTATTTGTCTCATTCTGTTTCCTATAATGTAGATTCCTGTAATAAATGGTGTGTTTGCAGGAAAGAGAAGTGCCATTTGATAGGTTACAAGCCAATTGATCCACAAGTAAAATCTCAGTACAAGGATGGTCGTAAAGATTCAGTTGGTCCTGGGCCTAAAATTCAGCAGAAATCGCCCACTGAACAGAGGATTGGAAGGCGTTCATCAAATTTGCTACCGGAAACATATGATGATGCAGCAGTGGCTGGACTGACAGCTAATGGTGCAGGTACAAGACTAGTCTATACATTAGTTCCTCTTTTGGCCTTTCATCATTCTACATTCTACAAAACTATGAATTCTTATAATACTGCTGTGTGCCGAGCTGCCAAGATTTGATGCTGTAATGCTTCTAACCCTACTTGCAAGAGACATGTAATACTTTAAATGTGTTTGACAAGTAATCTGAACACACCCAGGCCACCAAACACTCAATAAAAGCTTAGCCCAACTTGTATCAGGTCAGCTTGGCCCATTTGGGAAACCCATGTTGGGCTAAGCCGGGGTGCCAAACACACCCATAGTGTCCTTTGAGCAGTTATTCAGGCCACTGTAGCTGTTTTATCCCAAGTACTTGCAGCAGATATTATATCCAGTGTTTTCTTGTGTTTCTTGCACCTGGGTAAAAAAATATTATTCATTAGTAGACCGTTACTTTGTACTAAATGGTTTGTTTGTCCCACGTGTTCTGAATTAGGAGTATCTTGTCTGAAATAAGTTTGTTCGATTTGTTGGGTTCTTCTTTGAAGTATTTGTGGTATGCAGATTTTTTCACTGTTTGCTCTTTGACATAAGTCGACCAGTTTTTTTTTCTTATTTTTATGTTTCCTAGGCGAGAATTCACATAATATACGTATGGTTTTATTGTATAATTTATTCATGTTATTATTTTATTTTACCTAGGTTCTGGTCTGCAATTTTTTGGCCAAGCACAAGAAAACAGTATGAATTCTACAGGCTTGGAAGAGGTTTGCACTTAGGCTTTCCACTTTCAATCGAGTCATGTTGTCCTTGTGAATATTGTTCTTTAGTTTTCGTTTCTTGGACCCCCAATGTAGCTCTTGTCGACTATAACTGTGCCTTCCCCGCCCACTTTCGTTACTGATGGATATTTGCCCTATGTAATAATAGCACTTGTAAGCACATTTCGCAAAGTTCCCGAATCATTGCTCCCTTAATCTCATTTTTTTGCTGATGCAAAGGGCTTATATAATGTGCACAGCCATTTTAGCACTAGGTAAGAGTGGTAACAGTTTGTAATTTAGCATGAACCACATATAATGTTGAATTCCTATGTTATGCTACAGTTAATTACTCTTTTGACATGCACAGATGTGATATTAATATAGAAATTGGAAGATATATTGCGTCTGGATTCTGCGTCATAGATGCACATAACCACACACACCTCTGATCACTCCTTCTGTTATCATTTTTTGCGGTATTCAGGATCTAGTAGAAATTGGCTCTCATGGTGCACTTGACCCCAATTTCATTGAGAAGCTGAGTGAAGAGAACATTTCTCTGTTCACAAGGTTATTTCTTGAGTGCTAATGAGTTTTTAGTTTTTACACATGGGAAACTTTCAGCTTAATATCGTCATCAAATAAAGTCAACGGAGTTCTCCGACTATAGCTATAGGCTATTTTCTACATGGATTTGTACTTACATGTCATGTTAAACTTCCTGTTAAGTTCTGAACATGATGTTGCTGTTTGTAGGTTAGATCTTTTTTCTCTCAATATTGCACAGGTCATTAATTGCACCATCAGTTACATTAGTGTTATTAGACGAATCATTGAACTGTGTGACTTAAGTTTGTGACTGTCAAAACATGTTTCCCGTGATTCTGTGAACAACCATTTTCTTGTAAAGTTCACGCCATTAGGCCTTATAAATCGGCTGCCCTTGGGACTACATTATGTTAAGCTATGCAATTATTATTTAAAGTGAAGTGACTGATTGAGTGTAGAAACATATATGGTACATGTCCCGTAGTTTATGCGGCACCATCCTTTGAAATTGTTTATTATACACTCCAAAAAATTAATTCGTAAAGGTGGAGTGACTGATCGAGTGAAAGAAATATGGCACAGATTCAACAGTCTCATGTGGCACTATCTTTCAAATTGTTAACCATACACTGTAAGAATGAACAATAATTTAAATGTGTGAAAAATATATCCCATTTGTGTTGTTGGAAAACCTACATCATGTAGAGTATCTTTTAAGTGTGCAACATAAACTTTAAGCAGTGTAACATTTATGGTGCCAATGCCATAGAAATTTAATGCTGCTGGCGCCATAGAAATTACTTCTCCTGGTTTGTTGCTGGACTTCAACCGTTTACTTTCTCATGAAGAAAGTTTGTGATAACTGGAAATCTTGTGACATTTCCTTGTGAGTGGTATAAGCTACTATACCACTTGTGCACACTTTAGCAGTTTCCTTATCATCGCAAGACGGCTTAACATGTAGTTATGTTTATAGGGCTAGGTAACTGTGTGTTATGTGTGAAATCACTCTTGCCATTGTTGATACTGAACTTGATATCATTCTTTTCAGGCGTGAGGAACTTAAACAACGAGATACACAGTTGAAGCAGACAGTATGTCATACCGTTCTAAGTGATCAGTTAATAGCTGGTGTATTGTGTTTCTTGATCAAATATGAATGGTTCTTTTGTAGATTGGGGAGTTGGAGCATGAACTAGAAGAAACAAAAAGGAATTGCTCTCAGCTTTCTACCGAGTTGCAGGCACGTAAGAGCCAGCAGCAGCTCCCTTACATGTGAAGGTTAGTTTGTCTACTTTCGACATTGTGTTTTTTGTAAGGCTAAGGGCTGTGCTTCCAATCCGACTATACTGAATAGTTTATTGATCTCACATACTTGCATTAAAAGCATACAATAAATTATGTTTCCTCCATTCCAAAATAGACGTCTTTGTCTTCGCAAGTCTCGTTGACCAGTACTTACTTGTCAAGTATGTAATTTAATTTAAGTAAGTTCAAACAAAACTGAACAAGAATATTTTCCTGAAAATCCTAATCTCATCGTTCGCATTGTACCTAACCAACCTAGCTTGTTTTGAAATTATTAGTTGAAAGATATATAAGTCTGACCGCACGCTTTCTAAAACATAAACTATTTTTTATCAGAGGTAATACTTGCATTGTCTTCCTTGATCTACCTTGGTTTAGATTTAAGAGTCCAGCTCTGCATTATAGTTGCCAACCCTCATCTTGTGTCTGCACATCTTCTCCTTACATATAGGATTGGCTAGAAGGCCATATGAGTACCTTTTTAATAGAAACACAAATATTTAGACTAACAAAACAACCTAGTCGAGAAATGTTGTCACCCCCAAACAATTGTCTTATGAACAGAAATAATGCTCAACATTGATCTGCGGAACAAGAGTTAATTCTCTTTTATAGTTTCTCCAATAACTGAGTATGCTGAAACCTGAAATTTACAGGCTGATCTGTAGTTTGTTGTAGTTCTGAAAGAGAGAAAATTCGGTGTTCAAACTAGTGTTTGTTTGCACCAACAAAGGTAGAAATTTCCTGCTTGCCAAATATCTTCTGGCTAACTTGGATCCTACTAGTGTGAAGCCTAAACCATTCGACTCTAGATATTTCCGCCCATGTTTGTGGACCTCACCAAGCAATTACTGGGGATACATTTTCTCCATCATGCGGTCTTGCTCATCCTCCCCACCACATGAGCCGTGTATTCCTTTCTCTCTCTCTCTCTCTCTCTCTCTCTCTCTCTCTCTCTCTCTCTCTCTCTCTCTCTCACACACACACACACACACAAAGGCGAGGCCGAAACTTAGGGTTAGGGGTCAGGGTGGGGTAATGCAGGCGTGGGAGAAGAGGAAGGCATGTGGCTGAGGCAGTGTGGGGAGGCAAGCAAGACTGCATGCCGATGTGGTTGTTATGGAGCGGTGGAGCCTAGCCGAAGCAGCGGTGCTGGTGGTGGCGAGTCCGGTGCTTCTCTCTTTACCCTCTTCTCCAACAGCAAAACTATAAAGCAAAGGCTGTCGAGATTTGGCCCCGCGAGAGCACCGCAACGAGTGACCTCCAGATAGTATCGGCCCATTTAGACTGTTATGCAAATCGCTAAATGCACTTTATTTATATAAAAATGCTAGTAACTTTTACCTACAATTGTTTCTAGGTTTACAATGTAAAGATAAAATCGTAAAAATCATTTTTTTTCGTGAACATTGCCAACATAAGAATCTGAAAGGCATCTGCGAAAGAGTTATGGCACTAAATGATGAAGATTTATGAGCTACCAAGAGTTTGACGGAATCTCATTGCCATCTTCTCATTGTAAAACCACTCTTAACTTAATTTCATTGTGAACCTCTCTCTGTGTGTCTCGAATGAAATCACAATGAGATGAGTTGGTTTGTAGTAGCTCAATCGTTCATTACTGTAATGCTAATAAAGCAGAAGAGGGGGACCAACTTACCAATCTATCCGAGTACAGTACATTCATGAAACCAAACATGCCCATATATTCTGATGACCAAGTTGTGTTTGGCTGGCACCCACCAACCCTGCAAAATAAGGAAGACACTGCATTTGAAGTACAGGCGAAGGGGCATGTGCATGCCAAAACTGTGCCAACTATCAAACAAATGCCAATTTTTTTGTGCATGGCCGAAAAATTGATGGGTTAGCTTTGGGCACAAACCAACATACCTGAACAATACCGAAACTTGGCATCTTGTCATTTGTCACTTGCAAACAATTCAATAACTATTTCCCAACAGTTCTGCTTATTTGGGGTTACAAAAGGCATTGCAGAAAATAAGAAAAAAAGGACGAACCAAAGGCAAACCTAGAAATTATGGCTCCTTGTACAATACTCCCTCCGTTTTTAAATATAAGATGTTTTAGCCTTTTTCCACATTTACATGTATGTAGACAAATGTTTTTGTGTCCATGTTCACTCATTTTAGTCCGTATCTAGACAACATAATATCATATATTTAAAAACGGAGGAGTGGCTGGCTTGAAAATTATCAGACCAAAAGGTATCCTAGTTCACGTTTTAATATGATTGTCCCGTCATTCCACAAAGACAATGGACATCTTGATTAAACACATGCAACATCACCAGGTTCATTTGCACCATCATTGAATCAAAGTTAATTCAAATGAGAAAAAAGTACTAAGCACCTTTGAATTATCTTTGCAATGCATGAAAAAAAGGCAGAATATATTTCTTTGTCAAAGTGTTCAAAGAGTCTGGTTAAGACAGATTTGTATTTTTTCAGGTATCTCATTAATGGCACGGAGCCACAGAGTGGCAACCAACGGTAACAAAGAATTCAAGGTGTGAAGTGATGACGTTGTTAATATTCTTGCTAGTAGCAAGTAGGGATCAGTCGTAGTTGAATTACTTGGAGGAACATTAGGAGGTAAAATTCTAAGTCTAGCCACCAACATGGCTGTGTGATGTATATATATGACACGATACAGTCCAGGTCACTGCTCTCTGTGGAAATCTTCAGCTCATCTCACATTCTCTTTCCGCAACAAAAACATGCTTACATGCAAGTGTAGTTGATGTCATGGAAAAGAAATTATCTCTGAGGCATTTGAACCAATGTAAATGCAAGTTCGGTAATTGGAGGCCTCTTGCTTATGCCACATGTTAAGAAAAGAAAATCAACGACAGACCCTTCAGCATGCATCAAGCTGATACAGAATGCGCTCTTCAAAAGACTGATGACACGTAATGCATCTGGTTTCATGTGCACGTTGTCTTGATGTCTTCTATGTCTTCTTGACTAATAGTATACGCTAACAAGTTCTTTTAAAAAAACTTATTACCAGGCTAAAATAACTAAGTTCTGATGGGAAGTTTTGACACGAATTCATCTGCCAACCGTTGCATATTGTGTCATGTGAATTGCATCGATGATCCTGCATTCCTGTTGTGGTTGTGTGATAACCACCTCATATGACTCATATGATTTTGTCGGTGTCAAGTATTGAACAGAGAGTATGCCAGGACAGTTCGAATATGGGAAGGTTATCGAAATTTGATAACCTTTTTTCTGTGGTTTTGTGCACAAAATACAGATTGCTTAGATTCTAGCTCTGCCCCTTTTTTCTTAGCGAAAAAAAATCCTTGCCTGTAAGAAGCCGCTTGTCAGAATACACGTATGTAGCTTTTGGATGAGCTGTCAATAAACTCGATGTACATGTATGTAGCTTTTGGATGTAAAAAGAAATTTGTTTAAACTTATGCCTTGTTTGGATGCCCAAATTGGGGCTTGGAATTGAAATGGAGTGGGAATACCAAAACCAAGATGAAAATGAAATGGCATCCGATTTCAATTCTGTTGTTTGGTTATGTATTATATTTGCCCTTAGAGTCAAAGGGTAACACTCAATTCCATTTCCAGTTTGGATGTATAAACCACAGAATTGAATGTTATTTTGATTTTGAACAGTATAAACTTATCTGTGTGTGTATGATATATTAAAATGATCAACCGTAATTTATGTACGTCATGTACTATGTATATATTAGAATGATCCACGTACTAAGTGCAACCAGATCAAAATTATGCATGCGTGTTTATACATAGAAGACCAAATCAATCATGGGTACGTGTTTACATATGAGCACGTAACAACATTAGAATTATCTAAATATTGTTGAAAATACAGCATACATAGCATACATACGTAGATAATTTTCAAGTACGAACATCAAACATGCATGATAATTTTGTTCTTGAACACCTCAAACAAATTTATGGATAATAATTTTGTCTCTAACAAAAATAGCTCAAAGCGGGTAGTCCTCGGCATAGTAGTTCATAACACAACCTGATAGCAACCATCAAGGCAATGTCAAGAGCCATGGCTTCCTAAAGTTCTCAGGGAGTGCCATGAGTGCTTCAAACAAGCGCTCATTGACGATAAGCTTCCCGTAAACCCTCAACATCTCACAATCCTCCAAATCTGGTATCTTCTTTAGTGCATCAAGGATTTCTATTGGAGGTGTCACCTTTGGCATAGGAAGTGGCTCGGCTGACTTCAAAGCCTCATCAAAAGAAGTTCTCATCTGCCCCATCATGCACAAGATAGCATCTGAAGTGCGTTGCCTCTTCTGAGGCACCTCAGGAGTGTTTTCGGATGCCGGTGTGTCTTGTTCTTGAATGCCTCGAGCACACTCCCCTGCTGACTTGGCACCTCCACCATTTGCGTGGTCTTTTGAATATATAGTCTTAATCTCTTCCCAGTTCCTCACTACCTTGTTCTTGTAGCAACCTGCTTCCTTGTTAGCCTACATAATAAGCTTTTATATGTGAGAGATGATAGTAAAGTTGTAACAGTAAGCATAACATTGTTTTACTTTTAAATACCTCCACATATCGAGACCACACTTCATCACTTTCAACCGACACCATGTTATTTTCCCAATCCCATCCAAAGCCACTCTGAGCAAGCATCTTGCTAATGATCTCATAATGCTTGTCAAACGTTTTAATTCTTGCTGTTATTGAAGGAGATATGCCATAGAGGCAAATAAATAAGTAGTATTTATTGCGTAAGTTTATAATAGGTTTGTGTATTATGCTATAACTGTATTAATCGGAATTATTGATACACGTGTGATACATAGACAACTAGGTCCCTAGCAAGCCTCTGTATGAGCTAGTCCATTGTGCAACAGTTGATCGAGATTCCCGATCAAGGACAATGACGTCGGTTGACAATGGGGTCATCTTGTTAGTTGAATAAGGCGATGGACATACGCAAAGTATTGCAATAAGATCGTATTACGATGTTTGTCATTTGCAATCGATGAGAATATGGTAGCTTATTCCTTAGACCATGAGACCGTACTTATTGATGCTTCGTAGGGGTGCTTTGAGAGCATCAAACGTTGTGTCTTATATAACATGACAATAACGGTGTCCATCTTGGGTATTCCGAAAGAGCATCGAGACGTAAGGATCAAGAGCGGGATTTGTTCATTCTTGTAATGGAAAGATACTCTGGGCCCACTCAGTGAGATTGCATCTATATAGCTGCGCAGCTTATGACTAGGTCATGGAGATGTAATATCACAGACGAGTTAATAACCTTTGTCGGTAACGAGATACAACAAAGACATCGGCGTGTCTACGATCATATCTCGGACAAGGTAGTATCACAGAAACAAAGGGAATGAATATCATATTTATGGTTCAACGACGATATTCGTAGAATGCACAGGGGCCCTCACATACATCCAGGTATCCCTGACGGTCATTGGTGAGCGGATTGTCTCGACCATGTCTGGAGTGTTCTCGAACCGTAGCGTAACAAACTTAAGGTCTTAGCGACACTAGGAGATAAGTTCTGGAATAATATAGGCGTTTGTTGGAGAGAGAAATGATCCGGAAAGAGTTCCGGTGGTCCGGAAGGAGATCCGGGAAGGTCTGGAATGGTTCCAGAAATGTCCGAAAGTTGTTCGGGTGGTTCCGAAATTGTTTCGGAGTCACGGGATATTGAATTATATATAAATATATTAATTATGAATTAATGAGATTTTTATATTAATTTAATATTAATTAAATAAAGGAAAAAGGGGGCTCCCACCTACATGGGCCCTAAGAGGGCCCAAGAGGGGGAGCCGCACCAAGCAAGGGGGGCTTGAGCCCCCCCCCCCCCTAGTCCAAGTTGGACTAGGAGAGGGCAAGGCCCATGGGGGGTTCGACCGAACCCTCCTCCCCTCTCCTCCTTTAGTCCCACATGGGGGAGCCAAGGGGTTTGCACACCCCCTCCACCCTTTATATAGCAAGGCATATTAATTGGATTAATTCATTGGAAAATACAATTAATTGTATTGCAGGCCGGCCGAGCTGTTTCTCCGCCCGTTTTGCCCCCTCTCTACACCTAAGCTATACCGCCGGGCACCGTTGCCCTGCGGGATTCCAGATAAGATCTACCCCTGCGATTTCAGCTGGATCTGAATGACCGGGGGTTGTCGCTAAGCTCCGTATGTTTGCGAGTGCTCGGAGGTAACTCTTTTTGAGGAGCCTGGGCGACGTCGTCTCGCCCCTACAGCAGCCGCGCCTCCCCCCTCTGCCGCCGGCGCACCCCCTGGTGCCGGCGCCCTGCCTTCTTCCGCCCGACGCCCGTCGACACAGGTCATCGTCGACACCCCGGCGTCATTGTCTTCGTCATCGCGGAAAGTTCTCCGCGACCTCGAGGTCGGCTACGCACGACTTCATCGTCAACGCTTGTGCGGGAGCGTAATCCCCGCTATCGGTCTATATGGAGGTAATGTAACCCGTTCCACCCCCGTTATCACATGTACTAGATAGATCCTGGCTAGTTAGGGTTTCGTACGCTAGAAAAATTATTGTTTTATGCACCGTAACCCCTTCAGAGGTATCAGAGCCGATCTATGCGTAGTACTGCTGGTACGGTTAGAACTCATGTTGAATGAGGGCGTCTTTCTTATATTTGCTACCCTCTAGCGTGCACTTGCGATGCCTTCGGTATTGAGTTGATGAAGCGGCCCGGACCGACTTTACGCGTACGCTTACGCGAGACTGGTTCCACTACTGACATACGGCTTGCACCGTATCTGTGGCTGGCGGGTGTCTCTCTCTCTCTCTCTAGTCGGCAAAGCATTTTCAATGGAGGGCCCGAAAGGGATGCTTAAACATGCAATTATACGATCGACGTTGTGGTACAAAGTTCGTAGGTAGGGAAGCGATTCTCTTACGAATAAGCCTATATGCCACGTAAAACTTGCAAAACTAAATAAAGCTAGAGGCGTCTAACTTTGTTTTGCAGAGGCGTTATTTTATGTGACATGGTTACGGTAAGTTTTGATATTACTCGTACTGTCGGAGGCAATGGAGAGCTCTGTAGACTCGGAGCCATGCCGGGGCGCCGGGGGCCAGGCACATGGCGCCATGAAGGTCCAGGCGCATCGACCATGTCACATCGCACTTCATTGCATCATTATTGTGTGCTGTTGTGTGTGCATCCTATTGATTGCTTATATGCTAGATATACAACGGTAGCATCATAAATAGGATGATCCCTAACAAATACCAAAATTGTGTTCTCCCTCGTTGCGCACCACCAAGAAAGTTCTACGTTATGAGGCAGGCCGTGATGATCGTGTGTCACACATCTCGTCGTTCGCATACAGTGGGTGTAAGCCATGTTGCACGCGCAGGGTCTTCGAGGTTTGATTGGCGAGCCTAGCATATCCAGAAATATGGCCTCAAAACACGGGAAGATCGAAAGATCGAGCACGAGTCACAGAGTTGTTGTGATCGACATTTTATGTCCACCTTTGAAGCTATGTTGCCGGCCGTGATGATCGGGGGTGGTGTGGTGGATGAGGGTCGTGTAATCGCCATTATTATTTTTAGGGATAATAATCTTGGTGTGGTGTGTTTTAGATAATGAGACTATAAAACTAAAACTCGCCTACATGTTATAAACTTTACCTTACCTCTTTTGCGATCACATCTGTAGACTACGCAACTATACTTCGGTTACTTCCTCAAGAGCCCGGATGCTACCTTAGAAGTCGACGGGTCCAACTTCATCAGATGGTACAAGGGTTTTAGAAACATTCTCGAACACAACAACATTCTATATGTTCTCGATGAACCGTTAGGAGAAGGACCAAGAGATTCTGCTAGCGAGGAGGAGGAATATGATTTCCGTATGCGTCGAGACATATTCATTGAAGTGGAGATCACCATGACCGTATTCCTGGCACCTGAGTTGAAAGAGTTGTTTCGACGCAAGGAGCCAAGCGTCATGATTGATGCGATAAAGACACACTTCGGGGATGAATTAAAGCGTGAGCAATTCAGGCAGCTTAGAATGTTCCAGACCATTCATATGGAGGAGCATACCTGTCTGAAGACACATTTGAAGAGATTGTATGACATCTACTTCCAGCTGACGATGGTCTTCGATTACTGGATGGCAGATTCTTGTGCCATTCGGACTGTCCTGATATCTCTACCTCCTAGCTATGAGAAGCGTGTGCGCAAGTACATTTTGAAGGCTGATGATATGAACTTCTACAAGTTTGTGTCTGAATTCAAATCTCTGAAAGTTGATTCCATCGAAAGAGAGATCTTCGATGCTACAGGTATATATTTGATATATACAGAATTATGAATTCGCCTCTTGATATATGATGAAGTATTTGATACTTGTTCTGTTTGTGAAACAGGTCCTAATTATCACATATATGCGGCGTAGTTTGATGTGACCTGGCGCTGAAGCTGGTGATCAAGGAGTTGATGGCCATTTGGTGTTCACGTCCTCAAGTTATCATACTTATCATTAATAGTTTTTGATAAGATCTTTTGTAATAGTGAGCGAGTGTGTGTGTCTTGATTGTTGCAAGACAAAGTTATTCATGTAATAAGACAAGTTCAGTTGTTTTATGTTATGGAACAAGTCAATTGTTTTATATTATGAATAAAGATTCCACATCTCAGTTACATTGATTGTATGATAAGTATTCATAATTGTAGAAATGATAACATAGCGTGTCCTATGAATAAGAGTTCTATTATTAGAACAAACACCGTCGAGTTTAGTCATAAAGGCAATCAAAGAAGTAATGGATGTTTTTGGTCCATTTAAGTATTCGAGTGCCGAGTTGATTAAGCTTGAAATCAAGTATTGAAGTTGCAATACCAGAGGAAATTAATTGAGTGTCATTTTAATGATTAATTAATGGTGTTTATTGCTTGATCCGAATTCTTCTATGATTACTGGTAAATAGGAGTATTTTCCTGATGAATCATAAGTCTGAAATGAATTTGATAAGAGATCAAATGGGGTTTTTCAGAGAAAAGAATGGTAAATGTTATATTCACAAGATTCGATCAAAGGACAATATTTTTGAATTTTTGGTTTCAACGCAAAAGACTTGTGGAAATTTGTTTCACAAAATTATAATGTCATATATGGTGATATGTGGGCAATTATAATCATGCTCTATTTTAAATAAAGTGTGGTTTGTCAGAATTTGCCTTAGAATCTCCTAATATGTTCGAAACATTATAGTCGATGTCCACTTTAGAAAATAGATGTTTTTCTCAACAAGAATTCATGGGATCGACAGTAGTGTCGACATGTATATGATTATGCGATAATTCGGAATATACATGAATAGTTCTTTGTAGGTTACTCGCATTGAATGGGAGTGTATTCCAAAACCAAGTAGAAACAAAGCTTAGTTTGTTGTCTATGTAATTCCGAGGAAAAGATGATTTTTCGAATTATGGTTTATGGATTGGAATTAGAAGGTTGAAATAAGGTGTCATACCTATGTTGGAAGGTGTTCCAAAGAGTATATGTCTGCTAATGAAAATTTGGTGATTAAGAGTGAGGGAGACTAGAAAATTGTTTTCTGCTTGCAATCCTCTTCATAAAGATCATAATATTTTCATGAAAGAAAATTCTAAATAAAGTGTTGTTATATTTAATATTGCTGTCAGGTCACAACACTGTATTAAAAGTTTCAGATCTTGTCGACAGATCAAGGTGCACTCTGTGAATACAAAGAGAGTTGAGAAAATATCAGAATATGAACAAAGGCTTTTTCAGCCTGGAAATCCAAGTTACATTTGAAAGGATTAAAAGAGTAATTGTTGCTACAATTCTTATTATAGGAATAAGATTGTTTAATCAGCATATAAAGTGTTATATGAGAAATGTGACTATAAGAAAGACGTGGAGGCATGTCTTGCTAAGAAATGTGTCTTGGACAAGATCAAATTTGTTGACTACATTTATGTAGACATGCTTGAAGTCTGAAGGATTTGTATTAATGTAATACTATAGTTTGTATTAAATTCGAATTGATAATAGATCAATGATTTTGGTTTAACCAAAATGTCGATTTAAGTGGGAGTCATAGTTAGTTCACTCAGGTGAAATATGTGAAGAACATATTTTTGAGTGGGAGCTTAGGAACTCAAATATGTGGATAACATGTTTTTGAGTGGGAGCTCGTGTTCTCAAATATGTGGAAACATGTTTTGAGTGGGAGTCGAATTCATCTTGTGTAAATGACACATTGTGAAACGGTACCAGTAGAAGGATGAAGTTGTGAAACTATTTGAAAGTTAGTGTCTATTTGGAATATAACGGGAATTTTAAATAGTTAGTCGAGTTGTTCTGGATTATATCTGAGGAGTCAGAATAGAGTCAAAAGGATGGTCCTTTGAAATCCAATTGATCATTAAGAGTAATGATACAAGGTAGTAACAGTTGTATGACGTGTTGGTCTATTATGTAATATTAGACATCATACAGAAACCATATTATCTGCTCGATAAAATATAACCGATGTTCTTAGAAGAAGAGCAGTTATAAAAGTAAATTTGGAATTTACTGGAAGTAGAAGTGCGTTAGTTAATGGATTGACATTGGAATGTCAAGTTTTCTACATTGGTGTGAGAGTATGTAGACATCGCGAGTTTTTAATTGTTACAAGGGGCTCTGTATGACTGAGTGTGTTTTTCAGGGCAGTTATCTGGTTAGTATAATCAGAGTAAGCGCTGGGAAACAACAGTCTCACTTAGTTACGGTATTTGCATATATGTTATTAGAATAACATGGTGATATAAAGCAAGATGATATCAATGAATCGCAAAAGTATGTACAATCATGGATTGTGCAGATTGTCAGAGTAACACTCTTCCACTAGCGAGCATTATCAAATGATTCTTATTTGATAAGAGATTTTGATAAAGTAGAATGCAAGTAGTTTATTTGTACTCTAGTGCAAGTGGTAGACTGAAGGAGATATGCCCTAGAGGCAAATAAATAAGTAGTATTTATTGCGTTATCTCATAAGTTTATAATAGGTTTGTGTATTATGCTATAATTGTATTAATCGGAATTATTGATACACGTGTGATACATAGACAACTAGGTCCCTAGCAAGCCTCTGTATGAGCTAGTCCATTGTGCAACAGTTGATTGAGATTCCCGATCAAGGACAATGACGTCGGTTGACAATGGGGTCATTTTGTTAGTAGAATAAGGTGATGGACATACGCAAAGTATTGCAATAAGATCGTATTACGATGTTTGTCATTTTCAATAGATGAGAATATGGTAGCTTATTCCTTAGACCGTGAGACCGTACTTATTGATGCTTCGTAGGGGTGCTTTGAGAGCATCAAACGTTGTTTCTTATATAGCATGACAATAACGGTGTCCATCTTGGGTATTCCGAAAGAGCATCGAGACGTAAGGATCAAGAGCGGGATTTGTTCATTCTTGTAATGGAAAGATACTCTGGGCCCACTCGGTGAGATTGCATCTATATAGCTGCGCAGCTTATGACTAGGTCATGGAGATGTAATATCACAGACGAGTTAATAACCTTTGTCGGTAACGAGATACAACAAAGACATCGGCGTGTCTATGATCATATCTCGGACAAGGTAGTATCGCAGAAAAAAAGGGAATGATGAAGGAGATATGCCCTAGAGGCAATTAATAAAGTGTATTCTTTATCATATCTCGTTTGTTCATAATAGGTTTTTGTGTCATGCTAGAACCGTATTAAGCGGAAACATTAATGCGGGTGTGATACGTAAACAACCAGGTCCCTAGTAGCCTCTACTAAGACTAGTTTCGTTGCGCGATTGATGATCTTGGTTTCCCGGTCATGGGGCATGGCGCCGGTCGGCAATGAGAGTCATATCGCTGGAGAGTGATGTGATGGACATACCCAGATTTGGAGAACGTAGTCGTTACGCCTTTGACCGTGAGATCAACTCTTATAGATATTCCCGGAAGATACTTTGATTGCACCAAACTTCGTATCTTATTTAGTATGACAATAACGGTGATACTTTTGGGTATCGGAAAGGAGTAGTTGAGACGAGAGGTCAAGAGCGGGATTTGCCAGTCCGCATAGCAGGATAGATACTCTCAGGCCCACTCGGTGAGATCATGTCTAATGAGCTTGCAAGCATGTGACTAGGTCACAGAGACATGAGATCATGAACGAGTAGAAGATAGCGTCGTCGGTAACGAGGTCGGGATTAGGTATGGAGATATCTATGGAACGACGCTCGGACGTGCTAAGTATCGCTATGGCAAAAGGTCTAAGACTTTACGTTCAGGTTTGATAGATGAAAGTCATTCGTTATATCTTAGGGATTAATTCATGGGGTCCAGGCCTACGAGTTAGTCGTTGATCATTGAGGAGTCTTGATCATACCTGATATTATATCGAACCGCTAGGGTAACACACTTAAGGGGTTTCGACAAGACAACCGGAAAGGAAGGAGATCACCGGGAGCGTCCCGGGAGAGGTCCGATGGAGATCGGGCAGCGCCGAAAGAGTTTTCGGAGCTAGGAATAATTATATATATTATGTTTGATATTAATTAGTGTTATTAATATGCAAATATGATTTTATATATTTATTTTCGAATTTATTAAGGCAGATTTCCCTAAATGGGCCTTCCGGACGAAAGAAGGCCCAAGAGGGGAAAATTCCCAAGGGGAATTCGGTGGGGGCCAGGAGGGGCTGCCCCAAGTGGGCCAAGGGCCCACCAGGGGGGCCGGCGCACCTCCCTAGCCGCACCAGGCTATGTGGGGATAGTCCCACATTGCCTGGCTGGCAAGGTAGGCTCCCCCTGGGAGCCTATATAAGAAGGGGCACCCCCAGCCTTTTAATTCACCAATTAATTCCCGATTTCTCTCTCGATCTCGTGGTTCCCAAGTCGGAGCCGCGCCGAGCTGAGGAAGAGGGGATCTCCTCCACCATAGCCCGCTGCCGCGCTGCTGGTGTTCCGGTCCAAGTCTTCCGCTGCTCGTCCTGGACTGGAGCTTCGGAGGCGTCGTCTCCACCGTACGTGTGCGACTCCCTACGAGGTGCTGCGCTAGCGGTACTCGGAGGCCTGCTTCCTCTACACGACCTTGAGGTCGGCTTCGTCGGTCTGCATCGACAACGTTTGTGCGGGAACGTAATCCCCGCTTTCGGTCTACAAGGGTATGTATTCCGATCTCCGTTCGTACTACTATATCTGCATAGAATAGATCTTGGCATGCTTTTAGGATATCGTCGGTAGGAATTTTTTTTTTTTCTGCACACGATCCCCTTCAGTGGTATCAGAGCCGATCTATCGTAGATATAGCTGTACGCTGTTAGAACCCGTGCTCTGCACGGGGGCACCGTTCCTGTTATTTGCTACCCTCTAGCGTGCACTTGTGTATTCCAGCGGCATTGAGTTGATGAAGCGGCCCGGACCGACTTTACGCGTACGCTTACGCGAGACTGGTTCCACTACTGACATACGGCTTGTACCGTATCTATGGCTGGCGGGTGCCTGTTTCTCTCTCTTTAGTTGGTCTTCGCATTTTCAATGGAGGGCCCGAAAGGGATGCTTAAACATGCAATTATTGGATCGTTGTTGTGTTCATAAGATTCTTAGGTATGAAGCGGTTCTATTTACGAAAGCCCCAAGCCACGTAAAATATGCAAAAGATAAAGTAGAAGCGTCTAACTTTATTTTGCAGGGGCTATGTGATATGGTCAAGGTAGGTTTATTAAATTGTTTATAAACTGCGGGCGCTAAGAAGACCATGGCGCGATGGACTATATCACATTGCATTACATTTTATGTTTTGTGTGCATCTTATTTTGTGTGATTGTGTGTATAGCATACATTAGTTACACGGCGGTAGCTGAATAAGATGATCCCTTCAAAATACCACTAGTGTTCTCCCTCCAACGCGCACCACCAAGAAAGTTCTACGTTATGAGGCAGGCCGTGATGATCGGGTGTCATACATCTCGTCTTTCGCATACAGTGGGTGTAAGTCATGTTGCACAAGCGTCAGCGTGGAGGTCTTTGGTGGCGAGCCTAGCATACTCAGAGGTATGGCCTCGGAACAGGAAGACCGAAAGGTCGAGCACGGGTCACAAAATTGGTGTGGCGGACGATTTTGTCTACTCTTGAAGTTGTGCCGCCGGCTTTGATGATGAGGGGTGGTGCAATGGATGGGGGGCGTGTAATCGCTTAAACGACCAGGAGGGATGTTCGTTTGAGTGGGAGTTATGTTAGTTATTTTCTAAAATACTATAACTCAAAATTATTATG
Organism: Poa annua; assembly: GCA_026929855.1. NCBI lineage: Eukaryota > Viridiplantae > Streptophyta > Magnoliopsida > Poales > Poaceae > Poa > Poa annua. Next base: position 83,706,359 of record CM049430.1, read on the forward strand.
AACAAAGTCTTATGTTGTTGCAAATTCCATTATAGATGTCTCACCCCTCCTTTAACCTAAACATGTTCATTGAGAAAGAGAAGCTCAAGACCGATGGGTCTAACTTCGTGTCCTGGTTCCGCGATCTGAAGTCCATCCTTGAAACCCACAAGGTGGCCCACATCCTTGATGCCCCCTTGGGTGATCTTCCAAGCACCGCCCAGGAAATCGAAAGGATTGTCCATGGGGTCAAGGCGGAGATTTCTTCTTATGTCCAGAGTGGCATGCTCTTTGCCATGGAGACTGACCTGCAAAACCGCTTCATGAACAAGGGTGCTTATGATATAATCACTGAACTCATGGTTGTTTTTGCACGACAAGTCAATGCTGAGACATACGAGGCATCTGTGCTTTTCTTCTCAGCCCAGATGGAAGAGCACGGCAATATTAGTGAGCACTTGGCCAAGTTGTTTGGTTGCGCTCGACTTCTGAGTGATCTGGGAAGTGTGATCCCAGAGGAGGTGGTTATTGATAGGGCGCTGATTTCTCTGCCCCCTAGCTATAAGAACGCCATCGTGGACTACGGCATGAAAGGGACGTCAAAACCCCTGTCGGAAATCCTGAAGATGCTCGAAGTGGCCGAATTAGAAATCAAGCTGAAGAAGATGGTGGTGACCATCGGATCACCTGAGCGCAACTGCCCCAAGTATCTGGAGGATAAGAAGTCTGGCAAGACGGTCGACAAAGAGCAAGGTATATTTGATATACATGTTATAGATGTGTACCTTACATCCGCCCGGAGCAATACGTGGGTATTTGATACTGGTTCTGTTGCTCATATATGTAACTCTCAGGAGGAGTTACGGAATAGAAGGCGGCTGGCGAAGGATGAGGTGACGATGCGCGTCGGCAACGGATCGAGAGTCGACGTGGTTGCTGTCGGCACGCTCCCTCTGCATCTACCATCGGGATTAGTTTTGGTTTTAAATAAATGTTATTTTGTGCCATCCTTGAGTGTAAACATTATAAGTGGGTCTTGCCTGTTACAAGACGGTTATTCATTTAAATCAGTGTCAAGCAATTATGCTATTTATATGAATGATATCTTTTATGTTGATGCTCCCGAGAATAACGGTTTATTCTTGTTGAATCTCGATCGTAGTACTCACATCCATAACATAGAAGCCAAACGGATTAAGTGTAGTGACGATACCGCCATGTTTTTGTGGCATTGCCGTCTTGGTCATATTGGTATAAAGCGCATGAAGCGACTCCACTCCGATGGACTCTTGGACTCGTTGGATTTCGGATCCCTCGATACATGCGAACCATGCCTCATGGGCAAAATGACCAGGACACCGTTCAAAGGTTTCGTTGAACGGGCGTCAGATTTGTTGGGGATCATACATACAGATGTGTGTGGACCGATGAGCGTTTCGACACGCAATGGTTATCGTTACTTCGTCACCTTCACTGATGACTTGAGTAGATACGGTTATATCTATTTGATGAAACACAAGTCTGAAACGTTTGAAAAGTTCAAAGAATTCCAGAGTGAAATTGAGAATCAGCTTAATAGGAAAATCAAGCATCTCCGATCCGATCGTGGTGGAGAGTACTTGAGTTTTGAGTTTGGCACACATCTGAAGAGTTGTGGCATAGTGCCCCAACTTACGCCCGCTAGAACGCCGCAGCGTAACGGTGTGTCCGAGCGACGTAATCGTACTCTACTGGATAGTGTCCGATCTATGATGTCTCTTACCGATCTGCCAGTGTCCTTCTGGGGTTATGCGTTAGAAACAGCCGCATTCATTTTAAATAGGGTTCCGTCCAAGTCCGTTGAAACGACGCCGTATGAATTATGGTATGGCCAAAAGCCTAAGTTATCGTTTCTGAAGGTTTGGGGTTGTGAGGCGTACGTTAAGAAACTACAGCCCGACGAACTCGAACCGAAGTCGGAGAAAGTCGTCTTTGTAGGATATCTGCGGGAAACCGTTGGGTACACCTTCTACAACCAAGCTGAGGGCAAAAATTTTGTCGCGAAGACCGGTACCTTTCTAGAGAAGGAGTTTCTCGCGAAAGGAGTAAGTGGGAGGAAGGTAGACCTCGATGAAATCGTTGATCCTGAACTCGAGATTCCGAGTGGCGCAACGGAAGCAATTCCGGAAACGTCCTCCGTGGAAGGAGTGGGAGAAACTGTCAAGGAAGATGTTCTACCTCGTAGGTCTGGTAGATCTCGGATCGCACCAGAATGGTATGGCAACATGGTTTGCACCGTCATGCTAGTCGAGCAAGACGAACCTACGAACTACAAGGAGGCGATGGAGAGTCTAGAGTCCGAGAAATGGCTTGAAGCCATGAAATCCGAAATAGGATCCATGTACGATAACAAAGTGTGGACTTTGGTGGATATTCCCGAAGGGCGCAAGGCCGTCGAGAATAAGTGGATCTTTAAGAAGAAGACTGATGCTGATGGTAATGTGACCGTCTATAAAGCTCGGCTTGTCGCAAAGGGTTTCCGACAAGTTCATGGAATTGACTACGATGAAACTTTTTCACCGGTAGCGATGCTTAAGTCTATTCGGATTTTGTTAGCGGTAGCTGCCTACTATGATTATGAAATCTGGCAGATGGACGTCAAAACGGCCTTCCTGAATGGAAACATTGAGGAAGAGTTGTACATGGTACAGCCGGAAGGTTTTGTCGATCCAGGAAATGCTAACAAGGTGTGCAAGCTTCAGCGATCCATCTATGGATTGAAGCAGGCATCTCGGAGCTGGAATCTTCGCTTTGATGAGGTAATCAAAGGTTTTGGATTTATCCAGAATGTGGAAGAGACCTGTATTTACAAGAAAATGAGTGGGAGCTCGGTTGTGTTCTTAGCACTGTATGTTGACGACATATTGCTAATAGGGAATGATGTGGAACTTCTGAATAGCGTGAAGGAATATTTAAACAGTAAGTTTTCCATGAAGGACTTAGGAGAAGCTGCGTATGTTTTATGCATAAAAATCTATCGTGATAGATCAAGACGCCTATTAGCACTAAGTCAGAGTACTTATCTTGATAAAATACTGAAGCGTTTTCATATGGAGAAGGCAAAGAAGGGTTCTCTGCCGGTTATCAAGAATAAGATATTGCGTAAGGCGCAGTGTCCGGTGACGGAACTGGGTAAGGCCGAAATGACGAAACATCCTTATGCTTCAGCCATAGGATCGATCATGTATGCAATGTTGAGTACTAGACCGGATGTGGCATTAGCTCTAAGTTTGACAAGCCGGTTCCAGAGTAATCCTGGAATGCCGCATTGGGTAGCTATTAAGAGCATTCTTAAGTATCTCAATAAGACAAAGGAAATGTTCCTTGTGTATGGTGGCTGCGATGAAGAACTTGGCGTAACGGGTTACGTAGATGCAAGTTTCTGCTCAGACCCCGATGACTGTAAGTCACAGACAGGTTACGTGTTCAAGGTGAATGGAGGCGCCGTGTGCTGGAGAAGTGGGAAGCAACCGATAGTCGCACAATCTACAATGGAGTCGGAGTACATTGCTGCCTGCGAGTCCGCGAATGAAGCTGTGTGGCTGAGGAAGTTCGTCATCGAACTTGGAGTGTTCCCGAGCGTGCAAGACCCCGTGATCCTCTTCTGCGACAATACGGGTGCCATTGCGAACGCCAAGGAGCCAAGGTCTCACTCCACCGCCAAACACATTCTCCGACGCTTCCATGTGATACGTCACTACGTACAAGGAGGCGATGTGAAGATTTGCAAAGTGCATATGGATCTGAATGTGGCAGATCCGCTGCCGAAGCCTCTCCCGCTTGATAAGCATGAACAGCACCAGTTAGCTATGGGTGTTAAGATTTTACCAAGTTGTAATCTATATTAAGTTGTACTCTAGTGCAAGTGGGAGACTGAAGGAGATATGCCCTAGAGGCAATTAATAAAGTGTATTCTTTATCATATCTCGTTTGTTCATAATAGGTTTTTGTGTCATGCTAGAACCGTATTAAGCGAAAACATTAATGCGGGTGTGATACGTAAACAACCAGGTCCCTAGTAGCCTCTACTAAGACTAGTTTCGTTGCGCGATTGATGATCGAGGTTTCCCGGTCATGGGGCATGGCGCCGGTCGACAATGAGAGTCATATCGCTGGAGAGTGATGTGATGGACATACCCAGATTTGGAGAACGTAGTCGTTACGCCTTTGACCGTGAGATCAACTCTTATTGATATTCCCGGAAGATACTTTGATTGCACCAAACGTCGTATCTTATTTAGTATGACAATAACGGTGATACTTTTGGGTATCGGAAAGGAGTAGTTGAGACGATAGGTCAAGAGCGGGATTTGCCAGTCCGCATAGCAGGATAGATACTCTCGGGCCCACTCGGTGAGATCATGTCTAATGAGCTTGCAAGCATGTGACTAGGTCACGGAGACATGAGATCATGAACGAGTAGAAGATAGCGTCGTCGGTAACGAGGTCGGGATTAGGTATGGAGATATCTATGGAACGACGCTCGGACGTGCTAAGTATCTCTATGGCAAAAGGTCTAAGACTTTACGTTCAGGTTTGATAGATGAAAGTCATTCGTTATATCTCAGGGATTAATTCATGGGGTCCAGGCCTACGAGTTAGTCGTTGATCATTGAGGAGTCTTGATCATACCTGATATTATATCGAACCGCTAGGGTAACACACTTAAGGGGTTTCGACAAGACAACCGGAAAGGAAGGAGATCACCGGGAGCGTCCCGGGAGAGGTCCGATGGAGATCGGGCAGCGCCGAAAGAGTTTTCGGAGCTAGGAATAATTATATATATTATGTTTGATATTAATTAGTGTTATTAATATGCAAATATGATTTTATATATTTATTTTCGAATTTATTAAGGCAGATTTCCCTAAATGGGCCTTCCGGACGAAAGAAGGCCCAAGAGGGGAAAATTCCCAAGGGGAATTCGGTGGGGGCCAGGAGGGGCTGCCCCAAGTGGGCCAAGGGCCCACCAGGGGGGCCGGCGCACCTCCCTAGCCGCACCAGGCTATGTGGGGATAGTCCCACATTGCCTGGCTGGCAAGGTAGGCTCCCCCTGGGAGCCTATATAAGAAGGGGCACCCCCAGCCTTTTAATTCACCAATTAATTCCCGATTTCTCTCTCGATCTCGTGGTTCCCAAGTCGGAGCCGTGCCGAGCTGAGGAAGAGGGGATCTCCTCCACCATAGCCCGCTGCCGCGCTGCTGGTGTTCCGGTCCAAGTCTTCCGCTGCTCGTCCTGGACTGGAGCTTCGGAGGCGTCGTCTCCACCGTACGTGTGCGACTCCCTGCGAGGTGCTGCGCTAGCGGTACTCGGAAGCCTGCTTCCTCTACACGACCTTGAGGTCGGCTTCGTCCGTCTGCATCGACAACGTTTGTGCGGGAACGTAATCCCCGCTTTCGGTCTACAAGGGTATGTATTCCGATCTCCGTTCGTACTACTATATCTGCATAGAATAGATCTTGGCATGCTTTTAGGATATCGTCGGTAGGAAATTTTTTGTTTTCTGCACACGATCCCCTTCAAATGAATATCATATTTATGGTTCAACGACGATATTCGTAGAATGCACAGGGGCCGTCATATACATCCAGGTATCCCTGACGGTCATTGGTGAGCGGAGTGTCTCGACCATGTCTGGACTGTTCTCGAACCGTAGCGTAACAAACTTAAGGTCTTAGCGACACTAGGAGATAAGTTCTGGAATATAGGCATTTGTTGGAGAGAGAAATGATCCGGAAAGAGTTCTGGTGGTCCAGAAGGAGTTCCGGGAAGGTCTGGAATGGTTCCAAAAATGTCCGAAACTTGTTCGGGTGGTTCCGAATTTGTTTCGGAGTCACGGGATATTGAATTATATATAAATATATTAATTACGAATTAATGGGATTTTAATATTAATTAAATAAAGGAAAAAGGGGGCTCCCACCTACATGGGCCCTAAGAGGTCCCAAGAGGGGGAGCCGCACCAAGCAAGGGGGGCTTGAGCCCCCCCCCCCCCCTAGTCCGTGTTGGACTAGGAGAGGGCAAGGCCCATGGGGGGTTCGGCCGAACCCCCCTCCCCTCTCCTCCTTTAGTCTCACATGGGGGAGCCAAGGGGTTTGCACACTCCCTCCCCCTTTATATAGCAAGGCATATTAATTGGATTAATTCATTGGAAAATACAATTAATTGTATTGCAGGCCGGCCGAGTTGTTTCTCCGCCCGTTTTGCCCCCTCTCTCTGAAGGAGATATGCCCTAGAGGCAATTAATAAAGTGTATTCTTTATCATATCTCGTTTGTTCATAATAGGTTTTTGTGTCATGCTAGAACCGTATTAAGCGGAAACATTAATGCGGGTGTGATACGTAAACAACCAGGTCCCTAGTAGCCTCTACTAAGACTAGTTTCGTTGCGCGATTGATGATCGAGGTTTCCCGGTCATGGGGCATGGTGCCGGTCGGCAATGAGAGTCATATCGCTAGAGAGTGATGTGATGGACATACCCAGATTTGGAGAACGTAGTCGTTACGCCTTTGACCGTGAGATCAACTCTTATTGATATTCCCGGAAGATACTTTGATTGCACCAAACGTCGTATCTTATTTAGTATGACAATAACGGTGATACTTTTGGGTATTGGAAAGGAGTATTGAGACGAGGGGTCAAGAGCGGGATTTGCCAGTCCGCGTAGCAGGATAGATACTCTCGGTCCCACTCGGTGAGATCATGTCTAATGAGCTTGCAAGCATGTGACTAGGTCACGGAGACATGAGATCATGAACGAGTAGAAGATAGCATCGTCGGTAACGAGGTCGGGATTAGGTATGGAGATATCTATGGAACGACACTCGGACGTGCTAAGTATCGCCATGGCAAAAGGTATAAGACTTTACGTTCAGGTTTGATAGATGAAAGTCATTCGTTTTATCTCAGAGATTAATTCATGGGGTCCAGGCCTACGAGTTAGTCGTTGATCAGTGAGGAGTCTTGATCATACCTGATATTATATCGAACCGCTAGGGTAACACACTTAAGGGGTTTCGACAAGACAACCGGAAAGGAAGGAGATCACCGGGAGCGTCCCGGGAGAGGTCCGATGGAGATCGGGCAGCGCCGAAAGAGTTTTCGGAGCTAGGAAATATTATATATATTATGTTTGATATTAATTAGTGTTATTAATATGCAAATATGATTTTATATATTTATTTTCGAATTTATTAAGGCAGATTTCCCTAAATGGGCCTTCCGGACGAAAGAAGGCCCAAGAGGGGAAAATTCCCTAGGGGGATTCGGTGGGGGCCAGGAGGGCCGGCCTAGGTGGGCCACCAGGGGGCCGGCGCACTCCCTTGGCCGAACCAGGCTATGTGGGGATAGTCCCACATTGCCTGGCTGGCAAGGTTGGCTCCCCTTGGGAGCCTATATAAGAAAGGGCACCCCCAGCCTTTTAATTCACCAATTAATTCCCGATTTCTCTCTCGATCTCGTGGTTCCCAAGTCGGAGCCGCGCCGAGCAAGAGGATTCGGGGATCTCCTCCACCATAGCCCGCTGCCGCGCTGCTGGTGTTCCGGTCCAAGTCTTCCGCTGCTCGTCCTGGACTGGAGCTTCGGAGGCGTCGTCTCCACCGTACGTGTGCGACTCCCTGCGAGGTGCTGCGCTAGCGGTACTCAGAGGCCTGCTTCCTCTACACGACCTTGAGGTCGGCTTCGTCGGTCTGCATCGACAACGTTTGTGCGGGAACGTAATCCCCGCTTTCGGTCTACAAGGGTACGTATTCCGATCTCCGTTCGTACTACTATATCTGCATAGAATAGATCTTGGCTAGTTTAAGGATATCGTTGTTAGGAAAATTGTTGTTTTCTGCCCACGATTCCCCTTCACTCTCCACCTAAGCTATGCCGCCGGGCACTGTTGCCCTGCGGGGTTCTAGATAAGATCTACCCCTGCGATTTCAGCTGGATCTGAATGACCGGGGGTTGTCGGTAAGCTCCGTATGTTTGCGAGTGCTCGGAGGTAACTCTTTTTGAGGAGCCTGGGCGACGTCGTCTCGCCCCTACAGCCACCGCGACTCCCCCCCTCTGCCGCCGGCGCACCCCCCTGGTGCCGGCGCCCCGCCTTCTTCCGCCCGACGCCCGTCGACGCAGGTCATCGTCGACACCCCGGCGTCATTGTCTTCGTCATCGCGGCAAGTTCTCCGCGACCTCGAGGTCGGCTACGTACGACTTCATCGTCAACGCTTGTGCGGGAGCGTAATCCCCGCTATCGGTCTACATGGAGGTAATGTAACCCATTCCGCCACCGTTATCGCATGTACTAGATCGATAGATCCTGGCTAGTTAGGGTTTCGTACGCTAGAAAAATTATTGTTTTCTGCACCGTAACCCCTTCAGTTATCTTGTCCTTGTTGACGACAACATCACATGTCTCCTTCACATTCTTAATGCATGCATTATACACATGTGGCTTCCAACCATTCTGGCAATGGTCACCATTGTTGTGATGCTCAACAAGGACAGCCAACAATGCCGAATCCATTTCAGGAGTCAAGTTCAGAATTGGTTCTGATCTCAACCGGAAATTCAGCTCGGATATTTTCAAAGGCCCGGATATTCCGGGTGACCGGAATTTCCGGTGTTACTTAAACCGGAATTTCCGGGTGCCCAAGACAGCCAACGGCCAGATTTTGAGGGGGAGTATAAATACCCCCTCACTCACTCAAGAACAGCTAGCTCTCAGATTTTCTCTCTCCTACCATTCTTGAAAGCTTAAATCATCAAGATCTCCCAATCCCCCCACCCAAATTCATTGATCTTTGGAGGATTGGAGGAGAAGGCCCGGATCTACATCCTCACCGAAGGGATTTGCATTTCTCCCCCATTCACTTGGGGATTTTGTGGCTAGGGTTTCCGGTGGGAAAACCTAGTTCACCATTGTTGTACTCTTGGTGTTACCTTAACCTTTTGTGGTCCTTGACCTTTTGTGGTCTTCTTGGGAGCCCCCAATTTAGTTGTGGGTGTGTGCCTCAAGCGTTTGTAAGGGATTCGATCTCCGCCCTAAAAGGGGATCAATAGTGGAAGGTGGACTCGAAACCTTTGTGGTTGAGTTCATCGGAGAAGAAGGTGAGCCTTTGTGGCGTTGCGGCTAACCTGTTGTGGTAGCGCACACCTCTCCAAACGAGACGTACACCCTTGGGTGGAACTCGGGATTACATCTTCGTCTCCGCGTGCTTCACTTGGTTCCTTTTACCTTTGCTCCCTTACTTGCTTATCTTATTATTGCTTGGTTTCTCATTTAGGTAAATTCACCGTAGTTGCATATCTAGAGAATTTACTTTTGTGTTGAGCCCGAATTTGAAAAGACCTAAAATTTGTAATAGCACCTATTCACCCCCCCCCCCCCCCCTCTAGGTGCCGGATTCCCGTTCAATTGGTATCAGAGCCTTGTTCACTTTTAAGGGCTTAACCGCCTAAGTGCAACGATGACGGAATCCGATGCCGAGAGGGCCGCCCGTGAAAAATTAGAGGCGGAGAAGGAGGCGTTAGCCAAAGGGGCAACCATGGCCGATCTTATTGATATGAGATCGTCCTTGGAGGCCCAACTCCTCAAGATGAATGAGATGCTCATGGCACTCTTGAAGTCTAAGGAGCCCCTCTCCCTCTCCTCCTCCTAAGGAACATGCGGGGAACTCTAAGGAGTCATCTTCGGATGGGTCCAAAGATGTTACCTCAAGTGTTCCCGGGATGGCGGAAAAGGATGAACCACCTAGCTCCTCTAACACCCCCAAAGGAGAGGAATTTCATAATGTCAACCATAATTACTCTCCTAACCCTCCTATCCCTCACCCTCATGTAAACTTTAGAAGTGATCCTCCTAAGCTTAAACCTACTCATTTCTCTCAATGGGTATTTCTAATGAAGTCTCATCTATGTAGTGCCTCCATTGAGCTTTGGCGCATCATTGAAGAAGGATACAAGCCCCATGATCCAACCAACTTGACAAGAAGAGAGGTGGTTGATAGCCAACTCAACGCCACCGCTCTTCATCAACTCCAAATGGCCGTTGGAGAGAAGGACGTGGCGCTCATTCAACAATTCTCCACCGCCAAGGAAGTTTGGAATGCTCTTTCCGACATCTTCGTTGGGAATGAGAGCATGAAGAAGAACCGGTATGATGCCTTATGCAATGAGGTGGAAGGGTTCTACAAGTTGGATGGAGAAAGCCACGAGGACATGTACCGGAGGTTGGTGTTGGTTGCCAACTCCTTCAAGAACCTCGGGGCGGAGTACATTAATGATGCTTGGATCAAGAGGAAGTTTGTGACCGCTCTCATGCCCTTTGAGGACACGGATTTGAAGACACTCCAAGGGAGACATGATTTTGCAAAGATGACATCCAATGAAGTTATGCAAGAGATGACCGCATACAAGGTGGCCTCCAAGAATGCACAAGATGCAAGAGCTAGAGCCATAGGGATGCACAAGCATGCCTCAATTGCTTTGAAGGCCACCGTTGAAGAGGAGGATGAAGAGGAGTGTGATGATCAAGTCGAGCTATCTAGTGAAACTCTCTCAAGCACTCTCACTCAACACATGGGTCTTGCGGCAAGAACCTTTTGGAAGAACCCCGGAAGGGCCAAAGCAAGGATTGACAAGAAGTTTCCCCCCAACGGAGGAAAACCATTCAACAAAGTGAGACTTTGCTATAACTGCGATGACAAGAGCCACTCTGTTGCTGATTTCCCATGGGAGAGAAGAGAGGATCATGGTGGGAGGCTCGTGGCCAAGATGAAGGGCAAGGGGCCCATGCCCATGAAGAAGCCTTTCTTCAAGAAGAACCACAAGATTGTCTTGGTGACTCAAGAGCAATATCCCACCGATGATGAAGATAGTGACAAGGAGGATACTCCAACGCAAGTGGCCGCACTAGCCATGTCTTCCACACCTCCATCACTCTTCTCCTCACCAAACGAGAGCCCCATCGTCAAGAATGCAAGATGTCTTATGGCAAAGACATCCGAGGTACAACTATCCCCCAACTCCATATCACATGACATTGATGATGCTATGAGCTTAGAAGTCAAGGAAGAAATCATTGTTTTTGATAAATTCATGACTAACTTGCAAGGAGAAGGAAAGAAACACTTTGGCTCAATCATGAGTCGTATAGGTGAGCTTGAGGATGAGCTTGAACTAAAAGGTGAGATTGAGAGAGAGGATGCACACGCTAAGGTGTCTCTCCAATCCTCTCTCGAAGATGAACAAGAAGCTCATGCTCTCCTCGAGGAGCAACTTGCTAAGATCACTAAGGATCTTGATCTCTACTTTGCTAAATGTAAAATTGTGCAAAATGAAAAGTCCGAGCTTGTAGTTGCTCATGCTAGACTTTGCGAAGACTTCGAGTCACTTGACAATGCTCACAAGGTGTTGACAAGTGATCACGAACGTCTTCTCAAGTCTCGTGATCAACTCCAATCTCGGATATCTACTCTTGAGAAACCTAGCACCTCTACTCCTTTGAATGCTAATGCAAATGTTGTGAAGGGTATTGCTAGGGTTGTGTTTGTTCCTTCTATGGCAACCAAGCCTAAGACCTCTCTTGATAAAGGTAAGGGGACACTCACTACTCCTCTTCATGAGCGAGTGCCCCACAAGGGTAAGGAAGGTCTAGGCTATGTTGCTAAGGAGAAGAAGGAGATCAAGAAGAAGACCAAGTCCGCACAAGCCAAGAAGGTTGACATTGCGAGTGGAAATGCCACAAGGGACACTCCCACTCGTAATGACTTTGCGGGCATATCTAACCCCAACTATGCTTTATATGTTGATTATTATGGGGATGTCTATGCTAGATACATTGGTCCTTTTGATGGTTACATTGAATATGCTATTTGGGTACCAAAGACCCTTGTTGCTAACCAAAAGGCACCCATTGCAAAATGGGTACCTAAACCCAAGAATTGATTGTGTGTAGGGCCTTGCTTCCGGAGGATCGAAATGGATAATTGATAGTGGGTGCACTAGTCATATGACCGGAAGCAAGGATATTGTAACGGAGTTGAAGCCCAATGATGATCAAATGACTGTTACATATGGTGATAATTCTAAGTCTAAGGTAATAGGGCTCGGCAAGGTGGTAGTGGCACCGGACATCACACTTGTGAATGTCTTGCTTGTCGAGTCCCTAGGTTTCAACTTGATCTCCGTCCATTCCTTAACTTATTTGGGTTATACCGTTGTCTTCGAAAAGGAAATGGTCATTCTCTTGCGGAGCAAGTCTCTCAATGTGTCTTTCGTTGGGTACATTGAGAATGGGCTCTATGTGGTTGACTTCTCCGGAGTCACCACTTCCCATACAATGTGCCTATTCGCAAAGGCGGACTTGGGTTGGCTATGGCATCACCGACTATCCCATGTCAACATGAGGACTTTGCAAAGTCTCCACAAGGGTGGCCATATCCTAGGACTAAAAGACCATGTTTCTTTCTCGAAGGATCGAATGTGTAGGGCGTGTGTTGAAGGAAAAATGCATGACATCTACCATCCAAGCAAGACCATCATTTCATCAAAGAGGGTTTTGGAGCTTCTCCATGTTGACCTCTTTGGTCCCATTCCGGAAGCTAGTCTTGGTGGCAAGAAATATTGCTTGGTGATTGTTGATGACTATTCAAGATACACATGGGTTTTCTTCTTCAAGACGAAGATGGAGACTCAACAAACTATCATCGACTTCTCCAATGAAGCTCAACGTCAACACAATGTCCCTATCTTGGTGATACGAAGTGACAATGGGTCCGAGTTCAAGAACTACACCTTAAACGAGTTCCTTAGTGAAGAAGGGATTTGTCATCAGTATTCCGCTGCTTATACTCCCCAACAAAATGGTGTAGCCGAAAGGAAGAACCGCACACTTATTGAGATGGCAAGGTCGATGATGGCCGAGTTCAAGTCCCCTCACAACTTTTGGGCCGAAGCCGTCAACACCGCTTGCCATTCATCCAACCGGCTCTTCTTTCGCAAAGGACTCATGAAGACACCTTATGAAGTGCTTACCGGGAACAAGCCCAATATCTCCTACTTCCGAGTATTTGGTTGTAAGTGTTTTTATCTCATCAAAGGTGTTCGTTTGGGCAAGTTTGATTCTAAGTCTCTTGAAGGGACATTTGTGGGCTACGGATCCGAATCCCACACTTATAGAGTCTATGATAAGGCCTCGCGCATAATCATAGAAACTTGTAGTGTGGTGTTCGAGGAGAATGACGGCTCCCTCGTGGAGCAAAGTGGTGTTTCCGGTGTAGGTGATGATGAACCTCAAGATGCTATCCGAAGAATGGGGTTGGGAGTCCACCGCCCCGTTGAACTCTATTATGAGGTTGATCAACAAGGACCAAGTTCTTCACAAGTGGTGACCACCCTAACACAAGAAACACCCATCGACAACACCGTGCCCAATGCACCTAGCCAAGAAGAAGAACAAGACTCTACAGCTGCTCCTGGAATTTCCGGAGGACCGGAAAATCCGGTTCAAGCTGGACTCGGAAATTCCGGTAGTTCGGAATTTCCGGTCCCTGAACCCGGAATATCCGGTCCTGCTGACATTCCCGGTGGCAGTTCGCAAGGCCAAGATCAACCCTCTCCCTCACCAATGGACACCACTCCAATGGTTGATCAAGGTCATCAATTCAGTCAAGGCGGAGACATGAATGATCAAGATGATCAAGCGATTCGTCCCACCACTCGGAGGGAAATCGAGATCCGCCGCTTGAATAGGGTTGGCACCTCACAAGAATTAAGAGCTCTATCTCTTGACAAGGTGCTTGGTGATGTGAGAAGCAAGGTCTCTACCCGAAGACAACTCGCAAGCTTTAGTGACCATCAAGCTCACATCTCCATGGTGGAACCCAATAAGGTCTTTGAAGCTCTTGAAGATAAAGATTGGCTTGATGCTATGCATGAAGAGCTCAACAACTTCGAGCGCAACAAAGTGTGGAAGTTGGTGGAAAGACCCAAAGATTGCCGCAATGTTATCGGCACCAAGTGGATATTCAAGAACAAGCAAGATGAACATGGCATGGTGATAAGGAACAAGGCAAGATTGGTGGCTCAAGGTTACTCTCAAATTGAAGGCATTGACTTTGGAGAAACCTACGCGCCCGTGGCTCGACTTGAATCAATCCGTATTTTTCTTGCCTATGCCTCTCACCATAACTTTAAGTTGCAACAAATGGATGTTAAATCCGCTTTTCTAAATGGTCCACTAAATGAACTTGTTTATGTTAAGCAACCACCGGGGTTCGAGGACCTCAAGTATCTGAACCATGTCTACAAGTTGGATAAGGCACTCTATGGCCTTAAACAAGCCCCACGAGCGTGGTACGAGCACCTTAGAGAACTACTTGTAGACCGTGGATTCCAAGTTGGGGAAATCAACCCCACACTTTTCACTAAGAAAGTTAATGGGGAGCTTTTCATTTGTCAATTATATGTGGATGACATTATATTTGGATCGACTAACAAAGCATTTAACGAAGAATTCTCTAAGCTTATGACTGACAGGTTTTAGATGTCTATGATGGGCGAGATGAAGTTCTTCCTCGGATTTGAGATCAAACAATTGAGGGAAGGAACGTTCATCAACCAAGCAAAGTACATTCAAGACATGCTCAAGAAATACGAGTTGCTTGATCTCAAGGGTGCCTCTACTCCAATGCAAACCAAATGCCACCTTGAGCTCAACCCGAAGGGTAAGGATGTGGATCAAAAGGTATACCGCTCCATGATTGGATCTCTCCTCTACCTTTGTGCATCTAGACCGGATATAGTGCTAGCCGTAGGAGTGTGTGCAAGATATCAAGCGGCTCCTCAAGAAAGCCATGATGTGGCGGTCAAGAGAATCTTTAGATATTTGGCTTATACCCCAACTTATGGATTGTGGTATCCCAAGGATGCAAATTTCTCATTATGTGGATTCACGGATTCCGATTGGGCGGGAGATCATGATGATAGGAAGTCAACCTCCGGTGCTTGTCAATTTATTGGGAGGTCCTTGGTGAGTCGGTCTTCTAAGAAGCAAAATTGCATATCTCTCTCCACCGCCGAAGCCGAATATGTTGCCGCCGCAAGTTGTTGCACTCAGTTGCTATGGATGAGGCAAACTTTAAAGGAGTACGGAGTCGATTGCGACAAAGTGCCTCTTCTATGTGACAACGAAAGTGCCATCAAGATTGCCTACAACCCGGTGCAACATTCAAGAACCAAGCATATTGAGATCCGCCATCATTTCATAAGAGATCATGTGGCCCGATGAGACATTGACTTATCATATGTGGGCACAAGGGATCAATTGGCGGATATCTTCACGAAGCCCCTTGAGGAAGGAAGGTTTTGCTTTTTGAGGAATGACCTAAATATCATTGATTCGAGGTCCTTAGCTTGATCGCTTGCACACTCACCTAGGGCGTAATTGCATCTTATCTAGTTTATATGTAGGCATGGAAATAGGGGGGGTGCGGTCCTAATACATTGGACCATCCCTCCCCCCATTATGCCGATAGCAAGTGTTCTTTTATCTCTATATTCATTCTTGTGACTAATGAGCTAAAACGACGAGTATTGGTTATGTACCCAAGATACATCTTCGCGGTAACATGCCATACACTCCTACATGGTGGCCTCGGCCACCGACCTCTTCTCCTTGAAGAGTTGATTTTATTTGGAGTTTTTTGTTGCTATTTGCCCTCCTTTTCATGCATGTGGGAAACCTACTCAACTTGGCTCTTTTGGTTCGATTTGGTTGTTGTGAGTTCAGTATGGTGTACCAATATCAGTTTGGAAATCTATCCCAAGCCTACTTTCCCGTGAAAACATTTCTCTCTATTGCACACAAGTCATCCTTTTGAGAACTGGGATTTTGGTTCAGCAGGTCGGAATATCCGGTTCATTTTGAACCGGAATATCCGGTGACCCGGAATATCCGGTGTAAGTTACACCCGGAATATCCGGTCTGGCAGTTTGTCCAGAAATATAAGGGCAGGCTCGGGGTGAAGGGCTCATTAGTGCCCTTCTTCCACCCCCGACCTCCCTCTCCTCCAGCTGCCGCCCCTGCTGTTCCCAAGTCCCTCCGGAGCACTCCGACGGCCGGGGAACCTCTTTCTCGGCCGGATCTGCTCCTCCTCCGCCCCGGGAACTCACTCCTCCAAGCAATGGCCTCAATGGATGAGGGTAACTTCACTTTTCTTCTTCCTTATGTGCTTGCCCTTGGATCTTGATGTGGAGTTATTTGTTTCAATGTTGCTTGGTAGAGATTGTTCCTAGGACTATTCCCTGCCTTCTACATACATTAGTTTTGCATTATGTTGGATCGATCTAGTTTTAGACCGAGTCAATCTCAGATCTGCAGTTTCTGTCTGACTCGGAATATCCGGTTCAGATTGACTCAGAATTTCCGGTCCCCCGGAATTTCCGGTCATGTCTGTACCGGATATTCCGAGTCAAACACTGCAGTTTTAAGATTAACTCATGTTTAACTACATATGATTCATCAAATGCCTATCTAATGTGTGTATTATCTCCTGACTTGTGTGCACTTACCTTATGCTACCCTCTATGCTCAAATTCACAGGTTCAGGTGGAAGTCTGTCCGCAGGGGGATCAAGGAACACAAATAGAGCACCTGTCCATAAGCAACCAGTCAACAAGGGAAAGGCCCCTGCAACTCAGAGGAAGAAGAAAGTTGTTGCCAGCAAGCCCTCATCCAAGAAGAGAAAGAATGTCCCTAGTCCCCAACGTCAGGACTACTCCAAGATGAATTCTGTGGATTACTCTCAGCTGAGGCAGGGGGACTGGTACCTCAGCGCAAGAGACAACTCTCTCGATGATCGCAGCTTTTGGTGCCAAGCGCAAGAGAACATATTCGTGGATCTCTATCTCTCACTGTCGAAGCCCATTCGACCCATGCACCCGTTTGACTTTGCATCGCTACAGAAGAAAACCGCATTTGCTGAGGCCATCCACATTGTCAAGACCATGGGTTTGGAGAGGTTGGCGCTCATCTGTTGTGCCTACAACGCGCAGTTTGTAATGCAGTTCTTCGCCACCCTAGTGATCAAGGGTGACTCGAAGAAGACCATGAAGTGGATGACTGGGGAATCATACTGTGAGTCCAACTTCGAGGAGTTTGCCAAGGTACTGGGTTACAGGTTTGATGGTGACAATCCCCAAGGCACTCGCATGCACACCCCCTACAAGCTCAACAAGAAGGAGACAACTCACTTATATGGTGTGGGAGCCACCCCTGGATTCACTCGTGACTTGCTTCCTTTGTATGATGTTCTTGTGCGCATCCTGCGTGAGAACATTGCACCGAGTGGTGGCAACAACGACAACGTGGTTACCCCTCTCTGCAACCTGCTCCTTCACGCCAACCGCATTGTGGAGGACTCGGGTTCTGATACTGACTGGAGAGTAGATGTGATGGATTACATCTACAATGAGATGTATGAAGCTATGACCACCAGGGTCTCTATCCCTTATGCTCCTTACATAATGAAGCTCCTTCAGTTTAAGTTCCCTGACTACAACTTCAGCAGCAGTGATTTGGTGCCACATGACTTCAAGAAGCTCTATGTGAAGAAGACTGTGGTCAAGCCCCCTCCTAGGCCTTCTACTACATCAGCTACAGGTGGATCTTTCATGGGTGATGCTAGGAGGGCTGCTGCTACCTCTACTCATGTTCCTACCACTCATGCGCATGTCAAGAAGCTGAAATGGTTCCAGCGCAACATCCTTTGCATGAATGTGGACATCCGCAAAGAGCAATACAACGCCTACAAGGATCGCCGTCAGCTGGATTACAAGCAAGACTTGATCCTTCACCATGCTTCTGGCTCTCCTGCTCCTGTTGCTCTGTCTGAGCCCCTGTCCTTTGCTCAGTGGAACCTGGGTTCCTTGGCTCCGTGGACACTGATTGACCAGGACCTTGGCGGCAGCTCGTACACCACTGGCTATGACTATGATGATGAGGGGGAAGATGATGATGAGGAGGCCGAGTCTGAGGAGTATGAAGAGGATGATGATGATGATGAGGATGCTGGTGATGATGATGATGAGGAGTACCCCTCGGACTGAAGACTTCCATGGGGACGTAGCATCGCTCTTCTTCCTTTTTGGCGTTTCGATGCCAAAGGGGGAGAAGTTGCTCTACTAGGACTTCTTCGGGGATTTGCAAGGGTCGGGCACAAGCTTATGCATTTATCATTTATATGCGCTTGTGTCCATTTATCGTGTTTTAAATTACTTGTGAAACTCTCTTTATTTCATTTGTGATAACTTTGTATTGAGACAATGGTTGATGCTATCTTTATATTATGGTTGAGACTTCGAATTGATTGTGTTGGTATTCTCTTCAAATTCTATATACACAAGGTATGAAAATCTATCTAGTCTCAATTGCTTCCATAATCTTACATTTTGTCTCGTGTCTTCTTTGTGATATCTTGTGGTTGTTGTTATAAAATTGCTCCTATCCTTTGTCATATTGTGTTGCTTACTTGCATTTATTTAGGGGGAGCCATTTTCTGCCAAAAACATGATATTGCCTTTTGTTTCTATGCAAATCTTGGTATTGTCATCTAACACCAAAAAGGGGGAGATTGAAAGAACATTTCTTAATCCCTAGTGTTTTGTGTGTTAGTTAACAATACCAATGATACTAATCCTATTGCTAAGTATTTCAGTTTGGGTGAAACTCATATCACAAATCCTAAAGCCAAATTGTAGAGAAAAAGAGTTTCTGGAATTCTTCCCAGACTCGGATATTCCGGTTCCCCAACCCGGATATTCCGAGTCCACCCCAGAAAATTGGCTAAGTCAAGTTCAGAAGTACTACTGACTTCAATCGGAAAATCAGCTCGAAAATTTCAAGGACTCGGATATTCTGGTTCCCAACCCGGATATTCCGAGTCAACTCCAGGAAAATTGGCTAAGTCAAGATTCAGAAGTGGTACTGACTCCAATCGGAAAATCAGCTCGGAAATTTTAAGGACCCGGATATTCCGGTTCACCAACCCGGATATTCCGAGTCAACCCCAGGAAAATTGGCTAAGTCAAGATTCACAAGTGGCACTGACTCCAATCAGAAATTCAGCTCGGAAATTTCAAGGACTCGAATATTCCGAGTCAACCTCAGAAAATCGGCTAAGTCAAGTTCAGAATTGGTTCTGATCTCAACCGGAAATTCAGCTCGGATATTTTCAAAGGCCCGGATATTCCGGGTGACCGGAATTTCCGGTGTTACTTAAACCGGAATTTCCGGGTGCCCAAGACAGCCAACGGCCAGATTTTGAGGGGGAGTATAAATACCCCCTCACTCACTCAAGAAGAGCTAGCTCTCAGATTTTCTCTCTCCTACCATTCTTGAAAGCTCAAATCATCAAGATCTCCCAATCCCCCCACCCAAATTCATTGATCTTTGGAGGATTGGAGGAGAAGGCCCGGATCTACATCCTCACCGAAGGGGTTTGCATTTCTCCCCCATTCACTTGGGAATTTCGTGGCTAGGGTTTCCGGTGGGAAAACCTAGTTCACCATTGTTGTACTCTTGGTGTTACCTTGACCTTTTGTGGTCCTTGACCTTTTGTGGTCTTCTTGGGAGCCCCCAATTCAGTTGTGGGTGTGTGCCTCAAGCGTTTGTAAGGGATTCGATCTCCGCCCTAAAAGGGGATCAATAGTGGAAGGTGGACTCGAAACCTTTGTGGTTGAGTTCATCGGAGAAGAAGGTGAGCCTTTGTGGCGTTGCGGCTAACCTATTGTGGTAGCGCACACCTCTCCAAACGAGACGTACACCCTTGGGTGGAACTCGGGATTACATCTTCGTCTCCGCGTGCTTCACTTGGTTCCCTTTACCTTTGCTCCCTTACTTGCTTATCTTATTATTGCTTAGTTTCTCATTTAGGTAAATTCACCGTAGTTGCATATCTAGAGAATTTACCTTTGTGTTGAGCCCGAATTTGAAAAGACCTAAAATTTGTAATAGCACCTATTCACCCCCCCCCCCCCCCCCCCTCTAGGTGCCGGATTCCCGTTCAGTGCGTCACTAGGTATTCAACAAACATTTCATCAGCAAATTGCTGCCTAAAATTGGACCATGCAGTAGTTTGTTGGACACTTCTAATTAACGTAGCATCATCTTGTTCAGGACCCATAGCTGCTAGTTCAGCTTTAATTTTCGTCATCAACATATCATCCCGCATGTGTTGCCTATCCCTTGCATAGTTGTGTAACACACAACATGCATTAATAATCCGAATATGTAAATATTTAATTCATAGTCAGCTTATGTGGTTTATTATAAACGATGTTAACACCATATGGACGCTTGTTACCTGGTCCTCTATGCCAAGGAAAGAACATGAACGCAGGATGGCCCATTTTTTCTTTAACAAGACAAAAGTTCTCTCCACGACATTTCTTGCACGAGCATGGCGCAAGTTATACAACTCTTTTTCATTTTGTGGCCTTTGTTGGCTTGCAACCCACTCTTTCAAGTGGTACCGAGTGGATCTAAATGGAGATAGAAATCCAGGTCCATTGGTATAGCCAGCATCGACTAGGTAGTACTTCCCTATTTGTCAAATAAATAAGTTAGCTAACAAATATTATGAGAAAAATAAAACCAAGAGAAAGAGTCGTACCGTGTGGTACAACAAATGCATCTTGGCGGTCATTTCTCCTAGCATCTTTTAGCACTCGCGAATCTGATGCCGAGCCCTCCCAACCAGGTAGAACATAGAGAAATTTCATGTTCCAATCAACCGCACCTAGCATGTTAGTGGTGATATCTTGTTTTCTGTTCCTATACCTTCCTTTGTCAGCAGCATTAACAAACACAGGAATATGGCACCCATCTAGTTCTCCAAGTGCATCACCAAACCACTGCCACTTGTAATCATTGGGAGGGTTGACAGAAGGATCGGGAAGCTTGATAAACTCCCCGGATAGAGATAGGATGGCTGATAACACAGTTGAGAAGTGCCTATTGAGAGTCTCTAAAGACCGTTGGTAAGTGCCACCCAACATTCTCAATTTAATTCCATGTCCAACAACTTGTCAGAACATAGCAACATTCTCTTCTACTGTCACATATATGCTATCTTTCAGACCGCACTTCTCACGTAACATAGCGCAAAGATCATGGAAGTTTCTTTTAGTTAGGCGAAGCTTATCGTAGCAAGTTACATCGGACCCGTCATATGTGTTTTTCAAGATGTACTTCCTAAATGCAACCTTCTCCTCATCATCATTGAAGCATCCTAAGTTCCTCGGTCCCCTTTGTGAACTAAGATAAGATAGAGCAATACATGACAACTCGAAATATTTCTTTGTCAACAATATTTGTTTTCTTTTTCTTCTTCTGTTCTCTTCAGTGATGCTAGCAACCAACTCTAGTTGAGACATGATTAAGCTACATACACACCATTTACAAAATGAATTATCCAAACCACATGCATATCGTTTCTGATATTCAATTAAAACTATATGAACAGATACGTATGCAAATCACATAGCACATATGTACGCACATAATATATGAGTCAACAAAATTTAGCTCTGTACCTCCAAACTGCCTCACAACGTACTACTTGCACGATTAATCTGCAATGAAAAAAAGGCATAAAATAAGCCACAAAAATTATTGATCATACACAGTACCGTAGCAAGGATATCTCCAAGTCCCGGACCAACACTTTCGCTACGCTGCAAAGCAGTCAACGAAGCAAGTAGCAGCCACGCCCCAGGCCATGGTCATGGTAGCCTGGGCCTGGCTACGCCCCTGATCATAATCAGATGAGCACGATCTAGGGTTATGGTGGAGGGAGCTCGTGAGGGGGCCCGGGCGCCTACCGCTGGGTAGGGCCAGAAACGAGGGACGGGATGCTAGAGGGAGCCGAGGCTACAGAAGAGATGGGAGATACTCTGTAGTACCTTGCGCCGCCGGCGGACGCCTCGGGAGTCGGCCTCGCTCTGCTCGCGATCAAGTTTCTCGGGAGGGCGGCGACGAAGACTCGAACTCAACGCGAAGGGAAGGGGTACGGGGGGTGGAGGCCTCGCTCGCGATTTTCGAGCAAATACCGAGGGTCGACCCTCTGTATTCGCTTCCCGTAGTCTCACGAGGCGCGGAGGTCGGCATGGAATTGGAGTCTGTTTCCACGCCAGAATACAAAGACCAGCCAAACAGTGGAATTCGGGATAGCCAATTCAGAGCCCCAATTCATACATCCAAACAAGTTGTTATCATATGGGATTTAGTTTTAAAAATCTTGACGTAAAAGACTCAAAAGTGAAAATGGTTCGTTATATAGATCAACGGTTCTCGAGATATTTTATTTAAAAATTTCGATTTTAAAAACTAAAAATGACCTCTAGTGATTACCCACCGAGGACTTGTTTGATGCAAGAGGATTGCATACGATTTCCGGAGGATTCCATACAAAATTTTCCTTTCTTGCTTGCTTGATTTGTATGATTGAATCCTATAGGAATTTTCCCTATGAAATCATTTATACTACATCCCATAAAAATCTAATATCCATGCCAAATATTATATATATATATATATATATATTTCTAGTGGAATCAAACAAACTTTGATAAACCAATCCTGAAATTGGCATGACATATAGGAAGCCTTGAAGCTGGCTCATCTGATTTAACAGGCCTTCAACTTCGTTTGGGATGCATCCATGTCGGCCCAAGCCCAGCACAAAACAAAACTAAGTCTTCATTTGCCAAGACCTCCAAAACCCTAGCCACCTCGTCCTCTCCCCACTCCCCGCGCGCGCCACAGACACCGCCGCCTCACCACCGCGAAGACCTTCTTCTCCCCAGGCAGGAGCAGCCGGAACCCACCCACCATGGCGGGCGGCAAGATCCAGAAGAAGCGGCACGGAGGAGGCGGAGGCGGCGGCGGCGCCCGGCTGCAGGGCGGGATCCCGTTCGAGAAGTCCAAGGGGCAGCACATCCTGCGCAACCCGGCGCTGGTGGACTCCATCATCCAGAAGGCCGGCCTCAAGCCCACCGACACCGTCCTCGAGATCGGGCCCGGCACGGGGAATCTGACCACCAAGCTGCTGGCTGCCGGCGTTAAGGCCGTCATCGCCGTCGAGCTCGACCCGCGGATGGTTCTCGAGCTCAACCGCCGCTTCCAGGGAAACCCCCTCGCCTCACGCCTCAAGGTGCGAGCGATCTCCTTCTTGGCTCCTATTTCTTGTGTACTGGTGGACACATAGTTGATTATAATTAAGTACCACTCGGTTCTGCCTGCTGTCCTGGTTTTGTGCTGTGCCTGCCCTGCAATGCCGTCTATAGATGGAGGTCTAATTTGCTTACACTACTTTAACTGTTCTGTTTTGGGGAAATTGGGCGTTTTATTTTTCCCGCTAAAGTTCGTGGTGATTGTTCTGTTCTGTGTTCATGGATCAGAATGTTATGTGCCTGTAGTACCTGAGTTAGTAAGCGTTTCATGGTGATTGTTCTGTTCTGTGTTCATGGATCAGAATGTAATGTGCATGTAGTACCTGAGTTAGTAAGCGCTTCATGGTGATTGTTCTGTTTTGTGTTCATGGATCAGAATGTTATGTTGCATCACTAATATCCAGTCCACACTTTCTCATGTTTATGTAGTTGCAATGTTAAGTGAACATTTGTTAATGACGATGGGTATCTTTGTGAATCATAATGCAGGTTATCCAAGGAGATGTTCTTAAATGTGATCTTCCATACTTTGATATCTGCGTGGCAAACATCCCATACCAGATTTCATCCCCTCTCACATTCAAGCTTCTGTCACACCGTCCAATCTTTAGGTGTGCGGTTATCATGTTTCAGCGTGAGTTTGCCATGAGACTTGTTGCACAGCCTGGAGACACTCTCTACTGCCGTTTATCAGTGAACGTGCAGCTCTTATCACGTGTGTCACATCTCCTGAAGGTTGGGCGGAACAACTTCAGGCCTCCACCTAAGGTAGATTCTTCAGTTGTGCGTATCGAGCCCAGGAAGCCCCTCCCCCCTGTCAGCTTCAAAGAATGGGATGGGCTTGTGAGGATTTGTTTCAATCGGAAAAACAAAACCCTGGGCTCCCTTTTCAAGCAGAAGCGTGTTCTTGAGTTGCTAGAGAAGAATTACAAGACGATGCAGTCTCTCCAGCTCGCTCAAGACTCTGAAATGGGTGAGGAGAAGATGTCACCGGATGATGTCGCTTTGTTAGCTAATATGGTCGAGGACCTGAGCATGGAGACCAGTGACGAGAAAGAAGATGATGATATGGAAATGGATGACGGCGATGTGGCAGATGAGCGTGCCAGTTTCAAAGTAAAAATTATGGGCATATTGCAGCAGGGTGATTTTGCAGAGAAGAGATCCTCCAAGCTGAGCCAGATCGATTTCCTATACCTGCTTTCTCTCTTCAACAAAGCGGGTATACATTTTTCGTGAGGGTAGTCAGCCAGCTTGAGATGAATCTCGACAACTGTGTTTTATTTTGCTTCATGTTATGTAAGTCCTATAAGTTGAAAGTCCACTATGTGTTATAAGTTGAAATATTTTTGACACCATAGATTTTGGCCCAGCTTTAGTAACTCGAGTAGATTTTAATAGTTCTAAGGAAAGAAGTTCGAACATCATCGCATATTTCTGCATCGTACATGTGTCTTGTTTTATCTATTGCAGTTGTCGTAGATGTATTGTTTGGTTCGGCAGCTGCCAGCTACACATGCCTAATTGTTTGCTGTATTTTTGTGTTGGCTTTAGGATTGAACTGAGCTATCACTACTTTTTTTTGGCTTTGTGTCAAGGTTGTTTGGTATGACACGCGGCAGTGTCAAGGTTCTTTGGTATGACACGCGGCAAAAGATGGGGTCAACGGTCAACAATTTTGAAGACGAACCAATAATAGATGACTGTTTCCCAGGCTAAGTGTTGAGGTGTCGATCCCTTGTGGACCGCAAACCAGTACACATCTCACACCTCATATCATGACGCTCTATGTGTGACCGTGTCCATCTCTCCGTAACAACTCCATAGCCAGAACACATGGACATTGCTCTCTCTGCTGTGGCGAGTGAAGTAATCAGCTTCTCTCCGTAACAGCTCCATAGCCAGAAAACAAACACATGGACACTGCTCTCTCTGCTGTGGCGAGTGAAGTAATCAGCCGGTTCATGTCTTTCCTCATCAGCAAGTTCAGAGACCGGTCATGCCTGAAGAACAAGAAGAGGAACCTGGAATTGTTGCGTCAGCTCCTTCTCAGGGCCCATACTGTCGTCGAGGAGGCTGAGGGGCGATACATCATGAACTCAAAGATGCTGGTGCAGCTCAAGATGCTCAGGGAGGCTCTGTACCGGGGTTATGATGTCTTGGACACCTATGTGCCCCTAGAACAAATCACAGCACAATTGGAGGTGAGTGGCTCATACACCATTGCTTTCCCTACTGTCAGACATACCGCTGGTAGCAAGGAAGTGCAGACTGCACTGGAAACTTTGGAGGCCGCCACTAGAAACATGACTGAGTTTATCACCCTCCTGACAGGTTGCGAACACATGTTTCGCAGCCCGTATAGCTGCTATCTCTACATCGACAACTTCATGTTTGGTCGCCAAGTCGAAAGGCAGCATGTCATGAACATCTTGTTGCAGGATGATGACCCCCTCAGGGTTCCGACCGTGTTGCCGGTCATCGGTGGTTGCAGAGTAGGCAAGAAAACTTTAGTCTGGAGTGTTTGCTCCGACGAGAGGATCCGCTCCCGCTTCTCTTCCATTATCCATGTGAATGGATGTGAGATTCAAACAATTGACCACAACAGGTTAAGTAATGTCAGGACTTTGGTCACCGTTGAAGTTCAATCAGATGTGGATGACAAGGAGTGGTACAAGTTCCATTCGCTGCTCCTAGCTCTCACGGGTCCGGGGAGCAAGGTTGTGATCATAAGCCGCATAGAGAAGCTAGCGAGGTTCGGAACCGTAAACCTGATTCGGATTAATAGCTTCTCAGAAGAGGAATACAGCTACCTTTTCAAGGTCCTCTCGTTTGGAAGCTCTGACCCGGTGGACCACCCGCGGCTAGCCTTGATAGGGAAGGAGCTGGCAACGATGATGAAGGGGTCACTTGTCCATCTAAACGTGTACTCCAGCATGCTGAGGAGCAACCTTAATGTTCAGTTCTGGATCCGTGTCCTGAAACTGTACAGAACAGTGATGGAGGCTAATCTATCCATCTTTGGTGAACACCCAAGAGCTCTTCTTGACAAAGGCAGCACTGTAGACATCACCAGGTTTTCGCCGTCATCTACCTCGCTTCGGTTTGTGCTATTGATTGGTGGGACTGGAAAGGACTCTTCCAGATCAGGTGAAATCCCAAGGATGACATTTGGAGATATAATAGCAGGCTCAGTTGTTCTGCCAATGAAGTTTGAGCTGGTGTGGGAATCAAGGTTACCCCCTTACACCGTTATCTCTGCCACTTGCGCTGCGGAGAAGCCTGATCACTCTGCCCCGCCAAGGAAGAAACGCCCTAGATTATGTGTGCCTGTAGACCATCTATCAACCCATATGCCTCCGTGATATGAGGTTCAAGTTATCACACTTCTTTTGCGGGTGAATGTATAACTTTCTGTTAACATAGGAATTGTTTGTAGTTGGCTCGTTCCACCTAAGTACCTAAACCACCCTGAGCTAATCTGATTACGGCCCCCCCCTCGCTAGCGCGGTATCCCCTGCTTTCGTTTCTCCGTATTGGGCCAGTCCATTTAGTCTCCTTTGTTCCTTTCTTTTTAATATTTCTTGTTCCTTTAGTTTAGGAAGTTTCTTTTGTTGTGGGGTCCGCTTGTCAAATGGTATCATGTGACCTTGTTCAGCTTGTACGCGGATGGGTAGACCAGACTATTTAAACAGATGCAGATGTATTTCAACTTTCGAGGTGGGATTAAACAAACGCACCTGATACACGACTGATGTTGCCCGGCTCCGAAGATGCCCGTGGGAAACAACCCATCAGGAACACAACTGAACATCACGACTACGAAGGAACAAAAATGTCTATGTATGTTTCAATCAGTTCATTGCACATTTCTGGAACAAAAAGGTGGGAACACGAAGGAACAAACCTCCTTGATGGAAACACGGAGGACCAAAACTGGTAACGATCTGTGGTGTTGCACACTTTTTGGGAACAAAAACTATATGATAGAGGAACATACCACCATTAAATGGAACAAGAGCTTCTATTTTAAGGAACAAATCTCCATATATTTTAAGAGAGAATATTTTAGATTTATAAAATCTATTAAAGGGAACAAAAACACTTGAGAGAAGAAACCAACTTATAGTAGGAACAACAACTACTATGTATAGAAGCAAGGATTAAAAACACATGAACAAATCTCCATGATATAGGAATAAAAAACTATAGTGGAACAAAACTGTAAGAGAGAAGAACAAATCTTCATAAAGGGGAACAAAAGTCTAAAAGGAGGAATAATGATATTATACTTACAGGAACAAAACTCTAGAAAAGAGAAACAAATTCCCACTGATTTAGGAACTATAGTTATGCACTCATAGATTAGGAATAGAAAGGCTATAGGGGAACAAAATTGTAGGATAGAGGAACAGAAAGTGGGAATACCAAGGAGCGGGCCTCTGGATACGCGGGCTTTATTTGCCAACCATAAAACTCATACACGGCCTTTATTTTATATTTACTTATATACTCCCTCCATATCAAGAATATGAGATGTTTTAGCCGCGCCCGTCCTTTAGATAAATAGATTGTTAGGAATAAGTGAAAAATCGTTGGATTTTAACATTTTCCATAATGTTGAACCACATGGCCAAACAAAGTTTTTAAACTACTCATATGAGGATCAAAGGTTGATAGATAAAAGTTGAATAGTTATGATAACTCTTTTGAGCACAAAATAAAAGATCAATATTGAATATGTAGAGAAAAAATATGATATATTTTGTAGAAGACAAAGACACAGAGTTTACCATAAAACTATCAATCACCAATGCTTGGGAACACAATTGTGAATTACAAATACATAAAGTCTATGATTATTCTGCTCGCATAACAATGGTTTTCTGAAAAGATACAACAAACTGCCTCAAATGGCCAACGCAAAGTTTATTATGACCACTGAATATGATGGGCATAACTATTAACATAAAAATAAAGCATTGCATCTGAGGGAGGAGGTATGCAGAATATCTCAGTGTCCTTATTAGTGAAATGAAGCTCATAAGCCATCCATTTCTCATCCAAGCTGCAAATAGGTTTTACATCTTCTATTGTAGGTCTGCAAATCATGTCTACACTAACATTAGCTTATATGTATGTAAAAAAAAAAACATAAACCAATTTATTTTTACGATCTAGTTAGTGATATCTTTTTAGATTTTTTGTTAGTGCTATTGGAAGCATCTATTGCAGTAGCATTCACACTTGGACTGTCTAGTGTTGGAAAGTGAATGGTTCTACCCAGAAAAGACGAAGACAAATAAAATTGCATGATAATATTTAGAAAATCTTGGTAAAGAAAGCAATGATTAGACCGGTTTATTAAGTATTGGATGTTCAGATATGGAAGAGCTGATCTGCATTGCATATTTATTTCATTACTGCTATGGTTTTCATCAATGCCAATGTTAACATACCATAGGATAAAGTCATAGGCCAGATTGTTAATGTATACTTGAAAGTGCATTCTATGCACTCCCAGATTTTGGTGACTAATGACAACACAAAAGTGAAGGGGTTACGGTGCAGAAAACAATAATTTTTCTAGCGAACGAAACCCTAACTAGTCAGAATCTATCTATCTAGTACATGTGATAACGGTGGCGGAACGGGTTACATTACCTCCATGTAGACCGATAGGGGATTACGCTCCCGCACAAGCGTTGACGATGAAGTCGTACGTAGCCGACCTCGAGGTCGCGGAGAACTTGCCGCGATGACGAAGACGATGACGCCGGGGTGTCGACGATGATCTGCGTCGACGGGCGTCGGGCGGAAGAAGGCGGGGCGCCGGCACCAGGGGGAGGCGGCGCGGCGGCTGCAGGGGGAGGGACGACGTCGCCCAGGCTCCTCAAAAGAGTTGCCTCCGAGCACTCACAAACATACGGAGCTTAGCGACAACCCCCGGTCATTCAGATCCAGCTGAAATCGCAGGGGTAGATCTTATCTGGAATCCCGCAGGGCAACGGTGCCTGGCGGTATAGCTTAGGTGGAGAGAGGGGGCAAAACGGGCGGAGAAACAGCTCGGCCGGCCTGCAATACAATTAATTGTATTTTCCAATGAATTAATCCAATTAATATGCCTTGCTATATAAAGGGGGGAGGGGGTGTGCAAACTCCCTAGCTCCCCCATGTGGGACTAAACAAAGGAGAAGGGGGGGTGCGCCCCACCATGGGCTGGCCGCACCAGCCATGGGGCCCATCCCCCTTTGGTGGTGCGGCTCCCCCTCTTGGGTGTCGTGGTATCGGCATATTTGATAGGAGACGGGGGTCCTCTAGCCTACGTATGGATTGTGGGGAAGAAGGTTGGTGTCGTCGAGGTCGGGATTGAACACGGCGAGTTTACCCAGCTTCGGATCCCACAGCGGTGGCGGGATCCTACGTGCTGCTATAATTCACTATGAGGCAATAGCCGTGAACAGGTTACAATGTGTTTGATGCGTATAGAAGCGTCTGCCCTAAAGGCTCCCTGGTGGCCGGCTTATATAGGCGGCCAGACCCCAGGGTACAAGGTAAGTGCTTGTCCGGCAAGTAATCAGAGTCCTAGACCTAGCCGGCTTAGTTGCCGCCTTCCGTCTTGGGCTCGGTGGCTTGATGGGCTTAGGCCTTCCGCCTTCCTTGGACCGTCCGCCTACTTCCTCGCACGTCAGCTATCTGGGCCGCCCGGCAGGCCTTGGCCTTACCACCCTGGGCCACCCTGGACTAGCCGGATTGATCCATGCTGTTTATACCCCCAGTTGATATATCCCCAACATAAGCCCCCAGAAAGGTTGAAGTTCTCCAGGCGTCGGCTTCTCCTTGATTCTCCATCTGCCAAGGTTGGCGGCTGCAGGACTTGAACCATTCTGAAAATCAAAGAGGCATGCGTGTCTTGATGTTGACAGGCGGCCGCCTTTGTCCATCATGGGAAAAGACGGCTACTCGGCAATCTTTTCCGAGCATTCTTCTTGGCGGTTTCCACCTAGCCGGCTTCTCGACAGTTTGAAAACAGCCTAGGCGGGAATCTCGCCATGATCACAAGTTGCGGGAAAAGAGGAGGCGTGGAGATCGTGCAATCGTGTGCCGCAACGAACGTGGGACACGTGTCCGACTAAAATGCCGTTGCACAGGGAGCAACGCCTGGCCCTATAAATAGGTAGCCAAACGGTCCATTTTCTTTACCCTGCCTTTGCTCTCCGTGCGCCCTTGTCTCTTACACTTCCTCGCTCCTCGCCTCCGAACGAACTCCGGCGAGCTCTTCTCCTCCGGCGACCTTTCCTCGCGGCGATGTCTACCGGTCCCGCTCACTCTACGGCGTCGAGCGGCCCGGCGACCGAGGCCGCGCCTGTGACGCCGATGGGCGGCGCCATCACTCGTCCTGCGGCGGCGGCGACGGCGGGCAATGTCTCCGCCGTCGACCATCGGACTTCCTCCGCGCGCGCTCCTGCGGCGGGCTCCTCGGCTCCTCCACCGACCACCACGGCAACGGCGACGGCGAACGCCCCCGGCGACGAGGAAGAAGAAGCGGCGGACCTCGGGTCCCGCTACTGGTTGCCTTCTATCGTCGACGAAGACGCCCTCCAAGATTTGGAGGCTGTCGGCTACCTCCCCACTCGAGAGGATTGCCGGTGGAGGGCCGCCTTGCTAGACATCATTCCGGCTCCGGAAGCCGGAGAACGGGTAATCCTCACCTCCCACTTGGTCAGGGGAATGGCGCTTCCGCCTTCCGCCTTCTTTAGTGAGGTCTTAGATCACTACGGGCTCCAGCCCCATAATATCGCACCCAATAGCATATTAGTCTTAGCCGGCTTCACAGCTCTTTTCGAAGGCTATCTAGGTATTAGGCCTAGTTTAGACTTCTTTAGATACTGTTTCCGTTGCCGGCGACAGACGGTGCCGGACGGCGGGCTGGCGACCTGCGGCAGCGTCACCTTCAACTGCCGCCAGGGCCGCCAATGGTATCCTAAGATACCATACCTCGAGTCCGTCAAGGGCTGGACCTCCACCTTCTTCTACTGCCAAGACATGGCAGCGCCGGGCCGTCAAATCGGCATTCCGGCATTCGTCAACGCGCCGCCCATGCCTCGCCCATGCTGGGACGAGGCGGTGCCCAAGTTGACGGAGGAACTCCGCCTTATTCAAAGGCGGATTGAGTTCCTCACGAGGACGATGGCTCCCCCCCAGCTGGATGGGGTCGACACCGTCATTTGCTGGCTCGGCCGGCAAATCCTCCCCCTGCGGTACAGCCCGCACAAGATGTGTCAGTATTCGCCTACTGACACAGCCTCTCTTCGCGTGAGCGAAGAGATATGGCCGGTCGCCGACCTGGCATTCCGGCTCCGCAGCCTCGTCAAGGCGGGGTCGGTGAAGGCGGTCGAGGGCGTGCCCATGCACACCCACGACAATCCTCCCCTCGAGGTGAATATTTTCTTCCTTTGCCCCTTACTTGACAGCTTTGCCGGCTAGGATTGAGTTCCTTTGACATGTCTTCTTTTTCAGCTCTCCGAGTTGAGGGAGGATGACCTGGCTCCCGACTTCTACGAGTCGGAAGCCGGGAAGACGAAGAAGCGCAAGGCGTCCGGCGCTGCTTCCTCTACGGCGAATGCCGAGAGGAAGAAACGGATCGCGTCGGCTACCGAGCCGACTCTCGCCAACATTGGCGAGAACGCGGGGATTAACATCCCCCGAAGGTACTTCAACTTTGCCTTTTCCAGATGGCGAACCTTTTAAACATTGGCTGACTTATTGTGCTTGCTTTTTGTTGACAGGGAAAGGGTCGCAACCTCCCGGTTGATGACCAGGCTCCTTGGCAAAGGAAAGCGACCGCAAGGCGGCTCGCCGGCCACCGTGCCGCCACTCCCCCGCTCCACGCCGGTAGCTTCATGGCTGACGCTCGACGCCAACCTCCAGCACCGGCTTCAGGTGCTCCGCCAAAGATCCCCTCCACCGATCGCGCGCCGACAACTCCTCTACTACTGGCTGAGGCTACGGCCGATGATGCCGCTCAATCGCGCGCCGCCAATGAAGGGTTGCTGGAAACGGCTGCCGGCGGGTCTCGGAGGGCAGCTCCGGCTGCGGGAGGCGGCAAAGTCAGAGACCCTTGGTCTACTTTTAAGGAGGCCAAGGAGTCAACTTTGGCTTTTGCCGCCTTCGCCTCGCAGGCCTTCGACGACTTGGAGGGCGACCTATCTGTAAGTTTCTACCCCTCCGGCATATACATAGTCTTTCCCCCGAGCACTTAGATGGCTAGTCAAAAGAAACTTTGACTGCCGGCTTAGTGGTTTTTTGACAATATGCTATATGCTTTTGGTTTTTGTTGCAGGGCCTTGTGTCCGCCAACGTCGAGCTTGTCTCCTCGTGAGTCGAGATAAACCGGCGCCATCGCGACCTGAAGAAGGAGTGCGAGGCCAAGGACAGGCGGATCGCCGAGCTGGAGGCGGCCCGCAAAAAAGATGAAGGTAGGGTGGATCCCTTTCTCCAACTATGCTTTTGAGCTATGTTTCCGTCAATCATTTTAGCTTGGCGAATCCATATTTGTAGAACTGCTAGACCACGCCCAGGATATCCTGAAGGCGTCCACTGATATGCAAGCTCTTATGAATGAAGCTTCAGACTTGGCGGCCGCCAACTTGGAGTTGAAGGCAGCTCACCAAAAAGAGATGGAGGCCCAGCAACTCAAGTTTGCGCAGGAATCTAGCCAGCTTACTGGTGAGCTGGAAAGCCTGCGCAACAAGTTGGCGGAGGCGGAGAAGTTGGCTGCGGAAGAGATATCCAAGCAGACTTCTCGTGCCCAAACTGCAGAGGACGCCCTGGCAACTCATATGATTGAGTTGTCGGCTTTCCATAACTCGGTCCTTGGTAATTTCTCGCTCCTTTTTTGATACTGCCATGTTGTTTTAGCCTGAGCCAAACTTATGGCTTTATTTTTGATGCAGTTCCCGCCGGTTTAGGCGATGACAAGGTTGTCAGCCCCCGCCTGGATCGCCTTGCGCGTCTGGGCGAGCTGATCGCCGAGACTTTGGCGGCGTCCAAGCGGTTTGCCGCCAAGTTCTTCACTTCGTCTGGCAGCCAGGAGCCGACCGAGTTCAGCGACGTGCCCGCCATCTTGGAGCAGGCGACCAAATTGCACAAAAGCTCGCTGAAGTCGGCGGCGCGGGGAGGAGCCAAGACTGCCCTTGGGTTGTTCATGGCGCACTACCCCGAGGCGGAGATAGAAGCCGTCACCGAAGGCATGCCGTCAACTTACGAAGACGGTAGCGAGGTTGAGCCGGTCGCTGTGCTGGACAGCGTTGCCGTCTACGCCACGCGAGTCGCCGATATGGTGGATACTTCAATCTTCTACCGGCGCCATCCTGTGCCTGGCGGAGAGGGAGCTGAAGCTGTCGGCGCGGCCGAGGCGGAGGGGAGTGATAGTTCCGGGGCTGAAGTTGTCAGCCCCCAAGCCTGATGTAGACGCTCCCCCGAGCCATGTCTTTTTTCTGTCCTTGCCTTCCACCAGCCTTATTTTGTCGGCCTCTGAAACAATGCAACATTTGTAATATTTGTATATACTTTTGTTGTTGCCTTGTTAGGCGGAAACTAGCTGACAAGTTTTACTTTGTCTCTATTTATATGGCCCGCCTTAATTTTACCCTGACTTATATGCTTGACTTTTTGTATGTTGACGAAACCTCAGCCGGTAACTTTAGCTGAAACAACCAGGGCTAGACCATTTGTTTAGAATCAGAGACCAAAGCCAACATGTTGGTGTCAAAGACATACTACTAGGCGAACCACATATAAGTAATCAGAGGCAAAGGAATTAGGCGGCGCAAAAAAGTTTGTTTTTGCTTTGGGTTGGCTCGAAAGCTGCAAGTATCTACCAGTTTGAACCTTTGCACGGAGCTAGTAAATAGGTAACTTAGATACATAGGGGAAATATGATTGCAAGAAAAGACAAAAGATGGCATGCATCTCAACACAGATGAGGAACCATAGACTTTTATTTCATAATCATATTGAACTTATTACAATTATAAATTGCTAAGTGTAGAAAGGACGTAGCTGCTCAATGTTCCAAGGCCGTCTTGTTTGCTCGAACGGATCGTCAATGCCTTTCTTGCGCTTGGTTCCCCTTTTTCCTGCCGCCTTCTTGCGCATTTTCTTTTCTTCTTCGTCGCGGATGTCGGCTAGGTAGTAGGAACCATTGAGCAACGCCTTTGTGACTATAAACGGTCATTCCCATGGCTGGGATAGCTTGTGCAAGCCTTTTCTATCTTGAATTAGGCGGAGAACCAGGTCACCTGTTCTGAAGCTTCGCTTCCGCACTCTCCGGCTATGATAGCGGCGGAGTTGTTGCTGGTACAAGACGGAGCGATGGAGAGCGACGTCTCTTTCTTCGTCTAGCAGGTCTAGGCTATCCTGTCTTGCACCTTCTACGTCTTGCTCGATGTAGGCTTGAACTCTTGGGGAATCGTACTTCATGTCGGTAGGTAGCACTGCCTCTACGCCATATACTAAGAAGAAAGGAGTGTAGGCGGTGGATCTGTTCGGCGTTGTGCGCAAACTCCATAATACCGACTGTAACTCATCTGCCCAAGCGCCGGCTGCCCTATGTAATGGAGCTTCGAGACGAGGCTTAAGTCCTGATAGGACTAGGCCGTTTGTACGCTCTACTTGCCCATTGGATTGAGGGTGTGACACGGATGCCAAATCAAGCCGGATGCCCAGATCATTGCAGTATTCTTCTATATCGCCTTGAGACAAATTGCTGCCATTATCGGTGATAATGCTGTGTGGAACTCCAAACCGAGAGATAATTTCCCAGAGAAAGTTGTTGGCTGTTCGTGCGTCAAGTTTGCTGATCGGTTTGGCCTCGACCCATTTGGTGAACTTGTCGACAGCGACCAATAGGTGAGTGTACCCACCGCGCGCCTTTTTGAAGGGACCCACCATGTCTAAGCCCCAGACCGCGAACGGCCAGGTGATTGGGATCGTCCTTTGCTCCTGTGCCGGCAAGTGAGGTTGACGGGCGTACAACTGGCAACCTTTGCATGTTTTAACGATGTTCTCGGCATCTTCTTTGGTGGTGAGCCAGTAGAAACCTTGGCGGAAAGCTTTGGATACAATGGACCTAGCGGAAGCATGATGCCCGCAGGCGCCAATATGTATGTCCTTCAGAATTTCCCGGCCTTCCTCCGGCTGTATGCACCGCTGATAGATGCCACATGTTCTTCGCTTGTATAGCTCGCCTTTTATTATCGTGAATGCTTTGGCTCGCCTTTTGATCTGCCTTTTTAGCACCTCATCGTCCTCCGGCAACTTTTGGTCGATTAGAAAATCGAGATATGGGACTGTCCAATCCGGCAGTGTTAAGTAGACAGCGAGACTTACCGCTTCTACCGGTTCTTCTGAGTCGGGGTCCATCAAATCGGCGCCTTTAATGGATGGCTTGTGCAATTGCTCCAGGAATATATCTTTTGGTACCTTTTTGCGTTCCGATCCCAGTCTGGCAAGTGTGTCTGCCGCCTCATTCTCAGCTCTTGGAACATGTCGGACTTCGTAGCCTACGAAGTTTTTTGCAAATTCGTCAACTTTGGCTCTGTAAGCCGCCATTGTTGCGCTTTTCGCATCCCATGTTCCGCTTACTTGCTGTGCGACCAAATCTGAGTCGCCGTAACAGAGGATTCTTTTGACGCCTAGGTCGTTTGCCACGTGTAACCCATGAAGCAAAGCTTCGTACTCGGCAACATTGTTGGTTGCTGTGAAGTGGATTTGTAACACGTAGCTAAGCTTGTCACCTTTAGGCGTACGTAGCACGACTCCAGCCCCCGAGCCTTTGAGCATCTTTGATCCGTCAAAGTGCATGACCCAATATTCTGACTCGGGGAGTGTTGTTTCCTCCATAGCCTTTGTCCAGTCGGCGACAAAGTCTGCAAGTGCTTGAGATTTGATGGCGGTCCGTGGTTTATAGACTATATCAAAAGCGGCAAGTTCGATGCCCCACTTGGCGACTCGACCTGTTGCCTCTGCATTGTTGATTATGTCTCCCAATGGTGCCTTGCTGACTACTGTCACTGTGTGTTCCTAGAAGTAATGCCTAAGCTTTCTGGCGGCGAAGAATACACCATAAGCCAGCTTTTGGTAATGCGGATACCTCTGCTTGGAGGCGGAGAACACTTCACTGATGAAGTAGACCGGTCGCTGCTCACACGCCGCGGCTTCGCTCTCCTTTCTTTCCACAGCCAAGACAACGCTGACAACAGCTCCTGTTGCCGCGATGTACAGCAGCATTGGTTCCTGCGATCGAGGAGCTGCCAATATCGGAGCGGACATGAGGGCCTCCTTAAGTTGTTGCAAGGCGGCGTCTGCCTCTGCTGTCCACTCGAAGTTGTCGGATTTCTTCAGTAGCCGGTAGAGAGGCATTGCTTTTTCCCCTAGGCGGCTTATGAAACGACTGACGGCTGCCGCCGATCCGGCTAGGCGCTGCACGTCCTTCAGACAAGTAGGTCTGGATATGTTTTGTATGGCCTTGATCTTCTCCGGGTTAACCTCAATCCCTCGTTCTGAGACGATGAAACCGAGGAGTTTGCCGGCTGGGACGCCGAAAACGCACTTTGCGGGATTGAGCTTCATCTGATACCTCCGGAGGTTCTGAAAAGTTTCTTCCAAGTCCTCTAGGAGATCTGCCTTCTTTTTTGACATTACTGCGATGTCGTCTACATAGACGTGAACATTGCGACCGATCTGTTCGTGCAGGCAATTTTGCATACAGCGCTGGTATGTTGCCCCTGCATTCTTCAGGCCAAAAGGCATGGTAATGTAGCAGAAAGTCCCATATGGAGTTGTGAAAGATGTTTTCAGTTGATCTGACTCTCTCATCTTGATTTGGTGGTATCCTGAGTAGGCGTCCAGAAAACAAAGCAGCTCGGAGCCTGCTGTGGAGTCTACGACTTGGTCAATCCTAGGCAGCGCAAAGGGATCCTTTGGGCAGCACTTGTTAACACCAGTATAGTCGATACACATCCTCAGCTCTTTATTCTTCTTTGGGACAAGTACAGGATTTGCCACCCAATCGGTGTGTACAACTTCTTTTATGAAATTGGCGGCCTTCAGCCTATTTATCTCCTTCCCTATAGCCTTGCGTCTCTCATCTCCAAAGCGTCTTGTTGCTTGCTTCACCGGCTTGGATCCTTTTATGACGTTGAGCGAGTGCTCGGCAAGTTCCCTCGGTACACCAGGCATGTCGGAAGGCGACCATGCAAAGATGTCACGATTCTCACGGAGGAACTCGACGAGCGCGCCTTCCTATTTGCTGTCAAGGTTGGAGCCGATGACAACTTGCTTAGACTTGTCACCTGGGATGAGGTCCCCCTTTTTGGTGTCTTCTGAAGCTTCGAAAGTCTTCTTGACATCCATCTTTGGCTTTGGCATGGAGTTGTCTGAATCCGCCCCGAGCAGCGCGAGTTCTTCCTTGTGGATGACGGCTTCTGCGAAGGCGGCCATGCCACGCTCGCACTCCTTGGCCTTCTTGAAGTTGCCGGAAACCGTGATGGTTCCGTTTTCCCCCGGCATTTTAAGCTTGCTGTATATGTAGTACGGCCTTGCCATGAACTTGGCGAAAGCCGGTCGTCCGAAGATTGCATGATAGGCGCTTTGAAGGGGACAACTTCGAACCGGAGGAACTCTGAGCGGTAGTTCTCTTTTGGTCCGAAAGTTACCTTCAGCCTGATGCTTCCCATTGACTTTGCTTGCCTGCCGGGCACTATGCCATGAAATGTGAGGTTGATGTGATCCAGCTGGTCCTCTGACAGGTTCATGCGGCTTAGCGTGTCGTAGTACAGGATGTTGAGGCTGTTGCCGCCATCCATGAGTACCTTTGTGAGTCTGAAGTTGTCGACAATGGGGTCGACGACAAGGGCGTACTTGCCTGGGTGAGGGACGTGATCAGGGTGGTCGGACCGGTCCCAAGTGATTGTTGCCTCCGACCAGTTCAAGTACTGAGGGACGTCCGGCATTGTCGCGTTGAGTTCGCGCATCTCCGCCTTGTCTGCTTTAGCCGAAGGCGTGCCGACAAAGCACACAAGAGATTCTTTGACCTTCGGATACGGCTTCTTTTTCTTGGCGGTTGCGTCCTCTTCGCTTGAGATAGACATGTCGTCGTCATCCTCATCCTCCTTGCTGTCTTTCTTGTCGTTCTTCTTTGACTTCCAGCCGACTGTGGGATCCTTTTTGAAGTCGTCCATGAAACGGCACTCTCCAAGCATGTGGTTGACCTTGCCCAATGAGGCGTGGATGGGACACGGCAATAGCTTTGCCTGTTCGTAAGTGATTCGCGCCGCCTTAGGCCCTGAGCCGGCTTCGCGATTATCTTTCTTATTTTTCCACTTCTTTTTGCCGGCGTTTCCTTGGAACGCTACGGCTACCTCATTGGAAGGACCGGCTTTGTCATCCGCCGCCTGTTTGCGCTTGTTGTTCCGCTTTGGTATGATGTTGACGTCTGGGTCATCGTCCCGGGCGTCGTCATCCGCCGCTGCGTATTGGGCGGCTAGGTTGAGCATCTCACCAAGGTCCGTGATTTGCTCGCGGACGAGCCTATGACGGAGCAAGGACTTCTTCTGTAGGCCCGTGTAGAAGGCATGGATAGCCTGTGCGTCCGAAACACCATGACAGTTGGCCTTTTCGGATATCCAGCGGCTGACAAAGTCTGTCATGGTTTCGTCCGGCTTTTGGATACAGCGCTGCAAATCCGTGTAGGTATTTGGACGCTTGTATGTTCCTTGGAAGTGCTGGGAGAAAACCTTTTCCATGTCGTACCAGCTATGGATGGACTTTTCAGGGAGGTTGTCGATCCAAGCTCTTGCCGTGCCTTCCAACATGAGAGGTAGGTAGCGGACGGCAATATGGCTGCTCCCGCCGGCAATCTCTATGGCCATGGCATAGTCGGAAAGCCATGAGTCCGGCTTAACAAGGCCGTTGTACCTAGAACAGTTTTTTGACACTGATGTCATGTCCTTGGGGAACGGCTCTTTGCGGATGGCGTCGCCGAAGCACTTTGGTCCAGAATATAGCGGCTCCTTTCCTCTTGCTATGTCTTGTAGGCGGTGTCGTGCGTCTTTTGGATCGAGCTTCCGTGCGCCTCTGTTTGCGTCAGGCTCGTCCTGCGCCGCCCGGCTTATGCTGCGCCTGGGCCCTTCTACCTCCTCTCTCCTCTTGCTGCCAGTGCTATGCTGCGGAGACCGGCTGCGGCCTCTCCTCGGAGGGTCGTTGCCGGCATCTTTTCTAGGCGGCTGCCTGTTGTTCCGGCTACCGCCATTGTCGCGTCTTGGCTGAGGTGGAGGTGGTAGGTCTCCCCTGCTTCCTGTCCTTGAATTCTCGTCCCGCCTTTGTTTTGTCGCCGGTGCCTTCTTTGGAGGTGGCGTTGCCTTCCTTTTGTCGCCATGGCTACTGGAGCCAGACGGGCCTTCGGGGTCGGCACCTGGTGCAGCTTTGCACTTGCCTGACTTGTACTCTAGGTCTCCCCCGCGGGCATCCGCCATGTGGCCGTAGGAATCAGCGCGAGCTTGTTGTTCTAGGGCCTTGCTTACGAAGTGTCTTGCGTTGGCCAACTTCTCTTCCGCCGTGTAAGTGTTGTCATCCAGGGTATCTAGCGCGGCAGCCGCGTTGAGGATAGGGGTGCAGAAGACAACATCCCCCCTTCTATCCATTCGCTGTGGTGCCGTACGCCAATTGAATCCTAGGTCTTGAGCCGCTGTCGTTGCTTGCGTAGGCGGCTCTTTTCCACGGCGGTTTTTTGATGACCTTTTCTCCTCGAAGAGTTGCCGGTTTGTATTGGCCGACATCTTCTCCTGCTCTTTCTTGATCTTCTTCGCAAGGCTCTCAACGTGCTCCTCTCTTTTTCGCAGGAAGTCAGAGTGCTTAAGCATGTTAAGCCTAAGCTCTTCCACTTCGTCGAGTGGGGTGTTTTTGTTTACCGGAGTATTCATGATCTCGTCTACTTCTTTAATGACGGAGAGCAAATCCGTGGGTTTGCTGCTGCCGCCTTTCTCGAGGCCAGTTTTCTTCTTTGCGCACACCTTGTCGGAACTTTCAATGAGTTGGCCAGCAGTGGTGTCTCCGGCTTCTTCCGCCGGCTTTATTTGCGCTTCCGAAGTAACTGGGGTTGTCTCGTGACCGACAACAACCATCATAGCCAGCTTGTCAGGCATGTCTGTATCCGTTGTACCCTCTGAGGGAGCCGGATTTCCACTGGAAAAGCGGGTTTTGATCTTCTCTTCGAAGAGACTAGCATCATCATCGGAGTCAGAGTCTATGTTGACTTGAACAGTAGATCTGGATCCGGCATCTGACATCGCATCCTCCTGCAGAGCAGGGAGGATTGATTCAGGATCGTTGTTTTCCGGCTGGGAGTCGGATCCCAGTCCGACAACTCCGACGAAGTGGAAATCAGATTCGGCCGACTCCTGGGAGAAGGCGGATTCAGATCCATCTTGCCGGTCGACTGCTTGGTCGAAGGGTTGGTGGGTGGGGTTGTAGAAACGCGGTAGGCCGTACGCCTCTGGCGTGTACCCGATGAAGACGTCGATCCCTCCGATCGGCACAATTGCGCATCCGATAAGGTAGTCGTCCGCCGGGAGCCAGGACTCATCCGAGTTGACGTAGCTGTGGCCGTCATACCTTGTGACGCGACCGACGGCGATCTGCTTGCCCACGCCGCCAAGTGTTCCCGCCTGGAACGTGACGCCAGGAACCTTATGCCCCACGGTGGGCGCCAACTGTCGTGGTATCGGCATATTTGATAGGAGACGGGGGTCCTCTAGCCTACATATGGATTGTGGGGAAGAAGGTTGGTGTCGTCAAGGTCGGGATTGAACACGGCGAGTTTACCCAGCTTCGGATCCCACAGCGGTGGCGGGATCCTACGTGCTGCTATAATTCACTATGAGGCAATAGCCGTGAACAGGTTACAATGTGTTTGATGCGTATAGAAGCGTCTGCCCTAAAGGCTCCCTGGTGGCCGGCTTATATAGGCGGCCAGACCCCAGGGTACAAGGTAAGTGCTTGTCCGGCAAGTAATCAGAGTCCTAGACCTAGCCGGCTTAGTTGCCGCCTTCCGTCTTGGGCTCGGTGGCTTGATGGGCTTAGGCCTTCCGCCTTCCTTGGACCGTCCGCCTACTTCCTCGCACGTCAGCTATCTGGGCCGCCCGGCAGGCCTTGGCCTTACCACCCTTGGGCCACCCTGGACTAGCCGGATTGATCCATGCTGGTTATACCCCCAGTTGATATATCCCCAACATTGGGCCCTCTTAGGGCCCATGTAGGTGGGAGCCCCCTTTTCCTTTATTTAATTAATATAAAAATCACATTAATTCATAATTAATATATTTATATATAATTCAATATCCCGTGACTCCGAAACAATTTCGGAACCACCCGAACAACTTTCGGACATTTCTGGAACTCTTCCAGACCTTCCCGGAACTCCTTCCGGACCACCGGAACTCTTTCCGGATCATTTCTCTCTCTCCAATAAAATCCTATATTATTCCTGAACCTATCTCCTGGTGTCGCTAAGACCTTAAGTTTGTTACGCTACGGTTCGAGAACACTCCAGACATGGTCGAGACACTCCGCTCACCAATGACCGTCAGGGATACCTCGATGTATATGACGGCCCCTGTGCATTCTACGAATATCGTCGTTGAACCATGAATATGATATTCATTCCCTTTGTCTCTGCGATACTACCTTGTCCGAGATATGATCGTAGACACACCGATGTCTTTGTTGTATCTCGTTACCGACAAAGGTTATTAACTTGTCCGCGATATTACATCTTCATGACCTAGTCATAAGCTGCGTAGCTATATAGATGCAATATCACAGGAGTGGGCCCAGAGTATCTTTCCATTACAAGAATGGACAAATACCGCTCTTGATCC
Organism: Poa annua; assembly: GCA_026929855.1. Lineage (NCBI taxonomy): Eukaryota > Viridiplantae > Streptophyta > Magnoliopsida > Poales > Poaceae > Poa > Poa annua. The sequence goes on from CM049430.1 coordinate 83,748,536, forward strand.
TTACGTCTCGATGCTCTTTTGGAGTACCCAAGATGGACATCGTTATTGTCATGCTATATAAGACACAACGTTTGATGCTCTCAAAGCACCCCTACGAAGCATCAATAAGTACGGTCTCACGGTCTAAGGAATAAGCTATCATAATCTTATCTATTGCAAATGACAAACATCGTAATACGATCTTACTGCAATACTTTGCGTATGTCCATCACCTTATTCAACTAACAAGATGACCCCATTATCAACCGACGTCATTGTCCTTGATCGGGAATCTCGATCAACTGTTACCCAATGGACTAGCTCATATAGAGGCTTGCTAGGGACCTGGTTGTCTATGTATCACACGTGTATCAATAATTCCGATTAATACAGTTATAGCATAATACACAAAACCTATTATAAACTTATGAGATAATGCAATAAATACTACTTATTTATTTGCCTCTAGGGCATATCTCCTTCAAAAAGGTATTCTAATGTTTGTGATGAAGCATGCAGGTACTTTTACAGGTCGTTTGATAAAGAGGAACACTTATTTTGCCTAAGTTTCAATTCTACATCACTTGGTCTTTCATCAGGATTTCAGTCAGGAGATTTTCGGGGCTCGGAGATTTCGGGTCCCCAGACCGGAGATTTCCGAGCTAATCAAGTTTTTCACTAAGTCTCAAATCAGATGCGTACTGACTCCAACTCAAGCTGAGCCGGAAATGCTCTCGGAGATTTCCGGCGCTCGGAGATTTCCGGGCACCAGTCCGGAGATCTCCGAGTGACAGAGGAATTTCAACTAAGTCCAGAACTCAAAATGCGTACTGACTCCAACACAATCTTAGCCGGAAATGCTTTAGGATATTTCCGGCGCTCGGAGATTTCCGAGACCCAGTCCGGAGATCTCCGAGTGTCAGAGAATTTTCTACCAAGTCAAGAAGCCCAGCAGTACTGATCCAGAGTCAAGCACAGCCGGAATTCCTACCGGAAATTTCCGGAGTGCGGAGATCTCCGGTCCTCAACCCGGAGATTTCCGGGATGACGGCTGTTTAACGGGCAGATTTTGGAGAGGGGTATAAATACCCCTCCACCTACCTCCAGCAGTCTAAGCTTCCAGATTTTCTCTCTCCTCCGTTGGTGCTGAAGCTTGTTTCTCCCGGATCTCCCAATCTAGCCACTCAAATCCTTTGATACTTGGGGATCTGAGGGAGAAGCCACCGATCTACAACTCCACCGACGCGTTTTGATTTCCCCCCTCTATTTCTTGAGGGGCAACGATTCTAGGGTTCCTTTGTGGATAGCTAGGTTCAACTTTGTGTGTTCTTAATCCTTTGAGGATTCCTTTGTGGTTTTGACCTGTTGTGGTCTTTGTGGGAGCCCCCAATTCAGTTGTGGGTGTGTGCCTTGAAGGGGATCGTGGGCAGAAAACAAAAAATTTCCTAGCAACGATATCCTTAAACTAGCCAAGATCTATTCTATGCAGATATAGTAGTACGAACGGAGATCGGAATACGTACCCTTGTAGACCGAAAGCGGGGATTACGTTCCCGCACAAACGTTGTCGATGAAGACCGACGTAGCCGACCTCAAGGTCGTGTAGAGGAAGCAGGCCTCCGAGTACCGCTAGCGCAGCACCTCGAAGGGAGTCGCACACGTACGGTGGAGACGACGCCTCCGAAGCTCCAGTCCAGGACGAGCAGCGGAAGACTTGCACCGGAACACCAGCAGCGCGGCAGCGGGCTATGGTGGAGGAGATCCCCGACTCCTCTTGCTCGGCGCGGCTCCAACTTGGGAACCACGAGATCGAGAGAGAAATCAGGAATTAATTGGTGAATTAAAAGGCTGGGGTGCCCCTTCTTATATAGGCTCCCAAGGGGAGCCAACCTTGCCAGCCAGGCAATGTGGGACTAACCCCCCACAGCCTGGTTCGGCATAGGAGGTGCGCCGGCCCCCTGGTGGGCCCCTTGTGGCCCACCTAGGCCGGCCCTCCTGGCCCCCACCGAATTCCCCTAGGGAATTTTCCCCTCTTGGGCCTTCTTTCGTCCGGAAGGCCCATTTAGGGAAATCTGCCTTAATAAATTCGAAAATAAATATATAAAATCATATTTGCATATTAATAACACTAATTAATATCAAACATAATATATATAATATTTCCTAGCTCCGAAAACTCTTTCGGCGCTGCCCGATCTCCATCGGACCTCTCCCGGGACGTTCCCGGTGATCTCCTTCCTTTCCGGTTGTCTTGTCGAAACCCCTTAAGTGTGTTACCCTAGCGGTTCGATATAATATCAGGTATGATCAAGACTCCGCAATGATCAACGACTAATCCGTAGGCCTGGACCCCCTGAATTAATCCCTGAGATATAACGAATGACTTTCATCTATCAAACCTGAACGTGAAGTCTTAGACCTTTTGCCATGGCGATACTTAGCACCTCCGAGCGTCGCTCCATAGATATCTCCATACCTAATCCCGACCTCGTTACCGACGATGCTATATTCTACTCGTTCATGATCTCATGTCTCCGTGACCTAGTCACATGCTTGCAAGCTCATTAGACATGATCTCACCGAGTGGGTCCGAGAGTATCTATCCTGCTATGCAGACTGGCAAATCCCGCTCTTGACCCCTCGTCTTAATACTCCTTTCCAATACCCAAAAGTATCACCGTTATTGTCATACTAAATAAGATACGACGTTTGGTGCAATCAAAGTATCTTCGGGGAATATCAATAAGAGTTGATCTCACGGTCAAAGGTGTAATGACTACGTTCTCCAAATCTGGGTATGTCCATCACATCACTCTCCAGCGATATGACTCTCATTGCCGACCGGCACCATGCCCCATGACCGGGAAACCTCGATCACCAATCGCGCAACGAAACTAGTCTTAGTAGAGGCTACTAGGGACCTGGTTGTTTACGTATCACACCCGCATTAATGTTTCCGCTTAATACGGTTCCAGCATGACACAAAAACCTATTATGAACAAACGAGATATGATAAAGAATACACTTTATTAATTGCCTCTAGGGCATATCTCCTTCAGTCTCCCACTTGCACTAGAGTACAATTTAATCTAGATGACAACTTGGTAAAAGCCTAACACCCATAGCTAACTGGTGCTGTTCATGCTTATCAAGCGGAAGAGGCTTCGTCAGCGGATCTGCCACATTCAGATCCGTATGCACTTTGCAAATCTTCACATCGCCTTCCTGTACGTATTGACGTATCACGTGGAAGCGTCGGAGAATGTGTTTGGCGGTGGAGTGAGACCTTGGCTCCTTGGCGTTCGCAATGGCACCCGTATTGTCGCAGAAGAGGACCACGGGGTCTTGCACGCTCGGGAACACTCCAAGTTCGATGACGAACTTCCTCAGCCACACAGCTTCATTTGCGGCCTCGCAGGCAGCAATGTACTCCGACTCCATTGTAGATTGTGCGACTATGGGTTGCTTCCCACTTCTCCAGCACACGGCGCCTCCATTCACCTTGAACACGTAACCTGTCTGTGACTTACAGTCATCGGGGTCTGAGCAGAAACTTGCATCTACGTAACCCGTTACGCCAAGTTCCTCATCGCAGCCACCATACACAACGAACATTTCCTTTGTCTTATTGAGATACTTAAGAATGCTCTTAACAGCTATCCAATGCGGCATTCCAGGATTACTCTGGAACCGGCTTGTCAAACTTAGAGTTAATGCCACATCTGGTCTAGTACTCAACATTGCATACATGATCGATCCTATGGCTGAAGCAAAAGGATGTTTCGTCATTTCGGCCTTACCCAGTTCTGTCACCGGACACTGCGCCTTACGCAATATCTTATTCTTGATAACCGGCAGAGAACCCTTCTTTGCCTTCTCCATATGAAAACGCTTCAATATTTTATCAAGATAAGTACTCTGACTTAGTGCTAATAGGCGCCTTGATCTATCACGGTAGATTTTTATGCCTAAAACTTACGCAGCTTCTCCTAAGTCCTTCATGGAAAACTTACTGTTTAAATATTCCTTCACACTATTCAGAAGTTCCACATCATTCCCTATTAGCAATATGTCGTCAACATACAGTGCTAAGAACACAACCGAGCTCCCACTCATTTTCTTGTAAATACAGGTCTCCTCCACATTCTGGATAAATCCAAAACCTTTGATTACCTCATCAAAGCGAAGATTCCAGCTCCGAGATGCCTGCTTCAATCCATAGATGGATCGCTGAAGCTTGCACACCTTGTTAGCACTTCCTAGATCGACAAAACCTTCCGGCTGTACCATGTACAACTCTTGCTCAATGTTTCCATTCAGGAAGGCCGTTTTGACGTCCATCTGCCAGATTTCATAATCATAGTAGGCAGCTACCGCTAACAAAATCCAAATAGACTTAAGCATCGCTACCGGTGTAAAAGTTTCATCGTAGTCAATTCCATGAACTTGTCGGAAACCCTTTGCGACAAGCCGAGCTTTATAGACGGTCACATTACCATCAGCATCAGTCTTCTTCTTAAAGATCCACTTATTCTCGACGACCTTGCGCCCTTCGGGAATATCCACCAAAGTCCACACTTTGTTATCATACATGGATCCTATTTCGGATTTCATGGCTTCAAGCCATTTCTCGGACTCTAGACTCTCCATTGCCTCCTTGTAGTTCGTAGGTTCGTCTTGCTCGACTAGCATGACGGTGCAAACCATATTGCCATACCATTCTGGTGCGATCCGAGATCTACCAGACCTACGAGGTAGAACATCTTCCTCGACAGTTTCTCCCACTCCTTCCACGGAGGACGTTTCCGAATTTGCTTCCGTTGCGCCACTCGGAATCTCGAGTTCAGGATCAACGATTTCATCGAGGTCTACCTTCCTCCCACTTACTCCTTTCGCGAGAAACTCCTTCTCTAGAAAGGTACCGGTCTTCGCGACAAAAGTTTTGCCCTCAGCTTGGTAGTAGAAGGTGTACCCAACGGTTTCCCGCGGATATCCTACAAAGACGACTTTCTCCGACTTCGGTTCGAGTTTGTCGGGCTGCAGTTTCTTAACGTACGCCTCACAACCCCAAACCTTCAGAAACGATAACTTAGGCTTGTGGCCATACCATAATTCATACGGTGTCGTTTCAACGGACTTGGACGGAGCCCTATTTAAAATGAATGCGGCTGTTTCTAACGCATAACCCCAGAAGGACACTGGCAGATCGGTAAGAGACATCATAGATCGGACACTATCCAGTAGAGTACGATTACGTCGCTCGGACACACCGTTACGCTACGGAGTTCCGGCGGGCGTAAGTTGGGGCACTAGGCCACAACTCTTCAAATGTGTGCCAAACTCAAAACTCAAGTACTCTCCACCGCGATCGGACCGGAGATGCTTGATTTTTCTATTAAGCTGATTCTCAACTTCACTCTGGAATTCTTTGAACTTTTCAAACGTTTCAGACTTGTGTTTCATCAAGTAGATATAACCGTATCTACTCAAGTCATCAGTGAAGGTGACGAAGTAACGATAACCATTGCGTGTCGAAACGCTCATTGGTCCACATACGTCTGTATGTATGATCCCCAACAAATCCGACGCCCGTTCAACGAAACCTTTGAACGGTGTCCTGGTCATTTTGCCCATGAGGCATGGTTAGCATGTATCGAGGGATCCGAAATCCAACGAGTCCAAGAGTCCATCGGAGTGGAGTCGCTTCATGCGCTTTATACCAATATGACCAAGACGGCAATGCCACAAAAACATGGCGGTATCGTCACTACACTTAATTCGTTTGGCTTCTATGTTATGGATGTGAGTACTACGATCGAGATTCAACAAGAATAAACCATTACTCTCGGGAGCATCAACATAAAAGATATCATTCATATAAATAGCACAATTGCTTGACACTGATTTAAATGAATAACCGTCTTGTAACAGGCAAGACCCACTTATAATGTTTACACTCAAGGATGGCACAAAATAACATTTATTTAAAACCAAAACTAGTCCCGATGGTAGATGCAGAGGGAGCGTGCCGACAGCCACCACGTCGACTCTCGATCCGTTGCCGACGCGCATCGTCACATCATCCTTCGCCAGCCGCCTTCTATTCCGTAACTCCTCCTGAGAGTTACATATATGAGCAACAGAACCAGTATCAAATACCCACGTATTGCTCCGGGCGGATGTAAGGTACACATCTATAACATGTATATCAAATATACCTTGCTCTTTGTCGACCGTCTTGCCAGACTTCCTATCCTCCAGATACTTGGGGCAGTTGCGCTCAGGTGATCCGATGGTCATCTCCATCTTCTTCAGCTTGATTTCTAATTCCGCCACTTCGAGCATCTTCAGGATTTCCGACAGGGGTTTTGACGTCCCTTTCATGCCGTAGTCCACTATGGCGTTCTTATAGCTAGGGGGCAGAGAAATCAACGCCCTATCAATCACCAACTCTTCTGGGATCACACTTCCCAGATCACTCAGAAGTCGAGCGCAGCCAAACAACTTGGCCAAGTGCTCACTGATATTGTCGTGCTCTTCCATCTAGGCTGAGAAGAAAAGCACAATTGCCTCGTACGTCTCAGCCTTGACTTGTCGTGCAAAAACAACCATGAGTTCAGTGATTATTTCATAAGCACCCTTGTTCATGAAGCGGTTTTGCAGGTCAGCCTCCATGGCAAAGAGCATGCCACTCTGGACATAAGAAGAAATCTCCGCTTTTACCCCATGGACAATCCTTTCGATTTCCGGGGCAGTGCTGGGAAGATCACCTAAGGGGGAATCAAGGATGTAGGCCACCTTGTGGGTTTCAAGGATGGACTTCAGATCGCGGAACCAGGACACGAAGTTAGACCCATCGGTCTTAAGCTTCTCTTTCTCAGTGAACAGGTTCAGGTTAAAGGAGGGGTGAGACATCTACAATGGAATTTGCAAAAACATAAGACTTTGTTCATAATAATTTTGAGTTATAGTATTTTAGAAAATAACTGACATAACTCCCACTCAAACGAACATCCCTCCTGGTCGTTTAAGCGATTACACGACCTCCGTCCATTGCACCACCCCTCATCATCAAAGCCGGCGGCACAACTTCAGGAGTAGACAAAATCGTCCGCCACACCAATTTTGTGACTCTTGCTCGACCTTTCGGTCTTCCTGTTCCGAGGCCATACCTCTGAGTATGCTAGGCTCGCCACCAAAGACCTCCACGCTGACGCTTGTGCAACATGGCTTACACCCACCGTATGCGAACGAAGATATGTATGACACCCGATCATCACGGCCTGCCTCATAACGTAGAACTTTATTGGTGGTGCGCGTTGGAGGGAGAACACTAGTGGTATTTTGAAGGGATCATCTTATTCAGCTACCGCCGTGTAACACACAATCACACAAAATAAGATGCACACAAAACATCAAATGTAATGCAATGTGATATAGTCCATCGCGCCATGGTCTTCTTGGCGCCCGCAGTTTATAAACAATTTAATAAACCTACCTTGACCATATCACATAGCCCCTGCAAAATAAAGTTAGACGCTTCTACTTTATCTTTTGCATATTTTACGTGGCTTGGGCTTTCGTAAATAGAACCGCTTCATACCTACGAATCTTATGACCACAACAACGATCCAATAATTGCATGTTTAAGCATCCCTTTCGGGCCCTCCATTGAAAATGCGAAGACCAACTAAAGAGAGAGAAACTGTCACCCGCCAGCCACATATACGGTACAAGCTGTATGTCAGTAGTGGAACCAGTCTCGCGTAAGCGTACGCGTAAAGTCGGTCCGGGCCGCTTCATCAACTCAATGCCGCTGGAATACACAAGTGCACGCTAGAGGGTAGCAAATAACAGGAACGGTGCCCCCGTGCAGAGCACGGGTTCTAACAGCGTACAACTATATCTTACGATAGATCGGCTCTGATACCACTGAAGGGGATCGTGGGCAGAAAATAAAAAATTTCCTAGCAACGATATCCTTAAACTAGCCAAGATCTATTCTATGCAGATATAGTAGTACGAACGGAGATCGGAATACGTACCCTTGTAGACCGAAAGCGGGGATTACGTTCCCGCACAAACGTTGTCGATGAAGACCGACGTAGCCGACCTCAAGGTCGTGTAGAGGAAGCAGGCCTCCGAGTACCGCTAGCGCAGCACCTCGCAGGGAGTCGCACACGTACGGTGGAGACGACGCCTCCGAAGCTCCAGTCCAGGACGAGCAGCGGAAGACTTGCACCGGAACACCAGCAGTGCGGCAGCGGGCTATGGTGGAGGAGATCCCCGACTCCTCTTGCTCGGCGCGTCTCCAACTTGGGAACCACGAGATCGAGAGAGAAATCAGGAATTAATTGGTGAATTAAAAGGCTGGGGGTGCCCCTTCTTATATAGGCTCCCAAGGGGAGCCAACCTTGCCAGCCAGGCAATGTGGGACTAACCCCCCACAGCCTGGTTCGGCATAGGAGGTGCGCCGGCCCCCTGGTGGGCCCCTTGTGGCCCACCTAGGCCGGCCCTCCTGGCCCCCACCGAATTCCCCTAGGGAATTTTCCCCTCTTGGGCCTTCTTTCGTCCGGAAGGCCCATTTAGGGAAATCTGCCTTAATAAATTCGAAAATAAATATATAAAATCATATTTGCATATTAATAACACTAATTAATATCAAACATAATATATATAATATTTCCTAGCTCCGAAAACTCTTTCGGCGCTGCCCGATCTCCATCGGACCTCTCCCGGGACGTTCCCGGTGATCTCCTTCCTTTCCGGTTGTCTTGTCGAAACCCCTTAAGTGTGTTACCCTAGCGGTTCGATATAATATCAGGTATGATCAAGACTCCTCAATGATCAACGGCTAATCCGTAGGCCTGGACCCCCTGAATTAATCGCTGAGATATAACGAATGACTTTCATCTATCAAACCTGAACGTGAAGTCTTAGACCTTTTGCCATGGCGATACTTAGCACGTCCGAGCGTCGCTCCATAGATATCTCCATACCTAATCCCGACCTCGTTACCGACGATGCTATATTCTACTCGTTCATGATCTCATGTCTCCGTGACCTAGTCACATGCTTGCAAGCTCATTACACATGATCTCACCGAGTGGGCCCGAGAGTATCTATCCTGCTATGCGGACTGGCAAATCCCGCTCTTGACCCCTCGTCTTAATACTCCTTTCCAATACCCAAAAGTATCACCGTTATTGTCATACTAAATAAGATACGACGTTTGGTGCAATCAAAGTATCTTCGGGGAATATCAATAAGAGTTGATCTCACGGTCAAAGGTGTAATGACTACGTTCTCCAAATCTGGGTATGTCCATCACATCACTCTCCAGCGATATGACTCTCATTGCCGACCGGCGCCATGCCCCATAACCGTGAAACCTCGATCATCAATCGCGCAACGAAACTAGTCTTAGTAGAGGCTACTAGGGACCTGGTTGTTTACGTATCACACCCGCATTAATGTTTCCGCTTAATACGGTTCCAGCATGACACAAAAACTATTATGAACAAACGAGATATGATAAAGAATACACTTTATTAATTGCCTCTAGGGCATATCTCCTTCATGCCTCACGTGTTTGTACGGGATCTTCTCCGCCCTTAAAGGAGTCCTTAGTGGAAGAGTGGATTCGCACCTTTGTGGTCGAATTCACAGGAGAATAGGGTGAGTCCTTTGTGGCATTGAGCAAACCTTTGTGGTAGCTCACACCTCTCCAACGAGACGTACACCTATGTGATGGAACTCGGGATAAAATCGGTGTTTTCGAGTTCCTACGGTTGTCTTGTTCCACTCTCCTTTACTGCATTCCTGTACTTGTTTAGTTTCCTTGTTGTCTTTCACTTGTATCACCTAGTTGCACATTTAGACAACTTACCTTCCGCTAGCCTAAAACTGAAAAACACATAAAAATTGGTCACCACCTATTCACCCCCCCTAGGTGGTCAACTGCCGTTCAATACTCCAGGTGATGCAAAATATATAATTACAGTTCATTGTAATTGCATTGCTTATAACTGCAAGAGCATTGGAGCTTGTATCGGAAATGATATGCGAGTCATGAAGAATAAGGTTATATGAAATAAACATATCACATTTTTATTTCTATATTTATTAAATAAAAAACACACACCTTTACATTATTAACCTAAAAATAGCTCACCACAGTAGAGTCCCTTTTCATTCATATTGAAGTCCAGAGAGAGTTTCAGAGAGATCACTGCTGATATCTCTCTAGGATCAGCAAACAGACGAATTGATGCACAAGACGTTAGAACTTCAAGTCTCTTTCCAATTATCTACTTGGCTGCTATGGCAAAGACAAAAAAAATAGCTTCACCTGACACATCAGCACCTACAACTCAGACTTTGTACATGTGAACAAAAATTAGAAAATACATAGTTTAGAGAGAATAGGGCATACCAATGCTCTAAAGCTAGCTTCATAACTGCAAGAGTTCTCATAAAGTTCATCCCTGTTTGATATATGAAATGAATTGAGCAATTAGTGCGTGGGTATCGTAATAGTGGTATAATATATTACTGAATAGGAAATTAATTCAAGAAAACTTATTATGATATGTTAAATTCAGTAATCTGATGGCAACAACCTCAGTTTCTGTCCTATTTAAATCTGCAATGTACTAAAATTGTAGGTAATACAATGGAAATTGCATATCTAGCGTACCGATCAAACGTATTGTTATGGAAGCTTCTGGCGAGGCGTGGAGATAACAAACCTAAAAGAAAATTGCATTGCGTCCTCATAGGGTCACGTCCTTCCACTGAACAATGTATCATGGAATCAGTAGGTACGGAGGCAACATGATGATATTATAATTGACAAATTAGATTTATATAGCTTACTCGATATCTTTTATTTGGAGGTTCCTCTTGTCTGACTTCTTGCTCAAGCAGGCAAACAAACCATCCGAGAATCCAAGAAACTTTCCAATAACATTTGCACCTACGAACAATAATAGCAAGAGTGTTAATCTGAGTCTGACGGATTTGCATCTGATCTGTGTCCGACATTTTTCTTCATAGTTAGCTGCGAATCAATTCCCTAATAACAATGGATAATACAACATCAAAAGTCCGTTGGCAAAGTAATGGCAATATAAACATTTAAGTGTAATTGACTTGCCTAGAAACGTGTCTGCTATTCCAATCAGAGTGTGCAAATCAGTAAGGGTATATTTTTTTTAAAGCGAAGTAAGGGTATATGCAACTAGCAGGTACATCATGTTGTAATTCCACCTTTGTCCATGGCGTTAGTTTAGTCATGAAACTCCCTTCAAAATCTTGTGCATGATTTTCAATGATCTGACGAAGAAATCTTTGATAAGTAAAATATTTCCTTCCATATTGAGCTTTTCCTTGAAATTATCTGCATGAATTGTAAGAATTTCACCACACATCACTTGACCCTGCATAGAAATTCAGTACTGTACAAAGTACATGGACATTTTGTTGTATAATTAGCAAAAGAAAAGACTGACAGAAATGCAATAGAACTTATCTCTTGGTGCGGAAACCTTACTTGTTGGGAGAGGCGGACAAAGCTACGAGGGATGGGTAGCGGCGGAGGGCGGATAGGGTGGCGGGAGGGTAGGAAGGGCAGCGCGAACGGCGGTCATCGTGAGAGGTAGCGCCTCGACAATCCGGTGGGGATGGGGAGAGACTCCGTCGTCACGCCGCTCTTCTCAGTATACCATCTTTCCCACGCGGCGAACGAGAGTCAGGGGAACAACGATGGCGGCGCTGGCGGAACACCTAGAGAGAGAAGAGGGATCAGGAGAGAGGAGGTTGTTGGAAGAGCGCTGACAAAAACTTGATCCATATCATGTACATGGGCTAGCTTTTGGGCCAAATTAACCACAATGCTTCAGTTTGATGCCCAGAGTAGCCTTCCTAGGGACTAACAATAAATGGATGTGATTAAACTAAAACACCGATCTGATGGTTAAAAACGTTGATGACCTGAGAGAGCTCCTATTTGGCTCAGTTATAACATCCCTAATATGTTCACATCTATGTAGACATATCTTAGTGTAAGACCTGTAGTATAAACGATATTGCTTATCTTGAATCTTGATGATGTATAAAGGAGTAAAATCCACGAATAGTCACTGAACTTTAGTCAAAAATTCAATACGGTCACCGTACTCAAGGAATACGATTTTACGGTACCTGTACTCACGAGCAAGTGCCACCCACTGTTAGGAGAATTGGATCACTTGTTCGTGATGGCCGTGTTTGCTAGGGGTGTTTTTGCAGGAATTCCATCCTATACGTTCCTGCTCTGCTCTATTGAGTATGTCATGGTCGGCATACAACGAAGGCGCGGTGGCTCGGCATCACGACGAGGGAGGCGCTGGTGCTAGGGTTCGTGCTAAACGTGAAGGGGTACTCCGACATCCTGGCCATCAATTTCGCCGACAAGAGCGGGGTGTGGGGCGACACGGCGCATGTGGTACTGCTTGTGTCATCCGACATCATGGCCATGCTCCGGCAGCAGCGCCGGGCGTTCCAGTACCGCTCGCACTCCCTCCAGGACTTGAAGGTGGACCACGAGCTGAGAGTGCTCGCCTGCGTCCACGGCGTGGGCAGGGTAAACGTCATGCTCAGCGTCGCCGAGCTCTCCAAGGGCAGCGGCGCCCCAGTGGCCGTGTACCTGCTCCACCTGGTGGAGCTCATGCCGGCGTGCAAGTACGCCTCATGGACCTGTACAAGGACGTGGACGCCCGGCTGAAGCTCAGGAGCAGCGGCTACGACGTCGACGACGAAGACCAGAGGGGGTACGCGCGGGAGATGGACCAGGTGGAGGCGGCGGCGCACGGGTTCACCATCTACGACGCGGCCGTGCCGGTACGGCAGATGACGGCCATCTTGAACGTGGCGTCCATGGACGGCGATGTGCGCAACGGCGTGGAGGATGCGAGCGCTGACGTGGACATCGCTACTCGCATCAATAACCAGACAAGCAGGAGTAGGGTGTTATCCTCCGGGAGCCCGAACCTGGGTAAACCCCGCCTGTTAGCCGTCGTGATCACCTGGTACTCTTCACTCTCCCCATCAATCAACCCGGGGTGTACAACCCTGGGACTTGCCGAGTTACAACCTCGTCAATTGGCGCCGTCTGTGGGAAGTTCAACAAGTGCCAGGATCATGGTCGCACCGGCTCCATCCGCAATGAAGATCGGCGCACCCGCCATCAGGGAGTCGATTCGATTCGGCTCCTTCGAGTACGTCATCCACTCGCAAGCCCGCCAGTCGATGTACACCGATCTGGACAAAGGTATACATATCACCTTCGGCTCCATATTCTGTTGCATCGATAGTCGTGGTATACTCAGGTCTACGACTACCGCGCTACGCGCGACGACATCGTCAAAATCGCCGACCGTCGCGCCCGATGGATCCGTCAAGATCGCATCTGCCGCACCCGCGGAGATCGCGCCCGCGGAACCCGTCAAGATCGCATCTGCCGCACCCGCGGAGATCGCGCCCACCGAACCCGCGAGGATCGCATCTGCCGCACCCGCAAGGTTTGCGCCGGCCGCACCCGCGAAGAGGACATCTACACCCACAATCAAGTCAAGAACCACCTCCACCGCCGCGCCCTCACGCGCGACCAGGGGCCCGCGTCCGACATCGACAACGCGCGCGCCCTCACCTACGTGGAAGTCCCAGGTCTACCCCACGCCACTCGCACTCGCCCCGTCGAGTGCGGGCACATGGACAATCTTAAAGAGACGCGACAGTAAGTGCGCCGCGCGCCACGTTGCAGCAATTTTCGACCCCGAACAAGACGAGGGTGACAGAAGCAGCAGCGGCAGCACAAACTCTCCAACCCAAGTCTACCCCAGGCAAGTCTTCATGGCCGGCACAGCACCGCATGACGACGGAGATGAACCCGTATATCCGCTAGAGGTGGACATGCCAGACAACACCAAACTGGTCATCACACGGGACATGGCGATACAGGCCATGAAGCATATGGACGAGGGTACGTTCCCCTCACCCAACGCATCTCGCGAGGACCACCTGGCGGTCCAGTACTTGCTACGCAAGGAAGGCGAACGGATTCGCACCGAAAAGGCCGAACTTCTCAGGCGCAAAAGGGACGCGGATGCATCAAGCGCCAGGCGGGCCGCCCTCTCCTTCACATCCTCCACCGAGGTGAACCAGGGAGCACGGCGAACCAGAGCCCGTGTCCCTCACATGGCAGAAGCTGACCGAACAAGGCTAACACGCAACCTCGACTCTTCCTTCGTCACCGAAGATGAAAATGGGATACCCATCCCAAAAACAGCAAACGCAGCATTGATATCAGTCGAGACATACCTTCGGCTCACGCAGCCACCAGAGGGTGACGCGCGCTCGCTCCTCCACAAGCAACAAATTGCCTCCATAAGGGAAATCGAAGAAGCTCTAGCGGCCCAAGGGCCAGGTAATCAAGCTCATGGACCAGCGACGTCGGGCATCCCGACGGCGCAGCGACAGCCAGTCAAGGACCTTCGAGACGTCCTGACACAGAAGACGGTGGACCGCAGCCGCAAGGAGCGTTCGGCTAACGCCACACAGGCGGATGATCATACCGACCGCGACTTCGAGCCATGTGGTGCGGCATGTTTCAGTTTCAACATCCGCGACACCCGCATGCCCAAAGGCTTCAAATTGACGGCCGGCACACCAAAGTACGACGGGAAGCAAGACCCGAAGTTATGGCTTGAGGACTACCTTATCGCTTGCACCTGCCAAGGCGGAACATCGACAACGGCAATGCAGTACATCCAGCTCATGCTGACAGACTCTGCGCGCGGGTGGCTCACAAGCCAACCCAAAGATTCGTTCCGAACGTGGGAGGAGTTCCAGGACAACTTCATCAAGAGTTTCTCAGGAACATTCGCCAGACCAACAACCTACATCGAGTTGCAGGCCTGCAAGCAAGGGAAAAACGAGTCGCTCCGATCTTACATCCAGAGGTGGACACTCCTTCGCAACACCATGGAACCCGTATCAGAGGACAGGGTGATGGACGCCTTCATGCATGGCGTTTCTCGCCGCGACCTCCGGGAGGAATTTGGTAGGCTCCAGCCGAAGACCACAATAGAGTTAATGAAGACAGCCAACCAATGGGCTGAAGGAGAAGACTACGTCCGCGAAACTTCTCCCAAAAAGGAAGGCGAAACAAGCAACTGGCGCGATTCACGTCAGAAGAGGAAGGCACGATACACGCACGACTCAATCGAGTTAGTAGCGGCAGGTTACGAAACCTCCCGCGAGGTCAAGCGTGAGGACAGTCGACAGCACGAGCAAAGTCGACAACCCAGCTCGAGCCAGTACAACCGTAGCAGCAGCAGCGTCGACCGCAACGACGGAAATCAGAAGCGCGAGTGGAAGCGCCCGTTAACTGCGGCAGAAGAACTGATGCAGCCCTGCAAACATCACTCGTTCCGCAACCCGGTAACAGGAAAGTATGGTTCAAACCACCTGCTGAAAGACTGCCGCAAAGCGAGAAAAATATACCATGCCATGCAGCAGATCATCGCCCCGGTGCAAGCCATCCAAGCAGCACCGCAGCTGGCCATCCAGGCGGCACCCGCAAATAATAACCAAGTGCAAGCGGCATTCCACCAGCCGCAGCAGCAGGTTCCGCCGGCAGCAGCCGACGCGTACCCAGCCGCACGAGGACAACTGAACATGATCCAGAAGGGCCCCCCGTCGAACAGGAGGCAGAAGATCATCACACGCCAAGTGCTCCAGGCCATCAACAGCCCGCGCGTGGTACCAGACTACCTGCGCGGGTCTGAGACACCAATCACATTCTCCAGGGCAGATCACCCAGCAGAGGTAGTCCGACCCGGACACGCCGCACTCGTGATTGAGGCCCTGATCGGCGACTACAGCCTGAAAAAGGTATTCCTGGACGGAGGCAGCGGCATCAACATCATATTCGCCGACACCCTCAGACGGATGAACAGATCGACAGAGAAATTGCCGGAGTCGGAGACCACCTTCCACGGCATAGTACCTGGGCAGCCAATCACACCCATGGGAACAATCACACTCGACGTCATCCTCGGAACACCCGAGCACTTCAAGAAGGAGTCGATAGACTTTGAGGTCGTCGACTGGAAGTCACAGTACCATGCCATCCTCGGACGCCCAAGCTTCGCCAGGTTCATGGCAGTACCCCATTACGCCTACCTGATGATAAAGTTACCTGGGCCAAAAGGGGTGATCACCGTCCGCGGCGACTTTGGCCTCTCCAACAGTTGCGACCGCGAGTTCGCCAAGATCTCCGAGTTCTTCGGCGTCGAAGAGCGCTTCAAGGCCATATCAGCCGACAATGACAAGACCATCTTCCCGGCTCGCAAGAAGCCCGCCAAGGACGCAGCGTTTAACACAAACGACGACACAGTCACCCACCAGGTCCACCCGACCGACAGCGAAAAGACAGTCAAGGTCTCATCAAGCCTGACGCCCGCATAGGAAAGCGCGCTCGTCGAGTTCCTACGTGAGAACTGGAAAATCTTCGCATGGCAACCTTCTGACATGCCGGGGATACCCAGGGAACTCGCCGAGCACTCTCTGAAAGTACACAAGGACGCAAGACCTGTCAAGCAATCCATGCGACGCTTCTCAGGGCCCAAACGAGACGCTATCACCATGGAAGTCGACAGATTATTGCATGCCAAGTTCATCCGAGAGATCAAGGACTCAGACTGGGTCGCTAACCCCGTCCTAGTCGAGAAAAAGAAGACGAAGAAACTGCGCATGTGCGTGGACTTCACCGCAATCAACAAATGCTGCCCCAAGGATCACTTCCCGCTCCCGCGGATAGACCAGATCATCGACTCGACCGCAGGCTGCGAACGCCTGTCTTTCCTGGACGCCTACTCAGGTTACCAGCAGATCAGACTGAAGGTCGAGGACGAAGAGAAAACAGCTTTCATCACACCCGACGGCGTTTTCTGCTACCAGACGATGCCGTTCGGGTTAAAAAACGCAGGTGCCACATATCAGCGGACAATGCAAGCGTGCCTCAAGGGGCTAATCGGGCAGATCGTCCAAGTCTACGTCGACGATATCGTCGTCACTACCCGGAAGGAGGACACCCTAGTCGACGACCTGCACAAGGTCTTCGCCGCACTCGACGCGTACCAGATCAAACTCAACCCAGAGAAGTGCGTATTCGGCGTGCCAGCCGGAGAGTTACTAGGGTACCTTGTATCCGCACGAGGAATCGAAGCAAATCCTGAGAAGGTGCAGAACATACTCACAATGCCAGCACCAACGAAGCTCAGGGAGGTGCAACGATTAGCTGGCCGAGTCGCAGCTCTCAGTCGGTTCATTAGTAAGTTGGGAGAAAAGGCCTTACCCTTCTACCAACTGATGAAGAAGTCAGACAAGTTCGAGTGGACGCAAGAGGCGCAGGACGCGCTCAACCATCTCAAGAAGACATTGACAACCTCCCCGGTCCTCGTGGCACCACTGGAAAACGAGCCGCTCTACCTGTACGTCTCAGCAACAAATAGGGTGGTGAGCACTGTACTCATAGTCGAACGCGAAGAAGAAGGATACAGTCACCCGGTGCAGAGGCCCGTCTACTACCTCAGCGAGGTACTTACCCTGTCCAAGCAAAATTACCCGCACTACCAGAAGCTGGCATACGGAGTCTTCATGACCTCCAGAAAAGTCGTCCACTACTTCTCCGAGCACCCGATCACGGTGGTAAGCTCTTCCGGACTAGCAGACATCCTCACGAATCAGCGCGCGACAGGACGAGTCGCCAAGTGGGTTGTCGAGCTAGGACCATGGGGGCTGAAGTATGCTCATCCGAAGTCCATCAAAGCCCAAGTTCTCCCAGAATTCACCACGGAGTGGATAGAAGCCCAGCTACCGAACATCCCCGACCTGTCCAACGCATGGACAATGTACTTTGATGGCTCCAAGAAATTCAAGTCAGCCGGGGCGGGAGTCGTGCTCATCTCCCCCAAAGGCGACAAGCTCAAGTACGTCCTACAGATGGATTTTCCGACGCCATCCAACAACGAAGCCGAGTACGAGGCCCTGATCCACGGCATGCGGATGGCCAAAAACTGCGGCGCCACGCACCTCATGATCTACGGCGACTCCTACCTGGTGGTACAGCAAACCATGAAGTCCTGCGACGCCATCGCTGACAACATGATCGCCTACAGAGACCTCTACAATCAGATGGAAGGAAACTTCGACGGCTGCGAGCTACGCCACATCGGCCGCGAAAGCAACGAGGAAGCCGACGCCCTAGCTAACATGGGCTCAGACAGGGTGCCAGTCCCACCCGGCGTCTTCCTCGAGTGCATAACACAGAGATCCGTCAAGACTCAGGGTACAGCAAGCACAACAACGGCGAAAAGCGATGCCAACCCGCCAAGCCAAGACAAGGTCCCCATGGAAGTCATGCTAGTCGAAGCCACATGGACAGGACCATACCTGGCGTATATACTGCATCAGAAGCTGCCAGCTGACCCAGTCGAAGCGAAGCGCATCATCAGACGCTCCAAAAGTTTCACCGTCATCAACGGGGAACTCTACAAAAGAAGCATATCAGGAATCCTTCAAAGGTGCATAGATCCAGTCGACGGCCAAGCCATCTTACTAGACATCCATGCGGGTACCTGCGGGCATCACGCAAGCAGCCGGGCACTGGTGGCCAAGGCACTACGAGCTGGGTTCTATTGGCTCACAGCCATGCAGGACGCGGAGGAGCTGGTGAAGAAATGCACAGGGTGCCAAGAATTTGCCAACAAGCCGCACGCCCCAGCATCAGAGCTCAAGACAATACCACTAGCCTGGCCCTTTGCCCAATGGGGCCTGGACATGGTGGGCCCGCTGAAGAAATCCTCACCCGGAGGTCATACTCACCTCCTGGTCGCAGTCGACAAATTCACGAAGTGGATCGAAGCCGTGCCCATCACAAGCTCGACTGCGTCCACAGCGGTCAACTTCATCAGGTCAATCATCTTCAGGTTCGGAGTGCCCAACGGGATCATCACCGACAACGGCTCGAACTTCACAGCCGAGGAATTCAAAGACTTCTGCTCAGAACAAGGGATCAAGCTCAACTACGCGTCTGTCTCGCACCCGCAGTCCAACGGACAAGTAGAGAAGGCCAATGGATTAGTCTGCAACGGCATCAAGAAGCGACTGCGCGTGCCCCTCAAACGCGCAGCGGGCGCTTGGGTGGAAGAGCTGCCATCAGTCCTCTGGAGTCTGCGAACAACACCCAACAGATCTACCCAGTACACGCCATTCTTCATGGTGTATGGTGCAGAAGCAGTCCTCCCCTGCGACATCAAGTTCGACGCACCAAGAGTAGTCGCCTACGACGAATCAGAAGCAGAGGAAGCACTCGAAGACAGCAGAGACACCCTGGACGAAGCACGCGACATCGCCCTGGCACGATCAGCCGTGTATCAGCAGGACCTGCGCAACTATCATACTCGGAGGCTACGACCAAGAGCGTTCGTGGCGGGCGACCTGGTTCTTCGACTCAAGCAAAAGAAGGTGCACAAGCTCGCCTCCCCATGGGAGGGCCCGTACATCATAACAGAAGCAATAGGCAATGGAGCATACCGCCTAAAGGACTCGAAGACCGGAGCGGACTGCAGCAATCCATGGAACGTAGCACAGCTACGCAGATTCTACGCCTAGTTCAAGCAACCATTGTACAAGAAAGCCAACGCGGCAGGTTTCAGACGCGCTCTTTTCCTTACCAGGGTACCTGAGGGGACTGGAAGGTTTTTAATGAGGCGGCCTGCTCGCAAGAATCAATAAAGTGATCTAAAGAAAATCTGTCTCCCTTTCCAGTCACCGAAGAAAGTCATAAAAATCCTAGGCCGCCGCCCGAGCCACTCGGGGGCTGCGCCACACAGGTTGAAATAACAGCTTAGGCCGCCACTCGATCCACTCGGGGGCCGCGCCATACAAGCACAATCAAAATCCTAGGCCGCCACCCGAGCCGCTCGGGGGCTGCGCCACACAGGTTGAAATAACAGCTTAGGCCGCCACTCGATCCGCTCGGGGGCTGCGCCAAACAAGCAAAAAGTCATAAAAATCCTAGGCCGCCACTCGACCGACTCGGGGGCTGCGCCATACAGGTCAAGTCCAAAATCCTAAGGCGCCACCCACGACTTACGGGGAGCCGCGCCACACAGGTCACACTTGCAAGCCTAGGCTGCCACCCGACATACTCGGAGGCTACGCCGAAACAGGCCAAAGAAAAATCCTCGGCCGCCACTCGAACCTACTCGGGGGCTGCGCTGCACAGGTCAAGTTCCAAAATCCTAGGTCACCACCCGACATACTCGGGGGCTGCGCCACACAGGTCACACTTGCAACCCTAGGCTGCCACTCGATTTACTCGGGGGCTACGCCAAAAACAGGACTCAGAAAAATCCTCGGCCGCCACTCGAACATACTCGGGGGCTGCGCTGCACAGGTCAAGTTCCAAATCCTAGGTCACCACCCGACGCGGTCGGGGGCTGCGCCAAACAGGTAACACTTGCAATCCTAGGCCGTCACCCAATTTACTCGGGGGCTGCGCCAGACAGGAGTTAGTCAAAACCCTAAGTCGCCACCTGGTAGAACCAGAGACTGCGGCATACAGGCAACACTTGGCCGCTGCTTGACATACTCGGCAGTTGCGCCATCCAGGTCGAATCACGCGCCCTCACTTTCGAGTAACATATCAATTCTCATTACTCGAAACAGTACTATGAAATATTACAATGTATTTACAAAAGGCAAATTTGCCCTCTATAGCTAACCCTGTGCATCAGACGACAGCTACTCTAAACTGCAGGCTCAGCCTTTGGCGCGTCGAGAGGACCTACAAGCCGCTCGCTCAAGTCCTGCACTTGCCGGATAATCCGGCGCGCAGCGGGCAAGGTCTCCTCGAAGTCTTCGTCACCTGGCAGGCCTTCAAGCACCCGCTCAAGCGGAAGATGTGGCCGGTGCATCCGAACGTACGCCAGCGCCGCGTTTGCACCAGCCACAAGCTGAGCGTCGACAACTTCTTTCAGCCCTTCGCCATCACGGAACCTCCCCAGCAAGGCAGGCAACCCGTTCGGCTGCGCATTGTGCGGGAAGTACACGCGGTTGATGTGCAGAAGTGTCTTCCGGCAGCTCTCCAGAAGAAAGGCAGCGCGCCATGTACGATCCAGCATCGTGGCAAGGACGCGCCCCCTAGACTTGTTCACCCAGAACTGCCGAGCTTCATAGGAGTCGCCTAACGCCTCTCGAGTGACTCGCTCTTCAACGCGATCCCGTTCGGCTTCCCAATCGGGATTAACATCTGCACACATCAACTGCAAGTCAGAACGAGAAGGATAAACAGCAACGACGGCAGTCGCCAACAGGATACATACCCTGCAACTGCCGACTGATCAAGTCCATCTCTCCAAGCAAAAAATCTTCACGGCGTGAGAACTCCGCCGTGGGGTGCGACTGGGAGCGCTGCAACGTCAGCTCCGTCTTCTTCAGGGTCGCCTCAAGCTCCACCACCTTGTTCTTCAAGTAGGTGATTATCCGCTGGTCATTCACGCCACGAGGAGGAGCGGGCGCTGCCCGACGACGGCGAGCACCCGAAGAAGACGCCGCGCCACTCGGCACGGCCAAGGGAGAAGGCGGAGCGTCATCGCGCACGGCACTCTGTCAGGAATACGCAAAGTCAATACAAAAAGGCGACTGCCAAACACAGTTCAACTTAGAAAGAGAGAAAGGTCAGCAAATCCAATACTGACGATCAAAAGACCCGGCATGGGCAATATTCATTACAAAACAAAAGTTCAAGGTACAGATCGCAGCGCTACCGCATGCCTACAACTACGCCTACTCTAAGGCCGCGGACTGCGACCGGGAACGGCCCTTCCGAGCAGCCGCTTCAGTCGCCTTAGCAAGGGCCCTCTCGAAGAGTGCCACAAGCTGTGCAGCCAACTGCGAGGCGCGCTCCTTCACGCCACTCAGCGACGCGGTCCGACCGTCTGGCTTGCGAGGAAAACCGCTGACGATCTTCTCGAAGTCACCTGGAACTTGGTGGCCTAAAAGCAGCTGGAAGGTGAGCTCGGAGCCGCGTACCGTCTGCGACCGCGCGAAGTCGGTGATGGTGGTCACGTCCCCAAACGGCGCAGCCAGAGCGTCCACAGTCGCTGGCGGCTGGCTGCCCGGGAAGATGCTCTGATGCACCACGGCCAGAGCTCCAGTCGACTTCTCCAGCGCGGCAGCAGACTTCCTCAGAGCGTCCGAGGCATAGGCGCAGACACGGTCGAAGAAGCCAACCGCAGTCGCCAGGTCGAAGGTGTCACTCGAAGCATCTTCCGGAGGAACCCCACCGCAAGTCTCTGCACCAGAATTTAAAGTCAGGACAAGAAAGGGAACGAAAACTGAGTAAGCGAAAGGCTGATACTCACCCCCAAGAACAGCGGCGAGTGAAAGGAGGCGACCGATTTGAGTCTTCTCCTGGGCGACCCGCGCCAGATCTCGCTCTTGAGACTCACGGAGAGCCTTCTCAAGCTCACCCACCCGGCCAGTAGCCTGGTCCAGCGAGGAACGCAGTTGGTCCCTCTCCTTCTCCAGGCGAACATAAGCCGCGGCTGCGTCAAGCTGCTGGCGATAGTATGGCTGAAAATAAAAGAAGCTTAACGTCAATAAAAGTTGCGGGCGACTATACTAGTCACCCACACCTTCGGGGGCTACTCCCATCGGGAGCGCTGATCGCGCACCCGATGAGAAATCAGAAAAAAAAAAAAAGACTTACGTGGTCCAGGAGCCCAAGGTCATCGACAGCCGAGGGAGGATCCCGGCTAGACGAGGCCACGATGTTGGCCTCCGCGCGCACCTTCTCCCCCACCGCGGGTGTCTCCAGCCCAGTCGAAGGGCCAGAAGTAAGCTCCGTGTCCCGAAGGGGGGAGCCGACATTGCCAGAGTGGTGGCTGCAGTAATATCAAGAGCACAAAGTCAAATAAGCGGCGAACCCGCAACAGTACTACTCGAAGAACGCGTGGCAAGGAAGCTAACCTGGGGGAGCTGGCATCGTCGAAGCTTGACAGCGACGGCGACGGCATCCGCGCGAAGGACCGTGGCGCCGCAGAGGCGACCGGGGGAACATTAAGAGGTTCCTCCCAGCCACCCGAAGACTGCGCACCCGGGGACGTCGCCACGGCCACCTCCTCAGCAACACCCACGCCCTTGGCAGGCGACGACGCAGAAGCAGACTCGCCGCGAATTGGAAGCTTCCGCTTCTTCCTCGCGGGTTCCTCCACTTCGTCGCCCTCCTCCACCTCGTCGCGGGAAGAGTGGGCGGAGGGGATCTCTTCGTCATCGTCCTCATCCTCGACGAACTTCGACTCATCGTCGGGTCCGTTCTCAGGGAGCGGCGGATAGCTGATGAGCAAATCCCGACCCTAAAGCAGAGTAGACGCAAGTCGAATCAAAACACAAAGTAGACTCCGGTCGAACAAGTACAAGAAGAAAGCAAGAAAGGACTCACCTCAGGAACGGGCCTCGCGGCCCCGTAAGGAGTGATGGGGCACTTGACGTTGCAAGCGTCCGCGGCTCGAAGGTTGGTGATGGACCTGACGTTGGCCTCCACCTCCTCGTCGTCCAGCGGCTTGTCGCTAACGCCCTCTGCGGCCCACATCGGGTAGGGCCGGGCGCTCAGCGGCCGCACCCGAAGGCGGAAGAAGGTGGCCATCAGAAAGACACCACCCGCCTCACGCCCTAGGGTCTCGGTCAGCTCGCGCAGCAGCATCAGCAGGGGCCGCACCGCCTCCTTCTCCACGGCAGACAGCGGGTGCGCCCAGGCGCTAGTCTTCCTCAGCCCCCGCCTACCGTCGAATGCGTCCAGGCCATCTCCGGCCGACTGGACGTAGAACCAGCGCCTGCGCCACCCTTGGACAGAGTCCGACTTCTTCATCGCGAAGTACGCGGTATCACCGCGCACCTGGATTCCGAAGCCGCCCACTGGGTAGGACAGTCCGCTCTTCCCCACGTTCTTGCGAACGAGGAAGAGTGACTTCCACAGTCCCCAGTGGGGCGCGACCCCCAAGAAGCACTCGCAAAGCACGATGAAGCTCGCGATGCTCAAGACGCCATTGGGGGTCAGATCATGGATCTGAACCCCATAGGCGTACAGGAGCCCACGCACAAAATCGTGCATGGGGAACCCGAAGCCACGCGGAACGAAGTCCGCGAAGCAAACGCGCTCCCCATCGCGAGGAGTGGGAAAAGTATCTTTGCCAGGAAGGCGTACCTGGACTTCGTCCGCAGACGGCAGCAGGCCCTGCGCGCGGAGCATGTCGACGTCGGCCTTCTTCATCGTCGACCTTTGCCAGTCACCCTCGGGCTTCTTCATCAGCCCGGCAGTGTCGGCGGCGGCGGCGGAGGAGCCAGCGGTGCCCTTCGGCTTGCCCATTGCTTTGGTCGCAAGGTGCGTGGACAGATCGCTAAGAGCTCGAGATGGCGGTGGCAATGGCAGAGCGCAATAGGAGAGGAAAAAGGAAGGAATGGATCGGGGAGGATAACATCCCAAACGCCAGGGCGCAGTACTTATTCCTCGAAGATCGACATCTCAGCCGTCCATCGCGCAAGAGCTCCGAGCGAGGGCATCCGGCCGTCCACGTGTCGTGCGGAGAAACGAACCGTCGCCGCCAACCCCCTCCACTACGCACGGGAACCGAGGCGTCGTCATCGTGCCGCGAAAATTTCGCGCCCACTTCGGAGACGTGACAACTATGGACCGTGGTCAGCTCTGACAACGGGGCCCACCGCGTCACGTCCCATCGGGCGCAGAGGCGTGCAACAGTTCGTCATCAATGACGTCATCAATCCAACGGCTCCAAAATCAGCCGCAGAAACTCGAAAGATCTGTTCGAGTAGTAAGCTTAGCAGCTGAAGTCAGCAGAGTAAGATCGAGCAACGATCCGAGCACCCGAAAGAACCATTCGAGTGGCAACACAGTAAGCTCGAGCAGCCGAACCAATCCACAAAGTAAGCCAAGCAGGCTGAGTAGAAGCAAGCTTCGCAAAGAAGATGAAGGCAAAAGTAATTCGACTGCAAAGGTTACTCCCATCGGGAGCGGCCGGTTCGACTGAAGAATTCGAGTTCAAGCTCAAGATCAAGCAATCCAATGGCGTGTCCAGGAAGGAGGAGTCCTCTGTCCGACTCTGCGCTTCGACCAAGCACTCGGGGGCTACTGACGTGGGGCTACCTTGCGGGTGGCCCACGATGAGGCTACCTGGGCCGCGCCAAGGATGGAAAGGCCCGCAGAAGGCCCACTCGGGGTATCTCATATCCTAGTCCAACTCGGTTAGGTCTTGTAACCTACCGTATCTGTATCAACCACCCGAGACCTGGCTGCCTATAAAGCCAGGAGGGTTGCCCGTCCTAGAGGACACGCACGCTCAGAACTACCACAAACCCTAGCGAGATCACAATCTCGCTATTGTAATCGCTACTCGCATCAATAACCAGACAAGCAGGAGTAGGGTGTTATCCTCCGGGAGCCCGAACCTGGGTAAACCCCGCCTGTTAGCCGTCGTGATCACCTGGTACTCTTCACTCTCCCCATCAATCAACCCGGGGTGTACAACCCTGGGACTTGCCGAGTTACAACCTCGTCAAGCGCCTCGTGCCCTACCACAAGGAGCATCGCTACAACGGGCCGCGGGCGCATGGTTGTCCCGGCGCGACGACCGGCAGCAGCTCAACCAGCGGATCCTGCAGCGCGCCGTGCACCGTGAGGGCCTCATCGAGTGCCACCTCCCCAGCATTAGCGCTGCCGCGCGTGTAGAGCGTTGCAACAGAGGAGCAGGAGTCGGCGGTGCACCAAGTGGTGGTGGTTTTCCTGGGCAGGCCGGCCGTGGCGTACGCGGCGCGGCTGTCAGCACACCCGTCGGTGAGCGTGTCGGTGTCGAGGTTCCGGCTCGCCCAGCCTGTCGCATTGGCGAACGAAGACGACATGCAGACAAAGGAGCTGCAGGAGGACGAGGTGTTCATGGCGGAGGTGTCTGCGGGGTTCGTAGCGCCGGGGAGGGTGTCATACACGGAGACATACGTGAGCAACGGGTGGAGACGTTGCACGCGCTGAGCGCCATGGCGGGGATGTGCTCGCTATTCGTGGTGGGAAGGGGCGGCGGCGGCGCGTGGGCGGCGATGATGAGGGGAATGGGCGGGCTGGACAAGGAGGAGTGCACGGAGCTGGGATACGTCGGGGAGCTGCTGGCCTCCAACGACTTCTTGGGAGTTGGGATGCTCGCCATCGGTGCCGGTGCTACCGCCCCAGGGGTGTTTCTGCTAATTATTCCCCTCACATGCTAGCTGAGAGACTGACAGTGGGGCCCACACTAGCCATGTCAGCAAATACACAGCGGGTACATAGGCGGTGACTGTCGTTGACACTTGCTCGTGAGTTAAGGTACCGTAAAATCGTATTCTCTGAGTACAGTGACCGTAATGACTTTCTGATTAAAGTTCAGTGACTATTCATGGATTTGTATAAATCCGTAGCTGTAAAAAAAAATCGAGTCAATGATTTACCACAGTCCAAGTCGGTACTCGGTAACATTGGACGGAAGCCACTAGGCCGTTTCGCCCTGCTTCTGAAAACCCTTCTGAACCGCAACGGTGGTGAGAATAGCTGTACATCTCCATCTTTCCCCACGCCGCCAGGCCCGCCACCGCCGCCGCAGACCAGGGCGGCCAAACCGGCCGGCGCATCCCGTGCGGGCTCGTCTCGCCGTGGCAACTGCGGAAACCCGCCTACCCTTCGCATCGAATCTCGTCCTCGCGCCCTTTCAAGCTTCGGCGGACGGACGCTAGGGTTTTAGCTCCCCTGCCTCCGCTCGCGCGGGCGGGCTGTCCCGAGTCGAGGAGTAGAGGGCCCGCGGCGATGGGGCGCCCGGAGCCGGTCGTGCTGTTCGCGCAGACGATCCTCCACTCCCAGCTGGACGAGTACGTCGACGAGGTGCGCTTCCCGTCCCCTCTTTCTTAGTCGCCTCTTCTGCAGTCTACCGTCAAATCTTGCCACTGCCTGCTTAGCAGAAAGTTCGAATTGTTAAGCTCGACGGGGTTTAGTGTTCCATCTGTTCCATTGATGCACCAAACTGGCACGTAATTAGTCCGGAGAGCGAGGATCAGGGCTAATTGGTGGTACCTATTTACTTTATGCTCGAGCTCCTTTTCCAGTGTATGTGAAGCAAAATGCAAACTGAAGTGTGGGTTAGCTCTATGAGAAAAGTATTTCGACCTACTCTTGCTGGTACTTTTGTACATACCCAGGCTTAGCAAATCATGCAGCTTAACAGTTTATATGCTTCCGAAGCCCTATTTTATATCCGAAGTTCATGCGCACGACCCTAACATTCCCTGCAATGTGGCTCCACCTGTCCAATGTAGTGAAGTTTCTCATTAGCTCCGAACATATATAGATATATTTCTGCACACATACATGCTACACGGAACGGACAGTTTCAGTGAATATGTCTACTTGATAAACTCTTCGTGTCATTAGAAACCAGTTAGATGTATTTTACCCATTGTTAGCCTTGTAGATCTTAGCAAATTGAAAACTCCTTAATTTATTCGAATGAAGCATCTTATGGCTCCCAATGTCATATATCATGAAACTGATAACCCTCCCACCCCCTCCCCCGGTCACCGTATGTTAACCAACAATATCTTGTTTGTAACTGTCTCGTTTGGGATATACAATCCATACCAAAACAAACGTAAAAAATTGTTCTTGTAACTAGCACTTATGCCATATACTACACTCGGAGTCACAATATAGGTTGCTTAAGAATCGGTGCCAGTCAAACCATAGTCTATTTTGACCATCATTATGGATCAAATTACCAACATATACAACTCAATATTGGTACTACTAGATCCATCATGAAAATGGTTTCATAACATGTACTTATTGTTATTTGAAGCAAAATGGTTTCATTGAAAGTTTGAAACAGATGGTCAAAGTGTGACTTGAGACTTTGAGAGACTGTGTCAATGTCCTTAACATCCTATGCTATGGCGGAGGTCTTCTTAAAATAAATATATGCAGAAGACATTAATTTTATGTGCTGCGGACACACCTAGTTTTCAAAACATACGAATGCTTTCACCATTTGACATTTTTACCACACAAGAATTGAAATTTGTCTGTTAAAAATTGCAGGTAATTACTGTCCTGATAGAGTGAGAGAAAGAGATCGAGGGAAAGAGTCTTTTGTCTAGTTAAATTCATATTGTATACCTTATCCTTCAGTTCACTTAGTATGTTGTGTCATGCAGGTGCTATTTTCTGAACCTGTTGTGATTACTGCCTGTGAGTTCCTTGAGCAAAATGCCTCTCCTTCTACACCAAACATATCTCTTGTTGGGTAAGAAATTTTCTCTGTATAACTTTTTGCACCTATATTGAGCTTCCTTTGTAATAAACCTTGTAAAGGCGAGGTCTGATAGCGACAGTGTGTCCTGCGAAAGAGCATCACTGAACTTATTTGGTCGTTGTAGCTTAAAGTCTTTTGACATAGAAGCATACCCATCAAATGTGGTTTATTGTTCTCCATTGATACTATTAAAAATGTCCCATATATTTATCCGAATTTTCTAGCTCTCTTCAATTTAAGAGTCCTGAGTAAACTATACATTATTCTACAGCTGTGTGGGCACTATGCGCTTACATTTTGCAATGTGTTAACATTCTTCTCCTGCCTTTGCCCTCATGGATGAGCTAATTTCTTTTGTTAATGTTGTTTGTGTTATATCAGTGCGACATCCCCACCATCATTTGCTTTGGAAGTCTTTGTTCACTGCGACGGGGAGTCCCGATTTAGGCGCCTTTGCCTGCCTTTCTTGTATTCACACTCCTCATCCAATGTGCTTGAAGTTGAGGTATGGTATCTGATTCCAAGTTTTAAGTTGACGAATATTCCTGTCTCGTGCCTATATACATCTTTTTCTGTCTGTGTGTTGCCGTGTTACATCTACTTTCTCCAACTGAACTACTAAATATGTGAATGCTATATTGCTTTGTTGGATATGGATTTATGTTAAATTTTCAACTTAATAACTAGGCAATTTACAGATTTTTGTTCAATGCTGCTTATTTGATACAGTTACACATGCTTAACAAGTAAGGACCGATGCTGCATGTCACTCTGTATCAGTTTTTCTTGCCTTTTTTCCGGTATTTGTATATCACGGGGTCTTCAGTTGCTTATGCTAGCTACATATTTGTCTTACTCTTCCATTCCAAGTTGGCTTGTTCTGTTGCCTGAGATGTTTTTCTTTTACTCTACAGGCTATTGTAACAAATCATCTAGTGCTGCGGGGAACTTATCGCAGCCTCACTCTTGTAATTTATGGGAATACTGCAGAAGACCTTGGCCAATTCAACATAGAACTAGGCATGGATCATTCTCTTGCCAATGTGGTTAGCTCTCCATCAGAGGGAAAGTTTGAAGACCTTCCACCAGCACTACATTCGTCCAAATTTAAATTTGAAGAATCATTATCTTCACTCAAACCATTGAGTTTTCAGTCCACGGATTTGGACCTATCACTTGAAGTGAAGAAACTACTATATTTAGCTCTTAAAATGTACCAACTACCCAATGTTGAAAATCTGATTCCTGACTTAGAAAGTGCAGTTATCTCAGCTGTTTCCAAATATGTAACTAGTTCTAACTGCATGCCACATAGTTGGAATCAAGAGTTGGCTGATGGCTTCGACAAGAGTAATCTTGATCCCCAGGGAAGTAATAATATTCACACTGGAGCTAGCGAGGAGCTCTTGGAAATTTGGAAAAATGTCAATGATGTTGCTGCTACTCATAACGGTGAAAATGCCTTTGTGCTGGAGGAGTTGCCCACAACCAAAATTCTATTTGAGTTGTTCAACAAAAGTTTCCCATATTACACAAACTGTTCATTGCTTGATCTGCAATGCCCTTCTCAGGTGATTTATCTTATGACACTTGATAAACTGTTACATGGATGTCGAATGTGTTAGACAATTTATGTATCTTATGCCACTTCTATTTCAGAATAACTGGTTGGTGATGTCCTTGAGTTTGGTTCTTCTAATATGCTCCTCAAAAGAGAGTTGCTTTTATTTTGTTGATGCTGGTGGGATGGAGCAAATCGTTAATCTGCTCTGTTGGAAGACCCCCAAATCTACAGCGACTGCATTGCTTCTCTTAGGTATTGTTGAGAATGCTACTCGGCATGGTGTTGGATGTGAAGCTTTCTTGGGATGGTGGCCACGAAGTGATCAGAACAGTATACCCACTGGCAGCAGTGACGGCTACTGTTCTTTATTGAAGCTTCTACTGGAAAAAGAGAGACATGATATCGCCTCACGTGCTACATATATTCTTCAACGTTTGCGGTTTTATGAGATACTATCTAGATACGAGGTCTGAATTTCCTTACCAACCCAGTCCAATAAGTCTATTGTTCGTGTACTCTTCAGATTATATGAAGCTTGTGGTTGTGTTGCAGTCTGCCGTGGTCAAGGTGCTATCCGACCTACCTTCGGATGAGCTTTCAACGGACGGAATTTCTTTTCTTATTTTTGCAAGTAACGAGCTTGCCGAGATGTCGGTTAGTTTCTAGAATTGCTTTTATAGGGGAATACCCAATGCATACAGTTATATGTACACTGTCTTATACTCCCTGGAAGTGAAGTGGGTTAGCAGTTACTTTATGTTGATATTTCTTCTTGCAGAAATTGATAAATATGTGTGGCCCTATTGAAGATCCTTCACCGGTGGCTATTGCTAGAAGAATATCCAAGTCTAGTCATTTGGAAGACTCACTTTCATTCAAAGCAACAGTTGGGCTTATAACTTCTTCCAAGTACAGCTTCATGCAGTTTGATACAGATTCGTGTTTGTTATCTCTTATCCAGGTAACACAGGGATGCACTTCTTATTTTTATGGTTTATTGTTTAGTTATGAACGCTTAAAGATTTTGACGCAAGGTGAACTAGTGCTTGTTGTCAATCTGCAATGGCTGCTTGGGCTTAGTGTTTATTCTTTTTTCCATCTAACATCTTTGCTCTTGATGTAACATACATATTTTTCGCTAGAAAATGTACCATATATTTGAAAATTGATTGCAACATGGTAATATTGGCTCATTGAGAAGGTTCCATTGAATATGAAACATATAAGGGGTTCACAATGGCCTTTCATCTACAGTTGGTCCACATTTCATTATTATGACATTAGTACTCCCTCTGATCTATTTAAAGTGTCGGAATAATTGACGTATGAGGCATAAAATGGTAGCTGTACGAGTGACAATTTTTTCAGATGGGAGTATGATATCTGGAACTTGGAATTCATGTTGTAGACTAGATGATTTTTCCATTTTATATTTTTTCACGTGGGTCGGGTTTACGGCAACTGCGTCAAAGGATAAGGGCATGCAAGCAGAGGCAACTTGTTCTCCAAATCAGCCGAGGATGCCCATATCAATCTACTTAGTCAATTCCAAGTTTGTCTCTTACCTCTTAGATTGGTTTAAACTGTCCTTGTTTCTCAACTCTTTACAAAGAGAGGGCTAACATGGTAATGTAATAAATTATCAATAAACAGAGAGGAGAGTAGGCTCCATCCATTTACACGTTATTTGAAATTTCTTTTTTGTCACAATTGGCTCCTGTCGCATACTCGTATCAGACCACAATGAATCCTTGATGAATGTTGTCTCACGTGTGGGAGCAAGAGACCGAATACTGCATCGGGCTTAGCAGCAGAGCTTGCGTCACACCTTGTTCTCGCCTCAGTCATGGTCATGATGATACAGTGACCGATCGACTACTTTTATACCAAGTGTGAAGTGTGATGTCTGCTAGTACACGATGGGTGTAAACATCCATCAATGGGACTTCAGTGGCGACAACTTAGCGAAGAATGATCTAGCTGAAGGAGGGCACATAATCCAGGGGTAGGCTGTAGCACCTATGTATCAACCCTACCTAGAATGCTACCACACCACAAAATCTACAAAGTATTGAAAACGTTACAAATTGGTAGTCTCTGTATAGATGGACATCTGTTACAGGCCATTGACATATATATGACAATATAGAACCTCCACACAGTTCATACAAATATATAACTCCAAAGTTCATATTTGGATATGGCTACTCTTGTTTTACTCTCTACTGGTTATCAAGCTTGATGCTGAGCATGTCTGTGTTTGTCTAAGAAATGTGACTCTAGCTATGTGTTTTGTGTAGAACAGGAAAGAGGTTTTTTCCCTCTATCAGCGGCCTTGTTATCATCACCTGTAATGCATTTGGCAAGTGGGCCGGCTGCTGAAATTTTGATGGAGATATCATCGTCAATTGAATCCATTCTCCTCTCTCTTCTTTTTTGCCGTCCAGGTTAGATTGGCACACTTGTAAACTGGGATATTTTGTATCTTTTTTTATCTCACGTTATGATGTGAACACATATTTATACATTTCAGGGTTATCTTTTTTGCTCAGTCAACCTGAAGCAACTGAGCTTATTGTTCTTTCTCTTCAAGATGGTAAAGATATGAATAAAACAGAATGCATAACTCTTAGACATGCCTTTGTTCTTCTGTCGAAAGGATTCTTCTGCCGCCCCCAGGAAGTTGGAATGATCACAGAGCTTCATCTTAAAGTGGTTTGTGCAGACTCATTGCATCAGAATTATCCTTTGAATCGCTTTACGATCTTTTAACGTATAGATACAAATTTATTAATCACTAGGATGTGAACTTGGAAAACTAGAGTTGGGTTACGTCAAAATGTGGGGGTTGTTCTTCACCTAAGTCTTTCTTCTAGCCTAGATTTGTTCAAGCCATTAGTTATATATATATGTTCTCCTACATAGTTTGCATTTCTTTTCCACCTTTTTTCAGCTGATGTCATGTCACCCCATCATGCTTTTACTACATAAATGACTCATTCCATTTTGCCATGCATACAATCAGCAGCAGGGCTAGGATTTTTATATTGGGTATGCGAAGTCACATTTTTTTGGCATAACAATATAAGATAGGGAAGCTCACAATAAGAAAAATCTCAATAGATATTGGCTTTGATGTTGTGGTTGAAGTAATGTTCGGTATCTTTAAAGCTCTATCTCACATGAGTTTAAAAGCACCATATCATACTTGTCATGCTTGTTCGTTATTTTTCAGACCTACAAATCAATAAATTAATAGCTACATAAGGATCACCTCTAATGTCAATTGGAAAAAATTAACAACAAAAATAAGATTAAAGTATCGTGCACTTACGGTCCAAACTTGGGTGCTGCACGCCTGCACTGCTACTGTCGTGTTGCTTCCGGTATACGGCGGCACCGCCGAGAGCCTGCGACTGGAGCTGTCACTCCGTGCCTCTGAGGCGGGTAATCAGGTGCGGGGGCGGGTTTCGTAGAAGAGGGCCTAAGGGAGTCGTCAAACGCGGTGACGGCAGACGCATTGCGAGCCGCTGGTGGTGACACGAGCGGAGAAGGGTTCGGCGGCCTACCACTAGGATGGGAAGAGGATAGCAAGACCGGCGGCAGCCAAGTTATAGAAATCTGGCCCAATGGAAGCCCAGATAAAATTTTAAGGCCCAGGTTGTGAAGGCTGCTCGTGAGAGCCCTCTACAGGGCACGATTTCATTTATTTTTCCAGGATAACACAGGGAAAACCGGAAAAGAATGCTACTTTCTCCGTCATCAAATAGGCGGCGTATAAATTGAGTAAAAAAGTCAATATTTTTAAGTTTGACTAGATATATATATATATACAAAAATATGAAGATGTATAATACTTCCTCTGTTCCACAATGTAAGCCTTTTTAGCAAGCTAGTTTAGTTTGCTAAAAAGCCTTATATTGTGGAACGGAGGGAGTACCAAATCAATAGTACTAGATTCACCATAAGATATATTTTCATAATGTATTTATGAAATGTTATAATTGTTAATACTTTCTTATATGTACCCAATCAAAGTTAGAAAATGTTGACTTCTAAACTCAGTTTATAAGCCGCCTATTTGGGGACGGAGGGAGTCCATATGTACATAGTATTATGTACTGAATTTCTTTGCAAAAATATTGGTTATCGGCCGAAAACCAATGAAATGACCTATGTCCGCCCATGCATACGATACATGCTGTTACTTACATGAATATTGTTTAACTTGCAGTTGATTTTCCAACTTCACTTTTTTAAATTTTGGCTTCCTCTTGGAGAATTTTTGTTAACTATGTTGATGTATGACCATAATTCATTTTTAAGTAACTGATCAGACTTTATTTCTGTAGTTTTATGTTTTTGATGATGATTGAATTATCTTCTACAGGGAAGTGCTGCCAATAGGCTTCTTGCAGTTCCTCCAAACTCTGATGAGCTTTTGTGGGTTCTGTGGGAACTTTGTGCTATTTCAAGGTCAGCACTGAAGTCAGCATTTGTGGATAGTTTATGAAATTGCTTGTGATGTTTAGTTGTGTAAAATAATTACTACGGCTGCCAAATATGGAGATAGTCTTTCGGTAGAATGTGCCTTGCTTCATTTTTTTCAGTTTTCGTTTCTGTCTCAGTAAACAAGGACCAAGTAACATTGTTGGACAGTTTGCTCAATAATTTTAACTCTGTCCTGTTTTCATTGTTCTGCTCAAATATCCATAACTTTGGTATCCTTAGTAAGACATGCTGAAGATAAATTTGTAAATTTTAGAGTACATTTATGAGTTTTGGAATGCTGAAGATAAAGTTACATGCAGTTATAGTTTTCACTATGTGAACTTCAGTGCATATGTTTCATAGAATCCATCTATGTGATGCAGGTCTGATTCAGGTCGCCAAGCATTATTAGCTCTTGGCTACTTCCCCGAGGTAAGTTTGTTAAATTAATTTTTCATTCTTTATGCAACTTGCACTGTTGAGTGATGGAAGTATTTCTGGTATAGGCGATATCAGTTCTATTGAGTTCCCTCTCTTCATACAAGGATCTCGATTCAACCATGACAAAAGATGGTCAGTAGAATCATTCTTCACTTGCGGATATTTCATGTCTGATGTTTTGATTGAAGGCTTACATTTCTTTGTGACTGTCTGATCTCAGGAGGATCTCCATTGGGTCTTGCGATCTTCCATTCGGCTGCAGAAATTCTTGAAGTCTTGGTTGCAGATTCAACTGCTTCATCACTGAAGTCATGGATTGAATTTGCTACTGATCTGCACAAGGCGTTGCATTCCTCTTCTCCAGGTTCAAACAGGAAAGATGCTCCAACAAGGTTGCTTGAATGGATTGATGCTGGTGTTATATATCAGAGAAATGGTGCTGTTGGGCTTCTTCGATATTCTGCTATTCTAGCTTCTGGTGAAGATGCCCATTTTTCTTCTGGAAATGTGCTCGTGTCAGATTCGATGGATGTCGAGAATGTAGTTTCAGATTCAAATAATACTTCAGATGGTCAAGTCATTGATAATCTTCTTGGGAAGCTTGTTGCAAACAAGTACTTCGATGGAGTTGCTTTGTGCAGCACTTCTGTGGTTCAGTTAACAACAGCCTTCCGCATTTTAGCATTTATTTCAGAAGATAAGGTAAGCTCGTTATCCTCTTTTATTATGTTATAATTGCACAAGACGTTTAATTTGCAATGAATTATTCATGCTCTCATTTTTGCTATGAATAAAGGCTGTGGCTTCCTCCCTGTTTGAAGAAGGTGCAATTACTGTTATATACATAGTCCTGATGAACTGCAAGTCTATGCTTGAACGCTTGTCAAATAGTTACGGTGAGAATGTGATGTTCACGTGGCATTATGCAGTCTTTTCATGAAGTAGATTTGAGGTTTATATGATATTTTCATGCTAAAACCATCTTCGTTCGTTCTTTCAGATTACCTTGTCGATGAAGGGGCTGAACTTAGTTCCACTACAGAATTGCTTTTAGATCGGACTCATGAACAAGCCCTAGTTGATCTCATGACTCCCTCTCTTGTCTTGCTGATAAACCTCCTCCAGATATTACATGTAATGTGCTCTGTTCTATTCCTAGTATGGCTTAGCATGCAATTGCCTCAAGCTTGCTCATACCAATAGTCTTGGATGTATCTACCTCTGCAGGGAACAAAGGAACAATATCGCAACAAAAAGCTTCTTACTGCTCTTCTGCGATTACACCGAGAAGTCAGGTATCAGATAACCCTGTATGCATAGGAGCCCCCTCACCCCTCCATCCCTCTTACATAACATTTGCTTACATAATATTTTCTACTGTATTATTTCAGCCCAAGACTAGCAGCTTGTGCGGCAGATCTGTCTTTCATGTTTCCTAGTTTTGCTGTAAGCTATGGTGTGGTTTGCCAGCTTATTACTTCAGCACTTGCTTGCTGGCCATTGTATAATTGGCTACCTGGTCTGTTTCATTGCCTTCTTGAAAATGTTGAGCCCACTAATGCAGCAGTACCATTAGGTCCAAAAGACGCCTGCAGTCTCCTTTGCCTCCTGGTAAGCCGATTAGTTGCACCTGTATCTAGCGTGAAGATACCTACTTGTTTCTATGAAAAGACATAGGTGGCAGAATTATAAGATCGCACCTGTTCTCATTATTGTGTCTTTTGTCTGCACTTGAAGGGTGATCTTTTCCCTGATGAAGGCATATGGACGTGGAATGTGGAAGTTCCTTCGCTGAGTGCTATTAGATCATTGAGTACTGGAACAGTTCTAGGGCCTCAAGTTGAGAAACAAGTGAACTGGCACCTGCGTCCTGAACATGTGGCCATATTACTTGTAAGGTTGATGCCGCAACTTGATAGACTCGCGCGTGTCATTGACAACTTTGCTACTTCGGTATGTCCTGTTTTTGTTTATTTCTGGTGCCTTTTAACTCCAAATCAAGTCACTTTTCACTATAGCTAATTGTATCACATAGGCCTTGATGGTGATACAAGACATGCTTCGGATCTTCGTTGTTCGTGTTGCCTCTGAAAAGATCGAGTGTGCGGTGGTTCTTCTGCGGCCAATTTTTATTTGGTTGAATGATAAGGTTGATGGAACTTCCCTGTCTGAGGGAGAGGTCTTTAAGGTATGCTAATGCATAGTGATTATGGTTGCATAACTGTCTTATTGTGTGCCAGATAATATCTGTTAAATACATCATTTGTCATGTATGCAGTGACTGTTCAAAGTTCTGTAGGCAACAATATGAAGTCAATATTAGGTCCACACTTATCTGCTGGTTCAAGCAGGTGTTGTTGTTGTCCAACAAATGTGTGGAAATACTATGTTACGAAAATTGAAATTATAAAGCCCTGTGACCACCAACAGAAATTGTGGGCTAGCATTCAGGTTTCTGGAACCATTGTCAATCCTGGATCCCATTTGTTCTGGAAGACCACTTTTTTTCAGTTTTTTAAGGTTTTATATGCTTCTGACATATTAATTAGTGACTCTGTTGAAGTAGCACCAAAAAAGCGACTTCAATGCTGGCCACATGCAAACCAGAGGCTGGCTTGCTTCTGGAGAACTTGCTAGTTTCTTGTGGACTTGTGGTAACTTGGTAGGCTTGTTTCTGTCCATGTTTGTTTAGACGGTTTCTCTCTGTAGTGCCCCCTTTACATGGGGCGTTTAACTTGGTCCAGTAAAAATATAGAACGGTAACTCTACTTGTGTGTGATTTGTCATAGCAAACAAGCACTTAACATTTAGTTACTGTGCAGTATATTTGAAGGAGATTATCTTTTCCCCCAAATTCAGTTCTCCATTTATATAAGCTCTCAGCATCACCGATCTGAACTTGTTTAATGCAATATTTTCAGGTGCATCAGTTACTTAAGTTCATTGCAAAACTGTCTGAGCACCCAAATGGCAAGGTGAGAGGTCCTTTATAATTCTCGTGTATATTATTTCTCTCTTTCTCCTCTCTCACTTTCTCTCTATTCAGGTATTGCTATGGAAAATGGGAGTTGCACGGGTTCTTAAGAAGTTGTTACAGAATTGTAGCAGCGCATCTTACTTGGAAGATAAGATGTCTGAAAGAGGAGCCTACAGAAGCGACCAACTTATGCTCAAATGGAGGATTCCCTTATTCAGATGTCTTGCATCTATTTTTAGTTCCAAGTCATCTAGTAAAGAGCAGACTGCTATTGAAGAGTAAACTCATAACTACCAAATTATTTACTTTAGAAGTACTTCACCATTTACATGTGATAACTAATTATACTAAGCCAAAGTAGGTCTTCGGAGAATGCTAGTGCTGAGGAGTGCTCTTCTATCATGCATCACCTCTTGGTCTTATGCCAGGTACAGTATATTTTGTGTTGTCTACGATGAAATGCTTATCAAACCAGTAGTGTCTTTACTTTTTACTGCTGTACTTCATTCTTAAGCTTAGCTCACTACTTCTGTAGTGAAGCCAGGATGTAGTTCTTCAGTTTTGCTGCTCTGAAAATTTGATACCAAGTTTTATTTATGAAAAGCCATGTATAGAAAATGCTCCGCGCAGTTAGTTGAAGTTCGTAATTTCTGTGTTGGAAAACCTAAAGGATAGCTGAAGTTTCAAAATGATGTATGAGAAGGAAATACCCAGGATGAGGACATGGAATGGGGATAAGGTTTCTTCTGTTGCTTTCTTTTTCTTCCTTCACAGGGTTGTGTTGCTACTTATTAATATTTACTTAAGAAACCTAATTCCAAAGTTGTATGTGCAACTAATCCTCCAAGTACATATGAATTGTATCACATGTACTTTAACAACACGGCGTTGTGACAGTTTCTGAACAAGATGTTTATTTGATGGAAAAGTATTGTGGCTGATCCATTTTGTTAAATTTTATGCTGAATTTATACTACATTCATTTTTTTTACGTTACTCATAATGCTATATGATGGTATGTCAGGTTTTGCCAGTTGGACGGGAATTGTTTGCTTGTTCCATGGCATTCAAAGAAGTGGCTTCCTCCTATATCTGTAGAAATGCAGTACCTTTGATATTTTCACAAATCCAAACTCCTAACCAAGATGACGAGGAGAAAAATGAGCATGAGACTTATCACGACTCATCAAATATGGATAACTGGCGTTGCTTTATCCCTCTGTTGAAGTGCTTCAAGCGACTCATCAAATATGTTGATGCTAATCACCAAAAAGATTATTGTTTACAAACAATTTATTCCTTCATACTTGGTGCTATTGCCCTCAGTCAGTACGGTGACAGGTAAACATCGTTTCTTCCTCCTGCCTATGAAATCATGATAATACATGTCCAGGTTTGTGGTTTCCATTTTCCTCATTTACAAATTTGTCATTCTTATACTTCATTTGCACTAATAGGTATTGAACTGTCTGCATTAAAATTCTAGTAAATCCTTTGACTGATGTGATATGAACTTGTGGTCTATATATGTGCAAAGACGACAACTAATTAAACAAACTATTATATGGATGTTATTTTGTGACTTTTAAATGTCTTTTCTCCAGAAATTTACAATTAATCTTGATGCGTGCTTGGTGTTTAAGTTAATCATCCACATAGGTGATTAGTATGATCTCCATGTTGGAAAACTAACTACTAATCAGTATAGTGTGGTGATTGTTGAGGGCTACATGCGGCCAGATATCTTGTCTGTATGAAGAATAAATGGATTTGTTCCATATGTGATGGCAATATGGTTTTTTCTGATAAATTGGTTCGTGATTTTGGTGTTCTTTGTAGATTAAGTATTTTGTATTTCGGTTGATCATTATTAACTGGAAGTTGGTTCCTCATATTTTACTGTGCTTATCTAAGATTAGATCTGAATATGTATAACCTTATATCAGTTATAAGGTTTCAAACGATTTTTTTCTTTCGAAACGGTCAATATCCTCAACTGTAGATGCATTTATATGTTTCCAGTGCTGCTTTTCTATTGTCCAGATAACGTATTGAGTTACTTAACTGTTTCTGCTGGTTGCAGTCTTGAGGGCCTCATCATATTGAGGGGTCTATTGGGGCACTCCTTTGACCATGGTCTTACATTGAAACCCGCTGACGATACTTTGGATGAGGGTATAGTTTTAATGAAGACCTTTGAAGAGAAGATAGACCAGGGCTATGATGACTTGTCGAGTTCTGTTGGGAAGTCTCTTCTAAATCAGGTATTCATTTCATTATCTTATTACGTCTTTCTTTTACTTCCATGTTTCTCATACTGACTTCAATTAACAGGTTCAGAGTTCCATCACATTGCTTTGCTCTATTCTCGAGAATTCTGTCCTACTAGAAGATTCAGTGCAGATGGTTCTTGAAGGCACTTACTTGCCATTTGGAGTGGTTCGCTCAGTTGTTATGACATCTCGTCTAATGCCATCCCTAGCCTCCGTAAATCATGAATCTGTTCTCTTCTTTTCCAATGCCTGGAAGGGTATTGCTGATTCAGAAGAATCTGTTGAGGGTGAATTTTCAAAGAGGCTGGTGTGGGAGTTGCCTGATTCTTCTCTAGAGAGACAACTGATTCCTGGCCAATCTGCTAGTAGAAAACTGGCATTAGGAGAGGCTGCAGGTAGACGTATAAAAGAAAATCAAGCACCTGAACCTACTGGACAGTTTGCTCGAGCTTTAAGTACAGCTAGTGCTTCTACAGGTCATGCACGTAGAGACACTTTCCGCCATCGTAAACCAAACACAAGTAGACCACCTTCAATGCATGTAGATGATTATGTTGCAAGAGAGAGGAACATAGATGGTGCAAGTAGTGCATCAAATATTGTAAATTCTACTCCACGTGGAACACTTAGTGGAAGACCTCCATCCATTCATGTAGATGAATTTATGGCAAGGCAGAGGGAGCGCCAAAATCCTGTCCCAGCCCCCTCTGGGGACGCACCTCAAGTAAAAAGTCAGACGAGTCTGGATGACAATGTCCATGCTAAGACGGAGAAACTGCAACAACCCAAGGCTGAGCTTGATGATGATCAAGAAATTGATATAGTCTTTGATGAGGAATCAGAGTCAGATGACAAACTTCCTTTTCCTCAGCCAGATGATAATCTGCCACCTCCTGTCATTGTTGGGGAAAATTCTCCAGGCCCAGTTGTTGAGGAGACAGAAAACCCGAATGAAAAAAGTCCCTTTGCAAAGAACGGTGATAGTCTTGCTGCTGACATATCTTCCCAGACCTCTATGCTTCCAGAAGTTAATGTTCCTTTGGAGCGAAAAGATTCAGTTTCTAGCCCAGAGAAGAATGTGTTCAGTGATCGTGCTGACGAACCTGCATATATTTCATCTCATAACAAGCGTCCTGCAGAAGCACCTCTCCGACAGTTGCGTCCTAATAATTAT
This sequence comes from Poa annua, assembly GCA_026929855.1. Taxonomy (NCBI): domain Eukaryota; kingdom Viridiplantae; phylum Streptophyta; class Magnoliopsida; order Poales; family Poaceae; genus Poa; species Poa annua. The sequence continues at coordinate 83,789,886 of CM049430.1, forward strand.
CAGAAGAGAAGTCCATATAAGATGTCCGAGAGTTCTGTTTCATCTGGATCTCATGGACATGATCATAGGCTTTCCAAAAACCAACCACCTTTGCCACCAATGCCACTACCAACCTCTTCCATGCCTATACAAAGTCCTGATTCAAGTAAAAGACGGTCATCTTACAGTGCTAGGGATGGGCCACCACCTTTTCCGTCTAATTACCCTGTACAGCCTTTTGAAGCTAGTATGCCGACTGCTTTTGTGGGGCTTCAGGTAATGGAAGAGAAATCTTTTCAAGTTTCAGTTAAAGTTTTGTGCTGCTTTTTACTTGCTCTTGCAATTTAGATTCTTCAACGTGAACTTACATTTTCAGGCTCAAAGTGAACAGGCCCTGGCAAACAATGGTACTTCATCATCAAATGCTCCTAATGCAGATGTCAATTTCATGTGGAATTCTTTCCCAGTAAATAGGGCTATGGAGCACTTCAGCTCTGGTACATCTGCCCGACCAATGGCACCCCTACCTTATTCAGTTCCTGCAACCCAACATGCCACAATTAGCTCTCTATCTCCTGCATCACTGTATAACCAAGGCAGTGGTGTTCTCCAGACTTCCCTGAACGATGCAACTACAGGCATGAATTCTGCTTCTGGCAGCGCAATGCTGTCCTCATTTGCATCGCAATATCTAATGGGCAGGCCTCCAATGCCTACTCAATTTTATGGAACATCTCTTCAACATGTTCAACTCTCATCTGGCCTTCCACAGAATGTGTCCAATCCTCAGTCTTCTGTTTCCTCGATGCAAGCACGCCCACTAGCACCACCACTACCTCAGCAGCCTCATCCATCCCAGACTCAGCAATATCTTGGCTCTGTTCAATGGCAGCAACACCAAGAGCAGCCTCAGTCATATGCGCAAAGTAGTATGCAGCAGCAGATGGCTTTGCAGTTTCAGAACCAGCTTCCTGTTCCTCAGATGCAATTTTACCAGACTCAGCAGGAGTTTGCTGTGCAAGCACTGAGACAAGCGGGTGAACAATCACAGCTCGCGAACCAGAGTATACAAGCTGGTAGTTCGTCTCAACAGCCAAGGGAACGAGATCAGGACATCAATCTACAGCAACTTTTCTCATCTCCAGAAGCAATTCAGGTTAATTTATTTTTTACAGAAGCTACGTACTAGAAATAGCATTGCCAATGGTGTCTGACCCTACAGTTTAACTGTTGCAGAGTCTTCTAGGTGACCGTGATAAGCTTACCAACCTTTTGGAGACAAACCCAAAACTGATGCAGATGCTTCAGGTAAAGCTTGACTGTATGTTTGAATGCAGTGGAAGCTGCTTCTGTTGTCGAATTCAGCTGTATGTTGATCTGAAATATCTACTTTGAATTCTTTAAACAGGATCGTATTGGCAAATAGGCTTCAAGTGGGAAATGACGCCTATTTTTGGATCTGTTGTGGCCATGATGTGCTAGCCGAAGAATGAAATAGAATGATGCCCGTGTACATCATTATGTCTCAGTTGTGTGTAGCATGTTAATATTAAATTTTGTAATCAATTTGTGTGTAACTAAATTTTGTAACAAATTTTGTCCGATGCTCCTATATCCCTTGGACCTTATTATGCTACTACTCTAGTTCTAGCCGTCCTGAAATGCTGTTTGGTTAGGGCATCGATAGGATCTGTTGATCTGACTAACTTCCACATGGTTAGACTGTAGCGTGAGGGCCAGGGTAATTGTTCTATGCTTCAGTTTCCCTTTTCCAGTAATTTGAAGGAGGCCCATCAGACAAATGTTTTGAGATCTGTAAACTATTTATGTAAGGTCCGTGGCCATGCTCCCTAACGCTGGTTACTCGGTTATTATTAATCCTGATCTCGCCTGAGTCCAGCATACTGATCTTGTTTGTAAAATCCTCATCTGGCATGCGTTGAAAAAGCTACTCCGTAACTAATATGTTGATTGACAATATCAGCTGTAAGTTATTATTATTATTATTATTTGATGGGGTAGGTTGTTTCTTTTGCCACCATGATGGCCCTGAAGGGTTGACAATTGATTTATAGGTTATAAAGTTTACAGCATGTTTCCACTGGTCTCTGGAGAGTGAATAGAATGGCTCCCGGGTGCATGTGCACCCGGTTTTTTGAAATGCAAAAAAAAGTTAACGCGTATTCAAAAATGTGAAACAAAAATTTCATGTGCATGACTTACAAAACATGTGCCCGTGCATGAATTGCATGCCCAACATGTTATATATTTTGTCTCGGTAAAAAAAGAAAAAATATGTGCTATATAGCAAGTGTATATGTCATGTATTTTTGTCTTTTTTGTACGGGCCAAACGAAAAATTATTTTTTTACAAAACTTGCGAGACATGCTTGGTACATGCGAGATTTAATTTCCGGCTTTAAACTACCGCCCATGTTTACTCCATCGCAGTTCATGAACTACGAGAGGGCAGGACGGCAGGGTGTCTTCGGACGCATTGGATATCGCGGTGCTACAAGCAGTGAAGCAGGCACGACATACCCAAAATGACTTTGCCATCAGCACCGATCATATACATGACGTGATTGCCTCTACTGTTGTGCAAAGTCATTGGATCAAATGGACAAATGTAGGCAGATCGGAGCCTTTTGATGAGCTCCCAGATTACTCTTGTAACATGAGATCCGAGAAGAGAGGAGATTTGGCCGCTTGTTGTGACTTGTGAGGGTTGGTCCCAACAGAAAGATGACCGAGGTAATGGCGAGGGTTAATGCCTTAATTGTAAGGTCTACATGGATCATGTGGAGCTCCCTTATGTCAGTTACCGGACTTTTTTTTGTTAATCCTCAATTGTATTTTCTTTATCGCACTGCCTAATGTAACAACCCCTGTTAAATGCTTGCTCTAAATTTGCGAACCTCTACAATGGCTCTGTTGCATTAGAGGTGGTGTCTGTTAAAAAATGATTCCTACATGGGAGGGGCCATGTGGTGTTTTTGATAGAAGAAAGATGCAACAATACCGATATTGCGAGCAAGAGCACTCGAACTCGGGTGGGTGGGGAGGCATCAGCCCCTCCCCACCACTAGGCCACGCCTTAGTCTGCAGAGGTGGTGTCTGTTGCATCAGAGATTCAGAGTACAGTAATTCAATTAGCGTCCAAGGACAGCGCTGGAATAGTATGGATCGATAAGTACATCCGGTCTGAAACTTGGGAAATGCAAGGTTAACTGAACTGGCCAATAAGTTCCACCAAACTAGCCAGAGTTATCCCTCATGCATATCCAGCCATACCAACGTTGGCGGTAGCCTTGTTGGTCTTTTTGGCAGCTTGGCTCATCGATTTCGTGTAGTACATGTAGAAGTACACGTTCAGAATCATGGTGAAAACCACAAAGACCGCACCCGAGATAAACACCCCTTTCCGCAGAGAGTCGCAGGTCCAGCTCCCTGCATATATCATGTGTCTGTACTTGGTGTGGTAAGCGTTCTTCGTTGCTCCAGCAATCAAACAGGACTCAGCGATTATGAATGTGATCCTGACATTGTGCAGGTAATACACATTATACACTGAGGCAACATAACTTGGGCAGAGAAAGAAATTCTGTAGGCATATGAATTACCATGAAGATGCAAAGTAGATAATGGACCAGGCTCTGCTTCCACCGGGGGCAAGTGGCTGGCCAAAGCACATGCACTTTGTAACTCCCATAAGAAGTGACTGACCCGAAAGGAGAAACAGGAATGCACCAACACCATAGCCAGTAGAAATGTCGGAGTCATAAACGCAGAATGTGGAATTGTTGTTGTCAGTGACTATTGAACCCTGTTATGGCATAAAATAGACAGAATGAGATTAATGGGAAAATGTACCAGGAAGAATGGATGATGCAACCCACCATCCTGGTCATTCACCTCACACAAAACTTATTATGAAGAACTGAAACTTTTGCTGTAAGTAGCATAGTTTACTGATGGTGTTGATTGGTACTCATAAGAAAAATTGAGTGTGTAAAAGAACTTGATCCCTTCAATAGTTCCTGTTTGGTATCACCACATTAAGCAATTCTTCAAATTTAACAACTACTGATAATATTATCAGCTAACTAAATACTGTAGAAATAATATTTCTTATGCCAGTGTGAGAACACAAAAGGTTTAATCTGCCTTTCAAGTCCAGCCCGTTCCCTCCCCATCATGATATGCAGATTGGTTCTTCCCCATGAACCAAAGAAGAAATATGCTTAAGGTAGATGCCCTTGAATATGGTGGAATAGACTTCACAAAGCCTCAGCTAAATATATTAATTTTTAGTCAAAAGTCAACAAAGTATAACTTTGACCAATCTTGTGGACAAAAATATGAATATTTACAAGATTTAATAACATGCTATGAAAACATATTATTTGTTGGGTCTATTGATACTAATTTGGTATTCTAAATCTTTATTTTTTTGTCTATATTGTTGGTTAAACTTATTGTACATTGACTTTTGACCAAATTATACGCCTTATTATGAAGAACGGATAGAGTATATACACTTCATTTCAATACAGAAGCACCTAGGATCACAATGCTCCTGATAAATGCTAAAGAGGAGATTTTTTCCATACGATTTCAAACCGAAGTCGGGTTCCACTATCACAGAGTAACAGAACAAATGCTAAAGATGAGATGAGTATAGTTTTCCCTTATGTGAGCTGGTTGAGTTGTAATGTTCACGCCATGGGAATTTTCCAAAGGATTCCTTCCGCACTACACCTCACACGGTCACACCTCACAGGAATTTTCAACTGACCCAAACCTTTTGGAGAGATTCCATTTTTTTCTTTCCAGGGAGCAAGCAAACAACTTTTGACATAAATTTCCCAAAGCAATCCAATCCACCTCACCCGAAAAGCCCCTCACTCTTAACAGCAGGCACAGCTTCAAACCGTCTGGTTGTCTGATCAAATTAGTAACCAGCTGAGCCTCAACGCTTGTACAGCACATCAGCTAAACAAATATTAGCACTTGCAATATCAGGAATTTCGATTTCTATTTATTTAATCAGCAAATTCGATGACTGCGACCAATCTGGGTCACTCCCACGGTATACTTAAACATTCTCTACAGCTACTCAACTCAAGCAGAAGCTGATCTAACTTCTCCGATACCAATCAACTGACAGCAAGAATCTCCAGCTGAAAACAGTCGCTTAAACATCTACAAGAAATCTACATCCGACCTATGGGATGGGAGCCCCTCCGATCCAGAGACGCGCGGCTCGCTCGGGGTGCTTGCAGTTGCGGTAGGGTTGTTGCCGGGAATCTAGAGAAAAAACTATGTGTACAAAGAAACATATCAGTAGATGGGTCGGTGGTACCGTGCTGCGGCGGCGCTCGGCCGCGATGGCGAAGCCGAAGGCAGTGAGGCAGAGGGCGACCACCAGGATGTGCACCAGCAAGGAGGTGGTCCTCCCCGTCTCCCCCATCTTTCTTCCTCGCTCTAGCTTCTCCCTCCGCAAGTCAGTCAGTCAGTCACTTGCTGTCGCTGTGGATGCTGTTGGGAGTGAAGTGAGTGAGGGGAGCCGCCTGGGGGAAGGGGGGAGAAAGCGAAGCGAGTGTGAAGAGGGGAGGCGGGCCCACGTCCGCAGTGCCGCCGGTAGCAAAGAGAAAAGAAATGGGCAGGGATCCGCGGAGTGGGAAGCGAACAAAAGTCAAGGGTGGTGGTCTAGGGGGCCTCGCCTCCTGTTTTTCGGCGGCTGGTTTGGGAAGTTGTCACTTGGAAGGACGATATTGCCTTTCCACACATAACAAATGATTCCATACTTTTTGTTATTTCGATCACGGTGGATCCCGAGCTCACATGTCTCCTGCTTGAGTAGGATATATTTTAAAAAACAAAGATTTTAAATAATTTTGAAATTTTGGAACCAAACATATTCAAATGTTTTACACTCTCAAATTGCACGATGAAATGGAATTTGTCTGGCTCTATACAAAAATAACACATGAGATTTTTTTCTAAAAAATTAGATGTTCTTTTTGTACAGAATATAAGAAATATCATTTCTGAAGGGGATCGTAGGCAGAAAATAATAATTTTCCTAACAACGATATCCTTAAACTAGCCAGAATCAATACTATGCAGATATAGTAATACGACGGAGATCGGAATACATACCCTTGTAAACCGAAAGCGGTGATTACGTTCCCGCACGAACGTTGACGATGAAGACGACGAAACCGAACTCAAGGTCGTGTAGACGAAGTAGACCTCCCAGCACCGCTAGCGCATCACCTCGCAGGACGTTACACACGTACGGTGGAGACGACGACTCCCGAAGCTCCAGTCCAGGACGAGCAGCGGAAGACTTGGACCGGAACACCAACAGCACGGCGGGCGTATGGTGGAGAGAATTCTCTCTCCTCGGCGCAACTCCGACAAAAGGGAATCACCTAATCGAGGAGAAATTGAGAATTAATTGGATGAATTAAAAAGCCAGAGGTGCACCTCTATATAAAGGCTCCCGGGGGAGCCAACCTCACCAGCCGGGCGGTGTGGGACTAATCCCAAACCCCTACCGTCGGCCAAACAGGTGCGCCGGCCCTAGGCCGGCCTCTCCCCCAACCGAACCCTGGAGGGGACTCCCCCCCATGGGCCTTCTTTCCACTAGAATGCGGGGAATCAGCCTTTAAAAATTCGAAAATAAATAAATAAAATTGTATTAACTATGAATTACACTAATTAATATTAAACACATATTATATAATTTATTCCGACTCCGAAAACTATTTCGTCGCTGCCTGATCTCCATCAGATCATTCCAGGGACATTCCCGGTGTTCTCTTTCCTTTTCGGTTGTCTTGTCGAAACCCCTTAAGCGTGTTACCCTAGCTGTTCGATATAATAACAGACATGATCGAGACCCCTCTCCGATCAATGATTAACTTGTAGGTCTGGACACCGTGAATTAACCCTTGTGATATAACGAATGACTTTTGTCGATCGAACCTAGACGTCGAGTCTTAAACCTTTTGCCGTAGCGATACTTAGCGTGTCCGAGACTCGTTCATAGATATCTCCATACCTAACTTGATCTCGTTACCGACAACACTATGTTCTACTCGTCCGTGATCTTATGTCCGGATGACCTAGTCATATGCTTGCAAGCTCATTTGACATAATCTCACCGAGTGGGCCCTAGAGATCTATCCTGCTATGCGGACTGGTAAATCCCGCTCTTAACCCCTCGTCTCAACTATTCCCTTCCGATACCCGAGAGGGACACCTTTATTGTCACACTATATAAGATATGACGTTTGATGCAATCAAAGTATCTTTCAGGAATAACAATAAGAGTTGATCTCACGGTCGAAAACGTAATGACTACGTCCTACAAATATGGGTATGTCCATCACATCGTTCTACCAACGATATGACTCCATTGCCAACTGACTTCATGTCACATGATCGGGAAATCTCGATCATCAATCGCACAATGAACTAGTCTTAGTAGAGTCTACTAGGGACCTGTTTGTTTATGTATCACACGTATATTAATGTTTCCGCTTAATACAGTTATAGCATGACACAAAACGTATTATGAGCTGTGGTGACCCAGCATACCATTGCATGGTGTAGTATGCTATAGTCGTTGACATAGCACCAATGGATCACCGTCCACCAGTGTTACATCATCAGAGTGGTACAACAGAAACATCGCAGATCCAAGGCATGACTATAGATTACAAACAGAAGATCCAGAACAAAAGATCTTTAGAACCTCCTCAAAACAATGAGGCAATGCCCTAATAAAAGAAGCTCAAATGAAAAAAATCTCGGAGGAACTAACCTATACTAACCCTACTGCTAATGTTGTTAGGCTTGCGATTGCGTTGTAGCATCGCCTACAGAGATAGGTTCTATGACTAGGAATATGTCCTCTTCTACACTACATCTTCATTTGTCCTCCGTCTTCCTTCAATTGCATCCACTCGATGTAGTTGCCTTATTTGGTATCTTGAGTTTATCCGCCTTCGGAGTCTTCATAGCCTAAAGTGTTGCCTTCTTGTGGTTCTTCATCTCTAAGAAGGGGTTTAAGAGGCAAGGGTGAGTAACAGCGTTACCCAGCAAGTTCAATATATATAAGGTGAGAAGTTTGATGCATAAACACAGCCACAGACAATGGATTGTCGTAGGCTGATGCAAGTTTTCGAAAACATTTCTTCAACATGTTGCTTTTATTCCGAAGACTATGCTCGTCAGGAGTCACACGGCTAGGGCTTTGAGGAGCCTCCTTTCCTGTTGCGTTCGTCGTTCCGTCCTGGAACGTGGAGTAACATGTCACATTCATACACTCTGCAGAGGTGCGCTTCTTTACCCATAAGAGATCAGGACCTTGTTGCACAACCGGGCGTACTTTCCCGTCCACACTTCCTTGGTGTGGGGCCCAGTCAGTAATCCAAGCCAATCATCGCGCCTTTCCACCATCCCGCACACCCCCCATTACTCCGGTTGCAAGCTAGTGGGCACCGTCCCATGCTAAAACTTGCTGACCAATGGGCACCATCCTAAGCTAGTCCCGAAGCCAACCTTCAATAGATGCTAGAAGCCACAACCCGAAGGTGAGATTATTATCCGAGCCATCTCAAGCTCATGAGCGGATTTACCACCGCCTGGCTTGTACTATGCATCCGTTGGTGTACGAGAGGAAAAGGGTACAGCTGACTTCTCCGTCCCATTCCAAATCTTATGGTTGTGCGTAATATTCGGCGCAAGAATCACTGGCGACATTTGTTGTTAAGTCCTAGATGATCCTTTCCCGTGCAAATGGAACCTCCACCACAACATTCTTACCGTGGTCCCATCTGCCAGCCATATGAGATTACAACCTCTCTGGTGGATAACCATAGTCATATTAATATAAAATAAGTTTTCTGCCCTTTTTGTGTGATATGCAATACTAACAGTTTAAAAATAGTTTATTAACAAATACTTCAATAGGACATGTATAAAAGGGATGAACTTGCCTTTTTGACTGCAAGATTATGCAGGCAAAGTCTTCGATATAATATAAACTCCGAGAAAGCTGAAAACAACATCATTGGTCCGGTAAGGACTAATGTTTAAAGAAACAACATGATTAATGCATAAGTATGAGATGCGTCGCAAAGTACCCCGTATCTCACTCTCAGAGATTGTGTGTTGTTTGAGTTGGGTGTTTTCATTTAGAGTTGTTTTGTCTTCAAGTTTACTTCACAAGCAAGATGAGTTGTTTAACATAAATGCTCATGTATCATAATAGGCATAAGAGTAAAGTAAAACCACATATAAACACTCAATGGTTGCTTTAGGTTGTGTTCATCTTATGTTGGTGGAAATCATGTATGGACTTTGATTAAGTAGAGAGCTAGTGTTATATTACATGATGACAAAAAGAATAACTTTTGAAGAACATAAGAATGTAAGCAGTCGTTGGTATTATATGAAGTAGTTAAGGGAAAAGTTATATGATTATTCTTCTTTGTGTGTTTTACCCAAGACCTTGCATTATGAACATTATTTTATTTCAGTTAGGCCCTTATAACTTAAACTTAGCTTTGTTCTTATGAATGAATGTTTTTGTTTTAGGAGTACAACAAGTTGCATTACTATCTAGGTGTTATGAATTTTAGATTGTGTTCCTTCTTATTTTACTTACACATAATACAAATGAAAGGGAGTTAGGTAACAAATGATATATGTGGAACATTTAGTTAAAAAGAACTTAGTAGTTCAAAGTGTTGTTATAACATATTTATTTGAAATGATAATTAAATAGTAATAGTACAACTTGCATAAGCTTGTAATTTCATTTTCAAAATTATGAAAATAATTCTTATTATTTTTCTCTTTAAAATAGATTTATTGAATAAAAGCAGTTCATGTTGCATTAAAAACACATTACCAAAGTTAAAGTTATGCATGTGAGACAATTTAAATGAAGTTTGAAATGCATCCAAAATAGCATTTCAAATAACTTCATATTTAAAAGATTATGTGATTTGTATTTCAGATTTTATCATGTTTAAATTTTATTCAAACACAAACAAGAATGATTCACAAATATAGATTTTATTTTTCTGATCATTTTGGTACAAAGATTATATTTTTCTGATTTAAAATGAATTAATTATGAATTTACAAAGTTTTTTCAATTTAAATCAATTTCTGAAATTATTAAATTAAGTTGGGCCCACCTGTCAGTGTTTTATTATTTACAGAAATTATTTTCCTAAAAGATTAATAATCTGACAATGGGGTCCTACCTGTCATGGATTTATTATTTACAGGAAAATAATAAAATGAATTTCCACTCTATTGACGACGTCAGCATGACGTCATGGATACAATTCATCCCAGATTGAGCACGATTCGCTCGATTCGGTACAAATTGGACGGTGAGGTGTGGCGTGCATGGACGAGGGTGGTGTGGGGAGTCTTTTGGGTGGCTCGGGTAACCAAATGGTCACCGGAGTCGCCGGCGGTGACCAAAACCGCGGCGGCGGCGCTCGGCTCACGGCGAGCTACAAATCCCACACGAATTAGGATGAACGGATGATGTATGGAGGTGCACGAGCTCACCCTGAGCGTGAAGGAAGGCTCGTTGCAGCGAATGGAGGTCGGACGGCGACGAGAGCTTCCACGGCGTCGGCGGCCGGAGCGGAAGAAGAGCGCGGATTCCTTGGTCTTCGGAGCTCCTCCGCACGAGCTTCTTGTCGAGGAGAGATAAGATACGATGGCAGATCTTTTGGTTCCCACCGATTCGTCGGGGATGGCCTGCCTCGGCGGCGAGACTCGATGGCCAGAGCTAGGGTTCCGGTGAGAGAAATAATTGAGAGGAGAAGGGAGAATGAGTGCGAGTGGGAGGAGAGGGAAGTGAGCGCGATGGAGACGGCTCCCTGGTTCCTTATCCTTGCGCGGAAGGCGAGCCAGAGTGGCACGCGAGCTCGGACGCATCGCCACGGCGCTGTTCTTCCTTCTGTCTGAAGGAAGAAGAAAGCATTTAGGAAATACAATTTTGCAAAAAAACCCCTGGGTTCCTGAGAAACTGCAGAGACAATGTGAACATGCCCCTGCCTTTGGTTTTGGATCTGTTTTTTTATTCTGAAAACTGTAGAGAGGTCATGGAAAGTATAGGATTGCATTATATTTTTTAAAACTTTGTATTACAATACTTTGTATATTTTAAAGCTTTAACACATAATGGTGAATTTAATCACAATTTGGATTTATTTCATTTATTAAAATGTGTGGTTTCCATTTATTCCTCTTTATTATGCATTAGGGTAATGTGAGAATATTTTTCTATGCCCTTAATTGGATGGGTGTTTTATTATATTCAAATCCTAAAATGATTTGAGGCTTCACTCCAAAATTAAGATGGTTATAAGTCTTTAAACTTGTTTTCTAGTGCATTAAGAATTCATGGGCATCAACAAGTTGTTGTCAAGTGATAATTGTAATGATTCATTATGAGGTGAATAAAAGGTATACACAATGAATAGTTCAAATCTGTGTTGAGCATGAGGCATTGCCAAATGGATTTGTTTTGTGATCCCTCGCAACTATATCATGTGAAATCATGATCAGATTTTTTTACAAGCACAAGGTATGGATAACGTGCCTCAAGTTAGGTCTTATGGCTAGATGAATAAATAAAATGATGAGAATGTATTCTTGCTTTATTACATCACTCATTTTGATGATCAGAAATAGATGCACTCCTATATGATAGAATATATGTCTTTGAAATAGATATTTTTGGAAAAAATGAATGTTTGTATATTTTATGGCATCAAATGACCTTATGCATATGAGAAGATTTGGTGAGCAAGGTTGCAAAGCTTGTCTCCAAATGCTTTCTATATCCAAGTGGCTGAGATACTTGATGTACTAAATTGTCTGACTTTCTAATTATTTGCATGTGACACTCAATTGTTTCAAGCATACAAAAGTGAGCTGTTAACAAGGTTTCGAAGCTCGTTATCAATCTACTTCTATATAACCCAAACCTTTGAATATCACACCATCTCTAGAGACCTTAAATAAAGTTAAATGATGATATAAGAGTTTCCAATTACTCATGATAGATTGACATAACACTTCTATGTCCATCTAAGGAATACTCCTCTACTCCTTGTTGTGTTTCCTCCATTCTTGGTATCCTCCCTCATTGATGCCTTCGAGAAGATTGGGAGGTAAGAAAATAAGATGTCAAGATAAAATAAGAAGATCTAGATTAGGCTTTAGGTATCTCTGTTTTGATTTCAAGACTATTATGATCTCCATGTACTAGAAATATCTCTAGCACAGTTGATAGGAATAGATGGCCAGAGAATAACTACGTATAGTTGTTTTGGTCATTAACTCCCAAATAAGGTTTTGGTATATTAGGTTTTCTTTCATTTGGTTTTATTTTCATTTGGTGTAACATTTTATCGTGTATCTCTCTATCCCAAAATAAGGTTCAAGCCAAGATCATCTCAAAGTTTATAACGCTCAAGTTGATGATCTACTTCAATTCCACCAACTCAAGTGAAACTTCAATCACTTAGTGTTTTGAAAATTAAATGCGCGAAAATTATCCGGATTTTCTGATGCATGAATGCAATGCACACTCATGTGTCCACTCTATTTCTGGACCCTAAGTTCTGGGATGTTACAGTCTCCCCTCCTTAAACTAAACTTCGTCCCCAAAGTTCGTACTCTCTTACGTTTCGGATTGTGGATCTGTCTTGTATATAAGTTGGTAGTTCTCGAACTCCGTAGTGATCCTTAAAGGAGATAATTGGTGTATCCCCAAATCCATATTTTCCTTGAATCCTATTTTGACTTAGCCATTGCTAACTGTCAATTCCATTGTTTCTGTACTTCCTTCTTGGAATATTCCACTTCTAGGCATGTCTTCTTGAAAATCTCCTTGGACCGGAGCTTTATCTAATCCTTGTTAGTCCTATTAGTAGCTCTAACTAAATTTCTTCCCGTAATAACTGACCTACTATTTGGAAGGTACTTAGAGTTTTAGGAAGTCTTACTAAGGTTCACATTTACTTATTTAGCCACCAACCTTGCTGGTGACACTATACGTAAACCACCCTAATATGATCGGTCATGATGATTCACTTCCTAAAGGTTTACTTAGTCGGGTTTCCTTTTTCTCGTGTCATCTGGAGTCTTCAAAATACACTCATCCTAGTGATGCAAAGTGATCTTCTGGTATGGTTCACTAGGTGATTTCTGATACCCACTTCTCATGTCATTCCCTGAGTTGGAACCAAGAAATGATCCTTTATTGACAAAAGCAGTTCAACAACTTGGTTTTGTCAATCACCACTTCAAATCTACTCCTTACTTCATTCTGGTAGGAACCTCAACCTGGATCGAGATAACCTCAAGGGTTCTATCTTTGTCTAGATTACAGCAAACCTTATGAAAATAAGGCCCAACTGCTCCAAATCTTGGGTTACTTCTCATCTTTAACTCCAACTGATCATACCTCCACGCTTCTACTTCTTTATTTACTCCCCTCCTAAGATTTTTGTAATGGTTTCTATACTTTGGGTGTACCAACATGGGTCTTAGCGTTAGGATCATGGTCTGTGTCTACCTTACATTTACCTTTATCTGATATCACAAAGGAAATCTGCGGTATACCCACACAATTGTGGATATCCGAGGTAAATTCTCCAAACAATCTTCACGCTAGAAGGTCCTTCGTCTCTTCTGATGCCAATACTTCTGGCGAATCCCGGAATTCGGAGTTAGACACAACTGTTATGTGCTCTTAGACATGTTGGCCGAGAGTTACCGGGGTACCACTCCCAGGAAGAATTGCACTGCAGGCGTGCCGGGAACTCCGGTCACACAAACCCCTCGGAAGACTACCACGCTAATCATAACCAAGAATGCATAACAAAGAATTCTAGAATCTTGTTGTTGTCAGACTCGACCTCTGAACTATACAGAAATGCTATGTGTCACTGGTCATGCTACGTAACCAAGGGTCCCTGAGTTTACCAATCCCAGACCGATGCTCATCATCCAGTTGCGCCATAACACTGGCATAGCCAAAACTGCATAACAAAGAGTCCAAGAACCATAACTCTTCATCTTCATGCAAGTCTTCATCTTCATGCAGGTCTTCAGCTTGACCCTTGGAACTCGTCTCTTCCTTACACGAATTCCTAGTCTATCTGGATCTCTATCATTAAGCTATAACTTGGTGATGCAACATGCATTTGCACATCAAGCGAAGCTCCATTAATAGATCTAGTCACACAAAGAGCCAATAAAATCCAAGAAATCCAAATGATATGCATGCATAAGTAAAGCCTATAACATAGCACTTCGAGTATAACATCTCTTGTACTAAGGCTTATATAGATTATAATATGATGCACACATATAGTAGTATATGGTCTCTACCGTTGTATAATAAGATATAGGAGTCTACTCTTGTCTCAGTGATTACCCCAGTTGACCACTTGCAATAGGATAAACAACGTCAAAGTGATCTAAAGTAGCAACTATCTAGCTCTAAATGTGATCTAACTCCCTTACTATGCATGCTACCAATTGTGTTCCAACTAAGTGCTAACCTCACACAATCTCTCACAATTGCTACACAAGTTGTTATTAGCCTATAATACCTCCTCATCATCCTACCTAAGTTATCTCTATCTCACATATGTTTATCCTACACACTTTTATTAAAAGTTATTTCCTTAGCAAATTGTCACATTTAACGTTCCTATCATGGTTTAGTAGTTAGACACACCATGAGACTTTCTTTTATTAATCTACTACCATCATACTCCTTATCTTATGACATACTAGTATTGGCTCACTAAGGATGCTACACCATCATGTACCGAATCACAAGTGAATCTCACGTGATTAGTAGTTGTGGTTATACTACCTCAGATGGCTTCTCTTTAACAGATACCACCATCAACACCCATAGGTAATACTAAAATGGTTATACTTCAGTTCATTAAACACCGATGGATATAGGATAAGCTGTACTAGGTCATACATACTAAGGATGATATATGTACATATTCGTTAAAGAATACCTACATAACTTTATCTAATACTAGATAGGAAATACTTCTTCCAACAAGATATGAAAGAAGCTTTTTACTCTAGTGATAAGGTTATTCCCAACTGAATATCCATCACAAGTCTTTTCGAAGTTTGGTTCAGATAAGATGACTACCTATAGTCACTCCCAACCTATAGGTCTCCTTTAGAGGGTTTTAATCCTAGTGTAAAAGCGTTTGCTCTGATACCAGCTGTGGTGACCCAGCATACCACTGCATGGTGTAGTATGCTATAGTCGTTGACATAGCACCAATGGATCACCGTCCACCAGTGTTACATCATCAGAGTGGTACAACAGAAACATCGCAGGTCCAAGGCATGACTATAGGTTACAAACAGAAGATCCAGAACAATAGATCTTTAGAACCTCCTCGAAACAATGAGGCAATGCCCTAATAAAAGAAGGTCAAATGAAAAAAATCTCGGAGGAACTAACCTATACTAACCCTACTGCTAATATTGTTAGGCTTGCGATTGCGCTGTAGCATCGCCTACAGAGATAGGTTCTATGACTAGGAATATGTCCTCTTCTACACTACGCCTTCATTTGTCCTCCGTCTTCCTTCAATTGCATCAACTCGATGTAGTTGCCTTCTTTGGTATCTTGAGTTTATCCGCCTTCGGAGTCTTCATAGCCTAAAGTGTTGCCTTCTTGTGGTTCTTCATCTCTAAGAAGGGGTTTAAGAGGCAAGGGTGAGTAACACCGTTACCCAGCAAGTTCAATATATATAAGGTGGGAAGTTTGATGCACAAACACAGCCACAGATAATGGATTGTCGTAGGCTGATGCAAGTTTTTGAAAACGTTTCTTCAACAGGTTGCTTTATATTCTGAAGACTATGCTCGTCAGGAGTCACATGGCTAGGGCTTTGAGGAGCCTCCTTTCCTGTTGCGTTCGTCGTTCCGTCCTGGAACATGGAGTAACATGTCGCATTCATACACTCTGCAGAGGTGCGCTGCTTTACCCATAAGAGATCAAGACCTTGTTGCACAACCGGGCGTACTTTCCCGTCCACACTTCCTTGGTGTGGGGCCCAGTCAGTAATCCAAGCCAATCACTGCGCCTTTCCACCATCCCCGCACACCCCCCATTACTCCGGTTGCAAGCTAGTGGGCACCGTTGAAAGAGCATTTTCCCTCATGTGTGGTTTTGGTAATTGAATGACAATCTCTATGGACTAATGTTTACTTTGAGATATCATTATAGATCATGTCCATGGAATTGTGGAGTTCATGTGTTGAACTCTTGAAGCTTATGTGTTGAGTGAAGCTTATTGCAAGAATGTCTTGAAGATTCAAGACATCATCTTAGTTAAGAAAAGATGAGTTGTGCAAGACCAAGAGAAGCTTTCTCGAAAAGATCCTATGCTTGGTGCTTGCAATGGATACATGAAGACGAAGCTTAGCGAGACTCTCCCATTTTGAGCATGGGGGAGTATTTGGAGAAGTCTTCATCAAGCAAGTGATTGGACGCGCAATCAAGAAAGATGACCCACTTGAAGAGATCAAGATAGTCATCATCCAACTCAAGTGGAATGCTTAAGGCAAAGGTATGATCTTGATAGGGCTATAGGATAGATAGGCGTACTGTCAAGAGGGGTTCTCAAGTTAGTAACTTGATCGCATTCTTGTGGAGAGCTCAAACCTTTGCATACTTGGCATATCATGTTTCTTGGTTCTTATTTGGCTTTTTTGTTGGTGAGGAATTAGAGCTTGGTTCATCTCCATGTCAAGCTCTAGTTCATCGAAATCGGTTTTACTTTGGACAACTTGTTGCGTTTTTGGTGGCGGAAATATTGCCGGTTCTTCCTTGAGGAAAGTCCCACACCTTGCCATGTGTGGAGATTTTACTCTATTTATGGGATGCAATATTTTTGTTGGGTAGTCTTCGTCGCTATCTTTCCAACAAAATTGGTCTCACCTCATTTGGAGTTCATTTGCAAAAGTTATAGCAGTTTTCGTTTCGGTGTTCTGCTGATTCGGATTATTGGGGCCGGATATTCCGCCCTACCGGAATTTCCGGTTCCCCAGCTCATCCAAGAAAACGGCTAAGGAAAGGAGAAAAAGGGTTCTGACTCCAGTCGGAAATTGTGCTCGGAAATTTCCATATACCGGGAATTTCCGAGTGGCCCCAGAAAAGTCCTCCAGAAATGGCTAAGGAAAAGTTTGGTTTTGCTTCTGACTCCAGCCGGAATTTCCGAGCTCTCTTATACCCCTCCCCTTCTTCTTCCCCAGCTAATCCAAGGCAGCACGATTTTCCCCTCTCTCCTACTCCATTGTTGACCTTGGAAAGCTCACTTCCCTCTCAATCCCTCCATTGAATCTTCCATATTCTTTAGGGAAAGTTGAGAGGAGATCTATATCTACAATCCTACCAATCCATCTCTCCTCTAAGTGAGGGGAACTTAGTGGATCTAGTTCTTGGAGTTCCTTTGTGGTTCTTCTTCTTTGTTCTTCCTCTCTTCTCCCCCCATAAGCATTAGTTGCTTTTGGTGGGATTTGGGAGTGAAGGATTTGACTCCTTTGTGGTTTCCTTTGTTCTTCCTCTCTTATTCCCCCATAAACATTTGTTGTTGTGTTGGAATTTGAGAGTGAAGGACTTGAGCACTTCGTGTGCTCTTGCCATTGCATTTGCATCGGTTTGAGCCCTCCACGAGGATTCGTGGTGGTATTACTTGTGAGCTTGTTACTCTTGGGTCTTTGGACCCTAGACGCCTTTTGTGGCCGGCCTTTTGTGGCCAAGACCTTTTGTGGTCAAGACCTTTTGTGGTCACTTGAGAGCCCCCAATTAAGTTGTGGGTGTGTGCCTCAAGACTTGGGAGCCCCCAATTAAGTTGTGGGTGTGTGCCTCAAGAGTTGTACGGGAATCGATCTCCGCCCCAAAGGAGATCAATAGTGGAAGGTGAACTCGAACCTTTTGTGGTTGAGTTCATCAGGAGAAGAAGGTGAGCCTTTGTGGCGTTGCGGCTAACCTGTTGTGGTTGCACACACCTCTCCAAACGAGACGTACACCTTTGGGTGGAACTCGGTAATACATCCTCGTCTCCGCGTGCCTCGGTTATTTCTATACCCGAACTCTTTACTTATGCAATTTACATTGTGATAGCCTTCGTGCTTGAAGTCATATATCTTGATATCTTCTTGTTACTTGTATTGCTTAGCTTAAGTTGTTGGTGCACATAGGTGAGCCTAGTTTATATATCTAGGTTGTATGCTTGTTAAAGTAAACCTCTAGTTTTATTCCGCCTTTGTCAAGCATACCGGAATTTCCGAATCATTGTGGACCGGATATTCCGGCTACTCGGAATTTCCGGTCACTCTTGGACCGTATATTCCGGCTCCTCGAAAAAGTTTTAAATCGCCTATTCACCCCCCCCCCCTCTAGGCGACGTCTATCCGTTCAACCGTCCCATGCTAAAACTTGCTGACCAGTGGGCACCATCCCAAGCTAGTCCCGAAGCCAACCTTCAATAGATGCTAGAAGCCACAACCCGAAGGTGAGATTATTATCCGAGCCATCTCAAGCTCATGAGCGGATTTACCACCGCCTGGCTTGTACTATGCATCCGTTGGTGTACGAGAGAAAAAGGGTACAGCTGACTTCTCCGTCCCATTTCAGATCTCATGGTTGCGCGTAATATTCGGCGCAAGAATCACAGGCGACATTTGTTGTTAAGTCCTAGGTGATACTTTCCCGTGCAAATGGAACCTCCACCACAACATTCTTACCGTGGTCTCATCTGTCAGCCATATGAGATTACCACCCCACTGGTGGATAACCATAGTCATATTATTATAAAATAAGTTTTCTACCCTTTTTGTGTGATATGCAATACTAACAGTTTGAAAATAGTTTCTTAACAAAGACTTCAATAGGACATGTGTATAAGGGATGAACTTGCCTTTTTGACTGCAAGATTATGTAGCCAAGGTCTTCGATATAATATAAACTCCGAGAAAACTGAAAACAACATCATTGGTCCGGTAAGGACTAATGTTTAAAGAAACAGCATGATTAATGCATAAGTATGAGATGCGTCGCAAAGTACCCCGTATCTCACTCTCGGAGATTGTGTGTTGTTTGAGTTGGGTGTTTTCATTTAGAGTTGTTTTGTCTTCAAGTTTACTTCACAAGCAAGATGAGTTGTTTAACATCAATGTTCATGTATCATAATAGGCATAAGAGTATAGTAAAACCACATATAAACACTCAATGGTTGCTTTAGGTTGTGTTCATCTTATGTTGGTGGAAAGCATGTATGAACTTTGATTAAGTAGAGAGCTAGTGTTATATTACATGATGACAAAAAGAATAACTTTTGAAGAACATAAGAATGTAAACAGTCGTTGGTATTATATGAAGTAGTTAAGGGAAAAGTTATATGATTATTCTTCTTTGTGTGTTTTACCCAAGACCTTGCATTATGAACATTATTTTAATTCAGTTAGGCCCTTATAACTTAAACTTAGCTTTGTTCTTATGAATGAATGTTTTTGTTTTAGGAGTACAACAAGTTGCATTACTATCTAGGTGTTATGAATTTTAGATTGTGTTCCTTCTTATTTTACTTACACATAATACAAATGAAAGGGAGTTAGGTAACACATGATATATGTGGAACATTTAGTTAAAAAGAACTTAGTAGTTCAAAGTGTTGTTATAACATATTTATTTGAAATGATAATTAAATAGTAATAGTACAACTTGCATAAGCTTGTAATTCATTTTCAAAATTATGAAAATAATTCTTATTAGTTTTCTCTTTAAAATAGAATATCATTTTAAAATAGATTTATTGAATAAAAGCAGTTCATGTTGCATTAAAAACACATTACCAAAGTTAAAGTTATGGATGTGAGACAATTTAAATGAAGTTTGAAATGCATCCAAAATAACATTTCAAATATCTTCATATTTAAAAGATTATGTGATTTGTATTTCAGATTTTATCATGTTTAAATTTTATTCAAACACAAACAAGAATGATACAAAAATATAGATTTTATTTTTTTGATCATTTTGGTATAAAGATTATATTTTTCTGATTTAAAATGAATTAATTATGAATTTACAAAGTTTTTTCAATTTAAATCAATTTCTGAAATTATTGAATTAAGTTGGGCCCACCGTGTTTTATTATTTACAGAAATTATTTTCCTAAAAGATTAATAATCTGACAAAGGGGTCCTACCTGTCATGGATTTATTATTTACAGGAAAATAATAAAATGAATTTCCACTCTGTTGACGACGTCAGCATGACGTCATGGATACAATTCATCCCAGATTGAGCACGATTCGCTCGATTCGGTACAAATTGGACGGTGAGGTGTGGCGTGCATGGACGAGGGTGGTGTGGGGAGTCTTTTGGGTGGCGCGGGTGACCAAATGGTCACCAGAGTCGCCGGCGGTGACCAAAACCGCGGTGGCGGCGCTCGGCTCACGGCGAGCTACAAATCCCACACGAATTAGGATGAACGGATGATGTATGGAGGTGCACGAGCTCACCCTGAGCGTGAAAGAAGGCTCAGTGCAGCGAATGGAGGTCGGACGACGACGAGAGCTTCCGCGGCGTCGGCGGCCGGAGCGGAAGAAGAGCGCAGATTCCTTGGTCTTCGGAGCTCCTCCGCACGAGCTTCTTGTCGAGGAGAGATAAGAGACAATGGCGGATCTTTTGGTTCCCACCGATTCGTCGGGGTTGGCCTGCCTCGGCGGCGAGACTTGATGGCCGGAGCTAGGGTTCCGGTGAGAGAAATAATTGAGAGGAGAAGGGAGAATGAGTGCGAGTGGGAGGAGAGGGAAGTGAGCGCGATGGAGACGGCTCCCGGGTTCCTTATCCTTGCGCGGAAGGCGAGCCAGAGTGGCACGCGAGCTCGGACGCATCGCCACGGCGCTGCTCGTCCTTCTGTCTGAAGGAAGAAGAAAGCATTTAGGAAATACAATTTTGCAGAAAACCCCCTGGGTTCCTGAGAAATTGCAGAGACAATGTGAACATGCCCCTGCCTTTTTTTTTTGGATCTGTTTTTTTTATTCTGAAAACTGCAGAGAGGTCCTGGAAAGTATAGGATTGCATTATATTTTTTTAAACTTTGTATTACAATACTTTGTATATTTTAAAGCTTTAACACATAATGGTGAATTTAATCACAATTTGGATTTATTTCATTTATTAAAATGTGTGGTTTCCATTTATTCCCCTTTCTTATGCATTAAGGTAATGTGAGAATATTTTTCTATGCCCTTAATTGGATGGGTGTTTTATTATCTTCAAATCCTAAAATGATTTGAGGCTTCACTCCAAAGTGAAGATGGCTATAAGTCTTTAAACTTGTTTCTAGTGCATTAAGAATTCATGGGCATCAACAACTTGTTGTCAAGTGATAATTGTAATGATTCATTGTGAGGTGAATAAAAGGTATACACAATGAATAGTTCAAATCTGTGTTGAGCATGAGGCATTGCCAAATGTATTTGTTTTGTGATCCCTCACAACTATATCATGTGAAATCATGATCAGATGTTTGTACAAGCACAAGGTATGGATAACGTGCCTCAAGTTAGGTCTTATGGCTAGATGAATAAATAAAATGATGAGAATGTATTCTTGCTTTATTACATTGTAACGCCCCGGATTTTTATCCCCTTTTAATTTGGTGTTTTTTTTTTCGTCAACATGGCATCGCATTGCATCTCATTAATTTAATTTGTTGCATTTAATTTCCTTTCCCACAAATTAAATTCAAATGCATTTCAAATTAATTAAAATTGTGATATTTAAAAATCTTTTGCAAATGTTAAAAACTAGTTCATTAAATTCCCTAGTTGAAGCTAAAAATATTTTATAAAGGGTTCGTGTTTAAATTATTTTTCTATTTTGTTTTAAAAATATATAACCGAAAAGATTAAAAGGGAGAGAAAAAAGGACCAAAGCCCATCTAACCCAAACCCTAGGTTTTGCCCCCCTGAAAACTTTTTCCCACCCCCTGAAATTTTGTAGCCACCCCCTGAAAGAACATTTGTTAATCCCTAATGTTTTGTGTGTTAGACAATACCAATGATACTAATCCTATTGCTAAGTATTTCAGTTTGGGTGAAACTCATATCACAAATCCTAAAGCCAAATTGTAGAGAAAAAGAGGTTCTGGAATTCTTCCCAGACCCGGATATTCCGGTTCCCCAACTCGGATATTCCGGGTCATCCCCAGAAAAGTGGCTAAGTCAAGTTCAGAAGTACTACTGACTTCAATCGGAAAATCAGCTCGGAAATTTCAAGGACCCGGATATTCCGGTTCACCAACCGGATATTCCGAGTCAACCTAAGGAGAATTGGCTAAGTCAAGATTCAGAAGTGGTACTGACTTCAATCGGAAAATCAACTCGGAAATTTCAAGGACCCGGATATTCCGGTTCACCCACCGGATATTCTGAGTCAGCCTCAAGAAAATTGGCTAAGTCAAGATTCAGAAGTGGCACTGACTCCAATCGGAAATTCAGCTCGGAAATTTCAAGGACTCGGATATTCCGAGTCAACCTCAGAAAATCGGCTAAGTCAAGTTCAGAATTGGTTCTGATCTCAACCGGAAATTCAGCTCGGATATTTTCAAAGGCCCGGATATTCCGGGGCACCGGAATTTCCGGTGGTACTTATACCGGAATTTCCGGGTGACCAAGACAACCAACGGCCAGATTTTGAGGGGGAGTATAAATACCCCCTCACTCACTCAAGAACAGATAACTCTCAGATTTTCTCTCTCCTACCATTCTTGAAAGCTCAAATCATCAAGATCTCCCAATCCCCCCACCCAAATTCATAGATCTTTGGAGGATTGGAGGAGAAGGCCCAGATCTACATCGTCACCGAAGGGATTTGCATTTCTCCCCCATTCACTTGGGGATTTCGTGGCTAGGGTTTCCGGTGGGAAAACCTAGTTCACCATTGTTGTACTCTTGGTGTTACCTTGACCTTTTGTGGTCCTTGACCTTTTGTGGTCTTCTTGGGAGCCCCCAATTCAGTTGTGGGTGTGTGCCTCAAGCGTTTGTAAGGGATTCGATCTCCGCCCTAAAAGGGGATCAATAGTGGAAGGTGGACTCGAAACCTTTGTGGTTGAGTTCATCGGAGAAGAAGGTGAGCCTTTGTGGCGTTGCGGCTAACCTGTTGTGGTAGCGCACACCTCTCCAAACGAGACGTACACCCTTGGGTGGAACTCGGGATTACATCTTCGTCTCCGCGTGCTTCACTTGGTTTTCTTTACCCTTTGCTCCCTTACTTACTTATCTTGTTATTGCTTAGATTCTCATTTAGGTAAATTCACCGTAGTTGCATATCGAGAGAATTTACCTTTGTGTTGAGCCTAAATTTGAAAAGACCTAAAATTTGTAATAACACCTATTCACCCCCCCCCCTCTAGGTGCCGGATTCCCGTTCAATTGGTATCAGAGCCTTGTTCACTTTTAAGGGCTTAACCGCCTAAGTGCAACGATGACGGAATCCGATGCCTAGAGGGCCGCCCGTGAAAAATAAGAGGCGGGGAAGGAGGCGTTAGCCAAAGGGGCAACCATGGCCGATTTTATTGATATGAGATCGTCCTTGGAGGCCCAACTCCTCAAGATGAATGAGATGCTCATGGCACTCTTGAAGTCTAAGGAGCCCGAGGCTACTTCTCCCTCTCCTCCTCCTAAGGAACATGCGGGGAACTCTAAGGAGTCATCTTCGGATGGGTCCAAAGATGTTACCTCAAGTGTTCCCGGGATGGCGGAAAAGGATGAACCACCTAGCTCCTCTAACACCCCCAAAGGAGAGGAATTTCATAATGTCAACCATAATTACTCTCCTAACCCTCCCATCCCTCACCCTCATGTAAACTTTAGAAGTGATCCTCCTAAGCTTAAACCTACTCATTTCTCTCAATGGGTGTTTCTAATGAAGTCTCATCTATGTAGTGCCTCCATTGAGCTTTGGCGCATCATTGAAGAAGGATACAAGCCCCATGATCCAACCAACTTGACAAGAAGAGAGGTGGTTGATAGCCAACTCAACGCCACCGCTCTTCATCAACTCCAAATGGCCGTTGGAGAAAAGGACATGGCACTCATTCAACAATTCTCCACCGCCAAGGAAGTTTGGAATGCTCTTTCCGACATCTTCGTTGGGAATGAGAGCATGAAGAAGAACCGGTATGATGCCTTATGCAATGAGGTGGAAGGGTTCTACAAGTTGGATGGAGAAAGCCACGAGGACATGTACCGGAGGTTGGTGTTGGTTGCCAACTCCTTCAAGAACCTCGGGGCGGAGTACATCAATGATGCTTGGATCAAGAGGAAGTTTGTGACCGCTCTCATGCCCTTTGAGGACACGGATTTGAAGACACTCCAAGGGAGACATGACTTTGCAAAGATGACATCCAATGAAGTTATGCAAGAGATGACCGCATACAAGGTGGCCTCCAAGATTGCACAAGATGCAAGAGCTAGAGCCATAGGGATGCACAAGCATGCCTCAATTGCTTTGAAGGCCACCGTTGAAGAGGAGGATGAAGAGGAGTGTGATGATCAAGTCGAGCTATCTAGTGAAGCTCTCTCAAGCACTCTCACTCAACACAAGGGTCTTGCGGCAAGAACCTTTTGGAAGAACCCCGGAAGGGCCAAAGCAAGGATTGACAAGAAGTTCCCCCCCAACGGAGGAAAGCCATTCAACAAAGTGAGACTTTGCTATAACTGCGATGACAAGAGCCACTTTGTTGCCGATTGCCCATGGGATAGAAGAGAGGATCATGGTGGGAGGCTCGTGGCCAAGACGAAGGGCCTTTCTTCAAGAAGAACCAAAAGATTGTCTTGGTGACTCAAGAGCAATATCCCACCGATGATGAAGATAGTGACAAGGAGGATACTCCAACGCAAGTGGCCGCACTAGCCATGTCTTCCACACCTCCATCACTCTTCTCCTCACCAAACGAGAGCCCCATCGTCAAGAATGGAAGATGTCTTATGGCAAAGACATCCGAGGTACAACTATCCCTCAACTCCATATCACATGACATTGATGATGCTATGAGCCTAGAAGTCAAGGAAGAAATCATTGCTTTTGATAAATTCATGACTAACTTGCAAGGAGAAGGAAAGAAACACTTTGGCTCAATCATGAGTCGTATAGGTGAGCTTGAGGATGAGCTTGAACTAAAAGGTGAGATTGAGAGAGAGGATGCACACACTAAGGTGTCTCTCCAATCCTCTCTCGAAGATGAACAAGAAGCTCATGCTCTCCTCGAGGAGCAACTTGCTAAGATCACTAAGGATCGTGATCTCTACTTTGCTAAATGTAAAATTGTGTAAAATGAAAAGTCCGAGCTTGTAGTTGCTCAAGCTAGACTTTGCGAAGACTTTGAGTCACTTGACAATGCTCACAAGGTGTTGACAAGTGATCACGAACGTCTTCTCAAGTCTCGTGATCAACTCCAATCTCGGATATCTACTCTTGAGAAACCTAGCACCTCTACTCCTTTGAATGCTAATGCAAATGTTGTGAAGGGTATTGCTAGGGTTTTGTTTGTTCCTTCTATGGCAACCAAGCCCAAGACATCTCTTGATAAAGGTAAGGGGACACTCACTACTCCTCTTCATAAGCGAGTGCCCCACAAGGGTAAGGAAGGTCTAGGCTATGTTGCTAAGGAGAAGAAGGAGATCAAGAAGAAGACCAAGTCCGCACAAGCCAAGAAGGTTGACATTGCGAGTGGAAATGCCACAAGGGGCACTCCCACTCGTAATGACTTTGCGGGCATATCTAACCCCAACTATGCTTTATATGTTGATTATTATGGGGATGTATATGCTAGATACATTGGTCCTTTTGATGGTTACATTGATTATGCTATTTGGGTACCAAAGACCCTTGTTGCTAACCAAAAGGCACCCATTGCAAAATGGGTACCTAAATCTAAGAATTGATTGTGTGTAGGGCCTTGCTTCCGGAGGATCGAAATGGATAATTGATAGTGGGTGCACTAGTCATATGACCGGAAGCAAGGATATTGTAACGGAGTTGAAGCCCAATGATGATCAAATGACCGTTACATATGGTGATAATTCTAAGTCTAAGGTAATAGGGCTCGGCAAGGTGGTAGTGGCACCGGACATCACACTTGTGAATGTCTTGCTTGTCGAGTCCCTAGGTTTCAACTTGATCTTCGTCCATTCCTTAACTTGTTTGGGTTATACCGTTGTCTTCGAAAAGGAAATGGTCATTCTCTTGCGGAGCAAGTCTCTCAATGTGTCTTTCGTTGGGTACATTGAGAATGGGCTCTATGTGGTTGACTTCTCCGGAGTCACCACTTCCCATACAATGTGCCTATTCGCAAAGGCGGACTTGGGATGGCTATGTGTAGTGACCTCACCTTTTATTATAAGGTGGAAGTCCCTGTGTTAATGTGCTAGTCCCTGGATCAAATGCTAGCACCACAGTTTAAGATGTATATCATGCAAAAGTGTCAAATACTTTATTAAATCGCATGATCCAGTGTTACAAACATCTCTTACAACTTGCATAACCTGAAAAGGCTAGCAAAATTCCAAGAGTAGCAGCGGAAAATAGTAGATACAATGAGCCTCATCATCTTCATGTGCCACAGGAAAAGCATGTTGGTTGTAGACTCGAAATCCTATCGAAAACTCACTCGTCGTCTGTCAAATCAGCAAGGTTTAGTTGCAGCCCAGCTATAAAGGGTCAGCACAATTGAATTGTGGTGGCAAGTGACTTTAATTTCTAATATTCTACTAAGCTATATCTATATGCTTATTTGGCTGGTGGAGCTCAAGGCTATTGCGCAAAGCAAATTTCTCCTACTTTTAATAAACAATTTTCTTAAATCAATATATTCTCCTTCAGAGATAAATCTCGAGACAAGCCCATGTCTCCTACTCATGTTCACCCAACAAAGTTTTATTAAGAAATTTGAGATGAGGAGATTTTCAGAACACAGCCTTGTGTAGTTACTCAATTTGTCCGATGCCGGGGACACGGCTAAGATCTTAGGTTTTAACTCTCGAGAGGGTGTGCACTTTCACCATTAGACTCAATCATCCCAAACTATCCTCTACACTCCTTTAGTGAGAAGGAAAAGGAGAAGATCAAGACGAGACTTTTCAGAAGTTGCTTTCCCATGATCATACTAAGAGATTACCACCATCCTATCAACTCTACCACCATTAATCTCTTGACCCAGGTCCACATCAACTTACTCCATCAAGACATAGCCCATATTGACCAATGGTTGCACGATAAGCAACTAGACTCAGTGTAAACTTAAATCTCATAGCCCTGGGTGGCCTGCCACAAGTGAGCAACTCAGGTTAACACCGCATATCATGGCCCCAGGTAAGTAGAAACTACCCTGGGCGAAGACAACCATGACACTTGGCCCTGAGAAGCCACTCAACTTGAAACCTCCTCGATCGACCCAATCCACCCAGGCGTTAAATTAGTTTAGTGGAAATTTTCATTTATCACATCAACCATAAAACAATCATTTTTGCAGCAGTTGCTTCCACTAAATTATAATAGGGGTCTAAACTGGAATTTCTAAGGGGAAACCTAAAAGGTTTGCATAGCATACTACAATCCCCCAAAACCTATCATGCATACTACTTTTGCAAATACTGTTTTGAAAACACTAGATATGCAATAGAATAAAATAGTAGGTGTTTTATGAAGTCACTTGCCTGAAGAAAGTTGTCGTTTCTCACTCACTCTTGTCCAAGTCAAAGTTGCTCCCCGTTTCAAACTATATAGTAAAAGGGCATCCAATAAACAAGCAATTCAACAAACACAAAACACATTGAAACATACAAGCGTAATAAGGCTTAGAAGTGGATTTGGTCAAGGGTGTCACATAATTCAATATACAAAAATAATTTATGTGGTTGCGTTTAGGGTATAGTCAAAAGTCAAATTGGACATTTTCAATTTGAAAAGATTGAAAGATCACAGGATCCAAATGAAATGGTCTTTAAACGAAGAGATCCTAAGATGGTTAAATCATAATTTAAAAGCAAGGTTGAAAATTTTACAACAACCATCATATTTAATTTCTTTTACCTAAGGTTATGTTTTCAGAATTTTAAATTTAAGCAAATTCATATTCAAGAATTTCTTAATTTATCATATCTAACATTTTTAAATCCCAACTGAAAAGTTAATAGTATTATGAATACAACCTAGTTATTTGAAATGGCATAATGTTTTAATTCACATTTTTAGTAACACCTAATTAACCAATATCATTTATATACACTTGTAAAAGAATTAAAATCTTTTAAAAGGTTTTAAATAAAACTTACTTATTAAAGTTATGTATTATATTAATAAACAGGAATTTGAGCTTTCTCTAGACTAGGACAATTATTTATGTCTTTGGTGCAAAGTAATAGATTTTTAAATTAATAACTTTATAATGTGCTAGAATAAATCAAAACAAGTCTCATGATCTTTAAATTCATTTTAAATTATTCAAGCATTATTTATAATTTTTTTTTATAAATGGGGTTCATAGATAGAGGGCTTTTAATTAAATGTATAGCAATTGGATTAAATCAAAATAAGTGTTTGTATTGAAAGTTATGTAAAAAAAAATAGTCAAACTATTCAAATTAAACATGCAACTATTTAAATCATCAAAATAATTCTCAAAAATTATTTTATAACAGAGGCATCACACCACACATTTAATAATGTTTCTAAAACAATTTTATTTGCAATTTTTGGATTTATAGATTTAAAGTTATGATAAAATTACTCAATTTCACCATTTGAAATTTGAAAATTTTAAACTAAGTCAAATTTGAATTTGGGCAGATCTAAAATATTATTCATGTCAAGGGCTTTCCAAATATATACAAATATTTGAATTTGGATATGGGAGTAAAAAGTTATGATAGATCTAAGTGTCAAGGGCTTTTGTGCAAACAGCCAATTTAAGTCTATTCGGAAATAAAATCAGAAAAGGCTGGGTGACGTGGCAGGCTCTGATTGGCTTAGATCTAGGGTTAACAGGGACTGTACGATCTTATGAGGGTTGGACGGACCAGATCCGGAGATACCTCTTTGGGCCGATCTGATCTGGGCCGTAGATCTGCATCCGACGGCCCTGGAGGCGTTGACCTGGAGAGGGTGGCGCTGGTGGCCGGAGACGAGAGGGACAACGGCGCTGCACCTTGGGAGATGACGAGGACGGCGATCCGGTGGTTCTCCGGGCATGGGAAGACGACGACGATGTTCTGTACGATGCGGCGAAGACGAAGGTTGGTCATGGCGTCGAGCAAGACCTCTCGAAACGGCGTGGAGGAGCGGCCGTAGTCGCGGCGGTGCGGGAATCTTCGGGTTCCGCACGGACTCGTCGATTTTGCTTCAGGGAAGAAACGGGGAAGGGATTGAGGGGTGCGCAAAGGATAGTGGAGGTAGAGGGAGGGTCCTCGGGCTAGCGAGAGGCTCACCTCGCCGGCAAATGCAGGAAACACGGCGGCGGCTTGCGCAACTCCGGCGGCAAAATTCTCCGGCCAGGAGGCACGGATTGGAACGGGGAGAGGGGGGAAACGATGCGGGGTCTCGGGGGCTTTATATGGAGACCGAGGGAACACCACACGACCATCACGGCGTGGATTGGGAGCTCCGGCGATCTTGGCGTGATTCCCGTGCGGGAGGTTGAAGACAACCTCTTCCCCTGACAGGTGGGTCCCACAGTCAGGTTTTTCTCTTTTTCCTTTTCTGATTTTCTATTTTCTTAATAACTTTTGATTTATAACTCCAAATGAAGCCAAATCAATTTCTAAAAGTTTGTAAAAACCATATCTTTGTGTTAAACCAGCTGTGGATATGTTTTGAAAACTTTTTAAAAATAATAATTTTGAATTATTCAAAAATACAAATTTGACTTTCAAATTTGAAAATATATTTAATTAAATTTTCTTTTGGATGAATAAAATTTGTAAGATACCCATATTCAAAATATGTTTGAATTTAAGTTATTTAAACTCATATTCCAATATTAAATCAATTTTAGCTTTAATAGGTTATTTACATAACATATTACAACTATTGGAATGAAAAGAGAAAATGCAATGAAATCATTTTTAATTCAAAAAAAAAACTTTGTGCACCACAAGTTTTTATATTATGAACAATTATTTTGAAAACTTCATAACTTATCTTTGAAGGATTTCCTACAATTAATTTCATTGCTTATTTTGAATATATTCATGAAATCATTTTATGTATTGAAAATTGGTAAGAATAATTTAAGTTAGTGAAATGCTTATTTGAATAAATCATTAGTTATAAAATCTATGAAGTTTTAAAGTTATACACTATAGACTAGAAATATACAAAACTATGTTTTGAACTTGGGTAAATGAATAATAATCTTTTGTCAAATAGGCCATGTTTTCAATAGTTTAAAACAACACTTGTAATTATTATTTTAATTTATGAATTGCTATTGCTAAGTGGTTGAAATCAAAGACTTATAAAGAAACCTTTTATTTCATGAATATGGTTTGAAAGTTTGTAAAACATTTGTCAAAATTAGTTATTGTGGTTTTAATATACAATGGATAATACAATCTTTTAACTTGAATTAACTTTTGAAAATAAAGATAAACTGAGATATTTGAAATATTAAACTTTTTCAATATGTTTGAAGTCTTTCATAGTTGGTTTTCTTATGCATTTAATATTTTATTTTCATAAAAGAAAAGTTTTAAATTTTAGTGATTTTTGAACATTATAAAATGTTGGGATGTTACACTATGGCATCGCCGACTAGCCCATGTCAACATGAGGACTTTGCAAAGTCTCCACAAGGGTGGGCATATCCTAGGACTAAAAGACCATGTTTCTTTCTCGAAGGATCGAATGTGTAGGGCGTGTGTTGAAGGAAAAATGCATGACATCTACCATCCAAGCAAGACCATCATTTCGTCAAAGAGGGTTTTGGAGCTTCTCCATGTTGACCTCTTTGGTCCCATTCCGGAAGCTAGTCTTGGTGGCAAGAAATATTGCTTGGTGATTGTTGATGACTATTCAAGATACACATGGGTTTTCTTCTTCAAGACGAAGATGGAGACTCAACAAACTATCATCGACTTCTCCAATGAAGCTCAACGTCAACACAATGTCCCTATCTTGGTGATACAAAGTGACAATGGGTCCGAGTTCGAGAACTACACCTTAAACGAGTTCCTTAGTGAAGAAGGGATTCGTCATCAGTATTCCGCTGCTTATACTCCCCAACAAAATGGTGTAGCCGAAAGGAAGAACCGCACACTTATTGAGATGGCAAGGTCGATGATGGCGGAGTTCAAGTCCCCTCACAACTTTTGGGCCAAAGCCGTCAACACCGCTTGCCATTCATCCAACCGGCTCTTCTTTCGCAAAGGACTCATGAAGACACCTTATGAAGTGCTCACCGAGAACAAGCCCAATATCTCCTACTTCCGTGTATTTGGTCGTAAGTGTTTCTACCTCATCAAAGGTGTTCGTTTGGGCAAGTTTGATTCTAAGTCTCTTGAAGGGACATTTGTGGGCTACGGATCCGAATCCCACCCTTATAGAGTCTATGATAAGGCCTCGCGCATAATCATAGAAACTTGTAGTGTGGTGTTCGAGGAGAATGACGGCTCCCTCGTGGAGCAAAGTGGTGTTTCCGGTGTAGGTGATGATGAACCTCAAGATGCTATCCGAAGAATGGGGTTGGGAGTCCACCGCCCCGTTGAACTCTATTATGAGGATGATCATCAAGGACCAAGTTCTTCACAAGTGGTGACCACCCCAACAGAAGAAACACCCATCGACAAAACCGTGCCCAATGCCCCTTGCCAAGAAGAAGAACAAGATTCTACAGCTGCTCCTGGAATTTCCGGAGGACCGGAAAATCCGGTTCAACATGGACCCGGAATATCCGGTGGCTCGGAATATCCGGTCCCTGAAACCGGAATATCCGGTCCTGCTGACATTCCCGGTGGCAGTTCGCAAGGCCAAGATCAACCCTCTCCCTCACCAATGGCCAACACTCCAATGGTTGATCAAGGCCATCATGCCAGTCAAGGCGAAGACATGAATGATCAAGATGATCAAGCGATTCCTCCCACCACTCGGAGGGAAATCGAGATTCGCCGCTTGAATAGGGTTGGCACCTCACAAGAATTAAGAGCTCTATCTCTTGACAAGGTGCTTGGTGATGTGAGAAGCAAGGTCTCTACCCGAAGACAACTCGCAAGCTTTAGTGAACATCAAGCTCACATCTCCATGGTGGAACCCAAGAAGGTCTTTGAAGCTCTTGAAGATAAAGATTGGCTTGATGCCATGCATGAAGAGCTCAACAACTTCGAGCGTAACAAAGTGTGGAAGTTGGTGGAAAGACCCAAAGATTGCCGCAATGTTATCGGCACCAAGTGGATATTCAAGAACAAGCAAGATGAGCATGGCATGGTGATAAGGAACAAGGCAAGATTGGTGGCTCAAGGTTACTCTCAAATTGAAGGCATTGACTTTGGAGAAACCTACGCGCCCGTGGCTCGACTTGAGTCCATCCGTATTCTTCTTGCCTATGCCTCTCACCATAACTTTAAGTTGCAACAAATGGATGTTAAATCCGCTTTTCTAAATGGTCCACTAAATGAACTTGTTTATGTTAAGCAACCACCGGGGTTCGAGGACCTCAAGTATCCGAACCATGTCTACAAGTTGGATAAGGCACTCTATGGCCTTAAACAAGCCCCACGAGCGTGGTACGAGCACCTTAGAGAACTACTTGTAGACCGTGGATTCCAAGTTGGGGAAATCGACCCCACACTTTTCACTAAGAAAGTTAATGGGGAGCTTTTCATTTGTCAATTATATGTGGATGACATTATATTTGGATCGACTAACAAAGCATTTAACGAAGAATTCTCTAAGCTTATGACTGACAGGTTTGAGATGTATATGATGGGCGAGATGAAGTTCTTCCTCGGATTTGAGATCAAACAATTGAGGGAAGGAACGTTCATCAACCAAGCAAAGTACATTCAAGACATGCTCAAGAAGTACGAGTTGCTTGATCTCAAGGGTGCCTCTACTCCAATGCAAACCAAATGCCACCTTGAGCTCAACCCGAAGGGTAAGGATGTGGATCAAAAGGTATACCGCTCCATGATTGGATCTCTCCTCTACCTTTGTGCATCTAGACCGGATATAGTGCTAGCCGTAGGAGTGTGTGCAAGATATCAAGCGGCTCCTAAAGAAAGCCATGATGTGGCGGTCAAGAGAATCTTTCGATATTTGGCTTATACCCCAACTTATGGATTGTGGTATCCCAAGGATGCAAATTTCTCTTTATGTGGATTCACGGATTCCGATTGGGCGGGAGATCATGATGATAGGAAGTCAACCTCCGGTGCTTGTCAATTTATTGGGAGGTCCTTGGTGAGTTGGTCTTCTAAGAAGCAAAATTGCATATCTCTCTCCACCGTCGAAGCCGAATATGTTGCAGCCGCTAGTTGTTGCACTCAGTTGCTATGGATGAGGCAAACTTTAAAGGATTACGGTGTCAATTGCGACAAAGTGCCTCTTTTATGTGACAACGAAAGTGCCATCAAGATTGCCTACAACCCGGTGCAACATTCAAGAACCAAGCATATTGAGATCCGCCATCATTTCATAAGAGATCATGTGGCCCGTGGAGACATTGACTTATCATATGTGGGCACAAGGGATCAATTGGCGGATATCTTCACGAAGCCCCTTGAGGAAGGAAGGTTTTGCTTTTTGAGGAATGAGCTTAATATCATTGATTCGAGGTCCTTGGCTTGATCGCTTGCACACTCACCTAGGGCGTAATTGCATCTTATCTAGTTTAGATGTAGGCATGGAAATAGGGGGAGTGCGGTCCTAATACATTGGACCATCCCTCCCCCCATTATGCCGTTAGCAAGTGTTCTTTTATCTCTATATTCATTCTTGTGACTAATGAGCTAAAACGATGAGTATTGGTTATGTACCCAAGATACATCTTCGCGGTAACATGCCATACACTCCTACATGGTGGCCTCGGCCACCGACCTCTTCTCCTTGAAGAGTTGATGTTACTTGGAGCTTTATGTTGCTATTTGCCCTCCATTTCATGCATGTGGGAAACGTACTCAACTTGGCTCTTTTGATTCGATTTGGTTGTTGTGAGTTGAGTATGGTGTACCAATATCAGTTTGGAAATCTATCCCAAGCCTACTTTCCCCTGAAAACATTTCTCTCTATTGCACACAAGTCATCCTTTTGAAAACTGGGATTTTGGTTCAGCAGGTCGGAATATCCGGTTCATTTTGAACCGGAATATCCGGTGACTCGGAATATCCGGTGTAACTTATACCGGAATATCCGGTCTGGCAGTTTGTCCAGAAATATAAGGGCAGGCTCGGGGTGAAGGGCTCATTAGTGCCTTTCTTCCACCCCCGACCTCCCTCTCCTCCAGCCGCCGCCCCTGCTGTTCCCAAGCCCCTCCGGAGCACTCCGTCCGCCGGGGAACCTCTTTCTCGGCCGGATCTGCTCCTCCTCCGCCCCGGGAACTCACTCCTCCAAGCAATGGCCTCAATGGATGAGGGAAACTTTACTTTTCTTCTTCCTTTTGTGCTTGCACTTGGATCTTGATGTGGAGTTATTTGTTTCAATGTTGCTTGGTAGAGATTGTTCCTAGGTATATTCCCTGCCTTCTACATACATTAGTTTTGCATTACATTGGATCGATCTAGTTTTAGACCGAGTCAAATCTCAGATCTGTAGTTTCTGTCTGACTCGGAATATCCGGTCCATCTTGACTCGGAATTTCCGGTCCCCCGGAATTTCGGGTCATGTCTGACCCGGATATTCCGAGCCAAACACTACGGTTTTAAGATTAACTCATGTTTAACTACATATGATCCATCGAATGCCTATCTAATGTGTGTATTATCTCCTGACTTGTGTGCACTTACCTTATGCTACCATCTATGCTCAAATTCACAGGTTCAGGTGGAAGTCCTTCCGCAGGGGGATCAAGGCACACTGCTAGAGCACCTGTTTCCAAGCAATCAGTCAACAAAGGAAAGGGCCTTGCTCCTCAGAGGAAGAAGAAAGTTGTTGCCAGCAAGCCCACATCTAAGAAGAGAAAGAATGCTCCTAGTCCCCAACGTCCGAACTATTCCAAGATGCATTCTGTTGATTACTCTCAGCTGAGGCAGGGGGACTGGTACCTCAGCGCAAGAGACACCTCTCTCGATGATCGCAGTTTTTGGTGCCAAGCACAAGAGCATATATTTGTGGATCTATACCTCTGTCTGTCGAAGCCAATTCGACCCATGCGCCCGTTTGACTTTGCATCCCTACAGAAGAAGACTGCTTTTTCTGAGGCCATCCACATTGTGAAGACCATGGGCTTGGAGAGATTGGCGCTCATCCGTTGTGCCTACAACGCGCAGCTTGTTATGCAGTTCTTCGCCACCCTAGTGATCAAGGGTGACTCGAATAAGACCATAAAAATGAATGACTGGGGAATCTTACTGTGAGTCCAACTTCGAGGAGTTTGGCAAGGTACTGGGCTACAGGTTTGATGGGGAAAATCCCCAAGGCACTCGCATGCACTCCCCATACAAGCTCAACAAGAAGGAGACAGCTCACTTATATGGTGTGGGAGCCACCCCTGGATTCACTCGTGACTTGCTGCCTTTGTATGATGTTCTTGTGCGCATCCTGCGTGAGAAAATTGCACCGAGTGGTGGCAACAATGACAACGTGGTTACCCCTCTCTGCAACCTGCTCCTTCACGCCAACCACATTGTGGAGGACTCGGGTTCTGATACTGACTGGAGAGTAGATGTGATGGATTACATCTATAATGAGATGTATGAAGCTATGACCACCAGGGTCTCCATTCCTTATACTCCATACATAATGAAGCTTCTCCTGTTTAAGTTCCCTAACCTCAACGTCAGCAGCAGTGATTTGGTGCCACATGACTTCAAGAAGCTCTATGTGAAGAAGACTGTGGTCAAGCCCCCTCCTAGGCCTTCGACTACATCAGCTCCAGGTGGATCTTTTATGGGTGATGCTAGGAGGGCTGCTGCTACCTCTACTCATGTTCCCACCACTCATGCGCATGTCAAGAAGCTGAACTGGTTCCAGCGCAACATCCTCTGCATGAATGTGGACATCCGCAAGGAGCAATACAATGCCTACAAGGATCGCCGTCAGCAGGACTACAAGCAAGACTTGATCCTTCACCATGCTTCTGGCTCTCCTGCTCCTGCTGATCTGTCTGAGCCACTATCCTTTGCTCAGTGGAACCAGGGTTCCTTGGCTCCATGGACACTGATTGACCAGGACCTTGGTGGCAGCTCGTACACCACAGGCTATGACTATGATGAGGAGGATGAAGATGAGGATGAGGAGGCAGCGTCTGAGGAGTATGAGGACGAGGATGATGATGATGATGAGGAGGCTGATGCTGATGATGATGAGGAGGAGGACCCCTCGGACTGAAGACTTCCATGGGACGTAGCATCGCTCTTCTTCCTTTTTGGCGTTTCGATGCCAAAGGGGGAGAAGTTGCTCTACTAGGACTTCTTCGGGGATTTGCAAGGGTCGGGCACAAGCTTATGCGTTTATCATTTATTTGCGCTTGTGTCCATTTATTTGCACTTGTGAAACTCTCTTTTTGTCATTTGTGATATCTTTGTATTGAGACAATGGTTGATGCTATCATTATATTATGCTTGAGACTTGGAATTGATTGTGTTGGTATTCTCTTCATATTCTATATGCACAAGGTATGAAAATCTATCTAGTCTCAAGTGCTTCCATTATCTTACATTTTGCCTCGTTTCTCCTTTGTGATATCTTGTGGTTGTTGTTATAAAATTGCTCCTATCATTTGTTATTTTGTGTTGCATACTTGCATTTATTTAGGGGGAGCCATTTTCTGCCAAAAACATGATATTGCTGTTTGTTTCTATGCAAATCTTGGTATTGTCATCTAACACCAAAAAGGGGGAGATTGAAAGAACATTTCTTAATCCCTAATGTTTTGTGTGTTAGTTAACAATACCAATGATACTAATCCTATTGCTAAGTATTTCAGTTTGGGTGAAACTCATATCACAAATCCTAAAGCCAAATTGTAGAGAAAAAGAGGTTCTGGAATTCTTTCCAGACCCGGATATTCCGGTTCCCCAACTCGGATATTCCGGGTCATCCCCAGAAAAGTGGCTAAGTCAAGTTCAGAAGTACTACTGACTTCAATCGGAAAATCAGCTCGGAAATTTCAAGGACCCGGATATTCCGGTTCACCAACCGGATATTCCGAGTCAACCTCAGGAGAATTGGCTAAGTCAAGATTCAGAAGTGGTACTGACTTCAATCGGAAAATCAACTCGGAAATTTCAAGGACCCGGATATTCCGGTTCACCCACCGGATATTTCGAATCAGCCTCAAGAAAATTGGCTAAGTCAAGATTCAGAAGTGGCACTGACTCCAATCGGAAATTCAGCTCGGAAATTTCAAGGACTCGGATATTCCGAGTCAACCTCAGAAAATCGGCTAAGTCAAGTTCAGAATTGGTTCTGATCTCAACCGGAAATTCAGCTCGGATATTTTCAAAGGCCCGGATATTCCGGGGCACCGGAATTTCCGGTGGTACTTATACCGGAATTTCCGGGTGACCAAGACAGCCAACGGCCAGATTTTGAGGGGGAGTATAAATACCCCCTCACTCACTCAAGAACAGATAGCTCTCAGATTTTCTCTCTCCTACCATTCTTGAAAGCTCAAATCATCAAGATCTCCCAATCCCCCCACCCAAATTCATAGATCTTTGGAGGATTGGGGGAGAAGGCCCAGATCTACATCGTCACCGAAGGGATTTGCATTTCTCCCCCATTCACTTGGGGATTTCGTGGCTAGGGTTTCCGGTGGGAAAACCTAGTTCACCATTGTTGTACTCTTGGTGTTACCTTGACCTTTTGTGGTCTTCTTGGGAGCCCCCAATTCAGTTGTGGGTGTGTGCCTCAAGCGTTTGTAAGGGATTCGATCTCCGCCCTAAAAGGGGATCAATAGTGGAAGGTGGACTCGAAACCTTTGTGGTTGAGTTCATCGGAGAAGAAGGTGAGCCTTTGTGGCGTTGCGGCTAACCTGTTGTGGTAGCGCACAACTCTCCAAACGAGACGTACACCCTTGGGTGGAACTCGGGATTACATCTTCGTCTCCGCGTGCTTCACTTGGTTTCCTTTACCCTTTGCTCCCTTACTTACTTATCTTGTTATTGCTTAGATTCTCATTTAGGTAAATTCACCGTAGTTGCATATCTAGAGAATTTACCTTTGTGTTGAGCCTAAATTTGAAAAGACCTAAAATTTGAAATAGCACCTATTCACCCCCCCCCCTCTAGGTGCCGGATTCCCGTTCACCCCCTCCCCTTTTTCTCCTTTTCTTTTTCCCTTTTCTTTTCTCCTTTTTTTTTCTTCTTTTCTCTCCTTCCTTTTCTTTCTTCTTTTCTTTCCTTTTCTTTCCTTTTCCCTTCCTTTTCTCTTTCTTCTTCACACGCACGGGAGAACCACCCGACGCCTCCCGAGCCAGCGTGCTCCCGCGCCTGCGCCTCTGCTCCCGCGCCGCCGCCGCCGTCCGCGCGCTGCTCGCCCGCGCGCCGTCCGCTCCTCCTCCCTCCGGCCGCCAGCGCTCGCGTCGCGCGGCGCCGCCGCCTCCCCGACGCCTCCTTCCCCGAGCGCTCCGGCCACCCTCCAGCGCCGCCGCCTCCACCTCCAGCCCGAGCGCCGCGCCGCATGCCGTGCGCCGCGCCGACGCGTGGTGCGCCCCTCGCCCCTGCGCCCGCAGCTCCCGCGCCGGCCATCTCCGGCCCGAGCACGCCGCAGCGCGCCGCTGTCGCCCGTGCGCGCCGCGCCGCTACTGACCGCCGCAAGTTGCCGCCTCCGCGCACGCCGGCCGCTCCCCGCCGCCGCGTTCCCGTCGGTCGCTGCCCCTGCTCGCTGCTCGCCGCCGCGCGCCTCCGCCTTCCGCGCCGCGCCGCTGCTCGCCGCTACCGCATCGTTCCCCTGCCGCCGCCCACGCCCCCGCGCGCCCCTGCTCCTCCGCCGCCGCGTCGCCACCCGCGCCACAGTGCACCGTCCCGCTGCTCCTCTTTCCGGTCGCGTGCACGCCGCCACTGACGCCCGTCAGGTGTTCGACACAATGTCCGCAAGACCCCGGCGTCGCCATTTTTGTCCGAGTTGTCCACCCTTCGTGGTGTTGCTACGTGCGCGTGCGCGTCCTTTTCCGGTGCCACGTTGTCGTGACCACCGTGTCCGTGTTGCGGTGCACGCCCCGTGTGCGCCTCCTTCCGGTGTCCTTTTGCCGTGCTCCTACGTGCCACGACTATCCGACCACTTCCACGACACCGACAAAGGACGATGCCCCGGTTCCACGACGACTACTTCCACGACGATGACTACTTCCTCTACGGACCAAAGACGTCGGTTTCGAACCCTAGTTCACCCGATCCGACGTACGGACCCAAACCTTAACCCTATACCTATTTTATTAAATGTCATCTATCTTGTGCATATCGCATCATAATTGCATGGGTTGCATCTCTTGGGTTTGCTGGTGTAGCAAATCACCTAAATAATTCAATATGGAATGTGTGGGGTAATAAATATATAATCCCAAAAAAGGGTCAGGGCACTCCCTCGTAAGCAAAACCGACTTGCCTACTTTATACACCATCTCCCAAAATATAGGGGAGGTGGACTTAGCGGCAGCAGCACTAGCAACATAAAGAGACACGCTATAACTTCCGTCTAATCAGAGAGGGATAAGAGAGTGCATAAGTAAACATCTACAACTAACACCAATCATAACCCATTCTCGGATTAACCCCCTCAACCAAGTATGAGGAAGCAATTCGGGAATACTCACACATTGAACAATTTTAGTTACAAATTATTGTGAAAGTAATTCTATATTACTAGTCAGGTTAATTAACAATGATTAGGTGTAAGTTGTCTATGATCTTATTACCAGCATCATCACCAAGTCGTACATAACCGTGGACACGGATCATCGATAAGATTATACCATGCAGGGGTGCACTACCGGACCCGTACTCATTCGATCAACCCCAAAAGCAAAGCCAGAAGGTAGGGCATTTCAACACGGCAAATCTCTTCTCTACGACCCATCCAGGGAACCGCATGATTGTGTGCATGGCTAATCAGGTCCAGTGCCCGCGGGATCGACCTTCATAGCACTCTAAGAACGTGCCACCCTATATGAGAATCGACTACTGCATCATCATGAGATCGTGAGGTAACCATATGCATGCATCAAATGGAAAGCCCGAGCTACTTGCGGCGCCCTGGATAAGAGGCGGATTAGATCGAAGCCGCGGGGGGCTCCATCGGGCCTCCCACAAGCGGTTAGTGCGCTCAAAATTGGATCCGAGGACAAGAACTGAGTTCCTAGGTCGACACTTAGCAGACCAAAACACCTCGCAAGGCCTTCCGCCGGTGCCCTATCTTTTAATTACAATACCCCAATATAAGAACAACATTTTATTAAGCTAGAATAACCTATCATGCTAAGCAGGTGAAATTAAATAAGACATACAGACGACTCGCACAATTAACTCTAAGCATGCGCTACGACTCGCAAGGCCAACAGATAAACATGCAACATGTATTAGGATGTGGGGATAAAGCTGTATAGGCTGCAGGATAAACATGTGATGGGATCGTGATAAAGAATCGAATACTAGGGTAGCAGAGATCAACGGCAGGAATGAAAGACAATGCATAGGTAAACAAGCAAACTTTGCTTGCCTGGAATCCCGCATGGAAGCAGATCTTGTCGTTTCTCACACATCTGAACGTCGTATCCGCGAAGAAGCAACAAACACTGGAAAGCGTAAAGATGCATTTTACAAATACGGAAAAAGATCCGGAATGATCATGGGAGAATGATGCATGACATGGCAAGATGCATTGCGAGATGCACTTAATCCGAATTAAGCGGAACCGAGATTCCGATAATTAATATTTAGGTGCAAGTTATTTATTTACCAGCAATATTAAATGTTGGTTAGCATGGCAACACATGGCATGGGTGATCTAATTAAATTAAATGGAATAGGGCATTATATATTTATTACCCCACACGTTCCATATTGAATTATTTAGGTGATTTGCTACACCAGCAAACCCAAGAGATGCAACCCATGCAATTATGATGCGATATGCGCAAGATAGATGACATTTAATAAAATAGGTATAGGGTTAGGGCTTGGGTCCGAACGTCGGATCGGGTGAACTAGGGTTCGAAACCGACGTCTTCGATCCGTAGAGGAAGTAGTCGTCGTCGTGGAAGTAGTCGTCGCGGAACCGGGGCATCGTCGTTTGTCGGTGTCGTGGAAGTGGTCGGGTAGTCGTGCCACGTAGGAGCACGGCAAAAGGACACCGGAAGGAGGCGCACACGGGGCGTGCACCGCAACACGGACACGGTGGTCACGACAACGTGGCACCGGAAAAGGACACGCACGCGCACGTAGCAACACCACGAAGGGTGGACAACTCGGACAAAAATGGCAACGCCGGGGTCTTGCGGACATTGTGTCAAACACCTGACGGGCGTCAGCGGCGGCGTGCACGCGGCCGGAAAGAGGAGCAGCGGGACGGCGCGCTGTGGCGCGGCCGAACGCACGCGGGGCGGCGGAGGAGCAGGGGCGCGCAGGGGCGTGGGCGGCGGCCGGCGACCGATGCGGTAGCGGCGAGCGGCGGCGCGGCGTGGAAGGCGGAGGCGCGCTGCGGCGAGCAGCGAGCGGCGGGAGCGCGGCGGCGGGGAGCGGCCGGCGGGCGCGGAAGCGGCGGCTTGCGGCGGCCGGCAGCGGCGCGGCCCGCACGGGCGACAGCGGCGCGCGGCGGCGTGCTCGGGCCGGAGATGGCCGACGCGGGAGCTGCGGGCGCAGGGGCGAGGGGCGCACGGCGCGAGCGGCCGGAGGCGGCGCGGCGCGCGGCATGCGGCGCGGCGCTCGGGCCGGAGGTGGAGGCGGCGGCGCTGGAGGGGGGCCGGAATGCTCTGGGGAGGAGGCGTCGGGGAGGCGGCGGCGCCGGGCGACGCGGGTGCTGGCGGCCGGAGGGAGGAGGAGCGGCCGGCGGCTTGCGCGCGGGCAAGCAGCGCGGGGGCGGGGGCGCTGGCGGAGCGGCGGCGGTGCGCGCGGGGCGACGGCCGGGGGAGGCGCGGCGCGCGGCCGGGCGCTTCGGGGCGACGGGCTGGTGCGGCGGCGCGGGAGCAGAGGCGCAGGCGCGGGAGGCGTCGGGCGGTTCTCCCGTGCGTGTGAAGAAGAAAGAGAAAAAGAAGGGAAAAGGAAAGGAAAGAAAAGAAGAAAGAAAAGGAAGGAGAGAAAAGAAGAAAAAAAATGAGAAAAGAAAAGGGAAAAAGAAAAGGAGAAAAAGGGGAGGGGGTGGCTGCAAAATTTCAGGGGGTGGGAAAAAAATTTCAGGGGGGCAAAACCTAGGGTTTGGGTTAGAGGGGATTTGGGCCTTTTTTCTTTCCCTTTTAATATTTTCGGTTATATATTTTTAAAACAAAATAGAAAAAGAATTTATACACGAACCCTTTACAAAATATTTTTAGTTTCAACTAGGGAATTTAATGAACTAGTTTTTAACATTTACAAAATATTTTTAAATATCACAATTTTAATTAATTTGAAATGCATTTGAATTTAATTTGTAGGAAAGGAAATTAAATGCATTAAATTAAATTAATGAGATGCAATGCGATGCCATGTTGACGCAAAAAGAAAACACACCAAATTAAAAGGGGGCAAAAATCCGGGGCGTTACATCACTCATTTTGATGATCGGAAATGGATGCACTCCTATATGATAGAATATATGTCTTTGAAATAGATATTTTTGGAAAAAAAATGAATGTTTGTATATTTTATGGCATCAAATGACCTTATGCATATGAGAAGATTTGGTGAGCAAGGTTGCAAAGCTTGTCTCCAAATGCTTTCTATATCCAAGTGGCTGAGATACTTGATGTACTAAATTGTCTGACTTTCTAATTATTTGCATGTGACACTCAATTGTTTCAAGCATACAAAAGTGAGTTGTTAACAAGGTTTTGAAGCTCGTTATCAATCTACTTCTATATAACCCAAACCTTTGAATATCACACCATTTCTAGAGACCTTAATAAAGTTAAATGATGATATAAGAGTTTCCAATTACTCATGATAGATTGACATAACACTTCTATGTCCATCTAAGGAATACTCCTCTACTCCTTGTTGTGTTTCCTCCATTCTTGGTATCCTCCCTCATTGATGCCTTCGAGAAGATTGGGAGGTAAGAAAATAAGATGTCAAGATAAAATAAGAAGATCTAGATTAGGCTTTAGGTATCTCTGTTTTGATTTCAAGACTATCATGATCTCCATGTACTAGAAATATCTCTAACACAGTTTATAGGAATAGATGGTCAGAGAATAACTAGGTATAGTTGTTTTGGTCATTAACTCCCAAATAAGGTTTTGGTATATTAGGTTTTCTTTCATTTGGTTTTATTTTCATTTGGTGTAACATTTTATCGTGTATCTCTCTATCACAAAATAAGGTTCAAGCCAAAATCATCTCAAAGTTTATAACGCTCAAGTTGATGATCTACTTCAATTCCACCAACTCAAGTGAAACTTCAATCACTTAGTGTTTTGAAAATTAAATGGGCGAAAATTATCTTTATTTTCTGATGCATGAATGCAATGCACACTCATGTGTCCACTCTATTTCTGGACCCTAAGTTCTGGGATGTTACATGAACAAACGAGATATGATAAATAAATCATTTTATTAATTGCTTTTAGGGCATACCTCTTTCAATTTCATCACGAAACTTTGTGTGTATGTAGATCACATGTTGTTGCCATTTTTTCAGAAGTTTTTAATAAACTTTACTATTGTTTTTTAATTTACTACTTAAATGAGCATGTGAACTTGGGAGCCAAAACCGTTCTCTCGGTCTCTGCAACACATAACTATCTATCTATCTAATTCAATTAGATGTGAGAAACTAGTAAAGCTAAACCCAACTAAGGTCTTATTCGTAGGAGATATTAATGAGAGATAGAGTGAAAGCATATTAGACTTCTCAAAAGATATAAACGTGAGGAGTGAACTAGGGGCAGAGCTGGGCCTCACGCAACCGGGGCCTGTAAAATTTCCCTGCC
The DNA here is from genome assembly GCA_026929855.1 of Poa annua. NCBI lineage: Eukaryota > Viridiplantae > Streptophyta > Magnoliopsida > Poales > Poaceae > Poa > Poa annua. The sequence continues at coordinate 83,834,264 of CM049430.1, forward strand.
TAGGTCCAGCTAATTATTAGGCGTGGCTCTGGGTGTAGAAATTGATCAATCTATTCCCATGGTCACATCGGTTCAAAGGCCGATGAAAAGGTGGCTGCCGGTTTGTGGCATGCATACCTAACTACCTGTATTATGTGAATATCTTTTTGTGACGGGTGGCTGAGCACGTGTCAGATCGGAGTTAATGGCGGTGACACGTCTTCACCGTAAAGAAGGTATAAGTGTTTATTCTTTCAAATGAGAGTGTCACTATTTTTATTATATATGCACTAGACAAACTAAAATGATTTCTTTAGAGTGATTCAAAAGTGAAAGTAGATGTTCAGAATGAAAGACACAAGAAAGTAAATTAAAGAAAGTAAAACCTCATTTTAGAGAAAGCCCAATCCTCTATGCAGCAAGAGGAAAAATTCAAGTGTATACTTATGTGTGAGAAAAAATACGTTACAAAGGGGTACATAGACTTCATGGTATGAAGATTTCTAAAACAACATGATAAGTAGCTTGTCAAATTTTATCTCATTGGACGAAGGCTTAATTAGGTGCAACCAAATAAATGAGCAATTACACAACCATTTTCATGAGAAAACAAAGGAATTATTAAGACATAAATGTCCCATCATAGAAGTTAGTTATAGGATCCACGATATAAACCCCCCTATTGCAATGCAAAGTCTAAAAAACGGTTTCTGACAGTCTGTCCCGTCCTACCAAATTCATTACTGTAAGGTGCAGCCCTATGAGCCCATATAGGTGAAATAATATGTAGTCGGCATTCACATGTCACCATCATAGAACCACATAAAAGATAAATAACTTGACCAAATACTCATTGCATACTTAGGTAGAAATCAATACCAATCCATCATATACCCTTGAAAACATGGGGAAACTACTCAAAACAGAGACGTTACAAAGATAAGTGGCTTGATGATGATGTTGATGAATAGAAGCAGCAACCCCGTAAACAAGTTGGTGTCCACGGGCAAGGAAGCGGCGGTTGCGCAGCCCACTCACGCGGTGTCGACTTGCTAAGGTGGCGGCTATGAATAAATACATTTTTACGTTTTTATGACATAATTGAAAGATTCATTAATAAGCTTTGCACTAGTTACTAGGAGGCAAGATTGTGAGTAACTTCATGTTTACCTTTTTATTTCTCTTCGTGTAACTAGTTATTCAATAAGAGTTTATTTTGTCTTCAAATTCAACAGATATATTAATCATTACAATATGGTACATGCGAGAAAAATCTGAGAATGAACATGATTCAATTGTCCAACATACAATGGTTATTTTGATTCAACCGTAAGGTGTGAACTTATATGTATACTTCCTTCATTTGTATGGGTGTTATTTCATTAATCCTTAAGATAATTGAACATGATGATGATGCAATGCCCATATTTATTTATCAACCATAAGCTCATTGATACATATGTAATGATCTATTCACTTACTTACTCGAGACGAGTAAAGGTTTAAGCTTGGGGAGTTGATACATGCATTTTACATCGTCATATTAGCAACTTATAATATTGTTTTAGAAGTTTATTTACATTGATCTATCATAAATTATGCATGTGTAGGTGATTTTTGGGACTTTCCTACAAAGCCCTCTTATATTGGTACTTAATTTCTAGGAGGCAGAAAATCTCATTTTCTTGTTTTAATGTTTCACGAACCTTCTGGACGTCAATTAATTCGGGAAAAAAATACCACATACGTTTTTCAATGGGAGAACGACGGTGGGCAAAAGATCCAGGGCCGCCTGAGCCATGCCTGTACGGGCCTCAGACATCGTTTCGACGCCCCCTTTTAACCACACCTCTGTCTCGCCAAAAAAGCTACGCCCTAATTTTCCCACGATTTATCGAGGTGGCGACAAAGGCGAAGCTTGAAGGGAATATGCCCTAGAGGCACTTAATAAACATACTTTATTGGTTATATTCCAATTGTTCATTATATGTTTTATACCATGCTATAACTGTATTAAGAGGAAACATTAATACATGTGTGGTAGATAAAACAACCAGGTCCCTAGTAGCCTCTACTAAGACTAGTTTCGTTGCGTGATTGATGATCGAGGTTTTCCGATCATAGGGCATGACGCCGATCGACAATGGAAGTCATGTCGTTGGTTGAACGATGTGATGGACATACCCAGTATTTATAGGATATAGTCATTACGCCTTAAAACCGTGAGACCAACTCTTATTGTTATTACTGGAAGATACTTTGATTGCACCAAACATCGTATCTTATTTAGTATGACAATACCGGTGATACTTTTGGGTATCTGAAGGGGGTAGTTGAGACGAGGGGTCAACAGCGGGATTTGTCAGTCCGTATAGCCGGATAGATACTCTAGGGCCCACTCGGTGAGATCATGTCTAATGAGATTGCAAGCATGCGACTAGCTCACGGAGACATGAGATCATAGACGAGTAGAAGATAGCGTTGTCGGTAACAAGGTCAAGCTAGGTATGGAGATATATGTGGAACGACACTCGGACACGCTAAGTATCGCTATGGAGATATCTAAGAACGACGCTTGGACCCGCAAAGTATCGCCATGACAAAGGGTTTAAGACTATACGTCCAGATTTGATAGATGAAAGTCATTCGTTATATCACAGGGATTAATTCATGGGGTCCAGGCCTACGAGTTAGTCATTGATCGGAGAGGAGTCTCGATCATGTCTGTTATTATATCGAACCGATAGGGTAACACACTTAAGGGGTTTCGACAAGACAACTGGAAAGGAAAGAGATCACCGGGAACGTCTCAGGAATGGTCCGATGGAGATCGGGCAGCGACGAAATAGTTTTCGGAGCTAGAATAAATTATATATAATATGTTTGATATTAATTAGTGTAATTAATGTTTAAATATGATTTTATATATTTATTTTCGAATTTTTAAAGGCATATTTTCCTAAATTGGCCTTCTAGTGGAAAGAAGGCCCATGAGGGGGGAAGCTTCCCCCCAAGGGAGGAGGGCTGGTTCGGCCGGCCTAGGTGGGCCACAAGGGGCCCACCTAGGCCCGGCGCACCTTGCTAGGGTCGTGGCTGGTGTGGGATAGTCCCACACCGCCCGACTGGCAAGGTTGGCATCCTCCTTGCCCCTTTATATAGAGGGGCACCCCTGTCCTTTTAATTCAACCAATTAATTCCCTAATTCTCTCTCGATCTCGTGATTCCCTTTGTCGGAGTTGCGTCGAGTAGAGAAGGGGATCTCTCCACCATAGCCCGCTGCCGCGCTGCTGGTGTTCCGGTCCAAGTCTTCCGCTGCTCGCCCTGTACTGGAGCTTCAGAGGTCGTCGTCTCCACCGTATGTGTGTGACGCCCTGCGAGGTGCGGTGCTAGCGGTACTCGGAGGCCTACTTCCTCCACCCGACCTCGAGGTCATTTTCGTCGTCTTCGTCGCGCCGAGTTCTTCGCGACCTAGAGGTCGGCTACGTCGTCTTCGTCGTCAACGCTTGTGAGGGAGCGTAATCCCCGCTATTCGGTTTACGAGGTTATGTATTCCGATCTCCGCCGTACTTCTATATCTGCATAGTATAGATCTTGGCTAGTTTAAGGATATCGTTGCTAGGAAAAAAAAAATCTGCCTGCGATCCTCTTCATGGTTTCAGAGCCGATCTATCGTAGGTATAGTTGTACGCTGCTAGAACCCGTGTTCTGCACGGGGGCACCGTTCCTGTTATTTGCTACCCTCTAGCGCGCACTTGTGATTCCAGCGGCATCGAGTTGATGAAGCGGCCTGGACCGACTTTACGCGTACGCTTACGCGAGACTGGTTCCACTACTGACATACGGCTTGTACCGTATCTTTGGCTGGCGGGTGCCTGTTTCTCTCTCTTTAGTTGGTCTTGCATTTTCAATGGAGGGACCGAAAGGGATGCTTAAACATGCAATTATTGGATCATTGTTGTGATCATAAGGTTCATAGGTATGAAGCGGTTCTATGTACAACAGCCCCAAGCCACGTAAAATATGCAAAAGATAAAGTAGAAGCGTCTAACTTTATTTTGCAGGGGCTATGTGATATGGTCAAGGTAGGTTTGATAAATTGTTTATAAACTGCGGGCGCCAAGAAGACCATGGCGCAATGGACTATATCACATTGCATTACATTTGATGTTTTGTGTGCATCTTATATTGTGTGATTATATATATTAGTATATATTAGTTACGCGACGGTAATTATATAAGATGATCCCTTCAGAAATACCACTAGTGTTCTTCTTCCAACGAGCACCACCAAGAAAGTTATACGTTATGAGGCAGGCCGTGACGATCGGGTGTCAGACATATCGTCGTTCGCATACGGTGGGTGTAAGCCATGTTGCACAAGCGTCAGCGTGGAGGTTATAGTGACGAGTCTAACATATGCAGATATGGCCTCGGAACACGGAGGCCGAAAGGTCGAGCACGAGTCACAAAATTGGTTTGACGGACAGTTGTCTACTCTTTAAGTTGTGCCGCTGGCTCTGACGATGAGGGGTGGTGCAATGGATGGGGGTCGTGTAATCGTTTAAACGACCAGGAGGGGTGTTCGTTTGAGTGGGAATTCGGATAGTTATTTTCTAAAATACTAGAACTCAAAATATAATGAACAAAGTCTGTTTTGCAAAACCTTTGTAGATATTAACCATTGTGATAGCATCTTTTCAAATTAGGCGCATTCCTGCGATTGAGAAATTTAAAAGGTTGGGTCCAAATTTCATAGTTATATACTTTAGCGTGAGGATACTCCTTGTTTAAATCGTTAGCTCTTTGTGTTGCAATACCCGCTAGGAGATTAACCCGGAGATTCCTCTAACAAAAGATAATTTGGATTATCAGATTTTGTGCGGATGATATCATCATAGTCCAGTGTATGCTATGATCTCTGCCAAAGAGAAACAACGGTGGGTACGAGTTGTTAGATCGCGAACATATGAGATGGTCGCTAAACTCGGGGTATCCCTAAAGTTGGGTTGATGAAGTTTATCAGTACGTTGACTGATTGTCTTCTCAACCAAGATGGAAGAGAATACACACATTGATGGAGCACGGGGTGGTCATACTTGATGACATATGGCCATACTTGATGAACATTGAGACGCCTCGCTCAACTCGATCACTGGATGACAGACGCCGTTGCCAGGTGCAAATGCTTTGTCATAGACTATATCATGCAAAGGGGAATCGTTCACCTTCATGGTTCTTGATTACGTTGGAAGTATCAAGAAGATGAAACAGATCGCCGGAAGTCATCACTGATGATGGTGTATATATGATATAAATGTTATGAATGTTTTAGCTAAGCATGTACTCGCAGTAGTGACTAAGGTTTTGATACTAGTCATGTTTTGTGAAAACCAGGTTTACTGCTTGAGTTGCTTGAAAGGATGAGGCGACATTGCGTGTTGATAATGGCAGACAAACTGTTGTGATGGCCATAGACACTCTCCCTCTAGATCTACCATTTGAATAAATTCTTTATGATCGCCTGTTAGTATGATCGTTACAAGTGTGTCTCCTCTAGCGAGACGCTTGTTCATACATGATGACAAATTCGTTGTCCTATATTTATGAAATAATGATCATATGACGATTTGAATTTAGATGGTAGAAGCTCCCACATTCAAATATTAATGCCAAAGGATAAAAACTTAATAAATACACCACATATGTGTGGCACTACCGTTTAATTCATGTCAATGTTATAGGAAATGAATTAGCTCCATACCGGACGGATCTACAAGTCCTTAGATTTGATCTTTTGACACTTGCAAAATAACTAAGACACCGTTTTCGGAAAACGGGCATATAACTTATTGATAGTCATGCATATAGATGTATGTGGTTCAATGAAGTAATTGACGGGTAGTGGAGACCTTTATTTCGTGAACTTCACTGAACGTTTTGAGTATAGCTTGTTGAGAATCGTGCATATGGGTGTATGTGAATCAATGAAGTACTTTAACGTGTAGTGGAAGTCTTTATTTCATACTCCGTAGACTTCATGAATATTCCGAGTAGATATATGGATATCCACTCCAGGGAATGTTAGTCTGAAAATTTTGATTTGATCAAACAAGTTCAGAATGAAGTAGGAAATAAATTTAACAACAAACAAATTCCTACGAGATCGAGGAAATAAAGATTTGAGTTATAATGTTGGCACATCATTGGAAGATTTGTGAGAAGAGTTCCACATATTACGTCGCATGGAACACCATAGTCTTATGGTATGTTAGGATGTCGTAATTGCACTCTATCGGATAGTGTGTGGTAAATAAATCTCTTACTGAGTTATTGTGATCATTAGAGTTATATGGTAGAAAAGTAACATTCACGTTAGGTAATAGGGAAACCATTTAAATCCATGGAGAGAATACCATATGAGTAATGACGTGGCTTTTAAAATTGTCGTTTCAGCAATTTAGTGATTCGATGTGATCGAACCTAAAATGGATTAATCTTTGTAGTGTACCGTACCTAAAGAGTTAGTTGGGTACATGTCTCACGACATAGGCAAAATCGTTGCCGGGATATACCTTGCGGAAGAAATAGTTTCTTGTCCAAGGGTATAAGTGAGAAAGAAAGTAGAGCAAGACGAAGTTGATGAACTTTCTCTCCAGACATTAGAGTGGCGCAACCGAAAGTGTTTTCGGTGTCATGCTCCACAGCTTGAAAAAGCTGATGATACAAGATCATGATGCTCCGAGCTCATACTAATAACGTAGGCGTACGAGGTTGTGTTCCACACTGTGTGTTACGACAATCTTGTTATGAAGCTCATATTAATGGAATATGACAGACCTACGAACTACGAAGAAGAGATGGTAGACCTAAGTCCGAGAAATGGCTATGAGTCATTTATGATCCGAAATAAAATCCATGTACGATTACCAGGTAATGACTTGGGAGATCTTCTTGATGACATCTAGGATGTTAATAGAATATGGAATTTTATGAGAGAATAGACATTGAGAACGATCGATTTATTGTGAAACAGTTCTGACAGATTCAAAAGTTGACCACATGAGAGTTTGTCTCAAGTGGCGAAGCCTAAATCTATTATGGGTCGTTTAGCAATTACTATAATTTTAAATGAGAAATTGATAGATGGATAAGGAAACCATGTTTCTTAATAGTGTCATTAAGAAAGAGTTGTAATCAATACAACAATGGTTTGGTGATCTTAAGGATGCTAAACATGTATGCAAACTTCAGTTGTCCATTCATGGGCGGAAGCAAGCATATCGGAGCTAGAATCTTCACTTTGATGATGTGATCAAAGGATTTTGGAGTTGTCCAAAATAGTTGAAGAAACTTGCATTTGTAAAGAAGTGAGTGAGAGCTAAGTAGTTTTTCTTGATCTTATATGCGGAAGGCATATTTGAGTGGGAGCTAGGTGTCATTCGTGATTTTGTATGTAACGACATATTGAATGACACAGATCCTCTAGTAGAGTGTAAAGGATTATTTAAGTGATTAAATTTTCTATGAAATGAAGTTAGGAGTATTAGGCATCCGATTTATAATTGTATAGATCGTAAGGGGCTTAATAACATTAAGTCGGAATATTTCCTAAGTTAAGATTCCGAAGTGTTTCAGAATAGAACAAGCGAAGAAAGAGATTCTTCCTTGTATGACTAGGTAAAATATTAAGTTTATCTTGGCATTTTCAGTGATAGAAAATGATGTTCGACATTCTCTATGTATCAGACATAGAGTCTATCAGACTGAAAGCTCGACTTGGTGTGACCCGAGTTCTTGGTTGAAGAACAGGTTCTAGAGTGATCCCTGTGTGGATCAATGAACAAACGTTAAGTATATTTTTCAGTGTCTATGAGAACTGATGATATGTTTTCTAGTAAAGGATAAGAGTGGAAAGACAACTTGCCGTAAAGCGGTTACGATGATGCAAGTTATGACACTGACCCATACGACTAGAAATCTCATATAGGAGATGTCTTTTATTTTGAAGATAGACATGGTTAGTTTGCGAAGTCGCATATGAATGCACTATCGCATAATCTACATAGGTATAGAAATATATCGCGACTTCAGAAGTAGCAAGTGTGATTGGACTGAGCAGTTTTCCGAGCATAGGTGGTCCACTTAATAGATCTCTTAGAATTTTAAGGCCCATGCTACGCGAATGTTCGAGTCTCACTCCATCCACTAGGATATATTTCACCGTCATCGTAAGATACATGATGATGTCAAACTAGGTGACATAGAAGTGTTGCAAAGCACATATAGGTCTCAATGTGTGAGATCTATTGACTGTATTCCTCTTCCACGAGGCGAGCAGGCACCAAGATGGTATGGGTGTTGAGCTTTTACCAAGTTGTAAACTAGATTAAGTGTTACTCTAGTGCAAGTGGGAGACTGAAGAGAATATGCCCTAGAGACACTTAATAAACATAGTTTATTTGTTATATTCCAATTGTTCATTATATGTTTTATACCATGCTATAACTGTATTAAGCGGAAACATTAATACAGATGTGTTAGATAAAACAACTAGGTCCCTAGTAGCCTCTACTAAGACTAGTTTCGTTGCGTGATTGATGATCGAGGTTTTCCGATCATAGGGCATGACGCCGGTCGGCAATGGAAGTCATGTCGTTGGTTGAACGATGTGATGGACATACCCAGTATTTATAGGACATAGTCATTACGCCTTAAAACCGTGAGACCAACTCTTATTGTTATTACTGGAAGATGCTTTGATTGCACCAACCGTCGTATCTTATTTAGTATGACAATACCGGTGATACTTTTGGGTATCAGAAGGGGGTAGTTGAGACGAGGGGTCAACAGTGGGATTTGTCAGTCCGTATAGCCGGATAGATACTCTAGGGCCCACTCGGTGAGATTATGTCAAATGAGCTTGCAAATATGTGACTAGGTCACCATCTGACATAATATCATAGACGAGTAGAAGATAGCGATGTCGGTAACGAGGCCAGCTAGATATGGAGATATCTAAGAACAACGCTCGGACACACTAATTATCGCCATGACAAAGGGTTTAAGACTATACATCCAAGTTTGATAGATGAAAGTCATTCGTTATATCACAGGGATTAATTCATGTGGTCCAGGCCTACGAGTTAGTTATTGATAAAAGAGTAGTCTCGATCATGTCTGTTATTATATTGAACCGCTAGGGTAACACACTTAAGGGGTTTCGACAAGACAACCGAAAAGGAAAGAGATCACCGGGAACGTCCCGGGAATGGTCCGATGGAGATCGGGCAGCGACGAAATAGTTTTCGCAACTAGAATAAATTATATATAATATGTTTAATATTAATTAGTGTAATTAATGTTTAAATATGATTTTATATATTTATTTTCGAATTTTTAAAGGCAGATTTCCCTAAATTGGCCTTCTAGTGGAAAGAAGGCCCATGAGGGGGGAAGCTTCCCCCCAAGGGAGGAGGGCTGGTTCGGCCGGCCTAGGTGGGCCACAAGGGGCCCACCTAGGGCCAGCGCACCTTTCTAGGGTCGTGGCTGGTGTGGGATAGTCCCACACCGCCCGACTGGCAAGGTTGGCAACCTCCTTGCCCCTTTATATAGAGGGGCACCCCTGGCCTTTTAATTCAACCAATTAATTTCCTAATTCTTTCTCGATCTCGTGATTCCCTTTGTCGGAGTTGCGCCGAGTAGAGAAGGGGGATATCTCCACCATAGCCCGCTACCGCGCTGCTGGTGTTCCGGTCCAAGTCTTCCGCTGCTCGTCCTGGACTTGAGCTTCGGAGGCCGTCGTCTCCACCGTATGTGTGTGACGCCCTGCGAGGTGCTGTGCTAGCGGTACTCGGAGGCCTACTTCCTCCACCCGACCTCGAGGTCATCTTCGTCGTCTTCGTCGCGCCGAGTTCTTCGCGACCTAGAGGTGGACTACGTCGTCTTCGTCGTCAACGCTTGTGCGGGAGCGTAATCCCCGCTATTCGGTCTACGAGGGTATGTATTCCGATCTCCGCCGTACTTCTATATCTGCAGAGTATAGATCTTGACTATTTTAAGGATATTGTTGCTAGGAATTTTTTTGTTTTCTGCCTGCGATCCCCTTCAAAGATCTCTCCTACTGCAGGAGAGGGCAGATCCTGCTGCTCCGGAGTTCTGGAGAGGGGGAAATCACCGCAATCGTCATCACCACTCCTCCTTGGAGTAGGGGAGGCCTCTCCATCAACACCACCATCAAGACCAGCACCATCTTCATCACCATCTTTGTGATCCACCTCACCCCCCATAGTTTGAGATTGTTCAAACCCTATATATTATTTTGCATGATTGTGATTGGCTATAGTTGTCATTGTTTGTGGGGAGATTTTATTTTCAGATTGTGGTGTACTTCATATGCCACTGAACTATATCACGTGTCACGGTTGTGAGTAGTTTCCCATGTTTCTTAGGGCATAACATGAATTGAAAATCTTGTTTATATAACATGCAATGAGTATTTGGTCAAGTTTTTATCTTATGTGTGGTTCTATGATGGTGGCATGCGAATGTCGACTGCATATTACTTCATCTATATGGGCTCATAGGGCTGCACCATAGAGTAATGTATTGGGTAAGTCGGGACGGACAGACATAGATTGTTGCCTGAGAATTTATGTTACAATATGGGGTTTTCTATCGGGATCGTAGAACTAACTGTTATATATGGCGGGATATTTATGTGTTAATGGCTCCTTTGTTTGCTTATGTAAATGGCGGAAGGATCCATCATAAAGGGTGCACGTGCTCATTAGTTTGGCTGCACCTAACTGAGGATCCGTCCAAAAAGAATAAAATTGACAACATATTCATCATGTTGTTTTAGAAATATTTATGGTAAGTAAATCCATGGCGCACTTGGAAACGCTTGTCACATATAGAAACAACGACTTGATCTTGTCCTCTTGCCACTTAGAGGATTGAGCTTTCTCTTATTAAGAGTTTTCACTTGTCAAATTTTATTTTCAGCATTTCAATTTATTGCAACCTATACACCAAAAACACAAAAACACTCACATTTTTCTATTGTTTCACTTGTCAACCGTGCTAACCAATACCTTCGGCTCCTCGTAAGTTTGATAATCTTTTCTTTTTTAAACGAACTTTTTTTTGAAAACTTTTAAACATACTTATTATAATTGAACTCCTGCACTTGGGAGACAACACCACATCAACGTTCTTCTTAGTGGCAGCAGGCTGCACCACCGTGACTTCGTCCTTCTTTGCGACCCTACCATTGTGCCATCCTCATTGAGTGATGAGGGAGAGAGGAAGCAGCGTCAGGACGACACGAAACAAAGGCGCCGTAATTTTATATTTTTCATTCCATAATCACTAGACCACTTCCTTATTTTTCCTAACCACTTCGTTTTTTATCTCACGGGAGAGAATCGTGGTAAGTGTCGTGCATCGTGCCCTCCTGAACTTTCGTGTGTGCCGTTTAAGGCCGCGTTTGGTTCAGCGTTTAGATTCCCTCTCCGACAATTACATAGTTGTTCCTTCGTTAATTTACTGACCATCTTCGGTCCGGGCCTTTTCCGCGCCGAATACCTGGTATCCAAGCGAGGCCTAAGACGTAAAAAGTAGGGTCTCTGAACTTTCGAGCGTGGTTTAAAACGACGCCCTCTTTCCTCAACTTCGGTGAGCTCGCCTCTCCCGTAGCCAATGACGGCAGAACCACCGACCTCCCTGCCCATGGCCGACGCGCTGCCGTGACACCTCGCCGCCCCGTCCCGCCCCGTCCCAATCTCCTCCGCTGATCCGATGCCGCCCCAGCCATCCCTCTAACCCCGCCCTTTCTTGTCCGACGTCGGCGAATCCGATCCCGCACCCCAAAGTTAAATGACACATCGCCTCCGCTGCGGCGGCTCCGGCTCTGGCTGCAGGTCGCCGGTGTCGGGGTAAAGAAGAGCTAATTTTTACACAAATCACAAGGTGCCTAGTTTTGTGCAAAGAGAGCGACCGGCGCAGGACAGCAGTTCATCGATCGGCTCGCCGCGCGGAACTTCATTCATTCCGCAAGAGAGGTCGATCGCGAGACTACCGCTCGGGTTCAGTACGTCGTGCCGTGTCTCGTTGATCCGTCAGCAAGGAAATCTACGGCGGACTGCAGCTCCTCACAGACCATGGAGATGAAGGGTGGAACTATGGTGGTGACGGACCCCATGCATGCCCTCCCTCGGCCGCGCCTCCTAATCTCTCCTGCCGCTCGCGTCACCATTGCCGCAGGTGATGGCAAGCTGGGCGCCACCGCGTTGAATATATCTGATCTTCGAACCGAAGGGGCCGACTATTACAACGGGATACGTATTTTTGCCCGTATTTTCGATCTGGGAAAGAACGTGATGCACGCCACATACCCGCGTCCGGTTGCGCGTCTACGCAAGATTTTTGCGATCAATAAAAACAATCCCGCGTTGTCCGTGACCTAAGGGGCTTGATCTCGCTGGAGCCCTCCAGGCAGCCAGGGCGGCCGGCGGCGTACCTCACGATTGTAGATTGGTTTGCCGGCTGCGCGTGGCGGAACCGGAGCCGGAACCAATCCGCTTCAATTTCTGTATCGAACACTGCGCGACGCCTGCGGATAGTTTGAATCCGAGTCCTTCTGCCGTAGTGCCGCCGGATCAACTCAAGCCGCGTCCAATAAATCTCGGTTCAGATGGACAGATCCATCGTGAGACCAGGAACCGAGCTGAACGTCTCAATGGACAAGGTAACATCGATCCTTTCTCTGCATGTCATCCTTTTTCCGCCATTCGAATGCTAAGATCGCACGTCCCGCTATGCAATTTACAAAATTAGTCATGTGCCAATCAAATAAAAAAATTGTACGTTTAATACATTTCTAAAAGATACCCGCTGCAACGTGAGGGTTATCATTCTAGTCAATATCAATAGACCTACCACATATATCTTTTCATGGTGTATTTACCCAGTATTTTAAATGTTGATATTTTCTTGTATATGTCATACCTCTACTTCATTACTTATTTTCTATCTCTACAGGCAAATATCCCCATAAAAAAATAGCCATTAAATTGTGCATATCATCCTTTTTCCGCCATTCGAATGCTATCCCCATAAAAAAATAGCCATTAAATTGTGCATATCATCCTTTTTCCGCCATTCGAATGCTAAGATCACACGTCCCGCTATGCAATTTACAAAATTATAAGAGCTCATTTGATTTGTAGGAATTCCATAGGATTTTCATGGGATTCTGATCCTAAGGATTTTCGTGGGATTCTTATCCTAAGGATTTTTTCCTTCCAACGCTGTTTGATTCGAAGGAACAGAATCCGTAGGATTCTTTCCTATGGGACTTTGCTAGTGTGTTTCGTATAGGAAAGTTTCCATTAGGTCTGAGCTCTTGGAAAAATTCCTATGACGCGAAGAAAGCAGCAAGGTGCATTGTAGGCTATCTCAGATTTGGATTCATTGTCTTGGATTCCTGTGATTTTCCTACACTGCCATCAAACACCCGGTCATGCAAATTCCCATCGTTTCCATTCTCGTAGGATTCAATAGGCAGTCCAAACCAATCCTCTACTTTTCCTATCCCTCCATGTTTCCTATCCCTACGAATCAAACGAGCCCAGTCATGTGCCAATCAAATAAGAAAAATCTTGCGTTTAATACATTTCTAAGAGATATCTGCTGCAACGTGAGGGCTATCATTCTAGTCAATATCAATAGATCTACCACAGATATCTTTTCATGGTGTATTTACCCAGTATTTTAAATGTTGATATTTTCTTGTATATGTTGGGTCAAACTTAGCAAACTTTGACCTTTGACCAAATTTATAGACATGTTTTCTCCTATAACTAAGAAACAGAGGCATCAACTTTTTCTTTGAGGATGAAATAGTGGGAGAGCTTCCAACACTATTTTATTTATTTAAAAATATGTATACCATACTACCTATGTTCCTAAATACTCCCTCCGTTCGTGAATATAAGGTGCATAGTTTTTTGCACGGATATTAAAATATGGGTATTTGTCATATTTTGGACTCAATTACTTACTATAAAAACAGTAAATATAAGTCCCTAATACCCATAAATTTAAATTAATCCCTCGTAAAAGACGGATTTATTTATAACTGACCCATTTAGAATATACCACCCAACTAGTCACCAAGTCAAGATTGAGATGCTTCAGGATAGATATCTTAGAATGGTTGACTTCTTGCTCTTGCGGAAGGAAGTTTGTCCTCAGCTGTACCAGTTGACTCTATTATAGATTGGGATTTTGTGGATGGAAAAAATTGACCATAAATCATATTAAACCTTATATTTTGGAATTATGCTAAAAAAACTATACACCTTACATCAAGGAACGGAGGGAGTATACGACGTTTTGGTGGGCTAAAACGTCTTATATTTAAGGACAGAGGAATTCGATCTGAAGTTGTTACCAATCTTTAAATTGCTAGGGGTATTTTCTTTTCATCCTATGGGCAATTGATGCCAATTGAGACAGATATATTGCATTCTAATTTTCATGTAAAAAGGCACCCTTAGTTTTTTGTTGATGTCTTCATATAAGTCTTTAACACAGCTAGAATCCTCTGTACTCCCTCTGTTCCACAATATAAGATGGTTTAGCCATTCTCCACATTCACATGTACACACATTTATCTAGACATATTTTAGCGTGCATATGCACTCATTTTGATGTGAATCTGGATAATATATGTTACACCTAAAACATCTTATATTGTGGAACAGAGGGAGCAGGTAGCAACTTCACAAAAAGATAGTAGTATATGCAAAAGTAATCTTTGCAACAGATTACATAGTCGATTGTAGCAATGGTTACAACTAATTCCAGCAAAAGGGTAACAACCTAACATTGGAATTTTCTCGTGCGAAACCCTTTGCAACATTTTCTCGTGCGAAACCCTTTGCATGCGGAACCAGAGGTGGCGACCGACCACGAGCAGAAATCAGTGGCACGAGCGTAATCCTTAAAGACCCTGCTTTATTGTTGTTTCATCGGCCCGTTCGCTTGAAAATTCCAGTTTCATTTACAATTTATATGGTCCACACCCCTGCTAATAGTTTTTTAACAGTGTGTCATCTGTTATTCTTGTTGATTGAGTGAAAAAGAAGAAGTAGGCTACGATCATGGCCAAAGGAGGCCATTTCTGCATGGGCTTGCAATAATTTATGTTCTTTTTTATGCTCTCTGTTCAATCTGTGTTTAACTTTAACATGGATGTAATGCACTCAACTGCACTCATTCATACTATATTTCATCTTGTAAAAGTTAGTATACAGGCCAACATTTGCAAACAGACTTTCTCTTGATACTTCAGCTTCCTCTTCAACTGCACTATTGCAAGTGGTATCCTTGCGATTGGATTAGCAGGCTGCCAGATGAAATCCTTGTCAGCATCCTTCACAAGTTGGATTCCAAGACAGCAGTTGGGACAAGCCTCGTCTCACGACGATGGAGGCACTTATGGACATTTCTTGAATCCCTCCATTTTAGTGAGGTAGTCTTACCAGATAATTATTGCTGGGTACGCCTTGGTCCAATGAAGGAGTATTTAGAGACAAATAAGAATCACCATTTTGCTGAGACCTTGCAATGGTTTACGGGGCTTAAGAGAGAGACGACATTGAAGAGACTGTCACTTGTGTTCTCAGGGAGTAAGGAGTTAACTGATGTTGTCAACAGCGCCATAGCTTATGCAATTGAGCATGGTACCAGCGAAATTGATATGGCAATTGTTGGAAAAATGAAGTATGAGTTCCCTTGGTGGTTGTTCTCTGTTTACAGGAGCTCGTCGCTGACAAGTTTATGCCTAAGTTGTTGCAAGCTTTCTATCCCTCTCAACTTCGGCGGATTCAGTTCTCTCACAAAGCTTGCTCTTGTCAATATGTATATGAGCCTGAAAGAGGCACAAGTTCTCCTCAGTTGTTGTACAAACTTAGTGAGTTTACACCTCATTGGCATGTTTGACATCAGGATCCTGCGGCTTCCAAAGCTTAAGGAATTGCTATGGTTATGGTCTTCATCGTTGGGTAAATTTAAGATAGATACACCAGACCTGCAAAAACTGGAGTACTGCGGAGAGATGTTCCCAACATATACCTTTAAATCCATTCCATGCCTTGAACATGTTTCTCTGCAGTATATTCATGATATTTATCCTGAACGCGCAGATAAGTTACAGGATATCTCTACTTGTTTTCCTCATGTCAGAAGCCTATGCTTACGGTACGAGATCCCCAAGGTGAGCTCCACTTTTTTGATATTCTCCAATGTACTGTGGGTGCATCATTAATCAAACTTTTTTTTACAGCTAGTCAAACCGCGAACCCCTGCCACTTTTCTGAACCTCAAAGTCCTCACTCTGAACATCACCACAAAACCTTCTGACGATCTTCTTTGGATGGTCATGTTCCTATTTGCTGCACCGTATTTGGTGACACTGAGAACTACTGTAAGAATGGTTTCCCCTCTTGTATTTTGTGCCATCTTCTTTTCAATAGAAAAATATGTACCGTTCAACCCTGAACCATTGTAATAGTTCAGTTTTAAACCTTGAAATTTGAAACTGCTGTTTCTATGCTTGAACTCTTGAATTATCCCGAGTGGTTTTGTGCTGACACATGGCAAACGCGTGGCATCACTTTTTCATGGCAGCATACTTTTACATTGTGGCAACCTCATTAATAACATAGAAAAATCAATAAATCAGGACAGAAAAAACAAGAGCCAGATAATATAGTAATTTGAAAAACATAATGCTTACTTATTAACTGGGATCTTTTTAGAAAATGTGGGAAACAGTTCCTTTTTCAATTTGACTGGGGAAAGTTTATAGGAAATTTAGGATTTTATATTTTAAGATTGATTATTATAAAACATTTAGCTACGTCATTGTGAACTATTGGATCCATTTTTTCAGATAAGTTTTCTTACTTTGTTCAAAGTTCAATATTTTTCTAAGAAAAGATTATTTAAAGTTTTATGTTTTTACCCTACATAAAATACTTATGTTGTTGACATGCAATATGCTGACATTTATATATAAGTGAAAAACTGATGCTACTCCCTCCGTTCCAAATGGAAGTTCCAAATGACTTCCATTTGGAACGGAGGGAATACATGTCTGGCACATGTCGTCTGAACAAAACTATTAGGGATAGTGCCAAGGTGGGTATAGTATACTGACCAAGGGTTAAGGTTAGAAACGAGCGGTTTCAAAGTTCAAGGTTGAAAAATGAAAATCTACAGCAGTAGTATTGTTCCTTCTAATGCCCCATGTTTTTTCTTGGAAGGGAAGCTCTTATTTTGATTGCCTTTTACGTTTCCAGGTGCGCTATTTATCACATCTTCAATCCCAGGATGGAGTCATATGGGATGATGTTGACTTCCAACATGACAGTTTGAACAATGTGGAGATGTACAATTTCATGGGAAGAGATAATGAGATAGGCTTGGCGAGACAACTGTTATGTAGAGCTCCTAATCTGAGATGTTTATCCTTAAACAAAGATCGTCTACAAGAAGGTGATGATCACCAGTTGGTGCCCCCTACCTGGCCTAGAGCCGAAACTTTTGCGCCAAGAGACGATCAGTTCGTTCTGTCAAAGTTATTCAAGAATGTTTCTTCAAGTGCCCGTGTGGTCTTCATCTCATAAGACCATACACTATGTGAGCAAAAGGCGATTCAAAGCCTCCGATGAGTTGACTCTATACATAGCAGAGTATCGGTTCAAAACTGTTGACAACAAACGCAAACCAAATTGTTGGTTCGGTTCAAAGGAATCAACCTTCAAGAATAGCCTACATGTAGTGAGAGAATATTAAAAGGAAGAGTTGTCGGATATTTCATGCAAGCACATGAGCGAACATCCAAAGCGATTCCACACATTGTAAGCAATTAGGGATCGATTCCACTATGACATCTTTGTTCATTGAATCAAAGCTACATAGTGTATGGCCTAAGGCACTTTCCAAACTCGGCTTTTTATGCACTGTGTGGAATTTGTTATTCATGACTAATGGCAGCTTAGTTTAATAAAGGATATGTGGCTTCTCCTAACTACCATGTACCAACTTTGATTTCCAGAATTTGTAATTTAAGTATAATTAGCTTTGCTTGTTGGTTGATAGTCTGATCATACATGTAGGTACATGGAGAGTGTGTCGTTTAGCTAGGCAATTTGAATCCGAGTTGAGCTAGATCATAGTGTTAATTTACGCTTCTGCCGATTTGTTCACACGATATGAAAATGATTCGGCATAGTCTGTTGAGCTCATACGCTATCTTTTTCTTCTTCTATGAGATCAGCTCATACGCTATCTAAGTCTATATTCTGCACCTTATTTGATTACCCACTATATGCGTCAGACCATTAACCAACCCCCAAGTCTTTGGTAGCCTGCGGTTTGCCGTTTCATCCTCTTCCGTGCAAGTGTTTTGTGTTTGGTTTGATAGTGGTGAACTTATCTATCGCCACATATACCACTTCAAAAAAACAACAAAGCAATCATGAAGATTTAAAGTAATCAGTTCACTGCCTAGCGGTAGGGTTGAAAATGACAAGAAAACTTTCCGGTTGTTTCCGTAGAAAAAGAAAATGGAGAGAAAAAAAACGGAAACGAAAACAACATTTTATGGAAACAAAACGAAAACGACATATGTTAAAACAGAAACAAAACGGAAACTTCTGAAAATATGAATACAAAAACTTTCTGTAAGACCATGGTATGGCCATGAAAAACCACGGCCCAAGTGCAAACGAGGCTTAGCTGGATCGCTAGTTAGGCCCAAGCATCGAAAGGAGAACGACATGGAGTTGAATTGATGTGTTGCTAAAGCCTATGTGGTGCTTAGTTATTGCTGAAGCATACATTTCTATAAGACTATATTTATTAGTAAAATGAGTGTCTTAGTGTCTATGTGAAACTATTTTGTGAGTTTTTTGCGTGTAAGTGTTAAACTATGGATGTCGTACTTCCATTAAACTATCATTGGTGGAGATTGTGAACAATTTTTTTCTTGTTAGCTATTTATTTATATGTCGGGAGCCATATGGATCAACATATTATACTGATATACAGAGGTTATGTTCCGACAAATATCCGGTTTTGTATCATATTCGTTCCTTTTCAGAGATTTTCGATTCCGTATTCGTTTTCGGGATTTCAGATTTCGTTTCCGATTTCGATAAGAGAAAAGGAAACGAAAACGATAATCATGTTTTCGTTCGTTTATGTTCCGTTTTCAACCCTATCTAGCGGTGCACTGCACCAACAATTTAAATACAACAACTGCTGGTGATACACCACAATTCATAATCTGAGGGGTTTAGTACATACCACCCTTCTAAAAGTTTAAAAAATAAGGGTCGAGCTGGTGCAATGGTACGTTCCAGTTGCGGCCTGGTGTCAATCCAACAGCCAAAACGGGTCGGCCCATCTGTCGCTTCACGACCCAGGGGTGAAGTTGGGCTTTCTTGATCCCCACGAAAAAAAGAGAGATCTTTCAAATGTGGCCTTAATGAGAGAACTTGTGTGCAGCTAATATGCCAAGCTAATTTTATTATATCGCACTAATGGTGAGATGCTATGAATAAACATATAACGGTCAATTTTTTGTTGTCATTTTTGTGAGATGAATAAAACTCTAACTGCCCATTGTTGTACAACGAATGTTCCCTTTGATGGTTTTCTAGTGATATTCTTCAAAGCTGTAGTCGCTTTTTGGAAGTGCCAACTTTTATGTCATTTCAGTACTCCCTCCGTCCTAGTGTATAAGGCATAATCTCAAAAACTATTTGTCCTACACTATTAGGCACAATTGCATTAATTGCTTCTTAACTAGTGGTCGGTTGCCTCTACCACCAATGCATGCACCTTATTAGGTCCAATCAACTAGCACCTTGGTCTAAGAGATTTGCAAATTGTGCCTTACAAACTAGGACGGAGGGAGTAGCATTTGTCATTATGTGGCGATATGATTTTGAGTTAATTGTAATTCAAGCAGCTAGCTAGCTGAATATTGGGTGCAAGAAACCTCTACTTAGAACATCCCTATATACTAGTAGTGGTTTCTTTCCAAACAGGAGTAACACTGAGTTGGCGAGGTCTAACACATGACACAAAATTAACCTTCAATCATAACGCGACAGAGAGAGTAATTGTAATTCAAGCAGCTAGCTAGCTAGCTAAGCTATACACACACAGCAGCAACGCCAACATTAGGCTGTCCTCTTGCGGTTGGTAGCGCATGGGCAGAAATGCTTAAATTGGCATTACTGCCCTGCTGACGTCGCCAGCCACGTATTCCTTTGGACACAACGTACAAACCAAACCCACACACTCACCAAATACACACACACTAGCTAGTAGTAGGAGTGGCTACACGCACGCACGCACACACGCAGAGTCACGAACTCTTCCGTGTGACCGTTGCCCGATAAATTCAAACCCGATCACATGAACTCCTCTGCTCTGCTGAAACAACAACCGGACAAACAAAAATGTGTGAGCCCGGATCACCCGCCGCCCGTGCCAGTGCCACCGACGGAGACGAAGCCGGGAGCGGGGAGCACCCACCACCTGTCAGTCATCGGCATCGGCGGGATTTGGCTCAGCCGCCGCTCCGGCACTGGTCGGCTGGTCTGGCCTCCAGGGGCCCGCCGATGGTGGGGCATCCGTCGGCGGCCGAGGCGGAGGGCAGGTCCATGCAGTTGTACGAGAGGCAGAGCGCGGCGGAGTCCGGGAGCGGCTCCCGGGAGGACGGCACGGGGAACCCCGTGAGAAAGTTGTGCTGCGCGTAGAAGGTGGTCATGCGGCCCGCGAAGACGCTGTGCGCCACCGCGTCGGGAACCTCCCCGGACATCTTGTTGTTGTTCACGTACAGGCTCCCCGCCGCCGCCAGCGCCTCCGGGACCTCGCCCGAGATGGCGTTGTGGCTCACGTCCACCACCGACCACGGCGGCAACGACGTAGACTCGGGCACCGGCACGGTGAGCGGGCCCGTGAAGTTGTTGCGGGACAGGAGCAGCGACGACGCGCTCGGGAGCGCGAACACCTGCGGCGGGATGGGGCCCGAGAAGTCGTTCATCGACAGGTCGAGGAAGGCCAGGTCGGCCGGAGCCGCCACTTGGCCATCGAAGGCTCCGTCGAGGGTCCCGTCCATGGAGTTGGCGGCGACGGAGAAGTACCGGAGCGTGGGCGGCAGGGGAGGGAGCGCGCCGGTGATGGAGTTGCGGGCCAGGTCGACGTGGAACAGCTGCGAGGTGGAGAACTGGGCGGGGACCTGCCCGGAGAGGCCGCCGTTGTTGGCCAGTATGAGCACCTTGAGGCTCGGCGAGGACGGGAGGAGCAGCCCGGAGGGTATCGCGCCCTCCAGCCGGTTGTTGCCCAGGTCGAGCGTGTGCAGGTCGGGAAGCCCGGATAAGGAGTCCGGCACGGGGCCCGTGAGCCGGTTCCCGGAGAGCGAGAGCAGCCGGAGGCGGCGGAGGCCCGAGCCGATGTCCGCCGGGATGGAGCCGCCGACGCGGCCCGGGTAGAGGACGAGGTCGGTGAGCGCGGTGAGGGTGGCCAGCGAGGCGGGAAGCGTGCCGGCCAGGCCGGGCGAGTCGGAGAGGCCGGTGCCGAGCGTGAGGACGGACACGCGGAGCAGCGCGCCGGTCGGGTCGTCCTCGTCGGGCGCGCACACGACGCCGGCGTACGCGCACTGGCCGTATTCGACGTCGTCCCACGAGTCGAAGAAGCGCGAGCCTGGCAGGTCCCGCAGGCTGGCCCGCACGTCCCGGAGCGCCGCGGCGTCGCGCTCGTGGAGCGCCGCCCAGGCGCAGGCGGCGCGCGAGCCGAGCAGGAGGGAGATGAGCAGGAGGAGATGGGGCAGCAGCGCCATGTGCGCCGCCTCGGCCGCTGCGAAGCAGACAAGCGAGCTCTCAGTCGGTGTTGGGAAACGAACACGGGAGTGAGAAGCGAGCTAGCGAAGTGAGTGAGAGGACCGAGGAGAGTGTGTGGTGGGGAAGAGCAGACTGCAGAGCACGGCCGAAGCGAGCGAGTGAGTGGGATCTGGTGGAGCTGGGGTTTGGTTTAAGAATGGTGAACAGAGGATTAGCCTGCCACTGCCGCTTCTTTACCCCGCGGTCGGTGGGTGTACCGCGGCCATGGCTGATAAAGGCCTGCCTGCCGCTGATGCTGCTGCTGTGCGCCTGTAACCGGTGTCGGTGAAGACCGCCCTCCGGTGATCCGGTGGCGTATACCGCCGTACGGCGCGGCCATGAGTGTGTCTTTTGGAGGTTTATTATCAGTACTAGATCTCTAGTGACCGGTGATGATGGGGTTGCAGCGAGCAGCAATTATGCCCCGTTCGTATCCTAATCCTATGGCGGGTTTTGCGTATTTGCAAAGTATGCCGTTTGCTGTACTGTACACTGCACTGTGTACTGTGACAGTAATCAATTAGTGTGGTGGCGGGACATGCGAGCTCGTAAACGTATGATGCAGGTTTGCGTCGTGTTTCAGCAGTGCTTGCATTCATACCGATTTGGTGCTACTTGGGAGCATTCAAAAGGCACACAAATAGAATTACTAACATGTACTCCCAACAAACACATGATGAGTTCACAAGGACAAATGTAGTACATGATGAGAAGAGGTTTTTGGTTTCTGAGATCCAGGGCTCCCTATTTTGTCAAATTCCTAAACCAAATAAAGAAGTTTTAGATGTACTCAATGATGTATCCTAAGAACGTGCAAAGGACCAACTTTCAAAAATATTTGTATTTTGAGCCATGTACAAATACAAAATAAGGTAAGTAAACAATGAATATTTTTCAAAACAATTAATTCATAATGTTTTCATTTTTTGTGTAGCCTAAAGTTCGTAAAATACATCATTAACTACATCTAACTATTGGTTTCAGATTTTTGTAAATCATAAGTATGATTTCTTTTTTTTCCAAATAAAGGGAGCACCGAAACTCATGAGTCAAAAGGGATTTTCCAAATGTCTGCACTGTAGAGTTTCGAATCAATGTTTCACACCTTTCCGGTCAGACATCTCAATCTTTCTATAAGAAATTGAACTGCATGAAACCTAAGAAAATAGATTCCAATATATCTAAATGGGAGCAAAGCTCTTAAATAACACAAAAAAGTTTGGTTGCTCTTAACTATCCTCGGTATTCGTAGTCTAATATATTTGTACATGATGGTTGTTTGAGAGCACATAACAAACAACACTGTAGATCTTTCACACTCTGATCCTACCTAGTATAATGTTCAACAATGATGATTGGGTGTATACATTGAAAACCTAGCGAGGAACTTAGTCACTAATATGACCATCATCCTTACCCAATTAATCTTTAAGGAAAACTATGTGAGATGGTTATCATCAAGAATCGGATCTTGAACACAATTTGATGTTTAAGAGGTTGAGATACTGGGCTCCCCAATTAATGGTATCTTTGCCTATCTTCATAGATGCACAAATAGGTAAACATATGAATTGCATACTGAGTCCTGTAAAATATTTAAAAGTACATAAATAATTGATAGGTTTTGTCTGATTGCACCAAAGCATTAAGTACTCGACATTGTTAGAAACATAATCCCACTTTTATATTAATTTTGCTAATCTAGCTTCTAATTAGTACTCAACTATACTTCAGCCATTAATACATAGTATTGCTGTACTAAAACCATATGATCTTTTGTTCTTCTAGGGACTCGGCTACGGTATTTCCTTAGTAGAAAATAATGAGGAATTATCTTATTTATGATAATGTCCTAGCTTTCATACTTATTTTCTTTCAATGTTGCTTTAAATTTAAAATTTATATTTTTAATGTTTTCGGACAATCTTCTGCATTTTACTATTTTTATTGTGATTGTGGTTCCTACAATACAAATTGTGTAACATACAGTAAGTAAATTTTAAATTTATAGACTTACACACAAGTCTTTGGTTTATTTGTTACTTCTTTTTGTCGGTGCATTTTCTTACTCTGATATTATTTATTAACCGCTGGGAGTTATTGAAATAATTCATTTAAGTTTCAGATGTCGGGTTGTGTGAGTGTGTCATCTCACTTTATCATGAGAGTGTGGCATGCGCTACGCATTTTGTGTACGAACGGAAGGAAAAACTGAGGCACCTGCCATGTTACATTAGTTACGCGTATGTACACCAAAACGTGAACTAAATTGTGCAATATCTTACTGAAAGTGTTGAATTATCGACAAGTACTATGCTAGTAATTACTTCGTCCGTTTATAATGTAAGACTTTTAGCTAGCTAGTTTAGCTTGCTAAAAAGACTTGCATTTTGAAACAGAGGTGGTAGTAATTATTGATGGAAAAACTGGAGCAAAGATGGAAGTGAATCTTCTTTCTATAGAAAAACTTAGGTGGGTATGTTGGCAATCTACTTACGTATGAAATCAGGAAATGTTCAGAAAACTGAACTTTGCTTTAAGCAGAGCATGCAGATGCAGTGATGAACATGGATCATGGAACCTTTCCGTGTGTTAATTACTACTGCACTCGTTAAAGGAACATCATCTGGGGACTATGGGATTGCAGAAGCTACCGAATGCTATGGGCTTTCCCTAACCAAAGGTCGTTAACGGCCTCACGGGTCACGGCTGCTGGGTCCGTGGTATGATTATGTCGCTGTCACCTGATAAAAAGGGCTAATCGAGTGTTGCTCTCAATGGTTGCTTTTGTTACACAAGAACGGCCTAACCGCCCAAATCATAACAGAGCCATCCGAGAGCGAATATTTTGCAACTAGTTGCACCGATACGTATTGTCGAATGCCAACTTCAAAGTTTTCATTTTCTTAAAAATGATGGACATATATTATGTTATGTCTTGTGCAACCACAATTTTTTATCAAAAAATATGACCATATGTAAACTGTGCATAAATTGAGAACAATGTAAGTGAATAATATCAAGTGCTAATCACACTTAAATCTATTTTGTTGCACAGGTCACATATGGTAATATTTTTGGATGATTTTTCTGGGTGCACACTCCATGATTTATTTCACAATTCTTTTTTTTACGGGAATATTTCCTTATTTCACAATTCTTAACTCTACGCTGTGCAGGTAAGAATGACTTGAACATGCATCTGATGAGACCTGTATGGATGGAGTGTACGCATGCTCGAGCTAGTCTGGATCATCTAGCTCTAGCTCGGCTGCCAACACGCATGGCCTACTCATCTAGTCAGGCCACTGCTGTCTTGCTGATTTCGACCACAAAGTGTTCAGGAGCCTGCCGGCGGCCTACCCTAGCTTCTCTTGCGACAGAAAGGCAAGTAGGTTCACATGTTGCGTATAACTGTCAGTGCACGCCGATGTATACTCGATCCATTTGCCTGTCACCATGGTAATATTACATTCAGGTCCTTGGGATCGATGTATGTCGTCAAATAATATGTGCTTTTCTTTTGCGAATAAAAAAATATATAATTCATGCTTTGCATGTGGTGAGAAAATGATATGTGAATCTGTGATACGAATATACGATAGACATACATGCTCGTATGAATGTCGGTATTTTAAAAGAAAATTTTACATGTTGAAGTTGAGGACCGGTGCACTTGTACATCTCAGAGTGCTTGGTTCACCAATGCCCATTCACTGACGAATAGTTGATACTAGTGATATAACCAGGCCTTTTTAGACGTGGGCTGTTGCTTTGCATGGTCACATCCAGCGTGTACAATGCGGTTAGGGAAACTTTTCGTATGTATTTTTTTTTAGAATTTTCATTTCATTGCTGATTTAGAAATTCCGTCTCCGTCTCGTTTCTGCAAAATACCGTTTTAGTTTCCATTTCTTTGCTCCTCATTTTCTATTTGTACGAATATGGACGGAATGTTTCCTTATCATTTTCAACCCTACACATGATGACAGGCTAGCTAACTTAGCATACCTCATGTTATAGTTGCTCTATTTTTTGCTTTTTGCATTCACTAAGGATGTAACTCTTTTGTACAGTGACTTGTGGAGTTAATAGAAAATTAAAGATTACAGTGGGGGTTTCCCCTCACTGTTTCACCTAAAAAAATATGACAATTCCAACTAACGTTTAAGACGAGAACTATTACTTCTAATCGTTCTAATAGACTAATATTCACAAAATAGATTCTAAATGACCATTTGTGAAGTTACATTTTTATATTCTATTTGTGATATTTGTAAAATGTTTTCAAATTCATATTCAACTTGATAGCCACATGTGGTCTGCTAACTTCGTGAGGAGGTTCCTAATCGAGCAGACTCACTCTGTCTCATAGTATTACGTAATGTGTTGTCGGCTATCCTCCACTGGCACTTTCGCCTGGAGGACACTTACATTTCTTATATTCTATTTGTGATATTTGTAAAATGTTTTCAAATTCATATTCAACTTGATAGCCACATGTGGTATGCTAACTTCGTGAGGAGGTTCCTAATCGAGCAGACTCACTCTGTCTTATAGTATTACATTCACCACCTCGTTTATTTTAGCGTAATGTGTTGTCGGCTATCCTCCACTGGCACTTTCGCCTCGAGGACACTTAGGGTGTGTTTGGTAGCCCGTATCGTCCATCTCAACTCATACAGGCCCAGTCGAGCTATGTTGTGCACATACAAATTTGTTTTCTATGTTCTGTTTGGTAGGTTGTATGCGCTAAGCCGAGTTGAGTTGATACAATGTTTGGTAACCTGTATGACCTGAACCAGGCCAGACTTTTCTAAAAAGCAATCAGGTCCCTTACAGAAAAGTTGAAACGCAATCAAGTCCCTGGGGCGTTCGACTCTGTCTCCGGCGTGGCTGCCGACGAGAGGAGCGGCCGCTGCAGAAGAGAGGAGACACCGGCCATGCGAGGGGAGCCGCCGCCGGGAGTCTTCGTCCTCCTATTTCACGCACGGAGGCGGCAGGCGCGGGTGGCAGCGCGAGGAGGACGCCCTCGTTTTTTCTGGCGGCAAGCTCGTTTGTTGGCCGAGGAGGCGGCGGCGTGAGGCTGGGCATCAGCTGGTTCCGGCCGTATCGAGGAGGAGCAGCGGGGAGGCCGCTGGGCGGCGACCCGAGGGTGGGCGACGGAGGTCGCGCGAGGAGCAGCGGGGACGCGGTGGTCGGCAGCGGGGACGCGGTATCAAGGAGGAGCAGCGTGGACGCGGAGACGGGGGAAAATGGGGAGGGGAATCGCTAGGGGATGGGCACCCGACGCCACTGTGGGCCATGCGTGGGATTTTTTTGGGGATGAGCTCGGTCGGGTTGAGATGAGAAGCCCGATCTGAACTTCTCAACCGGGCCTGGCTGAGAGGCATTTTCGTACGAAGTGGGCAGTGCCCGATGGAGCCGACCCGACCTAACAAACAACCAAATGTGGGATGAGCTGAGATTATCTGGGTTGGCCCGAGCTACCAAACACACCCTTACACCATCCTCGCGCGGCTCCATGCGTCGGGACAACTCCTCCAATTCTGTCAGGGACATGTCGACGAAACTACCCTGAAATCAGTTAAATCATCCCTTTGTCATTCTAGTTTTAGAATATTCTGTTTCCACAAATTTTTCCGCAATATACCATTTTGTTTCTTTTTCTTAATCTTCGTTTCCTTTAAATAGATGAAAATTTTCCTTATCGTTTTCAACCCTACTAATCTTTTACCCTACTTAGCCTTTAGGACGAGAGCAATTACTTCTAATCGTTCTAACCCCAAATGACTAATATTCACAAAAGGACCTAAATAAATATTTATGAAATCATTTTTATGTGTTATGTGTGAAATTTTTAAAATGTTTTTTTAATTCATATTCAACTTTTCAGCCGCATACACTCTACTAACTTCATGAAGTTTGTAATCGAGCAGAGTCGCTCTCTCTCTCGTCACATTCAACACCTCGTTTATTTTATAGTAATGTGTTGTCGGCTATCCTCCATTGACATTGTCGTCACGAGGACACTCACGCACCCCGGCTCCATGCGCTGGGGCAACTCCTTTGATTCTGTCAGCGGCAAGTCGAAGAAACTACCCTCAAATTTGTGCGTGGGGTACAACTCCTCCTTCAACTCTAACGGTGCAAGGTCCATGAAGATACGCCATGCCTGCTCTCCATTGACCTTAGTGCAATGAGGCATGCTACAAACTAGAAGGAAAAGACGCGCGTTGCCGCGCCCGTCCTAATATGAAAAACTATAGATAAATAAATATTTTGAGCGAAACATACCTATAAGAAAATATTGATGATGAAAATATAGTACAACTCGATCACTACATGGAAGTAGAGAAGGGGCATAATTATTTCGTTGTAATGTATTGAAATTTAAATTATGTACATGGTTCTATAATGATTTGATCAAAATTTCGACAATCTAAAGACATTGTATGATGAACATTGCATACTCAAAGAGCTAGATTAGGCATCAAGGTAATACAGTCATGGTCATTGATTTTAATATATGAAATTAAGTATATTTTCTGACATAAATTATCACAAAATTAATAATAGTTGGCATAATTATGTCCTAACATATTTAAATAAATTGCATCAAATAAGGCCGATACTATATAAAAACAGACAAACATTTCACCAATAAATACTAAATAATTCACAAAAATATAGAGCAAACTAAGAGATTAAAATGTTTACATGCAATATCTGTGCATTAGATCTAGATTGTATAAAATAAATTATGAAAAATTAAATGGTATGTACCACCAAGTATTATATATTGAATTATAGAAATACACTTCTTTTGACATATAGTTTGAGCTCACATAGCATGCAAGTTACCAATGGACTTGCGGGCGGCATTAGTATTGGATAGTCGACCACTACTAATAGTAACAATGATAGCGGCGACCGGTGCGGGAGGCGACATGGGTGTTCGCATGCAACTACTGTGAGGATCTAGAAGTGAGCTCAATGACGTGTTTTCGATACAATACGACTCGAGAGAGGCAGAGGGAGAGAAATGGTGTCACGTGACATCACGGATGAGGTGCCATGTAGTCCCAAATACTTCACGAAACCAGAGGTGTGTGTGGAGAGTAAGGTAAACTTTGCGTAGGGACGATTATTTTTGTTATAATACGACTCGAGAGGCGGAGGGAAAGAAACGGTGTCGTGTGGCACAAGCGGCATGGCGCTATGAGATAAGAGAGAGAGTTATCGGATATCTCCCTGGTAGCTCCGAACTCACCACATGTCGTTTTAAAAAATCGAAACGACATGTTTAGCTTTCAATTTTTTGAAATTAAACATACCACTACGTGCACATATTCTACAAACTCTAGATTTTTTTGTATTTTTGTTCTACACAAAAAGAGTAATTTTAAGGGGAAATGAAGCTATGTTTTGTTTTATTTTTTGAGATAGGAACCCCTTATTATTTCAAAAAAAATAGTAGATAAACATAAACATATGTATATATAATATATCCAATAGAATATATTTTTAACTAAATTTAAAATTATGAACTATAAAATATGAGTGGGGTCCACCATGATGTGGACATGTGGGAGAAGGAAAAGCCTTGGCTGTTTGGTTAAACTTAATTAAAATTCTAAACTATAACTAAATATAAAGTAAAATATGAGTGGGGTCCACCATGATGTGGACATATGGGAGAAGGAGAAGTCTCTATTTCTTGGGAGCTTATAACTAAATATAAAGTAAAATATGAGTGGGGTCTAGCATGATGTGGACATATGGGAGAAGGAGAAGTCTCTATTTCTTGGGAACTTAGTATAGGTAGAGATAATCCAAGCCTGTTGAACTAACATTTTGTTTTTCATTGGATTCTGAGCTCCATATTCGAGTGTTTCAACTTTGAGGAATTCTTTGGTTCCCAAGATTTGCATCTATATTCGAGTGTCATGCACATTGAATACTACATGAACTGGAAACAAATGAATCTGTAATACATGCTGCCATGGAGTATAATACATGCCAATAAAAACCGCATGCATCAGTCGATACAGAGGCCGGGGAGTACCCATTTTCTTAAAAAAAATACATGCTGCCATGGAGTATAACACTAGTAGAAAACAGGCTAAAGGACCAAACTCCAAAACCCCATTTGTCCCGGTCGTACTGTAAACCGGGACAGATGGGGCCTAGAACCCGTCGAGCGCTCTAGGCGACACCCATTTTTCCGGGTTCCAGCCACGAACCGGGACCAATAAGGTAGCACCCGACGAGTGCTCCAGCGTACACCTATTTGTCCCGGTTCGTGACTGGAACCGGGACAAATGTCATGGTTTCAGTTACGCGCGCGCGGAAGCCGAGCCATCGCCGCGTATTTTCGACGCGCACGGAAGACGAGCGGAAGTATGGCGCCGCCGGCAATTCCTCTGCCCTCCGGCGATTAATTCCTCTGCTCTCCGGCCGGCGATTCATCTGCCTCTCCGGCGCTATAAAATGCACAGTACGGCTCCTCCACACACCATCTCTCCGGCTCCTCCACACACCATCTCTCCTCTCTTTTCTCCGGTCCTATGGAGCCACTCGCACGTCTGCCTCGGTCCGAGTTGTACTACTACAAGAAGGAAGGCATGCGGTTCAAGGTGTGGGTCACCCTTCGTGCATGGCGCGTGGAGAAGTGGATCCGCGACGTGAAGAACTACTTCATCGACGCCGCTCCGATCAAAGCCGTTGGACTCGATTCCAAGTTCACCGACCCTCGACGGAAGGATACTCCGCAGCGCGCCGCTGTCCTTCAACTCTCGGTGGCGACCGAGACTCTCGTCTTCCAAAATTGCGAAGCTGATCGGGTGCCACAGGTCCTCTTGGATTTCTTAGGTGATGAGACAATCAAATTCTACGGCGTGGCAATCCATAATGACATGAAGATGCTATCCTACTACGAAATTATTATTCGGTCTGCGGTCGACCTGCAGAGGGATCGCCGAAACCCTACCGGCAATTTTACTCCGAGTCTTTATGCTCTCTCTAATGCGGTCATTGGGACAAATCTTGAGAAGAAGAAGAAATACAAGAAGAAGAAGAACACGGACGACGACAAGGAAGACACGTTAGAAGAAGACCTAATTTTCGGATGGGGCAACGTTCCATTGAGCTACGATCAAGTCGTATATGCTGCTTTAGACGCTCGCCTTGGCTTCGAGATTGCACGGAAGTGGGATAGTCTACACGGCTATAATACTGAGTATGATCATCTTAATATCGTTGATGAGTAGACTATCTATGTATTCCATTACGCAAAAAATTTGTGTGCGCATGTTCTCATGTATTGACCGAAATATATATAAAGTTTGCAAAAGTTATTCCAAAGTTTGCAAAAGTTATTTAAAACAGAAAACAGAAAATGGTTTTGTATTAGTTAGTCAAATTCAAACACTTTTCATATTCATAGTTTTTCCAAAATCCAAAGTTTGCAAAATTTATTTAAAACAGAAATAGAAAAAGAAAATAAAACAGAAAAAATGAAGAAAAAAAAACCATTTGTCCCAGTTTCAGTCACAAACCGGGACAAATGGGCCTCCCTGTTGTCCCGGTTTGTGGCTGGAACCGGGACAAAAGGTGGGTGCCTATATATACTGATCAGCAGCCCCCTCCCAAAACCATTGGAGGCATTTTTTTTTAAATGGAAGGAGCGGGTGTGTGCTAATCTATTTTTTTAAGTATGCATGCAAGGTGTTCGATGAAATGCCCGAGCGAGTTCACGAAATGATTTGATGTACACTTAAAAAAGTTTATCCTTCTTTTCGATCGAGGTTAATTTTTTGTTCTCATTTCATTTGTCATTAATTGATACCGTGCATGTTCAGTGGTTATTTCTCGATGGTCTGTAATGGTTATTGATATAGTTAATTATATAATGCAGATGGACCGACAATGGATGTATGGTGACCGATGCACTACCGAGTACATGACGGGTTTGAGGAAATTTCTCGAGAAAGCCCAAGCCCACAGTACCAATGGTTCATGTGTTGTCCATGTGTGAACTGTCCGAATAAGACAGATCACACAAGCGCGAGAACCCTTCAAAGTCATCTTATTCGGCATGGTTTCATGCCCAGCTATAATTGTTGGACGAAGCACGGAGAAAAAGAGGTTATGATGGAAGACAATGAAGAAGAGGAAGATGATGACAACTATCATATGTTCCCGGAGTACGAGGAGGAACCAGATGAGCCCGCTGACGATCTTGGTCGGGCCATTGCTGATGCAAAGAGAGAGTGCGGAACTAAAAAGGAGAGGTTGAAGTTCGACCAGATGTTAGAGGATCACAAGAAATTGTTGTATCCAAGTTGCGAAGATGGTCAGAAAAAGCTGGGTACCACACTGGAATTACTGCAGTGAAAGGCAGAGTGTGGTGTGACTGACAAGGGATTTGGAAAGTTGTTACAGATAATTAGGAAGATGCTTCCAAAGGTCAACGAGTTGCCCGGCAGCACGTACGAAGCAAACAGGTTGTGTGCCCTCTAGGATTAGACGTGCAGAGGATACATGCCTGCCCTAATGACTGCATCCTCTACCGCGGTGAGTACGAGAATTTGGATGCATGTCCGGTATGCACTGCATTGCGGTATAAGATCAGACGAGATGACCTGGTGAAGTTGAGGGTTAGCGTCCCCGGAAGAGGGTTCCTGCCAAGGTGATGTGGTATGCTCCTATAATACCACGGTTGAAACGCCTGTTCGCGAACAAAGAGCATGCCAAGTTGTTGCGATGGCACAAAGAGGACCGTAAAAAAGACGGGATGTGCAGACACCCCGCCGATGGGTCGCAGTGGAGAAAATTGAGAGAGAGTTCCCGGAATTTGAAGATGACGCAAGGAACTTAAGGTTTGGTCTAAGTACAGACAGATTCAATCCGTTTGGGGAGCAGAGCAGCAGTCATAGCACATGGCATGTGACTCTATGTATTTATAACCTTCCTCCTTGGTTGTGCATGAAGCGAACGTTCATTATGATGCCATTGCTCATCCAAGGCCCGAAGCAACCTGGCGACGACCTTGATGTGTACCTCAGGCCATTAGTTGAAGAACTTTTACATTTGTGGCGGGAAGAAGGTGTACGGGTGTGGGATGAGCACAAACATGAGGAATTTGACCTACGAGCTTTGCTTTTTGTAACAGTTAACGATTGGCCTGCTCTTTCTAACCTCTTAGGGCAGTCGACCAAGGGGTACAATGCATGCACACACTGTTTGGGTGAGACTGAATGTTTATATTTGGATAAATGTAGGAAGTGTGTGTATCTGGGGCATCGTCGATTTCTTCCGATCAGGCATACCGCAAGGAAGGAAGGCAAGGTGAGGCTGATCACAGTAGGAGGCCTGTCAACCGTACTGGTGAAAAAATATTTGATATGGTCAAGGATCTAAAAGTAATCTTTGGAAAGGGTACTGGAGGACAACAGGTTCCGAAAGACGTTAACGGGCACGCACCCATGTGGAAGAAAAGTCTATATTTGTAAGCTACCATATTGAAAGGTCCTAGAGGTTAGATCTGCTATCGACGTGATGCACGTGACGAAGAATGTTTGCGTGAACCTGCTAGGCTACTTGGGCGTGTACGGGAAGAAAAAAGATACATAGGAAGCACAGGAGGACCAGAAACGTGTGAAAGAACGAGGCGGCCTAACTCCCGAACACTACGAAGGTCCTGCCAGCTACGCTCTTACCAAACAAGAGAAAGTAATATTCTTTGAATGCCTGAGCAGTATCAAGGTCACGGCTGGCTTCTCATCGAATATAAAGAGGATAGTAAATGTGAGACTCCAAAATTTTCAGAACCTAAAGTCTCATGATTGCCACGTGATTATGACGCAATTGCTTCCGATTGCACTGACGGGGCTACTACCGGAAAATGTTCGAGTACCCATTGTGATGCTTTGTGCATTCCTCAATGCAATATCTCAGAAGGTAATCGATCCGGCGATTCTACCAGGGTTGTAAAATGATGTGGTCCGGTGTCTTGTTAGTTTTGAGTTGGTGTTCCCTCCATCCTTCTTCGATGTTATGACGCATCTCCTGGTTCACATAGTCGAAAAGATTCAAGTTCTCGGTCCTCTATTTCTGCACAATATGTTCCCATTTGACAGGTTCATGGCATTCTTAAAGAAATATGTTCATAACCGTGCTAGGCCAGAAGGAAGCATCTCCAACGGCTATGGTAACGAGGAGGTCATTGAGTTCTGTGTTGACTTTATTCATGACCTTAAACCGATAGGTGTTCCACAATCACGACATGAGGGTAGACTTAGTGGAAAAGGCACACTAGGAAAGAAAACAAATTTTTTTATGGATGGACATTCTTTTACTGAAGCACACTATACAGTTCTACAAAGTTCTACCTTGGTGGCCCCGTATATCGATGAACACAAGAATCTTGTACGCTCCCTACACGCGGGGAAGTCTGACAACTGGATTGTACGTACACACATGGTGACTTTCGGCGGTTGGTTGCAAACACATCTTCAAAATAAAGACAAGGTTGATGAACAGTTACACTTGTTGTCCAGGGCACCATCTACAACTATATGTACTTTCCAAGGGTACGAGATAAATGAGAATACATTTTACACGAGTGTCCAGGATAAAAAGAGCACGAACCAAAACAGTGGTGTTCGCATTGATGCAACAAACAACAATGGGCAGAAGAACACATATTATGGTTTCATAGAGGAGATATGGGAACTTGACTATGGACCTTCTTTTAAGATCCCTTTGTTTCGGTGCAAATGGGTCAATCTGGAAGACGGGGTTGAGGTAGACAAGATGTGCGGAATGACAACAGTGGATCTAAACAATATTGCGTACCGAGACAAACCATTCGTGCTAGCTAATGATGTGGCTCAGGTTTTCTATGTGAAAGACATGTCTAGCAGAACCAAAAAAAGAAATATCCTGGGAGTGGAGGAGCCGAGGCGTCACATAGTTCTTTCAGGAAAAAGAAACATCGTGGGAGTGGAGGACAAGACAAACATGTCAGATGATTACAATAATTTTGATGAAATTCCGCCATTCGTAGTGAACATTGACCCAATCATCAAGTTGATTGAAGAAGATGCTCCATGGTTCCGACCCAGAAGAACTGGCGGTGTTGTGTGATGGAGATGTTGGTGCGATGTGTAATAATTAATATATTAAACTTTTTATATGAAGAAGATGCTCATTTTTACCTGCATATCAAATGGATCCGTCGGCGTTGATAGAACAAAACAACGATTTCACCTGCATACAGCCTCACGGTGGCTCCTGAGTGCCTGCATATCAAATGCACCGTGGGGCGTATGCAGGGAATCCGAGTGATTTGTATATGTTACTCAGTAGATAAATTGAACTATTCTTCTGATAGAACAAAACACACGATTTCACCTGCATACAGCCCCACGGTGGCTCCTGAGTGCCTGCATATCAAATGCACCGTGGGGCGTATGCAGGGAATCCGAGTGATTTGTATACCACACCACCCGGCCGGGCACTAAAAGGAGGATACACTGAGTGCTCGCCTCGTCCGAGAGGGGGCTATATATAGGGTCACGGGCTCAACTAGTGGTACTGATAGTGTTGATCCAACAACTCACAAGTGCTCAAAAGAAGCACACCCCTGATCCAACGGCTAACCAGTGTTTCAAAGAAACACACGATCCGTGTGCTTCTTCAGTACCGGTTTGGAAGTGAAAGCGTTGATCGAGCAACTCATAAGTAATCAAAAGAAACACACACCCGATCAAACGGCTAACAAGTGCTTGAAAGAAACACACGATCCGTGTGCTTCTTTAGTCCCGGCTTGTAAGTTAAAGTGTTTTTTTTAAAAAAAATTGGAAGTTAAAGTGTTGATCGAATAGCTCAGAAGCCATATAAAGAAACACTCAAATTCCAAAGTTTGCAAAAGTTATATAAATTCACATTCAAACTAGTTTTAAACTAATTAAAATAATGGTTATAGAAAAGAGAAAATGTTTTTGTATTAGTTAGTCAAGTTCAAACACTTTTCATATTGAAAGTTTTTTCAAATTCCAAAGTTTGCAAAAGTTATACAAATTCACATTCAAACTAGTTTTAAACTAATTAAAATAATGGTTATAGAAAAGAGAAAATGTTTTTGTATTAGTTAGTCAAATTCAAACACTTTTCATATTGAAAGTTTTTTCAAATTCCAAAGTTTGCAAAAGTTATACAAATTCACATTCAAACTAGTTTTAAACTAATAAAAATAATGGTTATAGAAAAGAGAAATAAGTTTTTTATTAGTAAGTCAAATTCAAACACTTTTCATACTGAAAGTTTTTTCAAATTCCAAAGTTTGCAAAAGGTATACAAATTCACATTCAAACTAGTTTTAAACTAATTAAAATAATGGTTATAAAAAAGAGAATATGTTTTTGTATTAGTTTGTCAAATTCAAACAACTTTCATATTGAAAGTTTTTTCAAATTCCAAAGTTCTCAAAAGTTATACAAATTCACATTCAAACTAGTTTAAAATAATTAAAATAATTATTATAGAAAACAAAAAATGTTTTTGTATTAGTTAGTTAAATTCAAACACTTTTCATATTGAAAGTTGTTTCAAATTCCAAATTTATTTAAAACAGAAAACAGAAAAAGAAAAGAAAAAGAAAAAACCCATCTATCCCGGGTGGTGGCTCAGCCCAGGACAAATAGGTAGCTATCTATCCCGGGTGCAGCCACGGCCCAGGACAGATGACCCCTATGGGTCCCGGGCAGAGCCACGACCCGGAACAGATAGTGTGTTGCTATAAAAGCAACACTTAGCGCTTCCGGGTCGAGCAACTACACGGAGCAGTTCCAATCTCCTCGCGAAGCGCTGGCAACATTTTCCGCGACCTAGCAACCACCGTCGTCCCGTGCCTCTGCCGCGCCTTCGTCCGCGCCTCCGTCCGCTCCGCCGCTGTCGCCCGCGCCTCTGTCCGCGCCGCCGATGTTGCCCGCACCTCCATCCGCGCCTCCGCCGCGGCTCCATCCGCGCCGCCGCTATTGCCCGCGCCTTCGAAGGTTCGCGTCGTCCCCGCACGCCTCCGTTGTCGCGCCGCCGCTGCTGTTGCCCGCTCTGCCGCTGCAATTGCTGATGTGAGTGCGGCGGATGCGTGACGTCAGCCTCAGAATTGTGTCTTTTTATTTAAGTTTTTTAGAATATGTGTTAGTTAAATTTTGTGTTTAGTTAGTTAATTTTGTGAGTTGAAATATTAATATAGTTAACTCCGTGTGCTAGTATTTTGTGAGGTGAATATGTGTTAGTCATTTTTTAAATTAGTTTTTTTAGTATTTGTAGCATGCGAATTGGTATGTGTAGTATGCAAAAAAAACTTGTGTATGCAAATTTGTATGCGAATTAATATTTGAATATTTGTAGCATGTGAATTTGTATTATTTTATTTGTATTTTTAATATTTGTAGCATGCGAATTTGTATGCAAATAAAAACTTCTGTATGCAAATTATTATGCGAATTAGTATTTGAATTACAAATGTGTATGCGAATAAATATAAAATTTGAATTATAAATGTGACTTAGTATTTGTAGCATGCCATCACCGTCTCCTCCCCGTCGTCTACTCCCCGTAAAATTACAAATTTGAATCTACGCCCACCTCTGGCCGCAACGCGTGTAATTAGTTGAAGTTACTTGTGTATGCAAATAAATGACTTATAGTATGAGTAGCATGCAAATTAGTATGCAAATTAGTATTTGTAGCATTGAAATGTCTTAATTCAAATAACTTTCTCCGGGTTTAAACTGAAATGTGTTTGTACAATTGAAATCCCTTGCAGAAACCATGGACACCGGTAGAAATCTTGAACAAGAAGAGAACATGTTCGGCATCATCCGCGAAAGTGATGGATTGGACCCTGGTACAATCCTTCAACAAGAAGAGGAACACTTAGATGATTTCACCGGACAATTCCTAAACGAGTCCAGTGAAGGATCGGACGGAATAGACGTCACCGACAATTCAGCTCACCGACAGTTTACCGACTCTACTGTTGGAAAGTCGTCTGCCGAGGTAGATATATGTTGTCAGACCCTGAATACAAGCTACACAAACGAAACGTATCGGTTGGGCCACACAACCAAGAACATACTGGGGTTACCACTCCCAGGAAAATCCATCAGGCCATGCTCGGAATGGATCATCGGCCGACAGTTCTTGGCGATCCCAACGTCACATACGTTTTCAGATTGTGCACGCAAGACCCAAAAAGTCTTCCAACTCGTATACTTCAACCATACACACATGGTATACGAATCGGATTTTTAACAGGTTGAAACCACAGAATAAACCTAAGACACAAAGAAAGGAAATAATATCCAAAAGCTCTCACTGAGCAAAATATATCAAATGGCACCAATCAGAGGACACATGTCCCAACATTACATCAAGCAGCGGAAACAAACCGGTCTGAGTACAGACAAGAAGCAAAGGGCTCAAGGCCGAAACGAAAAAGAAGGCCCATCCACGCAGTCCACCAGGAAGTAGCCCAGGGGAACTCTAACTACTCGTCGAAGCTCTCGTCGTCGAACTCCACGTAGTATCCACCCAACTGGTCGAGCGAAGGATCCTCAGCTGCAGAAAAACCACAGCCCGCGAACGGGTCAATACACCGAAGCGTATCGAACAAGTTTAAGCTAACAGGTTACAAAACTGTAAGATTCCCAAAATATGGGGGTAAGTGTACTTAGCGGCAGCAGCACTAGCAGACTAAAGAGACACGCTAAACTTCCGTCTAATTAGAGAGGGATAAGAGAGCGTTTAAATATCCACCTACAACTGACACCAGTCATAACCCATTCTCGAATTAACCCCCTCAACCAAGTATGAGGAAGCAATCCGGGAAAACTCACACTTAACAATTTTAGTTACCATTTAGGGTGTAATTAATACTATATTACTAGTCACATTAATTAACAATGATTAGGTGTAAGTTGTCTAGATCTTGTTAGCCAGCATCATCACCAAAGTCGTCCATAACCGTGGACACGGCTCATCGATAAGATTATACCCTGCAGGGGTGCACTACTGTACCCATACTCGCATGATCAACCCGCTAAGGCCTCTCAACACGACTCATTCCTTCACTACAGCAAGTCCAGGTGCCACCCATATGAGTTGTTACCCGCGTCAGGAGTCCGGCCGAATCTCTATTGCGGACTCATTAGTTTGTGCCTGCGCACCATGCGGCTCAAACCACAGTAGGAACTGTCCGCTACGTACGCACCACCCCTATATGACCCCCCGTAACAAGTAACCTCTCATCGATCATCATCATCATGCACATGCATATGAGCGAATGGAAAACCCGAACTACTTGCGGCACATGGACGAGCTGCGGATCCGTTCAAAGTCGAGGGGGGCTCCATTGGGCCACCCACAAGTGGTTAGTGCGCTCAAAATTGGATCCGAGGACAAAATCTCAGTTCCTAGGTCGACACTGAGCAGAACAAAGCACCTCGCAAGGCCTTCCGCCTGGTGCCTTATCTTTTAATTATAGAACCCCAACATAAGACAGCAGTTTATTATAGTAGAACAATATATCATACT
Organism: Poa annua; assembly: GCA_026929855.1. NCBI lineage: Eukaryota > Viridiplantae > Streptophyta > Magnoliopsida > Poales > Poaceae > Poa > Poa annua. Next base: position 83,873,815 of record CM049430.1, read on the forward strand.
AAGCATATGGGAGTGGCCCAGTTCGGCCAGGAGCTCCCTCCCCATTTTTTTTTGTTCTGGTTTTGTTTTTTCCTTTTTAAAACTTTTCTGTTTTTGTATTTTTAAAAACAAAACAGAAAGGAACCTCATAAAAACTTTTGAGCAATTTTTGCTAGTTTCAAATTAGACATATTAATATCTAGTTTGGTTAATTATAAATAATTTGAAACTTCAAATGAATTTATTTGAAAGCAATTGAATTCAAAATAAGAATTTAAATTTGGAAAACATTTGGGAGACATATTTAATTAAATGCAACCAATTATGGAATGATGACATGATTCAGCAATTTTATTGCACACCAAAAGGAAAGTTACAGTAGGGCTGTTACAACACTCCCCCCCTCAAAGGAATCACGCCCCGAGATTCTTCATGGAGCAACAAAGAGGTTGGGGTATTCGGCACGGAGATGGTCTTCACGTTCCCATGTAGCTTCCTTGTCAGAATGATGAGACCATTGAACCTTGTAGAACTTGACAGTGTTGTTACGGGTGCGACGTTCAGCTTCGTCAAGAATGCGAATCGGTTGTTCCACATAAGAGAGATCTTCTCGAAGTTCAATTGATCCATGATCAACTGCACGACCTGGATCTTTGAAGCACTTCTTGAGTTGTGACACGTGGAAGACATCGTGCACTTTGGAGAGGTTTGGAGGAAGTTCCAGACGGTAAGCCAATTCACCACGCCTTGAAAGAACGTTGAAAGGCCCAACATAACGCGGAGCGAGTTTGCCTTTGATGCCAAAGCGTTGCGTGCCTCTCAGAGGAGTGACACGAAGGTAAGCTTGATCACTAGGTGCATAGACCATGTCCCTGTGCTTGCTATCATAATAGCTTTTCTGCCGAGACTGGGCAATCTTCAGATTGTCACGAATGATGCGAACCTTTTCTTCAACCTCCTGGATAATATCCGGCCCAAAGAATGGACGTTCACCAGTTTGAGACCAATTGAGAGGAGTTCTACATTTGCGGCCATAGAGAGCTTCAAATGGAGCCATGCCTAGGCTTGCTTGGAAGCTGTTGTTGTAGGAGAACTCAGCATACGGAAGGCAATCCTCCCATTTCATGCCAAAGGAGATAACACAAGCTCTGAGCATATCTTCCAGAATCTGGTTTACTCTTTCAACCTGTCCACTTGTCTGCGGATGGTAAGCTGTGCTGAACAGAAGTTTAGTACCCAAGGCTTTCTGAAAGCTATCCCAAAATCGAGAAGTGAAGATACTTCCACGATCTGAGCTTATTGCCAAAGGAACACCATGTAAAGGAACCAGTCTTGTCATATAGAGTTCTGCCAACTGACTAGCTGATACTGTCTCTTTGACTGGAAAGAAGTGAGCCACTTTGGAGAGACGATCAATGACAACAAAGATTGCATTGTTGCCTTTCTTGGACTTTGGAAACCCAGTAACGAAGTCCATCTCGATCTTGTCCCATTTCGATTCAGGAATTTGCAGTGGTTGAAGAAGTCCAGGTGGTCTCTGATGAACTGCCTTGACACGACAGCAAACATCACAATGAGACACATAGCGAGCAATTTCACGCTTCATCCTGGTCCACCAATAGATTGACTTGAGATCCTGGTACATCTTTGTGCTGCCAGGGTGAATAGAAACCGGAGTATCATGAGCCTCCTTGAGAATGAGTTCTCTTAAGCTGTCAAGTTTGGGCACTACAATGCGTTCTTCAAACAGCAAGGTACCCTTGTCATCGAGAGAGAAATTCTTGTACTTGTCCTTGCCAATGTTGTCTTTGATATTCTTGACACCAGAATCACGCAACTGTGCGGCACGGATCTTATCCTCAAGTGTAGGAGTGGCAACCAAGTTTGCAAGGTAACCAGAGGGAACCACTTGAAGGTTGAGTTTCTTGAATTCTTCATGAATAGGAGGTTGGATGTCCTCAACCATGAGGTTGTTGCAATAGGATTTGCGACTGAGAGCATCAGCCATTACATTAGCTTTGCCTGGAGTGTAAGAGATGGTAAGATCGTAATCTGAGAGCTTCTCAAGCCACCTTGTTTGCCTGAGGTTCAAGTCTGGTTGAGTGAAGAGATATTTGAGACTCTTGTGATCAGTGAAGATCTCACAGCTGTGCCCCAACAAGTAAGGTCTCCAAGCCTTGAGAGCATACATGATTGCTGCAAGTTCAAGATCATGTGTAGGATAGTTGAGCTCATGAGGCTGCAACTGGCGAGATGCATAAGCCACAACTTTGCGTTCTTGCATGAGGACTGCGCCTAGTCCTTGAAGAGATGCATCGCAGAATATTTGGAAAGGTTTGGAAGTGTCTGGACCAACTAGAACATGAGTAGAAGTGAGTTTAGCTTTCAAGAGATTGAAACTCTCATCACACTTTGGAGTCCAAAGAAACTTTCTATCCTTCCTTGTAAGATCGGTGAGAGGCTTAGCGATTTTGGAGAAGTTCTCAACAAATCGACGGCAATAGCTAGCCATGCCAAGGAAACTCCTGACTTGTTTTACCGACGTAGGAGGCAACCATTCAACAATGGCCTTCACTTTTTCTGGATCCACAGAAATGCCTTCAGAAGAGATGACATGACCAAGGTAGGATACTTTAGGAAGCCAGAACTCGCACTTGGAGAACTTGGCGTAGAGACGGTGTTCTCGGAGTTTCAACAAGATAAGACGTAGATGTTCTCCGTGTTCTTCCTCGGTTTTGGAATAGATAAAAATGTCATCGAGATAGACTACCACGAACTTATCGAGGTATTCCATGAAAATGAAGTTCATGAGACGTGAGAAAGTCGCCGGAGCATTTGTGAGACCGAAAGACATGACAGTGTATTCATAGAGACCATAACGAGTGGTGAAAGCTGTCTTTGGAATGTCTTCTTTGCGGATCTTGATCTGGTGATAACCTGACCTCAAGTCCAACTTGGAGAAAACCTTAGCACCAGCCAGTTGATCGAACAGATCGTTGATGCGAGGGAGAGGATACTTGTTCTTGATGGTTTTCTTGTTCAGAGGACGGTAGTCAACAACCAGTCGCTCAGTTGTGTCCCTCTTTTTGACAAACAGAGTAGGACAACCCCAAGGAGAAGTACTAGGTTGAATATGACCTTTCCTTTCCAACTCCTCTAGCTGTCTCTTAAGCTCAGCCAGTTCTTTGGGGCCCATCTTGTAAGGACGTTTGGAGATAGGAGCAGTGCCCGGTTCTAGTTCAATAACGAACTCGACGGCTCTGTCAGGTGGCATACCTGGTAATTCTTCAGGAAAGACGTCAGGAAAGTCTCGGACCACCGGAATAGCTTCTATGGAAGAAAGAGGATCAACATTGAGAGCGAAAAGCCGAGCCGAAGATGTTTGGTTTGGAGAATAGACTATCTGTCCAGAAGGATGAGAAAGAGTTACAGTCTTTGTGGAACAGTCTATCTTAGCTTGATTGGCCTTCAACCAATCCATGCCCAGAATGACATCAATATCAGAATTGCCAAGAATTATTAGAGATGCCAAGAAGATATGGCCTCCAATTTGGATTTCATTGTCGTGGCTTATCTTGGAAGAAGTCATTTGCATACCGGGAGAAGTAACCGCGATGTTTTTGGGTAGAGGATCGAGAATTAACCCATGTAAATCCGCAAAGCCCACTGATACGAAAGAATGAGATGCTCCTGTATCAAACAACACTCTAGAAGAGATAGAGTTGACAGGAAGTGTACCAAGAACAACTTCTGGAGCTTCTTCTGCTTCCTCAGCACTGATGTGGTTCACCCGCGCAGCACGTGCCGGAGACCTGGTGTTGGGGACGAAAGGCCTAGCCGGGGCAGGTGCGCGGACCATCGCCTGAGTTGGAGAAGGGCGAGGTGGTGGAGGAAGTGTACGGGTCTCCGGGCAGTTGTTGGAGTAGTGGCCCGGTTTCCCGCACTGGTAGCAGGTCACGTTGGGGCGAGCGCCTGTTGGCCTTGGCGGTCCTCCGAAACCCCTCATAGCAAGAGCCGGGTTCGGTGGGCGAGGCGCGAGTCCTGGAGGTCCTGGCACGTAGGTAGCTCGTGCGAAGGCGCTGTTAGGCACCCAGAGCCGACCCTTCTGAGCAGGAGTGGCGGCGATTGACGATGAAGAAGAGTTGGTCTCACGAGAGTGCTTGCGCGACTCCTCGAAGACCTTGCGCCCATGCTCCTCATTGAGCGTGATGTTGACGAGGTCCTCGAAGTTGTCGGCCTTGACGAGGTTCAGCTTGTACTTGAGCGCGGGGTTGAAACCCTTGCGGAACTTGGCCATCTTCTTGGCCTCAGTGTTCACCTCATCTCCAGCGTAACGAGCAAGGCGATTGAACTCGCCATTGTACTCCATCACGTCCATCTTGCCTTGCGTCAGCGAGTTAAACTGCTCGCGCATCCTGTCCATGAGACCTTCTGGGATGTGGTGGCGCAGGAAGGCTGCCCTGAAATCCCCCCAAGTGGTAACCACCCCGGGAGCTCTCATAGCCTGGGAGTTTTCCCACCATGAGGCAGATTTGCCCCTAAGCAGGTAGGACACGTAAGGCACCTTGTCATGCTCAGCCACGTGGGCGATAGCAAGGGTCCTTTCCATCTCGCGAAGCCAATCATCAGCTTCCAGCGGCTCAGTGGGGGAAGCGAAGTTCCTTGGGCCCAGACCGAGGAAGTCCTTGATGGTCACACGTGCATTGCCTTCATTGCGATGCCCGTTGTTGTTCTGGTAGACTTGGTTCTCGGCCATTTGAGCCAGAACTTGGGTCATCTGACCAAGCAACTCAGTGATTGGAGGCGGTGGTGGTGCGTCTTCCGCATTGCGGTTGTTCCTGGTGTTCGTCATCCTGGAGACATTGGATATTAGAACAGCGACACGAAACACAAAGCCAGGGAAAACTTGGAAAGTCGAATTCTTGCTCAGAAAAACAGTTGCAAACTGTAGGATAACAAGGATAAGCTTCTCATAACAAAGGTTCATAACCATACACTTAGTTAGCCATCAGTACAACCACCAAGGTTTCAGTACTACAAGGACAGCTACTAGTACAAAGTTAACCATCCGTACAACCAACACGGTTTCGGTACAAAGGATAGCTACTACAACAAGGAAAAGACACAACTCGAAGACTAGCTCTCGCTTCCCTCAGAAGACGAAACTAGGCTGCTGCGATGGGTGTAGCGACGATCGCAGTACAAGCGGTGGTCTCGCACAATGCGTCGCAACTGAACGGAGTAGGCATCTGGCGTCTGTGTCCCGTACAGTAGTGGTCCAACGTGGTCTGGATCAGTAGTGATCAGAGGACCCCGCTCTGGAATGTATCCACCCACAGCAGACAGACGACTCGGAAAAGCGAGCTGGAACCTCGGGAAAGCGTCTGGTGGGACGTTCCCCCTGTCATACTGCCCCAGGTGAGAGAGTGCCCGGTGCAGCTGCTGACGGAGTGCTGCTATCTCCAAGCGTAGAGTCCCAGCAACTGAGTCTGAAGACTGGCCAAACTGAGCGGTCATGTCCAGAGCCACGAGCTCGTACTGAGAGTCTGTGTAGGGGTAGTATGGAACGTAGCAGAATGGATGGTCGTTGAAGCAGTAGTATTCCCTGCGCAGAGCCAGCGCTGCATCGTAAGCTGCCAAGTGTACTGCCATGTCCACAGTGGAAGCCTCAGCAACGTGCTTGTGCACAGTATCACCATCATCTCCGCTGATCCAAACAGTAGCTCTGTAGAAGGTCTGTCCGTAATCTCTGGGGATCTCGGACACCTGGTACTCCGGGAGGTAGCTGAAACCGACATAGTCAACCATGCTTCTGAGAAGCTTCGGGTAACCGGTAGTCTGCTCACAGTGGGTCTTACGCACCACCTGATAGTGCGCCATCTACATAGCAGTTTGAAGTAGAAGTTAGCCTCCGGAAACAAAAAGGATTGATTTCACAGAACGAATTGTACAATGACAATGAGATGAAAACCAGAGAAAGATAGAACAACAACTGATTGATTCGAGATTGAAACTGAACATAGCCGAAGAAGTTGATAACCACCAAAACGACAAAATCACCTGCAACTATGGTACTACGGAAAACCCAGAACACGTGATGTCCTAAATTTTTAAAATTAAGGTGAGAAGGGAATTATCGTAACACTTCCTTACCAGAAGACAGGGAGGGTGGGTGGGGAAAGAAGTAAAAGAACAGAATTCCTACTCTCACGTTTAAGATTTCCTGATAACTACAAAATATTTTTCTAGACTCAAACAACGACCAGTAGAAGGGAACCTGAGGGCGTTTAAGCTCTGATACCAACTGTCAGACCCTGAATACAAGCTACACAAACGAAACGTATCGGTTGGGCCACACAACCAAGAACATACTGGGGTTACCACTCCCAGGAAAATCCATCAGGCCATGCTCGGAATGGATCATCGGCCGACAGTTCTTGGCGATCCCAACGTCACATACGTTTCCAGATTGTGCACGCAAGACCCAAAAAGTCTTCCAACTCGTATACTTCAACCATACACACATGGTATACGGATCGGATTTTTAACAGGTTGAAACCACAGAATAAACCTAAGACACAAAGAAAGGAAATAATATCCAAAAGCTCTCACTGAGCAAAATATATCAAATGGCACCAATCAGAGGACACATGTCCCAACATTACATCAAGCAGCGGAAACAAACCGGTCTGAGTACAGACAAGAAGCAAAGGGCTCAAGGCCGAAACGAAAAAGAAGGCCCATCCACGCAGTCCACCAGGAAGTAGCCCAGGGGAACTCTAACTACTCGTCGAAGCTCTCGTCGTCGAACTCCACGTAGTATCCACCCAACTGGTCGAGCGAAGGATCCTCAACTGCAGAAAAACCACAGCCCGCGAACGGGTCAATACACCGAAGCGTATCGAACAAGTTTAAGCTAACAGGTTACAAAACTGTAAGATTCCCAAAATATGGGGGTAAGTGTACTTAGCGGCAGCAGCACTAGCAGACTAAAGAGACACGCTAAACTTCCGTCTAATTAGAGAGGGATAAGAGAGCGTTTAAATATCCACCTACAACTGACACCAGTCATAACCCATTCTCGAATTAACCCCCTCAACCAAGTATGAGGAAGCAATCCGGGAAAACTCACACTTAACAATTTTAGTTACCATTTAGGGTGTAATTAATACTATATTACTAGTCACATTAATTAACAATGATTAGGTGTAAGTTATCTAGATCTTGTTAGCCAGCATCATCACCAAAGTCGTCCATAACCGTGGACACGGCTCATCGATAAGATTATACCCTGCAGGGGTGCACTACTGTACCCATACTCGCATGATCAACCCGCTAAGGCCTCTCAACACGACTCATTCCTTCACTACAGCAAGTCCAGGTGCCACCCATATGAGTTGTTACCCGCGTCAGGAGTCCGGCCGAATCTCTATTGCGGACTCATTAGTTTGTGCCTGCGCACCATGCGGCTCAAACCACAGTAGGAACTGTCCGCTACGTACGCACCACCCCTATATGACCCCCCGTAACAAGTAACCTCTCATCGATCATCATCATCATGCACATGCATATGAGCGAATGGAAAACCCGAACTACTTGCGGCACATGGACGAGCTGCGGATCCGTTCAAAGTCGAGGGGGCTCCATTGGGCCACCCACAAGTGGTTAGTGCGCTCAAAATTGGATCCGAGGACAAAATCTCAGTTCCTAGGTCGACACTGAGCAGAACAAAGCACCTCGCAAGGCCTTCCGCCTGGTGCCTTATCTTTTAATTATAGAACCCCAACATAAGACAGCAGTTTATTATAGTAGAACAATATATCATACTAAGCATATGAGATTAAGACAAAGAAACGACTCGCTCAACCAAACCTAAGCATGCACTACGGCTCGCAAAGGCCAACAGATAAACATGCAAGGGGTTATGGGTTGTGGGGATATAGCTGTATAGGCTGCAGGATAAACATGTGATGGGATCGCAATTCAAGAACCGATAACTAGGATAGCATAGATCAAAAGGCAGGAATGAAAACCCGACAATCGTGTAACCGGTTAGCAAAAGCTTGCCTGGCAGCTCGTAGCCTGGCACGATAGCTGGAACCTCAGTGTCGTAGGTACTCGCAGCAGTCACGTCGTCGTCTACCCAAAGAGAGCCAAACATAGACAATAGGAACAATAATCAATACAGAGATATGCGCAAACAAATGATGATGCGAGATGGTATGAGATGATTAGGTCATATTAAAGCGGGGATGAAATCCCGGCAAAAGATTAGGGTGCAAGTTATTTGTGTACCCAACAATTTAAATGTTACTTCATATATAGCAGGTGTGGTGATCAAATTAATTTAAATGGAATAGGCATTAATTGCTCAACACCTTCCATATTTAGTATTTTAATTGCAAGTGATTTATTTTTAACTCAAATTAAATATTTAATAGCATGGCAAGATATGGTATAAAAGGGATGAGCATTTTAAATGGAATTTGGGCATTATATAATTATTACCCTCATACCCCATATTTAATTAATTAATTGCATTTGTTAATTTAAAATAAGAATTTAAAATAAACGATGCAAAAAGACATAAGAATAAGATATTAATGTTTATTATATTTTTCTGATATAAAAACATATAAAGTTTATTTAATTTGGAGTTATAAATGAAAAGTTATGCATTTTATAAGTGTAGGGGTGTTTTCTGAAATATCCAGGGACTTATCCGTGATGGGAGAAACTTCTGGGAGGCTAAAACGCTAAGCAGGAAGTGCAGGGGTCTCTGTGTAAAAATTTCCAGGCGTCATAGACTTTTCTCACCGTGTGGCTAGCTAGCCTGGGAGGCTGCCGTGCGGGCCCGTGTGCCACGCGGCACTGACGTGCGAGTGTGGGCGCTGCGCTGGCTCCACGGTCGCTGACCGGTGGGGCCAGGCTGTCAGCGTGCGCTGCAAAAATGGGGCATTTTCCACTGCGCCCGGGGGATTCGAACTCGCGTGCGCGGGCGAGCGGGGCGTTACGCGCTGTTAGCCAGTAGGTTAGTGTAGCGATTAGTGATAGGGTTAGGTTCGGGTTGCTTTTAATCAGTGGCAGCGGGATGTACTGCTCTCTGACGAAACTGACGGACAACACACATACAGCGCGCGGCGGCGGCAGAAACTCACCGGCGGCGACATTCCCAGCGGCGCTAGGCGCGTGCGTGTGTGCAGGGGGGGTGCGGAACCGTACGGGGGCTCGTTTTTGTGCCCAGGCCGAAGAAAGAAGGCGCGGGGTGCTGGAGTTGGTGGTCGACACCGGCGGTCCGAGGCGTGCTCGCCGGCGCAGGGGAGAACTCCGGCGTCCGCGACGATTCGAAGGGGGAAAAAGGTTAGGGGCGGCGGCGGCTCACCGAGGGGAGGTCGCTGGCGTCGTGGAAGGCTCGGGGAGGTAGGAGGACGGCGGACGGCGTCGAAGAAGAAGCTCCGGCCGTGCGTTCGATGTTGGGAAGAAGCGGGGACGGACGGCTCGACGGAGGCGTCCCCCGGGTCCTCTGCTCGCGTCGAGAGGAAGGAGGGGACGGCGGCGCAGCCCCTGGCGCGTCGATGGAGCAGGAGAGGCCGGCGTCAGACGTATGCGAGTTCGGGCCCGACGACCATGGCGACGGCGTTGCGGGGAGCAGAGCGTGCGGCGGCGGGGGAGGAGAAAGTTTGGGGGCTAGGGTTAGGGTTCTCCTGGCTGCGCGGCTTATAGGAGGAGAGGGGGCCGGGCAAAGGGGCGTGGGGGCGAGCTGCAGAGACTCCACGCCATGGCCTCTCTGCTCCTCCACGCTGGAAAGGCGTACGGAGGGAAGAGGAAGAAGGAAAACGGGCCGGGCTGGGGTTTGCTGGGCCAGGGAGTGGCCCAGTTCGGCCAGGAGCTCCCTCCCCATTTTTTTTTGTTCTGGTTTTGTTTTTTCCTTTTTAAAACTTTTTTGTTTTGTATTTTTAAAAACAAAACAGAAAGGAACCTCATAAAAACTTTTGAGCAATTTTTGCTAGTTTCAAATTAGACATATTAATATCTAGTTTGGTTAATTATAAATAATTTGAAACTTCAAATGAATTTATTTGAAAGCAATTGAATTCAAAATAATAATTTAAATTTGGAAAACATTTGGGAGACATATTTAATTAAATGCAACCAATTATGGAATGATGACATGATTCAGCAATTTTATTGCACACCAAAAGGAAAGTTACAGTAGGGCTGTTACATATGTCCTCAGGTGTTTGTCTCTGTTGAATAGATTTGTGTGTATACATATATGAACTATCACGTTTTCTTGTGTTTAGCCGTCGGCGGGCCACGAACCGGGACCAAGCAAAAAAGCATCCGTGAAACGAGGCGGGTCATCAACTGGGACCAAAAAGCTGCAAGGGAAACATAAGTACCACATTGAGGTAATCAATGAAAAAGGCAAACCGATTGCTCCCGCTAACCACACAAGGAAATTTGTAGCTCAGTGCGGAGTCATCGTTCGGGACAGACTCTCGATCAGGGCTCAAGAATGGTATAAGCCAAAGGTGCCAAAAGAGGGGGGTTATTTATGTCTCGGATGAAGACAGACAACTCCTTTGGAACGAGCTCATGGAGAATTTCACTTTACCGGAAGAGGAGGATGAACAGAAACCAATTATACAGAATCGATGCAAGGCCTGGACTTATATGGAGATGGCTGAACTGTTCCGCAGCTGGAACAAAAGGCTAAACAGGTTCATAACTGAAGGTAAGACTCCAGAATTTGTCGGAGTCTATGAAAAGATAAAAGATGAGTGACCCGTATTTAAGGCGTACAAGCAATTGGAAGCCGCGAAGAAAATCTCAGCGAGAAATAAGAAAAATACAGAGAAAAAGATATATGACCATAACATGGGGTCAGGTGGCTACCTGACAGCCATGCCTAAGTGGATGAAAATGGAGGATGAGTTATTAGCTAAAGGTATAGAGATCGAGACATTTAACTGGCCAGACCGGATTAAGGCTTGGTTCTATGGGCTTGGTGGAAAGTTAGACCCTGTAACAGGTGACTGTCTTTTTACCAAGGAGCACGGAGCTGACCCTATTGAAGCTCTCAGAGAGGTATGGAAGGAGGTCACAGAAGGCAGGTTCCACCCTAACAGAGAGAAGGACGAGTTATTGCGAGCCCTTGGGAATCCTGAACACAGTGGACGAACACGAGGAACCGTCGGCTCCGTACCGTGGATAATTGGGTTTCCCAAAGATGTTGGCACTTACAGAAGCCGAGCGAGAAAGAAGAAAGAGCATGCCGCCGGGTCCAGTGGATGGAAAATAAACTACTAGAGCATGAAAAGGAGATAGCAGAGCTGAAGGCAGAGAAGCAGACTCGACGGGTGCCCTGCGAATCTGAGACGCCGAAGATCCTTCTCCTGATCCAAAATCAATGCGGAGAAGCAGCGTGGCTTCGACGGAGCTCGATCGCCACAATGATATGCCAGGTCCTCGTCACCCCGTGGATAATATCGTGGAGAGGGAACTTTGCGACCTACATGTGCCATGTTTGAACATAACCGTGAAGGTGGCGCACGGCTGTGCCCTACCGCCTAGACCAAATGGAACTTACCATTGCCGCCCTATTCCAGATGGCTATGCTGTTGTCGGGGTTGATGAGGTTATGAAGACATATGAGGGAATTAAGCTGGACTTCCCTACGGGTGAAGACGAGGTTTAGTTGAGATTTGCCCTCAAGAGTACCTTCTTATGGAAAAAGGAATACATCATGTTCCCACACATGCAGCAAAATCGCCCTCCCAGTCCACATGCCAGTCCACAGAATTACAACAACGACAACCAATGCGCTAGTCCAGACACCCCCACAACAACAACCAAGGCGCTAGTCCATCTCCGCCGTCGCGTGAGCGTACTCCGCCGCCGCGTCAACGGACTCCGCCACCGCGTCAACGGACTCCGTCGCCTCCGCAAAATAAGCGGAAGTGCACCGCTACGTCGACTAGTACTCCGAAAAGCGAAACAGGGAAGTCTAGCTTTGTGAACTCTCGCGAAGATGTCGATATATGGGTGAACGAGATCCAGGCTGCCCAGAGAAAGAAGGCAAAAAAGATGACTTTGCCTTTTCCGGTATATTCTACGGATGCGATACGGTGGGCCCTAGAATTTCTTACGCATCCGTCGCAAAATGAACTAAATATAGACGATGACTACACACGTGTTCTGGTGCGTATAGCTAGGAGAGTGCGGAAAGAATAAAAACTTGCGGCCACCCACAAGAAAGATGTTCCACGGCTCGGAATGCAGGCGGGACAATCACCCCCCCCCCCCCCCCCCCCCACTCATATTGGCGCCTTACAACCGGAACCCGGTCGACGATGTACTTTCGCAACAAGCTAGAGATATGGGTCTATCTCTGGCAGAGCTTAAAGCATTACAATCTGGCGAGTGTGTCACCATACATGAGGTGGTGCGGAAATATGTTAGAGGAGAAGATCTTTTCGAGCCTGCTATGATGCGCACTCTACCAGCTAGGTTGCACCAACTAAATGCATGGTACATACGTACCACGAAAAGTCAAGAAGGAGACTGACTCTATGGGAAAATTCCAAAGGATTTTTATGTCCCAGGTGATGATGAGATTCAAGTCGAGTATTGCGAATTATGGCAGCTATTCAATTTTGACGCGCTCGACAAATCTATCATCAGTGCCTTTTGCATGTAAGTAATTAAATTATATATATGTCATTAATTCTCTAGCTCAACTAATTTTTCATTGCTTGTAATTATCCTCATCACTATATTCCTTTTGTACTCTATTATGCAGGCTAAAAATTATACAATCTTGAAAGTTGGGACTCAATCACAAGATTGGATTCATTGACCCTAATCGAGTTCATCATCATGGTTTGTTACATTTGAAAGAGCATTTTCCCTCATGTGTGGTTTTGGTAATTGAATGACAATCTCTATGGACTAATGTTTGCATTGAGATATCATTATAGATCATGTCCATGATATTGTGGAGTTCATGAGTTGGACTCTTGAAGCTTATGTGTTGAGTGGAGCATATTGCAAGTATGTCTTGAAGGATTCAAGACATCATATTAGTGAAGAAATGTTGGAAGATACAAGGTTGATCAAGATGTTGATTAACACAGAAAAGCTACAAGATGTACCAAGAGCGATCATGTATCTCTTGGGATGGTAAACACTTGTCCGCATAGCTTTGTGAACTAACCCATGATATATGTGTGTGTGGTATCTTTAAATGAGGTTAGGTATCTTCCCATGGGCTTGCATCAAATGAAGATTTCATACAACTCATGGAGGATGACGTCATGTGGTGATCGTCATCAAGGTGAGATGTACAAGACCAAGACCAAGAGAAGCTTCTTGAAGAGATCCTATGCTTGGTGCTTGCAATGGATACATGAAGATGGAGCTAAGCGAGACTCTCCCATTGTGAGCATGGGGGAGTATTTGGAGAAGTCTTCATCAAGCATGTGCTTGGACGCGCAATCAAGAAAGATGAACCACTTGAAGAGATCAAGATAGTCATCATCTAACTCAAGTGGAATGCTCAAGGCAAAGGTATGATCTTGATAGGGCTATAGGATAGATAGGCGTACTATCAAGAGGGGTTCTCAAGTTGGTAACTTGATCGCATCATTGTGGAGAGCTCAAACCTTTGCATACTTGGCATATCATGTTTCTTGGTTCTTATTTGGCTTTTATGTTGGTGAGGAGTTAGAGCTTGGTTCATCTCCATGTCAAGCTCTTGGTCATCGAAATTGGTTTTACTTTGGACAACTTGTTGCGTTTTCGGTGGCGGAAATATTGTCGGTTCTACCATGAGGAAAGTCCCACACATTGCCATGTGTGGTGATTTTACTCTATTTTTGTTGGGTGCTCATCGTCGCTATCTTTTCCAACAAAATTGGTCTCACCTCATTTGGAGTTCATTTGCAAAAGTTATAGCAGTTTTCGTTTCGGTGTTTTGCTGATTCAGATTATTGGGGCCGGATATTCCGCTCTACCGGAATTTCCGGTTCCCCAGCTCATCCAAGAAAACGGCTAAGGAAAGGAGAAAAAGGGTTCTGACTCCAGTCGGAAATTGTGCTTGGAAATTTCCGTCTACCGGAATTTCCGAGTGCACCCAGAAAGCCCTCCAGTTTTGGCTAAGGAAAGAAGGACTTTTGGTTCTGACTCGAACCGGAAATTGTGCTCGGAAATTTCCGTCTACCGGAATTTCCGAGTGCCCCCAGAAAAGTCCTCCAGAAATGGCTAAGGAAAATTTGGTTTTGCTTCTGACTCCAGCCGGATTTTCAGCTCGGAAATTTCATGGACTCTGAATATCCGAGTAACCGGAATTTCCGAGTCTCACTTATACCGGAATTTCCGAGTGTCGAAACAGCCAACGACTATATTTCCTGGAGGGGTATAAATACCCCTCCCCTTCTTCTTCGCCAGCCAATCCAAGGCAGCACGACTTTCCCCTCTCTCCTACTCCATTGTTGACCTTGGAAAGCTCACTTCCCTCTCAATCCCTCCATTAAATCTACCATATTCTTTAGGGAAAGTTGAGAGTAGATCTAGATCTACAATCCTACCAATCCATCTCTCCTCTAAGTGAGGGGAACTTAGTGGATCTAGTTCTTGGAGTTCCTTTGTGGTTCTTCTTCTTTGTTCTTCCTCTCTTCTCCCCCCATAAGCATTAGTTGCTTTTGGTGTGATTTGGGAGTGAAGGATTTGACTCCTTTGTGGTTTCCTTTGTTCTTCCTCTCTTATTCCCCCATAAACATTTGTTGTTGTGTTGAAATTTGAGAGTGAAGGACTCGAGCACTTCGTGTGCTCTTGCCATTGCATTTGCATCGGTTTGAGCCCTCCACGAGGATTCGTGGTGGTGATACTTGTGAGCTTGTTACTCTTGGGTCTTTGGACCCTAGACGCCTTTTGTGGCCGGCATTTTGTGGCCAAGACCTTTTGTGGTCAAGACCTTTTGTGGTCACTTGAGAGCCCCCAATTAAGTTGTGGGTGTGTGCCTCAAGAGTTGTACGGGATTCGATCTCCGCCCCAAAGGAGATCAATAGTGGAAGGTGAACTCGCAACCTTTTGTGGTTGAGTTCATCAGGAGAAAAAGGTGAGCCTTTGTGGCGTTGCGGCTAACCTGTTGTGGTTGTGCACACCTCTCCAAACGAGACGTACACCCTTTGGGTGGAACTCGGGAATACATCCTTGTCTCCGCGTGCCTTGGTTATTTCTATACCCGAGCTCTTTACTTATGCACTTTACATTGTGATAGCCTTCGTGCTTGAAGTCATATATCTTGCTATCACCTTGTTACTTGTATTGCCTAGCATAAGTTGTTGGTGCACATAGGTGAGCCTAGTATTTATATCTAGGTTGTATGCTTGTTAAAGTAAACCTCTAGTTTTATTCCGCCTTTATCAAGCATACCGGAATTTCCGGGTCATTATTGGACCGGATATTCCGGCTCCTCGGAAAAAGTTTTAAATCGCCTATTCACCCCCCCCCCCCCCCCCCCTCTAGGCGACGTCTATCCGTTCAACATTACCCAGACAATACGGAGGAGCTTTTGCTTACTTACTTGATGGCGCAACATTACAAAAACACCATAATTTTCCCGTTCAACTTCGAGTGAGTTGTTTACTTTCTTATACGTACTCGATGTTAAGTATATGTAATTGATGATTTAGTTATTAACAAATATAAACATATGACAGATTTCACTGTGTATTATTTGAGATTGATGTTGAAAAGGAAATCGTTGATGTCTTGGACCCATTATCGAAACCTGAAGGAAACTTTGACGGCACGAAAGAGATGCTCCAGAGGTAATTTCGTTCATTATCACAATCGACCTCGTCTTTTCTAATAATATATCGTAATTAGTAAACTTCTTTACTAATTTTCCATACCGTAAACTTCAGGATTTGGGACAAGTTCACCTCTTTCCACAAGGACGTTGGTATAGTCCGGAAGCTCACTTTTAAATGGCGAGAGGTAAGCCGTACTAGCTAGGTTCCACGTATGCATATTTTTTATTTTAGTCTCACAATACCATTTTTTCAATATTTTTGATTATTTTTTGATTGGTTTCTTATCTTATTCTATCATAAAGTGCACGAAGCAGCAACAAGACACCAATTTATGTGGATTCTATGTCTGCGAGTTCATCCGAATTCACTTCAATGAGGGGGCAGACTGGAATGGCGTACGTTAACAATTTATTCAAACTTGTTCACTTTTCAAATTGAATTATTTTCATGATGGTTGATATATTGGTGTTGATCTCTCCTTTTTAGTTTGAGACGATCCGGAACAGGCTTGATGCAAAAGACCGCCTACTACCAATTGCGGAGGAAATTGCGGGTTTTTTGCTTGACTATGTCATAAAGCCAGACGCAGAATGCAGTATAATCCAGCCGAAAAAGATCATCCCGAGGAAAAAAATAGGGTCGAATGCCTCTTCTGTCATGTAATTATCTCTAGTTATGAATATTTAGACATGATCTTACGGTTGTAAATATTTGTTTTGGAAAACTCGTGTATTACTAGTATTCGTGACCATCCCGAGGAAAAAATCATATACTCATGATATATACTATATAGTAGCGTATAATATGCAACTCGATCTTGTTTGAAATAAAAAATAAATATAAAAAACAGAAACGTAAAAGAATCAGTAAAATAGAAAACAATAAACAAAAAACAAGAAACAAAAAAGAAAAGAAAAAATAATCGTACGTATAACGAACCGGGACAAATGAGAGTCAACCTCTGGCTGTCTCAATTGGCCACGTGACCCCCCTATTGGTCCCAGGCCGTGGCGTGTCCGGGACAAATAGGGGAGGCTATTTGTCCCGAACACGCTGTCCCGGGCGTGTGTCCGGGACAAAAAGCCCTCCCGACCCGGGACAAGTGGCTTGTTCTGCTCTAGTGTAATTTTTCCGGATAATGGTCTCTGTAGACCATAGTTGTTACAGAAACATGAAAAAATTCCATGAGGTTGAACATAGGTGCAATGTTCCTATAAAATTACACGCAATGTAAACATACCGTAATAAAAGGTTATGTGGTTTCCAATGCTAATAAGCTCTACAGAAAATAAAATAAGGAATATAATCCAACAATATTCCTACGAAATTTCTTTCACGAATACATATAACAGAGAGCAACGCAACTTTATAAGAATTGCTTGACCCCGAAAAGATTAAACTAGCCCGGTGACTGGCGAGGTTCATTATGTCTCTTCTTAGGATTAACTTTTGGTTTACTCTAAACAAATCTTCTCCTGGCATGCAATGTCTGCTATGAAACCATGACCAACAACCACGAGGTCTGAAATATTCGTTTCCTACATGAAGATCTTTGTGTCCTAAATTCACCTCCAGCATGCCTCTATGTAATAACATCCCAGCTCCAAGTTTATTCAAATGCTATACTACGAGACTCTGCGAGAGAGCACGACATGTTTATAGGAGGTCTTTGGCATTCTCCCTCCAAATGAGTCTTTTAGCCCCATATGAGCGGATAAGCATACATTCAGCATAAAACCCACCTTTTGCTTCCAAGCTGCATTCTTGTGGCAATGGTTACACTATTTAAAAAGTCTTTCCACATTAAGCCCTTCATTTGTGATGTTGTCACCTTTTATCATGTCATATTATTTATTACTTTTGCCGAACAAATCTGAGAACCACTTCTTTCTACGTACGGTGGTGGGTGTCATGAGTCCACCAACTAGGGTTTAAATCCTCATGGTAACACTCATACGATATGAATCTCAACTTAGCATCTCTCTATAAAATAAAAAAAGGTGGATCTAGTTGCCAGGATGACTTGGCAGTAATCTAAGTAGAAAATGAACACTCCGTTCAACAGGGGGAGCAATGTGGTACATACAAGTGATTTATTGAATTGACAACACTTTGTAAAAATATGATTTTACATGATTTGGTATAATCTAACAGGTACATTTCTGGGTTATCTGTCCTAAAGTTGCCATATAATCTAGCTAACGACTAAAATCTGGCAAAAAAATACTAGGGTAAACGTTGTCGCAAGATCAAAAAAGATTTAAAGAGAGAAATGTATGCTATGAACCACGAGAAACTGATTGCATACACGTTGTCCTATGAACCGACTTGAGGATTTCAGCAACTCAAGCTACTATGTTGGGAAGGACAGGTATTAAGAAGCAACAATATAGTACTACAAAACACAAACTTGACTGAAATCGCTACAATAATTTATATAATCAAATAACATTTCAATGCACAACATTTATTTACAAGATTAGTAATCATTTTCTTTGAAGAGAATAGATCTAGTTGAATGAGAAGGAGAATATTGTAGTCACGCTACACTCTATCATGTAGCAGTAAGCTCTTTATTGCTATGCATAGTGTTTGATCATGAAGATAAGATCTACTCTACAAAGTTTTGTACTTGGCTGATGTCAACAAATTCATTTACTCCACTTGTCAGCAAAAACCTGGAATTAGGAAGTAAACAAAATTACTCATTGCATCAAAACAAAGTGAATATTCGGATCTATGGCTGGTGTGGATTGTGCACCTGTCAAAAAGATTCTTTGCCATGGATTTGCAGCCACCAGGAAAACGAGACTGCATGTTGAGTGCTATATTGGGGTTATGGACACTTTGGCGAATGTGAACCCATCCTAATTGTCTCTGAGACTCGTCATAAAATTTTGCCCTGTTTTCGGAGAGAAAATTAGTTCAAAAAATGTCCACCCTACATCATACAATACATTCATAGGATGTTTGTCCTTGCCTAGGATAGTAACTATTTGAAACTAGATTAACTTTGAATGTTCCATAGTAAAACTTTTCAAACAAAAATGACAGGAAAGTCAGGAAAAGAACACAAATTAGAATGTGCAAGCAGCAGCATACCTGTACATGTACGCATCGACATCAATCGGGTGATCGTTGTTGTCCACAAGGCATCCCTGATCAACCGAGCAATCGCCACAATCATCGAGCACCCAACCGTTAAGTTTCCCATCCTAAATCACGTGTTGGAATAACAGAGGCACGAACATCAGAAAAATATACTCATCGTCGTATAATGTTGTAGATGTTTCGATCATTCGATAGCTTCATGCAAAAGTACTAAATTGCTTCGACCACGCACCTCGATGTATTTCTTGAAAGTCTCGACTGCTTGTACACCACGCTGTTTTGCATTCTTTGGTTCACCCAGGATGTCCATCCTGAACAGCACGGACTCGGCAGGCTCCTCGAGATCCTTGATCAGACCTCCCACCCCACCCTCCAGCCCCGCTAGCCTCATCCTGACCATCTCGATGATAATCTTCACCACCATGTACGCGCCATCGTCGAGGAAGTGGTTCTCCTTGAGCGCGCCATGGCCGGTGGTCTCCATCATGACGTGCGTCTCCACGCCGTCGGCGTTGAGCTGTGCGCCCTTGTCGATCACGTTCCGGTACCCGACGCGGTACATGCAGTGCTTCCCGCCCCTGGCCTCGATGAACCGGGTGAGCCCGTCCCCCGCCCTCGCGTCCGTCACCACCGTCGTCCCGGGGTGCTCCCGCAGCACGATGGCGGAGATGAGCGCGATGAGACGGTCACCGTTGATGGCCGCGCCCGCGTCGTCCACCACGCCGCTGCGGTCCACGTCGGTGTCGAACACCACGCCAAGGTCGGCGTCATGCTCCAGCACCGCGCCGCGCGTGAGCGACATGGCTGTGGCGTCCTCCGGGTTGGGCATATGGTTCGGGAACATGCCGTCGGGGTCAAGGTGGAGGCTGCCGGTCGTGTCGGCCCCCAGCTTCTCCAGGACGTCCCAGGTGAAGAAGCCGCCGCAGCCGTTGCCGGCGTTCACGATGACCTTAAAGCCCTTGAGCGGGGTGTCGTAGTGGGTCGGGTGGGCGACACGCTCCTTGATGATGTCCCGGAGGTGCTGCGCGTAGGCGCTCATCAGGTCGACGCGCATGACGACCGGAGGCATGCCAAGGCCGCCGCCGAGGCCCATCTTCCGCGCCACGTACTTGCGCGCCGCGCGGTCGCAGATTGCTTCGACCTCGGCGGAGCTTAGCCCACCGCGCTTGGTGAAGAACTTGAGGCCGTTGCGGGTGTAGGGGAGATGTGACGCGGTCATCTGCAAGTAAAATGATTCATGAATTCAGTTCACTCCGGGCATACAAGTAGCGATGCTGCAATCCCATGTCCCGGGCATGCCATTTCACAAATCACAATGGGGTTAGTTATACCAAGTGGCTATCAGGATATCACAATAACTACACATCGATGTGTAGTAGTGGCATAGAAAATTCGGTTATAGAAGCTTCTTCGGTTAGAGGTTTGCATTTCTTATTTGGTTTAGTGTTGAGAGAGATGAATGGATAGACTCCCTTCATCTTTTACTATACCTACACTAGGAGATCAATTACAAACAATTGTTAAACCATACAGGCACAAGTCCTCCATCTTTTGTTCCTAAAACAAGAAATTACAAAGTTGGCTAGTTGAGGAGACCTGCAGCAGAGACGAGGAGCAACCAGCACCAGCAGCACAAGTTATTAAAAGATGCAGCATTTGGTGGTTTCTTCTGCAGTTCTCTCTTCAGTAGCAGAAATCTATGCAGTTGCTTGATTTGGTGGTCTCCTACTTCCGCACAAGCCCGACCAAATAAGCAGCAGGAGTTCTTCTCCGGTGAACAGCAATCGAGCGGCGCCGGGCCGCCGGCTGACGGTCGCGCGGCGAGGAGGACTGGAGCCTCCGGAAACTGGAGGAGGCGGCGGCGGCTCCCAGATCGGGAGAGGCAGGGGCAGGCCGGGCTGAAGGAGTGGACTCGGCCGCAGGATGGGATCGGGCACCTGTGGTCTGGGCCGGATTTGAGGCCCAATATCGGTATTGATTTCTTTTTTGAAAAACAAAATTCAATTTTTTGGTTTTCCTTTACTTTTTTTTGAGGCGCAAAACAGTAGGTAAAAATCTCTACTGTTTAATTTTCTATTTTCTCAATCAACAACTGTACAAATACGAGGGAATATTCATAAAGTGTCCACCCACTGGGTCATCCCCTCCTCAAGGGAAGGCTTAACTCTATGCATGATCAATCTAAAAGAACAAATAAAGTTCTGGAAATAAGCCTTAATACAGTTTTTCCTTTACTTTATTTTAAAAATGTTAATTTAATTTCATATATGAAATTTATAAATATTATAAGAATGTTCCAGATTATGGAAATTATTTATATTTGAAAATCTTATTTTTTTAATGAACCATTTTCGAAATGAATAGTTTTCAATATCATAACCATTTAAAAAAAGAACAATTTTCAAAAGTGATGCATTATGTTGATCTGATCTGTCACCACGGGAACAGATGATCATCATTAACACAGTGGACATTCCCTTAACGGAGCAGTCCTACTGATAATCGACTATCACCGAAATGCGAAAGAAAACATACGAGAGACCACAAAAGAGGCATGTTGAAGGGCTTAGGAGGAGATGTGAAAAAAACACATTAAAATTAAGAGTCGTAAACCGCCATACGATGTAAACGATGTGGAACTTGTGAAACCCTCCGACACCTTTTGCCGCCGCCGCCAAAGGAATTCTGACGAGTAGGTTGTCTAAGGATCCGAAAATGTAGAACGTTGGGTCTTCATAGTTGACTTCGCACACTTTCATTTCGTTATGTTTCTTCATTTGTGGTCTACTCTTAGTATCAAAAGCACAATGAGTAGTTGTTTGGGGCAATGTGCACATGATTGTAAAATGTGGCAAGAGATAATCCCACCTCCTTAAACTTCGTATGAGTCATGCATGAGCTTGTATTTTGCCTTTCTGTTACTATTATTCTTACATTTTAACTTTGTTTCGGTGGGTATTTTGTGCGGAAACTCTTGTTGGTTGTATGGAATTGGTAAGCCGACGGTAATAAAATGCGCCTTTTTAATCATAAAAAGGATTTCAGCGGGAAAGGATGCGATTGTTTTCTGCTAGGCAGATGTTCATGGCACAACAATGATACTTCAACCGGTATCAGAATCCCAGTCAGACATATGTGGAAAAAGACAATGTTCAATTTGCTATGATGCTTAGAGAAAAAAATCCTTGCCGTTGTGCAAAACAAGTGATTTCATTTGGGCAGTGTTCGTTGTTGATGCGTTTACGGCGTAGAAATTGTATTATTCGTTAGTCTTTATAGTGTAGTCGTCGGACTACGGAAAAATAGCATGAGATCATTTTGAAACGGAGTAAAAGAGCATGAGAGTTCACCCGACTCACTGTAAAACGATGGAAAACAGGAGCAGTGCGAGTTAACAGTACCATAATAGAGGCGTCGTAGTCGAAGCGAGGCAGTATAGTGCTCATGAAGCACGCCGGCGTGGTGGCGAGGCCCATGTCGAAGACGGCGCACCCCGCCCTCGCCAGCCCCGCGAAGAGCACCGCGCTGAGCCGGGACCCGGACAGCCGGGGGTCCCGGCCGACGGACACCCGCAGCTGCTGCTGCTCCTGCTGGTGGTCCTCCTCCTTCTCACGCAACCACTCCCCGAAGCTCTCGCCGATCACCTCGACGGCCAGCGGCGTGAGGTCGACGGGCCGGCCCTTCTCGCCTTCCAGCGCCACGCCGCGCACGTCCGGCCCGTTCTGCAGCCTCCGGATCACGTCGCCCTCCTCGCCGCCAGTCGCCGCGAGCGTGGCCTCGAACCGGCCGCTGCCCGTCGCCGCGGCTCTTATCACGTGGCAGCGCCTCCTCCTCCAAGCGCGAGATGGTGACCGGAGCGCCGCCCGGCCCCTTGCGTGCTCGCATGGCGGCAGAGTGGCCGGAGGCGTAGTGATAGTAGCCATGGCAATCTCCAATGCACAATGTCGCTGCCGAAGATGTGATACGCGCCGCGCTCTGGACTGGAGAAATATCTGCGTGCGCGCGGACGGTAGCTGGTCGCCGGAGCCCGGAGGGATATTTTCAGGCACGTCGGGACGCGGCGGAGACTGCGTGGACGTGATACTGATAGACTGTGTGCGGTGGAGGCGCTGCTGTGACAGTTCTGTGGTGCTGCGAGCGCGAGCTGCATGGGAATCGGCATGTGTGTGAGTGTGACAAATGGCAGCTGGACTGGCCAAAACTGAAAACGACTTCAGGGATCCATCGGTGGACGTGTTATGTGTGACCGCGATTCTTCTTCCGAATTTGCTAATTCTAACATAGTGCTTAATCGGTTGAGTCCTATCTATGCTGTCCGGTTTTCATCGCGGTTCGCCCACCTATATTATGTTTGAATTCAACTTGCCGGCCTAGTCCTAAAAATTGAATCCTCGACGAAATGGTCAAACTAATTCAAACTGTTGGAAATTGTTTATGATTGAGATTTTTTTCAGTTGTATCTAGGATTGCAACTGGAAAAAATGCTTCAACTTGGCAAATGGGCTAATATACGCAACCGAGTGAGACGGTTTGCCTCCCGAGCTACATGTAGATCGTTTTTCTGAAAAATTCTAATTTGCATTTTATGCTTCCAAGAATCATACAAGACATATATATTTATATGATCTACAAGTATGCAAAGTTTCAACACGTAATACTCCGTATTCTGGTCTGCGTGAAGATGACAAATGTGTAGATCTTGGGGGTTAAAAGTATGCAGATTACAAAAATATTGATTTTTTACCTTTTTGTGTAGCTCAAACTACAACGAATTTTGAGTTGAAGTTTGGCACCCTTGTAGATCTCGATAATATCTACATCGGAGATTTTTCTCCCGCGTTTTGGATGCTAAAAAGTGCCGATTTTGAAATTTTTTTCTTAAAGAGCTACATGTAGCTCATGCTCCATTTACACCTTTTGCTCTCCAATATGCACTACTGTAATATTTGTCCACCTTTCAGTTTTATGTCTCTTGTGCATAGTGTCAATTTTATCAAAATATTATGAACTGTAGAACACCAAAATTTATACCATTAAAAAATATGACGTATAGCGTTTTAATATATACCTCGTACTATATTGCTAAACAATTGAAGATCTAAAGTATGTGTAGCACCCATAAACGAGTAGGGACATACTCCTTCCGTTCATGTATGTAATGCATATAGTTTTCTGCACGAATATTAAGACATGTGTATTTGGGATATGGTGGACTCATTTGTTTCTGAAATGTTTTGGTAGAGAGGAGTCCCTAATGGCCACTAAATGAAAACAATCTATAAAATCCCTCCGTTCGAGATTGAAACTATTTTTTTGATGGCCTTACATACAGAAACGGAGGGTGTAGTATTTATTTGTGACATCAATTACCTTATTTTGAAAACAATTATATCAAAATATCCCATCTAAAAACTTTAAACCTACTTTTAATGTATTTAGTTTATTTCCAAGTAGATTTGAGAAATAAGAACAACATACTAAGTTTGAGGAGGGAAAAAACTATGTTCACCCTCTTCTTTCTTACTAGGAAATATCCCTGTTTCTTAATAGTCTGTACATTTATTCCAAATGTATCCTTATACAAAATAACAATTGAGAGAATGATTTTGCTTCGGTGTCTTCATTTTGGTTCTCGCTATTAGTGCACATATAAATGCACTATCATGTTTGGAGTGCTCAAATCATTCAGCTGTTAGGAACTGATCACTAGTAGAAAAAAGACTAATAGTTCCGGTTGGTAAGGGCATCTCCAGTCGCCCCCCCCCCCCCCCCCCCCAGCGCCCCCAGGAGGCCTTTTTAGCGCCGGCGGAAGGAAAAAAGAGCCGTTTTTCCACCACCCGCACCCTCCCAGAAGCCCTGTTAGCGCCGTTTCGACGGAAAATAGCGCCGGCGCCCCCAGGCGAAACCCAGCCCACCGGGTTCGGCCTGGTGGGGCGAATTGGCGCGAAACGCGACGCGGGCCAGCGCTGTCAGCGACGCGGGAGAAAATGGCGCCAACAGAAACCGCCCGTGCTTGTCTTCTCGGCGCCCGCATCGGTCAAAGGCTGCCGGAGTAATGGCGTGGCGGGCGGCCAGTGAGCTCCCACAGTCAAAGGCTGCCGGAGTAATGGCGTGGCGCGTTCACGCGGCGCACAGTAATGGCCACCCACCGCCGCCCCTTCGCCTGGCCGCGGCGCTATATAATCCCCCCGACCCTCGCCGCCCATCGCCATTCCTCTCTCACCGCCTCTGCCTCACACCTCTCTCCCCTCTCCTCCACACCGCGGAGCCCCTAGCAGCCATGGACTACAACGAAGCCGCCGCGGAAAACGGTTGGGGCCGCCGCCACCTCCACAAGGAGGAGGCCTGGGCGCTGTACCGCGCGGGCTACCCGTGCCCACCGGACATGCGCGTCACCAGCGCCTCCGCCGGGCAGGGGGGCTGGCAGCTCAGCGTTGGCGGCATCCCCGTGCCCCCTGTCCCTGCCGGCGAGCAGTTCAGGGCGGCCATCGAGGAGGTCCGTGCCTCCCTCACCCCATACAAGGCCGCCGAACGCCGCTGGAGAGCGGTCGGCAACGACGGCTTCTGGTCTGAGTATTTCCGGCGCCACCACGACGAGGACGTCGCCGACCGCGGGAGGAACGGACCGGTGGAGGGGCGCTGCAACTCCATCGGGCGCAAGCGGTGGTGGGGCGGCGAGAACAGGACCCTTCCGTGGGTCCTCGACTACATCGAGCGCGGCAACGAGCCACGGCTGACAATGTTGTCGCGCTCTTGGATGCCATGCCGGATGGGCGCGGGCTCCTCCGGCTCCGGCGCTCCTCCTCCTCCGGACCGACGCTCGCCGGCACCAGGTACGCGAACCTCTCCCCTCCGCTGGCGGGGACGGTCTACACATCCCTCACCCGTCCCCTCTTAAACTCCGGGCGTCCTGCGTAGGGATGTCAATGGGTACCCCTTACTCGCGTACCCTGCGGGTAAAAACCCTGTTAAGGTAAGGGTTTGGAAAAATAAAATACCCATAGGTATATAAACGGGAAAATCTTAATACCCATCGGGTAGAGAGGGTATGGGTTTGGGTTCATATAACACATACCCGCATACCCATGTAACCTCCTAACAACTATTGTAATGATATTTTGTGTCTTTATGTACGTCAAAATTACCTTGTCGTGAGTTTGTGAACTTAAAGTGTATGACTATGTATTGTACTATGTACTTTGTCGTGAGTTTGTTTTATGACTATGTGTTGATGTTTATCATTAAAATGTGTTGTTTGTTTTTATGCAAGTGATGTTGTTTATATGTGTTGATTATCTGCAAATGTTGATGTTTATAAATATATGTGTTAGTTGTTTGCCGTTTGTGTTGTTTTTGACAATGTGTTGATTCATAATTCTATGTTGTCGTTTAAAATGTGATGCTGATTAAAGGTATGTTTATACAATGTTTTTAACAACTATTTTCTACTCAATCAATTGTGCTATAAAAGAGGGTATTTTTACCCGCGGGTGACCCATTACCCTGTCGGGTGAAGGGTATGGAAAAAAATTATACCGCACAAGTGTATGGGTACGGGTGACGGGTAAGGTTGAGAGCGACGGGTAAGGGTATGGGGTGGCTCCACCCTTACCCATACCCTGCGGGTGCCATCCCTAGTCCTGCGCATTGGCGAGCCCCGCGCCCCCGCGACTCGCCGGACAGCATCTCCCCCGCGCCGCGTCAGGCCGAAGCTCGAGCCGTCACCGGAGGAGGAGTAGGAGGAGGATTGGCCCGACCTGAAGGAGGCCCAAGAAGCCTCCTTCAACACGGTACAACCGGCGGATCTGGCGTCCCCCCCGCTGCCACCTGCGTCGATCACGTACGTCATCCTCGACGCCGACAGCCAGGGGAGGAGGAAGAGGAGGAGCCGCTGCGGACCCTGCAGTAGAGCAGGTGGTTCCGCGACGACGACGGCACATGCCCGAGCGGGTGGCTCAACGACGCCAGCGCAGGCCCGAGCGGCCTGCGCAAGTACGACGACAACTCCGACGACGACGGCGGCGACCCCAACTACAGCCAGGCGATCGCCGCCAGGCTTGGCTTGTTCGACTAGGGCCGGCATGTTTTCATGTTTTAGTTTAAATCTCTTTAATCGCCTATGTGCGCCTAAAAATAAATGAAATCGTCTCTGTTTATGTGCCTATTTGAATAAAATCGGCTCTGTTTGCGTTAATTTATGTTTGCACTGTTTTTGAATTTCGTGGGCCGAATCTTGGGCTGGGGAACGACTGGAAAACTAGCCCCCCCAAGTTCCAGAATAGTGTCGTTTCGCGCCGCGGCGGGCGCAAAAAACCCGCGTTTTGGGCCCTGGGAGGGCGCAACGACTGGAGATGCCCTAAGGGCCTTTAGTCCCGGTAGAAAACAGGCTAGCTGTTATCGATAAATGTCTACGGCTTGTTAAAATGACTGTTTCTAGAGGGAAAATAATGACATGAGGCCCTCAAATCATTCAGCTGTGGAAAAAACAGAACTTGCCAATATTGAAAGAGATAATCAGGAGGCAGAATTGATAAGCCAAGAGCCATCGATGAGGCAAACAAATCATCAAAACTAAGTTTAAATTTGCAACCGACACAGCCACAGCCACACGGTATGTTGAAAGCAAACCATACCCATGAGTATGATAAGAAATCAAGGCTCCATTCACAACTTTCTGACAAGAGTCGGGCTAGAGTCGGCAAAGCCGTAGATTCATGATGGTTTGGAAAGCAGCATAAGGCTAGAAGCAACAAAGTATAGGCTCCATGAAAGTTATTAGGAAGCTAAAAATGGTTTGTATTACCCTTGTGTATCGGTATTTTTCTTCTGTCGCTTCTTATACAATCCTTTGGTTTACCTAAGTGTATCATTCCATCCTTCTCCCTCTGTTACATAGTAGATGACTTTCATTTGTACAAAAGTAGATGTACATAGAGATGTTACAAGTCTTCATACATTGCTAAAAAAAGTCTACATACATATATTTTTATACAAATGAAAGTCATCTAATTTGGAATAATACAACGAAGCAGTGCACAATACAAGTAATGGAGCTGGTGACATATGCCTAAGAATCATAACAGACAACCTATGGTGAATTCAAAGAATAGCAT
The DNA here is from genome assembly GCA_026929855.1 of Poa annua. Classification (NCBI taxonomy): domain Eukaryota; kingdom Viridiplantae; phylum Streptophyta; class Magnoliopsida; order Poales; family Poaceae; genus Poa; species Poa annua. The sequence goes on from CM049430.1 coordinate 83,901,839, forward strand.
TAGAAGTAGAGTAGGGGACTAAGGGTACTTGGTCGGCTCTGTGAATTATTTACTTCTCTGAGGCCTCACTTTTGGAGACTTTGGACTTTGGGTGATGTCTTGGTGGTGGCTATGTTGGAGCTACAAGAATTAATCACTGTAGCATGGTCTTTTGTTTTTTTGTTCTTTTTGTTGTAGAGCTGTGTGCATCCATAAAGGATTTTGTTGTTGCAGAGGCCAAATATAATTGAAATCTTCAAGATATTAATATATTAATTTTATTAAAAAAAACAAGTTGCATGAATTGCTGCAAGCTCTCGAGTGCTATGGTTTCGCAAACACAAGCACGGTCGTCACGAAAGATTCATTTGAAAGTGTTGTACTTTTTTGTGGAAATTCTGCATGTGTCCCTTTTTGTGGAAATTTTGTGTGCAACGAAAGCAGTTATGACGTCACCCAGAATGTTGCTGCTCACGTACATGGAGTTGGATTCAGACTCCACTGAGCATTATAGTGCCACTTTTGACACTTGTTGCTTTCTGGTAACAAGAGTAATCACGGATTGGTATACATGCAACAAACCGTAGGTATGTAGGGTAGGAATGCCTCTAACTGAGGGTTGATAAGGTAAGTGTACGAAAGATAACCATTTCCCACCCAAATTCCGGACACCTCGTTCCTATGTCTCACGGAGGACTATCCCACTAAATCTATTTCTTTCACACTTGCATCACTTTAAATCTTGACCAATGCACACATCTCCACCCATATTCTTAATCAAAACCTGCATCACTTTAAATCTTCGAGAGAAGGCGGAGAAGACCGTGGACGAGGACGAGGAACAAGGTGGGGGAGCCAAAAAAGAGAGGAGACCTCGCTCGGTCGCTCCTGTTATAGGTGAGGTTGCAATTTATCCTCCATTTGTATTCCTTTTGTGAACTAGCTATTTAAAATGCTTAGAAAATACTAAAAATCGTAGAGGACTAATGCATATGACATTTCATTCATTGGTGTTATACTTTCTATCCCAGATTGCATTGTTCTTTTCGTCGTGGACCAATGCAGTGCGGGCAAGGATTGTACCAGCATGCCTTTCTCTTCTCTTTCGATATTTATGTTACATTTTTATCAACAAACATGTGATCTTCAACAAGTTACTTTTTTAATAGTTCACTCAGTGAGGTCTAGAGTTAAATTATTGTTGTCTGCACAAGTGTTCTGCTGGTGTTCATTGTATTCAATTTATTATTTATTTCTTTCATTGTTGCATTAGCAAACATGGGGAAAATAGAGGTACATATTACTCCCCATCAATATGTTGTTATTTTTATTTCGTAATATAGGAAAGGTAGATCTACACAATCCCGCAGCAACGAGTGGGGAATCATCTAGTTCCTAAATTCTTATGGAATGTAAGACAACATAGTGCCGTTAGGCAATGTTTTAAAGGATGTACTTACGTGCACTCTTAGGGCATGTACAATGGTAGGGAAGACACGCTTTCTCTTAACCATCCACGTCATCTAGTGAAGACAAAATTATAAGTTGACAATGCATTATCTCTTATTGTCATCCCTAGCAATTAACGAGAATTAATTATATTTTGATAGGAAATTAAAGTTTTAAGGGAAGACAAGTGATACAATGGTGCAATTAGCCTTCTCTTATTTCGTAAGAGATCATCCCTTAACTAAGGGGAGGCAACCTTCCCTTTCTTCATTCTCTCTCCGCCACCTAGACAATTATCCTACGTGTCAACGCTAAGAGAAGACTGACGTCACCCCATTGTACATGCCCTTATTACTCCCTCCGGTCCGGAAACACTATCGTAGCTTGTATGTATGGTTTGTGATATGTAGTTTTCTTCCGTCACTTTTTTCCGGATCAGAGGTTGTATATCTTTTTGCGGCTAGGACTCTGGCATTAAAGAAACACTGAATGGTACAAAACCCCACATAAACACAATATCTTACTCCTGTTGCACCCATTAATTAGTAGTACTAGCAATTGTCACCAGCGTATATGTGGACATTTATGAAGTTCACAATCGACATCAATGTGAAGCATATAATCAAAATAGCGCGAGCTAATGATATGGAGCTTTACCGTGGTCCCCGGAGAGATATGTATGATATCTGCTGTCTGCTGGACACTACCTTCGCAATAAATTACTACCATTTGAAACTCTATAACTGTAGTACTACTAATTATACACCCACTCTTCCCTATATATAGGCACCAGTTGTGTAGTATATAACTCTCTGTTTCTTAAACCATTATAACCTAGAAGGGGGTTCGAGAAGGGGTACATATATAGGTAACCAGGTATGGGGAGTGTTGGTAACTATTTGCCTCTCATCTCTATGGTCCTGGTGCAACTAGCACTTGCTGGTCTAAATGTATTGTCCAAGCTTACCATGGCCTCCGGCATGAGCCCATACGTGCTTATCACATACCGAAATCTTATCGCAGCCATCTCCCTTGCTCCCTTTGCATTCTTCTTTGAAAGGTATGCTCAAATTGGTTTTCTAATTATATCTGATTTGTGAATGGTTGCGTAACACGCTTAAGTACATGTCTTTTCTGAAAAATCTGCAAAATTTACAAACACCTTGGTGAATTTTCTTCAGCGATATAAGTGAGGGTATTGGTTTTTTTTGTGCACATCTAACCAGAGAGCTGGGCATTTCAAGCAATCTCGATATCACGCCTTAATTTAAGTTATATCCATCAGCTATTAAATTCCCACCCTTGTTGTTGTAGTTATTTTCTAATAAATGTGATATTCATCATCTTGAGAGCCAAAATATATTCTATTGTTATTTTAGACATTTATATCAGTTTGACCAATCGCTAATTGTTAATAGTGTATCTTCGAAATAAAATATATAGGTGAACACTTTTTTAGTGAGTAGCTTCCCTATATAAGTCACCCATTTATATCTCGTGAGTACTGAACTAATTTTAAATTGGTTATGGGTGCAGAAAAACTTGGGTCTCAATAAGCAAGAAGACACTACTCCAGATTTTCATATGCTCCATTGTTGGGTATGAAGTTTTCTTTTTGCACTCAACTAAGAATCGCTAGCGATTTGCATATCTAAGCTGATATAGTCATTACTTTAGCAAAATGGATTTACTATCTTGGCAGATAATTCTTGTATTCGGTTTCAGTTCAATCATGAGCAACATCTTCCTCAAAATACTCTTATTGTTTCTTATTGATAGGTTACTGCTTTCACACAAATACAGGTTTGTATAAATACAGTTGAACGTTACATAAATGGCAGATGTACAACTTTATAATGAACAAACAGTGTGGAATAAAAGTGCAAGCGGAAAGCAAACTACAAAACTCAACTCTTCCATGAAGAAGTCCAGTCGACTGGGTTACAAAATAAAAGCCAGTTGACTTGCATTGGTCTGAAGAAAATCCTATTATCAGAATTCTAGTTAAAACTGAATCAGATAATTTAAATGATTGGTGTTTGATTTACGTTGCCCATTTCTAAAACGAAAGATAGCGGTGTCAGTCAGTGCATCCTCATTCTGAATCAATCAACATAGAAATTCGAATTCAGAAAGTAGTTATTCTGTATGCAAGTGATAGCAGATACTGCAGTACTAACTAGACAACCAGCTTATATCCTAGTCTGATTTGGCCGCACACGTACGTTTGAACTTGAGCGTTGCAGTGCAACGCTGAACCAGGAATTCTACTTCGTGGGACTCAAGTACAGCCGCCCAACCGTGGCGTCGGCGCTGAACAACACGCTCCCGGCGGTGACCTTCGTGCTGGCCGCGGCGCTGAAGATGGAGCCCGTCGCGGGGCTCGCCGGGAAGGCCAAGGTGGCAGGCACGGCGCTCTGCATCGTCGGCTCGATGCTGATCACCTTCTACAGGGGCGCCCTCGTCAGGACCTTGGCCTCCCCCATCCACTGGCCGTACGTCCAGCGCACCATGGGCGCCGAGGCCACCGCCCACGCCGGCACGCACGCCGCCGTCCTCGGGGCCGTTCTGGTCATCGCCTCCAACGTCGCGTGGGCCGTCTGGTTCATCATTCAGGTATGGAGTACGTACGAGTACGACTAGCTAGGAGGCATTTCAGTTCTGCACCGCACGTACGTGTACTGATTCGTTTTGCTGGGTGTGGCAGAAGAAGATGTCCAAGGACTTTGCGTCTCCGTACACGACCTCGGCGCTAATGGCGTCGATGGCTAGTGTCCAGTGCGGCGTGATCGCCTTGGCCGCGGAGCGGAGGATCTCGGCATGGCGGCTCGGGTTTGACATCAGGCTCGTGGGATCGCTGTACGCGGTAGGAAGATCGCATTCACCATGTTCAGATCATCACAGACGGTGATCTATATGTGCGAGTTGGTAATATCTTGAGATGGTCGAACACTTAACATGCATGTATGTGCGCAGGGGGTAGTGGCGTCGGGGATGGTGATCGTGTTGATGTCGTGGTGCATCCAGGTGCGTGGACCGGTGTACGTGTCCATGTTCAGCCCGATGATGCTCATCGTCGTCGCCGTCGTCGGCTGGGCCATCCTCAGCGAGGAGATACACGTCGGAAGGTGCGGGAGATCCATGTATATATACATATGTTTGCGCACACTCGGCCTTAGATTGATTGCTCATAAGTTTGTCTCTCCTGCAGAGTTATTGGTGCCGTGTTCATAGTTGCCGGGCTGTACACGGTGCTCTGGGGCAAGGGGAAGGACATGGTTGCCAGTGGAACTGCAGCTTCCGCGGGAGGGGATGAGGAGATGAACAGACCGGGCGATGCGAACAAGAGTGTCGTCGTCGATGCGCCGGCTTTGCCGTTGTGCCCCGGTGCTGATCGCCATCAAGAAACGGGCCAAATTGGCAGTGCCGTCTTAAACTTGTGCCATGCGTGAGCACTTGGTAACAAGAACAACAGTTGCCCAATAATCTGAAAACCTGTTTTGTGAGCGGGACATGTCTCTCACCAGTTTTCCGAGTCTGTACCCTGGACGTGATCTTAAAGAAGTGGTTTACCTATGTCTGATCGTCTAGCTGACAGTTGTTTCAGTTGTTGCTCCTTGCCTCCCGTTGCCAGGGTTAGCTTCTAGTATGTGTCGGCAGCAGCATCAGGCTGTGATCGATCGTCTAGTTTGGTTGCCTTTTTACCTTGTTACAGCCCCTGTGTGACCCCTTCAATTAAGAAATAAACCTGAAAACCTTGGTGAGTAAAAGCATAAAAGGTCAATCATCTCACTGCTAGTACTAAATGGTGCCAAAGCCAAACAACAACCAGTTTTGGATACAAAGATGTCAGAACTTTTAACATATGATTTCGTTATCAGCACACTGAATTGTGATTCTTTTTTTACTCTGTATAACCCGTAATGCAGAATTTGGCAGAATCGGAGGCTTTGCCTTTTGGCAAACTACCCCCTTCGACATCACACTGTTGAATATTGTGCATTCAATCACTAATAGTTTAACTCAATATAAATGGCCTTGAGTTGTAGAAAATGAAGTGTGAGACCTTGAATATAGTTCTGCGTAACAATCATAACCTTTGATATGCTAGAAATGCATTAATAACTTCCTTGACAGAATATACTGAGCGATAACTTCCATGAATTATCGTCAGTCTTTTACAGTCTTACTCTACTAACTAAAGTTAGTTGACAACAAGCTGCCCAGCTGCTTTAACATTGAGGGGCAAGCATATATGCTAAAAGCATGTAACACTACATACTATTCTCATCATCTTCACTGTTTTCAAGAACGTGTGCAAGGGAGTTGGCTTGCAACTTCTTAAACTGGCATATGAAGTCTGTTGCTTCTGACATAAGAGCGTTCTTTGCGGCCTTCACAACACCAGCTTGCTGTTCCAAAGGAGGCCCCTCAGGATCAGTCGCTTTGGTGCCAGCAGCTTTCTTACGAGGATTTTTTGCTCCTTCTCTTCGGGACAACTGATTGATGTACTTCTCATGTAAAACAACATTCTTTATAGGCTTCAGGACTGCTGGACTCGGTTCAGCTTGCTTATTGTTCAACCTTGACAACGGTCTCTTACGTGCTGAAGAACTCAAGCTGTACTTGTTCAGGGAAAATGAATTCAGATAATTGTCAGGGGTCCCAGGAGAATCCTCAATTGTAATGTTCAACTGTAAAGCAGATGGTGAAGTTTCAAATATAGAGAAGTGATCGGCCTCTTGAGCTTGGTCAATGAGGGATTGCTTCTTCAGCAAATGTCTCACTGTCTTCTGTGCTGCTAGGCTCTTCTGTTTGGCGGTCCTTCTTTGGACTAGAGGTTCCAAGAGATTTGGAATTTTTGAATCAGACAATGTGAAATGTCCCAGAGGAGAAAACTGTATTTTACTTCTTCGAGGACGAGGGGCGATTGGAGTGGGTGTTGAAAGGTCAGCATGAACTCTATTGAAGCACTCTTCAGCAGATTTCCCTGAAACCTGAAAGAATGTGTATCCACAATTGCTCAACTTGCAAAAAATGATGAGTAATCTATAGGACGTAACATTTACAGAGCAGAACTGCATATTTGCAATCTAATCTCGCAGTATCTTTTGGCATGAATAGTGTAACTAGTAACATGAAAATTCTTCTGATGACCAAAGTTTCCACATCCATGTTGGTGTCAACATGTGATGAGAAGATATAATATAATCTAACTGGCATAATTGTACTAGGTTTTACTGTTTAGTTTATGACGTGTTACTGCCACTTTCCTGCATCTAAAAATTACTTGTAACCATTGCCACATTATGTATCTAGTTATTTGACAGGGATTTCTCATTTTAAACAGGAAAACTACTTGCTCTCAGTTGCAGAATCTGTAAATTCTAATTTCACAAAATAAGAAACAAACAGCATGCCATGCACCATTAGTGCTTTCTCTTTAATACAAAAAACTGTGTGAAATATTCGTTTTCTCCATTATTACTAACCCCATGAAAATCTTACCAGTTCTCCATGTTTTCTACTATTTAGCTTATGAGACAATAGTGGCATATTGGAGTTAGACAATTGCATTCTTTTGAACATTTGTTCAGCGTTATACATGGTTTAGCTCTCTTGCTTACAAGAAGCACATCAACAAAAAACATTGCAGTAATACATCACAAAGCCTAGCACCAAGACCCATGAATAGCGTCGACTGCTGCATTCTCATTATTTTCTGTTATTATTAATCAAGCCACAAAAACATATTAACTTGTGCAAAACAAAAAATCCGACAGCAGCATATTAACTGCTGCATTCTCATTGTTTTTTGTTATGTATTAATCAAGCCACAAAAAACAATGTAGAATTATGCTTTCCTATGGCAACTTGTGCAACAAAGAATCAAACTGCTCTTGCAACTATAAAATATGATCAGACCACTAAAGAAATCAAACAGAAGGATTGGCAATACCATTTTGGAAACTTTCTTCCAGAAATGTGGGGATGGTCGAGCAGTGAAGTAAGCCTGGCGCAAGGTCAAGTCCTGCTCTTCTGTCCAATCATCTGAAGCACAACGCTGTTGCTGTATTCCTCCTTTAATCCCACTTAGCTCTTTATTACATTCCTTCGTGTTCACCAGTGTATCATCGCCAATTTTAGCCTGCACTGTGGGAGAAGGATCATGTCCACTCTTCTTCTGGATGATGTTTCTGGGTTCAGTGATAGGTAGAGTTTCTTGATAAGCAGATTTGACCTCCGGCTGACTTTGCTTCCTTATCTGCTTTCTTTCCACGCCTCTCTTCCTCTTTCTTGTTGAGCGCTCACAAGAACTGGGCTTTGGCTCCTGCATCTCACTCTTTTTGCAAGATGCATCTGGAGTCTTTCTCATGGCATGAACTTCTTGGGAATCTTGATTTTTTATCCTTGCTGAAGACCTTACTGCAGTACTTCTCTGGACACTTGTTGGATTCTCTCGTTTTTTGTCTTTCTTAACAGTATTTTGAGTCTTCTTGTTAAGGGCAATGTCCCATGGCTTTGGCGTGAACGGCGTCTTTTTCTGGTGAATTTCCTTCTCCACCATGATCTCACTCTTTTTGCAAGATGCATCTGGAGTCTCTCTCCTGGCAGGAACTTCTTGGGGATCTTGATTTTTTATCCTTGCTGAAGACCTTACTGCAGTACTTCTCTGGACACTTGTTGGATTCTCTCGTTTTTTGTCTTTCTTAACAGTATTTTGAGTCTTCTTGTTAAGGGCAATGTCCCGTGGCTTTGGCGTGAACGGCGTCTTTTTCTGGTGAATTTCCTTCTCCACCATGATCTCACTCTTTTTGCAAGATGCATCTGGAGTCTCTCTCCTGGCAGGAACTTCTTGGGGATCTTGATTTTTTATCCTTGCTGAAGACCTTACTGCAGTACTTCTCTGGACACTTGTTGCATTCCCTCGTTTTCCGTCTTTCTTAACAGTATTTTGAGTCTTCTTATCAAAGGCAGTGTCCCGTGGCTTTGGTGTGCACGGCATCTTTTTGTGGTGACTTTCCTTCTCCGCCAAGGGCTTGCTCAGACTCTTATCACCTCGATGGAACTGCACAGATCTTCCAACGGGCGTAATCGCTGATTGGTTACCCCTGACTTCACATTCCTGCAACTACCATGATATTTGTAATCAAATGCCAACCGTGTAATGAATCGAGCGTTCCAATTACTCTAGCAGGCAGGCATGAAATGGATTAAAATCAAGAGGCATATGAACTAATATATCATGTTAGAGCGGTACTGACAGGACAAGATTTCCCTTGGTAGCATGACACACTGAATTTGTTTACTATTCATGGTTGACCGTTGCTAGGGCATCCCTAGAAATCAAGAAATGGTGACAAATTTGGGGGAAAAAGTACAGTAGTTTTTTTTCTAGCAGATCGAGAAAGACCTGTACAATGGCCCAGGGGAGGAGGATTCGAGAATGGGTTTACCGGCCCCCTACCTTGTCGGTCTCGTCGAGCGCAATCGGGTGCTCCGTATCCCGGCCGGCTTGGAACCGCGGCGACCGGCGTGCGGGAACGCTCCGAGATGGGCGGCGCACAGATCCGCCCCCCTCGTCGCGGGAGCAGCGGCGCCTCCCCGTCCCTGGGGTCGTCGTGGATGCGGCGGCCTGCTTCTTGAACCTCCGGTGGGCATCCTCGCCCTGGTGCCGGATCCTGGATCCGGAAGGGGTCCACGGTGAGGGGGAGCTGAGAGGAAGACTCGGGTGGTGGGAGCGCAGGCGCCCCTTCCACGGCGTGCTGCCGGCGGCCGGGGTGGAGGGTCCCTGCTGCTTCTTGACCATGGTGCTTGGGTGGGTGGAGAAAGGGGATCGCTGCTGGAGTTTGGACTTAGCGGGAGGGGATTTTGAATGAAGATAACAGAGAGATGTGGGGAGCAAAGCTGGCCAAGCCACGTGGTGCCCCCTTTAGAGCATCCACAGTGGTCCGACGCTCATGCTTGGCAATCCTGTTTTACACGGTATGTACAACCGTTGGACTCTTATTTAAGAGGCGATGCAACAAAAACGGTCGGGAATCATGTAAAACCGCTGGGATTTAATCCGTACCGCCTCTAGATAAGCGTCAGCTCTTATGAGGAAACCTATATATCATCCACTAGCGGCACCTAACCTAAGCGCCGCCTGAAGGAAATTCCTGATGGGCCGGCCAGTCGGTGATTTTTTTCATTTTTCTGTAAATTTGTATTCTCTATATTTTTTTTCTTTTTCATTATTTTTTTATTCTATTTTTTTCTCGTTTCCATTTGGTGATTTTGGAAAATGTTTTAAGTTTAAAAACATTCACATTTAAAATCCATTCATATTTTTTAAAAAAATTACATTCAAAATATGTTTATATTCGAAAAAAATTACACCGGCGTCGACAGACGACTTAAGATTTCACACGGACCAATGCCACCTACCCATCATCGAGGTATACCGACTCCAACCCCCACCACGAAGGGCAGAAACCTAGTTACAACAGAGCCTCCGGATCATCATTTGGGCGAGGAATAACACCCTCGCCAGGCACTCGGAAGCTTATCAAGTAAGGAGTCCCTACCCGACCCTTCGAGTAACAACCTATGAACAAAGGTGTATCGCCTCCCAAGAACAAGAAGTGCGCCTCAACGAAGGCGCAACTCATACTGACTTAGAACTTACCGTACATGTCATCCTTGTCGAACACGATCTCTCGAGACCTGGCCTCCTGTATAAAGGCCATGAGGGACGACGATTAGGGGACACCCAATCCAATAACTAGAAACCCTAGCAGCCTTTGACTCGTCGGGCCGCCATTTGTTGGGGATATACCAACTAGGGGTATCTCCAACATGGAACAATCCGGGTAGTCCAGGGTGACCCCAGGGTGGTAAGGCTGAATCCTGCCGGGCGGTCCAGATAGCTGACGTACAAGGAAGTAGGCGGACGGTCCAAGGGAGGCGGGAGGCCGAAGCCCATCAAGCCGCCAAGCCCGAGACGGAAGGCGGTAACCAAGCCGGCTAGGTCTAGGACTCTGTTTACTTGCCGGACAAGTACTTACCTTGTATCCTGGGGTCTGGCTGCCTATATAAGCCGGCCACCAGGAAGCATTTAGGGCACGCTCCAATACGCATCATACACATTGTAACATGTTCACAGCTATTGCCTTATAGTGAATAATAGCAGCACGTAGGATCTCGCCACCGCTGTGGGATCCGAAGCTGGGTAAACTCGTTGTGTTCAATCCCGTCCTTGACACTCCAGCCTTCTTCCCCACAATCCATATGTAGGCTAGAGGACCCCGTCTTCTATCAAATATGCCGATACTATGACAGTTGGCGCCCACCGTGGGGCATAAGGTTTATGGCGTCACGTTCCAGGCGGGAACACTTGGCGGCGTGGGCAAGCAGATCGTCGTCGGCCGCGTCACAAGGTATGGCGGCCACAGCTACGTCAACTCAGACGAGTCCTGGCTCCCGGTGGATGACTACCTCATCGGGTGCGCAATCGTACCGATCGGAGGGATTGACGTCTTCATCGGTACACGCCAGAGGCGTATGGCCTACCGCGTTTCTACAACCCCACCCACCAACCCTTCGACCAAGCAGTCGACCGGCAAGATGGATCTGAATCCGCCTACTCACAGGAGTCGGTCGGATTCTACTTCCACTTCGTCGGAGTTGTCGGACAGGGATCCGACTCCCAGCCGGAAAACAACGATCCTGAGTCAATTCTTCCTGCTCTTTGGGAGGATGCGATGTCAGATGACGGATCCAGATCTACAGTTCAAGTAAACGTAGATTTTGATTCTGATGATGATGCTAGTCTCTTCGAAGAGAGAATCAAAAACCGCTTTTCCAGTGATAATCCGGTTCCTTCAGAGAACACATCGGATACAGATATACCTGATAAGCTGGCTATGATGGTTGTCGTCGGTCACGAGTCAACCCCAGTCGCTTCTGAGCCGCAAGATAAACCGGCACAAGATGCCAGCAACACCGTTACCGGTCACCTCATTGACGGTTCCGACGAGGTGCGCGCAAAGAAGAAAGCTGGTCTAAAAAAAGGCGGCAGCAGCAAACCCACGGATTTGCTCTCCGTCATCAAAGAAGTAGACGAAATCATGAACACTCCGGTGAATAAAGATACCCCACTCGACGAGGTGGAAGAACTTAGGCTTAATATGCTTTAGCACTCTGACTTCCTGCGCAAAAGAGAGGACCATGTTGAGAGCCTTGCAAAGAAGATCGAGAGGGAGCAAGAAAAGATGTCGGCAAAACCGAACATGCAGCTCTTCAAAGAAAAAAGGTCATCAAAACACCGCCGTGATAAGGAGCTGCCAATTCGTGCGACCACATCAGCTCAAGATCTAGGGTTTGACTGGCGCACAACACCATAGCGTACGGACAGAAGGGGGATGTTGTCTTCTGCACCCCCATCCTTAATGTTGTTGCTGCGCTGGACACCCTAGATGACAAGACCTACACAGCGGAAGAAAAGGTGGCCAATGCAGGACACTTCATGAGCAAGGCCCTAGAACAGCAAGCTCGCACTGACTCCTATGGCCATATGGCGGATGCCCACGGGGGAGACCTAAAATCCAAGTCAGGAAAATGCAAAGCCGCACCTGGTGCTGACCCCGAAGGCCCGTCCGGCTCCAGTAGCCATGGCGACAAAAGGGAAGCAACGCCACCTCCAAAGAAGACGCCACCGCCAAAACCAAGGCGGGACGAGAACTCGCGGCCAGGAAGCAGAGGAGACCTGCCACCTCCATCCCAGCCAAGGCGCGGCGATGGCGATAGCCAGGATAACGGACAACCGCCTAAAAAAGATGACGGCAACGGCCCTCCCAGGAGAGGTCGAAGCCGGTCTCCGCAGCGCAGCACCGGCAGCAAAAGGAAGGAGGTGGCAGATGGGCCCAGGCGCAGCGTAAGCCGGGCAGCGAGGACGAGCCAAACGCCAACAGAGGCGGACATCAACTCGATCCAAAAGACGCAAGACATCGCCTACAAGACATAGCAAGAGGAAGGGAGCCGCTATACTATGGCCCAAAGTGCTTTGGCGATGCCATCCGCAGAGAGCCGTTCCCCAAGGACATGACATCAGTGTCTAAAAATTGTCCTAGGTACAACGGCCTCGTTAAGCCGGATTCATGGCTAGCTGACTATGCCATGGCCATAGAGATTGTCGGCGGAAGCAATCACATTGCCGTCCGCTACCTCCATCTCATGTTAGAAGGCACGGTAAGGGCTTGGATCGACAACCTTCCCGAAAAGTCTATCCATAGCTGGTACGACATGGAAAAGGTTTTCTCCCAGCACTTCCAAGGAACATACAAGCGTCCAAATACCTACACGGATTTGCAACGCTGTGTTCAGAAGCCGGACGAAACCATGACAGATTTTGTCAGCCGTTGGATCTCCGAGAAGGCCAATTGTCATGGAGTTTCAGACGTGCAGGCTATCCATGCCTTCTACACGGGCCTACAGAAGAAATCCTTACTCCGTCACCGGCTCGTCCGCGAGCAAGTCACGGACCTTGGCGAGATGCTCAACCTAGCAGCCCAATACGCGGCAGCAGACGATGACGCACGTGACGATGATCCAGACGTCAGCACCGTGCCAAGGCGGAATAACAAGCGCAAGCAAGCAGCGGAAGACAAAGCCGGGCCATCTAACGAGGTAGTCGTCGCTTTCCAAGGGAACGCCAGCAAAAAGAAGTGGGAGAACAAGAAAGATAACCGTGACGCTGGCTCAGGCCCTAAGGCGGCACGCATCACTTACGAGCAGGCAAAACTTCTGCCATGCCCCATCCACGCCTCACTTGGCAAAGTCAACCACATGCTTAGTGAATGCCGCTTCATGGACGACTTCAAAAAGGACCCCACCGTTGGCTGGAAGTCAAAAAAGTCAAAGAAGTACGACAAGAAAGACAACAAGGATGACGACGACATGTCAATCTCAAGCGATGACGACGCCGCCGCCAAGAAAAAGAAGTTGTACCCGAAGGTCAAAGAGTCACTCGTGTGCTTTGTCGGCACACCTTCGGCTAAGGCGGACAAGGCGGAGATGCGCGAACTCAACGCGACAATGTCGGACGTCACTCAGTATTTGAATTGGTCCGAGGCGGCAATCACTTGGGACCGGTCCGACCACCCTTATCATGTCCCTCACCCAAGCAAATACGCCCTTTTCGTTGACCCCACTGTCGACAACTTCAGGCTCACAAAAGTACTCATGGATGGCGGCAGCAGCCTCAACATCTTGTATTATGATACACTAAGCCGCATGAACTTTTCTGAGTATCAGCTTGATCATAGCAACCTCACTTTTCACGGTATAGTGCCCGACAGACAAGCAAAGTCAATGGGGAGCATTAGGCTGAAGGTAACTTTTGGACCAAAGGAGAACTACCGCTCAGAGTTCCTCCGGTTCGAAGTTGTCCCCTTCAAAAGTGCCTATCATGCAATCTTTGGACGACCGGCTTTTGCCAAATTCATGGCAAGGCCATGCTACATATACAACAAGCTTAAGATGTCGGGGGAACATGGAACCATCACGGTTTACGGCAACTTCAAGAAAGCTAAGGAGTGCGAGCGTGGCATGGCCGCCTTCGCAGAAGCCGTCATCCACAAGGAAGAGCTTGCGCTACTTAAGGCGGATCCAGACAACTCCATGCCCAAGCCAAAGGTTTATGTCAAGAAGACTTTCGAAGCTTCAGAAGACAACAAAAAGGCGGACCTCATCCCAGGCGACAAGTCTAAGCAAGTCGTCATCGGCTCCAACCTTGACAGCAAATAGGAAGGCGCGCTCGTCGAGTTCCTCCGTGAGAATCGGGACATCTTTGCATGGTCGCCATCCGACATGCCTGGTGTACAGAGTGAACTTGTCGAGCACTCACTCAACGTCATCAAGGGATCCAAGCCGGTGAAGCAAGCAACACGAAGCTTTGGTGATGAGAGACGCAAGGCTATAGGAAAGGAGATAAATAGGCTGAAGGCCGCCAATTCATAAAAGAAGTTGTACACACCGATTGGGTGGCAAATCCTGTACTTGTTCCAAAGAAGAATAAAGAGTTGAGGATCTGTATCGACTATACCGGTGTTAACAAATGTTGCCCAAAGGATCCCTTTGCGCTGCGTAGAATTGACCAGGTCGTAGACTCCACAGCAGGCTCTGAGTTGCTTTGTTTTTTGGACGCCTACGCAGGGTACCACCAAATGAAGATGAGGGAGTCGGATCAGCTGAAAACATCTTTCACCACTCCATACGGGACTTTCTGCTACATCACGATGCCTTTTGTCCTGAAGAATACAGGGGCAACATACCAGCGCTGTATGCAAAATTGCCTGCACAAACAGATCGGCCGCAATGTTCACGTCTATGTTGACGACATTGCGGTGATGTCGAAAAAGAAGGCGGATCTCCTAGAGGATTTGGAAGAAACTTTTCAGAATCTCCGGAAATACCAGATGAAACTCAATCCCGCCAAGTGCGTTTTTGGCGTTCTAGCCGGCAAACTCCTTGGATTCATCGTCTCAGAACGAGGGATCAAAGTTAACCCGGAGAAGATCAAGGCTATCCAAAACATATCCAGACCTACTTGTCTGAAGGACGTGCAACGCCTAGCCGGATCGGCGGCAGTCGTCAGTCGTTTCATAAGCCGCCTTGGAGAAAAGGCAATGCCCCTCTACCGGCTATTGAAGAAATACGACAACTTTGAGTGGACAGCAGAAGCAGACGCCACCTTACAGCAACTTAAGGAGGCTCTCGTATCCGCTCCCATATTGGTAGCACCTCGATCGCAGGAACCAATGTTGCTCTACATCGTGGCAACTGGAGCAGTTGTCAGCGTTGTCTTAGATGTGGAAAGAAAGGAAAACGAAGCCGCGACGTCTGAGTAACGTCCGGTCTACTTCATCAGTGGAGTCTTCTCCGCCTCCAAGCAGAGGTACCCACATTACCAAAAGCTGGCTTATGGTGTATTCTTCGCCGGCAGAAAGCTTAGGCATTATTTTCCAGGAGCACACAATGACAGTAGTCAGCAGGGCACCGTTGGGAGACATAATCAACAACGCAGAGGCAACTGGCTGAGTTGCCAAATGGGGCATCGATCTTGCCGCCTTCGATATAGTCTACAAAACACGGACCACCATTAAGACTCAAGCACTTGCAGACTTTGTTGCCGACTGGACATAAGCCATGGAGGAAACAGTACTCCCCGAGTCAGAATATTGGGTCATGCACTTTGACGGATCAAAGATGCTTAAAGGCTCAGGGGCTGGAGTTGTTTCGCGCACACCCAAAGGTGATAAGCTCAGCTATGTATTGCAGATTCATTTCACAACAACCAATAACATCGCAGAGTATGAAGCTTTGCTTCACGGGCTACATGTGGCAAACGACCTTGGCGTCAAGAGAATCCTCTGTTATGGCGACTCCGACTTAGTCACGCAACAAGTAAGCGACACATGGGACGCGAAGAGTGCAACAATGGCTGCTTACAGGGCCAAAGTTGACGAATTCGCCAAAAATTTCATGGGCTACGAAGTCTGGCATGTTCCAAGAGCTGAGAATGAGGCGGCAGATACCCTTGCCAGACTCGGGTCAGAACGCAAAAAAGTGTCAAAGGACATTTTCCTGGAACATTGGCATGTCTGGCAAGTCTTGCCGTCTACTCGGTACCGTCGGATTGAACTGTCCCATATCTCGATTTTTTAGTCGATCAGAAGTTGCCGGAGGACGATGAGGTGTTGAAAAGGCAGATCATAAGGCGGACCAAAGCATTCACAATAATTAAAGGCGAGTTGTACAAGCGAAGCACGTGCGGCATCTATCAACGGTGCATATTGGCAGAAGAAGGCCGGGAAATTCTGAAGGACATACATATCGACACTTGCAGGCATCACACCTCCGCCAGGTCCATTATGTCCAAAGCTTTCCGCGAAGGTTTCTACTGGCTAACCGCCAAAGAAGACGGTTTGCACATCGTGAAAACATGCAAAGGCCGCCAGTTGTACGCCCGCCAATCTCACATGCCGGCACAAGAGCTCAGGACAATTCCAATCACTTGGTCGTTCGCGGTCTGGGGCTTAGACATGGTTGGTCCCTTCAAGAAGGCACATGGTGGGTATACCCACCTATTGATTGATGTCAACAAGTTCACTAAATGGGTCGAGGCCAAGCCGATCAGCAAACTTGACGCCCGAACAGCCACCAATTTCCTCTGGGGAATTATCTCTCGGTTCGGAGTTCCACACAACATTATCACTGATAATGGCAGCAACCTATCTCAAGGCGACATCGAAGAATACTGCAGTGATCTAGGCATCCGGCTTGATTTGGCATATGTGTCACACACTCAATCAAATGGACAAGTAGAGCGTACAAACGGTTTTGTCATCTCCGGACTTAAGCCCCGTCTCGAAACTCCATTACATAGGGCAACCGACGCTTGGGCAGAAGAGTTACAGTCCGTACTCTGGAGTTTGCGCACAACGCCAAACAGATCTACCGGCTACACTCCTTTCTTCTTAGTATATGGCGCAGAGGCGGTGTTACCCACCGACATGAAATACGATTCCCCAAGAGTTCAAGCCTACATCGAGCAAGATGTATAAGGCGCAAGACAGGATAGCCTAGACTTGTTAGATGAAGAAAGAGACGTTGCTCTACATCGCTCCGCCTTGTACCAACAACAACTTTGCCGCTATCATAGCCGGAGAGTGCGGAAGCGAGGCTTCAGAACAGGTGACCTGGTTCTCCGCCTAATTCAAGACAGAAAAGGCTTGCATAAGCTATCCCCACAATGGGAAAGACCGTTTATAGTCACAAAGGTGATGCTCAATGGTTCCTACTACCTAACCGACATCCGCGACACAGAAGAAAAGAAAAGGCGCAAGAAGGCGGCAGGAAGGAGAAGAACCAAGCGTAAAAGAGGTATTGACGCCCAGTTCGAGCAAACAAGACGGACTTGGAACGTTGAGCAGCTACGTTCTTTCTACACTTAGCAATTTATAATTTTAATAAGTTATATATGATTATGAAATAAAAGTATGTGGTTCCTCATCTCTGTTGGGAAGTATGCCATCCTTTGTCTTTTCTTGCAATCATATATCCCCTATCTATCTAAGTTACCTATTTTCTAGCTCAGTCCAAAGGTTCAAACTAGTAGATACTTGCAGCTTTCGAGCCAAACCAAAGCAAAAATCAACTTTTTGCGCCGCCTAATTCCTTTACTTTGATTGCTTATATGTGGTTCGCCTAGTAGTATGTCTTTGGCGCTAACATGTCGGATTTGGTTCCTGATTCTAAACTCATGGTACTAGCCCTGGTTGTTTCAGCTAAAGTTCCCGTCTGAGGTTTTGCCAACATATAAACAGTCAAGCATATGAGTCAAAATAAATTTAGGCGGGCCAAATAAAACAAGGCAAAAGCCTACTTAAGTAGCAAAATAAAACAAGTTAGTTGGCTTCCCGCCTAGCAGTGCATCTCCAAAAGATATTTACGAATATTACAAGTTGAGATATAGTTGTTTCAGGGGCAGGAGGAGGCTAGCCGTCAAGATAAAAACAAAGGGAGCAGGCAGCGACGACTTTGGCTCGGGGGCCGCCTACATCAGGCATGGGGGTTGACAACTTCAGCCCCAGAGCTATCACTCCCCTCCGCCTCGGCCGTGTCGGCAGCTCCAACTTCTCCAGCAACCGGCACATGATGGCACTGACAGAAGACCGTCGTGTCCACCATGTCGGCAACCCGTGTGGCGTAGCCGGTAACAATGTTCAGTACAGCAGCCGGCTGGACCTCGCTGCCGTCTTCATAGGTAGACGGCATGCCCTCGGTGACGACTTCTATCTCCGCCTCGAGGTAGTGCGCCATGAATAATCCCAGCGCAGTCTTGGCACCACTCCGCGCCGCCGACTTCAGCGAGCTCTTGTGTAGCTCCGTGGCTTGCTCCAGCATGTTGGGCACATCGCTGAACTCGGCGGGCTCCTGGCTGCCGGAGGAGATGAAGAACTTGGCGGCAAACCGCTTGGACGCCACCAAAGTCTCGGTGATCAGCTCACCCAGACGCGCAAGGCGATCTAGGCGGGGGCTGACAACTTGTCATCGCCTAATCCGATAGCAACTATATCAAAAAATAAAAGCGTCAGTTTGGCTCAGGCTATCAAATAGACGACAAAGATGAATAGTGAGGAAAAGCTTACTAAGGACCGAGTTATGGAAGGCGGACAACTCGATCATGTGAGCTGCCACCGCATCCTCCGCATTTTTGGCGCGAGAAATCTGCTGGGATATCTCTTCAGCAGCCGTCTTCTCTGCCTCCGTCAACTTCTTCCGCAGGCTATCCAGCTCGCCAGTCAGCCGGCTAGTCTCCTGCGCAAACTCAACTTGTTGCGCTCCATCTCCTTCTGGTGCTCTTCCTTCATCTTCAGGTTGGCCGCCGCCAGATCAGAGGCTTCATTCATAATAGCTTGCATATAAGTAGATGCCTTCAGTATATCCTGGGCGTGATCTAGCAATTCTACAATATGGATATGCTAGCTAAATGATTGGCGGCAGCAAACACAAAACATGGCGGAAGGCAAAAACTCAGTGATTTTACCTTCATCCTTCCTGCGGGCCGCTTCCAAGTCGGCAATCCGCGCATCCTTGGCATCGCAATCCTTTTTCAGATCGCGATACCGCTTGTTCATCTGCGACCCGGAGGAGATAAGCTCCATGTTGGCGGACAGGACGCCCTGCGGACAAAGACAAAAGCATATAACATATTGTCAAAAAACCACTAAGTCGGCAACCAATATCATTGATTTTCCATCTAAGTGCTCGAGGGGAAGACTATGTATATGCTACCAAGTTCCAAAAAGACAACTTACATCAATGTCGCCCTCCAAGTCGGCAAAAGTCTGGGCGGCGAAGTCGGCAAAAGCCAGGGTGGACTCCTTGGCCTCCTTAAAGGATTCCCAGGGGTCCCTAACCCTGCCGCCTCCTGAAGCTGGGGCTGCCCTTCGCGGCCCGCCGGCAACCTCCACCAGCAGCTCCTCCTTGGCGGCGCGTGATCGGACGGCTTCATTGGCCATGGCCTCGGCCGATGGAAAGGAAGCGTTGGTTGCGCGGCTAGCAGAGGAGGTCCTTGGCGGCGGACTAGAAGCCGGAACCTGGGGCTGGCGGCGGGCGTCGCTCATGAAGTCGTCGGCCCGGGGCTGAGGAGTAGCCGGCACGGTCGCCGGTGAGTTGCCCTGGGGCCGCTTTCCCCTGGACAAAAGGGACTTGGCCGACAACTTGTAAGTTGCCACCCGCTCCCTGGCAACAAAGTAAAGTTAGCCAGATGAATACCAGTAATGAAGAAGGGCGACAAATGACTAAGGTGGAAATGAGTACCTTCGAGAGATGTTAATCCCCGTGTTCTCGTCAAGGTTGACGAGCAACGGCTCGGTAGCCGTTGTGGTCCATTTCTTCCTCTCGGCATTAGCCGTAGAAGAAGCAGCGTCGGACGCCTTGTGCTTCTTGGTTTTCCCGGCTTCCGGCTCGTAAAAGTCGGCAGCCAGGTCGTTCTCCCCCCGAGCAGAGAGCTGTTAACCAAGAAAGAGCAAGTGTTAAGAAGACTCAAGTAAGTCGGTAAAGTCGCCAAAGAAAGGCAAAAAAGAGAAATGTCTACCTCGACGGGAGGGTTGTCGTGGGTGTGCATGGGCACGCCCTCCACCGCCTTCACCAGCTCTGATTTGACAAGGCTGCGAAGTCGGGCCGCCAATTCGGCAGCTGGTAACTCCCCTTCGCTTACGCGAAGAGAAGCTGTGGCAGTAGGCGAATATTGACACCTCTTATGCGGGCTATACCGCAGAGGCAGTATTTGCTGGCTAAGCCAGCAGATGACGCTGTCCACCCCGTCCAGCAAGGGGGGAGCCATCGTCCGAGTGAGGAACTCGGTCCGCCTTTGGACAAGGCGAAGCTCCTCCGTCAACTTGGGGACCGCCTCGTCCCAGCATGGCCTGGGCATAGGCGGCGTGTTGACAAAGTCCGGGACGCCAAATTGGCACCCCGGTGCTGCCATGTCTTGGCAGTAGAAGAAGGTGGACGTCCAGCCCTTGACGGACTCGATGTATGGTATCTTGGGATACCATTGGCGTCCTTGGCGGCAGTTGAAGGTGATACTGCCGCAGGTTGCCAGTCCTCCGTCCGGCACAGTCTGACGCCGACAACGGAAGCAGTATCTGAAGAAATCTAAACTTGGTCTAATACCTAGATAGCCTTCAAATTGAGATGTGAAGCCGGCTAAGACTAATATGCTATTGGGCGCTATGTTGTGGGGCTGGAGCCCATAATGATCCAGCACCTCGCTATAGAAGGCGGAAGGCGGTAGGGCCATTCCCCTAACTAGGTGGGAGGTGAGGATTACCCGCTCGCCGGCTTTCGGAGCCGGGACGACATCCCCGAAGGCGGGCCGCCAACTGCATTCCTCCCGAGTTGGCAGGTAGTCAGCCGCCTCCAGGTCCTTGAACGCGTCTTCATCGACAATGGAGGGGAGCCAGTAGCGCGACCCGAGGTCGGCTGGCTCCTCCTCCTCGTCGATGGGCGCGCTGCCGGCCGCTGCCGGCGCGGTGGAGGACGAGGGCGCCGAGGCCGCCGCCGCACGGGCGTGCGCGGCCGGGGTAGAAGATGGAGTGGCGGCGGGAATGCCCGCATGCGCCGCCGCGGAGCGCAACACCGCGCCGCCCATCGTCGTGGGTGCGGTAGTCTCCGTTGCGAGCTCGCTGGACGCCGCCGAGGTGGTGGCTTGAGGTCCGGTGGCCATCGCCAGGCGTGGAGGTCGCCGAGGTAGAGGTGCTCGTCGGAGTTCTCTCGGAGGTCGCAGGAAATCTCGGGAGAGCGAGTGCGTGGGAGAGCAAAGGACGGAGGAGGTGAAGTGCGAAGGAAAAGAATGAACTGCTCGGCTCCCTATTTATAAGCCCGGGCGTTGCTCTCTGTGCAACAGCTCGATTAGTCGGACACATGTCGGCCATCCGTTGCCGCGGAGCAATGCACGCTCACACGATCACCACGACTCCTCTTTTCCCGCGATTTGCAATCATGGCGTGATTTTCGCTCCATTTGGTTTCAAACTGTCGTGAGCCAACTAGCGTCATCCGTCAAAGATAAGTTTAACTTGCCGCCAAGGATTAGGCTTTCTCGTGAAGCTATCCGGCAAGTTTTACTAAGCCGTCTTTCCCATATCGGATAAAGGCGGCCGTGTGCCAACATTGAGGTACACATTCCCCCATTATTTTCAGAATGGTTCAAGCTCTGCAGCCGCCAACATTGAAGAATGAAGAATCAAGAAGTAGCCGGCGCCTGGAGAACTTCAACCTTTCTGGGGGCTAATGTTGGGGATATACCGACTAGGGGTATCTCCAACATGGATCAATCCGGCTAGTACAGGGTGGCCCCAGGGTGGTAAGGCTGAAGCCTGTCGGGCGGCCCAGATAGCTGACGTAAAATGAAGTAGGCGGACGGTCCAAGGGAGGCGGGAGGCCGAAGCCCACCAAGCCACCAAGCCTGAGACGGAAGGCGGTAACCAAGCCGGCTAGGTCCAGGACTCTGTTTACTTGCCGGACAAGTACTTACCTTGTATCCTGGGGTCTGGCCGCCTATATAAGTCGGCAACCAGTAAGCCTTTAGGGCACGCTCCAATACGCATCATACACATTGTAACCTGTTCACGGCTATTGCCTTATAGTGAATTATAGCAGCACGTAGGATCTCGCCACCGCTGTGGGATCCGAAGCTGGGTAAACTCGCCGTGTTCAGTACCGTCCTTGATGACTCCAGCCTTCTTCCCCACAATCCATACGTAGGCTACAGGACCCCGTCTCCTATCAAATATGTCTATACTACGACACCATTGTAGCCACCTTGGAACCTCGAGATCTATAATCAGACAAGTAGGAAGTAGGGTGTTACCCTCCGGGGGCCTGAACATGGGTAAATCGTTACTTGTCAGCCGTCACTAGTGGAAAAAGGCCTTTCTGTGGCGCACCAAAAAGCCTTTCTGTGACGCACCAATTGGGTATGGTCGGTGCGCCACAGTTATCTCGCCACAAAAATATATTTCTGTGGCGCACCCCATCTCCATGCGCCACAGTGCGCCACTAAATTATTTATTTGAATTTTTTAAAAAAATGGCGGCCAGATCCAAATATGGATCTGGCGCCGCCCGTTTTTCGCCAGAATTTCCTCGAATCCCGTGGTCGGAGGAGGAGGTCGTCGTAGGTGGGTGTAGGAGGGGGTCGCCGGAGGTGGGTGGACGAGGAGGAGGTGGTGGCCGGAGAAGGAGGAGGAGGAGGTCGCTGGAGGAGGAGGAGGAGGAGGAGGAGGAGGAGGGGAGGGTGGGATCTGTGTGGGAGCTATGTGTAGAAATTCTGTGGTGCATGGGACCCCATGCACCACAAAAAGCGCGTACATTTTGTGGCGCACCCAGCTGATGCACCACAGAATATCGACTTTATGTGGCGCACCCAGCGGATGCGCCACAGAATATCGACTTTCTGTGGCGCACCCGAGCCCATGCGCCACAGAAAGTCATATTTTTGTGGCGCACCCAAACCCATGCGCCACAGAAATATGAATTTTTGTGGCGCATGCGCGTCACAAAAAAGCTTTTCTGTGGCGCATGCAATTTGGTGCGCCACAAAACGTCTTCCACCTATAAGGCTTTTTCTACTAGTGCGTACGGAATCACCAACGACCACCTTCTTCCTCTCTAGACAAAATCCAGGGTGCCTAACCATGGGATTTGACTTGATTACACCACGTCATGTGTTACAAAAGATAGCACGAAAACGATGAATACAGAAAGATCAAACCAACGGGGACACGAGATTTTAACGTGGAAACCCCCTCCCAACAAAGGAGGAGAAAAAATACGGGCGCTAGCCAGCAATACTTCACTATGATCGGGTAAGGTTACAAACGCCGTGTGTTTACAATATATGGCTTACCTCAGCCGGTGGCTTACAAGATGTATATATGGAGGCAAAACGCTAAGTCAGTTGATGTCCGACTCGGACATGATCCACAAACAACTCAGACCTGATGGGCCTGCTTCTGACTTTGGGAGGCTCCGCTCTCCTATGTCACAAGGACTTTGCCAGGATATACAAATTTGGATCACCGGAAAACAACTGAAGCTCCAGTGGTAAAAGCACAACCATCGTATCGTGAAGCTTGGCACTAGCTTCGTGGAGCTAAGAGCGAAACAACTCAACCTTGTGAATGAACTTCATGCGCTGCGGAATAACTTGGGACTCAAAAGTAGAGACACAAAGGCGTTGGCATTGAAATCATTGCAACAGTCAACGTATGACCTTGGCGGTACCGACAACGCAGTGACGAGCGGTCAATCACCCCAACCAAAACCTGCTCAGCGAAGGACAAGGTTGCACAGATAGTGAACATCTTCGCTCGTAGGTAGCGGAGTGACCAGAGAGCAAGCGCGAACGCCTAGAGAGTAATCGCGAGGAATTAGAGAGCGAGCGCGACATAACCTCTCCCGATGATCAGGGCGACGATGACAAATGCATTTGAAAGGCCCACGACATATACTGATTTGGTGGCACGCTCGAGGCAGCGGAAGCACCGGTGCTAATGTGACGAGACCGAGAGAGATCGATTTTGCCTCCACAAATAAAGGCTAAACAGAAAGCTAGCCGGTGCTAATGAGACGAGACAGATATAGATCACATGATCAACCCCTATGTGTACGTTATGAAAGCAGGGCTATGAAACCACGACAATCCAACCTTGAAATGCTGAGCAACCTTGCGCAACACCAGGGAAAAGTGAACACCACGGAGATCAGGAGTGAACGGCATGCATACAGAGAATCTGAAGTTAAAATTTATATGCAGTTAGCTTTCCCAAGTGCCGTTTCTGGACTCTGCTGACTGCTGCTCCATCATTTACCCCATGAGTCTCTCGCATCCTGATTCCTGAAGGCTCTTGTGTACACTCTATTGTCCAAAGATAAGCATGACCAGGTGTAGCTAGCGTTTGTGCATGCAGTGTTTGCGTGAGGAGCGTATGGCTCCGGCCTCGGGCACATGGAAACAAAATCCGTTTCAGCAAAACAATGGAAAGTTACATGCATAACGCAAACGCTCAAGCAAAGCAAGAAACTGAAGTCCCTCAGTGTCCTATATAGACCACTCGCCTGATGTCTATCTTACCATTAATCCACCGGCCGGTATCATTGATCTTTAGCTGTGTGACCGAGCCGAAGTTTTGGTAAGGTAAAACATCTATCTTAGTATGGTTGATAGTTGTAAATTAATTAGTTTCTGGACTATATATATTCTTATGATTGAGCAATCGAACTTGTTGAAACAGTTCATACTCATGTGTACTGTAGTACATATTTAACCAGAGACGTGCATGCAATCCATATGTGATCATAGGTGCTCAGCTCGATCAGCACTCCAAGGGAATGGAGGAGGAGCGTGTGGAGGTGCGCACGCGGCCGAGGCCGCCGCCTCCGGCGTCGCAGCAGCGCGCGGTGGACGAGTTCTGGAGCAGGCGGCAGGAGGAGATGGAGGCGACGGTGGACTTCAAGGACCGCATGCTGCCCATGGCACGGATGAAGAAGGTCATCCGCGCCGGCGAGGAGGACGGCATGATGATCTCCGCCGACACGCCGGCGTTCCTCTCCAAGCTCTGCGAGCTCTTCGTGCAGGAGCTCGCCGTGCGCGCCTGGGCCTGCGCTGAGTCCCACAACCGCCGCATCATACTCGACTCCGACATCGCCGAGGCCGTCGCCTCCACCGAGTCCTACGACTTCCTCCTCCCCGTGCTCCTCCAGCACCAGCCCGAGGTGGCGCAGGCCGGCCGTGCTGCTACGTCGGCCACACCTCCAGCGGCGACCGCAGGTCTAGCCACCAGGAAGCGACACAGGCCGAACACGGATCATCGACGTGCAGTGCGGAGAATTCCTCCATGTGTTGTTCTTCCTGTTACCCCTGCTCCACCGGCGCCACCGGCCAGCGCTCGCTACGTGCCGTTTCCGTTTCCGTGTGTGCCGCGAGAAGCAGAGCTTCCCGCGGAGGACGGGCTGATGCTTCCAGTCCCACCCATCAACTACATGACAAGGGGTTGCGTGTTCTTCAGCAACGGCAACGGCAGTGGCGATACCTTTGCAGGTGAAAACACTGCTGCTGAGATGGTGGCATCTCCTCCTTTGGCAGGATCTACGGGAGAGCTAGAACCCAATGTTCCTCCTGCCGCTTACTACTTCTGCCCTTACCCGGTGATCCACGACACTGATCCGAGTGGAAACACTGAAGTTCCTGCTGGAAATGCCCATGGAAACAGTGATGTTGCTCTCGGTATCGGTGATGGTGGCCAGCAGCAGAGTCTGGGCGAGAACGTTGGTGCTCATCGTGAGAGTGCTGTGGCGCAGCAAAGAAACCATGCGCAGGATGCTCCTGCTGGAGGTTTAGGTGGGATCGGCAACGAGTCCCCGATGTACATGCTTATGGAGGAGATCCTGGTGGACGAAGACCTGCTGTTTCCTGACTCTGGTCGTTTTCCACCGGCGAGCGCTCCGCCATATCTGGAGGATTTCATCGTCGACCAAGATGTTCTTGACGACGTCTTCGCCAACCCAAGCAGCAGCACTAGCAGCAACTAAAGAGGAAGCCGAGATCAGAGCGGGGGACGCACTCATCGTGTTCATTCATCCATCCATCTCTCATGCTTTGTAGGTCAATGCAAATATGGAATAAATTTGTTGTGTGCGATTCTATCCTGGATCTCCATCTCCACATATCATTGTACGCGATGGCAATTAGAGAAGTGGGTTTCAAGGTCGCACAACCACTAATCTCACATGGTTAGTACAGATCATTTTGTGAACCTAATCATAGCCATCGATTTGTTTTAAAATTCGTGCAATATGTTTTTTCGGAAAGCACCGAAGCACTTCTCTTAGATCATATATGTGCCATATTTTTGCCGCTCCGCTTCGATGAGGGGACAGACTGGAATGGCGTACGTTAACAATTTATTCAAACTTGTTCACTTTTCAAATTGAATTATTTTCATATTGGTTGATATATTGGTGTTAATCTCTCATATTTAGTTTGAAACGATACGGAACAGGCTTAATGCAAAAGACCGCCTACTACCAATTGCGGAGGAAATTGCGGGCTTTCTGCTTGACTATGTGATAAAGCCAGGCGTAGAATGCAGCATAATCCAGCCGCCGAAAAAGACCATCCGGAGGAGAAAATAGGGTATAATGCCTCTCTGTCATGTAATGATCTCTGTTTGTAAATATTTAGACATGATCTTCCGGTTGTTAATATTTATTGTAAATTTTTGTTTCGGAGAACTCGTGTATTAGTAGTATTCATGACTATCCCGAGGAAAAAATCGTGTATTCATGATATATATTATATATATATTAGCCTATAATATGCAACTCGATCTTGTTTGAAATCAGTAACATAAATATCAAAAACAGAAACACAAATAGAAAACATGAAATAAAATAAAAGAAAAAAAAAATCATATATACTGTCTCGGTTCATATTACAAACCGGGACAAATGAGTGGCATCCAGAGGCTGACTTGTTTGGCCACGTGACCCTCCTATTGGTCCCGGGCCGTGGCGTGCCCGGGACAAATAAGGGAGCCTATTTGTCCCGAACACGCTGTACCGGGCGCGTGCCCGGAACAAAAAGCTCTTCCGACCCGGGACAAGTGGCTTGTTCTGCTCTAGTGTTCATTAGTTCCCGCTCGACATTGACTACACCAGTCCTTTCCTCCTTTGGGTGGTGTCGAATAATAGGGACACAGTGGACTGTGTTCAACATGGTGCCCCTGACTCCTCACAAAGTTGCTCATGAAAATTACTTATCTACAGCTGCAGGAGGACATCTCATACCATTGGCTTTGGTGAACCTGATAACAATCGACGGGAAGAACTGCTATCAAGTTCGAGACATGAAAAGCCAGGAGATGCTCTTAAACTTGTGGTGCTAGGCCTTTGTACGATAGGTAGGGATAATACTGGAGTGTTCCAATATACATATATATTTGAAGATATAATTTGTTTGTAAGTATGTACTATTTGAGCCATATATTTGTCCATGTCATCACAACTTCATCCACTATTTGATTCATTCATTTGTCCATGTCATCACAACTTCATCCACTATTTGAGACATTTATTTATCCATGTTATTCTAATTATTATATTCATCCATACATTCAATCTATTCACGTTATAAATTCTTCTAGCCATACAATTTTGCACATCATTAATTACATTTAATTTATTCAACTATCATGGCTAAGCAAAATTTTCCATATTTCTGAGATTTTTTATTTCATACATCAAATATCTATTATTTTATCGGTTTTGCTAGTTTTAAGTCGGCTGAGAACTCACGAGTTCTAAGTCGCGTCCACCACCGTTCGATCATGCGCCAAGATGTGTGCGTTTTTCTTTTTTTTTCTTTTTTTTCACTTTTTTCTAGTTACAAGTGGTTTGCAACTGAATTTTTTCCAGATCAAAACTGAATTTTTTTGAGTTACAAGTGAGTTGTAACTGAATTTTCGGTTGCAGGTGGGTTGCAACTGAATTTTTTCGGGACAATTTTTGAATTTGAATATTTTAGGCCAAAACTTATGCGTGCTTACGTCACCCGACTGAGAACTCACGAGTTCTAAGTCGACTGAGATCTAGCCAAGCCTCTAAACAAAATGTTAGGTTGATAGAGCTCCTAAACGAGTCTAGATATATGTAATTTTATACAAGTTGTATAATTAGACATGCATGGTTAAACAGACGCATGTCGTGTATTATTCGTTATCGTAATATTATACATGTTGATTGTGAAGAAAAAAATTGGGGATGAACCCTCGAATCTGATTTTTTTTTTTTACAGAAAAGGCACACTTTATCAAATCATCCAATAATGCCTGACATAAAAATTGGGATGAACCCTCGAACCTGAACATGATTAGCCAGGAGAGCACGCGCCGCGTCTCTCGCGGACGCAGCTGCGCCGTAGGGGAAACAAAGATCTGGCATTAATTATCCCTACCCGAAGTCGGATTCACAGCCGCGATCGAATCGATTTACCAGCTAGCCTAGCCAGCGCCTTCCTTTCTGGTTAATCGCGGTTTGGGTTTAATCGCATCTGACGTGGAATTAAAGTGCGGTTTTTTCTGGAGCGCTCCTCTCAGCACCATCATTTGCTTTGCTTAGAGCTAGCTAATGCCGGATTACGGCGGCGCTAATAGGCCTAGAGCCTACTGCCTAGCAGCTAGCCACCGCGCCGTGTTCGGGAGAGACGGACGAGTCCGCGTCCAGCTCCGCCGCAGATCGACAAGATCGCCCGCGTACGTATCTATATATCCCAGCCGCCTCGCCGCCCGGAGAACCGCACCGTAACGAGCTACTCGGCTATACTAGCAAGATCAGGAGATCTGATTCTGATCGGAGCAGCAGCAAGCTAGGCACCGCCATTGCCATTGCCACGCACGCAGCAAGCAATGCCGCGCCCCACGCCGTACGCCAAGAAGACCGAGGCGCTCCGGAAGAAGGCGTCGGAGCTCGCCATCCTCTGCGACGTCAAGGTCGCCCTCGTCTGCGCCCCCGCCCCCGGCGCCGCCGCCGCCGCCGATGCCTGCCTCGTGTGGGAGTCGGAGGAGGGCGTGATCGACAGGTACCGCGCCGCCGACGTCAAGCCGGACGCGCGCGCGCGGCACACGCACCGGAGCTACCTCGAGGCCGAGCTGGGCAAGGAGCGGGCGAAGCTCGCCAGGGTGTGCCCCGCCGCGCTCGCGGACTGGGACCCGGCGCTCAACGACATGACGCCGGGCGAGGCGCGGGAGGTGCTCGAGGGCATCGACGCCGCGCTGCGGGCCGCCCGCGACAGGATGGTGGCTCTGAGATTGCGCTCCGCCGATGGTGATGATGATGATGCCTACGACGACGCCGGCGGTGTGCCGCAGCCGCAGCAGCTCGGGCTGGAGGATGCCGGCTTCCAGATGCAGATGGTGCCATGTCACGGTGGGAACAACGACGGCGACCTGCTCGACCAATTCTCGTGGGACGATCGCTTCGCGATGCAGCCAGAGCCAGGGTATGGCCTCGAATCCGTGGTCGGCAACTACGACGTGGGCCCCGACGACCAGACGCAGGCGCCGGCGGGCTACGGCGGCAATGCTGATTGCGGATGGCCCGATCTGACCATGTGGTACGCTGACGACGGGTCGTGCTTGCCCGCTGAGTGCTACTACCCCAAGTTCGACGACGGCACCGTGGCGCCTGACCACTGCTCTGCTCAGGTCGGCACCGGCGGGGACTACGTCGGCACGTTATCGCTCCAGTACCCCATGGACATGGATGAGAACTTCACTAATCTGGACAACAGCTACATGGCGCAATGGCAGGCCGAGGAGTTCCAGCGCTCCTGCACCAATTCCAGCATGGATGAGAATTGCGCTTATCTGGACAATAGCTACGCCGCGCATTGGCAAGCCGAGGATTTCCAGAGCTCCTACAGTGGCGCCGGCCAGTGCCAGTATCAGTATTCGGATCCCGGGACAAACAGCTCCAGCCAAGTCTTCCATCATCGCTACTAACTAGACCACAGGTGCAAATTCGGGAGAGGAAGAAAAGCTTGACGATCCTTTATGTTACTATACTAGGGGAAATGGCAGTAGCTGAGACATGGTTAGAATTTTGCAGATTTACATAGTTTCGCATTGACGTTAGAATTTTGCAACGTACTGCCAGTTTAGAGTTTTGCATATTTACATAGTTTACAAGTATTACGTCCACGATTTTGTCAGGAATTTACAAACCATATATTATACGATGAATTATTACGGATCTTGTTAAAGAATATATGAGGAGAAATGCTCCTGCGCTTTCCCGGAAGTTTTTTTGCACGAATTTTAAAGCACATCAATGGCTGTGATTAGGGGTGGAGATTAATCACAACCATTGATGTGCTTTAAAATTCGTGCAAAAAAACTTCTAGGAAAGCACAGGAGCACTTCTCATATATGAGCTTGCTGGACACCCAAGTTCATGCTCAGCAGACACTCGAGAGTAGAAACATGTCCTGTACATGTACTCGTCCAAATTAACTATCTAGCTACGTTTGACTGATTTTTCCTCTTGTGTGGAGCTAATAATACATGAACGATCGCAACTCCTTTCCTATATCTAGTCCTGTGTTGATAAACCCTGCTGCTTTCGATTTCTGGATTTCAGTGTTAGGTGTTTGTTTTCGTCAGTTTCGTCAGACTTTGGTGTTAAGCCATTTTTTCGGGTAGAGTTTCTCCGGTTCTGTTGTAACAAACTGGAGCGAGTAACACGGGGTTTGCGATCTGCTCGCGGGATGTCACGAGCGCAAGGATCATGGCCATGTTTTCTATTTGTATTCAGAATAAAAGGAGATGAAAAGCTGCGCGAGTTTGAGCAGCAGAAACTACTGTCTCTATTCTTATTTTCGGCAACACCTAAATTGCCAATTAGTGAGCTACCGAGCGACATCCTGAACTACTCATACCTGTCACAGGACGTCCAGGTTTCGGACTGCACTAAAATGTTAATTCGTTTGTTTAATATAGTATTTATCAACAAACACGTTCAGATTCGAAACTCAGCTCTTAGACATCAAAGCCGAGTCACGAGCTACTCGTTTAGCTCACGAGTTTCGAGTTCTAGTTCCACCCCTACCCGCGGGTAGACATGCTCCTTGTCATGTACGAGTGCGTTGTAAGTTACTAGATTCGAAGCCGCGCAGCACTTGTTAGTTCATTAAGTTATTTGCCCGTGGTTTCTCTCACTTTATACAGATTATAGAAAACAACCTTGTTTTGAAAGGTAAACAACCGCTATTTCATCATACTATTGACCAATATTTGAGAAACTGATGTTGGCGTAAATAAAATAGTGTTCAAATAATCTTGCCATGAGCATCTATTATATGCGTACAATATAACCTAAGGAATACTTAAATTCTGTATGTAAGTAAATTATTTTAATTAAGAGGCAGCCATTCATTGTTGCTCTGATTTTAAGCAATAAAACATAACATAATTTAAATGAAATAACACGGTAATCACTAACTAATAATGTAACAACGTCACTATAGGTTCAAAAGAGAGCATACTGCTCTTACATAATCAATGCCTACACTAGTAAGTCTCTAGGATAGATAGGCTTTCTATTACGACACCTCCAAACCAGCAAGGATATATGTAAACTTAGGTAGTTGAACCATGGAAACATAGCATATTCGATCTACAGGTTGACATAGCCCATAGAGCTCGGATAATCGATGTTGTACATGATCTCATCATCGAGGCAGCTTCTGATGTAGTGCCCTGGAGTTGCCGCTTTGTATCTGTTAAGGAGTATTAGTATTGGTTTTGGAGTCCGTATTAGACTAGATTTACTTTCGTGTTCACTAAGTCAGATGTATTATATATTGTGGCCTTTGGCCCCCTGCTAATACAAGTTGCATATTCCTAACATGGTATCAGAGCCTAGGGCTCGTTTTTTTTCGGACGCGCAACTCGTCCTGCCTCCCGATCCACCTCTACCCTCTGCCGATGCAATCTCGCTCGTATTCTTTCTCTCCCCGATCTCTTCGTGGTGTCGCTCCGAGCACCTCATGGTCTCCTCCGTCCCTGCTGTTGGTCTCGCTCGTCACTCAGGTTCCCGTCTGCCAGCGCTGCTTCTCTGCTTCAGCACGCATGCAGCTCTCATGCTGCTACGAGCCTGCTGCTCTTTATTTCTGTTTCCCGCATGCTTGGTCTGCTACTTGCTGTTTCAATTGATTGACCGCTGCTTTGCTCAGCTTTCTTACTAGAAAATTTCATTAGTAGTAGATCCGATCGTGAGATGAATATAATAAAAAAAATCACATCGTTGTTTTCCAGCACCGTCTCTCTTCCTCACTTCTCCGGTGATTTTCGACGGTGTCGTCCATCTTCCCTTATGTTGTTTTCCGCTGCGTCCACCAAAACCGTTACTATTTTGTGTCTCATGTCATGCGAGTCCACTATACCTTTTTCTCGCCAGCCTTCTTTTCTTTTCTCGGTCATGGTCCTCTCTATAGGATTTATGGGGCCTCTCTTTGCATTGTGGATCTACGCCCATTCTCTTGCCGCCGTGCTTGTTTCATGGCCGGTTTTCTTGGGCTATGATTTTGTGCGCAATGCTTTTCTTCTCTTGATGTGTCATCTTTTGACAACCCATCTTCTCTCTTGATGCGGTCTGTCTTTCTTTGAAGCGCCATCTGTCGCATTGTCATTGATCTACGCACATTCTTTTGTCGCGAGCTTCTTTCGCCATCGTTTGCTTGTGCTATGATCGTTTGTGACATGCTCTTCTCTTGATCGATTTTTGGTCTCTGTCGGTCTTCTTCTTCGATCGACGCTATCCACTTTGGCTTGACTTTCACAGGTTATTGAAGACTCTTCATGCGATGACGATACTCTCAAGACGCGGATTTTGGATTATCTTTTGTTTTCTAGTTTACACTTCTTCAAATGCAATGCTATTGCATACGCTTTGCATTTGAGGGGGGTGTTAAGGAGTATTAGTATTGGTCTAGGAGTCCGTATTAGACTAGATTTACTTTCGTGTTCCCCAAGTCAGATGTACTATATATTGTGGCCTTTGGCCCCCTGGTAATACAAGTTGCATATTCCTAACAGTATCAACAGTTGTATTATTAGCTCTTATTGATTGATACTGAGCTTTAAGTTCAGATCCTTCAAATATGGTTGGCGAATTATTCAGATAAACATTTTTATTAGTCACAAAAGGCTGCAAGTAGAGCAGCTATAAAATTACTACTGATTCTTGAAGCCAATGACAAACTTAACTATTAGTCACAAAAGGCTGCAAGTAGAGCAGCTATAAAATTACTACTGATTCTTGAAGCCAATGACAAACTTAACTACTACACAGGTGTCAGGAACTATGGCCCTGCTTCACAATCAACCAATTCATTGGACGAATTTAAAGTGTTTTGGTTATCTAATTTCCTTATTTTGAGATGGTAGACTTAAGACTATGGAATCTGCTACTTTACTTCATAGTGAACCAATTACTACAATCATGTAGCAAACACTTAAACTGCACATAGGTTGATACATGAAAGATTAAAGTACGACTGACATAGATCCCATTCAATTAAGTTCTACATAAGTTTTGATCAGTTTGGAAACAACACCTCAAACACATACATATATAATTCTTTCTCCATTCACATATTTTTCTTATGACACCTACTACAAAAAAACTAAATTGAGTAAAACAGAGCCGAGGAATCATGCAAAGAATAATAAAAGAACTAGGACATTACTAACGCCATAGGTTTAGAACATTACTTGTCTCGTCGTAGTGTAGAAAAGACCTAATGGTGGAGACTTACGGGCTCAAATGCCTGCACATAATAGGATAAGCTTCATGAATATATTGCCCATTCCATATTTTTGTGCAATATAAATTGCAGATGACTTAACTAAGAAAGTACAAATCAATCTGTTTGGAACTATTTGTTGCCATGCTGCATTCATTTGTATTATTTGTACATCTCATCCATGCGAGTCAACAAAAGGAGGAAAAAGAACTGAAGACCAGTTTTGTGTATTAATGATCATTTGGCCCAATAATTTTAGCAGAATCACTACCAGGGAGGAAGGTGTCATGTTGCTTGCCTAAACCAGCAGGGAACATATTCATGCATATAGCACCCGGGGTAGAGAGCAATACAACTATACGAAATAAAGAATTGCATGTTTATATAATTATGGATAAAGCAAAGCTCTAACATAGAGTTTACCCTAAAATCTTAGTAATTGGAGTCGTTACAAAAGCAGAGCATTAGGGATATTATAACTGAGTCAAATTGGAGCTCTCACACGACCTCTGCTTTCTGTGTCGTGCGATCGTGCTCCGGGGACAATCCTGACCGTCCATCTACGAGTGAATCAAAAGGAGTACAGGTGGGGAGGTAAAGCAATCAGCTCATAAATGCTTCAAAATCATCAGTATGAGAAAACAATTCCCATTACTATACTGAATAAGGTGTTACAGCGCATAACAGGGACGTACCACAATGTTCTTTGCCAACTGGTTGATCAGGACATCACACTTGTGTACATTACTAAATATTCCAAAGAAAACCCTGCAGTTATGATGGCAAGTTATAATGGACAGACATATGCAATGTATTTTATTATGGACATGCATATGCAATGTATGTTATAATGGACAGAAGATGGTCTAGCTTTCTCTTTGAGAAGTACACATATAGAATGAATTGCCAGGGAATAAAGCCATTGTGCATTAAATCATTTTCATGCAGAGAAACATTAATAGGATAATCTGCAAATTACAATGTGCATGTAAAAAATCAACAATAGAGCACGATAATACTTACATCAGAGAGAGAGAGGAACCTGGGTCCTGCAACCGAGCACACACACAGCTTGGAGATTGTGTAGCTCGGACAACTGTTATCGTCGTCCTGCTTCTGCCATTGTGTGCCACGGAGGATTAGGTAATGCTGTCCCTCTTTTGGGTGAATATGTACAAATTTCATAACACTGAATTTAATGCTTAGAAATTATTTCAGAATGCTAGATCAACACAAGAGATATAAGTTGATTACAGAAATGATACCATGTAAAATAAAAACATAAATTTGTACAAAACAGACAACATGAACCTGAAATCTGAAAATATGGTGCATATGTCTGAAACAACCAATGACAAATATACTTTCTCATGAATCACTCAATCTATCTAGCTATTAATAGCTTGCACATGGAAGTCTCATAACCCAGCTGTTATAGGCTGTAAATTCTAGTCATATAATTGAGAAAGGTCATATATGCAAGCCATTTTGGTTCTTAAAACCAACACCACATAATGTACATGTCAGCCAAGTTATAATTGAGAAAGCTTTGTCAGGTTCAGTGGGCGTCCTGCACACGGAATTCAAGGCACTATGAATGGAGGTGGCCAAGCATTGAGTAGAAATACCAAACATACTTGAAACAAACCAGTCATATATCGCATCAACAACAAATTTAATTAAAACTAACACCATTTGAACGGATAGACGTCGCCTAGAGGGGGGTGAATAGGCGATTTAAAAACTTTTTCGAGAAGCCGGATTATCCGGTCCAAGAAAGACCCGGATATTTCGGTATGCTTGATAAAGGCGGAATAAACTAGAGGTTTACTTTAACAAGCATACAACCTAGATATAAATACTAGGCTCACCTATGTGCACCAACAACTTATGCTAAGCAATAGAAGTAACAAGATTATAGCAAGATAGATGACTTCAATCACGAAGGCTATCACAATGTAAAGTGCATAAGTAAAGAGCTCGGGTATAGAAATAACCGAGCCACGCGGAGACGAGGATGTATTTCCGAGTTCCACCCAAAGGGTGTACGTCTCGTTTGGAGAGGTGTGCGCAACCACAACAGGTTAGCTGCAACGCCACAAAGGCTCACCTTCTTCTCCTGATGAACTCAACCACAAAAGGTTGCGAGTTCACCTTCCACTATTGATCTCCTTTGGGGCGGAGATCGAATCCCGTACAACACTCTTGAGGCACACACGCACAACTTAATTGGGGGCTTCCGAGTCTTGAGGCACACACCCACAACTTAATTGGGGGCTCTCAAGATGACCACAAAAGGTCTTGACCACAAAAGGTCTTGGCCACAAAAGGCCGGCCACAAAAGGCGTCTAGCGTCCAAGGACCCAAGAGTAACAAGCTCACAAGTAACACCACCACGAATCCTCGTGGAGGGCTCAAACCGAGGCAAATGCAATGGCAAGAGCACACGAAGTGCTCAAGTCCTTCACTCTCAAATTCCAACACAACAACAAATGTTTATGGGGGAATAGGAGAGGAAGAATAAAGGAAACCACAAAGGAGTCAAATCCTTCACTCCCAAATCCCACCAAAAGCAACTAATGTTTATGGGGGGAGAAGAGAGGAAGAACAAAGAAGAAGAACCACAAAGGAACTCCAAGAACTAGATCCACTAGGTTCCCCTCACTTAGAGGAGAGATGGATTGATAGGATTGTAGATCTAGATCTCCTCTCAACTTTCCCTAAAGAATATGCAAGATTCTATGGAGGGATAGAGAGGCGAGTGAGCTTTCCAAAGTCAACAATGGAGTAGGAGAGAGAAAGAAATTCGTGCTGCCTTAGATTCCTAGGAAGAAGAAGAGGAGGGGTATTTATACCCCTCCTAGAAATCTGACCGTTTTCTGCCCGTTGGGCCGGAACTTCTGGCCACTAAACCCGGAACTTCCGGTCGCCCGGAAAGTTCCGGCCAAACTTCCGGTAAGGCCAGGGCGCGAGCAAATCCAGACTTAGCGAAAAACTCAGCCATTCAGATGCGGAACTTCCGGATTGTAGGCCGGAACTTCCGGTCGCCCGGAAAGTTCCGGAGAAAGTTCCGGCTTTGCCCGAGTGTGGGCACATTCTGACCTAGCGAAAATCTTGCTTGTGTCTAGCCCGGAACTTCCGGTCGCTAGGCCGGAACTTCCGGTAGACCGGAAAGTTCCGGTCTAACTTCCGGACAAAGTTCCGCCCCTACCAGGAGGCCTCACCGAAACTGAAATAACTTTTGCAAATGAACTCCAAATGAGGTGAGACCAATTTTGTTGGAAAAATAGCGACGAAGAGCATCCAACAAAAATAGAGTAAAATCACCACACATGGCAAGGTGTGGGACTTTCCTCATGGTAGAACCGACAATATTTCCGCCACCGAAAACGCAACAAGTTGTCCAAAGTAAAACCAATTTCGATGACCAAGAGCTTGACATGGAGATGAACCAAGCTCTAACTCCTCACCAACATAAAAGCCAAATAAGAACCAAGAAACATGATATGCCAAGTATGCAAAGGTTTGAGCTCTCCACAATGATGCGATCAAGTTACCAACTTGAGAACCCCTCTTGATAGTACGCATATCTATCCTATAGCCCTATCAAGATCATACCTTTGCCTTGAGCATTCCACTTGAGTTGGATGATGATTATCTTGATCTCTTCAAGTGGTTCATCTTTCTTGATTGCGTGTCCAAGCACATGCTTGATGAAGACTTCTCCAAATACTCCCCCATGCTCACAATGGGAGAGTCTCGCTTAGCTCCATCTTCATGTATCCATTGCAAGCACCAAGCATAGGATCTCTTCAAGAAGCTTCTCTTGGTCTTGGTCTTGTACATCTCACCTTGATGACGATCACCACATGACGTCATCCTCCATGAGCTGTATGAAATCTTCATTTGATGCAAGCCCATGGGAAGATACCTAACCTCATTTAAAGATACCACACACACATATATCATGGGTTAGTTCACAAAGCTATGCGGACAAGTGTTTACCATCCCAAGAGATACATGATCGCTCTTGGTACATCTTGTAGCTTTGTGTGTTAATCAACATCTTGATCAACCTTGTATCTTCCAACATTTCTTCACTAATATGATGTCTTGAATCCTTCAAGACATACTTGCAATATGCTCCACTCAACACATAAGCTTCAAGATTCCAACTCATGAACTCCACAATATCATGGACATGATCTATAATGATATCTCAATGCAAACATTAGTCCATAGAGATTGTCATTCAATTACCAAAACCAGACATGAGGGAAAACCACACATGAGGGAAAACATTAGTCCATGGAAATATTGCATCCCATAAATAGAGTAAAATCACCACACATGGAAAGGTGTGGGACTTTCCTCATGGTATAACCGGCAATATTTCCGTCACCGAAATCGCAACAAGTTGTCCAAAGTAAAACCGTTTTCGATGAACTAGAGCTTGACATGGAGATGAACCAAGCTCTAATTCCTCACCAACATAAAAGCCAAATAATAACCAAGAAATATGATATGCCAAGAATGCAAAGGTTTGAGCTCTACACAAGTATGCGATCAAGTTACTCACTTGAGACCCCTCTCTTGATAGTACGCCTATCTATCCGATAGCCCTATCAAGATCATACCTTTGCCTTGAGCAATCCACTTTGAGTTAGATGATGACAATCATGATCTCTTCAAGTGGATCATCTTTCTTGATTGTTGCGTCCAAGCACATGCTTGATGAAGACTTTTCCAAATACTCCCCCATGCTCACAATGGGAGAGTTTTGCTAAGCTTCGTCTTCGTATATCCATAGCAAGCTCCAAGCAAAGGATCTTTTCTAGAAAGCTTCTCTTGGTCTTGCACATCTCATCTTTTCTTCACTAAGATGATGTCTTGAATCTTCAAGACATACTTGCAATAAGCTTCACTCAACACATGAGCTTCAAGAGTTCAACACATGAACTCCACCATTCCATGGACAAGATCTATAATGATATCTCAATGCAAACATTAGTCCATAGAGATTGTCATATAATTACCAAAACCACACATGAGGGAAAATGCTCTTTCAGAAGTAGCATGTGTTCTTCTTTCAAGCAATGCAATAGGAACCATGCTCATCATGTACTCAATAGCCATCTTCGGAGGAGTAAGAATCTTCAGATGCAATTAGAACCAGGCACATCATATACTCAGTCAGAGATGAAAGAATCTTCTACTCACAAGAGAATGAGAATGATTTGCAATCAAAGATATATGTAGAAGATGTTTGTGACTGAACTTTCAGAGAGACGGAGAGGTGAGAACCTGTAGATCGGCAGGTGCCGATAGGAAGGCGACATATTGGGACGAAATCAACGGCAAGGCATCGGAGGAGATAACGACATGGGGTCGCTAGACATGGTGGTTGATGACGGACGAACATGCCATGGATCTCCTGCAACGGAAACATGTCATTCTTCATTTGGATCACCTATTTAATTGATATATAAAATGTACTGCACACCTATATATAACCAATCTTTTGTGTAGAAACTACATCCAACCAATATAGTCATGTATTAAATTTTGGTGGATATAACAATATATTGGATTGCAGCATTTTACATGGTATCTCATTTAGCATAATATACATGATGTAAGCACTTAAAAAATAAGCAAAGCACAAACATATCCCACACCATTGAATCCAATACGCCACCATGCTGCCATCACAGCCACACAAAGTCAACAACCCCTAGCTTGCACTACGATTGAGAAGCATTGAAAAAATAACTAAGCAAATCTGGCAGCACCCACATATCTCATACCACTAAATATAATACGCCATGTTGTCATATAGTTCAGATCTGGAAAGGTTATAACAATTACCTAGAGAACATCAAGGACTAAACTTCTCTGGAACTTCATCTTCTTCCATAACATATCTGAACCAAAACCAATAGAGAGAAATAAGAAGATATCAGATTTCACATCAAATAAGGTATTACCACAGAGAATTTTACCCCTTCACACAAGACCAGATTTAATCTAATAACCTTACCTACTATTTTCACAAGCACACACAAAAAAGAAGAGACATAGGAGAGATCATGCACACCACATTGCTTGAGATGTAGAGGACAGGTTGGAGGTTAGCCTCTCTGTCCTTTTCTCTCCTCCTCGCGAGCTTCTTGTTGGGCTCCTGCTGCCGCCGCTGAGGAGCTCGGTCGGGTTGTTCAGGATGGTGGAGGCGACGACGGTGGCGTGGACGGCGGACATGGCCGCGCTGGGCCTGCTCTAACTCTAGGGAGAAGGGGAAAACTGAGAGAGAGAGAGAGAGAGAGAGAGAGAGAGAGAGAGGCTCACGTCGACGACGATGGTGACGTTGCGGCTCCTCCTGCGCCACCGTGACCTCCCCATCTGCCTCCATTTCGTGGCACGGCAAGAGGCAATGGCGCGGTGCGGCTCGTCCTGCATCACCGCGACCTCCCCATCTGCCTCCTCACGGCTCCTCCTACACCATCACAACCTCTCCATCTGCCCCTTCTCTTTTGGCGCGGCTCGAATCCAGGAAGAGGTGGAGACGACAGCAAATCGGGGCACGACGGGGCTGCTCGGAAACCCTAGATCGAGAAATTCTGGTATAGGGTTCGGAAGCGAGGAGGCGCGTCACATTTAGCCTGGCGTCGGTCAGAGAGGGCGAGGGCGGAGGCGACCACGGGTTGTAGCTCCCGTACCCGGCGTCGCCTCCCAGTCCGCCACACGCGTACGGCCGCCGTCCCGTCGCCATGGCCAAGACGTGAAATGACGATTCTGTCCAGAGAGTTCGACCGAACCACAGCCCCTGTCACCGCGCGACTGCCCGTCCCGTAGCGCACAGGAAAACGATCCATCCCACACACTGATAGGCGGGTCCGCAAGAGATAATGGGCCAAAAGCAGAGAGACGAAGTATGTCCAGGCGGGTAGAACTACAGCGGCCAATGCGGGAGTGGTAGGAACGGACGGCCAGGATCGCACGTAAATCCTTATCTACGGCCAAAAATCTCAAATCGGTGAGGAGCGTCCGGGTCCGGGCAAGATTGTTATCTTTAGATGTGGGTGTTTGTATGTTTTTTATGTCAGGTTTTCTTGTAAACTGGTATTAGCACTCTTCTATTAATCGTTTAAAAAATATGCATCAATTTTTAATCACTAATCAACATTAACATAGGAGCATCATGTCTCGTGACGGTGCTATAGTAGCATTGTCCACTCTGTCGGAGTCACTGTCCGGGCTGCTTGTTTAGTCCAGCCGAGGTCAACATTAGTGCGACAGGGAGCAGTAGACTCTAGGCGTGCAATGTACATGTGTATATATGACAATTTTTTAGGACAATGTTCTTCCATTGTAGTACACTAGGCACATCCTATATCTTCCTTTTATGTTTAAGATTTATTGTACCAAATCAATTATTTCTGTTATACGTCGACCGTGCCACATTGAGGTACATGTCGCTTCAGTTGTGACGTTGCTCCGTATCGTGATTCCTAACCATTTTTTTACTACTCCCTCCGACCCGAATTAATGGGCGGAGTGTTTTTTTTTTGCAAAATGCTCCCTGATATTTTTCACCTGAAGTAATGAGTCCTCCCACAACCTCTCCCTCTCTGGCGTTGTGCTCTTCCCCTCCGGCGTCACCTGCTCCGTCGCTTCCACCCCGCCTGCTCTGCCCCTTGCGCGCCGCCTGCTCCGCCTCTCCTGCGCCGCATGCTCCGCCTCTCCTGCGCCGCCTGCTCCGCCTCTCCTGCGCCGCCTGCTCAGCCTTCCTCCTCGTCCCCGCATTTCTTTGACGAACCCCTCCCGCGACGAGGGAGATCAATCCCCCCCCCCCCCAAGATCCTATCTTGGCCTCTGTGCGTCGTTGACCTCCGGCGGCCAGGCCGTGGAGGAGCATGGGAACGACGACTTCTTCGCGGAGGCTCGTGGGTGGCGCAGCCTGTCGCCGGCGGCGGGAGGGGGAGCATGCTCGGCAACGCGCTCGGGCTGCAGCAGGGGTCGTGGAGGCAAGGCAGCATGAAGGACCCCGAGCTCTCAAGCTCGCCCTCAGCTGCGGCCCTCAAGCTCGCCCTCAGGTGTGCCATGGTGGCCGACATCACCGTCCTCCGGCCTCTGCCCCTCTACATCCATGGAGTACTACTGAAACTGAACTTCAGGTCTGAAGGAAATGGAGTACTACCGAAACTGAATTTTCCTGAAACTGAAAAGGGACTGAATCACACGGACCTGCTCCACGGGTTGCTCCACCTGCTGCTGGACCGACCAACGAACATGAACGACGCGGTCGGCGTCACGGACGACGACGGTGACGACGTGTTAACTCGACAAGTCCCAGGGTTGTGCACCCCGGGTTGATTGATGGGGAGAGAGATGAGTGCAAGGTGGTCACGACGGCTGACAAGCAAGGATTTACCCAGGTTCAGGCTCCCGGAGGATAACACCCTACTCCTGCTTGTCTGGTTATTGATGCGAGTTGTGGTTACAATGGCGAGATTGCGATCTCGCTAGGGTTTGTGCCGTAGCTATGAGCGTGTCCTCTGGGACGAGCAACCCTCCTGGCTTTATAGGCAGCCAGGTCTCGGGTGGTTGGTGCCGATGGCAACTACAGATATGGCAGGTTATGCTTCCTAACCGACTTGGACTAGGTTACATGGTACCCCGCGTGGGCCTTCTGTGGGCCTTTCTATCCTTGGCGCGGCCCAGGTAGCCTTATCGTGGGCTACCCGAAAGGCAGCCCCACGTCAGTAGCCCCCGAGTGCTTGGTCGAAGCGTAGAGTCGAACAAAGGACTCCTTCCTCCTGGACGCGCCATTGGATTGCTTGATCTTGAGCTTGAACTCGATTTCTTCAGTCGAACCGGGCACTCCCGATGGGAGTAACCTTTGCAGTCGAATTACTTTGCCTTCATCTTCTTTTGAAGTTTGCTTCTACTCAGCCTGTTTGGCTTACTTGTGTACGGATTCGGCTGCTCGAGCTTACTATGTTTCCACCCGAATGGTTTCTTCGGGTTCTCGGATCATCGGCCGATCCTACCTTGTTGACTTCAGCTTTGAAGCTTACTACTCTAATTACTCTGTCGAGTTGCTTCAATTGATTTCGGAGTCGTTGGCTTGATGACGTCACTGGTGACGATCTGCTGCACGCCTGTGCGCTCGATGGGACGTGACCTGGCGGGCCCCATTGTCAGAGCTGACCGCGGTCAACAGTTGTCACATCTCCAAAGTGGGCGCGAAATTTGCGCGGCATGATGACGACGCCTCGGTTTTCGTGCATAGTGGACGAAGTGGGCGGCGACGGTTGGTTTCTTCGTGCGACACGTGGACGGCCGGATGTGCCTGCTCGGAGCCCTTGTTCTGTGGATGGTTGAGATGATGCTTTTCGAGGCATAAGTACTGTGTCTTGACGCTTGGGATTTCATCTTCTCCAATCGCTATGTGCTCCCTTTCCTCTGCGCTCTACCATTTCCGCCGCCATCCAGAGCTCCGGGCAATCTGTCCGTACACCTTGCAATCTGACCATGGGCAAGCCGAAGAGCGCCGCTGGCTCCTCTGCCGCCGCCGACGAAGCCGGGGTGATGAAGAAACCCGACGGCGACTGGCAGAGATCATCGGTGAAGAAAGCCGAGGTGGAGCTTTTCCGCGCGCAGGGTCTGCTGCCACCTGCCGACCAAATCCAGGTACGCGTTCCTGCCAAGGAGGTCTTCCCCACTCCCCGCGATGGGGAACGTGTTTGCTTCGCGGATTTCCTTCCGCGGGGCTTCGGGTTCCCCATGCACGATTTCGTGCGCGGTCTCTTGTATGCCTATGGGGTTCAGATCCACGATCTGACCCCCAATGGCGTCTTGAGCATCGCGGGCTTCATCGTGCTCTGCGAATGCTTCCTGGGTGTCGCGCCCCATTGGGCGTTGTGGAAGTCGCTCTTCCTCGTTCGCAAGAACGTTGGGAAGAGCGGGTTGACCTTCCCCGTGGGCGGCTTCGGAATCCAGGTGCGCGGTGACACCGCGTACTTCCAAATGAAGAAGTGCGACTCCGTCCAAGGATGGCGCCGGAGGTGATTCTACGTCCAGTCGAACCAGGACGGCCTGGATGCGTTCGACAGCGGACGTGGACTGTGGAAGACCGGCGCCTGGGCGCACCCGCTGACCGCCGTGGAGAAGGAGGCCGTGCGGCCCTTTCTGAGCCTGCTGTGCGATCTGACCAAGACCCTTGGGCGCGAGGCGGGTGGCGTCTTCCTGATGGCCACCTTCTTCCGTCTTCG
This sequence comes from Poa annua, assembly GCA_026929855.1. Taxonomy (NCBI): domain Eukaryota; kingdom Viridiplantae; phylum Streptophyta; class Magnoliopsida; order Poales; family Poaceae; genus Poa; species Poa annua. The sequence goes on from CM049430.1 coordinate 83,945,958, forward strand.
GGTGCAGCCGCTCAGCGCTCGGCCTCACCCGATGTGGGCCGCCGAAGGCATCAGCGCCGAGCCGCTTGACGATGAGGAGGTGGAGACCAAAGTCAGATCCATCACCAACCTCCGAGTCGCGGACACGTGCAACGTCAAGTGCCCGATTTTTTCTTACGGGGCCTCGAACCCCGTTCCTGAGGTAAGTCTTGTCTTGTTTTCCTTTTGTCCTTGTTCGACTTGCGTCTACTTTTCTTTTTGATTCGACTTGTGTCTACTTGCTTCAGGGTCGAGCTCTGTTGATCAGCCTTCCTCCTCTTCCTGAGAACGGACCCGACGACGAGTCGAAGTTTGTCGAGGAGCAAGACGAAGACGAAGAGATTCCCTCCGCACATTCTCCCCGTGATGAGGTGGAGGAAGAGGATGAAGTGGAGGAACCCGCGCGGAAGAAACGGAAGCTCCCGAGTCGTGGCGACTCTTCCACTGCGTCGTCACCTGCCAAAGATGCCGACGTTACTCTGGAGGAGGTCGTCGCGACATCGTCGGGTGCGCAGTCCTCGAGTGGCTGGGACGAACCCCTGAACGTTCCTCCAGTCAGCTCCGCGGCTCCTCGCTCTTTCGCGCGGATGCCTTCGCCCTCCCTGGAGAGTTATGACGACGTCGGTACCCCCAGGTGAGCTTCTTTATGATGTGTGTCCTTCGAGTTGCGTTTTGCCGTTGCGACATTTAGGTTGACAGGTGTGCTTGGTTCTGTTGCAGCCACCGTTCTGGCAATGTTAGCTCCCCCCTTCGGGACGTGGAGCATACATCCGCCCCTTCGACTGGACCGGGGACTCAGGCGGTTGTAGAGAAGGTGCTTGCTGAGCCTGCCGGCGTTGCATCGTCTAGCCGCGTTCCTCCTTCGGCTGCAGAGGACCTTGAACTCCTATACCACGTCAGTCTTTTATGCTTGTGCTTGCATTCTTGATTTTTCATCGGGTGCGCGATCAGCGCTCCCGATGGGAGTAGCCCCCGAAGGTGTGGGTGACTAGTATAGTCACCCGCAACTTTATTAACATCTTGCTTTTGCTTCAGCCGTACTACCGTCAACAGCTCGACGCAGCCGCGGCTTACGTTCGCCTGGAGAAGGAGAGGGACCAGCTGCGTGCATCTCTGGACCAGGCTACTGGGCGGGTTGATGAGCTTGAGAAGGCCCTTCACGAGTCTCGCGAGCGGGAGCTGGCGCGGGTCGCCCAGGAAAAGACTCAAGTCGGTCGTCTCCTTTCACTCGTCGGTGTTCTTGGGGGTAAGTTTCGGCTTGATGCCTATTGTGCCTTTGATCTTTTCTTTGCTTGACCTTGAATTTTTGCGCAGAGACTTGCGGTGGAGCTCCTCCAGAAGATGCGTCGAGTGACACGGTTGACCTGGCGACTGCTGTTGGCTTCCTCGACCGGGTCTGTGCTTACGCCTCAGACGCGCTGAACAAGTCCGCAACCGCGTTGCAGAAATCGACTGGAGCCCTCAATGTGGTGCACCAGAGTATCTTCCCGGGCGACCAGCCGCCGGCCGCCGTGGACGCCCTTGCTGCGCCGTTTGAGGACGCGACCACCATCGCCGACTTCACGCGGTTGCAGACGGTACGCGGCTCCGAGCTCACCTTCCAGCTCCTCTTAGGCTATCAGGTTCCAGGTGACTTCGAGAAGGTCGTCAGCGGTTTTCCCCGCAAACCCGATGGCCGAACCGCGTCGCTGAGTGGCGTGAAGGAGCGTGCCTCGCAGCTGGCCGTGCAGCTTGTGGCACTCTTCGACAGGGCCCTTGCTAAGGCGACCGAGGCGGCTGCCGCTCGGAAGGGTCGTTCCCGATCGCAGTCCGCGGCCTTAGAGTAGGCGTAGCTTTAGGAATTCGGCAGTCGCCGTGGTCTGTATTTTGAACTTCTTGCTTTGTAATGAATATTGTCCTGTCGGGTCTTTTGGCCTTCAATATTGCTTTTGCTGACTTTCTTTCTTCTGAGTTGAACTGCACATCGCAGTCGTATGATTGTATTGACTCTGCGTATCCATGGCAGAATGCTGTGCGCGGTGATGCTCCGCCTTCTCCTGTGACCGGGCCGAGTGGCGCAGCTTCTTCTTCGGGTGCTCGCGGTCGTCGAGCGGCGCCGGCTCCTCCACGTAGTGTAAATGATCAACGGATAATCACGTACCTGAAGAACAAGGTGGTGGATCTTGAGGCGACCCTGAAGAATACTGAGCGGCTGCTGCACCGCTCCCAGTCGCATCCTACGGCGGAGTTCTCGCGACGTGAGGATTTTTTGCTTGGGGAGATCGATCTGATCAGTCGGCAGTTGCAAGGTTTGCATCCTTTTGGCGGCTGCTGACTTTGCTTGCTTTCTTTCTTGTTCTGACTTGCATTTTATGCGTCCAGATGTTAATCCTGATTGGGAGGCCGAGCGGGCTCGCGTTGAGGAGCGAGTTACCCGAGAGGCGTCCGGCGACTCCTACGAAGCTCGGCAGTTCTGGGTGAACAAGTCGAGAGGGCGCGTCCTTGCCAGCATGCTTGATCGTACGTGGCGCGCTGCTTTTCTTCTGGAGAACTGCCGGAAGACACTCTGGCACATCAATCGTGTGTACTTCCCGCATAACGCGCAGCCGAACGGGCTGTCCGCCTTGCTGGAGAGGTTTCGCGATGGTGAAGTGCTGAAGGAGGTTGTCGACGCTCAGCTTGTGGCTGGGGCGAACGCGGCGTTGGCGTATGTCCGGATGCACCGGCCGCATCTTCCGCTCGACCGGGTGCTTGACGGCCTGCCTGGTGACGACGACTTCGACGAGACCTTAGCGGTTGCGCGCCGAATCGTCAGGCAGGTTCAGGACCTGAGTGAGCGCCTTGTAGGTCCCCTCGATGCGCCGAAAGCCGAACCTGCAGTTTAGAGTAGCTGTCGTCTGATGTACATGGTTACCTATAGAGGGCAAATGTGCCTGTGCAAGTAGTAATGTAATAGATTAAAATACTTTCGAGTCTTGAGAATTGAACTGCTTGCTCGAAAGTGAGAATGCCTGGTTTGATTTGCGACCTGTTTGGCGCAGTCGCCTAGTATGCTAGGCAACGGCCTATGTTTTTTCAAGTGTGACTTGTATGCCGTAGTCTCTGATTTTAACAGGTGGCGACTTAGGATTTTTGTAACTTGACCTGCATGGCGCAGCCCCCGAGTTGTTCGAGTGGTGGCCTAGGATTTTGTCTAAGACCTGTGTGGCGCAGCCCCCGAGTAGGTCGAGTGGCGGCCTAGGATTGCAAGTGTTACCTGTTTGGCGCAGCCCCCGAGTATATCGGGTGGCGACCTAGGATTTTGAACTTGACCTGTACAACGCAGCCCCCGAGTGAGTTCGAGTGGCGGCTGAGGATTTTTCTGAGAAGTCCTGTTTGGCGTAGCCCCCGAGTAGGTCGAGTGGTAGCCTAGAATTACAAGTATTACCTGTGTGGCGCAGCCCCCGAGTGTGTCGGGTGGCGACCTAGGAATTTGAACTTGACATGTACTGCGCAGCCCCCGAGTCGGTCCAGTGACGGCCTAGGATTTTTGTGACTTATGCTTGTATGGCACAGCCCCCGAGTAGTTCGGGTAGCGACCTAAGCTTTTCTTTCAACATGTGCGGCGCAGCCCCCGAGTAGTTCGGGTGGCGACCTAGGATTTTTGACTTACACTTGTATGGCGCAGCCCCCGAGTGGTTCGGGTAGCGGCCTAAGCTTTTATTTCAACCTGTGTGGCTTAGCCCCCGAGTGGTTCGAGTGGCTGCCTAGGATTTCAGCTTCCTCTGTGTGACAGGTAAAGGAGACATATTTTCTTCAAATCACTTTATTGATTCTTGCGAACAGGCCGCCTCATTAAAACCCTTCCAGTCCCCTCAGGTACCCTGGTAAGGGAAAGAGTGCGTCTGAAACCTGCCGCGCTGATTTTCTTGTACAATGATTGGGTTGAACTAGGCGTAGAACCGGCGGAGTTGTGCCACGTTCCACGGGTTGCTGCAGTCCGCTCCTGTCTTCGAGTCTTTCAGGCGGTAAGCTCCGTTGCCGATTGCTTCTGTCACGATGTACGGGCCCTCCCATGGGGAGGCGAGCTTGTGCACCTTCTTTTGCTTGAGTCGAAGAACGAGGTCGCCTGCAACGAACGCTCTTGGTCGCAGCCTCCGAGTGTGATAGTTGCGCAGGTCCTGTTGATACACGGCTGATCGTGGTAGGGCGATGTCGCGTGCTTCGTCCAAGGTGTCCCTGCTGTCTTCGAGTGCATCCTCTGCATCCGACTCGTCATAGGCGACTACTCTCGGTGCGTCGAACTTGATGTCGCAGGGGAGGACCGCTTCTGCACCATACACCATAAAGAATGGAGTGTACTGGGTGGATCTGTTTGGCGTTGTTCTCAGACTCCAAAGGACCGACGGCCGTTCTTCAACCCATGCGCCCGCTGCGCGTTTTAGGGGCACGCGCAGTCGCTTCTTGATGCTGTTGCAGACGAGGCCATTGGCTTTCTCCACTTGCCCATTGGATTGCGGGTGCGAGACAGATGCGTAGCTGAGCTTGATCCCCTGCTCTGAGCAGAAGTCCTTGAATTCTTCGGCTGTGAAGTTCGAGCCGTTGTCGGTGATGATCCCATTCGGTACTCCAAATCTGAAGATGATTGACCTGATGAAGTTAACTTATGTGGATGTAGTCGAACTTGTGATGGGCACGGCTTCGATCCACTTTGTGAACTTATCGACTGCAACCAGGAGGTGAGTGAAGGAGATATGCCCTAGAGGCAAATAAATAAGTAGTATTTATTGCAGTATCTCATAAGTTTATAATAGGTTTATGTATTATGCTATAACTGTATTAATCGGAATTATTAATACATGTGTGATACATAGACAACCAGGTCCCTAGCAAGCCTCTATATGAGCTAGTCCATTGGGCAACAGTTGATCGAGATTCCCGATCGAGGACAATGACGTCGGTTGACAATGGGGTCATCTTGTTAATAGAATAAAGTGATGGACATACGCAAAGTATTGCAATAAGATCGTATTACGATGTTTGTCATTTGCAATAGATAAGAGTATGATAGCTTATTCCTTAGACCGTGAGACCGTACTTATTGTTGCTTCGTAGGAGTGCTTTGAGAACATCAAACGTTGTGTCTTATATAGCATGACAATAACGGTGTCCATCTTGGGTATTCCGAAAGAGCATCAAGACGTAAGGATCAAGAGCGGGATTTGTTCATTCTTGTAATGGAAAGATACTCTGGGCCCACTCGGTGATATTGCATCTATATAGCTGCGCAGCTAATGACTAGGTCATGGAGATGTAATATCGCATACGAGTTAATAACCTTCGTCGGTAACGAGATACAGCAAAGGCATCGGTGTGTCTACGATCATATCTCGGACAAGGTAGTATCGCAGAAACAAAGGGAATGCATGTCATATTTATGGTTCAACGACGATATTCGTGGAATGCACAGGGGTCGTCATATATTTCCAGGTATCCCTGACGATCATTGGTGAGCGGAGTGTCTCGACCATGTCTGGAGTGTTCCCGAACCGTAGCGTAACAAACTTAAGGTCTTAGCGACGCTAGGAGATAGGTTCTGGAATTTTATAGGTTTTTATTGGAGAGAAAGAAATGATCCGGAAAGAGTTCCGGTGGTCCGGAAGGAGTTCCGGGGAGCTATGGAAGGGTTCCGAGAATGTCCGAAAGTTGTTCGGGTGGTTCCGAAATAGTTTCGGAGTCATGGGATATTGAATTATATATAAATATATTAATTATGAATTAATGGGATTTTTATATTAATTTAATATTAATTAAATAAAGGAAAAAGGGGGCTCCCACCTAAATGGGCCCTAAGAGGGCCCAAGAGGGGGAAACCGCACCCCACAAGGAAGGGGAAGGCTTGGGCCTCCTAGTCCAACTCGGACTAGGAGTGGGAGAGCCCATGGGGGGTTCGGCCGAACCCCCCCTCCCCTCTCCTCCTTTTAGTCCCACATGGGGGAGCCAAGGGGGTTGGCACACCCCTTCCCCCTTTATATAGCAAGGCATATTAACTGATTTAATTCATAGGAAATTCAGTTAATTCCCAATTTCTCTCTCGATCTCGTGGTTCCCAAGTCGGAGTCGCGCCGAGCTGAGGAAGGGGGTCTCTCTCCACCTAAGCCATACCGCAGAGCGCCGTTGCTCTGCGGGATTCCAGATAAGATCTACTCCTGCGATTTCAGCTGGATCTGAATGACCGGGAGTTGTCGCTAGGCTCCGTATGTTTGCGAGTGCTCGGAGGCTACTCTATTGAGGAGCTTGGGCGACGTCGTCTCGCCCCTACAGCCGCCGCGCCACCCCCCTCTGCTGCCGGCGCGCCAGCCCCGGTGCTAGCGCTCTGCCTTCTTCCGCCCGACGCTCGTCGACGCAGATCATCGTCGACACCCCGGCGTCATCGACTCCGACATCGCGGCAAGTTCTCCGCGACCTCGAGGTCGGCTACGTACGACTTCATCGTCAACGCTTTTGCGGGAGCGTAATCCCCGCTATCGGTCTACATGGAGGTAATGTAACCCGTTCCGCCACCGTTATCGCATGTACTAGATAGATAGATCCTGGCTAGTTAGGGTTTCGCTCGCTAGAAAATAATTGTTTTCTGCACCGTAACCCCTTCAGTGAGTGTAACCTCCGGGTGAGGATTTCTTCAGCGGGCCCACCATGTCCAGACCCCATTGGGCGAAGGGCCAGGCTAATGGTATTGTCTTGAGTTCCGATGCTGGCGCGTGTGGCTTGTTGGCAAATTCCTGGCACCCTGTGCATTTCTTTACCAGCTCCTCGGCGTCCTGCATGGCTGTCAGCCAGTAGAACCCGGCTCGTAGCGCCTTGGCCACCAGTGCCCGACTGCTGGCGCCCGCAGATACCCGCGTGGATGTCGAGTAAGATGGCTTGGCCGTCGACTGGATCTATGCACCTTTGCAGGATTCCTGAGATTCTTCTTTTGTAGAGTTCTCCGTTGATGACGGTGAAACTTTTGGAGCGCCTGATGACGCGCTTTGCTTCGACTGGGTCGGCCGGCAGCTTCTGATGTAGTATGTACGCCAGGTACGGTCCTGTCCATGTGGCTTCGACTAGCATGACCTACATGGGGACCTTGTCTTGGCTTGGCGGGTTGGCATCGCCTTTTGTTGTTGCAGTGCTTGCTGTATTCTGAGTCTTGATGGATCTCTGCGTGATGCACTCGAGGAAGACGCCGGGTGGGACTGGCACCCTGTATGAGCCCATGTTAGCAAGGACGTCGGCTTCCTCGTTGCTTTCACGGCCAATGTGGCGCAGCTCGCAGCCGTCGAAGTTGCCTTCCAATTGATTGTAGAGGGCTCTGTAGGCGATCATGTTGTCGGCGACGGTGTCGCAGGACTTCATGGTTTGCTGTACCACCAGGTAGGAGTCGCCGTAGATCATGAGGTTCGTGGCGCCGCAGTTCTTGGCCGTCCGCATGCCGTGGATCAGGGCCTCGTACTCGGCTTCGTTGTTGGACGGCGTCGGAAAGTCCATCTGCTGGACATACTTGAGCTTGTCGCCTTTGCGGGAGATGAGCACGACTCCTGTCCCGGATGACTTGAATTTCTTGGAGCCATCAAAGTACATTGTCCATGCGTTGGACAAGTCGGGGACATTTGGTAGCTGGGCTTCTATCCACTCGGTGGTGAATTCCGGGAGGACTTGGGCCTTGATGGACTTCGGGTGAGCATACTTCAGCCCCCATGGTCCTAGTTTGACAACCCACTTGGCGACTCGTCCTGTCGCGCGTTGGTTTGTGAGAATGTCTGCTAGTCCAGAGGAGCTTACCACCGTGATCGGGTGCTCGGAGAAGTAGTGGACGACCTTTCTGGAGGTCATGAAGACTCCGTACGCCAGCTTCTGGTAATGAGGGTAGTTCTGCTTGGACAAGGTGAGTACTTCCCTAAGGTAGTAGACGGGCCTCTGCACCGGGTGACTGTGCCCTTCTTCTTCTCGTTCGACTACGAGCACCGTGCTCACCACCCTGTTCGTTGCTGAGACGTATAAGTACAACGGCTCATTTTCCAGTGGTGCCACGAGGACTGGAGAGGTTGTCAGTGTTTTCTTGAGATGGTCGAATGCGTCCTGCGCCTCTTGTGTCCACTCGAACTTGTCCGTCTTCTTCATCAGTTGTTAGAAAGGTAAGGCTTTCTCTCCCAACTTACTAATGAACCGGCTGAGAGCTGCGACTCGGCCGGCTAATCGTTGCACCTCCCGGAGCTTGGTTGGTGCTGGCATTGTGAGTATGTTCTGCACCTTCTCGGGGTTTGCTTCGATTCCTCTTGCGGATACGAGGTACCCTAGTAGTTCTCCGGCTGGCACGCCAAACACGCACTTCTCTGGGTTGAGCTTGATCTGATACACGTCGAGTGCGGCGAAGACCTTGCGGAGGTCGTCGACTAGGGTATCTTCCTTTCGGGTCGTGACAACAATGTCGTCGACGTAGACTTGGACGATCTGCCCGATTAGCCCCTTGAGGCATGCTTGCATTGTCCGCTGGTACGTGGCACCTGCGTTTTTTAACCCGAACGACATCGTTTGGTAGCAAAAGACGCCGTCGGGTGTGATGAAGGCCGTCTTCTCTTCGTCTTCGACTTTCAGCCTGATCTGCTGGTACCCTGAGTAGGCGTCCAGGAAGGACAGGCGCTCGCAACCTGCTGTCGAGTCGATGATCTGGTCTGTCCGCGGTAGCGGGAAGTGGTCCTTGGGGCAGCATTGTTGACTGCGGTGAAGTCAACGCACATGCGTAGTTTCTTCGTCTTCTTTTTCTCTACTAGGACTGGGTTGGCGACCCAATCCGAGTCCTTGATCTCTCGGATGAACTTGGCGTGCAGTAGTCTGTCGACTTCCATAGTTATCGCGTCTCGCTTGGGTCCTGAGAAGCGTCGCATGGATTGTTTGACTGGTCTTGCGTCCTTGTGGACTTTCAGAGAGTGCTCGGCGAGTTCCCTGGGTATCCCTGGCATGTCAGAGGGTTGCCATGCAAAGATCTTCCAGTTCTCACGTAGGAACTCGACGAGCGCGCTTTCCTATGCGGGGGATCAGACTCGATGAGACCTTGACCGTCTTTGTGCTGTCAGTCGGATGGACTTGGTGGGTGACGGTGTCGTCATTCGTGTTGAACGATGCGTCCTTGGCGGGCTTCTTGCGAGACGGGAAGACGGTCTTGTCGTTGTCGGCTGATATGGCCTTGAAGTGTTCTTCGACTCCGAAGAATTCAGAAATCTTGGCGAACTCGCGGTCGCAGCTGTTGGAGAGCCCGAAGTCGCCGCGGACGGTGATTACTCCTTTCGGCCCGGGCAACTTTATCATCAGGTAGGCGTAGTGGGGTACTGCCATGAACCTGGCAAAGGTCGGGCGTCCGAGGATGGCGTGGTATTGTGACTTCCAGTCGACGACCTCAAAGTCTATCGACTCCTTCCTGAAGTGCTTGGGTGTACCGAGGATGACGTCGAGTGTGATTGTTCCCATGGGCGTGATTGCTTGCCCTGGTACTATGCCGTGGAAGGTGGTTTCCGATTCCGGCAATTTCTCCGTCGACCTGTTCATTCTTCTCAGGGTGTCGGCGAATATGATGTTGATGCCGCTGCCTCCGTCCAGGAACACCTTCTTCAGGTTGTAGTCGCCGACCAAGGCCTCAATCACGAGTGCGGCGTGCCCGGGTCGGACTAGCTCTGATGGGTGATCTGCCCTGGAGAATGTGACTGGTGTCTCCGACCCGCGCAGGAAGTCTGGTACCGCGCGCGGGCTGTTGATGGCTTGAAGTACTTGGCGTGTGATGATTTTCTGGCGCCTGTTCGACGGGGGTCCCTTCTGGATCATGTTTAGCTGTCCCCGTGTGGCTGGGTACGTGTCGGCTGCTGCCGACTAACCTTGTTGTTGTTGCTGCGGCTGGGGGAACGCTCCTGTTGCCTGCACCTGGTTGTTGTTTGCGGGTGCTGCCTGGATGGCTAGCTGCGGGGCCGCCTGTATTGCCTGTACTGGAGCGATGATTTGCTGCATGGCTTGGTATATCTTTCTTGCTTTGCGACAATCCTTCAACAGGTGGCTGGAACCCCATTTGCCTGTCTCCGGGTTGCGGAACGAGTGGTGCTTACAGGGTTGCATCAGCTCCTCTGCTGGGGTCAACGGGCGCTTCCACTCGCGTTTCTGACTTCCATCATTGTGGCCGATGCTGCTGCTGCCACGGTTGTACTGACTCGAGCTGGGCTGCCGACTTTGGTCGTACTGTCGGCTGCTGTCACGTTTGTCCTCGCGGGGGGTTTCATAGCCCGCCGCTACTAATTCGATTGAATCGTGGGTGTAACATGGCTTCTTCTTTTGACGTGCCTCGCGCCAGTTGCTTGTTTCGCCCTCTTTCTTGGGAGAAGTTTCGCGGACGTAGTCCTCTCCTTCGGCCCATTGGTTGGCTGTCTTCATAAGTTCTATTGTGGTCTTCGGCTGGAGCCTACCGAATTCCTCCCGGAGGTCGCGGCGGGCGACGCCGTGCATGAATGCGTCCATCACTCGATCTTCTGACACGGGTTCCATGGTATTGTGGAGGATTGTCCACCTCTGGATGTAAGAGCGGAGCGACTCATCCTTTCCTTGCTTGCAGGCCTGCAACTCGATGTAGGTCGTCGGCCTTGCGAATGTTCCCGAAAAACTCTTGATGAAATTATCCTGGAATTCTTCCCATGTTCGGAAAGAGTCTTTGGGTTGGCTTGTGAGCCACCCGCGTGCCGAGTCTGTCAACATGAGCTGGATGTACTGCATTGCCGTAGTCGACGTTCCGCCTTGGCAGGTGCAAGCGATGAGGTAGTCTTCGAGCCACAATTTTGGGTCTTGATTCCCGTCATACTTTGGTGTGCCAGCCGTCAACTTGAAGCCTTTAGGCATGCGGGTGTCGCAAGTGTTGAAGCTAAAGCATGCCGCGCCACACGGCTCGAAGTCGCGGTCAGCATGGTCATCCGCGTTTGCCGCACTAGCCGAGCGCTCCTTGCGGTCCACCGTCTTCTATGTCAGGACGTCGCGAAGGTCCTTGACTGGCTGTCGCTGCGCCGCTGGGATGCCCGATGTCGTTGGTTCGTGTGCTCGGTTGCTTGGCCCCTTGGCCGCCAGAGCTTCTTCGATTGCCCTTATGGAGGCAATTTGTTGTTTGTGGAGAAGGGAGCGTGCGTCCCCCTCCGGTGGCTGCGTGAGCCAGAGGTATGTTTCGACTGAGATCAGGGCGGTATTCGCCGTCTTTGGGACGGGTATCCCGTTCTCATCTTCGGTGACGAAGGACGAGTCGAGGTTGCGAGTGAGCCTTGTTCGATCAGCTTCTGCCATGTGGGGGACACGGGCTCTGGTTCGCCGTGCTCCTTGGTTAACCTCTGTGGAGGATGTGAAGGAGAGGGCGGCTCGCCTGGCACTCGATGCATCCGCGTCCCTTTTGCGCCTGAGCAGGTCGGCTTTTTCGGCGCGAATTCGTTCGCCTTCCTTGCGTAGCAAGTACTGGACCGCCAAGTGGTCTTCTCGAGGTGCGTTGGGTGGGGGGAACGTGCCCTCGTCCACATGCTTCATGGCTTGGATCGCCATGTCCCGTGTGATGACAAGTTTAGTCTGGTCCGGCATGTCCACCTCTAGCGGATATGCGGGTTCTTCTTCGTCGTCATGCGGTGCTGTGCCGGCCATGAAGACTTGCTTGGGGTAGACTTGAGTCGGAGAGTTGGTGCTGCCGCTGCTGCTTCTGTCGCCCGCTTCTTGCTCGGGGTCGAAAATTGCTGCAACGTGGCGTGCGGCGCAGCCGCTGTCGCGTCTTCTCGCGATTGTCCATGTGCTCACGCTCGCCGGGGCGAGTGCGATTGGCTTGGGGTAGACTTGGGATTTCCACGAAGATGAGGGCGCGCGACACATGGCTGTCGGACGCGGGCCCCTAGTCGCCCGTGCGGGTGCGACGGTCGAGGTGGATCTTGACTTGATCGACCGCACGACCGAGGTTGGGGTAGTAGACTCGATTCGCGCGGCCGTTGCCGAAATTGTCGATGTAGATGCCCTCTTCGCGGGTGCAGCTGGCGTGGCCCCCGCGGGTGCGGCAGATGCGATCTTCGCGGGTTCGGCTGGCGCGATTTCCGCGGGTGCGGCAGATGCGATCTTAGCGGGTCCGGCGGGCGCGATCTCCGCGGGTGCGGCAGATGCGATATTCGCGGGTTCGGCGGGGGCGATCTCCGCGGGTGCGGCAGATGCGATCTTCGCGGGTTCGGCGGACGCGATGGTTGCCGATTTAGGTGACGCCGCCGTGCGTAGAGCGGTAGTCGTAGACCTGAGTATACCACGACTATCGATGCAGCAGAATATGGAGCCGAAGGTGATGTGTATACCTTTGTCCAGATCGGCGTACACTGACTGGTGGGCTGGCGAGTGGATGACGTACTCGAAAGAGCCGAATCAGATCGACTCCATGACGGCGAACGCGCCGATCTTCATTGCGGATGGAGCCGGAGCGACCATGATCCTAGCACTTGTTTGTCTTCCCACAGACGGCGCCAATTGACGAGGTGTTAACTCAACAAGTCCCAGGGTTGTGCACCCCGGGTTGATTGATGGAGAGAGAGATGAGTGCAAGGTGGTCACGACGACTGACAAGCAAGGATTTACCCAGGTTCAGACTCCCGGAGGATAACAACCTACTCCTGCTTGTCTGGTTATTGATACGAGTTGTGGTTACAATGGCGAGATTGCGATCTCGCTAGGGTTTGTGCCGTAGCTATGAGCGTGTCCTCTGGGACGAGCAACCCTCCTGGCTTTATAGGCAGCCAGGTCTCGGGTGGTTGGTGCCGATGGCAACTACAGATATGGCAGGTTATGCTTCCTAACCGACTTGGACTAGGTTACATGGTACCCCGCGTGGGTTTTCTGTGGGCCTTTCTATCCTTGGCGCGGCGCAGGTAGCCTTATCGTGGGCTACCCGAAAGGCAGCCCCACGTCAGACGACTGTTGGCTCGGCTCGCCGATAATTCGTGCCGTGGTGGCCAGCGGCGGGTTGAGAACCTGCAGGTCCTCCTCGACGAGGTACTTGGTGCTGGAGTTGGGGAGGCTCGGCAGTGGGTAGGCGCGGACCGCGGCGCCGGCTCCCTCTGGTGGCACTGCGGTGACGGCTGCGGAGGACGAGGTGGAGCGGTGGCTGCTGACGCTGCCGAGCTCGATGCGCAGGAGGCGTCTGGGCCCGTCGTTCGGGCGGAGGAGTCGCGCGGAGATGTGAAGGGGAACCGGTCGGCGGTGGGAGCCTTCCGAAGGAGCCTCCGTGGACTAGCTCTCCCCGGCGAGCTGCGGACGGCGTCGGTCAGCCCCGCGAGGAAGATGACGGACTTGATTTCAAATCATTTTGCAATGGCGGGGTTTTTTTGTGAAAAATAATTAGAACACTGGTACACCCAGTAATTCGGGTCGGAGGGAGTACTTGATTCCTGGCCACTATTGGTTGTAGACATGGCGGGCCTTTGTCGTGTACGTTGTGCGAGTGCGCTATAAGTTATGTGAGTATTTGTATGATTTTTATGTCAAGTTTTCTTGTAAACTGATATCAGCACTCTTCTGCTAACATTATAAAAAATCCGCGTCGATTTTTTTTGCTCCGTCAGGCCATTCGAATGGCCGATACACTTCTGAATTCTCCACGAGGGAAGACTTTATACGAACTACCTAGGGTTTAAGTGAAACCAGATCAAAGTCCCCGCGCCGCCGCCGCCGCCGAGAATTTCCTAGGCGGCGATGGCCATGGCCCGGCGTTCCGCCTCCCACCTCCTCTCCTCCTTCCGTCCTTTCTCTCTCCTCCTCCAGCCCCTCGCCGACGCGCCCTCGCCCGCGGCCGCGGCCGCGGCGGCGTCGGCCCGGCGTGCGATGTCCTCGGCGTCCGCCATGCGGGCGCGGGGGGACGACAAGGAGCTGGCGCGCTGGCGGGAGTCCATGGATCGGATGCGGAACATCGGTATCTCCGCGCACATCGACTCCGGAAAGACGACGCTGACGGAGCGCGTCCTGTACTACACCGGCCGCATCCACGAGATCCACGAGGTGCGTGGGCGCGACGGCGTCGGCGCGAAGATGGACTCCATGGACCTCGAGCGCGAGAAGGGCATCACTATCCAGTCCGCCGCTACCTACTGTACCTGGAACGGATACCAGGTCCATTTCTCTCCTCGACTTGCTTCATTTTTCAGCTGACACCTGACACATTTCTGTTTGATCTGATCAACTTGATCACTGTTGTTCGGTTCCTGGCTAAATAAAAACAATGTGCAATCATATGATAATTCAACTGTGGGATAATAGTGTTGTTACGTTACGCCATGCCCTTTCCACATCCCGGGCAACTGTAACTCACTTTTTTTAATCAGTACGAGGCATAAGGCATACAATTGTGTTTACTTTTAGCTTCCTTCACAAATTAACTTATATGGATCAAAAGATTAATTAGCTGATGCGTTAAAATGCTGTTGGTAAGTGCTAACATCTAAGCTCGAAAGCAGTAAAACACTAGGAAGTATAACCATGCAACGATATTTGGTATCCGACTAGCAAAGTTTATTCTCTCCTGGATATGTCCGTTTTGACTAACATATGATATGTATGAACAGTTGAACAGACATATTTTCCTGTTGCCTTGAGTAAATATATAAAACCAAGCTGACAATTATAATCACTTGACACGAACTTAGGACAATAATTAGTCTCTACACTTATTATGTATTAGTTGCAATAGTCTTGAATTAAACCTCTGCATTTCGTGTTCCCCTCTGTTGATAATATGTTTTATGTTTCATTTAGATCTGGACCCAGATATTTTGTTTTAGAGTATTGCAGTAGTATGTTTCTACATATAGCTTTAGTGCCTCGATGAGTGTCGCAGCATGAACAAAACATCAGAGGGGGCAGATTTTGCAAAAATCAGGAAATAAGCACGAAAAACGAAGCCAATGCATAGAACAAATATAAGATGGTATGAGATAGCAATTTCATGATGATATATAGATATCTTAACCCAAAATACAATAATATAATCGGTTCGAATATCTGGGCATTGGACAAGTATTTTTTCATGCTCCATGACCAAAATACAACTAAATATAACCAATGACTGGCTACAGAAATGCTCTTCGGTTCTTGTTAGCTTTGAAAGCAGCAAATGATTTTTTTCTCTCCCATTACAATGTCTTCATAACTAACCAACATGAGTGCATCGATTGAGGAAGGAGAAGGGGTCGGGGAGGCGAGGGAGAAGTGGACCGAGAGTCGGTTAAAGGAGAACGACTGTAGATGTGGGCTGTCCGGCTGGAGGAGCAGCATCTCGATGGCTTCAGCAGCAGAAAATCCAGGTGACGAGTCGGCGGGACGGGCTTCCTCAGCGAGCTCGTCGGCCTGCGGGATTCGAGGCGGGGGACATAGAGTCAGGTGTGAGTTTAGGTCGTCGGACGGAGGAGATCAAGTCGGGGATGGATGCGGGCGGTGGGGAGCAGCGAGCTATCGGGGTAAGCTGCCTGCACAAATTTGTCTCGTGGGATGGGGGAGAAGAATGAAGATAATGGATGAGGAGCGTGGGCATCAGATTGACGAAACGTTTCTTTTCACTTACCGGTGGTAGTGAGGGTAAATATTGTGAACTTTGTGGGCAAGTCTAATGTTAGACGGAAATTTTGGGAGAAACCTTCCTTCCTTTATTATTAGGTATAGATTTGTAGTGCAATTCATAGTGAAATAATCAGAATTCGGAAATAGAAACTGGTGGACATATTTTGGCGGGCTGGTCCGCCGGTGGATGTGGCTTGAGTCGACAGTCGATGTGTGGTGTGCTGCACTGCTGCGTGCAGCAGTTGGGAGTGGGGGCGGCGCCGCAGTGGCGTGCCTTTGCCGCACAGGGTGGAAAAACAGTCGCGACTGCGAACGGGATTGGACTGAGGAGGGGCGATCAGGCGAGGGAATCGGCCAATTGAGCAGCAGCAGCAGATCGCGGCCGGGTACGGGGTGGAGGAGGGCAATCAATCAGGAGGGCGGAGGCGGAGGTCCACCTAGCGTGGAGCAGACGAGGTCGCCATGGTAGCGTACACGGGACGTCACTACTCTTTTCTTTCGCCTCTGGGTGGTCCGTGGTCGAATTAGGAAGCAGAGGAAAAAGAAGGGCTTGAAGGCTAACGGGCTGGGCCAAGTGCTGAGTACAAAAATAATACTATCAATCTGGTAAGGAGGAGCCGTAGCCCAGTTTCATCTCCACAACGCTCCGACATAGGTCTAACATATCATGTTGAAGTGGTCCAGTCAACAATTTTCAGGGTGTAGATTTTGTGCCATCAAGGTCCCCCATAATCTATTGCTGCTTCAAGAAGTTAGGCATTTAAAAATGAGGGCTAATTTAACTCCTGTTTGTTTTGTTGGCTTCTAATTTTGACACGGTATGCCCAAACATTATGAAATGGGATAAGGATTGGGAAAAAATCAATCAAGAATGCCACAGGATGTCTTTCATGCAAAAGAAAGAGACATACGGATAATGCGATTGTTGGGTTTTCATTCTTAAACACGTGAGCATTGTTGATGACATGAATGAAGTAGCCCTGATAACTATATCAAAACCATGGCCAGGGGAGAAATTAAGCAAATAGCAAATTTGCATAAGTTAGGGAAGAAATTGAGAAACATGGTCGAGTTGCTAGCGAGCACCAAAGTGCCATTTATTCTTGTTGAAGGGTACAGTTTCTGAATTCTCCCCGAGCTATTATTAGTGTGGACGTAAGTGCTTGATGTCAGTGGTCTGTTCAAAAGAACCAAAGGAGTCGTTTTGATAGACATATGTTTCGTTGCATGGGGCAACTATCGATTTGAGTTGATAAAGCTACTTGAGCCAAATCATTGAACTTCCACCTGCTCATGATTTTTGAGTCGCCATATAGTCGCTGATTAGTCGCCGATTAATCACCGAATCGTCCTGGCGTGGATGAGTCACACTAGCGACTTGACTCACGGAGCAAGTCGTGCCACGTCACTGGCTCGACGGCGACTTCCTGAGACTATACATCGACTTGTGCCTCAGGATTTCAGCGACTTGATGAAAGGGAGAGAAAGGGGCAGAGGCTGGGAGTGGTTGCTGGGCCTGGCGGGAGGTTGCTGGGACTGGTTGCTGGAGAGGGCGGCGGAGGAAGGAGAGGGCCGTGGAGGAAGGAGAGGCTCGTGAGGAGGAAGGAGGGGGTCGTGCGGTGCGGCGGCTGCTCAGAGGAGGAAGGAGAGGCTCGTGCGGCGGCTGCTCAGAGGAGGAAGGAGAGGCTCGTGGTAGTCTAGGTTTAATCCAGGGGGTCACGCTGGGAGTGGTTGCTGGGCCGGGCTGGGCCTATTTGGCGTGTACTGTAGCAGGGCGACTTGGGGCGACTATACAAGCTGAGTCGTTGCCTCAAGTCGGCAAGTCACAAGCCGCAGCCTCGGCGACTCGACTTGTTTCAGCGACTCAAAAATCATGCACCTGCTTCTCAAGTAGCTAGTTTTTTTTACGAGAACACGGCTCCCCAAGACCCTGACCACTGGGATTCAAACTAGGATCTGTGGGGTTGGGTCAGTATGACTGGTTGAGCAGATACATCAAAACCATGCAGTACCTAGTACCAGCCGAACTTAAGAAGCGACCCTCAGAAGCAACTTTGTTTTGTCGTCATGTATACACACATTGATCACTATAACTTGTCTTGTCCTATCTGAATGTTTTTGTTTGGCATGCCTTACACTGTTCTTGTGTTGTGTTATATTGATTGCAGGTTAATATCATCGATACCCCAGGTCACGTTGATTTCACCGTTGAGGTTGAAAGGGCCCTCCGTGTTCTTGATGGTGCTATACTTGTGCTATGTAGTGTTGGTGGTGTACAAAGTCAATCAATTACTGTTGATCGACAAATGAAAAGATACGAAATTCCAAGGGTCGCATTTATTAACAAGTTGGACCGTATGGGAGCTGATCCATGGAGAGTTCTCAACCAGGTGAGTGTCAGGCTGACTTCTGTGGTACCAATGCTCTTACTATGAGGAGTGAGAGGCTTATGTTCTCTCCTTCGATGTTTCTGGATCATTTTTCCGCTTCGTGGGAGTGGGTAAAATTTCATTCCATGTCTATAAGATCTATATTTTCTGTGAGGAAACTTCTTCATGCCATGCTAGAATCATAATGCTAGCTAATTATACTTGTTTAATACAGAACAAGGCATGTCAAAAAATATGTTTTCTTTTGTATCTGAATTTTGAAGAAGTTGCAGTTGAGTATTGCTACTTTGCTTTGCACTGAAGTGCTTAGTTGAAAATGCAGCAATGTCCTGGGTGGTAAATTGGCATATAACACCTGTATATTGGTTACAAATATTTTAAAACCTTCACAACAATGCTCACATGCTTGCATTATTTTTTAGTGTGTGCAATTTGGACCAGGCTTACATCTTGGTGCCAGAGGTCCTGTGTTTTGATACTACTGGAAAGCATTGTACTTACTTTCAGGCTTGTCATTTATTTCTGATATAGTCATATAGCTGAGTATTGCTCTTTTGTGTTCTGTTCAAGGCTCGGGCCAAACTACGTCACCAAAGTGCAGCTGTACAGGTGCCAATAGGATTGGAAGAGGAGTTTGAGGGCCTTGTGGATCTTGTGGAGTTAAAGGCTTTAAAGTTCGAGGGTGGAAGTGGGTATGTCCCTTTTCTTCATAAGCATTTAGTTGTGAGGGATATAGGTACCTCGAATCTTGGATGACACATTATTTCTAATGTGCAGACAGGAGGTTGTTGCATCTGATGTCCCATCCAACATGCAAGATTTAGTAATGGAGAAGAGACGTGAACTTATTGAAGCTGTTTCAGAAGTCGATGACCAGCTTGCGGAAGCTTTTCTCAGTGATGAGCCAATATCAGCCGATGAGCTTAAGGTTCATTTAACTTACGTCCTTGTATGATTAATCCATCTGCTGATCATGGCTACATCTTTCGAAACAGATGTAGCTACAGCTGCTAAACAGCAACCATGTCGAAGGAACAACCGGGCAATACTATTTAATCCTCTTGGCTTTTGCAGTTTGTGTCCTTCAATATTTCTGAGCAACTTACGTAGATGATTTACAGACTTCGATTTCTCATTTGTTTTATGGAGGAAATTTTATTTTTCTAAAACTGCCAAAGATAGCACCGTTATAAATTTTGTGATGCAACCTGTAGACATACCAAATTGCCTCCATATTGGTGAAACCGTCCGCCAACTCAGGGTGGAATGAACCTTGTTTTCGGTTTAAATCCTGGGTTTTGTAGTTTGGAGATAATGAGAATTTCTTGCAAAGTTTAATGAGGGGCAAATGTGCTTCATTTCTAATTGAACAGGCCATATTAAATATATTGTGCAGGATAGTGGACTTATTTTCCTAAACAATTTAAGAGAGTGCCATCAATGATAAGTCAAGTTGAAAATGCTATTTAGATTACCTGCTGATCGTGTTGAATACTATTAACTTACGTTGACTTAAACCTGTAAAAATGATTATTGAATGCATGTGGTGTCAATAGGTTTTGTTGGTTAAAAAAGAATTTTGCAATCTGTTGCTAGTGTTATAAATAATGACCATATTTTAGTGGACATTTGAGATTGCTGAAGGCAGAAATCCACCAATTTTTTAAACAAGTATTAGGAAATTCATATAAGTGCTACTCCCTCCGTTTTTTAATATAAGATGTTTTAGCTATTGCACAAGTTGTCTAGATACATATAAAAATGAATGAATACAGACACTAAAACATGTATAGATACAAGTTTGGACATGAGAATGTGGAAAAAGGCTAAAACGTCTTATATTAAAAAACAGAGGTAGTATATGTTTAATATACGGAGACTATTATCTTTACAAGTTTGAAATTGTGATAAATCACGTACTCCAACATTATGATAGTTATGATCATACTTGCAGTTATATTGACATAAGTAAGGGTCAAAATTACCTATAATACCTTTGCCGATTTCCCTAGTTGCATCATGTTATCTTTTGGAATATCATAGAGTTGATTACTCCAGTTAGTTCCTAACTGATGTGTACCCTTTTTGGTGTTTTCTTTTCTACCAGGCGGCTATCCGAAGGGCGACAATAGCACGCAAGTTCATTCCAGTGTACATGGGAAGTGCATTCAAAAATAAGGTCTGTAGCTGCACTTTCTGTCCTGTGTCTGGTTCTTTTCATTTTTATGCTGCTTCAGTTGCCATTAATACTGGAAGGTCCTAAAATACTTTTATGATAGTTAAAATTAAGTCTTAACAAAATGCGTATTTGTTTTATGCCAATTAATTCTTGGTGCCGTATATCATCTATAGATGTATGTGGTCTTTGTCACCAATCTCATCTTGTGACCATGCTTGCGTTGAGAAGAATAGTACCAGATGATATTATTGGGTTGAGCCTTTGCTTTGCGTTTGCTGTCTTCTTTGCCAGCATGGTTATAGAACAGAGAGCCAAATTGCATGCAGACATAAAGGTGCTTGGCTATTCAAATCGATCACATTTAGACTGCGGATTGTACTGATTGTCATACTTTGGTGGTTTAGGTGTAGATAAGATTGTCCACAGTTCTTATGAGCACTCTTGGATTGGTAGTTTTGTTCAAGAACCTGCAGTTGACATCTGTAGTGTTAATGCTAGGATGCTAACAGTCGTCATTGGTGTTTCATCACGTACATTTTTAATATCTTTTTGACTCATTTTATAGGGTGTTCAACCTCTTCTTAATGGTGTGCTTGACTATCTACCTTGCCCATTGGAAGTTGAGAACCAGGCCCTTGACCAAAACAATTCTGAAGAGAAGGTAAAACACAATCTCAGTAGATTTAATTGAGTAACTGTGGTACGATTGTTTCTCCTTTATGCTCTTTATGGCACTTTACATCTTCAACCACTCATCCTACAAATTTTGAAGTGAGGAGAGATGGAAAAATCTGTAAAGTAGGTTAAGTCTTAAGTTTTTTTGTAAGTAAAGAGTGTACACCATACCTGCCTTTTAAATTGATGAAGCTCTTACTATTGAACTACGTTTTATTAGCTTTCATAATCAATTACCAACTGGTTTGATTGTTAGGTCCTATTATCTGGAACTCCAGCTGGGCCACTTGTAGCACTAGCCTTTAAGCTTGAGGAAGGCCGTTTCGGTCAGCTGACATATCTAAGGTGATTATGGATCTTCTACAACATTATCATGCATTATACTCTGTATTGGACGCATTATTTTGCTTCTGAACTAATCATTTCTTCTTACTGACTGTCTAGAATCTATGAAGGTGTGATTCGGAAGGGTGACTTCATACACAATGTGAATACAGGAAAAAAAATTAAAGTAAGACCTAGAATTAATTATAAATCCCAGCAAGGACGTTCAAGTTGTAGTTGCCAACTTGCCATATTATTCTTTCAGCACATCTTTGCCAATTGACCATGCCAATATTTCGTATTTGAGGGGCCATACACTACTATAGATTAATTATTCTGTGAAGAAGTGAGAGGGGCTTACTTTAATGGAGAAGAAAAGGTTACCTTAAACAATTAACCATGGCAACATTTTATATTTTGAGGGGCCATACGCTAGTATGTATTGATTGTTCTGTGAAAAAAATGAGAGGGCCTTACTTTAGTGGAAGAGAAAAAACAAAGAGGGTTAGAAAGTTACATTCAAAATTGTGAGCTATAAAGCTCCTGCAATATAACTGCTATATCATAGAGATGTGAGTCTGTGATCACTGTAGTGTAGTGAATATACTGCCACAATACATAAAAAGTAGAAAATGTGACATAATGCCCAAGTGGATCTTACTTCCCATCCTTTCCGTCACAGGTCTGAGAATGGTATTGCTATTAGCCCTCTTCACATGGCCAAGGGAGATAAGTTATCTATTACAAGAATACCCTATGGCAATCTAGCATATATCTAGGGTGTCGGGAGCTTCTAGTTTTAAGTTACATATTACATTCTTCCTCTTGGGGATTTCTCTTCTTGCATGAGGTGGGTATTTAGGCCTTTTCAGCATCTTCCACCAGACATCAGGTCAAGTTTTGCTACTGCGGCAAGGCCCACAGTTGTGTGTGCCCTGTGCCCTGGCATGAGGAGGCTTCACGTGTCCCGCATCTTGTGCGTTCCCTTATCCCGTGTTCCGGATGCTTGACATATCCCGTGTCCCAGGCGCGTTCCATGTCTCGTGTTCCGGAGGCTTGACGTGTCCTGTGTCACGGACGCTTCCAATGTCTAGTTTTCCAGAAGCTTAACGTGTCAGGCTGTCAGCCCTTTTGGTTTGTAAAAGCTGGTTGTATATTGCATCGGCTTGGGGTACAGCGTGAATCCCCGTCAACAACAGTATGCAGTAACTGAAATATTTGTAGAATATATCAATATAGTAACCATATCAGGAGAACAGTAGATACCTTCAATCTACTACTCCCTCCATTCCGTAATGTAAGGCGTATAGTTCTTTGAGAAAAAATCCAAAATATAGGGTATATTTCTATCAATGGACAATTTTATGCCTCTAAAAATAAGTTTCAGTCTATAACGGAGAGGTTTAAAGGATTGTTTTCAGTTAATGATTGTTAGGCGCTCCTCTATTCCAAAAAAATCATGGGAAAATGAGTCCACAATATACAAAACTGCCCCGTCTTAATATTTGTGCAAAAAACTATACGCCCTACATTACGGAACGGAGGGAGTATATCTTAATTTTGACTTTTAATTGTTGCGTTGCGGATATTTTAAAAGGTCTGGGTTCTCTTATCTGATTCCTGTTTACTGTGTCTAGGTTCCACGATTAGTAAGGATGCACTCCAATGAGATGGAGGTAAGTTGCACCTTATTTTGAAGCTAGTGTCTGAATATGAAGTGTTTAATAGGTCAACATTGAAGAATGTTCTATACTACAAATCAGTTTATGGGCTTTTATCTTTATTCTTTGTGATCAATGTAGGATATTCAAGAAGCACATGCTGGACAGATTGTTGCTGTCTTTGGTGTTGATTGTGCCTCAGGTAAAATTGATAAGCAACCTAATATTCAAAAACATTTCTGTACCATATTTTTTCTGATTTATGCTACAATCTTTTGTGTTCACTGCCTGATTTCTCACTTTTTGCATCAACAGGTGATACATTTACAGATGGGTCGGTGAAATATACTATGACTTCAATGCATGTGGCTGAACCTGTGATGTCCTTGGCTGTTAACCCGATATCTAAAGATTCTGGAGGACAAGTAACTGATCCATTGTTTTGAAGATCCATTTTTCATACGTGATATCTTAATTGTGTTGAATAATTAATACGGTAACATTTCAGTTTTCAAAAGCATTGAATCGATTCCAGAGAGAAGATCCTACTTTCCGCGTAGGTCTGGATCCAGAAAGTGGGCAGGTTTGTTCTGCTAACGATTTTGTTGTTATATTCTATAATCAAGAAGTTTCTTAAGCATGACTTGTACTCGCAGACAATTATTTCTGGTATGGGTGAGTTGCATTTGGATATCTATGTTGAACGCATCAGAAGAGAGTACAAGGTATGCAAACAATTAGTTCAAGGACAAGTTTGGCTTCCTCGCCTATTTGGGAAAACACATAAAAAAAAGATCCATGGGCACTAGCACCCAGGATTATTTTTTGTATAGGTACCAGCCACCCAGGTGAGGCACAGGAATTCGCTCCCGATGGGAGTCGAACCCTGGACGCAGGGTTGCCACTGCGAGCCCTTGCCACTAGGCCACAGCATAGTTCTCGGAAAAAAAACATATTCAAGGAAAACACATTCAATACATGAACATCTGTTAACTTCACTGGAAACTTGGTATGTGAGGCTGTGCTGTTAGAAACCTATAGCTGTACCGTAAACCTTTAACATTTGTAGACAGCTCTTTTTCCTTGTTTCAATTAAGGATTCAGATAATCCTGATCTAATTCTAGCCTCTAGGAAACAGGGAGAGTACAGATGCCCACCACATAATCCAGTAACACGAACTATCTACTTTATTCTTAACAGGGCCAAAAGTTATTTGCAGTTTTGCCGTGTTTTGGGCCTGGGAATCAAACAGCTACAGTCTTTTTTTGCATTCCCATGTTGATTAAATTGTTTAGCACTCTCGAGGTGCTACTTGGACCATTAAATCCTATAGGCTATAGCTACATATTAGTAAGCAATAATAGTGGGAACAATAGCAAAAAGCAAGCATGTTATCGGTCAGATAATTATATATATACACACTGATGGTCAAAACTTGACTTTTTTACTCCATCGATTCTGAAACATCATTTTTTAAAGAATAAGTAGTAATAATGATAAATTGTTCCATCTCTAGGAAACACGTGTTCTAAAGGGTGCAAGGGGACGCTAGGTTAGCAGCAGCACGGTACCTAGGCGTCTATGCAACAACAGTTGCAGAAAGTTTAAAATTTATGCTTACAGTTTGCCAGACGTTTGACAGTCAAAGTTTAGACAAATCGTATTTTCTAGGAGACTAAACATCGAGACTATATTGTCACATATCTCCAACTCTTAGTCAAACAGACATATTACATGGCCATGCTATGGAAATATATCGGTGGCATGTGTGCACCAAGGTGGCAGCCTAGGCTGCTTGTTAAATATTCTTGGTGTACACATCTAACTCACTGATGTATATTTGTATATGTTGAAATTCTGAAAACTGTGATTTTTTTAACTCATGTAGGTTGATGCAAAGGTTGGGAAACCTCGTGTGAACTTCCGGGAAACTGTTACCCAACGTGCTGAATTTGATTACCTGCACAAAAAACAATCTGGTGGTCAAGGTCAATATGGACGAGTCTGTGGGTGAGCTCATTCAAATCAAGTAGTTATCGTGCAATTAATATCCATTTTATGCTTCTTTCTGAGTTGGTTGGTTCCAAATTGTTACTCCCTCCGATTGGAAATGGTTGACATCATTTCTGATCGAGGGAGTAGTACTTTGTGATGCAGATATGTGGGAACACCTATTGTTCATATGTGTTTTAGCTGCAAACTGTTTCTGGTCATATGTTTTAAGCCCTGCCCCAGTTCCCAATTGGGGCTAGAGGCTTTGTTTGTTTCTAGAGTTTTTGAGGGAATTAATGGGGATAATCCCCATAGGGATTGGGTGAAACCCCTACCTTCACCCAATCCCAACAGTTTTTCAATCCCCAATCCACTAGGGAGGGGTAGTGTTTTGGTTATTGAAAAAAATACACTAGAGATTGGGGAATTCTGGGGAAAAATGGGGATACAACCTATCAAATACAGTAGAAACAAGCGACAATTTGAGGCATTGTTTGGTACTAGTGTATTACAGGGGATTGGTGGGGATTATCCCGGTCAAACTCCTCAATCCCCACACATCCCGAAACAATGTTTGGTTCAAGTGTATTTGACATGTTTTATCCCCACATTTCCCCCCAAATCCCTAAGGTCTAGTGTACTTTTCTCAATACTCAATCCACTACCTTTACCTAGTGGATTGGTGGAATTTGAAGGGATTGGGTGAAGGTTGGGG
Source organism: Poa annua (assembly GCA_026929855.1). Lineage (NCBI taxonomy): Eukaryota > Viridiplantae > Streptophyta > Magnoliopsida > Poales > Poaceae > Poa > Poa annua. The sequence continues at coordinate 83,971,495 of CM049430.1, forward strand.
TTTCACCCAATCCCTATTGGCATTATCCCAACAAAAAAACTAATACAAAACAAGGCCTGAAGACATGTGGGGATTTGGGGTTTGACTGGGATAATCCACATAAAAACTCTAGAAACAAAGTGTTATTGTTAGTGTTGCCGGAGTAGAACAAGATTGGAACTGTGCCCTGGCATTGTCAGTGCCTCAGGGGGCGCCTTGATACCCAGGCGATCATTTATGGCCAGCAAATATCAAATGGATGTAGTAGTGCACTAGTGCAGTCACTTAATACTACTCCCTCCGTTCCTGTTTATAATGTGTATAGTTTTTTCTGAAAAGTCAAACTTGACTATCTTTGACCAAGATTTTAGAAAATATTATTAGCATTTAGAATAGAAAATCAGTATATTTAGATTCATCATGAATTATGTTTCTATATTTTATTTTCCTACTATTCAAAATGTTGATAGTATTTTCTAAAATCTTGGTCAAAGATAGTCAAGTTTGACTTCTCAGGGAAAACTATACACCTTATAAATAGGAACGGAGAGAATATCTCATAAAAGATACTTCTCCCAAATGGAGAATACAAGAACAGTTACAGTAATCTTTTTAACTGGTTAAACTAAATTGGAATTAAATTATATTTCTGCTACTTTAACTTCCCCCATTCTGGAATACTTACCCTTTTAAGTTCATCAGTGTAGTGTTGACATGTTTTCTTTAGTCATTAAGTAGTATATCATGGTTTTCTTAGTCTATATGCCACATTTAAAAGATGATTATAATTTGTAACACATTCATGTGCATTTTACCTACTAACTGAACTATTTGTTGTTGGTGTGTAATACGGATCTTGACTCCTAAATTTTTGTGCTGCCTATTTGTGGCAACACTGCACAATTCACTGATTTGGGTGTACATGAGGTTACCATAGTTGGGTTAGCACTTGCCGAATTTAAGTTGAAAACTGATGCTCCCAGTCTACCTTATCTGAGATTGGTTTGCCAATAAATATTTAGGATACCATTGTTGGATTAGCACCTGCCAAATTTAAGTTGAAAATTGATGCTTCCAGTTTACCTTATCTGAGATTGGTATTCGAATAAATATTTAGGACAAATCATTTGGAGTTTCATGATAAGAAGCAACAATATGCAGGTACATTGAGCCTCTTCCGTCAGATTCCGAAGTTAAATTCGAATTTGAGAACATGATTATTGGACAAGCAATTCCGTCCAATTTCATACCAGCGATTGAGAAGGGTTTCAAGGAAGCTTGCAATTCGTGAGTCTAGCTCTTCCTCGCTAATTAAGCTATTATGCATTTTGGTTAGGGAGTGATAATTTTTATTTGCATGCTGGCTACTGTAGGGGCTCATTGATAGGGCATCCCGTCGAGAATATCAGAATTACCCTGACTGATGGGGCTTCACATGCAGTGGATTCCAGCGAGCTTGCGTTTAAGCTAGCTGCTATCTATGCTTTTAGACAGGTGAGCATAGCCAACTTCCCTTGGGGTGCAAATGTCATTTCTACCGACTGTCATAACTTTATTCTTTTTTCAGTGTTATACTACTGCTAAACCAACAATATTAGAGCCCGTGATGAAGGTGGAAATGAAAGTTCCAACAGAGTTCCAGGGCACAGTGACTGGTGACATAAACAAGTGAGTTTTTTTCTCAACGAGATAGGCTTTGAGATGTATGGTTAACATATGAGATATGATGTCATGCTAAATGTTCCTTTCTACTTAAGAAATGCAGTAGTTGCATGCAGTTTACTTAAAAAAGATAATTGTGTCATTAGCACTTGTCGGGGCATATTTTGCTGCAATACCATAGGCTGTGATAGTGACAAATTGGTTCTGGTATCACAAGTTCACAACAGATCATTGTGCCTCGGTGATATTTTGGCCTACTGACTTCCATGAGCGCTATAGAATATGTATTTTGTACACTCACTCGTCCTTCAAGCGTATTAAATCTATTTTACTTTTGTTTTATGTGTTAAACAGGAGAAAAGGTATTATTGTTGGAAATGATCAGGAAGGAGATGACACAGTTGTAGTATGCCATGTACGTAAGCCTTGTTCCTTCCAGTTTCTTCTTGCTTCGTGTAGTACGAAAGTATTGGGCTTGTGATAAACTGGCAGATTTGATGGTGGTTAGCAGTCATGACCGGTTGTAGTAATCAGTGTTGCTTGCTCTCGCTTTCTGTAGCTTTTAGCCATAAATGTCTCGTAGAACAACCGAAGCAATAGGAAATTAATTGACTTCCCCGTGACATCAAAAGTAAGTTTTTAATCAGTGAGTGGGTGCTAGGTTGGAGGTTGTACTGATCTTCTCTAGCAACAGCTTGAACAAATTTTTGCAAAATAAACTTCACTTTCAAATTTTCATCATTTGACCTACACACACTAGATAAACATGCTATTACCAGTAGATTGTGTAAGAGGAACAGGTGTACTTTGTAAATTCATAATGTAGATGTTAGGTCAAATTACTCTGTGCATTGGTTGTGAATATTCGGATTAGAAACTTAGCTCTCATCCTACTCTCTTTCAGGTACCCCTAAACAATATGTTCGGATATTCGACAGCGCTTCGTTCAATGACACAGGTTATATTTTGTTCTTTATGAGTCCACCTAATGTTCATTATTTTTTATTTTTTTGCATTAAACAGGATTATTCAGATGCTCGTTATCCTTATCACTTAGCACGTTCTTTACAAAGTAGTCTGCAGCAGCAATGTTCAGTGCTCCCCTGGTAACCAGTATTATGATTTACTGTAGTCAAAATCTGCTACATGTTGTAGGTGATAGCTATACCTTATAACAAAGTGTATGGTGCCTTGTACCAAAAATTGTAAAGAAAACTACCTGGATGTGATGTAGTGCCCATGTCCAAAATCTAACATCAACTTCATCTTTATACTTCATAGTCGAGAGTCTCTTCCTAGAATTCAGTCACCTGTGATTGTGCGGTCAACATTTGTTCATGTGGACCTCATGGTAGTTGAGGCACCAAACTAATACAGTAATTCTAAATCTTTATACTCAAATTAATCTACCAACATATATTTAAATTTTTTGACAGAGGTTGAACTTAAATAGAAGTACTAAATAGTTACGGAGTCTACCTCTATTCCAATATATATAAAGTTTTGGTAGGCTAAAATGGCCTACCAAAACATCTCTTATATTTAGGAAAGGAGGTAGTATTTTCTATCCGTATAATTTTTTTCTTTATTTGTCTGAACATGGGTACATCTCTCCATGAACCTCAGTAGGTGACATCATATAACCCAAATTTTAGCTCTTTTCTCTGTGTATGTCCTCCAAACTACTCCCTCTATATCAAAATATAAGATGTTTTAGCACAAGATATGTCCACATGCATGTAGACATATCTTAGTGCAAGGTTCATGGCCCGGTTCTTCCTTCACCTCCTAGGAGGCTTGTAAACTGAACTCTCTCCTTTTCAATGAAAAGAAATGCAAAGGCTTTTTTGCATTTCTCGAAAGAAAACCTGGACGGCCATCTGAGGTCTCGGCGTACCTGGGTCACTGGTGTATCTGGTGAAGCTACAATATTGCTGTAAAAAAGTCGCATATTGGAGCTGTGAGAACAGCATGGTTTCTTCTGGCCTACTTTTTTTGTCCACGTGTTTATTAAACTTTCCATGGCAATACCTGCATGTTGTATAAACCCATGCCACTCCCATCTTTCTCAGAGTGTTTGATTTCGACTTCGGTGTGGCATTAAGGGAAAAAGATTGTCTAAACACAAAAAAGTAAACAAGCATGATGGTTTTCCTAATTAATTCAATGTTTAATTTTGTTTATGCATGCGTCCTGCAGGGAAAAGGCGAATTTACAATGGAGTATATGGAGCACAATACCGTCTCCCAAGATGTACAGGTGCAGCTTGTGAATGCATATAAGGCGACTAAGAGCGCAGAGTGATTCCTTCGGAGAAGAGGAAAACAAATTTTGATTCCATTATATACGTTAACTTTGTTCTCATGGGCCCTCGGATGACGTGGACATCATAAATAGGTGGTATTTGTAGAATTACATGGGGTAGTCATCACAACAGTAGAGAGATGTGTTTGCAATAATTTGGAATCCCTTGATACAAAATTCACGTGAATATTGTAGGCAATGATTTTTATGTAGCTAAGACACTATGCACTGACCATGATGGGAGATTTCTGGCCTCGGTTTAAATGTATGCTTGTTTGGAAATGTGGGTGTTTGTCTTTTCAAATATATGCACTGACCATGATGGGAGATTTCTTGCCTCAGTTTCTTGTTCGGAGAAATGAAGAGGCAAATTTAAGAGACTGTATAGCTGTTGATGGTGTTATGTGTAATTGACAGGCTATCTACGGAATATCTGACCTTCTGTGAGTGGTTGTTGGTGACTTATGTACCTTGTTCCATCAATGTTGGGAGCATGACCTTATGGTGTCACCTTCCATTTGGGTTTTCGTGCCAATCTGCCTCACAAGGTTAGGTGGATGAGCGCTACCGTGAGTTGTTTAGGGCAAATATTTTGAACATTAGTTAGGAGGTCAACTGGGACTTGTGATTTATTTGGCCAACCGCCACAACTGATTGCTATTTTCTGTGAAACGGTTGTCAACTGAAAATAGTTATAAGTATCTGGAGCAAACAGAATTTACCCACTAAGCTTAGTATTGGTTAGTGTTGTTACTTCTAGGTCAGTTCGGTTTGGATCATCTGTTCTGAACTCAAGAGTTCACAAATTCATACAGAGAGCCTTCAGTCTACTCTCAAATGAGAGACATGAAAGATATCCTGTCACGTATATGTGCCAAATCGATGACAACTGACAAGGCACTTTCATCTCTTATCAACTTTTTTCCTTCAATGGGATCATGGACTTCTAATAGCTACCTTTGCTTTCAACAGCTGGGGAACAAATGTGAAATGCATTTCCACCAGTATCCATATTATGCAGTGAAAATTCTTCACGCGCTTATTACTTTTATCATTAATCAATTTATTAATCAGAAGTGTAATGCTGTATGCTGCTATTACATATACACATTTAGATATAATATGGATATCGAGCAAACCAACTTATAAATATTCATGTATACTTTATGTAGTTAACCCATTCCAAATTAATTTAAGGTCCAGTTTTGTCCTAAGTCAAATTTCTACATATTTCTGTATCAGTGATAAGGCTATGGTAACACATAAACTGGTGGTAAGTTTACCTACATGAGGTATTTTGCTTTCATTTACCAATTTGCATTCCCAGTAGTTATCTATGATTGTTTTCCTCTATCTGAACCAAGTAACAGTCAAAAGTAAACAAATGCTGCCTCTTTACTTTCGAATGCAGGAGATGATCCAACGAAAATAAATAACCAATGCTGTAGAACAGAGCAAAACACCGCAATGAGACCGTCACATCTAATCCAAGGAAGAGAGGCAGGGAAAATAAATACAGAATCAAAGCGTGCATTCTTCATTTCCAACACGCTAAAACAGCATGGCACACATGACCAGACACAGAGCAAGAGAACACAACAGACCATGATACTGTTGCCAAGTAACAAGATAACGAGACTAAACCCAAAGAGAACGCAAATTTCCGGACATAACAAGCAACAAACATTACAGAACTATATAAGGGGCAAAATAGTACAATATGCAGGATCAGATGATAACTGTAACTACATGTTATTTCAGCATCATGTATCATATGACCAGGTCACCGAAGAGAGCAGATGACACAGAAGGCACCATCTCTCATAACAACACTAGCAACTAAAGTACCAGCAAGATCACAAGACACAAACAGCTCACAAGATAACAATAAATTTCAGAGCGACCAATGAAATGGCCAAAGAACAAGTGAAAGGGAAATTCGGTTCTACATCTCACAGCAAAGAATCCCAAATCGTTCAATCCCATAACAGGAACAGAGATACTAATAGACTATGCAGCAGACCGACACCAGATTCAGGATAACAACATTCCAATCCATTTCATTTCAGCATCGAGCTACATAGGACTGGTTGGGATACCGAAGAGGTCAGACGACATATCAACACCACACACACACCGCTACAACCAGATTAAGAACCAGGCACACGACCAGCGCCACAAAGAAACCTAGGCCCTCTCTCCACGGATGCGGCGCGCGAGCTGGATGTCCTTGGGCATGATGGTGACGCGCTTGGCGTGGATGGCGCAGAGGTTGGTGTCCTCGAAGAGCCCGACGAGGTACGCCTCGGCGGCCTCCTGCAGGGCCGAGACGGCGGAGCTCTGGAAGCGGAGGTCGGTCTTGAAGTCCTGCGCGATCTCCCTGACGAGGCGCTGGAAGGGGAGCTTGCGGATGAGCAGCTCGGTGCTCTTCTGGTACTTGCGGATCTCGCGGAGCGCGACGGTGCCGGGCCTGAAGCGGTGGGGCTTCTTCACGCCGCCAGTGGCCGGCGCCGACTTGCGCGCCGCCTTGGTCGCCAGCTGCTTCCGCGGGGCCTTGCCGCCGGTGGACTTGCGCGCCGTCTGCTTCGTGCGGGCCATCGGGCTGGTGGCGGTGGGGGAGTACGGAGGAGGAGGCTGGGTTTGCTTCGCCGCCGGTGAGGTGTGGGATCTGGGATTTGGTGGAGAGGGATGGTGGGTGGTGGCGGGTTTAAATAGAGGAGGAGGGTGGGCGCGGGATGGGGAAATTTTTGGGGGGAGGAGGCGCGGGAGGTGGGAGATGAGGTTTGGTGCGTTGGATTTGGTGAAGATTGGACGGGTAGGATGGTGTGTGGGGTTGGGGCACGGGCCGATCCGTGGGGTGTAGAACTCTGTGATGTGGTTGGCTGGATTTGTGTCAAGCGGATCTGTGGGCGGGGTGTTTCCTTCCCGGATTGTGCTTTGGCTGCCACGTCCTGGGTGGGGCCAGAGGAGAGGAAGGCGGGCTGCGGCATATGACGGGATGGAAATTTTGGAATATACATCGCTCCAGGAGGAGTATAATGCATCTGCAGTTCTCAAAGTTGTTTACCATGCTTAAAACAGTTTCTTAAACTTAGAATTTAGGATTGTTTTGGACATCGTCGGTAACTTCGAGAATTGAATTGAGCCTTATCTATTACCATGTCAGCGCTATACACCAGCCATTCGTATTAAGTACCGTATATTAGAATTGTTTTGGACATCGTCGGTAACTTCGAGAATTGAAGTAAGCCTTATCTATTGCCACGTCAGCGCTATACACCAGCCATTCGTATTGAGTACCGTAGATGGACATACAAAACAACTTCTAGAACCATATTAAGGCAAATACTAAGTTTGAGAACCGTTTTAGACATGACAGACAACTTCAAAGATTACAGTCTGCAGATGCATTTTACTCCGCCGGGAGGGACAACCGCAACGTGTGCCACACAATGGACCTCATTTGATATCAGCAGATCGTTTCGGGTTGAGAATTTTGGGCCACATCACCTTTCTTCAAACCATGACAGACGAGTATGGGTGACAATGGATGTGGTGGAGGCGTGGAGCGAACGTGGACAGTGAAGGGTTTACGGTGCAGAAAACAATAATTTTCTAGCGTATGAAACCCTAACTTAGCCAGGATCTATCTATCTAGTACATGCGATAACGGTGACGGGACGGGTTACATTACCTCCATGTAGACCGATAGCGGGAATTACGCTCCCGGACAAGCGTTGACGATGAAGTCGTACGTAGCCGACCTCGAGGTCGCAGAGAACTCGCCGCGATGACGAAGACGATGACGCCGGAGTGTCGACGATGATCTGCGTCGACGGGCGTCGGGCGGAAGAAGGCAGAGCGCCAGCACCAGGGGTGGTGCGCCGGCGGGAGGGGGGCGCGGCGGCTGCAGGGGCGAGACGATGTCGCCCAGGCTACTCAAAAGGAGTTACCTCCGAGCACTCACAAACATACGGAACTTAGCGACAACCCCCGGTCATTCAGATCCAGCTGAAATCGCAGGGGTAGATCTTATCTGGAATCCCGCAAAGGTAGAATCCGAGCTCTTGAGGAAGCAACCGAAGTGTAGTTCCGTAGTCTCCAGATGTAATCGCAAAAGAGGTAAGATAAGTTTATAATATATAGGTGAGTTTTAGTTCTATAATCTCATTATCAAAAACACACCACACCAAGATTATTATCCCTAAAAATAATAATGGCGATTACACGACCCTCATCCACCACACTACCCCCGATCATCACGGCCGGCAGCACAGCTTCAAAGGTGGACATAAAATGTCGATCACAACAACTCTGTGACGCGTGCTCGATCTTTCGATCTTCCCGTGTTCCGAGGCCATATTTCTGGATATGCTAGGCTCGCCAATCAAACCTCGAAGACCCTGCGCGTGCAACATGGCTTACACCGCGAACGACGAGATGTGTGACACCCGATCATCATGGCCTGCCTCATAACGTAGAACTTTCTTGGTGGTGCGCAACGAGGGAGAACACAATTTTGGTATTTGTTAGGGATCATCCTATTTATGATGCTACCGTTGTATATCTAGCATATAAGCAATCAATAGGATGCACACACAACAGCACACAATAATGATGCAATGAAGTGCGATGTGACATGGTCGATGCGCCTGGACCTTCATGGCCCCCGGCGCCCCGGCATGGCTCCGAGTCTACAAAGCCCTCCATTGCCTCCGACAGTACGAGTAATATCAAAACTTACCGTAACCATGTCACATAAAATAACGCCTCTGCAAAACAAAGTTAGACGCCTCTAGCTTTATTTAGTTTTGCAAGTTTTACGTGGCATATAGGCTTATTCGTAAGAGAATCGCTTCCCTACCTACGAACTTTGTACCACAGTCAATCGTATAATTGCATGTTTAAGCATCCCTTTCGGGCCCTCCATTGAAAATGCTTTGCCGACTAGAGAGAGAGAAACAGACACCCGCCAGCCACAGATACGGTGCAAGCCGTATGTCAGTAGTGGAACCAGTCTCGCGTAAACGTACGCGTAAAGTCGGTCCGGGCCGCTTCATCAACTCAATACCGAAGGCATCGCAAGTGCACGCTAGAGGGTAGCAAATATAAGAAAGACGCCCTCATTCAACATGAGTTATAACCGTACCAGCAGTACTACGCATAGATCGGCTCTGATACCATTGAAGGGTTTACGGTGCAGAAAACAATAATTTTATAGCGTATGAAACCCTAACTTAGCCAGGATCTATCTATCTAGTACATGCGATAACGGTGGCGGAACGGGTTACATTACCTCCATGTAGACCGATAGCGGGGATTACGTTCCCGCACAAGCGTTGACGATGAAGTCGTACGTAGCCGACCTCGAGGTCGCGGAGAACTTGCCGCGATGACGAAGACGATGACGCCGGGGTGTCGACGATGATCTGCGTCGACTGGCGTCGGGCGGAAGAAGGTAGAGCGCCAGCACCAGGGGTGGTGCGCCGACGGCAGAGGGGAGGGGGGCGCGGCGGCTGCAGGGGCGAGACGATGTCGCCCAGGCTACTCAAAAGGAGTTACCTCCGAGCACTCACAAACATACGGAGCTTAGCGACAACCCCCGGTCATTCAGATCCAGCTGAAATCGCAGGGGTAGATCTTATCTGGAATCCCGCAGAGCAACGGTGCTCAGCGGTATAGCTTAGGTGGAGAGAGGGTGCAAAACGGGCGGAGAAACAGCTCGGCCGGCCTGCAATACAATTAATTGTATTTTGTAATGAATTAATCCAATTAATATGCCTTGGTATATAAAGGGGGAAGGGGGTGTGCAAACCCCCTGACTCCCCCATGTGGACTAAAGGAGGAGAGGGGAGGGGGGGGTTCGGCCGAACCCCCCTTGGGCTTCTCCCACTCCTAGTCCAACTCGGACTAGGAGGCCCAAGCCTCCCTTTCCTTGTGGGGTGCGGCTCCCCCTTTTTCCTTTATTTAATTAATATTAAATTAATATAAAAATCCCATTAATTCATAATTAATATATTTATAATTCAATATCCCATGACTCCGAAACTACTTTGGAACCACCCGAACAGCTTTCGGACATTCCTGAAACCATTCCATACCTCCCCGGAACTCTTTCCGGGTCATTTCTCTCTCTCCAACAAATTCCTATAATATTCCAGATTCTATCTCCTGGTGTCGCTAAGACCTTAAGTTTGTTACGCTACAGTTCGAGAACACTCCAGACATGGTCGAGACACTCCGCTCACCAATGACCGTCAGGGATACCTGGAAGTATATGACGACCCCTGTGCATTCCATGAATATCGTCGTTGAACCATAAATATGACATTCATTCCCTTTGTCTCTGCGATACTACCTTGTCCGAGATATGATCGTAGACACACCGATGTCTTTGTTGTATCTTGTTACCGACGAAGGTTATTAACTCGTCTGCGATATTACATCTCCATGACCTAGTCATAAGCTGCGCAGCTATATAGATGCAATGTCACCGAGTGGGCCCAGAGTATCTTTTCATTACAAGAATGAACAAATCCCGCTCTTGATCCTTACGTCTTGATGCTCTTTCGGAATACCCAAGATGGACACCGTTATTGTCATGCTATATAAGACACAACGTTTGATGCTCTCAAAGTACCCCTACAAAGCATTAATAAGTACGGTCTCACGGTCTAAGGAATAAGCTATCATATTCTTATCTATTGCAAATGACAAACATCGTAATACGATCTTATTGCAATACTTTACGTATGTCCATCACCTTATTCAACTAACAAGATGACCCCATTGTCAACCGACGTCATTGTCGTTGATCGGGAATCTCGATCAACTGTTGCCCAATGGACTAGCTCATACAGAGGCTTGCTAGGGACCTAGTTGTCTATGTATCACACGTGTATTAATAATTCCGATTAATACAATTATATCATAATACACAAACCTATTATAAACTTATAAGATAATGCAATAAATACTACTTATTTATTTGCCTCTAGGGCATATCTCCTTCAGACAGAAGTGGTGCTGGCACCACATATCGGAAGGCTAAGATTTGGTCGGCCAACTTTAACAGACAGGATGTGGTGGAGGAATACACTAGTAATCAAGTGCACGTTACATATCATTGTATGTTGTTCTAACCGCAGTCTAAAGATTTTAGAGAAATTTATTTCAATTTAAACTAAACTGGTGAATCATTCTTGGTTTGTCGCGATAAAAGTATACACAAATTCATTTATTGTTTCCGAGATGAAATAGCAGAAATTTCATCCAATATGTATTGTATGTTGTTTCCAAACACAATCTACGGACTTTAGAAAAAATTATTTAACTTAAACTAAACTGGTGAATCATTACCGATTTGTCGCGGTAAAAAAGTTCACTAAGCCATGAGAACAAAGCTACCAATAAAGATTGAAGATCGACCATACATCATCTTTGTCGGATTGAAAATATACACATTATTCCGATTAAACAAACGTGTGATCAGATCAAAAGTACTCTAACCTTGTGTGCCCTGCAACCCGTGCCGTGTGTGGTGGATGAGCATAGGAAAGGGCGGCAACTGTCGTCTTCCTCCTAGTGTCCAGTCGATTCCTCTGGTGGTGACAACTGCCTTCCTCTACCCAGATCAGGCCACCCTATCTCCGATGGTGTGTAGGCGTGGAGGGTGGTGGCAGCGTAGTGGTGGTGCGAGCCGGCGGACAAATGCGGGGATTGAGCGGTTGCGGGGACGGGTGAGCGCCATAAACTTCCCCCAAGCCCGCTCGTGTATTGTCGCTGACAGGGCTGTGGTCGCTGCGACTTTGGCTCCGCCATATCAGCGATTTTGTTTGGGCTCGTCGGAGACGGAGGTCCCGAGCGTCGTAGACGCGCTTTGTGAGGCGGCGGCCGGATTCGTGGATTGGGTGGCCGCCGTCGCCGCGCTGTACCGCCCTGCCGAGCTCAAGCATCTTTGTGAGGCGTGTGGGTGGGAGCACGGCAGTTGTGCAGGAGTGGTGCGTGTGTGTGGGCGGGCGGAGGTCACGAAGCTCTTCTTTTCCGTTATTTTTTCTGTGCGGTGCAAACATACAACATTGGGAGGATGTGGGACGTTGGTGCAAACATACAACATTGGGAGGATGTGGGACGTTGGTACAAACATACAACATTGAGAGGATGTGGAACGTTGGATCTTAAGCTCTCGATGGTTCATATCCTCTGGATCTGACACTTTGTTTCTTTTAATATTAGTGGAGATATCAGTGAGTAGCCGTACGACCTTGTTTTTGCGTGGGTCTGACCTGTCAGTATGACGTTGCGGAACGGATGTATCCGGACGACACCAAACCCTTCCAACCTATGAGATGGATATGGGGTTGCTGTATAGTCCATACATTTGGGTTTAGCGAGCCCGGTTGGATGGTATTTTTCTGTCTAATTGTTTGTCCGGTCAGGCGGTCACGTGGTTGGAGATGTTGTACCGAAGTGCAAACGCGCTATACACATATACCTATATATGAAGGCGCGTCGTTTTTGCGCTTCGATTTGCCCTCCACGTCGCTTCTTTGTCGCTGGCCGTTCGATCCTGCAATCCCACGCTCGGGGACCGCTTCGTCTTGGTGCTAATTCCCGCGTTACTGTAGCTGGGCCTTCTCCACCAATCAGGCGCCGCCACGCCTCCCGGTGATTGCGAGGTTGTCGGTTCTCCGGTCGCCTCCGATTGCTTCCTTTTTTCGTTCGGCCTTTTTTTCTTCGCTATTTCCCTGCCGGACTATGCTATTCGTATCTTTCTTTCCCCCTTTATCTCTCCCGCACGAGCCGGACATTGCCGCCGGCCGCCCACGCGCGCCGCCCCCTTCTCCCCCAGCCCCGCACCTCCCCCAGCCCTGAGAGGCACGGCGTCGAAGCCGTCTTCCTCGCCGGCACACGCGAGCAGCGGTCCGGCCTCTCCTGAGGTAGATCGAACGGCGGCGCGACACCTCCTGCTTCCCTGGCGGCGGGTGCCTGCTCCCTTCCAGTCCACGCTCGTGTCCAAGGAGCTCTTGATGCAGGTCCGGAACGGACACCACCACGCCCTCACGCAGCAACGGAGGACGAAGACGAGGGGTTGCGCCCGCGGGAGGGCGAGCTTGGTGGCGGCAGCGACGGTGCCTCCCATGCCTCAATCTCATCGGCGGCGGAGGATGTGGTGCTCGAGCAGGAGTGCCCCGGGACGACCTGGACTTCCCGCTGCCGCCACCGCCGTGCAGGAACCACGCCAGCAACATCAGGCATCAGCTGCAGGTCCGACACTGCCCCTCCCCATAATCAGCAGGACCGGCGCCGCCTCTCCCCATTACCTGCACGACTGGCGCCGCCCTTTCCTCCTTGGGCTGACTCTCCGCCCTACAGTTCACGGCGCCCTCTACTTCCAGCTCTGCAACCATGTCGGTCCAAAGATGAGTTTATTCTTTATGTAGTTCCGATTTCTCTGTTTGGCTAGCAATGAACACTTCGCCCTATATGTATGTTTTTTGGTTTGCATCCTACAAGCTCAGTTAATACGATATTTTGCATTGTCCAATAACTACAACTTCACTTGTTTGGCAGATGCATGACTGTGTCACTAAAGAATTAATTTGCATACTATGAGCTCAGGAATATATGTGTTCAATTATATTTTCCCGTTCAGTCATTCACCAAGAAAGCTTCTTAAATCTACATACATTATTTTCGTCTATATTATGCCTGTTTTACTTGTGAAATGGTGCTCAGACTTCAAATAATTCAAATATATTTTTGAGTTATACAAATTAGACAGAATCTTCAATATTTCATTTGGAGGTAAATTCTGTATTGTGCCCTGATTAGTCTTTCTGAAAGTAGCAAGGCTCTTAAGCTTTTGTGTATTTCTTTTCTTATTATATAATCTAGGCATTACTCATCAGATATCGTCTTTGGTACTACTATGCTAGAACATGCAACTGATTTGAATTTTGCTATTGGATTTATTTGGTGTTAGAAGCAGACGCTATTGGATTTTTTGGTGTCATAAGCAGACTTCATTTCGTTAATAAATGAGTGGATTATTTTCATCACAACAGTGTTTTCAGCAAGCATGCGTATTGGGTAGGTGATATAGGTCACACTTGATATTTTACTTGACAACCTGACAAATTATTTGGAGGTGTTCCTTACCAGATTGGCCATCTTATTCTTGGGTATATGCGATCATTGCTACTTCCATATGTTTTTTTGCCTCTCCGTTGATATCACAAGCTACTGACTAACTTTCTATTTCTACTGAGGCAAATGATTTATTTAAGTGGATATGTTTGAAGTTGGATGCACTCTCTCATTTCCACTTTGCCCTGAAGCCGATATGTCTATGCAAGAAAATGTGCCTGCTCTGGCAATGAAAGAGATATTTCTAAATCCAAAGCGTTGGCATATAATAAAAAAATAAAGACATCAATCAATATTGGATCTGAAAATTCATTAAGTAGCACATTAAACCTAATTTGTTGACATTTTTATATTAAGTAATAACCGTTTGATGTAGTTATGTATGCATGACACCTGAATTAAACCGACAACTACGTACTGCATATCATCCTACATAGGTAGCGGAAGACTTTTGACATTGATGGAAAAATAAATCTACTGATGCCAACTATAAGGAGTTCATACTGACAGCTGGGCTAGAGTTTTCCCACTTAGTAGACATCCAAAATTACTTGCTGAATGTACGCTTTCTATTGTGATGTAATTGTTTTTCCCCATATTTTATATCATATGAATAACTTGGTACTTTTGCACTCTCAGCAGATATGGTGAAAAATAAACGATATGAAGCATTACTCATGCAGTTTGTGAGATCTAAAACATGTATGTGACCTATCTTGCCGCAAATGTCAGAATTACCCGTATCTTGGGACAATTATCTCCTTCTTAATTCTTAGCACTAATGACTAGGGGAATATATATGTTTTACTGTATTTTACTTTCATCCCCGACCAAATTATTAGGCAGGTGCCCTTTTATGTGCAAGGCGGACAACTCGATGTTTAGAGTACATAAAACGTTGGCTTAGTTAGCTTTGCATTTTCTTACCTATATGATGTAATTATCACATAAAGCAGCAGAGCTACAGGTATAACTTCGGATGTTACCAGCATCGATCCATGCAATGTTCAGCCATATTACGGGGTATTTTGGTAATCCATGCAATCTTATGCTTATTGTTGCATCAGTAATGAGTAATCTCTTTAAAATCCACTCCACCCGGCCCCTGGGAGCCAATCTAACTAAAATTTAGATGTAATGTAAAGAAGTAAATAATTATGCTATGATAACTACGGTTGGTCATTTTTGCAAAAGCGTATTATTACCTGAAGTTTGACACTTACGTGGCGTTGAGCAGCGGCCAATGACGCATACATGGTCAACATCTCTATTTTTACTTATTGTTTTTTTGAATTGTTCTACTGATCGAAACTGCTCACGTGCTGATTTCATAAAATTCTTAATATTCCACGCTGAAAACTGAACTAATAATCATTACTCCTGTCATCTGATTGCTTTACTTAGCTTTGCTTTGAGATTAGACATATACTAGCTGGAATTGCTCACAGGAGGGAATGCAGTTTGAATTTCAAAGGGATGCAAATTGCTATCCAAGGACTGCAGTAATAGTGAGATGTATATTACTGAAATTTCTATGTATGTTTTTGTGTTATTTTACAGGTTGCTCTAACTTAGTTTCTTGGCAGGGGATCCTTGGTCAACACTATTGTACAATGTAATATTTGGAATTCACGGACAATGTAAACTTACGGCATGGTATTTGTAGATAAGTATTGACTTCAAATATTTAGTTTCTTACGTTTTTATTCTTATTTTCCGTGTAAGTTGCCGAGTGTTATGTTTGCTATATACAAAATGTCAGATTGGGTTTGGAAATTAATCATCTAAACAATAACATTGCTTAAAAGAGGGTATTCTGTTTATTAATTTCTACTTATGAGGATTGTGCACTTTTCGATTTTACATCTGTACAACCACCAATGTTGCATCCTGGAGTGCATCGTGAATTCTATTATGTGTATATCATGCAGCCTTCTTAGTTCTCATCAATATTTCTACGGTTTTAATGGAAATTATCTCATTTTGATATGTATGCTTTTAAAAAAGGTACCGTCTTATTAAGATCTATGATTTGCAGTCTCTGTTTACTATGAGCTGAAATTTTTATTGACTACGAATAGAATATCTTATAGTTGAAAACCAATTTATGTTTTAGTCTGTTGTCTCTATACTATGAACATGATTTGCTTACTCTAAACGCTTTCGTCCAGTAATGCCCATCTACTCCACATAGTATGACAACTATAGGTAGTACAAATTGAGTAATGCAAACCTTATTTGCTCTTACCATTTCATATTCTGAAAACTAAAACATTGTGTAAGTTTACATCTCTTATCTGCCACTGACATTCGAAAACAGAAGGTTGCAAACCAATAAATATTCAAGATAATTCAAATGTCAGCTTACACCTAGGTTTCCACGAACAACCTAACTACAAACATCAACAAGCTTAACGTTCTCACACACCGAACATATATAGGAAAATCCCCAAACCAGACAGCCAAAAAAATCATTCTAGCTAAAAACATGAAATCATTCTTCCTATTTTAACAATAATTTGTACTATTTATTATACTCACACAACAAGCACGGGTGCGGCGTATCGCCGCGCCAAGATGTCTAGTATGAAAGACTGAACATCTAAACACTTGACAGATGTGAGATATCCAAATAGAGTGTAACTCTAAGGTAGTGCACTTATAGTTTTTACCCGAAACTACGTTCTATATGAATAATACAACCAGATCCGGTTGTCCGTTTATTTAAGCACGACAATCTTTGTTTGTTCCTACATCATCTAAATCAGCACCAGGAGCGGTTCCAAATGCACTTTCATTTTACGTCCAATTTAAATATTTTAATTTTAGTATTCAGAATTAAAACTCATAAAAAATAATTCCTCCTTTTCTAGAATTAAAAAAACCCTAGCTCCCCCGTAGTAAGCTAAAAAATAGCATGTTAAACGAGCTAGCGGATGTCTCCTCCAGATGCTATGCACGCTATAGCGTAGTATATTTTAAATAGCGTTCTAAAAAATGACAGATATAACCCAAAAATAAAGATTTTATAAGAATAAAGGATTTAGTATAAAATGGTAAAATAATATATGAATAACCACATATAAAGTTCTTCTCCATTTGTTTAAAGCATTAACCAACTAAGGATGGCAATTGTATCCACGGATACGGGTATTCGCGGGTATTGTACCCACATGGTAGGGTAGAGGTATAATTTTATACCCATGTCGTAGTAACCGTACCCTGCCCATTAATTCACGGATAGGGCACGGGCATAATCTTGTACCCGTGGGTATACCCATATCCTATCCGTTTATATATCTTACCCATGAAGATATAATGTTAATTCTCGTGAGTTTATAAACCTATGATAAAATTGTCATCAATGATCAGTTTGAGTTGAGATAATTATCATGAAATCAAAAATATATAATGAGTTGATATAAATATTTTTTCTTTTATCAATGTGTTATTGATGTAAGTAAAAATACATACATCATGTGCACTATTTAATCAACGGGTATCCGCCGGGTATGGGTACGGATACGGGTAAAGTTTCATACCCGTGGGTACATATATGGGTAGAGTTTTGTACCCATTAACTATTCGGGTATGGGTATGGTATTGCTCTACCCGACCCATACCCTGCCCATTGCCATCCTTAATACCAAGTTACCAACACCCTAATGCTGTGTTTGGATGTAGGAATTGAGCCCTGGAATTGATATTTTAGAATTGTTGGACTCAATTCCGGTGTTTGGAGTGGCCTGTGAATTGGGACCTGTAAACTCATCTCAATTTCCAGCCCGTCCCCACGCGTTTCCACTCAGCCCAAAAACTTTGCAAGCACGGAGGCTCAGAATCGTAAGGAATTCGCGAGTCGCTTCTCCCTCGACCTCTCCTCCGCGACTCCCCACAACGACCTCCCCACCGGACTGAGATCCAGTGCCTTGCTTAAGACAAGGCACACGTTGCCTGAGGCACAAAATCTACCATCCATTTACATCTAACAGTCCGGCTGCATTGAAGGCCAAATTACTTGGTCGTCCCCAGGCGCACAAGGCAAACTCAAGCGGAAAGGAAATACCTGCACGCCACCGTTCCCCGCAAAGCAGCGACGCGGGCGCCGCCATGGGAAAGGGAGCCGCCGTGCGAGCTTCCGCGATGGGCCCTGGATAGCACTACGCCGGCAAGCCCTTCCACCCGCATTCCTACGAGCTGCTCCTCCTCGGCTCGTTACATCAGGCTCCTCGTCCTTTTTGACACGGTGCGGGTCGGCTCCGCTCCGACAACCTCCTCCGCACCCTGTACGACCTCTCCTCTACCTGGAACACAATGGAGCGCCTGTGCTTCCACCAGCGCTTGGCAACGGGCACACGGCAGGATACAGCTGGTTTGCTAATCTGAGTTTGTTCTCTGTCTGTAGTTGTCTCTACATAACTGAATTTCTGTGCAGGTCGTCAGCTCCTTCCTTGTGCATGTCGTCGTGGCCGTCGGAGCAGGTCGTCAAAGAAAGCGTAGAAGGATGGCGTAGGGAGGCATAGGAAGTCGTCGGAGGAACCGTCGGAACGGGGCGCACAACGGGAGGCACGGAGCAGCAGATGTGGGCGGACGGCCGGAGGCAGACGGAGCAGCCGATTCAGTGGAAGGCGCCGGAGTTCACCTTGGAGGAGCAGCCGGAGCGGCTCCTCTCTCTTTCCCACGGCTCCATGGCTGGAGCTCGCTCCGTTTCCAGCAGTGCGGCGACGGGTACATCAGCAGCTCATTGCCTTGCTCGCGTGAGAAACAGAGGAAGAAGATGGTCTATTTTGCGTTGACTGCAGCCGGACCGTTAGATGTAAATGGATGGTAGAATTTGTGCCTCAAGGCAACGTGTGCCTTGTCTTAAGCAAGGCACTGGATCTCAGTCCCCACCACCCACCGGGATTCCTCTCCTCCGCGCAGCACCGGCGACGAGCCGAGGTAACTCCGGCGCCTCTCCCCCTGCCCTCCTCTCTCCCCGCCCTCCTTTCTCCCCGCCATCCCCTGCCCATCCCTTCTCTCCCGCCCAGCCCCAACAACCTGAAACCCTAGATCGACTGGACCCTGCCTCTCCTCTGCCTCGCCGACGGGAGGGTGCCCCGGCCCTTCCCCGGAGACGATGCGCGCCTCTCGCAGCCGCAGCGCGTCCCCGCACGCCTCAAGCGCAGCTCGTCCCCGCACATGCTCCGAGCGCCAGCGCGCCTCTTCTTCCTGGCTCGATGCCCTGCCTTCTCTCTTCCCTGGCTCCCTTCCCTACTATTCTCACATTTTCTAAATACATTTTTCTGTGTGAAATGCAGATTTACAGGAGCTTTGAAAAGCTGCAGTGAAGGTATAATCCTCATATCGCTGCCCCTATTTTCTGTACATATATGACTCGTTTCAAGTAGATTAACATGGTATTGCAAGTAGAGTGTGCAATTAGGTACTGTATGTGTATTTGTAATATATACTTACACAATGTATGCTTCAATTAATTCATTTTACAAATGGTGTGTGCATTGTAGCTTTTTATCATGTCTCAGCAAGAGTTGGTTTCTTACATTACCGAGGAGAACAAAAGAAGAAAAAGAAAAAGGATATTATTGTCACAGAAGTATTTTGAAATGTCATGTCTTGCTCTAGCTTATCTTAGTACTCAAAGGGCACCTAGAGACCTCGGATGCTTCACTGATGAGGAGGAAACTGTTAGATATCGGAAGTACATCTTGAAAAAAACTTATGATGGTTCCGAGACAAATTGCTATCAATGTTGAGTTTCTAAATACACAAGGGGCAACAACATAGTATAAATTGGTGTATTTAGAAACTCAACATTGACATTGTCAATTTTTGATTCAAAAGATGAAGTGACAAACTGTAGTTTGTCACCAGTGCAAATGGGTACCAACTTCTTCTTCCTAAAATAATGTGCGACACTATGACGTTTTAGCATGATATAACATGCTATTACACCAATAACACCGTAAGGAGCAAAAGCACTCCCTCCGTCTTGAAATAAATGTTTTTTATTTAATTTAATATAGATGTATCTAGAGTTGTTTAATGTCTAAAAAGATTCATATTTAGATAAATCTAACGCTTTTTATTTTATTTTTGGACGGAGGGTAGTAAAATTCCGTCGAAATAAAGTACTCCCTTCGTTAAAAAATAAGTGTTTCAATTTTATAAAAAGAAGATGTATTTAGACAAAACCATATCTAGACACTTTTTCCCACACGCACACATGTGGAATGTGGAAGGAGCCTGCAGGCTGCAGCGCACAAGCGGCCTGCGTTCTATACCAAACACCGAGCCCACGTGTTCAAAGCCCAACAAGGAAGCGGCACTGGGATCTGAACTTCTGAAGTACTCGTGATATCTCGCAAAAAAAAGTAGTGCGTGATATCTTCTACGTTGGTGGTCTCCTTCATCGGCGGCCCCTCTCCGGTGAGCAGCTCCTCAACATCGTCCTTCCCCTCTCCTTCTTTCACGTCGAAGATTAGGGTTTGAAAATTTCTTGGCCGCCCCCGTGTGTACTCGTCTGCCTCGGCTTGGAGTGGGTTCCATGGACCAGATGTGATTTGACCCCGGGAAGGCCGAGTGGGTTCTTGGCTGTACTCTGCTCTATAAGTCCAATCCATTTGGTGATGTAGTTTTTACTTTTTGGTACTGATTTAGTGCAATAGACCTGTCCCACAATCATTCATTGAGATCCGTTGGACTTGTTCTTGCCTCTGATGTGTTCAACAATCAGCACCGGAATGCATCTTGAATTGGATCTGAAATACTGAAACTGGAATCATGCCCCTTTTTAGCATAATTTTTAAATCCTCGTGGAGGAATAATAGAACGCAGACGACTCAAAGATCTAGTGTCTCTGAGAGTTGGATGCACAAACTAGAGCGTATATGCAATATATAAGCGCCGAAGATTATGAAAGAACCTGCACAAAGTCAAGTCTGTTCTGACTAGTTTCCATCTCCAAGCTTAGGTCGCTAAGGATCCTTTCTGTAAAATAGTTTTATGTATTTCAGTTACTACTGATGCAGAGGACATTAACATAAGAAACAGAGTGCATAGCAGTTCTAATGATGGTTTATTTCGATGGTGTAGTTGATTAGCACACCATGCAGTTGTTTGAATGTTAGCTTCCTACGTATTTGACTTCTGAAACTGTAAAAAACGAAACACTCGTACAGTTTTCCAAAGCAACTTATCTGCTTGATTGCAGTCACTCCCTTATTTGAGTCCTGCAAGACTCCTGTACGAAGAAGCACCACAACCTGAAGGTTCTTAGCTGTTTCACTGATATCCTGTTTGATGCTTCTGCAATCTTCTCTGTGTGGTCTGCCCCAATGCAATGCTCCTTCAACCTGAGGTCCTTTCTTTGAGGTAGTGAAATCATCATCTTGATGTCACCTCTAAAGATGCAAGCTATAGATTGTCTATATAACTGGCTTGCCTGGAGCTAAACATACTGATATGCTTGTGTATGCAAGAAGATGTGAATAATGGCTACGGTGAGAATAGAAGAGAAGGAAATCATAGACCAGAGACTTCCATCTGTCTCGTGCTTCTCACCTCCGCACCCATATCAAAGATTAGCAATATACTCCCTCCGTCCCAAAATAAGTGTCTCAAGTTTGTCAAAAAGTAGATGTATCTAGACAAAGTTTGTCAAATGTCTAGGTACATCTACTTTTTGACAAACTTGAGACACTTATTTGTGGACGGAGGGAGTATAAGGTTGAGATCTCTTCTAAGTAATTTAGACATGAAAGCGAGGATGTGCTTGTTTCTATTAACATGTGAGGAAACTAAGTAGACCATAAGAAAAGTAAGTTAAGCACCACAGATTTCTTCTTCAGGGAAATAAGAGATGATTAGCTCAGAAACAAAGCATTTCCAACTTCATGGCCAATTTCAGTGGACGGACCTGAAACTGGACGACTGGTTGATCATTTCAATGTACTGTAAAACTAGGGGGCGGACCTCCTTTGATCTTTAGTACTAGCAAAGGAACTAAGCAATTTCACTAGAAGGTAGTGAGTTCACATTTTAATGCATAGCTTCTATATCATCGTGATCTCCAAATTACAAAGAGATCTGTTTGGAAATTTGTTCATTCTGAATAATTGACAAGCTTGTAAACTATCTGTATGAGGATAAGTTTTTTTCTACTAATTGCTCTCTCCATGACTCCGCCTTCTTGTGTCAGTATGGCGACGGTGGCAATTTACAGCCTTTTCATCATCAACAAGTCTGGTGGCCTTATACACTACAAGGTATCTTCCTGTACTGATGTTCCTCTTCTACCTTCTAGACATGGAGTCTGAACAACCTGCACATCTCTTCAGGACTATGGCTCAGCAGGGAGAATGGACACCAACGACAGTCTACGGTTGGCCAGTCTCTGGCATTCCATGCATGCTATCTCGCAGCAGTTATCCCCTACCCCTGGCTGTAATGGCATTGACCTCCTACAAGCCCACAACTTTGACCTCCATTGCTTCCAATCTCTCACAGGTATTCAGTTCTCCCATGTTTCATGTAACTTGATTGACAAATCCGCTCTGCATGCTTTAGGCGGTTAGTATTTTTTTAGTTGGAGAGGATTCCGTTTTAGTAGACTCATGAAGTAAAGAAAATCCATAGTGTTCTCTTGATGTTACTCCTTATCTGTGTTAACGATTTATTTTGAACACAAAATAACTCACGTGATTAATTTTTTGTTCTATTTTATTCTTTTAGTTACTATCCAGCAATCACAATCTTGCAACGCCTTAGACTATCAGTCATTTGCTTGGTGCACAACATTCATTAGTTTGTTTTCGGTATTGTTTGAGTTGGTGAACTCGTCTAGTACGTTCATAAACTAAATTGATGCAATCTAATTTCATTTGGTTGTTTATCCTAGTGGGATATGTCATATTTGTATAGCATAGGTGAGCTATGCCTCCCAGTTCCTAGCCATTTTTCTGCCAGATCATCGGATGCCGTTTGGATAATGGGTTTGGATGGGACAGGTAGGAATCTAGTTTGCAATTAGGACCCTCCAATCACTGATCTGTCTGCTTGCTTGGCTTCTTCAGGGACGAAATTCTTTGTTGTGTGCGAAACAGGGGCGCAGAACATGGAAATTTTGCTGAGAGCTATCTACGAGCTGTACACGGATTTTGCTTTGAAGAACCCTTTCTATGAGATGGAGATGCCGATTCGATGTGAGCTCTTTGATTTCAACCTTGCTCAAGTGATCCAGAAGGACCGTGTTGCACTTCTGGGCCGGTGAAACATGTCAAAGAAAAATACTTCGAACCATCTCTTCAGAGATTCTGATTAACGTACTGCCCTTGAATTTGGTCAGCCAGAGATAGCTGTTTTTGAGTTTTTGCCTTCGAATATGTTGCTGATATCAAATGGCCTGAGTGTCATGTTGCTCACTCGCGCATATGTAAGTTGTTTTGGCGGAGCTCAGTTTATAGCTTTTCAAGGACAATGTTCAACTTGGACTTGCGATTCTCCATGGATTTGACAGGATTTTGTGCACGTGTATGTGGGTAATAATGATCTGGTATCCTGTTTCAACTTTCAAGTGGTGGGAGGAGCTTGTGACGTCGACCCTACCGAGTTTCTCAGTATATCAATTTAGTGTAGGTTGGAAATAAATTCAGTATGAAATCCCACTCATACATCATCACACATTTGCCCCAAATCGGACTCGTAAGAAGTTGACATGGCTAAAAAAAGTTAGGTGAGCCTGACCCAGCTGACCGGGGGGACCCTAGATTCAGCCGTGCCCCTCCCCCCACCACACTCAACCTCCCTACCCGTGTTGCTGTTGGAGGAAGCTTGCTCGTTTTTCTGGTGGGGGAGGGCTCGGCCCTGCTGCGGACGACGTCGTCCTCGGCGGCCCACTCCCTCCCACGGCTTCTCCTCCGACAGCGCCATCTCCAAGCGGCTCCGGTCATCTGGTTCGGCGGCGCCAATGGCTTCTCCTGCTCGACGTGATGGGATGGGGTTGCGGCCCCCTCTTGCCCCTGGAGGCACGACACACGTGGTGTATGGGCGGCAGCAGGTCTACTCCATCTGCTCGTGGGGTGCCAGATTCGGCTATGGCACGATTTGGATCATCTACTTTTGACGGCGAGGTTGCGGCTCATGAGCCGTGGTTGCGCTATCGTCGCACTGAAGGTGATTGTCCGTTCGGCGGCGCTTCGGGTCTCCCCGCCTTGGTCTGGCTGCATGGGGTAAGGAGTCCGAGTGCTCCGGACGAAAGCCGCGCCACGACATCTGTGGACGCCGTTCTCCCTCTCGAGGGGTCGTCGTGGAGTTCCTCGATTCTCCTTTGCCTCAGATCTCCTCTTCGGGTGAAGACCGTGATCCTGTGTTCGTAGGGTCGGACGATAACGTCGCCTCCCCTCTTGAGGGCACCGTCCTTAAGATGGAGTTCCGTCTGTGCTATCGCATGGGCTGGACTCTCACGATAGCGTGGTTAGCAGCGGCCAACTTTCGATATGGAGCGTCCGTGTGGCGTCAGTTTGGCAACAACAATGATGTGGTCGCGGCAAGTTCCTATTAGTGCTCTGGCGTGTTTGAGTGGCTTCGTGCTGTTTTCCCCAGGTCGTGAAGTCGGAGCCGCTATGTCCCTCAAGCCTCTTGTAATGAGCAGCGTTACGATGACCTACATTGGGTGCTCCAGTGGTGAAGTTCTTTCTCGGCGCATATCGGGTCCATCTCCTCTCCGGAGCTCTTCATCAAAATCGGAGATGTCTGCCTCTATCTGTTTGGCATAGGCCGACGTGGGTTTCTGGACGCCACTTCGGCAATGGTCTTCTTGGTTGCCATCCTTTGAAGTCGGAGTCGCTACCGCTGCAGGTGTGCAGCTTGATGATGATGACACGGGGAAACATCGACGACGTGTCTCACTTTGGTGGTGTGTGTACCTTGCGTGTGTAGCCAAGGTGGCTGAGTTGTCCTAGTGACGGTCGGTCGTCAAAAGTATTGTTTCAATTCTAGGCTCGTTTTTCGTTAATTAACCGGTCAATTTCCACTTTTTTTTATGAAATGAAAATGATAAATCTTTTACCTCGGTTTTAAAAAAATGGACTCGTATCCTCTAAATACTAGCTAAATGCCCGTGTGTTGCTACGGAATACACTGATAAATTGATTTTGAATCATACATTCACTAAGAACAAAATGTTTGACATATATATGCGTATGAATCTACTTTATAATGATACACATTTGTCCGTTTGAATTCAGGCGAATCTTTGCCGCTAGATATCCCTATAACCTCAAAATATCTAGCAAAACAACATTAAATTAGATCTAAAAAAAATGGAGAAACTAAAATTCAAAAAATGCTCTAACTAAAGGAATTCAACATTACTAATACACGGAATTCATAATTACATAGCATCCCATTACAAACTAATGACCATACAAAAGCTATCCTTTTTACCTAAGAACTATGAATATATAAATCATCATTGGTTGAATGGATATTTGTATTTTGCCTTAATTAACACACACAAATCATCCATGTCTAAGAGTGTTAGCTAATTTGAAAGAGGACGTTATCACCAGTCGACCGCACAAGAATTACCACTTCAAGCTCCTAGTTTAGCCTCTGAAGCAAAGACCAACAATGTCTACGATACCGAGGAGGTCCTCAACTGGAGCGTTGCCTGAGATTCATTCTTCCACTGGCATTGATCAAATTAGTCTGCTTCATCTGTATATGTAGGAGTTGCACTTGTCGGTCGATCAAGTGAGCATGAAACAACAGTAATCTCACCTAGAACTTGTTGACATCGGTGAAGATGTGTGACAACCCCATATGGTGTTCAACTTCGAGAACTGGACCCTACACGAATACAAATTGGATACATATATTTCCATCTAAGCCTGGCCTACAACACAGCGGGTGCTGCCGTGGATGAACCTGAATACCTGATCGAGAAGTGGACATATTATTTTGACTATATATTTTATCTCCACGGAGTGTACATGTAAGGAAGTCGAGAAAAAACTATTACTTTCCTGACCAAAGGCATAGAATAGCAAAACTGAGTGTCCAAACAAGATACACTTAAAAGAATACCGGGTTTTCATATATAAAGATCTACTCCCCTCTTGTATAATTGTAGTGACCTTCACCATCATTTAAAGTAAGGGTTAACAGCAGAGAAGGGTATTTGGTCACAACGTTAATTTCTTAGTGGTGGTGGTGCTGCTACAAAATTATTTCTCCAGAACCACATGCATATAAATGTCACAAATCATCTTATGATCTGGCTAAACTCGGCTACAAAATAAAAAATAGAATATAAACTACAAAGAACTTAGCTCTCTATGGTTTGTGGAGCAACAATAGAAATTATCATGTCAAGCTCTCGTGAGGATGGGAAACATCTAGCTACTACATTCGCCGACATCCGGCTACTGCTCTAGCAGGCCCTACAATAGAATGAAGACGATTGAGGATGCATTTTCCTTCTTCCATCTGCACACTTATGAAGGAGATATGCCCTAGAGGCAATTAATAAAGTGTATTCTTTATCATATCTCGTTTGTTCATAATAGATTTTTGTGTCATGCTAGAACCATATTAAGCGGAAACATTAATACGGGTGTGATACGTAAACAACCAGGTCCCTAGTAGCCTCTACTAAGACTAGTTTCGTTGCGCGATTGATGATCGAGGTTTACCGGTCATGGGGCATGGCGCCGGTCGGCAATGGGAGTCATATCTTGGAGAACGATGTGATGGACATACCCGGATTTGGAGAACGTAGTCGTTACGCCTTTGACCGTGAGATCAACTCTTATTGTTATTCCTGGAAGATACTTTGATCGCACCAAACGTCGTATCTTATATAGTATGACAATAACGGTGATACTTTTGGGTATCGGAAAGGAGAAGTTGAGACGAGGGGTCAAGAGCGGGATTTGCCAGTCCGCATAGCAGGATAGATACTCTCGGGCCCACTCGGTGAGATCATGTCTAATGAGCTTGCAAGCATGTGACTAGGTCACGGAGACATGAGATCATGAACGAGTAGAAGATAGCGTCGTCGGTAACGAGGTCGGGATTAGGTATGGAGATATCTATGGAACGACGCTCGGACATTCTAAGTATCGCTATGGCAAAAGGTTTAAGACTTTGTGTTCAGGTTTGATAGATGAAAGTCATTCGTTATATCACAGGGATTAATTCATGGGGTCCATGCCTACGAGTTAGTCGTTGATCATAGAGGAGTCTTGGTCATACCTGTTATTATATCGAACCGCTAGGGTAACACACTTAAGGGGTTTCGACAAGACAACCGGAAAGGAAAGAGATCACCGGGAGCGTCCCGGGAGGGGTCCGATGGAGATCGGGCAGCGACGAAAGAGTTTTCGGAGCTAGGAAAAATTATATATATTATGTTTGATATTAATTAGTGTAATTAATATGCAAATATGATTTTATATATTTATTTTCGAATTTATTTAGGCTGATTTCACTAAATGGGCCTTCTGGTCGAAAGAAGGCCCAAGAGGGGGGAATCCCCTTGGGGATTCGGTGGGGGCCAAGAGGGGCCGACCCAAGTGGGCCCACTAGGGGGCCGACGCACCCTCCCTAGCCGCACCAGGCATGTGGGGGTTAGTCCCACATTGCCTGGTTAGCTAGTTGGCTCTCCCCTGGGAGCCTATATAAGAAGGGGCACCCCTGGCCTTTTAATTCACCAATTAATTCCCAATTTCTCTCTCGATCTTGTGGTTCCCTTGTCGGAGCCGCGCCGAGGTTATGAGGGGGATCTCTTCCACCATAGCCCGCTGCCGCGCTGCTGGTGTTCCGGTCCAAGTCTTCCGCTGCTCGTCCTGGACTGGAGCTTCGGAGGCTGTCGTCTCCACCGTACGTGTGTGACGCCCTGCGAGGTGCCGCGCAAGCGGTACTCGGAGGTCTGCTTCCTCTACACGACCTTGAGGTCGGCTTCGTCGGTCTTCATCGACAATGTTTGTGCGGGAACGTAATCCCCGCTTTCGGTCTACAAGAGTACGTATTCCAATCTCCGTTCGTACTACTATATCTGCATAGAATAGATCTTAGCATGCTTTTAGGATATCGTTGGTAGGAATTTTTTTGTTTTCTGCACACGATCCTCTTCAGTGGTATCAGAGCCGATCTATCGTAGATATAGCTGTACGCTGTTAGAACCCGTGCTCTGCATGGGGGCACCGTTCCTGTTATTTGCTACCCTCTAGCGTGCACTTGTGTATTCCAGCGGCATTGAGTTGATGAAGCGGCCCGGACCGACTTTACGCGTACGCTTACGCGAGACTGGTTCCACTACTGACATACGGCTTGTACCGTATATGTGGCTGGCGGGTGTCAGTTTCTCTCTTTAGTTGGTCTTCGCATTTTCAATGGAGGGCCCGAAAGGGATGCTTAAATATGCAATTATTGGATCGTTGTTGTGGTCATAAGGTTCGTAGGTATGAAGCGGTTCTATTTACGAAAGCCCCAAGCGACGTAAAATATGTAAAAGATAAAGTAGAAGCGTCTAACTTTATTTTGCAGGGGCTATGTTATATGGTCAAGGTAGGTTTATTAAATTGTTTATAAACTGCGGGCGCCAAGAAGACCATGGTGCAATGGACTATATCACATTGCATCACATTTGATATTTTGTGTGCATCTTATATTGTGTGATTGTGTGTATAGTAGACATTAGTTACACGACGGTAGCTATATAAGGTGATCCCTTCAAAATACCACTAGTGTTCTCCCTCCAACGCGCACCAGCAAGAAAGTTCTACGTTATGAGGCAGACCGTGATGATCGGGTGTCAGACATCTCGTCGTTCGCATACAGTGGGTGTAAGCCATGTTGCACAAGCGTCAGGTGGAGGTCTTTGGTGGCCAGCCTAGCATATTCAGAAATATGGCCTCGGAACAGGAAGACCGAAAGGTCGAGCACGAGTCACAAAATTGGTGTGACGGACTTTTTGTCTACTCTTGAAATTGTGCCGCCGGCTCTGATGATGAGGGGTGGTGCAATGGATGGGGGTCGTGTAATCGCTTAAACGAACAGGAGGGATGTTCGTTTGAGTGGGAGTTATGTTAGTTTTTTTCTAAAATAATATAACTCAAAATTATTATGAACAAAGTCTTATGTTGTTGCAAATTCCATTGTAGATGTCTCGCCCCTCGTTTAATCTAGGTCTGTTCCTTGAGAAAGAAAATCTTGAGACCAATGGGTCAAACTTCATGGCCTGGTTCCGCAACGTGAGGATCCTCCTCACTCCCCATAGAGTGGCCTACGTCATTGAGGCCGCCATAGGTGACCCTCCCGCAGATGATGCCTCTGAGGATGAGAAGAAGGTCTTCCAGACCCGATCGGAGGATTCTGCCTTTGTCCAGAGTGGCATGCTCTACGTCATGGAAGCCGACCTGCAGAAGCGCTTTGAGAAGATGAGCGCCTTTGAGATCATTTCGAATCTTAAGGTTGCCTTCGCGCCGCAGGCTAAGGCTGAGAAATATGAGGCTTCTGAGCTTTTCTTCTCGGCCAAGATGGAAGAGCATAGCAGTGTAAGCGAGCATGTAGTCAAGATGTCTGACTACGTTCAACGCCTGAATGCTCTGGAATGCAAGATTCCCGATGAGCTGGCGATTGACAGGGTGTTGCAATCGTTGCCCCCTAGCTACAAAGGCTTCGTCATGAACTACAACATGCAGGGCATGGCTAAGTCCCTGGGTGAAGTGTTCGTGATGCTCAAGACTGCTGAGGTAGAGATTAAGAAGGAGCACACGCCGTTGATGGTCAACAAGACCGTTGATTTCAAGAAATCCGGTGACAAGGGAAAGCAGAGCTGGAAGTCCAGGAGGGAGGCAAAGTTGGCCGCCAAGCCCAGGACTAACAGGTCTGGTCCCAGAGCTAGCGTGGAGTGTTTCTACTGCAAGGGGAAGGGTCACTGGAAGCGCAACTGCCCCAAGTACCTGGAGGATAGGAAGTCTGGCAAGACGGTCGACAAAGAGCAAGGTATATTTGATATACATGTTATAGATGTGTACCTTACATCCGCCCGGAGCAACACGTGAGTATTTGATACTGGTTCTGTTGCTCATATATGTAACTCTCAGGAGGAGTTACGGAATAGAAGGCGGCTGGCGAAGGATGAGGTGACGATGCGCGTCGGCAACGGATCGAGAGTCGACGTGGTGGCTGTCGGCACGCTCCCTCTGCATCTACCATCGGGATTAGTTTTGGTTTTAAATAAGTGTTATTTTGTGCCATCCTTGAGTGTAAACATTATAAGTGGGCCTTGCCTGTTACAAGACGGTTATTCATTTAAATCAGTGTCAAGCAATTGTGCTATTTATATGAATGATATCTTTTATGTTGATGCTCCCGAGAATAACGGTTTATTCTTGTTGAATCTCGATCGTAGTATTCACATCCATAACATAGAAGCCAAACGGATTAAGTGTAGTGACGATACCGCCATGTATTTGTGGCATTGCCTTCTTGGTCATATTGGTGTAATGCGCATGAAGAAACTCCACTCCGATGGACTTTTGGACTCGTTGGATTTCAGATCCCTCGATACATGCGAACCATGCCTTATGGGCAAAATGACCAATACACCGTTCAAAGGTTTCGTTGAACGGGCGTCGGATTTTTTGGGGATCATACATACAGATGTGTGTGGACCGATGAGCGTTTTGACACGCAGTGGTTATTGTTACTTCGTCACCTTCACTGCTGACTTGAGTAGATACGGTTATATCTATTTGATGAAACACAAATCTGAAACGTTTGAAAAGTTCAAAGAATTCCAAAGTGAAGTTGAGAATCAGCTTAATAGGAAAATCAAGCATCTCCGATCCGATCGCGGTGGAGAATACTTGAGTTTTGAGTTTGGCACACATCTGAAGAGTTGTGGCATAGTACCCCAACTTACGCCAGCCGGAGCACCGCAGCGTAACGGTGTGTCCGAGCGACGTAATCGTACTCTACTGGATAGTGTTCGATCTATGATGTCTCTTACCGATTTGCCAGTTTCCTTCTGGGGTTATGCGTTAGAAACAACCGCATTCATTTTAAATAGGGCTCCGTCCAAGTCCGTTGAAACGACACCGTATGAATTATGGTATGGCCAAAAGCCTAAGTTATCGTTTCTGAAGGTTTGGGGTTGTGAGACGTACGTTAAGAAACTACAGCCCGACAAACTCGAACCAAAGTCGGAGAAAGTCGTTTTTGTAGGATACCCGCGGGAAACTGTTGGGTACACCTTCTACAACCAAGCT
Organism: Poa annua; assembly: GCA_026929855.1. Taxonomy (NCBI): domain Eukaryota; kingdom Viridiplantae; phylum Streptophyta; class Magnoliopsida; order Poales; family Poaceae; genus Poa; species Poa annua. The sequence continues at coordinate 84,002,868 of CM049430.1, forward strand.
GAGGGCAAAACTTTTGTCGCGAAGACCGGTACCTTTCTAGAGAAGGAGTTTCTCGCGAAAGGAGTAAGTGGGAGGAAGGTAGACCTCGATGAAATCGTTGATCCTGAACTCGAGATTCCGAGTGGCGCAACGGAAGCAATTCCGGAAACGTCCTCCGTGGAAGGAGTGGGAGAAACTGTCGAGGAAGGTGTTCTACCTCGTAGGTCTGGTAGATCTCGGATCGCACCAGAATGGTATGGCAACATGGTTTGCACCGTCATGTTAGTTGAACAAGACGAACCTACGAACTACAAGGAGGCGATGGCGAGTCTAGAATCCGAGAAATGGCTTGAAGCCATGAAATCCGAAATAGGATCCATGTATGATAACAAAGTGTGGACTTTGATGGATATTTCCGAAGGGCGCAAGGCCGTCGAGAATAAATGGATCTTTAAGAAGAAGACTGATGCTGATGGTAATGTGACCGTCTATAAAGCTCGGCTTGTCGCAAAGGGTTTCCGACAAGTTCATGGAATTGACTACGATGAAACTTTTTCACCGGTAGCGATGCTTAAGTCTATTCGGATTTTGTTAGCGGTAGCTTCCTACTATGATTATGAAATCTGGCAGATGGACGTCAAAACGGCCTTCCTAAATGGAAACATTGAGGAAGAGTTGTACATGGTACAGCCGGAAGGTTTTGTCGATCCAGGAAATGCTATCAAGGTGTGCAAGCTTCAGCGATCCATCTATGGATTGAAGCAGGCGTCTCGGAGCTGGAATATTCGCTTTGATGAGGTAATCAAAGGTTTTGGATTTATCCAAAATGTGGAAGAGACCTGCATTTACAAGAAAATGAGTGGGAGCTCGGTTGTGTTCTTAGCACTGTATGTTGACGACATATTGCTGATTGGGAATGATGTGGAACTTCTGAATAGCGTGAAGGAATATTTAAACAGTAAATTTTCCATGAAGGACTTAGGAGAAGCTGCGTATATTTTAGGCATAAAAATCTATTGTGATAGATCAAGGTGCCTATTAGCACTGAGTCAGAGTACTTATCTTGATAAAATACTAAATCGTTTCGGTATGGAGAAGGCAAAAAAGGGTTCTCTGCCGGTTATCAAGAATAAGATATTGTGGAAGGCACAGTGTCCGGTGACGGAACTGGGTAAGACCGATATGACCAAACATCCTTATGCTTCAGCCATAGGATCGATCATGTATGCAACGTTGAGTACTAGACCGGATGTGGCATTAGCTCTAAGTTTGACAAGCCGGTTCCAGAGTAATCCTGGAATGCCGCATTGGATAGCTGTTAAGAGCATTCTTAAGTATCTCAATAAGACAAAGGAAATGTTCCTTGTGTATGGTGGCTGCGATGAAGAACTTGGCGTAACGGGTTACGTAGATGCAAGTTTCTGCTCAGACCCCGATGACTATAAGTCACAGACAGGTTATATGTTCAAGGTGAATGGAGGCGCCGTGTGCTGGAGAAGTGGGAAGCAACCCATAGTCGCATAATCTACAATGGAGTCGGACTATATCGCTGCTTGCGAAGCCGCGAATGAAGCTGTGTGGCTGAGGAAGTTCGTCATCGAACTTGGAGTGTTCCCGAGCGTGCAAGACCCCGTGATCCTCTTCTGCGACAATACGGGTGCCATTGCGAACGCCAAGAAACCAAGTTCTCACTCCACCGCCAAACACATTCTCCGACGCTTCCATGTGATACGTCAGTACGTACAAGGAGGCGATGTGAAGATTTGCAAAGTGCATACGGATCTGAATGTGGCAGATCCGCTGACGAAGCCTCTCCCGCTTGACAAGCATGAAAAACACCAGTTAGCTATGGGTGTTAAGCTTTTACCAAGTTGTAATCTAGATTAATTTGTACTCTAGTGCAAGTGGGAGACTAAAGGAGATATGCCCTAAAGGCAATTAATAAAGTGTATTCTTTATCATATCTCGTTTGTTCATAATAGATTTTTGTGTCATGCTAGAACCGTATTAAGCGAAAACATTAATACGGGTGTGATACGTAAACAACCAGGTACCTAGTAGCCTCTACTAAGACTAGTTTCGTTGCGCGATTGATGATCGAGGTTTTCCGGTCATGGGCATGGCGCCGGTCGGCAATGAGAGTCATATAGTTGGAGAAAGATGTGAAGGACATACCCAGATTTGGAGAACGTAGTCGTTGCGCCTTTGACCGTGAGATCAACTCTTATTGTTATTCCTGGAAGATACTTTGATCGCACCAAACGTCGTATCTTATATAGTATGACAATAACGGTGATACTTTTGGGTATCAGAAAGTAGTAGTTGAGACGAGGGGTCAAGAGCGGGATTTGCCAGTCCGCATAGCAGGATAGATACTCTCGGGCCCACTCGGTGAGATCATGTCTAATGAGCTTCCAAGCATGTGACTAGGTCACGAAGACATGAGATCATGAACGAGTAGAAGATAGCGTCGTCGGTAACGAGGTAGGGATTAGGTATGGATATATCTATGGAACGACGCTCGGACATGCTAAGTATCGCTATGGCAAAAGGTTTAAGGCTTTGCGTTCAGGTTTGATAGATGAAAGTCATTCGTTATATCACAGGGATTAATTCATGGGGTCCATGCCTACGAGTTAGTCGTTGATCATAGAGGAGTCTTGGTCATACCTGTTATTATATCGAACCGCTAGGGTAACACACTTAAGGGGTTTCGACAAGACAACCGGAAAGGAAAGAGATCACCGGGAGCGTCCCGGGAGGGGTCCGATGGAGATCGGGCAGCGACGAAAGAGTTTTCGGAGCTAGGAAAAATTATATATATTATGTTTGATATTAATTAGTATAATTAATATGCAAATAAGATTTTATATATTTATTTTCGAATTTATTTAGGCTGATTTTTCTAAATGAGCCTTCTGGTCGAAAGAAGGCCCAAGAGGGGGGGAATCCCCTTGGGGATTCGGTGGGGGCCAAGAGGGGCCGACCCAAGTGGGCCAAGGGGCCCACTAGGGGGCCGGCGCACCCTCCCTAGCCGCACCAGGCATGTGGGGGTTAGTCCCACATTGCCTGGTTAGCTAGTTGGCTCTCCCCTGGGAGCCTATATAAGAAGGGGCACCCCTGCCCTTTTAATTCTGAAGGGGATCGTGTGCAGAAAACAAAAAATTTCCTAGCAACGATATCCTTAAAGCTAGCCAAGATCTACACTATGCAGATATAGAAGTATGGCGGAGATCGGAATACATACCCTTGTAGACCGAATAACGGGGATTACGCTCCCGCACAAGCGTTGACGACGAAGACGACGTAGCCGACCTCTAGGTCGCGGAGAAGTCGGCGCGACAAAGACGACGAAGATGACCCCGAGGTCGGGTGGAGGAAGTAGGCCTCCGAGTACCGCTAGCGGAGCACCTCGCAGGGTGTCACACACATACGGTGGAGACGACGGCCTCCGAAGCTCCAGTCCAGGACGAGCAGCGGAAGACTTGGACCGGAACACCAGCAGCGCGGCAACAGGCTATGGTGGAAGAGATCCCCCTCCTCTACTCGGCGTGGCTCCGACAAGGGAACCACGAGATCGAGAGAGAAATTGGGAATTAATTGGTGAATTAAAAGTCCAGGGGTGCCCCTTCTTATATAGGCTCCCAGGGGGAGCCAACCTTGCCAGCCAGGCAATGTGGGACTATCCCACATGCCTGGTTCGGCCAAGGCTGGTGCGCCGGCCCTAGGTGGGCCCCATTTGGCCCACCTAGGCCGGCCAAGCCTCCCCACAAAATTCCCTTGAGGGTTCCCCCCCCCCCCCCCCCCACATGGGCCTTCTTTCGACCAGAAGGCCCATTTAGTGAAACCAGTCTAAATAAATTCGAAAATAAATATATAAAATCATATTTACATATTAATTACACTAATTAATATCAAACATAATATATATAATTTTTCCTAGCTCCGAAAACTCTTTCGGCGCTGCCCGATCTCCATCGGACCCCTCCCGGGACGCTCCCGGTGATCTCTTTCCTTTCCGGTTGTCTTGTCGAAACCCCTTAAGTGTGTTGCCCTAGCGATTCGATATAATAACATGTACGATCAAGACTCCTCTATGATCAACGACTAACTCGTAGGCCTGGACCCCATGAATTAATCCCTATGATATAACGAATGACTTTCATCTATCAAACCTGGACGTATAGTCTTAAACCCTTTGCCATGACGATACTTAGCGTGTCCGAGCATCATTCTCAGATATCTCCATACCTAGCATGATCTCGTTACCGACATCGTTATCTTCTACTCGTTTATGATATTATGTCAGCTGGTGACCTAGTCACATGTTTGCAAACTCATTTGACATAATCTCACCGAGTGGGCCCTAGAGTATCTATCCGGCTATGCGGACTGACAAATCCCGCTGTTGACCCCTCGTCTCAACTACTCCTTTCCGATACCCAAAAGTATCACTGTTATTGTCATACTAAATAAGATACGACGTTTGGTGCGATCAAAGTATCTTCCAGGAATAATAATAAGAGTTGGTCTCACGGTCTTAAGGCGTAATGACTATGTCCTACAAATACTGGGTATGTCCATCACATCGTTACTCCTAACGATATGACTTCCATTGCCGACCGGCGCCATGCCCTATGATCGGAAAACCTCGATCATCAATCGCGCAACGAAACTAGTCTTAGTAGAGGTTACTAGGGACCTAGTTGTTTTATCTACCACACATGTATTAATGTTTTCGCTTAATACAGTTATAGCATGGTGTAAAACATATAATGAACGATTGGGATATTGCCAATAAACTATGTTTATTAAGTGCCTCTAGGGCATATTCCCTTCAAATTCACCAATTAATTCCCAATTTCTCTCTCGATCTCGTGGTTCCCTTATCGGAGCCGCGTCGTGCTGAGGAGGGGGATCTCTTCCATCATAGCCCGCTGTCGCGCTGCTGGTGTTCCGGTTCAAGTCTTCCGCTGCTCGTCCTGGACTGGAGCTTCGGAGGCCGTCGTCTCCACCGTACGTGTGTGACGCCCTGCGAGGTGCTGCGCTAGCGGTACTCGGAGGTCTACTTCCTCTACACGACCTTGAGGTCGGCTTCGTCGGTCTTCATCGACAACGTTTGTGCGGGAACGTAATCCCCGCTTTGGGTCTACAAGGGTACGTATTCCGATCTCCGTTCGTACTACTATATCTGCATAGAATAGATCTTGGCATGCTTTTAGGATATCGTTGGTAGGAATTTTTTTGTTTTCTGCACACGATCCCCTTCAACTTAAACATACCAAAATACGCACACCAGAAGAACATGGAGCTTCTCAGACTCCAGACCATATTTCTGCATCAATTCTGATAATTTTGGGCTTATAAATCATGTGCAACTAACACTTCAAGTTCTTCAGTTAACACACCTTTGTTCCCATATTTACCCACTGTCGTCATAAGTCCTAAAAAATAAGTTAACACAACTTTGTTCCCATATTTACCCACTGAAATATCGTCATAAGTCCTAAAAAATATTTTTCTTTTTTAACACTTTTTGAATCTTAATAAAAAGGAATACTCACTGGTTGTGCTTGCCCTTGTCACCCTTGAGTACCAAATGATGGTGCATTTGCCATTGTCACCCCACGAATGTTGGTGGCTGAGATGTAGGGGCAATCTGATCTCCAAATGATGCAGTATGCATTAACAGATCAAGTAAATATTTAGAAAGAGAAACTGATTTAAAAAAATAGTATTGTCTCATGAAGAACTGAAGAACACACCTCTTGCTGCTCTTGCATATGTTGCTATCGACACTGAGAAGTCGTAGCCTAAAATATCAGACGGATTATGTTCAACATTCGTTAATCTCATAGGTCAAGAATATTGCTTATATGTCTCGCTCCTTGTGATCCCCATAACATATAGAAAAGTATTGCTTATCCACTTTTTTCCTTAGAACATACACGTGCAAGGCATGTCTTGATAATTACTGAAAATCACAATAAATTATATAGACCATAAACTTCACGTTACAACATACCCATTTGTCTGCTATATATTTCTATAATAATTACGTTAGCAGAATGCACTCATATATTCTTCTTCATCTACTTATCTCGATAAAATTGACCTCTCCATTTATCACTGTGCAACAATTCGACACAGTTTAAATGTGAGTTTGTTACTTATTTCGGAGATGCACCGTCTACATTAGCCCAATGCACTCATATATTTCTGTAAATATTTTCTGTGAATAGAAAATGCATATAACTCGTTCAACAGAGATTTTTAAGGCATATTGCCAAACATTATTCCTGGTAAAGATTACAATAACTGTAACATAAGAAATGGCAGTATAAAACTCACATATGAAAGATAGGAATATATGACAGTTGTTGAGGTGTGAAAAACGATGGTTGTATGAATGAAAACGCAGTGAAAAATATAAAGGTCATCAATTTTAGCAGTATAAAAACGCAGTGAAAAATATTTATGTCAAATTCAGTAAAAACAACTCTCAATTGACCTTTCACGACACACTCAATCTATTGAATCCAAACAATAAACCTTTAACTGGTAAGAAATGCAAAATGATGATAGGAATGACAACGACGTCCACAAAATGTCTACATAATAGAAAAACATAATGACACTTCCACCTCCGGAAGGGTCACAGAAAAATCTGTACAATATTATTTTGCTTAATGACTTTAAGTCCTGCAAAGTATAAAGATAAAAATACTTTATGAGCCTCAATTTTTTTCTGGAATCAAATATCTATATATCTCAATTTCAAAAGTGCAAATCAATAAATCAGGAGCATTAGGCTCTAAGAAATCAATTCTACAAATAGCAATAATTAATTGGATTATGTCCTACTAACATCTGAGGAGATGTACCTTAGTACCGACACATCAAACGTAAAAACCTGGATTAAACCGTCATGGTAGAGGTGCGGCTATGACAGCCTCGTGGCATCAAAGGATCCAATTTTAAGATTTAAGCAAGGGCCCGTACAATAAGAATTAAGCAGAGGACATCCCCAAAGTACCAAGTATGCATCACGAACTGAAAGCTTATGATGCAAGATCTATTTGAGCGGTTGCAAACTGTATGGATGAGGATGAGCCTGCTTCGGCATTGCTCCTCTTCATCTGCCACGTCTTCGTATACCGTCAACCACGAGCACATCTCTGGCAAATCGGTTGGCTATGGCTCCCTCCCTAAATCTTTGTCCGTCATCTCACCTTCCCATCTTCCGTCGACTCGCGTGCGAGATGGTGCCCAGAAAGCCCAACGCTGGTGCAAGAGGACAACGGGTAGGCTAGCGTGCATCATACCATGACTTAATCTCGGAGAGGTAATCGGTGATGTGCTGGACGTTGTCGAGGACGTGTAGTCGCCCTCGTCGAGCTTGGCAAAGGGGGCGTCATCGTCATGGCGCGGAGGTTGGGGTGGGAGTTGTGGAAGATCCACACCTAGCTAATGTGGGGATGTGGCTCTGGAATTAGGGAGGCAACAGTGGATCGGAGAGGGAGAGAAGGAAGAAGGGGAGGCGGCGCTGGAATAGGAGGAAGAGAAGGGGATGCGTACGTACGGATGGAAGGAGCCACGGCAGACGACGGGCCGGGGGGCAAGTTAGATGGGCTTTTTAGCGATGACAGACGATCGACCGAGAACGTACGTACGCTAAACTCCCATTTAATAGTAAAGAAATGCCTAACCCTGTCAGTCCTCTGACTTTGGACGGCTGACAGGTGGATCCCACCCAGATCGAGGCGATGCGCTGGCAGCCCCCAACGCCAACATAGGCCGAAGGAAGGAAGCAGGTCATCCTCGTTACAAAATCCTTTCTTTGACCCTTTCCCGTCCAGCCCGACGTAACAAAAAGTAGCCCAGCCCAGGCCGGTTTTCTCCGCACGCCAAGCCACAGCCACCACCTCACAAAGTCGTCGTCGTCATCGATCCACCAATCCGGCTCCCTCCGCAATTAAGACACCCTCGCCGCTCCCGTGCCGCGCGCGTTTCCTCCTTCCCCCGTCCCCTTTTCCGTTTCCGACCGCCACTCCGGAAGCTCCCAGAACCCGCGCGCGGGCCCCGACCGATCGGCCGCGCAGTATGGAGTTCACGCCGCCGTCACCATCCCCATCCCCAGACGACGACGCGACGCTGCGGAGGGAGCAGCAGCTGCAGCACCCGCGCGAGGACGCGCCGCCGGGGTTCGTGCCGCCGATGAGCCCGGCCGACGTGGCCGCCGTGGAGGCGCTCCTGGGCTACGAGTTCGCGGACAAGCGCCTGGTCGGGCAGGCGCTCACGCACGGCTCCTTCTACTACCCGTACCGCCCCGGCGAGGCCAACTACGAGCGCCTCGAGTACCTCGGCGACGCCGTCCTCACCTGCCTCGTGTCCCGCGACCTCTTCCTCGCCTACGGGCACCTCCCGCCGGGCCCGCTCACGCGCCTCCGCGCCGCCAACGTCGACAAGGAGAAGCTCGCGCGCGTCGCCGTCGACAGCGGCATCCACAGATTCCTACGACACAAGGCGCCGCAGCTCGACGGACAGGTCACTCACTCTCTAGTCTCTACCCTTTCTAGCTCTAGACTCTAGCTCTAGCTAGCTGCTCTGCTACTGCCTTTCTACTGCAAGCAAGACGTCGTATACTACTGTTCATTTGCCTTTTGACTGGGTGGGCCCTTTCCTTCGTGTTGGCGAAATCCACCTCTGTTCCCCTGTCTCTTCTGTTGTCACCTTGGTTTCTGTTATGACAACAACTATTGGCCACCTTGTGTTGGTAGAATCTCACTCCAACAATATTGGGCCCTTTCCTGCTGCTTTATTACCTGCCGATTTATTAACTTGATTTCAGATTACAATCTGACTGAGTAGTATTCAAACTGGGGATACAATTCTAAATATTCTGAAATGTCCATTTGGATTGCTTTAGTTTCCAAATTCTATATTACTATACTTTGCAGTGAGCTGGAAATTGGTATTCAAAATTTCTATTTGCTATTGTTTGGTTTATGATAAAATGGTTGTAGTTCTTAGGGGAACAGTGAAAGTACAAATATCCCGTTTGGACTCCACCTCATTCCTCCATTACTTCTGCTCGGTCACTAGCCTCAGAGAGATAATTTCTGATCCATTAGTTTAGTATTTCTTCTCAAAGGGAATGTGCTTCTTTAGCAATATAGATTCTGTCTAAAGAAGCTTTTAGCAATTGGAATGTTCTTCTTAATCAATGGAATGGGCAAATGTTTGCCTCGGGTTTAAAAAAAAAAAACTAATCGGGGTGCATACGTTGTTAATTTCATTGACATCATGAGGACAAGAACAAAGAAGCGATCTTTTTTTATGTAATTAGCGTATGGATATATTACAAGGTTGCCTAGGATTGATGTGATGCCCCTTGTGTTTACAGATTGATGATTTTGTAAAAGAGTTATGTGAATATCAGCACCACTCGAATGGGCTATTGGATGCTCCAAAAGTGCTATCTGACATCGTGGAATCTCTCATTGGTGCCATATACCTTGACTCCAACTTTAATCAAGAAGTGGTTTGGCAGGTAAATGGCCCTCTCAGAATTATCAACTCTTTAATTTTGTTCCTCATTCTAGTTTGCAAATATAACAGTGCTCTCTTTTAATAGGTTTTCCAAAAATTATCCGATCCATTTATTAGCCCTGAGACATTAGGGAAGCATCCGGTAAGCGAGCTTTTAGAGTTTTGCCAAAAGACTCGTCGAGGCCTGAAAATCGTGAAAGATGGATGGGATAAGGATTTGAAGGTAGATGTATTGGTCGACGGTGAATTGGTTGGGAGCGCTGTTTATGCTCAAAAGAAGGAGATAGCTCAAAACCGTGCCGCAAAGGCTGCACTGGATAAACTAAAGGAGATGTTGGGACAACTCCCTGTTGAATCAGTCACTGGAGAAGTTCATGAGCCCTTGGACATACTGGATCTTACTGGAGCTTTATAGATACAGTGAGACGCTGGGAGTACACCATCGGTGCAACAAATGGTTTTGCTTGTTTGTTTGTATAATGGTTCATTTTTGCATTGTACAGTATGCCCCCCCAAACCCAGCTCCCTCCATCTTCTCCGCTTGGTAACTGCAACGCAATGCCGCAGCCGCGACTTGCCCCGTGCCCCTCCAGCCCTCCTCCACTCTACCACGACCGCTCCCGGCCTCCCCCTCCCCTGCTGCTGCTGGCAGCCGGTGACCAGGACTCCAGTCTCCAGGAGCGTAGCGAGCCAAGCGCCTCCGACCTAGCCGCTGGCGAACAAATTGCTCCTTGAATCATTTGATTCTGGTAAGCTGTAATTTAGTTAAAAAATAGAAATCTTTTTTTGTTCCAGTAGAACTTGAGAATTGGACTGAAATTGGTGTTTTAGCTGCAGATTCTTGTTAGTCTGCTAGACAAAACTGATGCTAGAACTTGGGAATTGGACTGAACAACTGATCTATAATACCTCCATGATCTGCTACTGAATTTCAAGTTTCAAGCCTGGTCGGTATGATCTGTGTCTGTGGTATATTTTGGTATAGTTCTATATTTTGTTCTGTTATAAAATAGCCCGATATATATATCGCTTATATCTATATATATGTGTATATATATGATCAAGTCTATAAATTCTATTTTGTTGCAATTGTCCAATTTATTTTTGGTCTTTCGCACCCTCAGCATTTTTTTCAAGCTCCACCACTGCCCTTCTGGGTACCTTCTGGGTACGGATGCAACTGGGATGGGTATGGGATGTTCACCTCCCGTCAACACTTACCCATTGGGATAATCGGGTGAAACGGAAAATTAGGAGGTGGGATAGGCAGGTCCCGTGGTATCCATCGAGATTGGTCTGCTTAACAAAATCCGCATGTGCCAGACGCAAATGTAGGGGGCCGCATCATGCATGCAAGCTGCGTGATGGTACAATTCGGGAGAAGTGGGCGAAAAAGTGATCCCATGAATCTTAAACTGGATTTTACGGTCGGGACAGATGGATTAGATACTCGGGAAGTCCCATCTCACTTGCAACTTTATCCTTCCATAGTTTAGATGAGGATGAAGCCGGCAAACCAACCTGTGGTTGAATGGTTAGCAGGGGTGGTCGTACCCTCAGCCCACCGGAGTTTAAACCAGGTTTAGGGTGTTGCATTTAAAAGGCATATTCTTGGCGACGTACCCGCCGTCGACAGAGAGGTGGCCGTGGTGACGTCGTCAATGTCAAGACCTGACCCGCCGGCTCAGTATATCGGAGATGCTCGTAGGGGTAGGGTGTGCCTATGTGCGTGCATGGGGGTGAGTGCGCGCGTATCTGTGAGCGTCTGTGTTTGTACTGTGTTTCTAAAAAAAAAATGAGGATGAAGCCAAGGAGGGCGTGACCAACGCTCCTTACTGGACGATGAGGATGTGCTGCATTTTTGTTATACCCGGGTGGGTTGTTTACACCATCTTAGAGATACACTGCGGGTTTCATATCTTTGCCCTGCTTCGGGTGCATGTTTTGGCTTCCTTTATTGTACCGCCTTGACGTGACTACATGTGTGTACCATTCGCACATAAAACCCAAAAAAGGGAAATCAGAGGAAAAAACAAAATAAAACTAGAGAAAGGTAAAAATCGAAGAATGGTTTTGAACCCGGTTTCCCTTATAAATGGGATCAACTCTTTCTATCTATTCGGGCGGTGGATATGACCACCTTTATACCCACACAAAAAAAATCAAAGAATACCAGAAAATATCTGAAAGAAAAAGGAGGCACAAAAATAAGAAAGTTAACAGAAGGCAAAGATAATATGAAAAAGCAAAATGGGCAGGTGGGCAAGGCACTTCAGATTCTCTAACTTGCCATAGCAGAGTAAAAAACATCAGACTTGCCATAGCAAAGTAATAAACTGAAGTATCGACTTTGGATGATTCTTAGCCATCCGGCTAAAAAGAATGTTCTAACATGATGCTACACAAACCATGCCTATAGTATGGACTTATGGTAACCAGTACGATCTTAGCTATGTTTTAGTGTTAGATACAACCGATTCATCGATAATTAAGATGGATCGGAGGAAGTACATGTTTGATAAGGCCAATTATAATGGACTAGTAACATACCTGCATTTGCCTCTCTTATTTAACTAGCTGATACCCCGCGCGTTGCTGCAGAAATACATGGTACAAACTAAAAAAGTGTAAGCCACTTCAAGTAGATATTCAGATGACAAAACGTTTCTTAGGAAATTAATGTGGGATGAACTATGAAGAAGGAGAATAAACCATAGTGATCTAAATCACTAAAGTGGTAAAACAGTGGTTGGACCTGAATACCGAAAGATATCTATTTTTACTTTGTATATAATTATACATTGCGTTGTGAGATAAAATATATGGTATAGCAGAAACATGCTATACACAGACACACCAAAATCTGGCTCCACAAACAAAAAGATTTATGGTTTATTTCTCTCGTCCCTAGTAAACAAAGAAGATTTATGGTTTATTTTTCCTCGTCCCTAATAAACCAAATAGAAGGGTTTATATGCTAGAGAAATATGGGCAAAAAGCATGTTCCATTTTGCCAAAATTATAGAAAAATAGCTGAAGAAAAAATCTCAGTGCTTGTGTCCTATGAGTTTATAAAGAAGAACACTTACGTATTGACATCGGACAACAATCTGTATGGCGGCAAATAAATATGGAATTCCCTGGTAAGTGAGAGTAGAATGGGAAGAGCAACTCGCAAGTACAAACAGAAGTATACTTTATCTTACAAAAAAACAGCAAGTGTGTGTCGGCAATAAACATGTTAGAATAACAACATTCTATTATATTATTGATACCTCTTTTCCCCTGCATTACCAGACAAAAGGAAATAAAGATATAGTGTAAATATTCAGATTTTTACCGAAGATCACATAAAATTACAACCTTTTGGTGCTCCTACATAACAAATACTGATAGTAGTTAATCTGTACATACCAATAAATGATCAATTTTTTTTATCTTGATCCTTCATCTAGTATAATTTCCTGGTCGCCTGTTACTATGTTCAAATAAGTACATATAGGGTAAGATATACAATGTGATGGACTTGAATGAAAAGGTAACGAAGATGTAATATGAAAACAATTAAATCAATGTTGTGGTGGCCATGGAAAAATAGCCAATACCATATACCGAGTCAATGTAGCAACACCATGGATCACATTAGCAAGAAGTTTCAGGACAATCAACGGACATTTACCTATGAATGTGATGGTGTCAGATTGAGGCAGAGGACAATTAAGCGTCACAGCACGCCCGGCCGGAACACACCATCGGGTAGGACTCGTGAGGCCAAGCAAACATACATCTGATCTGAGTGTCTTGATGAACGTAGTTATCTAACAATTGGTGGATTTAAGGATGAATTTTTTATCGATGTGAACTGTTGCTTGAGACAAAAAACCGAAATCCACCTACATGGCAAATGAGAGGGGGTGACAGCAGGAAGATGTGTACAGAACATAAAGAGGTGCGGCTCAATGAGTTCTCCTTCCTCTGCTTCATTTCCTGTTGGATCCATGGAGAGACACTTTAGGGACCGTGTGGGTTGTGGCAGGGCCGGTCCTAACATTTTAAGGGCCCGGGGCGAATCAAGAATTTAGGGCCCTTTACTATAAGTAATTTTAAAAAATAGATATATAAAACATAGATCAAATGAGAGAAGCGCGATATAAATTTTAGCGTCAACTCATCTAGATTTATCTAAATGCTAATCTTACTATTCAAAGATCCGTATAGAGGTGCTCTATGTGATTCTATAAGTTTTGGTTCGCCTTTTCTTTTTCTCTTTTTCCAACATCGGACATATAACAACACTAGAAATAAACTGAAATTAGTAATTTAAATTAGGGGCTACAGCATAAATTAGAGAAGATAAAAAATAATCAACAAATATACCTAGACGCCCGGTGGCCGTCCGACGGCGCACGTCTTGCGCAATCAGATATAAATAATGCACTTGGTATATAGGAAAATATTACTGGCATGACGCCTTGCATGATTGGACGCAACAAGACCCGAGATGTACGGTAAGCTAATGAGACGGAGATGTGATGTGACGGACTGAGAGACGAGTTTAGAGTGAGATTTTAATCAGACGAGTGAACAATTAAATTTATTATTTATGGAACAAACTGATCGGGTGATGTATGGCCGGCAAGTTTTTATTTTTGCTAATGATCGACTCAATGTCTGCGAAGTAAAAGGGAACAATTAGCCAATCGTTAGACGCCTGTACCACGAAGTTGTTTACAATTATTTTTACATATCATGTATACGTGCTAAGCCTATTATACATGTACTTTCGGAGGCCCTAAAAATTACTAGACCCGGGGCCGGCGCCCCCTCGACCCCCCCCCCTAGGACCGGCCCTGGGTTGTGGCAGGCAGTATGACGGAGCTGGTGTGGTGCTGAATCCGGCGATGGAAGCTAGCCTAACACGAAGCAGTGATCAAGTCACACATGATTGCCATTAGGGTGGAGATTATATTGGAGCAAGAGGTGATGTGAGCGATGTTTTATTCTGGAGTTAAATAGTCCCCTTGGGTCCCTGGTTGGGAAGAGGAAACGTATGTATAGCATGAAGTAATAATGTCGTATTAGTGGAATGAAGAAACCCTCCAGGAAACGGAACGGTGGCTACATTACGACCGTCTCCTCGCACGTAGTTCAAGAATGAACTTTGACCATTAATTTAAGCAACAAAATTCAAATTTTATATTATAAAAATTATGTCATTAAAAACTTGTTTTTATTATAAATCAAATGGTATAATTTTTGTAACATATAACTCATAATTTATTGATTAAATTAAAAGGTCAAACTTTTTCTTAAACTGCGTGCATGCTCTATAAACCGAGAAGGAGGGAGTACTCCCACTATGGGTAGTCTAAATATTTGATTCCTTCCAATGGGCCATGTCAGTCTCACCATTAATTTTGCATCTAATTATTGTGACATAAAAGTCACGGTTAATTCTTCTTACTGACAAAATAAGCACTGAAAACAAAGTCATAAAGGAACAAGCATCACATTTATCAAACCTAGAAATCGTAATCAGTTAAACCTGTTGGCGACCAAGCTTTTGGAAGACGAAGAAGGTAACTGCATTCATGGATTAATCCAAAGGCACTACACACCATGAGCCCACAACACAGATTACCTCAAAGTGTCAAATCTTATCACGATTTGCAGTGTCTACATTAACAGTTCACACTTGTCTGATCATCGAGGCTGTTGCAGTTTTCATCTCTTCTGCACATGTCAAACCTATCCTAGTCTTCCTGGTGTTCATATCCTGATATCAATCAAGTTATCTTGCACAAAGATGACTCAACTAAGTGAACTATTAGTTTTGCAGATGCTAATGTCAACAGCAGTTGCTGCAGATCTGCTCGGTTTGCTGATCGACCAATTGTGAACCTTGTAGATAAGAGTCACTGTCATAACAAGGGAGCATTCAAACAATCCTCCACTATGCTTGATCTACACCATACATCGTCAATCAGGGAGCCCAAACGTCCATCATGTATCTACAGGAGTTCACCTCTATATCTGGAAGGAGATGATGTCACAATCAGGAGATGTCACTGTGTACTGTAGCTAGGATGGCATGCTTTATTTGTGAGAACTTGCTCCGGGCCAGAGTTCATAGTACGGGCAAAGCTTTCCACGGAACTTGCCCTTCACTGGGGAAGCTTGCCTTGTATGGTGGTTCCAATCTGTGAAGGCAATACATTAATATGGTACATGCGTGATGTCTAATTACAGACTAGGTTGGCATGTGTATATCGCCCGACATAGCAAGCTTCAGTAGTGTTGGACAGCAAAATATCGCTGGTTGTCAGGACTAAGTTAACAGCGTTGAATCTTTTATGCCATAAATTAGCTACTGCCCGTCTCAGTGGGGAGAAAGATGTCTTTAGATGAGGTATTCCTCAATCTAGAACGGTACAGTTAGCTCTATGTATAACTGTGTTGGTTAGTATTTTTATGTTGTCATAGTAGACACATTTGGAATTTGTGGATACCTTGTGTATATACCAGTAAATCATTTACACGGTCTAGGGTTCAATTAGATATATAACCAAGTTGTCTGCACGTATCATCCATATTGTACTTTAAGGTGAAACAATGGTCAGCGGGGCATTTACTGTAGTCTGCATATCAAACAGAAGTGATCTTCATATACAAACAAATAAGGGTTTGCACTACGCGATCCTGTGTTATTACTATTCAAATTTACAAGCCATAACATGGTTCAAACAGATAAACGTTAGAGGGTGAAAAATGTTCTCACTTCAGGTAAAGCTAGTACAAGATATTATACCGTACGTACCTCCTTTTCTTCACCAGTGTTTACAAATTACTATAAACATTGGCAATGATAGCCCATATTCGGAGGATATCTATTACTTGGTCTGTCACAGTAATTATTGTTGACAGCCTAGATTCTCAAGATTCGGACCAACTTGTACACCTGAAAATATGTGATCTTTTAAGATATGCATAGTTGTTGTAAAGGCTGGTAGTCTTTCTCATACACCTACCTGAGCACTTCTAGATGCTAATGCCAATTCCAAGGAGTTGCGACAGCCATCAACCCTAGAAGAAAGTTATATTGCTTAGGTTAGATGCCTAATAGATTACAACCAGATAGAATAAGGATAGATTTTCCATGTGCTGCATGTAATACCTTTTGTCACTGGTCTTTTTCATATACTGACTACTCTTGAGCTCCCCATGGCCACCATATTTTGTTTCATCCGTGTTTAGGATAAGCTGTTTAAGTATTGAAAATAAAATAAAAAGTTAAATAAGAGTACTAGGTCTTATAACTCAACCCTGTACACACGGCACTGAAGAATGAGGGCTAGTAGCAATATGAGTTAGTAGGCTTGGAATAAAATGCTTCCTGAACTGAATAAATGGTGTTACTCTAGACAAAACGACAGCTACTGTAACATCTTATACAGGACATCTAAGATCGAAACAGCTAAAGCTTTGACATTAGCAACTATGTGCATCAAACTGAGATTCTAAGCATTTCATCTGCAAAGCAAATTGAGATTCTGAGCATTTCATTATTTGATTTATTTTGTGGGCCATTTTTCGAAATGCTAACCTCACCATAATGTTCTAATATGTAGCGATAGCTCCACTATATCCGTGTGCTACATGATAAAGTGTTCTCCCAATTTCATGACTTTGTCACTTTGTGGTTTAGGACTATGTTTAGGAAAAAAATCAAGTTATCTTTCAATTAAGATGGAGATGATGTATAGGTTTAATTGCACAAACATTTTCAATTCGAAAATGCGTGAGCCATTCATGGATATGTACAATTTCAAGTGTTGTACTAATCTGAGATATATGTATTAAATTGATTTATTTCATGTTAGAATTATTAAATACTTAATTAAATGACGATTATTTTGCTCACACTAAAAGAACTAGTGATCTATATGCATGGCTTACTTGATATTCCCCAGCTTCATCCACACCAACACGATATAGTTCATAGGAGACTTCTGGATTGAAATTAAATACAAAAAGGAAAGGCCCCCTCGTGAAAGATATCACCTGCCAGAATGAATAATTATGATTTATACAGTATGTTTGAGCTGTTATTGACTTCAGAACTTCCATACCATGCTTGTATCATTGCAGTGATGAACATTGATTGAACCTCTCTTGGTTATCCTTTCATTTTCATCCAAGCTCATTACATCCTGGGATAAAAATTGCTGAGTTAGTAAGATTATTCTCTTGGAGTATAAGATCAACACCTGAATGAACGGAGCCTTTAATAATTGGAATAAAAAAACTTTGAAGAAACATCGAAAGTTTCATGCAGATTTGCAGGATTCTAAATGATAGTAGTTTTGGGTTAATGTGACTAGCACGTCTAGCACAGTGGAAGTGAAAAATGTGATGCTTCACATTTCTAACTTATGCCATGTCTGACATGTATCACTCAACTAGGATTTCGCTCCACATACAAACAAATCTTTTAAGATTACCAATAGTACCCTGAACATGAGAGCCAATATTACAAGTTCGCAATCATTTTTTCCGTGTCAAAAAATAAGACTAGTAGGCACCATCCAAAATGAAAAAACTAGTGCAGTTTAGTAACATGAATAATAATATTTATATAATGTCATTAAGGTAAACCAGGTTAATTTCCCTTTTCGATTTTTTGGTTTGTTAAAGTTCCAGCTAAGATTAAAGTTTTCCTTTAGTTACTATGCAAGAAAAGTATTCTGACTAGAGACATTTTGAAACATAGAGGAGAAGTAGAGACAAGGTGTTTATTCTGTAATAAAGAGGAGAGTATAGACCATTCATTTGTAGAGAACCTACCTGTGGTAGGATGGTTAAGTGGGTGGTTCTACCCCCAGCCCACCAGAGTTAAACCCCAGTTTGACGCTATTGTTTTTCATTTAGGTGGAATATTCTTTCAGTGGGAGGCGACGTTTCCGTCGACAGTGAGGCGCCTGTGGTGTCTTCGTTAATTTCAAGACCTGATCCGCGGAGGTGCTTGTTGGAAGCTAATTCCCTATGCTCCCTTCTAATAAGGTTGTGCTTCACACACACCAACACATATGCATATATGACACTCACATATATGCTCTATATATCATACATATGCTTGAGGCTACATCTTGGCTTACACGCCTCTTGCTTTCAATCTTCTTCAACTTATATCTTCTTCTCACTTCTTAGTTACATGGGAGGGGTGGTACCCCTATTTATACTTGTACATGACCCTTTAGATTGTTGCCATGTCGCACAATCCAAACCCTACACCATACTTGTAGAATATTCTACAAACTAGATATTTCATACTACTAAATATCTAATCTAGAACATTCCTAATTCTAGAGTTCTCCTACATACCCTAAATACTTCATGGACCTTCCAGAAGCTTCATGCATACATATGACAAGATTACTTCTAACAGTGCTCATAGGGGTAGGGTGTGGGTGCGTGCGCTCATAGGGGTGAGTGTAATCGTGTGTATGTGAGCGTCTGCATTGTACTATGTTTCGCAAAAAAAAGACCATTTGTTTGTACAGTGTCCGTTACCTAGATATGCTTGGAGCGTGGTTGAGTGTGCTTTCAATATTAGGGCTAATTACTCAGTTGGGTCAACCCATGTAAGTACCCTCCAGTAGGTCCCTGGGTTCACCATAGTTAAAGTGGATAACATATCCTACTAGTATTCAGCAAAATAGTGAATGATTTTTATTTTAAACCAACACGGGACAAGAATAACTTATGCGATTAAGCAAAGATGGTCTTACTAGCATTATTTGGCCAAAAACATGAAACAAATTGCACTTGTGAACAATCCATTATCTGGAATTAAGTCTTTTAATTACCAATAAACAAACATTGGTTGCCTTTTTAATTTACAAGTAAATTGACATGTACTCCCTCAGTTCCACAATATAAGATGTTGTAGGTGTTGTACATGTTGTCTACATTCATACCAAAAATAAGTGTACACATACACTAAAATGTGTCCAGATACAAGTTTGGACGTGTGCATGTGGAAAAAGGTTAAAACATCTTATATTATGGAACGGAGGGAGTAAGATTTAAAATGAATTTCGAGAAAACGGTTCCATACCTTGTCAAAACTGAAAACATGTTTGTGAACACCCTTGTCCAATAGTTCCCACTTCCGACAAGCTAGGTGGAAGGAACGGTCATTGCTTGACATGGGAAACTCAACTCTCTGAAGTCAATTAGCAAATCGAGTACGTAAACTAGAACAAGTTCAAAATTTTGGAAAAATAAAGGTTGTCAAATTCTAAAACCATGTATAGCTCACCTTTGGATGTGCATATTCATTACCCATGAAATTCAGATATGCACCTCCACTTGTTGTAAATGTAATTAGTTTGATTATCTGAAACACGTTGAAAAATATTGGAAGTGCAGGTAACTGTTAGTACTTTAACAACTTGCCAGCAAAGGTTGTTACTAGAAAAACCATGAATGTAAACATCCCTCAGCTAGCTTTAGCTGCAACTAGTTTTGACTCTTTCACATAAAGATGATAATGTGAGAGAATTGACCACGCTGGGTCTTGCCGTTGTATTGCAAATATATAGACAAAGTTACAAACCCTAACCCTAGATGGGAGATTATAAACACTCTCCACAATACAAGGTATAAGGGATACATCACGCTATACGTGACATATTGTCTAACACTCCCCCACAGTCACAACGGGAGGAGGACGGACGTTGAGACTGGACCGAAAATCCAGAAACAACGGTGAGGGGAGACCCTTCGTCAAGATGTCGGCAAACTGTCGAGACGAGGGAACATGCAACACTCGGATCTGGCCCATGGCAACACGATCACGAACGAAGTGAAGGTCGATCTCGATGTGTTTAGTGCGCTGATGCTGAACGGGGTTCGTGGACATGTAGACGGCGCTGACGTTGTCGCAGAACACAACCGTAGCAGGAGGAGTAGGGCGGTGAAGCCACGTCAGCAGAACACGACCGTAGCAGGAGGAGTAGGGCGGTGAAGCTCGTGGAGAAGTTGGCGGATCCAACTAGCTTCCGCGACGGCGTTAGCCACAACACGATATTCAGCCTCGGCACTGGAGCGAGAGACTGTGTGTTGCCGCTTGGAGGACCAGGAGATGAGGTTATCACCGAGGTACACACAGAAGCCCGACGTAGATCGGCGAGTGTCAGGGCAGCCGACCCAATCAGCGTCGGTGTAGGTTCATGGAGTCCAGCGATGATGAGGGAAGCTGGAGACCATGAGAGATCGTGCCCTTGACGTAGCGCAAAATACGCTTGATGGCCGCCAAGTGCTGCGCGCGAGGATCGTGCATATAAAGACACATCTGCTGGACGGCATATGCGATGTCAGGACACGTGAAGGTGAGATACTGCAGTGCCCCGGCGAAACTACAATACTCCGTAGGATCATCAACAGGAGCACCGATGGTGGAGGCGAGCTTGGGAGAAGTGTCAACCGGTGTCGTCGCGTGCCTGCCTTTTCCAGAATTTCGGCGGCATACTTGGCTTGAGAGAGATGCATCCCCAAAGAGTCGCGGGTCACCGCGATGCCGAGGAAGTAGTAGAGGCTCCCCATGTCCGTGATGGCGAACTCGGAGCGGAGGGAGGCGGTGATCCGATCAAGGAGACTCGGTGATGAAGCGGTGAGGACGATGTCGTCGACGTACAGCAAGAGATATGCCGTACCCTCTGCGCACTGAAGAACTCGGAGCGGGAACACGTGAAGCCTATCGAGATGATGTACGTCGCGAAGCGCTGGTACCACGCCCGAGGAGCCTGCTTGAGACCGTAGAGGGAACGGTTTAAGCGGCAAACGTGATTGGGGCGAGTAGAGTCGATGAAGCCGGTGGGTTGGCGAGAGTAGACGACCTCGGTGAGCTTGCCGTGCAGAAAGGTGTTCTTGACGTCCAGCTGGCCAGTCCCCCAGTTGAGGGAGAGGGCGAGGGAGAGGATGACGCGGACCGTGGCCGGTTTCACAACCGGGCTGATGGTCTCGTCGAAGTCGACGCCGTGCTCCTCGAAGAAACCGCGAAGCACCCACCGTGCTTTATAGCGGTCAAGAGAGCCATCATACTTGAGCTTGTCGCGAGAGACCCACTTGCCGGTGACGATGTTGGCGTTGCAAGGCGGGGGCACGAGATCCCAAGTGTCGTTGCCGAGAAGAGCTCGGTATTCCGCGGTCATGGCATCGAGCCAATTGGGGTCCTTGAGGGCAGCTCGGGCTGATGACGGAACCGGAGAGTACCTGTTGACAGAAGCATGCAGGTTAAGCCGCTCACGGGGAGGGACGTGGATACCGGAGGTACTACGCGTCCGATGCGTGATAGGGGGTGGCGGGGGTGAAGGGGCCGGCGGCGGCGATGGGGCGTGCGGCGAGGGTGGTGGGGAGGGAGCGCGCGGGGCGGGCGCAGCCGGTGCAGTGGGGAGATGAGTGTCATCGTCGAGAAAAGCATAGGTAGCAGCGGACGGGGGCTGCGGAGACAGGAAAGGGAATGTGGACTCGTCAAAAATAACGTGGCGAGAGATGATGATGCGGTGAGTGGTGAGATCCATGCAGCGATAGCCCTTATTGTGCGGGGAGTGACCGAGGAAGACACATGCACTAGACCGGGGAGCGAGTTTGTGAGGCATGGTTGCAGCGGTGTTGGGATAACAAAGACAACCAAAAACACGAAGCATCGAGTAATCCGGGTGGGCATTGTGTAGGGCGAAGTATGGGGAGGGGGTGCTTATGGTTTTGGTAGGGAGACGATTAAGGAGGTGGGTGGCATGGTGAAGGGCTTCTACCCAAAAGCGAGGCGGTAAGTTAGCCTGAAAAAGAAGAGACTGGACAATATTGTTGACAGTGTGGATGATACGCTCGGCTTTACCGTTCTGTTGGGAGGTGTAGGGGCAAGAGAAACGGATGTGAATGCCGTGTGCGGCGGCTAGCGAGTGTAGTTTGGCATTATCAAACTCACGACCGTTGTCCATTTGGATGGAGGCGATAGGTAGGTTAAACTGGGTTTGGGAAAAAGCGTGGAGAGATACAAGCGAGGCGTAAGCATCAGATTTTTGGCGAAGGGGAACCGTCCAAAGAAAGTGAGTGAAATCATCAAGAATAACTAAGAAATATTTGTTGCCTGAATTACTTAAAATTGGGGACGTCCAAAGATCACAATGAATTAACTCAAAAGGACGAGTAGTCTTAGTAATAGAAGAAGAAAATGGCAAGCGGACATGACGACCTAATTGACAAGCATGACAAAGAGTACTACTATTTGTATTACAAGGTAAAGAAACATGCTGGGAAAGACGACGATAAGCGTCATGGCCAGGATGACCCAAACGACGATGCCATATGTCGTGGGTGGTGGTGGTGGTGACGAGGGCACGAGGCGGCGGTGGCTGAAACGGATAAAGATCCCCCGTACTATTGCACCGAAGAAGCTCACGCCGCGTAATGAGATCCTTCACAGAGAAACCAAAAGGGTCAAAATTAACGGAACAATTGTTATCAGTAGTGAATTGACGAACTGAGACAAGATTTTTAATGATGCAAGGAGTAACTAAGACGTTGTTAAGATGAAGAGGGCGATCGGAAAAGTTGGAAGGAAGGGAGGCATGCCCGACGGCGGAGACGGGATCAAAGGAGCCGTCGCCGACCGTGACATGGCGAAAAGGAGGATGGGGAGAGAGGTAGGAAAGGATACCGGTGTTGTTGGAGAGGTGAGCGGTAGCACCGCTGTCCATGGCCCACTCCGGCGTGGGCGGCTGCAGCGTCATGTTGGTGAAGTGCTTGGCGAGGGCGTTGGGGTCCCACGTTTGCGCCGACGGTGCATGGTAGGAGGGCGCGACGCCGTAGGGGGCGCTGTAGGGGGCGCCGTAGTGAGCCTGGCCGTGAACAACGCCATGGCCGTTGTAGAAGGAGGCGGGCGCCGCAGGTGGAGGACCGGCGGCGTACGCGTGGGGGCGTGGACCCGAGCGAGGAGCAGCGCCGAGGATGCTGCCGCCGGCACCGTGCGACTGCATGGGCCACATCTGAATCGCCCCTGTCCAAGGGTTGAATGGGGTCGACATGGGAGGCGCACCACCGTTGCCCTTGTTGCCGTAGCCGCCATAGGGCTTCTTGCCCTTGTTCTTGCCGTAGCCGGTGTCGTGGCTAGGGTTAGGAGCCCTCCAGGGCTGGGCGCCGTTAGGGCCAGCAGCAGGTCCGCCGGCAGGAGCGGCGAGGACCATGGGGCCAGGGCGGGGCCGGGCTTGGCGGCGACGAAGGCAGTCGCGGTGGCAGTGGAAGAAGAAGCGGCGCGGCGCGTCACCTTCATCTCATGCCGGAGAAGCATGTTGCGGAACTCGAGGAAGGTGGGGTATGGCTTGACGAAGGGGGCAAGATCAGCGACGCTGTCGTAGTCCTCGTGGAGACCCTTGATCACGTTCGTGACGAGGTCCGTGTCGGACACGGGCGCCCCGACCTCGGCGAGAGCATCGGCTGCCGTCTTTTGGAGCGTCTGCGTAGTCGTTGATGGAGCGGCTCTCCTGGCGAACGTTCCTGAACTCCTCAGAGATAAATCTCACGAGTCTTCTGGTTGTCGTTGAAGAGCGCGGTGACGGCGGTCCAGACCGTGAAGGCGGTGGCCTCGGTCGTCATGATGAGGTCGACTATGTCCATGGACATGGAGCCGTAGAGCCAACGGAGGACGGCGGCGTCGAGGCGGAGCCACGTCGGATCGGTCGGCAGAGAGGCTGTGGTGAGGTGATCCTCGAGTGCGTAGGTGGTGACGGCGATGGTGAAGAACGTCTACCACTTGGGGAAGGATGGAACCTTGAGATCGAGGACGATTGGGATGAGGGAGCGGACGTTGGTGATGGCGGTGGTCTGCACCCATAGAGGGGCGTTGGGGTGGGGGACGGCGGGCTCTGGTGGCACCATGGAGGAGGAGGAGGAGGGTGTGGGGAGAGGCGGCCAGCGGCGTCTAGGCGCCACGGGGCAGGAGGAGGCCGGCGGCTAGGGTTGCGGAAGCTAGGATTTTTTGATTTAGGTTGATACCATGTAAGAGAATTGACCACGCTGGGTCTTGCCGTTGTATTGCAAATATATAGACAAAGTTACAAAACCCTAACCCTATATGGGAGATTATAAACACTCTCCACAATACAAGGTATAAGGGATATATCACGCTATACGTGACATATTGTCTAACAGATAATATAGCAGAGGGTCCTTCCAGTTGAACTCTAAAACAAGAGGACAAGCCCCAACAGCATACTCCCATGTACCAGTGAACATGGTTGGAGATCCATCTGAGCTGCTTAGCACTAGTCTAGAAAGTGATCAGGAGATGATCATATTAAAGTTTGCTGGCAAGGTAGTCAGGTAGACCCATTACATTTCATCTGTCACTAGTTCCCTCCCCTTGATCTACGCATGTTTTTTTTAGAAAAGGAGATCTATGCATGTAAGCCTTGTTGGAAACAAACATATCAAGCATGGATCCATGAAAATTCACTGTATATGTATAAGGCTAATTAAAGAAGCGATCCAATCATGCATGAGTAAACAGTCAGAAGCTAGGAACAAATTCATACCTTGAGCAATGAGGAAGCCCTGATGATCGAATCATCATCCACTAACCCACTTGAGCACATTCCTTTATTAAGAATTATCTCAGCAAAAGACTTCCCCCCTGATATTGACTGTCAAAATATAATATGTGTGAATCCCGTCACAAAGTCAGTCAAGAATAGCTCCATCTTTCAAACAAGACTACGCTGTTCTTCTACGGCCCTTCCAAAATGCCTACTCGTTTGGGTGAGGTGGAATACAAGATGCTAATTTAGGCCAGCCAATATGTGCATTCAGTACATCATTCACATTGGAGTTCTCTCCAGAAGTACAACACAATGCTTCTAGATGCAACATCAAAACTTCCAGTGATGCACCATGAAGTTGTTTTGCCTACTTGCATGTGGTTTGCACTTTGCAGCAGTCACACCCAAGATACATGGTCGATTCTTGTTGACTGGGCTGGTCTCATAGCTGCTTGGAGGATGTCGCGGAGATAAAGTATCATTATCCCATGTTCCAGCTTAAGACGAGTTGCTTATGAAGGAGGGGAGATATGTCATGTGAGGCATTTTCCATCGGCAAAGGTTCAATGGTCCACCATCCATAGGCAGTTGCTCAGGTCTAGGAAGTCACACTCTTTTGCCATATATATAGGAATCTAAATGTTCAAGGCGAGTTAGGAAACAAATGGTTAAGTTAAGGAAGAGTAGATTCAGTTACTGGGCTCTATCTTTGATTGCAATTTTGTAAGAGGATTGAATAATAACAAAGGGCAAGCCAGGATTTTAATCAGGTCTATTTACCATCCCTGTTATTGCCACGTGAGCAGATTCCCCAGTATCAAGGACCTCCTAAGCTCCTGGAATCTCCTCTTAGCCCGGTTAGCGGTTACAGTCTAAATCCTAAGCCCATAACACATACGGATGTAATGTATGGTTGGATGATCTGGTGAAGACGCACAAGAGAGCATTTGAACAGACTCTTGAGACGAAAAGAGCGTAAAACACTGTATACAAGAACAAAGTAACTAGTAGTTATGTGCAAGTGTCTAAGGAAGTTCTCAATCTTACAAAATAAAAACAAGAATATCATGTGCCCCTTATTTCTAAGCATGATATAATTGGTGAGATAAAAAAAGATGTATGCAAACCTGGTTATGATTTTCAACATAAGATAGCATATTATGGTTGCTGCCCATCAAAACTTTCATAATCTGCAAAATGATCCAAGGTAGTCTTAGACATGAAATATGATACTCTTATTCTACACGGCGCCACATAAGATGATGGCATATGAAAGTCTAGAACTCTAGATGGTAAGCAAACCTTATTCATGCCCCATTCTCGCTCAGGAACATTTTCTAGATGCCACAACCACATTTCTGGAATAGAAAGATTGGCCCAGTAGTCGAATCCTAATCCACCTTGGGTTGTTGGTTCACATAACCCAGGATAATATGTTGCCTACAAAATGATATAAAAAATGTAAATAAGCCGTGGTTGTACAGTTATGTCAGTACCAAACTACATGCCTAACCACTAACTATTTCACATTAACAAAAAAAAACAGGAAGAGCTACAAATACAGCAGCAACTTACATCCTCCGCTATTGTTATAATATCTGGATGAAGTTCATGTAACATCTCATTTGCTAGAATTAGATATATTAGTGCATCCTTGTCAACATATTGATTACAGTACCTACATATAACATTGAGATGAGCATAAAGAGATCAGGCAAAGGTCACAAGTATAACACATAAACCACAATGAAAATTGAATGAAGACATGGAGGAGACGTTCAAAGGGCATGAAAATTAGAACATTGAAAAGCAGTGGCAGTTTTTTACTGCACGAATGACTCTAAACTTCACAAGGATATGCATTCATTAACCAACAGAGCATCTTCCCTTTGACTCCCATCAATGTTGTGAACCAATACAGTATTGGTACACGTTTTTTTAGAATGTTTAGCCGTAAACAAGCATATCTGCAGCTCCTGTATGGGGAATTAGCAAAGGGATGCAACTCATCCTTAGCAAACAGTTAATCGCCTACAAATATGCTCCAGCTATCCTGTTCTGTGTTCTATGTTCTTTTTACATGGCTATTTGTGGTTCCAAGAAAGTAGATAACTCCAGCGAACACCTCCAAATAATTAGAGCCTTATTTTATAGTGTTCTACTTAGTTTTGGTTCTATGTACGACCAGAGTTGGAACAACCCCATGTCACTGTAGGTTACAGATCAATGTCCTGACACCTGAGTCTTATCACCCAAATATAATTACAGATGTTCATACACGAAAATGTGTTGAACAGAAAAATAGTAGCGGGGTGAGAATAAGGCTATAAACGTGCCAAGCTCGAGTAAATGCACCTAAGCTTGGCTCGAGCTCGAGCTTGTTTAAGTATTTGAGCTTAGAAGCGAGCTTTAGCTCAGCTCATGAGCTGAGACTTGAATTTGAGCTCAGCTCGCCAGGCTCGTTAGAAAAGTTTTTTTTCTCCCAGCAGATTTGCGCAGAAGGCATAGGCTGGTTCAAGTTCAACACTCTACTACCGCTCAAACCTCTACTCTTATAGCTTTAACCACAGTTTTCTATAATAAGCGAGGTGGTACTAAACAAGGCAACGATGCTGCAGAGCACAAGCAAAAAAGATGGGCGTGGATGTGTTGTACTCGGCTAACAGAAAAGGCTGAATGAAGTGCATGGTCATTTGGGCTTGGAACTTTCACGGCACTTGGGTTAAAAATTCATATGGGCTTCCACTTGTTTTATATAGGCTAGGAGAGAACTGGCCGGCTAAAGATAAATACTGAGCCCTACCAAACTGGGGAGTTCGAGCTCAGCAAGCTTGTGAGCCTAAAGCAAAGCTTGAGCTCACCTTGTTTGGGTCTTGACTCTTGAGCCAAGTTCAGGCCGAGACTACACTGAATCAAGCTCGAACAGTTTGTCAAGGTCGAATATTTTTTACAGGCCTAGGTGAGAATGGATATTCTATGTTAGTTGGCAGTGCTGCTGTCCCCAAAACATGCTACTGCGGAGTGTAGATCCTCCCAGTGCCACTATTTCAGATGGATAGATGAGCTTATCCCATTCCATCTAATAGGGAACATTTAAGTAAAATATAATACAGGAAAGGCGGATAATGTTAATCGTAAACAGTAGATAACACTTACTCTTCTATGGCACCAGTAAATGTAGAAAAACCATTGTGAGTATATAACATAGAAGAGAGTGAGTGAAAATGGAATCCATCGATCTGGTATTCAGTGACCCACCTACAAAGTAAGAGATCAATAAGTACCTAGGTAATGGCAAACAGAAGAACAAAGAACAGAGCAGAATAGAGCTTTCACTGTTTTACCAATTTAAATTAGACAACAAGAAGTGTAGAACATCAACATCATCGTATTTGAACATTCTGGTACCCCAGAACTTGTGATGCCCTCTTTTTCCTGACAATGATGCATTGCAATATTTTGAAGTAGCCAAGAAGCACGCAAGAACCTCGGACAAATAAAAGAAATAGAGTGCAAAATATTCAAGGTGCACATGTGAGAATAGTTACTAATAAGACATTGTAATTAATGTCTTCCAAGTATGTTAGTACCATGATTCCTCATGAACACTAACTGAAATTTATGAAGTTAAAAAACTTAAGTTGTATTACCGGTGTGGAAGTAACAATCGTTAGAGCCATCAAAAAGGGATAAGCCAACCATTTCTTCAGCCGATGCATAGGAGTGGACAATATCAATAAGAACCCGTAACCCAAGGCCTGAGCAAACAAGGGATGAGTAAAAAGAAAAGATGATATGTTAATCGGTGTTTCACTCGTTCCTAACATTGTATTGCAAAAAAAGTATGTAATCTCAAAACTTGCAAGAGATGTCACACAAGTTCCAACCTTCATGAACAAGGAAACATAATTGATGTAAAATACTAAGCACGATGTGGTACACGGGTGTTCTGTGTATTCTCCTCTCCTAAATTTGATTTTGTTCTTAAGACTAAATCCTGCCATGTTTTTCGATAAAACGCAAAGGACCTTTGCATTTCATTTCATTGGAAATCCTGCCATGTTTTACAGGGCAAAGTGTGCCTGTCACAAGTAACACAAATACCATACATTGAGCTAATGTGCACATTGTAAATTCACTTTTCAGTCCTCTTCTATAATTATGTGATGCCTCTTTTCTCCATTTATACCTCGTCATTAATCAAATGAACACTATACAGATATATGGTATTAGGCCTGGCTTGTTGTGTATATGTTTTGCATGCACTCGTTCAGAATAGATTGTGACGGTTATGAGAGCAAGAGAATGATAATGATCCTGAGAAGCAGACCATGTGCCTCATCAACTAGTTTCTTGAAGTCATCCGGGGTACCAAATCTGCTACTGACTGCAAAATAATTTGTGACCTGCAGTTACAATGCACTTGATCTCAGACAACTATAGTTTAACAGAACCTTCCAAAAGAGACCAACAGAAAAAATTACCACAATGGAGTTATCATTGATATCGACTATAACAAACGGAGTAAGCATTAAGATTATAGCATCTGCTAATAACTCTTTAAATGATAAATCAATTGCAATTAGTTTAACATTACAAATTACTCCAGCATGACGAAATATTTGTTACTTGATAGATCCTCAAACTCAGAGAAAGCTATCTACATACTCCAACATAAGGCAATTTTATAGTTTATGTATTAGTTTCTTTACACTGCTAAAGAATATTATAAACTAGGCTAAATGACTAATCAATCAACCATTACTGAGTGAGATTCATGGCTATTGACCATGGGCTATCTCAGCATATTGCAACTTGAAAGTTGGAGGTTCAGCAAGCAATTCTTCTCAATTAAAAAATGAAAGTATCATGGTTAATTCTGGATGAATAAAAAAGGCTTAAAATGTTCAACTCAAACTATGAACCACTGTGTCATTTTTATTCTGCATGGCAGCCTGACATTGGTAATAAGCAGTTTAACTCATTTCAATTAATATACTATTATATCATTGGAGTTTCACCTTATAACCAATGGAGGAGTAATCCTTGTGCTCCACGACTCCAATTATTTGAACAGCATTATATCCAGCATCTTTTATGTGAGGTAGGACCTAATGTAAATAAAGTTAGAGTAGTAAAGATACCCCTAAAACGGAAAATAACAAGAACTCGGATATACGTTGGATGTGAACTCCTGAAACGATGATATTTTCTGCTCGGATCCACTTATTCCAACATGACATTCATATATCCTAAGTGAACCTTTGACTCTCGGTCGTCCATATCTCCATTTGTAAATTTCTTCTGGAGGAGGCTCCCAATGTACAGCAAAGGATTGCATCCCTTCCGCATCTACCAAAAAAAGAAGTTTGAAGACATTTAATCAGCATCAGAGAATTATGCATAGAAGAAACTAAAACAGCATGTTAGACAAGTGAGATCATGTTAAAAAACTAATCCAAATAAATGTTATCCTGAAGCAAGCATTTACATCAAATGGAAACCTATACGATAGAGAAAGGGAGGATGTCGGCTCCATTATAATGTTGTTATGTCATAATACCCCTCTGGGAGTCCCGTGAAAGTAATCATTAATGAGTTTAATGTTCACTAGGCCTGGCCTATCAACCACGCAAGTCCCCAGAAAGATGTCCATGTTTGTACAACACATATCCCACCTCCTCCAATTGTTGCGCAAAAAGGATGAACAAAAGGAGGGGAAAAGAACCTTAAATAATAATCTAGATTCGCTCTTTCTCTCAGAGTTTTTCTTTCTGGCTATCACCATTCTATTGCATGGACTTTTGTCCTTCTGAACCAACTAAGAAGCAAAAGGTTATGACCTAACACCAATCAAGGACTTCGCTACACGTGCAGTGTTACTGTATATGATTTTGGCGATAGATTAATAAATCTTGCAATATGATGAGAAACAGTAAAAATGGAGGCTGGTCATTGCAGAGATAAGTGGTGTTTTAACCTGGAAGAACATAAGTTGCCCAAGCAGGCACACGTTCTAATGCACCATCAGGAGTATTAAAATAAACCCTGTACTTGTCTTTATGAGAAATTGCTGGAACATATTTCTCTATCCAGGCTTTTCTTCCTTTCCTCATTTCAACCCAGTAAGCTAGGGGAGCTGCCTTTGTTTGAAACTTTTCAAATGATGCTCGGTCCGTTACAACATTGAAAATGTCAAACTCCTGTCCAGTATCAATGATATCATAGGAAGGAGACGAACTGGACAGCCCATCCTTCTGTGTGGCTTTCCAGTTATTATATCTAGTTTCAGCATCAGGTATTTCACCTAGCTCCTCTTCTGTCTGTGGACTATTTGGGCCAAACATCTGCTCGTATAACTTTGCAATTGTCTCCAACTGCGACTTGCGTGACTTAAGTTCTCCGGGTTCCCAATACTCTTCATTCATTCTACGGATTAAATCTTCAGCATCAACACCATTGTCACCTTTATCATAATCATCCACGTAATTGTACTCCTGGAAAAAGTATTCATCTGGTTCTTGCCCTTCTCTGAGCTTATCTTCAAGTATGACAAACCAATACCCGAAATCATCATGTCCCAAATGACCTTCTCGTGCACAGTTTTCAGTTGCCGACCACTCATTAAAATCACCAACCAGAGAACAATACCGAGCACCTACATGACAATCCTCCTTTAATATTACATGTAACAAAAGTTTAGTTTAATGCTTAAGCACAAATATTATATCAAAGAGGCTGCAGTAATATCCAAAAGTATACTAGTTACGATCACACAGAAGCATCTCAACATTCAAGTAAAACGACAAGTTTAAAGTGGCTTATATTACATATTCAGGCTGAAAATAAAACAAGGTGCATAACGTAAATAACAGAGTTACAACAGCCAAGAACAATAGGTACAAACTATATGGGTTATTACTTTAATGAGAACTTCAAGTTGTCTACGAGAACATGAAAACCAGGAGATTGCATTTTAAGGATATTCCATAGCTCTTTAGGTCTTTTCTGGTGTCCTTTCCCAGTGCTGCTTTAGGCTGGATAGGCCAATTTGTACGTGTTCTAATCTTCTTAAGTGAAATAGTACATCTCCTGCCTCCTCGTTAATAAGAAATTAAGTTATTACATTGATTTAACGGAGAATTCATACGCTTGACGAATTGTAGACAATCCAGATACATATGAGATGAGTGGGGGCCCTTGTTCATAGAATCTGATTGAGCAGGTCTAACTGCTTGAAAGATCAACAAAGCATACTTTGCTGGACAAACTGTTTCAACTTTACCATCTCCCAAGCTCATAAATCAAGATTCTAATTTAAATGGTCATATCTGACCACATAGCAGAACCTAATGACAATACAAACTTTGTCCCGAAAAATGATGAATACCAGGTGCCCAGTCCATGAAATCCACACGATGCTGCCGATGGCGGTGCATTCCCATTAACTCAAACCTACCAGAAAGGCACAAACAGATTAGCATCAGCACACCAAAGATTACGAGCCGAATTAGAGCACCGAATCGACAAGATGATAGCAAACTTACCCGGAGGACCCCTCTTTGAGATCAATAAACCGAGAGCACACCTCCCATCTGCGGTCCTTCAAAGCCTTGTGCCTGACAATGCCAATCCAGTCAGCAAACATTCCCCCTCCCATCCCATACCAGGCGGTCGAGCAACGTACCGGTCCCGGAGGAACTGGGCGAAGGCGCGGTCGGAGACGCCGGTCTTGGCGAGGAAGCCGACGGGGTCCACGGCACTGCCGCGGCCGGGCCGCTGCTCCGTGCGCTGCTTCTGCTGGCGTGGCCTGGGCGAGCGCTCGCGAGGGCCGGACGAGGATGAAGACGAGGGCGAGGGGGAGGAGGAGCAGCGGCAGGTATGACGGCGGGGGGCACGGCAGCTGGTTAGGAGGTGTGCGCGGCCGGCGAGAGGCGAGCGGCAGCGGCGGATGGCGACGAGCGGAGGAGGGGGCTGTGGGGCTAGGAGGAACGGAGGGCAAGACGCCATTTTGAGAGGTTTGCTGTAGGTGCGGTATGGTACGGCGGTGGCCGGTGGTGGTGAAGAGGGAGGGGGAGCCGCGCCGGCCGGAGGGCGGAGGAGCGGCGGAGGGGGGGTTTTGGGGAGGGATAAGCTTCGCACTTCGGCGTTTCCCTCCTGTTTTCCGGAAATTGCACGTAAGGACATCTCGTGTCCGTTTGAGCTGCCCCGGACACTGCGCGGACACGGGTCGAAACCGGTGCACCCTACGGAGGTGCTCATTTCAGGCCGGACACGAGACAAGATTGCGTAGGGGCCACAGTGCCCATTGTTTTAACACTTAAAAAAAAGAAAAAAACATATATAAACTAGCCACTGGATAAGCCAGTGGCGGCCGGTGGCCGGACTTCTACGCCGGACTACTCAAGGATAACGTAGTCCGGGTCCTGGACGAGGTGCACGGGCAGCCCCTGGCGGCGCGGTGGAGTCTGGGGCTGCTCCGGCGGCGGCGGCCCGCCCGCTGGCCCGGTCCACTGCCAGCGCATACCAACAAGTGGCATGAACCAGTCCGGGACCTCGCCGCGGTCCTCCTCCTCCACCTCCATCGCCTGCCGCGCCTCCTGCCGCTCCATGTCCTGGTGCGCGGCGACGGCGGCCAGTGCGTCGGCGATGGCCCTCTCCTCCTCCGCGGCGGCTTCTTCCGCCTCCCGTTTGGACTCCTCGATGGCCTGGGTGAGGGCCCTCTCCTCCTCCTCCGCGGCGGCGGCGTCACCGTCTTCCTCCAACTTGACGCTCGGTGGAGGCGGCGGCGGCGCTGAACGGATAGACGTCGCCTAGAGGGGGGGTGAATATGCGATTTAAAACTTTTTCGAGGAGCCGGAATATCCGGTCCAAGAGTAACCGGAAATTCCGAGAGGCCGGAATATCCGGTACACAAATGACTCGGAAATTCCGGTATGCTTGATAAAGGCGGAATAAAACTAGAGGTTTACTTTAACAAGCATACAACCTAGATATAGAAACTAGGCTCACCTATGTGCACCAACAACTTAAGCTAAGCAATACTAGTAACAAGATGATAGCAAGATATATGACTTCAAGCACGAAGGCTATCACAATGTAAAGAGCATAAGTAAAGAGCTCGGGTATAGAAATAACCGAGGCACGCGGAGACGAGGATGTATTCCCGAGTTCCACCCAAAGGTGTACGTCTCGTTTGGAGAGGTGTGCGCAACCACAACAGGTTAGCCGCAACGCCACAAAGGCTCACCTTCTTCTCCTGATGAACTCAACCACAAAAGGTTCGAGTTCACCTTCCACCATTGATCTCCTTTGGGGCGGAGATCGAATCCCGTACAACTCTTGAGGCACACACCCACAACTTAATTGGGGGCTCCCAAGTCTTGAGGCACACACCCACAACTTAATTGGGGGCTCTCAAGTGACCACAAAAGTGAAGGAGATATGCCCTAGAGGCAAATAAATAAGTATTCTTTATTGCATTATCTCATGAGTTTATAATAGGTTTGTGTATTATGCTATAACTGTATTAATCGGAATTATTAATACACGTGTGATACACAGACAACCAGGTCCCTAGCAGGACTCTATATGAGCTAGTCCATTGGGCAACAGTTGATCGAGATTCCCGATCAAGGACAATGACGTCGGTTGACAATGGGGTCATCTTGTTAGTAGAATAAGGTGGTGGACATACGCAAAGTATTGCAATAAGATCGTATTACGATGTTTGTCATTTGCAATAGATAAGAGTGTGATAGCTTATTCCTTAGACCGTGAGACCGTACTTATTGTTGCTTCGTAGGAGTGCTTTGAGAGCATCAAACGTTGTGTCTTATATAGCATGACAATAACGGTGTCCATCTTGGGTATTCCGAAAGAGCATCAAGACGTAAGGATCAAGAGCGGGATTTGTTCATTCTTGTAATGGAAAGATACTCTGGGCCCACTCGGTGATATTGCATCTATATAGCTGCGCAGCTTATGACTAGGTCATGGAGATGTAATATCGCAGACGAGTTAATAACCTTCGTCGGTAACGAGATACAGCAAAGGCATCGGTGTGTCTACGATCATATCTCGGACAAGGTAGTATCGCAGAGACAAAGGGAATGAATATCATACTTATGGTTCAACGACGATATTCGTGGAATGCACAGGGGTCGTCATATATTTCCAGGTATCCCTGACGATCATTGGTGAGCGGAGTGTCTCGACCATGTTTGGAGTGTTCCCGAACCGTAGCGTAACAAACTTAAGGTCTTAGCGACGCTAGGAGATAGGTTCTGGAATTTTATAGGTTTTTATTGGAGAGAAAGAAATGATCTGGAAAGAGTTCCGGTGGTCCGGAAGGAGTTCCGGTGAGCTATGGAAGGGTTCCGAGAATGTCCGAAAGTTGTTCGGGTGGTTCCGAAATAGTTTCGGAGTCATGGGATATTGAATTATATATAAATATATTAATTATGAATTAATGGGATTTTTATATTAATTTAATATTAATTAAATAAAGGAAAAAGGGGCTCCCACCTACATGGGCCCTAAGAGGGCCCAAGAGGGGGAGCCGCACCCCACAAAGGGGGGTGGGCCCCAAGGGGGTTCGGCTGGCCCATGGTGGGTGCGCACCACCCCCCCCCCCCCCCCCCCAACCTTTAGTCCCACATGGGGGAGCCAAGGAGTTTGCACACCCCCTTCCCCCTTTATATAGCAAGGCATATTAATTGATTTAATTCATAGGAAAATCAATTAATTCCCGATTTCTCTCTCGATCTCGTGGTTCCCAAGTCGGAGCCGCGCCGAGCTGAGGAAGAGGGTCTCTCTCCACCTAAGCCATACCGCAGAGCGCCGTTGCTCTGCGGGATTCCAGATAAGATCTACTCCTGCGATTTCAGCTGGATCTGAATGACCGGGAGTCGTCGCTAGGCTCCGTATGTTTGCGAGTGCTCGGAGGCTACTCTATTGAGGAGCTTGGGCGACGTCGTCTCGCCCCCTGCAGCCGCCGCGCCACCCCCTCTGCTGCCGGCGCGCCACCCCCCCCCCCCCCCGGTGCTGGCGCTCTGCCTTCTTCCGCCCGACGCCCGTCGACGCAGATCATCGTCGACACCCCGGCGTCATCGACTTCGACATCGCGGCAAGATCTTCGCGACCTCGAGGTCGGCTACGTACGACTTCATCGTCAACGCTTGTGCGGGAGCGTAATCCCCGCTATCGGTCTACATGGAGGTAATGTGACCCGTTCCGCCACCGTTATCACATGTACTAGATAGATAGATCCTGGCTAGTTAGGGTTTCGTACGCTAGAAAATTATTGTTTTCTGCCCCGTAACCCCTTCAAAAAGGTCTTGACCACAAAAGGTCTTGGCCACAAAAGGCCGGCCACAAAAGGCGTCTAGGGTCCAAAGACCCAAGAGTAACAAGCTCACAAGTAATACCACCACGAATCCTCGTGGAGGGCTCAAACCGATGCAAATGCAATGGCAAGAGCACACAAAGTGCTCAAGTGCTTCACTCTCAAATTCCAACACAACAACAAATGTTTATGGGGGAATAAGAGAGGAAGAACAAAGGAAACCACAAAGGATTCAAATCCTTCACTCCCAAATCCCACCAAAAGCAACTAATGCTTATGGGGGGAGAAGAGAGGAAGAACAAAGAAGAAGAACCACAAAGGAACTCCAAGAACTAGATCCACTAAGTTCCCCTCACTTAGAGGAGAGATGATTGGAAGGATTGTAGATCTAGATCTCCTCTCAACTTTCCCTAAAGAATATGGAAGATTCAATGGAGGGATTGAGAGGGAAGTGAGCTTTCCAAGGTCAACAATGGAGTAGGAGAGAGGGGAAAGTCGTGCTGCCTTGGATTTTTTGAGGAGGAAGAAGGGCAGGGGTATTTATACCCCTCCAGGAAATATAGCCGTTGGCTGTTTTGACACTCGGAAATTCCGGTATAAGTTAGACTCGGAAATTCCGGTCAACCGGAAATTCCGGTCTAGAGAGACCCGGAAATTCCGGTCACCCGGAAATTCCGGTCAAAGAGAGCTCGGAAATTCCGGCTGGAGTCAGAAGCAAAACCAAACTTTTCCTTAGCCATTTCTGGAGGACTTTTCTGGGGGCACTCGGAAATTCCGGTATATGAAAATTTCCGAGCACAATTTCCGACTGGAGTCAGAACCCTTTTTCTCCTTTCCTTAGCCGTTTTCTTGGATGAGCTAGGGAACCGAAAATTCCGGTAGGTAGGGCGGAATATCCGGCCCCAATAATCCGAATCAGCAGAACACCGAAACGAAAACTGCTATAACTTTTGCAAATGAACTCCAAATGAGGTGAGACCAATTTTGTTGGAAAGATAGCGACGATGGCTACCCAACAAAAAATATTGCATCCCATAAATAGAGTAAAATCTCCACACATGGCAAGGTGTGGGACTTTTCCTCAAGGTAGAACCGGCAATATTTCCGCCACCGAAAACGCAACAAGTTGTCCAAAGTAAAACCGATTTCGATGAACTAGAGCTTGACATGGAGATGAACCAAGCTCTAATTCCTCACCAACATAAAAGCCAAATAAGAACCAAGAAATATGATATGCCAAGTATGCAAATGTTTGAGCACTCCACAAGAATGCGATCAAGTTACTAACTTGAGAGCCCCTCTTGATAGTACGCCTATCTATCCTATAGCCCTATCAAGATCATACCTTTGCCTTGAGCATTCCACTTGAGTTGGATGATGACTATCTTGATCTCTTCAAGTGGTTCATCTTTCTTGATTGCGCGTCCAATCACTTGCTTGATGAAGACTTCTCCAAATACTCCCCCATGCTCACAATGGGAGAGTCTCGCTAAGCTTCGTCTTCATGTATACATTGCAAGCACCAATCATAGGATCTTTTCGAGAAAGCTTCTCTTGGTCTTGCACAACTCATCTTTTCTTCACTAAGATGATGTCTTGAATCTTCAAGACATACTTGCAATAAGCTTCACTCAACACATGAGCTTCAAGAGTTCAACACATGAACTCCACAATTCCATGGACATGATCTATAATGATATCTCAATGTAAACATTAGTCCATAGAGATTGTCATTCAATTACCAAAACCACACATGAGGGAAAATGCTCTTTCAATCTCCCCCATTTTGGTAATTGATGACAATCTCTTTTGAGAGGGTTTATAATATGGAATTTAACGAACAAGAATGGTTGCACTAACATCAAACACTACAAAGGTATGTGACGTTAGTCCATCCACATATATAGAGCAAACTCCCCCATAATTTATGCACGTGTGTATGAACATGAATTCATTGCATATATTATCGACCATTACCGATGGTGGAGTTTCCACTATATATATAAAACTAAGCAACGAATGCAAAGGCAAGGAAGGCAAATACTTAAGAAGATACCAAAGTAGATACCAAAGTAAAAAGCCAATTCCATACAACCCTCCAAAACTTCTCCCCCATTGGCAACGATTGCCGAAATGGGCGAAAGGCTTTGGAAAGGTAACATAATAAGATCTCCTTCATGATTTATGCATTTCTCATGATATGAGTGAAATCAAATGCACTTATCCAATGACGAATAGATGAAGGGGATCAAATTATATTGAGGATCCAAAAATTGCACAAGAAAGATACCAATTGAAATCCACTGGAAGGATACCAATTGCAAAAGGGGGAAAACATTCACAAAGAAGCAATATTTGCTCTGTGCGGAAATATTGCCGGTTCTACCTTGAGGAAAAGTCCCACACCTTGCCATGTGTGGAGATTTTACTCTATTTATGGGATGCAATATTTTTTGTTGGGTAGCCATCGTCGCTATCTTTCCAACAAAATTGGTCTCACCTCATTTGGAGTTCATTTGCAAAAGTTATAGCAGTTTTCGTTTCGGTGTTTTGCTGATCCGGATTATTGGGGCCGGATATTCCGCCCTACCTACCGGAATTTCCGGTTCCCCAGCTCATCCAAGAAAACGGCTAAGGAAAGGAGAAAAAGTGGCACTGACTTCAATCGGAAAATCAGCCCGGAAATTTCAAGGACCCGGATATTCCGGTTCACCAACCGGATATTCCGGTTCACCAACCGGATATTCCGAGTCAGCCTCAAGGAAATTTGCTAAGTCAAGATTCAGAATTGGTTCTGATCTCAACCGGAAATTCAGCTCGGATATTTTCAAAGGCCCGGATATTCCGGGGCACCGGAATATCCGGTGCAACTTATACCGGAATTTCCTGGTGTCGAAACAGCCAACGGCTATATTTCCTGGAGGGGTATAAATACCCCTCCCCTTCTTCCTCCTCAGGAAATCCAAGGCAGCACGACTTTCCCCTCTCTCCTACTCCATTGTTGACCTTGGAAAGCTCACTTCCCTCTCAATCCCTCCACTGAATCTTCCATATTCTTTAGGGAAAGTTGAGAGGAGATCTAGATCTACAATCCTACCAATCCATCTCTCCTCTAAGTGAGGGGAACTTAGTGGGTCTAGTTCTTGGAGTTCCTTTGTGGTTCTTCTCCTTTGTTCTTCCTCTCTTCTCCCCCCATAAGCATTAGTTGCTTTTGGTGGGATTTGGGAGTGAAGGATTTGACTCCTTTGTGGTTTCCTTTGTTCTTCCTCTCTTATTCCCCCATAAACATTTGTTGTTGTGTTGGAATTTGAGAGTGAAGGACTTGAGCACTTCGTGTGCTCTTGCCATTGCATTTGCATCGGTTTGAGCCCTCCACGAGGATTCGTGGTGGTATTACTTGTGAGCTTGTTACTCTTGGGTCTTTGGACCCTAGACGCCTTTTGTGGCCGGCCTTTTGTGGCCAAGACCTTTTGTGGTCAAGACCTTTTGTGGTCACTTGAGAGCCCCCAATTAAGTTGTGGGTGTGTGCCTCAAGACTTGGGAGCCCCCAATTAAGTTGTGGGTGTGTGCCTCAAGAGTTGTACGGGATTCGATCTCCGCCCCAAAGGAGATCAATAGTGGAAGGTGAACTCGAACCTTTTGTGGTTGAGTTCATCAGGAGAAGAAGGTGAGCCTTTGTGGCGTTGCGGCTAACCTGTTGTGGTTGTGCACACCTCTCCAAACGAGACGTACACCTTTGGGTGGAACTCGGGAATACATCCTCGTCTCCGCGTGCCTCGGTTATTTCTATACCCGAGCTCTTTACTTATGCACTTTACATTGTGATAGCCTTCGTGCTTGAAGTCATATATCTTGCTATCATCTTGTTACTAGTATTGCTTAGCTTAAGTTGTTGGTGCACATAGGTGAGCCTAGTTTATATATCTAGGTTGTATGCTTGTTAAAGTAAACCTCTAGTTTTATTCCGCCTTTTTCAAGCATACCGGAATTTCCGGGTCATTTGTGTACCGGATATTCCGGCTACTCGGAATTTCCGGTCACTCTTGGACCGGATATTCCGGCTCCTCGAAAAAGTTTTAAATCGCCTATTCACCCCCCCCCCCTCTAGGCGACGTCTATCCGTTCAATTGGTATCAGAGCCTGGTTATCTCATTATTAGGACTAACCGCCTAGAGATAAAGATGTCGTTTAGAGATCTAGTGCACAATCCCTCTTATAGATTCGATGGCACAAATTTTGATGTTTGGAAAATTCGCATGCTTAATCTTTTTAGAGACATGGGTTCTAATTTAGAGAGTATTGTAGATATGGGTTTTTCTCCTCCAAAGGATTCTCAAGAATTATCTTTAGAGGATGAGAAAAACTCTTATCTCGATACTCTAGCATCTAATGGTCTCATATGTGCTTTGAGCGATGTAGTGCTTGCGTCAATCATGCCTTTTCGGAGCGCTCATGAATTATGGACAAAACTTCAAGATATATATGAGGTGTCCAACATTTCCAAGGATGATTGTCCTCCTTCCACATCCGGTCGTGATGAGCTCACGACTTCCTCCACTTCACCGACATGTGGTTTGCCACAAGGTAATGATATGGTGAGTGGTGATAGAAATTGCAATCTTGATGGTGAATCCACTATTGACTATACCTCTCACCCATCTTATTGTTCTTTGGACTTAAACACCTATAGCACTACAAATGTCATACATGCTAGTGTTGATAGTCCTTGCATATCATGTAGTAGTTGCTTAACTAAATCTCATGATGATATGCTTTCCTTGTCTTGTTGCCATGATCAAAATGTTTCTATTTCCTCTAGTACTTGTTTGGCTAACAATGTAGAGGAATCCCAACAATTGTTGGAACAAGACTTGGACCTCAAAGGTGCTTCAAGTGTCTCTTCATCGTCTTCATCCACTACTCACATTTGCCTAATGGCTAAGGAGTATAAGGTATCACCTACCGTGCACTCCAATATATCTCATGATGATGATAATGATGATGATGATGATCTAATTAAGG
Source organism: Poa annua (assembly GCA_026929855.1). Classification (NCBI taxonomy): domain Eukaryota; kingdom Viridiplantae; phylum Streptophyta; class Magnoliopsida; order Poales; family Poaceae; genus Poa; species Poa annua. Next base: position 84,044,367 of record CM049430.1, read on the forward strand.
AGAAGTTTGATATTGTCTCTCATGCTCTCTTAAATAATAAAAATGCTCATGAGAACTTCTTAGAAATCATGACTACTCTTTTTGAGCTTAAGGAGACCTTTGAGGCTATGGAGACCCGTTGTCATGAAGGGTGGGGTCTTGCTCGTGATTCCGCGGGTGAGGTCCACAATCTTGAGAATGCTCTTGAGGAAGAGCAAGAAACTCGGGTTGCTCTCGAGGAGAGATTGGAATCTAGTGAGGAGTTAAACAATGAAGTAATTGCTAAACTCACTAAAGAACATGAACATGCTATTGCTAAATGTAATGTGCTTAGTAAACAAAATGCTAAGTTAAATAATGAGCTTGTCATGTTGTCTCCTTCCACTTCTAATGATAATGATGCTTGTGCTACTAACTCCACTTTGTGTGAAGCATCTATTTTGAAGGAGAATGTTGAGCTAAGAGCTCAACTTGATTTGCTAACTAGCAAGTATGGGAAGTTGAAAGAAACTCATGAAAAGCTTTTTAGCTCTAATGAGGATCTCCTAGCATCCCATGCTAAGCTAAAGTTAGATCATGAGGCGGTCACTACGAAGGTAAAATCTTGTGAGCCTCTTGTGAACACTAGCACAAACTTTACTTCTAATGCTTTATTGCCATGTGCTAGTTCTTGTAATTCATCCACTCATAAAATTGTTACATCTTGTGATGAATTACTTTCCTTGCCTTGTTGCTCTAACAATGTAGCTACTACTTCCTCTAGCATATGTGTTGAAACTAACCATGTAGAGGAACTCAAAGAGCTCAAGGCACAAGTCACTTCATTGAAGAAAGACTTGAAGAATGTCATGAGGGTAAGTCCACCCTCGACAACATGTTGAGAGTGCAACAACTTCCTCATGACAAGAGTGGAATTGGATTCAACTCCAATAACAAGAACAAGTCCAATGTCAAGAAGAAGCACAAGTTCATCAAGAAGAAGGGCCAATAACAAGTTATTGATTCGGCCAAGATTGTGTGCTTCAAGTGCAAGGTTGAAGGGCACCATGTGAGATCTTGCCCTTTGAAGAAGAAGCCTCTTAGTGAGAAGCAACAAGGGAAGCAACCTCAAGTTCAAACTCAAGCTTCCCAAGTTGAAGAACCTTCCCTTCCCAAGAATAAAGGTAAAAGCCGCCTTTGCTACAAATGTCGTGGGAAGGATCACTTTGCTTCTTCTTGCACTCATAGTACCTTATCCAACCCTCCTACTATTGATAATGTTCATTCTCTTCGGAAGGATAAGGTTGGCAATGTGTTTGCCAAATTTATTGGTACTCAAAGTGGTGTCAAGAAAAGAACCATTTGGGTTGCCAAATCTATTGTGACTAACCTCTTAGGACCCAACTTAGTTGGGGACCAACAAGCTCAAACTTGATCAATAGGTGTAAACGGAGGACATTGGAGACTTGACTACATCATGAAGAATTAAGGGATCTTCATCAATCATATTCTCTCAAGTCAAGTCAATTGGATTATATTGTCTTAGCATATATCCAATGCTCCTCCTTGCGGTAACTTGTATTTAACTCATATGTACTCATTGAAAGTTACTTGCACCCTTACATGTGTTTGGTTTTGTGCCTTACTAGTGTTTCATATGTGTTGTGCACTCTACTTACTTATGTTGAGTAATCAAGCTTGTGTATGATGGTTTGCACACCATGTATGTTTGAGCCTCTTGTCTATTTGTTTTTATCTTAATTGGCTCTTTTAGGGATATTAATGGACTATCCCATTTTGGGGGAGTGATGTGCTTTTTGGTAACACACTATCCTAAAATGTGTATTCTTGAGAACTACCACTTAGTGATGATATATCAATGTTATCTACTCTCTTTGTGGTATGTCTTACTCATGAGAAATTCAAATTCTAATGTCCATTAATTATCTCTTGGATTTCTTTTGCCTCTTGTTAAAAAGAATGGATTATCACATTATGGGGGAGTAATAAGCTATGTGCATATTACAAACCTAGAAAATGTGAACATGAGAGGTAGTGTCACCTAGAGTTGATATTGTCGATTATCTTGTTCCTAGGTGGCATGGTACTCAAACAAGTTCCATATTTGCTTAAATGTTTTTTGGTATCTTGTTTGTGAGAGAGTTTCTTGATGCTTAGTATGGTCATTGAATATGTGAAGTCATCAAAAATCTCTAGATAAGCATGTTTTTCATTCCTTTTATTTTGCCACATGCTTATGTTTTGTGAATATGATCTTGAATACATATTTGTCATATACCACCGAGAAATGTATCCATACAATCATTGTCTTTGACAAGTGATAATTTTATTTGTGGTAAATGTATTGATCATATTTACATTGGCTATTGTTCTTAAGTTGTATTATTCTATCGCCAAGTTTGTGTTGATTTAACCACCCATTTGTCTTCTTTGCTTCATTTGGATCTTTTTGTTGCTCTACTCATAATTTGTGTTGTGCTTTCTTGAGTTAGGACAAGCAAGGATCCCATTGTTGTGCATTTACTTTCGAAGACTTAATTCTAAGTAATGCACTAGTCTTGGGGGAGCTATCCTACATTGAGTAGAACATCATCATTTTTATTGTTATCGGGTCTTATTAATTTTCTTGAACTTTGTGTTCAAAAAGATATATGGAGGGTAATGATCCCACTTGTGTGCATTTTGTATTTACATACAAGATCTTTAAAATGCACTAATCATGGGGAAGCTACTCTATACTCTTTAGAACACTATTCTTAAAATTGGTTTTTAAATTGGTTTTGTATCGTATTGCTCTTCTTGAACATGACTAATTGTTTAACAATATATATGGAAAGTGATGATCCCATTTATGTGCATTTTGTATTTAAATACAAGATCATAAGTAATGCATAAATCTTGGGGGAGCAATCCTATATGTTATTCAACATTAGTTGTCTTCAATTGGTTTTTGATCCCGATGATATGTCTCTTTGAAAGACAAACATTTTTCGTCTTGGTACTTTGTGCCATCATGAAAATTGTAGAGGGCTTGGTGTATTTGTTGAAACCTTACTCTTCTTTGTGGAGTTGGCTATCTCATCCCGTGGTTCCTAGTCTACCTTTTTGGATGAGATAAACCTTCGAGCATGCTTGTTTGATTTATTTCTTATGCTCATTGGTTTAGCCTTGACCTTGTTTTCATTTGATATATTTTCAAATTGGTTTCTCGAATCATGTGTTGGTTTGAGTCTTTGATACAATGAGGACAAATCTTTCTCTTGCCACACTCTTGTGTAGCTTTTTGATTTAATTGGTGTTTTGTCCAAATTGTATCTCGTTTGGTTCTTGAAAGTTTTGTGCATGCATATTTACTATATGAATATCTTATGGCATGTTTACTTTCGTTGATCCAATATATATGATAAACTCCATCAAATCCTAAATGGCTAAGATGTGCATGAAATTCTATTTCATATCAATATGCACATATTTATGCGGAGTTTGTCCTATGTATTGTAGTTGTACTAACTACTTTGGACCCAATTAGTTTGGGTACCATTGTGTACTTGATTTGTTTTAGGTACATGGGAGATGCATTGGAAGCTTGTCTCGTTTTAAAGAAGATGTCTTCACCATGTGCTTCTTGGAGCCAAGCTTGGATGATTGTGAACTCTCATCTTCTACACCGTCAATGCTATCTCGGTAACAAGTATCTAACTCATGCATATACTTCTATCTCTCAACCTTGTGTCGGTTGTTCTTTGGCATGAGTTTCTCTAAGTTGCATTTGATATGGTTTTTGCAAAGTTTGATTCAATACATCTTCATTGCAAATGTGAGTTAGCCGGGATGATTAAACATCAAGGGGAATATATATTTATATATAATCATTTTCATGATTCATGGATCCCCAATATGTTAATCTAGCAAATTCATTTCAAAGTCTCTCTTATGCAATATTGATGAATTATCTTAAATCATTTGCCTTATGTGATATTTATTTTGTGTCTCAAAGTATCCCAACTATCACTTATCCTATGTGGGTATTTGTGATGCTTTGAGAACTTGGTGTTGGAAATTCATCTATACCCTTTAAGAATAATTTGAGCTATGTGCTTTGCTTTTAAGCAAAAATTCTTATCGGTGTATTTATGACTTCCTCTTGAATATCATGTGCTTGACCTTGTACCTACATTGTGTGTGCATGTTTCTTTGAGAACTTAGTGTCCACTTAGAAACTTATACACATGAGGGTAGTTACATTTTTAATTGGTATTCAAAATCTTTAGTGATCACCTTTTACTACTTTATTGATTCTTTGGTGATCTCTAAATGGCACAAGCTTTGTTTTTCTATTGGTTTCACATTGCCTCTTAATAAGCTTGTGATCCTATTTGATTTATCATCTTGGGTGTGCTTGTTTGCGAAATACATGATATGCACTATGTGCCTCATAATTTGAAAGACTATGATGTTGCTTAGGCTCATCCTTGTTTAGTCTCCTAAATTGTATTTCCATGTCACACCCATCCTTTCCCGGTTGAGCAAGCCTTTATTCAATCTTGCACCTTTTTGTGTTCAAAATTATCTAGGAGGGAGCGAGGATTCCATGTTATGCACACCATATTGAAATACAAATCTTTTCATCGTGCATGTACCTTGGGGAGTTCCCTCGTGTTTTTTAGAACACTTGGTTGATCTTATCATAACATCCTATTGTGCTCAATTGGTTTTGGATCCCTTGATTGCTTGCTTCTTTGTGAATGTTTTCCCCCTTTTGCAATTGGTATCCTTCCAGTGGATTTCAATTGGTATCTTTCTTGTGCAATTTTTGGATCCTCAATATAATTTGATCCCCTTCATCTATTCGTCATTGGATAAGTGCATTTGATTTCACTCATATCATGAGAAATGCATAAATCATGAAGGAGATCTTATTATGTTACCTTTCCAAAGCCTTTCGCCCATTTCGGCAATCGTTGCCAATGGGGGAGAAGTTTTGGAGGGTTGTATGGAATTGGCTTTTTACTTTGGTATCTACTTTGGTATCTTCTTAAGTATTTGCCTTCCTTGCCTTTGCATTCGTTGCTTAGTTTTATATATATAGTGGAAACTCCACCATCGGTAATGGTCGATAATATATGCAATGAATTCATGTTCATACACACGTGCATAAATTATGGGGGAGTTTGCTCTATATATGTGGATGGACTAACGTCACATACCTTTGTAGTGTTTGATGTTAGTGCAACCATTCTTGTTCGTTAAATTCCATATTATAAACCCTCTCAAAAGAGATTGTCATCAATTACCAAAATGGGGGAGATTGAAAGAGCATTTTCCCTCATGTGTGGTTTTGGTAATTGAATGACAATCTCTATGGACTAATGTTTACATTGAGATATCATTATAGATCATGTCCATGGAATTGTGGAGTTCATGTGTTGAACTCTTGAAGCTCATGTGTTGAGTGAAGCTTATTGCAAGTATGTCTTGAAGATTCAAGACATCATCTTAGTGAAAAAAAGATGAGTTGTGCAAGACCAAGAGAAGCTTTATCGAAAAGATCCTATGATTGGTGCTTGGAATGGATACATGAAGACGAAGCTTAGCGAGACTCTCCCATTGTGAGCATGGGGGAGTATTTGGAGAAGTCTTCATCAAGCAAGTGATTGGACGCGCAATCAAGAAAGATGAACCACTTGAAGAGATCAAGATAGTCATCATCCAACTCAAGTGGAATGCTCATGGCAAAGGTATGATCTTGATAGGGCTATAGGATAGATAGGCGTACTATCAAGAGGGGCTCTCAAGTTAGTAACTTGATCGCATTCTTGTGGAGAGCTCAAACCTTTGCATACTTGGCATATCATATTTCTTGGTTCTTATTTGGCTTTTATGTTGGTGAGGAATTAGAGCTTGGTTCATCTCCATGTCAAGCTCTAGTTCATCGAAATCGGTTTTACTTTGGACAACTTGTTGCGTTTTCGGTGGCGGAAATATTGCCGGTTCTACCTTGAGGAAAAGTCCCACACCTTGCCATGTGTGGAGATTTTACTCTATTTATGGGATGCAATATTTTTTGTTGGGTAGCCATCGTCGCTATCTTTCCAACAAAATTGGTCTCACCTCATTTGGAGTTCATTTGCAAAAGTTATAGCAGTTTTCGTTTCGGTGTTTTGCTGATCCGGATTATTGGGGCCGGATATTCCGCCCTACCTACCGGAATTTTCGGTTCCCCAGCTCATCCAAGAAAACGGCTAAGGAAAGGAGAAAAAGTGGCACTGACTTCAATCGGAAAATCAGCCCGGAAATTTCAAGGACCCGGATATTCCGGTTCACCAACCGGATATTCCGGTTCACCAACCGGATATTCCGAGTCAGCCTCAAGGAAATTTGCTAAGTCAAGATTCAGAATTGGTTCTGATCTCAACCGGAAATTCAGCCCGGATATTTTCAAAGGCCCGGATATTCCGGGGCACCGGAATATCCGGTGCAACTTATACCGGAATTTCCGGGTGTCGAAACAGCCAACGGCTATATTTCCTGGAGGGGTATAAATACCCCTCCCCTTCTTCCTCCTCAGGAAATCCAAGGCAGCACGACTTTCCCCTCTCTCCTACTCCATTGTTGACCTTGGAAAGCTCACTTCCCTCTCAATCCCTTTGTGGTCAAGACCTTTTGTGGTCAAGACCTTTTGTGGTCAAGACCTTTTGTGGTCAAGACCTTTTGTGGTCAAGACCTTTTGTGGTCACTTGAGAGCCCCCAATTAAGTTGTGGGTGTGTGCCTCAAGACTTGGGAGCCCCCAATTAAGTTGTGGGTGTGTGCCTCAAGAGTTGTACGGGATTCGATCTCCGCCCCAAAGGAGATCAATAGTGGAAGGTGAACTCGAACCTTTTGTGGTTGAGTTCATCAGGAGAAGAAGGTGAGCCTTTGTGGCGTTGTGGCTAACCTGTTGTGGTTGCGCACACCTCTCCAAACGAGACGTACACCTTTGGGTGGAACTCGGGAATACATCCTCGTCTCCGCGTGCCTCGGTTATTTCTATACCCGAGCTCTTTACTTATGCACTTTACATTGTGATAGCCTTCGTGCTTGAAGTCATATATCTTGCTATCATCTTGTTACTAATATTGCTTAGCTTAAGTTGTTGGTGCACATAGGTGAGCCTAGTTTATATATCTAGGTTGTATGCTTGTTAAAGTAAACCTCTAGTTTTATTCCGCCTTTATCAAGCATACCGGAATTTCCGGGTCATTTGTGTACCGGATATTCCGGCTACTCGGAATTTCCGGTCACTCTTGGACCGGATATTCCGGCTCCTCGAAAAAGTTTTAAATCGCCTATTCACCCCCCCCCCCCTCTAGGCGACGTCTATCCGTTCACCGGGGCACACCCACAATGGGATTGGGGGCTCCCGAACGGCTTCAAGTGACCACACAAGGGTCCAACCACCACAAAGGCGTCTAGGGTCCAAGGACCCAAGAGTAACAAGCTCACAAACTTTCAACTTCCACGAATCCTCGTGGAGAGCACACCAATGCAACAAATGCAAAAGGCAAGAGCACAAGTGCTCAAATCCTTCACTCTCGAATTCCAACAAAGCAACAAATGCTTATGGGGGAATAAGAGAGGAAGAACAAAGAGGAGATGCACCAAGAACTCCAATATCAAGATCTACTAGGTTCCCCTCACTTAGAGGAGAGATGGATTGGTGAAAATGTAGATCTAGATCTCCTCTCTCAAATCCCTCAAAGATATGCAAGAATCATGGGGGGAAATGAGAGAGGGGCAAGCTTTCCAAGGTCAAGAATGGAGGAGAGAGAGGGGGAAAATTCGTGCTTGGAAGAGCTGCTCTCTCTGGGGAAGAAGGGGCCTTTTTATAGGTCCCATGAAAAAGAGTCGTTACAGGAAAGCGTCACACCGGAGTTTCCGATCACTAGGGCCGGAAACTCCGGCCAGGGGCGGAAACTCCGGCCTACTGGGACCGGAAACTCCGGCCCCCACCAGGGGCTGAACACCGTCAACACATCCGAGGCTTGGGCAAACTCTCCGGTGCCCTGGTCCGGAAAGTTCATCCAGGGGCGGAAACTCCGGCCTTTGAGGCCGGAAACTCCGCCCCCCCACCAGGGGCTGAACAACTTCAAAGCAGCTTTGGAGAAAAACGTTGAGTACGGAGTCCTGGGGACCGGAAACTCCGGCCTAAGAAAAAGCTGCTGCAAAACTGAACACGAAAACTGCTATAACTTTTGCGAATGAACTCCGAATAAGGTGAGACCACTTTTGTTGGAAAGAAAGCGACGAAAAGCATCCAACTAAATAGAGTAAAATCACCACACATGGAAAGGTGTGGGACTTTCCTCACGGTTGAACCGGCAATATTTCCGCCACAAAAAACACAACAAGTTTTCCAAAGTAAAACTGTTTTTGGTGAACTAGAGCTTGACATGGAGATGAAAGCAAGCTCTAATTTCTCACCACAATAAAATCCAAATAAGAATCAAGAAATATGACAAGCCAAGTATGCAAAGGTTTGAGTTCTCCACAACAATGCGATCAAGTTACTCACTTGAGAGCCCCTCTTGATAGTACGCCATCTATCCTTAAACCCGGTCTCCTACTTACACCATGAGACCGGTAAGAGATAAAACCTATCAAGATCATACCTTTGCCTTGCGCATTCCACTTGAGCTCGATGATGAAGATCTTGACTCTCTCAAGTTGAAACACCTTTCTTGATTGTGCTTGCTAGCACATGCTTGATGAAGATCTTGACTCTCTCAAGTTGAAACACCTTTCTTGATTGTGCTTGCTAGCACATGCTTGATGAAGACTTCTCCAAATGCTCCCCCATACTCCGTTATGGGAGGGACTCGCTAAGCTTTGTCTTCATGTTTCCTTTGCAAGTTTCAATCAAAGGATATCTTCCGATATGCATCATATTGAACTTGCACTTCATCTTCTTCTCTTGATATGTATGATGGCTTGGAGGTAAACATGATTGTTCACTCAATCTTCTATTCCAAGCCATACTTGCAATGAGCTCAACTCTACACATGACCATTCATCATATAAATCCTTGAATAGAGCATTGGTCTTTAAGTCATCTTGAAGAGTCCAACACATGAACTCCTATAGCTTCCCATGGACAATATCTATAAAGAATATCTCAATATAAACATTAGTCCATAAGGATTGTCATTAATTACCAAAACCACGCATGGGGGCAACCATGCACTTTCAGTGGGCAAGTAGCGTCTACAAGATGGAACATTACTGAAGGACACGTGCGGGGACGAACGATCGGACGTCGATCCGTCGGTTGGCGTTGAAACCATGATCTTCCCAAACTACCCTCAAATCACTTAGGGCAGCCGCAGTGTGCAAAAAAGCTCTCACTAAGTCCAAGGTGGCATTTCTTATGGTGTCCATATACATTGTGGAGCAAAACAAAACTATTCATAAGACTAAGGTGCACCTTATAGTGTTGGATGGGCAATGAGCAGTGCTTGATTGTACCGCTGGTCCATTCTGGTTAGTAGATATCATTAACCACCTTTGAATATCCGCAAATGGACGACCAATATTTGTCACTGAATACACTAATACAACTCTCTGTTGGGTAACACTACCCTAACTCCTAGACATTAAGTCACATGTTGGTTATCAAAACTAATAAGTGTTTTTTCCACATTTTCTCTTCGATTAGTGTAGGGGCGCGACGTGCAAACCATCACAAATTTGCATCTTAATAAAAAAATATGGATCATTATATCAAAAGGCTAAAAACCTGAAATTATTTTTTAATGATATTCGAGAACCTTTTGGATCTAAAAATAAATTTCTACAAGAGTGAATTGTTCTCCTTCGGGGAAGGCCAAGAAATGACTGTTCAATATGTGATTTCTTAGCTATGATAAAGGTCAATTTCCTATCCGACGTCTGGTCGAGAATCGCTTGCAAACAAGCAGGCGAAGAAAACTGGAGAGAGAAACTATTATCCATGGTTGGAAGATTAGTTCTCATCAACTCGATACTAATTATGATTTATTTCTTCTAGTTATCCAAGGTAGTTTTACATAGAATGGAGGTATTTTCTTGTCAAGATTCTTGTGACAAGGTCATAGCGAAAAAATAAAGTATCGACTGACTCGCTGGGATATGCTTTCTCGATCTAAAGATTAGAGTGGGTTAGTGTTCATGACCGATTAGGTTAGAAACACAACTCGCCTAGGTAAAATGCTATTAAAGCTTCTTACGGTGTTTGGAAGACTTTGGTGAAAGGGAAATACATTATACATGGGCTCAACATTTTTATCGCATGTTTAATGGAATCCAGGCTATTCCCAATTTTAAGATATTGTCTTATGGCAATAAAAAACATTTATTTCGCTTTGCATCTTTCCTATTAAGGATGACTCTGAGATTAGATTATGTGAGCATAAGTGGTTAGGAAACACCACACTCTGGGAACAATATACATCTCTATATAATATTATTTGGCACATTAGTGATACAATCGCTTCGGTTTTGGAGACAGGTCCACCTAATGCGATGTTCATGCGAGAGTTGATGGTCCCAGGCTTGCAGCATGTAATGCTCTGTTAGGGTGACGAGTTATATGCTCTAGTGGTCTGATGTATTACGTTGTACACGAGAATGGAAATTTCATGGTACATTCTATGTATAAAGCATTTATTCATAAAAAGATTTGCCAATCGATGATAATATAGAAACTTAGAAAATGAAGATTCCATTTAAAATAATAATATTTGGACGGTACCTTCGCAAGGGGGTCATCCTAACTAAACCGTGTAAAGCACACATGGCAACAGAGTAAACAAAAGATTGTCATTTTTCATCGTGATGACAAGATAATAAAACACTTGTTCTTCCGGTATTCATTTGCCCGCTTGGTTGTTCCTTCAAGTAGCTTCAAACTTGCACCGACATGTAGTGTAACTAGTGTTGCCAATATATTTGGCAACTCGCTACGTGGTACCACAAGCTTAATCTTCTTCTTAGTGTGCGAGTGTTTGCGTAATATAGTGGCTTTTACTATGTTGAAATTATGATACAATTTTTAATGATAATTTTTTCCTTATGGAGGTCATCTACCGTTGAACACATATATTTCGTTCATGGCCATGTTTACAACATGTGGATTTTTAGACTCGTTTACGGAGGTGTCATCTCGGTTGGAAGATGCCGCGAGGGATATCTTTCCCAACTGGGTGGTTGTGTAATTTTCGGATTGGACCTCTGGGCTATCTCTTTCATTCTCGTACTTTTCCTTGTTTACCATTTTATGTTTGGACTGTTTTAGCATGTATGCATCATTGCTATGTAGAGACTGAATATAATACTTCACATACTCGCGACACCATGACTAAGAAAATTGACTTTTATTGAATAAATAAAAAATAGAGTTATAAAAGGATACATAAACATCTCGCGATACCATGATCCTCCCGCGAATCAATGAGTAACAAAATTGACCTTAGCCGAATAAATGAATGGAGTAGTAAAGATACATGAACCCGACCAAAACAACGTGGGTTCGGACGACATCGATCTTGGCACACGTACTTCTTAACGGTACGGTAGATGCAGTATATAGCGGAAATCACTTTCTTCCCCGGCCTTAGTTGGGCCTCCTGCAGTTCAACCTGACCTCAGTCCGCGTCCCAGCCGCGGGCAGCAGGTTGCCCATCCTCACCATGGCCGACGCGAAATCGTCGAAGAACCTGCCCTGGTTGGTGCTGTACGTCTTCACCAGCGCGTCCTGCGAGCCGCCGTTGGAGAGCACCTGGTCCGAGTGCAGCAGCCCTTTCTTCGCGACCAGGTTCTGGTAGTAGGCGTTGTCGAACCTGTCGGCGGTCTTCACGTCAAAGTTGGCGAGGTTGCCGTCACCGCCGGACCGCGGGCACGTCTTCTGTCGGTCGGCCGCGAAGGTGGCGTTGATGTTCCTCTCGTTGTAGATGCGGTTGCGGAATGACGTGCAACGCGCGCGCCCGATGGTGTGCGCGCCGGAGAGCGCCGTCATGTCCTGCAGCGAGAGCTTCTTCTTGGCGAACTTGTTGGCGAGATCGGTGACGCTGGAGCCGATGGCCGGGAGGTCATCCGTGTTGCCGCCCGTGCGCGAGTCCTTGCGCCCAAGAAGTACGTTCCATGTGGGACCTCCGACCTGCATGAGAAGGTTCCACGGGAGAGTCAGCCATGCATGAGCATGACTAGGAGTAGGCATTTTTCACGGGTAAGCGGCTCAGCGCGAACGAACCAGGTTAACTCCATCACGGGCGGCGAGCGCGACGATGTCGGCACAGGAGACTTTGGCCTTGCAGGCCTTCTCGACCTTGGTCTTGATGGTGTCGATCAGCTCGTACCCACGGACTGAGTTGACGTTCGGTCCGGCGGTCTTCTCGCCTCCGTTATCCAGCAGAATCGAGGCGTCACACCCCTGCCGATACCACATAAACAGAAGAGCGTCAGTTGCCAGCAGGTAGCAATCAAGAGCTAAAGCAATGATCGACACAGCAGTATAGAGCAGAAACACGTTTGCTTACATTGACGAAGCAGTCGTGGAAGAAGAGGCGAAGAATGGAGGCGGCCATGCGCTTCTCCTTCCCCACGGCCACCGCCATCTCTGTCCGCACAATGCTGCTAAGGTTGCGGCAAGACGTGGCGTAGAAGTTGGCCGTCAGCTGCGCGTTGGCCGCGCCGGCGAGGACAGAGAGGACCACGGCGAGGCCAACGATGGCCGACCTGGTGAAGACGGCCATTGTACTTTTCGGCTTAATTAGCTCGAGATCGAGGAGAGAACACTACAAAACTCTTGTAAGCTCGATGAGGCGAGATGCATATGGGGGCACCCAATATATAGGAGCCAAAAACCACCACGTAGACACATAGTGCTGTGCTCGATCGAGCTCCTAAACGACGCTAACTGCTAGGCAAGCTAGGATGCACCAGCTGCAACCTGCATATGGGCTGGCTTGCGGTTGGGGTCATGTACGCACGACATACAGAGTTCTTGGCCAAACGCAGCTGAATTTAGATGACCAATGGGTGGAGCCGGACTAGTACATGGGTGTATAAATTGTGATTTCCAGCACCCCATTTCTGTTGGCAAAATTATTGTGTACCTGTGAACAATTCACAAATGCAACGATTTGCTCCAAATAAATCAGTAGAAGCTTTAGTAAATTGTGATTTTAGGGAATATGACCCATATTCTCATGTTGGCTCCTCCACTGAGTTGACCAAAATTATTTGCGGCTTGCCAGGCTGCATGTTGCTAACGGAGGAATCAACAAGCGCGATGCTGTCATGTGGTCTAAATTATTGGATGTGTTAGTTATCATCATATGTACTTCCTGATCTAGTCTAGTCTAGTCTAGTATTATACGTGAGCGGATATGTGGATATATAGGTAAACGACTTTCTTGATTCATAGGTGTTCGTCCGAGGGTTAAAAGAAAAAAGAGAAAACTGGCCAATATATTACACACATTGCTTTAGACAACTGGTGCTTCACTCTCGGCTAGATGATACGTGGGTACTACGCTTTCTTTTACACAATTCTCTGCAGAAAAGAGAGTTGACCAAACTACTGTTTGTTCATTGTACACAGGGCCGGTCCTGTAATTTCGGGGCCGGGGCAGTAGAACCCGAGGCCCTTAGTAAAACCCACATAAGGGCAATTAATATGTGTACATATATATGATGTTACAACTGTTTATGTGAATCAAAATACAAATATTGATGTGAAACAGTTTATAAATGTTGTGTTAAATTGTTTTGAATATATCAAGCTGTAAACTCACTAATGATAGTATTAATATAGTCTTATCAATTATCACATCGACTCTGCTGCGACTTGTCAATTATGATATAAACAATTATCTTAACTAAACTCTAATTTTTTTTTAGGTCAGAGCAGACCTTGTTTTCACTGCTGTACTTCATGTTCTGCTATAGACGCCCAAGCACTTTGTAATTCGGCGGACAAGGTAATAGTAGTTAAATCAATCAAGGTTAATCAACGCGCCATGTAATAGAAATGGGTCATTATTTGGATAATTGTGTCCGGTCCCACTCCAAGTAATCACCCCGTAGCTAACCAAAGACCAAGCTAACTGTTCCTTCATCATCTTCCTGTAACGTAAAGAAAACCTTTGGAGGTCATCTAATGGCGGCAAGGATGAATTCTTCCCCTCTACGTATGGCGTACCTTCTGGGGGCCCCTTAAATTCGGGGGCCCGGGGCGCCCCCCCTCCCCCCATCCGGGCCGGCCCTGATTGTACACCAATATCATTGTAATTTATACTTGTGAGCTTGCTCTCTTTGGGTTACGTGTAAAAATATAAAATTTCTGCCTTACCCGTAATAACCAAAATCAATCTATGAAGATACGAGCGAGAGATGATCTATTACCGATGTTGATGTTGATGAAGCCTTAGAAAGATTCTCACGGCCAAGCCTGGTAGTCAGAATATTACCGACTCGCAATGTCCAACTTTTTTTATCCAACCGAGTGAGATGAAAGGTATGATCCCTCCAAGAGCTCGCACGCCCTCACTAGCTTTAGTCCAACAAAATTACGTCGTCCAAGAATCAGTATCCACCGGTGTATATGATATGCAGATCTCATTCCCAACACATGGGAGTGAAAGAAAAGGCTCGGGGGAGGACTCCTCAAAAAAGCCAAACTAATTTGTGTATGAGGGGAAGCCCTCCTTTATATAGGAATAGGCGTGCCTTGGAGGAGGGGAAGCTCCTCCCCCATGTGCCGCCGCCCCCGGTGGGCCCCTAGGGCAAGCCAAACCAAGGTTTGGCAAACCCTGGTTGCCGCCCTAGGGAGCCACCGGCGGACAGGCCGCACCCCTTCGTCGCCGCATTTGATGGGTCCCACCTAGGGTCAACTAGCCTAGGGTTTGGGAAAACCCTAGTCTCCACCTCTTCTGGGCCCTTGGCACGCCGTCCCCACCTAGGTACTATGACTGGCAATGGTCACCACACAATCAATGTTTAGGCTGAACGCCATATGATCAACCTTGTTCTGCACTATTTGTTTTTTTTAGGAACTAGGGCGGGGAGTTCCCGCATTGCATTATAGAAGAAGAGAATTGATCCAGTTAATTAGGGAAACCGGATCCAAAAACCATACAAAACACAGTTAGAAAACCGCCCACTCAACCTCATGGAACATCGTCCGTGCCTGAAACAAGGGAACCTAAACCCAATCTAACAGGCCACACCTCATATTTGATAGTTAAGTATTGAACAATATTTGATAATTGATATAAGCTCAATAACTAATTTAATGTTGTTTCAGATTAAATGTCTTAGTGGCCTAAAACTAATTAAACATTTCTCCCCGGGCTCAACAAATCTCAAATGCAAGTACATGCTGGCTGATGAGTTCGAGCATTGGTGAACAACGGGGGATCCCATCTTTATATACAGAAGATGGGTTCAGTTGGAATGGCTAGTGGCAATGACGAAGAAACTGAACTTAGGAACAATGTGAGACAAGAGGTAAATATGCTGCCGTAGAAAGGTGAATCTATGCGATGCATTTTCATACATGACCGTCTTAAGCTGTAGTAGTCTATTGCTGTGCAGATTCTGCAAGCCATTCAGGTGGCTGAGAGGATCCTGAAACAAGACCTCGAGGAGCTATTCAATGGTGTTTATGATCAACCGCCTCCCAACCTGGGTATCATCAAGAAGCGTCCTTACTCCTTAAGACTACCCAACTAACGTGCATATGTTGTCCTTAACTCCTAATGACCTTACATCTGCAATGGTGATGTCCTAATAACCATTCAGACGTCTGATGCAAATGTTGAATCCAAGAAGTTTTGGAAAAAGGTGATTACGTGATCTCACTTTCTGATTATCGCCATCACTTTGATTTTCTGGCACTATGGAATCTGTAGCGTGCAAGGCTGAGAGGTGAATATTCTGGAATGGGAGAACCACAAGACGAGAAATGCTGAGATGGAGACCAAAAAAGTTGATATGAATTACAAGGTGTTACAAATATGAACATTAATTAGGAATTATGATGCGTACTCATGTAAATTTCATCTTACATGTTTGTTTTGGATAACATGATTCATGAATTATTAGTCTGAGACGACACTAATATTAATTAGGAATTACGATGATGCTATACACAGCTCTGAGACGACACTAACAATTCTAGCATTCAGTGTCTTTTGTTAGAATCAAGGTCTATGAAGTCACAAGGATACATGTATTTAGGTTTATTCTTGTACGTATGTCCAGTATTACTCTTGCAGTTCCAATATTTACCAGGCGTGAGGATTCATGGAGGTATATGTGATCTGATCAACATTTGTGTTTGATTGATATATTTCTGGTGTCATATACAGATATGGGAAAGGTAGGAAATGTGCCATCTCCTTAATAAAGGAGTCTGTGTTATTTGTGATGATATGTTGTAAGCTGTTAAGATGAGATTTTGTGACCAAGGGGGATGAAACATATTTCTCATTAAGTATAGTTTCTTGCCTTACGGAAGTACTGTTGAAATATATTGAATGATTCCATCTAACTTTTGTTTACAGTTTCAACTTTTGCAGGCACATGAACCAGTCATTTAAAAATTTATTCAGGGCCTTCATGCATGTATTGACTAAGTGTGATACATGTGATATCGACTCAGCGATGGTTGCTTATTATGAGGCGTTAAATTTTGTTTCTTATATTCAAAAACATGCATCTCACAACTTCGATGAATTATGTCACTTCCATAGAAAACCAAAATTGCATTGGCTTATAAAGGCACTCTTGCATATCATATTTTCGATTTCTGGTGCTTGTAGGCACTAATCAGATGAGGATAATTAAAGGAGTATTTTTATTGGAAATGTTTTGAATACATTCAGTGGTGTTCTGAATTATGTGTATAATTGAATTCACTTGAAGTCATATAAGAATTTTGCCTATTGTCAATATTATAGCAGTAACAACCATGTAAATAAGACCCCTACACATGTGAATCTTTTCAGGATCTAACAAATCTGGTTCTTTTTATATAGAGAAGAATTTATTATTTTCAATTGTAATTTAGAGTAGCGCTGTATAGTCACATTCTTTCTTTTTAAGAGAAATGCACGTAACTAGGTCAAAAATTTGAATATCGGCATATTTATATCATTTTTCTAGAAGTTGTCTTCACGTTGCTATGATGCATTTGGTTCGGGCTTGTATATAATGTATTAAAACTTCATAAAAATAAACACATTAAAAAGAGGAATGTAAATTAAAATAATGTATGTTGTGTTATATTTTGGAGACAGCGTTGCACGTGCAAAGCAACTAGTGCCACAAAACACACAAAGATGGTATATTAGAATAATCTGAGTAACGACAACTTTTTGACAACAATTATGATTTATTGGATGGGGGGACAGCTAGCAAAATGGCAGTCCGAGCAGGTAATTCTAAGCTTTGTTAGAAACTAACATTAACTTTATCTACAACAAATTAGTTTTATACATGCCACAATCAACAAGCGCTGACACTCATCAAGTCGCCACACAACAATCTCGCTAAAGGCCCGAGAAGGATGATGATAGCAAATGATCCGCTGTTTGCCAAGGATTTTTTCTTCAAATTTTTGAATATTCAATGAATTAGCTGTAATAATAAGTACAGTTTAGTCTGCATATTTAGATAACACCATTATGTATTTATACCATACGAGACTCATTTTTCTTTAATTAGTGTTAATCTTTATTTGATGATTATTTCACCTCTGCTACTGCTTTCTTTGTTTTCTCATGGCTATTTTCATATTAGTTAACTCATGGTTCGCTTTTAGTGTTTGCTACCATCGTGCCGCATCTATGTAATTCTTCACACACCATTAGAGCTTTACCAAAAAAAATCACTCACGACGCGTGGCACCACGGAAGACCTAACCTGACCATACACACACAAAAATAGCAATACTGTAGTGGTAAAAACCGGCAACTAACAATGGAACCACAGTTGTCGAGCGTGTTCTTATGGGAGTCCTGGACCCACACAAACGCCTACATGCGATAACAGACCTAGCGCGTCGGTTTCAAAGGGTGAGTGGGTGACGTCTTAGAGACATTGTCGCGGTAGAAGTGGAAACCCTCTAGCTGTGCATGTCCAATGAGCGCCATCACAACCGTCTCCACTGGCAGGCCTTCCCCGCGTTGTGCTTTTCCTCTTTGAAAGATGTCACACAGTCGTCCTCAGCCGACTGGAACATGGACCGCGTCTCTGGAGAGGCTGCAACTAGCGCCGCAAAGGGTGTGTGCAATGGGGTGAATGGCAGCCTTCTTTCAGTATTGACACGTAGAATATTTGTCTAGTTGGATGGGTTTGGTGACGAGGCCGGGGAACAAGGAAGAGGATGACAAAGCGTCAGAGGGGCTCGGTGCGGTGAAGCCGTGGGCTCCAGACTCGATTGCGGGTTGATTTTAGTCTTCATAAGCGGCGTACGACGGACACCTTTACTCATATTATATATAGTAGAGATATCCGAGTAGTGTTTAGTTTTGCTGTTGGTATTAGATGTAGATATAGTCGTGTTAAATTGATTGCTTATAATTATAGATGATTCCTCACTGAGAGCTTTAAACCACCAGTCCAACATTATCGAAATGGCCAATAATTTTTGGGTCCCTCTATGGCTTAGCCGATTGAGAATTACACCAGTCCTTCTCCATCTCCGGCGAGTGCACCTTCTCCACAACCGCCGTCGACCTGCCACCGCCCACCCCACCCGCGGCCTGCAGCAAACTTCCGCGACGCCTCGCCGCCCCTGTCCTGTCCCAATCACCTCCTTCGCTGGTCCCTTGCTGCCCCGGCCATCCCTCTAACCCCCTTCTTCTCCGGCATCAGCGATCCCACACCCCTCGTTAAGTTTGCTCTTAGCCTCGGCCCCGGCCAGCTGATGCACACGGTGGTGTTGTTTGGAAACCCCAAGAGGAAGGTATATGAAGTAGTGCAACAATAATTTTCTCTCAGTTGTGAAACCAAGGTTATTGAACTAGTAGGAAACTAGAATTCTTCGGAGGTGTCAACGGCGCCAGAAAAGGTCTTGCGTCGAAGGCTGGAACCCGCACACAACACAATCAAGATACTTTGCCCCAACTTAACAGTGAGGTTGTCAATCTTGCTGGATTGCTGTAACAAAGGATTAAACGTATGTGCGGAAAATGATGTTTGTTTGCAGACAATGAAGTAACACGATTGCAGAAGGTTGTTTTATCAGTTTAAATAAAAAGGACCGGGCTCCACAGTTCACTATGAAGGGAATATGCCCTAGAGGCACTTAATAAACATAGTTTATTGGCAATATCCTAATTGTTCAATATATGTTTTTTACCATGCTATAACTGTATTAAGCGAAAACATTAATACAGGTGTGGTAGATAAACAACCAGGTCCCTAGTAGCCTCTACTAAGACTAATTTCATTGCACGATTGATGATCGAGATTTTCCGATCATAGGGCGTGGCGTCGGTCGGCAATGAAATTCATATCGTTAGGTGTAACGATGTGATGGACATACCCAGTATTTATCGGACATAGTCATTACGCCTTAAGACCGTGAGATCAACTCTTATTGTTATCCCTGGAAGATACTTTGATCGCACCAAACGTCATATCTTATATAGTGTGACAATAACGGTGATACTTTTGGGTATCGGAAGGGGGTAGTTGAGACGAGGGATCAACAACGGGATTTGTCAGTCCGCATAGCCGGACAGATACTCTAGGGCCCACTCGGTGAGATTATGTCAAATGAGTTTGCAAACATGTGACTAGGTCACCAGCTGACATAATATCATAGACAAGTAGAAGATAGCGATGTTGGTAACGAGATCATGCTAGGTATGGAGATATCTGAGAATGATGCTCGGACACGCTAAGTATCGCCATGACAAAGGGTTTAAGACCATATGTCCAGGTTTGATAGATGAAAGTCATTCGTTATATCACAGGGATTAATTCATGGGGTCCAGGCCTACGAGTTAGTCATTGATCATAGAGGAGTCTTGATCATACCTGTTATTATATCGAACCGCTAGGGAAACACACTTAAGGGGTTTCGACAAGACAACCGAAACGGAAAGAGATCACCGGGAACGTCCCGGGAATGGTCCGATGGAGATCGGACAGCGACGAAAGAGTTTCCGGAGCTAGAATAAATTATATATAATTTGTTTGATATTAATTAGTGTAATTAATATTTAAATATGATTTTATATATTTATTTACGAATTTTTAAAGTCTGGTTTCCCTAAATGGGCCTTCTGGTGGAAAGAAGGCCCATGAAGGGGGGGGGGGGGGGGGGAGTCCCCCCAGGGCTTCGGATTGGATGGGGGCCGGCATAGGTTTTCCAAATAGGGCCCACCTAGGGCCGGCGCACTCCCCTTGGCCGCACCAGGCAATGGGGGATAGTCCCACATTGCCTGGCTGGCAAGGTTGGCTCCCCCCTAGGAGCCTATATAAGAAGGGGCACCCCTGACATTTTAATTCACCAATTAATTCCCCGATTCTCTCTCGATCTCGTGATTCCCTTTGTCGGAGTTGCGCTGAGTTGAGAGGGGGATCTCTTCCACCATAGCCCGCTTCCGCGCTGCTGGTGTTCCGGTCCAAGTCTTCCGCTGCTCGTCCTAGACTGGAGCTTCGGAGGCCGTCGTCTCCACCGTATGTGTGTAACGCCCTGCGAGGTGCTGCACTAGCGGTGCTCGGAGGCTCACTTCCTCCACCCGACCTCGAGGTCATCTTCGTCGTCTTCATCGCGCCGAGTTCTTCGCGACCCAGAGGTCGGCTACGTCGTCTTCGTCGTCAACGCTTGTGCGGGAGCGTTATCCCCGCTATTCGGTCTACGAGGGTATGTATTCTGATCTCCGCCGTACTTCTATATCTGCATAGTGTAGATCTTGCCTAGTTTAAGGATATCGTTGCTAGGATTTTTTTTGTTTTCTGCACACTATCCCCTTCAGTGGTATCAGAGCCGATCTATCGTAGATATAGCTGTACGCTGTTAGAACCCGTGTTCTGCACGGGGGCACCGTTCCTGATATTTGCTACCCTCTAGCATGCACTTGTGATTCCAGCGGCATCGAGTTGATGAAGCGGCTCGGACCGACTTTACGCGTACGCTTACGCGAGCCTGGTTCCACTACTGACATACGGCTTGTATCGTATCTGTGGCTAGCGGGTGTCAGTTTCTCTCTCTTTAGTTAGTCTTCGCATTTTCAATGGAGGGCCCGAAAGGGATGCTTAAATATGCAATTATTAGACCGTTGTTGTGGTCATAAGGTTCGTAGGTATGAAGCGGTTCTATTTACGAAAGCCCCAAGCCACGTAAAATATGCAAAAGATAAAGTAGAAGCGTCTAACTTTATTTTTGCAGGGGATATGTGATATGGTCTAAATTGTTTATGAACTGCGGGCGCCAAGAAGAACATGGCGCATGGACCATATCACGTCGCATTACATTTGATGTTTTGTGTGCATCTTATATTGTGTGATTATATATATTAGTATATATTAGTTACACGGCGGTAATTATATAAGATGATCCCTTTAAAATACCACTAGTGTTCTCCCTCCAACGCGCACCACCAAGAAAGTTCTACGTTATGAGGCAGGCCGTGATGATCGGGTGTCAGACATATCGTCGTTCGCACACAGTGGGTGTAAGCCATGTTGCACAAGCGTTAGCGTGGAGGTTATAGTGGCGAGCCTAGCATATGAAGATATGGCCTCGGAACACGGAGACCGAAAGGTCGAGCATGAGTCACAGAGTTGTTGTGATTGACAATTGTCTACCCTTGAAGTTGTGTTGCCGGCTCTAATGATGAGGGGTTGTGCAATGGATGTGGGTCGTGTAATCGCTTAAACGACCATGAGGGATGTTCGTTTGAGTGGGAGTTCGGATAGTTATTTTCTAAAATACTAGAACTCAGAATATAATGAACAAAGTCTGTTTTGCAAACCTATGTAGACATTAACCATTGTGATAGCATCTTCTAAAATTAGGCGCATTCCTGCGATTGAGAAACTTAAAAGGTTGGGTCCAAACTTCATAGTTTTATACTTTAGCTTGAGGATACTCCTTGTTTAAACCGTTAGCTCTTTGTGATACAATACCCGCTAGGAGATGAACCCAGAGATTCCGCTAACAAAAGATAATTTGGATTATCAGATTTTGTGCGGATGATATCATCATAGTCCAGTGTATGCTATGATCTCTGCCATAGAGAACCAATGGTGGGTACGAGTTATTGGATCGCAAACATATGAGACGCCTCGCTAAACTCGGGGTACCCCTAAGGTTGGGTTGATGAAGTTTATCAGTACGTTGACTGATTGTCTTCTCAACCAAGATGGAAGACAATAAACACATTGAGGGAGCACGTGGCGGTCATACTTAATGACATATGTTCATACTTGATGAACATTGAGACGCCTCGCTCAGCTCGATCACTGGATGACAAACATCGTTTCCAAGTGCGAATCCTCTATCATAGACTATGTCATGCAAGGGGAATCGTTCACCTTCATGGTTCTTGATTACGTTGGAAGTATCAAGAAGATGAAACAGATCGCCGGAAGTCATCGATGATGATGGTGTATATATGATATACATGTTATGAATGTTTTAGCTAAGCAAGTACTCGCAGTAGTGACTAAGTTTTGAACTAGTCATGTTTTATGAAAACCAGGTTTACTGCTTGAGTAGCTTCAAAGGATGAGGCGACATTACGTGCTGATAATGGCAGACAAGTTGTTGTGCTGGCCATAGACACTCTCCCTCTAGATCTACCATTTGGGTAAATTCGGTATGATCGCCTGTTAGTATGATCGTCATAAGTGTGTCTCCTCTAGCGAGACACTTGTTCATATATGTTAGTGACAAATTCGTTGTCCTATACTTATGAAGTAATGATCATATGCCGATTTGAATTTAGATGATAGAAGCTCCCACATTCATAATATTAATGCCAAAGGATACAAACTTAATAAAGACACCACATATGTGTGGCACTACCGTTTAGTTCATGTCAATGTTATAGTCAATGCATTAGCTCCATACCGGAGGGATCTACAAGTCCTAAGATTTGATCTTTTGAAACTTGTAAAATAACTGTGACACCATTTTCGGAAACGGGCATATAACTTATTGATAGTCATACATAGAGATGTATGTGGTTCAATGAAGTAATTGACGGGTAGTGGAGACCTTTATTTTGTGAACTTCACTGAACGTTTTGAGTATAGCTTGTTGAGAATCATGCATATGGGTGTATGTGAATCAATGAAGTACTTTAACGTGTAGTGGTAGTATTTATTTCATAGACTTCATGAAAATTCGAGTAGATATATGGATATCCACTCGGGGAATGTTGGCCTTAAAATTTTGATTCGATCAAATAAGTTCAGAATGAAGTAGAAAATAAACTTAATAAGAAAATCAAATTCCCGCGATACAGATCGAGGAAATGAAGATTTGAGTTATAATGTTGGCACATCATTGGAAGACTTGTGAGAAGATTTCCACAAATTACGTCGCATGGAACACCATAGTGTTATGGTGTGTTAGTACGTCGTAATTGCACTCTATCGGATAGTGTGTGGTAAATAAATCTCTTACCGAATTATTGTGATCATTAGAGTCATATGGTAGAAACGTAAACACTCACATTAGCGAATAGGGAAACCATTTTAATCCATGGAGACAATACCATATGAGTAATGGCATGGCTTTTTAGCCTGGATTGTCGTTTCAGCAATTTAGTGTTTCGATGTGATCGAACCTAAAATGGATTAATCTTTGTAGTATACCCTACCTAAAGAGTTAGTTGGGTACATGTCTCACGACATAGGCAAAACTGTTGCCGGGATATACCTTGCGAAAGAAATAGTTTCTTGTCCAAGTGTATAAGTGAGAAAGAAAGTAGAGCAAGACGAAGTTGGTGAACTTCCTCTCCAGACATCGGAGTGGCGCAACCGAAAGTGTTTTCGGTGTCAGGCTCCACAGTTTGAAAAACCTGTTGATTCAAGATCATGATGTTCTGAGCTCATACTAAGAGCGTAGTCATACGAGGTTGTGTTCCATACTGTGTGTTACGACAATCTTGTTATGAAGGTCATATTAATGGAATATGATAGACCTACGAACTAGAAAGAAGAGATGGTGGACCTAAGTCCGAGAAATGGCTATGAGTCATTTATGAACAGAAATAAAATCCATATACGATTACCAGGTAATGACTTGGGAGATCTTCTTGATGGCATCTAGGATGTTATTAGAATGTGAAATTTTATGAGAGAATAGACATTGAGAAGGATCGATTTGTCGTGCAGCAGTTCCGACAGATTCAAAAGTTGACCACATGAGAGTTTGTCTCAAGTGGCGAAGACTAAATCTATTATGGGTTGTTTAGCAATCACTATAATTTCGAATGTGAAATTGATAGATGGAAAAGGAAACCATGTTTCTTAATAGTGTCATTAAGAATGAGTTGGTGATCCAGAGGATGCTAAACATATATGCAAACTTCAGTGGTCCATTCATGGGCTGAAGCAAGCATATCGGAGTTGGAATCTTCACTTTGATAATGTGATCAAAGGATTTTGGAGTTGTCCAAAATAGTTGAAGAAACCTACATTTGCAAAGAAGTGAGTGGGATCAAAGTAGCTTTCCTTGATCTTATATGCGGAAGGCATATTTGTGTGGGAGCTAGGTGTCATTCGTGATTTTGTATGTAACGACATATTGAATGACACAGATCCTCTAGTAGAGTGTAAAGGATTATTTAAGTGATTAAAATTTCTATGAAATGAAGTTAGGAGTATTAGGCATCCGATTTATAATTGTATAGATCAGAAGGGGCTTAATAACATTAGGTCGGAATATTTCCTAAGTTAAGATTCTGAAGTGTTTCAGAATAGAACAAGCGAAGAAACATGTTCTTGATTGTATGAGTTGGTAAAAAATATTAAGTTTATCTTGGCATTTTCAGTGATACAAAATGATGTTCGACATTATCTATGTATCAGACATAGATGCTATCAGACTGAAAGCTCGACTTGGTGTGACCCGAGTTCTTGGTTGAAGAACATGTTCTAGAGTGATCCTTGTGTGGATCAATGAACAAACGTTAAGTTTATTCTTCAGTGTCTATGAGAACTGAAGATATGTCTTCTAGTAAAGGGTAAGAGTGAAAAGACAACTTGTCGTAAAGTGGTTACGATGATGCAAGTTATGACACTGACCCATGCACTGTCGCATAATCTACATAGGTATAGAAATATATCGCGACTTTGGAAGTAGCAAGTGTGATTGGACTGAGCAGTTTTCCGAACGTAGGTGGTCCCAATAATAGATCTCTTAGACTTTTAAGGCCCATGCTACGCGAATGCTCGAGTCTCACTCCATCCACTAGGATATATATCACCGTCATCGTAAGATACGGGATGATGTCAAACTAGGTAACATAGAAGTGTTGCAAAGCACATATAGGTCTCAATGTGTGAGATCTATTGACTATATTCCTCTTCCACGAGGCGAGCAGGCACCAAGATGCTATAGGTGTTGAGCTTTTAACCAGTTGTAAACTAGATTAAGTGTTACTCTAGTGCAAGTGGGAGACTGAAGGGAATATGCCCTAGAGGCACTTAATAAACATAGTTTATTGGCAATATCCCAATTGTTCATTATATGTTTTATACCATGCTATAACTGTATTAAGCGAAAACATTAATACAGGTGTGGTAGATAAACAACCAGGTCCCTAGTAGCCTCTACTAAGACTAGTTTCATTGCGCGATTGATGATCGAGGTTTTCCGATCATAGGGCATGACGCCGGTCGGCAATGGAAGTCATATCGTTAGGTGTAACGATGTGATGGACATACCCTGTATTTATAGGACATAGTCATTACGCCTTAAGACCGTGAGATCAACTCTTATTGTTATCCCTGGAAGATATTTTGATCGCACCAAGCGTCATATCTTATATAGTGTGACAATAACGGTGATACTTTTGGGTATCGGAAGGGGGTAGTTGAGACGAGGGGTCAACAGCGGGATTTGTCAGTTCGCATAGCCGGATAGATACTCTAAGCCCCACTCGGTGAGATTATGTCAAATGAGTTTGCAAACATGTGACTAGGTCACTAGCTGACATAATATCATAGACGAGTAGAAGATAGCGATGTTGGTAACGAGATCATGCTAGGTATGGAGATATCTGAGATTGATGCTCGGACACGCTAAGTATCGCCATGACAAAGGGTTTAAGACTATACGTCCAGGTTTGATAGATGAAAGTCATTCGTTATATCACAGAGATTAATTCATGGGGTACAAGTCTACAAGTTAGTCATTGATCATAGAGGAGTCTTGATCATACCTGTTATTATATCGAACCGCTAGAGTAACACACTTAAGGGGTTTCGACAAGACAACCGGAAAGGAAAGAGATCACCGGGAACGTCCCGGGAATGGTCCGATGGAGATCGGGCAGCGACGAAAGAGTTTTCGGAGCTAGAATAAATTATATATAATATGTTTGATATTAATTAGTGTAATTGATTTTTAAATATGATTTTATATATTTATTTTCGAATTTTTAAAGGCTGGTTTCCCTAAATGGGCCTTCTGGTGGAAAGAAGGCCCATGAGGGGGGGGGGGGGGAAAGTCCCCCCAGGGCTTCGGATCTGATGGGGGCCGGCCTAGGTGGGCCAAATAGGGCCTACCTAGGGCCGGCGCACTCCCCTTGGCCGCACCAGGCAATGGGGGATAGTCCCACATTGCCTGGCGTGCAAGGTTGGCTCTCCCTGGGAGCCTATATAAGAAGGGGCACCCCTGACATTTTAATTAATTAATTAATTCCCCAATTCTCTCTCGATCTCGTGATTCCCTTTGTCGGAGTTGCGCCGAGTTGAGAGGGGGATCTCTTCCACCATAGCCCGCTGCCGCGCTGCTGGTGTTCCGGTCCAAGTCTTCCGCTGCTCGTCCTGGACTGGAGCTTCGGAGGCCGTCGTCTCCACCGTATGTGTGTAACGCCCTGCGAGGTGCGACGCTAGCGGTGCTCGGAGGCCCACTTCCTCCACTCGACCTCGAGGTCATCTTCGTCGTCTTCGTCGCGCCGGTTTTTCGTGACCCAGAGGTCGGCTACGTCGTCTTCGTCGTCAACGCTTGTGCGGGAGCGTAATCCCCGCTATTCGGTCTACGAGGGTATGTATTCCGATCTCCGCCGTACTTCTATATCTGCATAGTGTAGATCTTGGCTAGTTTAAGGATATCGTTGCTAGGA
Source organism: Poa annua (assembly GCA_026929855.1). Classification (NCBI taxonomy): domain Eukaryota; kingdom Viridiplantae; phylum Streptophyta; class Magnoliopsida; order Poales; family Poaceae; genus Poa; species Poa annua. Next base: position 84,071,682 of record CM049430.1, read on the forward strand.
ATTTTTTATTTTCTGCACACGATCCCCTTCACACTGGTGGTGTCTCTCCATAAATAATAATAGCATACATATGGGTAAACAAATTACAGATGGGCAATTGACAGAATAAAGAAGTGCACAATGATGCATATACTATAGTCGTGATGTCTACTATGAGATTCATTTGAGCATTACAACAATATACATAGACCGTTCCAACCGCATCTATGACTAATAATTCACCTTTCGGTTAGCGTCCGCACCCATTTCAGTATTGAGTTGCAAGTAACAGATTATTGCATTAAGCAAAGCGTGTAAAGTAAGTAATACAATTATCCTTAGACAAAGTACTATTGTTTTATCCCTATTAGCAACAATACATTTATAATTTTAGAGGTTGTTGTCACTCCCCCAGATTAAATAGAGACATGAACCCACTATCGAGCATAAATACTCCCTCTTGGAGTCACAAGCATCTACTTGGCCAGAGCATCTACTAGTAACGGAGAGCATGCAAGATCATAAATAACACACACATAATATATTATGAAGCAAATGACATAGTACTCAATATTCATCGGATCCCAGCAAACACAACATGTAGTATTACATAAAGATGATCTTGATCATGATAGGCAGCTCATAAGATCTAAACATGGTAGCACTAGAGGAGAAGACAACCATCTAGCTACTGCTATGCACCCGTAGTCCAAGGATGAACTACTCACGCATCAGTCCAGAGGCATGCATGGTGATGTAGAGCCCTCCGGTGGTGATTCCCCTCTCCGGCAGGGTGCCGGGAAGAGGTTCTGAACTCTCTCGAACTAGGGTTGACGACGGCGGCGGCTCTGGAACTTGTGGAGGAAAAGTGTTCGCGTCTTAGGGTTTTTTCCATCAGGGGGTATTTATGGGCGAAAGGGCGAAGGCGGTGGAGCACGGGGGCCCCACACCACGTGGTGGCGCGGCAGAGGGGGAGCGCACCTCCACTAGGTGTGGGCCCCCTGCTGTCTTCTTCGTTCTCCATATTCTAGAACCTCCCGAGGAAAATAATAACTTTTACATTTTATTTGTCCAATTCCGATAATATTTCCTTAACATGTTTTCTGAAATAAAAAACAGCAGAAAACAGGAAACTGGCACTGTGGCATCTTGTTAATAGGTTAGTCCCAGAAAATGCATAAAATTATATAAAATGTATACAAAACATATAGCAATTGGTATAATATAAGCATGGAACATAAGAAATTATATATACGTTGGATACGTATCATCAGCCGCCAGCATCGCGAGGAAGAAGATAACCTAGCCTAGCACGAATCACGACACACAGATCAAAGGGTGGATGGTTAAGCCAATTCTCAATCGATTGAGAATTAGAAAAACCGATAATTTTTTCGGTGCATCATACCTAGTATTTAAATCCTAGGTCCCCCACTGTGAGAAAGTCCAGCAGTTCACCTAAAATCTCGCTCCTATATGTCCATGTAGGGGACTTTCGCTAAAAAAAAGTCTCCCCTAAAACTTGTTCAACTCCAGCAGTTCGTCTAAAACATCTCACATATTTATTATTTTAATAATATTGTATAACTAACATTTAAAATCCAACGAATACCTCTACAACTACTAACTTGTAGTGTCAAAAAATTGTCCATCACCAAAATCTGAAACATAAACAAACAAAAACTCACTAATATTGGCATATTGCAGTGTCAAAAAACTCACAGATATTGGATAAGAATTTAACACAAAATTAGCAACCATTAAACAACAGTACAATGAGTGCATACAACCATTAAACTGAAGAAACTAGAAGGGGGGAGAAGACCAGATGAACCTGTCGAGTGCCGGAGGAAACTTCACCCGTGAGCGGTTGTTGGCGTCGCTGAGATAGGGGAGTCTTCTACCTCCCCTACTTGTAGGGGAGACGAGCGAGCAGAATCGGGGGCGCCTATAAATCGGGGTAGCGTTGAGAGAACTGCTGGGCGGTGGTGACTAGTTATACCAAGCGGGTACCCCTTCGTGTGGGTACCTGGTGCATGTAATGACTAAACCCAAATTGTCAATAGGCTGAAGAAGCCCATCAAGCGAAGCCCAAGTCAAAGACTTCTACCATAGATAGCATAGTCGGTAGTGCTTTTCCAGAAATGTAGTCCTAGTCGGTTACGACCCGAGACCTGTACCCCTATATAAAGGACAGGAGGGAGACCGATCAAGGACACGCCCAATCAAAATCACCAAACCATAGCAAGATCGACATCTTGCTAGACCCCTGTACTCGCCGCATATACACAATCAATAACAGACAAGCAGGAGTAAGGGTTTTGCCTCACTTGAGGGCCGTGAACCTGGGTAATTCCCGCTTGTCAGCCGACGAATCTACCAACACTACCCGTTCTCTACCTCATAACTCTTACCCTAGTCTAGTAACCATGGGTATTGATGGGGACATCCCTCGTCAATTGGCGCAGTTTGTGGGAAAAGGTAGTGTTGGATCTACGGATTTTTCGGTCCAACGGCGATCCGCCAACTTCTTCAAAGGGATGCACATCTGCAATAGCAGATCACATCTAATCCACAATCGATCACTCGCCAAAAGCAGCATCACCAGCAAGGATCAGGCCATACTCACTTGAAGCTCAGGAGATCTACTCCAATCTCAAATCAGGTTTGATCTAACTATCGGGGAACATAACTTTTTTGTTCATCAGCTTGGTGTGCAGGACCTAGCTGAACAGATTGCAACTAAGCCACTCCAGGAAAGATCGACTGAGGTAGCATCTGCGACATACAAGGATGATACATCCTCACATCTCGATCTGATCCCGCCACCAAAATCCCCAACGGATTCGATGTCATCAACGGAGTTCAACAAGTTCATGGCAGAAGAGTTCCCTGAAAAGGAAAGACCATCGACTACCTCAGTCGACGACATGATCATATCGATGGCTTCGGCTGGAAGCACTGGAGCGGCAACATCACAGATCGATCCGATCTCATCCATAGCAGGGTCCATGTCCACAAGGGAATTGAAAGAGCATTTTCCCTCATGTGTGGTTTTGGTAATTGAATGACAATCTCTATGGACTAATGTTTGCATTGAGATATCATTATAGATCATGTCCATGGAATTGTGGAGTTCATGTGTTGAACTCTTGAAGCTCATGTGTTGAGTGAAGCTTATTGTGTGTCATTTGTGCATGGCACTTTCCAAACTCGGCTCATGTGCCGAGTGTATGGCCTAAGGCACTTTCCAAACTCGGCTTTTTATGCATTGTGTGTCATTTGTTATTCATGACTAATGGCAGCTAAGTTTAATAAAGGATATGTGGCTTCTCCTAACTACCATGTACCAACTTTGATTTCCAGAATTTGTAATTTAAGTATAATTAGCTTTGCTTGTTGGTTGATAGTCTGATCATACATGTAGGTACATGGAGAGTGTGTCGTTTAGCTAGGCAATTTGAATCCGAGTTGAGCTAGATCATAGTGTTAATTTACGCTTCTGCCGATTTGTTCACACGATATGAAAATGATTCGGCATAGTCTGTTGACCTCATACGCTATCTTTTTCTTCTTCTATGAGATCAGCTCATACGCTATCTAAGTCTATATTCTGCACCTTATTTGATTACCCACTATATGCGTCAGACCATTAACCAACCCCCAGTCTTTGGTAGCCTGCGGTTTGCCGTTTCATCCTCTTCCGTGCAAGTGTTTTGTGTTTGGTTTGATAGTGGTGAACTTATCTATCGCCACATATGAAAGAGCATTTTCCCTCATGTGTGGTTTTGGTAATTGAATGACAATCTCTATGGACTAATGTTTGCATTGAGATATCTTTATAGATCATGTCCATGGAATTGTGGAGTTCATGTGTTGAACTCTTGAAGCTCATGTGTTGAGTGAAGCTTATTGCAAGTATGTCTTGAAGATTCAAGACATCATCTTAGTGAAGAAAAGATGAGTTGTGCAAGACCAAGAGAAGCTTTCTCGAAAAGATCCTATGCTTGGTGCTTGCGATGGATACATGAAGATGAAGCTAAGCGAGACTCTCCCATTGTGAGCATGGGGGAGTATTTGGAGAAGTCTTCATCAAGCAAGTGTTTGGACGCGCAATCAAGAAAGATGATCCACTTGAAGAGATCAAGATAGTCATCATACAACTCAAGTGGAATGCTCAAGGCAAAGGTATGATCTTGATAGGGCTATAGGATAGATAGGCGTACTATCAAGAGGGGCTCTCAAGTTAGTAACTTGATCGCATCGTTGTGGAGAGCTCAAACCTTTGCATACTTGGCATATCATATTTCTTGGTTCTTATTTGGCTTTTATGTTGGTGAGAAATTAGAGCTTGGTTCATCTCCATGTCAAGCTCTAGTTCATCGAAATCGGTTTTACTTTGGACAACTTGTTGCGTTTTCGGTGGCGGAAATATTGCCGGTTCTACCTTGAGGAAAGTCCCACACCTTGCCATGTGTGGAGATTTTACTATATTTATGGGATGCAATATTTGTTGGGTAGTCATCGTCGCTATCTTTCCAACAAAATTGGTCTCACCTCATTTGGAGTTCATTTGCAAAAGTTATAGCAGTTTTCGTTTCGATGTTCTGCTGATTCGGATTATTAGGGTCGGATATCCCGCCCTACCGGAATTTCCGGTTCTCCAGCTCATCCAAGAAAACGGCTAAGGAAAGGAGAAAAAGGGTTCTGACTCCAGTCGGAAATTGTGCTCGGAAATTTCCGTCTACCGGAATTTCCGAGTGCCCCCAGAAAAGTCCTCCAGAAATGGCTAAGGAAAAGTTTGGTTTTGCTTCTGACTCCAGCCGGAATTTCCGAGCTCTCTTAGACCGGAATTTCCGGGCGACCGGAATTTCCGAGTCTCTCTAGACCGGAATTTCCGGATGACCGGAATTTTCGAGTCTCACTTATACCGGAATTTCCGAGTGTCGAAACAGCCAACGGCTATATTTCCTGGAGGGGTATAAATACCTCTCCCCTTCTTCTTCCCCAGCCAATCCAAGGCAGCACGACTTTCCCCTCTCTCCTACTCCATTGTTGACCTTGGAAAGCTCACTTCCCTCTCAATCCCTCCATTGAATCTTCCATATTCTTTAGGGAAAGTTGAGAGGAGATCTAGATCTACAATCCTACCAATCCATCTCTCTAAGTGAGGGGAACTTAGTGGATCTAGTTCTTGGAGTTCCTTTGTGGTTCTTCCTCTTTATTCTTCCTCTCTTCTCCCCCCTCAAGCATTAGTTGCTTTTGGTGGGATTTGGGAGTGAAGGATTTGACTCCTTTGTGGTTTCCTTTGTTCTTCCTCTCTTATCCCCCCATAAACATTTGTTGTTGTGTTGGAATTTGAGAGTGAAGGACTTGAGCACTTCGTGTGCTCTTGCCATTGCATTTGCATCGGTTTGAGCCCTCCACGAGGATTCGTGGTGGTATTACTTGTGAGCTTGTTACTCTTGGGTCTTTGGACCCTAGACGCCTTTTGTGGCCGGCCTTTTGTGGCCAAGACCTTTTGTGGTCAAGACCTTTTGTGGTCAAGACCTTTTGTGGTCACTTGAGAGCCCCCAATTAAGTTGTGGGTGTGTGCCTCAAGACTTGGGAGCCCCCAATTAAGTTGTGGGTGTGTGCCTCAAGAGTTGTACGGGATTCGATCTCCGCCCCAAAGGAGATCAATAGTGGAAGGTGAACTCGAACCTTTTGTGGTTGAGTTCATCAGGAGAAGAAGGTGAGCCTTTGTGGCGTTGCGGCTAACCTGTTGTGGTTGTGCACACCTCTCCAAACGAGACGTACACCTTTGGGTGGAACTCGGGAATACATCCTCGTCTCCGCGTGCCTCGGTTATTTCTATACCCGAGCTCTTTACTTATGCACTTTACATTGTGATAGCCTTCGTGCTTGAAGTCATATATCTTGCTATCATCTTGTTACTAGTATTGCTTAGCTTAAGTTGTTGGTGCACATAGGTGAGCCTTGTTTATATATCTAGGTTGTATGCTTGTTAAAGTAAACCTCTAGTTTTATTCCGCCTTTATCAAGCATACCGGAATTTCCGGTTCATTCGTGTACCGGATATTCCGGCTACTCGGAATTTCCGGTCACTCTTGGACCGGATATTCCGGCTCCTCAAAAAAGTTTTAAATCGCCTATTCACCCCCCCCCCCTCTAGGCGACGTCTATCCGTTCAGGAATTCAATGAGTTCATGATGCAAAACGAGATGGAATAAGAAGTACAATCGACCCTGGATATCAACCCAGTCGACGATCATATGCAGACGACGTTCTAGAAGAAAGCTTCCACCTCTCCGAGTATAATGAGCCTGCAGAAGACATCATACGTCTGACCGATTTCGCCAACTCAGAAATCCAGTCTCCACATCACGTTGTTGTCGGCTATGACGAGCATATGCAGCAAACAAAAGATGGCGAAAACAGCACAAAAAAAACATAGTGGGATAGCGACATCGAAGCAACATACGAAGAACACTCAGACTACACATATCCTTACCACATACCCCAGCAGGTTTACGTGGCAACAACTGCAGAGACATCAGAAAACGCAGCCAATCGACAGACAGTCGAGTACCCCCGCACGGTCACTCTACCTGATGGTACCACCACTCTGGATATCACGGCAGAGATGGCCGCAAAGGTGACAAAGGTCATTGAAGAGGGCATAATGATGCCAGCAGACGCAACTCCATATGAGTTAGCAACATACAACTACTTCAACTGGCAGGAATCGCAACGCTTGAAACAATACAAAGCAACACTCTAGGAGCGAAGAAGGCAAGCAAGCATATCAAGCGCACGTAGACGACAACTTTCTATGAGTTCTACAGGTGCAACCGAGGCACGACGCATATCCAGATTCGATAGAATCCTCGAGCATGAAAGGGCAGACGTCACTCGAAACCTGGACAACTCGTTCCTAACCGTCGACTCTAACGGCATAATCCAACCCAAAATAGCAGAAGGAGCCCTCATATCCATAGGAGCATACATTCAAACAGGAAAACCACCTGCAGGTGACCCTGCTGAAGCAAGATACCTCCAACAAATGAAGGCCCTGGAAATTGCGGCAAAAGAACTTGTAGGCGGAGGAAGGAGATGACGTAGCAGAAGCCACTCGAGGGGACGTTACAGTCGCAGTCCTCAGCAAAGTAGCGGCAGAAAAAGCTCAAGCCGTCGCAGATCAAGAAGCCGCTCAAGGAGTAGGTCCAGGAGATCAGACAGTCGTGAGTCACCCGACAATCGCAACGCAGGACCGTGCGGAGCACAATGCTTCACTCGACAGATCCAAGAAACAAAGCTCCCAAAGAAGTTTGGTCTACCAACCATGTAGAAGTTTAACTCAAAACAGGAACCCTCGGCCTGGCTGGAAGATTACAAACTGGCAGTCATATGCCAACGAGGAACAACAACACTGCACTACAATACATATAGTTGATGCTCGAAAGAACAGCACGCGACTGTCTCAAGTCCTTACCTGAAGGAACCTACGATTCTTGGGACCACTTCAAGGAAGACTTCATAAAATATTTCGACCCTCCCTGCGAAAGTTCGAAAACATTCGAGGAATTAAGAGCATGCCGGCAAAAGACAGACGAGACGCTCAGGTCTTACATCAGAAGGTGGGCCTCCATCAGGAACTCAGTGGGCGCAATATCATAAGACAGAGCAATGTACGCCTTCATGAATGGAGTCTATAGAAAAGATTTCAGGGAAGCACTCGGACGGCAAAAGCCAAAAAACATGGCGGAACTCATGAAACTAGAAATCGAGTGGGCAGATGGCGAAGATGCAGTCCATAGCAAAACTCCACACTCACCACATCGACATCACGATCGGCGAAGCGGTCGCGACCATCGAAACAGCCAAGATCTCCGAGAGAGGGACGACAAGCGACGACAACACGATCACGACAGAAGGGGCAATGGCAATGTCAAATTCATGGCAGCAGGATTCTCGCGTAATGATCGCAATCAAGATGACAGAAAACAAGACGACCCTCGAGAAGCCAGAAGCAGCTACAAGAACGACAGATCAGTCGACCGACATGACAACATAAACCATGGTCAACGCGGAAGCTACAACAAACAAGATGGACAACAACGCTTAGATCCAATAATAAAGAATCAGTGCAGATTGCACTTATTCAAGGACCCATAGACGGGAAGATTAATATCAAGTCATACGATTGAAAACCGTCGAGAATTCGAGCAGTTGGCAATCGAGTACGCAAAAATGCATAGGAGCAATGCATTCGAGCATATGGTACCCACATCACAAGGCATAGCACCACCACCACCATCATATGAACCTAACAGTCAAGCCGCGGGAGCGGTATATTACACACATCAAAAGTCGACAAATCAGCACTCCAGTCATCAGAGGCAAGCATACATGATCCAGAAGGGGCGACCGTCAGACAGGCAACAGAAACTGCACACCAGGCACGTCAACATGGCAGTCATGGCGCCACCAGCTGTGCCATAATACCTTCACGGATCTGAAACAACAATCACATTCAGTCGAGAGGACCACCCACCATCTGTATATGGACCAGGTCATTCCGTCCTGGTGCTAGAGGCTCAAATAGGAAACTACAACACGACTAAGGTCTTCATGGATGGAGGAAGTGTCATCAATATCATCTTCGCCGACACACTGCGCCGAATGAACAGGTCAATCGACAATTTACCTCCATCATCAAATACTTTTCATGGCATAGTTCCAGGCAAAGCCATTGTGCCAAAAGGCACGATACAACTCGATGTCACATTTGGAGATGCAACGCACTTCCGCACCGAAACAATGGAATTCAAAGTTGTCGACTGGAGGTCACAATACCACGCCAAACTAGTGCGACCAGCGTTCGCCCGGTTCATGGCAATACCACATTACGCATATCTCCAATTAAAAATGCCAGGACCAAAAGGAGTAATCACAGTCAGCGGAAATTTTCAAAGGTCAGATGCTTGCGACCGCGACTTCAATAAAATTTCGGAGACATTCGGAGCAGAGCAGACACTGGAGGAACTCTCGCTTCTTCATGATACAACATACATGCAAGAGCACAAAAAGCAAGCCACCGACAAGGCATTCAACACTGCAGATGATACACGCACACACCAAGTCCATCCGACTGACCAGGCGAAAACGGTCAAGGTATCAACAAGCTTAACTCCTGCATAGGAAGGCGCGCTCGTCGAATTCCTCCGTGAGAACTAGGATATGTTTGCATGGTCAGCAGCTGACATGCCAGGCATACCCAGAGAATTCACCGAGCACTCTCCAACTCAGTCCAGGAACTATACCTATCAACCAAACAGTACGACGTGTCTCAGGGCCTAAAAGAGAAGCCATAGAGAAGCATGTGAATAAGCTACTCAACGCAAACTTCATTCGAGAAATCAAGAAGTCAGAATGGGTAGCTAACCCCGTGATAGTCGAGAAAAAGAAGACAACTGAAACCAGGATGTGCATCAATTTTACAGGGTTAAACAAGTATTGCCCAAAGGATCATTTCCCGCTACCTCGCATCGACCAAATTGTCGACTCAACTGCAGGATGTGCTCGACTATCATTTCCCGACGCATATTCTGGATATCATCAGATAAGGATGAAAGCAGAGGACCAAGAAAAGACAGCTTTCACAACTCCACTCGCAGTATATTGCTACACAACTATGCCTTTCGGCCTCAAAAACCCAGGAGCCACTTATCAGCGCATGATGCAGAATTGTTTGAAAACATAGATTGGGAAAAAATGGAGAAGTATACGTCGACGACGTAGTGATCAAGTCAAAGAAAGAAGACACACTGTTAGCAGACATAAAAGAGACATTCGACAACCTCAGAAGTTACAGCATAAAATTAAACCAAGAAAAATGTACCTTCGGAGTGCCAGCCGGAGAATTGTTGGGCTACCTGGTGTCGCATCGAAGCAAACCCAGAGAAGATAAAGCCATAATAACTATGAAAAGGCCTACAAAGCTTTGTGAGGTACACCAGTTGACAGGCAGAGTGGCAGCTCTCAGTCGGTTCATAAGCAAGTTAGGCGAGAAGGCGCTACCACTTTATCGATTAATGAAGAAAGAAGATAAGTTCGAATGGACAGAAGAAGCAGAAGCAGATTTCATAGACCACAAGCGAACACTTACTAAACCTCCCGTTCTAGCAGCCCCAAAAGAAAAGGATCCACTATACCTCTATGTGGCAGCAACAAACAGAGTGGTCAGCACAATACTTGTAGTTGAGCGCATGGAGGAAGGAAAAGCTCCGAGTATGCAAAGACAAGTCTACTACATCAGCGAGGTGTTATCCCTATCAAATCAAAGATATCCACACTTCAAGAAACTAGCTTATGCAGTGTTCATAACACAAGAAAGCTGCGGCACTACTTCACAGAGCACCCAATAACGGTGATCAACAAATCGGAAATTGGAGATATACTCACTAATCCAGATGCAACAGGACGAGTCGCAAAGTGGCTCATTAAAATGGGCCCCCTCGGGATCACATATGACCACCCAAATGCTATAAAAGCTCAAGTGTTTCCTGATTTCACTACCGAGTGGATCGAATCTCAGTTACCAGGGATACCAGACGTATCCAACTCATGGACAATGTACTTCGATGGATCCAAGAAGAACGAAGGGGCAGGAGCAGGAGTAGTATCCATATCCCCAAAAGGGGACAAACTGAAATATGTGCTCCAAATGCACTTCCCAACACCATCCAATAACGAGGCCGAATATGAAGGTTTAATACACGGCATACGGATGGCCAAGGCATTGGGATGCACCCGACTGATGATATACGACGACTCGAACTGGTGGTACAACAGACGATGAAGGCTTGCGGCGCAGTAGCAGACAACATGATCGCATATCGTGACTTATATAACACGTTAGAAGGAGACTTTGATGGATGTGAATTGCGACACATCGGGTGAGAAAGCAATGAAGAAGCAGATATGTTAGCTAACATTGGGTCGACTAAAGCACAAGTCCCGCCAGGCGTCTTTTTAGAGCGCATCACACACAGGTCCATCCACAAGAAGCGACCAGCAGCAAGCTCAAAGGAGGCTACAACAGGTAATACGCCTACCACAATGGACCCGCCAGTCGAAGTCTTGTTATGTTAGGGTGATCGCATGGCTCTGGCCTGGACCGAGCCAATCCTAGCTTTCATGCTACGGGCAGAACTACCAGATGACACATCGGAAGCTAGAAGAATAACCAGACGTGCCAAAGCATACACCATTATCAACGGTAAACTCTACAAGCGAAGCACCTCAGGCGGTTTTCAAATGTGCGTTGAATTCGAAGACGGTAAAACTATACTTTGTGACATTCATGCAGGAACTTGTGGGCACCACGCCGGCAGTAGATCATTAGTAGCAAAAGCCTTCAGAGCGGGGTTCTACTGGCCCACCGCACTCAAAGACGCAGAACATATCGTCAGAAGATGCATCGGATGCCAGAAATTCGCAACCAAACCCCACGCGCCAGCATCAGCTCTCAAAAGCATACCATTAACATGGCCATTCGCTCAATGGGGGCTCGACATGGTTGGGCCGCTCAAAAAATCGTCACCTGGAGGGCATACACACCTACTGGTGGCAGTAGACAAATTCACAAAGTGGATCGAAGCAGTTCCAATTACAAGCTCAACAGCAACAACAACAGTCATATTTATACAAACCATAGTCTATCGCTTCGGTGTTCCAAACAACATCATCACAGACAATGGCACACACTTCACAGCAGAGCAGTTTCAAACCTTTTGCAAACAGTGGGATATTACGCAACTACGCGTCCGTAGCCCACCCGCAGTTAAATGGCCAAGTCGAAAAAGCAAATGGCCTCGTATGTGCAGGTATCAAGAAAAGGATATTAGTTCCACTCAAGAGAGCTGCGGGCGCCTGGGTCGAAGAACTACCGGCAGTACTTTGGAGTCTCCGTACAACTCCAAATTCTTCGACTCAGGTCACTCCATTTTTTATTGTTTACGGAGCAGAGGCAGTACTGCCACCCGAGATCAAGTTCAGTGCGCCAAGGGTAGAAGCATATGAGGAAGAGGACGCAAATATATCACAAGAAGACGCTTTGGACGTACTCGACGAGGCACGAGACGCCTGAGGAACTATCACAGTCGACCTTGCGCCACCATGGTAGGGCCCATTCATCATTACCGAAGTTATCAACGGAGGCGCCTATCGACTGAAGCACACACAAACATGGGAATTATCATACAACCCATGGAACGTGGCACACCTGCGTCGTTTTTACGCATAGGTCTCTCGGCAAACCATTGTAAAGACCAGTAGATTTCATACGCGCGCTTTTCCTTACCAGGGTACTTAAGGGGTCTGGAAGGTTTTTAATGAGCCGGTCTACTAGACATATAGCCGCAATAAAATTTATCGCATACCTGATTATTCTACATCTTACGTCACATTCATACAAACCTACTCGATATACTCGGGGGTTGGGTCTTGTGGAGGATTATACATTCATATAAACTCACTCGGTATACTCGGGGGCTGGGTCTTGTGGAAGATTATACATTCATATAAACCCGCTCGATATACTCAGGGGTTGGGTCTTGCGTAAAGTTCATAGTCACACACACCCACCCGATGGACTCGGGGGCTAGGTCTCGCTAAGATGACATAATCACACAAACCCACTCGATATAGTCGGGGGCTGGGTCTCGCTAATGTTGCATACTCACCTAAACCTACTCGACGGGATCGAGAGTTGGACCTCAATGAAGCCAGGAAAATTAACAAAGTTCGATCAAGGCATAAAAACAAGAAAACAAGCAAACACAGTATATTTTACGAAGGTCTTATCTTACAACAAGAAGTGTAGTTGATTACAAAGGGAGCAGTCACTCGCAAGTGGTCATCTTGGCCTTGCCATCGCGAGATTTACGCTCAGCAGATACAGCAGCCTGGCGACGCTCTCTGGTGCAAATGCTAACCTTAGCAAGACGAGCAGCGGCATCCGAAATTCCCCGAGAAGACGAAGGCTTCCCATTCGACTTCTCCGGGTAGTCTGATAAAGCAGCCTCATAATTGGCTTCGACGCCATTCGCCAGCAGCAGCTTCAGATTAATTTCCAAGCCACAAACCGTCAAGTTGCGTGCCCACCGGGTAAGGGTCGTCGTACCAGGACCAAGTACCGTAGAAAGCTCCTCCACAGTCGAGGGAACAACAGTCCCAGGCAAGGCCTCTACAAAAACATCACTTAGTGTCTGAATGGACACATCCAGAGAGCGCCGAGTGTTGTTCAATTCTTCACGAGAACGGACTTGCTTATCATGAAGTTGTTTCTCCAGCTCGGCCACCCGATCTTCAAGAGAGATTTTTTCCTCTACAAAGTGACATAACACATGAAGGTTGTACAAATACTTAACGTACAACTCATAAAACAGGCGAAAAGTTAGAGCCTTACGACTGATCTGCTCTAAGTCAGAGCGCATGCGGGTTCTTTCCTCCTCCGCATGAACAAAAGCCTGGCCAATGGCAACCAGGCCACTTACAGAAGGCTACAAAGGGAACAGAGGATGCTGAGACGATTCAAAGGAAAGTGACAACTAAAGGAAGGAAGACAATAAAAAAAGCGGAAAAGCTTACATGATCGACCCAAGAAGAAGAGGCGGAGGACAACCGCTCGGCGACTCTGGCAGGAGGACAAGTACGAGCTTGCCTGACAAAGGAACTGTTCGAGTAATCAAAGGACGGAACAATAAAAACGCACAAAAAGATAGTCGACGCATAAACTTACTTGTCTACATCATCATCAGCAGAAGAAGTCGCAACAACAAAGGGTGGATCAGCAACAACGGGATACGTCGCTAAGCCGGCGCAGACGACGACGCTTAGTTGCGGGATTAGTCGCTGGATTAATCGGCATCAATAACAAAGGAACCTATTCAGCAGCCTCCGCCTCAGATGCAATCACCCCATCCGAGACACGAGAGAGCCCAACTGTATCAACCTCAACGGAAGGAGTCTTTTCTGCAGATGAACCATGCTCGGGCAGAGGTAGCAGAGAAGTCAAAACTGATAATCCCTGAGCACAACATAAGAGAGACAAGTCAGTCATACAAATACATATGAAAGAAGGTAACGAGGACCAGAAGACAAGTAAAAAGATTGGCAAGAAAAAATTCAAAAGTACCTCGGGAATAGGAATCCCAAGGTCATAAGGGAATACAGAGAAGTCGAAAGAAGCGATATCGGCAGGCGAGATCACAGTAATATGCTTCACATAGTCATGAAATGCACGACCGGACAACTCAGTTTCACTCATACGAGTGGCATCAAGGCATCCCTCATATCGTCATAAAGGGTGTACTCGCTGTCGCAAAGGCCAGACTCGGCGTTTCACATAAGTACTGACTAACTGGATCCCTGTGACGGCTTTTCGCAGCTCTTGGACCCTAAGCATAAGAGAAGACGCTTCTTCTTCCTCCTCAACCGACAAATCATGCTCCCAGGATGCTAACTCTACGGGAGGGGCAGTCGAAAAGGCTGGCAGTAGACTCTGACCGACTCGCACATAAAACCACTTCTTCCTCCATTTGTTGGAAGGGCTCGGCTGACATCACATCAAAATATCAACAGCCGTCGCGCACTCAATGCAGAAACCCCCAGTCGACAAAGGACGACCATCACAGTGAAGTAAATGCACCTGGAAGATGCATTTCTAGAGAGCCCAGCTGGGGTACACTCCCAAAAAACACTCACATAAAACCACGAAACAGGCAATATGTAAAACACCAGGAGGACTGAGATCGTGCATTTGAATCCCATAGACAAACAGAAGACCCCGAACGAAGTAATGCAAAGGAAATCCAAACCCACGAGGGAGAAAATCCACAAAGCAAACTCGTTCTCAGAAAGAGGCATGGGAAGCACCTCTTTGTGTATCGGAGCCCGAGCAGCAACGACCTCAGCTGAAGACAAGATCCCCGCCTGGCGGAAGTCTACTAGCTTTTTCTCTATGACAATGGATTTAACCCAATCGTTGGTGACTTTCTTCGCCGCAGCAGCGGGGGTAGCAGCGGAATCAACAGAGTTCTTGTCGTCCCTCGTTGGCTGGTTAGTAGTGGAAGAGGAAAGATCAGTGGGGGAGGAGGTGTTGGTCAGAAACGCCATGGCAAAGGAAAGCACAAGGAGGAGCGCACGGAAGAAGAGGAAACATAAAGAGGCAAGATGAAATTAACAAAGACGGAGAACCCCGTATTTAGGGCAAAAGCAACATACCCATCGCAACCGTTCGAACAAAAATACTATAACAAGTGGTGAAATCGGAGGCCAATCGTCGGCGAGCACACATCCCACTACGCGCGCAAAACGAGGATATCATCATCATACCTGTGAAAATCACGCCATGACAGGTCAAATCAGAGCGGAACACGCATCCGCAACGGTTAAAAGAGGGGGACCCACTACGTCACGTCCCATCAGAATGCTATTCGCACACATAGGATGTCACACATGACGTCACTCTAGACAAACAAACGCAAAAAATGGCGTCATACCACGACTGACAAAAAGGAAAAGCTCCGTACAACTTGAAAGCAAAATCACAAAGTAAAGGTAAAGAATGGTCGAGTGGGAAACTCCCAACGGGAGAAGGCAAAAAATATTCGACTAACGAAACACAAAATTGAGATTATACTCTACTGGAAGCACTAAAACACAATCTCGGGGCTACTCCCATCGGGAGCACTGTCGTGCACCTGATAGAATCAAAAACATTCAACGCATAAGAATTCCCGAGTGAAAATCAGTCGATAAAATAACTCGGATGTTGTATACGAAGGATACAAAGGTAAGACCCATCGATCATTCGAGTGGGATGAGGATCACTCCAGCAGTGTTTTAGTCCTAGACATTTCCGTATTAACAGATACGATGAAAATCCCGGCGGACGCGCTGGGTAGCAAATTGAAATTGCAGAACAATATCAGTAAGTCCACCAACTGGGCTGAGGTGAGTCTGTTCAGTATGTTCCAGGTTCGAGTCCAGGGACTCGAAAACTTGATTGAAGGCTAGTAAGGTTTCGCCCAAGTGCAGTTAACTGGTTTCGACTCATCGAGTAATCCCAGGCCTATTCAGTCGAAATCATTCCTCATAATTCATAAATCAGAAAGACAAAAATATATCATATCAAAGGCATAAAACATGAGACGTGCCTATGTAGTGAGTCCATGACTTACTCTTCGAATTAGCCAAGCACTCGGAGGCTAATGACAAGGTTATATCAAGCGGGTACCCCTTCGTGTGGCTACCTGGTGCACGTAATGACTAAAACCCAATTGTCAATAGGCTGAAGAAGCCCAAGTCGAAGACTTCTACCATATATAGCATAGTCGGTAGTACTTTTCAATAAATATAGTACTAGTCGGTTACGATCGAGACTTGTACCCCTATATAAAGGACGGGAGGGAGACCGATTAAGGACACGCCCAATCAAAATCACCAAACTCTAGCAAAATCGACATTTTGCTAGACACATGTACTCGCCGCATATACACAATCAATAACAGACAAGCAGGAGTAAGGGTTTTACCTGACCCGGAACCTGGGTAATTCCCGCTTGTCAGCCGGTGAATCTACCAACACTATGCGTTCTCTACCTCATAATTCTTACCCTAGGTTAGTAACCATGGATATTGATGGGGACATCCCTCGTCAGGTAGTTTTTGGATTTTTTTCTCCTAAAAAACATATATGGGACTGTTTGAGATAACTGCTGGACTTGCTCTAGTACTGTGTGGGCATCGGACACCGGTCATACTTGGAGTAGGGGAGTTGTTCGATTATGGAGGTGGATCAGCGCAGCGCTGATGGAAAGGAATAAATTAATACGCGTTTCAGAACTGAGATTTGGCAAGCATGATTGGGTTTGGAGCGGTAGCCGGTAGGTGTCTGGCGTCGGCGGCGACTTGGAAGGTGAAACGACGTGGTGAGCAGGATGAGAGAGCAGCGACCATGGCATTGGGAGGAGCAGATGGATGTGTTGAGGCACACACAAACACAACTCCTGGCTTGCGGAGGCGGGGTGTACAACTCAGAGTGGAGAGGACCTGAATTTGCTTTCGAAATCTCATAGTTCTGTTTTCTTGCTAAGGTGCTAGATGGAACGAATGATTTCAGTCTGTTTAATCAAGTTTGATGCCAGCTGAAGCCCAGAAGAGGATAGATAGGGGGATCCCCTGGCAGTGCGTGCGTCCGTCGGACGCGAATTTTCTGTTAGAAGCAGCTTTTAGCTAGGGAACAAACTAACTAGTCTATAACAACGGGTTTTTGCGGCGATTTTCTCCTGGGTTGATTCAGGGGGACGACGTGCCAATGCCAACAATCACAAATTGCACGCTCACCTTAATAAAATGGAGTAGTAATAAAATCCTCAAAAAAAAATGGAGTATTAAAATGTACATGAACCTGACAAATACGTGGGTCGAAGAAGACATCGATAATTAGCACACCTCTTACATGTAGTAGTATAATAACGGAAATCGCTTCCTTTCTCTCCTTAGTTGGGGATCCTGCAGTTCAACCTGATCTCCGTTGGCGTCCCGGCAACCGGCGGCAGGTCGCCCATCTTCACCATGGCCGTCTTGAAGTCGGTGAAGAACCTGGTCTGGTCTTTGCTGTACGTCTCCACCAGCGCGTTCAGCGAGCCGCCGTTAACGTTGAAGAGCTCCTGGTCCGAGTGCAGCAGCCCTTTCTCCACGACCAGGTTCTGGTAGTAGTCGTTGTCGAACACGTCGGGGGTCTGCACGTCGAAGTTCGCGAGGTTGTTGTCGCCGCCCGACCTCGGGCATGTCTTACTCAGCTGCCTCGCGAAGCTGGACTCGATGGTCCTCTCCTTGTAGATGCGGTTGCGAAAGAACTGGCACCGCGCTCGCCCGAAGGTGTGCGCGCCGGAGAGCGCCGCCATGTCCTGCGGCAAGAGGTTCTTTGCGGTGAACATGGCGATGAGGGTGGCGAGGCTGGAGTCGGGGCCCGGGAGGTCTCCCGTGTTCCCGTTGGCCGTGCGCGAGTCCTTGCGCCCAAGCATCACGTTCCAAGTCGGACCTCCGACCTGCATGAAACGAGAAGCCGTATTTTTCACGGGTCAGTGGCTCAGCTAGCGCCTTGAAGCCATGGCGCGTGTGCGGGAGTGTGCTGGTTACTAACCAGGTTGACTCCATCACGGGCGGCGAGCGCGACGATGTCCGCACAGGAGACTTTGCCCGTGCAGACCTTCTCCACCTCGGTCTTGATGGCGTCGATCACCTCGTACCCACGGACAGAGTTAACGTTCGGTCCGGCGGACTTCTCGCCTCCATTATCCAGCAGAATCGAGGCATCGCAACCCTGCGGATGTCAGATAATCAGAATCAATCAAGAGCAAAATCAATGCTCGACTACATTAATCTAGTAGCCAAACAAAACAATACGGAGAAACATAGCTACTACAGTATAGATTAATCACTGCCCGGTTGCTTACATTGACGAAGCAGTCGTGGAAGAAGAGACGAAGAATGGAGGCGGCCATGCGCTTCTCCTTCCCCACGGCCGACGCCATCCCTGCCCGCACAATGCTGGTAACGTTGGGGCAAGACGTGGAGTAGAAGTTGGCCGAAAGCTGCGCATCGGCCGCGCCGGCGAGGACAGAGAGGACGACGGCGAGGCCAACGAAGGCCGACCTGGTGGAGACGGCCATTGCACTTCTCGGGTTAATTAGCTCGAGGTCCAATAGAGAACACTACTCAACTCTTGTGAGCTCGATGAGGCGAGATGCATATGGCGGCATCCAATATATAGGAATAACCACCACATAGTGCTCTGCTCGATACCTCCTGATCAACGATGCTAACTGCTAGGCTAGCTAGGCTATGCACCGACATGAGCTGGCTGACTGGCTCGCGGTTGGGGTCATGCACGCACGACATACAAATTTCTTGGCCAATCGCAGCTGAGTTTAGTTGACCAAAATCATGTTCGGCATGCCAGGCAGCAGTATGTTGCTAATGGAGTAATCAACATGCGCGATGCTGCCATGTGGTCTGAATTATTGCTTGTGTTACTCATCAACTTGCTCAAAACTTAGTTGACCAAAATCATGTTCGGCATGCCAGGTTGCATCTTGCTATGTATGCACAGAATTTCTTTTTTTCCGGATCATATCCATGGATTTAACTTATTTTCCAACTGCATAAATCCAGATACAAATGCATGTGCTTCTTGATAGGGAGCCGGTGGAGAAAACCATTGAACCCATTTCGTTGCATAAATCCAGATCAAAACATATGTTGTATGTATTTTTGTTACTACAGCGAGTTGAAAACCCTTGAGTCCATTTTTTTTAATTATATAGCAATCTGAAAGTTCTTTTTAATGCATGACCAAATGATCTTGTTGTTGCAGCGATAAGCAAATCTCCTGCTAATGCATGCATTTATTCTTGATTTGAAATTATTGTTAGTGCCATCAAGATCCGAAAAAATGTTACCAGATAATTGTAAATGCATTATATATTTTTTCGTTAAATTCTTGATATTAAAAAGTTATCCAAAAATGTTGTTAAAACATGGAGTAATCTGCATTGCTAATGGACAGTTTGGTAAAGCGAGATAGGATGGAAGGTAGGAGAGAGGAATCTGTGAGGGCTTCTGTGAAAAATGAGATGATCTTCCAAAGGAATAATCGTTGGGTGCTAGCACGAATCTTACAACAATTAGACGTCGTAGATAGTTCGTGTACATCCAACTGGTTGTGGCAATACATTTTTGATGAGCGGTTATGCTGATATACGTCACGGGTATATGTAGGTCTTACCATGTGGTAACCGTGTTTCCAGCACCCCATGGCGGGTATAGCCGTATAGGTAGGTCTTAGCATGTGGCAACTGAGCTTCGAACATCACTTGGGAAATAGGCAATCGGTTAGGTGTAAGCGGATTGGAGCATCATCCGGTTTGGTAGTCGTGTTCACATGCGTGGTGGACTCCATTACTGCGGCAAAATGCTTATAGCTAGAAACCATGAACATGTTTGTATTTTTTTTTGTATGTAGCATTTTCATGTGAATATGTAAAAACTTGCCACAAAGGTGCTAGAAGAGAGATGGAAGTCACAATTGCCAAATAAAATTACTACAAAAGAGAGTTCCGCAAAAAGAACAATGCCACGTGTAAGCACGGAAATGATTTGGACGAAAATCACACCCACATGACTGGTTCACCGTAATTTTTGAATTGTTGCAATTTACACACCGCGCAAGTTTTTATGTGTCTGATGCTATTATGTAAATGCAAAAGAAAATGTATGCCACCACCTAAAACAATGTAAACTTGGCGGTATGCACCCTACACATGGCTCCCTCTAGTTCATCCGAGTATGTCACCCTCGAAATTATGATTGCAGTATGTTCAGCATACCCAACATATGGATAATAAATCTTTCCCCAAATCTGCAAGGAAGATATGGCATGGGTTTGTGTTGCCTATGCCTCACATAATAAGTAACAAAATTTTCACTCAAAATTTACTCGAACAAAAGCTTGCGATGTGGGGGGAAATACTACTCGTATATGTCCTCATTGCCCGCACAACTCAAGGGTTTCCATCGGAATTCGTTGCTGTCGGAGCCTTTAGAAGAATCTATTTTCGTTACTCTGGACTCCGCATGTGACCACTTTGTTCGATCTCAGTTTGCGTATGTACAACACGAGCCCCCCGATGCCGATCGCCGCCGAGATTGAGAACACGACGCTTGCTGCGTGAAGAAGAAGAAGAAAACAGGCAGAGGTTAACGAAATTGCTTGTTCAAATTGGAGCAAGTTTGAGGCAGGTTTTGATTTTTTGAAGTGGCGGTTCTCACCAGCTACAACTCCAGCCGACGCGCCATGCCCTGATACGCTACGATCTGTACAAAAGAACAAAAGGTCAGGCTGCTATTCCCTATTCCCACACGGTGGGGGCGTTAGAATTGAACATATTTTTGTGTCATATAGTGTAATCAAGTCTCACGTTTGATGTCGCATTTGCACAACCAAACCAAGAACCAGCTGAACGATCGAGCAGAAAAGAGGATGGAGCTAAAGCGGAAGGCGCACCTGCACAGTCCGTGGTGGAGTTCCGGCCGTTGTCGCAGAGGCAGAGGAAGTCCCTGGTGGCCGGGTCGAACCCGCAGGTGCCGTTGGCGCCGCCGCGTCGCCGGTCCTGGCAGCGCAGGCACAGCGTGGTGACGGGTATCTCGAAGTCGACCCGGACGCCGTAGTCCGGCACCTGGTCGTAGGGCGGGAACTTGTCGCCGACGGCGCGCCAGTACACGGTGGTGTAGGCCTCGCAGTGGCGCAGCATGGTCCGCAGCGACTCCGCGGCGCGGGGCCGGTACGCGCAGCAGGTCATGTTCCCTTCCTCGAGCGCGTCGCGGCATCCCGGCAGGTTCCGGCACAGGTAGCCGGCGCTGTCGCACGCGGAGTCGCAGCGGTCAGGGTACCGGTCGCAGATCGCCGGGCGGGGCGCCACGATGACGCGGTCCTCGTCGCAGTTGAA
This sequence comes from Poa annua, assembly GCA_026929855.1. Classification (NCBI taxonomy): domain Eukaryota; kingdom Viridiplantae; phylum Streptophyta; class Magnoliopsida; order Poales; family Poaceae; genus Poa; species Poa annua. Next base: position 84,093,241 of record CM049430.1, read on the forward strand.
GAAGAGGTGGTCGTTCCTCGGGGAGAGCGAGAAGCGGGTGCTGGTGTCCAGGCTGAATGGCGCGGCGTGGATGGAGGTGAAGGGCCGCGCGCACGTCCACATGGACGGGTCCTTGACGACGAGGTGCGGGTCCGCGTAGTTGGCGCCGGCGACCGGGTACGTGCCGGACGGGGTGCGGAGGCGGAGCGTGGTGTTGTCGGCGCAGGTGACCATGCCGCGGTAGTACGGGCTGCCGCAGCCGTCGTCGATGCCCAGCGGGTAGCGCACCGGGACGTCGCCGCAGCTCTCGCGGCAGAGGCCACCGCCAGCGACGGAGGAAGAAGGCCGCGCTGCGATGACTAGAAGGATCGCCAAGACATGGAGGCGGAGACGCATGTCCATATTATCACTCCAGTAGTGGAGTGGTGGCGCGGTGTAACAATGGCAGCTGGGACAGTGAGAACTACACTAGCAGACTAGCTTGAGCTTCTTCGCCTGACTAATAATGGAGAAAAGACTAAAGAATGATGATCGGTTGTGGTTAGGCTAGTGCATTTGCGCTTTTGCTTTGAGCCTCTGAGCTTTTGCTTTGCTGGGTTTATATTAGTGGCTTCTTTTCTCCAATGCTGGAATATAATCTCGTGTGCTTGCTTCCTTGGTCGGCTACGTATCACCTCAGCAAGGAATAGCGCGGGATTCGTTCTACTTTTCCCAGTCTTTTAGATTTATCGCAGGTTCAGGAGCCTAACATCTTTCTATTTATTTTTTGAGATCCCATATTTATATGTTGAATTGTCCAACCCTCTGTCTTACTTCACTATCGCAAATATAAGTTTGAGTTACACTTTATCACGAGTTGAACACCATTAGTACATTCAGAAACAACCATTGCTCGACGAGGGGCTGGCGACAGGGGACATGCTTGTTGTGACAGGGGAGAAGGCCTGGTCCGATGCTGAAACTGGAGATGCTGCTGTGCTCCTGCCGGTTGATGCTGAAACTGAAGATGCTGCTGCCAAAACCTTTGCTGTTCGTGCTCAAACTCAAGAGGCTGCTATCGAAACCTTGGCTGTTGAGGACGAATTGGCCTTGATCGACGACCTGCTCACTGATGAAATCTGGGTTGCTCCATCATCGTGCCTGCCTCTCCTGGCTGACGTGGACGACCTATTCGAGCGCCCAGCCGAGCCACTGTTGCCTACTCCACCTACACTGATCATCAAGCCAGGCCGCAACACTGCGGACGACCACCCAGTTCGCCGCAGCGCCAGATTGGCTGTTAAGCCACAAATGCCTGCTATGGAGAAGGCAGTTCGCGTCCTCAACATCAAGATGGGCATTGAGACCTCTTCAGAGACGCCTTTGGAGCAAGCTAGGATACAATTCGTCAACAGCTTAAGCTCAGCGCTTCCAGACTACGCCATCAAGGCGCTGATTGCACTTTTCCGCCTGAACCTGCCCACTATGACGGCCGCTGATGAAGCTCTGATTGCTCTGGCAGGCCCAGGAGGAAACGAGCTCATCCCCACGATTTCAGAGGAAGTTTGCTAGTTCCCCGACAACACTTTGCTGATCACTTGTTTTAGTTGTATCTTTGTATCTTGTACTACTACTGCACTCAGACACGGAAAGAGACGCTCACCTATCATTTTTGCGAAGCAACTCCTCGCAACACGCCCTGCGAAGCAATTTTTCGCCATCCGCATCATCACGCCAACCCAAGCTCCGCAAAGAAAAGATAATTCCCAATGCTAGGCCTAATCCTCGACATAATCTGTTGGAATGTCTGCGGTCTGAACGACCAAGCAAGAAAAGACACTGTCAACGCACTCATCGCGCAAACCACATGCCACATTGCATGTCTCCAAGAAACCAAGCTAGACTTCATCGATCACCAGACTGCAGCTTACATTGGGGGTTCCCGTTTGCGATCCTTCGCCCACCAGCCGGCTCTGGGTACCAGAGGAGGCATACTTATCCTCTGGAATGAAGATTTCGTCGAGTTGACGAATATCCACATCGGCACACATCTAATGTCCGCCGACGTCTCTGTACGTGCTTGCGGTACTGTTTTCAAGCTCACCACCGTCTATGGCCCTTGCTCTGATGCGGAGAAGCGTGCTTTTCTCGATGAGGCCATTGCTGCATCCCCCACCGATGACTCCAAATGGTTAATCCTAGGTGATTTCAACCAAATTTACCAAGCTGTAGACAAGAACAACGACAATCTCAACCTCCGCCTAATGGGACAGTTCCGACACGCGCTCAATACCTGCCACCTCAAGGAAATCAAGTTGCAGAATAGGAAATTCACATGGAGCAATGAAAGAAACGACCCCACTTTGGTCAGGTTGGACCGTGCTTTCTGCAACGCCAGCTGGGATCTGGCTTTTGACTCGCACACTATGCAGGCCCTATCATCATCCTTGTCAGACCATTGCCCGCTCCTTTTATCCAACCACAATGGCCCGCCGAAGCCGACTTTCTTCCGCTTTGAGAATTTCTGGACCAAGATGCCTGGGTTTCACGATGTCGTCTCGGCTGCCTGGACTGAGACCACCACACACACCCAGCTGGTCCACGTCATAAATCACAAACTCAAGGTTGTGTCAAAAAAATTGCGGGCATGGAGCAAAGGCCTTTTCTCAAGCCACAAGCAGCAACTCATCATGGCCCTGGAAGTCATTTTACAGCTTGACATCGCCCAAGAAGCCAGAATACTATCGCCTGATGAATCGGCACTAAGGGCGGCCCTCAAGCGGCGCGTCATGGGCCTAGCCGTCCTTGAACGCTCTCGCAAACGCCAAGCCTCTAGAATCAACTACCTCCGCGAGGGGGACGCCAACACGAAGTTCTTCCACCTACGGGTCAACTCACGTCGCCGCAAGAATGTCATCCAAAGACTTAAGCATAACCATGGATGGGTGGTCCAACACGCTGAGAAAGAGCAACTCATTCACGAACATTTCTCGAGCTCTCTTGGGGCGCCGGCGCCTCGCCCCCTTGATTTCAACTGGAACGCGATCGATCCACCCATTGAAGACCTGGATGATCTGGGGCTGCCTTTCTCTGAGGATGAAATAAAAACCGTTGTTATGGAACTGCCGACTGACAAGGCACCTGGGCCAGATGGATTCACTTTCAATTTCTTCCGCGCCTGCTGGATGATCATCAAAGAAGATCTCATGAAAGTCATCAATGATTTCTCTGAGCTAACCGTCAACAATTTTGATGTTGTCAACACGGCCAACATTGCACTTCTGCCAAAGAAGGAGGGCGCAATTTGCATCAAAGATTACCGCCCCATCAGCCTGATCCACGTGATACCAAAGATCATAGCCAAGGCAATGGCCACACGACTGCGGCCGAAATTGAATGACATCATCTCGAGCAGCCAGAGCGCTTTCATAAAGAAACGCAGCATCCACTACAACTTCATGTATGTACGAAACGTGGCCAGACGCCTGCACCGCAACCGCACCCCGACACTGCTCATCAAGCTCGACATCGCCAAAACTTTTGACTCTGTTCGATGGGACTACCTGCTGGACCTCATGCAACGACGTGGTTTCCCCTTGCGTTGGCGTGCCTGGGCATCCATCATCTTCTCGACGACGACATCGAGGGTGCTTCTCAATGGCATCCCCGGAAAAGAGATCATCCATGGGCGTGGCCTAAGACAGGGAGACCCCCTCTCCCCACTGCTTTTCGACCTGGCCATTGACACTCTGCCCAAGATCCTGGACCTTGCCACGGAATCTGGCCTCCTCCAACCCCTGCCTGGCAACTTCATCAAGTCACGTATCTCCCTGTACGCTGATGACGTGGTAATTTTCCTCAGGCCTGACGCCCATGACGTCACCAATTTGGCAGGGCTGCTCAAGAATTTCGGGGAAGTCACTGGATTCATGACAAACATTGAGAAGAGCTCGGTCGCCGCCATTCGATGCGCGGACTTGGACATCGGGGCCACCCTGCAGAACTTCCTCGCTACTCTTGCGCAGTTCCCGATTAAGTACCTGGGGCTCCCACTTTCGCTTGGAAGACTGCGAAGGGTTGATCTGCAACACTACATCGATAAAGCTGCATCAAGACTGAACCCATGGAAGGCAAAGTTTCTCAATCGCGTCGGGTGCCTTGAGCTCGTCAAATCAGTACTAACGGCCTTACCGATTTTTCTCCTAACGGCACTCAAAGTGGACAAGGCGATCCTCAAGGCCTTCGACAAAATAAGGAGAGGCATGCTTTGGGCGGCTTGTGACAAGGTTACTGGCGGGAAATGCAAGGTTGCATGGTCAAAGGTCTGCCGCCCAAAGGAGAAGGGGGGCCTAGGAGTACTGGATTTCGACAAATTTTCCCGAGCACTAAGGCTTAGATGGCTTTGGCTCGAATGGACGGCCCCTGACAAGCCATGGGTTGGCCTTGAAACTCCAAACAATGATACCGATAGGGAGTTGTTCAACGCTGCCACGAGGGTTACCATTGGTGATGGAAAAACAACAAGTTTCTGGACCTCGTCTTGGGTGGATGGCGACACACCCAAGTCCATTGCGCCAAAAATTTATGAGGCCTCCAAGAAAAAGAACAGATGCGTCCTGAATGCACTCACTGACCTGAACTGGGTTGCCGACATCTCGGTCCAAGATTTTTCCTTTGAGCACATAACCCAGTTTGTCAACCTCTGGCAGCGCCTTCAGGATGTCACACTTCTGCCCATGAATGCAGATGCAATTACATGGACACTCACTCCCAGCGGGATTTACTCTGCCAAGTATGCATACAATGCCCAGTTCATCGGATCCACGGCCTGCTCCTTTGACAAGATTGTGTGGAAGACGTGGGCACCCCCAAAGTGCAAGTTCTTCACTTGGCTCGTTGTCCAGAACCGACTATGGACCTCAGACCGCCTGGCTGTCCGGGGCTGGCCTCACAACCCTATTTGCCAGCTCTGCAAGAACCAGCCCGAGACGGCTCGACACATCCTGTTTGAATGCCGCTTTTCCCGTCGAATCTGGCTGGCCGCTGCCTCCTGGCTGTCCTGCCCCTCCCTGGTCCAGGATATGGGCACAGGCCGCCACACAGTCCTGGAATATTGGAAGGCCACATCGCTAAGACACCGACTGCCCACCCTAAGGGACTTAAGTCGGCAATCGTGCTGCTCCCATGGGAAATTTGGAAGGAACGCAACGCCAGGGTTTTCAACAATAAGACGTCCATGCCATCGGTGCTCTTCCAGAAGATTAAGGACGAAGGGGCAAGATGGATCCTCGCAGGAGACAATCATTTAGGACTTATCACACTCTAATTTCGTGCTGTTTTATGTGACTTTTTTTTCCTTTTCTCGGCCTAGGTCTCACATGTTTGTTTCCACTATATCAATATAGAAGGCAAAGCTTTTGCCTCTTTTAACTTAAAAAAAAACCATTATATAAAAACAGGACAGACAAGTTTGAAGGTAACAAGAGGACTTAAGATAGACATCAAGCAACATGCAACATGACACATGATTGATTCTTCACTGATCGGGACGAAGGCATCAACCACCGCGAAACCTCCTTGTCCTGCGGCCAACCACGGGGAGGACCTAAAAATTCGCTTTCCGCTGTTCTCAGTCTCTTGGTTACCAGACGTAGTGATCCTCGTCCTGAACACTTTCTGAAGAACATCCCAATCGCCCAAGTGCCCAACGGCCAATAACACACACATAAATTACATTAGCAGGAAGGTAATTTCCGTTGAATACAAACAACATTCCTTGTTTTCCAACTGTGTCCTGTTTTAATTGTGCTAGTTTTCGGTATTTACTGCTAGTTTTATTGTGCTTAAGTCGAGTTGAGGATAGAGCAAGAGGATTTGGAATGAATGGACCATTGACTCTCCCTTGACTATGCCAGGCCGGCCAGCCTGAGTTTAACTCCTGTCCACCAAACGGGGGAGCGCTTAGCTGTCGACCTATGCGGAGGGCATTCAGCTCCGCACAGGGGGCGCGCGTTTGGGCCGGCCCATCAACTCGCCCCACTTCTCTCCTACCTTTTCCTTTACTTTATTTTTATTTTATTTTTTACAGAACAAAAAGCATGGTGATTTTTTTAATATAAATAAATTTCGAATGTGAACAATTCTGAATGTAAACAATTTATTAATGTGAATTTTTTAAAATTTAAACAGTTTTTGAATGTGAACAATTTTTTAATATGAACAAATTAGAAAGTGAACAATTTTCAAATATGATTTTTTTAAAAGCTGAAATATTTTATAAATTTGAACAATTTTCAAAAATATAAAAATAATTTAAAATATGAACAATTTTCTTGAATGTCAACACAAAAAAATCCAATGAACAAAAAAATCTACGAACATAAATAATAATGGAGAAAATAAAAAATTATAAAATAATAATAATTGAAAATTTAAACAAAATACGAAATACATTAAAAATAAAAACAGAAAAGAAAACGAAAAAAGAAACATCCAAAAAATAAAACGAATTAAACAGAAAAAAGGAAAAGAAACAGGAAAAAAAGAAAAAAAGGAAAAAAAGGAAGAAAAACAATCCAGGCCGTGCGCTATTGGATCAACCCACTCGCCCCGGAGGGGGTGGATGTGCGCTAATAACGTACAACCTGGTCGTGAAATAGGATCCGCCCCACCAAACGACCTGATTCGGGAAGAGCCTAGTGATTGTCATCTAGCCCATACGCCCACCAAATAGCCACACCAAAATTATCAACTCCGCGGCTGCTCATAATTATTGTGACTGGCTCAGATTTTTTTTTGTCTCAATCAAACAAAAGAACAAAACATTTTGTCTCAACCAAACACAAGAATAAACCGACCCATTGCATCGGAAATGTAGCATGACATAACGCTACACTTCCTTTCGCAACCAAACACGCCCTAGTACTCAACTTTATCGTCGGATTAATAGGTGCCTTCGCTCCTAAGATAGACGCGAGATCAGCAAACGGTCCAACCAAACCTACTCGTCGTAGATTCGTAATTGTTGTCCAGAATCTGCAAAAACCCTTCCAACACGGCGTCCGTCCGTGACCGTTCGACGCCACTTTCCTTCCGTGTCAGTTCGTTCCATTCCAAATTCCAAACCCCAGCCCCGAGGCAAGGAAAGGCACCGCGTCCTCCTATTCCTAGTCCTAGTACAAAGCGCCCAACAAACGCCGCCGCGCTCCCCAATCCCCGCACCGCACCGCAACCCATCCATCCATCCGCCGCGATGATCCACCTCCTCTTCACGGTGCTAGCGGCGGAGGCCGGCCTGGCCACCGCGCTGCTCTTCAAGACGCCGCTGCGGAAGCTGGCCATGCTCGCGCTAGACGGCCTCAAGCGCGGCCGGGCCCCCGTCATGGTGCGCACCGTCGCCGCCACCGTCCTCGTCGTCCTAGCATCCAGCCTCCACAGCATGACCAAGATCCACGGCCACGCCGGCGGCGCCGGAGAGCTCGACGCGCCCGGGGCCCTATCCCCCACCGACCAGGTCCTCCTCGCCCGCCACCTCCTCGAGGCCTCACTCATGGGTACGTAACGTACCTGTACCTCACCCTGCCCACCCTTCTCGGCTCCGGCTTCTGGCCCGGCCGTCCCCTCTTCATTCTGCGTCTCTTCTGTTTCAACTTTCAATTAGATCCTCCTGATTTAAGTAATTATAAGTGCATTTGCTAGGGTTTCTTAATTTTGTTGAATAATCTACAATTTAATCATGTAGAGTAAAATTCTCCCCGCTATCTCTAATCTAAAAGTTTCTAATCACAGTTCAGTTCGAGTTTTAGATGGAGTGTAGGCAATAAAATACTCCGTCGCTGAATATGATGGTGAAGCGTAGAATGTCTTTTACCCAAACGGGCCACCTTTTGGAGCTTGCCCGTTGTCCCCTTTCAAGTTAAATTTCCCAGTTGTCTGCTAGAAGTGATGCTGTAATTCATAAATCCACTCTGTGTATTGCATTGATGCCATATTTTGCTAAATTAGTTTGTCCCATCTCTCTGAACCTGCCTTGATTTAAGATGCAGGGGGAATTTGTATGGCTTAGATATTCAAGAAAGTACTTATTAGCTGTAGCAATATTTATTACTGTACCCTTGTTCAATGAGCCTGCTATGATTGAATTTAGGACCATATACAGAACGAGTATTACACTACACGGACTATTTGTATTATATATTCATTGTTGTTTAGGATCTTGATTATTCTTAAGCACTCATGTATAAAATCTTCTAATTAGTTTCTGCTATTCCAGTTTTTTTACATTTGAATGGCTATTTAGTCCTGAAATTGATGAACTTGCATACATCTGAAATGTCTTAGAACTCACACTAACATGCTGTTAAAAGGTAGGGTGTTGAAAAGAAAAAAAGGGGAGGATTGAATTTTGTATCTGGCTATAAATCCATTTATATATATGTGGATTCCTATTTCTTATTCTATTATATTGTCCTGTTTGTGTGCTTTAGAGCAGAAGTGCAGTCTAATCTCTAGTGGCTTGTGTCATTACGAAAATACCTTGCTATGGCTCAACTCCTTTTTGGTCGATCTTATGTTTGTGACTTTGTGTTATAATTTTCCTTTCAATCTTTCCATTTTTTGAGGTTTTTTACAGTGGTTTTGGAGACTTCAATTTTTTTCTATCAACCAAAAAGTAAAGCTCAGTTTGGCAACGAAATATTTTTAAAATCAAAGTATTTGCATGCCTGGCCAACCAATTCTTCAGTATTGAAAACAGAGGTCTAGACCTTGTTTTTTATATTCTTCAAAATCAGTGTAGTTTTCTTGATACTGAAGATATAAAACTACAGTTTTTGTCAAAGACAAACACCTTATTGAAAACCAGTGTTTTTAGAAACCACAGTTTTGTCAAAATACTTTTAAAATATTTCACTCCCAAACAGACCCTAAGCTAGTTGACTTGTTGCTTCTGAAGAAAAAATACTAACAAATTTTGATCTTCGAGACCTTATACTCTGAGGTATAAACCCTCAACTTTGTGATTCTGAAGTATAACCATCAACTCTGTGAGTCATCTTTGTTTGATGTAATGCAGTTGATATTCTTCAATGAAATACTCAAAATTATGTCTGATGTTTCATAGTAGTTTCTTGTATGTTTATGTGTTGCAGTTCAGTGATTTGTCTCAGAAATCAGTTCTCTTTGAGGTCACAGAAAAGTAGCATTTTATAATGGCAAATTAGTTCTGTAAGAAAATTTTGAATGCATAATGGTACACTGTTTTGTTGGAGAGTTTTGAAATTTTATACGGTTTGAATCTAAGTCTAAGCTGTATCAAATCTACATGTGATCACACAATACTCCCTAATCTGTTTACATGTTTCAGGGTACATCCTGTTCCTTGCTCTCGTCATTGACCGGCTGCACAACTACATCAGAGAAATACGAGGGCTAAAGAAGAACTTGGAAGCTGTGTCTAAGCAAAATAAGACATTTGAAGAAGCAAAATTCGGAAGCTCTGATGATGATGATAGCAAGGCACACCAGAAAGACATTTCTTCGCTGAATGAAAAGATTAAGAAGCTGAAGCTGCAACTAAAAGAGAAGAAGGAGGAGGTCAAGGATGCAGAGGCCCAAGCCCTAGCTGCCAAAACACAATCGGAAGGACTAATGGTCAAATATGACCGCCTGGTGGAGGACAACAAGCATCTCCTTGGCCAGGTGCAGTCAGGAGACATTGCAGTGTCACGTTCGGAGGGTAGGAAGAATGCCTAAAGATGCGAGTGTTCTCAAGGTAGGCCTGGTTGTTATCCATTACACAGATTGCAGTTTTCATGACAGTTCGATTCTTACTCTTTTCTGTTGGGACTACCACACAGAAACGCCTGAAGCCTGAAGACGGCGGGTGCATGAATAGGACGTCAGTTACTGATAATCTGCCATCTGAGTAGTACCATCTTAACATAAATGCGCTGGTATTGAGTACTAGCACGGAAAATGTGGCTCACCCTCTTGCGTTCATCCGAGTAGCCTCAAATGCGAAGATTCTCATCTGTAAATATCTGATGGGTATGAATGTTCGGCTGAATACCTGATCAAAGTCGTAGCTAGAACATGAACTGTCCGCGTGTCTCTCAGACAAAAATGCGTGCTGATTACTGAATTCCGGTTGTCCTGCCACGAGCTTGTCCAAACACAGATCATTGGAGTCTGGCTATGTTTTCATCAAATTGGACAAACATAGAGAACAAATAAATTGTAATCATGCTTGTATGGCAGGGCCTGGTATGCTAGTAAGTCTGAATCCTGGCAACAATATGCTGGTAGCAGGTTCTACCATTTGTAGACTGTATATCCCTTTTCCACCGCCGTCTCTTAGTCTCTTTCCGTTCTACTTCCTCCCGTTCTCTTTGATACGGTGCATTGTTCGTTCTAATTCTTAATTTGTTCTGAAATTAATGTCGGAATAGTTCCGACCTTGGATTACTTTTCTAAGGAGGGAGTAAAAATACCGGGTGTAGAGACCAACAGTCATTCCAAGCGGGGCTTAAGTGAGGGCATAGAAACACAGTTTAGTACTCCCTCCGTTTCAAAATATATTCTGTTTAGCAAACTAAATTAGCTTGATAAAAATGTTTACAGTGTGAATCAGAGTTAGTACATACGAAGAATATCACATGTTTAGGTGGGTATCTCGCAAACGTGTAGATGGATCACAAGTTCACAAGGAGGAGCAGCGATGAAACTTGACTCCATCGCGTCGCATCCGCATGGCATCTCATCCAGGAAGATGTTTCATGCGGCCGGCCGTATCCCCGCTCGCTCACGACAAGATCTCATCGCGCACACGCTACGATCCGCGGCCATAATGACCCAATCTCGCAATATGCATCCGTATCCACGTCCTTGCGGATTCGCGTGTGTAGTATACTATATGTCCATACACACATTAGACCATCCACTATGTGGATTCGGTTCAAGTAAAAATGGGAACCACTTTTGTATGGCTACTAGGTATGTGTGAATCGCTTTATCATCATTGCATGCATGTCTATTCAAAGCAATCTTTCTCTTCTATTTAGTCTATGCCATGTGGGCCAATCCTCTCTACATCATGCATGCATGCAAACTTTACAAGTTGAGAAGCGAACCAAAAACTTGATTCGCTTTTTCCTGTCAGACCAATGAGTCGATATCCTACTATGTGTTGAACCGAATCAAACTCCTCTATGGTTCGCTTTTGTAGCACATAGTGCATGTTCTTATGCATTTTAAAGGCAATCCATATAGATATACACTAGTACCGTATATATGCTCCGACATGGCCACGACTTTCTTGCAACCATGAGCAGCACATCCATGCATGTCCTTAAAGGCATAATAATAAAACATCATGCATCCTTCTTGCCTTGAAAGGAAATTCTCCTATACTATCCTGTAGCCGGCTGGCCGGTCCCAGCATGGTAGTCGGACCCGCACGAATTATGATGTCACACGCCCAAGATGATCTCAGGCGAACGTACGGTATTGATCTTCCATGAGATTATGCACGTGGAAAATGAGATAGGATGGTTTATGCTTCTTTTCTGGCTCCTGATGGTGGTTAGTGGTTGCAGCTGAGTGGAAGACGACTAGCTAGCTATAGTTTGTCGGTTGCAGTTGTTGTACTAACAGCCAGGGCCGGTCCTGACATTTTAAGGCCCCGGGACGAAACAAGAATTTAGGGCCCTTTACTACAAGTAATTTAAAAATAGATATATAAAATATAGATCAAACGAGAGAAGCACGATATAAATTTTAGCGTCAACTCATCTAGATTTGTCTAATTGCTAATCTTACTATTCAAAGATCCGTAAAGAAGTGCTCTATGTGACTCTATAAGTTTTGGTTTGCCTTTTCTTCTTCTCTTTTTTCAACATCGGACATATAACAACACTAAAAATAAACTGAAATTAGTAATTTTAACTAGGGGCTAAACATTCTAAACGCGTCTACACCATAAATTAGAAAAGATAAAAAGTAACCAACAAATATACCTAGACGCCCGGTTGGTCGTCCGACGGCGCACGCCTTGCGCAATCAGATATAAATAGGGCACTGGGTATATGGAGTTGTGTTGTGGCGGGCTGAGAGAAGAGATTAGAGTGAGGTTTTAATAAGACGAGTGAACAATTAAATTTATTATTTATAAAACAAAGATCGGGTCGGTGATGTATGACCGGCAAGTTTCTATTTTTCACTAATGATCGACTCAATTGCATTCTCCTGCCCCAGACCCGTGTCTCCGAAGTAAAAGGGTCCAATTAGCCAATCGTTAAACGCCTGCACCACGAATTTGTTTACAATTGTTTTTGCATGTTATATATACGTGCTAAGCCTATTATACATGTACTTCTGGAGGGCCCTAAAAATTGCTGGACCCGGGGCGACCGCCCCTCTGGACTCCCCCTAGGACCGGCCCTGCTAACAGTCCTGCTCACACACCAGCTAAAAAGACAGCGTCTCTTGGTCACACGATGTTGAACCGATTCTTCATTCTTGTAGTAATTAGAGGTGTCAATTTCCCCTCAATTGTGGTCATACCCAAAATACTGTGTGTGTAGTCATGTACCTGTCCATTAGTTGCGCATGCAGGACCAATTAGAAAGAAAATGTAAAGAGAAGCGTCTGTGACAGGAGTTGATTAAAATGTGATAGAACATCTTTATCTAACAAATAGACCATGCGTTTCCTGCCGGTCCCGACACATTGGACCCCTAACTAAAGTTGCAGTTTCACAATCGATCAAGAACACATGAGAAATTCTTAATAGACTGAGACGTAGATGGACCCTGCCGTAACTTATACTAGTTGAATTCGGCGCGGCGACACGCCACGCCCTTTGTAATAAATTATGTGTATGGTTTGTTAGGATGTCCGTTTATACTAACACGGAGTTGGCTAAATAAACAGACTGATGACATGTTTCATTTAAAATGTTGTAGATTTATAACTCTGGGAAAATTACAACATGCAGACACAGATTGTATTAGGAGAACATTATAGAATATAAGCTTACTGAAGTCATTGTCATAAACCTTAAGTCACAAAATATTAAATGAAAATGAAACTATTTCTACAAACAACGTTCAGACCTTGCGAAACACCTGACAATAAACTATATCCCTAGTTTCTACAGTGAGTTCTCCATTCTCATCGAGAGCAAGCACCTTCAGGACCTCTTTCGATGCTGCTCGTGCGATACAGCTACGTAAAACTGACCATGAAAAAACACTGACTTTGGCAGGTAAACGCCAACTCTATGAATTGTTTAACCTTGGATAACCAAATTTTCTTACGTAACCAAAGATCTTTAAATATATCTGCAAATAAATTTCACATATATCAGAAAGAACTTGCCAGATAAACATTATGGTATGCAAGCTATAATTGTGATTTTTCTCTTTGAATATATATGAATATGAAAACATGCATGCAAAAAAAAATCAAGAGCACAATCTAAACCTGTTTTTTTGTAGTTTGGTGTAAAAATGTACAACTGAATATATATATATATATATATATATATATATATATATATATATATATATATATATATATATATATATATATATATATATATACTTACAGGTGTGAATCGCGAAAAATATGGGAAATATTGGCTAGTATAATTTGACTGATCCTTTGTTTGAGCTAGAGCAAGGGATGATTAAATGTGTCATGGATCAAAAAAATATGCCACTAAATAACTTCAAATATAACAAATCAAGTACTTCCGTTCCCTGAGAGATTAAAAAAAATGCCTTTTCTATTTTTCCTTCACGAAGACAGATGGAATCAAAAAACAGCAGTGTGCCCACTCACCACCGACCTTTAATTTCTACATTGGAGCTCTGCCATTCTCGGAATGATAAGAAAAGCACATCACCACTGCTTCAACTTATTGCATCTAAATTGCAACAGTCATTACTTTTCTGGTGCTATGATTCAGAATCCAAAAGGGCATCCGATGATGGCTCCTTGAAAGAAAACTACACCATAATCAAGAAGGAATACTTTGTAATGACAAATAATTTATTCACAAAAGCTTATAGTCTGATATCATATCATCTCATAGATTTTTATGGTAGCCAATTGTCTAGGAATCTAACCAATTAAGAGGAATTTTGTTCTAAAGTATAAATGATCTAGGTAGTTGAGGCTTTGATTATTGTCTGGTACTATGTGGTGCATCTAAGATAATTGTACATTAAAAGACATCTGCATCAAACCATGGGTAACTATTTCAGTTAATGGTCTATGTTGTGCAATATTACATTCTCTACCAAATTACAATTCCACTTACCTATTTAGTTCTTCTTCTTCCACTTTCTGAGCAATTTGCAAGTAGTCTTTGAACGTTGCTTCTTCAGAAAAAGCTTATAGTTTCACGTGAGGAAAGTGAAGTCAAACTCTGGTATGTTCTTGCTGAGAAGGCGGAGGCAAGGGAATACAATGGTACTCACGTAACAGCAGCATTTATCCATACTTACTTTTGATACCAAAATAATATATGGCACATAATTACCACATGTTGACCGATTGAATACATGCATCTGAAATCACCTAGTAGCAAACTGATAAAAAGCACACAAAATTGCATCTACCGATTGACACATGACTATTTACCAATTCATAGTAAAATAAGAAGAAAATCACCTTTCTTGTACCATCGAACCATATAATTTTTGATTGACACAGTACAATTAATTGCACATTGAACATAAGCTTCAGATATCTCAAAGCAACTTACTGTAATAGAGGAATTGTAAGAAACCTGATTAGGTTATGAAAAGAGAGAAAAAAAGAAATAACTGGACAATTTTAGAGAATCAGGAGATTCCCTACCAAGAATAGAGCTGAGAAGAAATCATCAAATATTCAATAATATTTCTTGCATTATGAATCTTCTTATTGTTGCAGACAGGGATATAATAGCAACCTACATCTATCTTAATCGCATAGAAATGATTTTGTGAAACCCAATAGGTTGTTAAATCCTAATAGCAAATGTATGTATATGAAGTCCAAGCACCCTACATCTACCTTAATCGCAGAAGAGTTATACCATGCAGATGATCACATATTCACCGTGTATGGAAGAAAATACCATCCAACATACTTCTGACGATTCCCATGGGTGAAGTGTCAGTAGTGTCCAATAAACATTAAAAGTGAACAGCTTGGGTCGGTTTCTAAATGCAAAGCACGAACATACAATTAAATTGGTACATGATTCTGCTAGCTAGAGTAACCAAAGGAGAGGTTGAAACAAACGCAGAAAATCTGTAAGACCTGTGCTCTTCCAAAGAAGCAGTTTTGATTGAAACAGTAGGGGTACAGCCATACATGATTCAGATCGGTACCTTCAGCCTGCGAAGGGCGTGCTGCGGAAGGGATAAGTGGGGCTGCGCCCAAGAACTGGACGTTGTAGGGTTCCACGACCCAGACTTCGAGCAGAGCCCCGTTGCAGAGCCAATCATGGCGCCCAGAGCTCATCATCGAGGCCACGAACGGTGCATGAGGCTGGGTGACGGGGGACTGGAGGTGGCGCGCTGGAGGTTGTGAGGCGGGGAGCTGCCGGCGGCGCGCTAGAAGTCGGGGGAGGCTGGGAGCTGGCGGCCGCGGCTAACCCTAGCACGGATGGGAAAATGAAGGGTCGAGAGCTAAGGTGGGGACCATGGCGCGATGGCAACCGAGGCGGCGACCTTCTCCACCTCCAGCGGAAGGGCGAGGTCGGCGCGTGGGCAGGGGCGGCGCGACCGCAGGTGGCGAGGAGGGCGGCGGCGGGGGAGCTGGCTGGAGTCGGGGGAGATGGGGAAAATGGATTTAACCTTTTACACATTAGTCCCCGGCGGCGACCGGCCGAGCGGCGGCCATCAGCCATGGAGGGCGTGGAGGAGAACGACGGGGAGAGAGGAGGGCCGAGGTTTGGGCGGGCTGATGGCGCAGCGGAGGGAGGCCGGCCGGCGGCGACCACCTTGGAGAGAGCGTGCGCAGGCGAGGAAGTAGAAGCGGGCAAGGAAGAGGAAGGCAACCTTCCATAGCCCCGCGAAGGGCACGACAGGGAGCAGCGGAGCCTGGGGGCAGGGTCTTGACGCGGATAAGGAGGAGGGAGCAGCGGGGCGGAGGCGGGGAAGGGAGGCGCGTCGGCGGCGGCGGCGGGCCGGTGGCAGCTGTGGAGGTCGCGTGAGAGAGAAAGGAGAGGGAGGGGCTGTATTGCGGTGGTGTTTTTGCAGAAAAGACCGTGGTTTTCTGCGGAATTGCGATCAAGTCCTTCAGCGAACTGTTCATTACTGTTCACAATGAACAGTGAATCGGTCGCTCCCAGGCCGTCATTCCCTCCGCCCTTAATATATAGAGTAATGATCGCTAACCCCATCTCAGTCAAGAGTGTGCAATTATGATAGAACCACCTTTTTTACTTGGAGAAAACACCGCAAATTCGACAGTTAGATGACACTAGCTTATAGTACTAATTAAGGTCAATATAGTTCTTTCCTCTTTTTTTTGTGAGAAATGAGACACCCTTGGACAAATTTACTAGAATTTTTCCGTTAAACTCTAGATCGATATGCATATCCCGTGTTTTTGCACTAAAATTTTCTAGTTGATTAGTCGCGGCATACACTGGTTTACCACTTTAATGCTCTTAGGGCATTGGGTTAGTCACATGTACAAATACATATGCAACATGTGTGATAGGCAGACACTGAAGATAGCTACATCTAGCAAGGGTAGGGACCTTACTAGTTACAGTTGCACCTAACATTGCATTAGCCAACTAACTCCATACTAGCCCATACAGTCCATTAGTCCTACACTATGCATACTACATTCTCAGTGAGCTAAGCTCACTCATTAATATGCCAAGTTGTAAAACACGGCTGGCTAGCTAGCTAACTATAGCTCAGTGACAGACAGCACGCATCTGTGTGCCGTCGCTTGCAAGCCAACAATTAAAACGGCATGCATGCATTGCCCAGTTGTAGGAGCTTTTCCTTCCCCGGACGGCCAACAACTTCGTCCGACGAGCAGCAAACCTTGAAAAGAGAAAAGGACGAGGAAGAGAGGTCGCTATCGATCACAAGGAAGGCATATTCCCCAGATGATCCAACTGTTGTGGCGGGATCGTCGGCGATCGAGTGCAACATGGTTATTTCCTCCCGCACCAACAAGGCTTGGCGTATGCATGCGTTTTTCTTCTTCTTTAGTCTTGCACAATATGTATCTTGTATTTAGATCGTCCGGGACTAGTGCACAGTATTGAAATAACATTAAGTAAGAATATCTAGATTATTAATTATATAGGCATGTTTTTCATCGTGCTCGTAATGAGAACCTGCATAACATATTTTGTCCTGCCAGCCCGTTTGCAGCGGAGACTTTAGAGAAACTACTGACAATTAAGATACTCCTTTTAATAGAGCACTGGAGTAAAGCATTAACACTTGGTGAAAATATGTGATCCTCACATCACAGCTATTCCCTCCGGTTATCCCAGTTGTTGTCACTTCGGGGTCATCGGTTCCGGATAATGACATGTGCATGCAACTTGTAGATACAATCCTTGTCAAAAAAACTTGTAGATACAATCTAAGCAATAATATATAGAGATCAATCTAAGATCATATCACTCGTGCACTAGTGACAAGCATTAAACACAACAACATTGCAACAACAATAACTTTACAAACTTATATAGATAGACTGATCATAATGTAACAATTCATCGGATCCCAACAAACACAACACGGATTATATCATATGTATCTCAATCATGTAAGTCAGCTCATGAGAACATTGTATTGAAGTGCATGGGAGAGTGAGTACCAACTAGCTACAGCCAAGGACCCGTAGTCCATTGGGGGGGGGGGGGGGGGGGGGAGGGGGGGACTACTCAGAAACCATCATGGTGTGAAAATGGAGTTGATGGAGATGGCTCCGGGGGTCAATCCCCGTCCCGGCAGGGTGACGGAACAGGAACTTCTGACCCCTGAAACTTGTCGGCGATGACGGAGGCGCTCGGGACCCGTGGAGGAAAATATGAACACCGTGCGATTTTTAGATTTTTGAGAGCTTTAAATAGGCGAAAGGGCAAAGGCGGTGGAGGGGCGAGGGCCCGCCACCTGGTGCTCGCGCGACCCCACTTCTGGCCGCGCCACCACGTGGTGGCGGCGCCTCGGTGCCCCACTTCGTGTCCTCTTCGGTCTTCTGGAACGTTCCCGATGCAAAAATAATTTTAGGATGTTTTTTGTCCAATTTTGAGAATATTTCCTTAAATACTTTCCTGAAACAAAAAACATCAGAAAACAGGCAACTGACACTGTGCCATCTTGTTAATAGGTTATTCACAGAAAATGCATAAAAATCATATAAGTGTATAGAAAACATGTAGAAATTGGTATAATATAAGCATGGAACATCAGAAATCAGTAAAACATTCTCTATTTTAATAAAAATGTGGCAAGTTTTTTCGCCTTTTTCAAAAAGGTGAAACCATGTGACCTGACATTCATTGGCTACTTTTGATAACATTATTGAATGAGTTTTGCATTTTTATTGAAGGTGTTGCCTTGATAGCTAGGGTAATAAATAGGTTGTAAAATTTGTGTAGGTCTATGTTTGATTGTAAGTGTTGCAATTTGTCGCACTACTACTTAGGACAAGGTTCCATTATATTGGAATTGCTTTAACATTTCCTAGACGTTCAACCTCAACCGCCTTAGGTGATTTGAATTATACTTTGGTTCTATGTATAACCCAAGGTTTTTACGCACAAAGACTAAGAGACTCACTTCCTTTGTGAGAAAATAAATCCTCATTTCAACACCAGAATCGTGCAAATTATGAAATCAACATGTATCGAGAGAGAGCATCACACGTATGGATTCATTATGTTCTTAAATCAACAATTACTGGTACTGATCTTGAAAGTGTCTACAAATTCATATTTTTCGTAGCTATTTTGGTTTTTCAGTATTGTGATGTTATATACATAAGGTATTACATTACACATTCTGTACAATGATGATCCAAACTCACATATTTGGCCTCGGACGAACTAAATATTATAATATGTACTACAAGTTTCTTTCTTTATGAAACTATTTTTTGCATATACTAAGGTAAAGACTATAATTTGTATTATTTATTAGCAATGAAATGTTGACCATATATAAATTTTGTAAAATTCAGTTGTAATGTTACTCACTATAGACTTGTAACAAATTTTCAACAAACTTACTTGTGCTAAAGTTAATATATTCTAACTAAACTGCCAAAACCTTTTATTAGTAGTTCACAGCAAAATTTTCCTCTCATATTATGTTTCAACAATTACAAAAAATGTAAACTTTTCTTATATTTATGATAAAGATCTCTCAAGATTATGAATAAGAAAATATCCTAGTGGTGTTTTCTCTAGTATATACTGCCTTGTGTCTTAATATAAGACGTGTTGGTAGGTAGCTAAGATATAACTAACAATACGTCTTATATTTAGTTACAGATGAAGTAACTTGGTAACCATACGTATTGAAACTTCTAGAAATAAAATAAAATAAAATTATTGCCTTGATTATTTTGCTGATATTACTAGGTAATGTGTCTTATAACTTGGTAATGATAGTATATTGCATATTAAAGAATGGTGTGGTAACGTCGTCAGGCAAAATTGCCATGCAGAAAAGTAGCCAATGTGTTGGTTAACTTTGAGGTTAATTTGTGTGCGGACTGAACGTCTCGCCACCAAGCAGGAGTATATATCCAGGCGAATCGGCCGGCGGTCGCTGTCGATGGTGTGGCCATGCACAGCGCGCACGAGCGTACGGCGGGCCAGAGCAGCGACCGGCCAGCGTTCGTGCGTACACATGGGTTGGGTTGCGTGAGTACGCGAGAAAGGGACGCGCCGACGTCGCGAGGACCAGGCCAGCCAGATTAATCGGTGGTGGCTGGGATGCTGACTGCAGAATGATGGTCCACGTTTTATGTGTGTGGACGACGATCGTGACGGTGGTGTGTGCGCACGTACGTAATACGTCCCAACTCCCGGAGGGTTCGCTGGCGCCATAATTTGCATCGCTCGCTCCGTTTGGTGAACGCTGCTGCCTCCAATCTCTTGGGAGGAACCTCACGCCTGACACGCACGAGTATATATACGCTTTGGGAATGACTACTCCCTCCCTAATAAATTAGGATGTTAGGGAGAACTTGCATGTGGCAAGATGGTTAGAACGATGGTTGTATGTTTATTTGAGGTAACAAGTTTGGTGACACACTCTTTTCCTTATCAGGGTACCTACGGGGGCTGGAAGGTTTTTAATGAGCCGGACTTGCTGACCTAATATAGTGGGTTGGACATAAAAAAAAAGAGGATGATTGTATATTCAGCTCACCAGAGTTTAAACCCTAGGTTTAACGCTGGTGTTTCTCATTTTGCCGAAATATTCTTTCAGTGGGAGGCGACGTTCCCGTCGACAGCGAGGCGCCTGTGGTGACTTCGTCAATCTTAAGACCTAACCCGCCGGCTCAGTTTCTCATAGGTGCTCATAGGGGTAGAGTGTGCGTGCATACGTTCATAGTTCATAGCAATGAGGGTGTGCGCGTGTATATAAGCGTTTGCGTTATACTGTGTTTGTCAAAAAATTAGGATGTTGAAAATGTTTACAGAGAAAGTAGTAACAAACCAAGTAGAAGATGTCCATTGCTCATATTAAAAAAAAAACACGATACAACGTAAACTCTCACTTACACGCGCACACACCATCCTAGCACACCCTATCCCTATCCTTTGAGTGAGAGGCTGAGTCCTCCCACTAAAAGTATTCAGTATAGAAATATCGACATCAAACCTTGAGATTGAACTGATGGTATGAGATATAAACATGCTCCAAACCATCCCATCACAGTAGACGATATCTTTCACACACAAAAGTGATTTTCCCTTCTTTTTTCCACATCTTACCGTTGCATACTTGCAAATTCCAGTAACTTCCCATCCCGGCCGCTGGGATGTTACCAATGAGACGGGGACTACTCTATGAGAGTATCAGCGCCACTTGACCCAGCCAGCCACCCCACACACTCTACTGCTCGCCCACTAGTCCTTTAACTAATCATGGATGGAACGCTAAAATGTCCAATGATTAGACTAATTAACTGACAGATCGAGAGGCCAAATATATATAGTTTATTCGGTTCTAGCTAGGCAACGAGATTCCTTGTTTGCCGATCAGAGAGATTATATATGCGCGGTGCTATCTAAACTTTAAAGCAATGTTCAAGATATCGGTCGATATTTTAATAAATTATTTGTCAATGTCTCACCGATATGTCGTTAAATACTGATAAATTGGCCGATATGTACCAGCCGATTTACCTCTAATCTTAAATTGATCGATAATTTCTCGACAAACGATATACCTAACATTTCTTGGAAGTAACCTTGATCGATCGGTGAGACTTTACTTGCACACAATATATTCCACTGCGAATCTGTCAACTCTTTCTCAGGTTTCAAAACTCTCTGTTAGTGTAAGTCTGAAAGAGCATTTTCCTCATGTGTGGTTTTGGTAATTAAATGCCAATCCCTATGGACTAATATTTCCATTGAGATATCTTTATAGATCGTGTCCATGGGAATAATGGAGTTCATGTGTTGGACTCTAGAAGCTTATTTGGTGACCAACGTTCCATTCAAGGATGTATATGATGGATGGTCATGTCTTGAGCATATTGTAAGTATATCTTGAAATATTCAAAACATCATATTAGGAAAGAAATATTGGAAGATACAAGGTTGATAAGGATGTTGATCAACACACAAAGCTACAAGATGTACCAAGAGGGATCTTATATCTCTTAGGATGGTAAACACTTATCCGTATAGCTTTGTGAACTAACACATGATATATGTGTGTGGTATCTTTATATGAGGTTAGGTATCTTCCCATGGGCTTGCAACACATGAAGATTTCTAATAGCTCATGTAGGATGACGTCATGTGGTGATCATCACCAAGGTTGAGATGTGCAAGACCAAGACAAGCTTCTTGAAGAAATCCTATGCTTGGAGCTTGCTATGAATACATGAATACGGAGCCTAGCGAGACTCTCCCATTATTGGTATGTGGGAGTATTTGGAGAAGTCTTCATCAAGCATGTGCTTGGACGCGCAATCAAGAAAGATGACCCACTTGAAGAGATCAAGATATTCATCATCTAACTCAAGTGGAATGCTCAATGCAAAGGTATGATCTTGATAGGGCTATAGGATAGATATGCGTACTATTCAGAGGGGCTCTCAAGTGAGTAACTTGATCACATCGTTGTGAAGAGCTCAAACCTTTGCATACTTGGCATATCATATTTCTTGATTCTTATTTGACTTTTATCGTTGTGAGGATTAGATCTTGGTTCATCTCCATGTCAAACTCTAGTTTATCAAAAAACGGGTTTACTTTGGAAAACATATTACGTTTTTTATGTTAGAGGTTTTACCGATTGTTCTCTTATTTGGAGATCTTATATTTCCGCATTTAAGTTTAATCTCACTTGTTGGATTATGATTTTTCTCTACATGATCTTATAGAGCTATTCGTGATGATTCCAACGAGCCAAAAATTACCGAAAACGGAGTTCGGATGATCAAGATATCATCATTTTCGTGTTGACGTTTCTGCCAGGGGCGGAAATTCCGGCCCTAAGCCGGAAGTTCCGGCCGGACGGAAAGATCCGGCCAAACTTCCGCCCAAACTTCCGGTTTGTCCAGAAAACACTTCTCGATCGCGTTTTGGGGTGTCCGGGGGGTCCGGAAGTTTCGGGGTGAGCCCGGAACTTCCGTCCCGAGTGAGAAAAACTGTCCCCAACAGGCAGATTTGTTGTGAACCTATTTAAGGGGTCATTTTCCCCAATGGTTCCCAAGTTTAATTGGTGTTTTGTCCAAATTGTATCTCGTTTGTTTATTGAAAGTTTTTTGCATTCATATTTACTATATATATATTCAGATGATACGATAGATATGCGTATATGCTAATTTAAATTTTGAATATTACTGTTTAAATATTAATATTAATATTTTTCTTTTTGCAGGATCTTTTTTGGGCTGGCGAGGCCAACGAACTATCGGTGTGTTTGTGCGGATGTAAAAGTCCTACTCGGTACTCACCGTTCTTTCCGCTATATTGCTTCAGGAGTAGCTAAGTTTCTTTCCCTAGATATATTTAGACAGGTTTATATGGGTGTTTTCTTATCGTCTTCCCAGGCAGTTCCACCCAGAGGGAACACTTCTCTACGGCTACCAGGTTCTCATTTCAACGCCACACGGCTTAACAGAGAACTACACGCAGAGGTTTCTCCTATAGGATCCCTAGCATAAGAACTCAACCCGTATAAACACGCTAAAGAGAACGAGGGAAAAACATAACTACTTCATTTCCACAATATAACATCCATTACGGTTTTCCCTTTCGGGAACCCCGAAGGGTTTACACACAGAGAGGGGAGATTACCTGCCTGCGACCTTCCCTCTTACACTCTCTAATTTACACTGGAATTTTATTACACATGAGGAAGAACTACTACTACTACTGAGCAGCAAGTAAGCTGGAACACTACGCTCTCTGCTCGGGATGGAATGCTGGTGCTGGTGTTCCTTTTTCTGCTTCGCTGCGGGAGGCTCTATTTATAGCCAAGGGAGCAGCCCTTCACGAGAGCTCCTCAATAATTCTCCTCTTCTTTCTTCACGCTAATCATGCGCCTATGTTGTAGGCTTTATAGGCTTGTAGTCTATGTAGGCTTATTTTATAGCTTCATAGCTTCATGATCTTATGATGGAAATCATGCGCCTATGTTGTAGGCTTCTTTTATAGCTTCATGATCATATGTTGGAAGGCATTATTGATGCAGCCTTCACGTTGCTTCTAGTGACATGCATGGCTTCCTCTTATCTTCACCATGATTGTGTCTTGAACATTATTTCCAAGTAGAAATAAGTGGCTTTCTCTTCTCGTATGTCTGGCTTCTTCATGCTTTGCCTTCTGCGTACCAAAGAAATGGAACCATTGGCTGCAGGCATGCATATTGGTTATTGACATTTTTTTTAATATGTCCTCCACGCCCGAATTATTGATAGCAATATCAATATTATGGTCTATGTCCTCCGCACCCAAATTATTGATAGTAATATCAATTTTACTGCAGTACTATTTGTATTCAAATCATCATGGCTTATTCTGGTTTCTGCCCCTGTCCTGCAATGTCCATATGATCATCATCTGAAAGATTAAAATCATATTTTGTTTAATATTCCTTCTTTATTTCTTCAAATTTTTCATCAAATTCTGCTCGCAATTCTTTTAAAATTTCTTCTTTTAGTGATTTCTTAGAGTCTTCGAACTTCTCTTCTATCTTAATGTTTACATATTCGATATCTAGTGGGAATCTTCTTCTTTAATTCTCTTAGAGTTTGATGCTTCCCCCTTTTGAGTTGATCATGCAGGGATATTCTTATATATTCCCTTACACTTTTGAATGTATTCCTTTGCTTTTGGTTCTATATAGTAATTTTCACCAATAATGCTCCTTGCTTGTTTCAAGGCTTCATTAATATCCATATACTTCTTCCATGTTATATCTTCTTTTTTCTTTCTTGCGACCATCTTTTCCTTTATTATTTATTCAAAGGTCATGTATATGCCTGGGTTTGTCCCATCAAATAGGACATAAAGTGGTTTTATTTCTTGGATATCAATATTTGCTGATATTGAACCTTTCTTATTCATCATATTGAAATATTCTGCAAGGCTATTCAGAATAGACAGCATATAGCCTTTGTCTTCTCTTCTATTATTGTATTGATACCAAAAGTTATCAAGTAAGCTTGATTGAACTTCGTCAATAATGATATGATTCTTAGGCTTGAAGTTAAATGTATTTGGTGGGAATATTTTTAAGCTATTCTCGATCCCGAAGGTGAACACTTCCGATCCATTTGGAAGCAACCCCTTCTTCATTCCTGCAAAATTGTCGAACGAGAGAATATGTCAGGTAGACAATTATATTTTCCTTTGATATGCTCAAAGATAACTTTATATCCATTTCTTGTTATAATATCTTCAAATAAGACCCATCTTCTAGTAGAACTTTTCTTACTATTTATTTGATTATAGTATCTGCATATTGCTTCGCAATCTGTTCGTACTGTGAATTCCTTAAATCCCAAATATAGCCTAAATGCATTTATTGCATGAACTACTGCGAGAATTTCTCTATCAATATTATTCACTGTTTTCAATTTATAGCTTCCTGAGGCATATCTGCATATTTTCTCTTCTGCTTTAGCAGAGTACTTATTTGGTTTTTGTTTTAATATAGCTCCCCATCCAACTTTGGATGCATCTGTTTCAATTATAAAATAATGATCTTCTAATGGTAATTTAACTACATATTTATTTCCAAAACTAGTAATTACATCTTTTAATTGGATTAACCTGTCCCCTTTGTTTTCTCTTACTGTTACCATTTGATCTTTAAGTTCAGTGTTTTGGGTGGTATTATCTCTTTGTTCTATTGTACTATTATTATCTTTTTCTACCTTATATTTTAGCTCTTCTAATTCTGCTTCTAATTTATTTATTACATTTTCTAAATTCCTAACCCTACTTGATAATATGTTATCTTCAGGTTCATACACTATTTCTTGTCTCCAATTCTGATTACGAGCCTTTAAACAAGAAGCACATGCTTGTCTTAAACATAAGCTACATGTAGATCTATTTTCTTGACTTGGGTAGTATATACAGAAGGCACATTTAATGTTGTAATCTCCTTTTCCTCTAACCCAATCATGTTCACAATCTACTTGATTCATCATTTCAACTTTTAATCCTGCTAAATGATCTATTAAATCTATCTCATCTTCGCTTGACTCATATTCTGGGGTCTCATTTTCTACTTCATCTGTTTCTATGATTGAATATATTGACTCATCATCTTTTATTTCATCATCACAAACTAATATATTCTCATTAACACTATCAATGATTAACACCCTTTCTTGCTCTTCGTATTTGCTAGAATACCTCTTTTGGTCCTTATTAGGGCAAGTTTTACTTAGATGATCGGGTGAATTACATATAAAACACCTACAAGTTTTATCATAAGATTTTCTTGGGTTATATCTTCTAAAATTTCGCTTGTGTAAAAATGGGGCTCTATTATCCGACCTTCTTAGAAAATATCTTTTCTTTGTTCTATAATTCTTATTTTCTCTTCTCTGAGGCTTATAATATTTTTTTGTTTCTATACCTATCTTCTCCATATGTTAATGGTATTTGTACTATGTTATTGCAGAAATTATAATCTGATTTCTTCATAGACCTTTGTGCTTGTATGCTAGTACATACCTTTCTTAAATGTTTAAACACAAATGTTATAGCTTGGGAAATATTTACTACACGCCTACTGATTCTTTCTTGTATTCCTCATATATTATAGATCCTAGAGGGTATGGTAATTTGTTAAAATATCTTTCCACTACTCCTACATTATATCCTTGCTTTGCAGTGGTGGCATTATGTAAATAATGTTGAGAAAATTCTTTTACACCTTTCCAACTAGTTAATGTTAATTTTTCTATTTCTCTCAACCTTTCATTTTGTAAAACTGTATTTCCTAATTCTGGATCTTCAGCTATAACCATATTTGATATGACATTTGCAAAATTATTAGGATTACCTTTGGCTCTTTTTAGTTCTTCATAAAGATTAGGATAATTTTCGACCCATTCTTCCCATAAAACTTTAACAGATTCTCCTAGAAATGTCTCGAGCTATGTTAGCATATCTTCTACCTTGTTGCCTATGCTATACTGATTTTGTATATATTTCTGGACTATTAAGCCTTTCCATATGCTAAGTATATTTGGCCAATCTATAGGGTCATGAGCTGCTAAGTTTAGAATTGCGCCATCATTCCTAGTATTTTGAAATTGTACTGGGTTTTCAAAGTCTCTTCTTTTGCTACCCATGTATCTGTATTGTCCCGAAATATATGTGGGTTGGAAATCTTCTTTTTCCGGAGGCCATTGTCCAGCTGCCCTAGTTGGTCTTTCTCTTTCTCCTTCTCTTTTTACTGAGCTTTCACCAAATACTCTTTTTCTTTTACTACTTTCCATTTCCATGGCTTCCATTGCATTATCTAAATTTTGCAATCCTATCTCATCTAGTGAATTTAGAAAATAACTATTTTCTTCAGAGTTATCACAGGCTTCATTTTCTGACCAAAATTCTTTCATTAATTCTTCTTCTTCTTCATAACTTTCTGTTAGTATTTTGTTATTTATATCCCATTGCTCTTCTTCGCATAATTATTTACTGCTCCGAGTAACATCATTGTTTTTATTCTTATCAATATCTTTTGTCGCTATGTTATTATTTACCATATTTGAACTACCTGTAACCGATTTTTTCTCGTTTTTTAATTTCTTTAACCTTGCAATCTCTCTAATAAAAAACAATTGCCTTTCTCTAATCTTAGGCCAATCTTTTATCATGGAATTATTATATTCCCACTCTATATGTTTTAACTTCATTTCCCAATGATTTATATCTTCATCTAAATCGGATTTCTCCATGCATTCAGCTGTGCCCTTATTCTTGTTATTATTATATTCTGAATCTGAGGCGAAAGGTTCTACATCGCCTATAGTTGCTGCTTTATAATCTATGAACCTTATGCTACTGCTTCCTTCACAATTTTGATAGCTTATATAGTTATTGGGCTATTTTAATTCTTTCTTCTCAATTAGTTCGCTTATATTCCATTCCTCTCCTGCTCTTTCTTCAGAATTAATTTTAAGAGGACTCATAAATCTTATACCTTTCGATTGCATGCTTTCAATTACGTCATCTACATTTACTCTATATCTAGAGCTACTTTTGTTGGACAATCTTCCTATAAATTCTATGCTTAGCAGCAAATTTGTTCCCTTAAAATCTTCATATCCCTTAGACTGGAACCCAAAGCTCATTTTCTCAATAAATTCCTTTACAGGCATCATTAGGTCTGGGGCTATGTAGGTTATAAGTCTATTTTCATTCATATCTCCTTCCATGAATCCTAATGCTGCTTTATCTATTGATCCCCATCTTTTGTCTAGTAATGTTATTAATACCTTTGCTCCTAATTTCTTTCTTGTCATTCCTTTTACTCCTATGATGTACATACCTTGGTGGATATATTTATACCGCAATATTTGAGATCATTTTCTATGTTCTTGCTCACAATTCTTAATTCTACAGGATGTGTTAACACACTTAATTCTACTTCTCTAGATATTCTATATAGACCATTTCGGCTTTCAAACATTCCCATATGGTATACATGTTGCGGTTTTATTTTTCTTAGCGTATCTTTTTGATATCTTTCTAGATCACTTTGCAAATCTATGACTTCTTCTGAACTATCAATGTCATCTGACTTGCTGCATGACATTCTATGCATCATTGTTAGAGGTCTTGAATCTTGCCTAATTAATTGGAGGGTTTTGTCTCTTCTATTTTTAGATATGTCCATTTTTCAGAATTAATATTCCTTGGTGAAGCTAATATTCCGGACGAAGCTAAAACAATTTCCTTGTTGCTTTGTAAACCTTTTAGCTTTTCTAAGATCTGAACTAATAATTGCAGGATTGTGTTATTTTGTCTTATTAATATATTGGAATCTTCTTTTGGCGAGTTGTGACTAGAAAATCCTACTGCAGGTGTTAAATATTTTTCTACTTCTTTTAATGCTTGATTATATTCGGACATAAAATTATGAGAGTATCAAGGTTTTTACCTCTTGAACCAACGGTTTGATTTCGAGTATATCTTGCCTGGTTTGTGGACTTGGTAGAGGATCTTTGCTTTTATTTCTTCCGATTGATAGCACCTCTTCCTTAATGTAATCGTTATTCTTGCAAATTGTATTCTGTCTTGATTTTGCTTCCTCTAATTTATGCAAAATTAAATCGACTTTATTATTCAGCAAAGTATACATTTCTATGTGTTTTTGATATTCTCGAAATAAACTTTCAAATTTTTGATCCAAAATGTCTTGTCTTTTCCCCCAAGATATAAAGGAGTTATATATTAGATCAACTATAATATTCAACTGGCTATGCGTAGTATGCCAAGAATGTTCTTCAGAATGATTTATTCTGCACCTTATATTAGTATGATCCTTAGTTGTTATTACTTTACCTTCGCTAACTTCTAAATTTAAGTACTTTAACCTTTCTATGATTAAACACTAGCTCTGATACCAACAATATATAATATAATTTTTAAATGCACAGGAAATATTGAGATGATACGATAGATATGCGTATATGCTAATTTAAAATTTGAATATTACTGTTTAAATATTAATATTAATATTTTTCTTTTTGCAGGATCTTTTTTGGGCTGGCGAGGCCAACGAACTATCGGTGTGTTTGTGCGGATGTAAAAGTCCTACTCGGACTCACCGTTCTTTCCGCTATATTGCTTCAGGAGTAGCTAAGTTTCTTTCCCTAGATATATTTAGACAGGTTTATATGGGTGTTTTCTTATCGCCTTCCCAGGCAGTTCCACCCAGAGGGAACACTTCTCTACGGCTACCAGGTTCTCATTTCAACGCCACACGGCTTAACAGAGAACTACACGCAGAGGTTTCTCCTATAGGATCCCTAGCATAAGAACTCAACCCGTATAATCACGCTAAACAGACCGAGGGAAAAACAGAACTACTTCATTTTCACAATATAACATCCATTACGGTTTTCCCTTTCGGGAACCCCCGAAGGGTTTACACACAGAGAGGGGAGATTACCTGCCTGCGACCTTCCCTCTTACACTCTCTAATTTACACTGGAATTTTATTACACTGGAGGAAGAACTACTACTACTGAGCAGCGAGTAAGCTGGAACACTGCGCTCTCTGCTCGGGATGGAATGCTGGTGCTGGTGTTGCTTCCCTGCTTCGCTGCGGGAGGCTCTATTTATAGCCAAGGGAGCAGCCCTTCACGAGAGCTCCTCAATAATTCTCCTCTTCTTTCTTCACGCTAATCATGCGCCTATGTTGTAGGCTTTATAGGCTTGTAGTCTATGTGGGCTTCTTTTATAGCTTCATAGCTTCATGATCATATGATGGAAATCATGCGCCTATGTTGTAGGCTTCTTTTATAGCTTCATGATCATATGTTGGAAGGCATTATTGATGCAGCCTTCACGTTGCTTCTAGTGACATGCATGGCTTCCTCTTATCTTCACCATGATTGTGTCTTGAACATTATTTCCAAGTAGAAATAAGTGGCCTTCTCTACTCGTATGCCTGGCTTCTTCATGCTTTGCCTTCTGCGTACCAAAGAAATGGAACCATTGGCTGCATGCATGCATATTGGTTATTGACATTTTTGTTTTATTTATTTATTTATATGTCCTCCACGCCCAAATTATTGATAGCAATATCAATATTATGGTCTATGTCCTCCGCGCCCAAATTATTTCACCTTCGGGATCGAGAATAGCTTAAAAATATTCCCACCAAATACATTTAACTTCAAGACTAAGAATCATATCATTCTTGACGAAGTTCAATCAAGCATACTTGATAACTTTTGGTATCAATACAATAATAGAGAGAAGACAAAGGCTATATGTTGTCTATTCTGAATAGCCTTGCAGAATATTTCAATATGATGAATAAGAAAGGATCAATATCAGCAAATATTGATATCCAAGAAATAAAACCACTTTATGTCCTATTTGATGGGACAAACCCAAGCATATACATGACCTTTGAAGAAATAATAAAGGAAAAGATGGTCGCAAGAAAGAAAAAAGAAGATATAACATGGAAGAAGTACATGGATATTAATGAAGCCTTGAAACAAGCAAGGAGCATTATTGGTGAAAATTACTATATAGAACCAAAAGCAAAGGAATACATTCAAAAGTGTAAGGAAATAGATAAGAATATCCCTGCATCATCAACTCAAAAGGGGGAAACATCAAACTCTATGAGAATTAAAGAAGAAGATTCCCCAAAATATCAAACATATAAAGACTGTCTAGTGAAGGGTGTGGACCCACTAGATATCGAATATGTAAACATTAAGATAGAAGAGAAGTTCGAAGACTCTAAGATCTCACTAAAAGAAGAAATTTTAAAAGAATTGCGAGCAGAATTTGATGAAAATTTTGAAGAAATATAGAAGGAATATTTAACAAAATATGATTTTAATCTTTCAGATGATGATCATATGGACATTGCAGGACATGGGCAGAAACCAGAATAAGCCATAATGATTTGAATACAAATAGTACTGCAGTAAAATTGATAATACTATCAATAATTTGGGCGCGGAGGACATAGACCATAATATTGATATTGCTATCAATAATTTGGGCGTGGAGGACATATATAAAAAAAACAAAAAACAAAAAACAAAAAATGTCAATAACCAATATGCATGCATGCAGCCAATGGTTCCATTTCTTTGGTACGCAGAAGGCAAAGTATGAAGAAGCCAGACATACGAGAAGAGAAGGCCACTTATTTCTACTTGGAAATAATGTTCAAGACACAATCATGGTGAAGATAAGAGAAAGCCATGCATGTCACTAGAAGCAACGTGAAGGCTGCATCAATAATGCCTTCCAACATATGATCATGAAGCTATAAAGAAATTCATACATATGATCATGAAGCTATAAAAGAAGCCTACAACATAGACGCATGATTTCCATCATATGATCATGAAGCTATGAAGCTATAAAATAAGCCTACATAGACTACAAGCCTATAAAGCCTACAACATAGGCGCATGATTAGCGTGAAGAAAGAAGAGGAGAATTATTGAGGAGCTCTCGTGAAGGGCTGCTCCCTTGGCTATAAATAGAGCCTCCCGCAGCGAAGCAAAGAAGAAACACCAGCACCAGCATTCCATCCCGAGCAGAGAGCGTAGTGTTCCAGCTTACTCGCTGGTGTAAATTAAAGAGTGTAAGAGGGAAGGTCGCAGGCAGGTAATCTCCCCTCTCTGTGTGTAAACCCTTCGGGGGTTCCCGAAAGGGAAAACCGTAATGGATGTTATATTGTGGAAATGAAGTAGTTTTGTTTTTCTGTAACATCCCAAATTTTGCAAAAATTTTAAACTTTGCATTCAAGCATCATGCAACATTGAGCATAAGAATACATCACAAAAATATTAAATAAAACTTCAATTTATAAATATAAATAGTCTATAAATTTCATAAAGTGTTTATTTAAAACTCCTTTAATAAATAAAATTTTACCAATTTATATATGGGCAAGAATAATGTTAAAAAGTTCCATTTTCAATAACCTTTCCAAAACATATTTTTATGAATTTTTCTGAAATGTTTTGAATAGGTTTAAAAATCATATTTGAAATCAGTATTTAAAAACAGAAAAGGTTTTAAATAAAATTAATCGAATTTCAGAGTAGAGTGGGCCGTGGCCCGTAGCTATCTGCCGCGCGCGCGTAGCCGAGCAGCCCGCCAGCGGCCCACCACCCCGCGCGCTCGCTCGCCGTCGCTGACAGGTGGGACCCACCTGTCATCACCCCCGCGAAAACGTTCTTCCCCAAATCACGCCCCCGACCCCGACAGGAAACGGCGGATTTGATTCGCACGATTACGAGCGATTTACTGCTCCCCTTACCTCGCCTCCTCCCCCTACTAATACCCCTCTCCGTCCTCGTCCGATTGCCCCAAACCTCACCTCCCGAGAGCCCCTAGGCTGGCCGCACGAGCTCGCGCAATTCCGTCGTCGCCGTCGGTAAGAACTCCGCCGCCCGAGCAACTCCGGCCACCTCGGACCTCCTTTCCACCTCCCTTCGCTCCCTGTGAGCCGTGCGCATCGAGTTGACATGGTGGAGCGTGTGTTTTTGCAGCGGAACCCCGTCTCCGTCCACGACCGAGAGGAACCGTCGCCGTGAGCAACTCCGGCGAGCTCTTCCGGGAAGACGAGGACGCTCCGGTCATCACCATCGCGCCATCGCCCTCCCCACGTCGTCGCGCATCTCCTGGTGAGCTCCGTTACCTCCTAGCACCGTAGCACACCTCGGGCGCAAACGCCGGCCATGGCTCCGCCGCGCCCCGCGCGTCTCCGGTGACCGCGCCGCCCGTTTTTGGTCAACGGATCGTGGACCGTTAGATCTAGATCCAATGGATCTAGATCGATTAGATCTCGCGCGTCCATTTTAATTTAGATCGGACGGCTCTCGCAGACGATCCGCGCCGAAGCGGTGCCGACCAATAGGATCGCGCCACGTAGCCCTGTTAATTTCTTTTTCGCAGGAAATTTTATAAATAAAACAGAAAATAGATAAAACTTGCAAAACTCATAACTTTTGATCTGTAAGTCCAAATTTAATAAACTTTATGTCATTGGAAAGCTCTGCTCATGTAGTTTAATTCTACATCATTTGTTTTTCCCTTTGACAAATTATAAATTGTATAATTATCAGAGGAGTATTTCGGCCATTAAAATAATAACTTAAATAATAAAAATGATTTAGAAATAAATGTAATTGTTTTAAGATTGTATAATTCCCCTCTGTCCAGCAATATTAATAAAAGTTCAAATTGAAGATGTCATAAAAACAATAAAAGTTGTAATTATAGAAATCAAAGTTTTACTATACTATTTCAAATTATTTAATTGATAAATAAAATAAGAAATACCTAAACATTATATTTCATTTATTAATGACAGAAAATAAGAATTATTAATAAGTGTGTCTTATCATCATAGCATATCATTCATGCATACATGATTTTGTTTAGTGTTGTGATGATATGGTGTTGGTATTTATGTTATTCATTGTTTGTGCTAGATTGTGAAGAAGAGGAAGGACTTGCTTGTTATTGTTATTCTTGCTGTGCTTGTTCCTCCTGTTACCAAGGCAAGTGACATTCATACAATATCCCATATTTTCTATATGCATAAGTAGTATGTTTTTGAGTAGTGTGCATGATAGGGATTTTGATATATTTTATAATGATAAGCTAGTTGGTATTTTTACAAATATCCTAGTAGTATGTAGCCACCCTTTTTCCTAAGCAGCCATGAAAAGATTTTTATTAGTTGCTTAGCCATGCTATAAAAATGTTGCTATGTTATGGAAATGTTTCTAAGTGTTAAAATCTAAAATGCACATCTGGGTGGAATTGGTTGTTATGGTTTATGTTGAGTGGCTTTTGGGACTATTCTTGTGGTTGTCTTCGCCTAGGATGAATGTCTATTCTACCTAGGGCCATGAGTATGGTGGTTGTTACCCAGAAGTACACTTGTGGACGGCCACCCAGGAACGAAGAGATTACCAAGTCCCTCCAAGTTTAGAAGCTTCCCGTGCAACCTTTTGACAATGGGCTCTGTCTAGAATGATTAACTTGTGGGAGTGCAACCTGTCAGCTTGACAAGCAGATGTAGAGTTGATAGGTGGAACGGGTCTTGCTAGTATGGTTGCATTCTTCTTCTGAAAGTTCTTGTCTCAATTCTCTCCTTTCCATAATACACTCTGTGTGTATAGGATTTCTCGGACAAATTGAGTCTAAAGGTGAAAGTGCACAACCTCTGCAGAGTCGACAATCTGAGATCTCAGCCGTGTCCCCGGAAATGGACTACTTCGAGCAACTGGACAAGGATGGGCAGAAGAATCTCAACACTGTTTTCATAAAGTAAAATTTGACTAAGAAAAGAATTTTGGGTGCACTTGGGCTTTGTCCCTCTGTGCCGAGTCTTCGAGAAATAAAAGTATTTTACAAAATGATAGGAGAAAACTTGCTTTCTGCAAATAGCCTTCAACCCCACCAAGCCAAATATGCATATAGATGTTAGACTTGCCAGTATATTTATCCACCATAGTCACTTGCCAATACATCATTGTATTGACCTCCTTCGGGGGCTGCATATTCCAATGTGCAGGAAATTCTGATGCTGAATGATTGGCTCGAGTCTACACCCAACATGACTGCCTGTGGCGCATGCTTGAAGATGAGGCTCAATGTTATTTTGCTTTCGCTGTGAACTTTGAACTTTAGCTAGCCTTCATGGCTATGCAATTTGTAATAAAGCCATATTGGCTATTATTTTTGGATCTCGTTGTAGTAAATTAATACTTATGCAATGATACTTTATATTTTGTACTGTGGTGCTGGCAGTGATCCAGGGACTAGCACATAACACAGGTGTTCCAACTTTAATAAAAGTTGAGGTGCTACATTTTCCCTCGGTCTGTTTAGCGTGTTTATACGGGTTGAGTTCTTATGCTAGGGATCCTATACGAGAAACCTCTGCGTGTAGTTCTCTGTTAAGCCGTGTGGCGTTGAAATGAGAACCTGGTAGCCGTAGAGAAGTGTTCCCTCTGGGTGGAACTGCCTGGGAAGACGATAAGAAAACACCCATATAAACCTGTCTAAATATATCTAGGGAAAGAAACTTAGCTACTCCTGAATCAATATAGCGGAAAGAACGGCGAGTACCGAGTAGGACTTTTACATCCGCACAAACACACCGATAGTTCGTTGGCCTTGCCAGGCCAAAAAAGATCCTGCAAAAAGAAAAATATTAATATTAATATTTAAACAGTAATATTCAAAATTTAAATTAGCATATACGCATATCTATCGTATCATCTGAATATTTCCTGTGCATTATATATATATATATAGGACATATTGATACTACACCGGGGTGTAACTACACTCATGCGTGTTTCACACGAGTATGGAGTATCTATCATACCGGGAGGTATGTAATATGTAGTATGGAGTATATAATGTTATTTTAGTACTATAGATACTTCTTTTAAGGCAGTATGTAAAAAAATTCTACATACTTCTCTTTTATATGCATATATGACGGTATTTTGAGTATATAGTGTAAAATATTAGGACAATTGCAATTTTTTCATGAAACTTATTTTAGGATATCTTAGATATAGTATATGAACATACTCAAACCGATAAAGTATCACAAATACTTCCGTAAGGTGGTATATGAGACGTGGGTGTAGTTACACCCGGGAGTAGAAAGCATTTAACCTATATATATATATATATATATATATATCTTATGTCATGCTTACTTTCATTGATCCAATATATAGGATAAACTCCATCAAATCCTAAATGGCTAAGATGTGCATGAAATTCAATTTCATATCAATATGCACATATTTATGTGGAGTTTGTCCTATGTATTGTAGTTGGTCTAACTACTTTGGACCCAATTAGTTTGGGTACCATAATGTACTTGATTTGTTTTAGGTACATGGGAGATGCATTGGAAGCTTGCCTCTTTTTAAAGAAGATGTCTTCACCATGGGCTTCTTGGAGCCAAGATTGGATGATTGTGAACTCTCATCTTCTACACCGTCAACGCTATCTCGGTAACAAGTATCCAACTCATGCATATACTTCTAGCTCTCAACCTTGTGTAGGTTGTTCTTTGGCATGAGTTTCTCCAAGTTGCATTTGACATGGTTTTTGCCAAGTTTCTTTCAAAATATCTTCATTGCTCATGTGAGTAGGCCGGGATGATTACACATCAAGGTGATTTATATAATCATCTTCATGATTCACCGATCCCCAATATGTTAATCTAGCAAATTTATTTCAAAGTCTCTCATGTGCAATATTGATGAATTCTCATAAATCATTTGCCTTATGCGATATTTGTTTTGTGTATCGAAGCATCCCAACTATCACTTATCCTATGTGGATATTTGTTATGCTTTGAGAATTTGGTGTTGGAAGTTCATCTATGCCCGTTAAGATTAGTTTGAGATATGTGCTTTGCTTTAAAGCAAAAATCTTATCGGTGTATCTATGACTTCCTCTTTAATATCATGTTTTTACCTTGCACCTATTTTTGTGTGTGCATGCTTCTTTGTTGACTTAGTGTCTACCTAGAAACTTATACACATGAAAGTAGTTACATCTTTAATTGGGATTCAAAATCGTTAGTGATCACATTTTATTACTTTCTTGATTCTTTCGTGATCTCTAAAAGGCACAAGCTTTGATTTTCTATTGGTATCACATTGATTCTTAATAAGCTTGTGATCCTATTTGTTATATTCTCTTAGGTGTGCTTGTATTCTAAATACATGATATGCACTATGTGCCTCATAATTTGAAAGACTATGGTGATGCTTAGGCTCATCCTTGTTTAGTCTCCTAAAATGTATTTTCATGACACACCCATCCTTTCTCGTTTGAGCAAGTCTTCATTTGTCACTTCTTTGTCTTGTTGCTCTACATGTGTTTGTGTTCAAAATTATCTAGGAGGGAGTGAGAATTCCATGTTGTGCACACTATATTGAAATGCAAATCCTTCATTGTGCACGTACCTTGGGGAGTTTCCTCCTTTTTTTCTTTTGAACACTTAGTTGATCTTATCATAATATCTTCTTATGCTCAATTGGTTTTGGATCCCTTGATTGCTTGCTTCTTTGTGAATGCATTCTTGTTTTACAATTGATATCCTTCTAGTGGATTTTAATTGATATCTTTCTTGTGCAATTGTTGGATTCTCAATATAGTTTGATCTCCTCCATCTATTCGTCATTGGATAAGTGCATTTGATTTCACTCATATAATGAGAAATGCATAAATCTTGGAGGAGATCTTATTATGTTACCTTTTTAAAGCCTTTCTCCCATTTCGGCAATCGTTGCCAATGGGGGAGAAGTTTTAGAGGGTTGTATGGAATTGGCTTTGTACTTTGGTTTCTTCTTAAGTATTTTTCCTTCCTTGCCTTTGCTTTTGTTGCTTGGTTTTATATATAGTGGAAACTCCACCATCGGTAATGGTTGACAATATATGCAATGAATTCATGTTCATACACACGTGCATAAATTATGGGGAAGTTAGCTCTATATATGTGCATGGACTAACATCACATACCTTTGTAGTATTTGATGTTAGTACAACCATTTTTGTTCGTTAAATTCCATATTATAAACCCTCCCAAAAGAGATTGTCATCAATTACCAAAATAGGGGAGATTGTAAGAGCATTTTCCTCATGTGTGGTTTTGGTAATTAAATGACAATCCCTATGGACTAATTTTTGCATTGAGATATCTTTATAGATCGTGTCCATGGGAATATTGGAGTTCATGTGTTGGACTCTAGAAGCTTATTTGGTGACCAAGGTTCCATTCAAAGATGTATATGATGTATGGTCATGTGTTGAGCATATTGCAAGTATGTCTTGAAGTATTCAAGACATCATATTAGGAAAGAAATGTTGGAAGGTACAAGGTTGATAAGGATGTTGATCAACACACAAAGCTACAAATGTACCAAGAGGGATCTTGTATCTCTTGGGATGGTAAACACTTGTCCGTATAGCTTTGTGAACTAACCCATGATATATGTGTGTGTGTTATCTTTATATGAGGTTAGGTATCTTCCCATGGGATTGCAACAAATGAAGATTTCTTATAGCTCATGGAGGATGACGTCATGTGGTGATCATCATCGAGGTTGAGATGTGCAAGACCAAGACAAGCTTCTTGAAGAAATCCTATGCTTGGAGCTTGCTATAGATACATGAAGACGGAGCCTAGCGAGACTCTCCCATTAGTGTTATGGGGGAGTATTTGGAGAAGTCTTCATCAAGCATGTGCTTGGACGCGCAATCAAGAAAGATGATGACGAGGGGGTAACTCGACAAATCACAGTGTTGTCCACACCGGGTTGATTGAGGGGGGGAGAGAGAGAGGCGTTGGTGATCATGACGGCTGACAAGTGAGGCGTTTACCCAGGTTCAGTCTCCCGGAGGATAACATCCTACTTCCTGCTTGTCTGGTATTGATTGCAAGTAGTGGTTACAATGGCGAGATGACAATCTCGCTAGGCTTTGTGGTGGCGGCTATGAGCGTGTCCCTTGGACGAGCAAACCTCCTGGCCTTTATAGGTAGGCCAGGTCCCGGGTGAACGGTGCCGATGGCAATTACAGATATGGTAAGAGTCGTATGTCCTAACCGACTAGAACTAGGTCACACGATACACCTATTGGGGCTTCTTTGGGCTTACGCAACCTTGGCGTGGCCCAGGTATCCTCATCGTGGGGTAGTCGAAGAGTAGCCCCACGTCAGATGACCCACTTGAAGAGATCAATATATTCATCATCTAACTCAAGTGGAATGCTCAAGGCAAAGGTATGATCTTGATAGGGCTATAGGATAGATAGGCGTACTATCAAGAGGGGCTCTCAAGTGAGTAACTTGATCGCATCGTTGTGGAGAGCTCAAACCAATGCATAGTTGGCATATCATATTTCTTAGTTCTTATTTGGCTTTTATCCTTCTGAGGATTAAAGCTTGGTTCATCTCCATGTCAAGCTCTAGTTCATCGAAAACGGGTTTACTTTAGAAAACATGTTGCGTTTTTTATGTTGAAGGTTTTACTGATTGTTCTCTTATTTGGAGATCTTATATTTTTCCATTTGGTTTTAACCTCACTTGTTGGACTATGATGTTTCTCTGCATGATCTTATAGAGCTCTTCGTGGTGATTCCAACGAGCCAAAAATCATCGAAAACATAGTTCGGATGGTCAAGATATCATCGTTTTCGTGTTGACGTTTCTGCCAGAGGCGGAAATTCCGGCCCTAGGCCGGAAGTTCTGGCCGGCCGGAAAGATCCGGCCAAACTTC
Organism: Poa annua; assembly: GCA_026929855.1. Lineage (NCBI taxonomy): Eukaryota > Viridiplantae > Streptophyta > Magnoliopsida > Poales > Poaceae > Poa > Poa annua. The sequence goes on from CM049430.1 coordinate 84,132,931, forward strand.
CGTCCAAACTTCCGGTTTGTCCAGAAAACACTTATCTGACGCGTTTTGGGGTGTTCGGGGGTCCGGAAATCCGGGTTGAGACCGGAACTTCCGGCCCGAGTGAGAAAAATTGTCCCCAACGGGCAGATTTGTTGGGAACCTATTTAAGGGCTCATCTTCCCCAATGGTTCTCAAGTTTTTGGTGCTCTCTCTCCTCCTCCATTGTTGACCTGCAAAGTTTTGAGATCTCTCAATCCCTCCAATGATTATTGCTATTTCTTGAGGGAAAAGAGAGAGGGCATCTAGATCCACATTTCCACCAATCCATCTCTCCTCTAAGTTAGGAGAACTTAGTGGGTCTATATCTTGGAGTTCCTTTGTGGTTTTTCTGCTTTGTTCTTTCTTTCTTCTCCTCCCATAAACATTAGTTGCTCTTGGTGGGATTTGGGAGTGAAGGATTTGACTCATTTGTGTTTTCCTTTGTTCTTCCTCTCTTATTCCCCCATAAGCATTTGTTGCTTTGTTGGAATTTGAGAGTGAAAGACTTGAGCACTTTGTGTGCTCTTGCCATTGCATTTGCATCGGTTTGAGCCCTCCACGAGGATTCGTGGTGGTGTTAATTGTGAGCTTGTTACTCTTGGGTCATTGGACCCTAGACGCCTTTTGTGGCCAAGACCTTTTGTGGTAATCTTGAGAGCCCCCAATTAAGTTATGGGTGTGTGGCTCAAGACTTGGGAGCCCACAATTAAGTTGTGGGTGTGTGCCTCAAGAGTGTTGTACGGGATTCGATCTCCACCCCTAAGGAGACCAATAGTGAAAGGTGAACTCGCAACCTTTTGTGGTTGAGTTCATCACCAGAAGAAGGTGAGCCTTTGTGGCGTTGCGGCTAACCTGTTGTGGTTGCTCACACCTCTCCAAACGAGACGTACACCTTTGGGTGGAACGCGGGAAGACATGCTCGTCTCCGCATGGCTCGGTTATTTCTATACCCGAGCTCTTTACTTATGCGCTTTACATTGTGATAGCCTTCGTGCTTGAAGTTATCTTTCTTGCTATCACCTTGTTACTTGTATTGCTTAGCATAAGTTGTTGGTGCACATAGGTTAGCCTAGTTTATTTATCTAGGTTGTATGCTTTTTAAAGTAAACCTCTAGTTTTATTCCGCCTTTATCAAGCATGCCGGAATATCCGGATCTTTCTTGGACCGGATAATCCGGCTTCTCGAAAAAAGTTTTAAATCGCCTATTCACCCCCCCCCCCCTCTAGGCGACGTCTTTCCGTTCAATTGGTATCAGAGCCAGGTTATCTCATTAGTAGGACTAACTGCCCAGAGATAAAGATGTCGTTTAGAGATCTAGTGCACAATCCCACTTATAGATTCGATGGCACAAATTATGATGTTTGGAAAATTCGCATGCTTAATCTTTTAGAGACATGGGTTCAAATTTAGTGAGTATTGTAGATATGGGTTTTTCTCCTCCAAAGGATTCACAAGAATTATCTTTAGAGGATGATAAAAACTGTTATCTCGATACTCTAGCATCTAATGGTCTTATATGTGCTTTGAGCGATGTAGTCCTTGCGTCAATCATGCCTTTTCAGAGCGCTCATGAATTATGGACAAAAATTCAAGATATATATGAGGTGTCCAACATTTTTAAGGATTATTATCCTCCTTCGACATCCGGTCGTGATGAGCTCACGTCTTCTTCCACTTCACCGACATGTGGTTTGCCACAAGGTAATGATATGGTGAGTGGTGATAGAAATTGCATTTTTGATGGTGAATCTACTATTGACTATACTTTACACTCATCTTATTGCAATGCTCAATCACTGGACTTAAACACCTCTAGCACTCCAAATGTCATACATGCTAGTGTTGATAGTCCTTACATATCATGTAGTAGTTGCTTAACTAAATCTCATGATGATATGCTTTCCTTGTCTTGTTGCCATGATCAAAATGCTTCTATTTTCTCTAGTACTTGTTTGGCTAACAATGTAGAGGAATCCCAACAATGGTTGGAACAAGACTTGGACCTCAATGGTGCTTCAAGTTTCTCTTCATCGTCTTCATCCACTACTCACGTGTGCCTTATGGCTAAGGTGTTTAAGGTATCTCCTACCGTGCACTCCAATATATCTCATGATGATGATCTAATTAAGGAGAAGTTTGATATTGTCTCTCATGCTCTCTTATATAATAAAAATGCTCATGAGAACTTCTTAGAAATTATGACTACCCTTTTTGAGCTCAAGGAAACCTTTGAGGCCATGGAGACCCGTTGTCATGAAGGGTGGGGTCTTGCTCGTGATTCCGCGGGTGAGGTCCACAATCTTGAGAATGCTCTTGAGGAAGAGCAAGAAACTCGGGTTGCTCTCGAGGATAGATTGGAATCTAGTGAGGAGTTAAACAACGAAGTAATTGCTAAACTCACTAAAAAACATGACCATGCTATTGCTAAATGTAATGTGCTTAGTAAAGAAAATGCTAAGTTAAAAAATGAGCTTGTCATGGTGCCTTCTTCCGTTTTTCATGTTAATGATGCTTGTGCTACTAACTCCACTTTGTGTGAAGCATCTATTTTGAAGGAGAATGTTGAGCTAAGGGCTCAACTTGATTTGCTAACTAGCAAGTATGGGATATTGGAAGAAAATCATGAAAAGCTTTCAAGCTCTAATGAGGATATTGGCGCCGTTTGTGGGAAAGATATCAAGCGTTAGAATCATGGTCGCACCGGCTCCATCCGCAATGAAGATCGAGGTCTGCATCACCCGGGAGCCCCTCCGCTTCGGCTCCTTCGAGTACGCCTTCCACCCGACGGCCCACCGCTCGGTGTACGCCGATCTGCGTAAAGGTATACATATCACCTTCGGCTCCATATACTATTTCGTCGACAGTCGTGGCATATTCAGGTCTGCGACAACCGCGCCACGCGCGGCGGCGGCACCTGCATCGGCCACCCGCGCGCCACAGTCGATATCACCCGGCGCGGGAGCCACACCTGCCACACCTACGAAGATCGTACCTGCATCAACTACTCAGCAACCTCGACAACGGCCGCGCAGATCGAGTCTACTCCAACCATCTCGGTCGCACGGCCGACAAGGTCAAGGTCCACCTCAACTACGACTGTACCCGCGCGTGCGACCAAGGGCGCGCCATCGACTGCCGCGTCGCACGTATCTTCGTGGGACCATCAAGTCTACCCCAAGCCAATTGCACTCGCCCCTGCGACTGCGAGATCTCCGTCCGCGACCACGGTGACGATCCTGCGAAGACGCAACGGCGACCGCGTTGCCCACCATGTGGCAGCAATTTTTGATCCCGAGCAAGATTCAGATCAAGGAAGTAGCAGTGGCAGCGTAAACACTCCTACCCAGGTTTACCCCCAGCAAGTCTTCATGGCCGACACAGCGCCCCCAGAAGGCAACGAGGAACCCGCATATCCACTGGAGGTGGTCATGCCTGACCAGACACGACTCACCATCACGCGTGACATGGGGATCAGGGCTCTGAAGCATGTCGACGATGGCACTTTCCCTGCACCCGACGCGCCAAGAGAAGACCACCTGGCGGTCCAGTACTTGCTACGCAAGGAGAGCGAGCGACTTCGTGCCGAAAAGGCCGAGCTGCTCAGGCGCAAGAGGGATGTGGATGCATCGAGTGCCAGACGGGCTGCCATCTGGTTCACTTCCTCCTCAGAAGTTAACTAAGGAGGACGGCGACACAGAGCTCGTGTTCCCCACATGACAGACGCGGATCGAGCAAGGGTCACCCGCAATCTCGACTCGTCCTTCGTCACCGAGGACGAGAACGGGATACCTGTCCCAAAAACGGCGAACGCCGCTATCATGTCAGTCGAGACATATCTTCGACTCACGCAGCCGCCGGAGGGAGATCCATGCGCACTTCTCCACAAGCAGCAGATCATGTCCATGAAGGCAATCGAGGAAGCCCTGGCGACTGGGGCACCAAACAACCGGGCACGTGAAGAAAGAGAGCACCAAACCCGCGAGCCAGCAACATCAGGGGCCCCGGCAGTGCAGCCACTAAGACAAGCCCAACCAGGCAAAGATCTTCGCAACGTCATCACACAAAGTACGGTGGACCGAAACCGCAGCCAGCGTTCGGCCGACGCGATGAACCTGGACGACCCGATCGATCGCAACTTCGAGCCATGCGACGCCGCATGCTTCAGCTTCAACATCCGCGACACCCGCATGCCTAAGGGTTTGAAGCTGACAGTAGGAACCCCCAAGTATGATGGAAAGCAAGACCCGCGCCTATGGCTCAAGGACTACCTCATCGCCTGCCCCTGTCAAGGCGGGACGTCGACTACGGCAATGCAATACATCTAGCTCATGCTCACGGACTCAGCCCGCGGGTGGCTCACCAGCCAGCCCAAGGACTCCTTCAAAACCTGGGAAGAATTCCAAGATACTTTCATCAAGAGTTTCTCTGGAACATTCGCAAGGCCGACTACCTACATCGAGTTTCAAGCCTGCAAACAAGGGAGAGACGAGTCACTCCGCGCATACATCCAGCGGTGGACGCTTCTCCGGAATACCATGGAACCCGTCTCAGAAGACAGGGTGATGGATGCTTTCATGCACGGAGTCGCTCGCCGCGACCTCCGCGAGGAATTCGGTAGGCTCCAGCCGAAGACTACAATCGAGCTCATGAAGGTAGCCAACCAGTGGGCCGAAGGAGAGGATTACGTCCGCGACACCTCCCCAAAGAAGGAAGCCGAAACAAGCAACTGGCGAGACGGTCGCCAGAAGAAGAAGCAACGTTTCACCAATTCAAACACCATCGAGCTAGTAGCGGCGGGATATCAAACCACCTGTGATGACACACGAGATAGCAGTCGACAATATGAACAGAGTCGACAGTCCAGCTCGGGTCAGTACAACCGCAGCAGCGGCAGCATTAGCCACAATGACGGAAGTCAGAAACACGAGTGGAAGCGTCCGCTGACCCCAGCCGAAGAACTAATGCAACCTTGCAAGAATAACTCGTTCCGCAACCCGGAGACATGCAAATGGGGTGCCAACCACTTGTTGAAGGACTGCCGCAAAGCGCGCAAGATTTACCAGGCTATGCAGCAGATCATCACTCCTGTGCAAGCACTGACGGCAACTCAGCAGCTCGCTATTCAGGCAGCACCCGCAAACACCAACACAACACAAGCGGCCGGAACTTCCCCCCATCAGCAGCCGCAACATGACGTCCAGACGGCGGCGCACGACGCATACCCGACTGCGCGAGGACATATCAACATGATCCAAAAAGGACGCCCTTCGAACAGGACCCAGAAGCTCATCACCCGCCAAGTACTCCAGGCTACCACCAGCCCGCGCGCAGTACCAGACTACCTGAGAGGGTCAGAGACACCAATCACATTCTCCAGGGCAGACCACCCGTCAGAGGTGCCGCGAACCGGTCACGCCGCTCTGGTTATCGAAGCCCTGATTGGCGACTACAGCCTGAAGAAAGTATTCATGGACGGAGGCAGCGGCATCAACATCATATTCGCCGATACCCTGAGAAGGATGAACAAGTCGACAGAGAAGTTGCCAGAGTCGGAGACCACCTTCCACGGCATAGTACCAGGGCAAGCAATCACGCCCATGGGAACAATCACACTCGACGTCATCCTCGGCACGCCTGAGCACTTCAGGAAAGAGTCGATCGACTTTGAAGTTGTCGACTGGACATCACAGTACCACGCCATACTTGGGCGACCAACTTTTGCCAGGTTCATGGCAGTGCCTCACTACGCCTACCAGATGATCAAGTTGCCCGGACCCAAAGGAGTAATCACTGTGCGCGGCGACTTCGACCGCTACAACAGCTGCGACAGAGAGTTCAGCAGGATCTCTGAGTTCTTCGGGGTCGAAGAGCACTTCAAAGACATATCCGCCGACAACGACAAGACCATCTTTCCACCTCGCAAGAAACCAGCCAAGGACGCCACCGTCAACACAAACGACGACACCGTCACCCACCAAGTCCATCGGACTGACAGCAGCAAGACGGTCAAAGTGTCGTCAAGCTTGACCCCTGCATAGGAAAGCGCGCTCGTCGAGTTCCTGCGTGAGAACTGGAAAATCTTTGCATGGCAACCTTCTGACATGCCAGGGATACCCAGGGAACTCGCCGAGCACTCTTTAAAAGTCCACAAGGACGCAAGACCAGTCAAACAAGCCATGCGATGCTTCTCAGGTCCCAAACGTTATGCAATCACCGCAGAAATCGACCGGCTGCTGCACGCCAAGTTCATCCGAGAAATCAAGGACTCAGACTGGGTCGCCAACCCTGTCCTGGTGGAAAAGAAGAAGACGAGAAACTACGGATGTGTGTAGACTTTACCGCAGTCAACAAATGTTTTCCAAAGGATCACTTCCCGCTCCTGCGGATAGACCAGATCGTCGACTCGACAGCAGGCTGCTGAACGGAATCCGGCACCTAGAGGGGGGGGGGGGGGTAAATAGGTGCTATTACAAATTCTAGGTCTTTTCAAATTTAGGCTCAACACAAAGGTAAATTCTCTAGATATGCAACTACGGTGAATTTACCTAAATGAGAATCTAAGCAATAACAAGATAAGCAAGTAAGGGAGCAAAGGGTAAAGGGAACCAAGTGAAGCACGCGGAGACGAAGATGTAATCCCGAGTTCCACCCAAGGGTGTACGTCTCGTTTGGAGAGGTGTGCGCTACCACAACAAGTTAGCCGCAACGCCACAAAGGCTCACCTTCTTCTCCGATGAACTCAACCACAAAGGTTTCGAGTTCACCTTCCACTATTGATCCCCTTTTAGGGCGGAGATCGAATCCCTTACAAACGCTTGAGGCACACACCCACAACTGAATTGGGGGCTCCCAAGAAGACCACAAAAGGTCAAGGACCACAAAAGGTCAAGGTAACACCAAGAGTACAACAATGGTGAACTAGGTTTTCCCACCCGGAATATCCGGGTCTTTGAAAATATCCGAGCTGAATTTCCGGTTGAGATCAGAACCAATTCTGAACTTGACTTAGTCGATTTTCTGAGGTTGACTCGGAATATCCGAGTCCTTGAAATTTCCGAGCTGAATTTCCGATTGGAGTCAGTACCACTTCTGAATCTTGACTTAGCCAATTTTTCTGAGGTTGGCTCGGAATATCCGGGTTGGTGAACCGGAATATCCGAGTCCTTGAAATTTCCGAGCTGATTTTCCGATTAAAGTCAGCACCACTTCTGAATCTTGTCTTAGCCAATTTTCCTGAGGTTGACTCGGAATATCCGGGTTGGGGAACCGGAATATCCGAGTCCTGGAAATTTCCGAGCTGATTTTCCGATTGAAGTCAGTAGTACTCTTTCTGGGGTTGACTCGGAATATCCGGTTGGGGAACCGGAATATCCGAGTCCTTGAAGAATTCCAGAAACTCTTTTTCTCTACAATTTGGCTTTAGGATTTGTGATATGAGTTTCACCCAAACTGAAATACTTAGCAATAGGATTAGTATATCATTGGTATTGTTAACTAACACACAAAACACTAGGGATTAAGAAAATTTCTTTCAATCTCCCCCTTTTTGGTGTTAGATGACAATACCAAGATTTGCATAGAAACAAAAGGTAATATCATGTTTTTGGCAGAAAATGGCTCCCCCTAAATAAATGCAGGTAAGCAACACAAAATGGCAAAGGATAGGAGCAATTTTATAATAACAGCCACAAGATATCACAAAGGAGAAACGAGACAAAAGTAGGATTATGGTAGCAATTGAGACTAGATAGATTTTCATACCTTGTGCATATAGAATATGAAGAGAATACCAACACAATCAATTCGAAGTCTCAAGCATAATATAATGATAGCATCAACCATTGTCTCAATACAAAGATATCACAAATGAAATAAAGAGAGTTTCACAAGTAACTAAAAACACGATAAATGGACACAAGCGCAAATAAATGATAAACGCATAAGCTTGTGCCCGACCCTTGCAAATCCCCGAAGAAGTCCTAGTAGAGCAACTTCTCCCCCTTTGGCATCGAAACGCCAAAAAGGAAGAAGAGCGATGCTACGTCCCATGGAAGTCTTCAGTCCGAGGGGTCCTCCTCCTCATCATCATCATCATCATCAGCCTCCTCATCATCATCATCGTCCTCATACTCCTCAGACGCTGCCTCCTCATCATCATCTTCGTCCTCCTCATCATAGTCATAGCCTGTGGTGTACGAGCTGCCGCCAAGGTCCTGGTCAATCAGTGTCCATGGAGCCAAGGAACCCTGTTTCCACTGAGCAAAGGTCAGGGGCTCAGACAGGGCAGCAGGAGCAGGAGAGCCAGAAGCATGGTGAAGGATCAAGTCTTGCTTGTAGTCCATCTGACGACGATCCTTGTAGGCATTGTATTGCTCTTTGCGGATGTCCACATTCATGCAGAGGATGTTGCGCTGGAACCAGTTCAGCTTCTTGACATGCGCATGAGTGGTAGGAACATGAGTAGAGGTAGCAGCAGCCCTCCTAGCATCACCCATGAAAGATCCACCTGTAGCTGATGTAGTAGAAGGCCTAGGAGGGGGCTTGACCACAGTCTTCTTCACATAGAGCTTCTTGAAGTCATGTGGCACCAAATCACTGCTGCTGACGTTGAGGCTAGGGAACTTAAACTGGAGAAGCTTCATTATGTACGGAGCATAAGGAATGGAGACCCTGGTGGTCATAGCTTCATACATCTCATTGTAGATGTAATCCATCACATCTACTCTCCAGTCAGTATCAGAACCCGAGTCCTCCACAATGCGGTTGGCGTGAAGGAGCAGGTTGCAGAGAGGGGTAACCACGTTGTCGTTGTTGCCACCACTCGGTGCAATGTTCTCACGCAGGATGCGCACAAGAACATCATACAAAGGCAGCAAGTCACGAGAGAATCCAGGGGTGGCTCCCACACCATATAAGTGAGTTGTCTCCTTCTTGTTGAGCTTGTAGGGGTGGTGCATGCGAGTGCCTTGGGGATTGTCACCATCAAACCTGTAGCCCAGTACCTTGCCAAACTCCTCGAAGTTGGACTCACAGTATGATTCCCCAGTCATCCACTTCATGGTCTTCTTCGAGTCACCCTTGATCACTAGGGTGGCGAAGAATTGCATTACAAGCTGCGCGTTGTAGGCACAACGGATGAGCGCCAACCTCTCCAAACCCATGGTCTTGACAATGTGGATGGTCTCAGCAAATGCAGTTTTCTTCTGTAGGGATGCAAAGTCAAACGGATGCATGGGTCGAATTGGCTTTGACAGTGAGAGATAGAGATCCACAAATATGTGCTCTTGTGCTTGGCACCAAAAGCTGCGATCATCGAGAGAGGTGTCTCTTGCGCTGAGGTACCAGTCCCCCTGCCTCAGCTGAGAGTACTCCACAGAATGCATCTTGGAATAGTTCGGACGTTGGGGACTAGGGGCATTCTTTCTCTTCTTAGATGAGGGCTTGCTGGCAACAACTTTCTTCTTCCTCTGAGGTGCAAGGCCCTTTCCTTTGTTGACTGATTGCTTGGAGACAGGTGCTCTACCAGTGTGCCTTGATCCCCCTGCGGACGGACTTCCACCTGAACCTGTGAATTTGAGCATAGATGGTAGCATAAGGTAAGTGCACACAAGTCAGGAGAAAATACACACATTAGATAGGCATTCGATGGATCATATGTAGTTAAACATGAGTTAATCTTAGAACTGTAGTGTTTGGCTCGGAATATCCGGGTCAGACATGACCGGAAATTCCGGGGGACCGGAAATTCCGAGTCAATCTGAACCGGATATTCCGAGTCAGACAGAAACTGCAGATCTGAGATTTGACTTGGTCTAAAACTAGATCGATCCAACGTAATGCAAAACTAATGTATGTAGAAGGCAGGGAATAGTCCTAGGAACAATCTCTACCAAGCAACATTGAAACAAATAACTCCACATCAAGATCCAAGTGCAAGCACATTAGGAAGAAGAAAAGTGAAGTTACCCTCATCCATGGAGGCCATTGCTTGGAGGAGTGAGTTCCCGGGGCGGAGGAGGAGCAGATCCGGCCGAGAAAGAGGTTCCCCGGCGGTCGGAGTGCTCCGGAGGGACTTGGGAACAGCAGGGGCGGCGGCTGGAGGAGAGGGAGGTCGGGGGTGGAAGAAAGGCACTAATGAGTCCTTCACCCCGAGCCTGCCCTTATATTTCTGGACAAACTGCCAGGCCGGATATTCCGGGTGTAACTTACACCGGATATTCCGGTTCAAAATGAACCGGATATTCCGACCTGCTGAACCAAAATCCCAGTTTTCAAAAGGATGACTTGTGTGCAATAGAGAGAAATGTTTTCAGGGGAAAGTAGGCTTGGGATAGATTTCCAAACGGATATTGGTACACCATACTCAACTCACAACAACCAAATCGAACCAAAAGAGCCAAGTTGAGTAGGTTTCCCACATGCATGAAAAGGAGGGCAAATAGCAACAAAGGCTCCAAATAAAATCAACTCTTCAAGGAGAAGAGGTCGGTGGCCGAGGCCACCATGTAGGAGTGTATGGCATGTTACCGCGAAGATGTATCTTGGGTACATAACCAATACTCGTCGTTTTAGCTCATTAGTCACAAGAATGAATATAGAGATAAAAGAACACTTGCTATCGGCATAATGGGGGGAGGGATGGTCCAATGTATTAGGACCGCACTCCCCCTATTTCCATGCCTACATCTAAACTATATAAGATGCAATTACGCCCTAGGTGAGTGTGCAAGCGATCAAGCTAAGGACCTCGAATCAATGATATTAAGCTCATTCCTCAAAAAGCAAAACCTTCCTTCCTCAAGGGGCTTCGTGAAGATATCCGCCAATTGATCCCTTGTGCCCACATATGATAAGTCAATGTGTCCACGGGCCACATGATCTCTTATGAAATGATGGCGGATCTCAATATGCTTGGTTCTTGAATGTTGCACCGGGTTGTAGGCAATCTTGATGGCACTTTCGTTGTCACATAAAAGAGGCACTTTGTCGCAATTGACACCGTACTCCTTTAAAGTTTGCCTCATCCATAGCAACTGAGTGCAACAACTTGCGGCGGCAACATACTCGGCTTCGGCGGTGGAGAGAGATATATAATTTTGCTTCTTAGAAGACCAACTCACCAAGGACCTCCCAATAAATTGACAAGCACCGGAGGTTGACTTCCTATCATCATGATCTCCCGCCCAATCGGAATCCGTGAATCCACATAATGAGAAATTTGCATCCTTGGGATACCACAATCCATAAGTTGGGGTATAAGCCAAATATCTAAAGATTCTCTTGACCGCCACATCATGGCTTTCTTTAGGAGCCGCTTGATATCTTGCACACACTCCTACGGCTAGCACTATATCCGGTCTAGATGCACAAAGGTAGAGGAGAGATCCAATCATGGAGCGGTATACCTTTTGATCCACATCCTTACCCTTCGGGTTGAGCTCAAGGTGGCATTTGGTTTGCATTGGAGTAGAGGCACCCTTGAGATCAAGCAACTCGTACTTCTTGAGCATGTCTTGAATGTACTTTGCTTGGTTGATGAACGTTCCTTCCCTCAATTGTTTGATCTCAAATCCGAGGAAGAACTTCATCTCGCCCATCATAGACATCTCAAATCTGTCAGTCATAAGCTTAGAGAATTCTTCGTTAAATGCTTTGTTAGTCGATCCAAATATAATGTCATCCACATATAATTGACAAATGAAAAGCTCCCCATTAACTTTCTTAGTGAAAAGTGTGGGGTCGATTTCCCCAACTTGGAATCCACGGTCTACAAGTAGTTCTGTAAGGTGCTCGTACCACGCTCGTGGGGCTTGTTTAAGGCCATAGAGTGCCTTATCCAACTTGTAGACATGGTTCGGATACTTGAGGTCCTCGAACCCCGGTGGTTGCTTAACATAAACAAGTTCATTTAGTGGACCATTTAGAAAAGCGGATTTAACATCCATTTGTTGCAACTTGAAGTTATGGTGAGAGGCATAGGCAAGAAGAATACGGATTGACTCAAGTCGAGCCACGGGCGCGTAGGTTTCTCCAAAGTCAATGCCTTCAATTTGAGAGTAACCTTGAGCCACCAATCTTGCCTTGTTCCTCACCACCATGCCATGTTCAACTTGCTTGTTCTTGAATATCCATTTGGCGCCGATAAAATTGCGGCAATCCTTGGGTCTTTCCACCAACTTCCACACTTTGTCGCGCTCGAAGTTGTTGAGCTCTTCATGCATAGCATCAAGCCAATCTTTATCTTCAAGAGCTTCAAAGACCTTCTTGGGTTCCACCATGGAGATGTGAGCTTGATGTTCACTAAAGCTTGCGAGTTGTCTTTGGGTAGAGACCTTGCTTCTCACATAACCTAGCACCTTGTCAAGAGATAGAGCTCTTAATTCTTGTGAGGTGCCAACCCTATTCAAGCGGCGGATCTCGATTTCCCTCCGAGTGGTGGGAGGAATCGCTTGATCATCTTGATCATTCATGTCTCCGCCTTGACTGATTTGATGGCCTTCGTCAACCATTGGAGTGGTGTCCATTGGTGAGGGAGAGGGTTGATCTTGGCCTTGCGAACTGCCACCGGGAATGTCAGCAGGACCGGATATTCCGGGTTCAGGGACCGGAAATTCCGGACCACCGGAATTTCCGAGTCCATCTTGAACCGGATTTTCCGGTCCTCCGGAAATTCCAGGAGCAGCTGTAGAATCTTGTTCTTCTTGACTAGGTGCATTGGGCACGGTGTTGTCGATGGGTGTTTCTTGTGTTGGGGTGGTCACCATTTGTGAAGAACTTGGTCCTTGTTGATCATCCTCATAATAGAGTTCAACGGGGCGGTGGACTCCCAACCCCATTCTTCGGATAGCATCTTGAGGTTCATCATCACCTACACCGGAAACACCACTTTGCTCCACGAGGGAGCCGTCATTCTCCTCGAACACCACACTACAAGTTTCTATGATTATGCGCGAGGCCTTATCATAGACTCTATAAGTGTGGGATTCGGATCCGTAGCCCACAAATGTCCCTTCAAGAGACTTAGAATCAAACTTGCCCAAACGAACACCTTTGATGAGATAAAAACACTTACAACCAAATACGCGGAAGTAGGAGATATTGGGCTTGTTCCCGGTGAGCACTTCATAAGATGTCTTCATGAGTCCTTTGCGAAAGAAGAGCCGGTTGGATGAATGGCAAGCGGTGTTGACGGCTTCGGCCCAAAAGTTGTGAGGGGACTTGAACTCCGCCATCATCGACCTTGCCATATCAATAAGTGTGCGGTTCTTCCTTTCGGCTACACCATTTTGTTGGGGAGTATAAGCAGCGGAATATTGATGACGAATCCCTTCTTCACTAAGGAACTCGTTTAAGGTGTAGTTCTTGAACTCGGACCCATTGTCACTTCGTATCACCAAGATAGGGACATTGTGTTGACGTTGAGCTTCATTGGAGAAGTCGATGATAGTTTGTTGAGTCTCCATCTTCGTCTTGAAGAAGAAAACCCATGTGTATCTTGAATAATCATCAACAATCACCAAGCAATATTTCTTGCCACCAAGACTAGCTTCCGGAATGGGACCAAAGAGGTCAACATGGAGAAGCTCCAAAACCCTCTTTGACGAAATGATGGTCTTGCTTGGATGGTAGATGTCATGCATTTTTCCTTCAACACACGCCCTACACATTCGATCCTTCGAGAAAGAAACATGGTCTTTTAGTCCTAGGATATGGCCACCCTTGTGGAGACTTTGCAAAGTCCTCATGTTGACATGGGCTAGTCGGCGATGCCATAGCCAACCCAAGTCCGCCTTTGCGAATAGGCACATTGTATGGGAAGTGGTGACTCCGGAGAAGTCAACCACATAGAGCCCATTCTCAATGTACCCAACGAAAGACACATTGAGAGACTTGCTCCGCAAGAGAATGACCATTTCCTTTTCAAATACAACGGTATAACCCAAACAAGTTAAGGAATGGACGGAGATCAAGTTGAAACCTAGGGACTCGACAAGCAAGACATTCACAAGTGTGATGTCCGGTGCCACTACCACCTTGCCGAGCCCTATTACCTTAGACTTAGAATTATCACCATATGTAACGGTCATTTGATCATCATTGGGCTTCAATTCCGTTACAATATCCTTGCTTCCGGTCATATGACGAGTGCACCCACTATCAATTATCCATTTCGATCCTCCGGAAGCAAGGCCCTACACACAATCAATTCTTAGGTTTAGGTACCCATTTTGCAATGGGTGCCTTTTGGTTAGCAACAAGGGTCTTTGGTACCCAAATAGCATATTCAGTATAACCATCAAAAGGACCAATGTATCTAGCATAGACATCCCCATAATAATCAATATATAAAGCATAGTTGGGGTTAGATATGCCCGCAAAGTCATTACGAGTGGGAGTGCCCCTTGTGGCATTTCCACTCGCAATGTCAACCTTCTTGGCTTGTGCGGACTTGGTCTTCTTCTTGATCTCCTTCTTCTCCTTAGCAACATAGCCTAGACCTTCCTTACCCTTGTGGGGCACTCGCTCATGAAGAGGAGTAGTGAGTGTCCCCTTACCTTTATCAAGAGAGGTCTTGGGCTTGGTTGCCATAGAAGGAACAAACACAACCCTAGCAATACCCTTCACAACATTTTCATTAGCATTCAAAGGAGTAGAGGTGCTAGGTTTCTCAAGAGTAGATATCCGAGATTGGAGTTGATCACGAGACTTGAGAAGACGTTCGTGATCACTTATCAACACCTTGTGAGCATTGTCAAGTGACTCGAAGTCTTCGCAAAGTCTAGCATGAGCAACTACAAGCTCGGACTTTTCATTTTGCACAATTTTACATTTAGCAAAGTAGAGATCACGATCCTTAGTGATCTTAGCAAGTTGCTCCTCGAGGAGAGCATGAGCTTCTTGTTCATCTTCGAGAGAGGATTGGAGAGACACCTTAGCGTGTGCATCCTCTCTCTCAATCTCACCTTTTAGTTCAAGCTCATCCTCAAGCTCACCTATACGACTCATGATTGAGCCAAAGTGTTTCTTTCCTTCTCCTTGCAAGTTAGTCATGAATTTATCAAAAGCAATGATTTCTTCCTTGACTTCTAGGCTCATAGCATCATCAATGTCATGTGATATGGAGTTGGGGGATAGTTGTACCTCGGATGTCTTTGCCATAAGACATCTTCCATTCTTGACGATGGGGCTCTCGTTTGGTGAGGAGAAGAGTGATGGAGGTGTGGAAGACATGGCTAGTGCGGCCACTTGCGTTGGAGTATCCTCCTTGTCACTATCTTCATCATTGGTGGGATATTGCTCTTGAGTCACCAAGACAATCTTTTGGTTCTTCTTGAAGAAAGGCTTCTTCATGGGCATGGGCCCCTTGCCCTTCGTCTTGGCCACGAGCCTCCCACCATGATCCTCTCTTCTCTCCCATGGGCAATCGGCAACAAAGTGGCTCTTGTCATCGCAGTTATAGCAAAGTCTCACTTTGTTGAATGGCTTTCCTCCGTTGGGGGGAAACTTCTTGTCAATCCTTGCTTTGGCCCTTTCGGGGTTGTTCCAAAAGGTTCTTGCCGCAAGACCCATGTGTTGAGTGAGAGTGCTTGAGAGAGCTTCACTAGATAGCTCGACTTGATCATCACACTCCTCTTCATCCTCCTCTTCAACGGTGGCCTTCAAAGCAATTGAGGCATGCTTGTGCATCCCTATGGCTCTAGCTCTTGCATCTTGTGCAATCTTGGAGGCCACCTTGTATGCGGTCATCTCTTGCATAACTTCATTGGATGTCATCTTTGCAAAGTCATGTCTCCCTTGGAGTGTCTTCAAATCCGTGTCCTCAAAGGGCATGAGAGCGGTCACAAACTTCCTCTTGATCCAAGCATCATTGATGTACTCCGCCCCGAGGTTCGTGAAGGAGTTGGCAACCAACACCAACCTCCGGTACATGTCCTCGTGGCTTTCTCCATCCAACTTGTAGAATCCTTCCACCTCATTGCATAAGGCATCATACCGGTTCTTCTTCATGCTCTCATTCCCAACGAAGATGTCGGAAAGAGCATTCCAAACTTCCTTGGCGGTGGAGAATTGTTGAATGAGCGCCATGTCCTTCTCTCCAACGGCCATTTGGAGTTGATGAAGAGCGGTGGCGTTGAGTTGGCTATCAACCACCTCCCTTCTTGTCAAGTTGGTTGGATCATGGGGCTTGTATCCTTCTTCAATGATGCGCCAAAGCTCAATGGAGGCACTACATAGATGAGACTTCATTAGAAATACCCATTGAGAGAAATGAGTAGGCTTAAGCTTAGGAGGATCACTTCTAAAGTTTACATGAGGGTGAGGGATAGGAGGGTTAGGAGAGTAATTATGGTTGACATTATGAGATTCCTCTCCTTTGGGGGTGTTAGAGGAGTTGGGTGGTTCATCCTTTTCCGCCATCCCGGGAACACTTGAGGTAACATCTTTGGACCCATCCGAAGATGACTCCTTAGAGTTCCCCGCATGTTCCTTAGGAGGAGGAGAGGGAGAAGTAGCCTCGGGCTCCTTAGACTTCAAGAGTGCCATGAGCATCTCATTCATCTTGAGGAGTTGGGCCTCCAAGGACGATCTCATATCAATAAGATCGGCCATGGTTGCCCCTTTGGCTAACGCCTCCTTCTCCGCCTCTAATTTTTCACGGGCGGCCCTCTCGGCATCGGATTCCGTCATCGTTGCACTTAGGCGGTTAAGCCCTTAAAAGTGAACCTGGCTCTGATACCAATTGAACGGGAATCCGGCACCTAGAGGGGGGGGGGGGGGTGAATAGGTGCTATTACAAATTTTAGGTCTTTTCAAATTTAGGCTCAACACAAAGGTAAATTCTCTAGATATGCAACTACGGTGAATTTACCTAAATGAGAATCTAAGCAATAACAAGATAAGCAAGTAAGGGAGCAAAGGGTAAAGGGAACCAAGTGAAGCACGCGGAGACGAAGATGTAATCCCGAGTTCCACCCAAGGGTGTACGTCTCGTTTGGAGAGGTGTGCGCTACCACAATAGGTTAGCCGCAACGCCACAAAGACTCACCTTCTTCTCCGATGAACTCAACCACAAAGGTTTCGAGTTCACCTTCCACTATTGATCCCCTTTTAGGGCGGAGATCGAATCCCTTACAAACGCTTGAGGCACACACCCACAACTGAATTGGGGGCTCCCAAGTAGACCACAAAAGGTCAAGGTAACACCAAGAGTACAACAATGGTGAACTAGGTTTTCCCACCGGAAACCCTAGCCACGAAATCCCCAAGTGAATGGGGGAGAAATGCAAATCCCTTCGGTGACGATGTAGATCCGGGCCTTCTCCTCCAATCCTCCAAAGATCAATGAATTTGGGTGGGGGGATTGGGAGATCTTGATGATTTGAGCTTTCAAGAATGGTAGGAGAGAGAAAATCTGAGAGCTCACTGTTCTTGAGTGAGTGAGGGGGTATTTATACTCCCCCTCAAAATCTGGCCGTTGGCTGTCTTGGTCACCCGGAAATTCCGGTTTAAGTTACACCGGAAATTCCGGTCACCCGGAATATCCGGGTCTTTGAAAATATCCGAGCTGAATTTCCGGTTGAGATCAGAACCAATTCTGAACTTGACTTAGTCGATTTTCTGAGGTTGACTCGGAATATCCGAGTCCTTGAAATTTCCGAGCTGAATTTCCGATTGGAGTCAGTACCACTTCTGAATCTTGACTTAGCCAATTTTTCTGAGGTTGACTCGGAATATCCGGGTTGGTGAACCGGAATATCCGAGTCCTTGAAATTTCCGAGCTGATTTTCCGATTGAAGTCAGCACCACTTCTGAATCTTGACTTAGCCAATTTTCCTGAGGTTGACTCGGAATATCCGGGTTGGGGAACCGGAATATCCGAGTCCTGGAAATTTCCGAGCTGATTTTCCGATTGAAGTCAGTACTACTTCTGAACTTGACTTAGCCAAATTTCTGGGGTTGACTCGGAATATCCGGTTGGGGAACCGGAATATCCGAGTCCTTGAAGAATTCCAGAAACTCTTTTTCTCTACAATTTGGCTTTAGGATTTGTGATATGAGTTTCACCCAAACTGAAATACTTAGCAATAGGATTAGTATATCATTGGTATTGTTAACTAACACACAAAACACTAGGGATTAAGAAATGTTCTTTCAGCTGCGAGCGCCTATCTTTCCTGGACGCCTACTCAGGTTACCAGCAGATCAGGCTGAAAGTCGAAGACGAAGAGAAAACGACATTCATCACGCCCGACGACGTCTTTTGCTACCAGACGATGCCCTTCGGGTTGAAGAACGCTGGCGCCACATATCAGCGCACCATGCAGGCATGCCTTAAAGGGCTTATCGGGCAAATTGTCCAAGTCTACGTCGATGACATCGTTGTCACGACCCGGAAAGAGGACACCCTAGTCGACGACCTTTGCAAGGTCTTCGCAGCACTAGACGCATATCAGATCAAACTCAACCCAGAAAAGTGTGTATTCGGCGTGCCAGCCGGAGAATTAATGGGGTACCTCATCTCCGCAAGAGGAATCGAAGCAAATCCCGAGAAGGTGCAGAACATACTCACGATGCCAGCACCCACCAAACTCCGGGAAGTGCAACGATTAGCCGGCCGAGTCGCAGCTCTCAGCCGGTTCATAAGTAAGTTGGGTGAGAAGGCCTTGCCTTTCTACCAACTGATGAAGAAGACAGACAAATTCGAATGGACACAGGAGGCGCAAGAGGCGTTCGACCAGCTCAAAAAGACCCTGACGACTTCCCCAGTCTTGGTAGCACCACTGGAGAACGAGCCGCTATACCTATACGTCTCAGCGACAAACAGGGTGGTGAGCACGGTACTCGTGGTTGAGCGAGAAGAAGAAGGGCATACTCATCATGTCCAGAGGCCAGTTTACTAACTCAGCGAAGTTCTAACACTGTCCAAGCAAAACTACCCGCACTACCAGAAGCTGGCGTAGGGGGTCTTCATGACTTCAAGGAAAGTTGTCCATTACTTCTCTGAGCACCCGATCACGGTGGTAAGCTCCTACGGCCTAGCAGACATCCTCACCAATCAGTGCGCGACAGGACGAGTCGCCAAGTGGGTTATCGAGCTAGGACCCTGGGGGCTGAAATATGCTCACCCGGAGTCTATCAAGGCCCAAGTCCTTCCGAAATTCACTACCGAGTGGATAGAAGCCCAGCTACCAAACATCCCCGACTTATCCAATGCATGGACCATGTACTTCGACGGCTCCAAGAAATTCATGGCGGCTGGGGCAGGAGTTGTGCTCATCTCCCCCAAAGGCGACAAATTGAAGTATGTCCTGCAGATGGACTTCCCGACACCCTCCAACAACGAAGCCGAATACGAAGCCCTGATCCACGGCATGCGGATGGCCAAGAATTGCGGCGCCACGCACCTCATGATCTACGGTGACTCCTACCTGGTCGTGCAGCAAACCATGAAGTCATGCGACACCATCGCAGACAACATGATCGCCTGCAGAGACCTGTACAACCAGCTAAAGGGCACCTTCGACGGCTGCGAGCTACGACACATCGGCCGCGACAGCAACGAGGAAGCCGACATCCTCGCCAACATGAGATCAGAAAGGGTACCGGTACCACCCGGCGTTTTTCTCGAGCGCATCACGCAAAGGTCCATCAAGACTCGACCCGCAGCAAAATCTTCCACACCTGCAACAAGCACCGCGAACCCGCCAAGCCAAGAAAAGGAGCCCATGGAAGTCATGCTAGTCGAAGCTACCTGGACGGGGCCGTACCTGACATACATACTGCACCAGAGGCTGCCAACAGACCCAGTCGAAGCAAAGCGCATCATCAGGCGCTCCAAAAGTTTTACCGTCATCAACGGGCAAGTCGAGAAGGCCAACGGCCTAGTCTGCAACGACATCAAGAAGCGCCTGCGGGTACCTCTGAGACGCGCATCAGGCGCATGGGTGGAAGGGCTACCATCAGTCCTATGGAGCTTGCGGACCACGCCTAACAGATCCACCCAGTACACTCCATTCTTCATGGTGTACGGTGCAGAAGCAGTGCTACCCCGCGACATCAAGTTTGACGCACCACAGGTGGTCGCCTACGACGAGTCAGATGCAGAAGAGGCACTCGAAGACAGCATGGACATACTGGATGAAGCACGCGACATCGCCCTGGCGCGATCAGCCGTATACCAGCAAGACCTGCGCAACTACCACGGACGGAGGTTACGACCAAGAGCTTTCGTCGCAGGCGACCTGGTCCTCCGCCTCAAGCAGAAGAAGGTGCACAAGCTCGCCTCCCCATGGGAGGGCCCATACATTGTGACAGAGGCAATTGGCAACGGAGCCTATCGCCTAAAGGACTCGAAGACAGGAGAGTCTGCAACAACCCATGGAACGTCGCACAGCTCCGGCGGTTCTATGCTTAGTCGACTCAATCATTGTACCAAGGATAGCATGTCAACGCGACAGGTTTCAGACGCACTCTTTCCCTTACCAGGGTATCTAAGGGGACTGGAAGGGTTTTAATGAGGCGGCCTGTTCGCAACAATCAATAAAGTCAAGGCAAACAAAACTCATAGGCCGTCACTCGAATCACTCGGGGGCTGCGCCACACAGATTGAAAGAAAAGCCTAGGCCGCTACTCGAATCACTCGGGGGCCGCGCCGTACAGGCACAACTCGCAAAATCCTAGGCCTCTACTCGATCTACTCGGGAGTTGCGCCGCACAGGTCAAGTCGGAAATCCTAGGTCGCCACCCGATGCACTTGGGGGCTGCACCTCACAGGTCACACTTGAAAAAGCCTAGGCCGCCACTCGAGCCACTTGAGGGCTGCGCCGCACAGGCACAACTCGAAAAATCCTAGGCCTCTACCCGAACTACTCGGGAGTTGCGCCGCACAGGTCAAGTCAAAATCCTAGGTCGCCCCTCGTAAAACTCGGGGGCTGCACCTCACAGGTCACACTTGAAAATCCTTGGACCGCCACCCGAACTACTAGGGGGCTGCGTCATACAGGCGTCACTGAAAAAAATCCTAGGTCGTCACCCGAGCTTCGCAGGGGCTGCGGCATACAGGTCAAGTCCTAAACCCTTAGTCGCCACCCGATGCACTCGGAGACTGCGACATAAAGGTCTCACTTGAAATATCCTAGGATGCCACTCGAAGAACTCGGGGGCTGCGCCACACAGGTTCACAACAAAGACTTAGGCTGTAACCCAAGGTACTCGGGGGCTGCGCCACACAAGTCAAAGCCGAAACAGATACTCGCACAGTAGTGCAAATAATCGCTCATTACTTGAGAACTCCTTTAACCTCATACATTGTCATTTACATTGGCATATTCGCCACCTATAGCTAGCCATGTACATCAGACGACAGCTACCCCTAATCCGCAGGTTCGTCCTTCGGCGCGTCGAGTGGGCCTACAAGGCGCTCACTCAGCTTCTGCACCTGCTCGATCATCTGGCGCGCAGCCGCCAACGTATCGGCGTAGTCCTCATCACCAGGGAGGCCACCCAGCAACCTATCCAGGGGAAGGTGCGGCCGATGCAGCCGGACGTATGCCAGCGCCGCATTCGCCCCGACAACGAGTTGGGCGTGAACCACCTCCTTCAGCGCATCGCCCTCGCGGAACCTCTCCAGCAAGGCGGCAAGCCCGTGCGGCTGCCCATTGTGTGGGAAGTACGCACGGTGGATGGGCCAGAGGGTCTTCCGGCAACCTTCAAGAAGAAAGGCAGCACGCCAAGTACGATCAAGAATGCGCGCAAGGACTCGCCCTCTCGACTTGTTCACCCAGAATTGGCGAGCTTCGTACGAGTCGCCAGCTGCCTCCCGGGTAACTCGCTCCTCAACACGATCATGTTCAGCCTGCCAATCCGGATTCACATCTGCAGACACAAGCTAGAAGTCAGAACCAGCAAGTGTTAACAAAGAAACCAGTCGCAAAGAAACCAACCTTGAAGTTGTCGACTGATCAGATCAATCTCCCCGAGCAAAAAATCCTCACGCTGGGAGAACTCTGCAGTAGGATGCGACCGGGAGCGATGCAACAACAGCTCGGTATTCTTCAGGTTCGCCTCAAGCTCAGACACCTTATTCTTCAAGTACGTGATTATCCGCTGGTCGTTCGCGCTTCGAGGGGGAGCTGGCGTCGCTCGACGACGGCGAGCACCCGAAGAAGATCCCTCGCCACTTGGCCCAGCCGCCGAAGCAGAAGACGTGCCGCCGCGCACGTTAGTCTCCTATGAATGTGCAGAGTAAATACAAAAAGAGGCGACTACTCAGCAAAAACAAGCATGATGGGAAGAAATACTCAATGTCGGCACAAAAAGTACTGTTCAAGGCCAGAAGACCCGACAAAATATCAGTCATTACAAGCAAAAGTTATAAGTACAAGATACTGCGACTGCCAAACCCCTACGCTACAACTACTCCGGGGCAGGAGACTCCGACCGAGAGCGGCTCTTCCGAGCAGCAGCCGCCTCCGTCGCCTTGGCAAGCGCCCTCTCAAAGGTGGCCACAAGCTTCACAACTAGCTGTGTAGCCTGCGCCTTCACTCCGCCCAGGGACGCGGTCCGGCCATCAGGCCTCCGAGGGAAGACGCTGACGACCTTCTCGAAATCGCCCTGAACCTGGTGGCCTAGAAGAAGCTGGAAGGTGAGCTCGGAGCCGCGTACCGTCTGCGCCCGAGTGAAGTCCGCGAGGGTGGTCGCGTCGTCCTCAAACGGAGCGGCAAGAGCGTCAACGGCAGCCGGTGGCGCATCACTCGGGAAGATGCTCCGGTGCACCGTCGTAAGCGCCCCAGTCGACTTCTGCAGTGCAGCTGTCGACTTCCTCAGCGCATCAGACGCGTACGCGCAGACACGGTCAAGGAAGCCGACAGCAGTCGCCAAGTCAACGGTGTCACTCGACGAGCCCTCCGGAGGAGCTCCACCGCAGTTCTCTACACAAAAGATCTAATGTCTGACAAAGGCAAAGCAAAAGAAACAGTAAGCGCCAAGCCGAAACTCACCCCCAAGAGCACCGGCGAGTGAGAGGAGGCGGTCGACTTGAGTCTTCTCTTGGACGACCCGCACCTGCTCCCGCTCCTGGGACTCGCGAAGAGCTTTCTCAAGCTTAGTCTGAGCCTGAAGCTTCAGCTCCAACTCAGCAACCCGCCTATCAGCCTGGTCCAGAGAAGCACGCAGCTGGTCCCTCTCCTTCTCCAGGCGAACGTAAGCCGCGGCTGCATCAAGCTGCTGGCGGTAGTACGGCTGAAACACAAGCAAGAAATTAATAAAGTTGTGGACGACTATACTAGTCACCCACACCTTTGGGGGCTACTCCCATCGGGAGCGCTGATCGCGCACCCGATGAAACTGCAATGCTACAAGTACAAGCATAAAGGACTTACGTGGTCCATGAGGTCAACATCTTCAAAAGCCGAAGGAGGAGCATGACTCGACGACGCGAGGCCAGCAGGCTGCGCGCGCTCTTCGATCGCCACCCGAGTCACCAGCTCCGTCGAAGGGGCGGATGTGTGCTCCATTTCACGGTGAGGGGAGCTGACATCGCCAGAACGACGGCTGGAGCAAAACAGTACAATGATCAACTCAGACTAGAACTACAAAGTGCAACTCGAAGCCAACAAGGCACCAAGATACTCACCTGGTGGTCTCAAAGTCGTCGTCACTCCCCAAGGAGACAGACGCCAGCCGCGCAAACGCGCGTGGTGGCGCGGAGCTGACCGGAGGAGCGGCCAGCGGCTCACTCCAACCACCCGGAGAACGCGCACCCGAAGATGTCGCGACGGCTTCCTCCAGATCAGCATCGGCACCCCTCGCGGGCGACGAAGCAGTCGCAGAGTCACCGCCACTTTGGCGCTTCTGCTTCTTCCGTGCGGGTTCCTCTTTGTCGTCTTCATCTTCCACCTCTTCGTTGGGAGAGGTAGCAGACGGAACGTCGTCGTCGTCATCCTCCTCCTCCACAACCTTCGACTCGTCAGCAGGTCCGTTTTCAGGGAGAGGAGGAAGGCTGACCAACAGAGATCGAGCCTGAAACAAGTAGACGCAAGTCGAATCAAGAAGCAGGAAATCAAGAAACGAAGCAACGAAGAGAACAAGACAAGAACTTACCTCGGGAACAGGGTTCGCTGTTCCATACGCAGCGACTGGACATTTGACGTTGTAGAGGTCCGCGGCTCGGAGGTTGGTGATGCCCCTCACCTTGGTTTCCACCTCCTCGTCGTCGAGTGGCTCGTTGCTGACGCCCTAAGCGGCCCACATCGGGTGGGGCCGAGCACCAAGCGGTTGCACGCGAAGACGGAAGAAGGTGGCCATCAAGAAGACGCCACCCGACTCCCGCCCCAGGGTCTTGAGGAGGTCGCGCAGCAGGCTCATCAGCGGCCTCGTCGCTTCCCTGTCCTCCTCGGCAAGCGGGTGTGCCCAGGCGCGAGTCTTTCCGCAACCCGCGCCCGCCGTCAAACTGCGCCAGGCCCCCTGGTTCCACTGGATGTAGAACCATCTCTTCCGCCGCCCTTGGACGGAGTCCGACTTCTTCATCTGAAAGTACGCGGTGTCACCGCGCACCTGGATGCTGAAGCCGCCCACCGGGTATGTCAACCCGCTCTTCCCGACGTTCTTGCGAACCAGGAAGAGCGACTTCCATAGCGCCCAGTGGGGTGCGATCCCCAAGAAGCACTCGCAAAGCACGATGAAGCTCGCGATGCTCAAGACGCCATTGGGGGTCAGATCGTGGATCTGAACCCCATAGGCATACAGGAGACCACGAACGAAATCGTGGAGAGGGAACCCGAAGCCCCGCGGAAGGAAATCCACGAAGCATACGCGCTCCCCCTCACGGGGTGTGGGGGGACGTATGCTTGCCAGGGGCGCATACCTGAGCCAGGTCTGATGGTGGCAGGAGGCCCTGCATGCGCAGCACATCAAGATCCGTCCTCTTCACCGTCGACTTCTGCCAGTCGCCCTCCGGTTTCTTCATCAACCCGGCGGCGGCAGCGGAGGTGCCAGCAGCGGTCTTCAACTTGCCCATGGTTGCAACAGATCGTAGGAGGTGGGAGGACAAAAAGCACAAAGCTCTTGTGGAAGCAAGAATGGCAGAGAGCAAAAGGAAAGGAGGTGCGGACGAATGGAGAAGATGATGCCCTCACGCTGCGGCGCAGTACTTAAAGCCGTGCAAGATCAATCTCAGCCGTCCGCAAAAGAACTGCTACAGTCAATGGCATCCAGCCATCCACGTGTCGCGCAGAGAGACAACCGTCGCCGCCCACTTCGTCCACTACGCAAAGGGAATCAAGGCGTCATCATCGTGCCACGAAAATTTCGCGCCCAGTTCGGGAGACGTGACAAATGTTGACCGCAATCAACTCTGACAGCGGGGCCCACCACATCATGTCCTATCGAGCGCAGAGGCGTGCTACGAAGCGTCATCGCTGAGGTCAGCAAGACGAAGTCTGGAGAAGACAAGGAGAAACAAGGCAACTCAAACGCAAGATTCGAGTAGTAAGCTTCGTAGCTGAAACAACAAAGTAGGACAGGGTGCTGATATGAGAACCCGAAACATTCATTCGGGTGGCAAAGAAAGTTGAGTAAGCTCAAGAAGCCGAATCAATCTACAAGTAAGCCAACAGGCCGAATAGAAGCAAACTTCACAAGAAGACCAAGACAAAGTAATTCGACTGCACAGGTTACCCCCATCGGGAGTGTCCTATTCGACTGAAGAAAGAGAGTTCAAAGAACAAGCAATCTGGCAAGGGGCCCAGGAGGAAGGAGTCCTTTGCTCGACTCTATAATTCGACCAAGCACTCGGAGGCTACTTACGTGGGGCTACCTTTCGACTAGCCCACCATAAGGTTACCTGGGCCGCGCCAAGATCATGAAGGCCCACAGAAGGCCCACTAGGGGTACCGTGTAACCTAGTCCAAGTCGGTTAGGTCTCATAACCTGCCATATCTGTAATTGCCATCGGCACCAACCATCCGAGACCTGGCTACCTATAAAGCCAGGAGGGTTTCTCGTCCCAGGGGACACGCCAATAGCCACCACCACAAACCCTAGCGAGATCGCAATCTCGCCGCCATTGTAATCTCAACTCGCCATCAATAACAGACAAGCAGGAGTAGGTGTTATCCTCCGGGAGCCTGAACCTGGGTAGAATCCCCGCTTGTCAGCCGTCGTGATCACCAATGCTCTCCTCTCTCCCCCTCTGACGAGGTTGTAACTCGGCAAGTCCCAGGGTTGTGCACCCCGGGTTGATTGATGGGGAGAGAGTAGAGTGCAAGGTGATCACGACGGCTAACAGGCGAGGTTTACCCAGGTTCAGGCTCCCGGAGGATAACACCCTACTCCTGCTTGTCTGGTTATTGATTCGAGTAGTGATTACAATGGCGAGATTGTGATCTCGCTAGGGTTTGTGGTAGTTCTGAGCGTGTCCTCTAGGACGGGCAACCCTCCTGGCTTTATAGGTAGCCAGGTCTCGGGTGGTTGATACAGATACGGTAGGTTACAAGACCTAGCCGAGTTGGACTAGGATATGAGATACCCCGAGTGGGCCTTCTGCGGGCCTTTCCATCCTTGGCGCGGCCCAGGTAGCCTCATCGTGGGCTACCCGCAAGGTAGCCCCACGTCAGTAGCCCCCGAGTGCTTGGTCGAAGCGCAGAGTCGGACAGAGGACTCCTGCTTCCTGGACGCGCCATTAGATTGCTTGATCTTGAGCTTGAACTCGAATTCTTCAGTCGAACCGGCCGCTCCCGATGGGAGTAACCTTTGTAGTCGAATTACCTTTGCCTTCATCTTCCTGCAAAGCTTGCTTCTCAGCCTGATTGGCTTACTTTGTTGATTGGTTCGACTGCTCGAGCTTACTGTGTTGCCACCCGAATGGTTCCTTCGGGTGCTCGGATCATTGCTTGATCTTACTTTGCTGATTTCAGCTGCGAAGCTTACTACTCGAATGGATCTTTCGAGTTTCTTCGGTTGATTTTGGAGCCGTTGGATTAATGACGTCATTGATGATGACCTGTTGCACGCCTCTGCGCCCGATGGGACGTGACGCGGTGGGCCCCGTTGTCAGAGCTGACCACGGTCCACAGTTGTCTCGTCTCCGAAGAGGGCGCGAAATTTGCGCGGCACGATGACGACGCCTCGGTTTCCGTGCGTAGTGGAGGAGGTTGGCGGCGACGGCTGGTTTCTCCGCGCGACACGTGGACGGCCGGATGCTCTCGCTCGGAGCCCTTGCGCGATGGACGGTTGAGATGTTGATCTTCGAGGAATAAGTACTGCGCCCTGGCGTTTGGGATGTCCTCTTCTCCAATCCATTCTTTCCTTTTCCTCTCCTCTTGCGCTCTGCCATTGCCACCGCCGTCTCGAGCTCAAAGCGATCTGTCCGCGCACCTTGCGACCAAAGCAATGGGCAAGCCGAAGGGCTCTGCTGGCTCCTCCGCCGGCGCCGCCGACGCTGCCGGGCTGATGAAGAAGCCCGAGGGTGATTGGCAGAGGTCGACGACGAAGAAGGCTGACGTCGATGTGCTCCGCGCGCAAGGCCTGCTGCCGCCTGCGGACGAAGTCCAGGTACGACTCCCTGGCAAAGAGGCCTTTCCTACTCCTCGCGATGGGGAGCGCGTTTGCTTCGCGGACTTCATTCCGCGTGGCTTCGGGTTCCCCATGCACGATTTTGTGCGCGGGCTCCTGTACGCCTACGGGGTTCAGATCCATGATCTGACCCCCAATGGCGTCTTGAGCATCGCGGGCTTCATCGTGCTCTGCGAGTGCTTCTTGGGGGTCGCGCCCCACTGGGGGCTGTGGAAGTCGCTCTTCCTCGTTCGTAAGAACGTGGGGAAGAGTGGGCTGACCTACCCAGTGGGCGGCTTCGGAATCCAGGTGCGTGGTGATACCGCGTACTTTGCGATGAAGAAGTCGGACTCCGTCCAGGGGTGGCGCCGGCGATGGTTCTACGTCCAGTCGGCCGGAGATGGCCTGGACGCATTCGACGGCAGGCGCGGGCTAAGGAAGACTGGCGCATGGGCGCACCCGCTGTCTGCCGTGGAGAAGGAGGCTGTGCGGCCCCTGCTGATGCTGCTGCGCGAGCTGACCGAGACCCTTGGGCGCGAGGCGGGTGGCGTCTTTCTGATGGCCACCTTCTTCCGCCTTTGGGTGCAGCCGCTGAGCGCCCGGCCCCACCCGATGTGGGCCGCCGAGGGCGTTAGCGACAAGCCGCTGGATGACGAGGAGGTGGAGGCCAACGTCAGGTCAATCACCAGCCTTCGAGCCGCGGACGCCTGCAACGTCAAGTGCCCCATTGCTCCTTACGGGGCTACGAAACCCGTTCCTGAGGTAAGTCTGTTATTGCTTTCTTTTTGTACTTGTTCGACCGAAGTCTACTTTGAATTTTGATTCGACTTGCGTCTACATTGCCTTATGATTCGACTTGCGTCTACTCTGCTTTAGGGTCGGGATTTGTTCATCAGCCATCCTCCGCTCCCTGAGAACGGACCTGACGATGAGTCGAAGTTCATCGAGGACGAGGATGATGAGGAAGAGATCCCCTCCGCAGACTCTCCCCGCGATGAGGTGGAGGAGGACGACGAAGTGGAGGAACCCGCGAGGAAGAAGCGGAAGCTTCCCATCCGCGGCGAGTCTGCTACTGTGTCGTCGCCTGCCAGGGGCGTTGCTGATGAGGAGGCCGTGGCGACGTCCCCGGGTGCGCAGTCTTCGGGTGGCTGGGAGGAACCTCTCAACGTTCCTCCAGTCGCCTCTGCCGCGCCGCGGTCCTTCGCGCGGATGCCTTCGCCGTCGCTGTCGAGCTTCGACGACGCCAGCTCCCCCAGGTTGGTTTCCTCGCAACATGTTCCTCGAGTAGTACTTTTGCGGGTTCGCCGTTTACTTGACTTTGTGTTCTTGATATTACTGCAGCCACCACTCTGGCAACGTCAGCTCTCCCCTTCGGGACACGGAGCTTACTTCTGGCCCTTCGACTGGGCTGGAGACACCTGTGGTGGGGGAGAAGGTGCACGTGGAGGCCAACGTCATGGCCTCGTCTAGCCGGGCTCCTCCTTCGGCTGTCGATGACCTTGAGCTCCTGGACCACGTAAGTCTTCTTTTGTTGTCCTTGTTCTTCTGATTTCTCATCGGGTGCGCGATCAGCGCTCCCGATGGGAGTAGCCCCCGAAGGTGTGGGTGACTAGTATAGTCGCCCGCAACTTTATTGACATCGTGCTTCTTTTATTTTTAGCCATACTATCGCCAGCAGCTAGACGCAGCCGCGGCTTATGTTCGCCTGGAGAAGGAGAGGGACCACCTGCGTTCCTCGCTGGACCAGGCTACTGGCCGGGTGAATGAGCTTGAGAAGGCTCTCCGTGAGTCTCAAGAGCGGGAGCTGGCGCGGGTCGCCCAGGAGAAGACTCAAATCGGTCGCCTCCTTTCACTCGCCGCTGCTCTTGGGGGTGAGTGTCAGCCTTTCGCTTACTTAGGTTTCGTTCCTTTTCTTGTCCTGACTTTGAATTCTGGCGCAGAGACTTGCGGTGGAGTTCCTCCAGAAGATGCTTCGAGTGACACCGTCGAACTGGCGACTGCGGTTGGCTTCTTCGACCGTGTTTGCGCCTATGCCTCGGACGCTCTGAGGAAGTCTGCCGCCGCGCTGGAGAAGTCGACCGGGGCTCTGGCCGTGGTGCATCAGAGCATCTTCCCGGGCAACCAGCCGCCAACGACTGTGGATGATCTGGCTGCGCCGTTTGGGGACGCGACCACCATCGCCGGCTTCACGCGGTCGCAGACGGTACGCGGCTCCGAGCTCACCTTCCAGCTCCTTTTAGGCCATCAAGTTCCAGGTGACTTCGAGAAGATCGTCAGCGGTTTTCCTCGCAAGCCTGATGGTCGGACCGCGTCGCTGAGTGGCGTGAAGGAGCGTGCCTCGCGGCTGGCTGCGCAGCTTGTGGCGCTCTTCGAGAGGGCCCTTGCTAAGGCGACTGAAGCGGCTGCTCGGAAGGGCCGTTCCCGGTCGCAGTCCGCGGCCTTAGAGTAGGCGTAGTTTTAGGGATGCGGCAGTCGCTGCGATCTGTATCTTGAACTTCTTGTTTTGTAATGAATATTGCCCATGTCGGGTCTTTTGATCGTCAGTATTGAATTTGCTGACTTCTTTCTTTCTAAGTTGAACTGTGTTTGGCAGTCGCCTTTCTGTATTGACTCTGCGTATTCCTGACAGATTGCCACACGCGCTGATGCTCCGCCTTCTCCCTTGGCCGGGCCGAGTGGCGCGGCGTCTTCTTCGGGTGCTCGCCGTCGTAGGGCGGCGCCGGCTCCTCCGCGCAGCGCAAATGACCAGCGGGTGATCACCTATTTGAAGAACAAGGTGGTGGAGCTTGAGGCGACCCTGAAGAATACGGAGCTGACGTTGCAGCGCTCCCAGTCGCACCCCACGGCGGAGTTCTCACGTCGTGAAGATTTTTTGCTTGGAGAGATGGACTTGATCAGTCGGCAGTTGCAGGGTATGTATCATGCTGGCGACTGCCGTCCCAGTTGTTTATCCTTCTCGTTCTGACTTGCAGTTGATGTGTGCAGATGTTAATCCCGATTGGGAAGCCGAGCGGGATCGCGTTGAAGAGCGAGTCACTCGAGAGGCGTCAGGAGACTCCTATGAAGCTCGCCAGTTCTGGGTGAACAAGTCGAGGGGGCGCGTCCTTGCCACGATGCTTGATCGTACATGGCGCGCTGCCTTTCTTCTGGAGAGCTGTCGGAAGACGCTTTTGCACGTCAACCGCGTGTACTTCCCGCATAATGCGCAGCCGAACGGGTTGCCTGCCTTGCTGGAGAGGTTCCGTGATGGCGAAGGGCTGAAGGAGGTTGTCGACGCTCAGCTTGTGGCTGGTGCCAACGCGGCGCTGGCGTACGTTCGGATGCACCGGCCACATCTTCCGCTTGAGCGGGTGCTTGAAGGCTTGCCAGGTGACGACGACTTCGACGAGACTTTGCCGGCTGCGCGCCGGATTGTCCGGCAAGTTCAGGATTTGAGCGAGCGGCTTGTAGGTCCTCTCGACGCGCCAAAGGCTGAGCCTGCAGTTTAGAGTAGCTGTCGTCTGATGCACAGTGTTAGCTATAGAGGGCAAATTTGCCTTTGTAAATACATTGTAATATTTCCTAGTACTGTTTCGAGTAATGAAAACATGATATGTTACTCGAAAGTGAGGGCGTATGATTCGACCTGGATGGCGCAGCTGCCAAGTATGCCAAGCGGCGGCCTATTTTTAACAAGTGTTACCTGTATGCCGCAGTCTCTGGTTCTACCAGGTGGCGACTTAGGGTTTTGATTAACTCCTGTCTGGCGCAGCCCCCGAGTAAGTTGAGTGACGGCCTAGGATTGCAAGTGTTACCTGTTTGGCGCAGCCCCCGAGTACGTCGGGTGGTGACCTAGGTTTTGGAACTTGACCTGTGCAGCGCAGCCCCCGAGTATGTTCGAGTGGCGGCCGAGGGTTTTTCTGAGTCCTGTTTGGCGTAGCCCCCGAGTAGGTCGAGTGGTAGCCTAGGGTTGCAAGTGTGACCTGTGTGGCGCAGCCCCCGAGTATGTCGGGTGGTGACCTAGGATTTGGAACTTGACCTGTTCAGCGCAGCCCCCGAGTAGGTTCGAGTGGCGGCCGAGGATTTTTCTTTGGCCTGTTTGGCGTAGCCCCCGAGTATGTCGAGTGGTAGCCTAGGATTGCAAGTGTGACCTGTGTGGCGCGGCTCCCCGTAAGTCGTGGGTGGCGCCTTAGGATTTTGGACTTGACCTGTATGGCGCAGCCCCCGAGTCGGTCGAGTGGCGGCCTAGGATTTTTTGACTTTGTGCTTGTTTGGCGCAGCCCCGAGTGGTTCGGGTGGCGCCTAAGCTGTTATTTCAACCTGTGTGGCGCAGCCCCCGAGTGGCTCGGGTGGCGGCCTAGGATTTTGATTGTGCTTGTATGGCGCAGCCCCCAAGTGGATCGAGTGGCGGCCTAAGCTGTTATTTCAACCTGTGTGGCGCAGCCCCCGAGTGGCTCGGGTGGCGGCCTAGGATTTTGATTGTGCTTGTATGGCGCAGCCCCCAAGTGGATCGAGTGGCGGCCTAAGCTGTTATTTCAACCT
Source organism: Poa annua (assembly GCA_026929855.1). Taxonomy (NCBI): domain Eukaryota; kingdom Viridiplantae; phylum Streptophyta; class Magnoliopsida; order Poales; family Poaceae; genus Poa; species Poa annua. Next base: position 84,165,023 of record CM049430.1, read on the forward strand.
GTGTGGCGCAGCCCCCGAGTGGTTCGAGTGGCGGCCTAGGATTTTTGAGCTTCTTGAGTGACTGGAAAAGGAGACAGATTTTCTTCAAATCACTTTATTGATTCTTGCGAGCAGGCCGCCTCATTAAAAACCTTCCAGTCCCCGCAGGTACCCTGGTAAGGAAAAGAGCGCGTCTGAAACCTGCCGCGTTGACTTTCTTGTATAATGGTTACTTGAACTAGGCGTAGAATCTGCGTAGTTGTGCTATGTTCCATGGATTGCTGCAATCCGCTCCGGTCTTCGAGTCCTTTAGGCGGTATGCTCCATTGCCTATTGCTTCTGTTACGATGTACGGGCCCTCCCATGGGGAAGCGAGCTTGTGCACCTTCTTTTGCTTGAGTCGAAGAACCAAGTCGCCTGCCACGAACGCTCTTGGTCGCAGCCTCTTTGTATGATAATTGCGCAGGTCCTGCTGATACACGGCTGATCGTGCCAGGGCGATGTCGCGTGCTTCGTCCAGGGTGTCTCTGCTGTCTTCGAGTGCTTCCTCTGCTTCTGACTCGTCGTAGGCGACTACTCTTGGTGCGTCGAACTTGATGTCGCAGGGGAGGACCGCTTCTGCACCATACACCATGAAGAATGGCGTGTAATGGGTAGATCTATTGGGTGTTGTTCGCAGACTCCAGAGGACTGATGGCAGTTCTTCCACCCAAGCGCCCGCTGCGCGTTTGAGGGGCGCGCGCAGTCGCTTCTTGATGCCGTTGCAGACTAATCCATTGGCTTTCTCTACTTGTCCGTTGGACTGTGGGTGTGAGACCGACGCGTAGTTGAGCTTGATCCCCTGCTCTGAGCAGAAGTCTTTGAATTCCTCGGCTGTGAAGTTTGAGCCGTTGTCGGTGATGATCCCATTAGGTACTCCAAACCTGAAGATGATTGACCTGATGAAGTTGACCGCTGTGGACGCAGTCGAACTTGTGATGGGTACGGCTTCGATCCACTTCGTGAATTTGTCGACTGCGACCAGGAGGTGAGTATGACCTCCGGGTGAGGATTTCTTCAGCGGGCCCACCATGTCCAGGCCCCATTGGGCGAAGGGCCAGGCTAGTGGTATTGTTTTGAGCTGTGATGCTGGGGCGTGCGGCTTGTTGGCAAATTCCTGGCACCCCGTGCATTTCTTCACCAGCTCCTCAGCGTCCTGCATGGCTGTGAGCCAATAGAACCCAGCTCGTAACGCCTTGGCCACAAGTGCCCGGCTGCTTGCGTGATGCCCGCAGGTACCCGCATGGATGTCGAGTAAGATGGCTTGGCCGTCGACTGGATCTATGCACCTTTGAAGGATTCCTGATATGCTTCTTTTGTAGAGTTCCCCGTTGATGACGGTGAAACTTTTGGAGCGTCTGATGATGCGCTTCGCTTCGACTGGGTCAGCTGGCAGCTTCTGATGTAGTATATATGCCAGGTATGGTCCTGTCCATGTGGCTTCGACTAGCATGACTTCCATGGGGACCTTCTCTTGGCTTGGCAGGTTGGCGTCGCCTTTTGCGGTTGTAGTGCTTGCTGTGCCCTGAGTCTTGATGGATCTCTGTGTGATGCACTCGAGGAAGACGCCGGGTGGAACTGGTACCCTGTCTGAGCCCATGTTAGCTAGGGCGTCGGCTTCCTCGTTGCTTTCGCGGCCGATGTGGCGTAGCTCGCAGCCGTCGAAGTTTCCTTCCATCTGGTTGTAGAGGTCTCTGTAGGCGATCATATTGTCGGCGATGGCGTCGCAGGACTTCATGGTTTGCTGCACCACCAAGTAGGAGTCGCCGTAGATCATGAGGTGCGTTGCGCCGCAGTTCTTGGCCATCCGCATGCCATGGATCAGGGCCTCGTACTCGGCTTCGTTGTTGGATGGCGTCGGAAAGTCCATCTGTAGGACGTACTTGAGCTTGTCGCCTTTGGGGGAGATGAGCACGACTCCTGCCCCGGCTGACTTGAATTTCTTGGAGCCATCAAAGTACATTGTCCATGCGTTGGACAGGTCGGGGACGTTCGATAGCTGGGCTTCTATCCACTCCGTGGTGAATTCTGGAAGAACTTGGGCTTTGATGGACTTCGGGTGAGCATACTTCAGCCCCCATGGTCCTAGCTCGACAACCCACTTGGCGACTCGTCCTGTCGCGCGCTGATTCGTGAGGATGTCTGCTAGTCCGGAAGAGCTTACCACCGTGATCGGGTGCTCGGAGAAGTAGTGCACGACTTTTCTGGAGGTCATGAAAACTCCGTATGCCAGCTTCTGGTAATGTGGGTAATTTTGCTTGGACAAGGTGAGTACCTCGCTAAGGTAGTAGACGGGCCTCTGCACCGGGTGGTTGTGTCCTTCTTCTTCGCGTTCGACTACGAGTACCGTGCTCACCACCCTGTTTGTTGCTGAAACGTACAGGTAGAGCGGCTCGTTTTCCAGTGGTGCCACGAGGACCGGGGAGGTTGTCAATGTCTTCTTGAGATGGTCGAACGCGTCCTGCGCCTCTTGCGTCCACTCGAACTTGTCTGACTTCTTCATCAGTTGGTAGAAGGGTAAGGCCTTTTCTCCCAACTTACTAATGAACCGACTGAGAGCTGCGACTCGGCCAGCTAATCGTTGCATCTCCCTGAGCTTCGTTGGTGCTGGCATTGTGAGTATGTTCTGCACCTTCTCGGGATTTGCTTCGATTCCTCGTGCGGATACAAGGTACCCTAGTAGCTCTCCGGCTGGCACGCCGAACACGCACTTCTCTGGATTGAGTTTGATCTGGTACGCGTCGAGTGCGGCGAAGACCTTGCGTAGGTCGGCGACTAGGGTGTCCTTCTTCCGGGTAGTGACGACGATATCGTCGACATAGACTTGGACGATTTGCCCGATTTGCCCCTTGAGGCATGCTTGCATTGTCCGCTGGTACGTGGCCCCTGCGTTCTTTAACCCGAACGGCATCGTCTGGTAGCAGAAAACGCCGTCGGGTGTGATGAAGGCTGTCTTCTCTTCGTCCTCGACCTTCAGCCTGATCTGCTGGTAACCTGAGTAGGCGTCCAGGAAAGACAGGCGTTCGCAGCCTGCGGTCGAGTCGATGATCTGGTCTATCCGCGGGAGCGGGAAGTGGTCCTTGGGGCAGCATTTGTTGATTGCGGTGAAGTCCACGCACATGCGTAGTTTTTTCGTTTTCTTTTTCTCGACTAGAACGGGGTTAGCGACCCAGTCCGAGTCCTTGATCTCTCGGATGAACTTGGCGTGCAATAATCTGTCGACTTCCATGGTGATAGCGTCTCGTTTGGGCCCTGAGAAGCGTCGCATGGATTGCTTGACAGGTCTTGCGTCCTTGTGTACTTTCAGAGAGTGCTCGGCGAGTTCCCTGGGTATCCCCGGCATGTCAGAGGGTTGCCATGCGAAGATTTTCCAGTTCTCACGTAGGAACTCGACGAGCGCGCTTTCCTATGCGGGTGTCAGGCTTGATGAGACCTTGACTGTCTTTCCACTGTCGGTCGGATGGACTTGGTGGGTGATAGTGTCGTCGTTTGTGTTGAACGCTGCGTCCTTGGCGGGCTTCTTGCGAGCCGGGAAGATGGTCTTGTCATTGTCGGCTGATATGGCCTTGAAGTGCTCTTCGACGCCGAAGAACTCGGAGATCTTGGCGAACTCGCGGTCGCAACTGTTGGAGAGGCCGAAGTCGCCGCGGACGGTGATCACTCCCTTTGGCCCGGGTAACTTTATCATCAGGTAGGCGTAATGGGGTACTGCCATGAACCTGGCGAAGCTTGGGCGTCCGAGGATGGCGTGGTATTGTGACTTCCAGTCGACGACCTCAAAGTCTGTCGATTCCTTCCTGAAGTGCTCGGGTGTTCCGAGGATGACGTCGAGTGTGATTGTTCCCATGGGTGTGATTGGCTGCCCTGGTACTATGCCGTGGAAGGTGGTCTCCGACTCCGGCAATTTTTCTGTCGATCTATTCATTCGTCTGAGGGTGTCGGCGAATATGATGTTGATACCGCTACCTCCGTCTAGGAATACCTTTTTCAGGCTGTAGTCGCCGATCAGGGCCTCAATCACGAGTGCGGCGTGTCCGGGTCGGACTACCTCTGCTGGGTGATCTGCCCTGGAGAATGTGATTGGTGTCTCAGACCCGCGCAGGTAGTCTGGTACCGTGCGCGGGCTGTTGATGGCCTGGAGTACTTGGCGTGTGATGATCTTCTGCCTCCTGTTCGACGGGGGTCCCTTCTGGATCATGTTCAGCTGTCCTCGTGCGGCTGGGTACGCGTCAGCTGCTGCCGGCGGACCTTGCTGCTGCTGCTGCGGCTGGGGGAATGCCGCTTGCACTTGGTTATTATTGGCGGGTGCCGCCTGGATGGCCAGCTGCGGTGCTGCTTGGATGGCCTGCACCGGGGCGATGATTTGCTGCATGGCATGGTATATTTTTCTTGCTTTGCGGCAGTCTTTCAGCAGGTGGTTTGAACCATACTTTCCTGTTACCGGGTTGCGGAACGAGTGATGTTTGCAGGGCTGCATTAGTTCTTCTGCCGCAGTTAACGGGCGCTTCCACTCGCGCTTCTGACTTCCGTCGTTGCGGTCGACGCTGCTGCTGCCACGGTTGTACTGGCTCGAGCTGGGCTGTCGACGTTGCTCGTGCTGTCGACTGTCCTCACGCTTGACCTCGCGGGGGGTTTCGTAACCCGCCGCTACTAACTCGATTGAGTCGTGCGTGTATCGTGCCTTCCTCTTCTGACGTGAATCGCGCCAGTTGCTTGTTTCGCCTTCCTTTTTGGGAGAAGTTTCGCGGACGTAGTCCTCTCCTTCAGCCCATTGGTTGGCTGTCTTCATTAACTCTATTGTTGTCTTCGGCTGGAGCCTACCAAATTCCTCCCGGAGGTCGCGGCGAGAAACGCCATGCATGAAGGCGTCCATCACCCTGTCCTCTGATACGGGTTCCATGGTGTTGCGAAGGAGTGTCCACCTCTGGATGTAAGATCGGAGCGACTCGTCTTTCCCTTGCTTGCAGGCCTGCAACTCGATGTAGGTTGTTGGTCTGGCGAATGTTCCTGAGAAACTTTTGATGAAGTTGTCCTGGAACTCCTCCCACGTTCGGAAAGAATCTTTGGGTTGGCTTGTGAGCCACCCGCGCGCAGAGTCTGTCAGCATGAGCTGGATGTACTGCATTGCCGTTGTCGATGTTCCGCCTTGGCAGGTGCAAGCGATAAGGTAGTCCTCAAGCCATAACTTCGGGTCTTGCTTCCCGTCGTACTTTGGTGTGCCGGCCGTCAATTTGAAGCCTTTGGGCATGCGGGTGTCGCGGATGTTGAAACTGAAACATGCCGCACCACATGGCTCGAAGTCGCGGTCGGTATGATCATCCGCCTGTGCGGCGTTAGCCGAACGCTCCTTGCGGCTGCGGTCCACCGTCTTCTGTGTCAGGACGTCTCGAAGGTCCTTGACTGGCTGTCGCTGCGCCGCCGGGATGCCCGACGTCGTTGGTCCATGAGCTTGATTACCTGGCCCTTGGGCCGCTAGAGCTTCTTCGATTGCCCTTATGGAGGCAATTTGTTGCTTGTGGAGGAGCGAGCGCGCGTCGCCCTCTGGTGGCTGCGTGAGCCGAAGGTACGTCTCGACTGATATCAATGCAGCGTTTGCTGTTTTTGGGATGGGTATCCCGTTTTCATCTTCGGTGACGAAGGAAGAGTCGAGGTTGCGGGTTAGCCTTGTTCGGTCAGCTTCTGCCATGTGAGGGACACGGGCTCTGGTTCGCCGTGCTCCCTGGTTCACCTCAGTGGAGGATGTGAAGGAGAGGGCGGCCCGCCTGGCGCTTGATGCATCCGCGTCCCTTTTGCGCCTGAGAAGTTCGGCCTTTTCGGCGCGAATCCGTTCGCCTTCCTTGCGTAGCAAGTACTGGACCGCCAGGTGGTCCTCGCGAGATGCGTTGGGTGGGGGGAACGTGCCCTCGTCCACATGCTTCATGGCTTGGATCGCCATGTCCCGCGTGATGACCAGTTTGGTGTTGTCTGGCATGTCCACCTCTAGCGGGTATACGGGTTCATCTCCGTCGTCATGCGGTGCTGTGCCGGCCATGAAGACTTGCCTGGGGTAGACTTGGGTTGGAGAGTTGGTGCTGCCGCTGCTGCTTCTGTCACCCTCGTCTTGCTCGGGGTCGAAGATTGCTGCAACGTGGCGCGCGGCGCACTTACTGTCGCGTCTCTTCAAGATTGTCCATGTACCCGCAGTCGACGGGGACAGTGCGAGTGGCTTGGGGTAGACTTGAGACTTCCACGAAGATGAGGGCGCGCGCGGCGTTGATGTCGGACGCGTGCCCTTGACCGTGCGTGCGGGCGCGGCGGTGGAGGTGGGTCTTGACTTGATTGTCGGTGTAGATGTCCTCTTCGCGGGTGCAGCTGGTGCAAACCTTGCGGGTGCGGCAGATGCGATCCTCGTGGGTTCGGCGGGCGCGATCTCCGCGGGTGCGGAAGATGCGATCTTGACGGGTCCAGCGGTCGCGATCTCCGCGAGTGCGGCAGATGCGATCTTGACGGGTTCCGCGGGCGCGATCTCCGCGGGTGCGGCAGATGCGCTCTTGACGGGTTCCGCGGGCGCGATCTCCGCGAGTGCGGCAGATGCGATCTTGACGGGTCCAGCGGGCGCGATCTCCGCGGGTGCGGCAGATGCGCTCTTGACGGGTTCCGCGGGCGCGATCTCCGCGGGTGCGGCAGATGCGATCTTGACGGGTCCAGCGGGCGCGATGGTCGGCGATTTTGGTGACGCCGTCGCGCGTAGCGCGGTAGTCGTAGACCTGAGTATGCCACGACTATCGATGCAACAGAATATGGAGCCGAAGGTGATGTGTATACCTTTGTCCAGATCGGCGTACATCGACTGGTGGGCTTGCGAGTGGATGACGTACTCGAAGGAGCCGAGTCGGATCGACTCCCTGATGGCGGATGCGCCGATCTTGATTGCGGATGGAGCCGGTGCGACCATGATCCTAGCACTTGTTGAACTTCCCACAGACGGCGCCAATTGACGAGGTTGTAACTCGGCAAGTCCCAGGGTTGTGCACCCCGGGTTGATTGATGGGGAGAGAGTAGAGTGCAAGGTGATCACGACGGCTAACAGGCGAGGTTTACCCAGGTTCAGGCTCCCGGAGGATAACACCCTACTCCTGCTTGTCTGATTATTGATGCGAGTTGTGGTTACAATGGCGAGATTGCGATCTCGCTAGGGTTTGTGTTGTATCTATGAGCGTGTCCTCTGGGACGGGCAACCCTCCTGGCTTTATAGGCAGCCAGGTCTCGGGTGGTTGGTGCCGATGGCAACTACAGATATGGCAGGTTATGCTTCCTAACCGACTTGGACTAGGTTACATGGTATCCCGCGTGGGCCTCCCGTGGGCCTTTCCATCCTTGGCGCGGCCCAGGTAGCCTTCTCGTGGGCTACCCGTAAGGCAGCCCCACGTCAGCTGGCAACGGGTCGCTCAGGTTGATCGTGCGCGTTGCGTGCTGGCCGCTTGCTCGCGTGCGTTGCGTGCCGGCCGCACGTTCTAGCTGCTGACCGCGCGTGCTGGCTGCTGGTCGGTCACCGCCGCCGCCATGCACTAACGCGCTAGGAAACCTAGCGTTTCCTTGTCCCCAACTGGGACATGCCGGAACGAACCGGCCCAACGTGCGCTGTGCGAACTGGGCCGTTTTTTTTCTACCCATTGGAGGGCTAGTCCTTGAGTTTCAGTCGGCCCGTTTTCGGCCTGCTACCTACACGGACCGGACTGCATAAGATCTGCGCGAGATATTTACATTTTAGCACTGGTACTTTTCCAGTTTCGTGTATAATTTTATTCCTGCTGAATAATTTACCTTTAAGTACCTAGAATAGTCCGTTTTGCTGAGAATTGTATATTTGGGTATTAAAAGGCTACGGAAAATCATCTTTAGAACCAAATTTTATGTTTAGAATGCGCTTAGCATAATATCTCTATGTACATGCTTTTATATCATGTTTTACTACAGTAATTAATTGTTTTAATACTTAGTAGAGCATTTTTAGCATGTTCTTTTAAATTTTGGAACGCCGTCTTATTGAAATTTTTGTATCAACATCGCTTTATGCAATCGATTACCTGCTGTAATCTGATGTGTTTTTGCATAAATCACAGATGGCCGGAATCATGAACCGGGAATTCGAGGAGTTGGCCCAGAACGGGATGAACTACCTGACTTGGGCCTCGGACGTTGGACTCGTCCTCGAGGGCCGCAAGCTTAAGGGAGTGCTGGACGAGGGGACCCGGATGGCCCCCAGCGCCACCACTCCGGCGAAAAACGCCCAAGTACTGCACTTCCTCCGCCATCATCTGTGTACTACCTTGAAACAGGAGTACATGGCCGAACGAAGTGCTTCAGCCCTGTGGACCGCCCTTGAGGCACGGTTCGCTAGGCTGAAGTACACCATTCAGCCACAGGCGGAGGCGGAATGGATGCGTCTGAGGTTTGCGGACTTCAAGATGGTGGGAGATTATAACTCAAAGTTACACAAGATTACTACCTCTCTTCAGTGTTGTGGTGTCACTACCACAGATAGTCAGAAGATTGAGAAAACGCTCTCCACGTTCCATCCATCAGCTCTCGAGAGTGCACATAACTACCGCCAGGAGAAGTTCACACAGTACGCTATGCTTATCGACGCTCTCCAGGTCGGCGTACATCGACTGGTGGGCTTGCGAGTGGATGACGTACTCGAAGGAGCCGAGTCGGATCGACTCCCTGATGGCGGATGCGCCGATCTTGATTGCGGATGGAGCCGGTGCGATCATGATCCTAGCACTTGTTGAACTTCCCACAGACGGCGCCAATTGACGAGGTTGTAACTCGGCAAGTCCCAGGGTTGTGCACCCCGGGTTGATTGATGGGGAGAGAGTAGAGTGCAAGGTGATCACGACGGCTAACAGGCGAGGTTTACCCAGGTTCAGGCTCCCGGAGGATAACACCCTACTCCTGCTTGTCTGGTTATTGATTCGAGTAGCGATTACAATGGCGAGATTGTGATCTCGCTAGGGTTTGTGGTAGTTCTGAGCGTGTCCTCTAGGACGGGCAACCCTCCTGGCTTTATAGGTAGCCAGGTCTCGGGTGGTTGATACAGATACGGTAGGTTACAAGACCTAGCCGAGTTGGACTAGGATATGAGATACCCCGAGTGGGCCTTCTGCGGGCCTTTCCATCCTTGGCGCGGCCCAGGTAGCCTCATCGTGGGCTACCCGCAAGGTAGCCCCACGTCACCCTCAATCAACCCGGGGTGCACAACCCTGGGATTTGTCGAGTTACACCCTCGTCAAGCGTCCCATGCTAGGATAAAGTTATCTCATGAGACGGTCACTACGAAGGTAACATCTTGTGAGCCTCTTGTGGACACTAGCACAACTTCTACTACTAATGCTTTATTGCAATGTGTTAGTACTAGTAATTCTACATCACATACCATTGCTAAATCTTGTGATGAATTGCATTCCTTGCCTTGTTTCTCTTACAATGTAGCATCTACTTCCTCTAGTATTTGTGTAAGGAAAGTCCACCCTCGACAACTTGTTGAGAGTGCAACAACTTCCTCATGACAAGAGTGGACTTGGATTCAACTCCAATAACAAGAACAAGTCCAATGTCAAGAAGAAGCACAAGTTCGTCAAGAAGAAGGGCCAAGAACAAGCTATTGATTCGGTCAAGATTGTGTGCTTCAAGTGCAAGGTCAAAGGGCACCATGTTAGGTCTTTCCCTTTTAAGAAGAATCCTCTTAGTGAGAAGCAACAAGGGAAGCAACCTCAAGTCCAAACTCAAGCTTCCCAAGTTGAAGAACCTTCCCTTCCCAATAAGAAAGGTAAAAACCGTCTTTGCTACAAATGTCGTGGGAAGGATCACTTTGCTTCTTCATGCACTCATGGTAACTTATCCAACCCCACTATAATTGGCAATGTCTATTCTTTTCGAAAGGATAAGGTTGACAATGTGTTTGCCAAAGTTATTGGTACTCAAAGTGGTGTCAAGAAAAGAACCATTTGGGTTGCCAAGCTTATTGTGACTAATCTCTTAGGACCCAACTTGGTTGGGGACCAACAAACTAAACTTGATCAATAGGTGTAAGTGGACGACATTGGAGACTTGACTACATTACAAACAATTAAGCGATCTTCATCATTCTTATTCTCTCAAGTCAAGTCAATTGGATTATATTGTCTTAGTATATATCCAATGCTCCTCCTTGCGGTAACTTGTATTTAATTCATTTGTATACATTGAAAGTTAGTTGCACCCTTGCATGTGTTTGGTTTTGTACCTTACAAGTGTTTATATGTGTTGTGCACTCTACTTACTTATGTTGAGTAATCAAGCTTGTGTATGTTGGTTTGCACACCATGTATGTTTTGAGCCTCTTGTCTATTTGCGTTCATTTTAATTGGCTCTTGTAGGGATATTAATGGAATATCCCATTTTGGCGGAGTGATGTGCTCTTTGGTAACTCACCACCCTAAAATGTGTATTCATGAGGAATACCACTTAGTGGTGATATTTCAATATTATCTACTCTGTCTTACTCATGAGAAATTCAAATTCAAATGTGCATTAATTATCTCTTGTTGGATTTCTCTTGCCTCTTGTTAAAAAGAATGGATTATCACATTATGGGTGAGTAATAAGCTATCTGCATATTACAAGCCTAGAAAATGTGAACATGAGAGGTAGTGTCACCTAGAGTTGATATTGTTGATTATCTTGTTCCTAGGTGGCATGGTACTCAAACAAGTTCCATATTTGCTTAAACGCATTTTGTTCGCCCATCTTTTGGTATCTTGTTTGTGAGAGAGTTTCTTGATGCTTAAGTACGATCATTGAATATGTGAAGTCATCAAGAATCTCTATATAAGCATGTTTTTCAATTCTTATCTTTTGCCACATGCTTATGTGTTGTAAATATGATCTTGAAAATATTTTCCATATACCACCGAGAAATATCTCAATACATTCATTGTCCTTGACAAGTGATAATTATATTGGTGGTAGAATTATTTATCATATTTACATTGGCTATTGTTTCTAAATTGTATTATTCTATCGCCAAGTTTGTTTAGGTTTAACCATCCTTTTGTCTTCTTTGCTTCATTTGGATCCTCTTTGTTGCTCTACTCATAATTTGTGTTGTGCTTTCTTGAGTTAGGAAAAGCAAGGATCCCATTGTTGTGCATTTACATTCTAAGACTTAATTCTAAGTAATGCACCATCCTTGGGGGAGCTATCCTACATTGAGTATAACATCAACCTTTTAATTGTTATCGGGTCTTATTGATTTTCTTGAACTTTGTGCTCAAAAGGATATATGGAGGGTAATGATTCCACTTGGATGCATTTTGTATTTACATACAAGATCTCAAATAATGCACTAATCATGGGGAAGTTACTCTATACTCTTTTGAACACTATTCTTTAAATTGGTTTGCTATCTTATTGCTCTTCTTGAACATGACTAATGTTTTAACAATGTATATGGAGAGTAATGATCTCATTTGTGTGCATTTTGTATTCATATACAAGATCATAAATAATACAAAAATCATGGGGGAGCAATCCTATACGTTATTGAACATTAGTTATCTTCAATTGGTTTTTATCCCGATGACATGTCTCTTTGAAAGACAAACATTTTTTGTCTTAGTACTTTGTGCCATCATGAAAAGTGTAGAGGGCTTGCTTTATTTGTTTGACCATACTCTTCTTTATGGAGTTGGCTATCTCATCCCATGGTTCTTAGTATACCTTCTTGGATGAGATAAACCTTCAAACATGTTTGTTTGATTTATTTTTTATGCTCATTGGTTTAGCCTTGACCGTGTTTTCATTTGATATCTCTTCAAATTGGTTTCTCCAATCATGTGTTGATTTGAGTCTTTGATACAATGAGGACAAATGTTTCTCTTGCCACTCTTTTGTGTAGCTTCTTGATTTAATTGGTGTTTTGTCCAAATTGTATCTCGTTTGGTTATTGAAAGTTTTGTGCATTCATATTTACTATATATATATAGGACATATTCATACTACCCTCGAAGGTAACTACCCCACGTGTGTTTCACACAATGTATGGAGTATCTATCATAACATGAGGTATGTATCATGTAGTATGGAGTATATAATGCTATTTCAGTACTATAGATACTTTTTTTAGTAGTATGTAGAAAACTTTTACATACTTCTCTTTTATATGCATATATGACGATATTTCGAGTATATAGTGTAAAATATTAGGCCATTTGCAATTTTTTCATTAAAGTTGTTTTTAGGTATATATATATATATATATATATATATATATATATATATATATATATATATATATATATATATATATAGGTAAAATGGTTTCTACCCTCAAAGGTAACTACCCCACGTCTCATATGCCAACTTACGGAAGTACTTTGTCATAATTTATCGGTTTGAGTATGTTCGTATACTATATCTAAGATACCCAAAAACAGCTTTAATGAAAAAATTGCAAATGGCCTAATGTTTTACACTATATACTCGAAATATCGTCATATATGCATATAAAAGAGAAGTATGTAAAAGTTTTCTACATACTACTAAAAAAAGTATCTATAGTACTGAAATAGCATTATATACTTCATACTACATGATACATACCTCATGTTATGATAGATACTCCATACATTATGTGAAACACACGTGGGGTAGTTACCTTCGAGGGTAGTATGAATATGTCCTATATATATATATATATATATATATATATATATATATATATATATATATATATATATAGGGTAGCGGTAGCGCTATTTGACTCCCTGGGAGTAGAATAGTTATTCTACACCCACCCCGTATCTTTTGAACCGTAAAGTATTTTTACGTCACGTAAATTTTGCCGTACTTCGTAAGTTTATGGGAACGTAAGAAAATATTAACATGCCGTAAAAAATTATTTATGTGGCATATAAAAAATATTACGTAAAATACGTATTTTTACCTATTTTTACACTCTAATAACTTATATATTGCATTTCTTATGTATATTTTTTAGTTATGGGGCAAAATAAATATAATTATTTGGATCATAAACATATTTTTTTTATAAAAAACAATGTAAAAACTTTCGGGTGCAAAATAATTTATTCTGCACCTGGGTGCAGAATAGGGTTTCTATATATATATATATATGGGAAATAGTGGGATGCCCATGGTGATAGCTGCGCACCAACATCCAACCATCCATACGCGATATTGAGTGAACTTCCCCGGAGACATTGCAACCTCATAGTTAACAGACATTCGACGGAGCTTGCTATCAACGTCGTAACGAGAGAACGAATTCTTACACACGTCTTTCACGCAACTAGACCGCTAGCCGATGACCATGCTTTTTTGTATACGGAAAATGAGATTCACACTGCCACCGTGTAGTGGAGAGAAATCATGCTAGCCATAACTCATCAACACCGTCGGGTGGAGAGAAATCATGCTAGACAGAATTATACATCAACACCGTGTTGCGGAGAGAACACATGCTGGCTAGTACTTATCACCACCGTGGTGTGGAGTGAAATAATGCTAGCCAGAACTAGAAATCACCATGGTGGTGTGGAGAGAAAACACGCAGTGCACAACTTGATGTGTGATGGACGGTAGCGTTATTTCACGGTTCCCTTGGTTGATTTGTGATGGACGGTCGTTTCATGGACACCGGTTGACATCATTATCATGGGAAGCTTGGTAGCCCATGCCTGCGTAAATGATGTGATGCACCGAGTATATGACATGGGAACGGCTTACGGAGCGTTTAACGCCTCCGTGAAATAAACTTCTCTACCCGCTCGTCGTTCCAATGCGCTTCTTATCAGACTTACTTTACTCTCTGTATCCTACGGTAGCCACCATATGCGCAGCTATCCCTGTGGGCAGGAAATCCGCGTTGATATATATATATATATATATATATATATATATATATATATATATATATATATATATATATCTTATGGCATGCTTACTTTCATTGATCCAATATATAGAATAAACTCCATCAAATCCTAAATGGCTAAGATGTGCATGAAATTCTATTTCATATCAATATGCACATATTTATGTGGAGTTTGTCCTATGTATTGTAGTTGGTCTAACTACTTTGGACCCAATTAGTTTGGGTACCATAGTGTACTTGATTTGTTTTAGGTACATGGGAGATGCATTGGAAGCTTGCCTCTTTTTAAAGAAGATGTCTTCACCATGGGCTTCTTGGAGCCAAGCTTGGATGATTGTGAACTCTCATCTTCTACACAGTCAACGCTATCTCGGTAACAAGTATCCAACTCATGCATATACTTCTCGCTCTCAACCTTGTGTAGGTTGTTCTTTGGCATGAGTTTCTCCAAGTTGCATTTGATATGGTTTTTGCAAAGTTTCTTTCAAAATATCTTCATTGCTAATGTGAGTAGGCCGGGATGATTACACATCAACGTGATTTATATAATCATCTTCATGATTCACCGATCCCCAGTATGTTAATCTAGCAAATTCATTTCAAAGTCTCTCGTGTGCAATGTTGATGAATTCTCATAAATAATTTGCCTTATGTGATATTTGTTTTGTGTATCGAAGCATCCCAACTATCACTTATCCTATGTGGATATTTGTTATGCTTTGAGAATTTGGTGTTGGAAGTTCATCTATGCCCGTTAAGATTAGTTTGAGATATGTGCTTTGCTTTAAAGCAAAAATCTTATCGGTGTATCTATGACTTCCTCTTGGATATCATGTTTTTACCTTGCACCTATTTTTGTGTGTGCATGTTTCTTTGTTGACTTAGTGTCTACCTAGAAACTTATACACATGAAAGTAGTTACATCTTTAATTGGTACTCAAAATCGTTAGTGATCACATTTTATTACTTTCTTGATTCTTTGGTGATCTCTAAAAGGCACAAGCTTTGATTTTCTATTGGTATCACATTGATTCTTAATAAGCTTGTGATCCTATTTGTTATATTCTCTTAGGTGTGCTTGTATTTGAAATACATGATATGCACTATGTATCTCATAATTTGAAAGACTATGGTGATGCTTAGGCTCATCCTTGTTTAGTCTCCTAAAATGTATTTTCATGACACACCCATCCTTTCTCGTTTGATCAAGTCTTCATTTGTCACTTCTTTGTCTTGTTGCTCTACATGTGTTTGTGTTCAAAATTATCTAGGAGGGAGTGAGGATTCCATGTTGTGCACACTATATTGAAATGCAAATCCTTCATTGTGCACGTACCTTGGGGAGTTCCCTCTTATTTTTTTTGATCACTTAGTTGATCTTATCATAATATCTTATTATGCTCAATTGGTTTTGGATCCCTTGATTGCTTGCTTCTTTGTGAATGCATTCTTCTTTTACATTTGATATCCTTCTAGTGGATTTTAATTGGTATCTTTCTTGTGCAATTGTTGGATCCTCAATATAGTTTGATCTCCTCCATCTATTCGTCATTGGATAAGTGCATTTGATTTCACTCATATAATGAGAAATGCATAAATCTTGGAGGAGATCTTATTATGTTACCTTTCTAAAGCCTTTCGCCCATTTCGGCAATCGTTGCCAATGGGGGAGAACTTTTGGAGGGTTGTATGGAATTGGCTTTGTACTTTGGTTTCTTCTTAAGTATTTTGCCTTCCCTGCCTTTGCTTTTGTTGCTTGGTTTTATATATAGTGGAAACTCCACCATCGATAATGGTTGACAATATATGTAGTGAATTCATGTTAATACACACGTGCATAAATTATGGGGGAGTTACCTCTATATATGTGCATGGACTAACATCACATACCTTTGTAGCATTTGACGTTAGTACAACCATTCTTGTTCGTTAAATTCCATATTATAAACCCTCCCAAAAGAGATTGTCATCAATTATAAAAATAGGGGAGATTGTAAGAGCATTTTCCTCATGTGTGGTTTTGGTAATTAAATGACAATCCCTATGGACTAATGTTTGCATTGAGATATCTTTATAGCTCGTGTCCATGGGAATAATGGAGTTCATGTGTTGGACTCTAGAAGCTTATTTGGTGACCAAGGTTCCATTCAAAGATGTATATGATGGATGGTCATGTGTTGAGCATATTGTAAGTATGTCTTAAAGTATTCAAGACATCATATTAGGAAAGAAATGTTGGAAGATACAAGGTTGATAAGGATGTTGATCAACACACAAAGCTACAAATGTACCAAGAGGGATCTTGTATCTGTTGGGATGGTAAACACTTGTACGTATAGCTTCCCATGGGATTGCAACAAATGAAGATTTCTTATAGCTCATGGAGGATGACGTCATGTGGTGATCATCATCGAGGTTGAGATGTGCAAGACCAAGACAAGCTTCTTGAAGAAATCCTATGCTTGGAGCTTGGTATGGATACATGAAGACGGAGCCTAGCGAGACTCTCCCATTATTGCTATGGGGGAGTATTTGGAGAAGTCTTCATCAAGCATGTGCTTGGACGCGCAATCAAGAAAGATGATGACGAGGGGGTAACTCGACAAATTCCAGGGTTGTCCACCCCGGGTTGATTGAGGGGGAGAGAGAGAAGCGTTGGTGATCACGACGGCTGACAAGCGAGGCGTTTACCCAGGTTCAGGCTCCCGGAGGATAACACCCTACTTTCTGCTTGTCTGGTATTGATTGCAAGTAGTGGTTACAATGGCGAGATGACAATCTCGCAAGGGTTTGTGGTGGCGGCTATGAGCGTGTCCCTTGTACGAGCAACCCTCCTGGCCTTTATAGGTAGGCCAGGTCCCGGGTGAACGATGCCGATGGCAATTACAGATATGGTAAGAGTCGTATGACCTAACCGACTAGAACTAGGTCACACGATACACCTATTGGGACTTCTTTGGGCTTCCACAACCTTGGCGTGGCCCAGGTATTCTCATCGTAGTGTAGTCGAAGAGTAGCCCCACGTCAGATGACCCACTTGAAGAGATCAAGATATTCATTATCTAACTCAAGTGGAATTCTCAAGGCAAAGGTATGATCTTAATAGGGCTATAAGATAGATAGGCGTACTATCAAGAGGGGCTCTCAAGTGAGTAACTTGATCGCATCGTTCTGGAGGGCTCAAACCTTTGCATACTTGGCATATCATATTTCTTAGTTCTTATTTGGCTTTTATCCTTGTGAGGATTAGAGCTTGGTTCATCTCCATGTCAAGCTCTAGTTAATCGAAAACGGGTTTACTTTGGAAAACATGTTGCGTTTTTTATGTTGGAGGTTTTATTGATTGTTCTCTTATTTGGAAATCTTACATTTCCCCATTTGGTTTTAACCTCACTTGTTGGACTATGATGTTTCTCTGCATGATCTTATAGAGCTCTTCGTGATGATTCCGACAAGACAAAAATCATCGAAAACAGAGTTCGGATGGTCAAGATATCATCGTTTTCGTGTTGACGTTTCTGCTAGGGGCGGAAATTCCGGCCGGCCGGAAAGATCTAGCCAAACTTCCGACCAAACTTCCGGTTTTTCCAGAAAACACTTCTCGGGCGCGTTTTGGGGTGTCCGGGAGGTCCAGAAATCCGGGGTGAGCCCGGAACTTCTGGCCCGAGTGAGAAAAATTGTCCCCAACGGGCAGATTTGTTGGGAACCTATTTAAGGGCTCATCTTCCCCAACGGTTCTCAAGTTTTTGGTGCTCTCTCTCCTCCTCCATTGTTGACCTGCAAAGCTTTGAGATCTCTCAATCCCTCCAATGATTATTGCTATTTCTTGAGGGAAAAGAGAGAGGACATCTAGATCCACATTTCCACCAATCCATCTCTCCTCTAAGTGAGGGGAACTTAGTGGGTCTAGATCTTGGAGTTCCTTTGTGGTTTTTCCGCTTTGTTCTTTCTCTCTTCTCCCCCCATAAGCATTAGTTGCTCTTGGTGGGATTTGGGAGTGAAGGATTGGACTCTTTTGTGGTTTCCTTTGTTCTTCCTCTCTTATTCCCCCATAAGCATTTGTTGTTTTGTTGGAATTTGAGAGTGAAAGACTTGAGCACTTCGTGTGCTCTTGCCATTGCATTTGAATCGGTTTGAGCCCTCCACGAGGATTCGTGGTGGTGTTACTTGTGAGTTTGTTACTCTTGGGTCATTGGACCCTAAACGCCTTTTGTGACTGGCCTTTTGTGGCCAAGACATTTTGATGTCAAGACCTTTTGTGGTCATCTTGAGAGCCCCCAATTAAGTTTTGTGTGTGTGTCTCAAGAGTGTTGTACGGAATTCGATTTCCGCCCCAAAGGAGATCAATAGTGCAAGGGGAACTCGTAACCTTTTGTGGTTGAGTTCATCAGCAGAAGAAGGTGAGTCTTTGTGGCGGTGCGGCTAACCTGTTGTGGTTACGCACACCTCTCCAAACGAGACGTACACCTTTGGGTGGAACTCGAAAATACATGTTCGTCTCCGCGTGCATCGGTTATTTCTATACCCGAGCTCTTTACTTATGCACTTTATATTGTGATAGCCTTCGTGCTTGAAGTTATCTTTCTTGCTATCACCTTGTTACTTGTATTGCTTAGCATAAGTTGTTGGTGCACATAGGTGAGCCTAGTCTATTTATCTAGGTTGTATGCTTGTTAAAATAAAACTCTAGTTTTATTCCGCCTTTATCAAGCATACCGGAATATCCGGGTCTTTCTTGGACCGGATAATCCGGCTTCTCGAAAAAAGTTTTAAATAGCATATTCACCCCCCCCCCCCCCCCCCCTCTAGGCGACGTCTATCCGTTCAAAGTCGCAAACATCCTTCTTTGTTTCAAATATATATATATATATATATATATATATATATATATATATATATATATATATATATATATATAATGGTTTCTACCCTCAAAGGTAACTACCCCATGTCTCATATACCAACTTACGG
The DNA here is from genome assembly GCA_026929855.1 of Poa annua. Taxonomy (NCBI): domain Eukaryota; kingdom Viridiplantae; phylum Streptophyta; class Magnoliopsida; order Poales; family Poaceae; genus Poa; species Poa annua. The sequence goes on from CM049430.1 coordinate 84,183,930, forward strand.
AAGTACTTTGTCATAATTTATCGGTTTGAGTATGTTCGTATACTATATCTAAGATACCCAAAAACAACTTTAATGAAAAAATTGCAAATAGCCTAATATTTTACACTATATACTCGAAATATCGTCATATATGCATATAAAAGAGAAGTATGTAGAAGTTTTCTACATACTACTAAAAAAAATATCTATAGTACTGAAATAGCATTATATACTCCATACTACATGATACATACCTCATGTTATGATAGATACTCCATACATTGTGTGAAACACACGTGGGGTAGTTACCTTCGAGGGTAGTATGATTATGTCCTATATATATATATATATATATATATATAATATTCGGTATTGAGTAGAACAAATTAATGGAGATTGATGTGGCTGGCGAGTTCCAACCTGGAACGTCTTATTAATTATCAGAAAACTGCTTGCGTGAAGAAAATATCAACAAGACGACATAACAAGGTACATATGCCTCCCGGAGCACTTTCTCGCGTCGCCTTTTCGTGTATATATCATTCTGAGACTAAAAACTTTAATACAGAGAAAACTAGACATACAAGATACCCGAAGCCGATGTCACCTGTAAACATAGTTCGGAGGGTTCCTGAACCTCTTCCCCTGATCCTGATGGAGAGGAGATCATCACCGAAGGCTTCTTCATCCTCGTGTCCGCCTTCGGAGTGATGTGTGAGTAGTGCATTCTTAAACAACGGATCCAAAGCAGCAGGTACCTTGTTGTCTCTTCTCTTTGTGCCACCATGTTTTGATCTTACGAGTTGTCTAACATGATCAAGATCACTATTATATAATGCTACATGTTGTGTTCGTTGGTATCTGATAATTTCTGAAGTTATGTTCAAATTGTTTGCCATATCATCATTCTTTTTGGATATGTATCTTCAAAAGGAAGTATTGATCGATACTAAATAGTAGGTTCATATGCCTCCCGTGATTCTAGGCACGAGTGAGAGAAACGTCTAAGAATAGGGGTGTGTTGTTGTACTATGGGTAAAACAACCGTGTAAAGGTCTATATGATTATTATACACATTGCTTAAATTACGTTTGAAATTTATTGTAATTATCTGTTACTTACAATTTAATAATCTTGCGTGACATGCTGAATAGCGATCCTTAGGTGGATTATTAGTTATAGAGTCACTTGGATGGTGGTCTATGTATTTTGACGTAATGTCTAATATTAAATATTACAACGATTTATAACATAACAGTGTTATAAAATGGTTTAATGAATTTGTCAATTGTTCATAGTTCCTGAATGCTTATTTATCTTTTTATGCAGAGACACCACTAGTGAAACTATGCCCCCCAGTCCATCTTTTTACATTGATTAGTACTAACATAGACTCGTAAAATGTGTATGTTACTAGTCTATGTTACTCCCCATTATGACTAGTCTTGCTTGATTTTATAATCATTTGCTCGTTGTCCACTTTTCATATTTATCATACTATTTTCCACCATACGTTTAATATCTTTGTTTTCAGTAAGACGGGAAGCTTGACAACCTTACTAGATCGTTGGGACAAAGTTTGAGTTTATTTTTGTGTAGGTCCATGTCATCCTTTCTAGCGCCGTTGCAAGTTTGACATCAAGTTTTAGCTCACCACTCATATAGATTCAATAACCCCGGTTCATCAACTTGGGAAAAAGCTTCAATTGTTCGCCATCACACTTTCCTTTCTGGTTTCCTAACTACTATGTTTCGTAGCATCAATGTCCATAAAGAAGAAAGAGGGGTGTAGTGAATTTAGATAAGTTTGTGGGTCAATGTTGATTAGATAGGTGGCGGTGTGTAGGCTTCATCAGCCAAAAAATTAGAGGGAACTAGGGAAGCGATGCTTGGAAAAGTAGCGTACAAACGACATCGTTGGTTGTGTGAAAAGCTGCGGGGGCGTATCAGAATTCTATACGAGGAGAACAAGCTCCTAGTTGAACGGTTTCCTTTATATAGATCACAAACCGACCTAGTATGTCTTGTATCTCAAGTTTGTACTTGTATATATACTCAGCAATACAACCAAACCGAGACGTGTAGTTGCAGCCCGACCATAATCTTCTACATTCGCGTTGCGAATTCCACCGTGTCTTCCCATCCGCTGTGGGGTGTCGCCAATGAGCACTTCTTGGCCAGTCAGCCACCCACACACTCTACTGCTCGCCCACTAATCCTTTCACTAATCATGGAAGCTGCTAAAATGTCAAATGATTAGCTCTGCATACAGTGTTACGGTACTAGGTACGTACTAATTAACCGACATATCGAGATGCCAAATAGTTTATCGATTCTAGCTAGGCAGACAGATTCCATGTTTGCTCGATCGAGAGATTATACATGCGCATGCATGAGAGTACTATAAATATATATAGACACACAGTGTTATCAAGACTTGGAAGTAAATCCTTTCTCGGTGAGACTTTACTTGCACACAATGCATGCCCTCTGTCGGTCGACCGCCTCCGGCCCTGCATGTTTGTTCTTCAGGTTTCTGATCAAGAACTCTTTATTAGCACAAGCCAAGGACATCCCTAATTATTTCGAGAAATTTTACACTCGGCACTGGAGTAGAATGGAGATCGATGTAGGTCTGGAATGTCTTGTCAGCTTGATTTATTATCGGACAACACTGCTTGCATAAAGAGAATGTATATGAGCAAGAGCAGCAGAGCAAGGCACAGCTTGTGTGACGCAAGTACGCAGATCGCCAACCAAATCGGGATTACTCCATAATATTCGATCGTCACTACTCATGCATATGGGTATGGCTCATATCATAATCAGCGACAGCGATCGGCGTGTGCGGCACGTTAATTATATTTCTGCATGTCGTACGCCCCCAGCCAGCTTGGCCACATTTTTCTTGGCCTCCGATCATCGATCTGATGCGTGTCTCGTGACCGCCAGCTTCGATCACGTCGCCGGCTGGACGTGACACTAAACCAAGAACCTCACACGCTAACTAATCATCCATCCCCCCGTACGTCCGTCGAATCGAATCGATCTGCTTCTTGGTGATCCATCCATCTGAAAATCTGACGGGTTGTCTTTGTTAAACTCCACAGCAAGTACACAGCTCGCAAGCTCAACGGCTACGACACGGCGCCATGCATTACTACACCGACGGGCACGGTGGATGGGATGCACGTACGTACGCACGTCCTCTCTGTGTGCATGCATATGGATGGCACGATCGATCGGTGATGCATGCGTTATTGTTGGGCAGATCGATCGAGCTAAGGGAATTATTAGAAAGAAGGATATATAGTTTAGGCAAGACTAGTTGCCTTTCTGTCTTGCTGAAAAGGAAAACCTCGTGCATGGATGGCGCAATCTCGTGCCTTGATTTCCTCCTTATTTAAACAAAACGCGATCTTCTTTCTCTTTTAGCTAGTCGGATCATGGGACGGTAGTGTTGCGAGTTGCGACACTCGACCTGAGACGCTGTGGCATCGAGATTTTGGAAATGTACAGTTACATCTTTGTCACACTAATTAAGAATCGCATACAACATGGTATGACTTTCGAATATCAAGATAATATCAAATCATAGATTATCTTGATGGTACTACTCACATAATCGCAAATACCAAGAAAATCTCAAACAGTTTTGAATATCTTTCACTCAACGTAGAAATATTAGCTCAATGAAACATGGTACGACTTTCAATATCAAGATAACATTTTGAAGAAGAACAGATAGAAGGAGAAACATCCGTCTCCCGCAACTCTCGCCCCAACCCAAACCCTAGCCGCCGCCGCCGCCACCAACCCCCAGCCCCCTCTCCGCTCCCGCGAGCGACCTGGAGCCTCCCAGCGCCGCCCCATCCAGGGACTCTCCTCTGCTCCTCCCCATCCTCGCCGCCGCCGGTGAGCGCCGTCGGGGCAAAGCCCGGGCGTAGGCGGCGGCGAGGTCTTCTTCTCCCCTTCGCGCGGTGGATCTGGCGCGGGCCAGGTAGCCGACGGAGGCGCCATGCTACGAGGGGCGCGGCGGCGCGGGCGTCTTGGACGGCGGCGGGAGGGCTTCCTGTCGCCCACGGCATGGGTGGCGGCGGCGGCTGCTGTCTTTGAGGCGGCGGTGGCGGGCTCGGGCGGCGCGGCGACCATGCAGGGTGGTGCAGCACCGCAGTCTCTGGCCGGTGGTTGCGGATGGTGCGCGGCTACGTCCCAGACCGTGACCCTCTGGGCGTCCTCCCCCTTAGCCTCTGCATCGGTCCAAGATGGCGAGCTTCTTCCTGACGGTTGGTGCGGTTGCTGCGGTTGGGACCGCGACCCTTTGGGCGTCCTCCCCCCTAGCCTCTGTATCGGTCTGCGGCCGGTAGCATGCTCACGGCGACGAGTAGTGGTGGTGTGGTGGAAGCTCTGTGGTGACAGCGGCCTGTGGGCAGCAACATGGCGGCGGGATCTGTACGGGCCCGATCAGGGCCTAGCCGGGCCAGGTGGGACTGGAATGATCCAGCTACCGTGTCCGGTCGGCATTGCCAGAAGGCGATGGAGGGAGGCCCCTCCAGTGGGCTGTTGCACGCTAGGTTTCCCTCTCCGATCCGTCGTTCTTGCAGTGTGGGTGTCCTCGTGCCATAGGATGACGTGCGCGGATGCCGGCGCGGCGGCCCTGGGTGGTGGGTCACATGGGTTGCTCTCCGGCGAGCACCATGGTGACGGTGGTGGCTGCATCGGTTGGTTGTGTGGGCAGCAAGGGGTGCAGCGGCGGGTGGCTCGGGCGCGTTTCTGTCGTTGCCTGGATCTGGAATGGGCTTCTTTTCGCTTGCGTCCTACGACCCTCTTTGTGCCACGGGGGAGGGAATGAGCGAAAACTTCTGACGGCGACGACGCCCGTGGGCGTCGTTATCCTCTTGGGGACGTCGTCTTGGTGATCTTCCCCGTGTCAGGGTTCCGGGTGAAAACCCAAGTCCTTTGGACTCGGCAGCGGCGGCGCTTTGTATCGTTACCCTCTTGGGGGCGTTGTTGTGGAGTTCAGAGGAGTTAGGGCGTAGTGTGGAGCTGGTGTGCTTGTCCGACTGTGTAGTCGTGGTTCGCTGTGACTCTTGTAGCTCGGTTTCTTAGGATCTTCTTCTTTGTAAGAGGGCTACCTCACTACTTTGTATCGTTCAGTCGGTTTTGCATGTTGTGTTGTCTGGCCCAGCAGCGGTCTCAAACGTTGGTGCTTTATTTATAAAGCGGGGCGAAAGTCTGATTCGAGAGATAACATCTTGAATCGTACAATATCTTGATGGTATGACTAACGAAATCGTAAATATCAAGTAGAAATATTAGCTCAATGAGACCATGAGACCATGAATCGCAGAAAACATGGTATGACTTTCAAATATCAAGATAACATCTTGAATCGTAGATTATCTTGATGGTATGACTCACAAAATCTTGAATCATAGATTATCTTGATGATATGACTCACAAAATCGCAAATATCAAGTAGAAATATTGGCTCAATGAGACCATGAATCGCAGAAAACATGGTATTACTTTCAAATCTCAAGATAAGCTCACATGTCTTCAATTCTCTGCATATGAATCTACTAAAATTAGAAATTTAGCCGATAAAACATAAAAGTCAAAGTACAGCCATAAATCAGAATCTATCACATATTCAGCCACGCTCAGCTGGCCAAAATTTGAGCCATCCTTAAATACCACTTAAATATCACACCTAGAACGATTGTTTAGAATCCGATTTTATTATATTATAAAGCTATTGCAAAGAGAAAATGTGTGTTTCCGAGTTGATTAGATCGTGTCCATATTTACTGTTCAAAATCAGTTTGGCGCTATGTTAGTAAAATAAGCATAAGTCCATTTTTTTTACGTATGACCATACAAATTGTTCAGAAAAAAAATATTGGCATCTAAATATTTTCGACAAAAACGAAGGTAGGGTGGCCACCCCACCTTACCTAAGGGGAGCTCCACCTCTGCATAAGCTTGTGATTTTCTACAAGAAATAAAAAATATCTTAATATTTGCTCTCTCTTGCATGCTTGCACTTCTGCTATGTAAGTGGATCCTACATTATACTCCCTCCATTTCTTAATATAAAGTGTATAAGACTATGGCACGGATGTTAAAACGCTATTATCTTGCATACGGTGGAGTTATTTTCTCTTCAAAAAAATTGAGAGTGAGGAATCCAGAATAGTTATAAACTGAAAACAGTAGGTCAAATCTGTGACTCTTTTCATATGAATAAAATTATCTATAAATTGCAAAACACCTTATATTTTGAATTTTCCTTTCTTAAAACTTTACACACCTTATATCAAGGAGCAGAGGGGTAGCAAATATGACCTTTATACATTGTGATATTTTCCACAAGCGAAGTTGGTCCCAACTTATGGGTATATATATTACGGCCCCTAGGCCCGACAGTCGATGGGATGGGATGCACCTAGTCAGGGACGGAGCTGCATGTGTTGACCCTGATGCACACTCAAAAAAATTCTAGCCCAACAAAGTGTATAAAAGAGTTTTTTACAACAGGTTACGCTTGTAAATGTGCATCAGGCATCATGATTATCTCTCCAGCTCCGCCCCTGCACCTAGGTACGCAGATCATCTGTCTTAAAATGGTGTGCATGCATGGATGGCACGATCGATTGATGATGGGCTGATGGCTATTGTTGAGCAGACCGAGCTTAGGTTTGGGAAAGAAAGGTTGTTTAGTTCCACGCGCGGATGGAGAGTAGCTGCGTTCTGCAGTTCTGCTGAAAAGATACAGCAATCTCAGTTCTTGATTTTTTCTCCTTACTTAAACACGACGTGATGTTTATTTTTTTCTGTTCTTTTAGCTATAGTCGGATCATGGGACAGTAGTGTTGCGACACTCGAGCTGAAACTCTGTGGCATCGAGTTTGGAAACTGGTGCGTGGCATATTTTAATCTGAATATGGAGGGTACTGTTGCAACAACCGCAGATCAGATGCTTGATCATGGCTTGCAATTCACCAGAAGAAACTGCTGCATCTTTTCACACTAAATGGCGCCACTGATCCTGTAATTTCTCCCCCAGCGCGCGTAGAAAACTAGTGTGTTCTGTTGGTTTTACAAAGCGGTCTCGTCAAAACCTTCCATGTCCTGGTTCTCGCACCAAAAACTGTTTACCTGAAACATTGTCGGTTGCAAAATTCAGTAATGTTGCTGACTTTTCGTCAAAATATAAGAAGAATCTTGATTCATAAGTGCAGCAGCGATTTTTATACTCCCTCTGATCCGGAATAAATGACGCGGAATATGACCTACCCTTGTACAAACTTGTGAAGAGATGGCGACTGTTAAAACGGATCGGAGGGAGTACAAGAATCTGACGATATCATAAAAAATAGTCACTGTCACGATCTTTACAATTTGTTAGGCGTACTAACTAATTCCTGCTAATTGAAAGCGACGACATGTCTCATCTACAACTATCTACCGAGTCAATTTCTAACTAATGCAATATGTTTTGTGCATGGAAAAGGTAATTAATCAAGTTGAAACGTCGGCGTCATATTGTTGCAAAGGGGGTTGGTCTAGCTAGAAACACAGTATTGCAAAATTAAGGGCAAGATAAGCCAATAGTGTGCCCAAGAATCATATATAAAATGATGAGCAATCGTCTTTGAGTGGAAAGCCCAAAAGGTTACTTCTAGAAAGGAAAAGGCAAAGGGTGGAAATCTTGCCACGCAATTCTTCCATCCCAAGCGGCAATGGAGGAGTGAGGGGGGAGAGATGTGTTCAACGAGATGTGGCTTTGCCACCGGTCACAGGTTGCTCAAGTTAAATGGGAAAGGTCGATGCGAGCGGCCAATCCGGAGGAAAACCTTGCCGGCAAGCCACAAGGTACAGTGGTAGTGGGAGTATCGCAATATTATTAGCTAGTTGTACATCAAATCAAGCTAGACATAGAGAAAATACACGCATGCTTTCAACGGCGGGAAACGGCTAACAATCCTCACACTGAAAGGACGAATCAAAGGCAAATGCTGTTGCGTGAGCCGTCCGCGGGGGAGAAGACCGGGATTCGATTCGAAACTGTTGGTTAAGTGGTTGGTTGGTCCTAGCTAGCAGTACAGTTATGGTGGCCAGAATTGAGAAAAACTGTGTTGTGGTTGCCTTCGTTTCGTAGCGTCGATCGATTGATTCAGGTAAGTGGCAGTTCTTCCTGTAGATTCTGAAGAAGAACTACTACTCCAGTACTGGAGTTGTCAAGGGAAAATTGTAAGCTGAAACTGAATTCCATTTACGAAAACAAAAACTGTGAAAAGTAAGTATTCCAATGCTGGAGTATCATGACTTTTGCAACCTAAATCCATATTTACATTCTTACTTCAAAATATAGTAAGAGCACTCGTTACAGCAGGAGAAGGAAGGTCCTAAAAATTTACATACTCCCCAAGCTGTACTGAAGAATAGAGTTTACTGTCCAACTACATCCTCAGTGAAGTTTCTGTTTTCCTCCAACAGGATGTCCAATTAATGAGGTTTATTTCTTGTTGTCATCTATATAGCAAAGTAATAACTAAACCTAAATCAGTTAACATTGTTGCCATTAGCCGTTCCTAGCCAAACAATTGAAACAGACTGGCTTCTGAAAACAAACAAAACCGCAAGTAAGGAAGGAGTGAGGCCTTTCCAATCCAATATTCCATTCCTCACATCAGACGAGTCAGGCAAGCAAAAACGCTAGCTCTGGACGACAAGTGTCCCCCTCCAACTCATGATTAAACACCACCAATAAAACCCTGAGTAGTACTATACCCCATTATACCACTAGTTAGGTGCGTTCTGCCAATATGAAACTGAGAATAGAAAGAAAAAAATGAAAGAAGGAATACATTCAGGCAGCATAGAATAGGAAGGCGCCACCAATGTCGTCCCCCAAAAATGGCCAAATGGCCATTCCCGTGGCGCCAAATGGCGAATCTCCTCGCGACGGCCGCCTCCTGCCAGCTTGGAATGCTTTGGACAGCCCACAATTAACCACCTCCCCCTTCCAAAGCATCCATCCACCTTCACCTATCTGTCTATCTGCTGCCTGCCTGCTAGCCTTGTTGTTGCAGACTTGTTGCCCAGCTCGGACAGACCTCGGCACTGGCCGGAGTACTAGTATATATACATAGCACAAGGCCAGCCATCACACAACTCCTCCTTGTCTTGCCCCCAATTCCAATTGCGTCGTCCACTACTCCTTGGAAAACAAGAAGCACACAGCACACGCCACCGCGCCTCCTCAGCCATTCTTGCGGCGGCGACGGCGGCTACTGCTGCAAGAATGGGCGTAGAGTGGACGCGGGGGGCGACGATCGGCAGGGGCGCCTCGGCCACGGTGTCGCTGGCGGTCGATCGCCTGACGGGCGACGTCCTGGCGGTGAAGTCCGTGTGCGCCGACCGGGCGGCCGAGCTCCGGCGCGAGCAGAGCATCCTGTGTGCCCTCAGCTCGCCGCACGTCGTGCGCTGCCTGGGCGGCTCCGGGCGCGACATGCTCCTGGAGTACGCGCCCGGCGGGTCGCTGGCCGACGAGATCAGGCGGCGCGGCGGGCGGTGCGACGACGAGGGCCTCATCCGCCGCCGCGCGCGCGACGTCCTGCGCGGGCTGGCGCACGTCCACGCCGCTGGCGTCGCGCACTGCGACGTCAAGGGCCGGAACGTGCTCATCGGCGCCGACGGCCGCGCCATGATCGCAGACTTCGGTTGCGCGCGCCGCATTGCCGCCCCCGGGGAGGTGAGCATAGGCGGCGGTGGGACGCCGATGTTCATGGCGCCTGAGGCTGCGCGGGGCGAGGAGCAGGGCACGCCGGCCGACATCTGGGCGCTCGGGTGCACCGTCATCGAGATGGCCACCGGCGCCGCGCCCTGGCAGCGGTTCGCCGCCGCCAGCCCCGTCGCAACGCTGCACCACGTCGCGTTCTCGGGCCAGGCGCCGGAGTTCCCCGCGTGGCTGTCGGAGCAAGGCAAGGACTTTCTGGGACGGTGCCTGCTGCAGGACGCCGCGGAGCGGTGGACTGCGGAGCAGCTGCTGGAGCACGAATTCGTGGCAGCGGCAGACGCCGTCTCTTCCTCCTCCAGTTCCGTGCCTGCAACTGCAGGGATCACCGTGAAGAAGGCGATGTTCGTGTCCCCCAAGAGCGTCCTCGACCAGGCATTGTGGGAAGAAGAAGACGAGGACGACGACACGACGGCCGACACCGCCGCCGACAGAGTCCGCGCGCTGGCCGCCGGCGCGGCGGACTGGACCTGGGACGCGAGCTGGATCACAGTCCACTCTTCCGGCACCACCGACTCCAACGACGCCGACGAAGAGCGTCCAACAATGTGGCCCGAGCCTGCAGAGGCGGAGGCGGACACCGACAGCGGCGATTCCCGCGTCGTCGTCGTCGGCAGCAGCGGCGGCTCCATCGCTGGGCTTGGGCGTGTGGCCGAGGAGTCCGAGGCGGGGCCCTCGAACAGGCAGGCCTCACCACCACATGCCGACGGCGATCGCTACGATGACAGCAGGAGCAGCAGCTGTAATGGCAGTGATGATGGTAATCACGTGTTTAGCGACGACGATTGTTGTACCCTCCCAATCACAAGAAGCAATGGAAAATTCTTTTCCGATACAGTGGTAGCGTGCTTTGTCTGTCACGGCTGGCCGTCCCGTCCCGTTTACCTTTTCGCTCTTCCTGTCATTTGTTTCGCCATTATTCGCAGCAGTAGTGTACTTACGCCGAGCTTAACCACGGCCGGCGGGAACGAATGCCAGCTACTGTAGTAGTAACTGTGCTGACCAGTTGGCACACACGCATGGACATGGCGGAGGAGGAAATGCGGATCGATCCTCGATCGGGAGGAAGAAGAAGAGTAGAAGACGGAGGATATTCTTTGGGTCATGTGTGACGCGTGACTGGCAAGGAGCTGGTTAGTGAGTGAGTGGTTACGGCTGGCGCTGGCGGCCGGCGAGGTTAGTTATTACGAGGCGGCGAAGTCGGGTGTGACACCAGCGGCGGCGGGGCCCGGCCGGCGAGCTAGGGCCTAGGGGCGACGTGGCCATGAGTGGCTCGCTAGCTCAGTTGTGCCGATGGAGGATGAGGTCCACCCACACCTCCAACCAGTGTGGCCCGAGAAGAAGAAGAAGAAAGTGACGTAGTACTAGTACGTACCTACCTTGCGCACGTTGAGCACGCGCGCCCGGCTCCAACTGCACCGCGTCGTCGGTCTCGCTTTCGGGCTTGCGGCTTGCGAGCGCTGCACGATTTCGTCTTGGTGGACCGTCTTCTGAGCACAGCAGTAGCGCTCGAGGTCAAGCCTTCACCGCGGCACCCGTCCGACCGTAACCGATTCTGTCTGTGTCAGCCAAAATTATTGCCCAACCGGACGACCTAAACGGAAATTGTTCGTCTTATGTCCGCCTAAATAATAGGAAAACTATAGTGAATCTACCGAATGGAATAAATTCCATACAACTTGCTTGATCAAAATTTGGGCATCATTTGCGTTGGCCGCAGACGTGAACGAAACATTTATGTTTTCGCCCCGTGTCCTCCCATGGCCCCCGTGTCATTGACACCAGCGGCCACCTCCATTAACTGTGGACGGTGGAGCTCTTTAAAAGGGCGCCGCTGACCAACTCCTAGCCCCCGCCCCTTCGTCTCATGTCGGATAGTGACGAGCCTGGCGTGTGCTAGGATGATTCCGCAACCGCCAAGGCCACGGCAGCCGGAGCAGGCAAGGGCCGCAACGGAGGCCGCCTACTTGGACTCCATCGACCATGACAAGGAGGAGTACGCAGCCGGAGTTTGGGGAGGCGGGTTGCACGAGGGCGTGCATGTCGTCACAGTCCAGTGGACGAAGCGATGTCGGCGTCCCACGTGGAGCTGATCCAACAGAGGGCGTCCGGATTTTTGCCCGCCGCGCGCCTGTGCTGATGCGGCGATGGAGGCCAAGACGAAGGATACGCGCAGAGCTAAGAATTCCGCGGGGGCATGCAGCTCGGTGCAAACGGTAGTGCGAGAGGTAGGAGTCCGGAGCAGGAAACTCCGGAGCCAAGGGAGGAACAGGTCGCTCCCATGAGGCCATGCTTCGTCCGGCGGCGGTGCGGCAAAGTTCCCTATGAAACCGCTGCCGCTACGTGCTTCCCAACTCTGAAGGAAGACGGGAGGAGGAGGAGGCAGATAGTCCAACTCCTGCCCCGACCACGAAGAAGGAAGATCCAGCAAGTCCGTGCCGGACAGGGTCCAACAAGGGCTACACGGTCCTTGTGGCCGCGTACGACGCTCATCCTTTCCTCCCCTTTTTCATCCGGCCGTCCTAGCTCAGGCAGTCGGCTGTTAATTTTTGGAGGGTTTTAGGCCTAGTTTTCTAGTTAAGGTTTAGCTTTTAGATGATGTCCAAGTCTGGGAGCAACTCGGCGGCGCCGGGCTCCTCATTTTATGAAAATGTTGGAAAATGGAATGAAAATGCAAAATGGTAAAAAAACAAACATGTCCATATTGAAAGTGCATGGCTGCCCCCGTACGTGGTTTTGGTAATGAATGACAATCCTTATGGACTAATGTTTACATTGAGATATTCTTATAGATCTTGTCCATGGGAAAATATAGGAGTTCATGTGTTGGACTCTTCAAGATGACATAATGACCAATGCTCTATTCAAGGGTTAATATGAAGAATGGTCATGTATAGAGTTGAGCTCATCGCAAGTATGGCTTGGAATAGAAAATTGAGTGAACAATCATGTTTACCCCCAAGCCATCTTACATATCAAGAGAAGAAGATGAAGTGCAATTTCAATATGATGCATCTCGGAAGATATCTTTTGATTGAAGCTTGCAAAGGAGACATGAAGACGAAGCTTAGCGAGGCCCTCCCATAATGGAGTATGGGGGAGCATTTGGAGAAGTCCTCATTAAGCATGTGCTAGCAAGCACAGTCAAGAAAGGTGTTTCAACTTGAGAGAGTCAAGATCGTCATCATCGAGCTCAAGTGTAATGCGCAAGGCAAAGGTATGATCTTGATAGGTTTTCTATTTTACCAGTCTCATGATGTTAGTGGGAGACCGGGTTTTAGGATAGATGGCGTACTATCAAGAGGGGCTCTCGAGTGAGTAACTTGATCGCATCTTTGTGGAGAGCTCAAACCTTTGCATACTTGCCATTTCATCTTTCTTGGTTCTTACTTGGTTTTTCCTCCTTGTTGGGTTTTGGTGCTTGTTGTGATCTTCACGACAAGCCCAAGTTCACCGAAAACGAATTTCATATGGAAAACTTGTTGCGTTTTCGGTTTTGGAGGTTTGCCGATCATTCCTTTTTAGAGAGGTTTTAACCTCCTCCATTTGATTTTATCTTCCATTGTTGGACTATGAGGTTTATCTGCATGATCTTGTAAAGCTCTTCGTTGTGATTCCAACGAGCCAAAAATCATCGAAAACGGAGTCCGGATGGAAAAGATATTGACGTTTTTATTATCGGTTTTGCTGCAGTTTTTTCCTAGGCCGGAGTCTCCGGTCCTAGACCGAAACTCCGGTCTGTGCAGGACCGGAGTCTCCGGACTTAACGTTTTTCTCCAAAGCTGCTTTGGAGCTGTTCAGCCCCTGGTGGGGGCGGAGTTTCCGGCCCTAGAGGCCGGAGTTTTCGCCCCTGGATGAACTTTCCGGCCCAGGGCACCGGAGAGTTTGCCCAAGACTCGGCGGTGTTGACAGTGTTCAGCCCCTGGTCGGGGCCGAAGTTTCCGGTCCCAGTAGGCCGGAGTTTCCGCCCCTAGTGACCGGAAACTCCGGTGTGAAGTTTTCCTGCAACGGCTCTTTTTTGTGGGACCTATAAAAAGGCCCCTTCTTCCCCAGAGAGAGTAGCTTTTCCAAGCACGAATTTTCCCCCTCTCTCTCCTCCATTGTTGACCTTGGAAATCTTGCCCCTCTCTCATTTCCTCCTATGATTCGTGCATATCTTTGAGAGATTTGAGAGAGGAGATCTAGATGTACATTTCCACCATTCCATCTCTCCTCTAAGTGAGGGGAACCTAGTAGATCTTGATCTTGGAGTTCTTGGTGCATCTCCTCTTTGTTCTTCCTCTCTTATTCCCCCATAAGCATTTGTTGCTTTGTTGGAATTCGAGAGTGAAGGATTTGAGCACTTATGCTCTTGCCTTTTGCATTTGGTGCATCGGTGTGCTCTCCACGAGGATTCGTGGAAATTGAAAGTTTGTTAGCTTGTTACTCTTGGGTCCTTGGACCCTAGACGCCTTTGTGGTGGTTGGACCCTTGTGTGGTCACTTGAAGCCGTTCGGGAGCCCCCAATCCCATTGTGGGTTGTGCCCCGGATTGTTGTTGTTGAAAGCCGTTCGGGAGCCCCCAATCCCATTGTGGGTTGTGCCCCGGATTGTTGTTGAAAGGCTCCGGATTCCGCCTCGAAGGAATTCCGATAGTGGAAGGTGAATCAAGCCTTTGTGGTGCGGTTCATCGGAGAAGAAGGTGAAACCTTTGTGGTTATTGAACCGTTGTGTCGGTTCACACCTCTCCAACGAGACGTACTCCCTTAACAAGGAGGAACTCGGGAATACATCCTCGTCTCCACGTGGCTCGGTTATTTCTATACCCGAGCTTTTTACTTATGCAATTTACATTGTGATAGCCTTCGCGCTTGAAGTATTTTATAGCTATCACCTTGTTGTTTGTCCTTCTTAGCATAAGTTGTTGGTGCACATAGGTGAGACTAGTTTATTTAGGTTGTCGGCTTGTTAATTTAAACACCTAGTTTTATTCCGCAATTAATAAGCCTAAACCCGAAAAGTTTTAAACCGCCTATTCACCCCCCCCCCCCTCTAGGCGACATCATTGTCCTTTGAATTGGTATCAGAGCCTAGGCTCTCTTGTTGGGCTTTACCACCTAGAGAGTAAAAGATGTCGTTTAGATAATTAGTGCACGATCCCACTTTCATATTCGATGGCACAAATTATGATGTTTGAAAAATTCGCATGCTTAATCTATTTAGGGCCATGGGTCCAAATTACATTAAGAGGATTGTAGATGTGGGTTTTTCTCCTCCAAAGGATTCCCAAGAATTATCTTTAGAGGATGAGATAAACTCTCATCTCGAGACTCAAGCTACTAATGGTCTTATGTGTGCTTTGACCGATGTAGTTCTTGCTTCAATCATGCCTTTTCGAAATGCACATGAGCTTTGGACCAAGCTTCAAGATATATATGAAGTGTCCAAAATTATTGAGGATGATTGTTCTCCTCCCACTTCCGGCCGTGATGAGTTCACAACTTCGTCCACTTCACCAACATGTGATTTGTCACAAGGTAATGATATGGTGAGTGGTGATAGAAATTGCATTGTTGATGGTGAATATTCTATTGACTATACTTCATCTCTATCTCATTGCAATGTTCTATCTTTAGACTTAAACTCTTCTAGCACTCCAGACGCCATACATGCTAGAGTTGATAGTCCTTGCATATCATGTAGTAGTTGTTTAACTAAATCTCATGATGATATGCTTCATATGTCTTGTTGCCATGAAAACAATACTTCCATATCCTGACTAACAATGTAGAGGAATCCCAACATTTGTTGGAACAAGACATGGACCTCAACGGTGCTTCAAGTTTTTCTTCATCCTCTTCAACCATTAATCATGTTTGCCTTATGGCTAAGGATTCCGAGGTATCTCCCACCTCGAATCCAAATTGTGATGATGTGGATGAGGATTCTCATGAAGAAGGTTTTGACTTTGAATCCTTAACCAAGATGGGTGAGATGGTACTTGGTGCTCTCCCCGAAGGTAGTAAAGCTATCCCTCCTCTTTGTGAAATCATTGATTATGTTACTAAGAGTAGGGAATTCATTGAGGATTTGGAAAGTCAATTTGATGAGAAATGTCAAATTGAGAGAGATGACTCTATCACCATAGCTTCCTTGAAAGCTTCTCTTGAATAGGAAGAAGAGATTAGGGTTTCTCTTGAAGAGAAACTTGAATCCCTTGATGAGTCTAATGATCTTATTATTGCTAAAATCATTAAGGAAAGAGATCATGCCCTTGGTAAGTATAAAGTGCTTAAAATTGAAAAAGTTGAATTTGGTGTTGGCAATGCTAGACTAAATGAGGACATAGAGAGACTTGACAAAGCTCACAAGGCTTTAGAAAGTGAACATTCTCTCCTTATCAAGTCTCATGATCAACTCCAAACTCAACTATCTAAGAATGACAAGCTTGTCAAATTGTCTTCTTCCATCTCTAATATTAATGATGCTTGTGCTACTAACTCCACTTCTTGTGAAGCATCTATTTTGAAGGAGAATGTTGAGCTAAGGGCTCAACTTGAGTTGCTATCTAGTAAGTATGAGAAATTGGAAGAAAGTCATGAAAAGCTTTCTAGCTCTAATGATGATCTTCTAGCATCCCATGCTAGGCTAAAGTTAGCTCATGAGGCTATTATGTCAAAGGTAACATCTTGTGAGCCTCATGTGGACAATGGCACAATTTCTACTCTTAATGTTATATTGCCATATGCTAGTCCTGGTGATTCATCAACTCATAATGTTGCTACATCCTGTGATGAATTACTTTCCATGCCTTGTTGCTCTAACAATGAAGGCTCTACTTCCTCTAGTTTTTGTGTTGATACTAACCATGTAGAGGAATTAAATGAGCTCAAGGCCCTAGTCACTTCTTTGAAGAAAGACTTGGAAAAGCGTCATGTTGGGGATTCTACACTTGACAATATGTTGAGTGTTCAAAGACGCCCCAATGACAAGAGTGGACTTGGATTCAACTCCAATATCAAGAACAAGTCCAAGCTTAACAAGAAGAACAAGGGCCAAGAACAAGTCAAGGATTCGGCCAAGATTGTTTGCTTCAAGTGCAAAGTTGAAGGGCACCATGTTAGATCTTGCCCTTTGAAGAAGAAGGCTCTTAGTGAGAAGCAACAAGGGAAGAAGACTCAAGTTCAAACTCAAGCTCCTCAAGTTGAAGAACGGTATCTTCCCAAGAAGAATCAAGCTACCCCTCCTCAAGTCAAGACTCCAACTAAGAAGAGAGGAGGAAGTAGATGTTGCTATCTATGCCGTGAGAAGGGTCACCTTGCTTCTTCATGCACAAATGGTACCTTATCCAACCCCTTTATAGTTGATGATGTTTATTCTCTTCGAAAGGATAAGGTTGGCAATGTGTTTGCCAAATTTGTTGGTACTCAAAGTGGTGTCAAGAAAAGAACCATTTGGGTTGCCAAACCTATTGTGACTAACCTCTTAGGACCCAACTTGGTTGGGGACCAACAAGCTAAAACTTGATCAATAGGTGTTGTTGGAGGACATTGGAGACTTGGCTACACTATGAAGAATTAAGGGATCTTCATCAATTATATTCTCTCAAGTCAAGTCATATGGATTATATTGTTCTATCTCATATCCAATGTTCCTCCTTGCGGTAACTTTTATTTAAATCATATATACATTGAAAGTTGCTTGCACCCTTGCATGTGTTAGGTTTAGTACCTTGCTAGAGTTTGTATGTGTTGTGCTCTCTACTTACTTATCTTGAGAAATCAAGTATGTGTATTTTGGTTTGCACACCATCTACTTGTTTTGAGCCCTATTGCTTTTATTTGCTATCTTATCTTGTTGGCTCTCTTTGAGAGATAAATGGACTATCCATAAATGTGTGTACATGAGGAATACCACTTAGTGTTGATATATCAATATTATCTATTCTCTTTGTGGTATGTCATGCTCATGAGAAATTCAAATTATATAATGTCCATTAATTTCTCTAGTTGTTTTTGTTTGCGTCTTGTGTTAAAATAAATGGATTATCACATTATGGGGGAGTAATAAGCTATGTGTATATTACAAGCCTAGAAAATGTGAAAATGTGAGGTTTTTCCACCTAGCATTGATATTGCTAATTATCTTGTTCCTATGTGGCATGTTGCTCAAACAAGTTCCCATTTACTTAAATGCTCTTTGTCTCTCACTCTTTTGGATCTTGTTTGTGAAGGATGTTCTTGATATGGCTTTCCCTAAATATGTTCTCATATATCTTTTTGGGAAGCCAATTGATTCAAGCTACTCCTTGGAGTTGCTTTGCATTATCACATGATTTGTGAATCTATCAAGAATATCTATCTAAGCATGGCTTTTAATTCCTATACTTTGCCACATGCTTATGTTTTGTGAATATGGTCTTGAATATATCTTTGCAATCCACCCCCGAGAAATCACTCCATACATTACTTGTCGTGACAAGTGATAATCATAATTTGTGGTATATATATTGATCATATTCACTTTGACTCTTGCTTTGAATTGCCTTATTTGATTGCCAAGAATTTAGTTTGATCTAACTTTCTTTTGTCTTCCTTGTATCTTTTGGATCCTTTATTGCTCTACTTGAAATTTGTTTTGTTCTTTCTTGAGTTGGGACTTGCAATGAACCAATTCTTGTGCATTGACCTTCAAGAGTCATACTTCTTAATAATGCACTATTCTTTGGGAAGCTATCCTACTTTGAGTAAAACACCGTTCTTTAAATTGGTATTGCAATTTCTTGCCTTTCTTGAACATGACTAGTGTTTGAATATATATATGAAGAGTGGTGATCTCATTTGTGTCCATTTTGTATTCAAATGGAAAATCATAAATAATGTACACATCTTGGGGGAGCAATCCTATATGCTTCAGAACATTAGTTGTCTTCATATGATATTTGATCCCGATGACATGTCTCCTTGGAAGACAAACATTTTTCGTCTTGGTACTTTGTGCCATCATGAAAAGTGTAGAGGTTTTGGTTTATTCCTTGATGATATGTTCATCAATTGGTTTCTTGATTTCATTAGCATCTTTTCAAAGTGGTATCTTCACTCATGTGTTGATTTGGGTATTTGATATAATGTGGAAATTTTGTTTTATTGTCACACTTGTGTGTGCCTTGTTGGTTTACTTGGTGTTTTGTCTCAATTATATCTCGTTTGGTTCTTGAAAGTCATGTGCATGCATTTTTATTATATGTATATCTTATGGCATGCTTACTTTCGTTGATCCAATATATAGGATAAACTCCATCAAATCCTATATGGCTAAGATGTGCATGAAAGTCAATTTCACATTAATATGCACATATTTATGTGGAGTTTGTCCTATGTATTGTAGTTGCTCTAACTACTTTGGACCCAATGAGTTTGGGTACCTTTTGTACTTGATTTTTTTTTAGGTATATTGGAGATGCATTGGAAGCTTGTCTCATCTAAAAGGAATGTGTTGTCACCATGTGCTTTTTGGAGCCAAGCTTGGATGATCATGAGCTCTTATCTTCTATATCACCAATCCTATCTCGGTAACAAGTATCTACCTCATGCATACTTTTCTAACTTTCAACCTTGTGTAGGTTGATTTCATGGCATGAATCTCTTTGGTTGCAATTCTTTTGATTCTTGCAAAACGTTTTTATTGCAAATGTGAGTAAGCCGGGATGATTACATATCAAGGAAGGAATATATATAATCATTTTCATGATTCACCAATCCCAAATATGTTAATCTAGCACTTTCTAATCTATGTCTCGCATATGAAATATTGATGTGTTTCAAAATCATTTGCCTTTTGTGAGACTTGTTATCCTACTCGGAGCATCCCGTTTATCACCTTATCCCTTGTGGATACGTTTGAAGCTATGATGAGTGTGTGTTTGAAGTTCATCTATATCCCTTTAAGATAAAAGTGAGCTTTGTGCTATGCTTTTAAGCAAAGATCTTATTAGTGTATTTATGACTTCCTCTTGGATATCATGACCTCTACCTTTGTATCTATCTTGTGAGTACATGTTTATTTGTAGACCCATATCTTAGTGATTCGTGTCTACTTAGAAACTTATACACATGAAAATAGTACATCTTTATTTGGTATTCCAAATCCTTAGTGACCACCTCTTATTGCTTTTGTTTCTTTGGTGGTTTCTAATTAAAGGCACAAGCTTTATTTTCATGTGTTATGCTTGTTGAGTTTTAATAATCTTGTGGAGCTACTTGCTATATCTCCTTTGGTGTGTGAGTATGAGTAAGACAACATATGCACCATGTGCAACTCCTTTTGAAAGACTATGTTGATGTGTTTGCTCATCCTTGTATTAGTCTCCTAAAATGTCTTCATATCTCACACCCACCCTTTTTTTTGCCGCTCCTTGCTCATGTTGCAAAACATTTTATTTGCTGCAAATTGTTTTGTTCTTTTCTCATTTATATTCTCTTGCATGTGCTTGTGTTAGATTTTATCTAGTAGGGAGTGAGGATTCCATGTTGTGCACACTATATTGAAATACAAATCCTATTTGTGCACGTACCTTGGGGAGTTCCCTCATGATATTTAGAACACTTTTTGGATCCTTTGGATTGATTGCTTCTTTTCGTTGAAGTATCTTTCTATTTGATATTCTCTTGCAATCTTTGGATCCTCAATATAGTTTGATCTCCGTCCATCTATTCTTCATTTGATATGTGCATTTGATTTCACTCACATTATGAGAAATGCACACTTGTATGGGGGAGCTCTTATTATATTAGCCTTCTTACTTTTCACCCATTTCGTCAATCAATGCCAATGGGGGAGAAATTTAGAGGGTTTAAGGGAATATGGGTTTGTTCTCTTGCGGTTATCTTGCATCCTTGCTCTTTGTGTTGCATGGCTGCTTTTTTCATTATATAAACACTCGTAAAAGGGATTGTCATCAATTACAAAAATGGGGGAGATTGAAAGTGCATGGTTGCCCCCATACGTGGTTTTGGTAATGAATGACAATCCTTATGGACTAATGTTTACATTGAGATATTCTTATAGATCTTGTCCATGGGAAAATATAGGAGTTCATGTGTTGGACTCTTCAAGATGACATAATGACCAATGCTCTATTCAAGGGTTAATATGAAGAATGGTCATGTATAGAGTTGAGCTCATCGCAAGTATGGCTTGGAATAGAAGATTGAGTGAACAATCATGTTTACCCCCAAGCCATCTTACATATCAAGAGAAGAAGATGAAGTGCAATTTCAATATGATGCATCTCGGAAGATATATTTTGATTGAAGCTTGCAAAGGAGACATGAAGACGAAGCTTAGCGAGGCCCTCCCATAATGGAGTATGGGGGAGCATTTGGAGAAGTCCTCATTAAGCATGTGCTAGCAAGCACAATCAAGAAAGGTGTTTCAACTTGAGAGAGTCAAGATCGTCATCATCGAGCTCAAGTGTAATGCGCAAGGCAAAGGTATGATCTTGATAGGTTTTCTATTTTACCGGTCTCATGGTGTTAGTGGGAGACCGGGTTTTAGGATAGATGGCGTACTATCAAGAGGGGCTCTCGAGTGAGTAACTTGATCACATCTTTGTGGAGAGCTCAAACCTTTGCATACTTGCCATTTCATCTTTCTTGGTTCTTACTTGGTTTTTTCTCCTTGTTGGGTTTTGGTGCTTGTTGTGATCTTTACGACAAGCCCAAGTTCACCGAAAACGAATTTCATATGGAAAACTTGTTGCGTTTTCGGTTTTGGAGGTTTGCCGATCATTCCTTTTTAGAGAGGTTTTAACCTCCTCCATTTGGTTTTATCTTCCATTATTGGATTATGAGGTTTATCTGCATGATCTTGTAAAGCTCTTCGTTGTGATTCCAACGAGCCAAAAATCATCGAAAACGGAGTCCGGATGGAAAAGATATTGACGTTTTCGTTATCGGTTTTGCTGCAGTTTTTTCCTAGGCCGGAGTCTCCGGTCCTAGACCGGAAACTCCGGTCTGTGCAGGACCGGAGTCTCCGGACTCAATGTTTTTTCTCCAAAGCTGCTTTGAAGCTGTTCAGCCCCTGGTGGGGGGCGGAGTTTCCGCCCCTGGATGAACTTTCTGGCCCGGGCACCGGAGAGTTTGCCCAAGCCTCGGCGATGTTGACAGTGTTCAGCCCCTGGTCGGGGCCGAAGTTTCCGGTCCCAGTAGGCCGGAGTTTCTGGCCCTAGTGACCGGAAACTCCGGTGTGAAGTTTTCCTGCAACAACTCTTTTTCGTGGGACCTATAAAAAGGCCCCTTCTTCCCTAGAGAGAGTAGCTTTTCCAAGCACGAATTTCCCCCTCTCTCTCCTCCATTGTTGACCTTGGAAAGCTTGCCCCTCTCTTATTTCCTCCTATGATTCTTGCATATCTTTGAGTGATTTGAGAGAGGAGATCTAGATCTACATTTCCACCAATCCATCTCTCCTCTAAGTGAGGGGAACCTAGTAGATCTTGATCTTGGAGTTCTTGGTGCATCTCCTCTTTGTTCTTCCTCTCTTATTCCCCCATAAGCATTGCTTTGTTGGAATTCGAGAGTGAAGAATTTGAGCACTTGTGCTCTTGCCTTTTGCATTTGGTGCATCGGTGTGCTCTCCATGAGGATTCGTGGAAGTTAAAAGTTTGTGAGCTTGTTACTCTTGGGTTCTTGGGCCCTAGACGCCTTTGTGATGGTTGGACCCTTTTGTGGTCACTTGAAGCCGTTCGGGAGCCCCCAATCCCATTGTGGGTTGTGCCCCGGATTGTTGTTGTTGAAAGCCGTTCGAGAGCCCCCAATCCCATTGTGCGTTATGCCCCGGATTGTTGTTGAAAGGCTCCGGATTCCGCCTCGAAGGAATTCCGATAGTGGAAGGTGAACCAAGCCTTTGTGGTGCGGTTCATCGGAGAAGAAGGTGAAACCTTTGTGGTTATTGAACCGTTGTGTCGGTTCACACCTATCCAACGAGACGTACTCCCTTAACAAGGAGGAACTCGGGAATACATCCTCGTCTCCACGTGCCTCGGTTATTTCTATACCCGAGCTTTTTACTTATGCAATTTACATTGTGATAGCCTTCGCGCTTGAAGTATTCTATAGCTATCACCTTGTTGTTTGTCCTTCTTAGAATAAGTTGTTGGTGCACATAGGTGAGCCTAGTTTATTTAGGTTGTCGGCTTGTTAATTTAAACACCTAGTTTTATTACGCAATTAATAAGCCTAAACCGGAAAAGTTTTAAACCGCCTATTCACCCCCCCCTCTAGGCGACATCATTGTCCTTTCACATATGGACTCGATGTGTCGGTCCGTTGGTGGCAGTAGTCGGAAAGAGGGAAAGAGGCGGATATGGGTCGGCCCGTTAGAGTCATGTTAGGGCATCTCCAGTCACCCCCAGCATCCCCCAGGAGGCCTTTTTGGCGCCGGCGGAAGCAAAAAGCGTCGTTTTTCTACCAGCCGCGCCCCTCCCCCAGAAGCCTAGTTAGCGGCAAAAAATAGCGCCGGCGCCCCCAGGCGAAACCCAGCCCAGTGGGTTTGGCCGTGGGGGCGAAATGACACGAAACGCGACGCGGGCCAGCGCTGTCAACGACGCGGGAGAAAATGGCGCGGAAGAAACCGCTCGTGCTCGTCTTCTCGGTTCCCGCATCGGTCAAAGGCTGACAGAGTCATGGCGTGGCGGGCGGCCAGTGAGCTCCCCCAGTCAAAAGCTGTCGGAGTTAATGGCATGGCGCGTTCACGCTGCGTACGGTAATGGCCACCCACCGCTCGCCCCTACCTAGCCGCACGGCGCTATAAAAACCCCACAGCCTCACCGCCCATCGCCATTCCGCTCTCGCCGCCTCTCCTCACACCCGCACTCTCCCCTCCACCTTCGCAACCTAGAAGCCGCCGAGAAGATGGACGCCGCTGCGAAGAACGGCTGGGGCGCCGTTTCCTCCAGAAGGAGGAGGCGTGGTCGCTCTACAGCGCCGGGTACCCATGTCCTCCGAACATGCGCATCCCTGGCGCCTCTGCCGGTCGCGGGGCATGGGCACTTAGCGCCGGAGGGGTCCCGGTGCCGCCCTTCCCCGTCGAAAACGAGCGCGACTACGCCATCGCCTCTGTTTGCGTCCAAATTATATGAAATCGCCTCTACTTGCGCCAAATTATATGAAATCGTCTTTGTTTTGCGCTAAATTTAATTTTTACGCTATTTTTGAATTGCATGGGCTGAAACTTGAGCTAGGTACGACTTGGAACCGCGTCCCCCAAATTCGGATTAGTGCCGTTTGACATCGCGACGGCAGAAAAACAACGGCATTTTGATCCCGGGGGCGACCAAAAATGCCCTTAGTCCTAACATGCGAACCACCCTTCTCTAGCAGACTAGCGCATTTATCGGTTCAGACCATGGTGGCACTGCAACCAGCATTGTAGATTTGAAGTACGGGCAAAGTAATGGTCGTACATTTGTTACTTGTTAGTACGGTCGATGGAGTTATTATGAGAGACACAGTGACCGTGACGAAAAAACCATGTGTAGCAGCGCGCTTATGCAGGCGTCAGCACACATTGCGCGCTTTATGGCGAGATTTTTTCAAATCGGTGGGCGCGCGGGGGATTGCATTGTTGGTTGGTTGCTTCACGTGGCTCGCCGACGGCCACGATGCTCTTCAATCTTAATGGCATGGATGGATGAAAAGTTGCCAGTTTCCGACGAGTTACATGGACGTGAAACGCAAAAGTGCCCTGGACTGACTTGTTAAATTGTTATAAATGATTGGCAAATAAATAATAAATTAAAATAAGATTAGCATAAGTGCATAACGGGGACATGAGATATAAAGTGAAAAACTCTTCCAACAATGAAAGAGGCTAAACAAAGAGGACGATGAGGCAGTGATCCCGGACATGATGGAGAGGCGCGAGGTCGCGAAGGACGCCGGCGGAGAATGCGGCCGGTGGAGCGCGCCCCCCATCGGCATCATGCTCCTCCTTGTCGGCGTGGGCCTCTGCGAGCTCTACCTTCATGTTCATTAGCTCCGCCTTATATGTCTGATACTGTCGTGAGAAGGAATCAAGACAACTCTTCTTTAGACACCGACGTGGAGGGTGTCTTCCCGGACTACGGCTCCGGCCGTCGCCGCATCGCTCTCCTCAACAATGTCGCATAGGCCTTCCCCATTGGGTCGAGCTAGCCCGCGACTTCAGGAACTTTGTTTAGGCGCCATTGAGAAAGAGGAGGAAGAAAAATATTGGCCTGACTAGTGGGCCCATGTCCACCTCACCTTCTCCTCACGAGTGCTGCCTAGTCAGGCTGTCAGATGGTCCCCATTGGTCGACAATGTTATCAAAATACTGTCATTAGTCCCAAAGCTGGTAGATTCTTGAAAAAATTATCAAAATCGATACCGACTCGTATATTCTGACTCAAATGTGTGGTAGGTTTTTGTAGTTCACTCGACTTGCTCTGCTAGCTCCAGAGAAGAAGTGGTAAACTAATTTGCTACAGTAATACTAATATGTCTTGTCAGCAAGGCGGAGCATGCTTAATTTGGGTGCGTTGACTTGGTTCAGTCCTTGTGCTACCGTACCGTGGCCAGGATCGATGCATGCATCTTGACTTAGTGCAGCGGCACATGGATCGGGGTACGCTCAAAATAGCGGCGGAGCAGTATTATTTGTCGGCCTTGCTTCGTTGAGCATCGTCTATTCAGCATAGCTAGGGTTAACTATCGCGTTTTATCGATCAAAACCGGGGGCACTCGGCAGATCGAATTGGACAGAAACAGCCCTACATTGCCGCCATAGTACATCATCCTCTGCTTTCAGCCGAGAGACAAAATCGTAGCTAGATCGAGCGATGAGCTGAAGAAAGAAGGGCAGAGCCTTGTCGCCTGCACAAGCAAAAGCCGAAAGCGAGCGAGCGAGCGAGCGGCTGGGGAATCACCATGTCGCCAGGCTGCTTTGCCTTGAAGCTTTTCCGTCGGGCATTGCCTCCTACGCAAGGATCGCATTTTGTTTACTCCTGTGTTGTTCAAGCAAAACCTCCTGACTCCCTATATTGATAGCTACTACTGCTATCTCTTGTACCGTGCTCATGCATGAGGTTTATTAACTGCTTAACACCATCTGCTACCCACACACATACAGAGAAACTACTTACTCCAAGTGTGGTTTGGTTAGAAAACACCATCTTACTATCCTATATATTTAACTTACTAGCGAGATCCGCACTGCTAATTTGAGCCGCTCGATCGGTATGCGCTCATGTGCTTCCTTCCATATTATTTTCATAATATCCATCACGGGATTTGATAACTGGCAAGTGGTCCCTTGCCTTCCCAATTGCTATGGAGATCCAGCAAAGGGGAGGCTAGCTAGCTTGGCACATGATGGAGCATATGAATTGGCGGCCAATTGGGCGCACCCTCACTTGTATGTAATGATAGGCCATCGCCCCCTCGGATAATCCTAGTATTATTTTGCCACTTGTGTCGACCGTCTTTTTACCTTTCGGTGACGTTGGTTAGTACTAGCTACTAGAATCCACCGCCAACATATCCAAATTCTTGATGAATATACATAAGTCTGGGTGCATCAGTATATCTCCTTCTTGTGCATGCTTATCTGCATTTTCCATGCATCGTGCAGCACGAACAACTAGGTCAACACAAAGTACTATCGGATTAAACGGTAATACTTCCTAGTAGAGCGGGGAAGGAAGATTGTCAGTTTGTATAACCACTGGATATATTGGAAACTACTCCGGGAACATCGAACACAGCACAGATGCATAACCAAGCCTCCAAGGCAACGGAGTTGGGACGATCGACGAGCCTGACAATTTTCTGTCCGATGACATAGATGCCACACTAGCCAGTAATACTAATGTAGTTGTATATATATCTTTCCGATAAATGGTGCTAAGATCCCGTCGCTGATGGCTAGCCATCTCCATCACGTTTTCCGGATCCAACAATCACGATCACATGCCCACATCGCTAAGACAATCTTCTACCGCTAAATGCTGCTGCTACTTGTAACTGACGATCGAAACACTTGCTGCTCCACCTACGCGCACATGGCGAATGTGGAATATACCGCCGTCAGGCTGGCTCTGCTTCTGGCGGGATATACTTTCTAGCGATCGATCGATCGAATGGAAGATGCTGCGCAGCGCAGCGCAGGCATGGGAAGCTACGTACAGTAGTACTATGATCTGTAGTACGTACGTACAGAGATACGGCTAATCCTGCTGGCTGCTGCGATTAAGGCAATAGAGTACAGCGGGCGACAGTCATCTGTATGATTGATCCGATCCGGGTTCGTACCGCTGAAGATTTCAACCGTGATTAATCAAATCTCGCCTACTACAAAAGTACTATGCGTACGATCCATGAGGCTGCCCATATAGTATTAGCTTTGGTACCACATCGAGTACTGCAACTTGGGACTAACAAATGTATATTGTTTCGAAAGTAAGAGTAGCAAATGTTTTGTTTACCAGTTCAGGCATGTGCCGTTTAGTTAGTTCCCACCTCCTGCTTTTTTCGTCGGTTATTTGTCACTTGGTCCATTTACTCAGGTCTTGGACGAGGCTGATGTGATGCGAAAGGAATGGTATGAAATGTTGTCGGTTACATGCATGATTTTCTTGTATAACTTTGATTTATCTTTTGTTAACAAAAAAACTACAGTAGTTGTATAAAATTGCAAGCTTGGAAAATTTCGGAGGCGTACAGAAACTAAGCTGTAAGAGTGTGATGTGTTTGTTAATGGGGTTTTTGCATTTCTATCGTCCAACTAATTAACAAATCATACAAGTAGATTGCTAATCCCATAAACATATAAGAAAAACTTCAAATGTATATATGTTTACAAGAGAAACTACATATGTATATTTATTCCTATGGTTGCACTAGAAAATCTAAGCAGTGTACCGAATATACATTACTTTATTTTTTTTTACAACTTGATGGCCCTTTTTCTGTTTTTGACAAGTTGATGGACCAATGTTGAGAGTTCGATGGTCTGGTTTGTACATGCGGGCTGACATTAGATTATTGGGCTCTTCTGGTGTCTGAAATTGATCTGGGGCTCCTATTTGACGCTCTTTCCGTCAAGTAGGGGCAACGTCCGCTGGCATGTGCACCTGGGCCGGCCTAATATTCATTTTTTCTTATTCTTGCTGTTTTCTTTTCTCTTTTTATTGTACAGTCAATCTAACAAGAGAGCGTGCCCGGACAACGTCTCCTGTAGGGTGCGCGTGCATGAGGAATTCATGACACGGAACAACATATGCGCGCATGCATACATGGAATCTTTCGTAATTTAAAATAAATTACCTCTTAAACCGTTAATCTAATTGATGACCCGTCTTCATCATTGATTTCGTCTCGACAACTACTTCGAAACAATCGTATTGCCATATGTGTTGACGTTTTTTTCACCGTCAGTTGCCATGTTATTATACTGCCATTGTCATATTAGTTATCATCCCACTAATGCATAGTTGCCAGATAATTTTTACATATTTTTCCGTCATAGCCATGTTCTACATGTCAAAAAAGTGAGGATTCGAACATTCTAAACATGTAAATTTGAAACTAATGTCATCAATGGGTTTATGTTGATGTGCACAGAAGTTCAAAAAGCCTAACAACCTTTTGATTTTAACCTGGTAACCAACTTAGCGATAACACCACGAAGGAGCGACATGTTGGCGTGGAGCATCGACGAGAAGGGCAAACACAAGTAGCGCTCGTGAGGAGCAGCGACGAGGCGGGCAGCGCGCACAAACCTTCCTCGGAGGAGCCGAGTAGGGCAAGCATAGGAGATCTTGGGAGGGAAAGGTTGCGGGAGGAGGCGATGCAGTGGAGAAGACCGACTGTAGCTACAACCGATTGGTGAATAGCGTTACGAGTCATGTTTCCATAAGAGAAGTGATTAAATTCCTTGAATTTACTAAGCAAGTGTCCCCGCTGAAAACTCGCCGTCTGTCATACTTGCAACTCGGAGCTTGTAACTTGACACGACCATTATACTCCCGCGTGCCGCACACAGCCACGTCAACGTGAGGAATTCATCTTCTGAACACCAGCAGCCGACCTAATATCCCTCCGCAGCCAGAAAGCGCCCATCGCGTCAGTCTTGTCTTGGTGACATTACTACCGCTAGTCGCACACATGCCACGGCACACCAATCACTTTTGCCTACGCATTTTGCCATTGCTTTCAAAGTTAAAGATGCGGCCACGACTGCTGGTGCCCCACACCCTTTCTACGCATTTTGCCATTGCTTTCTAAACTACAAGTTCGTTAACGAGATAATGAAGCAGATCAAAAGCACCCTCAAAACTTAGCCGGATCGTCTTATCTCCCCGCGGCTTCGTGCACGATCAAGCTGCCCAGTACGTATCAGGAAGATGACTCCTGCCCAGAATTTTATACTCCTACACTACTCCGTATGTGTTTTGCCCTTTCATGAGTTGGAAGGGGTGTTTTGACTTTTGAAAGGAGTAATAACGCAATGGCTATCTTCTAAAAAAAACTGCTTGGAGGGCCTTCTAACCCCCCAAGTCTCATTTTTTTACAAAACCAACGTTCGAGGCAGAATCGCGGGCTACAGTAGTATCAACGAGAGCTTCGTGAACGACCAAACTCTTTATAATGTAGGGGATGTAGCTTGCACCTGCGCTCTCCTTTTGTTGCTTTCCTGAAAATGACGAAAGTGGTAAGCATTTCACGCCTAAAAGCTGTAAGCAATTCTTAAATTGTTCATGCACTCAGTTAGTCGTTAGATAAAAAATCAATCATGACGCCATTTTCCTTCCGTATATGATATCATCCACCATGTTGTTCCTTTTGTACATCATCCACCATGGGCCATGGGGACTGTTGGCCAGGTGGTCTTGGAGTACATACCTACATAGTCGACCGACCGGCGACTGTTCCTTGTTGAAAAAAACAGGCAGCCATTCTTTTACTGGCTATGGCAAAGCGTTTTTCTGGTGTCCAAAGTTGAGTTGTGCAGCATATATAGATCATGTACAGGCGGCCATTCTTTCGGGAGGACACGGATCACAACGACGGACCAAAGCTAACACGGCAATGGGGACGACGGCGGCAGCGCTATGGGACATCCTGGCAAAGGCCGCGAACCTGGCGCAGATGTCCGGGCTGCACGCCGTGATGCTCGTCGCCGTAATCGTCACCGTCCTGCGCATCCCGCAGAGCAAGCGGGAGTGCGCCGAGCTCGAGCGGTGCGCACGCAGGCTCCGCTCGCTCCTCGAGTGGCCGGCGACAGGCGGCGGCGTCTCGGACATGATGGTGGATCCCGTCAGCGAGGCGCTCGCCGACGCGGCCAGCCTCGTCGAGTCCTACAGGAAGACCACGCTCTGGCGCCGCGCCCGGAGCGGCAGGAGCATGGCCACCCAGCTACGTGACATGCAGGACGTCGTCAACTCCTACTGCGCCATCGTGCTTGTCATCAACGCCCATCTTCTCATTCAGGCGACTCCAACGTCAGATACCACTACAACGTGAGATATACATATACCATCTGTCCTACCTCCGATGCAGACTGATTAATTGAGTTCCTGATACCATTTTTAGTATTAACTGGCAACACAGGATTCCTGTGGTGAAGGAGCCATCACAAAATCCAAGTGTACTAGCAGTAACCAGTTGCCCCACAACTGCTGGTGCTTGTGACGCTCAAAAGGCCAACGATATTGGCTGGGGAGGAACAAGAAGTCAGACAGGTAACACAACCGACCCAGATGTTTGTGAAAGAATCGTGCCTGCAATAGTGATTTCCCATGCATAACTGTACGGCGAGGAGATTAGTTGTTCCCAATATGTACATCAGATAGACTATTGATGCGAACGCGCGCTTGTGTTCTTACTTGCTGCATAAGTGAAGAATGCAACATCTGTATAGGTTTGGAAGTTGATTCGCCCTCGCCAGGATGATTTAGACTGTTCTATCGATGTACTAGCTAGTAATAATCAGATAAGGAGCACATATACAAAAAGAAGTTGGGTGATGAAACTTGAAAATCAGTGTTTGTATGTTTCATGCCAATTTCCATCTCCTTATTCTTTTCTTTAAGGCATTTTTGTGGACAGTAATTATCTGACAAGAAAAGGTGTGTCCAATCACTTTACATATTTTGGACGCATGGCCTTACAAAACTGAAATTTGTCAATTTACATGTTCAGATGGGCTGAACTAGGCTATTACACTGGAAATAGTTCATAATAAAACCAAAACTTGCTGTAGTGCTCGCATCTTGATTCTTCTTACTTGGACTGGGGCTTCAGCTTCAGAGATGCACTGCAAGCAAGCAGAGAGGATAAAAGTGTTAAAAGAAGCCTCATCCATTCAACTTGTCAACGAGAACGAAATGTGGCAAGGGTAACATATGAACAGAAATGAGCAAACGAAGGTTTCAAACATACCTGTTAATGCAAAATCTCTTCCCTGTCGGCGGTGGTCCGTCATCAAACACATGCCCCAGGTGGGCGTCACATGTAGCACACAGGGACTCGGTCCGAGGCATGAAGAAGATTGACATATCGAGCTTGCTCTTGACATTGTCGCCTATTGGTTGATAATAGGACGGCCATCCAGTGCCACTATCAAACTTGGTAGATGACCTAAAACACAATCAATCATCAGTGCAGAACAATGAGCAGAATAGCAGACAACGTTTTAAGTGCAAAGGCAACTATCTTCCATTCTTGGAATAAAGAAAGACACAGCTGCCCCTTTTGGATGTTCTGGTGTCAGTGCTTACTCAAACAGAGGGGTGTCACAGCAGACACAGTGGTAGATCCCTGGGGTTTTAGAGTTCCAGTATTCCCTGGTTACACAACAAAGAAAAGATAATGTTATACTCCGTATTACGGTAGAACTAAGAACAGCAAACTAAGATTGTGCACATATGAAGATTATAGTTAGAATTTGCAAAGTACCCAGTGAATGCCCTCTCAGTTCCCTTCTGCCGAGTGACGTAATATTGTTCTTTTGTCAGGCGCTTCTTCAACTCCTCGTCACTCAGAGATACATTATCCGCTTTCCCTGTACAAATATGGGCTGTTACTTGGAAGTTACTAATGATTGAACGATATCACACTGGAATTCGGCCAGCCATATGACAGACACATGGACATCAAATAATACAGTGCCAGAGTCAGAGAAGATTGCCCACAGGAAATCTCCTTGAGCCATCACGGCATCGTCTAAATTCTAAATATTAATGATAGGAACCAAGGTTTCATATAGCAGGCGTGTGGTTCGGTACGAAAAAAAGCCATGGAAGCTATGCTCCAACCTTAAACGTATTATATACTAAAAGCAAAATAAGATGTAAAAATAGAGACACCACGTTGATCCACATAGATTAGAAATATGTAGCCCGTTGATTTAGAGTGTGATGGTTGAGATTAAAAGATGGATAAGTAATGTACAATATTAATCGGGTACAAAATAAATTGTTTCGGCACGTACGACCCAAATCGAGTTCCACTAAAAAAAGAACAAAAAAATCACGTCCGTGATAATAAGTGTCTATCTCCTCCACTACCGTAAAATTTAAACACAACCAACGCGTCGTACATGCACCATCGACTGAGATCGATTCTGTGGTACCTTACGTCCTACTAGCATCGTCTAAAGTACGTCCAAACGGCCCAATAAGAAAATTTAATCAAACTGTTCCGGTTGAAAAATTACAGAAAACTTTTTAAAAAAAGAAAACAACTACAGAAAACATGATAGAAGAGTAGAACGCTGAAGAAAAAACACTCAGAACCCCAATACTTTTAGGGTCTGTTTGTTTGGGATGCAACTGTTTAGAAGCGCAGCTGTAGCCGGTGGGCTGTAAAAAGCAGATGTAGGAAGTAGATGTTGAAATCGGAGATTTGATATTTGGCAAGCATGGCTGTAGCTGTAGCTTTGGAGTAAAATGTCTGGAGCTGAAGTTGTATAAACTCTTATTTGAAACAAACCACGTATTTCTGAGAGCGTAATTCGCAATTTACCTTTTAAGATAAAATTAACGTGTTTTTATTAGAATAAATTTTGGATTCCATGAATGTGATATTTTATTCCGCATCACATTTCCGTCCATAGTTTCCTACCACATCCTATAAAACTATACTATATTATGTGCAGATAGCGGAGCTATCGAGACAATGGAAATAGCAGACATAGTTATCTGACAGTTTGGCCATGATAAATCTCCTAGATCCGTCAGTCCATCTGTCTGAACCCTAAACACTAGTGACTGAAGGTCATCATACTATGAGCAGGCTGTTCCGTCTCGTGATATATCTTCCTCCCGTAAAGCTCTATACTTGGGGGAAAATCAAATTACTACACCGTCCTAATAGCACAAGTGCATAAATTAATCAAAGATCCTATCTTGCCTCATCTGAGAGGATTGATTCAGGCACGAACAGTGTTGCACCAGACGCAGAGCAAACTCCTCAATTCCTTTCACCGAAACCAATCCGACAGCGCGTGATCAGATATTGGTTTCAGATCAAGCGCACAACGCCACCGTGGCCGCGGTAATCAAAGGCAGCAACCCCAAGCAGTCTACTTACTTACTGGTAATAATCCAGTAATAATAACAGGAAAATGAATTATATAAGATTAAAAGAAAAGGCACCTGGGGCTTGTCCCGACGGTGAAGGCGACGACGGCGAGGCGCCCATGGCGCGGACGACGACGGCGGCGCGCCGGTAGCTGCCGCTGGAGGCCCGGGTCGTCCACGCGCCGCTGGGTCGCGCGGAGGGGAGGACCAGGTGGGAGGAGGAGTAGGAAGAAGACAGGCGTGCTCGCGACGAGACCACGACGGTAGCAGCAGCGTAACACCGGGTGGCCATCGATGTGGGTTGGATGCGCTACTACTCCAAACGGTGCCGAGTATTTTTCAGCGGCGCGTTTCGTTGACGACGCGAGCGAGGCCAAACGTGAGACGCTGCCGTGGGGTTTTCTTCAGTGGCTGGCGTTGCCGAAACGTGGAGGAGCGCCGATCGGCACACGCGCCTTGGACTGCACCACGCGTTTTCTACCACCAGCAAATGTAACAGTAGAGTGAACTACTTCTTTTTTTCTTTTTTTAGAAGAAACTTTCAATATATTTATCAACAATCAAGGCAAACAATCAAGACGATAAAAAAACACCAGAGAAAAAAGAATTACATCTAGATCCGAAGACCACCTAGCGACGACTACAAACACTAGAGCGAGCCGAAGGCGCGCCGCTGCCATCACCCCTTCATGATCAGAGTCGGGTGAATCTTGTTGTAGAAGGCAGTCGGAAAGTCGTCGTGCTATGGCCCCATGGGACCAACACAGTAACCGCCGCCGATTAAGAGATGCATAGATCAGAAACATCTAATTTTTTTACACTTGAACGAAGACGAACGAAGACCGTATCCAACCGGATCCATCGAAAACACAAACTGGCCAGATCTAACGAGATCCACCAGAGAGAAACCTCCACAGTCCACACACCCTCCAACAACGCTAGAGACGTCGACCAAACGGAGGTTGGATGGGAGGACTTTATTCCATCTCTAGAGAGCAGCCACCGCCTGATCTCTCCAACGAAGACACAAAACCTAGCAAAACACACAAAAACGTGTGAGGATGGAGCCCTCTCGCCGACAGGGGCCGGGATCCGCCGCGCGACCATGGCTCTGAGGCCACGGAGGCACGGGTGACCCGGCGGCGCCGCCGGCAGGAGGCGAAACCTAGAAATCGCCCGTGTCAATAGAGGGTGCTTTATTAGTTAAAAGAATACATCTGACCTCTGCCTAAAGGACACCGCACCAAATCTCCAACAAAAAGGTAGTGTAGTCTTAAAGAACAACATACTAAGACAAAAAGCAAAGTAATCTTGGAGACACTATGATCCGTTTAAGGTCCAATCCGTAGATTACGCTGCCACCTATGATGGGTAAAAATATTCCTCGCCATATCCTTCAATTGTGTACAGACCTCCGTAAAAAGGTCCGATACTTCACTCGATGTAGAGATTGCAATAAACGCAGCGTACTGGTACACCGGTAGATAATCTGCAAGATAGAAGAATCTTTGTTATTGGAAATAAAATCATTTCTACATAGCCAAAGTGACCAAATAATGGCAAGCGCTCCCACCATAATAAGTATTCTAACTTATTATCGATCCCACGTAACCAACATCCAAAAATATGAGCAACTGTACATGGAGGATATAGTCCAGAAGATATTTGGATGGCTGACCATTTAGAACGAGCAAATTGGCATTCGAAGAACATGTGTTTAATTGTCTCATCATGGTGACAGAATACACATGTCTTACTACCATGCCAATTCCTTTTCGCTAAATTATCTTTAGTAAGAATGACCCTCTGACGCGGATACCAAGTAAAAATCTTAGTTTTAAGAGGTATCTTCATCTTCTAGATCTTCTTATTATTATCGACCGGACACCTCTGGTTGGACAAAAGCTCTATACATTGAATCCACAGAGAATTTTCCACTCTAGTAGATTCCACCGAGATTCATCGGTCCCTTGTGACAATTGCACCATGGCGAGCCGCTATAACAAAGCGTTCCATGATGCTAGTCTTGGACCAATTAAATCGCGCCTGAATGTCATATTTGGTGGAAAAGATTCCAAGACCGTAGCGATCGTGTCGCTTTTATGACGTACAGTGTTGTATAGAGACGGATATTGCTCTCGGAGTGTGGCATCACCTAACCATTTGTCCTCCTAGAAACGAATTTCCGAACCATCCATAATACGAAATGATCCAAAGCGAAAGAAGTGTTTCTTCATCGCCATGAGACCAACCCAAAAATATGAATCCCCTGGTTTCCATTGAACTTGGGATACCGCATTTAAGCCAACATATTTTCTTCTAAGTAGGGTTTGCCAAATACCATCTTCAGTTAGTAACTTGAAGAGCCATTTGCCTAGTAGGGCGGTATTTTTTACTTCAAGGTCATAAATACCTAGCCCTCCTTGGTCTTTTGGTCGACAAACCACACTCCATTTTGC
This sequence comes from Poa annua, assembly GCA_026929855.1. NCBI lineage: Eukaryota > Viridiplantae > Streptophyta > Magnoliopsida > Poales > Poaceae > Poa > Poa annua. The sequence goes on from CM049430.1 coordinate 84,219,747, forward strand.
CAGTCGATATTTCTTTTTCTCGCTATCCCCCTGCCAAAAGAATCTTGATCCGAAGTAACCCAATCTATTCAAGACTCCTTTGGGTATCCCGAAGAATGATATCATATACAATACCATATTACTGAGCACCGAATTTATGAGTACCAATCTTCCGTCCAGGGATAGCAATTTTCCTTTCCAACTGCTAAGCCTTTTTTGTAGTCTTTCCTCGACATGTTTCTATTCAGCATTTGTAAGTTTTCGATAATGAATCAGTATCCCCCAATAGTTGATTGGAAATTGTCCCTGGGAGCATCGAAAAGTTCAGCATACTCATGGGCCATGTCTTGGGCCTCGCCGAAACAAAACAATTCATTTTTATGGAAGTTGATTTTAAGACCCGAAAGTTGTTCGAACGCTGATAAAATTAATTTCAGGTTCTTTGCTTTCTCCAAGTCGTGTTCCATAAAAAGAATTGTGTCATCAGCATATTGAAGAATAGATAGTCCGCCATCAACAAGGTGGGGAATCACTCCTTTAATCTGGCCATCAGCTTTAGCACGCTCGATCATGACAGCTAACATATCAGCCACTATATTCAATAGTATTGGTGATAATGGCTCGCCTTATCTTAATCCTTTTTCGTTTGAAAGTACCTGCCAACGTCATCATTGACTTTGATGGCTACACTTCCTCCGGAAACAAAATTATAAATTAGAGCGCACCACTCATCAGATAAACTTTTCATTCTGAGAGTTTGCTGTAGAAAAGACCATTTGACTTTGTCATAGGATTTTTCAAAATCAATATTTAAAATTATCCCATTCAACTTTTTATGATGTAGCTCATGGACAGTCTCATGCAGGATTACAAGACCATCTAGGATTTTTCTTCCTTGCATAAAAGCAGTCTGCGATGGGCGAACTACATTGTCAGCCACTTAGTTTAACCTGATAGTTGCGGCTTTAGTGAAAATTTTGAAACTAACGTTAAGAAGGCATATTGGTCTATATTGTTGGATCCTTTCTGCCTCATTAACCTTAGGTAATAAAATTATCTCACAGAAATTCAGGCGAAACAATTCTAGTTGTCCAGCACTAAGAGAGCTAAACAACTATAGAAGGTCCGACTTGATAACATCCCAAAAGTTTTAATAAACTCCACAGGGAATCCATCAGGACCGGGGGTTTGTTGTGTTCTATTTGGAATACAGCTTTCTTTACTTTTTCCTCCGTGAAAGGGCGTTAAGAAAGCTATTTTCCTCATCTGAAACCTAGGGTATGTCATTTATGCTAGTTTCATCCATTGAGAAGTTACTCTCATCTGGATCACCGAACAAATGCTTAAAAAAGTTTGTAATGTAGGATTTGATCTGCTCATGGTTCTCAATCAAGCACTCATCCTGTAAAAGAGAATGAATAAGTTTCCTCCGGTGTTTACCATTGGCGACACCATGGAAGTATCTAGTATTCGAATCCCCTTCCAGAATAAATTGAGGTTTTGATCGTTGGTACCATTTATCAAGTGGAGAGCGACCAGCGACCGAACTCTCCCAAACCTTCTTTACCAACTCGTAAAAGCCATCACGTTGCAGCCAACCAAGCTCAAACTTGAATCGACCTTTGCATTGTCGTCTAGGCGTTCTAGTGGAAAGAAGGATGGCTGCATGATTTGACAGCGCCTCAATACGTTCTAGAGCGCGCACGGTTACCATAGGGAATTTATCTTCGTACCCATTAGAACACGATCTAGTCTAGTTTTTCGTATGTTGGCTATGGACGACTGTTCACTCAGGTGAACTGTCTTCCCGTCATGGTCACTTCTCTCAAATCAAGGCTGGCAATGACTGCGTTGAAGAGGAAAGGCCAATGACCATCAAATCTGCCGCGACTTTTCCCCCCTCTCCCCTTCCTCACTTAATAGGTTTTTCTAGAAGCTACTATATCAACTACTGCCTCAGTTTCATAAGATGTTTTAGTCATTATCTAGTTTTTAGTGTACGCGTTGTGTTCATTTTAGTTCAAATCTAGACAACATGTGTTATTCAATCTAAAATATGAAACACAGGCATTATCAAAGAGAGTAGTTTTTTTTCTCGACAAAGAGATCTTTATTACTTAAAGAGTTTTAAGTATTATACTCGACCTCTACATAATTAGGATGCACACAACCCTAACCACTTCACAAGTCTCTGAAACAAAACATAAAAAGACAAATTACATATCATAATGAGAAATTATAGAGATACCTAAGTTAATGGAAGACAATGCGAAAATTATGTTGCCATCCATGAATGGAAAACAACTCTCGCGTCGCAATCTCCAGCTGTGAAGCAACCTCCACAAACAGGTCGTGGTGTTGCACACGCTCTAGGGACGGCCATAAACAGAGTGTAGCATTGCACCGGTATATAACCTACAAAAGAGAAGTATTTTTTTCCATTAAAAACCTTGTCATTTTTACACAGACTAATCGACCAAATAACGGCAAATAGCTCCCATCCTAATAAAATAAGAATCTTAAACCTAGGATCGACCTATTTAGCCAATTGCCGAAATATTCACAACACTACAAGGGGATAAGGAAGACCATATCTGATAGCTGACCAAATAGACTAGCAAACTTACACTGAAAAAATTAAATGCTTAATAGCCTCGTCAAGTTGACAAAAGACATATTCTTTACTTCCCGTGTCAATTGCATTTAGCAAGTTTATCTTTTGTAAGAACTACCCATCGACGAAGATACCACGTAAATACCTTCATTTTAGCGGTATCTTCATTATCTAAATTTTCTTATTATTACCAAAGAGAGTAATATACTCGGAAAATTAAGTCGTACTCCAGTGGTCGTGTAAGCACAAAATCATACACATATAAGGGATCCGGTGAATCATAACCAAGCAAACAACATGTATAGGCATGTAGCTGCTATATTATTGGTTTCTTGCTTCATGAAACTGGGGTTGTGTGAAAGGATCGGTATGACACCTAGAGGGGGGGTGAATAGGTGCTAATTCAAATTTTAGTTCTTTTTCAAATTAGGCTTGACAAACAAGGTAAATTCTCTAGATATGCAACTATGGTGAATTTACCTATATGACAAGCTAGCGACTAAGCAAGATATAATAATAAAGGCGATAAATAAGGATAGAAGTAACCGAAGTGAAACCACGAGACGACAAGGATGTATTCCCGAGTTTCTCCCTTAAATGGGAGTATGTCTCGTTGGAGAGGTGTGAACCAACACAATGGTTCAACGGCCACAAAGGCCTCACCCAACTCTCCGGTGAACCGCATCATAAAGGTTTGGTCCGCTTTCCACTATCGGAATCCTTCGAGGCGGAATCCGGAGCCTTTACAACAACAATTTGGGGCACGACCCACAAAGGGCATGGGGGCTCCCGAACAGCTACAATCTGTCACAAAGACAAGAAGGTAAGTACAACAATGGGCTAGGTTTTCCTAGTGGAAATCCTAGCAAGTGTTCCATCAAGTGAATGAGGGGAAAATGAAGTACGGCTCGGTGAAGATGTAGATCAGGGCCTTCTCCTTCAATCCTCCAAAGATCAACGAGTTTGGATGGAGGGATTGGAAGATCTAGTGATTCTTGTCTTGCAACAATGGAGTTCATCTTTTTCTTGGTCAAGCTAGCTAGCTGGAAGAAGGAGGAGGGTAATACCCCTCCAAAGATGTAGCCGTTGCAGCCATTCATCAGGCCGGAAACTCCGGTCCTAGTGGCCGGAAACTCCGACCAGGGACGGAAACTCCGGCCGCTGGAGGCCGGAAACTCCGGGCCCCACCAGGGGCTGAACACCAGTTTCTCCAAACTGAGCTTGGACATCTTCGAGGTACCTGAGGCCGGAAAGTTTGGCCAGGGGCGGAAATTCCGGTCCTCATGACCGGAAAGTTTGGTCAGGACCGGAAACTCCGCCCCCCACCAGGGGCTGAGCAGAACTTCGGCAACAGAGGCTTGGGAAAGATTCCGGTCCCTCAGGGACCGGAAACTCCAGGCAGGGTCGGAAACTCCGGCCCCTGAGGCCGGAAACTCCGCCCCCCACCAGGGGATGCACACACTTTTCAGTGCTGCCTCTTTTTCTCTTTTTTGGTGCTGATGCATCTGAAATGTTCCTAAATTATCCTGCATCACTTAACACCAACTTAATACATCCACATGTTGTTAACTAACACACAAAACACAGAGATCATAGAAATGTCCTTTCAATCTCCCCCTTTTTGGTGTTAGATGACAACACATGGATTTGCAATAAAAGTAATTCCACTAACATGTTATGATAACTGAAAGAGCTCCCCCTAGATGTGTGCATCAAGAATATTTGCTTTGGAATGCACGTGCACACATATAGAGGCAAGTTCGAATAACAATTTGCAAGCATGATAAGTAGGCGATACATTTTACAAATAAGACATAGTATAGTATGGGTTGAGTTTTAGGAGATAAACCATACCTTGTGCATAAAACTGAGGATATTAACCCCATATAACCAAGGAACAATAGTAGTCTCAACCACATAATATAAGAAATCCAAATGTCTTACACACACATAGTTCATGACATAGAGAAGGCAAATAAGTTCGAAAGATCCAAATACCAAATAACATAACAAGGACACAAGCGCAATAAAATGATAGAGGCACATGCTTGTGTCCCAACCCATGCAAATCCTTGAGAGAACCTAATAGAACTACTTCTCCCCCTTTGGCACCGAGACACCAAAAAGGGAAAAGAGCATAACTAACGAGCCCATGAAGATCACTCGGTGTCTTCCTCCATGTCGTCATCCCCTTCGTCGTCGTAGTTCTCATCGGAGAGGTTCATGGGAGCCTTGTCGGTGTTGTGAGACGAGGTAGGAAAGGAGGTCACATCCGCATAATCAGCCCAAGGAAAGACATCTTGGTTCCATTGGTCAATAGGGACCGTGTCAGACGAGGAGGAGGAAATGTTGAGAATGCCAGCTTCATCTTCTTCCGGAGGAGGAGTAACATTTCCATTGTTTATTTTGCGCATCTCCTTGATCATCAAGTTTTGGTTGCTCAAAATATGTTTCTCTCTCACATAAGACCCATGATTTTCCTTGTGAATAGCAACATCCATGCACATCAGTTTCCTCTTCCACCAAGAGAGCTTGCTAAACTCCGCGTTTACCTTGGCCTTCCCTTGAAGATGAGAGGGGGGGTCAGCATTCTTGCTTCTCCTCTTAGGTATAGGGGCTTCGTCTTCGTAACTAGTTTGGGGAGGAGGTGCACGAGAGGAAGACGCTTGCTTTGTGTGCTTGGAGAGAGTATGAGAGTACCCTTGGCATGCTTGGTGAAACTAGAGCGATCAAGTGTGGGCACCTTGGAGAGAATGAGCTTCATCACATAGGGATCATAGAGTGGGTTCTTGTGCTTGAAAATGGCCCAATGCATCTCGCACTTGATGAAATCCATCACATCCACTTCTTGGCCTCGGCACTCCGGACCCGCTTGAAGAACCTTGAAAGCATGGTAGAGTAGGTTGACAAGACCTCCTCGAATAGCATCCACATTGCCGGCTTGAGGAGCAAGGTTGAGCCAAACCATGCAAAGAAAGATGTTGAAAGTGGGAAGGAGGTCTTGAGTAGAGCCCACTGAAGAAGCAACGGTGTAAAAAGGGCGCACACGGCGCTTGTTTTACGATGTCCCTTCCACATGCATCCTCATCCCAACTGGAGTAGTGGCCCCCTTGAAGTCATAGCCCAAAGCTGCCGCAAACTCCACAAAGTTGGAGGTGCACTTGCACGGTCCAGTCATCCAAGTCATCGTGACATCATCATCGTGGTCAAACACCACCGTGGCAAAGAACTGCTGCACCAGCTGAATATCATAATACTGCTGAGTGTAAGAGATGAGCTTCTCCAGACCAAGCTTCCTAGCAATCCAAACAGCCTCCTGAAAGTATGATTTCTTGTTCAACGCCTCAAGATCCAGAATCTTCTGTTCACAGACCGCGTGTTTCTCAATCCGGGCATAAATCTCCTGCATAATCAGCTGCTGCTCCCTCCTTGGGAAATTGGGGTTGGTGGTGTTGGGAGGCAAGTCATAGAACTGTTGTGACCTCATACGATGGAACTCTAGCTTCCCCATGCCCAGAACGGTGGTCAAAGAGTCAAAATGAGCTTGCTCGACCTCTTCTTCATTATCAAAACCACCAAATTCAGCTTGTCTAGTGGCCTCCTCATCGATAGTGCTCTGATGTCTCATGCGGCCACTGCTGCTGTCAAAGATAAGCTTGTCCCGTGTTTGAGCTCTTTCTTTACTTGAAGCAAGGAGCAGATTCCGGGTGACCACCTTTTCCTCTGACTTGTGAAACACAGAGTACAGGGATAGCATGGAGATAAGATTGCATGTCCAAGAAAGCCAAAGGGAGAAAATTAAAAATGACAAAATTTCTCTCAGATATGAGCTAGACCGGAGTTTCCGGCCACAGGGGCGGATATTCCGGCCTACACCGGAGATTCCGGTGTGTGAGGACCGGAGTTTCCGCCCTGTGGCAGTAAACTGCAATCTAGTTCAATCTAAGGAAAATTTGAGCACAACTAATTTTCTAGAGATTAAAATGCCAACACTAGGGTTCTACACCATGCAGCACAGACAAAACTTCTCTCAAAACAAGATCTAGAGTGAAAACCTAGAGAGAGAGAGAAGAGAACCTCGGCCCGACATGGTGAAGGTCAAATGCGAGGGAGATGGATCCCCAGCACTTGTACGGAGGAGGAGCCGGTGGCACGGTGGATTCCGGCGGCGGGGAGCGGCCGGAGAGGTCCTTGGAGGCGGCGGCGGCGACTGGGAAAGGTGTGGGGGTCGGGGTATGTGGGGAGTTGTGGTTCAACTCCTCACCCCGATCCCCTTTGTAGATCCCAGCGAACTGCCCAGACCGGAGTTTCCGGCCTTAGACACCGGAGTCTCCGGCCCAGGCCAGAGATACCGGTGCTAAGAGCGGAAACTTCAGTCAGACCGGAGTCTCCGGCCTGGAAGACCGGAGTTTCCGGCCCCACCGATTCCAAATCCCAGATTTATGTGTTTTGGACATGCAAAATACAAGAGGATCAGGTTTTTAGATGAGATAGGCCTGGGATAAGACATAAAGTCACTAGGGATGGTACCATACACTCATGTTTGGTAAGAGACAACAAAAACGACATTAAGAAGCAACACTTGAGTGCATTTTCCATAAGAGCAAGAATAAAGCAAAGAAATCAAAATAACATCACAAGAAGATCAAATCTTTACAAGGAAGATGTTGGTGGCCTAGGCCACTATGTATGAGTTTATGTGGTGTGACACCGCGAAGATATATCTTGGGTTCACCGCCATTACTCAACATTTAGGCTCACAATTCATAATAATGAACAAAAGGCAACGAAAACAATTCTTACTATTTGCATAATGGGGGAGGGATAGTCCAATAGATTAGGACCGCACTCCCCCTATTTCCATGCCTACACCTAGACCAAAAAGAGAGTTGATATAGAGGTGTAAGCAATGTAGTCAACCAACGCTCCTAGAATCCATGATATTTAGCTCATGCCTCAAAAAGGTGAACCTTGCTTCTTCAAGTGGCTTTGTGAACATATCGGCAAGTTGAATCTTCGTAGGAATATAACCAAGCTCAATGTCACCCCGGTTGATGTCATCTCGAATAAAATGATAGGGAATCTCAATATGCTTCGTTCTTGAATGCTCCACCGGGTTGTGACTAATCTTGATAGCACTTTCATTGTCACACAAAAGAGGCACTTTGTCACAAAGGACACCGTATTCCTTTAAAGTTTGCCTCATCCAAAGTAATTGAGTGCAAGCACTAGCGGCCGCCACATACTCGGCTTCGGTGGTGGATAAGGATATGCAATTTTGCTTCTTGGAGGACCAACTCACCAATGATTTTCTAAGGAATTGACATGCACCGGAAGTAGACTTCCTATCATCCTTGCAACCGGTCCAATCCGAATCCGTGTAACCGGCAAGAGAGAAGTTAGACCCAATAGGATACCACAAACCAAACCTTGGGGTATAAACCAAATATCGGAAGATTCGATTCACCGCTATCAAGTGACTTTCTTTAGGAGCCTCTTGATACCTTGCACACACTCAACACAATGTCGGGTCTAGATGCACAAAGATAAAGCGAAGAACCAATCATAGAGCGATAGAGTTTTTGATCGACATCTTTACCCTTTAGACTAAGTTCAAGATGACATTTGGTGTCCATAGGAAACCTCTTCTCTTTAGCATCTTGCATCTTGAACCTCTTGAGCATATCTTGGATATATTTGGCTTGAGAGATGAAATTCCCTCCACTTAATTGCTTGATTTCAAAACCAAGAAAGAATTTCAACTCTCCCATCATGTACATCTCGAACCTATCCGTCATAAGCTTTGAAAATTCATCATTGAAAGATTTTTTAGATGAGCCAAAAATAATATCATCAACATAAAGTTGGCATATGAAAAGCTCCCATTTTACCCTCTTTTTGAAGAGAGTGGGATCGATTTGCCCCACTTCAAAACCACGGTCTAGCAATAGCTCTCTTAGGTGCTCATACCAAGCACGGGGTGCTTGTTTGAGACCATAGAGGGACTTATCAAGCTTGTAGACATGGTTTGGAAAGTGTGGATCCTCAAATCCCGGTGGTTGCTTTACATATACCAACTCCTTTAAAGGACCATTAAGAAATGCACTTTTCACATCCATTTGTTGCAACTTAAAATTATGATGTGAAGCATAGGCAAGTAGGATACAGATGGACTCAAGGCGAGCCACGGGAGCATAGGTCTCTCCAAAATCAATGCCTTAAACTTGAGAGTACCCTTGAGCTACCAATCTCGCCTTGTTCCTTACAACCATTCCATGCTCATCTTGCTTGTTATTGAATGTCCACTTGGTGCCTATAACATTGTGGCAATCTTTTGGCTTCTCTACTAGATTCCATACTTTGTTGCGCTTGAAGTTGTTGAGTTCTTGATGCATGGCTTCCAACCAATCCGGATCTTCAAGAGCTTCAAACACCTTCTTTGGTTCAACCATAGAGATATGAGCTTGATGTTCACTAAAGCTTGCCAATTGACCTCTTGTGGAGACCTTGCGAGATACATCACCAATGATGGCTTCAAGCTTGTGACACTTGATTTCCAAATCTCTCTTGACTCTTGCTTGACGACGGGTTTCGATATCCCCATTGTTGCGTGAGATTTCGGCTTGATCACCTAGATCATTTGAGTCCCCGTATTGACCGTCTTGATGAGCATTGCCATCTTGTTGCACATTATCAATGATGGGAGAAAATGGTTGCTCTTGCTCTTGATCTTGACTAGAGTTGACAATAGGAGTGCTTGAATCTTGTGAGGCCTCTTTGTCAACTTTAGTAGGAGCTTGATCTTGTTCTTGTTCTTGGATAGGTGTCTCATTTGCTTCCATAGTGGGTGCTACTTCAACTTGTGATGATGGAATCTCCACTTGAGTGGAGCCTGTACTTCCTTGAGGAGGCTCATGATGAATCTCGATGGAGCGATGAAATCCAACTCCCATTCTTCGTATTGCATCTTGAGGTTCCTCATTATCTACATCACAAACATGAAATTGCGCCACTTGAGAGCCGTCATTCTCATCAAACCTCACACTCCAAGATTCTACAACTCTCCCTAAGGATTTGTCATAGACTCTATAAGTGTGAGAGTTTGTACCATACCCAACAAAAACACCTTCTAAGGCTTTAACTTCAAACTTAGAAAGATGTACACCTTTGATTTTGTAGAAACACTTACAACCAAAAACTCGATAGTAGGAGATGTTGGGCTTGTTGCCGGTAAGCATTTCATACTGAGTTTCCTTCTTCCCTTTGCGAAAGAATAACCGGTTGGAGGAGTGACACGCCGTGGAGATAGCTTCGGCCCGCAAGAAGAGTGGAGACTTAAACTCCGCCAACATGGACCTAGCCATATCCATAAGAGTCCGGTTCTTCCTCTCGGCTACACCATTTTGTTGAGGGGTATATGCGGCGGAATATTGATGTCGAATTCCCTCGTCACTAAGAAACTCATTTAGGGTGTAGTTCTTGAACTCGGAGCCATTGTCACTTTTAATGGCCAATATGGAAAGATTGTGTTGACGTTAAACTTCATTGGACAAATCGATGATGGTTTGTTGAGTTTCATCCTTCGTCTTGAAGAAGAAAATCCAAGTGAATCTTGAATAGTCATCGACAATCACCAAACAATGTTTATTCCCACCAAGACATGGGAATGTGGCCACCCTTGACGATGAGATGATGGTCTTACTTGGATGGGGAGAATCATGTATTTTTCCTTCAACATAAGCCCTACAAAGACGATCTCTAGAAAAAGAAACATTCTCATTTAGTCCAAGAATGTGGCCACCCTTGTGGAGACTTTGCAAAGTTCTCATATTGACATGGGACAAGCGGCGATGCCACAACCACCCCACGTCGGCCTTTCCGAATAAGCATATTGCTTGAGTGTTGGTTGACCCCGAAAATTCTACCACAAATAACTCATTTTCAACATACCCAACGAACATGACCTTTAGAGTCTTGCTCCTCAAGAGTACCACCATATCAAGAGTAAAGTGAACATCAAAGTTCATCTTATTAAGAGCACGAACGGACATAAGATTGTAACCTAGAGACTCGACAAGCATGACATTTACAAGGGTGATATCCCTTGCAACTACCACCTTGCCGAGACTCTTTACCTCGGCTTTGGACTTGTCACCATAAGAGACGGTTGAATTATTTATATTTGGTCTCAACTCCGTCATGATCTCCTTGCTTCCGGTCATATGACTAGTGCATCCACTATCAACCACCCATTTAGATCCACCGGAAGCATAGTCCTACAAGAAATCATTTGTTGCATTTAGGTACCCATTTCTCAATGGGTCCCTTTCGGTTAGCAACAAGGGTCTTAGGAACCCAAATAGAATAATCAATGTAACCATCATAAGGTCCAACATATTTTGCATAAACATCACCATAATAACCAACATAAAGAATGTAATTGGGATTGTTATGCCCCGCAAAGTCAATACGAGTGGTCTTTCCCCTAGTGGCATTACCATCCGCAATGTTAGTCTTAGCTTGTGTAGGCTTGGTCTTGTTCTCCTTGATGTTGCTCACCTTCTTCTTTGCCTCGGCCACATACCCAAGACCTTCCTTCCCTTTGTGTAATTTTAGCTCAAACAAATAAGCAAAACCCTTATCTTTACCTTTGGGAATAGAGTTCTTAGCATTAGTGACTTTAGCATGATCCACCTTCAACCTAGCATTTTCTTCAATGACATTTTCATGAACACGAGGAAGAATAGTTATGCTAGTTGAGCAAGCTTTAGAGAGTTGAGTTTGGAGTTGCTCATGTGACTTAACAAGGATGGAGTGGGTCGTTTCCAAGACCTTGTGAGCTTTATCAAGCTTCTCCATATCCTCAAGAAGTCTAGTATTCGCAACCCCAAGTTCAACTTTCTCCTTCTTAATCACTTTATATTTGGCAAAGACATGATCTCCATCCTGAAGGAGATATGCCCTAGAGGCAATTAATAAAGTGAATTCTTTATCATATCTCGTTTGTTCATAATAGTTTTTTTGTGTCATGCTATAACCGTATTAAGCGGAAACATTAATACGGGTGTGATGCGTAAACAACCAGGTCCCTAGTAGCCTCTACTAAGACTAGTTTCGTTGCGCGATTGATGATCGAGGTTTCCCGATCATGGGGCATGGCGCCGGTCGGCAATGGGAGTCATATCGTTGGAGAACGATGTGATGGACATACCCAGATTTGGAGGACGTAGTCGTTACGCCTTTGACCGTGAGATCAACTCTTATTATTATTCCTGAAAGATACTTTGATCGCACCAAACGTCGTATCTTATATAGTATGACAATAACGGTGATACTTTTGGGTATCGGAAAGGAGTAGTTGAGACGAGGGGTCAAGAGCGGTATTTGCCAGTCCGCATAGCAGGATAGATACTCTCGGGCCCACTCGGTGAGATCATGTCTAATGAGCTTGCAAGCATGTGACTAGGTCACGGAGACATGAGATCATGGACGAGTAGAAGATAGCGTTGTCGGTAACGAGGTCAAGCTAGGTATGGAGATATCTATGATACGACACTTGGACACGCTAAGTATCGCTATGGCAAAAGGTTTAAGACTTTGCGTTCAGGTTTGATAGATGAAAGTCATTCGTTATATCACAGGGATTAATTCATGGGGTCCAGGCCTACGAGTTAGTCGTTGATCATAGAGGAGTCTTGATCATACCTGTTATTATATCGAACCGCTAGGGTAACACACTTAAGGGGTTTCGACAAGACAACCGGAAAGGAAAGAGATCACCGGGAATGTCCCGGGAGGGGTCCGATGGAGATCGGGCAGCGACGAAAGAGTTTTCGGATCTAGAATAAATTATATATAATATGTTTGATATTAATTAGTGTAATTAACATGCAAATATGATTTTATATATTTATTTTCGAATTTATTAAGGCTGGTTTTCCTAAATGGGCCTTCTGGTGGAAAGAAGGCCCATGGGGGGGGGGGGGGGGATCCCCAAGGGAATTCGGTGGGGGGGGGGGGCATGGCCGGCCTACGTGGGCCAAAAGGGGCCCACCAGGGCCGGCGCACCTGCCCATGCCGCACCAGGCATGTGGGGGTTAGTCCTACATTGCCTGGCTGGCAAGGTTGGCTCCCCCAGGAGCCTTTATATAGAGGGGCACCCCTGGCCTTTTAATTCACCAATTAATTCCCTAATTCTCTCTCGATTTCGTGATTCCCTTTGTTGGAGTTGCGCTGAGTTGAGAGGGGGATCTCTTCCACCATAGCCCGCTGCCGCGCTGCTGGTGTTCCGGTCCAAGTCTTCCGCTGCTCGTCCTGGACTGGAGCTTCGGAGGCCGTCGTCTCCACCATACGTGTGTGACGCCCTGCGAGGTGCTGCGCTAGCGGTACTCGGAGGTCTGCTTCCTCTACACGACCTTGAGGTCGGCTTCATCAGTCTTCATCGACAAGGTTTGTGCGGGAACATAATCCCGCTTTCGGTCTACAAGGGTATGTATTCCGATCTCCGTTTGTATTACTATATCTGCATAGAATAGATCTTGGAATGCTTTTAGGATATCGTTGGTAGGAAACTTTTTGTTTTCTTCACACGATCCCCTTCAGTGGTATCAGAGCCGATCTATCGTAGATATAGCTGTACGCTGTTAGAACCCGTGTTCTACACGGGGGCACCGTTCCTGTTATTTGCTACCCTCTAGCGTGCACTTGTGATTCCAGCGGCATTGAGTTGATGAAGCGGCCCGGACCGACTTTTACGCGTACGCTTACGCGAGACTGGTTCCACTACTGACATACGGCTTGTACCGTATCTGTGGCTGGCGGGTGTCAGTTTCTCTCTCTTTAGTTGGTCTTCGCATTTTCAATGGAGGGCCCGAAAGGGATGCTTAAACATGCAATTATTGGATCGTTGTTGTGGTCATAAGATTCATAGGTATGAAGCGGTTCTATTTACGAAAGCCCCAAGCCACGTAAAATATGCAAAAGATAAACTAGAAGCGTCTAACTTTATTTTGCAGGGGCTATGTGATATGGTCAAGGTAGGTTTATTAAATTGTTTATAAACTGCGGGCGCCAAGAAGACCATGGCGCATTGTACTATATCACATTGAGTGTGCATCTTATATTGTGTGATTGTATATATAGTATATATTAGTTACACGGCGGTAGTTATATAAGATGATCCCTTCAAAATACCACTAGTGTTCTCCCTCCAACGCGCACCACCAAGAAAGTTCTCCGTTATGAGGCAGGCCGTGATGATCGGGTGTCAGACATCTCGTCGTTCGTATACAGTGGGTGTAAGCCATGTTGCACAAGCGTCAGCGTGGAGGTTTTTGGTGGCGAGCCTAGCATATGCAGATATGGCCTCGGAACAGGGAGACCGAAAGGTCGAACACGAGTGACAAAATTGGTGTGGCGGACATTTGTCTACTCTTGAAGTTGCGCCGCCGGCTCTGATGATGAGGGGTGGTGCAGTGGATGGGGGCCGTGTAATCGGTTAAACGACCAGGAGGGATGTTCGTTTGAGTGGGAGTTATGTTAGTTATTTTCTAAAAATACTATAACTCAAAATTATTATGAACAAAGTCTTATGTTGTTGCAAATTCCATTGTAGAGGTCTCGCCCCTCGTTTAACCTAGGTATGTACCTTGAGAAAGAAAAGCTTAAGACCAATGGGTCAAACTTCATGGCCTGGTTCTGCAACCTGAGGATCCTCCTCACTCCCCATAGGGTGGCCTACGTCATTGAGGCCGCCATAGGTGACCCTCCCGCAGATGAAGCCTCTGAGGATGAGAAGAAGGTCTTCCAGACCAGACCGAAGGATTCTGCTTTTGTCCGGAGTGGCATGCTCTACGCCATGGAAGCCTACCTGCAGAAGCGCTTCGAGAAGATGAGCGCCTTCGAGATTATTTCTGATCTGAAGGATGTCTTCGCGCCGCAGGCTAAGGCTGAGAGATATGAAGCTTCTGAGCTTTTCTTCTCGGCCAAGATGGAAGAGCATAGCAGTGTGAGCGAGCATGTGGTCAAGATGTCTGGCTACGTTCAACGCCTGAATGCTCTGGAATGCAAGATTCCTGATGAGCTGGCGATTGACAGGGTGTTGCAATCGTTGCCCCCTAGCAATAAAGGCTTCATCATGAACTACAACATGCAGGGCATGGCTAAGTCCCTGGGTGAAGTGTTCGTGATGCTCAAGACTGCTGAGGTGGAGATAAAGAAGGAGCACATGTTTTTGATGGTCAGCAAGACCGTCGAATTTAAGAAATCCGGTGGCAAGGGAAAGCAGAGCTGGAAGTCCAGGAGGGAAGGTAAAATGAGTGCCAAACCCAAGACTAACAGATCTGGTCGCAGAGCTAGCGTGGAGTGCTTCTACTGCAAGGGGAAAGGTCACTGGAAGCGCAACTGCCCCAAGTACCTGGAGGATAGGAACTCTGGCAAGACGGTCGACAAAGAGCAAGGTATATTTGATATACATGTTATACATGTGTACCTTACATCCGCCCGGAGCAAACGTGGGTATTTGATACTGGTTCTGTTGCTCATATATGTAACTCTCAGGAGGAGTTACAGAATAGATGGCGGCTGGCGAAGGATGAGGTGACGATGCGCGTCGGCAACGGATCGAGAGTCGACGTGGTGGCTGTCGGCACGCTCACTCTACATCTACCATCGGGATTAGTTTTGGTTTTAAATAAGTGATATTTTGTGCCATCCTTGCGTGTAAACATTATAAGTGGGTCTTACCTGTTACAAGACGGTTATTCATTTAAATCAGTATCAAGCAGTTGTGTTATTTATATGAATGATATCTTTTATGTTGATGCTCCCGAGAATAATGGTTTATTCTTGTTGAATCTCGATCGTAGTACTCACATCCATAACATAGAAGCCAAACGGATTAAGTGTAGTGATGATACCGCCATGTATATGTGACATTGCCGTCTTGGTCATATTGGTGTAAAGCGCATGAAGCAACTCCACTCCGATGGACTTTTGGACTCGTTGGATTTTGGATCCCTCGTTACATGCGAACCATGCCTTATGGGCAAAATGACCAAAACACCGTTCAAAGGTTTCGTTGAACGGGCGTCCGATTTATTAGGGATCATACATACAGATGTGTGTGGACCAATGAGCGTTTCGACACGCAATGGTTATCGTTACTTCGTCACCTTCACTGATGACTTGAGTAGATACGGTTATATCTACTTGATGAAACACAAGTCTGAAACTTTTGAAAAGTTCAAAGAATTCCAGAGTGAAGTTGAGAATCAGCTTAATAAGAAAATCAAACACCTCCGATCCGATCGTGGTGGCGAGTATTTGAGTTTTGACTTTGGCACACATCTGAAGAGTTGTGGCATAGTACCCCAACTTACGCCAGCCGGAACACCGCAGCGTAACGGCGTGTCCAACCGACGTAATCGTACTCTACTGGATAGTGTTCGATCTATCATGTCTCTTACCGATTTGTCCGTGTCCTTCTGGGGTTATGCGTTAGAAACAGCTGCATTCATTTTAAATAGGGCTCCGTCCAAATCCGTTGAAACGACACCGTATGAATTATGGTATGGCCAAAAGCCTAAGTTATCGTTTCTGAAGGTTTGGGGTTGTGAGGCGTATGTTAAGAAACTACAGCCCGACAAACTCGAACCGAAGTCGGAGAAAGTCATCTTTGTAGGATATCCGCGGGAAACCGTTGGGTACACCTTCTACAACCAAGTTGAGGGCAAAACTTTTGTCACGAAGACCGGTACCTTTCTAGAGAAGGAGTTTCTCGCGAAAGGAGTAAGTGGGAGGAAGGTAGACCTCGATGAGATCGTTGATCCTGAACTCGAGATTCCGAGTGGCGCAACGGAAGCAATTCCGGAAACGTCCTCCGTGGAAGGAGTGGGAGAAACTGTCGAGGAAAGTATTCTACCTCGTAGGTCTGGTAGATCTCGGATCGCACCAGAATGGTATGGCAACATGGTTTGCACCGTCATGTTAGTTGAACAAGACGAACCTACGAACTACAAGGAGGCGATGGCGAGTCGAGTCCGAGAAATGGCTTGAAGCCATGAAATCTGAAATAGGATCCATGTATGACAACAAAGTGTGGACTTTGATGGATATTCCCGAAGGGCGCAAGGCCGTCGAGAATAAATGGATCTTTAAGAAGAAGACTGATGTTGATGGTAATGTGACCGTCTATAAAGCTCGGCTTGTCGCAAAAGGTTTCCGACAAGTTCATGGGATTGACTACGATGAAACTTTTTCACCGGTAGCGATGCTTAAGTCTATTCGGATTTTGTTAGCAGTAGCTGCCTATTACGATTATGAAATCTGGCAGATGGACGTCAAAACAACCTTCCTAAATGGAAACACTGAGGAAGAGTTGTACATGGTACAACCGGAAGGTTTTGTCGATCCAGTGAATGCTAACAAGGTATGCAAGCTTCAGCGATCCATCTATGGATTGAAGCAGACATCTCGGAGCTGGAATCTTCGCTTTGATGAGGTAATCAAAGGTTTTGGATTTATTCCAAAATTTGGAAGAGACCTGCATTTACAAGAAAATGAGTGGGAGCTCGGTTGTGTTCTTAGCACTACATGTAGATGACATATTGCTGATTGGGAATGATGTGGAACTTCTTAATAGCATGAAGGAATATTTAAACAGTAAATTTTCCATGAAGGACTTAGGAGAAGCTGCATACGTCTTAGGCATAAAAATCTATCGTGATAGATCAAGTCGCCTATTATCGTTGAGTCAGAGTACTTATCTTGATAAAATACTGAAGCGTTTCGGTATGGAGAAGGCAAAGAAAGGTTCTCTGCCGGTTATCAAATATAAAATATTGCGGAAGGCACAGTGTCCGGTAACGAAAGTAGATAAGGCCGATATCACTAAACATCCTTATGCTTCAGCCATAGGATCGATCATGTATGCAATGTTGAGTACTAGACCGGATGTGGCATTAGCTCTAAGTTTGACAAGACGGTTCCAGATTAATCCTGGAATGGCGCATTGGATAGCTGTTAAGAGCATTCTTAAGTATCTCAATAAGACAAAGGAAATGTTCCTTGTGTATGGTGGCTGCGATGAAGAACTTGGAGTAACGGGTTACGTGGATGCAAGTTTCTGCTCAGACCCCGATGACTCTAAGTCACAGACAGGTTATGTGTTCAAGGTGAATGGAGGCGCCGTGTGCTGGAGAAGTGGGAAGCAACCCATTGTTGCACAATCTACAATGGAGTCGGAGTACATTGCTGCTTGCGAAGCCGCGAATGAAGCTGTGTGGCTGAGGAAGTTCGTCATCGAACTTGGAGTGTTCCCGAGCGTGCAAGACCCCGTGATCCTCTTCTGCGACAATACGGGTGCCATTGCTAACGCCAAGGAGCCAAGGTCTCACTCCACCGCCAAACACATTCTCCGACGCTTCCATGTGATACGTCAGTACGTACAAGGAGGCGATGTGAAGATTTGCAAAGTGCATACAGATCTGAATGTGGCAGATCCGCTGACGAAGCCTCTTCCGCTTGATAAGCATGAAAAACACCAGTTAGCTATGGGTGTTAAGCTTTTACCAAGTTGTAATCTGGATTAATTTGTACTCTAGTGCAAGTGGGAGACTGAAGGAGATATGCTCTAGAGGCAATTAATAAAGTGTATTCTTTATCATATCTCGTTTGTTCATAATAGTTTTTTTGTGTCATGCTATAACCGTATTAAGCGGAAACATTAATACGGGTGTGATGCGTAAACAACCAGGTCCCTAGTAGCCTCTACTAAGACTAGTTTTATTGCGCGATTGATGATCGAGGTTTCCCGATCATGGGGCATGGCGCCGGTCGGCAATGGGAGTCATATCGTTGGAGAACGATGTGATGTACATACCTAGATTTGGAGGACGTAGTCATTACGCCTTTGACCGTGAGATCAACTCTTATTGTTATTCCTGAAAGATACTTTGATCGCACCAAACGTCGTATCTTATATAGTATGACAATAACGGTGATACTTTTGGGTATCGGAAAGGAGTAGTTGAGACGAGGGGTCAAGAGCGGGATTTTCCAGTCCGCATAGCAGGATAGATACTCTCGGGCCCACTCGGTGAGATCATGTCTAATGAGGTTGCAAGCATGTGACTAGGTCACGGAGACATGAGATCATGGACGAGTAGAAGATAGCGTTGTCGCTAACGAGGTCAAGCTAGGTATGGAGATATCTATGATACGACACTCGGACACGCTAAGTATCGCTATGGCAAAAGATTTAAGACTTTGCGTTCAGGTTTGATAGATGAAAGTCATTCGTTATATCACATGGATTAATTCATGGGGTCCAGGCCTACGAGTTAGTCGTTGATCATAGAGGAGTCTTGATCATACCTGTTATTATATCGAACCGCTAGGGTAACACACTTAAGGGGTTTCGACAAGACAACCGGAAAGGAAAGAGATCACTGGGAATGTCCCGGGAGGGGTCCGATGGAGATCGGGCAGCGACGAAAGAGTTTTCGGAGCTAGAATAAATTATATATAATATGTTTGATATTAATTAGTGTAATTAACATGCAAATATGATTTTATATATTTATTTTCGAATTTATTAAGGCTGGTTTTCCTAAATGGGCCTTCTGGTGGAAAGAAGGCCCATGGGGGGGGGGGGGGGGAATCCCCAAGGGAATTCGGTGGGGGGGGCATGGCCGGCCTACGTGGGCCAAAAGGGGCCCACCAGGGCCGGCGCACCTGCCCATGCCGCACCAGGCATGTGGGGGTTAGTCCTACATTGCCTGGCTGGCAAGGTTGGCTCCCCCCAGGAGCCTTTATATAGAGGGGCACCCCTGGCCTTTTAATTCACCAATTAATTCCCTAATTCTCTCTCGATTTCGTGATTCCCTTTGTTGGAGTTGCGCTGAGTTGAGAGGGGGATCTCTTCCACCATAGCCCGCTGCCGCGCTGCTGGTGTTCCGGTCCAAGTCTTCCGCTGCTCGTCCTGGACTGGAGCTTCGGAGGCCGTCGTCTCCACCATACGTGTGTGACGCCCTGCGAGGTGCTGCGCTAGCGGTACTCGGAGGTCTGCTTCCTCTACACGACCTTGAGGTCGGCTTCATCGGTCTTCATCGACAAGGTTTGTGCGGGAACATAATCCCGCTTTCGGTCTACAAGGGTATGTATTCCGATCTCCGTTTGTATTACTATATCTGCATAGAATAGATCTTGGAATGCTTTTAGGATATCGTTGGTAGGAAACTTTTTGTTTTCTTCACACGATCCCCTTCAGTGGTATCAGAGCCGATCTATCGTAGATATAGCTGTACGCTGTTAGAACCCGTGTTCTACACGGGGGCACCGTTCCTGTTATTTGCTACCCTCTAGCGTGCACTTGTGATTCCAGCGGCATTGAGTTGATGAATCGCCCCGGACCGACTTTTACGCGTACGCTTACGCGAGACTGGTTCCACTACTGACATACGGCTTGTACCGTATCTGTGGCTGGCGGGTGTCAGTTTCTCTCTCTTTAGTTGGTCTTCGCATTTTCAATGGAGGGCCCGAAAGGGATGCTTAAACATGCAATTATTGGATTGTTGTTGTGGTCATAAGATTCATAGGTATGAAGCGGTTCTATTTACGAAAGCCCCAAGCCACGTAAAATATGCAAAAGATAAACTAGAAGCGTCTAACTTTATTTTGCAGGGGCTATGTGATATGGTCAAGGTAGGTTTATTAAATTGTTTATAAACTGCGGGCGCCAAGAAGACCATGGCGCATTGTACTATATCACATTGAGTGTGCATCTTATATTGTGTGATTGTATATATAGTATATATTAGTTACACGGCGGTAGTTATATAAGATGATACCTTCAAAATACCACTAGTGTTCTCCCTCCAACGCGCACCACCAAGAAAGTTCTCCGTTATGAGGCAGGCCGTGATGATCGGGTGCCAGACATCTCGTCGTTCGTATACAGTGGGTGTAAGCCATGTTGCACAAGCGTCAGCGTGGAGGTTTTTGGTGGCGAGCCTAGCATATGCAGATATGGCCTCGGAACAGGGAGACCGAAAGGTCGAACACGAGTGACAAAATTGGTGTGGCGGACATTTGTCTACTCTTGAAGTTGCGCCGCCGGCTCTGATGATGAGGGGTGGTGCAGTGGATGGGGGCCGTGTAATCGGTTAAACGACCAGGAGGGATGTTCGTTTGAGTGGGAGTTATGTTAGTTATTTTCTAAAAATACTATAACTCAAAATTATTATGAACAAAGTCTTATGTTGTTGCAAATTCCATTGTAGAGGTCTCGCCCCTCGTTTAACCTAGGTATGTACCTTGAGAAAGAAAAGCTTAAGACCAATGGGTCAAACTTCATGGCCTGGTTCTGCAACCTGAGGATCCTCCTCACTCCCCATAGGGTGGCCTACGTCATTGAGGCCGCCATAGGTGACCCTCCCGCAGATGAAGCCTCTGAGGATGAGAAGAAGGTCTTCCAGACCAGACCGAAGGATTCTGCTTTTGTCCGGAGTGGCATGCTCTACGCCATGGAAGCCTACCTGCAGAAGCGCTTCGAGAAGATGAGCGCCTTCGAGATTATTTCTGATCTGAAGGATGTCTTCGCGCCGCAGGCTAAGGCTGAGAGATATGAAGCTTCTGAGCTTTTCTTCTCGGCCAAGATGGAAGAGCATAGCAGTGTGAGCGAGCATGTGGTCAAGATGTCTGGCTACGTTCAACGCCTGAATGCTCTGGAATGCAAGATTCCTGATGAGCTGGCGATTGACAGGGTGTTGCAATCGTTGCCCCCTAGCAATAAAGGCTTCATCATGAACTACAACATGCAGGGCATGGCTAAGTCCCTGGGTGAAGTGTTCGTGATGCTCAAGACTACTGAGGTGGAGATAAAGAAGGAGCACATGTTTTTGATGGTCAGCAAGACCGTCGAATTTAAGAAATCCGGTGGCAAGGGAAAGCAGAGCTGGAAGTCCAGGAGGGAAGGTAAAATGAGTGCCAAACCCAAGACTAACAGATCTGGTCGCAGAGCTAGCGTGGAGTGCTTCTACTGCAAGGGGAAAGGTCACTGGAAGCGCAACTGCCCCAAGTACCTGGAGGATAGGAACTCTGGCAAGACGGTCGACAAAGAGCAAGGTATATTTGATATACATGTTATACATGTGTACCTTACATCCGCCCGGAGCAAACGTGGGTATTTGATACTGGTTCTGTTGCTCATATATGTAACTCTCAGGAGGAGTTACAGAATAGATGGCGGCTGGCGAAGGATGAGGTGACGATGCGCGTCGGCAACGGATCGAGAGTCGACGTGGTGGCTGTCGGCACGCTCACTCTACATCTACCATCGGGATTAGTTTTGGTTTTAAATAAGTGATATTTTGTGCCATCCTTGCGTGTAAACATTATAAGTGGGTCTTACCTGTTACAAGACGGTTATTCATTTAAATCAGTATCAAGCAGTTGTGTTATTTATATGAATGATATCTTTTATGTTGATGCTCCCGAGAATAATGGTTTATTCTTGTTGAATCTCGATCGTAGTACTCACATCCAAAACATAGAAGCCAAACGGATTAAGTGTAGTGATGATACCGCCATGTATATGTGACATTGCCGTCTTGGTCATATTGGTGTAAAGCGCATGAAGCAACTCCACTCCGATGGACTTTTGGACTCGTTGGATTTTGGATCCCTCGTTACATACGAACCATGCCTTATGGGCAAAATGACCAAAACACCGTTCAAAGGTTTCGTTGAACGGGCGTCCGATTTATTAGGGATCATACATACAGATGTGTGTGGACCAATGAGCGTTTCGACACGCAATGGTTATCGTTACTTCGTCACCTTCACTGATGACTTGAGTAGATACGGTTATATCTACTTGATGAAACACAAGTCTGAAACTTTTGAAAAGTTCAAAGAATTCCAGAGTGAAGTTGAGAATCAGCTTAATAAGAAAATCAAACACCTCCGATCCGATCGTGGTGGCGAGTATTTGAGTTTTGACTTTGGCACACATCTGAAGAGTTGTGGCATAGTACCCCAACTTACGCCAGCCGGAACACCGCAGCGTAACGGCGTGTCCAACCGACGTAATCGTACTCTACTGGATAGTGTTCGATCTATCATGTCTCTTACCGATTTGTCCGTGTCCTTCTGGGGTTATGCGTTAGAAACAGCCGCATTCATTTTAAATAGGGCTCCGTCCAAATCCGTTGAAACGACACCGTATGAATTATGGTATGGCCAAAAGCCTAAGTTATCGTTTCTGAAGGTTTGGGGTTGTGAGGCGTATGTTAAGAAACTACAGCCCGACAAACTCGAACCGAAGTCGGAGAAAGTCATCTTTGTAGGATATCCGCGGGAAACCGTTGGGTACACCTTCTACAACCAAGTTG
Organism: Poa annua; assembly: GCA_026929855.1. Lineage (NCBI taxonomy): Eukaryota > Viridiplantae > Streptophyta > Magnoliopsida > Poales > Poaceae > Poa > Poa annua. The sequence goes on from CM049430.1 coordinate 84,242,733, forward strand.
AGGGCAAAACTTTTGTCACGAAGACCGGTACCTTTCTAGAGAAGGAGTTTCTCGCGAAAGGAGTAAGTGGGAGGAAGGTAGACCTCGATGAGATCGTTGATCCTGAACTCGAGATTCCGAGTGGCGCAACGGAAGCAATTCCGGAAACGTCCTCCGTGGAAGGAGTGGGAGAAACTGTCGAGGAAAGTATTCTACCTCGTAGGTCTGGTAGATCTCGGATCGCACCAGAATGGTATGGCAACATGGTTTGCACCGTCATGTTAGTTGAACAAGACGAACCTACGAACTACAAGGAGGCGATGGCGAGTCGAGTCCGAGAAATGGCTTGAAGCCATGAAATCTGAAATAGGATCCATGTATGACAACAAAGTGTGGACTTTGATGGATATTCCCGAAGGGCGCAAGGCCGTCGAGAATAAATGGATCTTTAAGAAGAAGACTGATGTTGATGGTAATGTGACCGTCTATAAAGCTCGGCTTGTCGCAAAAGGTTTCCGACAAGTTCATGGGATTGACTACGATGAAACTTTTTCACCGGTAGCGATGCTTAAGTCTATTCGGATTTTGTTAGCAGTAGCTGCCTATTACGATTATGAAATCTGGCAGATGGACGTCAAAACAACCTTCCTAAATGGAAACACTGAGGAAGAGTTGTACATGGTACAACCGGAAGGTTTTGTCGATCCAGTGAATGCTAACAAGGTATGCAAGCTTCAGCGATCCATCTATGGATTGAAGCAGACATCTCGGAGCTGGAATCTTCGCTTTGATGAGGTAATCAAAGGTTTTGGATTTATTCCAAAATTTGGAAGAGACCTGCATTTACAAGAAAATGAGTGGGAGCTCGGTTGTGTTCTTAGCACTACATGTAGATGACATATTGCTGATTGGGAATGATGTGGAACTTCTTAATAGCATGAAGGAATATTTAAACAGTAAATTTTCCATGAAGGACTTAGGAGAAGCTGCATACGTCTTAGGCATAAAAATCTATCGTGATAGATCAAGTCGCCTATTATCGTTGAGTCAGAGTACTTATCTTGATAAAATACTGAAGCGTTTCGGTATGGAGAAGGCAAAGAAAGGTTCTCTGCCGGTTATCAAATATAAAATATTGCGGAAGGCACAGTGTCCGGTAACGAAAGTAGATAAGGCCGATATCACTAAACATCCTTATGCTTCAGCCATAGGATCGATCATGTATGCAATGTTGAGTACTAGACCGGATGTGGCATTAGCTCTAAGTTTGACAAGACGGTTCCAGATTAATCCTGGAATGGCGCATTGGATAGCTGTTAAGAGCATTCTTAAGTATCGCAATAAGACAAAGGAAATGTTCCTTGTGTATGGTGGCTGCGATGAAGAACTTGGAGTAACGGGTTACGTGGATGCAAGTTTCTGCTCAGACCCCGATGACTCTAAGTCACAGACAGGTTATGTGTTCAAGGTGAATGGAGGCGCCGTGTGCTGGAGAAGTGGGAAGCAACCCATTGTTGCACAATCTACAATGGAGTCGGAGTACATTGCTGCTTGCGAAGCCGCAAATGAAGCTGTGTGGCTGAGGAAGTTCGTCATCGAACTTGGAGTGTTCCCGAGCGTGCAAGACCCCGTGATCCTCTTCTGCGACAATACGGGTGCCATTGCTAACGCCAAGGAGCCAAGGTCTCACTCCACCGCCAAACACATTCTCCGACGCTTCCATGTGATACGTCAGTACGTACAAGGAGGCGATGTGAAGATTTGCAAAGTGCATACGGATCTGAATGTGGCAGATCCGCTGACGAAGCCTCTTCCGCTTGATAAGCATGAAAAACACCAGTTAGCTATGGGTGTTAAGCTTTTACCAAGTTGTAATCTGGATTAATTTGTACTCTAGTGCAAGTGGGAGACTGAAGGAGATATGCTCTAGAGGCAATTAATAAAGTGTATTCTTTATCATATCTCGTTTGTTCATAATAGTTTTTTTGTGTCATGCTATAACCGTATTAAGCGGAAACATTAATACGGGTGTGATGCGTAAACAACCAGGTCCCTAGTAGCCTCTACTAAGACTAGTTTTATTGCGCGATTGATGATCGAGGTTTCCCGATCATGGGGCATGGCGCCGGTCGGCAATGGGAGTCATATCGTTGGAGAACGATGTGATGTACATACCTAGATTTGGAGGACGTAGTCATTACGCCTTTGACCGTGAGATCAACTCTTATTGTTATTCCTGAAAGATACTTTGATCGCACCAAACGTCGTATCTTATATAGTATGACAATAACGGTGATACTTTTGGGTATCGGAAAGGAGTAGTTGAGACGAGGGGTCAAGAGCGGGATTTTCCAGTCCGCATAGCAGGATAGATACTCTCGGGCCCACTCGGTGAGATCATGTCTAATGAGGTTGCAAGCATGTGACTAGGTCACGGAGACATGAGATCATGGACGAGTAGAAGATAGCGTTGTCGCTAACGAGGTCAAGCTAGGTATGGAGATATCTATGATACGACACTCGGACACGCTAAGTATCGCTATGGCAAAAGATTTAAGACTTTGCGTTCAGGTTTGATAGATGAAAGTCATTCGTTATATCACAGGGATTAATTCATGGGGTCCAGGCCTACGAGTTAGTCGTTGATCATAGAGGAGTCTTGATCATACCTGTTATTATATCGAACCGCTAGGGTAACACACTTAAGGGGTTTCGACAAGACAACCGGAAAGGAAAGAGATCACCGGGAATGTCCCGGGAGGGGTCCGATGGAGATCGGGCAGCGACGAAAGAGTTTTCGGAGTTAGAATAAATTATATATAATATGTTTGATATTAATTAGTGTAATTAACATGCAAATATGATTTTATATATTTATTTTCGAATTTATTAAGGCTGATTTTCCTAAATGGGCCTTCTGGTGGAAAGAAGGCCCATGGGGGGGGGGGGGGATCCCCAAGGGAATTCGGTGGGGGGGGGGGGCATGGCCGGCCTAGGTGGGCCAAAAGGGGCCCACCAGGGCCGGCGCACCTGCCCATGCCGCACCAGGCATGTGGGGGTTAGTCCCACATTGCCTGGCTGGCAAGGTTGGCTCCCCCCAGGAGCCTTTATATAGAGGGGCACCCCTGGCCTTTTAATTCACCAATTAATTCCCTAATTCTCTCTCGCTTTCGTGATTCCCTTTGTTGGAGTTGCGCCGAGTTGAGAGGGGGATCTCTTTCACCATAGCCCGCTGCCGCGCTGCTGGTGTTCCGGTCCAAGTCTTCCGCTGCTCGTCCTGGACTGGAGCTTCGGAGGCCGTCGTTTCCACTGTACGTGTGTGACGCCCTGCGAGGTGCTGCGCTAGCGGTACTGGGAGGTCTGCTTCCTCTACACGACCTTGAGGTCGGATTCGTCGGTCTTCATCGACAACGTTTGTGCGGGAACGTAATCCCGCTTTCGGTCTACAAGGGTATGTATTCCGATCTTCGTTCGTACTACTATATCTGCATAGACTAGATCTTGGCATGCTTTTAGGATATCGTTGGTAGGAAATTTTTGTTTTCTGCACACGATCCCCCTCACATCCTTAATGATTTTATTAATGTTTTCATCATTTTTAGCATCAAGAGACTCAAGTCTTTCCTCTAGAGTGGTTCTATATTCACTTTCTTCATCAAGAGAGCCATTTAGAGAGACTATGGAAGCATTCAAAGAGGCAATGGTGAGAGAATCCTCTCTCTCAATCTTACTCTTTTCTTGAAGAAGTTCTTCGGCCGCACATAGTTGTCTAACGAGAGACTCAACATGTTCTTTGGCTTCACCTTGCAAGTTAGCCACCAAAGTATCGAAAGAAACTAACTCTTTCTTAATCTCAAGACTAGATTGATCATGAGTAGTCTTAGGTGAGGGAGATGATACCTCGGTGACATGAGCCATGAGGCACCTTGCATTGTTGGTTGAGACGTTGTCATTGGGGGATTCAAAGAGTGACGGTGATGATGGTGGAGTAGATACAATAGCCAATGCGGTAACCTCTTTATTAGGTGTGTCTTCATCATTGGAGTCACTTGTGGCGTATTCTTCTTGTGCCACCAACACAATTCTTGGTGCCTTCTTGAAGAAAGACTTCTTTGGTCGTGTGGACTTCTTTTGAATCAACTTTGAGTGGTCCTTCGGGAAAAGCTTCCCACCATTTTGCTCACGGTTCTCATAAGGACACTCTCTTATGTAGTGATTCTTGTCATGACAATTGTAGCAAGTCTTTGTCCTTGAGACAAGCTCTTTCTTGCCACTTGAGTTGTTATCTCGATCAACACGAGCTTTCGCACTAGCCGGGTCATTCCAAAACACTCTTGTGGCAAGTGCAAGGTGACCATTGAGGGCTTGCTCAAGATCATGTGGAGCAATGTTGCTAGGACAAGCTTCAACTTCATCATTGGCATCTATGCAAGTCACCTTGGCCTTCAAGGCAAGTGAGGGACCTTGTCTCATTCCCATGGCCCTAGCACGGTTATCTTCGGCATTCTTGGTGGCAACCTTGGAGGCTTGGACTTCTTGCATAACTTCATGGGAAGACATTTGATGATAGTTATATCTTCCTTGAGTAGACTTCAACTCCATTGGCTCCGAAGGCAAGAGAGCATTCACGTACTTCCTCTTGACCCAAGCATCATCAACATAAGTTGCTCCCACATCATAAAAGGCTTTGGAAAGAGTCTTGAGTCTACCATACATCTCTTCATGGTTCTCGTTGTCAAGCATGTAGAAGCCTTCGGAAGCATTGCTCAAGGATTCATATCTATTTCTCTTCATGCTATCATTTCCAAGGAAGGCACGCTCAAGACAATCCCAAGCTTCTTTGGCGGTGGTGGCATGTAGAACATGATGCTTTTCGTTGTCACTAAAGGAGAGTTCAATCATGTGGAGAGCGGAAGCGTTTAGTTGCTTTTCGGCGAACTCTCTCTTGGTCATGTTGCTTGGATCCTCCACCATATATCCTTCTTCAATAATCCTCCAACGCTCGATGGAGGCACTATTGACATGAGATTTCATTGAGCGTTGCCAACTAGCAAAAGCTAATGCATTAAGCTTAGGTGGGGGGCCTAAAGGGTTTATGCGGGTAGTGATAATTGGACCGGGAGAGTACCATCCCCGAACGGCATGATACCCTTCCTTTTCCTCATGCGAATTGGGAGATGATTTAGGCTTATCATTGGCTTTCACCTCCTTCTCTTTTTGCTCTTTATTCTCCTTGGAACCACCCTCATCGGAGTTAGAAGCTTCTTCAAGCGGGATGATATCCGAGGGCCAAGTCACGAAACTCGTTAAACTTAGCATCCATGAAAGATGTCAAAGTTGTTTCCAAAGCTTTGATATCATCCATGGATGCCGCGGTGGCTTGGTCCTTTTTAAGGGACTCATTAGCCTTGGCAAGCCTTGCGGCCTCATCTTCACTTTGTGTCATACTTCTCTTAGGCGGTTAAACCCAACAAGAGAGCCTTAACTCTGATACCAATTGAAAGGATCGGTATGACACCTAGAGGGGGGGGGGGTGAATAGGTGCTAATTCAAATTTTAGTTTTTTTTAAATTAGGCTTGACACAAAAGGTAAATTCTCTAGATATGCAACTATGGTGAATTTACCTATATGACAAGCTAGCGACTAAGCAAGATATAATAATAAAGGCGATAAATAAGGATAGAAGTAACCGAAGTGAAACCACGAGACGACAAGGATGTATTTCCGAGTTCCTCCCTTAAATGGGAGTACGTCTCGTTGGAGAGGTGTGAACCAACACAATGGTTCAACGGCCACAAAGGCCTCACCCAAATCTCCGGTGAACCGCACCACAAAGGTTTGGTCCACTTTCCACTATCGGAATCCTTCGAGGCGGAATCCGGAGCCTTTACAACAACGATTCGGGGCACGACCCGCAAAGGGCTTGGGGGCTCCCGAACAGCTACAATCTGTCACAAAGACAAGAAAGTAAGTACAATAATGGGCTAGGTTTTCCTAGTGGAAACCCTAGCAAGTGTTCCCTCAAGTGAATGAGGGGGAAATGAAGAACGGCTCGGTGAAGATGTAGATCGGGGCCTTCTCCTTCAATCCTCCAAAGATCAACGAGTTTGGATGGAGGGATTGGGAGATCTACTGATTCTTGGCTTGCAACAATGGAGACATTTTCGAGGTACCTGAGGCCGGAAAGTTTGGCCAGGGGCGGAAATTCCGGTCCTCAGGACCGGAAACTCCGCCCCCCACCAGGGGCTGAGCAGAACTTTGGTAACAGAGGCTTGGGAAAGATTCCGGTCCTCAGGGACCGGAAACTCCAGGCAGGGGCGGAAACTCCGGCCCCTGAGGCCGGAAACTCCGCCCCCCACTAGGGGCTGAACACACTTTTCAGTGTTGCCTCTTTTTCTTCTTTTTGGTGCTGATGCATCTGAAATGTTACTAAATAATCCTGCATCACTTAACACCAACTTAATACATCCACATGTTGTTAACTAACACACAAAACACAGAGATCATAGAAATATCCTTTCACTGTGGCCGTTTTATCGGAAGAACAAATGAACGATCTCAAATATAATTTTGAATTTTTTCAAAATAAAAAACAAGAACTCGGAATTGTTTTGCAGTATCTATTATATAATAAAAGCAAAATGAGTTAGTTTTTCGAGACACCACGTTGATCCATATAGGTTAAAAATATATAATCCATTGATTTTACATGTGACGGTTTGAGATAAAAGTTACAGAAGTACGTACAACATTAATGGGGTACAAACAAATGTCTTTGACACGTACGTACAACCAAAAAGAATAAAGCAACATGTCCTTTTTGTCAACCGTGCACCTGCAAAAAGAAACCCCAGTTGACCAGATCGTGTACGTGGCTATAAAAGCAGATCGACTACATGAAAAAAAAACAGTCCAGTAGACCAGAACATGTACCGATGTACGTGCAAATCCACGGTACGTGGTACGTAAGTGCGGCCTTCCGATAAGAAACGATTGACACAACATAACGTGGCAGGTCCAACAGGTAGAAGGAGACAATATGTTTACAAAACCGATAAGACTGCACCACGTTAATCTATAATTATTTAGACCGTCCGATCTACAATTCATGTGTAGGATGTATTCGTGAAAGTCGTTAAAACCATGTCCATCACATAAATTTCTTTTAAAAAAAGTCCATCACATAAAAAAATATGTGTTATGTTCATCACATGCAAAAATATGTGTACCAATCAGTGGCGGAGCTGGTATACAACCATGAACCCAATGAAATCCATCAAACCTTCACTAAATTAGAGTGTGATATTGCTAATTATTGGAATACTACACTACCACAACAAGAGATGAACCTAATGATTTTCTGCACCAGCTTCGCCACTGGTACCAATGTTAACACAGTTTAGACATGTTCTAAATTTCGGTGTGTCACGTGGGCCTATTTTTGTTACCATACGCCACTAATTGTCGACGAGAATAGTTTTCCTGTTTAACACCATCCTCACGAGATTATTCCTTAGACCCCTTGAAAGCCGGGTACTTTGAATATTGTCGTGTAGTTTAAAAAAGATCCGTTCGGATGTTCGCACTGTGAGCCTCGATATTATATTGGGTTGAATATCAATATTATGAGATATTGATATTGAGTCTAATTGTCAATATTTTCTGTTTGGATGTGTTAGATATTAAGATCTAGACAAGATATTGATTTCGAATATAAAATGATGTTTGGATGTTATAAAAGCAGTTTTTCGAGACATTGATAATCGTACTGTTATATTCATACCAAAATGTACAGAATCAAATGAGAGCAAGACACCACAATTTTTCATCTCGTTCTCTGAAGAACAAAACCATCATCAGTGCATCTCAGAACAGAAAGTCCAGGCCTAAGCCAGCCATATCTCGTGACTCTTGTTGGACGGACGGGACGCCCAGGTCAGTGGATGAGCACGACAGCTTGCCTTATGAGAGGATGGTCGTGGGTTTGCTTCAACAGGAGGGAGTTTGAGGAGGCGCCTGACCACGAGCTTCGATGGGAGGGAGGTTGGGGCCAGCGCGGTCGGCCGCCAGACGTCAGTGCAGGCGCTGCTGCTGCATCGTAGACGCTCTTCTTTCGCCATGGCCGCCCGGCGGACCGGGGCTGCGGCAAGCGTCGCTGCCTTGTGAAGGGGCAGCATACAGAGCCCTCCCGCAGCCGCCTCCGCCGCCAGCTAGGGAGTGACTATGGGGCGGAGGATCTGAGGCGGGAGGGAGAAACCTAATGCGCCGCTGCAGCTGCCTAGGTCAGGCGCTGCCGAGCGAGCAGAGGCGAGGGGGAAACAGATACGAGCAGAGCGGTACGCGATAAGCGAATATCCGACAATGTCGAGCCTCTTCCCTCCACATTCGTTGGGTTCTATTTTTGGCGTGAGAGTGATAACTAGATATTGACCCCGAATATCTAGGCTGAATATCAACCACATTCAAATGGGCTCGGCTCTCTGCAGTTAAGGTATTACTGCACGCGTGCTGTAGAGTACATAATCTGCCCTCCATTTTAATCGGATGGATATCTTTTCTCCCCTTAATTTCTGCTAACAATTAATTCTAATCCTAATCTGGTGGAGCGAGAATCGCCAAAACCTGTAGCTTGGCGCCAAACTATACGCATAGATGACACCTTGTCGCGCCAAATAGCGATCTGCTCGATTCGCCCTTACTCTGCATCCTCTTCCTCCCGCCCGACCTCCTTCCTCCTGCTCGTCTTCTATCAGAGCTAAACCAAGTTGGACACAAGTTATAGATGCTACAGATGATCCCCTTTTAGACTCCATCTCTTAACAACGGAAAAGAAGTTGATCGCAAGGTAAGTGTGTGGTTATGTTAATTGTTCTCATGGCAGCAAACAAATAAGTCGGCTAAATTGGATCTGCTACCAACAGTTGTTAACAGAAGAGGGAAAAGGAGGTCTAATGGCATCTCAAACTAACTCCACCAACGAAGATCCAAAAAGGTTTGATCAGTTTTGTTTGAATCTGGCTATAACATCCTCTATTCCTAGTGTAAGTAGACAAAGATGTCTAATTTTTTGCCTAATATTCATAGGAAAAATATGATTCCTAGTTGGATGCCTCGAATTGGCATGAAATTTAATTCTACACATGAGGCTTGGAACTTCTGGACCTTTTATGGAGGGCAGATTGGTTTTGATGTAAGGGTAAACTATGAAAATAAGAGCAAACTTGATGGAGTAGTCACTTCAGCGAGATATGTTTGTTCCAATGAAGGCTATCGAGCAAGAGACAAAAGAGATAATAACACGAGGCGTCCTCGTGCAGAAACAAGAACTGGATGCGATGTTCGAATGGGAATCACTATAGACCGAGAAATAGGAAACTATGAAGTGCATGATTTAGTTCTTGAACACAACCATGTCCTGCAATTGCCCGAAACATGCCACTTGATGCCGTCACAGCGAAAGATTACGAGTTTGCAAGCTTTTGAAATCGAAACAGCAGATGATTCAGGAATTGTACCAAAAGCAGCTCATGAATTGGCAAGCCGGCAAGTCGGTGGGCCAACAAAAGCAGCTCATGCTGTCAAACACTTGCCTCAGAAAAAAAAGGAAGAGGATGCACCAAATGTGCTTGCTGAATTCAGTGCTTGCATGTACAAGTACGAGGATGATGAAGCCTTTGAAGAAGCTTTCACTGCCATTAGAATCAAAGTGGATACACAAATTTGGTTGGACAGTATATATAAAGTAAAAAAGAAATGGGCAAGATGTTACATGAGGAATGCTTACACTCTAGGGATGAGAAGCACACAATTAAGCGAGAGCTTGAATAGTGACTTGAAAAACCATCTGAAGTCCGATCTTGACATCCTTCGCTTTTTCAAGCATCTAGAGAGTGTTGTGCAAGGAAAGCGAGACAATGAGCTAAATGAGGAGTATGAGTCTAGGAAAAAATTACCTAGAGTAAGAATAAGGACTCCTGCAATAATACAAGCAAGCAAAGTTTACACACCACGCATATTTGAAGATTTTCAGAATGAATATGAAAGATCAATCTCAGCATACATCAAGCCATCCGAAGAAAACAATGTATATAATATTGCCATTGCAAGTCTTGATCCAGAAAGCACATATGAAGAAGAGAGCAAAGTTCTAGTTGATTATGAAGGGCAGCAAGTTTTCTGCAGTTGTGGGCAATTTGAAAGAGTTGGTATATTGTGCAGTCATGCTTTGAAAGCACTCGATGTCATGAATATTAAGTATCTTCCGAGCCAGTATATTTTGAAGAGGTGGACTCGAGAAGCACGAAGTGGCACTATTCAGGACAGCCATGGAAATATCGTTGTGGAAGACCCAAGAATGGAAGATACGTTGCGCTTGAAGTTTTACATTCGCAAGTTTCATGGCATAGCTTCCAAAGCACTTGCATCTGAAGAATGCATCAAACTACTAGATGATGCCTTGGAGAGCCTTAGCAACCAAGTTGAAGAAAAAGTTTCTGTTAATACATGCAGAACTGAAGCTATATGTGAAGAACCAGATATTAGCTTACAGACTGCATGCCTAAAGAAAAAGGAAACTGAAAAGAAGAATTCAAGAAGAAAGAAATCATGGATTGACAAGCAGCACCCCAATAAAAAGAAAAAGAAGACAACTAAACTTTCACCCGAAAAACAATATTGTTCTGTAAATCTCTACACCTATATAGACATACTACTGCCTATTTACTAATGAAAATATAGACTAACAGATTTTCTGAATTTTCTGCTTAGAGAGGAGAGAAGGACACGGTGGCAGCAAACCACCAAGCAACTTCAGAGCAACCGACTGGAACAAATGAGAATGGTTTCCAAGAATATGAGTGGATGGCTCGTTTACTCATGGTATTCCACTTAACATGTCCAAAAAATTATCATTGAGCAATATAAATCTTGTTATGTAATCGGTTTAATCTCCCTTGATATGCAGAGCAATGGTGACAGTTTGGACTTCCAGAACTGTATGAATTTTCCTGGGATATGACATTCGGCATAGAAAATGAGCTGACAATCATGTATGTGTGCTCTTCTGTCTTGCTAGATTGATATTTTGGGATGCTTGAGACGGACATATGTATACAATTTGTTTTAAATTTTTGATACACATCAACTGGGGCTGTTATTCTTTTAATATGTAAGACAGAGAATGGCGATTCAGTATATGCTCTGTTCTACTAGTGTGCAATCATGTTTAAATTTGGCGCCAAGCCTGAAGGTTTAGAAGATTTTTTTCCTACACCATTTTGGAGTTAATTTCCAATTAGTAGCAGAAATTAAGGGCAGAAAACGTAACCATCCGATTAGAATGGAGGGCAGATTATGTACTCTACAGCACACTACAGTACCACCTAAACTGCAGAGGAGCCGAACCCCATTCAAACAGGTCGTAATTGGATATTCAAAACTGCAAACTCACGAATATCTAATATCTAGGCTGAATATGAACATCCGAACGAGGCATTATGGTCAATCACCTCAACCTTGCTAACTCTATCCCTATACCTGGACCGCAAGAAGCTCAATGAGCTTCCTGTTCGCACCGTCCTAAAAAGATATATCCCTACGGTCAATCTCTCAACCTTGCAAACCATGTCTTGAACCTGGACAACAAGAAGCTCAATGAGCTCCCTGGTAAACCGGAGTGCGAGGAGTGTTTTCGTGCAAACATACCTATAGGTTCGTACAAGGCTCTCAACTCCAAACTCGCGGTTCGGGGGATATTTTTAGCAGCATATGAGCCATAAAACATAAACTGATTTGTCTCAACAGCTAGATCTAAGCCGAGATTCGATATTCGATATCGGATAAGCAGGTTAAGCCCCTTTTAATATTTTACACTAGGTTATTGCACACGTTGGTTTTATCGAGGGTATCATAGTAACAATATAGATGTACATGCAACCTTTCAAATGATGTGAAGTTTTGCATGGCTAGGATTTTAGGATCACGCCACCTGGCTGGAATATTGATTATTCATCATTACTTCTAGAAAAAGAACATCTAAAATGAACAATAAAAAATTATCACGTTAGAGAAAAAATGACAATATTTTTTCCTTCTCCACTTCGACAAGGGGTTCATATTATTGCAAAGGCTTACAAATATATGGAAAATCTCATTTTATAGCAACCTACCAAGAGGAAGAAAAAATAGAACAACTACAAAATTGAAAAACACTATTATGATTGGCCTGTCTCTAAAGGAGGAAAAATATTTTTCAACTATTTAACTGAAGCAAATAGTTTTGTAAGTCCATTAATAATATCACCACAATATTCAAATGGTTCTCCAAGCACCAAAGTAATATTCACATATTGTTTTGTGTTTTTAATTGTGGCATTCTCTGTATGAAATATGTACGTGTAATATATGTTCATAACATAGGATATTTGCTCTAAACTAGGAAAAAATGATCAACCAAAAAATAGAAAGGTGAGCTAAAGATCTCACATAAATTTTGACAAATAGACCCGATAAACAATAGATATTCAAATTCATGTGTTTTGGTTAACCATAATATTAACATGCTAGATATATATAAGCATGTTACGACGATTTTTTGGTAAATGCCATAATTATCATGAGGACGGAAAGTATAGTTGATTAAATATTGTTGTGGTACAAAAACATTGATGAAAAATGTATCCTCGATAATTTGGAATAATATTTCCAATGGATGTAAATTATACCACTTTCTAACAATTTGTTGTAAATATTGTCAAATCACAAGTGTAGTTTCAACTATGGCGCATTTAGAACTATGCCCTTGCAATTTCCATGAACAACAAGTAACCAGAAGTTTTCCACTCAACATTGCAAGCACCACTCAACATTGCAAGCACAACAACATACAGAATGTCGGAATGAGCAAGCAAAACAACATGAAAAGGCATGATGCTTCTACACTGAGCAGCAAAAAAGCTACACCTGCGCTAACCTAACCCATGCACCGGCAGAACTGTAGTCTACCTTAGTGTCATCAACTGTTTTCTCCCCAACAGAACCAGAACTCTCCAAGTCACTGTATCGTGATTCTGGATCTCCGCTGATGCGTAATGTCGGAGCTGGTCTCTCCAAATTTCGAACCCAGGAACCGACAGGCACTCCTCGGTCTACCTTGGTGAGTGACCCGGTGGAAGTCAGGCATTTGATCTTGTCAAAAAGCTTCTTGTCAGCATGTTTTATTGTATCGACTATCATTTCCATGTTGTAGACTGCCAATTCTTGGAGTTGTCCCAAGGCATTTAAACCATTGACAACCTTCAATCTACTGCAATCATACATGGAAATGGTCGAAAGCATCATCATAGCACCAGGCTTTATCACCAACTCCTCCAAGGTACACAGATTTTTAAGCTTCAACTTTCGAAGGCTCTGGAATCCCCTCTCAGGAAAAACCAGTTTTGTTCCCCTGTATGAGCCATATAAAAGCTCCATCTCAGCAATGCATGGTAGGATCGCAAGCTTGTCTACAAACGGCTGTGACAACTCCGATTTGTGCAAACAGAGTGTGGTGAGGTTTGGCATGATATAGCGATCACTCTGTGAAGCATCAATGTCTTCTAGCTTGCCATGTAGAATTAGCACCTGGAGGCGGCGCATGCTTGAGTTAGTGAAGATTGTTGATGGAAGGATTTCACCGGATAACTTGAGGGTCACAAGGAACTCCATTTTCTGGAGAGCCGCTGAAAGCGCTTTAGTATGGGTTTCTGAAATGCCAGACAAAGACAGAGACCGGAGACCAATCATGTGGTTCAAGGGACATACTTCTTGATGCCATGGATTTGAAGGCTCCACACCATCAAGGGTCATAAAATTATTGAAGGAGACCGTGCAATTAGGTAACATAATTTTCTCAGCAAGCACATGCCTGAGAGTTTCAATTTCCCAAAATTCATCACCAACTCTTGCCACATTTGTTCTCCTTACGTCTAATGTTTGGAGATTGTTAAGCTTACAAATGGATGAAGGGAGCTCCTCCAAGTTGCTGTTTCTAATTCCAAGGTACCTCAAATGGATTATGCTTCCAATCTCATTCGGCAGCTTTTGGATCTTCAGACCATTCAGATCGATGACACGTAGGAACCTGGATCCCTCTAAAAAGTGCATCCCATGAATGGTATTTAAGCCAGTACTGTCGGGAATTCCACATGCTCTCAAGCACAGGCCTGCAAAGTTGGCCCATAGTGTCTGACGCTGAGGCATTTCATATACTGAGCTGCTGCGTTGGTCTTCAGCAAAATCACAGAGAAGTGAACGCAGCTTGGGAAATTCATTGGGTATGTTGACAAATGAATCCACGTAGTTGTGTACAGCAAGGCGCCGTACTGCATTTGGATTTAGGACATTAGCTTGGTGGTGGATTTCAAGGAAAGCAGAGTCCTGTGCTTCAGACTCCACGAAGGCATGGAGCAGATTGTGGATGGCTACCAGCTTGATTCCTCCACCAGCATCCTTCTCCATCACCTGGACTAATCCTCTTGAGACCAGGTCCTTTAGATAGTCGAATCCAACTTCCTCTAGAGTTTTCCCCTTCTTTGGCACTACAAAGCCCTCAGCAATCCACAGACGCACCAAACGATCTGGGTAAATAATAATATTTTCCGACATGGATGCAAAGTAGAGCAAGCATGACTTTAGGTGATGTGGCAGATCATCAAAAGCTAAAGACCATATGCTCCCAACTGGTTTTGGTTGGCCATTCGTCTCGAGTTGCTCAAGAACATCATCCCACTCCACTGGAATCACCTTTGACCGTAATACTCCAGCAAGCACAATGATGGCTAGAGGGAGACCTGTTGATATACTGTGAACTCTGTCATAGTAAGCTTTGCACTTGTAAATTTGTGGAGGTTTCTTTTCTCCAAAAACACGCTGACAAAACAACTGTTCACCGTGAATGGTTTCAAGACAACGCAGCTCAAGGGCGGAAATACGTGGGTCCATATGATTGATTTCCTTCACATTCAGGCGTGTCGTAAGCAAGATCCGGCTACCATTGTTGGCATCTGGCAGAACATCGAACAAAGAGTTCCAGTCATTTATTTCGACCAAACCATCAAGAACAACTAGGTACTTTCTGTTCTGCATTTGTTCTACAAGTTTCCGCTCTTTACTGGTGGTTTCCCCATCTCCAGGTGCCAATGATACATTATCAACTCGTTCCGGTGATTTAGCAACTAGTTGAGGTGCTTCTGGGACCTCTGAACTAACCTGCTTGTACATGGTATCTACATAGTCTGTGAATCTTATGTGTGGTGGAAGACATACCCACACATGCAACTCAAAGTGCCTCATGATATCAGGGTCATTGTACAGCTTTCTTGCAAGCGTTTTCTTTCCAATACCACACTCTCCCAAAATTGAGATGACAAAACGATGGGAAACATTTTTGTCTTTGTTAACGATTTGGTCTTTGAGGATTGTAAATTCACTTTCTCTAGAGTCCACAATATATCCGTCCTCGTACCTTCAGAACCAATAGATCAGTTAACTGACAACCTTAGGCTCATATTTGTTTAAACACATAGTTGATATAGAACATGAAGTGTAACATGTTTTCTATTTAAA
This sequence comes from Poa annua, assembly GCA_026929855.1. Classification (NCBI taxonomy): domain Eukaryota; kingdom Viridiplantae; phylum Streptophyta; class Magnoliopsida; order Poales; family Poaceae; genus Poa; species Poa annua. Next base: position 84,258,316 of record CM049430.1, read on the forward strand.
GAGACAGTTTCTCAGCGTATAAGAAACTTGAGTTTCCTGTCAGATTCTCAGTTCTCACTGAAATGTGGGATCAAGCCCAAATTATCAGTACATGAGACATTAACTTTTGACACTACACTATGTCCCCTAGGCTTTATCAATACACATATTTTCTGTTCGACCTGACAAATTTTAGAATTCTAAGGATTAACATATTAAAATAAGTCAGCATATGGGCTAATAAACCTATCAGATCATTTGCACGTATATTTAGCTGAAATTATCAAATCCTTTGCAGCTTAACTTTCATGCACTAGTGCATTCCACACATGGGACACAGCAAAAGACAGGACAATGTAAAGGGAATAAGAACTACTGTACTATGTTGTAAAAAGAAACAAGATATGGTAATTCAAAGTCAAGTACAAATAATTAAAAAAAGACGAGCATACCACTCAGGATCTATTTCAATCGATGATGAACCCCATGTTTCAGAAGGAAAACTCTCAATGGCATATGTTTCTTTGTTCTGGTTCAGTTCATCGATCCTTTCGTTGATCTTAGGTATCTGATTTGACAACCCATGACGTACCACGATCTGCATAACCTTCAATGTTAATTTGTAGCCCATTAACATTAAATGGTGCTGAAATTAAACACAATTTTACGGGAGTCATGTAACTACTGCACAAATTTACTGCAGTCATTAACATTAAATGGTGCTGAAATTAAAGACAATTTACATCAGCACTTCCTTAAAGTAAGAAAAGGATACTTCAACACAGCAACAGCAAGCAAACGCCTCCATCGTTAGCATACTTGGCTCCCCTAGGAAATCTTGAAAATTATGGTTTTCCAGAAGAATGTACAATGCATAATCAACTAGACTTGCCCGCAAAAAGAATGATCTCATCTAGACGCGAACATGAGAGATACCAATTCAATTCTAGAAAGCAGGCATGCATTACACATGAACGTTGCTGACAGGGACCAGTTCTCAATCACGAAAAAATTAGATGGTGAACTTGTCGTCGGGGATGGATCAGATATACTACTCCGTACCTGAGTGGCGAGTCCTTGGAAGAGGTTGACGGCGGCACCGTGCCACCAACCGCGGCGGCCCTTGACGCCGAGGTGGAAGGTCTCTACGCGGAGGTGGAAGTCGTCGACGGCGTCCTCGACCTCGAAGGCGACCTCCCGGGTCTCCCGGAGCCAGAGCAGCAGCAGGTCGTTGGCGCGACCGCGGCGGGCGCGGTCGGCCCCGCGGACGAGGGCCTGCAGGTAGGCCAGCTTCCGGCGCAGGGAGCGGATCTCAGTGTCCACCCGCAGCAGCGCCGTCGCCTCCGCCGCCGCGAGCTCGCCCAGCTTCGCCGCCACCCCCGTCACGCCCGCGTCCGCCATGGTTGCCCGCCTCCGTCCGCGTGTGTATGGTACGTTTGGTTGGTGGCGTGGCTGTCGCTAGTCGATCAGTGGAGTGGAGTGTTTGTAAAGCGGCTGGTAGCTGGAGAAGGTACGATAATGTTTGTTTCATTGACGCCTGTCACGTGCGTGGTTACACGGTGGAGCCAGGGTGGTACCAGAACCTGTATGATAATAGTACCATGCATGCATGGTACCATTTCTCAAAATTCAAAATAAATATAATTTTAAAATATATATTTTTGGATGTTCACAAACCGTGTGTTTACAATTTTCTAAACAAAAACAAATTCGGAATACACATATAGGAACAAAAAAGACAAATCCAACATAAATCATGTGTCACTGAAAGATAAAAACACGAAATAACACTAATCACATTGCAGTTTGTTCTTTTTATTTTCTCTACGTGTATTTCAAATTTGGTTATGAGAATTACAGGAAATCTAAACACATATCTTGTGATCATCCATCATTTTTTTCGAATTTCGCTGAGCCTTATAGATTATGTTTTGAAGAATGGTATCATGGTGAACTGGTGGTGCGGTAACACTAGATATTTCCCCGCGAGCAGGGCCATAATTCCCAACGATCGACCATTATAACATTTTTGAAGCACCACCATGATACCATTCTTTGATGAAATGTACTTTGCACACACAAATCTAGCCATATTTAGGCGCTAAGAAGAAAACACATCTTTAGTCACCGTAATCTTAATAGATGAGTAATTTGGACACTGAACTCTCAGATAGTGTCATGTTGATCACTAAACTCCCATTTATGAGTATACCGGATCAAAAAGTCGACACCGCAACAAAGTGGTGCATGCTTCGCACGTTGAAGCCCTTGGGATATGAAATTTTGCAAAACAAACACTTATCATATGAGCACTTTCGTCACGAACGGTTGCACTTGTTTCATGTACTACAATATCATATGATTTGATTCCCATTAGATTTGTAACAGATTTGCATGTGTGTGAATATTTTTGGTAGCGCTTGTTAATCAATACATTCGCCAATTAATTTTGGGTCACAGTAGTTAGGACTTTGATGGACTAAATAAGGCAATGAATGACGATTTAAGCCTAGGTTAGCATAGTTCGTTCACCATAGATTTTTTTCTGTTGAACTCGAGGGAACAAGACATATTTGGATGTGACAGTGGACATTTTGTATGAGCTAAACAAGGAATTTTTTTAATAGATAAACTGCTCATGTATCTTGAAAATACCACTGTTGATTCAAAGATTAAAGTGTACTAGTACAAGCCAATAAGCCAGGTCATACAGTTGGAGATGGTACGGTGGCAATAAATTTTGCCATAAAAAAGACGGCCATAGCCGAAGCACGAAGAGGTATTGTGTTTGTGTGGCGAACTTTTGCCATCAAATCCAAACCGGGGATCACCAGCCACACGGCGCGCTATCCACATCGTTTCCCGCCCAAAGCACGCAATGGCCGCCGCCGCCTCCTCCTCCACGCTGCTACCGGCAAGAACCATCTCGAGCGCCCGCCCCGTCCCATGGACAGCCGCCCAGTGCATCCCAAGAAGGGTAGGAGCGAGTAGGCTGTCGCCATGTTCCCTCCGCTTCTCCACCGCGATGGGATCGCGGCGAGCAGAGGTAGCTCGAGCATCTGCGGCCGGGGCACCGGCTGCAGCCCTGCCGGCGGCGCTGCTCTTCGACTGCGACGGCGTGCTCGTGGACACCGAGAAGGATGGCCACCGCATTTCCTTCAACGAGACATTCGCCGAGGTCTGGTACTCTGGCTCCCTTCAATTCCACCGATGCATTGCCTCCGATCGATTGCTCCCCGCTCAAGATTATCCTTTGTTTTTGCAGAGGGAGTTAGGGGTGAGCTGGGGTGTTGAATTGTACGGAGAGTTGCTCAAGATAGGCGGTGGGAAGGAAAGGTCAATCGACTCTTTACTCTTTGTTGCTTGACTTGACTTGCTTCAGTGGCCTACTAAAACTGAAGCTTTATATATCGAGTTCAACTGTAACACAACCGTTTGATCATTCCTTGCAGGATGACAGCATATTTCAACAAGACAGAGTGGCCAGCTAAAGCGCCAAAGACTGACGAAGAAAGAAAGGAGTTTGTTGCTTCTCTTCACAAGAGGAAAACAGAATTATTTATGGCCCTCATTGAGAAAAAGTTGCTTCCTCTCCGTCCAGGTGTTCAAAGGTCATGTTTTCAAATAATTTGATGGCTTCAATAACTAACTGCAGTTTAAATGAACTTGTGAGTTAGAAACATTCTCTCCTCCTGCTATAATACTACGATATAATTTGTGTTGTGTGCAAACAACAGAAATAGTGGTATTGCATTTGTACCACTGTATGAAGATATAGCAGTTCTGGTGTAGCCAATCCGTTTTTCCATTGGAATTAAATGCCCGTGCCTTACAAATCATCCATTGTAATTACGCTTTTAACATCTACTCCATTTGTTAAAAAAAATCTTAAAAGGTGATGCACATTACTCTTTTGACCATGTTTATAGACAAAAATATCTATATTCCACAGTTCAAAATATACTGTGAAACATATTTCATGATAGATCTATTGATATTGGTATTGTAGATATTGATATTTTTACTATAGACCAAGTCAAACTTAGAACTTGTATATGCCTCATATTTTAGAACAGAGGGAGTAATATGAAAGGTTAAACAAATGAGTGAAACAAGTTTTGCATAACTAATATTATCAACACACGTTAATAAAACATTTCAATTTCTGTTGACTTGGTCTACATTGCATGCATATAAAGACATGTCAATGTAATCCGGGTAAATTGACTAAATAAAAAAATGATGATAACTCTGCGAGAGAAAAAATTCTGAATTAATTATCTGAACTTCTTAGCTTTTACAGGTTAATTGATGAAGCTCTAGGAAAGGGGGTGAAAGTGGCTGTATGTAGTACTTCAAATGAGAAAGCTGTAAGTAAATAGTTCCCAACCCCAGATGCTTTTAAAAGAGAGATGATTCTTCCATTATTTGGACAAGGGGAATGTTCTATTGATTGCTCCTTTTTTTTTGCGGAACTAATAGCAATTGCTCTTAACAACCTATGTTCTACTTAAACCGTCTCATATTTGGTTTATGCTGTGAGCTTATAGTTAGGGCAGCTAACATATTTCACTCTCCACTTAGTGCAGGTTTCAGCTATAGTATCGTGCTTACTGGGGCCTGATCGAGCAGAAAAGATTACCATATTCGCTGGGGATGTGGTTCCTCGTAAAAAACCTGATCCGGTAAGGGGTAGTTTGTAGGTGTGTTCTATGTTACGCTGCAAGGTGCAATCTAGTTCGTTAGGGGAACCTTTACTGGTTTAGTAATTTGATAGCTAGTTTTTTTCAGAGCAGCCACATCTGAAAATATAACCAACTAAGTGCTCCTAAAAGACCACAGTGATGCCAAAACAGACCATAAGTTAATTTTACAATTTAAATACTAATTCATATGGCATTATTCTATTTTTATTTGAAATATTTTATGTAAGACATTACATTCAGTATTCCAGCGTGCCATCAGAAAACTGAACAAAATGTATGTGTTATACTAACATTAATTTTTAATTAAAATTATTAAATACCATGTCGTTAAGTGCTCCATCTATTCACTTGACCACCTTTTCGTTTCAAGAAATATCCATTGACATCCTTCCTCTACAAAAGAGTAATGTGCATCACCAGTGTACATATTTTTCTCGAAAATATTTGTAGAATATAATTTTTTGGCTTATCATATACCACAATAGAAACTGATCAAAGTGACATCTTGAAGACCGTGTAAATGTTCAAAATGTTACATATTGGGGAACTGCACAGTAGCTCCTTAAAACTTCTGTGAGTAAACAATAGTCTTCATAGTCACACTACAATTGAACGTTAGAAAGGAGTGGTGCAGGTGCCGTATTTGATTGCCCATGATTTATTAAATTTTCATACACTTATAAGCTTCTTGTTTGAAATTTGATTGTTTTAATGGAATCTTGGACATTTGCTTTTTTAGATTATTCCTTCCAAAATGAGCCTTCATTCATTTTTATTTCTGCTTGGCATTTTAAGGCGGATTAAATTCATGCTCCATACTCAGATTTCCATTTGCTTTCAGTGCAGTAACAGACATATAAGTTGTGGACAAAAAATCGCTACCTGTATTTCTGGAAATGTCAGGGATTTTTGAGGAATTACGGCAGGTGTTCTGCCCATGCATTTAAGAAGAAAGAATAGGTTCAGTTTACAAGCTAGAGAGGATCTAGCAAATAACAGACAAAAAACAACAACACAAATAGCAGCAAAGCAAACGAAATTGCCAAAACTGCCAATAATCGTACACAAATACTCGCCACCGATCGCCTCCAAAGGCTCGTCCGGAATCTGGGCAGCACACCTGCCTGTTAGATAGGTTCCTAGGAGAAGAAGGTCGTCAGGGATAATGTGTTTCTTTTGTGGGCTTTTGCAGGCAATCTACTTGCTAGCAGCAACTACATTGGAAGTTGATCCCTCTAGGTACTGTAAAAACAATGTTGTCGGTTCTTTATATGTTTTTGTTTTCAGTGTCAATATATTCATCATTAGTGCCAATGTTGTTCTAGATAGTATATTTGAAATTATTCAGATTTAGTAATAATTATGCATTAGTTATTTAGTTCATGTAAAAACTGCGGTTGTAATGATCATATTTTTAAAGGAACAGTAGATGCAATGTAAGAAAACAAACTGATGCAACATTGAAATTTAGGAATCCACTTTGTTTAACATAATGTAGTCTTTTATTACTGTATTTCTATTGCTGCACCTTATTGTATTACTTAATTTTGTTACATTTATCTTTTAAAATATACGAATTTTTCCATATTATATATCATATTAAAAGTAAGTTCGCTAACGATTGTTGTTTGGATATCAGCTGTGTTGTTGTTGAAGACAGTAATATAGGACTTTCAGCGGCCAAAGCTGCTGGTATGAAGTGTATTGTTACGAAAAGCGGGTAATACCTATCTTCCTGCTAAGTAATTTAAAAGAGGCATCATATTTCTTCTATATGGTAGTTGGTAAGCATTTCATAATGAAGAAGGGTGTTGATCTCTCTGTATTGAAGCAAAATTTCTGGCTTCTACAAGAGATGCAGTATTGCATTTTCATAAGGGTTTCTGCAGTGGTATATTGAAAACCATTCCCACCCAACAAACCCGAACAGAACCGGATGGAAGTTACCACCAGGTTTCTTTTAACAAAACATGAAAATAATATCTTCTCAAGATGGTTGGAACATGCCTAACAAGCACTAATGTCCACGCCCTGCGTAAAAGCAGGATCAGAGGGTATTTTTGTCCTCGGACCAGGTCATTGTGTTAAATATGCATGCATGCCACAAGTTTGACCTAAACCATATCAGAATTCTCTATAATGTTTTTGCAGTATATATGACTTATAAGTCCCTTCTTACTACACCACTTGGCTTCAGAAAATAATAATTTATTTCGATCTATTTTTTCCTTCATGCACATACTGCATACTTGGCATATTTTGGTTGGGTCTGCAGTTTTATAGAACAAATTTAAAAAAAAGTATAAGTTTATCTAGTTATTTCATTTTATCATCGTGAATTTATTATTTCACCTTTGTGTACTTGAAATGGAACTCTATCAAAACTATGCACTCTCTGACCATGGTATTCTATGTCATGGCACCGTGATGACACTCCAAAAACTCTGTCAGGAATAGGAGAATACAGAGTCTTATTCAGTACCATAATTATATATTTTTAACATTTTAGAGATTTAAATTTGAGAATGAATACTAGAAACACCAGTGCATAACTTAGTTGGCAGAAAACCAAAACATAATGAATACTAGAAATACCAACGCAGACCATAGTTAGCAGGAAACCAAAGCATACTATCAGCATATCAAATTTGTTCACAAGCCTGAAGTACGGGTGACATAGTGCGAATCGTGTCATCTATTTCCCAATCCATGATTTACTTACTTGTCTGCTTTGCTCATGATCTTTTCTTTTCTAGAACAGATGTGTTCCTTTGAGTGGACCTTATATTCTTGTGTCGAACAGGTACACATCAGATGAGGACTTCATTATAGCGGATGCCGTGTTTGATTGCATCGGTGACCCTCCGGAAGGACGCTTCGATTTGGAGTTCTGCGCCAACCTCCTCCAGAAACAATTCGTGAGCTGAGGAGGACACGCCCAAGTCGGCTGAGTCTCGTACATAATACTGTACAGAAGTTTGCCGAGAGTGGTAACCATTACTTGTAAAATAGTTTCAAATATAAAAGGAACAACATTTCTCTTTACGAATAAACAATCAGTATTCAACGACACTGGCGAAATTGTTCGCTTTCTTGTAAAATTTGCAAATCCTCCTATTATCTAGCATTTAAAGTTACCGCTGCTGCATTATGAAATGGCCCGTTTCATTTTGTAACATCACTTTTAGACCTTGTTTACTTCTAGGGTATTTTAGGGGATTGGAAAGGATTATCATGAATCCCGAAAAATCCCCACTAGTATGTTTACCTCTAGTGTATTTTAGGGGATTAGAGGGGATAATTCCTATATATCCCTCACCAACCATCTCATTTTTGCCTAAAACAAAACTCTATTCCATATTAATACATTATAGGGGAAGAATATTTGTGGAGATTTGTGGAGATTGCCTTATGGAAAATGTGTTGTATCTGTCCTATTTCATATCGTCTCGCGCCCTTGTGTTTTTCTTTCCACATACTTTAAAATGCACAGGATTACCAGCATAGCATTGTTTCGAGAAAACACAAATGACATTTGCGTTTTATTATATTGAAAAGGTAGAGTGTTTTGACAACCTCCTAGAAGGCATAGTACATAAGATTATACAGGATTAGCAGTATAGCATTGTTAAGCATGTCTCCTTTGCAATCTTATTGATGCTTCTTTGGAACAAAGGATGCTGGTGATTACCTCATACTAGCATTGAAAAAATATATATATATATAGGAAATCATCCTATAAAGACGTTTGGACGAGTGGAGATTTGGTGCTCATAAACTCCAGTGATCTCACTATTTAAAAAAAATCAAAAATATATTTATAACCTTTAAAAAATCTAAAAAATATCATGTGTGTTCTCAATGATATATCCACAAGTGTACAAGATATCAATGCAAAATACTATGTTTTGAGCTACACAAAAATGACAAATATGTAAATCTGAGTATAGCTTTTGAACAATATGTAGTTTCAAATTTCTTAGTTTCATGTTGTAACCTCCTAGGAGGATCCTAAAACCCTATCTTTCCAATATAATAAAACACAAAAGTCTTTTGCGTTTTCTCAAATTTCCAACTTATGTCATTTTTCTGTAGCCCAGAAAGTATTGTATTTGGCACTCTTGTAAAATATATCAATGATGAAAGAGCATTCTCTAGTAAACCCTTGTTTTGGTGCTAATGACAACACAATTTGTGATCTAACATTGCTGGTAAAGTTTGCAGGTTGTTGGTAGGATGTTAGCAAAAAGGAAAGTATCAAAACGGGCGCAGCAGAAGGACTCCAGCAAGCCTTGCTCCAGGCAGTGGTAGTACCGCTGGCTCCAGCGGTAGTACCACTGCACTGGTCTCTCTCCAGTGCACGGGGCAGTACCTGGTGCCGCTGGTGGTACCGCCAGAGGTACCGCCGTTTTCGGCGCTCTGTTTCTAAGAACGGTACCTCGACCGGTACCAGAGCGGTGGTACCGGGCTCGAGCGGTACTACCGGCTCATCCAGCGGTAGTACCGCCGCTCTCCGCACTGCTAGAGGCCAGCTCGGAGCGCTGGCTGCCGCTGGCGGTACCGCCCGAGGTAACGCCGATTTTGGCGCTCTGTTTCCAAGAGCGGTACCTCGAGCGGTACCGGAGCGGTACTACCGGCCTCCAGCGGTACTACCGTCTCATTCAGTGGTAGTACGCTATGTGTTTTCTCTTGCAGATTTGGGGTCAGCTCTGGAATCTATGCGCTGCCGCTGAGGAAGCCAACGGCTGGTTTCAAAGTGCCAGCGGTACTACCGGCCCTCTCAGCGGTAGTACCGCTGCGTAAGTTTCAGCTTCCAACGGCCAGTTTTTGGAGGAGCTATAAAAGTACCCCTTCACCTACCTTTGAAGATTGAAGCTTCTACACTCTCTCCTCCATTACTACGAAGCTTCGAGCTCCAAGATCTCCCAATCCTCCCACTCAAACTTGTTGACCTTTGGAGCATTGAAGGAGAAATCACCGATCTACATCGTCACCAAAGCGTTCTTATCCCCCCCCCCCCCCCCCCATTCACTTGGGGATTTCGTGGCTAGTGTTTCCGGTGGGAAAACCTAGTTCACCATTGTTGTACTCTTGGTGTTGCCTTGACCTTTTGTGGTCATCTTGAGAGCCCCCAATTAAGTTGTGGGTGCGTGCCTCAAGCGTTTGTAAGGGATTCGATCTCTGCCCTAAAAGGGGATCAATAGTGGAAGATGAACTCGCAATCTTTGTGGTTGAGTTCATCGGAGAAGAAGGTGAGCCTTTGTGGCGTTGCGGCTAACCTGTTGTGGTAGCGCACACCTCTCCAAACGAGACGTACACCCTTGGGTGGAACTCGGGATTACACCTTCGTCTCCGCGTGCTTCACTTGGTTCCCCTTATCCTTACTCCCTTACTTGCTTGTCTTGTACGCTTATTCATCTTGTTATTGCTTAGTTTGTCATTTAGGTAAATTCACCGTAGTTGCATATCTAGAGAATTTACCTTTATGTTGAGCCTAAATTTGAAAATAACTAAAATTTGTAATAGCCCCTATTCACCTCCCCCCCCCCCCCCCCTCTAGGTGTCGGATTCCCGTTCAATTGATATCAGAGCCAAGTTCACTTTTAAGGGCTTAACCGCCTAAGTGCAACAATGACGGAATCCGATGCCGAGAGGGCCGCCCGTGAGAAATTAGAGGCGTGTAAGGAGGCGTTAGCCAAAGGGGCAACCATGGCTGATCTTATAGATATGGGATCGTCCTTGGAGGCCCAACTCCTTAAGATGAATGAGATGCTCATGGCACTCTTGAAGTCTAAGGAGCCCGAGGCTACTTCTCCCTCTCCTCCTCCTAAGGAGCACGGTGAGAACTCTAAGGAGTCATCTTCGGATGGGTTCAAAGATGTTCCTCCAAGTGCTTCCCCTGGGAAGGCGGAAAAGGATGAATCACCTAGCTCCTCTAATACCCCCAAAGGAGAGGAATTTCATAATGTTAACCATAATTAATCTCCTAACCCTCCTATCACTCACCCTCATGTAAACTTTAGAAGTGATCCTCCTAAGCTCAAACCTACTCATTTCTCTCAATGGCAATTTCTAATGAAGTCGCATTTATGTAGTGCCTCCATTGAGCTATGGCGAATCATTGAAGAAGGATTCAAGGCCCATGATCCAACCAACTTGACAAGAAGAGAGGTGGTTGATAGCCAACTCAATGCCACCGCTCTTCATCAACTCCAAATGGTCGTTGGAGAGAAGAACATGCCTCTTATTCAACAATTCTCCACCGCCAAAGAAGTATGTAATGCTATTTCCGACATCTTCGTCGGCAATGAGAGCATGAAGAAGAACCGGTATGATGCCTTATGCAATGAGGTGGAAGGGTTCTACAAGTTGGATGGAGAAAGTCATGAGGACATGTACCAGAGGTTGGTGTTGATTGCTAACACCTTCAAGAACCTCGGTGCGGTCTACATTGATGACGCTTGGATCAAGAGGAAGTTCGTGACCGCTCTCATGCCCTTTGAGGAAACGGACTTGAAGACACTCCAAGGGAGACATGACTTCGTGAAGATGACATCCAATGAAGTCATGCAAGAGATGACCGCTTACAAGGTGGCCTCCAAGATTGCACAAGATGTAAGAGCAAGAGCCATAGGAATGCACAAGCATGCCTCAATTGCATTGAAGGCCACCGTTGAAGAGGAGGATGAGATGAGTATGATGATCAAGTCGAACTATCTAGTGAGACTCTCTCAAGTACTCTCACCCAACACATGGGTCTTGCGGCACAAAGCTTTTGGAAGAACCCCGGGAGGGGCAAAGCTAGGATTGACAAGAAGTTCCCCTCCAATGGAGAAAGGCCAAGCAACAAGGTGAGGCTTTGCTATAATTGTGATGACAAAAGCCACTTTGTTGTAGATTGCCCATGGGAAAGAAGAGAGGACCATGGTGGGAGGCTTGTGTCCAAGACGAAGGGCAAGGAGCCTATGCCCATGAAGAAGCCCTCTTCAAGAAGAATCAAAAGATTGTCTTGGTAACTCAAAAGTAATATCCCACCGATGATGAAGATAGTGACAAGGAGGATACTCCAACACAAGTGGCCGCCCTAGCCATTTCCTCTACACCTCCGTCACTCTTCTCCTCACCAAATGAGAGCCCCATCGTCAAGAATGCAAGATGTCCGAGGTAAAATTGTCCCCTACCTCCATATCCCATGAAATTGATGATGGTATGAGTCTTCAAGTCAAGAATGAAATCATTGCTTTTGATAAATTTATGACTAACTTGCAAGGAGAAAGAAAGAAACACTTTGGCTCAATTATGAGTCGTATAGGTGAGCTTGAGGATGAGCTTGAGTTAAAAGGTGATATTGAGAGAGAGGATGCACACACTAAGGTATCTCTCCAATCCTCCCTTGAAGATGAACAAGAAGCTCATGCTCTCCTCAAGGAGCAACTTGCTAAGATCACTAAGGATCGTGATCTTTACTTTGCTAAATGTAAAATTGTGCAAAATGAAAAGTCCAAGATTGTACTTGCTCATGCTAGACTTTGTGAAGATTTCGAGTCACTTGAAAATACTCACAAGGTATTGACAAGTGATCACGAACGTCTACTCAAGTCTCGTGATCAACTCCAAACTCGGATATCTGTTCTTGAGAAACCTAATCCTTCTACTCCTTTGAATACTAATGTAAATGTTGCAAGGATAAAGCTAGGGTTTTGTTTGTTCCCTCCATGGCAACTGAGCCAAAGACCTCTCTTGATAAAGGTAAGGGGACACTCACTACTCCTCTTCATGAGCGAGTGCCCCACAAGGGTAAGGAAGGTCTAGGCTATGTTGCTAAGGAGAAGAAGAAGATCAAGAAGAAGACCAAGCCCGCACAAGCCAAGAAAGATGACATAGCAAGTGGAAATGCCACAAGGGGCACTCCCACTCATGATGACTTTGCGGTCATATCTAACCCCAATTATGCTTTATATGTTGATTATTATGGGGATGTCTATGCTAGATACATTGGTCCTTTTGATGGTTATATTGAATATGCTATTTGGGTCCCGAAGACTGAAAGGACAATGATGTCGCCTAGAGGGGGGGGGGGTGAATAGGCGGTTTAAAACTTTTCCGGTTTAGGCTTATTAATTGCGGAATAAAACTTGGTGTTTAAATTAACAAGCCGACAAACTAAATAAACTAGGCTCACCTATGTGCACCAACAACTTATGTTAATAAAGACAAACAACAAGGTGATAGCTATAGAATACTTCAAGCACGAAGGCTATCACAATGTAGATTGTATAAGTAAAAAGCTCGGGTATAGAAATAACCGAGGCACGCGGAGACGAGGATGTATTCCCGAGTTCCTCCTTGTTAAGGGAGTACGTCTCGTTGGAGAGGTGTGAACCGACACAACGGTTCAACGACCACAAAGGTTTCACCTTCTTCTCCGATGAATCGCACCACAAAGGCTTGGTTCACCTTCCACTATCGGAATTCCTTCGAGGCGGAATCCGGAGCCTTTCAACAACAATCCGGGGCACAACCCACAATGGGATTGGGGGCTCCCGAACGGCTTCAAGTGACCACACAAGGGTCCAACCACCACAAAGGCGTCTAGGGTCCAAGGACCCAAGAGTAACAAGCCCACAAACTTTCAACTTCCACGAATCCTCGTGGAGAGCAAACCGATGCACCAAATGCAAAAGGCACTCAAACCTTCACTCTCGAATTCCAACAAAGCAACACATGCTTATGGGGGAATAAGAGAGGAAGATCAAAGAGGAGATGCACCAAGAACTCCAAGATCAAGATCTACTAGGTTCCCCTCACTTAGAGGAGAGATGGATTGGTGCAAATGTAGATCTAGATCTCCTCTCTCAAATCCCTCAAAGATAGGCAAGAATCATGGGAGGAATTGGGAGAGGGGAAAGCTTTCCAAGGTCAACAATGGAGGAGAGAGAGGGGGAAAATTCGTGCTTGGAAGAGCTTCTCTCTCTGGGGAAGAAGGGGCCTTTTTATAGGTCCCACGAAAAAGAGCCATTGCAGGAAAACTTCACACCGGAGTTTCCGGTCACAAGGGCCGGAAACTCCGGCCAGGGGCGGAAACTCCGGCCTACTAGGACCGGAAACTCTGGCCCCCACCAGGGGCTGAACACCGTCAACACATCCGAGGCTTGGGCAAACTCTCCGGTGCTCTGGGCCAGAAAGTTCATCCAGGGGCGGAAACTCCGGCCTTTGAGGCCGGAAACTCCGCCCCCCACCAGGGGCTGAACAACTTCAAAGCAGCTTTGTAGAAAAACGTTGAGTCCGGAGACTCCGGTCCTGGGGACCGGAAACTCCGGCCTAAGAAAAAGGCTGCTGCAAAACTGAACACGAAAACTGTTATAACTTTTGCGAATGAACTCCGAATGAAGTGAGACCACTTTTATGGGAAATAATGCATCCCATAAATAGAGTAAAATCACCACACATGGAAAGGTGTGGGACTTTCCTCACGGTTGAACCGACAATATTTCCGTCACCGAAAACGCAACAAGTTTTCCAAAGTAAAACTGTTTTCAGTGAACTAGAGCTTGACATGGAGATGAAGCAAGCTCTAATTTATCACCACAATAAAATCCAAATAAGGACCAAGAAATATGAGAAGCCAAGTATGCAAAGGTTTGAGCTCTCCACAACAATGCCATCAAGTTACTCACTTGTGAGCCCCTCTTGATAGTACGCCATCTATCCTAAAACCCGGTCTCCTACTAACACCATGAGACCGGTAAGAGAGAAAACCTATCAAGATCATACCTTTGCCTTGCGCATTCCACTTGAGCTCGATGATGAAGATCTTTACTCTCTCAAGTAGAAACAACTTTCTTGATTGTGCTTGCTAGCACATGCTTGATGAAGACTTCTCCAAATGCTCCCCTATACTCCGTTATGGGAGGGACTCGCTAAGATTCGTCTTCATGTTTCCTTTGCAAGATTCAATCAAAGGATATCTTCCGATATGCATCATATTGAACTTGCACTTCATCTTCTTCTCTTGATATGTATGATGGCTTGGAGGTAAACATGATTGTTCACTCAATATTTTATTCCAAGCCATACTTGCAATGAGCTCAACTCTACACTTGACCATTCATCATATAAATCCTTGAATAGAGCATTGGTCATTAAGTCATCTTGTAGAGTCCAACACATGAACTCCTATAATTTCCCATGGACAAGATCTATAAAGAATATCTCAACGTAAACATTAGTCCATAAGGATTTTCATTAATTACCAAAACCACGCATGGGGGCAACCATGCACTTTCAAAGACCCTTGTTGCTAACCAACCCATTGCAAAATGGGTACCTAAATCAAACAATTGATTGTGTGTAGGGCCTTGCTTCCGGAGGATCGAAATGGATAATTGATAGTGGGTGCACTAGTCATATGACCGGAAGCAAGGAGATTGTAACGGAGTTGAAGCCTAATGATGATCAAATGACCGTTACATATGGTGACAATTCAAAGTCTAAGGTAATAGGGCTCGGCAAGGTGGTAGTGGCACCGGACATCACACTTGTGAATGTCTTGCTTGTCGAGTCCCTAGGTTTCAACTTGATCTCGGTCCATTCTTTAACTTGCTTGGGTTATACCGTTGTCTTCTAAAAGGAAATGGTTATCCTTATGCGGATCAAGTCTCTTAATGTGTCTTTCGTTGGGTACATTGAGAATGGGCTCTATGTGGTTGACTTTGAAGGGGATCGTGTGCAGAAAACAAAAAAATTCCTACCGACGATATCCTAAAAGCATGCCAAGATCTATTCTATGCGGATATAGTAGTACGAACGGAGATCGGAATACGTACCGTTGTAGACCGAAAGCGGGGATTACGTTCCCGCACAAACGTTGTCGATGAAGACCGACGAAGCCGACCTCAAGGTCGTGTAGAGGAAGCAGGCCTCCGAGTACCGCTAGCGCAGCACCTCGCAGGGAGTCGCACACGTACGGTGGAGACGACGGCCTCCGAAACTCCAGTCCAGGACGAGCAGCGGAAGACTTGGACCGGAACACCAGCAGCGCGGCAGCGGGCTATGGTGGAGGAGATCCCCTTGCTCTGCTCGGCGCGACTCCAACTTGGGAACCACGAGATCGAGAGAGAAATCGGGAATTAATTGGTGAATTAAAAGGCTGGGGGTGCCCTTTCTTATATAGGCTCCCAGGGGGAGCCAACCTTGCCAGCCAGGCAATGTGGGACTATCCCCACATGCCTGGTGCGGCTAGCCTTGGTGCGCCGGCCCCCTGGTGGGCCCCTTGGCCCATCCAGGCCGGCCACCTTGGCCCCCACCGAATCCCCTAGGGATTTTTCCCCCTCTTGGGCCTTCTTTCGACCAGAAGGCCCATTTAGGGAAATCAGCCTAAATAAATTCGAAAATAAATATATAAAATCATATTTGCATATTAATAACACTAATTAATATCAAACATAATATATATAATTTTTCCTAGCTCCGAAAACTCTTTCGGCGCTGCCCGATCTCCATCGGACCCCTCCCGGGACGCTCCCGGTGATCTCCTTCCTTTCCGGTTG
Organism: Poa annua; assembly: GCA_026929855.1. Lineage (NCBI taxonomy): Eukaryota > Viridiplantae > Streptophyta > Magnoliopsida > Poales > Poaceae > Poa > Poa annua. Next base: position 84,274,550 of record CM049430.1, read on the forward strand.
TCTTGTCGAAAACCCCTTAAGTGTGTTACCCTAGCGGTTCGATATAATATCAGGTATGATCAAGACTCCTCAATGATCAACGACTAACTCGTAGGCCTGGACCCCATGAATTAATCCCTGAGATATAACGAATGACTTTCATCTATCAAACCTGAACGTAAAGTCTTAGACCTATTGCCATAGCGATACCTAGCACGTCCGAGCGTCGTTCCATAGATATCTCCATACCTAATCCTGACCTCGTTACCGACGACGCTATCTTCTACTCGTTCATGATCTCATGTCTCCGTGACCTAGTCACATGCTTGCAAGCTCATTAGACATGATCTCACCGAGTGGGCCCGAGAGTATCTATCCTGCTATGCGGACTGGCAAATCCCGCTGTTGACCCCTCGTCTCAACTACTCCTTTCCGATACCCAAAAGTATCACCGTTATTGTCATACTAAATAAGATACGACGTTAATCAAAGTATCTTCCGGGAATAACAATAAGAGTTGATCTCACGGGCAAAGGCGTAACGACTACGTTCTCCAAATCTGGGTATGTCCATCACATCGCTCTCCAGCGATATGACTCTCCTTGCCGACCGGCGCCATGCCCCATGACCGGGAAACCTCGATCATCAATCGCGCAACGAAACTAGTCTTAATAGAGGCTACTAGGCACCTGGTTGTTTACGTATCACACCCGCATTAATGTTTTCGCTTAATACGGTTCCAGCATGACACAAAAACCTATTATGAACAAACGAGATATGATAAAGAATACACTTTATTAATTGCCTCTAGGGCATATCTCCGTCAGACTTCTCCGGAGTCACCACTTCTCATGCAATGTGCCTATTCGCTAAGGCGAACTTGAGTTGGCTATGGCATCGCCGACTAGCCCATGTCAACATGAGGACTTTGCAAAGTCTCCACAAGGGTGGGCATATCCTAGGACTAAAAGATCATGTTTCTTTCTCGAAGGATCAAATGTGTAGGGCTTGTGTTGAAGGAAAAATGCATGCCATTCACCATCCAAGCAAGACCATCATTTCTTCAACAAGGGTTTTGGAGCTTCTCCATGTTGACCTCTTTGGTCCCATTCCGGAAGCTAGTCTTGGTGGCAAGAAATATTGCTTGGTGATTGTTGATGACTATTCAAGATACACATGGGTTTTCTTCTTCAAGTCGAAGGTGGAGACTCAACAAACTAGCATCGACTTCTCGAATGAAGCTCAACGTCAACACAATGTACCTACCTTGGTGATAAGAAGTGATAATGGTTCCGAGTTCAAGAACTACACCTTGAACGAGTTCCTTAGTGAAGAAGGGATTCGTCATCAATATTCCGCTGCTTATACTCCCCAACAAAATGGTGTAGCCGAAAGGAAGAACCACACACTTATTGAGATGGCAAGATCGATGATGGCCGAGTTCAAGTCCCCTCACAACTTTTGGGCCGAAGCCGTCAACACCGCTTTCCATTCATCCAACCGACTCTTCTTTCGCAAAGGACTCATGAAGACACCTTATGAAGTGCTTACCGGGAACAAGCCCAACATCTCTTACTTCTGAGTTTTTAGTTGTAAGTGTTTCTATCTCATCAAAGTTGTTCGTTTAGTCAAGTTTGATTCTAAGTCTTTTGAAGGGACGTTTGTGGGCTACGGTTCCGAATCCCATACTTATAGAGTCTATGATAAGGCCTCGCGCATTATCATAGAAACTTGTAGTGTGGTGTTCGAGGAGAATGGCGGCTCCCTTGTAGAGTAAAGTGGTGTTTCCGATGTAGGTGATGATCAACCTCAAGATGCTATCCGAAGGATGGGGTTAGGAGTCCACCGCCCCGTCGAACTCTTTTATGAGGTTGCTAAACAAGGTTCAAACTCTACGCAAGTGGTGGCTACTCCCTCACAAGAAACACCCGACAACAACACCATGCCCAACACGCCTATTCAGGAAGAAGTACAAGAACCTCCGGCTGCCCCCGTTATTTCCACTGACCCGGAACTTCCGGCTCCCAACGCCGGACCCTCCGATGCCATGGATAGTACGGATGGCAGCCCTCCCCTAGGCCAAGGTCAACCCGCTTCTTCATCGACAACTCCTTTAGTTGATCAAGGCCATCAAGACTGTCAAGGCGGAGACATGAATGATCAAGCGATCCCTCCCACCACTAGGAGGGAAATCGAGATCCACCGCTTGACTAGGGTTGGCACCTCACAAGAATTAAGAGCTCTATCTCTTGACAAGGTGCTTGGTGATGTGAGAAGCAAGGTCTCTACCCGAAGACAACTTGCAAGCTTTAGTGAACATCAAGCTCACATCTCCATGGTGGAACCCAAGAAGGTCTTTGAAGCTCTTGAAGATAAAGATTGGCTTGATGCTATGCATGAAGAGCTCAACAACTTCGAGCGCAACAAGGTGTGGAAGTTGGTGGAAAGACCCAAATATTGCCGCAATGTTATCGGCACCAAGTGGATTTTCAAGAACAAGCAAGATGAACATGCCATGGTGGTGAGGAACAAGCCAAGATTGGTGGTTCAAGGTTACTCCCAAATTGAAGGCATTGACTTTGGAGAAACCTACGCGCCCGTGGCTCGACTTGAGTCGATTCGTATTCTTCTTGCCTATGCCTCTCATCATAACTTTAAGTTGCAACAAATGGATGTTAAATCCGCTTTTCTTAATGGTCCACTAAATGAACTTGTTTATGTTAAACAACCACGGGGGTTTGAGGACCTCAAGTATCTGAACCATGTCTACAAGTTGGATAAGGCACTCTATGGCCTTAAACAAGCCCCACGTGTGTGGTACGAGCACCTTAGAGAACTACTTGTAGACCGTGGGTTTCAAGTTGGGGAAATCGACCCCACCCTTTTTACTAAGAAAGTAAATGGAGAGCTTTTCATTTGTCAATTATATGTGGACGATATTATATTTGGATCTACTAACCAAGCATTTAACAAAGAATTCTCCAAACTTATGACTGACAGGTTTGAGATGTCTATGATGGGTGAGATGAAGTTCTTCCTAGGATTTGAGATGTTGAAGGAAGGAACGTTCATCAACCAAGCAAAGTACATTCAAGACATGCTCAAGAAGTATGGGTTGCTTGAACTCAAGGTGCCTCGACCCCAATGCAAACAAAATGCCACCTTGAGCTCAACCCCAAGGGTAAGGATGTGGATCAAAAGGTATATCGCTCCATGATTGGATCTCTTCTTTACCATTGTGCATCTAGACCGGATATAGTGCTAGCCGTAGGAGTGTGTGCAAGATATCAAGCGGCTCCTAAAGAAAGCCATGATATGGCGGTCAAGAGAATCTTTAGATATTTGGCTTATACCCCAACCTATGGATTGTGGTACCCTAAGTATGCACATTTCTCTTTATGTGGGTACATGAATTCCGATTGGGCGGGAGATCAAGATGATAGGAAGTCAACCTCCGGTGCTTGTCAATTTATTGGGAGGTCCTTGGCAAGTTGGTCTTCTAAGAAGCAAAATTGTATATATCTCTCCACCGCCGAAGCCGAGTATGTTGCTGCCGCAAGTTGCTGCACTCAATTGCTATGAATGAGGCAAACTTTAAAGGAGTACAGAGTCGATTGCGACAAAGTGCCTCTTCTATGAAAGTGCCATCAAGATTGCTTACAACCCGGTGCAACATTCAAGAACCAAGCATATTGAGATCCGCCACCATTTCATAAGAGATCATGTGGCCCGAGGAGATATTGACTTATCATATGTGGGCACAAGGGATCAATTGGAGGATATCTTCACGAAGCCCCTTGAGGAAGGAAGGTTTTTCTTTTTGAGGAATGAGCTCAATATGATTGATTAGAGGTCCTTAGCTTGATCGCTTGCACACTCACCTAGGACGTAATTGCATATTATCTTGTCTAGATGTAGGCATAGACATTGGGGGAGTGCGTTCCTAATACATTGGACCATCCATCCCCCCATTATGCCGATAGCAAGTGTTATTTTAACTCTATATTCATTCTTATGTCTAAATGAGCTAAAATGACGAGTATTGGTTATGTACCCAAGATATATCTTCGCGGTGACATGCCATACGCTCCAACATGGTGGCCTCGGACACTGCCCTCTTCTCCGTCTAAGAAGAGTTGGATTTCATGTTTTTCGTGGAGTTCTTTTTGCCCTCTCTTGGTTTGTGGGAAACACACTCATTTTGGTCTTCGTGAGTTTAATGCTTTTTGCAAAGTGAGTGTGAACTACCACTCTCGGGTTGAGTTTCTATCCTAAGCCCCAACTCGCACCCCTAAAGCCATTCTCTCTCAATGCCTTGTTCCATACCCTTGGTTGTGTGGATGGTCGGAACCGGTGTGAAAAACGTGTTGCGGGCATCATTTTGAGCCACAGTTCTTTTTTCCCAGGCGCCGGTACTACCGGTCACCCTAGCGGTACTACCGCTGCATCGCACAAGCGGTACTACCGCTGTAACCAGCGGTACTACCGTGCGCAGCGGCAGATCCGCTCGGGCGCCCGATAGAACCGGGTGGTACTACCGCTGGACCAAGCGGTACTACCGCTGCGGGATTTTTGGTCAATAAGGGAACGGGGCTGGGTGGTTTGGAGAGGATAACCTCTCACTTTCCCCCAACCCCATCTCCTTCTCCTCCACTTCCCCGCCGCCGCCGGCCACTCCACCGCCGGGAAGAGTTCTCCTCGGCCTAGGACCTCGTGCTCCTTGCTCTGGGAGGACTCCATCATCTCTCCTCCGCCTCGATCCTTCACCATGAGCTCCGGTAAGCCAAATCCCTCTCTCGCATCTAGTTGATGGATAGAGATGAAATTAGTGTTTCCCTTCGGATTTGTGGTTGAATGAGTTGGTAGAGATGCTTCGTTATGGATTGAGAACAATGTGTACAAGTTTCATGGAAAGTTATAGTCTAGATTTAAAGTTTCCATCTTAGATTTGTTGGAGCAACCCTAGATAGGTCTAAGGCTTGTCTTAAAGCCTACATCTATCAATGCTGCACCTCCAAACCCGAATGTGACACTTTACATCTAGATTTAGCATTCCTAGAATTTTGTATCCTTGTGTTCTTCGTTCATAATTCATGAAACTTGTGCATTCTCATCTATATGCTTTCCATCTCAATCTCTTCTTAGGAAGCGGTCGTTCCAAGTCCACGGCAAGTAGGAAGAAGCAGAAGTCCGCTCCCTCCGATGAAGCTCAAGATGCACTCAACAATTTGCAACGCCGGAAATATCCGGCCCCAACCAAGTCCATTCCCAAGCGCCCAAAGACAGCTAGTCAGCTCAGTGAGTCCGAGTTCGCGGCAAAGAGGGCGGTGGTTCTATGTGATTGATCGTATGGATCAAGTCCCCTCCGTCCGTGAAACAATCCTTTTTTCACAACTCCTTCCAAGAAGAATGTTATCGTGAGATCCTTTTGAAGAAACCAACGGATAACACCGTCAATCAACATCACATAAACATTGAGTACATGAGATCGAAGCCCAACTACTTTGGTGAGGCGTTGGAGATATGTGAGGAGTTTGATCTTTTCCACATCATGGAACTTGAGCAAGACTATGATGAGGAGATTGTGGCGCAGTTCTTCGCAACCGTCCACATGGGCAATGAGACAACAAGGAGAATCAAGTGGATGACCAAGGAAAAAGTGTTTGAAGCATCTTGGGAAGATATTGCCGAGTCTCTCAACTATCAAGAGTTTGGACCTTTCCCTTCGGAAGAGTTTGACGAGACCCACTTTCGTGTTCACTTCATTGGTGTGAGTGCTTACGGAGTTGAGAAGCTTGCCCCACTTTACAACCCCCTTAGCGCGGATAAATGGAAGTTTGGAGATTCCAAAGGCCTATACCCCACTTGGGACATAATGCACCGCATCTACCGCGAGACTATCAATCCAAAGGTGGGCAACATCGATGAGATCCATGGGTACTAGAAGAACTTGATGGTCCTCACCATGGAAATGAAAGGTCAAGGCAAGAAACTTGATGTGATGGACTACATTTGGCATGAGCTTTGGCATGTGATTAGCAAGAAGAAGAACATCTCCTTTGCTCCCTTGATCATGAGGATTGTGATGTGGAAGTGGCTTGAGCACAATGACATTGATGACCTCGATGACACCGAGAAGTGGACTCCTCACAAGGGCAAGCGGCTACTTGTCAAGCAACACAAACTCAAGCCTAGCAAGGAGGTGAATGAAGAAGTCGGGCCCTCCAATGCCTCCAAGGGTGGTTCCTTCTCATGGATGGCTCGTGCGATGAAGAAGATCTTCACGGTGTCCAAGAAAGTTGAGCGACACCAATTTGATGTTCATGAAGAGAAGATGAAGGTTCGCCAAGCCGAGGTTGCTCGCCGCCGTGCCGAAGGGGAAGATGTGCCTTCCGGGTCCAAGCGAAACATCCCCACTTGGGATGAATGGCAAGCAAAGGACGACAAGGGAGAGATCACTGTGTGGTCGAGCCCCGAGCATGACGATGCTTCTTCCTCTCACCCGGACTGGGAACCTTGGGGCGTGTAGACTCGATCTTTTCCTTTTTGGTGCTTTGGTGCCAAAGGGGTAGAGATAACTATTAGGTTGCTCTCCATTATTTACAGGGTGGTGTCACGAGCTCGCTTTTCTCTTATTTCGACCCTTTTTAAGCTTGTGAACACCTAAATTTATTTGAAACTCCTAGATGTTTGCATGGTGTAAGACATGTGGACCCTATTATCTTCCTTTAAGTTGCTCACTTGTCCTTTGGATATTCTTGCATTTGTGGTTGATCTAATTGTGGCATGGGATGCAAAATTTAAGGGGAGCATTGATCCTAGATGTTGTGCATTTGTGTATTCAAAGCATTCTAAAAAGTATGCACGTATCTAGGGGGAGCTCCGTCAAAATTTTGTGAACTCTCGCCGTTTATGTTGTGTTGTCATCAAACACCAAAAAGGGGGAGATTGAAAGAGCATTCTCTAGTAAACCCTTGTTTTGGTCCTAATGACAACACAATCTATGATCTAACATTGCTGGTAAAGTTTGCAGGTTGTTGGTCGGATGTTAGCAAAAATGAAAGTATCAAAACGGGCGCAGCAGAAGGACTCCAGCAAGCCTTGCTCCAGGCAGCGGTAGTACCGCTGCACTGGTCTCTCTCCAGTGCACGGGGCAGTACCTGGTGCCGCTGGTGGTACCGCTCGAGGTACTGCCGTTTTCGGCGCTCTATTTCTAAGAACGGTACCTTGAGCGGTACCAGAGCGGTGGTACCGGGCTCGAACGGTACTACCGACTCATCCAGCGGTAGTACCGCCGCTCTCCGCACTTGCTACAGCCATGTGTTTGCCGCTGGTGGTACCGCCCGAGGTACCGCCGATTTCGGCGCTCTGTTTCCTAGAGCGGTACCTCGAGCGGTACTACCGGCCTCCAGTGGTACTACCGTCTCATTCAGCGGTAGTACCGCTATGTGTTTTCTCTTGCAGATTTGAGGTCAGCTCGTGCCTAGGTGCCGCTGGTGGTACCGCCGGAGGTACCGCCGTTTTCGGCGCTCTGTTTCGTGGAGCGGTACCTCCAGCGGTACCAGAGCGGTACTACCGTTCCCTCCAACGGTACTACCGGCCCTCCTGGCGGTAGCGCCGCCACGAAGCTCTGGAATCCATGCGCTGCCGCTGAGGAAGCCAACGGCTGGTTTCAAAGTGCCAGCGGTACTACCGGCCCTCCCAGCGGTAGTACCGCTGTGTAAGTTTCAGCTTCCAACGGACAGTTTTTGGAGGAGCTATAAAAGGACCCCTTCACCTACCTTTGAAGATTGAAGCTTATACACTCTCTCTCCTCCATTACTACGAAGTTTCGAGCTCCAAGATCTCCCAATCCTCCCACTCAAACTTGTTGACCTTTGGAGGATTGAAGGAGAAAGCACCGATCTACATCGTCACCAAAGCGTTCTTATTCCCCCCCTCCCCCCCCCCCCCCCCCCCCCCATTCACTTGGGGATTTTGTGGCTAGGTTTTCCGGTCGGAAAACCTAGTTCACCATTGTTGTACTCTTGGTGTTGCCTTAACCTTTTGTGATCCTTGACCTTTTGTGGTCATCTTGAGAGCCCCCAATTAAGTTGTGGGTGCGTGCCTCAAGCGTTTGTAAGGGATTCGATCTCCGTCCTAAAAGGGATCAATAGTGGAAGGTGAACTCGCAACCTTTGTGGTTGAGTTCATCGGAGAAGAAGGTGAGACTTTGTGGCGTTGCGGCTAACCTGTTGTGGTAGCGCACACCTCTCCAAACGAGACGTACTCCATTGGGTGAAACTCGGGATTACACTTTCGTCTCCGCGTGCTTCACTTGGTTCCCCTTATCATTACTCTCTTACTTGCTTGTCTTGTACGCTTATTCATCTTCTTATTACTTAGTTTGTCATTTAGGTAAATTCACCGTAGTTACATTTTTAGAGAATTTAACTTTGTGTTGAGACTAAATTTAAAAAGAACTATAATTTGTAATAGCACCTATTCAACCCCCTCTAGGTGCCGGATTCCCGTTCAAATGAGAATATGCATGATTTTTATCAGATTTTTTGAAACTTTTAGATATACTTTTTGAAAAATGCGAGATCATTGTAACTCAGGACCTAAAATGACTATCCGCATTTCGACTACTACTTTTTTCTTGCTTCTCGGGGATTTAAACTATTTGTTTAAAAGCAACCCATGCTTTCATGTCGTGTCCTTGTTCATGTGCTTCTGTTGCGCAGTTCCTACAGATATCCATGAAATCTGGCATCCAATTTCTAGTACTCCCTCCGATCCATATTAATGGATTCAACTTTGTCTAGATACGAATGCATCTAGTCTAAACACTTAACTAGATACATACGAATCTAGACAAAGTTGAGTCCATTAATATGGATCGGAGGGAGTAGATTTATTGTCATAAATTCCAAACGGGAATGTCATGTTGCCAATGGATACGGATAAGAACTCTGTGCATAGTTAACCGTCTCATATGATGGCATAATGCAGAGCTTGGGAAGATTTGTTTATCTTTCATCTTGAAAACATGCAAGTCATTTCTAACTGAAAATGTAGAACACTGTCCAAATGAATAAACATATCTAACGAATAATATACGGCATACTCTGATATTTACCAGCACTCTGGCAGTATCTTTATTCTCGAAATTACAGTTAGAACTTTGGAAGTGTATCTGTGTTCAAAACATCACAAAACAAAGGTACAAGCCTACAGGCTATCAGATGAATCGCCTCAGGAGCAAAAAAGTAGAGCCTCCAATCTTGCCTCAAATTGCAACCGAAATACCAGTTACAGATTTTCCTCAGCCATCCTACTTTGATAGGGAACACAAGGCATAGTGGAACCAAACGAAAATGTTCCAGCATGGGTATCAGAACCATCGAACTCAGATTCCGTTGAAAGAGCAGTTAGAGATCTTCCTCATCCACGGATCCACCCTACTTCTTCTGGACAAGTCGCTTTCGTCGACGCTTTGGAGAGGCATCTTCAGGTGCGTTATGCTTGACACCTAGAAGTTCTAAGCCAGATACAATTGCATTCTTGGAAATAAACCACCCTGGCTGTTGTTGATCAATGGCAAGCTCTGCTACTGGGCCGTTGTAAGTTCTCAACAGAGTATCTGAGTTAAGCACATCTGCTCCCTCACCAACCCAAGCACGTCTCGATAACTCCCCGATTTGAATATTCATCAATCTGTAATTTATGTGCAATCAGTTGCAATAAGGGAGCAGTTCAATAATATTCTTTATATGGTTCAGTGAAGTGGTGAAGTCCTCCCAGCTTGTGCCAAGAGGTCCTGGGTTCGAACTATAATCCCTCCCCAGACCCCACCTTGTGTGGGAGCCTTTATGTACTGGGTCTGTCCTTTATGTGGTTCAGTGAATGTGTGATATCAAGACAACTCACATGTGATGGGTCTTTAGACCATGCTATCGTGGAGAAATTGCAAAATGTAACCATTCTATAAAAAAAATGAACTGATTGCTAACAGGGAGTCGCATCAAGTATAACATTAGCTTCCAAATGCTAATATTGTAGATTTTATAAGTGATATCATCACTTCAAATCTAACTCAAATCAAGCCAGTAGCTTCGATTCAGTAGCGTCGATAAACTATTATACATGCAACCCTATCAACATGTAACCATGTGAACGTAAGCTTTTGGTGAATTTGCAGGAAAATGATTTTGTAAGGATCTACCTCATTGCTGTGCTGAACAAGATTGTAACACCAAGAACATCAAAATGGTTAGACATTGATCTTTCAAGACCACATAACATTTGATATCGCAGATTTGCATAAAGTCCATAGAAAGCTCCATAACTAAGAGCATTGTTGCTGATAGAAGGAACAGTCATCGATAACCTACATGTAACGAGATTGGTCAAAATAAAGACAGAATTGGATAACTGCTTTAAAGGTGTAGCCCATTTGATGAACATGGAGATAAACTACAAATAGTAGCTCACCTTCTTTCTCTTCCAGCAGAAAGGACATTGGAAACACCACCTTGAATGGTGCCAACAAGTAGCCCACCTAGGCAAAGCTCAGCAGCCTTACTAAACAATGACTGTGTTCTTCTTAGAAGATCAAACTGTCTCGTAGGATAGCTCTTCTCAAATATATTATTGGGAAGTTTCTGGATCATATATGAACGGCATGGTGCAAGTGAACAGACAACAGCTAAGTTGCACACTGTAGCAGTAAAAACATTGAGAAGCACCAAATCCCATTCTTGTTGGAACCTAACACCCAAGAAATATGTAGGATTACATGAGATAGATGCCAAAAAAATCTGGTTTTGAATAGCGTAGAAACCACAACATACCTCTCCTTACGATTCTTCATCTCCCACAAAACAGAAGAACTGGCTGTAGCTACCAACTCAAAGGTCATCTTGTGCAGAAAAGATGGATCCGCAAGCATTCTGCAATTTGGAGAAGAGATGCCAATGGTTAAACTGTTATTGCTTTGTTGTAAAAAACACAAAGGATACGCAAAGATTACAAATGTAATCAGAGTGCATGCTGATGCTATTTGATCAATGAAGTAATACAAGTCAAAATATAATGTTTAGGCCCATAACGTTGATTATTCTGAATATGCTGTCAACTTAACAAGTTCAAGATCAAGTACAACTGGACAAATACCGATGAAGCTGGAAGCTCCAACAATCACTGAATGCTAACCCATAGCAATAGTAGATAATGATGATAATTAATAAACAATTAAACATATTCTAAAGTTACAATATTTGTGGCTAAAACCACTCATTCAGATTTCTGATATGTTAACTAAAGCTGTCTAGAAAAAGTTCAGAGAACATTAACAAAAAAGATTATGTCCAAACATTGATTTAATCACGACTACTTATACACAAATATATGATTTATTTTTCACGAGCGATTATGGATAGAGTTTACTAGTGTTACAACTTACAAGTAAAATTTTGATACAGGACTCCAAATACTTCCAGTATTATCATTAGATATAGCTATGGCAGACAAAATTTGTTCAACATAGAGCCTCCAGTTTTGCATATTGGAGGCCATTGCATGTAAGAAAGCTCAGCATCTCTAATTCAACAAGATGACAATAACTTACAAAAGAAAACCTTATGTATTGAACAAATATCACCAAACAAATACTTTTCAGATAGTACCTTCCCACAAGGCCTCTTGAAAAGAAACTTGGAAAAGCTCGAGAGAAATATCTAGCCTTTGTAGGCCTTCCAAACATCGATAAATATTGGACCATCTGAGCTGAGCTGACCAAACCCTACAAAAACAAGTCCATTTGATACTACTCCATGATTTAGGATCAACGCTGAAACTACATGTAAGAGAATGCAGTTAATTTAATACCATCTCGTGAGCTTGACGTAAGCCAGCAGGCAAATTACTTATCGTTTTGTACCACTCTTGAAGAACAGCATCAACAAACTCTCTTTTAAAAAGCTGTACAAACAGAGAATTATAAAACACATCAACTTCACATAGGTCATACTCGAGGAACATGGATAAGATGGCTTCTTAGTGAGAGTTGGACCTCTTGTATAATAATACGTCTTCTGAAAAACCCACTTGCTTCATCCTCATCTTCAGAGTCTTCAAAGTAATCATCGTCATCACCATCATCATCTCCACTATTACCACCACCATAGCCAATTCTTCTGCCATTGTCTCCACCACCACTGCCAGTTGCCAGCTACAGTATTTTGCAAACAAATGAGTCATGAATGAACAAAGTTGTAGGAGATAATATACTGAACCATAACATATGTACAGGACATAGAATTCCAAAATAATATTTCATAGTGGAACCTCCAGAAGCATATGCACAGGAACAAAATGTATATAGGAAAGTGTATATTGGACAACTTAAACTACACCCATTTTTTTCTCATTTGCATGCCCTTAAATTTCATTTGATGATCAAACAGATATCAATCAACTTATAGCTTACTGTACAAAATAGTTTAGAACACTAACAATTGCCTCAGTGAGAATGGACATACAAAATCATGCATTATAAGAAGTCAAAGTGCTTATAAAATAATAACAATCAACATTTTGACAACCCTAAAACAAGACTCATAATAGGAAATTAATAAGAGACCAGCAAGTGAGCAAACTAAAAACACCTAATGAAAACGATACCTGTTGATTGTGAATGCTTATGCATATACATTAGCATGAAAATATTGAATATCTCAAAGATGATAGATCCATAATTCAAACAAATAATCCACTAAGTGGACAAGTCTTCTCAATCTTCAGCTACATCAATTTTAGTTGTATGTTCTACGTTTTGAGACCGGCTGCACGATTGGACTGAAGGTTTGGAAAAAGGAACGGAAAATCTTATCTGGTTGCCCTCTAATTTGGTAGATGTATAAGATTACTTCTATAGCCATCAACCCCATTTGTAAGTTGTAACAATTAACAAACTTAAATACCTCCCTTCTGGGTACTCTTAGGTAAGAATTATCTATCTAACTTTTAAATTGTAGACAGGTCGATCACAGTGTCCACGGTTCAAATCCAAATAACATTAACGTTGAGAAGGATGACGTATCAAAAAACCAAGAGTTCAACAATTTTACACGCACAAGTTTGATGACCACATAACATGTCTACAAATCTTTATTAGCACTTTATAGTTTATACTTTATACCATTGACTCCCATATTCTGGCCTAGTCCCCAAATAATGCAAGCAACTGACTACACCCTGCCCAAGTGTTTCACTCTATAGTCATACTTATGTCTTAAAATCCAGAACACTCGATGACACTGGCACACAAGCTAGGTGCCTAGAGGCTAGAGTACAATTCCCCGGAAAATGCATCTGCAATGTCACGGGCTCGCAGATTGGATCACAGTGAAATTGTAGTACTGTAGTAGAACCGCACGAGTTTCATCCGAACACTGCAGCACCTACTGTAGTACTTCCCATTCTCAAATGAGTATCACAAAACAAAAAACGTGTGATCCTCTTCACAAGCCAGACGATATCGCGAGATGGCGTAACCCACTTTGCCACTCATCATCTTCAACCAACACCAGCATCAGAATTCATAGGTTGCCTTCAATTCCACGCAAGGGATAATAATAATAATAATCTAGGCGCGCGCACGCACCTCGGGGAGGACGCCCTTGAGCTTCTTCTGGGAGAGGTCGAGCTTGGCCTTCTGGAGCGTGACGGCCCCGAACGCCCCGCGCTGCCTCCCGCCCTTCATCTCCGGCGCCGGGGCCGTGGCGGGCGCCGGGGTCGCGGCCAGGCACCGCTCGAGGCCGGCGGCGGCGGCGTGGTCCCTGCGCGAGGGAGGCGACGAGGAGGAGGAGAGGGAGGCGGCGGCGACCCGGTGGCGGTAGCGCGGCAGGCGGATAAGGCGCGCGGACGGGCGGCGGGGTTGTGAGCGGACGGACGGGGCGGCGAGGCGGTGGTGGGTGACGGCGAGGGAGGCGGCGGACTCCATGGGGCGGGCTGGATGGCGGCGTTGGTGGCTCCGCCGGCGGTCGAAGTCGAGGCGCCGCGGAGCCGGGGTGGGGGTAGGCCGTAGGGGGTTTGGTTGGATGCTCCGCCCGCCTCCGCGAGAGGAAGAGAGGGCTATCTGCTCTTTTGGAGCTTTGGGTTTTTCTTTCTTGTCTGGAGGGGCCCAGATCGAAGATTCGCACCTCCTTCTGGTTTAGGAGGTTTTTGTTCAAACTTTGTTCGCTTGTGATAGAGTTTTATTTTGCTTGTTCAATTTTCACATTGACTGACATCACGACTTCACTACTTCCGCTCTGTGTAAATAAAAAGATATTTTCCCGTCAAAAAAAAAATGTTTTAAGGCATGTACAATGCAAGGTGGTTATACAAATGCGTAGAGAAATAAACCGGTTTCCTGCTAAGCAACGATTATTCTTTAGGCCTTATTTACCTCAAGTGCATTTTAGGGGATGGGAAGAGTGGGGATAGCAGGAGATTTAGTGAACATCAATCCCCATACATCTACACAAATACTCTTCCCCTATTGTGACGCCCTAAAATCGGTACTATGTAGATTTAAGCGTTCCCGCCGAAATCCGCATAATAACGATTTTAGTTCGCCCACCAGACATAATGTGCACGCCAAAACATGCGCATTATGTGGGTGGAATTGTGATATCCGATACATCCACAAATACAACAAAGATATAAATACAACAACGACTCGAACGAGTCAAGATACAAATGATACAATACAAAGATACAAATGACAGCGGAAGCAAAAAAGTATCCGACTACGGATAAGATGCAAATTGGACTAAGAGTCCTGAAGATAAGCAATGGCGCCATATCCCTGCCCAGTCAAGCCGGAGGGATTCCCAAGTTAATGTCGTCGAACTTCAAACCTGTTAACTGCACATAAAGCACATCCCAAAAGAGGGTCAGGGCACTCCCTGGCAAGCAAAACCGACTTGCCTACTTTCTACACCATCTCCCAAAATATGGGGTAGGTGGACTTAGCGGCAGCAGCACTAGCAACCTAAAGAGACACGCTACAACTTCTGTCTAATCAGAGAGGGATAAGAGAGCGCATAAGATAAACATCTACAACTAACACCAAACATAATCCATTCTCGAATTAACCCCCTCAACCAAATATGAGGAAGCAATTCGGGAAACTCACACATGGAACAGTTTTAATTATAATTTATTGTGAAAGTAATTCTATATTACTAGTCAATTTAATTAACATTAATTAGGTGCAAGTTGTCTAGATCTTGTTAGCCAGCATCATCACCAAAGTCGTCCATAACCGTGGACACGGCTCATCGATAAGATTATACCTTGCAGGGGTGCACTACTGTACCCATACTCGCATGATCAACTCAAGCAAGCATCAGGGCTTCTCAACACGACTCATTCCTTCACTACAGCAAGTCCAAGTGCCACCCATATGAGTTGTTACCCGCGTCAGGAGTCCGGCCGAATCTCAATTGCGGACTCATTAGTTTGTGCCTACGCGCCATGCGGCTCAAACCACAGTAGGAACTGTCCGCTACGCGCGCACCACCCCTATATGACCCCCCGTATCACATAACCTCTCATCATCATCATCATCATCATGCACATGCATATGAGCAAATGGAAAACCCGAACTAGTTGCGGCACATGGACAAGTTGTAGATCCGTTCAAAGTCGAGGGGGGCTCCATAGGGCCTCCCACAAGTGGTTAGTGCGCTCAAAATTGGATCCGAGGACAAAATCTCAGTTCCTAGGTCGACACTGAGCAGAACAAAGCACCTCGCAAGGCCTTCCGTCTGGTGCCTTATCTTTTAATTATAATACCCCAATATAAAACAACATTTTATTAAGGTAAAATATTCTATCATACTAAGCAGATGAAACATAAGACCAACAGACGACTCGCACAAACAACTCTAAGCATGCGCTTCGACTCGCAAGGCCAACAGATAAACATGCAACGGGTATTAGGTTGTGGGGATACAGCTGTATGGGCTGCAGGATAAACATGTGATGGGATCGCGACAAGAATTGAATACTAGGGTAGCAGAGATCAACGGCAGGAATGAAAGATAATGTATAGGTAAACAAGCAACTTTGCTTGCCTGGAATCCCGCATGGAAGCAGATCTTGTCGTTGCTCACATATCTCAACGTCGTATCCGCGAAGAAGCAACAAACACTTGAAAGCGTAAAAGATGCATTTTACAACTACGGTAAAAGATCCAGCATGATCATGCGAGAATGATGCATGACATGGCAATATGCATTGCGAGATGCACTTAATCCGAATTAAGCGGAACCGGGATTCCGACAATTAATATTAATGTTAAAGTTATTTATCTGCCCAACAAATTAAATGTTCATTAACATGGCAGCAAAGGTGTTCTAGTCAAATTAAATGGAATTGGGCAATACATATATGGATTTGCCCCACACATTCCATATTTATTAATTAGGTGATTTACTACACCCCCAAACACAAGAGATGCAACACATGCAAGTATGATGCGATATGCTCAAGATAGATGATATTTAATAAAATAGGTATAGGGTTAGGGTTTGGTTTTGCACGTTGGATCGGGAGAGATAGGGTTCGAAACCGAAGTCTTCGGTCCGTAGAGTAAGTAGTCGTCGTCGTGGAAGTAGTCGTCGCGGAATCGGGGCATCGTCGTTTATCGGTGTCGTGGAAGTGGTCGGGTAGTCGTGGCACGTAGGAGCGCGGCAATCGGACACCGGAAGAAAGCGCGCACGGGCGGGCGCCGAAACACGAACATGGGCAGTCACGGCAACGCGGCACCGAAAGGAGCACTCGCACGTAGCAACACCACGAAGGGTGGACAACTCGGACAAAAGTGGCGATGAAGTTCTTGCGGACATTTTGTCGAACACCTTGCGAGCGCCGGATGCGGGGACGCCACCGGACGGAGACGGCGTGCACGCGGCCGGAAAAGGAGCCAACGGGGACGGCGACGTGGCGCGGACGAAACGCACGGCGGCGGGGAGCGCGCGGGGACGCGGGGCGTCGGTTGGAGGTGGGCGAGCGGAGGCGCGCGAGGAGCGGAGCTCGGGGTGGCGGCGCAGCGTGGCTTGGGGGCGCGCGGTCGCGGCGGCGGAGAAGAGGAGGCAGGGGCGCGGCGCGCACGCGGGGCGGCGGCGCACGGCCGGAGGGCGCGGCCGGTGGCGGCGGCTGCGGGCGCAGGGGCGACGCGAGGAGGGGAGGGCGGAGCAGGGGGCGGCGAGCTCGGCCGGGGAGCGGGCGGCGCGGCGTGGAGGCGGCCGGCCGGGCGGCGGGGACTCGGCGGCGCGGGCGCGCTGGACGCGGGAGGCGTAATGCGGCTTCGCACGGGGCGCGGTGGCGCAGCAACTGGCGGCGACGCGGTGACGCGGCGTGGGGAGGCGCAGGGGCGCGGCCGGCGGCAGAGGAGGTGCGGCGGAGGTGGCCGGGGCGGCGCGGGCCCGGCGCGCGGCGCGGAGGAGGCGGCTGCAGGGGGTGGCCGGCGGCGGGAAGGAGGCCGGCGGCAGGGCAGGGCGAGGCGGCCGACGGGGCGCGCTGCCGGCGCGCTGGGAGGCGCGGCGCGCGGTGGCCGGGGAGGAGGCGTGCGGAAAGCTCGGGCCGGCTCGGGGCTGCGGGCGGTTTCTCCCGTGCGGGCTCGTGCGGAAAGGAGAGAAAGGAGAGAAGAAAAAAAGAAAAAAAAAGAAAAGGAGAGAAAAGAAAAGGAAGGGGAAAAAAGAAAAAGAAGAGGTGGGGGACTTTTGCAAAAATCCAGAAAAAAGGAGGAGGGTGGCTGCAAAAAGTCAGGGGGTGGGAAAGAATTTTCCAGGGCGAAACCCTAGGGTTTGGGGTTAGATGGGATTGGGCTTTTATTTCTCTCCCGTTTAATTATTTTTGTTTTATATTTTTAAAACAAAATAGAAAAAGAATTTGAACACGAAACCTTTACAAAATATTTTTAGTTTTGAATAGACAATTTAATAAACTAATTTTTAACATTTGCAAAAGATTTGAAATATCACAATTTTAATTAATTTGAAAAGCATTTAAATTTAATTGTGGAAATTAAATTTAAATGCAACAATTAAGTTAATGCGATGCAATGCGATGCTATGTCGATGCAAAAAGAAAAACTCACAAATCAAATAGGGGATAAATTCCGGGGCGTTACACCTATAATGTACTAGCATGGATTAGAGTTTTTTACTTTGGGCAAAAATAAGGTGGTTGGTGGGTAGGGGTGTAAACGGATCGGATCGGATCGGATTTTGTCTTTACCATATCCTATACCATAAATTTTCATCGGATTCAGAGCGGATCGGATAATGACCGGATGCGGATTCGAATGCGGATATCCATGATGGCGGATTCGGAGGCGGAAATGGAGCGGATTCGGATCGGTAACAAAATTAATCGGATAGATACGTGTACAATTAACTTTTCAAACCATACATACAAAAATAATTGTTTGATAACTTAATAACTAACCAACTTGTAATTTATAGTCTTTACAATGACTATTTAAGTGAGATATTGCTCGACTAACGAACTCGACAACTTACTAGCTTCAAATTATGCCATATTAGACTAGACAATTCGGTAAAAAGTCGGATTATTCGGATTCAAACCATCGGATAATCCTATTTAAATTTCGGATAATCCATATTTTATGCTATTTTACATACCATATCCTATACCATATCCGGGTGTCAACTTCGGAATCGGATATCCTTATCCGGCGGATTCCTAAAAACCGGATATGGATTGTTGAAAACGGTTTCGGAATCGGATATGGTGCGGAAATTATCCTATCCGTTTACACCCCTGGTGGGGGATATTTGGAGATTATCCCCTCCAATACCCTAAAATACACTAAAAGTAAACAAACTAGTGGGTATTTTCCGGGATTAAAGATAATCCCCCCACCCCCTCCCCATCCCCTAAAATATATTTGAGGTAAACAAGGCCTATATAGGACAAATACTCTCATGTAGAATAAGCATCGGTGCTTACGAAAATGTTGGTTACTTTTTCTAAACACCCATCCAAGCACTTGACATTGTACGTACATGGCCTAACAGTTCAAACAATGGAGAGAACGTGTAGAAAAGTACTTTCAAATATGAGATGCCATTTTCGCACTAACTTATTATCACCATTGTGAGATTAAAATATTACTTCAGTGATTATAATAAAGGCTTATATTTGGATGTTGTGCACATTTCCACAGCGTCATAGAATCATCTTAAGTACCTTTAGCCTCATATAACCATTTGAGTATCTCTCACAAGGCTAATGGGGGTCACAAATCAGTACTCAAGAGGGTCTCACGGCTGATCTTTTCCCAATTCGTCACTCTTTGGAAGATTCTTAGTGGTGTCCAAATTATCCCCGATGCCCCGGATAAGATAGATTGGAGGTTCACAAATCATGGGCGATGCTCGTCACCGTCAGCTTACACTATGCAATATTTTGGGGCAAACCGCTTCCATAATGCCTTCCTTGGCGTGGAAATATTGGTCTCCTCCCAAGTGTAAGATCTTCGCTTGGTTGATCCTATAAAACCGGGTTTGTACGGCGGATAGGTTTCACTATTGGTATTTGGTCATCGTGGCATTTCTCCAAGGGATTGGATTGCAATTAACTCCGTCAAGGATCGATGAAGTGAGGTGATGCATAAAGGGGGATGTAGGAAGGCTTTGGCATTTCATGCGATGGTTGTGTCTTGGGAGGTTTAAAGGAGATAAACACCTTTTTTAGGAACAGATCTACGACAGCTACTATGCTTGTGGAGAAGATCAAGTAGGATGCAGCAATGTGGTATTTAGCGGGGGCAAAATCCTTGAGTATTTTAATTACGTGAGAGTATCCTTGTGTTTGAAGTTATTGCGGTGTTGGTCATGGATGGGCTTGCAAAACTCTCTAAAAAAATCTTAACTAAGGAAAATGACAAAACAAATCGCCTTGTTTTAGAAAAAAAATAGGTTGTTATATATCGGCATGTGAAGCCATCTTCTAAACGTTGCAACAAAATGTGAATGTCTTCTCTATGCACACCTACGCAATGTATCAGCTCTAACTATGTTTAGATACTAACATTTTAACCAATAAGGTAGTCATATAAGCGTATGAGCAATTGGGGAAGAAATCAACATAAACGAAGTTCCGAGGGTGAGTAATGTAAAACTTTTGTAATACCTTATGGCCCTTCTAGATACTCCAGTCGTATTTACTTTTCCTTAAGGCCTTGTTTATTCCTAATGCATTCAGTGTATTTAAGAGATTGGAGGAGTTTTTTCTAGATCCTTGGATGGGATAATTTCAAGATATCACCCACAAACCATGAGTTTTTTTAGTAGTACATTTTATAAGTTCATTGACTCAAACCTCTTGAAATATATTATTCTGTGGTGATTTTACCACAGATTCAACATTACTTATTGGTTACTTCAATTAATGGCAGGGTTTTAGTTATCATGTGTTGCACTTTCATTACTTTTGGATCGTACTCTAGGAACGGATTCCCCCAATTTACAACCTGCCATGGAATGCTTCAGAGAGCTAACTGACTCATGCGCTCCATTGTCACATTCTCACAAAAACTCATAGAAGCAATGGAAATTACCTCCAAATTTGCAACAACAGAGATGACAGCACGATAAAGATATGAGGTAAGCCTGAGAGCCAAACATCGTCCTACCATTAAACACATAAGTGTATATGCTCTGAAATTAACATACCAGTACAGGAACACCAATCATACAAGATGTACATATACAACTACTAGCAGTTTGTTATTATTTGTAGTAAATTCATGGTAGATACCATCCGACCAAGCCATTTATGTTCAGGCAGAGCATATCATCGAGACAGCTACATCCAACTCCCAAAGTCTAGAGGCCAAATATGAGTTTTTAGGTTGAAACTGCAGACGCCGCGGGTTCGTTGTTCGCAGCTTCAGCCCCCCAGAACTCTGTCTTTTTTCCCGTCTTTGAAACAGTCTGAAGAACAGCATCTGGGGTTACATTACCCTTCACAGTGACCTTCTGCGCATCAATATCTACGTCGAAAGACTCGACACCTGAAGCAACCACAAGTCAAATGAATATGATTAGGTTTAAAGGTAGACTTTAACAAGAATAATTTCCCTGTCTTGGAAAAATCAATTCCCACAGGAATCCATACATAATTGGGTGTCCTGCAGAACCCACGGGACACATGAATAATGAATTCCATACGGAATAGCGCATCCAAAGATGGGTGCAAAATTCCGATTTTAAATGGGAGCCATTTCATCCAGAACACTGCTTAAGGCATACATACATACATGTATTTACTAATCAACCAATCTATGCAGTTAGGGTGCCGGAAGTATTGAGCTAAGAGTCGTTAGGTTAACCATGATATATTCAAACAATCTCCCTTAGACCAACAAAATATACCAAAGTTGAATGCCTCTAGGGAGGCTGCCCTTTACCTTCTGCATTTTTTAGGTGAATCAAGTATTCTATAATCATTCTGTTACAGCCGACCAAAAGTGCAGACAGGAAAGTGCTTTCAAAAAGCCACCAAATGCCAAGCGGGGCCTTAGTAACAGATTCGTCTGGCAATTAGCTGCCATCAGAAAATATGGTAAATCATGTCAAGTGTCTTAAGATTTCTATATGCCAAAGGAATTTTAACAGAGCGTCAACAATTGCTTGACCAGGGTATATTCATATTCAGTTGGTGATGAATAAAATGGTGTGTCAATATTCCAGTTCCACGGGTTTAACCTAAACAATAAAAAGGAGAGTAAAAATAAAAATCAATAACAGGAGAGTTATAAGTACCTTCCATTTTGCCGAGAACCCGCTTGACAGCTCCAACACATCCTTGACAGGACATGCCAACCTTGAGTTCAACAGTCTGCATCACAGAACCGGTTTTATGTAACATTCTAATAATAATTTTCAGTTCATAAAAGAGCAGAATGCAGAATACTTAGCAGACCAAATTGTGTAAATTTGAAGGAATCAGCTAACATTCTTATAACACTTTCCAGAACACCGAAGAGCACAATATGGAACTGGATCCCCCTAATCGTGCTAACATTATTAACTATTTCCCCATAGTAGATACATGTACGAAGTACCGTTTCCTACCGAGCACGCTCAATAGTAACATCTTATTTATCGTATAACGTACATACGTAGAAATAAAAAGATAGATTTGAATCAGCATGCATGTTTTATCTCATGATCTCACAGTCCTAATCACACAACGCACACCTTCACTGGAATAAAGGAATTTCAGAACTAAAATAGAGGATTGCAGCCCTTTAGATTAATAGATCACATCGAAGGAACTTCATAGGACAGGACATTTCAAAGATCCCGTATAGGAACTTTCTACAGATATCAGTCCTGCAAAACTCCTACGAAAATCCTTGAAAGGGGCTATTAATTATTTTCCAACAACCGTGAACCATTAGTAAGCATGTAATGATTTGTATTGGATAATGGAGGTTTAAAGATTGAAGTGCTTAGTGGCCCTTGAGTGGCTTGCCAGTTCATGCTTGTAAAATGAAGAGAAAACGACGAGCAGTTTCTTGGTTAACACGGGTAGAGACGAAGAGCGCCCAAAACTGTTCTCTAATCAAGCAGATTTCTCCAGATGCACCCGACGGAAGCCAAGGAGCATGCAGTCTTTTTTATTCCGTGGGCGTTAACCATTTCACGCCCGGAAAACCAAACCTAGCTAGCGCCCACCAGCCGAATCGACCTACCGGGCACCAGATACGTACGTTTGTTCCTCAACAAGGACATCGGAAAGTAAACGAATCGTAATCGATGATTATTGGGGATCCAGACACCGGAGAACCTGATAAGGAGGAGCTGTGACGATTACCTGCGACATGGCGCGCAAGATCTGGATGGTCCGCAGACGGCTGAAGCGGGCGCAGGAGCGATCGGGGGAATTCTGAGGCGGAAATCGGGCGGAGGGAGGGGCTGGACGACGGTCGACGGTGTTCTTCTCCGGGACCGGGAGAGAGGGTCAATAAATACGCGTACGTACGGGCGGTGGCGTGCTCTGGTACGAAGGGAATGCTTCCGTTGACTTTCAAGTGGCCCCACGGCGATCGTGCGGACGGACGCGCTGACGACGGAAGGGATAGTTGTTCAGAAAATCGGTCTCGAGTCACTGAGTGCAAAAGTCACATTTTAAAATGTTTTAGTATATACTGTACATACATAGACAAATAAAAAACATCTATCTACGGACTGACTGAGGGAAAACATTTCATAATTAGAAAGAAGTAGTGCACACCCACGGTTTGCATAGAAATGTTCAACCTCTAGTGTCCGACCCCGTCATTCAGTAGCATTTTGTTGCCCTCACACCTACTTCCTTAGTTCCATAATGTAAAATGTTTTAACTACTTTCTATATTTATATATACACATATGTAGACATATACGTGTGCACTCATTTTAGTCCGAACCTATACAACATATGTCACAATTTAAATATTTTATATTATGAAAGACACAAGTAGATATGTCAATTTTTAGAAAGAAACACATCAAAAAATATGTAAACAAAAACATAAAAGAGATTGTTGTAGTAGTTGGATTGCTTTGATAGCTAGCACATACTAACTACTCCCTCCGTTTCTGAATCCAAGGCTTATAGTTATTTGGTAGAAAATTAGCGTACGAAGGAGGCTGAGAGCAGAAAAAAAAAAGTGACTCTCTTTGAGTAGACGTTAGGCTAGAGAGAAAATAAGAATCATATACCTTCTAATCTCTTTCCCGATTGATAAGATAGATAAGTATCCTAATGATGCATTATTTTAAGGATTTCCCCTTATTACCATGCATGTGGAGGCAGAAAAAACATCATTTTATCATATATTGTGAAATTGTTAAAAAAAGATATAGGCCTTAGATTCAGGAAAGGAGGGAGTGTGTTTTTTTAATATAAGATATTTTAACATTTTTCCACATTCATATGTCCAAACTTGTACCTAGACATATTTTAATATCCATATTCACTCATTTTTCTATATCTAAACAAAATGTGCAATAGCTAAAACATTATATTAAAAAACAGAGGGAAAACAGAGGGAGTAAGAGGTAGCCCTGACAAAGCACCTCCAATAACTGATTTATTGACAAGCTAATAATACACATTATATCTAAGCAATTTTCATGCACTGAAAACAGAAAACTGGACAGATTCATGCATCTGACATCAGAACTAGCAAAAAAAATGACTTCTATACCCTGTCCACGCCACAACAGTTTACATTGGTCACCTTTGCACATTTCTCTCAGCTACAGCTGGGAACGGTTTAGGCTGATGCTCAACTCCCTTTGTTAAATAGAGCGAGGTCCCTGGCGTCAAAATGTCTTGCTGAAGCAAACCTCAAGTGTGATGTGGGAAAAACGCGACAACCATGCTACTTGACCTTGCCACGCCGAAGCTTTTTCATAGACAAGTTTTGCAGCTAGACACCATGAAGAAAGCAAGATCCAACTATCTGATGCATCTGCGGAAATGGGTTCGATGGAAAGCTAGCGAAACGTCCGCGTGCCGTGTACAAACTCCTCCATCTTTTTCACATTTGGACAATTGGCAGATAAGAAAGCCAGACCTCCATCGTTCAACAGAGTCATGCCAAGTTGCTGACAGCTCAAAGTCGTTCAATGCATCCCTGGCACGCTGTAGTGGACAGGTGAAACTGGGCCATGAGAAGCACCAACTGCTTGCGCGATTCTGTCACTTGGTATACCAGCCCTGATACCATCATGATGCATATAGAAGTACAAGTTCCCTGATCTGGAGTCTAAAGAGACTCCTTCAGGCACATATTGTGTTGGGCATGTTGCATAAAGAGGTGACCCCCCTAAATGCTGGATTTTGAAAGTGTAGAGCTTCATTCCGGAGAACACAGAAAATTTGGTTGCCAAGAAAGTGCGGATGATAATTTTGATGATTCATATCCCGTGAGCCTTGATTGCCATTGCACGTCTAAGGATGGTTGAAGGATTGCCTACAAAAGAAGAAAGGCATCAGTACCCCCACGTCATCATTCCGGAAAAAAATTAACTCTCTGATGGCTAGTGGAACAAGAAATATAACTTGGCAAAAGCAGAAGACCGTGTTTTACGCAATGCAGCACAGTGATACCAGCTATATTTCTATGTAATCTCTGAATTTGTGCGTCCCAATATCCATCCTACTGCATGCTTTGTACTAGACAACGCCAAATGTTTATTATCCTTTGAAGGAATTGGAACAGAGTGCAGTACTGTTAGCCAAGGCTTGTCGAAGAAAAAAGTAGACTAGAAGAGAAATCACATTGGTGTGAAGGCGGGATGGAGTTATATATATGTCAGTATTGGCCAAACTATACTACTCCTACTTGCCATAGGACATCGACTGTCAGAGGTTCAAGCAAGACTAACTTGACGGGAAGGCATCACAAGAAACTAAATCTTCAGGGGTCTCGCTAGGATCATCTTAAGTAAACGGCCATTCTGCATGTTATTTTTTATAAGCTTAAAGGGGAAAAAACAATGCAACATAATTACACAACTGAGACACGTCAATCATTGTTAGGCATTACGTTTATTCGACTACTAATAATAGAAAATTTGAAAAAAGCATTTGAACAGTTCCCGCTACTTTCATTTATCAAGGTTCACAAGCAAGATGGTTCAATTTGGACGAGGTCAATTCTATGTACAGATAGACCTAGGGACCATTAGAACCATCAATATAAGAAACTAATGGACAAAACAAACTCTGTTCTAATTAGGACTAGATGCTTAAGTAGGACTTTTGAGTTCCCAAACAATATAAATGAGTTTGAAAATGGATTCTTCATTATTCATGTTACGTCATTGATTATCATTACATAATATTGTCAGATCGTCCTCGTATAAACAGTTAGATGAGCTGGATCACTCTCTAGTAAAAAGAATAAAAGATATTAACTGGAAATAAAACAGTTACCTTGACTTACCTTGGTAAAGAAGAATGTTTCCTCTGTGATGAAACAGCCGATCCACTTCCGCCGTCATTTTCCTCGAGTTCACCGAAGCGTTTCTTAAATTGGTCAACAGCACTGCAAGACAAGACAATGGTAGTGTATCAGACATGGATGATGATTAAGAGAAGATAAAAAATACATACTATAATATAATGTATCTAACCTCAAATGGACAAAGTTTGGCCTTTCTGGGCCACTGATATGCTCATTCAGTAACAGAGGATGATACTCCAAAATTTCTTTAAATATCAGTTCCTTGATGTCCTCCTTTGATACTCTACGGCCCTCAAAATCGAATTCAATTTTCGGTATTGGTTGGCAAGATGGTTCTCTCTCTAACTTTGCTAGACCATTAAAGTATGGATCTGCCAATGCCTACAATTTGCAGATATATCAAGATCATAATCTCTCGGTAATGTAAGATACAAATCACAGCATTGCTTAAAAAATCAGTTCTATGACATACCTCTTCAGCAGATGGGCGATCCTTTGGATCAAAAGCTAGAAGCCTCCTAAGCAACTGTAACGCTAATGGATCAGCCTTTGGAAATTTTTGTGAGAACGAAGCAGGGTGTTTCTTCCTCATGCATGTCAGATATTTTCTTGCCTTGTCATTCCGCACCTAAGTAGAGGTAAGAAGATAGTGGAAGTTTTAGAAGCAGACACGAACTGTAACTTTGACAGCAAACGTCCAAACATCAGCTATTGTACCTGAGAAATAGCATCTAAGGAGGGCGTCCCCACAATATCAGTTATCAAATCCAGCTGGTGAACAACATTTTTACCAGGAAAAAGAGGCTTTCCAATCAGTACCTCGGCAAAAATGCACCCTATACTCCATATATCGATTGCTGGTGTATACTGCAATCCAGAAGATGGTAAATTTTAGTGACAGAAACAATAGGCCATGCCAACTTAAATCAGGACCAGTGGAAGATCTTGTTTACAGAAGAAACAGAACAGGAAATAATTGTCACAGCTGCATGGTCAGCACCAAATAAGAAGACTTGTAACTGGGGCACTCAATTTCCAATTGGGACCGTTCTAACGTTTCTTTAACAAAGTACTAATGCTATGCCATATGTTTGCTGCAACACGAACGTTGTTTTTGGGGAGCTGGGCAGATGGAAAAGAGGCTCCTAGCTAAAGTTGTCTCGTCCTGCTTCAAAACTACAGGGTGCACACTACGGCTTTGACCTAACGGCCTCCGTTTGCTAGAATCGGTAACTGCTGGGAAAGAATTGGAGTAGACCTCTGGAGTAGTTAAGCACTGACGAGTTCAATCGAACTTCCTTGAAGGCGTAAACTATGATGGTGCAACCGTGCAATACTTGACGAGGGGCCTTTAGTGACTCGGCTCCCGGCTGATCCGCAAAGTAACAATATGTTCCAACTTCGCAATAAGAAGCGTGAGCCAGTGCTGACGGGGTCCACTTGTGAAAGATTGCTAGTAATAATTGATGTCTACTATTTCTACGGAAAATCAAGAGCATGCAAACAGGTACATCGTGCAGGTGAGGCAAACCAATACAAATTCTGTGGAGGGTCATCCAACTAATTTACAGGCTTATCTGGCCTGACTTAGATCAAGTCATTCACTTAATGATAGATCTATAGTTTGTGACTCATGAGTCAAATAAGATACCTACTCCCTCCGTTCTAAATAAGATGACTTCTATTTGTTCATATATGGATGTATCTAGCCATCTTGCAAATATGGATACATCCACATGTGGATAAAATGAAGTCATCTAATTTAGAACGGAGGGGATACTTCACAGGCTCAAGAAGCTGTGTGTGTAAATATTGGCTTATAGGACCTGATAAGCTGATAAAAAGTATGATTGCGGGGGATGTGCGCTAGCTGAAGCTCATCAAAGAAACTATTTCTAATTTTCTATTGGGGGTTGATGGATACCTTGGGGACATTGTTGCAAGACTGTCACACAGCTTGCAACGATGACCGCAACTTCCCTTCGTGACGGTCCAGAGCGAATAGCGGAGGAACCACGAGAAGCTACTTGGTTACTAGTACAACTAGGACCACGTCGCATGCTACATTGAATCCATCTCCACTACTAGAGTATACGTAGTCCAGTGATCTAAAACTGCAATGGTCCTTTGTATACAATGTGGAGTTATAACCATGCACTGTTATCCTTGACCATTCTAATGTTTGCAGGCATATGATGGCACAGCTAGAAGTTGGAACAACATTAATATGGAATTATGAATCATGAGCTTTACTCCTCTATTTCCACTTTGCCATGGTGCATTTGCTGATTTACAGTTATATGATGAGTTGACGACAGCATTTTTTCTGCTCAAGTTTGTGCATACAGGTGCAAAAGATGCACTACATGTTGTTAGTACTTACAGACCTAAATTGTAATAGAAGTCAAAAGCACAAGGCCAATTCCCTCACACAGTCATACTCACGAGTCACAACAATGTGAGGTAACTGACCAGGATATTGAGTTCCAGAACCACATTCCAGTAATGTCATTACCACTACCAATACCATTGCAAAGCGAAACAAATGCTGCCTATTAATTTTGCATCACCAACATGTATACACGTCAGCCTCACTAACTATTGCTCAATCATAACAGCCCTTACCTTAGA
The DNA here is from genome assembly GCA_026929855.1 of Poa annua. Classification (NCBI taxonomy): domain Eukaryota; kingdom Viridiplantae; phylum Streptophyta; class Magnoliopsida; order Poales; family Poaceae; genus Poa; species Poa annua. The sequence goes on from CM049430.1 coordinate 84,303,191, forward strand.
ATAGAATGACCCACAAAGTTCAGGTGCTCTATACCATCTTGTTGCCACATAGTCCTGCAAAAACAGGTTGATTTAATGTACAAGGTCATTTGACAGTAGCAAAATGAGCACATAATAGAAAACGTTGGATGAAGAATGGAAGATCCATGAGCAGCCCCAAGCCCTGATATCAGTTAGTTTCATGACCATTAACCCACAATCCAACCCTAAAACCAAGGTATGGGGAAATGGCCTCGTGGATGAAAGTGCATTCTTTGCACTCCTTATATTTTGGTGACTAATGACAACACAAAAGGTGCTTTAATGTTTGTGATGATCTATGTAGGTTTTAGTACAAGTGTGTTGATAATAGTGATCACTTAAAATGTCTGGTTTTCAGTACTGCCTCCTTCTGATTTTCAACCGGAAATTAAGGAGGAGATTTCCGAGTCTCACTCGGAAATTTCTGAGTCAATCAAGATTTTCACTAAGTCAAGAACACCAGACCGCACTGACTCCAAATCGTTCTCAGCCGGAAATGCTCAAGGAGATTTCCGGCGATCGGAGATTTCCGGTTGCCGGGAGATGTTCTACCAAGTCAAGAACTCAAGATTGCACTTACCTCAGATGGATTTCGGATTTCTTCCGGAAGTGCGCCAGGATATTTCCGGAGTCCGGAATTTCCGAACCACTGTCCAGAGATTTCCGAGTGGCAGATGATTTTTCGCCAAGTCGTGAAATCCAACCAGCACTGATGTCAAGACCTTCCCAACCAGAATTGCTACCGGAGATTTCCGGACACCGGAGATCTCCAAACCTCAACTCGGAGATTTCCGAGTTGGCGGCTGTACAACGGACAGAATTTGGGGAGGGGTATAAATACCCCTCCACCTACCTCCAGCATTTGAAGCTTCCAGATTCTCTCTCCTCCATTGGTGTTGAAGCTCGTTTCTCCCGGATCTCCCAATCTAGCCATCAAAATCCATTGATACTTGGGGATCCAAAGGAGAAGCCACCGATCCACAACTCCACCGAAGCGATTTGATTTCCCCCCTCTATTTCTTGAGGGGCCACGAATCTAGGGTTTCTTTGTGGATAGCTAGGTTCAATCTTGTGTGATTTGCTCCTTTGTGGAATCCTTTGTGGAAGTGACCTGTTGTGGTCTTTGTGGGAGCCCCCAATTCAGTTGTGGGTGTGTGCCTCACGAGTTTGTACAGGATCTTCTCCATCCTTAAAGGAGTCCTTCGTGGAAACGTAGATTCGCACCTTTGTGGTTGAATTCACCGGAGAATAGGGTGAGGTCTTTGTGGCGTTCAGCAAACCTTTGTGGTAGTCACACCCCTCCAACGAGACGTACACCTATGTGGTGGAACTCGGGATAAAATCGTCGTCTCCGAGTCCCTACGGTTGTCTTGCTCCACTCTCCTTTACCGCATTTCAATTTCATGTACTTATTTAGTTTCTTTGTTGTCTAGCACTTGTATCACATCTAGACAACTTACTTTCCGCTAGCCTAAAACTGAAAAAGAGATAAAAATTGGTCACCACCTATTCACACACACACACACCCCTCCCTGTAGGTGGTCAACTGCCGTTCAAGGGACCATTGGCAATCAGAGGAATTATACCCACTTAAAAGCGAAACCAAATGCCATCTTATTTTAGCTTGAATGTGGTAGTGCATTAATCATTACATCTTCACTTCCCCTTCCAACCATTGCATCTCGAATGAGGCTGGGAAACAATGCATGACCCGGTTCTAACGAAACTGCGATTCTAAGTTCATAATATAACGAACAGTGGGTGTACAAGGATAATGTTGTAGTAAATACACAGACGGCTATTTGCCAGCTGCATCATGTAATGTGTTGTCACATGAAATTTCAATCGATTACAAATTCCCGTTAACTGGTCAAAGGGGCAGTTGAAACTTATACAAAAAAGATAAGAAACTCCAAATACTGCAAAGTTGACCAATAATAGACTATTAACATCAAATAAAAAAAAGTAATGCTTACTGTCCAGAATACTGTCGTAGGCGCATCATTGAATGCAACTCTTGCCAAGCCAAAGTCACATATTTTTAGTTTGCAATTTGCATTAGCAAGCACGTTCTTGGGCTTCAAATCTCGGTGATAGACATTTGCTGCATCAAATCAGAGTCAATACTCAGGCAATTCTGATCAGCAACTGAGAAAATATTACTAATACGGTTAAGTTTCGTGAAATACCAAGCAAACCATATCTTTTCGGTTTTATAGGGAACTAAAGACGCTAGAATGGTACAAGATTTCCAACCCGTAATAAAAAAAACCAAGCACCACACTGAACCAGATTATCTGGTTCAGTTTCAGCGCCGTTGTGTCCATTTAAATTTGATTACTCAGTTAGTTATAGGGCTGATGTTTCACTAACCCATGTCCACATGCATCAAAAACCGTTATAAACTGGTACACTTGGTATTTACTTTACGTTTAGCCATATTTAACTACGCGAAAAGACATCACTGGCAATGAAGCTACTGTTCAAATTAACAAGTGATGCAACAAATCAAATTGACCTGAACTGGCATCAAGTCAGTCGTATAGGCTAGTTTGGTTTTATCTAATTCTAGATATACATGTATTTGAGTCCGATGAAAAATCAAATTCAAGTTTACTCTTGAATTTCATCAATACAGTTACTTCAGTTCGGTCAAAACCTTGTAACCTAAGTACCTAACTAAGAGAGTGTCGGTTCAAAAGTCCAATCTACAAGCATCAGAACACAAAATCACGCAGCAGCATCAGGAAGGTATACAAAAAGTGACAATAATATTTGATAGATCTAGCTTTAATATCACTATTTCCAAATTCCAAGATATATAAGGGCTTGATCATAAGCAAAATGAGACCTACCATGTGTGTCATAAGAGCAGAGATAGGAAAAACATCAGTGAACTCAAAATATTTCAGTATTACCCAGCGAAACAAAATCTATAGTTGTTCCAATACCATTTCGCTAACAGAATAACAGGAGGGGGAATAAAATTGCTAAAACTTTATCTACGTGCAAATAAAAAGTATGCAATTACGCAGGAAAGGAAAGGAAACAATAACCAAATGCTACATGGTGTGTTCCCTAAGAATAGAAGCATGTGTAACACTGATCTTCACATACTAAAAACTGTGACAGAATGGATTACCTGCGTGCATATACTTCAAAGCTCGAAGCATTTGATACAAGAAAAACTGATAATGCTCCCTTGTTAAATCATCATTAGCCTTTATGACTTGATGAAGATCTGACTCCATAAGTTCAAAAACAACATATATATCTTTGAAATCCTTTTTAGATGGGGGAAGCAAGATATGCTTTATCTCCACTACGTCCGGGTGCCTAAGAAGCCTGAGAAGCTTGATTTCACGGAGTATGCGTGCAGCATCTGATATATGCTCAAAAATGTTGTGTATCTTCTTTATTGCAACCTTCTCTCCTGTGTGTGTATCATTTGCAGAACAAACAAGTCCGTAACTACCTTTGCCTATGACTTCCAGAACTTTGTATCGATTAACATCGCCATATTCAGCAAAGAAATCCATGTCCTCTGCACTCTAAATTACGGAGAGCAATCAGAAAACTAGTACCGGATACACAAAAAAATACATAACACAGAAGAAGATGATCATGCATGATGGTACCATCACTTGGTTACTCTATAGTCAAAAGGAAAAGGTGTACTTTTGAGACCTCTGAGTGTAGATTTGGTCCCTTAACTCAAACTGGATACTTTTTTCCCCTTCAACTCTTAATAGCATGTACTTTAGGTCCCTAGGTGGGTTTGATTATTTCATGGTTTAAATCGATGTGCCGTCTACTACATGAAGGACACATACTGCAACATCACCAATTTCCTCCTGACAATTCCATAAATATATCAAAAAAACAGAGAAGGGAAAAATACTTGATATTCTATTTCAAAGAGGATACTCCATAAATTTATTAAAAACACATGAGTTTAAAATAATGGCGAAAGCTATCAGGAAAAAAGGAAAATCCAGAAAAAGCATAAACGGTAAAATAGGAAAGAAAATATCTCGAATTTTCTCAAATTGGGAGTTTATTCTTATTTTGTTATATTCACAATTTTTTCCTCGTTTTTTAAAATTTGATATTTTCTAATTTTCCTCTCGAAATTTCTGGAAATACATAATATGAAATACCCTTCTGTATTTTTTCATCTGTTTTAAAATAGATTTATGGACCTTCGCAATGAAATTGGTAATGTGGCAAATGGATGGTGGTGTTGTGGCCCACATGTAAGTGTCACGTCGGCCAAAACTGCCTCTGAACGGTTAACCTACCTAGGGTTCTAGGGGGACAAAATTTACACAGTATAAACAGTTGGACGGCAAAAATATCTGGTTGAGAGACCAAAGATACATTTCTGAATAAAAATAATGCTGCAAATTATTCACAGATTGTCAGTGGCAGAAATGTCAATAACAGAGCAAGACCTGCCTGAGCAAGCCCATCCTCTGCCTACGATTAATCATCTATTGTCAGTAGGACAGAGCCTGAAAATAAACGGTGGGCAGATGCTGGAGCAGAGGTTGACCACTGTTACTACCAAGTACATATGAAGATCTATGGGGTGTAAGCACATACTCCAAATCCAAGAACTACACACAGCTCAAAGATTACAATTCACTCCATTTGTAGCATAAGCAGAAATAAAAGGTAAGCTAGATTGAAGGAGGTGCTAATCCTAGATTACTGGAATGGTACAAAGTACTAATTAGTCTAGGACACTGCAAATGTAGATCGCGACAATTGTGCCCAGCAAAGGTAGTATCCACACAGATACCACGGACGGTAATGTGGTGAGCGCTAGAGAAACATACAGTCCCAACAAAGTACATTAACCTCATCAAAGATATGTACAGTAATGTTGTGACAGGTGTTCGAGCAGGTTACAGATGGAGCAGAGGTTGACCGCTGTTACTACCAAGCACATTTTCACGAAAACACAGGCTTAAAGTAGTCACAGATGTGGAGCATCACGAGGGCAAACTGTGGCACGATGTGCAGGATTGCTACTGATCAAGGAAACGAGTGCTGTGTTAGCAACCATGGCATTTGTTTGCGCAGCCTAAAAAACTAATCCTCCACCAATTTGGACGGACCTCTTGCTCTACTCGCCATCTTCCTTCCCAGCATTTCAACTGATCTCAACTAAGCAAGAAAAAACAAAGCATCCAAGAGGTCGAACCTTCTTGCGCAGATCGCTGTTCTGCATCTTGGAGCTCAGCTCGCAGTCGAAGAAGCTTCCCAAGATCTTTTCTTTCTTTTCCACGATCCCACTACCGACCGGCCGGCCCTGGATGGATGTCTCTCCCTCCGGCGGGCGCAGGCAGGTCAGCCGCACTTGCCCCACCGACTCCTGCTCCGAATACCGACCCCGCAGCCGTCCCTGTCCCTCATACACTCCTCGCCGCCGCCGTAGGACGCTGCCGTGGCCGCCGCCACGGCCGGGTCTTGTAGGGTCTGGGTAGATGGGGAGTCGCTTCGGATCTGGAGAGAGAGGGGGGAGCAGGCGTCTAGCTTGAGCCTTGGGGAGAGTGGGGGGAGAGGATGGGCGAGAGGCGGAGAGGGCGTCTCGTCGGCGAGCTGTCGTGCGGCAGCGGAGGAAGCTGGGGTGACGGGGATGGGAGGGCGAGTGGAATCACACGATATTTGCCCTTTCTCCTCCGTTTTCTCCGCCTGGTCCGGTGAGCGTGAGCTCCGTGTGCGTGGCCCATGTTTATCCCGTCGGTCCTGGGTTCAACGCATTAAGCTTTACGCATCCAAGCTCAACTTAAACTGAAATATGAAGCTACCGTGAAAACATTAAACCATTGCCACAAGTCATACTCCCTCCGTCGATAACAAGATGTTCCAACTTTATTCAAATTTACACGTATTTAAAGATATTTTAGTGTGTATAGTTCAGTTAAAGTTGAGACATTCTTTTATGGACCCAGGGAGTATAATGTTTTCTGCATATGCAATATAAAATGTACACCTTTATAACGCATTAAACTGGATCGGATTTTCTGTTACCATATTGTTTTCACTCGATTCGAAGCGGATAAAACTGGTTTCTAATATGGATGGGGCGAAAACAAAAAATTAAACAAATGCTATGTGCATATGTACATGGACAAACTATACGTCCAATGAAATTTTTCAATAACCTACAATGACTATGTAAGTGAGTTATGCTTTATTTGCAAAAAAAAAGTGGGTAATGGTTTAATGGACGAATTTAGCGACTCGCTACTAGTCGTGGTACACTAGCTTACGCCTTTAATTGACATACCATATCGCGTACCGTATTCAGTATATAATCAGAATTGGATATCCTTATCCATTGGTTTTCTTCAAAACAAGTATAAATTCTTTAAAACGGATTCAGTGTATAAATTATCATTTCAACTTACATCCCATCAAGTCTTAAGTTAAGATCAGAATAGGCGGAAGTTTGCCTCGATCTTTTTCCCATCCCAAATTCTTGATCTGATTGGGATGGAGGCAAGAACGTGTCCGACTCTGGCATGGACGATGAGTCCATACGACCAATGGTTTATGAATCCAACAATAACGTTAAGGGATTTGCAAAAAAAAAACACGCCAACAGATTTAGCTGAATCGACCGCTGAGTTTGAATCGGTGACGAGGGATGCCCCCATCAATACCCATGGTTACTAGACTAGAGTAAGAGTTATGAGTTAGAGAACGCGTAATGTTGGTAGATTCGTCGGCTGACAAGCGGGATTTACCCAGGTTCGGGGTTCTCGAGTGAGATAATGCCCTTAAATCATGCTTGTCTGTTATTAACTGTAAAAATGCGACGAGTATAAGGGTTTAGTAAGATGTCGATCTTGTTATGGTTTGGTGATTCTGCTTGGGCGTGTTCTTGATCGACCACCCTCTTGTCCTTTATATAGTGGTACAGGTCTCGAGTAGTAACCGACTAGGACTACAAATATGGAAAATAATACCGCCTATGCTATTTATGGTAAAAGTTTTCGACTTGGGCTTCACTTATTGGGCTTCTCCAGCTTACTGACAATTGGAATTTAGTCATCACGTGCACCGGGCTCCCCCACACGAAGGGGTATCCGTTTGGTATAACCTCGTCAAACGGTGTGGTCTCTTACCGTCGGTGAAGACTTCCATCAAGATGGTAGAGATGGAAGTCGACTTGTGGCGGGCTGGGAGGATGTTTAGGGTAGCCAAGAATCTGTAGATAGGTGGAGAGTTGACGAGTGATTTTTTTGTCTCTTTTGATGGATGATGTTTTTGACACATACACCTAATCAGGTTGTAAACGAACCTCTCCTTAAAACTTATATGGCTGCTACTGATATGGCTGCTTGGACTTATCCTTTTAAAAGTAGATAAATAGGTTTCTGCAATCGTATATTGTATTCCAACTCCTTCAAATTGATGCCTATCAAAATTGATTCTCTTTAGCCGACCATGCGGCATAGTGTTTTATGTCATCACGCAAGGCGGCTCCACATTCCTGAACACTTTCTTCTTTTGGTATAAGCCTGCCTACTACCATCCCCTTTATTATTATTATTGAAATACCCCCTTTCATCCCTTCTTGTTTTCCTATCTTGTCTTCCTCACGTTTCCCTCCTGAGTGATCACCGCCCAACACAAAGCCATGTTGAAATTCTCTTATGCCCGCCGGATTTCATGCGCATAGAGAGTTTCGTGGCGGAGTATGGCGGGCAATTCATCTCTTGCACCTCATATTTTGTGTTTTCCTAGCATTGGTTGCATTTGATCTCATGCTAGTCAGAGTCTTGGTGGTGAGTTTTCACACATTCAATCTCGTTGTGTATGTTCCTTGTGATGGAGCTGATGATTTGTCGTTGGTAAATTTAGTTGGGTAGGGTGTCAACATTTTTAAGTCTTTGTCTTTCTATGTCTATAGTTTGGCTCCAGGTGTAGGTGAATCTTCGCATTGTCATCGAGAACATGATCTCGAGAAGTCTGTGACGGAGGCATCACCGAATCTATTTCATTTTGTCACAAGATTTATTGACGTTTTTTTATCTTCAAGTTTGATTCAATTCTGTATCTTCCTATATTTTTCAACAACATCATGAGTTTTGTCATTGGGCTTGGGAATTGAGAAAGACGCGGGAAGCGTGGGAAAACAAAATCCGGTGCGCGCGAAGCAGAGAAGTTCCCACGCCTAGGGCAAATAGTGGGTCCCACATCCCGCTAAGCCTGTCAGTGACCACATCGCAGCCCTTGTCGCCTGCTTGAGCTTTGAGCCAGCCCCATCTCCCCCCCTCCCCCCGCCGCTCTCTCAAAATTCCGTCAACAAGATCCTCCGCCGAAACAATCTGGAAGCAGTTGTGGTGTACGATTGCTTGAGCACGGTGATGGGAATCCCCAACCTTCTCCGCTTCATGAAGCCGTTCATCGAGCCCGTGCACATCAAGAAGTACGCCGGCCAGCGGGTAAGCAGAAAAGATCCCCAATGCCTCACCCTGCACCTCGCTGTTCGTCTTCTGCCGATTCATTCATCGGAACCTTTCCTCCTTCGCTCTGGCAGGTCGGCATCGACGCGTACTCCTGGCTCCACAAGGGGGCCTATTCCTGCAGCATGGAGCTGTGCACGGACCCCACGAGCGCCGGCGCCAGGCGCTACATCCGCTACTTCATGCACCATGTCAACCTCCTCCGCCACCACAAGGTCGTGCCCGTCGTCGTCTTCGACGGGGGCAGCATGCCCTGCAAGTCGGCCACGGACAAAGACCGCCACAAGTACGCACGCCCATTCCAAATCTCCGCCACAAGTCGGCCACGGTTCAGAAATGCAGTTCCTTTTTGCGCCTTTTTTATGTGCAGTTTCATCTGTCGGGCTAGTAGCTTGGTGCGTTGATATTTGGGATTGTACGGTTTATTAGAGGAGCGCGAACGTTTCAGTCTTTTGCAACATTAGCATTGTTCTAAGGCCACCAATGGAGCTGGGCGGTCATTGTTACATAAAACAACCAAGACTGCAAGTTATGTGACCAACAAATCATAGTTATATTCACAGCTCATCTGCAGTTTGATATCAATACAATATTGCCCTGATGTTGAAATTTCTTCGATGGATTCAAATGCAATGTATAACAATGTTAATGTGCAGTTCTTAATGCGTGTAATTTTATAACTCTATAAGTCACTCGATCACCAATTTCAGGAAGAGGGAACTCAGTTTGATACTGGGGAAGGAAAAGCTTGAGCAAGGAAATACAGCTGCTGCCATCGACTTTTTCCGGGTAAGCATCTGTTTCCTTCTTGCAGTGTTTAGCAGACCAAGAAAACTGCTGTACACTGGATGTAGCCCGGCATTCAGTGGATCACCAATTCTATTTTCTTCACTTTTTTGAACATCAAATCTTCTCCAATACTACCTTTGGCACCATCAACACGTCACCTGTCCCCCCTTCCCCCCGCCACATCCACACACTACAAAATGTTGAAACTATTATGACATGGAAATACTTTTGTGTCACAAATCTACTAATACCAGTTCCATGTGGTAAATAAAAAATGCACATACATATGTGGTCAGTATATGTAAAAGTTCAGTACACATTGTAGGATGTCAAGTAAAGAGTGTGGGTGTAATAATTTTTTCTGCTCTGGATTTTTTCTTAAGTCGATAAGAAACTCTGTTCGACAAAAGAACAAACACAAAATGCACAACTATCATTAATAATTTAAACATGCACTTGGAACTTTGGAGTTTTTTCCCAATACCTTTTCTATTATTACGTGCATAGTTCTAATCTTCAAGAGGAAAGAAAATAACTTTCCACTCATCGTATTGATTTCGTTAGATAAAGTAGAATTGTGGAATTATGCTTGTCCATAAACTCATGTGTTCAGCTTGGGTGGCTTAAAATTTTCCATCTGGACCATTTGCATGGTGTTTAAAAATAAAAAAAAGGACAGACCAGTGCTAGAAGCTCCCAAAAGACAGCACAAACCTGGTGACTTGAATTTCTTGCATTATAAGGAAATATGCCTTGATGTTTTTAAATTTCCAGTGTAACTTTCATTATGTTTGTTTCAAAAGCATCCTAATCGCCCATCATCTGCAGAAAGCTGTGCAAATTACTCCATTGATGGCTTATCAACTGATTCAGGTGCTTCTTTGAAAGTTCTTCCATAAGACCATTCTTTGCGGCCGTATGCATCTCTTCGATGCAGAGGCTGGGGTGACTCTTTTCTAAAAATAAATAAAAAAATAAGACCATTCTTCACCTGATCTAGCAAAATCTAATCTCTGTCAACCCAGATGTTAAGGTCAGAAAATATTGAGTTCGTGGTTGCTCCATACGAAGCAGATGCACAGTTGGCATATCTAGCTACTCTAGGCGCTGATGAAGGGGGCATAGCTGCTGTTATAACAGAAGACAGTGACTTAATAGCATATGGGTGCACTGCTGTGAGAATTTACTTCCTTCTTCATTTTAGGTTTTTTGATTCCTCTATTTTATCTAAAACATGTTAAGTTGTAGATTATATTTAAAATGGATCGCTTCGGTAAAGGCGAAGAATTCATAATGGAGAAAACCTTAGAGACTGTAAAAGGCGGTCTTTCCTTCCACGATTTTGATCAAAGCCTTTTTACTGGTAAATATGATTTCTATATCTTGAAGACTTTAACTAGAGCACTATGTTGCAAAGTTGATTGATTGATGTACTCATCAAAGAATCATTCTTTCTTGCTTCTGTTCATAGTTTGGAGTCTAGTTTAAATTTTTCTGTAAGGTAGGACCATGTTTTCACTTTATATATGTCGAGCTCTCGTGCCATTTTGCCTTCCTTGTTCAATTATATTCCCAGTTCTTACTCTGTATGCACTATGCACCTGACCTGAAGTATTTCTTTTTCTACTGACGCTTTTAATTATTTCTGTCAGGCATGTGTGTCCTTGCAGGATGTGATTTTCTTCCATCAGTTTCTGGCATTGGTACTAAAAGAGCATATTCTCTGATCTCAAAACATAAAAATATAGACAATGTAAGATACCAAGAATTACTACTCTCTACCGATCTCATGCTGAAAACCCATCATGTACTCTCTGGATATTATTTGCAACAGTTCCTCTAGTTACTATACTAGAGACCATGTTATGATCGTGCAATTCAGTGCATGGTATTACCATTATGTAGCACATAGGCTATTTGCTAATTAAGTGGTGCACTACACTACTGGGAATTTTGAGATACATACTGTTAGTGAATTCTATTTATGGAGTGTAACACTGATGTGGACTCATACTGGGGCAAGACAAATCAGATAAAAGAGGACAGGAATATTTCTAATTGCCTCGTTTCTTCTAACTCCAAGTCAAGTTTGTGTGGCCATGGATATTGGTTTGAATGAAGACTCTTGTGCCAAATGATCTGTTTTAGTTTTATTAGTTCCATAGCAACACCCATGTATAATAGAGCGGCTGTACTGCACAGCAGCAGTATCTGACTGCATGTAGAAGTGGCAGTCCAGTTCGTGGATTTGGGGGAGGTGAATGGGGATTTGCTCTTACTAAGAACATAGATGGCCCTATTTAAAAGGGAGGTCTTTGTATGCTATTAGATTTTTTTAAAACATAAATATGTTTTTTTTCTATTGTAGACTGTAATACTTCTTGCAACAGCTGCAATATGTTGATTGAATTGCGGCGAACTCATTTTTAAAATAAGAATATGACATCTGATTGCAGCCTTTCCATTTTTTGAAACATCATTTATTTTGCAAAGAAGTGCAAAGCATAATTGCTGTCATTTTCTACCAAAATTTCATGTTGCATCTAATTACATAAATTGTGTAATCTCCATGTAAATTCCATTTATTGTCTACCCTGTAGTTAATTTCTCAAGTGTAATCTGCAGTGATTAATATTGTTCTTTGGTAGATATTATAATTTTCTATCCATTCTCGTGGACAAGCACGCCACCTAGCATCTCTTATACAATTCTGTCCAGGTATTATCAACCCTGAAGCATGACAAGCGGTATTCCGTGCCAGATGATTACACTGATTCCTTCTGGAAAACTCTTGCAGTATTCAATCATGCTAGAGTGTAAGATTGTGTTTATATTAGCTATGGGTATCTTGTATTTTTTTCCAAAAAAACAACATGTTGTATAAATCTAATAAGTCACTTTCCTTGAAATTTCCCAGATACGATGTGAACAGCAAGTCACTCAAACATTTGAAACCTTTGGAGGAACGATATATTAACTACTTGGCTGGAGACCTAGATATTCTTGGACCGTATCCTTGAAGTTTCATTTTATTCATGAGTTGGAACATGTGATATCTGTGTGCAGAAATTTGATGCGTACTATTTCCCTGACAATAATCTCATCAAAATAGAACATGCTTTTGGCACAACCACCTTTTGAGACATCCATTTGCTGCTACACCTTTTCTCTAATATGCACTCAAATTTTGTCTTTTTGTATTAGAATAAGGGGTCAAGATGACACAAAGAGTACAAAACACAAAACCAGATCCAAAGAAAAGCAAAACTAAGATAACCAAAGAAAGAGAACAAAAACACAGAAACCATACTTGGCTAGCCAAAATCATTTGATGGAACCTTAAAAGGCCGTGAAAGAAAAAACTTATGTTCTTAGACACGGCACAAGTTATCTCTGAAGTGAATGCACAATTTCATAGAATCAGTGATAATGCACTTTATTTACAAAAATGTGGTAATAGGCATATGCAACATTAATGGCAAGAGCAATTGCAGATGGCATGATGCACTTTAGTTCCAAATATTGTTCCATAGAACTGTTGTATATTTCCTTATCTTACCAGTGCGCATTCCTTGATCATCTAAAGAGCACTAGCCCCATCAATGGCAAGAGCAATTGCAGAGGGACGCTTGAATCCTGTTACAATGGAGACATTTGATAAATTTTCCAGAACCATTAGCCCCATCGAGTTTATTGATACCTCTGCTCTCAATGTTGTTAATCAGTATGGTTCTCAGGAAATTCTGACACAAGAGAGTTCTGTTACAATCTGTTCATCCCAGGAAAGCGAAGATAACATCGGAGGCAAGTGTTTTCTTATATACTGTTTAAAAACTATGTCAAGTTTAAATGACTGTTAAGCTATGCATTAGTTACTTTGCTGCTCAGGGGTTTCCTTTTCTTGAAAAAGAGAGTGAGATTTGCTATATACTGCAATGATTAACTCTACTCCAGGACTTCTCACAACTTTTTCTTGTTTTCTTGAACAGCATCTGCTGTTCATGAGATTACTAATGGTGAAGAGAAGTGCAACAAAGGAGCCCTTGCCCTTGGCAAATTTTTGCTGCAGAAGCATTCCTCTCCGGCATTGGAAAGCAACAAAGTGGAGCAGAAAAACACCCCTGACAACAACCCATTCAAGAAGAGGAAATTACTCACTGACCAAGGTCAAACTCCGGATCACAACCAGCTGCTAATCGATCTGGATGATGAAGAACCCAACCAGTTGCTAATCAATCTGGATGATGAAGAACCAGTCGTATTATGCTCACCATTGTCACGAGAGAGTGTTGGCCGACCAGAATCTCAAGAGGATAGAAATGAAGTGTCAGCTGGATTGTGCTGGCCATTGTCGCGAGAAAGTGTGGAATCTATGGCGAATGAAAGACCATCTAAGAGACAGAGTCACCAGAAGGCTTTCAGGAACAATACTAACAAGAACGTAAAAGAAAGGAGTGGAATATTGAAATTTTTCATGCGGTTGTGATTCTGTTCTAAGTTCCGCCTTCATTTTTCTGATTCTATTTGTCGAAAAATTGATGCATTGTAAAAGGCTATTTTATCAATATATACTCACTCCGATTCTACATGTAAGGTGTATTAGTTTTTGAGAAAAAAAATCCAAAATATAAGGTGTACTATGTTCCACCACTCATCTGGACATTTTTTTAGAGATTTGATTATGTTCCTTTATTTAATGAAACTTCTCCATTTTGAACTAAACTTCAAACACGTAGTATACATACAACAAAGTAGACAACAACAAAGGCAAGATGGTTAGGTGGGTGGTTGTGCCCTTAGCTCAGTCTCTCGGAGGTGCTTATAGGTGTATGGCGTGCGTGCGTTTATAGGGGTGAGTGTTTGCGCGTGTATATAAGCGTTTGCGTTGTACTGTGTTTCTAAAAAAACAAAAACAAACAAATGTGACAATATTTATCTTAGTTTTGTTTGGTTCAGTACCCCGAACGTGATTGTAACGAATTAATGTAAAACACCGTTTTTAAGTTGCTTGCATGTTGTGCCGCGCGCATCTCTCTCGGCACATCTCGCCCATTTTCTTTTGTTGAAGTCTTAAAGATCGGATCGCCCCGATGGAGTGGTATCTGTTGCAACCGGAACAAATCCTCCTGGATCTCAGGAACAAAACGCCGCCTCCATGCATCTCTCCTCGATTCCTTCTTTTCCGGTCTGGACGCGAACAATGGAGGAGAAACAACTCGACCTCAAGGATGCCAGGGAGATGAGGATACATACGGTCGAACCTAGCTAGAGGCACGCGAGGAGCAATACGTACGACGCCGCGCGGGGATCGGCCGGCGGTCAGATTGAGTAGAAGCTGGACATGTCGTCATGAAGAAGTATGTCCCAAGGCGTTCGGAGAGGCATCAAGACCACGAGGAAGACGAAGACCGGATCGTCCCGGAGGCCATCGCAGCTGGTACCTTCCGCAGCTTCTTCAGTCACTCAAGGGCTCGCAGAAACACCTGTAAGTCCAGTCCTGAGTATACTCCCTCCTCATCGCTCCACAAAGATACTACGATCCAGTACACATGCCATCTTCCAATCTTACCAATAAGCTAGTAACTACATATGCATGCATGCAGCGGCTACAACCCGGCCCGTGGTTCAGCCTACTTTTTCTTTTGTCTGTCGGGCCATTAAGCTCGCATCAAATCCATTAATCATGTTTTCATGTTTCGGTAACAACGTATTGCATGCTCGATCTGAGATGCTTCGTGTTCGTGGTGGTTGTCAACATGGTTATACATGCTTGATTCTTCTTTTTTTGCTGTCAATTTGTTTTCCACGCTGTGTACAATGCAAGATGCTTATGGGAGGTGCTTAGAAAATAAACCGGTTTCGGGGCTTTCGGGCATTACCATGAGGAATGTGCACACTTCTGAATCATTTCGCTTTTGACTTATAGTCTCAAAGCTTTTAATAAATACCGGTTTCTTTTGAATTATTTCGCTTCCTCTTTTAGAGGAACTTACACTAGGACAACGAGGGAGCCTAAGGTGCGATGAGTCTAAAGGTTTCGAAAAGATGGTGCAGCTCGGTCAAATTATGTGGCGCAGTCAATGCCATCCACATACTTATTTTTATTTAAAAAGAAAGACCATCAAGGTTAACTTTATAAATTTCGGGCAATAGTTACATCATCTAGAAGATTCACAACAATATGTTAGGTAGTTGGTCGACCACATTATAAGAGATTTATGATGTAAAGCACGACCTCATCCTCGAGGTTGGAGAAGGTACATAGCGAAACGATGCCGAGCAAGATAAGGCAGTAGCAACGACATGACAAAAGGTAGGGATGTGTACTATGTGGCTAGTTGCGAATGTTTTTTTGGTGCGCAGAAGTAAGCATTGAGTGACCATGAAACCAAGAGTTGATAGATGATCGGAAGGGAGGAAGATGGCTAGCAGGGTACGAAGACGGTTACGAGTAAGCTGTTGCCAAGAGTGGAACCGACATAAGCAGGAATTAACCCATTAATTAAACTAATTAATTAATTAATTCCAAACAGTTTCCATCGCCAAAACCCCAAACCCAGCGCGCCGCCGCAAATCAAACCAAAGGAAATGGAAGCAGAGTTCGACGACTCTGCACCCATGCCACGCTCCGGCGAAATCGCGCTCGCCGACGGGACCGGACCTCTCCCTCCGCCGCCGTCGCCTTCGCAGCAGGGCCCCGCGTCGCCTTCCTCCCCGGCAGTCTCCTCTCCGGAGGGCGCGCTTCCTCTTTCCCCTCTCCGTGACAGCCCCGCCCGGCGAGGACGCCGCTCCAAGCCTCTCCGCTCCGCGGCCGTCGTCGATCTAGGCGGGGCGGGGGCTGTAGGGTCTCCACGAAAGAAGCGCCGCGGGGCGGGGGAGCCGCGCGCAGCGGCGTCGCCCGGGAAGAACGTGAGGCGAGCGCGGCGGCGGCTAGAGTGTGACGGTGGGAGTGGGGAGGCGGCGACCGAAGCGGCCGGTAAGACTCGTGGACACAAGAATGCGGCGCAGCCTCCGGCCGCCAAGGGAGCGACGAAGGAGAAGAAGGGCTCGCGCTTGGCTCTGGTTCCTTATACTCCCATCCAGCGAACCCTAGGTAACTGAGCAATCGCTAATAACTTCGTACCTACTAGTATCATTTTAGGGTTCATGGAGTGCAGGATTGTTGTGTTACAAACCTGTGGATTTTGGTCGATATAGGAAAATTTGCTTCATAGTATCTCTGTAGGGGGACTTTGTTTTTTGTTCCGTAAGTATATGTACAGTTATGACTATGCGATTTGCAAACTGTCGGATGGAGTTTATCTTGCTTGACATTACATGTTTAATACATCCATGATTTGATTGTAATCTTCGGTTTAACAAGTTTGTGCTTGTAAAAAATATCACCACCTCCTTTTTGTAGGTGTTGGTGGTGGATATTCCATAGGACATTGATCTATTTTCTATCATTTCGGCATTGATTTTCTAACATTCTTCTGACTAACATTAAATATACTTTTGTGCTGGATCTGCTAAGATGTCAGTTTTGAATTTTGATGTGTCTGGCCAACACAAGAGGTGCATACATGTCTGCCTTTGTCGATGGTTCATAACTAGGAAAATAGAGAGCTCAAGACGTGCTGAAATTTCATCAATCCAAGATCAAAGTGACACAAATTTAGCTAAATGTCATCGACCGTCATATTCGACACTTATGTGCCTAACCTATAGATTTAGCTTAACTTAAAAGATAGGCTGCCTTTACCTTGTCCATATGCTTTTGTAAGTCACCAGTTGTTTTTACTCAAAATAGTGTTTCTGATACAACCCTGGATTGGGATATAGTGTTTCTGATACAACCCCAGTTGCATTTTCCTGACCAAGGCATGTGTTATCTGATTCAAAATGTCCACATCCATTTTCGCCGATAAGTTTTTGCCCTGTTAGTCTATCAGCAGAACTTGTTTTCAGTAAGTTGGGATGGAACATTGTCTTGTTCATATATCTCATAATTTAACAACTTGCTGAGAAAAGTACTCCCTCCGTTCTGAAATAATTGACTCAGATTTAGTACAAGTTGTATTAAATCTGAGTCAATTAATTCAGAACGGAGGGAGTAGTTCTTTGCTACTTTATCATGCAATTTTTTTCTTGCTCTATGATATCCTTTTCCTGTGCCATGACACTGTGGTTTACATCTGTGTCTTCCTCCTTATGTAAATAATTTCTGTTTATGTATCAGGTGCAGATAATGTAGAGCAGTCTGACTGGGAAGGTCTTTGGGAAAGGGTTGTCGAACTGGTTATGTGGGAGAATGTTGGGAGATCAGCATTTTGGTTTGGCTCTGGATCTATGATTTTCTTCTCTTCTTCCTTCTCAAGGGACATCAATTTCAGGCATGTGCAACTTCTGATGTGTTCCATCAGTACTTTTTTCAGCTAATTACATATTGAAAAAAAAAATAGGCTGGTGCTCTTATAATCCTCTATCTCTGAAAACTTCTACTGCAAATGGACTCAACTTCTTAGTGTCATGTCAATCATCGGAAAATTAGGAAGATATGATTGGCATCACAGGGCCATCCATTATGGGTATAAGTTATGTTTTAGCCCTTGGCCCTATCTTTGCATCCATAACAGTTAGTTCTCCACTTGAGATTAAGATGGGGATTAGATGGTATGCAATGGATATATTCTTGTAGTTATGGAGACACTGTTTTCCTGATTGCGACAAAACTGTAGCAGAAACCCCAAACCAAATTTGGAAGAAACTGGGACAAGGTAAGAGCATAAGATTGAAGCTCATACTGCAATAGTATCACGAATAAACTGAAGTATAATTGCAGTAGGAGAAAAGGAGAAACACCTGGTCAAGGCATTGAGACACGATTGAGAAAAACAAAGATTGAAGCTCTTATGGTCGTGACGAAATTGCAGTAGAGAAATAGAAAACTGTGTGGCACCTTGAAGGCCTGAAACATGCTGCTGCCTCCCGCCGGTCTTCAATTTCTATCCTCTGCATTCTCCTTTCACTCTGTTTGTACTTAGTGGCGAAGCAGGGATACTAGTGCCAGATACCAGATATGGGTGGTGAGGGCCTGAGAAGGGTAGAGGTGAATCATGACGAAACTTGGGCCTTATGGATTGGTGATGGAGTGTGAGAGAATATTGGGAAAGAGGGTAGGATGAAAGGATGAATGACTATGCTATTATGATGAATAACTCTGACCTGAATGCCCCAAACCATAATGACAATGCCATTGTTTATAAGACCTATCCAATCTGGCATATTTGCATTGTTATTTTCCTGAACACTGGCAGTATGGAACTAATCTAATTCTATCGTACATATTTATAATCTATCATTTTAATGTTGCCCTCTACTTTGCAGTCCAATAAAGATAATTTGCCACTTCGGTGTTCTGATGTTGGGCTTAGCCTTCTTTAAAGATTCCATTACCCAGAGGTACAGTTCAATAATGTTCTCTCTCCTTTTGAGCTAGGGAGAAGTGTTAATGTTCATATCCATCTGACAATCATGTTAATTTTAAATATGTAACAGGCAGAACACTGAACGTGTAAGGAAATTCCAGTTGACCGAGGAAGATGTGCTCCGGGTTACACGTTCTGTCTTGCCAGTTGCTAACTCCCTCATATCCATGGCCGGAGTGATATTCTCTGGTGATCCGTCCGTGACTCTGAAAGTAAGCCTTACATTTGATTCCATGATTTGCATTATTCAGAAAGAATAATGTTTTTCTTTGTACAATTCTGAGGTCTTATATTTCTTAAATCTTAGGTGTTACCTGTTCTTCTGTTTGGTGCTAAGTATGGTCATCTGTTGACATTATGGAGGCTTGTGGCAACAGGTATGTTTCAATGGCAAAGAGCAGTGGAACTCTTGCATGACTTCACCTTTATATTATCTTGTGTTTAATGAAACAGGATTTTTTGGTTCGTTTACACTCCCAAGACTGTACAGCTGCTACTCAAGTCATATTCATAAAAAGGGTAGGCAGCATGTACCAATTTCTCCTGAAATTGCCTTATAAATAGTAGTGGAGCAAGGAGTCATAGCTTGTGTTTTTTCAGTTGAGGGTTTGAATGCGCGGATTCTGAATGCATGGAAGTCCTGTCCCCGCAAGAAACTCATTGCAGCAGCTGCAGTTACAACCTTCTGGAACGTGGTCAGTTTGAAGACACGTGTAATGGCTGGTATGTTGGAAACTACATAGATTGCTTGGCGGATTCTCATGTCGGTGCATAATAAAACCCAACTGTTCATATGCATCATTTGAGGACGCGGATCAGAAAACTGTTGGTACTTTCAGAACTAAAACTGTTTGAGCAAGTGTTTAAAGTGCTGGTATTTCTGAAAACAAAAATTCTTAGCACAAGCGGCTGCTCAGCCTTCTTTCCAGTAGTAAAGCTCTGCTACTATATTGGTAGAAAGGGTGTAACATAGATACTGTTAGAGTTGGCATTATTTGATCATGCAGTTGTGTTCTGTACTTTTCGAGTGAAGACAAGCTCAAGCATCATCTCAGATTTCTATCCTCTGTGATTTGGACTGTATTTACAGTTTATTTTATTCCAATCTGTTGAAGCCTAACTCTGCGGCATCTCTTTCTGCAGCTTTTGTTTCTGCAGTAGCTCTGCGCTATTACTACCAGAATGGAGGAACTAGCCAGAATTCAGAGGAGGGGGTAATTTGCCAACAGGAGCAACAACAAGCTATGCTGATGGAAGACTGACTTGCTGCCTAATGTATAGCCCAATGGACAGGTGCTGAGTGCTGATATGTATCTTTGGTTTCTTAGCGTAAGCAACAACATGCTGCAAGATTGCACCCTCCAGAGCGCTTCAGCAGCAAAGAAGCTGTCATCTTGGTGGCAAGCGCAACCCAATGGCTCCTCTCACGCTCTGTGCTTCTAGTTGTACAACTGATTGTTGCAGAGATGCAGTATTTCTATGTGGAAGCTTTACGCTGCAGTATACTGAAACTTACATATACGGTCTGGTTGCACGCATTGCCGCTTGACATGCATGTTACCGTTGTGTTCTATATCAAGCTTCATGAAGTGTTATGAGGGGAAGCTTTACATATTGTTGCTGGGCAAAGCGCCAATTCCTTTTTTGCTTTGACCATCTCACTTTACAGTGTGATAGTGGTAACCTTCGTACTGTGGGTCAGATTTAAATGGGGCTATCTGTGAGAAATCTTCATTTCCAGGAAATTGCTGTGGCACATCATCACTCTGAGAATTAATGTGAAGGGCGCTGATGGTGGCTCTGGCACATCCTCTGTATGAGATCTTTTCAAGGATTCCTTCCTGGCTCGTTATTATGGATGGGCAGGTGTTAACTCAAATCTTATTGTAGAACAGGTGCCGTACATATGGTTAACCATGATGGCGAACACAAAATTACCAACCTATATAATTTCAAATCTGAAGTTCTTTGGTATGTCCTACCAAGATTTCAGGAGGGAGCTTATTCCTTGGTTTCAGTTTTCAATTCAAACTTGGCTTTAGCCATTGGTAACCCTGATGCGAAATCTTGCATGATTAAACGGAAATGCAGGACATGTTTTCTTCTTAGTAAAAATGCCAAAAGTTACAGATATAGCAATGTTTTAATCAAGAAAAACAAAACAAACACAAAATAGTCGGTTAACGGACACGAATCAGGCGAGCTAAAGAATAAGGGGTGAACGCTAGACAGGCGATGCCTATGTGATTCGTGATTATTTGGTAGCTTGAAGACACAGATAGGCTGCTTCTAGCTTTGCTAGGCAATGCAGTCCAGCCCCAGGCACCCAATCCACAAACTCCAGACCACCTTCCTCATCTGCAAAATGGACAAACAATTGACAGTTAATTAACTATGTACCGTTGCAGGGCATAGGAAAACATGATGAGTCAGCATTTCTTGGTCTACCAGTTTACGACCTTTCTAGGTTTCTGGTACATGAGCCGTCGTGGCACCTTGTACAGGTCCTCCTCCACAGGCCCAGCAACAAGCATCCTCTTCATTGCACCTTCAGCCGCTCTCGCAGTCGCAGCCTTGCCACCCTCCTCCACCACCTCCCGCAGCAGCGCGCCGCCATCGACGTTGCTCTGCTTCTCTACTTCACTCCTTATCACCTGGTCCAAGACACACACCGAGTTTTATTAACCAGCTCGATCGCAGCCACGAAGACAAAACCAAATGCAAAAACAACTCAATGTGGGACATATATACCTTGATCTGGGCTGGCTTGCGTGGAGACGGTGACGACGTGTTGAACAGCACGATCCGCCGTTCCCCGCCGCCACCGCGGACATGTTGTTCCTCGCCGCCGCTGTTGCAGCAGCGACGACGGTTGCCGCCGCGCTTGAGCAGCCTGGCCTGCATGGCGAGGTCGAAGTACTGCGTGATGGGGAGGTCGCTGCAGTAGTTCCACACCCCGAACGCCGGGATCTGGCACCCAAGCATCCTCTGATCGACAGATAACACAACATACATGCATATGAGATAGTATGAGAGAGAGATCAGGGACACCAACAACATGCTTAATTTGGTCGGCTTAGTTTGGTTACCTCCATCTCCATGTCCATCATCTCTGTGTGGAAGAAGAGCAGATAGACCGGTCTCGACCAGGCCGGTGTATTAGCTAGCTGTGCAAAGGATCAATGGAGGTGGTGGCGGGTTGCAGATTTATATGGCTGGCCGGAGGAGCATTCCGTCGTGGGGTGGCAGTGCAGTGCGCCGGGCCGGGAGCGTGTGCCGTTTAATTGCTGCACGTAGACGGCAGGGAGAGCAAAAAGACTGGACGGGCAGGCAGTACTGCATGCATGCTACTAGCCGCAGCTGAATGCGCGCGGCTGAGTTATATGGTACGCGCCGTGGCATGTGCAACTGTGAACATGCTCCATCAGAGAGCTGCGCCCAGCGTACAGGTACAGCTTAATTAATTTGCTCCGACCATTGCTGACAAGATGACAGTATAGAGACGTGTCCTGTGTCCAAACGAGTTACGAGTGTGATGTGTTTATCGCCCCCGAGCATCGGTTTTGCTAAATAATAGTATGTTCCATTGTAGGCTACACAAAATTGTGGCTCTAATTCCTTTTAATTTTGTGTCTTTCTTATGCAATCCACGTATGAAAACATATTTCGGTACAATTTGGTCGTACACACCGGGCATGTACATACACTTGAGTTTGGAAGTTGCAAATGATTATCCATATCCAGCGGTTTGATCGATCGATGAAACCGATGAAATGGAGAATGATCTTTGCAAAAATATTCCCTCGTTCAAAAAAAAAAGTAGTGATTCAAATATAGGGTTTTGCAAAAAATTAGGCGTTACTAATGAGCGGACATTTGGACCAACCAAAAGTTGCCATGTGGTAAGGTTAGGGCATCAAAGATGGTTTCATCTTATCAATACCCAATACCACGTAGGAATGTAGGATGATTATGTCAACAATTGTCTCACCACATGTTTAGGTTATCTGGTTACTAAATATAAAGACTAAAGAAACTAATCCATTGTATAACATGTTATATTGTCATATTTATATTATGTGGTGGACATAAAATAAGACAGTCTTAATTTTCAAGAAAAAAGACAGTCTTATGAATCATTATACACGCCGTTATAGTTGAACTGCTTGTTACACAACCTCTGTCGGCTGGCCGGTCCCGAGGGTGTGTAGCGTAGAGGAAGTAGTCGAAGTAGTCGAGTACGCGAGACACACACACGAACAGAAAGTAAATTGACACAAGGTATAGGCAAAGTCTCTCTTTATTATCTCTGGAACTGGTAAACAATACGTACAATGCTTTGCTTTATATAGAGGGAAGAAGATAGAAGGATAAGACCCACTTAACGTTAAACGTGGGGGAATTGACTTGGCCATTACGTGGGGTGGGAGGCACCACCGAAGTGGGCTTCCACGCACCCACGGCCCAAGTTTCCCAACACTCTCACTTGGGTTTATCCGTATATCCATGACTCAAAACTCCGAAAAACCCAGTGGAAAAAATACGGAGAAAAGTACATGGTATACTTTTGTTATGTTGCACGAATTGCCTCATTATAAATCTTATGTGAGAAACTTCATAAAACTCACTAAAGGGAAAAGGAGTACAATTCACTTAGCATTTAAGTTAAGTACTCAATCATAGGGATCGAGATTTCAGCGATGAGTTTGTGAAGATTCTCCCCCTGAACCTTGCATCTCCCTAAGTCTCATCATACCCATTCCACGGACACATCTCTCAAAAGAAGATGCCGGTAATGACTTAGTGAACAAATCAGCAAGATTTTCACACGACTTAGTATGCAGGATTCTTACTTCGTTCATCTTTTGCAATTCATGTGCGTAGAAGAACTTGGGGTCGATATGCTTTGTGAGGTTGCTCTTCACATAACCCGTCTGGACTTGTGCAACACAAGCAGCATTATCTTCATAGATAATAGTTGGGGTTTGGACGGTGTTCAGCCCACATGTCAGCTGGATGTGGCCGATCATCCGTCGAAGCCATACACACTCTCGTGATGCTTCATATAATGCTATGATTTCTTAGTGGTTCGTCGAAGTCGTTACTAAAGTTTGCTTAGACGATTTCCAGGAAACTGCGGTTCCACCACATAGGAAAACATATCCAGTTTGAGACTTAGCGGTATGCGGGTCTGACATGTACCCAGCATCAGCATATCCCACAAGTGAAAGGTCTTGGTTCCTTCGGTAAAACAAGCCAAGATCCTTGGTACCTTGGAGGTACCGGAAGATGTCCTTAATGCCTTTCCAATGTCTATTGGTAGGCTCGGAACTGTACCTAGCAAGCAAATTGACGACGAACGCAATGTCCGGTCGTGTACAATTTGCGAGGTACATGAGTGCGCCAATTGCACTCAGGTAAGGAAAATCTGGTTCCAGAATTTCCTCCCCCTCTTCCTTAGGCCGGAACGGGTCCTTGTCCCGTTGTAAAGATCTCCCTATCATCGGGGTCTTAGAAGCATAAGCCTTATCAAATCGAAATCTCTCCAACACCTTCTGGGTGTAGGCTGATTGGTGCATTAAGATCCCAGCAGGGGAATGCTCAAGTTGTAGACCTAGGCAGAACTTAGTTTTGCCTAAGTCCTTCATCTCGAATTCCGACATAGGTAGGAACTCGCTTCCTCAATATCCTTAGGTGTATCGATTATATTCAAATCGTCCACGTACACCGATATAATACAGAAACCATCTTGTGATCTCCGTATAAAAACGCATGGGCAAGATTCGTTGCTCGTGTAGTCCTTCTGATGAAGGAAATACCTTAAACGATTATACCACATCCTACCAGATTGTTTAAGTCCATACAATGACTTCTTAAGTTGAACATTGTATAAACTTCTATTTGCTCTATCTTGGTTCGGAACAGGGATACCTTCGGGTACCTTCATGTATATGTTCGAATCCAAGTTACCATATAGGTAAGCGGTGACAACATCCATAAGTTTCATTTTCAAGTCCAAGTTTACTGCCATTGAGATCAAGTATCTAAAGGTAATTCCATCCATGACAGGTGAGTAAGTTTCCTCAAAGTCGACACCTGGTCGCTGAGAGAAACCTTGAGCAATGAGCCTTGCTTTGTACCGTACTACCTCGTTATTTTCGTTTCTCTTCCGAACAAAAACCCACTTATAGCCAACGGGGCGAATGTGGGAAGGAGTTAGACAAATAGGTCCAAACACCTCTCTTTTGTTCAGAGATACTAACTCAGCAGTAATTGCCTTCTGCCAATCTTTCCAATCCGAACTCTTCTTACATTCAGCGAGCGTGTTAGGCTCGGGGTCAGGATCTATGATTGAGGCAATTTTAGTGGCAAAATATATGTCAACATTTGCCATGGCTCTATTTATTGACTCACCCGAATTAACATAGTTAATGGCCATTTCGTCATGGGGTGCATCAGGCACATTTTCTTCCTCCACCGGATTTCCTAATCCAGGAGCAAGGTCCTTTAGCTTTCCCGCTCCAATGTGTGCGCACACATCTTTGATGGGTGTTTCCGACATAGGAAAATTCAAGTCCGGAATTTCATGCACTGAAAGTTCCGTACTTGTGCCAGGTCTTGACTGGCTCCCCACTTGAGGGGTAGGCTGCGATAAATCTCTCTTGTCCTTTTTCTTCGGGCGTCCCCGAGTACTTGGGATTTGAGAAACCGGATTTCTCGTCCTTTTAGGCCTAAGGGCGGGAGCGACCCTTTCCGGTGCATTGCGCGCAGGCACATGCAACTTTGTCACAGTCTTTAGGTCACTAAAATGATCAGGCAGTTGATTCGCTAAAGACTGCAAATCTATTATCTTTTGGACTTCTTTATTAGACTCAGCAGTGCGCGGGTCATTTGCGTGGATCCCCGTGGCGTGCCACGTAATTTCTCGACTTTTATCATCAAGGAGTTGATTATCTCCCCCTAAAGTCGGGAAAAGATCCTCGTCAAAGATGCAATCAGCGAAACGGGCCGTATGACAGTCACCTATCGCGGGGTCCAGGAACCTGATTATGGACAAAGTCTCATAACCAACGTATATCCCCGACTTACGGAGCGGTCCCATCGCTGATCGCTGAGGGGGTGGTATAGGTACATATACCTGGCAACCGAACCTACGAAGGTGGGAAACTTTCGGTGCCGACCCTTGCGCAAGCTGCATAGGAGAGTGGATGTTGTAGGCCGATGGTCGAAAATTGATGAGATTGGCCGCGTGTAACACTGCGTGGCCCCAACATGTAGTTGGTAAATTACAACCCTGAAGGAGCGGTTTGGCAATTAATTTAGTTATTTTAATCAATGCCTCTGCAAGTCCATTTTGTGTGTGGACGTGCGGTACAGAGTGCTCAACTTTGATTCCCATTGCCATGCAATAATCATCGAACGCCTTTGAAGTAAATTCACCGGCGTTGTCCATTCGAATAGACTTTATACGATAATCAGGGAATTTATTCCTCATTTGTATGATTTGTGAGATAAATTTTGCAAAAGCATGGTTCCTTGTTGACAACGGGCAAACATTGGACCATTTAGAGGAAGCATCGATGAGCACCATAAAGTACCTAAACGGTCCTGAGAGGGGCTTAATAGGACCGCATATGTCCCCTTGGATACACTCCAAGAACGCGGGGATTTCATCCTTCACCTTTAGGGGCGATGGTCTAATGATTAATTTCCCCGTAGCGCATGCGGGGCACACGAAATCATCTGGATTTGGGATATTTTTCACATTGACAGTATGACCATTCGAGTTGTTAATTATATTTCTCATCATTCTAAGACCGGGATGGCCTAACCTATCATGCCAGAGGCTGAAAAGTTCAGAGCTTCTAAAAACAGTTTTAAGGGTAGTGTACATGGGCGGTGCTACTATCTTGGTGTAGTACAACCCTATAGCGAATGAAGGAAGCCTTTCGACAACATGTTTACCATTTTCATCGTGCTTTGTGATGATTAGGTACTTCTTACCCGTGTCATCATCATAGGTCTCAATATGGAAACCATTTACACGAATATCTTTAAAACTTAAGAGAGTACGAGTCGATTCCGGATAGAACAATGCATCGTTAATGATCAATGTTGTTCCCATGGGGAATACAATAGTGGCTCGTCCGGAGCCAACTATATGAGGACCGCATCCGGCGATCGTCTTAATATTCCCCTCAATCTTAGTGATGGACTCAAAGTACTTTGTTTCTCTCAAGATGGTATTAGTGGTGCCGCTATCGGCAAGGCACGTTTCCTCCATGCGGGCGCCACACGTGTTCTAAAATATAGCGTCTAATTAATAAAATGAAGCGAGGAAGATGCTACATTAATAAATAAACGCTCAAATATTTCAGAACATAACATGAACATCTCTATTAAATAATGGAATAAATGAATGAGAACAAAGTCATCCAATCGCCGATAAACAAATAAATGTTGGTGAAACAAATATTATTGCTCTCATAGAGCTTACAACCAAATCGAAATAATTGTATCAATTTATTGCCATAAAGGAATAATAAATAAATGAAGAGAATCTAGGTGGATTCAGCAAAGTATCCATTCACTTCAGCCGCAATCTCGAGCTGGCTGATCTTCTCTTCATTAGCGATCATCACCGCGGCAGAGTCGATGTCCAACTGTGGCGTTGTAGGGGGCACGGTGTGCTCAACCTCCATGGACACGGTGGCGTTCGTGGGAACCGCCACAGGTGCCTCCACAAGCGCCTCACTCTGTGTCGCAATGGGTGCGACAGTGGGCGTTGGGATCATCACGGGCGCCGCAGCGGGCGCCGGTGGTGCCACCACCTGGACAAGGTGCGTCTCACGTGCCTTCTTGGCCTTGTACGTGTCCACGACATGTTTTGGGGCCCGACACTGCCTGGAGAAATGGGTCTTGGAGCCGCAACGGAAGCAATCTTGGGGCCTTGCCTCCCCCACACCCGCCTTTTGGTGCTTGGCCGGGTGGGGAGGTTTAGGTCCCTTCTTGCCGTTCTTGCCACGCTTCTTAAACTTTGGCTGGCGCACCTTATATGCGCCTGCATAAGTTTCCTGACTTGGACCCCCTCCGAAAGGCTGCGAGTTGAAGTTCTTTTTGAGAACCTCATCCTGCGCCTCAGCCACCTGGAGAGCGTCGATAAGCATAGCGTACTGTGTGAACTTCTCCTGGCGGTAGTTATGTGCACTCTCGAGAGCTGATGGATGGAACGTGGAGAGCGTTTTCTCAATCTTCTGACTATCTGTGGTAGTGACACCACAACACTGAAGAGAGGTAGTAATCTTGTGTAACTTTGAGTTATAATCTCCCACCATCTTGAAGTCCGCAAACCTCAGACGCATCCATTCCGCCTCCGCCTGTGGCTGAATGGTGTACTTCAGCCTAGCGAACCGTGCCTCAAGGGCGGTCCACAGGGCTGAAGCACTTCGTTCGGCCATGTACTCCTGTTTCAAGGTAGTACACAGATGATGGCGGAGGAAGTGCAGTACTTGGGCGTTTTTCGCCGGAGTGGTGGCGCTGGGGGCCATCCGGGTCCCCTCGTCCAGCACTCCCTTAAGCTTGCGGCCCTCGAGGACGAGTCCAACGTCCGAGGCCCAAGTCAGGTAGTTCATCCCGTTCTGGGCCAACTCCTCGAATTCCCGGTTCATGATTCCGGCCATCTGTGATTTATGCAAAAACACATCAGATTACAGCAGGTAATCGATTGCATAAAGCGATGTTGATACAAAAATTTCAATAAGACGGCGTTCCAAAATTTAAAAGAACATGCTAAAAATGCTCTACTAAGTATTAAAACAATTAATTACTGTAGTAAAACATGATATAAAAGCATGTACATAGAGATATTATGCTAAGCGCATTCTAAACATAAAATTTGGTTCTAAAGATGATTTTCCGTAGCCTTTTAATACCCAAATATACAATTCTCAGCAAAACGGACTATTCTAGGTACTTAAAGGTAAATTATTCAGCAGGAATAAAATTATACACGAAACTGGAAAAGTACCAGTGCTAAAATGTAAATATCTCGCGCAGATCTTATGCAGTCCGGTCCGTGTAGGTAGCAGGCCGAAAACGGGCCGACTGAAACTCAAGGACTAGCCCTCCAATGGGTAGAAAAAAAACGGCCCAGTTCGCACAGCGCACGTTGGGCCGGTTCGTTCCGGCATGTCCCAGTTGGGGACAAGGAAACGCTAGGTTTCCTAGCGCGTTAGTGCATGGCGGCGGCGGTGACCGACCAGCAGCCAGCACGCGCGGTCAGCAGCTAGAACGTGCGGCCGGCACGCAACGCACGCGAGCAAGCGGCCAGCACGCAACGCGCACGATCAACCTGAGCGACCCGTTGCCAGCTGACGTGGGGCTGCCTTACGGGTAGCCCACGAGAAGGCTACCTGGGCCGCGCCAAGGATGGAAAGGCCCACGGGAGGCCCACGCGGGATACCATGTAACCTAGTCCAAGTCGGTTAGGAAGCATAACCTGCCATATCTGTAGTTGCCATCGGCACCAACCACCCGAGACCTGGCTGCCTATAAAGCCAGGAGGGTTGCCCGTCCCAGAGGACACGCTCATAGATACAACACAAACCCTAGCGAGATCGCAATCTCGCCATTGTAACCACAACTCGCATCAATAATCAGACAAGCAGGAGTAGGGTGTTATCCTCCGGGAGCCTGAACCTGGGTAAATCCTTGCTTGTCAGCCGTCGTGACCACCTTGCACTCATCTCTCTCCCCATCAATCAACCCGGGGTGCACAACCCTGGGACTTGTCGAGTTAACACCTCGTCAATTGGCGCCGTCTGTGGGAATCCAAACAAGTGCTAGGATCATGGTCGCTCCGGCTCCCTCCGCAATGAAGATCGGCGCGTCAGCCATCAGGGAGTCGATCCGATTCGGCTCCTTCGAGTACGTCATCCACTCGCCAGCTCATCAATCAGTGTACGCCGATCTGGACAAAGGTATACACATCACCTTCGGCTCCATATTCTGCTGCATCGATAGTCGTGGTTTACTCAGGTTTACGACTGCCGCGCTACGCGCGACGACGTCACCAAAATCGCCAACCAACGCGTCCGCCAAACCTGCTGAGATCGCATCTGCCGCACCCGCGGAGATCGCGACCGCCGAACCCGCGAGGATCGCATCTGTCGCACCCGCAGGGGCTGCGCCAGCTGCACCCGCGAAGAGGACATTTACATCGACAATCTCGGCAACGGCCGCGCGAATTGAGTCTACTACCCCAACCTCGGTCGTGCGGTCGATCAAGTCAAGATCCACCTCGACCGTCGCACCCGCACGGGCGACCAGGGGCCCGCGTCCGACAGCCATGTTGAAAGGACAATGATGTCGCCTAGAGGGGGGGGGGTGAATAGGCGGTTTAAAACTTTTCCGGTTTAGGCTTGATAATTGCGGAATAAAACTAGGTGTTTAAATTAGCAAGCCGACAACCTAAATAAACTAGGCTCACCTATGTGCACCAACAACTTATGCTAAGCAAGACAAACAACAAGGTGATAGCAATATAGAATACTTCAAGCACGAAGGCTATCACAATGTAAAGTGCATAAGTAAAAGCTCGGGTATAGAAATAACCGAGGCACGCGGAGACGAGGATGTATTCCCGAGTTCCTCCTTGTTAAGGGAGTACGTCTCGTTGGAGAGGTGTGAACCGACACAACGGTTCAACAACCACAAAGGTTTCACCTTCTTCTCCGATGAACCGCACCACAAAGGCTTGGTTCACCTTCCACTATCGGAATTCCTTCGAGGCGGAATCCGGAGCCTTTCAACAACAATCCGGGGCACAACCCACAATGGGATTGGGGGCTCCCGAACGGCCTCCAACAACAATCCGGGGCACAACCCACAATGGGATTGGGGGCTCCCGAACGGCTTCAAGTGACCACACAAGGGTCCAACCACCACAAAGGCGTCTAGGGTCCAAGGACCCAAGAGTAACAAGCTCACAAACTTTCAACTTCCACGAATCCTCGTGGAGAGCACACCGATGCACCAAATGCAAAAGGCAAGAGCACAAGTGCTCAAATCCTTCACTCTCAAATTCCAACAAAGCAATAAATGCTTATGGGGGAATAAGAGAGGAAGAACAAAGAGGAGATGCACCAAGAACTCCAAGATCAAGATCTACTAGGTTCCCCTCACTTAGAGGAGAGATGGATTGGTGGAAATGTAGATCTAGATCTCCTCTCTCAAATCCCTTAAAGATATGCAAGAATCATGGGAGGAAATGAGAGAGGGGCAAGCTTTCCAAGGTCAACAATGGAGGAGAGAGAGGGGGAAAATTCGTGCTTGGAAGAGCTTCTCTCTCTGGGGAAGAAGGGGCCTTTTTATAGGTCCCACGAAAAAGAGCCGTTGCAGGAAAACTTCACACCGGAGTTTCCGGTCACTAGGGACGGAAACTCCGGCCAGGGGCGGAAACTCCGGCCTACTGGGACCGGAAACTCCGGCCCCCACCAGGGGCTGAACACTGTCAACACCGCCAAGGCTTGGGCAAACTTTCCGGTGCCCTGGGCCGGAAAGTTCGTCCAGGGGCGGAAACTCCGGCCTCTAGGGCCGGAAACTCCGCCCCCCACCAGGGGCTGAACAACGTTTGGAGAAAAACGTTGAATCCGGAGATTCCGGTCCTGCACCGACCGGAAACTCCGGCCTAGGACCGGAGACTCCGGCCTAGGAAAAACTGCAGCAAAACCGATAACGAAAACGTCAATATCTTTTCCATCCGGACTCCGTTTTCGATGATTTTTGGCTCGTTGGAATCACAACGAAGAGCTTTACAAGATCATGCAGATAAACCTCATAGTCCAACAATGGAAGATAAAACCAAATGGAGGAGGTTAAAATCTCTCTAAAAAGGAAAGATCGGCAAACCTCCAAAACCGAAAACGCAACAAGTTTTCCATATGAAATTCGTTTTCGGTGAACTTGGGCTTGTCGTGAAGATCACAACAAGCACCAAAACTCAACAAGGAGAAAAACCAAGTAAGAACCAAGAAAGATGAAATGGCAAGTATGCAAAGGTTTGAGCTCTCCACAAAGATGCGATCAAGTTACTCACTCGAGAGCCCCTCTTGATAGTACGCCATCTATCCTAAAACCCGGTCTCCCACTAACACCATGAGACCGGTAAAATAGAAAACCTATCAAGATCATACCTTTGCCTTGCGCATTCCACTTGAGCTCGATGATGAAGATCTTGACTCTCTCAAGTTGAAACACCTTTCTTGATTGTGCTTGCTAGCACATGCTTGATGAAGACTTCTCCAAATGCTCCCCCATACTCCTTTATGGGAGGGACTCGCTAAGCTTTGTCTTCATGTTTCCTTTGCAAGCTTCAATCAAAGATATCTTCCGATATGCATCATATTGAACTTGCACTTCATCTTCTTCTCTTGATATGTATGATGGCTTGGAGATAAACATGATTGTTCACTCAATCTTCTATTCCAATCCATACTTGCAATAAGCACAACTCTACACATGACCATTCATCATATAAATCCTTGAATAGAGCATTGGTCATTATGTCATCTTGAAGAGTCCACCACAAGAACTCCTATATTTTCCCATGGACAAGATCTATAAGAATATCTCAATGTAAACATTAGTCCATAAGGATTGTCATTAATTACCAAAACCACGCATGGGGGCAACCATGCACTTTCACATGTCCCGCACGCCCTCGTCTTCGTGGAAATCCCAGGTCTACCCCAAGCCAATCGCACTCGCCCCGGCGAGTGTGAGCACATGGACAATCGCGAGAAGACGCGACAGCGGGTGTGCCGCGCGCCACGTTGCAGCAATTTTCGACCCCGAGCAAGAAGCGGGCGACAGAAGCAGCAGCGGCAGCACCAACTCTCCGACTCAAGTCTACCCCAAGCAAGTCTTCATGGCCGGCACAACACCGCATGACGACGAAGAAGAACCCGCATATCCGCTAGAGGTGGACATGCCGGACCAGACTAAACTTGTCATCACGCGGGACATGGCGATCCAAGCCATGAAGCATGTGGACGAGGGCACGTTCCCCCCACCCAACGCACCTCGACAAGACCACCTGGCGGTCCAGTACTTGCTACGCAAGGAAGGCGAACGAATTCGCGCCGAAAAAGCCGACCTGCTCAGGCGCAAAAGGGACGCGGATGCATCGAGTTCCAGGCGAGCCGCCCTCTCCTTCACATCCTCCACAGAGGTCAACCAAGGAGCACGGCAAACCAGAGCCCGTGTCCCCCACATGGCAGAAGCTGATCGAACAAGGCTCACCCGCAACCTCGACTCGTCCTTCGTCACCGAAGATGAAAACGGGATACCCGTCCCAAAGACGGCGAATGCCGCCCTGATCTCAGTCGAGACATACCTCCGACTCACGCAGCCACCGGAGGGGGACGCACGCTCCCTTCTCCACAAGCAACAAATTGCCTCCATAAGGGCAATCGAGGAAGCTCTGGCGGCCAAGGGGCCAAGTAACCGAGCGCACGAACCAACGACATCGGGCATCCCAGCGGCGCAGCGACAACCAGTCAAGGACCTTCGCGACGTCCTGACACGGAAGACGGTGGACCGCAACCGCAAGGAGCGATCGGCTAGTGCGGCAAACGCGGACGACCACGCTGACCGCGACTTCGAGCCGTGTGGCGCGGCATGCTTTAGCTTCAACATCCGCGACACCCGCATGCCTAAAGGCTTCAAGTTGACGGCTGGCACACCAAAGTACGACGGGAAGCAAGACCCAAAGCTGTGGCTCAAAGACTACCTCATCGCTTGCACCTGCCAAGGCGGAACGTCGACTACGGCAATGCAATACATCCAGCTCATGCTGACAGACTCGGCACGCGGGTGGCTCACAAGCCAACCCTAAGACTCTTTCCGAACATGGGAAGAATTCCAGGATAATTTCATCAAGAGTTTCTCGGGAACATTCGCGAGGCCGACGACCTACATCGAGTTGCAGGCCTGTAAGCAAGGGAAGGATGAGTCGCTCCGCTCTTACATCCAGAGGTGGACACTCCTCCGCAATACCATGGAACCCGTATCAGAAGATCGAGTGATGGACGCCTTCATGCATGGCGTCGCTCGCCGCGACCTCCGGGAGGAATTCGGTAGGCTCCAGCCGAAGACCACAATAGAACTCATGAAGACAACCAACCAATGGGCCGAAGGAGAGGACTACGTCCGCGAAACTTCTCCCAAAAAAGAGGGCGAAACAAGCAACTGGCGCGAGGCACGTCAAAAGAAGAAGGCACGTTACACCCACGATTCAATCGAATTAGTAGCGGCGGGTTATGAAACCCCCCGTGAGGACAAGCGTGACGGCAGCCGACAGTACGAGCAAAGTCGGCAGCCCAGCTCGAGTCAGTACAACCGTGGCAGCAGCAGCGTCGGCCACAATGATGGAAGTCAGAAACGCGAGTGGAAGCGCCCGTTGACCCCAGCAGAGGAGCTGATGCAACCCTGTAAGCATCACTCGTTCCGCAACCCGGAAACAGGCAAATGGAGTTCCAACCACCTGTTGAAGGATTGCCGCAAAGCAAGAAAGATCTACCATGCCATGCAGCAAATCATCGCCCCGGTGCAGGCCGTACAAGCGGCACCACAGCTAGCCATCCAGGCAGCACCCGCAAACAACAACCAAGTGCAGGCGGCAGGAGCGTTCCCCCAGCCGCAGCAGCAGCAACAAGGTCAGTCGGCAGCAGCCGACACGTACCCAGCCGCACGGGGACAGCTGAACATGATCCAGAAGGGACCCCCGTCGAACAGGCGGCAGAAAATCATCACACGCCAAGTACTTCAAGCCATCAACAGCCCGCGCGCGGTACCAGACTACCTGCGCGGGTCGGAGACACCAATCACATTCTCCAGGGCAGATCACCCATCGGAGGTAATCCGACCCGGGCACGCCGCACTCGTGATTGAGGCCTTGATCAGCGACTACAGCCTAAAGAAGGTATTCCTGGACGGAGGCAGCGGCATCAACATCATATTCGCCGACACCCTCAGACGAATGAACAGGTCAACAGAGAAATTGCCGGAATCGGAGACCACCTTCCACGGCATAGTACCAGGGCAAGCAATCACGCCCATGGGAACAATCACACTCGACGTCATCCTCGGTACACCCGAGCACTTCAGGAAGGAGTCGATAGACTTTGAGGTCGTCGACTGGAAGTCACACTACCACGCCATCCTCGGACGCCCGACCTTTGCCAGGTTCATGGCAGTACCCCACTACCCCTACCTGATGATGAAGTTGCCCGGGCCGAAAGGAGTGATCACCATCCGCGGCGACTTCGGGCTCTCCAACAGCTGCGACCGCGAGTTCGCCAAGATCTCCGAGTTCTTCGGCGTCGAAGAGCACTTCAAGGCCATATCAGCCGACAACGACAAGACCATCTTCCTGGCTCGCAAGAAGCCTGCCAAAGACGCAGCGTTCAACACGAATGACGACACCGTCACCCATCAAGTCCATCCGACTGACAGCAGAAAGACGGTCAAGGTCTCATCAAGTCTGACCCCCGCATAGGAAGGCGCGCTCGTCGAGTTCCTACGTGAGAACTGGAAAATCTTTGCATGGCAACCTTCTGACATGCCAGGGATACCCAGGGAACTCGCCGAGCACTCTCTGAAAGTCCACAAGGACGCAAGACCAGTCAAGCAATCCATGCGACGCTTCTCAGGACCCAAACGAGACGCGATCACCATGGAAGTCGACAGATTACTGCATGCCAAGTTCATCCGAGAGATCAAAGATTCGGACTGGGTCGCCAACCCGGTTCTAGTGGAGAAAAAGAAGACGAAGAAACTACGCATGTGCGTTGACTTCACCGCAGTCAACAAATGCTGCCCCAAGGACCACTTCCCGCTCCCGCGGATAGACCAGATCATCGACTCGACAGCAGGTTGCGAGCGCCTGTCCTTTCTGGATGCCTACTCAGGTTACCAGTAGATCAGGCTGAAAGTCGAGGACGAAGAGAAGACAGCCTTCATCACACCCGACGACGTTTTTTGCTACCAGACGATGCCGTTCGGGTTAAAGAACGTAGGTGCCACGTACCAGCGGACAATGCAAGCATGCCTCAAGGGGCTAATCGGGCAGATCGTCCAAGTCTACGTCGACGACATCGTCGTCACTACCCGAAAGGAGGATACCCTAGTCGACGACCTTCGCAAGGTCTTCGCCGCACTCGACGTGTATCAGATCAAGCTCAACCCAGAGAAGTGCGTGTTCGGCGTACCAGCCGGAGAACTACTAGGGTACCTTGTATCCGCAAGAGGAATCGAAGCAAACCCCGAAAAGGTGCAGAACATACTCACAATGCCAGCACCAACCAAGCTCAGGGAGGTGCAACAATTAGCTGGCCGAGTCGCAGCTCTCAGCCGGTTCATTAGTAAGTTGGGAGAGAAAGCCTTACCTTTCTACCAACTGATGAAGAAGGCAGACAAGTTCGAGTGGACACAAGAGGCGCAGGACGCATTCGACCATCTCAAGAAAACACTGACAACCTCTCCAGTCCTCGTGGCACCGCTGGAAAATGAGCCGCTGTACCTATACGTCTCAGCAACGAACAGGGTGGTGAGCACGGTGCTCGTAGTCGAACGCGAAGAAGAAGGGCACAGTCACCCGGTGCAGAGGCCCGTCTACTACCTTAGCGAAGTACTCACCTTGTCCAAGCAGAACTACCCTCATTATCAGAAGCTGGCGTACGGAGTCTTCATGACCTCCAGAAAGGTCGTCCACTACTTCTCCGAGCACCCGATCACGGTGGTAAGCTCCTCTGGACTAGCAGACATTCTCACAAACCAGCGCGCGACAGGACGAGTCGCCAAGTGGGTTGTCGAACTAGGGCCATGGGGGCTGAAGTATGCTCACCCGAAGTCCATCAAGGCCCAAGTCCTCCCGGAATTCACCACCGAGTGGATAGAAGCCCAGCTACCAAATGTCCCCGACTTGTCCAACGCATGGACAATGTACTTTGATGGTTCCAAGAAATTCAAGTCAGCCGGGGCAGGAGTCGTGCTCATCTCCCCCAAAGGCGACAAGCTCAAGTATGTCCTACAGATGGACTTTCCGACACCGTCCAACAACGAAGCCGAGTGCGAGGCCCTGATCCACGGCATGCGGATGGCCAAGAACTGCGGCGCCACGCACCTCATGATCTATGGCGACTCCTACCTGGTGGTACAGGAAACCATGAAGTCCTGCGACGCCGTCGCTGACAACATGATCGCCTACAGAGACCTCTACAATCAGTTGGAAGGCAACTTCGACGGCTGCGAGCTGCGCCACATTGGCCGTGAAAGCAACGAGGAAGCCGACGTCCTCACTAACATGGGCTCAGACAGGGTGCCAGTCCCACCCGCCGTCTTCCTCGAGTGCATCACGCAGAGATCCATCAAGACTCAGAATACAGCAAGCACTGCAACAACAAAAGGCGATGCCAACCCGCCAAGCCAAGACAAGGTCCCCATGGAGGTCATGCTAGTCGAAGCCACATGGACAGGACCGTACCTGGCATACATACTACATCAGAAGCTGCCAGCCGACCCAGTCGAAGCAAAGCGCATCATCAGACGCTCCAAAAGTTTCACCGTCATCAACGGAGAACTCTACAAAAGAAGCATCTCAGGAATCCTGCAAAGGTGCATAGATCCAGTCGACGGCCAAGCCATCTTACTCGACATCCACGCGGGTATCTGCGGGCATCACGCCAGCAGTCGGGCACTGGTGGCCAAGGCGCTACAAGCCGGGTTCTACTGGCTGACAGCCATGCAGGACGCCGAGGAGCTGGTGAAGAAATGCACAGGGTGCCAGGAATTTGCCAACAAGCCACACGCGCCAGCATCAGAACTCAAAACAATACCATTAGCCTAGCCCTTCGCCCAATGGGGTCTGGACATGGTGGGCCCGCTGAAGAAATCCTCACCCGGAGATCACACTCACCTCCTGGTTGCAGTCGATAAGTTCACAAAGTGGATCGAAGCCGTGCCCATCACAAGTTCGACTGCATCCACATCGGTCAACTTCATCAGGTCAATCATCTTCAGATTTGGAGTACCGAACGGGATCATCACCGACAACGGCTCGAACTTCACAGCCGAAGAATTCAAGGATTTCTGCTCAGAGCAGGGGATCAAGCTCAGCTACGCGTCTGTCTCGCACCCGCAATCCAATGGGCAAGTGGAGAAAGCTAACGGCCTCGTCTGCAACGGCATCAAGAAACGACTGCGCGTGCCCCTAAAACGCGCAGCGGGCGCATGGGTGGAAGAACTGCCATCGGTCCTCTGGAGTCTGCGAACAACGCCAAACAGATCCACCCAGTGCACTCCATTCTTCATGGTGTACGGTGCAGAAGCGGTCCTCCCCTGCGACATCAAGTTCGACGCACCGAGAGTAGTCGCCTACGACGAGTCGGATGCAGAGGAGGCACTCGAAGACAGCAGAGACACCCTGGATGAAGCGCGCGACATCGCCCTGGCACGATCAGCCGTGTATCAGCAGGACCTGCGCAACTATCACTCGGAGGCTGCGACCAAGAGCGTTCGTTGCAGGCGACCTGGTTCTTCGACTCAAGCAAAAGAAGGTGCACAAGCTCGCTTCCCCGTGGGAGGGCCCGTACATCGTAACAGAAGCAATAGGCAACGGAGCTTACCGCCTAAAGGACTCGAAGACAGGAGCGGACTGCAGCAACCCGTGGAACGTAGCACAACTCCGCCGGTTCTACGCCTAGTTCAAAACAATCATTATACAAGAAAATCAGCGCGGCAGGTTTCAGACGCACTCTTTCCCTTACCAGGGTACCTAAGGGGACTGGAAGGGTTTTAATGAGGCGGCCTGTACGCAAGAATCAATAAAGTGATTTGAAGAAAATCTGTCTCCTTTACCGGTCACTCAGAGGAAGCTCAAAATCCTAGGCCGTCACTTGAACCACTCGGGGGCTGCGCCACACAGGTTGAAATAAAAGCTTAGGCCGCTACCCGAACCACTCGGGGGCTGCGCCATACAAGCATGTCCAAAATCCTAGGTCACCACCCGAACCACTCGGGGGCTGCGCCACACAGGTTGAAATAAAAGCTTAGGCCGCTACCCAACTTACTCGGGGGCTGCGCCATACAAGCATAAAATCAAAAAATCCTAGGCCGTCACCCGACCGACTCGGGGGCTGCGCCATACAGGTCAAGTTCAAAATCCTAGGTCGCCACCCGACACACACGGGGGCTGCGCCACACAGGTAACACTTGTAACCCTAGGCTACCACTCGACTTACTCGGGGGCTACGCCAAACAGGCCTTCTCAGAAAAATCCTCAGCCGCCACTCGAACCCACTCGGGGGCTGCGCTGTACAGGTCAAGTTCAAAATCCTAGGTCGCCACCCGACATACTCGGGGGCTGCGCCAAACAGGTAACACTTGTAATCCTAGGCCGCCACTCGACCTACTAGGGGGCTGCGCCACACAGGTCTTAACCAAAATCCTAGGCCACCACTCGAGCAACTCGGGGGCTGCGCCATACAGGTCAAGTTATAAAAATCCTAAGCCGCCACCTGTTAAAATCAGAGACTGCGGCATACAGGTCACACTTGAAAAAACCTAGGCCGTTACCCAGCTTACTAGGCGACTGCGCCAAACAGGTTGCAAATCAATACAGGCACTGTCACTTTCGAGCAAGCAGATCAATTCTCATGACTCAAAAATACTTCAATCTGTTACATCATGCTTACACAGGCACATTTGCCCCTCTAGCTAACCCTGTACATCAGACGACAACTACTCTAAACTGCAGGTTCGGCCTTCGGCGCATCAAGGGGACCTACAAGGCGCTCGCTCAGGTCCTGAACCTTCCGGATAATCCGGCGCGCAGCCGCTAAGGTCTCGTCAAAGTCATCGTCACTCGGCAGGCCTTCAAGCACCCTCTCAAGCGGAAGATGTGGCCGGTGCATCCGGACGTATGCCAGCGCCGCGTTCGCACCAGCCACAAGTTGGGCGTCGACAACCTCCTTCAGCCCTTCACCATCGCGAAACCTCTCCAGCAAGGCGGACAACCCGTTCGGCTGCGCATTATGCGGGAAGTACACACGATTGATGTGCCAGAGTGTCTTCCGGCAGTTCTCCAGAAGAAAAGCAGCGCGCCACGTACGATCAAGCATGGTGGCAAGGACGCGCCCACTCGACTGGTTCACCCAGAACTGTCGAGCTTCGTAGGAGTCGCCGGACGCCTCTCGGGTGACTCGCTCCTC
Organism: Poa annua; assembly: GCA_026929855.1. Lineage (NCBI taxonomy): Eukaryota > Viridiplantae > Streptophyta > Magnoliopsida > Poales > Poaceae > Poa > Poa annua. The sequence continues at coordinate 84,343,223 of CM049430.1, forward strand.
AACGCGAGCCCGCTCGGCCTCCCAGTAAGGATTAACATCTGCACGCATAAAATGCAAGTCAGAACGAGAAGGAAAGCCAACAAAGACGGCAGCCGCCAAAGGGATACAAACCTTGCAACTGCCGACTGATCAGGTCGATCTCCCCAAGCAAAAAATCCTCACGTCGCGAGAACTCCGCCGTAGGATGCGACTGGGAACGATGCAGCAGCCGCTCCGTATTCTTCAGGGTCGCCTCAAGCTCCACCACCTTGTTCTTCAGGTATGTGATTATCCGCTGATCATTTACACTGCGTGGAGGAGCCGGCGCCGCCCGACGACGGCGAGCACCCGAAGAAGAAGCCGCGCCACTCGGCTCGGCCACAGGAGAAGGTGGAGCATCATCGCGCACAACATTCTGCCAGGGATACGCAGAGTCAATACAATCATGCGACTGCGAAGCGCAGATCAACTCAGAAGAAAGAAAGTCAGCAAAATCAATATTGAAGACCAAAAGATCCGATAGGGTAATATTCATTACAAAGCAAGAAGTTCAAAATACAGACCGCGGCGACTGCCGAACTCCTAAAGCTACGCCTACTCTAAGGCTGCGGACTGCGACCGGGAACGGCACTTCCGAGCGGCAGCCGCCTCGGTCGCCTTAGCAAGGGCCCTCTCGAAGAGTGCCACAAGCTGCACGGCCAGCTGCGAGGCACGCTCCTTCACGCCACTCAGCGACGCAGTTCGGCCATCGGGTTTGCGAGGAAAACCGCTGACGACCTTCTCGAAGTCACCTGGAACCTGATGGCCTAATAGGAGCTGGAAGGTGAGCTCGGAGCCGCGTACCGTCTGCGACCGCGTGAAGTTGGCGATGGTGGTCGCGTCCTCAAACGGCGCAGCTAGGGCGTCCACGGCTGCCGGCGGCTGGTCGCCCGGGAAGATACTCTGATGCACCACAGTGAGGGCTCCAGTCGATTTCTGCAACGCGGCTGCGGACTTCTTCAGCGCGTCTGAGGCATAGGCACAGACCCGGTCGAGGAAGCCAACAGCGGTCGCCAGGTCAACCGTGTCACTCGACGCGTCTTCCGGAGGAGCTCCACCGCAAGTCTCTGCGCAAAAATTCAAGGTCAAGCAAAGAAAAAGATCAAAGACGCAGTAGGCATCAAGCCGAAACTTACCCCCAAGAACACCGGCGAGTGAAAGGAGACGACCGACTTGAGTCTTCTCTTGGACGACCCGCGCCAGCTCCCGCTCTCGAGACTCGTGAAAAGCCTTCTCAAGCTCATCAACCCGCCCAATAGCCTGGTCCAAAGAGGCACGCAGTTGGTCCCTCTCTTTCTCCAGGCGAACGTAAGCCGCGGCTGCATCGAGCTGTTGGCGATAGTACGGCTGAAGCAAAAGCAAGATGTTAATAAAGTTGCGGGCGACTATACCAGTCACCCACACCTTCGGGGGCTACTCCCATCGGGAGCGCTAATCGCGCACCCGATGAAAAATCAAGAATGCAAGAAAAAGCATAAAAGACTTACGTGGTACAGGAGTTCAAGGTCCTCTGCAACCGAAGGAGGAATGCGGCTAGACGATGCAACGCCGGCAGGCTCAGCAAGCACCTTCTCCATTACCGCCTGAGTCCCCAGTCCAGTCGAAGGGCCGGATGTATGCTCCACGTCCCGAAGGGGGGAGCTAACATTGTCAGAACGGTGGCTGCAACAAAACCAAGCACACCTGTCAACTAAAACGTCGAAACTGCAAAGTACAACTCGAAGGACACACATCACAAAGAAGCTCACCTGGGGGTGCCGGCATCGTCGTAGCTCTCCAGGGAGGGCGAAGGCATCCGCGCGAAAGAACGAGGCGCTGCGGAGCTGACTGGAGGAACGTTCAGGGGTTCGTCCCAGCCACCCGAGGACTGCGCACCTGGCGATGTCGCGACGATCTCCTCCACAGTAACATCGGCATCTTTGGCAGGCGACGACGCAATGGCAGAATCGCCACGACTCGAAAGCTTCCGCTTCTTCCGCGCGGGTTCCTCCACTTCATCCTCCTCCTCCACCTCATCACGGGGAGAATGTGCGGAGGGAATCTCTTCGTCTTCGTCCTCCTCCTCGACAAACTTCGACTCATCGTCGGGTCCGTTCTCAGGAAGAGGAGGAAGGCTGATGAACAGAGCTCGACCCTGAAGCAAGTAGACACAAGTCGAATCAAAAAGAAAGGTAGACTCAAGTCGAACAAGGACAAAAGGAAAACAAGACAAGACTTACCTCAGGAACGGGATTCGAGGCCCCGTAAGGAGAAATCGGGCATTTGACGTTGCACGTGTCCGCGGCTCGGAGGTTGGTGATGGATCTGACGTTGGCTTCCACCTCCTCATCATCAAGCAGCACGGCGCTGTCGCCTTCGGCGGCCCACATCGGGTGAGGCCGGGCGCTGAGCGGCTGCACCCGAAGACGGAAGAAGGTGGCCATCAGGAAGACGCCACCCGCCTCGCGCCCAAGGGTCTTGGTCAAATCGCGCAGCAGGCCCAGCAAGGGCCGCACGGCCTCCTTCTCCACGGCGGACAGCGGGTGCGCCGGTCTTCCGCGGTCCACGTCCGCTGTCGAACACGTCCAGGCCGTCCTGGTTCGACTGGACGTAGAACCACCTCCGGCGCCATCCTTGGACGGAGTCGGACTTCTTCATCTGGAAGTACGCGGTGTCACCACGCACCTGGATTTCGAAGCCGCCCACGGGGAAGGTCAACCCGCTCTTCCCCACGTTCTTGCGAACGAGGAAGAGCGACTTCCACAACGCTCAATGGGGCGCGACACCCAAGAAGCATTCGCAGAGCACGATGAAGCCCGCGCACGAAATCGTGCATGGGGAACCCGAAGCCCCGCGGAAGGAAATCCGCGAAGCAAACACGTTCCCCATCGCGGGGAGTGGGGAAGACCTCCTTGTCAGGAACGCGTACCTGGACTTGGTCGGCAGGTGGCAGCAGACCTTGCGCGCGGAAAAGCTCCACCTCGGCCTTCTTCACCGATGATCTCTGCCAGTCGCCGTCGGGTTTCTTCATCACCCCGGTTTCGTCGGCGGCGGCAGAGGAGCCAGCGGCGCTCTTCGGCTTGCCCATGGTCAGGTAGCAAGGTGTACGGACAGATTGCCCGGAGCTCTGGATGGCGGCGGAAATGGTAGAGCGTAGAGGAAAGGAAGCACAGAGCGATTGGAGAAGATGAAATCCCAAACGTCAAAGACACAGTACTTATGCCTTGAAAATCAGCATCTCAACCGTCCACCGAACAAGGGCTCCGAGCAGGCACATCCGGCCGTCCACGTGTCGCACGGAGAAACCAACCGTCACCGCCCACTTCATCCACTATGCACGAAAACCGAGGCGTCGTCATCGTGCCGCGCAAATTTCACGCCCACTTTGGAGATGTGACAACTGTTGACCGCGGTCAGCTCTGACAGTGGGGCCCGCCAAGTCACGTCCCATCGAGCGCAGAAACGTGCAGCAGATCGTCACCAGTGACGTCATCAAGCCAACGGCCCCAAAATCAACTGAAGCAACTCTACAGAGTGATTCGAGTAGTAAGCTTCAAAACTGAAACCAACAAGGTAGGATCAACCAATGATCCGAGAACCCGAAGAAACCATTCGGGTGGCAACATAGTAAGCTCGAGCAGCCGAATCCATCCACAAGTAAGCCAAACAGGCTGAGTAGAAGCAAGCTTCACAAGAAGATGAAGGCAAAGTAATTCGACTGCAAAGGTTACTCCCATCGGGAGTGGCCGGTTCGACTGAAGAAATCGAGTTCAAGCTCAAGATCAAGCAATCCAATGGCGCGTCCAGGAGGAAGGAGTCCTTTGTTCGACTCTACGTTTCGACCAAGCACTCGGGGGCTACTGACGTGGGGCTGCCTTACGGGTAGCCCACGATAAGGCTACCTGGGCCGCGCCAAGGATGGAAAGGCCCACGGGAGGCCCACGCGGGATACCATGTAACCTAGTCCAAGTCGGTTAGGAAGCATAACCGGCCATATCTGTAGTTGCCATCGGCACCAACCACCCGAGACCTGGCTGCCTATAAAGCCAGGAGGGTTGCCCGTCCCAGAGGACACGCTCATAGATACAGCACAAACCCTAGCGAGATCGCAATCTCACCATTGTAACCACAACTCGCATCAATAATCAGACAAGCAGGAGTAGGGTGTTATCCTCCGGGAGCCTGAACCTGGGTAATTCCTTACTTGTCAGCCGTCGTGACCACCTTGCACTCATCTCTCTCCCCATCAATCAACCCGGGGTGCACAACCCTGGGACTTGTCGAGTTAACACCTCGTCACCAGCACATGAGCGGCCAGCGGCCATGAGCCAGCAGGGCCGGCCAACTTCAGGCGCTGTGTAGGTGCGGACGAGCTCAGCGACGGCCGGGCCGACGACCAGCAGGGTCAGGCGGTTGGCGTGCGTGCGGATAGGAGGGTGGAACAGCGAGGGGATCGCTCGCATGGAAGGACGCAGTGCGGCTACGCGCGGAAACGCGAGCGGCGAGCTCCATGCAGCAGTGTGCCGCGGCAATCTCGCATCCGGCGAGCGGCTGCAGCAGGAAGCGCGGGGGCACGTGGCGAGGCGAGGACCAGCAGGGTCCCACGCTACACACTACGGCATCCGGCGATGTCTCGACGCCGTTGACCACGGAAAATCAAATCCATCGTCGAGTTCATCCGAAAAATCGGCAGCGCGTTGCACATCGGGTGCATCGCGGCGGTACCGCGATCATCTGGATCGCGTCTGTACCGACTCCCTATGGCGTCGTCAATAAATCCCCCATGAATCCGAGAGCATCGACATTGGTCGACGACGTGTTCGTCAGCTCAGCTCTCGGGAGAGAAATCGACACCATATGTATTAACTAAAAATTACGGAAGACGCAAAAACGGAACAGATCCATTTTACGATCAGATTGATGTTATACCTTCACGATCGATGCAGGGAGCCTGCTTAAGGTAGGCTCGACGGAGGCTCGACGGAGAGTTCGTGCTGATAACGTGTTACACAACCTCTGCCGGCTGGCCGGTCCCGAGGGTGTGTAGCGTAGTGAAAGTAGTCGAAGTAGTCGAGGACGTGAGACACACACACGAACTGAAAATAAATTGACACAAGGTATAGGCAAAGTCTCTCTTTATTATCTCTGGAACTGATAAACAGTACGTACAATGCTTTGCTTTATATAGAGGGAAGAAGATAGAAGAATAAGACCCACTTAACGTTAAACGTGAGGGAATTGACGGCCATTACATGGGGTGGGAGGCACCACCGAAGTGAGCTTCCACACACCCACGGCCTAAGTTTCCCAACACTGCTGATCACTCTTCTGAAGTTTCCGGCTTCTCTACTTACAATTTTCCTGAAAAATAGTCAATTGACGGTTTCAAACTGATTTTGCTTTTAGCAATTCCGTCCGGGCTGTACTCAGTGCAGTGGGTCATATGTCTGGTCACGGCCAGCCGGTTCTTCCTTAATTTCCGTACGATACGAGTCATCAAAGGAGTGCCGCATTGAAAATCTACGGCCGGGGAATGCATGCAACAAGGATTGCTCAATCTACGCCGATTATTACTGCATCCATGACTAGCACTTATTGAGTACGGGACGGGTCGCATGCATACGTGTGGGCCTACCGACTCACCGCTAGGGACACGCACGCTCCGACGCTCCGATCCATGCGTCGTCAAGCGAAGTCTCAACTGTTGAACACACGCGTACAGTAAAATAGATCGACACAGAGTGTAGACAAGATATCTCCTCGCTATATCTGAAACTGGTGGTGAAGAGTATCGTATAATGCATATTCTTGTCTACACTCTGTAGACAAGATATATTCACCAAGTCATTACATGCACATTCTTTCAAGAGATATGTCCGTGAAATGGGTATAATAAGACATGGAGGGGGAGAATCTTCACAAACTCACCGCTGAAATCGTTGAGTATTTGATTTAAGTGTTAAGTGAGTTGTACTCTTTTTTCCCTTTAATGAGTTTTTATAAAGTTTCTCACATAAGGTTTTTGTTGAGGTCATGTACTTTTTTCAATATTTTCTCACTGTTTTTTTTTGTGAGTTTTGAGTCATAGAATTATGGATAAAACCTTATAACCCAAAGGGGAGTGTTGGAAAACTGAGGCGACATGGTACAAGGAAGTCCACTTTGGAAGTCCACGGTTAGCCACTTTATATTTAAGTGGGTCTTATCTCTTTATCTATTTCCTCCTATATATAACAAGACATTGTACTTACTGTTCACTAGTTTCACAGATAATAAAAAGGCCTACACCCTATGTCAATCTACATTACTATACGTGTGTGTTCTTCGCATGTTAGTCTCCTTCTACTACGTTGCTCGGAACCGGCCATCCGGTAGGACGATTTTACTGTACGATTTTAGTCTGTTATCTCTGTCGATGTCCTGGGCCGTCTCCGGTTGGAGGACCGTGGCCGATTCCGCCGCGTGGTGCCCCTCATGGATCAGGACGCCCGTGGCGCCGCCTGCCGGGGCTCGTTTGGCAACTGGCTTGCTCTCGTGCCTGCAGCTGATCGTCGCAGTCCTTCGTGCTCAACGCGTCCACCGGGGCAAGGATCCAACTAAGCTAATTTTTTTAAATAATACTTTTTTTATTAGAAATTCGGGAAATATTGCGCAGTTTTAGCAAATTTTAAAAATATTACGGCCTCGGCCTGGAGGAGGCCGAAAAGGCCGCGTCGGCTCGGAGGAAGCCGACCAGGGCTCGTCGGCCCAGAGCTGGCCGACCAGTTGTGGAGAGAGCCCACGGGCCGGCCGAGTGCCTGATCGGCACCGAGCGGCCAGGCTTCGGCCACGTCACGGCCGAGGAGCTCGTCGGCCACCTCTTGGCCGACCAGGACCCTTCAAAGACCCGCGGCTTCCTCTTCCTCGCGATGCGCCGCCGGCTCTCTCCTCTCTCTCTCTCCTTCTTCCAAACCCGAAAAATAAGCACGCGATTTCTTGCATCTAGCCACGAGAAGCGGACCAGCGGCATGCTGACGACCTCGATGGGGAGCGGGCTGGTGAGGTTGTTGTTGTAGAGGTCGAGGACGCGGAGGGCGCGGAGGCGGGCGAGCGCGGGCGGGAGGGAGCCGTTGAAGGCGTTGGTGGAGAGGTTGAGGTGGGTGAGGGAGCGGAGGTGGCCGAGCGAGGCCGGGACGGGGCCCGAGAGGGCGTTGGCGGCGGCGTCGAGGCGGAGGAGGCCGCGCAGGCGGGAGAGCGCCGGAGAGGTTGAGGCCGGACACGTTGAGCCCCACGACGGTGCCGCAGACGCCGCAGGTGACGCCCGCCCACGCTTCAAGGGTAAGACTTTTTCATATATTAGGGTTAGGGTTTGTGTTATATGTAAATTAGGATTTAGGGTTAGGGTTTGTGTTTTTTCTATATTAGGGTTAGGATTTAGTTTGCAGGTAGGGTGTAGTTAGTCCGGATGGATTTGTAGTTAGTATGGTAGTAGGTAGTTGATAAATGCAGACTAGTGTGTAGTTACCGTCCGCATAGTTTCATGCATTAGTGTTAGATTTTGTGTATAATCTTGGATTAGTCTTAACGTTCGTGTATACGTAATCTGGTATAATTAATTCCATGTATTATAATTATGTAGTAGTTTCGGTAGAATTTTAGGTACGATGTGATATTAATATTTGATGCGTTATAATATTTTTTAGGTGAGCAATTATGTCGAATATAGTAAAGTTTGTTTTCTACTACGGTGTCGGTTCAGTAAAGCAAAATGAGTATGGGATAGACCTGAGTGAGTTTGACCACGCCGAGTTGGATCTGACTGGCCCTGAAAATTGGTCTGTTAGTCAGTTAAAAGATTGGTTGGCACAATGTTTGGGATTAAATGCAGAAACACACACTGTCGGGGTGCACGCGTTATGGTCCAGGTCCAGTAAAAAAATTTGGTACACTCTTAGCCGATTGATCGGGATTCTCAGTGTTTGAACTGGTTGCAAGGTTGCGAAAACAGGGGAAGCCACCCAGTTGCCTTGTTGCTTCCTGTCGTTAAGGAGGTAAATGTCAATCCTCTTGAAGGCGAGGGTGGGCACGATCCAGGGCAGAGCAGTGCAGCAACCATGGAAATTGAACATGATGACAACCATGGTTATGATGGAGGCAGTGCTTATGAATCAGGGCAGAGTAGTATGGCTGGAGGGCATGATGACGGTGAAAATGTGAAGGCAGATGGGGATGAGGAAGATGGCCGAATGCAGGACGAGATGGAAGATGAAGATATTGAGGGTCATTGCGGTGATGGCAGTGATTCTGATTCATCGAATGACGCAGAGTACGAGCCGGAGGTGCCTTATCCAGCTTCATGGACTCAGGACATATCATCTAGCATGACTCTGGACGATGGTCATGATTCTTCCTGGCAATATCACCAAAGCAACATGGCTGTGGGAGCAATGTACGCTAACAAGCAACATCTGCAGGAAGCAATCATACAGTGGGCAATGTCGACATCAAGGGTTTTCAAGACAACTGTGTCGAGTAAGAAATATCTGACCATGGAATGCTCGAGGATAGATTATCCGGGTAGGGTGCACGCATATGTCCCCAAGTTTGATACAAACTGGGTTGTGAGTGACATGGTAATGCATACATGTCGTATTCCCAGCATCCTTCTGGATCACCGTAATCTGTCATCCACGCTTATTGCTCGTTTGTTTTACACGGAGATAGTGGAGAGCAAGGCGATGGAAGTGAAGGCAATAAGGAACAAAGTCTTCACGAGATTCAATTTCAACATTTCTTATGGCAAGGCCTGGAGGGCTAAGCAGAGCGTGCTGGAGCAGAGATTTAGGTCATTCTTTGACTCATATGATTCTGTTGTCCGTTTGCTCCGCACGCTTCAGGCGAGGAATCCTGGCACATATGTTGATCTTCAAGACTTCTACATGACAGAGTTCCCTACAGTTAGGGTGTTGCACCGTTTGTTCTTCTCTTTTGGTGTATGCATCGAAGCCTTCAGCCACTGCCGACCAGTGTTATGTGTCGATGGCACATTTTTTACCGACAAGTACAAGGGTCAGATATTGACTGCTATTGGCCAAGACGGCAATAACCAACTGTTGCCCCTTGCTTTCGCTTTTGTTGAGAGCGAGAACACGGATAGTTGGACGTGGTTCTTTAGGCAGTTGAAAAAAGCAGTTGTCAAGGATAAGCAGAATGTTTGCGTTCTACATGACAGACATGCGGGTATACTCAACGCTATAAAGGCATTAACAAACCCTGGACCAGATGAAGAAACACCGTGGGTGGATCTTCAGAGTCGTTGGTGCATGCGCCATCTAGGTGCTAACTTCTTCTCATAGTTCAGAAATAAGAGTCTCATGAATCTGTTCAAAAAACTCTGCAAGCAGAACCAGGAATGGAAGTACAATTTTCTCCGTGGCAAGCTTGATGAGTTCACGAACAGGATACACAGCAGGCAGATGACGGGTCCTTGGTTCCTCCACGAGTCACCCGCCCACCCCATCGGTTTGGATGGAGCACTCCTCAGCCACATCCGCCACATCGTGGCAGAGGCGATGACTGAGACTCTACTTATGTATCAGAGACATATGTTCGCTATTTTCCATGTACCGTCAGACCTATGTATGAGACATATGTATGCTACTTCTTTCCCTCGAGGCGCGCAACGGTGGCCAGAGAAGACATTATGTATCGTTATGTACTAGACTTATTAGTACGATCTATGTAGCAATATTTGATATGTCCGTAACCGGTAGACATTGGTACGTAAGATAAGATACAACAAACCTCGATTACATATCGATCACACCACACAACAATAGGAAATGCAGGTACAACTACTAATTAATCGATACTCAAAGAAAGATACAACATAACTCAAATTAAGATTCTACCTATCTCCCATCAATGCAGCCTGCACCATCCGCAGATTTAGCACCCTTGCCCTTTGACGATGATCCTTCTTTCCCGCACCCTTGCTCGATGTTTCTGTCTTCTTCTCCTTGCCCTTACGCACTGCTTCAGCCCCCTTTTCCTTTGACGACGGCATGAAATCGTCGTCATCATCGCTGGAGTATACCCAGAGAAATGAACGACCGTACCTCTCACGTATGTCTTGAGTTCGATGAATCGGCTCATTAGTAACATGCCTATCGAACTTATCCGCAAGCCTCAAGACTTCAGCACGGATTTGTTCTGTGGTCCTATACGGAAACCCATCTCGGCATAGCCTCGCCCCTAGCAAAGCGAGATGTCTCTCACTACCAACAATTTCTTCAAGTGGAACTTCCCTACCATCTACCTTCAAATAGGTGATAATCTTAGCTAGATGCTCGGATGCGGCCGGACACACACTTCTCACAAGGTACAATACACACCATGCTAGCGCTCTGTGAGAGTACCCCGCTTAGCCTAGAGTGGTTTTTATAGGACAATGGTGGCGGGAGGAACAGACGGGAAACGGTGGCGGGAGAAACGGGCGGGAAACGGTGGCGGGAGAAATAGGCGGGAACGGCTTGCGGGAGAAATGGGCGAAACGTTGGCGGGAGAAATAGGCGGGAACGGCTTGCGGGAGAAATGGGCGGGAAACTGTGGCGGGAGAAAAAGGTGGGGGAGAAATGCCTGCATGCAGGCCTCGGCTTTCCCTGGGCCGACAGGAACCAATCGGCCTGCTCTGGGCCGATCAGGTTAATGCCAGATCCGTGCAGGCACGGATACGGCCGACGAGCCCTGGTCGGCCAGCTCTGGGCCGACGAGACCCAGTCGGCCTCCTCCGGGCCGACGAGCTCCAGTCGGCCTCCTCCAGGCCGAGGCCGTATTATTTTTAAAATATCCTAAATCTGCGCAATATTTCCCGAAATTTCAATAAAAAAACTATTATTTAAAAAAAATTAGCTCCAACTAACGCCATGAGCCCCAGAACCCATAAGTAAGATAGTCCTATCTTCGGCGGCAGACTCCGAGTGCTGCACCGTTGCCGCCACCATCCCCACGCAATACGACATTGCCATGAGATGTCACAGCCTCATCACCGTTTGCCGCCATCCGGGGCAACCGAGCTGCAGGTCGTCCATAAGCACCAATCTGAGCGTGGTGGTGGTAGTGGTTGTTTTCCGTTATGAAAGTAATGGAAATCGATCCCCATTTGGGGTTTCGCGTGTAATAAGCACCAATCTGCTCAATATTCGGAACATCGCCTTCTTCAATGGGAAGCTCCACACAGTTGACGAAAGGGAACATATCTTCATATAGGAAGGCGACATGCTCAAAGAGCTGCGAGACAAGGTATTGAAGAATCACTCGTACGGTTCAAATGCACCATCGTTCATCAGAAAGTACAGGTTGTATCTAGTTCCCTGGAATGGGATGCCACAACAGTTGCCCCTCCTCGAAAATGGGCCCGAAAGTCACCCCAGGTACTCGCAAAACTAACCTTCTTACAAAGAGAAAGTTCCATTAAACTTATGAGTTGCGAGATTTCAACCTAGAGTCAAAAGAGTGTGAGTTGAGGAGAATACCAAGACCAAGAGACTTGGTCCTAGCCGACAGAACTTAGCAATGGCAATGACACTTGCAAGCAGCAGCTAGTTTAACCCTTGTACACTCCTAAACTGAACTGAATTCTAACAAAGTGAAATAAAGGTTCCTAACCTTCAAAATCTTCACGCTATGGTCATCTTGAATGCGTAAATTCATATTTTGCACCAAATTCCGCCACCATAGTACAATATTCATGTACAATTTTTTTCAGCCCTTAAATAGATAAAACATGTGGCCATGTGGAGATCTTAAAATGTGAAAAAGTGATACCTGATAAGAGATACAGGCAGGGGTGAACAGCAACGCAAGCATGTTCTACATGATAGCAGGTTATTGAAGCAAACCATTATTTTTCCTTTATAAACTCTCGGATTTCTCCTAGGGTGTGTGTCTATGACATCATGTGGATTTCGTGATAGACGGGCCAATTTTATTCAATTTACAGGGATATCTCAGGATTTATCCCTATATTATTGTGTACTGCAAATGATGTGTAAGACATCATTGAAACCTCAACAAACATTGAGGAAATGCCATGCAGTCTTACCACGAACTGCTGAATATTAATCAGCATGTGATTGATGCCTCCTGCAAAAGGATTTGAGCCTTTCGAGTCCTTCCTTCAGTGTAGGTGGCTCTGTAGCAAAGGTGATGCGCAGCCAGTTTTCCATGCCCAAGGCTTTCCCTGAAAATGACAGTTAGAACAAATTCAACCAAAAACGGCAACAAATGGTGTGTTTGCTTCTCGATGCAAACAATAGTACTAATCTGGTTTACTGTCACATACCAGGCAACAGTATGACTGATTCCTCCTTTGTCAACTTGCTGCAGAAGTCTTCATCGTCAGAAATGTCTGACAATTGTGAGACATCCAGTTTTACCTGGAAAACATAGTTTTTTAGTCTATCTCCTTTCACCTTCCAGAAATGCAAAGTTGCAAACGATGTTCTCTGTCTACCTTACCATCATAAAAAATGACCCCTCTGGCTTGTACGGACAAGTAATACACTGGATTTCATTTATTTCATCATAGCATATCTCTGCAGTCTCCTTCAACAGCCGGACAATGTTGCTGAAGAATTCATCATTTGTGTTCTTCATCATATGAGGAATTGCTCCCTGGTGATGGACTAGACAACTTAGATGATGCACTGTTGTTTTCAATCCTCTAAAATAAGATCATGGTACACTGAAGTCACTGCTTAAACTTGAAAATGAGGGTTTATTACAGGAAAACTTCAATTTGAACGGCAACTTGCAGAATGTTTCATTAGGCTAACAATCAGCCTGCCATAGAACCATTGCTGTTTAAACTGAAGAACAGTGGCGGCGCTACATGTAGGCTGTGATGTCAACCTACACCCTTGAATTTTTTGAATTTTATGCATTAGTCATCAGTTGTGTAAGGCATCAACATGCAATGATATCACATGCCATTGATACTAGCGCCACCACTGCCTGGGGGCGTGCTGGAGTGATAATAAATACAGAAGGAAGATATTTAGCTTATATTGTATTCCAAGACGATAAGTCTCCTTATAAATACGCCCTAACACACTGAAATCAGGCATAACTTGCGGAAACATTGATATATGAGCCTCTACGAAAAATACGGAGACTAACTTGATCTCTGAATATTTTTTATTTATTTTCTGCGGGTGAAGATTTAATCATGCCGGAAGAGGAAAAGTTGACTATGGTGCTGATAATGTAAGCATAAGGTAATTTCTTACAGCACATCAGAGTGAAAAGGCAGTGCATTTACTTGATCTCTCAATCCATATGAAAGCAACATAAACTAACACTCCATTTTAGTAGGTACGCCGTACGCACATAACCTACTGGAGTATGGAGATGAGTAAATTACACAAGCTTTCAGTAAACCTCGCATACGTATATATTTTGGTTATCAACAAACGATACTCCTAGCTTTTATTGAATTTGAAAATCTACACATACTTTAGTATTAGATTTTCACAAAATACTTATCCATCAGTGAAACTGACATGTAGCCGGTAGGGCGATAGCCATTACAATCCAAACTATGTGTTTGTGAAATGTGCAGACAATTCTGGAAAAAAGAAAGTGTACTCGGGAAAGTGATGCTTAGTTTGGAGGAGATTGACCCACATTTACGTTAAATATTTCTCAATATGCTAGATGTATATTCGCGAAAGTATTTGTTTGCATTAACTTCGTAGCGTACACGGTTTATTAAAACTATCAGAAAACAACACACTTGACTGGATAACACAATTTTGGGCTGCGGGGTGGTAGGTTCAACTTTTTAGATTCTCTCTCATAAAATATGAAAACATGGATGTGTGGTTTACTGAAATATTAATAGGTATTGCCTGTTGGAAGCTAAATCACTTAGCTCCCTTTCAACACGGTTCTGATTGACACACACTAACACATATGCATATATGAAGCCTGCACTTTTTTTTTTCGCTGTGTGCATCCGTAAAGCCGTTAGGGCACTACGTTGTTGCAGAGGCTGGGTGTATTTGGTACTTACTTGATATCAATAAATTCCCTTTATCTAAAAAAATGCATATATGATATACAGATATGTGCTCTATATTTCATAGATATGCTTGAGGCTACATCTTGACTTACTAGCTTTCCCACTTCGTTACCATGTAGCACAATCAAAACCCTACACCATACTTCTAGAATACTCTACAAACCCTAGATATTTCATACTACTCCTAAATATCTTACTCTAGAACATTCCTAATTCTAGAGTTCTCCCTACATACCCTGAATACTTCATGATTAAGATAGCTCCTTCTACCAGCCAACTACATTGACAAGATTACTCCCAACAATCTCCCCCTTAATCTTGTCATATCAATTGATCCTCTAATCCAAATCACTTGGACCATGCGCTTTATCTTGTGACGGCCTCACACCGCGTCATGTCTAGCAACGGCATCGCACCGTGCTTATCAGCTTCACACTGATTCCATATAAGATGGCATCACACCATCGATTCGGTTTCACACCGACCTTCCTTGTGACAGTGGCATCACACCGACTCTTCTACTTGACGATGGCATCACACCAGCGTCGTTGGCTTCACACCAACCTTTCCATAGACTATGGCTTCACACCATAGTGGCCGGCCTCACACCGACCGCCTCTAAGACGATGGAATCACACCACCGCCGTCGCGTGCAGCGGCATCGCACCACTGCCACCTCGTAACGGCATCACGCCGTCGTCTTCTCTTGGCAGCATCACACCGCCTTCTCCTCCTAGCGGCATCGCGCCGAAAACAGCAACTCTGATACCAATTGTTGGAAGGTAAATCACTTAGCTCCCTTTCAACACGATTGTGCTTCACGCACACTAACACATATGCATATATGATATAAACATATGTGATCTATATTTCATAGATATGCTTGAGGCTACATCTTGACTTACTAGCTTTCCCACTTCGTTACATGGGAGGGGTGGTACCCCTATTTATATACATGACCCTTAAGACTGTTGCCATGTAGCACAATCCAAACCCTACACCATACTTCTAGAATACTCTACAAACCCTAGATATTTCATACTACTCCTAAATATCTTACTCTAGAACATTCCTAATTCTAGAGTTCTCCCTACATACCCTGAATACTTCATGATTAAGATAGCTCCTTCTACCTGCCAACTACATTGACAAGATTACTCCCAACATTGCCTGCAACTCTTGTTGTGTATTGTGTGTATAGAAAACATTATCCACATACCATGCTACATTTCCATAAAGTAACTATGCTAAAGTAGAGAAGTAGGAACATACCAAGTTGGCTGACTAGATAACTACCTAGATACTGTACTATATAAAGGTGATAAGTGATTGACGTCTTAATATTGACTAACCTGAAGAAATGTTGCAGGATCTGATATAAGATTTACGAAACTTCTGATGGAATCAGCAACCTAATAATGAACACATAAGAGAAATTTCAATTGAATATCAAAGAATGAATAAGGTATCAATTAATTTAACATGGAAACAATGATGATGCATAGGAGTCTAATGTATGAACAAAATAACACAAACATGGTGTAAAAATGGTAACACACTTCAAAATGGGCAATTTATTCACATTATTAGTGCCAAAAAGCATGAACTAAGAACTATCACTAGCACAAAAAATAAAACTGCGTACAGAAATTAGTAAACAATTCATCGAAGTATCTTTGAGGTATTTAGCACAGTTCAAATATAAATTGTGAGATATAGTCTCTTATAGCAAAAAGGATGTGAACTTCCATCATGCGGAAGGAAGAGTTCAGCAAGTTCATGGAAGCATCTAATTTTCAAGGAACTTTTAGATGGAAAGTATGTGCAGAGAAGGTGACGTGATGTTTTGAAACACACAAATCACACTTCACATTAGAGAGCCAATTGGGATCCATAAGAATAATACAAATTCTCTACAAGTAACAGAACCAAACCAAACTACTAATTAAGTTATATGCAATTAGTTAGAATCACCTTCGTCTTTCTCAGAATGCCTTTAGGGTCACAAATTGCTATCCAACCAAGCCTCCAGCCAGGTACAGCCCATCTCTTTGATATAGCTCCCAAAGTGATTACTGGAACAGTTTCTCCAAAAACACCCATTGGCACAAAAGATGTGCTACCATAGACAAGGTGACCATATACTTCATCAGAGATGACTAAAATTCTGAGCTTGCTTGCTATATCTGCAATCTAATTAACATGCAAGCGTGTGGTAAGCTCTACTGCAACAAAGCAAAACAAAGGCTACATTGTACCGTACAAGTGACATACTAACCTTGGCCAAATGTTCATACGTATATACACTACCACAAGGGTTATTGGGATTAGTAATCATTATTGCTACAGTATTCTCATCTGCAAGAGCTTCAACAGCTTCCAAGTCAACCTCCCATCCTCTTGCAGGAATAAGATCATAGTGCCGTACTTCCATCCTATGAAACACCGCATGTGCATCATGTTTTGGATAACCAGGCCTCGGAAGCAATATATTGACACCGGGTTGACCAAACACAGACATCACGGTCTCGATTGCTTGGGTACCACCACAAGTAAGGAAAATATCATCATGGGAAAGCTTGTAAGGGAGATCGCCAGATAGATACTCAGCAACAGCTCTGGATTTCAACAGATAGTATCAATAAAAGCAACACAGCAAAAACACGCTACTCTGACAGCACAGATGATTTTTTTTCCATAAATCGTCTTAGTGTTAATAAATCTGCTGGCAATTACATAATCATGAGACATGTGTACATGATTAATTATCAATATGTTTCACCTAGACAGGAAAATACTGAAGACGAGGTGGAAAAATAAACTTGCATATTGGAAAGGTAACACCCATCCGTCGGGGTAGGCTAGTCTTTATAGTTCAAGCTTCAGTAATGTGGCCTCTTATATCCTTTTTTTCTATCCGAAAACCACAGGGGTTTTCAAGAACATTTGTTTCTTTCGTGTTAGACTGTTAAGGCAAACATGGCTACCTTTGCACTAAGTTTCATAGGAAAATTTCCATCGACTCAAACCCCTTGAAAATATTCCTTTGTTTTTTCCTATGGTGCAGTCAAACAAACATTGGTGGAAACTCAATCCAGAAGGAATCAAGTGGGCATGTTCTTGCAATAATCCATTTCTTAAATCCTGTAATCGAAGAGGCTCTACGACGCAACTTTAGGAAATTTGGCTCATCGGCACAGTGGCTATAGAAGGTAGAGATGTCTTCATCTTAGAACAACTTTGTGGGATGACACTCGTGTTTAGTGGGATCAGTTAAAGCTGTGGAGCACATATCTTGCGTTAATGGATCAAAGTAATGATGTTATTAGGGAACAGAAGTAGTTCCACAGAGCTAAGAGGTTCCTGATTCCTCACAAATTTACCTGGCTTGCATAGGCTCCTATAAAGTTGAAAGTGTTTAACTGGATAATGCTGAAAGCATTCCAACAAAGGATCGTTTACTCAAACATGGGACAGTTATGAGGAAATAACTGAACAGTTCTTTTCAGATGTCGGCAGGTAGTGGAATGCTACATTCGTACTTTACTAACTATATGTGCTTACAACTTGTCCTGTTTGGTACTGACACTCAACACCTTTGGGGTGCTTGGTTGGATTAGTTTTGGAACGAAGACAAAAGGAAAGCATCTTAGTTGGATGTGTCTCCTCCTCAAATAGAAAAAAAACGGGATATACAGCCCTTTGCCAATTCATATGGAGAGCTCGGAACACTATGTCCACTGAAGAATGACAGGCAGCACAATTTTTATCTATTCGATTTGGCACTGGCTTTGCTTTTGAAGGGCTGATCTGGTGCAACGTGCTGCTATGGAGATCTGCACTCTCTCCAGGGTGTTGGCGCTGCCAGCCGTGCCAGTGACCGAAGTTTTTTTTTTTTTGACGGAAACCCGCGAGCGCGGTTTCAATATATTAAGAGGAATCCGGGACAAATGCCGGTTTTGGATTACAGGGGAACAAGAAAGAAGAAAAAAAAAAGCAAGAGCTACAACAAAGGAAGAAGAACAACATGGCACTAAGCAACAACCCCGCAGGGAAGGCCTTCAACTCTCTTCATCCTCCGGTTACCGTTGGACGCCAATGCACCAAAAACTTCACCGCCGTAGACGAAAAGCTCCAATCCGCCGAGATCAGCCACGATGGTGTTGGAGCAGTCGAAGGGCAACGCATTGCCGAGTCCACTCCAGACGAAGGGCCCTGTGTCGCCGAGACTTCACACAACAACCAACAACATAATCGAAGGGCATCACGCAGCCGAGTCGACACCCGGGAAACTTCATTGGCACTAGCCCGGCCGTTAACCGGCATCAAAGGAGAGACTCTAGCCTCTCCATAGAAGCATGTGCATCAAGGCCACGGAGAGACAAACCACCAGCGAAGCCACACATCCCCGGCCGGGTCCGGCTCCACAACGATGCCCTCAAGAAGGAGCACGACCCAAGAATGCCGCCATCGCCGGATCCGGCAGAACCAGATCAAGGCCTCCACCCAACCTTGGCAAAACTCAACCGGACCCGTTGTTCCCACAGCAACGCCTCCACCAAGGAGGCGACGCCCATGGCGCGGCCGTTGCCCAATCCGAAGGATTGTAGGTTTTCA
The DNA here is from genome assembly GCA_026929855.1 of Poa annua. Taxonomy (NCBI): domain Eukaryota; kingdom Viridiplantae; phylum Streptophyta; class Magnoliopsida; order Poales; family Poaceae; genus Poa; species Poa annua. The sequence continues at coordinate 84,361,899 of CM049430.1, forward strand.
CCTAGGAACAGGGCGCTTTGACTTGGTTTGTTGGACCTCTGCTTCTTCAGTAAGCTTTCGATAATGAAAAAGACTAAGATAACAGGTTTGGTCATTTTTTAGACTAGTTCGTCTCTTCTAGCCATGTGATCTGAGGGAGTTGCTGAAGCCACCAAAGTTTAATTAAAGCAAATTTTATGAGCGTGCAAATTCATGGAACTGAAACAGAGACAAGGGGAACTGTATGGGGATCAAAGTAGGGCTTAGGACTACTACGTCGTAGTAGCAGTCACTCTCTGCAATTCATTCAAGCAATCAACCCCTCATCTAAAACAATAGCAATGGGAGGAAGAGACGTGCACTGACCGGCGAGCGGGGAGCGCGATTGTGGGTGACGAGTACCCGTTGTACTCGCCGGACCGCACGGCTGCGACGACGGCGTCCTCCGCCTCGGGCGCGGTGCGGAAGGAGGGGGAGGAGGACGGGTCGCCGTGGCTGAGCGGGATCACGGGCCGCGGGCCGCGCTCGTCCAAGCAGGCGTGGAGCTGGAGGAGGTACCGCTGGATGCTCCTCTCGCCGGCGGCCGCCACGGCCGGGTTCGGGGACGCGAACCGCCAGGTCTTCCTTCCGCCGTCGTCTTCCATCGCCGGAGCAGCCGCCGGCCGGGGTCACGAGCTGATTTTTTTTTCGCTTTTTAATTTGTTTGGAGTATTTTGTGGAACGAAAGCTTTGTCGATGGCGCTTAAAATACAACGTCTAATCCCAAATAAAAGGTTCTGAAACACGAAAGTAGCCCGGCCCAAGTGGCGCTCCCTACTGGGCTTTATCCACAATTTGTTTTATCTTTAGATCCTACTCCCGTTTCAAATTACGTACATAACATTATTTTTATAAAAGTGAAAAAGTCTAGTTACATCACTTTTGAATAAATAAAAAATTTCTACCATGAAACAGAGGGAATATAAAGCCAGTCGAACAAACTGAGGCCATCTTTTTTTAGGGCAATCTTAATGTCACCCTGTCGAAAAATAGGAGCATGATCACTCTCGTCACTAGGACAAATGAAGGACATCTAAACTCCCGGGTGGAGAGATCCATCGCTAAGAGCAACTCTAGCAGATAAAAAAGCACATGGTGCCAAAAATTCCGACCAATACGCAGATTTGACCTTTTTTAAAGATTCGAAAAAGCACCGTGAACAATTTTCTAAGTCACTAATGTGTCACCACTATAGGATGTGTTCGGGGGGGGGGGGGGGGGGGGGGGGGTGTTGTAGTTCCCCCTCCGATCACTACACGAGTGATATGTTTAGCTCTGTCGCTAGGCTTCAACATAACATTGAGCAATTAACGCCTCGTCCACCCTGAAATGGTTCGAAGCATCGCCAAACAGCTCAAGAAAAGCTTTCAGTTGAGCGCCAAGCACAAGCTCAACGACGGATATGGGAGAGGGAGGAGCGCCACTAGCGCGATCCGGCAACCAGGGCGGCGATGTAGAGCTAGGTTCGGTTAGCGTGAACTATGTTGTTTCGTTTGAGGTTTGTTGATGATCTTGTTGAACTATGTGTGTTGATAATTTGTGTGCACATTAATGGTAGCACTGGGCGAGAGCATGGAGTGTGCGCAAATTAAGTATTTTTGTACTAAATAGCCCTTCATCAAAAATTTCAGTTAATTGTGACCTTTCGAATAACTTTGAGGTAGATATGGTCCTTGGCATCTAACATCTTGGTTTCGGCGTTTTAAATTTTTGGAGGCTCTCATAATGTCAGAAAATGTCATTTACATTGATTATCCTAACCTAGAATAACGTTAAATCATAACGGGTAATGGGTGTGCATATGTGCACACCGCACAAAAAAAAATTCAACTAATAAAAAAATTAAAAACTATTTTTGTGCGCACAAAAGGTTACGCGGAGTAAAACATTTTTTGTTACCCATGCTAAAAAAGATAAATTTAGACGCTCCAAAATGATTTTGTACATGCCTTTTTTGTTTTTTTGGAGAAGACACAAAACATATTCTCCACGACACTTTTTTGCTCCAATACAAAATGTTCTAATGTACTCCCTACGTAGATGACTTGTACGAATTTTGTTCTAAAAGTTTTTGGCGTTTTGACAAGAAAATATTAGGGATATTATAACTGAGTCAAATTTGGGCTCACTCAGATCACCTAACTTTTATACCGTTGGATTTGCTGCTCCTCACGATTCTAACATTTGGATCTCTTTACCCAAATAAAATGGGCCAAATGTCTCTGAGGGACGCTGCTCTGTGCATTAAATTGACCTCATATGGTGCATTCGGTGCCATTTAGTGTTAAAGCCCACGGAAGCTAGAAAAAAAATTAGTGATATTATAACTGAGTCAAATTCGGGCTCTGTCAGGCCACCTAATTTCCGGACCGTTGGATTTGCTGCTACTCACGATTCTAACAGTTGGATCTCTTTACCCAAACAAAATGGGCCAAATGTCCTGAGGGACGCTGCTCTACGCATCAAATTGGTCTCCTGTGGTGCATTCGGGGCCATATAGTGTTAAAGCCCACGGAAGTTAGGAAAAAAACTAGCGATCCCCACCGAGCAGATCAGACCATGGAAAGTCAACCGCCTCCATCGCCCCGCCTCCGTCGCCCCGCCCCCATCCAACTCACCGTCCCTGCGCGGCCCATCTGCTCACTGCGCCGACACCAGAGCGTCCCGGCCCTCGCGTCCAGCACCAGCGCCCCACGGCGAGAGATTGGGGAGTCGGCGGGACGCGAAGCGACGGGGAATTCAGCCTCGATTTTTTGATCTCCTACGTCAACGGCGACACGAAGGTCCTCTCCACTACCGGTTCGTCTATCCCCACCATCCTCTGTATAGGACACCTGAACAGTTAGATTCGATTTAGAAAATTAGGCACTATATTTTTTTTACGGGGGACTGCAATCAGCTATCTTGTCTGATTCCCTTATTGGAATCAACCTTCCGTAGCATGTTGGATTTGGCTTCTGGTCACGCAAGACCGCTGCCAAAGAATACGGGGGACTGCAGTGGCGTAGATGGAGACCGAGGTCGCCTGATTATTATTGTACATTAAGAGAGGCGTTGTTTTCATTTTGTGGGGGGGGGGGGGACATGCACATCAATTCTTAGCAGATGTAGTAAGAACCAATTTTTATTCTCTTTGTTGCCCTGACTCCCGTCCGGGCACTTTAGAAAGTTATATTTTTCTTAAATTTTGTTTGGTAATTTTTCCTTTCATCAGACAAATTTTCTTTGCAAGAAAGTGAAGCCAAATTGGAGGCATCTGACAACACCTCACGTCTTGGGCAATTTCGGCCGTTGGATACTCTGATCTGTTGCTAATCACGATCCGTTTTCTAGACTACCTAAGCAAGGCAGAGCAAGCAAGCGTCCGAGCTTTACACCAATCCATGACGATGGCTGCACTGGTACTCATGGGTTTGGCTGGTTCACAACCTGTCAATATTACTTTCATGTTGATTGTTTTAGTCAGCTGTGCTGCTGAACCAGCTTATTAAATTTAGCTACTTGTATTTTTGTAGAAGTTGATTGCAGGCAAGCCCTTACCAAAAGTAAGTAGTCAAATCCTTTAGCATTTAACCTAATCAATTTTCTGTTCTCACATTGCAGTCTTAGAATTCTTCAAGAACTTATGTTGAATCATCAGGTAAATCTTTGATTTCGACAATTGATTCATTGGAATATTGGAGTCAGTTGAATAGAGCTCCTATACTACGTACATCATTTGTACGTTTCTGATATGGAGTGTGTTTCATGGAAGTGACAAGCGAGACGGAGCGGCTGACCGAGGAGAAGAGACATAGGCTTGCTACAGAACTAAGAGTCAGTTACAAACTTGCAGGTATATACGCTACTACCGTCCAACTATGCTCACATGGCCAAATCTTTTATTTCACTATTGTCTTCATTCCTTGCTAAACTATTTTTAGCTTTCAAGAGGCACATGTTGCGATCTACTATCTTTTTCATGGATGTTCGTCTTCAGGTGCATCACAGCTAAGTATTTATTCACGTGCCTGAGATCTAAGCTTCTCCTTTTATAGTTGTTTTATAGGTTATCTAGGCCCGGAGACCGTCATTGGGCATATGACTATGTCATGTGATTTCTGCCAGTTTCCACGAGTGAAGCTAGAGTTTTGTAGAAGAGCATATTACCATCCTTCTAGGCAATTATGTTGACATGTAAGAGATAGGGAGATAGATATTTCAAAGTTGTTATTTTTTTTGTCATATGAAAACTAGATATGTTCGGCAGGTAAGCGTTTTTACTCGGTTGCATTTTAAAATCTATTTACCTAATGGATGGGCGCAATAACCACGTGCCTACATGATCTAGTTTACATAATAGGTGCATCTGCACACACTACACAAAATACCGCCTCCAAAAATTTATAAGTCTTTTGGGATAAGTCATTCTATGTGGAGTTACTGAGTGATGGGTACGCCATCTCAAAGGTTTATTCTGAGATTCGAAGGGACTCTAAGACTGAAAATGTCAAATCAAATGACTTATCTCAAAAGAGGCTCAGAATTTTGTGCGCTTTTACTTGGGTAAGCTATATGACGTTCTCTGAAAAATTTTAAGCCTACTTTATTTTTAGAACATCTAAGTCTTTGAAGTTTTTGAAAACGGCTAGTCTTCTTTGATTCATAGGATTAGGAAAGTGTAGAAATTGGAAAATCATATGATTGGTATGGCATGTCTAGTTAAATCTTATGGAAAGAGAAAGTTTGTTTGATTAGCAAAGAAATTTTCCCAAAAGGTTGGAGCTCATGTTATTTTCCTGTGATGTTTGTATTACAAGATTTTTATATGATTTTTTCCTATAGGATATGATCTTATAAATCAAATCGTGTCAAAGGATAATTTCCCGTAGGATAGAATCCTTTAAAAATCCTATGTAGCAAAGGAGCCTTTAAGTTTTTTCTAGGCCACAAAAAATACCAAATTAAGGCGAAGGGTAGTAGCAAGCGCGAGAGCATGGAGAGCTAGCTAGCTAGCTAGGGAGACAGAAAGGCTGTGTTGGGAGCCCCGACTTGACGAGTCGCCCGCCGTGCCGGCCATGGAGACGTCGAGTCGCCGGTCTAATCAGCAATAAGAGAGATCCATCGGGGTCCGGCCGGTCTCTCTGCTGGCTATGCAGTACTACCCTCGAGTCTATATACTCGGTCCGTCTACGAGCGTGTACAGCGTGTGGACGAGTCTAAGAAAAAAGCAAGTCTTGAGTCTAAGGAAATCAAAATGCTCTACCGTTTAGCTACACCTCAAGGGCCCCAGAAAGCAGAGCATGCACCACTTTTCTGATTCCACCGTGACTCCATGCATAAGACTCAGCTGATGAAAATGATATTTTAATCCGTTGGTGGTGAGTCTAGCACAAGACTCAGCTGAGGGAATCTTTTTCTTAGACTCGGTTGCTCCACCGTTTAGACATAGGTCTAAGACTTCTTAGACTCAACATTTCAACCACGCTGCACACGCTCTACCCCTCCATCGATCTTCCACTACGTCTTGGCCGGCAATGTAGTGCCCATCGTGCGAGTCTTGTTTTGACCATGGATTAAGTAGCTCTTCATGACTTCGATATCGATCGATCGATCGTTTGGTCTATTCCATTTGTCGAATATCCAGATGTTCTCTCGAGCCATGTCGGAACTTGTATAGAGTCGGAGTGATGAAAACAGCAAAGACATTCGGCCGAGCATCCAACCTTTGGACACATTTCCAAGGCTGAACCGAGCGAGCATGCATTGATGCATGTGCATCGGCAAGATCCAGATTTTTTTACAAATATGACCCGTGTCCAATTTTATTGTTAAAAGTAACTCCTTCGAATTTTTTTGTCAAAACTGACCCTGGCGGGAAGACCACGAAGCGATACGTGTCTTCCCGCCATTCCGGTTGGAGGGAAGTCTCCTGAGACGACACGTGGCACATCCCGCCATCTGGAATGGAGGAAGGTGGCGGGACCGCCACGACGTGGCGCAACCTGCTTCTACGTACCAAGAACTTCCCGCCACTTGGAATGGCGGGAGGACGCTTCCCTCCACCTGGAATGGAATGGCGGGAGGACACGTGTCACTTCGTGCTCTTCCCGCCAGGGTCATTTTTGACAAAAGTATTTAGAGGGGGTTACTTTTGACAATAAAATTGAGCAAGGGGTCATATTTGTTAAAAAATCCAAGATCCAGGCGACCAGGCGGGCAAAATGTTCGACTAGATGCATGGGGTTTGTGCCGACCCGGGTTATGTTTGGAGTGCCTTTGGTTTGGTCTGATTTATAGCCTCTTTGGACTATAGGGTTGAAAAACACAAGAATAGGACAAACATAGAAATTTGATAGGTTTATCAGTGTAAAACAGAGTATTGTAAACCCCAAAAACTATCGGAACAGTCGTTTGGATCAAACACAGGAAAAACATAGAAAAAATGTCTCAATCCTACAGGTTGGAGTCTAAAAAAAGTTTGGAGTGAATGTTTACATTCGTCTGAAATTGAGGCATAGGAATCCAATTCATAGGATTTTGATACCAACATTCTTTTGAACTGAAGGCAATCCATAGAAATAAATTCTTGAAATTGAAATTTTATTAAAATCTTTTAAAGTTCGTACAATCCAAAGAGGCCCTTAGAATGGTAGAGCAAGATGATCTTTGGTTCTTTGTTTACAGTTTCAAAAATCTTTCCCCACTTTCCCTACGTAAAAGCGTCTGACTGCCTCCACATTACCTAGATTTATCCATAAAGCAACTCATACAACGTTTTTGTGTCTTAAATGGAAAATATAAGTTTTATGAGATAAGAACAATGTTTCCAAATAAAAGACGTCGTGTTCTACAAAACATATGATTTGTTTGGTAAAATATATGACCTTGTTGGTTATTAGAACTACCATATTGGTAACCGATTCATGATGTAATTATGTTTCGAGATCCAAACATAAAAACCCATTTAATCAGAAAACATTTATCAAATTAAATCGATCTTACCCGAAATACACATAAGAACATACATAATTTACCTGTTTTCTTTTCGTTTTCCGTACAATTTTGATTTTTCTGTTGAAAAGCTGGACGAAGGGTGTGAGTTGTATTTTGATCAGATGACACTGGCATAAGTAAAGTCACCCAATCTGGGTGCCAAATAAATCTTGCAACCAGGGAAATCAGAGTAAATAAATGCATTTCATAAATACATGGAATCATCATAGCAAGGTTGTCTCGGAGGAGATCTGATGATGTGGATGTTTCATGGTCTGGCGCTTTGCAGAGTTTGTGATTGCATAAAAATGTGCTAAACTCCAGTGACGCACCGCACCAGCCCAGTACGCTACGCTGGACACACTAGCTAGCACACAGGCTGCATCGAATCATCGATATCACGGGGCAGTGCAGTTTAAGCTCCCCGTTCTATTACATCCACACACGACAGTCGACAGGCGTAGGCTACGTAAGATTGCGACACCCTAATTGCACCCAGCCATCATTGCTATCACTGCGTGCTATGCCCTGCGCCAGTACTGGCACCCTGCTGCACGCGTATTCTTTTTTACTGGCCGGAATAATATGGGACCGTTTTTGTCCCTTCTCATGTAATACTACGAGGGACCAGCAATAAAAGTAAGAAAAACAATAATTATTTTTCAGTTCCTCCAGGAGTACATGACATCATGAAACTCTCCTTGTGACGTAGGCGACTCTTTGGATTATATGAATTTCAAATGATTTCATAGGATTCTAATCCTTAGAATGTTCCCATCAAATTTTGAAAGAACGTTGTTAACAAAATCTTATGATTGGATTTCTATGTCTCAATTCTAAAGGAATTTGAACATAGACTCCAACCTCTTTTATACACTCATTATGTACTACTGAGTCAATTTTCCCGTGTTTTTCCCTAGTTCTATCCAAAGAATAATTTCAACATTTTTTTGTGTTTTGCAATACTCTGTTTTACAGTTACACCCTGTGATTTTTTTTGTATTATTCATATTCCTGTATTTTTCAACCCTAGGATCAAAAAAGGCGCTATGGTGCTCACAGTAGTGAAGCCAAATGGCTCGGTATGCTATCTCGACCAACCCATTTTCTTTCCGTCTGATTTTTCTGATAATTGTTGTAGTGAAACACAAAAGGTAGACAATGGAGATCATCAGAGGACTCTTATATACTACCCCGCTCGGTATTCATATGATTTATTGCAAACTTTAATCTTACACAAAACATGTCTAATTATATGTGGATCGAGAAAATTGAAAAAGTCTACATTTAATGAAGGAGGAGGTAGTTCAGTACTCTAGGACCAAATGTGTCTTGACCGTAGCTATATTTTATTAGTTACCTCAGAATTGTTAGTGTATATGGTTGTGTGGTAATCAATCTGAAGTAAACATCAAACTCTTAGAGAGAGTTATCAATCGGTTACACTATATACTCCATCTACTCTAAATTAGAAGACTATTATTTGTCCAAAGTAAATGTGTCTAAACGTGTAACATGTCCAAATACATTTTTTTTGAAAAATAGAAGTCCTCTAATATATAACACAGAGACCATACTCTTCCTGCCTTCTTTAGCCGTAGCATGATCCCTTGTAGTTATAAATGGCATGGTGATAGATGAGTACTGAACTACACACTACCTCCCGGAAAAGAAGACCTATGAGTTCTTCTGAGTCAAACAATGTCAACAGAACCGTTATTTCACAAGGAGTATAATACCATATAAAGAAAGCTATATCATATGAAAACAACTTTCATAATGTATTGAATATAGTTGATTAGATAACGTAGATGTTAACTTCTTTCTCTATGAAGTTCATCTTTACTTTTCAAAAATGGAATTGGTCCCTGCTTACTTCTCGCTCGGGGTTCTTTTAATAAAAAAAAAGTTTGACCAATTATATACGAAATTTATCAGACATCTTCATAACATCCAATACATATATTATGTAAATATATTTATGATTGTTGTAAATAATACTATATCAAATTTATATATTGGTACATGTTGATATTTTTTCCCGACAAGTACGGTTAACATTCACAAAGATTTAACTTCGACTAAATCAAGAACGCACTGTAGCTGCGAACAAGAGGGAGCACTATAGTAGAGTAAATTAGAGAGTAATTTGAGGCTGGCCTTCCTTTTAATTTCAAAACGAAGATCGGCGCTGTTGGAACTCCGCCGACCGAAAACGGGTGATAGTTTGTCGCTTCATCCCGTGCCCTGAATACTCCAGACCAATGTCCGGCACATTACACACTCGGTAGGCGGTTCACTCAATTTCCGGCGAGGAAGGCAGGCGTCGCCGGCCGGACGGATGGACGTTTCCGAAGCACGAGGCGGCGGTGTGCATGCATGCATGCAGCTGGCGGCCGGCCATGGATGGACATGTTCCGGCGAGGTAAAGACGGATTGATGGAGATGATCGATCGAGCGAGGATGCTGTACCTGTATTAATCCTGTATCCCCCGTCCGATCAATCCATCCATCAGGCATCAGCCATCATGCCCTGGGATCCAGCAGGAGACGTCGGCATCCCGTCGATCACATAAAATATTGCTGCAGCAAGCAGCAGAGGGAGGTAGAGGCATGGGCAGTGACGGTTGGAATGGACGGATGGATGGACGCATGCATGCAAAAGCGGGGCAGGGAATCATGCCGCCCAGCCGCTAGCTCCAGGGAAACAAGAGGGCCGCCCGGGTGGACTTTTAACTCATCCTTGCATACGGGGTACGGAACACTCCTATACCTATACTCGATCGTATAAAACTTCAGTTACGTATTATGTACACACGGAAACAGCCAGGCTGATCTTCCCGTTCTCCATCCATATGGCATTGCCACTTGGCCAGTTGCAAAGATACACACTCTCTGGATTCATGCCTTCGATTGCTCTCAATCTCCACCTTGGAGAGAGAAACACCGGAAGAGTAATTTGGATAATGCAAGAAAGCTATTTCAGACTCTCCATCTTTCTGAGTGCACACAACCACACGTGATCTCGTCTGTAATAAGTTGTTGCCCACATCGTGATTATACTGCTAAATGTTAAATGCTTAAATGCATGAACACACTTAAGTTGAAGAACATATGTATTATTCCTCATTATCTTTCTATCATACGGTGTCGATGATCGTGGCAATCCGGTTGACATACTTTACGATCCACAATCAATAGTGTTTCGCTTCAAAAAAAGAAGCCCACTTCGTCGCCTATAAGACAATGTGGTGTTCTGCTAAGTTTAGGGAGGTGCTGGACGGATCCGACAATGTATGAATTGTGAAGGTAGTTTGATATGAGATGTCCAGCGTTTAACAGGCAGAATGACGAGAAGCATTCTAAGAATTGGTCTTAGGAGGTGCGTTCTATGATGCCAACAACTAGCAATACAAAATAAAATACTGACCCTCACAAAAATTGACAAGAACAAAACCCTCAAAACACATGCATGATTGCAAAATTTTGCATGTATATTCAATTGGATAAAAATACACTTGAAAAGTATATCGATCATATCTTACACAAATTGTGTTAAGACAAGAGATCTGAGTGAAATTCTTATGAAGTTAAGGTGTGTAAGAATGCAATCCTTAAGAATCTTTGTGATTCCATTCATTTGGTCGAATGGGTTTAAAAAAACCTATGAATTGGAGTCCTATTAAAAAAATCAATTTTTTTAACCAATGTGCCTAATTGTTTTGGGTTTAGTGATATGAGGCAGAAGATTACATCTACACTAAGTATACATATTTGCAGGGTGGTGAACTAACATGACAGCCGCTGACGTTGGGAGAAGCAATAGTCCCTAAAAATAAATCACAACTATATATATGCATAGCCAACGCGCTGAAGTTGGGAGAAGCATTAGTTCCCAAAATTAAAGCACAACTATATATATGCATTGCCAACGCGCTGAAGTAGGGAGAAGCATTAGTTCCCAATATTAAAGCACAACTATATGCATTGCCAACGTTGATTAGTGTTGTGTTGAAGGTTATCCCAAATAATAAAGCTCAAATATATGCACTACCTACTAAGAATGTTTGCACACATACGATTGTTAAGTTTGTCATCACGTCCTATAAGTGGAGTACATATAAGTGTACACAACTATAACGTCTGATTTATAATAGTATGAAAGATAAGAATTTTGAGCTCTAGGGCGTACAATTACGCCGTCATGTTTGACTCACTATTTTATGTAGGCCAAAAGTGTATCTGCTCTCTGAACCCATCCACTATACCCCCGGAACATAGAGGGACAGATACTGTGCCCCAATTTTTCGTTGCTTGTACAGTTTTAACGAAACCTAAATATGTTTGTGCAATTTCATGCATTTAAATACAATCTATCTATCAACGTAGCATATAAATACATTAGATTATCAGTAGCATATAAGTTCTAAAACTCCATCTAATTTCAGGGGTGCTAGCAGAAATTTACAATCTATCTATCAACGTTGTTTCTTCAAGGAAAAAGAAGTGGACAAGAAAATACCAAGCAAGCACGCCACATGAACAAGGGTGATACAATACATTGATTACAATAAATAAAGAGTCTGATACAAGCACCGGTACACATGATCGATCTACTGATACACCATAGGACTAAGATACATAAACTAAGGATAGTCTGATCATATGATCTACACCATAGGACAGTCTAATAATTAATTCAGAAACTAGGCAACTTATCTGGATATCCAGTACTTTGCTCATGCAGTCTTGTGTCCTGGCACTGCAGCAATGTGGATGATCCGAGAGCAACAGATAATAGACACTTACTACAGCATAATGATCGATACTGCTGATTTGTTAACTAAACATGCATGTTGATAAAGCGCATGAAGCATACTTAGCACGCGATGATGGGCATGCACGCATACCGGGGTCTAGAAGCCCCAGTTGTAGGAGGCGCCGTCAAGCTGGCCGGGGCCCACGGCCATCTGCGCCGGCGCGCGGCCGACAGCACCCTCGATCTTCATGTCGTAGCCGGACGACGGCCAGTACTGGAAGGCCCCTCCGCCCATGCCGAGCGGGGACACGCCGGACTGCAGGCCGCCGGAGAAGAACGTCGGCAGCTGGACCTGGAAGTTGTTGTCCGGCACCGTGCGAGCGCTCGCGAAGAAGGCCAGCGGCTGCTCGAAGGCGAGCGGAGCCGGGTCGTACTGCCCGATGCCGAGGAGGGTGGCATCCGCTTGGGCGGAAGTGGAGAAGCAGGGCACGAGCTCACGGCAGTTGTCGGCCGCGTTGTTGTTGGCGGCGGCACTGTAGGAACTGCTCTCGCCGTCAGCAGCGGCGGCGGCGGCGGCTGCTGCATGCGCGTAAGCGAACAACGGGTTTGTTTCTTGGAGCTGCTGGCGCGGCGCGGACGAGGCGGAGGCGCCACCCCCGCAGCCGATGGAGACGGAGGTCGAGTCCGAGAAGCAGGAGGTGTCGCCGGCGCTGCTCAGGCCGTAGCGGGACTTGCGGGGGGGTGGCGCCGTGCCGGGCTTCACGAAGATCTTCGCGATCACCCACTCGTCCTGGATTACATCAAACATAGATTGGTGTGAGCAAACATTGTTTAATACTCCAATCAGGTGTCTGTTCTTGTTCTTTATACTGAAAGGAAACATCTTTCACAGTTGTTTTAGTGTGGAAAGAAAGTTTTTTTTAATCCAGTGCTTTTAAAAAAAACAACTCTCTTTATCTAGCTACTCCAGAGGAAAAGAAAACAACTTTCTCTATACAGTGCCTAGCAAGATCAAACCTCACGAGCTTACTGCAGGAAAACGTAAAAACAGGAGGAAAGTTGAGCTAGTTTCAATCTCTCCCAGTAAAAACGGGACGAAAGGGGGCACTATTTGATCCAGAAAACGCAGTAAAAGAAACCCAAATAAGGCAGGGATGCATTTACGCATCGATCTGGGGGACTATAGTAGTAACTTGTTCTTGCGCTGATGCGCATGCATGCTCATGCACTCAGAACACAGAGGAAAAGATTCGTATCCCGCTGCAGCCGATCTTTCGCTGCACTTAAGCCACGAACTTACCATATCCACGAATGTAGGAGTAGTAGTAATCTGCATTGCAGCAGGCACACGTACGCAGCCGTCCTGCTGCTCTACTCTACTCTACACGTAGCCATGACTTCACACTAGAAAAGAAAGATCACAAGCAGCAATCTGCCTAGACCTCCCCGTGACTTACCCCGATGCATGGCATCATCGTCAGCAACACTATAGTTCACCAAACAAGTCGTAGGAAGAATATATAGGCGTCACTAAGAGAGATCGATCTTAAAATGCACTAAGAGAGATGCTGAATGAAGTAGTGATTAAACAGAACGAAGAGGAGTTACATTTCATACCCTTGTGTTGTTGTTGGAGAAGAACTGGTATGCGAAGGTGCCCTCGAGGCGGAACTCGTGCATGACCCACTGCGTCTTCTGCCCCTTGGGCGCGCGCCCCCGGTAGAAGACGAGCGTCTTCTTCATGCCGACGAGCGCGCCGCTGCGGGCGCTCCGGATCTCGCGGTCCTTGCCCGTGGCCTTCCAGTAGCCGGCGCCCGTGGCGCGGTTGGTGCGCAGGCCCGTCGGGTACTTGCGGTCGCGGAGGCTGTAGAAGTACCACTCCTTGGTCTCCCCGGAGGTGGCCGCCCTGCACGCCTTGTCCTGCAGCTCCCACGGCTCGCACTTGTTGAGGTCGATCTCGGTGATGGCGCGCGCGCCGGAGAAGCTGCCGTCCATCACCTTGCGGAGGAGGTAGTAGGTGATGAGCTCCTCGTCCGTCGGGTGGAACCGGAACCCCGGCGGCAGCTCGCCCCCGGCCCCGACCCCGCCGCCGTCAAGCTGGTCCAGCCGCATGCCCAGCGAGCCGTACCGCTCCATCCCGCCGCCCGCACCAGCGCACGCACTGATCGATCTCTGCAGACAGACAGAAAGAAAGACGTAGGATGCTACACCATTAATGCTTGAAGGAAGCTACACAAAGAACGAGCTTTAACTGAGCGATCACGCACGCGCAAGAGCCAAAGGAATGGAATGGAAGGATCAGTGGGAGTGTGGCTAGCTACTACCTGTGGTGAGAGAGAGAAGTGATCGAGGAGGAGCAGCGAGTGGTGGAGTGGCTGTCTCGGCGATGGCGGAGGAGGTTGTTTTATACTGCCGGTGGCCGCGTGGTGGAGGGGAGGTGGGTGAGGGGGAGTAAATTGTGGATTCGACGAATCGGGGAGGGTGTCAGCGACAGAGAAGGCGGGGCCCGGCCGGCGCGGGTTGCTTCTTCGTCGGAGAAGTGGTGGTGGCGGAGCACTGTGGGACTGAAACTGGAGGATCAGATGATCGGGACATGGAGATGCAGTTGCTCCATCGATTGCTTTCAGCAAATCCATCATTTGCTGGGCGCCTGCCTGTGCGCCGTGCTCCAAATTGGCACGACGTGGCGAGATACATAGAGGTAAGGATTCTTTGCGGTAGAGACCACCACCACGTTAACGCGGATACTCCAAGTTAAACATGACACTCGGAGGCGCACTTTGTCAATCGTCATCGTTCCCCGTCCTCTTCGTTTCGGGATTGTTTTGGTTTGAGGCTAAACGTCATGCAAGTTTGACCAGTGCAGGTGGGTGTTTGTTGCTGTATTTTTTAGATATAGTGTATATATGAACATCGCAAAAATACCAATCTTTCTAAATACTAAGCTTCCAATTAATTGGAGCTCTCTCATTTTACCACATGTCTGCTATACCCCACTTAGCTCACATTATTTATTTATAATTCATAATCACACATGTCAATATCATGGTAGAGCCATTTAGCTCACATTATTTAATTATAATTCATAGTTTAAATTCAGTTAAAAAATTATATTGGATATATACATATGTTAATACTTATCTCCTAAATTTTGGTGAAATAAAAAGGGATTCCCATCTCTTTCTAAATACTAAGCTCCCTAGAATTGGAGCCGTCCCATTCTCCCACATGTCAACACCATGCTATACCCCCACTTAGCTCACATTATTTATTTATAGTTCATTGTTTAAATTCAGTTTAAAAAAATATATCGGATATATACATATGTTTGTACTCGATTTAATTATGCCAACTATTATTATTGATTTTGGCATGATTTGTGTGGACCTCAATGGCTAATCAAATCTTGGCTAATCTACCCCTCTGATTTTACAAGATCATATCGTAAAGTGTCTACATATTGTTAGAACTTTGATCAATTCTTTTTTTGTTCGAATCATTATAGAATCATGTACACAATTTAACTTTCATGATATTTCATAATTGTCGTTGTATTTATGCGGTGGGGGAGGGGGGGTCATGTTCTTTCTGTTGAGTGGTGTACTTCTAACCTTACTACAACTAAACGATTATTTCCCTTGTCTACTCCTCTATGTTTATGTATGGATGTCTGAGTAATCGTGTTTTAAAATAGGGAGCCAGTGATATTGTTTTATCTATTATTGATACAACTTTTCTTATGTCTCGCTAATTTTTTTTGTTCAACTATCATTGTTCGTATTAGGACAGACGCGGCAACACGCGTTTTTTCCTTCTAGTTACACCCAAACTCCCTAACAACACAATGCCAAATAGAATTATAGATGCACACCACCAAAAAAGAAGAAGAAGCTAAAAAGAAAAATGGCAAATGTTTCTCTTTAAGTGTTATTTTTTTAATACGTCTAAAATTGTATATATAGAATTGTTGTGATTATTGCATACTTTGATGTAGTGTAGTGGTATGATATGGCAATTGCCTAAGCATAGAAAATGATGTGCTAGTTTATGTGTGTCATTAATCCGATTTTATTTATGGCTTCCCCTACAAGGCTCAGCTAACAACTGTTAATAATGTTAGAAGAATTTTCTAAAATAACATATATGAATTATGTCATGTAATAATGGTTAGGATGGATTGTTTTATATGAAGAGTGAAAAATCAAGATGTCGCCTAGAGGGGGGGGGGGGTGAATAGGTGTTTTTAAAATCAATTACAGATTTGGCTTGAAAGAATGCGGAAATAAACTATCATTTAGTTTTCAATCAAAAATCCTAATTATGCTAGGCTCAACTAAGTGCACCAACAACTTAAGCTAAACAAGATAAGCACAAGAGATATATGACAAGTAATAAACAAGATATATATAACTTCAAGCACGAAGGCTATCACAAGTAAGTAAACTTGGGTATATACATAACCGAGGCACGCGGAGACGAAGATGTATCCTGATGTTCCCTTCCACGAAGAAAGGTAGTCACCGTTGGAGAGGTGCGGGATACCACAAAGGACACCCGTACGCCGCGAAGGCTCACCTTCTTCTCTAAGCCCCACACGAAGCAAGGGCCTTTTCCTTACGGTTAGCTTTTCCTCCACTCCGAAGATGGCAAGCTCCACAACCACTTCACAATCCCCACGAAGGAGAAGACCCGGGCCTCTTCACAATCTTCCACGAAGAGGTCACCGCGGTCACAACCACCAAACCGTCTAGGAGGTCACCCTCCAAGAGTAACAAGCACACGGGCTCTCACTCGAACGAATCAAACCGGAGAGCTCAAGACTATGCAACAAATGCAAAGCAAGAACACATCAGGTGCTAAAATCCTTCTCTCTCCAATTCCACCAAAGCAACAAGTGAAGGGAGGAATAGGAGACGAAGAACAATGGAGGAGGTCAACCAATGACTCCAAGATCTAAATCCCAAGGGGTTCCCCTCACTAAAAAGGGAACTTGATTGGTGAGGATGTGGATCTAGATCTCCTCTCTCTTTTCCCTCAAAAGGATGTAAGAATCATAGGAGGGATGGAGAGAAAGCAAGCTTTCTTCAAGGTCAACAATGGAGGTGAGAGAGCTATGCCTTTTTGTGTTGGGAGCTAGTTGCTTACCTCTTTAAGAATAAAAGGATGGCTTATAAACTTGTCCCTTAAAAATCTGACCGTTGTGCAGAAAAAACGGTTCACCCGGTATGGATCCCGGTATGCACCGGACTGGGCGCTGGATGGATCCGGTATGGATTCCGGGGGGCATACCGGGCAGTCCCTGTACTCGCCCGGTTTAAGCCCGGTATTAATTCCGGATGGACCCGGTAAATTCTGGGTTTAAAACCGGATTGCAAAACAAGAAACCATTTATACGGAAAACGTAATATCTTCTGCATACGGAATCCGTTTTCGATGAACTTGGGCTTGTATTGAACGTAACAAGAAGCTCTATCTCCTCATGAAAATAAACACCAAATAAAACCAAATGAGGGTAGAACCAAAAGGGGAGAGATTTAACCTCTCTGTAAATAAGGAACCGGTAAAACCTCCAACACCAAAAACGTAACAAGTTTTTCATACGAAAACCGTTTTTGGTAAACTTAAACACGTCATGAACATCGCAACAAGTTCTAAATCTTCAACCAGAGAAAATCCAAATACGAACCAAGAAAGATGATGTCGAATATGCAATGGTTTGAGCTCTCTACGAACCATGCGGACAAGTTACTAACCCGAGAGCCCCTCTTGATAGTACGACTATCAAACCTATAACCCGGTCTCCCAACAACACCTTGAGACCGTAAAAATAGAAAACA
Organism: Poa annua; assembly: GCA_026929855.1. Taxonomy (NCBI): domain Eukaryota; kingdom Viridiplantae; phylum Streptophyta; class Magnoliopsida; order Poales; family Poaceae; genus Poa; species Poa annua. Next base: position 84,379,488 of record CM049430.1, read on the forward strand.
TATCAAGGTTATACCTTTGACTTGCGCACTCCACTTGACTTCGATGATGACGATCATGCGCGCCTCAAAATGGAGCAACTTTCTTGATTCCATTTTCTTGGTGAAGACTTGCAAATTTCTCCCCCATACTCCACTATGGGAAAGCCTCGTGTAGAAATATCTTCCCATGTCCATTACACAAGAATGGACGACAAGATTCAAGAATGTGATCTTCGAGATGCTCATCTTGAACTTGCACTTCTTAACCTTGGTGACAATCAACACTTGATGTCATCCTCTCATGGGCTACACGAAATCTTGCTTTTGATGCAAGCGCATGGAAAGGTACCTAACCACATACATAAACACCAAAAACATATATCATGGGTTAGTTCACAAAGCACAATTAACAATTACTTACCATACCACGAGATCACTTGATCCCACATGGTACACCATATATATGCTTTGCGAGTTGATCATGAATCCAATATTTATACTTTGTCTTGATCAACCTCATATCTTGCCTTCTAACTTCATTATGATTGTGCCTTGAAGATAAACATGAATGCTCAAACAATCTTCATTCTTCAAGACACACTTGCCAAGGGCACAACTCTCACATGACCATTCTTCGGAGCACATTTGGTCATCACTTAATATTTTTCATGCTCTATCACAAAAGCTTGAGATACATAAAGAATTCTTCACTTGCTTGCATGCTTAAAGTCCTGGTCAACTAGGACTCAACACATGAGTCCATCATGACCTTGACTTAGCGCTGACGAGGGTGTAACTCGGAAAATCCCAGTGTTGTGCACCCCCGGTTGATTGAGGGGGGGAGAGAAGAGCGTTGATGATCACGACGGCTGACAAGCGGGGATTTTACCCAGGTTCAGGCTCCCGGAGGATAACACCCTACTCCTGCTTGTCTGTTATTGATGGTGAGTTGCGATTACAATAGCGGCGAGATTGCGATTACAATGGCGGCGAGATTACGATTACAATGGCGGCGAGATTGCGATCTCGCTAGGGTTTGTGGTGGTGGCTATTGGCGTGTCCCCTGGGACGAGCAACCCTCCAGGCTTTATAGGTAGCCAGGTCTTGGGTGGTCGGTATCGATGGTAATTACAGATATGGTAGGTTATGAAACCTAACCGACTTGGACTAGGTTACACGGTATCCTGAGTGGGCCTTCTGTGGGCCTTCTCCAGCTTGGCGCGACCCAGGCAGCCTCATCGTGGGCTAGTCGAAAGGTAACCCCACGTCAGTAGCCCCCGAGTGCTTGGTCGGATCGTAGAGTCAGGCAAAGGACTTCTTCCTCCTGGACGTGCCACCGGTTTGCTTGTTCTTGAGTTCGCACTCGTTTTCTTCAGTCGAACAGGACACTCCCGATGGGAGTAATCTTCTGCAGTCGAATTACTTCTCCTTGGCCTTCATGTGAAGCTTGCTTCTATTCGACCCGTGGGCTTACTTCCAGATGGAGTCGGTTGTTTGAGCTTACTTGATTTCCTCTGCCACCCGAATGATTGGTTCGGGTTCTCGGATAAGCAGTCTGTCCTACTTGGTTGTTTTCAGTTGTGAAGCTTACTACTCGAGTCGCTCAGTCGAGTTGTCATGCTGTTTCATTTGTTTTGGAGCCGTTAGCTTGATGACGTCACTGATGACGCTCCAGTGCACGCCTCTGCACCCGATGAGACGTGACGTAGCGGGGCCCACTGGCAGAGCTGACCGCGGTCAGCAGTTTTCACGTCTCCAAACTGGGCGCGAAATTTGCGCGGCACGATGATGACGCCTTGATCCCGTGCGTAGTGGGCGAAGTGGGCGGCGACGGTTGGTTTCTCCGTGCGACACGTGGACGGCTGGATGTAGCTGCTCGGAACCGTTGCTCTGTAGACGGCTGAGATGAATTTATTCGAGGCATAAGTACTGCGCCGCAGCGCAAGGGCATCATCTTCTCCAATCGTCCGCGCCTCCTTTCCTCTGCTCTCTACCATTCTCGCCACCGTCTGAGCTCCGTGCTTTTTGTCCTCCCACCTGTTGCTATCCACCGGAACCATGGGCAAGCCGAAGGCCGCCGCTGGCACCTCCGCCATCGCCGCTGAAGCCGGGCTGATGAAGAAGCCCGACGGCGACTGGCAAAGGTCGTCGGTGAAGAAGGCGGAGCTTGAGCTCCTCCGCACGCAGGGCCTCCTGCCCTCATCGGACCAGGCCCAGGTACGCGCTCATGGCAAAGAGGTGTACCCCGCACCCCGTGAGGGGGAACGCGTATGCTTCGTGGATTTCCTTCCGTGGGGCTTTGGGTTCCCTCTCCACGATTTTGTTCGCGGTCTCCTGTACTCCTATGGGGTTCAGATCCTCGATCTGACTCCCAATGGCGTCTTGAGCATCGCGAGCTTTATCGTGCTCTGCGAGTGCTTTCTGGGCATCGCACCCCACTGGGCGCTATGGAAGTCGCTCTTCCTCGTTCGCAAAAAGTCGGGAAGAGCGGGTTGACATACCCCGTGGGCGGCTTCGGAATCCAGGTGCGCGTAGGCTGCTGAAGACTCGCGCCTGGTCGCACCCGCTCGCCGAGGAGGAGAAGGAGTCCGCAAGGCCGCTGCTGAGCCTGCTGCGCAACCTCACCAAGACCCTGGGGCGTGAGACGGGTGGCGTCTTCCTGATGGCCACCTTCTTCCGGCTTCGCGTTCAACCACTCGCTGCTCGGCCTCACCCGATGTGGGCGGTCGATGGCGCCGGCGACCAGCCACTCGACAACGAGGAGGTGGAAACCAAGGTGAGGGGCATCACCAACCTCCGAGCCGCAGACCTCTGCAACGTCAAATGTCCAGTCGCTGCGTACGGAGCGACGAACCCTGTCCCCGAGGTAAGTTTTCGACTTGTTCTCTTTGTTGCTTTGTCTCTTGATTTCCTGCTTCTTGATTCGACTTGCGTCTACTTGTTTCAGGATCGATCTCTGTTGGTCAGTCTTCCTCCTCTTCCTGAAAATGGCCTCGACGACCAGTTGAAGGTTGTGGAGGAGGAGGGTGACGACGACGACCTTCCGTCCGCTACTTCTCCTCACGAAGAGGTGGAGGACGATGACGACCAAGAGGAACCCGCACCGAAGAGGCAAAGGCACCGAAGTGGCGGTGACTCTGCGACTGCTTCATCGCCCGCGAGGGGTGCGGATGCTGATCTGGAGGAAGCCGTCGCGACGTCTTCGGGTGTGCGTTCTCCGGGCGACTGGAACGAGCCTCTGGCCGCTCCTCCTGTTAGCTCCGCGCCACCACGCACGTTCGCTCGGATGCCATCTCTCTCCCTGGGGAGCGACGACGAATTCGAGACCATTAGGTGAGTTCCTTTCTGTCTCGTTTTTCCTAGTTTCATTCTGTAGTTCCAGTCTTCGAGTTGATCATCGTATTGTGTTTATTTTAGCCGTCGTTCTGGCGATGTCAGCTCCCCTCGTCATGAAGTGGAGCACACATCCGCCCCGTCGACGGAGTTGGTAACTCGAGTGGCGATCGAGGAGCGCGCGCAGCCTGCTGGCCTCGCGTCGTCGAGCCATGCTCCTCCTTCGGCTTCCAAAGATGTCGACCTCCTGGACCACGTAAGTCCTTTATGCTTGTACTTGTAGTCTTGCAATTTCATCGGGTGCGCGACCAGCGCTCCCGATGGGAGTAGCCCCCGAAGGTGTGGGTGACTAGTATAGTCGCCCACAACTTTATTAATTTCTTGCTTGTGTTTCAGCCGTACTACCGCCAGCAGCTTGACGCAGCCGCGGCTTATGTTCGCCTGGAGAAGGAGAGGGACCAGCTGCGTGTTTCTCTGGACCAGGCTACTAGGCACGTTGCTGAGCTGGAGCTGAAGCTCCAGGCTCAACCTGAGCTTGAGAAAGCCCTGCACGAGTCCCAGGAGCACGAGCGAGTGTGGGCCACCCAGGAGAAGACTCAAGTCGACCGCCTCCTCTCACTCGCCGGTGCTCTTGGAGGTGAGTTTCGGCTTGACGCCTACTGTGTCTTTGCTTTGCCTTTGTCTGACGTTGGATTCTTTGTGCAGAGACCTGCGGTGGAGCTCCTCCTGAAGGCTCGTCGAGTGACACCGCTGATTTGGCGACTGTTGTCGGCTTCCTCGACCGTGTGTGCGCGTATGCGTCTGACGCGCTGAAGAAATCGACGGCCGCGCTGCAGAAGTCGACGGGGGCGCTTACAACAGTGCACCGGAGCATCTTCCCGAGCGACCCGCCGCCGGCTGCCGTGGACGCCCTCGCCGCTCCGTTTGAAGATGGCGCGACCACCCTCGCCGACTTCACTCGGACGCAGACGGTACGCGGCTCCGAGCTCACCTTCCAGCTCCTTCTAGGCCACCAGATTCCGGGTGATTTCGAAAAGGTCGTCAGCGGCTTCCCTCGGAGGCCTGATGGCCGGACCGCGTCCCTGAGTGGAGTGAAGGTGCAGGCTACACAGCTAGTTGTGAAGCTTGTGGCTACCTTTGAGAGGGCGCTTGCCAAGGCGACTGAGGCGGCTGCTGCCCGGAAGACCCGCTCCCGGTCGGAGTCTGCTGCCTTGGAGTAGTTGTGGTGTAGGGATTCGGCAGTCGCGGTGGCCTGTATTTATAACTTTTGCTTGAAATGACTGATATTTTGTCTGGTCTTCTGGCCTTGAACAGTATTTTTTGTGCCGAAATTGAGTATCTCTTCCCACTATATTTGTTTGTGCTGAGCAATCGCATATCTGTATTGACTCTGCGCACTCATGGCAGACTAACGTGCGCGGCGGCACTTCTTCTGCTTCTGCGGCTGGTCCGAGTGGCGAGGGATCTTCTTCGGGTGCTCGCCGTCGTCGAGCGACGCCAGCTCCTCCACGGAGCACGAACGACCAGCGGATAATCACGTATTTGAAAAATAAGGTGGTTGAGCTTGAGGCGACTCTGAAGAATACCGAGCTGTTGCTGCATCGCTCCAGGTCGCACCCTACTGCAGAGTTCTCTCAGCGTGAGGATTTTTTGCTCGGGGAGATTGATCTGATCAGTCGACAGCTTCAAGGTTGGTATCCTTTGCGGCTGCTTTCTTTGTTAAAACTTGTTGGTTCTGACTTCTAGTTTGTGTATGTAGATGTGAACTCGGATTGGCAGGCTGAGCGGGATCGCGTTGAGGAGCGTGTTACCCGGGAGGCATCTCGCGACTCCTACGAAGCTCGCCAATTCTGGGTGAATAAGTCGAGAGGGTGTACTCTTGCTCTTATGCTTGATCGGACTTGGCGCGCGGCCTTTCTTCTGGAGAATTGCCGGAAGACCCTCTGGCACATCCATCGTGTGTACTTACCGCACAATGGGCAGCCGCACGGGCTGGCCGCCTTGCTGGAGAGGTTCCGCGAGGGTGACGCGCTGAAGGAGATCGTACATGCCTAGCTCGTCGCCGGGGCAAATGTGGCGCTGGCGTACGTCCGGCTACACCGGCCGAACCTTCCGCTGGAAAGGTTGATGGGTGGGCTGCCTAACGACTCCGACTATGCCGATACCTTGGCGGCTGCACGCCAGATGATCGAGCAGGTGCAGAAGCTGAGTGAGCGCCTTGTAGGCCCACTCGCCGTGCCGAAGGACGAGCCTGCGGATTAAGAGTAGCCTTCTTATGATGTACATGGTTAGCTATAGGTGGTGAATATGCCAATGTAAATGACAATGTATGAAGTTAAAAGAGTTCTCGAGTAATGAGTGAAATTATTTGCATTACTGTGCGAGCATTGGCTTCGACTTTGACTTGTGTGGCGCAGCTCCCGAGTACCTTGGGTGACAGACTAAGTCTACGTTGTGAACCTGTGTGGCGCAGCCCCCGAGTAAGTCGAGTGGCATCCTAGGATTTTTCAAGTGAGACCTGTATATCGCAGCCTTCGAGTGTATCGGGTGGCGACTTAGGATTTAGGACTTGACCTGTATGGCGCAGCCCCCGAGCAGCTCGGGTGGCGGCCTAGGATTTTTTCAGTGGAGCCTATATGGCGCAGCCCCCGAGTAGTTCGAGTGACGGCCTAGGGATTTTCAAGTGTGACCTGTGAGGTGCAGCCCCCAAGTGCGTCGGGTGGCGACCTAGGATTTTTGACTTGACCTGTGCGGCGCAACTCCCGAGTAGGTCAGGTAGAGGCCTAGGATTTTTTGAGTTGTGCATGTGCGGCGCAGCCCCCGAGTGGTTCGAGTGACGGCCTTGGCTTTTTCAAGTGTGACCTGTGAGGTGCAGCCCCCGAGTGCGTCGGGTGGCGACCTAGGATTTCTGACTTGACCTGTGCGGCGCAACTCCCGAGTAGATCGAGTAGAGGCCTAGGATTTTGCGAGTTGTGCCTGTATGGCGCAGCCCCCAAGTGATTCGAGTAGCGGCCTAGGCTTTTCTTTCAACCTGTGTGGCGCAGCCCCCGAGTGATTCGAGTGACGGCCTAGGATTTTTGTTTGCCTTGACTGAGAAGTTAAAGTGGACAATATTTTCTTCAAATCACTTTATTGATTGTTGCGAACATGCCGCCTCATTAAAACCCTTCCAGTCCCCTTAGGTACCCTGGTAAGGGAAAGAGTGTGTCTGAAACCTATCGCGTTGACATGCTATCCTTGGTACAATGATTGAGTCGACTAAGCATAGAACCGCCAGAGTTGTGCGACGTTCCATGGGTTGCTGCAGACTGCTCCTGTCTTCGAGTTCTTTAGGCGATAAGCTCCGTTGCCAATTGCCTCTGTCACAATGTATGGGCCCTCCCATGGGGAGGCGAGCTTGTGCACCTTCTTCTGCTTGAGGCGGAGGACCAGGTCGCCTGCGATGAAAGCTCTTGGTCGTAACCTCCGTCCGTGGTAGTTGCGCAGGTTTTGCTGGTATACGGCTGATCGCGCCAGGGCGATGTCGCGTGCTTCATCCAAGATGTCCATGCTGTCTTCGAGTGCCTCTTCTGCATCTGACTCATCGTAGGCGACCACCCGTGGTGCGTCAAACTTGATGTCGAAGTGTAGCACTGCTTCTGCACCATACACCATGAAGAATGGAGTGTACTGGGTGGATCTGTTAGGCGTGGTCCGCAAGCTCCATAGGACTGATGGTAGTTCTTCCACCCATGCGCCTGCTGCGCGTCTCAGAGGTACCCGCAGGCGCTTCTTGATGCCGTTGCAGACTAGGACGTTGGCTTTCTCGACTTGCCCATTGGATTGCGGGTGCAAAACAGACGCATAGTTCAGCTTGATTCCTTGTTCTGAGCAGAAGTCTTTGAATTCCAAGGCTGTGAAGTTCGAGCCGTTGTCCGTGATGATTCCATTCGGCACTCCAAATCGGAAGATGATGGACCTGATGAAGTTGACCGCTGATGATGCAGTCAAACTTGTGATGGGCGCGGCCTCAATCCACTTGGTGAATTTATCGACTGCAACCAGGAGGTGAGTGTGTCCGTCGGGTGAGGATTTCTTCAGCGGGCCCACCATGTCCAGTCCCCATTGGGTGAAGGGCCAGGCTAGCGGTATTGTCTTCAACTCGGACGCCGGCGCGTGCGGCTTGTTGGCGAACTCTTGGCACCCGGTGCATTTCTTTACTAGACCTTCTGCATCTTGCATAGCTGTTGGCTAGTAGAACCCAACTCTCAGCGCTTTTGCCACCAGTGCTCGACTGCTGGCGTGATGCCCGCAGATACCCGCGTGGATGTCGAGTAGGAGAGCTTGGCCGTCGACTGGATCTATGCACCTTTGTAGGATGCCTGAGATGCTTCTCTTGTAGAGTTCTCCTTTGATGACGGTAAAACTTTTGGAGCGCCTGATGATGCGCTTTGCTTCGACTGGTTCTGTTGGCAACCTCTGGTGCAGTATGTATGTCAGGTACGGCCCTGTCCATGTAGCTTCGACTAGCATGACTTCCAAGGGCTCCTTTTCTTGGCTTGGCGGGTTCGTTGTGCTTGTTGCCGGTGTGAAAGGTTTTGCTGCGGGTCTAGTCTTGATGGACCTTTGCGTGATGCGCTCGAGGAAGACGGCAGGTGGTACCGGTACCCTATCTGATCCCATGTTGGCGAGGATGTCATCTTCCTCGTTGTTGTCGCGTCCGACGTGTCGTAGCTCGCAGCCGTCGAAGGTGCCCTCTAGCTGGTTGTACAGGTCTCTGTAGGCGATCATGTTGTCGGCGATGGCGTCGCAGGACTTCATGGTTTGCTGCACAACCCAGTAGGAGTCGCCATAGATCATGAGGTGCGTGGCGCCGCAGTTTTTGGCCATCCGCATGCCGTGGATCAGGGCTTCGTATTCGGCTTCGTTGTTGGAGGGTGTTGGAAGTCCATCTGCAGGACATACTTCAACTTGTCGCCTTTGGGGGAGATGAGCACAACTCCTGCCCCAACCGCCATGAATTTCTTGTAGCCGTCGAAGTACATCGTCCATGCATTGGATAAGTCGGGGACGTTTGGTAGCTGAGCTTCTATCCACTCGGTAGTGAATTCCGGAAGGACTTGGGCCTTGATAGACTTCGGGTGAGAATATTTCAGCCCCTAGGGTCCTAGCTCGACAACCCACTTGGCGACTCGTCCTGTCGCGCACTGATTCGTGAGGATATCTGCCAGGCCGGAGGAGCTTACCACCGTGATCGGGTGCTCGGAGAAGTAGTGGACAACCTTCCTTGAGGTCATGAAGACCCCGTATGCCAGCTTCTGGTAGTGCGGGTAGTTTTGTTTGGACATTGTTAGAACTTCGCTGAGGTAGTAGACTGGTCTCTGCACAGGGTGACTGTGCCCTTCTTCTTCCCGCTCGACTACGAGTACCGTGCTCACCACCCTGTTTGTCGCTGAGACGTATAGGTATAGTGGCTCGTTTTCTAGTGGTGCCACCAGGACTGGGGAAGTCGTCAGGGTCTTTTTGAGCTGGTCGAACGCCTCTTGCGCCTCCTGTGTCCACTCTTGGTAGAAAGGCAGGGCCTTCTCACCCAACTTACTTATGAACCGGCTGAGAGCTGCGATTCGGCCGGCTAATCGTTGCACTTCCCGGAGTTTGGTGGGTGCTGGCATCGTGAGTATGTTCTGCACCTTCTCAGGATTTTCTTCGATTCCTCTTGCGGAGACAAGGTAGCCCAGTAACTCTCCGGCTGGCACGCCGAATACACACTTTCTGGGTTGAACTTGATCTGATATGCGTCTAGTGTTGCGAAGACCTTGCGGAGGTCGTCGACTAGGGTGTCCTCTTTCCGGGTCGTGACAACGATGTCATCAACGTAGACTTGGACAATTTGCCGGATGAGCCCTTTGAGGCATGCTGCATGGTGCGCTGATATGTGGCGCCCGCGTTCTTCAACCCGAAGGGCATCGTCTGGTAGCAAAAGACACTGTCGGGTGTGATGAATGCCGTTTTCTCTTTGTCTTCGACATCAGCCTGATTATCTGGTAACCTGAGTAGGCGTCCAGGAAAGATAGGCGCTCGTAGCCTGCTGTCGAGTCGACGATCTGGTCTATCCGCGGGAGCGGGAAGTGATCGTTTGGACAACATTTGTTGACTGCGGTAAAGTTGAAGGAGATATGCCCTAGAGGCAATTAATAAAGTGTATTCTTTATCATATCTCGTTTGTTCATAATAGGTTTTTGTGTCATGCTGGAACCGTATTAAGCGGAAACATTAATGCGGGTGTGATACGTAAACAACCAGGTCCCTAGTAGCCTCTACTAAGACTAGTTTCGTTGCGCGATTGATGATCGAGGTTTCCCGGTCATGGGGCATGGCGCCGGTCGGCAATGAGAGTCATATCAATGGAGAGCGATGTGATGGACATACCCAGATTTGGAGAATGTAGTCATTACACCTTTGACCGTGAGATCAACTCTTATTGATATTTCCCGAAGATACTTTGATTGCACCAAACGTCGTATCTTATTTAGTATGACAATAACGGTGATACTTTTGGGTATTGGAAGGGAGTATTGAGACGAGGGGTCAAGAGCGGGATTTGCCAGTCCGCATAGCAGGATAGATACTCTCGGGCCCACTCGGTGAGATCATGTCTAATGAGCTTGCAAGCATGTGACTAGGTCACGGAGACATGAGATCATGAACGAGTAGAATATAGCGTCGTCGGTAACGAGGTCGGGATTAGGTATGGATATATCTATGGAACGACGCTCGGACATGCTAAGTATCGCCATGGCAAAGGGTCTAAGACTTTACGTTCAGGTTTGATAGATGAAAGTCATTCGTTATATCTCAGGGATTAATTTACGGGGTCCAGGCCTACGGATTAGTCGTTGATCATTGAGGAGTCTTGATCATACCTGATATTATATCGAACCGCTAGGGTAACACACTTAAGGGGTTTCGACAAGACAACCGGAAAGGAAGGAGATCTCCGGGAGCGTCCCGGGAGAGGTCCGATGGAGATCGGGCAGCGCCGAAAGAGTTTTCGGAGCTAGGAAATATTATATATATTATGTTTGATATTAATTAGTGTTATGAATATGCAAATATGATTTTATATATTTATTTTCGAATTTATTAAGGCGGATTTCCCTAAATGGGCCTTCCGGACGAAAGAAGGCCCAAGAGGGGGGGGGGGGGAACCCCCTTGGGAATTCGGTGGGGGCTTGGTGGCCGGCCTAGGTGGGCCACAAGGGGCCCACCAGGGGGCCGGCGCACCCCCTTGGCCGAACCAGGCTGTGGGGGGTTAGTCCCACATTGCCTGGCTGGCAAGGTTGGCTCCCCTTGGGAGCCTATATAAGAAGGGGCACCCCCAGCCTTTTAATTCACCAATTAATTCCTGATTTCTCTCTCGATCTCGTGGTTCCCAAGTTGGAGCCGCGCCGAGCAAGAGGAGTCGGGGATCTCCTCCACCATAGCCCGCTGCCGCGCTGCTGGTGTTCCGGTCCAAGTCTTCTGCTGCTCGTCCTGGACTGGAGCTTCGGAGGCGTCGTCTCCACCGTATGTGTGCGACTCCCTGCGAGGTGCTGCGCTAGCGGTACTCGGAGGCCTGCTTCCTCTACACGACCTTGAGGTCGGCTACGTCGGTCTTCATCGACAACGTTTGTGCGGGAACGTAATCCCCGCTTTCGGTCTACAAGGGTACGTATTCCGATCTCCGTTCGTACTACTATATCTGCATAGAATAGATCTTGGCTAGTTTAAGGATATCGTCGGTAGGAAATTTTTTGTTTTCTGCACACGATCCCCTTCAAAAGTCTACACACATGCGTAGTTTCTTCGTCTTCTTCTTTTCCACCAGGACAGGGTTGGCGACCCAGTCCGAGTCCTTAATTTCTCGGATGAACTTGGCGTGCAGCAGCCGGTCGATTTCTGCGGTGATTGCGTCCCGTTTGGGACCTGAGAAGCGTCGCATGGCTTGTTTGACTGGTCTTGCATCCTTGTGGACTTTTAAAGAGTGCTCGGCGAGTTCCCTGGGTATTCCTGGCATGTCAGAGGGTTGCCATGCAAAGATTTTCCAGTTCTCACGTAGGAACTCGACAAGCGCGCTTTCCTATGCGGGGGTCAAGCTCGACGATACTTTGACCGTCTTGCTGCTGTCAGTCGGATGGACTTGGTGGAAGACGGTGTCGTCGTTTGTGTTGAAGGCGGCTTCCTTGGCTGGCTTCTTGCGAGGTGGAAAAATGGTCTTGTCGTTGTCGGCTGATATGGCCTTGAAGTGCTCTTCGACCCCGAAGAACTCAGAGATCCTGCTGAACTCTCTGTCGCAGCTGTTGGAGCGGTCGAAGTCGCCGCGCACAGTGATTACTCCTTTGGGTCCGGGCAACTTGATCATCAGGTAGGCGTAGTGAGGCACTGCCATGAACCTGGCAAAAGTTGGTCGCCCAAGTATGGCGTGGTACTGTGATTTCCAGTCGACAACTTCGAAGTCGATCGACTCTTTCCTGAAGTGCTCGGGTGTGTCGAGGATGACGTCGAGTGTGATTGTTCCCATGGGCGTGATTGCTTGCCCTGGTACTATGCCGTGGAAGGTGGTCTCCGACTCTGGCAACTTCTCTGTCGATCTGTTCATTCTTCTCAGGGTATCGGCGAATATAATGTTGATGTCGCTGCCTCCGTCCATGAATACTTTCTTCAGGCTGTAGTCGCCAATTAGGGCTTCGATGACCAGAGCGTCGTGACCGGGTCTCGGCACCTCCGACGGGTGATCTGCCCAAGAGAATGTGATTGGTGTCTCTAACCCTCTCAGGTAGTCTGGTACTGCGCGCGGGCTGGTGGTAGCGTGGACTACTTGGCGGGTGATGAGCTTTTGGGCCCTGTTCGAAGGGCGTCCTTTTTGGATCATGTTGATCTGTCCTCGCGCAATAGGGTATACGTCGTGCGCCGCCGTCTGGACGTCGTGCTGCCGCTGCTGCTGGGGGAAAGTTCCAGCCGCTTGTGTTGTGTTGTTGTTTGCGGGTGCTGCCTGTATAGCGAGCTGCCGAGTCGCCGTCAGTGCTTGCACAGGAGTGATGATCTGCTGCATAGAATGGTAAATCTTGCGTGCTTTACGGCAGTCCTTCAACAGGTGGTTGGCGCCCCATTTTCCTGTCTCCGGGTTGCGGAACGAGTGATGTTTGCAAGGTTGCATCAGCTCTTCGGCCGGGGTCAGCGGACGCTTCCACTCGTGTTTCTGGCTTCCGTCGTTGTGGCTAATGCTGCCGATGCTGCGGTTGTACTGCCCCGAGCTGGACTGTTGACTCTGGTCATATTGTCGACTGCTATCTCGTGTGTCATCACGGGGGGTTTGATATCCCGCCGCTACTAGCTCGATGGTGTCTGAGTTGGTGAAACGTTGCTTCTTCTTCTGGCGCCCGTCTCGCCAGTTACTTGTTTCGGCTTCTTTCTTTGGGGAGGTGTCGCGGACGTAATCCTCTCCTTCGGCCCACTGGTTGGCTACCTTCATGAGCTCGATTGTAGTTTTCGGCTGGAGCCTACCGAATTCCTCGCGGAGGTCGCGGCGAGCGACGCCGTGCATGAAAGCATCCATCACCCTGTCTTCTGAGACGGGTTCCATGGTATTCCGGAGAAGCGTCCACCGCTGGATGTATGCGCGGAGCGACTCGTCTCTTCCTTGTTTGCAGGCTTGCAGTTCGATGTAGGTAGTCGGCCTTGCGAATGTTCCAGAGAAACTTTTGATGAATGTATCTTGGAATTCTTCCCAGGTTTTGAAGGAGTCCTTGGGCTGGCTGGTGAGCCACCCGCGGGCTTAGTCCGTGAGCATAAGTTGGATGTATTGCATTGCCGAAGTCGACGTCCCGCCTTGGCAGGTGCAGGCGATGAGGTAGTCTTCGAGCCACATGCGCGGGTCTTGCTTTCCATCGTACTTTGGGGTTCCTGCTGTCAGCTTGAAACCCTTAGGCATGCGGGTGTCGTGGATGTTGAAGCTGAAGCATGCGGCGCCGCATGGCTCGAAGTTGCGATCGGCCGAATCATCCATGTTCATCGCGTCGGCCGAACGCTAGCTGCGGTTTCGGTCCACCGTCCTTTGTGTGATGACGTTGCGAAGATCTTTGCCTGGTTGGGCTTGTCTTAGTGGCTGCACTGCCGGGGCCCCTGATGTTGCTGGCTCGCGGGTTTGGTGCTCTCGTTCTTCACGTGCCCGGTTGTTTGGTGCCCTAGTCGCCAGGGCTTCCTCGATTGCCTTCATGGACATAATCTGCTGCTTGTGAAGAAGGGCGCGTGGATCTCCCTCCGGCGGTTGCGTGAGCCGAAGATATGTCTCGACTGACATGATGGCGGCATTCGCCGTTTTGGGGACCGGTATCCCGTTCTCGTCCTCGGTGACGAAGGATGAGTCGAGATTGCGGGTGACCCTTATTCGATCAGCGTCTGTCATGTGGGGGACACGAGCTCTGTGTCGCCGTCCTCCTTGGTTAACTTCTGTGGAGGAAGTGAACGAGATGGCAGCCCGTTTGGCACTTGATGCATCCGCATCCCTCTTGCGCCTGAGCAGCTCGGCCTTTTCGGCACGAAGTCGCTCGCCTTCCTTGCGTAGCAAGTACTGGACCGCCAGGTGGTCCTCTCTAGGCGCGTCGGGTGCAGGGAAAGTACCATCGTCGACATGCTTCAGGGCCCTGATCCCCATGTCACGCGTGATAGTGAGTTGTGTCTGGTCAGGCATGACCACCTCCAGTGGATATGCGGGTTCCTCGTTGCCTTCTGGGGGCTCTGTGTCGGCCATGAAGACTTGCTAGGGGTAAACCTGGGTAGGAGTGTTTACGCTGCCGCTGCTACTTCCTTGATCTGAATCTTGCTCGGGATCGAAAATTGCTGCTACGTGGTGGGCAACGCAGTCGCCGTTACGTCTTCGCAGGATCGCCACCGTGGTCGCGGACGGAGATTTCGCAGTCGCAGGGGCGAGTGCGATTGGCTTGGGGTAGACTTGATGGTCCCACGAAGATGCGTGCGACGCGGCAGTCGACGGCACGCCCTTGGTCGCACGCGCGGATACAGTCGTAGTTGAGGTAGACCCTGACCTTGTCGGCCGTGCGACCGAGATGGTTAGAGTAGACTCGATCTGCGCGGCCGTTGCCGAGGTCGCCGATGTAGTCGATGCAGGTACGATCTTCGTCGGTGTGGCAGGTGCGGCTCCCGCGGCGGGTGACGTTGACTGTGGTGCGCGGGTGACCGATGTGGGTGCCGCCGCCGTCGCGCGTGGCGCGGTTGTCGCAGACCTGAATATGCCACGACTGTCGACGAAACAGTATATGGAGCCGAAGGTGATATGTATACCTTTGCGTAGATCGGCGTACACCGAGCGGTGGGCCGGCGGGTGGAAGGCGTACTCGAAGGAGCATAAGAGGATGGGCTCCCGGGTGATGCAGACCTCGATCTTCATTGCGGATGGAGCCGGTGCGACCATGATTCCAACGCTTGATATCTTTCCCACAGACGACGCCAATTGACGAGGGTGTAACTCGGCAAATCCCAGGGTTGTGCACCCCGGGTTGATTGAGGGGGAGAGAGAAGAGTGTTGGTGATCACGGCGGATGACAAGCGGGGATTTTACCCAGGTTCAGGCTCCCGGAGGATAACACCCTACTCCTGCTTGTCTGTTATTGATGGCGAGTTGCGATTACAATAGCGACGAGATTGCGATTACAATGGCGGTGAGATTGTGATCTCGCTAGGGTTTGTGGTGGTGGCTATCGGCGTGTCCCCTGGGACGAGCAACCCTCCTGGCTTTATAGGTAGCCAGGTCTTGGGTGGTCGGTATCGATGGTAATTACAGATATGGTAGGTTATGAAACCTAACCGACTTGGACTAGGTTAAACGGTATCCTGAGTGGGCCTTCCGTGGGCCTTCTCCAGCTTGGCGTGGCCCAGGTAGACTCATCGTGGGCTAGTCAAAAGGTAGCCCCACGTCAAGCGCCATATGTTGAAATCTTCTCTTTAAATCCAACACTCGAGATCTTGATTCTTCATGGCTTAACACATAAGTTAGAGCATGACTTATTTGAGTTCCATGCAAGAACTCCATCACCATTTCTTCTTCATCATCGTATCAAATATAACTCAATGAAACCATGCATTAGTCCATATGGATTGTCATTAATTACCAAAACCACACATGGGGGCTCCATGCACTTTCAAAGAGGTTCATCCTAGTTTTGTCTCGACCATTGAAATCTCAGTAACACCCCTGATTGTATTACAGAATAATAATGAAGATTTGCTGCTAGGTTGACACATGATCATGCAGCTAGGTTCACACATGAATTGTAGAATTGTAACATATTCACTATTAAAATTTAGATGGGACATCTCTTATCACCAAACAACATTGGGATGACCACAATAGAAATTGGATTAGGGTTGGAGGAGGAGTGGGCAACAATCCTCCTATGTTTCGGCGCACCTACATGAAGTGGGTCGAGACGAGACACATGTGACTTCCCGCCGCAATGCCTTGAAGAATAAGATGAAGATGACCAATGGTGGGGTTTAGGCTGGCCATTTGAGGGGGGGGGGGGGGTGTATGCTCTTAGAGTGTCAAATATCATGGTTTGGGCAAATCTGGGGAGGGGGAGGGACGTGACAATTTCCTTTTTGTTACTTCAGTAAATGCCCATGGGCTAGGGAGGCGGCGCCCCCCTCCCCCCTCCTCCGTTTGATTTGAGCTTAGCTTCCCCGTTGAAGAAGACAACCCTCGTAGATTTACATGGCGAGCATTCTTCACACGACCGTCCCCATAATCTGAATGTAGCTTCATCGTTGAAGGATACCACCCTCGGAGATTTACATGGCGAACGGTTTTCGCAGGATGAAGTGGAGGGGAGCACCATATGATTGGAGGATGACGAAGAGATGGAAAAATTGGCTTGCCACCACTACTTCCACTGCAGGTGTGCGAGGTAATGGATCACCAATGCTCGACCAACATGCCCCCTCCACGTGACAACTCTTGTGTGGTCTGACACCTATGGTGTCTCGATATTGCTTATGTGGTGTATCCTATCCTATATATTTATATGTTGTATTTGTGTGACCAGTTTATATATTTGAAGTGACCTCGATGTTTTTACTCGTAAAGCAGCCATTTTGCTCCAAAGTTATAAGATGT
The DNA here is from genome assembly GCA_026929855.1 of Poa annua. Taxonomy (NCBI): domain Eukaryota; kingdom Viridiplantae; phylum Streptophyta; class Magnoliopsida; order Poales; family Poaceae; genus Poa; species Poa annua. The sequence goes on from CM049430.1 coordinate 84,395,950, forward strand.
CAAAACTTATTATGTACTTTTGATTTAGTATGCGCATTTGCTCTTAATTGTGAAGGGGTTACGGTGCAGAAAACAATAATTTTCTAGCGTATGAAACCCTAACTTAGCCAGGATCTATCTATCTAGTACATGCGATAACGGTGGCGGAACGGGTTACATTACCTCCATGTAGACCGATAGCGGGGATTACTCTCCTGCACAAGCGTTAACGATGAAGTCGTGCGTAGACGACCTCGAGGTCGCGGAGAACTTGCCGCGATGATGAAGTCGATGACGCCGGGGTGTCGACGATGATCTGCGTCGACGTACGTCGGGCGTCGGGCGGATGATGGCGGGGCGCCGGCACCAAGGGGGAAGGTGCGCCGGCGACAGAGGGGGTGGCGCGGCGGCTGTAGGGGCGAGACGACGTCACCCAGGTTCCTCAAAAAGAGTTACCTCCGAGCACTCGCAAACATACGGAGCTTAGCGACAACCCCCGGTCATTCATATCCAGCTGAAATCGCAGGGGTAGATCTTATCTGGAATCCCGCAGGGCAACGGTGCCCGGCGGTATAGCTTAGGTGGAGAGAGGGGGCAAAACGGGCGGAGAAACAGCTCGGCCGGCATGCAATACAATTAATTAATCCAATTAATATGCCTTGCTATATAAAGGGGGGAGGGGGTGTGCAAACTCCCTAGCTCCCCCATGTGGGACTAAAGGAGGAGAGTGAGGGGGGGGGGGGGGGGGTTCGGCCTAACCCCCCATGGGCTTGTCCCCCTCCTAGTCCAACTCGGACTAGGGGGCCCAAGCCCCCTTCCTTAGGTGGTGCGGCTCCCCCCTCTTGGGCCCTCTTAGAGCCCATGTAGGTGGGAGCCCCTTTTCTCCTTTATTTAATTAATTATTAAATTAATATAAAATATAATTAATTCATAATTAATATATTTAAATACTATTTAATATCCCGTGACTCCGAAACAATTTCGGAACCACCCAAACAACTTTCGGACATCCCTGGAACCATTCCAGACCTTCCCGGAACTCCTTCCGGACCACCGGAACTCTTTCCGGATCATTTCTCTCTCTCCAACAAACGTCTATATTATTCCAGAACTTATCTCCTAGTGTCGCTAAGACCTTAAGTTTGTTACGCTACGGTTCGAGAACACTCCAGACATGATCGAGACACTCCGCTCACCAATGACCGCCAGGGATATCTGGATGTATATGACAGCCCCTGTGCATTCTACGAATATCGTCGTTGAACCATAAATATGATATTCATTCCCTTTGTTTCTGCGATACTACCTTGTCCGAGATATGATCGTAGACATACCGATGTCTTTGTTGTATCTCGTTACCGACGAAGGTTATTAACTCGTCTGCGATATTACATCTCCATGACCTAGTCATAAGCTGAGCAACTATATAGATGTAATCTCACCGAGTGGGCCCAGAGTATCTTTCCATTACAAGAATGAACAAATCCCGCTCTTGATCCTTACGTTTCGATGCTCTTTCGGAATACGCAAGATGGACACCGTCATTGTTATGCTATATAAGACACAACGTTTGATGCTCCCAAAGCACCCATACGAAGCATCAATAAGTACGGTCTCACGGTCTAACGAATAAGCTACCATATTCTTATGTATTGCAAATGACAAACATCGTAATACGATCTTATTGCAATACTTTGCGTATGTCCATCATCTTATTCAACTAACAAGATGACCCCACTGTCAACCGGCGTCATTGTCCTTGATCAGGAATCTCGATCAACTGTTGCCCAATGGACTAGCTCATATAGAGGCTTGCTAGGGACCTGGTTGTCTATATATCACACGTGTATTAATAATTCTGATTAATACAGTTATAGCATAATACACAAACCTATTGTAAACTTATGAGATAATGCAATAAATACTATTTATTTATTTGCCTCTAGGGCATATCTCCTTCAAATTGATACATTATACATCCCCTATACAACGTTGATTCACATGTAGCATTTAAGTTTGGCAACATTTGTATGTCGAATTATTTTGTTTTATTGTTTCAACCATACCCTTTTATTTTACATCATAACATCCAACACGATAAATAACTTTTATTTCCATGAAAATTAATTATATTTATCTAGAAGTGTCAATAATATATATATAAATATTTGATTTATTTCTTTTCTCAACATTATTTGTATGTGGGTCGGAATGATTCCGCAATCACCATGGTTGTGGCCCGTGGCTGCCGGAGAAGGGTAAGGAGGGCGGTAGAGGCAGTGAAGCCTACGACACTGAGGAGGAAGCCTATGCTATCGGGGTCTTTGGGGTCACGACGTCAGGCTCGGAGGAGGGCAACCACGCCTCTGAGAAAGCGCAATTGTCAGCCGCGTTCATGTCCACTGCGCGCGCATGCGCGGACGCCGCCATGGATGTAGAGATGGAGAAATGGCGCGACGATGTTGCCACCAGTGCACGGCCCTCCGCCGCAAGCAGCAGTGCGACGCCTCGAAGTGATGCCATTTCCTTGTCGGCTAATTGCGAGCCATTTTGTAAAGAAACCGGCGCTGCTACGTGTTTCGGACCAAGGAATGGACCAAGGAGGAGCTTTGCCTCTCCGTGGACCATGAAAGAGCCAACAAGTCCATGGACGAAGAATTGGTGCCTCCTACTTGCTCTTTCCCCTTCTCGACCATGAGGGCAACCTAGCTCCGGTGACCGGTTTTGTTTATATTGGGGTTTTCTCCCTTTCCCCCCTCGTGGTTACTGATAGGTTTTAAAATGAGAGTTGGTTCATAGGCGTTCACATCAGACCCGACGGTCCGGCTACTCCTAAACCGCGTTCGGGCGCCAGATGTCTGCCGTCGTCCTTACCCTAAATTTTTGTGTTTTCACATTTGTTGACAGGTGAAGTAGAAGATCCTGGGTTCCCGGTGGGAGGGGCGAGAGGAGTTAATGATGACCATGAGCTGGGCTCCTTGTAAGCTTGTGTGACATGCGAACAGAGCAGACCAGCACCAGCACCAGCACCAGCACCAGCACTGGTCGTCAGGACGCGAGAGCGTGCATGCGCTCTCTCTCCGTCTTGTACAGATAGAGAGAATACGAACGAAATGCAGAGGCAGGGGAACAGATGGTAGTTTGCAAGAAAGGAGAAGCTGAGGAGAGTGAGAGATGATCTGAGCTCGAAAAGGCCTGGCTCCACTGCTCATCAGAGTATCAGAGACATCCATTAATCTAATCAGCGCATCACCTCACAGAAACATGCTCTCCTCTCTTTCTTTCTCTGCGTCTCTCTCTAGGCCCTTTGCCCTTGGCCTCTAGCTGGAACAGCACGTAGCTGCAGGAGAGAGAGAGAGAGAGAGAGGGACATGGAGGGAGCTGCAGAAGCAGGCGCATGGGGCATGGGGATCACTGTGGCAAGTCTGTCCGGCAGGTTCAGAAAAACACTGGAGTAGTAGTACCGCTCCTCCTGCTCATCAGATTCAGATTTGCATTGCATCGCATGCATCCATGGATGGTTTTCTCTTCTCTTCCATAATCTTCATACAGATACTTAAATAGACTTGCACTGATAGTTGTTCTTTGCCTCTTCTCCGGTAACAAGCTAGGTTGCACCACCGAATGAGCGGCGACGACACGAGGAACAATGGCATTTAAGAAAGACGCTTCCAAAAGGCAGATACGCACTCCCTTCTCCGAGTCCGGGGTGCTACAGTCCTTGCTTGTCCTGCTCGATCTAGCGCTACAGTAGGCGAGATCGATCGATGGCGCATTGAATTGCCCTACCTGAAGTTGGTAAGGTGGCCGGCCGTGTGCCGGAATCCTGATGGGATGAACTCCGGCAGGGGGCAGGCAGAAGGTGACAACGTTTTTTCTGAGGCCATGCACGCAATAATTGTTGGCATCAACACCACCGAGCGCCGAGCTTCGATCGGCTTCCTGATACAGTATCTCGTTGACACAGACGCTTCTACGCATTAAACTATGTGCTCCTCGTGGAGATTGGGTTCAGAGATCCTCCTGCCTCACTCCGCGTGCCATATTGCCATGATTTCCTCCATTGCATATTTGCATGCACACATCACAGCCACGTACTACTTGAATATAGTATATGGGAGAGGCGTCTGCCTCTGCGCTTCGATTCCATCCATTTATCGGATCTTGCTAAATAGAACGTGAATATTCTTTGAGACAATTACACGTTGATTTAACTTTTACAGTTAGTTTTATATGCACATTATAATTACTTATACTTCTAATACTCCGTAGTTTAACTCATTCAACCTTTCATGTCTTTATTTCGCTAAAACACGATTTTTTCTAGAGGACGAATGCACGTTGCACTTGTATTTTTTATACCACACAACAAAGAGGCGGTTTGTGGATTTTTTTTATACCAAACTTGGATTTTCAAGAAATTAAAGACATGTATGACCCATTTCTAAAACTATTTTTAAATCTGACACTTTGGAGCTGACGTCGACGAGGTTGGAGCTGAACTTATACAATTAAGTATTTTGAAAGGGTGATCCGCTCCAAGGTCGGCTCCATCCTCATTGACGTGGATCGTAGAGGTCAGATGTAAAAAAATACTGATAAGAATGTCATTTGTGTGTTTAGTTTCGAAGGCAAAAATATACGCAATTAACCTTCTCACTACCCAAACAGTACTTGTTGCATACACGATACCACATCCTTCGACGAAATCCTGTGTAGTCCTACAATATTCCTCGCTATTGCGTCTGGCTAGTTGTTAATGCCAAAAGTTGTTGCCATTTTAAAACAGTACAGTGTTATGTCGGAACATTCGCAGAGCACCATGCAAACAAGTGATTTCCCGTGGGTGCGCTGTAGCCCAGCAGGGAAAGACAAGATTTCATGGCCCATACAAAGCCCATACTCTTGAAGTTGCTAGCCCAGAACAGGATGTGTTGGAGGCTTCATGACTTCATCTGATCTGTTCGGAGGCTTATCTCAAAACGAAAATGCTGGATGGATTGACCCACTTTGCAAGGTTTACAGACGGGAAGACAATGTTCTAGGAAAAAGATAAGAGGGGGGAGGCTGGACACCAGAGACGAATACAATTGCGGTGGAGGTGTTGCTACATGCCAACAAAATGTCCCGTCGACTCCTTCTCATGGTCATGGCGCGGCAATATTCGCTCGCGTCAACATAGAACAAATGAGGTCGTGTTCCCGCGGCCAGGGTGGGCGTTTGGGATTTTCCGAAATTTTGGGACGGGAAATTCAGAAAATAAGAAGTTCGTGAATCACAAATTGACTCTCGATTTTATATGAGGGATTCGGGAAATTCGGGATCGGGATCGGGAAATCCAGAATTTCCCGGAGTTTAGATTTTAATGTACATGTGCTTAGACTTCTTGACCGAGTAGGGATATGTGTGCCCGAGAGAATAAGGTTGTTGCTGACTTGTTGGGCCACTAGAGGGTAAAGACCTGTTCTAGTCATAAATTCACCCAACATCGCATACATGTGTTTCGTCTGGGATGAAAAAGACTAGCGTTTCACCTATGCCTTTGGGATTTTTTATCTTTCGGTAGAAACGGGATATCGGGATTCGACACTACATTCCCGAATTTCCCGTAAAAAAACTGGTAATTCAAAACAACTTCCTGAGAATAACAGGACGATGACACGATGACGAACAGTGCTCATATCTCATGCGGTCAATTGTGTTCGTCTCTGGTGCCCTAGGACGATGACACCATAGCTCTAGGAACATGTGATGACCCATGTACGTCCCCGGCCAATAAAAGGAGAGGGAAAGGGCGTCTCTACCGTCCCAAACCCCCGATCCCGATATTAAAATCTCTCGTTGCTCTGGAAGAGAGATGTGACAAAACAAGATATTAAGGGTTTGAACTTTACTTTGTCCAGGACATTTTTTTGCAATTTGAGGACAACTGTCTTGATTTTTAATTTCTCAGTTGTAACTGTTTTTCTAACTTCAGTTGAACCAAGAAAATTGTCAAAAAGAAAGTGTGGAATGACTCGGTTGGCGTCGTACGACAAGAAAATGGTTGCATTGGTCGGTGCAAGCGCTCTGCGGGGGCAGCAGTGCCACCATGGGTGGCAGGCTGCAATGTTCGCTCTCTCCACCAGATGCAGCGACATGACCAGTTGCAGGAAGGGAGAAGAAAAGTTACGCCTTGGTACGCCGTGGGTGTTTGCCCGTCGCGGTGGCTTCGGTCGACGTGTGTGGATACTTGCAGACTGCAGCGCACGTATGGTGGCGGCGCCTTCTGGAACATGATGGCAACGAGGGGTTGCGACAGAAGTGGTGTGTGAGATAAGGACGGCTAATTCCGGCGGGTAGGGTGGCAATACAGACGGAAGACCTGCATGTATGTTGGTGTCGGCGGCGATGGTGCCAGTGGGCGCCATTCCATTTCTTGGAGGCGTCGAGGTGTGTCGACATTGGCCTCGCCCTCTCTCGGTTTGGTCGTGGTCTCCAAGTAAAAGCCAAAATTTTGGTGGGATCAGTGTGATGGCGACGTTCTCGGCATCATCTCTCCATTGGGAGCATCGTGTTTGGAGACACGGCATGAGGTTCCGTGGTGCTTTCCTTCCATGCATGCCCTTGTTCAAGGTTGATGTTTATGCACGCCGTTGCTAGGAACCCAAGAAGGTGCCTCTCCCGCGACCGACCAAGTCCCGTCATCTTCTTGTCCTCTACTTTAGACATCAATAGTGGACGGTGCATCGACACGGGAAGTTCAATTAATTTGAATTGTCGGTCTTCGGAGGTGACCGGCGCCGGTCAAGACACGATGATGTTGCTCAGCCTTGGACAAACTGTTTTGTTTCAAAGTTTTGATGTCAGTTGTGGTTGTCTTCGGATTAGCCAGGTGTAGATTACGTGGTACGTTTTTAGTGCAGGGTCGTGTTGTATGGGTGGCGTTGCTCTTCTAAAATAAACTTCTTTTGTACCAATGAATCGAAAACGCAAAGTTTTCGCAAAAAGGTTTTCTCGTTCCTTCAGTTTTTTAGGAACTCCTCGTGGTGCAGTTTCGCTCGACGGTTATGGACTTATGGATCAGACAACCAGAACCAAGGATCGATGAGATTTTGAACATTTAATCCGCTCTGGTTTGGGGAATAGCGTCAACTCCCAAACATCCATGGCGCGGCGAGCACACGTGCAAACGTCCCTGCGTGTCTGATGGATTTGACACGGAAGTTGACTCTCGGCAGGTTTGGACGGCGCGGCGCATGCATGCACAACTGAATCTGCATGGCCCGGCGCTCGCCCGCGCGAGCGGGCCCTGCCGGCCGGCGTCGGCAGCACGGCAACGGTGCACCAGCCGTGCAAGCGAACCCGCCCAGGTCGTGCGTGCGCCCGTCGCCGTCCTTTCAGAACTAGAGAGTAGAGGCACCTGATCCGGCCGGCACGGAGGCCAGTGGCGGCAGAGCGCGCAGGCGGCAGGCGGCGCGGCATTGAATGCCCGCGCATGGGCGCCCACGCGTGTGACCCGGCCGTCGGCTTGCTTGCTGCAGCCGGCGACCCGGCGTGTGCACTCTCTCTACATCGTGCAAGGCGAAGATCGAGGAGGACGACGGCCAGTCGGCCATGGCAGGCAGAAGGCGCAGTGCCATGTAGCAGCGCAGAGGTGGGTAGCGGCGTAGCGCACACGCGAGCGTGGCAAAGGGCCAGTACAAGGAGGCAAGGAGCGAGCTATGGCGTTGTGTACGCGCACGTCGCCGAAGTGATAGTGTTGGTGACATGTGGAACTAGAAGAACACTACTGTATTACTCGATGAGCATCTCCACTCCCCCGGTATCTTCGAATTTTATCCGGCAGCCCCTAAAAATGTGTGAGGTTTGGGACGCGGGACGCCGAACATACGTCCGGCCTAGTAGGATGGAGCCTCACAAGTCACAAGTGGGCTAGTCAATGGATTTTTTATAAATGTTTTTTATTGTATCACATGGAACAACATGTACTTTTTTTTTCTGCATGCGTAGCCGCAAAAAATCCGGCGAGTGACTTGAGATGGCGGTTCACACATGGCTATGAAAGAAATTCTACTCCCTCCATTATTTCTACTCTGCGTTATGAGTTCAGTCAAGTAAAACTTTGTTGAGTTTGGCCAAATTTTTACAAAAAAAATCAACACCTTATAATGTAAAATGCATAATAGTAGTTTTTCATGAAATATATTATAATCTTATCTGCACTAGCTGAATGTCCGTTTATTGCGACGGCCATTTAAATTCTAATAATATGTGATAAAATTATATATGGTCTTGTGCAACGTCAGTAAAAAATTCGTGAACCTCCTTGGTTGTGTAAAACTTGATAAATTCTTTCGACTTTCTAACATAATCGTGTTGGAGCTTCTCATATCATTAAAATGACCCATCCATGTTCCTTTCCATCATCGTGTTGGAGCGTACAATTATTGCTTTTTGCTTGTTACCAACTTTAGATAATAATGAAAATGTAAAAATTACAAGTTAGCTCGACGCCCTATAGATTTAGAAGGAAGGATCGGCTTGCAAGATGACATCCTAATGGGCATCTCAACTTAATAAAAAAAGGCAAATCCAGTGGCCAGTTCATTTTATGACTTTCCTTCGCTTCACTTTACTTTGCAACATGTTTTTCTTTTGGCCAAGATGATAAGCTTTGCTAAGTATGCAAGCCTACTAAGCCTATCATAACTATACAAGTGCAGAAAAAATGTACATGTGAACTTTTTTATCAATACTAGTTGAGTATTGAAATGTCTCCAACGTATCTATAATTTCTTATATTCCATGCTATATTATACCATGTTATACCATGTTTTATATTCATTTTATATAGTTTTATGCATTTTCTAGAACTAACCTATTAACAACATGCCAAAGTGTCAGTTTCCTGTTTTCTGCTGTTTTTGGTGTTAGAAAAGTACTTACTAAAATATTCTCGGAATTGCACGAAAGACATCCTAAAATTATTTTTGCATCGGGAAGGTTCCAAAACACCGAAGACGAGACGGAGAGGGGCCACGAGGCGGCCTCACCTGGTGGTGGCGCGGCTCCCTTCCTAGCCGCGCCAACACCTGGTGAGGGCCCCTCGGGCGCCCACCGACATCGCCCTTTCGCCCATAAATAGACCCCGAGGAGAAAACCCTAAAAGGATCGACCATCTTCCACGAAAAGTTCCACAACGCCGCCGCCATCGCCGACAAGTTTTGGGGGTCAGAAGTTCTTGTTCCAGCACCCTGCCGGGACGGGGATCGAACCCCGGAGCCATCTCCATCGACTCCACTGCCTCCACTTCGACTCCATGATGGTTTGTGAGTAGTTCCCCCATGAACTACAGGTTCTTAGCTGTAACTAGTTGGTACTCTCTCTCCCATGTACTTCAGTACAATGTTCTCATGAGCTGCCTTACATGATTGAGATCCATATGATGTAATCCGTGTTGTGTTTGTTGGGATCCGATGAATTGTTACATTATGATCAGTCTATTTATCAAAATTTGTGAAGTTATTGTTGCTGCAATCTTGTTATGTTTAATGCTTGTCACTAGTGCACGAGTGGCATGATCTTACATTTGAGCTCTATATTTATTGCTTAGATTGTATCTACAAGTTGTATGCACATGTCATTGTCCGGAACCGATGGCCCCAAAGTGACAGCAATTGGGATAACCGGAGGGAATGGCTGTGATGTGAAGATCACATGTTTTCACCAAGTGTTATTGCTTTCCTCCGGTGCTCTATTAAAAGGAGTACCTTAATTGCCAGTAGTTTCTGAACGGGAATCCGGCACCTAGAGGGGGGGGGGGGGGGGGTGAATAGGTGCAATTACAAATTTTAGGTCTTTTCAAATTTAGGCTCAACACAAAGGTAAATTCTCTAGATATGCAACTACGGTGAATTTACCTAAATGAGAATCTAAGCAATAACAAGATAAGCAAGTAAGGGAGCAAAGGGTAAAGGGAACCAAGTGAAGCACGCGGAGACGAAGATGTAATCCCGAGTTCCACCCAAGGGTGTACGTCTCGTTTGGAGAGGTGTGCGCTACCACAACAGGTTAGCCGCAACGCCACAAAGGCTCACCTTCTTCTCCGATGAACTCAACCACAAAGGTTTCGAGTCCACCTTCCACTATTGATCCCCTTTTAGGGCGGAGATCGAATCCCTTACAAACGCTTGAGGCACACACCCACAACTGAATTGGGGGCTCCCAAGAAGACCACAAAAGGTCAAGGACCACAAAAGGTCAAGGTAACTCCAAGAGTACAACAATGGTGAACTAGGTTTTCCCACCGGAAACCCTAGCCACGAAATCCCCAAGTGAATGGGGGAGAAATGCAAATCCCTTCGGTGAGGATGTAGATCCGGGCCTTCTCCTCCAATCCTCCAAAGATCTATGAATTTGGGTGGGGGGATTGGGAGATCTTGATGATTTGAGCTTTCAAGAATGGTAGGAGAGAGAAAATCTGAGAGCTCATCGTTCTTGAGTGAGTGAGGGGGTATTTATACCCCTCCTCAAAATCTGGCCGTTGGCTGTCTTGGGCACCCGGAAATTCCGGTATAAGTACCACCGGAAATTCCGGTCACCCGGAATATCCGGGCCTTTGAAAATATCCGAGCTGAATTTCCGGTTGAGATCAGAACCAATTCTGAACTTGACTTAGCCGTTTTTCTGAGGTTAACTCGGAATATCCGAGTCCTTGAAATTTCCGAGCTGAATTTCCGATTGGAGTCAGTGCCACTTCTGAATCTTGACTTAGCCAATTTTCTTGAGGTTGACTCGGAATATCCGGGTTGGTGAACCGGAATATCCAAGTCCTTGAAATTTCCGAGCTGATTTTCCGATTGAAGTCAGTGCCACTTCTGAATCTTGACTTAGCCAATTTTCTTGAGGTTGACTCGGAATATCCGGGTTGGTGAACCGGAATATCCGAGTCCTTGAAATTTCCGAGCTGATTTTCCGATTGAAGTCGGTGCCACTTCTGAATCTTGACTTAGCCAATTTTCTGGGGATGACCCGGAATATCCGAGTTGGGGAACCGGAATATCCGGGTCTGGGAAGAATTCCAGAAACTCTTTTTCTCTACAGTTTGGCTTTAGGAAGAATTCCACTGAGCAAAGGTCAGGGGCTCAGACAGGGCAGCAGGAGCAGGAGAGCCAGAAGCATGGTGAAGGATCAAGTCTTGCTTGTAGTCCATCTGACGGCGATCCTTGTAGGCATTGTATTGCTCTTTGCGGATGTCCACATTCATGCAGAGGATGTTGCGCTGGAACCAGTTCAGCTTCTTGACATGCGCATGAGTGGTAGGAACATGAGTAGAGGTAGCAGCAGCCCTCCTAGCATCACCCATGAAATATCCACCTGTAGCTGATGTAGTAGAAGGCCTAGGAGGGGGCTTGACCACAGTCTTCTTCACATAGAGCTTCTTGAAGTCATGTGGCACCAAATCACTGCTGCTGACGTTGAGGTTAGGGAACTTAAACTGGAGAAGCTTCATTATGTACGGAGCATAAGGAATGGAGACCCTGGTGGTCATAGCTTCATACATCTCATTGTAGATGTAATCCATCACATCTACTCTCCAGTCAGTATCAGAACCCGAGTCCTCCACAATGCGGTTGGCGTGAAGGAGCAGGTTGCAGAGAGGGGTAACCACGTTGTCGTTGTTGCCACCACTCGGTGCAATGTTCTCACGCAGGATGCGCACAAGAACATCATACAAAGGCAGCAAGTCACGAGAGAATCCAGGGGTGGCTCCCACACCATATAAGTGAGTTGTCTCCTTCTTGTTGAGCTTGTAGGGGTGGTGCATGCGAGTGCCTTGGGGATTGTCACCATCAAACCTGTAGCCCAGTACCTTGCCAAACTCTTCGAAGTTGGACTCACAGTATGATTCCCCAGTCATCCACTTCATGGTCTTCTTCGAGTCACCCTTGATCACTAGGGTGGCGAAGAATTGCATTACAAGCTGCGCGTTGTAGGCACAACGGATGAGCGCCAACCTCTCCAAACCCATGGTCTTGACAATGTGGATGGTCTCAGCAAATGCAGTTTTCTTCTGTAGGGATGCAAAGTCAAACGGATGCATGGGTCGAATTGGCTTTGACAGTGAGAGATAGAGATCCACAAATATGTGCTCTTGTGCTTGGCACCAAAAGTTGCGATCATCGAGAGAGGTGTCTCTTGCGCTGAGGTACCAGTCCCCCTGCCTCAGCTGAGAGTACTCCACAGAATGCATCTTGGAATAGTTCGGACGTTGGGGACTAGGGGCATTCTTTCTCTTCTTAGATGAGGGCTTGCTGGCAACAACTTTCTTCTTCCTCTGAGGTGCAAGGCCCTTTCCTTTGTTGACTGATTGCTTGGAGACAGGTGCTCTACCAGTGTGCCTTGAACCCCCTGTGGACGGACTTCCACCTGAACCTGTGAATTTGAGCATAGGTGGTAGCATAAGGTAAGTGCACACAAGTCAGGAGATAATACACACATTAGATAGGCATTCGATGGATCATATGTAGTTAAACATAAGTTAATCTTAAAACTGCTCTGTTTGGCTCGGAATATCCGGGTCAGAAATGACTGGAAATTCCGAGTCAATCTGGACCGGATATTCCGAGTCAGACAGAAACTGCAGATCTGAGATTTGACTCGGTCTAAAACTAGATCGATCCAATGTAATGCAAAACTAATCTATGTAGAAGGCAGAGAATAGTCCTAGGAACAATCTCTACCAAGCAACATTGAAACAAATAACTCCACATCAAGATAGAAGTGCAAGCACATTGGGAAGAAGAAAAGTGAAGTTACCCTCATCCATGGAGGCCATTGCTTGGAGGAGTGAGTTCCCGGGGAGGAGGAGGAGCAGATCCGGCCGAGAAAGAGGTTCCCCGGCGGTCGGAGTGCTCCGAAGGGACTTGGGAACAGCAGGGGCGGCGGCTGGAGGAGAGGGAGGTCGGGGGTGGAAGAAAGGCACTAATGAGCCCTTCACCCCGAGCCTGCCCTTATATTTCTGGACAAACTGCCAGACCGGATATTCCGGTATAAGTAACACCGGATATTCCGAGTCACCGGATATTCCGGTTCAAAATGAACCGGATATTCCGACCTGCTGAACCAAAATCCCAGTTTTCAAAAGGATGACTTGTGTGCAATAGAGAGAAATGTTTTCAGGGGAAAGTAGGCTTGGGATAGATTTCCAAACTGATATTGGTACACCATACTCAACTCACAACAACCAAATCGAACCAAAAGAGCCAAGTTGAGTAGGTTTCCCACATGCATGAAAAGGAGAGCAAATAGCAACATAAAGCTCCAAATAACATCAACTCTTCAAGGAGAAGAGGTCGGTGGCCGAGGCCACCATGTAGGAGTGTATGGCATGTTACCGCGAAGATGTATCTTGGGTACATAACCAATACTCGTCGTTTTAGCTCATTAGTCACAAGAATGAATATAGAGATAAAAGAACACTTGCTATCGGCATAATGGGGGGAGGGATGGTCCAATGTATTAGGACCGCACTCCCCCTATTTCCATGCCTACATCTAAACTATCAATTACGCCCTAGGTGAGTGTGCAAGCGATCAAGCTAAGGACCTCGAATCAATGATATTAAGCTCATTCCTAAAAAAGCAAAACCTTCCTTCCTCAAGGGGCTTCGTGAAGATATCCGCCAATTGATCCCTTGTGCCCACATATGATAAGTCAATGTCTCCACGGGCCACATGATCTCTTATGAAATGATGGCGGATCTCAATATGCTTGGTTCTTGAATGTTGCACCGGGTTGTAGGCAATCTTGATGGCACTTTCGTTGTCACATAAAAGAGGCACTTTGTCGCAATCGACTCCGTACTCCTTTAAAGTTTGCCTCATCCATAGTAACTGAGTGCAACAACTAGCGGCTGCAACATATTCGGCTTTGGCGGTGGAGAGAGATATGCAATTTTGCTTCTTAGAAGACCAACTCACCAAGGACCCCTCAATAAATTGACAAGCACCGTAGGTTGACTTCCTATCATCATGATCTCCCGCCCAATCGGAATCCGTGAATCCACATAATGAGAAATTTGCATCCTTGGGATACCACAATCCATAAGTTGGGGTATAAGCCAAATATTGAAAGATTCTCTTGACCGCCACATCATGGCTTTCTTTAGGAGCCGCTTGATATCTTGCACACACTCCTACGGCTAGCACTATATCTGGTCTAGATGCACAAAGGTAGAGGAGAGATCCAATCATGGAGCGGTATACCTTTTGATCCACATCCTTACCCTTAGGGTTGAGCTCAAGGTGGCATTTGGTTTGCATTGGAGTAGAGGCACCCTTGAGGTCAAGCAACTCGTACTTCTTGAGCATGTCTTGAATGTATTTTGCTTGGTTGATGAACGTTCCTTCCCTCAATTGTTTGATCTCAAATCCGAGGAAGAACTTCATCTCGCCCATCATAGACATCTCAAACCTGTCAGTCATAAGCTTAGAGAATTCTTCGTTAAATGCTTTGTTAGTCGATCCAAATATAATGTCATCCACATATAATTGACAAATGAAAAGCTCCCCATTAACTTTCTTAGTGAAAAGTGTGGGGTCGATTTCCCCAACTTGGAATCCACGGTCTACAAGTAGTTCTCTAAGGTGCTCGTACCACGCTAGTGGGGCTTGTTTAGGGCCATAGAGTGCCTTATCCAACTTGTAGACATGGTTCGGATACTTGAGGTCCTCGAACCCCGATGGTTGCTTAACATAAACAAGTTCATTTAGTGGACCATTTAGAAAAGCGGATTTAACATCCATTTGTTGCAACTTAAAGTTATGGTGAGAGGCATAGGCAAGAAGAATACAGATTGACTCAAGTCGAGCCACGGGCGCGTAGGTTTCTCCAAAGTCAATGCCTTCAATTTGAGAGTAACCTTGAGCATCCAATCTTGCCTTGTTCCTCACCACCATGCCATGTTCATCTTGCTTGTTTTTGAATATCCACTTGGTGCCGATAACATTGCGGCAATCTTTGGGTCTTTCCACCAACTTCCACACTTTGTTGCGCTCGAAGTTGTTGAGCTCTTCATGCATAGCATCAAGCCAATCTTTATCTTCAAGAGCTTCAAAGACCTTCTTGGGTTCCACCATGGAGATGTGAGCTTCATGTACACTAAAGCTTGCGAGTTTTCTTCGGGTAGAGACCTTGCTTCTCACATCACCAAGCACCTTGTCAAGAGATAGAGCTCTTAATTCTTGTGAGGTGCCAACCCTATTCAAGCGGCGGATCTCGATTTCCCTCCGAGTGGTGGGAGGAATCGCTTGATCATCTTGATCATTCATGTCTCCGCCTTGACTGAATTGATGGCCTTGATCAACCATTGGAGTGGTGGCCATTGGTGAGGGAAAGGGTTGATCTTGGCCTTGCGAACTGCCACCGGGAATGTCAGCAGGACCGGATATTCCGGGTTCAGGGACCGGATATTCCGAGTCACCGAAAATTCCGGGTCCATGTTGAACCGGATTTTCCGGTCCTCCGGAAATTCCAGGAGCAGCTGTAGAATCTTGTTCTTCTTGGCAAGGGGCATTGGGCACGGTGTTGTCGATGGGTGTTTCTTGTGTTGGGGTGGTCACCACTTGTGAAGAACTTGGTCCTTGTTGATCATCCTCATAATAGAGTTCAACGGGGCGGTGGACTCCCAACCCCATTCTTCGGATAGCATCTTGAGGTTCATCATCACCTACACCGGAAACACCACTTTGCTCCACGAGGGAGCCGTCATTCTCCTGGAATACCACACTACCAGTTTCTATGATTATGCGCGAGGCCTTATCATAGACTCTATAAGTGTGGGATTCGGATCCGTAGCCCACAAATGTCCCTTCAAGAGACTTAGAATCAAACTTGCCCAAACGAACACCTTTGATGAGATAAAAACACTTACAACCAAATACTCGGAAGTAGGAGATATTGGGCTTGTTCCCGGTAAGCACTTCATAAGGTGTCTTCATGAGTCCTTTGCGAAAGAAGAGCCGGTTGGATGAATGGCAAGCGGTGTTGACGGCTTCGGCCCAAAAGTTGTGAGGGGACTTGAACTCGGCCATCATCGACCTTGCCATCTCAATACGAGCACCTTATTGAGATGGCAAGATCGATGATGGCCGAGTTCAAGTCCCCTCACAACTTTTGGGCCGAAGCCGTAAACACCGCTTGCCATTCATCCAACCGGCTCTTCTTTCGCAAAGGACTCATCAAGACTCCTTATGAAGTGCTTACCGTGAACAAGCCCAATACCTCTTACTTCCGAGTTTTTGGTTGTAAGTGTTTCTATCTCATCAAAGGTGTTTGTTTGGGCAAATTTGATTCTATGTCTCTTGAAGGGATATTTGTGGGCTACGGTTCCGAATCCCATACTTATAGAGTCTATGATAAGGCCTCGCGCATTATCATAGAAACTTGTAGTGTGGTGTTCGAGGAGAATGACGGCTCCCTTGTGGAGCAAAGTAGTGTTTCCGATGTAGGTGATGATCAATCTCAAGATGCTATCCGAGGATGGGGTTGGGAGTCCACCGCCCCTTTGAAGTCCATTATGAGGTTGCTCAACAAGGATCAAGCTCTACTCAAGTGGTGGATACTCCAACACCAGAAACACCCAACGACAACACCGTGCTCAACACGCCCAGCCAAGAAGAAGCACAAGATCCTCCAGCTGCTCCTGGAATTCCCGGAGGGCCGGAATATCCGGTTCAAACTGGAGTCGGAAATTCCGGTGACCCGGAATTTCCGGTCCATACTGGACCCGGAATATCCGGTCCTGCTGACATTCCCGGTGGCAGCTCGCAGCAAGGCCAAGATCAACCTACTCCCCCACCCCTCGACGTCACTCCAATGGTTGATCAAGGCCATCAATTCAGTCAAGGCGGAGACATGAATGATCAAGATGATCAAGCGATCCCTCCCATCACTAGGAGGGAAATCGAGATCCGCCGCTTGAATAGGGTTGGCACCTCACAAGAATTAAGAGCTCCATCTCTTGACAAGGTGCTTGGTGATGTGAGAAGCAAGGTCTCTACCCGAAGACAACTTGCAAGGTTTAGTGAACATCAAGCTCACATCTCCATGGTGGAACCCAAGAAGGTCTTTGAAGCTCTTGAAGATAAAGATTGGCTTGATGCTATGCATGAAGAGCTCAACAACTTCGAGCGCAACAAGGTGTGGAAGTTGGTGGAAAGACCCAAAGATTACTGCAATATTATCGGCACCAAGTGAATCTTCAATAACAAGCAAGATGAACATGGCATGGTGGTGAGGAACAAGGCAAGATTGGTGGCTCAAGGTTACTCCCAAATTGAAGGCATTAACTTTGGAAAAACCTACGCGCCCGTGGCTCGACTTGAGTCAATTCGTATTCTTCTTGCCTATGCCTCTCATCATAACTTTAAGTTGCAACAAATGGATGTTAAATTCGCTTTTCTAAATGGTCCACTAAATGAACTTGTTTACGTTAAGCAACCACCGGGGTTTGAAGACCTCAAGTATCCGAACCATGTCTACAAGTTAGATAAGGCACTCTATGGCCTTAAACAAGCCCCACGGGCGTGGTACGAGCACCTTAGAGAACTACTTGTAGACCGTGGATTCCAAGTTGGGGAAATCGATCCCACACTTTTCACTAAGAAAGTAAATGGAGAGCTTTTCATTTGTCAATTATATGTGGATGACGTTATATTTGGGTCTACTAACAAAGCATTTAACGAAGAATTTTCCAAGCTTATGACTGACAGGTTTGAGATGTCTATGATGGGTGAGATGAAGTTCTTCCTAGTATTTGAGATCAAACAATTGAAGGAAGGAACGTTCATCAACCAAGCAAAGTACATTCAAGACATGCTCAAGAAGTACGGGTTGTTTGAGATCAAGGGTGCCTCTACCCCAATGCAAACCAAATGCCACCTTGAGCTCAACCCCAAGGGTAAGGATGTGGATCAAAAGATATATCGCTCCATGATCGGATCTCTTCTTTACCTCTGTGCATCTAGACCGGATATAGTGTTAGCCGTAGGAGTGTGTGCAAGATATCAAGCGGCTCCTAAAGAAAGCCATGATATGGCGGTCAAGAGAATCTTTAGATATTTGGCTTATACCCCAACCTTTGGATTGTGGTACCCCAAGGATGCACATTTCTCATTATGCGGGTACACGGATTCCGATTGGGCGGGAGATCAAGATGATAGGAAGTCAACTTCCGGCGCTTGTCAATTTATTGGGATGTCCTTGGTAAGTTGGTCTTCTAAGAAGCAAAATTGTATATCTCTCTCCACCGCCGAAGACGAGTATGTTGCCGTCGCAAGTTGTTGCACTCAATTGCTATGGATGAGGCAAACTTTAAAGGAGTACGGAGTCGATTGCGACAAAGTGCCTCTTCTACGTGACAATGAAAGTGCCATCAAGATTGCTTACAACTCGGTGCAACATTCAATACCCAAGCATACTGAGATCCGCCACCATTTCATAAGAGATCATGTGGCCCGAGGAGACATTGACTTATCATATGTGGGCACAAGGGATCAATTGGCGGATATCTTCACGAAGCCCCTTGAGGAAGGAAGGTTTTGCTTTTTGAGGAATGAGCTCAATATCATTGATTCGAGGTCTTAGCTTGATCGCTTGCACACTCACCTAGGACGTAATTGCATCTTACCTTGTCTATATGTAGGCATGAAGATAGAGAGTGCGGTCCTAATACATTGGACCATCCCTCCCCCCATTATGCCGATAGCAAGTGTTATTTTATCTCTATATTCATTCCTATGACTAATGAGGTAAAACGACGAGTATTGGTTATGTACCCAAGATACATCTTCGCGGTGACATGCCCTACACTCCTACATGGTGGCCTCGGCCACCGACCTCTCCTCTTTTGAAGAGTTGGATTGTTTTGGAGCTTATTGTTGCTATTTGACCTCTTTTTCATACTTGTGGGAAACCTACTCGACTTGGCGCTTTATGAATCAATTTGGTTGTTGTAAGTTGAGTATGGTGTACCAGTGATAGTTTGGAAATCTATTCTAAGCCCTTCCTCACCTGAAAACATTTCTCTCTCTTGCACACAAGTCATCCGTTTGATTTCTGGAAGTTTGGTTCGGCTTGTCGGAATTTCCGGCTCCCCTGTGGATCGGAATTTCCTGTGACTCGGAATTTCAGGTGCGAAGTTACAGTCGGAATTTCCGGTGAATCAGAATTTTCGGTGTAAGTCACACTCGGAATTTTCGGTCGGGCGGTCTGTCTAAAAATTATAAAGGAGGCTCGGGGTGAAGAACGGTTTCCAGTTCTTCTTCCACCCCCAACCTCCCTCTCCCCAAAACCGCTGCCCCAGCCGCCCCAAGCTCTCCCGGAGCCTTCCAACCGCGGGGGATCTCTTCCCTCGGCCGGATATGGTTCTCCTTCGTCCCGGGAACCTTCTCCTCCAAGCAATGTCCTCAATTGATGAGGGTGATTCAAGTGGGAGCCCTACTCTCGCGGAGGAGAGTGGGAGACTCTCAAGGTCTGTCATTCGGAAGATCCGTGGTAAAGGGCCAGCAGCCTCCTCCTCAAGCATACCAAGGCCAAAGAAAGCTCTCGCTAGCAAGCCCAAGTCCAAGAAAAGGAAGGAAGTCACCCCTCCTCCCACTGCTCGTCAGCCATATACTGAGATGTCGGCTGTGGACTACTCTCAGTTCCGTCAGGGAGACTAGTTTCTCAAGCCAAGGGATGAGACTCTGGATGATCGCAGCTTCTGGTGCATTGAGCAAGAATACGTCCTTAAGGACGTCTATTATACTCTGTCCAAGCCTATTCACAAGATGCAGCCATACAACCTTCGAGCTCTTCAGTCCAAGGCCAGTTTTGTTGAGGCTATTCATATTGTCAAGACCATGGGTTTGGAAAGGCTTGTGGTCACTCGGTGCAACTACAACCTGTGATGCAATTCTTTGCCCCTCTTGTGATGAAGGGTGATTCGAAGAAGACCATCAAGTGGATGACAGGAGACACTTTTTGTGAGTCTGACTGGTATGAGTTCACCAAGGTATTGGGTTACAAGTTTGATGGAGACAATCCTCAAGGTTACCGCATGCACCACTCCTACCGGCTCAACAAGAAGGACACCACACATCTTTATGGTAGGGGTGCAACCCCTGGTCTTGCTCGGAACCTGCTCCCTCTCTATGATATACTTTTGCGCATCTTCCGGGAGAACATTGCTCCAAGTGGTGGAAACAAAGACAATGTGGTGTCTCCTCTGTGCAACCTGCTCCTCCATGCACACACCATTGCTATGAGCACGGATGAGACTGTGGATTGGAGTGTTGATGTGATGGACTATATCCATAATGAGATGTTTGAAACCATGACTTCTACAGGCACTATCCCCTATGCTCCTTACATCATGAAGCTCATCAAGTCCAAGTTCCCTTAGCATACTTTCAGTGATGATGAGTCAGAGGTTCATGACTTCAAGAAGCTATATGAGAAGAAGACCGTGGCTGTGCCTCAGAGTGTGCCCACCTCTTGGTCCACTAGGGATGGCTCCTTCATGGGAGATGCTCGCAGGACTGCTGCCCCGTCTCATGCTCCCTCCACCTCAGGAAAGATGAAGAAACTGAACTGGTTCCAGCGCAACGTTCTCTGCATGAACATTGATATTCGGAAGGAACAATACACAGCCTACAAGGATCGCCACCAGCTAGCTCATGATCAACAGTTAATTCTTCACCACGCGTCTGGCTCTGCCGCTCCTGCTGACCTCACTGCTCCTCTCTCTTATGCTCAGTGGAACCAGGGTTCTATGGCTCCGTGGTCTCAGATTGAGAGTGACCTTGGTGGCAGCTCATACTCCACGGGTCAGGCTTATGAGGATACTTCTACTGATGAGTATGTTGATGAGGAGGAGGAGGAGGAGATGGATGATGAGGACACCCCTTCTGATTGATGACCTTCATGGGACGTAACATCGCTCTTCTTCCTTTTTGGCGTTTCGATGCCAAAGGGGGAGAAGTTGCTCAAGTAGGCACTTCGGGGATTTGCATGGGTTCGGACACAAGCTTGTGCGTTTACCATTTATTTGCGCATGTGTCCATTTATCTTTTATCTTAGTTTGTTGTGAACTATTTGCTTTTTGTGATCATCGTGTGTGTAATGAGACTATCCTATGCTATCGTTTCTATCTATGGTTGGGACTTCAAGTCTATTGTGTTGGCATTCTCTTCATATCATATATGCACAAGGTATGGCCACCATAGCTTTACGTTGTCTCATTACCTCCTTTTGATATCATGTGCTACTCTTTGCAAAATTGCTCCTATCCTGTTGTGTCCTGTTTTCTTGTATGCACATGCTAAGGGGGAGCCATTTTATCTAGAACAGGATATAGCATTCATATTTTCTTTGCAAATCTGGGTATTGTCATCTAACACCAAAAAGGGGGAGATTGAAAGAACATTTCTTAATCCCTAGTGTTTTGTATGTTAGTTAACAATACTTATGATGTACTAATAGAATGCTAAGTATTTCAGCTTGTATGTGATTTATGTTCATATGCATCAAAGCCAAAATGCGAAGAAGAAGTGGTTCTGGAATTGTTCCAGGAACCGGAATATTTGAGCCGGAAATTTCCAGGGCCGGAATTTCCGGTTCACCAGAACTTCACAGAAAATGACTGAGTCAAGGTTGAGAAAGTGTTCTCATCTCAACCGGAAATTGTGACCCAAAATTTCCATCTACCGGAATTTCCGATTGCACCCGGAAGAGTTCACAGAAAATGGCTAAGTCAAGAATAAGAAGTGTTCTGATCTCAACCGGAATTTGTGCTCGGAAATTTCCATTCACCGGAATTTCCGAGTGCACCTTGAAGAACATTGGAGAAAACTGCTAAGGAAAGAAGAGGAGTAGGTTCCGACTCCAGTCGGAAATTCCAGTCGGAAATTTTAATTCTCCGGAAATTCTGAGTGATCGGAATTTCCGGTGATGACTTGTACCGGAATTTCAAGGTGGTCGACACAGGCAACGGTCAGAATTGGGGAGGGACTATAAATACCCCCTCACTCACTCAAGAACAACTAGCTCTCAGATTTTCTCTCCCCTACACTTCTTGAAAGCTCAAATCATAGAGATCTCCCAATCCCTTCACCCAAATCCGTTGATCTTTGGAGGATTGGAGGAGAAGGCCCGAATCTACATCTTCACCGAAGGGATTTGCATTTCTTCCCATTCACTTGGGGATTTAGTGGCTAGGGTTTCCGGTGGGAAAACCTAGTTCACCATTGTTGTACTCTTGGTGTTGCCTTGACCTTTTGTGGTCATCTTGAGAGTCCCCAATTAAGTTCTTGGTGAGTGCCTCAAGCGTTTGTAAGGGATTCGATCTCCACCCTAAAAGGGGATCAATAGTGGAAGGTTAACTCGCAACCTTTGTGGTTGAGTTCATCGGAGAAGAAAGTGAGCCTTTGTGGCGTTGCGGCTAACCTGTTGTGGTAGCGCACACCTCTCCAACGAGACGTACACCCTTGGGTGGAACTCGGGATTACATCTTCGTCTCCGCGTGCTTCACTTGGTTCCTGTTATCCTTGCTCCCTTACTTGATTGTTTTGTACTCTAGTTTACCGTTGTATTGCTTAACTTGTCATTTAGGTAAATTCACCATAGTTGCATATCTAGAGAATTTACCTTTGTGTTGAGCCTAAATTTGAAAAGACCTAAAATTTGTAATAGCACCTATTCACACCCCCCCCCTCTAGGTGCCGGATTCCCGTCCAGAGGTCTTGACTTTATATGAGAGTCCCATATCTCTTGAGAATGATCAATTATCTTGTTATAAAATTGTTTGAAGTGGGTTTGAAAGTTTTTATCCCACTATTATGGAGCTTGATAAAAAATTATGTGTTTGTAGATCATGGAAAGCATGCTTTATGTGATAGTTATGTTGTTGAGTTTATTCATGATGCTACTGAAAATTATTATGAGAGAGGAAAATATGGTTGTAGAATTTTTCATGGTATTAAAACATCTCTATATGCTAAAAGTTTTGAAGTTGTTCTTGTTTTATCTTCCTATACTTGTCACTTTGTTATTTCTGAATTTATTTGTGTAAGATTCCTACGCATAGGAATTGTGTTAGACTTAAATGTGTTTTGTATTTGCTTCTTGATGCTCCTTTTGCTTCATTTTCTATTTTCATGTGAGAATCATTAAAACTATCAAGCCTAGATAAAAGGCATTAAAGAAAAGCGCTTATGGGAAACAACCCATGTTTTATTTCTGCTAATTTTATTTTATTTTGAGTCAAGGAGAATGCTTACCTCAGTAACAACTTTTTTGTATCTTTATTTTATTGCATAATTGTGCCAAGTAAAGTATCTAGTAGGAAGTTGATACTAGATTTGGATTTCTGCGCAGGAACAGTTTTTCTGCTGGTCACCGTTAAATTCGTAACTCTTTACAGAAAAATTTAAATGACCTGAGAATTTTTGACCGTGATGCTCAGATATGTGCGCATATTTCATTAATTTTGAGTTTTCTGATCTGATCAAGTTAAGTGTCTCAAAAAAATTCATCTTTACTGGCTGTTCTGTTTTGACAGATTATGTCTCTGTTTTTTGCTTTGTCTCTTGTGGACTTTAAGCAAGGTTCTCTATCATGGAGTGCTGCAGCTAATGTTTTATTGAGTTCTTAAATTGTCTCACAAAAGTACTAAAGTGGATTAATGTTTTTTAATACTAACCCCTCTAATGAAATTTATGAGAAGTTTGGTGTGAAGGAAGTTTTCAAGAATAAAGAGAGAAGAATGATATGATGTGATCAAGAAGACGAAAGAGCTTAAGCTTCGGGATGCCCCCGTGGGTCACCCAAGTATATTTTAATAAGACTCAAACTTCAAAGGTTGGGATGCCCAAGTCATCCCCTTCTTAAACAACAACGTATCATGTCATCTGTAGCGAAACTATATTTTAATTCCGTCACATCTTATGTGCTTTACTTGGAGCGTCTATTTATTTTCATTTCTGTTTTTGTTATTTTTGTTCTCTGAATAAAATGAATCCTAACATTATTTTGTGGGAGAGAGACACGCTCCGCTTTTTCTTATGAATACTCCTATTTTTCACTTATATTTGTTGAGTATTCTTCTCTAGCTACTGCTCTACTTTCAGCTCTTGTTTTTCATGCACCTCTTGTTCAGAGCTGTTAGTTCTCATATATTATACTCTCATATATCATTGTTTAATACTTGGAGAGTTTATGGGTGTTTGGTTAGAAACAAAAAATGCTAAATATGGTAGATGGTATAATGAAAAGATATGCATGTTCTTGTAGATCATTGTCTTGAATTTTTGTGATGCTTGGCAATTGTTCTTGTAGATTTGCATGTTTAAGCTTTTGCATCATGTCGTTAAAACCTATTAGTGGAGAAATGCCGTAAAATTTGTTAAAATTTGGTTTGCATGTTTGGTATCTCTAAGGTCTCTAGTTAAAGTGTCTGAGCAACAAGGGAGACAATGTAGAGTTTTATAATGCTTGCAATATGTTTTGTATATACGTCTTGTTGACAAAGTTTATACTTGTGTTTGCTTCAAACAACCTTGCTAGCCAAAGCCTTGTATTGAGAGGAATACTTCTCGTGCATCCAAAACCTTGAGCCAAAACCTATGTCGTTTGTTTCCACCATACCTACATACTACATGGTATTTCCTACCATTCCAAGCAAATACTTTGTGAGCTATCTTTTATTCAAAACTTATTATCCCTTATTTGTGTCAATTTTTATTAGCTCATGAGGAAGTATGTGGTGTTACGGATATCAACCTTGTTATTTACTTTTAGACAAACTTTCACCAACCGGACAAGTGGCATATACACCGCTTATCCATTAATTTTTCAAAAAGAGCTGGCAAAAGGGATGCCCAGTCCCAATTAATTACAACTTTAACCGCTGCATTCTCTTCACATTTTTGACATGATCTAATCAGCCAAGCAATGATACTAGTTCTAAACTACACGTGTAAACAAAAGAGAAAGAGGGATGATATGCCTTGCTGGTAGAAATAACGTCCTTTATGGGAGCCGCTCTTGAAAGTCTGGTTGACAAGGGGGGTAGAGTGCCCATTACCATTCGTTGACAACGACAAACACCGCTCAAAACTTACTTGTATGCTCTAAATTTCGAAAACCTATAAAACTAAGAAGCTCTAGCACATGCTTGTATCCCTCCTTCCCTCTACGAAGGGCCTATCTTTTACTTTATGTTGACTCAGTTTACCTACTTCTTTCTATCTCTGAAGCAAACAATTGTGTCACCTGTGTACAACAATTCTTATATGTTTACTTATTGCACTTGTTATATTTCTTTGTGTTGAAAACTATCTATATGATATACATGTTCAAAGTTGAAAGCCTGAAACTTATATCTTCCTTTGTGTTGCTTCAATGCTCTTTTAGTTAGATAATATTGCTTTACGAGTTAACTCTTATGCAAATCTTATTGATGCTTGTTTGAAAGTACTATTCATGAAAAGTTTTTTACTTATATGATGTAGTTGTTTACTCCTTGTCTATTCGTTAGAAAATTAGAGATCATTGCCTTGAGTCATTTCACTCATAACATGAGCCTTACAATGTTATATGATCAAGATTATGTGAAAGCATGTCACTTCAAAAATTATTCTTTTTATCGTTCTTGCCTACTCGGGACGAGTAGAACTAAACTTGGGGATGTTGATACGTCTCCAAGGTATCTATAATTTCTTATGTTCCAAGCTATATTATACCATGTTATTACATGTTTTATATGCATTTTATATAGTTTTATGCATTTTCCGGGGCTAACCTATTAACAAGATGCCAAAGTGCCACTTCCCTGTTTTATGTTGTTTTTGGTTCCAGAAAAGTACTTAAGGAAAGATTCTCAGAATTGCACGAAAAAAATCTTGGAATTATTTTTGCATCGGCAAGGTTCCAAAACACTAAAGACGAGACGGAGAGGGGCCACGAGGCGGCCTCACCTAGTGGTGGCGCGGCTCCCTTCCTGGTCGCGCCAACACCTGGTGAGGGCCCCTCAGGCACCCACTGACATCGCCCTTTCGCCCATAAATAGACCCCGAGGAGAAAACCCTAAAAGGATCGGCCATCTTCCACGAAAAGTTCCGCAGCGCCGCCGCCATCGCCGACAAGTTTCGGGGGTCAGAAGTTCCTGTTCCGGCACCCTGCCGGGACGGGGATCGACCCCAGGAGCCATCTCCATCGACTCCACCGCCTCCACTTCGACTCCATGATGGTGTGTGAGTATTTCCCCCATGGACTACGGGTTCTTAGTTGTAGCTAGTTGGTAGTCTCTCTCCCATGTACTTCAATACAATGTTCTCATGAGCTGCCTTACATGATTGAGATCCATATGATGTAATCTGTGTTGTGTTTGTTGGGATCCGATGAATTGTTACATTATGGTCAGTCTATCTATCAAAGTTTGTGAAGTTATTGTTGCTGCAATCTTGTTATGTTTAATGCTTGTCACTAGTGCATGAGTGGCATGATCTTAGATTTGAGCTCTATATTTATTGCTTAGATTGTATCTACAAGTTGTATGCACATGTCATTGTCCGGAAGCGATGTCCCCAAAGTGACATCAATTGGGATAATCGGAGGGAATGGGTGTGATGTGAGGATCACATGTTTTCACCCAGTGTTAATGCTTTGCTCCAGTGCTTTATTAAAAGGAGTACCTTAATTGCCAGTAGTTTCCCTAGAGCCCCCTGACGAGGGGTTAACTCGGCAAATACGATAGTGATGCACCTAGGGTTGAATCGATAGGAAGAGTATATGGGTGTTGGCGAACTCGGACGGCTGACAAGCAAAGGATTGCTCGTCAGATCTATATTTTCAGGCTCACAAATACGATTACAATGGCGACCCGGCGAGTTGGTGACTCGCTAAGGTTAAGGATATTCTGATTGCACGTAAACCGATCGCTTCCCTCCTGACCCATATATATTGGGTTACAGGTCTAAGGAGTCTTAGTACAACTCGAATTATATCTCTCGGCATACTAGGTCGGCACGAAGCCTCTTATCATGTTTCGTACTCCAGCTTCTCTGGACCTCTTTATCTTCTTCGACATATCCTGTACAGAGCCAACAATTGGGCCTTCTAGAAGATCACCCTTTAACATAGCGGGCTGGTTATACCCGTTGGGTATAACCACATCAGCCCCGCTACAAACGGGCTGGCGGGACAAAAGATGTTATGCAAGTTTCTCATTGCGAGCATGATGCACACGGTGGGTGTGTTGTTGGGAGACCCTAAGAGGAAGGTATGAAGTAGTGCAGCAGCAAATTTCCCTCCGTTATGAAACCAAGGTTATCGAACCAGTAGGAGATGAAGAATTCTCTCGAGTTATCAACGGCGCCAGAAAAGAGCTTGACGTAGTTGACGTGGAATCTGCACACAGCACAATCAAAGTATTTTGCCCCAACTCAACGGTGAGGGTGTCAATCCCACCGGCTTGCTGTAACAAAAGGATTAAACGTATGTGTGGAAAGAAAGAGTGATGTTTGCAGAAAGTAACAGGTTTGCAGTTGTGGTTTTATCAGATTAATTAGAAGGACCGGGGTCCACAGTTCACTAGTGGTGTCTCTCCATAAATAATAATAACATTCATCCATGCGTGGTAAACAAATTACAGGTAGGCAATTGACATAATAATGATGAGCAACCCAATGCATATAGTAATGACATAATAAATAGCACACACATGATATTGAAAGGAATATGCCCGAGAGGCAATAATAAAGTGGTTATTATGTTATTCCATGTTTATGATACATGTTTATTTCTCATGCTAGAATTGTATTAATTGGAAACATTAATACATGTGTGACTAATGAACAAATTAGAGTTCCTAGTAACGCCTCTCGTTTAACTAGCTCGTTGATTAACTGATGATCAAGGTTTCCTGATCATGAACATTGGATGTTGTTAATAACGGGATCACGTCATTAGGAGAATGATATGATGAACACACCCAAACTATTATTACAATACGATCAAGTCATTAAGTTTATATTGTTGTACTGAGCATACGAAGTAACCCTAATCCTTAGACCATGAGATCATGTCGATCACTAACACCGGAAGAATGCTTTGATGACATCAAACGTCACACCGTAACAGGGTGACTATAAAGATGGCGTTGGGTATTCCGAAAGTATTAGTTGAGGCTCATGGATCAAGAAGTGGGATTTGTCCTTCCAGATGAGTGAGAGATATACTCTGGGCCCTCTCGGTGATATCACATCGACACCGCTTGCAAGCACGTGACTAGGTCACAAGGATGTCAAATCACGAACGAGTAAAGAGTACTTGTCGGGAACGAGATCGAACAAGGTATAAATGATACCAATGATCGGATCTCGGACAAGTAAAATATCACGAGACAAAAGGAATTGGTTATGACGTTTTTGGTTCACACGATCACAAGATTCATCGTCGAATATGTAGGAGTCATTACGGATCTCCAGATCCCGCTGTTAACTATTGATCGGAGAGGTGTCTCAATCATGTCTACATTATTCACGAACCGTAGGGTGACACACTTAAGCTTTGTCGACGCTTTTGGATAGACACGGAATTTCGGAGAAAAGTTTGGACATCACCGAAATTGTTTCGGGTAATATTGAAATAGTTCAAGGGGTTAATTGACAATGGTTGTTAATAGAATTAACAGATGAACCAAGGGGGTAAGTGTTAATGTTTGTTAATAGAATTAACAAATATTAAAAAGAAATGAAATTGTTTTATTCAATAAAGAAAAACCCTTGGGATTTTTGAGTGGAGATTAAAAGAGAATGAGTGGGCATGAGTGGATGCTCCACTCACATCAAGAGGGAAGAGGTGGAGTCACCCCTAGGGGAAACGACCCAACCTCACCCCTCTCCTATATATGGAGGGGTGGGAGCTCCCTTTTGAGCACACACTTGATCCTCTCTCCCTCCTCCCGCTGCTCCACCTCTGGTCACCCGCTTGGCGAAGTCATGGCCGTTTAATTCTCCACCACACCACGCCGTCGTGCTGTTGGAGTTCCTTGGTGGTTCTACTACTTCCGTTGCCCCGCTGGATCGAGGGAACGGAGGTCGTCATCAAGCCGTACGTGTGACCGAGTACGGAGGCGTTTCCCGTTGCAGCGCACATCTTCGCGATCTTGAGATCGGCAAGTGAACGACTACATCATCCACGAGAATTATTCTCGAAACGCTTACGGTCTTCGAGGATGAGTTTCTCTTGAAATATGTTCCACTCGTTACGAGCATCTCCTAGAGTAGATATTGGCTTGTTGGTTTGTTCTCACCGTAGGAAATTTTTTGTTTTCTATGCTACGAACCCATCAGATATATTATGAAGCAATAACTTTAGTACTCAATATTTATCGAATCCCAGCAAACACAACATGGAGAATTTCATAAAGATGATCTTGATCATGATAGGCAGCTCACAAGATCTAAACATGATAGCACAAGAGGAGAACACAACCATCTAGGTACTGCTATGGACCTGTAGTCCAAGGTAGACTTCTCACGCATCAGTCCGGAGACGGTCATGGGGACGTAGAAGCCTCCGGGGACGATGCCCCCACCCGGCAGGGTGCCGGGGAGCAGTTCTGATCTCTCCCAAAGTGGTGGCGGCGACGACGGCGGCTTGGGACCCGTGGAGGAAAAGGTGATTAACCGTCGTGAGTTTCTAGGTCACGGGGGCTTATATGGGCGAAAGACCTAGGTCGGTGGGCGCCCGAGGGCGCCACACCACCTCCCGACGCTGCCAGCATGGGGCCCGCGCCACGAGGCGGTGTGGGCCCCTCGGGGTCCGCCTTCGTAGCACATAGGCATAACGAAAATTACTCCTAGGGGTGTTGTGACAAATGAACAAGTTCACTGTTGGGGACCCGACCGTAGCGCATAGCATAAAGTCATTACGGTTGTCTTAGGCAAAAAGAAATATACCATTATGCAATCAACTGGAAATTTAAGTGTGGCACAGTTTTCAAGTTTCTCTACACCAATCATTTAATAATTCCACTTTACTAGACCATCATGTTCACCATTAAGCAAATTAAAATCTCAAAACAACATCAATGATTCAAGTGACACAATTTAATGATTTACAAGATTAATGTATCATTTTAATTATACCATCTACCACATTTAGCATTTTCTGTTCTCAACCAAAAACCAATCAACTTATTTAAAAGATAAAACTTTCAAGTAATTAAACAATGAGATATGAGAGTCTGATATAACAAAAGCTAACAGCTCTACAAGAGATGCATGAAAAAAAAGAACTTGAGAGCAAACGATAACAAAAGACGAATACTAACGAATATAAGTGAAGAATACGAGTATTCATATGAAAAAGTGGAGCGTATCTCTCTCCCACACAAAAGAATGCTAGGGTCCATATTTATTCAGAGAATTAAAATAACAAAAACAAAAGAAAACATACGGTTCAAGATAAGCACATAAGATGCAATGAAATTAAAATATAGTTTCACTAGAAAGGACCTGATAGTTTGTCATTGGAGAAGGGGGTGCCTTGGGCATCCCTAAGCTTTGACGCTTGAGTATTCTTAAATTATATTAGGGTGAACCACCGGGGCATCCCCAAGTTTTGACTTTACTATCCTCTTGATCACATTGTATCATCCTCTTCTCTTGATACTTGAAAATTTCCTCCACACCAAACTTAGAGTAACTTCATTAGAGGGTTAGTGCACAAAAAATTATGATATTCTATATGAACACAATTGTTACTGGACATTAGCTACAGCCACTAATACTTAAAACGATAAAAAGATCTAATCAAAATAGTAAAAGAGGCATTGCAAAAGAAAATGGGAAAATCTATCAAAAACAGAACAATCCGAAAAGACGATTTTTTTCGAGACACTTAACTTGCTCAGATCAGAAAACTCAAAACTAATAAAAGTTGTGTATACATCTGAGTATTATGCACAAAAAGTATCAGATGATTATGACGTTCCACTGATTTTATATAATATGTATGGTGGACAGAAGAAATCTGTTTCAGCACAATAATTGAATTTTAACATCAACTTTCGAATAGAGACTTAACTTGACACAACATTGCAATAAATATAAGATACAAAGGAATTGCTACAGAGGTAGGACAAGTCCTTGACACAAGCAAAACAAATTAAAATAACAGGAATAAAAGTGGGTTGTCTCACATAAACGCTTTTGTTTAACGCCTTTGAGCTAGTCACAAAGTGAAACTCAAGTATACCATCAATATCAATAAATTCCTCCAAAACATGGTTTGTTGAAATAGGTGTTTTTGGTATCCATGAGTATGTCCCATTATGTAAACCATCACTTTTAGGCATATTGGGAGGTTTGGGTTTGGGAATATAAATAAACTTTTGCTCTCTTCCTACAAAAGCCTTATCTTTTTGAGTTTTAATAGAAGCAAATGTTGAATCTAAAGTTTCCATAACATCTTACAATTCATCAATTCTAGGATTATGAGTATCAAGGGTGTTGCTAGTTTCTAAAGCAGTAATTCTTCCATTAATATCATTCATTGATTCATTACCCTTGCGAGCATTATCAAGACAAGTTTTCTCCATAGAATCCAGCATTTTAATTATATCTTTCAAAGTGATCTCAGTTTTAACTTCTTAAGTAAGAGGTGGTGATCATACCAAGCTTTCAATTAAATTACAGGCTTCAAAAGCAGGTGTTCCAAGAAAATTACCCCTCGTAAGAGTGTCAAGTACATACCTATACCAACTAGAGATACCAACATAAAAATTCCTAAGGAGGATTAAATTGGAGTGTTTCTTAGTGCATTTTTTATGAGCATAATTTATCCGATATCAAGCATATTTTAAACTTTCTCCTCCTTGTTGTTTAAATGAACGAACTTCAACTTCAGGACTACCCATTTCAGCAATTTTAGGACAAACCGAAATAACAAAATTCAGGGAAATAATTAACAAATCGAAATAAGAAAAAAACAAAACTGAAAATAAAAGTAGCAAACTGAAATAAGAAAAGTAATGCAAGTAACTAATTTTTCTGTATTTTTGATATTAAGCAAACAAGACAGTAATAAATATAAACTAAGCAAGATAATAAAAAAATAAAAATATTGGAAGTGCGAAAACTCCCCTCGCAGTGAATCTTCAAATCCCCGGCAACGGCGCCAGAAAAGAGCTTGATGCACACGGTGGGTGTGTTGTTAGGAGACCCCAAGAGGAAGGTATGGATTAGTGCAGCAGCAAATTTCCCTCAGTTATGAAACCAAGATTATCGAACCAGTAGGAGATGAAGAATTCTCTCGAGGTATCAACGACGCCAGAAAAGAGTTTGACGTATTTGACGTGGAATCTGCACAGAACACAATTAAAATATTTTGCCCCAACTCAACGTGAGGGTGTCAATACCACCGGCTTGCTGTAACAAAAGGACTAAATGTATGTGTGGAAAAAAGAGTGATGTTTGCAGAAAGTAACAGGTTTGGAGTTGTGGTTTTTATCAGATTAATGAGAAGGACCGGGGTCCACAGTTCACTAGTGGTGTCTCTCCATAAATAATAATAACATTCATCCATGTGTGGTAAATAAATTACAGCTAGGCAATTGACAGAATAATGATGAGCAACCCAATGCATATAGTAATGATATGGTGTCTAGTGTGAGATTCATTCGGGCATTACAACAATATACATAGACCGTTCCAACCGCATCTATGACTAATAATCCACCGTCCTGTTAGCGTCCGCACCCCTTTCTGTATTAAGTTGCATGCAACAGATTATCGCCTTAAGCACTGTGTGTAAAGTAAGTAAGTAACATCATCATTAGACAAAGTACTATTGTTTTATCCCTAGTACAAACAGCACATCTACAACCTTAGAGCTTTCTGTCACTGCCCCAGATTAAATAGAGACATGAACCTACTATCGAGTATAAATACCCCATCTTGGAGTTACTAGCATCTACTTCGACAGAGCATACACAAGTAACGGAGAGCATGCAAGATCATTAAATAGCACACACATGATATATTATGAAGAGATAACTTTAGTACTCAATATTCATCAGATCCCAGCAAACACAACATGGAAAATTACACAAAGATGATCTTGATCATGATAGGCAGCTCACAAGATCTAAACATGATAGCACAAGAGGAGAAGACAACCATCTAACTACTACTATGGACCCGTAGTCCAAGCTAGACTACTCACGCATCAGTCCGGAGGCTGTCATGGCGAGGTAGAAGCCTCCGGGGATGATTCCCCCTCCCGGCAAGGTGTCGGGGAGCAGTTCTGATCTCTCCCGAAGTAGTGGCGGCAACGACGGTGGCTCGGCACCCGTGAAGGAAAAAGTGATTAACCGTCGTGAGTTTTTAGATCACGGGGGATTATATGGGCGAAAGACCTAGGTCGGTGGGCGCCCAAGGGCGCCACACCACCTCCCGGTGCGGCCAGCATGGGGCCCGCGCCACGAGTCGGTGTAGGCCCCTCGTGGTACGCCTTCGCCTCGTCTTTGGTTTTTCTGGTCGCAAATATTCCAAAAATTAGTACTGGTTGACTCGTTTTCAATTTGGCAGATATTTCCTTAAGAGTTTTTCTGAAACCAAAAACAGCAGAAAACAGGGAACTGTCACTGTGGCATCTTGTTAATAGGTTAGTCCTAGAAATTGCATAAAACTATATAAAATGCATATAAAACATGTAATAACATAACATGGAACACAAAAAATGATGGATACGTTGGAAACGTATGAGAGCATGCACAACTATATATGGAAAACATGACTATATAATTAATAATCTGTATATTCTCACTTAATGCTATTTCAATCTTGTCAATTGTCCAACTGTAATTTGTTCACTACACACTTGTTCTTGAGAGTTACCACTAGTGTAGATAGCTGGGAACCCCGGTCCTTCTGTCATCATCATTGATTTCCTGCCAACTCCACGCAAGATACTATTCTCTAGTGCTATTGTCTCTGTGTTACTGTTACTACTGCTCTCATATTACTGCTGCTTTCACATCACCCCTTTTACTAGTGCTTTTACATATGCAGCGGAATTGACAACTCTGTTGTTAAGACTTATAAGTATTCTTAGTCTCCCCTTGTGTCGAATCAATAAATTTGGGTTTTACTTCTCTCGAAAACTGTTGCGATCTCCTATACTTGTGGGTTATCAACTACCTCTGCGTTGCTACGGTTCTCTCAATTTCTGCTCGATCAACAACATTTTCTGTGAAACAACAAGCATTTTTCTCATTTTCACGCACCAAAAAACAAATTCCCGATGAAGACCGCTCATCGCTTGAATAACGGGCAGTGGATAATAATCACCGTTGAAGACCCCTAACAACAGTACATCTCTAAAGACGGCATGCCCCTAATGACTACCAGTACTGTCAACCACCGAATTTCACGGAAGAATCAGAAACTGAAAGACAAAGACACCTGGACCGCTGCTAAACCATTTTCCCATAATTTAATCAATCCCCACTTCCACAAGTTTTGATAAATGTTGTAGTGATGGTGGAATTTTAGCACATAAGCATACAACTACCAAGCATGTTATTACTCCATGTCAAGAAGGCAGCAACATTGGCGACTGTTGATGTCTTCGGCATGATGGCCGTCATGTCTGTAGCAATTATTGTCTCCATGGTGTTGAGTCTGAATGATCACTACATGGCTCTGCTATTTTGACGCGAGGGAATGATAACGCGACATGGTACGGCTTGCTGGTTTATGAACTGAACGTGATTATAGCCCCAATTGTTCGTCAAATTAACAGTTGGAAACACCCAAATCACCACCTTGCTTGTGAGATATTCCCCCCTTTTTATTTTTTGAATATAATATGTTTTAGCTTTTTGCCACATGGAGATGTTTAAACTTGTATTTAGACGCTGTTTTAATGTTTAGACTCGCTCATTTTGATGTGTCTAGACACCGGAGGCCCAAACATTATTTGTTTCTTTATTGGGCCAAGTTCTCACGCACGAGCTCGACCAGGCCTTTTTACTCCTCTGTCCCCGTCCTCACTCGTGAGCTGGCCTATTCTTGAACTGGTAGTATTTTTCTGATTTGTTTTCTTGAACTGATGCATGCTCATCAGGAACTAGCCCAATGATGAAATGAATGATCGTTCCTTCCGCGGGCTCTGCATGACTTCATCTCGAGCCGATATATCCCACTTTCTTTGACAAACAAATCCCCAGTTATCGTTTAGATTTCGGATCGAATCGTAACCGCAGGGTTGGTTAGGGTTTGGAGACTCTGTTTAGATTAGAGAGGGGATCTCAGATGGAGGTGTCCGCTCTGATTTCGCGCGCGCCGCCGGTGAAACCTCTGCTGCTGCTGACCCTAATCTTCAAGCATCTGCTCGTTACGAAAAGGGAAAGAAGAACCGCACCTTCAGCTTCTCTGAATTTTTTCCTTCGATGAACGAGGGGCTGCAGGAATCAACAAGCGCATGGACCGGTAAAAAGAAGACAGAGATCACGCATACTTCCGGTGAACATTCTTCTGGCAAGATTGTTGGCGGACAAGAACAAGAGTGAGAGGAGATTGAAGGCCTTAGCTGGGGCTATGATCAGCTGGCAAACGAGATCGATGTTTGTCTCAGGCAGATGGAGGACACCCCTCTTTTGGACAAGTGTATTGTTCATGACGAGTCCTCTTACCTTGAAGCGTTTGGGACTGTTGAACCAACGCCTTGCTCTGTATCGCATCAGAGCTCATGAGGTACCCGCTATTGTTAGATCGTTACTAGAACGAGCCGCGTCTTTCCTAGATAAAAAAATGCTTTAAACTAAACGTACTTCTAAAACAATATTAATGATAAAAAAATAGTACAACTCGATCATTACATGGAAATAGAGAAGGGGCATAATTATTTCGTTGTAATGCCATGAAATTTAAATTGTGTACATGGTTCTATAATGATTTGATCAAATTTCCGACAATCTAGAGACATTGTGATAAACATTGCAAACTCAAAGAGATAGATTAAGCATCGAGCTCATACAGTGATGGTAATTGATTTTAATATAATGAAATTAAGTATATTTTCTCACATAAATTATCCCAAAATTAATAATAGTTGGCATAATTATGTCATAACATATTTACATAAATTGCATCGAATACAGCCGGTACTATATAAAAACAGAGGAACATTTCACCAATAAATACTAAATAATTCATAAAAACATAGAGCAAACTAAGAGATTAAACTATTTACATGCAATATTAATTTGTGCATTAGATCTAGATTGTACAAAATAAATTATAAAAAAATAAATGATTGAATACCACCAACTATTATATATTGAATTGCAGAAATGCACTTCTTTTGACATATAGTTTGAGCGCACGTAGCATGTAAGATACGAATGAACTTCAGTGGCAGAATTAGGATTGGAGAGTCAACCACTACTAATAGCAACGGTGATAGCGGTGGCCGGTGGGGTAGGCGATATGGGTGTTCGCATGCAATTACTATGAGGATAGTAGAAGTCAGCTCAATAGCGTGTTTTCGATACAATACGACTCGAGAGAGCGGGGGGAGAGAAATGGTGTCACGTGGCATCACGGATGAGGTGCCATGTAGTCTCAAGTGCTTGACGAAGGCAGAGGTGTATGGGTGGAGAGAAGGGCAAATTTGACGTAGAGGTGTGTGTGGAGAGAAAGACAAAGTTTGCGTAGGGACGTTTGTTTTCGGTACAATACGACTCGAGTGAGGCGCAGGGAGAGAACGGTGTCGTATGGCACAAGCGGCATGACGCTATTGTGGTTGCTAGGCAGAGATAAGAGAGAGGGTTATTGGATATCTCTCTGGTAGCTCCGAACTCACCGCATGTCGTTTTATAAAAATCGAAACGACATGTTTAGATTTAATTTTTTTGAAAAAAACATATCACTACGTGCACATATTCTACAAACTCTAGAAAATTATTTTTTGTCTACCCCAAAAGAGTAAGCTGCTTTTCTATCTTTTAAAATGCATTCACTTTTGAGCAAACTTGAGACACTTATTTTGGAACGGAGTGAGTATAATATATTCAATAAAATATTTTTTAAACTAAATTTAAAATTGTGTATAGTTAAATATAAAGTGAAATATGAGTGGGGTCCACCATGATGTGGATATGTGGAAGAAGGAGAAGGCTCAATTCCTAGGGAGCTTAGTATTCTTAGAGATATATATGTGACTATATGATACAAACTTAAAACCTTCTGCTTTATGTTTTACTTTGCTTTTGGTACGTTGATATAGGAAAGGTACGGTATATGGACGATGAAAGCCTGTCAAAGGTATTCAAGCATAGCGATCTCGCAGCCAGAAGGTACTATCAGCATTATGAGGTCAATTTTGAATGGTTCTTCGATCCAAAATACTGCCAATATGTTCACCATGTGGACTACCTGCTGCGGCTCATGCTTCGGAATAATGTACGTAACACTTGCCTCCATGCAACTACTTAGTGGTTCGGTGTTCAACAATTATACTCCCTCCGTTCTAAATTAGATGACTCTTTTTTTTAAAAAAAGTGAATATATCTAGATATGTTGTGAGTCTAGATACATCCAGTTTTTGATAAAAGAGAGTCATCTAATATGAAACGGAGGGAGTATTTGTTAGTATAAGGCTCTTCCTGTCTTACTGCTATGTGCTGTTACATTATCACGTCCAATGCGGAAGTTGAGTGGCAACGAGGCCATGTACTGGGATGGTACAATTTCTTTCCCACGTTGTATAGACCACTAGGATACTCATATCCACATGGCAGTTTAGAGTTCAGAAGTGTCACTTTGCAAGGAATGGTTATCCATGTGCACTGCCAAACTTGTTAAACGTGGTGATGGAACCTTTCTTAATCCTCGGCTCCTCGTACACAAATCTAAAACAACTTATGCTTAAAATTGGAGCGAATACAACATAAGTTAGATGGGTATTCAGCAGCATATGCTGCATTGGACCCCTTGTCATACAAGAAAGGCAGAATTCTATTGATATAATACCGTGCTTGCCTCCTTTGATGCCTCGCTGCGAGTTTGTTCCTCTTTATCACTTTGCACTATTTTTCCCAAACTGTTATTTGAAATGTTTGCACCATTGTCTCTGCTTTGCTTACAAACCATGTAAATGAATAACAGAAAACCTTGCAGACTGCCACATAACACATCATTTTAAACATCAAAAATAGATAAGTGCCATCCTTGAATGGCTCTTTGCAATAACTTATCCATGTGCCTGCTTGAACATTTCTAATGGCTCTTTATGGGCAGCGGGAAATTCAAAAGACACATGTTAGTCATAGGTTAGCACTCATTGCAGGATTGCTTTTTACAGCACGCAGACGGTAACAAGCAATGAATGGGCTACTTATAATGCTTTCATTGTGCAGGTATGGTATGAAGACTGGGAATATTACCGCAGAATTTGTAGTTCGCTTCAGGGTGACCAGCAATTTGTCCAGTTATGGGACGAATTGTCTAGTAAAAGTGAGGTGTGCATGATGTGATCGAATCATGTTCTGATTTCCTTCTTATGCATGCAGTTGATTGAATTGTACATTACAAGCAGAACTCATGAGGTAAATATTCCTTCAAAGTCTCTGGCGTAATAGGTGCATTGTATGTATTTGATGTTTTATTCTCGTGCACCCCATCCCATAGCTGTTTTGTTGTTTTGCAGCCAAGAATTGGGAGACTATTCTTTTATCACGCTGAAGATTGCAGCAGGATATCCCAAAATTTGCAACATTTTATTTGAATCAGGCTTCATGGTAACACCCTTCCATCACATATTAATTTAGTTGGCCCTGCAAATTATGACAGTGCTTCATAAGTATTAATGTTAAATTTTGTTTAGGATTTTAGGTTCAGGGTGGAGATTGAGTTTACTTGGTATCGGAAAGTATGCTGGGGACAAGGTTTGATTCTTGTTGAATGCGTTGGACTAGGGTAGTTGTGTTTCCCCCTTTTTGTTTCAGCTTTACGTATGCTTATCAAGAGTTATTGGTTTTCTTCAACATTGCTTAGATGACTTTTGAGGGTGCGTTGAAGCTTGTCTACGAGGATGGCAACCACTCTTTAATTTCTCCGTGCAAGAAGAACTTTCATGAGAATCTAGATACAATGGAAAAGCTGGTAGGTTGCCCTTCTCAAAACATGTTGTTCCCCTATCTATCTAGCTTCTTGGTTCTTCTCTCTGCCCACCATTTATAATATCTGGCTAATTCTTTCATATTTTGATTGTCCGGTATAAACCCCTCTTGGATAGCATTGGTGAACAGGTAAAATTTAAAAAAAGGGATCAAAGTCTGATTTTAATCTTTTTTCACACTAAACCAAATTGCTTTTGCTTGTAGACTGAGGAAGACCGTGTTAAGGGTTTGATCATGGAGTTTCTTAAAGGA
This sequence comes from Poa annua, assembly GCA_026929855.1. Taxonomy (NCBI): domain Eukaryota; kingdom Viridiplantae; phylum Streptophyta; class Magnoliopsida; order Poales; family Poaceae; genus Poa; species Poa annua. Next base: position 84,435,398 of record CM049430.1, read on the forward strand.
GATGTTAGATGCTTCCTTTTCTTGTTTAGATGTTATAGATTAGATGTACTTTTATATTGGCTTTCTATGCATGGGTAAGTTTTTCTTTTTGGCTGATGTGGAAGCGATATTTACTTTCAGGAAGGGAACCACAAGACATATTATGATTATGTGAAAAGGAAGTTGAGTATTGCTATATTTTTTTGGCTTGATCAGAACACCCACAGAAGTATGAGACAAGGAAATATTTATTGTGGCATTTATGTTGAAAATGGAACATGAAGTGGTGCTTCATATGGAAAAAAGGAGTATGTATCTTATATGTTCTGTTGACCGAAGAATGTACAACTATGTAAGTTGATTAAAATTCAACCTATCGAACCCTTGGAGATGATCTCATTCCTTCTAGGCACATATGGGATATATTGAGACATAGATTTGACCGATGAACGATAAATGCGACAAATGTACGATGTTGTTTCTTACTAAATTTAGAGACTAGGTGATAAGGAGTTATGCTTTGATGTTGATTTCTAGGAAATTGATGTGGATTTAGTGTGTACCGCAAGTTAGAACGAGCGTGCATAACCAGAGATGCTTGATTCTGTTAATGGGTATGTATTTAGATATGTTTTAGTGTGTATGTTCACTTATAGTACTAGTATGTATTTATTGTAGTATGTATGTAAACAATATGTGAAACACTAAAACATGTTATAATCTTATATTATAAAACAAAGCGAGTATTATTTAGTTCCCTTGAAATGCTTTTGCGATAAAACGATATAAGGATCTCCTAGATATATACTACCGTATGTTCTTGGACTGGGATTTAGTGACTGGCCCGTTGTAATTGTCCCTGTTATCAACCGTTCAATTCCAATCTAACGCACGAGATTGATCCAGATCTTGAACTTGAAAATCAACTATTTTAGAAAAAATGAAAAATTTCCAGTACGTTGTATATAGTCCGTTGTGCATTCTGTGTGAGTTTCGCTTCATTTGGATAAGTGGTTTATCATTAAATGGCGTTTTATGTTTTGGTCTTAAAAAGCTATTAACTCATAAACGAGTTATCCAAATGATATGATATTTTCTCAGAACACTTATAAATACATATACAGTTTACTGGATTTTTTTCAATTTTTTCTAAAATAGTTGATTTTCGAGTTCAACATCTGGTTCGATCTCTAGCGTTAGATTGAAATTGAACGGTGTATAACGTGGATAACAGGGACAATTACAATGTGACTGGCCATGCGCACAGAATCCCAGTCCGTTCTTAATAATGCGGCATAGAGCCACGGAACGTGATAAAAAAGAAAATCCTTTATTTTAAATTAAAAAATTAAATACGAGAAGGAGAAAAGTAAAAGAACTACTATTCCTCTCGCTCGTTTCGCTGCTCCATTGTCCAGATTCAAGGCCAGTCCAGTTGTCCAAACCGCAAGTGCGAAATCCCCAGCCACAGGCTACCAAGAAAGCAAAATCACAACAACTCACTCTCCAATGGCGTCGACGGCGAGGACGGTGGTCCTGGTCCCCGGCCAGAGCATCAGCCACCTCACCCCCATGCTGGAGTTCGCCGCGGTCTGCCTCCGTCGCGGCCTCGCCGTCACCGTCGTCGTACCGGACCCAACCTCCTCCTCCCCGGCCTTCCGCTCCGCCATCTCCCGGTACGCCTCCCGGCTCCCCTCCCTCACCGTCCACACCCTTCCCCTCCCAGCCCCCCACCCCAATCCCAACCCCAACCCCGGCGCCGCCGCCCACCCGTTCATCCGCATGCAGGCCGCCTTCCGCTCCCAGGCGCCCGGCCTGCGGGACTTCCTCCGCAGCAGCCTCCCCGTCCACGCGCTCGTCGCCGACATGTTCGCCGTCGACGCCCTCGACGTCGCCGCGGAGGTGGGCGTCCCGGGGCACCTCTTCTACCCCACAGGCGCCAACAACCTCGCCGTCTTCCTCCAACTGCCTTCATTCTGCTCCAAGACCAAGAGCGGCGGCGGAGAACTGAAAGATCTCGGCGACGCGCCGGTGTCCTTCCCCGGCGTGCGCACGATGCCGGCGTCCCACCTGGTCGACGGGGTGCTCGACAGCGGGACGGACCTGTACGCGGCCGTGCTGGACGTGTTCCGTCGGAACGCGGCGGCGCGCGGCTTTCTGGTGAACACCTTCGAGGCGCTGGAGGGCTCTGTTGTGGCGGCGATTCGAGGAGGGCGCTGCCTCCCTGACGGCGCCAACTCGTCGTCGGTCTACTGCGTCGGGCCGTTGATCGCGGAGGGGGAGAAGAAAGAAGAAGAAAGGCACCCGTGCCTCCCGTGGCTGGACGCGCAGCCCGAGCGCAGCGTCGTGTACATCTGCTTCGGCAGCCGGTGCACGACCTCGCTGCAGCAGATCAGAGAGATGGCCGAGGGCCTCGAAAGGTCCGGGCACAGGTTCCTGTGGGTGCTGCGTGCGCCTCCAGGCGTCGTCGCCGCCACCGAGCCGGATGCCGCCGTCCTGTCTCTTCTTCCCGATGGATTCTTGGCACGGACAGCCGACAGGGGCTTCGTGGTGACCGCGTCCTGGGTGCCGCAGCTGGACGTACTGCGCCACGCTTCCACCGGCGCCTTTGTAACGCACTGTGGATGGAACTCGACGCTGGAGGCGGTGACCTTCGGCATGCCTATGGTGTGCTGGCCACTGGAAGCCGAGCAGTGGATGAACAAGCTGTACATTGTGGAGGAGATGAAGGTTGGCGTGGAGGTGAGAGGGTATAAGAAACCCGGGGTGCTCGTCACCGCGGACAATGTCGATGCAACGGTTAGGCAGATCATGGACATGGAGTCGGAGGGGCGGCGAGCAGTCATGGAACGGGTCATGGTGGTAAAGGAGAGCGCTGCCGCGGCGTGGACGGAAGGTGGACCATCTTGCGCCGCATTCACCGAGTTTGTGAAGCAAATGGAGTAAGGGGGATCAAATGCAGGTAGGCATGTGTAAACTGCACACTGCAGTACTGTGCGTCGTTATAAACTTGAATAACATGAGTATAAATTTCGATTTATAAAGTAGGATTTGGTTCTGATCCATGCATTCAGGAAATGAAGTGTCGTATTAGTTTTCACTTTTGGAGTCCACGATTGAATGCAGACATTTCATAGGAAGTAGCTCAATTCCTGCACCTGGATTCCTTCTTGTACACCTGCTACTATGTTTTAGTTATTTCTGTACTTGAAATAATGTGAAGGCCATCATCAGTTATTTATCTCGTACTACCGCCGTTCCACAATATGAGCATATGTGGTTCATGGGACATGATTACATGTATATCATTCACAAGATAACTATTTTTTACCAAGAGTTTGCAGGAAGTTCTGGTGCTATTTTGAGCCAAATTTGAAGCTATCAAATCCGAATGAAGTTCTATTGTATTGAAGCTTTTCTTTTCCAAGAACACTATTTTGCTGAGGCTTTCATAGGAATGTTCCAGCCTACAGAGGTTAGATGCCTACGTAGCACATCATGTGTTAGACTGATCCATCCTAAGCATACTGGCACCCCACATTCAGATTGACTAAGCACTGTTTTTCTAGTAAGCCTCTTGTACTTGTAGTCTTGTTGTCAGCAACATTGATGCGCTTTTGGTTCAGAAGCAACTTGTTAGTTTCTGATAAAAATATTGCAGCTTGTGGGCTGCAAATTATGTTAACTGTCATTCTATTTCTAAAGCTACCATTCAACAACAGGGAAGCTAGAGATGTTCTTCTAGATTAATTTCGAGCTTGCCTAATTTTGTTCACATGCTTTGCTGGTTCTAGATGTTTTTATATACAACACTTCGCCTACAGTAGGTTTCAAAAGCAGTAGTTTAGCTAGAAAAGGTAGCTCATACCTTGTGAAGCGGAGGCACCGAGAGTTGGAGCCCTTCACATGTCGCCATCATATGTGCTCTCCATGTCAGATCCAGTGGACACGATCGACCCAACTTATAGCAGTTTTGAGCGTTTCGGTGGCAGGAACAACTGGATCTGCTATAATTATCCAGATTATCCAGATTGAAGATTTTCATGAGGAATGTTTGGATCAACGAACAGATATAACAGTTAAAAACAGAACTGATTACACCAGAACAAATTGAACAATTAGGTAGCATAACATTGAAATTCTCTAGCACTTCAGAATGAACATTGAAAACACTTATCATTCAGATTATCTAGCAACAAGTGCTGCAGCTGAACTCGCTAAAGTATGGCATGTATTAGGCCACTCCTACCTAGCTTGATCCCTCTCAACTCAAGATGCTGCTGTTGGAATATCTAGGTTTCAGTTATAGATTACACATTGTACTCCTGCTGTTCATGTCCACAATGGTGCGCAATACTACACCGTGCAATTTACAGATTATCATCCAAACCTGAAGATTTTCCGCAGACGTTCCCTTGGTCACATTTGCTTCACGAACTCAGCGACCGCGGCACAAGAGGAGCCACCTTCCGTCCACGCCGCGGCGGTGCTCTTCTTGATCTCCATGAGCCGTTCCTCGACCGCTCGCCGCCTCTCCGGCTCCATGTCCATGATCTGCCTAACCGTGGCATCCACGTCGTCGGCGGTGACAAGCCCCCCACGCTTATACCCTCTCACCTCCACGCCAACCTTGAGCTCATCCACGATGTACACCTTGTTCATCCACTGCTCGGCAATCAGAGGCCAGCACACCATCGGCACGCCGGCTCCCACCGCCTCCATCGTCGAGTTCCATCCACAGTGGCTCACGAACGCGCCAGTGGACGCGTGACGTAGCACCTCCACCTGAGGCACCCAGGACGAGGCGGTCACCACCAGGCCTCTGTCCGCCGTCCGGGCCAAGAACCCATCGGGGAGTAGAGACAGTGTCACGTCTGGTTCGCCGGCGGCTGCGGCGAAGGCAGGCGGCGCGCGTAGCACCCACAAGAACCTGTGGCCGGACTTCTCGAGCCCCCTGGCCATCTCGCCGATCTGCTCCAGCGACACGGTGCATCGGCTGCCGAAGCAGAGGAACACCACGCTGCGCTCGGGCTGGGCGTCCAGCCACGGGAGGCATGGGTGCCTCTCCTCCTGCTGCTGCTCCGCGATCACCGGTCCGATGCAGTATACGGGCGGGGTGGCGCGACCGGGGAGGCAGCGCCCGTCTCTTAGCGCCGCCACCGCCGAGCTCTCGAGCGCCTCGAAGGTGTTCACGAGGAAGCCGCTCGCCGCCGCCATACGGCCGAACACGTCCAGCGCAGTCGAGTACAGGTCCGTCCCGCTGTCGAGCACCGCGTCGACCAGGTGGGACGCCGGCATCGGGGGCACGCCGGGGAACGACACGGCCGCGTCGCCGAGATCTTTCAGCTCGCCGCCGCCGCCGCTCCTGCTGGAGCAGAGCAAAGGCAGTCCGAGGAAGACGGAAAGGGTGGCGGCGCCCGTGGAGAAGAAGAGGTGCCCCGGCACGCCCACCTCGGCGGCGACGTCGACGGCGTACACCACGTCGAGCATGTCGGCGACGAGCGCGTGGACGGCGGGGAGGCTGCGGAGGAAGTCCCGCAGGCCGGGCGCCTGGGAGCGGGTGGCGGCCTGCATGCGGATGAACGGGTGGGCGGCAGGGGCGGAGGCCGCGTCGTGGGGATGGTGTTGGGCGGGAGCGGGAGGGAGAGGAAGGGAGTGGACGGAGAGGGAGGGGAAGCGGGAGGCGTACCGGGTGACGGTGGAGCGGAAGGCCGGGGCGGTGAGGGTTGGGTCTGGGACGACGACGGTGACGGCGAGGCCACGATCGAGGCAGATCCCGGCGAACTCCAGCATGGGGATGGCGTGGCTTATGCTCTGGCCGGGGATGACCACCACTCTCTTCGCCGTTGACATTTGGCTATGCTCTGTGAGTCTGAGTTGGACACTGGAGTAGGAGACAAGCGAGCCATGTTATATGCCTTCAGAAAATGCGTGACATCAAGCATCACACGGAGTATTAGATAAACAAACCTTTTTTTTCCAACTAATACTTCAACAATCTCATTGAGTCATACTCCCTCCGTAAAAATTTAATCGTCACAGCCGTAAGCTATGCGTTAATGCAAATTCTAAACACTCCTGCGTCAAGCAAATCGGAACGGAGGGAGTATCTCATTGTCATTGACGCCTACCATGACAGAGCTCGTGACCTTCGAAAATGCTTTCCCATTCCCACAACTATGTTGACTCGCCCGGCTTATCTTTTACCGTTCGTTTGTTGGAGATTCGTGTAATATTTATTATAAAAAAAGACGTTCAGTCAAGATCTACAAGGACCGGAGGTCCTCCACATCGACGGCCCCCTAGGCTGGGCGTACGTCGAGCCGCTGCGGCATGAGGTCACCTCGACTTCCTCGACCGGACAAGCCTGATCGAGGCGACGAGCAAAGGGTGCTCCTCACCTTGTTCGAGACGCATCGCCGCGTCTGAGCTGGGCGGCAGCTCATGAGCGGGGCGCACACCGCCCAAGAGGACCTCGTCACGGTGTTCCGGGCGCACCGCCTCGAGCAACAGAGGCGGCAGCTCGCCGCCCTGGAGGAGGACCGAGCGGTGCGCGCATGGGCGAGCATGAACGCGATCGTCCTCGCGTAAGGCGCTGCGGTGGACGCCACGACGGTCGCCGTCTATGCGCGGGCAACGCAGGCGGTGGCGGAAGCGGAGGCGGCGACGGAGAGGTCGCGCTGGTTAAACGCCCTAGAGGAGGGTCAGGCGCGCCGGAGGCCGGAGGAGGGGCTGACAAGCGCGGAGTCGTCTCGTGGGGCGAGGGCGGCGTTCCAGGGGCTAACGCCACCGCATCGGCGACATCTGCTCGGTTGGAGCCAGCGCACGCTCTGGGGCGACGGCAGCGCTGGGCCGTCCGGCGCAGGCGGCTCCGGTGGCCAGTAGGGCGAACAACTGCGAGTAGCCCCTCTCATGGTAGGGCGTGTTGCGCACGACGACGAGTATGTGGCCGTCGGCGCCATTTTTTGGTGTAATAGGAGGGCTAATTATATTATGTGTAATGATAACTATCTAAACTAAATTTATGTTCATGCCATGTGAAGCCGTGAGCGGTTAAAGAAGCGGACAACACGGACGGTCCGCGACGACTTAAACCGTACCCAAAACCAAATTTGAACGCGGTTTACGTCGGCACCGGCACGAACAACGCGGACATTATGCTTCGGGCGGTTGGGTTGGGTTTTTTCCAGCCGCAGACATTTCCGAACAAAATAAACATGCGGACCGTTGGAGATGACTCGATCGAGGAACCGACTTACCATCTCCGAGCCGACTTTGAGGATTCTGTCTGATCTGATTTGTCATTTGTGCCTCTAAAATCTGTATGTAACTATGTACACAATTAGAGGAAAAAAAACTATGTACACAACGCAGGAAAACGCCGATTCTGACTTCTCCTTTCACCGCGACGCAACAAACCGACCGCCGCCGCCCGCGCGTTGCGCCGCGCCCATGGCGAGCGAGGGGATCCGGCGGCTCACCTACCTGTCCCTCGTCTCCAAGGTCTGCTCGGAGCTGGAGGCCCACCGCGGCGTCGCCGACCGCGACCTCGCCGAGTTCGTCGTCCACCTCGCCCGCCGCTCCGCCTCCGTCGCCGAGTTCCACGCCAAGCTTAAGGACCACGAGTTCGAGGTACCGGAGTACCTCGCCCGCACCCTCCACACCGTCATCCACGCCATCCCCGCCTCGGCCGCTCCCGCCCCCGCGCCCCAGAAAACCGCCTCCGATTCCGACGGTGCCAGGAGTTCCGACGATGAGGAGGGTGCTGATGGGGATCCGGAGCTTGACCAGGTCTGCCACGGGAGAGTCACCCGGGTGGTGGACGCCGGGTGCTTCGTCCGCCTCGACGGGCCCCACGCCCGCGAGGGGCTCGTCCACGCCTCCCGGATGCCCGCCGCCGCCGCCGTGAAGCGTGGCCAGGAGGTGTTCGTCAAGGTCGTCTCCGTGCAGTGGGGAAATATCGGGCTCTCGATGCTGGACCTCGATCAGGAAACCGGGAGGGAGCTCCCGCCGTTGCGGCGTGATGATCGATCCGCTGGTCGTGCCGGGGCCTCTGGGAAGAGGAGGGTTGGGCTGTCCGGAATTGTGATCTCCGAGGAGGAGGAGGGCTCTGGGCCTGCTGCGCCACGGAGGCGGGTCAAGCGGATGAGCTCCCCGGAGAGGTGGGAGCTGAAACAGCTGATTGCTTCCGGGGCACTGAGTGCGAGGGACTACCCTGCTGTGTTCGATGAGGATGAACACTACCAGGAAGACGAAGAAGTGGAGGAGGAGCTCGAGATTGAGCTTAACGAAGACGAGCCACCCTTCTTATCTGGACAGGGCCGGTCCTCGATTGAATTGTCTCCGGTGAGGATTTGCAGGAACCCTGAGGGGTCAATGAGCCGAGCGGCGGCGCTGCAAGCCGCGCTTGTCAAGGAGCGCCGTGATATTCAGAGCCAGGAGCAGAGAGCAATGGTTGATTCCATCCTCAAGGATCTGAATCGGCCGTGGGAAGATCCTGTGCCTGATGCTGGTGGCCGGTGTCTCGCGCAGGAACTGAGGGGCGCCGGCCTATCAGCGGGGACCATGCCGGAGTGGAAGAAAGAGGCCTATGGGAAGACTGTAACATTTGGGCAGAGGTCGAGCCTTCCCCTAGAGAAGCAGAGGCAGAGCCTTCCAATTTACATGCTGAAGAAGGAGCTTATCAATGCTGTTCATCACAATCAAGTTTTGGTGGTTATCGGTGAGACGGGGTCAGGGAAAACCACACAGGTTACTCGGTACCTTGCAGATGCGGGCTATACTGTAGGTGGAAAAATTGCATGCACGCAGCCTCGCAGGGTCGCTGCGGAGTCGGTTGCAAAGCGGGTAGCAGAGGAGGCTGGTTGTCGATTGGGAGAGGAAGTTGGCTATTGCATACGTTTTGACGATCACACTGGACCTAATACGGTCATTAAGTATATGACCGATGGCATGCTACTACGGGAGATTATGGTAGACAGGAACCTTTCTGATTATTCTGTTGTCATGCTTGATGAGGCACATGAGAGGACCATCTACACGGACATTCTGTTTGGCTTGCTAAAGAAGCTGATTAGGCGGAGATCTGATCTTAAGTTGATTGTCACTTCCGCTACTCTTGATGCAGAGAAATTCTCTGGATATTTTTTCGACTGCAATATTTTCACAATTCCCGGAAGAACGTTTCCTGTGGAGATACTATATGCAAAACAGCCAGAGAGCGATTACATGCATGCTGCATTGATTACCGTGTTAGAGATCCATATGAGTGAACCTGAAGGCGATATCCTCTTGTTCTTGACTGGCCAGGAAGAGATTGATCATGCCTGTAGCTATCTTCATGAGAAGATGAAGGCACTGGGTAAGGATGCACCAGATTTGCTAATCTATCCAGCATACGGTGCTCTTCCCAATGAAATGCAGTCAAAGATCTTTGAACCTACTCCTCCTGGGAAGAGGAAGGTGGTTGTGGCCACCAACATTGCAGAAGCGTCTATCACAATTGATGGGATATACTATGTTGTTGACCCAGGCTTTGCAAAAATCAATGTGTATAACCCGAAACGAGGACTGGATTCACTGGTTATTGCTCCGATCTCGCAGGCATCAGCTAAGCAAAGAGCAGGGCGTGCTGGGCGTACAGGCCCAGGCAAGTGTTACCGTCTGTACACAGATAGCGCATATCGTAATGAAATGCCCCCAACGACAACCCCAGAAATACAGAGGATTAACTTGGGGTGGACAGTTCTGAATATGAAGGCAATGGGGATAAATGATCTCGTGGCATTTGACTTCATGGACCCTCCAGCACCTCAAGCACTTATCTCTGCTATGGAACAGCTGTACAGCCTTGGTGCCTTAGATGAAGAAGGTTTGCTTACCAAACTAGGGAAAAAGATGGCTGAGTTTCCACAAGAGCCACCACTTTCAAAAATGCTCCTTGCTAGTGTGGACCTAGGATGCAGTGATGAAATAGTGACTATCATTGCAATGATTCAAACTGGGAATGTGTTCTATCGTCCTCGGGAGAAACAAACTCAGGCGGATCGGAAGAGAGGTAACTTTTTCCAGCCAGAAGGGGATCATGTCACTTTACTCACCGTGTATCAGGCGTGGAAGGCAAAGCAGTTTTCGGGACCATGGTGCATTGAGAATTTCCTTCAGGTATCATCACTAAGGAGAGCGCAGGACGTGAGGAAGCAGCTCCTGGAGATCATGGACAGGTATAGGCTTGACGTTGTGTCTGCTGGCAATGATCTCACGAAGGTAAGGAGAGCCATCACCGCAGGCTTCTTCTTCAACGCTGCCAAGAAGGATCCTGAGGGAGGATACAGGACCCTCGCTGATCATCAGCAGGTGTATATCCACCCAAGCAGCGCACTCTTTCATCAGCAGCCTGAATGGGTGATCTACAACGAAATTGTCATGACAACAAAAGAGTACATGAGGGAGGTCACGGCAATCAACCCGACATGGCTTGTCGAGTTGGCACCGAGGTTCTACAAATCTATCGACCCGGCAAAGATGAGCAAGCGGAAGCGCCAGGAGAGGCTCGAGCCTCTGCACGACAGATACAATGAGCCCAACTCATGGCGCCTCAGCAAGCGTCGTGGATGATTTTCTTGGAGAACAGGGATTTACTTCTTTCTGCCACTCTTTGATGTAATTTAGGCCATATTAGAAGTGTAAATACATAGACTAATCTCTACCGATGCATGCGCTCGAATCATCTATGTTTTATGTTTGGATTTAGAAGTCTTGTGAGGCTATGTTTCACCTTTGGTTTTAGATAAGCCCTGAATGCACATATATATTTGTACCACGTGAACGTGAGAAACTGTGTATTTTCGTTTTTTTGCTGTTGACTTTCAGAGCCGAAACTGTGTATATTCGCTTTTTGGCTGTTTTTTTTCAGATTCATAACCACAAATGTTTGCTCTGTCTGGTTGATCTGTGTTATCATCACTAGATTCTGGTCAAATCATCATTGCAGTTGTTGAGCAACTTCAGTTTGGGGGGATTTTACTGATAAAGGTTGGAGAAACTTCATGTTCATTTATTCACGACGTTGTCCAGTGTTTCCTCTCTGAATTCTTGCAAAATACTGTATGTTAGTTAATCATGAACACCTTATTCCTCCAGGAAATACTCGAGTGCTATCTTGCTACAGATCTGCTGGTGGTGTGATGTCTTCGACTTGAGGATCGATGGAGACAAGAGCTAGTATTGTCTCTACAACCATCTCTACTTTCTGTATTGTGTTCCATGCTGTACTGTGAATTGTGTCTAAAACCTCCAGGAAATGTTTGTTCCATGTTGTATTGTGTACAGCGAATGCGAATGTATAGTTGCTTTTTCTGCTGTTGATTTTCAGAGCCGAAAATGTGTATAGTCGATTTTTGGCTGTTTTTCAGATTCATAATGACAAATGTTTGCTCTGTCTGGTTGACCTCAGCAATCCGCCAATGATTGTGCAACGAATTCAGGTCAAAACATCCTTGTAGTCGTTGAGAAGCTTAAGTTTTTGGGCGGTTTTACTTTTAAGATGGAGGAAGTTAATGTTTACTTCTACACATCACCGGCGTGTGTTTCCTCTCTCTGAATTGTTGCAAAATACTGTATGTTAGTTCATCGTGATACCTTATTCCTCCAGGAAATACTCAGTACATCTTGCTACAAAACTGCTGGTGATGTGATGTCTTCGGGTCGATGGAGTCAAGAGCTGGCCATTGACCACAACTGACTTAAGAGCACGCGTTATGTACTGCTGTTTCTGATTTATCTTTGTTTGCTCCTTCACCATGTCCGAAAGACTTCAGCTCTATTTACTGTCGCCTCACAGTTGCTGAATGCTGAATCAAATACATGGAATATTGACCTGCTGTGCCACTGGTTCACCCAGATGACGTCTCTCAAATCCTAAGAATCCCGATATGCGATGATTCAGAGGAAACCTGGCTTGGCACTTTGACTCTAAGGGACAGTTCTCGGTTCGTTCCGCTTACAAGGTTCATGTTGCTATGCTTCAAAGGGAGGCAGTGAGTCAGACCGGCGACTGTAGCAATGATAACAGCACAAACAAGTTGATTTTCAAACAAATCTGGAAGCTTGCTTGCCCTCCAAAAGTACCATTTTCTGTGGCGCTTAGCTCATAACAGTCACCCTCTTCTTATGAACATTGCAAGGCGTGATGTGGAGATTGATACCTGTGCAAGGTTTTTTGAGGATGGAAGGCATTTTTTAAAAAATTGCCAAAACGGTAGGCAGCGGCGGCGGTCTCTCCTTCTCGAGGATGTTCGGATTCAGCTCCTTTCTTGCACGGCACGGTGCCAGGATAACACTGAGGCTTCTAATGTTCCCCACGCTGAAACCCTTGCCCTGTTGCTGTTAAAATTGCTGATGAGCTGGGAGTGGGTCGTGTGGTCTTTGAAATTGATTCTCTTTGTCCTGAAGCATGCTGCATACTACTGAGTCTACAGCGTATGATCTCTCCACGCTGGGCATGTTCAGAGAGTTTGTAATACTCCAGCACATGTGGTTGGCGAACTATCTGAGCAATGTAGCCCATGCTGTGACCATCGATTTCGCTGTGTCTTAATGGAATATAAGTGCGTTCCATGTAAAAAAAGACTTACGCTCTGTTAAGAATACTCACAAGAACGGTTCAATTGCTGTAGGAATATGGAACAATTCTTGTAGCTAAACATCAGTCTTTTACTGATTATAAACCTGTCAAAAGCATAACTTCCTATTTATTACAGTTTGGCTCGGTGGCAATTAACTCATCCAGGGAAGAAAACACAAACACAAGAGAAATAAGGAACTTGCTATAACAAAGCTTGATTTTTTTTCACGATCACTTGCCACGTGTTAGTCGCGTGCCTTCAGATTATTTTTCTTTCATTTGAATATCGCGGCCAGAACCTTACATGTATAATTTGCATACCAGTTTGTTGCCCAAATTCTGCTCTTTATGCTTAGCAGTAACATCAACACAAAACCATCAACAATTTAAGCACCCCCACAGTGATGAGTTAGTGAGCTGAAAAACTATCTGATCAACCCTCCTCCAATACTACAAAAAGGACTAAATAAATCTTCCAGGCATGTCAACGTGGCAAGCACCTTCCACTATATGCAGTCCCTTCTATGTCTCTGTTTCCGAGTAATAGATCGACCCAAGCGAACCCGTCGCACAGTGAGGGAATCTAGCAAGATATCCAGAGAGCACTCCACTGCCTCAGCTTGCCCTTCCAGATCAAATTCGCTGAGCTCAGGCCGCATGTGCAACTCCGATAGGAGACCAGCTGCGGCTGCCGCGGTACAGGTACGATCCCACGCTGGCTGAGGTCTGTTTTACAGAAACATGTCAGCAAAAGTAAAGAATCAGAGACATCGAGAATAGTCTAGTGTTTGGTTAAACAAATGAAGACAGAAAAGTCTAGCTTTAGCTCACCGCAATTTATGCATCACCGAAGCGGTCAGCATAGACAATGAGATACAAGGTATGTCTTCATCACCCCATATTGCTGTCCACCTCTCCTGTAAATCACAGCTATTATAATACGGTTGCACTTGTGAATATTGACACGATTTAGTGCCTCTTTGATTCAAGCAATTCTCACAGGACATTTGGAGGACTGTAGTTAGTTGAGTTGACAAGGACTCAAGCTACTCCATATATTAGTTAAATTAGGATTTGGACCGATAACCTAAATACATGTGGGCTAACACCACCTCATGGCAGGAAATTGAAAAAACACACGCTGCAGTAACTCAGGAGATATAACAGCAACACCAGCATTAAAGTAACTCCAAAGCAAATATACAAATACAAGCAACACCAGCGTGAAACACACGGTCAACTTAGGTACGCTCCAACACCTATTTGTAGTGTTGCACGACCATTGAAGTCCAACGATATCCATGAACATGGGTAACTCCAAAGCAAATACAAGCTTAAAAGTTGGCAAACTCTTAAAACAATGTCAACCATAATGTACAAGATGATTTGGCTGCCATGCTAGGCCCATTCCAGTCGGTTCATGTCCTCCTCAGATTGGGTAGTCGGTATTCAGAGTCACCATCCATGGCAGCAAACCTCTGCACACCCATCCCCAGCTATGACCATGCTATACAGCCGCACACCCCGGCAACGTAGTCTTTTTATTCCAGGTTTACTTCCTCTACGGGGAGAACTAGCAGTGACATGGTAGTCATGTATGCAGGGTAGAGTCAAAGAGGAGAATCACACAGAGGAAGGAAAAAGATGAAGCCTACCTGAACGTCTAAACTATGTTTGTTGTATGTAAACCAAGATTGCATCAATCTGATTTTGCAAGAGGAAGCAGCCACAAACAAAAAGGAGTGCAGTATGTTAAATAAGAAATGCACTGAACTGTACCTTCAGCCTTCTGTATAATGCGGCAGAATTACTCCAGGTACCATCAAGCAAAACCAAGTTAAGGGGCTCATGTTGCACTCCCTACAGTACAAAAGTTAACTTGTTACAACTGCTAACACAATGACATCTTACCACATCATTTACTTCTACCATGAAAGGTAACATCTCTTCCCTTGCATCATAAACACATAAAAGCAGTATACGTTCAAAGGATTGGTCAATAGTAATACTCAATACTTTTAACATAGTAGTACTAATGATGTGCCAACAAATAAAATTCCAAGTGAGAATAAGAAGACTGTATTGCTTACGCAATAAATATTTCGAAAATTCAAGGTGGGGTTGGAACAGTTCAAGTCACAGAAGACGGCTTAAAGAAAAGAAATACATATCACCTCCTGAAGGTCAGCATTCAAGGTCAAATCATCAAATTTAAGATCCTTGACAGACTTGGGGGTCGCACTCTTATTTGGGTACAAAAATGAGACCTTCTCCTTTCCTGGATGTCAAAATCAAAACAGATATATACAGTATTTAAATGCAAAGAAAACGAATAATCATACATGTCCAAGCTTAAGATAGACAGAGTAATAGGTTTACTAATTGATCTATCACTAAACTAATCTTCTAAGGAGCACAAGTAATAAAACAAAACACCTCTGCTAAAATGTAATTAAAGGGTACAGACAACATTACATTAATAATAAAATTATCGAACAATTAATACTTGTAAGTTGTAATCTGCATCTGTTGGTGTGAAACATCAATGTCTGAGGTCTGTCATGAACTCATTATCAATCAATGCAACTGCAAGAATAATTCAATTCAATAGATACAAAGGCCTTTTGGTTTAATCACTGTGAGTGAGTCTGCCAATGCACTGGGTGGAGCTACTAAGTGGAAACTAGAAAAGGAGCACCAACAGCAACCGAATTCAGTACAAACAGTTCACTAAAGAAATCACAAAACAAAAAGGTCACCTTTGATGCCATTTGTCTAATCTGAAGCTGTTGTGGATGTGGGATCAAAGCAACATAAGACAAGGTAGCTACTGTCCATACTGATTAACTGTAGCACGCATCGGATCATTTGATTGGAAGGTTATATCTTGAGTTGGTTAGCTGCATGCATATGTCATAATTTCGTACTCAATCAAAATGCTTATGCATTTAAAGGATTCCTTGTTTCAAGACAAGCATTCACTGATCAAGCCATCCATCTATCTATATAATGATAGGTTATTAATTAAGCAAGACATAGAATATGAGCAAGTTAAGGTCTAGCAAGCTATCACCCCAAGCAACAATCCACATGTTACGTCTATCGAAGGTGGTTTTGAGATTACCTGACCGCTGGAATGCATCCCACATGATGTCTTCATGCTCTTGGATGCCAAAGAGACACAGGGACGCAGCTTCGATGCCAAATACTTGCCAGAGTAACTTTCCAGTGTTGTTTTGCCGCAAGAAGTCCTGAAAGAACAGAGATGCTCACACAATCCAAGGAAAGGATTCGGCAACAAATACAGTATAAAATCTTCCGACAGACCTTTGGATGCATGTATAGCCAGAATCTTATTCCCCTCCATAGATTGCAAGGGGCGAGTTTTGAGCACATGCAGTCTTCCATTGGTAGCCAGCACTGAAATTTTAGAGATCAGCACACCAGGAAAACTCTTGGAATGGAGACGAGCACAGAAGTGTGTGCAAAAACAAGCTTCAGTTCAGTAAACCATTAGAAACGAATTGCTGCATTGCGTATAACCAACAGTGAATTCGATTACTGCACAGACTCGTAGGCTACCTTCTGGCACAGATACCCCCTGCTCCCGAGCAGACGGCAACCAATCTGCCGGGCGGAGTAGTACTGCAGCTTCTGGTCGGAGTCTGGGAGCGTCTTGTAGACAGCCCTGTGCTTCCTGTCCTCCACGTCCTTGAAATCGCCCTATGAGTTGAGAGAGAAAGCCAAGACATGAATGAATCTACTAGAATTTCCCGTCGATTCGATTCCTGCTATGTAAGTATATCATAGGAGCAGCAATAAACTCTGGATCCGACAGGGGGTTGAAAAAAGAAGGCATTTTTACCTTCAGCTTGGAGCCAACGCCGCCGAAGCGCATCTTCTCGCCGGCCGCGGACTCCATGTCGAGCAGCTCGCGGACGACGGAGGAAACCACGGTAGGGAGAGGCGCGGAGGTGCCCCATCGCTTCCACTCCTCGCTGCTCACCTCGCCGCCGTCTCCGGCGCTGGGGCCGGGGAGGGCTTCCTCCTCCGCCTCCTCCTCGCCCGCTGTCTCGGCGGAGAAGACCATGAGGGAGCGCGCGGAGGTAGGGCAGGGGCGCGCAGGACGCGGCACCGGCGAGTGGGGGAGGAGGGCGAGAGGGTGGGGGCGGGGGAGCGGGAGGCGGCGGTGAAAGGCGAGGGCGCGGATGGAGGCGGGAGGAGCCAGCATTGCCGCTGCTGCTTCTTTATTCCTCAGCAGAACAACACAACACGCCCCAAGTTCAGAGCACCGAAATGGCGGCGTTTTGGACTTTTTTGTTTTCCACTATGAAATTCAGTTTTGGCACTTCGAAATTCAAATCTTATCCTTCTGTCTTTTGGGCTTATGGATATCCACAAAGTTTTTTCTTAAATCTTAGTCAAACTGGTTCTAGAACTTCTGATTGTTTCTTTCAGGTTTGCGTCAATACACTCATATACTCCCTCTATCCTAAAAAGATGACGTTTTGAAATGAATCTCTTGTATTAATTCATAACCATATGGGTATCAGTTGTTAGTTGTAACACATTCAACTGCCATTGTTCATAGAGGATTCTTCTCATTATTGATTGTCATTTTCGTGTTCTTGCTTTAGAACTCACGGCCCAAACCATCATATTGCATCGCTAGATCAACATTAGATTCCCCCAATTACAGAAATATTGAAAAGATTGGTCTCAAGGGTTGATGAATCTATGAGAAGAAGAACTTGATACCACATTGCGAGGATTCATTTTCCCGGTGCCATTCAACGGGTCCAATAAAAGTGTTATATTTATACTTTTTTGTTGTTGGAACTCAAAAATGTTTGCATTGGCGCAATTGTTTGTCGACGTGAGAGTAGATACAGTTGTAGAGACCAAAAGTTATCCATAAATCTATCAGCTTTCCTACTAATTTTCCTATCAAAAGTACTCCTAGTTTTTTAATAGTTGATCGATCGCACGCCTGACCTAGCCGCCGCCAAGCGGCGGGCGCGATTATTTTTCCGGCCAATCTCCACCCGATGGAAAAGTTGGGCTCATCTCCCTCCGTTGCTGCTTCGGTGGCTGGAGGGAGAGGGACCCGTCTTCTCCGTTTTTGCATGGTGATTAGGCTTTGGATAGTTCTACCATGGCGTGTCGTTGAGGTGATGGGAGCGACGCCCGGGCAAATAAATCTGACTCAACTCTACTCCCATATCGGCGTTCTCCTTCATGGCGACGTCTCAGAGTTGGTGGCATCGTGTGTTTGCTGATCTTTCCGATTGGGGGCTTTAGGATTCATGGATGGTGTCGGTGAGGCGGTGGCGGCGACCCCATCAGGTGTGTCTCTCCTTCTACTTTGTCCCCGTTGCTGCGACGTTGCCTCCGACGTCAAGGTGGAGAAGGGAGGACGTGTCGTCCAGGAGTACGTGGAGACTGTTGTCTGCGCAATTGACAGATGGAAGATAGTGTATCCTGTGTTGGGTTTGTTGGAGGTTGACAGTTTTGACGTTCTCACTCGACGTTATAGTCGTGCGGGAGTGTCAGTTCTGCAATTCGATGGTGTCTCCGGGGACATGTTGTCCCGGTCTAATTCTTTCAACAACAATGTTTTTGCTTCTGGCAAACTATTTTAGAGGTCCGTAGAGCTGCTGATAAGAGATGGAGCCGCGTCGAGCTCAGTTATAGAGGAGATCTGTTTTCTGTCCTTTTGGGGGTCACTTTAAGGAGGGGAATAGGTGTTGGCTTTTTTATAGGTTTATCCATCTTTTCACTTATGTAAGTTCAGTGTAAACATGTCTTATAACTCGACTTTATTATATAAATGATTTTATATTATATAAATGAGAATCGTTTTAGCATGAAAAAAATATAGTACTGTATTCCTATACTCGACAAGTGACAGTAGTGGTCAGCTCAGCTGGAGTGGATCCATCCGGCCACGTTACGGCTCTTCCCATGGCGCGTTCCCCCTTCTTCCCCAACCTCCGTAAACCCTAACTCCGAACTGCATCGATCGAAGAACGTGGATTCAAATCGAAATCCTCCAACGAAGAAAAAACGAACGAAATCCAATGGACCGCTCCCGCTCCTCGAAGCGCGGCTACCACTACAACAACGACCAGGACTCGCCGCCGCCGCCGCCTCGCAACAAGCCCCGCTTCGACCGCCGCGGCGGCGGCGGCGGCCCGAACCCTAACGCCAACAACTACCACCGACGTGGACCCCCCGGCGGCGACCGCCGCGGCAACTTCCTACCCCCGGACGCCGGGCCGCCGCCGCCGTCGTTCCAGCCCCCGCCGCCTCCCCCTTCCAACTCCGCGGCGGCGGGGCCCGGCGGCCCCAGCCCGACCACCTCCTTCCGCATCATCTGCCCGGAGTCCAAGACCTACGGCTTCCCCGCCAACTTCATCGTCAACGCGCAGGACGACAGCGGCGCGATCATCACCGTGCACGCGCCCTTCGCTGGGGACCCCGTCCGCGTCATCGAGACGTCCGACGGTGGCGCGCCGCCGCGGGAGTCGGACGGCCGCCCGCCCATGTTCTCCCCGGCGCAGGAGGCGCTCCTCATGGTGCACCGCAGGATCCTGGAGACGCAGCCCGACGACGGGGACGACGACGGCGAGTACGGGCCCAGGGGCAAGGACGCCCGGGACCGGGGCAAGGTCACCACGCGCCTCGTCGTGCCGCGGCAGCACGTGGGGTGCCTGCTTGGCAAGGGCGGCAAGATCATCGAGCAGATGAGGTCCGAGACCAAGACGCACATCCGGATCCTGCCTCGCGACCAGAACACTCCGCGGTGCGTGACCTTGTCGGAGGAGGTTGTACAGGTATGGTGCCTGCTGCAATGCTGTAAACATTTCTATTATTGTGTTTTGATAACATTGGTATTTTTTGTGGAATAGAAGATATGACACCACTCCATTATAAACTAGTATTAGCTGAACTAGTAAAGGAAACAAATATGGGTTCAGAAATTATGGACTGAAGACAAATCAAACTGATAAATGTTCAACTACTCCTATAATTTAGCGAGTGAATGCTGCATCTCCTGCATACATGGAGGTTTGCTTCCCGTGACGACCTTCTGATGTGGCACTTAATGCCATAGCTGCTGTCCCATTGGAAAATATTATTTGGCGTGTAAGGAGAGGGGGAAGTAAGCCAGTGAACAAGTTATGGCATCCATCTTTTGCAGTTCTCAAGTACTTCAGATTTGAGAGGTATCAATCAAAATTTCCGCACCAAAAGCCAAGCTGGACACTAAACCTAATTTTAAGACACCCTTAGATGTTCCTGATCGGATTAGTCTGAGTGTCAGTCTGATCACCAATTTCGTAGTTGGTCGGGTGCCAATTGAGATTAGAGGTAAGTTGTGCACTTCTTTGTTATCACGTTGAGTTAGTCGGAAGGAAAAAGCGCGTTGAGAGATAAAACCAAGGAGAAATTACTGTGCATTTACATTGTTCTAGTATGTGTCTTCTATTTCCTTCCGATGTGTCTATTCCTTCTACCGAGTCTGTGATGATATCTCAAGTTCGTTTGCTTTCACGAGGAGTGACATCGCGGTGGTATGATGATACTCATTGGCTTAGTACAGGAAAAGAGTAAATTTGTTTCGTGAGATGCAATAATAAGAAGAAGCTTAAGCCTTAAGGTTGAGACGAATTAAACAGATGAATTTTCAACTCCTCTGATATCATATAGTTTGCCCCGTCTGCTACGTACCTCAAAATCAGGTTTCTCTGATGACCTTAACCTTTCCCTCCTAACTCTCACGATTTTGTTGACTGATCACCCTTCCCCACTTTCCCAGGACATGTCCTGCTCAAGAGTTGTAATCCGGTAGCTATGCATTTTTTTCTATATACTTTATTTGGTTGCTAAACTTATTTAGTGATAGCTTAAATCGAATGCATTGTCCAACTAACTGTCTTCCAGGTAGTCACTGATGGTTCCAGATTCAGCTTCCTCAAAATAGGCTTCAATCCTGATACATCGACTTTAAATATTATAATTTAAAAGTGGCTTTAATCTGCCGGTTATTTGGTGGAGAACTATCTGGAGTTCATTGTTAACACCACATAATTGTGATTGTGATTTTAGATGCGTGGATGGGCAAATTACTTTTGTTCCCTTTTTTCACTGCAAAACCTGTCATTCTGAGGTGTATTATTCTCATGATATGCTATTACAGATTGTTGGAGAAGGGAATTGTGTTAAAAAGGCTGTATTAATCATCTCTGACCGTCTGAAGGAAAGCTTACACCGTGATCGTGGTCCCTTCCGTGGACGGAATTCACCAGAGAATCGCATGTCTCAGGCTGATGAATACATGGGTGGTGCTCAGCCGATGCCTGGATTTGAAGAACCTTATGCCCGATTTGATCAAATGAGAAATAATGGTAGCATGGAGCCACCAGGATATGACTTTGATTCAAATGGTAGCAAGTTCAATGAACATCCAGAGCTCTCGTTTGATGAAATCATATTTCGAATTCTTTGCCCAAATGACAAGGCTAACAGTTTAGTAGGATCACGTGATGGAATAATAGAGATGCTGCAGGTTGACGTTGGTGTTGATGTTAGGCTAACTGATCATATTCCTGGATCCGATGAAAGGACTCTAGTCATCACATCCAGAGAGGTAAATGGCATTACTCATGTTCCTGTACTTTATTGCCCTGCACACTGTTCTAGAACTTGAGTACCTTATGAGTGTGTTTTCTGTATACTACCCATGGAACTAAATCTGCATGTCGTGATTATATGTCTCCACTGGTTTGGTGGTGTCAGCACCTAAACAATAGTTGTCCTTTTGGACATGCCGTAAGTCATACTTTTAAATTTTTGACTGTAAACATTTTTCAGATACATAGATTGAGAATTTGCAAATCATTTGTTTAGATTTGGCTCAAAAATTATATTCATGATATTAATTTATGTATGTGATTTATACATATATTATAGCGACAATTAGTTGTCAAAGGTAAACTTGAAGACCATATTTATGATATGCAGTGTGTAACGAGATAATGTGTTCATCGAGAGTGAAAACCTGAAAATAGCAGTTTTGAACATATCACCCATTAGTTCACTTGGATCACTCCAACGGTGGTCTCGTGTCATGGTTTGAATTCCATACCAGTGCCAACGGTAGTCAAGTGCACTGGCCACTGTCAGGCTGTGTCAGGCTGTCAGCCTGAGATAAGAATTTAGGAGCGAAAGAGTTAGAAGGTAGGTTTGCGTACTTTGAACAGTGAGTTTGGATTTTATCTCTATTTCTATCTGTTGGGTGATCCCTCTGTATAATGGTGTGTTACATCAATAAACGGAAAGCACAGAGTTATCTCCAGTCTATGTTTAATGATATTTGTTAATCCTATCTCTAACTGCAGTTTGGTTTATGTAAGTGCTGGAACGGAGGCTAAACTTGAAATTTCATATCATTTTGGACTTGTGCAACAATTAGTTTTTCTTGTTATACACCTGTAAAATTATAAGAGTTATAAGGTTCTGGGAATTATTTCCTTACATTTTTATTTCAAATGACTGCACATAAGCTACCAATGGTCAAATGTCACAGGATTGGATTGAAAGTGTAAGTAAATTGTTTCATGGTATCCCAATGTGCTGAAGTCTACACAAGGACGCATGAACTTACATAGTCTTACACTTGCTTCTGGTTTGTTCTGAAGCACATTAATAAATAATTTAACTGAATAGTTAGTTGGATGCTTGTTGGTTTATTACTGCACATGTCAGTTGGACGAAGCAGGTTTTGTGGTCAAATTACTCCTGTACAACACAACATGATCAAATTTGAACCGCCCTTTATGGCTTAAGGCTTTTAGGAAGCATAGTAAGCATATCATATGCTCATTGATGAGCAGATCGTTGTGAGTTTATACAAATCTTAGATTCTGGAATAAGAGTTAGGTTGCTGTTCCGACGGTTTCTCAAAATTGCATTGTAGCTTTCAGAAATTATATGACCAGTTACATGTATTCTGCAAACTCGTGCATCAATGTAGTTACATATAAACCTGCTTCTTCAGGTGCATAATATATTTTCTGCTCAATATGTTACTGATTGTGACACTGATCTAAAGTAGCATCACTTGGGTGCTAACTTGCCCTAAAGGCTAAAGGTCTTTGACTTGTTGCCTGCCTGACAAGACCCTGCTCTTAGTTACTCTAAAGTTCTGTAGTTATCTAATTTGAGTGAAACTAAGCTATGTTTGCTAAGTCACTTCTTTTGTATCAATGCAGTTTCTTATTTTCAGCTCTACGGAGCAACTCTAGTTGACAAAAAGCAGTATCTGCTTGCGTGTAACCTTACTTTGGCCTTATGTCATGACGCATAAATACTTTGATCTCTGTTTATTTTAAATACAGAAGTTCTTTTTAGTTGAATTGTTATGCACACGTTTGAATTTGGGCATTGCTTTTTCCCCTCACAGGTTTCATTTTTGTACTTACCATATCCTGGTTTTGATATAGGGCCCAGACCACGAGCTTTTTCCAGCACAGGAAGCGTTGCTGCACATTCAAACCCATATCGTAGATCTTGGCCCTGACAAGGATAACATTATCACGACAAGGTTACTTGTCCCTTCAAGTGAACTTGCTTGCTTTGAAGGAAGGGAGGGATCCTTATCTGATATACAGAGACAAACTAGCGCAAATATACAGATATTACCAAGGGAAGAACTTCCATCTTGTGCTCTAGAATCTGATGAGCTTATACAGGTTTGTCTTCATTGGCTGTGAACCCTCAGTTCTGCTATTTTTTAGAATCTAACCAGGTGGCGGATATCTATGTGCAAGATGGTTTAATTGCGTTTTTTTTAAAGTTCATATAAATTCTTTATGAGGGTGGCAGATGCGATTTCTGTGTCAATAGGCTAGAGTTTGCTTCGTTGGAGTACAGCAGGGTGTTTTCTCTCTCTTCCTTTTTTTAGCCAAACTGGAGTTAGCCTGCTTCTTAGCTGCTTCTCGCTCATGAGGAATGAGCTTTAAGTTATTCGTTAAAAATTATAAAGTTCCATGCTAATGTTCTATGTTGCCTGCATGGATGCAAAAGTTATATTTTTTTGAGTGAGAAGTTAATTGGCCATTTACCACATTTGTTTTAACAGATTGTAGGAGAGATTAGAGCTGCTCGGAATGCTCTCATGCAACTAACTACGAAACTACGAAGTTACTTATACCGTGAGATGTCTGGCCCTAACCAAGTTGGCGGCATTAATCTACATGGATCCATTTCTCCAGTGAAAGGTTCACCTCGTGGACTATACCCTGGAAATGACCATCCAATGGCTATGTACCAACAACCACCACCACAAATGGCAACGTCATGGCACTCAAAGGTATCTCTGAAGTATTTTTACTCCTGATATTCTTTGGTACCTCTGTCTTTGTCTTTCAAAATGTGTTTAATTATACCCCCAGACATCAATGTACTGTTATCTAACTATCAGTGGGTTGTAACCTTGCATTCTTCTTGGCAGAGAAAAACAGTAACCTAAATAATTCATAATCATGGGGATATTTTTAACTATCTGATGTTAATATTTGTACTGTGTGCAGTAGAGTTATAGTCATCTTACTCTTGTAGTATTATTTCATCTGGAGTCTGATGATTATGTTGGGATTGCAATGTTTAATTGCAGGATAGTGGAGTTAGTGCAAGTGGATCATTTGAGCAAGGAAGCAACATTAATGATGATATGAGGCAAAGTGCTCCAAAACGGTAAGCTTGTGTGATTGCTGTCAATTCTTGTGTGTTGATCCATGACCACCTTACTTTTTTCTTTTTTCCATCAGATTTGCCGTCCCCCTAGTCACTAGAAGCACATTGGAAGTCGTCATACCAAACAGTGCAGTTGCAAGCCTCAGCATGAGGGCTGGGAGCAAGCTTGCCCAAATAAGCGAGGTGCTGTATATTCTGACTTTATTTGTAGCGAACAAATGACAGTAGCTCTTCACCACTCTTAAATTTCTAAACCTCTATTGGAAAACAGATGTCAGGTGCATCTGTCACACTTGCTGAAGATAGACCTGGAGTCATGGAGAAGGTTGTTCGAATATCGGGTACGCCTGAGCAGGCTGACAAAGCTCAGAGCTTGCTCCAGGGGTTTATACTTAGCAGTGAGTCTCTCTCGCCCCCGCCTTATCTTTAAATTATTCCCTGATCGTTTGCACTGTGAAATATATAACTCTTATTCCCTTTGCACTGCCAGTACAAGACGACATGCCATCGGGCTAATGGTGTTGTTGCCGTGTCTTACCCATCGCATGGTCAGTAGGGCCATTTGTCTAATTCTTTTTAGAATCTCCTGCCTACTTTAGGTGGAGTGCATGAGCTCATGTGAGGTATTTATCTCCAAGTTGTACGAGTTTTCGTTGATTTAAGATTTGTGTCTTTATGTGTAAAAGTGTTCATGTATGATATTAGCTGTTACGTTATGTCAAGTTGCCAGATTGTACTTGCCTTCTTCACAGTAGAATGAACAAGCTTAAAGAACACCACGGACAATCGGGAATACTTCTACCATATGAAACTTGTACCAGCTGTTGCCTCTTTCTGTTCGTAGGTCTTTCTAGTAATTGCACATTGGATGATATTGCCAAATAGTTCTAACTCAGGATGACTCACATTACAGATATGCAAAAACTATTTAGAACTGACATGGTGTTCTCTGCCATCGAACAATTTGTGTTAAAACCCCGCATCGAACCATGATACTCTAGCACCAAACTGTACAACGTCTACGTTATAGGTGGGTTAAAGCCTTTATTAGTAGTTCTTCAGGTATACATGCAACAATATCAAATAAAGGTGTCTGACTTTATCCTATTATAATAGTTTAATACCTATGAAACATGAACAAATTGTTCCAGTTAGATAATCACAAGTGGAGGAGCTTCATTGGACGGAATCACCCCTTCGGTTGATTCTCTCTCATGTTTCTGAATGGGGAATTTTTGCTCCTTCCTCTGCACCTGCTTCTATTCTGCCTCTTACGCTGCTTGCCTGCCCATCCTCCACCCTCCGGCTCGCTGTGGACAAGTAGGTGGTGGTGAGATTGGAGGGCCCAAATGCTGGCTGTGAAAGGTTACTATTCAGGGACTTTGACGTTGCGTGTATCCAAACATGTTATTAGCTTGTTTTGGGATTTTGATGTATCCAGCATGTTATAAGCTCGTTTTGGGATTTCGATATTAGCATATCTGGCATATTATAAGCTCGTATTTAGATGTTGTAATATGCTGTGCACACTATTGATGTAGGGTTATGATTTTTCATAGAGATTTGCTACAAGTGACTGATTCCTTTTCTCTACTGCCAGTAAAGGTTGAAATTATAAGGATAAGATGCAACATCTTAAGCTGGATAGGACAATGAGGGAGGCAACTGACCCCCGCCTGGCCGACTAATATTGAGTAGCTACAAAGAGTCGAAGATATAAGTTCTCAACACTTAAAAAGAGTCCAAACTCCTCATCACAGATTATTCTCAAACCCACTCTCTGAGTGAATAATGATCATCATGACATAATGGCATTTCAACATTGGTAGTATTACAAGGACACCAGACAACATTTGTTTTTTTACACAACATAGTACAACGTAGACGTTCTCCTGCTGTCGAGGGGAACATCACCCTCCACTCACCAGGTAAAACAACCCAAACCAGACCAGCGTATGTCTAATGTTTCCATATCAGTTGGAAGTTGCATTATCAAGATATCCGGAATCTCTCACATCCAAAATTGGCAGACTGATCTCCAGTCTGAGAAATACATGAATCGAACACTTCTCAATGCTTGAAACTACTAAAGTTTGTCCAACAATCATCGGAAGATATATCTAAGGATTAGCTGCTCCATAACAATCCCATGAACACTGAGAAGATCATTAAAAACCCATTCTTATGGGCATGCCAATTTTTTCAAAACTCACATCAGAGATTACACCCAATCCTACCATAACCTAGCAGAAACAACACCAGGGTACATAAAGAGGCAAAAGTGGATGATAAGGAAAGGTAGAAATCTTGTGTCCAGAGAATTTCAATCTAATCCATTAGAAGGACAAGAATACACGTTTCCTCAAATCCATCAGGTTAAATAACCAAAACCAGACAAACCTATGTCTAATGTCCAACCAGATCATGATATATGGTAGCATTAAACTTGTCACGAACACGACAGTAATCAGACACTAGTTGAACCACCTGAAACTATAACGATAACTAGGCTAACTAAGTCGAAGAGAACAGAAAGGATAGACAGGACAGATGGAAGACCAACTTAAGCAGACCCGTGTTATCCCATCAGGGTGTGAAGATCACACATCCCAAATTGTTCCACCCATGTCCTAGAGGGCCGGCAAATCAAAAGCAAGTAGAACATGAATATCGATACCATAATCATCATCACCATCATATGGTAGGCTAGAATTGTTGCAAACAATAGTAATAATACAAATCCGACGATACTTATTTGCCCACCTCAAATCAAATCACAACGATTTCTCGTCAGACAATCCCATCATAAATCCACAACACTATATAGATAAGACAGATTATAGAACATCCATCACATAAAGTATATCGAGGGAGTAGTAACGGACGAACAGACGGTAAAAAAGATTAGATCTTGTCGATGTCCTCGTCCTCGAACTGGATATAGTCCTCGTCGTCGGCGTTGTCCTCGGGGCCGTCGACGTCCACCCCCTCGTTGAGCCTGAGCGTGTCGGGGAGCTCCCCGTAGGCCTTGAGCAGCCTGGACTCGTCGTTCATGTACTTGAGGATGACGTCGGCCTTGTCGTCCTGGTAGTCGCGGAGGCCGACGAGGACGATGTCCCCGGCGGCGATCCAGACCTTCTTGTGCATCTTGCCCCGGATGTGGCAGAGGCGCTTGGTGCCGTCGACGCAGATGGCCTCGCAGCGGCCGTTGCCGAGCATGCGGGTGACCTGCGCGTACTCCTGGCCGTCCTCCTTGAAGACCAGCTCGCGCTTGTCGTCGTCGGCCTCGTTCTTGCCCCGCTTGCGGTTCTTGCCTCCCTTACCCTTGTTCTTCGGCATGGCTGGATCGGATTGGGTGCGGAGGAGAGGAGGAGACGAAACCCTCGGTTGTAGATCGAGATGGGGAGCGGTGGCGGTGCGGGTTGCGGTTTTTTTCTAGGTTCGGCTTTGGGCTGCGAGTCTGTTGGGATATATAGGTGCGGAGGGGTGGAGGAGGGTGAGGTTTTTTTTGGGGCGTTTGATTTAGGGTTGGGAGGGGTGGACGGTTGGGATTCGGCGATGGGGATGCCGTGTACGGGTGGGTCTCTGCCTCTCTTGAGAGGAGAGGTGTTCGACTTGGTGGACACCAGGAAGGACTCCGACCGAAGTGGGGAACGAAGGGATTTGATTCTGAGCGGATTCGACTTTTTGGAGTTGGAATCCAGTCCTATGCGACATCAGGTTGAGTAGTGCACAAGGAATCCAACATCAATCAAGTAGCCAAAGAGAACTCCAAAAAGGAAACGCAAACGAAAATCCACGTATTACCTGTGATGGATTTTATTTTCTCCTTCTAAATGGCCGCACTGTATTTGATCGCGTAAGTTAGAACATTTCGACCGACGCTCCCGTAAGGTCCAACGAAATGCCCCGTCGCCTAGCAACCTCTTACTTCATCAGCCCAGCGACGAACAACAACAATGTTGTCCCCTCCCCTCTCACGTCGTCGGCCCGGCGATAAATGACAATGAGACAGAACCCAATGAGTTCTCTCTTGACACCTAGGACTAGGTTCTAGTTCAAATGTTAATTTTGTTCTATTATAATTTTCCAAGCTTCAATAAAAATTAATATGTTTGTTCAAAATATACTACGCTTTGAACTTTTTACAAAACTACTTTCAAGGCCATCCATCACTCTCCTCCCGAAGAAAAAAGATGCCAACACCGTCGAGGATTTCAGGACAATCGATATCAACTCGATATTCATGAAAATCGTTTCAAAGGAGAGGAACAAACATTGTCTTTAACAATACTCATCCACTTATTGACATTGACACCTATTACATCGGACATGTGTCCAACACTCCAATAATGGACACATTTTCGAGAGTGTATATGAGTTATCCATAGTCGATGCATCGGATGGACGCCAAGCGATTGATATTATACCTCTCGGGGTAAAACTTCTTGTTTCAAAGGGGGAATCGATCAAGCTTGATCAACCATTAATTGCAAAGGTTCAATTGTACGAGACATATTTTTGAGTCGTCCGAGAGCGGTTCACGGATGCAATGCTTTTCATCCGAGTTTCAAGCGATTACGGGTTGGCTGTCTAATTGTCCAGGCAGTAATGATAGTATCTTGTACCTGAACCGGTGGCTCACTTTTTCTAAGTAATGGGGAAGAGGACTGAAACATGCCACTAAAAGACTCTACTGAGACAAAAAGATGGGCTGTCAAAATGGTAGAGGAGGTAGGATGGGCAGTTGGTCAGATCTAGTATGGATCATACATGGACGATAGTTGGAGTATACACGCTTATTTTGAAGCCTTTCATGTTTTTGTTTTCAACAAAAAAAATGATATTTTTTCCATGAAAGCTTGTTGCTTTTCAAAGGTTTCTCAATTTTGGAATATGGCTACATGCTTTTACATGCTCTCCTAGGTGCGCATTTACTCTGAGCTACTGTGACTATATATTTTTCGCATATTATTTTCTACTAGGAGTATTATATATTCCTATGAATTTTTTTTTCTGAAGGTGAAATCCTGCCTGTACTGTATAGCGTTTCATCATCGTCCATCCCAGGTTCCGAGTTCGAACGGAAATACAAGTCTGAAGATCTCCCGGTACGCACCGGAACTCCCTCCTGCCATGGCTCTCCTTGCCCGACCCGGCCACGACCGAGTTTCCCAATAACCTCGCGCTGCCCTCTCCCTTTGCTTCCTGCACCAGGATCTGCTCCGCACCCACCCGACTCGAATCGCGCGAAGATGGACGTCGGCGGCAGCGGCAGCGGCAAGAAGTGGAAGATCATCTACCCGGTGTACCTCAACTCCAAGAAGACGGTCGCCGAGGGCCGCCGCATCGCCGCCGCCAAGGCCTGCCCCGACCCCACCTGCATCGAGATCGCGGACAGCTGCGCCTACCTCAAGATCCCTCGCACGATTGAGGTGAACCATACCGTCTCGTCTCTCCCCCTTCGTATCGCTGAAAAAATTGCAGTCTTGGGGATTCCCTCTGTTCTTCCTTAGATTCGTTATTATATACGGGCGTTGATGATTGAAACTGCTGATGGTGTGTGTGCACTGTGCAGTCGGATAAGGCGTATCCACGAGATTTCTTCCAGGTGGGGAGGGTGAGGGTGCAGCTCACCAACGACGACGGCACCCCAGTCAATCCTGCAATCAGAACAAGTAAGTGCTGACTGGTCCTGGTAGACGTCTTGACTTTCATCGAAGCATTGTTTGACATAGTGGAAGCTATGCACACGCCGTTTCAATCTATCTATATTCCAAATCCTGTTAGTGCAGCTAGCAGAGCTGTCAGGGATACATATGTGCTATGTCATGTCAATATTTTCATATCCTGCACAGTCTTGCTCACATTGACACTATCATCTTGAATTGCTTACACATGGTTTGGGACGACTTGCCCTTTGTTTTTTTGTGTCATACGTTTTATCCTATTGACTAGTAATATATTCAGATAGTGATGCTGTGAAGTGTGATTAAGTCGTGGATGTACGGTGCATTTAGCATTACAGTGCATAAATACTTCTCTGCTTGGATGTTTTGTGGCATCAAAGGGCTAGGATGCAAAGTGTGTAGTGTGTTGCCTTACGTAGATCATTCACTTCCTGACCTTTGCTTGGTAGTGTTGTCAAATCTGGTCAATAATGCTTCTATCTAGCTCATTATTATAGACAGTTATACATCGCAAATATGCCCGTATCCTCAGTTATCCTTGATGCTGTATAATATGGCTACTTCGATTATACCTTGTATATGTATAATAACTATGTGGGATCACAGTTATTTCCTCCAAATTCAACTTGTTTTGGAAGAAGGCGAAAACTTCCATCACGTATAACTCTTAACATAGTCGAAATCGTCTAATAGGTTAAACGTAGCTGTATCCACCTGGATGTAGCCTCCAGTATAAATTTGACTTTTATAATTTGTAGATTGTCTGCAACTGGTAAGTTTTTCCTGTTGTTCCTCGCAATTGTGTGTGCATTTATGGGTAGTGTTAAATACATAGTCTTTTATCTGTTGGTTTGTAGTGTCCAAGGCCATCTATCCATGTCACTGGGAGTCATTATTTTGCTAACTTATTTAGAAGGTTTCAAGGGGTAAATACAGTGTTGCTTAGTGTTATTGTGCTATTGGAATCTTGATGCTGTCTTTTATTTGCTTAACACTGTTTTTTGCAAGTAAGGCACGACCTGCGTCTGCAAATACTAACAGTGTGACTGTTCTTCTGCATACTTTAGCAACAAATTTATTGTACCTTCTGTCACCATGATACTGAAGTTGCTTCTAATATCATGTTTTTCTACGTCTGGCAATTCTTGAAATCCTTAATAGTGCAACAGGATACTTCCAATGATATGCACGCCTTTGAACAAGTTTGTGTATCCTACTGACGCCAGTCCTTTGCATTTCAGAGAAGCAGCTAATGATCCAAATAGCAGAGCTGGTCCCCAAGCATCATGGGAGGACTAAGAAGCAGGAACCCGCGACTGGTCCATCAGTTGCACCGGTTCACAAGAAGAAGAACAAGAACAAGAAGTGATGCAAGTAGAATCTAGTGTTGTTTTTTTCTGTTCATATCGAAAGTTTGTTAGAAAATCCGCCGAGCGAGTTCTCAGTTCTCTGTCTGCTATGAGGCCTGAATAACTGTTCTTTTAGAGGTTCTGAGTTTCCGATCCATTTGGTGACTTCTGGAACCCGTCAGGAAAGGCCTCCTGTTGTTTGCGGAAATGATAGTCTCAGTTTTCTGATGTTTTCAGTTTGGCAGGACTTTATTTGCAAATCCAACGGAGAGATATGTTGTTAGAAGCCTGGAATGCATCTGAAAAGTGACTTGTGTGTGCTGACTTTTTATTTTACTTTTATTATGCGAATATGCGGTTGTGTGCATCCTATCAATTCAGAGGCCGGGAGTGAATTCTAATAGCTTGTATCACCTTGATTCGAACTTTTAAGTCAATAAAACACAATTTATTGAAAATAAAATGTGTCACCGTGTACTGAAAAAGAAGGAATCACAAACTGAAAAGGCCTCGGCGGACTTCTAGCAGTGTGCCTAAAAAAAGAATGGACCACACCGTGCTGGAGATGACACACTGAAGCAACAAGTGACGATAAATTGACCTGGGCTGGAACTCCTAGAAGTTTTTCTCCTTCCTCTGTTCGTGTGCGAATGCCATGTCCGGATGTCCCTCGTCATTCTCTGAAAGAGCGTATTCATGGAAATGAGTAGATATGAAAAATCTTCAAACTACATAGCGCACGTGAGAAGGCAACAATACAAACTGAACAAGTAGAGGAATGGAGAAAGATTAATACAAGTATACAACACACATGTGCTAGTTTACCTGCAGATGTGGGACGATCAACAGTTGATGTTTGTCTCCAAGCTGTAGGGTTCTCTTGTGTACAACACATACCATTCCCTTTCGTTCTCTCCCTCCTGTGCATATGCCTTTACACGCCCGACATGGCTGAACTTTGCCCACTCAGGGCCAGATTGTCCCATGCCTATGGAAGTGAGCAGCGCTAGACTGCAGTCCAGATTCAGTTGCCTTGGACTGATATCTCTCATGTATTCTGGGAGTGCTTCAATGCCATAGTCCTTTAGCTCGAGGCTTTGGAGTAGAGGAACACCCTCCAATGCCTTCATCTTCGGGCACATGATGACTGCAAGCTTCTGTAATACAGGGAGATCGCTGATCCTTTCCAGGTCAGGGTTCTGGGAGACTTTAAGATCGACAATAGAAGCAAAGTTCTCAAGTGAATTGAGGTGTTGGATGCTTTTCATATATATTTTTCTCAAAATCCTTGCATGGCAGGAAAGGCCTGGAGGAACATGCCTCAGTTTGCAGCGCTTGAGCTCAAGTTCCTCCAAAACGGGCATGGCTTTCACTTTCTCCTCCCAGTCCCATTCCTCCCATTCAACCATTCCTTTTAAGACCAGCTTGTTCAATCTGGGAAATGCAGCCATTTTCTTGGAAGGGTGGTGGGTATCGTGATGGCAGAGTTGCATGAAGTCAGGACCAACATGCTTGATAGCCGGAGCATGGTTGATACGAATTTTCTGCAAATACAGTAGCTCACATAAGCCATCAGGTAGTTGGGTGCACCATGCCAGATTATCTATCCCTAGAGTTTTTAAGCTCTTGAGGGCCACCACAGATGTGGACATCATCCACCTTGGAAGCCGTTGGCCAAAATATCCACCAATTTCCAGAGATTCTAAGCAGGGGGGAGGGCACAGCTCATCAAACAATTCTACAGTTTTCCTTTGATCTTCTTCCTCTTTGACCAATCCGTCCTCTGCCGTTCTACTGCTCCACCGTAAGATCAGGTTGGTAAGGTGTACCTTCTCGCAGAGCCTTGCCATCGTGGCGGATGAGGCATCATCAACATTCTCCAAACTATTTATTCCGAGCTTCCTGAGCTCACAAAGAGGACCCAACTCTTCCAAACTACACCACCCGCCGTCCATGTGGGCTGGAAACCCGTATAGTGTCCTCATATTTGTTAGGCCACAAAATCCTCGAGGTATGGTGGC
The DNA here is from genome assembly GCA_026929855.1 of Poa annua. NCBI lineage: Eukaryota > Viridiplantae > Streptophyta > Magnoliopsida > Poales > Poaceae > Poa > Poa annua. Next base: position 84,468,822 of record CM049430.1, read on the forward strand.
GCCTTTACTAGTTTTATTCATGTTAAGATACCTCAGATGCCCTAGTTTGACAATGCTAGCAGGAAGCTTTGTCAAATTTCTACAGCTTCTAACATCAATGAGCTGCAAAAACTTCATCTCGCCTATCTTATCTGGCAGCCTAGATATGTCAGTGCGTTGTACAGACAAATACCTCAAGTGCTTGAGTTGATATAGTTGATCAACCAATGCAGCAATGTCAGCAGATTGAATGTGCAAAGTGCGTAAACTTGGAAAATAAATCACTGAATCATCAGGTCTGCTCTTGAATTGGCCAATTGATATTAGCATCCTTAGACGTTTCTGTTCTTGTAACATGCTCCAATTCAATTTACTTGATTCAGATCCTCCGGTTTCTATAGATAGCCGAAAAAACTTTTGGGAATCAAGTTTACTAATAAAGGACGTTTCTCCAGTATTAGCTACTATTGCTTCATCTCGTGACACAAACTGTCCAAATGAGCGAACAACATCATGCATGATGCAGTGATATCGACCAATAGTCTTGTGCGGCTCTATGAGGTTTCGCAAGATTAACTCTGTATAGTACTGTCTCCCAGATTCCTCTAGGTCATCTGATGAGCTCCCATGGACAAATCCTTCACTGATCCACATCCCAATAATTTTATCCATACCGAAGATTATGTTTTTGGGGAGAAGGGAGTAGTGCAGAAAGCATTGCTTCAAGCAGGGAGGCAAATCTTCATAGCTTACATATACAACATAGTTCAGCTCTTCAGGCATTCCAGCAGCCGACCATGTAGAATCATGCAAGACTTTTTCCCAATCACTGTGATTTCTCTCTTTCTGTCGCAAGAGCCCTCCCATCACTTTGATTGCAAGTGGCAAACCATCGCATTTTGATATAATATCCATTCCTATATCCTTCAGTGTAGCAATATCTGATCCATCTTTCTCATTTAAGACTACCTGCACAAGCCCACATAACTGATAAGGAACGATGGCAAGTGCTATTTTTATTTACTAAATGGAGTAGCGACTTGAAAACACAATCGAAGGGTGCAAAGGAAGTAGATCAATAAAGTCTTCTTAAAAAAAAGGGTGCAAAGGAAGTAGATCAATAAAGTCTTCTTAAAAAAGGTTTCAAAGTTAATTTGTATGGACCTGTTTCTTGAGCAAGGACCAAGCATCATCATCGTCCAATTTATCGATGTGATGGTAGGGCGGGACAGCTCTCATCCCTCGGGCGACTCTTACATCTCTAGTGGTGACGAGGACTCGGCTACCAGCAGCGGCCCCATTTACAATCGGTGTTTTTAGCACATCCTCCCATGCTATATAGTTCCAAACATCATCCATCACTAGCAATATCTTCTTCCCTATCAAGGTATCCTTGAGGACTCGTTGAAGTGTGGCTTTTGCATTTCCAGCATGTTGATGGTCTCCCCCAGCTTCGATGATGGCTCTCCTCAGTAGCTCAGCCTCGTTGAGGTCCTGATTCACGCTAACCCAGATTGTCTTGTCGAACTCACTTTGGATGGCCTCGTCATTAAAGACTTTTTGAGCCAGCGTGGTCTTGCCGATCCCACCGACACCCACAATAGCAAATACTATGACTCTACTGTCCACATTGCTGGTCGCCCCCTGGGTTCCTGTCAACATCATCTCCAGCAGCTTTCTTGTGTCTTGTTCGATCTTCTCACCGACCACACCAGACCGATCAAGCTGCCCCGACGTCTCGCGGCCAGCAAAGGCAACACGCGAGGCATGTAGTTTGAAACCATGATCATCGTAGGAGCCAAGGTTGATGAAGCTAAAGGCAGCACTCCGCTCCTTTATGCTATCTAGCTTCTGGTTAAGCAGCTTGATGCGACTGCCGATGTCATAGGTGGAGAGGGGACTGCGTAGGCAGAAGAGTAATTGGTTGAAGCACCCCTTGTTTGATGCTAGTGGACTCTGCTCTATGGTCTTGAGATGGCAAAGGTCAAGGATATCGGCTGCCTCATACATCATGCCTTTGAGATCTGTCACCCAGCCCTGAACGCTTTTGTCAGTGATGCGCCTTCTCTCGGCATCGGCTAGGAAGTTCTTGAGGTCTTGAAGCTGTACGCCCAGCCTATTGACCTCACCATAGATTCCAAGCAGAAAGCCAACCTCTTCTTTCGCCATGTCCGTTAATATCTTGAGAATGTTGGATGCTAAGGCATCCAGGACCATCGCCATTCCTGAGTATGACGAACAACAAAGTAGGGAAGCAAGTAAAAATTGGGAGACGGTGCTATGGATACAATCAAGGCCGGATAATCATCATTTGAAGTTTTGAACCATAACAATCTTGGGCTGGGAGATCAGGGAGAGAACCGAAAATTACCTTCGAGATGGATATGGATGTCGAGTCGTTCTCTCGAGAACCTTGTGCAGATGCGACCGAGAACAGAGTTCCGCCTATAGAACCAAGGGGAAGTTTGTTATTAGTCAAACTGAATCAGTCATTACCTAACCTAGGAACCTGATGTTGAATTGTTGGCGTGACATGTGACTTGTGAGTATTATATTAAGTTTTTTTTTGAAATTAGTATTATATTAAGTTGATGATGACCTTAATTGTCAGAGGGAGTGGCAAGCAAGCTCAACCATCAGCAATGACGCCCCTGAGTACCCCATTCCTTCACGGTTTCACCTAACTTTAAGCCTTCATTAATTTTTCTCTACAAAAAACCTTCATTAATTTTTAAGCGTACTAGTAATTTAGTTGACTGCTACCCATTTATTTATGAGACACGACTTTTGACAGGCACAAGACCCAGGTCATAAGGGGCCTAAACAACCAATTGGTCTAATTTGCTAGTTTGAGAGTTAGTCCAATATGACAACCTGTCATAGAAAAAATAGCTGTTAGCAAGTAAGACAATCCTTGAGCGCTTTTGGCAATTGCCGATCTAAATTTGGAAGCGTGTCCATGAGGGAAACTTGACTCAACCTGAAGATCACAGGAAAGTTCTCTGATTGTCCTCTTGCATGCATGAACCAATTCAACAGAGGAAACCGGTACAATCAGTGGAGGAAAACTGGCCTGACCAAGATTTATATGGCATTGAACTGGTCATTATAGTCTTGGAAGATCCTGCAGTTTGCAGCAGTAGACTGACTCACGCATGAGTTTCTTGCCAACCTGAAGCGACACAAAGTACAAGCCTAAATGCAGAGGCTCATCCTCATAATCCTCATCTACACTGACTGATACATCCTTGTCCTGAAACTATTTCCAACAAGGCGAGCTCGGAGCTCCAGCTCCCAGGCACAATCCCTGAACCAACACAAAGAGTCGTACGTTGGAAAGAAAATTCGAATTCATCCAAAAACATCAGATCTTGCTGAGCTTGGATGATGCATAAACAGTAACAGTAGTCAGCCAATCAAACTCAGCTGCTGGCGGATGGCGGCGGTGAGGCATGGTCGAGATAACTTGGCTTTGGAAGAACGAAACCAAGCCTCTGGATGCGGCAGTGGGTTTCAGGGATTAGCAGACTTGCCGTGGCGACGGGGCGGACCAGACCAAGGCATCGACGGAGGCTCCCGGCGTCCCACCGTGGCGACGGCGGCGCTGGGTACTCACGCTACAGGAAGGGCCTGCTGAACATAGAGACCCAAAGAGGGGCTCGTGGCTGGTGGGTCATGCTACCAGTCGGATGGACCGATCAGGCAAAATCTAAGCCGTTCAATGTTATCCAAATGTATTTTTGCATTTTTGACTAACCGGCAGTTCCAAGATTCTTTATTTACCGATTTACAGAAAAAATATGTCAGTGTGGTCATTTACCCCAGACAGAGCCATCTCGGGTACTGCAACAAAATATCTCACACCACGTATAAACAAACATAATAATAAAGTACTAAAAAATGGTTGGACAACATTTTTTTTGCCACAAACTGATTTCCAATAAACCACCACCAATTTCAACAAAAATCACAAACAACCACAAAAATATGTATATACAACAAAATAAAAAGTGATCAAGCAACAATTTTTTTGCTGCGGATCTTTGTTAAAAAAATCTCCATCTCATTCAACAAAAATCACAAATCATTAAAATGGGGTTTGAACCATTTTGAAAACAAAGCACCGGGAAAAACAAGAAAACACACTAGCTTGTACTTCCTAGACAAAACCATGTCTAGATGGATACATACGAATCTAGACAAAAGCTAAAACATCTTATACTAAAAATCAGAGGGAGTAGAAAACAACTAGAAAGCTTAGCAACATTTGACGCATGATTTCGCAACAAAAGATATAAAATTTTATTACAAATTGGGACCACAAATGCGACATAATTTTTTTTGCAGGAAAACACAACTTGCATCATGTTTCTGCAGATCATCTCACATGTGCTTCTCAACAAAATTAATGTGATTTTGTTACAAACATGTGCAACATTGAAAAAAAATCAGAGTGGAGCGATGGATCGGTGTGGGCGTATGGATCACCAGACTATTTTTCAAAGAAAATCATGCCAGCAGCACCAGCCCGACATATGTATAATTGGTTCTCACAAAACATTTCTTCTTTAAAAACACACGTTTAAACCGCTCTAACTTGTAAACACAAATTTGAACAGTGGGGTCAGCTTAGCTTCCCTTCTCCTTTGATAATCTCAATCAGTTAACTAGGCACGTGGGTAATTGGCAACGCAAAAGCACAGTGATAAGGCACATCTGATACACAAAATGTGCATATCTGATGCACAAAATTAACACATTTGCCCACATACTTGCATAACAATTAACAAAAAACTCTAGCTGCAAATCCATGTCGCTTCATTTTCCATGACTTGAATTGTACTGAGATCAGTATTTTAACCCCGTGAAGCAACGGTAATTACACTCAGTTGAAGACTTTACCCCCAAGTTTCAAATAACGAGTATAAGAGTGTGGGTAGCAAGGCAAAGCTACTGACAAACATGGATATGAAACATGGCACAATATGTTCCAAACATTTTGAATAAGTTTTACATGGTTCAGCTGATTTAGGAGTTCTTTTTGGTCCATTCTCCTGTTACAAAACAATTAGTATGTGGTGCTTCCAACAACACACTCGTCTACATGTGATTCCCTGTAGAGAATTCAAGGAAACATAGTTTAGAGATGTGCCGATATGTTCGAGCTTGAAAACGTCAAAAGAAGTGAAGACATTAGTGTGAAATAAACAATGAAATTACTACAATAGTTATTTCCACCTGAATCAACTTGATAATAAGGAACAAAAAAGTTAACAGAAACGCTGTAGAAACCAGTATTTATACAAGCAATAGGAGGCAAGAATAGCTCTTTCCAGTTTCCACTTTGAAGCCAAGAGTGAGAACCATATTCCTCGGTTCCCTATTGATTAGCATCCAGACTTTTCAATAATTAGCTGTCAGCTACCTCTTATCTTAAGATTTTGGAAAAGAGAACATACAGTTCCTGAAGTAAAAAGGAGCTAAGTAACAGTTGCATCTTGCATGCACATGTTTGTTCGTCATCTTATTTGGATTGTCAAGGTAGGGAAAGATTCAGGATACAGTAATTAGTAAAGTGTTTCTTGTTCCAGTGTTTGTTGGTCTCAGAATGCACAAGCCAAAGCTTGAAGCAAGATAGTTTAGCAGTCAAAGTGGCCACTTTTTATTACACACAGTACTAGTTGTCAATCAACGTGAGAGGTTTTCAAATATCAATGTTACGCCCAAACAGTCTATCAAACATTCTAAATTGACTACCAAAGAACTTGAAAGATCATCTCTTTATATAATGAAGCGACTATACTTCATAAACATGTCCATATACCCATATAAATGATACTTATAGGTTATGCCCAAACAGTCTATAAAACATTCCAAATTGACTACCACAGAACTTGAAAGATCATCTCTTTATATAATGAAACGACTATGCACTTCATAAGCAAGTCCATATATCCATATAAATGATACTTATAGGTTTAAAAGCACCGGGAACTTTCAATCTAATCCCCAAGCCTTGTCCTCCCGTAGAACACAGCTACAACCTTCGATCTAATCCCCAAGCACCTGACAATAGGTTTTGGTCCTCCTTACTATCCTTTTCGTTCACAAGGAAAACTATCCTTCACTTACTTGGTGGGAAAACTACCTTTTTCCCCCCTTACAACCCTTTTTGTTCACAAGGAAAACTGAAGCCCTAAAGCTTGGTTACAATGTTTGAATTGAGGCACTCGGCCCAATATCATGTTACAGTATGCAAACTACGAAGGATTCATGATATCCAAAAATCTCTTTATTTTTCTTTTCAAGCAATACCTTCAACATTTTTACACAGTATACATAAGTTTATTCTGCCACTTAATAGGAAGTCCTCGTAGTTTCAAAAAGGAAAAAAGGAAGCCCTCAAGGTATGTGATCCCTTGGAGGACCAGCGATTGCTGCCTAGAGTCAAATGTGCTGCTTTCACTCTAGAGATGATACGTGCTCTGAACATGTTCAGTTAACTTTCTCTGATCTATTTATTCCTGTATCAGGTTAATAGGTTATGTGTAGTTGTTAATTTTTGTCCCTTTGATTATGATTAATGCTTTCACCTAACAAAGATGTATAATTTTTAGAAAATTATGGTTAAATGTTAATTACCACCGTTCGCATCCCCTCTTTTAATTATCAATATCAAGGTAGCGTGCAATCAGCCAAACCTCAAGCCATTACACAGATTCACGGTTGAAGAAACACAAAGTGACATGAAGTGGAGGGGGCAGCAGTGCAGCACAGTAAGGAGAAAGAAAAAAGATATTTTATTGAGAGGGTGGTGGAGGAGATGCACGTCAAGAAAGAAGAACAATGTAATTGTAGTAGACAGGAGGCGAAACCACACATATAATACCATACTATGCTTCTACCTTAGATATACTTACCGATCAATGATTTTATATAGAAAAAATGTTCCATAGTAACACACGGGTATCTTATTAGTTAGGCTTAATAAGGGAGAAGCAACAAACCTTATGCATGGGTTATTTCTTTACTTATTTTTCTTTCTTACAAAAAGGAAGAGACACCTTACATTCTCCTAATAGATGAGAATATGGCAGACACATAAAATAATGTATCTACTTGACCAGATGAACATGAATACAACAACAGTTCATGTTACAAAGCAAAGCTCTAGCTTTCATATTAGCTGTTAAGCATTTGAATCATCAAAGAAAATGCATCACAGTGCACAGACAAGCTAACAAAGTAAGACTAAAGAAACTATGAGTTAACGATTAAAAATCACCACAAAAAGGACGTGTTAAGAAATGGGGAAACAACGACTCACCAATCCCCATGATCGCAAATTCACAATCATGAGAAATCATCCCCTAACATTAACATAAGGCTACAGAGCATACCTTGATTTGTAGCAGGATACAATCAATGCCGAACAAGCAAAATACCAACAGGCCAACATGTCTGCTGTGATGCATTTGTGAGTAGCCCAAATAGCTAGTCACCAAACAAGTCATCATCACTATCATCAGCTGATTTTGTACCCACATTCTTGCTAGACTTCTTTACATCAACAGCTTTGACTTGGTCTGACTGGCTATCTGATTTATATGCCCATGATGAGCCCAATTTTGCTGGAACAGAATCCCCATACAGATCATCATACATACCCCCTTTGGTTGTGCTTTTAACTTTGTCGAGCACCTGTTGTAGCTTAAAAGTTACTCCACTCTGAGAGGCACTATCATTTGGTAAAGTTTGCTCCTTTCCTTTTGGTATGACAGTAACCTGTACAAGAGACTCGTACTTCCCAACGAGACTGCCTTCCTTTACACCTACTGGGCCTGGTTCAGTTTCAACATCTGCACCATCAGATATCCCAACCACCTGAATAAGCTCTCCACCAACTTGATCTCTAAATGACACTCTTCGTTTTTTACTTCTCTTCAACGGTCTGCCAACTCCATGGTTGTCATCATTTGCACTAGAAGCATCTCCTGAAGAACCTCTTCTCCTCAATGGCATATCAGACTTACTAATACCATAGCGATTTAGTATTGTATTGTATGCCACAACAGCATCTTCGTCATTGGGGTCTGGAGGAGATGGTAAACTTACATCTGACGGAAGGCTATGAGTGGGGAAAAAAGCAGCTGTGTTCTTTCGTAGAACATATACTCTGGTTGATGCAGCAAAGCGAAGTGACTGTCCAACTTCAAGCTCAACAGGGTTGTCTTTAGTTAGTCTCTCATTTGCAACAAATGTACCATGAACAGATCCTAGATCGATAACATAGACGCTGAAAGAAAACACAGCAGTTAGCTATGCACCTAAGGCACAATGCACATAATAAAAGAACAATTCCCAGTGTAATTTTCTCTGGCAGAAAGTTCTGAAAGAAGCACAGCCTACAAAAATAAGTGACAAGTGAAAAGCTGTTAAAGGGGAATATGAACATGAGCTATTCAGACTGCATTTTAATGCAAGATATCAGCGTCTAAGATAAATAGTTTTGCCTTTCCAGCAAGGTTGTTCGTCACAATTGATAAAAGAAAAAGATGCAGGAGCATTATAGCTCAATACTAGCATATAGGAGCACGGAATTCTCTTACAGGCACAAACCATTGTGTATTGAGTTAAGAACATCAAATCCATTTGTTACCACACTAAACATTCAGGCTGCCAATACTATCTAAGAAATTCTCTAATTAGTAACACATACAAACATAAACTCATCCGACAGAACACAGGCGCATCAAACATCAGTAAGTCTCTAACCTTCCATTCTTGTGCGGAACGACAGCAGCATGCTGGCGCGAGACTGACTGATGGTCCAACACGAACTCACAAGCAGGCACCTGCCTCCCAAAGATATGCCTCTTCTTGTCCAGACCGATCCTGTCAATGACATCCCCATCCTTCAACACCTCCAGATAGAAAACCCCAGGGCGCGGCTCGATCGCCCAGTCCGGCGGCTGCCACGCCGACTGCCCGCCACCCAGCTGCGTCCCGGCAGGCCCGGCGACCTCCCCGGCCATGCCCGAGCCAGCACTGTGTTGTGGAGCACGCGGGCTCTGGCTGCTGGGACCGAGATGCGGACTCCTCTGCGGCGGGACCGACGGAGGAGCCGGCGGAACTTTCGCTGCTGTGGTGGAGGAGGCGGGCTGCTGCACCGAGAAGGGCTCCAAGGCCGCGGCCTTCTTGAAGCGGTCAAGCCCACCGCGGTACATCTCCCCTGCCGCCGGTTCTGGTCCCTATCACAGATCCCTGCTGTTGCTAGGGTTAGGGACTAAGATGGAACCTTTGTGTTCTTGCGGGAGCTCAGGGGGGGACGGGAAAGGAAGAGCGGTGGCGAGCCCGCGGGGTGGGGCGGCGAGCGGCAAGCGGCGGTGGCGCCTATTTTGCGGGGTTTGGCCCTGGCGGTGGCGGCTGGCTCCGGTGGTCGCGGGACGGAAGCCGGGGAGGAACGACGGCGGCGATTAGGCAGTGGACAGTGGGGAATATTTTGTGGGCCGTGTCGGGAACGGAGTCGGAGGCCACAGTTTCTGAATTATGGTATATGGGCCGGTGAAAATTCCCAGGCGGCCCGGTGGCCGGTGCTACTTCTCAAAAAAAAAAGGAGGGGCTGCGCGGTGCGAAGGCGGCAGCGGCGGCGGCAGGAGCTATTGTCAACTCGATATTGTCTTGGTGACTTTTTTAATACCCTTATCCAACATGATGTGTCCGCCATTGCTACTATGCTTAAGTTCTTGTTCCACATTGGAGTTGAGTATATCTATTAATTTATGAAGCTCATAGGAATAACTGAATCACGTGTCTACGAGCGGACGATGACCAAAAAGAAGTAAAAAAAAAAATGCTCGTGTACGTACCTCTTAGGAAATGCACCACCTAGTTCGTTAACCGGACAAGCATTGGATGGTTTAGATGATATCGGGGATGAACGCAAGGTTGGAGAAGGAGGTATATATTTGCCAAATCAAGCGAAAATGCATTCCCACACAGTTGTTCGGGTACCAGGCCTATTCGGTGCGTCTATACACTTTTCGTGATCTGTACCAGTATATTTCCACATTGTAAACAACCCCTCACACTATTCTCTGCTCGTTTGCAAGAAACACCTCTAATTATTGTGCTTATTTTGTTCACCGTTCACACGTTGTGCAGCATACCAGCTGAGCTGCACGAGCTCCCGTCATGGTGCCAAGGCTGGAGTGCGGTTTCTTCAAGCTCCTCAACTCTGAGAAGGAGAACTCTCTTTCCTCCGTGCCCTCATCTCCGTCGTCCCCATCATCGCTTCCTCTGCGACCACTGGCTCGAGCAGCAAGGAGGGCGAAGCTGCAGAGTGCTCTGCCACGAGCTTATCAGTGAAGAACGGCGGCGTGGGCAAGCGGCGGGGGAAGGTTCCAGGGGGCGTGCGGCAGCGGCCATGGGGGAAATGGGCGGCGGAGATCCGCGACCCGCACCACGCCGTGCGCAAGTGGCTCGGCTCCTTCGGCACCGCCATCGAGGCCGCGCACGCCCACGACGTCGCGGTGCTCGAATATTGCGGCCACCGTGGTCGAGATGTCCGATCTGCTCTGGCACATGTCGCTGCGAAGAAGAACGGGGCGAGCAGGGACCACCCGGTGGCCACCCCGTTCGGCGGAGACGGACTGCAGGCGGCGGTCCATGCTCTCGAGGCCACATATGTCCTCCTTTACGACCCCTGACTTAAAGTTTAGGGTTGCGGTAGAGCAACGTGCTCCCCGTTGATCTCTTTATATATACGACAGGTACAAGTACAACACAACTCCATGTACAATACGGTACGAGCATCATACACCGATTCTAATAGTTCCCCTCAATCTAAACTAGTACATACAAGATTTGGTGCGAGCGTGAAACACCGGATTTGCTGTTAGGTAAGTCGCCCCTAGGTTATCACACCACAAAATGGGTACACGCTGCCGAGCAACTCCAAGCTCTTGGAGCAATGTATCAATCCACATAGCTTCTGCAGCGCCATTTGCCAAAGTCTTGTACTCTGCGTCTGTACTAGACCGCGAGACGGTAGGCTGCTTCTTCGAGCTCCACGACACAAGGTTAGATCCAACGAAGATCGCAAAACCCCCAGTGGAACGACGATCATCTACACATCCTGCCCAGTCAGCATCGGTGAAGATGCTAATACCCACAGAAGGAGACTTGTGGATAGTCAAACCAGTGTTCAGAGTTCCTCTAACATAGCGCATAATGCGCTTAACCGCTTCGCAGTGTACCTCAGTAGGCTGGGCGAGAAACTGACACACTTTGTTGACGGCAAAAGAAATATCAGGACGTGTGAGAGTCAAATACTGTAGACCACCAACAATGTTGCGGTACCGGAAAGAATCTTCAGTACCTAACGGTGAACCGGTATTCCTAGCAAGGCGCTCCGAGGGATACAACGGAGTTGAAGTAGGCTTGCACTTCTCCATACTGACACGATGAAGAAGATCAAGTGCATACTTACGTTGAGTCAATGTCATGCCCTCTGAAGTGTAAGCCGCTTCAAGTCCAAGAAAATATTCCAACACCCCAAGATCTTTGATGGGAAAGGTGTCGGCTAGAGAGTGTACCAAACGCTCCACGGCAACAGGACTCGAGCCAGCAATGACAATATCATCAACATAGACTAACATGTAGATCTGAACATCCCCATGGGAGAAGATGAACAATGATGTATCAGCCTTGTAGGAAGTAAACCCCAACTGATGAAGACGAGCGCTCAAACGTGCATACCTAGCCCGGGGAGACTGCTTAAGACCATAGATAGCACGCTGTAATTTACAGACATGAGAAGGATACCGTTCATCTTCAAAACCAGGTGGCTGCTGCATATAGACATCCTCAGACAGAAAACCGTGAAGAAAAGCATTGCTGACATCAATCTGACGCAGGTTCCATCCTCGAGAAATTGCAAGAGAAAGAACCACACGGACTGTCGCTGGCTTGACCACTGGGCTGAAAGTATCGCCATACTCAGTACCTTGTTGCTGCGTAAAGCCACGAGCAACGAGACGCGCCTTGTATTTGTCAACCGAGCCATCTGGCCGGTGCTTGGTCTTAAAGACCCATTTACTGCCAACAACATTAATCCCCGACGGACGAGGAACGAGAGTCCAGGTGTTAGTCTGACACAAGGCGGAGTACTCATCAACCATGGCATCGCGCCAGGCTGGTTCACGAAGAGCATCACGGTGTGAGGTCGGTGCAGTGAAGAAAGCTCGACGGCGCGGATCGTACCGCACTGTGCCATCTTTGAATATCTTCTCGCGCCGTGTAGCATCCTGGTGGCGTGTAACCAGGCTAGGTGCATCGGAAGGCACAGATGGAGCATGAGGCGACGGCGTGTCAGCTGGTGACGGGACAGCGGGCGAAGTTGGTGCCTCGATCGTAGGCGACGCGGAGGGCTGCTCCGTGGCTAATTTTTTTTAAATAATACTTTTTTTTATAGAAATTATGGAAATATTGCGCAGTTTGAGTTATTTGCAAAAATAACACGGCCTCGGCTAGCTGGTGGCCGACTGGGGCTGGTCGGCCCGGAGGTGGCCGACTGGGCTCGTCGGCCCACAGCAGGCCGACCAGCGCTGAGAGAGAGTCACGGGCGCGGCCGACTGCCTGATCGGCAACGATCGGCCACGGTTCGGCCACGTCGCGGCCGACTGGGGCTCGTCGGCTACCTCCTGGCCGACGAGGTGCTGTTTAACAGCCCCAGCCATCTTCTTCCTCCCATCTCACGGTTTTCTCTTCCTCTCCTCTCTCTCTTTCTCTTGCTCCTCTTCCTCTCCTATCCACGAGCAGCAGAGGACGGGGAGGGCGCGGAGGGTGCGACGGGGAGCGGGCTGGTGAGGGCGCGGAGGCGGGCTGGTGAGGGCGCGGAGGCGGGCTGGTGAGGGCGCGGAGGCGGGCGAGCGCGGACGGAAGGGAGCCGTTGAAGGCGGAGGAGGCCGCGAAGGAGGAGGCCGGACACGTCGAGCCCCACGACGGTGCCGCGGACGCCGTCACCTGCCGGCCGCACACGCTTCAAGGGTAAGACTTTTCCATGTATTAGGGTTAGGGTTAGGGTTAGGATTTAGTTTGTATTAGTAGTTTCGGTAGAATTTTAGGTACGATGTGATGTTAATATTTGATGCATTATAATATTTTTTAGGTGAGCAATTATGTCGAATGTAGTAAAGTTTGATTTCTACTACGGTGTCGGTTCAGTAAAGCAAAATGAGTATGGGATGGACCTGAGTGAGTTTGAGCACGTCGAGTTGGATCTGACTGACCCTGAAAATTGGTCTGTTAGTCAGTTAAAAGATTGGTTGGCACAGTGTTTGGGATTAAATGCAGAAACACACACTGTCGGGGTGCACGCGTTATGGTCAAGGTCCAGTAAAAAAATTTGGTACACTCTGAGGCCGATTGATCGGGATTCTCAGTGGGTGAATTGGTTGCAAGGTTGCGAAAACAGGGGAAGCCACTTAGTTGCCTTGTTGCTTCCTGTCGTTAAGGAGGTAAATGTCAATCCTCCTGAAGGCGAGGGTGGGCACGATCCATGGCAGAGCAGTGCAGCAACTATGGAAATTGAACATGATGACAGCCATGGTTACGAAGGAGGCAGTGCTTATGAATCAGGGCAGAGTAGTATGGCTGGAGGGCATGATGACGGTGAAAATGTGGAGGCAGATGGGGATGAGGAAGATGGCCGAATGCAGGACGAGATGGAAGATGAAGATATTGAGGGTCATTGCGGTGATGGCAGTGATTCTGATTCATCGAATGACACAGAGTACGAGCCGGAGGTGCCTTATCCAGCTTCATGGACTCAGGACTTCTCATCTGGCATGACTCTGGAGGATGGTCATGATTCTTCCTGGCAATATCACCAGAGCAACATGGCTGTGGGAGCAATTTACGCTGACAAGCAACATCTGAGGAAGCAATCATACAGTGGGCAATGTCGACATCAAGGGTTTTCAAGACAACTGTGTCGAGTAAGAAATATCTGACCATGGAATGCTCGAGGATAGATTGTCCGGGTAGGGTGCACGCATATGTCCCCAAGTATGATACAAACTGGGTTGTGAGTGACATGGTAATGCATACATGTCGTATTCCCAGCATCCTTCAGGATCACTGTAATCTGTCATCCACGCTTATTGCTCGTTTGTTTTACACGGAGATAGTGGAGAGCAAGGCGATGGAAGTGAAGGCAATAAGGAACAAAGTCTTCACAAGATTCAATTTCAACATTTCTTATGGCAAGGCTTGGAGGGCTAAGCAGAGCGCGCTGGAGGCCAGATTTGGGTCATTCTTTGACTCATATGATTCTGTTGTCCGGTTGCTCCGCACGCTTCAGGCGAGGAATCCTGGCACATATGTTGATCTTCAAGACTTCTACATGCCAGAGTTCCCTACAGTTAGGGTGTTGCACCGTTTGTTCTTCTCTTTTGGTGTATGCATCGAAGCCTTCAGCCACTGCCGACCAGTGTTATGTGTCTATGGCACATTTTTGACCGGCAAGTACAAGGGTCAGATATTGACTGCTATTGGCCAAGACGGCAATAACCAACTGTTGCCCCTTGCTTTCGCTTTTGTTGAGAGCGAGAACACGGAAAGTTGGACGTGGTTCTTTAGGCAGTTGAAAAAAGCTGTTGTCAAGGATAAGCAGAATGTTTGCGTTCTACATGACAGACATGCGGGTATACTCAACGCTATAAAGGCATTAACAAACCCTGGACCTGATGAAGAAACACCGTGGGTGGATCTTCAGAGTCGTTGGTGCATGCGCCATCTAGGTGCTAACTTCTTCTCACAGTTCAGAAAAATAAGAGTCTCATGAATCTGTTCAAAAAACTCTGCAAGTAGAACCAGGAATGGAAGTACAATTTTCTCCGTGGCAAGCTTGATGAGTTCACGAACAAACATGTTCGGGAGAGGAAAGCTGCACGTAATGCGACAGTGGCGTTTCATGTAGCCCAAGTAGCGGCACAAGCAGCTACAGGGCCTGCACCGCAAGAAGAAGAACCGATCGGTCTGTGTGATCTTCCAGGCTTTGACCCACCGGGCACGAGGAGAAAGGGTGGACGGTTGATTAAGAATTTCCAGCAGTGGATTGAGCATGAGCCCGTGGAGAGGTGGTCATTGTTGCACGACTCATACGGAGCCAGGTATGGCGTCATGACTACAAACCTTGCCGAAACATACAACTTTGTCCTTCGAGGGAACAGAGCCTTGCCATTAACTGCCCTTGTGGAGGGAATTTTCCAAGGCATAGTTAATTACTTCAGAGTCAAACGCCAGCAAGCCGAAATGCATATACTTCGCACTCCAAACTCACCCTGGTGTGAAAAGATTACGAAGTACATGGATGCTAAGATGGAGAAGGCACGAACTTTCCAAGTGGTTGCCATCGGAAATCAGGAAAGGAGGTTCGAGGTCCGCTTACCTACCGACAAGTTCGGTTGTGGCAATGTGTTGAGAACGCATGAGGTGAAGATCGGAAATGAAGCATGGCCAACCTGTGAATGCACATGCAACAAACCGAAATTGTTTCACCTTCCATGCTCGCATGTACTTGCTGCTTGTGGGCAGCTTGGTTTGGAAGCAATCTCGTTTGTGTCACCGTACTTCAGTCGTGAAGCTGTCTTGAACACATGGACAGGTGAGATGCAAGGATTCCGAGCCATTGGTAATTTCAACACCGTTGAGCCAGGTGAGAGGAGGTACATTCCTGATCCAAGGTTACTTCGTCCGGGTAGAGGTAGACGCCAGTGTAGACGCATACGTAATGATATGGATGAATCGGAAGCTGGAGGACCTACCAGGCAATGTTTTCTATGCAACCAATTTGGCCATAGGGATACGAACTGTCCGGAATTTGGACCTGGTGATGCTACGGTACGTGGAAGAGGCAACCGAGGCCGGAGAGGAAGAGGAAGAAACTAGAGTACCTTTATATTTGTAATAAATGCAGACTACGTATCTGCCTCTATGTACTACTATGTAATCGTGGAACCATTATGTTTGTATTTGTACTCTGTAATCATCAAAATTGTAATTTGTTTGGATTTGTAGTCATTTAAATTTTGTTATTTGGTCATTCTATTATCATTTTAATATGTCCTTACAGAGATGGCGGGGATGGCGTTGCTGAACCCGGTGGTGGACAACAGGCATCATGCTAAGCTAATGCAGGATAATGTTCTCCAACCTCTGATCACTCGTGGTCAGAAGGATAACTGGCAGATACACCCAGGTTGGATCGATCGGTAAGTTGTATTTTTATTTTGCTCATCACATGTACTGCTCAAATAGTTAACAATTTTGTGATACATGCAGTTTGGCGTGGGCTGGGCTCCTACCCTTTGCACGCCTTGTTGAGGCGTCAGATGTGACTGGCCGGCTTGCGATGGACCACTGTTTGCTCACCTGCTTGGTGGACCGATGGAGACCGGAGACGCACACGTTTCACTTTCGCTGGGGCGAGATGGCTCCTACTCTACAGGATGTGTCCTACCTACTGGGCCTTCCTCTAGCTGGTGAGCCCATAGGTCCGTTGCAGGCCCCTGACATGTGGTCCGAGGATATGGCAATTCCAACATATAAATCCCAACGCACCTGTGTTTCTGCATGAGGATCACGGACCCAAGCTTGATTGGTTTCTTAAGTTCCAGGTTAGTACTACGTCATTGTCTTGTTTCATCCATCACTTCGGCTAACCTTTACCTAACTTGTACAATTATTGTTTTCGTTGCAGATACAGAATTTTGGCACGATCCAGATGTCCGAGGCCCAGATTACTAGGAGCCTCGAGGCGTACCTTATGTGGCTGCTAGGAAAAGTGATGTTCACGGAGAACCATGTCACCACTATCAGTGCGCGATACATCCCCATCGCATTGGAGATTGCAAGTGCGACACAGCCGTACCACATCACTGTTCGTAGCTGGGGTTCTGCAGTCTTAGCGGCGACGTACCGAGGTATGTGCAACGCGTGCTTTCTTACGGCGACAAAGTCAGCAATTCTTGGATGCCCTATGCTGTTGCAGCTGTGGTCGTGGGAGAGGTTCCCCATTGGACGACCTGACATTTCGGCTGCCGATCCGTGGCCGCTCGACCATTATTTCGACCCGGAACACATAGACGACCCTACTTTTGGCACACTTTGGACACATCGCAAGGTATGTTCAATAATAGTTTACTAATTATGCTTGTCAATGAGTATCTTCCTGTTTACTTATACAATTTACGTCTTTGTTTTGCAGAGACGATTCGCTCGAGATCAGGTTCGGAACTGCTATCCGGCATTCAACGAGCAGTTCGACGTTCTCTCCGGGGCTTCAGTTATTTGGGAGCCATACTCGCCTGACGCGGTCGCGTCGAAATTCCCTGGAGGAATTTCTATGATGTGCACGCGAGATGCAGCATACTGGATGACGAAGTCGAAGATTATCTTCGACGTCAGCGTTGAGGAGATGGCCCAGCAGCGTGTTATGAGGCAGTTCGGTCTGCGCCAGATCTCGGTCCCCCCGCCTATTGATGCGCCTCTACCAGACATCGTCCACCGGTACCTCCATTTCTTAACCACACATTTTTGTTTTAACACTTGTCATCCACAATTATGCTAATGTTTCTTGTCTTGCAGATGGAACAGGAAGGGAACTAACAGGACTGCGACACAATGGTTGCAAAGAGTGCAACCTTACGTGGCCGAGTGGGCTGATGCGCTGACTCGTCTCTGGGTCGAGGCGCAACCCTTCGATCCGGCGGAGTACGACGAGTACCTACAGTGGTACGTCACTTCCACAAGGGTTTCTCTCGTTCATCACGCCCAACCAGATGTGATGCCGGCCCCTGCTACGTGGGATATGTACCCCAGCCAGTCTATGTCCGGCTCACGGCAACACGCGGTACAAATAATTAACTTATCTACAATCATTTACCCTTATCTATATTATCCTTCATTTCCTAACTGTCTGTACCACTTTCAGGCTGAGTTGACGTGGGATCTTGGTAATGATATAGACCAGTTAGACCGTTCACTTTTGACCGGGCCTTTGCTTACACGCGAACATCATCGGTCTTGGTTGCAGTCCGCTGCTACGAGAGTGCGACAGATCTACGAGGCTATCACGTGTGTCCGCTCGTATGACGTTCTCCCACATGCTGCACGACGGCCACCGCATCCGTCCACGCAGCTGCCTCAACGGCGGGCACGGCGTGACGTGCCGCCACCTCCGGAGGCACACCGACAGCACCCGCGTCCACGTGTCGCACCACCTCCACCTGACCAGCCAGGAGGTTTGGGCTGGCAGCAGCAGAGTTACCAGCAGGGGGCCTACCAGCAGAGCCCCACTGGGGGCTACCAGCAGCGACCCTCTTCGGAGTACCAGCAGAGCCCCTGGACCGGCTTCCAGCCTCGTGGACCACATGGTATGTCGATTCGTACTACTACATTATCATGTACTCAAACTATTTACAAAATAACATGTTACATAAAATTTCTCGATTATAGCACAATTCGACTTCGACTTGGGGCCTACTATCTCCGAGCATTACTCGGGTGCTTCTGGTTGGGAGAGTCAGCCGGACGTGTTTCTCGGTGCGGATGCGGACACCCAGTGGCTCAACATGTACAACACTCCTCCTCCACAACCCACACAGGATACACAGCAGGCAGATGACGGGTCCTTAGTTCCTCCACGAGTCACCCGCCCACCCCATCGGTTTGGATGGAGCACTCCTCAGCCACATCCGCCACGTCGTGGCAGAGGCGATGACTGAGACTCTACTTATGTATCAGAGACCTTATGTTCGCTATTTTCCATGTACCGTCAGACCTATGTATGAGTACTAGACTTATGTATCGTTATGTACTAGACTTATTAGTATGATCTATGTGGCAATATTTGATATGTCCGTAACCGGTAGACATTGATTCGATTAAGATAAGATACAACAAAACTCGATTACATAC
The DNA here is from genome assembly GCA_026929855.1 of Poa annua. Lineage (NCBI taxonomy): Eukaryota > Viridiplantae > Streptophyta > Magnoliopsida > Poales > Poaceae > Poa > Poa annua. The sequence continues at coordinate 84,487,785 of CM049430.1, forward strand.
CGATCACACCACACAACAAACGGAAATGCAGGTACAACTACTAATTAATCGATACTCAAAGAAAGATACAACATAACTCAAATTAAGATTCTACCTATCTCCCATCAATGCAGCCTGCACCATCCGCAGATTTAGCACCCTTGCCCTTTGACGATGATTCAGGCTTCTTACCCGCACCCTTCCTCGATGTTTCTGCCTTCTTCTCCTTGCCCTTACGCACTGCTTCAGCCCGCTTCTCCTTTGACGACGGCATGAAATCGTCGTCATCATCGCTGGAGTATACCCAGAGAAATGAACGACCGTACCTCTCACGTATGTCTTGAGTTCGATGAATCAGCGCATTAGTAACATGCCTATCGAACTTATCCGCAAGTCTCAAGACTTCAGCACGGATTTGTTCTGGGGTCCTATACGGAAACCCATCTCGGCATAGCCTCGCCCCTAGCAAAGCGAGATGTCTCTCACTACCATCTACCTTCAAATATGTGACAATCTTAGCTAGCTGCTCGGATGCGGCTATATGAAAGCCGGACACACACTTCTCACAAGGTACAATACACACCATGCTGGCGCTCTGTGAGAGTACCCCGCTTAGCCTAGAGTGGTTTTTATAGGACAATGGTGGCGGGAGGAACAGGCGGGAAATGGTGGCGGAAGAAACGGGCGGGAAACGGTGGCGGGAGGAATAGGCGGGAACGGTTGGCGGGAGAAACGGGCGGGAAACGGTGGCGGGAGAAAAAGGCGGGAACGTCTGGCGGGAGAAACGGGCGGGAAACGGTGGCGGGAGAAAAAGGCGGGAACGTCTGGCGGGAGAAACGCGCGCTAATCGTGCGGAGAAATGGGGGGTATGCTGGCATGCAAGGATCGGCTTACCCTGGGCCGACAGGCCTGGTCGGCCACCTCCCAGCCGACCAGGTGTACGCCAGGTCCTGCAGGCGCGCAGATGCGGCCGACCAGACCTGGTCGGCCAGCTATGGGCCGACGAGGCCCAGTCGGCCTGCTCCGGGCCGACGAGCTCCAGTCGGCCTCCTCCGGGCCGAGGCCATAATATTTTTGCAAATAACTCAAACTGCGCAATATTTCTCGAATTTCTAAAAAAAAAGTATTATTTAAAAAAAATCAGCTGCTCCGTGCGGGCCGAAACAGGCGACGCCGCAGCTGGATATGCTGGTGACATGCATGCATCGGGAGCAGAGCCAGCTGAGATGTGCTCAGCATGCACGTCGATCACATGCGCTGGAGAGATGTGCTCCGCATGCACGTCTATCACATGCGCTGGAGAAACGCTGCTTTCAGCGTCAAGCGGAGCTGCTGGTTGCACGGGCACCTGCGGCACAAAACCAACTGCAGACGAATGATTAGTAGCAAGGTACGACAAGTCATATTTTCGCACATGTTCACTCGTAGCCGGTTCAGACGAAGGAAAACTAATCGCTTCGGATAGAGAAGGAATGTCGACCGTAACATCGGGAGACGCGAAAGGAAAAACTGACTCGTCAAAACGACGTCACGAGATATATAGATGCGTCCCGTGGATCGATCCAAACACTTGTAACCTTTGTGCATAGGACTGTATCCTAGAAACACACACAATTTGGAACGGAAATCAAGCTTATGTGCATTATATTTGCGGAGACTAGGCCAACACGCGCAGCCAAAAGTGCGAAGAAAATCATAATTAGGTTGGGTGTTAAACAAGCGATGGATAGGTGTATCTTTTCCTAAGACGGGCGTGAGCATGCGATTTATGAGATAACACGCTGTCAGAAAAGCTTCATCCCAAAACCGCATTCAGCAACACCGTTTTGTTGGGAAGTGTGAGGACACGACACTCTATGGGAAATGCCAGTGCGATGAAAATATTGGTGCAACCTATGATATTCACCCCCCCCCCCCCCCCCCCCCAATCCGACTGAACGGCCTTAATCTTAACGTCAAGAAGACGTTCAACATGAGCCTGAAAGGCATAAAAGACTTGCTCGACGTCAGACTTATGTTTTAGAAGATAAATCCAGCAAAAACGAGAGTAGTCATCAACAAAGCTAACATAATATTTATAACCACCAGAAGATGCAATAGCAGGACCCCAAACATCGGAGTGGATTAACTCGAGAGGTTTAGTAGAAACACGATGAGAGGCACTATAAGGAAGTTGATGACTCTTTGCACGTTGACAAGCATCACAAACTAAAACAGAGTTGGGTGATGGTAAACAAGATAAATCATGGTGCTTAACAATGTTTTGCACTACATTATTCGAGGGGTGACCGAGACGTTGATGCCACTGAGATGATGTGACCTTGACACTGGAGCTAGCCTGGCGAGATGGGAGTGATGCTCGACTATATGGAATCGGATAAAGCCCATCTTGACTCCTACCGTGAAGAAGAATTTTCCTCGTGGCCTTGTCCTTGACACAGAAAAAATGACGATGAAATTCAACAAAAACGTCATTGTCAGACACAAGGCGGTAAACAGAGAGGAGATTTTGACTAATATGAGGAACATGAAGGACATTATTCAAGCGAATAGATGAACCGGCTAAATTCGAATGACCAATGTGTGAAATAGACAAACCTGTACCATTTGCCACTTGAACATTGTCCTTCCCGCCATATCGCTCGTGATAGTGGAGACGCTCGAGATCGTTGGTGAAGTGGTCCGTAGCCCCGGTGTCCATCAACCAGGGAGGCGGGGCGGTAGAGCTTGTGGATGCAGCGTTGCCAGAACGCTGAGTGTTGTTGTTGTTGTTGTTGTTGTAGTTGTGGCCGCGGGAATCTTGGTTATAGCGGCGGCAAGCGGGAGCCTCATGTCTCCAGTAGCCACAGAGTTGGCAGGGAGGGCGCTGCTTCTTGCCATTGCGCCCATTGCCTCCGGACTGCTGCGTGGTGTTAGGGCGGTTGCCACCGCCACCTCCACCACCGTGCCCGTTGTAGTTCTGGCGGTCATTGCCGCCATCATACGGGCGACCTTGCCCGTGCTGGTAGGAACCGTGCCCAGCAGGGCGACCCCCGCCATATGGGGCGGGAGCATACTCCGAGGGGCGCGGCTGGCCAGTGTTGTTGAAGGGGCCAGGCCGCGACGCAGCGTTCGCCGAGGACGTCCACTCCACGGATTGAAGTTGTTGTGCTTGGAGAGCCTCGAACGAGAGGATATGGGAGTAGAAATCAGAGTAGGGCACCGAGCGATTACCAACGGTGAGGGATGCCGCGATCGCATTGAATGTGGGACCGAGGCCGGTGATGATGTAGTCCACAAGCTCGTCATCGGAGATGGTGGCTCCGGCTGCCGCCATGCAATCTGCGAGTGACTTCATCTTGTGCATGTACTGTGCAGCGGCCAGCTCCTCTTTCCGCAGCGACTGGAGTTGACGACGGATGTGTCGCACGTTGGCACGACTCTGCGCGCCGAACATGGTGTGGACAGCGAACCACGCCGCTGAAGCAGTCTGACAGCCAATGAGCTGGCAGGCGATGTCGGGCTCCATGGAGCCAAGAAGAAAACCGAGTACTCTCTGATCCGTGACCCACCATGCGGAGTAGTCTGGGTTGGGAACCTCTACAGCAGCGTCTCCCGTTCCTTGTCTGATCATCTTCACAGGCGCGGCCATGGTGCCATCAAGATAGCCACGAAGGCCGGCGCCGGAGAGATTCGGTAGGGTCAGCCCCTTCCAAAGCATGAAGTTGGCCGAGTCAAGGCGAACAGCAGGCTGGGCGATCCCGGACGGAGCGGACACAACCGAGACGGAGATGATCGGACCGACGGACGTGGAGAGCTGGAGTGAGGTTGTCATGGCGGCGACGCGGACTGGAGCACACGGCGACGCAGGAGTGGAACACGGATGGGATTTGCGGCAACAACGCGGAGGAAGCTCGCGATGCATCGTAGACTCGCGGCGGCGCGGAGGAAGCTCGCGCTGCAGCGGACGGACTAGCGCGGATAGAGACTCGCGCGGCGGCGGCGGCGGAAGCCAAATACGACTCTGATACCAACGTCCTCGCTTAACTCGGCGCCGCTCGCTAGTCCATGTGCCGATGTGCGTGTCGTGCCCCGTGTCTGCGACGCGCATCGGCACAGGAACGGACCGCGCTACTGCACGCCACAGTGGCATGCACAGATGTACTGGACGGCGACAATCGGGCCTAGCTTGATCCAGTAGGCTCGCGCCATGCGTGGCCACCGGCCGGCGCCCGTCCTCGTCGTCGATCGGCCGGGCTTCGGCTGGAGCTGACAGACTCTTGCGCTGATTGATCGATTCAGAGAGCTGTTGTTCGTGTGCTCATCCAGTCAACTTGCATCAGCTCGGCCGCGGCCACCGTGCTCAGCTTATCTGCCGTCATACTCGTACGGCGCCGGCTCGCCGTCTACTCGTACCGGCGTCGGCTCGGCCGGAACCCATGCGTCGTCGAGAAGGTCGTGGGCCTCGTCCGTACGGGCCCGTCCAGCACCAAGAAGGACGCGCTCACCGTGCTGCTGTTCCTTTTCCGTAGAGATCGGCGAGGAGGAGACCGTGACCGTGGTGCTGGCGTCCTTGGCGGAGCGTGGTAGCGCGGATGTGATCGTCAAGATCGACGGTGCCGTGGGCAGGCTCGTGACAGAGATGCGGCGCTGGTGCTGCTGTGCCGGCGCGCGGGAGCCGCCGCGGTGACGCAGGTGCTGGCGGTGTCCGGGGTAGAGTGGGCGATCTGGGAGCTCATGGGCAGCGGCTCCGGGCGCGCGCGGCGGAAAGCGGCGTCGCTCGGTAGGGCGTGCCGACGCTGGGCGGCCGCCAACGCGGAGCAGACCACCGATTTCCCACTGGCCACCTCCACCGTCTCGCCGCCAATCGTGGTGTCCTCGTGAAAACTTCCATTGATCCGTCGGAACAGATCGAAAATCCCCCAAAAATGTGGGGAATTCTTTGTACTGTACACAAATTTGCTGATTGGCTTGTAACTGTAGCTAGGCTTTCACGATTCTACGATTCTTTAGTCCCATCGGAACTCAGTCACTCACATACAGAACACGAGCACGACTGCGGCGACGGTGGAGGGGAATGGTTGGTGGGAGAGATGCAAGGACGGGTCACGGAAAACTGTACCGGCACAATTTGGCCACCTTAGTGTTTGAAAATGTATAAAGTACATGAGTGAAAATGTAAAACAGCATAGCACGAATCTTAGAACATTTCAGACCATTGGATAAGCGAGGCACTCGCACAATGGTCTGGAAAAACCGTGCTGCAAATCAAGTACTACCTCGGGTCCAAAAAGATTGTCGCTACCATTTGTGCCTGGACAGGTCTTCTCCAGCGACATTTAATTCGGCTTGGAGGGAGTAAAAAGTTAGCGAACGTGACACGAAGTTGACCACTCGTGTAGGAATTATTTTCAAACTTTCTACGAGTTATATATATATATCCCTACTACACGTGCTATACAGAGTAAACGACTGTAATTCCAAGCAGCTGAGATCAACTAGTCACAAACACACCCTCTCAAGTCTCAACTCATTATACTAGAGAAACATGGTCAACTCTATGATCAAATCAAAGTTCCAAACCTATCAATTGTTTCAGTGGTAGTTTGTGGTCATGCTAATGCAAGGCATAGGCCACCCTGCCGCGGCCGCCAAGCGCCGGGGAAGTCCGCTCGCCGCTGCAGCTTGACTCCGGGCTGTAACCTTCCCTCTGTTGCCCCGTACGGGCGCCACCATCACCATTGTTACTCGTGCTCCAGCCCGAACTCGCCGTGGAGCCGCCACCAAGCGCCACCGACCCGGACCGGCTCCGGACGTGCGTCCTCGGAGCAGCCATGCGTGCCTTGGCGCGCGCCGACTGCGTCGCCGCCATGTACCCCGGGATCACCTCTGCGGCCGCGCTCACCGGGTACAGGTCCTTGGGTGGGCTTTTCCAGCTCGGCTCCATGTCCACGGTCCTCTCCGAGAAGGCTTCGGTGCTGGCCGCGGCCAGCGCGGTCACGTACGACGTCTCCGCCGCCAACGGCTGGGTGGCCTGCTCCGGCGGCATACCGTTCGGCGCCATGCAGCGCTCCAACCATTGCCAGCCGGCCTTGCGCTTGTCCTGCTCGTCGCACTGTAGCTGCAAGCGTTTTGATCTTGGGTTATGTATGTCTCGCCGCTCAAGAAGAGACGATACGAATGCTCAAAATGGAAAGGCAGGCGGACGCACCTTGTGCTGCTGCTGCTGCTGGAAGCCATGTGAGTAGGAAGATGGCCACGCCGCGGCGTCGCCGTGTCGGCGCGAGCTTCCGGCCCGGGTGACGGCGTCCCACCCTTCCTGGAACGGGCTCACGTTGCCGATGCTGCCGTGCCTGAGTCTTGGTCGGCGTAACTGCGCCTCCGTCTCGGCGTCTTCGTCGTCGCCCTGTTCGTCGTCGTCAAAGAAGAGGCGGTCGTGCCCGTACGAGCGCCGATCGCCGCCGTGCAAGGGGACGACGGCCGGGGCCGGTCGGCCGTGCGTGGGGACGTGGGAGGTGATGCGGCGGGTGCGGACGCGGTCCTGCGCGCGGACGAGCGCCTGCATTGAGCGCATGGTGAGGCGGACCTGGCGACGCACCTGGTGGCCGCGCACCAGCGCCTGCAACCGCACCAGCCCGCGCAGCGCGCGCAGGGCTCTCCTGGCCTGAACACAGAAAATGCAACATTAGTTCGAGTTTTATTTCATTTTGAACCCCCCTGCAAGCCAATATTCTAAGGAAATGTGGTATATTTTGCAAACAGTAGATCTCCACATAAAAATAAGTGATTTAGATGGATGATTTGTACCAAAGTGTACATACTCCCTCTGCTCCAATGAATAAGTCTTATAATTTTAGTAAAAGTTAATGTATTCTAAGTTTAACCAATATTAAGAAAAATATGAACATTTATGATGCCAAATCAATTTCAATGGTTCACCATATAACATGTCTTCATAATGTATTTTGTTAAAATTGTAAATACTGAGACTGAAACATACTTGATCGAATTGGAAACTAAAATTTTGACTAAATTTTTGCGCATTATTCATTTGAATGGAGGTAGTATACGCCAAAGTGGATGAGCCGGTGGACATGAAAAGGAAGTTGTGCATTTCGGTAGATAGATTGACACAGGTGGGAACGTGGAGCGGAGGGGGTGGGCGGATGGCACACACCGAGCTCTACTGCTCTAGTGTAGAGAAATCTATCTATTTATACCTCTTATAAAGTAAATCAATCTTATTGTACTACGTTTATTTATGATTTTCTATCTCAACATGTAACTTAAACCCTAAACTCTAAACCCTATGGGTTGGGTTTTTGGGATGGAATGAGCTAGCTCTTCCTCCTATCAGTCCGGCCTTTTGGGATGGAATGAGCTCTCCTCTTGTAGTTGGCTCGTGTGCGTATAAACGTCTGAAACTGGGCCAAGTGTTGGGCTAAGTATGAGTGGGCGCTAACATATGGTATTAGAGCTAGCGATCGCCATGTCTTCCTTAGGGGTTTCTCAGGGGGATGGGGTGTTACGCTGTTGTTGACTGGTGAGGCTATACGAAGTTTAATCCCATCTCGCCACCTCGCATAGGGGAAGAGGCCACATCTTACTTATAAGGGAGAGATTTCTCATCCTACCAGTCCGGGCTTTTGGAATGGAATGGGTTTTCCTCTTGTAGTTGGGTCGTGTGCGCATAAACATATGAAACTAGGAAACTAGGCTGAGTGATGGGCCAAGTGTGAGTGGATGCTAACATCAACTAATTGTCCATGTCATCCCAGAAATGACAACATATTTTACATGGAACCTATCCATGTCATCTACTTTTCATCCTTACAATTATCCACCTCACCCATATTTAATAATCAATACAAAACCACGTAAATTAAATTTATCCTTTCGATAATTGTGATATGTTCCATATTATGTGTAAACAAAATCATATTCTATGGATTTTATATTCCTTTATTTTATGACATTTTTTATAGAGTTGTCGCTGCAGCTCACAGGGTATGTTGGGGGTATGTTTCTAGTAAAAGCAAAAGTATAACCCAATGGAAAGTTTGCTCCATATCACATACTCTGTTAGGGTTAAAAAGATTGGGGGTCTACTAAATCAGTATTTTCCAAATACTCTGGAAAGAAAATTGGAAGTCTTCCCCAGAGTAGCTGTTGGGAGGCTATGTGTTTTGGAGTAGGAGAAATGCGTCGCACACACGTGAAGCGTAAATGGTCACAGCACCGCTTGAATGAACGAGGCGAGTCTAGGTGGTGTGTATTTGTGTACATGACGGCATGCAAACTATGATGGTGATCAGGTGATCTAATCATAGTTTCTCTCTGAAAGCCAGCTTTTCATGCCTTTAATCTCAAGCAATCCTGATGCCTGGACGCTTTGCAGCTTGGTCACAGTGCAAGCAACTGCACTTAATTAACAGGGAGAAGTTAAGCTTCACCAGGGTTGCTTAGTACTGTCAGTCGTTCGGGTCCGTCCAACATACTGCCAGGGTTGCTGGAACACAACTCTCTTTTAACAGTGGTGCCGTAAGGTTGAGGCGTCGCGTACCAGGCAAATTCGCTTACCAGAAAGTAAACTACTATGGGAAGACAAATCTTCGAGCCAGTGTGCATTCTGAAGAACTTCGGCAGAGGAGAAACGTTGCGCGTACCAAGTATCCCCGGTAGAAGGCCTGGATGCGCACGGCGGCGCGGCCCTCCCTGCCAGCCGCCCTTTCGCGCAGCGCCGCGAGCCTCGACGCCATGCCGCGGCGGCCCCTCCTGGCCTCCGCCTCCACCCCGCCGCACACCGGCCGCTCCCTCCCGCCCCACACCCTCTCCCTAACGCCGCCGCTGCCCTCATTCGTCGCGTCCGACGACGTGTCGGCAGCCGGCGGGAAGTGGTCGACGGACAGTATTATCTCCGCCGCCTCCTGCTGCTCTCCGCCTCCCTGCAGACCCTGCATGCAGCCGCTCCAACGATCAACTAACAACATACATAGGTGACCGACTGGCTGATAGCTACGCGCAGAAGAAAGATCGTGATAGGTACGGACCTTGTTGGCGGCGTGGCGCGAGTCCTTGGAGGAAGGGGAGGAGGACGAGGAGGGGCCGGTCTTGAAGACCTTCCTGACGGTGGCCAGCCAGCCACCGCCTGCGCCGCCGCCGGGCTTCTTGCCCATGTGTGCTCTGCTCTGCTACGCAAGGCTGCTTTATTTTGCGATCGCTATGGTTGCATGGATCGGACTTGCCGTACGAGGCGCGCGGGAGGTGAGAGGTGAAAGAGAGGGATAATAAGTGCGGCGGGGCTGAGGCGCGCGAGAGTGCCGTGAGGGCGCCGGTGGCCGGTGGGAGCCTTTATCGTCACGGGGACCTACGTGCAGCCGCGGCGGCGCCGCGCTCTGTGATTGGACGGGAAGAGCCCCAAACACTCGAGAGTATGGTACTCCATCACAAGGTGGCGGCGGGTCAGTTCAAGTCTGGGATGTTTGTGGTGCTCTGCGATCATCTCCGGCCCATCACCTACACTTTAATTGGAAATTTACCCTTTTTTTTGTCTTTCATTTTTCGTTGTAGGCTATTATCATCAACTAGCAAGCATGCCCGTGCAAAATGGGAGATAAAAAAACATATCCTAGACAATAGCAAGAACCAGAACTGCATTTACCTCTGACGAAACAACTCCTTGGCGTTAGGTCCTCTAAACAACTGAAGCCTGCTACCTACGCTTCTCGAAAACACGCGAAATGAGCACTTGCTCAAGCCTCCATAAGCTATATGAAGCCTAAATGTCATACATGTAAGTTTATGACTTGACCAGCTCAACATTTTCATTTCATTAAGAAGAAGAAAAAAAAACTTTTACTACTCCCTCTGATCCGGATTAACTGACCCAAAATATGACCTACACCTATACAGACTTGTGAAGAGCTGACGAACGTTAAAACGGATCGGAGGGAGTACTTCTATTTCAGCTTCTTCATATCGCTTTCATCCATGCATGACGTGGGGTGCCTCGGCAATACCCATCGCTGATGGTATTAAGGTTACGAGAAAGAGAGGAAAACGTGGGCGCTGATGGTATCGCCAGCTAATAAGGAGAAGGTTTATCGAGGTTTAGACCCCCTGGGGGTAACAGCTTCCTCCTGCTTGTCTGATCTTCATTGATCATGATGATTACAAGGTTAGCGAGTTAGCTATGGTGTTGTAAATTAAATCTGGTGTCATCCATTAACCGAGGGCCCCTCCTAGCCTTTATATAATAGGCTAGGTCTCAGGTATCTGAGACTGGGTAGGTCAAATTGCGGGTGGAAAACCTAGACTATGATGACTTGATCCGTACTCCACAACCGCTTCCTGATGTCTTGGCCCTCGTGGGCGGCTTCTCGATGGGCCCTTGGTTTGGCTGCATTATGTATATATGTTGGGTATTCCGACGTCAATGTGCAACAATTATAAATATTTATTTTAAAAAAATAACGTATAAATATAAATTTGAAGACAATCATCAATTATACTTGTACCCGCTCATGGAGGATACAACGAAGATGGCGATGGAGATGCTCCTCGCCACGCTGAGGAGGCATTGGTGAGGAGGAGATGCACCTGGAGGTAATTACAACAATTGTTCCTATAATTCTCCTCCGGCGGCACCCTAAGTGCCTTTGTGTTTTTCGATCTCCATAACGCCGTGCTTTTTCTCCCGAGGACTTTTTTGTAAGGGTATATGATTTTAGGTCAAAAGAAAGGTAATGTTGAGAGTATCTTCATGAAACGTCTAGGCCAACCGTGGTACCCATGGGTTCGTCCGTTGGTATCCTCACATGCGTCATGTGGTGGCACCTTTTATCCTTTGAAAATAGAATCGCCAAATTTTACACTTGTTTAGGGTGGAGAAGGTTCCTCATGTGTAGAAATATGTAAAGAGGGGTTCTGTGACTCCTAAAACTAAGTAACAAAATAACGTAAGTTAGTGGGAAATACTATAAAACCAAGTAACAAAATAATGTCATGTAACCTCTTTTGGCCCACACATATCTGGACATGTTTTAGTGTAAGATTTGAGTAAGAAAATGCTAAAACAAAACGAATGGATACATAATATCTATTTATATACTAAAAGCAATATACATAATAGAGACACCATACTAATCTTTAAAATCTAAATTAATTTTGATGATCGGATCTAAAATATATATGGCTGATATTTATTAAACATTAATGGTTGCGTAACATATTATATGACACGATTTATGTCAGGAATATCACGTTCTGCATCATCCAAATTATTTTTGATTGTCAGATCTAAAAAATATGCCTGAGATTTATTAAACATTAATAGTCACAAAACATGTTTGACACTCTTTTTTTTACAGGGTGTTTGACACTCTTCTTATGACATTACTCAACGTTGTAGAAATATTCTAACTTTCTAAGTGCAATTTCTTACCTCTGCACCACTGCGGCTCACCTGCTTCAGTTACCAAGAAAAAGGGAGAAAAGGCACGCCGGAAAAGAGGAAAGGAGACCAAGAAACGACCCCAGCCAGAGGAGGAAACTCACAAATCAATCCCTCTCCCTCGAGTCTCCGCGCTTTGTCCCCTCCCTCTCCTCGAGTTCAGAGTTCCCGAACAAGAATCCATTTCGCCAACCAAGACCTCGCATGCACTAGGCAGACGGAGAGGAGCCGTAGAGCCGAGGCCAGCCGCCAGGCCGCGATCCCCTACTCCCGCGATTCGGCCGCGATCCGATTCCGGCCCGATTTGGGCCGCCGCCGCGGCCATGGACGTGATCGAGAGCATCGAGTGCGTGTCGTCCTCGGACGGCATGGACGACGACGACGCCATGTCCTCCAGCCTGCCACGCCCCTTCCTCAAGGTCTCCTCCGCGGCCGCTGCCATCGCGGCCGCCAGCATCGGGGTGGTGGTCCCCGGCGCCGGTGCCGCCGCGGGCGGGACGCTGATCCCGCCGGCGACCAGCGTCCACGAGCTGCTCGAGTGCCCCGTCTGCACCAACTCCATGTATCCGCCGATCCACCAGGTCAGCGCCCGCCTCTCCCCGTTTCTTGATTCATTCCCTCCAGGATCTTGGTTGCTTTTCCGGGGTACGCTACGCAAGGCGGGATCTTGGTTGCTTTTTGGGGTTCCTGGGCTGCAACCCCGTCGTAATATTTTGTAGATGTCACATCGGTAGCGTTCTTAGACACATTCAAGTCATCAATTCCAGTTATTGCATGCTCGCGACACTATTTTTATGATCAATCCTGATAAGAAGAATTGGCGATGGAGTTTTGCGTCCCTAAGTCGGATTCTTTTTGATGCTATGCAGCTATGGTAGAAACGGTATACTTTGGATGTTGGAACTTAACATACCAACTGCTGGTAGGAGTTTATAAATTATAAATAATGCCTCTGCAATCATTCTCGGTCGAGGAATCAGGGTGAGAGGCAGAGTGTTATTATCAGGATGTACTACTTTAGATTCTTCAATAATTTCCGAAGTGATTTTGGTTCCAGAAAATTTTAGATTATTCATTAATTGATAGTGCTGCAGTGTCAGAAAAGGAGATTAGGGTGCTTAGTTAAGTTCTTAGGGTATTTTAACCGTACCATGCTTTATCACTAGTTAAAAGAGAAAGGCAGAGAAACCAATGCATCTGTTGTTAGAGAAAAGAACATACATCCTCATGTAAACCGTACCATTCTCTTCTTTCCTGAAAAACTGGAGGCAGTGTTCTTTTCTTTTGTTTTATCATGTTTGGTTAAATTCCACCCATCTCTTGAAGTGGCGATAATACAAAGGTCAACACAGTTTAGAGAGTCAACTATAGCATTATCATACTTCTTGCTAACCACATACTTGGTGGAGTCAAGCAAGTTAAAGTATAGAAAATTATCATCACATATAATTTGCGTAACCGATCATCTCAAAAAACATTTCTCCCATGTTGCTTGGTGGCTGATGATCATATAGGGAAAATGCTTATTATGACTGAAAAATATTTATCCTGCCATTATACTTTGTATAATTATATAAAACTTGGAGGCTCAAAAAGAATTGTAGACACTATGTACACAAGCTCGTGGTTTTCCATTTCCCTTTTGTCCTTTCTTGTTGAATAGTAGAGCTTGTTAAAATTTGTAGAGCTTGATTGATTTGAGCAGATCGAAATCATCTGAGTTGAAATTCTGTTGGCCATGACTCAGTTGTTAAGTCACATCGTAACATGTATAAATTGATATATACTAAATTGGTAATACTCATTTCAACAAGGCCGTCACACTTTAACTTTTTAGTCCTAACTCCATAATCACATCAGATTGGTCACAGTGCATTGTACTTGTACATTAATACTCAAAATAAATTAGAATAACATGTTGGATGTTGAGCAGTTATATATGGTTTTGGTGAATATAAAACATATAAGTATACCTAAACAACTTATGTGTCGGGACCTAGGATGTTTGAGTGCTTACTTTTATTATTGTATACCTTACCCACACATACTGGTTAAGTATCACAAGAGTTGCTCAACTACTGAACCATGATATGTGCCCTCTGAAATTTAATTCAAGAATGAAACCAATTCTTTCATCAGGACTAGCCTGAGTTACACGCATAGCTTCATGCATACATGAACGGCTTACCAATACAATGTATACACATAATAAGATATTAGCATGTTTTTTGTTTTACTGATTATTAGCTGTGTAGGCCCTTTGTCTTTGGATTAAGCCAGATGACCAGACTAGGCACGCTTCGCAAGCAGTTTTTAAATATGTTAGACATCATACTTCAAGGTTTACTTTGTTTTCTTTGTGTGAAAGGTATATTAATACTCTTGTACCTGTGCATCTGGTTTTTCCTATTCTAAAAGTTTAAATTTTATTGGGTCCTTTTGTGCTCCTTTTTTATGTCTCTGCTTATCTGTTTTTCCCAGGCCGTGAAAACATCAGGAGTGTCTGATATATTTTTGCATGGTGTGAATCTTTTGTCAGTATAAATATCACAAGAAGCATTAAAATTATCTTTTGATGCGCCTTTCATAGCATTTTTAATTCATCTATCATATTCATATTGAGTTATTGGCTGTGTCGGGATTTCCTATTTTTAGCTAACATTAAAGTTTATGGTTGATTTGAGTAAACTCAGTTCTTTCAAATGAAGTATTACTGTAGTTGGTAGGAGTTCAGTATCTGTAGTCAAATTGAACTGTTAAAACAATAGAAATAGAAATAGAAATACCAGATATGCTTATATATGATTAAAATTTGTTAGTTTGAACTTTTTTGTGAATCTTATATACTATACTGTTACGTAGTATTGCTCTAGGTTAATGCCTTCTACAGTCATCTAGCTTTGTATTAAGATTTTTTATTGTTTAAGTTGACAGTGACAACAGAATAACATTCTGCTAATTTTACAGTGCCAAAACGGTCATACCATTTGTTCCACCTGCAAAGCTCGGGTGCACAACCGCTGCCCTACCTGTCGACAAGAGCTGGGTGACATCAGATGTCTGGCATTGGAAAAGGTCGCTGAATCTCTTGAGCTGCCTTGCAAATACTACACACTAGGCTGTCCAGAGATCTTCCCATACTATAGCAAGCTCAAGCATGAGTCGCAGTGCAATTTTAGGCCATACAGCTGCCCTTATGCGGGATCTGAATGCAACATTGTTGGGGACATTCCTTTCCTTGTTTCACATCTGAGAGATGACCATAAGGTTGACATGCATTCTGGGTGCACATTCAACCATCGCTATGTCAAGTCAAATCCCAGAGAAGTTGAAAATGCAACTTGGATGCTGACTGTAAGTATTCTTAACTTTTTTTGATTCCTAGGCTTGTATGCTTACATGTTGCATTTACTTGATAAATGATAATCTTATGTCCACATGTATTTATGGCAAAAAGACGTACAGTACCAGAAGATTACTATTTTTCTGTACCTTGATCTGCTTCCATCATCCTTCATTTAATATCATAAAGAAATTCTAATTGGTCCTGGAAAACTGGATGACCTTTCGGGTTTTCCCAACTACCCAAAATAAAGACGACAGCTTTCCCCTTGTGCCTATGCCTGTTTTATTTACCTGTTCATTTCCCTTTTAACATGTGAATCAAGCAACACTTATCTGTACCAAAAAAAAAGGAACACTATCTGACACATCGGCTTCGTCTTCAGGTTTTCCATTGTTTCGGGCAGTATTTCTGCCTGCATTTTGAAGCCTTCCAGCTCGGAATGGCACCGGTGTACATGGCATTCCTCCGCTTCATGGGCGACGAGAATGACGCGAGGAACTACAGCTATAGCCTTGAGGTTGGTGCCAATGGCAGGAAGATGATATGGGAGGGCACGCCCCGGAGCGTCCGGGACACCCACCGCAAAGTGCGCGACAGCCACGATGGCCTCATAATCCAGCGCAACATGGCACTCTTCTTCTCGGGCGGGGAACGGAAGGAGCTGAAGCTGCGGGTGACGGGCCGCATCTGGAAGGAGCAGCAGAACCCTGACTCGGGAGCCTGCATCCCTAACCTCTTCAGCTGAAGCTAATAGTTTCCCACAGACAAGGATCATGTGATGCGGGTGTATATTGAAATGTGATTGCCAATTTGTTTCTCTCTCCCATCTCTTTACAGTTTTCGTTTGGCCTCTTTTCGCTTTTCAGCCACTTTGTTGTAACATGCTCAATATTCTTTGGGGTGGTTGGTGTCAGGAAAACACGTGGAGCCTCTGTTGAAATCACATGATGATCATTCTCTTCTGCCTGATCTATGTTGTGTGATTATGAATGTTTGTCATGTGAGTCTACTTTAATGATCCAGTGATATATGATTGCATCCTCAGGGGAATAGCTCGAAACATTTGTTGTGTACACCTTAATTTTTATTTTTTGAAGGAAGACATGCTTTGATATGTGGTCATGATGCCTAGGCATTGGTTGGATTTTTTCATTTATTTGACAGCAAGTGCGGTTGAAATAGTTCATTGAGAGGGATGCACTTTTGTTTGGTGTACTTGTCGTACTGCACACTTCTTTGCTGCCTCAGAGCGCCACTCGGCCTCCGTCTCCGGCGCCACTCAGTCGTCGCACCCGCCACCACAACCTGTAGCAGGGCGCCGGGATGTCATCGGTGGTGGCGGATCTGCCGATTGAGACCGGGACCGGCGGCGATTTCTCGCTGGAGTATAGTGGTGGCAAGAGGTGTAGCTCAGTAGCTGTGGGAGAGTGGCCAGATGAGCAGGGTTTGCGACCCCATAAAACACCCTCCGGTCATTATATACGTGGGTCTCGACGTCGTGACTACCGTGTCATAAAACGGTTTATGATTTGGGCCGCGTTTATGGGTTCTGAACATCTGATCGGTGCAGATTTTTTTGCTGAAACCATATAGTCGCTGACACTACATAAAAACACTACATAAAAGGCTAGGAGAATTACAAGCTGAACCAACTAGAATGGGGCCGTCGCATGTGGAAATAAAAGTCAGAGAGCGCATTGTTGAGCTAAATCACAGGGAGGAAATTATGTGGAAGCAGCGGTCGCGGATACAGTGGTTGTCAGCTGGTGATAAAAACACACGGTTCTTTCGAGTTTTTTTTTCAAAATAATACGATTTTTTATTAAAAATTTGGAATCTAGCGCGCGGAATCTGAGAATTTCAAAACTAGGGCGCGGTCGGCGTGACCCGTGCCGATCGGCACGGGCCGTGCCGAAAAGCTACTGTCGGCGGGACCCGCACCGACGGATGCATGCGGCAGGCGCTCGCAGGCCGGGCCCGCGCCTTTCGGCTTTATCCGCGCCGATCGGCACGGCTCGTGCCGATCTGGACCTGTTTATCGCCTGCGCCGCGGGAGCTCCCTTTCCTTCTCCCTTCTTCTTCCTCCCATCGACCCAAGAGCGCTGTGAGCTCAGTTCTTCCTTCCTTCACGAAAACTCTACCAAATCTTGCCCAAATAATTAGTGTGAGCAGTTTAGATTACTAGGAAACAAGAGAGGAGGACTAGGGCATCAAGGATCTGTCCATGCAGTAAATTTTGGTGGATTCATTTTAAGCAGAGGAGGTGAAGGATTGGAAGCAATGGAGGCCAACAATGGTGGATAGCAGTGGTGGGAGCTCGTGTTGGAGGAGGAGGTTTGGTGGTGGAGCAGTGGTGGCGGTAGATTGAGACCGGGAACGGAAGAAACGGGCTTTCCACGCGTCAAGGGTAAACCCTAAGTAATCACTAGATGAATCTTGTTTAGTATTATGTATGAGTTAGTTGTAAATTTTTTGTGTCGGTGGATGTGATAGTTGTAATGTACAAATAGTTTGTCGGTGGCTGTATAGTTGTATAAATAATTTTGTCCGATGGATGCGTCAGTGGGTGGAGGGTGGTTAGTGTGGCGGTCGATATTTATGGGTGTATGTTTGTTCTTTGTTATTATTTGAGGGCTATTAGAAATATTGGTAATATTTTGGGTGGTCGGCATATTTTATAGCGTATTATTTGACGGAATTAATTTGTTTAGGTAATGGAAGTCGTTGATTTTGTTGTGCACTTCGGCGTCGGTAATGTCCGTGTTACGGAGACTGGGGTTGATCTTAGTGAATTTAACAATATGGTGATGCAGTTGCCAGACCCAGAGAGAGCTAGAATAGCAGCAGTGCAGGAGTTTTTCACTGGAAATTTTGGGTATAATCCTAATATGTTTACGGTTAAGATTCAGTCAGTGTGGTGCAAATCCCGTACAAATAATTTTCGGGAGTTGTTACCGCTGGATCGAACTGGTCAGTGGATAGCTTGGCTAGCATCATGCAAACGGCGAGGCACCCAACCAGAAATCCTACTGATATTTTATCCGAAGCAGAACAATTTAGAACAAGGAGGCGGAGATTTTCAGCATGGAGAGAGCAGTGATGCTACTCATTATGAAAATGTGGACATTCCTGCACAGTATGAGCCATCACTCAGTGTTGAGTCGGAAGGTCCTCCGCCACTTGGAGAGGCTGATGCGGATGAGTATGAAGGTAATATGCAAGAAGAGATGTTGGCTGAAGATGAGGATGGTGTTGCAGATGATCTTGATTCAGGTGATGAAGATGTTGGAAATGAGGATGAGGTAGATAATGATGAAGAAGATAATGTTGGAGATGTGCCGCTTCCTGAGTCCTGGAATGTCGACACTTTGCCGATTCCTCACTCGTGGGATCTCGACAAGTCGAATATGACAGCTGTGGATGATGGATATCATCCGGCATGGGAGTACCGAAGGAAAAATGTAAGAATCGGAGTCCAGTATAACACAAAGCAAGAGTTGAGGGAAGCCGTGATTGAGTGGGCATTGTCCACGCAAAGGGTTTTCCGTACTGAGGTGTCAAATAGTCGATATTTGACTATGAGCTGCATTAATATTGAATGTCCAGCAAGGGTGCATGCTCACGTACCAAAGTACGACGTGCTTTGGGTGGTTTCAGATGTCGTACCACACACATGTGAGATCTCTAGTACGGTGCAGAACCATCCAAACCTGTCTTCAACTCTCATTGCACGACTCTTGTTCAGTGAGATAGTGCGGAAGAAAGACATGACCGCGATAAGCATTCAGTTGGCAGTTAAGAGTAGATGGAAAACAAAAATTCTTTATGGGAAGGCTTGGAGAGCGAAGCAGAAGGCTCTAGAAATGAGATTCGGGACATTTTATGATGCTTATGATAATGCTGTCAAAATGGTTTCCACGTTGAGAGAGCGAAATCCTGGTACAGAGGCAACAGTCCAACTAGTAAAAATTCCTGGGCATCCTCAGTTGGCTGTGTTTGGCAGGATGTTCTTCTCTTTCGCCATATGCATTGAAGCTTTTAAGTATTGCCGGCCAGTGTTGTGCATCGATGGAACTTTTCTCACGGGCAAGTACAAGGGTGTTATACTTACCGCAATAGGTGTGGACGGCAACGGACAAATCGTTCCTGTTGCATTTGCCTTTGTTGAGAGTGAGAATTATGATAGTTGGTTATGGTTTCTGAGGCTGTTGAAAAGCGGTGTTGTGAAGGATAGGCCAAATGTATGTATTCTTCATGACAGGCATGCAGGTCTGTTGAAGGCAATCAGGAAACTAGAGCAGCCCGCCGATGATGAACAAACTCCGTGGACTGATGTGCAGAGTAGATGGTGCATGAGACATATGGGTGCTAATTTTTATTCTTGCTTCAAGAGTAAACGTCTTATGAATCTGTTCAAAAGACTTTGCAATGTGAATCAACAACGGAAGTATGACTTTTTATGGCAGAGGCTCACCGAATTCACGCAGAACCAGGTGAAAGAAAGAAGAGCTGCACAGGCGACGGCAGTTGCTGCTCAGGTGGCGGCGGCACAAGCGGCAGTAGCCGAAGATTCAGAACCAGTTGGGTTGTGTGATTTGCCTGGAATTGATCCACCTGGCACAAAGAGGAAGAAAGGAGCACGCATCCGGAATTTTGAAGAATGGATAGAGAAAGAACCGCCAGTGAAATGGTCTTTGTTGCACGATGCACATGGAGCGAGATATGGCATCATGACAACCAACCTTGCGGAGATATATAATTTTGTCCTTCGAGGTAACCGTGGTCTGCCACTTACAGCTCTCGTCGAGGGGATTATGCATGGAACAATGAATTATTTCAGAGATAGACGTGTGGAAGCCGTGAATCATTGTCAGTGGTACCCTGGCACACCTTACTGTCGCAAGATAAGAACATACATGGAGAAGAAGACACAGAAGGCTCGGTTCCACAATGTGGTTCGAGTAGGTAATGAAGAAGCTAGGTATGAGGTGCGCCTGCCGACAGACAGATTTGGTGATAGCGTTCAGAGAACCCATGAGGTGTTCATTACTGACGGATATCCGCCAACTTGTGAGTGCACATGCAACAAACCCAGACTTCTTCACCTTCCATGCTCTCATGTGTTAGCAGTTTGTGGTCAGTTGGGTTTGCATGCAGCCACATTCGTGCCACCATATTACATGAAGGACGCACTGGTTCAAACATGGACCGGGGAAATGAGAGGTTTCCGAGTCGAAGGTAACTTCAACACGGTTGAAGAGGCTAATAGAGAAATCATTCCTCATCCAGCAACCATGCGGACTAGTAGAGGACGACGTCAGACACGGCGCATCCGGAATGATATGGATGAGTCTGAAGCAGGTGGTTCCACTCGTCAGTGCCTGCTATGCAATATGTTCGGCCACAAAGAGAAACATTGTACGAAATTCCCCCAAGGAGGAAGGGGAAGAGCAAGTCGTGGCTAGTACTGTGTTTTCAATCGTATTTGTAATAATTAAGTACAATGGGACGATGTTGTTTGTTGTAGGGTATCTGTTTTAATTCGTATTTGTAATAATTATTTACAATGGGACGATGTTGTTTAATTCGTAGAATTGTTTAAAGTGGTATTTCTACTAGTATGTTCATGTTGTATAACTTTGTAGATGGCGGGTCGTGCTTTGCTTAGTGCGGATGTTGATTCAAAGCATCGTGCTAAGATATGGGAGTCAGGTGGGCAGCCACATCTTCTGCGTACTCGGACACCATCGATTAACTGGGAGTTGCATCCTCATTGGATAGATCGGTACGTTGGACGTAATTATTTTATATATTGTTTACACTGTCAACGATTTTATTAACGGACTTCTAACAAAGTTCTTTTAAGTATTTGCAGGTTGACTTGGGCAGGTCTATTACCGCTGGCACGTCTAGTTGAGAGCATCCCCGCAGGATGGGTGCCCATTCAGCCCGATGAGGTAGACGGCGAGCCGAGGCAGATGCACCATGTTGGCACTACCAAGATCACGATGGACAGGTCACTGCTTAGCTGCTTAGTGGACCGTTGGAGGCCGGAGACCCACACTTTTCACTTCCCGTGGGGGGAGATGGCACCGACTCTTCAGGATGTGTCATATTTGTTGGGACTCCCTTTGGCTGGCGCAGTGCTTGGACCTGCAGATCCTCCCCCCGACTGGCACGAGGCCATGCAGGCACGCTTCGCAGGCGTGCATCCTGAGAACCCCATGTTGCCTGAGCACAAGCATGGTGTACCGCTGAAGTGGCTTAACAAGTGGCAGGTAAATGTTAATTATGTAGCGAGTTTACTTTCTGGGTGTATACTCCATGACTAACTTATTTAGTTTGCGCTTTCTAGGTACGGGCATACGGCATCCCGGTGGAGCACCTGACTCAGGAGCAGGTTACGAGGAGCCTCGAGGCGTACGTCATCTGGCTACTTGGCAAGGTGATGTTCACTGAGACTCATCAGGACACTATTACTGCTCGTTGGGTACCTATAGCACTAGAGATTGCAGCGGCACATACCCAAGAAGACATAGAGCAGCGGAGTTGGGGGTCTGCACTATTAGCTGCAACATATAGGGCTCTATGCACCGTGTGCACGAAGAACTCGGATAGCTCTTCGATACTGGGGTGTCCTCTACTTCTACAGCTCTGGTCTTGGGAGAGGTTCCCTGTCGGTAGACCCGACGTCGACGCCACCAGGCCCTGGGACTACAGACTGATAGATCACAACGCAGTTGATCTTCCCACATTTGGTAGTATGTGGGCATATAGAGAGGTACCCATTCGATACTCCATTACTTTGAAGTTAGGTTCTTCCAAATTTTAATGTTCAATTATTTATTACAATTATAATTGTTTGCAGAGACGATTTCAAGGTGATCAAGTGAGAAACTGCTACGTGATGTTCACTGAGTGGTTCGATCAACTGCCACATCACCAGGTTATATGGGAGCCATATCACGAGTCGCGTATGCATGCACGATACCCCGGCGGGATTTCTTCTTTGTGCACCAGAGTGTGAAGTTGCCGGCATAAACATAGTTGGCTGTGAAGGACCTGACACATACACTGGAATCTGTGAAAGAGGTGGCTGGGATGGACCAGGGTCGATAGCGTCGGGCTGGCGAGAGGTAGACGCAAATGTGTGATCTGTGCGGCGTATGCCAGGACTCTGCTGAGGTGTAAAACGTGGGCGTGGATCGTGCCGACGAGTGGTGTCACGGGGTGGTGATACCTGCGCGGCACCTAAGAGCCGTGCCGAGGAGTGCCGTGGGGGACGCTGGGGTGCATGACGTGGAACAACGTCCCCAGCATCGGTGCATGTGAGCACACCATAAGCACGTCGTAGCTTGTCCTGTAGACGCTTGAACCACGACTGGTGCTGGGCACCAACGACGGGGTAGTACGCATCGACGTCCGCCTGAATATCTGCTATGATGTCGGCCTGTAAAATATAAAACAAGTGTCAGATATGTTTTTACTGTAGTACGTACAATGCGTAGTAGAGTACTGAAACTAGACCACTTACCGCTGTGTTTCCCCGAGCCCCGATTCCCTGTGTTGGGTACATGGCCGTGATATCAGCCGCAGGAAGGTCGACAGGGTCGGCTCTCGTAACCAAATGAGTGCGACAGGCGAGCCTGTACGTCCGGAGGTACTCCTCAAAATCAGGAAGCGCAAAGGGTGCGTCCGCGGGCCATAAATTTGCCGGATCCGTCGCACTCCCCCATTCTTGTATGTATGGTAGGATCGTCTGCATATAAGATGCGAGCGATCTCTCTCCCTGCCGTCCTTTCCTGCGAAATGCACACATAGCATAAGTACGTACTAGAACAACAATAGTACCCCACATTTTAAATACAAGTTGTAGTTCTTACTTGTGCACGTGTTGAGGAGGTGTAGCTCTAGTAGGAGGCACCGGCCACTGGCGAAGTCCAAACTGTCTCATAACACGGTGTTGGGACATCTCCTCCACCAAGACGTCGAACACAATCCGACGTGTAGTCATCCAGTATGCACGGTCTCTGGTGCACAAAGAAGAAATCCCGCCGGGGTATCGTGCATGCATCCGCGACTCGTGATATGGCTCCCATATAACCTGGTGATGTGGCAGTTGATCGAACCACTCAGTGAACATCACGTAGCAGTTTCTCACTTGATCACCTTGAAATCGTCTCTGCAAACAATTATAATTGTAATAAATAATTGAACATTAAAATTTGGAAGAACCTAACTTCAAAGTAATGGAGTATCGAATGGGTACCTCTCTATATGCCCACATACTACCAAATGTGGGAAGATCAACTGCGTTGTGATCTATCAGTCTGTAGTCCCAGGGCCTGGTGGCGTCGACGTCGGGTCTACCGACAGGGAACCTCTCCCAAGACCAGAGCTGTAGAAGTAGAGGACACCCCAGTATCGAAGAGCTATCCGAGTTCTTCGTGCACACGGTGCATAGAGCCCTATATGTTGCAGCTAATAGTGCAGACCCCCAACTCCGCTGCTCTATGTCTTCTTGGGTATGTGCCGCTGCAATCTCTAGTGCTATAGGTACCCAACGAGCAGTAATAGTGTCCTGATGAGTCTCAGTGAACATCACCTTGCCAAGTAGCCAGATGACGTACGCCTCGAGGCTCCTCGTAACCTGCTCCTGAGTCAGGTGCTCCACCGGGATGCCGTATGCCCGTACCTAGAAAGCGCAAACTAAATAAGTTAGTCATGGAGTATACACCCAGAAAGTAAACTCGCTACATAATTAACATTTACCTGCCACTTGTTAAGCCACTTCAGCGGTACACCATGCTTGTGCTCAGGCAACATGGGGTTCTCAGGATGCACGCCTGCGAAGCGTGCCTGCATGGCCTCGTGCCAGTCGGGGGGAGGATCTGCAGGTCCAAGCACTGCGCCAGCCAAAGGGAGTCCCAACAAATATGACACATCCTGAAGAGTCGGTGCCATCTCCCCCCACGGGAAGTGAAAAGTGTGGGTCTCCGGCCTCCAACGGTCCACTAAGCAGCTAAGCAGTGACCTGTCCATCGTGATCTTGGTAGTGCCAACATGGTGCATCTGCCTCGGCTCGCCGTCTACCTCATCGGGCTGAATGGGCACCCATCCTGCGGGGATGCTCTCAACTAGACGTGCCAGCGGTAATAGACCTGCCCAAGTCAACCTGCAAATACTTAAAAGAACTTTGTTAGAAGTCCGTTAATAAAATCGTTGACAGTGTAAACAATATATAAAATAATTACGTCCAACGTACCGATCTATCCAATGAGGATGCAACTCCCAGTTAATCGATGGTGTCCGAGTACGCAGAAGATGTGGCTGCCCACCTGACTCCCATATCTTAGCACGATGCTTTGAATCAACATCCGCACTAAGCAAAGCACGACCCGCCATCTACAAAGTTATACAACATGAACATACTAGTAGAAATACCACTTTAAACAATTCTACGAATTAAACAACATCGTCCCATTGTAAATAATTATTACAAATACGAATTAAAACAGATACCCTACAACAAACAACATCGTCCCATTGTACTTAATTATTACAAATACGATTGAAAACACAGTACTAGCCACGACTTGCTCTTCCCCTTCCTCCTTGGGGGAATTTCGTACAATGTTTCTCTTTGTGGCCGAACATATTGCATAGCAGGCACTGACGAGTGGAACCACCTGCTTCAGACTCATCCATATCATTCCGGATGCGCCGTGTCTGACGTCGTCCTCTACTAGTCCGCATGGTTGCTGGATGAGGAATGATTTCTCTATTAGCCTCTTCAACCGTGTTGAAGTTACCTTCGACTCGGAAACCTCTCATTTCCCCGGTCCATGTTTGAACCAGTGCGTCCTTCATGTAATATGGTGGCACGAATGTGGCTGCATGCAAACCCAACTGACCACAAACTGCTAACACATGAGAGCATGGAAGGTGAAGAAATCTGGGTTTGTTGCATGTGCAATCACAAGTTGGCGGATATCCGTCAGTAATGAACACCTCATGGGTTCTCTGAACGCTATCACCAAATCTGTCTGTCGGCAGGCGCACCTCATACCTAGCTTCTTCATTACCTACTCGAACCACATTGTGGAACCGAGCCTTCTGTGTCTTCTTCTCCATGTATGTTCTTATCTTGCGACAGTAAGGTGTGCCAGGGTACCACTGACAATGATTCACGGCTTCCACACGTCTATCTCTGAAATAATTCATTGTTCCATGCATAATCCCCTCGACGAGAGCTGTAAGTGGCAGACCACGGTTACCTCGAAGGACAAAATTATATATCTCCGCAAGGTTGGTTGTCATGATGCCATATCTCGCTCCATGTGCATCGTGCAACAAAGACCATTTCACTGGCGGTTCTTTCTCTATCCATTCTTCAAAATTCCGGATGCGTGCTCCTTTCTTCCTCTTTGTGCCAGGTGGATCAATTCCAGGCAAATCACACAACCCAACTGGTTCTGAATCTTCGGCTACTGCCGCTTGTGCCGCCGCCACCTGAGCAGCAACTGCCGTCGCCTGTGCAGCTCTTCTTTCTTTCACCTGGTTCTGCGTGAATTCGGTGAGCCTCTGCCATAAAAAGTCATACTTCCGTTGCTGATTCACATTGCAAAGTCTTTTGAACAGATTCATAAGACGTTTACTCTTGAAGCAAGAATAAAAATTAGCACCCATATGTCTCATGCACCATCTACTCTGCACATCAGTCCACGGAGTTTGTTCATCATCGGCGGGCTGCTCTAGTTTCCTGATTGCCTTCAACAGACCTGCATGCCTGTCATGAAGAATACATACATTTGGCCTATCCTTCACAACACCGCTTTTCAACAGCCTCAGAAACCATAACCAACTATCATAATTCTCACTCTCAACAAAGGCAAATGCAACAGGAACGATTTGTCCGTTGCCGTCCACACCTATTGCGGTAAGTATAACACCCTTGTACTTGCCCGTGAGAAAAGTTCCATCGATGCACAACACTGGCCGGCAATACTTAAAAGCTTCAATGCATATGGCGAAAGAGAAGAACATCCTGCCAAACACAGCCAACTGAGGATGCCCAGGAATTTTTACTAGTTGGACTGTTGCCTCTGTACCAGGATTTCGCTCTCTCAACGTGGAAACCATTTTGACAGCATTATCATAAGCATCATAAAATGTCCCGAATCTCATTTCTAGAGCCTTCTGCTTCGCTCTCCAAGCCTTCCCATAAAGAATTTTTGTTTTCCATCTACTCTTAACTGCCAACTGAATGCTTATCGCGGTCATGTCTTTCTTCCGCACTATCTCACTGAACAAGAGTCGTGCAATGAGAGTTGAAGACAGGTTTGGATGGTTCTGCACCGTACTAGAGATCTCACATGTGTGTGGTACGACATCTGAAACCACCCAAAGCACGTCGTACTTTGGTACGTGAGCATGCACCCTTGCTGGACATTCAATATTAATGCAGCTCATAGTCAAATATCGACTATTTGACACCTCAGTACGGAAAACCCTTTGCGTGGACAATGCCCACTCAATCACGGCTTCCCTCAACTCTTGCTTTGTGTTATACTGGACTCCGATTCTTACATTTTTCCTTCGGTACTCCCATGCCGGATGATATCCATCATCCACAGCTGTCATATTCGACTTGTCGAGATCCCACGAGTGAGGAATCGGCAAAGTGTCGACATTCCAGGACTCAGGAAGCGGCACATCTCCAACATTATCTTCTTCATCATTATCTACCTCATCCTCATTTCCAACATCTTCATCACCTGAATCAAGATCTTCTGCAACACCATCCTCATCTTCAGCCAACATCTCTTCTTGCATAGTACCTTCATACTCATCCGCATCAGCCTCTCCAAGTGGCGGAGGACCTTCCGACTCAACACTGAGTGATGGCTCATACTGTGCAGGAATGTCCACATTTTCTGAATGAGTAGCATCACTGCTCTCTCCATGCTGAAAATCTCCGCCTCCTTGTTCTAAATTGTTCTGCTTCGGATAAAATATCAGTAGGATTTCTGGTTGGGTGCCTCGCCGTTTGCATGATGCTAGCCAAGCTATCCACTGACCAGTTCGATCCAGCGGTAACAACTCCCGAAAATTATTTGTACGGGATTTGCACCACACTGACTGAATCTTAACCGTAAACATATTAGGATTATACCCAAAATTTCCAGTGAAAAACTCCTGCACTGCTGCTATTCTAGCTCTCTCTGGGTCTGGCAACTGCATCACCATATTGTTAAATTCACTAAGATCAACCCCAGTCTCCGTAACACGGACATTACCGACGCCGAAGTGCACAACAAAATCAACGACTTCCATTACCTAAACAAATTAATTCCGTCAAATAATACGCTATAAAATATGCCGACCACCCAAAATATTACCAATATTTCTAATAGCCCTCAAATAATAACAAAGAACAAACATACACCCATAAATATCGACCGCCACACTAACCACCCTCCACCCACTGACGCATCCATCGGACAAAATTATTTATACAACTATACAGCCACCGACAAACTATTTGTACATTACAACTATCACATCCACCGACACAAAAAAATTACAACTAACTCATACATAATACTAAACAAGATTCATCTAGTGATTACTTAGGGTTTACCCTTGACGCGTGGAAAGCCCGTTTCTTCCGTTCCCGGTCTCAATCTACCGCCACCACTGCTCCACCACCAAACCTCCTCCTCCAACACGAGCTCCCACCACTGCTATCCACCATTGTTGGCCTCCATTGCTTCCAATCCTTCACCTCCTCTGCTTAAAATGAATCCACCAAAATTTACTGCATGGACAGATCCTTGATGCCCTAGTCCTCCTCTCTTGTTTCCTAGTAATCTAAACTGCTCACACTAATTATTTGGGCAAGATTTGGTAGAGTTTTCGTGAGGGAAGGAAGAACTGAGCTCACAGCGCTCTTGGGTCGATGGGAGGAAGAAGAAGGGAGAAGGAAAGGGAGCTCCCGCGGCGCAGGCGATAAACAGGTCCAGATCGGCACGAGCCGTGCCGATCGGCGCGGATAAAGCCGAAAGGCGCGGGCCCGGCCTGCGAGCGCCTGCCGCATGCATCCGTCGGTGCGGGTCCCGCCGACAGTAGCTTTTCGGCACGGCCCGTGCCGATCGGCACGGGTCACGCTGACCGCGCCCTAGTTTTGAAATTCTCAGATTCCGCGCGCTAGATTCCAAATTTTTAATAAAAAATCGTATTATTTAAAAAAAAACGTAGGTCGGGTCGGTGACGTGACGGCGGCGCTCGTGTGCTGCCATAGGGCGGACCAGCAAGTGGGGGACGACGACGTGGGTCGGGCCAGCTCTATGCCCTGGCTCATATCTGGGCCCGT
Source organism: Poa annua (assembly GCA_026929855.1). Classification (NCBI taxonomy): domain Eukaryota; kingdom Viridiplantae; phylum Streptophyta; class Magnoliopsida; order Poales; family Poaceae; genus Poa; species Poa annua. The sequence goes on from CM049430.1 coordinate 84,515,916, forward strand.
CTGCAGATTGTGATGTTGTAGATTGTGCAGGGGCGCAACGGCTGGCCTGTTGCAGCGTGACGACAAGTTTTAAGGTCTAATCCGGGCTGTCAGACCCTTTTGGTAGGGTGCAGTGGTTGCGGATCATTTTCGATTAGTCAACCTGTATATGTCTTCATTTTGTTTCTTGTTTTCTTTTTTTGGCGTGTGTTTGCAGCTGCCTAATCTTTTTTGTTGTTGTTTCGAGACTCTCGTTGATTGATATATTAATATAGCGAGGTTTCAACCTGATTCGTCATGGTATTGGTCGAATACTTTGATGGCAACGGAACCCTCGATCTCTGTGACTACTCAAGGCAACAGGAGCCAAGAGGCGTAAATTAAATAGTGATACATCCATTAAGTGATGCAAATCATGCAGTACAGTAGTCATGGTTGTAAAATGCTTATCTACGACTCTCCGTCCGGGTTGGGTGGTGTCAGTGTCACTGTAGGTAAAACATTCGGGATGTCCCGGAAATTCCAAATGAAGGCTAGAGAGCACCTTATTTTCAGAAACTAGAAAAACATACTTGTACATTTCAGAAATGGTCTGAAAAAAAGACTGGATGTAGTTAATACAAAATATTAGTGTGGAGTACTTTGTATTCTAGCTCACACAGAAAATTTAAACTGCACAATCTGTCATATTTTGTCATTTTTGTGTTGCGCAGATGACGATTTTTTTTGCGTTTCACTAGCAATTTGTTTCTATATACTAAAACAGAACAAAACTAGGATACGGAACACAGAAAAGAAAGAACCATGTCCCCTAAATGCACGTCACGTCAGTGACACACTGCATAGCTTGTAAACCAGTCAGGGTGTTCGCACGTTGCAGAGAACATAAGAGGCTACATGCCACCAGCAAAATCATATGCACACAATCCAAGCAAAGATCCACCATAAACTCAAATACATCTACACTATCCTCACTTTCTCCTACTCCCTCCGATCCATATTAATGGACTTAACTTTTTAGATAAAGTTAAATCCATTAATATGGATCGGAGGGAGTATATTTTTTCTTCTCTTCACAAAATTATTAGCCGGTAGTCAGCTTCCACAGTCCACTCAACAAGTTGGGTTTCAAACCGAATGGCCAGTGTGGCACCTCATCCTTCTGGTTTACAGTCACCCACTTAACATTAATTGTAGTTGGTACAGCTGTTTTGTGGTGCCCACTCAACCATTGGCTTGTCTTTCCATGGAGCTTTCTATAACACAGCAAAGATATCTAACGCGGTGGAGATATATAACGCTTATCTTGCCGTGGAGCATCATCTTTTCTTGTCGTCCACAACATTTACAGTCAGTCACTCAACATCAATTATAACTTTCTGTTTTGTGGTGCCCACTAAACCATTGACGCGCTTATCTTGCTATGGGGCTTTCTTTAACGCGGCAAAGATAGCGAACGCGGCCTGAGAGGAAAGCTTACACGAGTTCAGCAGCTACTTGCAGGAGGAATACCTTGGCCCATGCAGAATCACTGAGCTGGAAATGGCGTTTCCAAGGAGCCCTACTTCCACCGTGAGCAGTTATGCTTCTACTCCAACAGTGAGCAGCTATGCTTCTACTCCGACACTGAGCAGCTGCCCGAGCTCCGCCATCTCCAGAGGCAGCAGCAACCCAGCACTAAGCCCCAGTGGGATCTCGATCGTAGTTCCTGCCGGACCCCTAGTTGATAACAATCCAGCACTAGCAGCCACAGGAGCTCCTGAAGTCATACAGGGAAATAATCTTCAGCAACAGAAGGAGCAACAGAAGGATGTTATGGAATCAGCAGCAGAGTTCCCTAAGCAAGAGATTAATGGCTGGGACCATCCAGACCTCTGTTCGCCTTCAAAGCAACTCAAGAACGTAAGTACTTCTATCAAGGAGATCAATCGCTGGGCAAGATCTTCTTCAACAGGATTAAAGGTGAACTCAAATATCCGGCTCCTGGAGTCTGTATTTTATTTGATACAAGTGGTAACTTCGACAGCACCACACCCAGATCACATTCTCGCCATGATACGAGTCCACGATGATCTTGCTAATCTGTTGCTTGTCCTGCCCAAGACTATCTTCCCTTTCCTGGTGCAAGATTTTGTTCCGTTTGTAGATGAATTATGCCCGAGAAGAAGTGCATCGTTATCGACAAGGTTCAGAAACACACTGAATGATTTGCGAAGAAGCATAAGGAGTGGTCTCCAGGTACTCGAAGCCATGATCTTGAACTATACTTCTGAAGCAGTCCCGCAAGGTGGTGGTATCCATGAGATCACCAAATACTTGTTGAAATACATCATGTCACTGCTGAAGAATGGCAGCTCTCTGAAAATCATACTTGTCAGCGGTGAACAGGACAGCAGGGTTGCAATGGAGACGCTGCAAGAAATTGTTGCATCCCTGATCAGTCACTTGGAAATTATGCTTGAGAAAGAATCTCATCGATATCATGATGCAGGATTAAAACAGCTGTTCTTGGTGAATAATGTGGACTTCGCATTACATCAAGTAGAAGGCTCAGAGATAAGGGATCTTCTAGGAGATGATTGGGTTTCAAAGCGCAGAGACCAACTAAAGTACAGCATCTCATGGTTTATCAACATTTCTTGGGAACCTGTCATGTATTGCTTCCATGCAAAGAGCAACAAAATCCAAGTCTTTTCAAGATTAGCAACGCTGCAAATATTTAACCTGGAATTTGAAAAGGCTTATTGGACTCAGAAAACAAGGAAAGTTGAAAATCCTGTGCTGCGCTACAATATGTGTAAATTAGTATCAGAGAAGCTTGTTCAGGCTTACAGTTCATACCTTGAGAATAATAAAAACAAGGCTCCAAAGCTCATGAAGTACACCCCTGAAGATCTTGAAGAGCTGCTGTTAGATCTGTTCGAAGGATAATGGACATAGCTAAAAGAGTGTGAAGCACAGATGCATGGTAATAATACTTGTGCAACTATCTGAAGGATAAATAATCCCTTGAGATAGGAGGGAAAATCAGAAGCAGGCTCCCAAAGCTTGTGTAATGCATATCTGTAACTGATATATCGTTGATATGTCAAGATTGAACTGTGCACGCAGTTCTAAAAGCTGTGTCTTGTGTGGTTTCTGCAGTGTGAAATGCTTCACATGGAATCGTCTCTAAATATTCAACGCAAAAAAACCCGTCTCATTATTATTTATGCTTTGCTTGATCACACCAGTCAAGTAAAACTATAACTTATATGTGGTGATAAATTAAGTCTTTGAGCTGAAGTGATGCCACATGACTTGACACATTATCCACCAAAAGGAGTTCCAACTTTCCAGTTATATTCAGACCAACTAGGTCACACACCCTTCGCTGCACCATATATCATGGTCAGAGATTAGGAGGACGTGGGCCTTGGGCCTACGGCCGCTGATTGCACACATGACACAGCACTTCTGGCAAATGCAGCTGTATCTATCTATTAGTTATTTCTCTATGATTTGCTAAGATTATTTTCCCACTGGACAAGGTTTGTTCACTTAAGTTGGAGATTGCTTCCTTTGAGGGCGAAATTGATCATTCTTATAAAGGGAATCGTGTAGTAAGTATATTCGAGCGATAGAAATTTTCAGGCCATCTTCCAGTGGTGCTTAGCCTGTTGTGTGCCTTGGTATGCATCAATGAGAGTATAAGGCTAATTAATTAGGAGAATAGAGCAATGACAGCATGGAGCGAGAACACCATTTACAGGAAGCAAATTCCACAAAAACATTAAGCAGTCCAAGAGCAATAAACATACACTTTATTCCAATCCTACGTCACTACTTTTAAGCTTTTAATGACCATTTGGTTCCAAAATAAAAGGGTGACTGCATATATGTTGCCTCTCCACATAGCACATTACAAAATATTCCGTGACTAATGGGTGTTTGACAAGATTAAGCAACGCTGAATTGCTTGTCAAAAAAATGCATGGTTAGTAACTTAGTACAAGAAGTGAAAGGGTTGAATAACTAATGGTGTAAATCACTCATAATATTTTCCGTATTGATCCACTTACTCATATGTGGAATGGTCCATTGCTATGCGCTTGATGGCCATCCAAGTTCAAGCTGTCGCTGTGTGTGAGAAAGGTTCAGTAGCTACCAGTTATGTTAGATTAGGCTACAGGTTTAATATCATCCTTGTGCCTGTGTATTTGGTTAATTATTCCATACCATCATTTTTCATGTCCATCGGTCCCATGTAATATATGCTGTCAAGCTTTCGACTTTTGGTTCAATAACAGGGCTTGATTTGGATCTCATTTTCCCTTAAAATTTGTAAGTCAAGGTTTATGACAAGAAGCTGATACGTTAACAGTATCTGCAATCACACAAATGATCATACAAAATGTTCACTGAAACTTAGTATTTGTTGTCTTACAAATATCATTCAATCTGGAAAAATGGGCATGGCTGCAGTCGCTGAAGTAACATATGGAGTTGATAGTGTTAGTTTTTGACAATATTAAACTTATGTGCTGCTGCTCCTGCTGTTGCCTAATTATAAATATTTTCTTTGTTTATTTCTAGATTTTGCAGACAAAAAGAAACATTTTACTTCACTACTGCTGTTTCGAAATAGACGTCACTTCGACAATAACATGGTTTGCAGTACAGCTATGCGACTTTGAATATTGTTGATTAAACTTTCATGATGATGCTCAAAATTAAATGAATAGGACCTATAGACTGTTAGGTATTTGTAAAATTTTGGAACACCATCCAGTTAGACATACATTACCAAGCTTTTTTCCATGCAGCCTGATTAGCTCAACACCCTTTCAGCAACAAGATGAACTCGCTGCTCAGATTTACGAGAGAAGTTATACTCTTCACTTGATGCCTTCACTGCAAATATTGCCACTATTCCTCGCCAAGAAATGTGCTGCAAATATTGCAACCCTCCGGATACTGCCTTTATGGCTATGCATGAAGGAGACAGAGGAAATTACTTGAAACACTATGAATCTGGCACATCAGTCACCAGTGGGTTCCTCTGAGTCTTTATTTGACACTGGATTACTTGACTTGGTACGCTTCGATAACGACTTTCTGTGAAGGAAGTGCAATAGACAGTTTCAAACAAGTGCATGCTACCTGTCATTCTATATGGTCTTAAGAGTTCATAAAAGGAGGTTTAGGAAAACGTTTACCTCTTTGTGGACTTCTTGGCAGCAGCTACACCCATCTTTGTTTTTGATTTGTTAATATCAGTTGACCTCTCATGCATGACATTATAACCATGCATATTGGTTTTAGTTTCTGTCGCTGCTGCCTCCACCCTTTTGGATTTTTGGAAGTCAAGTTTTAACTCTTCCTTCCTCATCGTACCGACAATGAACTGCTGAGATTCACTAAAAATATCCTTCATAAAAACATACGAAAGTCAGGTTCAGGAACAAACAAGTGATACTGGTATTATTTATCTTCTGAAGATATACTGGAACTAGTTGATGGTTCTACAAAGGTAAAAATACAAGCATAACTGCTTTGTCATTTCAGAGACATTGATCAATGCCAGACTTACAGGGTCAGGGACATTGGATCCACACCCACTGATGGCAAGCTGCAAGCATAATGCAGGTAAATGTGAACCAGTGATTTGTAGTCTGGGGAAGAAGACACGCCACCATGTAATCAGGAAGGATGCCATGCTTTCATATTGAACACAAACGTAAGCGGTCAGAGACTGCAGAACCGGATCTGAACCTCTAGTGCAATCATTAAAAAGTATACATGAATATGTGGCCTACAAAGTTCGTGGACCTAAGTGATTGCGTTCAAGGACAATTAGTACATTTTACTCAATGAAGGATCAGCTCAGGATTAGAGCACGGTTTACTTTAAAATACTACCTGTGCAAACCAGTGATTTACAGTCTGGTAAAAAATTAGGCTGTTCCAGAATGGTCACTTAAAGCCATTAAATCATGTGTTGCATAGAGAATCACTTGTTCCCCACAGTATTGAGTTGAGTTAATGCAAAGGTTCCTGTACTACTCACAAGTAATAAATAGTTCACAATTATGTGGTAAAAATCGATAGCTTTGTACTTGCAATATTTTTGCTGTTCTCCGTTCATTATTTTACACCTGATGCCTACCTTTTTCTCAATATTTATACACTACTGCTGTTATCTGGCCCTTGTAAGAAAGGGGACCTTGTGAAGAGTCCCCAACTACCGAACAATACTAAAGATTACCCAAATTAAAATTGTCTTATGGAAGCATATAAGTAGCAGCCTGCCCTACAAAGGATATTGAAAGACAATAGTTTCTTCCTGATACCTTTGAAGATAGTGTTCCAGTAGATGAACCTGCCTCACCAAGAGGCTTCATGTTTTCAGCTTTTGGTGCATCATCAGGTAAACTTGGCACGAGAGATCTATCTGTAATTTCTTCTTTCGTTTGAGATCCTTGGGTGCGAAATGCATTTGTCTGATTTTTCCTTCTTCTCCTTTTAACATTCTCGCTACTTTTTTCCTGATCAACCATACTGCCATTCTGCACAATATCTTTTTCAGTGACTCTTTCTGCAACTCCTTGATTACTTTGCACTTTCTTCAGTTGTTTGTTTGCCGCTCTTTTAGTTTCCTGTTCACCATTTGACGGACCAACCACAGGGCTAGTTCCAGGTACACCTTCTGCTGACAGCTTTATTTCAGGTTCCTTATCACTCGACATTTCTTTCTGCAGCTTGCCTTCATCTTTTTGGAGATATGCTCTATCTTCTTTGTTGGAGCAAAGGATTTTCTCTTGTTTCTCTTCTATTGAAACTTTCACACCATTGAGTTGACCTGTTTCTTCTTGTAGGGCATATAATTGAGATGTACTAGCTTTATTGAGTGTCCCTGACGGACATGGTTCAGAACTAGTCTTTGTTTCATTGTGTACTATGTCTATCTTATGATTCTTTGCATTTGCATAAATCATCTGTTTGTCACCGTTGTTGGATGGTTCTGTCTCTCGCATCAATTGCATGTTATCTGTCATCAACTCCTCAGGCCCTTCCCTGTTTCTCTGAGGTGATTCCATAGTCGATATATCGGACGCTACAAGATTTTTACATGCTTCTTTACTTATTACGCTTACATGACGAACAAAGTATTCACAATTAGCAGTCTGAGCCTTATTTGCAAAGGTCATTGGTGCTTCTATTTCTTGCATGCAATGGATATCATTTTCACTACTGGACAGGCATGCTCCGTTGTATTTCAACCCAGATGATGCAATGTTGACGCCATTAGGTGAAAAGTCATCAGCTGTTTCTGGAACGACATCATTGTTGATCTGGCGAGCATTATCATTTTCATAAATCATCTGATTGTCACAACTGAACAACGCAGATGGTTGTAGTCCTTGAATACTAACAGCTATCGCTGTGAACTGTCCTTTTCTTCCAAACTCAGCTGATGGGGTATTGATGCCATTCGAACCAGCACTATGATCATCTGGAGAATAAACATGTGATGCTTTTTCTGTTGCATGTGCCACATAAGTTCTATCCTTATCCTTTGCTTCTGCTATGCTCTCATCATTATACCTGGGCTCAGGCTGTTCTATTTCTCCAACATTATACTGATTTTTTACAATAATGTCCATGATTGGTGCTGCATCTTTTAAAACCGCACACTGCTCCATACTTTCATCAATAATATTGTTAGACAAATCGATATCATGTAATTCAATACTGTCTAACTCTGACACATCATCATGATATACAGATTGTCTAACATAAGTTGCTGAAATTTCTTCCTCGATGGAAACTACCGAGTGTGAAAAGACAACAGAACTAGTCTTTCCAACATTTCTTTGGCCAAGGCTTCCTTCTTCTAGTGTGTTAACATCAGCTACCATTCTTCTGATGCCAGTTATACTTGCATCGTCCTCGTTCACAACAGTATTGCTACTAAATAACTTTCTGAAGGAAAACCGTTCTCTCGACTCTTTGGCCTTTTTGAGGTTATTCATCAATTCACTCCTCTCCAACTGTGGTCTTCCCAATAAATCTCCTGGAAACATATGCACATTGCTGATCACCTTGATGTTCCCCTTGTCGAATCGACCAGCTTTCATCCCAGGTACAGGTACACCAAACACCCGCCTAGACAACAAAAGCGTCTTCACGTTCCTCCAAATCAACTTTGACGCAACCAACACAACACATATACCACAAACCGTCGCGAAACCACCCCATGAAACAGCTCTCAAGGAAGCCCCATTTGTGCGCACAACCGAAACCTCAGCATCAACAACATGCGGTTTCTTCTTCTTCTTCTTCTCAGTGGCTACAAACCGAACCAACGAGCTATTCCTCGGAACCTCACGCTCGCCACACTCAAACTCCATAGCCATCGCTCTTGCACGAGACAACAGCACGGACCGCGAATCGGCGCCGCCTTCTCCACCTGCAGTGGGGCGGCACCTGCTAACGATCTCATCCTCATTCACCTCAACACGCACTGCGCCACCATCTGGGTCTTGGTATACGCTGAACACGGGACCGGTCCCGGTGATGCCGCAGAAACGGCCCTCCTTTGCACCGAAATCCAGATCTTTTTCATCGCCCAAGTTTGACTCGGCCACGGCATCTGCATTCCCACTTGGACAGGCGGCGTCTAGACGGTCAGAATCCTCCGGTTTACCATCGAGATCCGGTGATGGGTGACCGTCCAAGGACGCGGATTGCGGTTCCCCGGTACCGCCGCGAGCCGAGGTACGGTCCTCGTTCGGCGGCTGGTGATTGTGAGGATCGAGGGCGTCGTGGTTGGGGGGGCGAACCTGGGACGGCGGGGAGGCCTTCTCGCGCAGCACGTTCCGGCGACGAGGCGGCGCGCGGAGCTGCCAGGCCGGGACGAGGGAGAGGGAGGCCTCGCGGCGGGCGGCGGCGAAGCGGCTCCGGGGACGGGTTGTGAGGGCTGGGACGGGTAGGCGGCGGCCGAGGAGAATCGTGGGGGTGGGGTTGGGGCGGCAGGGGAAGCGGGGTGGCGCGAGGAGGAGGGAGGTGGTGGAGGCGGTCGCCATTCGGGTCGACGACGCGAGGCTAGAGGAGGAGGAGGTGGAGGAGGAGGGGTGGGGTGATGGCCATGGCGGCGGCCGGCGGTGGCTGTGGAGTGGAGCTAAAACCCAGGTTTTGGGCTAAAATCCTTCTTTGGAAGTGACGGACGGACTACACAGCCTTTGGGTTTGGGCGCCTGTCGTTTGCGGCGGTGAGGCCAAACCTCACGTTTTCTCTTCCCTGCTTTTGCCGATGTTGGATCATCTTTACTCGCGAGATCCAGTGCTCCTCTAGTTAGAGCAACTGTAAGAGCGTCCAACAGTTCTCTCAAACCCTCCACTAAATGTTTTTTAGGAAAAAGATCAAAAATAACCGTTCAGCAGTTCGCTCAACGCTCCCCCGATTTATACGCGTCTCCGATTCTGCTCGCTCGTCTCCCCTACAAGTAGGGGAGGTGGAAGACTCCCCTATCCCGATATTAGTGAGCTTTTTGATACTGCAGTATGCCAATATTCGTGAGTTTATTATTTATTTTTCAGATTTTAGTGATGGTTTTTGACACTACAAGTTAGCAGTTATAGAGGTAGCCGTTGAATTTTATATTTTAGTTATACAATATTTTTAAAATATTAAAAAATAGATAAAGAAAAATTAAATAGGGGAGATGTTTTAGGGGAACTGCTGAAATTAAACATATTTTAGGGGAGATTATTTTAGGGACAGTCCCCTACATGGACATATAGGGGAGACATTTTAGGAGAACTGCTGGACTTGCTCTAAGGGCATCTCCGGTCATCCCCAGCACCCTCAAAAGGCCTTTTTAGCACCAGCAGAACAAAAAAACCATCGATCGCGGGTCAGACATGTCGGTGAGACTAGGCGATTTCCCTTCATATTTTTGAGTCTCCCTCCATTTTTACCCCCAAATAGCCCGTCCGCCGCCCGATCCCGCCATTTCCCCCAGTTCATCAGGCCGCGGCCGCCATGGCTCCCGCCAAATTTGCCGGTCCCCGAGCTGCAACAACCACCGCCGCCACCGCCGCACTCGCCGCCAAGAAGCCGCGCAAGCCAAGACCACCGAAGCAAAGGCCGCCGGGCATGACCAACAAAGAATGGATCATCGAGCAGGACCGTCGGAAGGCGGAGAACCTCCAGCGCCGGGGGAGGGAGCTCAAGCAGCGGCAAAGGGAGCTGGCGGCGAAGCTGCCGCCGAGGAAGAAGAGGAGCAGGAGGCGGAGGAAGAAGATGTGGAGCCGCCAACTCCGACTGTGTCTGCGGCGCCGCCGGCCAAGCGTAGGGTCGGCATGTCCCCTCATCCTCATATTCATCCCCAGTTCGCCGGCTGGGGCCAATCGTCTGCGTCACCATCGTCGTCGCCGCACTGGTGCGCGTCGCCGCGGTACTCGCCTGGGTACGCCGACGGCGAGCTCCATGGTGACTTCAACCCCAAACATCACCTTCCCCCACCATCCGTCCATGATGTACGCCGGCTCGCCCGGTTACGTTCCGTCGCTGCAGCTGCGCCGCTCCCCCACTTTCAGGACGCAGTCCATGCTCGGGATTAGCAACGAGATGGACGACATCATCGCCACGGGCTCGGCGGCGGCAGAGGCATCACCGGGCTTCCTGTCGGCGCCGGGCGAGGATATTCCCACGGGATCGATTGGTGGCATTGATTTCGGCGGCGGCACCGGCACGGAGGAGGTCGAGGGAGGGGATGAATCGCAGGCGGCCGGGGGTGAGGAGGAATGACCGGCCAAGGAAGGAGACACGGGCGGCCGTCGTCCCAAGAAGGGCTCCCAAGCGGCCCCAAAGTCGCCGTCGAGCCTCGCATCAAGTGGACGAGCCGGGAGGACGTCCTGCTCGCCGAGGCATGGAAGGATACCACCCAGGACACTATCCACGGCTCCAACCAGGCCAAGGAAAACTACTGGAAGCGCGTCAAGACGGCGTACGACGAGCGCTGAATGATCGACCCCGACTTCATCGGGTGCCTGACGGAGCGCGGCCAGAAGGCGATGTCCAACCATTGGGCGCTCATGCAGACCGCCTGCAACAAATGGCATGGCATACAAAAGGAGGTCAAGCACAGGCCGAAGAGTGGGGCGAACCGGGAGATGGAGCTCGCCCGGATGTTGGAGGCGTACAAGGACGACGAGAAGACGAACTTCAAGTACTTCCACGTCTTCCTCGTCATTGAGGGGTACGAGAAGTGGGCCGAAACGCGCCGATTGATGGCGAAGGGTGGCAAGGAGTATGTCTCGGACGCGCCGGTTGCAGGTGCTTCGGATGGTCGTCCCCCAATAGGAAACAAGAAAGCCAGAGCGGCGAGGGACGCCGCGCCGGCTGCGGCGAAGCTACAGGCGTCAATCGAGACCTGCATCGCCGACGCCCAGGTCCACACCGCGAAAAGGGAGGAGACCTCCAAACAGCGGTGGGCGGTGGTCATGGACAACTCGAAGGTCAAGCTCGACCTCCTCAGGACCGGCACCGAGGAGAAGAAGAGGAACCACGACCTCGCCTTCCTCGTGGGCGGCGGCGATCCGGCCGCGATGGACCCCGAGGTGAGGGCATGGTTCATAGCGCTGCGCCGCCTCATCCTCAGCGATATCAGCTGGCCTGCCAGCAACCCGTCAAGCTCGGCTACGCCGGACGGCCAGCCTGTTGCGAGGGACACTACTGTGACGCCCGTTGTCGACCTCGAGCCCGAGGCGGAGAACGCCACAACTGCTGCAATTGCCATCAACCTGGAGGATGTCGCGCCGGACGTCCACCTCGAGACCGCCGAGGATGTCACTCCAAGATCGGCGCCACCTCCGACCACCGCGCCCATCTACGATGTCGACGCTGCGCCGGCCTCTGTCTGACTGCCGATTGCGGCCATATCGTCGAACTGATCCGCAACTGCGGCCGTGGATCGCCGAACTCGGGCGATTTTTTTGGGGCGGGAAGAATAACTTTCAAATTTACGTTCCACCCGTTTTATTGGCGCGCCAAACGATTGGTGAAATCGCCCCCCAGGTTTTGGTTAGCACCGACGTTAACGCTTAAAAGCGCCGGATCAAAACCTGTGGGCCCAAACGACTGGAGATGCCCTAAGTGTCAGCGACTATTTTTTTTTTTTGAGAATATAACACTTTATTATAGCTAACAAGCCGCCTCATTAAAAATCTCCCGGTCCCTTTCGGTACCCCGGTGAGGAAAAGAGTGCGTAAAAACTTGCTTTTCGAGTTTACAGAAGCATAGGATACATGAACGCCGGCAGGCGGAGAAAGAAACCAAACATGCCTACCCTGATCTAAGCACAAAGTGCTTCTAGCTAAAACATGGGCATCTACCTTCGACCGGCGGCTTTCATGGACAATTTCAACAGCAGCAAAACCCCTCGCCGTCTCTTCTATCTCTTGGACCAGCTGGCCATACCTTCCAAAAATCTCGCCGGCGCTGATCTTTCTCACTACATTGACGCAATCGCTCGCCATCTTGATCCTTCGCAAATGAAGGTCCGTTGCTAGCGCCAGGCCTTCTCTACAGGCAGCAGCCTCTAACATCTCCGAGTCTGTAGCTCCAGGGTTCATCACGGCCGAGGCGCCGAAAAACAGCTCTGTATCATCGCGCGCCACTGCCGCTATCGAAGCAACCCCTCCGTTTTTTGATAGCGTGGCATCCACATCCACCTTCGTCACTCCAGCCGGTGGGGGGAGCCAGCGAGGGACTGCCGCGGCTGTCCGCTGCTCCCGCTGAACCGGCGTGGTCACCGAAGCTAGGTCAGTAATAAACCTTTCAACAAAGCTGAAAGTCGAAAGAGGACTCTGAAAAATGTCCTCATGCAGCGCCTTCCTCCGAGCATGCCATATAGCCCATAATGTGACTACCGTCCAGGTGAGTTCATCATGTGATACTGACTCAATCACCGTGGCTAACCAGTCTTTGGCACTTACCTCCTGGATATTGTAAACAACCTCTGCCAGGTCTTCCGGCAACAACGCCCACACGCTCCTAGCCATATTGCACTCAAGCAGCGAATGTCGCCAAGAATCAACTGCCCCACACAGCGCACAAGCACTTGTCGTAGCCATATGCCTATGATGCAAGACATCTGCAGAGGGCAAGGATTGTTTCGCAAGTCTCCATAGAAAAATCTTCAGTTTCGACGGGACTCTGACTTGCCACAGCTGCGCCCACTCCTGCTCCTCTTTTCTCGTATCTGATCTTCCCGCGTTATCCTCCAGCCATGCTGTCCTTCGCTTCCTTGTGTTGACCAACATGTGATATGCCAAGCCCAGCGATCCGCCTGTTGCCTTGATGGTAGCGGTATGTCTTGCACCACATCAGCGTCCATCGGCGCCAAAATCTGCCTGACCCTCTCCATGTTCCATGATTTCATGTGTGGATCAATCAGCTCGCTCACTAGTTCCGGGGGATCATTGTGTAAACAACAAACTGGTCGTAGCATACCATCTCTGGGCAACCAGTTCATGTTCCAAATATTTGTGTGTTCCCCTGTCCCAATGCGTCGGATGAGACCTTGCTTAAGCACGTCTTTACCCTCAATGATCGCTCGCCACACCCTGGATGGTGCCGAGCCTAATACTGCCTCCAAGAACTCACACATAGGGAAGTAAACAGCTTTTAGAACTCTTGCACTCAACGTTCCACAGATACGGTACAAGCCGTATGTCAGTAGTGGAACCAGTCTCGCGTAAGCGTACGCGTAAAATCGGTCTGCGCCGCTTCATCAACTCGATGCCGCTGGAATCACAAGTGCACGCTAGAGGGTAGCAAATAACAGGAACGGTGCCCCCGTGCAGAACACGTGTTCTAACAGTGCAAGGTTGGCTTTGCATATTCAATGGAGGGCCCGAAAGGGATGCTTAAACATGCAATTATTGGATCGTTGTTGTGGTCATTAGGTTCGTAGGTATGAAGCGGTTCTATTTACGAAAACCCCGAGCCACGTAAAATATGCAAAAGATAAAGTAGAAGCGTCTAACTTTATTTTGCAGGGGCTATGTGATATGGTCAAGGTAGGTTTATTAAATTGTTTATAAACTGCGGGCGCCAAGAAGACCATGGCGCAATGGACTATATCACATTGCATTACATTTGATGTTTTGTGTGCATCTTATATTGTGTGATTGTATATATAGTATATATTAGTTACACGGCGGTAGCTATATAAGATGATCCCTTCAAAATACCACTAGTGTTCTCCCTCCAACGCGCACCACCAAGAAAGTTCTACGTTATGAGGCAGGCCGTGATGATCGGGTGTCAGACATATCTTCGTTCGCATACGGTGGGTGTAAGCCATGTTGCACAAGCGTCAGCGTGGAGGTTTTTGGTGGCGAGCCTAGCATATTCAGAAATATGGCCTCGGAACAGGGAGACCGAAAGGTCGAGCACGAGTCACAAAATTGGTGTGGCGGACTTTTGTCTACTCTTGAAGTTGTGCCGCCGGCTCTGATGATGAGGGGTGGTGCAATGGATGGGGGTCGTGTAATCGCTTAAACGACCAGGAGGGATGTTCGTTTGAGTGGGAGTTCGGATAGTTATTTTCTAAAATACTAGAACTCAGAATATAATGAACATAGTCTGTTTTGCAAACCTTTGTAGATATTAACCATTGTGATAGCATCTTTTCAAATTAGGCGCATTTCTGCGATTGTGAAACTTAAAAGGTTGGGTCCAAACTTCATAGTTTTATGCTTTAGATTGAGGATACTCCTTGTTTAAACCGTTAGCTCTTTGTGTTACAATACCGGCTAGGAGATAAACCCGGAGATTCCGCTAACAAAAGATAATTTGTATTATCGGATTTTGTGCGGATGATATCATCATAGTCCAGTGTATGTTATGATCTCTGCCATAGAGAACCAACGGTGGGTACGAGTTATTGGATCGCGAACATATGGTCGCTAAACTCGGGGTACCTCTATAGTTTGGTTGATGAAGATTATCAGTACGTTGACTGATTGTCTTCTCAACCAAGATGGAAGAGAATACACACATTGAGGGAGCATGTGGCGGTCATACTTAATGACATATGTTCATACTTGATGAACACTGAGACGCCTCGCTCAACTCAATCACTGGATGACAGACATCGTTGCCAAGTGCAAATCCTCTGTCATAGACTATGTCATGCAAGGGGAATCGTTCACCTTCATGGTTCTTGATTACGGTGGAAGTATCAAGAAAATGAAACAGATCGTCGGAAGTCATCAATGATGATGGTGTATATATGATATACATGTTATGAATGTTTTAGCTGAGCAAGTACTCGCAGTAGTGACTAAGTTTTGAACTAGTCATGTTTTGTGAAAACCAGGTTTGCTGCTTGAGTAGCTTGAAAGGATGAGGCGACATTGCGTGTTGATAATGGCAGTCAAGTTGTTGTGATGGCCATAGACACTCTCCCTCTAGATCTACCATTTGAATAAATTCTTTATGATCGCCTTAGTATGATCGTTACAAGTGTGTCTCCTCTAGCGAGACACTTGTTCATACATGATAGTGACAAATTGGTGTCCTACATTTATGAAGTAATGATCATATGCCGATTTGAATTTAGATGGTAGAAGCTCCCACATTCATAATATTAATGCCAAAGGATACAACTTAATAAAGACACCACATATGTGTGGCACTTCCGTTTAGTCATGTCAATGTTATATGCATTAGCTCCACACTGGATGGACCTACAAGTCCTAAGATTTTATCTTTTGACACTTGCAAAATAACTGTGACACCATTTTCGAAAAGCGGGCATATAACTTATTGATAGTCATACATAGAGATGTATGTGGTTCAATGAAGTAATTGACGGGTAGTGGAGACCTTTATTTCGTGAACTTCACTGAACGTTTTGAGTATAGCTTGTTGAGAATCGTGCATTTCGGTGTATGTGAATCAATGAAGTACTTTAACGTATAGTGGAAGTCTTTATTTCATAGACTTCATGAACATTCGAATAGATATATGGATATCCACTCGGGGAATGTTGGCCTGGAAATTTTGATTGAATCAAACAAGTCCAGAATGAAGTAGGAAATAAACTTAACAAGAAAATCAAATTCCCACGATGCATATCGAGGAATGAAGATTTGAGTTATAATGTTGGCACATCATTGGAAGACTTGTGAGAAGAGTTCCACAAATTACGTCGCATGGAACACCATAGTGTCATGGTGTGTTAGGACGTCGTAATTGCACCCTATCGGATAGTGTGTGGTAAATAAATCTCTTACCGAATTATTGTGATCATTAGAGTCATATGGTAGAAAGGTAAACACTCACGTTAGCAAATAGGGAAACCATTTGAATCCATGGAGACAATACCATACGAGTGATGGCATGGCTTTTAGCCTGGATTGTCGTTTCAGCAATTTAGTGTTTCGATGTAATCAAACCTAAAATGGATTAATCTTTGTAGTATACCCTACCTAAAGAGTTAGTTGGGTACATGTCTCATGACATAGGCAAAATCTTTGCCGAGATATACCTTGCAAAAGAAATAGTTTCTTGTCCGAGGGTATAAGTGAGAAACAAAGTAGAGCAAGACGAAGTTGGTGAACTTCCTCTCCAGACATCAGAGTGGCGCAATCGAAAGTGTTTTCGGTGTCAGGCTCCACAGCTTGAAAAAGCTGATAATTCAAGATCATGATGTTCTGAGCTCATACTAAGAGCGTAGGCATACGAGGTTGTGTTCCACACTGTGTGTTACGACAATCTTGCTATGAAGGTCATATTAATGGAATATGATAGACCTACGAACTACGAAGAAGAGATGGTGAACCTAAGTCCGAGAAATGGCTATGAGTCATTTATGATCCGAAATAAAATCCATATACGATTACCAGGTAATGACTTGGGAGATATTCTTGATGGCATCTAGGATGTTAATAGTATATGGAGTTTTATGAGAGAGTAGATATTGAGCAGATTCGATTTGTCATGAAACAGTTCCGACAGACCACATGAGACTTTGTCTCAAGTGGCGAAGCCTAAATCTATCTGTTTCGTTTAGCAATTACTATAATTTCGAATGAGAAATTGATAGATGGATGAGAAAACCATGGTTCTTAATAGTGTCATTAAGAATGGTTTGTAATCCTGAGGATGCTAAACATGTATGCAAACTTCAGTGGTCCATTCATGGGCTGAAGCAAGCATATTGGAGCTGGAATCTTCACTTTGATAATGTGATCAAAAGATTTTGGAGTTATCCAAAATAGTTGAAGAAACTGAAGGGGTTACGGTGCAGAAAACAATAATTTTTCTAGCGTACGAAACCCTAACTAGGCAGGATCTATCTATCTAGTACATACGATAACGGTGGCGGAACGGGTTACATTACCTCCATGTAGACCGATAGCGGGGATTACGCTCCCGCACAAGCGTTGACGATGAATTCGTACGTAGCTGATCTCGAGGTCGCGGAGAACTTGCCGCGATGACGAAGACGATGACGCCGGGGTGTCGACGATGATCTGCGTCGACGGGCGTCGGGCGGAAGAAGGCAGAGCGCCAGCACCAGAGGTGGTGCGCCGGCGGCAGAGGGGAGAGGGGCGCGGCGGCTGCAGGGGCGAGACGACATCGCCCAGGCTACTCAAAAGGAGTTACCTAAGAGCACTCACAAACATACGGAGCTTAGCGACAACCCCCAGTCATTCAGATCCAGCTGAAATCGCAGGGGTAGATCTTATCTGGAATCCCGCAGAGCAACGGTGCTCAGCGGTACAGCTTACATGGAGAGAGATCCCCCCTTCCTCAGCTCGGCGCGGCTCCAACTTGGGAACCACGAGATCGAGAGAGAAATCGGGAATTAATTGTATTTTCCAATGAATTAATCCAATTAATATGCCTTGCTATATAAAGGGGGGAGGTGGTGTGCAAACTCCCTAGCTCCCACATGTGGGACTAAACAAAAGGAGAAGGGGGGGGGGGGGGGGGGGTTCGGCCCCACATGGGCTGGTCGAACCAGCCAATGGGGCTCACCCCCCCTTGGTGGTGCGGCTCCCCCTCTTGGGCCCTCTTAGGGCCCATGTAGGTGGGAGCCCCCTTTTTCCTTTATTTAATTAATATTAAATTAATATAAAAATCTCATTAATTCATAATTAATATATTTATATATAATTCAATATCCCATGACTCCGAAACTATTTCGGAACCACCCGAACAACTTTCGGACATTCCCGGAACCATTCCATACCTTCCCGGAACTCCTTCCGGACCACCGGAACTCTTTCCGGATCATTTCTCTCTCTCCAACAAATTCCTATAATATTCCAGAACCTATCTCCTAGCGTCGCTAAGACCTCAAGTTTGTTACGCTACAGTTCGAGAACACTCCAGACATGGTCGAGACACTCCGCTCGCCAATGACCTTCAGGGATACCTGAAAGTATATGACGACCCCTGTGCATTCCACGAATATCGTCGTTGAACCACAAATATGACATTCATTCCGTTTGTCTCTACGATACTACCTTGTCCGAGATATGATCGTAGACACACCGATGTCTTTGTTGTATCTCGTTACCGACGAAGGTTATTAACTCGTCTGCGATATTACATCTCCATGACCTAGTCATAAGATGCACAGCTATATAGATGCAATATCACCGAGTGGGCCCAGAGTATCTTTCCATTACAAGAATGAACAAATCCCGCTCTTGATCCTTACGTCTTGATGCTCTTTCGGAATACCCAAGATGGACACCGTTATTGTCATGCTATATAAGACACAACGTTTGATGCTCTCAAAGCATCCCTACGAAGCATTAATAAGTACGGTCTCACGGTCTAAGGAATAAGCTATCATACTCTTATCTATTGCAAATGACAAACATCGTAATACGATCTTATTGCAATACTTTGCGTATGTCCATCACCTTATTCAACTAACAAGATGACCCCATTGTCAACCGACGTCATTGTCCTTGATCGGGAATCTCAATCAACTGTTGCCCAATGGACTAGCTCATATAGAGGCTTGCTAGGGACCTGGTTGTCTATGTATCACACGTGTATTAATAATTCCGATGAACACAGTTATAGCACAATACATAAACCTATTATAAACTTATGAGATAATGCAATAAATACTACTTATTTATTTGCCTCTAGGGCATATCTCCTTCAGAAACCTACATTTGCAAAGAAGTGAGTGGGAGCAAAGTAGCTTTCCTTGATCTTATATGCAGAAGGCATATTTGAGTGGGAGCTAAGTAGCTTTTTCTTGATCTTATATGCGGAAGGCATATTTAAGTGGGAGCTAGGTGTCATTTGTGATTCTGTATGTAACGACATATTGAATGACACAGATCCTCTAGTAGAGTGTAAAGGATTATTTAAGTGATTAAATTTTCTATGAAATGAAGTTAGGAGTATTAGGCATCCGATTTATAATTGTATAGATCGTAAGGGGCTCAATAACATTATGTCGGAATATTTCCTTAGTCAAGATTCTGAAGTGTTTCCGAATAGGACAAGCAAACAAAAGAGGTTCTTGCTTGTATGACTAGGAAAAATATTAAGTTTATCTTGGATTTTTCAGTTATAGAAAATGATGTTCGACATTCTCTATGTATCACACATAGATTCTATCAGGCTGAAAGCTCGACTTAATGTGACCCAAGTTCTTGGTTGAAGAACAGGTTCTAGAGTGATCCTTGTGTGGATCAATGAACAAACGTTAAGTTTATTCTTCACTGTCTATGAGGACTGAAGATAGGTTTTCTAGTAACGGGTAAGAGTGGAATGGCAACTTGCCGTAAAGCGGTTACGATGATGCAAGTTATTGCACTGACCCATGCGACTAGAAATCTCATATAGGAGATGTCCTTTATTTTGAAAATAGACATGGTTAGTTTGCGAAGTCGCATATGAATGCACTGTCGCACAATCTACATAGGTATAGAAATATATCGCGACTTTAGAAGTAGCAAGTGTGATTGGACTGAGCAGTTTTCCGAGCGTAGGTGGTCCCCTTAATAGATCTCTTAGACTTTTAAGGCGCATGCTACGCGAATGCTCGAGTCTCACTCCATCCACTGGGATATATTTCACCGTCATCGTAAGATACGGATTATGTCAAACTAGGTGACATAGAAGTGTCGCAAAGCACATATAGGTCTCAATGTGTGAGATCTATTGACTGTATTCCTCTTCCACGAGGCGAGCAGGCACCAAGATGCTATGGGTGTTGAGCTTTTACCAAGTTGTAAACTAGATTAAGTGTTACTCTAGTGCAAGTGGGAGACTGAAGGGAATATGCCCTAGAGGCACTTAATAAACATAGTTTATTTGCAATATCCCAATTGTTCATTATATGTTTTATACCATGCTATAACTGTATTAAGCGGAAACATTAATACAGGTGTGGTAGATAAACAACCAGGTCCCTAGTAGCCTCTACTAAGACTAGTTTCGTTGCGCGATTGATGATCGAGGTTTTCCGATCATAGGTGCCGCCGGTCGGCAATGGAAGTCATGTCGTTAGGTGTAACGATGTGATGGACATACCCAGTATTTATAGGACATAGTCGTTACGCCTTAAGACCGTGAGATCAACTCTTATTGTTATCCCTGGAAGATACTTTGATCGCACCAAACGTCATATCTTATCTAGTGTGACAATAACGGTGATACTTTTGGGTATCGGAAGGGGGTAGTTGAGACGAGGGATCAACAGCGGGATTTGTCAGTCCACATAGCCGGATAGATACTCTAGGGCCCACTCGGTGAGATTATGTCAAATGAGTTTGCAAACATGTGACTAGGTCACCAACTGACATAATATCATAGACGAGTAGAAGATAGCGATGTCGGTAACGAGATCATGCTAGGTATGGAGATATCTGAGAATGATGCTCGGACACGCTAAGTATCGCCATGACAAAGGGTTTAAGACTAGACGTCCAGGTTTGATAGATGAAAGTCATTCGTTATATCACAGGGATTAATTCATGGGGTCCAGACCTTAGAGTTAGTCGTCGATCATAGAGGAGTCTTGATCGTACCTGTTATTATATCGAACCGCTAGGGTAACACACTTAAGGGGTTTCGACAAGACAACCGGAAAGGAAAGAGATCACCGGGAACGTCCCGGGAGGGGTCCGATGGAGATCGGGCAGCGACGAAAGAGTTTTCGGAGCTAGAATAAATTCTATAAAATATGTTTGATATTAATTAGTGTAATTAATGATTAAATATGATTTATATATTTATTTTCGAATTTTTAAAGGCTGGTTTCCCTAAATGGGCCTTCTGGTGGAAAGAAGGCCCATGAGGGGGGGGGGGAGTCCCCCCAGGGCTTAGGATTGAGGGAGGGCCGGCCTAGGTGGGCCAAATGGGGCCCACCTAGGGCCGGTGCACCCTCCTTGGCCGCACCAGGCAATGGGGATAGCCCACATTGCCTGGCTGGCAAGGTTGGCTCCCCCTGGGAGCCTATATAAGAAGGGGCACCCCTGGCCTTTTAATTCACCAATTAATTCCCTAATTCTCTCTCGATATCGTGATTCCCTTTGTCGGAGTCGCGCCGAGTAGAGGAGGGGGATCTCTTCCACCATAGCCCGCTGCCGCGCTGCTGGTGTTCCGGTCCAAGTCTTCCGCTGCTCGTCCTGGACTGGAGCTTCGGAGGCCGTCGTCTCCACCGTATGTGTGTGACGCCCTGCGAGGTGCTGCGCTAGCGGTACTCGGAGACCTACTTCCTCCACCTGACCTCGGGGTCATCTTCGTCGCGCCGAGTTCTCCACGACCTAGAGGTCGGCTACGTCGTCTTCGTCGTCAACGCTTGTGCGGGAGCGTAATCCCCGCTATTCGGTCTACGAGGGTATGTATTCCGATCTCCGCCGTACTTCTATATCTGCATAGTGTAGATCTTGGCTAGTTTAAGGATATCGTTGCTAGGAATTTTTTTGTTTTCTGCACACGATCCCCTTCATAAACAACCAGGTCCCTAGTAGCCTCTACTAACACTAGTTTCGTTGCGCGATTGATGATCGAGATTTCCCGGTCATGGGGCATGGCGCCGGTCGGCAATGGAAGTCATATCGTTGCAGAACGATGTGATGGACATACCCAGATTTGGAGGACGTAGTCGTTACGCCTTTGACCGTGAGATCAACTCTTATTGTTATTCCTGGAAGATACTTTGATCGCACCAAACTTCGTATCTTATATAGTATGACAATAACGGTGATACTTTTGGGTATCGAAAAGGAGTAGTTGATACGAGGGGTCAAGAGCGGGATTTGCCAATCCGCATAGCAGGATAGATACTCTCGGGCCCACTCGATGAGATCATGTCTAATGAGCTTGCAAGCATGTGACTAGGTCATGGAGACATGAGATCATGGACGAGTAGAAGATAGCGTTGTCGGTAACGAGGTCGGGATTAGGTATGGAGATATCTATGGAACGACGCTCGGACATGCTAAGTATCGCTATGGCAAAAGGTTTAAGACTTTGCGTTCAGGTTTGATAGATGAAAGTCATTCGTTATATCATAGAGATTAATTCATGGGGTCCATGCCTACGAGTTAGTCGTTGATCATAGAGGAGTCTTGGTCATACCTGTTATTATATCGAACCGCTAGGGTAACACACTTAAGGGGTTTCGACAAGACAACCGGAAAGGAAAGAGATCACCGGGAACGTCCCGGGAGGGGTCCGATGGAGATCGGGCAGCGCCGAAAGAGTTTTCGGAGCTAGGAAAAATTATATATATTATGTTTGATATTAATTAGTGTAATTAATATGCAAATATGATTTTATATATTTATTTTCGAATTTATTTAGGCTGATTTCCGTAAATGGGCCTTCTGGTCGAAAGAAGGCCCAAGAGGGGGGAATCCCCTTGGGGATTCGGTGGGGGCTTGGGTGGCCGACCCAGGTGGGCCAAGAGGCCCACCAGGGGGCCGGTGCACCATGGCTGGCCGCACCAGGCATGTGGGGATTGTCCCACATTGCCTGGTGAGGATGTTGGCTCCCCCCTGGGAGCCTATATAAGAAGGGGCACCCCTGACCTTTTAATTCACCAATTAATTTCCAATTTCTCTCTCGATCTCGTGATTCCCTTGTCGGAGTCGTGCCGAGCTGAGGACGGGGATCTCTTCCACCATAGCCCGCTGCCGCACTGCTGGTGTTCCGGTCCAAGTCTTCCGCTGCTCGTCCTGGACTGGAGCTTCGGAGGCCGTCGTCTCCACCGTACGTGTGTGACGCCCTGCGAGGTGCTGCGCTAGCGGTACTCGGAGGCCTGCTTCCTCTACACGACCTTGAGGTCGGCTTCGTCGGTCTTCATCGACAACGTTTGTGCGGGAACGTAATCCCCGCTTTCGGTCTACAAGGGTACGTATTCCGATCTCCGTTCGTACTACTATATCTGCATATAATAGATCTTGGCATGCTTTTAGGATATCGTTGGTAGGAAATTTTTTGTTTTCTGCACAAGATCCCCTTCATTGGTATCAGAGCCGATCTATCGTAGATATAGCTGTACGCTATTAGAACCCGTGTTCTGCACGGGGGCACCGTTCCTGTTATTTGCTACCCTCTAGCGTGCACTTCTGTCTTCCAGCGGCATTGAGTTGATGAAGCGGCCCGGACCGACTTTACGTGTACGCTTACGCGAGACTGGTTCCACTACTGACACACGGCTTGTACCGTATATGTGGCTGGCGGGTGTCAGTTTCTCTCACTTTAGTTGGTCTTCGCATTTTCAATGGAGGGCCCGAAAGGGATTCTTAATATGCAATTATTGGATCGTTGTTGTGGTCATAAGGTTCGTAGGTATGAAGCGGTTCTATTTGCGAAAGCCCCAAGTCACGTAAAATATGCAAAAGATAAAGTAGAAGCGTCTAACTTTATTTTGCAGGGGCTATGTGATATGGTCAAGGTAGGTTTATTAAATTGTTTATAAACTGCGGGCGCCAAGAAGACCATGGCGCAATGGACTATATCATATTGTATTACATTTGATGTTTTGTGTGCATCTTATATTGTGTGATTGTATGTATAGTATTCATTAGTTACACGGCGGTAGCTATATAAGATGATCTCTTCAAAATACCACTAGTGTTCTCCCTCCAACGCGCACCACCAAGAAAGTTCTACGTTATGAGGCATGCCGTGATGATCGGGTGTCAGACATCTCGTCGTTCGCATACAGTGGGTGTAAGCCATGTTGCACAAGCGTCAGCGTGGAGGTCTTTGGTGGCGAGCCTAGCATATTCAGAAATATCGCCTCAGAACAGGAAGACCGAAAGGTCGAGCACGAGTCACAAAATTGGTGTGGCGGACTTTTGTCTACTCTTGAAGTTGTGCCGCCGGCTCTGATGATGAGGGGTGGTGCAATGGATGAGGGTCGTGTAATCGCTTAAACGACCAGGAGGGATGTTCGTTTGAGTGGGAGTTATCTTAGTTATTTTCTAAAAATACTATAACTCAAAATTATTATGGACAAAGTCTTATGTTGTTGCAAATTCTATTGTAGATGTCTCGCCCCTCGTTTAACCTAGGTCTTTTCCTTGAGAAAGAAAAGCTTAAGACCAATGGGTCTAACTTCGTGGCCTGCTTCCGCAACCTGAGGATCCTCCTCACTCCCCATAGGGTGACCTACGTCATTGAGGCCGCCATAGGTGACCCTCCCGCAGATGATGCCTCTAACGATGAGAAAAAGGTTTTCCAGACCAGATTGGAGGATTCTGCCTTTGTCTAGAGTGGCATGCTCTACGCCATGGAAGCCGACCTGCAGAAGCGCTTCGAGAAGATGAGCGCCTTCGAGATTATTTCTGATCTGAAGGCTGTCTTCGCGCCGCAGGCTAAGACTGAGAGATATGAGGCTTCTGAGCTTTTCTTTTCAGCCAAGATGGAAGAGCATAGCAGTGTGAGCGAGCATGTAGTCAAGATGTCTGGCTACGTTCAACGCCTGAATGCTCTGGAATGCAAGATTCTCGATGAGCTGGCGATTGACAGGGTGTTGCAATCATTGCCCCCTAGCTACAAAGGCTTCGTCATGAAATATAACATGCAGGGCATGGCTAAGTCCCTGGGTGAAGTGTTCGTGATGCTCAAGACTGCTGAGGTAGAGATTAAGAAGGAGCACACGCTATTGATGGTCAATAAGGCCGTTGATTTCAAGAAATCCGGTGGCAAGGGAAAGCAGAGCTGGAAGTCCAGGAGGGAAGGCAAGATGAGTGCCAAGCCCAAGACTAACAGATCTGGTCCCAGAGCTAGCGTGGAGTGCTTCTACTGCAAGGGGAAGGGTCACTGGAAGCACAACTGCCCCAAGTACCTGGAGGATAGGAAGTCTGGCAAGACGGTGGACAAAGAGCAAGGTATATTTGATATACATGTTATAGATGTGTACCTTACATCCGCCCGGAGCAACACGTGGGTATTTGATACTGGTTCTATTGCTCATATATGTAACTCTTAGGAGGAGTTACAGAATAGACGGCGGCTGGCGAAGGATGAGGTGACGATGCGCGTCGGCAACAGATCGAGAGTCGACGTGGTGGTTGTCGGCACGCTCCCTCTGCATCTACCATCGGGATTAGTTTTGGTTTTAAATAAGTGTTATTTTGTGTCATCCTTGAGTGTAAACATTATAAGTGGGTCTTGCCTGTTACAAGACGGTTATTCATTTAAATCAGTGTCAAGCAATTGTGCTATTTATATGAATGATATATTTTATGTTGAGGCTCCCGAGAATAACGGTTTATTCTTGTTGAATCTCGATCGTAGTACTCACATCCATAACATAGAAGCCAAACGGATTAAGTGTAGTGATGATACCGCCATGTATTTGTGGCATTGCCGTCTTGGTCATATTGGTGTAAAGCGCATGAAGCAACTCCACTCCGATGGACTTTTGGACTCGTTGGATTTCGGATCCCTCAATACATGCGAACCATGCCTTATGGTAAAAATGACCAAGACACCGTTCAAAGGTTTCGTTGAACGGGCGTCGGATTTGTTGGGGATCATACATACAGATGTGTGTGGACCGATGAGCGTTTCGACACGCAATGGTTATCGTTACTTCGTCACCTTCACTGATGACTTGAGTAGATACGGTTATATCTATTTGATGAAACACAAGTCTGAGACTTTTAAGAAGTTCAAAGAATTCCAAAGTGAAGTTGAGAATCAGCTTAATAGGAAAATCAAGCACCTCCGATACGATCGCGGTGGCGAGTACTTGAGTTTTGAATTTGGAACACATCTGAAGAGTGGCGCCATAGTACCCCAACTTACGCCAGCCGGAACACCGCAGCGTAACGGCGTGTCCGAGCGACGTAATCGCACTCTACTGGATAGTGTTCGATCTATGATGTCTCTTACCGATTTGCCAGTGTCCTTCTGGGGTTATGCGTTAGAAACAGCCGCATTCATTTTAAATAGGGCTCCGTCCAAGTCCGTTGAAACGACACCGTATGAATTATGGTATGGCCAAAAGCCTAAGTTATCGTTTCTGAAGGTTTGGGGTTGTGAGCGTACGTTAAGAAACTACAGCCCAACAAATTCGAACCGAAGTCGGAGAAAGTCGTCTTTGTAGGATATCCGCGGGAAACCGTCGGGTACACCTTCTACAACCAAGCTGAGGGCAAAACTTTTGTCGCGAAGACCGGTACCTTTCTAGAGAAGGAGTTTCTCGCAAAAGGAGTAAGTGGGAGGAAGGTACACCTCGATGAGACCGTTGATTCTGAACTCGAGATTCCGAGTGGCGCAACGGAAGCAATTCCGGAAACGTCCTCCGTGGAAGGAGTGGGAGAAACTGTCGAGAAAGGTATTCTACCCCGTAGGTATGGTAGATCTCGGATCGCACCAGAATGGTATGGCAACATGGTTTGCACCGTCATGTTGGTTGAACAAGACGAACCTACGAACTACAAGGAGGCGATGGCGAGTCTAGAGTCCGAGAAATGGCTTGAAGCCATGAAATCCAAAATAGGATCCATGTATGATAACAAAGTGTGGACTTTGATGGATATTCCCGAAGGGCGCAAGGCCTTCGAGAATAAATGGATCTTTAAGAAGAAGACTGATGCTGATGGTAATTTGACCGTCTATAAAGCTCGGCTTGTCACAAAGGGTTTCCGACAAGTTCATGGAATTGACTACGCTGAAACTTTTTCACCGCTCTCGATGCTTAAGTCTATTCGGATTTTGTTAGCAGTAGCTGCCTATTATGATTATGAAATCTGGCAGATGGACGTCAAAACAGCCTTCCTAAATGGAAACATTGAGAAAGAGTTGTACATGGTACAACCGGAAGGTTTTGTCGATCCAGGGAATGCTAACAAGGTATGCAAGCTTCAGCGATCCATCTATGGATTGAAGCAGGCATCTCGGAGCTGGAATCTTCGCTTTGATGAGGTAATCAAAGGTTTTGGATTTATCCAAAATTTGGAAGAGACCTGCATTTACAACAAAATGAGTGGGAGCTCGGTTGTGTTCTTAGCACTGTATGTAGACGACATATTGCTAATTGGGAATGATGTGGAACTTGACCCCGTGATCCTCTTCTGCGACAATACGGGAGCCATTGCTAACGCCAAGGAGCCAAGATCTCACTAAACCGCCAAACACATTCTCGGACGCTTCCATGTGATACGTCAGTACGTACAAGGAGGCGATGTGAAGATTTGCAAAGTGCATACGGATCTGAATGTGGCAGATCCGCTGACGAAGCCTCTCCCGCTAGATAAGCATGAAAAGCACCAGTTAGCTATGGGTGTTAGGCTTTTACCAAGTTGTAATCTAGATTAATTTGTACTCTAGTGCAAGTAGGAGACTGAAGGAGATATGCCCTAGAGGCAATTAATAAAGTGTATTCTTTATCATATCTCCTCTGTTCATAATAGGTTTTTGTGTCATGCTAGAACCGTATTAAGCGGAAACATTAATACGGGTGCGATACGTAAACAACCAGGTCCCTAGTAGCCTCTACTAAGACTAGTTTCGTTGCGCGATTGATGATCGAGGTTTCCCGGTCATGG
This sequence comes from Poa annua, assembly GCA_026929855.1. Taxonomy (NCBI): domain Eukaryota; kingdom Viridiplantae; phylum Streptophyta; class Magnoliopsida; order Poales; family Poaceae; genus Poa; species Poa annua. The sequence goes on from CM049430.1 coordinate 84,543,946, forward strand.
GGCATGGCGCCGGTCAGCAATGGGAGTCATATCGTTGGAGAACGATGTGATGGACATACCCAGATTTGGAGGACGTAGTTGTTACACCTTTAGCCGTGAGATCAACTCTTATTGTTATTCCTGGAAGATACTTTGATCGCACCAAACGTCGTATTTTATATAGTATGACAATAACCGTGATACTTTTGGGTATCGAAAAGGAGTAGTTGAGACGAGTGGTCAAGAGCGGGATTTGCCAGTCCGCATAGCAGGATAGATACTCTCGGGCCCACTCGGTGAGATCATGTCTAATGAGCTTGCAAGCATGTGACTAGATCACGGAGACATGAGATCATGGACGAGTAGAAGATAGCATTGTCGGTAACGAGGTCGGGATTAGGTATGGAGATATCAATAGAACGACGCTCGGACATGCTAAGTATCGCTATGGCAAAAGGTTTAAGACTTTGCGTTCAGGTTTGATAGATGAAAGTCATTCGTTATATCACAGGGATTAATTCATGGGGTCCAGGCCTACGAGTTAGTCGTTGATCATAGAGGAGTCTTGGTCATACCTGTTATTATATCGAACCGCTAGGGTAACACACTTAAGGGGTTTCGACAAGACAACCGGAAAGGAAAGAGATCATCGGGAACGTCCCGGGAGGGGTCCGATGGAGATCGGGCAGCGCCGAAAGAGTTTTCGGAGCTAGGAAAAATTATATATATTATGTTTGATATTAATTAGTGTAATTAATATGCAAATATGATTTTATATATTTATTTTTGAATTTATTTAGGCTGATTTCCCTAAATGGGCCTTATGGTCGAAAGAAGGCCCAAGAGGGGGGGGATCCCCTTGGGGATTCGGTGGATGCTCGGGTGTCCGACCCAGGTGGGCCAAGAGGCCCACCAGGGGGCCGACGCACCATGGCTGGCCGCACCAGGCATGTGGGGATAGTCCCACATTGCCTGGTGAGGAGGTTGGCTCCCCCCTGGGAGCCTATATAAGAAGGGGCACCCCTGGCCTTTTAATTCACCAATTAATTCCCAATTTCTCTCTCGATCTCGTGATTCCCTTGTCGGAGTCGCGCCGAGCTGAGGAGGGGGATCTCTTCCACCATAGCCCGCTGCCGCACTGCTGGTGTTCCGGTCCAAGTCTTCCGCTGCCCGTCCTGGACTGGAGCTTCGGAGGCCGTCGTCTCCACCGTACATGTGTGACGCCCTGCGAGGTGCTGCGCTAGCGGTACTCGGAGGCCTGCTTCCTCTACACGACCTTGAGGTCTGCTTCGTCGGTCTTCATCGACAACGTTTGTGCGGGAATGTAATCCCCGCTTTCGGTCTACAAGGGTACGTATTCCGATCTCCGTCCGTACTACTATATCTGCATTGAATAGATCTTGGCATGCTTTTAGGATATCGTTGGTAAGAAATTTTTTGTTTTCTGCACACGATCTCCTTCACCTACTTTGTTGTTTTCAGCTGCGAAGCTTACTACTCGAATCGTGCGTTCGAGTTGCCTTGTTTTTCCTTGTTTTCTCCAGACTGTCTTGCTGACGTCATCGATGATGCTTCGTGGCACGCTTCTGAGCTCGATGGGACGTGACGTAGTGGGCCCTGCTGTCAGAGTTGACTGTGGTTAGCATTTGTCACGTCTCTCGAACTGGGCGCGAAATTTTCGTGGCACGATGATGACGCCTTGATTCCCGTGCATAGTGGACGAAGTGGGCGGCGACGGTTAGCCTCTCCACACGACACGTGGATTGCTGGATGCCGTTGATTGGAACAGTTCCTTTACGGATGGCTGAGATGTATCCCACACGGCATAAGTATTGCGCCGCAGCGAGAGGGCATATCATCTTCTCCAATCGTCGGCGCCTCCGTTCCTCTGCTTTTCTGCCATTCTTGCTCCATCCAAGCTCTGTGCCTCTTGTCCTCCCACCTTCTACGATCCTTCGAAGCCATGGGCAAGCCGAAGACCCCCGCGGGCACCTCCGCCACCGCCACTGGAGCTGGGTTGATGAAGAAACCCGAAGGCGACTGGCAGAGGTCCGCGGTGAAGAAGACGGACCTTGAGTTGCTGCGCATGCAGGGTCTCCTGCCGCTGTCGGATCAGGCCTAGGTACGTGCTCCTGGCAAGGAGGTGTACCCCGCAGTTCGCGAGGGGGAGCGCGTATGCTTCATGGATTTCCTTCCACGGGGCTTCGGGTTCCCTCTCCATGATTTTGTTCGTGGTCTCTTGTATGCCTATGGGGTTCAGATCCACGATCTGACCCCCAATGGTGTCTTGAGCATCGCGAGCTTTATCGTGCTCTGCGAGTGCTTTTTGGGGATTGCACCCCACTGGGCGCTATGGAAGTCTCTCTTCCTTGTTCGCAAGAACGTTGGGAAGAGCGGGTTGACATACCCAGTGGCCGGCTTCGGCATCCAGGTGCGCGGCGACACCGTGTACTTTCAGATGAAGAAGTCGGACTCCGTCCAGGGGTGGCGGAGAAGTGGTTCTACATCCAGTGAAACCAGGACGGCCTCACGCAGTTCGACGGCGAGCGCGGGTTGCGGAAGACTCGCGCCTGGTCGCACCCGCTTGCCGAGGAGGAGAGGGAGTCCACAAGGCCGCTGCTGAGCCTGCTGCGCAACCTCACCAAGACCCTGGGGCGCGAGTCGGGTGGCATCTACTTGATGGCCACCTTCTTCCGGCTCCGCGTCCAACCACTACGCGCTCGGCCCCACCCGATGTGGGCGGTCGAGGGTGCCAGCGACCAGCCGCTCGACGACGAGGAAGTGGAGACCAAGGTGAGGGGCATCACTAACCTCCGAGCCGCGGACCCTTGCAACGTCAAGTGTCCGGTTGCTGCGTACGGAGCAGCGAACCCTGTTCCTGAGGTGAGTTATTGCTTTGTTCATTTCCGGGCTTGCTTTCTTCTTCTTCTGTTTCTTGAGTCGAATTGGCTGTGCTTGCTGCAGGGTCGCTCTTTTCTGGTCAGCCTTCCTCCTCTCCCGGGAAACGGACTCGACGACGAGTCAAAGTTTGTCGAGGAGGAGGGTGACGACGACGACCTCCCGTCCGCTATCTCTCCCAACAACGAGGTGGAGGATGACGACGAAGAGGAGGCACCCGCTCGGAAGAGGCTGAAGTGGCGAAGTGGTGGCGACTCTGCGACTGCTTCGTCGCCCACGAAGGATGCGGGTGTTGACATGGAGGAAGGAGGCATGTCCTCGTCGGGTACCCGTCACGACTGGGACGAGGCCTTGGTCGTTCCTCCTGTCAGCTCCGCACCGCCGTGCGCGTTTGCGCGGATGCCTTCCCTCTCCGTGGGGAGTGATGACGACCTCGAGACCACCAAGTGAGTTACTTTTTGCCCTGCTCTCCTTGACTTGTAATTTTGAGTTTCGGTCTTCGAGTTGAGTTATGTCTTGCTTTGCTCCAGCCGCCACTCCGGCGATGTCAACTCCCCTCGTCGTGAGGTGGAGCACACATCTGCCCCTTCGATAGAGCTGATCGAGGAGGGCGCGCCGACTGGCGCTTCGAAAGATGTCGACCTCTTGGACCACGTAAGTCCTTGCTTTGTTCTTATAGTCTTGAAATTTCATCGGGTGCGCGATGAGCGCTCCCGATGGGAGTAGCCCCCGAAGGTGTGGGTGACTAGTATAGTCGCCCGCAACTTTATAATTTCTTGCTTATTTTGCATCCATACTACCGTCAGCAGCTTGAGGCAGCCGCTGCATATGTTTTCCTGGAGAAGGAGAGGGACCAGCTGCGCACATCTCTGGACCAGACTACCAAGCGTGCTGAAGAGCTGGAGCTTAGGCTTCAGGCTCAGGCGGGGCTTGAGAAAGCCCTGCACGAGTCCAAGGAGCGTGAGCGAGTGCGGTCCGTCCAAGAGAAGACTCAAGTCGACCGCCTTCTCTCACTCGCCGGTGCTCTTGGGGGTGAGTTTTCGGCTTAACGCCTACTTTGTCTTTGCTTTGCTTTTGTCTAACATTTGATCCTTTGTCCAGAGAAATGCGGTGGCGCTCCTACGGAAGGCTCGTCGAGTGACACTGTTGACTTGGCGACTGCTGTCGGCTTCCTCGACCGCGTCTGCGCGTATGCGTCCGATGCGCTGCAGAAGTCGACGGTCGCGCTGCAGAAGTCGACAGGAGCGCTCGCGACGGTGCACCGCAGCATCTTTCCGAGTGATCTGCCGCCGACTGCCGTTGATGCCCTTGCCGCTCCGTTTGAAGATGATGCGACCACCCTCGCCGACTTCACCCGGACGTAGACGGTACGCGGCTCCGATCTTACCTTCCAGCTCTTGCTAGGCTATCAGGTTCCGGGCGACTTCGAGAAGGTTGTCAGCGGCTTCCCTCGGAGGCCTGATGGCCGGACCGCGTCCCTGAGCGGGGTGAAGGCGCAGGCTACGCAGCTAGCTGGGAAGCTTGTGGCTACCTTTGAGAGGGCGCTCGCCAAGGCGACAGAGGTGGATGCTGCTTGGAGGAGCCGCTCCCGGTTGGAGCCTGCTGCCTAGGGGTCGTTGTAGTGTAGATTTTCGGTAGTCGCGGTGGCCTGTACTTTTGACTTTTGCTTGTAAGGACTGATGTTCTGTCGGGTCTTCTGGCCTTGAACAATATTTTTGTGCCGAAATTTAGTGTTTCTTCCCACCATCCTTGCTTTTTGCTGAGCAGTCGCCTTTTTGTATTGACTCTGCATATTCATGGCAGACTAACATGCGCGGAGGCACTTCCTCTGCTTCGGCGGCTGGCCCGAGTGGCGAGGGCTCTTCTTCGAGTGTGCGCCGCCGTCGAGCGACGCCAGCTCCTCCACGAAGTACGAACGACCATCGAATAATCACTTATTTGAAGAATAAGGTGGTTGAGCTTGAGGCGAGTCTTAAGAATACCGAGTTGTTGCTGCATCGCTCCAAATCGCATCCTACTGCGGAGTTCTCCCAGTGCGAGGATTTTTTGCTCGGCGAAATCGATCTGATCATTCGAGAGCTTCAAGGTTGTTATCCTTTGCGGCTGCTTTCTTCGTTGAAACTTGCTTGTTCTGACTTCTAGATTTTGTATGCAGACGTGAACCCGGATTGGCAGGCTGAGCAGGATCGCGTTGAAGAGCGGGTCACCTGGGAGGCGGCTGGTGGTTCATACGAAGCTCGCCAATTCTGGTCGAACAAGTCGAGAGGGCGAGTCCTTGCGTGCATGCTTGATCGAACTTGGCGAGCTGCCTTTCTCCTTTAAGATTGCTGGAAGACCCTCTGGCATATCCACCGTGTGTACTTCCCTCACAATGGAAAGCCGCATGGGTTGGCTGGCTTGTTGGAGAGGTTCCGCGAGGGTGAAGCGCTGAAGGAGGTGGTCCACGCCCAACTTGTCGCCGGGGCGAATGTGGCGCTAGCATACGTCCGGCTGCACCGGCCGAACCTTCCGCTGGAGAGGTTGATGGGTGGCTTGCCTGGGGATGACGACTATGCCGACACCTTGGCGGTTGCACGCCAAATGATCGAGCAGGTTCAAAATCTGAGTGAGCGCCTTGTAGGCCCACTCGACGCGCCGAAGGACGAGCCTGTAGATTTAGGGTAGCTGTCTTCTGTTGTACAGGGTTAGCTATAGGGGGCGAATTTGCCAATGTAAATGACAATGTACAAGGTTAAAGGATTTCTCGAGTAATGAGAATTAAACTATTTGCATTACTATGTGAGTATCTGCTGTGGCTTTGACCTGTATGGCGCAGCCCCCGAGTACCTTGGGAGACAGCCTAAGTCTGTGTTGTGAACCTGTGTGGCGCAGCCCTCGAGTTCTTCGAGTGGCGTCCTAGGATTTTTTAAGTGAGACCTGTATAGCGCAGTCTCCGAGTGTGTCGGGTGGCGACTTAGGGTTTTAGAACTTGACCCGTATGGCGCAGCCCCCGAGTAGCTCGGGTGGCGGCCTAGGATTTTTTGAGTGAGTACTGTATGGCGCAGCCCCCGAGTAGTTCGAGTGGTGGCCTAGGGTTGTTCAAGTGTTATCTGCGAGGCGCAACCCCCGAGTGCGTCGGGTGGCGGCCTAGGATTTTGACTTGACCTGTGCGGCGCAACTCCCGAGTAGGTCAGGTAGAGGCCTAGGATTTTGTGAGTTGTGCCTGTACGGCGCAGCCCCCGAGTGATTCGAGTGGCGGCCTAGGCTTTTGCAAATGTTACCTGCGAGGCGCAGCCCCCGAGTGCGTCGGGTGGCGACCTAGGATTTTTGACTTGACCTGTGCGGCGCAACTCCCGAGTAGATCGGGCAGAGGCCTAGGATTTTGTGAGTTGTGCCTGTATGGCGCAGCCCCCGAGTGATTCGAGTGGCGGCCTAGGCTTTTCTTTCAACCTGTATGGCGCAGCCCTCGAGTGATTCGAGTGACGGCCTAGGATTTTTGTTTGCCTTGATTAAGAAGGTAAAGTGGACATCATTTTCTTCAAATCACTTTATTGATTGTTGCGAACAGGCCGCCTCATTAAAACCCTTCCAGTCCCCTTAGGTACCCTGGCAAGGGAAAGAGTGCGTCTGAAACCTGTCGCGTTGACATGTTATCCTTGGTACAATGAATGGGTCGACTAGGCATAGAACCGACAAAGTTGTGCGACGTTCCATGGGTTGCTGCAGACTGCTCCTGTCTTCGATTCCTTCAGGCGATAAGCTCCGTTGCCAATTGCCTCTGTCACAATGTATGGGCCCTCCCATGGGGAGGTGAGCTTGTGCACCTTATTCCGCTTGAGGCGGAGGACCAGGTCGCCTGCGACGAAAGCTCTTGGTCGCAACCTCCGTCCATGGTAGTTGCGCAGGTCTTGCTGGTACACGGCTGATCGCGCCAGGGCGATGTCGCGGGATTCATCCAGGATGTCCATGCTGTCTTCGAGTGCCTCTTCTACATCTGACTCGTCGTAGGCGACCACCCGTGGTGCGTCAAACTTGATGTCGCAAGGCAGTACCGCTTCTGCACCGTACACCATGAAGAATGGAGTGTACTGGGTGGATCTGTTAGGCGTGGTTCGCAAGCTCCATAGGACTGATGGCAGTTCTTCCACCCATGTGCCTGCTACGCGTCTAAGTGGTACCCACAGGCGCTTCTTGATGCCGCTGCAGACTAGGCCGTTGCCTTTTTCGACTTGCCCATTGGACTGCGGGTGCGAAACAGACGCGTAGTTGAGCTTGATGCCTTGATCTGAGCAGAAGTCTTTGAATTCCTCGGCTGTGAAGTTCGAGTCGTTGTCCGTGATGATCCCGTTTGGCACTCCGAATCTGAAGATGATGGACCTGATGAAGTTGACCGCTGATGATGCAGTCGAACTTGTGATGGGCGCGGCCTCGGTCCACTTGGTGAACTTGTCTACTGCGACCAGGAGGTGAGTGTGTCCTCCGGGTGAGGATTTCTTCAGCGGGCCCACCATGTCCAGTCCCCATTGGGCGAAGGGCCAGGCTAGCGGTATTGTTTTTAGCTCGGACGCCGACGCGTGTGGCTTGTTGGCGAACTCCTGGCACCCGGCGTATTTCTTTACTAGATCTTCTGCGTTTTGCATAGCGGTTGGCCAGTAGAACCCGGCTCGCAACGCCTTGGCCACCAACGCTCGAATGCTGGCGTGGTGCCCGCAGATACCCGCATGGATGTCGAGTAGGAGGGCTTGGCCGTCGACTGGATCTATGCACCTTTGCAGGATTCTTGAGATGCTTCTCTTGTAGAGTTCTCCGTTGATGACGGTGAAGTTTTTGGAGCGCCTGATGATTCACTTTGCTTCGACTGGGTCTGCTGGCAGCCTCTGGTGCAGTATGTATGTCAGGTACGGCCCTGTCCACGTAGCTTCGACTAGCATGACTTCCATGGGCTCTTTTTCTTGGCTTGGCGGGTTCGCGGTGCTTGTTGATGGTGTGGAGGGGATTGCTATGGGTCGAGTCTTGATGGACCTCCGCGTGATGTGCTCGAGGAAGACGTCAGGTGGTACTGGGACCCTATCTGATCCCATGTTGGCGAGGATGTCGGCTTCCTCGTTGCTGTCGCGGCCAATGTGCCGCAGCTCGCAGCCCTCGAAGGTGCCCTCCAGCTGGTTGTACAGGTCTTTGTAGGCGATCATGTTGTCGGCGATGGCGTCGCAGGATTTCATGGTTTGTTGTACAACCAGGTAGGAGTCGCCGTAGATCATGAGGTGCGTGGCGCCGCAGTTCTTGGCCATCCGCATGCCATGGATCAGGGCCTCGTACTCGGCTTCATTGTTGGAGGGTGTTGGGAAGTCCATCTGCAAGACATACTTCAACTTGTGGCCTTTGGGGGAGATGAGCACAACTCCTGCCCCAGCCGCCTTGAATTTCTTGGAGCCGTCGAAGTACATCGTCCATGCGTTGGACAAGTCGGAGACATCTGGTAGCTGAGCTTCTATCCACTCGGTAGTGAATTCTGGAAGGACTTGGGCCTTGATAGACTTCGGGTGAGCGTATTTCAGCCCCAACGGTCCTAGTTCGACAACCCACTTGACGACTCGTCCTGTCGCGCGCTGATTTGTGAGGATGTCTGCTAGGCCGGAGGAGTTTACCACCGTGATCAGGTGCTCGGAGAAGTAGTGGACAACCTTCCTGGAAGTCATGAAGACCCCGTATGCCAGCTTCTGGTAGTGCGGGTAGTTTTGCTTGGACAGTGTTAGGACTTCGCTGAGGTAGTAGACTGGCCTCTGGACAGGGTGACTATGCCCTTCTTCTTCCCGCTCGACTACGAGTACCGTGCTCACCACGCTGTTTGTCGCTGAGACGTATAGGTATAGTGGCTCGTTTTCCAGTGGTGCCACCAGGACTGGGGAAGTCGTCAGGGTCTTTTTGAGCTGGTCGAACGCCTCTTGCGCCTCTTGTGTCCACTCGAACTTGTCAGTCTTCTTCATCAGTTGGTAGAAAGGCAGGGCCTTCTCACCCAACTTACTTATGAACCGGCTGAGAGCTGCGACTCGGCCGGCTAATCGTTGCACTTCCCGGAGTTTGGTGGGTGCTGGCATCGTGAGTATGTTATGCACCTTCTCAGGATTTGCTTCGATTCCTCTTGCGGAGACAAGGTACCCCAGTAACTCTCCGGCTGGCACGCCGAACACACATTTTTCTGGGTTGAGCTTGATCTGATATGCGTCGAGTGCCGCGAAGACCTTGCGTAGGTCATCGACTAGGGTGTCTTCTCTTCGGGTCGTGACGACGATGTCATCGACGTAGACTTGGACAATTTGCCCGATGAGCCCTTTGAGGCATGCTTGCATGGTGCGCTGATATGTGGCGCCAGCGTTCTTCAACCCGAAGGGCATCGTCTGGTAGCAAAAGACACCGTCGGGTGTGATGAACGATGTTTTTCTTCATCTTCGACTTTCAGCCTAATCTGCTGGTAACCTGAGTAGGCATCTAGGAAAGACAGGCACTCACAGCGGGAGTGGGAAGTGATTCTTTGGACAACACTTGTTGACTGCGGTAAAGTCTACGCACATGCGCAGTTTCTTCGTCTTCTTCTTTTCCACCAGGACAGGGTTGGCGACCCAGTCCGAGTCTTTGATCTCTCGGATGAACTTGGCGTGCAGCAGTCGGTCGATATCCATGGTGATCGCATCCCGTTTGGGTCCTGAGAAGCGTCGCATGGCTTGTTTGACTGGTCTGGCGTCCTTGTGGACTTTTAAAGAGTGCTCGGCGAGATTCCTGGGTATTCCTGGCATGTCAGAGGGTTGTCATGCAAAGATTTTCCAGTTCTCACGTAGAAACTCGATGAGTGTGCTTTCCTATGCAGGGGTCAAGCTTGATGATACTTTGACCGTCTTGGTGCTGTCAGTCGGATGGACTTGGTGGGTTACGGTGTCATCATTTGTGTTGAAGGCGGCGTCTTTGGCTGGCTTCTTGTGGGGTGGAAAGATGGTCTTGTCGTTGTCGACTGATATGGCCTTGAAGTGCTCTTCGACCCCGAAGAACTCAGAGATCCTTCTGAACTCGCGGTGGCAGCTGTTGGAGCGGTCGAAGTCGCCGCGCACAGTGATTACCCCTTTGGGTCCAGGCAACTTGATCATCAGGTAGGCATAATGAGGCACTGCCATGAACCTGCCAAAAGTTGGGCGCCCGAGTATGGCGTGGTACTGCGACTTCCAGTCGACGACCTCGAAGTCAATCGACTCTTTCCTGAAGTGCTCGGGTGTGCCGAGGATGACGTCGAGTGTGATTGTTCCCATGGGCGTGATTGCTTGCCCTGGTACTATGCCGTGGAAGGTGGTCTCCGACTCCGGCAAGCTCTCCGTCGACTTGTTCATTCTTCGCAGGGTGTCGGCGAATATGATGCTGATGCCGCTGCCTCCGTCCATGAATACCTTCTTCAGGCTGTAATCGCCAATTAGGGCTTCAATAACCAGAGCGGCGTGACCGGGTCGAGGCACCTCTGACGGGTGGTCTGCCCTGGAGAATGTGATTGGTGTCTCTGACCCTCTCAGGTAGTCTGGTACTGCGCGCGGGCTGGTGGTAGCCTGGAGTACTTGGCGGGTGATGAGCTTCTGGGCCCTGTTCGAAGGGTGTCCTTTTTGGATCATGTTGAGTTGTCCTCGCGCGGTCGGGTATGCGTCGTGCGCTGCCGACTGGACTTCAGGCTGCGGTTGCTGCTGGGGGAAGGTCCCGGCCGCTTGTGTCGGGTTGTTGTTTACGGGTGCTGCCTGAATAGCGAGTTGCGGAGCTGCCGGCAGTGCTTGCACGGGAGCGATGATCTGCTGCATAGCCTGGTAAATCTTGCGTGCTTCGTGGCAGTCCTTCAGCAGGTGGTTGGCACCCCACTTGCCTGTGTCCGGGTTACGGAACGAGTGATGCTTGCAAGGTTGCATTACTTCTTCGGCTGGGGTTAGCGCGCTTCCACTCGCGCTTCTGGCTTCCATCATTGTGGCTAATGCTGCCGCTGCAGCGGTTATACTGCCCCGAGCTGGACTGTCGACCCTGATCATATTGGCGACTGTTATCTCGTGTGTCATCACGGGGGGTTTGATATCCCGCCGCTACTAGCTCGATTGTGTCGAGATTGGTGAAACGGTGTTTCTTCTTCTGGCGTCCGTCCCGCCAGTTACTTGTTTCGGCTTCCTTCTTCAGAGAGGTGTCACGGACGTAGTCCTCTCCCTCGGCCAACTGGTTGGCTATCTTCATGAGCTCGATCGTGGTCTTCGGCTGGAGCCTACCAAATTCCTCGCGGAGGTCACGGCGAGCGACGCCATGCATGAAAGCATCCATCACCCGGTCTTCTGAGACGGGTTCCATGGTGTTGCGGAGGAGTGTCCACCGATGGATGTACGAGCGGAGCGACTCGTCTCTTCCTTGTTTGCAGGCTTGCAACTCGATGTAGGTCATCGGCCTTGCGTATGTTCCAGAGAAACTTTTTATGGAAGTATCTTGGAATTCTTCCCAGGTTCGGAAGGAGTCCTTGGGCTGGCTGGTGAGCCACCCGCGCGTTGAGTCCGTGAGCATGAGCTGGATGTACTGCATTGCCGTAGTCGACGTCCCGCCTTGGCAGGTGCAGGCGATGAGGTAGTCTTCGAGCCATAGGCGCGGGTCTTGCTTCCCGTTGTACCTGGGGGTTCCTGCTGTCAGCTTGAAGCCCTTGGGCATGCGGGTGTCGCGGATGTTGAAGCTGAAGAATGCGGCGCCGCACGGCTCGAAGTTGCGATCGGCCTGATCTTCCAGGTTCGTCGTATCAGCCGAACGCTGGCTGCGGTTGCGGTCCACCGTCCTTTGCGTAATGACGTTGCGAAGATCTTCGCCTGGTTGGGCTTGTCGTTGCGGCTGTACTGCCGGGACCCCTGATGTTGCTGGATCTCGGGCTTGGTGCTCTCGCTCTTCACGTGCCCGGTTGCTTGGCACTCGGGTCGCCAGAGCTTCCTCGATTGCCTTCATGGACATGATCTGCTGCTTGTGGAGAAGGGCACGTGCGTCTCCCTCCGGTGGCTGCGTGAGCCGAAGGTATGTTTCGACTGCTATGATGGCGGCATTCGCCGTTTTGGGGACAGGTATTCCGTTCTCGTCCTCGGTGACGAAGGACGAGTCGAGGTTGCGGGTGTCCCTGGCTCGATCGGCGTCCGTCATGAGGGGAACACGAGCTCTGTGTCGCCGTCCTCCTTGGTTAACTTCTGTGGAGGAAGTAAACGAGATGGCAGTCCATCTGGCACTCGACGCATCCGCATCCCTCTTGCGCCTGGGCAGCTCGGCCTTTTCGGCGCGAAGTCGCTCGCCTTCCTTGCGTAGCAAGTACTGGACCGCCAGATGATCCTCTCTAGGTGCGTCGGGTGGAGGGAACGTGCCATCGTCGACATGCTTCATGGCCCTGATCCCTATGTCACGTGTGATGGTGAGTCGTGTCTGGTCAGGCATGACCACCTCCAGTGGATACGCGGGTTCCTCGTTGCCTTCTGGGGCGCTGTGCCAGCCATAAAGACTTGTGCGGGGTAAACCTGGGTAGGGGTGTTTACGCTGCCGCTGCTGCTTCCGTCGTCCGAATCTTGCTCTGGATCAAAAATTGCTGCTACGTGGTGGGCAGCGCAGTCGTCGTTGCTTCTTCTTGCGATCATCACCGTGGTCATGGAAGGAGCGAGTGCGATTGGCTTGGGGTAGACTTGATGGGTCCACGGAGATGCGTGCGATGCTTTCGTAGGTGTGATCCGGATCTATGTTCACCTTTAGACAGATCGATGTTTTCGTAGGTGTGATCCGGTCCAATGGAGCCGACATAGAGCAGTACGAGCCGGAGTTCGAGTCCGAGTCCGGGTCAACCACCATGGCCCAGACGGACGGAGAGGAATCAGTTGGATCACCAGAAGAGGCAGAATCGATGAACCAGGTCAGGGAGGACTCTATCGTCACCCCCGTTAATATATCAGATCTGGATACAGACACAGAGTCAATCTTACCCTTGTTCGACGATCGTTTCGGAGACGGGTTTGTGGACGAAGATTACCCGGCGCCGCTAGGACCCGTGCGTCACATGACGGTTCACGTGGTAACCCGGGCACCCCCGGCTGACGGAGCTTCGGTTTCCGTAAGTGATGAGACAAGCGCCGAGGCGTTGGCAAGGCAGAACAGAGACAACTGGGATCAACATCAAGCTCCACCTGCAGCAAACTATGCACCCCCTAATCCCATAGCAGGAGGAATCTTACCGACTTTCAGTTCATTGGCTCACATACAGACACCAGCTGTGGGAATCCCCCTAGGAAACCCGATACTTGCGCCAAGCCCGACAAACTTAGTCAGACCTCCACCGCAGCAGCAGCAGGCGCTCGCGGTAACTTCAGCAAGCCCGACACAAGGGGAAATAACAAACAATAGCACGGCTATGTTAAGAGAGTTAGAAGAACTAAGACATGCGGTGGCAAGGGCAAGCCAAGAGCACGCGACGGAGAACCGGCGTATCCAAGAAAGGGAGCAGCTTGTGATCCAGCAAGAGCAAAACCTGCTGGAAGAAAGAAGCACCCTCCAGAGGAGAAGGGACGAGTTAACTGCTATCCAGAACAGAAGGCGCGGAAGCCGGCTTCACCTCCCAAGCGGGAAAAATACCATAGCACCTCTGGCCTTGGAGTTTCAAACACCAAATCCGGCGCCCGTGGCGACACCGGTAGCAATAGTTCACCCGGCGCCAGCGGCTGTCCTGCCAGGGGCACCAGCAAGAAACTTGGCAGAAGCCGGAGCAGCAGTCATCGAGCAACAACCACCACCACCACCCAGGTTTGATCCTCCCCCGGGTCATTACAATAACCCAGTTGATAATATTTTTGCAGCAACGCACGCCCTAGAGCGGATACCTTTCGATAACTCACCGGCCGGCTTAGAGGCAAGGAGAGCCGTGGATCTGCTAAGGACCGTTGTAGTTCAACAGAACAACAACCCATGAGGCTCACAAGATTTCAAGTCAGAGCCGGCAAGGACCCGTACCAGAACTCGGTAGCCAGAGCCGGTTGTAGCAAGATCAGTTCAAAATAGGCTAGGACTGGTAAACCGGCCAGCTCCGCAACCAGTTCGACAGCAACAGCAGCAGCAGGTGCACGGACCATGAAGGATGGTCGCGCCTGCTGTCTCCACTGCCCAATCCATAGTAGACAGTTCGAGAGCAAGACACGCGGCGGCTGTGGTAGCCACACCTGAAGCCGGAGCGAGAGTCGGAGCCACGGTTCAACCCAGACCCGTCGTGAATTCACCTGCACCGGGTCACGGAGGAGGTTCGTCTGTAAACTTAACAGGACCAAAGTGTTTGTCAGACGCAATCAGATCATAACCTTTTCCAAAAAAATTCAAAGAGCCGAGTAAGGTTGTCAACTATGAGCCGAACATGAAACCAGAGACATGGTTGAGTGGGTACAGTATGGCCATGGACATGAAGAACGCAACGGCGAACATGTGTGCAAGATACCTATATCTGATGATGGCGGAAGGAGCATCCAAAATTTGGCTGGACCGGCTTCCACCAAACAACATCCATTCATGGGAGGAACTTAAGACGGCATTTATTTCAAATTTCGCCGGGACATGCAAGAAGCAATACACTGAGGCAGATCTAGATCGGTGTGTCATGAGGAAAACTGAGTCAACAAGGCAATGGGTAGCACGGATCACAGAGATTCTGCAGTCTTCAATCAATATTTCAGCTCACACGGCAATAACCACATTGGAGAAGAACTGTTCTTTCGATTCTTTAACGCACAAGCTAGGACGTATGAGAGAAGACCCGGCTCGCCAAGACATCACTATAGGTGAGGTGGTCTCAATTGCTTACAAGTATGCAGCAACAGACAAAAGAGTAGGCGAGACGGAAGAGCAACCGGGTCAACGCAGTGCGTAACCCGGCGCCAAATCAGAACAACGGAAACCAAAACAATAAAAGACCCTACGAGGGAGGAAACTCAGAATTTGTTGGAACCACCCAGGCCTCGGGTTACAGAGGACCAAGACCCGGCGGAAACTTCAGAGCCGGTCCCCCAAGAGGACCAAACATCAGCGAAATATATAACATGCCATGCCCTAGGCATGCCAGGAACGGTAAACCAGCCAGTCACACATTAGCACAATGCGCTGACATGAGGGCATGGAGAAAACACGAGCAGTCTTTGGAGCAGAACCAAGGCAACTTCAACGGAAGTAATGGGAACAGTGGTAATCACGGAAATCACGACAACAAACAGTAACCAGGGCAATCAGGTATAGGATCCGGGTCTCAAGCACCGCCAAATAACAACGTCGGGTCAAGTCAGCATCAAGGCGGAGGTTATCAACAAACACCGAAAGAGCTCCACAGTCAAGGCCAATATCATGTGTTTACCACCAACACATGTAGGAGAGAGCAAAAATTGAAAGACAGAGAGGTCAATACTGTAGCAACAGCCTTACCAAAGTACCTGAAGTGGTCAGAGCAACCAGTTACATGGAGTAGAGAGGACCACCCGGAAAGAATAGAACACCCGGGTCTCCTAGCCTTGGTAGTGGCGCCACAAGTAGATGGTTTTCGTCTGAACAAGGTCCTAATGGACGGAGGGAGCAGCATCAACATCTTATATCTGGATACTTTCCAAAGGATGGGTCTGTCTGAAAGCCGGCTAACGCCAACATCAAAAATTTTTCATGGAAGAGTACCAGGAAAGTCGGCTCACCCAATCGGCAAAATCAGACTGGAGGTAGCTTTCGGAGTAAGCAAGACCCAATACAGGTCAGAATACCTGACATTCGAGGTGGTCCACCTAAAAAGCCCGTACCACGCTTTATTCGGAAGGCCGGCTTACGCCAAGTTCATGGCAAGACCATGTTACGTTTACCTCAAGTTGAAGATACCGGGTCCTCAGGGGATCATCACCATTGATGGAAGCAAAGACATGGCAATCGAGTGTGACCGGGGTGACGCCATCATGGCAAATCAGGCCTGCTCAGAAGAAGAGTTGAAATACTACAAGTCTCAGGTAGACCCGGCTGACAAACGTGTGCTGGATAAGCCGGCCCACGAGGAAGAAAAGAAAAAATTCAAGTCAGCCCAAAATACCAAGATGGTCGATTTTGTGGAAGGAGATTCCTCCAAGCAGTTCTCGATCGGATCTCATATGGACCCAAAATAGGAAAGCGCGCTCGTCGAGTTCATCCGTGAGCACCGTGACATCTTTGCATGGTCCCCCTCGGACATGCCGGGTGTCCCGAGTGAACTCGCCGAGCATAGCTTACATGTTGATCCAGCAGCAAAACCAGTAAAGCAAGGTCTGCGTCGTTTCAATGCAGACAGGAAAAAAGTTATTGGAGAAGAGATAGCCCGCCTTCTAGCGCCCCGACTTTATCATGGAAGTGTATCACCCGAAGTGGCTGGCTAACCCGGTCCTTGTGCTAAAAAAGAACGGAGAGTGGAGAATGTGTGTCAATTACACAAGTTTGAACAAAGTCTGTCCAAAAAATCCTTTTGCGCTACCTCGGATAGATCAGATAATTGATGCCACAGCCGGCAGTGAACTACTGTGCTTCCTGGATGCTTATTCCGGGTATCACCAGATCAAGCTCAAAGAAGAAGACCAAGAGAAGACGTCATTTATCACACCCTTTGGAGCTTTTTGCTACAAAACAATGTCCTTTGGCCTCAAGAACGCAGGGGCAACGTACCAGAGATGTATCCAGAAGTGCTTTGAAGATCAGACTGGCCGCAACGTCCATGCTTACGTTGATGATGTCATGATCAAATCTCAGAAAGCCGGGTCACTCCTAGATGACCTGAGAGAGACCTTTACCAATCTCCGCAAGTACCAGATGAAGCTTGACCCGACCAAGTGTGTATTCGGGGTTCCAGCAGGCATGTTACTCGGCTTCATAGTTTCAGAAAGAGGAATTGAGGCAAACCCGGCCAAAATCAAGGCGATCATGAACCTCAAGAAACCGGAGTGAGTAAACGACATCCAGAAATTGACGGGTCGCATCACAGCCCTAAGCCGGTTCATAGCAAGGATGGGAGAGAAAGCACTCCCATTATACAAGTTACTGAAGAAATCAGACAAGTTCATATGGGACCAGGAAGCGGATGATGCCTTCGAAGATTTGAAGAAAACACTGTCCACAACACCTGTCCTAGCAGCTCCTACGAGTAAGGAGCCAATGTTGTTATATGTCTCCGCCAACTCACGAGCCGTCAGCGCCGTGGTCGTCGTAGAGAGGAAAGAGGAAGGTAAAGAATACCCAGTTCAGCGGCCAGTCTACTACGTCAGTGAGGCCCTAACCGAGTCAAAGCAGAGATACCCGCAATGGCAGAAGTTGGTCTTTGGAGTCTTCATGGCAAGCCGAAAAATGCCACACTACTTCCAGGAACACCCCATAATAGTGGTGAGCTCAGCTCCCTTAGCAGAAATAATCAGAAACAGGGAGGCGACAGGAAGAGTAGCAAAGTGGGCCATCGAGATGGGGCCTTATCACATAAACTATGAGCCAAGAACAGCAATCAAATCTCAAGGCTTAGCCGATTTCATCAATGACTGGACCGAGTTTGATCCCCTGCCTTCAGCACCGAGTATCAAACATTGGACCATGCACTTTGACGGGTCTAAGCTATTCGGAGGATCTGGAGCCGGCGTAGTTCTAACTTCACCAAAGGGAGACAAGCTGAGTTATGTCTTACAGATACACTTCGAGCCCTACACGAACAACATTGGCGAGTATGAAGCTCTGTTACACGGCCTGAAAGTCGCCAAGGAGATGCGCATCAGGAGGATCATGTGCTATGGGGACTCGGACTTAGTGGCACAGCAAGTATCAGGGACCTGGGATAAAAAGGACGCCAATATGGCAGCATACAGAAGAGAGGTTGACAGGGTAGCCGGGTTCTTTTCCGGGTATCAAGTGGAACACATTGATAGAAGAAAGAATGAGGCGGCAGACGCTCTATCAAGAATCGGCTCCAGGAGAGACCCGATACCACCTAATGTATTCAAGGCCGAGTTATATAACCCATCCGTCAAGCTGCCAACCGAGGAAGAACTTGCAGTCCCTGATGACCCGGAGTCCCAGTTGGTTGCCGCCTTACATCAAACACCGTCATGGACAGAGCCGTACCTAGATTATCTACTCAGAGAGGAGCTACCACAAAATGAAGTTCTGGCAAGACAAATTGTACGCCGGGCTAAGGCGTACGTCATCATCAACGGCGAGTTACACAAGAAGAGCACTTCAGGAGTTTTTCTGCGATGTGTCTCACCAGAGGGCCGGAAAATCCTACAGGAGATTGTGGACACCACGCATCAACAAGATCAATGGTAGCCAATGCATATAGAAACGGTTTCTTTTGGCTGACGGCTTTGGCAGACGCGGAGAGCATAGCCCGGGTTTGCGATGGATGCCAGAGATATGCAAGGCAGATTCACGTACCGGCTCAGGACCTAAGGACAATAACAATCACATGGCCTTTTGCAGTATGGGGTATGGACATGGTTGGACCCTTCCAGCCGTCACCCGGCAAGAAAACTCATCTCCTGGTAGCAGTGGACAAATTCACAAAGTGGGTCGAGGTACAAGCCGTCAACAGCTGCTCAGCAGCTACAGCAGTCAAATTTCTAAAGATAATCATATTCAGATTGGGGTACCCCCACAACATCATCACAGACAATGGGACAAACTTCTCACTCGGAGAGATGCAGAAGTTCTGCGGAGACAATGGAATCCGGGTTGATCTGGCTTCGGTGTCACATCCTCAGTCAAGCGGCCAAGTTGAAAGAACAAACCAGGAGCTCCTCAAGGGGATAAAACCAAGGCTCCGGGTTCCGCTAGTCAGAGCAGCCGGAGCCTGGGAAGAAGAACTGCCATCAGTCGTCTGGAGTATCAACACAACCCCAAATAGATCCACAGACTTCACTCCTTTCTTCATGGTATACGGAGCAGAAGCAGTCTTACCCAGCGACATCATTCATGATTCTCCAAGAGTTGCAAATTACGTGGAGACCGAAAATGAGAAAGCCCGATTCACATCAGTGGATTTACTGGAAGAAGCAAGAGAGCTAGCCCTGGAAAGATCAGCTATATATCAGCAAGACTTAAGACGGTATCACAGCCGCCGGGTTAGATCCAGGACTTTCCAGGAGGGAGATTTGGTCCTCAGATTGGCTCAGAACAGAGCCGGCTTTCATAAGCTAACTCCCCCATGGGAATGACCTTTCGTGATAAGCAAAAATCTACACAATGGATCCTACTATCTGGTGGATCTAAGGGAAGAAAACACAGTGACAGGGCCAAACACAGATCACACAAGGTACCCAATGACAGAGAACGATAGGCCATGGAACATAGCAGAGCGTAGGCCATACTACACATAGGCAAAGGGAAACCCGGATGGACGGACTCCATACCTATTTTTGTATCTTTTACTGAGAAAGCAGCAGGTTTCAGACGCGCTCTTTTCCTTACCAGGGTACCTAAGGGGACTGGAAGGTTTTTAATGAGGCGGCTTGCTAGCTATGTACATATGTTGTGCTAAATAAAGAAAACTTCTCTGAAGAAAAGAGTTTGTTGACAAAAGTGCCCAGATGTTACACAATAAGGGATCTTGGGGGCTTACTAACTAAAAGTTAGAAGTTGAAAACTCAAGACCCGGCATAGATGCCACCAAGTTTATATTCTTACTCCTTTCAAGGGTCTTGGGGGCTTACTAACTAAAAGTTAGAAGTTCAAAACTCAAGACTCGGCATAGACGCCACAATTTCTTAAAGAGGTCTTGGGGGCTTGACAACTATCAGTTGCAAGTTGAAAACTCAGAACCCGACATAGACGTCACAATTTCTTGGTTATACTTGCCTGCTAGCTTGACGTTATTCTAACCCGGCAAAGAAGCCACCGTGACCAGATGTTACAAACCCGGCTTTCAATCTGACTATGATGCCCCTGAGGACTTAGCAGACCCTGATCGACCTTGATTTTCTAGCACAAGATGTCAAAAAGAAAACCGGCTATGCAGAGGCAAAGGAAACCGAAAGGGTCATCAACACCAAATTCAATCTCGCAAAATACGGCTGAGGCCGGGTATAAAATTAAAGCAAGTGTATTAGGCGCACGAAGGCGCATCAACACAGGTATAGCTCCATAAAGTCAAAGCTAACCTATTACAGGCTGTACAAGCCAAAAGAATACGAGTTTCGGACAAAGTGCAGAGGTGAAACATATTACAAGCCGGTTTATACTGCCGGGCCAGATTCACTAGGAACAACCGGGGTCTCGAGAGCTAAGCCGGACGAGCCAGAGGCGGCGGATTTCTTCTTCGACTTCCTCTTTGCCAAGCCCTCAGCATCCTCCCAGGAAATCTCGAAGACGCTTGAAAAGGGGCCAGAGGCCGGGAGAGGAGGAGCCGGCACGTTGGATGTCCCGGACCCAGAAGCCACTTCCGGCTGAGTCGGCAGAGGAGCACGGTAGCTCGGATCAAGCCCCGTCAAGGCCGGCTCTTTGGGAGAAAGCTTGGCTCCTTCAGCCGTATACCCCACCTAGAAAGTGCTAAGACTGAGGTTATCAGTCAGCACTGTTGCATGGTGCCGGGTCTTCACATCTATGGCCTTGATGTCCTCCTTGGTGAGAGAAGTACCGTCACGCTTGCAAGGCCACCCCTTGGTGAGAAGCTCCGTGTTGACGTCCGGGTAATGCGCCTTGGTCAGGGCCAAGATGCGCATCGAAGCACGCCGGGCTGCAGACCTCCTCCAGTTATCCAGCCAAGCCGGCAGAACATGAAGTTGTTGGAGGAACTTGGCCTGCGTCGTGGGCAGCTTCTCCCAGCTGTGACAGGCCATCAACGCCTTGCCAGCTCCATAATACAACTGCTGCACAAGCGTATAGACGGCCTTGAGCTTCCCCTCCGGCTCAAGTTTGCAGATGGGGTTCCAAGACCCTGAAAAACAAAAGCCAGAAGTGTAAGTCGGAAGAACAAGCTATGACAAATGACAGTCAAAAATAGAGCCGGCTTACCAGAGAGCGCGGTGGTCATCTCAGCAAGAAACGTGACAAGCTTCGTGTACTTGGCGTTGGAGGCGTTCAGATCCTCTTGCAGCTTGTCACGCTGTTCCGTCCAGTTGGTCTCATGCTCCTCCATCTCTCGACGGAGGAGGGAGTTTTCTTCAGCAACTTCGCCGAGCTTCTTCTCAAGCTCAGCGATCTTCTTTTCAAGGCCAGCACGGCGGCCGGCTTCCGTCTCTAACTCCCCCTTGACAACGTCAAGGGCATGGTCCTGCTGGCGGGTCTGGTCCTGAAACAAGAAACACAAGCAAATGGTCAGGATGCCGCGAGTAAGAACAAGAAAGCCCAAATTGTTATAAGTCCCAGGTTGCATAGGCTACGACCCGGCACTTGGGGGCTACTCAATTGTGGGCTCAAAATCAAAGTTCAACAAGAAGACCCGGAGTATCGCAGGCTGATAACACGACTCTTGGGGACTACTCAGTTGAAACTAAAGGCAAAAGAGCAAACGAAGACCCGGAACACTGCAAGCAGTCATTCCGACTCTTGGGGACTACTCAACAAAGAACGTCATCAATCAAAACTAAGACAAATTGGAAGTCCCGAGTCATCGCGGGCTGATAAACCGTCACTTGGGGACTAGGAGAGATATACATGCATACCTCAAACTTTTCTTGGAGTTCAGCCAAGACGTTGTCCTCCGCTTGGCGCGACTCCCCGACACGCCTGTGAAGCTCCCCGAAGAGAGCTGTCAAGTCCAAGTCTTTATAAGACTGGAAGCCGGATGCCTTGCCGGTTGAAGATTTTGAGGTGGCGGCACCCTGCGCGGCGGTCTTGGCGATGCGGGAGTCGAGGGGCTTGTCACCCTTGGCAGAGCCGGTGATCTCCACATCCGGCAAACCAGATGTCCGAGGAGAAGCCGGAGGCGCCGCCGGCTTAGCGACCCCTCCTTCAGTACGGAGGGGCGAGGTGACAGCGGTCTCATCCACAGCCGGAGAAGGCATGGGCATAGTGCGAGCTCTGCAAAATGGGAAGAAGTTACAACAAAGACAAATAAGCAAACATAAAAGGTGAGAGAAAGGCGACATACCCCTTATTGACAGCAAAGCCGCCAAAAAGATCATCGCTCGAATCTGAAGACACTGGGAGAGACCGCCGCTCAGTCCCGGCTAAAGGATAAAGAACGGAAGGGCGTGTCTGCGGAGGCTTAACCCGGCGAGGAGTCGGGTTACGGGAAATACCTTCGAACAGTGGCTCGTCAGAGTCGGAGGATCGAAGCCGGCGCTTTTGGCGACGACCTTCCCTTTCCTCATGTTAACACAAGACGAAGTCAGTAAGGCCAGAACTAGAATATGCAAGCAGGACAAGCCCAAGCACGATGGAGTTACCTCGGCGGAGTCGGAGCGGAGCCTACTCTTGGTAGCCGGCGGGGCCGGGTCTGAAGATGGAAGAACCGTATCTGATATATTGGCCTCATCAATAGAGGGAGACCGTATTTCCCGAAGGTCGGCATCCATTAAGTCAAGGAAAAGCCGGGTGGTGGAGTCTAACTCACCTTGTGCTTCTTTTTCCACGCCGGCTTCGGAGCCAGCCTCTTCAATAGTGTTACCCGACTCATCGGCAGAGTCGGGCGAGCAAGGCAGAGCCGCGGACCACCAAGTATCGTCCGCCTGAAGAGTTTGAGGTTATTGACTCAGAGAAAGCTTCAAAACATAAAGAAAAAGACAAAGGAAACGGAAAAATACCGGCTTCAGCGGATTGGAGGCGCAGAAGGGAGGAAGGCCGGTACTCGCCAGAGAATCCGGAGATTCATTGACGATCTTCCGGATAACCCGGACCAACGCCTCCTCCGACTGACCGCTTCGGTTGAAGCGCATTGGGTCGTCCAGAGACCCGGAATATTGGCAGATGAGGCCCGGCCGGATGCCGAGTGGCAGGATGCGCCACCCAACCCAGCAGCGAACCAAATCCGCGCCCGTCAGACCGTGGGCTAGAAGGGTGCAAACCCGGCCAACCAGTGGCTTGATAGCCTCCCGATCAGCCGGGGAGGCGAAGGAGTTCATATTCTCGTGGAGGGTGAGTCTATCAGCTCGAAAGCCGGGAAGGGTCGGCTCACCCTCAGGAGTGAGTGACTGGTAGTAGAACCAAGTCTTCTTCCAGTCCTTTGGGTGTGAGTGAAGAACCACACCCGGAAAGATGATGTTGCGGCGGCGTTGGATAGTTACGCCACCGCATGAGACAAGGGGCCCCGCCGGGTATTCCCGTTGGGGTTTGCAGTAGTAGAATTCGAGAAAAAGAGGAAGACTCGGAGCGATGCCGAGATAGGCTTCGCAGAGGACGACAAAATGAGTGATGTTTAGCACCGAGTTTGGTGCTATGTCTTGTGGACGGATGTGGAAGTAATCGAGGATCTGGCGGAAGAAAAGGGAACCCGGGGGCTTGAAACCCCGGGGAATGTGATCGGCAAAGAGAACTACCTCGCCGGGTCCTGGCTGCGGTAGGGTCTCTTCTTCATCCGGGGCGTGCCAGTGGGCCTCCGACTGAGGCGAAAGCATGCCGAGTTTCACCAGCTCTTCAAGCCGGCTATCCCTGACATTGGACTTGCCCCAGTTACACCCAGTTCTCGGCGGCGACTGTGCCGGAGTACCCGGTGCCGGGTGTGCTCTTCACCTTTTTAGGACCGCGCTGAGCAGCGGACTTAACCGGCATGGTGATTGTTGGAAGCCGGAGATCTACAAACAAGAAATAACAGAAATGAGAGGTCGTTTGGATCTACAAAATAAAAGGAAATAGAAGAAAAAGAGAAGGTCAAACAACAGAGGTGAAGTTCATCTGCGAAGAACGAACAAGAAAGAAACGGGAAAGGCAATGAACAGAGAAGGCCGAAATGGATCTAGAGGCGCTCGGGAAATCAAGGATAATGAAGAGCATAACAAGAGCACGAAGAGCAAAGAAGTTTTGTCCGATAAGCGAAGAACACGCGTTCATCCGAAGAGTTCGAAGAATGAAGAGATCGGAAATGTAAAGTTCAAAGGTGCAATCTTACCGAGAGAAGGAGGGAGAGGATCTAGATCTGACTGCGCAAAGAGAGGTTGGAGTTCCTGGTTTGGATCTTGCGGATGAACTGCTCGGGGAGCTCGGTCGCGGAGGGCTCAAGGAGACGGAGCGACGTGCTCGAGGAAGAAGATGAAGTGGGAGCGTGCGCGGGCGAGTGAGCCACTGCTCACCCCGACCTCCCTATTTATAAGCTCCTAGGGTTGACCTAGGGGCAAGATGGGAAGATAAAAAGATAATGATTATCTTCGGGGACAAAATCTGTCAGGCGAGATATTCTCTGACAGAATCTTTGTTTCCCCGAGTTGGTTATTGTCTCCTCGATTCCCGCGCTTGGATAGACATTAAATATGTCGTTGATCGAAAGACAAGAGAAAAGAAAGGAGAAAGTCAAAGGCAAAGAGAGTGAAAGCCGGCAAGTGGTGGCCGGGTTACGAGCCGTTGACCAAGCATCAGGCCGGCTGTGTAAGTAACCTGAGGGCCTGCTTGCTTAATGAGTTACTTATTGTTTTTCAGATAACCCGGACAAAAGTATTGCGGCTTCCCCGAGAAACATGCTCCAAAGCGCAAAGGTGACGCAAGTCCAGTCTGATGTCCAAGTTATCTTGGGGGCTACTGTTGGGGGAATCGTAACCCGGTAGGCCCACCGACATAGAAGATAAGCCGGCCTGGCAGGAGCCTGGGCCGGATCAAGTATAAAGACATGGGCCGGGTGATACGTAAGTCGGTGCGCAACGTATGCCTTGGCCCGCAAGCAAGAAGGATCCAGAAGGCTGGAGACCAAGTACAAGACGGAGTCCTGCTAAGGAACGAAGAGGCTTAGAGGACTTAGAGTAGAGTCCGCGTATGATAGGAACCCGGGCCCGACTTTGTACCTCCAGCGAGACCCGCTGCCTATGTAAGGGGGTCTCCTGGTTCCTAGAGAGAGAGGTTCGATCGACACAAGTCATAGTAAAGACACCTTGTAATCTCGAGACCCGGAAGCTAAGGCGCCGAGTTCTGAAACCCTAATCAGTAAATCCGAAGCAGGAAGTAGGTCTTTACCTCACGACGAGGGGCCGCACCTAGGTAAACCCTTGTTTCCCCACGCCACGCTAGACAAGCTCCTGATGTCGGAAGCCGCCATGCCCCACATCTCAAGTTAACTTCGGTAACATCTGCCGTGACAATCCCACGACAGGGGAGATGGTGGTGGAGAAGACGCGAACACGGAGAACACCCTAATATCGGCCTTACGGGACCCTTATGTTCAAGAACTGCTCCTCCAGGAGACGAGCAACGCTAGAGAGAAAGCCAAACTGACGCAAATGGAGATCGACGGGAAGACTCCGTTGTATCCTGGGTGCCGGACACAGGATACACGCTTGCAGGTAACGCTTGATGCTCTGGAGATGAAGGCGCAAAGCAAATGGACCGACGTGAGCTTCACGAGAAACCTGAAATTCATGCACGATCGACTTCCCGAGGGGAACACATTGCCATCAAGCATCGATGAGGCCAAGAAAGTAGTGTGCCCACTTGACTTACCGCACTTTAAATACCATGCATGCATCAATGATTGCGGAATTTATCGTGGCGAGTACAAGGACATAACCAAATGTCCAGTGTGCGACATAGGACGGTACAAGTGGTATGGTACTTTCCTATCACTCTCCGTCTGCAGCGGTACTTTGCGGACCCTAAGGAAGCAAAGCTCGTGCATTGGCACGCGGATAGGGAGAAGCCCGAAGAAGATCCGGAGAAGGGAAGAATCCTTTCACACCCTTCAGACGCTAGCCAGTGGGAAGCATTGGACACGTTTCAAAATTTTGGAGGCGACGCAAGGAACGTCAGACTAGGTATGAGCACCGATGGATTCAATCCGTTCGGGAACCAGAGTAGCACGCACAACACCTGGCCCGTGTTTGTATGGCCTTACAACCTTCCCCCCTGGTTGTGCACGAAGCAAAGGTACATACACATGAGCATTCTCATCCAGGGGCCGAAACAACCGGGTGTCGACATACATATTTATCTCACGCTGTTGAAGGAGGAGTTAGCCACGGTGTAGGAGACGCCAGCCCGTACATGGGATGCCTATACTAGAGAATATTTCGACATGAGAGCCGCCTTGTTCACGACGGTCAAGAACTATCCTGGTTGCTCATACAAATCGGCCCAGGTAGGCCACGGATTATGCGCATGTGTCAGGTGCATGGATGGTACCCCGCATCTCCAGCTACCAAGGTATGGGTCTTCGAATATTGTGTACCCAGGTGCTCGACAGTGGTTTCGCATGGATCGCCCGTGGAGGAAACACGGTGACCTTTTCAATGGTGAACACGAGCTCGAAAGCCCCCCGCGCCAGAGGAACGACACTGAAATCGACGAGCTTTTGAGAAATTGGGAGGAGTGCCCTGCTCCTGGAAAGAAGCGACCGAGGGTTGATCCCCTCCTGGGTGTATGGAAAGCGAAGTCTGTTTTTCACGACTTGCCGTACTGGAAGGTCCTTAAGGCGCCGCATAGCCTAGATATGATGCACGTTACGAAGAATGTCACCGAGAGTCTACTTGGCACTCTTTTCAACATGCCGGAAAAGTCCAAGGATGGGACAAGAGCAAGATACGATCTAAAATTCTTTGCATCAAGAAAGATCTGCAGGCACCCGATAGTGATGACGATGACGATGACAAGGATGATGATCAAACGGAAGGAACTCAAGGTCGCCACAAAAGGGAAAAGAAGAAATAGGTGGTGCTTCCCGCTACCTGCTTCACTATGAGTCCGGAAGAGCTCGGCCAGTTCTATAAGTGCCTCGTAGGAGTAAAATTTCCGGGCAGTTACACGGGGAAGATCAGCATGTATCTAGACCCAACGAAGAAGAGGTTCAGTGGTATGAAGTCTCACAATTGTCGCGTGCTGATGACGCAGATAATTCCCGTTGTGATCTGAGGGATAATGGATGAGCACGTCCGAGATACGCTGCTTGCCCTGTGCAACTTTTTTGATGTCATCAACCGGAAGTCGATCGGCGTGAAGCAGCTCGACAGACTAACAGGAAGAGATCGTGTTGATACTATGTGAGCTCGAGATTTACTTCCCGCCCTCATTCTTTGATATCTGCGTGCATCTCCTTCTCCATGTCGTTGAGGACATCAAGCAGCTCGGATCGACGTTCCTGCACTACATGATGCCATTCGAAAGGCAGAACGATGTCATGAAGGATACGTTCGCAACAGGGCCCGTCCAGACGCAAGCATGGCGAAGGGCTTTCTAACCTACGAGTGCATCTCTTTCTGCCAGAATTATCTAAGCACCGAGAACGAGGATGTTGGTCTGCCCACCAGGAAGCACCTCGGCAGGCTAGGTGGACTCCTTCACTGAGGTCTCGCCTAGTGGCCTCCCATTGCAGCCCGAGAGACTTGCCAAAGGATACGCCATGCAACTAGGGTGCATCCTCCGGGAAACCGTGTCGATCAACACGAGGGACCTCATGCACACGCGGAATGAGGCTTTGGTCAACATCCTCATCCAGATGCTTCACCAACGATAGACGTTCTCGCAGCCGCTCAACAAAAAGGTGGAGAGGTTAGCCATCACGAAGATGAGCACCGCCTTGAGCAGCTGGAAATTCAGGGTGAGGAGAAAGATTGAGAAGGGTGAAAGTTGGGAGGAAATAAAAAACAAAGAACCGACGCTAAACAAGGATGACTTCGACGCATTCAAGTTGTCTTTGAAAGAAGAGGTGTCCATAAAATGGACGGAGTGGGGGAAGAAAATGCGGGACATGAACCTAGGTAACCACCATTTGGGAAGCGGTGGCTACCGAGGAAAACAATCCGTTTGGGACAAGGAGGATGCCGAGGTTCTTCGTAAGGGAAAAACGAACCCGTGGCACCAAATCACGGACGAGCAGGTCAGGAACTTTGTCCGGTCCCGCTACTATCTGAACAAAGATACGGGGGAATTCGTTACAGACGATGACGATGTGAAGAAATTTGAGAAAGTGCTGGTAAGGAATTTAATTTACCCTGTAGGCTAATTTGTCTACATATGCATGAGTTCACCTTAATTTTCTTTGTATACAGGCTGACGAGTTGAAGGCTGACACTGAGGCAGGCCCGTCGTCCCAGGATTCAACACAGCAGTGGGACAATACTTCAATAGGGCGATGAACGTTTGGAAGAAGAGGGACAAGAACTTGCCGCCCACGTCAGCTGGCTGTGTCACCGGCTTTGGTACGAGCATGAAGTTCCTCTAGTACTACAACACAGACGGCGGCCAGTCGAGAAGGCAGAGGAGGAAGCCGACAAGGGATGCCGCGTAGGTTATGGAGCTAAGGAAGAAGATGGAGACGTTGGAGAATGAGAAAGTGGACTCCACCATGGTGAGCCAGATGGTGAAGGATAGAATCGATGAGCTCTTCCCCTCCTGGGGTGGTGGAGGGGTTAGTTGCTTGGAATGCGGGAGGTCGAAAGGGGCCGATACACGTGCCCAGCTATGCCGCCAGCAACTCCAGCCATATGGCGACCCCTCTGGACCAGCTGGTGACTCCGCCGGCCAACACCGCTTTCGAGCCGCCGTTTCATACTATGCCACAGGCGCCCCCTACAGAGGCACATGAGGTCCCCATGCAAACTCCGGCGCAAGACAATGAGACGCCGTCCGCCGCCGCCATTGTATTAACATTAGAGGAGCTCAACGCAACCGACAAGGTAACTAACTAGTTAGTCCATGACATCTTCTATAATTAACTATGTCTTTGATGACTGTCATCTCATGATGCCCACCAACATGCATATGTGTTGACTCTCAGGACATGGTTTGCACACTCCTGCATACGGTGGGGGCCGACGGCGAGTTGGTGGATGTTGCTAAGGGCACGATCGTACAACCAAAGGGTAACCTAATGCACAACCAACGCATGAACCCGGCCATGCTGAGAATCAAGTTGGATGAGGTATTGCCTCAGTTTCAACACATCAGTCCCTCAATGCAACCTGCGGGAGCCGACGATGCTGAGCAAATGGTCCTTGGAGCCTGCCTCCAGTGGCTCATGGAATGGCCGAAGAGCCAAATTCGTCTTGGAGGGCTCAGACGCACCTCCGTCGCCACCTCCAAGCCGCCACAAAAGGTTAGCCGGCCCTCTATCGTTCGGCCCTCGACGAGGCCGCCACATATACTCGTTGTGAACGAGCCCGCGCCACAAGCACCCGTTGCCAAGACCCGGAAGGAAGCGCTGGTGGTTGTCGCCACCACAAGCCGGCACCAAATACTCTTGGGAGCGTCTGCACCGCAACAACAAGAGAAAGGCAAAGGTGATGCGCCTCAACTTGAAGACATCAACGAGGATCATCATGATGATGTTATGAATGATGAGGACGCCGATGGCTTCCTCAACACTGGCGCCTTCGATGGTTCGTGCATGCCTGCTTTGGATGAAGAAGAATTCCGCGGCCCCTGCAGTATGCCTATTCGTCCCACTTCATGGTCGCAGCGCCTAAATTTCCATGGTTTATCTCAAGAAACGCCTCCGGAGGCCGGCGATCAAGTTGAACCGGCTAACATTTTCAGCCCTGGCACACTGCATAAGTCGATTACAGCCCCAGAGAAGAAGAAGAAGCCCAGGAAGAGAAGCAAACCAGGTGCCTCTTCAAGCCAGTCAGCTCCTAAGACTGTCCTAGATGAACGAATGGTTCCACGACGTCGTGATGGCTTGACCCGAATGCATGAAGCTGGTAAACCGATACTGCCTCCGAAACTACTCTGCGCCACACAAGGATGCATGCAAGCTTTGCATGATGCTATCTTGATGCTAGAGGGCATGCTTCTTAAACACAAGGACCCAAATTACCCCGTCTTCACGTGCAAGGTGCCAAAGGGCGTGAACTTCGTCGATGAAGCCCCGGCGGATTAATTCTTTATAGCCTTCGAGGACATCTTCAAGCTGTTTCACGGTAGACGGCTGGACTATAACTTGGGCTGTCTATACGCGCTCAATCTGGCGATTAAGAACAAGAGAGAGTCAAACCCGTACGCCGCGGTAGCGGATCCCTACTACATGCATGACAGCCAGCTATGTGAAGGATCAGCGACACGTGTCGGGGATGTAATCCCCGGGACCCCTAAAAAGCATGACATTGGGTATGGAGATTTCTTGGTGGCTACTTGTTTTTATAAGTCTATGCGCGATGCTACGAATCAATAGACTCGGGGACTAGTGTCGGGGATGTACTTCCCCGGTACCTCAAAGTTAACTGGATTATGATGCTGATGTTGGAAGTAAAAGAGAGTATAAGGGAATAAAAGATAAAGAGGAAGGCATAGAAATACAACTTGGGCCGAGATCTCCTCAACTCGGTTCCATCGAGTTGGCTTTATCTCGGTTGGGCCTTAGTTGGGTCAAGTTCCCTCCCCCGGTGCGGACCGAGATGTACTCCAGCGGTGTTCGGACCACGAGGTATTTGTCACGGTCAACTCCTCATTCGCCACGATCCCCTCAGCCCCGACACTACAGCACCGCCTGGCCCGAGTTCTCCTCCGCCCGGCATCGCCTCAGCCTCCCCTCCTCGGCTGCCTCCGATATCTTGCGCCCCCAACCCGGCCGTCCGGCGCACCCTTCGCTCGGCATGTCTCCACCCGGCACGACCTCGCCATCGACCTCGGACGACCACGCCCGAGACTACTCCGACATCGCATGCGCCCCCGAGATCAAGCCAGCAACCCCGCGACTCCTGGGAACCCGGATGCCTCCTCCACCTCGCCCCGGATGTGGATAAGTGTGGCGCCTCGTCCTCAACCCCGGCATCATCCTCGACTCGGCGTCACTCCCGGCTTCCCCGACACGGCGGCACTCCCGGCTTCCCCGACATGGCGGCACTCTCGGCTTCCCCGACACGGTGGCACTCCCGGCTGCCCCGACATGGCGGCACTCCCGGCTTCCCCGACACGGCGGCACTCCCGGCTTCCACGACTCGGCGGCACTCCTGGCTTCCCCGACATGGCGGCACTCTCGGCTTCCCCGACACGGTGGCACTCCCAGCTTCGCCAACTCGGCGTCACTCCCGGCTTCCCCGACATGGCGTCACCCCCGACTTCCCCGACCGACACAGATGATTCGGAAGACAGGCGCAAGTAGACAAGAGAAGGACGCATGCATCACGGGTCAGACCTGACCGCGGCATGTGCAGCCACTGCTACAGTGGCATAATGGGACAAGAGTACAATGCATGATGCAGTGAACAGTGCGGATGTGACCCTAGTAGTCATGTCGTGAACAGTGTACCACCGCGCGCAATGTTTCTTGTCTCCTTGTCCCCGGCTTGTCCCCTGGGCTCTCTCTATATAAAGAGCACCAGGGGAGAGGGAGAGAGGGCACGGCACCCCCGCAGTCTCATTTCCCCCCTTTCCATTTGCTCACCAAGACCTCTTAGAGGCAAATCTTGCCCAGCTCATGGAGCGTCTCTTGTATCGTGCCGGTACCAGTGAGAAATATACCACAAATAGGATAGATGTTGCAGTAGGGGTTTTATCTCCTCGTGAGAGCCCCGAAGCAGGGTAAATCCTCGCGTCCACGTGTCGGTTATGTTTATTTGTGTGTGCTACTTAGCGCGCTATCCCTCCCCGAAATACTCTAGCGTCCATCGGCCCCACAAATTAGCCACCCCGTGGCATCTGTCCGTGACACCACCACGACAACACGGGTCATGGCGAGGGAGTACCTCCAAAGCTTCATGTTGAAAAACATGAGCAAGAACAACCATCTTGTGCCTTTCTTTTGCAAGTAAGTACACATCCGCTCGTCAATGTTGTAACTTATGTTTTCCCATAGAGTCGTTCCATTGCTTATCATGAATTTCCTACATTCCCTTTGAATTACGTTAAGCAGTGACCAGCACGCAGTACTCATCGCCGTAAAAACGAGGTGGTCCATTGCCACTTATTTAGACTCGGGGAGTTCGGTTATAAAGAAATACTACACCCGAATAAAGGGTGTTCTCGATGAGGCTCTCGAGCTCTACGCTAGTAATGGAGGCACCTTCCAAAACAAGTGTGAATTTTTTAACAAGAACAAGAAGCACAAGTTCAGGCATGTCACCGACTTCCCTTGCATCAAGGAGGCCTCTACCAGCGTGAAGGAGGCGTTCTACGTCATTCATCATCTTAAAGGGTATGTCCAGAATGCTGAAGCCATGAGGTTTCCATTAGGGCTCCGGAAATGGATTGGAAACGCGGGGAAATCTATGATGCTGATCTTAGAGAAGACTTTCATCGCACCTAGATGAAGTTATCACATATCATCCTCCATGATGTCATGGCTACCGAGGGCTGCCTACGCTACCCTAGAGGTAGGATGTATTACAAAACTGCGCCTAGCTAGCTAGATACTATGCTTGTGCAAGAAGTGTTTATTTTCTTTATTGCACTTATATACATGAATTATTCACACTCTATTTATGTTATTAACTGATACTTACCAATCCATCTTCAGAATTGACTAAGATGGAGATCGAAGAACGTCTAGCATCGTAGCAGGACACGTCTAGCATCGTAGCAGGACACGAGGACGTGGACGATGACGAAACTCTACAAACTGTTCCCGGCGTCGACGAAGAACTAGCTAGGCTACACGTGATCGTGCTCTCCTGCCGATTTCGCTTATGTGTACTCCATTTGATAACTATATGTACTAGATCATGTAGACGCGCGTTGCCGCGTCCATCCATTATAAAATATATTTCTTATCGAATCAATAAGATTGATATATTTAAAAGGTAAAAATTGAAAGTGTATTTTGAGTCAATTTAAGCTAGCCGAGTAAAGTCATACTCAAAGTTCCCTCTTTATATTAAACACGCAATTTACAAATAAGAAATCTTCTGAGCTTGATGCCTTGGTTGTAAGACGGATCGTGCGACAGCGTTGTACGTTCTTTACATATATGCATGAACCGTGATAGAAGGATACTCATCAATCTCACCCTTGATCCCCTCCATGTTGCTTCTCTCAAATCTTGCATTGAGGAAAACCTCCAGTTGTGCAATTGCTCCCTTCCGAGTTTTATCCATTGTACAACCTCTAGTTGTGAAAACGACTGGCATTTTTATTCTTGACTTTACTTTTGTACCTACAGACACTTTTTCCCAGTAATCAATATAATGCAGCGGCATAGATTGTACCGATTACAGTCAACAGCTGAAATGTTCAGAGAAACTTTGTCATAAGAAATCCCCTTACTCAATAATGCATGTCGTGTTTCCTTTTCAAGGCTGACATGGGTTGCTATTGTAGGTGCATCATACTCTCGAGCTACTAATCATCAGTGTGTGCAGAGTGATCTGCAATTTTACAAGGGAGCTGCATGTCGTACTCTTACCAAATCCAGTTTATGGTCAAGTCCAAAGTGAGCAATGTAGTTATAACAATATTACTTTCAATAACACTTCTTTATGGAATAATCAGCTAGCTAGTTATTTCATAGCACTCAGTGAACAACGTATAAAAATAATTGTTTCTTCCAACCATAGACTTATATTAAATAATTAGGCTTGTCTCGCATCTTCAAGTTTCCGAGGTATCAGTTGTGCTTCTCTTCAAATAGTAAGTACAAAATTTCTAAATAACTAAGAACATTGTACTGTAAATACTACCTTGCATTGGCTTTTTATGCCATTACACTTATCCACAGCTGAACCAAGTGTAACTGGAAGCCAACATGGAATGAACGTTGCTTGGCTTGTTGAAACTGTAAGCCAGAATGCATAAAATGAGAAAATGGTGATTGGGAAGATAGGTAATCAACCTGGGGCGTGGATGGTCTGGTCGAGTCGGAGTGCATGGAGAGGTCGGAGATGTACATCTTATAGGAGAGCAGAGGTAGTGTGGTAAATCAACAATAAATCCATCTATTAGATAACATTAGATGCCAGCAGCAAATATATAGGTTAGAGGCATAGCAAAGGACAGTCATCATGCATCCATCGGGGGAGAAGTAACTTTGTTCAATACAACTACATTGAGTGGCGGAAAACCACAACCATGTAATTCACACAATAGGAGTTAGGAACCAAAAAAATCGAAGCAGAAGTTGGGAAGGGGCGAACTGCACCTGCACTCGCAAGTAGGACCAACGAAGGAGAAAATATCAGCATATCGTCGCCCCCAAATACTCCATGCGGAGATGCGATTAGGCCTTGCCGATGCTGCCTCTCACACCATATGAACACGCAAAAAACAAAGAATCAAGTAGGGGAGAAGACTGAACCGAGAAGCGCAAGGAAAAAGGTTAAAAATACAGTTAGAGGCTAAATACTAATATGATATTAGCACAGGGAAACCAAATGCTCAACTTTTTTATCTTGTTTCATTTGCATCATATTAGTTCGATCTTCTCAATCAACCAAACCGTTGACAACATCACACCACTACCAATTTGCAGCTGCAAGAAATACAATCAGATGGATCATGGCATGCAACATCAAGTATGATACAAATAATAGAGAGACGGAGTCTGCATTGTATGAACCATGCAAAATAGAAACGACTCCAATTAAGAATAGACAAATTATATTACAACGTATATAGGAGAGATTGGAATAATTTAGCCGGCAAAAATTGGCTAAACAATATGAAAAGAGAGATGATGCAGAGATATCCCAATTTTATTGCTCAAGTATGTTAACATTTTTCCTATCTATATTTAGCAACAAAGTTCAACATCAGATTGCACTAATATATATCACAGAATTTCATAGAGGGAACTGACTAACTGAGAGATTTACAGCACACGATTATCAAGGAAGTCACAATCAACGTGGTTGCCGCCGCGGGAGCCAAGAATATGATTAGCTACTAATATATAGAAAATTGTATCAAGAACAAAATTAGGTGTCGCTACTTCTTTGCTAGAACTGTCAAAGCACACTTCAAATCCCAGATACGACAAAAACCTCTAATATCAACCTTTTTCAGATGATCAGATCTGCAGAATAATTAGTACACCCTTTAATTTGGCTTTGAGAATATATTCAGGAGGTGCTATTTGATTTGACTATTTGAGGGCTATGGACGTGAACTTCGAAGATCTATTAGAGATCTTACAAATAACAAATTATTTATACCCCACCACCCCAGCAGTAACCATACAAAATAATTCACACCAGATCTCACATGTTCAATTAAATCAAAGAGAAGCACTCCTGACCAATGATCATTGAATTCATCTACAGACTATAAACATTAGCAGAGAGTTGCATAATCTGTTGTACACTTCAAAAATGAAAGAGTACACAACAATGGCAACATTGAATAAAGAAATGTACACCAAAATGCCAATTTAGTGAAAACAAATCATGTGAGAGATGAAGGACACTGCAAACTAACCATTTAGAGTGAATTTTATGTTATTTTGATAGAACATGAGTAAAGTCATACTTGAATTCCCTTCGATACTAAACACACAGTTTAGCAATCGTTCGTGTAGTTATAACAACATCACCATATGTGTTACCTGTTTGTCATCATGTACAAATTCTTTCCAGATAGACCAATCTGCAAATCTCCAATATCCACAGCACTCGAGTACAGTAGAGCAGAGTAATAGCTTAACAGTCGAAGAACATTGTGGTTGACATTGTAGTATGTTAGCATACAAGTCTTGCTTGACGTTGGACATCAGGTTATGTAGATTGAAAGCCAAGTACTTTGCAAACACCCATATTCCAAAGAGTGAGTTCGGGAAGCCAAGTACAGGAAGCCCAATGCTCCGATTGAACTCTTCACCAAGACTTAACAAGCCTCAAGTTGTTACCACTGATGGTCTTGTTTGAGCTGTAGTACCCTAACCATGCATGTTATGATGATCCCTTGCTCTTCACATCTACTTTTCAGAGCACATCTTTCACCTGTCAAGCGAAGCAAAGATGATTTTCATGGTTCCTAAAAAAAGTCAAGCACACATAAGAAAACTGACTTCGCATTTATCGTACAGTACAGTCTACCGTTACTAATCTGCACCAGAATTATCAAATTACAGAATGAGCTACACAACAAGTTATAAAACCAAATATTGCTTACTTCCCTTTGAATGCTTGAATCAGCTGAAGATGCCACAACTTCTGATACTCACATATCTATAACCTAGTAAGAAAATGACTTTCCCAGGGAGCCAGCAGTAGGAGGCCGTGCCCTTCCTAGCCTTTTTTTATCATGTGCAGCATGTATCCCAGCCTTGCCGATGCAAATAACCCTTTTTTAGAGGGATTATCATGTGCAGCATGAATCCCAGGCTTGCCAATGCAAGTAACTTTTTTTAGAGGGGCACAAACCTATCTGTATGAAAAAAATGTAACATGAGGATAATCAAAACCACAAACAGTACATCAGAAATAACTAATGTCACGTAATTTGACCTTCTGAATTCATCACAGACCAATCCATCGCCCACGCCGCAGAACGTGGCGCCCTCAACCTCGCTGACAGGGGCGGCCCTGTACGCGAAGGCGTACTTACCGTTCTCCTCCCAACCACGGGAACATAGGAACACGATACATCCAAAGCAACGCCGGGGACTCGCGAGGGCTGGAGTTAGGCTGGCAACGGTGGATCTTGAGAGCGTGCACAGGTGCAACTTATCAGGAGGACGTTGGAGATGTAGCATGCGGCAGAAGCAGCGCCGTCGAGGAGGAGGACGGCCGCGGCCGTAGAGGAGGGGAATGGCTGGCGCACGATGGCCGCATGGCGGCGGCAAGCGCGGGTGTAGAACGGCAGAACAGGGATCAGAGAGGGTCGGGAGTAGGGATTCGGGACCTGCGGGAGGAGCACGATTTTGGGGATGCACACGCGGCCTTATCTCGACCGTCTGTCCGGGATCAAACAGGAGACCTCCGATCTTACCTCCAGTGTAGCGTCCCCTAGGGATAGCGGGAGAAGAGGTGCATCGGACGGCTGAAAACGACCATAACATCCAATCGGACGGCTAAAATAGCTAATGGCGTGAATGGCCTCCTTTTTTACTCAGTTTTAATATCCCTAATGAAATGATGAACTTTTCTCTTTCAAGCTCCATTTACATCACGAGTTATGTAAGATTCTACACTAATTAGTTAAGTACTCTTATTACTATATATATATGTATGTATATCTCGGTCTCGAATGAATGTGATATGTTTGTTTTAATTTTTTAACCGGTTGAATATATATGTCTCAAGTTATAATATATAGTATAAATCATGTATATACCTATATTTGTAGATTAATTTTTTTTTTCAAAATTCCTGTTATTTAATTTATGGCGCATGGCTGATATTTTTTGTGGCGCATATAATTCTGTGGCGCACTGAAACCACATGTGCAACTGAAATATTTCGGTGTCGCAGCAGGAAGGATGCGCCTTAGAATTCTAAAAATTTCTGTGGCACACCGAGGGGTGTGTCACAGAAATATATTTTAGTGGCGAGATAACTGTGGCGCACCCCTATTTTTCTGGCTGCGCCACAGAATGGCTAAAGGGTGCGCCATAGGTAGCCATTTTTTCACTAGTGCCTGCGGGTGCGGTATAGATTTTCCCCATACCCGACACCTGTCGGGTACCCGATACCCACCGGGTACCCGCCAAAATCGTGTAAACAGTAAAATGTCAGATTCTCCTGCTGGACTCATTCACCTCCATGTCGCCTGAGGACATGGCTGGCCGGGTGGGTTAGGAAAATAGTTAGGGTTCGACTTTGATGTGGGGTATGTGTTTTACCATATGACATGTGGGGTCTCCCGGGTATGCGGGTAAAAGGGCATGGCATCCCCATACCCGCACCGCACCCACATACCCGATGGGTATAACATTTTCCTGCTAAGTATACTCATGAGTATTTTTCTAACCCAAACCCTCCCGGGTACCCGTCAGATTTGCGGGTATCGGGTACCCATTGCCATCCGGAGTTCCACCACAAGGAACCAAATCAGTTAAGCTAGTCTTAATTCGTCCAATCATATCAGTTTGATTCTACAAAATCATGAACCGGCAACATAATTGAACCAAAATACAGCCATGACCACTACAAGGACCAGCACGTAGTACTTTCTACCCTGGCCAACGCCGGGACGCCGGCTCGCGTCGCTGAGTCTGACGGTTTCCTCCCTAGGGCCATTACCGGCGCTCCCGCCCGTCTTCCCATCATCCTTCGTCCCAGCCGCACTGCCATTCCTCGGCGGCGTCGTAGTAACGGCGGCCTGAGGAGGCAGTGAATCTGCCGCGCCACCACCAGCAGAACCTCCCACGCTCGCAGCCTCAGACGCCGCCGCCTCCGGCAATGCCGAGTTCGTCTGCAGCAATGTCACTGAAACGAAAAGATCGAAATTGCAAGCAGTATGTGTTAAGTCAATGCACCACTGCATGCCTGAATGCAAGGAAGGTTTATGCGAAATTCTGAATACCTTGGCAAGCTGCGAGAGGAGGGGCGTAGAGGTAGCATCCGGGCAGCGGCAGCGCGAGGGGCAGCGTGGGGATGAGCGTGGCGACGAGGCCGGCGAGCACGCCGTTGGCCCGCAGCAGCGAGCACAGGCAGCGGCGGCCGGCGTCCAGGGCCTGGTTCAGCGACGCGCAGCAGCCGGCGCTTATGTTCACGACGCCTCCTCCGCCGCTGCCCGCCGTCGCCAGGCACGGCACCAGGTTCACGCCCTGGAGCAGGTTACAGCATGGCGCCGTGTGGACGGCGTGAGCGCTTGCTGTCCTGCTCGCCATTGCCAGTGCTGCTGCGCCGAGAAGTAGCAGCAGATGGACGGCGGCGGCTGCGTGTGGTGATCTGCAGTGGAAGTGCTGTCGTGAGTGCGTTGTCAAAGTCATGTTGGTGTCTGCTAATTAATTCCACTCGGCCCTCTCTATGTAGTATCTGTTTGATTCGTAGCTAGAGCAGGTTTAAATAGGACATGATGCTGGCCTTGTCATGTGGCGAAATGTTCTGTCAAACGAAAACTATAATTTTGTCAACGAGATTACATATTCTTTTTCCGGTCTACTTGTAGGAAATATGTAAATGTCTTGCGGTTGACTCATGCATAGCATGTTGCCTTCCTCGTCCATGCCAACGGTGCATATGCTTGACTCTGTACCTACCTGTGCTCCTTGACGCATGCATGAAAGAGTGGAACTTTGCCTGATCATCCTTGCCATCTGTCAGCACTTGTGTTATTTTTATTTTATTTTGGAAAGATCAGCACTTCTGTTTTCAGTACACTCTTTAAATTATTTTGCTATTCCAGCGAACGACAAGAGCATCCAACCTTGACAGTGAGAATTGAAACGACCATGGCCATCAATCAGGGTCCTCGCATTCGATTGAGAGTGAAAATTGAAACGACCATGGCCATCAATCAGGGTCCTCGCATTCCATCGTAAATACTTTTTTTTAAAAAACTTAAGGCAAAAGCTTTGCCTTATTCTTTTATTAAGAAGAAGGTGCCCGGTTTATTATGAAAGAAACCGGACGAAAACCATACAACAACACAATCCTACGGGGCAAAGCCCACACAACCTCGAGAACAACAAAGCCCAGCTCCCGACACATGACCACTCCACAAAGACCGGCCAACCGACCACCCTTGCCGAAGAGAAGAAGCCGCAACTGCTATGAGAGGAGCAGGTACGAACACTCCGACGCAGATGAGGAGACCAACCCTCGAATCCGCTCACTGCCTGTTGCCCGTCATCGTACACCGCAGTTTCGACTTCGCAACAACAAACAACAAAACGAACCCACCGACCCCGTCGGAGTAGAGCTGCCAACACCAGCCTCGCCTCCACAGAAGAAGCAAAGCTCTCGAGACCGCCGCCCCGACATCCACCGCTCCAGTATGCCCTGCACACACAACCAACACCACCTTCCGGGGCCGCCACCCCGACATAACACCGCTCGTACTCGAGCTGCAACGCCGCACGACCCAAAAGCCTGTAGCCCGAGCTACACAGGACCATTGCCCGCAGACCACGGCCACCACACCATGCCCGGGGCCGCCGCCCCGACGTAAAGTCCAACCATCCCCGCTAGGATGCGTCGACCGAGCCGATAACCCTGCCGCCCCTGCAACTCAAGGTCACCACCCAAAGCTGTGCCAAGCCGCAACCCTGCCTCATGGAGCTACCACTGCACCGCTGCCCGAGGCCGCCGCCTCGACACACATCCACCATCTCGAAGCCGCTGCCCCGACATCCACAATCCCAGAAGAGATGGGAAACTCATGCATCAGCAGTAGACTCGCCCTCCAAAGCGGCGCCTCCAAGAAGGTCGCGACATAACTGACGCCGCCGCCCGCTCCGGTTGGAGCTTGGGTTTTCACCCGGAGGGACCAAGCCACTCAAATAGAGTGGAAAGAGCTCCACGACAGCGCCTTCAACAAGGTAAACGATGCCCAGAGGACACCGCCGCTGCCGGCACCAAACATTGGGCAAAGCTTTCACCGGAACCTTCCATCCATCGAGAACTGCAGGCAGTACCCGAGGGCACCAGAGCACAGAGCAAACTCCACCTCCACTGTTCGCCAGACCGCCCTACCCTGCTGCCACCAATGGCACGCAGCCACCACCGGCCACCGCGCACCCTCCAGCTCCCCGCGTGCGCCTCCACACCGGCACACCTGTAAAACTTGTGGAACGATCGTTGCCTCGTAGGTCGATCGGGTACGTGTTTATATAAGGGGAAATAGCCTCCACCGTGGCATATTACATAGATACGTATTTCAGTTGGAGTACTACTCCATACCGTATACGTGTTTGTTACAAAGTCTAACATCATCCCTTAATCACAACCTTTGGAGAGGTTGAGATTACGAATAAACTCATGAAGATTTTTAACTGGCAAAGCCTTCGTGAAGCCATCAGCAACTTGATCTTTGCTAGAGATAAACTTGATGTCAAGCAACTTACTTGCAACTCTTTCACGAACAAAGTGATAGTCTATTTCAATGTGCTTGATCCTAGCATGAAAAACAGGGTTAGCAGATAAATATGTAGCACCCAAGTTATCACACCATAGACATGGTTTGTTGTTCAACTTCACACCAAGTTCACCAAGAACAGCTTCAACCCATATCAATTCAGCTGTAGCATTTGCAAGAGCTTTATATTCTGCTTATGTACTAGACCTTGACATTGTTTTCTGTTTTCTTGCACTCCAGGAAACCAATTTCGGTCCTAGAAATATAGCAAACCCTCCAGTAGATCTCCTATCATCAAGGCAGCTTGCCCAATCCGCATCAGAGAAAGCACTGAGCAAACTAGATGAGGACCGTTGAAACGTTAAACCAACTTGTAGTGTACTCTGAACATAGCGTAAAATCCTTTTTGCAGCTGTCCAATGAACAGAAGTGGGGGCATGCAAATATTGGCAAACTTTATTGACAGAGAAAGAAATGTCAGGGCGTGTCAATGTCAAATACTGTAATACACCAACAATACTTCTGTAGTGTGTACTATCATTAGGACCAAGAAGAGTTCCCTTGGTTAGTGACAGTTTTTCACTTGAGGATAAAGGTGTAGGAGAGGAGGCGCATTTGGTCATACCAACTTTGGCAAGTAAATCAGCAGCATATTTTTCTTGAGTGAGAAGCAAGCCAGACTGAGTCTTCTTTACCTCAATACCCAAAAAGAAATGTAGATCTCCCAAATCTTTGAGGGCAAAATCATTATTTAGATCATGAAGAAGAGCAGTAATGGCTTGATCGGAGGAGCTTATAACTATGATATCATCAACATAGATTAGAACAAACATCATAATTCCAGACTTATTGTAAAGGAAAAGTGAAGTATCAGACTTAGAGGGAATAAAACCAAGTTGTTGCAACTTGGTACTGAGTCTAGAATACCACGCTCGGGGAGCTTGTTTAAGTCCATAAAGAGCTTTGTCAAGCTTGCAAATATAATGAGGAGTTTCTGAATCCTCAAAACCTGGTGGTTGTTTCATATATACTTCCTCTTCCAGAACGCCATGTAAAAACGCGTTCTTGACATCTAGCTGTCGCAAACTCCAACCCCTGGAAACAGCAACTGCCAGAACAATACGAATAGTAGCTGCTTTAACCACCGGACTGAAGGTATCTTCATAGTCTATTCCATACCTTTGTTTAAAACCTTTTGCAACCAACCGTGCCTTATACCTGTCAATTGTACCATCTGCATTTTTCTTGACACGATATACCCATTTGCAATCAATAAGATTCTTTGTATGATGTGGAGGTACAAGGTGCCACGTTTTGTTTTGCATGAGAGCATTGTACTCTTCCTCCATTGCCTTGCACCAACGATGATCCTTAAGCGCCTCCGAGAGTGTACGTGGTTCTTCTGAAGAAGCAAAAAGACACCAGCGAACAGTACCATCAGTAATAACTCTAGGCTGACGTATACCTTTTTGCAAACGAGTGCGAGGTTCCGGAGGCGGTGGAGGAGGTGAAGGAGATTCCTGCGCAGCGGAATTATCAGCAACAGACCCGGACACAGAAGATCCTCCTGGGCTGTCACCAGGATCATGTGTGGATGAAGATTCCTGGGTGACATCTGGCGACGTGGCATCTGGTGGTTCGTTGAAAGGAGGGGACCTGGGCAGAGACACGGGCGAGGGCGGCTCCTCCGCGTCTGAATAAGCATGCGCGTCAGCGCTGCTGTCTGCATGTGCATGCGAGGCAGCAGATGAATGATCGGAGCAATCATTGCCTTCAGAATGTGCGTGGAGATCATCCCCACGATCAGCTCCAGTTCTGTCATTTTCTGCATGAGCATGTGAAGTGTTTCTTGCATGGTTTTCAGCTGTGGAAACATCATTTTCGTCCAAATTTTTTTCTGCATCTTGCTGCTCCATTCTAGTACCTGCTGGTACACTGCTTTCTGCATGAAGATCATTAGCAACTTCTGGTATAATAGGCAAAGCCATATAATCATCAATATGTCCATCCCCATGATTAGAAATATGAGATGAATTTGAGGGCAACAAAAGTATATCTTTGCGAAGACGGGCACCGGCATTGGGATGTAGAGAGGCGAAAGGAAAAACACTCTCATCAAAGACAACATCTCGTGATATATAGATGCGACCCGTGGAAACCTCTAAGCATTTTACTCCTTTGTGACGTGGACTATATCCAAGAAGCACACACCGTGTAGAACGAAACGCAAGTTTCCTTTTATTATATGGACGAAGATTTGGCCAACAAGCACAACCAAACACTCGAAGAGATTCATAGTTGGGTTTGGTATTGAGGAGGCGTTCAACGGGTGTGTCTAGATTAATAATTTTACTTGGGAGAAGGTTTATGAGAAATGTGGCAGTTAGAAAAGCTTCATCCCAAAACTTAAGAGGCATAGAGGCATTAGCAAGCAAGGCAAGACCAACTTCAACAATGTGACGATGTTTGCGTTCAGCGGAACCGTTTTGTTGGTGAGCATGTGGGCACGAGACATGATGAGTAATGCCATTTTTTTGAAAGAAACCATTGAGTTTTTCATATTCACCACCCCAATCGGTTTGCATGGTGATGATTTTCTTGTCAAATTTGCGTTCAACAAGTTGCTGGAAATTTAGGAAAACTTGATAAACCTCAGAACGTTTCTTAAGCAAATAAATCCACGTAAATTTACTGAAGTCATCGATAAAGCTTACATAATATGAATATTTGCCAGCAGACTCAGGTGCTGGACCCCACACATCAGAAAACACTTGCTCCAAGGGAACTGTGGAAACACTAGTGGAAACAGGGTATGGCAACTGATGACTCTTAGCTAACTGACAAGAATCACAAATGTAAGGACTTATTTCAGCCGAATGAGAAATATTGTTTTTCCTAAGTACTTGTTGAACCACAAAAGATGAAGGATGTCCTAAGAGACGATGCCAAGTCGAGGATGAAGGCTTTATTGTAATGACAACATGCTTGGAAGACCCAGTAGAGAACGGCACTAGCGGGTAGAGACCACCGTGACATGGACCTTTAAACAGAGTCTCCCTTGTTTCCTGATCCTTTATTAAAAAGAAATGTGGGTGAAATTAAAAGAAGATATGATTATCAAGAGTAAGTTTATGAACGGATAACAGATTTGCAGTTGCATTAGGAACATGAAGAATATTTTTAAGATGCGATGAAGTATTTGGGGTGCGCAATATTGAATGACCAATGTGGCTTATTTGCATACCGTTGCCGTTTGCAGTGTGGACACGATCTCGTCCCTTGTACTTGTCATGTGTAGAGAGCTTGCTCAGCTCCCCTGTGATGTGGTTGGAGGCACCGGTGTCGGGATACCAGTTGGTATCAACACCATATGAGGCGAGATGT
Source organism: Poa annua (assembly GCA_026929855.1). Lineage (NCBI taxonomy): Eukaryota > Viridiplantae > Streptophyta > Magnoliopsida > Poales > Poaceae > Poa > Poa annua. The sequence goes on from CM049430.1 coordinate 84,588,169, forward strand.
GCGTTCTTCTCTTCATGACCATCATCACCATCAGAGTCATCACGATCTTCATATCGCCACCAGCACACCTCCGCCGGATGCCCATGAATCTTGCAAATTTGGCACTTGACGTCAACGTAAGGAGTGGGGGGCACGATCACGATGGCGCCCTTTTCCACCATCACGGCTCCCATCACGGCGCCCTTTTCCACCATCACGACTCCCATCACGGCGCCCTTTTCCACCATCACGGCGACCAGAATCCTCACGCCTCGCTGCTCCATCATAGTGGCCATCCCGACGGTCACGTCGGTCATCACGGGAGCGCCACTGAGCATCATCACGCCTGGCCCCTCCATCACGACCACGGCCCTGATCATGTCCGCCACGAGCAGCCAGGTGCGCGGAGGAGGTAAAGCCTACAGCGCGACGCACATCTTCTTCTTCATCGGAGAGCATCTCGCGGCGCATATCTGAAAGTGCATGGTTGCCCCCATGTGTGGTTTTGGTAATTAATGACAATCCTTATGGACTAATGTTTACATTGAGATATTCTTATAGATCTTGTCCATGGGAAAATATAGGAGTTCATGTGTTGGACTCTTCAAGATGACATAATGACCAATGCTCTATTCAAGGGTTAATATGAAGAATGGTCATGTATAGAGTTGAGCTCATCGCAAGTATGGCTTGGAATAGAAGATTGAGTGAACAATCATGTTTACCCCCAAGCCATCTTACATATCAAGAGAAGAAGATGAAGTGCAAGTTCAATATGGTGCATCTCGGAAGATATCTTTTGATTGAAGCTTGCAAAGAAGACATGAAGACGAAGCTTAGCGAGGCCCTCCCATAATGGAGCATTTGGAGAAGTCCTCATTAAGCATGTGCTAGCAAGCACAATCAAGAAAGGTGGTTCAACTTGAGAGAGTCAAGATCGTCATCATCCCTCCCATAATGGAGTATGGGGGAGCATTTGGAGAAGTACTCATTAAGCATGTGCTAGCAAGCACAATCAAGAAAGGTGTTTCAACTTGAGAGAGTCAAGATCGTCATCATCGAGCTCAAGTGGAATGCGCAAGGCAAAGGTATGATCTTGATAGGTTTTCTATTTTACCGGTCTCATGGTGTTAGTGGGAGACCGGGTTTTAGGATAGATGGCGTACTATCAAGAGGGGCTCTCGAGTGAGTAACTTGATCGCATCTTTGTGGAGAGCTCAAACCTTTGCATACTTGTCATTTCATCTTTCTTGGTTCTTACTTGGTTTTTCTCCTTGTTGGGTTTTGGTGCTTGTTGTGATCTTCACGACAAGCCCAAGTTCACCGAAAACGAATTTCATATGGAAAACTTGTTGCGTTTTCGGTTTTGGAGGTTTGCCGATCATTCCTTTTTAGAAAGGTTTTAACCTCCTCCATTTGGTTTTATATTCCATTGTTGGACTATGAGGTTTATCTGCAAGATCTTGTAAAGCTCTTCGTTGTGATTCCAACGAGACAAAAATCATCAAAAACGGAGTCCGGATGGAAAAGATATTGACGTTTTCGTTATCGGTTTTGCTGCAGTTTTTCCTAGGCCGGAGTCTCCGGTCCTAGACCGGAGTTTCCGGTCTGTGCATGACCGGAGTCTCCGGCCTCAACGTTTTTCTCCAAACGTTGTTCAGCCCCTGGTGGGGGGCGGAGTTTCCGGCCCTAGAGGCCGGAGTTTCCGCCCCTGGATGAACTTTCCGGCCCAGGGCACCGGAGAGTTTGCCCAAGCCTCGGCGGTGTTGACAGTGTTCAGCCCCTGGTGGGGGCCGGAGTTTCCGGTCCCAGTAGGCCGGAGTTTCCGCCCCTGGCCGGAGTTTCCGGCCCTAGTGACCGGAAACTCCGGTGTGAAGTTTTCCTGCAACGGCTCTTTTTCGTGGGAACTATAAAAAGGCCCCTTCTTCCCCAGAGAGAGCAGCTCTTCCAAGCACGAATTTTCCCCCTCTCTCTCCTCCATTCTTGACCTTGGAAAGCTTGCCCCTCTCTCATTTCCTCCCATGATTCTTGCATATCTTTGAGGGATTTGAGAGAGGAGATCTAGATCTACATTTCCACCAATCCATCTCTCCTCTAAGTGAGGGGAACCTAGTAGATCTTGATCTTGGAGTTCTTGGTGCATCTCCTCTTTGTTCTTCCTCTCTTATTCCCCCATAAGCATTTGTTGCTTTGTTGGAATTCGAGAGTGAAGGATTTGAGCACTTGTCCTCTTGCCTTTTGCATTTGGTGCATCGGTGTGCTCTCCACGAGGATTCGTGGAAGTTGAAAGTTTGTGAGCTTGTTACTCTTGGGTCCTTGGACCCTAGACGCCTTTGTGGTGGTTGGACCCTTGTGTGGTCACTTGAAGCCGTTCGGGAGCCCCCAATCCCATTGTGGGTTGTGCCCCGGATTGTTGTTGGAGGCCGTTCGGGAGCCCTCAATCCCATTGTGGGTTGTGCCCCGGATTGTTGTTGAAAGGCTCCGGATTCCGCCTCGAAGGAATTCCGATAGTGGAAGGTGAACCAAGCCTTTGTGGTGCGGTTCATCGGAGAAGAAGGTGAAACCTTTGTGGTTGTTGAACCGTTGTGTCGGTTCACACCTCTCCAACGAGACGTACTCCCTTAACAAGGAGGAACTCGGGAATACATCCTCGTCTCCGCGTGCCTCGGTTATTTCTATACCCGAGCTTTTACTTATGCACTTTACATTGTGATAGCCTTCGTGCTTGAAGTATTCTATATTGCTATCACCTTGTTGTTTGTCTTGCTTAGCATAAGTTGTTGGTGCACATAGGTGAGCCTAGTTTATTTAGGTTGTCGGCTTGTTAATTTAAACATCTAGTTTTATTCCGCAATTAATAAGCCTAAACCGGAAAAGTTTTAAACCGCCTATTCACCCCCCCCCCCTCTAGGCGACATCATTGTCCTTTCAATTGGTACCAGAGCCTGGGCTCTCTTTTTGGACTTTACCGCCTAGAGAGTAAGAGATGTCGTTTAGAGAATTAGTGCACGATCCCACTTTCATATTCGATGGCACAAATTATGATGTTTGGAAAATTCGCATGCTTAATCTATTTAGGGCCATGGGTCCAAATTATATTAAGAGGATTGTAGATGTGGGTTTTTCTCCTCCAAAGGATTCCCAAGAATTATCTTTAGAGGATGAGATAAACTCTCATCTCGAGACTCAAGTTACTAATGGTCTTATGTGTGCTTTGACCGATGTAGTTCTTACTTCAATCATGCCTTTTCGAAATGCACATGAGCTTTGGACCAAGCTTCAAGATATATATGAAGTGTCCAAAATTATTGAGGATGATTGTTCTCCTTCCACTTCCGGCCGTGATGAGTTCACAACTTCGTCCACTTCACCAACATGTGATTTGTCACAAGGTAATGATATGGTGAGTGGTGATAGAAATTGCATTGTTGATGGTGAATATTCTATTGACTATACTTCATATCTATCTCATTGCAATGTTCTATCTTTAGACTTAAACTCTTCTAGCACTCCAAACGCCATACATGCTAGAGTTGATAGTCCTTGCATATCATGTAATAGTTGTTTAACTAAATCTCATGATGATATGCTTCATATGTCTTGTTGCCATGAAAACAATACTTCCATATCCTCTATTTCTTGCATGACTAACAATGTAGAGGAATCCCAACATTTGTTGGAACAAGACATGGACCTCAACGGTGCTTCAAGTTTTTCTTCATCCTCTTCAACCATTAATCATGTTTGCCTTATGGCTAAGGATTTCGAGGTATCTCCCAACTCGAATTCAAATTGTGATGATGTGGATGAGGATTCTCATGAAGAAGGTTTTGACTTTGAATCCTTAACCAAGATGGGTGAGATGGTACTTGGTGCTCTCCCCAAAGGTAGTAAAGCTATCCCTCCTCTTTGTGAAATCATTGATTATGTTACTAAGAGTAGGGAATTCATTGAGGATTTGGAAAGTCAATTTGATGAGAAATGTCAAATTGAGAGAGATGACTCTATCACCATAGCTTCCTTGAAAGCTTCTCTTGAAGAGGAAGAAGAGCTTAGGGTTTCTCTTGAAGAGAAACTTGAATCCCTTGATGAGTCTAATGATCTTATTATTGCTAAAATCATTAAGGAAAGAGATCATGCCCTTGCTAAGTATAAAGTGCTTAAAACTGAAAAAGTTGAATTTGGTGTTGGCAATGCTAGACTAAATGAGGACATAGAGAGACTTGACAAAGCTCACAAGGCTTTAGAAAGTGAACATTCTCTCCTTATCAAGTCTCATGATCAACTCCAAACTCAACTATCTAAGAATGACAAGCTTGTCAAATTGTCTTCTTCCATCTCTAATATTAATGATGCTTGTGCTACTAACTCCACTTCTTGTAAAGCATCTATTTTGAAGGAGAATGTTGAGCTAAGGGCTCAACTTGAGTTGCTATCTAGTAAGTATGGGAAATTGGAAGAAAGTCATGAAAAGCTTTCTACCTCTAATGATGATCTTCTAGCATCCCATGCTAGGCTAAAGTTAGCTCATGAGGCTATTATGTAAAAGGTAACATCTTGTGAGCCTCATGTGGACAATGGCACAATTTCTACTCTTAATGCTATATTGCCATATGCTAGTCCTAGTGATTCATCAACTCATAATGTTGCTACATTCTGTGATGAATTACTTTCCATGCCTTGTTGCTCTAACAAAGAAGCCTCTACTTCCTCTAGTTTTTGTGTTGATACTAACCATGTAGAGGAATTAAAGGAGCTCAAGGCCCTAGTCACTTCTTTGAAGAAAGACTTGGAAAAGCGTCATGTTGGGGATTCTACACTTGACAATATGTTGAGTGTTCAAAGACGCCCCAATGACAAGAGTGGACTTGGATTCAACTCCAATATCAAGAACAAGTCCAAGCTTAACAAGAAGAACAAGGGCCAAGAACAAGTCAAGGATTCGGTCAAGATTGTTTGCTTCAAGTGCAAAGTTGAAGGGCACCATGTTAGATCTTGCCCTTTGAAGAAGAAGGCTCTTAGTGAGAAGCAACAAGGGAAGAAACCTCAAGTTCAAACTCAAGCTCCTCAAGTTGAAGAACGGTCTCTTCCCAAGAAGAATCAAGCTACCCCTCCTCAAGTCAAGACTCCAACTAAGAAGAGAGGAGGAAGTAGATGTTGCTACCTATGTCGTGAGAAGGGTCACCTTGCTTCTTCATGCACAAATGGTACCTTATCCAACCCCATTATAATTAATGATGTGTATTCTCTTCGGAAGGATAAGGTTGGCAATGTGTTTGCCAAATATGTTGGTACTCAAAGTGGTGTCAAGAAAAGAACCATTTGGGTTGCCAAAACTATTGTGACTAACCTCTTAGGACCCAACTTGGTTGGGGACCAACAAGTTAAAACTTGATCAATAGGTGTTGTTGGAGGCATTGGAGACTTGGCTACATTATGAAGAATTAAGGGATCTTCATCAATTATATTCTCTCAAGTCAAGTCATATGGATCATATTGTTCTATCTCATATCCAATGTTCCTCCTTGCGGTAACTTTTATTTAAATCATATATACATTGAAAGTTGCTTGCACCCTTGCATGTGTTAGGTTTAGTACCTTGCTAGAGTTTTTATGTGTTGTGCTCTCTACTTACTTATCTTGAGAAATCAAGTATGTGTATTTTGGTTTGCACACCATCTACTTGTTTTGAGCCCTATTGCTTTTATTTGCTATCTTATCTTGTTGGCTCTCTTTTAGAGATAAATGGACTATCCATTTTTGGAGAGTGATATGCTTCGTGCACCTTACAATCCTAAAAATGCGTGTACATGAGGAATACCACTTAGTGTTGATATATCAATATTATCTATTCTCTTTGTGGTATGTCATGCTCATGAGAAATTCAAATTATATAATGTACATTAATTTCTCTAGTTGTTTTTATTCGCCTCTTGTGTTAAAATAAATGGATTATCACATTATGGGGGAGTAATAAGCTATGTGCATATTACAAGCCTAGAAAATGTGAAAATGTGAGGTTTTGCCACCTAGCATTGATATTGCTAATTATCTTGTTCCTATGTGGCATGTTGCTCAAACAAGTTCCCATTTACTTAAATGCTCTTTGTCTCTCACTCTTTTGGATCTTGTTTGTGAAGGATGTTCTTGATATGGCTTTCCCTAAATATGTTCTCATATATCTTTTTGGGAAGCCAATTGATTCAAGCTACTCCTTAGAGTTGCTTTGCATTATCACATGATTTGTGAATCTATCAAGAATATATATCTAAGCATGGCTTTTAATTCCTATACTTTGCCACATGCTTATGTTTTGTGAATATGGTCTTGAATATATCTTTGCAATCCACGCCCGAGAAATATCTCCATACATTACTTGTCGTGACAAGTGATAATCATAATTTGTGGTATATATATTGATCATATTCACTTTGACTCTTGCTTTGAATTGCCTTATTTAATTGCCAAGAATTTAGTTTGATCTAACTTTCTTTTGTCTTCCTTGTATCTTTTGGATCCTTTATTGCTCTACTTGAAATTTGTTTTGTGCTTTCTTGAGTTGGGACTTGCAATGAACCAATTCTTGTGCATTGACCTTCAAGAGTCATACTTCTTAATAATGCACTGTTCTTTGGGAAGCTATCCTACTTTGAGTAAAACACCGTTCTTTAAATTGGTATTGCAATTTCTTGCCTTTCTTGAACATGACTAGTGTTTGAATATATATATATGAAGAGTGATGATCTCATTTGTGTGCATTTTGTATTCAGATGCAAAATCATAAATAATGTACACATCTTGGGGGAGCAATCCTATATGCTTTAGAACATTAGTTGTCTTCATATGATATTTGATCCCGATGACATGTCTCCTTGGAAGACAAACATTTTTCGTCTTGGTACTTTGTGCCATCATGAAAAGTGTAGAGGTTTTTGTTTATTCCTTGATGATATGTTCATCAATTGGTTTCTTGATTTCATTAGCATCTTTTCAAAGTGGTATCTTCACTCATGTGTTGATTTGGGTATTTGATATAATGTGGACAATTTGTTTTATTGTCACACTTGTGTGTGCCTTGTTGGTTTACTTGGTGTTTTGTCTAAATTATATCTCGTTTGGTTCTTGAAAGTCATGTGCATGCATTTTTATTATATGTATATCTTATGACATGCTTACTTTCGTTGATCCAATATATAGGATAAACTCCATCAAATCCTACATGGCTAAGATGTGCATGAAATTCAATTTCACATTAATATGCACATATTTATGTGGAGTTTGTCCTATGTATTGTAGTTGCTCTAACTACTTTGGACCCAATGAGTTTGGGTACCTTTTTGTACTTGAATTTGTTTTAGGTATATTAGAGATGCATTGGAAGCTTGTCTCATCTAAAAGAAATGTGTTGTCACCATGTGCTTATTGGAGCCAAGCTTGGATGATCATGAGCTCCTATCTTCTACATCACCAATGCTATCTTGGTAACAAGTATCTACCTCATGCATACATTTCTAGCTTTCAACCTTGTGTAGGTTGTTTCTTGGCATGAATCTTTTTGTTGAAATTGATTTGGTTCTTGCAAAACATCTTTATTGCAAATATGAGTAAGCCGGGATGATTACATATAAGGGGTCTATATATTCATTTCTATGATTCATCGATCCCAAATATGTTAATCTAGCACTTTCTACTCTATGTCTCGCATATGCAATATTGATTGTTTTCTTCAAATCATTTGCCTTTTGTGATACTTGTTATCTCTCTCGGAGCATCCCTTTTATCACCTTATCCCTTGTGGATATTTTGATGCTATGACGAGTGTGTGTTGGAAGTTCATCTATATCCCTTTAAGATAAAATTGAGCTTTGTGCTATGCTTTTAAGCAAAGATCTGTTTTGTATATTTATGACTTCCTCTTGGATATCATGTTCTTTACCCTTGTATCTATCTTGTGTGTACATGTTTATTTATAGACCCATATCTTAGTGATTTGTGTCTACTTAGAAAATTATACACATGATAATAGTACATCTTTAATTGATATTCCAATTCTTTAGTTACCACCTCTTATTGCTTTTGACTCTTTGGTGGTCTCTAAAAAGCACAAGCTTTAGTTGTCATGTGTTATGCTTGGTGCATTTACTAAGCTTGTGGAGATTTTGTTATATCTCTTTTGTTGTGTGGGTATGGGAAAGACATGATATGCACTATGTGCAACTCTTCTTGAAAGACTATGTTGATGCTTTGGCTCATCCTTGTATTAGTCTCCTAAAATGTCTTTGTATCTCACACCCATCCTTTTATTTTCCTCTCCTTGCTCATGTTGCAAAACATTTTATTTGTTTCAAGTTGTTTTGCCTTCTTTTCTCATTTATATTCTCTTGCATGGGCTTGTGTTCGAATTTATCTAGGAGGGAGTGAGGATTCCATGTTGTGCACACTATATTGAAATAAAAATCCTATTTGTGCACGTACCTTGGGGAGTTCCCTCTTGATATTTAGAACACTTTTTGGATCCTTTTGATTGCTTGCTTCTTTCGTTGAAGTATCTTTCTATTTGATATTTGTTTGCAATCTTTGGATCCTAAATATAGTTTGATCTTCACCCAACTATTCTTCATAGGATATGTGCATTTGATTTCACTCATATTATGAGAAATGCACACATTATGTGGGAGCTCTCACTATATTGGCATTCTAAGTTTTTCTTCCCATTTCGTCAGTCGATGCCAATGGGGGAGAAGTTTAGAGGGTTTAAGAGTTTTTGGGTTTAAGAGTTTTTGGTGTTATGCTTTAGTTTCGTTCTCAAGCATTTGCCTTTCTTGCTCTTGCATCCTTGCTCTTTGTGTTGCATGGCTGCTTAAATTCATTATATAAACCCTCGTAAAAGGGATTGTCATCAATTACCAAAATGGGGGAGATTGAAAGTGCATGGTTGCCCCAATGTGTGGTTTTGGTAATTAATGACAATCCTTATGGACTAATGTTTACATTGAGATATTCTTATAGATCTTGTCCATGGGAAAATATAGGAGTTCATGTGTTGGACTCTTCAAGATGACATAATGACCAATGCTCTATTCAAGGGTTAATATGAAGAATGGTCATGTATAGAGTTGAGCTCATCACAAGTATGGCTTGGAATAGAAGATTGAGTGAACAATCATGTTTACCCCCAAGCCATCTTACATATCAAGAGAAGAAGATGAAGTGCAAGTTCAATATGATGCATCTCGGAAGATATCTTTTGATTGAAGCTTGCAAAGAAGACATGAAGACGAAGCTTAGCGAGGCCCTCCCATAATGGAGTATGGGGGAGCATTTGGAGAAGTCCTCATTAAGCATGTGCTAGCAAGCACAATCAAGAAAGGTGGTTCAACTTGAGAGAGTCAAGATCGTCATCATCCCTCCCATAATGGAGTATGGGGGAGCATTTGGAGAAGTACTCATTAAGCATGTGCTAGCAAGCACAATCAAGAAAGGTGTTTCAACTTGAGAGAGTCAAGATCGTCATCATCGAGCTCAAGTGGAATGTGCAAGGCAAAGGTATGATCTTGATAGGTTTTCTATTTTACCGGTCTCATGGTGTTAGTGGGAGACCGGGTTTTAGGATAGATGGCGTACTATCAAGAGGGGCTCTCGAGTGAGTAACTTGATCGCATCTTTGTGGAGAGCTCAAACCTTTGCATACTTGCCATTTCATCTTTCTTGGTTCTTACTTGGTTTTTTTCCTTGTTGGGTTTTGGTGCTTGTTGTGATCTTCACGACAAGCCCAAGTTCACCGAAAACGAATTTCATATGGAAAACTTGTTGCGTTTTCGGTTTTGGAGGTTTGCCGATCATTCCTTTTTAGAGAGGTTTTAACCTCCTCCATTTGGTTTCATCTTTCATTGTTGGACTATGAGGTTTATCTGCATGATCTTGTAAAGCTCTTCGTTGTGATTCCAACGAGAAAAAAATCATCGAAAACGGAGTCCGGATGGAAAAGATATTGACGTTTTCGTTATCGGTTTTGCTGCAGTTTTTCCTTGGCCGGAGTCTCCGGTCCTAGACCGGAGTTTCCGGTCTGTGCATGACCGGAGTCTCCGGACTCAACATTTTTCTCCAAACGTTGTTCAACCCCTGGTGGGGGGCGGAGTTTCCGGCCCTAGAGGCCGGAGTTTCCGCCCCTGGATGAACTTTCCGGCCCAGGGCACCGGAGAGTTTGCCCAAGCCTCGGCGGTGTTGACAGTGTTCAGCCCCTGGTGGGGGCCGGAGTTTCCGGTCCCAGTAGGCCAGAGTTTCCGCCCCTGGCCGGAGTTTCCGGCCCTAGTGACCGGAAACTCCGGTGTGAAGTTTTCCTGCAACGGCTCTTTTTCGTGGGACCTATAAAAAGGCCCCTTCTTCCCCAGAGAGAGCAGCTCTTCCAAGCACGAATTTCCCCCCTCTCTCTCCTCCATTGTTGACCTTGGAAAGCTTGCCCCTCTCTCATTTCCTCCCATGATTCTTGCATATCTTTGAGGGATTTGAGAGAGGAGATCTAGATCTACATTTCCACCAATCCATCTCTCCTCTAAGTGAGGGGAACCTAGTAGATCTTGATCTTGGAGTTCTTGGTGCATCTCCTCTTTGTTCTTCCTCTCTTATTCCCCCATAAGCATTTGTTGCTTTGTTGGAATTCGAGAGTGAAGGATTTGAGCACTTGTGCTCTTGCCTTTTGCATTTGGTGCATCGGTGTGCTCTCCACGAGGATTCGTGGAAGTTGAAAGTTTGTGAGCTTGTTACTCTTGGGTCCTTGGACCCTAGACGCCTTTGTGGTGGTTGGACCCTTGTGTGGTCACTTGAAGCCGTTCGGGAGCCCCCAATCCCATTGTGGGTTGTGCCCCGGATTGTTGTTGGAGGCCGTTCGGGAGCCCCCAATCCCATTGTGGGTTGTGCCCCGGATTGTTGTTGAAAGGCTCCGGATTCCGCCTCGAAGGAATTCCGATAGTGGAAGGTGAACCAAGCCTTTGTGGTGCGGTTCATCGGAGAAGAAGGTGAAACCTTTGTGGTTGTTGAACCGTTGTGTCGGTTCACACCTCTCCAACGAGACGTACTCCCTTAACAAGGAGGAACTCAGGAATACATTCTCGTCTCCGCGTGCCTCGGTTATTTCTATACCCGAGCTTTTACTTATGCACTTTACATTGTGATAACCTTCGTGTTTGAAGTATTCTATATTGCTATCACCTTGTTGTTTGTCTTGCTTAGCATAAGTTGTTGGTGCACATAGGTGAGCCTAGTTTATTTAGGTTGTCGGCTTGTTAATTTAAACACCTTGTTTTATTCCGCAATTAATAAGGCTAAACCGGAAAAGTTTTAAACCGCCTATTCACCCCCCCTCTAGGCGACATCATTGTCCTTTCAATATCAAACGCAGCAATCTGAGCGTAGAGATCATCTAGACTGGTACCATGCTGACCGTTGACAGCAGCAACAACGGAGTTGTAGGAGCTGCCCAATCCGTTGAGAATATAGCCTATCAGTTCATCTTCATCTATTGGCTTCCCGGCAGTAGCTAGCTCTGATGAGAATCCCTTCATCTTTGTGAAGTAATCTGCAGCTGAAAGATCTTTCTTCTTGGTTTTATTGAGAGCAGTGCGTAAGTGTGTGATCCTTGAGCGTGAAGCAGATGTAAACATAGCGGAAACGGTGGCCCAAACATCAGCCGTGGTTTCAAGCTCAAGAACATGTGCAAGGAGATCCTGCGAGAGGGTCTGCAGGAACCATCCCAGTACGAACTGATCCCGAGCAATCCACGCGGAGTAGGCAGGATTTGCCACGATCTTCTTCTTTCCATCTTCTTCAGTCTCCAGAGTTTTGGCCGGGGCGGCATCAGTGCCGTCAAGCAGGCCGATGACTTGTGCACCTCGCAGAGGAGGAAACACGAGAGCCTTCCAGAACAGAAAATTGCTTCGGGTGAGTTGCTGCTTGGGAGGGGAGCCCAAGGCGGAAGCCAGTGCGGTCATGGGTGATGAGGACGACATGGCGACGGCAGGCTCTTGTGCTTTGCGACTGCAGCGGCAGGAACTGCAGCGTCAGCGGCTGGTTTTTGGTCTTTGGCGGCGGCGGCTTGCAGAGATTGTAGCGGCGGCGGCAGGTTCGTGGTTGTTGAGGATTTGGTCTTCGGCGGCGGCGGCTTGCAGAGATTGCAGCGGCGGCGGCAGGTTCGTGGTTGTTGAGGATTTGGTCTTCGGCGGCGGCGGCTTGCAGAGACTGCAGCAGCAGCAGCGGCAAGGTCTTGATCTTTTGCGGCGGCGGCGGCAGGGTCTTGATCTAGGTTTTCTTTCGACAGCTAGGTCTCGGAAGAGCCTCGCTCTGATACCATGTAAAACTTGTGGAACGATCGTTGCCTCGTAGGTCGATCGGGTACGTGTTTATATAAGGGGAAATAGCCTCCACCGTGGCATATTACATAGATACGTATTTCGGTTGGAGTACTATACGTGTTTGTTACAAAGTCTAACACTCCACACTGGTCCAACTCGCCGGCACACCAGAACGCAGCACCCAACGCCGCCCTGAAGCTCCGGTCACCACCCGCACCTCCACCAGCTCGCCACCGACGGGCCCGACAACGCCCAGATCCGGCCCGCAAAAGCCCATCGCGCCAGAGCCGCCACCTCCGCGCCGCACCTCCGCACCGTCGATCTGCCACCCAAGAGGCCAGGTCGACCGGTCGCACCACCAGACCCGGAGCCGCTGCTCCGGCGTGCCTACGCCGGCGGGCCGCCATCGCCGTCCCAGGCGGGCCCGACGTCCACCGCGCCGAACAGAGAGACACCCCCGCAACCAGTTGTTTGGCTGCAGGGAGGCCGCCGCCACCGCGGCGCGGAGGCCGGCGGCAGCAGCGGCGAGGGTAGGCAGAGGAGGAGGGAGCTGGTGGCGGGGCGGCAGTTCGCCTCCGGTGCCGCCTGGGAGCGGCACGGGAGGGACTAGGGTACTGTAGGATTGCCTGGCATGAAGTCAGTCAGCAACGAGGACTTGATCGACTGGTGTAAATACTTCTGAAGATCATTCATTTTAGTATGTGCACAAATATTATAATCAACAATGCGAAATCTTGTGGATGATGGTCAAACTTGAAGCTTCAGCTTGAAATGAAAATGATAGGGTGCAGTGCAGTACGAAATTATTTGGGAGCTCACGGCAAATGGACAATACGCGACGGTTTTGGCTTACAAAGCTCAGTTTGATGGAGCTACATCGACAGATTTGCGCTCCTCCCAAGGTCAGTTTTTTCGCAATCTTGTGCTTTAAATAAAACGTAAGAAGAACTGAGTGCTATTTTAGTGGCAGAGGCTGCGAGTGCGCATCTAGCCGGTCCAGGTTCGAGTCCTAGCTGCGCCAAAATGGCTCCGACAATGAATTCTCAGAAACCGGCGATGAATTCTCAGAAACACATCTTACTTTCTACCTAACAACATAAAGTCAAAAGAAGAAGGATCATTCCCACCATGATTTTAAATATAATCGTAAGCGGCCGACGGCTTTGCAAAAGAGGTTCAGAGTCCATCATACACTTTCTCGTCAACTGCTGATACACCATGGGTTTCATCCTGGGTGACCGCGAGCGCAAAGCGTCATTTTCTTAAGAAAACTTGGCTAAAAGATTAGGATAAAACTTTTGGCCCAATTTTTTTTAGAAGTAATTTTGGACGAAATCTCGTGGAAGCTGAAAGACAAGAAATGACAGTGGCATGCTCTGCGCAAACAGAACTGTATATTATTTGGCAGCAGGCTCGTATTGAAATCTGATTAGTAGCATTTAAGTACCCATACCTTGGTTTAAAATGGAAAAAAATGTAAGTATCCAACTTAAAGCTTAAGACTCTTAAGTAATAAAACACACTTTATCTATATAAAAAATCCAATTTAAAGCTTTGAGGACTTGATCTGCAATGCGGCATATCGATTCCCTTATCTCACCTAGTTATAAAGAAATATATTTGCTTACAGCAGAATAGCAGGATAACAGTTGGGATTAGCGCGGACAACAGTGTGTATCACTCATGAAAACCAAGTGTGGAAGTACACCGGGACGCTTGCGTTGGTGCCCAAGTTCAGGCTAGCGCGGTGGCCTGGACATGGGCATTGGGGCAAGGTTGAAATATGAATTCAGAGATCTCAGAGAAATAACTTCGTATTTTAAGCCAAAGTTCAAAGCACGCCGTGTCATTTACCGGACAGAAAAGAACATGTACAGAGACCTGTTCAGGCATGAGTTGCTACAGACGGAGCCGCACATTCTTATTTGTTTACACACACACGGCTGAAGTTGCCCAAACTCGACTCGCGACCTTGCGAACATAGCGCTACACCCAAGACGTTGTCTCACGTGATCGATGCGAACATTCAAGCGTCTTGGGCTTCTTCTTCTTCTTGGTTAAGCCTCGCCGCCGTGGTGAGCGCGGCGCCGACCCCGCCTGCTCTAGCGCGCGCTCCAGCGCCACTGCGCTTCTCCGCCTGCACCACCCTCGCCGCGTCCTCCGCCTCAGCCGGCTTGTCGTCCGTCAGCTTCGTCGCTGCGTCCTGCACAAATGTTCAGGAGTTAGTTCTGAGAGAGGCAAAGAGCATATTTTATATACTACGAGTTACTATGGTGTAGTGTAGGTACCGAGAGCACGTCGCCGATGGTGATCTTGTCCTCCTCGCGCTCGGCCCAGGCGTTGGCGCTCGCCGCGGCCCACGCCTGATCGGCCAGGCCGCCGGGCATGACTCTGTCCGAGCCCTGCGCCTGCGTCTCCGCGGCGCGGATGGCCGCCGCGTCGGCCTCCTCCACGGGCCGGTTGCCCGCGGAGAGCGCCGCCGCCTCCATGGCCTCGCCGATCGTCACTTTGCTCGTTTCCTCCTCCTCCTCCACCATCTCCTCCTGCTGCTGCTGCTGCCCCATCATCGCCTGGTCAGCCACGGAGTACTGCCCGACCACCTGCCCGGCCACGAACTCCGTGACGATGCGGCCCCCGGGCACGGCCGTCTGGGTGACGGTGATGCCCTGCTTGACGGCGGCGTCGCTGGCCTGGCCGGAATGCACGGCGCCCACGGCCTCGTTGTACGCCGCGGCCGTCTCCATGGCCACGGCCGCGCTGAAGCCCCCGCCGCTGGCCGTAGGGACGGGCACGCCAGGCACGCTCTCCTCGGCCGAGCGCATGGCCGCCGCGTCCCTCGGCGCGATGGCCTGCACGGCCAGGTCGCCCGTCACCGCGAACACGTGGCCGTACTGGATCGCCTCCGGCTGCTCCTGCTCCTGCTCGGCCGCCTTGAACTTCTGCTCGCCGAACCTCGTCGCCTGCGCTTGAGCCATGGCTAGCTGCCGATATCGCTTCACTGAACCTGCAGTGTGGTTTCTTCCGATCGAAGCTTTGATGTCACTTCGTTGTCGGCTGTATAGTTCGAGATGATTATCACTGTCGCGGCTTGTTCTCCCTTATATATGCCCGGCGGGGTGATGCGGTGGCCGGCGGAGGCATGGCCATGAGGACACGTGCTGCTCTCGGTACGGTGCGGTGGCGGAATCTCGTTGGCCTATACGTGGAGGGCCGTGGCCATGGATGTTTCGCGAAGGTGTCTTCGTGCCCAGGCACAGATGCAGCGTCATCGAGATCGGAGTATGAGTAGCAGGAACTTCATCCGTACGCTGACATGCATGACGACGATGAGGTGTGCTCTGGCGCCGTCGACGCTGGTGCCTTCCCATTCGTCGCCGACAGCGACAATGAGTTGCGAAATGCACACGTGTCGGCAGCGAACCTGGTTAGCCATGTCCCACACGAGAAGTCGGGGTTGGCCGTTTCGAGACCAGTAGCCTATCTAGAGAAAAATTGGAGGGTGGGCTCACTGCAATATAAATGTCGCACCGCTGATTTTTTTAAGAACACATACATACTACTTTTTAATAAAATTTATAAAGACAAATCACAAAAGATATGCAATGTGGCTATAAGGCTATTCCTCTTCATAATCAATTCTACAATCACAAAAAAAGAACAACATGTGTAATCAATTAACTGGTGGTCAATTCCTAACCGAAATTATCAATTTCATACAAAATATAGATAGTAAATTGGGGATATTTCATTATTCGGTTTAGCAATTTCCTATACAAAATACACAACCAAATGCGGTCAAGGATTAACAGTAAGCTACCCGAGGAGGTCGGACACCGGAGGACTGGAGGAGGACCGCGGCTGGCCGAGCGGAACGGCGGCCGAAAATCAGAGCAGGCGAGCTCAAGGCCGAGGAGAGGGGCACGACCGCGCGAGGTCGGCCAAGGGGTGAGGGGCCGGGACTGGAGGTCGGGCGGGTCGTGGCCGCGGTCGGCGAGGTCGGCCAAGGGGCGAGACGCCGGGACTGGAGGTCGGGCGGCTAGCCGGCGAGCTAGGTCATCGCCATGAGCATGCGCATGGCGGCTCGGTGCGAGTTGGAGCAAGGCAAGAGCGAACGTCAAAAAAGTAGCGAGTCAGGACTCAGGAGGGAGCGAGGCACTTCTCCACGTTTCCAGCGACAAGCAAAGGCCCCAGGCCTAATATGGGGGTCTCGATTTTTTTCCAAATTTTCTGGGTAGGCCCCGGCCCCACCGGCCCACCCGCTAGATACGCCACTGTTCGTTCGTTACAATTTGTATATCAATTCTATGTTTCTTTGCAAACCATCTGTATAAAAAGCCCATCCGTATACAAAACTCAACGAAGTCGTATCATGCTGACTGAGCTCTATGAGGCAGCGGAACTTGATTGCACCAATGAGTTACGATATATTTTCCTCCATAACGTCGCACACTAGACAAACACTTATCACACCAGATTGACGATCAACTCCAAACTCTAGCACGCCAACGCTCCTTCGAAGAAGAAAGTCGATAAGACGGGACAAGTTACACCGGCCTAGATCATTGGAATCTTCCCGGATACTATATTGCCCAACCAATCTCCTATAATCCACCAAGCTAACCAAACAGAGTTGTGCATTGTTGTAACCATTGAGGACATCGATCATTGCTACACAGTACACTAACCTACACATGAAGGTTTTTTTTTTTTTCCACGGAACTACTTTTCAGGCAAAATAAAGCATAATATTATCACTTAAGCCGGAAGAAAAGACCGATAATTTCATGTGGAAGCCCATGTTCATGTGATGAATGTTTCAGCAGTTTACCAGCACAGTTGGTGGTTTTGGTTTTTAGCTAGTCGGCGACAAAAATGCAGGGCTGGAGCCTGGAGCGGTTGAGCCTCTAGGCCCGACGGCCGGCGCTACCGTCCCTGGTCGTAGCGACGCTTGGTCTTGGGGATGAGCTGGCGAGGTCGCGAGGAGGTGCGGAGATTGGAGAATCGAACGTTCGAGGAGCCGTGGCTAGGATTTCATCGTTGGTGGCTCCTCGTCTAGGGTTCGATTAATCGATCGGGAGCAACTGCTCAGAACTAGAGCGTGGAGATGGGCTAGACCTAATTGGGCCAGAGGTGGGCTCTTTCGGCCTGACCGTGCCACCTATGCTATATCTCTGCTATTTTTAAATTTTTCATACATACAGCTCCTGTATACTGTACTATACATACCTAGTTTTTGTTAAAAAAAATTGGGTATCCCCTAAGGATACTAAGCTCACTAGGAATAAGGAATAGAGTCGTCTCCTTTTCTCACATGTCCACATCAATGGTGGATCCCACTCATATTTCACCTTATCAATGGTGAAATAAATTGGATTCCCGTTTTTTAAAAAAAATCTCAATTTTGTCTAAAAATTACTCTATTTGTGTAGACAAAAAAATAAAAAAAAGTCTAAAGTGTGTGCACACGCATTAGTATGTTTTATCTCAAATAATTGAAATCTAACCATGTTGTTTCGTTTTTCGGAGCTATCGATGATATCTGATAACACTCTCTTATCTACGTGTTCCATGCCACGCGACGATGTTTCTCTCCCTTCGCCTCCCTCGAGTTGTATTGTACCAAAAAACAATCGTCCGAACGCAAAGTTTGCCCTTCTCTCCCTATGGTTTTGTCAAGCACGTGTGACTACATGACTAACATGGCACCTCATCCCTGATGCGACATGACACCATTTCTCTCCCTCTGTCTCTCTCGAGTCGTATTGTATCAAAAACAACCGTCCCTACGTAAATTTTTCCCTTCTCTGCACACACATCTCTGACTTCGTCAAGCGCATGTGACTCCACACCTCCATTCCCGATGTGGAGCCTCAAGTTTATTGTTAACTTGCACACACCACATGTTCCCTCTCGTGGCCACCCAACTTGGACGCCACATGCTCTCCACTCTGATGCACACCCAACATCATTGAGCTAGCTTCGTACAATTCTCACAGTAGTTGCATGCACCCATATCGGCTCCAACATCGTCCATCGCTGTCACTGTAGCTATTAGTACTAGTCGACTCTCCATCTGTAACGCTCCGGGGTTTATCCCTTTTAGTTTTGTGTGTTTTCTTTTTTTTGCATCGACATGGCATCACATCGCATCTCATTAATTTAATTTGTTGCATTTAAATTAAATTTCCATAATTAAATTCAAATGCATTTCAAATAAATTAAAAACGTGTTATTTAAAAATGTTTTGCAAATGTTAAAAACTAGTTTATTAAATTGTCTATTTAAAACTAAAAATATTTTGTATAGTTTCGTATTCAAATTCCTCTTCGTTTTGGTTTTAAAAATATAAATCGGAAAAGAATAAACGGAGAGAAATAAAATCCCAAGCCCATCTAAGACAAAACCCTAGGGTTTCCTGGAAAAATTATTTCCCACCTCCTGCCTTTTGCAGCCACCCTCCTCTTATTTCCTGCTTTTGCAAAAGAGTCCTCCCACCTCTTCTTTTTATTTTTCCCCTTCCTTTTTCCTTTCTTTTCTTTTTCCTTTCTTTTCTTCCTTTCTTTCTTCTTTTCTTTCCTTTTTTCCTCTCCTTATTCCTCCCGCACCAACCGGCCCGAGCCCGAGCTCTTCCTCCCGTCGCCCCCACGCCTCCTCCCGAGCCCCTGCGCCCCGACCCCGCCGCCGGCCGAGCCACGCCGCCATTCCCCGCCGCCGACGCGCCGCTCCCCGAGCTCTACCGCGCCCCGACGCTACCGCTCCGAGCGCCTTGCTCCGGCGCCCCCCGAGCGCCGCCGCCCCCGCACGGCCACGCCGCCGCGCGCGCGCCATGCCTGCGCCTCCCCCGCTCCCGCAGCGCGCCGCATCGCCTCCAGCTCGCCGCGTCCGCGCGTCCGACGCCTCCCGGCCTGCCCCGCGCCGCTCGCGTCCGTGCGCCTCTGGTCGCCGCCACCGCAGTGGGCCCCTGCTCCGGCCACGCCGCTCGCTGCCGCCGCCTCCTCCACGCTGCGCACCTCCGCTCCCGTGCACCACCGCCTCTTCATCCGGCCGTCGTGGCCTCGCCTCCACGCCGCCGCCCGCACGTCCGCATCCGCCCGCTCCGTCCGTGCGTCCACGCCGCCGTCCACTCAGCGCCCCCCCGCGCGTGCCCTGCGTGTCGCCCGCCGCCGTTCGCGTGCTCGCAGCCCGCACCGGCCTCCTTTCATCCACGGTTGCTCCGTCCCGGTGGCCTCCCCGCATCCACCGCGCACAAGGTGTTCGGGGGAATGCCCGCAAAAACCTTAGGCGTTTCATTTGTGCCCGAGTTTTCGAGGTGCTGCACTGTGTTACCGCGAACGATGATGATCGGGTACAACGACTCCGACCACTCCCACGACATCGACAAACGACGATGCCCCGGTTCCGCGACGGCTACTTCCCCGACGTCGACTACTTCCTCTACGGACCGAATACGTCGGTTTTCGAACCCTAGTTCACCCGATCCGACGTACGGACCCAAACCCTAACCCTATACCTATTTTATAAAATGTCATCTATCTTGTGCATATCGCATTATAATTACATGTGTTGCATCTCTTGGGTTTGCGGGTGTAGCAATTCACCTAAATAATTCAATATGGAATGTGTGGGGTAATAAATATATAATGCCCTATTCCATTTAATTTAATTAGATCACCCATGCCATGTGTTGCCATGTTAACCAACATTTAATATTGCTGGTAAATAAATAACTTGCACCTAAATATTAATCGCCGGGTTGCTTTCCCGATTAATTTGGATTACCTGCACTGTACTGCATCTTGCCATGCCATGCATCATTCTCGTATGATCATACTGAATCTTTTGCCGTAGTTGTAAAATGCATCTTTTACGCTTTCCAGTGTTTGTTGCTTGTTCGCGGATAAGACGTTGAGATGTGTGAGCAACGACAACATCTGCTTCCATGCGGGATTCCAGGCAAGCAAAATTTGCTTGTTTACCTATACATTGTCTTTCATTCCCGTCGTTGATCTCTGCTACCCTAGTTACGATTCTTTATTGCGATCCCATCACATGTTTATCCTACAGCCTATACAGCTTTATCCCCACATCCCATCACCTGTTGTATGTTCATCTGTTAGCCTTGCGAGTCGTAGTGCATACTTAGAGTTGGTTGTGCGAGTCGTCAGTTGGTCTTTTATTTCATATGCTTAGCCTGATAGATTATTCTACCTTAATAAAATGTTGTATTATGTTGGGGTATTATAATTAAAAGATAAGGCACCGGCGGAAGGCCTTGTGAGGTGCTTTGTTCTGCTAAGTGTCGACCTAGGAACTGAGATTTTGTCCTCGGATCCAATTTTGAGCGCACTAACCACTTGTGGGAGGCCCTATGGAGCCCCCCTCGACTTTGACTGGAACTTCGACTTGTCCGGGAGCTACACCTAGTTCTGGTTTTCCATTTGTCTCATATGCATCGATACTAGTGTAGTATTATACTTTTGGCGGTGTGCCTTGTTACATGCATATAGGGCGCGGCCTGTTGGTGCGTAGGGGTGTGTCCTGCGGGAGTCCGCACCCTTTTGGCCGGGACCAGCATAGCTCCCGTGGCTCTTGGACTTGTTGCGGTGAAGGAAAAGAGTTGGATTGAAAGGCCCTAATGTTTTTGACTGGGTTGATCATGCGAGTATGGGTCCAGTAGTGCACCCCTGCAGGGTATAATCTTATCGATGAGCCGTGTCCACGGTTATGGACGACTTGGTGATGATGCTGGCTAACAAGATCTAGACAACTTACACCTAATAATTGTTAATTAACCTGACTATTAATATAAAATTACTTTCACAATAAATGGTAATTAAAATTGTTCAACGAGTGAGTTTCCCGAATTGCTTCCTCATACTTGGTTGAGGGGGTTAATTCGAGAATGGGTTATGTTTGGTGTTAGTAGTAGTTGGTTATCTTATACGCTCTCTTATCCCTCTCTGATTAGACGGAAGTTATAGCGTGTCTCTCTAGGTTGCTAGTGCTGCTGCCGCTAAGTCCACCTCCCCTATATTTTGGGAGATGGTGTAGAAAGTAGGCAAATCGGTTTTGCTTACCAGGGGGTGCCCTGACCCTCTTTTGGGTTATGCTTTATGTGCAGTCAACATGTTTGAAGTCAGACGACGTTAGCTTGGGAATCCCTCCGGCTTGGCTGGGTAGGGATATGGCGCCATTGCTTATCTTCAGGACTCTTAGTCCAATTTGTTTTTTATCCGACTCTAGTCGGATACTATTTTGCTTCCGCTGTCATTTGTATCTTTGTATTGTAACATTTGTATCTTGACTCGTTCGAGTCGTTGTTATATTTTATCTTCTGTTGTATTTGTGGATGTATCGGAACTGTTGTAATGTTATCACAATTCCACCCACATAATGCGCATGTTTCGGCGTGCACATTATGTCTGGTGGGCGACCTAAAATCGTTATTATGCGGATTTCGGTGGGAACGCTTAAATCTATGTAGTACCGATTTTAGTGCGTCACACCATCCTAATGTGGCATGTCAGGTCCATTGTTAACTTTCATGCTAAGTGCGCTCCCCTCTGGCCAGTCAGCGTTATTGAGATGACTTCCTACAATGCTCACAGTAATACATATAAATTGTATGTCAAAAAAGTGTATTCATACAATTCAATATATAGTAGTTTGTGGTATTCATACCAATTTTTATATACAATCAAGATCCAATACACATATTAATATTGCATATTTAAGATCTCAGATTGCCCTATTTTTTGTGAATTACTTAGTATTTATTGGTGAAAACCATGTACACAATTTCTTCGAGTGCTTGTCATTTCATAATGTATGTAGATTGTCAGGAATTAAACAAATTATTATAGAACCATGTATATAATTTAACTATTATGTCATTTCATAATTATCGCATCCTGATTATCTAACTGAGTATAATTGTCTAAATGAGTGTAAACTCTTATAAGTGGGGTCATGATCTTTATGTTAAGTGGTGTACTCTTAACCTTAATATAACTAAAATAAATGTGTCCATTCTCTACTTTTATGTAGTGATCGAGTTGTACCATTTTTTCATTGTAAATACTATTTTATATATGTTTCACTAATTTTTTAATCTATCATTATTCATATTATGACGGACGTGGCAACACACGTATTTTCCTTCTAGTCCATTTAAATACCCCTAAATTGAAGTGGCCCTCCCCAGCCGATGACCATGCACGTCCCGAGTAGACTGAGTAGATGCAGCAGCCTCTGCAGGACACCCATCAGTGTGTATGTGTGCGTCTTGTTCAACTGTCGTCACTGAGAATCGTGTTTAGGTCATTGACCTGTAGATAACACACACGAAGACAAAGAACCTGTAGATCAGCAAGTATAAACGAGAGCCGGCACAAAACCTAAATATATTAAGCTACAATTAATTTTTGGATGGAACAATCGGCAGCCTCCACCAAGCTCTTTATACTCATTTAACTTGTGGATCAAACAAATGGCAAAGACAACAAACTCAATTAATTAACTAATTGGATCATGACCTCTAGAAAAGAAATTGAGGCGAAAAATTCTTGCGGAACTGAACCGAAGGGGCTGTGAGGTAAACATGCCTCCCTTTCATGCTCATGCCAACTTCCTAAATAATCAGTGTCAGTCGTGAGTGAGGTCGCAGCGCCGACGTCGGTCGGTGGCCAGGTGGAGCCCCCCTCCGGTCGTGAGTGAGGTGTTATCGTGGTGTTGCAGGTTTGCGCCATCGAGGGAGCAGTTGTGACTTGTGAGTGAGGTCGCAGCGCCGACATCGGTCGGTGGCCAGGTGGAGGCCCCCTTGTCCTTTCGTTCCGTCTGGAAATTAAATCGATCTAACTCCGATAAAATCCTATTTGCTTTGTTTCTTGCAAAATTACTGATATTTGGTCTTGTTTGGTATACTTGGGGGGGGGGGGGGGGGGTGTGGACATGTGTCACAACCTGATGGAGAAGTACAAGCAAATGGTGGCTAAGTGTGCCAAGCAGTATGCACCAAAATGCAGATGTCATGAAGAAGCATCACGTGGTGGACTGGTGGAGTGTGCGGGGCGGGAATTTGTACAATGACCTCATTAAGTTGAGGGAAAACACCAGGGTGTTTTGTCGCCCCGATCTTAAGTGCAATGATACATCTGGTGGGTGCTCATCAATGGTTTAGGTTGATCCGTCTGACGAGACTGACTTCCAATATGTTTATAGAGAAACTGAAACAGGGAAAACCTTCACTATGGCTTCTTTGGATCATAGGATTAGAAAACATAGGAATTGAGAAAACACAGGACTTCAAGATTGCATGTGTAAAACAGAGAAAAACTACATCAATGGTCATCTGAATGATACACAGGAAAAACACATGAAAAGTTTATCGATCCTACGCAAATGAGTGTAAACAAGAGATTAGAGTGGATGTTGAAATTACTATGAAATTAGGGTGTAGAAATGCAATCCATAGAAATTTTGGAGGTGTCATTCCTTTAAACCGAATGTAATTCATAGGAAAAAATCCTAAGTGTTGGATTCTTATAAAATTCCTTTAAAAATCCTACAATCCATAGAGACCCTTAAGGTGTTCCTTATAGTAGGGGTGTTAATTACAGAACTGTTTAGGATCTCCAAAAGGAGAGAAGCTCTAAGCATATGTATTTATGTTTCGTGACACAAATGTAATAATACATCTTTACACACCCATTTCATGTATGCAAATCATCGAGCAAGTGTTTGTGAATTGTAATCATCACTTGTCACAATTTTAACAGATTTTATTTTTTTTTCTCCGTAGCAACGCACGAAAAATCACCTATAGTTTAAATAAAGGAAAATAAAACATATACACGGTAATGTTTTTTCCTGATGAGATTCAGGCTGAAAGTTCAGTAATTCGATTTAACATTCTACTCCAAAAGCCCAACGAACCCAGTTTTTTTCACCCACGCTGTCCTTAAACCCAACAGACCCACCAGGACAATTTTCGGGTCCAACAGGGGCTGACGCTCACATACGGCTTGCTAGTATACCGGCCCAACCATCTTAGGCTTCCATTTTTCTTTCAACTGGTTTTCCTTTTTTTTTCTGGCTTTCGTTTATGTTTCCAATTTCCGTCCCGTATTATTTTGGAAAAAAAGCTTATTTTACTTTTTCATGTTCATTTTGTGTGTAAAGTCATACACTAGGTCTGAGCAATGATTTAAAAAATATTTGAAAGTGTATGAATTTTAAAAATACTGCCAGCCGATCCATCAGTTTTGAGCAATGATTCTCCAACAAAACGAGTTACTAGCAAAATCCATGGAATCATGAGATCGATAGCGTCGCAAAACAAGCAAGTACAACCACTAAACCAAGTCTGTCCAGTAGCAAACTAGCAATAATTCTAACCGGAGAGTAGAAAAATAATCAGCCGAAAGCTGCAGAGCATCCCCGACAGCACTGGCCCCAGCTGCCGTCGGTGATTTTACACCGGGAGCCTGGAGAGTCAGAAATGGTAAAGACGGTGACGCGCTCCCTCGCCTGACGCCTCTTCCGACCGTTCGGAGTTTAAACAGGAAAAGAGATTTAAAAAAAAAACAGGAAAAGAGAGCACCGAGGCATTCCGAGGTCGAGACGCGTGTGCGGGCCAATGGGATGGCGCCACGTCCGTGGAAGCGCGTGGGCGGGGCAACGTTCCGATAGTCAGTGGTCGTTGGAGCTAGCTACGAAAGCGATTCCCTCGCTGGACCTGTTTCATTAGCACACGTGGGCCCACTAGTGCATAGATTAGGCTTTGTGGTGCTACGCGCACTCGATGCTTGGTCCCACCGCTATGGGCATCCCGGGCACGATCGTTAATTTGTGGATTAAAGAATAACGATAAAGTTAGAGAGCGCATATAAGGGGATCATGTTGTTTTTATAGTTTATAATATCACTGGTAATCACCACATGATAATCTGATAAGCATTGAAACTTTTTGCTATAATGTGGATGTTTTTTTATATAAAGTGCAAGTTGCATTTTTTTTTGAATTTAAGTGCAAGTTGCATTTTCTTTTTACTGAACTGTTGAGTTTTACCAAAGCAATTGAGACTCAATTAAGAAATTCTAAATCAGCCCGAGACTTAGCAAAACCTAGATAAGTTTACCATTTGATTGTTTCAGCATGTTCCGACTAATATCAAAGAGTCGTTACTCGCTCGGCTCAATGTTACCCTCCCGACTGTAATCAGCATACATGACTTGGACTTTTTTTAGTACTAATCAACTTAGATGTTTGTTTTTATTAATGTGATAAAGATAAATAAACTAACAAATGATAATTGCCCAAATGCATGTTTTTTTTTGTTTTGTTGCAACTAAGCATAGACATTGCTGAACCAAAATTGTGATACAAAGAGCCAACTACGACTCGACACGAGTGAGTATTAACATGTGTTTTTTGTAACATGCTAAGTATTTTTGGAAGGGAAAACTTATGAGAAAATGATACATGCATCTCATCGGAGTCAATGGGAGATCTGAAAATGTAGGACAATTACAAAATGGGTGCATCTCATGTTGAATTCTCTAAGGGTTTTTTTTCGAGTGGTGAATTCTACGAGTACTAAAAACACATGTATCTCCAACATATATTTTCTTGGTTGCACCTTATGTAAACCACCATCTCTTCTCTAGGAATAGAACCAGTTCAATGGTTTCCATAAAAAAACGAATTCGGGCTAGACAACAAGTTTTTTTTTCACAAATTGTAATAATCTTACTACTACTGAAAGAAATTGAACAGTTTGAATAACAAATTTGAATGAAACGAGCCTTCGTTGTATTCGCTTTTGTTTCTCATATGGCCGGGGCAGGGGATGGTAAATCAAATAGGACGTGTTCTAGAGTTGTCATTTTATAAAGAATGTAAAGTCTGTTAGGTTGGTCTGAGTGAATTTACTTACTTGTATTTGCATTCAAACTATTAGAACATAAGAGAATTCCTGGGGTTTATTACAATCCTTCCCGTGGAAGGAGCTTCAAACAAATCAAATTCTGTGATGCTCGGATGATATTTATGTGTTTTAATCAAAGAGTATGGGCGGTGCAGGGAATTGCGGAGCTGTGGACGTAGCGAAAGGTCCCCCGAGTTCATTACTCGCACAGACAAATACTAAAAGCCAGGTCGGGCGGGCCCCTCGCTTAGACAAGTGGTGTAGCAGGGGAGATGTCTCCACTCCACGTACACACACAGCCACACGGCGAAACTGACACGCTCGATGCTTCCCACCGGCCGTGGTTTTGGTTTCCTCCGTCCCGTTCCACCGGCCACACGCGCGGCGCAAGCGCAACGGCAGCGTGGTGTCGTGTCATCATCTCACGGCCACAGACGGCGCCGTGAGCGTACGTACGCGTCATAGCCCACGTATTCGACCCAATCCCTTTCGTCCGATCTTTCCAACGCAAGCAGAGCTGGCTTGGCTGTGTCGTTTGACTGACTCCTCCAGTCTCCCGCTGCAACGCATGCGCTCCACTTAAAGCCCGCTGTTCTTTCTAGAAGACCAAGTAGAGCAACGGAAACAAGCGTGTTTTATCGACGAGGTATAGGAACGCAGGCACAAAATAGGCTGACTATTTTCGGACAAGACTTTACATGGCTCGGTTTTTCTTAAGGGTGTCATGCTTGCACGATCATGCACGCTCTGCCTTTGACCGGACGGATCGGTGTGTGAAATTAAATTTAGAGCCCGTCACATGTTTACTCAACTTGTAGTGCGGAAAACATAAGTTAACTTTGATGTTAGTCGTTTTGACCTAGAAATTCTCCTTTACCCGCTCCAAACAAAGAAAGAACTGGAGGACCAGACAGATTTCCTACAAAGGATCGGCCGTTTTTTGTTTTGTTTTGCGGGGTACCTCGAAAGGGTTTGTAAATCCATCCATATGTGGTTCATGGCCTTGGTTTTTGGTTATCCTCGTAGTCCGACATTTTGGCACGACATGCTACATCGCTGGTGCTGCCATTCTCCTTGCACTCGCGGAACCCCATCAACGCCTTAGGGGTACCTACTTCGGTCGAAGGTTCTAATGTCTAGTGGCTCCATTCAACCCACTTGACGATGGCTCACGCCTCCCGCTCAGGTTCTGCAATCTACAACCTAGTGGACCGGATGAGGAGAGCAATGATCATCATGAATTTACCAAATTAGATATATTCAGATTCATAGCAAGTCACACCTAGTGGTGCTATTTGAATAGTGGTGCAAGATTACCATCCAGTTTATAAATTATTGTGATAGCGTTGCAAGAATATTTTCAAGTTTATGCGTAATTTGTGGTAGCGTTGAAAGAACATTATCGTTATTTGAGAACTATTGTCTCTATGGACTATGAAATGATTTGGTTCTTGTATGTTACGGTTTCACCGAAATTGATCCGATAAATAAGAGAATATTCTTACCTAAAATCTGTTATGAGAAAAGGGACGTGACATACATCGAAAATTTGTTTAAGGTACCTCAAGCTAACGGTATAGTAGTTTTCAAAGATATTCTCGAGACACTCATACTCTTTATATTTACTTTTTAAATAAATAAAATCCAGTAACTCCAAGAACAGTAAAGATCCTTCTCGACGACGGTACACTAATCCTCTCACAAAATCCACGTGAGATCTCCCTAACGTTCCAAACGAACCGCCTCGCTACTAGTGCTGATGCAGAGATTTCAATGCCTAATCAATTCCCATCACTAACCCTCCCTAATTGAGTAATTGACAGTGAGATTACTTGTCGCGCTCGCTTTCGTCCATCCTCATCACAGGGCGGTCTCGGGGTAAAACGGGCAAAAGAGATTAATTACGAGCACGAACTTTTCAAAAAAAAAAAAGGTGCTCGTAACGCCGTCAGTGACGGACGGACGGCCGGCCCCACCACCCCGGAATAAATCAGCAGCCCCGCACCTTCCGCTGTCTCTCCCCCACCATTCTCCACCCTCCGCTGTTCCTTCCTCGCCAAACCAGACCAAACCAAACCAAACCAAACCAAAAGCTTCTTCCTCTCCCTCCTCCCCTCCTCCGGCGTGAACCGCGGAGCAAGGAAGGAGGAGCCGTTGCTGCTGGGCTGCTAATCGCGGGGTTCCCCCGTCCGTTCCAGGCGGTGAGTTCATCTGATCCTGACCGGCTGGGCGCTGTGCTTTTCCTGATTTTTTGGGTTGGTTTCCTGGTTGTTTCGATCGATCGATTGATTGGGGATAAATAAAGCTCATCTGTTATGGGATTGTGTTGCAGGTTTCCGCCGTCGAGGGAGCAGCAGCCGTGAGTGAGGTCGCAGCGCCGGCGTCGGTCGGTGGAGGCTCCTCCGGTCCTTCCGTGTTCTCGCCCGTCAGGAAATTAAATCGATCTAACTCTGGTGACAAATTTCGCTGGTATGAACATATGACGCACGCACGCACGCCCCACCTGTATTCCGGGTGAATGAATTTGTGTCTGATCGCTCCGGATTGTCTCCCTCCTCTGCAGATTGTGTCGCTGGATTGGGGGATTGGGTCAGCACTGGGGGCAAAGGCGGGTAGTTTGCGCCACTTTGCCCCTAAAACCAACTCCGGTATGCATGCCTCACGACGCTCGGTGCTTTCCAACACCAATCTCTGTTGATTCAACTTCTCCTTTCCACCGACTAACGAACCAAGGGCGATCTATGTTTTTTGTGCAGATATGGGCGCCGAATCCAGAATGAGTTTGTAGACATCGGTTGTGTTGTGCCGCCGTTGTGGTGTGGTGTGGCTCTCCGCAGCAGGGTTTCCTCCATTTTAGAAGGAACACCCTCGGCCTGGCTGACCCCTCCCATGGCTTCTAATTCCTAGCATAGAGCCTGTAAATTCCTAGCGCTGCTGTACATACTGGTAGTGGCTGACGGCTGACCCCAAGCTTCGCCCTCCTCCTAATCATCCCCTCTGAGTGAGTGAAGATGTCGTCGGCTGGTGTCATGGCTCTTGGACCGGTGCCCGACGAGCTCGGCTTCCTGCCCATCAGGTTCGACGGCAGCTGCGCCGCCGCCGCGCACTGTCTCTCCGGGTCGCAGCTGCAGGACTCCATTCTCATCTTCCTCGCTGTGCCCGGTGCGCCGCCGATGCCGATGAGTGTGCTGGGCACTGACTCCATCGCCTCTGTCAAGCTGCGCATCCAGAGGTTCAAGGGCTTTGTGATGACGAAGCAGCGGCTGGTGCTCGACGGGCATGAGCTCTCCCGCAACAACTGCCCTGTCAAGGATTACGGTCTCGCCGAGGGGAATGTCCTGCACCTTGTTGTCCGCTTGGCTGATCTCCGGGTGATCAACATTGAGACGGCCAGCGGGAAGAAGTTCCAGTTTCAGGTGGACCAGAGCCGCAACGTCAAGTACCTCAAGAGTAAGATTGCAGCGGAGGGTGATGACGAGGACCTCGGTAGCCTGGAGGATGACAAGCTCGAGTACGACGGTGAGGTGCTGATGGACCACCAGTTGATTGCTGATATTAGCAAGAGGGATGATGCGGTGATTCATTTGTTCATCCGCCAGCCAGCAAAGTTGAGAACACAACAAGTTGAAAAGGACACCGTGGTTACGGTTGACAACCCTCAGGAGAAAGAGAACCTTCAAAATGAATCTGTTGTTGTGAAACCAGCTGCTGGCAAGCCTGCTCCTGTTGAACCAATCGTTGTTAACCGGAAGGTGAAGCTTTCACCTGAAGTGCTCAAGATGATTGACTCGGCAAGAGCTGGTATTGAGAATGGACACACGCCAATTATGTCAGCAGAAGGTTCAGGCGGTGTTTACTTCATGCAGGATTCATCTGGCCAGAAGAACGTTGCAGTGTTCAAGCCCATTGACGAGGAACCTATGGCCAAAAACAACCCGAGGGGTCTTCCGCTATCGACTGATGGGGAAGGCATGAAGAGGGGGACACGTGTAGGGGAAGGTGCGCTGAGGGAAGTTGCTGCTTATATTCTCGACCATCAGATTGTTGTTCGTGAATCGGGTCACAGTGTTGGGTTTTCTGGTGTGCCTCCCACAGCATTAGTCAAAAGCTTACATAGGGGGAAGAGCTTCAAGTTAGGATCTCTGCAGATGTTCATGGAGAACAACGGGAGCTGCGAGGATATGGGTCCCCGGGCTTTTCCAGTGAAGGAGGTCCACAAGATAGCAGTGTTAGATCTTAGGCTAGCAAATGCTGATCGTCATGCAGGGAACATTCTAGTTTCCAAGGAAGAAGGTGGCACCTACAAGCTGATCCCAATTGATCATGGTTACTGCCTGCCAGAGAAGGTGAATATTTCACTCTTGCATTACTTTCAGTTCCTTGCATCATTCTAGTTATTATGTCGTGCAAATCGTAATTTATTGCCTTGTTGTAATGCAGTTTGAGGATTGTACCTTTGAGTGGCTTTACTGGCCTCAAGCCCGTGAGGCGTTCAGCGATGAAACTACTGAATATATTAGATCTCTAGATGCTGAAGAGGACATCAAGCTTCTCAAGTTCCACGGGTGGGAGCTGTCCTCAAGGTGTGCTCGTGTCCTGCGCATCAGCACCATGCTCTTGAAGAAGGGGGCGGCACGAGGCCTTACTCCGTATGACATAGGACGTATATTGTGCAGGGAGACTGTGAATAGAGACTCCGAGATCGAGGACATCATCCAGGAAGCAGAGGATGCTGTTCTTCCAGGGACAAGTGAGAACCTGTTCTTAGAGACCGTATCCGAGATCATAGACCGCCACCTCCTCGTCAAGTGATATTTGCTTTTTTTAGACACTCAGAATAACTGATCTAGTTGTTCGGCTGTATCCAGTTTGCTGTAAGTATGTTTCACATGGCACTGCTCCAGGCCTGAATGGACTGATGATTTCATTTGTTTGTACCCTCAAATGACTTCCTTTCGTTTGTAGCCGCTCAAGTACATTTCCTTCTGCGAATATAGATGTGTATGTCTATGTGCTGCTGCGTCTGACCTTATGAGCAAAGTAGGCAAGGGTATGTCCGTGAATATAGATGTGTATGTCTGTAGTGTACCTATTGGTTTTGCTGGAGCCTTGTCTTGCCGGCACTTCATCAATCATCATGCCTAAAATTGTGTGTTGTCCATTTGCAAGTATGAATAATGCAAGCGCTTTGCTGAAGTTGCAACCAGAACTAGTTGAATCTGTCCCCGGAAGATTGGTCTGGAGTTTGGGTCGTCCATTTTGTCATTTATTAACGCTCCTATTTTTCTAGTCAACCGTCTGCTTCCACCCGTCGAATTTTCCTACAGTCAATCTGCAATTTTATTTTCAGCAAGTTGATTCTCATGGCCGACCAAATCAAACGGCGTAATTAACCCAGGACGAGCGGAGGTGAAAGGAACGTGCAGCGGTTTACTTTGACTCATCACGCACGGAATCAAAGATCTGCACTAAAGGGTGCGTGGCTATATCCTCTCAAATATCTCCACATCATACCTTGCTCTGCACTATCTCGACTTGTTTTTTCAGCACTCAACGTCGCACGATTCATCGCACCTCACTTTTGTCAAATCTTATCCTGTTACCGTTGCCGCGCACTGAAGTACTCCCTTCGCAAGATTAAGGCACGCTCGTCGCAAAGCTATCGTCGTCTAATTTATTTACTCGTCTAACATCCGTGGACTGCAATCGCCATTGGCTTTGAATAATCTTGGACACCTACTAAGCTGGTTTTTTTAGTTGACGTTGGAGTTAAGTTATGACTACTATTCCCCCCGTTTTAAAATATATCTTTATGTAAGTTCACATACATTGAAATGTGTCTCAACACATTTTAATGTGTCTGCATAATCACTCATTTTAATATGTATCTACACATCTAAACAACAAATGAAACACCTAAAACATAGTAGTATTACATTAAAAACGGAGAAAATGGGTAGCTATCAGTTCACCGTCAGAATCATAATATTTTGAGACGGATTTCAGAAGCATAGTGATTCCACACATAAAAGTTGCATATCACAAAGTTAAGCACGAATACCATGTACCACAAGGAGTGAAAGAGCACAAAAAGGTTTAAATGAAGGTCACACGTTTCTCCTTACAGCTAGAAAGCACAAAAAATTGATCATCTGATGTCTCTACGACTCTACTTCCCACTAATAAAACAGATAATGACCCAAAAGAGCCAATCTGGTATGAAGTGACCAGGACCCGATTGGGTGGATAAAGGAGCAATCTAAGCATCTGTACGGACCTGCTAAGCATCTAACAAGGAGAATTTTGCTAATTTCCTGCACACCACAAATCCAGAATTACTTTTTTTTAGAATAACAAATCCAGAATTACTGGAGTAAAGCCAAACAGACCATGGATGCGCAAATAGGCCCAATATGGCCCTCTTTAGTTGCGTGGGTCGTGTATGTAACCGTAATATCGGTGGGCCGGCCAAGGCCAAGGCCCCGACCCAGACGCCGTACATCAAAACCCTAGGCCCCATATATATAACCTCTCTCTGGCCATTCCTCCGTCTTTGCCGCCGCAGCTTCGCCCTCGTCACTCGGATCCCGCCGCCGCCGCTGCCGCAGCCGCTGCTCGCCTCCCAGCCGTCGCCGAGATGGTACGCTGCTCCCGATCTTCTCCCCCGCCCCCCCCCCCCCCCCCCACCCCCATTGGACCGCGCGCTGTAGAAGTCGTGTCCTTGGCTGATTGAACGCTTAGATCTGCGCGACATCGTTTAAACAATACGTTTCAGAGGCCTCCTCTCTATCGCCTACCGAATCTTGTTGGAATTTGTTACGTCGAAATATTGTAGCGTTCGCCGGATGCTGGGACAATTTGTGTTTGTTGGCCCTGACCTGTGCTTTCTTTTCCCGGCCAATCAATATTCTTCAGTTCGTTTCTAAGTTGCATGATTATAATGGTAACCTGTATCGCAACAAGCCATTGAGTAATGATAGCTTATGAGTCTGTTATGTTTTCTGATATAAAAGCTTATGCTTGAATTTGCCCGGTTGGAGACTCATCTCCTAGAGTGAGACGAGGAGGCTTTAGTGATATGTTTGTAGTTGCCATGTTTTGACAAAGAATGTTATTAGTCGTCATCATTAATTCCACTGATGATTTGATGCGAGATACAATAGTACTTGCATATTAGTTGTCATCATTCGTTTTAATGTTTGGAAAACATATGATTGGGCGATAAAACTGTCCTGCCTGCTGGTGTTATATATGCTAGTACTTCTGAGTTTGCAACCCCACCAAGTTTTGCCTTATTAGTCAATTTTAGTAATCAGATGTCTAATTTGTTACATTTGCCATTTCTTCCCAGACGAAGCGCACCAAGAAGGCTGGAATCGTCGGCAAATATGGTATGTTCTATTATTTAGAAACTTGATAATTTCCTTTCTTATTTTGCTTACCTTCTAGAACTAACCCTCGCAATTTTATAGGTACTAGGTATGGTGCCAGTTTGCGTAAACAGATCAAGAAGATGGAGGTGTCTCAGCACTCCAAGTACTTCTGCGAGTTCTGTGGCAAGGTATGTCATCTCTCTCCCTTCATGGTCAGCATTGGTACCTTTTTAATGAGTTATGCTCTACAGAGTTAAAGAGATTGGTTTGCCGCAGTGGGCCTCACGGCTGGCTCTTGTTTGCTGATGGTTATCATATGATGCAATTTTACCCTTGTGGCATCATTAATTTTGTCTGTGTCCATTCTCTGCTTCAGTTCATTTCTGCAGCCTGATTATAATAACTTCTGTGTCTTTTGTGACATATTCTTGAAATGCTTTTGGAAAGATACATCTATCTTTTAGTTTACCATACCATCAGAGAATCATGTGGCATGGTGAACTACTTTGTGAGGTCGTGATCTTTATGTTTGCTACTGTAGAGTAGTTTGAGCTTGGCCTGCCATGTTTCATTATATCTCTTACTCTATCTTTTTTTATTAGCAAACTTAACTGATTTATGTTTCTTTTTTTATTCTGATAATCCCTTGTCGTAATTCTGCCTTTACTGTAACTCTTACCAGTTTGCCGTGAAGAGGAAAGCAGTTGGAATCTGGGGATGCAAGGACTGTGGGAAGGTGAAGGCTGGTGGTGCTTACACCATGAAGTATGTTATCATCATCTTCTCTCTGATTCCTTTCGTTCGTCCACTGTATGTTGCTAATGACTCAATATGTATATTTGCAGCACTGCCAGCGCTGTTACCGTCAGGAGCACAATTCGTCGCTTGAGGGAGCAGACCGAAGCATAATTTGGTAGTTGAGTGTACTAAGGAATCGCCTGGTGTTTTGCTGTTTAGACAACTTAAATTCACTCTGTTGGCTTTTCAGCTGGAGCATATCTTTGTACTTGGTGTCATGGATGACCTGTTATTCTATTCACCTACTATTGTGTTGCCTCAGTTCACTGTGATTTGTTCTTTGATGTGTTATGTTGATGTTTAGGAATTGAGTTATGTTTATTGGGTTACACAAGCAGCATCTGGTCGTCCTTGCGCCATTAGCCTATTGCGTTATAGAGCATAGAGTGACTCACTCTTCTAAAAACTCTAAACATCTGATGATCTGGAATGAATTCCACCGCATTTAATCCAAGACTGCACGAGGCATTGTATGTGAGTTTCAAAACGATCTGAAAAAGTCTGGATGTACATAATGCTGTCTTCTGTCAATGCGTTGATTGAAGATAGAAATAAGCTGTATTTTGTGGCACGAAAAAATGAAGATAGGAAACAAGTGAGACTTCTATCAATGTGTAAAAGTATAAAGAAATAAGCTGTATTTTGGGCTGTAGAAAAACACAACTATCAAGTAGTGGAATATGTGGACTCTTTAAAATCTGTCAGATTCTGATATTTTTTGTAGGTCAAATATGAATCTAGAGTTGAGATTACGTTGATAGAATGCACAGTTTTTTCAGATTTTTTAATGCTTTGAATTATGATCTTTGAAATTTGCAAACTAAAGGGCTAAACTAAACCTATATGAGTGCAAATCTGTTGGCCTCTTTTTTTGCTCGCTGAAAACATAGGATTGAGTTATCTGTCAATATAGATCATTGATTAAATTAAACATACTCTGTGATTAAAACAAAGTACCATTTTTAACTTTGTAACTTACCGTTTTGATCGTAGATTACATAAGCCACTTCCCCTTTCGGTTTGAGGGTTGAAGATATCAACTAAAGTTTAGAATTTTCTCTCCAATTCCCACGGAATCCAAGACCATCCTCTAGTGATCTAGACGGACGACTCCAAGACTATTCCTTGCCAATCTTCCCTCTAGGGTTCTATTAGATCACTGGACCAGCCAATGAGAGAAATCGGTTTCATTAAGAGTTGGATTGTCATAGGAGACTCAAAACGCTCTTAGGAAGTAGTTGGAATTGATCTCTCGCAGTTTTTTCGTTTTTCGACTCTGTGTTTTTCATGTTCCCTCAATCCAACTTGTGCCTTAAAACCGTGAACATCAAGACAACCTCCTCATTTTCAATTTGGGTTTGAGTGAAGTGAAAAAATGCAGGCAATCCATACCGTAACATCAATTAATGAAAATAGATGACCGAAATTCTATGAAATTGAAGCATATGAATAGAGACAATCCATACAGTAACATCAGTAGCACCCTTCCTCGTCCAAAAACAATCTCTTGGAAAAAAAATCATAATGACTGGGGTCCTATAAATTCATATTAATTTCGTATAATCCAAATTAATTTTCTAATTACTCAGAAAGCATACAAATAATAACTACTCAGAAAATCAGAACCGGAAACAAAAATTTCGGAAGTGCTTATTCTCGCGCGCGCGTCAAACGGAGAGAAAAAACGGCCTGCCGCGAGCCGCCCGATTCTCTCGATGCACATGGTCGGGCGGGGGCCACGTGCGGTTGCATTTATGTTGCCCAAACCTCCCACGTCGCGCATTATCCCCCAAATCCTGCTCCACAAAATCTGGCGCGCTCCGTTCTTCTCTCCGCGCGAGATCCTCCCCCAAAATCCGGCAGGCTCCGTCGCCATTTCCGGATCCACCTTGTTACTACCGCCGCCAGATGCGAGGTATTCCTGTAGCGGGGTAGAGAGGCGGAGAACATCGGTTGGAGGGGCGGTGGTGCGGAGCAGCGCGGGCTAAGTCGGCGGAGCGGAGCAGCGGCGCGTTTTGGCGGTGGTGGTTTGTAGCTGCGGCGGCAAGGGCGGAGCAGCGACGACAAGGCGGTTGACGCGGAGGTGCGACGGCAGTGAGGGGTAGCTTTTCTCCGTTGGGATGATCTGCTGGTGAGCATCTCCACTCCACGGAAGGGGCACGACCTTTGATCTGTTCATTTTGGGGTTTTCAGACAGATTTGATGGACGATTTCAGTTGAATAGAATGGAATCAGCACGTTGCTGTCGGGGTTTTTGTGCAGTAATTATTGTACTTTTCGATTAAAACTCTGTAGATCTTTTTGTTGTTGTTGCCTAGTTGTGTAGTTTGTGTAGGGGCAGTTGCTAGAAATACAATCGTAGGTGCCAAAAGTACAGTCGTAGTTGCCCGAAATGCATGTCGTACTTGCCAGAAATGCAGCAGCAGTTTGTGTTGCACATTTTCGTCATCTGCGAGTTGCTAGACGTTTTTAGTGAGAGCAGTTGCCAGAAGTGAAGTAGAGAGTTGACAGAAGTTGGGTAGAAATTTTAATAAACAACAGGGCACTACTAGTTTGTTTTTAGGGTTAGAGGTGTTTACCAACTCACTAAGTTATATTTTTAAGGTTGTATGGATAGGTTGTATGGTTAGGGTTAGTTTCTTTTTTCAAAAACAGTGTGTTAATGCTCACTTTGTCCATTTATATTTTTTTCCCTTTAGGTTTCATGGCTAGCAGTGGAGATCTAGCGCCAAGTTCGGATCCTGGGACTGTTAAGGGGAAAGGGATAGTAAGTTTTTTCCAGTCAGTTTTTCTGTTTCTCATGAGCACATTTTGTTGTCTGTTTTCTTTTTCATTAAATGATGTCTATACGTAGGAGGCTGGTTTTAAGCGGAATCAGAAGCAAGCAGCGATGCGTGGGAAAGCTCCTAAAAGGAAGTATCCTGATTTGGTTGGAAAGGAGGCAGACAGTGAGCCAGCAAACCCTAAAGACAAAGAGAAATCAAATCTAAAGGATGACCCATCAGATGTAAGCCACCAATATACTTATGTTTATTTGTTTGCCAGAAAACGGCAGCATAATTGCTTAGTCACGAGATATGCTTCTTTTTTGCTTACCAAAGTTGCTTAAATATGCCCACCACTTTTTTCTAATATGTTGATCCATTTCTTTTTGTGTTTGCCTAAGAGCTAGTATGTTTTGCCTAATAACTAGTAGTTTTTTTTGCCTCAAACTACTAGTTGTGGTATTAACCAGATTGGCTACTAGTTTCGTGCATGGTATCTGCATGGCATTATACTTTCCTTTTGGCTGTATGGTAAGTCCTTTTAAATATGACAATGTCCCTCATTTCTTTTTTGTGTTTTTTTGTATCAACAGACTCTAAGAAACAGGGCATCCCCATTGAAAGGACAATGATGTCGCCTAGAGGGGGGGGGGTGAATAGGCGGTTTAAAACTTTTCCGGTTTAGGCTTGATAATTGCGGAATAAAACTAGGTGTTTAAATTAACAAGCCGACAACCTAAATAAACTAGGCTCACCTATGTGCACCAACAACTTATGCTAAACAAGATAAACAACAAGGTGATAGCAATAGAATACTTCAAGCACGAAGGCTATCACAATGTAAAGTGCATAAGTAAAAGCT
Organism: Poa annua; assembly: GCA_026929855.1. NCBI lineage: Eukaryota > Viridiplantae > Streptophyta > Magnoliopsida > Poales > Poaceae > Poa > Poa annua. Next base: position 84,626,220 of record CM049430.1, read on the forward strand.
CGGGTATAGAAATAACCGAGGCACGCGGAGACGAGGATGTATTCCCGAGTTCCTCCTTGTTAAGGGAGTACGTCTCGTTGGAGAGGTGTGAACCGACACAACGGTTCAACAACCACAAAGGTTTCACCTTCTTCTCCGATGAACCGCACCACAAAGGCTTGGTTCACCTTCCACTATCGGAATTCCTTCGAGGCGGAATCCGGAGCCTTTCAACAACAATCCGGGGCACAACCCACAATGGGATTGGGGGCTCCCGAACGGCCTCCAACAACAATCCGGGGCACAACCCACAATGGGATTGGGGGCTCCCGAACGGCTTCAAGTGACCACACAAGGGTCCAACCACCACAAAGGCGTCTAGGGTCCAAGGACCCAAGAGTAACAAGTTCACAAGTTTTCAACTTCCACGAATCCTCGTGGAGAGCACACCGATGCACCAAATGCAAAAGGCAAGAGCACAAGTGCTCAAATCCTTCACTCTCAAATTCCAACAAAGCAACAAATGCTTATGGGGGAATAAGAGAGGAAGAACAAAGAGGAGATGCACCAAGAACTCCAAGATCAAGATCTACAAGGTTTCCCTCACATAGAGGAGAAATCGATCGGTGGAAACGTAGATCAAGATCACCTCTCACTTTCCCTCAAATATTAGCAAGAACCATGGGAGGGATTGAGAGGAAGAGCAAGCTTTACAAAGGGCAACAATGGAGGAGAGAGAGGAGAAAGACTTGCTCTAGAGCTTGTCAACCATTGGGGAAGAAGGCCCCTTAAATAGCTCAACTCAAAAATCCAGCCGTTGCAGCACTTCTTGTTCCGCAAGTGCGGTAGTACCGGCCTAAAGCCCGGTAGTACCGGCCCTGCGGTATCTTCGTCAACGCAGAAAACCGAGCGCGCGGTACTACCGGGGAAAAATACCCCGGTACTACCGGGCCCAAGTGCTGGGCTCCAACCCCGGTACTACCGGGGCCATCCGTGCCAAAACGTCCGAAAACCAACTTCAGAGAGTAGTACCGCAGAGAGCCCGGTACTACCGCAGCGAGCCCGGTACTACCGGCTTACTGCGGTACTACCGGAACAAAACTCTCCGGTACTACCGGGCCTGTCCGAACACCAAAAACACAGCTATAACTTTTGCAAATGAACTCCGAATGAGGTGAGACCAACTCCGTTGGAAAGGTACCGACAAGGAGAAGGCTACAAAAAGTGAAAATATTGCATCCCATAAATAGAGTAAAATCACCACACATGGCAAGGTGTGGGACTTTCCTCACGGTTGAACCGGCAATATTTCCGCCACCGAAAACGCAACTAGTTTTCCAAGGTAAAACCGTTTTCGATGAACTAGAGCTTGACATGGAGATGAACCAAGCTCTAATTCCTCACCACCATAAAAGCCAAATAAGAACCAAGAAATATGATATGCCAAGTATGCAAAGGTTTGAGCTCTCCACAACGATGCGATCAAGTTACTCACTTGAGAGCCCCTCTTGATAGTACGCCGTCTATCCTAAAACCCGGTCTCCCACTAACACCATGAGACCGGTAAAAGAAAACCTATCAAGATCATACCTTTGCCTTGCGCATTCCACTTGAGCTCGATGATGACGATCTTGACTCTCTCAAGTTGAAACACCTTTCTTGATTGTGCTTGCTAGCACATGCTTGATGAAGACTTCTCCAAATGCTCCCCCATACTCCATTATGGGAGGGCCTCGCTAAGCATCGTCTTCATGACTCCTTTGCAACCTTCAATCAAATGATATCTTCGAGATGCATCATATTGAGCTTGCACTTCATCTTCTTCTCTTGATATGTATGATGGCTTGGTGGTAAACATGATTGTTCACTCAATCTTCTATTCCAAGCCATACTTGCAATGAGCTCAACTCTTCACATGACCATTCTTCATATAAACCCTTGAGTAGAGCATTGATCATCATGTAATCTACTAGAGTCCAACACATGAACTCCAATCTTTTCCTATGGACAAGATCTACAAGTATATCTCAAAGCAAACATTAGTCCATAAGGATTGTCATTAATTACCAAAACCACGCATGGGGGCAACCATGCACTTTCAATCTCCCCCATTTTGGTAATTGATGACAATCCCTTTTACGAGGGTTTATATAATAAATTTAAGCAACCATGCAACACAAAGAGCAAGGATGCAAGAGAACAAACCCATATTCCCTTAAACCCTCTAAATTTCTCCCCCATTGGCATTGATTGCCTAAATGAGAAGAAAAACTTAGAAGGCCAATATAGTGCGAGCTCCCCCATAAAGTGTGCATTTCTCATAATATGAGTGAAATCAAATGCACATATCCAATGACGAATAGATGGAGGGAGATCAAGCTATATAGAGGATCCAAATATTGCAAGAGAAGATCAAATAGAAAGATACTTCAACGAAAGAAGCAAGCAATCAAAAGGATCCGAAAAGTGTTCTAAATATCAAGAGGGAACTCCCCAAGGTACGTGCACAAATAGGATTTGTATTTCAATATAGTGTGCACAACATGGAATCCTCACTCCCTCCTAGATAAATTCTAACACAAGCACATGCAAGAGAATATAAATGAGAAGTGAGGCAACACAATTTGCAACAAAAATGTTTTGCAACAAGAGCAAGGAGCGGCAAATAAAATAATGGGTGTGAGATAAAAAGACATTATAGGAGACTAATACAAGGATGAGAGCATCAACATAGTCTTTCAAGAAGTGTTGCACATAGTGCACATCATGTCTTTCCCATACCCACACACCAAAAGAGATATAGCAAATGGCTCCACAAGCTTAGTAAAATGCACCAAGCAACACATGAAAAATAAAGCTTGAGCCTTTTAGAAACCACCAAGGAGTCAAAAGCAATAAGAGGTGGTAACTAAAGATTTGGAATATCAATTAAAGATGTACTATTCTCACGTGTATAAGTTTCTAAGTAGACACTAATCACTAAGATATGGGTCTACAAATAAACATGTACACATAAGATAGATACACGGGTAAAGATCATGATATCCAGGAGGAAGTCATAGATACACCAATAAGATCTTTGCTTAAAAGCATAGCACAAAGCCCAATTTTATCTTAAAGGAATATAAATGAACTTCCAACACATACTCATCATAGCATCAAAAATTATCCACAAGGGATAAAGGTTAACAAATGGATGCTCCGAGTAAGATAACAAGTATCCCAAAAGGCAAATGATTTTGAAAAATCCAATATTGACATACCAATTGAAAGGACAATTGAAAGGACAAAGATTTTGAAAATTCATCAATGTTGCACATGAGAGACTTTAAGTAGAAAGTGCTAGATTGACATAATTGGGATCGATGAATCATAGAAATGAATATATAGTCCTCTTATATGTAATCATCCCGGCTTACTCACATTTGCAATAAAGACGTTTTGCAAGAATCAAATTAATTGCAACAAAAAGATTCATGCCAAGATACAACCTACACAAGGTTGAAAACTAGAAATGTATGCATGAGGTAGATACTTGTTACCGAGATAGCATTGGTGATGTATAGTATAAGAGTTAACGATCATCCAAACTTGGCTCCAATGAACACATGGTGACACCACCTTCCTTGTAAATGAGACAAGCTTCCAATGCATCTCCACATGTACCTAAAACAAATTCAAGTACAAAATGGTACCCAAACTCATTGGGTCCAAAGTAGTTAGAGCAACTACAATACATAGGACAAACTCCACATAAATATGTGCATATTGATATGAAATTGAATTTCATGCACATCTTAGCCATTTAGGATTTGATGGAGTTTATCCTATATATTGGATCAACGAAAGTACACATGCCATAAGATATACATATAGTAAGTATGCATGCACAAGACTTTCAAGAACCAAACGAGATACAATTTGGACAAAACACCAATTAAACCAAGAAAGCACACACAAGTGTGACAAGAAAAAGAATTGTCCAAATTATATCAAGGACCCAAATCAACACATGATTGAAGAAACCACTTTGAAAAGATACCAAATTAAAGCAAGAAACCAATTGAAGAAAATACCATCAAATAATAAACCAAACCCTCTACACTTTTCATGATGGCACAAAGTGCCAAGACGAAAAATGTTTGTCTTCCAAAGAGACACGTCATCGGGATCAAATACCAAATGAAGACAACTAATGTTCAAAAGCATATAGGATTGCTCCCCCAAGATGTGTGCATTATTTATGATCTTGCATTTGAATACAAAATGCACACAAATGAGATCATCACTCTCCATATATATATATATATATATTCAAACACTAGTCATATTCAAGAAAGGCAAGAAATTGCAATACCAATTTAAAGAATGATGTTCCACTCAAAGTAGGATAGCTTCCCAAAGAATAGTGCATTATCAAAAAGTATGACTTTTGAATGTCAATGCACAAGAATTGGATCATTGCTTTTCCCAACTCAAGAAAGCACAAAACAAATTTCAAGTAGAGCAATAAAGTATCCAAAAGATACAAGGAAGACAAATAAGAGTTAGATCAAAAGCAAATCCTTGGCAATCAAATAAGGCAATTCAAAGCAAGAGCCAAAGTGAATATGATCAACATATTTACCCCCAAATATGATTATCACTTGTCAAGACAAGTAACGTATGGAGATATTTCTCGGTGGTGGATTGCAAGGATATATTCAAGATCATATTCACAAAACATAAGCATGAGGCAAAGAATAGGAATTAAAAGCCATGCTTAGATAGATATTCTTGATAGATTCACAAATCATGTGATAATGCAAAGCAACTCCAAGGAGTAGCTTGAATCAATTGGCTTCCCAAAAAGATATATGAGAACATATTTAGGGAAAGCCATATCAAGAACATCCTCCACAAACAAGATCCAAAAGAGTGAGAGACAAAGAGCATTTAAGTAAATGGGAACTTGTTTGAGCAACATGCCACATAGGAACAAGATAATTAGCAATATCAATTCTAGGTGGCAAAACCTCACATGTTCACATTTTCTAGGCTTGTAATATGCACATAGCTTATTACTCCCCCATAATGTGATAATCCATTTATTTTAAAACAAGAGGCAAACAAAAACAACTAGAGAAATTAATGGACATTATAGAATTTGAATTTCTCATGAGCAAGACATACCACAAAGAGAATAGATAATATTGATATATCAAAACTAAGTGGTATTCCTCATGTACACACATTTTTAGGATTGTGAAGTGCACGAAGCATATCACTCTCCAAAAATGGATAGTCCATTTATCTCTCAAAGAGAGCCAACAAGATAAGATAGCAAATAAAAGCAATAGGGCTCAAAACAAGTGGATGGTGTGCAAACCAAAATACACATACTTGATTTCTCAAGATAAGTAAGTAGAGAGCACAACACATACAAACACTAGCAAGGTACAAAACCTAACACATGCAAGGGTGCAAGCAACTTTCAATGTATATATGATTTAAATAAAAGTTACCGCAAGGAGGAACATTGGATATGAGATAGAACAATATAATCCATATGACTTGACTTGAGAGAATATAATTGATGAAGATCCCTTAATTCTTCATAGTGTAGCCAAGTCTCCAAAGCCCTCCAACAACGCCTATTGATCAAGTTTTAGCTTGTTGGTCCCCAACCAAGTTGGGTCCTAAGAGGTTAGTCACAATAGGTTTGGCAACCCAAATGGTTCTTTTCTTGACACCACTTTGAGTACCAACATATTTGGCAAACACATTGCCAACCTTATCCTTTCGAAGAGAATAAACATCATTAATTATAATGGGGTTGGATAAGGTACCATTTGTGCATGAAGAAGCAAGGTGACCCTTCTCACGACATAGGTAGCAACATCTACTTCCTCCTCTCTTCTTAGTTGGAGTCTTGACTTGAGGAGGGGTAGCTTGATTCTTCTTGGGAAGAGACCGTTCTTCAATTTGAGGAGCTTGAGTTTGAACTTGAGGTTTCTTCCCTTGTTGCTTATCACTAAGAGCTTTCTTCTTCAAAGGGCAAGATCTAACATGGTGCCCTTCAACTTTGCACTTGAAGCAAACAATCTTGGCCGAATCCTTGACTTGTTCTTGGCCCTTGTTCATCTTGTTAACCTTGGACTTGTTCTTGATATTGGAGTTGAATCCAAGTCCACTCTTGTCATTTGGGCGTCTTTGAACACTCAACATATTGTCAAGTGTAGAATCCCCAAAATGACGCTTTTCCAAGTCTTTCTTCAAAGAAGTGACTTGGGCCTTGAGCTCATTTAATTCCTCTACATGGTTAGTATCAACACAAACACTAGAGGAAATAGATGCTTCATTGTTAGAGCAACAAGGTATGGAAAGTAATTCATCACAAGATGTAGAAGCATTGTGAGTGGATGAATCACTCGGACTAGCACATGGCAATAAGGCATTTCTAGAAGAAGTTGTGCCAATATCCACATGAGGCTCACAAGATGTTACCTTTGTAGAGATAGCCTCATGAGCTAACTTTAGCCTAGCATGGGATGCTAGAAGATCATCATTAGAGTTAGAAAGCTTTTCATGACTTTCTTCCAATTTCCCATACTTACTAGATAGCAACTCAAGTTGAGCCCTTAGCTCAACATTCTCCTTCAAAATAGATGCTTCACAAGAAGTGGAGTTAGTAGCACAAGCATCATTAACATTAGAAATGGAAGAAGACAAATTGGTAAGCTTATCATTCTTAGATAGTTGAGTTTGGAGTTGATCATGAGACTTGATGAGGAGAGAGTGTTCACTTTCTAAAGCCTTGAGAGCTTTGTCAAGTTTCTCTATGTCCTCACTTAGTCTAGCATTGTCAACACCAAATTCAACTTTTTCCTTTTTAAGCACTTTATATTTTGCAATAGCATGATCTCTTTCCTTAATGATTTTAGCAATAATAAGATCATTAGACTCATCAAGGGATTCAAGTTTCTCTTCAAGAGAAGACCTAAGCTCTTCTTCTTTTTCAAGAGAAGCGTTCAAGTAAGCTATGGTGATAGAGTCATCTCTCTCAATTTGACACTTCTCATCAAATTGACTTTCCAAATCCTCAATGAATTCCCTACTCTTAATAATATAAGCAATGATTTCACATAGAGGAGGGATAGCTTTACTACCTTTGGGGAGAGCACCAAGTACCATCTCACCCATCTTGGTTAAGGATTCAAAGTCAAAACCTTCTTCATGAGAATCCTCATCCACATCATCACAATTTGGATTCGAGGTGGGAGATACCTCGGAATCCTTAGCCATAAGGCAAACATGATTAATGGTTGAAGAGGATGAAGAAATACTTGAAGCTCCATTGAGTTCCATGTCTTGTTCCAACAAGTGTTGGGATTCCTCTACATTGTTAGTCATGCAAATACTAGAGGATATGGAAGAGTAATTTTCATCACAACAAGACATAGAGAGCATATCATCATCATATTTAGTTAAACAACTATTACTTGATATGCAAGGACAATCAACTCTAGCATGTATGACATTTGGAGTGCTAGAAGAGTTTAAGTCCAAAGATAGAACATTACAATGTGATAGAGAAGAAGTATAATCAATAGTAAGTTCACCATCACCAATGCAATTTCTATCACCACTCACCATATCATTTCCTTGTGACGAATCACATGTTGGTGAAGTGGAAGAAGTTGTGAACTCATCACGGCCGGAGGTGGAGGGAGAACAATCATCCTCAATAATTTTGGACACTTCATATATATCTTGAAGCTTGGTCCAAAGCTCATGTGCATTTCGAAAAGGCATGATTGAAGCAAGAACTACATCGCTCAAAACACACATAAGACCATTAGTAACTTGAGTCTCGAGATGAGAGTTTATCTCATCCTCTAAAGATAATTCTTGGGAATCCTTTGGAGGAGATAAACTCACATCTACAATCCTCTTAATATAATTTGGACCCATGGCCCTAAAAAGATTAAGCATGCGAATTTTCCAAACATCATAATTTGTGCCATTGAATATGAAAGTGGGATCGTGCACTAATTCTCTAAACGACATCTTTTACTCTCTAGGCGGTAAAGCCCAAAAAGAGAGCCCAGGCTCTGATACCAATTGAAAGGACAATGATGTCGCCTAGAGGGGGGGGGTGAATAGGCGGTTTAAAACTTTTCCGGTTTAGGCTTGATAATTGCGGAATAAAACTAGGTGTTTAAATTAACAAGCCGACAACCTAAATAAACTAGGCTCACCTATGTGCACCAACAACTTATGCTAAACAAGATAAACAACAAGGTGATAGCAATAGAATACTTCAAGCACGAAGGCTATCACAATGTAAAGTGCATAAGTAAAAGCTCGGGTATAGAAATAACCGAGGCACGCGGAGACGAGGATGTATTCCCGAGTTCCTCCTTGTTAAGGGAGTACGTCTCGTTGGAGAGGTGTGAACCGACACAACGGTTCAACAACCACAAAGGTTTCACCTTCTTCTCCGATGAACCGCACCACAAAGGCTTGGTTCACCTTCCACTATCGGAATTCCTTCGAGGCGGAATCCGGAGCCTTTCAACAACAATCCGGGGCACAACCCACAATGGGATTGGGGGCTCCCGAACGGCCTCCAACAACAATCCGGGGCACAACCCACAATGGGATTGGGGGCTCCCGAACGGCTTCAAGTGACCACACAAGGGTCCAACCACCACAAAGGCGTCTAGGGTCCAAGGACCCAAGAGTAACAAGTTCACAAGTTTTCAACTTCCACGAATCCTCGTGGAGAGCACACCGATGCACCAAATGCAAAAGGCAAGAGCACAAGTGCTCAAATCCTTCACTCTCAAATTCCAACAAAGCAACAAATGCTTATGGGGGAATAAGAGAGGAAGAACAAAGAGGAGATGCACCAAGAACTCCAAGATCAAGATCTACAAGGTTTCCCTCACATAGAGGAGAAATCGATCGGTGGAAACGTAGATCAAGATCACCTCTCACTTTCCCTCAAATATTAGCAAGAACCATGGGAGGGATTGAGAGGAAGAGCAAGCTTTACAAAGGGCAACAATGGAGGAGAGAGAGGAGAAAGACTTGCTCTAGAGCTTGTCAACCATTGGGGAAGAAGGCCCCTTAAATAGCTCAACTCAAAAATCCAGCCGTTGCAGCACTTCTTGTTCCGCAAGTGCGGTAGTACCGGCCTAAAGCCCGGTAGTACCGGCCCTGCGGTATCTTCGTCAACGCAGAAAACCGAGCGCGCGGTACTACCGGGGAAAAATACCCCGGTACTACCGGGCCCAAGTGCTGGGCTCCAACCCCGGTACTACCGGGGCCATCCGTGCCAAAACGTCCGAAAACCAACTTCAGAGAGTAGTACCGCAGAGAGCCCGGTACTACCGCAGCGAGCCCGGTACTACCGGCTTACTGCGGTACTACCGGAACAAAACTCTCCGGTACTACCGGGCCTGTCCGAACACCAAAAACACAGCTATAACTTTTGCAAATGAACTCCGAATGAGGTGAGACCAACTCCGTTGGAAAGGTACCGACAAGGAGAAGGCTACAAAAAGTGAAAATATTGCATCCCATAAATAGAGTAAAATCACCACACATGGCAAGGTGTGGGACTTTCCTCACGGTTGAACCGGCAATATTTCCGCCACCGAAAACGCAACTAGTTTTCCAAGGTAAAACCGTTTTCGATGAACTAGAGCTTGACATGGAGATGAACCAAGCTCTAATTCCTCACCACCATAAAAGCCAAATAAGAACCAAGAAATATGATATGCCAAGTATGCAAAGGTTTGAGCTCTCCACAACGATGCGATCAAGTTACTCACTTGAGAGCCCCTCTTGATAGTACGCCGTCTATCCTAAAACCCGGTCTCCCACTAACACCATGAGACCGGTAAAAGAAAACCTATCAAGATCATACCTTTGCCTTGCGCATTCCACTTGAGCTCGATGATGACGATCTTGACTCTCTCAAGTTGAAACACCTTTCTTGATTGTGCTTGCTAGCACATGCTTGATGAAGACTTCTCCAAATGCTCCCCCATACTCCATTATGGGAGGGCCTCGCTAAGCATCGTCTTCATGACTCCTTTGCAACCTTCAATCAAATGATATCTTCGAGATGCATCATATTGAGCTTGCACTTCATCTTCTTCTCTTGATATGTATGATGGCTTGGTGGTAAACATGATTGTTCACTCAATCTTCTATTCCAAGCCATACTTGCAATGAGCTCAACTCTTCACATGACCATTCTTCATATAAACCCTTGAGTAGAGCATTGATCATCATGTAATCTACTAGAGTCCAACACATGAACTCCAATCTTTTCCTATGGACAAGATCTACAAGTATATCTCAAAGCAAACATTAGTCCATAAGGATTGTCATTAATTACCAAAACCACGCATGGGGGCAACCATGCACTTTCAATCTCCCCCATTTTGGTAATTGATGACAATCCCTTTTACGAGGGTTTATATAATAAATTTAAGCAACCATGCAACACAAAGAGCAAGGATGCAAGAGAACAAACCCATATTCCCTTAAACCCTCTAAATTTCTCCCCCATTGGCATTGATTGCCTAAATGAGAAGAAAAACTTAGAAGGCCAATATAGTGCGAGCTCCCCCATAAAGTGTGCATTTCTCATAATATGAGTGAAATCAAATGCACATATCCAATGACGAATAGATGGAGGGAGATCAAGCTATATAGAGGATCCAAATATTGCAAGAGAAGATCAAATAGAAAGATACTTCAACGAAAGAAGCAAGCAATCAAAAGGATCCGAAAAGTGTTCTAAATATCAAGAGGGAACTCCCCAAGGTACGTGCACAAATAGGATTTGTATTTCAATATAGTGTGCACAACATGGAATCCTCACTCCCTCCTAGATAAATTCTAACACAAGCACATGCAAGAGAATATAAATGAGAAGTGAGGCAACACAATTTGCAACAAAAATGTTTTGCAACAAGAGCAAGGAGCGGCAAATAAAATAATGGGTGTGAGATAAAAAGACATTATAGGAGACTAATACAAGGATGAGAGCATCAACATAGTCTTTCAAGAAGTGTTGCACATAGTGCACATCATGTCTTTCCCATACCCACACACCAAAAGAGATATAGCAAATGGCTCCACAAGCTTAGTAAAATGCACCAAGCAACACATGAAAAATAAAGCTTGAGCCTTTTAGAAACCACCAAGGAGTCAAAAGCAATAAGAGGTGGTAACTAAAGATTTGGAATATCAATTAAAGATGTACTATTCTCACGTGTATAAGTTTCTAAGTAGACACTAATCACTAAGATATGGGTCTACAAATAAACATGTACACATAAGATAGATACACGGGTAAAGATCATGATATCCAGGAGGAAGTCATAGATACACCAATAAGATCTTTGCTTAAAAGCATAGCACAAAGCCCAATTTTATCTTAAAGGAATATAAATGAACTTCCAACACATACTCATCATAGCATCAAAAATTATCCACAAGGGATAAAGGTTAACAAATGGATGCTCCGAGTAAGATAACAAGTATCCCAAAAGGCAAATGATTTTGAAAAATCCAATATTGACATACCAATTGAAAGGACAATTGAAAGGACAAAGATTTTGAAAATTCATCAATGTTGCACATGAGAGACTTTAAGTAGAAAGTGCTAGATTGACATAATTGGGATCGATGAATCATAGAAATGAATATATAGTCCTCTTATATGTAATCATCCCGGCTTACTCACATTTGCAATAAAGACGTTTTGCAAGAATCAAATTAATTGCAACAAAAAGATTCATGCCAAGATACAACCTACACAAGGTTGAAAACTAGAAATGTATGCATGAGGTAGATACTTGTTACCGAGATAGCATTGGTGATGTATAGTATAAGAGTTAACGATCATCCAAACTTGGCTCCAATGAACACATGGTGACACCACCTTCCTTGTAAATGAGACAAGCTTCCAATGCATCTCCACATGTACCTAAAACAAATTCAAGTACAAAATGGTACCCAAACTCATTGGGTCCAAAGTAGTTAGAGCAACTACAATACATAGGACAAACTCCACATAAATATGTGCATATTGATATGAAATTGAATTTCATGCACATCTTAGCCATTTAGGATTTGATGGAGTTTATCCTATATATTGGATCAACGAAAGTACACATGCCATAAGATATACATATAGTAAGTATGCATGCACAAGACTTTCAAGAACCAAACGAGATACAATTTGGACAAAACACCAATTAAACCAAGAAAGCACACACAAGTGTGACAAGAAAAAGAATTGTCCAAATTATATCAAGGACCCAAATCAACACATGATTGAAGAAACCACTTTGAAAAGATACCAAATTAAAGCAAGAAACCAATTGAAGAAAATACCATCAAATAATAAACCAAACCCTCTACACTTTTCATGATGGCACAAAGTGCCAAGACGAAAAATGTTTGTCTTCCAAAGAGACACGTCATCGGGATCAAATACCAAATGAAGACAACTAATGTTCAAAAGCATATAGGATTGCTCCCCCAAGATGTGTGCATTATTTATGATCTTGCATTTGAATACAAAATGCACACAAATGAGATCATCACTCTCCATATATATATATATATATATTCAAACACTAGTCATATTCAAGAAAGGCAAGAAATTGCAATACCAATTTAAAGAATGATGTTCCACTCAAAGTAGGATAGCTTCCCAAAGAATAGTGCATTATCAAAAAGTATGACTTTTGAATGTCAATGCACAAGAATTGGATCATTGCTTTTCCCAACTCAAGAAAGCACAAAACAAATTTCAAGTAGAGCAATAAAGTATCCAAAAGATACAAGGAAGACAAATAAGAGTTAGATCAAAAGCAAATCCTTGGCAATCAAATAAGGCAATTCAAAGCAAGAGCCAAAGTGAATATGATCAACATATTTACCCCCAAATATGATTATCACTTGTCAAGACAAGTAACGTATGGAGATATTTCTCGGTGGTGGATTGCAAGGATATATTCAAGATCATATTCACAAAACATAAGCATGAGGCAAAGAATAGGAATTAAAAGCCATGCTTAGATAGATATTCTTGATAGATTCACAAATCATGTGATAATGCAAAGCAACTCCAAGGAGTAGCTTGAATCAATTGGCTTCCCAAAAAGATATATGAGAACATATTTAGGGAAAGCCATATCAAGAACATCCTCCACAAACAAGATCCAAAAGAGTGAGAGACAAAGAGCATTTAAGTAAATGGGAACTTGTTTGAGCAACATGCCACATAGGAACAAGATAATTAGCAATATCAATTCTAGGTGGCAAAACCTCACATGTTCACATTTTCTAGGCTTGTAATATGCACATAGCTTATTACTCCCCCATAATGTGATAATCCATTTATTTTAAAACAAGAGGCAAACAAAAACAACTAGAGAAATTAATGGACATTATAGAATTTGAATTTCTCATGAGCAAGACATACCACAAAGAGAATAGATAATATTGATATATCAAAACTAAGTGGTATTCCTCATGTACACACATTTTTAGGATTGTGAAGTGCACGAAGCATATCACTCTCCAAAAATGGATAGTCCATTTATCTCTCAAAGAGAGCCAACAAGATAAGATAGCAAATAAAAGCAATAGGGCTCAAAACAAGTGGATGGTGTGCAAACCAAAATACACATACTTGATTTCTCAAGATAAGTAAGTAGAGAGCACAACACATACAAACACTAGCAAGGTACAAAACCTAACACATGCAAGGGTGCAAGCAACTTTCAATGTATATATGATTTAAATAAAAGTTACCGCAAGGAGGAACATTGGATATGAGATAGAACAATATAATCCATATGACTTGACTTGAGAGAATATAATTGATGAAGATCCCTTAATTCTTCATAGTGTAGCCAAGTCTCCAAAGCCCTCCAACAACGCCTATTGATCAAGTTTTAGCTTGTTGGTCCCCAACCAAGTTGGGTCCTAAGAGGTTAGTCACAATAGGTTTGGCAACCCAAATGGTTCTTTTCTTGACACCACTTTGAGTACCAACATATTTGGCAAACACATTGCCAACCTTATCCTTTCGAAGAGAATAAACATCATTAATTATAATGGGGTTGGATAAGGTACCATTTGTGCATGAAGAAGCAAGGTGACCCTTCTCACGACATAGGTAGCAACATCTACTTCCTCCTCTCTTCTTAGTTGGAGTCTTGACTTGAGGAGGGGTAGCTTGATTCTTCTTGGGAAGAGACCGTTCTTCAATTTGAGGAGCTTGAGTTTGAACTTGAGGTTTCTTCCCTTGTTGCTTATCACTAAGAGCTTTCTTCTTCAAAGGGCAAGATCTAACATGGTGCCCTTCAACTTTGCACTTGAAGCAAACAATCTTGGCCGAATCCTTGACTTGTTCTTGGCCCTTGTTCATCTTGTTAACCTTGGACTTGTTCTTGATATTGGAGTTGAATCCAAGTCCACTCTTGTCATTTGGGCGTCTTTGAACACTCAACATATTGTCAAGTGTAGAATCCCCAAAATGACGCTTTTCCAAGTCTTTCTTCAAAGAAGTGACTTGGGCCTTGAGCTCATTTAATTCCTCTACATGGTTAGTATCAACACAAACACTAGAGGAAATAGATGCTTCATTGTTAGAGCAACAAGGTATGGAAAGTAATTCATCACAAGATGTAGAAGCATTGTGAGTGGATGAATCACTCGGACTAGCACATGGCAATAAGGCATTTCTAGAAGAAGTTGTGCCAATATCCACATGAGGCTCACAAGATGTTACCTTTGTAGAGATAGCCTCATGAGCTAACTTTAGCCTAGCATGGGATGCTAGAAGATCATCATTAGAGTTAGAAAGCTTTTCATGACTTTCTTCCAATTTCCCATACTTACTAGATAGCAACTCAAGTTGAGCCCTTAGCTCAACATTCTCCTTCAAAATAGATGCTTCACAAGAAGTGGAGTTAGTAGCACAAGCATCATTAACATTAGAAATGGAAGAAGACAAATTGGTAAGCTTATCATTCTTAGATAGTTGAGTTTGGAGTTGATCATGAGACTTGATGAGGAGAGAGTGTTCACTTTCTAAAGCCTTGAGAGCTTTGTCAAGTTTCTCTATGTCCTCACTTAGTCTAGCATTGTCAACACCAAATTCAACTTTTTCCTTTTTAAGCACTTTATATTTTGCAATAGCATGATCTCTTTCCTTAATGATTTTAGCAATAATAAGATCATTAGACTCATCAAGGGATTCAAGTTTCTCTTCAAGAGAAGACCTAAGCTCTTCTTCTTTTTCAAGAGAAGCGTTCAAGTAAGCTATGGTGATAGAGTCATCTCTCTCAATTTGACACTTCTCATCAAATTGACTTTCCAAATCCTCAATGAATTCCCTACTCTTAATAATATAAGCAATGATTTCACATAGAGGAGGGATAGCTTTACTACCTTTGGGGAGAGCACCAAGTACCATCTCACCCATCTTGGTTAAGGATTCAAAGTCAAAACCTTCTTCATGAGAATCCTCATCCACATCATCACAATTTGGATTCGAGGTGGGAGATACCTCGGAATCCTTAGCCATAAGGCAAACATGATTAATGGTTGAAGAGGATGAAGAAATACTTGAAGCTCCATTGAGTTCCATGTCTTGTTCCAACAAGTGTTGGGATTCCTCTACATTGTTAGTCATGCAAATACTAGAGGATATGGAAGAGTAATTTTCATCACAACAAGACATAGAGAGCATATCATCATCATATTTAGTTAAACAACTATTACTTGATATGCAAGGACAATCAACTCTAGCATGTATGACATTTGGAGTGCTAGAAGAGTTTAAGTCCAAAGATAGAACATTACAATGTGATAGAGAAGAAGTATAATCAATAGTAAGTTCACCATCACCAATGCAATTTCTATCACCACTCACCATATCATTTCCTTGTGACGAATCACATGTTGGTGAAGTGGAAGAAGTTGTGAACTCATCACGGCCGGAGGTGGAGGGAGAACAATCATCCTCAATAATTTTGGACACTTCATATATATCTTGAAGCTTGGTCCAAAGCTCATGTGCATTTCGAAAAGGCATGATTGAAGCAAGAACTACATCGCTCAAAACACACATAAGACCATTAGTAACTTGAGTCTCGAGATGAGAGTTTATCTCATCCTCTAAAGATAATTCTTGGGAATCCTTTGGAGGAGATAAACTCACATCTACAATCCTCTTAATATAATTTGGACCCATGGCCCTAAAAAGATTAAGCATGCGAATTTTCCAAACATCATAATTTGTGCCATTGAATATGAAAGTGGGATCGTGCACTAATTCTCTAAACGACATCTTTTACTCTCTAGGCGGTAAAGCCCAAAAAGAGAGCCCAGGCTCTGATACCAATTGAAAGGACAATGATGTCGCCTAGAGGGGGGGGGTGAATAGGCGGTTTAAAACTTTTCCGGTTTAGGCTTGATAATTGCGGAATAAAACTAGGTGTTTAAATTAACAAGCCGACAACCTAAATAAACTAGGCTCACCTATGTGCACCAACAACTTATGCTAAACAAGATAAACAACAAGGTGATAGCAATAGAATACTTCAAGCACGAAGGCTATCACAATGTAAAGTGCATAAGTAAAAGCTCGGGTATAGAAATAACCGAGGCACGCGGAGACGAGGATGTATTCCCGAGTTCCTCCTTGTTAAGGGAGTACGTCTCGTTGGAGAGGTGTGAACCGACACAACGGTTCAACAACCACAAAGGTTTCACCTTCTTCTCCGATGAACCGCACCACAAAGGCTTGGTTCACCTTCCACTATCGGAATTCCTTCGAGGCGGAATCCGGAGCCTTTCAACAACAATCCGGGGCACAACCCACAATGGGATTGGGGGCTCCCGAACGGCCTCCAACAACAATCCGGGGCACAACCCACAATGGGATTGGGGGCTCCCGAACGGCTTCAAGTGACCACACAAGGGTCCAACCACCACAAAGGCGTCTAGGGTCCAAGGACCCAAGAGTAACAAGTTCACAAGTTTTCAACTTCCACGAATCCTCGTGGAGAGCACACCGATGCACCAAATGCAAAAGGCAAGAGCACAAGTGCTCAAATCCTTCACTCTCAAATTCCAACAAAGCAACAAATGCTTATGGGGGAATAAGAGAGGAAGAACAAAGAGGAGATGCACCAAGAACTCCAAGATCAAGATCTACAAGGTTTCCCTCACATAGAGGAGAAATCGATCGGTGGAAACGTAGATCAAGATCACCTCTCACTTTCCCTCAAATATTAGCAAGAACCATGGGAGGGATTGAGAGGAAGAGCAAGCTTTACAAAGGGCAACAATGGAGGAGAGAGAGGAGAAAGACTTGCTCTAGAGCTTGTCAACCATTGGGGAAGAAGGCCCCTTAAATAGCTCAACTCAAAAATCCAGCCGTTGCAGCACTTCTTGTTCCGCAAGTGCGGTAGTACCGGCCTAAAGCCCGGTAGTACCGGCCCTGCGGTATCTTCGTCAACGCAGAAAACCGAGCGCGCGGTACTACCGGGGAAAAATACCCCGGTACTACCGGGCCCAAGTGCTGGGCTCCAACCCCGGTACTACCGGGGCCATCCGTGCCAAAACGTCCGAAAACCAACTTCAGAGAGTAGTACCGCAGAGAGCCCGGTACTACCGCAGCGAGCCCGGTACTACCGGCTTACTGCGGTACTACCGGAACAAAACTCTCCGGTACTACCGGGCCTGTCCGAACACCAAAAACACAGCTATAACTTTTGCAAATGAACTCCGAATGAGGTGAGACCAACTCCGTTGGAAAGGTACCGACAAGGAGAAGGCTACAAAAAGTGAAAATATTGCATCCCATAAATAGAGTAAAATCACCACACATGGCAAGGTGTGGGACTTTCCTCACGGTTGAACCGGCAATATTTCCGCCACCGAAAACGCAACTAGTTTTCCAAGGTAAAACCGTTTTCGATGAACTAGAGCTTGACATGGAGATGAACCAAGCTCTAATTCCTCACCACCATAAAAGCCAAATAAGAACCAAGAAATATGATATGCCAAGTATGCAAAGGTTTGAGCTCTCCACAACGATGCGATCAAGTTACTCACTTGAGAGCCCCTCTTGATAGTACGCCGTCTATCCTAAAACCCGGTCTCCCACTAACACCATGAGACCGGTAAAAGAAAACCTATCAAGATCATACCTTTGCCTTGCGCATTCCACTTGAGCTCGATGATGACGATCTTGACTCTCTCAAGTTGAAACACCTTTCTTGATTGTGCTTGCTAGCACATGCTTGATGAAGACTTCTCCAAATGCTCCCCCATACTCCATTATGGGAGGGCCTCGCTAAGCATCGTCTTCATGACTCCTTTGCAACCTTCAATCAAATGATATCTTCGAGATGCATCATATTGAGCTTGCACTTCATCTTCTTCTCTTGATATGTATGATGGCTTGGTGGTAAACATGATTGTTCACTCAATCTTCTATTCCAAGCCATACTTGCAATGAGCTCAACTCTTCACATGACCATTCTTCATATAAACCCTTGAGTAGAGCATTGATCATCATGTAATCTACTAGAGTCCAACACATGAACTCCAATCTTTTCCTATGGACAAGATCTACAAGTATATCTCAAAGCAAACATTAGTCCATAAGGATTGTCATTAATTACCAAAACCACGCATGGGGGCAACCATGCACTTTCACCCATCAAGGCTTGTTGCTTTGAATAAGAATCTAAGCAGCCAACAAAAATGTGCCCTCATTGATAGGCACTTTGGTGGATTCCTTGCAATTGAAGCTCCAACAATGCCAGCTGACCTCAGTCAATGGGTCATGAGATGTTATGATCCAGACAAGTCGGAGCTTGTGATTCCCAACAGGGGGAGTGTTCCTGTTGATGCAAATAGCGTCTCTGACATGTGGGGGTTACCAAATTCAGGCATGAAGGTTGTGTGGGAGATTAATGCAGAAGTTGTAAAGGCAATCAATGCTGAATATGGTTTCAAACAAAGCACTGCTCCTGATTTGACAGCTTGGTGTACGATGATTAAAGACAAATTGAAAGGGGATTTTGGTGATAAGTTTGTGCGAGCATGGGCTGTTGTAGCATTCGATTGCTTTCTCGCACCAACTACTGGTCTTAAAGTTAGCCCTCGGTGTTACGTAGCGGTTTCTGACCTGGACCAGCTAGAACGAATGAACATTTCTCAATTTGTTGTTGATCAAATAAAGCAAGCATTCTTAGGATTGAAAAACAATAAGAAGTCAGTGTGCTGCTGTGTTTACGACCTAGTAGTAAGCATCCAACCGCTCCATCCGCTTTTTTTTGTTATCATGGTTCTAATTTTTTAACCCTAGTTTGTTAATGTACTTTTTTTGTGTTATGAATGATGTGCTCTATGCGGAGAAGTTGCTTAGATTTATCTGCTTGATTTTTTTTGGATAATAGGTGCATGCTTGTACTGTTTTTGTTTCCGGAATCATGCTATATGTTTTAGTTGCTTAGATATACTGAAACTTTTTGCTAAATTGCTTTTAACCTGTACAATAATTGCACAGAAATGCAACTTCTGTTGCATAGAATTGACCAAAAATTGCCATGATGCTTATTTTTGAAGGGGATCGTGTGCAGAAAACAAAAAATTTCCTAGCAACGATATCCTTAAACTAGCCAAGATCTATTCTATGCAGATATAGTAGTACGAACGGAGATCGGAATACGTACCCTTGTAGACCGAAAGCGGGGATTAGGTTCCCACACAAACGTTGTCGATGAAGACCGACGTAGCCGACCTGAAGGTCGTGTAGAGGAAGCAGGCCTCCGAGTACCGCTAGCGCAGCACCTCGCAGGGAGTCGCACACGTACGGTGGAGACGACGCCTCCGAAGCTCCAGTCCAGGACGAGCAGCGGAAGACTTGGACCGGAACACCAGCAGCGCGGCAGCGGGCTATGGTGGAGGAGATCCCCGACTCCTCTTGCTCGGCACGGCTCCAACTTGGGAACCACGAGATCGAGAGAGAAATCAGGAATTAATTGGTGAATTAAAAGGCTGGGGGTGCCCCTTCTTATATAGGCTCCCAAGGGGAGCCAACCTTGCCAGCCAGGCAATGTGGGACTAACCCCCCACAGCCTGGTTCAGCTTGGGAGGTGCGCCGGCCCCCTGGTGGGCCCCTTGTGGCCCACCTAGGCCGGCCCTCCTGGCCCCCCACCGAATTCCTCTAGGGAATTTTCCCCTCTTGGGCCTTCTTTCGTCCGGAAGGCCCATTTAGGGAAATCTGCCTTAATAAATTCGAAAATAAATATATAAAATCATATTTGCATATTAATAACACTAATTAATATCAAACATAATATATATAATATTTCCTAGCTCCGAAAACTCTTTCGGCGCTGCCCGATCTCCATCGGACCTCTCCCGGGACGTTCCCGGTGATCTCCTTCCTTTCCGGTTGTCTTGTCGAAACCCCTTAAGTGTGTTACCCTAGCGGTTCGATATAATATCAGGTATGATCAAGACTCCTCAATGATCAACGACTAATCCGTAGGCCTGGACCCCATGAATTAATCCCTGAGATATAACGAATGACTTTCATCTATCAAACTTGAACGTGAAGTCTTAGACCTTTTGCCATAGCGATACTTAGCACGTCCGAGCGTCGCTCCATAGATATCTCCATACCTAATCCCGACCTCGTTACCGACGACGTTATCTTCTACTCGTTCATGATCTCATGTCTCCGTGACCTAGTCACATGCTTGCAAGCTCATTAGACATGATCTCACCGAGTGGGCCCGAGAGTATCTATCCTGCTATGCGGACTGGCAAATCCCGCTCTTGACCCCTCGTCTCAATACTCCTTTCCAATACCCAAAAGTATCACCGTTATTGTCATACTAAATAAGATACGACGTTTGGTGCAATCAAAGTATCTTCGGGGAATATTAATAAGAGTTGATCTCACGGTCAAAGGTGTAACGACTATGTTCTCCAAATCTGGGTATGTCTATCACATCACTCTCCAGCGATATGACTCTCATTGCCGACCGGCGCCATGCCCCATGACCGGGAAACCTCGATCATCAATCGCGCAACGAAACTAGTCTTAGTAGAGTCTACTAGGGACCTGGTTGTTTACGTATCACACCCGCATTAATGTTTCCGCTTAATACGGTTCCAGCATGACACAAAAACCTATTATGAACAAACGAGATATGATAAAGAATACACTTTATTAATTGCCTCTAGGGCATATCTCCTTCAGTCTCCCACTTGCACTAGAGTACAATTTAATCTAGATTACAACTTGGTAAAAGCCTAACACCCATAGCTAACTGGTGTTGTTCATGCTTATCAAGCGGAAGAGGCTTCGTCAGCGGATCTGCCACATTCAGATCCGTATGCACTTTGCAAATCTTCACATCGCCTCCTTGTACGTACTGACGTATCACGTGGAAGCGTCGGAGAATGTGTTTGGCGGTGGAGTGAGACCTTGGCTCCTTGGCGTTCGCAATGGCACCCGTATTGTCGCAGAAGAGGATCACGGGGTCTTGCACGCTCGGGAACACTCCAAGTTCGATGACGAACTTCCTCAGCCACACAGCTTCATTCGCGGCCTCGCAGGCAGCAATGTACTCCGACTCCATTGTAGATTGTGCGACTATGGGTTGCTTCGCACTTCTCCAGCACATGGCGCCTCCATTCACCTTGAACACGTAACCTGTCTGTGACTTACAGTCATCGGGGTCTGAGCAGAAAC
The DNA here is from genome assembly GCA_026929855.1 of Poa annua. Lineage (NCBI taxonomy): Eukaryota > Viridiplantae > Streptophyta > Magnoliopsida > Poales > Poaceae > Poa > Poa annua. The sequence continues at coordinate 84,648,007 of CM049430.1, forward strand.
TTGCATCTACGTAACCCGTTACGCCAAGTTCCTCATCGCAGCCACCATACACAAGGAACATTTCCTTTGTCTTATTGAGATACTTAAGAATGCTCTTAACAGCTACCCAATGCGGCATTCCAGGATTACTCTGGAACCGGCTTGTCAAACTTAGAGCTAATGCCACATCTGGTCTAGTACTCAACATTGCATACATGATCGATCCTATGGCTGAAGCATAAGGATGTTTCGTCATTTCGGCCTTACCCAGTTCCGTCACCGGACACTGCGCCTTACGCAATATCTTATTCTTGATAACCGGCAGAGAACCCTTCTTTGCCTTCTCCATATGAAAACGCTTCAATATTTTATCAAGATAAGTACTCTGACTTAGTGCTAATAGGCGCCTTGATCTATCACGGTAGATTTTTATGCCTAAAACATACGCAGCTTCTCCTAAGTCCTTCATGGAAAACTTACTGTTTAAATATTCCTTCACGCTATTCAGAAGTTCCACATCATTCCCTATTAGCAATATGTCGTCAACATACAGTGCTAAGAACACAACCGAGCTCCCACTCATTTTCTTGTAAATACAGGTCTCTTCCACATCCTGGATAAATCCAAAACCTTTGATTACCTCATCAAAGCGAAGATTCCAGCTCCGAGATGCCTGCTTCAATCTATAGATGGATCGCTGAAGCTTGCACACCTTGTTAGCGCTTCCTGGATCGACAAAACCTTCCGGCTGTACCATGTACAACTCTTCCTCAATGTTTCCATTCAGGAAGGCCGTTTTGACGTCCATCTGCCAGATTTCATAATCATAGTAGGCAGCTACCGCTAACAAAATCCGAATAGACTTAAGCATCGCTACCGGTGAAAAAGTTTCATCGTAGTCAATTCCATGAACTTGTCGGAAACCCTTTGCGACAAGCCGAGCTTTATAGACGGTCACATTACCATCAGCATCAGTCTTCTTCTTAAAAATCCACTTATTCTCGACGGCCTTGCGCCCTTTGGGAATATCCACCAAAGTCCACACTTGGTTATCATACATGGATCCTATTTCGGATTTCATGGCTTCAAGCCATTTCTCGGACTCTAGACTCTCCATCGCCTCCTTGTAGTTCGTAGGTTCGTCTTGCTCGACTAGCATGACGGTGCAAACCATATTGCCATACCATTCTGGTGCGATCCGAGATCTACCAGACCTACGAGGTAGAACATCTTCCTCGATAGTTTCTCCCACTCCTTCCACGGAGGACGTTTCCGGAATTGCTTCCGTTGCGCCACTCGGAATCTCGAGTTCAGGATCAACGATTTCATCGAGGTCTACCTTCCTCCCACTTACTCCTTTCGCGAGAAAATCCTTCTCTAGAAAGGTACCGGTCTTCGCGACAAAAGTTTTGCCCTCAGCTTGGTTGTAGAAGGTGTACCCAACGGTTTCCCGCGGATATCCTACAAAGACGACTTTCTCCAACTTCGGTTCGAGTTTGTCGGGCTGTAGTTTCTTAACGTACGCCTCACAACCCCAAACCTTCAGAAACGATAACTTAGGCTTGTGGCCATACCATAATTCATACGGTGTCGTTTCAACGGACTTGGACGGAGCCCTATTTAAAATGAATGCGGCTGTTTCTAACGCATAACCCCAGAAGGACACTGGCAGATCGGTAAGAGACATCATAAATCGGACACTATCCAGTAGAGTACGATTACGTCGCTCGGACACACCGTTACGCTGCGGAGTTCCGGCGGGCGTAAGTTGGGGCACTATGCCACAACTCTTCAAATGTGTGCCAAACTCAAAACTCAAGTACTCTCCACCGCGATCGGACCGGAGATGCTTGATTTTCCTATTAAGCTGCAAGTAGATATAACCGTATCTACTCAATTCATCAGTGAAGGTGACGAAGTAACGATAACCATTGCGTGTCGAAACGCTCATTGGTCCACATACGTCTGTATGTATGATCCCCAACAAATCCGACGCCCGTTCAACGAAACCTTTGAACGGTGTCCTGGTCATTTTGCCCATGAGGCATGGTTCACATGTATCGAGGGATCCGAAATCCAACGAGTCCAAGAGTCCATCGGAGTGGAGTCGCTTCATGCGCTTTATACCAATATGACCAAGACGGCAATGCCACAAAAACATGGCGGTATCGTCACTACACTTAATTCGTTTGGCCTCTATGTTATGGATGTGAGTACTACGATCGAGATTCAACAAGAATAAACCATTACTCTCGGGAGCATCAACATAAAAGATATCATTCATATAAATAGCACAATTGCTTGACACTGATTTAAATGAATAACCGTCTTGTAACAGGCAAGACCCACTTATAATGTTTACACTCAAGGATGGCACAAAATAACATTTATTTAAAACCAAAACTAATCCCGATGGTAGATGCAGAGGGAGCGTGCCGACAGCCACCACGTCGACTCTCGATCCGTTGCCGACGCGCATCGTCACCTCATCCTTCGCCAGCCGCCTTCTATTCCGTAACTCCTCCTGAGAGTTACATATATGAGCAACAGAACCAGTATCAAATACCCACGTATTGCTCCGGGCGGATGTAAGGTACACATCTATAACATGTATATCAAATATACCTTGCTCTTTGTCGACCGTCTTGCCAGACTTCCTATCCTCCAGATACTTGGGGCAGTTGCGCTCAGGTGATCCGATGGTTACCTCCATCTTCTTCAGCTTGATTTCTAATTCAGCCACTTCGAGCATCTTCAGGATTTCCGACAGGGGTTTTGACGTCCCTTTCATGCCGTAGTCCACTATGGCGTTCTTATAGCTAGGGGGCAGAGAAATCAGCGCCCTATCAATCACCAACTCCTCTGGGATCACACTTCCCAGATCACTCAGAAGTCGAGCGCAGCCAAACAACTTGGCCAAGTGCTCACTGATATTGCCGTGCTCTTCCATCTGGGCTGAGAAGAGAAGCACAGTTGCCTCGTACGTCTCAGCCTTGACTTGTCGTGCAAAAACAACCATGAGTTCAGTGATTATTTCATAAGCACCCTTGTTCATGAAGCGGTTTTGCAGGTCAGCCTCCATGGCAAAGAGCATGCCACTCTGGACATAAGAAGAAATCTCCGCTTTTACCCCATGGACAATCCTTTCGATTTCCGGGGCAGTGCTGGGAAGATCACCTAAGGGGGAATCAAGGATGTAGGCCACCTTGTGGGTTTCAAGGATGGACTTCAGATCGCGGAACCAGGACACGAAGTTAGACCCATCGGTCTTAAGCTTCTCTTTCTCAATGAACAGGTTCAGGTTAAACGAGGGGCGAGACATCTACAATGGAATTTGCAACAACATAAGACTTTGTTCATAATAATTTTGAGTTATAGTATTTTTTAGAAAATAACTGACATAACTCCCACTCAAACGAACATCCCTCCTGGTCGTTTAAGCGATTACACGACCCCCATCCATTGCACCACCCCTCATCATCAAAGCCGGCGGCACAACTTCAGGAGTAGACAAAATTGTCCGCCACACCAATTTTGTGACTCGTGCTCGACCTTTCGGTCTTCCTGTTCCGAGGCCATACCTCTGAGTATGCTAGGCTCGCCACCAAAGACCTCCACGCTGACGCTTGTGCAACATGGCTTACACCCACCGTATGCGAACGAAGATATGTATGACACCCGATCATCACGGCCTGCCTCATAACGTAGAACTTTATTGGTGGTGCGCGTTGGAGGGAGAACACTAGTGGTATTTTGAAGGGATCATCTTATTCAGCTACCGCCGTGTAACACACAATCACACAAAATAAGATGCACACAAAACATCAAATGTAATGCAATGTGATATAGTCCATCGCGCCATGGTCTTCTTGGCGCCCGCAGTTTATAGACAATTTAATAAACCTACCTTGACCATATCACATAGCCCCTGCAAAATAAAGTTAGACGCTTCTACTTTATCTTTTGCATATTTTACGTGGCTTGGGGCTTTCGTAAATAGAACCGCTTCATACCTACGAATCTTATGACCACAACAACGATCCAATAATTGCATGTTTAAGCATCCCTTTCGGGCCCTCCATTGAAAATGCGAAGACCAACTAAAGAGAGAGAAACTGTCACCCGCCAGCCACATATACGGTACAAGCCGTATGTCAGTAGTGGAACCAGTCTCGCGTAAGCGTACGCGTAAAGTCGGTCCGGGCCGCTTCATCAACTCAATGCCGCTGGAATACACAAGTGCACGCTAGAGGGTAGCAAATAACAGGAACGGTGCCCCCGTGCAGAGCACGGGTTCTAACAGCGTACAACTATATCTTACGATAGATCGGCTCTGATACCACTGAAGGGGATCGTGTGCAGAAAACAAAAAATTTCCTAGCAACGATATCCTTAAACTAGCCAAGATCTATGCGGAGAAGTTGCTTAGATTTATCTGCTTGATTTTTTTTGGATAATAGGCGCGTGCTTGTACTGTTTTTGTTTCCGGAATCATGCTATATGTTTTAGTTGCTTAGATATACTGAAACTTTTTGCTAAATTGCTTTTAACCTGTACAATAATTGCACAGAAATGCAACTTGTGTTGCATAGAATTGACCAAAAATTGCCATGATGCTTATTTTTGAAGGGGATCGTGTGCAGAAAACAAAAAATTTCCTAGCAACGATATCCTTAAGCTAGCCAAGATCTATTATATGCAGATATAGTAGTACGAACGGAGATCGGAATACGTACCCTTGTAGACCGAAAGCGGGGATTAGGTTCCCGCACAAACGTTGTCGATGAAGACCGACGTAGCCGACCTCAAGGTCGTGTAGAGGAAGCAGGCCTCCGAGTACCGCTAGCGCAGCACCTCGCAGGGAGTCGCACACGTACGGTGGAGACGACGCCTCCGAAGCTCCAGTCCAGGACGAGCAGCGGAAGACTTGGACCGGAACACCAGCAGCGCGGCAGCGGGCTATGGTGGAGGAGATCCCCGACTCCTCTTGCTCGGCGCGGCTCCAACTTGGGAACCACGAGATCGAGAGAGAAATCAGGAATTAATTGGTGAATTAAAAGGCTGGGGGTGCCCCTTCTTATATAGGCTCCCAAGGGGAGCCAACCTTGCCAGCCAGGCAATGTGGGACTAACCCCCCACAGCCTGGTTCGGCTTGGGAGGTGCGCCGGCCCCCTGGTGGGCCCCTTGTGGCCCACCTAGGCCGGCCCTCCTGCCCCCCCACCGAATTCCCCTAGGGAATTTTCCCCTCTTGGGCCTTCTTTCGTCCGGAAGGCCCATTTAGGGAAATCTGCCTTAATAAATTCGAAAATAAATATATAAAATCATATTTGCATATTAATAACACTAATTAATATCAAACATAATATATATAATATTTCCTAGCTCCGAAAACTCTTTCGGCGCTGCCCGATCTCCATCGGACCTCTCCCGGGACGTTCCCGGTGATCTCCTTCCTTTCCGGTTGTCTTGTCGAAACCCCTTAAGTGTGTTACCCTAGCGGTTCGATATAATATCAGGTATGATCAAGACTCCTCAATGATCAACGACTAATCCGTAGGCCTGGACCCCATGAATTAATCCCTGAGATATAACGAATGACTTTCATCTATCAAATCTGAACGTGAAGTCTTAGACCTTTTGCCATAGCGATACTTAGCACGTCCGAGCGTCGCTCCATAGATATCTCCATACCTAATCCCGACCTCGTTACCGACGACGCTATCTTCTACTCGTTCATGATCTCATGTCTCCGTGACCTAGTCACATGCTTGCAAGCTCATTAGACATGATCTCACCGAGTGGGCCCGAGAGTATCTATCCTGCTATGCGGACTGGCAAATCCCGCTCTTGACCCCTCGTCTCAATACTCCTTTCCAATACCCAAAAGTATCACCGTTATTGTCATACTAAATAAGATACGACGTTTGGTGCAATCAAAGTATCTTCGGGGAATATCAATAAGAGTTGATCTCACGGTCAAAGGTGTAACGACTATGTTCTCCAAATATGGGTATGTCCATCACATCACTCTCCAGGGATATGACTCTCATTGCCGACCGGCTCCATGCCCCATGACCGGGAAACCTCGATCATCAATCGCGCAACGAAACTAGTCTTAGTAGAGGCTACTAGGGACCTGGTTGTTTACGTATCACACCCGCATTAATGTTTCCGCTTAATACGGTTCCAGCATGACACAAAAACCTATTATGAACAAACGAGATATGATAAAGAATACACTTTATTAATTGCCTCTAGGGCATATCTCCTTCAATTTTTCTGTACATGTTTGCTTTTTTTACTAACTTTTCCTCTTCATGACACTTTTTAACTAGATGCGGTACCTAGATTCACTGGTCGTTGACGAGCTAATTAGTGATTGCATGCCTCGCATAAACGCTTGGAACTCTGACTTGGTAAAGAAGGTTATGAAGAAGGACAGAATTGCTCCTGGGGTTTTTGGGAAATTACAAGTGAGCTTTATCTTCATCAATCTTGTATCACTAAATTACTTGTTCTGTTTTTTTCTTTGTGAAGTTTTTTGGCTTTTTTGTGTTTTTGTTAATGTTGTAATCATCTCTTCACTCCAAAAACAGCTTAAAGAGAAGTTCAGAAATACAACCCAAATCGGCTTTTTTGGGGGATTGCTTAAGGCAGAGCAATTTGTGAACGCAAATCTACCTGGAAACTACAATCAGAGCGTGAGTTCATGCTACTTCTATTTTTATTTTTTTTCAAACGGTTGGTCATTTTTTATTTAAATCTACTTAGTTGCTGATCATGACATATATGTTGCTTAAATAAACATAATTAGTTGCTCATATTGTTAATGACATTTAACACTTTTTTGTACTGTGTTTAATTTGTCACCTAGCTGATTAGTACCATATAAAAGTTGCTTCATTTTTCAAAGTTTGTTCCTCATGCGCACAAATTTAATGCAGAAAAAGAGGAAATTGGGAGTGCTCATTCACGGTTTGTGTTCGGAATTCGAGGGATCTCTTGCTAAATTTGTGCAAGGCGTGGGCAAGTTGGAACAAGCAGACAGCTCCAGGAATAAACGCACTACAAGTGCTAATGAGCAGGGAAAGACAAAGAAGCAGCGCACAAGAACCCGTGAGAAGAACATCATCCATGCAGATGAAGAAAGCCAAGAAGAAGATGACAGTGAAGATACCGAACCAGAGGACGCTGACAGCGAAGATGACACAGGGTATGTTTGAATTACTCAGTTCTACTGTTTAAGCTTATACATTTTACACATAACTGAAGGTTAAGTTGCTCATTTAGTATCTATAATTTGCCAACACAAGCAGTACTAGTTGCTTATATTCCATGAGATTTTTTTTGGTATTTTATTACTGCTGATGTTTTTTACACAAACTCACTTACTAAATTGCCCAACCTACCAGTAGTAGTTTCTTTTATAATTATCAATGTTTATGTACACTTGTGTTTTTATACCTTATTAATGTTGCTCACTTTCATTTTTTTGACAGAAAGCACAAAAAACAAGACACAGACGAAGATGACGATGACGAGGACCATGATGATGGGACAGGCAACGTAGGGGCTGAGGAAGAGGAGCAAGAGCAGAGTGAAAACAACAATGATACTGATGAGGAGAAGGAAGATGAAGATGAAGATACATCGGATCATGATGAAGCTCAGGGAGACCCAAGCAACAGGGACAATGACAATGATGTTGCTGGGGGAAATGATGATGGGAGTGCAAGAGGGGGAGCATCAGATGACAGGCAAGATGGAGACGATCCTGGCGACAAGATACCCCCAGGGCAGTACTATGTCAGGACTAGGTCCAAGAGATCCAAAGATAACACAAAAGGGGAGACAGGTAACAACAGCAGCGCATCACCATTGGGGGGTGAGATCTCTCTTTTGGATATATGCATGATGGAGAAGAAAAGCAAATACCCTCATGTCCCGCAACTAGAGTTGCCATTCATTTGGGACGAGACGCCAACATCCTGGTCTAAAATGTACAAATTTGATGATTTGATCGACCGATTAGCAATCCCCGTAGAAGAGCCAGATGAAATGAAGCTGAGTGGAGTCTGGTCTCAAGGTACATACAATGAGTGGTTTGAAGAATCACTCATGGCAGGAAAAGATACAACTAAATGCTCTGCAGGGAAATCAGCAACCATGGTTCTCAAAGAGATTAGCGAGAGGAGAGCCATGGCTAGGCAGCGGAGGACAATAAGCGGGGGTCCTGAATGCTCTGGGAAAACAATGCGGCAACAGTAGTTTCAGAAGAGCACCAAATTAGACTCCAGAATACTGGAAATACATTCGCACATCAGACACCTGCAAAAACATGTGGAACAACTTCAATGGAGCAAGAGGCAACTAAATCAATCATTTGGGACGCCAGCCCTTTATAACACGCCAGGACAACTTGTGCACCATCTGAGACGCGTGGTGGATCAGAGGTAATATGGGATGAAAGCAGGACAACTTGTGCACCATCTGAGATGCGATTTGGATCAGAGGTAATATGGGATGAAAGCCCAGCAACAGCTTCTTATAACCCATCTTACATGTCACAGGCAACACCAACTACCCAGGCAACAACATCAACTGCACAGGCCACAACATGCAGGGTTCAGGCAACATCATACATGTCACATTCAGCAACACCTACTGCACAGGCAACACCATCAACTGCACAGGCAAGAACATACAAGGTTCAGGCAACATCATACATGTCGCAGGCAGCATCATCATCTGTATGCGAAACGTCGGAGCTAAAATATTCCAAGCCCACGCTTCAGAGTTGCCCTCCACCTTCTCCGGCACAAGCAAAAAGGAATTCAGTGAAGGCTAAAGACCTGGCTGATATTCTGAAAAAAGTAACTCCTCCAAGCAAGAGATATGGGTTATCAACAACGACCAATCCAGCAACTGATCAAGCCATAGCAAGCGATGTTCGAAAGAAGTGCATTGGCGAAGGATACTGTGACCCCCCAAGCTTCAGCCTAGGGCCAGAATTTGATTCTCCTAATCAATCCACCATAGATTCAACGACAGCCTTATGCGAGGCCGGCGACGAACTTTTTGAGCAACTAGACGCAGATGATTTAGTTAGAGCATGTATTGAGGCTGAGAGACAGTCAAAACTGAAAGAGCAACAAAATTTCACAGCCACCGTTGTAGCCTCAACATCTGATTTTGAAACACCAGCAAAGCAAATCATTGTCCAAACTGGAGACTCTGTATCTGATGGAACCAATAGCTCATCATCAGGCCACAAAATTCATGCCAGGAGAATTATAAACCCCCAGCTCACATGCAATCATATGTGGATGATGGATGCAAGAAGCATTTTGTTTGCACCCCTGAGATTAATAAGCTATATGCATTAGTCATTTTGCATGGTGGAAGAAACACAAGAAGCAAGCAGGACTTCAAAAGGTACTTGTTTGTCCTTTTTTGCAGTGTTGCCAAAATGATTTTTTTGTTCCATACTTTATGCATGTCTGATTGCCGACGTAATCTGGCTTAGTTGCTTTTTGTAAGCTGCTTTTTAATTGCTAACTTTTAAATCTATCTCAGCCCACCTGTTGTAAACTTCAACGGCTACTTCATCACACTAAAGGAACTAGCAGATTCGGTGAAACCAGAGGGATGGTTGCACAATTCTGTAATGGAAGTAGGTTTCTTGCAAATTGCAAACAACTTGCCTGCTTTATCGAGGAAGATCATAATGCCTTTGAGGATTGCAGTGAGTTCATTATTGCTAGCTTTTATTTTTTGTTATTTAAGTCTAGCCATCCTTTTTTGCCAATATGTGTGTTCAATTTTTTTAGTTGTTGCTAACTAGATCAATTTCTATGCAGACACGCTTTCAGCAGCTACAGTCGTCAGGAGCTGAAATCAACAAATTGTTCAGTGCTCAACGACGTCTAGACAAACAAGACAAGGTTAGTTTCCTGGGGGATCAAACATGTGTGTTATGCCTGAAATCAGCAACTATTTTTGTTCATTTAGGCAACTTAAATACTAACTCAGGCAACAAGATATGTTGAGATAAGCAATTGTTTATGTTTACTTAAGCAACTAGTTAGACTTTTTTAAAAAGCAACAATTTGCTGTTTTTGGAAACACTTTCAACAGTTGTTTTACTTGGTAACACAATTTTTACCTTGGCCTCGAAATAATCTGTTTTTATATAACAGGTCATGCTTCCTGTCATGGAGTGTCTGGACCCAAAGGCAAAAGATCCAGTGAACCACTACTGGCTTCTGAATATCAACATCAGAGACAGGAAGTTTGAAGTGCTTGATTCATGGCGGACTCTACAAGATCGGGCTTTAAAGGATTGCGCACTAAGGATAATATCTTCCATTCGCAGCATTTGGGATGACAACTATGCCAAGTCTAAAGTAAAGCTGGACCCGTTCCCCCTCGTAGAAATACCTGTTCCAAGACAAATAACAAAGTAAGCATACCAAACTTCCCCTCTGTTGTATTTTTTTTACCTTATTTAGTACAGCCTAATCCTGCAGTAGTTTTTTTTACATTCTCTATGATATATGGTGGCTCAGCATATGATTAAAGTTGCCCATTATATGATCATAGTTGCCAAGAACTATGACAAAGTTGCCAAGTTGGTGGTCATAGTTGTCCGGAAAACTGATCAAAATTGCCCTCACACTATTCTCATGTGTTTTTACCCTAATCTATGATAAATGTTTGACCAGCATATAACAACGGTGGCCAAATAATCAAAGTTGCCCAGTTACGCTTTTTTTAATGCTCCTGCAGCAACTTTTTAGAATGCATTTCTTTTTGGAAAATAAACATTTATAAACGCACTTCTAACTGCTATTTTCCTTTTTAAAAGCCACGGCTGCGGTATATGCACAATTGCTAATGCATAGTTGTGGGACGGAAGAATCGTGCCAACCTATACAGGGAAAGATGTCCCAAACATGCGCAAGTTCATGAGTCATAGCTGGGTTACATCTGATAACAACAAAGCACCGTGGAGGGTTGCACTGCAAATGAAGTAGAAGGGTATGTTCCATGAAAAGTTGCTTTTTTCATGCACTGTCGTACATTCATGAAAGTTGTTTTTTTTGCAATCCAACCTTGTTTTTCTGAAACATTATAAAAATTTGCACAACAGAACAATTTGTGTTGCCTAAAAACACAACACAAATTTACATTTAAAAGTAAGAATATAGAAGTTGCTTGTCTTTGTGCCTTCAACTTGCCTCATTGCATCACCATCGCAACCCTTACACCAGGAAGTATTTTTTTAGTTACGCGCCTTGAAAATGCCTTCATCATCACAACCCTAGCGACGCAACCTCTCCTCACATGTAGCCGAATTGTGATCAAAGGAACCACACAAGCTGCACCGAATTTTTTGTTTTGGCTGCAACTCAAGAGCAGATTTAGTCCTGTGGGATTTTGCACGCCCTTTTGTTGTAGATTTAGGGGGGTCTCGAGCCTCATCAGGTGCAGGCGCACTGGTAGATGGTCCATCTTCTGCCCTTCTCTTCTTTTTCCGCGACTTGTTGAGCTGAGAGATTTCAGTAGCTGCTGCACGGACATGCCTATTCAAAATAGCAGCAGCAGCATCTGTTACACAGGAAATTTTGGCAACTTTGCCAAAATTCATGTTCAGGTTCGCATGACGCAGCTACATCTGTGATTCTGGAGGAAGCACGTCAGGTTGTTGCTGCCCACCTGCTGCTGCTTCTGCTGCCCCCATCGAAACTGCACGCTGCGTCCACCTTTTAATTAGGTACCGATCAGGTATTACATCAACACCCAGGTGAGTGAAAAGCTTGAGAATATGGCAGCACTGAAAGTGCATTCTATGTACTCCCAAGTTTTGGTGACTAATGACAACACAAAAAGTATTCTAATGTTTGTGATGAAGCATGCAGGCTATTTTACAGGTTGACTGTCAAAGAGGAATACTTAGGTTGCCTAAATATCATTTCAATTACACCTGGTATTTGTTCAGGAATTCGGTCAGGAGATTTCCGGGGCCCGGAAATTTCCGGTCCACAGACCGGAGATTTCCGAGCCAAACTTATAATTATCACTAAGTCTGAATTCAAATGCGTACTGACTCCAACTCAAGCTGAGCCGGAAATCCTCCCGGAGATTTCCGGCGCTCGGAGATTTCCGAGCCCCAGTCCGGAGATCTCCGAGTGACAGAGGAATTTCGACCAAGTCCAGAACTCAAATTGCGTACTGACTCCAAAACAATTTTAGCCGGAAATCCTCTCAGAGATTTCCGGCGCTCGGAGATTTCCGAGCCCCAATCCGGAGATCTCCGAGTGTCAGAGGAATTTCGACCAAGTCAAGAAGCCCAACCAGTACTGATCCAGTTTCTTGCTCAACCGGAAATTGCACCGGAAATTTCCGGGGTCCGGAGATCTCTGGTCCTCAACCCGGAGATTTCCGGGCTGGCGGCTGTGCAACGGGCAGATTTTGAGGAGGGGTATAAATACCCCTCCACCTACCTCCAGCTTCCCAAGCTTCCAGATTTTCTCTCTCCTTCATTGGTGCTGAAGCTCGTTTCTCCCGGATCTCTCAATCTAGCCACTCAAATATGTTGATACTTGGGGATCTGAGGGAGAAGCCACCGATCTACATCTCCACCGAAGCGATTTGACTTTCCCTCTCTATTTCTTGAGGGGCAACGAATCTAGGGTTCCTTTGTGGATAGCTAGGTTCAACCTTGTGTAATTTGATCCTTTGTGGATTCCTTTGTGAAAGTGACCTGTTGTGGTCGTTGTGAGAGCCCCCAATTCAGTTGTGGGTGTGTGCCTCACGAATTTGTACGGGACTTTCTCCGCCCTTAAAGGAGTCCTTAGTGGAAGTGTGGATTCGCACCTTTGTGGTCGAATTCACAGGAGAATAGGGTGAGGCCTTTGTGGCGTTGAGCAAACCTTTGTGGTAGCTCACACCTCTCCAACGAGACGTACACCTATGTGGTGGAACTCGGGATAAAATCTTGGTCTTCGAGTTCCTACGGTTGTTTCATTCCACTCTCCTTTACCGCATCTTTATTTCTTGTACTTGCCTAGTTTCCTTGTAGTTTGTCACTTGTATCATCTAGTTGCACATCTAGACAATTTACTTTCCGCTAGCCCAAGAACTGAAAAAGAGATAAAAATTGGTCACCACCTATTCACCCCCCCCCCCCCCTCTAGGTGGTCAACTGCCGTTCAATTGGTATCAGAACCAAGTTGTCTCTTAAAAGCTTCACCGCTTGAGACCAACCTTGGACAATGCAAGTTGACCCAAAAGAGGGTTCCGAAACGGACGCCGCGACTTTGGCGGCAATGCAAGAGAAAGGTGCCACTATGGCCGATATCAACTCTTTGGAAACAAAGTTGACATCGTCTTTACAAACCGAGTTCAAGAAGTTTCATGATATGCTTGAGTCTCTCAAGACATCTAAAGAAACCTCTCTTGCATTGCCCTCAAAGCCTCCGGTGCTTCCGGGCATTACTCTTGATGTGGACCCCGAAGTGATAAAGGGAAAGCAATTGCCTTTGGATGGGAAGGGTGATGCTAGTAGTTCCTCAACCCATCAAAACACTCCATCATCCAATGATGAAGTGCCTAAAGGCTACAACGCCACTCCTCCCCCATCCCAATACCATACCCCCAGTCCCATTATTCCTCACCCGCAAGTTTCTCATAGGGGTGATCCCCCATTGCTTAAAGATTACACATTTTCTCAATGGCAATACATGATGAAGTCTCATGTTTGCAGCTCTTCAATCGAGTTGTGGCGCATCATTCAAGTTGGATACAAGCCGCATAATCCGACCAACCTAACAAGAAGAGAAGTGGTGGAGGCTCAACTTGATGCCACCGCTCTCTACATGATCCAAAAGGCGGTTGGGAACAAGGACATGGCTCGCATTCAACATCTCACCACCGCCAAGGAGACATGGGATGGTCTATCCGAGTTGTTCGTTGGAAATGATAGCATGAGAAGGAACCGCTATGACTCTTTGAGCAATGAAGCCGAGGGCTTCTTCAAGATTGATGGTGAAGACCATGAGATGATGTATCAAAGATTGGTGACCATTGCCACAAGCTTTCTAGAAGTGGGTGCCTCTCATATTGATGATGCTTGGATCAAAAGGAACTATGTTAGCTCTATGATGGCTTGTGAGCCTACCGACGCCAAGAGTCTTCAAGGAAGACACAACTATCATCTCATGACATCTAATGAGGTTATGCAAGAGATGAACGCATACAAAGTGGCCACGAAGAATGCTCAAGATGCAAGGGCAAGGGCTCTTGGAATGCAAAGAGGCACAACCAACCTTGCTTTGAAGGCTACCGTTGAGGAAGACAACGATGATGATGATCTTGGAAGCTTTGCCGCCATGTCCGAGGAAGCACTCAAGATTGCTTACAATGACCATCTTGCTCTTGCAGCTCGCACATTTTGGAACAATCCCTCAAGAGGCAAGATGCGTTTTGACAAGAATGCACCTCAAGCCGATAGGGTCTCACCCTCCAAGTCAAGGACATGTTACAATTGTCAAGACAAGTTCCATTTCGTTGCCGAGTGCCCTTATGAGAAAAGAGAAGAGCATGGTGGACGTCTAGTGCTCAAGGACAAAACCAAGATGCCTCCCAAGAAGGCCTATGGAAAGAAGAGGCCTTTTAACAAGAAGCCTCGCATCATGTTGTTGACTCAAGAGGAGTATCCCACCGATGATGAAGAGTCGGAGGAAGAAACCCCAAATGAAGTGGCGGCCCTTGCCACTACCTCGACAACTATCATCTCTCCATCAACGACAAGAACTCCTTCAACTACGACAAGCTCTTCATCGTCTCTATTCACATCGCCTAATGAGAACCCCATCACCAAGAGCTCAAAGTGTCTTATGGCAAAGGCATCGGAGGTAACTTCATCCTCCTCCTCTCTCATGAATGAAATGAATGAGCTTGATGATGCCTCTAGCTTTCAAATCAAGCAAGAGCTTGTGGCGTTCGACTCCTTTATCACTAACTTGCAAGGTGATAGCAAGAAACATGTTGGTGCCCTCATGGTTCGAATTGGTGAGCTAGAGCATCTCAATGAATAGAAGGGTAAGATAGAAAGAGAAGACGCTATTTCTCTATCTTATTTGAAGTCCTCTCTTGAGGAGATTGAAGAGTCTCATGCTCGTCTTGAGGAGCAACTTGAAAGTATTGAGGAAACTCATAACTCCTCACATGCTAAGCTCATTAAGGATCGTGATATGTACTTTGCTAAATTCAAGATGGCTCAACAAGATAAAGCCGAATTTGCGGTTGGGCATGTTCGACTCATTGAGGAAATGGAAAAGCTCGTCATAGCTCACAAAGCTTTGGAGAGTGAACATGCTCTTCTAAAAGAGTCGTATGCCCAACTTCAAACTCGGCTAACTAACCTTGATTCTCTTAGCATCTCTACCTCTAAGTGTTCTTGTGATAATGCTAATCTTGTGAAGGAGAATGCTAGGTTGAAGAGTGAGATGACTAAGGCCGCCACATCCAAGATAATCCTTCTTAAAGGTAAACAAGTTGTTGAGACTCCCATCGTGGAGCCTCACACTCGAAAAGGAAAGGAAGGTCTTGGATATGTGCCTCCCATCAAGATGAATGCCAAGAAGGGCATTCCCAAGAGCATCAAACCCATTCAAGCCAAGAAGGCCGACTCCATTCAATCCAAGGAAGGTCTTGCGAGTAGGAATGTCACAAGGGGCAAACCTACTCGTAAAGATCACGCCGGGGACAAGAACCCTAACTATGCTTTATATGTCGATTATTATGGGAATGTTTGTGCTCGTTACATTGGACCCTACTATGGTTTTATTTCATATGCTATTTGGGTTCCTAAATCTCTTGTCGCTAACCATAAAGCACCCATTGAGAAGCAATGGGTTGCTAAATGCAAGAATTAATCTCTTGTAGGATCTTGCTCCCGGTGGTTCAAAATGGATAATTGATAGTGGATGTACAAGTCATATGACCGGGAGCAAAGAACTTGTTACGGAGTTGAAACCTAATGAAGATCAAGTAACCGTAACTTTTGGTGACTTATCAAGGTCTAAGGTAACCGGGTTTGGCAAAGTGGTAGTTGCCCCCGACATTTCTCTTGTCAATGTCATGCTTGTTGAATCTCTTGGCTATAATTTATTATCGGTTCGTGCCTTAACAAAGATGGGGATCTCTCCCTTCTTTGATAAGGACATTGTGGTCCTCTTGTGGAGCAAGTCGCTAAGAGTGGCTTTCGTGGGACACGTGGAGCATGAGCTCTATGTGGTGGACTTCTCCGGAGCCACCACTTCTCAATCCATGTGTCTCTTCGGAAAAGCCGACGTGGGTTGGCTTTGGCATCACCGACTAGCTCACGTAAACATGCGTACTTTGCAAAGTCTTCACAAGGGTGGCCACATTCTTGGACTAAAAGATCATGTTTCCTTTTCAAGGGATCGAATTTGTAGAGCTTGTGTGGAAGGCAAGATGCATGACATTCCTCATCCAAGCCAGACCATCATATCGTCATCCCGGATTTTGGAACTCCTTCATGTTGATCTATTTGGACCAATTCCGGAGATAAGTCTTGGTGGCAAGAAATATTGCCTCGTGATTGTTGATGACTATTCAAGATATACTTGGGTCTATTTCTTCAAGACTAAGGATGAAACTCAACAAGTCTTCATCGACTTCTCTAAGGAAGTTCAACGCCAATATGACCTTCCCATTTTGGTTATTCGTAGTGACAATGGGTCGGAATTCAAGAACTACACTCTTAAAGACTTTCTTAGTGAAGAAGGCATTCATCATCAATATTTCGCTGCTTACACTCCTCAACAAAATGGCGTTGCCGAAAGAAAGAACCGTACTCTCATCGATATGGCGAGATCTATGTTGGCGGAGTTCAAGTCTCCCATCAACTTTTGGGCGGAGGCTATTTCCACCGCTTGTCACTCATCTAATCGCCTCTACTTCCGCAAAGGTTTGAAGAAGACTCCATATGAGATCCTCACCGGCAATAAACCCAACATTGGCTACTTCCGAGTGTTTGGATGTAAGTGCTATTATCTAGTCAAGGGTGTCCGGTTGGGTAAGTTTCACTCTAAGTCTCTTGAGGGGATCTTTGTCGGTTATGGTAGCTAGTCCCACACTTATAGAGTCTTTGATAAATCCTCCCGGATTATCATAGAGTCTTGTAGTGTGGAATTCGATGAAAATGATGGCTCCCAAGTGGAGCAATTTGGTGTTTGTGATGTAGGTGATGAACAACCTTTTGATGCTATTAAGAAGATGGGGGTGGGCTTTCTACGCCCAATTGAAGTACATGAAGAAGTTGTTCAAGATGATTCAAGTTCTCCCATCAAGGAAACCTCACCATCACAAGAACCACAAGGTGGCTCACCCATAGAAAATGATGATTCCCCTCAAGAACAATCTCAAGATCCTCCTCAACAAGGGCATGCTATTTCTTCTCAAGATGAAGCTCATGATGAATCTCAACAAGATCTTCATCAACAAAAAGATCATGCCTCCTCCACCAAGATTATCGAAGCCAACTCCACTTCTCCAAGTTCTACTCAAGGGCAAGATCATCCTTCTCCACCTCATGAAAAGACTTCTCATGATGATCAAGGCCCACAAGAAGGTCAAGACGAGGATCCAAAGGATCAAGATGGTCAAGAAATTGTCCCCGCCACAAGGGCGGAAATTGAAACTCGTCGTCAAGCTCGTTTTGCAAAGTCTTTGGAACTTAGAGCATTATCTCTCGACAAGGTCATTGGTAATATTCGAGCAAGGGTCTCCACACGAAGTCAATTAGCTCACTTTAGTGAGCATCAAGCACACATTTCCATGGTCGAGCCCAAGAAAGTCTTTGATGCTCTTGAAGATCCCGATTGGCTAGGGGCTATGCATGAAGAACTTAACAACTTCGAGCGCAACAAAGTGTGGCGTCTAGTTGAGAAGCCTAAAGATTGCCGCAACGTTATCGGCACTAAGTGGATCTTCAAGAACAAGCAAGATGAACATGGTATCGTTGTGAGGAACAAGGCGCGGTTGGTGGCTCAAGGATTCTCTCAAGTCGAAGGCATCGATTTTGGAGAAACTTTCGCGCCGGTCGCAAGACTCGAATCGATACGTATTCTCATCGCTTTTGCTTCTCACCATGGTTTCAAATTGCAACAAATGGATGTAAAATCTGCTTTTCTTAATGGTCCATTGCAAGAACTTGTTTATGTTAAACAACCCCCGGGTTTTGAAAACCCCAACCATCCTCACCACGTCTATGTCTTGGACAAAGCTCTCTATGGCCTTAAACAAGCCCCCCGTGCATGGTACGAGCACTTGAGAGAGTTCTTGGTAGACCGTGGATTTGAGGTTGGGGTAATCGATCCCACTCTTTTCACTAAAAAGGTTAATGGTGAACTCTTCATTTGTCAATTATATGTCGATGACATTATCTTCGGTTCTACTAACCGTGTGTTCAATGATGAGTTTTCCAAGCTAATGACCGACAAGTTCGAGATGTCCATGATGGGTGAACTCAAGTTCTTTCTTGGCTTTGAGATAAAGCAATTGAGGGAAGGGACTTTCATTTGTCAAGCCAAGTATATTCAAGAGATGATCAAGAAATTCAAATTGCTTAGACTTAACGGTGTGACGACTCCTATGCAAACCAAGTGCCACCTCCAACTCAACCCCGACGGTAAAGAGGTAGACCAAAAGGAGTATCGTTCTATGATTGGGTCTCTTCTTTATTTGTGTGCCTCTAGGCCCGATATCGTTTTAAGCGTGGGAGTGTGTGCTCGTTATCAAGCCGCGCCTAAGGAAAGTCATTTGATGGCCGTAAAGAGAATCTTCAGATATTTGGTTCATACCCCTTGCTTTGGGTTGTGGTATCCCAAAGATGGCACATTGTCTCTTTGTGGTTATACGGACTCCGATTGGGCGGGCGACATTGATGATAGGAAGTCCACATCCGGAACGTGTCAATTTCTTGGAAGATCTTTGGTGAGTTGGTCCTCGAAGAAACAAAATTGTATCTCATTATCCACGGCGGAGGCCGAGTATGTTGCTGCCGCAAGCGGATGTACTCAACTTCTTTGGATGCGGCAAACTTTAAAGGATTACGGTGTCCTCTTGGACAAAGTGTCGCTTTTATGTGATAATGAGAGTGCCATCAAAATTCCGTAAAATCCGGTGCAACATTCAAGGACCAAGCACATTGAGATTCGTCATCACTTCATCCGCGATCACGTGGCACGAGGAGATATTGATCTATCATATGTTGGTACAAGGGATCAATTGGCGGATATCTTCACGAAACCCCTTGATGAAGCCCGCTTTTGCTACTTGAGGAATGAGCTCAATATCATAGATTCTCGGGCCTTGGCTGGAGCTTCGTACACACACTCCAACGTTTAAGGTTTTATAAGACCTAGAGGTACGCATGGACTTAGGGGGAGTGTTTTCCTAATACATTGGACTCTTCCTCCCCCTATTATGCATATAGTGACATATCATTGCTAAAACTTCAAATTGAATCTAATTTGTGAGCTTCAATGTTGAGATGTAGTTATGAACTCAAGATATATCTTCGCGGTACCATGCTACAACTCATACACGGTGGCCTCGGACACCAACTCTCTTTCTCTTTGGATTCCATTTGGTTTTTTTTTATTCTCACTTGCATTGTCTTTGGTTCTTTTGGGAAAACACACTCTTGGTGGTCTTCTCTTGTGTTTTATGGTTTTTGCAACTTGAGTGTGTCTTCTTTTCAGTTTGAGTATCTATCCTAAGCCTTTCACTATCCTGTAAACATGATTTTCCCCACTCATGTCCCTTTTTGGTATCTTGTTCCTGGAGTTTTTGGGTTTGAACGGAAATCTCCGAGCCTTACTCGGAAATTCTCCGGACCACCAGAAAATTTCGAGACTAAGTCCATTCAAAAATCAGCACTGACCTGCGTTGATTCTTGACCAGAAATAGTCCCGGAAATTTCCGGACTCCGGAAATTTCCGAGCTGAGACTCGGAAATCTCCAGCCCCTACGATTTCTGGCACCTAAGTCCTTTTCAATTTCGGCACTGACCTCAGGCGAAGCTGAATCGGAATTAGAGCCGGAAATCTCTGGGGTCCGGAAATCTCCGGTCCGATGTCCGGAAATCTCCGAGCGTGCCAAAAGTTTTCCAGGGCTAAGTCCTATCCGGAAATAGTCCCGGAAATTTCCGAGCCTCAATCCAGAAATTTCCGGTTCAAATTTTCCTGTCTATATAAGGGCACGGGTGGACCGGCCGGTTCGGCCAGTTCATCCACCCCGTGCCCTAATCCTCTCTCTCCTCCAAAAATCTCCAATTCTTCCTTTCCTCGCTGCGGGTGGATCGTTCGAGGGTTTCTTGCGTGCTTCGGGGATCTGCTTCTCCTCGTCAAGGGCTTCGTTTCCATCCGCACGCTTTTCGCAATGTCCTCCGGTAACTCCTCTTATTTCAAATCTAGGACGAAACTTGTCTTCATTTAACCTAGCAGATTTAGGAGGTTGTTGGTTGTTTCCTTTGGTAGAATTGCTCCCCTAGGCATGTTCTACCTTCCATATGCACAGATCTGTTTTTCATCCATAGATTTTGTTCAGATCTGTCAAAATTTCGTGCAGACCGGAAATTTCCGGTCCTCACTCGGAAATCTCCGGACCCCGGAGATCTCCGAGTCAGACCCGGAAATCTCCGGCCTGCTCAGAATCAAAACAGCTAAGTCTAGAAACTATGTTTGCCAAAACTTTTCTAGTATGTTCCTTTTTCAATCTTGGACATGAGTGCTTACCCTATATGCTTTCCATCCACTCTATGTTGTGTACCTGCAGGTTCCAACCCTCGTGGCCGCTACAAGCAAATAGCTACTCGCGGAAGAGCCAACCCAGTTCACTCACGCCCTCCCAGTGGGTCCTCCAGTGAAGACAACTCACAAACTGAGTCCTCAGCCATCCTCAGGAAACCTATTGGTGCTAATAATAAGAAGAAGACCGAGCTCCGCCTTGAAGACTTCAACAAAGGAAGTTTTTGCAAGTAGCGTAGTGACCTATCCTATGATGTGGAGTCTGATGATCCCACTTACTTTTGCACTGAGATGGCATGGATCTACAGGGAAGTCTATCAGAAGTTCTCCATTGACAAGCGAATCTGCCCCATGAAGTGGATTGACTTTGACAAATTAATGAAGAAGGCAGATTATTTTGGTGGTGCTGTGAAGGTGTGTGGTCTTTTGGGTTTGGAGCCATTGATGAGAACTGAGTGCAGCTACAATGTCTCTCTTATACATCAGTTCTATGCCAATGTGGTGTTTGACTCCTCAGAGGATATTGGGATGACTTGGATGTCTGGCAGGCAGCGCTTGACTTCTTCCTTCAGAGAGTTTGCTCAGATTCTTGGATGTCCTTTCTGTGGTCTTTCTACTGCAACTGGTGCCCGCATGCATGTCCATGGCGTGTCCTACAATAAACACGTCATGACTGATCTATACCAGCCTGGAGGGAGGATTGGCTCTCAGAATGGCCTCCTACCCACTTATGATATCCTGCTGCGCATGTTCCATTGGACCATTGCTCCCATTGCCGGCAATGCAGATAATATTGTCGGGGCTCTAGTAAACTTGATGGCCAAAGCTCATGATGCCTATCTTGGGGAGTATGCAGTTCAGCAGGAGGTCTATAAGGTGGATGTCATGGACTTTATTTTCCAGGAGATGTCGCTAGCAGTCTTTGAGAGGAAAGTTCCTCCATATGCTCCTTATATAATGTTGCTCATCAAGAGCCTCTACCAGCTGTCTGAGCAAGACGGTGATGACTTTGATGCAGCTTTTGCCACTCAGCCTCACAAGCCAGCCCTGCTTGTCCAGAAGTCTGCTCACTTGGTTCAACAACAAGCCACCATGCATGATATCAATGAGGATGACATTTTTGGTGGTCCATCTCGAGTTCCCTCCGATCCCAACATCAAGAAAGCTGCCAAGAAAAGTCGCCCCTGGGTAGTTCGACCAATTGAGAAAATCATGAACATGAATTGTTGCATTCACAGTGAGAACTACTCCATCTACTCTCAAAACCATCGCATTATGCAGCGCCAAGAAGCAATGATGGCTCACATGAAGATGCCTGCTCCGAAGCAACCTTTGAAGCCTCGGGTTCCCTTCAAGGATTGGAATGCAGATGGTCTCACTTTTGATTGGGATGATGATGTGCCAGAGGACAGCGATCTTGAGAATGCTGACACGGAGGAGGAAGAGGAAGATGATCAGGACGCGGGTTCCGACTCTTGAGTCATGGGACGTTAGTGGAACCTCCTCCCTTTTTGGTATCTTGATGCCAAAGGGGGAGAAGTATCTCTAGGACTCTCGGGATTTGCATGGGCTAAGAGCACTTCCTTCTTTTCGCTTTTGCTTTCTTCAGTGCTCTCTTTTTTCGTGACTGTGTTTGTTTCTTCATGTGTGTGAGACATGAGTACTGTTAAATTATCTATTGTAATAACTATTTATCTAAGTTTGTTGCTTCTATTGTGTTTGTGTGTGCTTTGTAAAATCTAGGGGGAGTGTTGATCCTAAGGAATGTGCACTTTGTATTCCAAAGTCATTCTTAAATAGTGCACTCACTTAGGGGGAGCTCCGTCTATATTTTGCAAATTCACTCTTTTTTTTGTGTTGTCATCATTCGCCAAAAAGGGGGAGACTGAAAGTGCATTCTATGTACTCCCAAGTTTTGGTGACTAATGACAACACAAAAAGTATTCTAATGTTTGTGATGAAGCATGCAGGCTATTTTACAGGTTGACTGTCAAAGAGGAATACTTAGGTTGCCTAAATATCATTTCAATTACACCTGGTATTTGTTCAGGAATTCAGTCAGGAGATTTCCGGGGACCGGAAATTTCCGGTCCACAGACCGGAGATTTCCGAGCCAAACTTATAATTATCACTAAGTCTGAATTCAAATGCGTACTGACTCCAACTCAAGCTGAGCCGGAAATCCTCCCGGAGATTTCCGGCGCTCGGAGATTTCCGAGCCCCAGTCCGGAGATCTCCGAGTGACAGAGGAATTTCAACCAAGTCCAGAACTCAAATTGCGTACTGACTCCAAAACAATTTTAGCCGGAAATCCTCTCGGAGATTTCCGGCGCTCGGAGATTTCCGAGCCCCAATCCGGAGATCTCCGAGTGTCAGAGGAATTTCGACCAAGTCAAGAAGCCCAACCAGTACTGCTCCAGTTTCTTGCTCAACCGGAAATTGCACCGGAAATTTCCGGGGTCCGGAGATCTCCGGTCCTCAACCCGGAGATTTCCGGGCTGGCGGCTGTGCAACGGGCAGATTTTGAGGAGGGGTATAAATACCCCTCCACCTACCTCCAGCTTCCCAAGCTTCCAGATTTTCTCTCTCCTCCATTGGTGTTGAAGCTCGTTTCTCCCGGATCTCTCAGTCTAGCCACTCAAATCCGTTGATACTTGGGGATCTGAGGGAGAAGCCACCGATCTACATCTCCACCGAAGCGATTTGACTTTCCCCCTCTATTTCTTGAGGGGCAATGAATCTAGGGTTCCATTGTGGATAGCTAGGTTCAACCTTGTGTAATTTGATCCTTTGTGGATTCCTTTGTGGAAGTGACCTGTTGTGGTCGTTGTGAGAGCCCCCAATTCAGTTGTGGGTGTGTGCCTCACGAATTTGTACGGGACTTTCTCCGCCCTTAAAGGAGTCCTTAGTGGAAGTGTGGATTCGCACCTTTGTGGTCGAATTCACAGGAGAATAGGGTGAGGCCTTTGTGGCGTTGAGCAAACCTTTGTGGTAGCTCACACCTCTCCAACGAGACGTACACCTATGTGGTGGAACTCGGGATAAAATCTTGGTCTTCGAGTTCCTACGGTTGTTTCGTTCCACTCTCCTTTACCGCATATTTATTTCCTGTACTTGCCTAGTTTCCTTGTAGTTTGTCACTTGTATCATCTAGTTGCACATCTAGACAATTTACTTTCCGCTAGCCTAAAAACTGAAAAAGAGATAAAAATTGGTCACCACCTATTCACCCCCCCCCTCTAGGTGGTCAACTGCCGTTCAAGCACAACATTCCATCCTTGTCCATCTTGGAGCACTCACAACTGTACAACCCACCTTCTCTATCTGCAGACACCATATATGATCTAGTCCCATACTTAGCTAGACATCCCCTATTTGGCTCAAGCCTATAGAGGTTGCCTCCAAAATAGATAACATTGTACCTACCAATGAGCTCAAACTCATTACGAAATCTCCTGTAGATATCCTTGGTATACACTGCAAGAGCTTGTGCCTCAATGGGGAAGGGGGACCATGGTCTAAGCTCAAGATAATCTGTTCTGAAATCATTTCCCTCTTCTCTCACTAGGACATGGTTCTGAATCTTCTCGTATTGCCTAACAAAGTTAAGTATAGACTTGTTAGGGTTGACGTACCGCTTCAGAACAGAATTGAAGCCTTCACTTCTCTGTGTGGACTGCAAGAATGGGAAGAACCTGTGCTTGAAGTAACAAGGTACCCAGCCAGCACGGGTGTCATAGAGCTGTCTAAAATGCGGGTGCGCAGCTGCAGCAGGCCACTTGCCCAAAAAAAGAGCCCATTTTGCCTCAAACTACTCAGGGGAAAAACTGAAATCTATGCAATCATTAAAATCTTCAACTAATCCTGGGTTTCTACCAAGGACAGTTCCAACCTTGTTTTGTGCCTTTTGCATAATATGCCATCGGCACCAACAGTGCACAGAGAATGGGAACATCGCAGCTATCTATGACTTCATAGCAATGTCTTGGTCGGTGATAATATTGCCCAGTGACATCCCTCCCATTGCTTCAAGGAATGCACCAAACAACCAATCAAAACTGGTAGCCAACTCCTGCCTAACAAAACCACAGCCCAACAAGATAGACGAACCGTGCTTGTTGATGCCAATGAAAGGAGCAAATGGCATATTGTACATGTTTGTCATGTAGGTGCTGTCAAACGAGATGCAGTCATGGTTTGCTTCAGCATATGCCTTCCTTGAAAAACCTTCCACCCAGAAGATATTCTCTACCCTATCCTCAGCATCCCTTTTTATTTTAAAAAAAATCTGGATCTTTATCTATAATCTCTTCAAAGTACTCCAGGACTAAAACCATGTCACATTCATTTGCCTCTGTATTCAGAGTTGCGCAGAAATTGGTAATGTGTTTTGTGGTGTACGGAACAAGCATTTCTGTCCCATAATACTCCGACATGATGCTCATAATCCTCCCTGTGGAAATGTAGTTTCAAAAATGAATCTCAGTCAGTTTTTACATTTTAAATTGGTTTTATTTTCAGTCAGATAATAACACACAAACTAATAGGAGCAGGCTAGCAATCTTTTTTTTTGCTTTTTTTTATGTATGTTCTATAAGACTAACAATGAATGTATTTTTTTCACATAACAAAATACATAAAGTTGCCCAGACTAATCCTTCAGAAGTTTGTTTTGCCTTCTAATAGATATATGGTGCCCAATATTTTTTTTATGATGATAGTTGCCCATTGTATGATCAAAGTTGCCTAACTATTGCTTATTTGTTGCCCAGACCATACACTACAATTGTCAAAAATACCACACCAACGCTGTGTCCTAAAATTATGCATACTTACTAGTTGCCCAAAAACATAGCTAAGATGGTCCAAATCTAAAATATAAGTTTGCCCAACAAAACAATAGTTTATAAGCAAAAAAGAACAAGCACTGGAAAAAAGTTAAAAGACATAAACACACGCACCTGAAGACAAGTTTGTGCTATGTAGATTCTTCACAAATTCCTTCTCTTCAGGAGGTATCCCTTGATGTGATCTCAAGTATTTGGACAAGGATGGTTTCCATACCAGAGGATGGTTATGGTCAGGATTGAAACTGATCACTTCCCATCTCCCATCTTTGAGCTTTACAACCATGCTTGCTTT
The DNA here is from genome assembly GCA_026929855.1 of Poa annua. Taxonomy (NCBI): domain Eukaryota; kingdom Viridiplantae; phylum Streptophyta; class Magnoliopsida; order Poales; family Poaceae; genus Poa; species Poa annua. Next base: position 84,673,971 of record CM049430.1, read on the forward strand.
GCACTGCGTCTGTTTGATAGTTAAACGTTGCCTCTGTTTTACAACCTTCCTCTTTGGACCAATCTCTGCAATCACAGACGCAATTTCAGCTGCCTCAGCTTCAACCTCATCAAGTTCAGCTGGATCTGGGACAGGTCCAGCTTTGAACTGCAATTCTGCACCACCATCATCCACTGTAGATTTCCTATCCTTGTTGCACGAAAATTGTTGTTTTACCAAGACTCCAGTGTATGCTGACCTCCGAGAAGTGTTTTGTTTGATTGAAAATCCTTTCCTCAAAGCATACTGGTTGTAGTGCTCTTTAGCTTCAAGTAACGTGTCAAAACGCATACCAACTTGTGGATCGTGGGGCTGGGATGATGCTTCATCCTCTCCTGTGTCCATTGGGTCAGAACCAGTTGCCGTACCATGCTCAAAAGTGCATGTTTGTGTTGTTGTTGTTGCCTGGACATTAGGTTCTGCTTCATTCACAGCAACATCTTGGTTTGCTGACTCACCAATAGCTTCATCCATTAGCCCCATAAAGTAGTTATGCGGTATCACACCAGCCGCTGTGTTCAGATCAAATGGCACCTCATTAAGATCAAGCGCACCACGTTGGACCTGTACACGCATAGGAAAATTACATGTTAAAAACAAGTAACTATCTAGCAGAAACAAACAACGGACAAACAAACACTGATATTAAAATTGGGCAACTTCCATTTTTGTAACAGGTTTGTTCTTTTTTTATGTTTTGTATTTCTATGTCCATCATTTGCCTTCTTTTTATTTGGTGGCAGGTATGTTCTTGGGCTTGTAACATCCCAATTTTGCTAAAATTTAAAACTTTGCATTCATACATCATTCATCATATAAGATTAACTTTTAATCACATAAATACTAAATAAAAATTCAATTATGAGTTTAAATATTATTTAATCCCATTAAGTGTTTATTTAAACTTACTTAATAAATATAATTTTTCCAAATTTTATAATGGGTAAGTGTATTATTAAAAATTGCTAATTTAAATAACCTTTCCAAAATATATTTTTATGAATTTTTCTGAAAAGTTTTGAATAGGTTTAGAAATCATTTAGTAAATCAGATTTGAAAAACAGTTTTTATTTAATTTTAAAAGAATTGTTTCCGGGCCGGCCCAAACGCTATCCACCGCGCGCGTTCGATAACAGCCCATTGGTAAACACTCCTTTCCGGTAAACCTGATAATATTAGAGACCCAGGGTCTGGATGTTATACTCGGTATGGATTGGTTGGCCAAGTTTGAAGGAGTTTTGGATTGTGCGAATAGATCCATTACACTCACCACTCCCGAGAATAAGAAGATCAGATACAAATCCAAATATGAATTTAAGAAAGTTAAGCTAAATTCTCTTAAGGGGGTTAGCCTGGGAGACGTTCGTGTGGTAAGAGATTACCCTGATGTTTTCCCCGAAGAACTACCGGGAATGCCGCCCGATAGGGATGTGGAATTTCTCATAGATTTGGTTCCCGGAACGGGACCCATAGCCAAGAGGCCATATCCAATGGCCGTAGCTGAATTGAAAGAACTCAAGAAGCAGTTAGAGGAGCAACTGCAGAAAGGATTCATCCGCCCAAGTTCATCACCTTGGGGAGCACCCATTCTGTTCGTAGAGAAAAAGGATAGTACTCAAAGGCTAGTCACGGATTATCGAGCAATCAACGAGGTGACGATCAAGAACAAGTACCCGCTACCGAAAATTAACGAGCTTTTCGACCAGCTAGAGGGTGCTTCGGTATTCTCTAAGATCGATTTGCGATCAGGATACTTTCAAATGAAAGTAAGAGAACTAGATATACCAAAAACTGCCTTCACTACTAGATATGGATTATATGAGTACACCGTAATGCCGTTTGGTTTAACCAATGCACCGGCATACTTCATGAACATGATGAACAAAGTGTTTATGGACTTTTTGGATAAGTTTGTTGTGGTGTTCATTGATGACATCCTGATTTACTCCAAAAGTCAGGAGGAACATGAAGAACACTTGCACATGATATTACAAAGACTTAGAGAACATAAGCTGTATGCCAAATTTAGCAAGTGTGAATTCTGGCTAGAAGAAGTTGGTTTTCTAGGACACGTTGTGTCGAAAAATGGAATAGCAGTAGACCCAGAAAAGGTGTCAGCAGTGACAAAATGGGAAGTACCCAAGAATGTGGCAGACATCCGTAGTTTCCTTGGACTGGCATGTTATTATAGAAGATTTATTGAGAACTTCTCCAAACTTGCCAAACCCTTGACTTCACTACTGAAAAAGGAAGTCAAATTCAAGTGGACTGAAGAATGTGAAATAAGTTTCCAGGAACTGAAGAAACGGCTGGTGTCAGCACCTGTGTTATGTTTGCCAGATATAGAGAAGGAATTCCAAGTATATTGTGATGCCTCGCACCATGGACTAGGAAGTGTCCTAATGCAAGAAGGGAAAGTGGTTTCATATGCTTCTAGACAGCTTAAGAAACATGAGGTCAACTATCCCACTCACGATCTGGAGTTAGCATCAGTAGTGCATGCGTTAAAGACGTGGAGACCCTATCTTTTGGGAAAGCGTTGTGAAGTATTCACGGATCACAAGAGCCTGAAATATATTTTCACCCAGAAGGAATTGAATATGAGGCAAAGAAGATGGCTGGAACTCATTAAGGACTATGATATGAGTCTACAATATCACCCAGGAAAGGCTAATGTGGTGGCTGACGCTTTGAGCCGTAAGGTCCATGTAAATGGACTGACAGCGGGAGAATTGCCCGAGGATTTAAGTAGAGCATTTAAGGACCTCAGATTAGAGGTAGTACCCGAAGGATTCCTCGCAACACTGGACGTACAACCGTTGTTAATGGATAAGATTCGGGAAGGCCAGAAGGGAGACAAAATAATGGATGAAATCAAGGTCAACCTGAGCGAAGGAAAGGCCAAGGGTTTTCGAATGGATGAGCAAGGCACCTTGTGGTTTGAGAAACGCATCTGCGTGCCGCAAGATGAGGATCTTAGAAAGTTGATTCTGCAAGAAGCGCATAACTCGCCTTATTCCATACACCCGGGAAACACCAAGATGTACATGGATGTAAAGGAATTTTTTTGGTGGAATAACCTGAAGAGAGACATCGTGGAATTTATAGCTAAGTGCGATGTATGTAGTCGAGTAAAGGCGGAGAGATCAGGATATGATTCGATCTGGGTAATAATGGATCGATTGACAAAGGTGGCCCATTTTGTGCCAGTAAAGACTACCTACTCAAGTGCTAAGTTGGCAGAGATTTACATGAGGAGAATTGTATGCCTTCATGGTATTCCCCAGAGGATTGTGTCTGACAGAGGCACCCAGTTTACCTCACATTTCTGGAAACAATTACATGAATCATTGGGTACGAGATTAGAGTTCAGTACAACATTTCATCCACAAACGGATGGACAGACGGAAAGAGTAAACCAAATTTTAGAAGATATGCTGAGGGCTTGTGCCTTGGACTACAAGTCTAGTTGGGATGATAATTTGCCATACGCAGAATTTTCCTATAACAACAACTACCAAGCAAGTATAGAGATGTCGCCGTTTGATGCACTTTATGGTAGGAAATGCACCACACCACTACTCTGGAACGGTGTGGGAGAGCGAAGTTTATTTGGACCTGATATAATCCAGGAAGCTGAAGAGAAGGTTCAAATAATCAAGGACAGATTGAAGATCGCGCAGTCCAGGCAGAAAAGCTATGCAGATTCCAAAAGGAGAGAAATCACATATGAGATAGGTGACAGGGCTTATTTAAGAGTGTCACCAATGCGTGGTGTGAAGAGGTGCGGGATCAAGGGTAAACTTGCACCTCGATTCATCGGTCCCTTTAAGATTCTTTCCCGCAAGGGAGAAGTAGCATATGAGTTAGAATTACCGGAAGTTCTGTCAGCAGTCCACAATGTCTTCCATGTGAGCCAATTGAAGAAGTGTCACCCAGAGATGACAGAAACCCCACTACGGGATGCAGTGCCATTAGAAGAAGTTCAGTTGGAAAGTGACCTGACGTATGAAGAGAAGCCAATCAAAATCTTGGAGATGGCAGAAAGGATCAGACGAACCAAGACTATCAAATTTTGTAAGGTCCATTGGAACCACCATACCGAAGAAGAAGCGACTTGGGAACGGGAGGATGATATTCGGGAAGAACACCCACATCTTTTTGAAGGCCAAACCGAATCTCGAGGACGAGATTCATCTTAAGGGGGTTAGGTTTGTAACATCCCAATTTTGCTAAAATTTAAAACTTTGCATTCATACATCATTCATCATATAAGATTAACTTTTAATCACATAAATACTAAATAAAAATTCAATTATGAGTTTAAATATTATTTAATCCCATTAAGTGTTTATTTAAACTTACTTAATAAATATAATTTTTCCAAATTTTATAATGGGTAAGTGTATTATTAAAAATTGCTAATTTAAATAAACTTTCCAAAATATATTTTTAATTTTTTTTCTGAAAAGTTTTGAATAGGTTTAAAAATCATTTAGTAAATCAGATTTGAAAAATAGTTTTTATTTAATTTTAAAAGAATTGTTTCCGGGCCGGCCCAGACGCTATCCACCGCGCGCGCGTTCGATAACAGTCCATCGGCCCGCTCCCGCGCGCGCGTCGCTCCCCTCTCGCTGACAGGTGGGCCCCACCTGTCAGCCGTCTTCCACCTCCGTCCGGAGATCACGCCGGAGATGGAGACCGAGTCCGAGCCGTTTCCGGTCGTTTCCCGCCGCGTCTAGCGCCCCTGCCCCCTCCTATTTATACCCCTCGAGGCCGCCTCCGAACCCCCCCCCCCAAACCCTACCTCTCCGCCGTCGGGCTGCTCGGAATCGAGCTCGCCGTCACCGCCATTGCCGCCGGACTTCTTCGCGAGTGCGGTAAGCTCCGAGCTCCTCGAGCGCCACCGAGGCTCCCCCTCGCTTCTCCATTCCCTTGCGCACCCGTTGAGCCCCCTCGCTCGTTCTATTTCGCAGCCGAACGCCGAAACCGTCTTCGACCCGAGGCCGTCGCCGCCGTCCTCGACTCCGACGAGGAAAGGAGAGGTTTTCGGACGCCGCCGTCGCGCCATCGACCTCGCCATCTCCTCCGCATCGTTTTGGTAAGACCCACTCTTCTCAGGGCCTCGTTTTAACGCCGGAAACGTCGAGGCCGACGCGCCGCCGCCGCGGACGCCATCGCCGGCGACCCGCGCGCCGCTCGGTCCGGCCGGACGTCACACGCCGTTGGATCTAGATTCAAACGACCCCGTGCGTCCGATCTCATTTAAATCGGACGGCTCTCGTCCACGATCCGCGCGAACCGTTTTCGTCCAATAGGATCGCGCCACGTAGCCCCCTGATTTTCTTTTTCGCAAGAATTTTATAAATAAAACAGAAAAATATGCAAAACTTAGAAAATTCATAACTTATGTTCTGTAAGTCCAAATTCAATGAACTTTATATTCACGGATAGCCCTGCTAGAGTAGTTTAATTCTACATCATTTGTTTTTGCTTTTGTTAAATAATAATTCATGAGATCATCCGATGAGTAATTCGGCTATTAAATCCATAACTTAAATAATAAAAATGTTTTACAAATAAACTAAATTGTTTTAGGTTTAGGTTAACAACATCTGTCCAGGAATATTAATATATGTCTTATTTGAAAACTTTCTTAGAACAATAAAAGTTGTAATGTTATAATCTAAGTTTTGGTTATTTTGTTTTCAATTAATAAATTGTTAAGTGAATTGAGAAATTCCTAGAAATTGCATCTCATGCATCTAATGCCAGAGAATATAAATCATGGATAAGTGTGTCTAATTCTACACATGGCATACCATGCATGCATACATCTTTTATTTGTTGTGTGAGATTTTTGTGGATATTTATTTGTATGTATTGCTTGTGCTAGATTGTGAAGGAGAGGAAGGACCTGCTTGTGATTGCTATTCTTGTTGTGCCTGCCCCTCCTGCTGCCAAGGCAAGTGACTTCATAAAACACCTACTATTTTATTCTATTGCATATCTAGTGTTTTCAAACAGTATTTGCAAAAGTACTATGCATGATAGGTTTTTGGAAGATTGTAGTATGCTATGCAAACCTTTTAGGTTTCCCCTTAGAAATTCCAGATTAGACCCCTATTATAATTTAGTGGAAGCAACTGCTGCAAAAATGATTGTTTTATGATTGATGTGATAAATGAAAATTTCTACTAAATTAATTTAACGCCTGGGTGGATTGGGTCGATCGAGGAGGTTTCAAGTTGAGTGGCTTCTCAGGGCCAAGTTTCATGGTTGTCTTCGCCCAAGATAGTTTCTACTTACTTGGGGCCATGATATGCGGTGTTAACCTGAGTTGCTCACTTGTGGTAGGCCACCCAGGGCTATGAGATTTAAGTCTACACTGAGTCTAGTTGCTTATCGTGCAACCATTGGTCAATATGGGCTCTGTCTTGATGGAGTAAGTTGTTGTGGACCTGGGTCAAGAGATTGATGGTGGTAGAGTTGATAGGATGGTGGTAATCTCTTAGTATGATCATGGGAAAGCAACTTCTGAAAAGTCTCGTCTTGATCTTCTCCTTTTCCTTCTCACTAAAGGAGTGTAGAGGATAGTCTGGGTTGATTGAGTCTAATGGTGAAAGTGCACACCCTCTCGAGAGTTAAAACCTAAGATCTTAGCCGTGTCCCCGACATCGGACAATTTGAGTAACTACACAAGACTGTGTTCTGAAAATCTCCTCATCTCAAATTTCTTAATAAAACTTGGTTGGATGAACATGGGTAGGAGACATGGACTTGTCTCGAGATTTTGTCTCTGAAGGAGAAGTTTTGATTTAAGAAAATTGTTTATCAAAAGTAGGAGAAAATTTGCTTTGCGCAATAGCCTTGAGCTCCACCAGCCAAAATAAGCATATAGTTATAGCTTAATAGAACATTAGGAATTAAAGTCACTTGCCACCACAATTCAATTGTGCTGACCCTTTATAGCTGGGCTGCAACTAAACCTTACAGAATGTCCGAATGAGGAGTAAGGGGGTCGTCTTCGAGCTACAACCAACATGATTTGCCAGTGGCGTCATGGAGAAGATGTAGCTCCATGCTACCTTTAGGATTGCGTTTGAACTCTGAAATAAAGTGTGAACTATTTATTCAGCTAGCATTTCCGCTATGCCAAGTTGTAAGGATATTTGTTTTTGGATCATTCGTCTCGTTCTGTAATAAATTATGACATTGTACTGTGATATTACATCTTATTTGGAGAATGTGAGACTTATGTGATCCAAGTCTTTACATTATTCATTGTGCAATTGCTTTCATAAGCATGGGCACTACAGGGCTAAAGGTGGACAATATGGATGCAGACATCAAACTTATTCAGAAGAATCAAGTACAAAAAATTGAAGAACTTTGACATTCTTCCAAGCATGCACATGCAACGTTCCAAGAACCATGTCCAGTTACATTTAATTGGATTAGTTCTACTCAGATTATGCAGTTAGTAGACTAAATGTGTCACTGCCAGTTTTAAGAAGTTTGAACATCACTACTATGTGTGAATACCTTTTTGTTCTGCATATTTTTTCTACCACTTTCTACCAACCATGCATACCAGCACTATATTTTTTGCTAAATTCTGTTTGTTTCCTGTTCATGGTCATCTTGCATACAATTTCCTGTTCATGGTTATCTTGCATACAATTGACCTGCCAAGTACAAAAATTTTCGTCCATAAATCTAGCAATTTACAGCAGACAATTTGTTGCCTACAAGCTAGTACATTGTTGCCCAGATCCGCTCATACTACAATTTCCCAAGAGTTTTTCTTTTGCTTAATAGCAATACCATGTTTGCCTAAAAACTTGTAGTTCTCCCCCTGAAATCAGTAAACATGTTGCCAAGAGAAATACACAGTAAGAAACTTAGCCTCATGTTTTGCCTACAGGGGGTGAATAGACCCAGTCTGAAGAAGATACAACCATTAGGAGAAGGGGGGTCGAGGGGTGTAGGGGGGAGGGATGGGGTTGTTACCTCATCTGGAATCTGAAACAAAGTTTCAACTCTGTTCATGTATCTCTCAGAACCTGAAGAAGAAGCCATGGTTTTCGAGTTGCTCAAAGGAGAGAGGAGGGGTTTGGAGGAGAAGGGGAAAGTGAGCACGAAGCATACGTTCTGTTGCCTGTATCGATACAAATAGGACCAGCTCCAGTAGATTCCAAAAAAAACGGGAGGATGGACCAGACCTTGCATGTGCGTTCGTTTTTCAGCTGGGGCCGTTGAAAAGTAGCTAAAAAACGACAGGCTGATTAGCGTGCGTTACTAGGAGAGAGAAAAACAGTCGGAAAACCACAATAACTCCACTTTCCGCTTTTTACATATGGGGGACAGAAAATTTCCTTTTCAGGATGACCGTTAGAAGCAGCACAACGGCCGGCCGTTGGCTAGACGTGTCGCAAAAATTTATACTCGTAGAAAGTAAAAAAATGCAACCTTTTTTGTCATATCCTTGGCAGTTGGCACTACTCCAGTACTGACTGCCGCCGGAAGGACTCGAACCCCAAACAAAACCCTGACCTGACGTCCCGACACATCCCGGCGAACTCATCCGCCGCCGCCGCCGCCACCGCCACCGGAGGAGATGGACTTCCAGGTCGTCGTCCTCGCCGGAGGCACTTCCGAGAATCTCTCGCCCCTCGTCTCCAAGGTCCAGTGCCGAGCGCGATACCCAGCCCGTTAAACCGATAACCCTAACTAATCCTCCTCCTCCTCCTCCTCTTCTTCTTCTCGCAGGACGTCCCCAAGGCACTCCTCCCAGTCGCCAACCGCCCGGCGATCTCCTACGTGCTCGATCTCCTCGAGGCCAGCGACCTCAAGGACATCATCGTGGTGAGCAAGCCACCCACTTCTTCCATCTCTGCTCTGCCACCGCTCCCAAGCTGGCCTGGCGCTATTCGCTAACGCCCCTTTGCGTTTGCTGCAGGTGGTGGAGGGGCAAGAGGCGGCCCGCCTCGTCGGAGCGTGGATCTCCAGCGCCTACTTGGATCGCCTCCTCGTGGAGGTAAAGTTTGAGGCCGATTTGGCGTCTGCCCGTGCTGCTGTTGTTGTTAGAATCACCTAATTCCTGTCCCATTAGAAGTTTGTTGCTGCACTAGCTTGACATGTAGTTTCGACCTGGTAGTGAATGGGCTACTGGTTGCCTCAATTATGCTTACCTCACAAGAATTTAGCTTGCTGACATGTAAATGAAAACATCTGTAAGGATTGTCAACTCAACTCGTTTTGATGTGTTGCTTAGTGGAGTTTCACGTCACGTCAGTGGGCTGTTTTAGCGGCGGTGTGGATGTTCTACAGTAGTGTGCCTGTTTATCTGCTATTAAAGATCAAATGTTAATGGAGTTCTGGTATTTGGCAGTAGCACCATATAGTCAGATCGAGAATTCAGAACGGCTAAAGCTCTGGTTAATATGTTGTTTGATCAGGTCGATGAATCGTGATATCAGTCAGAAGAGCTGCATAGCTGTTGCACCATGTTTATTTAACTAACTGTGTCACAATATATGTCCATTTGACTATGGTTTTCAATTGTTGATTATCATACTCCACACTCAGTTGGAAATGGGCAGGCTAAGTGGCTAGAATATTTCATATAACAGAAGCAGCTTAGCACATTCTTATTTTATTTTCATTGTTGGTTATTTTGTAGTACATTGATTTGTGAGTATGGTTGGGTTGAGTGGATAGTCAAATATTGTGAAATGGAGGTATACTACTCCTTCTGTATCTTGCATGAGCTCATTTTTAGGGTCATTTTGCTTTAGGCTACATATTGGATATTCAGTTCAACAATGTTATCTAATACAAGCGACAATTATCTAACCTTCTTTTGATGTGATATCCTCATATCCTGCACTTTAACGACTCAGAAATATCTTTCTATAGACTGAAACTAGTTGAATACAAGTGAACCATTAAATGAAAATAGTTCTGTGTGAAGCATAATCAGTACATTCTATTGTAGATTGTTGTAAATTGCTAATCAAGTTGTTAAAATCCTATCTTTTTTGTAACTTGAACTGCTCGAGTTCATTTATATTCTATTTTTAAACCCTTCTTTAGGTGCATGTATGCTACATATTGGAGATTCAGTATAACAATTTATCTAACATTTTACTGACCTTCTCCTAGCGCGCTATCTTGCATTTTACGGACCATGAACATCTTTGTATAGAAAGAAACAAATGCATATGAGTGATCTATTAAATCAATCTTGTGTAAGAATCATAATTTGCCTATTCTGTCTAAGAGAGTTGTGAAGTGCTAACCAATTGTTAATAATACTAGGATTTTCATTAACTCAAACTGCTTTAGTTCATTTTCATTACGTGAGTGTTTCCTTTTATTTCTTGGCTTTTAGCATTTGAATGAGGGAATATGTTGTAGGGGGAATTCTCAGCTGTCTGGAGGTAACTATTTTCTGTCTTGTGTAGGTAGTTGCAGTTTCTGAGGACATTGGAACTGCTGATGCATTACGAGCTATTTCAAAGAGGCTGGTCGCGAATGATGTTTTGGTAATGTTAGGATTTTTCTATGTTTTCAGGAACGTGAGTATCCATGCTGGGAGTAATCAAGATGCTAACGCACTGACCTTGTTTTAATAGGTGATTAGCGGCGACCTAGTAACCGATGTACTTCCAGGGGCCGTTGCTGCTACCCATAGAAGAAATGGTGCAGCTGTTACTGCTTTACTGTGTTATGTTCCTGTTAGTGGTCCTTCAGACGCTGTTTCTTCGGGAGGGAAAGATAAGGCTAAAAAACCATGTCGATTGAACATAGTGGGGCTGGACATAACAAGGCAATTCTTGTTGCATATTGTATCAGGTTTGCTTGTTGTATTGTTTGTGTTGTAGTTAGGTAGTACTTGCTATTCATAATCCATATGTTTGTCAAATATTACTTGTAGGAACTGACGTTGAAAAAGATGTTCGAGTTTATAAGAGAAAAATACAAGCTGTAGGTCAGGTAATGTGCATCTAACGATATATATTAAATAAAGTGGGCTTGTTTCCTAATCGCACTTTGCATTTTCACTTTCCAGTGCCATATCTTATGTTAAATGACTCTATTTGTGCCGCGGAATACAAGCGGGCAGTACTTATAGTGTGGGTGTGCAATCTATTGAGTCTGTTTTTAGTAATTTCAGTATGGTATTTGAAACTTGATCCCATAATTACTAAATAAACCTTTGATTAGTCTCAGTGAAAACTGTACTATTTCAGTGTTCAGTAACAAACCTTTATACAAATTAATATGAATTTTGGAACAATAAGACGATGAATTTTCAGTACGTCAGATCAAAGTAACAATAAACAAGAGGAAGGACGGATGTCAGAACTTTGTGTTTCAAACCAATGTGCTAAAAGATGCTAGGGCCTAGGTGCTGGGCAGGATGATGGCGCCTAACTCCCAGACATTTAGGTGCCATATGCTTAAACGTTTAGAAGGTAGAAGACTGGAAGCACCAATTGACCCATGCGACAACAGCTTGCTGTCAACCAATCTCACTTAGTTTGCATTAATTTGTCCGAACTGCAGGGTTTCAACGTGCTATACAAGTATACATTGAGAGTAATGGAAGAATAGTCAGAACAACCTATCAACGGATAATTCATACTTTCACTTCCAATTCTGAAATGTAATGGCATGGAAAATGGCGTGACAATATTCAACCAATCAATTCAATCGTCTTCGATGACTAATCGCCTTTATTATTTGAGGAAGAGTGTCACTAAACTTGAGACGAACCATAACCACGTGACGGTAGATAAATTATGTCAAAGAGTCATATGATATCAACATTCAGTGACTAGATCCTATGCTGCACGATGCCTTGATAAGCTTGCAAGCCTCAACAGTAGAAGCATGCATTGATAAGACGGATGGATTGCTAAAAGTTCTATGAATCTCCTAAACTTTAATCCACATGACTCATGGTCGCTGGTGATGCCGTCTTGCATGGCGGACAAGAGACCGCGTTCTTGATGGCTGGAGGCAGAAGTGCCACTCACAAACAGGCTGGAAGTGTGAACTCCACGGTCACGGTGTGAAGGATTAGGTCGTGCTTGTATGTTGGAGGTGTATTGCATGTGAATTGGACCAGATTGTATGTTTTGCCGTTGGTGTATACTTGGAATACCCTATTACACAACTGTTTTTTCTCTACCATACCGAGTCCCATATACCGATCGAACTAACCAGACAAACTAGTTAAACATTCTGCTGTTTTTTGCAAAGCATTTATTTCTGCTTTCGTGCGCGGTTTTCCTGGCTAGATAATTAGATTAACAGCCACATAATAACATTATCATGCTATACAGAATTGTCAGGATCTAAGTATCTCCCTTTTGGCAGTACTTGTGGTCGTGCGGTTCTGGCAAATCTACCCACTAAAATTTTAGCAACTTGTGAATGAGTTTCAGGTCATCAATTTGTGCTAGTCCATTCCGTTTGGAATCATTTAAAATTAAGACGCATATCGCGCTGGACGATATATCATGTGTACATAGTATGAGCAAATTTGTTGACCTTTTTTCATCCAAACAAGATGGAATATACTGTTTACTTTGGCAGGGTATTATTATCCACTGGAATGAAATTTGGACAGCTTTTATACATATGTGCTGGAATGAGCGAGTGATTAATAAATTGTTGGCTGAATATGTGGACCAATAAATATTTTATGCGTGTTTCTTGTGGTGAATATTGTGCAACACGAGTTGCACCAGTTGACATTAGCCAAACAAACACTCGTTCCTTCGTGGGATGAGAGCTGTTCCTTTCAAGCTTTCTAGTTTGGTTTTATCTGCATTTACCTGTTATACTTTGTTGCAAATTCAGATTAGTTGACCATTTGAGGCAGATAATGGGTTCAATGAGGCAGGAGATCTTTTTCGGTGTTCAACTGTTGCAGTTTGCTAGTGGTCATCATGTTTTTAGTGATAAGCGAATCTCTTAATTTTTTTCTGTCATTGTTTGATTTAACTCTAGTTTAGAAATCTCAAAAGTACTGAGCTCAAATGTTTTTCAGCGATGAACTGAATTTAATACCCACCTTGCCTTACTTTTGCCAGATGGAAATTCGAAGTGACCTGATGGATGCTCACCTTTATGCCTTCAATAGGTTGGCATATTTTGTTTTAAACTTGTTCATTTCTCATGTCTTTATAAGTACTCTCGCTCAGCAATCACTGTTGGTCACAGGACAACTTTGCAGGAAGTACTGGAAAAGAAAGAAACATACCGTAGCATCAGACTTGAAGTCCTCCCATATTTAGTGAAAAGCCAGTTGGTATGCTTGTGCTTAATGCATACTTATTTCTTCCTAAGCACTCATTTCTTTCGAGATCGTCCGATACACTGTTTAACTGTTCCCAAATTTTTATAGAGGTCATCTCCATCAGGGGGTGAAGGAGCAATAGTTGATGAAAGTGGGAATTTAATAGTTCCGCCCAACAGTAATTTACAGTGCTTGTCACAACATCGTGCAATTGCACCATCTGCTTTCAAGCAAGATCTATTGTCAAGTTCAGGCGGTGGACATAGGTGCTGTGTTTATATTGCTAGTAAAAACAAGTACTGTCACCGTTTGAACTCCATTCAGGCATACTGTGATATAAATAGAGATGTAAGGATGTAACACAACCATACATTTCGTTTTCGTATTGTTTGTGTTGGTTGTTGCTGAAAGTTATGCCTATCGCAATATCACAGGTTATAGGGGAAGCTAGTCACCTGTCTGGTTATTCCTTCTCTTCACATAATAACATCATCGACCCATCGTGTGTGCTTGGAACGAAGACTACAGTGAGTTTACTTTCAAACTTATTCCATTACTAGCATCTTTGGTTGGTTTCCTGCAAATACGGAAAAGGGATGAATGCTAAAAATGCAATATTGAATGCAAGTATTGATGTCTTATATATGAGAAAATTATGGTGAGTTGGATCGAAGATAGTATTGAATATTGATCAATCTGATGGCTCAAATATGTTGTATGTGGTACGAATCTTATGACAGTAGTCAAATTTAAGCCTTGCCGTTTTACATCAATTACATATATATTTTCTTGTTGTTTCTGATACATAAGAACTGCCGAACAGTAGTGAATGACACTGCCACATTTTCCTGTAACATTCCACTAAAAAAATGTTTGTGTGATTTTGATTGTGTTCTTAGAGGACTGGAATTTCAGAATTATCTGTTATATTTCACAAATTCAAATCCCTTTGATTCCATATTTTTGGTAGATGATGTTGGTTGTGGCGTTGATGAACATATTTTAACACTGCTTTTATTACGAACCTATGTTTTGTCAAAATTTGATGGTAGATTAGTTGCAAATAGTGCCTCCCTCACCCCTTTCTATTTTGGCTTATCTCCCTTGTGGCTTATTGTTTATTAGGTTGGGCCACAATGCATGCTTGCTGAGGGTTCACAGTTGGGTGACAAATGTAGTGTCAAGCGATCAGTGATAGGACGTCATTGTCGAATCGGTTCGAATGTGAAGGTAAGGAAGAAATAATTTTATTTTTCCATGTTGGTTTATTGTACAATTTTCAACATGAATGATGCTTGTGTACCTTAATAGCATGGTACGAGGTTCTGCTTGCTGGTACAGTAATTATGTAAATTTGAAGGTCCTGTTTTACCTTTGTGATTAATAATAATGTTGTTAAACTTGATAGTAGATAAAACACCACTATGTTCGTGAGGTTTACAGTTCAGTCGTGAACTTAGAATTGTCAAAACAATTGTGTTAGGTTCAATATGTCTACAGTTAAGTTGTTAAACCCGCCTGTTTAGCCTTTATCTTTCGCTGAATTAGAGCCTGTCGTGCAGAGGAACAAGTACTTCATCCATTATTTTGTTTGAGTTTCATTCTGTTCGTGTTGCGTTCTTATTGTATTGCTTGTGGGATTTATTTTAGAAATTCTTTGGATCTTGCTAAGATCTAGTTGGTCCCATCTAGTTTATTTCTGGCACCTTGTCATGTTGTCTTTAAAATTACCTTACTATATCCTGCTGGTACATTTATTACAAAATGTGCATGAGAATCTAGCCGAATCCTGCAAGTTGCCACCTTTCTATACCATATCGTTACATTGTTACAGAGCTTTCTTTTTGGGCAACCCTTATTGCAAAGCTAGCATGTCATTTTACCACAAACAATCATATCAAGTGAGTAGTTCCTTTTTATGAAATAACTTCTTTCCGTCTGTTTGTCACAGATTGTCAACTCCGTTGTTATGAACCATGTGGTTATTGAAGATGGCTGTCATATCCAAGGTTCTGTTATATGTAATAATGTGCAACTTCAAGAGCGTGCTGTTCTGAAAGATTGCCAGGTATGTGCTCTCTGGTCACTTGTACTCTAGTAATCCAAACACGAGGTAGAAGAACTCCAGCTATGTTTAGTGATGGCATATCAAGTAATGTTGTTAGTCGGTATAATGAAATGAAAGTAAAATAAAATAAATTAACTGTTTGGAACAGTAAGTTCACTTATAATTATATATATATGACGCTTTATTGGTGAAACAATTTCAGGTTGGAGCTGGTTATACTGTGACCACTGGTAGTGATTACAAAGCAGAAGCCCTAGCAAGAAAGTAGAGCGCATTTTCATAGTTTTGCGGTGTATTTTGAGACTGTGCATATCAGATGCACCCCTATGAGTAAAGAAAGGGGATACAGTTCTGTTTTCCTTTTTTTTTTGCGATTTCTCTTTTAAAATATGATGGCACAATTTTTGGTTCCGTAGTAATATTCTGAAAATATTGTGTGCTGCGAACTTGAATTGCAGTTACTGTGACAGTTTCTTGGTGCAAATCCTTTTTTCTTGAGATGGATTCATGGTGCGTCTTGAATCAGTATGAGCATCAGGCTATTGAACGACAAATTTTAGTTGACAGGTTTGGGTACGCTAGCAATGCAATTGGATGTTTTTCAGCTGTCATCTCACCAAGCAATTTTTTTTTGAATTAATTATAGGAAGAGTAATGTTAAGTATGCACCTCGTGTCGTCATGGTGTGCACGGTGCACCATAGACACATGCTCATCTATTGGAAATACAGAAAAACCAAGGCACTGCTGTTTTGTGTGCAAACATAGCAGGCTTTTGCGTTACTGTAGCTTTTCGGTTGACACTGTTTAGTGATGTCTTGTGTGGTTCCCTTTGTTGTATGGAAAATGCTTATGATAGGGCGACCTAACGCGCACAACGTTAGGTCCTTGACGTGGCGCGCACGTCGCCGTTCACCTGTTCCCTTTCCCACGCGCGCTCCTGTTTTCACATGGTGACCCCACAACATGCGCTCTACGCTAGCTCTGTACTACTCCTTACGAAGCTGCCTAGCTAGTAGCTAGATGTTGCTGATGTTTTGTTATCTAGCGAAAGTGCATGCTCCTTGTACACGTATCAGATTATCAGCAAGTTGGTTCACTCCGGTCATTCGTCACGGTGTTCGCTGGTTCTCAACGCCGTGCCAAAATGTCGTCAACCATACTTTTGTACCAAAAACGTTCGAGATTTTGTGAAGACGCATATAGATTTTCGAACCACTTCGTTAATATGTCACATTTTTTATGTAATCATTTTTGTGTGTTAATAATAAATAGGAGGTGATTTTTGTTGCAAATAAATTGAAGACAAAATATTTGTGTTCGCCCACCTTTTAATTGCTCCAAGCACATTGGTTTTGTTGTAATAGTTTGTAAATTTCGTTGAAAAACTTGGTGAATTTTGTTGCAAATAAATCTATGATAAAATATTTATGTTCACTCACATTTTAGTTGCTCTAAATATATAGGTTTTTTGTTGTAATCGTTTATGTTTTTTGTTAAAATAGTGGGTATTTTTTGTTGCAAATGAATCTGCAACATCGATATTCTTGTTTACCCACCGTTTGTGTTGCTATAAGCACATGTATTTTTGTTGTAATAGCTTGTGATTTTTATTGAAATTGTTGATGATTTTTGTTGCGATGCAATCCGATGAAACATTACTTGTTTAAATACTTTTTGTATAATTAATTATTTTCTAAAATGTTGCCGCATTTGTTGAAATAATATATATTTTTTGTTCACGGGACGAGAAATTTTGTTGTCATGCTCATCAATATGTTGCAGTACAGAGAAGAAATCAACATAGTGACATTTTTGGTGTAAATACTGTGAAGGTCGGGGGCAACTCAACATACCCCTTCGTTTAAGTGAGTTTTGTTGTGGAGTGCGGGTTGAGTTCCAAACAATCGAGGGGCTATAATGTAAAAACGTAATTAACAGATCTGAGCGTAGGATGATGATCCAATGGTTCTGAAGGGGACCTAAATTTGACAACTTTAGTGGGACCTACGCCTAGCACTGGCCTTGTTGTATGTGAATTGCGCCAAATAGTACAAACATGTAGAGAAAGGGAGATAATACAACATTTCCAAATGAGGTACAATTTAACATTGCATGGTTAACACAGATATCACACAAGGTTGAGCATCATAGAAGTTATAAAGAATAGCAAATTCAACAAAGATGACATGACAGGAAACATATTTGTTTAAAATCAACAACAAAGGCAACAACAAGTTCCTGCAGCGATGTAGACCTGCATCTCACAGCAATACATGCATCCATACAGAAGTTAAAATCCGAATGATCTTACAGGCCAGTTTCAAGAAAACAGGCAACCACGCATGTATGTCTAACACAAGGTCACGCTTCGTACTGCATAGATGCTGTCCCATCCAAGTTTCTTCTCCTTCAAATTTATCACAGTGATTCCATTGTGTGAGAAAAAAAAGCAAGGGCAGCAAACATGGACGACATGGTCCTTGCACCTAAACCAGAACAAACCAATGTGGATCTCAGAGGGCATGAGGCTTCCACATGCCACTCAATTTTGAATCCCCTAGCGTTGTGACGGTTTCTACATGTGTAGTGTTGGCTCTACCTCGATTCCACATGCGGTGGTGACCGCTCATTTCCTGACATTAAACAGCTTCTACCTCTTCAAACTTAGCATTTTTTGGACCCATACCTCTTCGAACTTGGCATTTTTTTGACCCACTGTGAGCTTGAGGGGTGGTATTCCCTCCGTTTCAAAACATAAGACGTTGTAATAGTATAAGATATGTCCACATGCATGTAGTGAAACGGAGGGATTAGCTAGGGTTGTTGTCTCATAACGTGGCGAGAAGGTGCCGACGCTAAAACAGGTGTGACCAAGTAAATCTTAATAAGAAGGTCCAAGCAGAAAAAAACATATCGCACATGTAATTCAATAAGCTAAGAGAGCTTGACAAGACGAGTATAAAACTCAAATGAGTTCATGGATAGAGCAAGCTAACTTCATCCGCCCTAGCTAGCTCTTGAAGAAGAAGAGGCAGCGCTCTCCGTCGCCCCGGCTGCAGGTGTAGACATCGAGGCAGTCGCCCCTGGAGATGCGGCTCTCCTGCACGAACTGCCTCCACCCGGGCCCTACGATCCGGTACCCTCCAATCTGGGGGTGGTAGCGGATGAACGCTGCCTTCTCGAAGCCGTCCGCGTTTAGGATCGTCACCGGGATACTGTGGCCGGCGGTGTTGCCGTCTTCATCGAGCTCCGCCATCTCCGGGAAGAGCTCCGGGATGGGGCTGGCCGGCACGAACGCCCCGGCCAGCAGCAGCCGATTCTGGTCCGCAGAGACGTCTACCAGGTCTACATTCTTGGCGAGGCTCCATGTCGACGACGGCCGGCGTCGCTCGGTTCCGTCCCCGCACGACGAGGAGCTAGGTTTGTAATGCACACGGCGTCGTACGTCGTCTCGTGCGAAATGTATGTACTACTGTAGTTCGTTTGCACGGGGCCGCCTGTGGGTGTGCAACGTACGTAGACCGTGGAAGAAAAAAAAAACTCCTGTGCAACGTACTCTGTTCAAACTCTTCCATATTAGGAACGCGGTTTTTGCGAAACTACATGCGACCGCACCTTCCATCTAAACTGTCCGTTTTACGTTGAGATTCGTGCTAACTTCTTGCATATAACCCCCTCACCTTTAAAGATTTCTTACACTGAGATACCTACTTAACTTTTCATCATTAGCATCAATAAGTGCAAAATACATTTTCCGCACTGACATAATTCTTTTGGTCCCTATAATTCGGATTAATGTAATAACAAAATAGTTTCCATTGTACTCTAATATGGCAATATGTACTAACACATTTTCGAAATCATGTTTATATATGTATATAAAAATTACATATTTGTATATATATCTACATATACAAAATTACATATTTATCCAGGTATTTTTCCGGATGTAATAACATTTTCCCGATGCAATAACATTTTTTTGGATGTAATAATACTTTCCGGATATTTTTTGTATCAACACAAGCTCATGAATAAAATCATTTTCATAAACGCATTATTATTAACAAAGTGACCAAAGATTTCAAGAAAATGTAAACATATTGTGTTTTTTTGCATTTTTATTGGTTATTTTTATAGGTAGCTCGTTCTGTTTATTTTATTAAGTGGGGGTCTTTTTGCAAATATCACACAGCCGTCAGATTCACGATGAACGCTTCAGATAGACAGGGCGGTCGCAAGTAGTTGTGTGATTGAATTTCCGTCCATATTAGAGCAAAGATCTTTTGTCGACTTGAGTCTTTTCCAACCGTGGATTTCCAAGCATGCATGCACGCGTACTTTTAGGATTTCCCAAACGATCATAAAAGAAGGCTTGAAGAGACACCATAGCCCATATATAGCCCAACAAAAACAAAGATCTCTCTTTCCATAGAGCAAACCACGAGGCCGTTCCTACCATTTAAACGACGACGATCCCAATGCAACGACTCATATAAACGCACACCTTACGGACTCCTCCGATAAGATGTCACCCTGCGCCGCCTCGCGTCGCATGAACGGCAGCGCCGCCGCCATGGGCATCTACTTGTGCATCGACCCTGCGGAGGAAGCTCACCACCGGGAGGTGATGGACGGCATGGGCGTCTACGATGCCGAATGGGCGCTGTCCAAGGTGCTGCAGAAACCGGACGTCCAGCCGGTGCAGAACCGGCTTCTGCTCATCAAGGAGGCGGTGCGCGCAGGGCCCATACCCAAGCTCTTCCCGGAGCTGGAGGAGCTCCACGCGGACGGCTTGAACGCCCAGCACAAGGTCAACGTCACGGTTCTCGACACGGAGGGCCGGGAGAACGTGGTGCAGCTCCGCTACCTCAACTCCAACAAGGCGTACCGGATCATGGGGCCGGAGTGGAAGGTGTTCGTGCTAGCGACCGGCATGTCCAAGGGCGACCGCCTCGATCTCTACACCTGCAAGCGCGGCGACGGCGAGCGCTGCATCTTCGTCTTCAGGACGCCAGCGCCGGGGTCGGAGCCGGAGCCGGTGGTACTGAACTAGAGCCTTTTGTGAAGAGGCGCACGTACTATTCCTGATCTCGTCTGAGTTTTATACTCGCTTGTCGAGTTCTTAATGTATTACATGCATGTGCGATATTGTTTTTCTTACTTGGATCTTCTCATTAAGATTTAGTTGCCGAGAAGTGCTCCGGTGCTTTCCTAAAAAATAAGTTGCACGAATTTTAAAACGCATCGACGGCTATGATTAGGTTCACAAAGTGATCAAAGAGTACTAATCATGTGGGATTAACACCTTTAATCTCCACCCCTAATTACAACCATCGATTTGCTTTAAAATTCGTGCAACTTATTTTTTGGGAAAGCACCGGAGCATTTCTCTTAGTTGCTCTCGACAGTTGTCGGTGGACTCTGCCTTCCATAGAGGATTTTTCATCGTTTGCCATAAAGCCCAACCGATTTGAAAGTTTGGTCTTCTTGTTATCCATGTCGGTTTCGGCCTATATAAAAACAAATGAATCATTTGTATGTATTTTTAATTGATCAACACAAAAGCAACAAAGTTGACAAGAAACGAAAGAAAGGCAAGATGCATGCTCCCGGGAGAACTAAAAAGTACTACATGTTTGGCTCTTGAAGGTAATCCTCTCGTACGAGTTTTTTTTTAAATACAAAATTTTCGTTTACAACAGCTATGTTATTGAAATCATCTAAACAGTGTAAAACTAAATTCATATAAGCGTGTGGAAGACGAAATATTATCTACTTGTGTAACCACATCACGAGCTTGGTGGCATTTAAAAGATTATTTAATTTGTGACTCAGAGAAAAAAGAATCGTGTCATTTGAAGTTATAAATCAAAATATATAAGGGTTTAAAATTGCATGTTTTAAGGGTAGCGCCATGGTCTACTATGCTATACTCTTTGACTTACAATTTCGGCAACAATGTGTTGCCATATTGACAGTGACATTGCGCACTTACACAAAAGGGATATATTCAAAATTATTTTTAGAATAGGTTTATTTTATGTTAACAATTTGTTTGAGGGTCAAATTCGTGGATTTTCACCAGTCCTACACTACACCTTGCTATATATCGAAGAGTTTTAACAAAGTATGTGGCACAAGATACAAAATGGCATATCTTTCCAAATAGGAAACGACCCAATCAGGCGGCCATGCAAACGGTGTACATATATATATTTACACGAGACGATGTCTTGCATTACAAAGCTAACCGACTGATGTTGTCGTTTATATGGAGTATGTTGTCGTTTATATGGAGTCTCACGCCGATCCAGCGGACGCATCTACTGGACCCACACGTGACATCCAATGGGTTGACCCAACGAAAACGTCTTGTTTGACCATCTGCGAAGGCAAAACTGAAAAAAACTAAAGAAAATGGAGCAACAAACAAAAAACCGAAGTATGTATATACATGCGAAGGCATATGAACACTGTCATGCCAATTGTTTCAACAATATAAGAAATTAGATATATCACTCTTAACCATATGAGAGGATAGGTCACCTTGAAGAACTACCAAAAATACGGATCAACCGGTCTCAAAGTGTAGAAAATATTTGAACTGGATCTCTACCATAATACATCATACATTCACACCGACGGTGTATGTTTCAATATTAAGTCCCAAACTACCTGTCAACCACTCTTTTTACTGACTAACCATGTTTCAGGGGCAATCAGGTCCAACTCCGCCTTTTGAAACAGACTCAGATCAATCCACATTTCATTATTCTGTGTACTGTACCGACACCGTAGTGAAAAATACACTTCACTAAATTTGACATATTTAAGAGGAAGTTTTGGTTCGTACCGACAGCCTACCCTATCGTTGATCAGCCACCCCACAACCTTAGGAATAATCTAAGAGGAAATTTTGGTTTGTATCTGTAACAAATCAGACGAGAAACGGTGGAGGCGATTCAAAACCGTAAAGAAGATGCGAGGGAAGAGAGAGGCGTCACACGGGGAAAAAGAAGGAGGCGCCCAATGGTTATCTAGACCTCATCGTCCACGGCGTGACCGACTAGGTAACTGAGCTGTGAAGTGGCCGATTGCTGGCAACTCGAGTCCGAGAGGGCTGTCGGTCGCTGGCCCGCCACCTGCAGCACATGCTTAGCCCAATCATGGCTGATAGGGCCTGCTGGGCCACATGCAAGCCAGAGGGTATATTATTTGTGTCATTTTCTAAAAATCGTGTATTATTAATCGAATTTGTAAAAAATGTATTATTAAAAAAATAGCCAGTCACTCGGGTTTTTAATATTCACATACAGATACACTAGTACACTAGCTAGCTTCAAAAAAGAAAATAAGGGGAGAGAGAGAGAAGGCATCGGAGGTCTGCTATCTTCGTTCACGCAGGCAGCAGGCAGCAGTGGAGCCTGGAGGTATGCTCTCCATTCCTTCCACCTCCGCTCGTTGATTCTCTCTTCCTCCTCCGCTACCCATTTTCTTCCGAATTCTGTTCTCTCTACTTCATCGCGCCGTCGCTAATCTCGCCCCGCCCTGCGGATTTACGGCTTACACTCAGTTGTTGTTGATTTTTTCCCCTGCTGCAGCTTCCCTGCGCACCACCTGTTCGACGAAAGGCTTCTGAGTTCTTACCCATGGCTGGGCCGTCGGGCCGCAAACGGAGAAGGGTCCTTGAGGCGTTGCCCGCGTGGGGCGACCGGAGAGCGCGCGTCCACCACCAGCCAGACAGGATCAGCGCCTTCCCCGACGGCGTTCTCCGCTGTGTCCTGTCCCATCTGACCTCACGGCAAGCCGTGCAGACATCCGTGCTGAAGCGGCGCTGGCGCAACATCTGGAAGTCCGTGCCCATCATCAACGTGTCTTTCGAGGAGTTTCAAGACAAAGATGCTGTAGATGAAATTGAGCGTGAGGACATGTTCAAGGACTTCGTCGACACTTTGCTGGAGCAGCGTGGCAACGCTGGCCTGGACGAGTTCCGGCTCTTGTACAGCTCGTTCACCGCCGACAGCTCCGCTGAGGCAAACCAGTGGATCTCCCATGCGTTACAGTTGAACGCAAACACTGTCAAGGTTGAACAAGATTCGCCCGGCTCTGATCATGGAGGGGTGATGGCAGCGGCGCGCCTTCGGCTCGCTCTAGTGTTTGTAGTCGTCGCTAGGTGGTCCTCGGATCTAGATGTAATTTTTATTGCTTCTGGTGTTCTTTGTACCGCCTTAATTGATGATGAATAGATTGGAAGTTTCTTCGCAAAAAAAAAGGTTGTCGGCTGGACTGAACCAATCGTCCTCGATAATGCGGTATTCACTTCAGACTACTTGAAAAGGCTGCAGATATCAAGTGCTACAATGGCCCCAGGTTTCTTTAATCAGCTCCAAACAAGCTTCCCAGCATTGGAATATCTCTTCCTGTTTGACTGCTGCATCCTAGACGTTGAGAATGTTAACAACACACTGAAGGTGTTGATCCTCTCCGAAGAAGTTGCGTTCGAGGAGCATGCTTTTATTTCGGCTCCAAGTCTCATTTCTCTGTCCATTGAGGGGGGTTTTCGGGGTAACATGCTACCTATACTACAGAACATGGCATCTCTAGAGACTGCATCAGTCTTGCTTCAGGGTAATATGACAGCATGTGATGCTGATGCTATAAGCCAGCTTCTCACGGGCCTCTCTAATGTTACAAGTTTGGACTTCTGTTATGGGGCTAACAAGGTATGCTTCTTGATCTGACATCACTATCCATGATGCCTCTTTTTTCTAGTACATCATATTGACACATCTGTCCTTACCAAAAGTTGCAACCTGAGCACCTTTTTTTCGGCCATGACCCTTCGCAATTATACCACATGATTCATTACATACCATTAGTCCAAACCTCACCTCTTGATAGGATGACAAAGGCTGTCTCTGTCTCCACTCGATATATTCCATTTCATATGCTCATTCTGTAGATTCGTCAAATAGTTGACCAAAATATCCTAGTTGGAGGATCGATTTCATAATAAACTATAGCATTTCCTATTCATTCTTAATGCAATATTTGGGTTAACTTCTGGGAAAGCAATTACGGCGAGTTAATAACATATTTTCATATTAATCATTGTCTACTCTCTAGGAAATAATAAGTATAGCGTTGCTTAATGTGTGATATGTTTTGGTTAATGTGATTTATGTTTGTACTGCCATTTGTTAATATCCAATGTGCTCTGAAGATGTAGCTCTAAGCTTGTCAGTGTGGACTCAATCAGACACAATAGTTCTGCATTGTTAGCTCCCTCCTGATATTTTGGCGAATTTTACTGAATCAGAAAGAATATGGCATGGGTTTGATGTTGTGTCTTAATCCTCTGAATCATGTGCAGCTGACCATGGAAAATAATTTCCAATGGTGTCCGGCATTCGTCAATCTTGTGAACCTGACTCTTGATGCTTGGTGTGTCCATGCGGAATTCTATGGATTAATAGTCTTCCTTCAGAAGTCACCCAATCTGAAGAAGCTAACTCTAAAACTAGACCAGGTATATGATCTTTGCCACAGTATGGGTGTCCTTGAGCTAATGTTTATGCAGGTATCATAAAGATAAAACATGTGTATTTTTTCTTGCTAGGGGAATGTGTCCTTAATCACTGGCGAGCTGCAAGACAGGTCATTTGCATGTGAGCAGCTTGAGGTTGTCCAAATCATATGCTCAAGTACAAATGCGTTGCTACCTAGGGTGACTCAGTTTTTAAGTGATAACAGCATAAGGCCTGATCAGATGGTGATGCGCCTACCGGTCACCAAAACTAAGTCCCGTTGCAACCTATTATATCATTGACCTCGCAGGCAAACATCAGGCCCTCTGTGATCTACATTGGTTCGCGCTGGTTTAGGTGGAAGGAACATGACATCCATGTGTGTAAGTAAACTTGGTACGAACGGGTTCAAGATTCTGCACAAAATGACAGCAGTGTCTCCCGCTCCGATGCTGATTCTGGGCGTTCATTGGATCCGAAGCCTGCTGATCCCGAGGAAGACTTGTCTCCCGCGCCCGCATCTGCCCAGTCCTCGCATGCAAATGAGTCGCCCACGTCTGCGCAGTCCGGTGCTTCACATGCAGATCGATCGGGATATCCATCGGCCGGCAATGATTCCCTGCATGCACACCAAAACCAATCAGCTGACAATGAGTCCATGCATGCAAACGATGACGATATTGCTGATGCTCCCAGCTTAGGCCAATCGCTAGCTGATTCCTCTCTGGATGGTTCTTCTGGAGCCTATGTGCCGTCCAGGGCTGTTGCACCTCCTGTGATCGGGTGCGCACTCGTCTTTTAAATGGTATCCGACAACTGAGAATTTTTAAGGATGGTACTATACAATATGGTATGATTGCGTGTACAGATAAACCCCACACCCTTACCGAGGCTTTTAAGGATCTAAAATGGCGCAAAGCAATGGGGGAAGAATATGATGCATTGCTTCAAAATAAAACATGGCATTTAGTGCCACCAAGCTCAAACAAAAATTTGATTGATTGCAAATGGGTGTATCGTATCAAGAAAAATGCAGAAGCTACAATTGATAGATACAAAGCTCGTCTTGTTGCAAAAGGTTTCAAACAAAGGTATGGAATTGATTATGATGATACTTTTACTCCAGTTGTTAAAATAGCTAATATTAGAACTGTGCTAGCTATCTCTGTGTCTCGAGGTTGGACGTTACGATAACTAGATGTCAAGAATGCGCTTTTGCATGGTATTCTACAAGAGGAGGTTTATATGAAACAACCACCAGGTTTTGAAGATACTAATGTTCCTCATTATATTTGCAAGCTTGATAAAGACTATATGGACTGAAGCAGGCTCCACGAGCATGGTACTCTCGTCTCAGCTCTAGGTTGCATGCTCTTGGTTTTACACCTTCGAAGGCTGATACGTCTTTATTCCTTATAAAAAATCGGATGTCACTATATTTATGTTGATGATATTATTGTGACAAGCTCTTCAGAAGAAGCCATCTCTGCTCTCCTCAAGGATCTTGGTGATTTACACTTTTTCTTGGGCATTGAAGTGAAAAAAACACGTGATGGTTTAGTTTTGACACAGGAAAAATATGCTACAGAGTTACTTGAAAAAGTTGGTATGAGTCAATGCAAAGTTGTGCCTACACCCTTGTCTTATTCGGATCCATTGTCATTGGCCGAAGGAGAAGCTTTAGGTCCTGAAGATAGTACAAAATATTGTAGTATTGTTGGAGGTTTGCAATACCTTACTCTTACCAGACCGATATATCCTTCTCAATCAACAAAGTATGTCAGTTTCTTCTTGCACCAACTACTGCACATTGGGAGGCAGTCAAGCGCATTTTGTGTTATGTGAAGGATACCACAAAAATTGGAATCGCGTTTCGGCCATTTACATCCACACTTTTGAGTGCTTTTTCAGATGCAGACTGGGCTGGCTGTATTGATGATAGAAGATCTACAGGAGGTTTTGCAGTATTTGTAGGACCAAAGTTGGTGTCATGGAGTTCTAGAAAGCAAGCTACTGTCTCAAGATCAAGTACAGAAGCAGAATACAAAGCCTTAGCAAATACCACCGCTTAAATAATATGGATTGAAGCCCTCCTCCGAGAGCTTGGAGTTGAGTTAAAGGAAAAACCTTGTCTATGGTGTGATAACCTTGGTGCAACATACTTATCTGCAAATCCAGTGTTTCACGCACGTACAAAACACATTGAGATTGATTTCCATTTTGTTCGTGAAAGAGTGGCAGACAAGAAACTAGATATCAAGTTTGTTTCAAGCAAAGATCAAATTGCTGATGGTTTCACCAAGACACTTCCTGTGAAAGGTCTTCATGAGTTTAGGCGTAATTCAAATCTTTGTAAAGTTTAGATTAGGGGGGCTGTTAGAATTGTATTACACATACGAGGAAGGTACGGTGTGGTACACCGACCTGGACTCGTACTCCCTGTAAACACATCGATATCCATATAACATGCAATACGGACCTCAAGCGAGGCAACCGTTTCCGCTACACAATTCTAACATACCTCTCAACATTGAAGAAGTCTAGCCAACGCAGTGATTGCACAACTACGTGCGAATCCACCAACCATCGTCACAGTTGGTTGCGCTTTACGATTCGCGCTAGTCAGAAAACTTTCGACGGTGCGAACCCACCAACCATCATCACCGTTGGTCCAGCAACTTACGACGGTGACGATGTTTGGTGGGTTCGCATGTAGTTGTGGAGTAAATTTTTCGAAGTCTAGCTCGTTGGATTAGCGTGGCAAAAGTGTTGTAGGAGTTTGAGAAAGAAAGAAAGAAAGGAGAACCATGCCATGATTTTGATTTCCCAAGCGTTGATAAACTAGATTTGAACAGAAGTCCACCGTCCGATAAGATCTCACTTGCGCCGCCTCGCATCGCATAAACGTCACCTATGCCGCCATGGACACCCGCTTCCACATCGACCATGTGGAGGAAGCTCGCGCCACCGGGAGGTGATGTATGGCATGGATGTCTATGATGGCGAGTGGATGTTGTCCAAGGTGTTGATTGCTGAATCACGCACTATAGGAAAACGACGATACATCGACGGTCACCGCCTGCCAAGCAAATTGGCCGTCGGCCCAGATTAGCCGAGGGCGTACATGGTTACGCTGACGCTATTTTGTCATTTTTTCAAAAAATTTATTTAATATGGAATCTATACCTCTTATAAAGTAAAAAAACAAACTAAGTTCATTTATGAATTTTGATCTCAACATGCAAGCTATCCACATCATCCACTCATATAGCAAAAAATATTTTTTCCATGTCATCCCACTAATGACAATATATTATGCACCTATCCACAACATTTCATCCATGCAATTGTCGATGTCACCCATTTGAAATCCTCAAATTCATCATTATGATATTTTTTTTATCTCAACATGAAAGCTATCCACATCATCCACTACTATAGCAAAAATATTTTCCATGTCATCTCACTAATGATAATATATTATGCATGCAACCTATCCACGTCATTTCATCCATGCAATTGTCAATGTCACCCATTTTAAATCATCAAACACAATGAAAATTACATCACTTAAATTTATCCTTTCAACAATTCATATCCCATGGGTTATTTCCCTTCAGTTTCATGATTTTGAAAGAGATTACCGCAACGCGCGAAGTATGTTTCTAGTTTCATATCTTTAAATCTGTAAATCAAAGTTTAACAAATAAAATGTCTAAATCGATTAGAAACATGAGATGAATCCAATATGACAACTATATCATCTTTTGCATCACATAAACTCATTTAACTAGGAGAAATTACTTTCAAAAAATGTCATAAACTCATTTAACAAGGTAAAATTAGATATAGATTCAGAAAAATGTTTGTCCAAGGGAGAGTGTTAAGAATTGTTAGCTTTCTAAATAGGTATATCAGGTAGTTAACAACAATCAAAGGCGGATTGTTAGCAGTTAGATTTTGGTGTTATCCAAACACAATCCCGTTCCGAACTGTCATCTCAAATATCTGAACATGCGCAAAGCCCTGTAGCCGTCATTGTGCTCATACATATATACAAAGGATATATTTACTACCCCAAATCTTTGATAAAAAACATACTCAATTTATCTCAATTCTGAGTTCTCAAACAAATTTCACTACTGATGAAATAAATAAATAAATTAATTAATAAGGGCAAGTATACGTACCTTAATGAGCCCAAAAAAGCGACCTGAGATGGGCTGGCTAAATCTAGAATGTCAAATTAAATTTGTGATGGATTGGAGAAGATTGAGGATGGAACGGCTAGGTGTGGGCGGCATGGTTCTTGTTTGCTCGCCGCGTACTCATAATTGTGACGATACCTTAGAAGCGAGAGTGAGGTCTTGTGAAGGACTACGACTAACCCTACAATGGTCTAATAAACCCATTCTAATGGAAAATTCATCTAGGGATTTGGTTTCTAAAGTAACAATAAATGTACCCCAATCATTCAACGATCATGCATTTGGTTGATGAAATTAAAATATCGATTAATGGTGGTATGAATATTTCTTTATAAAAGTATTTAGTTCGTAGAATATGGTTAGTCAGTGACTCGCAATATTTAAGTGAACATAATTGTGAACTAAGTGTGTTTCTCATGCTAGTCTCTAGACTCTTTGACCTCCTTGTAGTTCCTTTGTGCTTAACATATCGCTTTTACGCGCAAAAAACAAGGAGACAAATTTGGTTGCTATCTAGCGGAGATAGGATACCGGAGTGGGACAATGTGTGCAAAATATGTTGAGCTCGCAATAGTGAAGCAGTGAACGATAATTAACGTGGTTTGATGGTCGAGATTTATCAGATCTGCTAAATTCCACTCAACACAGAAACCGTCTAGATTGTGGATTGGTGTGGATTGACAGCCGAGGTTTGTCGGATCTAAAGTCATGTTTTTAGTGGAGATGGAGATATGACAAAAGGTTTTTGTAGGAGTTTGAAAAATAATAATAAACTTTTTAGGGAATTCTATGTTTAGAACGGTCTAAGGATAGTCTTACACGTAGAACGTGGTCGTGTCCGTTCGATCAAACTCCGAGGCCCATGCATGCTCAACTACCGGCACAAGACGACAAATAATCTGAGCTACGATCCCTCCCGTATGAGAGAAATAGAAATGTTTTGCATGCATGCACTAAAATCCGAAATTGCTGGCATCATCACACATTTAATGCAAAAATTGAAAATTCAAAATGTTTTGTAGCTCAAACTGTTTATCGGATTTATGATCTATTTTCACCATTGGACTAGTCGTGTAAGATCTTCGAAAGTAGATCCCATGTTAATATGTTTCGACAATATTTTTTGGACGCGACTACACTACGACCGTTTTAGGAGTAAGCCAATTGGTAGAACCTTTCCAGTAGGGACCATTCACGTGGAGAGCCCCGCGCCCACGCGGTCCCCGTGCCAGCGCGCGAGCAAAAAAGCCCACGCGGTCCCCGCGCCAGCGCGCGAGCAAAAAAGCCCACGCGGTCCCGCGCCAGCGCCCAAAAAGCTCACGCCGTTTCCAGCAGAAAAGGACAAAAAAGACAGCTTTAGGAAAGGAGGGCTTTTCCAAAAGGAAACGGAACCACCGGACGTCTACTTTACCTTCTGCTTCGTTCTCGAGTCGCTGCTCCTCCCGTCCAGATCGCCATAGGAGCTCAAGAAAGCTCTGCAACAAGAACCAGATCCTGCGAAAAAAACACAGAAGTCACAGAAATTACCCACCCCCTCCTCCCCCCTTCAACACCTACAAAAACTTACCCAGGTAGATTGAGCCAAATTATCCACCTGATGGGTTCCTCTTCCCTAATATCTCTCTGCTGCAGATTAGCATATGAACTACACCTCACCCCCTGACCCCCCCCCCCCCCCCCTCCTCAATCAGTAGTTACCCACTGGATTCTACAAATCTTACCCACCAGATCGTGTTCTTCCTGATAGTGGTGTCAGGAAAAGACAATTCAGGTACAATCCCAGAACCTAATTTATATCTCTTATCTATTTCCATCTAGTAAGCATATGAACTGTCCCACGAGTTTGGACTCAATTACCCACAAATTAGCACATGCACCAGTAGCATATATTGACACACAAAAATGTTAAGGATGCAGATAAGTAACCCACAACTTGCACTCGAAGTAACCCATCAATTAGAACTAAAATTATCCATTGGAAGCAATGGTAGCTAGAACTTTTCACACAACAAAAATGTTAAAAGGATGCAGGTAAGTTACCCATACGTTGCACACATGTAACCCACCAGGTAGAACTATAGTTACCCAATGGAAACAATGGTAGACAGATGGAAACAGGAGGATGAAAGTAATTCTTGTAACACATATACACACTATCATATGTGCCCTATTGCTCATAGAATGATTAACAATCTAATGATGGAAGAATTCTGAATTGTGAACACAATCCCTAAATGATAAACTGGTATACTACTACTTATCTATATTTCCTCGAAGTTCTTCAACTAATGCCATGTCCTGCTATAAACCATGTGTGAGTATATGATAGACCCCTGTAAATTGCCTGAATTATGAAACAGTAAGAAACACCTGTAAGTTTTTAAAAAGAAAAATCAGGTTAGAACCACGGATTAAACTATATGAAGCTTAGAAAGTAGCATGTTTCTCCGTTTTTGATGTTCATATATGACTAACATGTGACATGCTATGCTTGACAGTAGGGGAAGAAAATGGATATCAATCTCAATTTGGATCCAAACAATGAAATGCATTAGGAGAATGAAGACAACGTCTCAGCAACGCACAACCGGAGTGATACCCGTGACACAAATACAGGTAACCACACAAACTGTGCTGTGAAATTACCTTATTGGTGTCACTGCTAGTTATAGCCAGCCACAACCCTCAGCACATTTTCCTATGCCCACGTGACTCCTATAAATTACCCCCAAACAAATCATGGATAACCCAACAACGACCATTTAAATTACCCGTCACTACAGAAAAACAGCCCCCAAAAAAACAGCACACAACATAGTTAGCCAACTTAGAAAGTAGCCATTTAAATTACCCATGAGGCCTATAAGTTACCCACCAAATAAAACATGGATTATCCATGTGTAGCCATTTAAATTACCCATAACTACAAATACAGCCCACACAAAAAACAGCTCACAAAAACAGATACCCCACATTGAGTCATATAAGTTACCCATAAAAAATAACATGGATTACCCACCAGTAGCAATTTAAATTACCCAACACTACAAAAAACACCAACGTTTTATCGTATTTCTTTTGTTGTTTAAAGAAAGAATGCTTATCAGGACTAAAAATGCTTTTACTTCAATGATTTCAGCTAAACCCACAGGACCAGTGGCATATCATGACCTTTCTGATGGAGATAGCATGGATGGAACAGATGAGAATAATGGGGGAGAAGCAACTACGGGAGCTACGATTGAAGAGCAGACAGAGGTCACAGCTGGGTCAACAGAAGGAGGATTTAATGATGGTACAAGTGATGCAATGTCGACACCAAAACCACCATCAGCTGAAATGCGCTTTGACAGTTTTGAAGCGGCAAAAGAACACTACAGAGCCTATGCACAGATCAAAGGTTTCAGCATCAGGATAGATTGGTCAAGGAAAGATAAAACTGAGGAAATTGCCAGAGTGTACCTAGTGTGCACTAAGGCAGGGAAACCTTATGCGCCAAAAGAAGACACACAGAATCCAAAACCAGCTGCCAAAAAAAGAAAAAAATGCACACACCCAAGGACTGGTTGCCCAGCACATTGCTATTTTAAAAGGAAGGGAGCCTGGTGGCATGTTGCAAACTGCACGGATGAACATAACCACCCCCTGATCATAAAACCTTCGCTAACAAAGTTTCTGCGTGCACATAGGAACATTCCAACAGAGGAAAAACATTTCTTGAGGATGTTGCACGCGTGCAATATACCTACATGCCGGCAAATGCAGCTAATGGCAAGGTTTTATGGGAAGCTTGAGAATGTGCCATACATAGATAAAGATGTGGCAAATCTGAGGGCATCTTTCCGCAGAGAAACCCATCATCCTGACATGCAGGACACCATCTATTACTTTGAAAAGCTAAAGCTAGAAGATAAAGATTTCTTCTACAAAATGAAACTTGATGAGGAAGACAGGGTTCAGTACATCTATTGGGTGGACGGTCCATCACGACGATCCTACAAGGCCTACTCTGACTGTATCTCATTTGACACAACTTATCTCACAAACCGGTACAAAATGCCATGTGCACCGTTTATCGGAATCAACAACCATGGCCAATCCATACAGTTTGGATGTGGTTTCATACGCAACGAGCTCAGCACCAGCTTTGAGTGGTTGCTGCAAGTTTTCTTGGAAGCAATGGACGGTGTAGTGCCAAAAAATATTATAACAGACCAGTGCTTCTCTATGAGAGCAGCAATCCATGAAATATTCCCAAAAACAGTCCACAGAAATTGCAGGTGGCACATCATGCAGAACCTAACCGAAAGCATTGGAAGTTTCATGGGCAAAAACCCTGAACTGTGTGTTGCATTCAACGACTGTTTGAACAGCAGCCTAACACCGGTCGAATTCGAGCAAAACTGGGACTACATGATTGAATTCTTCGGAGTGCGTGACAATTTGGACCTGGCAGAGATTTATAAGCACAGAAAGTGTTGGGTGCCAGCCTACTTTATGCACGATTTTTTCCCATTCCTGCAGACAACATCAAGAAGCGAAGGCTTCAATGCCGTCCTGAAGCGATACGTTAACCCCAAGAATTCAATCTATGATTTCGTACAGCAGTACGCATCGCTACAGGATAAAATTTTGAATGCTGAAAGAAAGGCAGAAGCAGAAACAACTTTGACAGACCCTGACTGGTGGTGTCACCATCCTATTGAAAAGCAAATGGCAAAAGCATACTCAAGAGGGATTTTCAACAGATTTCAGAAGGAACTGGCAAAACACGTGTCTTACCACTGCCAGCACATCATAGGCTACCAGTTTGAACTGTCCGTGCTAGGTGGTCCTATACCAGACTACGGGAGCAGAACCTATAATGTGATTGGCAACTGGGAAGATGGTATATACGAGTGTACGTGCTGCAAGTTCCAACGTGACGGCATGTTGTGCTGCCATGTTATAAAAGTGATGACACAAATTGGTGTTCGTGAAATACCAGAGCGATACATTATAAAAAGATGGGG
The DNA here is from genome assembly GCA_026929855.1 of Poa annua. Lineage (NCBI taxonomy): Eukaryota > Viridiplantae > Streptophyta > Magnoliopsida > Poales > Poaceae > Poa > Poa annua. The sequence goes on from CM049430.1 coordinate 84,708,145, forward strand.
CTGGGATCCAGATCAGATCCTAGGACAACCAGATGGCACACAACATGCTCCCAAGAAAGGCATGCCAGATGATGCAAGAGCTATGATGGAATTTGCTTCGATGAGAGACGATTTCAGAAAAGTTGCACAAGTAGGGGTCAGGACTGCAGATGGGAAAAAAGTCATTCAGACTCACCTAAAGCAAATGAAACAAGAGCTTGAAGTGATAAGTAGAAGAGAAGAACATAAAGCAAGAGAAGCCGAGATCGCAGCCTTGGCAATGCCAACCACTAGCGCTCGTACCGCACCTATACCACATGTAACCGGTGGAACATCAAGCGTCCGACAGACAAACAGCAACCCCACATATGCCCCAACAGGGAGCGCATCAGGATCAGCTCAATATGTACAGAACCCACCCATGTCAGTCACGAAAGGACGACCCCAGAAGACAGCGAACAAAAATCCACTAGATCTCGCTGCAACTAAACCAAGACATTGCAGTTACTGCAACATCACTGAACATACCAAGCGCAAGTGCGTGGAACGACTTAGAGTGCTAGGCCAACCGCTGGTTTGAAATGATGAGTTCAATAATCCTTGTAATGCTCTGTGATAGATATGTACCACTACATATTTTGTGCTTTTTATAACAGTACAATGCAATGAGAAAAGTTCGAGATAAATTATGTTCATCATGTTCAAATAATCCACTGTGAAAACCAATAGTTGCCCACCACTTCTGGTTGAAGTTACCCCCAGCAAGAATGAAAACCTAGAAGTCACCAGGTAAACTAACTATGAGTTACCCACCACTTCTGGTTGAAGCTACCCCGAGCAGAAATGAAAACCTAGAAGTCACCAGGTAAAGTAAACAAAATAAGTTACCCACCACTTCTGGTTGGAGTTACCCCCACAATGTAACTAAAGTTATCAAAAACCTAGTAAAATAAGATACCCGCCAAAAAAATGAAAACAACACGTATAAAACAGTGGACATGTCGTATGAAAAGAATTTACGGACAAGAATTTAAAACACGCTCACAAAAAAAGGGAATTGAACTTAAAATTACCTCAAAAAGAATAGGTGTCAAGAAGATGCTTCCATGAACAAAGCTTGTTGCCCGTGTGCTCCAGCCACAAAGCTGTTAGCACCTTCCTTAGTGCTGGCATCTCCTCTTGGGAAATAGCAGGCACCACACTCCCATTCCAAAGCTCAAGGAATTTGAGCATGAAAAAACCACAGTCAACCCTGAAAAAAGGGTTAAGGCCAAAAAGAAAGGGAAAGAATCAGAGTGTATTGTATTGTATAAAGAAAAGTTTACACAAAACTAACATAAACGATGGATTCATGGACATGAACTAACAATGAAGATTGATTCGGAACAGGAATGTACACCAATTCAAAATTGTCCAATTGCCTCCTAGAATCTGAATAGTTGATACGGTACATTTCTTTGATTGCATCTACTAGTCGGGTGGCGTGATTGATAAGCCCAATATTGTCATCTCCACGTAGGGAGTCAAGCACCTCAAACCTTTGGGCGGGGAAGTTTACCGACAAAGCATACCAATGGCCAGAAGGTTTCTTCCGCGTGCCCAGCTCTTGCAAAACAGGGAAGCAAAGCTGCAACAAAGGTACAAAAAAAGACTATTAAGATAAGAAAGTAACAGCGCAATCGTTGAACAAAAAAAACAGAAAACACAATATGAACACCAAAAAGCAACGACACATGTAAACTACTAGCTAAAGTTACCCACAGAAAATATGGTAAGTAGGATCCTTTTTCACCCCAAAAAAACAAAATTCAAGAAAAAAAAGGAAAACAATACACAACAGCCACGTACCAAATCTTTGTGACTAAGCTTGTATGTAGGATCCTTCCTGAAATGTTTCTTCAGAACATTCGTATTGAATTTATGTTCAAGAAGGTACGCCGTCACAATATAAGGGAAAATGACCTTATTCGGAGCACAAGCTTCGCGTAGTACACTAATACCAATGTCAGCAACAGTGTTTGACAGCTGACCATCAGGCATAACGCTCCCGGCAAGTTCACCCGCGGTTACCCACATGTGGTCAATATCCAAAATTCTTGTACTGCAACAGACAAAAAACAGATAAAAAGTTACCCCCAAGACATCATAAAACTTACCCCACTCCTGAGAAAGAAGTAATCCACATAAAAGCATAAAAGTTACCCCACAGTGCAAAAAAGGATATATAATTAAGAAAAAGTAAGGCACAGAAATCTTACTTTTTAAGCCGCGATTCTGAATCACTGGTGCGAATGATAACTTTCTCATAAATTGAATCTTGATGCTTTGAGCTTGTAATAGAAAAAAATGGAGGCAAAAGATGCTTCGACGGTTGGATGACTCGAACCCTACGAAGACAAGTCCTTGGCGTACTACTAGCAGGATCTTTAGAAGGAACAGCCGCGGTGATTGCCGGAGTTGAGAACGAAAAACCATCTACAAAAAAAATTACAGTTATAACATATTATGTATGGAGACGGTAGTGCGGCAAAACAAAAATATAACTGATTGTTCAACATATTGGAAGAAGGTACTACAGATTACCTTTGAAATCATCACCACCCTTTGGCAAAGTTTCTGTTGCTTTATCAACTGATTGAAAAACTGATTGTCCGGCATTCTTTTCAGAGACCAAATCATCAAGCGAGATGACTGCAGTATTATCCTTGGTAGGCATTTTGCCTTTATCACAATCAACAACTTCATTCTTAGCTACAAGTATTCGAAATGGGAACAATGAAAAGAGCTAAATCCATGCGTGTAACAAAAAGTACATATGCTTTTATCAAAAATAAAAGAATGAAAAAATGGCAGTATGCAAATAAAATTCATAAAACATAAACAGCGGGATAAGAAACTATAGGTAGGATGTTCATTAATACAAAAGACACACGCGGAATGTGTTAAGCTTATTACAATAAGGAAGGTGCACCACAAACATCTAAAAAGACCCTACAAATAGCTAGAGGTAACGTCGCAAACACCGCTGGCTAAAAACCACACAAAACCGCCTCACACCCATTATAATACACACTGCCAAAAGAGCATATCTTCATGTAAAATAATTAAACGGGCTTCATATAAAGAACAATGTGGTTATTTAGATCCATCGCCAGCTTCGTTTGAACCATCCGCGTCCGCTGCACCAAATAAAGGTGCAGTGGATAAAACAAACGGTACATTTGCATCTGCATAAAAAAAGTTAGTATCGAGAAAATAATACAACTATTTGTACTACAATTACACACATGCAACTTACAAAAAAATGGGATATTGCAAATTCATATAAAGAAAGCAACATGAAGACGAAAACAGCATGTAACTCAAACAGTTGCATAAAAAAAATCACAAAAGTTCCCCCAAAAAAGACATATAAGTTACCCAATAGACATTATATAACTTAACAAGCAAAAACACACAACAGTTATCCCAGTGGACAGAAAAGTTACCCACCAGATATTCTATAACTTACCAAGCATAACATACAAAAGTTACCCAAATAAAAAAGAAAGAAACTAAAAAAAGCAAATTAAACTAAACAGTTCACAAAATCAAGCATCCAAAAAAAAGCAACAAATAGTATTGGGTTAGGAAATTACCTGAATAAGCCCAAGACAACGGGGTAACAAAGTCGGGTTCGAAGACGTGAAATAGATCACCAGGAGGCGGAGGCGGCGCAATAGTGGAAGTAGTGCCTGCTGTCGGGATTGTTGTTGGAGGAACTTCAGAATTAATACCCGTGGAAGGAATACCATGATCACTTGCAGCAGGAGGAACAAATAAAGTGATGGCTGTAGTTTGAGGGGGCACAATGGTATCCACGGAGCCAGCTGCATGGGCAGAAGATGGCTCAGCAGCAGCAATTTCAGGGGACTGGCTGGTAAAATTCCACATAGGTGGGTCGATGTCGTAAATTAAAGTACGTGCAGGGGAGGAAACACCATCAACTCTACTCCTCATGGGATCATCCACCTCAACCTGAATAACATTTCCAGATGGCTTAGCAACCCCCCCCCCCCCCCCCCCGACAGCTACCTCCGCATGGACACCCTGGCTGCTGGATATGGTTCCTGCTACTAAGTCAGCAAACAGCGAAGTTGCAGGCACGAATTCATTACCCTTATCATCAACCCATGAACCAGACCGGAGGATATCTGGAATATTTACAGCTGTAGTACAAATAGAATCAGTTGAGATGGATGCAACAACTGGAACAAATCCCTTGGCACTGCAACTAGGTAAAGCATCAACCGCTAAAGCTGCACCAGAGCTCAAACCAACAAGACCATCATGCTCAACTGCAGATTGAAGGTCTGGAACACTCACTTCAACAACAGCTTCTGAATCCTGGGCAGATGAGACTGAATGTGGAGGAACAATTGGAACATCATCTGGCTTGGACAATGCCACATTATCCACAGGCCGCACTACATCCACAGAAACAATTTCATCCAGTGCATCAAGGACATGAATGCCCTGCTCCTCTGAAGGTGGCCCTCCCGCAGAACATGCATCCACATTTATAACAGATGGGTTGGCTACAATACTGGCGTCACAGGAAATAGTGCGCAGTTTTGACAGACGCGGCGATGATCTTGTAGCTTGCTTGTTCAGAATAGAACTCTTAGGAACTGCCTTCCTGCAAACAAAGAATTCATAAAAACAGAAACTAGTAAAAAATACAGTAATAGCATTGACTGCAAAAAATATGAACATAATTATGCTCTAAATTTTTATCAAAGTTGTGTGCATGAGAAAATTACCCACATGGTATGCTTGAAGTAACCCCACACAGAAAAAAAGATTTCTGAACCTACCCATGAGGTATTAAAAGAAGTATCCATAAAAATATGATAAACTTACCCTCATGGTATGCTTGAATTACCCCACACACAAAAAAAAAGATTTCTGAACCTACCAATTAGGTACTAAAAGAGGAATCCAACAACATATGATAAAATTACCCACAAGGTATGCTTGAAGTTACCCCCCCCCCCCCCCCCCCCCACAGAAAAAAAGTTTTCTGCACTTACCCATTAGGTGTTAAAAGAAGTAAGAATCCATAAACTTATGAGCAACTAACCCACATGGAATGCATGAAGTTACCCACATAAAATGAGAAATTACTATTCACAATAAAAACAGAAAAAGTATACCTCTTAGGCGACTCTTTCTTTGAAACACTTGTTCCTTCCGGTCTTTTAGGCACAGTAGCTCGAAAAGCCTCTTCCGAAATGCTTAACTCTTTTGATAACTCTTTGACAACAATGTCCCTGATGAGACTGTCCTTCTGCCGAACAGTCTGCAACTTTCTCTTGTGTTTAGCAGCCTTGTAAACATGGAGAACCGGAGATGCATCACGCAAAGAAGCTACAAGATCTGCGCTAATAACCCTAGCTTGAGCCTGGCTGGTGATACCAACTGAAGGTGCACTCCCTCCTGAAACACTGGTTTCCTCACCATCAACAAATGCAGCAGCAGTCAAAGGGATTTGGGAAGGAAGAACTCCAACCGGCACAGATTTAGGAGCTTCCTTGGGAGTACCAACTCGTTCACCCACGTCAGCAGACGGTGAACCACCTTTGGGAGAAACAACATCCCCAACCCCACCCATATTATCTGAGTCTTCAAAAGTAACAGCCGCATTTAGTTCTCCATCGCCAACAATAAACTGGCCAGAATTTTCATGAGAAGAATCGTTGTCACCGCCAACAACAGAGTGAAACACTTCAGGCTGAGAAGGGACAATTTCTTTACCACGACCAGTCTTTGGACCTTGCGTAGCTTTCAACTTCCTTGCTACACATATGAATTGATCTGTGTCATCATTCCCATCAGATATGCTATCATCCGTGTCTGAGATATCCTCAAGGAACTCATTGTCATCAGGAAGATTCTCCTCGGCATAATCGGAACCAGAAGTTGGCCCACCCTTAAGATCAACATTGGACACACGTGTAACCCTCGGAGTAGGGGCAGTCGGAGGAGGTGCGCTAGCAGTTGCAGGAGGTGCACTATCAGGTGGAGGATGTGCGCTTGAGCTACCTACACCAGGACCAACTTTTTTCGCAAGGGCAGAAAACTGAGCTGCCATTTGAGACCGGTTTTCCGCTTGCACCTTTGTCCAGCCTCCAACAAGAGAGCCCATCAAACCAACAATGCCAGACGCAAAAGGGGAAATTAGGTTTGAAACTTCGAGCCTTGTCCTGAAAAACGACACAATACACAGAAAACAAAAAAAAATAAGAATTTGGGGAACAAATAAACAAAGAATAATTGAAGCAATTATATAACTGAAAAGACAAAACACACAAAAAATTGAAAAGGTACCTCAAAAGAACAAGATGGATCACAGCACGTATCAAACCACTTGCTATATCCAACAGCGCCACCGAAAATTGCAAAGTTGAGGCCAAAATCACGTTTTAGCTGTCACAAAGAAAAATAGCAACAAAAGGAAGTTTCAATCAACAAATAACCTCTGAAGGAACTAGTTATTATCCAAACAAAAAAAAGATATGCAAAACATACAAAAAGTTTGCGTTAACTACCTCAAGCTTGCCATATGAAATCCCATCGGGTTGCAAATCAACAAGTAAAACAGCATCAATGTTCTCTTTGGACCAAACATTTACAGCAAATTGCCCATTCGGCAAATTCAGGCCTAGACCACTTACGTCAAGTGAGTCGACATAAGTTAGCTGCAACAATGAAAACATCAAAAAATCATTAAGTAAAACCTAAACAAACCTACCCTTCATTCCCAAAACAACAACAACATAGAAAATGTACCTGCGGATGAAGGAGGCACTCCTGCGAAAATTTACCATCAGATAACTCCTTGTGTAGCCGGTCAGCGACAAACTGACACCAATTGAAATTAGGCACTGATTCAATCATTTCCTGTCACAAAAAAATTACAAGTAAAAAATTGCACAATATTAAAACAGACAGCATAGCACACACAAAAAAAACATTAACACACAAAAATAACTTACCAACACAAAACAAATGAACTAACCCATCATCTAACTACACAGTTACCCCATGTGAACTATAAAAATTACCCTCCCCGACCATGATTCAAAAAGAACTTAGCACACATATATGAGACAACAAATTACCCACATATAAACTTAAAGTTACCCAACAGTTAAGATAAAAGTTATCCAACAGTTAACATAAAAGTTACCCAACAGTTAACATAAAAGTTACCCCACAGAACTACAATAAAAACCCACTCCCCATCCCCTCGCTGCCGTACCACAACAACTAAGCAGAAAAAAATGGAAGATGTTGAACTCACCATTATAGGATAGCACCTGTTGCTAACATGATTCCTGGTTGTAGGTGCTAGAATCGTCAAAACAATATACATTATCCAAGTCTGTTTGAAAGACTTATCACCTAGTGTCATCGCATTAAGAATCTTGAATACTACGGATGTTGATGGGGCACTGGCCTGACCAGGAAACAGGGAAGCTGAAAGGCGAGCCTCAATATCCGAATCAACAAAATACGGAACAGGCTCACTGCCACGAGGTAAGCCAAGCGTACGATAAACAACATCTCCATTCAAGGCAATCCTTCCTCTCCCGGGAATAACGAACTCACGGGAATGCTTGTCGTACCTCCCCGCCAACCACTTAATACAACCGTAATGTAGCTGCTTGCATTTGATGTCAAGTAAACAACCAAAATCCATGCCTACCACTACATCCTTCTGAGGATTTTTCAATGAACCATTAAGCTTGACAACATATAGAGGTGAAGCCCTGTTACGCACACGTTTGATATCACGTCCTGCGTCATCCTCATCTACAACATCTCCAGCCTTCCGTTTTCTCCCAATGGCAACAACGACATGCTTCGGTGACTTGCCACTGCCTCCACCAGCACCGTGCCGGTTTTTACCCATCGTTCCTCCTAAACATAAAAATGTTAAGTGACAAATTAGTACACAAAAACAAAGAAAATGAAGCTGTATGACTAATAGAGCTTGTCTAAATAAGGTATATGCTTAACCCATAAAACATTAAAAAACAAGCCAATGATGGAAGGAAAATAAAACAACACAAAAACCCTAATGACAAGAACAAACCCTTCTTATCAATAACTAGTTTAAAAAGCAGCATATATGAGGCAGGAAAACAGAACATCAGAAACTAAAAGCCCTAATAATACCCCTAATACAATCTCTAGACATGGAGGAAACATACCCCTAATACAAGCACTCAAATAGCTTCCCCCACCCACCCACGGACCTAACACATCCGTGCGAGAATGGCCGAGTCCCTTCGTCCATAACAGGACGAGCGAAAATAAACCACAGAGGATGAAACTCTGCGAGACAAAAAAATCCCGGAACAAAAACACACAACAAATCGATACAAAACACCACGGTACTAACGCTGGGATGGAAGTAGACCGCCCTAATCTACGGAATCTAACCCCAAAACCTATCGGGCGATTCACCGAGCACGAACAAAAAGGGGGGACAGAAAATCAAACCGCTAGAAATGGAGGAGCCGTTTGAGCAAACACTGCGCATATCTAAAAACTCCGGCGGACGCGCACCTGAACAGGACACACCGGATCTACGAAGAACCAGAGCACCGCCCCAAAACCACCAACTCATTCGCCGACAAACCGCACCAGAAATGCATAAAAATGAACCGTAGAAACCGCGATTTGAGACCTGTACCTGATGGGGTGGAGTTAGGGGAGCACGGGGACGCGAGCTGGTGAGGGCAAATCGACGGCGGACGGCGGAAGAGGCAACGGCGACGGCGCCGAGGAACAGAGAGAGAAAAGCCGTGAGCGAGATGCGAGAGAGCCGTTCCGGCCGAGGTGGGAGAGGAGTTATGGCCGACATGTGGGGCCTTCAGACAGGACCAGGCGGTTCAGCGCCGCGCGGAAGGAGCGTGCGAGTGGGGATCTCGGACGACCGTGCGATGGAGATCGGACGGATCGCGAGCGTCCGCCGCGTAAGGCACGGTTCCGACCGTTCTAAACGAAGAAAATCCGTATTTTTTTATGACCCAAAAGTTACCCACCCATTAACATGTAAGTTATCGGGCTATATTTATGTAAGTTACCCACCTAGGTAATAATTAATTTTCAGTTTTAAAGTATATCTCACTTTACTTGGTGTGTAATACTTCCTCTGTCCCAAAATAAGTGTCTTAAATTTATCCAAATGTGAGTGCATCTAGACATGTTTCATATATAGATACATCCACTTTTGAGTAAACTTGAGGCAGTTTTTTTTGGACGGATGAAGTAATTATTTAGAGGACATGGTAACTATATGCATTTTATGGTGGATAAATATGTCATGAATATATGTTTAACTTCATCGATGGGTAATTTTTATCGTGAGAACTATATCATTTTTGTGGTGAATAACTATATCATGAACATATGGTTGACTCCATCAATATATTGTGGGTAACTTCATGAGTACATGATGGTTAACTGTTTAGTACTGGATTGGTAACTATTATCGTTTGAGTCTATTAACTACGTCGATTATGTGGTGGATAACTATATCATGATCATATGGATAACTTCATGGTGGATAACTCCATCTGTACATTGTGAGTAACTCTATTAATATTTGATGGGTAAGTTTTATCGAGAGGGTAGGCTAACTGCATCAATTTCGTTGTGGATAACACATGGAGCAGTACATGATGGGTAACTTTATCAATGCTACGTGGATAAGTTTATCAGTACAAGGTGGGTACTCAGTTAATACTAGGTGGATAACTTTATCAGTGATATGTAGTTAACTTTATCAGTACAGAGTGGGTTTCTTTATCAGTATAAAGTGGGTGACTCCATCGGTACTAGGAGGGTAACTCCATCGATACTATAAGTGTAACTCCATTGGTATTAGGTTGGTAACTCAATCAGTACTAGGTTGGTAGGATTGAGATCGGGAGCCTCAGTCGTGTGCGGAATCAAAGACGGGACTCTGTGCATCAAGAACATATGCGAGGAGAAAAGAGATGGACGGTTCGTGTTGATGCGTCGACTTATGCCAATTAGAAGGCGCCGGCTGATTACGTACACAATGTCCATATTTTTTTATGTGTAGTTTCACTATGAAATCGACAATTATCATACTAATACTTATGCATGTATAGTAAATTAACATCTTAAAGTAATGTGGTAACTTAAAAGCTCGTAAAGATCTAAAATAACAAGAAAAATGGTTTATTTCGACCCGAAAGCTTATAGGTAACATGGTGGGTAACTTACGTGTACAAGACCGGGTAACTTATATGTTACGGGGTGGTAACTTCTAACTTCTGGGCAAAAAAACAGTTACCAGAACATATCGACATGGGATCTAGTTTTTAAGATCTCGTCGCGACTAGTCTAACGGTGAAAACGGATTCTCAATCGAATAAACGATTTGTGTCACAAAACTTTTTAATTTTTTGAGTCTCACGTTTAATGCAGGATGACATCAGTTTTTCTGTTTGTTTGTGCATGCATGCAAAAGGAGCCACCGAGGGAGGCGGGCAAGTTGGTGGTTGGGATCATGTGGGTTGTTGGGACCACGTTCTATGAATTTTGCTAAACGTAGAACGTTCTACATGTAGTCGTTCCCAATTTTTTTTTGTTAAGTTTTTTTTTGAGAGTTTTAAAGTGGTCGTATCCACTGCCCGAATAGATAGAAGAGGTGACGCAGTTTATAAGGGAACGGGCTCAAAAACCATACAATCTATATAGTAAGTTTTAAGATGTTTGTTTAAGACAAGAAGAACTCTTGCCTCCCAATCTGTAAGAGGAGGTTTAATAAGATACATGTTCCGCACCCAAGATGTTTTTCAGACTTAGCCTTTTCCAACCGTGGATTTCCATGCATGCATGCACGCGTAGTCATAGGATTTCCCAAACGGTGATAAAAGTAGATTTGAACAGACACCATATCACATATATAGCCCAACAAAAACAAAGATCTCCTTCCATGGAGCAAACCACGAGGCTGTTCCTACCTTTTAAACGACGCTATATCCCGGCCCAACGACTCATATAAAGGCACGTAACCGACTCATCCGTGGCATTCAGAATTCAGATAAGATCTCCCCTGCGTCGCTCATGAACGGCAGCGGCGTCGCCATGGATACCCGCCTCCGCATCGACCCCGCGGAGGAGGCGCGCCACAGGGAGGTTATGGACGACATGGGCGTCTACGACGGCGACTGGGCGCTGTCCAAGGTGCTGGAGCTGTCGGACATCAAGTGTGCGCAGAACCGGCTCCTGCTCACCAGGGACGCGGTGCGCGCAGGCCCTATCCCCAAGGTCTTCCCGGAGCTGGAGGAGCTCCGGGAGGACGGCCTCAACGCCCAGCACAAGGTCAACGTCACGGTTCTCGACGCGGAGGGCCTGGAGAACGTGGTGCAGCTCCGCTACCTCAACTCCAACAAGGCGTACAGGATCATGGGGCCGGAGTGGAAGGTGTTCGTGCTAGCGACGGGCATGTCCAAGGGCGACCGCCTCGATCTCTACACCTGCAAGCGCGGCGATGGCGAGCGCTGCATCTTCGTGTTCAAGAGCCATGGCTTCGACGCCACCCCCTGGTGCAGCAACGGACGCAAGCACGCCCGGCAGCCCCTCCCCCGCGATCCTGTGGTGGAGGACGCCGACGAGGAGTTCTTCCCCCTCAAAGCTGCACGTCCTGCTCATGGCGGCAACGGCAAGCGTCGCGGCGGAGACCCCGACTACACCCGATCAGCAAAGAGAGATCGCAGGCAGGCAAAGAACGTTGTTAGTCATGCCAGGAGAGAAGATGGTATGCTCTTTGATGATCTGCACGCTTGGACCGCTGGCTTCCAAGCGGATCACGGCTGTTACAAGGCTCAGAGGACAAGGGAAGAGAAAGCACCTGCTTCTCGGGGTCGTCTTAATAATGCTACTCCCGACGAAAGGGAGGCTGCCAAAGGCCTCTTGATGCTCAGATATGCGATTTCTGCTGGAGGTTTAGATACTAATACTAGGACAGAATATATACAGTAATATATATCGCTATATATAGTTCGTTAGGACTTAGGAGGACATAGGGCAGTTCGATCCATCTCAGATAGTTTTGTCATCATTTTGTATAGCGTGATATATATGGTCATGATTTTGTAAGCAGGCTACTTTTGTTCAGTCTATATATAATGGTTTAATATGGCGCCGTTTAATATAGTCCATATACGTATACTTATCTAAGGCAATACATGTCACACTCATGATACTTCCGATATCTAGCTGAACCGAGTTAAAAATCTGTTAATACCAGGATTATACTCATTATTTTTCTACTCCATAAAGATGATATAATCACTAGGGAATCAAGTGAGACACGGTAAAAAATCGGGGTGTCAGCTATGCCCACGACCACCGTTGGCGCAAAACGGTCATGTGTATAGCTCCCCTCCACGTGGCGCTACGAATCCTCTGAAACAGTGTGTCGACGGCATCAGGCTAGACGACATTGTCATTGGCATAGCTCTATCAGAAATATGTGTAGACGGCCGCTAGACGCCGACGGCCTAAAAAACCGTCGGCATACAGCAACTGCGCCGACGACACGTCTACGCCGACGACCATGATCCTTTGTCAATATGAGCTTTATCGATGGAGCTGCGTTGACAGTGACCGTCGGCACAGTAGTGGTTGGCATAGCATTCCCATAGTGAATCACATCTGACCTCTGCAACTACGATACATCATATAACATCATTTCTCCACCCGTGACAGTCTCTTAAGGAACTAGATAATAGCCCGCGCGTTACTGCGAAATTTAATAGTGATATATAGGGATTAGAAAATCTTCTATGGTAAGAAATATGAATTGAGTTATTCCATTTTTTTAATTCAAAGATTAACTCATAGACTGAAGGTAAGTATGGATGGCTTAATGACATGGACCAATCAGACACTTGATGATGTGTCATGCTTGCATGTTGAGAGAAATCAAATATTGGGGTGCTCCTATTTACATGGAGAAGATTAGTTCACATGCACAATCATCCCCAATATAACCACCAAATATGAGATCTTTGGCCTGAAAATGTCTGAAAATTCTCTAAATAGTGTCTCAAGGAAATTGATAACAACTGGTCATTACCAAATATAACTGTTGACTCTTAAGGAAATTGATCGAAGTTCGACATAATGAAAAACATTCAATGAAGGTCAGACTAGGGTATTGAGACTCCGTACCCCAACAGCACCACAATAAAAAAAAATATCACGTGTTGTTGTCCCCACGTACCGAGAATCATTGCTACAAGAGATAAGAAGTGAGAACTTCATGTACTAGGATATAATACGGTTACGTATTTTTAGAGATGAGGCGCACGAGAGGAACAACTAGGCCGTGTGCTATCTCTTTTATTAGAACATCTCCAATAGGCAATGTATAATCTCACTCAGTTTCTTCATATAAGGTGTCTAAAATTTATATAAAACTTTTCAAAATATAAGATATATTGTTATTTATGAATAATTTTACTCATTAAAAAGCGAGTCGTGATCTCGAACGGAGGGATTTGACCTACTGTTTCCAATTTATAACTATTAGGAATTCCTCGCTCTCAAATATTTAATAGAAAAAATGACTCCACCACATACAAAATACTAGTGTCTTAATATCCGCGTCAAAACCTTAGACACCTTATATAAAAAATCGGAGGAAGTAGCTTTTAACCGTATTAGATCACCTGGGGATAAAGGTGGTCTCTGAAAGCTGCCCCCGATGTATATTTTTGACAAAATTACATCACGATGTAAAAATTGTCACTCGTGATGCAAATATACATCAATTGGAGCCGTGATGTAAAACGTGTGCGCGTGTAACCGCTAATCTGAAACTTTCAGACGGCTCCCTGTCGCCGCGCTTCCCGTGATCACCCGCCTGCCACCGATCCATCGCCATTTCGACCACGTCGACCTTCCCGGCTAATGTCGCGCTTGCCCTGACCCAAGTTAGTGTGACCACTCTCGTCCCTCCCGCAACCATATGGTCGATTTGCGCCTCCACGGCCAACCACCGTGGTCGGGTAGAGCAGCAAAATGGTCGCCGCGACGATGGCAAGAGGCAGCACCACATGAAATGCCAAGCACGACGGCACAAGCGACGGCCTCAGCATGATCAAAGAAGACAACCCGGGTGTCGACTGTTGTACGGGGCCTGCCCTAGTTTAGGCAACTGTTGGACCACTCGTGTCATATGATGAATTTTAGGACAACTGTTGGAGTTGGACCTTTTAGGCGATCTAAAAGATCACATTAAGCTGTTTTTTGAGCTCCTATTTTACATCCGTATTGCAGATGCTCTTACAACACGCTTGCATCGGATAATATGAGGCGAGTTGTCGCCGCCCGTCCAGTCCCCCTTCGCCACGCAATCTCTTTGGTATCATTGTCATCAGAAATCACACAAGATTCACTGAACTTGCAAAGCAATAGTCCTAGTTCGTCATGGAGAGGCGAGGTCTGTTGTCGATCTCCCGCGTCGCCCCTACCGTTCTTCAAGCTCCCTACCATTTGCACAAGGTAACACCCCACTACTTGCGCAATGTCGTCCCACTCGTCCTTTTGTTTGTCCAGAAAGATATCTTGAAACCTAAAATAGATCGAGAAATTTTTACTAGGAGCGGGTGCAGCCTAGTACACCAATATATTTCGCCATGAAACAAACCTTGCGTTCTCCCAATTGCCTCTGTATGTGGATCATCGAATATGAGATGAATTCGGAATAGATTAAAGAACTAATTGGTGATCAAAATGATTAACATTACTGTCTACCAGTCCACGCATAATTTCAGCAATTAACTAAATTCCACTGAGTTTTACATGAAGATTTCCACATGGATGGATGATCTGAGACAGGAGTAACATATTGACATTACTCTCTTAGATAATTTGTTGCATACTGAAATGTGAAGATGGGATCAAAAAATAATCACGCACAGTAACAGAAACTTAAAGTATCACCAAATATCAACTAAATTATTTCTCATCTATCACCAAGAAACAAGGACAAATACTCATTATTGCAATCCGAAATAACTATAGATGACTTCTTATTAAGCAATGTCGTCGTGGTTTAGTCTACAATGGCAATAGTGTTTTCCTCCAATGATCTTGCAGAATCCACCGTTGTGGCAGCGATTAAGGCACCATGAGTTGCACAGAGGATCGAACGGTGGCGAGCATTCATCGTTGGAAGCCCATGAATGGTAATCGCGGCCACATGCTGGTATTAAGTTTCTTGGTTCTGCCGAAGAAGACAAAAGACGAACATGCAAAAAAGTGTGTCAAGTAGCTTTCGAATATGAACAAAGTGGTAAAACGTAAAAATAAATGCTCGAAGAGTAAACGTCGACGTCTCCCCCCAAGTAAAACGACAATGTTCAGTTTAAAATTACTTGCAAACCGAACAAAACTATTCCTAATTTTCTATCGTTAGAGATTCATCATATTTGTGCAATTCTCCATTGTTATAGAACTAGCATATTGAAGAGGAGGGACGACAAGTGAATGAAACCTTACCTGCTGAGACTATCATGGATGCTAGGAGAAGAAACGCAACGAAACCACTGGCACGGGCCATATTGTCCTGGTAGGATAACAATCGCTTCAACTCTGTGTGTTGTTCTTGTATACGCAGCTCGATAATTTTGCGGTAAGATCGTAAGAGTATATGTTTTGGTACGTACTAGCTCGCCTACACATATAATATGACCAGGTATTCCTGTTATTTATGGAATGAATCATAAACAGTGGCGCTAATTAATTGCGCAGAACTATGTAGATCGGTCGACAGAATCATGGCTTGTGTGCATATTCCTTTCTCTGCCAAAGATTTCCACCTGATGCATGATATCAACGAATGAATGTGCGGTACTTACTATGCCTTCTATGGCGGTAGCCCGTAGGATTACATTTACCTCTTATAGATCGGTCGACAGAATCTCATGGCATAATTAATCGTGTGCATATTCCTTTCATGTGTACCTCATGCATCATAGCAACTAATAATTGTGCGGTAAATATATTTTTGTTGTAAAACACACTACAACGTAGAAGCGGTAAATTATATTTACCTCTTATATAGGTATAAAGCGTGTTTTACATACTTGGAAATTAGTAAAGATTAATCAATGAGATTAGAAATATTTTGATAGATGGGCAAGTCCAACTCCAAGACAATAAAGTTCATGCCTCGATTGGATGTTTGCATTCAGACTAGATTTTACATGGTTGAATGCATGTTGTTCACATTAATTGGCGGACGAGGTCACCGTCAAATGCGGGCATAAGCTCAGTTCGACATCTTGGGCAGAGTGTATGTCCGATCCAATGCGTGAGTCGTCATGTTAAGAAAATATTTTGTTGAAATATTCCTCTAATTGTCGTCAGTACCGCAATATGTGGTTGTTCAGTACAATTTTAGCATGAATATAACAGTATAATGATGAAAGTCTCGAAAAGTTGTAATTCATCACTTTTGTACTATCCAACAACATTTGACATTCAACCCTAATATGTTGTTTGGGTCTGAATATCTAACACATCGAAACAGAAATATTGATATTCAATATCAATATCAGTATTGTGTGCAGTGGACAATCAACCCATTATAATATCTGCAAGAAACATCACTACAAAACACTCTACCTATGTTTTTGTGTGGAGTCACTAGAGCAAAAGACAATAATTCTAAGTTTCCACAAAAGTAAGAAAAACATTTTCCTGGAAGTATATAGGCAATCGCACTGGTGGATAACATTATTATTTATTATTTGTCGCCGTCCATCATGGCAGGTTCCCACGACTTCCTATAGGAGATGATGCTCCTTACCAGGGAGCATGGTTGTTAGGTGCCGAACAGCACCCGCACCATGGCGAAGCTGGAGAAGTGATGCCAACAAGCAGTACATGACACTATGGGGGGGGGGGGGGGGGGGGGGGTCAGCGCCTAGATGCATGCCTATGTCACCGAAGGACATAGTGGCGGCGTTGGTGGATAAGTGTGGTGTGACGACTGACGTGTACTCATATGAAGGTGGATTTGTACATATCGTCATCAAATTCTTCTCATTCTTGATCCAATCAGTCAGTGGCTTGGTGTGCGTAAATGACTTCTTCAAGGAATGGAGATAAGAACCTATCATCCCATGAATAATCCGCACATGCATGACCGACTAGAGATGATTCCCAAGGAAACAAAGGAAAACTCTACTTGGATTTACGGCGACATCTTTCAGCAAATGCACGTGAACCAGAGTAGGTTACTTCCAACATCCTGAACACATACTTCATGATAACGCAAGGATGGTTCTCAAAAGTTTTCAACTTTATTGCCAGAGGTTCATAATGATCCTCTGTAGACATGGAGGTAATAAGAATGTTATCGATGAGCTCAACAACAAGCTTATTAAGATACTCCAACAAGATGGAATCATATGATACATGAACAAGGCAAAATATTGGTCAGACCAAGAACATGAAGATGTAGGCTGGCGAAACACCATAGGTAAAACTTCATCAAGATGGTCCTTGGGACTGAATTTGATTTGACTCAAATCAAATCAAATCCGTAGATAGCAAATCAAATCAAAGATTTGGAAGATAGCAAATCCGTAGGATATACCATCTTGCTTCCACATGAAAACACCGGTCGACAGGAGTCTTGCTTTTCAAGGCAAGACGATGTGGCTTTAAAAGCGTCGGTAAAAACCTAACTCTTTGACCGAGTATGTGCACCGGAACAAACGGACTTGGTAGCACAGTCAACTTCACTTAGTGACCGGATAACCAATCACACTAGGAAGGGATCAAATGTCCTTATATGTCAAAGCAACGCAAATTGCTAAGAATATCTGATAGCCACAGCAATACACACACCGTAGCATTCCTGAGCACGAGCAGCTAGGAGAAAAGCGTGAGTAAGGACGTGAAAAGCATCACTTCATCAATAAAGCCATGATACACCACACGACCTTTTGATATACAAGAGGGTGATACTTTGAGATGGAACAGATTAGAAGCAAAAAAAAGCATCTTAATCTGCGGACTACAACACTTTGACCTGGTCCTGAAAATGGACGAGGTACGGGAGTTTGTTTCTCCCTGACATCCCGAAGTGGAATGTCACGACGGACCACAAGAGCAACATGCATTAGTACACCAATGCACATTTACAACTTGGATGCCAAGTGGCATATACGGGTCAGAACATGACGGAAGAAAAGAAACATGCTCAGGAAAATCCTGAGATGCAGATGATCAAGTTAGCATACATCTGATAACTTGTTCTGATAAGAAAGGTGTGGCAGAGTCACCAACATAGATGTGAGACTCATAAAGAGCCTCTGTCGAGATCCTTTTGGTTCCATGATAGAACCTCTGCCAAAGCTAGTGGAAGGAGTAAACCTTGGATGTCGCAAGTCAATCACGACAAACCACGAGCTGGAAGGCTAGCTAGAACTGACATTACTAGCCCTTCTGAGGTTGCAAGCATTCCTCATGGATCAGCAAGATAGATCTTGGGTTAAAGGTCAGCATCATAGTGAGCATCACATGGCTAGCAACCCATATGACTCAACACACCACCAACAACACAATCTGGGACCTTCGGTTCGAGTCCATGATGAAAACCAAATGAAGGAGTAACTACCATTCGGGTGTCACAAAGGGCACAACGATGTAGTAATCACGTAATAGCTTCAGAGCCCAATCATAGCTTCCGAAGTATCAAAAGAAGAAAAGGATATCTTCAAGGGAAAGAAATCTCAAAGACTAGAATAAATGAGGTGAAATCGACAAAGTTGAGAGATCAAGATGGAAAGGAATCTCTCATGTCAAGCAGGAAAAGAAGGATCAAAGCACACATAAGACTCTAGAAAACTTAACACTAGGTCAAATTGGCTGAGAAACGACCTGCACTTGGTGCACCTATATTTTGAATGAAAAGAGGAGAAGAGAGCAAATGTTTTCAACCGAAACAAGGTAAGATGACCCAGAATTAGAGCGATACCAGATAAGGAGTAAAAAGAAGCCTATTTAGATTTTTGGTAAATAGTTTTATCTTTCAATTATTTTTCACAACCACTAGACTCAACATTGACCAATAGAAAGGTTTTCCTACAGACGGTCCTGCTCTGATACCAAAACCTGTAGCACCCCCAAGAGCCACGCTAGACAAATCTGAGACCTTAATCTGAGATAAGCCTAACAAAGATCTCGGGAGCCAACAGTTGAAATCGGTAACACCACAGAAACCCTACAACACAAGAAGCAATAGGTTAAGCTCTTAAAAGAGCTGAGAAGCAGATATCACCAAAATAAGGTCACTGACCTGTCAATCAGCAATACAACGGAAGGCAAATTATGCTATTAGACATAGCAAAACCAGCAAAAGTCCTAAGAGGCCAAAGCATAACGCCGACGTCCCAGTCCATAGATTCCAGGCTGTCGTCTGGGAACCCCAACCTACTCGTCGATGTCGAGGTCCAGAAAACACACCTGTCCAAAATAATTGCGCAAGGCTGAGTACAAGAGGTACTCAACAAGACTTATTTAACCAGCTATATATCTGCTCGTTCAGAGAGTTTTCATGAATGTCTTTTGCATAAAGCCATCTTTATTTTCAAATCGAGGGAGGAGAGAATCTCGCATCAGTAGACTTTTAAAAAGGGATAAGAGAGTTAAACACAAGCTTCATCCACATCTGCAATCTCCACCAGATCATCATGAGTTGTACCACCCACCAGAATCACCCCCTCGCTCAACCCGAGGAAGCGATCCTCCCTTAGTTGGCAAGTTTATACTTAGATTATAGTTGTCTATGATCACCGAAATAAGGTACCAAGTCGTCCATAACCGTGGACACGGCTTTCCGAAAAGATTTACCATGCATGGGGTGTAACTACCCACACACGCCAACCAACCGATGCGCCAGCTATTAGCACTCTTCCAGGGAGTGCCGGCAGGAGGGTTGGCCACGACCTTTCCCAAGCTTCGCCTATGTCCATGAGCCACAGCAGTAGATCTGACCACGCGCAGCGGTCTCTAGTGCGGTTTGCCAAGTCCAAGATCTGTGACCGCAGCCCACTTGAACCTGGCCCTAAATCTCTTCAACTTATTTTACCGCACACGCAAATGGAAAACTCGAACTAGTGGCTTCACGTAGTAGGCTAGGCAGGTTGGAGTCGAGGGGTTTCCGAGCCCTGTGTGGATGCACGAATAGTCTTGGTTCCGAACCCAAGAACTCAGTTCCTAAGATCGACAAGAATGAGACAACCCACCACAATCCCATTGTGGCCTCTCATCCAAGTCTTTAGCATATTCAGCACATCTCTGATCATTCCACGCCATTCTTCATGACAGTTCCTTCACTGCTCTGATTCATCAACCGGATGGAGCAGAGGGAAGTCTAAACAGGGCTAAGCATAGCAGAATCTCGTGGTGCAATACTTAAGACAATCTAAGCCTCAACTCAAAACCACATTTGAATCGTATGCATAATACCAGAATCAAATACTTTGAAATCTTATATGTGCAGATAAGAGGTTATGCTTGCCTTGCTCTTCGAGAACAAGATATAACGCTTTTGGAAATCTTCGGCTTCACTTGATCGAGATAACCAAATATAACCCTTCATAAATTTCCGCTTGAGTATGTCGTCGATGATCCAGCAATGTCCTTCGATATTGTCAATCTCCACTTCGGATTCGCATTCTACCGCGGAAAGCGAAACACCGGAAAGAAACGGAAAACAACATTCAACCATGGCATCGATGCAATGTGCACAATGCATGACATGACAAGTTAAAGGATTGAAATGTAAATCCTACACATGGAAGGACATTTTAAATGGAGTGTGAATGCCCGACAGGTGCCATTCGACAAACTCCATAACTAAAGGAAATGGTGTAATTTGTTCTTCTACTATAAACATGGTTAAAAGTTGTTTAAATATGCATGATAATGACATCATTAGATAGATATTATTTTTATGCAAATTTTGATATATTAATTACAATTTTCTGATTTAAAATGAATTAGTTATTGATTTCCAAAGATTAAACAAACTTAAATCAATTTAAAACATTTATGAAATTAAATAAATAATATTGGACCCACATGTCATAACTTTATTAATTACAGAAAACATTATTTGGAAATGAATAAAATTCTTACAAGGGGACCCACTTGTAATATTTAAAATAATTACAGAAATGATTTAAAGATTTTTCAGAAAATAGAAAAGGAGACGATGACGTCTGATGACGTCATCAATGGAGGCAGAGGCTTCTGCCGAGCACGAATCGCTCGATTCGGCGCGAGCGAGGAGGAGCAAGCAGGCGCATCGGACGCGTGGAGTCTTGGGAGACCGAATGGTGGCGGCGATGTGACCAAATTGTCACCGGAAGCGGCGGAAAGCTCGCCGGAGCGGAGGCCGACGGCGGCCGGAGCAATCAGAGCGGGAGGAAGAGGGCAACGGGGTCCAGGAGGACCAGAAGCTCACCTTAAAGCTTGTGTAAGGGTCGGGTAAGCACGTCGAGGTCGGAGGCAGCCAGAATCATCCGCGGAGGCCGGCGTCCGGAGTTGGGGAAGACGGCCCGATTCCATCGATTTCTTTCTCTCCCTAAGGCACAACTCATCGAGGAGGAAGAGGGGAGGACGGAGGACCTCCAGAGAACCTCACCGCAGCTCGGGGTGGCCGGAAACAGCGCCAATCTCCGGCGACCCAAGGGCTAGGGTTTGGAGAGAAAGGGGACAAAGGAGAGGAATTGGCGGCTAGGGTTCTAGGAGGCGGCGGTGGTGGTCTTCTTATACCGGCGCGGCGTCGGCGGCGCGTATCTTGGCGCAGAGGCGGCGACGGACGGCCGCGCGGGTGACAGCGCAGGGAGGCGAGGTCGGAAGCTTGAAGACGACGTCCATTTTGCAGAAAACTCCCTGGCGATTTTAATAATTGCTGGATTTCTTCCCAGATAGGCCCCTGGTTTGGAAAATAAATCTTTTGAGGGCCTTTTTGAAAGTATAAAATTTATACAAAAATACCAGGAGACTCAGAATTTCACAAGGAAGCCATTGGCAACTTTGGATTTTGAAAATTTTGAAATTCTTTTAACACATTTAAGATAACAAGTGGTTTAGGCCACTTTAGGGTTTTCTCTTTTAATTTTAAAAACTCAAATTGTGTGCACTTTTAAATTAGATGCAAATGATGCTCATGATGCACAAACAAATATTAATTACCAATTAGCAAATTTGGGGACGTTACATAAGTGAGGCGATGTTGAGCTTCGGTTACAAGCATTATGAGCGCGGAGCTGAGATATTTGAGATCCCATATCTGACTCCCCTTCGAGTGCTTTTTGCGGGAGGTATGGGAGGCACAGTGCCATTAGTGTGCTCTTCAACAAGCTCAACGAGCACCTATTCAAGATGCTGAAGCGAGAGGACAGCCGGTACATGTTGGTCACCGAGTGGAAGAAGGAGCCCCAAGAGGCCCCAAGGTTTTCGTATTAGAGGTGCCAAAGCTGATGGACGTTGTCGTTCTACTACAACTCCGAGGACCTGCGATGTCTTCAGAATCGAGCTCACATATGTCGAAGAGGAAAGTGATGCACACTATCCTAATACATGTCTCATAGGTCGTGCTCCAAACATCTGCGACTTGCTGTTGTTGTAAGATGTCGACACATGGGACTTGACGCCAACGTACTACTTCCCATTGTTTGGCGTCTATGTCGACAGTAATGGCTTTCCTCCGGTGAGGGACGAGATACACTATTTTGGTGGGCATAAAGTTCATTTCTCTGCTAAAGCCTAATGAAATGTCTAGATGTTCTTTTTTTTTACCCGTGTATATATTGTCTTCTAAAGAAGATCTTCAGTTTTCCAACGTTTATATAGTTGCTATCATCTGAAGAAGATCATCAAGTCTCACTTTATGTTCAATTTGCAACATCTAGTTTGTTAGTCTGAAATGTGGTGCTCATCTTGTACTTTGCTCGGACTTTATCGGTGTGCCAAATCTCACTGCAAAATCCGTCATCTTCTAAGCTACACATAAATAACTAATCTAAAAGAAAAAAAAGTTTTTATAAAGGGTTTGTCTATGTGTCGGTCGACTAAGAATTTTTAAGTCTCGGTCGACTCAGAAAAGTGCAATTATAGTTCAAAAAAAAGTTCAACTCATGCAATATTTTTGGGTGACTGAGACTTAAAAATTTCTCGGCTAACTGTCAGCTATAAATGAACGCTTTCTTTTGCTTTCTATCCAACAACAGCCGATGCTTTATGCAGTAAAGAAGAAAATTCTTAGCGCGTGAGGATTAGCAAAAACGTTTTAAAATATGCATTGTTCACCAAGCAGGATCTCAGACTTTTTCCAACCTGATATACAACGAATTTTGGACTGAAATTTTTGCACAATGTTAGAGTTCGACATTATCTACACTTAGAAATACTTACTATTTTTTTGAAAGTTTTTTAAATGTTGATTTTGAAATTTCCAAAACCGAGCTCCATGGAGATATAGTATTTGGATATTGAATGGCCACGAAAGAAACGGTGTGGCCAGAAATCTATGGGAAGTACGTGGTTGTTTACAAATTGGCGGGGAAAATCATCCAAGACTAGATACGGGTTATTTTTTGGGCGGGGTGAGGCCTAACAAGACCAACAATGTCTCATTATCTACAGCAACGATGCATGCTTTGCGTCTCCGAAAGTGTCGCCACTCCACATGTCATCACGTATCGCACAATTCCCTCCAAGCCATGCATGCGCACATCTCTCTTGGTCTCTCCTCGGTGTGGGAACCAGTTTGCAACAATGGCGCGGGGAGCATGCATGGCACCAGATGGGCCGTAGCAACCTAGGAAAAACACATCAGCGCGCGTGTCGTCGTCGTCGACGTCGAGCCGGTGCATCTCCAACAACGACGGCCTCAACATCCCGCCGGGGTTCTCAATCGCCATGTCGAACGACTATCCCAATTACACGGTGTTCATGCCGCCCACCCCTGATAACCAGCCAGGGGCCGCGCGCGCCGGGGCGTCTGGCTCCACCAAGCCGGACAACCTTCCATTGCCGCCCTACTCCTCGGGCTCCAAGCTGGTGAACCGTCGGGGCGGCGACGATGGCGCCACGGGCGCCGGCAGCAAGATGGACCGGCGTCTGTCCACGGAACACGTTGCGTCGCCGTCCAACAACTCGCTGCTGGTGCGGAGCCAGACCGGCGACTTTGACCACAACCGGTGGCTGTTCGACACCAAGGGCACGTACGGCATCGGGAACGCGTACTGGCCGCAGGACGACAACCCGTACGCCAACGAGGACGGCACCGGCATGGGCGGCGGCGGCGAAGGCGGCGTCAAGATGGAGGACCTCATCGACAAGCCATGGAAGCCGCTCAGCCGGAAGGTCCCCATTTCTCCGAGCATTCTAAGCCCCTACAGGTTGCTGGTGCTGGTGCGGTTCGTGTCGCTCTTCCTCTTCCTGATATGGCGCGCGACGAACCCCAACCCGGACGCGATGTGGCTGTGGGGGATCTCCATCGTGTGCGAGTACTGGTTCGCCTTCTCCTGGATCCTCGACCAGATGCCCAAGCTCAACCCCATCAACCGCGCCGCCGACCTCGCGGCGCTCCGGGAGAAGTTCGAGTCCAAGACGCCGTCCAACCCCACCGGCCGCTCCGACCTGCCGGGGCTCGACGTGTTCATCTCCACCGCTGACCCATACAAGGAGCCGCCGCTCGTCACAGCCAACACTCTGCTCTCCATCCTCGCCACCGACTACCCGGTCGAGAAGCTCTTCGTCTACATCTCCGACGACGGCGGAGCGCTCCTCACCTTCGAAGCCATGGCGGAGGCCTGCGCCTACGCCAAGGTGTGGGTCCCCTTCTGTCGCAAGCACTCCATCGAGCCGCGCAACCCGGACGCGTACTTCAACCAGAAGGGCGACCCGACGAAAGGCAAGAAGCGGCCAGACTTCGTCAAGGACCGCCGGTGGATCAAGCGCGAGTACGACGAGTACAAGGTGCGCATCAATGACCTCCCCGAGGCCATCCGCCTCCGCGCCAAGGCCATGAACGCCCACGAGCGCAAGCTCGCCCGCGAGAAGGCCGCCGCATCCTCCGAGGCTGCCCCCGCCCCCGTCAAGGCCACCTGGATGGCCGATGGCACCCACTGGCCCGGCACTTGGCTCGACTCCGCCCCCGATCACGGCAAGGGCGACCACGCCAGCATCGTCCAGGTCTGCATCACCAACATTTTACCATACCATTCCTTCTTGTTAAACACAAACAATTCACATGAAGTACGATAGCTAACATGTTCATGTGTTGTCAATTCAATTAGGTGATGATCAAGAATCCTCACTACGACGTGGTGTACGGGGACGCCGGCGACCACCCATACCTAGACTTCACGAACGTGGACGTGCGCATCCCCATGTTCGTGTACCTCTCCCGGGAGAAGCGGCCGGGGTACGACCACAACAAGAAGGCGGGCGCCATGAACGCCATGGTGCGCGCGTCGGCGATCCTCTCCAACGGCCCCTTCATGCTCAACTTCGACTGCGACCACTACGTGTACAACTGCCAGGCCATCCGGGAGGCCATGTGCTACATGCTCGACCGCGGCGGCGACCGCATCTGCTACATCCAGTTCCCGCAGCGCTTCGAGGGCATCGACCCCTCCGACCGCTACGCCAACCACAACACCGTCTTCTTCGACGGCAACATGCGCGCGCTCGACGGCCTCCAGGGACCCATGTACGTCGGCACCGGCTGCCTCTTCCGCCGCTACGCCATCTACGGCTTCAACCCGCCGCGCACCACCGAGTACCACGGCGTGGTTGGCCAGACCAAGGTGCCCATCGACCCGCACGCGCGCTCCGGCGGGGACGAGGAGCTCCGGCCGCTGTCCGATCACCCGGACCACGAGGCGCCGCAGCGCTTTGGCAAGTCGAAGATGTTCGTGGAGTCCATCGCCGTGGCAGAGTACCAGGGGAGGCCGCTGCAGGACCACCCGTCGATCAAGAACGGCCGCCCGCCCGGCGCTCTGCTCATGCCGCGGCCGCCCCTCGACGCGGCCACAGTGGCGGAGGCCGTCTCGGTGATCTCATGCTGGTACGAGGACACCACGGAGTGGGGGCTGCGCGTGGGCTGGATCTACGGCTCCGTCACGGAGGACGTGGTGACGGGGTACCGGATGCACAACCGCGGGTGGCGCTCCGTGTACTGCATCACCAAGCGCGACGCGTTCAGGGGCACGGCGCCCATCAACCTCACCGACCGGCTCCACCAGGTGCTGCGGTGGGCGACGGGGTCCGTGGAGATCTTCTTCTCCAAGAACAACGCGGTGCTGGCCTCCCGCCGGCTCATGTTCCTGCAGCGCATGTCGTACCTCAACGTCGGCATCTACCCGTTCACGTCGCTCTTCCTCATCATGTACTGCCTCCTGCCGGCGCTCTCCCTCTTCTCCGGCCAGTTCATCGTGGCCACGCTCGACCCGACCTTCCTCTGCTACCTCCTCCTCATCAGCGTCACGCTCATCCTGCTCTGCCTGCTGGAGGTGAAGTGGTCGGGCATCGGCCTGGAGGAGTGGTGGCGCAACGAGCAGTTCTGGGTCATCGGCGGCACCTCCGCGCACCTCGCCGCGGTGCTGCAGGGCCTGCTCAAGGTGATCGCCGGCATCGAGATATCCTTCACTCTGACCGCGAAAGCAGCCGCGGAGGACGACGAGGACCCTTTCGCGGAGCTGTACCTCATCAAGTGGACGTCGCTCTTCATCCCGCCGCTGGCCATCATCGGCATCAACATCATAGCCATGGTGGTGGGCGTGTCGCGCTGCGTCTACGCGGAGATCCCGCAGTACAGCAAGCTGCTCGGCGGCGGATTCTTCAGCTTCTGGGTGCTCGCGCACTACTACCCGTTCGCCAAGGGGCTCATGGGACGCCGCGGCCGCACGCCCACGCTCGTCTACGTCTGGGCGGGGCTCATCTCCATCACCGTCTCCTTGCTCTGGATCACCATCAGCCCGCCTGACGACCGGATCGCGCAGAGCGGCATCGAGGTGTGACCGTGTCCGTGTGAGTGATGTGATCAGGCAACCGATCGAGCATCGAGATAGATCAATATCAGTTTCAAGTTCACCAGCCAAGATCTGCTCCATCGATCAGCTCTGAATGCAAGAACAAGTTGGAGAATTGTGTAGTTCAGACATACTAAGAGCATACAGTACTATAGTTGTACAGGAATTCTGCTTCACTGCACATCGTCGTATATTATTCATGCATACCGTGTGGCCGTGTAACATAGATGTCAGTCGATGATGAAATGGAACATCAGAGCAAGCAACCTAGCTAGTTCTCAAAAAACAAATCCACTAGTAGCTGTAACTACGTCACTACATGAGCTAAGATCTTTGCAACTCTGTAGTAACCTGGTGGCTTACGAGGATAAAAAAATTGAGCCGTCAAGGCAACACATTTTCTAAACGGTGCCATGTTGCAAGAAATCAACAAGGATCGGAATGCAAGGAATGTGAAGATGAATGTACTTGAAATTTCAAATTTCAACTCAAGTTTCGATTAAAAAAAGGGGTTGCTAAAACTGAACTTCATGATTCATTGTGATACTGTACCAACTGGTCTTGCATAAATATTAAGAAGTAAAATCAATAAAGAACTCTGTCTTGTGCAGGGCCTGAATGGATACACAAGTAGATCTTGTAGAGACAAGATCAAACATTCACAGTTTCTGCACAAACTAGGAAACATTTTGCATATACTCCCTCCATTTCAATTTAGTTCACGTTCAAAGTCAAAGTTTATTAAGTTTGACCAAAAATATAGAAAAAAATATCAACATTCATAAAATCAAATGCATACAATATAAAAATATACGTTATAATAATTTTAACACTACATTTTTTAATTGTAAATGTTAATTATTACTTTCACAATATTTGATCAAACTTGACAAAGTTTAACTTTGACTGAACCTAGAACGCAAACTAAATCGAAACCGAGGGAGTATAACATTAAGAGTGGAAGGAATTGAAAAACATCAACAATTTAGAATTGCAAAAAGTGTCTACACATGGAGAAGATTCTTCTGCTGCTTCGGACCATACCCCAGTGCTGCTCACTCGCAGCTGATTTCCGTCATTGCAGAAGATTCAAGTTTGAGACTTTCTGGTCTCGGCAGCTCGACTTCCTCGACCAGGTTCAGATGTATTGGGCCTCAGCCCCAACCCACTCCAATGAATTTACAGCCTCGACCTCAAATTGCAGCGCACTACCCGTCATTTGTAGCAGTGAATTCTATGATTATCAGCAAAATAGAGCTTCGGGCTGCTATTGTATCTGAACTTATTTTTAGACTTGATGTCACTATGGACTCGAGACAATTGTTGGCTGACGAACACCAATTCTGTAAATTTCTCAAGGTATGGCTGCGTGAAGATGACTGTAATTCAAAGCTGTTTCACACCAAAGCCTCAGCAAGAAGAAAGAACTTTATTCCCTCTGACACGTGGAATGGCACCACATCGATAGAACATGAGAAAAACATGGAAGCGTTCTGGGAACATTTCAATGGGCTTATAGGCACTTATAGGCCAGCCAACTCGTCGCTCAATCTGAATTCACTGGATTTTAAAGCTGTCGGTTTGGACTCCTTTGATGTACCGATCACAGCTGAGGAAGTATTGAGATGGACCTGGAAACAGCTCCAAGGCCTGATGGTTATACAGGGCGGTTCTATCGGCTAGCTTGGGATATTATCAAAGATGACATCATGCTGGCCATGAAAACAATTGAGCAAAATGTCACTCTAAGCGCTCCAACTTCTGAATCTGCTTTGCTCATCCTGCAGATAAATATTAATATGCTGCTTCCTCACACCCTGACTATCGTCCAATAAGCCCGATTCATAGTTTTGGAAAACTCTTCACCAAGACCTTAGCAAATACTCCGGTCGGAATTGATTGTCGCGCAACATCTCAAATACTACCAACTATTCTCACAACTCAAATGTAGCAATACCTATTTCGAACGATTTAGCAGCATCAATAACAGCACTTTGCAAAATACCAATTGGAAAAATCTCAAGATGTCATACACACTACGCAGCACGGAGTTTACTCCCTCTTCCATCCAAATTAGATGACTCACATGTGGCCACACCTTGATGTATCTAGACATGTTACATGTCTAAATGCATGTACATGTGAGTCATCTAATTTGGAAATAAGCTTTCTTGCTAAAAGCGGCAGCCACATTAATTCAAAGGCATCGAACCAGGCAAACATAGACCGCAATGGCACACAAGATACGAACCGAAAACCAGTCGATGATTCAACAGCAAGCAAGATTACAAAGGCGAATATCTTGTTTAATTGGCAAAAACATAACGCATAACTAATAAGAGACCACGTACAGAAATAACAGATAAACATAAAACGCCATTAAAACAGAAATTTTAGCACCACCTGATTGCAGGAAAGTAAATGAATCTACTTGCCCAAAAGTATTTCAATTCCATACAAGGCAGTACACCAAAGTAATGAACAGAAAAGAACTGGTTGTATGAACATCAATACTCCGTGAAGTATTTACAAATTACAAACTATATAAACAAAAGTATAAGAGGAATACTTGGACAAATATATTACACAGATCAAAGATAAAAAATACAACCAGCATACAATCCTTGACTTAATGTTGTTTGGGTTCGACAATATAAAGTAGCGCCTCAAGACCTAATCTGTTGGTTGTAATTTTGGACAAAGCAAAGAAATAACTGCCAATTAGCTTAGAGTGTAAGCTAAGCTAACAACTGTCTAATTAGCTTAGGGTTCAAGCAAATCTATTCCTAACACACACCCTTAGACAATGCTATTACTTGAAAATCCCATGAATATGCAAGAACATTCTATGGACTATGCAAGAAGATCCGAAAATTATACAACAGATTTTTCAAGAAATACCACTGTCCAAGGGGGAGTGTTAGTAATAGATTTCCTTACACCCTAAGATAACTAGGCAGTTATTATGTTAACGTACCCCTAATCTAACAGGAAAGTTATTCATTTCCTTTGTCCAAAAGCTACCTTGCATCCAACATGTATGGAGGTTATAAATACTCCAGGTTCGCATAAAATTAGTCACTACTTGGACACTTGTTTTGTGTACTATATACATAGATAAATTGTCCTATGATGTAAATTGTCCTATGATGTAACATATCCGTCCGTCATTCAATTTAACAACATGGTATCAGAGTCATAGTCTTTGCTACCATGTTAGACTTGAGAGAAACAACACATACATTTTCATTTAGGTCAATGAGCCTATACACACAACACACAAGTACACGAGAGACCAAATCAAAGAAAGCACATGACTAATCTTATACTTGCAGTGTACATCATATCCTTGTACATAAAGACACTTGGATTACCAAATACTATAGAATAACTAAGATGGGAGCACTACACAATTAAAAAAAAGATGGGAGCACTACACAGCCAAGATAATGGCTTTGGCTAGTCAAATTAGGAAGAAAACGCTGCTAAACACTGAGAAGAGAGCCAGCCAACACAAACAAGGAAATGCCATGAGGATCTCAAGCCCCTGCATACATCATGTGTTCTAATCCCAGAACACCAAAGAGTGCTCTTGACTCTTGTCCCTTGTGTAAAGTGCACACAGTGGTTTACCATATAATATATCATGGTTAACCAAAAAATATAACAGTGGTTCCTTGGTAAAAATACGGTATCAAAGCTATAAAATAGTTCAGACTAAAGACCGGATAGAACGGTAGAAACAATTGATGCATCACCATGGTAAGCCATAAAGGCTATATGTATAGCATACATATATGCGTACAGCACAATGAAGACATGAATCTATTATTGTACTGGAATTTGTAACTAACAGGAGTTAGGGCAACCAAACATTTAGTAATTAGTGAAAGAATTTTTTTGACGAAGATAAAAGAATGCTGGACAGCCTTGTCTTCTAGAGGTAATTCAGTAAGTATGCCCGGTAAAATTATACTAATAATAACACAGTAGAAGAGAGTGGAATATCACATATCAATCACCAATGCTATCAATGAAACTGGGAAGCAACAACTCAGGATGTACTTCAAAATTGCAACATACTGTATCCTTAGCATGATTACCACACAAAAACTTTATAATGTCTTAATTAAATTTCTCTCAGAGATGCACACGAACCATCCTCATGATCAATACCAAAACATAGATGGGAAGTCTTAGTGTAATGTTTGATAGAAAGAACAGGCAACTAAGGTAAGGTACTACTGTAGTGAAGAACGCTCTGCTCCAAGAACTAGAAGCGAAGCTTGGTGAAGAACCACCTGTTCTTGCCGGTCTTGAACCTCTCCTCGAGGCGCGCCTTGGCGGCCTTGCATGAGGTGACCTTCTTGTCCTTGACGGCGAGGAGCTCGGGCCCGCCGGACGCGACGTCCTTGAAGTCGACGTCGAGGGTGTAGCGGGTGGGCATGAGGTGGGTGAAGTTGACGAGCTTGAGGAAGCACTTGACGCGCGACTTCTTGGCCGTCTTCTTGGCCGAGTCCTTGCGGATCACCTTCTTGGGGTACTTGGAGAGGCCGGCGACGAGGCAGTGGCCGTAGGGGCGGTCGCGGGTGCCCTCCTCGAAGACGCGCACGATCACCGCCTTGCGGCCGGCGAACCGACCCTGGAGGAGGATCACCGCCTTGCCGGGCTTCAGGAACTTAACCATCTTCGCGTGCTCCGCCGCCGCCGGTGGGTTGGGTAGGGTTCGGGTGCTGCTGGAAAATGAGTAGAGATTGAAGAGAGAGATTATGTAGGTGGCGGCGCTAGGGTTTTGATGATTCTTAATGGGCTGGACGGTTTGAGTTGGGCCGGCCCGCCATTCCTTCCGCCCATGCATGCCGGGTTGTGCTTCTTTTTTTAGCAACTCAAATTCAGGAAAATGTTAGAGTAATGTGCAAGGTTGCACATTTACAAAAGAGTGAATTTCACTTTTTAGCCACATTTGTGACACTAATTGTTCTACTTACCAAAAAAAGGTTAGGATACCGATTTTACAAACTTTAGACCCACTTTTCGTAACCACATTAGTTGGGCAAGGTGTAATTAATGGTAAAAACTTGAAAATATTATAACAACGATGATAAAGTAAACATATGGTAAAGTGAAGGTGGACATGATCGTCGATGCAACACCTGGTCTTTACTTATTTTGTCGCGCCACATCGACCTAAAATTATGGTTTATTCTAGAAAATATGTCGAATGTCAAAATGAGGTAAATCCATGTAAAATTGTATCTATGAAATTTTTCCAATTTTATTTTGCTCAATGGGGTAATTTTTTACAAATTCATAACCATAGGGTAATAATTGAATTCCAACAATAGCCACAGTAGGGCACTAGATTGGCCTTATGACAACTGCAAGGGAAACTACTACGCCAAGATTGTGACAGAGCATGTTGGGCAAGTTTGTGGGCAATTATATTTGCCTTCGTTAATTTTGAACACCCTACTTTCAAATACTTAGGTAGAATGAATAATTTGTGACAATATTGTCTGATCCCCAAATATCCATTGTGATTAACGAGGTCTGTTTTGTCAGCTGCCTTAGCTAAGACATGAGTATAAATTAGATTATACGACATTTGTATTTTCAAGCACCAAACTTTGCTACAAGATCCATCGTCTGAGCTTTTTAAGTTGGGGTGGCCTTAGAACTCTCCCCAATGTCAATGCCCCTTGTGATGACCCGTGGGCTATAACCCTAGTGCGTCGCAATGCCCAACATACACCTCCCAGTTGTCGCCGGCTCCGCCCGCTCTGGCTCAGGCCCCACTCCTAAAGGGACGGGGTTCTTCATCTGTTTAGTGCGATGCAAGCGAGATCAGGATCTCAGACGGTGGCCCCTGGTGGCTTCGTGGAGGCGGCGATGACCGTTGTGGTCGTGGAAAGTGGCAGAACTAGACGGATCATGGAGTCTGTGCGAAGCTATTGCACGGGACGGCGGACAATGTTTGCCCCAACTTGCATCAGCACTGGCCGCCATGGTTACATTAATCTTTTTTTATAAACTAGACAAAAAAATCACTTTCAATTGATATAGAAGAAAAGAGTTTGACCAGTTTATGGTTACACAAATAATAAGTGGGTACTGGCTTGACGAGCCTGAGCAGCTGCCGGGAGCTAGCTTTGGCCCTGGAGGTCAGCTAGACGGTTGTTCATAGAAAATACGAAGAGAATAAAATCTAGAATGCACTAACGAGATAAATATAATGGTAAAGAACTAACGACAAATCGATACTCCCTATGTTTTATAATATAAGATGTTTTAGCCATTCTCCACATTCACATTGACACGCATGTATGTAGCTAGACATATTCCAATGTACATGTGCACTCACTATGGTGTGAATATAGACAATCCATAGACAATATGTGTTACACCTAAAATATCTTGTATTGTGAAATGGATGGAAGATAGAGTAGCAAATAACAAAACATATAGGAATCAGACCAAAATCTCGAATTCATCAACACAACAAGAACAGTAATGTTCTTATTAAGCATAAGGAAACTCAACTGAAACCCGAAGAACTTCACAACATCCGTGACATTACAGATAGAGAAACATGCATGCATCATCCGTAAGACATGAGTATAAATTAGATTATACGACATTTTTATTTTCAAGCACCAAACTTTGCTACAAGATCCATCGTCTGAGCTTTTTAAGTTGGGGTGGCCTTAGAACTCTCCCCAATGTCAATGCCCCTTGTGATGACCCGTGGGCTATAACCCTAGTGCGTCGCAATGCCCAACATACACCTCCCAGTTGTCGTCGGCTCCGCCCGCTCTGGCTCAGGCCCCACTCCTAAAGGGACGGGGTTCTTCATCTGTTTAGTGCGATGCAAGCGAGATCACGATCTCAGACGGTGGCCCCTGGTGGCTTCGTGGAGGCGGCGACGACCGATGTGGTCGTGGAAAGTGGCGGAACTAGACGGATCATGGAGTCTGGGCGAAGCTATTGCACGGGACGTCGGGCAATGTTTGCCCCAACTTGCATCAGCACTGACCGCCATGGTTACATTAATCTTTTTTTATAAACTAGACAAGAAAATCACTTTGAATTGATATAGAAGAAAAGAGTTTGACTTAACCATAAATAATAAGTGGGTACTGGCTTGACGAGCCTGAGCAGTTGCCGGGAGCTAGCTTTGTCCATGGAGGTCAGCTAGACGGTTGTTCATAGAAAATACGAAGAGAATAAAATCTAGAATGCACTAACGAGATAAATACAATGGTAAAGAACTAACCGACAAATCGATACTCCCTATGTTTCATAATATAAGATGTTTTAGCCATTTTCCACATTCACATTGACACGCATGTATGTAGCTAGACATATTCCAATGTACATGTGCACTCACTATGGTGTGAATATAGACAATCCATATACAATATGTGTTACACCTAAAATATCTTGTATTGTGAAACGGATGGAAGATAGAGTAGCAAATAACAAAACATATAGGAATCAGACCAAAATCTCGAATTCATCAACACAACAACAACAGTAATGTTCTTATTAAGCATAAGGAAACTCAACTGAAACCCGAAGAACTTCACAACATCCGTGACATTACAGATAGAGAAACATGCATGCATCATCCATAAGACATGAGTATAAATTAGATTATACGACATTTTTATTTTCAAGCACCAAACTTTGCTACAAGATCCATCGTCTGAGCTTTTTAAGTTGGGGTGGCCTTAGAGCTCTCCCCAATGTCAATGCCCCTTGTGATGACCCGTGGGCTATAACCCTAGTGCGTCGCAATGCCCAACATACACCTCCCAGTTGTCGCCGGCTCCGCCCGCTCTGGCTCAGGCCCCACTCCTAAAGGGACGGGGTTCTTCATCTGTTTAGTGCGATGCAAGCGAGATCAGGATCTCAGACGGTGGCCCCTGGTGGCTTCGTGGAGGCGGCGACGACCGCGGTGGTCGTGGAAAGTGGCGGAACTAGACGGATCATGGAGTCTGGGCGAAGCTATTGCACGGGACGGCGGGCAATGTTTGCCCCAACTTGCATCAGCACTTACCGCCATGGTTACATTAATCTTTTTTTATAAACTAGACAAAAAAATCACTTTCAATTGATATAGAAGAAAAGAGTATGACCAGTTTATGGTTACACAAATAATAAGTGGGTACTGGCTTGACGAGCCTGAGCAGCTGCCGGGAGCTAGCTTTGGCCCTGGAGGTCAGCTAGACAGTTGTTCATAGAAAATACGAAGAGAATAAAATCTAGAATGCACTAACGAGATAAATACAATGGTAAAGAACTAACGGCAAATCGATACTCCCTATGTTTCATAATATAAGATGTTTTAGCCATTTTCCACATTGACACGCATGTATGTAGCTAGACATATTCCAATGTACATGTGCACTCACTATGGTGTGAATATAGACAATCCATAGACAATATGTGTTACACCTAAAATATCTTGTATTGTGAAACGGATGGAAGATAGAGTAGCAAATAACAAAACATATAGGAATCAGAAAAAATCTCGAATTCATCAACACAACAACAACAGTAAGCATAAGGAAACTCAACTGAAACCCGAAGAACTTCACAACATCCGTGACATTACAGATAGAGAAACATGCATGCATCATCCATAAGACATGAGTATAAATTAGATTATATGAAATTTGTATTTTCAAGCACCAAACTTTGCTACAAGATCCATCGTCTGAGCTTTTTAAGTAGGGGTGGCCTTAGAAGTCTCCCCAATGTCAATGCCCCTTGTGATGACCCGTGGGCTATTACCCTAGTGTGTCGCAATGCCCAACATACACCTCCCAGTTGTCGCCGGCTCCGCCCGCTCTGGCTCAGGCCCCACTCCTAAAGGGACGGGGTTCTTCATCTGTTTAGTGCGATGCAAGCGAGATCAGGATCTCAGACGGTGGCCCCTGGTGGCTTCTGAACGGATAGACGTCGCCTAGAGGGGGGGGGGGGGTGAATAGGCGATTTAAAACTTTTTCCGAGGAGCCGGAATATCCGGTCCAATAGTGACCCGGAAATTCCGAGGAGGCGGAATATCCGGTCCAGAATGACCCGGAAATTCCGGTATGCTTGATAAAGGCGGAATAAAACTAGAGGTTTACTTTAACAAGCATACAATCAAGATATATAAACTAGGCTCACCTATGTGCACCAACAACTTAAGCTAAGCAATACAAGTAACAAGATGATACCAAGATATATGACTTCAAGCACGAAGGCTATCACAATGTAAAGTGCATAAGTAAAGAGCTCGGGTATAGAAATAACCGAGGCACGCGGAGACGAGGATGTATTCCCGAGTTCCACCCAAAGGTGTACGTATCGTTTGGAGAGGTGTGCGCAACCACAACGGGTTAGCCGCAACGCCACAAAGGCTCACCTTCTTCTCCTGATGAACTCAACCACAAAAGGTTCGAGTTCACCTTCCACTATTGATCTCCTTTGGGGCGGAGATCGAATCCCGTACAACTCTTGAGGCACACACCCACAACTTAATTGGGGGCTCCCAAGTCTTGAGGCACACACCCACAACTTAATTGGGGGCTCTCAAGTGACCACAAAAGGTCTTGACCACAAAAGGTCTTGGCCACAAAAGGCCGGCCACAAAAGGCGTCTAGGGTCCAAAGACCCAAGAGTAACAAGCTCACAAGTAATACCACCACGAATCCTCGTGGAGGGCTCAAACCGATGCAAATGCAATGGCAAGAGCACATGAAGTGCTCAAGTCCTTCACTCTCAAATTCCAACACAACAACAAATGTTTATGGGGGAATAAGAGAGGAAGAACAAAGGAAACCACAAAGGAGTCAAATCCTTCACTCCCAAATCCCACCAAAAGCAACTAATGCTTATGGGGGGAGAAGAGAGGAAGAACAAAGAAGAAGAACCACAAAGGAACTCCAAGAACTAGATCCACTAAGTTCTCCTCACTTAGAGGAGAGAAGGATTGGTAGGATTGTAGATCTAGATCTCCTCTCAACTTTCCCTAAAGAATATGGAAGATTCAATGGAGGGATTGAGAGGGAAGTGAGCTTTCCAAGGTCAACAATGGAGTAGGAGAGAGGGGAAAGTCGTGCTGCCTTGGATTAGCTGAGGAGGAAAAAGGGGAGGGGTATTTATACCCCTCCAGGAAATATAGCCGTTGGCTGTTTCGACACTCGGAAATTCCGGTATAAGTGAGACTCGGAAATTCCGGTCATCCGGAAATTCCGGTCTAAGAGAGACTCGGAAATTCCGGTCACCCAGAAATTCCGAGTCCATGAAATTTCCGAGCTGAAATTCCGGCTGGAGTCAGAACCAAAACCAAACTTTTCCTTAGCCATTTCTGGAGGACTTTTCTGGGGGCACTCGGAAATTCCGGTAGACGGAAATTTCCGAGCACAATTTCCGACTGGAGTCAGAACCCTTTTTCTCCTTTCCTTAGCCGTTTTCTTGGATGAGCTGGATAACCGGAAATTCCGGTAGGGCGGAATATCCGACCCCAATAATCCGAATCAGCAGAACACCGAAACGAAAACTGCTATAACTTTTGCAAATGAACTCCAAATGAGGTGAGACCAATATTGTTGGAAAGATAGCGACGATGACTACCCAACAAAATGTGGAAAAATTGCATCCCATAAATAGAGTAAATCTCCACACATGGCAAGGTGTGGGACTTTCCTCAAGGTAGAACCGGCAATATTTCCGCCACCGAAAACGCAACAAGTTGTCCAAAGTAAAACCAATTTCGATGAACTAGAGCTTGACATGGAGATGAACCAAGCTCTAATTCCTCACCAACATAAAAGCCAAATAAGAACCAAGAAACATGATATGCCAAGTATGCAAAGGTTTGAGCTCTCCACAAGAATGCGATCAAGTTACTAACTTGAGAGCCCCTCTTGATAGTACGCCTATCTATCCTATAGCCCTATCAAGATCATACCTTTGCCTTGAGCATTCCACTTGAGTTGGATGATGACTATCTTGATCTCTTCAAGTCGATCATCTTTCTTGATTGCGCGTCCAAACACTTGCTTGATGAAGACTTCTCCAAATACTCCCCCATGCTCACAATGGGAGAGTCTCGCTAAGCTTCGTCTTCATGAATCCATTGCAAGCACCAAGCATAGGATCTTTTCGAGAAAGCTTCTCTTGGTCTTGCACAACTCATATTTTCTTCACTAAGATGATGTCTTGAATCTTCAAGACATACTTGCAATAAGCTTCACTCAACACATGAGCTTCAAGAGTTGAACACATGAACTCCACAATTCTATGGACATGATCTATAATAATATCTCAATGCAAACATTAGTCCATAGAGATTGTCATTCAATTACCAAAACCACACATGAGGGAAAATGCTCTTTCAGCTTCGTGGAGGCGGCGACGACCGCTGTGGTCGTGGAAAGTGGTGGAACTAGACGGATCATGGAATTTGGGCGAAGCTTTTGCACGGGACGGCGGGCAATGTTTGCCCCAACTTGCATCAGCACTGACCGCCATGGTTACATTAATCTTTTTTTATAAACTAGACAAAAAATCACTTTCAATTGATATAGAAGAAAAGAGTTTGACCAGTTTATGGTTACACAAATAATAAGTGGGTACTGGCTTGACGAGCCTGAGCAGCTGCCGGGAGCTAGCTTTGGCCCTGGAGGTCAGCTAGACGGTTGTTCATAGAAAATACGAAGAGAATAAAATCTAGAATGCACTAACGAGATAAATACAATGGTAAAGAACTAACGACAAATCGATACTCCCTATGTTTCATAATATAAGATGTTTTAGCCATTTTCCACATTCACATTGACACGCATGTATGTAGCTAGACATATTCCAATGTACATGTGCACTCACTATGGTGTGAATATAGACAATCCATAGACAATATGTGTTACACCTAAAATATCTTGTATTGTGAAACGGATGGAAGATAGAGTAGCAAATAACAAAACATATAGGAATCAGACCAAAATCTCGAATTCATCAACACAACAACAACAATAATGTTCTTATTAAGCATAAGGAAACTCAACTGAAACCCGAAGAACTTCACAACATCCGTGACATTACAGATAGAGAAACATGCATGCATCATCCATAAGACATGAGTATAAATTAGATTATACGACATTTGTATTTTCAAGCACCAAACTTTGCTACAAGATCCATCGTCTGAGTTTTTTAAGTTGGGGTGGCCTTAGAACTCTCCCCAATGTCAATGCCCCTTGTGATGACCCTGAAGGAGATATGCCCTAGAGGCAATTAATAAAATGTATTCTTTATCATATCTCGTTTGTTCATAATAGGTTTTTGTGTCATGCTAGAACCGTATTAAGCGGAAACATTAATGCGGGTGTGATACGTAAACAACCAGGTCCCTAGTAGCCTCTACTAAGACTAGTTTCGTTGCGCGATTGATGATCGAGGTTTCCCGGTCATGGGGCATGGCGCCGGTCGGCAATGAGAGTCATATCGCTGGAGAGTGATGTGATGGACATACCCAGATTTGGAGAACATAGTCGTTACACCTTTGACCGTGAGATCAACTCTTATTGATATTCCCGGAAGATACTTTGATTGCACCAAACGTCGTATCTTATTTAGTATGACAATAACGGTGATACTTTTGGGTATTGGAAAGGAGTATTGAGACGAGGGGTCAAGAGCGGGATTTGCCAGTCCGCGTAGCAGGATAGATACTCTCGGGCCCACTCGGTGAGATCTTGTCTAATGAGCTTGCAAGCATGTGACTACGTCACGGAGACATGAGATCATGAACGAGTAGAAGATAGCGTCGTCGGTAACGAGGTCGGGATTAGGTATGGAGATATCTATGGAACGACACTCGGACGTGCTAAGTATCGCTATGGCAAAAGGTCTAAGACTTCACGTTCAGGTTTGATAGATGAAAGTCATTCGTTATATCTCAGGGATTAATTCATGGGGTCCAGGCCTACGGGTTAGTCGTTGATCATTGAGGAGTCTTGATCATACCTGATATTATATCGAACCGCTAGGGTAAC
This sequence comes from Poa annua, assembly GCA_026929855.1. Taxonomy (NCBI): domain Eukaryota; kingdom Viridiplantae; phylum Streptophyta; class Magnoliopsida; order Poales; family Poaceae; genus Poa; species Poa annua. The sequence goes on from CM049430.1 coordinate 84,748,331, forward strand.
ACACTTAAGGGGTTTCAACAAGACAACCGGAAAGGAAGGAGATCACCGGGAGCGTCCCGGGAGAGGTCCGATGGAGATCGGGCAGCGCCGAAAGAGTTTTCGGAGCTAGGAAATATTATATATATTATGTTTGATATTAATTAGTGTTATTAATATGCAAATATGATTTATATATTTATTTTCGAATTTACTAAGGCAGATTTCCCTAAATGGGCCTTCCGGACGAAAGAAGGCCCAAGAGGGGAAAATTCCCTAGGGGAATTCGGTGGGGGCCAGGAGGGCCGGCCTAGGTGGGCCACAAGGGGCCCACCAAGGGCCGGCGCACTCCCTAGCCGAACCAGGCTATGTGGGGATAGTCCCACATTGCCTGGCTGGCAAGGTTGGCTCCCCTTGGGAGCCTATATAAGAAGGGGCACCCCCAGCCTTTTAATTCACCAATTAATTCCCGATTTCTCTCTCGATCTCGTGGTTCCCAAGTTGGAGCCACGCCGAGCAAGAGGATCCGGGGATCTCCTCCACCATAGCCCGCTGCCGCGCTGCTGGTGTTCCGGTCCAAGTCTTCCGCTGCTCGTCCTGGACTGGAGCTTCGGAGGCGTCGTCTCCACCGTACGTGTGCGACTCCCTGCGAGGTGCTGCGCTAGCGGTACTCGGAGGCTTGCTTCCTCTACACGACCTTGAGGTCGGCTTCGTCGGTCTGTATTGACAACGTTTGTGCGGGAACGTAATCCCCGCTTTCGGTCTACAAGGGTACGTATTCCGATCTCCGTTCGTACTACTATATCTTCATAGAATAGATCTTGGCTTGTTTAAGGATATCGTTGCTAGGAAATTTTTTGTTTTCTGCCCACGATCCTCTTCAGTGGTATCAGAGCCGATCTATCGTAAGATATAGCTGTACGCTGTTAGAACCCGTGCTCTGCACGGGGGCACCGTTCCTGTTATTTGCTACCCTCTAGCGTGCACTTGTGTATTCCAGCGGCATTGAGTTGATGAAGCGGCCCGGACCGACTTTACGCGTACGCTTACGCGAGACTGGTTCCACTACTGACATACGGCTTGTACCGTATCTGTGGCTGGTGGGTGACAGTTTCTCTCTCTTTAGTTGGTCTTCGCATTTTCAATGGAGGGCCCGAAAGGGATGCTTAAACATGCAATTATTGGATCGTTGTTGTGGTCATAAGATTCGTAGGTATGAAGCGGTTCTATTTACGAAATCCCCAAGCCACGTAAAATATGCAAAAGATAAAGTAGAAGCGTCTAACTTTATTTTGCAGGGGCTATGTGATATGGTCAAGGTAGGTTTATTAAATTGTTTATAAACTGCGGGCGCCAAGAAGACCATGGCGCGATGGACTATATCACATTGCATTACATTTGATGTTTTGTGTGCATCTTATTTTGTGTGATTGTGTTTGTTACACGGCGGTAGCTGAATAAGATGATCCCTTCAAAATACCACTAGTGTTCTCCCTCCAACGCGCACCACCAATAAAGTTCTACGTTCTGAGGCAGGCCGTGATGATCGGGTGTCAGACATATCTTCGTTCGCATACGGTGGGTGTAAGCCATGTTGCACAAGCGTCAGCATGGAGGTCTTTGGTGGCGAGCCTAGCATACTTAGAGGTATGGCCTCGGAATAGGAAGACCGAAAGGTCGAGCACGAGTCACAAAATTGATGTGGCAGACGATTTTGTCTACTCTTGAAGTTGTGCCGCCGGCTTTGATGATGAGGGGTGGTGCAATGGATGGGGGTCGTGTAATCGCTTAAACGACCAGGAGGGATGTTCGTTTGAGTGGGAGTTATGTTAGTTATTTTCTAAAATACTATAACTCAAAATTATTATGAACAAAGTCTTATGTTGTTGAAAATTCCATTGTAGATGTCTCGCCCCTCGTTTAACCTAGGTCTGTTCCTTGAGAAAGAAAAGCTTAAGACCAATGGGTCAAACTTCATGGCCTGGTTCCGCAACCTGAGGATCCTCCTCACTCCCCATAGGGTGGCCTACGTCATTGAGGCCACCATAGGTGACCCTCCTGCAGATGATGCCTCTGAGGATGAGAAGAAGGTCTTCCAGACCCGATCGGAGGATTCTGCCTTTGTCCAGAGTGGCATGCTCTACGCCATGGAAGCCGACCTGCAGAAGCGCTTTGAGAAGATGAGCGCCTTTGAGATCATCTCGGATCTTAAGGCTGTCTTTGCGCCGCAGGCTAAGGCTGAGAGATATGAGGCTTCTGAGCTTTTCTTCTCAGCCAAGATGGAAGAGCATAGCAGTGTGAGCGAGCATGTAGTCAAGATGTCTGGCTACGTTCAACGCCTGAATGCTCTGGAATGCAAGATTCCCGATGAGCTGGCGATTGACAGGGTGTTGCAATCGTTGCCACCAAGCTACAAAGGCTTCGTCATGAACTACAACATGCAGGGCATGGCTAAGTCCCTGGGTGAAATATTCGTGATGCTCAAGACTGCTGAGGTAGAGATTAAGAAGGAGCACATGCTGTTGATGGTCAACAAGACCGTTGATTTCAAGAAGTCCGGTGGCAAGGGAAAGCAGAGCTGGAAGTCCCGGAGGGAGGCAAAGTTGGCTGCCAAGCCCAGGACTAACAAGTCTGGTCCCAGAGCTAGCGTGGAGTGCTTCTACTGCAAGGAGAAGGGTCACTGGAAGCGCAACTGCCCCAAGTATCTGGAGGATAGGAAGTCTGGCAAGACGGTCGACAAAGAGAAAGGTATATTTGATATACATGTTATAGATGTGTACCTTACATCCGCCCGGAGCAATACGTGGGTATTTGATACTGGTTCTGTTGCTCATATATGTAACTCTCAGGAGGAGTTACGGAATAGAAAGCGGCTGGCGAAGGATGAGGTGACGATGCGCGTCGGCAACGGATCGAGAGTCGACGTGGTGGCTGTCGGCACGCTCCCTCTACATCTACCATCGGGATTAGTTTTGGTTTTAAATAAATGTTATTTTGTGCCATCCTTGAGTGTAAACATTATAAGTGGGTCTTGCCTGTTACAAGACGGTTATTCATTTAAATCAGTGTCAAGCAATTGTGCTATTTATATGAATGATATCTTTTATGTTGATGCTCCCGAGAATAACGGTTTATTCTTGTTGAATCTCGATCGTAGTACTCACATCCATAACATAGAAGCCAAACGAATTAAGTGTAGTGACGATACCGCCATGTTTTTGTGGCATTGCCGTCTTGGTCATATTGGTATAAAGCGCATGAAGCGACTCCACTCCGATGGACTCTTGGACTCGTTGGATTTCGGATCCCTCGATACATGCGAACCATGCCTCATGGGCAAAATGACCAGGACACCGTTCAAAGGTTTCGTTGAACGGGCGTCGGATTTGTTGGGGATCATACATACAGACGTATGTGGACCAATGAGCGTTTCGACACGCAATGGTTATCGTTACTTCGTCACCTTCACTGATGACTTGAGTAGATACGGTTATATCTATTTGATGAAACACAAGTCTGAAACGTTTGAAAAGTTCAAAGAATTCCAGAGTGAAGTTGAGAATCAGCTTAAAAGGAAAATCAAGCATCTCCGGTCCGATCGCGGTGGAGAGTACTTGAGTTTTGAGTTTGGCACACATCTGAAGAGTTGTGGCATAGTGCCCCAACTTATGCCCGCCGGAACGCCGCAGCGAAACAGTGTGTCCGAGCGACGTAATCGTACTCTACTAGATAGTGTCCGATCTATGATGTCTCTTACCGATCTGCCAGTGTCCTTCTGGGGTTATGCGTTAGAAACAGCCGCATTCATTTTAAATAGGGCTCCGTCCAAGTCCGTTGAAACGACGCCGTATGAATTATGGTATGGCCATAAGCCTAAGTTATCGTTTCTGAAGGTTTGGGGTTGTGAGGCGTACGTTAAGAAACTACAGCCCGACAAACTCGAACCGAAGTCGGAGAAAGTCGTCTTTGTAGGATATCCGCGGGAAACCGTTGGGTACACCTTCTATAACCAAGCTGAGGGCAAAACTTTTGTCGCGAATACCGGTGCCTTTCTAGAGAAGGAGTTTCTCGCGAAAGGAGTAAGTGGGAGGAAGGTAGACCTCGATGAAATCGTTGATCCTGAACTCGAGATTCCGAGTGGCGCAACGGAAGCAATTCCGGAAACGTCCTCCGTGGAAGGAGTGGGAGAAACTGTCGAGGAAGATGTTCTACCTCGTAGGTCTGGTAGATCTCGGATCGCACCAGAATGGTATGGCAATATGGTTTGCACCGTCATGCTAGTCGAGCAAGACGAACCTACGAACTACAAGGAGGTAATGGAGAGTCTAGAGTCCGAGAAATGGCTTGAAACCATGAAATCCGAAATAGGATCCATGTATGATAACAAAGTGTGGACTTTGGTGGATATTCCCGAAGGGCGCAAGGCCGTCGAGAATAAATGGATCTTTAAGAAGAAGACTGATGCAGATGGTAATGTGACCGTCTATAAAGCTCGGCTTGTCGCAATCGGTTTCCGACAAGTTCATGGAATTGACTACGATGAAACTTTTTCACCGGTAGCGATGCTTAAGTCTATTCGGATTTTGTTAGCGGTAGCTGCCTACTATGATTATGAAATCTGGTAGATGGACGTCAAAACGGCCTTCCTGAATGGAAACATTGAGGAAGAGTTGTACATGGTACAGCCGGAAGGTTTTGTCGATCCAGGAAGTGCTAACAAGGTGTGCAAGCTTCAGCGATCCATCTATGGATTGAAGCAGGCATCTCGGAGCTGGAATCTTCGCTTTGATGAGGTAATCAAAGGTTTGGGATTTATCCAGAATGTGGAAGAGACCTGTATTTACAAGAAAATGAGTGGGAGCTCGGTTGTGTTCTTAGCACTGTATGTTGACGACATATTGCTAATAGGGAATGATGTGGAACTTCTGAATAGCGTGAAGGAATATTTAAACAGTAAGTTTTCCATGAAGGACTTAGTAGAAGCTGCGTATGTTTTAGGCATAAAAATCTATCGTGATAGATCAAGGCGCCTATTAGCACTAAGTTAGATTACTTATCTTGATAAAATATTGAAGCGTTTTCATATGGAGAAGGCAAAGAAGGGTTCTCTGCCGGTTATCAAGAATAAGATATTGCGTAAGGCGCAGTGTCCGGTGACGGAACTGGGTAAGGCCGAAATGACGAAACATCCTTATGCTTCAGCCATAGGATCGATCATGTATGCAATGTTGAGTACTAGACCAGATGTGGCATTAGCTCTAAGTTTGACAAGCCGGTTCCAGAGTAATCCTGGAATGCCGCATTGGGTAGCTGTTAAGAGCATTCTTAAGTATCTCAATAAGACAAAGGAAATGTTCCTTGTGTATGGTGGCTGCGATGAGGAACTTGGCGTAACGGGTTACGTAGATGCAAGTTTCTGCTCAGACCCCGATGACTGTAAGTCACAGACAGGTTACGTGTTCAAGGTGAATGGAGGCGCCGTGTGCTGGAGAAGTGGGAAGCAACCCATAGTCGCACAATCTACAATGGAGTCGGAGTACATTGCTGCCTGCGAGGTCGCGAATGAAGCTGTGTGGCTGAGGAAGTTCGTCATCGAACTTGGAGTGTTCCCGAGCGTGCAAGACCCCGTGGTCCTCTTCTGCGACAATACGGGTGCCATTGCGAACGCCAAGGAGCCAAGGTCTCACTCCACCGCCAAACACATTCTCCGACGCTTCCACGTGATACGTCAGTACGTACAAGGAGGCGATGTGAAGATTTGCAAAGTGCATACGGATCTGAATGTGGCAGATCCGCTGACGAAGCCTCTCCCGCTTGATAAGCATGAACAGCACCAGTTAGCTATGGGTGTTAGGCTTTTACCAAGTTGTAATCTAGATTAAATTGTACTCTAGTGCAAGTGGGAGACTGAAGGAGATATGCCCTAGAGGCAATTAATAAAGTGTATTCTTTATCATATCTCGTTTGTTCATAATAGGTTTTTGTGTCATGCTAGAACCGTATTAAGCGGAAACATTAATGCGGGTGTGATACGTAAACAACCAGGTCCCTAGTAGCCTCTACTAAGACTAGTTTCGTTGCGCGATTGATGATCGAGGTTTCCCGGTCATGGGGCATGGCGCCGGTCGGCAATGAGAGTCATATCGCTGGAGAGTGATGTGATGGACATACCCAGATTTGGAGAACATAGTCGGTACACCTTTGACCGTGAGATCAACTCTTATTGATATTCCCGGAAGATACTTTGATTGCACCAAACGTCGTATCTTATTTAGTATGACAATAACGGTGATACTTTTGGGTATTGGAAAGGAGTATTGAGACGAGGGGTCAAGAGCGGGATTTGCCAGTCCGCGTAGCAGGATAGATACTCTCGGGCCCACTCGGTGAGATCTTGTCTAATGAGCTTGCAAGCATGTGACTAGGTCACGGAGACATGAGATCATGAACGAGTAGAAGATAACGTCGTCGGTAACGAGGTCGGGATTAGGTATGGAGATATCTATGGAACGACACTCGGACGTGCTAAGTATCGCTATGGCAAAAGGTCTAAGACTTCACGTTCAGGTTTGATAGATGAAAGTCATTCGTTATATCTCAGGGATTAATTCATGGGGTCCAGGCCTACGGGTTAGTCGTTGATCATTGAGGAGTCTTGATCATACCTGATATTATATCGAACCGCTAGGGTAACACACTTAAGGGGTTTCGACAAGACAACCGGAAAGGAAGGAGATCACCGGGAGCGTCCCAGGAGAGGTCCGATGTAGATCGGGCAGCGCCGAAAGAGTTTTCGGAGCTAGGAAATATTATATATATTATGTTTAATATTAATTAGTGTTATTAATATGCAAATATGATTTTATATATTTATTTTCGAATTTATTAAGGCAGATTTCCCTAAATGGGCCTTCCGGACGAAAGAAGGCCCAAGAGGGGAAAATTCCCAAGGGGAATTCGGTGCGGGCCAGGAGGGCCGGCCTAGGTGGGCCACAAGGGGCCCACCAAGGGGCCGGCGCACTCCCTAGCCGAACCAGGCTATGTGGGGATAGTCACACATTGCCTGGCTGGCAAGGTTGGCTCCCCTTGGGAGCCTATATAAGAAGGGGCACCCCTAACCTTTTAATTCACCAATTAATTCCCGATTTCTCTCTCGATCTCGTGGTTCCCAAGTTGGAGCCGCGCCGAGCAAGAGGATCCGGGGATCTCCTCCACCATAGCCCGCTGCCGCGCTGCTGGTGTTCTGGTCCAAGTCTTCCGCTGCTCGTCCTGGACTGGAGCTTCGGAGGCGTCGTCTCCACCGTACGTGTGCGACTCCCTGCGAGGTGCTGCGCTAGCGGTACTCGGAGGCCTGCTTCCTCTACACGACCTTGAGGTCGGCTTCGTCGGTCTGCATCGACAACGTTTGTGCGGGAACGTAATCCCCGCTTTCGGTCTACAAGGGTACGTATTCCGATCTCCGTTCGTACTACTATATCTGCATAGAATAGATCTTGGCTAGTTTAAGGATATCGTTGCTAGGAATTTTTTTGTTTTCTACCCACGATCCCCTTCAGACCCGTGGGCTATAACCCTAGTGCGTCGCAATGCCCAAAATACACCTCCCAGTTGTCGCCGGCTCCGCCCGCTCTGGCTCAGGCCCCACTCCTAAAGGGACGGGGTTCTTCATCTGTTTAGTGCGATGCAAGCGAGATCACGATCTCAGACGGTGGCCCCTGGTGGCTTCGTGGAGGCGGCGACGACCGCTGTGGTCGTGGAAAGTGGCGGAACTAGACGGATCATGGAGTCTGGGCGAAGCTATTGCACGGGACGTCGGGCAATGTTTGCCCCAACTTGCATCAGCACTGACCGCCATGGTTACATTAATCTTTTTTTATAAACTAGACAAAAAAATCACTTTCAATTGATATAGAAGAAAAGAGTTTGACCAGTTTATGGTTACACAAATAATAAGTGGGTACTGGCTTGACGAGCCTGAGCAGCTGCCAGGAGCTAGCTTTGGCCATGGAGGTCAGCTAGACGGTTGTTCATAGAAAATACGAAGAGAATAAAATCTAGAATGCACTAACGAGATAAATACAATGGTAAAGAACTAACGACAAATCGATACTCCCTATGTTTCATAATATAAGATGTTTTAGCCATTTTCCACATTCACATTGACACGCATGTATGTAGCTAGACATATTCCAATGTACATGTGCACTCACTATGGTGTGAATATAGACAATCCATAGACAATATGTCTTACACCTAAAATATCTTATATTGTGAAACGGATGGAAGATAGAGTAGCAAATAACAAAACATATAGGAATCAGACCAAAATCTCGAATTCATCAACACAACAACAACAGTAATGTTCTTATTAAGCATAAGGAAACTCAACTGAAACCCGAAGAACTTCACAACATCCGTGACATTACAGATAGAGAAACATGCATGCATCATCCATAAGACATGAGTATAAATTAGATTATACGACATTTTTATTTTCAAGCACCAAACTTTGCTACAAGATCCATCGTCTGAGCTTTTTAAGTTCGGGTGGCCTTAGAACTCTCCCCAATGTCAATGCCCCTTGTGATGACCCGTGGGCTATAACCCTAGTGCGTCGCAATGCCCAACATACACCTCCCAGTTGTCGCCGGCTCCGCCCGCTCTGGCTCAGGCCCCACTCCTAAAGGGACGGGGTTCTTCATCTGTTTAGTGCGATGCAAGCGAGATCAGGATCTCAGACGGTGGCCCCTGGTGGCTTCGTGGAGGCGGCGATGACCGTTGTGGTCGTGGAAAGTGGCGGAACTAGACGGATCATGGAGTCTGGGCGAAGCTATTGCACGGGACGACGAGCAATGTTTGCCCCAACTTGCATCAGCACTGACCGCCATGGTTACATTAATCTTTTTTTATAAACTAGACAAAAAAATCACTTTCAATTGATATAGAAGAAAAGAGTTTGACCAGTTTATGGTTACACAAATAATAAGTGGGTACTGGCTTGACGAGCCTGAGCAGCTGCTGGGAGCTAGCTTTGGCCATGGAGGTCAGCTAGACGGTTGTTCATAGAAAATACGAAGAGAATAAAATCTAGAATGCACTAACGAGATAAATACAATGGTAAAGAACTAACGACAAATCGATACTCCCTATGTTTCATAATATAAGATGTTTTAGCCATTTTCCACATTCACATTGACACTCATGTATGTAGCTAGACATATTACAATGTACATGTGCACTCACTATGGTGTGAATATAGACAATCCATAGACAATATGTGTTACACCTAAAATATCTTGTATTGTGAAACGGATGGAAGATAGAGTAGCAAATAACAAAAACAGATAGGAATCAGACCAAAATCTTGAATTCATCAACACAACAACAACAATAATGTTCTTATTAAGCATAAGGAAACTCAACTGAAACTCGAAGAACTTCACAACATCCGTGACATTACAGATAGAGAAACATGCATGCATCATCCATAAGACATGAGTATAAATTAGATTATACAACATTTGTATTTTCAAGCACCAAACTTTGCTAGAAGATCCATCGTCTGAGCTTTTTAAGTTGGGGTGGCCTTAGAACTCTCCCCAATGTCAATGCCCCTTGTGATGACCCGTGTGCTATAACCCTAGTGCGTCGCAATGCCCAACATACACCTCCCAGTTGTCGCCGGCTCCGCCCGCTCTGGCTCAGGCCCCACTCCTAAAGGGACGGGGTTCTTCATCTGTTTAGTGCGATGCAAGCGAGATCAGGATATCATACGGTGGCCCCTGGTGGCTTCGTGGAGGCGGCGACGACCGCTGTGGTCGTGGAAAGTGGCGGAACTAGACGGATCATGGAGTCTGGGCGAAGCTATTGCACGGGACGGCGAGCAATGTTTGCCCCAACTTGCATCAGCACTGACCGCCATGGTTACATTAATCTTTTTTTATAAACTAGACAAAAAATCACTTTCAATTGATATAGAATAAAAGAGTTTGACCAGTTTATGGTTACACAAATAATAAGTGGGTACTGGCTTGACGAGCCTGAGCAGCTGCCGGGAGCTAGCTTTGGCCCTGGAGGTCAGCTAGACGGTTGTTCATAGAAAATACGAAGAGAATAAAATCTAGAATGCACTAACGAGATAAATACAATGGTAAAGAACTAACGACAAATCGATACTCCCTATGTTTCATAATATGAGATGTTTTAGCCATTTTCCACATTCATATTGACACGCATGTATGTAGCTAGACATATTACAATGTACATGTGCACTCACTATGGTGTAAATATAGACAATCCATAGACAATATGTGTTACACCTAAAATATCTTGTATTGTGAAACGGATGGAAGATAGAGTAGCAAATAACAACAACATATAGGAATCAGACCAAAATCTCGAATTCATCAACACAACGACAACAGTAATGTTCTTATTAAGCATAAGGAAACTCAACTGAAACCCAAAGAACTCCACAACATCCCTGACATTACAGATAGTGAAACATCCATGCATCATCCATAGCCTCGCAGGGCTAATTCGTTCTGAACCGAACAACATCATCACTATCTTCACATCCTTCCGAGTGACTCACCACCGCGCTCCCAACGACAATATGGAACCCAAACAACGATCGATAGACAGCCGGCGGCTGGGCACAGCTTTCAAGTCGTCACCTGACTTAATTAGAAGTCGCTGCCGGAGACGGCCGAGTGGTCGTCGCACATGTACAGGTACCGGTAGACAACGCCGGCGAGGCCGCCGCCGATGAGCGGGCCTGCCCAGTAGACCCAGATGTTGGTGAAGTCGCCGCTGGCGACGGCGGGGCCCATGGAGCGTGCCGGGTTCATGGACCCGCCGGAGAAGGGGCCGGCGACCAGGATGTTGGCGCCGACGACGAACCCGATGGCGATGGGGGCGATGGTGCCGAGCGAGCCCTTCTTCGGGTCGGCGGCGGTGGCGTACACGGTGTAGACGAGCCCGAAGGTGACGATGACCTCCATCACGACGCCCTCAAGAGCACCCACGCCGGAAAGCCCGTGAATGGGTGTCGCCTGTGAAAGGATCGATGTGCGCGTCAGCTCGTGTCCGCGAGTGAGCTCTTATAATACGGATCGAACAGCACGAGGTTAATTTACGTACCACGCCGGTGCAGAACTGGACGAGGACGGCGCCGACGATGGCGCCGAGGAGCTGGGCCACCCAGTAGAAGAGGCCGGTGAGGATGGTGATCTGGCCGCCGAGGGCGAGGCCGAAGGTGACAGCGGGGTTGACGTGGCCGCCGGAGATGTTGGCGCCGATGGCGACAGCGACGAACAGCCCGAACCCGTGGCAAATCGCCACCGCAATCAGCCCGGCCGGATCAAGCGGCGCGCCGCCGCTCACCTTGGCTGCATTTTTGTCCAGTTCATTAGTAACAGACGGTCGTACGCCTCGTCGTCGACGTTAACCATACGTGCAGGCAGGTGCAGGGCATGCATGCAGAGTGATAAAAAGAAACAGAGTGACTCACTGTAGGCGATGGCGGAGCCGACGCCGGCGAAGACGAAGATGAGGGTGGAGATGAACTCGGCCACGTAGGCCTTGAGAGAGGCCGCGCTGAAGGTGTCATCGAAGCGCCCGAACGCGATGCTGCCCGGCATGGTGGCTGTGGCGGGCTAGGATCGTCGGAGCCGAGTGGAAGGAGAGAGATGAGATGGCTGAGAATACGGATCAGAGACCCGGGCGAGCGAGCTCTTATTATAGGTGGCTTGGGCGGATTTTCAGCTTTAAAAATAATAAGGAAAATTTAGAGGAGAGTAGCTATTTTAAGCTCTGGTTTTGTGTATAATGCTGACCCATGACCTTGTTGTCGCTAGTGATACCAAATACTCCCTCCGTACATAAAAAGAAGTCTTAACTAACATGTATAGATACATGCAAATTTGGACAAAACAAAGACATGCTTCTATGGACGAAGCGAGTAGTTGAATGGTTGCTTTAGAGTATCTCTTACAGAATCCCTATTTTACCCCATTCGTCATGACAAATAATACAAAAAGTAAAATATTCTATTCAACCGGTCACCACATCTCGCCTCATACTTAGCTCTTACATGTGCGGAGTATAAGGGCGTTCGGGTGTGTCCGAGATGTCAAATGGCCACCCTGAACTCTTTTTTTTGGTTTTGTCTTAATTTGTCCATCTCTTATTTTCCATCAATTACAAGCAAATGACCGGACGATTTATAGACATGGCGGGTATAAACCGGACACGTTAAGACATTGTCCCGACGTGTACGTCCACATATATACATGCGTCAAATTTGTACAATCCAGTTGGAGATATTCTCATGAGCTTGGCGTCTCGCTTGGTGAACCTAGGATGGTTTGTCTAAAAAAAGTAATTTTGGTCAATCACCTAGAATTTTAGTGGCATTAAAATATACAATTTCACTGTTGTGATGGAAAATGTAGAAATAACTAGGTAGTGTGTTTGGCTCTCGTGTGAACATATATATGCTCGTAGGATGAAGAGCAAACACAATATTGGGAGAAAAATCCAAGTTTTTCTTAAATAATTTACATGTTTCGTGTTTTGTGTGCACACAAAGTTTTCACACGAAAAAATATTGTGTTTTATGCATGTCCTATTTAATTTTAGAATTTTGAAGTTACGAACATCATTTATTTCCCAAAAGAGCATATGCGTTGGGGGGCTCTTTTGAAATTCTTGTTCTTACTAGATTATCTAACATATATACCTTGTCGTTTGAAAAAAAATCGATACATGCCAATGGGCAAAGAAAAATTTATGCCAACAGCACTAGTCCCTCACTGATTGTGCACATACTTCACATGTGCGGATAATTGACTAGCAAAGCGGCAACATTGTTATGCTACCGAGATGTCATACGTGAAATTGCGACGAGATGATTGACACATTTATACATGATGGTCTTGCCAAAAAGATAGGGGCAGATTAGAACTTGTATGAGGCCCTAGCTTCTCTTTTGAGGTGTTTCCAAGTTTCATGATTTACAGATTAAGTCATTCGAGATAGAGTAGGGACCTACGACGCACCTTCCCTCCTTATAATTTATGAACACCAGAGTACTCTCCAATTTTAGAAATAATCATTCATTATATGCTTGGTGCATGATCACTTTTCTTGTCATAAACTGAATTCCCACAATTCGTGTTTGTATTTCGTAGGGGTTCTATAAGTTCGAAGCCATTTGTTTCAAAATAAAAAAATTCCAAGCCATGATTCAAGCTCTCTTAAAGTTACCTTTTTTGTTTCTACTTTTGTGACATGACGAGACAGTGAGAGTCTATATGGAAACGGGGAGGGGGTATGTATGATGTGAGTGAAAACAACCCAAAATAAAACAACTCATTGCTAGTAATTTAGTGACTTGACAGAACTGTCGCCGAATCATCGAGATGTCTTGGCTAAACGGATGGAATTTTCCGTTTTGCTTTATTTCTCTTCGTTTGTTTGCATCACTACCGGCCGCATATGCTGGTTCTGACAACAGATTACCATAACCGGATGACAGGGGCAGTAAACGGCCGACGTGGCGCACATACCTCCGATCTTATCCAACGCTGTCACGCCAGCTGTGCTTGTCGTGCTCGAAGTTCATACTCGGAAACGTGTGGAGAGCTGAAGCGGCGCCGCCGCGTCAATCATTCGTGGGGGCCCACGGGAGCCGACAGCTCAGCCGCACCCGCTCGTGGGTAGGGCCCAAGGCCGCTCAACTACAAAAAAAAAGGACAGCAGTGCGTTGGGCTTCATTTTTGTTAAGGATTCTTATTAGGAAATGTAGGCAAGGTTCTCTCTTCCCTGTAGCTGACAAGAAGATGAGGTGAGAGGTTTTTCTAAGTGCAGTTTTTTTTTTTGGCTCTGGATTTGGTTGATTAATGGAGATCAGTTGTTTGCTGATCACATGTCACTGTCCATATTGTAGAGAATGTTATCGAAAATGGATCCAGGGTAGACATTCCAAGCTGCATTGATTAACGGAAGACATGTTCTTTTCAGGCTGAGGTGGCACGACGAGCTTTGGATCAGATATTGGTATTTACTACTACCTTCTTATCAAAACGTCTTCTTATATTTAAATACGGAGGGAGTAATTCTTAGTTAATCATTCAACTTATATCATGATTTGTGCACCCTATGAGAGTATGAGTTGCAAGTGGAGGTTTCAACCTAAAATTTTCAGTTGCAAATACGATGTTAACCGAGAGGTTTAAGTTATATTATGGAGTTGATAACTCTGATTTATCATCATCGTGATATTGTGGCCCTGTAATTCGAACCTCGATCGACATGTATGAGAGAATAGGTAAGGCACTGTCGTTGCACATGTATCTTGGAAGGCTACCGTCGCTATTTAATCTTATCTTTGAATGCTACCATCGCTAGCTTATTTTAATTATTTGATTATTTCTAGCTAAGATAGTCATCGTTTCAAGATTGTTCACATGGTAAAACAATGGGCGTGCACGTGTTTTCACCGGACGTAATATGCATGGTAGGAATTAACCAATGTAAACGACGCAAAACGTTAACTTAGGCACGTGGTAACATAAGGTATGTCATGCAATTTCATCCAGTTTTTATTAAGCATTTGGATATGATGTATCACATGACGATGCAAGAGGTACTTGTTATAACATGGAGTAGTATGTTACCATACATAACACATAAAAATATACTTTACAAACAAATAAATGAAGCTTTATATAAGAGTACCGTGCAATATCATGATATAGAGTTAGTAACATAGACTTTTCAATCATAGTGATACCTTAGCCTGATAATTCGAACCATTCGGTCGACATGCACGAGATAATTTGAACCACTATCGTTGCACATGTATATTGGAATGCTATTGTCGCTAGTTAGCTAGCTTCTCTTTGAACTATTTCTAGCTAACTATTCTATGTTTCGACATTGGTCACTTTTCATACATCCGTTTGTTATAAGATGCATAAAACTCTTCTCCGTGTCATGCCACACGAGAGTATCATTCAGTGAGAAATTAGGACTTTGGAGTTTGTCACTGAATACCCGATGCATGGCATGGTTTCAACTCTTGAACTAAAACATGTCTAGATAAAAAAAATGCTAAAATATCTTACATGTAGTAAACGGAGGGAGTATCTCCTAAAGACACTATGTGACTGAATGAAAACAACTCTCTTTGCTCTCAAGTTCAAATCAAGAAGTTAAAACGGACAACCGAGTGACTTAAAATCTCATTGCTAGTTAATTTGTACTACTAGCTTGGATGACTGTAGATTGTATTTGCCAAAAGTTTTGAACGGACTCCGTTATTTAGGGTAAGGTAGTCTGATGAGTATACGTGAACGTGGGTCGATATAGCGGTGATGATAACACTATTTTCTTCAAGTTCGGCTCTACGACAGGGTTTAGTTTGCGATTGTCGAGTACACATTGTTTCAGAGTACACTTCTGCATAACAATGTTCAGAGATGAGTCATGTAAACAAAAAATTCAACCAAATCAGTCGGATGACGATGCAAGGGGCAAGGGCAGACAGCAACATGTGGCAGGACTGCATCAGATAGGATGGAATCTTTGCGGAAGCTAACCAAGGGACGTAGGGTGATGGTCCATGAAACATCAACAGCCTAGCCATAGGATGGGATCATGGACACGATAATATTTTCTGCATGTCTATACGCGACTGTGTGTGGAACTGTGAATAGATAGACAGCTAGCAGTGCTATCCTGAATTTTAGATAGCTCTTTCGATGAGAAAACTATTGAAGACAGTGAAGTAGTTTATGATTGGGTTGGAATTGTGGTAATGAGCCCGATATGGATATCCGACTGACTTCTGACCGTTTCTACATGTGAATGCCTGTTTTGTGGACACGGCGTTTTGAGTCATGAGCCCGTTGTGTAATACAGTACATTTTCTAAAACTTTTCAAAATGCCAAAACAGCTCAGGAAAAATCGGTTATACATCAGGACATTTTGTGTTATACGAGATATTATTTGTCTTTCACACACGTCATAAAAAAATTTCTTCACGGAATATTTATGCCAACATAAAATCTCTTAAAGTATATCTAATTTTTGGATTTTTTTGATATTTTGAAGAAAAAATCGCGCAATTGGGATTTCCGCTGTTTTATGTCTTAAAGTATGGATATTTATGTCTAGAAGTATACCCGATATGGATTTCCGCTGTTTTGCTCCACATATTCCTGTGTCATGTGTACAATAATGTGATTACATGCAACAAGAGCAATTGGGTACAATAATGTCACCTTATCTCAGTCCAGTTTCTATGCAGTTGGATACCAAACCATGGTATAGTACTAATCTGCAAGCACAATTAAATATGTGCATCAGAAGTTATAATACAGGTTTTACAAAGGATCGGGAATTATGGAACCGTCGAACGAGGTTAGGCCAAGTGTCCAACTGTGGAAAAATAGGATACTAGAGATTTCTTGACGGTTCTAGAAAACGTCACACCATCACCATGTAATTATAGTGTCAAGCTACCAACAACACATGTTAAATAACCAAATTATATGTGGTTATCTTTCTCCTAAATCACAAATATGTCGATGAAGTGAAGTGGAGTGAACTATTAAAAGCAATTATCACCGAACTTACATAGAGTTACATAGTGGCAACATTCATGGAAAAAGATAAGAATTAACTAACAGCAACAAATACCTCAATTCTGTTCCAAGTTCCAACACCGTAGACCTGGACAACTCGGCCATTTTATCCGGCGCTGACAACGATGTGATCATATTCAAAAGTAGTGTAGCAGAGCCAAACCTTCTCCCTGAATTCATATAAGCAGGGCAGATGTTACGGATAATGCAAATGACAAGTTGGCTAATAATTTGCGGGCAGCATGACAGCGCAGGGCGATTGAAACGTCGGAGGATATGCTGTAGGGCGAGGAAGATATGCCAAGCACACACTGAACGAAGATTCCGGCAGACCGCAGGAGCAGCCAACAGAATGCGTGGAGATCACCATCAGCTCATCAGTGTGATCGGTAGTAGAGAGAACGAAAGAAGCAGGGGAAATGTACAGCGTTGTAACGCGGCGTTCACTGGATGTCGAGATTCAGATGGATCTAACGATGTCAAGAACAGTTGCATGCTAGTACAAGCCATCGATCTCGCTCACATGCTCCAAGATTACCCTGTCTGCTCGGATCATGCTCTTACGATCATCACCTACCAGGCCAACTTGTTCCTGCTTGTCCATGCTGCCGGTTTAGCTAGATTGCTCATAAGAAAGGAAGATATATCATGAGTGAAAAGAAAGAAGAGATTTAGTTCCCTAAACTGTAACGGAATTAAAAGTGGAGATTTATTTTAGATTCCCTCCAAGATTTGCTTGCCGATTACATGAAGAAAGTCTCCTCGACTCCCAAAGCATTGATACACGAAGACAACAAATAAAGGTGTTCCACCCATTTTTTATGCAAGATCAAAATCTTAAGGGCATGCAACACAAACTCAAGAAAACGGCAGAGAAACGTGAAATCATGTCCATTGACACAACAAATATGAGCCCGAATCGCAAGTGTTACGTTACCAAGAAAATTGAGAGGATCACGGAATAGAGAAAACTTATGTTGCTAGAACTATGTAAAAACTGTGACGGCTGTGTGTATCATTTTGATGCAGATACTAGGGATCCACACCCCCTTTTCTAAAACAAATAAAATAAGAAAAGTGCTAACAATTGGTTTTTATTAATTTTCGATGATGCGTTGTGATGTGACGGAACTTGGTGTTCGCCAAGACTTCTATTTGCTGCCCACTATGCTATGGCCAAACTTCGATTCTCTTTATTTTGGTGACAAAAATTAGTTTTTGGCATTCATTTTTTTTGTTTCAAATGGGCAAAATAGATGGGATCGGCTATTTTGGGTGTCTGCATTATGCCGTATATATGTCCGACGCCTCTAATTGGACATATTTTGTGGTTGTGGACAAAATTTAAGGGCGGACAGTAAAGATGCTCTTAGAGTCGTGAATGTTTTTTTTTCATAATTCAGGATAGGGTGTCTATTTTTTTGTTTGTCTATTTGAGTCTATCCGACCAGCCATACTTAACCGGCCCATATATCATTTGGAAGCCCGTCAGGCCACTTAGGCTCCACGCAGGAAATAAGGAACTCAGGCCCTGTTTGAAACGTGGGATAAGAAAAAAATATGGGAATTGAAAAACCATAGGAATCCATGTGCAAAACTGAGAAACTGAAAACACAAGGGAAAACTTTAGTCGTTCTTTTTTGAAACATAGGAATTGTGAAAACAAAGGAATCCCTATATTAAAGTAAAAGCATTGTGTTTCTCATTTAGGAATCCCTAGGAACTTGCCTAAGGCAAGATGGTTAGGAGGATGGTTGTATCCCCAGCCCATGAGAGTTCAAACCCAAGGTTTGGCGCTGGTGTTTCTCATTTAGTCGGAATATTCTTTCAGTGGGAGGCGACGTTCCCGTCGACAACGAGGCGTCTGTGGTGACTTCGTCAATCTCAAGACCCGTCGGCTCAGTCTCTCGAAGGTGCTCATAGGGGTAGGATGTGCATGCGTGCGTTCATAGTGGTGAGTGTGTGCGCGTGTATATGAGCGCTTACGTTGTACTGTATTTCTCAAAAAAAAAATGTCGCTTTGAAAAAAAAAGGTCAAAGCATAGTCAAAGACGCTATCCATTAAAGCTCAGCCCCACTTGTCATAGAAACAACATGTAAATACTACTTACTCTATTTCATAATGTAATCTTTTTAACAAGATAGTTTACTTTGCAAAAAAAGACTTATATTGTGCAATGGAGACTAGAGAGCATTACCTAGCACATGCCAGCCTTACGAGCGTGGTCCTAGCTTAGCCATGCCTCGATCTTATGCGACAAGCAGAATTAATAAGGTCAGACTGGATGTTTGAAATCCTGTAATTTTCCTAGAAAATCGAAGGAAACGAGCTCCTATCCTGTAAAATTCCTGTGATGATTCCAGCGTTCTTCTTCTTTGAACAATATTCATTCATTTTTCATCCAATTTTCGGAGTCTCATATGTGATGTCTTGTTCTTGTTGCATTGCCATATTTAGAGTTGTCTTTCTGATCAAGAGACTTCGAGGTGTGTTACGACAACAACTCGACTTTTGGTTCTTATTTTCCTCAATATATGTTGCATATTTATTGTGAGTTGCATAAACAAACATTCCAATGTTAAAGTGTACGTCGCCTTTAGCGGCAACTCTGGCCGTCACAACGTATGCTACTCCTTAAATGGACTCGGCCCATTTTAGTATGTTCTAATGTCCCGGTCATTATTTCGACTGATTTTGTTGTTTTTGCTGCTTGGACTCTTTATGCACTATCCCAGTTCTCTTGCAAAGCCTTTGAAAAAATGCTCATGTTAGATTATTTTAGTTTCAAAATTCTCACAGGTTAAAAAAATGTTACAATGCATCATGTGCAAACTAAAATGTTTTAAAACTCCAAACTATTCTCAAACTTATATTCCGAATCGGTGATATTTTTTGGTCCATGAACTATAATTTTATGTTTCCTTTTTATTTTCTCAAGTATTATATCAATTTTCCTATTTATATAATAAACTAAACAAAAAACATTTTCACATTGCAAAATACTTAGGCATGTCAAACGTGAACATTTTTTTATGAACCCATGGACATTTTTCAAATATATGAGCGTACTTTTTTTGAACCCGTGAACATTTTTTAACCCACATGTTTAAAATCAGTAAATAAATATATTATGAAAGATACCGACCGATTTAACATAGGGATGGAAAACAAGCAAACAGGTAGGTGAACACAAAAAGGTTTAAAGGATTTCAAACCTCACATACAAGAAATTTTATGAAAAATCATAGATAAATATAAAATTATACTGAACAATTTTAAAACTGGGTTATAACAAACTAGGATACATAAAATTGAAAAACAAATAATAGGTGAACATAAAATAGGTTTGAAATACTTAATACCGGGGTATAATAAAACAAATCACGAAAAACGTAGGTCAAGAAAAAATATGTATGGATGATTTCATATCTATTGAACAATTTTTTTAGTTCAATAGAAAATTCATTTCAACATACTTTAAAACACGTGAACATTTTTTAATCCACGCGTGAATATATTACCTCATGAAGAAGTTTTCCAACCCATTAACATTTTCCCGAACCTTGGGAACTTTTTCTGTGAACAATTTGTTAAAGCTCATCATTTTTTTTCATATTTTACAATCTCATAGACATTTTTTTGATACCCGTCTATTTTTTTTAACCGTGTGAACATTTTTTGAACCAGTGAACATTTATTGAATTGTTGGATATATTTTTGAATTTGTTCTTAACCTTCTGAAGTTTTTTTCAAACCCTTTTCAAACCTTGTTAACATGTTTTCCTGAACCTCGCGGACTTGTTTTGGAAACTGATTTTGTTAATGACAAAAAACATGTTTTTGTCACAAAACATGGATGTTAAAAAAGGAAAACAAAGAAACCAAAAATAAACTAGAAAATAGCAAGAAAAAAGGGAAAACCTCAATGGTAAAGAAAATGTAGCATAAAAGGGATTTGTCACACAATAATTTACATTGATTAGGTAGCACTATATCTATGTATAACTAACTCAGCTAATTACATGTGACAGCCGTGAGACTAGGACTACCGCATTATATCCTCAAGTAGGTGCAAATCATATAGAGAAACAAAAACCACAAAAAACTGTTAGCGCCAATTTTTTTTTACCACGAGACGTACTTGGACCCGGTCTGCCAAGCGGGTGCTTAAGGCGGCACGAGTTGGTTGCGCAAATCCTGTATGACGCCCGTTAGCATGGGAGGCGCGTCCCCGATTGAAGGAGACAGCCTTGGCCAGCCCATTTTGGCTTTTCTTTGTTTTATTTGTTTCCTTTTCTTCTTTTTTATTGTTATGTTTTTTTTACTATTTTCCAAAACTGTTCAGATTTTGTATTTCTTCAAATTAATTATTTTTCAACATTTTAAAATGTTAACATTTACTCCAATGTTGAGATTTACTCCAAAATTTTAAAATGTTGAGATTGAGTAGAATTTATTGTAATTAAAAAATTGTTCAAACCAAAAAGATTATATTTTGAAAAAAATAGATTTGAAAATATTCACATTTTCTCCTGATTTTGAGTATATTTGATTAACATCCTAAATCTATTCAAATTTATAAAACTTTAAGATTTGGAATTTGTTCCAATTCAAAAATTGTTAAGATTTTAGAAAATATTCAAATTTAAAATTTGTTCGGGTTGAAAATATGTTCAAATTTTAAAAATATTTAGATTAGAAAGTTGTTTGAATTCAATAATTGTTCAAATTTTATGAAATGGTCGAATTTGAAATTTGTTCGAATTTAAAATTTTATAAAATGTGTTAAAATGTGACAACTGTTAACAAAAATGTTCGGATTTGAAATATTTTCATATTAAAACGGATTTTAAAAACGTAAAGGAAAAAATGCGTCTTCTATTGGGCCTCTCAAAGCGGCCCATGAAGCAATTCTTTCAAGCGGCCGGCACAATTGCGCCGCCTACTGGCGCCATATAGGAGCTCTCGATAGCGCCGCTTAGAGCGGCAAAGAGGATTTTGCCAAGGGGGCCTTCCTCGAGGAACTCCTACTTCTCGCTAACAAGCGGGATGCGACCTGTCTACTTGTATTTGACCAAGCATAATGCTGGACATTTGCTGATAAAATTATCGGGACACGGAACTTCAAACCAACGTACGCAGACTACGTGTTCAAATTTTAAAAGTTTTCCCTGCCTAATCTAAATCGAACGAATCAGTAGGATTTTGTTCAACTGTGGCAAACTTAATTGGTTTAGTGCAGTAGTATCTACACCCAGAAATTCCCTTGTCTGACAGATGGCGAGCACCGATGGCCATTGACCAAGCGATACATATGCATGCCGGCCGAGGTGATGGAGAGCACTATAGTAGCAGTAGTCGCCGCCTGCTCTGGCCTGTCGACGAACGGCATTGTTCATGTGAAGCACTACTACCCCTTTGCCAGTAACCATCCGTTAGACCAAGGGAAGATTCCATTAGTCAAATCATTCATAGACGTCGAACAAGCTGGCATGAATTGTTCGGGGCTGCACTATCAAATAAAAAGGGTATATTTTCCTTCGTGGCCTACATGCGCGTACCAACGAGTCCCAAATCCAACCTGAAAAATCAATTCTCAAACATCTTATATAAGCTGGAAGAGCCCTCTGATTTCCATACCACCAAGTCGACGCACACATATCGATCAATTTCCACACGGCCGGCGAGAGGAAGGAAATGGTGAGCCTGATGAAGGCTCTCCTCGCCGCCGTGGCCTTGGTGGCCGTGATGGAGTTCGGGCTCGTCGCCGCCAACTTCGAGAATCAGTGTAACATCACCTGGAGGCCGGAGAATGCCAAGTTTACGGAGGGAGGGGAACATCTGACGCTCTCCCTCGTCAGCAACACCTCAGGTAACATTCAGTATACATGTCTCTCGGTGTGCACACAGCACGTACGAATGCTCTCTGTCTTTGATGGAGTAACTTACTCCATGATAAGATGATTTATGACTGACATTATTACTCTCTGCATGGTTAATTTGCCAACTCGATCAGGCTCTGCCCTCAAGACCCTCAAGTCGTTCATCTTCGGCAGCGTCTCCACCAGGATCATGCTGGTCAAGGGCAATTCCGCCGGCACCGTCACCACGTACTATGTACGTGTAGCCCAACTAATTCAATTTGCAATGAAAATTAATTAGTTCTTACTCCTATACATTTAAGATATATACATGTGTATATATATGCTTAATTGACGACGACACTACAACATACAGACGTCGTCGACGGGCGCGGATCACGACGAGATCGACTTCGAGTTCCTCGGCAACTCGTCGGACCCAACGATAAATCCCTACACAATCCACACCAACGTGTTCGCCGACGGCGTGGGCGCCAAGGAGATGCAGTTCAGGCCTTGGTTCGACCCTGCCGAGGACTTCCACAACTACACCATCCTATGGAACCCCTGCATGATCGTGTAAGCTTATTACCACATGCACCCACAAGTCTATATAACATGTAAGCTCATGGAATTATATATCAAAGGCTGAGATTGATCGACACTTCCATGTCCATGCAGGTGGTACGTGGACAGCTACCCGATCCGCGTGTTCCGCAACCACTCGGGCATTCCGTTCCCGACGAGGCGGCAGATGTACGGCTTCTCCAGCATCTGGAACGCCGACGACTGGGCGACGCAGGGCGGCCGCGTCAAGACCGACTGGAAGCTGGCCCCCTTCGTCGCCGAGTACCGCGACCTCACCCTCAACGTCTGCGAGTGCGCCGCCGGCGCCGACGACGCCACCTGCGCCGACGCCTGCGCCAAGTCGCCGTACGCCGCGCAGGAGCCGTGCCAGCTCACCAAGGCGGAGCTCCGGGAGATGAAGGCCCTGCAGCTCGGCTACACCATCTACGACTACTGCGAGTCCGCCAAGAAGCCCGGCAGCAAGGTCCCGGTACCGCCGGAGTGCTACCTGGAGCAGTACTGATCGATATCAAGCACCACATTTTGTTTCTATTTTCATTGGATGGATGGAGGCATCGCTTCATCCGGATTTCCTGTTATACTATATGTTTATTCTTTGTGGATCAGTTGTTTCTTTCAAGACTCTTTTTGGCCCCGTGTCATTAACTTTTACACTGTTGCGATCGATATATATGTGTTGTAAAGAGGATGTAATTTGCCTTGGCTCGAACATAATGTTCTTTTAGTTTTAGGGGAGATAGACCAAAACTGGTGCATATTCTCTCTGTAAACGATCACCGTTGCGGAAAAGTCATTGTTCGACGATGCAGAGATTTATTAAAACTGTCAAGCTATAAGGTAGTCACACACGATTTAGAAATGTCCCTAACTCTACAACCACACAACACATGAATAATCATTACGAAACGCACAATGGGCCCTCTATGGGGCACACAGGCTGTGGTAGAGAGACAGGTGATCAACAACAAGTAATCGACTCAAGTGTTTCTTATTTTTTCACTCTTCTGTAATGTTATTTTTATTTCTAAAACTAGCAAGGTGGCCCTCGCAATGCGAGGGCATGGTCTTTATTTCACTGAATCTATCGTGAAATAGTCTGACAGGTTTTGCTATATTTCAATTACCCAAAAGTTTCTTAAACCTAAATCCATTTAGAAAAGTGCAATCTTAATTCAGAAAAAAAATGCAACTACTATATCCAGTTTCTTTCATATTTTTGATTGTTTTTCCACGTAGACATTATTTTTTATAACTTATATATATATATTTAGTCCTATAGACTTCACATGGAGTACCATAATTCATATTTTTAAACTCGTACTCAATATACATATGGATCCATAGTCGAGCTCATAATATAGAATGGCTTTGCTAATAACAACTATAGTAAGATATACTAAATTTCTATCGGGTCCCTTACTTCTGAATGTGTTGTGACTCATTTTATCATAGAAGTTGTACATGGGTTGCAACTGAGTTTCCCACTATTGCTACATGTTGCAACCAAGATTTCATATAAGTAAAAATAATTATAACATTTTATTTGCATAATGATTCGTTGTGTGCTAGATATTGCATTGGGTTGTCAAAATACTTATTCTGTCCTAATGAACTTCGGCAGAAAGAAATTAGCAACCAATGTCAAATTGTTTTTCTTAGTTGTTCAGATTACCGTTTTTTGACTCATGTGCATAGCAGAGTGAGCTCCTTTACTCTGTTAGACAACACTTATTTATGCGTTTTGATCGAAGTTCTAGCAGATAGGTTATTGTATATTGCTTTCCTTCATGTATTCACATGGAGGCATGTGCCAAAAATTACAATTCGAATATGAGCTAGCTTCATGGATACTTTTTAATTAAAAAGTACAAAAGCTAAGTAAAATATCTCAAATAATTCTGAAATAAAATCATGTGTTCATCTACACATATAATTTGTATGGCACATGTTTCGTCAAAAATAGTTTATCATCCATGATCTACACACGACCAAACAAATGTGAAAGGTTAAAAAAATCCTTCTCGGGCCACAAATAACAAATACCTTGTGTTCTACACTCAGCAAAAATAGCAAATACGCAGACGATGTGTGAACCATACAACTCCTTTTTTTCTAAAAAAATGTTGGATTTATCTTTTTGCTGAGCAAGGTATTTGAGATTGAAATTTTGTAGGATTAAAGTGCATAATGTTGGCTACATGCAGGTATTTTCTTTTAAAAAAATAAACATTTTCAAAAAGTGTAATTGGGCTCTGGGGAGCGGTGCTCCATTACAGCTATTCGAGATTACAATGTATTTTCAGCACAACTGTTTAAATATGTCGATCATATAAATATGTATACACATATAAATAGTAGACTTTTCTAGTTTTTTTAAAATATCGTGCTAATTGATTCCGAGAAACAAATTGACGGTCTTGACGGATATATGCTATTTGTGGTTGGGGAGAAGATTTGGCCTTGCAGAAATATATGATTATGTATGCACGGTGTCGATATCGTGACATAAACAATTATATTTACCGGTAAGACGTATTTTATTTAGTAATCTTGGCCATTTAATATTCTCATATTTTCTTATGTTCATCACATATATAGGAAATTCTAAATTAGCTAAAGTGAACTGCACGTATTCAATGCCAAAAATTTGAACGATTCAGCCCATGCAAATAGCACTAAACATGGTTCGGTCAAGAACTTGATGCTGACATCATCTGTAGTCATCCTGATGTCATCACATGCAAATAGGTAACGAGTTGGAACCTGACAGCCGGATTGCATGCTGTTTACACGAAACGCTTCGAAACGCTTCGTAAGACCATCAACTACGTGAGTGCCATTCAAAGAAATAGCTGTCAGAACAATAAATCGCTATTGTTTCTGTACTATGTATGAGTCCGATTCAAGGTAGAGATGGGGCCCAAGTTTTGCAGGCTCCTCCGTAGCTTTGCATGTTGGCTGGGCAAAAAAATCTTATTTAACTGCATATATGGAGTAGGAACCGAACGAATAGTTTGGTTTCAGATGTGCTGAACCGATGCTCTGCTATGTGAGGAATCGAACCATTACCCTTTGAACAGCTTTACCCTCACATAGTGGATGATCTAAGATTAGATGTTAATGTAGCGCTAATTCACATGACCAGTTATGGCCATATATAATTCTTTTAAAATTTACGTGACATATACTCATATCTACACATATTTTGGTTAAATATAACTCTTTTTTCGTCTAATCTCAGCCGTTAAAATTAAGATCTACTGAGCATATACTTTTAACCTACGTGGCTTAACGTGGTGGCTCGAAAAACTAACTCATTTTACTTTTAGTATATAATAGATGTCATTTCTTCAAGACAACCAGCTGATCTCGCTGAGAGTACCGTTCAAATCTGCCTCCCATCCATCAAGCCGAAAAACATGCATCTAGCAAATTGGACCAATCTTTAGTATCACAGATTCACATTCGAAGTTATTAGACACAACGCATTTTGTTTTGAAGGAATACCTGGTGGCATCTAATTATAGGATAACAGTATTACATCGTTAATACTTAATACGAACGGCATGATAAACCCTATAACAGTGTTTCAAAAGCATTCCTTGGTAAGATGAGCCACCACATTCACATCCCTATAACAGTGTTTGAAGGAAATACCCAGAATTGATGAGCCAGTTTGAGAAAACACTCCGCCACTGAATACGGACTCCAAACCTCAATACACAGACGACTCTAGGTTTCAGCCTTATTACTTGCAGCTGAACTAAATAAAGGAGTTAGGGTCCTTAACTAGACCTTTTAGTTTAATTGGCTACATTCGAGCGGACACATAAGATAATTTGACCCATGTAATGATTTGCATAATCTTGAAGACCCAATATTTATATCAAGAAAAACTTTATTGGAACTTATAAATTGCCATGTGGCCTTGTGCAGCCCTAATTTCTATAATAGTGAATATTGTAAAATAAGTTAATTATGTATGTAACAAAACACATTTTAATTATGAATTATAAAGTGTCATAAGACCTTATGCGATCCAAGAATTCATAAAAAATTGGTATAATTTCGTTAGGTACAATCAGTCTATTTGTGACCCGCTGTGCTCCTTAAATTTCCTGGCATCACAACTCGGCAAAATTGTACTTCTAGCTGTTAAGTGCTCTAGTTCATATGTTTGGGCCAAGCGCAACTCATTAGATCAAAACATAGCTAGGGTGCTGCAATACAAGTTTGTATTCTTTGTTATGCACAACTATGCTACCTTGCATCCAGTCGGATCAAGGAATCAGAACAAATATAATTCTATCGGCATATCATTCTCAACCTAGATTAATTAGCCCAAGCCTAGCTAGGTCAATGATGCCAAGCTAGACAAGGTTCTCACATAATTAATATCTTATTTAGTTATCTCTTTCCTCCCACAATCCATCAAGTTCACAATTAGGCCACATGCAACACGCAACATGCAACAAGAAGCATGACCAGAAGAAGCAACGTCACAAGCAAAGCAAAACCCAGACAGGAGGCATAACCCATATATCGAGTAGAAGCCTATGGAGCCTTTTATTTTAAATTAATTTGGAGGTGATATGGGACAAAAGAAAAGGTATCTAATATTCCAATGCACCATATAATCGATCATATTTTTTTTAGAAAAAGGGGAGTCTTGGCCTCTGCATCGATTGATGCATACGGCCTTTATTAATTTGTTTCAAGTCATTTACAAAGATAAATACATCATGGGTCACTCAGAGTCGATACATGAATCAACCACCTAAAGACCAAAGAAGACATGCAATGATGCTGCATCAACATGTAATTCCTCTATCAGAACGCCAACTGTACTGGTTGTATAAATCCGATGCGACCAACTCCAGGTGGTTGCACCCAAAAACCATCGCGTCTCGCTTCTCCGCCGATTGTAGGTAGGACCACGTACGGATCCATTGCGTTGCCATCGGGATAGCCTGCACGAAAGAAGTTTTCTTTTCTCGAAAGATATAATCATTTCGTACATTCCAAATCGCCCAGAGTAAAGCACAAACTCCCACTCGGATTTGAACTTTCACTCCTTTAGGGACACCATTCAACCAATTACCAAACAAGTTGTCTATACTAGTTGGCGGTTGAATATTAAATGATATGTGGACTATCCTCCAAACCATTTTAGCAAAATGACATGCAAGAAATAGGTGATGAACTGTTTCACCTTGATCACAAAAACAACATTTTTTACATCCTTCCCACTTACGTTTTGCCAAGTTATCTTTAGTTAGCATGACTTACGATGTATCATATGCCCACTACCAAACCACAACACTGCTAAGATATATAGCATCATGCCTTGATCAGAAATATTCGATAAGAAGGAAGACACTTGCTCTTAACTAAGAGGAAGCCATGTAATTGTGCAACAGAAAAGAAAACAAAAGCCTAAATTCACGGCAATCCGAACCCTTTTGCTTCTGCTCCACCTTCGTTTCTTTCTTTCGTGATGGATGAAACGAATGATTGCAAGGAAGCCTCTTCCACCTCTAGATGGACGACAGTATCATGGCACTAGGAAAAGCATAAACCCAAGGGAAGGAAGGACCCCACTAACCAAAGCACTGATTGAATTGGAGGCCACTATCTTGAAATAGGGTTTTGCAGTTGCATCACACATATAGAGAAGGGAAGAGACCACACGCCAAAAGGAATCTGGGCCACCTATAAACTGTTCGTTGGGTTTTGGGATGTAACTCAAAGGAAGCAACTGCAGTAACCCTGGAGCAGAAAGGGATGAAGATCATGACAGCCTGAACTGATGTGATATTCTAACTACCAGAATCATGCATCAACAATGGACGGTGCACGGCCACCACAGTAAGATGGCCCTTGGGATACCCAATAGGGGGGGGGGGGGGGTCTCACTCTCACACATGTAATGAAAACAATGTTTTTCAATCACTCGACAAACATAGACTCAGTTGGAAGAAACAACCAGAAACCCAGATAAGCACCACAAAGCAAACCAATTTACAACACGCGGTCCAAGTAGAGTAGTACATAGACATAGACCTACACAACTTTATGTTTCCAATCTAAATACTTGCTCCAAACGAACATATATCAGAGAATCATGAAGACAATACACATAGGTATGTAAGTAGTCCCTTTCTCACATATAAAGTCCGTAGCCCTTGTATGATGTGGTTGCAGGGAACACATCGCATTCATCATGTTCCCCTATTTCTCGTTTTTGCTCTTCTCGGCGGCTCTCGGACCTGAAAAGTGCAAATATTTTCTCGCATTACATGATTGAATTGAACACAAACAATTAGTCATATAAGGAGACTCCATGCCAGATTCATTAAGAAACACAGATATGCAGGTCCCACGGTTAACATAAAGACCATGCAAATTTATTCTTCAGGTAGTATATAGAATAAAGCATGGAGTGGTGCGGAACTACAAGCAGTAGATTCTCTGCTAACCCTCAACAGGAAAATCCATGAACAAAAGTAACGCCTTTTACATTCTACTAATATATTATCATTACTTACCAAGGCCCACTGCATCTGACCCCTTCATAATCCTCATCCTCCTACAGCTGTCCGTGAACATTCTGCAACCCAAGAAAATGAATATTTTTAGCAGTCAGCTGGCTAGTATGGACAAGATGAATCCTGGATCAGGTCAAGAGCTCATTGGAATTGCAAAATATCTCGGTGGGACAGGCATTGGAATGATATGCCAGACTTATCTAGGAAATGAAGTAAAACGCCATGGCTGGATGAAGTCAAGGACTCACTCTAACATCTAACATTCTTCAGAATCTTTTACCACAAAACAGGTACCCTTGCATTTATTTTTAAGACAGTAATTTATATGCTGAGCAAAAACCAAAACAAGTCTTCACTAGAAGGGAGATATGATTTGTCACTTGTCAGTAACCATGCAAATGTATATGCACAGATGAAACTCATCAAAAATTAAAGTACTAAATTAAATGTATTATTGTATTAAACTTTGTATTATCCAGATGAAAGTTACTCCATCAAACAATACATCTTTCCAAAAAACATTTAAGGCAGAAGGGTATATGCATAGATGGGATGTAGAAAGTTGAAAAAAAACTGCTAATTATATAGTTGTAAATACTGATGAAAAGCATCAATTTTGCTGCAGATTCTACATTCGTATTAAATAATTTAATCAATGCATTGCTCAATACTCACCGCCATGGAACATCACCGACAAGCATCCAATCACCATCCTTGTCCTCGTAAGTGAGCACAAGTTCAACCCCGCTTTTAAGATCCATCAGTTGGCAGTCAGAGAAGCCATCTCGTCCCGATTTTCCATTTGATTCACCATGACCTGCAGGAACCAGGAACACACAGTATGCAAGTAAAACCCTCTAAAGAACATTTGCAGAAGAGTCAAACAGAAACTAGCATGGGGACACATCTGTAGAAAATAAGTCACAGTAAGACTTGTAATGACATGGATTAATATTTAATACTAGGGAAATATTCTTATAACCATGTGAACTCATGAAGGAACTCATTTCTATAGATCTCATAGGAAAAATTAAGGGTATTTCACAAACCACGTTATGTAATCCTGAGGACTAACAATTCAGAGAATTGAGACCCTAAAATTGAAAATGCCCAACATCTGCTCCTTATTCTTTACAAACTGAAGCAACAGGTAATACTAAAACTACCCTAAAATGCCAACTATTATAATTTATATAACCATATTAAGTAAGAAAATGTATGCCATGGAGAGTAAAACAACATCTATGCAGTAAAGACCTGTCCAAAAAACCTGCATAGGAAGGCGTACTAATTGAACAACTAATCAAAATAAGCGAACCTGTTTTGGCATCCCAAGCATAACAGTCATAGAAAGATAAGGGGTAAAACAAGAGCTCACCAACAGTAAAACAGCTGAACTTTTTCTCCAGCTCCAGAGAAAGGTCCTTGTAGTTCTTGTACACCTTAAGATCGACCTTCCTGAGGTAAGGCGCACCATCCATGCTAACTTTGACATATAGGCACCCTGGCACGGTTGCCTGCTTTGCCTCGACCTCGTCTTTGCTTCTTGGAGCAGATAGGTTCGTCGCCATGGTGTTCTTTCTGTAACTGCGGATTGGTGGCCATCCTACCACCTGTGCCCTGTTAAAGACATTCTAACAATCAAACAGGCATCCTTTAAGAATTAAGGTTGCCTTACTAGCCACAAAGGACTGAAAATCACAACAGAAACAGAAACTGAACCACAACCACAAGGAAATGGTGAATGGTTGAGAGTCTTGTGAATTGGTGTACGGGCTAAACTAACTAACTAACTAACTTACAACAGCGATTCTGGGAAGTTGGCATCAAGCAAGTGGAGACCAGACACACAAAAGTTACTTCTTGTCCACAGCCCAAACAAGGACGCGCACAAGAAGAAAGCTTCAGCTTTTTCGGAACAAATACAGGTTATCTTTTTCGTATTTTAAATTCTGCTCAATAGGAGATCTTTGTACATGAATTGCACCTATGAAACTATCTGCTAAAACATAAAAGGATGAAAATTTCAACAGAAAAGCTACAATCAAACATAAATACTGTATAAAAAAGGGCAATTTTTATTTCCGCAATAAAGACCAGAAAGAACACCCAATGCATACTGAAGTATTCTCACACAAAAGAACGTCTCAGAATTAGATTCAGCAAAACTTAAAAATCCTAAGCCCCTAAAAAAAATCCTAAGAAGAAACCCCAAGACTGCTCTGCTCACGAGAAACCCCCACAACAAATATCAAGAAGTTATTTAAGTAATTGCAAACGAAGGAAAATAAAAACTGGTGCCTGGTCCACCTACTTTGCGGCCGGCGCCTGCGCCTTCTTCTTCTCGTCCTCCTCCTCCGCCGCCACCGCCTTGCCTCCCGCCGCGCCGGCGAACCCACGTTTCGCCCCGCCCTTGGACAGAAGCTCTAGCGTCAACGGCGCCCCCGGCGCCGCTCCACCGCCATCTTCTGCAGCATCCTCCGTCCCCGGAAGCCCCAGTCGCAACTCGGTGGCTGCGGCCGCCGCCGGCGACAGCCCGATGTAGTCCCGCTCCTGAGGCAGCGCCATGACTAGCACAATCAGACGAGCATTACAGCACCACGTGCTGCAAGATCTTGGATTTTGATAGGTTTGTTGAACGAGCAGAGTTGGGTTGGTTTCTTGGCTCTGAGCGGGACGGCTGCTGTTGGTTGCTGTGGGTTGTGCGAGTGGGGAAGAGGAAGGGAGAGTGAACGAAGAAATGGGGTTTAATGATGTGTAATTTGCAAGGAGATCCTTTCTTTCATTCGAATTAAAACTATGGTACGGTCTTAGTTTATGCTTTTGTTTTGTCCTTTTAATTTTTTAGGTGAATTTGTCTTTTCTTTTGTTGGTGCGGCCGTGCGAGAATCAAGAATCTGATACCAGTTGTTTTTAAGGCACCCTTAATTCAAAGAATTTCCATAGGTCCTTAAGATGACTATAATATTTGGAACTATGAGGGCTGCTTGAATTTTACGATTCAATTTCTTAGGATTTACTTGCACTATATTTCACATAAAATTATCATTCATCCCAATATCCTACTTCCTCCATCCATAAAAGGACGTCACAAAATTGTCCAAACTTGGATGTATAAACACACTAAAACATGTCTAAATACATAAAACATGTCTAAATATATGTAAGTTTGGACAAACTTGTGACATCTTTTTATGGACAGAGGGAGTATATAAATAAATAAGTCATCCCCATTATCTTATTTGAAAATAACATCATTCTATTTAAGATGGAGACACTCTGTCCATATGATTTCTATTAATATGCTACTTTGGGAATGCTACAAATAAAGAGATCCATATGATTTCTACTAATTTGAACATAAATGTGTAGAATCAGAGCGCTTGATCTACCCTCTAGATACTCATTTAGTCGAAAACCTTGTGCTCCATGCGCGTGATGAGATAAGCAAGAGATCCATGCCAAATATCGCGATGTACCTGCCTCTTGTCAGTACCCTGCCGTGTCATATCTCTTGTTTTCTTACCACCATCATTATCTTCCCTCCAACGTGTGACTCTTATTTTTCTATCGTCTATTGCTACTATCGTAAGAACATATTTTCATCCATAGTACTACAACAATTGTTGATGTTCTATGTGTTGCTGAAAGAGCATTTTCCCTCATGTGTGGTTTTGGTAATTATATAACAATCTCTATGGACTAATGTTTGCATTGAGATATCATTATAGATATGTCCATGGAATTGTGGAGTTCATGTGTTGGACTCTTGAAGCTTATGTGTTGAGTGGAGCATATTGCAAGTATGTCTTGAAGGATTCAAGACATCATATTAGTGAAGAAATGTTGGAAGATACAAGGTTGATCAAGATGTTGATCAACACACAAAGCTACAAGATGTACCAAGAGCGATCATATATCTCTTGGGATGGTAAACACTTGTCCGCATAGCTTTGTGAACTAACCCATGATATATGTGTGTGTGGTATCTTTATATGAGGTTAGGTATCTTCCCATGGGCTTGCATCAAATGAATAGTTCATATACCTCATGGAGGATGACGTCATGTGGTGATCGTCATCAAGGTGAGATGTGCAAGACCAAGACCAAGAGAAGCTTCTTGAAGAGATCCTATGCTTGGTGCTTGCAATGGATACATGAAGATGAAGCTAAGCGAGACTCTCCCATTGTGAGCATGGGGGAGTATTTGGAGAAGTCTTCATCAAGCAAATGATTGGACGCGCAATCAAGAAAGATGATCCACTTGAAGAGATCAAGATAGTCTTCATTCAACTCAAGTGGAATGCTCAAGGCAAACGTATGATCTTGTTAGGGCTATAGGATAGATAGGCGTACTATCAAGAGGGGCTCTCAAGTTAGTAACTTGATCGCATTCTTGTGGAGAGCTCAAACCTTTGCATTCTTGGCATATCATGTTTCTTGGTTCTTATTTGGCTTTTATGTTGGTGAGGAATTAGAGCTTGGTTCATCTCCATGTCAAACTCTTGTTCATCGAAATCGGTTTTACTTTGGACAACTTGTTGCGTTTTCGGTGGCGGAAATATTGCCGGTTCAACCATGAGGAAAGTCCCATACCTTGCCATGTGTGGTGATTTTACTCTATTTATGGGATGCAATATTGTTGGGTACTCATCGTCGCTATCTTTCCAACAAATTTGGTCTCACCTCATTTGGAGTTCATTTGCAAAAGTTATAGCAGTTTTCCTTTCGGTGTTTTTGCTGATTCGGATTATTGGGGTCGGATATTCCGCTCTACCGGAATTTCCGGTTCCCCAACTCATCCAAGAAAACGGCTAAGGAAAGGAGAAAAAGGGTTCTGACTCCAGTCGGAAATTGTGCTCGGAAATTTCCGTCTACCGGAATTTACGAGTGCACCCAAAAAAGTCCTCCAGAAACGGCTAAGGAAAAGTTTGGTTTTGGTTCTGACTCCAGCCGGAATTTCAGCTCGGAAATTTCATGGACTCGGAATTTCCGGGTGACCGGAATTTCCGAGTCTCTCTTAGACCGCAATTTCCGGGTGACCGGAATTTCCGAGTCTCACTTATACCGGAATTTCCGAGTATCGAAACAGCCAACGGCTATATTTCCTGGAGGGGTATAAATACCCCTCCCCTTCTTCTTCCCCAGCCAATCCAAGGCAGCACGACTTTCCCCTCTCTCATACTCCATTGTTGACCTTGGAAAGCTCACTTCCCTCTCAATCCCTCCATTGAATCTTCCATATTCTTTAGGGAAAGTTGAGAGGAGATCTAGATCTACAATCCTACCAATCAATCTCTCCTCTAAGTGAGGGGAACTTAGTGGATATAGTTCTTGGAGTTCCTTTGTGGTTCTTCCTCTTTGTTCTTCCTCTCTTCTCCCCCCCCCCCCCCATAAGCATTAGTTGCTTTTGCTGGGATTTGGGAGTGAAGGATTTGACTCTTTTGTGGTTTCCTTTGTTCTTCCTCTCTTATTCCCCCATAAACATTTGTTGTTGTGTTGGAATTTGAGAGTGAAGGACTTGAGCACTTCGTGTGCTCTTGCCATTGAATTTGCATCGGTTTGAGCCCTCCACGAGGATTCGTGGTGGTGTTACTTGTGAGTTTGTTACTCTTGGGTCTTTGTACCCTAGACGCCTTTTGTGGCCGACCTTTTGTGGCCAAGACCTTTTGTGGTCAAGACCTTTTGTGGTCACTTGAGAGCCCCCAATTAAGTTGTGGGTGTGTGCCTCAAGAGTTGTACGGGATTCGATCTCCGCCCCAAAGGAGATCAATAGTGGAAGGTGAACTCGCAACCTTTTATGGTTGAGTTCATCAGGAGAAGAAGGTGAGCCTTTGTGGCGTTGCGGCTAACCTGTTGTGGTTGCGCACACCTCTCCAAACGAGACGTACACCCTTTGGGTGGAACTCGGGAATACATCCTCGTCTCCACGTGCCTCGGTTATTTCTATACCCGAGCTCTTTACTTATGCACTTTACATTGTGATAGCCTTCGTGCTTGAAGTCATATATCTTGCTATCACCTTGTTACTTGTATTGCTTAGCATAAGTTGTTGGTGCACATAGGTTAGCCTAGTATTTATATCTAGGTTGTATGCTTGTTAAAGTAAACTTCTAATTTTATTCCGCCTTTATCAAGCATACCGGAATTTCCGGATCACTCTTGGACCGGATATTCCGGCTCCTCGGAAAAAGTTTTAAATCGCCTATTCACCCCCCCTCTAGGCGACGTCTATCCGTTCAGTTGTCTCCTTTGTCATTATCTCTAGCTCTAGGCGCTAACATCGCAATTTCAACCACTGAAATTTGGTGTTTTTGTTGGACAATGGCTCAAATATATGAAAGAATAAGTTTCATGTTCACAGCTTTCTATAAATCATGTGCATATCCACCACAATAAATATGTACCTATTCGTTGCTCCAAAATTGGGCCGTCTGATCGAGATCGGACGGCCGAATTTGCCCGATTCGGCCGGTGAACAGTGATGAACAGTGCCCAGACGCTTTTGCGATTACCCCCGCCAAGGACCTAGGTGTAATTATGGTAAACTGAAGGGGCTTTTCCCTAAAAGTGTCTCCACAATCACTCTAACATCCCAATATTTTGGAATGTCTAAAAATCACTAAAAAAATTAAACTTTTGTTTTGAATAAAATAATATATTAAAATACATAAGAAAACCAAATATAAAAGACTTCAAGCGTATTAAAAAAAGTTTAATATTTCAAATATCTCAGTTAACCACTATTTTCAAAAAGTTCTTTCAAGTTAAACATTTTATTATCCATTGTAGTTCTTAAAACCTCAATATGTAATTTGGCAAATGATTTAGAAGCTTTCAAAAACATTTATAATTAAAGGTTTCCTTGTAAGTATTTGATTTTAATCACTTAGCCAAGTGGCGGAGCCACATAGACCCAGCCGGGTGCACATGCACGCGGGTAAATTTTGTTTCCTTCCTTGTAATTAGCCAAAAATCAGTACGTGCACCTCTGTAATCAACTATTAGTGCACCCTGGTGAGCTTAATCAGTACAAATAACATAATAGTGCACCCTGATTGAATTTGCTCTAGCTCCGCCACTGCTTTGCCATAACTATTCATAAACGCTAAAAACCATAATTGCAAAGTGCTTATGTTATATAAAGCATCCAATTCAAAAATGATTTTTATTCTTTTCCCAAAGTTTAAAACATAGTTTTGGGAATCACAATCTGGAGTTAATATCTTTAACACTTTCTAGACTGTAAGCTTATAATTACTTTAATAATCATATTATGATTTTAAATTAATCCATCAACTCTCAAAACATAAAAATAAATTCAAGAATATCTTCCACACAACAAAATAAATAAAGATATAGTATTTCACAAATGTGCTATATAAAATTTTCAAATGATTTATTATATTACAAAACTTAAAGGTGCACAAAATATTTTGAATTGAAAATGAATACATCCTATTTACCTTTCATTTCAAAAGTTATGTTATTTAAAATTGTACTAAAGATAAAATTGAGTTTGAATAACTTAATGACAAACTTATATGAGAGTTGTA
The DNA here is from genome assembly GCA_026929855.1 of Poa annua. NCBI lineage: Eukaryota > Viridiplantae > Streptophyta > Magnoliopsida > Poales > Poaceae > Poa > Poa annua. Next base: position 84,785,514 of record CM049430.1, read on the forward strand.
AATTCAATAAATTTTAGTTAGCCACAAATAATTATATTAAAGCCATATGTTCAAACTTGGCAAAATGTGCAAAATTTGTATTTGATCAATATTTGAAAATTATGATTTTTGAAAAGTGTTCAAAACAACCCCTCCACTGTTTTAACACAAATTTATTGCTATTACATTTTTTTAGGAATTTATTTTGTTTCTTTTGGACACCTAAATGAAAAGATATGAGTAAAATAGAAAAACAAAAAAATAAATATCGGGATGACATCATCGATGACGTCATCGTCCCTAACCTCCGTTCGGAAATCTCTCCCGAGAATCCTCTCCGATTTCCTTTCAAATTTGGTGCGAGTTTTGCGCGATTTGTTGCTCCCGTGTGCGTCTACAAATAGCCCACCCCCTCCTCTCTCTTTCCCCTCTAGTTCCTCTCCGAATCGTGCCCCGAGGCTGCCGTAGTTCATCGCCGGAGCCGCCCGGCCGCCGCCGCAAATTTCTTCGTTTCCGACGAGGTGAGCCCACCCCCTTGGCCTAGATCGTGCCCCACTACTCCGTCGAACCCGTGTGCACTTCCTAATCCCTTCCTCGCATCTCTTCCGCAGCTATTCGTCGAGGAAGGAGGCGACCGGAGCTTCGCCGACAGGAGCAGCGCTCTGTCCGTGCGACGCCGGCGTTCGGAGAAGCAATCGGCGCCGCCACCGTGCCCATCGACTTCGTCGCGACCTCCCGCAAAGCCGGGGACGCACCGCAGCGACCAGATCGTCCGCACCCGAGCCGTCGCGCCGCCACCGCCACCAACTCCGGCCACCGGCGCCGCCAGGTACAGGTCCACCCCTCCCAAGCCGTTCGATTTGTGTTTAACGGTTAGGATTAGAATCTTTAAAACGAACCGGTATGATCAGATCTGGAGCGTCAGATCTGAATCTGACGATCCAGATTATTTCGAGCCTAGCCGCGGCTCAGACTAAGCCGAGCCGAGCCCAGCCAATCTCAGCACGCCACGTGGCCAGCCTTTTTCTGTTTTCTTCCCGAATAGATTTTATTTGTCTGTTTTGCAGAATAGTCCCTGCCACTTAGATTTATCATAACTTTTTAACCCTTGACCCAAATTGGACAAATTTTATATCAAATTAAATCCCTTGACAAGTAGAATCTTCTGTAACTTTTAAATTTTAAATTTCACTAGTCTAAATAGATTCAATTTTCAAATTAGGAGTTTGAGCATATTTGACTTAGTTTCAAATTCATAAGTCCAAAATTTGCAAATAAAATATTTGGAAAGCTTAAGATATGAGGAATAATGATACACTGTTATAAGTAAAGTTGGAATAATTTAAAACGAATTTAAAAACCAGAGACTTATTTTTGTTAACTTTGGCATAGTATAAGTTTTTATTATATATTTAAAATTATTTCCTTTGCACAAATGTCATAAATAGTTGTCCTTATTTAGAGAAACTCAAATCCATATTTATGTAGCTATTTCATAACATTAATATGTAAGCCGGCGTTTAAAACTTTTAAAATGTTATTAGTACACTTATAGATGTTTATAAATGTTATTGGTTATTTAGGTGCTAATAAAAATGTGATTTAAAACTTTATACCAGTGCAAATAAACCTAGGTTATTTATTTCATAATATGAACATTTAAGTTGTAAATTAAAATGTTTACATATGATAAAATTAAGAAATCATTGAATGTAAATTATGTTTAAACCATCATGACCTTTCTTTTGAATAAACTTTTAAAGACCAATTCATTAGGATCTTTTGACCACCCTTTCAATCCTTTCAAATTGAAAATGCCCAATTTGACTTCAGATCATACCCTGGACCAAAATAACAATACCCTAAACGCAATCACATTAATTCTTTTTGCATATTTAATTATGTGACACCCTTGACCAAACCCTTTGCGAATACTTGTGTGCTTGTTGTTTCTTTATGTTATGTGCTTGTTGAATTGCTTGTTTATTAGATGCATTTTATTGTATAGTTTGAAACGAGAACAACGTTTGACCTGGACAAGAGTGTGTGAGAAACGACAAATCCCCAAAGGCAAGTGATACCATAAAACACCTACTATTTTATTCTATTGCATTTCTAGATTTTTTCAAGTAGAATGCATTATAGGTTATTATTAAGATTATAATATGCTATGCAAACCTGTTAGTATACCCTTTAGACAATCCTGATAGACACCTATTATAATTTAGTGGAAATACATGTTGCAAAAATATTATTTTATGATAGATGTGATAAGAGAAAATTTCACTAAATTAATTTACCGCCTGGGTGGATTGGTTCGATAGAGGATGATTTGAGTGGAGTGGCTATTCGTGGGTCATTTCTATGGCTGTCTTGTTTATGCTCACTTGTGGTTGCCACCCAGGGCTGTGAGATTTTAAGTTACACCGAGTATAGTTACTTATCGTGCAACCATTGGTCAATATGGGCTCTGTCTTGATAGAGTAAGTCGCGAGAACCTGAATCCGTCATGACCAGCAGATGTAGAGGGTGTAGGTTGGTTCGGGTCCGCGTGTGATTTAGGGGATTGCTTCTGAAAAGTCTCGTCTCAATCTTCTTCATTTCCTTCTCACTAAATGAGTGTAGAGGATAGTTTGGGTTGATTGGGTTTAATGGTGAAAGTGCACACATTCTCGAGAGTCAAAATCTAAAATCTTAGCCGTGTCCCCGGCATCGGAAATTTAAGTGACTACACAAGGCTGTATACTAGAAATCTCTTCATCCCAATTTCATAATAAAATCTGATGGGTGAACTCGGGTAGGAGACGCGGACGAGTCCAGTGGTCTCTTAAATAGAAGTTGATGATTAAAAAATGATTATAAAGTATAGGACAAAAGCTTGCTTTGCGCAACAGCCTTGAACCCCACCAGCCATATAAGCATATAGAAATAGTCATGCCATTTATATCCACCATAGTATCACTTGTCACCACAATTCAATTGTGCTGACCTTTTATAGCTGGTCTGTAACTAAACCTTGCAGATTGTTTGGATGAGGAGTAAGGAGATCGTCTTCTAGCTACAACCAAGATGATTGCCGGTGGCTTCATGGAGATGATGTAGCTCCATGTTATCTTTAGTCTTACGTATGAACTCTGAATAAATTGTGAACTATTTATTTATTTAGCTAGCGCTTCAGCTATACAAAGTTGTAAGGAATATTGTTTTTGGATCAGTTGTAATAAATTTGACATTGTACTATGATATTACATCTTACTGGAGAATGCGAGACTTATTTGATCCAAATCTTCTGCATGATTCATACGCACCATTGCTTTCCTAAGCAAGGGTGCTACAATCACCTCGTCTCTTCCTCTCTCTCCCTCGACCTTCAGGTCGCCGGCGCCGCCACCGCGCCACGCCTCCCCGCTCCAAACCACGGACCCTGCGATCTCTGCCGTCGTCTGCTCTACCGCCTTGCAAGTTATCGCGTCGTTCGATGGCCGGGTTCGCCGCCAATCCATCGGAGGTTGTCCTCGCCGTGCTCCGGGTCTGCCGCTGCGAATATGGTTGCTGCCGGTGACTCCGGCGACCAAACGGCACGGCGCACGGCCCGTTCAATTCGGCGCCCCTCCCTCTCTCGCATCTGCGCCGTCTCGACGCCGGGCGCGTGCGCCGCCGTAGAGGGCGAGCTCGACACCACCGGGCGCATTCGCCGCATGCTGACGACGAGGGCTGACGTCAGCACGGTGAGGCTGACGCGTGGGTCCCCCATGGCAGGGTTTTCCAATGTCAGACGAAAAAAACAAAAAAAAACATATCTTCTTAAATACAACCTCGCAAAAATGTAAAAAATTATCAAAATTCGCAGAAAAAATGTCTTTACATCCAACCCAACCCCATGCATGTTTAAACATTTTTTTAAAAAAATAATTAGCACTACCCATTTTGTGTTTCCATATTAAATGTGGCTTTTATAAATTCATCTCCAATATTTCTTAACAAAATCCAAGTCAGCTAAAAAACGATTACATCAACTAATATGACTATGTGGTATTCATAATTAGCTGTCACCGTTATGTGTTTAAGGTGCATTTGTTTCCTTTTATCTTTTTATTGGGAACTTAGAGATGACACTTTGACTCACTATTATGTTGTTTCCTTTTGATTCATGTGCTTCTAATCTTACCCCTATGATGATTGTTTGATTCAGGTGTATTCTGGAGGAAGAAGATGAAGTTCTCTGTTTCCATGTTTGAAATGAATACATGGAAACCAAACACAAACTGGTTTTTTTCATGTTCGAAGTTTGTGCTAGTGTTTTTGCAACATGATTTGAGTACAAATATTCAGACATTCCCCATGGCAACAAACCTAACCTTTTGCATTAAAGTAATTGTGATTGTATTCAATATGGATGTTGCTGCATATCATGATATGCTATAAATATAATATCTAGAGATAACCATAACATGTTTCCTTTAATTATGGTGGTACATAAGCTAATTGTGGTAAAATGGAACCATATTTGACCATTTAGATTTAGCTAACTTATTTGCAAGTAATATAACTTAAATCTCTCTAAAAACGTAGTTTTTTTAAAATGGTTCTGAATTAACAGTTTCTTAATTTACACTTACCTCTCCCTAATTATGTAGTTAAATTTACATAACGCCTTATTACATGCACATATTTCAGTTTCTAATTATGAATATAATGCAACTAAAGAAATAAACAAACTATTACAAAAATAGCTCATCAAGGGCGCGGCGTGTCGCCGCGCCAATTCAACTACTAAACACATAAGAGACAAGGTAGTGAGCTAGTTATCGGCCACCGGAATAGATGTTTGAATTTTTTATTCTGATTCACCTGGCCAAAAAAAAAAACCTGCTTGTCGAATTCAGTCTCAATTCATACATAGGTGCCTGGACTGAAGTATAATTACGGATCATAGTATTAGTGCGCTCTGCGCTGCACCAAACGCTGCTAGCTTCAAGACAGAATCGCCGGCGGTAGCTAGCTTGCCGTTGCGACTGGCAGGTGTGTATGTCTGGCTGGAGAAGTGGACGTCGAGTGCGAGGGAGCTTTCGGGGGAACTATGCAGGGTTAGATAGATCGATGAACGTACGCACGCAGACATGGAGACGCCACCGGAAAGATGGAGCCCGGCCGGCTGGCCGGCCGGCCAGCCTATCGAGGTCCGACGTGCCCAAGCTTAGGGTGCTGGACCACCGATCGCTGCCGCAGACATCGACGGCGACGCCGATGCGGTAGCTACCCGTCAATGCGGCAGCTGCTTAGCTGGCTCCCGGCGAAGCCATGTCTGGTGTGTGTGTGCTGGGCTGGTCCATCCATGGCTAGCGGATACTATGTTTGGTCGGAGTGATGACATAGGCTCCACGTCCACGTGTGGTTTGGTGGTTACAAACCGTGCGTGCGTGCGTGCGCGCGCGCGCCTGACTTAGTGACTTCAGTTCGTCTGCAGAAGATAAGATTAGGAACAGCGCAGAGTGGGCAGTGTATTGTATCTGATCAAGTTTCCAACAGAGGACAATTTTTCTTCTGAAACCTCACGTTTTTCAACTATTGACCGTTTGGGATGTAATGCCAAATGGTCGGAGGGCATGGCCGCATGGTTTCATCTCACTTAATTTGAATAAGAGAATCTGAATCGATGATTGAGGCCAAGTGGGTTGTATCGCGTAAACATGACTGTTGTCTTTGTGCGTTGTGCTGTTTGGCCAACAGCTATCTCAAACGGTGTGACTTTATTTATAAACCGGGCGAAAGCTTGTTTCGTGTTTCTTTATTGTCTTGTTGAGTCATAGCAAACTCCTTTTTCTCTAATGACACAAACTTCTATTTTCTGCTGCCACACTGGAACTCTGGAAGATGCTAGTACAGACGCCAGTATGGAGACAAACAACCGCCATGCAGCCTCATCGGCGTTGCCTGCAGGGAGTCGGGACTCGGGAGTGCAAAGCATGCACCGAAGTGGAGAATGAGGCAGCTTAGCGAGGAGGATCCTCCTCGCGGCAACCATATAAGGACTTGATTCTTCTAATACCATCACCAGCACTAGGGAGAACCTAACATCGTCGAACGAGTGCCTGAGAAGCAAATATTAAAGATGACATCACCTACGTCGGCACCACGACAGATGTCCTCCTGATCTAAGAGTAGACAAAGGAATTTCGGTCTCCTCGGGTTGTTGTAGAATCTTCATTCAGTAATTTGATCTTTCAACTCACAAACGAAAAGTAAATTTCAAGCTTCGGTGTTGATAAAGAAGTAGTCCCGGAAAGCAATTTTCATACCGAAAGCCTCCTCTGCCTCATGCATGAAGATATGCCGTCCTGGATTACTGGATATGTCAACAAGTCCAGGTCATGGGTTAAACAGGTTGCATATTAATGTGTGCTGCAATAGCTGACATTTTTTGTAAGGAAGTACAATAGGATTATAGGAGTAGCTGGTTGGTTTCCCTATTTATGTCTTAACAGTAATATTTAGCTTCCATGTCAATATCTCTTTCTTTTTTTTGAACAGGGGTTCGGTCCCAGAGGACTGAGAGCTTCATTAATTTCACGCTGGGTCCAGCTCCTTCTCCAGCGCAGTTAAACTGAATCGCGGCACAGCCAACCTGGACCTCGCCAGGGAAGAACCACTTGCGAGGAGAAGGCGGGAGCAAACTGCTCACGAATCGAAGGGCCTCCGAAACGGCACCATGGCCTCGAGGTTGAGTAAAACCATCCGATGTCGACGTAGGAAGCATCGTCGAAGACCGAGGCGGGAGTGGTCGCCATTTGAACATGAAGAACGACAACGAGAATAGCGCCACCGTAGGAGAACTCCCAGGAAAAGCAAAAGCTCTCTCCTGGCACAGATCACACCAGCAGCAAAGCAGAGAAACAAAATCCCTTCCTCTCTCGTCACCAAGACGAGCACATGAGAAGAAGGTTGATACTCCAATTTCACCGACATGTCTGCAATTAACAAACCTTTTTATTGAAGAGGTTGCAGAAATGACGCAAATCGCCTCCTCCATCCATTGGAGCTTGGCAGATTGCTTGATCCTCTTCACGATGCAACAGAAGAGGCCCTAGAACTTCTGCAGCACGAACCCCAAACCAGAGCCTTCGGGCTTGACGACGAAGTGACAACACCAGATCATCTCCTCGCCACCACGGCCGGCCAGAGAAAAATCCGTGTCACCACATCTCCAGGCACAAAGTCGGCCAGAGCCGAGCTTATTAGGGAAAAGGGGAAGAGGAGCAGGACCTCCACCCATCATCTCCACCCACTGGAGCACGGAGCAGAAGCTGCAACCCCAACCATCGCTGGCCGACGCTCGGGATCCCTGGCGAAAGATCTTCCCTCGGCATCACGCCATGCGCCACATGGGACGAAGAGGCAACACCAAACCTAAACCTACGGCTAGATCTACTATATACAGGGAGGGCCCGACCACCTACACCATCCACACGCCCGTCGGCAAGGCCGCCGGAGCAAAGGAAGGAGAGGGGCGGTGGCGGAAGCCAGAAGACGAAATTTCAAACGCGTGAGAGGATACGCCCCACTTTTTGTTTGTTGTACATATACAATGTCAATATCTCGATGATCGGTTATGAAGAGCCATATATAGCAGCGACCTAAATGCAAGGGTAGTAGATATCAGCAGCAGGTAGTCTCTGTGGAGCTTTGTCACCCCAGATCAACTGTCGTTTTTCGCAGACATCCTAGCAACAGTTTGCCATAATATCTACACAATCAAGATCCTGGGACTTGATCTCAGAAATGGCCGGTCCACCGATTGAAAGTTTCTGGGTTCAGGTTTGCCTCAATACTGGAGCTGTCAGCCTCCAAGATCACCTTCTGCATGCCATATTCCAGCGCTACAAGAATTGAAATGAAGGCAAAAGCTTTGCCTTATATTTATTAAGAAGAAGTTGCCCGGTTTATTAGTGGAAAAAACCGGGCGAAAACCATACAACGAAACTCAACACCATGAACCCACACAAACATAAAGACTAACAGCTATGCAACATCCAGAAGCAACCCAACCGCTCACAAACTCACCCAACATATCCCAATCGTGAGCCGACTACCTGACTATCTCAAAAGGTCTCAACAAACAAGTAGAAACGAGACCTTTTCTTGGAACCCAACAAAAACAACCCATGGCCGAGTAACATCCATCAAACAACCATAGACGCCTTGCAAATGGCGCCACTCTTCTTGCATATGCTCCTAAGAGCCTTCTTCACCTTCTTGATCTTGCACGTAGAAGCCTCCTCTGCTAGGAGGCAAACAATCGTCTTGCCAGACCCAGGGCTAGCTGACTCCAAGGAAGCGAGCAAACCACCAAGTTTTTTCACGAAGACCGTCTCCTCAATACGTGCCAAAAAACCATCACGGTCAAAGGCGGGTGACCGGATGGACTTCAATGCCTCAGAATTAGGTGCCAAAGCACCTACCTCATCAACCTCATCCTCCACAAACGCCACCTGGCCAACAACCATGGGTGAGGGAGCAATAGCAGCATCCAAACCTCCACGGCCCACAGGGGTGAGCGATTGACTCGACTTCACCAACGGGAGTGAGGGTGCAATAGGCATCACCAAGGCCCCTCCCATCGAACCCATCTTTGCCGGCGAGTCAACCTTCATATGTTGCTCAGACAATGGCAAATCAGGGCTCGCACAAAGCTCCACAAGATCAGGCATGAGCTGCAGCACCGGTGCTACAACTGTAGGACTGGCCTCAACCTCAACGGTAGCCGGAACAGAGAACAAAGCGGACATGACGGACAATGACGATGAACTTTCTCTCACACGAGGGGAGAAACAACCAAAGAACTCAGTACCCCTATCTTCCGTAGATCCAACATCAACCTCACCCGTAGGACACGATGCAGGTAAAAACGAGAGCCTAGTCAGAGCAACCTCTGCCCGCTTCACAAAGCTCTCAACCCGCGCCAAACAATTTTGTAGCTCGGAGTAAAGCAGCTCGGCCTGCTCAACCATGATGAACGGCACCTGAACATCAGTTTGCTGGCAAGGTGGAGAATGGCTACCTAGAAGGTAAATAAGTCCAACTGTCTCGGTTGTGTAGGTTTTATCGCCAATTGTGCTCTGCGATAAAATGGCAGAGCATGGACAAAGAAAAATCTGTCACAGGATATAAGCAATGCGTTGCCAAAATCATATACAAACTAGTTCTCTGAATAAGCACCGAAAAATGCTCACAAGTAAAATTAAAGTCAGGTTAGCAGTGTAATAATCAATGCATTAAAACTACTACTTAACTGGAAACTGAAAAGCCAGGAAGATTGCAACAAACAAAGCGGAAGCATCAGTAGAAATGGTAAACCAATCTAAGGTGTTCACCTAAGAGACTTAAGGAGAGTGAATTATCAGGCATAATCTTGGAATTAACCCAATTATTGCATCTTGTCAATAACGAAAGAACCTCGTACACCTGAACGTTAAAAGAATTACACTCTTTTAACAGTAGAATATGGTATAGATTATTGCATATAATCGATATGGATAAAAGAATCACATGAAAAATATCTGTCAAAACGACTGATTTCATACACTCATAGCCAACAAAAAGCAATATCAACTACTGTAGATATAATTAGTTTGGTGAATTCACGCCTATATTTTTGCTGATATAGCTCGGATTCCACACATGAAAATTGCAAGAGGTTAATACATCAGCAAGATTTCAGGATTAAATTAGGTGCACAGAAATCATAGAAGTACATAACAGAGCACGGTAATTCTGTGCGGAAAGTTAGTTTGACAATCAACAACGAGGACCATAATTATCATAAAATGTTAAAACTAGCAGTACTGTTTGAAATAATTGTTTACTTTTAAACAAGCAACTACTGAAGCTGTAGGTATTGGTTGAGCAATATCAGTTATTGCAGTACACTAAATGTTAGTACTGCATAGATGGAATACAAACATAGGGGATATTCGAATCAGTACTGGCCTCATTAACAAGACCAGTCCACTTCACCCTGCCAATGCGCCCCCTCCATTACCTAAAAAAAATCTTAACCTGAATGACCTTGGACAAGATGGATTTATCCATCTTGTCTTCTCCAGTAGCTGCAGAGAAATCAAGGCATCCTCGTGGTGAGGGAAGGTCGACTTGCCAAGCGCGACGTGGATTGTGCGGCGAAGGTCAAGGACATTATCAGCTTGTTTCTCTTGGTCGTTGTGATGTGGCCTAGCAGTTTCGTCTCAAGCGATGTGTCTTTATTTATAAAACAGGGTGAAAGCCTATTAAGAGTATTGTGCGGCGGTCGAGGTCATCATGGTTGGTTGACTCAGAGGCCCACTCGGCGGCCCACTCGGGGGCTATCCCAGGCCAGTAGCGATTGAGCTTCGTCTGGACAATCTTGATGATGGCGGGTCATGGAGACCCGTTGCCGCCGACATTGCTGTCGCCGTACGCTGAAGACCACCGACGTATGGGGTGTCTAAAACTGCCGTACATATTTTGATTGTAAGTATAATTATGCAAACTTGATTATATGTATAAATATATAGAATCATGTTGTACGTACAACTTAATATACTAATACGTACAACTACATAGTACAAACTTAGGTTCTATGTACAACTATAAAGACTCAGGTGTACAACTAAACAGACTCAGTTGTACAACTACACAGACTCACGTTGTACATATAACTACACAGACTCAGATTGTATGTACAACTATATAAACTCAGACGTACAACTACACATAATCAGGTTATACGTATAATCAGATATTCAGTTTATACAAACTATACATAACCAAAAGTAAAAAAAGTTTATTAAAATCTATTAACATGAGATATAGTTTTGAATATCTCGACACGAGGAGCTCAAAATTGAAAACGGTTCGTAATTTGGACAAACGGTTTTCGAGATATTTTGTTTTGAAATTCGTTTTAAAAAATAAATGGGAAAAACTGTCCCCCCACCTCTCTTGTGTCCATTCATCTCTAATTCTCATCCACACTTTTATTCTAGTAGGGACATTTGACGTATATGCAAATAATCATAAGAACTAAATTAAGGAGAAATCAACATTTGTCACAACTAGAATGAGACTCATTTAGCGATTGCCGGAAGAGGAAGTTTCAACAGGAGTCAGGGTCGACGTCGTTAAGCCCAAGCGAACATAGCGTTTCTGTCAATTTGATATGGGTTGGGCTAGTACACTTCACAACTCCTCGCGATTGGAATCTGTCATGGTTTTCGCTACTCCCTCTGATATAAAAAAAGTGTCGCTCATTTAGTGCAAAGTTTGTACTAGCTTAGTACAAAATGAGCGACACTTTTTATGCATCGGAGGGGAGGGAGTACTTTAAAAAAAAATCGCGACTTTTTTGATTGTTACCAATCTGACTAAGTGACTATGCAGTTACCAATCTGACTAAGTGACTATGCAGCTCGTTATGCTCATATTATGACAAAATAATTGAATTCCGAGATGGGCTATCATTTTTTTTTGAAACAAGGCAAAGCTATCAGTGATTTTTATCAATCGGCCCATCTAGTTGTGTTTTTGTATGAGATAATCAAGTAATTCGTGCCTACCTCATAAAACCGATATTTTTGCTTCATATTACTTGCAAATTAAAACTCACTTAACATTTAAGCATTCGTATGTGGAACTGAATCATACCATATCATATTGCTCCTTTTAGTCATACCAAGAGCCGTTGAAAACAATTAGTAGTTCTTGGTAAAAAAATTGAAAACATATCTCTACATGACAATAATGTTCCAAGAGATATACAATTTGTGTTTTATACAAAATTAAACTAGCCCGTGCAGGCACACAGGTTGATAACTACCCTCTGCATTATATCAATATACAGATTGAAATAAGTGGACATATATAATAAAACGTGACTACATATACGTGTGCACATGTGAATGTGTAAAATGACTTAAACATCATATGTAACAGAATAAAAAAAAGTTAATGGATGGATTAGTTCTTTACATAAGGTCTAAAGAAACAAATTATTGACGAGCCAGTTTTACCACATAATAATATTTGCATAAGAATGAATAAATAAGTGAATACAATTGATTCCTCAAATAATCATATTTACTATTAAACAAATAAAAGAAAAAAATACAATATTGGTCTCGACATTGTTATAATTTTCGGCGTCACTAGTTGTTGGCCATGGAGCACTTGAGCCTCACTTCCATTGGCATTCCTTGGGGCGGGTTTATGTTGCCCATTTTCACCATTGCCTTGGCAAAGTCCCTGCCAAATGCGCCACCGTCTGCGCTGTACATCTCCACTAGATTGTCCTGAAGCCCGCCGCCTCCATAGAGCACCTGGTCGGACGTAAGGAGACCACGGCGAGCAATAAGGTCTCGGTAGTAGGCATTGTCGAACCTCATTGGCGTGTGCGCGTCAAAGGGCGTCTTGCCACTGTCGCCGGAAGGACCTTGGCACGTTTGCCGCAAGGATTGCGAGAAGGTGGGATCGATGTCGGCGTTGGTGTCGTAGGCGCGGCCCTTGTAGTTCTCGCAGCTTGCCATCCCGACGGTGTGCGCGCCCGAGAGCGCGGTCATGTCACGGGCGTCGAGGCCGTGCTTCTCGAACATGGCGACGAGGTCGGCGAGGTTGTCGTTTGGTGTGGGGAAGCTCTTCTCGGTGGTTTCCTTGTCGGCGGCGAAGCGGGAGTCCTTGCGGCCAAGGGGCACGTTCCATGTGGGCCCTCCGAGGATGGTGACGGCGTCGCGCGACGCGAGGGCGATGATGTCCGCGCAGGAGACTGTGGCCGGGCAGTCGTGCTCCAGCAGGGACTTGATCTCGTCGATCACCTCGAAGCCGGCGAGTGAAGCGTTGGGCACCGTGTCCTTCTCACTTTCTGAGAAGGGCGTTGCATCCAGGAGAACTGAGGCGTCACATCCCTGTTGTTATAATCGTGATTTTCAATTAGGATATACTATGCGTTAACTACTGCTAGAGTGCTAGTGTGGAGGGATGAACAGAACATGGAACTATGGAAGTATTACTTACGTTAACGAAGCAGTCGTGGAAGAAGAGGCGGAGGACGGCCGGACCCATTCTCGGCTCGCCGGCGACATTGCGCGCCATCACCGACCTCACGATGTGCTGCGCACTGGGGCATGTCTTGTCGTAGTACCTTGCTGACAGATCGTCGCCACTGGCGATGGGCGCGAGAACAACGAAGAGGAACAAGGCAAGTGCAACCCAAGAAAACATCCTGGATGATGCCATGGCTATTCGACAGATGTATCAACGCTCGGGGATATGTTGCACACTTGAACTTGATGATGAGAATGTGACTATGTGAGAATGATCGTTGTAGCTAGAGCGATGATACCAGTAGGCTGCAAGTGTCGATGCAGTGGATGAGTGAAAATAATGAACCGGAGACATGCTTATATAGGTTGGTGCTGTGCAAATGCAGCCTTATTCCTCCTGCGCGTACATGCTGCTTCCACCTACGCGCGTAAACGTGCCTAATTACAAGGTCTTCGTCTAATTGCAAAGTCTTCCATCTAATCGCAGCTAGCCCTCATGCATTCTTCTTCGCCGGAATCCTGACGAGGTCAGGGCAGGAAAAGAGATAACAAAAAGGAAGGGAATTGACAAGCTAACGAACACGCGTTGCTAGTCTGAATGGCACCAAATTAAGGATCGTCTGGTTGATGCTTGATGACGTTGTTGCTTGATTAATTTGGAAGAAACTACGAAGGAGCCAAGGAGAGTTTGAGTGTCTTGCCAGAGACGATCGAGGCATATCGCGGACTTTTTTTTTTTAACCTAGCATATCGCAGACTTGTGATATCATGCAATCATTATCATGTACAGAGCAGGAATTTCCTGTCTATCGGTGCCTACTAAAAATATACATGTATACGGCATACATTATTTAAAGGGCTGACCGTAGAATGTAGACAGTAGTTTACTCGACTTCACACAGTTCAAAGTAGAAGTTACTCAGTTAACATAATGTCTTTCTGATAGAAATGAGACTAGTCATATATATAGTATATAGTGGGCAGTATTATATGTTGGTATCATACATATGATATACTACTCTATGTTACTATCTCAACAATGAGTTGTACTCCCTCCGTTCCTATAAATAAGGCGGAAAAAAAGTTGGCACAGCGATTAAGGCCTCCTTCTTTTCAGCTTCTACAACAGATTCTAGCCCAAAATCCAAAGAAGCTCAAAAGAAGGGTCCAGCTTATTTCCACCGCACAAACTCAGAATCAGGTCGGAGGCTGATTCTGAGCAGATTCCCGCGATTCCCACCAGTGAGACGAAGGGGTATCATCTTTAGACATGTTGTTGCTTGTATTTACATTGAAATGCCACCGCCCAGGATAAGGAAAAAAAAAGAGTAGAACAGGTATCCCATCGCTGCTGGCATCGCTACCGGAACCGTCGCGATTCATGGCCAGCGCCCGCCGCCGCTCTGTCATGGTCGCCTTCGTCTCGCTGGTCCGCCGCCGACGGCCAGATCCCGCCGCCCCGACCTCGCCATGGCCTCCTCCGTCCCGCCGGTCCGCATCGAGCTGGAGGCGCCTCCGCCTCCAGCGCGTCCGCCGCCGGCGCCTCCGCCTCCGCGAGCAACTCCGCCCTCGCGGCCAGCGTCCTCCGCCACCGACCGGACGGACCCCCGCGTTCTTGGACTCCTCGCGTTCTTGGAGGGCAGCGTCGTGTGCCACGCCGTGCGCAGAGGGCAGAGGAAGAAGGCGCCGCCGACCGGCCGGACCCCCTGGCTCGAATTTCTTGGAGTTCCCCCTGGATTGATATGGGGTGTTATGGATATTTCATGATGCAACACATCAAACAATCTAATTTTCAGAAGCCAAAAAGAAGGGTCAGAACCTGATTCTAGGAGATTCTCCCCACCACAGATTATTCACAGATTTTGTCAAAAGCTAGCTTCTCTAGAATCATAAGCTGAAAAGAAGGGAGCCTAAGAAGGCTCATGCATGTGAGATTAGTTTCCCAACTTACCCCTAATAAATTACTGCCCACTTCCCGCATGCTACGCCCGCTCGTTAAGTTTTGCCCATAGGCCACACCCAATTACAGTTGCATGCACACGATTGCTTTTTCTAAAGATGCATGCACGGCAAACTATTGGCCACTTCAGCTGCATGCGAGTAAACTAGGGAGGGGTAGGCTGGGAAGATCCACATAAGATTCACACCCACGCCTTACTTTTTGACGAAAATTACAAAAAAAATATACGCCCTAATCAATGGAACGGAGGGAGTAACATATATGGAGTACCTATGATAGCACCATCACCTATCTACTCATTAAATAATTGTCACATCATTATTTTTATCTATGTGGTATTTATCTTACCTTACCGCCTATATTACTCACGCTATGACTAGTCGACGAATCTCATTGTTTGGAGGACATAACTTAGAGTGGACTTATAAGCATGTTTTTTCTCACCATTTTCGATACCACTAAAACTGGACTTTATCTTGCTTTCTACAGATAAACGTCCAAATCGATACAAAGTGTTGGGATATTAGATAATCTTCATATGAGATTAATTACCAAAATAAACAACAAAGATGCGCTAGCACATATCTAGCCACATACGATAAACTAGACATATCTAGCAGATTTAAAAGTGGCCTAAAAATTAGTGTAAAAAGAGATAGGAGCAGCATACATGTGTTGACTGGGAACATCCCCACCATGGCGTTGTTGTTGTCGTTCATGGTGATAAGAGGAGGTAGATGTATAACCAACTTTAAAGTTGTAGTCGGCTCAGTCGGAGACGTGGAGACATACAATCGACACAGCTTTGGAGTCCTGCTGTTGGCAGAGCAAGTCGGAGTCCGACAAATCTCGTCAAACCAAGAGAACAATCACAGTCACACCAAGAAGATCCCCTAAAAAACATCGTTGATTCAATCTTATGTTTTTAATCAGATGCACTCCTAGATTATAATGATCTTTAAATTATAAAATACATATACATTCTATGTCCAAAAATTAGCCTCTTGACTGTCATGATTTACTAAATCTTGCATATATGTTTATTCAACTTCAGGTTTCATGCGTTTTAGTAGGCTTCCTTATAGTAGACTATAAGATCCGACCAAGGCTAGATTTCATACACTTAACGACGTGTTGAGTGGCTATTGCTGTTTTCAAAGACATAATTTGCATAGACGTGTTCTAGGTGACCAAATCTTTTGTTGCTTGTTCAGTGCATGTTTCAATCTCCGACGATCGTCAAACATTTTTAAAGGAGGATATGAATAGCGTGAGTTTCAGTGTCTTTTTCTTGTCCATGTTACGTCGAGTTGTATCTCCTTTACACTCGTTGTTTACGTCGTGATGAAATATTTCATGGTTTTACGACTTCCCTATTTTTTTACCAATCTAACTATGCAACGTGTTTTGTCCATATGACAAAGGGATTGGATTCTAAGATGTACTGTGATGTTATCAATCATGCCATCTATTTATTTTTGTATGACATCAAGTACTAGCGGTCTATCACATTAAACCTACAATTTTGCTTCATATTGCATGCAAATTAAAACTCACTTACATGCAAACCTTCATATGTGGAACTAAATGAAAGAATATTGCTCCTTGTTTCATACCAAGAACCATGGAAAACAGTAAGAGGTTCTTTGTAATAAAAATTGAAAGAATATCTTCACATGACAATAATGTTCCAGGATACAATTTGTGTTTTACAATAATAGTGAAGGCACACATATTGATGACTAGTTCTGTAAATGAGGATCCTAATTAGAAACATATTATCGACGATTCATTGTTACCACATAATAATATTGGCAAATGTATGAATAAATAAGTGAATGTAATTGATCTCTCAAATATTCATATTTATTATTGAGCAAATAAAAAATCAAATCTATCTTTCTATATATCTATCTATGCCTCTTATAAACCAATACTCAACCAAGTTCATTTATGATTTTTTATCTCAACATGCAACCTATGCACAACATCCACTACCATAGCCAATAAATTATCCATGTCATCCCACTAATAACAATATACTTTGCATGCAACCTATTCATGTCATTTACTTTTATCCATACAATTGTCCACATCATCCATTTTTAGCTTCATATAAAAGTATCACGTAAATTAAATTTAGTATTTCGATAACTGTTATATGTTACATATTTTTATGTAAACAAACTCATATTTCATGAATTATTATCATTTATTTTCATATAATATTATTTTAAAAGATTGCCGCTGCAACGCGTGAAGTATTATTCTAGTTATATATACGAGTATAAATTAGTTTATCCATACATTTTGTACCTAATTAATTTTTAATGGTTAAATATACGAACATTTCATATAACAAATAGATTTCCGACTAATATCGCTAACCAAATCCTCCATGTCACCAAGAACTTTTTTTTCTAATTTATGCATTAAATATCCCTTTTTATACTCCTATATTCTTTTTAAATTTCCCGCTGTAACGCGTGGGTATCTTTCAAGTAAATACAATTGATGCATCCACATTGTTGCAATTTTCAATTAAACAAAATACGGCAGCGGTATCAACTGAGGCATTGTCACTAGTTGGCCATAGAGCACTTAAGTCTCACTTCCATTGGCATTCCCTGGGGCGGGTTTATGTTGCCCATTTTCACCATTGCCTTGGCAAAGTCCCTGCCGAATGTGTCACCATTTGCGCTGTACATCTCCACTAGATTGTCCTGAAGCCCGCCGACTCCATAGAGCACCTGGTCGGACGTAAGGAGACCGCGGCGAGCAATAAGGTCTCGGTAGTAGGCGTTGTCGAACCTCATCGGCGTCTGTGCATCAAAGGGCGTCTTGCCACTATCACCGGAAGGACCTTGGCACGACTGCCGAAGGGTTTCCGAGAAGGCGGGGTCGATGTCGGCGTCGCCGTTTGTGCCGTAGGCACGGCCCTTGTAGTTCACGCAGCTGGCCATACCGACGGTGTGCGCGCCTGAGAGCGCAGTCATGTCACGGGCGTCGAGGCCGTGCTTCTCGAACATGGCGACGAGGTCGGCGAGGTTGTCGTCCGGTGTCGGGAGGCTATTCTCGGTGGTTTCTTTGTTGGCGGCGAAGCGGGAGTCCTTCCGGCCAAGTGGCACGTTCCATGTGGGCCCTCCGAGGATGGTGACGGCGTCGCGTGACGCGAGGGCGATGATGTCCGCGCAGGAGACGGTGGCCGGGCAGCCCTGCTCCAGCAGGGACTTGATCTCGTCGATCACCTCGAAGCCGACGAGTGAGGTGTTGGGCAACGCGTCCTTCTCGCTCTCGGATAAGGGCGTGGGCGTGGCATCCAGGAGAACTGAGGCGTCACATCCCTGTTGTTATAATCGTGAATTTCAATTAGCATATAGCAGTGCCTTAACAATTCCTAGTGGATGAACATGACATGGACTGTTACGCACGTTGACGAAGCAGTCGTGGAAGAAGAGGCGGAGGATGGCCGGCCCCATCCTCGGCTCGTCGGCGACCCTTCGCGCCATCACTGAATACACGACGCTTTGCACGTTGGGGCACGTCTGGTCGTAGTACCTTGCAGAGAGATCATCGCCATTGGAAAACGCCATGGCTATCAATAGATATGGCCAACGCGCGGGGATATCAGTAGGTAGCCGGGTGGATATGCTGCGCTTGATGATGATTAATTGTGAGAAGGATCGCTGTAGTGTAGAAGCAGGCGAGTATCGATCGCACTGGATGATGAGTATTGAGTGGAAAGCATGAAACGGAGACATGCTTATATATAGGTTGGTGCAAGTGCAGCCTTCCTCTTCGTGTGGGCGTACACGTTTGAACGCTCTGGGATATTATAGATCGACTTACAAGGTCTTCGGTCTGATTTCAGCTAGTCCTCGCTCGTGCGTCGTCGCCAGAATCCTGACGAGGTCAGGACATGAATAGTGAAAGCAAAATGGAAGGGAATTGACAAGCTAACTAACAACCCGTAGCTAGTCCGAATAGCACCAAATTAAGGATCGCCTGGTTGCCCTGGTTGCTGCTTGGATGACATCAAAGGGTCGTCGTCAGCGACTCAGCGTCTATGGAATCACCTACGAAAGAGGGTTTGATTGTTTGCCAGATAAGAGCATTATTCGCCGACTTTTACATATCATGCAATGCAAGCATGTATAGAGCAGTAATTCTTTATCCAGGGGAGCACAAAACGAACGAATGCTGACAAACTACTGAAATATTTATGGATGTCATAGATTGTAGCTTGGACTAGTCACAATGGTAACTTTAACTAGTAACATACACATGTTACTAGTCCATATTACTACCCTCGAGTGTAAAGTAACATAGGGTAGTCTCATTACTTACTCTATAAACTCATTTTCTTTTGAAAAGTGGATGTGATGGTAACAAGCCAAATTACTCTATTTGCCTCTCTAGGTGGTATCTATATGTTACCAGCTTAGTTACTCCCACAGTGAGTATTCTTACTCCACTTCGAAATAGTAATTAGTCAGTCAACATTAATAGCCATCCAACAAGATTTTAAATCCTCTTCGGGTCCTTGGTCAACGGAGACACATCGGAGAATAGTCACCACTTCAGGTCCCGCTGCGTGTCCTTTGGGGCCATGCCTTGCGCGTTCTTAATTCTTACACCTAATCCAATTAAGTTTCCGCATATATCTTTCGTATGAACGATTTTTGTATAGCCGCATGAATATCTTAATTTCTAGTGGTGCCTTAAATTTTCAAATATATTAACATAGGAAGGTGATGTGCCCATTTATTATATTAGTATACATAAATTTATAATATCATGCTAGCACGGCATAGGAGCCTACTCAGTCAACATGTAATGTGTCCATCTCATCAAGCACCCCTAAGCAATACTAGCTAGCCACCTAAGTAAATTTGATATCTAAATGGGAGCAATCCACTAAGAGTATTTCTCTCAACATGCAATGTGTCCACCTCATCAAGCATCCCTAAGCAATGTTAGCCACCATTCAACGCCCCAGTTTGTTTCCAGAGTGGAAGAAAATGGATGGGGTTATATTTTTAAAATTGATTTTGAGAAAGAGTACGATAAGATTAAATGACCCTTCCTCCAACAAGCTTTGCGTATGAAAGGTTTCTCATCTAAGTGGTGTGTATGGATTATGCAATTTGTTCAGTGAGAAAGTGTTGGGGTGCGGGTCAATGATGACATCGGTCATTATTTCCAAACTAAAAAGGACTTTGGCAAGGAGATCCGTTATCCCCCATGCTTTTCAACATCGTGGCTGATATGTTGGCTATTCTTATTGTAAGGGCGAATGAAGATGGTCAAATAGGAGGCCTCATACCTCATCTAGTTGAGGGAGGCTTGTCGATATTACAGTACGCAGACGACATAAATTTGTTTATGGAGCACAATTTGCACAAAGTATTAAATATGAAACTCATTTTATGTATTTTTAAACAGTTCTCGGGGCTTAAGATCAATTTTCATAAGAGTGAGGTTTTTTGTTTCGGCAAAGCAAATGAGGTGGAGGAACAATACAAACAAATTTTTAGTTGTGACACTGATTCGTTACCTGATAAGCCACAAGTATAGGGGATCGCAACAGTCTTCGAGAGAAGTAAAATCCAAATTTATTGATTCGACACAAGGGAAGGTAAAGAATACTTATAAGTCTTAACAGCCGAGTTGTCAATTCAGATGCACCTGGAAAAGCACTAGTAACAGGGGTGATGTGAAAGCAGCAGTAATATGAGAGCAGTAGTAACAGTAACACAGAGACAATAGCACCAGAGAATAGTTATTTGCGTGGAGTTGACTTTAGAGCAATGATGATGACAGAAGGACCGGAGTTCCCAGCTATCTACACTAGTGGTAACTCTCAAGAACAAGTGTCGGGTGAACAAATTACAGTTGGGCAATTGACAGTATTAAAATAACATAAAGTAAGAATATCCAGATTATTAATTATGTAGCCATGTATTTGTGTGCTCGCAATGAGAAACTTGCATAACATCTTTTGTCCTGCCAGCCCGTTTGCAGCGGGGCCTCTAGGGAAACTACTTGCAATTAAGCTACTCTTTTTAATAGAGCACCGGAGCAAAGCATTAACACTTGGTGAAAACATGTGATCCTCACATCACAACCCCTCCGGTTATCCCAATTGCTGTCACTTTGGGGTCATCGGTTTCGGACAATGATATGTGCATACAATTTGTAGATACAATCTAAGCAATGAATATAGAGCTCAAATATAAGATCATGCCACTCGTGCACTAGTGACAAGCATTAAACACAACAAGATTGCAGCAACAATAACTTCACAAACTTATATAGATAGACTGATCATAGTGTAACAATTCATCGAATCACAACAAACACAACACGGATTACATCATATGGATCTCAATCATGTAAGGCAACTCATGAGAACATTATATTGAAGTACATGAGAGAGAGAGAGAGAGTACCAACTAGCTACAGACAAGAACCCGTAGTCCATGGGGGAACTACTCACAAACCATCATGGAGTCGAAGTGGAGGCGGTGGAGTCGATGGAGATAGCTTCGGGGGTCGATCCCCATCCCGGCAGGGTGCCGGAACGGGAACTTCTGACCCCCGAAACTTGTCGGCGATGGCAGCGGCGCTCGGGGCCCGTGGAGGAAAAAGTGATTAACACCCCGTTGTTTTTAGGTCAAGGGGGATTTTATAGGCGAAAGGGCAAGGTTGGTGGGCGCCCGAGGGCCCCACATCGCCTCCCGGCGCGACCAGGCTTGGGCCCGCGCCACGAGGTGGCGTGGGCGCCTCGCGGCCCCTCTTCGCAAATATTGCAAAAATAATTCCAGGTTGTGTTATTTCCAATTTGGCGAATATTTCCTTAAGTATTTTTTTGAAACCAAAAACAGCAGAAAACAGGGAACTGGCACTGTGACATCTTGTTAATATGTTAGTCACAGAAAATACATAAAATTATATAAAATGCATATAAAACATGTAATAACATGGTATAACATAGCATGAAACATAAAAAAATATAGATACGTTCGAGACGTATCATTACCTTTCAAATATCTTGGGATTCCGATTCATTATCGAAAACTTTTAAACTGTGAATGGTATCCAGTTGACAGCCGTTTCAAATGCCAACTTGGATGCTGGAGAGGGCAAATGCCATCCTAGATGTTTATGCTATCTTTTCTAGAAATATCCATAGGGGTAAGAAATATATTATATTTTTATCGATCACGGTTTTTCTGGCAAGGCGATGAAAACAAATGCAAATATAGACTAACAAAGTGGAATATTATTTGCCGGCCAAAGTACCAAGGTGGTCTTGGCGTGGAGGTGCTAGAACTAAAATAAATAAATGTTTACTCAGTAAATGATTGTTTAAGCTTTTGAATGAGGAAGGTGTCTGCTAGGAGCTACTGCAGAACAAATATCTACGTAGCACAATGTTATCAAATGTTGAGATGCAACCGAACAATTCGCCCTTCTAAAAAGGCCTCATGAGAGTCCAAGATGAATTCTTTGCTAGTTTGTTTTTTCAAATAGGTAGTGGAGAGACAATAAGGTTTTGGGAAGATACTTGGTTAGTAAATTCTCCGTTGAAGGATCAATATCCATGGCTGTATATTAACCTTCCTCAACCATCCTTCTCCATGCCCCTAAACAATGGGATCTACAAACGTTGACAGCAAACTATGCTCTCATAGCAGCCCCTCTCTGGATTCTCAGTTACTATACTTTCTTGAGTTTTTTTTTATAAAGGGTGTTTTATTATTTATAAGGTTTAAGCGTTTACACATAGCCTCTGCATAACTAAGATGCACACAGCTGTCCAACAAAACACAATCCAAAAGTGATAAAGGCATATTACGTATCAAATCAAAACGAAATGAGCAAATGCAACTACGCCTGAAGCGGTGGTGGTTCTATCCGTAGATTATGCTGCCACCCATGATGAGAAAAAAATACTTCCTTGAGTTACTGATGGCCTAAGGTGACCTCTCAGCTACAAAAGATTTACATATATGGTGGATTAAATTAGCAGCTACAGATTCCATAAACTGTTCATGCATAATGCATCAATGCCATTCTGTGTACGAAAACCAACAAGAAACTTTCAACACCCTTCAACAAAAAGCTATGATTATATTATGTACGTTCCTTTCTGGTGCTAAGTTTTGAACCGATTTTTCCTTTTGCATGATTTTGTAAGATAACATCAACACGCCACCGCTGACCATATTTGCAATTCTTCCATAGAATACGTATGAAATTTAAGTCCCTTAAATATTTAGAATTTAACTTTATGTGGAAGTGAATTAAAGAATATTGCTCCTTTTTTTCATACCAAGAACCATGGAGAACAGTCAGAGGTTCTTCGTAGTAAAAATTGAAAGCATATCTCCATATGACAATAATGTTCCAGGAGCTATGCAATTTGTGTTTGATACAAAATTATAGTAGTAGTGCGCAGACACACGTGTTGATGACTAGTTCTTTAAAATGAGGATCCAAATTAGAAACAAATTATTGACAAGTCACTGTCACAACATAATAACATTTGCAACTCAATGAATAAATAAGTGAATACAATTATCCCTCAAATAATCATATTTATTATTAAAATAATAAAAGAATCAAATAAATACAATTGATACATCACCATTGTTGCAATTTTTCAGTTCAAAAGAAAATAGGAGGGTATGACGCCTCTCAATTGAGTCATTAATTGTCACTAGTTGTTGGCCATGGAGCACTTGAGTCTCACTTCCATTGGCATTCCCTGGGGCGGGTTTAAGTTGCCCATTTTCACCATTGCCTTGGCAAAGTCCCTGCTGAATGTGTCACCGTCCGCGCTGTACATCTCCACTAGATTGTCCTGAAGGCCGCCGCCTCCATAGAGCACCTGGTCGGACGTAAGGAGACCGCGGCGAGCAATAAGGTCTCGGTAGTAGGCGTTGTCAAATCTCATCGGCGTCTGCACGTCAAAGGGCGCCTTGCCAGTGTCACCGGAAGGACCTTGGCACGACTGCCGCAGGGTTTCCGAGAAGGTGGGGTCGATGTCGGCGTTGGTGTCGTAGGCGCGGCCCTTGTAGTTCTCGCAGCTTGCCATCCCGACGGTGTGCGCGCCCGAGAGCGCGGTCATGTCACGGGCGTCGAGGCCGTGCTTCTCGAACATGGCGACGAGGTCGGCGAGGTTGTCGTTTGGTGTGGGGAAGCTCTTTTCGGTGGTTTCCTTGTCGGCGGCGAAGCGGGAGTCCTTGCGACCAAGGGGCACGTTCCATGTGGGCCCTCCGAGGATGGTGACAGCGTCACGCGAGGCGAGGGCGATGATGTCCGCGCAGGAGACAGTGGCCGGGCAGTCGTGCTCCAGCAGAGATTTGATCTCGTCGATCACCTCAAAGCCTACGAGTGAAGCGTTGGGCACCGTGTCCTTCTCACTCTCAGAGAAGGGAGTGGCATCGAGGAGAACTGAGCCATCACATCCCTGTCATGTGAATCGTGAATTTCAATTAGCATATAGGACATGAGTAGCACGTTAATTATTGCTAGTTGGAGGAGCAGGATGCAGAACAAAAGTAGACGTACGTTGACGAAGCAGTCATGGAAGAAGAGGCGGAGGATGGCTGGCCCCATTCTCGGCTGGCCGGCGACCTTGTGCGCCATCACCGACTTCACGACGCTCTGCACGTTGGGGCACGTCTTCTCGTAGTACCTCGCGGAGAGATCGTCGCCATTGGCAGTGGGCGCGACAATAACGAAGAGGAGCAGGGCAAGTGCAACCCAAGAAAAACCCCTGGAACTGGAAGACGCCATGGCGACCGACAGATGTGCCTACGCCCGGGGATACCTGTAGGCGGCCCGGTGGATATATCTCGGTCGTACTTGAGGTTTAGGATGAGACTGTGAGAAGGATAGCTGTAGTGTAGAAGCAGGCAAGTATGGATGAGTGGAAACCATGAAACGGAGACATGCTTATATATAGGTTGGTGCAGGTGCAGCATTCTTCCTCGTGCGCGTAGATGGTCTCCGCGCCGGTATGATTGCTTCGTCGCCGGAATCCTGACGAAGTCAGAACCGGAAAAGAGAAAACAAAAGTGAATGGAAATGAAAAGCTAGCTAACACGCGTACCTAGTTCGAATGACACCAAATTAACGATCGTCTGGTTGCTGCTTAGATGACATCATAGGATCGTCAATGTTCTTTGAACCAACTAGGAAAGAGGGTTTTTTTTTTAAAGGAGGCAAAAGTTTTGCCTTTTATATTGATATATGAGAAGCAAAACATGACACGACCGAGCCCAAAACGAAAAAGAAATACATGGCGGGGCGTACTAGACGAACAAATTCATCCTACACCGTCTAATCTCTCAGAAAGATAAATCGTCATATGATCAGAACTCTATAGCGCGGCGACATCCAGGTAGCAGAAGCTCGGTTCCCCTGTACCAGCAAGACCAATCAGAGCTTCATCCGCTGCGGTCATGGACGGCAAGTTCAGCTTGAAGAGGGTTCTCAACCCGTTGATTTGCGAATCCGAGAATGGACCCTTCTTGCAGGTGTTCGAGAATTCTTTCGTAGCCTCAAGCAGGGGCATACCTCCAAAGTCGAGCCCCATTTTCAAGTGGAGGACACGTTACGTTTTGCAAAACGCTACGAAAGAGGTTTGATTGTTTGGACTTGTGATGTCGTGCATGCATCTATAGATGAGGATGTCCCGACTTATCGGCGATGACGCGACGTCCACGTGACACCCCTCCTTTTGTTTTTTTTTTGCAAAAAAGACCTTATAATTTGACGAAAATACTAATTAATCCATCTATAAAAAGGCACAATGTCCCTAATCATAATCATTATCCATCGGCTCTCTTGACATCACCACCTCCAACGACCCGAGCCGGCTCTCCTCCCACTTCCACCATCACCTACACATGGGGAATATGCGACCTCCGGCGAGAAGGCGTCAAGAAGGAGGCGCGGCCTTCGAATTCTGGTGAGATCAGCCGTCGGAAGGACGATTATCCGATCATGAAAGTCCTAGATCAGGTGTCTGCAACCCTACTGGTGGCCTTGGAGAGAGGTCTCACTGGCCACCTACCGCAGATCTAGGGTTTTGAGATCTTGTTTGATTTCGTTTTCTGGCTTTCTTGTTTAGGATCTAGGGTTGAATCCGTCTACCGGGGGTTGGATTAGCAATATTTTCATCTTAGGATTTCTGGATTTCTTTTTCATGGTAGAAACTTGTGTTCATCTTTTCAACGAATTTGTGCAATTTTTGTCGATGGTATATGGATTTGTGTTCGTGTGTTTTTTACAATGGAACAAAATGTTGCCTTTTTTAGATGGACAAATTTTCTCGTAAATGGATTTCCTCGACCAGTTGAAAAAATTGATTTGTTACTCTAAATTTATGTACATGGACCAATTTCGTGGTAATGTATGATCCAAAAAAAATCATGTCGATTCATGATTTCCTGTTAATGCATATATTTCTAGTTAATGAATGATCCTAAAAATCTGTTAATTCAGGAATTTCTGTTAATTCATGAATCATACATTTATATTTATACTTGAATTTCATGTTAGGTAAACCAATAGCAGAAAATGCAATTTTTTGTTAATCACGGAATAATCCTTATTACTAATACACAATTTGATAAAGATGAGAGAGCAAAGGTGAAGTACACCAATTATATTTTGCAAACCATCAGGGACTTCAGGACGAAAAAGGCTAAAATCTGAATGGTCTGATTGTCAAATGTAAGCACCAATCTTGATGGTTTTGCATTTTGGATCTGTAGAGCATGAATTCCTTTCTAGCCGAGCACAAAATGAATAATGTTGAGAAACTACTGAAAATATTCATGGATGCCGCCGCCTACTGAAAATATTAATAAAAACCGCATGCATCAGAGGCCGGGACTCCCCTTTTCTAAAAAAAAGAGACTGGTTGTGGCTTAATCGACTTCAAAATAGAATTACTCAATCAACTCGATCATGTGCACGAAGCAGGCTGCAAATCCGACGATCGATCAAATCAAATAGTCGACCCACGTCTAACTTAATTCTGGCAAAGGGAATTCTTAGACAAATCGCTTGGAAGGGCACCTATTTCAGTGGCCATGTCTTGGACAAGCCGCCACGCATCTTGGACGTGCCGCATCTGCGTCATGGCGCCGCCCACGGCCATACGGATGACAAACTTGTTGTCCACGACGAAGTGTGTCATGAACGCCCGCCCGCTAGCGTTGATCGCCATGAGGAGCTTCCGGTTCAGGTAGTCCTCCTCCTCCGCCACCTCGTGCCCTGGGCGGCGGAGGAGGCGGAAGCAAACGAGGGAGAATCTCCTCGGCGCCGCCACCTCGAACCGCTCGTCGACCTCCACCGCCTGCTCAAACCACTTGGCCATCTCGACGTGGCTCCGCACGTACGCCCGCATCCGCGCCGCGCCGTACCGGCGTAAGACCAACCACAGCTTCATGGCGCGGAAAGGGCGCGACAACGCGATCTGCCAGTCCTTGTAGTCGACCACCTCCTCCTCTGGACCACCGCTGATGCCGTTGAGGTACTCCGGATTGATGGACATGGCGGATGTGAGCGACGCTGGGCTCGCCAGCCACAGGCAGCAGCAGTCCATGTTGGTGAGGAACCACTTGTGCGGGTTCATGCTCACCGAGTCCACCAGCTCGGCGCCGTCCATGTAATGCCGGAACTCGTCGCAGATCAGCGCGCTGCCGGCGTACGCGGCGTCGACGTGGACCCACATGCCGTGCCGTCGCGCCAGCTCCCCGAGGCGGCGCAGCGGGTCGACAGCGCCCAGCCCGGTCGTGCCGACGGTGGCGCACAGGTACAGCGGCACCAGCCCGCTGGCCACGTCGGCCTCCACCGCGTCGCGGACGCTCTCCGCGGCGAGGCCGTACCCCGATGCTGCCGACGTCGGGATCACGCGGAAGTTGGACGGTGGGATCCCCACGATCCTCGCGCCCTTTTGGAAGGTGGAGTGGGTCTGGTCGGAGGCGTAGACCACCAGCCGTAGGATACCTTCATGGCCGCCGCCGAGCCTGCTCAGCGCGCGATCGCGCGCGGCCGCGAGCGTGCACACCACGGCCTCGCAGGTGCTTCCTTGCAGCACGCCGCCACCGCCGCCAGAGAAGAGGAAACTGTCCGGGAGGCCTATCAGCTTGCCCATCCAGTCCACCACCACGTTCTCCAGCTCGGTCGCGGCCGGCGAGCCGACCCACGCGAACGGCACGACGTTCAGACCCGTGGAGAGCATCTCGCCGACGAACCCGGCCGTGCTGGCGTTGAACGGGTAGTAGGCGAAGAAGTTGGGGCTCTGCCAGTGCGTGAGTCCCGGGATGATGTCTCGCCGTACCTCCTCCAGTATGACGTCCACCGGCTCACCGTGCTCAGGCGGCGAATCTGGTAGAAGCTCGCGGAGGTACCCTGGCGCGGCGTCGGACTGGACTGGGTACTTGTCGACATCGCGGTAGTAGCCGGCAAGGAAGTCAATCACGGCGCGGGACTCCTCGCCGAAGGTCTCGGGGTCCAGTGGCAAGAGCGCGTCGACGGCGTCACCACCGTCAGCTGCTGCTACGCTCCCCATCGATCGGCAAGGCGCCGAGTATCAAGGACGTACCTCTGTCTAGCTGTCTGCTAAACCTGTCGCGCATACACGAACAAGGGTTCACAGGCACAGAACAGAAAGTGGCTGAACGAACAGACTAGTTTGTGGCTTTGTGCATCCTGTGGGCGTATATGTATTATTACTTGGAACATATTTTTTAGAAACTGATTTTTCATTAGAAACCTGAAAACAAGTCGTGATGATTTTACGGTCAATCGAAAGATATGTAGTACTTATTACTTGAACATTCTTGGTTGTAATGGCACTTAAAAATCAATTTTATCAACAACTACCACAATGCACCTGTGTTGCTATTGGATAACGAAAATGTTGATCAAATTGTTATTCTGGTCTGAAAATGAGTGTTTAGAATGGTGGCACGTACTCTCCATCCATATGTTAACAAATGTCTATTCTAGTATTTACTACCATGAGTAATAAAAGCCGCATGCATCAATCAATGGAGAGGATGGGCTTGCCCCTTTTCTAAAAAAAGTATTTACTACCATTTTTTCTTGGTATTTTCATTTCTCACTCCAAATTACACCAACATTATTTGTTAGCTAACACCGATATGTACTTTCGTTTGGTTTAACTCTCGCCTCCATCCCATATATCAATCTCTTACTCACCTCTAACACACACCATCCCTCTCCAACTTCCTTCTCTTTTTGTACCGACCCGAGGGCTTACTCACCCTAGCTCGTAGGTAGAAAAAACGAAATGTTAGACGAAACCAGAGGAGGGAAGAAGGAACCATAAAATTTTATATGGGAGAGATCTTGACGGAAATATGATTAGCATTTAATTGATTGAGCGGAGGAGGTAATTGATTATTTCCGTTGATTGTATTAATTTTAATATGTTTTGTTGAGTGATTGATTATATTTAATTTGCCTGCCATCTAAGAATGGACCGGATTAGGTGATGTAGGTAGACAAAAGAGAAATGTTGAACGAAACCAAAAGAGGCAAGGAGGAACCAAATTTTCTTTCTATATAGGCGATTAGCATTAAATGGACCCGATTAAGAGATGTAGGTAGAAAAAATTGGACGAAACTAGAGGAGGGAAGAAGGAACCAAATTTTCTTTTTAGATAAGAGAGAAGAGATCTTGACGGAAAGATGATTAGCATTTAATTGATTGACCAGAGGAGGTGATTGATTATTTCCATTGATTGTATTTTAATTTTAATATGTTATGTTGAGTGATTGACTGTATTTAATGTGTCTGCCATCCAACACATCATTAGCATTAAATGAATCCGATTAGATTATGTAGGTAGACAAAATAGAAATGTTGAACGAAATCATTGGAGAAAAGAAGCAATCAAAATTTCTTTTTAATAGGAGAAATAGCCATTTATCTAGCATATCATGCATAAATTTCCATTGGTCGACTTCCCCGGCCGATTCACAGCTCACTACGTGCGTGCCTCGAACAACCACCTCCAGCCACCCCATGCCATCCTTGCACACCACCTCAATGTATACTGTGCGTCAGAGCCAACTGGATAAACACAATTAGTACCTTTGTTGTTCACAAGCAAAGGGAAGTCGTGCTTTTCTTACTCGTCACAACTTAATATTTCGATTGGAAGTCTGCCCGGGGGAAGTGTGTTCTCCAGAAAAAGTTTTTTTACAAATTCGAGATAGTAGAGTACATCTTGCGGTAGTTGCAGATACATGAACTAGTACAATTAGACAAATTTTAATTCTTCCCAATAGCATATGATTTGGCCAAAATCAAAACAAGTAACTCATGGCAAAAACTTCAGAAAAATACTGTGTGTGATTTTCGTCAATCACTCACGGTTAAAAGATTAAAAGTTTGTGATACAATCACACATGCATAGTTTTCGAAGAAATAAGATGCACCAGGGGCGGAGATGTGTAAGCTAAACCTGATGCATGTAAATGTACACGAATACTTGTGATCTTAAGTAAGGCTAATGCATCAGGTTAGGTCGCAAAAGGTGCATCATGGAGGCCACTATTTCAGCTTGCAGGACCGTAATACTGAATGTTTTGGAGAGATGCATTAGGGAATCGTTTACTCCAGCTCCACCCCTTCATGCACGGTGTAGAAGGCAATCACATAAGTTTAGAAAATAACAATCATGTGCGATGCATCATACTTTTATAGCATATTGAGCCTGTTTTTACCAGAAAGGCGTGTTGTACGTACAATAGGAAAAAAATAGTGCCAACAATTTTTCAAGTTCATAGTTTAAAAATGCTGAAATGGGGTATTTTCTATGACACGTTGTATATTTTTACGGGAAAAAGGGTGTTTGATATAAGGGAACATCACATACGGTTTTAGAAGGAGAAAATGTGTGTGATGAAGAAGCCAATCCACACTATCTATCTATTATATACTAAAAGTAAAATGAGTCAGTTTTTTAAAACACCAGGTTAAGCCACATCATTAGAATTATATTAATTAAGTGTTAGATCTAAAATCTATGTTTAGGATTTAAATAAAATATATTAGTAACGTAACAATATTATTTGTTTAACACGATCCACACGAGACAGTCACGTAACCCATATTACGTTAACTAGTAAAATGCCCGTGCGTTGCTACGGGTGAACAAAATGATCCATCGTACACACTCAAGATGACTCATCGCACTCTATCATGAATTAAAATTTTATCTTACATGATGATCAAGTTGAAATAAAAAATGATCATGTATATACTCTATGCTAAGAATCCACCATCATAATACACATGAACAGATTAACATTTCAAACCAAATATCAAGACCCAGATAAACCATTTTCTCCACAGAACTACAAGCTTGAACATACAGATGACTTTAACAGACCTAAAGTGTGTAAGGATATTTTGGTTTATCTAAATTCAACCCAGGATCCATTCTAAAAAAAAATTATTATGTTCATATCTAACTAATGGCTAGAAAATCTACAGTCTCTAATTTTCTTCTAATTTTCTCTGTTTGCATATTTAGGGCTCATTTACTTCTAATTTTCTCTATTTACACTTTCTAATGGTGAACCAACAAGAAAAGGGACCGGGGAGGATATGAGTGATGAACTCTAAAAGGTTCTAAAAAATATGAGCTGACATTAATTTTGCAACTATTCCTTTTTATCGCTTTTTACGAAGGATCATAAGTTCATAACACATTCTAACCCAATCTGTGTGTCCTTCTTAGAACTATCTGTCTGTACATCACAAATGTTTTGTTCACTTCGGTTGACCTCAAATTCAGCTGAATTCGAGGTCATGGGAATTGGCAGTCACCTAAACATAAGTTTACACAAACAACCAAATAACTAATTTTAGATGAATAACATTTGCAAAAATGGGAAAGCAAAATGAAATGGGGTACATACACTTGGCAACTAAATTACAAGCAACTTTATTCAAGTTGACCCAGGA
Source organism: Poa annua (assembly GCA_026929855.1). Lineage (NCBI taxonomy): Eukaryota > Viridiplantae > Streptophyta > Magnoliopsida > Poales > Poaceae > Poa > Poa annua. Next base: position 84,817,552 of record CM049430.1, read on the forward strand.
AACTCTATAAAACCCCCAAAATAGACCAATGAAATTAGGAGTCTGAAAAGAACTACAACGCCTAAAGTTGAACATGCCACGATGCAGACTGGCATGCGCTCTCATTGGCCAGCTCAGGCTTTGGGGTTGAAGGATGAAGAAGCTCTCTGGTCTACCGGGTTACCGCTTCCAACCAAGTCTCTATAATGTTGTTCCTAGTCATCCAGTTTCCCATTTTCAATGTCAGAATGAATTGCCCTTCTGATACCTTGTACAACGAAAAAGTACTCGGAAATAGCATGAAGGATATCAGTGAAGTGTTCTCTTTACAACCATGCTAGTATTTGACTACTATTATCATGTGAATAGCTATCCTGTACTTCAACGATGAGAGGTATGTACTTCTTCCAGCGATTATTGGGATTTGGATCATCGATTAACTTCTGGTCAACATGAATGGACTTGCTCCCATTTGAGATGACAATGGTAATTCTTTCATCAAGTTAGGAATCCAGAGAGTTCCATCAGCAAGAATCTGGCACAGTTATATGACATCATCAATGAAAATAATAAGCTTAGGCACAACCAAATGCATTTCAAATACTTCATGAAAAAGGAAAAAACCCTCGCCCCATTCTCGTTGGTCTTGCACCTCCCGCTGTTCTCTACCAAAGCTAATGGCAAGGGGTAATCCTATTAATCACAACATTGTGCGTCCACTAAGAACTACTCATATTTCATACACAGAAAATTAAGTTCCCCTAGGATGACTATTTGTGTACAGTGTGTCTTATACTGATAAATTTGATCGAGGTGTTGTGAAATAGTTTGAAATTAGAATGTACGCCAGAAAGTAAAAGAGAAAACATAATATTTTCCATAAGATGACTATTTGTGTACATAATCTGGAAACTATGTCGAAAACTGAAGCACATGGGAACCAAAGCATAACTAAGAGTTAATGAAAACTGAAGAGTTGAAAGACATGGATTGTATTTTGCAAACTTAGTAGAAGAATCGTGCAACAACACGATGGCCAAGCTAATACTCTCAAACCCTGAAACAATTCAAGACTTGGCATATATAGTACAGTAGTCAATTCTCCTTTTCTTTCTGGTGAAGAATCACGCTACACATCAGACAACGAAAACACAACAGATCACAGAAATATCCCATTACATACCAGATTCAGTTTTAGAATGTGACTACGAAACTGCTAGCACTTAAGATACAAAAAAACACAATAGAGCAAATTTTGACATGCAGAGAAAACCAAGGATAAACCCGAAAAGGATTAAAAGGATGCAAATAATTGATGGTGTACTGATATTGCATAAAGTATGATGGAAATTGTTGTATAGCAAGTAAATATGTAAATTACCGTAGATTCTCGTTTGCCAATTCCTGCACCAGAACGGATGTACCGCAACAGGGAATCCGATCTTCTTGTAAGGAAATCACGATAGTCAAGTCCATCAGGTGGAGAGACTTGGCCATGGGCCAGTACAACCAAAGCTCCTTGCCAAATGGCCTTTCCAAATGAAGTAATGATAGCTCTTATAACTTGTTCATCCAAACTCCAGTGTATCCATTCTATATGTATCCAACCGATCCACGTACAGGAGGTCATCAATGGACTTCTGAAGAAGAAACCTGCAACGCCATTCATAACATGTAAGTACAAGGAGAGACATTTAATATTATGACATACAAATTGCATAAAAAACCAAGTGAGCAATAAACGAAGCACCATGAACATTTCTGCAGATGCCAAAGTAATGAATTACATTCTAAACAATCATTGATGTGGCTGCATTTGTTGATAGCAAAATAGTTCTATAGAAAGGGAAAATCAATCCAAGGCAGATTGAGTATTACATCCTTAGGAAAATGAAGACGAACAAGATAAACAAGCACACATGTATTAGCGGTTTAACCTGGTCAGTATTTGAGAAATTCAAGTATGAAGGGAACCCTTAGATATGATATTCAACTCGACACGGCATGGTAGGATGCACTGCTGGCATCAGCTTTTGGGGACATGAGCTTCAAGAATCACACATGTGATTCTCCCACGAGTCCTAGAGTTCTTGTGCTGGTAAATGGGTACTATCCCATATGGCCCTGAGAAGTATCATTCAGGGCTCACGCCTTCTGGTGTTACCGAGAGCCTACCGATTGTGCCCGTTAGTGTTGAAGGTGATTTCATGCCATTTCATGCCTTTAGAGTTCAGTTCTGAACATGTCAATCAGAATTCAGAAACCAAACAAGATAGCCGCTGGACACCAAGAACAAAGCTCATAGATTTCCACCGCAATTCAGGAATTTCCCAAAGGCCTCTGTTATGCACAACCTGGATAATTTTTCCAGTGCTCCTTACCAGTGCTCCTTACCTGCAATCAGCTCTGTCTGGTTCACCCGTCGAGCAGCAGTTTTATATGGATGTGCAGTATCAGATGCATGCATCTTATGGTCAGCAGTTCAGTTCAAACATCTGTTGCTGCTAGCTTGTCCCCAGACCCAAGTTTTTTTTGTAATCTTTGTTCAGTTTTACAAATAACTGAAACAACAACAAAAGGGATGGAAATGTGACACTGTCCCGATCATCAAACAGAAAACTAATGGTGGCAGAGTGTCACTACTGGATACTTCCTCCTAAGCCAATTTGCTTATTGCACAAGAACATGACATAAATAAAAATCACTAATATTATCTAGGACATGAATTAAGTTTTCGACGGAAAACATTAAGACGTATGCATTTCATTCTGTATAGAAGAACATCATGTCAACTATTCCTGCGGGAAAGTGGCAGTATAACTAAGCTCTTTGATACCTTGATTTATCAAACAACAAATCATGATAGGAAATAGGTTATTGGCTCAACAGCACAAGAAAATATACATTTTGAAATGATTTGGCAACTCAGATCCAAATAAGGGGTAAAAATTATTACTACAATTTATGGCATTAAAATCCGCATACAGAAAGAACATCTAGCTCTAGGTAACAAGAGCACAAGCTCAAATGAAAGAAATATATGATTCACCTGTTATTGAAGGGAAACAATCACGTCTGGACAAACATAGCAGAATGTCTCTAAATCAGGTCTTCTAGATAAGAAAAAATCTTGCGCTAGGCGAGAAGCACCACGTAAGAACAAATATCCTGAGGATATATGGAATCGGGCACTGATCCTCGTCAAATCCAGGAAAAGTCTCTGAAAATTTCCATGTTGAGCTGTAAAAGTAACAGAAGAAAAGATGTCTGCAAAGGCAGCAAATTTCTTCCTCTCACGAAACACTCTGAACGCATTTATGTTCCCTGTTTCATCGGGCGCAGATACTCTTTTTGAACAATCACCAAAATAACCACTGGCTACTGCACCTGAATGAATAAAAATAAGCAGTAAAAAGTAAATCAGTTGGTGCTGATGTCCTGTACAGCCAATTTAGGGTTTCAGAATAGTTCATTGACAATATATGCATAGAAAGTGTACAATATAACTGACTGCAATAATTTCATGATACATCGGAACACCTAGAGACAGGTTAGTTAAATTATCCTATATTCTTGAAATACAACAAATAGGAAATGACATGTGAACATAAATGATGTCCACAACAGAACCCGTTAGAAAGTAGATGCAAGAAATTTCCTTTAACAATCTAACCGAATGAATTTCTGAAACTCAAAGATAGATTCTTACCAACAGTCCCCGTGAATGAAACCTGAGGGTCTGAGAGAAATGCATCATACGGCTGAACCATTTTTAGCTTGTCTTCTTTCTTCCTCCAAACATCGATGCTTTTGTTGAGGGATATAGCTGCTTTAGCACACAATCCACGTAGCAGAGCGAGAGGAACATCATTGGTTTCATCACTATTAAAACATTTTGGTTCCCCACTATTCAGGTGCAGCAATAGATGATAACTGAATCTAGAACTGGAACCCGCTGAAGCAAGCTCAGCTGATAATGATGAAGGCACATCCTAATACACCCCCTGTTTATCAACAAATAATTCAGGCCATGATGCTGATAGTGCAAGATTTTGGTTGAGGAAACTTCAAACAACAAACAAAAGGTTCAGTTCATCCAAGCATTCGATGAATGTTCTTCTTCTTTGCGAGCCCGACAACACCGGACCCTGCCCCAGCGGAGCCGTCGGAGGTCACGGCGGCGGCGGCGACGACCTCCTTGACGAGGAAGACAGAGGATCCCACGGGGCCGGCGCCGCCGAGCCTGTGGAGAACGCGGAAGCGGTAGTCGTTGACCCTGATATCGACGCCGCCGCCACCGACGATGGGGTACATCGCGTTGAGCCCGGAGAAGGAGTAGCCCATAGAAGATGCGGCGTCTCCCCTTGAGCGCTTCCATTCCGGCGGTAGGTAGGCCGAAGGCTGGCTTCCTCGCCATCCTCCTAGGCCTCCCCGATGGTTGCTGCTCTTTTTTTCCCTTTTTCCCCATTGTAGTTTCGCTGCTCGCGCGGCTCCGAAGGTGAGGCCAGCAGACGGGTCTGGAGGTGCGGCTGGGGAAGGGAGGCGAGGAGCAGCCCGGAGGTGAGGCCAAGGAAGGGAGGCAACGCCGCCGTCTTCTCCGGTTGTGTTGGGAGTGGATAGGGATGAGGGCAGTGAAGGAGATATGCCCTAGAGGCAATTAATAAAGTGTATTCTTTATCATATCTCGTTTGTTCATAATAGGTTTTTGTGTCATGCTGGAACCGTATTAAGCGGAAACATTAATGCGGGTGTGATACGTAAACAACCAGGTCCCTAGTAGCCTCTACTAAGACTAGTTTCGTTGCGCGATTGATGATCGAGGTTTCCCGGTCATGGGGCATGGCGCCGGTCGGCAATGAGAGTCGTATCGCTGGAGAGCGATGTGATGGACATACCCAGATTTGGAGAACGTAGTCGTTACGCCTTTAACCGTGAGATCAACTCTTATTGATATTCCCGGAAGATACTTTGATTGCACCAAACGTCGTATCTTATTTAGTATGATAATAACGGTGATACTTTTGGGTATTGGAAAGGAGTATTGAGACGAGGGGTCAAGAGCGGGATTTGCCAGTCCGCATAGCAGGATAGATACTCTCGGGCCCTCTCGGTGAGATCATGTCTAATGAGCTTGCAAGCATGTGACTAGGTCACGGAGACATGAGATCATGAACGAGTAGAAGATAGCGTCGTCGGTAACGAGGTCGGGATTAGGTATGGAGATATCTATGGAGCGACGCTCGGACGTGCTAAGTATCGCTATGGCAAAAGGTCTAAGACTTCACGTTCAGGTTTGATAGATGAAAGTCATTCGTTATATCTCAGGGATTAATTCATGGGGTCCAGGCCTACGGATTAGTCGTTGATCATTGAGGAGTCTTGATCATACCTGATATTATATCGAACCGCTAGGGTAACACACTTAAGGGGTTTCGACAAGACAACCGGAAAGGAAGGAGATCACCGGGAACGTCCCGGGAGAGGTCCGATGGAGATCGGGCAGCGCCGAAAGAGTTTTCGGAGCTAGGAAATATTATATATATTGTGTTTGATATTAATTAGTGTTATTAATATGCAAATATGATTTTATATATTTATTTTCGAATTTATTAAGGCAGATTTCCCTAAATGGGCCTTCCGGACGAAAGAAGGCCCAAGAGGGGAAAATTCCCTAGGGGAATTCGGTGGGGGCCAGGAGGGCCGGCCTAGGTGGGCCACAAGGGGCCCACCAGGGGGCCGGCGCACTCCCTTGGCCGAACCAGGATGTGGGGGGTTAGTCCCACATTGCCTGGCTGGCAAGGTTGGCTCCCCTTGGGAGCCTATATAAGAAGGGGCACCCCCAGCCTTTTAATTCACCAATTAATTCCTGATTTCTCTCTCGATCTCGTGGTTCCCAAGTTGGAGCCGCGCCGAGAAAGAGGAGTCGGGGATCTCCTCCACCATAGCCCGCTGCCGCGATGCTGGTGTTCCGGTCCAAGTCTTCCGCTGCTCGTCCTTGACTGGAGCTTCGGAGGCGTCGTCTCCACCGTACGTGTGCGACTCCCTGCGAGGTGCTGCGCTAGCGGTACTCGGAGGCCTGCTTCCTCTACACGACCTTGAGGTCGGCTATCGACAACGTTTGTGCGGGAACGTAATCCCCGCTTTCGGTCTACAAGGGTACGTATTCCGATCTCCGTTCGTACTACTATATCTGCATAGAATAGATCTTGGCTAGTTTAAGGATATCGTTGCTAGGAAATTTTTTGTTTTCTGCACACGATCCCCTTCAGTGGTATCAGAGCCGATCTATCGTAAGATATAGTTGTACGCTGTTAGAACCCGTGCTCTGCACGGGGGCACCGTTCCTATTATTTGCTACCCTCTAGCGTGCACTTGTGTATTCCAGCGGCATTGAGTTGATGAAGCGGCCCGGACCGACTTTACGCGTACGCTTACGCGAGACTGGTTCCACTACTGACATACGGCTTGTACCGTATATGTGGCTGGCGGGTGACAGTTTCTCTCTCTTTAGTTGGTCTTCGCATTTTCAATGGAGGGCCCAAAAGGGATGCTTAAACATGCAATTATTGGATCGTTGTTGTGGTCATAAGATTCGTAGGTATGAAGCGGTTCTATTTACGAAAGCCCCAAGCCACGTAAAATATGCAAAAGATAAAGTAGAAGCGTCTAACTTTATTTTGCAGGGGCTATGTGATATGGTCAAGGTAGGTTTATTAAATTGTTTATAAACTGCGGGCGCCAAGAAGACCATGGCGCGATGGACTATATCACATTGCATTACATTTGATGTTTTGTGTGCATCTTATTTTGTGTGATTGTGTGTTACACGGCGGTAGCTGAATAAGATGATCCCTTCAAAATACCACTAGTGTTCTCCCTCCAACGCGCACCACCAATAAAGTTCTACGTTATGAGGCAGGCCGTGATGATCGGGTGTCATACATATCTTCGTTCGCATACGGTGGGTGTAAGCCATGTTGCACAAGCGTCAGCGTGGAGGTCTTTGGTGGCGAGCCTAGCATACTCAGAGGTATGGCCTCGGAACAGGAAGACCGAAAGGTCGAGCACGAGTCACAAAATTGGTGTGGCGGACGATTTTGTCTACTCCTGAAGTTGTGCCGCCGGCTTTGATGATGAGGGGTGGTGGAATGGACGGGGGTCGTGTAATCGCTTAAACGACCAGGAGGGATGTTCGTTTGAGTGGGAGTTATGTCAGTTATTTTCTAAAATACTATAACTCAAAATTATTATGAACAAAGTCTTATGTTGTTGCAAATTCCATTGTAGATGTCTCACCCCTCCTTTAACCTGAACCTGTTCATTGAGAAAAAGAAGTTTAAGACCGATGGGTCTAACTTCGTGTCCTGGTTCCGCGATCTGAAGTCCATCCTTGAAACCCACAAGGTGGCCTACATCCTTGATTCCCCCTTAGGTGATCTTCCTAGCAATGCCCCGGAAATCGAAAGGATTGTCCATGGGGTAAAAGCAGAGATTTCTTCTTATGTCCAGAGTGGCATGCTCTTTGCCATGGAGGCTGACCTGCAAAACCGCTTCATGAACAAGGGTGCTTATGAAATAATCACTGAACTCATGGTTGTTTTTGCACGACAAGTCAAGGCTGAGACGTACGAGGCAACTGTGCTTTTCTTCTCAGCCCAGATGGAAGAGCACGGCAATATCAGTGAGCACTTGGCCAAGTTGTTTGGCTGCGCTCGACTTCTGAGTGATCTGGGAAGTGTGATCCCAGAAGAGTTGGTGATTGATAGGGCGCTGATTTCTCTGCCCCCTAGCTATAAGAACGCCATAGTGGACTACGGCATGAAAGGGACGTCAAAACCCCTGTCGGAAATCCTGAAGATGCTCGAAGTAACCGAATTAGAAATCAAGCTGAAGAAGATGGAGGTAACCATCGGATCACCTGAGCGCAACTGCCCCAAGTATCTGGAGGATAGGAAGTCTGGCAAGACGGTCGACAAAGAGCAAGGTATATTTTATATACATGTTATAGATGTGTACCTTACATCCGCCCGGAGCAATACGTGGGTATTTGATACTGGTTCTGTTGCTCATATATGTAACTCTCAGGAGGAGTTACGGAATAGAAGGCGGCTGGCGAAGGATGAGGTGACGATGCGCGTCGGCAACGGATCGAGAGTCGACGTGGTGGCTGACGGCACGCTCCCTCTGCATCTACCATCGGGATTAGTTTTGGTTTTAAATAAATGTTATTTTGTGCCATCCTTGAGTGTAAACATTATAAGTGGGTCTTGCCTGTTACAAGACGGTTATTCATTTAAATCAGTGTCAAGCAATTGTGCTATTTATATGAATGATATCTTTTATGTTGATGCTCCCGAGAGTAATGGTTTATTCTTGTTGAATCTCGATCGTAGTACTCACATCCATAACATAGAGGCCAAACGAATTAAGTGTAGTGACGATACCGCCATGTTTTTGTGGCATTGCCGTCTTGGTCACATTGGTATAAAGCGCATGAAGCGACTCCACTCCGATGGACTCTTGGACTCGTTGGATTTCGGATCCCTCGATACATGCGAACCATGCCTCATGGGCAAAATGACCAGGACACCGTTCAAAGGTTTCGTTGAACGGGTGTCGGATTTGTTGGGGATCATACATACAGACGTATGTGGACCAATGAGCGTTTCGACACGCAATGGTTATCGTTACTTCGTCACCTTCACTGATGACTTGAGTAGATACGGTTATATCTACTTGATGAAACACAAGTCTGAAACGTTTGAAAAGTTCAAAGAATTCCAGAGTGAAGTTGAGAATCAACTTAATAGAAAAATCAAGCATCTCCGGTCCGATCGCGTTGGAGAGTACTTGAGTTTTGAGTTTGGCACACATTTGAAGAGTTGTGGCATAGTGCCTCAACTTACGCCCGCCGGAACTCCGCAGCGTAACGTTGTGTCCGAGCGACGTAATCGTACTCTACTGGATAGTGTCCGATCTATGATGTCTCTTACCGATCTGCCAGTGTCCTTCTGGGGTTATGCGTTAGAAACAGCCGCATTCATTTTAAATAGGGCTCCGTCCAAGTCCGTTGAAACGACACCGTATGAATTATGGTATGGCCACAAGCCTAAGTTATCGTTTCTGAAGGTTTGGGGTTGTGAGGCGTACGTTAAGAAACTACAGCCCGACAAACTCGAACCGAAGTCGGAGAAAGTCGTCTTTGTAGGATATCCGCGGGAAACCGTTGGGTACACCTTCTACAACCAAGCTGAGGGCAAAACTTTTGTCGCGAAGACCGGTACCTTTCTAGAGAAGGAGTTTCTCGCGAAAGGAGTAAGTGGGAGGAAGGTAGACCTCGATGAAATCGTTGATCCTGAACTCGAGATTCCGAGTGGCGCAACGGAAGCAATTCCGGAAACGTCCTCCGTGGAAGGAGTGGGAGAAACTGTCGAGGAAGATGTTCTACCTCGTAGGTCTGGTAGATCTCGGATCGCACCAGAATGGTATGGCAATATGGTTTGCACCGTCATGCTAGTCGAGCAAGACGAACCTACGAACTACAAGGAGGCGATGGAAAGTCTAGAGTCCGAGAAATGGCTTGAAGCCATGAAATCCGAAATAGGATCCATGTATGATAACAAAGTGTGGACTTTGGTGGATATTCCCGAAGGGCGCAAGGCCGTCGAGAATAAGTGGATCTTTAAGAAGAAGACTGATGCTGATGGTAATGTGACCGTCTATAAAGCTCGGCTTGTCGCAAAGGGTTTCCGACAAGTTCATGGAATTGACTACGATGAAACTTTTTCACCGGTAGCGATGCTTAAGTCTATTCGGATTTTGTTAGCGGTAGCTGCCTACCATGATTATGAAATCTGGCAGATGGACGTCAAAACGGCCTTCCTGAATGGAAACATTGAGAAAGAGTTGTACATGGTACAGCCGGAAGGTTTTGTCGATCCAGGAAGTGCTAACAAGGTGTGCAAGCTTCAGCGATCCAACTATGGATTGAAGCAGGCATCTCGGAGCTGGAATCTTCGCTTTGATGAGGTAATCAAAGCTTTTGGATTTATCCAGAATGTGGAAGAGACCTGTATTTACAAGAAAATGAGTGGGAGCTCGGTTGTGTTCTTAGCACTGTATGTTGACGACATATTGCTAATAGGGAATGATGTGGAACTTCTGAATAGCGTGAAGGAATATTTAAACAGTAAGTTTTCCATGAAGGACTTAGGAGAAGCTGCGTATGTTTTAGGCATAAAAATCGATCGCGATAGATCAAGACGCCTATTAGCACTGAGTCAGAGAACTTATCTTGATAAAATATTGAAGCGTTTTCATATGGAGAAGGCAAAGAAGGGTTCTCTGCCGGTTATCAAGAATAAGATATTGCGTAAGGCGCAGTGTCCGGTGACGGAACTGGGTAAGGCCGAAATGACGAAACATCCTTATGCTTCAGCCATAGGATCGATCATGTATGCAATGTTGAGTACTAGACCGGATGTGGCATTAGCTCTAAGTTTGACAAGCCGGTTCCAGAGTAATCCTGGAATGCCGCATTGGGTAGCTGTTAAGAGCATTCTTAAGTATCTCAATAAGACAAAGGAAATGTTCCTTGTGTATGGTGGTTGCGATGAGGAACTTGGCGTAACGGGTTACGTAGATGCAAGTTTCTGCTCAGACCCCGATGACTGTAAGTCACAGACAGGTTACGTGTTCAAGGTGAATGGAGGCGCCGTGTGCTGGAGAAGTGGGAAGCAACCCATAGTCGCACAATCTACAATGGAGTCGGAGTACATTGCTGCCTGCGAGGCCGCGAATGAAGCTGTGTGGCTGAGGAAGTTCGTCATCGAACTTGGAGTGTTCCCGAGCTTGCAAGACCCTGTGATCCTCTTCTGCGACAATACGGGTGCCATTGCGAACGCCAAGGAGCCAAGGTCTCACTCCACCGCCAAACACATTCTCCGACGCATCCACGTGATACGTCAGTACGTACAAGGAGGCGATGTGAAGATTTGCAAAGTGCATACGGATCTGAATGTGGCAGATCCGCTGACGAAGCCTCTCCCGCTTGATAAGCATGAACAACACCAATTAGCTATGGGTGTTAAGCTTTTACCAAGTTGTAATCTAGATTAAGTTGTACTCTAGTGCAAGTGGGAGACTGAAGGAGATATGCCCTAGAGGCAATTAATAAAGTGTATTCTTTATCATATCTCGTTTGTTCATAATAGGTTTTTGTGTCATGATGGAACCGTATTAAGCGGAAACATTAATGCGGATGTGATACGTAAACAACCAGGTCCCTAGTAGCCTCTACTAAGACTAGTTTCGTTGCGCGATTGATGATCGAGGTTTCCCGGTCATGGGGCATCGCGCCGGTCGGCAATGAGAGTCATATCGCTGGAGAGTGATGTGATGGACATACCCAGATTTGGAGAACATAGTCATTACACCTTTGACCGTGAGATCAACTCTTATTGATATTCCCCAAAGATACTTTGATTGCACCAAACGTCGTATCTTATTTAGTATGACAATAACGGTGATACTTTTGGGTATTGGAAAGGAGTATTGAGACGAGGGGTCAAGAGCGGGATTTGCCAGTCCGCGTAGCAGGATAGATACTCTCGGGCCCACTCGGTGAGATCTTGTCTAATGAGCTTGCAAGCATGTGACTAGGTCACGGAGACATGAGATCATGAACGAGTAGAAGATAGCATCGTCGGTAACGAGGTCGGGATTAGGTATGGAGATATCTATGGAACGACACTCGGACGTGCTAAGTATCGCTATGGCAAAAGGTCTAAGACTTCACGTTCAGGTTTGATAGATGAAAGTCATTCGTTATATCTCAGGGATTAATTCAGGGGGTCCAGGCCTACGAGTTAGTCGTTGATCATTGAGGAGTCTTGATCATACCTGATATTATATCGAACCGCTAGGGTAACACACTTAAGGGGTTTCGACAAGACAACCGGAAAGGAAGGAGATCACCGGGAGCGTCCCGGAAGAGGTCCGATGGAGATCGGGCAGCGCCGAAAGAGTTTTCGGAGCTAGGAAATATTATATATATTATGTTTGATATTAATTAGTGTTATTAATATGCAAATATGATTTTATATATTTATTTTCGAATTTATTAAGGCAGATTTCCCTAAATGGGCCTTCCGGACGAAAGAAGGCCCAAGAGGGGAAAATTCCCTAGGGGAATTCGGTGGGGGCCAGGAGGGCCGGCCTAGGTGGGCCAAAAGGGGCCCAACAGGGGGCCGGCGCACCTCCCAAGCCGAACCAGGCTGTGGGGGGTTAGTCCCACATTACCTGGCTGGCAAGGTTGGCTCCCCTTGGGAGCCTATATAAGAAGGGGCACCCCCAGCCTTTTAATTCACCAATTAATTCCTGATTTCTCTCTCGATCCGTGGTTCCCAAGTCGGAGCCGCCCCGAGCAAGAGGAGTTGGGGATCTCCTCCACCATAGCCCGCTGCCGCGCTGCTGGTGTTCCGGTCCAAGTCTTCCGCTGCTCGTCCTGGACTGGAGCTTCGGAGGCGTCGTCTCCACCGTACGTGTGCGACTCCCTGCGAGGTGCTGCGCTAGCGGTACTCGGAGGCCTGCTTCCTCTACACGACCTTGAGGTCGGCTACGTCGGCCTTCATCGACAACGTTTGTGCGGGAACGTAATCCCCGCTTTCGGTTTACAAGGGTACGTATTCCGATCTCCGTTCGTACTACTATATCTGCATAGAATAGATCTTGGCTAGTTTAATGATATCGTTGGTAGGAATTTTTTTGTTTTCTGCACACGATCCCCTTCAGGCAGAAACGTAAAAGTTTCAATTTTGTGGACGGCGGATTGATTTCTATAATCGTCAAGGACTAAAGCGCAAAATAGCCATGACGTACGACGCCTCACACTAAGCCGTATTATATAGTGTATATATATATATATATATATAATAGAGAAAACTGCATACGAACCGGCCGGACATAGTCACGTAGCCTATGCAACGTTAAGAAAGAAAATAAAAGAACTACTTATACGAGCCAGACATAGCCATATACGAGCCGGCCAGCCGGCTGTTGCCATACACGAAACTACTTATACGAGTCGGCTGCGTGGCCGGTCGGTTGCGGCACGTAATATTAATTGCTTTTCCGTGGTGTTTAATCATTGCATAAATCAATGAGTTATTTTGGTCTAAAAAAAAGTTAGATCAAAATAAATAGTAAGGATTTTCTATATACATATTTTAATCAATGGTTAGGATTTTAAATCAAAATAATAAGATCCATAGTTTAGATATTTAAATATTAATTATATACATATTTTAAAAAGCGAATGTGTATAAAATATGTATAAATACATATGAATAGTAAAATGATTATTGAATAGAGAGAGTAACAAATATGACGTGGTATATAACTTTGATCCCCATAGGTATAGGTTTCAGAAAATAAGCTCAATGCGCACACACATATGCAACATGAGTGTCTCATTTTCATAGCAGTAATCCAACTTAGATTATCCGACACTATATTTTATAACCTCTAATACAAAGCTACCATGCATTCATTTACTATATATATTCTATTCTATGCGTGCGTAGTATTGAAAACTTTCAAATCCAATTGAGAACTCTTGCTTCCTTCTTTGCTGCACAAAAGTAGTTGTTTACTTTTAACTGGTATGCTTCTTCCATCAAATTTGATCATGTTGACATATGTTGATTGACTACGTGACTACTGCTTCCTCACTATCCATGTCACTAGCGTGTACTACTAAGGCACATATAACCGCCCATAGAAAAAAAAGATATAATATGTTTAATTTAAATATATTTTGTACCACTTTTTTGGTTTAATGACTACGGCAACAATTTCAGACTGCGACATCTCAAAAGGAAAATAGAACATTCCCAAAGTCCGAAAAAAGGAAAAGTAAAACTGAATTTTATCCTCATGGTCACCAGATAATCAATGATAACATATGGAAATTAAGAATCCCAAGCCAAATCACTTAATGCATGAGAGGGACATGCATATGTGTATATGTGTATGTGATTCGTTTTCAAGAATTATTATCCTAGCGACTAGCTCAGGTATATTAAACCGGTTGGCCAAAAACACATCAACAATAAATCACCCTCCACTGAACATAGTTTTATATGAGCTAAAGATACAAGGAAAAAAGTTTGCGTGACACTAGAGCCAATGAAGGATTTCGGCGTAGCCTATACAACGTCGGAGAAATAGTTCAATGTAAGTTTTTGAATATTATATTCCTTTTTTCTTCAAAAAAATATTGATTTATTACTTAATAATTATTACACCCAGTAATACATGACAAATGGATCGCGTGAAAATAATACTCAACTTGGGTTAAGAACTATAACCAATGTCCACGTAAAAACTCAATCTAAGTGTTACAGTTTCATGAAACGACATAAAATTTGATCACAGTTGATTAGTTGATAATGCACCTAACACAATTGATACTTAAAATAAACAATTATATATTCAACAATCGATCAATTTTTTGAACAAATGCAATGTATTTGACTAACACCACATATAGTGACAAAAAAAACATGCTGAGCAGCTGATTCACAAAGCTTATTGCACCAAAAGATTAATGTGTCCTGGTGAAATATATTTTCCTCCGGTGAATTGGAAGTACAACGAGCTCCGCTAACCATCTCACCGCTTGGTCGTCTTTAGAAATTTGATTCCAAAGCATATTGTTGTGTTGTTATAATGTTGTGTGGATTGCTTAGATATAAAAAGGATTGGAGAAAACGTATATGATGATGTGCCGAAGTAGAACATAGATGAGGATCGGTTGATCACCATAAAAAAAGGTGGTAGGCTAAGAAGAATCAAAGAGCATATATATAATTATTGCATAAAGGCATGCATGATATTGTGTAGTAAGTGTCTGCATGTAAATGTCGATTCCCATACCATGTGTATAAGAGAGTATAAAATGTAGGAAACAAAACAAAGTTATGTATGGACCTTTGGATATTTGGCTACCCTAAGTCCTGAATTAAAAACATGAAATAAATTTTTGAGAATGTTTGATCCTATTATTTGTTTTCATCGAAAATGTTATTTGCATTATTATAGGTCTTAAGAATGATTCTTTATTGATCATTCAGAAACCATGATCAAAATTCTTTTTGTATATTTTTTTAAATAAAAAACACTTTTCTCGACTATAACTTTAATCATTATGATTTGAATGGACATACATTGCCGGTTTTTTTTTCATATTTGGTTTAAGTTGTCAAATATTTGACCTAATGTATCGGGCATACTGATACTAATGATAATTAACACGGAGTTTTGATGATAAGTTGGGCAGGATTTGTTGGTGATGTGAAAATAGTAGAGATTAAAGCACATGTAGTAAACTTTTGACTAATTTAAATTTTGAAAATAGTTCTATGACAATACATGACAATTATATGTGGGTAGGATTGTATATCAGCTAGATTGAAAATTAAGGAACAATATGAAAGGAGCAAAAATAGATCAAACTAACACTACCTACAATTATAAAACCGTGTGCATGAGATTGTTTCAAAATCCCACATTATTTGGTCAAAAACTAAATTAGTTCTAACTATTTTTCACATATATTCTTATTTTACTTATCATCATGGTTTTGATGTCCATAGAACCATGTAATTAAGAATTTCATACTTTTAGTATCTCTAAAACCACAAAAATCAAACACCTATTCAATACACTAAAGATGATGCCCTCGCATTTGCGAGGGCCACCTTGCTAGTTAATAGAACAATGAACAAGCCAATTGCACACTATTTTGTAAAAATATATTGTGTGTGAATGAGCGGTACGTCATTAAAAAGTGTTTCGGTGTCCCCGGTTCTTCGGGGCTGATTCGTCGAGCTCCATGCAGGTGGACGGGCTGTGTTGTGTTAGTAGACGCAACTCGTCTGTGTCAACATCTCTCTAAATCTACTGGCAGGTGGCTAGCTCACGACTATTGTAGGTTCACCATGGGATCATGTTCGCAACAGGAAGAAAAATGAGGCGTATTTCCACCCCCTACGGTGGTTGGTTCCCATGGTGGTGAGCGGCGGGTAAGGGTGCAGAGATGCGAAATCTTGGATGTCGGAGCTGCGGTCATGGATGGTGGATTGTATGTTAGGCTCTCGGGCAGGCGATGTTGCAGTGGTGTTTCTGATGCTTTGACGGCGGCGGGGTCTGTATCGTGTCTATTGGTAGCGGATGTGTGTGGCTGGGTCTGTGGGGGGAGGGGGCAACCCGTGATGCCTTAGTTTTTTGGGGGTGATTTCTAGCGAGAGCTCTTTTAGGTGTCGCCTCTAGTCGGTAATTTAGACTTTTTTTAGAGTAATGTGGCTACTCCCGCTTTATTTTATTTTATTGTCGATCTATTTTGTTAGGGTTTCATATCAGTTCGGACGTGTTGTTTTATCTATGAAGCATGACAAAAACCTATTCAGAGAAGTGACCGTATTTAAGAGACTCATATTGCATTGGAATACATTATGTTTCAATATCTACCTATGATATCACTATCATCTTTTTCTTCATTAATTGTTGTGACACGTCCAGGCCCGACGGGCGGCCGCCCTGAGCCGCGACAGGAAGGGGCCCCGGCCGAGGTAATACTCCAATGTACTGTTACATGATATACGTACTAGAAAAAAATAGAAAAACACAAAGAAGACCCAAAACCACCACGCAGCCACGGACCAAATCAACGGATGGATTACTGCTGAACAGGTAGGTAATTGATCGCTATAAAATAGCAGGCTCCCCGGTTCTATTTGCTCATCGTCTCCAAAGCTCTTGTTCTTAATTTTCTGTAGGAGGTTCTAAAATAGTGCTCAACAAATTAAGAGAAGAGAAGGGGGAGGGGGGAATGAGCAAGCGACCTTCTGGAAAGTCGACATCAAGCCATTTGCCCATTTTTGTTGATGCATTTTAGATATTTATTTATCAGCAAGGCCCTTTTTTATTGTCTCGCACCAGGGCCCGAATATGTATGAACCGGCCCTGGACACGTCATCATTTCCCAACATGGCATGCATGATACCACCTCTGATACCCTTATTTTGACTAGTCTTAGCCTTGGTGCATGATCTGAAGGCTAAGAAAGCTCAACAAAACAGCTAGCCTGCACTTGGCATGGACCTCCTGTGGGATAGTTAAATTAAACTCTGATGGTGCCATCAGAGATGAAGAAGGGAAGGCGGCGACTGGTGGTGTTGCTCGCGACACTGATGGCTTTAGGAGTGTGTGGTGCCGGATTTATCAGGGCATCATAGACCCTTTGATCATCGAGGCACTGGCGTTGCGTGATGCTGTTGTGGCTGCGAGAAGGCAGCATTTTGATAAAATCATTGAACTGACACTTCAGAGCATTGGCGGACACAGAGGGTGGGCAGGGTGGGCAGCGGCCCACCCAGAATTTTGAGAATTTTTTTGACCCCCCAGATATGAAGCAAATTAGGTCCAATTAGGACTCTTGGCCCAACATTTTATGGAGTGTGCCCACCCTTGATTTTTTTCCTGTGTCCGCCGCTGCTTCAGAGTTGGTTCGGTTGTGGTCAGACAGGGAAATCACCGGGCTTTGATTGCCCCTATCATTAGTGAGTTAAGTTTAGGTTTTACTCTCTTTGAGGTTGTTTTAACTCGTAGGACTGGTAATAATGTTGCCCATGAGTGTGGAAGGTACGGATGTGTACATGGAGTTTCGAGTGAGTGGTTGGATGAAAGCCCCTCGTTCCTCTCCTACAGCCTGATGGCTGATTGTAACTTTATGGTTTCAAGTTAATAAAGTGAGTCGTTGATCGTATAAAAACAAACTGTTAGAAGTCGAGTAAACCACAGTTACACTCTACAGTCAGCCCTTTACATCATGTACTCCGCCGCATCCATGAATATTTTCAGCAGGCCCCGGTCGCTGGACAGCAAATTCCTGCTCTATATGATTGCATGATATCACAAGTCCTGATATGCCTCGTCTCTGGCACAAAAAAAATCAAACCCTCCTTCGTAGTTTGTTCCTAATTAATCAAGAAACAACGTCATCAATCATCAACCCGATGATCCTTACTTTGGTGCCATTCGGACTAGGAACGCGTGTTAGTTAGCTTGTCAATTTCCTTCCTTTTTGTTATATCTTTTCCTGTGCTGACCTCGTCAGGATTCCGGCGAAGAAGCATATGCATGAGGGTTAGCTGCAATAAGAGGGAAGACCTTGCAATTAGACCGAAGACTTTGTAAAATTAGGCACGTGTACGCGCGTAGGTAGAAGCAGCATGTACGCGCAGGAGGAAGAAGGCTGCATTTGCACCAACAACCTATATAAGCATGTCTCCGACTCATGTTTTTCACTCATCTCATCGACACTTGCTGCCTACTGCTAATTGGTATCACTGCTCTACAACGATCATTCTCACAATCTCATCACCAACTGCAACATATCCACCGAGCCGCCTACTGTTAGTGGTATCCCCGGGCGTAGGCGCATCTATCGGTCGCCATGGTGTCTTCCAGTTCCAGGGTTTTTTCTTGGGTTGCACTTGCCCTGCTCCTCTTCATTGTTCTCGCGGCCACTGCCAATGGCCACGATCTCTCCGCAAGGTACTACGAGAAGACGTGCCCCAACGTGCAGAGCGTCGTGAAGTCGGTGATGGCGCACAAGGTCGCCAACGAGCCGAGAATGGGGCCGGCCATCCTCCGCCTCTTCTTCCATGACTGCTTCGTCAACGTACGTCCTCCTTGCTTGTCCTGCATCCTGCTCTTCCTCCAGCTATACTTAACGTGCTACTCCTATATGCTAATTGATTTGATTGAAATGCACGATTCAAATGACAGGGATGTGACGCCTCAGTTCTCCTGGATGCCACACCCTTCTCAGAAGGTGAGAAGGACACAGTGCCAAACGCTTCACTCGCCGGCTTCGAGGTGATCGACGAGATCAAGTCCTTGCTGGAGCACGACTGTCCGGCCACCGTCTCCTGCGCGGACATCATCGCCCTCGCCTCGCGTGACGCCGTCACTATCCTCGGAGGTCCCACCTGGAACGTGCCCCTTGGCCGGAAAGACTCCCGCTTCGCTGCCGACAAGGAAACCACCGAGAATAGCCTGCCCACACCGGAGGACAGCCTCACCGACCTCGTCGCCATGTTCGAGAAGCACGGCCTCGACGCCCGTGACATGACCGCGCTCTCCGGCGCGCACACCGTCGGCATGGCCAGCTGCGAGAACTACAAGAACCGCGCCTACGGCATAAACGGCGACGCCGACATTGACCCCGCCTTCTCGGAAACCCTGCGGCAGTCGTGCCAAGGTCCTTCTGGCGACAGTGGCAAGGCGCCCTTTGACGCGCAAACGCCGATGAGGTTTGACAACGCATACTACAAAGACCTTATTGCTCGCCGCGGTCTCCTTACGTCCGACCAGGTGCTCTATGGAGGCGGCGGGCTTCAGGATAATCTAGTGGAGATGTACAGCGCAGACGGTGACTCATTCGGCAGGGACTTCGCCAAGGCAATGGTGAAAATGGGCAACATAAACCCGCCCCATGGAATGCCAATGGAAGTGAGGCTCAAGTGCTCTATGGCAAACTAGTGACAATGCCTCAACTGAGATGCGTCGTACCCTCCCGTTTTTTGTTCAACCAAAAAATCGCAACAATGGCGTTGTATCAATTGTATTTATTTGATTCTTTTATTCATTTTAATAAGTAGTGTGATTATGTAGTGAAAGATATATGGTGCATTCAATTGTATTCACTCATTTATTCGTTCATTTACAAATATTATTATGTGGTAACACTGACGGGTGAATAATTTTCTTTTAGAAAAACTTGTCCTAGTTTATAGAACTAGTCATCAACCTGTGCATCCGCATACAAGGCATGTAGCTCTTTAAACACGGAAAACCGTATTGCCACCTGAGTTCCAGTGATCCCTCTTTTTTTTTAAAAAAATAAGAGTTTCAAAAACATTGAAACATTATGATATGCTTTCAATTGTTATTGAACATAACCTCTAATTGTTTTCCAGGTTCTTTGTATGGGAAAAAAAGAGCAATCTTATTTGTATCAGTTCCACATACGAAGGATTACATGTAACTGAGTTTTAATTTGCAAGCAATAAGAAGCAAAAAAAAAAGGTTTTATGTGGTAAACCGGTAGTACTTGATGTCGTACAAAATAGATGGCATGTTTTTTTTATTAAATCATGGATAGTCCATGTCTTGTCATGAGGAACAAAATAGAAGTTTTTTTCTGGTTTACGTTTTTCTTTATTCTATTGTTTTCGCAGTTCTTTTGTTCTGTTCAATTTATTTCTTAAAATTATGAACAAAATTCAGGAACCTATTTCTTAAAATTAACGGAAAACGGTTTTTTTCCCCGGACTAGCATGAGCAAAAGCAAACTGAAAATATATTACTGGGTCGGGCCATAACGATTTGAGCGTGAGCGTGCGTGCTACTAGGCCAGCCCGCCTGCAACTCGCAAGCCGGTTGGTTGGGTGCCTGAGTGATGCGGTTTTAGATCGTAGATCAGTAGATTGGATTCCTTCGTGAGGCTAGCTTTTGCTAGTCGCATAAGGACAGTAGGCCTTGCAAATTGGTTCATCTCCTCAGAAAATTATTGGGGAGACTCAACGGAAGGTCATTGATCTATGGCTATAGAATCAACATGATTATCTCTCCAATTCAATTGATCAATGTCGACCGCCCCTACTTGTATTGTTCCTTGTCTCATGGAACTGCATCCAAAGGTATGTTTGTGTTTTTTCTATTGAAATTATATTCTTGTTTTCTTGAAGATGTTGATTCTTCTTCTACTGTTGTGGTCATCGGAAGGTCTGATAACCCAAACTATTAATTTGGTAATATCTTCTTTAGCTTTGTCCTCACATTTTTAGTTTTCTGTCGGTCTCTTTTGTACTGTACTACGTTGGATCGCCAACAATTGAGTTCAAATCATATGTTTGTCTTTGCAATCAACTCCTATAGCCAGCGCATACTAAAATCCAGCATTATAAGAGATCGCTACATAAATATTGCTAGAGCCCAATAGATTCCATACAAGAATGTATCCAGATCCACTAAAGTGTGTCTCCCAATGGGTAAGGCCATCAGAAGTTGAAACCGTAGTTCAGAGTACATTTTATAATGGATGGAACAATCAATTACACATGACATCTCAAGTAAACTTCAACAAGAAAAAAAATTCAAGGCTTCCCATCTACCGGTACCCTACAGATCATTTGTGACGCACATTCACCTTCCCTCAGCTTTGATTAGCTGAGAGAACACCCTGCTCATCGACACATCCGAGAGGTCGTGATCAGGGTCATGCTGACCTCCGCCTTCCGCCATCGTCACACTGATGCTATCAAGGGCGCCCACATGCTGAACCTGTGACGGCAGGTCAACGATCCGGTTCATGCTGTTTACATCTGACACGGTTGAAGTGTCCGCTTCTTGGAGCTGCAGGACATACTCCAAGTTCCAGAGGACGTCGCCCATCGACGGCCGCTCCACACCGTAGTCAGCTAGGCACTTCTCTACCGTTTCACCGAACTTCCTTAGCGAGTCCGGCCTGATGGCACCGGAGAGCTTCTGATCGATGATCTGATGCAGCTCTCCCCTCTTCTGCCACTTCATCCCCCACTCTGCTAGATTCACCATTTCCCTCGGGAGTGAAGGGTCAATCACCGGCCTTGCACAAAGCACCTCCAGCATAACAACGCCGAAGGAGTAGACGTCTGACTTCTCGGTCAGCTGCTGCCTTCGGAAGTATTCAGGGTCCAGATACCCAAAACTACCTTTCACTGCAGTGCTGACATGAGTTTGATCAAGCTCAGGCCCAGTCTTTGACAGCCCAAAGTCAGCGACTTTTGCGAGGAAATTCTCATCAAGCAAGATGTTTGCAGACTTGACATCACGGTGGATGATGGCCTTTGCAGAACCAGTATGAAGATAATGCAGGCCCCTTGCTGCTCCGATGCAGATCTCCAAGCGCTGCTTCCAGTTGAGTGAGGGGTTTTCTGAACCATACAGGTGGCTCTTGACGGTCCCGTTCTCCATATACTCGTATACCAAGATCATCTCATTCCTTTCATCACAGTACCCAATTAGAGACACCAGATGGCGGTGACGCAAACGTGAAAGGAGCTCAATCTCTGTACGGAACTCATTGAGACCTTGCTGAGACTTGGGGTTTCCTCGCTTCACTGCAACCTTTGTGTCATCCCTCAACACTCCCTTGTACACTTTTCCGAAACCTCCAACTCCAATGACCCAGTTCTCATCAAAACTGTTTGTTGCTTCTTGGAGCACATTGAAGGCAAAGCGATATCCATAGCTTCCACCATTCATACCTGATGTGAGTGTAGTGCCATAAGAAGTTCTACTTCCTGTACTAAGAGACGTGAGTCCATTAATAGAGAACGGCATCCAGGTCTTCGAGTGCTGCTTGTCATCGGTCTTTTTCTTCCGGCAAAGCAGTACCAGAACAAGGATAATTATCACAAGTCCAATAACCGCAAGGACTGCCCCAATAATAACACCCAAATTTTTGTGTGAACCAGAAGATCCAACAGTAAAAGCAGTACCTGAGCCACTGCCCATCTTCATAACCTCAAGGCCATTCAGAATCCCATCAGGAAGTGCATTGTTCAAGGCGGACGGCCCAATGCTGATGCTGAGCTTGCTAGTTGCATCATTAGATGAAAGAACCACATCAACATAGATAGCTGTAGCCAACTGATTCATTGACAGCGATGAGAGATCAAGATCATGCTGTGCATAGAAGCCCCCCACATATGCATTGAAGTAGAGCTGGTTCAGTGCCTTACTGACTATATCACAGAAGTGAAATCTTATCAGATAGCTGAAGCCTGCATCCACATCAAACTGCCATGTCATGTTGAAAAGTGCGTTGGATGTATTTGAAGCTGCCAATTCTGTAGCTGTACCGTAGACAACATCGGGTGCAGTCACTGAAGTTGCTCCGCCATTCATGTAGTTGACAGCCTTGCCATATGTAACTGTTTTGGTCACACTGGGGTTTAGTATGTACTTTTGATCACTCTGCCAACTCCTCGAGAGGGTGTCATTGTTCGGAGTGACCTTCGGACCACCCATGTTGACACGATACACCGTCTCCAGTGACTGTGTAGACAAACCGCTGTACTGCTGCACAGGGTTGACCATTTGGGCACCATCGACTATGAGATCATCTGGGATGGAAAGCACTTCAATTGCGTTGATGAATGCAATTCCGTTTGACGGCTGGAAGGAAAGAACAAGCTTGTCACGGGTTATGTTCAAAGAGTATTCCTTGAACAGTGGTGCGGTCTTGTCTGGCTGCTGAAAGTCGCTAAGCAGTAGCACATCTTGGGTCGACACAGTGAACTTGGCGGTGGAGAGGTCATAACTCTGGTAGATGAAGGGGAAGAAGTAGAGGCGAACAAAATGCCGCCCTTGCTTTTGGATTGGGAAAGTATAGGACGATGGGCTCGTGAAGATGCGGGCAGTCTGGTAAAGAGCTGAGTTGTCAAACGAGGAGACCCCATTGGCAGATGTGCCAGCAAGGATTTCTTGAGAGGTGTCCACTGTCACCGGAGACGCCCCATCGGAAGCGAAGTTTCTCCCGCCGACTGTCGTGCCCTTAGCAGACCCACAATCAACGAGGTAGCTGTCGGCAGGCTCGAATTGCGCTTGCACCTTACAGATGCCAGCGGATGACCAGAAACATAAAATCATCAAGGTTGTGATTCGCAACATCCTTGTCTCCATCATGACGTTGACCTGAAATACAAAAATGTGCACAACGTTTGAGATGGCATGTGCAATTACAAGCTATACTCTTAAGCTGAATAAGCAAGAATAATGCTACCCAGAGAGCAAAAGACTGGATCTGGAAATACACAGGAATTGAAACAATCTACAAGGGTTGAACATTTGACAAACGGAACAGCGCGAAAGAGGGATAAACTGAACTAGGCCTAGCCCTTGGGATCACACCACAGGATCCCCACTGAAGCAAACCGAATCCCAGCAATGGACGTTTTCACTACAGTAGCTAGACGTGTTGGATTTGGAGAGTTCATTCATCCCATAAAGGAAGAACCTGGTTTTGATTCCTAAAAGCAAGGGAAAGACCAAGACTAACTATAGAGCTATCCAAGCAGGCTGGGGCTTCCTTACCAACACAAGAATCGGTCCTGGTGAGATATCCCCTCCACCCGAATGCAGCGGAGTGGAGCAAGAAAGGGGAGGAGAGCTCAGGTGGTTGCCTAGACGCTAACTAGGCGGCGGCGCCGTACAAGATACGGAGGTAGTGCCCGGCGGCGCCGATTTGGGAAGATGACAGTGTGGGAGCTGGGAGGAGGAGGTATGGAGCAGACCACCGTGCCTGGTTGCGGTTGGCAGGAGATGGGCGCCGAATTTGTTGAATGATTATTCTGCTCGAAAAGAACGAGGAATATGTGAGTATCCAGAGTTTTTTTTCTCTTTTCGATCTCGTTCTTTCTAACCTGCTACAGCTACGAGATTATACTCCTACATCCTACACGCTGCATTCTGTGATTCCGTCTCGTCTCCTTCCGTTTGTGAGGTCGAAGGCGCAGCTACGTAACTCAAGATCAAAGCAAAAAAAAATCTAGAAAATGGTAAAAACCGCCCCTTTTATTTTTCCGGAGGAAAAATAAACCGCCACAAAATCCCACGAGCAGGACGAACAGTTTCAAGAACAGTAAGCTCGTCCGAGCACGAGAAGCTGGATCCAAGGCACGCACCTCTGTTGGTCGACCGGCGCGGCCCACGGCGGGCATTCGGCGGCCGAGATCCGGCCAAGATCGACGCGGCTCGTTCTCCGCCGGCAAGCGAGGCTCCGAGAACGCCACCAGGCGCCCGGTAACCAAATGCTCCGGGAAGCACCTCGAGAAGAAGAGACGGAAACCGCAGCCTGGACTGGAGCTCGCCGAGGGGGGGAATGGAGAGAATGAAAAAGGGCCTCTTTTTCTTGGAGGAGTTTCTCGGCTCGGCTTTACGGAGCAAGCAAACGCTAAGCTAGAGAGAGAGAGGAGTTAAGAGGAGGTGCGTGAGGGAGAGAGTGTGCAGCTGCTGCCACCTTAGAAAGGAATAATAACAGCTAACTTCGATTCAGCAGAAGTGGATGCAGCTGAGCTGACAGGGACGGTGCTCAACTGCTGATGCGGATGCTTGTTTAGTTTAGCATTTAGTTATGCGGAAACGCCGGTCTGATTAGTGCACACCAGTCCTGTCTACCGGTGTTTGGTAGCTAGATTAGGAACCAGATTGCTATTTTGTGCAAACCAAAGTTCTGCTTTCTCCGGTCACTACAAAAATGGTTGACAGAACAGTAATCTACACGGCAGCTGTGCTTCCACGACGAGCTTGCCCATTATCTGTGCTCCACTCCCGAGAAGCGATCGTGTGCTAGCTTGTGATCTTCTTTGAGAAAAGAAGTGATGCACATTTCTTCTTCTACTTCTTTTTCTCGTTGAGAAAAATGAAACATCGTTCTTTATTTTCGGCCGGGATGTTCATCTCTCTACTTTGATTCTTTGAACGAAGAAAAACATGTGGCGGTGGCGGATTTGCTCTCCACTTGCACAAAACAAAGTCGGTTTTCTCCGTGGATGCATTCGTTTGACCACCACGTACGTACCCCAAAGCCCTCTCAACGCATTCAAGTATTCAACTATTAGTATGTGATATTTGTGCTCCTCACGTCCCACATTTCCGATTTGTTTTGAAGGATAGATAAAATGAGTCAAATGGAATTTTTATTTTCCATAGACCGTTAGAATAAACTTGTAGAACAAACATGACGATATCCTTTATTAGTGAACGAAGAAGCACGACTATTCTGAGTTCTGGTTTGATCATAATTGTTATCATTAGTCTCTGCGTATCGTCAAAATTCAGATTGCAGCTGTACATTACTAACCCACTGACTCATAGTAGGTATATCCGTTTTTTGGTAGTTGGAACCGTGTAACATGGGCTTGAACAGTGCTCATGCTTGCTGCCAACGCTTCGGAAAGAAAACATAATTTTTTGCTCCATTAATTGCGGATTCTTTGTAACCAGTTGTCCTCGGATTGAAAATTGCAGCTCTACATAGTGAAGTTTGAAAACTGCCCGAGATAATAGTATAGTCATGAACTGATGAATAAAAGACATATGTTTACTTCCATAGTTGCAGATTAACGATGTTTCGGTGACTATATCATTGTTTGTATATCAAAGGAATTTGTTTATCTCTAGAAATACACAAGTGCATCGAACACAACATGGTTACCAGCTGTTGATCTCATCTGCATGCTCGTGCTTTGCAACTGCGACATTTCAAGCAGACAACCACCGCTCCATGGGCGCCTTTTATATAGTCCCTTCGAGAAAAGATTAGTATACTAATGTAATCAGTGAGTCATTAGCGCCGGGATGTTAGCCCGATTGCACGCATTACGATGTCCACCTCTGATCGACTGTTGTCTACATGCCTCTATGGCTCACCTGTTCTACGTGCTAAGGTGCTATACTCCTGTACTCCATGTATATTTGTGCTTCATGGACAGGTCGTCAGCATCATATCGTGCCATTTTGTCAGCAATTTCAGCATGTCTTTCCGTGTGCCATTTTGTCAGCAATTTCAGCATGGAAGGTTAACTGTAGATGTAAGGCAATATCGGAACAGCGAGCTCAGGAAAATCGGTTGAGTGGAGAGATTAAGTAACCATCCCATGTGAGAAACAGACGATTCTCTTTGCATCTCGCTGTAATCGTTTCATGTGTCAAAGTTCGGTGAGTGGACAGTTAGAGCAAGCTGAAAATGATAATGACTCTATCACGAAGATGGAGGCACATGGCAAGATGGTCCAGATATATCATTTCTACATCACTGATGTTATGTATGCTTATTATGTGGGGTGAGACTGGGAGGATATGCATGTAAGGTTTGACCCGGTGTTCCAAAACTCTATCTTTTTTGTTATGACGGCAGGAATTGTGGGGCTCTGTTTTCTCGCAATTTAAGTTAGTGGTCCGGTTCACCGGGGAACCCGTAATTAGTCTAAAAATCACAGGAGAAATCTGAGAAATTTCACAAAAGCTGTCGGGAAAATGCACGAGTTTTCGAAAAAAAAAACAAATGTAGCTAAATTATTCCGGAAAACAAGATAATTATCGACAAAAATATAACTTCCATACTTATGTTCCAATATGATCTATATTTTTTTAATTTTCTTTCTTACACATTGGCTGAGTTATTGTTTTGGTAAGGTTCTATTTTTTTTCTATTTTGTTAAGGTTCTCTCATAGAGGTGGTTGCGCTACCCAAGTTAACACAGACAGTGTCGTGCCGTCTTGAGCAAATCTTAATTTGGTTGTTACTCTGTAACATGGGCAAGGAATGAAGGAAGGAGTGCACATGGACGGTGGGCATGACTGAGAAGTACGTATAACTAATCGTACACACAGACCTGTAATCCCGCTCAACCTGAGCAATCATACGCATGCATGATCCCGTCCAGCTAGATCGATTATTGTATATTTGATCCGAAATATCTGTCACTGATTCTCCTAAGAGTTGTACGTGAGTAGTTCTTTTCGTACGACACTTGAAATTGGATTTGAGGGAGTAGATAATTCCTCGAGGAATTCAAACGAAGAAGCTATAAAATAGGTAAAGTATTTAGAGCTCATATATTATCGATGCTCCACAAACTATTCAAGTTGACATACACCTTCCATGTCTCTGTCTTGTATCTAGACGATCGATTGAAAACAAAAAACAAAAAACAATAATCTGCAAGTTGACATACACTCCTCGTCGTGCTGGCCAAGAACTGTGCCGCACTCGCAGTCGTAGCGGGGCCTCTAGTACTACTGCGGAAACGAAACAAAATGGGAGGCGAAAGAGAGAAAAACAAAACATCAGCTAGCCGGTGCACCCCATGTGATGATGATGACGTGAAACTTCCCGGTACGCGTGGCTGGCTGCAGTGCTAACCAAATTCCGAAATGTTGTTTTCTTTAATAGAGATTTTTTTTTCAAAAAGGTGTTGTTGGGTTGGCAAACTCTCGTTTGATTGTTCTGGTCAAGGAGACTTGCCAGAAGGACACGAGATGGACCACACGGAAGCAAGGCTAGTCCACCTCATTTGCCACTCGGCTTATGTTATCTCAGCTACAGGCGATGGAGATGGTGCACATAGATAGGAAGAGGGGCGGCGCAACTCGGTTTCGACAAGATGGACCAGAAGGGCGCATGTGTCTTGAAGGTGGGCAATTGGGCTCCAAAGCATATTGTGAACCCACGATGTTATACAATGTGTGTTTGATTGTGGATGGTCAAGTTCGGCGGCTTGCAACTTCTTCTCTTCGGCGAAGGTGATTAGGTCGTCCGCATTGTGATCGTCGACCATGGGCCCGTGTGGGCGATGAGGTTGGTTGTTTCAGTGTTGTGTTAGTGCGGCTCTTCCGAGGGTCGGCTTTCTCGCCTTTGTTGTCGTGTTCCCGTATGTTTCTGACATAAGAGTTTCGTCGTTTTCTCTTCGACTTTGTGACATGTCTTCTGGCTCGGTCCCCATTTCAATTTTAGCCTGATTTTCCATTAATTAACCTAGGCAACATCTTATAATACTACAACACCTACGCCAAAAGCGTTGAATCATTTTAAGACTATTCATCATAGAACTAGAGCGAGGTCGGAGTTTAGTGAGGGGCAACCTCAGGTTGCTGTTGTCCTCCTGTACCCTCTAAAATCTTCAGCACGCTTATCATTCGAAGCGGGACAAAAAGTTGTTTGTGATATAGGTTATCTTTGCAAACTAACGTGGTTGCAAGTCAAACTTACTATAATTTACAATGTTTAGAGAGAATTAGCAACACCATAATAGTGTATTTGCAGGACTATACGCTCACTCTTGCTCTCATGCATTTAGTGGTTGTTTGGATTAGGAAAATATAAATCCAGGGCCGGTCCATAGGCGGTGACGGGATGTAAACCCGGCAAATCACTCGGTTAGGTACCTCGGGTTTCGCATGGGGAGAGAAGTATGGCGGTTGGTGGTTCCGGACGACTGACAAGCAAGGATTTACCCAGTTTCGGCCCCTCATTGGGAGGTAAAGACCTACTCCTGCTTGTCTGATCTTGTATTGATGATGATTACATGATGGTCTTGAAGGCGATTGAGATGGACAGGGCTAGATGCGACGTTGGCTATTGTCTATTGTGATGTAGCTTATTGTGGTGCGGCTTTTCTTTTTGTCTACCCCTCCCTGTGTTTATATATGGAGCCAGGGGGTTTTACAGGAGAGTCCTAGTAGACTACGAATAGGAGACCTTGTCTTGTTCTTCAAGTTATTTCCTTAGCAGCTTCTTGGTCTTCATTGGGCCACCCGGCGATTGAGATGGACAGGGCTAGATGCGACGTTGGCTATTGTCTATTGTGATGTAGCTTATTGTGGTGCGGCTTTTCTTTTTGTCTACCCCTCCCTGTGTTTATATATGGAGCCAGGGGGTTTTACAGGAGAGTCCTAGTAGACTACGAATAGGAGACCTTGTCTTGTTCTTCAAGTTATTTCCTTAGCAGCTTCTTGGTCTTCATTGGGCCACCCGGTGGGCCTCCTCCTCATTATACGCCATAGTGGGGGTACCCGGAAGGTATACCCACGTCAGGCGGGCAAATAAGGCAACCTCCGAGGGGCCTAGAAGAAAATGGACCCTTAGAGAAGTATTAGTATCCATCGAGAATACTATTTTATCACTTTAAGAAAACTGAATATATGGAATATATCAATTTGTAAAACCAAGTCGACATAATGTTCTAATTAACCCGTAGCACGTAGGAACAAACCAACCCGATCAGCGGCCACATGTTTTAATTAAGTTGTTAGTCTCTTCTCATGTGATTGTTTAAACACAAATTTGTGCTCACGGTTTTTAATACTCTCTCTGTTCCTTGATATAAGGTGTATAGTTTTTTGAAAAAAAATCCAAAATACAAGGTGTATTTGCTATTTATGGACAATTTGACCCATCAAAAAATAAAATCTAGTCTCGAAAGAGCGATTTAACGGACTGTATTTATTTTATACCAGTTAAGAACTCATCTCTCGCCATATTTTTCTATAAAAAATAGTACACTATGTACAAAATAGTATGTCTTAATATTCGTGCAATAAAACTTATACACCCTACATTCAGGAACGGAGGGAGTATTGATTTTGTGCATAAACTTTTATTTGAGAAATAGTATCATTAATTGCATAAACCAGATGATACCAAGTGCTTCGCAGACTAGCATATCAAACTGAAATCAAGTCTAAAATAGACCTTACAATCGATGTATTTAGTACAAAACATGCTATAGTGTAAACTTATCTCCAAACCAAACTTCAAGACATATTATTGTTGATATTTCAAATTTACTATAAAAGTATATCTAAACATCTTATCTAATCATACACGAGAATATTGTTAATATATTTATTTATTAGACCCTACATTTTAGAGGTCTCTACCATGATATTAAGGTGTTCAAATATAGTTGAGCACACATGGATACATACTCATAAAAATAAACACATTTATAAGTTATGCTAATATGAAAATAACTCATTGAGCTATTTTTTATGAAAAGGGACCATGACGCAATTTTTATTGATAGACCTTGGAATAGTATATAAAATGATATGATTAATATTAGCCATGTCTCATTTAGTGACCCAAGAAAACCCGTGGCGGCTGCGGATTTATTCAACAAAGCAAAGTTGTGTTTTTCATGAATGCATTCCGAGGAGCGCGAGGTGGCCACCCCCCTTTGAACGCATTCAAGTATTCAACTAAGTGATACTTGTGCTCCTCACGTCCCGCATTCCGATTTGTTTTCAAGGATAAATAAAATGGGTAAAATATTATTATTATGTTTTAATATAATCATTAAAAGTTTCTTCGTTATAAGCAAATAAAAGTTGTAGAAACAAACGTGATGATACTTTTTTACTGGATCGAAGAAACCCAACTAGTCTGAATTCTCGTTTTATCATGAATATTAGAACATGTATGCTAATTAATTTAGTGCACAGTCACGTCCTGCATGTGATTCCTGCACATATGAGTTGTAAGTTGGATTATAACCGAGATCAAATTAGAGTTTTAAAAAATATCTGAACTGTTAGATTTGCTTATTGGTATTATTAGGCATGCATTACGGCATGGATTGCAACTCATTTAAGAACATCACTTGACTGAAACTGGGAATTAATCACTCTCATTTTAAAGTCTCTATGTACCGTTAAATTTAAAATTGCATATGTACATAATTAACACTCTCGCTCGTTGTAGTATGTCCGTTTTTGGTAGTAGTTGGAATCGTGTAACATGGGCTTGAACAGTGCTCATGCTTGCTGCCAACGCTTCGCAAAGAACAGATCTGTTTTTCTTTTTTGTTTTTGCCATTACAGATTCACTGAAACCAGTTGTCCCCGAATATTTTTTTTGCACGTAATTGAAGTTTCAAATTCGCCCGGGATAAGTACGATCATGAACTGATGAATGTACATCATGTCACTGTATGTTAGACCTGGATAGTTGCAAATGCATGATGTTTCAGTGACTATATCATTGCTATTTGCTAATGTCAAAGGAATTGTTTATTTTATTGTGCGCAAATTTATGGTACACAGCACATGCGTACCATCTCATTTGCTTGCTTGCGCTTGGCAACTGTGACAAAACAAGCAGACAACCACCGTTCCACGGGCGCCTTTTATATTGTCCCTTCGAAAGAAGATTACCTAGTAACTGATCGATCAGTGAGTCATTAGCGCCGTGATATTACCGTGATTGCACGCATTATTACAATGTCCACCTCTGATGGACTGTTGTCTCATGTCTGTGCTGTATGGCTCGCCCACTAGTAGAAAACAGGCTAAAGGACCAAACTCCAAAATCTCATTTGTTCCCCGGTCGTACTGTAAACCTGCAAACCAGGACAGATGGGGCATAAAACCCGCCGAGCGCTTCAGGCGACACCCATTTGTCCCAGTTTCAGCCACGAACCGGGACAAATGAGGTAGCACCCGCCGAGCACTCCAGCGTACCCCTTTTTGTCCCGGTTCCAGTCACGAACCGGGACAAATGTCATGGTTTCAGTTACGCGCGCGCGGAAGCCGAGCCATCGCCGCGTTTTTTCGACGCGCACGGAAGACGAGCGGAAATACGGCGCCGTCGGCGATTCCTCTGCCCTCCGGCGATTAATTCCTCTGCTCTCCGGCCGACGATTCATCTTCCTCTCCGACGCTATAAAATGCACTGCACAGTACGACTCCTCCACACACACCATCTCTCCGGCCATCTCTCCTCTCTTTCTCCGTCCCTATGGAGCCACTCGTGCCTCGGTCCGATGAGTTTTACGACTACAAGAAGGAAGGCATGCGGTTCAAGGTTTGGGTCACCCTTGGTGCATGGCGCGTGGAGAAGTGGATCCGCGACGTGAAGAACTACTTCCTCGACGCCGCTCCGATCAAAGCCGTTGGACTCGATTGCGAGTTCACCGACCCTCGACGGAAGGATACTCCGCAGTGCGCCGCCGTCCTTCAACTCTTGGTGGCGACCGAGACTCTTGTCTTCCAAATTTGCAAAGCTGATCGGGTGCCACAGGTCCTCGTGGATTTCATAGGTGATGAGACAATCAAATTCTACGGCGTGGCAATCCATAATGACATGAAGATGCTAGCGTACTACGGAATTATTATTCGGTTCGCGGTCGACCTGCAGAGGGATCGCCGAAACCCTACCGGCAATATTACTCCTAGTCTATATGCTCTCGCTAATGCGATCATTGGGACAAATCTTGAGAAGAAGAAGAAATACAAGAAGAAGAAGAACACGGACGACGACAAGGAAGACACGTTAGAAGAAGACCTAATTTTTGGATGGGGCAACGTTCCATTGAGGTACGATCAAGTCGTATATGCTGCTTTAGACGCTCGCCTTGGCTTCGAGATTGCACGGAAGTGGGATAGTCTACGCGGCTATAATACAGAGTATGATCATCTTAATGTCGTTGATGAGTAGACTATCTATTTATTCCGTTACGCAAAAATTCGGTGTGCGCGTGTTCTCTTGTATTGACCGAAATATATCTAAAGTTTGCAAAAATGTTTTCAAATTTCAAAGTTTGCAAAAGTTATTTAAAACAGAAAACAGAAAATGGTTTTGTATTAGTTAGTCAAATTCAAACACTTTTCATATTCATAGTTTTTCCAAAATCCAAAGTTTGCAAAAGTTATTTAAAACAGAAAAAAAAAATGAAAAAACCTCCATCTGTCCCGGTTTCAGTCACAAACCGGGACAAATGGCCTCCTTGTTGTCCCGGTTTGTGACTGAAACCGGGACAAATGGGGGGTGCCTATATATACTGATCAGCAGCCCCCTCCCAAAACCATTGGAGACATTTTTTTTTGAAATGGAAGGAGGGGTGTGTGCTAGTCTGTTTTTTTTGTATGCATGCAAGGTGTTTGATGAAATGCCCGAGAGAGTTCACGAAATGATTTGATGTACACTTAAAGAAGTTTATTCTTCTTTTCGATCAAGGTTAATTTTTCTCTCATTTCATTTGTAATTAATTGATACCGTGCATGTTCAGTGTTTATTTGTCGATGTTCTGTAATGGTTATTGATGTAGTTCATTATATAATGCAGATGGACCGACAATGGATGTATGGTGACCGACGCACTGCCGAGTACATGACAGGTTTGAGGAAATTTCTAGAGAAAGCCCAGGCCCACAGTACCAATGGTTTCATGTGTTGTCCATGTGTCAACTGTCAGAATAAGACATATCACCCAAACGTGAGAACCCTTCAAAGTCATCTTATTCGGCATGGTTTCATGCCCAGCTATAATTGTTGGACGAAGCACGGAGTACGGAGAAGACAATGAAGAAGAGGAAGATGATGACAACTATCCTATGTTCCCGGAGTACGGAGATTCTGCAACGGGGGAAGCTGAAGCTAAAGAGGCACCAGATGAGCCCACTGACGATCTTGGTAGGGCCATTGCTGATGCAAAGAGAGAGTGCGGAACTGAAAAGGAGAGGTTGAAGTTCGACCAGATGTTAGAGGATCACAAGAAATTGTTGTATCCAAGTTGCGAAGATGGTCAGAAAAAGCTGGGTACCACACTGGAATTACTGCAGTGGAAGGCAGAGTGTGGTGTGACTGATAAGGGATTTGGAAAGTTGCTGCAGATAATTAGGAAGATGCTTCCAAAGGTCAACGAGTTGCCCGACAACACGTACGAAGCAAAGAAGGTTGTGTGCCCTCTAGGATTAGACGTGCATAAGATACATACCTGCCCTAATGACTGCATCCTCTACCGCGGTGAGTATGAGAATTTGGATGCATGTCCAGTATGCACTGCATTGCGGTATAAGATCAGACGAGATGACCCTGGTGAAGTTGAGGGTGAGCGTCCCCGGAAGAGGGTTCCTGCCAAGGTGATGTGGTATGCTCCTATAATACCACGGTTGAAACGCCTGTTCGCGAATAAAGAGCATGCCAAGTTGTTGCGATGGCACAAAGAGGACCGTAAGAAAGACGCGATGTGTAGACACCCCGCTGATGGGTCGCAGTGGAGAAAAATTGAGAGAGAGTTCCCGGAATTTGAAGATGACGCAAGGAACTTAAGGTTTGGTCTAAGTACAGACGGCTTCAATCCGTTTGGGGAGCAGAGCAGCAGTCATAGCACATGGCTTGTGACTCTATGTATTTATAACCTTCCTCTTTGGTTGTGCATGAAGGGAAAGTTCATTATGATGCCATTGCTCATCCAAGGCCCGAAGCAACCCGGCGACGACCTTGATGTGTACCTCAGGCCATTATTTGAAGAACTTTTACAGTTGTGGCGGGAAGAAGGTGTACGGGTGTGGGATGAGCACAAACATGAGGAATTTGACCTCCGAGCTTTGCTTTTTGTAACAATTAACGATTGGCCTGCTCTTGCTAACCTCTCAGGGCAGTCGATCAAGGGGTACAATGCATGCACACACTGTTTGGGTGAGACTGAATGTTTATATTTGGATAAATGTAAGAAGTGTGTGTATCTGGGGCATCGTCGATTTCTTCCGATCAGGCATACCGCAAGGAAGAAAGGCAAGCATTTTAAAGGTGAGGCTGATCACAGTAAGAGGCCTGTCAACCGTACTGGTGAAGAAATATTTGATATGGTCAAGGATCTAAAAGTAATCTTTGGAAAGGGTCCTGGAGGACAACAGGTTCCGAAAGACGCTAACGGGCACGCACCCATGTGGACGAAAAAATCTATATTTTGTGAGCTACCATATTGGAAGGTCCTAGAGGTTAGATCTGCTATCGACGTGATGCACGTGACGAAGAATGTTTGCGTGAACCTGCTAGGCTACTTGGGCGTGTACGGGAAGAAAAAAGATACAGAGAAAGCACGGGAGGACCAGAAACGTGTGAAAGAACGAGACGACCTAAGTCCCGAACACTACGAAGGTCCTGCCAGCTACGCTCTTACCAAACAAGAGAAAGTAATATTCTTTGAATGCCTGAGCAGTATCAAGGTCACGGCTGGGTTCTCGTCGAATATAAAGAGGATAGTAAATGTGAGACTCCAAAAATTTCAGAACCTAAAGTCTCATGATTGCCA
Source organism: Poa annua (assembly GCA_026929855.1). Taxonomy (NCBI): domain Eukaryota; kingdom Viridiplantae; phylum Streptophyta; class Magnoliopsida; order Poales; family Poaceae; genus Poa; species Poa annua. The sequence goes on from CM049430.1 coordinate 84,853,241, forward strand.
CGTGATTATGACGCAATTGCTTCTGATTGCACTGAGGGGGCTACTACCGGAAAATGTTCGAGTACCCATTGTGAAGCTTTGTGCATTCCTCAATGCAATATCTCAAAAGGTAATCGATCCGGCGATTCTACCAGGGTTGCAAAATGATGTGGTCCAGTGTCTTGTCAGTTTTGAGTTGGTGTTCCCTCCATCCTTCTTCGATGTTATGACGCATCTCATGGTTCACCTAGTCGAAGAGATTCAAGTTCTCGGTCCTGTATTTCTGCACAGTATGTTCCCTCTCACCATTTGAGAGGTTCATGGCAGTTTTAAAGAAATATGTGCATAACCGTGCTAGGCCAGAAGGAAGCATCTCCAACGGCTACGGTAACGAGGAGGTCATTGAGTTCTGTGTTGACTTTATTCATGACCTTAAGCCGATAGGTGTTCCACAATCACGACATGAGGGTAGACTTAGTGGAAAAGGCACACTAGGAAAGAAAACAAAAATTTGTATGGATGGACATTCTTTCACTGAAGCACACTATACAGTTCTACAAAGTTCTACCTTGGTGGCCCCGTATATCGATGAACACAAGAATCTTGTACGCTCTCTACACGCGGGGAAGTCTGACAACTGGATTGTACGTACACACATAGCGACGTTCAGCGGTTGGTTGCGAGCACATCTTGAAAATAAAAACAAGGTTGATGAACAGTTACACTTGTTGGCCAGGGCACCATCTACAACTATATGTACTTTCCAAGGGTACAAGATAAATGGGAATACATTTTACACAAGTGTCCAAGGTAAAAAGAGCACGAACCAAAACAGTGGTGTTCGCATTGATGCAACAAACAACAATGGGCAGAAGAACACATATTATGGTTGCATAGAGGAGATATGGGAACTTGACTATGGACCTTCTTTTAAGATCCCTTTGTTTCGGTGCAAATGGGTCAATCTGAAAGGCGGGGTTGAGGTAGACAAGATGTACGGAATGACAACAGTGGATCTAAACAATCTTGCGTACAGAGACGAACCATTCGTGCTAGCCAATGATGTGGCTCAGGTTTTCTATGTGAAAGACATGTCTAGCAGACCCAAAAAAAGAAACATCCTGGGAGTGGAGGAGCCGAGGCGTCACATAGTTCTTTCAGGAAAAAGAAACATCGTGGGAGTGGAGGACAAGACAGACATGTCAGATGATTATAATAATTTTGATGAAATTCCGCCTTTCGTAGTGAACATTGACCCAATCATCAAGTTGATTGAAGAAGATGTTCCATGGTTCCGACGCAGAAGAACTGGCAGTGTTGTGTGATGGAGATGTTGGTGCGATATGTAATAATTAATATATTAAACTTTTTATATGAAGAAGATGCTCCATTTTTACCTGCATATCAAATGGATCCGTCGGCGTTGATAGAACAAAACACACGATTTCACCTGCATACAGCCCCACGGTGGCTCTTGATGAGTGCATGCATATCAAATGCACCGTGGGGCGTATGCAGGGAATCCGAGTAATTTGTATATATTCCTCAGTAGATGAATTGAACTATTCTTTTGATAGAACAAAACACACGATTTTACCTGCATACAGCCCCACGGTGGCTCCTGAGTGCCTGCATATCAAATGCACCGTGCGGCGTATGCAGGGAATCCGAGTGATTTGTATACCACACACCACCCGGCTAGGCACTAGAAGGAGGAAACACTGAGTGCTCGCATCGTCCGAGAGGGGGCTATATATAGGGTCACAGGCTCAACCAGTGGTACTGATAGTGTTGATCCAACAGCTCTCAAGTGCTCAAAAGAAGCACACCCCTGATCCAACGGCTAACAAGTGTTTCAAAGAAACACACGATCCGTGTGCTTCTTTAGTCCCGGATTGAAACTGAAAGCGTTAATCGAAAAGCTCAGAAGCAATCAAAAGAAACACACACCTGATCAAACGGCTTACAAGTGCTTGAAAGAAACACACGATCCGTGTGCTTCTTTAGTCCCGGTTTGAAAGTTAAAGTGTTGATCGAACAGCTCAGAATTCCAAAGTTTGCAAAAATTATACAAATTCACATTCAAAATAGTTTTAAACTAATTAAAATAATGGTTATAGAAAAGAGAATTTTTTTTTGTATTAGATAGTCAAATTCAAACACTTTTCATATTGAAAGTTTTTTCAAATTCCAAAGTTTGCAAAAGTTATACAAATTCACATTCAAAATAGTTTTAAACTAATTTAAATAATGGTTATAGAAAAGAGAAAATGTTTTTGTATTAGTTAGTCAAATTCAAACACTTTTCATATTGAAAGTTTTTTCAAATTCCAAAGTTTGCAAAAGTTATACAAATTCACATTCAAAATAGTTTTAAACTAATTTAAATAATGGTTATAGAAAAGAGAAAATGTTTTTGTATTAGTTAGTCAAATTCAAACACTTTTCATATTGAAAGTTTTTTCAAATTCCAAAGTTTGCAAAAGTTATACAAATTCACATTCAAAATAGTTTTACACTTATTAAAATAATGGTTATAGAAAAGAGAAAATGTTTTTGTATCAGTTAGTCAAATTCAAACACTTTTCATATTGAAAGTTTTTTCAAATTCCAAAGTTTGCAAAAGTTATACAAATTCACATTCAAAATAGTTTTAAACTTATTAAAATAATGGTTATAGAAAAGAGAAAATGTTTTTGTATTAGTTAGTCAAATTCAAACACTTTTCATATTGAAAGTTTTTTCAAATTCAAAAGTTTGCAAAAGTTATACAAATTCACATTCAAAATAGTTTTAAACTAATTTAAATAATGGTTATAGAAAAGAGAAAATGTTTTTGTATTAGTTAGTCAAATTCAAACACTTTTCATATTGAAAGTTTTTTCAAATTCCAAAGTTTGCAAAAGTTATACAAATTCACATTCAAAATAGTAGTCAAAGTTATTTAAAACAGAAAATAGAAAACAGAAAACAGAAAAAGAAAAGAAAAAGAAAAAACCCCATCTATCCCGGGTAGTGGCTCAGCCCGGGACAGATGGGGTGCTATCTATCCCAGGTGGTGGCTCAGCCCGGGACAGATGACCCCTATTTGTCCCGGGCAGAGCCACGACCCGAGACAGATAGCATTCTGCTATAAAACCAAACACTTAGCTCCGGGCCGAGCAACCACCCGGAGCAGTTCCCCTTTCCTACTGAAGTGCTGCCGAAATTTCCCGTGAACCCTAGCCGCCACCGCCACCGCCGCCGCCGCCTCCTTCCTCGACTCCGGTTGGGCCTCGCCGCCACCTTCCTCTTCGACTCCACCCCCTAGGTGAGCCTCGCGCGTGCCCCAAACCCTAGCTCGTGCCCTCTTTCTCTCTCTGCGCGCGCGTGCCTCCTATCGCCATCTTCGGCTCCGCGGGATCGGTCGTCGCCGGTGACTCCGGCGACCTTTTGGTCCCTCGCGCCGCCAGTTCGATTCCCCGCAGGCTCCTCTACCAGGTGTGCATGCTCTGCGCCCCGCGCGCGTACGCTGCCGGCCGCCGCGTGCTCGCCAGCGCCGTCGTCGCCCGCTGACGTCAGCGGTGTCTGGCTGACGCATGGGTCCCACCTCTCAATGAATTATGAATTACAGAAAGCGCCTAAATAAAAAAAATCATATCTCCTCATGTCCAGTTCAGAAAAATGGAAATAAACTACCAAAAAATTCAGAAAAATATATCTTTCCATCCAACACATTGGGAATTAGTATGCGAATTAGTATTTGAAAACTTGTGTATGTAAATAAAAATGTGTGTACGTGAAATTAGTATTTGTAGCATGTGTATGCATATGTATGCGAATTAGTATGTGAAAACTTGTGTATGCAAATAAATGACTTAGTATTTGTAGCATACTACCATCTCCATCTCCTCCCCGTTGTCTCCTCCCCGTAAAATTACAATTTTGAATCTACGCAGCCGTCCGCGCGCACGTCTCTCACCGCAATGCCTATATTTAGTTGAAGTTACTTGTGTATGCAAATAAATGACTTAGTATGAGTAGCATGCAAATTAGTATTTGTAGCATGTGTTTGTTAAATTATTTACAAGTTATAATGTTACAATGCAGATACACGGAGCCACCGCCGCCGCCCTCTCGGAGCACTAGCAAAGTTCGAGATACTACAAAGAAAAATGTATAAGAGAAATTGAAATACTCGATACAAATCAAATATGATTGTAAAATTCAAATGTATTAATGTATTTGTACAATTCAAATAACTTTGCTCTGGTCTGAAATTGAAATGTGTTTGTACAATTGAAATCCCTTGCAGAAACTATGGACACCGGTAGAAACCTTGAACAAGAAGAGGACATGTTCGGCATCATCCGCGAAAGTGATGGATTGGACCAACAAGAAGAGGAACACTTAGACGATTTCACCGGGAAATTTCTGAACGAGTCCGGTGATGGACTGGAGGGGCATTCAGACGGAATAGACGTCACCGACAGTTCACCGACTCTACTGTTGGAAAGTCGGCCGCCGAGGTAGATATATGCCCTCAGGTTTTTGTCTCCGTTGAATAGATCTTTGTGTATACATATATTAACTATCACTTTTTCTTGTGTTTAGCCGTCGGCGGGCCATGAACCGGGACCAAGCAAAAAAGCAGCGGTGAAACGAGGCGGGCCACGAACCGGGACCAAAAAGCTCCAAGGGAAACATAAGTACCACATCGAGGAGATCAATGAAAAAGGCAAACCGATTGCTCCCGCTAACCACGCAAGGAAATTTGTAGCTCAGTGCTCAAGAATGGTATAAGCCAAAGGTGCCAAAATAGGGGGTTATTTATGTAAGGGATGAAGACAAACAACTCCTTTGGGACGAGCTCATGCAGAATTTCACTTTACCGGAAGAGGAGGATGTAGAGAAGCCGGTTATAGAGAATCGATGCAAGGCCTGGACTTATATTGAGATGGGTGAATTGTTCCGCAGCTGGAAGAAAAGGCTAAACAGGTTCATAACTGAAGGTAAGACTCCAGAATTTGTCGAAGTCTATGAAAAGATAAAAGATGAGTGGCCCGAATTTAAGGCGTACAAGCAATCGGAAGCCGCTAAGAAAATCTCAGCGAGAAATAAGAAAAATTCTGAGAAAAAGATATATCACCATAACATGGGGTCAGGTGGCTACCTGACGGCCATGCCTAAGTGGACGAAAATGGAGGATGAGTTTTTGGCTAAAGGTATAGAGATCGAGACAATTGGCTGGCCAGACCGGCTTAAGGCTTGGTTCTATGGGCATGGTGGAAAGTTAGACCCTGAAACAGGTGACTGTCTTTTTACCAAGGAGCACGGACCTGACCCTATTGAACCTCTCAGAGAGATATGGAAGGAGGTCACGGAAGGCAGGTTCCATCCTAACAGAGAGAAGGACGAGCTATCGCGAGCCCTTAAGAATCCTGAACACAGTGGACGAACACGAGGAACCGTCGGCTCCGTACCGTGGATAATTGAGTTTCCCAAAGATGTTGGCACTTACAGAAGCCGATCGAGAAAGAAGAAAGAGCTTGCCGACCGGGCCCAGTGGATGGAAAATAAATTACTACAACATGAGAAGGAGATAGCAGAGCTGAAGGCAGCGCAGACATGACGGATGCCCTGCGAATCTGAGACGCCCGAAGATCCTTCTCCTGATCCAAAATCAATGCGGAGAAGCAGCGTGGCTTCGACGGAGCTCGATCGCCACAATGATATGCCGGGTCCTCGTCACCCCGTGGATAATATCGTGCAGCGGGAACTTTGCGACCTGCATGTGCCATGCTTGAACATAACCGTGAAGGTGGCGCACGGCTTTGCCCTACCGCCTAAACCAAATGGAACTTACCATTGTCGCCCTATTCCAGATGGCTATGCTGTTGTCGGGGTTGATGAGGTTATCAAGACATATGAGGGAATTAAGCTGGACTTCCCTACAGGTGAAGACGAGGTTGAGTTGAGATTTGCCCTCAAGAGTACCTGCTTATGGAAAAAAGAATACATCGTGTTCCCACATATGCAGCAAAATCGCCCTCCCAGTCCACATGCCAGCCCACATAACTACAACAACGACAACCAATGCGCTAGTCCAGACACCCCCCACAACGACAACTAAGGCGCTAGTCCATCTCCGCCGTCGCGTGAGCGTACTCCGTCGCGTGAGCGTACTCCACCGCCTCCGCAAAAGAAGCGGAAGTGCACCGCTGCGTCGACTAGTACTCAGAAAAGCGAAACGGGGAAGTCTCGCTTTGTGAACTCTCGCGAAGATGTCGATATATGGGTCAATGAGATCCAGGCTTCCCAGAGAAAGAAGGCAAAAACGATGTCTTTGCCTGTTCCGATATATTCTTCGTATGCGATACGGTGGGCCACAGAATTTCTTACGCATCCGTCGCAATATGAACTAAATATGGACGATGACTACACACGTGTTCTGGTGCGTACATCTTGCTGCCACCTAGAAGAGAGATGTTCCACAGCTCGGAATGTAGGCGGGACAATGGGCCCCTCCACTCATATTGGCGCCTTACAACCGGAACCGGTCGATGATGTACTTTCGCAGCAAGCTAGAGATACGGGTATAACTCTGGCAGAGCTTAAGGCATTACAATCTGGCGAGAGTGTCACCATACATGAGGTGGTGCGGAAATATGTGAGAGGAGAAGATCTTGTCGACCCTGCTATGGTGCGTACTCTACCAGCTAGGTTGCACCAACTAAATGCATGGTACAAGCATACTACGAAAAGTCAAGAAGGAGACCGGCTCTATGCGAAAATTCCAACGGATTTTTATGGCCCAGGTGATGATGAGATTCAAATTGAGTATTGCGAATTATGGCAGTTATTCAATTTTGACGCGCTCGAAAAAACTATCATCAGTGCCTTTTGCATGTAAGTAATTAAATTATGTATATATGTCAGTAATTCTCTAGCTCAACTTATTTTTCATTGCTTGTAATTATAGTTATCACTATATTACTTTTGTACTCTATTATGCAGGCTGAAAATTATACAATCTCGAAAGCTGGGACTCAATCATAAGATTGGATTCATTGACCCTAATCGAGTTCATCATCATAGTTTGTTACATTACCCAGAGAATACGGAGGAGCTTTTGCTTACTTATTTGATGGCGCAACAATACAAAAACACCATACTTTTCCCGTTCAACTTCGAGTGAGTTGTTTACTTTCTTATACATACTCGATGTTAAGTATATGTAATTGATGATTTAGTTATTAACAAATATAAACATATGGCAGATTTCACTGGGTATTATTTGAGATTGATGTTGAAAAGGCAATCGCTGATGTCTTCGACCCATTATCGAAACCTGAAGAAAAGTTCGACGACACGAAACAGATGCTCCAGAGGTAACTTCGTTCATTATCACAATCGACCTCGTCTTTTCTAATAATATATAGTAATTAGTAAACTTCTTTACTAATTTTCCATACCGTAAACTTCAGGGTTTGGGACAAGTTCACCTCTTTCCACAAGGACGTCGGTATAGCCAGGAACCTCACTTTTAAATGGCGAGAGGTAAGCCAAACTAGCTAGGTTCCACGTATGCATATTCTTAATTTCAGTCTCACAATACCATTTTTTCAATATTTTTGATTATTTTTTATTGGTTTCTTATCTTATTCTATCGTAAAGTGCGCGAAGCAGCAACAAGGCACCAATTTGTGTGGATTCTATGTCTACGAGTTCATCCGAATTCACTTCAATGAGGGTGCAGACTGGAATAGGGTACGTTAACAATTTATTCAAACTTGTTCACTTTTTAAATTAAATTATTTTCATAATGGTTGATATATTGGTGTTGATCTCTCCTTTTTAGTTTGAGACGATCCGGAACATGCTTGATGCAAAAGACCGCCTACTACCTATTGCGGAGGAAATTGCGGGCTTTCTGCTTGACTATGTCATAAAGCCAGGTACAGTATAATCCAGCCGCGGAAAAAGACCATCCCGAGGAAAAAATAGGGTCTAATGCCTCTTTGTCATGTAATGATCTCTGTTTGTAATTATTTAGACATGATCTTCCGGTTGTAAATATTTGTTGTAAATATTTGTTTGGGAGAACTCGTGTACTAGTAGTATTAATGACTATATCCCGAGGAAAAAATCGTGTATTCATGATATATATTATATAGTAACGTATAATATGCAACTCGATCTTGTTTGAAATGAAACATAAATGAAAAAACAGAAACACAAAAGAATCAGTAACATAAATATCAAAAACAGAAACACAAATAGAAAACAGGAAACAAAATAAAAGAAACAAAAAAAGAAAACAAAAAATCATATATACTGTCCCGGTTCGTATTACGAACCGGGACAAATGAGTCGCAGCCAGAGGCTGGCTTGTTTGGCCACGTGACCCCCCTATTGGTCCCGGTCCGTGGCGTGCCCGGGACAAATAGGGGAGGCTATTTTCCCGAACACGCTGTCCCGGGCGCGTGACCGGGACAAAAAGCCCTGCCGACCCGGGATCAGTGGCTTGTTTTGCTCTAGTGGCCTATTCTACTCCTGTGCGGTCTGTCCATGTACGAGTTGCCAGCATCACATCAAAATTATCGTGCTATTTTGTAAGAAACTTCAGCATGTATTTATGTGCACCACAAAATAAAAGATCCATGCTGCATGCATGAAAGGTTTAACTCTATGTAAAGCAAGATCGGAACGACGAGATCATGACAATTATTTGACATGAGATTTAGTAAGCATCCCATGTGAGATAAGGATGTTTCTCCTGCATCTCGCTGTAATCGCTTTGTCAAAGTTCGGTGGGAGGACAGTTAGAGCAACGAGTAGCCAATGAAAATAATGAAACCACTAAAATCACGAAGATGGAGGCACATGGCACGATGGTCCATATATATCACGAAGATGGGGAAAATATGCATGTTAGGTTTGACCCTGTGTTTTCAAAGTCCAAACTCCACATTCTTCCTTGTGACGGCGTGAACTGTGGGGCGCTGCTTTCTCGCAATTTAAGTTGGATGGGGAAACCTCATAATTAATCTAAAATTGTTTAATCCACCAGAAAATTAATCGTAAAAGTGTTTCACACACAATTTTGTATATATATCCCTATTCTGTAAAATGTAGTTCGATTTTCTTCACACAACGCCGTTAGGATGGCCCAGTGGGTTGGTTTGCCCAACCTACATGCATGTACTCCTATGTAGTTCTTGGTCTCTCAACTGTTTCCGAGTTAAGTTTTCATCTGCGTATCTCCAAACAAGACAAGTGCAACCATGTAACTACTAATACTAAACTATTATTTGGTCCATGACTTCTCTCCTAGCTATGTGATACTCTAATTAAAATGACAAACTTGACACAAAAGGGACAACATAAACACATAGAAAGAAGAAATGTGAAAGACAAAGAAGCGGAAATAAAATAATAAGAAATAAATCTAGAAGGAAATGCAAAAACAAAATCCAAAAAACTAAATGGTAAATATATGAGTTTTTAAATAAAATAGTTAAAGTGTTGAAACTATAAATTATCAACACAAATATATTATTCCTTACTTATGTTCCAATTTTCCATCTTTATTTTCTTCTTAATATTTTTTCTTGCATTTCTAACCTTTTACTCTCTTTAAAAAAAATTATAGCATTCCATAAAACTGTAGGAAAAGAAGTCTTCCTGACTAGGAAATCACATGTGCAAAACCCCACATTCTTGCATATTTTAGAGATGAGTTATTTTTTTATCCATCAAATAATGGCGAGCATCCTTTCAAATAACTATTGTCCAGTTTAGTTTTGATTCCCACATTTCGAAACTAGAGAAGTGAAATAATTAATTTGGAATACTGGACGAATTTGATTTCATGCTTCTCTCCAAGCGCCATTTGACACTTGAATTAAATTTGACAAAAAAAATGATAAACAAACGGTAGAAAATGTGAGAAAGTAAGCAAAAATATTCCACAAAAGCGACAACAAACGCGAGGCGGCGTCGAAAATAGACAACTGACTGTAGAATAGAGATAACTAATGTGTTACGCAAAACAAGAAAATTTCAAAATAATGTTTCGAACGACATAGACAGAGAGTGCAGAAAAACGCTTTACGGCTACTGAACACAACACGACACAACACAGAGAGAAAGTGTCGTGCCGTCTTGAGCAGATCTTAAATTTTGGCTTCCGTTTTTCTGTGAGCAGTTTCTGGCGAGGTTAGTGTGTAACATGGGCAAGGAATGAAGAAGTGCACATGGGCATGGACGGTGCTGTCAGGCAATTACACATAAGTCCTTACAATTTGCTCTTAGGACCTCAAGAGAAAACTAGGAAACACAATCATGTCCTAACTCCTTCTCCAGCGCAACGGATGAACTCAACGCAGCCAACCTCGATGGTCAAGGAGGCAGGATCCTGCTACGCCGTAGTTGAAGGGCCTTATATCATTTGGCACGAAAGACCAGAGGTTGAGATTGACCATCGGATGCCATCCGGAAGAGGCCGTCACCGACATGGGAGGCGGGAGCGGTCGCCTTTCAACCAGAAGGAACGACGGAGATCTCCCTCCTCCCTGTCACCATGACTAGTATCGAAGAAGAAGCCCAAATCCCAGACGCTACAACCAAATTTGAGCTTATTCGAGCTGCCCCTGCCAAACCCTGTAGCAGACGCTGTCGTCCACCATGAACCGCCCCCGCCGAAGAGGAGAGGCACGTTGCCAACATCGCGTGCAAGCACTAGCAAGCCGAGGTTAAATGGCATAGCGCCATTCGAGTCACATGAAACAAAATCGTGCAAAGCAGAAAACCTAGACTACACTTATGTAAAAAAGATGGGGTCGGCCACCTCGCCCTCTCCATCTCTGACCGGTGAGGGCGTCGGGGAAGCGGGGAGGTGTCGGAGCGGAGCGCACAAGGCGACTCTCAACGAGAGAACATTGGATTGGGGAGAGAGGTGAGAAAGAAAATAAATCCCATGTCTTCTCGTGTTTGGTAAGCCGTTCCAACGTGCAAGTTGACATCCTCCCTATCTTCTAGACGATCGAAAAAAAGAACAAGAAAACGCAAGTTACTTGAACTAGACCACTTTCCCCTCTCTTCCCCTCCCCCCTGCTTTGAGAGTCGTCTCTCCTTTTTCCTCCGCCGTGCCGACTCGGTCCTTGCTCCTCTCCGACGACGCTGCCGCTCGGCGTGGACATGGACGCGTAGATTGGCTTGTAGATAGTAGATCTAGGTTTAGCTTTAGCCTTTGTGCTAGTTTTGCCTATATGGCGTGTGCTGAGAGTAGGTCGACGGATCTTGGTGGCCAGATGCGTCGCGTCGTCGCCTTCTTCTTCCTAGCTGCAGCTTGCTGGTGGCAGGCGGTGCTGCATGCGACGTCGATGGAGGCTCGCATCTCTCCCAATAAGGTACACACAGGAAGCTTTGATCTGGGGCTTTTCGGCCAGCCTGGCTTCGGCTTGTTCTTCTTCTTCTTCTTGGTGTTGTGCTCTGGAGGCTAGAGCTCACGTTGAAGGGAAGACCCGGCGGCTTCCATAAGGTCGAATCCCTAGTTCTCTGTTGCTGCTTCTTTGTTCTGCCTCCTCTGGGTAGTGGCAAGAGTTTAGAGGCTAGTGGATTGGTTCATCATCTCCTGCAACGGAAGGCTAGGTATCGTGGAGTTTCTGGATTTGATAGGCACTTCCTTCTATGTCGATGTGGTTGCGGGAAGAAGGGAAGGTGTGCTAATTCTGGAATTCCACAGGGAGATCATGAGGCTGCAACCTGCAGAGTTCATCAACGGGGCCATTTTGGGCCTCTGTTATCCATGGCCGAAGGGGCCTCTCCGTGTTGTGGCGTTTGCGCCACAGCGTCTTCAACCTCCAGGCCGGCGTGCCTTTGCGGAGGCCCTCCATCAGCTTTGCCGTGGCATCCATCTTCGCTTCGTCTCCAAGTGGTTTCGTCCCCGCTGACGGCCGCTGTGCTGAGCTGCTCGTCTTAGGTGGTGAAGGATCTGATTGCGTTCCTAATTTTATTGGCAAGGTCCTTTCTATAATGTCCGTGTAATTTTCTTTTACTTCAAGGTCCTTCATGTAATGTGTAACCTCACCGAGTAATACAGTCTGAACCCTTCGGGGTCCTTCTCCTTGTTCAAAAAAAAAAAACCACAAGTTGACATAAACAACTCATCTCGTCGTGCCGGCCAAATAGTCGCGGATCTACTGCAGAAATGAAACAAAATGCGATGCGAAAGAGCAAAAAGAAACGACACGACATCGCACACCCCATGTGATGTTGATGACGATGTGAAACCTCTGACGCTCGCTCCCGGTGGCTGGCTGGTGCCCCAATGCAAATCCAAAAGATGTTGTTCAGGTCAAGGAGAGTTGCTAAAAAGACAGGAGATCGACCACACGTCTCATCTCCGCTCGATGGAGATGGTACGCATAGGAGGAGGACCGTGAGCTCACCTCACTCACAGGAAAATAGCTCCAAATTAGTCACGCCTTTTACCCCTTTCCATTTGTTCCTTCCTTCCACTTAATCATCGAAGATTTGGCATCGAATTGGACGCGTGGAAACAAAATTGTCTTTCACACGAAATAGATATGACTTGTTTTATGCACATGATGATACCAAGTGTTTCCATACGAGCATATGAGATTGAAATCATATGTAAAATAGGCTTTGCGGTCGATGATGTTTCAATAACGAATTTATCACCATACCAAACTTGCAAGACCAAGGGTGATATTTTTGTTTATATTATGCAAGTCTATGTAAATGTGCTTACCATATCATACACGAGAAAACTATTATTGATATTTTTGTGGCACTTTAGAGGTCTCTAGCATGATATTAATAATATTTAAATTAGAGCAACACACATGCCTACATACACAAATAAACATAAACACCCTATAAGTTATATAAATATGAATGTAATTCATGTAGATTTTTTAATGATTATTTTTAAACTATCATGACACTTTTTCTACAGATTGACACTGGAGGAGTGTAATAAATAATGATATAATTGCTTTGGCAACATTCAAATGTGGTTTAATATGAGAAATAATTGATAGAAAACTATATGCGTTAAGATTATATAGTTTGATAAAAGCAAATCATAAATAAGTATACAAGTTTAGTATAAATATATTTATTATAATTCGTCTTGAATTTAAACTATGTTTGGACCGTCCCTGTGTAAATCGGTTTTAGACAAACAATTTTTTAGAGCAGCTCCATGCCCCTATGGTAGACTTCGTCGACCGTCTAGGAGCAATGTGCCAACAATGCAACGGCGAAAGAATACTGTATAGGCCAGTGCGTACTGCGGTGCGGCAAGTCGCCCACCTCACATGGAGACGTAGCTGCAACCTGCGAGTGATTACTCCCCTCTTCATTATTCACGCGTGGCAGGCTGGTTGTGTCTGACACCATAACAACTTTTGTTGATGGGCCGTTCAGTTGAAGGGTAGTTGCATGAGAAGATCATGCTCACATAAGTCTGGGTTAGCCGGTCCTATTTAAACCGGTCACTGCACGTTGCGTTTCCACTGCACATATCGGTTTCCTTCAATCGTTTCAGGTATGAATTTGTCTAGGTTCAAGAAGTGTGGCTAACAGTGCACTAATGGGATAATAACATGTGTGCGGCTATCACAATAAACAGAGTTGTTGATCGTACTGTTAATAGTACCATGCAACAACTGCTGGTAGGTGCTTGACTTTTAATTAATTTTTGGGGAATGAGTTTTGATGCTTGATATGGCTATGCACAAATTGTTTTTGTTATATCCACCTTATCGAAAAAAAATCCAGATGATAGAGTCCAGAATGGCCGGCATAATGTGCATGATCAGAGTTCGGTGGATAAATTTCGGTAGGGACAGCTCAGGCGTGTGTACTCGCAAGTCTGGATATCTATGCGACAGTAGTGGACAATTAATATGTACAGTGCTGGAATGGTTCATGGTTGGTACTACTATCGATTTGCTTGGCTGGACTCGTGTCGAGTTGGGTCGATCATGTCATGTGAACTCACGTTGTCGTGACTTGTGAAAGGAACGTATCAATAGAACACACCAAACAGACTGAAATAAAAAATACGTAAATCATTAGCAGAATAAAGGACATGAAAGCATCCACACATGCAGAGATGTGAATCAAGACACAGAAAAAGATGCATTAAAAAAAGACACAAAAAAGGCAATCACTGCTTTCATATAAATTGCCTAAGTTTCCTCTGTCCATGTGATTCAGATTAGACGTGGGCTTCACAACAGACATATCACAAAGAACACCAAGGACGGGGTGGCATGGACAACGTCTAGACGCTTGCCACCGGCGGTGGTGGTGCTAGTAGGATCTGCAAACCGGTTACTTAACAACGGTTGATGCACATCCCTTATAGGTTAGGGTTTGAATGGCGACCCTAGGGCGAATGACAAGTTGGAGGCGATGCGACAGCCGCATCACTTCCTCAACGGTGGGAACGTCTGGTGGAACGATGACATGGGGCGCGCAGGTGTGCATCCGATCGGTGGTGGTTAGACAAATTTTGAAACGGATAATGGCCTAGGGGCTCCTTTAATGCCAATGGTGACGCTTGGAAGTATTACGAGACAACAATGACAACAAGAACCGCAATGCAAGGTTTCGGCGATGGATGGAGCGGTTTCCGCTTCGATTGAACTTTATGCGAGATAGTTCTGCATAATTAGCGTGTGAGCTCGATTTACAAAGACATCGATGTGACAACGTGTTTGATTTTCGACATGGGAGAAAGTTTGATCATTGGATTGCCATGGTTGAAGGGCTGAGATTGATTGGATCTGTCTCTCTCGCCTTTTATTTTGTGTTAGTAGTGATAGTGATGCTTAACCAATCAATACCCATTGGGAAGCTCTGTGTAAAAGCCCAATAAGAGAAGGCTCAGAGTTCTTCCGGATTTTTCTTTGGTTCGTTGGGGCCTCTTCCATTTTTATAGCTCTATATACATCTCGAAATTTCTGTATTCGTGGGCCAAACTAACCCAGCATATATGTCGGCCCAGTGGGAAATGGGGTATGGAGAGCCCATTCTCCCCAGGCCTCGCACACTGGCCAGTCAGACGAAACGACTAAGGACCAGACATCACCGCCTGGCGGGACCCTCGAGAGGCAACTCCCCTCGAGTGCCTGAAGTGGAAACGTTGGCCTCAAGGGGTCCCTCGCCTCAGGGGACCCTCCCGAGGCGCCAGCTCGCCTCGAGGGAGTCCCGCAGGAATCTCCCCTCAGGCCTCATCGGGCCTGAAGGGAAACGTTGCGGCCAAGGATGCCGCACGTGGCCTCTGCCACACCCACGCGGTGACGCAAGCACCCATGTTGCCGTTTTGGTGATAAAGGGGTCAATAAAGCGGCGCCACCTGCTGCGCAACTGCCAGGACCTTCTACTCTGGCGATAAAGCAGGTGGACGACGCAACCCTCCAACAGAGAACGTCATCGCGGGCTCCACCTCACAGACTGCCCTCTCTGCGGGCAGTACAGCGCGGTCGGCCGCCTGTCGGCCACCGCGTCCACCTTTATCAACAATGGACCGCGTCCATGGACAAATGGACCGCGGTGGACTCCTGCTCCACCATGCCTCTGCCGTGTGGGAGCCACCTTGAAGGCCAAGCCGAAGGAGAGCGCCAGAGGGGCCTATAAAAGGGACAAGACATCCATCGTAGCAAAGGTCGGCTCTTTGCGTGCTACAACCCTTTGTAAACCCTAACAACACTTCTTAGGTTAGCCTCTGGCTGGAGGAGGACGAAGACCATCGCTTCCCTCCCCAGGCAAGAACTGCCTCAATTGGGCCTCCGGCAAAATCCATTGTACTGTAACCTCCACAATCTAATACAAACAAGCAGGAGTAGCGGTCTTACCTCCTCACGAGTGCCGTGAACCTGGGTAAAGGCCGGTGTCTATCTCTGTCGTGGGCGTGTCGTCTTCGGGTCCGGCGAGCAACGTCGCAGTGTCCCTCGAGGGTCTTGACCTCCGCGTTCAACCCCCTTCACGAACTACTCTTCAGGAAGTGACTACCCCGGATTCTTGGGAGTCATAACCCGACATTTGGCGCGCCAGGTAGGGGGATGAGGCGCGTCAACAACCTTCGAGTTCGTCTCCGCGCCATGGTGAACACCCGCACCGCCCGCGTCGCCCGCGTCAACCGACGCGCGCCTAAAGGAGCGCGCGTGCCGCCGGACACCGCGAACACCCGCGCATGGCGGGGACGACCCCGTCACGAAGAGCGCGTCCCTTCCGGCCCTCATGCCGAGGCGCCGGAACGTGACTCCGAGCCTCAGGAGGACGCGCAGTCGTCGCACCCGACGCAACACCCAAGCGGCTCGGGCCCGGGGAGGACAGACCCCGCGCCCCACACCACGCTGCTCATGGCGCAGGAGCTTCTCCGCAACCAGCCCACCGCTGAGGCCCACGAGCAGTGGCTCCAACGCCTCAACCACCTCGTCGGCATCGCCACGACGCGCGCTGCTTCGTCGCAGTCCAACCTGCACCCCTCTCTCGCGGGCACGGTCGCGACAAACGCGCCTCCGCCACCTCCGGGACCTGCACCGGCTGCGACGCAGAGGGCTGCTTCGCACGCGTCCTCGCCGCACTATTGCTTGATCGTGCAGCGCACTGCGTCCGACGCTCGCGTCGGGATGGAGCTCCAGCGAAACCGCCAGAACAAGCTCGTGGAGGAGATCGGCCAGGCGGGTCAGCGGAGCCGCAGCGCGCTGCAGCACGGGGTCGCCACGTACGCCACAGGCTGCATGGCGTTCACCCGTTCTCTGCGTCGCGTGGTCTGGCCCCCTAAGTTCAGACCGGCTCTCCCTAAGGGCTACGACGGCTCCAGCACCCCCATCGATTTCCTGCAGCTCTACACCACCTCCATCCAAGCTGCGGGTGGAGATGACAAGGTCATGGCCAATTGGTTCTCCCACGCGCTTCGCGATTCTGCGCTGTCGTGGCTCCTGAACCTCCCTGAGGACTCCGTGAACTCCTGGGAGGAGCTCTGCAAGCAGTTCGTCTCCAACTTCAAGGGGGCATACGAGCGCGCCCTCACCCACAACGACCTACGCGCTGTAGTGCAGAAGAAGGATGAAACGCTCCACAAGTACATCCAGCGCTTCAACCAAGTGCGCAACAAGATCCCGAACATCCCTGACACCCAAGTCATCGCCGCCTTCCACGCGGGCATCACAAACAACATGATGCTCGAGAAGCTGGGCATCCACGACAAGCTCACCTCTGTGGTAAAGCAGTTCGACCTGGCGGACAAGTGCGCCAAGGCTGAAGAGGGACTCCTCTTCGTCAAGATGTCCTCGAGAGGGGACGATCACGTTGAGGGGTCCAAGAGCCAGAAGAAGAAGGAGGAGCCCAAGCGCAAGGCCACCGCGGTTCTCGCGGCAGAGCCTGACGCGAAGGGCACCCACAGGGACTACCCCGAGCCTGGAGAGAGAAGAGATGACCACCGCCCTTTCTGCATCTACCACAACATGCGCTGCCACTCTACAGAGTCCTGCTTCGACCTTAAAAGGTTGAGCAAGGAGCACGAGCAAGCAGAGGGCAGTGGCAGCCGCGGCCGAGGCCGTGGCTACCGCGGGAGCGTACGCAAGGGCGGCTACCAGAAACCATCTGGAAATCCGGCCAACGCCGCAGAAAAGAACAGCAACCTCCCTGACGAGGAAGATGGCGGCTACCAAGCCCGAGAGGCCCCATTGCCTGCATCCTCGGGGGGGGGGGGGGGCGCAGGCGCCAAAGTCGAACAACCAGTTCAAGCAGTTCGCCCGCGAGCTCAACGCCGCCCTCCCTAGCACGGAAACCTCCAGGCCCCTCAAGTGGTCGCAGTACACCATCGCCTTCGACGCTCAGGACCACCCCAAGTCCACCAAGACTGTTGGAACCCTCCCGCTGGTCTGCAGCCCCACCATCGACAACGTGGCTGTCTCCAAGACTCTCATCGATGGTGGAGCAGGCCTGAACGTTATCTCCATAGATACGTTCGAAGCGCTTCTAGTGCCCTACGAGTGGCTCACCCCCTCGAGGACCTTCACGGGGGTCACCAGCGGCTCGATCGAGCCTCTAGGCCAGGTCAGGCTTGCCGTCACCTTCGGGAGCAAGCAAAATTACCGCACCGAGCACATCGATTTCGATGTCGCACACATCGTCCTGTCGTACAATGCCATCCTTGGCTACCCCACGCTCGCGAAGTTCATGGCCATCACGCACCATGCCTACGACATGGTCAAGATCCCCGGCAGCGCTGGCAGGATCACCATCCGTGGGCATGTCATGGATGCTACGCGCGCCGTTGAGACGGCCTACAAGACCGCCGCCATGGCTTTCCCCGCAGACGAGGACCTAGAGCCTCTCAAGAGACCCAAGAGGAAGAAGCAGTTGTTCTCCCAGGAGGCAGCTGCTACAAAGAAGATCTCTCTGAGCTCCAGCAGCTCGGGGGATGAAGGCTCGGGGGCTAGCGTCACCATCAGCGCCGTGCTGCCTCCCAAATAGGAAAGCGTGCTCGTCGCCTTCCTCCAGGCAAACTCTGACATATTCGCGTGGGCACCGTCAGATATGTCTGGTGTACCGAGGGAGGTGATCGAGCACCACTTGGTCGTGTGCACAAACGCGCGCCCCGTCAAGCAAAAAGCAAGCCCCCGAGAAGCAAGCATTCATAGTCAAGGAGGTCGAGAAGCTCAAAGCGGCAAAAGTCGTTCGCGAAGTCGCGCACCCCACTTGGCTCTCCAACGGCGTGGTAGTCCCAAAGCCCGCCGGAGGAGGCCGTATCTGCATCGACTACACTGATGTAAACAAGGCCTGCCCCAAAGACCCTTATCCCATGCCCAGAATTGACCAGATTGTGGCCTCCACGGCAGGCTGCGACCTCCTCTGTTTCCTCGATGCCTTCTCTGGTTATCACCAGATAAAGATGGCTAAGGAGGACGAGGAGAACACGGCTTTCCTCACCCCGTGCGGTGTGTATTGTTACGTCTGCATGCCTTTCGGCCTAAAAAATGTCGGAGCCACTTTCCAGAGGTTGATGAGGATAGCCCTAGGCGGGCAAATGGGGCGGAACGCCGAGGCATATGTCGATGACATTGTCGTGAAATCACGAGAAGGAAATACTCTCCTCAGAGATCTTGAAGAAACTTTCGTCAGCCTACGCAAGATGAACATCAAGCTCAACTCCGCCAAGTGCGTCTTTGGAGTACCTTCAGGCAAATTGCTTGGGTTCCTCGTGTCTCATCGAGGCATAGAGGCAAACCCAGACAAAATCAAGGCCATAGAATACATGCAACCTCCACGCAGGCTCAAGGACATGCAATGCCTAGCAGGCTGCATGGCCAGCTTGGGTCGATTCATCTCCAAGTTCGATGAAAGAGCCCTGCCGTTCTTCAAGATCATGAAAAGAACGGGCACTTTCAAGTGGACCCCTGAAGCTGAAAAAGCATTTGAGGACTTGAAGAAGTATCTGGCCAGCCCACCAGTAATGGTCGCCCCAAGGCCTGGCGAGCACCTGAAGCTGTACTTATCAGCTACTCCGCAAACAGCCAGTGTTGTCCTTGTGGTGGAAAGAGAAGAGACAGTACTCCACAAGAAGAGTGCAACCACTCCAAAGAAAAAGCCTCCTGATAAGGAGCTCGACGAAAGGGCAGCCCTCACAAACCCACCGCCAGGCCCAAAGCCCCAAGAGAGGCCCGCCCCAAGCCAACCGCTGCAAGGAAATCCTGCCGAGGAGCCTCAGGAAGCCAACCCCCTCGAGGCCCAGGACAAGCCGCTTGAGGCCAACCCCCTCGAGGCCCAGGCAAACCCCCTCGAGGCAAACCTCCTCGAGGGTCAAGCTGAGCCACCTCAGGCAAAAGACGCCAAGGCTACAAGAATTACCATTGTCGAGCATCCAGTCTACTTCGTCAGCATAGTACTGCGTGATGCTCGCGAGCGGTATACAATGCAGCAGAAGCTTCTCCTCGCACTCCTCATCGCCTCAAGAAAGCTGCGACACTACTTCCAGGGGCACCCCATCACAGTGGTCACCTCTTTTCCCCTGGAGCAAATACTGCGCAACCCAAACGCAACAGATCGTGTCGCAGGATGGAACATAGAGCTACAGCCATTCAATTTGCGCTTTGATACCAGGAAGAGCGTTGGCTGACTTCGTCGCTGAATGGACTGACCCAACCCCTGAAGAGCCTTTGGGAGAAGAGCAAGAGCCCTCTGGAGCCGCAATGCCCAGCCACTGGACCATGAAGTTCGACGGAGCTTTCGCTTGTCGCCACGGCGGGGCAGGCGTAGTCCTGATCTCACCCAAAGGCGACAAGTTGTATTACGCAGTCCAGCTGTGCTTCGGAATCGACAAGATATCCAACAATGCGCCGCCGAGTATGAAGGCCTGCTTGCCGGCCTACGCGCCGCAATCGCCCTAGGCGACAAGCATCTACTCATCAAGGGCGACTCCCAGTTGCTCGTCAACTTCTCTAACAAAAGCTACAAGCCTAAGGACGACCACATGGCCGCATACCTTGAAGAGGTCCGTAGGCTTGAGAAGCACTTCAGGGGAATGGAGCTCATGGACATCCCAAGAAAGGAAAACCAAGAGGCTGATGACATCGTCAAGCGCGCATCAAAGAGGCAAGCTCAGCCGCAAGGTGTCTTTGAAGAAAGGCTCGTCAAGGCATCCATAAAGCAGCCCCAAGAGGCCCTGCCCGCAAGCATAGACGAAGCGCTCCCGCCACCACCTGCAAGCGGGGCTCCAGGCTGCGGGCCCCCTACAGGGGAGCGTCTGTTGCTCACAGCGGTGCACCAAGAAACAGGATGGATCGACGAGATCAAAGATTACCTACACAAAGGGGTCCTTCCCGAGGAAGACGTTGAAGCGGAGCGAATTGCCCGCCAAGCAAAATCGTACCAAATCCTCGAAGGAATTCTCTATCGCAAGTGCCCAAACGGCATCGCGCTCAAATGAGTCCCTCCTGAAGAAGGCAAACTGCTGATCAAGGATATCCACGGCGGGGAATGCGGCCACCATTCGTGCGCCCGCACCCTCGCAGGCAAAGTCTTCAGGAGCGGCTTCTACTGGCCTCAAGCACTTCAAGATGCAATGGACATCATTCAAGCATGTGAAGCCTGCCAATTCCACGCCAAGCAAATCCACCAACCAGCGCTGGGACTACAGACCATTCCGCTCTGGTGGCCGTTTGCGGTCTGGGGGCTGGACATCCTGGGACATTTCCCAACGGCGCAAGGTGGATATCGCTACCTTTTCGTGGCCATTGACAAGTTCACAAAGTGGCCTGAAGTGGAGGCGACGCGCACAATCACAGCAGGCGCGGCGGTGAAATTCATCAGAGGCCTGGTCTGCCGCTTCGGAGTGCCTAACCGCATCATCATCGATAATGGCTCACAGTTCACCAGTGGCATCTTCAGAGCCTACTGTGAAAGAATGGGCATCAAGCTTTTCTTCGCCTCAGTCGCCCATCCGCGAAGAAACGGACAGGCTGAGCGCACAAACGCAGAGGTCCTCAAAGGCCTAAAGACCAGGACCTTTGATGTCCTCAAGGGCCACAACAAGGATTGGGTCAACGAGCTCCCCTCGGTGCTCTGGTCCATCCGTACCACGCCACCCAAGCCCATCGGTGTCGTGGTATCGGCATAATTGATAGGAGACGGGGGTCCTCTAGCCTACGTATGGATTGTGGGGAAGAAGGTTGGTGTCGT
Organism: Poa annua; assembly: GCA_026929855.1. NCBI lineage: Eukaryota > Viridiplantae > Streptophyta > Magnoliopsida > Poales > Poaceae > Poa > Poa annua. The sequence continues at coordinate 84,874,928 of CM049430.1, forward strand.
CGAGGTCGGGATTGAACACGGCGAGTTTACCCAGCTTCGGATCCCACAACGGTGGCGGGATCCTACGTGCTGCTATAATTCACTATGAGGCAATAGCCGTGAACAGGTTACAATGTGTTTGATGCGTATAGAAGCGTCTGCCCTAAAGGCTCCCTGGTGGCCGGCTTATATAGGCGGCCAGACCCCTGGGTACAAGGTAAGTGCTTGTCCGGCAAGTAATCAGAGTCCTAGACCTAGCCGGCTTAGTTGCCGCCTTCCGTCTTGGGCTCGGTGGCTTGATGGGCTTAGGCCTTCCGCCTTCCTTGGACCGTCCGCCTACTTCCTCGTACGTCAGCTATCTGGGCCGCCCGGCAGGCCTTGGCCTTACCACCCTTGGGCCACCCTGGACTAGCCGGATTGATCCATGCTGGTTATACCCCTAGTTGATATATCCCCAACATTAGCCCCCAGAAAGGTTGAAGTTCTCCAGGCGCCGGCTTCTCCTTGATTCTCCATCTGCCAAGGTTGGCGGCTGCAGGACTTGAACCATTCTGAAAATCAAAGAGGCATGTGTGTCTTGATGTTGACAGGCGGCCGCCTTTGTCCATCATGGGAAAAGACGGCTACTCGGCAATCTTCGCCGAGCATTCTTCTTGGCGGTTTCCACCTAGCCGGCTTCTCGACAGTTTGAAAACAGCCTAGGCGGGAATCTCGCCATGATCACAAGTTGCGGGAAAAGAGGAGGCGTGGAGATCGTGCAATCGTGTGCCGCAACGAACGTGGGACACGTGTCCGACTAAAATGCCGTTGCACAGGGAGCAACGCCTGGCCCTATAAATAGGTAGCCAAACGGTCCATTTTCTTTACCCTGCCTTCGCTCTCCGTGCGCCCTTGTCTCTTACACTTACTCGCTCCTCGCCTCCGAACGAACTCCGGCGAGCTCTTCTCCTCCGGCGACCTTTCGACGCGGCGATGTCCACCGGTCCCGCTCACTCGACGGCGTCGAGCGGCCCGGCGACCGAGGCCGCGCTTGTGACGCCGATGGGCGGCGCCATTACTCGTCCCGCGGCGGCGGCGACGGCGGGCAACGTCACCGCCGTCGTCCCTCGGACTTCCTCCGCGCGCGCTCCTGCGGCGGGCTCCTCGGCTCCTCCACCGACCACCACGGCAACGCCGACGGCGAACGCCCCCGGCGACGAGGAAGAAGAAGCGGCGGACCTCGGGTCCCGCTACTGGCTACCTTCTATCGTCGACGAAGACGCCCTCCAAGATTTGGAGGCTGTCGGCTACCTCCCCACCCGGGAGGATTGCCGGTGGAGGGCCGCCTTGGGAGACATCATCCCGGCTCCGGAAGCCGGAGAACGGGTAATCCTCACCTCCCACCTGGTCAGGGGAATGGCACTTCCGCCTTCCGCCTTCTTTAGTGAGGTCTTAGATCACTACGGGCTCCAGCCCCATAATATCGCACCCAATAGCATATTAGTCTTAGCCGGCTTCACAGCTCTTTTCGAAGGCTATCTAGGTATTAGGCCTAGTTTAGACTTATTTAGATACTGTTTCCGTTGCCGGCGTCAGACGGTGCCGGACGGCGGGCTGGCGACCTGCGGCAGCGTCACCTTCAACTTCCGCCAGGGCCGCCAATGGTATCCTAAGATACCATACCTCGAGTCCGTCATTGGCTGGACCTCCACCTTCTTCTACTGCCAAGACATGGCAGCGCCGGGCCGTCAAATCGGCATTCCGGCATTCGTCAACGCGCCGCCCATGCCTCGCCCATGCTGGGACGAGGCGGTGCCCAAGTTGACGGAGGAACTCCGCCTTATTCATAGGCGGATCGAGTTCCTCACGAGGACGATGGCTCCCCCCCAGCTGGATGGGGTCGACACCGTCATTTGCTGGCTCGGCCGGCAAATCCTCCCCCTGCGGTACAGCCCGCACAAGATGTGTCAGTATTCGCCTACTGACACAGCCTCTCTTCGCGTGAGCGAAGAGATATTGCCGGTCGCCGACCTGGCATTCCGGCTCCGCAGCCTCGTCAAGGCGGGGTCGGTGAAGGCGGTCGAGGGCGTGCCCATGCACACCCACGACAATCCTCCCCTCGAGGTGAATATTTTCTTCCTTTGCCCCTTACTTGACAGCTTTGCCGGCTAGGATTGAGTTCCTTTGACATGTCTTCTTTTTCAGCTCTCCGAGTTGAGGGAGGATGACCTGGCTCCCGACTTCTACGAGTCGGAAGCCGGGAAGACGAAGAAGCGCAAGGCGTCCGGCGCTGCTTCCTCTACGGCGAATGCTGAGAGGAAGAAGCGGATCGCGTCGGCTACCGAGCCGACTCTCGCCAACATTGGCGAGAATGCGGGGATTAACATCCCCCGAAGGTACTTCAACTTTGCCTTTTCCAGATGGCGAACCTTTTGAACATTGGCTGACTTATTGTGCTTGCTTTTTGTTAACAGGGAAAGGGTCGCGACCTCCCGGTTGACGACCAGGCTCCTTGGCAAAGGAAAGCGGCCGCAAGGCGGCTCGCCGGCCACCGTGCCGCCAACTCCCCCGCTCCACGCCGGCAGCTTTATGGCTGACGCTCGGCGCCAACCTCCAGCTCCGGCTTCAGGTGCTCCGCCAAAGATCCCCTCCACCGATCGCGCGCCGACAACTCCTCTACTACTGGCTGAGGCTACGGCCGATGATGCCGCTCAATCGCGCGCCGCCAATGAAGGGTTGCTGGAAACGACTACCGGCGGGTCTCGGAGGGCAGCTCCGACTGCGGGAGGCGGCAAAGTCAGAGACCCTTGGTCTACCTTTAAGGAGGCCAAGGAGTCAACTTTGGCTTTTGCCGCCTTTGCCTCGCAAGCCTTCGACGACTTGGAGGGAGACCTATCTGTAAGTTTCTACCCCTCCGGCATATACATAGTCTTTCCCCCGAGCACTTAGATGGCTAGTCAAAGGATACTTTGACTGCCGGCTTAGTGGTTACTCGACAATATGTTATATGCTTTTGGTTTTTGTTGCAGGGCCTTGTGTCCGCCAACGTCGAGCTCGTCTCCTCTCGAGTCGAGATAAATCGGCGTCACCGTGACCTGAAGAAGGAATGCGAGGCCAAGGACAGGCGGATCGCCGAGCTGGAGGCAGCCCGCAAAAAAGATGAAGGTAGGGCGGATCCCTTTCTCCAACTGTGCTTTTGAGCTATGTTTCCGTCAATCATTTTAGCTTGGCGAATCCATATTTGTAGAACTGCTAGACCATGCCCAGGATATCCTGAAGGCGTCCACTGATATGCAAGCTCTTATGAATGAAGCTTCGGACTTGGCGGCCGCCAACTTGGAGTTGAAGGCGGCTCATCAAAAAGAGATGGAGGCCCAGCAACTCAAGTTTGCGCAGGAATCCAGCCAGCTCACTGGTGAGCTGGAAAGCCTGCGCAACAAGTTGGCGGAGGCGGAGAAGATGGCTGCGGAAGAGATATCCAAGCAGACTTCTCGCGCCCAAACTGAAGAGGACGCGCTGGCAACTCATATGATTGAGTTGTCGGCTTTCCATAACTCGGTCCTTGGTAACTTCTTGCTCCTTTTTTGATACTGCCATGTTGCTTTAGCCTGAGCCCAACTTATGGCTTTACCTTTGATGCAGTTCCCGCCGGTTTAGGCGATGACAAGGTTGTCAGCCCCCGCCTGGATCGCCTTGCGCGTCTGGGCGAGCTGATCGCCGAGACTTTGGCGGCGTCCAAGCGGTTTGCCGCCAAGTTCTTCACTTCGTCTGGCAGCCAGGAGCCTACCGAGTTCAGCGACGTGCCCGCCATCTTGGAGCAGGCGACCAAATTGCACAAAAGCTCGCTGAAGTCAGCGACGCAGGGAGGAGCCAAGACTGCCCTTGGGTTGTTCATGGCGCACTACCCCGAGGCGGAGATAGAAGCCGTCACCGAAGGCATGCCGTCAACTTACGAAGACGGTAGCGAGGTTGAGCCGGTCGCTGTGCTGGACAGCGTTGCCGGCTACGCCACGCGAGTCGTCGACATGGTGGATACTTCAATCTTCTACCGGCGCCATCCTGTGCCTGGCGGAGAGGGAGCTGAAGCTGCCAGCGCGGCCGAGGCGGAGGGGAGTGATAGTTCCGGGGCTGAAGTTGTCAGCCCCCAAGCCTGATGTAGACGCTCCCCCGAGCCATATCTTTTTTTTGTCCTTGCCTTCCACCAGCCTTATTTTGGCGGCCCCTGAAACAATGCAACATTTGTAATATTTGTATATACTTTTGCTGTTGCCTTGTTAGGCGGAAACTAGCTGACAAGTTTTACTTTGTCTTTATTTATATGGCCCGCCTTAATTTTACCCTGACTTATATGCTTGACTTTTTGTATGTTGATGAAACCTCAGCCGGTAACTTTAGCTGAAACAACCAGGGCTAGACCATTTGTTTAGAATCAGAGACCAAAGCCAACATGTTGGTGTCAAAGACATACTACTAGGCGAACCACATATAAGTAATCAGAGGCAAAGGAATTAGGCGGCGCAAAAAGTTTGTTTTTGCTTTGGGTTGGCTCGAAAGCTGCAAGTATCTACCAGTTTGAACCTTTGCACGGAGCTAGTAAATAGGTAACTTAGATACATAGGGGAAATATGATTGCAAGAAAAGACAAAAGATGGCATGCATCTCAACACAGATGAGGAACCATAGACTTTTATTTCATAATCATATTGAACTTATTACAATTATAAATTGCTAAGTGTAGAAAGGACGTAGCTGCTCAATGTTCCAAGGCCGTCTTGTTTGCTCGAACGGATCGTCAATGCCTCTCTTGCGCTTGGTTCCCCTTTTTCCTGCCGCCTTCTTGCGCATTTTCTTTTCTTCTTCGTCGCGCATGTCGGCTAGGTAGTAGGAACCATTGAGCAACGCCTTTGTGACTATAAACGGTCCTTCCCATGGCGGGGATAGCTTGTGCAAGCCTTTTCTATCTTGAATTAGGCGGAGAACCAGGTCACCTGTTCTGAAGCTTCGCTTACGCACTCTCCGGCTATGATAGTGGCGGAGTTGTTGCTGGTACAAGGCGGAGCGATGGAGAGCGACGTCTCTTTCTTCGTCTAACAGGTCTAGGCTATCCTGTCTTGCACCTTCTACGTCTTGCTCGATGTAGGCTTGAACTCTTGGGGAATCGTACTTCATGTCGGTAGGTAGCACTGCCTCTGCGCCATATACTAAGAAGAAAGGAGTGTAGGCGGTGGATCTGTTTGGCGTTGTGCGCAAACTCCATAATATCGACTGTAACTCATCTGCCCAAGCGCCGGCTGCCCTATGTAATGGAGCTTCGAGACGAGGCTTAAGTCCTGATAGGACTAGGCCGTTTGTACGCTCTACTTGCCCATTGGATTGAGGGTGTGACACGGATGCCAAATCAAGCCGGATGCCCAGATCATTGCAGTATTCTTCTATATCGCCTTGAGACAAATTGCTGCCATTATCGGTGATAATGCTGTGTGGAACTCCAAACCGAGAGATAATTTCCCAGAGAAAGTTGGTGGCTGTTCGTGCGTCAAGTTTTCTGATCGGTTTGGCCTCGACCCATTTGGTGAACTTGTCGACAGCGACCAATAGGTGAGTGTACCCACCGCGCGCCTTTTTGAAGGGACCCACCATGTCTAAGCCCCAGACCGTGAACGGCCAGGTGATTGGGATCGTCCTTAGCTCCTGTGCCGGCAAGTGAGGTTGACGGGCGTACAACTAGCAACCTTTGCATGTTTTAACGATGTTCTCGGCATCTTCTTTGGCGGTGAGCCAGTAGAAACCTTCGCGGAAAGCTTTGGATACAATGGACCTAGCGGAAGCATGATGCCCGCAGGCGCCAATATGTATGTCCTTCAGAATTTCCCGGCCTTCCTCCGGCTGTATGCACCGCTGATAGATGCCACATGTGCTTCGCTTGTATAGCTCGCCTTTTATTATCGTGAATGCTTTGGCTCGCCTTATGATCTGCCTTTTTAGCACCTCATCGTCCTCCGGCAACTTTTGGTCGATTAGAAAATCGAGATATGGGACTGTCCAATCCGGCAGTGTTAAGTAGACAGCGAGACTTGCCGCTTCTACCGGTTCTTCTGAGTCGGGGTCCATCAAATCGGCGCCTTTAATGGATGGCTTGTGCAATTGCTCCAGGAATATATCTTTTGGTACCTTTTTGCGTTCCGATCCCAGTCTGGCAAGTGTGTCTGCCGCCTCATTCTCAGCTCTTGGAACATGTCGGACCTCGTAGCCTACGAAGTTTTTTGCAAATTCGTCAACTTTGGCTCTGTAAGCCGCCATTGTTGCGCTTTTCGCATCCCATGTTCCGCTTACTTGCTGTGCGACCAAATCTGAGTCGCCGTAACAGAGGATTCGTTTGACGCCTAGGTCGTTTGCCACGTGTAACCCATGAAGCAAAGCTTCGTACTCGGCAACATTGTTGGTTGCTGTGAAGTGGATTTGTAACACGTAGCTAAGCTTGTCACCTTTAGGCGTACGTAGAACGACTCCAGCCCCCGAGCCTTTGAGCATCTTTGATCCGTCAAAGTGCATGACCCAATATTCTGACTCGGGGAGTGTTGTTTCCTCCATAGCCTCTGTCCAGTCGGCGACAAAGTCTGCAAGTGCTTGAGATTTGATGGCGGTCCGTGGTTTATAGACTATATCAAAAGCGGCAAGTTCGATGCCCCACTTGGCGACTCGACCTGTTGCCTCTGCATTGTTGATTATGTCTCCCAATGGTGCCTTGCTGACTACTGTCACTGTGTGTTCCTGGAAGTAATGCCTAAGCTTTCTGGCGGCGAAGAATACACCATAAGCCAGCTTCTGGTAATGCGGATACCTCTGCTTGGAGGCGGAGAACACTTCACTGATGAAGTAGACCGGTCGCTGCTCACACGCCGCGGCTTCGTTCTCCTTTCTTTCCACAACCAAGACAACGCTGACAACAGCTCCTGTTGCCGCGATGTACAGCAGCATTGGTTCCTGCGATCGAGGTGCTGCCAATATCGGAGCGGACATGAGGGCCTCCTTAAGTTGTTGCAAGGCGGCGTCTGCCTCTGCTGTCCACTTGAAGTTGTCGGATTTCTTCAGTAGCCGGTAGAGAGGCATTGCCTTTTCCCCTAGGCGGCTTATGAAACGACTGACGGCTGCCGCCGATCCGGCTAGGCGCTGCACGTCCTTCAGACAAGTAGGTCTGGATATGTTTTGTATGGCCTTGATCTTCTCCGGGTTAACCTCAATCCCTCGTTCTGAGACGATGAAACCGAGGAGTTTGCCGGCTGGGACGCCGAAAACGCACTTGGCGGGATTGAGCTTCATCTGATACCTCCGGAGGTTCTGAAAAGTTTCTTCCAAGTCCTCTAGGAGATCTGCCTTCTTTTCTGACATTACTGCGATGTCGTCTACATAGACATGAACATTGCGACCGATCTGTTCGTGCAGGCAATTTTGCATACAGCGCTGGTATGTTGCCCCTGCATTCTTCAGGCCAAAAGGCATGGTAATGTAGCAGAAAGTCCCATATGGAGTTGTGAAAGATGTTTTCAGTTGATCTGACTCTCTCATCTTGATTTGGTGGTATCCTGAGTAGGCGTCCAGAAAACAAAGCAGCTCGGAGCCTGCTGTGGAGTCTACGACTTGGTCAATCCTAGGCAGCGCAAAGGGATCCTTTGGGCAGCACTTGTTAACACCAGTATAGTCGATACACATCCTCAGCTCTTTATTCTTCTTTGGGACAAGTACAGGATTTGCCACCCAATCGGTGTGTACAACTTCTTTTATGAAATTGGCGGCCTTCAGCCTATTTATCTCCTTCCCTATAGCCTTGCGTCTCTCATCTCCAAAGCGTCTTGTTGCTTGCTTCACCGGCTTGGATCCTTTTATGACGTTGAGCGAGTGCTCGGCAAGTTCCCTCGGTACACCAGGCATGTCGGAAGGCGACCATGCAAAGATGTCACGATTCTCACGGAGGAACTCGACGAGCGCGCCTTCCTATTTGCTGTCAAGGTTGGAGCCGATGACAACTTGCTTAGACTTGTCACCTGGGATGAGGTCCGCCTTTTTGGTGTCTTCTGAAGCTTCGAAAGTCTTCTTGACATCCATCGTTGGCTTTGGCATGGAGTTGTCTGAATCCGCCTCGAGCAGCGCGAGATCTTCCTTGTGGATGACGGCTTCTGCGAAGGCGGCCATGCCACGCTCGCACTCCTTGGCTTTCTTGAAGTTGCCGGAAACCGTGATGGTTCCGTTTTCCCCCGGCATTTTAAGCTTGTTGTATATGTAGCACGGCCTTGCCATGAACTTGGCGAAAGCCGGTCGTCCGAAGATTGCATGATAGGCGCTTTTGAAGGGGACAACTTCGAACCGGAGGAACTCTGAGCGGTAGTTCTCTTTTGGTCCGAAAGTTACCTTCAGCCTGATGCTTCCCATTGACTTTGCTTGCCTGCCGGGCACTATGCCATGAAATGTGAGGTTGCTGTGATCCAGCTGGTCCTCTGACAGGTTCATGCGGCTTAGCGTGTCGTAGTACAGGATGTTGAGGCTGCTGCCGCCATCCATGAGTACCTTTGTGAGTCTGAAGTTGTCGACAATGGGGTCGACGACAAGGGCGTACTTGCCTGGGTGAGGGACGTGATCAGGGTGGTCGGACCGGTCCCAAGTGATTGTTGCCTCCGACCAGTTCAAGTACTGAGGGACGTCCGGCATTGTCGCGTTGAGTTCGCGCATCTCCGCCTTGTCTGCTTTAGCCGAAGGCGTGCCGACAAAGCACACAAGAGATTCTTTGACCTTCGGATACGGCTTCTTTTTCTTGACGGTTGCGTCCTCTTCGCTTGAGATAGACATGTCGTCGTCATCCTCATCCTCCTTGCTGTCTTTCTTGTCGTTCTTCTTTGACTTCTTTGACTTCCAGCCGACTGTGGGATCCTTTTTGAAGTCGTCCATGAAACGGCACTCTCCAAGCATGTGGTTGACCTTGCCCAATGAGGCGTGGATGGGACACGGCAATAGCTTTGCCTGTTCGTAAGTGATTCGCGCCGCCTTAGGCCCTGAGCCGGCTTCGCGATTATCTTTCTTATTTTTCCACTTCTTTTTGCCGGCGTTTCCTTGGAACGCTACGGCTACCTCATTGGAAGGACCGGCTTTGTCATCCGCCGCCTGTTTGCGCTTGTTGTTCCGCTTTGGTATGATGTTGACGTCTGGGTCATCGTCCCGGGCGTCGTCATCCGCCGCTGCGTATTGGGCGGCTAGGTTGAGCATCTCACCAAGGTCCGTGATTTGCTCGCGGACGAGCCTATGACGGAGCAAGGACTTCTTCTGTAGGCCCGTGTAGAAGGCGTGGATAGCCTGTGCGTCCGAAACACCATGACAGTTGGCCTTTTCGGATATCCAACGGCTGACAAAATCTGTCATGGTTTCGTCCGGCTTTTGGATACAGCGTTGCAAATCCGTGTAGGTATTTGGACGCTTGTATGTTCCTTGGAAGTGCTGGGAGAAAACCTTTTCCATGTCGTACCAGCTATGGATGGACTTTTCAGGGAGGTTGTCGATCCAAGCTCTTGCCGTGCCTTCCAACATGAGAGGTAGGTAGCGGACGGCAATATGGCTGCTCCCGCCGGCAATCTCTATGGCCATGGCGTAGTCGGAAAGCCATGAGTCCGGCTTAACAAGGCCGTTGTACCTAGAACAGTTTTTTGACACTGATGTCATGTCCTTGGGGAACGGCTCTTTGCGGATGGCGTCGCCGAAGCACTTTGGTCCAGAATATAGCGGCTCCTTTCCTCTTGCTATGTCTTGTAGGCGGTGTCGTGCGTCTTTTGGATCGAGCTGCCGTGCGCTTCTGTTTGCGTCCGGCTCGTCCTGCGCCGCCCGGCTTATGCTGCGCCTGGGCCCTTCTACCTCCTCTCTCCTCTTACTGCCAGTGCTATGCTGCGGAGACCGGCTGCGGCCTCTCCTTGGAGGGTCGTTGCCGGCATCTTTTCTAGGCGGCTGCCTGTTGTTTCGGCTACCGCCATTGTCGCGTCTTGGCTGTGGTGGAGGTGGTAGGTCTCCTCTGCTTCCCGTCCTTGAATTCTCGTCCCGCCTTTGTTTTGACGGCGGTGCCTTCTTTGGAGGTGGCGTTGCCTTCCTTTTGTCGCCATGGCTACTGGAGCCAGACGGGCCTTCAGGGTCGGCACCTGGTGCGGCTTTGCACTTGCCTGACTTGGACTCTAGGTCTCCCCCGCGGGCATCCGCCATGTGGCCGTAGGAATCAGCGCGAGCTTGTTGTTCTAGGGCCTTGCTTACGAAGTGTCTTGCGTTGGCCAACTTCTCTTCCGCCGTGTAAGTGTTGTCATCCAGGGTATCTAGCGCGGCAGCCGCATTGAGGATAGGGGTGCAGAAGACAACATCCCCCCTTCTATCCACTCGCTGTGGTGCCGTACGCCAATCGAATCCTAGGTCTTGAGCCGCTGTCGTTGCTTGCGTAGGCGGCTCTTTTCCATGGCGGTTTTTTGATGACCTTTTCTACTCGAAGAGTTGCCGGTTTGTATTGGCCGACATCTTCTCCTGCTCTTTCTTGATCTTCTTCGCAAGGCTCTCAACGTGCTCCTCTCTTTTTCGCAGGAAGTCAGAGTGCTTAAGCATGTTAAGCCTAAGCTCTTCCACTTCGTCGAGTGGGGTGTTTTTGTTTACCGGAGTATTCATGATTTCGTCTACTTCTTTAATGACGGAGAGCAAATCCGTGGGTTTGCTGCTGCCGCCTTTCTCGAGGCCAGTTTTCTTCTTTGCGCACACCTTGTCGGAACTTTCAATGAGTTGGCCGGCAGTGGTGTCTCCGGCTTCTTCCGCCGGCTTGATTTGCGCTTCTGAAGTAACTGGGGTTGTCTCGTGACCGACAACAACCATCATAGCCAGCTTGTCAGGCATGTCTATATCCGCTGTACCCTCTGAGGGAGCCGGATTTCCACTGGAAAAGCGGGTTTTGATCCTCTCTTCGAAGAGACTAGCATCATCATCGGAGTCAGAGTCTATGTTGACTTGAACAGTAGATCTAGATCCGGCATCTGACATCGCATCCTCCTGCAGAGCAGGGAGGATTGATTCAGGATCGTTGTTTTCCGGCTGGGAGTCGGATCCCAGTCCGACAACTCCGACGAAGTGGAAATCAGATTCGGCCGACTCCTGGGAGAAGGCGGATTCAGATCCATCTTGTCGGTCGACTGCTTGGTCGAAGGGTTGGTGGGTGGGGTTGTAGAAACGCGGTAGGCCGTACGCCTCTGGTGTGTACCCGATGAAGACGTCGATCCCTCCGATCGGCACGATTGCGCATCCGATAAGGTAGTCGTCCGCCGGGAGCCAGGACTCATCCGAGTTGACGTAGCTGTGGCCGTCATACCTTGTGACGCGACCGACGGCGATCTGCTTGCCCACGCCGCCAAGTGTTCCCGCCTGGAACGTGACGCCAGGAACCTTATGCCCCACGGTGGGCGCCAACTGTCGTGGTATCGGCATAATTGATAGGAGACGGGGGTCCTCTAGCCTACGTATGGATTGTGGGGAAGAAGGTTGGTGTCGTCGAGGTCGGGATTGAACACGGCGAGTTTACCCAGCTTCGGATCCCACAGGGGTGGCGGGATCCTACGTGCTGCTATAATTCACTATGAGGCAATAGCCGTGAACAGGTTACAATGTGTTTGATGCGTATAGAAGCGTCTGCCCTAAGGGCTCCCTGGTGGCCGGCTTATATAGGCGGCCAGACCCCAGGGTACAAGGTAAGTGCTTGTCCGGCAAGTAATCAGAGTCCTAGACCTAGCCGGCTTAGTTGCCGCCTTCCGTCTTGGGCTCGGTGGCTTGATGGGCTTAGGCCTTCCGCCTTCCTTGGACCGTCCGCCTACTTCCTCGTACGTCAGCTATCTGGGCCGCCCGGCAGGCCTTGGCCTTACCACCCTTGGGCCACCCTGGACTAGCCGGATTGATCCATGCTGGTTATACCCCTAGTTGATATATCCCCAACAATCGGGGAAACACCGTTCGCCCTCGTCTATGGAGCCGAAGCAGTACTCCCCACAAAGATAAAGCATGGATCCCCACGGGTCCTTGCCTTTAACGAGGACCAGCAAGAGGACCTCCAAAACGATGACCTGCTGCTCCTTGAAGGGCTACGACGTCGCACTGCGCTCCGGGCGGCCAAATACCAGCAGGACCTGAGATGCTACCACAGCCGCAACGTGCGCTCGCGCACCCTGGAGGCAGGCGATCTCGTCCTCAGGCGAATCCTCTCCAGGGAAGGCCTCCACAAGCTGTCCCCGATGTGGGACGGCCCCTACAGGGTCACCCACATCGCCAGGCCTGGCGCGGCTCGCCTCGAGACTCAAGACGGCGTCCCCGTCAAGAATCCATGGAACATCATGCACCTACGCAAGTTCTACCCGTGATCATTGTCACGTCAAGGCATTTAGCGAAAGAGGCAGCCTACGGCTTAACCTCCAAGCATTTTTTGTCTCTGAAGGTTAAAAGCTCAAGGATTAAACCTCACAAATCTTTGTATCCACAAGGAACAAACTCAAAACGTGATCATCGTCACGCCCGTGATCATTGTCACGTCAAGACATAAAGCGGAAGAGGCAGCTTACGGCTCAACCTCCAAGCATTTTTTGTCTCTAGAGGTTAAAAGCTCACGGCTTAAACCTCCCAAGCATTTTTGTCTCCTAAGGGAACAAACACAACCGTGATCATTGTCACGCCTGTGATCATTGTCACGTCGAGACTTCTAGCGGAAGAGGCAGCCTACGGCTCAACCTCCAAGCCTCTTTGTCTCTAGAGGTTAAAAGCTCACGGCTTAAACCTCCAAGCTCCAAAGGCTTCTCTCGAGGGGAAACCCTCCGAGCTCTCCATGTAACGAGTCACCTCAGGCCGTTGAGAGTCTTTGCCATTAATGGGTGGTCCCCATGCCTCGACATGGTCAAAACATTAACTTGGCAACCCCAAGCATAATGACTCAATTTTGTTCCCAAGTGAACTTAGCGCCTCGGCGCCGATTTGTAATATATTTGGTGAGTTTTATTTTCGCATTACTCTGTTGAAGTGTGTGCTTATATCTCTCCACATGCGTACCTCGCGAGCGGGGGCTGAGTACGGTGCCAGTGCCTCAAATGACACACCAGCAGCACTGCAAAATCCAAGAGTCCGAGCTCTGGCTGGAGGGCAAGATCCCGCAAACACGCCATCTCTATAGAGGACCTTGGTACTTACTCTCCTCGCAAGGAACGCCTGAGGGGACCTATAAGCGCGCACGAGTCGCTTGAACCGTGTTCCTGCGTTTGGGTTCGCCCCTCTAACATCTGCAGGAAACAAATCCCCCCACGAGCCTGAAGAGGCATCCGGGAGCGACCCCTCAAGTGGGAAACCTCGCCAGGCGAAAAGCCTCTGCAAGGCGAAAACCTCGAGGAGCTAAGTCTCGCACTCACGCCTTAAGAGCGTTTTCTCCCCCTAGTGCACGTTTGCCCCTCAAGCGACTTCGCTTTCCCTTACGCTTCATGGACTACTCGCACGTCTAAGGGGGGCACATGAGCATCGCGACTAAGGGCTCTTACCTCTCCTAGGCCTAAACTCCCCCCGGCCTTGTGGAGTCAATGCTCCTGCATACCGGAGTGGCGGAGTCATGGCACGAAGAGATGGGATCTACCGACGCAGAGAACAAACATACATGAAGATGATTCCAAAGAGACCTCACGGGGGGCAAACAAGCTCGAATCAAACAGCAATAACGAGTATATTACATGCCAAAAGGTCTTAATATATCTAAACACACAGTTGTTTCAGATACAAGCGCTCGCAGGCACAATAAGAAGAGGCTCAAGGGGAAGCAGCGCCGCCTTGGACCTCCTCCGCGGCACCCTCTTCAGCCTCGGCAGAGCAGGCCTCCTCCTCGCTATCCTCAGCCGCAGCCTCCACGCGCCTGAAGCGGTTGCAGAAGGCGTCAACTTGCTCGCGAAGGGAATCGGAGACCCGCTGCGCGTCCTCGCCCTGAGCAGCTTCTGTCTCGGAGGAGAGGTCGAAGCCTGGCGTGAGGAGCTTGAGGTTGGTGAAGATGCGATCAACCACCACCCCCAGAAGCTGCCGGCTCTCGTCCTCAATCATCTCGCGAAGCTCGGCGACGGGACCGTCGAGCGCCTCGAAGAGCTGGTCGAAGTAGACCAGGTACATGGCAGCGTCGCCACGGCCTTGAACGTCAGTATGCGGCGCGTCCGCGCCGAGCTGCGCGGCAAGCTCGTTGCCACGAGCGACCAGCGCCTCGAACATATGATCACGCTGCTTCGAGAGTGCGCGAGCCATCTGGGCAGAGTCTGAGGCCTCCGCCGCCCGCTCCATCGCCGGGGCCACCTGCTCCTCCACATCCTTGGCCAAGGAGTTGAGGTTGTGGACTGCCTCGGTGCGAGCCTCCTCCGCTCGGCGACGACCGTCCTTGGCGCGCTTGAGGCGAGCCTCCAGCTTGGAATTGGCCTTCTCGAGCTCGGCGATCCGCTGAGCATCCACGGCGTGCTTGACATTGAAGCGGTCCTCCTGCGTCTGGGCCAGGTCGCGATACTTCTGAGAGGTGGACTTGCGGAATTGCTTCTCACGCTCCACGAGGGCGTCATCGGCCTCCTTCTTCTTCTCGGCGAAACGCCGCTCGAAGCGCTCGTAAGCTAGCTTCTGGGCAGCGACGTTTTAGTCGTACTTCAAGGTCGCCTTGGCCAGGTCTCCTTCGCGCTCCTCAAGGGCCTCGCGTTGGGCGACCAGGTCCTTCTCCGCCTGAAGGCAATGCTCCTCACGCTGTTGCAGCTCCTTCTCCTTGAGGGCCAGCTGCCGCTCACGCTCGGCAAAGACGTTCCGGTCCTCCTCCAGAGCGACATGTGCGGCCTGGTGAACGGAGAGCAGCTGGGCCTCCAGCGGGCCCAGCTCGTGGCGTTTCTGCGCCAGCGAGCCCTCCATCGCCTCGCGCTCCGCCCTGGCCTCGCGCAGGGGCTCGAGGAGCTCTGCAGCGTCGTGGATGGCCCCCTCGCGAATCTCCTTGGCGAAGCGGGTGGCCTCCTCGCGTGCGGCCTGCAGCGCCGCATCCTCTAGCCGACGCGCCTCGACCGCCGCGTGGAAGGACGCCCACGACCTCGCCAGCTCCTCCTGCTGCCGAGCGAGCCATATGTCCCCAAAGGCGAGGTGCGCCTCCAAGCCCTCCTAGGATTCCCTCACGAGGCCGAAGGCGACCTCGCGGCGCCTCGCGCTCCAGTCCCAGCCGCGGAGGACCAGCTCCTGGCTCGTGGAGGGCCCGGCCCCGGCGTCGAGTCTCGCGGGCCCGGCCTCGGGGAAAGCTCGGGGCTAGCCTGGGCTTCGCTTGTGCCCACGCCGGCATCCTCTTCCGGCCGTGCAGCCGTAGGGCGTTCCTCGGTCACAGCTTGACGAGGAGGCGAGGAAGCATCTCCCCCAGCAGGTCCGCCTGTGCCTGCTGCTGCCTCACGCGCTTCCCTCGCAGGCTACACGGGAGCAGTGTCCGCAGACGGCAGGGTAGGCGCGCGCGGAGGCGTCAACACGCGCGGCGGTGTTGGTTCGCGCGGTGGATTGGCCTCGCCCGGAGGCGTTGCCGTGCGAGGAGGAGTAGGAGCGCGAGGCGGCGCGGGAGTTTTCTCCTCCGAGCCTTCCACCACCAGAGGCTCGGGGGCGGTGCAGGTGCCTCTGGGCGTGTCACGCCCTCCTCCACTTGAGGCCCTGCCGCCCCCGCCTGGGGCGCCCCCTCAAAGGGGACCGTGGAGGCCGTCTCCACAGGCCTCGCGGCCTCTTCAGCCACGGCCCCTGCTGTGGCGCTCTTCACATCAGCCGCCTTGCGAAGCCGGCGACGCTTTGCAGGCACTAGATCACTGACAAGAGCCCAAGAAAAGACCTTCAGTAAAGGGTAAAGTGAAAGAGAAAGCTAAAGGCAAACGATCCAGCATCATGAAAACTCACCCTGAAGGGGGGCGCCAGCGTCGACCCACGCCAAGCCTCCCGAGCGCCATGAGGGGAAGGGCTTGGAAGCAGGCCTTGCTGGGGGCGTCACCGCTTTCCTTTTCGAGGGGACGTCAGACGGTCTCGCCCCCAAGCGGTCCACGACGGCTTTGGTGCGGGGCCCGCGCCCTCCCGGAGAGGCCTCCGTGTCAGAGGCCTCCTCTTCCTCAGCCTCCTCCTCCACGAGGTGCGAGGGCGCCACCACGAAGGCGTCTTCATTGCCTGACGAGATATCACAAATCTTGTCAGTAAATGGCCCGGCCCTCGAGGAGGAAACCTCCCCTGTCGCGGCCTCCTCCTCACCTAGGCCAGCTCCTGAGGCCAAGGGAGAATCGGCCCCCTCCGCTCCCCGCGTGGCCGGCGTCGGCACTCAAAGTCCGCCTGGCCTATCGGGGTGAACGGAGGCATCCCCTCCAGGAGGTCCATGTGCTCTGTCATGTTGTATTGGTGAAGGGGCCGGAGCGCCGCGGGGAGATCATCCACGGCAAGCACCGATGGATTAACGAAGAGCGCGGAGAGGATGTTGTCGATGGTGTCGTTGTCCTCGACGTGGAGCCGCATCTTGTTGCTCGGCCCCGAGTACATCCACATGGGGACTGAGTGTTCCTGGAGGGGCGCGATGCGGCGCGTCATGAAGTACGCCACAATCATCTGCCCCGTGAGGCCCTGCTCGCGGAGGAAGCTCAGGCGCCCCATCAAGCTCACGTTCCCTGGCACCGTCGAAGGTGTCCTTGCCCCAATGGGAGTTCTTCACCAGGGGCTCGTCGGGGACCTCGAGGAAGGCGCAGGGACGCTCCACCCCAACAAAAAACCACTTCTGACGGAAGTCGTCTACCTTCTTCGTCACTGAAGTGATGGCCTTGCCCTCGCTCCAAGACATGGGGATGTAGACGCTCCCCATGCCGTCGACGATGCGGAACGAGACGCACCCAGAGCACTCGTTCTTCGCCGTGTTCCGGAGCGCGTAAAAGCACCAGAACAGCCCCACCGTGGGCTCCAGGCCCAGGTACGCCTCGCAGAGGTAGGCGAAAACGGCGAGGATGAGGATGGAGTTGGGGTGCAGGTGCAGCAGCTGCACCAGGTAGAACGCCAGCACCGCCTCCAGGAACGGCGAGAAGGGCAACACCAGTCCCGCAGCAAGGCAATGCTTCAAGATCGGGAAGAACCCACGGGGGCGCTTCCCGTGCGCCGCGGGCTTCCGGGCGGTGGTGCCATGCTCGTTCGTCCGGTCCGCCACCAGGTACCGGACCTTGGCGAGCGCCTTCTCGTTGACGCGCACGCCCAGCAGCTGAAAGAGCATTTTCCCTCATGTGTGGTTTTGGTAATTGAATGACAATCTCTATGGACTAATGTTTGCATTGAGATATCATTATAGATCATGTCCATGGAATTGTGGAGTTCATGTGTTGGACTCTTGAAGCTTATGTGTTGAGTGGAGCATATTGCAAGTATGTCTTGAAGGATTCAAGACATCATATTAGTGAAGAAATGTTGGAAGATACAAGGTTGATCAAGATGTTGATCAACACACAAAGCTACAAGATGTACCAAGAGCGATCTTGTATCTCTTGGGATGGTAAACACTTGTCCGCATAGCTTTGTGAACTAACCCATGATATATGTGTGTGTGGTATCTTTATATGAGGTTAGGTATCTTCCCATGGGCTTGCATCAAATGAAGATTCCATATAGCTCATGGAGGATGACGTCATGTGGTGATCGTCATCAAGGTGAGATGTGCAAGACATGAACCAAGACCAAGATAAGCTTCTTGAAGAGATCCTATGCTTGGTGCTTGCAATGGATACATGAAGACGAAGCTAAGCGAGACTCTCCCATTGTGAGCATGGGGGGTATTTGGAAAAGTCTTCATCAAGCATGTGCTTGGACGCGCAATCAATAAAAGATGAACCACTTGAAGAGATCAAGATAGTCTTCATCCAACTCAAGTGGAATGCTCAAGGCAAAGGTATGATCTTGATAGGGCTATAGGATAGATAGGCGTACTATCAAGAGGGGCTTTCAAGTTAGTAACTTGATCGCATCGTTGTGGAGAGCTCAAACCTTTGCATACTTGGCATATCATATTTCTTGGTTCTTATTTGGCTTTTATGGTGGTGGGGAACTAGAGCTTGGTTTATCTCCATGTCAAGCTCTTGTTCATCGAAATCGGTTTTACTTTGGACAACTTGTTGCGTTTTTGGTGGCGGAAATATTCTCGGTTCTACCATGAGGAAAGTCCCACACCTTGCCATATGTGGTGATTTTACTCTATTTATGGGATGCAATATTTGTTGGGTGCTCATCGTCGCTATCTTTCCAACAAAATTGGTCTCACCTCATTTGGAGTTCATTTGCAAAAGTTATAGCAGTTTTGGTCTCGGTGTTTTGCTGATTCGGATTATTGGGGTCGGATATTCCGCTCTACCGGAATTTCCGGTTCCCCAGTTCATCCAAGAAAACGACTAAGGAAAGGAGAAAAAGGGTTCTGACTCCAGTCAGAAATTGTGCTCGGAAATTTCCGTCTACCGGATTTTCCAAGTGCCCCCAGAAAAGTCCTCCAGAAATGGCTAAGGAAAAGTTTGGTTTTGCTTCTGACTCCAGCCGGATTTTCAGCTCGGAAATGTCATGGACTCGGAATTTCCGGTTGACCGGAATTTCCGAGTCTCACTTATACCGGAATTTCCGAGTGTCGAAACAGACAACGGCTATATTTCCTGGAGGGGTATAAATACCCCTCCCCTTCTTCTTCCCCAGAAAATCCAAGGCAGCACTATTTTCCCCTCTCTCCTACTCCATTGTTGACCTTGGAAAGCTCACTTCCCTCTCAATCCCTCCATTGAATCTTCCATATTCTTTAGGGAAAGTTGAGAGGAGATCTAGATCTACAATCCTACCAATCCTTCTCTCCTCTAAGTTTGACAAGCCGGTTCCAGAGTAATCCTGGAATGCCGCATTGGATAGCTGTTAAGAGAATTCTTAAGTATCTCAATAAGACAAAGGAAATGTTCCTTGTGTATGGTGGCTGCGATGAAGAACTTGGCGTAACGGGTTACGTAGATGCAAGTTTCTGCTCAGACCCCGATGACTGTAAGTCATAGACAAGTTACGTGTTCAAGGTGAATGGAGGCGCCGTGTGCTGGAGAAGTGGGAAGCAACCCATAGTCGCACAATCTACAATGGAGTCGGAGTATATCGCTGCTTGCGAAGCCGCGAATGAAGTTGTGTGGCTGAGGAAGTTCGTCATCGAACTTGGAGTGTTTCCGAGCGTGCAAGACCCCGTGATCCTCTTCTGCGATAATACGGGTGCCATTGCGAACGCCAAGGAGCCACGGTCTCACTCCACCGCCAAACACATTCTCCGACGCTTCCATGTGATACGTTAGTACGTACAAGGGGGCGATGTGAAGATTTGCAAAGTGCATACGGATCTGAATGTGGCAGATCCGCTGACGAAGCCTCTCCCGCTTGACAAGCATGAAAAGCACCAGTTAGCTATGGGTGTTAAGCTTTTACCAAGTTGTAATCTAGATTAATTTGTACTCTAGTGCAAGTGGGAGACTGAAGGAGATATGCCCTAGAGGCAATTAATAAAGTGTATTCTTTATCATATCTCATTTGTTCATAATAGGTTTTTGTGTCATGCTAGAACCGTATTAAGCGGAAACATTAATACGGGTGTGATACGTAAACAACCAGGTCCCTAGTAGCCTCTACTAAGACTAGTTTTGTTGTGCGATTGATGATCGAGGTTTCCGGTCATGGGGCATGGCGCCGGTCGGCAATGGGAGTCATATCGTTGCTTCATATCGTTGCAGAACGATGTGATGGACATATCCAGATTTGGAGAACGTAGTCGTTACGCCTTTGACCGTGAGATCAACTCTTATTGTTATTTATGGAAGATACTTTGATCGCACCAAACGTCGTATCTTATTTAGTATGACAATAACGGTGATACTTTTGGGTATCGGAAAGGAGTAGTTGAGACGAGGGGTCAAGAGCGGGATTTGCCAGTCCGCATAGCAGGATAGATACTCTCGGGCCCACTCGGTGAGATCATGTCTAATGAGCTTGCAAGCATGTGACTAGGTCACGGAGACATGAGATCATGAACGAGTAGAAGGTAGCGTCGTCGGTAACGAGGTCGGGATTAGGTATGGAGATATCTATGGAACGACTCTCGGGCGTGCTAAGTATCGCTATGGCAAAAGGTTTAAGACTTTGCGTTCAGGTTTGATAGATGAAAGTCATTCGTTATATCACATGGATTAATTCATGGGGTCCAGGCCTACGAGTTAGTCGTTGATCATAGAGGAGTCTTGGTCATACCTGTTCTTATATCGAACCGCTAGGGTAACACACTTAAGGGGTTTCGACAAGACAACCGGAAAGGAAATGGATCACCGGGAGCGTCCCGGGAGGGGTCCGATGGAGATCGGGCAGCGACGAAAGAGTTCTCGGAGCTAGGAAAAATTATATATATTATGTTTGATATTAATTAGTGTAATTAATATGCAAATATGATTTTATATATTTATTTTCGAATTTATTTAAGCTGATTTCCCTAAATGGGCCTTCTGGTCGAAAGAAGGCGCAAGAGGGGGAAAATCCCTAGGGGATTCGGTGGGGGGCATGGTGGCCGGCCTGGATGGGCCAAGGGGACCACCAGGGGGCCGGCGCACCTGGCCTAGCCGCACCAGGCATGTGGGGATAGTCCCACATTGCCTGGCTGGCAAGGTTGGCTCCCCCTGGGAGCCTATATAAGAAGGGGCACCCCTGGCCTTTTAATTCATCAATTAATTCCCAATTTCTCTCTCGATCTCGTGGTTCCCTTGTTGGAGCCGCGCCGAGCTGAGGAGGGGATCTCTTCCACCATAGCCCGCTTCCGCGCTGCTGGTGTTCCGGTCCAAGTCTTCCGCTGCTCGTCCTGGACTGGAGTTTCGGAGGCCGTCGTCTCCACCGTACGTGTGTGACGCCCTGCGAGGTGCTGCGCTAGCGGTACTCGGAGGTCAGCTTCCTCTACACGACCTCGAGGTCGGCTTCGTCGGTCTTCATCAATAATGTTTGTGCGGGAACGTAATCCCCGCTTACGGTCTACAAGGGTACGTGTTCCGATCTCCGTTCGTACTACTATATCTGCATAGAATAGATCTTGGCATGCTTTTAGGATATCATTGGTAGGAAATTTTTTGTTTTCTGCACACGATCCCCTTCAGTGGTATCAGAGCCGATCTATCGTAGATATAGTTGTACGCTGTTAGAACCCGTGCTCTGCACGGGGGCACCGTTCCTGTTATTTGCTACCCTCTAGCGTGCACTTGTGTATTCCAGCGGCATTGAGTTGATGAAGCGGTCCGGACCGACTTTACGCGTACGCTTACGCGAGACTGGTTCCACTATTGACATACAGCTTGTACCGTATATGTGGTTGGCGGGTGTCAATTTCTCTCTCTTTAGTTGGTCTTCGCATTTTCAATAGAGGGCCCGAAAGGGATGCTTAAACATGCAATTATTGGATCGTTGTTGTGGTCATAAGATTCGTAGGTATGAAGCGGTTCTATTTACGAAAGCCCCAAGCCACGTAAAATATGCAAAAGATAAAGTAGAAGCGTCTAACTTTATTTTGCAGGGGCTATGTGATATGGTCAAGGTAGGTTTATTAAATTGTTTATAAACTGCGGGCGCCAAGAAGACCATGGCGCGATGGACTATATCACATTGCATTACATTTGATGTTTTGTGTGCATATTATATTGTGTGATTGTGTGTATAGTATACATTAGTTTTACGGCGGTAGCTATATAAGATGATCCCTTCAAAATACCACTAGTGTTCTCCCTCCAACGCGCACCACCAAGAAAGTTCTACGTTATGAGGCAGGCCGTGATGATCGGGTGTCAGACATCTCGTCGTTCGCATACAGTTGGTGTAAGCCATGTTGCACAAGCGTCAGCGTGGAGGTCTTTGGTGGCGAGCCTAGCATATTCAGAAATATGGCCTCGGAACAGGAAGACCGAAAGGTCGAGCACGAGTCACGAAATTGGTGTGGCGGACGATTTTGTCTACTCTTGAAGTTGTGCCGCCGGCTCTGATGATGAGGGGTGGTGCAATGGATGGGGGTCGTGTAATCGCTTAAACGACTAGGAGGGATGTTCGTTTGAGTGGGAGTTATGTTAGTTATTTTCTAAAATACTATAACTCAAAATTATTATGAACAAAGTCTTATGTTGTTGCAAATTCCATTGTAGATGTCTCGCCCCTTGTTTAACCTAGGTCTGTTCCTTGAGAAAGAAAAGCTTAAGACCAATGGGTCAAACTTCATGGCCTGGTTCCGCAACCTGAGGATCCTCCTCACTCCCCATAGGGTGGCCTACGTCATTGAGGCCGCCATAGGTGACCCTCCCGCAGATGATGCCTCTGAGGATGAGAAGAAGGTCTTCCAGACCCGATCGGAGGATTCTGCCTTTGTCCAGAGTGGCATGCTCTACGCCATGGAAGCCGACCTGCAGAAGCGCTTTGAGAAGATGAGCGCCTTTGAGATCATTTCGGATCTTAAGGTTGTCTTCGCGCCGCAGGCTAAGGCTGAGAGATATGAAGCTTCTGAGCTTTTCTTCTCAGCCAAGATGGAAGAGCATAGCAGTGTGAGCGAGCATGTAGTCAAGATGTCTGGCTACGTTCAACGCCTGAATGCTCTGGAATGCAAGATTCCCGATGAGCTGGCGATTGACAGGGTGTTGCAATCGTTGCCGCCAAGCTACAAAGGCTTCGTCATGAACTACAACATGCAGGGCATGGCTAAGTCCCTGGGTGAAGTGTTCGTGATGCTCAAGACTGCTGAGGTAGAAATTAAGAAGGAGCACACGCTGTTGATCGTCAACAAGACCGTTGATTTCAAGAAATCCGGTGGCAAGGGAAAGCAGAGCTGGAAGTCCAGGAGGGAGGCAAAGTTGGCTGCCAAGCCCAGGACTAACAGGTCTGGCCCCAGAGCTAGCGTGGAGTGTTTCTACTGCAAGGGGAAGGGTCACTGGAAGCGCAACTGCCCCAAGTACCTGGAGGATAGGAAGTCTGGCAAGACGGTCGACAAAGAGCAAGTTATATTTGATATACATGTTATAGATGTGTACCTTACATCCGCCCGGAGCAACACGTGGGTATTTGATACTGGTTCTGTTGCTCATATATGTAACTCTCAGGAGGAGTTACGGAATAGACGGCGGCTGGCGAAGGATGAGGTGACGATGCGCGTCGGCAACGGATCGAGAGTCGACGTGGTGGCTGTCGGCACGCTCCCTCTGCATCTACCATCGGGATTAGTTTTGGTTTAAAATAAGTGTTATTTTGTGCCATCCTTTAGTGTAAACATTATAAGTGGGTCTTGCCTGTTACAAGACGGTTATTCATTTAAATCAGTGTCAAGCAATTGTGCTATTTATATGAATGATATCTTTTATGTTGATGCTCCCGAGAATAACGGTTTATTCTTGTTGAATCTCGATCGTAGTACTCACATCCATAACATAGAAGCCAAACGGATTAAGTGTAGTGACCATACCGCCATGAATTTTTGGCATTGCCGTCTTGGTCATATTGGTGTAAAGCGCATGAAGCAACTCCACTCCGATGGACTTTTGGACTCGTTGGATTTCGGATCCCTCGATACATGCGAACCATGCCTTATGGGCAAAATGACCAAGACACCGTTCAAAGGTTTCGTTGAACGGGCGTCGGATTTGTTGGGGATCATGAAGGGAATATGCCCTAGAGGCACTTAATAAACATAGTTTATTGGCAATATCCCAATCGTTCATTATATGTTTTATACCATGCTATAACTGTATTAAGCGGAAACATTAATACAGGTGTGGTAGATAAACAACCAGGTCCCTAGTAGCCTCTACTAAGACTAGTTTCATTGCGCGATTGATGATCGAGGTTTTCCGATCATAGGGCATGGCGCCGGTCGGCAACGGAAGTCATATCGTTAGGAGTAACGATGTGATGGACATACCCAGTATTTATAGGACATAGTCGTTACGCCTTAAGACCGTGAGATCAACTCTTATTGGTATTCCTGGAAGATACTTTGATCGCACCAAACGTCGTATCTTATTTAGTATGACAATAACGGTGATACTTTTGGGTATCGGAAAGGAGTAGTTGAGACAAGGGGTCAACAGCGGGATTTGTCAGTCCGCATAGCCGGATAGATACTCTAGGGCCCACTCGGTGAGATTATGTCAAATGAGTTTGCAAACATGTGACTAGGTCACCAGCTGACATAATATCATAGACGAGTAGAAGATAGCGATGTCGGTAACGAGATCATGCTAGGTATGGAGATATCTGAGAATGATGCTCAGACACGCTAAGTATCGCCATGACAAAGGGTTTAAGACTATACGTCCAGGTTTGATAGATGAAAGTCATTCGTTATATCACAGGGATTAATTCATGGGGTCCAGGACTACGAGTTAGTCGTTGATCATAGAGGAGTCTTGATCGTACCTGTTATTATATCGAACCGCTAGGGTAATACACTTAAGGGGTTTCGACAAGACAACCGGAAAGGAAAGAGATCACCGGGTCCCGGGAGGGGTCCGATGGAGATCGGGCAGCGCCGAAAGAGTTTTCGGAGCTAGGAAAAATTATATATATTATGTTTGATATTAATTAGTGTAATTAATATGCAAATATGATTTTATATATTTATTTTCGAATTTATTTAGGCTGATTTCCCTAAATGGGTCTTCTGGTCGAAAGAAGGCCCATGGGGGGGAACCCTCAAGGGAACTTTGTGGGGGAGGCTTGGCCGGCCTAGGTGGGCCAAATGGGGCCCACCTAGGGCCGGCGCATCAGCCTTGGCCGAACCAGGCATGTGGGATAGTCCCACATTGCCTGGCTGGCAAGGTTGGCTCCCCCTGGGAGCCTATATAAGAAAGGGCACCCCTGGCCTTTTAATTCACTAATTAATTCCCAATTTCTCTCTCGATCTCGTGGTTCCCTTGACGGAGCCGCGCCGAGTAGAGGAGGGGGATCTCTTCCACCATAGCCCGCTGCCGCGCTGCTGGTGTTCCGGTCCAAGTCTTCCGCTGCTCGTCCTGGACTGGAGCTTCGGAGGCCGTCGTCTCCACCGTATGTGTGCGACTCCCTGCGAGGTGCTGCGCTAGCGGTACTCGGAGGCCTACTTCCTCCACCCGACCTCGGGGTCATCTTCGTCATCTTCGTCGCGTCGAGTTCTCCGCGACCTAGAGGTCGGCTACGACGTCTTCATCGTCAACGCTTGTGCGGGAGCGTAATCCCCGCTATTCGGTCTACGATGGTATGTATTCCGATCTCCGCCGTACTTCTATATCTGCATAGTGTAGATCTTGGCTAGTTTAAGGATATCGTTGGTAGGAATTTTTTTTGTTTTATGCACACGATCCCCTTCAGATCATACATACAGATGTGTGTGGACCGATGAGCGTTTCGACACGCAATGGTTATCGTTACTTCGTCACCTTCACTGATGACTTGAGTAGATATGGTTATATCTATTTGATGAAACACAAGTCTGAAACGTTTGAAAAGTTTAAAGAATTCCAAAGTGAAGTTGAGAATCAGCTTAATAGGATAATCAAGCATCTCCGATCCGATCGCGGTGGAGAATACTTGAGTTTTGAGTTTGGCACACATCTGAAGAGTTGTGGCATAGTACCCCAACTTACGCCGGCCGGAACACCGTAGCGTAACGGCGTGTCCGAGCGACGTAATCGTACTCTACTGGATAGTGTTCGATCTTTGATGTCTCTTACCGATCTGCCAGTGTCCTTTTGGGGTATGCGTTAGAAACAACCGCATTCATTTTAAATAGGGCTCCGTCCAAGTCCGTTGAAACAACACCGTATGAACTATGGTATGGCCAAAAGCCTAAGTTATCGTTTCTGAAGGTTTGGGGTTGTGAGGCGTACGTTAAGAAACTACAGCCCGACAAACTCGAACCGAAGTCGGAGAAAGTCGTCTTTGTAGGATATCCGTGGGAAACCGTTGGGTACACCTTCTACAACCAAGCTGAGGGCAAAACTTTTGTCGCGAAGACCGTTACCTTTCTAGAGAAGGAGTTTCTCACGAAAGGAGTAAGTGGGAGGAAGGTAGACCTCGATGAAATCGTTGATCCTGAACTCGAGATTCCGAGTGGCGCAACGGAAG
Source organism: Poa annua (assembly GCA_026929855.1). NCBI lineage: Eukaryota > Viridiplantae > Streptophyta > Magnoliopsida > Poales > Poaceae > Poa > Poa annua. Next base: position 84,901,070 of record CM049430.1, read on the forward strand.
CAATTCCGGAAACGTCCTCCGTGGAAGGAGTGGGAGAAACTGTCGAGGAAGGTGTTCTACCTCGTAGGTCTGGTAGATCTCGGATCGCACCAGAATGGTATGGCAACATGGTTTGCCTCGTCATGTTAGTTGAACAGGACGAACCTACGAACTACACGGAGGCGATGGCGAGTCTAGAATCCGAGAAATGGCTTGAAGCCATGAAATCCGAAATAGGATCCATGTATGATAACAAAGTGTGGACTTTGATGGATATTCCCGAAGGGCGCAAGGCCGTCGAGAATAAATGGATCTTTAAGAAGAAGACTGATGCTGATGGTAATGTGACCGTCTATAAAGCTCGGCTTGTCGCAAAGGGTTTCCGACAAGTTCATGGAATTGACTACGATGAAACTTTTTCACCGGTAGCGATGCTTAAGTCTATTCGGATTTTGTTAGCGGTAGCTGCCTATTATGATTATGAAATCTGGCAGATGGACGTCAAAACGGCCTTCCTAAATGGAAACATTGAGGAAGAGTTGTTCATGGTACAGCCGGAAGTTTTTGTCGATCCAGGAAATGCTAACAAGGTGTGCAAGCTTCAGCGATCCATCTATGGATTGAAGCAGGCATCTCGGAGCTGGAATCTTCGCTTTGATGAGGTAATCAAAGGTTTTGGATTTATCCAAAATGTGGAAGAGACCTGTATTTACAAGAAAATGAGTGGGAGCTCGGTCGTGTTCTTAGCACTGTATGTTGAAGACATATTGTTGATTGGGAATGATGTGAAACTTCTGAATAGCGTGAAGGAATATTTAAACAGTAAATTTTCCATGAAGGACTTAGGAGAAGCCGCGTATGTTTTAGGCATAAAAATCTATCGTGATAGATCAAGGCGCCTATTAGCACTGAGTCAGAGTACTTATCTTGATAAAATACTGAAACGTTTCCGTATGGAGAAGGCAAAGACGGGTTCTCTGCCAGTTATCAAGAATAAGATATTGCGGAAGGCACAGTGTCCGGTGACGGAACTGGGTAAGGCCGAGATGACCAAACATCCTTATGCTTCAGCCATAGGATCGATCATGTATGCAATGTTGAGTACTAGACCGGATATGGCATTAGCTCTAAGTTTGACAAGCCGGTTCCAGAGTAATCCTGGAATGCCGCATTGGATAGTTGTTAAGAGCATTCTTAAGTATCTCAATAAGACAAATGAAATGTTCCTTGTGTATGGTGGCTGCGATGAAGAACTTGGCGTAACGGGTTACGTAGATGCAAGTTTCTGCTCAGACCCCGATGACTGTAAGTCACAGACAGGTTACATGTTCAAGGTGAATGGAGGCGTCGTGTGCTGGAGAAGTGGGAAGCAACCCATAGTCGCACAATCTACAATGGAGTCAGAGTATATCGCTGCTTGCGAAGCCGCGAATGAAGCTGTGTGGCTGAGGAAGTTCGTCATCGAACTTGGAGTGTTCCCGAGCGTGCAAGACCCCGTGATCCTCTTCTGCGACAATACGGGTGCCATTGCGAACGCCAAGGAGCCACGGTCTCACTCCACCGCCAAACACATTCTCCGACGCTTCCATGTGATACGTCAGTACGTACAAGGGGGCGATGTGAAGATTTGCAAAGTGCATACGGATCTGAATGTAGCAGATCCGCTGACGAAGCCTCTCCCGCTTGACAAGCATGAAAAGCACCAGTTAGCTATGGGTGTTAAGCTTTTACCAAGTTGTAATCTAGATTAATTTGTACTCTAGTGCAAGTGGGAGACTGAAGGAGATATGCCCTAGAGGCAATTAATAAAGTGTATTCTTTATCTTCATAATAGGTTTTTGTGTCATGCTAGAACCGTATTAAGCGGAAACATTAATACGGGTGTGATACGTAAGCAACCAGGTCCCTAGTAGCCTCTACTAAGACTAGTTTCGTTGTGCGATTGATGATCGAGGTTTCCCGGTCAAGGGCATGGCGCCGGTCGGCAATGGGAGTCATATCGTTGGAGAACGATGTGATGGACATACCCAGATTTGGAGAACGTAGTCGTTACGCCTTTGACCGTGAGATCAACTCTTATTGTTATTCCTGGAAGATACTTTGATCGCACCAAACGTCGTATCTTATTTAGTATGACAATAACGGTGATACTTTTGGGTATCGGAAAGGAGTAGTTGAGACGAGGGGTCAAGAGCGGGATTTGCCAGTCCGCATAGCAGGATAGATACTCTCGGGCCCACTCGGTGAGATCATGTCTAATGAGCTTGCAAGCATGTGACTAGGTCACGGAGACATGAGATCATGAACGAGTAGAAGGTAGCGTCGTCGGTAATGAGGTCGGGATTAGGTATGGAGATATCTGTGGAACGACGCTCGGACGTGCTAAGTATCGCTATGGCAAAAGGTTTAAAACTTTGCGTTCAGGTTTGATAGATGAAAGTCATTCGTTATATCACAGGGATTAATTCATGGGGTCCAGGCCTACGAGTTAGTCGTTGATCATAGAGGAGTCTTGGTCATACCTGTTATTATATCGAACCGTTAGGGTAACACACTTAAGGGGTTTCGACAAGACAACCGGAAAGGAAAGAGATCACCGGGAGCGTCCCGGGAGGGGTCCGATGGAGATCGGGCAGCGACGAAAGAGTTTTCGGAGCTAGGAAAAATTATATATATTATGTTTGATATTAATTAGTGTAATTAATATGCAAATATGATTTTATATATTTATTTTCGAATTTATTTAGGCTGATTTCCCTAAATGGGCCTTCTGGTCGAAAGAAGGCCCAAGAGGGGGAAAATCCCTAGGGGATTCAGTGAGGGCCATGGTGGCCGGCCTGGATGGGCCAAGGGGCCCACCAGGGGGCCGGCGCACCTGGCCTAGCCGCACCAGGCATGTGGGGATAGTCCCACATTGCCTGGCTGGCAAGGTTGGCTCCCCCTGGGAGCCTATATAAGAAGGGGCACCCCTGGCCTTTTAATTCATCAATTAATTCTCAATTTCTCTCTCGATCTCGTGGTTCCCTTGTTGGAGCCGCGCCGAGCTGAGGAGGGGATCTCTTCCACCATAGCCCGCTGCCGCGCTGCTGGTGTTCCGGTCCAAGTCTTCCGCTGCTCCTCCTGGACTAGAGCTTCGGAGGCCGTCGTCTCCACCGTACGTGTGTGACGCCCTGCGAGGTGCTGCGCTAGCGGTACTCGGAGGTCTGCTTCCTCTACACGACCTCGAGGTCGGCTTCGTCGGTCTTCATCGACAACGTTTGTGCGGGAACGTAATCCCCGCTTACGGTCTACAAGGGTACGTGTTCCGATCTCCGTTCGTACTACTATATCTGCATAGAATAGAGCTTGGCATGCTTTTAGGATATCGTTGGTAGGAAATTTTTTGTTTTCTGCACACGATCCCCTTCAGAACTTAGTGGATCTAGTTCTTGGAGTTCCTTTGTGGTTCTTCTTCTTTGTTCTTCCTCTCTTCTCCCCCCATAAGCATTAGTTGCTTTTGGTGGGATTTGGGAGTGAAGAATTTGACTCCTTTGTGGTTTCCTTTGTTCTTCCTCTCTTATTCCCCCATAAACATTTGTGGTTGTGTTGGAATTTGAGAGTGAAGGACTTGAGCACTTCGTGTGCTCTTGCCATTGCATTTGCATCGGTTTGAGCCCTCCACGAGGATTCGTGGTGGTGTTACTTGTGAGTTTGTTACTCTTGGGTCTTTGGACCCTAGACGCCTTTTGTGGCCGACCTTTTGTGGCCAAGACCTTTTGTGGTCAAGACCTTTTGTGGTCACTTGAGAGCCCCCAATTAAGTTGTGGGTGTGTGACTCAAGACTTGGGAGCCCCCAATTAAGTTGTGGGTGTGTGCCTCAAGAGTTGTACGGGATTCGATCTCCGCCCCAAAGGAGATCAATAGTGGAAGGTGAACTCGCAACCTTTTATGGTTGAGTTCATCAGGAGAAGAAGGTGAGCCTTTGTGGCGTTGCGGCTAACCTGTTGTGGTTGCGCACACCTCTCCAAACGAGACGTACACCCTTTGGGTGGAACTCGGGAATACATCCTCGTCTCCGCGTGCCTCGGTTATTTCTATACCCGAGCTCTTTACTTATGCACTTTACATTGTGATAGCCTTCGTGCTTGAAGTCATATATCTTGCTATCACCTTGTTACTTGTATTGCTTAGTATAAGTTGTTGGTGCACATAGGTGAGCCTAGTATTTATATTTTGGTTGTATGCTTGTTAAAGTAAACCTCTAGTCTTATTCCGCCTTTATCAAGCATACCGGAATTTCCGGGTCATTCTTGGACCGGATATTCCGGCTCCTCGTAAAAAGTTTTTAATCGCCTATTCACCCCCCCCCCCTCTAGGCGACGTCTATCCGTTCAGCAGCGCCGCGCCCAGAACGGCCTCAGGGGCCTCCGCCTGGGAGGAAGACCCCGCGGCGGCCTTGCCCTTGCTCTTGAGTGGGCTTATCGTCGAGGGCGCGGAAGATTGAAGGAGACGGAGAAGGGAGAATCGCAGGAGAGAGCGGAGGCGGAGAGCTCTGGGAAGCAGAAACTTCTGCGAGAAGAATTGGAACGGTAACGGCTCCCTGCTGCCTCGCCCGGGCTTTATGTCACCTCGAGGAGCAGTTACCGGGACGTGGTGGGACCCCCCACGACTCGCGCCCCGGATCGTGCGAGGCCGTTATTCGTCCAAGTGTCGCGTGGCTCGGGCCGGCTAGGCACTAAGGGCCCACGACGCTTCACTTGAGCCCATGGGCTCAACCGTGCCCATCATAGGCCCGGGGGCTACTGTCGGCCCAGTGGGAACTGGGGTATGGAGAGCCCATTCTCCCCAGGGCTCGCACACTGGCCAGTCAGACGAAACGACTAAAGACCAGGCATCACCCCTGGCGGGACCCTCGAGAGGCAACTCCCCTCGAGGGCCTGAAGTGGAAACGTTGGCCTCAAGGGGTCCCTCGCCTCATGGGACCCTCCCAAGGCGCCAACTCGCCTCGAGGGAGTCCCGCAGGAATCTCCCCTCAGGCCTCCTCGGGCCTGAAGGGAAACGTTGAAGCCAAGGAAGTACGGCAGGACGCACATGGCCTCTGCCACGCCCACGCGGTGACGCAAGGACCCCCGTTGCCGTTTTGGTGATAGAGGGGTCAATAAAGCGGCGCCACCTGCTGTGCAACTGCCAGGACCTTCTACTCTGGCGATAAAGCAGGTGGACAGCGCAACCCTCCAACGGAGAACGTCATCGCGGGCTCCACCTCAGAGACTGCCCTCTCTGCGGGCAGTACAACGCGGTCGGCCGCCTGTCGGCCACCGCGCCCACCTTTATCAACAATGGACCGCAGTGGACTCCTGCTCCACCATGCCTCTGCCGTGTGGGAGCCACCTTGAAGGCCAAGCCGAAGGAGAGCGCCAGAGGGGCCTATAAAAGGGACAAGACATCCATCGTAGCCAAGGTCGGCTCTTTGCGTGCTACAACCCTTTGTAAACCCTAGAAACACTTGTTAGGTTAGCCTCTGGCTGGAGGAGGAAGAAGACCATCGCTTCCCTCACCAGGCAAGAACTGCCTCAAGGGGGCTCCGGCAAACTCCATTGTACTGTAACCTCCACAATCTAATACAGACAAGCAGGAGTAGCGGTCTTACCTCCTCACGAGGGCTGTGAACCTGGGTAAAGGCCGGTGTGTATCTCTATCGTGGGCGTGTCGTCTTCGGGTCCGGCGAGCAACGTCGCAGTGTCCCTCGAGGGTCTTGACCTCCGCGTTCAACCCCCTTCACGAACTACTCTTCAGGAAGTGACTACCCCCGATTCTTGGGAGTCATAACCCGACAATATAGAATGCTAGTCCTGTTGCAATTTGTTTTTGTATTTTTTTAACCTAGAGTGAATCTTCTGACTATAAAAAGATGAATCTGGGCCAAAGGAGCAACTGACAAAGTTCAGTGCTCTATAGGAAAAGACATTGAATTATGCTTCTGATTTGTGTTTCACGGTGAATTTGTTGAAGGAGATATGCCCTAGAGGCAATTAATAAAGTGTATTCTTTATCATATCTCGTTTGTTCATAATAGGTTTTTGTGTCATGCTATAACCGTATTAAGCGGAAACATTAATACGGGTGTGATGCGTAAACAACCAGGTCCCTAGTAGCCTCTACTAAGACTAGTTTCGTTGCGCGATTGATGATCGAGGTTTCCCGATCATAGGGCATAGCGCCGGTCGGAAATAGAAGTCATATCGTTGGAGAACGATGCGATGGACATACCCAGATTTGGAGGACGTAGTCGTTACGCCTTTGACCGTGAGACCAACTCTTATTATTATTCCTGAAAGATACTTTGATCGCACCAAACGTCGTATCTTGTTTAGTATGACAATAACGGTGATACTTTTGGGTATCGGAAAGGAGTAGTTGAGACGAGGGGTCAAGAGCGGGATTTGCCAGTCCGCATAGCAGGATAGATACTCTAGGGCCCACTCGATGAGATCATGTCTAATGAGCATGCAAGCATGTGACTAGGTCACGGAGACATGAAATCATAGACGAGTAGAAGATAGCGTTGTCGGTAACGAGGTCAAGCTAGGTATGGAGATATCTATGGAACGATGCTCGGACACGCTAAGTATCGCCATGGCAAAAGGTTTAAAACTTTGCGTTCAGGTTTGATAGATGAAAGTCATTCGTTATATCACAGGGATTAATTCATGGGGTCCAGGCCTACGAGTTAGTCGTTGATCATAGAGGAGTCTTGATCATACATGTTATTATATCGAACCGCTAGGGTAACACACTTAAGGGGTTTCGACAAGACAACCGGAAAGGAAAGAGATCAACGGGAACGTCCCGGGAGAGGTCCGATGGAGATCGGGCAGCGGCGAAAGAGTTTCCGGAGCTAGAATAAATTATATATAATATGTTTGATATTAATTCGTGTAATTAATGTCTAAATATGATTTTATATATTTATTTTCGAATTTATTTAGTCTAATTTGCCTAAATGGGCATTCTGGTCGAAAGAAGGCCCAAGAGGGGAAAATTCCCTAGGGGAATTTGGTGGGGGCTTGGGTGGCCGACACAAGTGGGCCAAGAGGCCCGCCAAGGGGCCGGCGCACCAGGCATGTGGTGATAGTCCCACATTGCCTGGTGAGGAGGTTGGCTCCCCCTGGGAGCTTATATATAGAGGGGCACCCCTGGCTTTTTAATTCACCAATTAATTCCCCAATTCTCTCTCGATTTCGTGATTCCCTTTGTTGGAGTTGCGCCGAGTTGAGAGGGGGATCTCTTCCACCATAGCCCGTTGTCGCGCTGCTTGTGTTCCGGTCCAAGTCTTCCGCTGCTCGTCCTGGACTGGAGCTTCAGAGGCCGTCGTTTCCACCGTACGTGTGTGACGCCCTGCGAGGTGCTGCGCTAGCGGTACTCGGAGGTATGCTTCCTCTACACGACCTTGAGGTCGGCTTCGTCGGTCTGCATCGACAACGTTTGTGCGGGAACGTAATCCTCGCTTTCGGTCTACAAGGGTATGTATTCCGATCTCCGTTCGTACTACTATATCTGCATAGAATAGATCTTGGCATGTTCTAGGAATATCGTTGCTAGGAATTTTTTTGTTTTCTGCACACGATCTCCTTCAGTGGTATCAGAGCCGATCTATCGTAGATATAGCTGTACATTGTTAGAACCCGTGTTCTGCACAGGGGCACCGTTCCTGTTATTTGCTACCCTCTAGCGTGCTCTTGTGATTCCAGTGGCATCGAGTTGATGAAGTGGCCCGGTCTGACTTTACGCGTACGCTTACACGAGACTGGTTCCACCACTGACATACGGCTTGTACCGTATTTGTGACTGGCGGGTGTCAGTTTCTCTCTCTTTAGTTGGTCTTCACATTTTCAATGGAGGGCCCGAAAGGGATGATTAAACATGCAACTATTGGATCGTTGTTGTGGTCATAAGGTTCTATTTACGAAAGCCCCAAGCCACGTAAAATATGCAAAAGATAAAGTAGAAGCGCTAACTTTATTTTGCAGGGGCTATGTGATATGGTCAAGGTAAGTTTATTAAATTGTTTATAAACTGCGGGCGCCAAGAAGACCATGGCGCAATGGACTATATCACATTGCATTACATTTGATTTTTGTGTGCATCTTATTTTTTTTTTGATTATATATATAGTATATATTAGTTTCGTGGCGGTAATTATATAAGATGATCCCTTCAAAAATACCACTAGTGTTCTTCCTCCAACGCGCACCACCAAGAAAGTTCTACGTTATGAGGCAGGCCGTGACGATCGGGTGTCAGACATATCGTCGTTCGCATACGGTGAGTGTAACCCATGTTGCACAAGCGTTAGTGTGGAGGTTATAGTGGCGAGCCTAGCATATGCAGATATGGCCTCTGAACACGGAGGCCGAAAGGTCGAGCACGAGTCACAAAATTGGTGTGGCGGACATTGTTCTACTCTTGAAGTTGTGCCGCCAGCTCTGACGATGAGGGGTGGTGCAATGGATGGGGGTCGCTTAAACGACCAGGAGGGATGCTCGTTTGAGTGGGAGTTATGTTAGTTATTTTCTAAAAATACTATCAGTCAAAATTATTATGAACAAAGTCTTATGTTGTTGCAAATTCCATTGTAGATGTCTCGCCCATCGTTTAACCTAGGTCTTTTCCTTGAGAAAGAAAAGCTTAAGACCAATGGGTCAAACTTCATGGCCTGGTTCCGCAACCTGAGGATCCTCCTCACTCCCCATATGGTGGTCTACGTCATTGAGGCCGCCATAGGTGACCCTCCCGCAGATGAAGCCTCTAAGGATGAGAAGAAGGTCTTCCAGACCAGATCGGAGGATTCTGCCTTTGTCCAGAGTGGCATGCTATACGCCATGGAAGCCGACTTGCAGAAGTGCTTCGAGAAGATGAGCGCCTTTGAGATTATTTCTGATCTCAAGGTTGTCTTCGCGTCGCAGGCTAAGGCTGAGAGATATAAAGCTTCTGAGCTTTTCTTCTCGGCCAAGATGGAGGAGCATAGCAGTGTGAGCGAGCATGTGGTCAAGATGTCTGGCTACGTTCAACGCCGGAATGCTCTGGAATGCAAGATTCCCGATGAGCTGGCGATTGACAGGGTGTTGCAATCGTTGCCCCCTAGCAATAAAGGCTTCGTCATGAACTACAACATGCAGGGCATGGCTAAGTCCCTGGGTGAAGTGTTCGTGATTCTCAAGACTGCTGAGGTGGAGATTAAGAAGGAGCACACGCTGTTGATGGTCAACAAGACCGTCGATTTTAAGAAATCCGGTGGCAAGGGAAACCAGAGCTGGAAGTCCAGGAGGGAGGGCAAGATGATTGCCAAGCCCAAGACTAACAGTTTGGTCCCAGAGCTAGCGTGGAGTGCTTCTACTGTAAGGGAAAAGGTCACTGGAAGCGCAACTGCCCCAAGTACCTAGAGGATAGGAAGTCTGGCAAGATAGTCGACAAAGAGCAAGGTATATTTGATATACATGTTATTGATGTGTACCTTACATCCGCCCGGAGCAAAACGTGGGTATTTGATACTGGTTCTGTTGCTCATATATGTAACTCTCAGGAGGAGTTACGAAATAAACGGCGGCTGGCTAAGGATGAGGTGACGATGCGCGTCGGCAACAGATCGAGAGTCGACGTGGTGGCTGTCGGCACGCTCCCTCTACATCTACCATCGAGATTAGTTTTGGTTTTAAATAAGTGTTATTTTGTACCATCCTTGAGTGTAAACATTATAACTGGGTCTTGCCTGTTACAAGACGGTTATTCATTTAAATCAGTATCAAGCAGTTGTGCTATTTATATGAATGATATCTTTTATGTTGATGCTCTCGAGAATAATGGTTTATTCTTGTTGAATCTCGATCGTAGTACTCACATCCATAACATAGAAGCCAAACGGATTAAGTGTAGTGATGATACCGCCATGTATATGTGGCATTGCCGTCTTGGTCACATTGGTGTAAAGCGCATGAAGAAACTCTACTCCGATGGACTTTTGGACTCGTTGGATTTCGGATCCCTCGATACATGCGAACCATGCCTTATGGGCAAAATGACCAAGACACCGTTCAAAGGTTTCGTTGAACGGGTGTCAGATTTATTGGGGATCATACATACAGATGTGTGTGGACCAATGAGCGTTTTGACACGCAATGGTTATCGTTACTTCGGCACCTTCACTGATGACTTGAGTAGATACGGTTATATCTACTTGATGAAACACAAGTCTGAAACTTTTGAAAAGTTTAAAGAATTTCAAAGTGAAGTTGAGAATCAACTTAAAAAGAAAATCAAGCACCTCAGATCCGATCGTGGTGGCGAGTATTTGAGTTTGGCACACATCTGAAGAGTTGTGGCATTGTACCCCAAATTACGCCAGCCGGAACACCGCAACGCAACGGCGTGTCCGAGCGACGTAATCGTACTCTACTGGATAGTGTCCGATCTATGATGTCTCTTATCGATTTGCCCGTGTCCTTCTGGGGTTATGCGTTAGAAACAACCGCATTCATTTTACATAGGGCTCCGTCCAAATCCGTTGAAACGACACCGTATGAATTATGGTATGGACAGAAGCCTAAGTTATCGTTTCTGAAGGTTTGGGGTTGTGAGGCGTATGTTAAGAAACTACAGCCCGACAAACTCGAACAAAAGTCGGAGAAAGTCGTCTTTGTAGGATATCCGCGGGAAACTGTTGGGTACACCTTATACAACCAAGCTGAGGGCAAAACGTTTGTCGCGAAGACCGGTACCTTTCTAGAGAAGGAGTTTCTCGCGAAAGGAGTAAGTGGGAGGAAGGTAGACCTCGATGAGATCGTTGATCCTGAACTCGAGATTCCAAGTGGTTTAACGGAAGCAATTCCGGAAACGTCCTCCGTGGATGGAGTGGGAGAAATTGTCGAGGAAAGTATTCTACCTCGTCGGTCTGGTAGATCTCGGATCGGACCCGAATGGTATGGCAACATGGTTTGCACCGTCATGTTAATTGAACAAGACGAACCTACGAACTACAAGAAGGCAATGGCGAGTCTAGAGTCCGAGAAATGGCTTGAAGCCATGAAATCCGAAATAGGATCCATGTATGATAACAAAGTGTAGACTTTGATGGATATTCCCGAAGGGCGCAAGGCTGTCGAGAATAAATGGATCTTTAAGAAGAAGACTGATGTTGACGGTAATGTGACCGTCTATAAAGCTCGGCTTGTCGCAAAAGGTTTCCGACAAGTTCATGGGATTGACTACGATGAAACTTTTTCACCGGTAGCGATGCTTAAGTCTATTCGGATTGTGTTAGCAGTTGCTGACTATCACGATTATTGAATCTGGCAGATGGACGTCAAAACAACCTTCCTAAATGGAAACATTGAGAAAGAGTTGTCCATGGTACAACCGGAAGGTTTTGTCGATCTAGGAAATGCTAACAAGGTATGCAAGCTTCAGCGATCCATCTATGGATTGAGCAAGCATCCCGGAGCTGGAATCTTCGCTTTGATGAGGTAATCAATGGTTTTGGATTTGTCCAAAATTTGGAAGAGACCTGCATTTACAAGAAAATGTGTGGGAGCTCGGTTGTGTTCTTAGCACTATATGTAGATGACATATTGCTGATTGGGAATGATGTGGAACTTCCGAATAGCTTGAAGGAATATTTAAACAGTAAATTTTCCATGAAGGACTTAGGAGAAGCTGCATACGTCTTAGGCATAAAAATCTATCATGATAGATCAAGGCGCCTATTAGCGTTGAGTCAGAGTACTTATCTTGATAAAATACTGAAGCGTCTCGGTATGGAGAAGGCAAAGAAGGGTTCTCTGCCGGTTATCAAGAATAATACATTGCGGAAGGCACAATGTCCGGTAATGGAACTGGATAAGGCCGATATGACTACAAATCCTTATGCTTCAGCCATAGGATTGATTATGTATGCAATTTGAGTACTAGACCTGATGTCGCATTAGCTCTAAGTTTGACAAGCCGGTTCCAGAGCAATCCTGGAATGGCGCATTGGATCGTTGTTAAGAGCATTCTTAAGTATCTCAATAAGACAAAGGAAATGTTCCTTGTCTATGGTGGTTGCGATGAAGAACTTGGCGTAACAGGTTACGTGGATGCAAGTTTCTGCTCAGACCCCGATGACTCTAAGTCAAAGATAGGTTATGTGTTCAAGGTGAATGGAGGCGCCGTGTGCTGGAGAAGTGGGAAGCAACCCATTGTCGCACAATCTACAATGGAGTCGGAGTACATTGCTGCTTGCGAAGCCGCGAATGAAGCTGTGTGACTGAGAAAGTTCGTCAATGAACTTGGAGTGTTCCCGAGCGTGCAAGACCCCGTGATCCTCTTCTGTGAAAATACGGGTGCCATTGCTAACACCAAGGAGCCAAGGTCTCACTCCACTGCCAAACACATTCTCCGACGCTTCCATGTGATACGTCAGTACGTACAAGGAGGCGATGTGAAGATTTGCAAAGTGCATACGGATCTGAATGTGGCAGATCCGCTGACGAAGCCTCTCCCGCTTGACAAGCATGAAAAACACCAGTTAGCTATGGGTGTTAAGCTTTTACCAAGTTGTAATCTAGATTAATTTGTACTCTAGTGCAAGTGGGAGACTGAAGGAGATATGCCCTAGAGGCAATTAATAAAGTGTATTCTTTATCATATCTCGTTTGTTCATAATAGGTTTTTGTGTCATGCTATAACCGTATTAACCGGAAACATTAATACGGGTGTGATACGTAAACAACCAGGTCCCTAGTAGCCTCTACTAAGCCTAGTTTCATTGCGCGATTGATGATCGAGGTTTCCCGATCATAGGGCATGGCGCCCGTCGGCAATGGAAGTCATATCGTTGGAGAACGATGTGATGGACATACCCAAATTTGAAGGACGTAGTCGTTACGTTTTTGACCGTGAGACCAACTCTTATTGTTATTCCTGGAAGATACTTTGATCGCACCAAACGTCGTATCTTATTTAGTATGACAATAATGGTGAAACTTTTGGGTATCGGAAAGGAGTAGTTGAGACGAGGGGTAAAGAGCGGGATTTACCAGTCCGCATAGCAGGATAGATACTCTAGGGCCCACTCGGTGAGATCATGTCTAATGAGTTTGCAAGCATGTGATTAGTTCACGGAGACATGAAATCATAGACGAGTAGAAGATAGCGTTGTCGGTAATGAGGTCAAGCTAGGTATGGAGATATCTATGGAACGACGCTCGGACACGCTAAGTATCGCCATGGCAAAAGGCTTAAGACTTTGCATTCATGTTTGATAGATGAAAGTCATTCGTTATATCACAGGGATTAATTCATGGGGTCCAGGCCTACGAGTTAGTCGTTGATCATAGAGGAGTCTTGATCATACCTATTATTATATCGAACCGCTAGGGTAACACACTTAAGGGGTTTCGACAAGACAACCGGAAAGGAAAAAGATCACCGGGAACGTCCCGAGAGAGGTCCGATGGAGATCGGGCAACGAAAGAGTTTTCGGAGCTAGAATAAATTATATATAATATGTTTGATATTAATTAGTGTAATTAATGTCTAAATATGGTTATATATATTTATTTTTGAATTTATATAGGCTGATTTCCCTAAATGGGCCTTCTGGTCGAAAGAAGGCCCAATAGGGGAAAATTCCCTAGGGGAATTCGGTGGGGTTTTGGGTGGCCGACCCAAGTGGGCCAAGAGGCTCACCACGGGGCCGGCGCACCAGCCATAGCCGCACCAGGCATGTGGGGATAGTCTTATCGTAGTATCGGCATAATTGATAGGAGACAGGGGTCCTCTAACCTACGTATGGATTGTGGGGAAGAAGGTTGGTGTCGTCGAGAACGAGATTGAACACGGCGAGTTTACCCAGCTTCAGATCCCGCAGCGGTGGCGAGATCCTACGTTGTGACGCCCCAAAATCGATACTATGTAGATTTAAGCGATCCCGCCGAAATCCGCATAATAACGATTTTAGGTCGCCCACCAAACATAATGTGCACGCCGAAACATGCGCATTATGTGGGTGAAATTGTGATAACATTACAACAGTTCCGATACATCCACAAATACAACAGAAGATAAAATACAACAACGACTCGAACGAGTCAAAATACAAATATTACAATACAAAGATTCAAATGACATCGGAAGCGAAAAAGTATCCGACTACGGATAAGATGCAAATTGGACTAAGAGTCCTGAAGATAAGCAATGACGACATATCCCTGCCCAGCCAAGCCGGAGGGATTCCCAATCTAACGTCGTCAGACTTCAAACCTGTTAACATCACATAAAGCACATCCCAAAAGAGGGTCAGGGCACTCCCTGGCAAGCAAAACCGACTTGCCTAATTTCTACACCATCTCTCAAAATATAGGGGAGGTGGACTTAGCGGCTGCAGCACTAGCAACCTAAAGAGACACGCTACAATTTCCGTCTAATCAGAGAGGGATAAGAGAGCGCATAAAATAAACATCTACAACTAACACCAAACATAACCTATTCTCGAATTAATCCCCTCAACCAAGTATGAGGAAGCAATTCGGGAAACTCACACGTTGAACGGTTTTAGTTATAATTTATTGTAAAAGTAATTCTATAATTACTAGTCAAATTAATTAACATTAATCACACTAATATAAAAAGATTCAAAGGGTGGCTGATCCAAATAAGATCGACCGTATGATTGCCTACATCTGACGCTTGAGAATTGTTCAATGATGTATCCACTTAAGCAATACCCCCATAATCAGAACCATTCATCGCCTAAATCTAATGGCCAAGATTATTCTAATGATGTACTATATTCCGTCAGCCGCATTTCTCCCCCCTCTCTCTCTCATAACTATTCCATTTAATTCAGCTATTAATTATGACATATAAGGGAGAATGAGCCCACACCAGAATTTCCAAACCGTGCATGCATAATCAAGGGCAGAGGAAACGGGCAGATTGCCCACGTCCATACCTTCCTAATTAATAGGAAATTTACTATATCTTGCCCTTTCTCAACCAGGCCTTTATTACGCGCCTTACAATCTTGACGCCTAATTTGACGTGTTTAAATAAATTGGTTTTAAAGGGACTTATAATATTCATAAATAAAACTTTGTAACAAATCCGATAGTACAAAATTAGAATGTTTTAGATATTTTGTTTCGTAAAAAACATAAAATATGATACAACTTTATACTGTGCATATCTCTATATCATCAATTTGAGCAATGTAATACGATACAACTTTGTAATAAATCTACATCACTTAATATGGGACATAGGGAGTGCTGATAACAGTTTCATATATAGTAAAAATTAGAATGGATTATATTTTTGTTTCCTAACATCAAATATAGGCTATATTGTACGGTACATATCTCTACATCATCAATTGGAGCAAAGTAATAAGAGTTATGTACTATAAAAATACTAGAAACACTTTAGATGTTATGTTTTCTAACCAATTTTTTTCTGTACAATTCACATTACATTTGTAAATCCTCGCGTATATAGGGATACGCGTATGGCCAGTGAATCGAAATTGAGAGACTATTCATTAACGTGCATTGCACGTGCTTTATTACTAGTTAGATGCAAGTTGTCTAGATCTTGTTAGCCAGCATCATCACCAAAGTCGTCCATAACCGTGGACACGGCTCATCGATAAGATTATACCTTGCAGGGGTGCACTACTGTACCCATACTCGCATAATCAACCCAAGCAAGCATCAGGGTTTCTCAACACGACTTATTCCTTCACTACAGCAAGTCCAAGTGTCACCCATATGAGTTGTTACCCGCGTCAGGAGTCCGGCCGAATCTCAATTGCGGACTCATTAGTTTGTGCCTACGCGCCATGCGGCTCAAACCACAGTAGGAACTGTCCGCTTCGCGCGCACCACCCCTATATGACCCCCCGTATCACATAACCTCTCATCATCATCATCATCATGCACATGCATATGAGCAAATGGAAAACCCGAACTACTTGCGGCACATGGACAAGCTGTAGATCCGTTCAAAGTCGAGGGGGGCTCCATAGGGCCTCCCACAAGTGGTTAGTGCGCTCAAAATTGGATCCGAGGACAAAATCTCAGTTCCTAGGTCGACACTGAGCAGAACAAAGCACCTCGCAAGGCCTTCCGCCTAGTGCCTTATCATTTAATTATAATACCCCAATATAAGACAACATTTTATTAAGGTAGAATAATCTATCATAATAAGCAGATGAAACATAAGACCAACGGACGACTCGCACAATCAACTCTAAGCATGCGCTACGACTCGCAAGGCTAACAGATAAACAAACAACATGTGATGGGATGTGGGGATAAAGCTGTATGGGCTACAGTATAAACATGTGATGGGATCGCGATAGAGAATCGAATACTAGGATAGCAGAGATCAACGGCAGGAATGAAAGACAATGTATAGGTAAACAAGCAAACTTTGCTTGCCTGGAATCCCGCATGGAAGCAGATCTTGTCGTTGCTCACACATCTCAACGTCGTATCCGCGAAGAAGCAACAAAGACTGGAAGCGCAAAAGATGCATCTTATAACTACGGCAGAGATCCAGCATGATCATATGAGAATGATGCATGACATGGCAAGATGCAATGCGAGATGCACTTAACCAAAATTAAGCGAACCCGAGGGTTCCGACAATTAATACTTAGGTGCAAGTTATTTATCTACTCCACAAATTAAATGTTCATTAACATGGCAAGACATGGCAAAGATGATCTAGTCAAATTAAATGGAATGGGGTAATACATATAGTGATTTGTCAACACATTCCATATTTATTATTTAGGTGATTTGCTACACCCGCAAACCCAAGAGATGCAACACATGTAATTATGATGCGAAAAGCACAAGATAGATGACATTTTATAAAATAGGTAGGGTTAGGGTTTGGGTCCGTACGTCGGATCGGGTGAACTAGGGTTCGGAACCGTCGTCTTCGGTCCGTAGAGGAAGTAGTCGTCGTCGGGGAAGTAGTCGTCGTGGAACCGGGGCATCGTCGTTTGTCGGTGTCGTGGAAGTGGTCGGGGTAGTTGTGCTCGGTCATCCTCGTTGACGGGCGCGGGCACGGAGGAGCACGGCAAATGGAAACCGGAAGGAGGCGCACACGGGGCGTGCACCGCAACACGAACATGGGCAGTCGCGGCAACGCGGCACCGGAAGAAGCACGCGCACGTAGCAACACCACGAAGGGTGGACAATCCGGACACAAAGGCGACGCCGAAGTTCTTGCGGGCATTGCGTCGAACATCTTGCGGGCGGCGGATGCGGGGACGCCATCGGACGGGGAAAACCGGTGGACCGGAGCGGAGGTGGCGGCGTAGAAGCACGCGGCAGCCGGGGAGCATGGGTGGAGGCGGCGACGGAGACGCACGCGGAAGAAGTGGAGCGCGGCGCGCGCACGGCGGGGAAGCGGCGATGCAAGGCGGCGGGAGCACGGGCGGCCGGAGCAACGGCTAGGATGCGGCGGCGCGACGACCGGAGCCGCGGGAGGCCGGTCGCACGGCGCGGGAGCTGCGGGCCGAGAGGAGAAGGTGCGGGCTCGATGGAGGCGCGGCGGCGGCGCAGGAGCAGGGTGGAGCAGGCCGGGGCGCGAGGCGGCCGGGGCCGGAGCAGGGCGGCGGCCGGAGGCGCAGGCGCGTGGGTCGGGGAGGCGGCCGGAGCAGGGCACGTCCGGCTGGGGGCGACGGCGGCCGGAGCGGGAGGAGGCGGCGGCGCGCTGGCGGCTCGGTGCGGAGCCCACGCGCGGCTGCGGCGGCAGCGCGAGCAGGCGCGCTGGCGCGGGGAGGCGAGGGTGCGGGCAGAGGAGGCCGGGGCGGCGCGAGCGCGGCGCTGGAGGCGGAGGGCGCGCGCTGGAGGCGGAGGGCGCGCGCTGGCTGCGTAGGGCCGGAGCAGGGGACGCTGTGGGCGGCGGTGAGCGCGGCGCGGCGCGCGACGAGCTGCTGGCGCAGCGTGGCGCAGGCGACGGCGGGAGGCGGCCGGCGCGGCGCAAGGCGCTGTGGGGAGCGGGCGGCTCGGGACGAGGCTGGGAGGATTTGTTGGGTGCGGGAGGAGGAAGGAGAAGAGA
Source organism: Poa annua (assembly GCA_026929855.1). NCBI lineage: Eukaryota > Viridiplantae > Streptophyta > Magnoliopsida > Poales > Poaceae > Poa > Poa annua. Next base: position 84,919,139 of record CM049430.1, read on the forward strand.
AGGAAAAGAAAAGGAAAGGAAAAGAAAAGAAAAGAAAAGGAAGAAAAGAAAAGAGAAGGAGGGGGGAAAGAGAAAAGGGAAAAAAGGAGGAGTGGAGGGGGGCGGCTGCAAAAATTGTAGGGGGTGGGAAGAAATTTTTGGGGGAAAACCTAGGGTTTGCTTAGGTGGGCTTGGGCTTTTATTTCTCTCCCCTTTAAGTTATTTTCTGATTTATATTTTTTAAAAACAAATAGAGAAAGAATTTGAACACGAAACCTTTACAAAATATTTTTAGTTTTAAATAGACAATTTAATAAACTAATTTTTAACATTTGCAAAAGATTTGAAAATAACACATTTTTAATTAATTTGAAATGCATTTGAATTTAATTGCGGGGATTGAATTTAAATGCAACAAATTAAATTTAATGCGATGAAATGCAATGCCATGTTGATGCAAAAAGAAACACACAAAACTAAAAGGGAATAAATCCCGGGGCGTTACATACGTGCTGCTGTAATTCACTATGAGGCAATAGCCGTGAACAGGTTACAATGTGTATGATGCGCATTGAAGCGTGCCTCAACTTGGATGAGCTTGGCCCTAAAGGCCTCCCGGTGGCCGGCTTATATAGGCGGCCAGGCCCCGGGTTACAAGGTAAGTACTTGGTCAGCAAGTAAACAGAGTCCTAGTTGTAGTCGGCTTTGGTTGCCGCCTTCCATCTTGGCCTTGGTGGGTTGATGGGCTTTCCGCCTACTTCCTTGTACGTCAGCTATCTGGGCCGCCCGGCAGGCATCAGCCTTATCACCCTTGGGCACCCTGGACTAGCCGGATTGATCCATGTTAGAGATACCCCTAGTTGGTATATCCCCAACAAGTCCCACATTGTCTGGTGAGGAGGTTGGCTCCCCCTGGGAGCCTATATATAGAGGGGCACCCCTGGCCTTTTAATTCACCAATTAATTCTCCAATTCTCTCTCGATTTCGTGATTCTTTTTGTTGGTGTTGCGCCGAGTTGAGAGGGGGATCTCTTCCACCATAGTCCGCTGCCGCTCAGGGTGGGCGTTCGGTCATAACCGAAAATTCGGTTTCTATTTCTCGGTCATTTTAAAATTCGGTCAGTAAATTTTGATGCCCGAAATTTACTCAAACTCTTTCAGGACCGAAAAATTTGGGTACTCGAGAATTCGATATTTATTTCGGTCATAACCGGATTTTACGCATGCAACTGATACGTCGCATCTTCCCCTGCCCGATGCCGATGAATCCCCGTGCAGCTGGTGGTTTCCAACACAGTACAGTCTTAACAGACACGCTATGGACTACAAGAACCGACGGATCGCTGCCGTTCTTCCTCCTGCTCATTCGATCTAGGGTTCTCTGGAAGAGATGGACGACCTAGGGATGGAAGGCCACAGAGGAATAGGGCAGGGAGGAGAAGAGCATGAAGTGGCCTACCTGTGCGCGCCGCCGCCGGTGTCTGCTCATGCGGTCTGGTTGCTAGACTGCGTGTCATCATGACCCCTCCCTCTGTTCGTTTGTTTCTGTCCAGGAGCAGGAGGACGAAAGCGTTTTTGGGCCTAGAGCCTAGGTGAGGAAATGGGCTTGTTTTAAAAAAAAATGTGGCTGTGCTATAAACTGGTCTGCCCATTTTTTGACCTAGAGCCTAGGTGAGGAGCTCTGTAGCACGTAACTAGTTCATTTCTGCTTTAAAAAAAGGTAGATCGGTCAATTTGGTCTATTCGGGTTTGCAAGATGTCTTGCCCGAATTACAGAATAATTTTCGGTCATTTTAAATCTGCTACCCAAATTTCTACCGGTCTTTTCGGTTTTGGTTTTTACGGTTTCAGTCTCGGTCTTTATGGTTTCGGTTTTCGGTCATCGGTTTTTATGCCCACCCCTAGCTGTCGCGCTGCTGGTGTTCCGGTCCAAGTCTTCCGCTGCTCGTCCTGGACTGGAGCTTCGGAGGTCGTCGTTTCCACCGTACGTGTGTGACGCCCTGCGAGGTGCTGCGCAAGCGATACTCGGAGGTCTGCTTCCTCTACACGACCTTGAGGTCGGCTTCGTCGGTCTTCATCGACAACGTTTCTGTGGAAACGTAATCCCCGCTTTCGGTCTACAAGGATATGTATTCCGATCTCCGTTCGTACTACTATATCTGCATAGAATAGATCTTGGCATGTTTTAGGGATATTGTTGCTATAATTTTTTTGTTTTCTGCACACGATACCCTTCATTTGTAACGTGAAATTCATCAAAATCAAGTCCAGGTTGTCTCTACCTACCGTTCAAGAGGATTTGCACGATATTTAGGGCATCTCCAGTCGTTGTACCCCCCAGGATCCAAAACGCCGCGAAAACGGCGCAAAATCGAAACATGGGGAGGCAATTTTACCAGCCGTTGCCCACCCAAGTAGAAAAAATGGGGGGCTTTTGGTGAGAGCACGTGGGGTGGGGGAAAAAGTAGGAGAGAGAGGCATTTTTGCATGCAAAGTACAGAAAAAGTAGGGGAAATATGCCTTTTTGCATGCAAACCCGCGCTATTTGCCCCCCAGCCCAAACCCAGCTTCTTGGGTTCGGTCTGGGTACGCCGACCTAAAACGGCGCTTTTTCATATACTGGGGGCTGACTGGTAGAATTGGGCGCTAAAACGGCGTTTTTTCCATGTACTAGGGGCTGACTGGTAAAATTGGACGTTAAAACGGCGCTAAAAGTGGCCTTGGGGGACGCTGGGGGCATGACTGGAGATGCCCTTAGAGTGCAGCTTTGACCATTAATTTTGTATGTATGTGCAAGTGAAAATTTATAAATTTCTTGTGAACCTGTATGTGTAAGTCCTGTTAAAGATTAGTATATTTCTTTGGTATCTAAGACAAGTCAGACCAGTGTCATTTTAACAAAGAATAATCTCACGACATCCAGTTAGAACGATATTATATTGGAATTTTGGAAGCCAGGATCAAAGTGAGCCTCCTTTTTGCCTAGAAAATAAAAAAACTTATTTTGCCCTATCTTAGGATTCTTAACAAACCATCTCCCTTAAAAAAAACTAAATAACTGATCATCGGCAGTGGGCACAAAGGAGACGTTTGGTTCTCCATTTTACCCATCTCATCGATAGAACACAAAACTAGCTATTTAGTTTACTTAAGCGCGCGAGTAACTTTCGTGATATCATGCTTGTTTATCCATAATGCATGTTCAATTTTTATTTTGATGGCTTCACCGTGGTGGCGTTGTCGTTGTGCTCAACAAGCTCCACCTATCTGTCATATTTGGCAACAACACATCCGTACTCCGTTGGTTTTCGTGCTCATCGTCACCATCGTCAATGACGCCTATGAGGACATTAGTCGCCACCTCTTCAACCGTGGCAAGAACAAACGCCTCGTCGCCACACTCCCGCCGCACACCGGCGACGAGTTCCCGCTCAAGAACTGGAAGTAGATCGAAATGCATGAGCTCCCAACCCCTGGTGTGTCCCACAGCCTTCGACGACATCCTCCCGCGGAACGACATCCTCCCGCGGAAATTGAGCTCTGCACCCGAAGATCGTCAAATGTGCCTCCCTTCCTCCCCACCGTTGGATTGGGCATATGTTAATGTAAAAATCATCTGGTTTCCTATTTTGGGCCATCTGGTATTATACGAAAGAAAAACTTCAGGTGTAAAAAAAACAACAACTTTTTTCTGCCTAAAACTGCCCTATATTAAAAAAAACAAAAATGATCCCATCATCCAACGGCGGACGCAGCCCGGTTTCGAAAACCAGATTGGACGGCCTCCTCCCAGTCCGCTGCCACCATCCCTTACCCCATTCGCCAATGGTCGTCGCAAACTTGTTCTAGCCTCCCACCTCCCTCCCCAAACTCCAAACCCTAGACGCGCCGCACCACCACGCCGACCGAGATGAGGCCGCGCGGCAGAGGAGACGACCTGGACGACGACGAGGACTACGAGTCCTCCCCGCACCGGACCGCCGACCAGTACCCCTCCCCGGCGCCGGCGCCCACCCGCGCCCCCCTCAGCAGCCTCGTCATCAGGCCGTCCCCGCCGCCGCCACAGGAGAACAACAACGGCGTCTCCTCCTCCCCGTCCCCCTCCCCCGTCCCCGCCCGCTCGTCCCCTTCCCCGTCCCCTGCCCGCGACGCCCAGGGGACTCGCCGCCGCGGGTCCTCGCTCCCGCGCCGCCGCCGCGACGACTTCTCGCCGCCGGACCTCCGGATCAGGGACAAAGGGCGCCGCTCCCCGCCGCCGCCCCCCGCCAGGCGCCGTCCCGGGAGCCCCCCGCCCCCGCAGCGCCGCCGCTTCAGCCCGCCGGGGTTCCAGCCTCGGCCCACCCCGCGCTTCTACGACGAGCCGCAAGGTCTGTTGGAAATCCCCACTCGAATCCTCACGGTCTCTCTAGATCTATTACTTTGACAATCTCAAGTTGCTATTATTATTGTTGGATGCCGTATATGAATGAACCATAAAACTGCTGAATTTGCGCCCGCCCTAGGGTTTAGTTCCGTTTGGTTGCTAGACGATTCATTCAAGATGCACTCCGTTGCTAGCAAGTGATGGATCGATGGTTACTTACCATTTTTCATTTCATGGATTGTGATTCTTCCATTCTATATGTATGGTGATATTCTGTAAAATCTGACTTGTTCATCTGTTTACTTTTTCCTATGCATAGTTTGTATTTTCGTAATAAAATTAAGATAATTATTGTTCGGCTAAACAAATAAGATGTTTCATTTTTAATATAAGTGAAATCTTTGATTGAACTGCAATTTCTGACTTGTATGCTACTGCTGCCGTCCCTTTTCTACTCAGAATTGATCTTGCAGAAGATCTCCAGATAGAGAACATCTGTAGACGATATATGTCTATTAACTAAAAGTCATTTGAGTGAAACAGCTAACATGGCAGCTAGGATTTCATTCTCCAAAAAGTTCCCACATTGAGCTAGCTGCAAGCATTGTTGCATGGTAGATTGTGTTCTTTTGAATCACTTATGATTCCTCTTTTGAGTGGGCTGGGTGCCATGGGTACCTTGAGAACACCTCCTGCCTCTCATTTCTTGTATACGTAGAATTGCATTACTTGATTTCTCTGAGTGCATGAATTCTTCAAGCACTTTAGTTACAGTTTGATCTGTCTTTTTTATTCAACATTTGATCACTGTAGAATTTCATTTTTAGGTTTGAGACTTTGAACACTAGATCTAGGTTTCATAAAAGGCTCATCTTGTTAAGAGAGTAATATTAAGAAGTGTGATTAAATACATGAAGAGGTATTGTTGCAAGCATTTGATCTGTCTTTCTTAGTTCTTATTCATGGTCATATACAGAATTTCCATGACCACCTCCATATTTTTTACATCCTTGTTTTTATTTTTTCCTTTACCAAGTCGGGTGTTCTATGGTAAGATACTAAGATTGATTTCAGTATCCCTTCAACTTGAACTCTCCCTTCTCTTTTGATGTAACTACTATATAGTTCAAATACCTATGCACTATGCAGGAATAGTTAGTTTCACCATTAACAACCACTATATCTAGGAATATAATGCACAGAACCCCAAAGTTCAAGATCTCCTGATTTATTTTGACCGGTTGTAGTTTATAGATATTATCTAATTCTTTACTGGCTTGGATATTCAGTGTTATGGCCAAGCACTGCAAGTCCCCTCTAAGTATCAAATGAAGTATGGAATTGGCTGTTCTACTGTAACAGTTTCCAACGTGCCTGCCTATGCGACAGGATCTTAGTATTGATGCTTATTTGCTGGCATATAACGTGGAAGTATTCTGACTCTGTCTCGATGCAATTATATGGGAAAACAACTCAGTTGCTGTGCAACTGGTGAAACCTGACAAGGTTGGAGTTGATAGTGAAAACAAGGAAGGGCAGAGAGCTTGAGTTGTACTGGCGCTGCTATGGTTACATACTTGCTTTTGTTTTGTCTGAGAGCTACAAGTCTTACCTCGTTGAAATTATCTTGGCGCATGGATACCTAGGAATGCCATTGATATGAATATGAGGAGCCGCATCTCGCTACGTGAACCTGACCAACTGCTTAATTGAGCTTTTGTGATAAACAAGTTGAGATAAACCTGAAGTAGTAGCGACAAAGCTGTGGTCAGTGTTTCGGCATTGCCTAAGTTTGGAGTTAATTTGAATCTGAGTTGTGTCTTGTTGCATCTAATGTGAAACCTGATCAACTCCATTTTGAGTTTTTGGTAAACCTGATAACTTCACAATGAATGAAGCCGTGGGCTACATTTTGGAAGTAGCACCATGAGGTTCTTTTGACCATCTTTCCAACAAGTCGTGGGCTACATTGCACCTAATGTAATCCTGATAACTTCACAATGAATTAAGTCGTGGGCTACATTTCAGAAGTGGCATCACGAGGTTCTTTTGACCATCTTTCCAACAAGTTGTTGGAGGTTTGGGCAATATTGTTGAGAGAATTGCGTGGTGGATACCAGCATAAAGGACATCAGCGAGTGCAACTGTTGATTTCGTGAAATGGTACATGGACTGGCATTAGGGATATGCTTGTTGTGGTACTGAGCTCTTGAAGATTGCAAGTTTGTTTGATGGTGAGGAGAGAAGCAGACAGACAACTTGGTAGCCTTCGTGGGATGACGGCATGGTAAAAGTAACATAGGATGCCTGCCGACCTATCTCCTCCTTCTTCATGTAGTAACCTCTCTTTAGCTTTCAGTGGAGGATTAGCTAAGTAATGTCCAATAAGATAGACCGGTCTTACATGGAGTGAGTTGGAACAGAGAGGCCCGAGTTTTATGTTGGCTGCATGATTTACTCTTGAAGATACCATTGGCAAACTGCTGCAATGGACCACCTGGCACACATAGGCATTGCCATTACAAATGGTTGAGTTCCTGACTTTATTGGAAATGATAGTCTGTTACTGGGTCACAAGGAAATAAGATTTTCTTAGCAGCATCTGATTCCAATATCTAGATGCATAGCTATAACAGATAGCCCGGCTTTGGGTTGAGCTGCAGTTTCAACGGTATTTCCTTCTCAGAGCTTATCTTAAGAAATGCTGGCCTTTGCAATTACTACCTCGTTCGGTATGTGGAGATTAACTTTGTTGAAAGTGATTCTCCTGATGGGGTTTGCCTATTTCAAACCCCATTTGTCTGGAGTAAGCACTTCTTTGCTGAATATTTATGTTCCGTGTCTTCTAATGTTTATTTGGAATTGCTGGTATTCTCTTTGCAGGATATGGCATGCATGCTGGACCTTCACCTCCGCGCCAACGCAGATTAGAAAGCAGCAACTTTGATAACACAATTGGTCCACGTTACACTCATGGTTATGAAGGGAGTGGTAGAGGATATGAAGGGGGTGGTAGAGGAGGTGCAAGGTTCCGTGATGATTCTCCACCATATGTAAGAGGGGGCAGATCGCAAGGAAGGGGCTATAATGGTCCTGGAAAGGAATTCATTCTAATTGATGGAGAATATGTTCACAGGAATGACCCAAATCTGTCACCAAGGGAAGGTGATTGGATATGCCAGAATCCAAGGTAAGGCCATTTTTGAATTTTCCGTAATTATGACACTTCCATCTTGCTTTCTGAACTTCATTTCTTGTTGCTTTCCATTTCAGTTGTGGAAATCTCAACTTTGCTCGACGAAGTCACTGTAACAACTGTAACAAGCACCGCTATGAGCCTACCCGCAGTCCTCACAGGAGTTACTTTGATTCTCCTCCACGAGTGCCTGCAAGGGCGCTTGGTCCACCAAGTGACCGTGTCCCACCAAGAGAAATGGCCAGGTACAGATCACCACCCCGTGATTGGGGTTTGGGTGATCCTAGAGGTTATCCAGCTAGATCACCTCCAGATCGTGCAGGACGGTTTCAAGATCCGTTGCAGAGGGAAAGAATGGGCTTCCGTGGTGGCCGTGAGTTGAGGGACCCTGTGAAGTTTGAGTGGTCTGCTGCTGAGTACAAGCAGAGGGAGCGCCCACATGGCGGGTTGTATCCTGACAGGGGCCGTCGGCACTCTGGATCTCCTCGGGGGAACTGGGGGAACGATATGCGGGACAGAAGCCGTTCTCCTGCAGGTAACAGACCTATGAAGAGTGCTTTCATGGGCAGAGGTCGACCAGACCTGGAGTATGGTGGCTCGTATGTAGGCCGAGGGGATTCTGGCCGTGGGCGTGGGCGTGGTCGGGTTCCTGGGTACAGGCCAGGGGGTGATCCATACCCTGGTGAGGGTCGAGGTGATCGGCGTGCTGTTCCATATGGTAGGAATGAGGGACGCTACTAGCTATGAACTGACCAGGCCCAATCTTGGAGCTCCACTGGAAAGAAAATCTAGTTATGAGTGCTTGAGAACAAGTGCAAGCTTGTAATGCTAAACTTGCCGTACTACATGTCTTGAACTGTGATGGCATTTCAACTGTTCGCACATGTTGGAGTTCAGTATGCCTTGGATGATCCTAGTATTTGGTTCAGTGAGCTGCTGAGGTTGCTTGGTTATTTCAAGCTGATTATTTGATTCTTTTGGTTGGTTTATGCCCCCAAGGTTAGGCTCGTGAAGGTAGGGCTGCAAACACTTTCAGGTCTCTGGCTTCCCTTTGGTTACAGGCCTTGTGGAGGTGCGACATTGTTTTACCAACTGTAGTTGTTGCCTTTGTAATGTGCTAGTGCCTCGTTTTTCAGTATTGCCTATTATGGCCGTTGTATGAAAATGGGGTACACGTACACAGGCCGGAGTAACCATGGATTAATAGTGTCATGTGCTATGATTATCATACTAGTCTCATGCAGGACTTGCACAACGTGTCAATTCATTTGTACTTAATATAGGACCAATTGTAGGTAAAGTTCTACTTCCTCCGTTCTCTAATAGAAGACGTTTTAGCTATTCCAAAGTAGACTAGATACGGAGCAAAATGACTGAACCTAACTACTAAAATGAGGCTAGATACATGCTTTTGCCAAAATGCTTAAACGTCTTATATTCTTGAACGGAGGAAGTATAAATCATCTCATGCGAGGTAATTCCATTGTTTGTCGGGACTATGGCATTTAAACTGAAGGCAAAATTTGTCTCTGCAATATGCACCTCTTTCCGTGGAGCCACCGAGCATATCATAGCCAACGAGACAAGAGTGGCTATATACTGCAAAGTCTTCACAAGTATAAATGCAAGTGTGAGTATTTAAAATAGTAATCGTAGAAGGAAATTGGTAATGAGCACAAATGTATTCGAAGTGTTGTTCTGTGTCGACCAATCATGCATATATGGCTGCTATGCATGGAGTAGGCCTTTTTCCATGCTTTTGCGTCCAAACGTAGGAGAGCTAATTCCATTATTACTCTCCAACGTGATGATGGAACATGGTGTGAGGGGTCGGATGAGGTTAAAACTGAAATTCAGAGTTTCTATACTCAATTATATACCTCTGAGGGGCCTCCAAATTTTGAGGTTCTGATTAACCTGGTGGAGGAGAAAATTAGTTTGCAAGATAGAGCGCATTTAGGCTCAGATTTTAATGAGGAGGATGTAAAGCGAGCTCTCTTCCAGATGCATCCGTCAAAGGCACCTGGAGTGGATGGGTTTACTGCTGGTTTACCAAAGGCATTGGGATCTCATTGGTCAGGATCTCTGCAATGCAATTTTGGGGTTTCTGAATGGTGGGGAAATGCCGACATCTTTGAGTGAAACTGCTATTACTTTAATACCGAAGGTGCGCAATCCCCAATCCATTAAACAATACAGACCAATTTCGTTATGCACGGTTCTTTACAAAATTGCTACTAAGGCTGTTGCAAACCGAATAAGGCCTGTTTTGGAGGATACAATTGGACAGGAGCAAAGTGTTTTTGTTCCTGGTAGATTAATCTCGGATAATGCCCTTGTGGCCTTCGAGAGCATTCACTCGATGAAAAGGAAAAAGAAAGGAAAAAAGGGACATTGCGCGGTTAAGCTGGACATGATGAAAGTCTATGATCGCGTGGAGTGGCCCTTCATTGAAGCAATTATGTTGAAGTTAGGTTTTCCCGGCCGACTAGTTCAGCTGATTATGAGATGTGTATCAACTGTTATTTTCTCAGTCAAAGTAAATGGAGGGCTACTCGAGTCGTTTTCGCCTACCCAGGGAATTCGGCAAGGAGATCCATTGTCTCCCTACCTTTTCTTATATTGTGGAGAAGGGCTTACAGCGTTGTTGCATCACTACAACACTGGTTTTGTGGATAGAGGTGTGCGGGTCTGCAACAGGTCACCGTGGGTGTCACACTTGTTATTTGCAGATGATTGTCTGATATTCATCGGTGCCAACAATGCAAGTGCGAGCAGGTTGGAACATATCCTGCATATTTACGATGAAGCGTCAGGCCAGAGAGTGAACAAGGAGAAGAGTGCTATATTCTTCAGTCCTTGCACTTCTGATATTCATCGAGAGGCGGTGAAAGGATGTCTGAATATTCAGACTGAAGCCTTTGCCGAGAAATATTTGGGTCTCCCGACAGCAGTAGGAAAACTCAATAGTGATGCCTTTGAGTATATAACAGACAGTGCTAGAGGAAGTATGAATGGCTGGGCTGAGAAGAACTTGACCTATCCAGGGAAGGAACATCTTATAAAATCAGTTATTCAAGCCAAGGCAACTTTCAGTATGGGTTGTTTTCTTCTCTCAAAAGGTTCATGTAAGAAGCTCACATCTATGATGGGGCAGTTCTGGTGGAGTGGAAATCTAGATAAAAGGTCTATGCATTGGATTGCATGGGACAAGCTGGCTATACCGAAGTGTCAAGGAGGAATGGGATTTCGGGATATGCATTATTTTAATAAAGCCTTATTAGGCAAACAAGCATGGAGAATTGTGATGAACCCCAACTCGTTGTGCTCTCAGGTCCTGCGTACAAGATATTTGCATAATCAGGATTACATGGACGCAACAGCACCCAGAGCTGCGTCAAGGACGTGGAGAGCGATTTTGGCAGGAAGGGATGCTCTGAAGCTTGGGCTAGTCAAACGTGTGGGCTCGGGTGAGACTATCTCAATCTGGGATGATCAGTGGCTCCCAGATACTGCTACTATGAGGCCAATGGGCCGGTTACAGGATTCCGACCTGACAATGGTTAGTGAATTAATAACACCAAATCGACAATGGGATGTGCCATTGATTCGTGAACTGTTCTTTGCACCTGATGCTGACGCGATCTTGAGGATTCCTCTTCGTTCTTCTGGAGGGGATGATTTTCTGGCTTGGTCAAAGGAAAAATTGGGTACATACTCTGTTCGTTCTGCTTACAGGGCATTGGTTCAGAAAAATCAAAGGGAAGGGGAGGCTACTTCTGCTACAGCTTCTTCTTCGGATAATGGAGCTGATAAGTGGAAGCGATTGTGGAAGTTGTTGGTCGTTCCGAAAGTGCGAGTTTTTTGGTGGAGAGTTCTTAAAGGTATTTTACCAGATTATGGGACTCTCACACGGCGGCATGTCATGGACAAAGCTCATTCGGAGAATTTGAAGCATGCACTCATAGACTGTAGTCATGCAAAAATGTACTGGACAACAGCAAAGGAAATCTTGTTAATCAAGCTGCCAAATTTACACCCGGTAATTTGGGCGGTGGAAATTTTATGTGATCCATCCATCGCTCAAAAGGATCGGGAGCTGTTCATCACAGTGATGTACTCAATCTGGACGTCAAGAAACAATTTGACGCATGGTGAGGCGGGTTTTGATCCTGCGAAATCAGTTCAGTTGGTACAGGAGACACTGCAAATGTTGGAGGTGCCAAAAGACAAGGTACCTCCTAAGCTAGCGCAACGACCTGGCAAATGGAGTAAACCACCAGATGGAACAGTCAAGGTAAATTCAGATGGTGCAATCTCTGTAGACTCGGGTCTGGCTTCGTCAGGTGTTGTTGCGAGAGATGAAAGAAGCTTTCTTGAGGCAGTGGGAAAGATCTATAAGGGGATAGTGGATCCTCTCATTAGTGAAGCGCTAGCTCTACGAGATGCGGTGTCCTTTGCTGTGGACAGGGGCTTTAGCAATGTCATCTTTGAGGTGGATTGCTCGGAACTCGTGAAGATGTGGCATAATCGATTGGATGATAGATCTATTATCAAGCCGATGCTGGATGAGATTAGCGATCTCAGTGTGTTTTTTATTTCTTTTAGTGTTGTTTTTGCGCGTCGCGAGGCTAACCAGGCGCTCACTCTTGTGCTAAATTTGCTATTATCCAAGAGGAGTCGTTTTTATGGGATGCTGAGCCACCGCAGTTTTTAGTCCACAGTCTTAGGACTGATTGTATTAATGTGGTTTTGATTTAATAAAGCTCATGGTTTCCCTCAAAAAAAGAAAAGGGACATCCACTTTGACTCGTGTGGTTCATATGCATCTGATATTAAAAAAAACACGTTTTAAAGGTAAATATTTTTTCCTTTTATGGATACATCTTCACATATGTATTCACAAAGTCGTGAAGCTATTGGCCTACGTGAAGGACTAAAGCTGGCTAAGCAGTTAGCCTGTCATAAGCTAATTGTTCAATCACATATTATTGATGTCGAGATGGCGGAAGCTATTGGCCTACGATGAAGGACTAAAGCTGGCTAAACAGTTAGCCTGTCATAAGCTAATTGTTCAATCTGATTGCAAAACGATGGTGAATGAGTATAACGCATGATCTAACACTTCTTCTTCGGCAATAGGACCTATCCTGTATGAGTGCCATGAGTTAGCACAGGAGTTCGAAAAACTTGTAGTTCAATTATGTAGTAGAGAGTCCAACTCTGTAGCTCATGAGATAGCGAAGTTTGGGTGGGATAATCCACCGATGTTGTGGTGTGATGTGCCCCCAGATTTCATTTCACCTCTTCTGGTGAACGATGTAACCCTGAACGCCTAACACAACAAGTTTCTTACGCACTCTTTTCCTTACCAGGGTACCGAAAGGGACTGGAAGGTTTTTAATGAGGCGGCTTGCTTGCTTAATATATTGTGTTTTAAATTTCAAAAAAAAGTCGTTTCACGGAAACCCAACATTTTTTCTCGTGTAAAGCCTTGTTTTAGCGCTAAATGTTGTCTTTATACACATGTAAAAAAATGTAGGCTTTTCATAAACAACTTTGTACATATGTAAAAAATGTGGATATTTATTTTTTGCAATTTTTTATTTGAATGCATTTAAAAAGTATTTTAAATAAATATAGTGCATATACAACCTTGAAAAGCGCAACCACACATCGGTTTCCATGGTACGACTGAATTAAAAAAAGTCAGTCTTTTTTTTTTGCCTAGTGTTTTCAATAAAATTCATTGACATACACATACACATAATGAATGCCAAGCGTAAAGACCGAACTCGTGGTCCTTGTATATTGACGAAGCCGTTATAGGCGGCTCAATAGTCAATATTAATGGTAAGATCTCCTCATACTAAAATAATATTTAGTCTTAACAGAACACCTAATGCATTGAAGGTTAACCCTTATGGATTGAGAATGGCAAACTCTATCTATCAACTGATACAGTCAGTCACGCGTGCTGTGTCTCCCTGTTTTACTGCTGTACTCCCCGCTCCTGCTGGCCGGCGACCACTGCTGCTCCTCCGTCGGAGACGCCGCTGCCTCTCTGTGTCATGTCCATTGCGGCCACCCACTGTCGTCGAACGGCGGGAAAGCAATGAACAACTACCTCGCGATGCCGCCAAGTAGACGGCGTCCATGGGTTCGCTCCCTCCCGACTGCGTTCCAACCGCTCGCGCCGCGGCCTCCCAAACCCGTCTCCCTGTCGACTTTGATTCTAATCACCGGGCCGCCGACGAGCATGCCACCAAGGAGGCCATGGATGAATGCTAATGCGCCCAATCTTTGTTGGACTGGACTTGGAGGAGAAGATTCCTCATGACTGGATTTGACAGGAGTTCGTCGATCTAACTTCTTCACACCTCTGGAGTGGCGGATTCATGGTCAGAGAGCTCAAATCGCTGATGGGCGTGTCCCCACTGGCAATGGCAGGGAGAGCTCGAATCGGTCATGGACGTGCCACCATTGGCGATGACAGAGAGGTCAATTTTGGGGTTTTGTTGAGGTTACATAAAGTATGCAGTTTTTCTATATTTGATACTCGTTAATGTTGTATAAGCATAGGCAAAATGCTACAATGATTCTAGTGTACATGTTGCACTGATTTCCATAGAAGTGGCGTTGTACTCAAGTTTTGCTTTTTTTTATATGGTTGTATTTGAAGTGCTACAATATTTTTTTGCTACATTTGCAATTTTACAGATCTGATTTTTTGTACAACTCACCCGTTCTGCATGTGAAAAAAAATTGTTATGTCCGATTTTGTTGCTACATTCCATCCGAGGACATTTTCTAAAATAACTTTTGATATATGAGAGCATATACGGATAAAAAATTTTATGCGTGAAACATTTTTACTACACATAAATCGTTTCACTTAAATTCATCGGACGACTTCGGAGGGGTGTCTCGCTACAGCCGATTGACGTCTAACGTTTGCCATTGAAAATACAACCACTTTTGTAACTATCCAATTACACGTTGGCTCTTTGGTCAGAGGGAGGGGGTGACAAATATCTCCTCCTGCCTTGGGCTTGGAGGAGAAGATGCCTCGTGACTGGATTTGGCAGGAGTTCGTCGATCTAACTTCTACACACCTCTGGGGTGGCGGATTCATCGTCGGAGAGCTCAAATTGCTGATGGGCGTGTCTCCACTGGCAATGGCAGAGAAAGGTCGAATCGGTCATGGACGTGCCACCATTGGCGATGACAGAGAGGTCAGTTTTGGGGTTTTGTTGAGGTTACATAAAGTGTGCAGTTTTGTTATATTTGATACTCGTTAATATTGTCTAAGCATAGGCAAAATGCTACAATGATTTTAGTGTACATGTTGCACTGATTTCGATAGAAGTGGCGTTGTACTCAAGTTTTGCTTTTTGTTACATGGTTGTATTTGAAGTGCTACAATATTTTTTTGCTACATTTGCAATTTTACAGATCTGATTTTTTGTACAACACACCCGTGCTGCATGTGCAAACAAAAATTGTTGCGTCCGATTTTGTTGCTACATTCCATCCGAGGTTATTTTCTAAAATAACTTTTGATATATGAGAGCATATACGGATAAAAAAATTTGTACGTGAAACATTTTTACTACACATAAATCGTTTCACTTAAGTGCATCGGACGGCTTCGGAGGCGTGTCTCGCTACAGCCGACTGACGTCTAACGTTTGCCATTGAAAATACAACCACTTTTGTAACAGCCACTTTTGTAACTATCCAATTACACGTTGGCTCTTTGCTCGGAGGGAGGGGGTGACAAATATCTCCTCCTGCCTTGTTATAAAGCTCCACTGCTTCAAAGTGCGCATCAGCAACCATCCGTTTGCTCCTGCATTTCCCTTATCGCGGTGGATTGGCCTCTCGTTGGCCGCCCATCCAAACTCCCAGCTCACACAGACCACCCCGCTGTTCTCGAATGGCGGCCACCTCCGGCGTCACGGCCACCGTCTCCTCCCCTCCGGCCGCCCTCAGAACCTCGCCTCCGCTCGCGCTCTCCCTCCGGCCCATCTCTCGCTGCTCCGGGTTCCATTCCGTCAAGGTCAAGGTCCGTATGAAGCACTGCCTTACTCTGCTGTGTGTGTTCGTTTAGTTTGTTCCCTTTCATGGGACAATGAACCATAAGGGATGGGTATACTTACTTTTTCTTTCTCTTCCATGGTCGACCTCCAGATGCTTAGCTGTGTAAGCTAGCAGGTGCTGGCTTTGTGCAGTTTCAGTTTTGTTTTCTGTCTCCTTTATTTTGTTTTGAGTTTTCCTTGTGCTCTTCCGTCATCTTGACGACACTCTTCTAATATACAACGAAACACACTGGTGTGTGTGGAAGAAAACACATATCTACTTTAGCTGCACCTGCTAGTATTCTTGAATTGCTTTTGTGTCTTCTGACCAGAAGGAGTTACACCTAGAGTTGGGGTGCGGTGCCTCTGTTTTTTCTCATAGCAACGTTGGGCTACTCGGCCTCGTGAGTCATAACGAGGTGGTATTCCAGTTGGATTTGTTAGACTTGACTCTCGAAGTTTGGTTATCAAACCCACGGTGATCAAATGAGAGAAGTGATCAATGTTAAACGCAGAGTGGTCTTTAGTTTAATGCGAAGGCGTTAATGTGCTAAATTAAACTAGTAGGCATTGTTATGTTTGATGCTTTTTTAGGATAACCCGTGAGATTTTAGTACAAGCAATGGAGGTTGCGTGGGAGAATAATTTATCTCCTTTTTGTTTGGAAACTAGTAAGTACTACTCCGTAGAACTTAACAATTGGTAACATGCATACTCTGTAGAACTCTACCCCGACACGAGGAATGATCGCATGAATCAGTTCCCCTGTTAGGTTTTATAGGAGAACTATTTTGCGTACAGGAAAAAATATGTTACACCTTTTGTTTCTTCAGATAAGGAAAAAAAAGTACAGAATGTCTTTGCCTTTTGTTGTCTTTCTTGTAAAGTTTGAAATTGTTCCATCTACGCAGGCAACAAAAAAGGACCAGGGGGAAAAGAAGCCCGTGAAGTCATCGAGTCTTGTTTGCTCTGCCTGTGAAGGGAATGGTAGGCCTTATTTTGTTTAAACTAGAAGGTACCCAATGTATAACTACAATATAAAGCAATCTGGAACAACCAATATATATGCAGCTCGAAGTATTTGACATAATGTTGCATCTTAGATAAAATTAGCCGTACTAAACTACTAATTTCATCAATAAGTGGGATAACTTGTGTAGGTACATAGGATAAGATCTGTAGCGTTATATATTCATCCAAATAGCTCTATGTAACTCATTGTCTGAACAGGTGAACACAGAAACCATAAAACTAGAGAGCAAAATCTGAACCCTAGACAGCAAAAACCTGTCTGGTGTTAAATAAAGGAAGATTATGTGTTTCATACTTTCATATGTCATTTCCTCACGAAAACGAAATTTAAGATCAGCACTCTTTAAATTGTTTCATTACAAACAATTAAACTCTAATCAATTTGTATGTGAATACGATTAGAATAGCATTGTGCCCTATGGCTCAGTTTCATGCTTACGAAGTCGGAAATTGTTATTATATTTTGCCTGAGCACTAATTATATCCATGCACTACCATGGTTTAATATATTTTACAAAAAGGATATACTTGTGAGTTGTTTGATCATCCTCTGAACTGACTTTGTTGAAACCTTGGAAGTGAATAAGTGGATTTTACTTCAGTACAGCACTTCTCGGAAAACTGTATCTGTCTTGAAGTAAATTATATGTATGTGCACTTTTAGCGTGTTGCAAAAGCTTAGCTATGGCAAGGATAATTCGGTGGTGGCACAAATTACATGCCATGTCAATCATGTTGCAATGTTTCAATGGACTGGAGAGTCTCAATTGCATTTTGCTGGAGCTCTTCTGCATCAAGATGTTCACTTTTTGTGTGCATACGTTGAGCTCATTATCTTGGTTGTAACAATCTTATGGCTACTGGCAGGCGCAATCGCATGCTCTCAGTGCAAGGGAGGCGGGGAGAATTTGGAAGACCATTTCGGTGGCCGATTTAAAGCTGGAGGATTATGCTGGCTTTGCAGGTAAAATAAGTCTTGGTCTAACTAACAATGGTCCTGTAGGCATACATTTCTATTACAAGTAATTTAACTAACTGTACGATCTCTTTTTCTGTCGGTTCATTAAAATTCGGCAGGGGAAAGCGTGAAATTCTATGCGGGAGCTGCAATGGTGCTGGTTTCTTGGGTGGATTTATGAGCACTGCGGACGACACTTCTGATTGAATGGCCTATGCTCTATTTCTGTTTATGCTGAATCAATTTTGGGGTATCTATAATATTTGTACTTGTATCCCTTCGAAGCAATTTGTCCCTTAAAAGTCAGACAATTTCCGCATTTTTTCGAGATTGGGATTTATCGTATTTAATGAGTGTATAAATTTTGCATTTGCAAACAAAGTTGTCACTTAGGCTCCTCGTAAAGATATATGTTATTGGTATATGGCGTCAAATCGACATTGGGAACACATGTTTTGCTGTTTTGTATGTGGCTCTAGATGTCAAATGGTGAAAGTTTTTCAGATGTCGATCTTTAAATTATTACAGCATTCCTATTTTTACGAGGAAGATCCCACACTATTTTTTCTGTTTATCGAGACCTTCCTTGGACGTAAGGTGATCAAAATAATTATCTATTGGGAGAGATTGAATTGTTTCAGTATCTTAGCAGTTACATGTTATTACAGGTATTTCACTATCTTAGTCGTTAGATGTTGACTAGACTTTTCACATCTTGCATTGGATTCGAGATCTTGTTATAAATTCTTGCTAATCTGACATTTTTATGAAAAAAATTATGCCTTTTTTAATGTGTTAAACTAGTAAGAGAATCCCGTGGCCATGAATAATTTAATAATTTCCTACTAGTTTTATTTTAAAAAACGTGGTGATGTGAGATATATTCATTGTTTGCTCAATGAAAAGAAATCTCTATTTTCTTATCAACAGTCCACCTTTTGTAACACATGTTTGCGTACCAATAGATGAAAAACCAACGATCCAGATTGAAAATTGAATTTTGAAAGTTTTGGTGAAAAATCTCAAACATTCATCACTCAAATGCAAGTAAAATGAAAAATAGTGAACTCCAACCTTTACCTTCTACTCTCGTACTTTCGACATGAATTACCTCACATAGCAGTTTTTCATCTGAATTGCCCCATTTAGTGAAAACTATGATATTTGTACTCCTTTCAAGATTTTGTGAGCAGTCTGCCATGAGGCCCCATTTTTTTTCCAGATACACGTAGTCACCTCGAGGTTTCTCTACTAGCTTTTTATGTGACCCGGTTCGCCTCCACTGAGCCGGACCGGTGGAGGAGGTGAATTAGTTTGGATGAAACATATTAAAGACTCAATGATTCAAGCGAATTAGTTTGGATGGAGCAAATAAAAGACTCACTGATTCAACTTGTCCGGTAAAGTTAAGAAAGGTGAACCGGTTCTAGCACAGAATAAGCATGATAAATACTGCAACAAAATATTTCATGTGTACAACCACATGGTAGATTGTTTCCGGTAGCCTAGAAGATTTAAAACGTGGCAAAGCTCTCACTAAATGGGAAAATCCGGATTAGAATCTAGAGTATTGATTTTTCATGATTCTAGAGGGTAGTTCACTCAATTTACTCCGTATTTGGTCCGTATTAATATGTCTATAACATTATATATAAATTTTTGAAATTTAAAGCCAGTAACATCGGGGGTTTCTACTAACTAATACGTTAACTAGAGTCCGGCAGCAAAACGATGAGAAAAAAAGCATTAGCACGAAGAAGAAGAAGAAAAAGGAAAGCAAGTCGGAATATAACACATGAGATTCAAAAACTTGGGAGAGACCAAACCAAGCCTCCGCTGCGTTCGTTGCCCATCAGCTCCTTCTCCCCCAATCACCACCAAATCCTCCCGCGGCACCGATTCCTCCGAATTCCTCTCCTCCAAATCCATCCCGGATTCAGCTTCCTCGATTCACGTCTGCTCTCGGCTCCCTTCATTTCTCTCCTCCTGTTTTTGTTGTTGGTTCTGCTGGCTTCTTGTTGAGTTGCGAGTCGTGCAAGAACTCGGGTTCTTGACTCCCTCGATCCAAACTCCCCCAATTCCGCGAAATAGCGCGGAAAGGTTCAATTTTGAGGCCTCCGGAGCGCTTTTGGCGCCTCAATCGGAGAACCCGCCCAGGGAATTTGCTTCCCTGACCTAAACAGGTGGGATTTCTTTGTTTGTTTCGTGATGGAGCCGGAGAAGCAGCACCAGGTGCTGCCTCCGGCGCAGGCGCCCGCCCCTGCAGCTGCAGATGAGCTCAAGGCGCCACCGCATCCGCCACAGCCGAGGCCAGCGGTCTCGACGCAGCCTACGACGCCGATGCCCTGGCCAGTGGCCTTCACGCCTACGTAAGCAATTCTCCTGATAATTTGAAATCTATTGTTGCTGTTTGTTCACGTGTTGGCAGGAAGAACGCAGTTCGATTTATTAGGCGTTTCTAATTTGTTTGGTCTGTGTAATTTTCAACGAAAATGATGTTGTCTTATAGAGCCAGCCAGGAGGGAAAAAGGTTGAGGTTAATTTAGTCCAGAAAATATTAATGTTATGAAAATTTTGGTGTTTGGGGTTTGATACTAATTTGTACTATATTAGTCTAGTCACAATAGTTATTGACAATTTGACAAGGCCGTGGTTACTGAATTTGTCAATTTACTATGGGATTCTTAGGGTTTGAATGAAACTTATGCTTTGGATGTTTGATACTTCAGCACTCCGAATTTGCAGTACTATAAATGGTACCTGAAGTGGCTCCATCGAGAAGACATGCTGGCTATATATCATCCACCATCCTCCCATTCCTTGCGTGCTAATTTTTTTCTTCCTTAATTGGGCCTTGTGCCTCGAAGCGTTGATGGAAAGAGTGTTGCTGAAAATCTCACTATTATGATAGAGCCATCTCTGTTCGCCATTTTTAAGGGACAAAGTTCTACACTGTTAGTTATTATTTGAGCTTCACTCTGTTGCTTGTAACTCATGAGCCACGTATCACTTTTTTTGGTAAAAATTAACAAATGCAGCACAGTTCTGCATTTGTAAAAACTTCCTTTCTAATGATTTGTTGCTTGTATGTTCCAGGAAGCCAGTGGTCGAAATGAAGAATGTTACTCCAAGGAGAAAGCAGTGTAATTGCACAAAATCACATTGTCTAAAGCTGTGAGTTCTCTAGCACACGAGCAGTTCTTCTGATAATGTCGGTGTAGTAACAGAAATATTCAGTTTAGACTAATGATCTTTGCAAATGTTCTATTGGAATGCAAAGAAATTTAGCTTTGTGTTAGTCATTAACTAAACTAAGTGGTGTCTTTTGAATGAAAACCTCATCTACCTTGTAAGATGTCATCTACTTAGAGAATAAGATGACCTATTTTAGTAGCAGAGTTTTGTCCATTTGCCTTTTCCCCATTAGTAACGTATCACATGATGATGTGTGAAGAAGATTTCTGTTGCCGTTTGGTCCAAAATGATGTTTGTCGTCATTGGGAAAAGTATAAACATAAATACATCAAGCTTAACTAGTAAGATTGGTTAATTTTGAAACGAAATCGCAAGCTCAGCTTTCATTCTCTTGCTTATTTTTCTTTGGTCAATGATATGTTATAGCCTCAACTTTCTCAAATTACCACTTTGGTAGTTTCAGCATTCATATTAAATTTAAGGTTTCTTGTTCCATATGGTTAGTTGACCATTACTGTCAGTTTATATATATGCACTCATTTATTATCAAGTGTAACACTGTAAACATCTTTTTAATAGAAGGTGCAGTCACTAACTCGATATTTATTTATTAGGTATTGTGAGTGTTTTGCAGCAGGACTTTATTGTGACGGCTGCAATTGCCAACACTGTGGAAACACAGTTGAGAATGAAAACGCTAGGCAGGAGGCTATTAACAGTACTAAGCAACGGAATCCAAAGGCCTTTCAGCCTAAGATCGAAAGTGTTCCAACTACTATTAGTGTTCGAAAGGTACATTCTTTCCTCTGATAGACTGGTTTAGATGCATCAGTATCTCTGCCACAGCGCCAGTAGCTCAGACACAACATTTGATACCCTTCAAGATATATAGAGTGGATGATGAAAATTTGACACATGAACGTCAGTTCTGCAATTCTACTGTCGTTTTTATGATATCCCTACATGATGTATAATAATTATATGTTGCAACTTACAAGATATGGTTCCAGAAAAAAAGAGTTACAAGATATGGTTATTCATACGCATATAACATGTAAGTTCCAAGTAGTCCTAGAATAGATCCTAAGGACAGTTTATATAAGCTTCTGAATTATGCAGTATTCATGTAGAAACTTCATTGGATTTTTTTTACATATCAGATATTTCCAACTCAGTGTGCACTGTCTGGCTATACAAACAGAATACCCATTCTCTGCCAACTATCAAACATGTATAGAAACCAAATCTTCTCAAGTTTTATGCACAAATGTATTCAGTTGGTTTAGTTGCCGCACATCATTTATTTGTACAAATAGACTGGAGGCCAGTAGAAGGAATACTATTCTTTGGTTATAATTCACTCCAAGAATTATCTAACTGTTCTATCACTCAACTCAATACATCATTATCATTCAAAAACTGGTGCCACTTCTCTGCTTGTTTTGCCTCATCTCTATATCCAATGCTTTATACTTGGGTGTGACGCACCAGTCTATTTGATCATTCCTAGTTTCCTACCCAAGCGACCAGTAGGCAAAGTTCATTGCAACAAGTAATAGTGACATGATATTCATTCATTGACTACCCTTTCGGCTTAGGTCATGGCTCATTCTTCAAAGACAAATCTTGCGGATAAAACCTTGGGTTTTGGGGCACTATAATTCTACCATGTTTTCATCCCGCAATCTAACTTCTCACTTCCGCTTCACTGGCTCCTGCTTTCACATTGCTTCCTCTAAGCCTAGGGTGGAAATGGCCAATACCTTTTTTTTTGCATTGTATGTTAATGTCTGAACCAAATCCCTTTGCCCTACCCATGTAGTTAAATTGGCTATACTATGCTTCATATTTTAGTTCTACCTGTTTCTCTTTTTGCAGTATCTAATTCATAACTAAGATAGCTGAATTTAAGCAAAACATATTTCACGTGATCCTTTTTCGTGCATTTAACTAATCTCGGCTGCCATCAGGATGCTGGAGCACCTTCAGTTCCAAAACATAATAAAGGTTGTCACTGCAAAAAGTCAGGATGTCTCAAGAAGTACTGTGAATGCTACCAAGCAAACATCCTTTGTTCCAAGAATTGTAAATGTATGGATTGCAAGAACTTCGAAGGAAGCGAAGAGTTACAGGCTATAATTCAAGGGGAAAATGGATCTGATCAAAATAATATTCAGCAAGCAACTAATGTCACTATGAATGGTGCCGTCGGATCCTCTGGATATAAATATTCACCAGTACGTAGAAAAAGACACCCAGAAGATCCCTTTGGTCCAGAGGTAATTTTAAAATGAGCTCGTTCTACAGTGTTCAAATAATCTGCCATATTAAACTCTGATCTCGTGTTGCTCATGTTTTAATGGTAGTATCTTTTTACTGCTGGATGGTTGTGTCAAAATCCAGTTGGGTGTTCATCCACTTGATATAACTGCTTTTATTTAAATTAAACTACACATTCCCTGGGTTCACAATTGTTTCTTGTTTTCTAGGCTAACCACATGGATGCTTCACAAGTTTCTTCTTCTACTGGACTTGAAGGTGCTGTTGGTTATCAGAGTAAATCTAAAATGGTCTATAGGTAAGTAAAACCAATTGGAATGGTTAATTTGAATACTGGATAACCTCCCTGCAAAGGAAAAGAACATTGGATAACTATAGAACAAAAAATGATCCAATCGAACTCCATAGCCTAATTAATAGCAACAATGTATATACATCTTCCACTTATAATATTTTAATAAGACCAAGCAAGATAGATATACTTATGTCAGCAATTTAAGTTTAATCCATACTGCCCACTGTACAGCTTATGAAAGGAGCTAATGCTTTCTAAAACCATTGGTTAAGTAAGAAATATCAACATGTTAAAAAAAATTCACTGCAGTGCAGATGTACCTTAACGCCTCATTTCGTGCATTGTTTATCCTTTTGATGAAATATGCAATTTCGCAGGTCTCCGCTAGCGAACACTATCCATCCTACCGATGTAAATGATCTTGCCAACCATTTGGTGATTGTATGCAAAAAGGCAACAGATGAGTTCGTGACAATAGCTGGTACAGAAAGTTTATCCTTTTCATTTAACTGGACTATTTTCATAATTTGTATTAATAACCACGGGAACAAGTAAAACTGTTCAATTATTCAACGAGGAAATGATGGGACTATCTTCGTGTCCAGGAAGAAAACATTATTGTGTTTGTTAAGTTGCAAATTTCGAACATTGTACTTTAACCTGGTTGCTTAACTAAAATGCTAATTGGACATGGATATAGGATTTCAGTAATTTTTTTAGCTGTCAACTTTTGATAAAATAAGAGAATGTAAATATTATATCAAAACTTTTGAAATATCATTTCTGTGAATTTAACTATCTGTTCTTTCTTTCTTATAAAACGGTATATACACATATCAAAGAATAGCTTTGCTTCACTGAAGACTCTAGTTTGAACTATCGTTTTGTCACGAAATTGAAATAGCATAGTTCATTTGAGCACCAAATCCAGGCAGCAGTGCTGTCGCACCAGATCTATTTTCAGCTGAAGTATTTTCACATTTGCAGATAAAAAAGTCGAGATGGAAGTAGAGAAAGGAATTAACACCAATGCTGACCTAAACAATGATAAGATCAAGAGTCGGGAAGTTCAGAAAGCTGTAGTTAGTCAACCTGATGTTGCGGCCTATATAGATCAGCGGAATAGTGGTAATGCTGAATCACCTTGCACTAACACACAAGAGGATTCTAGACCTGCCTCTCCAGAAACACAGGCTCTGATGTGTTATGAGGAGGGCACCACATTTGGAACAGATTATAGAAGTTCATTTCCAGTGGCATTTCATGATCGGGACACTCCAGAACTAGATGCTCTTCAAGAAAAGACAGTGTTGACAGGGTTTAGAGACTACCTTCATCTAGTGATCACACGTGGAAAGATAAATGGTGAGAAGAACTTGTTAAGCTATTTCTGCCCTTCAATATCATAAACAACTTGACATGATTTGACACATCCAACTCGTTACATTTCGGTACATTGCAAGTCACCCTATGCCACTACACTTAGTTTTCAAACTGGCCATTCTAAAATAAGCACAGTTCTCAATATGTACATCCCATTTTTGTTCAGTATAGTGTTTTATCCCTGATACTAAAAAATTATCCTTTCCATGCCGATAAACTTCAATATTTTTTTGTTTCCTTTCATGTAACTTGAAACTTGGGCAGCCAGTAACTCAGCCGGGATGACAGAAGCCAACACATCGTCCGTGTCAGCTATGGAGCTGGACGCTGGAAGAAATCACGGAGTAACCACCAGTTTAGCTCCACAAAAAGCCGTGGAAGAACCAAAAGCTCCCGGCCACTCCGAAAATCTGAAAACAAGCGAACCCTCCGCATCAGATAGCTGACCAGAAGACTAGACTTGACTTAATTAAAGTAGATGTACACACGGAATCTGTAATAACAGAAGCCTATTCATGTGTATATATAGATAGTATAGTCTCTGTTGCCATTTCCCGGCAACCGGCCATGTAGCATCTGTCATTATGAGGTGTAAAGTAGTCAACGACGCCCATCTGATCATGTAATTAATTTAATCAAGATGATTTGCATTTAATTTTTTTACTTTGCTGGCTTCTGTTTGTAAGGAATAGGGTATGCTCCAACTGTAATTATTGCACGTTGCAACTCAGTAACCACCAAGGTCGAATGTGATTGCGATGGAAACTTTCTGCTGTTTGCTCCGAGCTTGAGTTGCATGGCATCTTACGCTCTGAAGTAAGGGTAAATAAGATGTTTATGTCTTACCTTTGAAGGCAGGTTTTTTGCTGAATGATAATAACTGGTCAGTACAAAATGATATCTAAAGTTCATTGAGGCAATAACTGAAGCTGCAAACGATGAATTGGCACGAGCAGCTCATTCAGAAGTGTAGAATTTTTTCCTCCGGTAATGTATTCCAACCTAGCCGCCGATATTGATTCTATACCCTCTTCTGAGTTCTTGGCATCGATCTGCTTCCTTTCAGGTCACCCTTGGTCTGCGGGGGCTTGCTGCACAGTGCCGTCGCTTCGGCACGGTTCCGGTCGGCCATCGCGCCCGAGTCCCAGAGCTGGGGCCCGTCCCTCAAGGTGCGTGGTTCCTCTGTTATCTTTTCACTTTTGGAATGGCTGGCATTGGTTGGAATTAGAAATCCTTCCTGGCTGGATGACTATTGTGTTAAGAGATTTTGCTTGTTCTTCTTTGGGATTAACATCAGTGATTACAGTGGCAAAAACAGCTGTTTAAATTGTCTGGTACTTCGTTTGAATACCCGTGGAAGTTGCTAACATTGTTCGAACATGGAGAATATATAAAGCATGATGTTTTTTTTGTTGAGAAAATGATGTATTTTTTCTCCATTCATGTGTCATCTGTACTTTTGTGGGCACAATTACTATTCACGCTTTGTGATTGTTATTTATTGATGTCTTATCACTTGTGAAGGTCCAAGCATCATCAGTATGATCTTCCATTCAGTTGAATGAACCACAATATTTCTACGATGCAATCACACCAGTATATTCTGACACAATTTTCCATAATTTGTTTTGGAGGGAACTCTATGCCTTTATGGCAGCATACTTTTGACGCACCCATTGTAAAGTTGCCCTCGGCTTATAATCTTTTAGAAATTGATGTTTTTCTGTCATAAACTACAGATGAACTCACAGTGACCGTGAACTATCAAGTCTTTGAAAAGATTTTTTTTTTGCTCTTTTCTCTAACAAATTGGTTAATGCACGCTGCCAATTGTTATGTAGATATGCACACCAGTGCACGTACTATTGACATGATTCTGTGAACTGGATTGATCACCATCTGGAGATGCACTTTGTGAGCTTTCTTGACAAGTATAACCCGCTGGTTGTGCAATTACTTGTGATTGTGAATGTATGATATAGCCGGATGCTTGTGATTTCGATTTCACACTTGATGATAATACAAATATAAAATGTATGTTGGAGGTCAGGCAAAAAAATTCATATTTGTTTGACCCGCTTAATGTTGTTCATTCCTTGTCATCTCTTCCGTACATCACTCTACGTTGATTCTCCGACCAAAAGCCACGGCAAACTGGCACTGAAACTATCCATGCTGCAAACGGACTGTAACAAACCTGAGCTCCTGAGAACTGATTGGTTCTGTTCACTATGGTACTTTGACACAAGAATTCTTCCGTTTTGGGCATCAAGATAAATTTTTGTGCAGTTGTTTCCATCATTAGAGTTGGGTAGGTTTCTCTACAACTCTTTATGGTTCATCAGCTCATGTTGCTATATTGATTGAACATAGTACAATTTCCATATGAAGAGGTCATGCAGCGGGACAAGGGAGCACACAATTAATTCAGTAAATACAGGTAACCAAGAACAGCGTAGTCCCAAAAAAAAAGTTCAATAGCAATAATAGGCTGAGTACAGGTCTGTGAAACCAAACAACAACTAATACTTACCGAAAAAGCAGGTCATCATGAACAAAACTACATCTTGAATCTTCAGCTTTGGCCGCTACACCATCAGATGGCTGACCATCCATCTCAGCCAGTTCAGCTTAGCATTACTAAGTTGTAACATGAAGTGCAATCCTCCATCTCAATCTGATTAGTTCTCTTCTCTTCTAAACACCCGGAATGTACCAAATTTCAGCGGGCCACGATTTATTATAGTTGGGTCCAAAGCTCGAGAAAACATACTCAAATGTCTGATTTCCTAAGTCATAAACCCCAACACCTCTCCAACCTGGAATGCCAAAATTGTTGGGGTGCACCAACCGAGGTTGGGTGAAGTAGACACAGTTGGGTCTGAGCTCTGGAAATTCCTTGGTGTGCAAACATGCCGATTGATTTAAGCCGACAAAAACGGCGTGCTCCAGGAAGACTGTCGAAGAGGTCAAGCTGACCAGCTTGCGCTCTTCGACATCGACTTCGAGCACCTGCACCTTGATTTCTCTGGGACGATCGCGTCGAAGGGTTCGTATCTGCAGGAGGCGGCCGCAAGGCGCAGACACTAGGAACCTGGTAAGGACCCTCCTTCGTCTCTTGTCCCCGTCGGCGATGATCACCTCTTTGCTTGGTTCTTGCGGGCCACGAAGGTCCCACGCCTCAAGCACCCCGCGTAAGGTCACCGTGTAGAATCTACCATCGTGATAGATGCAATCAGCATACCGATCAAGGTGATCATCCCAATAGCTCCCGTCAAGCAGAGCTGCAGCAAGGCGCCATCGTCCCTCTTTTGCTCTTGCAAAAGAAACCCGGTTAGCGTCATAGTGGATGATCATGGCAGTGTAGTCACCACCATGAGATGGATGGCATGACAACACCACCTTTTGGTAGAACCACGTGCCAAGGTCGTGTACACCGGGCTCACGAGGCTCATACTGATAATCTTTTCCATAACGATAGCCGACGATGTTTCCTTTATCGTCGTAGACTCCCTTAACACAGTCCAGATCAGTAATAGGCGGGAGAGGTATTGTGTCGGAGGTGAAGGGGTTGTAGAGGGACAAGGTTGGAGAGTTCATCCGATGCGACGAGCCAACCATGTGAGGCTCCACACCAGTCGAGCTGTGGCAAACTCACCTTGTACGTCTTGTGGGTGCCGAGGAGGTTCTGGAACGCACTGCTCGAACTGTTAAATTTCCAGGAAATCAGCCAAGGCGTGCGGCCGCGAGGGTCACCGGCAGCCACTGCGACTGAGCGCCATGAGGTGCAGACACCTGCGACAGCAAGAGCATCCGGGAGCTGAAGGAGCTGCAAGATGCGGCCAAGGAGGTCGCTTGGGAGGTCCGTCCATACGCCGCTACTTGCACAATTATCTGCCATTGTGGAAAAGGTTTCAATTTTTATGTCTGTACTGTATGCGTTTACAGAATATTACTACGGGAAGACTGTGCAAATTGTTGATGAAACGCAAAGTACGACTCGGACAAGGAGTCCATCGGGATTCACAACTCGAGAAAGCACGCGAGACGAATACTAAACTGAAACGTATTCGTTCCCTACATGAGAACCACGGGCAACTGAGAACCAGTACATTTTAGTAAACTCAAGAGCTCTGACGAATAAGGGGGGACCTACTCCAGAGCGCGCGCGTGCTTTTCCGGGATAGAGCGTACGTGTCAAAAAAAGGAAAAAAATATCTGACTTCAGAACGTACGTGTAAGAGCACATGATAGTTTAAACTTTAGAAAACATATAACTTTCAAACCAAGCGTCCAAATCAAAATCGGTTTTGACCGTAGTGTTCCTCGCCTCGCGATCAGATCTACAAAACTAGATCCCTCATGGACATGTTTCGATGATTATTTTTTAAAAAGCAATTTTCTATCACGGTAGAGCAAGTCCATGGTAAAAACATGTTTTTCTATCTAAAATTTGCTTTTAGAAAATATCCATCAGACTGTATAAGTCTGAGATAGACTATATAAGTCTGAGATATTGTTTTAAATGTCTCATGCCAAGGAGCATGATAGTCTCTCATAAACCAACTAGTTGACCATTGTTTGGATTTGAAAACATATTCCCACTCATCCTCACATTATTTATTGTTTATAAAAGAAAAGGCAAATTTATAGTACAAACTTTATTCTTGTCATGAAAGTTGCTTTCAGAAATCAGAACATGAGAGAAAGGGAAATGTATATGCTAGAAAAAAGTGTCTCAGCCAATAAATTTGTCTATCAAGCAAATATATATTTCCAAAAATATATGAGGAGAAGGGGAGCTTGTGTTTTGTACAAGCAAGGACCAACTTGTTGATGAGAGAAAAGCATCTTGATTCTACGTTATCTATCAACTTGCTATTCTAAAGCAACTTCTTGGTTGAAAAGCAAGTATTTACAACAAAATTGATTTGGGAAAGAAAGTTGCTTTTCAAAAAGAAAAAGAGTTGTATATGGACGTCATAGTTGCTACAAACAACTTTTTTGAGGAAAATGAAGGTTTTACAAAGTTGTTTTTCAAAAATAATTATCAGACCGTGTGCATGTGGAGTTTTAGTTTCAAAAATCTTGTCGCGATGAACATTACTTTGAAGACCAGTTTTAATTTGGTATTTGGTTTAAAATTATGTGTTTTATAATTTAAAATAGATTTGCATGTGGCTGATGAGTTGGGACTATATAGCTTCTATTATAAAAAGCAACTTCTATAATTATAGAAAAGAAAATATATAATACATAGTTGCTTTTTAAAAATAGTTATTAGAACATGCTCATGTGGGATCTAGTTTTGAAACTCTCGTCGCGAGGAACACGCCAGTGAAAACCGATTTTAATTTGGACGTTTGGTTTATAAGTTATGTGTTTTTTTCGATTGAAAAAAGATTTGCATGTGGCTGATAAGGTGGGATAGAAAAAAGAAGCTCTTGAGCAGCAGGCTACCTGGGAAGTACCGCTCGGGCAACCATTCGTGTGCGTCGCGCCAGAGATAACGCACGCGCGCATTATGTCATTTCCCATAAGGGGGTTTCTATGCCCCAGTCGACTGAGTACCAGTCGACAGCCCACCACATGCTTTTTTTGTTGGCGCGGCCGATCCGTTCTGTATTTTTGGTTCTATTTTTCCCTGCTAGACAGATTTTCAAACAACCGTAACTTTTAAACTGTAGATTCGTTTTTGGTGATTCAACTTTCTAAATCTTTGACTCGACGAGATCTACGCATTGATACTGATTTTTTTGTCTTTAAAAAATTCTCAGTTACAACCTTAATTGTAACTACCACCCCTGTGCCGAGTTGTAACTGAAATAAAAATAAAAATCTCAACTGCAACCCTAATTGCAACTACCACCCCCCCTATTGCAACTAGAGTAGCGGTTGCGTGCCGGGTTGCAACAAAAATAAAAAAGAGAGAAAGTTTATTTTTGAAATTGAAAATGTCAAATTCATGTCGAGTTGCAACTGAATCCGAAGGGGGTGGGGGGGGGGGGTGAGTTGCATATCAAGTTGCGACTACCACCCCACTAATAAAACTACAAAAATGGGAGTGAGTGAGTTGCAACTAAATCAAAATGAGGGGGGGGGGGGGTGAGTTGCATGTCAAGTTGCGACTTCCGCCCCCACCCCTCCCACAACTATAAAAAATGGGAGACATGAGTGAGTCAGTTGCAGCTGAATACCGAGTGGGGACGTCAGTTGCATGTCAAGTTGCTACAACCCCCGCTAGAACTACAAAAAAAAGAATGGGAGTGAGTCAGTTGCAAGTCCAGTTGCAACTGAATCAAATGTGGGGGGAGGGTTGTGGGTTGCATGGGGGACATGGTTGTGAGTTGCAAGTCAAGTTGCGACTACTGCAAAAATGGGAGACATGAGTGAGTCGGTTGCAAGTCGAGTTGCAACTGAATCCGAGTTGAGTCGGGGATGTAAGTTGCATGTCAAGTTGCGACTATTCGCACCCACCAAAAATGGGAGACGGGGGGGGGGGGGGGGGGGGGGGGACGGGGGACGGGGGGGGGGGGGGGTTACGAGTCGAGTTGCAACTGACATCGAGGGGGTGGGGAATGGGGATGTGAGATAAGTGTCAACTTGCGACTACAATCCCACTACAACTACAAAAAAAAGGAGACGAGAGTGAGTCAATTACAAGTCGTGTTGCAACTGAATTCACGGGGGAGGGGGACGGGGATGTGAGTTGCATGTCAAGTCGCGGGGAAGGGGGTATGAGGCAGCTGCGTGTTACAAAATTCAGGGGTGTCATTTGCGAGTCAGAGAAGCAACTAACTAGATAGAACGTGAGTTGCGACTAACTGCATCCAAAAAAATGGAAGAGGGGCTTGTGAGTGGCATGTCCAGTTGCAAAAACTATTTCCAAGAAAAAAAAAAGTCAATGATGTGTGCATACGTCGATTTGCGACTAAAAAGAGCATCCATAATATAGCTCTAAGCTGCCGATGCCAGGGTATAAATCATGTTTGATGGACCGTCGTATTAGCAAATCTGAGCGTCGGACACATTAAAGTTTTTGCCGGACGCTTAGCTAATTTTGCCACACGCGTGAAAATCAAAAAATGGATTTGCGCCGCTAGAAACCAGTACATGTAGCGGTTTGGTTAGCATGCAATGAGAATTTAGCTCCTCCCAGGTCCGCTAGCTAGCCATATAGTTCGATTTAATTTATATTTTCCTTTTCATTTAAGCATCTGCATAAGCGTTCACCATTGTGTATGATCTAAAAAGATAAGAAAAAAATCCAGAAAAAAAAACAAGAAACAAAAAGACTAGAAACAAAAAAAAGCCTAAAAAACCACACCTCACAACGGTGGACGGTAGGCTCAAAAAGACTTGCAGATGTTTAACATTAGACATTTTTTTCCTAAGAAAAAAGAAACTGAAAAAGATGTAGAAAAATCCAACCCACCACCCGGACCTCCCCCAAAAATGAAAACAAGGCGGGTTGAAACTCCCACTAAAACGGCCCAAAACAAAAAACTAAAGCAGCAACCACAGAAAAAAAAACACATCCCCTGCTAGAAACGGCCCGATAACAAACATACACGGCCCAAACCTGCTACGAAGCAAACAACGGGGCCGAAACAAAACCTCCAGCGCCCCGCACGGATCTTGGCGCACGCGAGAAATTGGACGGCTGGCGAGCTAGCTGTGTTCAGCTAGCACAAGAACCTGATTCTGGTTGTCGTGACAAGTATTTTTTTTTGGCAATCCTACGAATCCTAGTGTCATGACTCATGACTGGTGTGATTCTCGGAACTCTCGTTGGGGCCAGCTGTTTGGATTTTGTATGTAGATTAACACAACTGGATCTACAGTAGGATTCTTTTGCTCATTTGGTGTACCAAAGTAAGGAATTTAGAATTTATATCAAATACATGTCTTATTGCTTAAATCTATTGATATGTTAAGAATAACTACCCCAAAGTAAATCTATGGAGTCGGTGTCGGATTCACGTCTGCAGGTCTGGTGCCTATGCATGACTATATATTTGTTCGATCACATCAAGCCTTCCGCCGTACGTGTTGGCACCTTGGCAAGACCGCGCCAATGGAGCCAGTAGTAAGGCAAGGAGGAGATCATGTCGAACGCACCGCCGATGATGTGGTGACGACGAGGAGGCGGAGGAGGCGCAGCCGCACCGAGGAGTATCCGGAGCTATGAAGCGGAGAACGGGGAATGGCAGGCGCAGCAGGGGAGAACGAAAGGCGCGACCGCGAGGAGCAAGAGAGACGGGACCCGGCCTCGGTGCCGGCCATGGCGGCGCTTCCCTTGGCCGAGGCGGGCGAGACGAGAGAAGACTACTGTTGTCCAATCTGCCTCGATAACTTCCTGCCCGGCCCCGGCGGCCGGAAGCTCAGGACGATGCCTTGCTGCCACTCCTTCCACGAGCGGTGCATCTTCGACTGGCTCGTCATCGCCAGGTGATGCCCGATCTGCCGCTTCGCCATGCCCTCCGAGAAGAAGCGACGTCTCCTGGAAGAAGAAGAAGAAGAAGAGCAACTCGGTGGACAAGAAGAACCTGTTGCGGCCGCGGCCGGAGATGCTGATGTTGGAACCAACTCCAGCGTTTGGTTCTTCATCTTTGACGGCTCTTTACCTCACAACGGAATGTATTCCTTTAATTAGGGTTTGGATCGGGTTCATACTTTCCAGAGCGTCCAAAGCTCTCAGCTTATATATATGTTGACGAGGAAATTTGGCCGTGCGTTGCAAGTTGCAACGGGAGAAAAATATGAACATCGTTAAACCTCAGGTGAATCTGAAACACTTCTGCTCGCGCTGCTCGGTCGTGCCATGTGCATGAATAGGAGGCGCCTGGCTTGTTGTTCCAAACCCCGAGCTCGTCGCCAATCTTCATCTCTCTCTCGCATTGCTGGTCTCCTCTACATGCTGGCACTATCTCCTGCCTCAAGGCTCAAGGCCATTTTGGGGTCATACCTTAAACTGACGCAACGGTGTTGAAGACGGCTGAATTCGATCTGCCAGGCCATGGGGTCAAGTTCCGTGAAGCAAAATATCTTCTTAATCTTAGCATTATTGAAGCCACCAACAATTATTTAGTTTTTCTCTCACCCAATCGATCGCTCTATGTACACGTACGGACACACGGTAAGGTGTAGCGATTTTGTTGCCCTAAGCTTCGGCACTGTGTGCCAACTGCCAAGGTATTGAACACCACGAAAAGTAGGCTCATGCATATGTTGATGATTTTCGAACTGTTGATTATCTTTTCTTTTTCATGACGATAGAGCACTGGACTAGAACTCTGATACACACCGTCAGAAAAGGACCATCCAGAAACTGAATCGTCAGTCATCTTGCGCTGCCATTCCGGCCACGTGACGTGAAACGTTGCCTGCCATCGCCATTGCACTAGCCTAGAGAAGCAGAGAGAGTCTGTGAGAGATGGGAAAAGTTTGGCACGTGTGCTTTTCTCTCCCCACTTGGGGCACATGTGATGTATTGGTTCGTATTTCCTTGGATCATACTTGTTTTATTGTAATGACATAATACGCTTTACAGATGACATGGTCAAAGGTGAAACTTGAGAGGGTAAGAGCAACGAGATCTGTGGTAAGCCACGGACACTTAACCAATATATATTATTTATACCCTATATATGAAAGTGTATCAAATTTGGGTCCAAATCTGGCATCCACGTCGTCTGGATTGTCTAGACCGTTCGATCGGTGCAACAGACGATCCAGATGCATCCAAAACAACCATCATATCGCGCATTACTGTAGCTCGGGGCTTTTAGCCAATCACAGGACGACACGTCGCCCGGTCGCCGGCCAGTTGCCCCCGGTTCCACCGGTCACCGCGGCTATTTTGTAGAAAAGCGCCTCGCATATCGAAACTGCAACCCGCAGTCCATATTTTAACACTACGAAGGACCGAGTCGTGAATATGGAAAACATCTAATACTTTTATGCAAAATGACCCTGCAGAATCCCCCTTCCTTCCTTCTCGCTCCCGCGATTCCGTCGCCGCCTCCATCACAGCTAGGGCTAGTCGCGCGGGTGGAGGCGCTGAGGGCAGCGCGCGCGGGTGGCGAAGCTGGGGGCGGCGCCGCGGGTTGGAGGCGCTGGGGGCGGCGGCCTGCACGGGTGGCGGCGGCGCAGGGAGTGGCGCGCGCGGGCTGGCCTCCTACACCCCTAATCGGCCCGGTCTTGCCTGCTTCCGGTCGACCGCGCCCCGGCCGCTCCACCTCCTGTGTGCGGCTCGAGGAGCTCGTGGCCTGAGTCCACCCCCGTCGCCGCCGAACTCCTCGCCCTCCCCATGCCCACCGTCGCCGTCATCACGGGCCACGTCTTTGCGGGAGGTGGGTATCTTCATCCTGCATTCTCTCTCCAGCTAGCTTCAAGCCCTCGTGCGTGCCGGCCGGCCAAGGGGTTCCCTCGATTCTGCAGCTGCTCGACTTCGTGCGCGCCGCCATCTTGCTCTGCCTCTCTTCGTTGGGCCTCGCTGCGCCGTCAGCGACGGACGAGCACCCGGCTTACTTGCCGCTGGAGGACCTCTGGGACGAGGCGGAGGCGGCGCCGCCGGCGTCTGGCACCACTTCGTGTGGGTTCCCGGCGAGTGGCGCTCTCCCTGAGGACATGGTACGAGCTCGCTCCAACACATCTTTCTCTACCGTTCTATCTCCATTCAAATTGGGGGAGCCCCTTTTGTTTTACGGCTAGAGCTAGAAGATGAACATCTTTGCGGGGTTTCAATTAGATTGGTCTTTCTTTGTGGCACTGTCGTCAAGTGCAGTACCAAACTATCTCCATGTGATTTGCTGGCTACGGTGATTTGCTGGCTACGGTTAAGGAGTCAGGGATCTCATTTTCATCGTTGCTAGGGCTAGAATTGAGAAGAGCCCTCAGGGTAAGCAATTGATCGTCATCTGTTGCCTGCGTTCTCGCTCCAGAGCACCGACTTCCTGACATACATAATATTTATTTTTCTGCAGTTTTGTTCATTCTGATATGGGAATTTACGAAGCTTTGATTGAGTTTGATATGACATCAAGGATGCACAGATTGACATCGACTCACTTGGCATCTGTTGCTTATTTATTGCTACACTTAGGTAATAAGCTCGCCCTTTTATGATAATATTCTTCAGAATAGTGATGATAGCAGAATGGAATGCAAAAGAAAATAAATTGCTCTCTTTTGAATGGTCCGTATTGTCTGTACTTAAATAACATGCAGGTTTCACTATTTTTTTCACATAATTTACTTTCCTGCTCCTTATATTTTACCAGGTTCAGTCCTGCATATATTTTCCAAACGATCTCTTTGTTTCCTCCAGAACCAGGGGCATTGGGTGATTCACAAAGAATGCTATCCATGTTCTTTAAAACGAAGTCCATGACTTTATCCACTACACTACCTGAAACACTGGTGTCCTCGCTATAATGTCAGGCTCTCCTGAAGGTTTTTATAATGTGAGAGCTATGCTATAATATAATGTGCAACTTATAGAGTTTATTCATATCTGCACATATTTTGGAAACAGATCAAATTCGCATGTGTTACTTATAAACATGTGATTCTCCTTTAAATGATTGACAAAAGGCTTTATGCATGATTTTCCTTCCATGATCCATATGATACTTGACTGTTGACTTCATTTTTTAATCTTGCACTGAGATGGTAGTGACAAAGCCTCCACACCGTGTGATTTGATTGATCTTCATGAACTCTATGATCTGCCGTTGGACGAGGATGCACGCAAGAGGCGAATTCGGTTAGGAAAGCGACCGGTGCATGCTGCTTCTTCTGTTTTCCGCTGATTCTGGTATGTTTGCTTCTGATATCCTGTATGTTTGTCTCCTTTTCAATTCATTTTCTTTTTGTTGTCTGTTTTTTGTAGTTCCCTGCATGAGAGCTGTTAGCTCACCTAGCTTGAAGGAAAAGTGTCATATGATTTTAAAGTACAACCGTGTCTTTTGGAAAAGAAGCATCGATGTTGTACATCTCAGAAGAACAAGAATTCTAAAATGGTTGCCTTGCTTGATATAGCTATTTAGAACAGTGGATGACTCTTAACACAAACATAATAATGTAGACTACAAGAAGCTAGACTTTCCAGCTCCTTACGACGGACATTAGTTGTAAATAAAGGGCTGTAGGTTGGGAAAATTATCACATCATTTTCAATTTTAGGTCCTGAAGTGAATTATATATAGTGAATTTTGGGATTATTCTTTACCAATATACACAATCTAAATCACTTGGTGATTGCCTTCATGTTTTTTCACGTACACTTTTACATTAAAGAGTTCCAATATGAATTTTATCTTTCATCCTTTTTCATTTCAGCTAATTCAAGGGGTGCCAATGTATTGTGCATTTTTCTAGCGTATGTTTCCATTCTTTGTTTTCTATTTAGTGAACATTCTTATTTGCCGCACTTGCAGACCTTGGATTTGCCTACTTAGTACTTATCACTAATTTTCTATCCCTGTTTGTAAGCTCCACTTGCCTTTTTAATCTAATTAACGATTCAGTTGCCCTTTTAGGTTCCTTTGATGTTCTTGCAAAACATGTTAAAGAGACATAAAAGTTGTCGGGTATGAAAGGAATAACCCAGAAAACTTCTTACCCTTCTTTATTTACTAAATATATTCTTAACATAGTTTGTGTGCCTACAGATATATGCTTTGCTTAGACACAAGGACATTGACCCTACAGAAACGGCTACTGAAGTGACTGGTGACTTCATATTCTTTTGAGGCTGCAACTTTTACGTTACCATATTTTCTATCCATCAGAGTGTTAGCACATTGTTATATGCAAGAGGCGCATGATTTGTTTTGTGACATTGATGAAACTGCTACCATATAGAAATCAAGATATCATCTTTATGTTAAGGTAAGGAGGTCATGCCTCCTTTCTTTCTGCCAAACAAAGTCTGTGTTGCTATTTTGGAAAATAATTTTTGCGATTCTTTATATGCACATTTTATAGTAAGTTCGATATATTGATCTCCAACATATTTCTACTTCTAACGACAGCTAACAGCCACACGGGTGCGGCGTATGCCGCGGTAAGTTGCCTAGTTGGTATATATGGAAGACAAGAAATATATGTGAAGGTAGATGGAATAAAGGTATTGGTGTGAACACATGATGGTGGGGTTATACAAAGTGGACACGATGTAGAGGCAGAGAAAAATTTGATGACCTTTGCTGATTCCTAGCTTCAATGTTCCATGTTTTCCATGTTGTTGCTACTGGGAGAAGGAGAAAGTGCTTGATTTTCTATGTGAGGGGGGTGAAAATTATTAGTGAATGCATAGAAAAGGAAGAACTTGGTGACCGAGTCGGACAATTAACAATTGTATAGGCCCCTCACTACGTAAAAATTGAGCTGGTTGTCAACTCTACCAAAAATAAATACTAATCCTGGTTCGTTGGCTTACTTGTTAGTTGTTTTGTTATGCAATATATTTTGGGAGATGATAAAAGTGATTGTGTGAACTATGTTCCAATCCAAGATCTAATACTGGAGAGTTGGAGGTGCATAGACTTAACTATGGGCACTCATTTTGACTTGAGAGGTGCAAGCGGCTATAGTGATCAAGCAGTATAAACCTATTCTTCTGAAGATCATCACTAAATCTTGTCGCGACAGGTTTGATCAATGCCACATTGTGTTATTGCATGAGATTATACTTGAAATAAAAGAAACCTAGGCCAGTAATGATGGAAAATTACTTGATAAAAGCTTATGATAGAGTCTGTCAAAATTTACATATGAAGTACTAGTGAGATAACGTTTTGTGATATGTTGATACAACTGATTAAATAGTTACTGGAATGGAAAGCTCATCACTTAATATGAATGAGGAGCAGAGACCAATACTTTTGCACCAATGAGGGTGTGGTGCCACATTTGAAGCAGAGACCAATTCTTCTGCACCAATGGAAAAGCTCATCTTACTAAACTATAAAATTTCTAAATTATTAACCTTATTAAATATTCTTTCACCATCTTCAAGCTCTGGAGATACATTCAAGGCATTGTCTTGGGTGGAACTTTATACCTTGGAAGCACACACGACTGGCCAAAATCTCCATGTTTAAATTTGTTATCTTTCCCCATAAAAATATTGATGGGTTTAATATCTCGGTGGCTCACAGTTTGGTCATGAACATATTGTACACTTTGAGTTGCCTCTTCATAAACTTACAAGTACTTCTTATCATCTAATTAATGTGATTCATCTGATAAATAATATGTTAGGACATTGTTTTAGATTTAAGAATTAACATTAAACATCATGTTTTAGATTTGAGATTGAATGTTAGCTTGATTTGACATTCGTATATCTGAGAATTATGATAAATGAGGACCAAAAGCGAACACAAGAATATATAGTCTACACTAAACTTTTATAGGTCAAACTCATTTGTAGCATGATACGGTAGGTCTTATTTTGTATAATTTTATTTTTTTATTTAACATGCTTAACATCTCAATGAAGTTTATAAATATTAGTCAAGTGGTGTTTGTTATATAGTTGTAATTTATGTCAATGGAAAATACACTAATGTAGCGTTGTATTTAAAAAGACAGGTTTGTAACATTATTTTCTTCGTAAATTTTATTTTATAACTGAATAACCTATGTATTATTATTATACATAAAGATATTTATGATGGATATCTCTAAATCATAGGTCTTAAAAATATGTTAATATTGTTTAAACATGTATGTAGTTAAGCAAATATACATTTAGAAACTTCTAGAAAAACATATGTACATTTAATAACTTTCAGAACATATTTATAAGATTCTTTATTGGGTTTACGGTGCCAAATATGTTTTGCGAGTTACTATGGGTTTAATACAAGTCAAAAGTGTGTGTATACTCTCTATTT
The DNA here is from genome assembly GCA_026929855.1 of Poa annua. Lineage (NCBI taxonomy): Eukaryota > Viridiplantae > Streptophyta > Magnoliopsida > Poales > Poaceae > Poa > Poa annua. Next base: position 84,958,810 of record CM049430.1, read on the forward strand.
GGTATTGAAATATAATCACTGACAGAAATCACCGAAAAATAAAATATTATGGATTATACTATTTTTTTGCATACATACAATCTGATTGTTTGATGTGCCTGCATGGAATGTACTGACGTCATTAGCCGTAAACATGTGTTGCTTGCAATTATTCTGAAATAAAATCCATGCAACGTAATGAACTGCGCAAATCTAGTTGATGTTCTTTAGTAAGACTTGTATCAGCCGGCGATTAGGTTTTTTCCCTACATATGTGGTACATGCTATTAATCTATTGGACATGCTACTACAAATTTAGTCATTCATATTTAAAATATTTAATGGTATCTTGAACATAATTGATATATTTTTTTGAGATATTGAACGTAATTGATAATTGTATGGTGGTTACAAGTAATCATGTATGCTATCATTGGGATCCCTCCTTTTGTCGGGCCAGGGCGGTCGGCCTATTTGTCCGGCTTATGGGCTCTCGCTTAATTGAATTTAATGCTCCGGGTAGAATTTCTAGCCGGTCCGTTGTGATGCTGCAGAGAAGGGACGCATGGTGGGTACCGCTAGGGCAAGGGTTACCTTTGTGGAGGTCGGTCGATCCGTCCACGTCGCGCCCGATCCCGCCACGTGCACACGAAGCCCCCGGCACGGGTCGTCTCACTCGTCTTACGTATCTATATGCTTTGTGGCACATAAAACCAATGTTTCTACGTACCATTTCAGATTACGTGTACTACCGTGTACATATGGGTATCAATCTACACATATTTGGGTGTACAAACTGCACAGATCTGGTAGTACAAGTTAAACATAAAATAAAAAATAAAAAGTACATGTACAACTATAATTGAAAGTGCATGTACAGAAACACCGAACCGGTTGTACAATAATGCAGACCGGGTAGTACAGCAACACAAACCGGGTTGTACAACACCACACGGACCGGGTAGTACAACAACGCAAATCAGGTTGTACATCAACACAGATCAGGTTGTACGTACAATTAAATTCAATTTGTACATACAAATACACCTAGTAGGTTGTACGCATAACTACAAATTTCAGGTTGTACGTCCCACCACTAGGGAGCTGCCACTTGTCACCGCATGGAAAAAAGTGGGAGAAAAAATGAACGAAATTGCGACACTTATCAGCACTAGAGCGTGCGTATATGGATCTTCCCGAAGGGAAGGCTTTTTTTAAGAATTTCCGACGAGGTTCCTTCGATTTAGGGAAGAAGGGGAGAGACGAGCTGGAGCAGTTCGTGGCGTATGCCGTGGAGTTGAGGTTTTGGGTGTGCCCAGTTGGGGGGACCGGGGAGACCTTGAGGGGCGATTTTTTACCTTTTTCCTCCAAGGAATTCTTTTGTTACTTGTCTGTACCAAATTGCTTCTGTCTTGCGAATGTTTCCTCAAGACTACTGGCATCACCGAACGATTTGAATTTGTTCAATCATTATCATGTTTCGTGATTTACCCTTTTAAGGGTGTTGAGTGTAGAGACACGATTCGGGATGACGGGAGCTTGCCACAAACGTACAAAAAATAAAACTCGGGCAATTTATAATTTACAACGAACCACACTTTCTATGAATTTTGAAATCTCTAACTCACCTACTACTCTCCAATGGGGAAAATTACGAAAGAACTTATGTACTATGAGCAAAAGCTATTGCTGTGACAGAAATGGCATCAAGGAGTCCATTCATCTTTACAAGTCACCAGCCTTATTATTAGCTGCAGTTTTGCTAGGCTTTATTTTGGCAATGTTAACCAGATCGCCAAAGAGTGAATCTTCAGGTCTTGTTGGCCGATTAGCTTGCTGAAGGGAAGAAGATGCGGGTGCGCCGTACAAACTGTTGTTTTGCATGGCCAGCCCATTCATTCTCTGAGAAAGCTCGTTCGCACTGGTATACGCGTATGCAGCATTCGGAACATAGTAGCCTCCAGGCTGCTGTCCATAGCCATAACCAGCCATCTGGCCGCCATACATCTGTTGCTGGTAGAGATCGCCTGCTATCTGTTGGGGATACATACCAGCTGCTTGGTTGCCTTGCATTGGAGGATAGATGCCCCCGTACTGCATGTTTGGCATGGATTGCGGATGTTGAGCCCCAGGCTGCTCCAAATATCCTGGTGCAAACTGCATTCCCCCTGTTTGTCCAGTAAGCAATGGTTGCGATTGTGGAACTTGCCCAGGATGACCTACTTGAGCAGGTTGGGGTGGAACACTTTCTGCAGGCTGAGTTTCCCATGGTGGTGGTGGGAGGTCGCTGCTCTGATCCTCTTGGCCTACAAAGTACAAAGCGCTTAAGGCTGACGACACAGGATAAGCTACAACCGTATGTGTTGCAGACAAAGATAAATAGCATTTCGGAAAGCAAATCTAGAAGAAGGTACCCACAAGAGCTCTTGGACCAACTAGATATCAAACATAAGTACTTCTAAGGTAGCATATCATGCAGTCAAATTATATAGGAAAGTGAAGTACCATAGCTTGGTGCCTGCGGTTGCATAGTTCCTTGAGCAAATTGACCATTCCATGAACTTGCAGAGTTCAGGTCAGAACCTTGTTCGTAAGTTGGCATTGTATTGGAAGTCAAACCATTGGTATACGGAGAAGGCTGCTGTGATAGAACAGGATGCTGTGGAGCAGGATACGCTTGTGGTGCCGCGAGAATAGGATTTGAGCTTAATAGTGGTGTCGAAATGGCAGGGTTCTGGTTGTTATTGCTAACATTGTCTTGTGAGAACATGTCTACAAGATCCAAGGTATTGTGGCCTGAAGCTGCAGGCAGATTACCAACAGGAACAAGTGCTTGCGAATTCTCAGGTTCTGGCTTGAAATAATCATCTCCACTAAGTAGGTCAATACTAGGGCCAACAGATGTTTCTCCAGGAGGCTTTGAAGTGCTGGATGATGGAGGCGCAGGAAGTGCTAATTGCTCAAATGGAGTCATGTTACCGGCAGCTTGAGATGACCTGACAGGTTCAGGCGGTACATAACAAAGTCAGTCAGAGCATAAGGCAGCATCTACTATTTTGAATACTGTTTCAAGAGTTACTGGACCCTCATAACTCAAGAACCATTTCAATAGAGTAGCATGAGTAGATTAAAACAGGATGCTTGGTATTAGATAACACAACCTTTGAGGCGGCTCTTTTGTGCCCTCTGGCTTTTCTGGTGAACTACCAGCAGGGGGCAGTAGTTGTTTTGGCTTTTCTACCCGAACTGCTATGCCTGCAGCAATGGCATCATGTTTTGCTAGAACACGCTGCAAATCATCATTCAATGAAAGGCCCTGGCTTAGCAGCTCCTCATTGCTGTGACAATTAATGCATGGAAATATTTAGAGACCCATATTATAATCTGTACACAAATGAACACAACAGCTGGGACAGCAATTCAATTAGTCGTAGAAGCCAAAGCAACCAACAAACATGAGTTCAGTACCCCACTTTTCAGCAAATAATGCACTGTTGCATATCCCATAAATCGCTGTCGTCTACACAATGGAATTCAGAATGCACAGTAATAGAATATCAGATATTGATTTTGGATTACCACATAACCAAACTATACACAGTAAAGAAGTATTTATTTACTTAAAGAGCAGAACAAGTTAATGTACTTTCTTTGCATTGTGTATTTGTGTTCAATGAGACCAATAGAATATACATAAATTTTTGATACTGCTGATCTGGACGCGCCACAAAGAATAGGTTGCCAAAAATCCTTGTGAAGTGGCGTGCTTAAAGTGTAGAGACCCGGGTCAAGTAACATAACTGTTTAGGGGGAAGTAACACACCACACACCAATTTTTTGTTTAGGAATAAGTTCCAGTAGGAGCCATCTAGGGAAGTGCTAAGGGAGTGAATGCAAGCTTTACTGTGATTATTGCATCAAAACTGGTGTATACTGGGCTGTGTGTGCTCGTAGTAGTGGGTCTATGTATAAGGTGTTGTGTGTGCTAGTAGTGTGTCTATGTATAAGGTCTATGTATAAAGTTGATTGTATCAGGCCAGTGCCGACTGAGGATGTGTGTGCCTCGCAGGCAAACTATGGGAGCAGATCATCCAGCATGGAGGCAGTGGACTGATTTAAGCAGGGAAGCTTTGTGGACCAAACCCACTCCATCGGTTGTGATTCAGCTGCAGCTGCACTTGGATCGGCAGCTTGTGAGAGGTTCTGCAGTGAGAAGAATAAGGTGTGGCAGCTTGTATCACTTCAAAGGCGAAGGAAGCAATTGATCACCTGGACGTTGGTGGCTATTGTGTTGCTGATTAGGCCTGATAGGAAATCAACACCAATATTTTGTCTCCCGTTGGAGGTAACTTGGTATCTTGGACGGGCAAGAAACAGTTTGTGGTATCCACATCTACCAACAAAGAAAAATATAGAGCCATGCCAGTGTGATTGAGTGAGATACTGTGGATGAGAGATCTTTGAAATTGATCTTATTGAGGCAAGGACAGCTGAAGCTTTGGTGTGACATGATAACGATGAATATTGCAAGGAATCCAGTTTGGCATGATGAGACGAAGCATGTGGAGATATATATTATTTCAAGTTTGATGAGGAGACCTTTGTATATTGAGCTACAAGTGCTAGTAGTAGACTAATAGTACACCCATGAGGCCGTTGTATCCAGAGAATTTCCCCAAGAAACTTCAGAAGTGTATCACTAGGTAGCATTTGGCATACATATTCACATCATTTCACTAGTTTTGACGAAGAACACAAAGATAAAGTGGCAGAAAAGCAATTTAGTGGGTTATCAAAACTATAAATTCAGAAAAAAGCATATACTACATTTGTGCCATTTGATGTCCTGTAAGTTTATATGCTTCTAGAAAAGCCAGACATATGAGAACGTACGAGGTTGTGTTGACCAGCTGTACCACTCTCTGCTTGTAAGAGCGACATTGGTCCACAAGGTCCACAATGACCTCCTGCTTTAAACCCTGCATGTTCATTGATGTCAACAATATATTGAGTTGACATTCCAATTATATATGTAGAAAAAAATTGATTCACGGAATCCGATGTTAGGAATTTTTAGATTATCTCAAACATGGCAGTAGTATACATACTCAATTTAAGTACAGAAATCAACACAGCAATAAGAAGGATGGTGTGTCTTTTTCCTGCATTAACTTTCTACAACAAACTATTCATTTGATCATTTTATGAAAAACACATTATTACAGCACGTAAGTAGGAAATCAACAATGAAATACCTCTCTGTTTCCAGGATCAATAGCATTTAACATCTCCGAGAGAACATCCATGATGCCACGTGCATTCTGAATTTCAGCCACACTGGTGAAAAAGTTTTGCAAAGTTCAAACTTTCTTACTGAGAGAACTTGAAGACTTCAAACAAGTACACTGCTGATTATGATGATGAAACTAAGTGGTTACGGAATTCGAAAAAAAAAACAGTGCAGTGCAGGTCATGAAAAATGAGCCGTGCAGTGAGAGGACACACATTCAGGCTCTGGAAAAGGATGTAATTCCGCATTTAAGGTCCTATATGCTTGTACCTCAGCCAAAATGCACACATGAATATTTTAGGGTTCTGCTTAAGTTATGCCTTACCAATTCCTACTTTCCTAGGAAATGATATTAATGGAAATCATACCGTACCTTTGTACACATGTTGTAACCCTTTCAATTATCTTAAAGAAGTTTCAGAGGCAAAGTGCACAGTATAACGAGCAATGCGTATTCAGTATGGCAACCAAGAATTTTTTTCATATTCAAGGATGCACAGTATAATGGATATAATCTACATTAGTTGTGAGCATCATTAATCCACGACTGCATGGTATATTACGCTCTAAAAGACAATGTACCTCAATGTAGGTATTTCTGACGCTGAAGATGATTCGGGTGCCTCCTGCCGATGGTCGGTATTGCGTAAAGCAGGAGGAGGATAGTTTTGTAGAGGTTGAGTCTGCGGTGGAGTATAAATTGGCACAGAACTCTCTGATCTTTGAGGAAATACAGCTCCGGCACGCTGATATCAGAGAACAAAATTATGATTAGTCCTGGAATGTGTGATTTATCACAAAACAACATTATAATGAACAATAGACAAACAGATATATGCATGTTTCTCATGCTTGGCTCAAGAAGATGCTCATTATTTTTATTGCTGACTTACTGTTTTGTATGATAATTCAGATGGTGAAACAGATGTCTCTAACTTTTTGTTAGCTAATGTTGGGATTACTATGATGAAACAGTACAGATGGTAAAAGCTGTTGAAAGATATACAAAATGTAGATATATGTGACGTGAATAATACCAGCAGCTCTTGATATGCTGCATAATATTGTGGATATCTTGCACGAGCACCACCAAAAGCTTCTTGCCAGATGTCTATCAGACTTAGTATCTTCTCTTTTACATGATAATCAGGCTACAAAACAAAAGAGAAATCAGAGTTGAAATCTTATATTATTTAAATGGGAGGATTAAAACTGTGCAGTCATACCTTTTTCTTAACTATCTTCACCATTTCATGTAGTATATCCCTCTCAGCAACATGCATATGAACAAAATCTCCGCAGTTTTTAATCAACGTCTCCAGCAACTAAAAAAGAGAAATAAATTAAGTACTTCAGTGCAAGCTTGCTCAGTGCCATTGGTACCCATCCGCTCCAATTCAATTACAGAACCAGTCAACAAAATCTAATCGCACGCGGTAAAAGATGATTGCAGTAAAACTGCTGTGCTTATATTGTTTCACCAAGGTTACAGAAACTAACAAATAAAAAGGCTAGATTACACGGCCAATTCTTCTCCTGCATAAATTCTTTTGTTTCCTGCCATGCCCATCTTTTATAAAGATGTAAGGGTTCACATGAACAGGGGAAGAAACTTAAGAAGATTCTGTCACCCAGAAAACTCTTAAGATCCAAAATCCAAACAAAATTAGCATTCGCTATGACCATCACACCCATCCCTTGGGATGCTATTAAAGCGAGTCATTTAACATATGATAAGGTTGCAGCTGCTGATCATAATCTATGCAATGTCTACTTAGCTCTGGTTAACTGCCTACTGTTGTACTATTAATTTTCCAAGTTGCATTATTAATTTATTATGACTACCATCAGCAGTCTAACACTGCAGCCAGCACTTCATCGCTAAACGATAATTTAGGTTATACCCAACTAACAAACATAAATTGCCTCAAAATCCATAATGCGATGGAGTCGATCTAGAGTCAATGATCAATTCATATGCAACTATTGCTAAAATATGTGAACTATGCATCAACATGAAGATATGAATCTGGGGAGAAGCAAGACAAGTATATTTGCTAATTAGTAGAAGGAAACTACTGCTAAAAAGAGCAAACATAGTATCATATACATTTAAAATTTTGAAACCCGGTGCCAAGAAATATATCATAAGTTTCCAGCTATCATGAAAAACTGGCAATTGATGGTTCAGATGTACACACCACGTGACAAATAAATTACATGATACTTACTGTTAATGCGAGAAGCTGGACCTTTGAGTTCTTGTTCCCAATCCGTTTCTTGATGGACTTCACGACATCTTTGGCTTGCCTGCATGCATCTTAAAAGCATGAGATAGTATAACAAATATGAACTCAGATACTACTTAGTGTAAGTTTCAGACTGAAATCATCTTTACAACCTATTGCTTTGAACTGGAAAGCCCCAATATTTACCAGTGACTTTCTATTTCAATGAAGCATAGACTTACAGTGCAAGATCCATCAACAGTTCAGGGTTCCAAATCATCACAATAATACGGAGTCAGAAACTAGTAAGTAGTTGTCAAGATCGCAAGCATGTCACTCGCCACCAACACTCCCAATTATTGATTGCTTGTTTGGTCACATAGTCACATCCATGTTAGCCTTCTTATCTTCTTTCCAACACCATTAGTAACTGCTATTGAACTTAGCTTGGTTGAACAACCTGTGATCTAGTTAGTTTTGTTGTTAATTGTCACTGTCACATTTGCAAGTTCAAACACAACTTTCCATGGCAGTCCTGCTATAGTGGCATAGCAACTGGAAAGAGCCTATCATGTCACGTTTTTCTACCATGACTACAGTCCTAATCGTTCCTTAACTAGGACTCTAGGAGCCAGTGCACAGCGTATATGCTACGGTGGTCATTAGTCAAGCAGATGGAACAAAAGGTCATAGGAGCTCTTTCAGAGACAACAGGCTCAGTGCAGGTTGTGAAGTCCTAAAGTATCGACCCTGGTTTATCTTCCAAACAAAAGTCACACTAAAGTGGAAAATATACTGTAGATTTGATGAATCAGTGCCTTAATTTCAATCACTTCACCGAGTGATAATTAATGTCTCACTGCTCCACGTGTTCTACTCTTTCCCGTTAATTCAATCTGATGAACAAAGCCCTATACTACAAAAAAAAATACTGAACATCAGCTGAATTTCACAGGAATACATGGACTGATCGATCGATCGTTCTGGTCGGAAACCTCAGCCCACGTACACCACAACCGTAAGTACCCCAACCTCCTGCCTACAAAATTCGCAGAGGACAGCTCCCCGTCCCAAATTGGGCGCGTACGGAACCTCTCGCCACGAGCACATCCCCCGCGATGCAACAGTACGGATGACGCCGTGAACAGTCAACCTAATGACTCAGATGGCAGAGGGGAGGGCGAAGAATGGCTCACGAGGGGTCGTGGTTGAGGATGTCGCAGATCTCGAGGTTGAGGGACCAATCGGGCCCGATCAGCGATTCGCTGGTCGCGCGATCGACCAGCACCGACTGCGGCATCGCGGCGAGCGCCGGCGGGGAAGGGGGAGAAGAGCGGGCGAAAACCCTAGCCGGCGGCGGCGAGCCTCGCTGTATCCGTACTTGTCAGTTTGCTTGGCCTCCCTCTCTGTCCGGTTGGTCCAACGAACTACGAAGGGAAGGAGGAAAATTCTCTCTATTTTTGCGAATTCTGGGATTGGGAATTTGAATAGTCTTTTGATAAGAAATAACTAGTCAAAAAGGCTTGCAACCCAAGAGACTTTTGGTTCACGATAATAAACAATAGATTTTAGATATATTCTCGCTTTCGTTGCACATTATCATATCACCAAATCACATGGCTCCAATATGCATATAAACACTGGTCTAGGCTATTGGGAGTATATGTTAAGTGTGCAAAACTTATAGTCAAGTATGTTCGTGTTTCAAAACTCTGTTGGAATTAATATGCGGGTTCACTTTTGCCTTTTCTGTTACATCGACGTATCAAGCGAATTAGTTGGTTTATTAACCTAAAAGTGACACGTGGGTTCCCTACTAAACCTTGTGACATCTGCTTATTCAAGAAATTAGTGTTGGTATATGCCTCATAATTTATTTTATTCCGTGGCTTATTGTTTCCCATCAACATTAAAGCTTCAGTTTCACAAAACATGTGTGCTCATTTAGATCTTTTCGAACTCATGCATGTCCATCTTCTTGCTTTGTATTGTAATACAAAATGTGTGCATACCATCGCGATTTTAAACACTTGATAAGAAAATCAGGTACATTTTGAATTACTTTCATGTTACTACGATACATAACCACGACCCGAGTCTCCTTTGCCAGATGTGAGAAAGAATGGATGTTTTAGCTACCATGAAGTGTGCGTACGGAAACAAAGGTGAAGATTGAGCTTGTTTTGAAGGGCTACACCAAACGGAGACTAGATGCCGACGACCTGGAATGCTAGAGTCAGATTGTGCAAACGTTATAACAACATTGAAGACGCGAGAGGTGGCGAGTGTGCAAAACTTATAATCGTTCGTGTTTCAAAACTCTTTTGAAATAAATATGTGGGTTAAACGTAGGAATAGAAAAAGTACATAAATTGAGGTGTCATGTTTTCTGAATTCGTATAGGAATCAAAATCATAGAAATTTTTCCAATGTGTCGTTTGGATGTCAAGTGGGAGAAACACATGGATTGTAGATATAGGAAGATTAATTCATATGGAGTAGCCTATCACATAGGAATTTAAAAAAGAATCTAGGTTTTCTATTCCTTTGTTCAAAACGGTATCATAGGAAAAAATTCTGTAAAATTCTTACCCTTTTTCTTTGTTCCAAACGGGACTTAGCATTGTTCTGATTCACATGTATATATACACTTGTTAATACATTTGCGTATCTAGGTCACATTTGAATATCTAAAAGATCTTAAGCTTAGTAAGGGAGTATATACAAACAATTAACGTCTTATAATTATCGAAAAGGAGAAATTAGTTTGCAAATACTAGTATTATACATGTACACGATGATCCATGCCAAGCATGTCACGGTATTTTGGTTGCGTCGCCCTGAAGTTATGTTTGTTTTTTCTGAGGGGGCCCTGATTAAATCCTTCAGGCCATCCCAAGTATGAAGCGGTTCCGTGGGCTGGGTGCGTGGGCCGTGAAGTCCATGGACCGGTTCCTGGGGCTAGGCACGACGGGTCCATGGTTTGCGAAGTCCATGGATCGGTTCCTCGGACTGGGCACCACCGGCGCGTGGCCGGGGAGCTCCACCGCGCGGTTCCTGGGGCTGGGCACCGCCGCCGCGTGCCCCGGGCTAGGCACGACGGACCCATGGACGGCGAGCTCCATCGCGCGGTTCCGCGGGCTGGGCACGCTCACCGCGAAGTCCAGCGGCGGCTTGGGGCTCACCTTGGACTTGGCGTCGCCCCTCGCCCACTTCTTCGTGCTCCGCCGCCGCATAAGCACCTTGACCAGCTCCCCGACCTGGTCCCGCGGCGCATTGCCGGAGTTCGCGTCTGCCTTCCCCGTCGCCGTCTCCGTCTTCTCTTGCTCACCGGCGACCTTGACGTGTATTTCTTGCGATTCGTCCGCATTGCTCGTGGATACGGGTTCGGGCGCCTCGGTGTCCAGAGCCGCCTTCTCGTCGTGGTCGGCTTCCTTGAACCTCGCCTTCGTTGCCAGGGTCTCGACGGCGCCGACCACCCCCTCCGCCCTCGCGCACACCTCCAGCAGGAGGGACGCGGCGCTGAAGAGCGGCAGCGCCTCGATGAGCGGCGGCGTCGCGGTGTTCTTTTCGTGCTCTGGCGCCTCTGGTGATTCGTCTTCTTTTTCGTCCAATACCTTGGCGAGGCACCTCAGCTCGTCGCGCAGCTCCTGGGCAGCGGCGTTCATGTCCGCCACGACGAGGCCGAGGCTGTCAGACCGCGTCATCGAAGTGACGGAGCCGGACGCCTCGCGGAGCACGGCGGCGAAGTGCCGGCTCAGGGCGAGGCAGGTGCCGCCAAGGTGCTTCTTCACGTGCGCCGAAGTCTGGGCCTCGGAGCCGACACAGGCGGCGAGGGCGTCGATGCAGTAGGCGCAGCAGCGCATGGCGGCGCCGACCTTCTGGTACTGACCGTACGGGTGCCGGAACCCGAACTTGCCGTGGCCGGGCTCCCACTTGGCCAGATTGGCCAGCGAGTCCTCGTTCGCCTTGGCATTCAGCACGAACTTGTACCTGGTTGACTTCTCGGAGAGCGTCCGCCTCGCGGGATTCTCTCCGGTGGTGGTGGCGTCAATGGCGGCGACGTCAGAGAAGTAGTCCTCGACGCAGCCCTCGACGGAGGCGGCGAGCTTGTCCATGTTGCGCGCGATGAGGAGGTGGAGCTCCTGCCCCGCCCAGACCGGAAAGACGAAGGTGCAGACGGCGAAGCAGATGAAGGCGCCGATGGCGACGGTGGTTAGGCGCTGCTGCGCCAGGAAGACCACCTCGTCGGCGCGGTACCCCGACACAGAGACGAGGCAGTAGGTGAGGATGAAGATGGTGACGCCGTAGTCGAACTTGGCCTTCATCGTCGGGATGAATCGGGAGAAGGTGGCCACCGAGGCTGCACGTTACATATGTCGCCATAATAATTGTTAGTCCGTTCAACCGATCTTAAATTCTTCATGGAGTGTTGCGTATACAAGAACCGAGGTGGCACGCGTTGACGTACTCATGACAAACATGGAGCCGGTGAGGACGAATGGCTGGAGCTCCTTGCCCGACCGGCTGGCCGCCCAGTGCACGCCGAGGGCCAGCGAGCCGCCGGCCACCGTCGCCATGGCTCTGTTGAGGCCCTTGTACAAGCAAGCACCTGAAGTAAAACAATCCCATATATGTTAGCTCGAGTGCTAGCTCGACCATACCACACCTTGCATGGTATGCTGAAATAGCATGATGTAGAGGAACAGCTTTAGTTGCATACCGACGGTGTACTCGAAGACGACGACGACTGTCAAGACGGCCCACATGGCATTCCCGCCGGTGAAGTCGTAGAGCGGGTGGACGTAGTAGAAGACGGAGCAGAGGGTGAGCGCGAGGGCCACCTTGAGCCCGTGCACCACCCTCCTCGGGTCGTCCGCGCCGATCTTCCACACCATCTTGCCGAACCCGGCCACCCTGTTCCTCGGCGCAGCCATCCACGACCACGGCGGCGGCGCGCAGCACGACCGCCGCCACCCGCCGCCCTTGACGTTGTCGTGCTCGCCGGCATCCGGCACGTTCACCCTCCATTCCGCCGCACCGACGCCGTGGCCGGCGTCCTGCAGCTCTGGTGTTGACGCCCCAGCTGCCATGCATGCCATGCCTGTGTGCTTGTCTAAGTTGAGCGTTGATATGGATGTTGGCTAGCTCGGGGTGATGGATGATGCGGAGCATGGATGGATGGAGGGTTTATATACCTGACGTGGCGCATGTTGATGTGTGTCACGGTCACCCACGCCACACTTTGGGAAAGGACGTTTATTATAAACAAGTTCGGATGCATCACCTGAGCGCAAAGAAAACATGACCAATGCAGGGACCAGTGTTGTATGCTTTTTTTTATGCTGAATATTTCAGGAAAGTGCATGTGTCTCGTGGCCAGCACAGGTCAAATTAATGGCCGGTAAAGAACAAGTGATGCAACGTGGCTATATATGTCTACAGCTTGTTGGATATCAACAAACTCCAACTATCATGGTCGTCGAATTTATATCAAACGAACAATGTGATTTCTACTAATTGATATATTAATAAAATAAAAAACCATGTTAATATATAGTTTTATTTTTTTATGCATGTCTAGAATTTTTAATTAGTGTATGAATTTTTAATTAGTGTCTAGACTTTTCATCTTGCCATCGACTCTATCTGTTACAAATCAACATGAACATATTAATGTGACATCCACTTCATATAGGTTTCAAGACTGATGCTCAGTACCTCACTACAATGATAGACTCATCAGACGAGCGTGCCATCGATCCTTTCGACTTTGTGTACTCAAACCTCCCAGATAGCACACACATACTAGAGCAAGTCCCCAACTGTCAATATTGTCATGCCAAGAGGTTTGAGCATGAGACCCCTGGTTTCTGCTGTCTAAACGGTCAGATCGAACTGGCTGAACCAGAGCCAATACCGGAGCTGATGAGGCTATGGTCTAGCGCGGATGCGGACAGCCGACATTTTCGAGAGAGCATACGATTCTTCAACGGCCATTTCTCCTTCACAACCCTTGGCGTCAGCCTCGACAGCGACTGTACGAACATGAGGTCCGGGACGTACACATTCCGGGCGCAAGGCTCCATGTACCACAACGTGCATTCTTTCGGCCCAGGCTCTCGCCCGGAACATCTACAACTCTACTTCTACGACGACGATCCCAACCTGATCCACCGCAAGGAAGCCACCAAGCAACTAGACCAGGAGGTCGTACGTAAGGTTGTGGACATACTGAGAGGAAACCCCTACTCCGAGCAGTTTAGAAGTTTAGGCGCCCATAAGGATAACCTCGAGGACTACCGTATAGAACTAAACACTGACAAAAAGCTAGACCAACGGAGATACAACACACCGGTATCATCTGAGGTGGCTGCGATCTGGGTCGAAGGCAGCGACCTCGCGAATAGGTTCAAACGCAACATTATCCTCTACGGCAACGACAATCAAAGGCGCAGTATACATGCCACACAAGGATGCTATGACCCGCTCTCATACCCCCTATTCTTCCCAAAAGGCGAGATCAGTTGGCATCCGAATATACCTAAACGTAATAAGTCTTGGGACCTTGCGCAGCTACAAAGAGCAGATCGTGAAGAAGATCCAGGTTTGTCTATCTCGAATAATTTTGCAAATTCCTTTATCCTTCACATATGTCGCATAAACTTCTTTTTGCCTGTCACAGAGGGGGGTGGACGTATGTGCGTCTCCGTCAGGGACTACTACTGTTACCGACTACAGACGCGCCCTGCTATATTCAACCCCATACTGCATGGAGGCCGTCTGTTCCAGCAATGGGCGGTGGACATGTACATAAAGATCGAGGGGTGTAGGTTGAATTGGTACCGGAAGCACCAACCGCAGATACGTGCTGATCTATATAAAGGCATTGTCGATAGCATTACGGCCGGAGAGACTCAAGCAAGCGCTATTGGCACAAGGATTGTGCTCCCTTGGAAATTCCAGGGGTGTTTCCGTGACATGAAGCGGAGGCATATGGACGCCATGGCATTGGTACAGACGTACGGCAAGCCTGACATCTTCCTGACGATGACGTGCAACCCAAACTGGCAGGAGATACAGGATGCCCTACTTCCAGGCCAAACCCCACAGGACAGACCAGATATTGTGGCTCGAGTGTTTAGAGCCAAGCTGGAGATGATGAAATATATGCTGACCAAGAAGAACATCCTGGGCGTTGTGAAGGCGTGGGTCTACGTGGTCGAGTTCCAGAAGAGGGGCCTCCCACATGCCCATTTCCTATTGATCATGGATTCAAAATATAAGCTCGTTGTGCCAGAGCAGTATGACCGCTTAATTTCAGCGGAGCTCCCAGACAAGGATAAATACCCGGAGCTACACGCCATGGTCATGAAACATATGATGCACGGCCCATGTGGTGCCCTAAAGCCAAACAACGTGTGTATGCAAGATGGATCGTGCAAGTGTAGGTACCCACGAACATTCAACGAGACCACCATACAGGGGAAGGACTCATACCCCATTTATCGGAGACGGAAGGACGGCCGTTCGGCGACGGTCCGCGGTTCGACGCTCTACAATAGATGGGTCGTGCCTTACAACCCCTACCTCTTGCGGATGTTCAACTGCCACATAAACGTGGAGGTGTGCTCCAGCATAAAGGCAGTCAAGTACCTATATAAGTACATATATAAGGGCCACGATCAGACTTCATTCAACATCGACAAACCCGACGAAAAAGGTAACATAGACGAGATCAAGAGATACATTGACGCAAGATGGATCACACCACCCGAAGCTATGTGGAGGATATTTGGCTTCAAACTCTCTGAGATCCACCCGTCCGTACTACAACTGCCGCTTCATCTACCAGATATGCAAAGAGTAACGTTCAAAGAAGGAGATAACCTAAATGACGTTGCTGCCAGGGAGAACACATCCATGCTAACAGAGTATTTTGTGGCTAACCAGAACCACGAGTGGGCTCGAGATATTCTCTACAGGAATTTTCCAGGACGGTTCACGTGGCAACCAGAAAAGTACTGGAAGAAAAGGAAAAGAGATCACCAAGTAGGTCGAATCGTGACAGCCAATCCCGCGGAGGGGGAGAGGTACTTTCTTAGGGTGCTTCTAAACCACGTACCAGGCTCGACGTCCTTCGAAGACCTGAAAACTGTTGATGGTGTGCTATGTGGTACGTTTCGTGAGGCTGCGGAGAAGAAGGGTCTAATCGAGGCCGATAACACGCTCGATGAGTGTCTTACTGAGTCGGAGCAGTTCGCCATGCCGACCTCACTTAGAAGGCTCTTCGCAACGATCTTGGTATTCTGTGAGCCTGGCGATGTGCGTGGACTTTGGGATCGACACCTTGAGGCGATGTCAGACGACTACCGGCGACAATACACATGTCCAAAAGCGGTAGAGCAAATGGTATTGCTTGATATAAGGGGAATGCTACAATCCATGGGTAAAGACATAAAGTCGTTCCCTCTTCCGGACATTGACGAGACGTATGACAACACTGGAGGAGAGTCCAGAGAGGTAATCGAGGAAACAAACATCAAGGTTGATGAGGAGGACGCTTCTCTAGCGTCCTTCCTGAATTCCGAGCAGAGGCTTGCTTACGACGAGATACTAGAGGCAGTCGATGGCGAAGATGGGGGCGTATTCTTCGTCGATGGTCCGGGAGGCACGGGGAAGACATACCTTTACAGGGCGCTGCTTGCTAGGGTTCGTGGACAGGGAAATATCGCGCTGGCCACAGCGACGTCCGGTGTCGCGGCTTCAATCATGCCTGGAGGAAGGACAGCCCACTCGAGGTTCAAGATCCCACTAAACCTTGAAGAAGGGACTTCATGCAGCTTCACTAAGCAGAGTGGGACAGCCAAGCTCTTGAGAATGGCTAAGCTCATACTATGGGACGAGGCCACCATGACGAAACGACAGGCAGTTGAAGCGTTGGACAGAAGCATGCGTGACATCATGGGCTGCCCCGACCGACCTTTCGGAGGCAAGACTGTCGTGTTCGGTGGGGACTTCAGGCAGGTGCTTCCAGTAGTGAGGAAAGGGTCACGGGGTCAGATAATAGACGCGAGTCTGCGGAGTTCAAACCTATGGAAGGGCATGCGCCAGCTAAAGCTCGTCAAGAACATGAGGGCGCAAAACGACCAGTGGTTCGCGGATTATTTGCTGAGAATAGGTAACGGCACTGAGGAGACTGATGAGGAAGGAAACATAAAGCTTCCAGAAGATATATGTGTTCCGTCTACGGGCGACAAATCTGACATAGAGAGGTTGATCGACCATGTGTTTCCTGCCCTGGACCAAAACATGAGCAATACAGATTACATGACTTCTCGAGCAATCCTCTCCACAAAGAATGACAATGTCGATGGAATAAACATGCGCATGATTGAGCGTTTTCAAGGAGAGGAGATGATCTACCATAGCTTCGATAGTGCGGAGGACGATCCGCATGGCTTCTATGCTCAAGAATTGCTTAACTCGCTAACTCCTCCTGGGATGCCCCCGCACGCGCTTAAACTGAAGATAAACTGCCCTATTATACTGCTGAGGAACATTGACCCAGCTAATGGGTTGTGCAACGGCACAAGGCTTGTGATCCGTGGATTTCAGAGGAACGCGATAGATGCGGAGATCGTGGTGGGACAACACGCTGGAGAGAGGGTGTTTCTCCCTCTGATACCTCTATGTCCATCTGATAGTGACATGTTCCCGTTTAGATTCAAGAGGAAACAGTTTCCTATCAGACTTAGTTTTGCCATGACGATCAACAAGGCGCAAGGGCAGACCATCCCGATTGTAGGTATGTACCTGCCGGAACCGGTATTCTCTCATGGACAGCTATACGTCGCTTTGTCCAGAGCTACCGCTAAAAGAAACATCAAGATTCTTGCAATCAAGGTCGAAGAAAAGGATGAAACCAAGAATTCAAAGAAGAGAAAAAGAGACGAGTCCTTAATAACGACCACAAAGAACATAGTCTATAAGGATGTCCTTACTATTTAAACTACCTAGACTATACATCATCATATTAATTCACGATTAGAAAGCTGGTTATCCAACTTAATTCATTTTCCAGTAATAGTTCAATTGTGCTGACATCTTTGTAATGCCCGTTGTGTAACATTAAGGATGTCCTTACTATTCCCGTTGTGTAACATTTTTTAGCCCGTTGCAACGCACGGGCATTTTACTAGTTATAAACAAGTTCGGATGCATCACCTGAGCCAAAGAAAACATGACCAATGCAGGGACCAGTGTTGTATGCTTTTTTTTATGCTGAATATTTCAGGAAAGTGCATGTGTCTCGTGGCCAGCACAGGTCAAATTAATGGCCGGTAAAGAACAAGTGATGCAACGTGGCTATATATGTCTACAGCTTGTTGGATATCAACAAACTCCAACTATCATGGTCGTCAAATTTATATCAAACGAACAATGTGATTTCTACTAATTGATATATTAATAAAATAAAAAACCATGTTAATATATAGTTTTATTTTTTTATGCATGTCTAGAATTTTTAATTAGTGTATGGATCCAAAAGATAAATGATATTAACCTAAAAATTATTGATAATGCATGGATATTTACAAAAGGTTAATAATTTCCGCATGGATCGTAGAGTTGTTGGAGGTCCCATATAATTAGCGGGACATCCAACTAGGTGTGAATTCACATTTTCTCAAGTAGTGGGCACCCTTTGGTTTACAACTCGTTTTAGACTTAACAAAGAGAATTCAGATCTGCTGCAAAAAAAATACAGAAACATGTTGTCAAACAGATCCTACATCAGTTTTTCTCGTTAAGAACCAGCAGAATAATGGTGGAAGATTAGTTAAGAATGTAAGTTTTCTATGTAGATGTGTTTAAAGTGATGTCTTGACCTTGACACGTCTCAATATATACATACGAGTTAATTGTTATAAACGTATAACACAAGCAATGATCCAACACCGGTTCATATCTACACCGACGTGGTTTTTGCACGTTTTGTTACAACAGAAAGATATTAACTAATATCATCCCTTGATCTCAACGTCTCCAAAATGAGGTTGCCCTTAAATGTTTGTAACGGTCCATCTCTAACTTAAAAATTAACCGATGTAACAATCGTTGTGCAACCTGTCCTCTCACTATGATTTTTCCTCGTTTCGAAGGATATGTTGCCCCGATATTATCACACCACACACATGTTATTTGAGGATGATCAACACCGAATTCATCAAGGTGGAATTCTATTCATATAACCTCTCTCTGTTGTGAATTAGTTGACTCAGATTTAGTAGAACGTAGGGAGTACCTCTCTACTAGATGTGGAACTAGGTACCAAAGATGTCCGAAATGCATGCATCTCCATTGTTTAGATTCTAGAGTCTCCAGAGGTGTTGCGACCAGCCTAAAAGCCCCTATTGATCACACGTTCTTGTTGGTACCAAAACAAAAACATATTGGAGTGACACTGTTCATCGGATGCGCATTAGAATGCAGGATATTTTAGATATATACACATTTCGGTACAGACACATCTTCAGTCCTCACGCGTGGTCGCGCCGAGATCTCATCAGGAGGGATGAGCCAGCAGGCAGAGCCCATTGGGGTTGGCTGGCCACCCATCGACAGCATACTCTTGCTGCCTCCGTGTTCCTCCGTGTATCTCGTTTGCACAATACGGCGACTCCGCGAGGACACGCTTTCTGACCGGCTCTGACGAGCAGTTGCGCGTTGCATGCGCCTTGGGCATGGAATGCTTGTCCCTTACCTCCATACTCTCACATGGTACGCTCTGTATGACTGTATGGCAGTGTTTTTGTGCGGATATCGTTTGGTTTATCTCCAGGAGATTTGTTCGTATCTAATCTAATCATTTAGTACGTACTATATCAGATGTTTTGGTGAAGATTCCTGCCGTCTTGGAGGTGTGGACACGGATTACAGCTGGTCTAAAACCAATTATTAAAGGAAGTGCGAGTTTATATAATGTGTGCTCTGCTAACACAAAGCAAATTATTGGATGATGATGTCTTGATGATCATATCAACATTACAATCGTTTATCATGCATCCCTGGAAAATTCATTCCGACTTTCATTAGCTGTAATTCTTCAGTCTCACGTTTTAGTTGAATTTTTTCATATGAATACCACTAAATTTATGGTACACGGCCGATTGTTTCAATTTTCTTTGATTACTAGATTCATCTCGACATTTCATAAAGCTCTTGTGTTGTACTTAGCACAACATATGTCCACATATACGTAGACATATCTTAGTGTGAGATTCACATGTCTATGTCTAGTGAAAAAAAGACTTTACGTCCAGACTATCAGTCAGTTTTGCGACCGGTACTAGTGTGGCATCAATACCGGTACAAACAGCGAGAGGCGAGGGGACATCAGTACCGGTTGGAGACACCAAACAGTACTAAAGGTCTTGGGGAATCAGCTGCGCTAGGACAATCACCTTTAGTACCGGCTGGTGTCTCTAACCGGTAGTGAATTGGTCACTGTACTTAGAGCTTCTCCCACCCCCGAGCCACACACTCCATTGTTCAGCTCGAGCACACACTCCATTTTTGCTCTCTTACCTCTCCCAAGAGCTCTAGTTCACCACATATTTCTCCAACATTTGTCTAGATTGGTGGCACATCTATCTACACAAGGGTGAGCACCTTCATCTACTCCTCTGGCGTTTCAAGTTTAGCTCATTTGCTTGCTAGTTTAGCTCATTTATTTTTTGTAGTGCTAGCCAGGTGTTTGATGAAATGCTTAACTTAGACATTTCATTTGTTTTATATGCATTTTGAGCTTAAATAAAAATATGATTTGTGGTTTTTTCTAGTGTTGTTTCGTCCACTTTCTCACCGTCGTCGATCTCCTGCGTCGTCCCGTCACCGACACCACCTCGGTGAGCCTCTTGTTTTTTTATTTTGTTTTAATAATTCTTAGTTATAGAATTATTACTTGTATAATTTTCTTATTTGTTTTTTTGGTATATATAGTGTCATGGTTTTGACATCTGTCCACACCGGCTCTCGCCCGCTCTATTATTCGGATGTGGAGGTAGTTGAGCCGGAAATTCCAACCGACCCTATTGTCGAGTTTTTTGTAAAAGAAAATAATGATTTGAAAGAAAAATTGAAAATAAGTGAAGGTCTTCGTCTCAAAGAGAAGATGAAATGGGAGTTTAAGATCGCCGACGTCGTCGATGATAACAAGATCAAGATGGAGGCAATGCGCTTCGATCACGAGATCAAGATGAATGCAATGCGCTTGAAGCTTACAAAGTTTAGAAAATATGTCATTAGTCAAGAGGCTTGGTATCATTATGATGTTGGTTCAATAGTTAACTTAGTTGCGATTTTGATCGCATTTGTTGTTGAATTTAAGTTCTTTAACTAGTTGTATGTTAGTTTCAATTAATGAATGTTTATGAGAACTATGTATTAGATTTATTTAAATATGGTGAACTTGTATTAATGCATTGGTCAATTATCTCTCTATTAATGATATGTATAGCTATTGTGTGATTGTTTCAGATATATTTACATAATGTAGATGAATCGACAATAGATGTACGTTGACCGACGCTCTCCGGAGTTCATGATCGGCGTGCAGGATTTTATCCGTGTTGCTGAGGCAAATAAGCGGGATAGCTTTATGTACTGTCCATGTTCTGCTTGTAAGAATATCAAGGGTTACTCGAAATCAAAAACCATTCACATCCACCTGTTTGAATCCGGTTTCATGTCCGGCTATAATTGTTGGACCAAACACTGAGAAACATGAGTCATAATGGAAGACAATGAAGAAGAAGAGGACCCAGACAACTATCCTGAGTTTCCTGAATACGACGGTACTACAATGGGGGGACCTGGGGTAGACGCGCCTGACGAAGAGGCGCCGGATGAGCCCGCTGATGATCTTGCTCGCGCCATTGCTGATTAACAGAAAAACATCATAAATCAGAGGGAGTGGTTGAAGTTGGAGCGCATGTTAGAGGATCACAAAAAAAATTGTTCCCAAGTGTCGAAGATGACCAGAAAAAGTTGAGTATCACGCTGGATTTGTTGCAATGGAAGGCTGAGAATGGTGTATCGGACAAGGGGTTTGAAAAGTTGCTGAAAAAGATAAAAAGATGCTTCCAAAGTATAACGAATTGCCCGATAGTACATACGAGGCAAAGAAAATTGTCTGCCCTCTAGGATTAGAGGTGCAGAAGATACATGCATGCATTAATGACTGCATACTCTACCGCGGTGAGCGGTACGAGAATCTGAATGCATGCCCGGTTTGCGGTGCACTGCGGTATAAGATTAGGCGAGATGACCCCGGTGAAGTTGAGGGCGAGCGCCTTAGAAAGAGGGTTCCTGCCAAGGTGATGTGGTATGCTCCTATAATACCACGGTTGAAACGTTTGTTCAGCAACAGAGAGCATGCCAAGATGTTGCGATGGCACAAAGAGGACCGTAAGAAGGACGCGATGTTCAGACACCCCGCTGATGGGTCTCAGTGGAGAAAAATCGAGAGAGAGTTCCCGGACTTTGCAGATGACGCAAGGAACTTAAGGTTTGGTCTAAGTACGGACGGCTTCAATCCTTTTTGGGGAGCAGAGCAGCAGTCATAGCACATGGCCTGTGACTCTATGTATTTACAACCTTCCTCCTTGGTTGTGCATGAAGCGAAAGTTCGTTATGATGCCAGTGCTCATCCAAGGTCCGAAGCAACCTCGCAACGAGCTTGATGTGTATCTCAGGCCATTAGTTGATTAACTTTTAGAGTTGTGGCGGGAAGAAGGGGTACGTGTGTGGGATGAGCACAAACAGGAGGATTTTGACCTTTGAGGGTTGCTTTTCGTAACGATCAATGATTGGCCTGCTCTTAGTAACATCTCAGGACAGGCAACTAAGGGATACCATGCATGCACACACTGTTTAGATGATATTGAATGTATATACTTGGATAAATGTAAGAAGTGTGTATACCTGAGCATCGTCGATTTCTTCCGGTCAGGCATAAGGTACAGAAGAAAGACAAGCATTTCAAAGGTGAGGCAGATCACCGTAGGAGGCCTATGGAACGCACCGGTGATCAAATATTTGATATGGTCAAGGATTTAAAAGTAATCTTTGGAAAGGGTCCTGGACGACTACAGGTTCCGAATGACGCTAACGGACACGCACCCATGTGGAAGAAGAAATCTATATTTTGGGAGCTACCATATTGGAAAGTCCTGGAGGTCCGATCGGCAATCGACGTGATGCATGTGACAAAGAATATTTGCGTGAACCTGCTAGGCCACTTGGGCGTGTATGGGAAGAAAAAAACATAAAGGAAGCACAGGAGGACCAGAAACGTTTGAAAGAACGAGACGGTCTGCTTCCAGAACACTATGAAGGTCCTGCCAGCTATGCTCTAACCAAATAAGAGAAATCGATATTTTTTGAATGTCTGAGCAGTATCAAGGTCCCGTCTGGCTTCTCGTCGAATATAAAGGGAATAATAAATGTGGAAAAGCAAATATTTCAAAACCTAAAGTCCCATGACTGCCACATGATTATGACGCAATTGCTTCCGATTACATTGAGGGGGCTTTTGCCGGAAAATGTTCGAGTACCCATTGTGAAGCTTTGTGCATTTCTCAATGCAATATCTCAGAAGGTAATTGATCCAACGATCCTACCAAGGTTGCAGACTGATATGGTCCAGTGTCTTGTCAGTTTTGAGTTGGTGTTCCCGTCGTCCTTCTTCGATGTTATGACGCATGTCTTGGTTCACCTAGTCAAAGAGATTCAAATTCTCGGTCCCGTATTTCTACACAATATGTTCCTATTTGAGAGGTTCATGGGAGTCTTAAAGAAATATGTTCATAACCGTGCTAGGCCTGAAGGAAGCATCTCCAAGGGCTATGGAACCGAGGAGGTCATTTGAGTTTTGTGTTGACTTTATTCCTGACATTAATACGATTGGTGTTCCTCAGTCGCGACACGAGGGGAGACTGAGTGGCCAAGGCACTTTAGGGAAAAAAGTATTAGTATGTAGGGACGGACCTTCTTTCAGTGAAGCACACTACACAGTTGTACAAAATTCCTCGTTGGCAGCTCCGTATATCGAGGAACACATGAATATTTTACAATCTCAGAACCAAGTGGAGGATGAGTTCTGGATTCAAGATCAACACAAGGCGAAATTCAGCGGTTGGTTGCAAACATATCTCATGGGTAACAACAAAGTTGATGTTGAGTTGTACTTGTTGGCCAGGACACCATCTTCAACTATAGTAACTTTCGAAGGGTTCGAGATAAATGAGAATACATTTTACACGATCGCTCAAGATAAAAAGAGCACCAACCAAAACAGTGGTGTCCGCTTTGATGCAATAAACAATAATGGGCAAAAGGACACATATTATGGTTACATAGAGGAGATATGGGAACTTGAGTAGGGACCTGATTTGAAGGTCCCTTTGTTTCGGTGCAAATGGGTGAAGCTGAATGCAGCCGGGGTCAAGGTAGACCCGATGTACGAAATGACGACGGTGGATCTGAACAATCTTGATTATAAAGACGAACCGTTCGTCCTAGAAAATGATGTAGCTCAAGTTTTTACGTGAAAGACATGTCTACCAAACCCAAAAAGAGAAAAAAACATGGAAGCGAATACATCAGACGAGCCAAAACGCCACATAGTTCTTTCAGGAAAAAGAAATATCGTGGGGGTGGAGGACAAGACAGACATGTCAGAAGATTATGATAAGTTTTTTGACATTCCGCCCTTCGAAGTCAACACTGACCCAAGCATCACGTTAAATAATGAGGATTCCCTGTGGTTCCGACCCAATGTTAAGCAATCGAAAAAAGGAGGAATAATATATAGAACAAATGAGAATATTGGTTATGTGTAATATTGTATTAAACATAACACTACTTTGGTGATGTTAAATATTGGTGATGTGTACTAGTTTCCATGGAACGGTACTATTTTGCATCATATTTTTGGTACTTTGTTCACAAAAAATGTCATTTTTGCACTCATAAAATGGAAAATGATATTTATAAAAATTATTTAATTGGTTATTTAATTAGTCAAAACGGTCGTTATCAAATTATTAGAAACTAAGTTTAATGGGTTTGAACAATTAATTATATACATATGAAAAAACAGAAAAGACCTTCAGTACCGGTTGCATCCACCAACCGGTACTCTAGGTTTTTGTTTCGCGCCAGTTATTAGTTTGGCGATTCGGCAAATCTTTAGTACCGGTTGCATACACCAACCGGTACTGAAGGTGCTTTAGTACCGGTTGAGGGCACGGACCGGTACTAAAGGTGGGTGCTTATATGCCTCCTCGCCCAGATTGGCAGCTCACTCTCACAGACACCATCGACGGAGAGGAAGTGTTGCTCCCCGCTGCCGTGCCGCCCCCCGACGCCGCTGTCGATTCCAACCGCGCCGCCGTCGTGAGAGGCGACGTCGTGCCGCTCTTCGACTGCCTGCGCCTCCCCGACGCGCCGTTCTCCGACTATGTGCGCGCCTTCCCGACGGGCCACGGTCGTGTTCTTCGACTCGATCCCTACGCCGCTCCCCGACGCCATCACCGGAGACGCCGTGTTGTGCTGCTCCCCGACGTCGTCCTCGTCTCCTCCAACTCCATCGAGGGTGAGATCCCCTTCACTCTTGCCTCCTCTTTGGCGCCACGTTGCTAGGGTTAGAAAAACCGCCGCCGCCGCCGTAGCATCGCCGCCCGCGGCCGTTGCGCCCTCCTCCGGTGACCATTCTAGGGCGGCGCCACCGTCCATTACGGTTGGGGGCGGGTCATCGGCTCTGATTTGGTGTGCAATCAAAGAGGCATGCAAGGGAGGAGAGCGCCATTGCTGACGTCTGTGTTTTTTTTTCCAGAAAATGCAATTGTTTTAGTAGTATTTAGGAGTATTTAGTGTGTCATTTAGAGGTTTAAATAGAATTTAGCTACTGTTAGGAAAATTTAGTTATATTTGCTAGTTAGACTTGCTAGGAAGTTGTAGTTAGACTTTATATATATTGTTATTTATATGAAATGATATTGTTATTATTGATTGAATATATGGAAATACAATGTTTTATGTACATGTTTTGTATATATGGCACTAAATTGTTGTATCTTTTTTTGTATTAGCTAAGCTATGGAGGACAGAGTTGGTGAAGAGGAATTGTTCAGCTTTATCAGACAAAGTGATCATGAAGATGATGACTCGCAATATCTTAACATGTCCAACGCTGGAATGGATGAGGATGGAATGGAGGACGACGATAACATTTTTAACGTAGAAGATATTCCCTTCAGACCGAACATTTTTAACGTCGATGAGAATGTATCGACGACAACCGTCGAGGTATACATAGCGTCTGGTGATAAATGATTTGAGATATGTATACATATACATAGATTAACAAAATATTTCTTCTTTTAGCCCTCCGGATCGGGACCGAGCCAGTCTGGTAAATCAGCTGGTAAAAGAAAACGAGGCCCGGCCAAAAAGTTGAAAGATGAAAGGTTTGATATCAAAGAAATCTACCCTGAAACGGGTGCACCGATTTCCCCCGAGCAGCACGCACGTAAATATGTCAGTCAGTGCGGAGTTATTGTTCGGGACACCATCCCGATCACCATCCGAGAATGGCACAAGCCGAAGTCTGGAGGATCAGTTAGTTTTGTTGACAATCGTGTCAAGCAGAAACTTCTGAAGTCGCTGTATGCACATTTCCACCTACCGACAGGCCTCTCAAATGCCGAGAAAAAGAAAGTCTTTGTATGGACTCTTCAGAAAATGGCCGAATAATTCATAAACTACAAGAAAAGGTTATACCGGGATTTTATCTAGGTGGGCAAAACTCCAGATTTTACTGACGAGCAGTACGTGAAGATAAAAAAACAGTGGGAAGATTTCAAGGCCCATAAGGAATCAGAAGAAGCTCTAGAAAAATTGAGGAAAAATAAGTTAAACGCGGAGAAAAAGATATATCACCAACGTTTGGTGCCCGGTGGTTACAGTACAACCGTTCCTTTGTGGGAAGCAAGAGACGCCAAGTTAATTGAAAACGGGGTCACTCCATCTACATCGAGACATCCCACAAGGGTCAGAAATTGGGTGTACGCCTTAGGGCTGGAGCCCAACCCAGAAACATGGAGTATTGTCTTGAGGCCAAAAGTTAAACGAGTCTGCACAGAAGAAATTGATAATGAAGCAGCAGCCAAAGCAGCCGAAGAAAGAGAAGCAGCCAAAGCAGCCGAAGAAAGAGAAACAATTTTCAACGTTGTCAAAGACCTTGATGAAGCAGTAGCTTCTGTTCAAGAGGGAAGCTTCAAGCCCGATAGAGAGCACGACGAGTTGACACTCATCCTCGGGAATGACGAACACACCGGACGAGTACGAGGCGTGGGCGTCGTCCCTTGTAAGGTTGGGTTCGAAAAGGAAAAGAACAGTTACAGGAGCCGCGATAGGAAGAAGAAACAGGAGGCCGACAAGTATGTCAGATTGGAAAACATGATAGTAGAGCTGCAGCAGAAGAATGCAGAGAGGGACGAAAGGTCATCTCAGGCGCCGGAGGACCAACTGGATATGGCATCTCAGCGGAGAAGCAGCGTGGCTTCCACGGCGTATATTCAGGCCGATGACACATTATACCCCGTGGATCAGATAAAGGTGCAGACGATGTGTGAGCTCCACACCAAAATGAAGAACCTATCCATGAAGGTGGCCGCCGACACTGCTTTGGAGAATATGCCCGGAGTAACCTTCCATGGTTGTCCGATTCCAGCTGGCTACGCTCGAGTCGGTGTGGATGAAATTGTTAAGGGATATGAGGAACTGGAGTTTGACATTGCAGCAGCAGAAGGGGAGATGACACTGGGAGAAGTGTTTCGTGGAATCATTCTATGGAGAAAGGAACTCATCGTTTTTCCAGAATCGACGCGTAGGCCACCAACCCCCCCCCCCCCCCCCCCCCCCCCGAGTAGCAATCAACCTACAAGTCCACACTTTGATAATACGAAGAGGGAACCCAGCGCGACTCCATCTCCCCGGTGCACGAGTCCAACCCACCGGGAGTCCACCCCGGAGCGTGCAAAGAGTCCGCCTCAGCATGAGTCCACGTCAGGGCGTGCTAAGAGTCCCCCTACGCATGAGTCCACGTCGGAGCGTGCGAAGAGTCCGCCCACCAGCAGTAGGTCCTTCTCAATGAGGCAGAGGATGCTTGCCGGTGCGCCGAGTGGTGGTCCAAAGGACAACTTCAAGTACGGGCCTTCGTTGAAGCATGCTCCGGTGTTAACTTGGGAACGCATAGTTGAGGAAAATGCTCCAGCGTTAAAAGCTGAGATGGACGCACCGGCCGCTGCAAATAACTTTGGATGATAACTATGCACGCTCTATCTCGAAGAGTTATAACCAAGAAGATGAGAATAAAAAGAAGCGGCAAGATGCAAAGAAAAAGAAGGGGAAGCAGGTTCCCCAGCTTGGAGAACAGAAAGCACAATCCCTCGCCCCACTGAAGGTACAAACAGACAAGGGTTCCAACATTGAGAAAAATATTGGTGCTACCGGGGACTACTTGGACGATGATGCATTTGACGCAATGTTCCCCGAGACGCATGAGATAGCACGACAATTTGTCTACGGGGAAGATCTTCTCCCTCCTGATGAGATAGTGCGTCTAGCTTATCAAATGCGGAAATTGCATGAATGGTACAAGAAATGCACAAAATAGGAGGCAGTCAGTGTTTTACATGACATACAAGACC
The DNA here is from genome assembly GCA_026929855.1 of Poa annua. NCBI lineage: Eukaryota > Viridiplantae > Streptophyta > Magnoliopsida > Poales > Poaceae > Poa > Poa annua. The sequence continues at coordinate 84,987,087 of CM049430.1, forward strand.
GACCAATTCTTCATCGACAACGAAATATGTGTCGAATTTGAAGAATTATGGCAGTTATTCAACCGGCGTGCTCTCAACACGACTATCATGAGTTGCTATGTTCTGTAAGTGATTGTTTCTAAGTCTCTAGTTGAGCATGTAATTATCCTCACTAGTTTAGCCTGTAATTATCCTCACTATATTCTTTTTTATGCTATTATATATGCAGGTTGATGCTTGTCGAGTGCAAAAGGAAAAGAGTCTATGAAGTTGGGTTCATTGACCCATTCATAGTTAACTGCAAAAACTTAGTGCGGAAGCCCCAAGATTGCGAGGATGCATTGTTGACCGGGCTATTGAAGCAAATTCATGATTTAGATATACTTCTTCCTTACAACTTCGGGTGAGTGTGACTGTCTTGAACACATTTCTATATTGCTAACTACTAGATGCTAAGTTTAATTCATGAGTTCTATGTATGACCCACTATATAAATGTGTGCAACTACCATTGGATTCTGCTGGACATTATCATTGGCAAGGGATTAGGTGAAGTCTTTGATTCATTACGCAAACCAGAATCAAACTACCAGGACTTGATTGACATGCTTCAGAGGTAAATTCAACCATTAATCCATTTCATGATATGAAGTAATCAATAACTCTCATTATTCATTTTATTTTGCGAGTAGGGTTTGGAAACAATTCATCGTGAAAGAGCCTAGTGAATGGAAACCAAAGCTGACAATTAAACATATTGATGTAAGAGTACTACTATTAAACATAGTCTCTTTAATTCATCATCATTTTGGATTATTATTTACTTAATTTATATTCTTGTGAAGACCTCGACGCAACCCCCGGGAAATGAATTATGTGGATTCTATGTCTGCGAGTTCATGAGAAATTTGAGCGTTGAGCAGGCATCGTGTGATAAAAGAATGGTTGTGAGTATGACTGTCTTGCACTATATTTCAATCTTATTATGATTTAATATATATACACGCAACTAATATATTCATATTGATCTCCTTTAAAGCTTAACGACATGTGCGCTTCCATCCTACCACATCAGTGCGTAGAAGCAATTTAACAGAAGTTGGCGGGATTTATTCTTGAGGAGGTCATGTCACAAAGGGAGAATACCATGATAAAAAATATAGCTATTCCACAGAACTTCCGACGTAATGAGGAGGATGTACATAATTAATGCGATGTCGAGAACTTGGCTTGTTTATATACATGTATGTAATAGTGTAGTATAAATATGTGTTATATGTAAATTGTATTATATATATATCAATGTGTTTCGTATGTTGTATGTAGTAGCGTACGTAGAATATCTATATGAAAAGTATATTATGTGTATGCATCAAATGTGTACCGTATAGTACAACAGTAGATGAAAAAGAAAACATAAAAATAAAATTGCAGTACCCAAGAGAAATTGCAGTAAAGAAAAGAAAACAAAATAAAATGGAGAAAATAGAATAAAAAAAACAAAACTTCAGTTCCGGTCGGTATTACCGAACGGTACTAAAGGTTTCCTTACGAAACCTCACTCCACGCCCACGTGTAGACCTTTTAGTACCGGTCGCAACACGCCCGGTACTGATGTTAGGAGGGCAACAATCCCGATTGGGCAGTACCGGTTGCAAATCCGGTACTGATGCCTCCCCGACCGATACTGCTGGTCCGTTTTCCACTAGTGATCTCTTATGTTAAAACATCTTATATATATTTTGATATGAAGGCAGTAACCTTTTCATTTCGAAGACCAAACATAAAGTGGCTATGATTTTTTTTGTGAAGATTCCTGCCGTCTTGGAGGTATAGACACAGATTACAGTTGGTCCTGGTTTGTTTCGATCACTTTGTTAAGACTCATGCCCCCCACCCAAACCAAGTATTAAAGAATATGCGCGCGCTCACGGAAAGCTGATGGATGTGATGTCTGCAATGAATGTATGCATAGTAGTTTAGTCTTGTTCTTGCCAATCCTACATCCTTTATAAATTTATTAGTTAACAATTAAGCTAATCATCCCGTTTTAAGAAAGAGGTGCATGCTACATCCAAACTTCTTTATGATCCGGCTCTCGTGATGATCATGAACTTTACGACAGTCCATCATGCACCCCTTGACAATTGCTTCCGAATTTTGTTAAATGTAACTCTTTAATTTCATGCTTTTAGTTGGATTCCGTATGAATTCCACTAAATTCTTGGCATACAGTCTTATTGTTTCATCTTTTCTTCTCAGTTACCAGATTCATCTATATTCCACAAAATTCTCGTGTTTTGTAAGTTTTAAATCTTGGAGATCAAACATGAAGTGGCTACAAATATGATATTTACAAGGGTGGTGGTGTAAGAGATGAGAAAACTACCAGCACGCAGATCAAACACCTGAACTTTGCTTCATTAGTACCAATTACCATACAGTTGCAACCGATCATCATGATTACGTTTCTACTCCCATGCGTGTAAGCAATACGGGCGACCAAACTAGTTGCATAACGCTGCCTCCAAGTCGCATGAGTCGAACCATGATCCCATAAGCCATGTTACAAATGAACCAAAAAAATTCATATGTAACAAAAACGCCCCTAGTGTGTAGACTCCACCACCATGTCAAGAAAGAGAACAACCTACCCATACTATATTCCCTACTACCTATGTTGAACTGCCACAATGTTTATAATAAGAAGCCAATGCCGTCATAATTTTGTCTTCATCGCTGGGTGCCACTATCAAAAGTATTTTGTTTAGATTTATTTCGCGCTTGATGTATTCGACCAATAAATGCAATGTCTAAACCTGAACAAACTCGATTACCCTTACAAAATTTAAACGTTACATTAGCCGTCCAACTAGATATGCTTTGTTTTCGCAGAATTAAACAACTACATTTAGCATTTTTCTTATGGCAACTGAATTGATATGACTGGATTTAGTTTTTTTAGCAGATAACTATTTTTTCTTATATAAATTTTAGAGAAATTTGAATTGAACTAATGCATGTGAAGAAAAGGCATATGGGATTAAACACTGGGATCGGTTTTCATCATGGCTAAGCCAACAATGGAGGCGGCGGCTGTGTGCATCGATTTGATGCAGTGATCGAGAATCCGCACACCCTTTTCTAAAAAAGGCTAACAAGTAAGACTCGTGTAATGCAGTGCGAACAAGCTCGCAGCTTAATGGGCTGGATTCTAGGAGGTCAAGTCGTGGCCCATCTACCGGAGTGGGTAAGAGTGTGGGCCAAGAGGTTGCTTCCACTATAAATGGCAAGGAATCTGAAAATGTACGAATCCCACTAAGTGCTCCTCCCAAAAAGTCTAAAACCCGTGATTGAAAAATTGGAAGGAAAGAAATGTTCAATAACAATGTTGTGATGTTATCCATTTTGCCTCAATGCATGAGAAAAAATTGAATTCTTGTGGGTGCCAAGATGTTAGCAGAAATTATCGGCTCATTCGTAAGGTCTTTTCGGGCCTTTTTTATGGATTAGGTTGTTGATATTTGTTTCTTCTTTATCAATATAAAAATGTATGAAGTCCTTTTATAGAGTGAATCAATCTGTAAAGTTTATCTTCTTGTTTTGGGCGAAACCAGCTGACCAACAGCCAAAATGCCTTAAAAACCCAAAATATCGTGGGCCTCATCGCTTTGCCGACCTACACCGTAATCCACTATGTTAGGTTGAAAAATCAATTAAAGCAGAATAATTTCAATCTTCCAATGGTCGTCCGACAAAAGAAGGTACTGGATCCGTTCACAGAACTGCCAGAGACGAAGCATAAGTAAAAATAGGTTATGCGTTTTGCTGAAATATTGGGCCTTTTAGCCCATTATCAATTCCTGAAAATCACTAAGCCCCATGTTATCATGGCATGTGGTAAGAGTTTAGTCCCATACTGCTAGTTGGATGAGATGTGCACCATTTTATATATTGAGGCATTCTACTACTAGTATGACTTGGTGTGAGGTACGAGGAGAATGATTGTGTACCACACGCGGGCTCCTCCTCCTCCGCCGCTCGCCTCGCCTCGCGTCGTCATGAGAAGTCACGTCACGACACGACGCGCCGCGGGTTGCGGGAATCTCGCCGAGCCGATGTATTCTTTTTGTCACGCAGGAATAAAATGTGTACGGTCATGAAACGTTTTTCCCTTAATGGAAAATGAATACGAAGTTGAAACTTCTGTCTTAAGTGCTCTTAAGTACGACAGTTTCCAGAATTCATTTGGCTTAACGGAATTAATTGTGCGCGTTTCTGTTTGACCTCTCGCCTCCTGCGTTGCGTGTATAAAGGAGAGGTCGCTCCTCTCTTGCAAACATCATACAACAGAACCATCCGCCCACAGCCGCCACCGTCGTTCCTCCTCGATGTAGTTGCCATCGTTGATCCCATCCCGTCCGCCGCGTACACGGTCGACGGGAGAGCAGGCCTCCGAAACCCCGCCTCTCCGTTTCCTGTACGGGAGAGGGACGATTAGGTTTTTGGGGAGCGTCTCTTACGTGACCGCTCGTCAATCTTCATCCACTACGTCGGCTACTTTCTCTACTTCAACTACGTCCTCGTCACTTTCGTCATCACCATGAGCACTGACGCCGAGATCGAGAAGGCTGACGCTGACAAGAGGGCTGCCGATGACGTTGCTGCTTCCGCTTCGGCCAATTGGCCAACTGTCGGGTATGACGTGTTCATACCCCTCCTGATTATTTACTTGCTTGTTGTCCTAGTGATTTGCGTAGATATATCTATTATATGCCTAGTACACGATTACACTGTTAAGTTTCAGCATGTCATTAGCACTATCTACGTCATGATTTTCGTTTACACTTGGATTAATATAATCGATCAATTGCCTATATACTCAACAATCCAAAAATCTAATATGTGTAGGCAATTTCCGGTCAATGGTTTTGCTGCTGCACTGAAACCAGTCCCGTTTATGGGGACATATTTTAAGCGCTGGCAAACCAAAACCATCTTATGGCTCACTGCGATGAACGTGTTCTGAGTCCCCGGTGTCACTCCCACTGAAACGATTACTCCTGAACAGGAGAAGGCGTTTAGGGATGCCACCGTCGTCTTTATTGGAGCCGTTCTGAGCGTGATCGGAGATAAGTTGGTTGACGCATATTTACTTGTGCGGGTTGCCAAGGACTTGTGGGAGGCGCTCAAATCTAAATTCGGCGCAACTGATGCTGGAAGCGAGATGTACACTATAGAGCAGTTTCCATGATTACAAGATGGTTGAAAACCGTTCTGTATTAGAACAAGCTCATGAGATACAGTGCATCGCTAAGGAGCTTGAGCTTCTGAAGTGTGTGTTACCGGACAAGTTTGTCGCAGGATGCATAATCGCTAACCTGCCCAATTCCTGGAGAAACTTTGCTACTACTCTGAAACATCAGAGGCGTAAATTCTTTGTTGAGGATGTCATTGGCCATCTGAGTGTTGAGCAGAATTCAAGGGCAAAGGACTCGCATGAAAAAGGCGAAGGTGCTTCTATTGCCAATATGGTACAGAAGAACTTCAACTCCCACAAACACAAGGGAAAAACTGTCGTCCAACAAAATACCGACTTCAAGAAGAAGGGTAACAAACCTTTCAAGAAGGATAAGAAGAAAGGTGCATGCTACACATGTGGTTCAGAGGAACATTGGGCTCCTAAGTGCCCGAAGAAGTTCAGAAAAGCAGGACAAGACCCCAAGTCTGTCAACATGATCATGAGCAACAATGAGAACGGTGCATCCGGTTACGGTAATTTGTTTACTGTATTTTCAGTTTTCCAGTCTAACGAATGGTGGATTGATACTGGTGCAAATACTCATGTGTATGCTGACATTTCATTGTTTTCTTCTTATCAGGTCACAGGGAACGGATCCGTATTGAAGGGGAATGACGCAAGTGCTTCTGTTCTTGATGTTGGCACGGTGGATCTGAAGTTTACTTCGGAAGGATCGTGCAGATCAAGAACGTTCAACATGTCCCCGCCATCTAGAAGAATCTCGTTAGTGGCTCCCTTCAATGTAGAGACGGGTTTAGGTTGGTATTCGAGTCTAATAAAATAGTTGTTACGAAATTTGGACTATTTGTTGGAAAAGGTTATGAATGCGGAGGCATGTTCCGCTTTTCTCTTGCTGATTTCTGTAATAAAGTCGTGAACAATATTCATTCGAATGTTAATGAAACAGAAGTTTGGCATTCACGTCTTTGTCACATTGGTTTCGGTTGTATGACGCGGCTAGCAAAACTAAGTTTAATCCCATCTTTCACTTTAGCCAAAGGTTCTAGATGTCTTTCGTGTGTTCAAGCAAAGCAGCCTCGCAAGCCTCATAAAGCTGCGGAGGAAAGACACTTGGCACCGTTAGAACTTATACATTCTGATCTTTGTGAGATGAATGGTGTTTTGACTAAAGGTGGAAAGAGATACTTCATGACATTAATAGATGATTCCACTAGATTTTGCTATGTATATTTGTTAAGTACTAAAGATGAGGCTCTACACTACTTTAAAATCTATAAGGCAGAAGTTGAGAACCAACTTGAAAAGAAAACTAAACACATCCGGTCTGATCATGGTGGAGAGTACTTCTCTAATGAGTTCGACTCTTTCTGTATGGAACATGGAATTATTCATGAGAGGACGCCTCCCTATTCTCCCTAGTCAAATGGGGTTGCCGAACGGAAAAACCGTACTCTAACTGATTTGGTTAACGCCATGTTAGATACATAAGGATTATCCAAGGCATGGTGAGGGGAGGCGCTGTTGACGTCATGTCATGTTCTGAATAAGGTTCCAACAAAAGATAATGAACTCACTCCCTATGAACAATGGGAGAAGAGCAGTACAACACTCTCATACTTACGTACTTGGGGTTGTTTGGCAAAAGTCAATGTGCCGATCCCCAAAAAGCGTAAGGTTGGAGCTAAGACCGTGGAGTGTGTTAATTTGGGCTACGCTAAGAATAGCGTTGGCTACAGATTCTTGGAAGTGAAATCTGATGTACGTGACGTGAAGGTCGGTACAATTATGGAATCTAAAGATGCTACTTTCTTTGAGGATATTTTTCCTATGAGAGATATGCAAAACACTTCTAGACATGAATCTGAGCAAACTCCTGAGCCTGCCATTCATATGGAATATTATGAACAAACCCATGATGAAAATCCTGAGAAGGATGATGAGAAAACCCTTGGTAGGGGCAAGCGACAGAGGACTGCAAAGTCCTTTGGCGACGATTTTCTCGTGTACTTTGTGGATGACACTCCCACTTCTATTTCAGAGTCTTATGCATCTTCGGATGCTGATTACTGGAAAGAAGCAGTCCATAGCGAGATGGATTCCATCATTGCTAACGGGACATGGGAAATTACTGAACGTCCTTACGGTTGTAAACCGTTGGGATGTAAGTGGGCGTTCAAAAAGAAGCTTAGCCCCGATGATACGATTGAAAAGTACAAGGCTAGGCTCGTGGCCAAGGGCTATGCCCAGAAAGAAGAGGAAGATTTCTTCGATACTTACTCACCTGTGGCTAGACTGACCACCATACGAGTTTTACTCTCGTTGGCGACCTCGCATGGTCTTCTCGTCCATCAAATGGATGTTAAGACGACTTTCCTAAATGGAGAGCTAGACGAGCAAATCTATATGCAATAGCGAGATGACATTGTATTAGATGGTCAGGAAGGAAAGGTATGTAAGTTATTAAAATATTTATATGGCCTGAAACAAGCACCTAAGCAATGGCATGCGAAATTCAATACAACTTTAACCTCTGCTGGTTTTGTTGTTAATGAGGCTGACAAATGCGTATACTATCGCCATGGTGGGTGCGAAGGAGTTATACTGTGCTTGTATGTTGATGACATACTGATTTTTGGGACCAACCTCAAAGTCATTGAGGAGGTCAAGTCTTTTCTATCTCAGAACTTTGAGATGAAGGACCTTGGTGTGGCTGATGTTATTCTGAACATCAAGCTACTGAGAGATAATGAAGGTGGGATAAAACTTTTGCAATCCCATTACGTTGAGAAGATTTTGAGTCGATTTGGATATTCAGACTGCAAAACTTCTCCAACGCCTTATGATCATAGTGTGCAAATTCGAAAGTTTAATGGCACGGCTAAGGATCAACTGAGGTACTCTCAAGTAACTGGTTCTCTCATGTACCTAGCTAGCGCGACAAGGCCTAACATCATGTTTCCTGTTTGCAAACTTAGTCGGTTTGTTTCCAATCAGGGTGATGTGCATTGGCATGCTGTCGAAAGAATTATGTGCTACTTGAAAGGTACTGAGAACTACAGACTTCACTATTCCGGAAGCCCGTCAGTGCTTGAAGGGTACTATGATGCGAATTGGATCTCTGATGCTGATGAGATGAAAGCCACAACAGGGTATGTGTTTACCCTTGGAGGTGGTGTTGTTTCCTGGAAGTCTTGCAAGCAAACGATCCTGACGAGATTGACAATTGAAGCATAATTAACATCATTGGACACATCTGGTGTCGAAACAGGATGGCTTCGAGATCTTTTGATGGACTTGCCAGTGGTTGAAAAGCCAGTTCCGGCTATCCTAATGAACTGTGATAACCAAACAGTGATTGTTAAGGTTAAGAGTTCAAAGGACAACACATAGTCCAACAAACACATAAGAATGAGATTAAAATCTGTCAGACATTTAAGAAACTCTGGAGTTATAGCGTTGAATTATATCCAGTCGGCTAAGAATCTGGCAGATCCCTTTACCAAAGGGCTATCAAGTGTTGTGATAGAAAATGCATCGAGAGAGATGGGTATGAAACGCACATGAGTTGCCATGGTAGTAACCCAACCTATGTGATCGGAGATCCCGTGAAGTAGGACCTGGAAAGAACAAGCTATTGGTTAACTGAAGAGAGTAAACTATACTAACCCACTCCATTGAGATGCAATACTCTCGGTTTTGATGTATGGCAGGTTGACGTTTGTCTTAATGTGTTCCAAAACTTTGCATAAGTAAGACGCTATCCTACAGAGCGATCTTTGGAGGAACACACATATATGAACCTGACTGCTGGTCACAGTCTATGAGAATAGGGTGATCTCTAGTAAGTTCATGAAAAAGTCAGGAGTGACTAATATGCTCCACCCGAGGGGTCAGCCTTCGGCAGCCTAGTACTGGTAAAAAAGTTAGTGAAACTACTTTACGCCAAACTGACAATTCAAGGCCTAATCCATTGTCAGTTGTGAAGGAGTGTAGCTAATTGCTCTAGGTAGAGTTCAACCTTAACATGTCTCTACTGAAAATACTGGTATATCAAAACAGTGTTTGGAACAGATGACAACTTCATGGGTCTTTGGGATCTGGTGGGGGATTGCTGAAATATTGGGCCTTTTAGCCCATTATCAATTCCTGAAAATCCCTAATGCCCATGTTGTCATGGCATGTTGTGGGAGTTTAGTCCCATACTGCTAGTTGGATGAGATGTGCACCAGCTTTTATACTGAGGCATTCTACTACTAGTATGAGTTGGTGTGAGGTACACTAGTAGAAAACAGGATAAAGGACCAAACTCCAAAACCCCATTTGTCCCGGTCGTACTGCAAACCGGGACAGATGGGGCATAAAACGCGCCGAGCGCTCCAGGCGACACCCATTTGTCCCGGTTCCAGCCACGAACCGGGACAAATGAGGTAGCACCCGCCGAGCAGTTCAGGCGACACCCATTTGTCCCGGTTCCAGTCACGAACCGGGACAAATGTCATGGTTTCAGTTACGCGCGCGCGCGCGCGGAAGCCGAGCCATCGCCGCGTTTTTTCGACGCGCACGGAAGACGAGCGGAAATACGGCGCCGCCGGTGATTCCTCTGCCCTCCGGCGATTAATTCCTCTGCTCTCCGCCGGCGATTCATCTTCCTCTCCGGCGCTATAAAATGCACTGCACAGTACGACTCCTCCACACACCATTTCTCCGGCCATCTCTCCTCTCTTTTCTCCGTCCCTATGGAGCCACTCGTGCCTCGGTCCGATGAGTTTTACGACTACGAGAAGGAAGGCATGCGGTTCAAGGTGTGGGTCACCCTTCGTGCATGGCGTGGAGAAGTGGATCCGCGATGTGAAGAACAACTTCCTTGACGCCGCTCCGATCAAAGCCGTTGGACTCGATTGCGAGTTCACCGACCCTCGACGGAAGGATACTCCAAAGTGCGCCGCCGTCCTTCAACTCTCGGTGGCGACCGAGACTCTTGTCTTCCAAATTTGCAAAGCTGATCGGGTGCCACAGGTCCTCGTGGATTTCTTAGGTGATGAGACAATCAAATTCTACGGCGTGGCAATCCATAATGACATGAAGATGCTAGCCTACTACAAAATTATTATTCGGTCCGCGGTCGACCTGCAGAGGGATCGCCGAAACCCTACCGGCAATTTTACTCCTAGTCTATATGCTCTCTCTAATGCGGTCATTGGGACAAATCTTGAGAAGAATAAGAAATACAAGAAGAAGAAGAACACGGACGACGACAAGGAAGACACGTTACAAAAAGACCTAATTTTCGGATGGGGCAACGTTCCATTGAGCTACGATCAAGTAGTATATGCTGCTTTAGACGCTCGCCTTGGCTAAGAGATTGCACGGAAGTGGGATAGTCTATGCGGCTATAATACGGACAATGATCATCTTAATGTCGTTGATGAGTAGACTATCTATGTATTCCGTTACGCAAAAATTCTGTGTGCGCGTGTTCTCTTGTATTGACCGAAATATATCTAAAGTTTGCAAAAGTGTTTTCAAACTCCAAAGTTTACAAAAGTTATTTAAAACAGAGAACAGAAAATGGTTTTGTATTAGTTAGTCAAATTCAAACATTTTTCATATTCATAGTTTTTCCAAAATCCAAAGTTTGCAAAAGTTATTTAAAACAGAAAACATAAAAAGAAAATAAAAAAAATGAAAAAACCTCCATCTGTCCCGGTTTCAGTCACAAACCGGGACAAATGGCCTCCTTGTTGTCCCGGTTTGTGACTGAAACCGGGACAAATGGGGGGTGCTTATATATACTGATCAGCAGCCCCCTCCCAAAACCATTGGAGGTATTTTTTTTTGAAATGGAAGGAGGGGGTGTGTGCTAGTCTGTTTTTTTTGTATGCATGCAAGGTGTTTGATGAAATGCCCGATTGAGTTCACGAAATGATTTGATGTACACTTAAAGAAGTTTATTCTTCTTTTCGATCAAGGTTAATTTTTCTCTCATTTCATTTGTAATTAATTGATACCGTGCATGTTCAGTGTTTATTTGTCGATGGTTATTGATGTAGTTCATTATATAATGCAGATGGACCGACAATGGATGTATGGTGACCGACGCACTGCCGAGTACATGACAGGTTTGAGGAAATTTCTAGAGAAAGCCCAGGCCCACAGTACCAATGGTTTCATGTGTTGTCCATGTGTCAAAGGTGCCAAAAGAGGGGGTTATTTATGTCTCGAATGCAGACAAACAACTCCTTTGGGACGAGCTCAAGCAGAATTTCACTTTACCGGAAGAGGAGGATGTAGAGGAGCCGGTTATAGAGAATCGATGCAAGGCCTGGACTTATATTGAGATGGGTGAATTGTTCCGCAGCTGGAAGAAAAGGCTAAACAAGTTCATAAAAGAAGGTAAAACTCCAGAATTTGTCGGAGTCTATGAAAAGATAAAAGATGAGTGGCCCGAATTTAAGGCGTACAAGCAATCGGAAGCCGCTAAGATAATGTGAGAGAGAAATAAGAAAAATGCAGACAAAAAGATATATCACCATAACATGGGGTCAGGTGGCTACCTGACGGCCCTGCCTAAGTTTCTGAAAATGGAGGAAGAGTTTTTGGCTAAAGGTATACAGATCGAGACATTTGACTGGCCAGACCGGCTTAAGGCTTGGTTCTATGGGCATGGTGGAAAGTTAGACCCTGAAACAGGTGACTGTCTTTTTACCAAGGAGCACGGACCTGACCCTATTGAAGCTCTCAGAGAGGTATGGAAGGAGGTCACAGAAGGCAGGTTCCACCCTAACAGAGAGAAGGACGAGCTATCGTGAGCCCTTAAGAATCCTGAACACAGTGGACGAACAAGAGGAATCATCGGCTCTGTACCGTGGATACTTGGGTTTCCCAAAGATGTTGGCACTTACAGAAGCCGATCGAGAAAGAAGAAAGAGATTGCTGACCGGGCCCAGTGGATGGAAAATAAATTACTACATCATGAGAAGGAGATAGCAGAGCTGAAGGCAGCGCAGACTCGACGGATGCCCTGCGAATCTGAGACGCCCGAAGATCCTTCTCCTGATCCAAAATCAATGCGGAGAAGTAGCGTGGCTTCGACGGAGCTCGATCGCCACAATGATATGCCGGGTCCTCGTCACCCCGTGGATAATATCGTGCAGCGGGAACTTTGCGACCTACATGTGCCATGCTTGAACATAACCGTGAAGGTGGCGCACGGCTTTGCCCTACCGCCTAGACCAAATGGAACTTACCATTGTCGCCCTATTCCAGATGGCTATGCTGTTGTCGGGGTTGATGAGGTTATTGAAAGGATCGGTATGACACCTAGAGGGGGGGGGGGTGAATAGGTGCTATTTCAAATTTTAGTTCTTTTTCAAATTAGGCTTGACACAAAAGGTAAATTCACTAGATATGCAACTAAGGTGAATTACCTATATGACAAGCTAGCAACTAAGCAAGATATAATAAGGCGATAAGTAAGGATAGAAGTAACAAAAGTGAAAGCATGAGACGACAAGGAAGTATTCCCGAGTTCCTCCCTTAAATGGGAGTACGTCTCGTTGGAGAGGTGTGAACCAACACAATGGTTCAACGACCACAAAGGCCTCACCCTAATCTCCGGTGAACCGCACCACAAAGGTTTGGTTCACTTTCCACTATCGGAATCCTTCAAGGCGGAATCCGAAGCCTTTACAACAACGATTCGAGGCACGACCCACAAAGGGCTTGGGGGCTCCCGAACAACTACAATCTGTCACAAAGACAATAGGTAAGTACAACAATGGGCTAGGTTTCCTAGTGGAAGCCCTAGCAAGTGTTCCCTCAAATGAATGAAGGGGAAATGAAGAACGGCTCGGTGAAGATGTAGATCGGGGCCTTCTCCTTCAATCCTCCAAAGATCAACGAGTTTGGATGGAGGGATTGGGAGATCTTGTGATTCTTGGCTTGCAACAATGGAGTTCCTCCTTTTCTTGGTCAAGCACTTTGCTGGAGGAAGGAGGAGGGGTATTTATACCCCTCCAAAGATGTAGCCGTTGCAGCCAAACACCAGGCCGGAAACTACGGCCCTAGTGGCCGGAAACTCCGGCCTAAGGAGGCCGGAAACTCCGGGCCCCACCAGGGGCTGAACACCAGTTTCTTCAATCTGAACTTGGACATCTTCGAGGTACCTGAGGCCGGAAAGTTTGGCCTGGGGCGGAAACTCTGGTCCACGGGACCGGAAACTCCGCCCCCCACCAGAGGCTGAGCACAACTTCGGCAACCGAGCTTCGGTAAAGATTCCGGTCCTCAGGGACCGGAAACTTCAGGCAGGGGCGGAAACTCCGGCCCCCTAGGCCGGAAACTCCGCCCCCCACCAGGGGCTGAGCACACTTTCAGTGTTGTCTCTTTTTCTCCTTTTTGGTGCTGATGCATCTGAAGAGTTCCTAAATTATCCTGCATTACTTAACACCAACTTAATACATCCACATGTTGTTAACTAACACACAAAACACAGAGATCATAGAAATGTCCTTTCAATCTCCCCCTTTTTGGTGTTAGATGACAACATATGGATTTGCAATAACAGTAATTTCACTAACATGTAATGATAGCTGAAAGAGCTCTCCCTAGATGTGTGCATCAAGAAAATTTGCTTTGGAATGCACGTGCACACATATAGAGGCAAATTCGAACAACATTTTGCAAGTACGATAGGTAGGCAATACATTTCACAAATAAGACATACCTTGTGCACAAAACTGAAGATATTAACCCCATATAACCAAGGCACAATAGTAGTCTCAACCACATAATATAAGAAATCCAAATGTCTTACACACACATAGTTCATGTCAAAGAGAAGGCAAATAAGTTCGAAATCCAAATATCAAATATCATAACAAGGACACAAGCGCAATAAAATGATAGAGGCACATGCTTGTGTCCCAACCCATGCAAATCCCGGAGAGAACCTAATAGAACTACTTCTCCCCCTTTGGCACCGAGACACCAAAAAGGGAAAAGAGCATAACTAACGAGCCCATGAAGATCACTCGGTGTCTTCATCCATGTCGTCATCTCCTTCGTCGTCGTAGTCCTCATCGGAGTGGTTCATGGGAGCCTTGCCGGTGTTGTGAGACGAGGTAGGAAAGGAGGTCACATCCGTATAATCAGCCCAAGGAAAGACATCCTGATTCCATTGATCAATAGGGACCGTGTCAGACGAAGATGAGGAAATGATGGGAATGCCAGCTTCATCTTCTTCCGGAGGAGGAGTAACATTTCCATTGTTCATTTTGCGCATCTCCTTGATCATCAAGTTTTGGTTGCTCAAAATGTGTTTCTCTCTCACATAAGACCCATGATTCTCCTTGTGAATGGCAACATCCATGCATAACAGTTTCCTCTTCCACCAAGAGAGCTTGCTAAATTCTGCGTTTACCTTGGCCTTCCCTTGAAGACTAGTGGGGGGATCGACATTCTTGCTTCTCCTCTTAGGTAAGGGAGCGTCCTCTTCATCACTAGTTTGGGGAGGAGGTGCATGAGAGGATGAAGCTTGCTTTGTGTGCTTGGAGAGAGTATGGAGAGTACCCTTGGCATGCTTGGTGAAGCTAGAGCGATCAAGTGTGGGCACTTTGGAGAGAATGAGCTTCATCGCATAGGGAGCATAGAGTGGGTTCTTGTGCTCGAAAATGGCCCAATGCATCTCGCACTTGATGAAATCCATCACATCCACCTCTTGGCCACGACACTCCGGACCGGCTTGAAGGACCTTGTAAGCATGGTAGAGTAGGTTGACAAGGCCTCCTCGAATAGAATCCACATTCCCGGCTTGAGGAGCAAGGTTGATCCGAACCATGCGGAGGAAGATGTTGTAGGTGGGAAGGAGGTCTTGATTAGAGCCCACTGAAGAAGCAACAGAGTAAAGAGGGCGCAAACGGCGCTTGTTATATGCAGTCCCTTCCACATGCATCCTCATCCCAACTGGAGTAGTGGCCCCCTTGAAGTCATAGCCCAGAGCTGTCGCAAACTCCACAAAGTTGGAGGTGCACCTGTGAGGTCCAGTCATCCACGTCATCATGACATCCTCATCGTTGTCAAACACCACCGTGGCAAAGAACTGCTGCACAAGCTGAATATCATAATCCTGCTGAGTGTAAGAGATGAGCTTTTCCAGACCAAGCTTCCTAGCAATCCAAACAGCCTCCCGAAAGTATGCTTTCTTGTTCAGCGCCTCAAGATCCAGAATCTTCTGTTCACAGACTGCGTGCTTCTCAATCCGGGCATAAATCTCCTGCATAATCAGCTGCTGCTCCCTCCTTGGGAAATTGGGGTTGGTGGTGTTGGGAGGCAAGTCATAGAACTGTTGTGACCTCATACGACGGAACTCTAGCTTCCCCATACCCAGAACGGTGGTCAAAGAGTCAAAATGAGCTTGCTCGGCCTCTTCTTCATGATCAAAACCACCAAGTTCAGCTTGTCTAGTGGCCTCCTCATCAATAGTGCTCTGTTGTCTCATGCGGCCACTGCTGCTATCAAATATAAGCTTGTCCCTTGTTTGAGCTCTTCCTTTACTTGAAGCAACCCGAGTGACCACCTTTTTCCTCTGAGCTGTGAAACAGAGAGTACATGGATAGCATGGAGATAAGTTTGCATGTCCAAGAAGGCCAAAGGGAGAAAATTAAAAGTGTCAGAATTTCTCTCAGATATGAGATAGACCGGAGTTTCCGGCCACAGGGGCGGATATTCCGGTCTACACCGGAGATTCCGGTGCATGAAGGACCGGAGTTTCCGCCTTGTGGCAGAAAAACTGCAATCTAGTTCAAATCTAAGGAAAAATTGAGCACAACTAATTTTCTAGAGATTGAAATGCCAACACTAGGGTTCTACACCATGCAGCACAGGCAGAACTTCTCTCAAAACAAGATCTAGAGTGAAAACCTAGAGAGAGAGAGAGAGGAGAACCTTTGCCTGACATGGTGGAGGTCAAATGCGAGGGAGATGGATCCCCATCACTTGTAAGGAGGAGGGGCCGGTGGCACGGCGGATTCCGGTGGCGGGGAGTGGCCGGAGGGGTCCTTGGAGGCGGCGGCGGCTGGGAGAGGTGTGGGGGTCGGGGGTGTGTGGGGAGTTGTGGGTCAACTCCTCACCCCGATCCCCTTTGAAGATCCCAGCGAACTGCCCAGACCGGAGTTTCCGGCCTTAGACACCGGAGTCTCCGGCCTAGGCCAGAGATTCCGGTTCTAAGGGCGGAAACTTAAGTCAGACCGGAATCTCCGGCCTTGAGCACCGGAGTTTCCGGCCCCACCAACTCCAAATCCCAGATTTATGTGTTTTGGACATGCAAAAGGCAAGAGGAGCAGGTTTTTAGATGAGGTAGGCCTGGGATAAGACAAATGGTCACTGGAGATGGTACCATGCACTCAAGTTTGGTAAGAAACAACAAAAACGACATTAAGAAGCAACGCTTGAGTGCATTTTCCATAAGAGCAAGAATAAAACAAAAAATCAAGATAACACCACAAGAGTATCAAATCTTCACAAGGAAGAAGTTGGTGGCCAAGGCCACCATGTATGAGTTTATGTGGTGTAATACCGCGAAGATATATCTTGGGTTCACCGCCATTACTCAACATTTAGGCTCACAATTCATAAGAATGAACAAAAGGAGACGAAAACAATTCTTACTATTGGCATAATGGGGGGAGGAAAAGTCCAATAGATTAGGACCACACTCCCCCTATGTCCATGCCTACACCTAGACCAAATAGAAAGTTGAGATAGAGGTGTGCATGCAAGGTAGTCAACCAATGCTCCTAGAATCCACGATATTTAGCTCATGCCTCAAAAAGGTGAACCGTGCTTCGTCAAGTGGCTTTGTGAACATATCGGCAAGTTGAATCTTCGTTGGAATATAACCAAGCTCAATGTCACCCCGGTTGATGTGATCTCGAATAAAATGATAGCGAATCTCAATATGCTTCGTTCTTGAGTGCTCCACCGGGTTGTGACCAATCTTGATAGCACTTTCATTGTCACATAAAGAGGCACTTTGTCACAAAGGACACCGTATTCCTTTAAAGTTTGCCTCATCCAAAGTAATTGAGTGCAAGCACTAGCGGCCGCCACATACTCGGCTTCGGTGGTAGATAAGGATATGCAATTTTGCTTCTTGGAGGACCAACTCACCAAGGATTTCCCAAGGAATTGACATGCACCGGAAGTAGACTTCCTATCATCCTTGCAACCGGCCCAATCCGAATCCGTGTAACCGGCAAGAGAGAAGTTGGACCCCCTTGGATACCACAAACCAAACCTTAGGGTATAAACCAAATATCGGAAGATTCGATTCACCGCTATCAAGTGACTTTCTTTAGGAGCCGCTTGATACCTTGCACACACTCCTACACTCAACACAATATCGGGTCTAGATGCACAAAGATAAAGCAAAGAACCAATCATAGAGCGATAGAGTTTTTGATCGACATCTTTACCCTTTGGACTAAGTTCAAGATGGCATTTGGTGTCCATAGGAAACCTCTTCTCTTTTGCATCTTGCATATTGAACCTCTTGAGCATATCTTGGATGTATTTGGCTTGAGAGATGAAAGTCCCTCCATTTAATTGCTTGATTTCAAAACCAAGAAAGAATTTCAACTCTCCCATCATGGACATCTCGAACCTATCCGTCATAAGCTTTGAAAATTCATCATTGAAAGCTTTGTTAGATGAGCCAAAGATAATATCATCAACATAAAGTTGACATATGAAAAGCTCCCCTTTTACCCTCTTTGTGAAGAGAGTGGGATCGATTTGCCCCACTTCAAAGCCACGGTCTAGCAATAGCTCTCTTAGGTGCTCATACCAAGCACGAGGTGCTTGTTTGAGACCATAGAGGGCCTTATCAAGCTTGTAGACATGGTTTGGGAAGTGTGGATCCTCAAATCCCGGTGGTTGCTTTACATATACCAACTCCTTTAAGGGACCATTAAGAAATGCACTCTTCACATCCATTTGTTGCAACTTAAAATTATGATGTGATGCATAGGCAAGTAGGATACGGATGGACTCAAGACGAGCCACGGGAGAATAGGTCTCTCCAAAATCAATGCCTTCAACTTGAGAGTACCCTTGAGCTACCAATCTCGCCTTGTTCCTTACAACCATTCCATGCTCATCTTGCTTGTTCTTGAATATCCACTTGGTGCCAATAACATTGTGGCAATCTTTTGGCTTTTCTACTAGATTCCATACTTTGTTGCGCTTGAAGTTGTTGAGTTCTTCATGCATGGCTTCCAACCAATCCGGATCTTCAAGTGCTTCAAACACCTTCTTTGGTTCAATCATAGAGATATGAGCTTGATGTTCACTAAAGCTTGCCAATTGACTTCTTGTGGAAACCTTGCGAGATACATCACCAATGATGGCTTCAAGCTTGTGACACTTGATTTCCAAATTTCTCTTGACTCTTGCTTGACGGCGGGTTTCGATATCCCCATTGTTGCGTGTGATTTTGGCTTGATCACCTAGATCATTTGAGTCCCCGTCTTGACCGTCTTGATGAGCATTGCCATCTTGTTGCACATTTTCAATGATGGGAGAAGATGGATGCTCTTGCTCTTGATCTTGACTAGGGTTGAGAATAGGAGTTCTTGAATCTTGTGAGACCTCTTGGTCAACTTGAGGAGGAGCTTGTTCTTGTTCTTGGATAGGTGTCTCATTTGCTTCCATAGAGGGTGCCACTTCAACTTGTGATGATGGAATCTCCACTTGAGTGGAGCTTGTACTTCCTTGAGGAGGCTCATGATGAATCTCGATGGGGCGATGAAATCCAACACCCATTCTTTGTATTGAATCTTGAGGTTCCTCGTTATCTACATCACAAACATGAAATTGCGCCACTTGGGAGCCGTCATTCTCATCAAACCTCACACTACAAGATTCTACAACTCTCCCTAAGGATTTGTCATAGACTCTATAAGTGTGAGAGTTCGCACCATACCCAACAAGAACACCTTCTAAGGCTTTAACTTCAAACTTAGAAAGATGTACATCTTTGATTTTTTAGAAACACTTACAACCAAAGACTCGATAGTAGGAGATGTTGGGCTTGTTGCCGGTAAGCATTTCATATGGAGTTTCCTTCTTCCCTTTGCGAAAGAATAACCGGTTGGAGGAGTGACACGCCGTGGAGATAGCTTCGGCCCACAAGAAGAGTGGGGACTTAAACTCCGCCAACATGGACCTAGCCATATCCATAAGAGTCCGGTTCTTCCTCTCGGCTACACCGTTTTGTTGAGGAGTATATGCGGCGGAGTATTGATGTCGGATTCCCTCATCGCTAAGAAACTCATTTAGGGTGTAGTTCTTGAACTCGGAGCCATTGTCACTTCTAATGGCCAATATGGGAAGATTGTGTTGACGTTGAACTTCATTGGAGAAATCGATGATGGTTTGTTGAGTTTCATCCTTCGTCTTGAAGAAGAAAACCCAAGTGAATCTTGAATAGTCATCGACAATCACCAAACAATATTTCTTCCCACCAAGGCTAGGTTGAGGTACGGCACCAAAGATCAACATGAAGAAGTTCCAATACCCTTGATGATGAGATGATGGTCTTGCTTGGATGGGGAGAATCATGCATCTTTCCTTCAACACAAGCCCTACAAAGACGATCTCTAGAAAAAGAAACATTCTCATTTAGTCCAAGAATGTGGCCACCCTTGTGGAGACTTTGCAAAGTTCTGATATTAACATGGGACAAGCGGCGATGCCACAACCACCCCACGTCGGCCTTTCCGAATAGGCATATTGCTTGAGTGTTGGTTGACCCCGAAAAGTCTACCACAAACAACTCATTTTCAACATACCCAACGAACATGACCTTTAGAGTCTTGCTCCTCAAGAGTACCACCATATCAAGAGTAAAGTGGACATCAAAGTTCATCTTATTAAGAGCACGAACGGACATAAGATTGTAACCTAGAGACTCAACAAGCATGACATTTACAAGGGTGATATCCCTTGCAACTACCACCTTGCCAAGACTCTTTACCTCGGCTTTGGACTTGTCACCATAAGAGACGGTTGAGTGATTTAAATTTGGTCTCAACTCCGTCATGATCTCCTTGCTTCCGGTCATATGACTAGTGCATCCACTATCAACCACCCATTTAGATCCACCGGAAGCATAGTCCTACAAGAAATCATTTCTTGCATTTAGGTACCCATTTCTCAATGGGTCCCTTTCGGTTAGCAACAAGGGTCTTAGGAACCCAAATAGAATAATCAATGTAACCATCATAAGGACCAACATATTTTGCATAAACATCACCATAATAATCAACATAAAGAATGTAGTTGGGATTGTTATGCCCCGCAAAGTCACTACGAGTGGTCTTGCCCCTAGTGGAATTACCACTCGCAATGTTAGTCTTAGCTTGTGCGGGCTTGGTCTTGTTCTCCTTGGTGTTGCTCACCTTCTTCTTTGCCTCGGCCACATACCCAAGACCTTGCTTTCCTTTGTGTGGTTTTAACTCAAACAAATAAGCAAAACCCTTATCGTTACCTTTAGGAATGGAGGTCTTAGCATGATCCACCTTCAACCTAGCATTTTCTTCAATGACATTTTCATGAACACGAGGAAGAATGGTTATGCTAGTTAAGCAAGTTTTAGAGAGTTGAGTTTGGAGTTGCTCATGTGACTTAACAAGGATGGAGTGTGTCGTTTTCAAGACCTTGTGAGCTTTATCAAGCTTCTCCATATCCTCAAGAAGTATAGTATTCGCAACCCCAAGTTCAACCTTCTCCTTTTTAGTCACTTTATATTTGGCAAAAACATGATCTCTATCCTTAATGATTTCATCATTTTTAGCATCAAGAGACTCAAGTATTTCCTCTAGAGTGGTTCTATATTCACTTTCTTCATCAAGAGAGCTATTTAAGGATGCTATGGAAGCATTCAAGGAAGCAATGGTGAGAGAATCCTCTCTCTCAATCTTACTCTTTTCTTGAAGAAGTTCTTCGGCCGCACATAGTTGTCTCATGAGAGACTCAACATGTTCCTTGGCCTCACCTTGCAAGTTAGTCACAAGAGTATCGAAGGCAACTAGTTCCTTCTTAATCTCAAGACTAGATTGATCATGCATAGTCTTAGGAGAAGGGGATGATACCTCGGTGACATGAGCCATGAGGCAACGAGCGGTGTTGATGGAGAGGTTCTCATTGGGGGATTCAAAGAGAGATGATGATGAAGTGGAGACAATAGCCAATGCGGCTACCTCTTTGTTAGGTGTATCTTCATCTTCGGAATCACTTGTGGCATATTCCTCTTGTGCCACCAACACAATTCTCGGTGCCTTCTTGAAGAAGGGTTTTCTTGGTCTTGCGGGCTTCTTTTGAATCAACTTGGAGTGATCCTTTGGGATAAGCTTCCCACCATTTTGCTCACGGTTCTCATAAGGACACTCTCTAATGTAGTGGTTCTTATCATGACAATTGTAGCATGTCTTTGTCCTTGAGGCAAGCTCTTTCTTGCCACTTGAGTTGTTATCTCGATCAACACGAGCTTTAGCACTAGCCGGGTCATTCCAAAACACTCTTGTGGCAAGTGCAATGTGACCATTGAGGGCTTGCTCAAGATCATGTGGAGCAATGTTGCTAGGACAAGCTTCAACTTCGTCATTGGCATCTATGCAAGTCATCTTGGCCTTTAAGGCAAGAGAGGGACCTTGTCTCATTCCCATGGCCCTAGCACGGTTATCTTCGGCATTCTTGGTGGCAACCTTGGAGGCTTGGACTTCTTGCATAACTTCATGGGAAGACAATTGAAGGTAGTTGTATCTTCCTTGAATAGACTTCAACTCCATTGGCTCCGAAGGCAAGAGAGCATTCTCATACTTCCTCTTGACCCAAGCATCATCAACATAGGTTGCTCCCACATCATAAAAGGCTTTGGCAAGAGTCTTGAGTCTACCATACATCTCTTCATGGGTCTCGTTGTCAAGCATGTAGAAGCCTTCGGCAGCATTGCTCAAAGATTCATATCTATTTCTCTTCATGCTTTCATTTCCAAGGAAGGCACGCTCAAGACAATCCCAAGCTTCTTTGGCGGTGGTGGCATGTAGAACATGATGCTTGTCGTTGTCGCTCAAGGAGAGTTCAATCATGTGGAGAGCGGAAGCGTTTAGTTGCTTTTTGGCGAACTCTCTCTTGGTCATGTTGCTTGGATCCTCCACTATGTATCCTTCTTCAATAATCCTCCAAAGCTCGATGGAGGCACTGTTGACATGAGATTTCATTGAGCGTTGCCAACTAGCAAAAGCTAATGCATTAAGCTTAGGTGGGGGACCTAAAGGGTTTATGCGGGTAGTGATAATTGGATCGGGAGAGTACCATCCCCGAACGGCATGATACCCTTCCTTTTCCTCATGCGAGTTGGGAGATGACTTAGGCTTATCATTGGCTTTCACCTCCTTCTCTTTTTGCTCTTTATTCTCCTTGGAACCACCCTCATCGGAGTTAGAAGCTTTTTCAAGCGTGATGATATCCGAGGGCTTGTTGTTGATGAGTTTATTGAGCAAGTCACGAAACTCATTAAACCTAGCATCCATGGAAGATGTCAAAGTTGTTTCCAAAGCTTTGATATCGGCCATGGATGCCGCGGTGGCTTGGTCCTTTTTAAGGGACTCATTAGCCTCGGCAAGCCTTGCGGTCTCATCCTCACTTTGTGTCATACTTCTCTTAGGCGGTTAAACCCAATAAGAGAGCCTTGGCTCTGATACCAATTGAAAGGATCGGTATGACACCTAGAGGGGGGGGGGGGTGAATAGGTGCTATTTCAAATTTTAGTTCTTTTCCAAATTAGGCTTGACACAAAAGGTAAATTCACTAGATATGCAACTAAGGTGAATTACCTATATGACAAGCTAGCAACTAAGCAAGATATAATAAGGCGATAAGTAAGGATAGAAGTAACCGAAGTGAAAGCATGAGACGACAAGGAAGTATTCCCGAGTTCCTCCCTTAAATGGGAGTACGTCTCGTTGGAGAGGTGTGAACCAACACAATGGTTCAACGGCCACAAAGGCCTCACCCTAATCTCCGGTGAACCGCACCACAAAGGTTTGGTTCACTTTCCACTATCGGAATCCTTCAAGACGGAATCCGGAGCCTTTACAACAACGATTCGAGGCACGACCCACAAAGGGCTTGGGGGCTCCCGAACAGCTACAATCTGTCACAAAGACAATAGGTAAGTACAACAATGGGCTAGGTTTACTAGTGGAAGCCCTAGCAAGTGTTCCCTCAAATGAATGAAGGGGAAATGAAGAACGGCTCGGTGAAGATGTAGATCGGGGCCTTCTCCTTCAATCCTCCAAAGATCAACGAGTTTGGATGGAGGGATTGGGAGATCTTGTGATTCTTGGCTTGCAACAATGGAGTTCCTCCTTTTCTTGGTCAAGCACTTTGCTGGAGGAAGGAGGAGGGGTATTTATACCCCTCCAAAGATGTAGCCGTTGCAGCCAAACACCAGGCCGGAAACTCCGGCCAGGGGCGGAAACTCCGGCCTAAGGAGGCCGGAAACTCCGGGCCCCACCAGGGGCTGAACACCAGTTTCTTCAATCTGAACTTGGACATCTTCGAGGTACCTGAGGCCGGAAAGTTTGGCCTGGGGCGGAAACTCCGGTCCACGGGACCGGAAACCGCCCCCCCACCAGAGGCTGAGCACAACTTCGGCAACCGAGCTTCGGTAAAGATTCCGGTCCTCAGGGACCGGAAACTCCGGCCCCCTAGGCCGGAAACTCCGCCCCCACCAGGGGCTGAGCACACTTTCAGTGCTGTCTCTTTTTCTCCTTTTTGGTGCTGATGCATCTGAAGAGTTCCTAAATTATCCTGCATTACTTAACACCAACTTAATACATCCACATGTTGTTAACTAACACACAAAACACATAGATCATATAAATGTCCTTTCAGTTATCAAGACATATGAGGGAATTAAGCTGGACTTCCCTACGGGTGAAGACGAGGTTGAGTTGAGATTTGCCCTCAAGAGTACCTGATTATGGAAAAAAGAATACATCGTGTTCCCACACATGCAGCAAAATCGCCCTCCCAGTCCACAAGCCAGTCCACATAACTACAACAACGACAACCAATGCGCTAGTCCAGACACCCCCCACAACGACAACCAAGGCGCTAGTCCATCTCCGCCGTCGCGTGAGCGTACTCCGCCGCGTCAACGGACTCCATCGCCTCCGCAAAAGAAGCGGAAGTGCACCGCTGCGTCGACTAGTACTCAGAAAAGCGAAACGGGGAAGTCTCGCTTTGTGAACTCTCGCAAAGATGTCGATACATAGGTCGAGGAGATCCAGGCTTCCCAGAGAAAGAAGGCAAAAAAGATGTCTTTGCCTGTTCCGGTTTATTCTTCGGATGCGATACGGTGGGCCATAGAATTTCTTACGCATCCGTTGCAATATGAACTAAATATGGACGATGACTACACACGCGTTCTGGTGCGTACATCTAGGAGAGTGCGGGAAGAACAAAAATCTGCTGCCACCCAGAAGAGAGATGTTCCACAGCTCGGAATGCAGGCGGGACAATCGGCCCCTCCACTCATATTGGCGCATTACAACCGTAACTCGGTCGATGATGTACTTTCGCAGCAAGTTAGAGATATGGGTATAACTCTGGCAGAGCTTAAGGCATTGCCATCTGGCGAGAGTGTCACCATACATGAGGTGGTGCGGACATATGTGAGAGGAGAAGATCTTGTCGGCCCTGCAATGGTGCGCACTCTACCAGCTAGGTTGCACCAACTAAATGCATGGTACTTGCGTACCACGAAAAGTCAAGACGGAGACTGGCTCTATGGGAAAATTCCAAAGGATTTTTTTGGCCCAGGTGATGATGAGGTTCAAATCGAGTATTGCGAATTATGGCAGTTATTCAATTTTGACGCGCTCGACAAATCTATCATCAGTGCCTTTTGCATGTAAGTAATTAAATTATGTATATATGTCAATAATTCTCTAGCTCTACTTATTTTTCATTGCTTGTAATTATCCTTATCACTATATTACTTTTGTACTCTATTATGCAGGCTGAAAATTATACAATCTCGAAAGCTGGGACTCAATCACAAGATTGGATTCATTGACCCTAATCGAGTTCATCATCATGGTTTGTTACATTACCCAGATAAAACGGAGGAGCTTTTGCTTACTTATTTGATGGCGCAACATTACAAAAGCACCATAATTTTCCCGTTCAACTTCGAGTGAGTTGTTTACTTTCTTATACATACTCGATGTTAATTAAGTATATGTAATTGATGATTTAGTTATTAACAAATATAAACATATGGCAGATTTCACTGGGTATTATTTGAGATTGATGTTGAAAAGACAATCGTTGATGTCTTGGACCCATTATCGAAACCTGAAGAAAAGTTCGACGACACGAAACAGATGCTCCAGAGGTAATTTCGTTCATTATCACAATCGACCTCGTCTTTTCTAATAATATATAGTAATTAGTTAACTTCTTTACTAATTTTTCATACCGTAAACTTCAGGGTTTGGGACAAGTTCACCGGTTTCCACAAGGATGTTGGTATAGCTAAGAACCTCACTTTTAAATGGCGAGAGGTAAGACGTACTAGCTAGGTTCCACATACGCATATTCTTAATTTCAGTCTCACAATACCATTTTTTCAATATTTTTGATTATTTTTTATTGATTTCTTATCTTATTCTATCATAAAGTGCGCGAAGCAGCAACAAGGCACCAATTTGTGTGGATTCTATGTCTGCGAGTTCATCCGAATTCACTTCAATGAGGGTGTAGACTGGAATAGGGTACGTTAACAATTCATTCAAACTTGTTCACTTTTCAAATTGAATTATTTTCATAATGGTTGATATATTGGTGTTGATCTCTCCTTTTTAGTTTGAGACGATCCGGAACAGACTTGATGCAAAAGACCGCCTACTACCAATCGCGGAGGAAATTGCGGGCTTTCTGCTTGACTATGTCATAAAGCCAGGCGCAGAATGCAGTATAATCCGGCCGCCAAAAAAGACCATCCCGAGGAAAAAATAGGGTCTAATGCTTCTCTGTCATGTAATGATCTCTGTTTGTAAATATTTAGACATGATCTTCCGGTTGTAAATATTTGTTTGGAAGAACTCGTGTACTAGTAGTATTCATGACTATATCCCGAGGAAAAAATCGTGTATTCATGATATATATTACATAGTAACGTATAATATGCAACTAGATCTTGTTTGAAATGAAACATAAATGAAAAAACAAAAACACAAAAGAATCAGTAACATAAATAGAAAACAGAAACAAAAATAGAAAACAGGAAACAAAACAAAAGAAACAAAAAAAGAAAACAATAATACGAACCGGGACAAATGAGTGGGAGCCAGAGGCTGTCTGGTCACGTGACCCCCCTACTGGTCCCGAGCCGTGGCGTGCCCGGGACAAATAGGGGAGGCTATTTGTCCCGAACACGATGTCCCGGGCGCGTGACCGGGACAAAAAGCCCTCCCGGCCCGGGACCAGTGGCCTGTTTTGCTCTAGTGGTATGAGGAGAATGGCCGTGTACCACACGCGCGCTCCTCCTCCTCCGCCGCCCGCCTCGCCATGCCTCGCCTCGTCACGACACATCACGACGCGCCGCGCCGCGGGTTGCGGGAATCTGGCCGAGTCGATGTATTCTTTTTGTCACGCAGGAATAAAATGTGTACGGTCATGAAACGTTTTTCCCTTAATGGAAAATTAATACGAAGTTGAAACGTCTGTCTTAAGTGCTCTTAAGTACGACCGTTTTCAGAATTCATTTGCCTTAACGGAATTAATTGTGCGTGTTTCTGTTGGACCTCTCGCGTCCTATGCTGCGTGTATATAGGAGAGGTTGCTCCTCTCTTGCAAACATCAGACAACATAACCATCTGCCCACAGCCGCCACCGTCGTTCCTCCTCGCTGTAGTTGCCATCGTTGATCCCATCCCGTCCGCCGCGTACATGGTTGACGGGAGAGCAGGCCTCCGAAACCCCGCCTCTCCGTTTCCTGTACGGGAGAGGGGCGATTAGGTTTTTGGGAGC
Organism: Poa annua; assembly: GCA_026929855.1. Taxonomy (NCBI): domain Eukaryota; kingdom Viridiplantae; phylum Streptophyta; class Magnoliopsida; order Poales; family Poaceae; genus Poa; species Poa annua. Next base: position 85,014,426 of record CM049430.1, read on the forward strand.
GTCTCTTACGTGACTGCTCGTCAATCTTCATCCACTACGTCGGCTACTTTCTCTACTTCAACTACGTCCTCGTCACTTTCGTCATCACCATGAGCACTGACGCCGAGATTGAGAAGGCTGCCGCTGACAAGAGGGCTGCTGACGACGCTGCTGCTTCGGCTTCGGCCAATTGGCCAACTGTCGGGTATGATGTGTTCATACCCCTCCTGATTATTTACTTGCTTGTTGTACTAGTGATCTGCATACATATATCTACTATATATCTAGTGCACGATTACACTCTTTAAGTTTCAACATGTCATTAGCACTATCTACATCATGATTTTAGTTTACACTTGGATTAATATAATCGGTTGCCTATATACTCAGCACGTTTAACAGGTGCCAACCCCTTGTGCGAAAGCATCCCTCGGAATTGCACCCTCCGTTCAAAAACCAGGTGCTCTGCGCTTTATATTTCTACTAGATGGATGGAAGGACCCTGCTGTGAGCTATTCCGCTTAAACTTTTCTTTTGTGCTACTCCATTAGAACGCATTACCGTCATGGGGTATATTGTTTTTAACTTCCATTTAGAAAAGAAACTAAAGCATATGCTATCCGCTCATAAAGTAGAATTCAATAAGAACATACATGGGCCCAACTAAAAGCATACTTACATCACTCTCTGGAACTGAAGACGCTGACAAGTATAATGGCTGAGTCCAACTGATGCGAGTCATAACATACTTTTGTTTGCCGAAATCACCACCGTGTAGCCAAATAACTTCCTGATTGTCGGTGATTGTAATCAAGCTTTTAAACGGTGTATTAGATATTTTGGTGCTCAACTTGTTTCGCCTAAATTTTGTGCACGTCTATTTATCTATATTTTTTATGAATCAAATCCGACTAACATACATTAAATCAGTCTATCTCTAGATGCAAGTTGTACACATCATCCACTATCCAAGCAATTCATTTATCCATGTCATCACCACATCATCCACTATTTAGACATTTATGTATCCATATCATCCCATATTTATTAATTATATTCAACCAAACATACAAACTATTTTGCACTATAAATTCTTTTAGCCATCAATTACCATATTATCATTTTTTTTATTATACAAACATTTCACATTGATTACCAAGTTGTTTTCCATTTCATGCATCATATATCCTGTATTTTATACTCCTATATATATTTTTAAGATTTCTGCGGCAATGCGCGGGTTATCTTTCTAGTTGTTCTATATGAAGCTGAACGAGATTATAAGTATGAGTGTGTAGATGATAAATGGAAACTATGATTGGTGGACTAATGTAACATGTAAGTGTGTAAACCAGATTTTAGCTCAACCACATACGGACATATCCCTAATATCATATCCTTGTGTCCATCAACACCTATATTTTGTGTCTAACAGCCCATATCCAGTGCCCATTTTCTGTTCATAGCTCGTAGGTTCATGATTTAAAAATGCAGATATAGGATATCATCCCAGACGACAGGCCAGAAGAGAACTCAGCGAGGTTCCAGCTTCATTGTCGGAGATTCCGGTGCTCCAAATGAATATGTAGTTGAAACTCCATTCCAGGGAACAAATCGGAGGTTCCGATCGACTTCAAGCTAGAAGGTTCATGGATTTCATCTCGGAGTATTAGCTAGCCAGCCGGTTGAACTGGCACACAGGCAGATGACGTGTTCAACTGGTCGGTACCTTTGTCGGCACCGGAGAAATGTCCAGACGCCAAATAGGTAACCCGACCTAGTAAATTTTAGTCATCAAACACCAATAGGAGGGGAGGAAACCTGCATGCGGCAGCTAGGAGACGAACCCGTCTAGATTCTAGAACAAATATTTCCCAGAAGGGGTTGCGAAGGCCATGGATGGCCTTTGATCGTAACCGAGAGACCTCTCTATCATTTGAATGAAGCTCTTTTGGCCCTAACAAAAGCGACTCGTGCAAAAACTTAAGCACCTAACAACCTATTGCTTGATCGAAATTTGAGAAAAGTAAAAAATTAGTTTATAACAATATTCTCGATGCACCTGCTGACCATCAACTCTCGGTGCCATCCTTACTTGAGTTGTTATCATTCTGTTTAACCTCATGAAGTGAATCTAGCTTCACAAATTCTAAACAAGATGACCTTTAGTTAAACACTTGATGTCATATGTAATCGTGGTACTAGAGGATGCACTTTTGATGCCACAGCACACGGTAGTACAATGACGGTGTGTCCATGATAATGTCTGGTAAATTTTGAAACATGCATGTGGGACCGACATGTTAAGATAATAAAGCTTTGCAAATTCTCTATTTATAAGTATATAACCACGAGTTAAGTGCATTACCTTTGTCCAACAACCCACTGAAACTTCAGAGGCATCTCTATATAAGAAGGTGATATAAACGGCCATCACGCACAGAGACACATACAGAGAGAGGAAGAGAGTATTTGGGAGTGAGAGAGAGAGAGAGAATTTGTGAATGGAGGTGGGAGATGTCCTAGACGAGGTGAAGAGGCAGTTGAGGCTCGGGTTGCCGATTGCCTTCACGAATACGCTCAACTCGAGCCTCCTGTTCGTGTCTCTCATGTTCGTAGGTCACCTGAGCGACAGCGAACGCGTCTTCGCCGGCACAGCGTTGGCCACCAGCTTTGCTTTTGTCACAGGATTCAGCCTCATGGTACGTATGCATCTCCTCTCCCCACTCCCCAGCATGCATGATGTTTTGCTCCATTCCTTTTACTTTTTTTCCGAACTGTTTCATTCCTTTTACAAGAACTATATATGTTCATGGCTTCATTATTCATCGACTCATAACAAGCTCTAGAAATATAGCAAGCCAGTCGACACACATATACGAGTATTTTACAACGTACAGTTGGGGATATATATACGTCCAGTGCGCAGCACCTGTCGCACACTTGCACTTGGGCACTCAGCGTGTCGGATCAGCTTCCTTCTTAATTCGTCGTCGGAAAGCAACTTCACTCAAGCTATAGCTTGGAGTAACTAGACTTGTTTAAATTTTAAAGTGATCGTCTACACCTTTCGTGACTGTTTTGTCTTAATCTTAGTCGACTTTGCAGATTATTTAGATGTAGGTCCAATGCCTATCATCCTTTTTTCCTCGTCAGTCAGCTTCTTTCACGTCATCAAACCTTGCCTCCGTGGCTCTGCCGGTGCAACCACATTTTGTCTTATCGAGGTCTCTAACTTTGGGTGTTCATCGAACGCATCAAACAACTACCCTTTTAAAGAAAAAAGAAAAATCAATAGAGCTACTAGTTATTTAGTAACACAACTATGTATTTCCTTTCCTTTTCCTTTACAAATATTGAAATTTATATTGTATTATTTTATCTTAAAATTGGAAAAATAATTTTAATATAAAGTATATAAAACATGGTTAATAAATTATAGTGCAAGAAAACATATTAGATTTAAACTCATGCCCAAATCGTTTATATAAATTATTTACTTAGACTGAATAAAATACTCACGTAATCAAAAACATGTTCATATAAAGTAATATCATTCGTATTAATAGAAATATATTTATATACATCAATATAATGTGTTCAATTTTATAAAGTAGGTTGTCCCTATGAAAAAGGAAAGTGAGTGTCAAACAAAATAACGAAACCTCTACGCGTACGAACGTTTGTTCTCCGATGCATGTACGACTGAATGATCCAACGACATGATTTAATTGTGTGCTGCCCGGGAATGGTTGGATGCATCGCATCATACAGGGATCGGACATAAACTTGGACATAAACTTGTACGTATAGATAAAATAAACATAGCCTTCGTTTATGAATGTAAGACGTGTAGTTTTTTACATGAATATTAAGACATGGGTATTTGATATATGTTGGACTCATATGTTTCTCAAAAAATCGAAAGAGATGAGTCCCTAGTGGTCACAAATAAAAACAATGCGTAAAATCCCTCTGTTCGAGACTCATACTATTTTTATGGGTAAAATTGACCATAAATCTTAATAAATCCTAAATTTTAGAATTTTTCTAAAAAAATACTATACAAATGGAGGGAATATTAAAAAGACAGAAAAGAGAAGAAACAAAAAATAGACTACTAAATTTTTTTAGGGGACCCTTACTTGGGCCGGCCCAGCACGGTCCGGCCACTGCGCTAACGAGCGCTTAACGCGTCAAATTGAGAATTGCACAGTTCAGGCGGGTGATATCCGGCGGCGGCGCGGCGTACGGCGGGGCCACGGTTCTCCCGTCCGGGCGCCTTCAGGGTTCTCCCGTCCGGCGAGAGGCGGGTGGGCTAGGATACGCCGTGCGAAAGCATGCCGCAAGTGATGCCGCAGAGAAGATCGACCCGGCGGCGCTGGCATGTGGCAGCGCCGGCGTGGAGATTTGGTCGGCGGGCAGCAAGCTAAGTGCACACTTGTTTGTGATGTTGCCTCTGTTCGTATTGAGGAGTTGTTATTATGGTTAATGGCCACCGAAAGCCAATTGGTTCAAAACAACTGATCTTGTACTTTGAATCTCTCTCTCTCTCTCTCTCTCTCGGTGCCTGCCCGTCCATTCTCTGATTAATTTTCTTCGCCTGCCATTAAAAATTAATTTTCTTCGCCTGCCATTCTCTCTCGGTGCTTTTACTGTACAAAATATATAGATTAAAAATTTGAAATGCAATTCAAATTCAGTTTAGTAAGAAAACATATGGATGCAATAAAAACATAAAATTCCAAATCCAGTTTAGCAACAAAACCATTCAATGTAAACATATTTATACCCGACCTTCGGACTTCGTAGTAACAAGCTTACAAGATTTGATCATAGCTTATGGCTAGCTTACTGCTCCCTACGAGGACTAATAACACTGTAGAGAAACATATTTTTTATCGACTTCATTATTTAGTTATACTGTTTCATTCTTTGTTTGTCAGGTGGGACTGAGCGCTGCACTAGACACATTCTGCGGTCAAGCCTTCGGTGCAAAAGAAGAAGCTTCTGTAGGTGTACATACGCAGAGAGCCATGCTAGTGTTATTCGCCATTTGCATTCCTGTGTCAGTATTGTGGAATTGTACAGAGCCTGTACTGATCTTCATTCGACAAAATCACGAGGTTGCCACCGTGGCTGGATCCTACATCCGATGGATGATCCCAGCGCTGTTTGGCCACGCACTCGTTCAATGCCAGACCAGGTTCCTGAACAATCAGCGGGTCGTGATTCCCTTGATGCTTAGCTCACTACTCTGTTCTGCGCTCAATGTACCGCTGTGCTGGCTTCTCGTTCTCAAGTCTCCTCTTGCCAACAAGGGGGCTGCCATAGCCCTCTCTATCTCATATTGGTTCAATGCCATCTTGCTTGCACTTTATATCAAATTTTCTCCCACTTGCAAGTCAACATGGATTGGGTTTTCGAGGGATGCCTTCCACCATGTGCCTCAGTTCCTCAAGCTTGCTGTGCCATCAGCATTGATGGTAGGGTGAGTGATTTCTATTCTAACAAGCACACTCATTAATCCTAGTCAGTTCTATTAATAGATTCTCGTTTATCTATCTTTTGTCTCACCTTGAACTTTTGTTAATCAAGTTTGAGATTCTGGGCGTTGGAGCTTCTAGTGCTTCTTTCTGGTATTCTGCCAGACCCAAAACTCGAAACTTCAGCATTCTCGATCACGTAAGTTTTCTATTATTTTTGCATGAAAATCAAAGAAATTTATCTACATCTTACTAACACTAGCGTGATTTGATCTCATAGGCGTAATACTTCATCAATAGTTACCATGATATCCGTTGGTTTGAGCACTTCTGCCAGGTAATTACACTGTAACTCTACAATTGTACATCTACATTAATTTGCGCAACAGCTTGGTCATACCTCTTATTTGTCTTCAGCATTCGTGTATCAAATGAGTTGGGTGCTGGTCGTCCAAAAGAAGCCCGAAAAGTTATATTAATTGCTTTGTTTATAGCTACTTCTGAAGGCTTGAGCGTATCATTACTTCTGGTCTTGTTAAGAAATGTGTGGGGAAAGGTTTATAGCAATCAAGCCGAAGTTGTGAAGTATGTGGCCAATATGTTACCCTTGGTCGCCATTAGTCATCTTTTTGATTCAACACAGTGCTTGTTTGCAGGTATGTAATTTTGTTAATGTTCGTTACGTGCAATTTTAGATGCTAATAAACCTGTCATGCATATTTGGCAAATATTTACACATATATTAGACTTCTCGACATGCTTTTATCTCATGAACAACGGTGACACTATGTGTACTTAATGATTTTAATAGATACCAACTTAACTAAATCAACATGAAAATCGAGCACTGTCATGGAAAGATCTAGTTTAGCTTTTCTCGCTGTTATTGCACAATTATCAAAGTTTAAAATAGAGAGCTATAGCAAAGCTATAGCGGCACTATAGCATTTTCTACACCATGCCGCTAAGTGAATTAGTGTGCTAAAGGTACAAAAACCCTTAAATAGAGGGCTATAGCGGCGATTTAGCAGCGCTATAGCTATTTTCGCAGGTTGCTGCTAAATGGCTTAGCTCGTTATTTAAAACTTTGACAATTATTGCTGGAATCTTACACCTAAAATCCAAGGAGTGTACCATTCCTTAGGGTTACAGTTTCGGCCATGTGTCAGGGATAATGTGGGCAAGAATTAGTCACCGTTTGGAAAGCCTGTGGATCCATTAAATTGGAATATTGCAGCCAAATATTATCGAGAATGGAATTTCAGAAGGAATGTTTGTGTAGTATGTCAAATGTCGATTACATTTTCTTACTTGTCCATGCAATGCCAGGAAAAGTTTATGATGCAACCAGTGCCCCGTGGTACTCATATATATTCATCATTTTTTGAATTGCTAGGTACATTGAGGGGGTGTGGTTTGCAAAAGACAGGTGCAATAATAATTATAGGAACACTGTACATTATTGGTGTTCCTCTTTCAGTTGTTTTGGGATTTTTTGTTCACTTGCGATCGAAGGTGATATACATTATTCTTCAGTTAAATTCTTTAATGATGAAGCTGTTGTTCTATTAATCTAATAAGTGATTTTGACTAGCCCATGAAGTTATTCCATATTCATGTTGTGGTAAAGGTAATTTTCTTAATTCCTTGTCACTGTTGGAGCAGGGCTTTTGGATTGGGTTCATCGTCGCAGTCTTTGTTCAAGATTTGATATTCGGAATGCTATTTTTATGCATTAACTGGGAGAACCTGGTAAGTACATAAAAACAGACTTGCATTTTAAACGTTTTCTGCGAGATGTTTCATCTACTATGTTAACATATGATGACACCAATTTACACAACTAACGCACTCAAGTTTGTACTAGGAGAAAGCGGTTGACCTTAATAATAACCATCCTGCATTTTGAAAATGCCAGGCTTAAATATCGATCAGTCATTTGAATATGGACTTATATTTATATTTTTCTTTGTTTTATTTACAGGCTGCCAGAGCTAAAGAGAGGGTATATGTTTCCATCACAAAAAAAGAGAACGCTTCTGACACAGCAGGTCAGACAGTTATAGCACATCTTAAAGGTTTAAGGAGCACGGTACAAGAGGAAGATCATGTCTGTGCACCACACATGCCTTAATCGGCAATCCGGGGGACGTGGACAAATTTCTACTAACTTACTCCCCGAGCAGATCCTAGAGTTAAAATCTTGACTGAATATTGTAACTGTATTGCTTATATCACCTTGGTAATAAAAACTCCATTCATCTGGAAAAATCACATTTGAGCTAAAATTGTCAGATAGGAGAATACATGCAGCTCATCTGGATCCATGTCATTACTTTGTGATAACTGATAAGGATTCTATTAGCTTATTCTCTACTAATGAACAACATAAAACTCAAAACTACTCACTCTTACACAGCACACAAGCTTCCAACAGAGTGCGAAGTAGGACGATAGTTTTGCCCTACTAGAACCATCAGTATATTGTCTCAACTTGGTGAACACCCAAATCTTCTCCTCAAATTATCCCTATGGAGAGGACTTGTCCATTTCCAAAACAGAAGAATTATGGCTGGGATAGAAAAACAAAACCGTGAACTCATTTTACCAAGTGTTTCTCGAAGATCTTTGAAAAAAAAAAGTCTTTCTGAAAGATCGAGATTTATATGTGAAACATAGAGCTATATCTGTGGACGTACATATCTCCTTATCAAAAGGCAGTACCTCTAATGATGGCAATTTTTGTCCGCCTATAATTTGCAGTTTGAAGGCCAATTTGTAGTTTGAAGGGCGCAGACGGTTTGAGTTTCACCTGACAGTTTGGTACTATGATGCACCACCCAAGTACCAATTTTTTCTTGCATGGTTGGCTGTGTTGGGGCAGTGCCTTACTGTAGATCTACCTAAATATTAAGGAGAGACGATTTCGCCGCACCTCCTTGCTCCTGGGCTCACAGGTTACTGTAGATTTCTACATTTCTACAGTGTCTTGATCCGCGCCGTCGCTTCCCAATCCAACGGCCCCGTGACTATTTTGCAAAAAAGTTCATGCCTTTTCTGAAAATTACGAGTCGGCCTTCCATATAAATTACGAGCCCTGACCCTAGATCACTCATTTCCCCACCCGACCATGCACCCCGCTCGGCCGACCTCTCTCGCCGGTGACCACGCGCCCTGGCCTCTCCTCTACCCATCCCCTTCCAGCCGGCCGACTGCTAGCTCTTCTCCGATACAGCAGGTAATCATCCGAAAACATAACGATGAGTTTTTGTTTCAAGTCTGAAGAACAATAATTAAAAAGCTTACAACACACTAATTGTTTACAGCCAAGATTCATGTTGGTTTACCCAACTTCTTATTGCTTCCGGTTGCCTTGGTTGCGCCACCGGCGACCGGTCTGCAGGGCAATACGAAGCTTACATCACACTAATTTGTTTACAGCCAAGATTCAGGTGGGTTTATGCAACTTCTTATTGCTTCAGGTTGTCTTAGTTGCGCCACCGGCAACCGGTCTGCAGGGCAATACAAGAGAAATTACATAATTTACGAATTCAGAAATTAGGAGCTTCTCTGAACACAACACCCACCTACTGGCTACTAAAGCTTCAGGGTATCATCAACTAACAAAGCCCAGCCCGCCCTGCTTCGTCCATCTCCTGGAAGTAGAAAGCACCAAGCATCTGCACACAGTCACAGAACAGACACACACACGACAACACAAATAGATCATTAAAGATAATTTATTTTGTTGATCATAGCGTTTCTAATCCATGCAAGAATTAAGTACTTATGGAAAATTATAGAGATAACCCATTGTATTAGTTGTTTTCACTATTCTCTGCGCTTGACATGGAGTGCAAGAGGTAGCAGGTGACGGCCAACGATTTGTGCAGTTCCTCATTTTGTTTTTTCACAAATTCCTTTGTCCGGTTTAGGCTACAGGTAAAGTGTTAGGGGATAGGCCTAGAATGATGTTGATGGGCGAGTCGTACCCCACAGGCTGCTGGTTGGGACTGTGTATACCGGTTGGCACCGACAAGGTGAACTAAATTTCATTGCACAACGGAGTAGTAAAAAAAGTCGTAGTGGTTTATGTACTTCAACTTTCATTGCAAAACAACTGTAACTGGTTTATGTTTAATTTGCCTTAGGTGGCCTTTTGAGTATATCACTTACCAGAACTTTGTCCTTTCCATGATTCGAGTAACTCAATTTCTTGGATATCGAATGACTACATATTCAGTATTGAAATAACAAAAAATCTTACTATAAATACATAGCCTTTAATTTATAGGGTAGAATTCATTTCTTCCTGATTTCTCCATGGTTTGCTATTCATAATAAAGACAAACTGATTGTCATCCAGATTGACTTGAGCTGGGAGTTTTTAACTTCACAATGTGAACATCTTTATCAGGGTGTTACACTGTCACATAGTGTATTCTTATGAGAAAACTCTATGGTCTTATGTTCCATTGAAATGGTTGCAAACTGAGCTGGGAATTTTTTACTTCACGATGTGAACATCCTTAACAGTGTGTTGTTGCACAGCTAAGGGTAGCATCTAAAAAATTCCATAGATTATTTTCCAATGCCTTCTCGAGATTTTGTCTTCAGACTAAATGCTTGGTTTGATCAGTACCCTGATTTTGGTGTGGCCCACAATCCCTGCAGTTGAGTATGTCCATAACAGGAGGATGGTTTGGTTAGAATCAAAAAATTTCTTACCGCAAATTTGCTCTTTGGATTTACTGCTATTCTGATAATCAATTGTTTTTTCTCGCCTGTATATGCAACTATCTGCAGGCATGGTGGTCTTCTTAAGTGTGAACTGACTTCACATATGTGGTTTTCTTGATCTCATGTCAGGCGTATGAGGCATTGCCTTCTACAAATCTATGGTGCACAATTTGCATGCTCTCAAAAGAAGAGGTGTATGATCTATGAAGGTGTACGAGGTTCAGTTAGTGACTTTGGACAGTGAACCGAGACCTCCGTGACCTCTAGAGTGCGGATAGGAAATGATGTGACCTAATAGATTAGTAGTGGATTTGATACTTTCCTGTTCAGACTGAAAACAAATTACTATGTAACGGCAAAAAGCGTTTCAAAAGATAGCACGAAAAACGATTAAGAGCGGAAAGATCAAACCAACGGGGACACGAGATTTAACGTGGAAAACTCCTTCAAACAAAGGAGAGGAAAAAACCACGGGCGCCGGCCAGCAATATTTCACTATATCGAGGTGAGGTTACAAACACCGTGGGTTTACAATGTGTGGCTTACCCCAACCAGCGGCTTACAAGATGTATTTATAGTGGGCAAAACTAAGTCGGTAGCGATCCGACTCAGACACGATCCGACTCGGTAGCGATCCGAACACGACTTGGGCAAAACCCTACGGCCCAAGCCTCCCGGCAACGGGCATCCGCTTCGCTCAGAAGTTAGCCGCTCACTCCATATCGTCATATGAATTTGGATCACCATAAAACAACAAAAAATTCATGAAAATGGGTTTGACTTGTGTCTTCTGTTTGCCAAAATGCAATCAAATTCTCCAGCTCTTGCACCGTCTCAAGTTAAAATGACAGAAGTGTTTATGTTAGTACCATTTCAAAAAAAATCTGAAGGTTTAAAAGTGGTATGATCATTGTTGGTTCAGAGGCTGGCTGCAATATTCAGCCTATGGTATAACCACATTTATTGTTAACCATATGGATAATGTTAACTATTTGTATGTTGTTGATTACAGCAACCAAAATGGCCACAATATGCTAACAGAATCAGAGGAAATATGTAAATATTTCAAACCATCCTTTCTCCAGGTAGATAATCATCAGGAGCTATGAAATTTAGGGCTTGCATTGGCCTAATGCAAAATGAAAAGAAAATAAATATATAAAAGTTCGGGGCTTTTGTAGAATCCAGTGTTATTGAAATAAATAAAGAAGTGAACGCAATCTATTTTTATTGCAATTATCTGAAATTGAAGGAACAGATGGACACAAAGAATGTCATCATATGTTTTCTCATTTGATGGTATGAATTATACTATATAAACTGGGCGAGCAGAAGTTCTGATAAGTTTGCTGCTCTTTTTCTCTACATTTTTTTAGTTGTACATATTGTTACTAGATTAGGCTTATAGACCCATCTATACAGTACATGATAGACTGTATTCTTTCACATTACAGTTAAAGTATATTGATGATAAAAAGTTGGCTTAGTTAAGGAATACTCCTATGCCATATGGCGTGGAAGGGTGATCTGATTATGATGATGAATATTAGCTTGCATGGTCCGGTCTGATGGCTCCATTTGTTTTTTACATATGTATGAATTCATCTCCTTATCTCCAGCTTACTGCTTTTGGTTTTGGGAAAACAAAAAAATCCGCAAGCTGGATGTGTTGTCATTCTCTTGGACTTTGTTCCTACTTCATAGTACTACTCAATTGGTAAAAGTAAAACCATGTTTATCCTCAATGCATAGTGAATTCAGACCTATTTCGGAGTGCAGCAAATATTGTAGCTTTTTGCACTGTGCTGGCTATCAGGCATGTCTTATTTTACTACCTCACTGGACACTTGCTTTTTGTATATGGTTCTGGTGTTTGATAGTGATAAGCAAATAATTATTACACTAGATAATACTCACAGGTATAGATAAATTTGTTAATGACATGTAAAGATTTTTTTCTATGGTCTCTATCAGTTCTGGCTTTCAGTTCTGTTATATGTTGTTGTTCTGTTTCAAGCATGGATAATAGAATATATTTATCAACTATTTATAGGTGGGATTATAGAATATATTTCTGAATAATTACAAAGCAATTGTATACATGTTCAACTTTGTGTGATGAATTATGATCGAGTTTCTATGAGATGGCAGCGACAACAGCGGCGACATTGACACCGGATTGTGGTGATGACAACAGACGACATCTCCAAGCGGCCAGGCTGGCCAGGTTGCGCGAATGTTTGAGATTAGGTACGGCAAGCTACCCATGAGGGCTCAGCATGCACTATTGTTTCTTGATTTGCTCGGAGTGTTATCCATGGGTACGCGTGATTCTTGGTAGCTTCTAATTTTTGTTCTTTGCTTTGATGTCCATGCTTCTTCTTTGTCAGTCATATTGGCTCGGCTGTGCCTGCTGGTTATTCGACCTTTGTTGTACCCGCTGGTCTTGAGTCGCCTCTCCTTCTAGGTGCAAATTCTTTTACTTACGGTATGCTCTCTCCTATGGTTATGGTGTTCTTGCCCATATAGCTGTTGTGTGCTACCTTGCCATGTTTGTATTAGTCTACGAAGGGTACATCGATTGATACAATGCCACAAAAAAATTACGCCAAGGGCGTGGCATGCCGACGCGCCAGATTCACCTAGTCTCAAATCAAAAGACGCTTATCAATGTTTAGGCGAAACGATGCTATTGCTTACTGCTTCGGCCTTGGTTCAACTGTCCCAGTCCTGGTCACAACAACAAGATCAATTATCATTTTTCTGTTGCAAGGCAGAAGTGACACTTTTTTTAGATCACATATTTTATTTTTTAGGAGCTCATACAATAACTAAAAATTTAGGCAACCGATCCAAGCCTTGGGCAGCATGTCAAAGAAAGCAAAATAGCACTGAAACCAGCCCCAGTTGAGTCGGCGGCTATTTATGCAGTAGCAAAGTTAGGTGCAGTTCAACATAGAGGAAGCTTCATCACAACTCCCAGGCCGGTCAGACTAATGATGTGATTTGACACTAACTAGCCAGTACTAAGCCTCAAAATAACGAGCTCGGAACCAGTAGAAATCCAACAACAAAAAACACACAAAATGGATACCAGAACATAAGCACAAAGCCGATGTCAAAATCTCCAGAGGATGATGCAACATAGAAGAAAATCAAACGCACCCACACATGGGCACACACTAGAATGCAAGCAAGATCAGTTCATAGGCCAGCACGCCAGAAGTTAAGTACTAATTAAGCGAATCAAGTCAATGTGCATTCAACCTTCGCGCCAATTGAGGAATCTCAACATGAATTAGATAACAGACTGAAGTTAGCAAATTAAGCGATTAATTTGTACAAGTGCACTTGGCAGTTGACAGGTGCATGCTACATAGAGGGTCGATCTCCGCGTCAAGCATACAAATGGAAGAAACTACATCCAACAGCCCATTTTTGCATCTCAGCCACCAGAATCTAACTGTAGGTACCTGCAGAGCAAGTAATACCATCAATCAAAGAAAATTGTACTATTCAATCAGGAAAAAGTTGTTGGAGTTATTCTCATATATTTGTGTATGACTATTAACAGAAAACACATTAGCTTCATAATTTGTGGAAGTTGTGCCAGAAATTCCAAAGTAAAATCAACTCAACACTATTGGACAAAACCAACATCTTAAACAGAGAATAGGAATAGGTAAATGGTAGTGTGGTAGTATTATATTGTACATAAACCAACATAGAGTTGAACTTTTTACCAGACAAACTATACAAGTGGCTCATGGTCAATGCATAGATATGCAAATTTGGCAGATAACGAGCAACATGCTGAGAAAATGTTTTATCCTAACAGATAACACTAGAATAGTCGCCCATAAAACTACAATATATGGAAGCCAAGCAATAACTACCAGTATAAGATCTAGTGATGGAAATCATTAGTTCACTAGGTATCACAATGATCACACTAAGAAACATTGTAAAGTGGCATAAATATAAGTCTAAGTGGTCAGGTATTGGTATCATATCAATTACTTGCGTGGACGGGACCAATCTCTAAGTTATAGTATGACTTTTCTGAAGGAAAGTTACAGTATGACTTGATTGACCCATAAGGCCATAACCACATGATTTTGTTTAAACCCAAAGTATTAACAAGCATAAGTTAAATCATTGCAAAAAAAAACAAGCATAAGTTAAACACAAATATATCCCCAAAGCACAGTGAAGAGTAAGTAGTTAATCTGCTACCACTTAGTAGGGGTGTAAACGAGCCAAACGCGAGCAAATATACCCTATCTCGGCTCAAGCTCGCCCTGTCTTTCGAGCCTAAATTTTGGTCGAGCTCGACTTGCGATCTTGACACAATGTTCGAGCTTGTTACATCAAGGGCTTGACGAGCTAAAACGGTTTAATCTATTTTTTTATTAATTATCACGCAAGCTTGTGATGACGTAAGGAATCAGTTATTGCCTTCCATTGGTATATACTCTCCTCTGTACCTTTTGCTTAATAGCCAACACTTAACCTTGACCTCACACACGCGAGGTGGTACTAAAAGGTACGCTGTGTGAGCAGAAGCTGTACTGCTGGCACTAAAGATGGGCTGCCCTGAGCTGTTGATTATTAATGTGCCCTTTGAATGAGTACATATGTGACACAAATAGGTGGGCTGATTGTCCAGCTTCGTTTTCCCTTTTAAGCATTACCTTACCTGCACTGTGAGCTACTAAATATGACTGTAGCCGAGCTATATCGAACTGCTTGAGCTCAAGCAAAATAGCTCGCGAGCTGCATTGGAGGTTTGAGTTTGGCTTGTTTAGCCTTCAACCCGAGCACATAAACAGTTTGACGAGCTCGAACTTTTTTGACAGCCCTACTACTTAGCATGAAGCATCTCATCTGTCAGCAGGCACGAGCATATGCACACAAATACGGAATGGGGAGAGGCTCCTAGCTAGAGGAAGAAGAGCCCACTCTACCAGAAGCAATCGGGGAGTGCTGATGAAGGGGTAAACTGAGAGAAAGGCAGCTGGATGGAGCAAGGCAAGCAAAAAAGCACATCCAGCAGAGATGGGACCAGTAAAACATCAGCAAGTAGGCGTGTGGGTGAAAGCGTGAGAAAGAGAGTGGATAGCTGCTGAGGAAGGGATAAGGAAACAGGGCCTGGCGAAAAGATGCTTCAAATGTACGGAATCAAGCTGATGAGCCATACAATGAAGTTATGGTTTTATGAAATCAATTTGGTTTCATGCCAGGCGAAAGGATGCTTCAGAGTTCCATGCATGGGAGGTAAGAATTATAACTTCAGTTTTCTCTTGCAATTTGACTTGAGAAATTTCAGTAAAGAGGATAGCAGTACAATATTTGACGGAACAGATCTGATACCTCAACATACATGCAGAAGATAAACTTACCTGCATAACCAGTACATCACGATAGCATATGTAATGGGACAATCTTCTTAAGCACTATGTGGAAGATCAGTTGCATCATGTGCACCACCATTGCCTGTTCCTACAAGCATAAGAAGTGAAACATGTCATTCCAACAAAAAGCCAAACTCATGCCTACAGTTTGAAAAAAAGTAGTTTTGATACATCATTAGGAATAGATAAATAGAGTACACCTACCTTCAAATTTAAAGAACATGTTGAAAACAGTATACACCGAGGAATATCATTAAAATTAAGAACATGCAGACTCAGTCTATTAGCTGGTCAGAAGAGACAAGTTCTCCATTATTAAGCTTGTGAGTAGCCATATTAAAAAAATATCACACTAATAAATCCTAGCAAAAAGTGATCATGAGTTTTCAGATTGGGTTATCCTCAACTGTTTTTAGCATTAAAATGGAAGGAATTCTATTATTACTATTCCCAGGTACAAATGGACTTCGCCACTCGTGAAACGTTATCTTCAATGTGATAGAATGACCACCTATTTGGAAATTTGAACAAATACACCATTACTGATTTATAATTACTAGCCAGATTAGGAAATGAATTTACTAGGTCTAAGCTTTCAAATGATTCAAAGGATTTCCATAGGGATCTACAAGAACAATTGATCTTCACGACTTGCATAATTTTTAAGTAAACTGCCGAACAGAGAAAAAACAATTTGATACTTAATATTAGCAGCGCTGAAAGAAACCAGCAGCTAACTTTGATCAGTTAGTCCTTACTAGCAATAAAAATGAGCCATGATCTAAAATATATCATGACCAAAACTCATAATCAACTCCAACTCATTAATCAGTGAGCTATATGCTAGTAATAATTCCCACGGTTACAAGGCTGGGCTTAAGATGTGGTCTTCAGCTATGCCACAAAATAACAGATATTTTATAAGAAAATCTGAAGCAAGGTAGCAGGACATTTCCAAATCAACATGTTTGTGTGCTTATTTAGAAATTCGACAAATGCCTGGTCATGGTCCCATGCCAATTTCATAACATAAACTAAGTTATGTTTTCCATAATAAGTTATCTCTAGCAGATAATTGAACTTTGCAAGCTACATTTGTGAATATAACTAACACATGTTGCTTGCGTTATGACTAATTATTCAGACGAACAACCAACATATTAACCAAGCACAAAAAAGTTGTAACAAAAATGCAAGACTCAAGTGCTAGTATCACCCATACCTGGAAGGTAGAAGCTCATGTAGGGTAGCACGCTGTAGTATTTTCCAGGCTCATCAACCTTCTTAACCTGTTCAGAATTGAGCTTGACGGTGAATAAGCCAACACCTGAGCTAACGAAGATGACATCCAGACCCTCTGCAAAGCCGACCACGACTGGTTCATCATGGGGATTGGAAACAGGTATTGTTTTCTCCAGCTCAATGACCCTGTATTGTTCCCATTCTGCAGCTTCATCTTCTATGCCCACCTTCCTTGACCACGTATAAAGGCTGGAACCCAGAATGTAGGCAAAGCCCAGTGAAGTGTTGTTCTCCATCACCGTGATGGCAATTTCGTTCACATCGGGCTTCGGCGGGCCAATAATGGATAAGCGATCCTTGCCCAAGTCATACTTCAAAATTGCATTGCCCAAGGAAATTGTGAAGTAGACTGCATCTCCGACAAGGGCGCCTCGCATAGGCTGGACACAGGGTATGCAGAAGGGTGAGAAGAACCAGGCAAAAGATTCAGATGTGTTGTCAATGCATACTGGTACGCTCCACACACCCGTCTCTGATGAGTAGACGCTCGCAAGTATGAAGTTTTTGTAGCCATGGGTGGCCACATGGACGACGCGGAAGGGGCCGCCGTGGCAGTCGAGGTGGTCGCAGCCGTCGGCGGCGCAGAACACCACGGCGGAGTAGACGACCCAGTCAATTTTCTCCGGCTCGGGTGGCAGGTAGTGTCGGTCGCCGGTGACGGGGTCCCAGACGAGGTACTCACCCTCGCAGTCATGCAACATGTGGATGAGGACGCGGCCGTGGCGGCAGTCGAGGGGGAGCGTGCGGCGGCCGTCGGAGCCCGGGTGCGGGAACTCTGGCATCGACGTGGTGGAGGAGAAGCGGGCAGGCGGGTCATCTTGGATCACCATGAGGCGGTGGAGGAAGCCGAGGAGGGGAGGGGCGCCATGGATGTCGCGGTAGCGGCGACGGAATCCGGGGTCGCGGATGATGCGGAGCCACGTCTTGCAGACGAGAGCGGCGCGGAGGAGGTGCTCGGGCTCGTCGGGCGGGAGGCGGAGGAGGATCTCGGCGGTAACGTCGTCGATGAGCGGTGGCGGCGGCGCCATGGTCCGAGCGCTGGGTGCTTGCGGAATGCCAAAATGACAGTCGAGAGGCGAACGCACGGTGCGAGTGAGATTAAAGCCCATAGATAGAAAGCCCATGATTGCAAGACCATTACGCATAACTGTTTACGTCAACAGTAAAGCCCATAATGTTCCTTGCTTAGAAAGCCCGCGATTCCACTACACAGCAAACAGAAAAACAAAAGTTCTCACACAACCATATTCGCAACATGATAGTTTATCACTAAAATCGAGTGTGTTTTCTCTCTAAGCAAGTGTTTTTGCCTATTTCCCTCCCCTGTTCCGCCGCTTAGATCTAAACCACCTTTGCGGGAGGTGTCTAGGATTTCTCCTCCACCCTCGTACGAGTTTTACGGGTGGTGACAGGGAAAGGTCATCAGTGATAGTAGATCCTTTGATCAGTTAGATGCCTCTACTTAATTTGTGCCTCCACCTACCGCGGCGATGGAAGATCGTGGAGGCGGAAAAAGCCTTCTGATGAGCATGCTGCATTTGCTAGTAACCTTCAAAAGCGTAACCAAGTGTGCCCTCTTTGCTACATGCAATCTGAAACTGTTGACCATTTTTTTTCCCGAGGGCGGTCAGGATGTCCGGTACCGTGGTTACCGGAAAATGCCGACTGGTTACCAGCCAAATCTGAAAATCAAAATTCGAAAATTCAATTCTTTTGGTTCATAATATGACCATTTATTGAGAGTTCTCATTTAAAATAAAATTTTCCAAAATTCAATTCTTTTGGTGCTCGGTATGTATGGTTACCGGCCGGTAACGAAAACTATGGGGTGGATCCCCATCCTGACAGGACAGGGCCCTAGAAACTATCCAATAGGGTTTCGAATGGCGGCGACTCTCTGTATTGTTTCTGGAAACTTTCGTGGTCCGAGCATTTTAGGTCAGGGCTGAATTGATCGGCAAAGACGGAGGCCGAGACGGTGTCCGAGGCATCTAGACGGGTGGCCCGCGCGGTTGCCGCCTGGTCGCCCTTTCGTCTACTCGGATAAAAAATCTTCGTAAATTATAGTCCAATTCCGAGCATATTTCTATACTGAAATACAAAATAGTAGAAAACATAAGTGCACAATAAGCATGTTATTAATTGGTTAACTTATAAAAAGTGTCACAAAATAGTAGTAAATCATAATAAGAATATGTAACAGTTTTTTTTTAGAACTTAAGGCAAAAGCTTTGCCTTATCCTTTTATTAAGAAGAAGGTGCCTAGTTTATTATGAAAGAAACCGGGTAAAACCATACAATAACACAACCCCACGGGGCAAAACCCACACAAGGGCCAAGCTCCCCACACATGACCACTCCACAAAGACCGGCCAACCAACCACCATTGCCGAAGAGAAGAAGCCGCAACTGCTATGAGAGGAGCAGGTACGGATCCTCCGATGCAGATGAGGAGACCAACCCTCGAATCCGCTCACTGCCTGTTGCCCGTCATCGTACACCGCAGATTCGACTTCGCAGCAACAAAGAAGCAAAACGAATCCACCGACCCCGTCGAAGTAGAGCTGTCAAACCAGCCTCGCCTCCAAAGAAGACGCAAAGCTCTCGGGGCCGCCGTCCTGACATCCACCGCTCCGTTATGCCCTGCACACACAACCAACACCACCTTCCGGGGCCGCCACCCCGACATAACACCGCTCGTACTCGAGCTGCAACGCCGCACGACCCAGAAGCATGTAGCCCGAGCTACACAGGACCACTGCCCGCAGACCACGACCGCCATACCATGCCCGGGGCCGCCGCCCCGACGTAATGTCCAACCATCCCCGCTGGGATGCATCGACCGAGACGATAACCCTGCTGCCCCTGCAGCTTAAGGTCACCACCAAAGTTGTGCCAAGCTGCAACTCTGCCTCATGGAGCTACCACTGCACCGCTGCCCCGAGGCCGCCGCCTCGACACACATCCACCATCTCAGAGCCGCTGCCCCGACATCCACAAACCCAGAAGAGATGGGATACTCATGCAACAACAGTAGACTCGCCCTCCAAAGCGACGCCTCCAAGAAGGTCGCGACATAACTGCCGCCGCCGAGCTTGGATTTTCAGCCGGAGGGACCAAGACCCTCGAATGGAGAGGAAAGAGCTCCACGACAATGCCTTCAACAAGTTAAACGACGCCCAAGGGACGCCGCCGTTGCCGGCACCTTGGGCAAAGCTTTCACCGGAACATTCCATCCATCGAGAACTGAG
Source organism: Poa annua (assembly GCA_026929855.1). Lineage (NCBI taxonomy): Eukaryota > Viridiplantae > Streptophyta > Magnoliopsida > Poales > Poaceae > Poa > Poa annua. The sequence continues at coordinate 85,034,598 of CM049430.1, forward strand.
CACAGAGCAAACGCCACCTCCACCGTCCGCCAGACCAGCCTACTCAGCTGTCACGAACGGCACGCCGTCACCACCGCGCGCCCGCCAACTCCCGCACTGCCGCATCCCTCTGCCTCCCGAAGCAGAGCCACATGCCTGCCCGAAGCAGAGCCCTGGAGCCCCGCCTGCACGGCCGCATCCCTCCGCCACACCCCCATAGCCGCAACGCTCCGCCACAGCCCGCGCGAGGCGTTGCCAGCCCGCAACAGGCCCAGATCGGGTCGGCCAACCGCGGCTTCGCAGCCGCTCTCCCCACATCCTCGCAACCGCGGCTTCGCAGCCACCTCACCTAGAAGCTCCCCGAGCCGGCGCGAGCAAGGCTCTGACGCGTGGCCCACGCCATCGGTGCGCCGCCGGCCACCGCAGATCCCGCGCCACCGCGAGGAGAAAGAGCGCCTCACCGCCACCATCACCGGGCGTGCATGGCTTTGCCGGCGCCCCCTCCGGTGGAGGCGAAGCAGGGGAGAGATGGGGGACCTTCCTAACGGCGGCGGCTAGGGTCCCCCGTGTCGCCAGAGGTGAGCGACGCAGGGGTGACGCAGGTGGGATTGAATATGTAACAATTATATATAAGTACCGGCACAACCTCAAAATTATAAATACCGTACGAATCAGGTGCCAACCCGTTTTTCTCCATGTATGTATCGAAAAGTTGACGCAATTCCCAATTGAGTTGTCATGCAAACTTTTGGAAGTATTTTTCGCTAAGATGCGCTCCTAGGAAAATCAAGCCACCTAGACAAGCTATAGCTCTCTCTCTCTCTGACGAGAAATTCACTTTGTCTCCTACATGCACATCTCCCTTTTCTCATAAAAGACATTCAAAATGTAAAAAAGAAAAACATATATTTTTTAACTCGTGCACATGTGAATTTGTGAAAACGACATTTTCTGTAGCAGAGAAAAAAAGATTAAAAAATGCTATTTTAGCAACTGTCTTATGTAGAACTTAAAATTCGGTTTTCATGAAACGACTTGTGAACTCATAGGATGTGAAGATGTATGTGTGATATTTTTGTAATTTTTTCTTTAAAATATATTTCAAATAAATGGTGTGTATGCAACCGGGTGGCGAGAACCTGCCTATGGTTATATAATCAGCCCACTAGTGTCCAAACATATTTAGGCGGAGTACTCTTTAATGAGAGGCGATGTTCCCATCGATAGTGATACTCCCGTGATTACTTCGTCAATCTCAAGACTTGATTTGTGGACTCAGTATTTTGGAGGTGCTAATAGGGATAGGGTGTGTGTGATTACATTTATAGGGGTGAGTGTATGCACGTGTATTGAGCGTCTATGTTGTATCATGTTTCAAAAAAAAACCCGGAGGCAAAGCGCTGCTCTCCTCGATCGCAACCTAGATTGGAATAACACATGAAAATTCTTAGGAGACTGAGAATTTTGGTGGCTATCAGAAATTATCGTTCGATTAGAGAACAAGATTCTTAGCCGTAAAGTTCAAACATGAAAGTCAGAATAAATTAATATCGATTTCGGGAGGCAGAATCCACCGAAATTCGAACTGTTTGAATATTTTGCCCGACTGGAAAATCCATTAACCGCTGTATTTCGACCAATAAACCCATCGATGTAAAGTACGCGAATAAATTGATGCGATGCATAACCACGAGCTTCATTTCTCTTTTCTTCGGGCACCAAAACGAATCGGTTATGGTCTCGTAGTCCGAACCCAACTCAAACCACAACACCGTGTAGTTCTAACACAATACACAAGCGAGTCTATACAGTACTTGTATTCCTATAGAAATCTATTTTTTCACGGAGTTATCGGCCGATTCGAATCCCGCTACAACCCTTCTGTTCTATATAATCAATCTCCCAGCACAGTTTGACACCATAGCAGCAAAGCAACGCCAACGCAACATCTTCGTAAAAAAAGAAGAAGGAAACAGGAGCAACGCATAATCGTCCAAGTTCATCAGCCATGTTGCCGATGTATCCACCGCCGCCACCTTCGTTCTACCATCGCGTGCATCCGCCACCGCTGCCTTTCTACCACGGCGTCCCCGTGCCGCCGCTGGACGCCACCGCTATTGCGCAACCCGTGTGGGCGTGGAACTTCCAAGAACAGTCCGCGTACCTCTGCAGTTACGCCGCCGGCGCCCGTTACGTCGCCGTGAACGTGCACTACCCGGGCCTCGTCCACCTCCCCGGCAAGGACAACAAGCCCCTCACCGCGGAGCAGCGCTACGCCCTCGTCAAGGCCAACGTGGACGCCCTCAAGCCGCTCCAGGTCGGGATCGCTCTCTGCGACCGCCACGGCAGGATGCACGCCTGGGAGTTCAACCTCCGCGAGTTCCGCCGCACCGCCGACCCGCACGACGCGAAGTCCCTCGCCTACCTCGCCGGCCGCGGCCTAGACGTCGACACGCTCCCGAACCACGGCATCGACGCCGGTACCGTCCGCGGAATGCTGCTGGGATCCGGCCTGATCGGCCCCCGGCGCGGCCTGTCGTGGATCACCTACACAGGCACCTACCACGTCGCCTACCTACTCAAGATCGTCACCGGCGGTCTCCCGCTGCCGCAAGACGTGGCCGGGTTCCTCGGCGCCCTGCGGCAATCGCTCGGTGACCAGGTCTACGATGTCGCCGGGATGGCGGCCCAGTGCCCGGAGCTGCCGCTTGGGCTGGAGCGCATCGCCACGCACCTGCGCTTCCATCCGCCTTGGAGGAGCCCGACGCTCGCCGCTGCTGCCGGCGTACGAGCCCTCCAGGTGTTCAGGAGCTTGGAGCAGGGAGAGTTCCGAGGCAACGTAAGGAAGTACGGAGGTCTGCTTCAAGGCCTGCAATACTAGTTCGCTCGGACACGAACACGAACGATCGCGCGGGTCGATAATTTCTTTTGGAGCTTTGCGCAACACAAAGAAAAAAACAAAAAAAAAAGCAAAAAAAATAAAAAAGTAAAAAATAAATGGGCTGATGCCCGCCAGTTAGACTGGGTTAGTACGTAAAACGTTTAGATAGTCTTTCAAGCCTGTAAGGTTTTTTTCTCTTGCCAATAAAGCCTATAAGGTTTTGGTATATATTCCCTCCGTATCAAAATATAAGATGTTCTAGAACTAGAACATCTTATATTTTGATACGGAGGGAGTACTACAGTTTCATAGAGTCAACTATTTGAATAGACCCTACATGTTGAACTCATGTACTGATTATGTGATCATTGATTTGTAATAATTCAAATGATGACTTTCGATATAAGCAAGGTTTTGTGCGTCCACTGATGCATGAGGCGATGTATCTTCTTGTACAAGGAAATATCTTGTGTACTCCATATTTCATCAATCTCTGTAAATACAGATGGTGTAGACCTCTATTCCAAAAACTAATAAGACAGATTTTGGTAGGTTATTTTGGTCTCTCGAAACGTTTTATTACTAATAAAGATAAATATTACGATTTTGTCTAACTATTGTTTAGGCTGGTTTATACTCCTCTTTTCCAAATATCTTGTGTATATTTTTACATGAATCTCTATAAATACCGATGGTGTGTAGACCTTTATTCCAAAAAAAATAATTAAGACACATTTTGGTAGGTTATTTGGTCTCTCAAAACGGTTTATTATTTGGAACATAGGTATATTACTTATAAAGATGAATATTACAATTTTGTCTAACTGTTAATTAGACTTTCAAAGTTGCCAATTTTACGTAACTATGAAACCGATGAATTTTTGGAAAATTCAAACTATATCTAGGACAAACTAATGAAATCGTGAACCCTCCAAACATCTCGGACCGGTACTTTTCTGCGACGTACCTGACATAACATGTTGGAAGAGAAATAAGAGGGAATAGTATGCATGCTAACTAGTAACTACAATGCTGGCAAAAGGTGCTAGCGTCCTAATCATCCGCTTTGTCGAAAGGGTGTGACGCTCGCAAAAATATAGGACATTTTTATTGTCAATTAGGCAATGAATAGTTTTAAAGTTGGCTGACCAAAGCATCTTTGTGGCTGAATTCCTATGTGTGAACATTGCTTAATATAGATATGCATGTTTGTGTGATTGCTAAATGCGAGTTAGTGAGCAGAAAGCGGATAACTCTTCCTATCTCCCCGTCGAGTAAACACCCACATCATTTGTTTTCTTACCGAAATGGCGTCTGCTAACATGAGTAATTCTCACCATAATAACTCCACTGAATTATCATTAAAGTAAAGTTATGATAAAAGATTGAAACAAATGGAAACTGACGGGTCAAGTCTTTGGTATTTCGTATTCGGGCTGGTACATAGGTTACACAACTAAAAATAGTGCAAAAGTTAAAATAAAACATTGTAACTTATGAAAATTTTAGATACAAATATATGTGCATGTTGCAAACTACTCCCTCGGTTTTAAATTAGATGATTTCTATTTATAAAAAATGGATGCATCTAGACATGTAGCAATTCTGTATACATCCATTTTTGCACAATTAGAAGTCATATGTACTTTAGAACAGAGCGAGCACATCATTTTCATAAAAATGGGCACGCATATGTCAGATGGCTAACTATTATCCCAGAAAGAATATGATGTGGACTGCATGATGAAGAACCGTCAAGTATATTTAAGGACGATGGAATTTACTTTAACACTCTAGAATTATGGATTTCGCTACACCAAAACTTCGTCCTCTTGGAGAACTTGCCTGTGGCAAGATGGTTAGAAGGATGGTTATATCACCAGCCCACCAGAGTTTAAACCCTAGGTTTGACGCTGGTGTTTCTCATTTAGACGGAATATTCTTTCAGTTGAGGCGACGTTCCCGTCGACAGCGAGTCGCCTGTAGTGACTTCGTCAATCTCAAAACCTGACCCGCCGACTGAGTCTCTCGGAGGTGCTCATAGTGGTAGGGTGTGCGTGCGTGCGTTCATAGGGGTGAGTGTTTGCGCGTGTATATGAGCGCTTACGTTGTATTATGTGTCTTAAAAAAAAACTTCGTCTTCTTGTACTCTTCACACAGCTCACATTCACCATGCTCAGTTATCAAGAAAACAATAGGCAAACAACGGAAATATGATTGAAGCATATTTATCTAATTCAAAATAAAAATGTGTGAAGTAAACTGTGAGAGCCGGCTCTGTTGCTCTCCCAGATGAAGGGAAAAAAGAAAAGGACCTAATGACTAAACAAAATATTGGTGGCTCCGAGATGAAGGACTGCATGTCTCCTGCCCCAGCGAGCGCCCAGAGATCGTTTCTGAGCAGCGACTGAATCCTCTTAACATGTTCAGAAGCCATTTTACTAACAACCCAACTCCAACCTCTTCAATGTTGCTTTGCTGCCTCCAGGAATTCGGATTGAGGGAAGCACAGCCCTGCCATTGCGTTACCTGGCAGGCTGCAGGCACCACATCTCACAGGAGACAGGTTAAGGCAGGAACAAATGGCCAACCAAGAGAAGAACTTGCCAAGAGCCCAGACCTGCCAAACGAGTTTTTTTTTTTTTTGATTTTATAAGGATTTTTAAATAACAAGCATATCAGAGTTTACAGACTCATTTACAACGCATTAGACAGGGACCTCTACAGGAGGAGGTACGCCTCCCAACAAAACACCCTCACACCAAAATCTAAAAGCAAACTTGGCCATATCATGAGCAGCCGAATTACCACACCTGTTGACTTTCTAATAAGAGAAACCTGGGACAATTTCCAGAAGATGCAAAGCTTACGAGAGAATAACCTTAATTGCAGATTTAAAATTAGCAGGGCTGCAGAGGCAATGAATCACCGTAGCATTATCACTCTCAATGATAACCGGTTTGTCAGCAAAGGGGATCAAAGCTTTCACCCCTTCCAGGACTGCAATTGCTTCAGCAACTTCAGCATTTTGACAATGAGAAATAGTCCCCCACGCAGAGAAAATGATTTTTCCAATGATATCTCGCAGAATTGCACCCCAAGATCCTTTACTATCCTCCATCAAGAAACTAGCATCAACATTAAGCTTGTACCAACCTTTCTCTGGATTTTTCCAATCAGCCAAAAGAACATCTAGTTTGGGGGCCTTCTCAGCTCTTGTTTCAAACACAGGTTTCTTTCCCTTCAGGTCAGCGACAGTAACCGGGTTGTTGGCCTGAAGAAAAGAAATCACATAAGATTCAATGAAGTTAGCTGAATGTTGAACAGAACATTTTCCATCCCCGAATAACAGATTGTTTCGCATATGCCAAGTTCTCCACCACATGAACAAGAGTCTAGATTTTTGGTCCTCACTACACTGGTTTAGGAGTACGAGGGCCCAATCATGTCCTGAATCTTTGAACTGGCATTCATCTGGGAAATCCCAGTTTATTCTCAATCGCAGCCTGAGGGCATGCGCCTTTGTGCATTTTACCATCGCATGGTGGCTAGACTCAGGTTCCATGCCACAAATGTTACAGGTTGGGAGCACATCCATATTTCTTTTAAACCGATTAACCTGGAGACCTAGAGTCAATTGCTATCAAATCTTCAGTACGACTTGAAAAACTCGATCAAAACGTTGAATGAATCAAGTCCAACCGCCGGGCATCAGTCCGTTGCACTTGCACGAAGCTCCAAAGAAATTATCGACCCGATCGTCGTTCGTGTTCTTCTCCGATCGAACTAGTATTGCAGGCCCTGAAGCAGACCTCCAAACCTCCTTACGTTGCCCCCGAACTCTCCGTACTCCAAGCTCCTGAACACCAGGAGGGCGCGTACGCCGGCGGCAGCGGCAAGCCTCGGGCTCCTGCATGGCGGATGGAAGCCGAGCTGCGCGGCGATGCGCTCCAGCCCTACCGACAGCATTGGGCACTCGGCCGCCATCCCTGCGACATCGTAGACCTGGTCGCCGAGGAACTTCCGCACGGCGCCGAGGAACCCGGCCACGTCTTGCGGCAGCGGGAGACCGCCGGTGACGATTTTGAGCAGGTAGGCGACGTGGTAGGTTCCGGTGTAGGTGACCCACGACAGGCCGCGCAGGGGTCCGATCAGGCCGGAGCGCAGCAGCATGGCACCGAGGCTACGGGCGTCGATGCCGTTCTTCGAGAGCTTGTCTACGTAGAGGCTACGGCCGGCGAGGTAGGCGAGGGACTTGGCGTCGTGCGGGTCGGCGACGCGGCGGAAGTCGCAGAGGTTGAACTCCCAGGCGTGCATCCAGCCGTGGTGGTCGCAGAGAGCGATCCCGACCTGGAGCGGCTTGAGGGCGTCCACGTTGGCCTTGACGAGGGCGTAGCGCTGCTCCACGGTGAGGGCCTTGTTGTCCTTGCCGGGGAGGTGGACGAGGCCCGGGTACTGCACGTTCACGGCGACGTAGCGGGCGCCGGCGGCGAGACGGCAGAGCTTGTCGGACTCGTCGTGGATTTTCCAAGCCCAAACGGGTTGCGCGGTAATGGTGGCGTTCGGCGGCGGCGGTGGCACGGGGATGGCGTGGTAGAAAGGCGGCGGCGGCGGATGCACGCGACGGTAGGGCGAAGGTGGCGGCGGTGGATACATCGGTAACATGGCTGATCAACGTCGATTGTGCGTTGCTGCTGTTTTTTGGTTTTTTTTTTGCGAAGAAGTTGCGTTGTTTTGCTGCTATGGTGCCGAGGATTATATAGAAGAGAACAGTTGTAGCGGGAGTCCAACACACGATCCGAATCGTAAAAGTACTGTGTGGACTCGCATATGTTTAAGTGTGTTAGAACAAAAAAAAAAGTGTGTTAGAACAAATTAACGACGATGTTGTGGTTGAGTTAGGTTCGGACTTGGAGACTGTAACCGATTCGTATGTCGGACGAAAAAGAGAGATCATACTCGTGGCGATCCATCACATTATTTTTTTCTTATGCTTTACATCACTACAGAAATAACTGAGAACGCTGACGGCAATTTTAATGCCGACGACAATTTGTCGAGACCTTCGGTAACGTGAGCCCGATGAAACAAAAAACCGCCAGCGCTATTTTGTCGTCGGCGTCATAGTGGTGAGACCGACGGCTATGCTCGGACTTAGAATGCCGTCAATGTCCATGTAGTGAGGCCGGCGGTCACCGTTGGCGTCAAAAAGCCGTTCGGGTTCCTGTCCTCGCGTGGCCGTATGGACGTAGCGCTTCACGGCGCCGTTACCCTGCGCGGGTACCCATTGTAGATCCGACGGCATTACCGTCAGACTCACTACTGTGTTTTCCATTTTTTTTAAAAAATATATATTACACTAAAAAAAAGAATTGTAGCGGTACTACATCACAATAAATAACATAAAAATTAATTATAAAATAATTGTGATCAAATGTTGGCCACAATATAAGGACACATATGGTTGTATAGCCCGATGGAATCTATAGCATATGTGGGGTTTTGTTTTGGTAGGGTTCCAGAACTCAGAGATGGGAAACTCCGGATTCTTGTGTTGGGCACGGAATCGTGCGACTTAGTGGATGAAATGTTGGTTCCCAATGGCCCTATGTATGAACCTAATACAACCAAGTAAAAAAGTGCATGCGTCTACCCCCTCTCGACGCAGTTTAGAGGGGTAGATCGTCGGGTTTGACCTTTTCCAAGCGGATGTGGGTTTAACTGTGGCGGGTACGGAGCATGTACGAGACACGGTTACGGACACATATTCAGCAAATATGTGTGCCTCGGTATGTGAAACAACGTCGCTGAAGCGATTTTCAAAATTATCTTTAGAAATATCACTTTCCATTTTTACGGGTAAAAAATAACTATTTTTGAAACAACTACATAAATGTAACGTACCTGCACTTTAAATAAGGCAGATACCTGTGTATAGTGCAAATCCCTGGATCGATTCATTTGCACATACAGTTTACGATGTAATATCACAATAAAGTGTCAATTTTATTACATCGATGATCCAGAATTACAAAATATTTAATACAAGTTGCATAGCATAAAGCTAGCATTGAAAAAGTACACAGCGGAAATACAATAGCAGTGAGTCTCTATAACTTTCATGCTGCCACAGGCGAAAACATGTTGGTTGTAGACTCGAAACCTTTAAACGAAACCTCACTCGTAATCTGATCAAATCTGCAATAAGAAAAATATTGCAACAACGTGGGTCAGATTCCATTAAAAATGGAGTCTGGCAAGTGACACTATGGTGGACACTTAATGGAATAACTCTAAAGCCTAAATGCATATTTGGCTGGTGGAGTTCAAGGCTAATTTGCATAAAGCCAATTTTTTCTATCTTTTTGGAAAACACTTTTCTTAAAATCAAGACGAGTATGGCATGAAAAACATAAATCTCATCTTCCCTTGTTCACCCATCAAGTTTTATTTCTGAAGTTGGAATGGTGGAATCCTCCGTTGACGCCCTTGATCAGCTGCTCAAAATTATCCGTAACCGGGGACACGGCTAAGTACTTAGTTTTACACTCTGTAGAGGTTGTGCACGTTCACCATTGTACCCATTCAACCCAAGGTATCCTTTACACACCATTTGTGATAAGGAAAGGAGAGAATGAGACGAGATCTTTCAGAAGCATTTTCCCTCCCACTCTGGCTTGACCCGTTCCACCTAACATCCCCCTACATCTGCTTGTCAAGCCGGAGAGAGTCCACGCAACATAATTGATCAAGCCAGAGCCCATATGGCAATGGCTGCACTGGAAGCAATCGTCACTCGGAGTTCTTCAGATTCCTCGGTTCCTGGGTGGCCATTCACAAGTGTACATACTCCAGGAACCATAGACATGGACCTGAGTAGCCACTCAACATAAACCATACAACCACTTACCACCCAGGTGTTTCATTAACTTAGTGGATGTGCACTCTCAGGTAAAAATCACCATGCTCACGGCCCTAAGTAGAATAGAAATTCTTCCTAGGCGACGACAACCATGAGCACAGTCCTGAGTAGTCACTTAACATTTTGTAAAACCTTTCATCAATTTCATAGCATCAATATTTCTGCTAAGTATGATATAGGAACCTAGACACAGGAGTAAGGGAATTCTACAAAGGTTTTAGCATAGCAATACTATCCTACTCATGCATATAAAATACACTAAGTAATGCATATATAAAATAATAGGAAGTTTATGAAGTGTGCCACTTGCCTTTGAATGTTGTCGTTGTTCACAACTCCTTTCAACGATACTCGGGACTCTCCGTTCAGTCTAAACAATACAAACAAACAACAATACAACAATCATAAAACAACACAACACCTACAAACAAGTTTCTTAAACTTCTAAGGAAAACATGACATGCATGATATGCAAGTTATTTCTAAGGACTAGAGATGTATGCCATGCCATGAAAAATCTTTTAAGTTAATGTAAGGCAAATAGGTGGGTCAAGAATGACTAAGGACTAAGGTCTTAAGTTGGATAAACATACTTTGTTTTATATCTTCTTGAAACAAGCACTCTAATGGCTTAGCCATGATGTGCAAAATACTTAGAGAAAAATACTAAGTCATTTGTTCAAGATGATCAACAATTATTATCAACTCTTAGTAAATTGGACATTCACTATAGTGAGAGAGACAGACACCCGGTCAGCCACTTAAATTGTGGAACATGTCTCATGTCCGTGGACATGTAAGGTTTGTTTCCAGGCCGCTTCATCCCACTATGCTGCTAGGATCCAACAACTTCAAGATGATAACATCATGATCAAAATTTGTTTAAGTCTAAAAGACAAGATTAGGAAAGAGGGAAAATATAGAAAGAAGATGTAGTTGTCCTCCAGGCTTCATCTCCAGACTTGTAATATTCTCCTTGATGATGTCTTGATTGAAGTTTTGATCTTCAGACTTGGTGGTTCTTGTATCCTCCTGGCTGGTCTTGGATTTACTTAGTCTTCATGAAGTCTCAGAGGAGAAGAAAAGACAGAGAGAAAGACTTAGAGAATAAAAGTGAGGTTGGCCTTCTTGAACTTCTTCTCACTTTTCTTCTAAGTGCTTGACATCTTGAGGATGCTTCCAGAGTCTGTTTTCTTCTAAGTCCTTCATGAACTTCTTCTTGATTTTCTTCTAAGTGCTTCTTCTCCTTGAAGATACTTCTGAAGTCTTGTTTTTGGCTAAGTCCTTCATTGGTCTTCTAAGTGTCTAGTGCATAGCACTTTTCCCAAACTACTAAGTTTGAAAATAATCTTAACTTAGAGAAAACAAATGAAGAGGGGTTTTCCTATGAGAATAAAATATGCTATGAATGAAATGAAATTTTAAATCACAAGAAACACAAAAATAACTTTTGTGATTTCTTTATAAATATGCATGAATTTATAAATGCAATTTAATTAATTTCTAGTTTTGGAAAATATAATAAAAGGAATAATTATAAGATTAAAGTTTCCTATGATTAAATTTTTATAACAAAATTTTATAATTAGTGTTAATAGACAGAGAGCATTTAATTAAATCTATTGCAATTGGCTTTAATCAAAAATAATGTTTCTAAAAGTTATTTAAACAAAATAGTCAAACTTATTCAAATTGAACACACAACTATGAAATCATTCAAAAATTACTCAAAATTATTTTATAGCAGTGGCATTAATTTACAAATATTCTAAAGTTTCTAAAACATATTTAATTGCAATTTTTGGATTTATAGATTTAAAGTTATTACAAATCTACTTAAATTCACCATTTGAAATTTGAATATTCTATACTAAGTAAAATTTGAATTTTGGCCGATCTAAAATAATCTACATATCAAGATCTTTCATTTGATATATCATTTGTCCAATTTGGAGTTAAGGTGAAAAAGTTATAATAATTCTAGTAGGGAGGGACTTTTCTGTAAAACAGCCGATTAAATCTAATTCGGAATAAATCAGAAAAACAGACGGCTACGTGGCGGGATGTGGTTGGCTGGGCTTGGCTCGGCTTGGCTCGGCTCGGCTTCTTTGAATCTGGATCATTAGATCCAGATCCGATGGATCACATCGATCTGTACCGGTTCAATAAGCAGATCTAATCTCGTGCGTCGATAGAAGATCAGACGGTCAAGAGGCACTGACCTGAGGGTGGCGGCGCGATGGTTGCCGGCGATGAGGAAGACGGCGGCGCGGCCTCGGTTGACGACGGATTCGTCGCTCCGGTGACTCCCCAAACGAACGAAGGGTATCTCCGGTCGCGGAAAAACGCGGGAGAGAGGATGGCTGCGTCGGTGGTGAGTCTCTCTTCTTGGAATGCCGTGGAGGAGTGGATGGAGGCGCGGCGACTCCGGCGATTCGGTCCGAGCACGAGACACTCCGTTCGGCTGCGAAAGGAGACGAGGAAAGTAGTAAGGGGATGCGCACGGACGCGAGGGAGAGGTAGGAGGGCTTACGGGCTCCGGAAAAGGTCTCCACTCGCCGGAGATCGAAGAAACACGGCGGCGGATGGTGCTGACTCCGGCGAGCTTCTCCGGCGGCCTGGGGGCACGATTTAATTAGGGTTTGAGGGGGAAAAGGGCGGCGGGGACGTGGGGTTTTATAGGGCAGGAGGAGGGAACCAACCGCGCGTCGATCTCGCCGGATTTGGAGAGAAATCGGGGACGAAGATCTCGGGAGAATTTCCCGGACGGAGGTTAGAGACGATGACGTCATCGCTGACGACATCCCTTTATTTTCTTTTTGTTTTATTCCAATTTATTCATATCTTTTGATTTATTTGTCCAAATGAGGTCAAACAAATTTCTAAATATTTGTAATATTATTATCTTTCTGTTAAACCAATTGTGGGAGTGTTTTGAACACTTTTCAAAAATAATAAATTCGAAATATTGATTAAATGTAAAATTGACACTTTATGTTTAATTTAAAACAAGGGTTTAATTAATTTTAATTTTGGCTAAATAAATTATATGAAATACCCATATTCAAATATGTTTGAATTTAAGTTATTTAAACTCATTTTCAATTTCTAAATTCATTTTTGGCTTTGGTATAATTATTAATGATATAACACAACTATATGAAAATGGAAAAGGGAAGATATAATGTATTCATTTTTAATTCAAAATAAATGGTGCACCAATATATTTTATATTAAGATAATTCATTTGAACTTCATAACAACTTTGGACAAGACCTTTGTTTTAATTTTATTCTTATTTAGAATATATTAATCATTTCATGCTTTGTAAATAGATGAAATTCATTTAAGCAAATGAAATGTTTATTTGGCTAATTCATTAATTTAAAATCTATGAAGTTTTAAAGTTATACACTATAGGCTTATAATTTCCAAACTATATTTTGAACTTAGTTAAAGGAATGAAAAACCATTTAGTAATTATATACCATTTTGAATAATCTTGTATTTATGAATAGATATGGCTAAGTGGTTTAATTCAAATACTTATAAAGAAACTAATTTATTTAAAATAAAATGGATTGTAGTTTGTAAAATATTTGTCAAATTATATTTTAAGGTTTTTGAAACACAGTGGATAATAAAATGTTTTAAACTGTGACATTTGAAATATTAACTCAAGTTTGAAGTCTTTCATAGTTGGTTTCTTTATACATTTAATATTTTATTTTAATAAAAAGAAAAGTTTTAAATTTTAGTGATTTTTGCATTTTATAAAATGTTGGGATGTTACAGACTACCACCCTTAAAAGGAATCTCGTCCCCGAGATTCAGAGAAGCTAGAAAGACAAAGCAAATGCTTGATTGATTCTGATAACTCGGGATGTTTTGGGAAATGAAATTTCTGACATGGAAAGTTGAAAACTGGTAGTGAATGGTTTTTCTGATTTGGGGAATGGAAAGAAAGATAGTTTGAGATCTCTGGGTTTAAGCGACTGAGTTTGAATTATCTAGGTGGCTACCACCCTTAAAAGAAAAGTTTTGTTGATAATTAGGCATTCCCATACACAACCAAAAATCAAGGTAATCTATTACAAACATCATCTAACAAACATCAAGCAACAAGGTTCAAACACAAGCAAATGCATACATGAAATTTCAAACTTATTTTGAGAAATCGAACAATTCGTTTATCAAACGAAACACACCAAAGTCGTGGGAACACGAAAGCAACAATACTGCCATACCACAATTTGATAGGTCAATACACTAAATCGATATGATAAGCTAAATAAGATAAATGGTGGTCCCTCTAACGTGGTTTTGATTGCTACACTTATCCCTCCTAAATATTACGCTTGCGTTTTATTGCGTGGTTATTTGCCACAGGCGTGACTTCTCCCTCAGTTGACTCTTCAAACAACACCTCTTCGGGGTCTTCTTCCTCTGGTCCTTCCTCCTTCGTAGCTGCAGATACAGTCACATCTCCAGTGCCTTGGTCACCTCCTTCAGCTACTGGCGGTGGTGGGGGTGGAATGAGTTGCGCCTCAAGCATAGCAATTTGCTCATCCTTGCCAAGGTTCTCCAAATGTAGTTCATGGATGAGTTCCTCCAACTGACCAATAAGATTTTCAGAAGCCTGGAGTTCTTGGGTTTTTGCGTGTATGACGGCTTGTGCATGATCCGCGACGTCATAAGCCTGTTGGACCCTCCTGGTCAGACAGTTGATGAGATAATCCAAGTCTTCAAACGTCTTGTTAACGAGGGGCAGGTCCAGGCGATTTCCTGTGTGAGCCATCGAGAGACCATGTGCATCCCTCTTCCCAAAGGCACGGAAGGGCGATCCTGGTGCTAGTTTGAATCGATACTTGTAACACAAACGAGCCATTAAGTCCACCATAGCTATGTTCACTCCCTCAATCCACTCTGGGTAGTAGGTGACATAGTCCACGGGCTCGAAGTCTGGCATCGTAGGATCCGGGGTCATGATGGTGCGTATTTCCCAACGTATCCCATGGGGTATGTCGGTCTCCTCCTTCCTTCCTCGGAAATAGGGTGGTGGTAGCTTCAATACACTTGTCAACCTAGACAGCTGCCTCCCAAAGATGAAACCCGACAAAACTCCAGCATACGCAGTCTCAGTGTATTCTCCCATCTAAAATTTTGAACAGGTAAGAGTATTAGAATTAAAAGGAAAGGGAAAGATGCAAGACAAGATAATGTAAAACAATATTAAAGGAAGGTTCAAAATTTACTCATGTTTTGGAAACCTAGTTTAGTTAACTATTTAACCTTTGGGGTCTCAGTCCAATCCTAGGGGTTTCGAACCTACAGGCAACACAGTGCTCTGATACCATCTGTAACGTACCTGCACTTTAAATAAGGCAGATACCTGTGTATAGTGCAAATCCCTGGATCGATTCATTTGCACACACAGCTTACGATGTAATATCACAACAAAGCGTCAATTTTATTACATCGATGATCCAAAATTACAAAATATTTAATACAAGTTGCATAGCATAAAGCTAGCATTGAAAAAGTACACATCGGAAATACAATAGCAGTGAGTCTCTATAACTTTCATGCTGCCACAGGCGAAAACATGTTGGTTGTAGACTCGAAACCTTTAAACGAAAACTCACTCGTAATCTGATCAAATCTGCAATAAGAAAAATATTGCAACAACGTGGGTCAGATTCCATTAAAAATGGAGTCTGGCAAGTGACACTATGGTGGACACTTAATGGAATAACTCTAAAGCCTAAATGCATATTTGGCTGGTGGAGTTCAAGGCTAATTTGCATAAAGCCAATTTTTCCTATCTTTTTGGAAAACACTTTTCTTGAAATCAAGACGAGTATGGCATGAAAACCATAAATCTCATCTTCCCTTGTTCACCCATCAAGTTTTATTTCTGAAGTTGGAATGGTGGAATCCTCCGTTGACGTCCTTGATCAGCTGCTCAAAATTGTCCGTACCGGGGACACGGCTAAGTACTTAGTTTTACACTCTGCAGAGGTTGTGCACGTTCACCATTGTACCCATTCAACCCAAGGTATCCTTTACACACCATTTGTGATAAGGAAAGGAGAGAATGAGACGAGATCTTTCAGAATCATTTTCCCTCCCACTCTGGCTTGACCCGTTCCACCTAACATCCCCCTACATCTGCTTGTCAAGCCGGAGAGAGTCCACGCAACATAATTGATCAAGCCAGAGCCCATATGGCAATGGCTGCACTGGAAGCAATCGTCACTCGGAGTTCTTCAGATTCCTCGGTTCCTGGGTGGCCATTCACAAGTGTACATACTCCAGGAACCATAGACATGGACCTGAGTAGCCACTCAACATAAACCATACAACCACTTACCACCCAGGTGTTTCATTAACTTAGTGGATGTGCACTCTCAGGTAAAAATCACCATGCTCACGGCCCTAAGTAGAATAGAAATTCTTCCTAGGCGACGACAACCATGAGCACAGTCCTGAGTAGTCACTTAACATTTTGTAAAACCTTTCATCAATTTCATAGCATCAATATTTCTGCTAAGTATGATATAGGAACCTAGACACAGGAGTAAGGGAATTCTACAAAGGTTTTAGCATAGCAATACTATCCTACTCATGCATATAAAATACACTAAGTAATGCATATATAAAATAATAGGAAGTTTATGAAGTGTGCCACTTGCCTTTGAATGTTGTCGTTGTTCACAACTCCTTTCAACGATACTCGGGACTCTCCGTTCAGTCTAAACAATACAAACAAACAACAATACAACAATCATAAAACAACACAACACCTACAAACAAGTTTCTTAAACTTCTAAGGAAAACATGACATGCATGATATGCAAGTTATTTCTAAGGACTAGAGATGTATGCCATGCCATGAAAAATCTTTTAAGTTAATGTAAGGCAAATAGGTGGGTCAAGAATGACTAAGGACTAAGGTCTTAAGTTGGATAAACATACTTTGTTTTATATCTTCTTGAAACAAGCACTCTAATGGCTTAGCCATGATGTGCAAAATACTTAGAGAAAAATACTAAGTCATTTGTTCAAGATGATCAACAATTATTATCAACTCTTAGTAAATTGGACATTCACTATAGTGAGAGAGACAGACACCCGGTCAGCCACTTAAATTGTGGAACAGGTCTCATGTCCGTGGACATGTAAGGTTTGTTTCCGGGCCGCTTCATCCCACTATGCTGCTAGGATCCAACAACTTCAAGATGATAACATCATGATCAAAATTTGTTTAAGTCTAAAAGACAAGATTAGGAAAGAGGGAAAATATAGAAAGAAGATGTAGTTGTCCTCCAGGCTTCATCTCCAGACTTGTAATATTCTCCTTGATGATGTCTTGATTGAAGTTTTGATCTTCAGACTTGGTGGTTCTTGTATCCTCGAGGCTGGTCTTGGATTTACTTAGTCTTCATGAAGTCTCAGAGGAGAAGAAAAGACAGAGAGAAAGACTTAGAGAATAAAAGTGAGGTTGGCCTTCTTGAACTTCTTCTCACTTTTCTTCTAAGTGCTTGACATCTTGAGGATGCTTCCAGAGTCTGTTTTCTTCTAAGTCCTTCATGAACTTCTTCTTGATTTTCTTCTAAGTGCTTCTTCTCCTTGAAGATACTTCTGAAGTCTTGTTTTTGGCTAAGTCCTTCATTGGTCTTCTAAGTGTCTAGTGCATAGCACTTTTCCCAAACTACTAAGTTTGAAAATAATCTTAACTTAGAGAAAACAAATGAAGAGGGGTTTTCCTATGAGAATAAAATATGCTATGAATGAAATGAAATTTTAAATCACAAGAAACACAAAAATAACTTTTGTGATTTCTTTATAAATATGCATGAATTTATAAATGCAATTTAATTAATTTCTAGTTTTGGAAAATATAATAAAAGGAATAATTATAAGATTAAAGTTTCCTATGATTAAATTTTTATAACAAAATTTTATAATTAGTGTTGATAGACAGAGAGCATTTAATTAAATCTATTGCAATTGGCTTTAATCAAAAATAATGTTTCTAAAAGTTATTTAAACAAAATAGTCAAACTTATTCAAATTGAACACACAACTATGAAATCATTCAAAAATTACTCAAAATTATTTTATAGCAGTGGCATTAATTTACAAATATTCTAAAGTTTCTAAAACATATTTAATTGCAATTTTTGGATTTATAGATTTAAAGTTATTACAAATCTACTTAAATTCACCATTTGAAATTTGAATATTCTATACTAAGTCAAATTTGAATTTTGGCCGATCTAAAATAATCTACATATCAAGAGCTTTCATTTGATATATCATTTGTGCAATTTGGAGTTAAGGTGAAAAAGTTATAATAATTCTAGTAGGGAGGGACTTTTCTGTAAAACAGCCGATTAAATCTAATTCGGAATAAATCAGAAAAACAGACGGCTACGTGGCGGGATGTGGTTGGCTGGGCTTGGCTCGGCTTGGCTCGGCTTCTTTGAATCTGGATAATTAGATCCAGATCCGATGGATCACATCGATCTGTACCGGTCTCTAAGCAGATCTAATCTCGTGCGTCGATAGAAGATCAGACGGTCAAGAGGCACTGACCTGAGGGTGGCGGCGCGATGGTTGCCGGCGATGAGGAAGACGGCGGCGCGGCCTCGGTTGACGACGGATTCGTCGCTCCGGTGACTCCCCAAACGAACGAAGGGTATCTCCGGTCGCGGAAAAACGCGGGAGAGAGGATGGCTGCATCGGTGGTGAGTCTCTCTTCTTGGAATGCCGTGGAGGAGTGGATGGAGGCGCGGCGACTCCGGCGATTCGGTCCGAGCACGAGACACTCCGTTCGGTTGCGAAAGGAGACGAGGGAAGTAGTCAGGGGATGCGCACGGACGCGAGGGAGAGGTAGGAGGGCTTACGGGCTCCGGAAAAGGTCTCCACTCGCCGGAGATCGAAGAAACACGGCGGCGGATGGTGCGGACTCCGGCGAGCTTCTCCGGCGGCCTGGGGGCACGATTTAATTAGGGTTTGAGGGGGAAAAGGGCGGCGGGGACGTGGGGTTTTATAGGGCAGGAGGAGGGAACCAACCGCGCGTCGATCTCGCCGGATTTGGAGAGAAATCGGGGACGAAGATCTCGGGAGAATTTCCCGGACGGAGGTTAGAGACGATGACGTCATCGCTGACGTCATCCCTTTATTTTCTTTTTGTTTTATTCCAATTTATTCATATCTTTTGATTTATTTGTCCAAATGAGGTCAAACGAATTTCTAAATATTTGTAATATTATTATCTTTCTGTTAAACCAATTGTGGGAGTGTTTTGAACACTTTTCAAAAATAATAAATTCGAAATATTGATTAAATGTAAAATTGACACTTTATGTTTAATTTAAACTAGGGTTTAATTAATTTTAATTTTGGCTAAATAAATTAATGAAATACCCATATTCAAATATGTTTGAATTTAAGTTATTTAAACTCATTTTCAATTTCTAAATTCATTTTTGGCTTTGGTATAATTATTAATGATATAACACAACTATATGAAAATGGAAAAGGGAAGATATAATGTATTTATTTTTAATTCAAAATAAATGGTGCACCAATATATTTTATATTAAGATAATTCATTTGAACTTCATAACAACTTTGGACAAGACCTTTGTTTTAATTTTATTCTTATTTAGAATATATTAATCATTTCATGCTTTGTAAATAGATGAAATTCATTTAAGCAAATGAAATGTTTATTTGGCTAATTCATTAATTTTAAATCTATGAAGTTTTAAAGTTATGCACTATAGGCTTATAATTTCCAAACTATATTTTGAACTTAGTTAAAGGAATGAAAAACCATTTAGTAATTATATACCATTTTGAATAATCTTGTATTTATGAATAGATATGGCTAAGTGGTTTAATTCAAATACTTATAAAGAAACTAATTTATTTAAAATAAAATGGATTGTAGTTTGTAAAATATTTGTCAAATTATATTTTAAGGTTTTTGAAACACAGTGGATAATAAAATGTTTTAAACTGTGACATTTGAAATATTAACTCAAGTTTGAAGTCTTTCATAGTTGGTTTCTTTATACATTTAATATTTTATTTTAATAAAAAGAAAAGTTTTAAATTTTAGTGATTTTTGCATTTTATAAAATGTTGGGATGTTACAATAAAATATGGTCCAAAATGACACCCATTTAATTTTCACAAAGATTAGTACATATTTGATGGATAGTACCTAAATATGAGTATTTCCTTACTTTCTATCTAAATTCGCCTCTTTAATTAACTTTATGTCAATTTTCCGAAAGTAATTCAAATTTGAACTACAACTGTGTGATAGTTTGCTCTGAAATTTCTTACAAAAATAATTTTCAGATACACAAGTAATGGTTACAACATAGCACCATCAATAGTTTTGGAAAATTTGATCACTTTTGATGAATAGTCATGCTCTCCATTTTGACTGTTTTTTGAAAGAAATGAAAAGAAATATATGAAAACATACTAAAAAAAATAAACCCTTTGGCATGGAGTCCTTTTACGTATACTAGTTTCTAGTAAAAATGATAAAATTAAATTTTGGCAAACTTTTCAAAAGCAAACTTTACAAAAATGTCAATCATCTACAAACATGCATAACTTTCAAGCCAAAATGACCATTATCATGTCATAGTTTGTGATAAAGTGCCCATATTCAGCACATATGTGTGCCATGGTATGAGAAACAACGTCACCGAAATGATTTTCAAAATTATTTTTTGAAATATTATTTTCCATTTTTTAAGTGCCAAAAATGATTTTGTTTTTGATGCAAGTACATAAAATATGGTCCAAAATGACACCCATTTAATTTTCACAAAGAGTAGTACATATATGATGGATAATACCCTAATTTAAGTATTTTCCTTACTTTCTATCTCGGCTCTTTAATTGACTTTATGTCAATTTTGTGAAAGTAGTTCAATTTTGAACTACAACTGTGTGATAGTTTACTCTGAAATTCTCACAAAAATAATTTTAAGGTACATAAGTTGTGGTTATAACATAGAACTGTCAATATTTTTGAAACATTTGACCACTTTTGATGAATACCCATGCTCTCCATTTTGACCGTTTTTTGAAAGAAATGAAAAAAATGTGAAAAATACCCAACAAAAGAAATCCTTTGGCATGGAGTCCTTTTACGTGTACTAGTTTCTAAGAAATATGATAAACTTGAGTTTTGGCAAACTTTTCAAAACAAAATTTTACAAAAATGTCAATTGTCTACAAACATGCATTAGTTTCAAGCCAAATGACCAATGTATGACTATTATCATGTCATAGTTTATGATAAAGTGCTCATATTCAGCAAATATGTATGCCATAGTATGGGGAACAATGTCACCGAAGCGATTTTCAAAATTAGTTTTAGAAATATCATTTTCCATTTTTAAGTGCTAAAAATGACTTTTTGTGAAGCTGGTACATAAAATATGGTCCAAAATGACACCCATTTAATTTTCACAAAGAGTAGTACATATTTGATGGATAATCACTAAATATGAGGAATTTCCTTACTTCTATCTAAATTCGCCTCTTTAATTGACTTTATGCTGATTTATTTTGGTTCTTGCTTGTTTTAAAAGACATTATTCATTATGCAAATGATGACATGGATGTCATATTTGGATTCCTCTCATTTTTAAGATCGATATAGACATTTTATTTAGTAAATTCCGATACACAAATATGAAGATATGAATTATTTCTTATTAAATGGAAAAGACAAAACTAAAGTAAAATTTTTGATTATTATTATTATTCAAGTATTATTAAACATAGTTATTTTGTTCGTTCAAATCTTCTTTTTAAATTTTAAAGATTAAAAAGTGTAATATCATGAATGAGGGTTAATATATGATTGATATCGTACTAATTGCATCAAGGTATGACATCTCAATTGGAATCTTATTTGAATAGAACTCAATAGTTAATCTGCTTTCCTGGAGCAATCTGAGGATGTGTGATTGTCTGGGAAGTTTGACTAATTGTTCATAGTTTGACCTTAGCTTAAGTGTGTGATATGAGATTAATTATATGATTAAATCGGTATTATAATATTAATGAAAAGGTTGGAATTGTTTTAAAGAAAATCAATCTTAAAAAAAAAATGTTTTCGAAACTATTTGATAGAACTAGGTCGACGGAGCTAGGCCGACGCCAATGCCTTCGGCGTAGCTATTAGACCGACGGCAACGACGCTACGCCGATGGATTATACGCCGACGACGTAACTTCGACGGTGGCCGTCGTCACACTTGTACACCGAGGGTACCCGTGCTGAGGCCGACGGTAAATGCCGTCGGCGTTCTCAGCGATTCCTGTAGTGTATCCAGTGTTATATAAGATAGCAAGAAAACGACGAAGAGCAAAACGATCAAACCAACGGGGACACGAGATTTTAACATGGAAAACCCCTCCAATCAAAGGAGAGGAAAAAACCACGGGCGCCAGCCTGCAATACTTCACTATATCGGGTGAGGTTACAAACACCGTGAATTTACAATGTGTGGCTTGAAGGGAATATGCCCTAGAGGCACTTAATAAACATAGTTTATTGGCAAGATCCCAATTGTTCATTATAGGTTTTACACCATGCTATAACTGTATTAAGCGAAAACATTAATACATGTGTGGTAGATAAAACAACCAGGTCCCTAGTAGCCTCAACTAAGACTAGTTTTGTTGCGCGATTGATGATCGAGGTTTTCCGATCATAGGGCATGGCGCCGGTGGGCAATGAAAGTCATATCGTTAGGTGTAACGATGTGATGGGCATACCCAATATTTATAGGACATAGTCATTACGCCTTAAAACTGTGAGACCAACTCTTATTGTTATTCCTGAAAGATACTTTGATCGCACCAAACGTCATATCTTATCTAGTGTGACAATAACGGTGATACTTTTGGGTATCGGAAGGGGGTAGTTGAGACGAGGGGTCAACAACGGGATTTGTCAGTCCGCATAGCCGGATAGATATTATAGGGCCCACACGGTGAAATTATGTCAAATGAGTTTGCAAACATGTGACTAGGTCACCAGCTCACATAATATCATAGACTAGTAGAAGATAGCGATGTCGGTAACGAGATCATGCTACGTATGGAGATATCTGAGAATGATGCTCGGACACGCTACAAAGGGTTTAAGACTAGACGTCCAGCTTTGTTAGATGAAAGTCATTCGTTATATCACAGGGATTATTTCATGGGGTCCAGGCCTACGAGTTAGTCATTGATCATAGAGGAGTCTTGATATTACCTGTTATTATATCGAACCGCAAGGGTAACACACTTAAGGGGTTTCGACAAGACAACCGGAAAGGAAAGAGATCACCGGGAGCGTCCGGGGAATGGTCCGATGGAGATCGGGCAGCGACGAAATAGTTTTCGGAGCTAGAATAAATTATATAAAATATGTTTGATATTAATTAGTGTAATTAATGTTTAAATATGATTTTATATATTTATTTTCGAATTTTTAAAGGCTGGTTTCCCTAAATGGGCCTTCTGGTGAAAAGAAGGCCCATGAGGGGGGGGGGGGGGGAAGTCCCCCCAGGGCTTCGGATTGAGGGAGGGCCGGCCTAGGTGGGCCAAATAGGGCCCACCTAGGGCCGGCGCACTACCCTAGCCGCACCAGGTAATGGGGGATAGTCCCACATTGCCCGACTGGCAAGGTTGGCTCCCCCTGGGAGCCTATATAAGAAGGAGCACCCGTGGCCTTTTAATTCACCAATTAATTCCCTAATTCTCTCTCGACCTCGTGATTTCCTTTGTCGGAGTTGCGCCGAGTTGAGAGGGGGATATCTTCCATCATAGCCCATTGTCGCGCTGCTGGTGTTCCAGTCCAAGTCTTCCGCTGCTCGTCCTGGACTGGAGCTTCGGAGGCCGTCGTCTCCACCGTATGTGTGTAACGCCCTGCGAGGTGCTGCGCTAGCGGTACTCGGAGGCCTACTTCCTCCACCCGACCTCGAGGCCATCTTCATCGTCTTCGTCGCGTCGAGTTCTTCGTGACCTAGAGGTTGGCTACATCGTCTTCGTCGTCAACGCTTGTGCAGGAGCGTAATCCCCGCTATTCGGTCTACGAGGGTATGTATTCCGATCTCCGTCGTACTACTATATCTGCATAGAATAGATCTTGGCATGTTTTAAGGATGTCGTTGCTAGGATTTTTTTTGTTTTCTGCACACGATCCCCTTCATGGCTTACCCCAACAGGCGACTTACAAGATGTATTTCTACGCTACGGCCCAATCCTCCCGGCGACGGGCCTCCGCTTTGCTCCGAAGTTGGCCGCTCACTTCACATCGTCATATGAATTTGGATCACCATAAAACAAGACTCCACCTTGAGACAAATTCCATCTTGTAGTATGAACGAGAGCCTTCACCCCTGAAACAACAAAGAGAACACTTTCGGCGCCAAATAGCCTCTTGGGCTAAACAGTGATACCAACTAACCCTGAGCATAGCTCAAACTTAGATACAGGAACAAGCTTTGTCATCATATCAGCTGGATTATCAAGAGTACTAATCTTGCATACCTTCAACTTACCTTGTGCAACAACATCACGCACATAATGGTATTTGATGTCAATGTGCTTTGTTCTCTCATGGAACATCTGATCCTTAGTAAGGTAAATAACACTCTGACTATCACAAAACAGGTTAATGCAAGTATCAACTACACAAAGCTTAGCAAACAAACCTTTCAACCAAACAGTTTCCCGTGGTGGATTGGTCAACAACTAGCTGAAGTGTTGCCTTCCAACTAACAACACAACCATCAATGGTGAACACATAACCTGTGAGGGACCTCCTCTTATCCAAATCGGCAGCAAATTCTGAATCTACATAGCCAACGAGTCCCTCATTAGCTCTGCCAAACTTCAAGCAAGCATCAGACGTGCAACGGAGGTACCTGAAAATCCACTGAACATGTTTCCAATGTTCTTTACCAGGATTAGGCATGTATCTACTCACCAAGGACATAGCATATGATAAATCAGGACGTGAACAGACCACAACATACATCAAGGAACCAACAACACTAGAATAGGGAACTCCAGACATGTACTCCAAATCATCATTAGTAGTTGGACATTGAGTAGATGACAACTTAAAATGAGAAGCAATAGGAGTACTAACAGACTTTGCATCATGCATGTTAAAACGATGAAGAACTTTCTTAATGTAACTCTGCTGACTAAGAAATAAGAACCCAGACTTTCTATCACGTGTAATTTCCATACCTAGGATTTTCTTAGCAGCACTAAGATCCTTCATCTCAAATTCGCTACTCAACTGTGACTTGAGAGCAACGACATCTTTCATGCTCTTGGCAGCAATCAACATGTCATCGACATATAACAACAAATATATAGGCGATCCATCAACCAACTTAAAGTACACATAACTATCAAATTCAGACCTCTTAAAGCCATGTGACAACATAAATGAATCAAACCTTTTATACCATTGACGAGTGGATTGTTTCAAACCGTAGAGAGACCTTTTCAACTTACAAACAAGATCCTCCTTACCCGGTACTATGAACCCTTCTGGCTGGTCCATGTATATCTCCTCCTCCAACTCTCTGTGCAGAAACGGAGTTTTAACATCTAACTGCTCAAGCTCAAGATCACGCATAGCAACAATGGAGAAAAATGTCCGAATAGAACTATGCTTGACAACCGGAGAGAAAACATCATTGTAATCAATACCAGGAATTTGACTGAAACCTTTTGCCACTAACCTTGCCTTGAATCTTGGAAGCTCACTTGGAGACAAACCCTCCTTTCTTTTGAAGATCCACTTGCAGCGGACAGCCTTCTTTTGTTTAGGCAAGCGCACAACATCCCATGTGCAATTCTTCTCAAGTGACTACATCTCCTCTTGCATAGCGGAGATCCATTTATCACGATCACTTGTGGCAATAGTTTCAGTATACGTGGACGGCTCATGTCCATGCTCCACCTGTTCTGCACAACTCAGAGCATAATTAACAATGTTACACTCCTCAACTAACCGTGTAGGTTTAACAATATTTCTCCTTGTTCTGCGATCAACGATGGACTGATTTTCTGGCTGCAAAACAGGAGATGAGTGCTGAACAGTATCATTATCAGAATCATCTTAAGTATAACCATCATTGTCAACGATGACATTACCCTTTTCCACAGGGTGCTCCACCTCGACACGAACCTGTTCCTCATCAGAACTTTCTGAAACATCTGAGGACAACTTATCAAAGTACATATCAGATTCATTGAAAACAACACTCCTACTCATGAATGCCTTGTTACTTTCTGGATTCCACAACTTATATCATTTTACTCCCGAACCATAACCGATGAAAATAGACTTAATAGCTCTCGGCTCTTAACTTTCCAATATCAACATGAGCATAAGCAGTGCAACCGAAAACCTTAAGCTATGAGTAATCAGCAGGAGTACCATACCATACCTCAATGGGAGTTTTCTTGTCGAGGGGAATAGATGGTGACCTGTTTATCAAGTAACATGCGGTGGCAGCCGCCTCAGCCCAAAAACGCATACTCATGCGAGCGTTAGATATCATGCATCGACCTTTAGACATAATAGTCCTGTTCATCCGCTCCGCTACACCATTCTGCTGGGGCGTGTACGGGATGGTGAGGTGCCTGACAATCCCTTCTGTTCTACAAAAATCATTAAAAGCATTCGAACAGAATTCACCACCATTGTCAGTACGAAGAATGTTCACCTTCCTCTCAGTTTTCCTTTCTATCATAGCTTTCCAATCTTTAAAAGCAGCAAACGAATCATACTTATTTTTCATAAAATAAGGCCAAACTCTTCTAGAGTAATTATCAATAATAGTAAGCATATAACGAGCACCACCATATGAGGGCTTACGTGATGGCCCCCAAACATCAGCATGTACATAATCAAGTGTACCTTTGGTGGTATGAACGGAAACATTGAACTTAACTCTCGTGTGCTTACCAAATATGCGGTGTTCACAAAACTGCATCTTACCCAAACTGCAGTCATGCAACAAGTCTCTCTTGATCAATTCTGCCATACCAAGTTCGCTCATGTGTCCAAGACGCTTCTGCCAGAGGTTAGTTTTATTTGCGTCATCATGAGAAACACCAGCAACAGTGCCAGATAAAACGCTGCCTCTAAGAACATATAACTTAGCAGAATTCATATCACCAACCATAGTAATGAGAGAACATTTTGATACCTTCAGGAGTCTGTTCCCGCCGGTATACTTGTACCCGTCACAATCAAGGGTACTGAGCGAGATCAAATTTCTCGCCATGGTTGGTATGTGCTTCACGTCCGTCAACGTGCGTGTCATGCCATCATGGGTCTTGATCTGAACTTATCCAACGCCGGCAATGGTGCATTGTTGGTCGTTCCCCACACGCACAAAGTCTCCAGTCTGCACAAACTCATAAGAACTGAGCCAATCTCTGTTACAGCAAATATGAAATGAACATGCAGAATCTAGAATCCATTCATCTTGACGTGAAACACATGCAGCTAAAACAGCTAGGCATTCGCCATCAGAACTACCATCAACAACAGGAGCCTCACCGGTATCATTACCTTCATTATTTTTCTGTTGGTAAGTACCTTTTCTTTTCTCCTTGTTCTGCAGCTTCCAACAATCATCAATGATATGGTTCTTCTTACAATACCTGCAGAACTTATCACGGTCTTTAGACTTTGAGCGACCTCTGTCGCCCTTGCTCTTGTCTCTGTTGTTGTAGTTGTTGTTGTCTCGCTGCTGAGGCCTTCCACGGACCTCCAAAGCATCACCCTTTGAAGATGACGACTCCTCCTTCTGTACCATACCCTTCATCTTTTCCCTCGTCATGAGGGTCTCATAAACTTCAGAAGTGGTTAGTTCATCACGACTAAGCAGTATGGTATCACGGAAATTTGCATAGGAATTTGGCAGCGAAACTAGGAGTAAGAGAGCTAGATCTTCATCCTCATATTTTACCTCCATCGACACTAGGTCGGAAACGATCTCCTTGAAGATCGATATGTGATTCATAACAGAACCACCTTCTTGCAACTTGTGCGAGAACAACTTCATCTTCACATGCATCTTGCTGGTCAGATCCTTGGACATACAGATCGACTCCAGCTTAGCCCACGCAGCTGCGTTTTTCTCCTGTAGAACTTCTTGCAGGATATCATTAGACAGATGCAGTTGAATAAGAGATGTTGCCTTACGGTCTTTTCTCTTCTCATCGGCGGACCACTCGGCCGCCGCCTTATCACCGAATTTCTCCAGCGCTTCGTCAAGATCATTGGACTGTGCGAGGTCGCACGCATCTTTACCTGCCATAACGAGAATCTCGTCTTGTAGTCCAACAATGGTAGATCAAACTTCATCGAAGCCATCCAAAACCGTAATTTGAAAACAGATCTGAAACACGGGCTCTGATACCACTTGTTATAGAAGATAGCAAGAAAACGACGAAGAGAGGAACGATCAAACCAACGGGGACACGAGATTTTAACGTGGAAAACCCCTCCAAACAAAGGAGAGGAAAAAAACCACGGGCGCCAGCCAGCAATACTTCACTATATCAAATGAGGTTACAAACGCCGTGGGTTTACATTGTGTGGCTTATCCCAACAGGCGACTTACAAGATGTATTTATAAAGGGTAGAAACCCTAAGCCTCCCTTCGACGGGCCTCCGCTTCGCTCCAAAGTTAGCCGCTCACTTCACATCGTCATATGAATTTGGATCACCATAAAACAACATCCAGTGGTTTGCTTACCGGTCCAAATACCGCGGTTAACAACAACGAAAAATTTCACTATTTGAATTTCGGTGGAACTCTTCCTCTTAAAATAGGTCTTTCAACTTTATGACCTTTCCATGTGTGTATTTCAAAATTTCTGCGAGCATCTCGTTCTTGTAATTTCCCATAGTCACGGTTATCAGAAATCCCTGGTATTTTTTACATTCCAGTATACAAATACCTTAGGTTACAAACAAGATCGACTCTGATGTTGGATGTCGTGTGCTAACAAAGAGAGAACTTCTAGGCGTCCGACCTTTCTCTCCGATGTACGTCCAACGGCTTGTTGTGCCCGTTTGTTTGCATCAACTCTTTCAACCACGAGCGTCAGATGTTGTGTGTCGTACATGTTTCGGATAGAAAAATGTCTTACGCAAAGCAAATTCGGCTAACAAACTAGTTTGTCAAATATGTGATCGTTATGTCGCAGGTTGCAAGGAGAGCAGTCTTTTGGCTCCGGGCCGCATATGCACCATTTATTTAGAATATATTTTAAAACGCATTTTAAAATGTTAAAACGCTATCAAAAGGAGTTTTTCACGTATACCTTCACACAATCACACTACTCTATGTGTTCACAAAGCCGTTTCGTAAAACGAATCTATGATCAGTCTAAAAAGAAGACAATGTTTTTTCTTAAATAAGGTTCCTTAGAGACATTTTTCTATATTTTTGCAGGTTACAGAAATTTCTGACCTTTCCATGTGTGTATTGTAAAATTTCTGCAGCCTCTTTGCCTCAAGTGATTAAACTCATCAACTACACCAACCACATTTCTTACCTCAAACCTCTCTACAATCTCTTGAATTCACTCTTGCCAAGATATATTTTCCCCGATTCACTAAGAAACTGTTGTACCTTGAGCATCACGTCTTGTAATTTCCCATAGTCACGGTTACCAGAAATCCCGGTATCCTAGTACTTTTACATTCTACCATCCAAATGCCTTACATTACAAACGAGATCGACTCTGGTGTTGGACGCCATGTACTAAAAAAGAGAGAACTGCTTGGCGTCCGATATTTTCTGTCCAATGTCCGATGTACGTTCGACAGACTGTTTTGGCCGTTTGTTTGCATCGTTGCATCACATGTTACCAGGAGAGCTGTGTTTTGGCTCCCGGTCGCATATGCACCAATTATTTAAAATATATTTTAAAACGTATTTTAAAATGTCAAAAAGTTATCAAAAGGAGTTTCTGACATATACCATCACACTACTCTATGTGTTCACAAAGCCGTTTCGTGAAAAACTATTTTATGATCAGTCTAGAAAAGAAGAAAATGTTTTCTTAAATCATCAAGTGGGCAAATAGAATGTGGACATGTATCAGTTAAACAAAACTTCCACATTTTTTGAACATTTTGAAATGTATTTTATGAGAAAGGGGAGCACATATGTCGGATGGGTAACTACTTGCCCTGAAAAATATGATTGAATCATATTCATCTGATTCAAAATATAAAAAAAAGTATGTGAAATAAACTGTCAAAGCCGGCTCTATTGCTCTCCCAGATGAAGGAAAAAGAAAAGGACCTACTAAACAAAACAAAAAAATGGTGGCTCCCAGATGAAGGACTGCAGGTGTCCTGCCCTAGTGAACAAGGGAATGGGACTAAATATCATCTTCGAGCTTTTTCACGGTACCCTATACTGCTAGGGACAGGGAACAGTATACAACCATCCAACCATTGATTTTTTTGTTGGGATATATCAACTAGGGGTATAACCAACCTGGATCAATCCGGCTAGTCCAGGGTGGCCCAAGGGTGGTAAGGCCGAAGCCTGCCGGGCGGCCCAGATAGCTGACGTACAAGGAAGTAGGCGGACGGTCCAAGGAAGGCGGAAGGCCGAAGCCCATCAAGCCACCAAGCCCGGGACGGAAGGCGACAACTAAGCCGGCTGGGTCTAGGACTCTGTTTACTTGCCGGACAAGTACTTACCTTGTACCCTGGGGTCTGGCCGCCTATATAAGCCGGCCACCAGGGAGCCTTTAGGGCAGACGCTTCAATAGGCATCATACACATTGTAACCTGTTCACGGCTATTGCCTCAGAGTGAATTATAGCAGCACATAGGATCTCGCCACCGCTGTGGGATCCGAAGCTGGGTAAACTCGCCGTGTTCAATCCCGTCCTCGACGACACCAACCTTCTTCCCCACAATCCATACGTAGGCTAGAGGACCCCCGTCTCCTATCAATTATGCCGATACCACGACAGTTGGCGCCCACCTGGGGGCATAAGGTTCCTGGCGTCACGTTCCAGGCGGGAATACTTGGCGGCGTGGGCAAGCAGATCGCCGTTGGTCGCGTCACAAGGTATGGCGGCCATAGCTACGTCAACTCGGATGAGTCCTGGCTCCCGGCGGACGACTACCTTATCAGATGCGCAATCGTACCGATCGGAGGGATCGACGTCTTCATCGGGTACACGCCAGAGGCGTACGGCCTACCGTGTTTCTACAACCCCACCCACCAACCCTTCGACCAAGCAGTCGACCGACAAGATGGATCTGAATCCGCCTTCTCCCAGGAGTCGGCCGAGTCGGATTTCCACTTCGTCGGAGTTGTCGGACTGGGATCAGACTCCCAGCCGGAAAACAACGATCCTGAGTCAATCCTCCCTGCTCTACAGGAGGATGCGATGTCAGATGCCGGATCCAGATCTACCGTTCAAGTCAACGTAGATTCTGACTCTGATGATGATGCTAGTCTCTTCGAAGAGAAGATCAAAACCCGCTTTTCCAGTGGTAATCCGGCTCCTTCAAAGGGCACATCGGATACTGACATGCCTGACAAGCTGGCCATGATGGTTGTTGTCGGTCACGAGACAACCCCAGTTACTTCGGAGGCGCAAAACAAGCCGGCGGAAGATGCCGGCGACATCACTGTCGGCCAACTCATTGAAAGTTCTGACAAGGTGCGCGCAAAGAAGAAAACTGGCCTCGAGAAAGGCGGCAGCAGCAAACCCACGGATTTGCTCTCCGTCATCAAAGAAGTAGACGAGATCATGAATACTCCGGTGAATAAAGACACCCCACTCGACGAAGTGGAAGAGCTTAGGCTTAACATGCTTAAGCACTCTGACTTCCTGCGAAAAAGAGAGGAGCACGTTGAGAGCCTTGCGAAGAAGATCG
The DNA here is from genome assembly GCA_026929855.1 of Poa annua. Taxonomy (NCBI): domain Eukaryota; kingdom Viridiplantae; phylum Streptophyta; class Magnoliopsida; order Poales; family Poaceae; genus Poa; species Poa annua. The sequence continues at coordinate 85,066,379 of CM049430.1, forward strand.
AGAAAGAACAGGAGAAGATGTCGGCCAAAACAAGCCGGCAACTCTTCGAGGAGAAAAGGTCATAAAAAAACCGCCGTGGAAAAGAGCCGCCTACGCAAGCAACGACAGCGGCTCAAGATCTAGGGTTCGACTGGCGCACGGCACCGCAGCGCGTGGACAGAAGGGGAGATGTTGTCTTCTGCACCCCGGTCCTCAACGCGGCCGCCACGCTCGATACCCTAGACGACAACACTTACACGGCGGAAGAAAAGCTGGCCAACGCAAGACACTTCGTGAGCAAGGCCCTAGAACAACAAGCTCGCGCTGATTCCTACGGCCACATGGCGGATGCTCGCGGGGGAGACCTAGAGTCTAAGTCGGGAAAGTGCAAAGCTGCACCCGGCACCGACCCCAAAGGCCCGTCTGGCTCCAGTAGCCATGGCGACAAAAGGAAGGCAACGCCACCTCCAAAGAAGGCGCCACCGCCAAAGCTAAGGCGGGACGAGAATTCTAGGACAGGAAGCAGAGGAGACCTGCCACCTCCATCCCAGCCAAGACGCGACAACGGCGGTAGCCGGAACAACAGGCCGCCGCCTAGAAAAGATGTCGGCAACGACCCTCTCAGGAGAGGTCGAAGCCGGTCTCCGCAGCGTAGCACCGGCAGCAAGAAGAGAGAGGAGGTAGAAGGGCCCAGGCGCAGCATAAGCCGGGCAGCGCAGGACGAGCCGGACGCAAACAGAGGCGCACGACAGCTCGATCCAAAAGACGCACGACACCGCCTACAAGACATAGCAAGAGGAAAGGAGCCGCTATACTCTGGACCAAAGTGCTTCGGTGACGCCATCCGCAGAGAGCTGTTCCCTAAGGACATGACATCAGTGTCAAAAAACTGTTCTAGGTACAACGGCCTCGTTAAGCCGGACTCATGGCTATCCGATTATGCCATGGCCATAGAAATTGCCGGCGGGAGCAGCTATATTGCCGTCCGCAACCTACCTCTCATGTTGGAAGGCACGGCAAGAGCTTGGATCGACAACCTTCCTGAAAAGTGCATCCATAGCTGGTACGACATGGAAAAGGTTTTCTCCCTGCACTTCCAAGGAACATACAAGCGTCCAAATACCTACACCGATTTGCAACGCTGTATACAAAAGCCGGACCAAACCATGACAGATTTTGTCAGCCGTTGGATATCCGAAAAAGCCAACTGTCATGGTGTTTCGGACGCACAGGCTATCCATGCCTTCTACACGGGCCTACAGAAGAAGTCCTTGCTCCGTCATAGGCTCGTCCGCGAGCAAATCACGGACCTTGGTGAGATGCTCAACCTGGCCGCCCAATACGCGGCGGCGGATGACGACGCCCGGGACGATGACCCAGACGTCAACATCATACAAAGCGGAACAACAAGCGCAAGCAGGCGGCAGATGACAAAGCCGGACCTTCCAATGAAGTAGCCGTAGCATTCCAAGGGAACGCCGGCAAAAAGAAGTGGAAGAATAAGAAAGATAGTCGCGAAGCCGGCTCAGGGCCTAAGGCGGCACGAATCACTTATGAACAGACAAAGCTTTTGCCATGTCCTATCCACGCCTCACTAGGCAAGGTCAACCATATGCTTGGCGAGTGCCGTTTCATGGACGACTTCAAAAAGGATCCCACAGTCGGCTAGAAGTCAAAGAAGTCAAAGAAGAACGACAAGAAAGACAACAAGGAGGATGAGGATGACGACGACATGTCTATCTCAAGCGAAGACGACGCAGCCGCCAAGAAAAAGAAGCCGTACTGCTAGGGACAGGGAACAGTATACAACCATCCAACCATTGATTTTTTGGGGGGGCCATTTAGATATTTCCCGTTCTAAAAATGGGAAGACCTACTGCTTCCGGCATTTTCCTTGGCTGCCGCCGCCGGGGCCGACCACGCCGTTGCATCCCTCTCTACCGGTGTGCTTCTGTCGTCTCTATTGTTGACGCCGCCCTGCTGATCTCATGCCCGTTGACGCCACTTACGTCCTGCCGAGGCGCCCACATTACCCTCCCACTCTGGCACGAACGATAATGGATCTAAACGGATTGTGAAGGCATGAACCAAGTTCCGGAATTTCCAATCTCCATCCATAGACATGGAAGTTCTGACAAAGCTGAAAATGAAAAACCTCCCTTGTTAACCTTACATCAACCTAAGGAAATCTGCCCACAACTTTCAGCAACATATACAATTGCTAAAAATTCATGATTCTTTGTATGACTTGAGAAAAATCTCTTTTACAGTTTTTAGCCACTCACAAATCTCCCCACGAACCATGGAAGTAATTGCTGCATAGAACAACTAAGGTCTACATCTGATGTTGTATTGGATCTTGGGCCATTGTAAAGCGAACAAGAAATCGTAGGGAGGCTGCAGCCGAAAACGCGACGTCGTCTAGTACCGGAACAGCTGCAGGGACGGGCGGAATTACTGAATGATTACTGCTCCAAGGTGAGCGAGCAGTGTTGGTCATACTGCTGGCCTAATAGCTGGCCCAATTCTAACAGTATAGATCCATACACGACGTTTGATCTACAGGGATGGACGGCCTGTATTCACTGCAGGGTACCATAAAAGAGCTCTCATCTTCCCATGTCGTCTAATCCACCTGCAAACTCCCACCACTAATTCCCATTCCCTGTTGTTTGCCAAACACGCTGCGAGAGATCGTTTCATAGCAAGGATGAGACACGAGTCCCGACATGGCGACATAGGCATTCAAGCAACAGCACAGATCGGAACACTCTTCCGATATTTCCATCCATTCTTCCCAGGAGACCAATAGGAGCAGCGACTGAATCCTCCTCTTACCATGCATGGTGCTTTGCGGCCTCCAAGAAGTCATTGCGATACCGGCAGGCTGCAGGCACCACATCTCACAGGCGACAGGAACAAATGGCCAACCAAGAGAAGATCTTGCCAAGGAGACCAGACCTGCCAAACAAGCTTCTTGAAGGCAGAGCATCAGTCCAGTACTATCAAATCTTCAGTACGTCTTGAAAAAATCGATCAAAACGTTCAATGAATCAAGTCCAACCGCCGTGCATTCATCAGTCCGTTGCACGAAGCTCCAGAGAGAAATTATCGACCCGATCGTCGTTCGTGTTCTTCTCCGATCGACCTAGTATTGCAGGCCTTGAAGCAGACCTCCATACCTCCTTACGTTGCCTCCGAACTCTCCATACTCCAAGCTCCTGAACAACTGGAGGGCCCGTACGCCGGCGGCAGCGGCGAGCCTCGGGCTCCTGCATGGCGGATGGAAGCCGAGCTGCGCGGCGATGCGCTCCAGACCAACCGGCAGAATTGGGCACTCGGCCGCCATCCCTGCGACATCGTAGACCTGGTCGCCGAGGAACTTCCGCACGGCGCCGAGGAACCCGGCCACGTCTTGCGGCAGCGGGAGACCCCCGGTGACGATTTTGAGCAGGTAGGCGACGTGGTAGGTTCCGGTGTAGGTGACCCACGACAGGCCGCGCAGGGGTCCGATCAGGCCGGAGCGCAGCAGCATGGCACCGAGGCTACGGGCGTCGATGCCGTTCTTCGCGAGCTTGTCCACGTAGAGGCCGCGGCCGGCGAGGTTGGCGAGGGACTTGGCGTCGTGCGGGTCGGCGACGCGGCGGAAGTCGCAGAGGTTGAACTCCCAGGCGTGCATCCAGCCGTGGTGGTCGCAGAGAGCGATCCCGACCTGGAGCGGCTTGAGGGCGTCCACGTTGGCCTTGACGAGGGCGTAGCGCTGCTCCGCGGTGAGGGGCTTGTTGTCCTTGCCGGGGAGGTGGACGAGGCCCGGGTAGTGCACGTTCACGGCGACGTGGCGGGCGCCGGCGGCGAAACGGCAGAGCTTGTCGGACTCGTCGTGGAAGTTCCAGGCCCACACGGGCTGCGCAGTAACGTTGGCGTGCGGCGGCAGCGGCGGCGGCATGGGGATGGCGTGGTAGAAAGTCGGCGGTGGCGGATGCACGCGATGGTAGGGCGAAGGTGGCGGTGGTGGATACATCGGCAACATGGCTGATCAACGTCGATTATGCGTTGCTGCTGTTTCCTTCTTTTTTTCTTTTCTTTTCGCGAAGAAGTTGCGTTGGTTTGCTGCTATATATGGTGTCAAGGTGTGCCGTGGATTATATAGAAGTACTGTGAACTGTGTAGACTCGTAGAAGTTCTAGCGGGAGTCCAACACATGATCCGAATCAATTTAAAAAAAAAAAAACACATGATCCGAATCGTAGAAGTACTGTGTAGACTCGCACATGTTTAAACTATTAACCACGATGTTTTGGTTGAGTTAGATTCGGACTAGGAGACTGTAACCGATTCGTTTTGATATCCGACGAAAAAAGAGAACTGAGACTAGGAGACTGTAACCGATCCATCATATTATTTTTTTGCTGCTTCACATCCAGTGGCTTGCTCACCTTTCCGAATACCGCGGTTAACAACTCATAACCGGATTACCCAGTCAAGCGAAAATTTTCACATCATTTGATTTTTTTGTTTTGAGAAACACAGTACAGACACAGAAGCTTACAAACACACACGTACAGACACTCCTATGAACGTTCGCACACAAACCCTACCACTATGAGCACCTTCGAAAGACCAGTCCGGCAGATCTTGAGGTTGACGAAGTCACCACAGGCGCATCGCTGTTGACGGGCACGTCACGTACCACTGAAAGCATAGCGCCGGTTAATTCCTGAAAAATTCAGAAAAGTGTGACCACCCATGTCAAGTCTAGGACTTAAATCTGGGTGGGCTGGTTCCACCACAAGGAACCAACCAGTAACCAACCAGTTGAGCTAGGCCCACTCCACTTCACCACATCATTTGAATTTCGTGGAATTCTTCCTCTTAAAATCACTCCAGTACTATCAAATCTTCAGTACGTCTTGAAAAAATCGATCAAAACGTTCAATGAATCAAGTCCAACCGCCGTGCATTCATCAGTCCGTTGCACGAAGCTCCAGAGAGAAATTATCGACCCGATCGTCGTTCGTGTTCTTCTCCGATCGACCTAGTATTGCAGGCCTTGAAGCAGACCTCCATACCTCCTTACGTTGCCTCCGAACTATCCATACTCCAAGCTCCATGTGCTGAAATATTGGACCTTTTAACCCATTATCAATTCCTGAAAATCACTAAGCCCATATTGTCATGGCATGTGGTGGGAGTTTAGTCCCATACTGCTAGTTGGATAAAATGTGCATCAGCTTATATACTGAGGCACTCTACTACTAGTATGAGTTGGTATGAGGTATGAGGAGAATAGCTGTGTACCACACGCGCTCCTCCGCCGCCCGCCTCGACACATCACGTCACGCCACGCCACGCCGCGGGTTACGGGAATCTCGCCGAGCCGATTGATTGCTAGCTGAAACGTCGTGTCTTAAGTGCTCTTAAGTACGTGCATTTTCAGTCTTAACGATTATTCATTATGTGCGTTTCGCCTGTACCCTTTGTCTCCCGCGTCTGTGCATAAAAGGAGAGGTCGCTCCTCTCCGAAGACACACCAGACAACAGAACCATCCGCCCACAACCGCCACCGTCGTTCCATCCCGCTGTAGTTGCCATCGTTGATCCCATCCCGTTCGCCGTGTACACGGTCGACGGGAGAGCAGGGCTCCGAAACCCCACCTCTTCGTTTCCTGTACGGGAGAGGGGCGATTAAGTTTTTGGGGAGCGTCTCCTACGTGACTGCTCGCCAATCTTCATCCACTACGTCGGCTACTTAACCTACTTCCTCTGTCGCGTCACCTTCATCGTCATCATGAGCACCGACGCCAAGATCGAGAAGGCTGCTGCAGAGAAGAGGATCGCCGACGAAGCTGCTTCCGCTTCGGTCAATTGGCCAACCGTCGGGTATAATATGTCTGTACCTCTCCTAGATATTTACTTGTTTACTGTACTAGCGATTTGCGTAGATGTATCTACTATATGTCTAGTACACAATTACACTACTAAGTTTCAGTATGTCATTAGCACCATATGCGTCATGATTTTAGTTAATATTTGGATTAATATAATCGGAAAATTGCTTATATACTCAACAATCCAAAAACCTAATCTGTGTAGGCAATTTTCCGTGAATGGTTTTGCTGCTGCACTGAAACCAGTCTCGTTTACGGGGACATATTTTAATCGTTGGCAAACCAAAACCATCTTATGCCTCACTGCGATGAACGTGTTCTGGGTCGCCGGTGTCACTCCCACTGAAACGATTACTCCTGAACAGGAGAAGGCGTTTAGGGATGCCACCGTCGTCTTCATTGGAGCCGTTCTGAGCGTGATCGGAGATAAGTTGGTTGACGCATATTTACATGTGCGGGTTGCCAAGGACTTGTGGGAAGCGCTCGAATCTAAATTCGGCGCAACTGATGCTGGAAGCGAGATGTACACTATACAGCAGTTCCATGATTACAAGATGGTTGATAACCGTTCTGTATTGGAACACGCTCATGAGATACAGTGCATCGCTAAGGAGCTTGAGCTTCTAAAGTGTGTGTTACCGGGCAAGTTTGTCACGGGATGCATAATCGCAAAGCTGCCCAATTCCTGGAGAAACTTTGCTACTACTCTGAAACATCAGAGGCGTGAATTCTCTGTTGAGGATGTCATTGGCCATCTGAGTGTTGAGCAGAATTCAAGGGCAAAGGACTCACATGGAAAAGGCGAAGGTGTTTCTGTTGCCAATATGGTACGGAAGAACTTCAACTCCCACAAGCACAAGGGAAAAACTGTCGTCCAACAGAATACCGACTTCAAGAAGAAGGGTAACAAACCTTTCAAGAAGGATAAGAAGAAAGATGCATGCTACACCTGTGGTTCAGAGGAACATTGGGCTCCTAAGTGCCCGAAGAAGTTCAGGAAACCAGGACAAGATCCCAAGTCTGTCAACATGATCGTGAGCAACAATGAGAACGGTGCATCCGGGTACGGTAATTTGTTTACTGTATTTTCAGTTTTTTAGTCTAACGAATGGTGGATTGATACTGGTGCAAATACTCATGTGTGTGCTGACATTTCATTGTTTTCTTCTTATCAGGTCATAGGGAACTGATCCGTATTGATGGGGAATGGCGCAAGTGCTTCTGTTCTTGGTGTTGGCACGGTCGATCTGAAGTTTACTTCGGGAAGGATCATGCAGCTCAAGAACGTTCAGCATGTCCCCGCCATCAAGAAGAATCTCGTTAGTGGCTCCCTTCTATGTAGAGAGGGGTTTAAGTTGGTATTCGAGTCTAATAAAGTAGTTGTTACGAAATATGGACTATTTGTTGGAAAAGGTTATGAATGCGGAGGCATGTTCCGCTTTTCTCTTACTGATTTTTGTAATAAAGTCGTGAACAATATTCATTCGAATGTTAATGAGACAGAAGTTTGGCATTCACGTCTTTGTCATATTGGTTTCGGTTGTATGACGCGGCTAGCAAAACTAAGTTTAATCCCATCTTTCACTTTAGCCAAAGGTTCTAAATGTCTTTCGTGTGTTCAAGCAAATCAACCTCGTAAGCCTCATAAAGCTGCGGAGGAAAGACACTTGGCACCATTAGAACTTATACATTCTGATCTTTGTGAGATGAATGGTGTTTTGACTAAAGGTGGAAAGAGATACTTCATGACACTAATAGATGATTCCACTAGATTTTGCTATGTATATTTGTTAGGTACTAAAGATGAGGCTCTACACTACTTTAAAATCTATAAATCAGAAGTTGAGAACCAACTTGAAAAGAAAATTAAACTCATCCGGTCTGATCGGTGGAGAGTACCTCTCTAATGAGTTCGACTCTTTCCGTATGGAACATGGAATTATTCATGAGAGGACGCCTCCCTATTCTTCCCAGTCAAATGGGGTTGCCGAACGGAAAAACCGTACTCTAACTGATTTGGTTAACGCCATGTTAGATACATCGGGATTATCCAAGGCATGGTGGGGGGAGGCGCTATTGACGTCATGTCCTGTCTCGAATAAGGTTCCAACAAAAGATAATGAACTCACTCCATATGAACAATGGGAGAAGAGAAGGACAACACTCTCATACTTACGTACTTGGAGCTGTTTGGCGAAAGTCAATGTGTCGATCCCCAAAAAGCGTAAGCTTGGACTTAAGACCGTGGACTATGTTAATTTGGGCTACGCTAAGAATAGCGTTGGCTATAGATTCTTGGTAGTGAAATCTGATGTACCTGACGTGAAGGTCGGTACAATTATGGAGTCTAAAGATGCTACTTTCTTTGAGGATGTTTTTCCTATGAGAGATATGCAAAGCACTTCTATACAGGAATCTGAAGAAACTCCTGAGCGTGCCATTCCTATGGAATATTATGAACAAACCCATGATGAAAATCCTGAGAAGGATGATGAGGAAACCCTTGGTAGGGGCAAGCGACAGAGGACTGTAAAGTCCTTTGGCGATGATTTTCTCGTGTACCTTGTGGATGACACTCCCACTTCTATTTCAGAGGCTTATGCATCTTCAAATGTTGATTACTGGAAAGAAACAATCCGTAGTGAGATGGATTCCATCATGGCTAACGGGACATGGGAAATTACTGAACGTCCTTACGGTTGTAAACCGTTGGGATGCAAGTGGGTGTTCAAAAAGAAGCTTAGGCCCGATGGTACGATTGAAAAGTACAAGGCTAGGCTTGTAGCCAAGGGCTATGCCCAAAAAGAAGAGGAAGATTTCTTCGATACTTACTCACCTGTGGCTAGACTGACCACCATATGAGTTTTACTCTCTTTGGCAGCCTTGCATGGTCTTCTTGTCCGTCAAATGGATGTTAAGACGGCCTACCTAAATGGAGAGTTAGACGAGGAAATCTTTATGCAACAGCCAGATGGCTTTGTATTAGATGGTCAGGAAGGAAAGGTATGTAAGTTATTGAAATCTTTATATGGCCTGAAATAAGCGCCTAAGCAATGGCATGAGAAATTCAATACAACTTTAACCTCTACTGGTTTTGTTGTCAATGAGGCTGACAAATGCGTATACTATCGCCATGGTGGGGGCGAAGGAGTTATACTGTGCTTGTATGTTGATGACATACTGATTTTTGGGACCAACCTCAAAGTCATTGTGGAGGTAAAGTCTTTTCTATCTCAGAACTTTGATATGAAGGACCTTGGTGTGGCTGATGTTATTTTGAACATCAAGCTATTGAGAGATAATGAGGGTGTGATAACACTTTTGCAATCCCATTACGTTGAGAAGATTTTGAGTCGATTTGGATATTCGGACTGCAAAGCTTCTCCAACGCCTTATGATCCTAGTGTCCAGATTCAAAAGTTTACTGGCACAGCTAAGGATCAACTGAGGTACTCTCAAGTAATAGGTTCTCTCATGTATCTAGCTAGCGCGACAAGGCCTGACATCATGTTTGCGGTTTGCAAACTTAGCCGGTTTGTTTCCAATCCGGGTGATGTGCATTGGCATGCTGTCGAAAGAATTATGCGCTATTTGAAAGGTACTGAGAACTACGGACTTCACTATTCTGGAAGTCCGTCAGTGCTTGAAGGGTACTGTGATGCGAATTGGATATCTGATGCTGATGAGATGAAAGCCACAACAGGGTATGTGTTTACCCTTGGAGGTGGTGCTGTTTCCTGGAAGTCTTGCAAGCAAACGATCCTAACGAGATCGACAATGGAAGCAGAATTAACAACATTGGACACATCTGGTGTCGAAGCAGGATGGCTTCGAGATCTTTTGATGGACTTGCCGGTGGTTGAAAAGCCAGTTCCGGCTATCCTTATGAATTGTGATAACCAAACAGTGATTGTTAAGGTGAAGAGTTCAAAGGACAACATGCAGTCCAACAAACACATAAGAATGAGACTAAAATCTGTCAGACATTTAAGAAACTCTGGAGTTATAGCGTTGGATTATATCCAGTCGGCTAAGAATCTGGCAGATCCCTTTACTAAAGGGCTATCACGTGTTGTGATAGAAAATGCATCGAGGGAGATGGGTATGAAACCCACATGAGTTGCCATGGTAGTAACCCAACCTATGTGATCGGAGATCCCGTGAATTAGGACCTGGGAAAACAAGCTAGTGGTTAACTGAAGAGAGTAAAACCTTTACTAACCCACTCCGTTGGAGATGCAATACTCTCGGTAACTGTATGGCAGGTTGACGTATGTCTTAATGTGTTCCAAAGCTTTGCATAAGCAAGACGCTATCCTACAGAGTGATCTTTGGAGGAACACACCTATATGAACCTGACTGCTGGTCACAGTCTATGAGATTAGGGTGATCTCTAGTAAGTTCATAAAAAGGTCAGGAGTGACTAATATGCTCCACCCGAGGGGTCAGCCTTCGGCAGCCTAGTACTGGTAAGACAGTTAGTGAAACTACTTTACGCCAAACTGACAATTCAAGGCCTAGTCCATTGTTAGTTGTGAAGGAGTGTAGCTAATTACTCTAGTTAGAGTTCAACCTTAACAGGTCTCTACTGAAAATACTGGTATATCAAAAAAATGTTTGGAACGGATGACAACTTCATGGGTCTTTGGGATCTGGTGAGGGGTTGCTGAAATATTGGGCCTTTAGCCCATTTTCAATTCCTGAAAATCCCTAAGGCCCATGTTGTCATGGCATGTGGTGGGAGTTTAGTCCCATACTGCTAGTTGGATGAGATGTGCATCAGCTTATAAACTGAGGCACTCCACTACTAGTATGAGTTGGTATGAGGTATGAGGAGAATAGCTGTGTACCACACGCACGCTCCTCCTCCTCCGCCGCCCTCCACGCCTCGCCTCGTCACGACGCGCCGCGGGTTGCGGGAATCTCGCCGAGCCGATGTATTCTTTTTGTCACGCAGGAATAAAATGTCAACGGTGACGAAACGCTCTGCGGTAATGGAGATTGATTGCTAGCTGAAACGTTGTGTCTTAAGTGCTCTTAAGTATGTGCGTTTTCAGTCTTAACGATTATTCATTACGTGCGTTTCGCCTGGACCCTTTGTCTCCTGCGTCTGTGCATAAAAGGAGAGGTCGCTCCTCTCCAAAGACACACCATACAACAGAACCATCCGCCCACAGCCACCACCGTCGTTCCATATCGCTGTAGTTGCCATCCTTGATCCCATCCCGTCCGCCGCGTACACGGTCGACGGGAGAGCAGGCCTCCGAAACCCCGCCTCTCCGTTTCTTGTACGGGAGAGGGGCGATTAGGTTTTTGGGGAGCGTCTACTACGCGACTGCTCGCCAATCTTCATCCACTACGTCGGCTACTTCACCAACTTCCTCTGTCGTGTCACCTTCATCGTCATCATGAGCACCGACGCTGAGATCGAGAAGGCTGCTGCAGAGAAGAGGATCGCCGACGAAGCTGCTTCCGCTTCGGCCAATTGGCCAACCGTCGGGTATAATATGTTTATACCTCTCCTAGATATTTACTTGTTTACTGTACTAGCGATTTGCGTAGATGTATCTACTATATGTCTAGTACATGATTACACTACTAAGTTTCAGTATGTCATTAGCACCATATGCGTCATGATTTTAGTTAATATTTGGATTAATATAATCGGAAAATTGCTTATATACTCAACAATCCAAAAACCTAATCTGTGTAGGCAATTTTCCGTGAATGGTTTTGCTGCTGCACTGAAACCAGTCTCGTTTATGGGGACATATTTTAAGCGTTGGCAAACCAAAACCATCTTATGGCTCACTGCGATGAACGTGTTCTGGGTCGCCGGTGTCACTCCCACTGAAACGATTACTCCTGATCAGGAGAAGGCGTTTAGGGATGCCACCGTCGTCTTTATTGGAGCCGTTCTGAGCGTGATCGGAGATAAGTTGGTTGACGCATATTTACATGTGCGGGTTGCCAAGGACTTGTGGGAGGCGCTCGAATCTAAATTCGGCGCAACTGATGCTGGAAGCGAGATGTACACTATAGAGCAGTTCCATGATTACAAGATGGTTGATAACCGTTCTGTATTGGAACAAGCTCATGAGATACAGTGCATCGCTAAGGAGCTTGAGCTTCTAAAGTGTGTGTTACCGGGCAAGTTTGTCGCGGGATGCATAATCGCAAAGCTGCCCAATTCCTGGAGAAACTTTGCTACTACTCTGAAATATCAAAGGCGTGAATTCTCTGTTGAGGATGTCATTGGCCATCTGAGTGTTGAGCAGAATGAAAGGGCAAATACTCACATGGAAAAGGCGAAGGTGCTTGTGTTGCCAATATGGTACAGAAAAACTTCAACTCCCACAAGCACAAGGGAAAAACTGTCGTCCAACAGAATACCTACTTCAAGAAGAAGGGTAACAAACCTTTCAAGAAGGATAAGAAGAAAGGTGCATGCTACACCTGTGGTTCAGAGGAACATTGGGCTCCTAAGTGCCCGAAGAAGTTCAGGAAACCAGGACAAGACCCCAAGTCTGTCAACATGATCGTGAGCAACAATGAGAACGGTGCATCCGGGTACGGTAATTTGTTTACTGTATTTTCAGTTTTTCAGTCTAACGAATGGTGGATTGATACTGGTGCAAATACTCATGTGTGTGCTGACATTTCATTGTTTTCTTCTTATCAGGTCACAGGGAACGGATCCGTATTGACGGGGAATGGCGCGAGTGCTTCTGTTCTTGGTGTTGGCACGGTCGATCTGAAGTTTACTTCAGGAAGGATCATGCAGCTCAAAAACGTTCAGCATGTCCCCGCCATCAAGAAGAATCTCGTTAGTGGCTCCCTTCTATGTAGAGAGGGGTTTAAGTTGGTATTCGAGTCTAATAAAGTAGTTGTTACGAAATATGGACTATTTGTTGGAAAAGGTTATGAATGCGGAGGCATGTTCCGCTTTTCTCTTGCTGATTTATGTAATAAAGTCGTGAACAATATTCATTTGAATGTTAATGAAACAGAAGTTTGGCATTCACGTCTTTGTCACATTGGTTTCGGTTGTATGACGCGGCTAGCAAAACTAAGTTTAATCCCATCTTTCAGTTTAGCCAAAGGTTCTAAATGTCTTTCGTGTGTTCAAGCAAAGCAACCTCGTAAGCCTCATAAAGCTGCGGAGGAAAGACACTTGGCACCATTAGAACTTATACATTCTGATCTTTGTGATATGAATGGTGTTTTGACTAAAGGTGGAAAGAGATACTTCATGACACTTATAGATGATTCCACTAGATTTTGCTATGTATATTTGTTAGGTACTAAAGATGAGGCTCTACACTACTTTAAAATCTATAAAGCAGAAGTTGAGAACCAACTTGAAAAGAAAATTAAACACATCTGGTCTGATCGTGGTGGAGAGTACCTCTCTAATGAGTTTGACTCTTTCTGTATGTAACATGGAATTATTCATGAGAGGACGCCTCCCTATTCTCCCCAGTCAAATGGGGTTGCCGAACGGAAAACCGTACTCTAACTGATTTGGTTAACGCCATGTTAGATACATCGGGATTATCCAAGGCATGGTGGGGGGAGGCGCTATTGACGTCATGTCATGTCCTGAATAAGGTTCCAACAAAAGATAATGAACTCACTCCCTATGAACAATGGGAGAAGAGAAGGACAACACTCTCATACTTACGTACTTGGGGCTGTTTGGCGAAAGTCAATGTGTCGATCCCCAAAAAGTGTAAGCTTGGACTTAAGACCGTGGACTGTGTTAATTTGGGCTGCGCTAAGAATAGCGTTGGCTATAGATTCTTGGTAGTGAAATCTGATGCACCTGACGTGAAGGTCCGTACGATTATGGAGTCTAAAGATGCTACTTTCTTTGAGGATGTTTTTCCTATGAGAGATATGCAAAGCACTTCTATACAGGAATCTGAAGAAACTCCTGAGCCTGCCATTCCTATGGAATATTATGAACAAACCCATGATGAAAATCCTGAGAAGGATGGTGAGGAAACCCTCGGTAGGGGCAAGCGACAGAGGACTGTAAAGTCCTTTGGCGATGATTTTCTCGTGTACCTTGTGGATGACACTCCCACTTCTATTTCAGACGCTTATGCATCTTCGGATGGTGATTACCGGAAAGAAGCAGTCCGTAGCGAGATGGATTCCATCATGGCTAACAGGACATGGGAAATTACTGAACGTCCTTACGGTTGTAAACCGTTGGGATGCAAGTGGGTGTTCAAAAAGAAGTTTAGGCCCGATGGCATGATTGAAAAGTACAAGGCTAGGCTTGTGGCCAAGGGCTATGCCCAGAAAGAAGAGGAAGATTTTTTTGATACTTAATCACCTGTGGCTAGACTGACCACCATACGAGTTTTACTCTCTTTGGTAGCCTCGCATGGTCTTCTTGTCCATCAAATGGGTTTTAAGACGGCTTTCCTAAATGGAGAGTTAGACGAGGAAATCTATATGCAACCGCCAGATGGCTTTGTATTAGATGGTCAGGAAGGAAAGGTATGTAAGTTATTCAAATCTTTATATGGCCTGAAACAAGCGCCTAAGCAATGGCATGAGAAATTCAATACAACTTTAACCTCTACTGGTTTTGTTGTCAATGAGGCTGACAAATGCGTATACTATCGCCATGGTGGGGGCGAAGGAGTTATACTGTGGTTGTATGTTGATGACATACTGATTTTTGGGACCAAAGTCAAAGTCATTGAGGAGGTAAAGTCTTTTCTATCTCAGAACTTTGAGATGAAGGACCTTGGTGTGGCTGATGTTATTTTGAGCATCAAGCTATTGAGAGATAATGAGGGTGGGATATGACGTGGGGCTACCTTTCGACTAGCCCACGATGAGGCTACCTGGGCCGCGCCAAGCTGGAGAAGGCCCATAGAAGGCCTACTCAGGGTACCGTGTAACCTAGTCCAAGTCGGTTAGGTTTCATAACCTACCATATCTATAATTACCATCGATACCGACCACCCGAGAACTGGCTACCTATAAAGCCAGGAGGGTTGCTCGTCCCAGAGGACACGCCAATAGCCGCCACCACAAACCCTAGCGAGATCGCAATCTCGCCGCCATTGTAATCGCAACTCGCCATCAATAACAGACAAGCAGGAGTAGGGTGTTATCCTCCGGGAGCCTGAACCTGGGTAAAATCCCCGCTTGTCAGCCATCGTGATCACCAACGCTCTTCTCTCTCCCCCTCAATCAACCCGGGGTGCACAACCCTGGGATTTGCTGAGTTACACCCTCGTCAATTGGCGCCGTCTGTGGGAAAATATCAAGCGTTGGAATCATGGTCGCACCGGTGTAACGCCCCGGGATTTTATCCCCTTTTTATTAGGTGAGTTTTCTTTTTGCATCGACATGGCATCGCATTGCATCGCATTAATTTAATTTGTTGCATTTGAATTAAATTTCCACAATTAAATTCAAATGCATTTCAAATTAATTAAAAATGTGTTATTTTTAAATATTTTAAAAATGTTAAAAACTAGTTTATTAAATTGTCCTTTGAAAACTAAAAATATTTTTGTAAAGGTTTCGTGTTCAAATTCGTTTTCTATTTTGTTTTAAAAATATAAAACCGAAAAGTTTAACGGGAGAGAAATAAAGCCCAAAAGCCCACCTAAGCAAACCCTAGGGTTTCCCCCTGGAAAATTCTTTCCCACCCCCTGACTTTTTGCAGCCACCCTCCTCCTTTTTCTGTAATTTTGCAAGGCATCCTCCCACCTCTCTTTTTCTCTTCCCCCCCCCCCCCCCTCCTTTCTATTTCTTTTTTTTCTTTTTCCTCTTTTCTTTTTTTTTCTCTTCTCTTCTCCTTCTTTCTTCTTCTCCCGCACCAGCCCGAGCTGGCCCGAGCCAGCCCCGACCTCCCGCGCCGCCGGCCGACCTCGCCCCGCGCCCGCTCCCCGCGAGCCACCGGCCGGCCTCCTCGCCACATCCGCCCGCCGCGCTCCTCCTCCTCCAGCCGCGCCCGCCGCGCCGCCTCCCCGTCACCGCGCGGCGGCCACCTCCGCGCCTGCCGCCCCGGCTGCCACCCGCGCCGCGCCGCCGCGACCTCCGTGCGCCGCCGCCTCCCCCGGCTCCGCACCGCGTCACCCGCGCGCCACCCTCTGCGTCTCCTCCCCTACTCCCTCCCGCACCCGCAGCGCCCCGACGCGCCCGGCCCGCCGTCTCCTCCGGCCGCCGGCTGCGCGCCGCCGCCGGCCGTCGCCACGCCGCGTCGCCAGCCGCTGCCGCCCGCGCGCGCGCCTCCGGCCGCATCCGCCGCGCCCTGCTCCGGCCTCCGCCCACACCCTCCGGCCACCTCCACGCCACGTCGCCGCCGTCGCGCGCTGCGCGCCACGCCGCCGCTCTCCACCCTGCCACGCCCGTGTGCCGCCCGTGCGTGCAGCCGCGCTCCCGAGCCGTGCTCGCCGCCCGCCTCGGCCGCCGCCGTGCTCCTCCCGCCGTCGCCCTCGCTCCACGCCGCCCGCGTGCGCGCCCGCTGCCGTGCGCGTGCTCGCAGTACACTCCGTGGCTCCGCTCCGCGCCGGCCGCTTTTCTCCGTCCGGTGGTGTCATCGCGTCCGCCGCCCGCAAGGTGCTCGGTGGAATTCCCGCACGAACCCGGCGTCACTTTTGTTGCCCGTTTTGTCCACCCTTCGAGGTGCTGCCAGTGCGCGTGCGTGTGCTCCCTCCGGTGTCGCGTCGCTGTCACCGTCCGTGTCCGTGTCGCGGTGCCCGCCCGTGCGCGCTTTCTTTCCGGTGTCCGGTTGCCGTGCTCCTACGTGCCCCGACTACCCGACCACTTCCACGACACCGACAAACGACGATGCCCCGGATCCGCGACGGCTACTTCCATGACGACGACTACTTCCTCTACGGACCAAAGACTTCGGTTTCGAACCCTATCTCTCCCGATCCAACGTGCGAACCCAAACCCTACCTATTTTATTAAATGTCATCTATCTTGTGCATATCGCATCATACTTGCATGTGTTGCATCTCTGGGGTTTGGTGGTGTAGCAAATCACCTAAATAATAATTATGGAATGTGTGGGGTAATAAATATATAATGCCCTATTCCATTTAATTCAATTAGATCACCCATGCCATGTGTTGCCATGCTAACCAACATTTAATATTGCTGGTAAATAAATAACTTGCACCTAAATATTAACTTGTCGGAATCCCGGTTCCGCTTAATTCGGATCAAGTGCATCTCGCAATGCATCTTGCCATGCCTTTTATCATTCTCATATGATCATGCTGGATCCTTTGCCGTAGTGGTAAAGTGCATCTTTTACGCCTTCCAGTGTTTGTTGCTTCTTCGCGGATACGACGTTGAGATGTGTGAGCAACGACGATATCTGCTTCCATGCGGGATTCCAGGCAAGCAAAGTTTGCTTGTTTACCTATACATTGTCTTTCATTCCTGCCGTTGATCTCTGCTACCCTAGTATTCGATTCTTTATCGCGATCCCATCACATGTTTATCCTGCAGCCCATACAGCTTTATCCCCACATCCTAATACTTGTTGCATGTTTATCTGTTGGCCTTGCGAGTCGTAGCGCATGCTTAGAGTTGTTTGTGCGAGTCGTATGTATGTCTTATTTTATTTCACCTGGTTAGCATGATAGGTTATTCTACCTTAATAAAATGTTGTCTTATATTGGGGTATTATAATTAAAAGATAAGGCACCGGCGGAAGGCCTTGCGAGGTGCTTTGTTCTGCTAAGTGTCGACCTAGGAACTCAGTTCTTGTCCTCGGATCCAATTTTGAGCGCACTAACCGCTTTTGGGAGGCCCTATGGAGCCCCCCGCGGCTTCGATCTAATCCGCTTCTTATCCAGGGCGCCGCAAGTAGTTCGGGCTTTCCATTTGATGCATGCATATGGTTACCTAACGATCTCATGATGATGGAGTAGTCGATTCTCATATAGGGTGGCACATTCTTAGAGTGCTATGAAGGTCGTATCCCGCGGGCACTGGACCTGATTAGCCGTGCACACAATCATGCGGTTCCCTGGATGGGTTGTAGAGAAGAGATTTGCCGTGTTGAGTTGCCCTAGCTTCTGGCTTTGCTTTTGGGGTTGATCGAACGAGTACGGGTCCAGTAGTGCACCCCTGCAGGGTATAATCTTATCGATGAGCCGTGTCCACGGTTATGGACGACTTGGTGATGATGCTGGCTAAGAAGATCATAGACAACTTACACCTAATCATTGGTAATTAATCTGACTAGTAATATAGAATTACTTTCATAATAACCGGTAACTAAAATTTGTTCACTGTGTGAGTATTCCCGAATTGCTTCCTCATACTTGGTTGAGGGGGTTAATCCGAGAATGGGTTATGATTGGTGTTAGTTGTAGATGGTTATCTTATGCGCTCTCTTATCCCTCTCTGATTAGACGGAAGTTGTAGCGTGTCTCTTTAGGTTGCTAGTGCTGCTGCCGCTAAGTCCACCTCCCCTATATTTTGGGAGATGGTGTAGAAAGTAGGCAAGTCGGTTTTGCTTGCCAGGGAGTGCCCTGACCCTCTTTTGGGTTGTGCTTTATGTGCAGTCAACAGGTTTGAAGTCTGACGACGTTAGCTTGGGAATCCCTCCGGCTTGGCTGGGCAGGGATATGGCGCCATTGCTTATCTTCAGGACTCTTAGTCCAATTGGCATCTTATCCGTAGTCGGATACTATTTTGCTTCCGCTGTCATTTGAATCTTTGTATTGTATCATTTGTATCTTGACTCGTTCGAGTCGTTGTTGTAATTATATCTTATGTTGTATTTGTGGATGTATCGAAACTGTTGTAATGTTATCACAATTCCACCCACATAATGCGCATGTTTCGACGTGCACATTATGTCTGGTGGGCGACCAAAAATCGTTATTATGCGGATTTCGGCGGGAGCGCTTAAATCTACATAGTACCGATTTTCGGGCGTCACAAAGTGGTATCAGAGCCTTGGTTTCGATCTCCTTGTTGTTTCGATACGAATGGTTATCGAAGCAGCGGGTCCGCAAAAGCCTGTAGGATAACCTCGCTAACGTTCGACGTTTGTAGAGTGTCTAAACTATTTGACTAAAATTATTTTGAAAAGATCTCAATAGGTTTCTTTTTACTCCTTACCTCTATTCTACTTCTCCTCTTACCTTATTTGATTTGGAGTCTCTTCTCTTATCCAACTTTCAAAGTTTAGGTGTAACATCCCAACATTTTGGAATGTTCAAAAATCACTAAAATTTAAAACTTTTCTTTTATTAAAATAAAATATTAAATGTATAAGGAAACCAACTATGAAAGACTTCAAACTTGAGTTTATTATTTCAAATGTCACAGATTAAACATTTTATTATCCACTGTATTTCAAAAACCTTAAAATATAATGTGACAAATATTTTACAAACTACAATCCATTTTATTTTTAAGTAAATAGATACATATAAGAAATTGATTCCAATCACATAGCCATAGCCATTCATAAATTAAGATAATATTTATAAGTGATCCTTTTAAACTATTTAAAACATGGATTATCCAAATAAACATTTCATTAACTTAAAATGAATTCCATGTATTTTCAACACCTAAAATGATTTTCATGAATCTGTATTCTGTATAAGAAAAGAATTAAATCAAAAATTCCTTTCCAAGGTTGTTTATGAAGTTCAAATGATTATCTTAAAATAAAACATAATATTACTTTTGAAAGAGGATTCAAGCATTGCACTCATGCATTAATGCATAAAACATCATTTCATCTTGTGGCTTAAATTAAATAAGAGTTTGTAATTTAATATTTAATGATATATTGTTTTGGAAATTATTCCATAAAACATGTTAAATTGTATCCTTCAAAATATTCCAATTTATCTATTTTTATTTTGGGCAAGAATACTACCAAAAGGTTCTAAATTAAATTAGCATTCCAAAACATATTTTTATGAATTTTTCTCAAAAGGCTTGGTTAAGTTTAAAAATGAATTTTGAATTAAAAGTTGAAAACAGAAAATGATTTGTCAAAAAAAAAAGGAGAAGAGAAACGGCCGAGCCAACTGGGCCGAAGCCCATCTCCTGTCTACCGCGCGCGCAGCCGCCCGAGGCCCAGCAGCGGCCCAGCTCCGCCCGCGCCGCACGCTCTCTCTCTGACGCGCGGGACCCACGCGTCATCCCTCTCCTTCCCTATCGCAACGAACAGAGCCCGAACGGAGGAGTTCGATCCGGATACGATGATACGCCGCGATTCTCGCAGGGAGAAGTTCTCCTGATGCCCCCCCATATAAACCTGCCTCCGCCGTTTCCCCCGCACCCAAAAACCCTAGCGCATCGCCACCAGGCTGCTCGGAAACCTCCGCCGCCTCCGCGACATTGTCGCCGCCGTGTTCTTCAAGAACCGGTGAGTACAAAGCCCCTCGAAGCTTTCCGCGACTCCCTCTCCACGTGCGCATCTGCTTGACACCATCGGTGTTGTGTTTGTGTGCCAGAACGCCACATTCTTCCTCGCCCGAAGAAAACCGCCCGCGGGAGCAACTCCGGCGAGCAACCTCCAGCGCATCCGTGCCCCCCAGCATCGTCGACTTCGCCACCGAGTTCGCCACGGCCTCCCGCACGTCCTGGTACGAGCTGCTTTTCCTAAGACCACCTAGATCGCGTAGAACTTACGTTGCCGACGCGGCGCCACCGTGCAAAGCATCTCCGGTGAGGTCTCCGGCGACCTAGCGCCGCTCCCCTGTTGCCGTTAGATCTCGCCCGTCCGATCCGATCTCAGCGGCCACGATTAGAAGTTTTATAATCGAACCGGTACTCTGATCTGGACCGTCAGATCCAGATCTGACGGCCCAGATCTGTAACTTATCCACGTCAGACCCAGTCAGCGCTGACGTGGCCTGCACAGTCAGCGCAAGCGTGTAATTCTTTTTCTATTTTAATTTTAATTGAAAAAATTGCAGAATAATCCCTGTAATTAAAACATCTATAACTTTTTAACCACAACTCCAAATTTAATAATTTTTATATATTTGGAAAGCTCTCGACATGTAGAATATTTTGGATCTGACAAAATTAAAATTTGACTTAGTATAAAATATTCAAAATTCAAATGGGGAATTTGAGTATATTTGTAATAACTTTAAATCTATAAATCCAAAAATTGCAAATAAATTGTTTTAGAAACTTTAGAATATTTGTAAATGAATGCCACTGCTATAAAATATTTTTGAGTAATTTTTGAATGATTTCATAGTTGTGAGTTTAATTTGAATAGTTTGACTAATTTTGAAATAACTTCTAATAGAAATATTATTTTGGATTAAATCAAATTGCATTAAATATAATTAAACCACCTCTCGCTATTAACACCATCTATAAAGAAAATTGTGTTATAAAATATAAATCACATAAAACTTTAATCTATATGTTTCCTTGTATTATGTATTGCAAATTAGAAACTAATTAAAATGGTAATTATAACTTTATGCATATTCTATAAACTTCACAAAAATTTGTGTTATGTTGCTTGTGATTTAAAATTGCATTTCATGCATAGCATATTTTATAGTTGTATTTCCATAAGGAAAACTCCTCCCCAATTTCTCTAAGTTAGGATCATTTCAACTTAGCATATTTGTGAAGTGCTACACACTTAGACACTTAGCATTTTCAACATGGAGCTGGAAGACCAATGAAGGACTTAGCCCAAAAACAAGACTCCAGAAGTATCTTCGAGAAGAAGAAACACTTAGAAGAAAATCAAGAAGAAGTTCATGAAGGACTTAGAAGAAAACAGACTCTAGAAGCATCCTCAAGATGTCAAGCACTTAGAAGAAAAGTGAGAAGAAGTTCAAGAAGGCCAACCCCTTTTATTTTCTAAGTCTCTCTCTCTGTCTTTTCTTCTCTTCTGAGACTTCATGAAGACTAAGTAAATCCAAGACCAGCCTCGAGGATACAAGAATCATCAAGTCTGAAGATTCATCAAGACTACCAAGAACTCAATCAAGACATCATCCAGAAGAAAGTTACAAGTCTGGAGATGAAGCCTGGAGGACAACTACAACTTTCTTTCTATCTTTCCCTCTTTTCTAATCTTGTCTTTTAGACTTAAACAATTTTTGATCATGATGTTATCATCTTGAAGTTGTTGGATCCTAGCAGCATAGTGGGATGAAGCGGCCTGGAAACAAACCTTACATGTCCACGTACATGAGACCTGTTCCACAATTTAAGTGGCTGGCCGGGTGTCTGTCTCTCTCACTATAGTGAATGTCCAATTTACAAAGAGTTGATAATAATTGTTGATCATCTTGAACAAATGACTTAGTACTCTCCCTAAGTATTTTGCACATCATGGCTAAGCCATTTGAGTGTGTGTTTTAAGAAGATATAAAACAAAGTATGTTTATCCAACTTAAGACCTTAGTCCTAAGTCATTCTTGACCCACCTAATTGCCTTGCGTTAACTTAAGAGATTTTCATAGCATAGCATGCATCTCTAGCCCTTAGAAATAATTTGCATATCATACATGACATGTTTTCCTTAGGAGTTTTACAAAACTTGTTGTTCATTTGATATGAGCATGTATGTTGATGATTGTTGTTTGTTGATTGTGGTATTGTTGTTTGCTATTATTGTTTAGATTAAACGGAGAGCAAACGTTCGTTGTTGAAAAGAGTTTGTGAACAACGACAACATTCAAAGGCAAGTGGCACACCTCATAAACTTCCTATTTTTATATGCATTACTTAGTGTATTTTTATATGCATGTGTTGCTATGCTAAACCTGTGTAGAATCCCTTATACCTGTGTCTAGGTTCCTATGCAGTACTTAGTAGAATTATTGTTCCTATGCAAATGTTGTTTTGTGAAAATCTAAATTCTACTAAGTTAAGAATGAAACACCTGGGTGGTAATTGGTCGGATGGTTTATGTTGAGTGGCTACTCAGGTCCATTTCTATGGTTCCTAGAGTATGTACACTTGAGAATGGCCACCCAGGAACAGAGGAATCTGAAGAACTCCGAGTGACGATTGCTTCCAGTGCAGCCATTGCCATATGGGCTCTGGCTTGATTAATTATGTTGCGTGGACTCTCTCCGGCTTGACAAGCAGATGTAGGGGGATGTTAGGTGGAACGGGTCAAGCCAGGTGGGAGGGAAAATGCTTCTGAAAGATCTCGTCTCATTCTCTCCTTTCCTTGTCAGAAATGGTGTGTAAAGGATACCATGGGTTGAATGGGTACAATGGTGAAAGTGCACAACCTCTGCAGAGTGTAAAACTAAGTACTTAGCCGTGTCCCCGGTTACGGACAATTTTGAGCAGCTGATCAAGGACGTCAACGGAGGATTCCACCATTTCAATTTCTAAGTTAAAAGTGGATGGGTGAACAAGGGAAGATGAGATTTATGGTTTTCATGCCATACTCGTCGATTTTAAGAAAAGTGTTTTCCAAAAAGATAGGAAAAATTGGCTTTATGCAAATTAGCCTTGAGCTCCACCAGCCAAATATGCATATAGGCTTTAGAGTTATTCCATAAGTGTCCACCATAGTGTCACTTGCCAGACTCCATTTTTAATGGAATCTGACCCACGTTGTTGCAATATTTTTCTTATTGCAGATTTGATCAGATGACGAGTGAGGTTTCGTAAAGGTTTCGAGTCTACAACCAACATGTTTTCGCCTGTGGCAGCATGAAAGTTATGGAGACTCACTGCTATTGTATTTCCGCTGTGTACTTTTTCAATGCTAGGTTTATGCTATGCAACTTGTATCGAATATTTTGTAAGTCTGGATCATCGATGTAATAAAATTGATACTTTGTTGTGATATTACATCGTAAACTGTGTGTGCAAATGAATCGATCCAGGGATTTGCACTATACACAGGTATCTGCCTTATTTTAAGAGCAGGTACGCTACATTAGGATCCTACGTGTGGGTGGACGATTTCTTGCCTTTTACCCTATTAGGTTCGATCTTTCGGAGTCGTCTTCGTCGTGAGCAACAATCCCATGTTAGTGGTGTCGAGAACTTCAAGGTGGAGCAACAATCCCTTGTTAGTGGTGTCGAGAAGTTCATCCCGGAGCGTGAAGACTCGATAGTTACCCCTCTCTTCTTGTGGTCTCGGCGTGGATCGCGGGACGCGATCCCTTGTTAGTGGTGTCGGTTGTAACGCCCCGGGATTTATCCTCTTTTTATTTGGTGAGTTTTCTTTTTGCATCGACATGGCATCGCATTGCATCGCATTAATTTAATTTGTTGCATTTGAATTAAATTTCCACAATTAAATTCAAATGCATTTCAAATTAATTAAAAATGTGTTATTTTTAAATATTTTAAAAATGTTAAAAACTAGTTTATTAAATTGTCCTTTGAAAACTAAAAATATTTTTGTAAAGGTTTCGTGTTCAAATTCGTTTTCTATTTTGTTTTAAAAATATATAACCGAAAAGTTTAACGGGAGAGAAATAAAGCCCAAAAGCCCACCTAAGCAAACCCTAGGGTTTCCCCTGGAAAATTCTTTCCCACCCCCCTGACTTTTTGCAGCCACCCTCCTCCTTTTTCTGTAATTTTGCAAGGCATCCTCCCACCTCTCTTTTTCTCTTCCCCCCCCCCTCCTTTCTATTTCTTTTTTTTCTTTTTCCTCTTTTCTTTTTTTTTCTCTTCTCTTCTCCTTCTTTCTTCTTCTCCCGCACCAGCCCGAGCCAGCCCCGACCTCCCGCGCCGCCGGCCGACCTCGCCCCGCGCCCGCTCCCCGCGAGCCACCGGCCGGCCTCCTCGCCGCATCCGCCCGCCGCGCTCCTCCTCCTACAGCCGCGCCCGCCGCGCCGCCTCCCCGTACCCGCGCGGCGGCCACCTCCGCCCCGGCCGCCACCCGCGCCGCGCCGCCGCGACCTCCGCGCGCCGCCGCCTCCCCCGGCTCCGCACCGCGTCACCCGCGCGCCACCCCCTGCGTCTCCTCCCCTACTCCCTCCCGCACCCGCAGCGCCCCGACGTGCCCGGCCCGCCGTCTCCTCCGACCGCCGGCTGCGCGCCGCCGCCGGCCGTCGCCACGGCGCGTCGCCAGCCGCTGCCGCCCGCGCGCGCGCCTCCGGCCGCATCCGCCGCGCCCTGCTCCGGCCTCCGCCCGCGCCCTCCGGCCACCTCCACGCCACGTCGCCGCCGTCGCGGGCTGCGCGCCACGCCGCCACTCTCCGCCCTGGCGCGCCCGTGTGCCGCCCGTGCGTGCAGCCGCGCTCCCGAGCCGTGCTCGCCGCCCGCCTCGGCCGCCGCCGTGCTCCTCCCGCCGTCGCCCTCGCTCCACGCCGCCCGCGTGCGCGCCCGCCGCTGTGCGCGTGCTCGCAGTACGCTCCGTGGCTCCGCTCCGCGCCGGCCGCTTTTCTCCGTCCGGTGGTGTCCTCGCGTCCGCCGCCCGCAAGGTGCTCGGTGGAATTCCCGCACGAACCCGGCGTCACTTTTGTTGCCCGTTTTGTCCACCCTTCGAGGTGCTGCCAGTGCGCGTGCGTGTGCTCCCTCCGGTGTCGCGTCGCCGTCACCGTCTGTGTCCGTGTCGTGGTGCCCGCCCGTGCGCGCTTTCTTTCCGGTGTCCGATTGCTGTGCTCCTACGTGCCCCGACTACACGACCACTTCCACGACACCGACAAACGACGATGCCCCGGTTCCGCGACGGCTACTTCCACGACGACAACTACTTCCTCTACGGACCAAAGACTTCGGTTTCGAACCCTATCTCTCCCGATCCAACGTGCGAACCCAAACCCTAACCCTACCTATTTTATTAAATGTCATCTATCTTGTGCATATCGCATCATACTTGCATGTGTTGAATCTCTGGGGTTTGGTGGTGTAGCAAATCACCTAAATAATAATTTTGGAATGTGTGGGGTAATAAATATATAATGCCCTATTCCATTTAATTCAATTAGATCACCCATGCCATGTGTTGCCATGCTAACCAACATTTAATATTGCTGGTAAATAAATAACTTGCACCTAAATATTAACTTGTCGGAATCCCGGTTCCGCTTAATTCGGATTAAGTGCATCTCGCAATGCATCTTGCAATGCCATGCATCATTCTCATATGATCATGCTGGATCCTTTGCCGTAGTGGTAAAGTGCATCTTTTACGCCTTCCAGTGTTTGTTGCTTCTTCGCGGATACGACGTTGAGATGTGTGAGCAACGATGATATCTGCTTCCATGCGGGATTCCAGGCAAGCAAAGTTTGCTTGTTTACCAATACATTGTCTTTAATTCCTGCCGTTGATCTCTGCTACCCTAGTATTCGATTCTTTATCGCGATCCCATCACATGTTTATCCTGCAGCCCATACAACTTTATCCCCACATCCTAATACCTGTTGCATGTTTATCTGTTGGCCTTGCGAGTCGTAGCGCATGCTTAGAGTTGTTTGTGCGAGTCGTCTGTATGTCTTATTTTATTTCACCTGCTTAGCATGATAGGTTATTCTACCTTAATAAAATGTTGTCTTATATTGGGGTGTTATAATTAAAAGATAAGGCACCGGCGGAAGGCCTTGCGAGGTGCTTTGTTCTGCTAAGTGTCGACCTAGGAACTCAGTTCTTGTC
The DNA here is from genome assembly GCA_026929855.1 of Poa annua. Taxonomy (NCBI): domain Eukaryota; kingdom Viridiplantae; phylum Streptophyta; class Magnoliopsida; order Poales; family Poaceae; genus Poa; species Poa annua. The sequence goes on from CM049430.1 coordinate 85,092,821, forward strand.
CTCGGATCCAATTTTGAGCGCACTAACCGCTTGTGGGAGGCCCTATGGAGCCCCCGGCGGCTTCGATCTAATCCGCTTCTTATCCAGGGCGCCGCAAGTATTCGGGCTTTCCATTTGATGCATGCATATGGTTACCTAACGATCTCATGATGATGGAGTAGTCAATTCTCATATAGGGTGGCACGTTCTTAGAGTGCTATGAAGGTCGTATCCCGCGCGCACTGGACCTGATTAGCCGTGCACACAATCATGCGGTTCCCTGGATGGGTTGTAGAGAAGAGATTTGCCGTGTTGAGTTGCCCTACCTTCTGGCTTTGCTTTTGGGGTTGATCGAACGAGTACGGGTCCAGTAGTGCACCCCTGCAGGGTATAATCTTATCGATGAGCCGTGTCCACGGTTATGGACGACTTGGTGATGATGCTGGCTAACAAGATCATAGAAAACTTACACCTAATCATTGTTAATTAATCTGACTAGTAATATAGAATTACTTTCATAATAACCGGTAACTAAAATTTGTTCACTGTGTGAGTATTCCCGAATTGCTTCCTCATACTTGGTTGAGGGGGTTAATCCGAGAATGGGTTATGATTGGTGTTAGTTGTAGATGGTTATCTTATGCGCTCTCTTATCCCTCTCTGATTAGACGAAAGTTGTAGCGTGTCTCTTTAGGTTGCTAGTGCTGCTGCCGCTAAGTCCACCTCCCCTATATTTTGGGAGATGGTGTAGAAAGTAGGCAAGTCGGTTTTGCTTGCCAGGGAGTGCCCTGACCCTCTTTTGGGTTGTGCTTTATGTGCAGTCAACAGGTTTGAAGTCTGACGACGTTAGCTTGGGAATCCCTCCGGCTTGGCTGGGCAGGGATATGACGCCATTGCTTATCTTCGGGACTCTTAGTCCAATTTGCATCTTATCCGTAGTTGGATACTATTTTGCTTCCGCTGTCATTTGAATCTCTGTATTGTATCATTTGTATCTTGACTCGTTCGAGTCGTTGTTGTAATTATATCTTATGTTGTATTTGTGGATGTATCGAAACTGTTGTAATGTTATCACAATTCCACCCACATAATGCGCATGTTTCGACGTGCACATTATGTCTGGTGGGCGACCAAAAATCGTTATTATGCAGATTTCGGCGGGAGCGCTTAAATCTACATACCGATTTTCGGGCGTCACAACCGGCTCCATCCGCAATGAAGATCGAGGTCTGCACCACCCGGGAGCCCATCCGCTTCGGCTCCTTCGAGTACGCCTTCCACTCGCCGGCCCACCGCTCGATGTACGCCGATCTGCACAAAGGTATACACATCACCTTCGGCTCCATATATTGTTTCGTCGACAGTCGCGGCATATTCAGGTCTGCGACAACCGCTCCGCGCGCGGCGGTGGCACCCGCATCGGTCACCCACGCGCCACAAACGCCGTCACCCGCCGCGGGAGCCGCATCTTCCACACCCACGAAGATCGTACCTGCATCGACTACATCAGCAACCTCGGCAACGGCCGCGCAGATCGAGTTTACTCCAACCATCTCGGGCGCACGGCCGACAAGGTCAAGGTCTACCTCAACTACGACTACACCTGCGCGTGCAACCAAGGGCGTGCTGTCGACTGCTGCGTCGCACGCATCTTCGTGGGACCATCAAGTCTACCCCAAGCCAATCACACTCGCCCCTGCGACTGCGGAATCTCCTTCCGCGACCACGGTGACGATCCTGAGAAGACGCAACGGAGACTACACTGCCCACCATGTAGCAGCAATTTTTGATCCCGAGCAAGATTCGGATCAAGGAAACAGCAGCGGCAGCGTAAACACTCCTACCCAGGTTTACCCCCAGCAAGTCTTCATGGCCGGCACAGAGCCCCCAGAAGGCGACGAGGAACCCGCGTATCCACTAGAGGTGGTCATGCCTGACCAGACACGACTCACCATCACGCGTGACATAGGGATCAGGGCCCTGAAGCATGTCGACGATGGCACTTTCCCTGCACCCGACGCGCCTAGAGAGGACCACCTGGCGGTCCAGTACTTGCTACGCAAGGAAGGCGAGCGACTTCGTGCCAAAAAGGCCGAGCTGCTCAGGCGCAAGAGAGATGCGGATGCATCGAGTGCCAGACGGCTGCCATCTCGTTCACTTCCTCCACAGAAGTTAACCAAGGAGGACAGCGACACAGAGCTCGTGTTCCCCACATGACAGACACTGATCGAACAAGGGTCACCCACAACCTCGACTCGTCCTTCGTCACCGAGGACGAGAACGGGATACCAGTCCCCAAAACGGCGAATGCTGCCATCATGTCAGTCGAGACATATCTCCGACTCACACAACCGCCGGAGGGAGATCCACACGCCCTTCTCCACAAGCAGCATATCATGTCCATGAAGGCAATCGAGGAAGCTCTGGCGACTGGAGCACCAAACAACCGGGCACGTGAAGAACGAGAACACCAAACCCGCGAGCCAGCAACATCAGGCGCCCCGGCAGTGCAGCCACTGAGACAAGCCCAACCAGGCGAAGATCTTCGCAACATCATCACACAATGGACGGTGGACCGTAACCGCAGCCAGCGTTCAGCCGACGCGATATACCTGGACGATCCGGCCGATCACAACTTCGAGCCATGCGGCGCCGCATGCTTCAGCTTCAACATCCGCGACACCCGCATGCCTAAGGGTTTCAAGCTGACAGCAGGAACCCCCAAGTACGACGGAAAGCAAGACCCGCGCCTGTGGCTCGAAGACTACCTCATCGCCTGCACCTGCCAAGGCGGGACGTCGACTACGGCAATGCAATACATCCAGCTCATGCTCACGGACTCAGCGCGCGGGTGGCTCACCAGCCAGCCCAAGGACTCCTTAAAAAACTGGGAAGAATTCCAAGATACTTTCATAAAAAGTTTCTCTGGAACATACGCAAGGCCAACTACCTACATCGAGTTGCAAGCCCGCAAACAAGGAAGAGACGAGTCGCTCCGCGCATACATCCATCGGTGGACACTTCTCCGGAATACCATGGAACCCGTATCAGAAGACCGGGTGATGGATGCTTTCATGCACGGCGTCGCTCGCCGCGACCTCTGTGAGGAATTTGGTAGGCTCCTGCCGATGACTACGATCGAGCTCATGAAGGTAGCCAACCAGTGGGCCGAAGGAGAGGATTACGTCCGCGACACCTCTCCAAAGAAGGAAGCCGAAACAAATAACTGGCGGGACGGGCGCCAGAAGAAGAAGCAACGTTTCACCAATTCAGACACCATCGAGCTAGTAGCGGCGGGATATCAAACCCCCCGTGATGACACACGAGATAGCCGTCGACAATATGATCAGAGTCGACAGTCCAGCTCGGGGCAGTACAACCGCAGCAGCGGCAGCATTAGCCACAACGACGGAAGCCAGAAACGCGAGTGGAAGCGTCCGCTGACCCCAGCGGAAGAGCTGATGCAACCTTGCAAACATCACTCGTTCTGCAACCCGGAGACAGGCAAATGGGGCGCCAACCACCTGTTGAAGGACTGCCGTAAAGCGCTCAAGATTTACCAAGCTATGCAGCAGATCATCACTCCTGTGCAAGCACTGACGGCGACTCCGCAGCTCGCTATTCAGACAGCACCCGCAAACAACAACACAACACAAGCGGCTGGAACTTTCCCCCAGCAGCAGCCGCAGCATGACGTCCAGACGGCGGCGCACGACGCATACCCGACTGCGCGAGGACAGATCAACATGATCCAAAAAGGACGCCCTTCGAACAGGGCCCAGAAGCTCATCACCCGCCAAGTACTCCAGGCTACCACCAGCCCGCGCGCAGTACCAGACTACCTGAGAGGGTCAGAGACACCAATCACATTCTCCAGGGCAGATCACCCGTCGGAGGTGCCGCGACCCGGTCACGTCGCTCTGGTCATCGAAGCCCTTATTGGCGACTACAGCCTGAAGAAAGTATTCATGGACGAAGGCAGCGACATCAACATCATATTCGCCGATACCCTGAGAAGAATGAACAAGTCGACAGAGAAGTTGCTAGAGTCGGAGACCACCTTCCACGGCATAGTACCAGGGCAAGCAATCACGCCCATGGGAACAATCACACTCGACGTCATCCTCGGCACGCCCGAGCACTTCAGAAAAGAGTCGATCGACTTCGAAGTTGTCGACTGGAAATCACAGTACCACGCCATACTTGGGCGACCAACTTTTGCCAGGTTCATGGCCATACCTCATTACGCCTACCTGATGATCAAGTTGCCTGGACCCAAAGGAGTAATCACTGTGCGCAGCGACTTCGACCGCTCCAACAACTGCGACCGAGAGTTCAGCAGGATCTCTGAGTTCTTCGGGGTCGAAGAGCACTTCAAGGCCATATCAGTCGAAATCGACAAGACCATCTTTCCATCTCGCAAGAAGCCAGCCAAGGACGCCGCCTTCAACACAAACGACGACACCGTCACCCACCAAGTCCATCCGACTGACAGCAGCAAGACGGTCAAAGTATCGTCAAGCTTGACCCCCGCATAGGAAAGCGCGCTCGTCGAGTTCCTGCGTGAGAACTGGACAATCTTTGCATGGCAACCCTCTGACATGCCAGGAATACCCAGGGAACTCACCGAGCACTCTTTAAAAGTCCACAAGGACGCAAGACCAGTCAAACAAACCATGCAGCGCTTCTCAGGTCCCAAACAGCACGCAATCACCGCAGAAATCGACCGGCTGCTGCACGCCAACTTCATCCGAGAAATCAAGGACTCGGACTGGGTCGCCAACCCTGTCCTGGTGGAAAAGAAGAAGACGAAGAAACTGCTCATGTGTGTATACTTTACAGCAGTCAATAAATGTTGTCCAAAGGATCACTTCCCGCTCCCGTGGATAGACCAGATCGTCGACTCGACAGCAGGCTGCGAGCGCCTATCTTTCCTAGACGCCTACTCAGGTTACCAGCAGATCAGGCTGAAAGTCGAAGACGAAGAGAAAACGACATTCATCACACCCGACGGTGGCACCACTAGAAAACGAGCCACTATACCTATACGTCTCAGCGACAAACAGGGTGGTGAGCACGGTACTCGTAGTCGAACGGGAAGAAGAAGGGCACGGTCACCCTGTCCAGAGGCCAGTCTACTACCTCAGCGAAGTTCTAACACTGTCCAAACAAAACTACCCGTACTACCAAAAGCTGGCATACGGGGTCTTCATGACTTCAAGAAAGGTTGTCCACTACTTCTCCGAGCACCCGATCACGGTGGTAAGCTCCTCCGGCCTAGCAGACATCCTCACAAATCAGTGCGCGCCAGGACGAGTCGCCAAGTGGGTTGTCGAGCTAGGACCCTGGGGGCTGAAATATGCTCACCCGAAGTCTATCAAGGCCCAAGTCCTTCCAGAATTCACTACCGAGTGGATAGAAGCTCAGCTACCAAACGTCCCCGACTTATCCAATGCATGGACGATGTACTTCGACGGCTCCAAGAAATTCAAGGCGGCTGGGGCAGGAGTTGTGCTCATCTCCCCCAAAGGCGACAAGTTGAAGTATGTCCTGCAGATGGATTTCCCAACACCCTCCAACAACGAAGCCGAATACAAAGCCATGATCCACGGCATGCGGATGGCCAAGAACTGCTGCGCCACGCACCTCATGATCTACGGAGACTCCTACCTGGTTGTGCAGCAAACCATGAAGTCCTGCGATGCCATCGCCGACAACATGATCGCCGACAGAGACCTGTACAACCAGCTAGAGGGCGCCTTCGACGGCTACGAGCTACGACATATCAGCCACGACAGCAACGAGGAAGCCGACATCCTCGCCAACATGGGATCAGATAGGGTGACGGTACCACCTGGCGTCTTTCTCAAGCGCATCACGCAAAGGTCCATCAAGACTGGACCCGCAGCAAAATCTTCCACACCTGCAACAAGCATCGCGAACCCGCCAAGCCAAGAAAAGGAGCCCATGGAAGTCATGCTAGTCGAAGCTACCTGGACAGGGCCGTACCTGACATACATACTGCACCAGAGGCTGCCAACATACCCAGTCGAAGCAAAGCGCATCATCAGGCGCTCCAAAAGTTTTACCGTCATCAACGGAGAACTCTACAAGAGAAGCATCTCAGGAATCCTACAAAGGTGCATAGACCCAGTCGACGGCCAAGCTCTCCTACTCGACATCCACGCGGGTATCTGCGGACATCACGCCAGCAGTCGAGCACTGGTGGCCAAAGCGCTGAGAGCCGGGTTCTATTGGCCAACAGCTATGCAAGACGCAGAAGATCTAGTAAAGAAATTTACCGGGTGCCAGGAGTTCGCCAACAAGCCGCACGCGCCGGCGTCCGAGTTGAAGACAATTCCGCTAGCCTGGCCCTTCGCCCAATGGGGACTGGACATGGTGGGCCCGCTGAAGAAATCCTCACCCGGAGGACTCACTCACCTCCTGGTTCCAGTCGATAAGTTCACCAATTGGATTGAGGCCATCATTAGCGGTCAACTTCATCAGGTCCATCATCTTCAGATTTGGAGTGCCGAATGGGACATCACGGACAACGGCTCGAACTTCACAACCGAGGAATTCAAAGACTTCTGCTCATAACAAGGAATCAAGCTAAACTATGCATCTGTTTCGCACCCGCAATCCAATGGGCAAGTCGAAAAAGCCAACGGCTTAGTCTGCAACGGCATCAAGAAGCGCCTGCGGGTACCTCTGAGACGCGCAGCAGGCGCATGAGTGGAAGAACTACCATCAGTCCTATGGAGCTTGCGGACCACGCCTAACAGATCCACCCAGTACACTCCATTCTTCATGGTTTACGGTGCAGAAGCAGTGCTACCCTGCGACATCAAGTTTGACGCACCACGGGTGGTCGCCTACGACGAGTCAGATGCAGAAGAGGCACTCGAAGACAGCATGGACATCTTGGACGAAGCACGCGACATCGCCCTGGCGCGGTCAGCCGTATACCAGCAAGACCTGCGCAACTACCACGGGCGGAGGTTACGACCAAGAGCTTTCATCGCAGGCGACCTGGTCCTCCGCCTCAAACAGAAGAAAGTGCACAAGCTCGCCTCCCCATGGGAAGGCCCATACATTGTTACAGAGGCAATTGGCAACGGAGCTTATCGCCTAAAGGACTCGAAGACAGGAGCAATCTGCAACAACCCATGGAACGTCGCACAACTCTGGCGGTTCTATGCTTAGTCAACTAAATCATTGTACCAAGGATAGCATGTAAAGGCAACAGGTTTCAGACGCACTCTTTCCCTTACCAGGGTACCTAAGGGGACTGGAAGGGTTTTAATGAGGCGGCCTGTTCGCAACAATCAATAAAGTGATTTGAAGAAAATGCTGTCCACTTTACCTTCTCAGTCAAGGCAAACAAAAATCCTAGGCCGTCACTCGAATCACTCAGGGGCTGCGCCACACAGGTTGAAAGAAAAGCCTAGCCCGCTACTCGAAACACTCGGGGGCTACGCCATACAGGCACAACTCACAAAATCCTGGGCCTCTACTCGATCTACTCGGGAGTTGCGCCGCACAGGTCAAGTCAGAAATCCTAGGTCGCCACCCGACGAACTCGGGGACTGCACCTCACAGGTCACACTTGAAAAATCCCTAGGCCCCCACTCGAACCACTAGGGGGCTGCGCCGCACAGGCACAACTCAAAAATCCTAGGCCCCTACCTGACCTACTCGGGAGTTGCGCCGCACAGGTCAAGTAAAAAATCCTAGGTCGCCACCCGACACACTCGGGGGCTGCACCTTACAGGTCACACTTGAAAATCCCTAGGCCGCCACTCGAGCTACTCGGGGGCTGCGCCATACAAGCTTCACCGAAAAATCCTAGGCCGCCACCCGAGCTGCTCGGGGGCTGCGCCATACAGGTCAAGTCCTAAACCCTAAGTCGCCACCCTATACACTCGGAGAATGCGATATACAGGTCTCACTTGAAAAATCATAGGACGCCACTCGAAGAACTCGGGGGCTGCGCCACACAGGTTCACAACGCAGACTTTGAAGGGAATATGCCCTAGAGGCACTTAATAAACATAGTTTATTGGCAATATCCCAATCGTTCATTATATGTTTTACACCATGCTATAACTGTATTAAGCGGAAACATTAATACAGGTGTGGTAGATAAACAACCAGGTCCCTAGTAGCCTCTACTAAGACTAGTTTCATTGCGCGATTGATGATCGAGGTTTTCCGATCATAGGGCATGGCGCCGGTCGGCAACGGAAGTCATATCGTTAGGAGTAACGATGTGATGGACATACCCAGTATTTATAGGACATAGTCGTTACGCCTTAAGACCGTGAGATCAACTTTTATTAGTATTCCTGGAAGATACTTTGATCGCACCAAACGTCGTATCTTATTTAGTATGACAATAACGGTGATATTTTTGGGTATCGGAAAGGAGTAGTTGAGACGAGGGGTCAACAGCAGGATTTGTCAGTCCGCATAGCCGGATAGATACTCTAGGGCCCACTCGGTGAGATTATGTCAAATGAGTTTGCAAACATGTGACTAGGTCACCAGCTGACATAATATCATAGACGAGTAGAAGATAGCGATGTCGGTAACGAGATCATGCTAGGTATGGAGATATCTGAGAATGATGCTCGGACGCGCTAAGTATCGCCATGACAAAGGGTTTAAGACTATACGTCCAGGTTTGATAGATGAAAGTCATTCGTTATATCTCAGGGGTTAATTCATGGGGTCCAGGCCTACGAGTTAGTCGTTGATCATTGAGGAGTCTTGATTATACCTGATATTATATCGAACCGCTAGGGTAACACACTTAAGGGGTTTCGACAAGACAACCGGAAAGGAAAGAGATCACCGGGAGCGTCCCGGGAGGGGTCCGATGGAGATCGGGCAGCGCCGAAAGAGTTTTCGGAGCTAGGAAAAATTATATATATTATGTTTGATATTAATTAGTGTAATTAATATGCAAATATGATTTTATATATTTATTTTCGGATTTATTTAGGCTGATTTCCCTAAATGGGCCTTCTGGTCGAAAGAAGGCCCATGGGGGGGAAAACCCTCAAGGGAATTTTGTGGGGGAGGCTTGGCCGGCCTAGGTGGGCCAAATGGCCGGCGCACCTGGTTTGGCCGAACCAGGCAATGGGGGATAGTCCCACATTGCCTGGCTGGCAAGGTTGGCCCCCCCTGGGAGCCTATATAAGAAGGGGCACCCCTGGCCTTTTAATTCACCAGTTAATTCCCAATTTCTCTCTCGATCTCGTGGTTCCCTTGACGGAGCCGCGCCGAGTAGAGGAGGGGGATCTCTTCCACCATAGCCCGCTGCCGCGCTGCTGGTGTTCCGGTCCAAGTCTTCCGCTGCTCGTCCTGGACTGGAGCTTTGGAGGCCGTCGTCTCCACCGTATGTGTGCGACTCCCTGCGAGGTGCTGCGCTAGCGGTACTCGGAGGCCTACTTCCTCCACCCGACCTCGGGGTCATCTTCGTTGTCTCCGTTGCGCCGAGTTCTCCGCGACCTAGAGGTCGGCTACGGCGTCTTCATCGTCAACGCTTGTGCGGGAGCGTAATCCCCGCTATTCGGTCTACGAGGGTATGTATTCCGATCTCCGCCGTACTACTATATCTGCATAGTGTAGATCTTGGCTAGTTTAAGGATATCGTTGCTAGGAAAATTTTTGTTTTCTGCACACGATCCCCTTCAGTGGTATCAGAGCCGATCTATCGTAGATATAGCTGTACGCTGTTAGAACCCGTGTTCTGCACGGGGGCACCGTTCCTGTTATTTGCTACCCTCTAGCGTGCACTTGTGATTCCAGCGGCATCGAGTTGATGAAGCGGCCCGGACCGACTTTACGCGTACGCTTACGCGAGACTGGTTCCACTACTGACATACGGCTTGTACCGTATCTGTGGCTGGCGGGTGCATGTTTCTCTCTCTTTAGTTGGCTTTGCATTTTCAATGGAGGGCCCGAAAGGGATGCTTAAACATGCAATTATTGGATCGTTGTTGTGGTCATAAGATTCGTAGGTATGAAGCGGTTCTATTTACGAAAGCTCCGAGCCACGTAAAATATGCAAAAGATAAAGTAGAAGCGTCTAACTTTATTTTGCAGGGGCTATGTGATATGGTCAAGGTAGGTTTATTAAATTGTTTATAAACTGCGGGCGCCAAGAAGACCATGGCGCAATGGACTATATCACATTGCATTACATTTGATGTTTTGTGTGCATCTTATATTGTGTGATTGTGTGTATAGTATACATTAGTTACACGGCGGTAGTTATATAAGATGATCCCTTCAAAATACAACCAGTGTTCTCCCTCCAACGCGCACCACCAAGAAAGTTCTACGTTATGAGGCAGGCCGTGATGATCGGGTGTCAGACATATCTTCGTTCGCATACGGTGGGTGTAAGCCATGTTGCACAAGCGTCAGCGTGGAGGTTATGGTGGCGAGCCTAGCATATTCAGAAATATGGCCTCGGAACAGGGAGACCGAAAGGTCGAGCACGAGTCACAAAATTGGTGTGGCGGACTTTTGTCTACTCTTGAAGTTGTGCCGCCGGCTCTGATGATGAGGGGTGGTGCAATGGATGGGGGTCGTGTAATCGCTTAAACGACCAGGAGGGATGTTCGTTTGAGTGGGAGTTCAGATAGTTATTTTCTAAAATACTAGAACTCAGAACATAATGAACAGAGTCTGTTTTGCAAACCTTTGTAGATATCAACCATTGTGATAGCATCTCTTCGAATTAGGCGCATTCCTGCGATTGAGGAACTTAAAAGGTTGGGTCCAAACTTCATAGTTTTATACTTTAGCTTTAGGATACTCCTTGTTTAAACCGTTAGCTCTTTGTGTTACAATACCCGCTAGGAGATAAACCCGGAGATTCCGCTAACAAAAGATAATTTGGATTATCGGATTTTGTGCGGATGATATCATCATAGTCCAGTGTATGCTATGATCTCTGCCATAGAGAACCAACAGTGGGTACGAGTTTTTAGATCGCGAACATATGATATGGTCGCTGAACTCGGGGTACCCCAAACGTTGGGTTGATGAAGTTTATCAGTACGTTGACTGATTGTCTTCTCAACCAAGATGGAAGAGAATACACACATTGAGGGAGCACGTGGCGGTCATGCTTAATGACGTATGTTCATGATTAATGAACATTGAGACGCCTCGCTCAGCTCAATCACTGGATGACAGACATCGTTGCCAAGTGCAAATCCTCTGTCATAGACTATGTCATGCAAGAGGAATCGTTCACCTTCATGGTTCTTGATTACGGTGGAAGTATCAAGAAGATGAAACAGATCGCCGAAAGTCATCAATGATGATGGTGTATATATGATATACATGTTATGCATGTTCTAGCTAAGCAAGTGCTCGCAGTAGTGACTAAGTCTTGAACTAGTCATGTTTTGTGAAAAACCAGGTTTACTGCTTGAGTAGCTTGAAGGGATGAGGCGACATTGCGTGTTGATAACGGCAGTCAAGTTGTTGTGACGGCCTTAGACACTCTCCCTCTAGATCTACCATTTGAATAAATTCTTTATGATCGGGTGTTGGTATGATCGTTACGAGTGTGTCTCGTCTAGCGAGACACTTGTTCATACATGATAGTGACAAATTGGTGTCCTATATTTATGAAGTAATGATCATATGCTGATTTGAATTTAGATGGTAGAATCTCCCACATTCATAATATTAATGCCAAAGGATACAAACTTAATAAAGACACCACATATGTGTGGCACTACCGTTTAGTCATGTCAATGTTATATGCATTAGCTCCACACTGGATGGACCTACAAGTCCTAAGATTTGATCTTTTGACACTTGCAAAATAACTGTGACACCGTTTTCGGAAAGCGGGCATATAACTTATTGATAGTCATACATAGAGATGTATGTGGTTCAATGAAGTAATTGACGGGTAGTGGAGACCTTTATTTCGTGAACTTCACTGAACGTTTTGAGTATAGCTTGTTGAGAATCGTGCATATGGGTGTATGTGAATCAATGAAGTACTTTGACGTGTAGTGGAAGTCTTTATTTCATGTACTTCATGAATATTCCGAGTAGATATATGGATATCCACTCCGGGGAATGTTAGTCTGAATTTTTGATTCGATCAAACGAAGTTCAGAATGAAGTAGGAAATAAACTTAACAAGAAAATCAAATTCCCGCGATGCAAATCGAGGAATGAAGATTTGAGTTATAATGTTGGCACATCATTGGAATACTTGTGAGAAGAGTTCCACAAATTACGTCGCATGGAACACCATAGTGTTATGGTGTGTTAGGACGTCGTAATAACACTCTATCGGATAGTGTGTGGTAAATAAATCTCTTACCGAATTATTGTAATCATTAGAGTCATATGGTAGAAACGTAAACACTCACGTTAGCAAATAGGGAAACCATTTGAATCCATGTAGACAATACCATAGGAGTGATGGCATGGCTTTTGAGCCTGGATTGTCGTTTCAGCAATTTAGTGTTTCGATGTAATCGAACCTAAAATGGATTAATCTTTGTAGTATACCCTACCTAAAGAGTTAGTTGGGTACATGTCTCACGACATAGGCAAAATCTTTGCCGGGATATACCTTGCGATTGAAATAGTTTCTTGTCCGAGGGTATAAGTGAGAAAGAAAGTAGAGCAAGACGAAGTTTGTGAACTTCCTCTCCAGACATCAGAGTGGCGCAATCGAAAGTGTTTTCGGTGTCAGGCTCCACAGCTTGAAAAAGCTGATGATTCAAGATCATGATGTTCTGAGCTCATACTAAGAGCGTAGGCATACGAGGTTGTGTTCCACACTGTGTGTTACGACAATCTTGCTATGAAGGTCATATTAATGGAATATGATAGACCTACGAACTACGAAGAAGAGATGGTGAACCTAAGTCCGAGAAATGGCTGTGAGTCATTTATGATCCGAAATAAAATCCATATACGATTACCAGGTAATGACTTGGGAGATCTTCTTGATGGCATCTAGGATGTTAATAGTATATGGAATTTTATGAGAGAGTAGACATTGAGCAGATTCGATTTGTCGTGAAACAGTTCCGACAGACCACATGAGAGTTTGTCTCAAGTGGCGAAGCCTAAATCTATTCTGGGTCATTTAGCAATTACCATAATTTCGAATGAGAAATTGATAGATGGATGAGAAAACCATGGTTCTTAATAGTGTCATTAAGAATGGTTTGTAATCCTGAGGATGCTAAACATGTATGCAAAATTCGGTGGTCCATTCATGGGCTGAAGCAAGCATATCGGAGCTGGAATCTTCACTTTGATAATGTGATCAAAGGATTTTGGAGTTGTCCAAAATAGTTGAAGAAACCTACATTTGCAAAGAAGTGAGTGGGAGCAAAGTAGCTTTCCTTGATCTTATATGCGGAAGGCATATTTGAGTGGGAGCTAAGTAGCTTTCCTGGATCTTATATGCGGAAGACATATTTGAGTGGGAGCTAGGTGTCATTCGTGATTTTGTATGTAACAACATATTGAATGACACAGATCCTCTAGTAGAGTGTAAATGATTATTTAAGTGATTAAATTTTCTATGAAATGAAGTTAGGAGTATTAGGCATCCGATTTATAATTGTATAGATCAGAAGGGGCTTAATAACATTAAGTCGGAGTATTTCGTAAGTCAGGATTCTGAAATATTTCAGAAAAGGACAAGAGAAGAAAGAGGTTCTTGCTTGTATGACTAGGTAAAAGATTAAGTTAATCTTGGCTTTTTCAGTGATAGAAAATGATGTTCGACATTCTCTATGTATCAGACATAGAGTCTATCAGGTGAAAGCTCGACTTGGTGTGACCCGAGTTCTTGGTTGAAGAACAGGTTCTAGAGTGATCCTTGTGTGGATCAATGAACAAACGTTAAGTTTATTCTTCAGTGTCTATGAGAACTGAAGATAGGTTTTCTAGTAAAGGGTAAGAGTGGAATGGCAACTTGCCGTAAAGCGGTTACGATGATGCAAGTTATTACACTGGCCCATACGACTAGAAATCTCATATAGGAGATGTCCTTTATTTTGAAGATAAACATGGTTAGTTTGCGAAGTCGCATATGAATGCACTGTCGCACAATCTACATAGGTATAGAAATATATCGCGACTTTAGAAGTAGCAAGTGTGATTGGACTGAGCAGTTTTCCGGGCGTAGGTGGTCCCCTTAATAGGTCTCTTAGACTTTTAAGGCGCATGCTACGCGAATGCTCGAGTCTCACTCCATCCATTGGGATATATTTCACCGTCATCGTAAGATACGGGATGATGTCAAACTAGGTGACATAGAAGTGTTGCAAAGCACATATAGGTCTCAATGTGTGAGATTTGTTGACTGTATTCCTCTTCCACGAGGCGAGCAGGCACCAAGATGTTATGGGTGTTGAGCTTTTACCAGGTTGTAAACTAGATTAAGTGTTACTCTAGTGCAAGTGGGAGACTGAAGGGAATATGCCCTAGAGGCACTTAATAAACATAGTTTATTGGCGATATCCCAATCGTTCATTATATGTTTTACACCATGCTATAACTGTATTAAGCGGAAACATTAATACAGGTGTGGTAGATAAACAACCAGGTCCCTAGTAGCCTCTACTAAGACTAGTTTCATTGCGCGATTGATGATCGAGGTTTTCCGATCATAGGGCATGGCGCCGGTCGGCAACGGAAGTCATATCGTTAGGAGTAACGATGTGATGGACATACCCAGTATTTATAGGACATAGTCGTTACGCCTTAAGACCGTGAGATCAACTCTTATTAGTATTCCTGGAAGATACTTTGATCGCACCAAACGTCGTATCTTATTTAGTATGACAATAACGGCGATACTTTTGGGTATCGGAAAGGAGTAGTTGAGACGAGGGGTCAACAGCGGGATTTGTCAGTCCGCATAGCCGGATAGATACTCTAGGGCCCACTCGGTGAGATTATGTCAAATGAGTTTGCAAACATGTGACTAGGTCACCAGCTGACATAATATCATAGACGAGTAGAAGATAGCGATGTCGGTAACGAGATCATGCTAGGTATGGAGATATCTGAGAATGATGCTCGGACGCGCTAAGTATCGCCATGACAAAGGGTTTAAGACTATACGTCCAGGTTTGATAGATGAAAGTCATTCGTTATATCTCAGGGGTTAATTCATGGGGTCCAGGCCTACGAGTTAGTCGTTGATCATTGAGGAGTCTTGATCATACCTGATATTATATCGAACCGCTAGGGTAACACACTTAAGGGGTTTCGACAAGACAACCGGAAAGGAAAGAGATCACCGGGAGCGTCCCGGGAGGGGTCCGATGGAGATCGGGCAGCGCCGAAAGAGTTTTCGGAGCTAGGAAAAATTATATATATTATGTTTGATATTAATTAGTGTAATTAATATGCAAATATGATTTTATATATTTATTTTCGGATTTATTTAGGCTGATTTCCCTAAATGGGCCTTCTGGTCGAAAGAAGGCCCATGGGGGGAAAACCCTCAAGGGAATTTTGTGGGGGAGGCTTGGTCGGCCTAGGTGGGCCAAATGGGGCCCACCTAGGGCCGGCGCACCTGGTTTGGCCGAACCAGGCAATGGGGGATAGTCCCACATTGCCTGGCTGGCAAGGTTGGCTCCCCCTGGGAGCCTATATAAGAAGGGGCACCCCTGGCCTTTTAATTCACCAATTAATTCCCAATTTCTCTCTCGATCTCGTGGTTCCCTTGACGGAGCCGCGCCGAGTAGAGGAGGGGGATCTCTTCCACCATAGCCCGCTGCCGCGCTGCTGGTGTTCCGGTCCAAGTCTTCCGCTGCTCGTCCTGGACTGGAGCTTCGGAGGCCGTCGTCTCCACCGTATGTGTGCGACTCCCTGCGAGGTGCTGCGCTAGCGGTACTCGGAGGCCTACTTCCTCCATCCGACCTCGGGGTCATCTTCGTTGTCTCCGTCGCGCCGAGTTCTCCGCGACCTAGAGGTCGGCTACGGCGTCTTCATCGTCAACGCTTGTGCGGGAGCGTAATCCCCGCTATTCGGTCTACGAGGGTATGTATTCCGATCTCCGCCGTACTACTATATCTGCATAGTGTAGATCTTGGCTAGTTTAAGGATATCGTTGCTAGGAAAAATTTTGTTTTCTGCACACGATCCCCTTCAGACTTAGGCTGTCACCCAAGGTACTCGGGGGCTGCGTTACACAAGTCAAAGCCGAAGCAGATACTCACACAGTAACGCAAATAATTTCACTCATTACTCGAGAACTCCTTTAAACCTCATACATCGTCATTTACATCGGCATATTCGTCACCTATAGCTAACCCTGTACAGCAGAAAAAGGCTACTCTTAATCTGCAGGCTCTTCCTTCGGCGCGTCGAGTGGGCCTATGTCGTGGGATTGTCACGGCAGATGTTACCCGGAGGTAACTTGAGATGTGGGGCATGGCGGCTTCCGACATCAGGAGCTTGTCTAGCGTAACGTGGGGAAACAAGGGTTTACCCTGGTTCGGCCCCTCGTCTTGAGGTAAAGACCTACTTCCTGCTTCGGCTTTATTGATTAGGGTTTCGGGACTCGGCGCCTCAGCTTCCGGGTCTCGAGATTACAATGTGTCTCTCCTATGACTGGTAGAACCTCTCTCTCTAGGAACCAGGAGACCCCCTTATATAGGCGGCGGGTCTCGCTGGAGGTACAAGGCCTGGCCCGGGCCCGGGTTCCTATCATACCCGCACTCTACTCTAAGTCCTCTAAGCCTCTTCTTTCCTTAGCAGGACTCCGTCTTGTACTTGGCCTCCAGCCTTCTGGATCCTTCTTGCTTATGGGCCAAGGCATACGTCGCGCACCGGCTTACGTATCACCCGGCCCATGTCTTTATGCTTGATCCGGCCCAGCCTCTTGCCAGACCGGCTTATCTTCTCTGTCGGTGGGCCTACCGGGTTACGAACGCCCCAACAGTAGCCCCCAGGATAACTTGGACATCAGACTCGACTTGCTTCACCTTTGCGCTTTGGAGCATGTTTCTGGGGGAAGCCGTCAGTCCTTTTGTCCGGGTTATCTGAAAAAACAATAGAAAACTTATCAAGCAAGCAGGCTCTCGGGTCACTTGTTCAGCCGTCCTGATGCTTGGTCAACGGCTCGTAACCCGGCCACCACTTGCCGGCTTTCACTCTCTTCGTCCTTGACTTTCTCCTTTCTTTGGTCTTTTTCTTGCCCTTCGGTCAAACTTCCGAGTCAACGACATATTTAATGTCTATCTGGGCGCGGGAATCGAGGAGACAATAACCACCTCGGGGAAACAAAAGATCTTGTCAGAGAATATCTCGCCTGACAGATCTCGTCCCCGAAGATAATCATTATATTTTTATCTTCCCTTTTTGCCCCTAGGTCAACCCTAGGAGCTTATAAATAGGGGAGCCGGAATGAGCTCAGAGCTCACTCTGCCCCGAGCTCTCCGGCTCCTTCTTCCTCGCGCGTGCGTCCTCCGAGCTTCTCGCCCGCGCGCAATGTTCATCGTCTTCCCGAGCGAGCTCCTCCGTGCCGTTCGTTCTCCCCGAGCTGCTCACCGGCGAAAACTCCGGCGCGCACACGCCTGCGCCCGCGCCAGATCTTCTTCTCCGTGACCGGTAAGTTTTTCTGTCCTTCATATTCTCGAAGCTCTTCGGGTGGCAATGTGTTCTTCGTGTTCTTGAAGTTCTTGATGTTTCCCTTTATTTTCGATTTTACAAAGTCTCCTAGATCTCCTTTGATCCACACCGTTGCCCTTCCTTTTGTTTTTCTCGGTCGCCCTTATTTTGACATGGAACGCTCTTCTCCTTCTCTGGTTCTCCGAGATGAACTGCTATGTTTCTTGATTTCTCTTTTCTTGTTGTTTTTCGTGATCCCGTGGATCCATCTTGACTCCTTATTTCTGCCATTTCTTGTTTGTAGATCACCGGCTTTCAACCGTCAAAATGCCGGTTAAGACCGCAGCTCAACGCGGCCCTAAGAAGGTCAAGAGCACACCCGGCGCCGGGTCTTCTGGCACGGTCGCCGCAGAGAAAATCAAACGACGTGCCGGGTGTATCTGGGGCAAATCCAACGTCCGGGACAGCCGGCTTGAAGAGCTGGTGAGACTCGGCATGCTCCCGCCTCAGTCGGAGGCTCACTGGCGTGCCCCAGATGAAGAAGAAACCTTGCCGCAGCCAGGACCCGGCGAGGTAGTTCTCTTCGCCGATCACATCCCCCAGGGTTTCAAGCCCCCGGGTTCCCTTTTCTTCCGCCAGATCCTCGATTACTTCCACCTCCATCCACAAGACATAGCACCAAACTCGGTGCTAAACATCACTCATTTTGTCGTCCTCTGCGAAGCCTATCTCGGCATCGCTCCCAATCTTCCTCTTTTTCTTGAATTTTATTACTGCAAGCCCCAACGGGAACACCCGGGGGGGCCTCTTGTCTCCTGCGGTGGCGTCACCATCCAGCGCCGCCGCAACATCATCTTTCCGGGTGTGGTTCTCCACTCACACCCGAAGGACTGGCAGAAGACTTGGTTCTACTGCCAGTCACTCACTCCTGAGGGTGAGCCGGCCCTTCCCGGCTTTCGAGCTGATAGGCTCACCCTCCACGAGAAAATGAACTCTTTTGCCTCCCCGGCTGATCGGGAGGCTATCAAGCCACTAGTTGGCCGGGTCTGCACCCTCCTGGCCCACGTCCTGACTGGCGCGGACTTGGTCCGTTGCTGGGTTGGGTGGCGTATCATGCCACTCGGCATTCGGCCGGGCCTCATCTGTCAGTATTCCGGGTCTCCCGACGACCCGATGCGCTTCAACCGGAGCGGCCAATCAGAGGAGGCTCTGGTCCGGGTTATCCGGAAAATCGTCAATGAATCACCAGATTCACTGGCGAACGCCGGCCTTCCTCCCTTCTGTGCCGCCAATTCGCTGAAGACGGTTATTTCTGTTTCCTTTGTCTTTTTCTTCATGTTTCAAAACTTTCTCCAAGTTTGCTAATCTTTGACTCTTTTAGGCGGATGACACTTGGTGGTCTGCCGCGCTGCCTTCCTCGCCCGACTCTGCCGATGAGTCGGGTAATGACGCTGAAGAAGCCGGCTCCGAGGCCGGCGTGGAGGAAGAAACGGAAGGTGAGTTAAACTCCATCACCCAGCTTTTCCTTGAATTAATGGACGCCAACATTCGGGAAACCCGGTCTCCTTCAATTGATGAGGCCAATGTGTCAGATACGGTTCTTCCGTCTCCAGACCCGGCCCCTCCGGCTTCCAAGAGGAGGCTTCGTTCAGACTCCGCCGAGGTAACTTCGCCGAGCTTGAGCTCGTCTTGCTTTGCTTATTCTTTCTGTGTCCTTACTAAATTTGTCTTATTTCAGGAGGAAAAGGAAGCTCGTTGCCAAAAGCGCCGGCTTCGATCCTCCGAGTCGGACGAGCCACTCTTTGAAGGTATTTCCCGTAACCCGATTCCTCGCCGGGTCAAGCCTCTACAGACACGCCCTTCCGTTCTTTATCCATTAGCCGGGACTGAGCGGCGGTCTCTCTCAGTGTCTTCAGATTCGAGCGATGATCTCTTTGGCGGCTTTGTTGTCAATGAAGGGTATGCCGCCTTTCTCTCACTTTTTTATTTTACTTCCTTGTCTTGATTGAAACCCTCTTTCTTTTGCGCAGAGCTCGCACTATGCCCACGCCTTCTCCGGCTGTGGATGATGCTGTTGTTACTTCGCCCCTCCGCGCTGAGGGAGGGGCCGATAAGTCGCCGCCGCACCCGGCTTCTCCACAGAAATCTGGCTTGCCGGATGTGGAGATCACCGGCTCTGCCAAGGGTGACAAGCCCCTCGACTCCCGCAAGGCCCCCGGCTTCCAGTCCTATAGGGACTTGGATTTGACAGCTCTCTTCGGGGAGCTTCATAGGCGTGTTGGAGAGTCGCGCCAGGCGGAGGACAACGTCTTGGCTGAGCTCCAAGAAAAGTTTGAGGTATGCATATATATCTTTCCCAGTCCCCAAGTGCCGGGTTATCAGCCTGCGATGACCTGGGACTTCCAATTTGTCTCGTTTTTAGTCAATTATGTCTTCTGTTGAGTAGTCCCCAAGAGCCAGAATAACTGCTTGCAGTGTTCCGGGTCTTTACTTGTTGCTTTTGTCTTTTGATTTGAGCTGAGTAGTCCTCAAGAGTCGGAATGATTGCTTGTAATGTTCCGGGTCTTCGCTTGCTCCTTGATCTTGTGCCCACAATTGAGTAGCCTCCAAGTGCCAGGTTTTAGCCTGCGCTACTTGGGACTTATAACAATTTGGGCATTACCTTTATTCGCCGGGTCTTGACCATATGTTTTTGTTTCTTGTTTTCAGGACCAGACCCGCCAGCAGGATCATGCCCATGACGTTGTCAAGGGGGAGTTGACGACGGAAGCCGGCCTTCGTGCCGGACTTGAAAATAAACTCGCTGAGCTTGAAAAGAAACTCGGCGAGGCTGCTGAAGAGAACTCCCTCCTCCGTCGAGAGATGGAGGAGCATGAAGCCAACTGGACGGAGCAGCGTGACAAGCTTCAAGAGGACCTAAATGCCTCCAATGCTAAATATGCAAAGCTTGTTGCGTTTCTCTCTGAGATGACCCCGCGCTCTTTGGTAAGCCGGCTTTGACTTTGATTGTCTTGTATTTAGGCTTGTTCTGCCGCCTGACACTTCTGGCTTTCTGTTTCCAGGGTCTTGGAACCCTATCGGCAAGCTTGAGCCGGAGGGAAAGCTCAAGGCCGTCTACACGCTTGTGCAACAGCTCTACTATGGAGCTGGCAAAGCATTGATGGCCTGTCACGGATGGGAGAAGCCGCCCACGACTCAGGCCAAATTTCTCCAACAACTGAACGTTCTGCCGGCTTGGCTGGACAACTGGAGGAGGTCTGCGGCCCGGCGGACTTCGATGCGTATCTTGGCTTTGACCAAGGCGCATTACCCGGAAGTTGACACGGAGCTTCTCACCAAGGGGTGGCCCAGCAAGAGTGACGGTACTCCTCTCACCAAGGAGGACATCAAGGCCATAGATGTGAAGACCCGGCATCATGCGACGGTGCTGACTGAAAACCTTAGTATTAGCACCTTCCAGGTGGGGTACACTGCTGAGGGAGCTAAGCTATCTCCCAAAGAGCCGGCCTTGACGGGTCTTGATCCGAGCTACCGCGCTCCTCTGCCGACTCAGCCAAAAGTGGCTCCTGCGTCCGGGTCAACCGACGTGCCGGCTTCTCCTCGCCCGGCCTCTGGCCCCTTCTCAAGCGTCTTCGAGATCTCTTGGGAAGATGCTGAGGGCTTGGCGAAGAGGAAGTCCAGGAAGAAGTCCGCCGCCTCTGGCTCGTTCGGCTTAGCCCCCGAGACCCCAGCTGTTCCGACTAAATCTGGCCCGGTAGCATAATCCGGCTTGTAATTTTATCCGTCTTTGCACTTTTGGAAACTCATATTCTTTTGCCCTGTAATAGGTTAGTTTCAACTCTAAGGCTATGCCTGTGATGATTCGCCTTCGTGCGCCTGATACACTGCTTTTAAATTTTATATCCGGCCTCGGCCGTACTTTGCAAGCATATGTTTGGTGTTTGATTACCCTTTTGGTTTCCTTTGCATCTGCATAGCCGGCTTTCTTTTTGACCTCTTGTGTTAGAAACTCGAGGTCGATCAGGGTCTACTAAGTCCCCAAGGGCATCATAGTCAGATTGAAAGCCCGGTTTGCAACATCTGGTCGCTGTGGCTTCTTTGCCGGGTTAGATTAGCATCGAGCTAGCAGGCAAGTATAACCAAGAAATTGTGGCGTCTATGCCGGGTTTTGGGTTTTCAACTTGCAACTGATAGTTGTCAAGCCCCCAAGACCTATTTGAGAGAATGTGGCGTCTATGCCGAGTCTTGAGTTTTCAACTTCTAACTGTTAGTTAGTAAGCCCCCAAGACCCTTGATTGTGTGATACCTGGGCACCTTTGTCAACAAACTCTTTTCTTCAGAGAAGTTCTCTTTATTTATCACAAGATATGTACATAGCTAGCAAGCCGCCTCATTAAAAACCTTCCAGTCCCCTTAGGTACCCTGGTAAGGAAAAGAGCGTGTCTGAAACCTGCTGCTTTCTCAGTAGAAGATACAAAAAACTGTAGGGAACCGGACTTGTCGGGTTTCCTCTACCTATGTGTAGTATGGTCTAAGCTCTGCTATGTTCCATGGCCTGTCGTTCTCTGTCATTGGGTATCTTGTGTGATCTGTGTTTGGTCCTGTTGCTGTGTTTTCTTCTCTTAGGTCAACCAGATAATAGGATCCATTGTGTAGATTCCTACTTATCACGAAAGGTCCTTCCCATGGGGGAGTAAGCTTATGAAAGCCGGCTCTGTTCTGCGCTAATCTGAGGACCAAATCTCCTTCCTGGAAAGTTCTGGATCTGACCCGGCGGCTGTGATACCGTCTCAAGTCTTTCTGATATATAGCTGATCTTTCCAGTGCTAGCTCTCTTGCCTCTTCCAGTAAATCTACTGATGTGAGCCGGGCTTTCTCATTTTCGGTCTCCACGTAATTTGCAACCCTTGGCGAGTCATGGATGATATCACTGGGCAGGACTGCTTCAGCTCCATATACCATGAAGAAAGGAGTGAAATCTGTGGATCTATTTGGGGTTGTATTGATACTCCAGATGACTGATGGCAGTTCTTCTTCCCAGGCCCCGGCTGCTCGGATCAGTGGAACCCGGAGTCTTGGTTTTATCCCCCTTAGTAGCTCCTGGTTTGCTCTTTCGACTTGGCCGTTTGACTGAGGGTGTGACACCGAAGCCAGGTCTAGCCGGATTCCATTGTCACCACATAATTTCTGCATCTCTCCGAGTGAGAAGTTTGTCCCATTGTCTGTGATGATGCTGTGGGGATACCCGAATCTGAATATGATTTTCTTCAGAAATTTCACTGCTGTAGCCGCTGAGCAACTGCTGACAGCTTGTACCTCGACCCACTTTGTGAATTTGTCCACTGCTACTAGAAGGTGAGTTTTCTTGCCGGATGATGGTTGAAAAGGTCCGACCATGTCCATACCCCAAACTGCAAAGGGCCATGTGATTGGTATTGTCCTCAGGCCTTGAGCCGGTACGTGAATCTGCCTTGCATATCTTTGGCATCCATCACAAACTCGGGCTATGCTCTCTGCGTCGGCCAAAGCCGTCAGCCAAAAGAAACCCTGTCTGTATGCCTTGGCTACCATTGATCTTGTTGATGTGTGGTGTCCACAATCTCCCGAGTGGATCTCCTGTAAGATTTTCCGGCCTTCCCAGGTGAGACACATCGCAGAAAAACTCCTGACGTGCTCTTCTTGTGTAACTCGCCATTGATGATGACGTAGGCCTTAGCTCGGCGCACAATTTGTCTTGCCAGAACTTCATTCTGTGGTAACTCCTCTCTGAGTAGATAAGCTAGGTACGGCTCTGTCCATGACGGTGTTTGATGTAAGGCGACAACTAGCTGAGACTCCGGGTCATCAGGAATTGCAAGTTCTTCCTTAGTCGGCAGCTTGACGGATGGATTGTATAGCTCGGCCTTGAATACATTGGGTGGTATCGGGTCTCTCCTGGAGCCAATTCTTGATAGAGCATCTGCCGCCTCATTCTTTCTCCTGTCAATGTGTTCCACTTGATACCCGGAAAAGAACCCGGTTGTCCTATCAACCTCTCTTCTGTAAGCTGCCATATTGGCGTCCTTTCGATCCCAAGTCCCTGATACTTGCTGCGCCACTAAATCTGAGTCCCCATAGCACATGATCCTCTTGATGCCCATCTCCTTGGCGACTTTCAGGCCATGTAACAGAGCTTCATACTCGGCAATATTGTTCGTGCAGGGCTCGAAGTGTATCTGTAAGACGTAGCTCAGCTTGTCTCCTTTTGGTGAGGTTAAGACCATGCCGGCTCCAGATCCCCCGAATAGGTTAGACCCGTCAAAGTGCATGACCCAGTGTTTGACACTCGATGCTGGTGGCAGGGGGTCAAACTCGGTCCAGTCATTGATGAAGTCGGTTAAGGCTTGAGATTTGATTGCTGTTCTTGGCTCGTAGTTTATGTGATAAGGACCCATCTCGATGGCCCACTTTGCTACTTTTCCCGTCGCCTCCCTGTTTCTGATTATTTCTGCTAGGGGAGCTGAGCTCACCACTGTTATGGGGTGTTCCTGGAAGTAATGTGGCATTTTCCGGCTTGCCATGAAGACTCCAAAGACCAACTTCTGCCATTGCGGGTATCTCTGTTTTGACTCGGTTAGGGCCTCACTGACGTAGTAGACTGGCCGCTGAACCGGGTATTCATTACCTTCTTCTTTCCTTTCTACGACAACCACGGCGCTGACGGCTCGTGAATTGGCAGAGACGTATAACAACATTGGCTCCTTACTCGTAGGAGCTGCCAATACTGGTGATGTGGACAGTGTTTTCTTCAAATCCTCAAAGGCATCATCTGCTTCTTCGTCCCATATGAACTTGTCTGATTTCTACAATAACTTGTATAGTGGGAGTGCTTTCTCTCCCATCCTTGCTATGAACCGGCTTAGGGCTGTGATGCAGCCCGTCAACTTCTGGACATCGTTTACGCACTCTGGCTTTTTGAGGTTCATGATTGCCTTGATTTTTACCGGGTTTGCCTCGATTCCTCTTTCTGAAACTATGAAGCCGAGTAACATGCCTGCTGGAACCCCGAATACGCACTTGGTCGGGTTAAGCTTCATCTGATACTTGCGGAGGTTGTTGAAGGTCTCTTTCAGGTCGTCGAGTAGTGACCCGGCTTTCTGGGACTTGATCACAACATCATCAACATAAGCATGGACGTTGCGTCCAATCTGATCTTCAAAGCACTTCTGGATACATCTCTGGTACGTTGCCCCTGCGTTCTTGAGGCCAAAGGACATTGTTTTGTAGCAAAAAGCTCCAAAGGGTGTGATAAATGATGTCTTCTCTTGGTCTTCTTCTTTTAGCTTGATCTGGTGATACCCAGAGTAGGCGTCCAGAAACACAGTAGTTCACTGTCGGTTGTGGCGTCAATTATCTGGTCTATCCGAGGTAGCGCAAAGGGATCCTTTGGGCAGACTTTGGTCAAGCTTGTGTAATCGACACACATTCTCCACTCTCCGTTCTTCTTTAGCACTAGGACCGGGTTAGCCAGCCACTTCTGGTGATACACCTCCATGATAAAGCCGGCCGCTAGAAGGCGGGCTATATCTTCTCCAATGACTTTTTTCCTGCCTGCATTGAAGCGACGTAGACCTTGCTTTACTGGTTTTGCTGCTGGGTCAACATGTAAGCTATATGGCGAGTTCTCTCGGGACACCCGGCATGTCCGAAGGGGACCATGCAAAAATGTCACGATGCTCACGGATGAACTCGACGAGCGCGCTTTCCTATTTTGGGTCCATATGAGACCCGATCGAGAACTGCTTGGAGGAATCTCCTTCCGCAAAATCGACCATCTTGGTGTCTTGGGCAGATTTGAATTTCTTCTTTTCTTCCTCATGGGACGGCTTCTCCAGCACACGCTTGTCAGCCGGGTCTACCTGAGACTTGTAGTATTTCAATTCTTCTTCTGAGCATGCCTGATCTGCCATGATGGCGTCACCTCGGTCACACTCAATTGCCATGTCTTTGCTTCCTTCAATGGTGATAATCCCCTGGGGACCCGGTATCTTCAACTTGAGATAAACATAACATGGTCTTGCCATGAACTTGGCGTAAGCCGGCCTTCCGAATAAGGCGTGGTATGGGCTCTTAAGATCGACCACCTCGAATGTCAAGTACTCTGCCCTGTACTGCGTCTTGCTTACTCCGAAAGCTACCTCCAGTCTGATCTTGCCAATTGGGTGAGCCGACTTTCCTGGTACTATTCCATGGAAGATTGTTGATGTTGGAGTTAGCCGGCTTTTAGGCAAACCCATCCTTTTAAAAGTGTCCAGATATAAGATGTTAATGTTGCTTCCTCCGTCCATTAGGACCTTGTTCAAACGAAAGCCGTCCACTTGTGGTGCCACCACCAGTGCTAGGAGACCCGGGTGTTCGATTCTCTCCGGGTGATCTTCTCTACTCCAAATTACTGGTTGCTCTGACCACTTCAGGTACTTTGGTAAAGCTGTTGCCACTGTATTAACCTCTCTGTCTTTCAACTTTTGTTCTCTCCTGCATGTGTTGGTTGTAAACACATGATATTGGCCTTGACTGTGTAGTTCTTTTGGTGTTTGCTGATAGCCTCCGCCTTGGTGCTGACCTGACCCGGCGTTGTTATTTGGCGGTGCCTGAGACCCGGATCCTGTACCCTGGTTACAGTTATTGCCAAGATTTTCTTGATTACCACTGTTCCCATTGTTTCCATTGAAACTCCCTTGGTTCTGTTCCAAGGACTGCTCGTGTTTTCTCCATGCCCTCATGTCAGCGCATTGTGCTAATGTGTGACTGGCTGGTTTACCGTTCCTGGCATGCCTAGGACACGGCATATTGTAGATTTCGCTGATGTTTGGCCCTCTTGGGGGACCGGCTCTGAAATTTCCGCCGGGTCTTGGTCCTCTGTAACCTGAGGCTTGGGTGGTTCCAACAAACTCTGAGTTTCCTCCCTCATAGGGTCTTTTATTGTTTTGATTTCCGTTGTTCTGACTTGGCGCCGGGTTACGTGCTGTGCTAACCCGGTTGCTCTTTTGTTGCTCCTCCGTCTCGCCTACTCTCTTGTCTGTTGCAGCATATTTGTAAGCAATTGAGACCACCTCTCTGATGGTGATGTCTTGGCGAGCCGGGTCTTCTCTCATACGTCCCAACTTGTGGGTTAAAGAATCGAAAGCACAATTTTCCTCCATCGTGGTTATTGCCGTGTGAGCTGAGATATTGATACAGGATTGCAGAATCTTTGTGACCCGTGCTACCCACTATCTCGCTGACTCGGTTTTTCTCATGACACACCGATCTAGATCTGCCTCAGTGTATTGCTTCTTGCATGTCCCGTCAAAATTTGAGATAAATGCCGTCTTAAGTTCTTCCCATGACTGGATGCTGTTTGGTGGAAGCCGGTCCAGCCAAATTTTGGGTGCTCCTTCCGCCATCATCAGATACAGGAATCTTGCACAGAGGTTTGGTGTAGCGTTCTTCATGTCCATGGCCATGTTGTACCCACTCAACCATGTCTCTTGATTCATGTTCGGCTCATAGTTGACAACCTTGCTCGGCTCTTTGAATTTTTCTGGGAAAGGTTCTGATCTGATCGCGTCTGACAAACACTTGGGTCCTGTTAAGTTTGCAGACGAGCCTCCTCCTTGACCAGGCGCAGGTGAATTTACGACGGGTCTGGGTTGGGCCATGGCTCCGACTCTTGCTCCGGCTTCAGGTGTAACTACCGCCGCACGTCTTGCTCTTGAACTATCTACTATAGATTGGGCAGCGGAAGCGGCAGGCGCGGCCATCCCTCGTGGTCCGTGCACCTGCTGCTGCTGCTGTTGGATTGGTTGCGGGACTGGCCGGTTTACTGGTCCTAGCCTATTATGAACTGATCTTGCTATCACCGGCTCTGGCTGCCGAGTTCTGGTATGGGTTCTTACCGGCTCTGAGTTGAAAGCTTGTGAACCTTGTGGGTTGTTATTTTGTTGGACCACGGCCGTCTTCAACAGATCTACTGCTCTCCTGGCCTCTAAGCCGGCTGGTGAATTATCGAAGGGTATCCGCTCTAGGTCGTGCATTGCTGCGAAAATATTGTCAACTGGGTTATTGTAATGACCCGGTGGAGGATCGAACCTGGGTGGTGGTGGTGGTAGTTGCTCGACGATTGCCGCTCCGGCTTCTGCCGCGTTTCTTGCCGGTGCTCCTGGCAGGTATGCTGCTGGCGCCGGGTTAACTATTGCTACCGGTGTTGCTACTGGCACCGGGTTTGGTGACTGAAACTCCAAGATCACGGGTGCTATGGTATTTGTTCCGGTTGGAAGGTGAAGACGGCTTCCGCGCCTTCTGTTCTGGACTGCGGTTAACTCGTCCCTTCTTCTCTGGAGGGTGCTTCTCTCTTCCAACAGGTTTTGCTCTGTAACATCCCAAATTTTGCAAAAAATTAAAACTTGCATTTAAGCATCATGCATCATTGAGCATAAGAATACCTCACAAAAATATTAAATAAAACTTTAAATCTAAATATAAATAATCTACACATTCCATAAAGTGTTTATTTAAAACTCCATTAATAAATAAAATTTTACCAACTTATATATGGGCAAGAATAATGTTAAAAAGTTCCATTTTCAATAAACTTTCCAAAACATATTTTTATGAATTTTTCTGAAATGTTTTGAATAGATTTAAAAATCATTTTTGAAATCAGTAATTAAAAACAGAAAAGGGTTTTAAATAAAAATATTCGAATTTCGGAGCGAGTGGGCCGTGGCTCGTAACTATCTGCCGCGCGCGCGTAGCCTGGCAGCCCGCCAGCGGCCCAGCGCCCCGTGCGCTCGCTCGCAGTCGCTGACAGGTGGGACCCACCTGTCATCTCCCCCGCGGGGCCGTTCGTCCTCAAATCACGCCCACATCTCCGACCGAAACGCCCGATTTGATTTCGTTTGAATACGGCGAATTACTGCTCCATTTACCTCGCGGTTTTCCCCTACTAAAAGCCCCCGAGCTCCTCCGTGTTTTGCCCCAAACCACTCCTCCAAAGAGCCCCTGGGTTGGCCGCTAGAGACCCCGCGCTTCCGCCGTCGCCGTCGGTGAGAACCTCGCCGTGCGCGCAACCCTAACCACCCCGTGCCGTATCGTTGCTTCCTCTCGCTTTAACTTTTCCTTACGGAGCTTCCTGACACGGTTTTGAACTCTGTCCCGCAGTGCAACGCCGTGTCCGTGCTCGCCCGAGGAGAACCGCCGCCTCGTGCTACTCCGGCGAGCGATTACGCGAGGAGGAATTCACGCCGGAGACCGTCACCTCGCCACCGTCCCCGCGTCGACCTTCTCCACGTTTCGGTAAGAACCATCCATCCCGTAGGTCCCTAGGATGCGAGCGCGTGCAATGCCGGCCGTGGCGCCGCCGCGGTCGGGAGTTTTTCCGGCGAACCGCGCCGCCCGCGCGTGGTCTCCGTTTTCGGACCGTTGGATCTAGATCTATTTAATCCCGAGCGCTCGTTATAAAGGAGATCGGACGGCCCACGCTGCCGATCCGCGCCGAAGCGGTATCGACCAATAGGATTGCGCCACGTAGCCCAATTAATTTCTATTTCGCAGGAAATTTTATAAATAAAACAGAAAATAGATAAAACTTGCAAAATTCATAACTTTGGATCTGTAAGTCCCAATTTAATAAACTTTATGTCATTGGAAAGCTCTGTTCATGTAGTTTAATTCTACATCATTTGTTTTTCCCTTTGACAAATTATAAATTGAATATTTATCAGAGGAGTATTTCGGCCATTAAAATAATAACTTAAATAATAAAAATTATTTAGAAATAAATGTAATTGTTTTAAGATTGTATAATTTCCCTCTGTCCAGCAATATTAATAAATGTCCAAATTAAAGATGTCATAAAAAGAATAAAAGTTGTAATTATGGAAATCAAAGTTTTACTATATCATTTCAAATTACTTAATAAATAAAATAAGAAATACCTAGACACTATAATTCATTTATTAATGACAGAAAATAAGAATTATTAATAAGTGTGTCTAATCATCATAGCATATCATTCATGCATACATGATTTTGTTTAGTGCTGTGATGAAATGGTGTTGGTATTTATGTATTCATTATTTGTGCTAGATTGTGAAGAAGAGGAAGGACTTGCTTGTGATTGTTATTCCTGTTGTGCTTGTTCCTCCTGTTACCAAGGCAAGTGACATTCATACAATATCCCATATTTTCTATATGCATAAGTAGTATGTTTTGAGTAGTGTGCATGATAGGGATTTTGATTTATTTTATTAATGCTAAGTTAGTTGGTATTTTGCAAATATCCTAGTAGTATGTAGCCACCCTTTTTCCCTAAGCAGCCATGAAAAGATTTTATTAGTTGCTTAGCCATGCAATAAAAATGTTGCCATGTTATGGAAATGTTTCTAAGTGTTAAAATCTAAAATGCACTTCTGGGTGGAATTGGTTGTTATGGTTTATGTTGAGTGGCTTTTGGGACTATGCTTGCGGTTGTCATCGCCTAGGATGAATGTCTATTCTACTTAGGGCCATGAGTATGGTGGTTGTTACCCAGAAGTACACTTGTGGACGGCCACCCAGGAACGAAGAGATTACCAAGTCCCTCCAAGTTTAGAAGCTTCCCGTGCAACCTTTTGACAATGGGCTCTGTCTAGAATGAATAAGTTGTGGGAGTGCAACCTGTCGGCTTGACAAGCAGATGTAGAGTTGATAGGTGGAACGGGTCTTGCTAGTATGGTTGCATTCTTCTTCTGAAAGTTCTTGTCTCAATTCTCTCCTTTCCATAATACACTCCGCGTGTATAGGATTTCTCGGACAAATTGAGTCTAAAGGTGAAAGTGCACAACCTCTGCAGAGTCGACAATCTGAGTTCTCAGCCGTGTCCCCGGATATGGA
The DNA here is from genome assembly GCA_026929855.1 of Poa annua. Classification (NCBI taxonomy): domain Eukaryota; kingdom Viridiplantae; phylum Streptophyta; class Magnoliopsida; order Poales; family Poaceae; genus Poa; species Poa annua. The sequence goes on from CM049430.1 coordinate 85,123,328, forward strand.
CTACTTCGAGCAACTGGACAAGGATGGGCAGAAGAATCTCAACACTGTTTTCATAAAGTAAAATTTGACTAAGGAATGAATTGTTGATGCACTTGGGCTTTGTCCCACGGTGCCAAGTCTTCGGGAAATAAAAGTGTTTTACAAAATGATAGGAGAAAACTTGCTTTCTGCAAATAGCCTTCAACCCCACCAAGCCAAATATGCATATAGATGTTAGACCTGCCAGTATATTTATCCACCATAGTCACTTGCCAATACATCATTGTATTGACCTCCTTCGGGGGCTGCATATTCCAATGTGCAGGAATTTCTGATGCTGAATGATTGGCTCGAGTCTACACCCAACATGACTGCCTGTGGCGCATGCTTGAAGATGAGGCTCAATGTTACTTTTGCTTTCGCTGTGAACTCTGAACTTTAGCTAGCCTTCATGGCTATGCAATTTGTGATAAAGCTATTTTGGCTATTATTTTTGGATCTCGTTGTAGTAATTTAATACTTATGCAATGATACTTTATATTTTGTAATGTGGTGCTGGCAGTGATCCAGGGACTAGCACATAACACAGGTGTTCCAACTTTAATAAAAGTTGGGGTGCTACAAAATGGTATCAGAGCAAAGTGTTGCATGTAGGTTCGAGCCCCTATGATTGGTGAAGCCCTTTTTGGTCATAATGTTACCATCTTTGAAGTATGTTGGATTCTAACGGCATGGTGGGATGAAGCGGCCCGGGACAAACTTTACATGTCCACGTACATGAGACCTGTTCCACAATATAAGTGGCTGGCCGGGTGTCTGTCTCTCTCACTATAGTGAAAAATCCAATTTACGAAGAGTTGTTAATATATGTTGATCACCTTAGGATTTTGACTTAGTTTTCCCCCTAAAAGTAATAATACGCTCCATAACCAGTACTTCCTTATCTTATGTTCTAATTTCCCTTCCTTCCTACTTAAAGGATGACGAGCTTTCACTTCACCACTGCGGAGGACTTCGAGAACACCCGTTTTGGCTGTTACCTCCTCGACATCGGCGAGAAGATAGGGTTACCACTACCCCAAATAAAGGGCTTCATTCTGAAGAAGTTTAACAAAGAGGGTTGCTGGGGAATAAAAGCAACACAACCAGGACGTGGAGAGGAGCCCCCACTAGAGATCAAAATGGTTAGTGACTCCAAAGATAAAGGGCTCAATCTAGTCATGCAAGATTTGATTGGGCGCCTCTGCGGACGCTACATCCTAGAGTTGAGGGGCCACTATTCCATTTTCTTTGGAAGAAGAAACGAAGATGGAGAACCTTACCTGTATGATGTCGGAGAAAGAGGCAAGGCAAAACCCCTTAGCCTTTATTTCCAGGAGCTGGAAATCCTTGTCACCGAACTATATGAAGATCGACGCACCGAGCTCCTGAAGAACGATGAGTTATGTGCCTTACTTAAGGAGAACGAAGAGAAGGTGAAGGTTCAGGAGGAAGTAACTAAGGCACAGGAAGAGAGATTCGCTGCACAAGAGGAGAAGTACAGGAGACAAGAGAAAAGAGTTCAAGAGAAGAACAAGATCATCAGGGAACAAAAGGCAGAACTCGAGAGCAATGAAGTCGAGTTCGAGGCTGATAGTGACTTGATAAAAAGGCTTCATACTGAGAAGAGAGAGCTGCAAGCAAAGAATCTTGCTCTGGAGAAAGAAGTAAAGGAACTCAAGGATGTACTCGCCAATGAAGGAATCGAGATACAGGAAATTGAAGAGGAGGAAGAGGATATGGTTGAGTAGTTAGTTAGTGAGACTACCATTCATCATACACCACAATGTCTTGAACTTGTATTGACCTACCAACTTGTGGTAAGGCAGTACCTTTCCTTGTATCTTCGGAACCTCGCGAGTAGTTTTCCAAACTTTCATATCGTTTTCCTAAAACCAAAGGTTTTGAACTATTTGCTGATTGTTTTATTAGTGGTGTGTTGATTGATGGTGTGCTTGACTGGTTTGTTTTGTGCATGGGAAAGGTTTCTCCTTATAGATCTATCTATCTTTTACTCATCCATGCAAAAATCCCACAGATGCCTCCACGTCGTGATCCCGACAACAGCGAAACTATGCAACAGCTGATGGCAGCTCAAGCCCAACTAATGACCATGATGACCCAGTTCATTGCAGCAACCAACAACAACAACAACAACAATAACAACCATCCACCACCACCCCCACCTCCGGTGGACAGACTTGCAAGATTTCTCAGGGTTAGGCCTAATAAGTTCTCCTCTGCTACTGAACCCATAGTGGCGGATGACTGGCTCCGTTCCGTCAACAAGGACTTAGTAACCTGTGAGTGTTCTAAGGCAGAAAAGGTGAGGTTCACTGCTCACCAATTGGAAGGACCTGCTGCCATGTGGTGGGAAACCTATCAAGTGACCCATCCCTTGGATGGCATGACTTGGGATGCGTTCAAGGATGGTTTCCACAATGCTCACATCTCCTCTGGCATAATGAACCTGAAGAAGGAGGAGTTTCGTAGCTTGAGACAGGGAGGTAGAACTCTGAAGGAGTATATAGATGACTTCTGTACGCTATCAAGGTACGCACCAGAAGACATCGACACTGATGCAAAAAGGAAGGACAAATTCCTAAATGGACTTCGGGGAGAATTAAAGATACCTCTGTCTGTGGCATATGCTCCTAACTATCAGATTCTGCTAGATCAGGCAATCACCCTGGACAATAACATCAGAAAAGAAGAGAATAGGAAGAGGAAGTTTGGTACAAGTAAGGGTAACACTGAAGTGGCTCACAAGAAACCACACACCTCAGAAGTCAGTGGCCATAAACCCTGGAACTACTCCCACAATGGTAGTGGCCAAAAGTATCATGGCCATAACCACAATGGAGGGTATAAAGGAAATAATGGTGGGTTCAAGGGAAACCATCACCATGGCCATAATCATGGAAATGGAAATCCACGTCCTAACACTGAGGGGAAGAAGGACCTGTCTAATGTGACTTGCTTCAAGTGCAAGAAGACGGGACACTATGCTACTGATTGCCCAGAAAGAAAGGCCGATGAAAATGCCAAGCCCAATCCTTTCCAGAAGGGACAAGTAAATCACCTCAAAGTGGAAGAAGTTCATGATGAACCTGACGCTGTGATTGGTAAGTTCCTGCTAAATTCTTTTCCAGCATTGGTCTTATTTGATACTGGAGCATCGCATTCATTCATATCAAGAGCTTTTGTAAACAAACATGGGCTAGCCGAGGAAAGCTTAGGAAAACCTATTAGAGTGAGTTCACCTGGGGGTGAGATGATAGTAAATTCAAGCTGTAGGCAGTTAGAATTAAGGATTGGAAAATATCTTTTTCCAGCAGACTTAGTCATCCTAGAAACCCAAGGTTTGGATGTTATTATCGGAATGGATTGGATGACACGTTTTGAAGGAATCATAGACTGTGCAAACAGATCTATCACCCTCACCACCCCAGAAAAACAAAAGATTAAATTCAGATCAACTTTCGAACTTAAGAAAGTTAGGCTAAATTCTCTTAAGGGGGTTAGCCTTGGTGATGTGCTGATTGTCCAAGAGTACCCAGATGTATTCCCAGAAGAATTACCGGGAATGCCGCCTGATAGAGATGTGGAATTTCTCATTGAACTAAAACCGGGTACCGGACCAATAGCCAAGAGACCTTACCCAATGGCCGTCGATGAACTAAAAGAACTCAAGAAGCAACTGGAGGAACACCTTTTGAAAGGATTTATCCGTCCAAGTTCTTCGCCCTGGGGAGCGACAGTTCTTTTTGTCAAAAAGAAGGATCAAACCCAGAGATTAGTCACGGACTACAGAGATATAAATGAACACACCATCAAGAACAAGTATCCGTTACCCAAGATAAATGAATTATTTGATCAATTGAAAGGTGCATGTGTGTTTTCCAAGATCGATCTTCGATCAGGATATCTCCAAATGAAAGTTAGAGAGATGGATATACCAAAAACAGCGTTTGTTACAAGATATGGCTCTTATGAGTATACAGTAATGCCATTTGGATTAACCAATGCTCCAGCTTATTTCATGAATATGATGAATAAAGTGTTCATGGATTTTCTGGACAAGTTCGTGGTAGTGTTCATAGATGACATTCTGATCTACTCCGAGAGTCACAAAGATCATGAAGAGCATTTGCGCCTAGTATTACAGAGACTACGTGAACATAAGTTATATGCCAAATTCAGCAAGTGTGAATTTTGGTTGGAACAAGTCGCATTTCTAGGACACATAGTATCCAAGGAGGGTATAGCAGTGGATCCTGAAAAGGTCTCAGCTGTAACCAATTGGGAACCACCAAAGAATGTTGGAGAATTACGAAGTTTTCTTGGTCTAGCAGGATACTACCGAAGGTTTATAGAAAACTTTTCCAAAATTGCCAAGGCACTGACAGAATTATTAAAGAAGGAGAAGAAATTTGAATGGACTGACGCGTGCGAAGCCAGTTTTCAGGAATTAAAGAAACGACTAGTTTCAGCCCCAGTCCTGTGTTTACCTGATTTAGAGAAAGAATTCCAAGTATACTGTGATGCTTCACGCCAAGGCCTGGGAAGTGTGTTGATGCAAGAAGGCAGAGTGGCGTCTTATGCCTCTAGACAGCTCAAGAAGCATGAAACAAATTACCCCACTCATGATCTCGAGTTAGCCTCAGTAGTACACGCCCTAAAAACTTGGAGACCCTACCTAATGGGTAAAAGATGTGAAGTGTTCACTGACCACAAAAGTTTGAAGTATATTTTCACACAGAAAGAATTGAACATGAGGCAGAGAAGATGGTTAGAACTTATCAAGGATTATGACCTAAGTCTTCAATATCATCCTGGAAAGGCTAATGTAGTAGCTGATGCCCTGAGTCGTAAGGTTTACTTGAATGGCCTCACGGCAGGAGAAATACCTGAGGATTTATGCAAGGCATTCAAGGACCTCCGATTGGAAGTGGTACCAGAAGGTTTTGTAGCTTCGTTGGTAGTACAACCAAATTTGATGGACAACATACGTGAAACTCAGAAGGGAGACAAGGATATTGAAGAAATCAAAGCCAATTTGAGAGCAGGAAAAGCCAAGGGATTTCATGAAGATGAGCAAGGAACCCTGTGGTTTGAAAAACGTGTATGTGTGGCAAATGATCCTGATCTTAGGAAGTTAATTCTGCAAGAAGCCCATGAAACACCTTACTCCATTCATCCAGGAAATACCAAAATGTATATGGATGTGAAGGAGAGATTTTGGTGGAACAATCTGAAAAGAGAAATAGCAGAATATATAGCTAAATGCGATGTATGCAGTCGAGAAAAGGCTGAGCAAGAATATATAGCTAAATGCGATGTATGCAGTCGAGAAAAGGCTGAGCATCAGAAACCAGCAGGACTTTTGCAACCTTTGAAGGTACCGGACTGGAAGTGGGATTCTATTGGGATGGATTTCATCATCGGGTTACCAAGGACCAGATCAGGGTATGATTCTATTTGGGTTATTGTTTGTCGCTTAACCAAAATAGCTCACTTTATACCCGTGAAGACCACCTATACCAGCGCAAAGCTAGCTGATATTTACATGAAGAGGATTGTGTGCTTACACGGCGTCCCCAAGAGTATCGTGTCTGATAGAGGGACCCAGTTCACTTCCCATTTTTGGAAGCAGTTGCACGAGTCACTGGGAACTAGATTGGAGTTCAGTACAGCATTTCATCCGCAAACGGATGGTCAGACCGAAAGAGTAAACCAGATTCTAGAAGATATGTTAAGAGCGTGCACGCTCGATTATGGGTCTAGTTGGGATGACAACCTACCCTATGCCGAGTTCTCTTACAATAACAGTTATCAAGCTAGCATCGAGATGGCACCCTTTGAGGCCTTATATGGGAAGAAATGCACAACCCCATTGTTGTGGAGTGGTGTAGGAGAACGAAGTTTCTTTGGACCTGATATAATCCAAGAGGCTGAAGAGAAAGTCAGATTAATTAAGGATAGATTGAAGGTAGCACAGTCCCGCCAGAAAAGCTATGCGGATTCTAAACGTAGGGAAGTCGCCTACGAGGTGGGTGATAGAACCTATCTTAGAGTGTCGCCACTCAGGGGTGTGAAGAGGTTTGGAATTAAAGGAAAATTAGCACCTCGGTTTATTGGACCTTTTAAAATTCTGTCTCGTAAGGGTGAGGTGGCATATGAGTTAGAACTACCAGAAGCTCTATCTGCGGTTCATAATGTGTTCCATGTCAGTCAACTGAAGAAATGTCACCCCGAAATGATGGGAGTTCCTTTAAAGGATATTGTACCCCTCGAAGAAGTACAATTGGAAAGTGACTTGACCTACGAGGAGAAACCCATCAAGATATTGCAGACCGCAGAAAGAGTCACCCGAACCAAAACCATCAAGTTTTGTAAAGTCCAATGGGACCATCACACTGAGGAAGAAGCCACCTGGGAACGAGAGGACGACCTCCGAGAAGACCATCCACACCTATTTGCTAATCCTTCCGAAGCTCGAGGGCGAGCTTCCTCTTAAGGGGGTTAGTCTGTAACATCCCAAATTTTGCAAAAAATTAAAACTTGCATTTAAGCATCATGCATCATTGAGCATAAGAATACCTCACAAAAATATTAAATAAAACTTCAAATCTAAATATAAATAATCTACACATTCCATAAAGTGTTTATTTAAAACTCCATTAATAAATAAAATTTTACCAATTTATATATGGGCAAGAATAATGTTAAAAAGTTCCATTTTCAATAACCTTTCCAAAACATATTTTTATGAATTTTTCTGAAATGTTTTGAATAGATTTAAAAATTATTTTTGAAATCAGTAATTAAAAACAGAAAAGGGTTTTAAATAAATATATTCGAATTTCGGAGCGAGTGGGCCGTGGCCCGTAACTATCTGCCGCGCGCGCGTAGCCTGGCAGCCCGCCAGCGGCCCAGCGCCCCGCGCGCTCGCTCGCAGTCGCTGACAGGTGGGACCCACCTGTCATCTCCCCCGCGGGGCCGTTCGTCCTCAAATCACGCCCACATCTCCGACCGAAACACCCGATTTGATTTCGTTTGAATACGGCGAATTACTGCTCCATTTACCTCGCGGTTTTCCCCTACTAAAAGCCCCCGAGCTCCTCCGTGTTTTGCCCCAAACCACTCCTCCAAAGAGCCCCTGGGTTGGCCGCTAGAGACCCCGCGCTTCCGCCGTCGCCGTCGGTGAGAACCTCGCCGTGCGCGCAACCCTAACCACCCCGTGCCGTATCGTTGCTTCCTCTCGCTTTAACTTTTCCTTACGGAGCTTCCTGACACGGTTTTGAACTCCGTCCCGCAGCGCAACGCCGTGTCCGTGCTCGCCCGAGGAGAACCGCCGCCTCGTGCTACTTCGGCGAGCGATTACGCGAGGAGGAATTCACGCCGGAGACCGTCACCTCGCCACCGTCCCCGCGTCGACCTTCTCCACGTTTCGGTAAGAACCATCCATCCCGTAGGTCCCTAGGATGCGAGCGCGTGCAATGCCGGCCGTGGCGCCGCCGCGGTCGGGAGTTTTTCCGGCGAACCGCGCCGCCCGCGCGTGGTCTCCGTTTTCGGACCGTTGGATCTAGATCTATTTAATCCCGAGCGCTCGTTATAAAGGAGATCGGACGGCCCACGCTGCCGATCCGCGCCGAAGCGGTATCGACCAATAGGATTGCGCCACGTAGCCCAATTAATTTCTATTTCGCAGGAAATTTTATAAATAAAACAGAAAATAGATAAAACTTGCAAAATTCATAACTTTTGATCTGTAAGTCCCAATTTAATAAACTTTATGTCATTGGAAAGCTCTGTTCATGTAGTTTAATTCTACATCATTTGTTTTTCCCTTTGACAAATTATAAATTGAATATTTATCAGAGGAGTATTTCGGCCATTAAAATAATAACTTAAATAATAAAAATTATTTAGAAATAAATGTAATTGTTTTAAGATTGTATAATTTCCCTCTGTCCAGCAATATTAATAAATGTCCAAATTAAAGATGTCATAAAAAGAATAAAAGTTGTAATTATGGAAATCAAAGTTTTACTATATCATTTCAAATTACTTAATAAATAAAATAAGAAATACCTAGACACTATAATTCATTTATTAATGACAGAAAATAAGAATTATTAATAAGTGTGTCTAATCATCATAGCATATCATTCATGCATACATGATTTTGTTTAGTGCTGTGATGAAATGGTGTTGGTATTTATGTATTCATTATTTGTGCTAGATTGTGAAGAAGAGGAAGGACTTGCTTGTGATTGTTATTCCTGCTGTGCTTGTTCCTCCTGTTACCAAGGCAAGTGACATTCATACAATATCCCATATTTTCTATATGCATAAGTAGTATGTTTTGAGTAGTGTGCATGATAGGGATTTTGATTTATTTTATTAATGCTAAGTTAGTTGGTATTTTGCAAATATCCTAGTAGTATGTAGCCACCCTTTTTCCCTAAGCAGCCATGAAAAGATTTTATTAGTTGCTTAGCCATGCTATAAAAATGTTGCCATGTTATGGAAATGTTTCTAAGTGTTAAAATCTAAAATGCACTTCTGGGTGGAATTGGTTGTTATGGTTTATGTTGAGTGGCTTTTGGGACTATGCTTGTGGTTGTCATCGCCTAGGATGAATGTCTATTATACTTAGGGCCATGAGTATGGTGGTTGTTACCCAGAAGTACACTTGTGGACGGCCACCCAGGAACGAAGAGATTACCAAGTCCCTCCAAGTTTAGAAGCTTCCCGTGCAACCTTTTGACAATGGGCTCTGTCTAGAATGAATAAGGGTTGGGAGTGCAACTTGTCGGCTTGACAAGCAGATGTAGAGTTGATAGGTGGAACGGGTCTTGCTAGTATGGTTGCATTCTTCTTCTGAAAATTCTTGTCTCAATTCTCTCCTTTCCATAATACACTCCGCATGTATAGGATTTCTCGGACAAATTGAGTCTAAAGGTGAAAGTGCACAACCTCTGCAGAGTCGACAATCTGAGTTCTCAGCCGTGTCCCCGGATATGGACTACTTCGAGCAACTGGACAAGGATGGGCAGAAGAATCTCAACACTGTTTTCATAAAGTAAAATTTGACTAAGGAATGAATTGTTGATGCACTTGGGCTTTGTCCCACGGTGCCAAGTCTTCGGGAAATAAAAGTGTTTTACAAAATGATAGGAGAAAACTTGCTTTCTGCAAATAGCCTTCAACCCCACCAAGCCAAATATGCATATAGATGTTAGACCTGCCAGTATATTTATCCACCATAGTCACTTGCCAATACATCATTGTATTGACCTCCTTCGGGGGCTGCATATTCCAATGTGCAGGAATTTCTGATGCTGAATGATTGGCTCGAGTCTACACCCAACATGACTGCCTGTGGCGCATGCTTGAAGATGAGGCTCAATGTTAGTTTTGCTTTCGCTGTGAACTCTGAACTTTAGCTAGCCTTCATGGCTATGAAATTTGTAATAAAGCTATTTTGGCTATTATTTTTGGATCTCGTTGTAGTAATTTAATACTTATGCAATGATACTTTATATTTTGTACTGTGGTGCTGGCAGTGATCTAGGGACTAGCACATAACACAGGTGTTCCAACTTTAATAAAAGTTGGGGTGCTACATGCTCTCTTTGGATCACAAGTGTTCTCTTTCCTGGATACGTCGTTGATCGGCCGCACGCTCTTGGCTTGCCCTTGCCACCGCCTGTATCAGTTCTTCTAACTCTCTCATCATGGCTGTGCTATTATTTGTTACTTCACCCTGCGCCGGGCTTGCTGAAGTTCCTGCGAGCGCTTGCTGCTGACCCGGAGGTCGGGTCAAGTTGGGCGGGCTTGCAACGAGTATCGGGTTTCCAAAGGGGATTCCCGCAGCTGGAGTCTGCATATGAGCTAACGAACTGAAAGTTGGTAAGATTCCTCCTACTGCTGGATTTGGGGGTGCGTAGTTCGCTGCAGGCGGAGCCTGCTGTTGATCCCAGTTTTCTCTGTTCTGCCTTGCTAATGCCTCAGCACTTGTTTCGTCACTTACGGAAGTTGTTGCTCCGTCAGCCGGGGGTGCCCGGGTTACCACGTGAATCGTCATGCGACGCAGGGGTCCCAATGGTGCCGGGTGATCTTCATCCGCGAACCCGTCTCCAAAACGATCATCGAACAAAGGTAAGATTGATTCCGTGTCTGTATCCAGATCTGATATGTTTACTGGGGTGATGATGGGATCCTCTCTGATCCGGCTCATCGATTCTTCCTCTTCTGGCGATCCGACTGATTCTTCCCCGTCTGTCTGGGTCAAGGTGGCTGACTCGGACTCGGACTCAAACTCCAGCTCGTACTGCTCTGTGTCGGCTCCCTCGGACCGGATCACGCCTACGAAAACATCGATCTGTCCAAAGATGAACATAGATCCAGTCTTCAAGAAATCTGCTTGTTCTGTCCAGCCGGAGTCGTCCATGATCCGCCCCCCTCCTGGGAGCGTGTGGATCTGGCCAATAGCTTGGTTTTCCATACCTCGCAACACTTCTCCTGAAAAAGTGATGCTCTTGGCCGCAGGCCCCATGGTGGGCGCCAACTGTCGTGGGATTGTCACGGCAGATGTTACCCGGAGGTAACTTGAGATGTGGGGCATGGCGGCTTCCGACATCAGGAGCTTGTCTAGCGTAACGTGGGGAAACAAGGGTTTACCCAGGTTCGGCCCCTCGTCTTGAGGTAAAGACCTACTTCCTGCTTCGGCTTTATTGATTAGGGTTTCGGGACTCGGCGCCTCAGCTTCCGGGTCTCGAGATTACAATGTGTCTCTCCTATGACTTGTAGAACCTCTCTCTCTAGGAACCAGGAGACCCCCTTATATAGGCGGCGGGTCTCGCTGGAGGTACAAGGCCTGGCCCGGGTTCCTATCATACCCGGACTCTACTCTAAGTCCTCTAAGCCTCTTTTTTCTTTAGCAGGACTCCGTCTTGTACTTGGCCTCCAGCCTTCTGGATCCTTCTTGCTTGCGGGCCAAGGCATACGTCACGCACCGGCTTACGTATCAGCCGGCCCATGTATTTATGCTTGATCCGGCCCAGCCTCTTGCCAGACCGGCTTATCTTCTATGTCGGTGGGCCTACCGGGTTACGATCCCCCCAACAGCCTACAAGGCGCTCACTCAGCTTCTGCACCTGCTCGATCATCTGGCGCGCAGACGCCTAGGTATCGGCGTAGTCGTCATCTTCAAGGAGACCACCCAACAACCTATCCAGTGGAAGGTGCGTGTAACGCCCCAGGATTTATCCCCTTTTTATTTTGTGTGTTTTTCTTTTTGCATCGACATGGTATCGCATTGCATGTCATTAATTTAATTTGTTGCATTTAAATTAAATTTCCACAATTTGAATTCAAATGCATTTCAAATTAATTAAAAATGTGTTATTTTCAAATCTTTTAAAAATGTTAAAAACTAGTTTATTAAATTGTCTATGCAAAAACTAAAAATATTTTGTATAGTTTTCGTATTCAAATTCCTTTTCGATTTTGTTTTAAAAATATAACCGAAAAGAATAAACGGTGAAAAATAAAAAGCCCAAGCCCATCGTACCCCAAACACTAGGTTTTGTCCTCTGAAAACTTTTCCCACCCCCTGGAATTTTTGCAGCCGCCCCCTCCATCTTTTTCCTTTTTCCTTTTCTCTTTTTCCCCCCTCCTTCTCTTTTCTTTTCTTCCTTTTCTTTTCTTTTCTTTTCTTTTTCTTTTCCTTCTCTTCTCCTTCCTCCTCCCGCATGCAACAAATCCTCCCAGCCTCGTCCCGAGCCGCCCGCTCCCCACAGCGCCTTGCGCCGCGCCGCCCGCCTCCCGCCGTCGCCTGCGCCACGCCGCGCCACCAGCTCGCCGCGCGCCGCGCCGCGCTCGCCGCCGCCCGCAGCGCCCCAGCCGGCCCGACCCGCTCCCGAGCTCCGGCCGCCGCGCCGTGCGCGTCGCCAGGCCCCCGGCCTCCTGCGCCACCGGCCGCTCCCCTCCGGCCGCGCACTCTGGCCGCGCGCGCGCCCTCGCCGCGCCGCCCGATGCTCCTTGCCGCCTGACGCTCCCCGCCGCCGAGCTCCGCTCCCCGCCGGCCCTCGCCCTGCGCCTCCCCGCACGCCCCTGCTCCGCGATGCAGCGCCCCCGCGCCCAGCTACCGCCGCGCGCCTCGAGCTCCTCCTCCCGCTCCCCTGCTCCCCGGCCGCCGGTCGCCGCAGCACGCCGGCCACGTCCGCCCCGTGCGCCTCCACTGCGCCGCGTCACCCCGCTGCATCCTCGTCCCGGCCGCGTGCACGCCGCCACCGCCGCCCGCAAAGTGTTTGACGCAATGCTCGCAAGACCCCGGCGTCTTTGGCTGTCCGTGTTTGTCCACCCTTCGAGGTGCTGCCCCGTGCGCGTGCGCGTGCTCTTTTCGGTGTCCGTTCCCGTGCTCCTCCGTGTCCGTGAACCGACAAGATCCGCCACAACGACGACCGTGACAAGTTCTTCGTGCTCGTGACCGTCGACAAGGACTCCTCTTCGCGTCCGTCTCGTCTGTGTTCGCTTTGTGTTGGCCGCCTTCGTGCGTGTCCAGGAAGACCGTGATCCGCAAATGATGATGCTCGACTACAGCGACTCCGACCACTTCCACGACACCGACAAACGACGATGCCCCTGTTCTGCGACGGCTACTTCCCCGACGTCGACTACTTCCTCTACGGACCGAAGACGTTGGTTTCGAACCCTATCTCTCCCGATCCGACGTACGGACCCAAACCCTAACCCTACCCCTATTTTATCAAATGTCATCTATCTTGTGCATTTCGCATCATAATTACATGTGTTGCATCTCTTGGGTTTGCGGGTGTAGCAAATCACCTAAATAATTTAATATGGAATGTGTGGGGTAATAAATATATATTGCCCTATTCCATTTAATTTAATTAGATCACCCATGCCATGTGTTGCCATGCTAACCAACATTTAATATTGCTGGTAAATAAATAACTTGCACCTAAATATTAATTGTCGGAATCCCGGTTCCGCTTAATTCGGATTAAGTACATCTCGCAATGCATCTTGCCATGTCATGCATCATTCTCCCATGATCATGCTGGATCTTTTGCCGTAGTTGTAAAATGCATCTTTACGCTTTCCAGTGTTTGTTGCTTCTTCGCGGATACGACGTTGAGATGTGTGAGCAACGACAAGATCTGCTTCCATGCGGGATTCCAGGCAAGCAAAGTTTGCTTGTTTACCTATACATTGTCTTTCATTCCTGCTGTTGATCTCTGCTACCCTAGTTATCGATTCTTGAACTGCGATCCCATCACATGTTTATCCTGCAGCCCATACAGCTTTATCCCCACAATCTAATACCCGTTGCATGTTTATCTGTTGGCCTTGCGAGTCGTAGCGCATGCTTAGAGTTGACTGTGCGAGTCGTCGGTTGGTCTTATGTTTCATCTGCTTAGTATGATAGATTATTCTACCTTAATAAAATGTGGTCTTATATTGGGGTATTATAATTAAAAGATAAGGCACTAGGCGGAAGGCCTTGCGAGGTGTTTTGTTCTGCTCAGTGTCGACCTAGGAACTGAGATTTTGTCCTCGGATCCAATTTTGAGCGCACTAAACACTTGTGGGAGGCCCTATGGAGCCCCCCTCGACTTTGAACGGATTTACAGCTTGTCCATGTGCCGCAAGTAGTTCGGGTTTTCCATTTGCTCATATGCATGTGCATGATGATGATGAGAGGGTATGTGATACGGGGGGTCATATAGGTGCGGTACGACACGAATCGGACAGTTCCTACTGTGGTTTGAGCCGCATGGTGGCGTAGACGCAAACTAATGAGTCCGTAATTGAGATTCGGCCGGACTCTTGACGCGAGTAACAACTCATATGGGTGGCACTTGGACTTGTTGTAGTGAAGGAATAAGTCGTGTTGAGAAGCCCTGATGCTTGCTTGGGTTGATCATGCGAGTATGGGTACAGTAGTGCACCCCTGCAGGGTATAATCTTATCGATGAGCCGTGTCCACGGTTATGGACGACTTTGGTGATGATGCTGGCTAACAAGATCTAGTCAACTTGCACCTAATTAATGTTAATTAATTTGACTAGTAATATAGAATCACTTTCACCATAACTGGTAAATAAAACTGTTCAATGTGTGAGTTTCCCGAATTGCTTCCTCATTTTTGGTTGAGGGGGTGAATTCGAGAATGGGTTATGATTGGTGTTAGTTGTAGATGTTTACTATATGCGCTCTCTTATCCCTCTCTAATTAGACGGAAGTTGTAGCGTGTCTCTCTAGGTTGCTAGTGCTGCTGCCGCTAAGTCCACCTCCCCCATATTTTGGGAGATGGTGTAGAAAGTAGGCAAGTCGGTTTTGCTTGCCAGGGAGTGCCCTGACCGTCTTTTGGGATGTGCTTTATGTGCTGTCAACAGGTTTGAAGTCAGACGACGTTAGCTTGGGAATCCCTCCGGCTTGGTTGGGCAGGGATATGGCGCCATCGCTTATCTTCAGAACTCTTAGTCCAATTTGCATCTTATCCGTAGCCGGATACTATTTCGCTTCCGCTGTCATTTGAGTCTTTGTATTGTATCATTTGTATCTTGACTCGTTCGAGTCGGTGTTGTAATTATATCTTTGTTGTATTTGTGGATGTATCAGAACTGTTGTAATGTTATCACAATTCCACCCACATAATGCGCATGTCTCGGCGTGCACATTATGTCTGGTGGGCGACCTAAAATCGTTATTATGCGGATTTCGGCGGGAGCGCTAAAATCTACATAGTACCGATTTTAGGGCGTCACAGTGCGGCCGATGCAGCCGGACGTAGGCCAGCGCCGCATTCGCCCCGGCGACGAGTTGGGCGTGGACGATCTCCTTCAGCGCATCACCCTCGCGGAACCTCTCCAGCAAGGCGGCCAGCCCGTGCGGCTGCCCATTGTGCGGGAAGTACACACGGTGGATGTGCCAGAGGGTCTTTCGGCAACCTTCGAGAAGAAAGGCAACACGCCAAGTACGATCAAGCATGCGCGCAAGGACTCTCCCTCTCGACTTGTTCACCCAGAATTGGCGAGCTTCGTACGAGTCGCTAGCTGCCTCCCGGGTAACTCGCTCTTCAACACGATCCTGCTCAGCCTGCCAATCCGGGTTCACATCTGCATACACAAGCTATAAGTCAGAACCAGCAAGTTTTAACAAAGATAGCAGCCGCAAAAAGATACCAACCTTGAAGCTGTCGACTGATCAGATCGATCTCCCCGAGTAAAAAATCCTCACGTTGGGAGAACTCTGCAGTAGGATGCGACCTGGAGCGATGCAGCAACAGCTCGGTATTCTTCAGAGTCGCCTCAAGCTCAGCCACCTTATTCTTCAAATACGTGATTATCCGATGGTCGTTCATGCTCCGTGTAAGAGCTGGCGTCGCTCGACGACGGCGAGCACCCGAAGAAGATCCCTCGCCACTCGGACCAGCCGCAGAAGCAGAAGAAGTGCCGCCGCGCACGTTAGTCTGCCATGAATGCGCAGAGTCCTTACAGATATGCGACTGCTCAGCACAAACAAATATAGTGGGAAGAGATACTCAATTTCGGCACAAAAAATACTGTTCAAGGCCAGAAGACCCGACAAAATATCAGTCATTACAAGCAAAAGTTATAAGTACAGGCCACCGCGACTTCCGAATCCCTATACTACAACAATCCAAAGCAGCAGACTCCGACCAGGAGCAGGTCTTCCGGGCAGCAGCCGCCTCAATCGCCTTGGCAAGCGCCCTCTCAAAGGTAGCCACAACCTTCACAGCTAGCTGTGTAGCCTGCACCTTCACTCCGCTCAGGGACGCGGTCCGGCCATCAGGCCTCCGAGGGAAGCCGCTACGACCTTTTCGAAATCACCCGGAATCTGGTGGCCTAGAAGGAGCTGGAAGGTGAGCTCGGAGCCGCGTACCGTCTGCGTCCGAGTGAAGTCGGCAAGGGTGGTCGCGCCATCTTCAAACGGAGCGGCGAGGGCGTCCATGGCAGTCGGCAGCGGGTCGCTCGGGAAGATGCTCCGGTGCACCGTCGTAAGCGCCCCCGTCGACTTCTACAGCGCGGCCGTCGACTTCTTCAGCGCATCAGACGCATACGCGCAGACACGGTCAAGGAAGCCGACAGCAGTCGCCAAATCAACGGTGTCACTCGATGAGCCTTCCGGAGGAGCTCCACCGCAGTTCTCTGCACAAAGAATCCAACATCAGACAAAGGCAAAGCAAAGACACAGTAGGCGTCAAGCCGAAACTCACCTCCAAGAGCACCGGCGAGTGAGAGGAGGCGGTCGACTTGAGTCTTCTCTTGGACGACCCGCACCCGCTCCCATTCCTGGGACTCATGCAGGGCTTTCTCAAGCCCAGCCTGAACCTGAAGCCTCACCTCTAGCTCTTCAGCACGCCTGGTAGCCTGGTCCAGAGAGGTGCGCAGCTGGTCCCTCTCCTTCTCCAGGCGAACATATGCAGCGGCTGCATCAAGCTGCTGGCGGTAGTACGGCTGAAACACAAGCAAGAAATTAATAAAGTTGCGGGCGACTATACTAGTCACCCACACCTTCGGGGGCTACTCCCATCGGGAGCGCTGATCGCGCACCCAATGAAACTGCAGTACTACAAGTACAAGCATAAAGGACTTACGTGGTCCAGGAGGTCGACATCTTCCGAAGACGACGGAGGAGCGCGACTCGACGACGCGAGGCCAGCAGGCTGCGCGCGCTCCTCAATCGCCACTCGAGTCACCAACTCCGTCGACAGGGCGGATGTGTGCTCCACTTCATGACGAGGGGAGCTGACATCGCCAGAACGACGGCTGAAATAAAAACAATACGATGATCAACTCGAAGACTGGAACTACAAAGTGCAACTAGGAAAAACAAGACAGAAAGGAACTCACCTGATGGTCTCGAATTCATCGTCGCTCCCCATGGAGAGAGATGGCATCCGAGCGAACGCGCGTGGTGGCGCGGAGCTAACAGGAGGAGCGGCCAGAGGCTCGTTCCAGTCGCCCGTAGACCGCACACCAGAAGACGTCGCGACGGCTTCCTCCAGATCAGCATCCGCACCCCTCGCGGGCGACGAAGCAGTCGCAGAGTCACCGCCACTTCGGCGCCTTTGCCTCTTTGGTGCGGGTTCCTCTTGGTCGTCATCGTCCTCCACCTCTTCGTGAGGAGAAGTAGCGGACGGAAGGTCGTCGTCGTCACCCTCCTCCTCCACAACCTTCGACTGGTCGTCGGGGCCAGTTTCAGGAATAGGAGGAAGGCAGACAAACAGGGATCGACCCTGAAACAAGTAGACGCAAGTCGAATCAAGAAGCAGGAAATCAAGAGACAAAACAACGAAGAGAACAAGTTGAAAACTTACCTCGGGAACAGGGTTCGTGGCTCCGTACGCAGCGACTGGACATTTGACGTTGCAGAGGTCCGCGATCGTAGGTTGGTGATGCCCCTCACCTTGGTTTCCACCTCCTCGTCGTCGAGTGGCTGGTCGCCGGCGCCATCGACCGCCCACATCGGGTGAGGACGAGCAGCGAGTGGTTGAACGCGAAGCCGGAAGAAGGTGGCCATCAGGAAGACGCCACCCGTCTCGCGCCCCAGGGTCTTGGTGAGGTTGCGCAGCAGGCTCAGCAGCGGCCTTGTGGACTCCTTCTCCTCCTCTGCGAGCGGGTGCGACCAGGCGCGAGTCTTCAGTAGCCTGCGCTCGCCGTCAAATTGCGCCAGGCCGTCCTGGTGCCACTTGATGTAGAACCACTTCTTCCGCCACCCCTGGACGGAGTCAGACTTCTTCATCTGAAAGTACGCGGTATCACCGCGCACCTGGATTCCGAAGCCGCCCACGGGGAATGTCAACCCGCTCTTCCCGACGTTCTTGCGAACGAGGAAGAGCGACTTCCATAGCGCCCAGTGGGGTGCGATGCCCAGAAAGCACTCGCAGAGCACAATAAAGCTCGTGATGCTCAAGACGCCATTGGGAGTCAGATCGTGGATCTGAACCCCATAGGCGTACAGGAGACCGCGAACAAAATTGTGAAGAGGGAACCCGAAGCCCCGCGGAAGGAAATCCACGAAGCATACACGTTCCCCCTCACGGGGTGCGGGGTACACCTCTTTGCCAGGAGCGCGTACCTGGGCCTGGTCCGATGATGACAGGAGGCCCTACGCGCGGAGGAGCTCAAGCTCCACCTTCTTCACCGACGACCTTTGCCAGTCGATGTCGGGCTTCTTCATCAGCCCGGCTTCGGCGGCGACGGCGGAGGTGCCAGCGGCGGCCTTTGGCTTGCCCGTGATTCCGGTGGACAGCAACAGGTGGGAGCACAAAAAGCATAGAGCTCGGATGGTGGCGAGAATGGTAGAGAGCAGAGAAAAGGAGGCGCAGACGATTGGAGAAGATGATGCCCTCGCGTTGCAGCGCAGTACTTATGCCTCGAATAAATTCATCTCAACCGTCCACGGAGCGACGGTTCCGAGCAGCTACATCCAGCCAACCACGTGTCGCACGGAGAAACCAACCGTCGCCGCCCACTTCGTCCACTACGCACGGGAATCAAGGCGCCATCATCGTGCCGCGAAAATTTCGCGCCCAGTTCGGAGACATGACAACTGTTGAACGTGGTCAGCTCTATCAGTGGGCCCTGCTGAAGGAGATATGCCCTAGAGGCAAATAAATAAGTAGTATTTATTGCATTATCTCATAAGTTTATAATAGGTTTGTGTATTATGCTATAACTGTATTAATCGGAATTGTTAATACACGTGTGATACATAGACAACTAGGTCCCTAGAAAGCCTCTATATGAGCTAGTCCATTGGGCAACAGTTGATCGAGATTCCCGATCAAGGACAATGACGTCGGTTGACAATGGGGTCATCTTGTTAGTTGAATAAGGTGGTGGACATACGCAAAGTATTGCAATAAGATCGTATTACGATGTTTGTCATTTGCAATAGATAAGAATATGATAGCTTATTCCTTAGACCGTGAGACCGTACTTATTAATTCTTCGTAGGGGTGCTTTGAGAGCATCAAACGTTGTGTCTTATATAGCATGACAATAACGGTGTCCATCTTGGGTATTCCGAAAGAGCATCAAGACGTAAGGATCAAGAGCGGGATTTGTTCATTCTTGTAATGGAAAGATACTCTGGGCCCACTCGGTGATATTGCATCTATATAGCTGCGCAGCTTATGACTAGGTCATGGAGATGTAATATCGTAGACGAGTTAATAACCTTCATCGGTAACGAGATACAACAAAGACATCGGTGTGTCTACGATCATATCTCGGACAAGGTAGTATCGCAGAGACAAAGGGAATGAATATCATATTTATGGTTCAACGACGATATTCGTGGAATGCACAGGGGTCGTCATATATTTCCAGGTATCCCTGACGATCATTGGTGAGCGGAGTGTCTCGACCATGTCTGGAGTGTTCTCGAACCGTAGCGTAACAAACTTAAGGTCTTAGCGACGCTAGGAGATAGGTTCTGGAATATTATAGGATTTTGTTGGAGAGAGAGAAATGATCCGGAAAGAGTTCCGGTGGTTCGGAAGGAGTTCCGGAGAGGTCTGGAATGGTTCCAGGAATGTCCGAAAGTTGTTCGGGTGGTCCGAAAGAGTTTTCGGAGTCACGGGATATTGAATTATATATAAATATATTAATTATGAATTAATGGGATTTTTATATTAATTTAATATTAATTAAATAAAGGAAAAAGGGGGCTCCCACCTACATGGGCCCTAAGAGGGCCCAAGAGGGGGAGCCGCACCACCAAAGGGGGGTGGGCCCCATTGGCTGGTTCGGCCAGCCCATGTGGGGGCCGAACCCCCCCCCCCTCCCTTGTCCTTTGTTTAGTCCCACATGGGGGAGCCAAGGGGTTTGCACACCCCCTCCCCCCTTTATATAGCAAGGCATATTAATTGGATTAATTCATAGGAAAATACAACTAATTCCCGATTTCTCTCTCGATCTCGTGGTTCCCAATTTGGAGCCGCGCCGAGCTGAGGAAAGGGGGTCTCTCTCCACCCAAGCTATACCGCAGAGCGCCGTTGCTCTGCGGGATTCCAGATAAGATCTACTCCTGCGATTTCAGCTGGATCTGAATGACCGGGAGTTGTCGCTAAGCTATGTATGTTTGTGAGTGCTCGGAGGCAACTCTTTGGAGGAGTTTGGGCGACGTCGTCTCGCCCCCTGCAGCCGCCGCGCCTCCCTCCCCTCTGCTGCCGGCGCACCAGCCCCGGTGCTGGCGCTCTGCCTTCTTCCGCTCGACGCCCGTCGACGCAGATCATCATCGACACCCCGGCGTCATCGACTTCGACATCGCGGCAAGTTCTTCACGACCTCGAGGTCGGCTACGTACGACTTCATCGTCAACGCTTGTGCGGGAGCGTAATCCCCGCTATCGGTCTACATGGAGGTAATGTAACCCGTTCCGTCACCGTTATCGCATGTACTAGATAGATAGATCCTGGCTAGTTAGGGTTTCGTTCGCTAGAAAAAATTTTGTTTTCTGCACCGTAACCCCTTCAGTGGTATCAGAGCCGATCTATGCGTAGTACTGCTGGTACGGTTAGAACTCATGTTGAATGAGGGCGTCTTTCTTATATTTGCTACCCTCTAGCGTGCACTTGCGATGCCTTCGGTATTGAGTTGATGAAGCGGCCCGGACCGACTTTACGCGTACGCTTACGCGAGACTGGTTCCAGTACTGACATACGGCTTGCACCGTATCTGTGGCTGGCGGGTGTCTGTCTCTCTCTCTCTAGTCGGCAAAGCATTTTCAATGGAGGGCCCGAAAGGGATGCTTAAACATGCAATTATACGATCGACATTGTGGTACAAAGTTCGTAGGTAGGGAAGCGATTCTCTTGCGAATAAGCCTATATGCCACGTAAAAACTTGCAAAACTAAATAAAGCTAGAGGCGTCTAACTTTGTTTTGTAGAGGCGTTATTTTATGTGACATGGTTACGGTAAGTTTTGATATTACTCGTACTGTCGGAGGCAAAGGAGGGCTCTGTAGACTCGGAGCCATGCCGGGGCGCCGGGGTGGGGCCAGGCACATGGCGCCATGAAGGTCCAGGCGCATCGACCATGTCACATCGCACTTCATTGCATCATTATTGTGTGTTGTTGTGTGTGCATCCTATTGATTGCTTATATGCTAGATATACAACGGTAGCATCACGAATAGGATGATCCCTAACAAAATACCAAAATTGTGTTCTCCCTCGTTGCGCACCACCAAGAAAGTTCTACGTTATGAGGCAGGCCGTGATGATCGGGTGTCACACATCTCGTCGTTCGCATACAGTGGGTGTAAGCCATGTTGCACGCGCAGGGTCTTCGAGGTTTGATTGGCGAGCCTAGCATACTCAGAGGTATGGCCTCGGAACACGGGAAGATCGAAAGATCGAGCACGAGTCACAGAGTTGTTGTGATCGACATGTTATGTCCACCTTTGAAGCTGTGCTGCCGGCCGTGATGATCGGGGGTAGTGTGGTGGATGAGGGTCGTGTAATCGCCATTATTATTTTTAGGGATAATAATCTTGGTGTGGTGTGTTTTTGATAATGAGATTATAGAACTGAAACTCACCTATATATTATAAACTTATCTTACCTCTTTTGCGATCACATATGGAGACTACGGAACTACGCTTCGGTTACTTCTTCAAGAGCTCGGATTCTACCTTGGAAGCCGACGGGTCCAACTTCATCAGCCGGTGCATTGGTTTTAGAAACATTCTCCAAACACAACAAACATCCTATATGTGCTAGAACATTAGTTAGGAGTTAGACCAGATGATTCTGATAGCAAGGAGCAAGATGATGAGTTCCGTAAGCATCATGACATGTTCATGGAAGTGACGATCGTCATGAGCGTACGCCTAGCACCTGAGTTGAAAGTTGTTTCAACACATGGAGCCATATGTCGTGATTGATGCGATCAGAGGTCACTTCAAAGATGAATTGAGTCTTGAGCAGTTCAGACAGCTTAGAAAGTTCCGGACCATTCACATGCGGAGCGTACCTGTCTGGAGACTCAGTTGAAGAAGTTGTGTGACATCTACTTCAGGCTTACGAATATCTACGATTTCTAGATAGCGAACTCCAGTGCAATAGAGATTGTGCTTTACCTCCTAGCTGTGAATAGCATGTGCGTGAATATGCTATAGAGACACGGTGAGCTTCTTCACGTTCGTGAACAAGTTCAAATCTCTAAAAGTTGATTCATCGAAGAAGAGTTCTTCGACGCTATGGGTATATTTGATATACGAAGATATAAATGTATTCTTCTCATACTTGATGAAAAGTATTTGATAATTGTTCTGTTTGTGAAACAGTCCCTGATTATCACAAGTATGGGGCGAAGGGTGACGTGACAGTGCACGAGTGATGGCAAGTTCATGGCCAGTAGTGCTCACGCCCTCGAGATATCATATTAGTTATCATCAATAGTTTTTTATAAAACATTTTGTAATAGTGAGAATGTGATCTAGTTTGGTGTCTTGAATGTTACAAGACATAATTATTCATATAGAACACATCAGTTGTTTTATGTTATGAAACAAAGCAGTTGTTTCATGTTATGAGTAATTTGCATCACATCTCAATTACATTATGCGTATAATATACATTTATAATAGCGGGAATGATAAAATTATGTGTCCAAAGAACAAACACCATCGAATTAAGTCATAAAGGAAATGAAAGAAGTAATGGATATTTTTGGTCCATTTAAGTATTTCGAGTGCCAAAATTGATTAAGTTTGAAATGCAGTATTGAAGTTGCAATACTAGAGGAAATTGATTGAGAGTCATTTTTAATGATTAATCAATGGTGTTATTGCATGATCCGAATTCTTCCATGATTTTGGTAAATAGGAGTATTTGCCCGATAAATTATGGAGTCTGAAATTAATTTGATAATAGATCAAATGGGGTTTTTCAGAAGAAAGATTAGTGAATATTGTATTCACAAGATTCGATCAAAGGATAATATTTTTGAATTATGGTTTCAACACAAAAGACTTGTGGAAATTCGTTTCACAATATTATAATGTCATATATGGTGATATGTGGGGAATTATAATTATGCTCTATTTTAAATAAAGTGTGGTCTGTCAGAATCTGTCTTAGAATCTCCTAATATGTTCGAAACATTATAGTCGATGTCCACTTTAGAAAATAGATATTTTTCTCAACGAGAATTTGTAGGATCGACAATAGTGTCGACATGTATATGATTATGCGATAATTTGGAATATACATGAGTGGTTCTTTGTAGATTGCTCGCATTAGATGAGAGTGTATTCCAAAACCAATTAGAAACAAAGTTCAGTTTGTTGTCTATGTAATTCCGAGAAAAAGATGATTTTTCGAATTATGGTTTGTGGATTGGAATTAGAAGTTTGGAATAAAGTGTCAGACCTATGTTGGAAGGTGTTCCAAAGAGTATATGTCTGCTAATGAAAGTTTAGTGATTAAGAGTGAGGGAGACTAGAAAATTGTTTTCTGCTTGCAATCCTCTTCATAAAGATCATAATATTTTCATGAAAGAAACTTCTAAATAAAGTGCTGTTATATTTAATATTGTTGTCAGGTCACAGCACTGTATTAAGTATTTCAGATCTTGTTGACAGATCAAGGTACACTTTATGAATACAAAGAAAGTTGAGAAAATATCGGAATACGAACAAAGGCTTTTGAGCCTGGAAATCCAAAGTTGCATTTGAAAGGATTAAGAGAGTAATTGTTGCTGCAATTCTTATTAGAGGAATAAGATTGTTTAATCGTCATATAAGGTGTTATATGAGAAATGTGACTATAAGAAAGACGCGGTAGCATGTCTTGTCAAGAAATTTGTCTTGGACAAGATCAAATTTGTTGACTACATTTATGTAGACATGCTTAAAGTCTGAGCGATTTGTATTAATGTAATACTGTAGTTTGTATTAAATTCGGATTGATGGTAGATCAATGATTTTGGTTTGGCCAAAATGTCGATTTAAGTGGGATTCATAGTTAGTTTACTCAGGTGGAATATGTAAAGAACATATTTCTGAGTGGGAGCTCAGGAACTCAAATATGTGGATGACGCGTTTTTGAGTGGGAGCTCGTGTTATCAAATATGTGGAGACATAATTTGAGTGGGAGTCGAATTCATCTTGTGTAGTTAACACATTGTGAAACTGTATCAATAGAATAGGATGAAGTTGTAAAACTATTTGAAAGTTAGTGTCTATTTTGAAATAGAACGGGAATTTTAAATAGTTAGTCGAGTTGTTTTGGATTATATCTGAGGAGTCAGAATAGAATCAAAAGGATGGTCCTTTGGAATCCAATTGATCATTAAGAGTAATGATGCATGAAAGTAATGGTTGTATGACATATGGGTCTATTATGTAATATTAGACATCATACAGAAACCATATTATCTGCTCGATGAAATATAACCGATGTTCTTGGAATAAGAGCAGTTATGAAAGTAAATTTGGAATTTACTGGAAGTAGAAGTGCGTTAGTTAAGGGATTGACATTTGAATGTCAAGTTTTCTACATTGGTGTGAATGTATGTAGATATCGCGAGTTTGTAATTGTTACAAGGGGCTCTATAAGACTGAGTGCGTTTTTAGGGCAGTTATCTGGTTAGTATAATCAGAGTAAGCGCTGAGAAACAGGAGTCTCACTTAGTTACGATATTTGCATATATGTTGTAAGACAACATGGTGATATCAAGCAAGTTGATGTTAGTGAATCGCAAGAGCATGTACGATCATGGATTGTGTAGTAACACTCTTCCACAAGCAAGCATTATCAAATGATTCTTATTTGATAAGGGATTCTGATAAAGTAAAATGCAGCTAGTTTATTTGTACTCTAGTGCAAGTGGGAGACTGAAGGAGATATGCCCTAGAGGCAAATAAATAAGTAGTATTTATTGCATTATCTTATAAGTTTATAATAGGTTTGTGTATTATGCTATAACTGTATTAATCGGAATTATTAATACACGTGTGATACATAGACAACCAGGTCCCTAGCAAGCCTCTATATGAGCTAGTCCATTGGGCAATAGTTGATCGAGATTCCCGATCAAGGACAATGACGTCGGTTGACAATGGGGTCATCTTGTTAGTTGAATAAGGTGGTGGACATACGCAAAGTATTGCAATAAGATCGTATTACGATGTTTGTCATTTGCAATAGATAAGAATATGATAGCTTATTCCTTAGACCGTGAGACCGTACTTATTAATGCTTCGTAGGGGTGCTTTGAGAGCATCAAACGTTGTGTCTTATATAGCATGACAATAACGGTGTCCATCTTGGGTATTCCGAAAGAGCATCAAGACGTAAGGATCAAGAGCGGGATTTGTTCATTCTTGTAATGGAAAGATACTCTGGGCCCACTCGGTGATATTGCATCTATATAGCTGCACAACTTATGACTAGGTCATGGAGATGTAATATCGCAGACGAGTTAATAACCTTCGTCGGTAACGAGATACAACAAAGACATCGGTGTGTCTACGATCATATCTCGGACAAGGTAGTATCGCAGAGACAAAGGGAATGAATATCATATTTATGGTTCAACGACGATATTCGTGGAATGCACAGGGGTCGTCATATATTTCCAGGTATCCCTGACGATCATTGGTGAGCGGAGTGTCTCGACCATGTCTGGAGTGTTCTCGAACCGTAGCGTAACAAACTTAAGGTCTTAGCGACGCTAGGAGATAGGTTCTGGAATATTATAGGATTTTGTTGGAGAGAGAGAAATGATCCGGAAAGAGTTCCGGTGGTCCGGAAAGAGTTCCGGAGAGGTCTGGAATGGTTCCAGGAATGTCCGAAAGTTGTTCGGGTGGTCCGAAAGAGTTTTCGGAGTCACGGGATATTGAATTATATATAAATATATTAATTATGAATTAATGGGATTTTTATATTAATTTAATATTAATTAAATAAAGGAAAAAGGGGGCTCCCACCTACATGGGCCCTAAGAGGGCCCAAGAGGGGGAGCCGCACCACCAAAGGGGGGTGGGCCCCATTGGCTGGTTCGGCCAGCCCATGTGGGGGCCGAACCCCCCCCCCCCCCCTCCCTTGTCCTTTGTTTAGTCCCACATGGGGGAGCCAAGGGGTTTGCACACCCCCTCCCCCCTTTATATAGCAAGGCATATTAATTGGATTAATTCATAGGAAAATACAATTAATTCCCGATTTCTCTCTCGATCTCGTGGTTCCCAATTTGGAGCCGCGCCGAGCTGAGGAAAGGGGGTCTCTCTCCACCCAAGCTATACCGCAGAGCGCCGTTGCTCTGCGGGATTCCAGATAAGATCTACTCCTGCGATTTCAGCTGGATTTGAATGACCGGGAGTTGTCGCTAAGCTCCGTATGTTTGTGAGTGCTCGGAGGCAACTCTTTTGAGGAGTTTGGGCGACGTCGTCTCGCCCCCTGCAGCCGCCGCGCCTCCCTCCCCTCTGCTGCCGGCGCACCAGCCCCGGTGCTGGCGCTCTGCCTTCTTCCGCCCGACGCCCGTCGACGCAGATCATCATCGACACCCCGGCGTCATCGACTTCGACATCGCGGCAAGTTCTTCGCGAACTCGAGGTCGGCTACGTACGACTTCATCGTCAACGCTTGTGCGGGAGCGTAATCCCCGCTATCGGTCTACATGGAGGTAATGTAACCCGTTCCGCCACCGTTATCGCATGTACTAGATAGATAGATCCTGGCTAGTTAGGGTTTCGTTCGCTAGAAAAATTATTGTTTTCTGCACCGTAACCCCTTCACCTTCTACGTCATGTCCCATCGGTCGTAGAGGCGTGCAATGGAGCGTCATCAGTGACGTCATCAAACTAACGGCTCCAAACAAGTGAAACAGCACGACAACTCGACTGAGCGATTCGAGTAGTAAGCTTCACAGCTGAAAACAACCAAGTAGGACAGACTGCTGATCCGAGAACCCGAAACAATCATTCGGGTGGCGAAGAAAATCGAGTAAGCTCAAATAGCCGAATCCATCTGGAAGTAAGCCCACGGGTCGAATAGAAGCAAGCTTCACACGAAGACCAAGGTGAAGTAATTCGACTGCAGAAGATTCCTCCCATCGGGAGTGTCCTGTTCGACTGATGAAAACGACTGCGAACTCAAGAACAAGCAATCCGGTGGCGCGTCCAGGAGGAAGAAGTCCTTTGCCCGACTCTAGAATTCGACCAAGCACTCGGGGGCTTCTGATGTGGGGCTACCTTTCGACTAGCCCACGATGAGGCTACCTGGGCCGCGCCAAGCTGGAGAAGGCCCACTCAGGGTACCGTGTAACCTAGTCCAAGTCGGTTAGGTTTCATAACTTACCATATCTGTAATTACCATCGATACCAACCTCCCGAGACCTGGCTACCTATAAAGCCAGGAGGGTTGCTCGTCCCAGAGGACACGCCAATAGCCACCACCACAAACCCTAGCGAGATCGCAATCTCGCCTCCATTGTAATCGCAACTCGCCATCAATAACAGACAAGCATGAGTAGGGTGTTATCCTCCGGGAGCCTGAACCTGGGTAAAATCCCCGCTTGTCAGCCGTCGTGATCACCAACGCTCTTCTCTCTCCGCCTCAATCAACCCGGGGTGCACAACCCTGGGATTTGCCGAGTTACACCCTCGTCAGGATAACACTTTTGCAATCCCATTACGTTGAGAAGATTTTGAGTCGATTTGGATATTCGGACTGTAAAGCTTCTCCAACGCCTTATGATCCTAGTGTGCAGATTTGAAAGTTTACTGGCACAGCTAAGGATCAACTGAGGTACTCTCAAGTAATAGGTTCTCTCATGTATCTAGCTAGCGCGACAAGGCCTGACATCATGTTTGCGGTTTGTAAACTTAGCCGGTTTGTTTCCAATCCGGGTGATGTGCATTGGCATGCTGTCGAAAGAATTATGCGCTATTTGAAAGGTACTGAGAACTACGGACTTCACTATTCTGGAAGTCCGTCAGTGCTTGAAGGGTACTGTGATGCGAATTGGATATCTGATGTTGATGTGATAAAAGCCACAACAGGGTATGTGTTTACCCTTGGAGGTGGTGCTGTTTCCTGGAAGTCTTGCAAGCAAACGATCCTAACGAGATCGACAATGGAAGCAGAATTAACAGCATTGGACACATCTGGTGTCTAAGCAGGATGGCTTCGAGATCTTTTGATGGACTTGCCAGTGGTTGAAAAGCCAGTTCCGGCTATCCTTATGAACTGTGATAACCAAACAGTGATTGTTAAGGTGAAGACTTCAAAGGACAACATGCAGTCCAACAAACACATAAGAATGAGATTAAAATCTGTCAGACATTTAAGAAACTGCGGAGTTATAGCGTTGGATTATATCCAGTCGGCTAAGAATCTGGCAGATCCCTTTACTAAAGGGCTATCACGTGTTGTGATAGAAAATGCATCGAGGGAGATGGGTATGAAACCCACATGAGTTGCCATGGTAGTAACCCAACCTATGTGATCGGAGATCCCGTGAATTAGGACCTAGGAAAACAAGCTGGTGGTTAACTGAAGAGAGTAAAACCTTTACTAACCCACTCCGTTGGAGATGCAATACTCTCGGTAACTGTATGACAGGTTGACGTATGTCTTAATGTGTTCCAAAGCTTTGCATAAGCAAGACGCTATCCTACAGAGTGATCTTTGGAGGAACACACCTATATGAACCTGACTGCTGGTCACAGTCTATGAGATTAGGGTGATCTCTAGTAAGTTCATGAAAAGGTCAGGAATGACTAATATGCTCCACCCGAGGGGTCAGCCTTCGGCAGCCTAGTACTGGTAAGACAGTTAGTGAAACTAATTTACGCCAAACTGACAATTCAAGGCCTAGTCCATTGTTAGTTGTGAAGGAGTGTAGCTAATTACTCTAGGTAGAGTTCAACCTTAACAGGTTTCTACTGAAAATACTGGTATATCAAAACAGTGTTTGGAACGGATGACAACTTCATGGGTCTTTGGGATCTGGTGGGGGGTTGCTGAAATATTGGGCCTTTTAGCCCATTATCAATTTCTGAAAATCTCTAAGACCCATGTTGTCATGTGGTGGGAGTTTAGTCTCATACTGCTAGTTGGATGAGATGTGCATCAGCTTATATACTGAGGCACTCTACTACTAGTATGAGTTGGTATGAGGTATGAGGAGAATAGATGTGTACCACACGCACGCTCCTCCTCCTCCGCCGCCCGCCTCGCCACGCCTCGCCTCGCCACAACACGACACGTCACGACGCGCCGCGGGTTGCGGGAATCTCGCTGAGCCGATGTATTCTTTTTGTCACGCAGGAATAAAATGTCAACGGTCACGAAACGCTCTGCGGTAATGGAGATTGATTGCTAGCTGAAACGTTGTGTCTTAAGTGCTCTTAAGTACGTGCGTTTTCAGTCTTAACGATTATTCATTACGTGCGTTTCGCCTGGACCCTTTGTCTCATGCGTCTGTGCATAAAAGGAGAGGTCGCTCCTCTCCGAAGACACACCAGACAACAGAACCATCCGCCCACAGCCGCCACCGTCGTTACATCTCGCTGTAGTTGCCATCGTTGATCCCATCCCGTCCGCCGCGTACACGGTCGACGGGAGAGCATGCCTCCGAAA
Organism: Poa annua; assembly: GCA_026929855.1. NCBI lineage: Eukaryota > Viridiplantae > Streptophyta > Magnoliopsida > Poales > Poaceae > Poa > Poa annua. The sequence continues at coordinate 85,153,010 of CM049430.1, forward strand.
CCCCGCCTCTCTGTTTCCTGTACGGGAGAGGGGCGATTAGGTTTTTGGGGAGTGTCTCCTACGCGACTGCTCGCCAATCTTCATCCACTACGTCGGCTACTTCACCTACTTCCTCTGTCGCATCACCTTCATCGTCACATGAGCACCGACGCCGAGATCGAGAAGGATGCTACAGAGAAGAGGATCGCTGACGAAGCTACTTCCGCTTCGGCCAATTGGCCAACCGTCGGGTATAATATGTTTATACCTCTCCTAGATATTTACTTGTTTACTGTACTAGCGATTTGCGTAGATATATCTACTATATGTCTAGTACACGATTACACTACTAAGTTTCAGTATGTCATTAGCACCATATGCGTCATGATTTTACTTAATATTTGGATTATAATAATCGGAAAATTGCTTATATACTCAACACCATGTTTAATTCTGTTAGAACAAATTAACGACAATATTGTGGTTGCGTTAGGTTCGGACTTGGAGACTGTAACCGATTCGTATGTCCGACGAAAAAGAGAGATCATACTCGTGGCGATCCATCACATTATTTTTTTGCTTATGCTTTGCATCACTACAAAATCGCTTATTTCAATGCCGACGACAATTTGTCGGGACCTTCGACATTAGAACGTGAGCCCGACGAAACGGAAATAACCATCAACGCTATTTTGCCGTCGGCGTCATAGTGGTGAGACCGACGGCTTTTGTCGGTCTTAGAATGCCGTCAGCGTCCATGTAGTGAGGCGGACGGTCACCGTCGGCGTCAAAACGCCGTTGGGGTACCTGCCCCCGCGTGGCCGTATCGACGCAGCGTTTCACGGCACGGGTACCTATTGTAGATCCGACGACATTACCATCGGCCTCACTGTGTTTTCTAGTTTTTCTAAAAAAAAATTAGGTTACATTCAAAAAAAAGAATTGTAGCGGTACTACATCACAATAAATATCATAAGAATTAATTGTACAAATATTGTGATCAAATGTTGGCCATAATATAAGGACACATATGGGGGTATAACCCGATGGAATCTGCAGCATATGTGGGGTTTTGTTGTGGCGGGGTTCCGAAACTCAGAGGTAACTCTCGATTCTTGTGTCGAACACGGAATCATGCGACTTAGTAGATGAAATGTTGGTTCCCAATGGCCCTATGTATGAACCTAATACAACCAATCAAAACATTTTTATTTTCCGAGTGCGAAAAATAGGTTTTTTGTGAAGCATCTACCAAAAATATGTTGCAAAATGTGGGATCACCATTTTATAAAATATTTCACCATATTTAATGTAAAAATAACCAAATGGTTGTGTCTTAAAAGCTTTCCATCACCGCTTTACAAAAAGATAAATTCCCGCCGATTCAGCTGAAAATGGGTCAAATTTGAACTACAGGTGCCTCATAGTTTGCTCATGATTTTTTGAAAAGCTCATTTCTAGGTACACAAGTATCTATTTCATCATAGAAAAAATTGGAAGTGGATGTTTGTATTTTTATCGTAACATATTTTCAACAACTTCAATTTTTATTTGCATTGGAATTTTAAAGAATAATCCCAAAATTTTATTTTGAATTCCGCAAACACTATGTAATATAATATATAAGGTTAGGGTTGTTTTTATTTAGTTTTAAAAAATAGTACCTAATAATCTACAATGATATAGGACATCTTTACAATATTTGTGAAATTATTTGGGTTAATTTGGACTTCAAAATCAAAAGTTATGAAGAAAATAATAAAATGAAAAGAACAAAAAAAAGGACCATCCGAGATGGGCCGGCCCATCCAAGTGGCACTGCCAATGCCTTTGTGCAGGTCTTTAAACTGGGCTTTAGCCCAGAACGGATTCACGGTACAAGAAGGTTTTCTGTCTTCTCTAGACATAAAGGAATCATTGGTCCAGTGGTTGGTGCGATGTTGTGATCCATACCCATGCTCGCACCTCTACCCGCTCCCTGTTACCCGTACCCGTACCCGCCCGCGGGTATAGATTTTCCCCATACCCGACACCCGCCGGGTACCCGTCAAAGTCGTGTTGATGAGGACATCCCAAGTATTTATCCATCTTCTCCGATAGAAGATGATGCTGCCCAAGATAAACATGATCAAGTGAGGATTGGTCCAGTGACAAGATCCAGAACAAAGTTACTTGATCAACAGGTGAACTCGCTCCTAATTGCATATGATGTTTGTGATCATGAGAATTTTATACTACCTAAATCTATGCATTTATGTTGTCTCGGGTTTATTGATAACACAAACATTGGAGGAGGCATGGAGTATGAAGACAATGATGGCAAGCACAAGGGAGGCGAGGGAGGAAGTGGAGCCATCAAAGGAAAGACCTTCGGTTTGGACTGGCAGAAGTCACGAATTCAAAACAGCTAAGGATTATTCATGTGAAGTCCAAATAAAGCAACGAAGCATAGGTTGGAAAGGAAATTACAAGTCCTTTGCAACAGATCTGACCCGAAGCACCGGTTCAACTCAAACATGTTTCGGTGACCAAAACAAGTCGATGGATGTTTCCTGCCAGTTTCCAAATAGAGTCCTTTAAGTTAGGGAAGTTAGAGTTATGGTTGTTTTCGACTCCAACCCTAAGTTGGACGTCCAGCAGCCTTTATATAGGCTTGTAAGTCGTGGCTTTTAGCTCAGACCACGTTTAAACCTAAACCCTAGATTGGATTGCTAAACATTCATCTATATTCGAGTTCCTCTGTGTTGCGCTCTGGAGATTATTATCCGAAGTTTGAGTGTGATATGTTGTTCCACTGGGACTTAGTAGATTGCAAAACCGCTTCGTGGTCGGCGGCTACATTGCATCGGTGTGAGGCGTCGCGAATATCCATTGGGTTGAAAAGTTGTTGCATTGGCAACGGGGGAACAGCCGGAGAGTTCGTCGGATTCTTGCAAGTTATCTTCCACCATCATCCATCTACCCACCGCTCACTGAGAAGATCGGGCCACCCCTTATCATCTTGGTATCAGATTTCCAATGTTTACTCGGTGAGCATCCACAAATCCATCCCGTAGATTTACTGTTTTTCGTCCTATACAGAAAAAGCCAAAAATATTTGGTTTAGATCTCGCCAGAACCCTAGATTGCATCGGATTACAAGTTGTAGTTGCTGGTCGGTTTATCCTTTGCGTTACTTTTCTTGTCTGAGTCATAGGTCTAGGTTTTGTTTGTTCTTTGTTTCCGAGTCGTTGTCTAAATCAGAAAAATAACAAAAAGACGTTGAGTCCGAGTTCGAGTTGGTTTCCGAGTTCTTCATGTTTTCGTTTTGTTACCGAGTCCACATAGAGTTCTTTTTCTTTTCTGTTTGAAAACCTTAGAAAGCCTTTCTTCTGGTGTAGGAACTTACCCACGAGACTAGCTTTTCCTTGCTCTTGGGCTGCTCAATTAGGAAAGTTTTTGTGTGCACCCGTTCGGCAGTTTTGCAAAATATTTTATCGCGGTGCGACATTTTGTGGCCTCAACGAAGAGGAGAGAGACTATTTTTGTAGCTACAGTGTCACCAAAGTTGACTATTTTTGCTGGTTTGGAAACATAGAAAAGAAGTACAAAAAAAAAGAACCAGCGAATTAAAGACACAAGAAGCTGAAAGTTGTTGCTATATCCCGCCTTGTGAACCTGTTTGCGGTGCTGTTTCTCTAGTAAATTTGAGCAATCTTGTGCCCTAATACTTTGAGCATTTGCTAGTGTCTCTCTCGTGCATTGTGACACTCTTGTTTCATAGTTGCTTTGCCACATTTTTCTCCACCGTGTGCGTTTCCTGTGGTGTCATACGATCAGCACTAGGATTTGTAATTTGGTGTAGTTAGGTATCCCTGCCAAGCTCCACTTAAATACCCTGGTTTTGTTGTGTGACACTTTGACACCCATAATATTCGCTTCACCCCCTCCGTGCACGTCCTGTCCTACGAGCGGTACTTTCACTATTCACTTTGGAACGGTAAGATACACAATTTCTTTCAGTTAACAGTGAGTTGAGAGTTTTCCACCCACATATATATATAGTCTTGTGTGCACTAATCATGTCTTCAGCGGATGATAGCGTGGTGCAGCAAAGGAAGGAGGCAACAGCAATGGTTACTTGGCGAGAATATGAGGCTCTCCGTGATCATTTAACCCGTCAAGTCAACATTCAGTGTGACAAGATACAAAGTGATTTGGCAGAAACGGATCATAAGATTGAGGCTGTCCTGCAAACAGCTAATGATTCAGCGACCACATTGACGCAAATACAAACCAACCTTGCCACCTTGACTCGTGCTATGCGCACGTTGACGCAGCGCAACAACCAGCCAGCGGATGATGAAAGTGTCCAGGCTGATCACGACGAGGAGTTTGATGATGCAGAGGAGAATGGTCCTTCTAGGATGCCGCATGCCAATGCCGGTCGTGGCGTTGTTCGTGGTGGACTTCATGGTCGTGGGTTTACACCTGTTGGTGCGCGTCGTAATTTTGTTCCTGCCGGACATGATAATGATAATGTTCTTGCCAAGCCAAAATTCAGCATTCCTAAATTCGAACGCTCTATTGACGTAGAATAATACATCAATTGGGAGCTGAAGATGGAAAAAACTATGGCGTTTGCATGAGTGTCTTGAAGATAGAAAGATCAAGCTTGCATCTTCTGAGTTTGATTGTTATGCTTTTCTATGGTGGGACAGACTTGTGAATGCTCGGCGTGATGCTAATGATTTGCCAATTCGTTCTTGGCAGGAGATGAAGGAAGAGATGCGTCACCGTTTTATTCCTCGTAATTACATCCGTTCTTTATATGACAAATTGCAGAATTTGAGGCAAGGTACCCTGTCCGTCGATGAGTACTACAAGGAGATGGAGATGATCATGCAGCGTGCTAAAGTGCGTGAAGAACCTGAACAAACAATGCAGCGTTTCTTATCAGGTTTGAGTGTTAATATCAAGCGAATTGTGCGTCATCATCAATATGGAGATTTACAAGATTTATTGCATCAAGCACGTGAAGCTGAGTTACAGTTGGTGGAAGACGCCAAGTATGCACCCCGGCCTGCATATAGCCGAGGACCCTTTACACCACGCGTGACACCTGCTGCCGTGGCACCGATACCCGCGTCCGTGTCCCGTGGTTCTACACCTGCTGCATCCAAATTCAGTTCGGCTGCACCTACGCCTAAACCAGCACATAATCCTGTTGTGAGTGTTGATTCATCAGATTCTACAGCCCGTACTCGTGATATGAATTGCTACACTTGTGGAGGAAAAGGACACTACAAGAAAGATTGTCCAAACCGCAAGGTTATGTTAATCAACGAGGAGACCGGCGAGTGTGAGAGTGGTGATGAAGTGGAGGCCGAACCAGCATATGTGGAGGAGAAGAAGGACGGTTCTTGCTATGCCGATGATGTTCGGTTACCGTCCATTGTTTGCACGCCTCGAGTTTTGAGCGTTACACCAAGTCCTGCGGAAGAGCGCTGCAATTTGTTTCAAACAAGAGCTGCTGTTGGTAATGGAAGGTCGTGCAAAGTAATCATAGATGGTGGTAGTTGCCACAATTTAGCTAGTAAAGAGCTATGTCAGAAACTGAATCTGAAATATTTGCCGCACCCGCATCCATATTATATTCAGTGGTTGAGTGATAGCGGAGAGATGAAGATCAACCACATGGTGCGCATTGAATTTCAGATTGGACCATACAAAGACACCGTGGAGTGTGATGTGGTTCCAATGACGGTGTGTCATTTGTTGTTGGGTCATCCTTGGCAATATGATCGTGATGTTCGATACAATGGGCGCTCTAACAGATACAACCTCAATTGGCTTGGTAAGGAGATCATCTTGCGTCCTTTAACACCATCCGAAGTTGTCAATGATTCGAGGCAAAAGGTGGAAGTGGATTGTGAGGTGGAGCGTGAGAGATTAGCTAGCCGAGTGCCCCCACCTTCGGTGAGTGAGAGCCACAAGCCAAATTCGAGTGGTAAAAAGAAAAGTGAGGGAGAGACTTCCTTAGAAATGTTAGCCACCAAATCTGATTTGCGAGAGTTTCGTGAGGATCCTACACTCGTACCTCTTGTTCTTATGTGCAAGGGTGAAATTCTTGTTTCTAATGACATGACCCCTATTTCTCTTGGTGTTGCTAATGTGTTACAGGATTTCGAGGACGTTTTTCCCACTGCGGTACCGGCTGGTTTGCCACCTTTGCGAGGCATAGAACATCAAATTGATTTGATTCCAGGAGCTTCTTTGCCAAACCGAGCCCCTTACCGTACCAACCCTGACGAGACGAAGGAAATTCAACGACAAGTACAAGAACTTCTCGACAAAGGTTATATTCGTGTGAGCTTGAGTCCTTGTGTTGTTCCTGTTATTTTAGTTCCTAAGAAAGATGGTACATGGCGCATGTGTTTAGATTGTAGAGCAATTAATAACATTACTATTCGCTATCGTCACCCTATTCCACGGTTGGATGACATGCTAGATGAATTAAGTGGTGCTGCTATTTTCTCTAAAATTGATTTGCGTAGTGGTTATCATCAAATTAGGATGAAAGAAGGTGATGAATGGAAAACTGCCTTTAAAACAAAACTTGGTTTATATGAGTGGTCGGTGATGCCTTTTGGTTTAACTAATGCACCTAGTACTTTCATGAGATTAATGAATCATGTTTTGAGGCATTTCATTGGAAAGTTTGTGGTTGTGTATTTTGATGACATATTAATTTATAGCCACAACGAAGCTGAACATATTGATCACATTCGAAAAGTTTTACAAGTGCTGCGAGACAATAAGCTTTATGGTAATCTTGAGAAGTGCACGTTTTGCAAAGACAAGGTCATATTTCTGGGATTTGTTGTTTCTAAGCATGGGGTCGAGGTAGATGAGTCTAAAATTGAAGCAATTAAAAATTGGCCTATTCCCATGAATCTTAGTCAATTGCGAAGTTTTCTTGGTCTTGTTGGATTTTATAGACGTTTCGTACGAGACTTTAGTGCTATTGCTGCAACTTTGAAAGATCTTACTAAGAAAGGTGTTCCTTTTGTTTGGGGCGCTGCCCAAGATGCTGAATTTGATGAATTGAAACGTTGTTTGATTTCTGCACCTTTGCTTATGCTTCCTGATTTCAATACACAATTTGATATTGAATGTGATGCTAGTGGCGTTGGAATAGGAGGTGTGTTGATGCAAGAGGGCAAGCCGATTGCATATTTTTCTGAAAAATTGAATGGTGCACAATTGAACTATCATGTTTATGATAAAGAATTGTATGCTCTTGTTCGTGCTCTTGAGGTTTGGCAACATTATTTGTGGCCAAAAGAATTTATCATACATTCTGATCATGAGGCTTTGAAATTTTTGAAATGCCAAACTAATCTCAATAAACGTCATGCTAAATGGATGGAATACATTGAATCTTTCCCATACATCATTAAGTATAAGAAAGGCAAAGATAATGTTGTTGCTGACGCTCTCTCTAGGAAGAACATGTTATTATCACATCTAGATATTAAAGTTCCTGGTTTGGAGACTTTGCGTGATTTATATGCTTCCGATACTGATTTTGCCACTGCCTTTGCTAAGTGTTCCGATGTGAAGGCGTGGAAAAAATACCATATGCATGATGGATATTTGTTTAGAGCTAACAAGTTATGTGTGCCCGAGTCGTCCGTGCGTTTGCTATTGTTACAAGAATCACATGGAGGCGGCTTGATGGGTCACTTTGGACGTGAGAAGACGTTGTTAATGTTGGATAATCACTTTTATTGGCCACGGATGAGGCGAGATGTGGACAAGTTTGTAAAACGTTGTATCACTTGCAACAAGGCAAAGTCCAAATTAAAGCCTCACGGTTTGTATACCCCTCTTCCTGCTCCTACTACACCATGGGAAGATATAAGCATGGATTTTGTGTTAGGATTGCCTAGGACCAGTAGAGGACATGATTCTATTTTTGTGGTAGTGGATCGTTTTTCTAAGATGGCTCATTTTATTGCCTGCCACAAAAGCGACGATGCGTCGCATATTGCTAATCTGTTTTTCAGGGACATCGTGCGCATACATGGAGTACCGAAGACGATTGTTTCTGACCGTGATGTGAAGTTCATGAGCTACTTTTGGAAGACACTTTGGGGAAAGCTGGGGACGAAGCTGCTGTTTAGTACAACTTGTCATCCCCAAACTGATGGCCAAACGGAGGTGGTGAACCGCACACTTTCGGCGTTGCTGCGGACAATGATCAAGAAAAATCTGCGCGTATGGGAAGAGTGCTTGCCGCATGTGGAGTTTGCATATAACAGAGTTGTACACTCCACCACGCAATTCTGTCCGTTTGAGGTGGTGTATGGTTTTAAACCCATTACACCGCTTGATTTGCTGCCGCTTCCAATTCAAGAACGTGTCAACATGGATGCATCGAAGCGAGCAGATTTTGTGAGGAAGATATATGAGAATACTAAAGAGGCCATCGAGAAGAAAGGAAAGTACAATGCTGATCGTGTTAACAAGAAAAGAAAGGAGGTGACTTTTCAGCCCGACGATATGGTTTGGGTGCACTTTCGCAACGACAGATTTCCGGTTCAGCGCAAGTCTAAATTGATGCCACGTTGTGATGGTCCTTTCAAAGTTCTTGCCAAGATAAATAATAATGCATACAAGATAGATCTTCCTACATCTGAGTTTGGTGTGAGCAATACGTTTAATGTTGCTGATTTGATGCCATTTGTTGGAGAAGACCTTGACGCGTCGAGGTCGACGCCTTTTCAAGGGGGGGAGGATGATGAGGACATCCCAAGTCTTTATCCATCTTCTCCGATAGAAGATGATGCTGCCCAAGATAAACATGATCAAGTGAGGATTGGTCCAGTGACAAGATCCAGAACAAAGTTACTTGATCAACAGGTGAACTCGCTCCTAATTGCATATGATGTTTGTGATCATGAGAATTTTATACTACCTAAATCTATGCATTTATGTTGTCTCAGGTTTATTGATAACACAAACATTGGAGGAGGCATGGAGCATGAAGACAATGATGGCAAGCACAAGGGAGGCGAGGGAGGAAGTGGAGCCATCAAAGGAAAGACCTTCGGTTCGGACTGGCAGAAGTCACGAATTTGAAACAGCTAAGGATTATTCATGTGAAGTCCAAATAAAGCAACGAAGCACAGGTTGGAAAGGAAATTACAAGTCCTTTGCAACGGATCTGACCCGAAACACCAGTTCGACTCGAACATGTCTCGGTGACCAAAACAAGTCGATGGATGTTTCCTGCCAGTTTCCAAATAGAGTCCTTTAAGTTAGGGAAGTTAGAGTTATGGTTGTTTTCGACTCCAACCCTAAGTTGGACGTCCAGCGGCCTTAATATAGGCTTGTAAGTCGTGGCTTTTAGCTCAGACCACGTTTAAACCTAAACCCTAGATTGGATTGCTAAGCATTCATCTATATTCGAGTTCCTCTGTGTTGCGCTCAGGAATTCAACCTCTCCACTGTGTTGCGCTCTGGAGATTATTATCCAAAGTTTGAGTGTGATCTGTTGTTCCACTGGGAATTAGTAGATTGCAAAACCGCTTCGTGGTCGGCGGCTATGTTGCATCGGTGTGAGGCGTCACGAATATCCATTGGGTTGAAAATCTGTTGCATTGGCAACGGGGGAACAGCCAGAGAGTTCGTCAGATTCTCGCAAGTTATCTTCCACCATCATCCATCTACCCACCGCTCACTAAGAAGATCGGGCCACCCCTTATCACGTGTAAACAGCAAAATGTCAGGTTCTCCGGCTGGATTGTCGGGCTCTCGCCGGACTCACTCACCTCCATGTCGCCTTAGGACATGTCTCCGGGGAGCGGCGGCGCAACGCAGGAGGTTAGGGTTTGACTTTGATGTGGGGTATGTGTTTTACCATATGACATGTGGGTCATACCCACTGACATGTGGGGTCTCCCGGGTATGCGGGTAAAAGGGTATGGGTATGGTATCCCCATACCCGCACCCGCATATCCGATGGGTATAACATTTTCCTGCTAAGTATACCCATGGGTATTTTTCTAGCCCAAAACCTCCCCATTTGAGGCGGGTACCCGTCGGGTTTACGGGTATCGGGTACCCATTGCCATCCGTAATGAAACCGGCGGGTGCGGGCCCCACATGTCAGGGCTGGGGGCGGGTCCTACATGTCAGAGTTGTGGGCGGGACCCACATGTCAGGGCTGGGGGCGGTCCCCACATGTTAGAGTTGTGGACGGGACCCACATGTCAAGGCGGGTGAGGGACCCACATGTCAGGGTTGGGGGCGGTCGCCACATGTCAGGGCTGGGGGTAGTCCCCTTTTAATTTCTCACGTGCGTGAAACCGGCGGGTGCGGGCCCCACATGTGAGGGCTGGGGGCGGGTCCTACATGTCAGAGTTGTGGGCCGGACCCACATGTCAAGGCGGGTTAGGGACCCACATGTCAGGGCTGGGGGCGGTCCCCACATGTCAGAGTTGTGGGCAGGACCCACATGTCAAGGCGGGTGAGGGACCCACATGTCAGGGCTGGGGGCGGTCCCCACATGTTAGGGTTGGGGTTGTCCCCACATATGTGTAGGTTGGTGGGCCCCCCATGTTAGGGCTAGGAGTGGACCCGCATGTTAGTAGGGTTGGTGGGCCCATGTGTCAGTGGGTGGAGGTGGGACCCACATGTCATACCCGTGGGCCCTACTTGGCCGATTTGTCGACACCCGTCAACAGGCCCCACATGTCAGTGTGCGACACGTAAGCACATATGCCACATAGGCAGTGACATGTAAGTGAGAGACAGTGACATGTAGGAGAGAGTCAGTGACATATAGACGAGATCGCTAATGTGGCAGACCAGTCATACCAATATATCATTGTGACCAATTAATTTGGTCATAGTAGTCTATAATTTAGCTTATAGAGTAGTGCTGTCATATTTTATGACCGATTGGTATCTATGAATTATGACCTTTTTAGCATAAAAGTTCATACTTTTTCAGATTTTGGTCCCTTCCAAATGGGTTATGACCAATGAGTTCAAAATGTTCATAGATTTGTGACCAATATTTTGGGGGTCACTATTAAAAGGTCATAGGATAACATATTTCTTGTAGTGTCCAAGCGGATGTGGGTTTCGCTGTGGCGGGGTACGGAGCGTGTACGAGACACGGTTGCGGACACATATTCAGCAAATATGTGTGCCTTGGTATGGGAAACAACGTCGCCGAAGCGATTTTCAAAATTCTCTTTAGAAATATCATTTTCTATTTTTAAGTGCCAAAAATAACTTTTTTGTGAAGCGAGTACATAAAATATGGTCCAAAATGACACCCATTTAATTTTTACAAAGAGTAGTACATATTTGATGAATAATAACTGAATATGAGGATTTTCCTTACTTTCTATCTAAATTTGCCTCTTTTATTGACTTTATGTCAATTTTTCAAAAGAAATTCAAATTGAACTACAACTGTGTGATAGTTTGTTCTGAAATTTCTTACAAAAATAATTTTAATATACACAAGTAGTGGTTACAACATAGAACCGTCAATAGTTTGGAAAATTCGACCACTTTTGATGAATAGACATGCTCTCCATTTTGACCGTTTTTTGAAAGAAATGAAAAAAATGAAAACATACTATAAAAAGAAACCCTTGGCATGGAGTCCTTTTACCTGCACTAGTTTCTAGTAAAACTGATAAAATTGAGTTTTGGCAAACTTTTCAAAACAAACTTCACAAAAATGCCAATCATTTATAAACATGCAAAACTTTCAAGCCAAATGACCATTATCATGTCATAGTTTGTGATAAACTGCCCATATTCAGCACATATGTGTGCCATGGTATGGGAAACAACGTCACCGAAGCGATTTTCAAAAAAAAATTGAAATATTATTTTTCATTTTTTAAGTGCCAAAAATGACTTTTTTGTGAAGCAAGTACATAAAATATGGTCCAAAATGACACCCATTTAATTTTCACAAAGAGTAGTACATATATGATGGATAATACCCGAATTTAAATATTTTTCTTACTTTCTATCTAAATTCGCCTCTTTAATTTACTTTATTTCAATTTTCTGAAAGTAGTTCAAATTTGAACTACAACTGTGTGATAGTTTACTCTGAAATTCATATAAAATAATTTTAAGGTACACAAGTTGTGGTTACAACATAGAACCGTCAGTAGTTTTGGAAAATTCGACCACTTTTGATAAATAATCATGCTCTCCATTTACACCGTTTTTCGAAAGAAATGAAAAAAATGTGAAAACATACTCAACAAAAGAAATCCTTTGGCATGGAGTCCTTTTACGTGTACTAGTTTCTAAGAAAAATGATAAACTTGAGTTTTGACAAACTTTTCAAAACAAAATTTTACAAAAATGTCAATTGTCTACAAACATGCATTAATTTCAAGCCCAATAACCAATGTATGATTATCATGTCATAGTTTCTGATAAAGTGCTCATATTCAGCAAATATGTATGTCATGATACGGGAAACAACGTCACCGAAGCGATTTTCAAAATTAGTTTTAGAAATATCATTTTCCATTTTTTAAGTGTTAAAATGACTTTTTTTGTGAAGCTGGTACATAAAATATGGTCCAAAATGACACTCATTTAATTTTCACAAAGAGTAGTACATATTTGATGGATAATCCCTAAATATGAGTAATTTCCTTACTTTCTATCTAAATTCGCCTCTTTAATTGACTTTATGCTAATTTATTTTGGTTCTTGATTGTTTTAAAAGACATTATTCATTATGCAAATGATGACATGAATGTCATATTTGGATTCCTCTCATTTTTAAGATCGATATAGACATTTTATTTAGTAAATTCCGATATACAAATATGAAGATATGAATTATTTCTTATTAAATGGAAAAGACAAAACTAAAGTAAAATAATTGATTATTATTACTTAAGTATTATTAAACATAGTTATTTTGTTCATTAAAATCTTCTTTTTAAATTTTAAGATTAAAAGTGTAATATCATGAATGAGGGTTAATATATGATTGATATCGTACTAATTGCATCAATGTATGACATCTCAATTGGAATCTTATTTAAATAGAACTCAATAGTTAATCTACTTTCCTGGAGCAATCTGAGGATGTGTGACTGTTTGGGAAGTTTCACTAATGGTTCATAGTTTGATCTTACCTTAAGTGTGTGATATGAGATTAATTATATGATTAAATTGGTATTGAAATATTAAAGAAAAAGGTTGAATTTTATTTGGAAAAAATCAATTTTTTGAAACTGTTTTCGAAACTATTTGGTACGAAGCTAGGCCGACGCCAATACCGTCGGTGTAGCTATTAGCCCGACGGCAACGGCGCTACGCCGACAATGTAACGCCGACGGTGGCCGTTGGCACACCTGTACGCCGAGGGTACCCGTGCTGAGGCTGACGGTAAATGCCGTCGGCGTTCGTTCTTAGCGATTCCTGTAGTGCATCCAGTGGTTTGCTTACTGGTCCAAATACCGCGGTTAACAGCGGGTAGCTGGATTACCTAGTCGAGCGAAAAATTTCACTATTTGAATTTCGGTGGAACTCTTCCTCATAAAATATGTCTTTCAATTTTATGACCTTTCCATGTATGTATTTTAAAATTTCAGCGAGCATCTCGTAATTTCCCATAGTCACGGTTATCAGAAATCTCTGGTATTTTTTACATTCCAGTATACAAATACCTTAGGTTACAAACAAGATCGGTGTTGGATGCCGTGTGCTAACAAAGAGAGAACTGCTAGGCGTACGACCTTTCACTATGATGTACGTCCGACGGCTTGTTGTGCTCGTTTGTTTGCATCAACTATTCAACCACGAGCGTCAGATTTTGTGTGTCGTACAGGTTTCGGATAAACAAATGTCTTACGCAAAGCAAATTCGGCTAACAAACTAGTTCGTCAAATATGTGATCGTTATGTCGCAGGTTGCTAGGAGAGCGTATTTTTGGCTCCACGCCGCATATGCACCATTTATTTAGAATACTAGTAAAATGCCTGTGCGTTGCTACGGGCTAATTAAAAAATTCTTGATTTATTTTTCACACCCAATAACTCTCTAGCTCATCAAAATATTTTAAGAATAAGGTCACTATCTATCCAATAAATTCAGAGAACTATCAAGAGTACCACCTAAACTGATCATGTCTTGAAAATGAACATCAGTAGGATACTGGACCTAGTTTTTTTTGAAATTAGGATACTGGACCTAGTTAAGAATATGAACATGCCCAAGGATATATCCATGCTGGATACTAGCATGAAGAAGAAGTAAATAAATAGATAACAAAGTTATTAACATAGAGAACATGACCAAAAAATCGTGAGAAAAGAATGGCTAACTAATACGACTGCATTGACATCCTGAACCCTCGGTATTATCCCTAAGCAGTTCTCTCGGATCAAATAACATGAAATAATTATTATTTTTTAAACATATCGCATTTTTGTACATACACATAAACTATCATACTACATCTGTAGTTAGCTCACCAGCCAAGAAATTTGTTCATATGAATTGCTACACCTCAATCACTGATTATCTATTCTATTAATTTACATTATAATCCTATTATATATTGAGAATACAGTAACATTTGGCCAGAGAATAATTCTAGTAAGTTGTACACTTGCACTCAACTGGGCATCATTTTTTCTACTCCTGCTGTAGCACCTCATACAGGTTCAGACTGTCAAGTACACCTCCATATAATCCTATTAAGAACTCTAACTCTCAAGAACATCCTCTCTTCCAACGGTCCATGTCATGTATTTCAGCATGATTGTCCCACATGTGTTGCCACTTATTCCCCTCTCGCCGATGGTCGCATGGAGTCAACTGATCACAGGATTAGTTGAGATAGCAAAATTTCTTGCAGGTTGCTACATGTTGATTTTAATTAAATATTGATCTGCAATCCCCACTTGAAAATTTAACAATCTTCCCGCTAATGCTTATTGTATAGCAACACAATTATTATTAAGCATTTGTGTTGTTCACATGTATTTAACAATCTTTCCGCTAATGTTTAGAAAGCATGCTACCATATTTCTCCAGGAACGCAAATATCATGAAATGTCGCTCCTCTTAGGTTGCAAGAAGGACCTTGCCCATCTCCGTGATTCAGCTTTCCATGCACCCACATCCTCGTCATCATAGAAATTCGACCCTTCTACTCCCATGTACTACTTGAAGATGGTTGGGAAATCAATAAGCTCATCCAGCAAAGTATTCGTTTTGAAATATTCCTTCTTCTGAATAAACCATTTTTGCATTGTAGCCCGCCCTCAATGGTCCAATATAATCATTACACTCTCGAGGTATTGTAGAAATTTAATCAAAAGCCGATTGAGTGGAATTTCAGTTGCACTTGTCAAGGACGCTACAGCTTTAATGACCTATTCACAAGCTCTCCAACCTCTTAGATGATGAAACGAAGATCAAAGTGATTGTTCCACCCAATAGTTGATGTCAACAAAAACGTGTGCTCTGCAAAATCTGACTTTAAGATCATTGTGTCATTGGGACAATGCAATCTGAACACACACAGCCTAAGCAGACAAGAACATTCCATATTTTTAATGGAGATTTATCTAAGATACATCCATTATATCGCAATCAGAAGGGCATCTGAGTCTATTTAAACTATGTTATCCAGAGGAACCACTTACCCAACTCAGCTTACCTATGAAACAAAAATACAGAATATGAGCAACCAGTTAAACCTCACCTGATCTAGCATAGTAGCCTCACTGATCATATCCCAGCAACCTACTTTGTTTCCGCCCCCACTGCAAATTCATCTGCAATCCACTTCTTCCGGACGGGCGTAGGAGCGAGAAGACATTACACTGGCAGAAGACATATCCTCATTCTTTACCACTGGACGTACAGATGGAGATAATGCAGCAGCTATCTACACATAAGAAACATAATAATTAAAAAATGTTGCTAGGCATTTTAGATAAAGAAGATTATGATATGGCTGATCACACCGGATCAACTGTCAAGGCTGCATCCACATCGTTTTGAAACGGTGCTTCTACAGAACATGGTAGAAAAAAAATCTTGAAAATGCTATACCCAAACTATAGATAAGACAACCAGCGCCATAAAAATTCCAAGCATCAGAATTTGGAGCTACGCATGGAATAAATTTTAAGCAAAGGAGACTATGATCTGTTGTCTTAGATCCAAGATAAAAATAACAGGGAGCAAAGCCAACAAAAACAGCCACATAGGTTGGACATCTTGGACAGAATCTCGATAGGATTTCGTTAACCATTTATCATCTGGATTCGAACCTAATAAATCATTTTATGGAAATGAATAAAACAGGTTAACCATTAGGTTAATAGGTTAGATATAGTTAATTGTTGGTTATTAAGGTTCGAACCACTTTTAAGTAGACTGCTGCAAGACAATCGGATGAAAGTTCATGACTACATGTGAGTTCTGAGAAAACACTAAGCCGAGCTAGATTGATTTCTCTAACAACAAAATTGAGCGCTAAATCCTAAATCAAAGGATCATAAATAGTTCGGTTCTTATGTGTATTCAGAATATATTCAGAATTGTGTTGCTACACACTTGCAACCTGCTCTTTTACATATTTTGTTGTACGACCAGCAGTACACCCAATTGTGCTTCTACAGTCCACCGACGATAGAAACGGTCAGCTATAGAATTGCTTATTCAAAAGCCATGCCTCTACTAACATGCTACAAGGAAAAGCACTGAAGATTTTGCCGGTCTTGTGCTTATACAAATTGCAGCAAGTCCTGCAAAAACTGAACTTCAAATACACATTCAAGTTTGTCTAAAATACAACATTGTACAAGGTCAAGTTCTAACACTAATAATTAAGGACATGCAACTCTGATCTTCCTTATCACGGACCGTCCAAGAGATTTTTCAGTTTAACAAATGACTATCTGACAAAGAGAATAGTTGCAAGCAAATTACATGTATATAGCCAAGCCAAGAAGTGGCCAAGTTAAGCGAATCCATGAATGTATCTAAGAGCGGCAAGAAACTACTGTATTACTTATCTGATACAAGGATTGGAAAAGATTAGAAGAAAAAAAAGCCTTTTACCTGAACGTGCATCGTCAGTGTAGGAACAACAGCTGCAGCCCTGCAACAGAGCCGCATGGGGCTTTCCTCCCGCGCCAAACGCCGTGGGCATATACCCTCCTCAAACCACGCCAAGGCCCCGGGGCAGGCATCGGTGGAGCAGGCGCCAATCACATGGCCGGCGCGGCGCCACCGCGAGTACGACAACCACGGCCGGAGCAGTCCCGTGAGTACGGCAACCACGGCCGGAGCAGTCGCGTGAGACTGTGAGAGGGCGGGGACGACCCGCTCTTGCTTCAACCATCCGGCCTCACAGTAAGGGGAGAGGGAGGGCCGCGTGCAGCCCCTCCCAGCCTTCCGGCCGCCGGCGGCAATGGTTGAGATAGGGGACACGCGAGGAAGATAAGGAAGGTGGTTGAACCGTTTTTTCACTTATACGGACGGGTTGATTTCGCTATTTTTGAAGGTCTTAAGTGTAAAATAGCCACGACGTACGACCGGTGACTCCAAGTAATATTATATAGTAGAGATATTTTAAAACGCGTTTTAAAATGTCAAAACGCTATCAAAAGGAGTTTTTCATGTATACCTTCACACTACTCTATGTGTTCACAAAGCCGTTTCGTAAATTGAATCTATAATGGGTCTAAAAAGAAGACAATGTTTTTTCTTAAATAAGGTTCCTTAGAGACATTTTTCTATATTTTTTGCAGGTTACAGAAATTTCTGCCCTTTCCATGTGTGTATTGTAAAATTTCTGCAGCCTCTTTGCCTCAAGTGATTAAACTCATCAACTACACCAACCACATTTCTTACCTCAAACCTCTCTACAATCTCTTAAATTCACTCTTGCCAAGATATATTTTCCCCTATTCACTAAGAAACTGTTGTACCTTGAGCATCACGTCTTGTAATTTCCCATAGTCACGGTTAGCAGAAATCCTGGTATCCTAGTAATTTTACATTCTACTATCCAAATGCCTTAGGTTACAAACGAGATAAACTCCGGTGTTGGATGCCATGTGCTAACAAAGAGAGAACTGCTTGGCGTCCGACATTTTCTGTCCGATGTACGTTCGACAGACTGTTTTGGCCCTTTGTTTGCATTGTTACGTCACAGGTTACTAGGAGAGCTGTGTTTTGGCTCCCGGTGGCATATGCACCATTTATTTAAAATATATTTTAAAACATATTTTAAAATATCAAAAAGTTATTAAAAGGAGTTTCTCACATATACCATCACACTACTCTATGTGTTCACAAAGTCGTTTCGTGAAAAACTATTTTATGATCAGTCTAGAAAAGAAGAAAATATTTTCTTAAATCATCAAGTGGGCAAATAGAATGTGGACATGTATATAAACAAAATCCACATTTTTCAACATTTTGAAATGTATTTTATGAGAAAGGGGAGCACATATGTCAGATGGGTAACTACTTGTGAAAAAAAATATGATTAAAGCATATTCATCTGATTCAAAATAAAAAATATGTGAAATAAACCGTCAAAGCCGGCTCTATTGCTTTCCCAGATGAAGGAAAAAAGAAAAAGGACCTACTAAACAAAACAAAAAATTGGTGGCTCCCAGATGAAGGACTGCAGGCCCTAGCGAACAAGGGAATGGGACTAAATATCATCTTCCTATGTCTAATCCGGACTGAGATCCCGTGCCCTGCCCAAGGCAGGGCACGCTGTGCCCTGAGACCTCCCATCCACCATCTGGTTTCCATCCAACGGTTGTAACAGGTTTAAATTTAAATCTCAAAATTAAAACTTCTCAGAAAAAATCGAAAAAATTCCCCTGAGTTCTATATGTTCCGTGTGTTCACAAATTTTTAGGACTTTTTTGGATAAATGGTTTACCATTAACTAAATTTTCTTTGTTTTCAACTTGAAATGCTATTAAATCGTAAACCGGTGATCCAAAAAAATCTACGAGTTACCAGAATACAAAACTTGACATATAGAACTCGTGGGAATTTTTTTGATTTTTTCTGAGAAGATTTAATTTTGAGCTCTAAATTTGGACCTGTTAGCACCGTTGGATGGACAATGAATGGCGGATGGGAGGCCTCAGGGCACAGCGTGCCCTGCCTTGAGGGGGGCACGGGATCTCAGTCCGTCTAATCCACCTGCAAACTCCCACCACTAATTCCCATTCCCTGTTGTTTGCCAAACACGCTGCGAGAGATCGTTTCATAGCAAGGATGAGACACGAGTCCCGACATGGCGACATAGGCATTCAAGCAACAGCACAGATCGGAACACTCTTCCGATATTTCCATCCATTCTTCCCAGGAGACCAATAGGAGCAGCGACTGAATCCTCCTCTTACCATGCATGGTGCTTTGCGGCCTCCAAGAAGTCATTGCGATACCGGCAGGCTGCAGGCACCACATCTCACAGGCGACAGGAACAAATGGCCAACCAAGAGAAGATCTTGCCAAGGAGACCAGACCTGCCAAACAAGCTTCTTGAAGGCAGAGCATCAGTCCAGTACTATCAAATCTTCAGTACGTCTTGAAAAAATCGATCAAAACGTTCAATGAATCAAGTCCAACCGCCGTGCATTCATCAGTCCGTTGCACGAAGCTCCAGAGAGAAATTATCGACCCGATCGTCGTTCGTGTTCTTCTCCGATCGACCTAGTATTGCAGGCCTTGAAGCAGACCTCCATACCTCCTTACGTTGCCTCCGAACTCTCCATACTCCAAGCTCCTGAACAACTGGAGGGCCCGTACGCCGGCGGCAGCGGCGAGCCTCGGGCTCCTGCATGGCGGATGGAAGCCGAGCTGCGCGGCGATGCGCTCCAGACCAACCGGAAGCATTGGGCACTCGGCCGCCATCCCCGCGACATCGTAGACCTGGTCGCCGAGGAATCGCCGCACGGCGCCGAGGAACCCGGCCACGTCTTGCGGCAACGGGAGACCGCCGGTGACGATCTTGAGCAGGTATGCCACGTGGTAGGTTCCGGTGTAGGTGACCCACGACAGGCCGCGCAGGGGTCCGATCAGGCCGGAGCGCAGCAGCATTGCACCGAGGCTACGGGCGTCGATGCCGTTATTCGCGAGCTTGTCGACGTAGAGGCCGCGGCCGGCGAGGTAGGCGAGGGACTTGGCGTCGTGCGGGTCGGCGACGCGGCGGAAGTCGCAGAGGTTGAACTCCCAGGCGTGCATCCTGCCGTGGTGGTCGCAGAGAGCGATGCCGACCTGGAGCGGCTTGAGGGCGTCCACGTTGGCCTTGACGAGGGCGTAGCGCTGCTCCGCGGTGAGGGGCTTGTTGTCCTTGCCGGGGAGGTGGACGAGGCCCGGGTAGTGCACGTTCACGGCGACGTGGCGGGCGCCGGCGGCGAAACGGCAGAGCTTGTCGGACTCATCGTGGAAGTTCCACGCCCACACGGGTTGCGCAATAACGGCGGCGTACAGCGGCGGCACGGGGACGGCGTGGTAGAAAGGCGGCGGCGGCGGATGCACGGGATGGTAGGGCGAAGGTGGCGGCGGTGGATACATCGGCAACATGGTGATCAACGTCGATTGTGCGTTGCTCCTGTTTCCTTCTCTTTTTTTCTTTTTTTTTGCGAAGAAGTTGCGTCGCTGTTATGGTGTGAAGCTGTGCTGTGAGATTGATTATATACAGTAGAACAGAAGAGTTGTAGCGGGAGTCGAAGACACGATCCGAATCGGGATATAACTCGATGAACAAATCGATTTCTATGGTAATAGAAGTAATGTGTAGACTCGCTTGTGTATTGTGTTAGAACTACATAGTATTGTGGTTTGAGTTAGGTTCGGACTACGAGACCGTAACAGATTCCTTTTCGTGCCCCAAGAAAAGATAGATGAGGATCCAAATGCAGCGGTTGACGGATTTTCCAGTCGGCAAAAAAAAGTCAAACAGTTCGAATTTCGGTAGATTGTGCTTCCTGAAACCAGTTTTATTTTTTCTGACTTTTCAGGTTTGAATTTTAAATTTTGTCTGAGAACCTTGTCCTCCAATCGAATATTGATAGCCATGGTTACCAAGATTCCCGGTCTCCCCAGATTTTTTCATTAGTTAACCAAATCCCTTCATGTTGCTAGGAGGGCGGCACTTTGAATGGACTGAACAAAATTAAGGTGGCTCCTAGCTCAGATGAAGAACTGCAGGTGTCCTGCCCCAGCCAACGCCCAAAGATCAATAGACCGTTTGATAGAAACGATGAACTGACACAGCGCGCCGCAGCCAGTTATGAAGGAGCAACCAAGAAAAGAACTTGCAGCATGACCGAGCCCAGACCTGCCAAATGAGCTTCTTGAAGGCAGAGCAGCAACAGCCATTGAACTGCAGGAGATAGGTCGACATAGTCGTGTAGTAATTTGAACTTCATGTTCCCTAATTGCAGAGCACAAGCTGAACTGTGCAACCTATGGCCGGATCAAGTCCAAAGGCTGTTTGATGTGATTAATTAGCAGTTTTTTGTAATATTTTGATCAAGTTTTGCTGGCCTGGAGGCGCGCGTCGCTTGCACTGCAAATGATAGCGTAGAAGAGAAGACTGGCCAATCTAACTGTATTGTACTTCCATTGGTCAAATAAATAGTAATATTCTCAACTTCAAAGATGTCTATTGCTATCATTCAGGACAGCTTATCTGCAAACGTGTTCACAAACTGAAGCACAAAGCTATAAGCCTGGGAACTCTAACACAGACCTCACAGGGAGCTCAAAGATTGTACGCTTCTCATGAAGGACGATATCCTATTTGGGTCCTTATTTATACCATCAGGAGAACATATTCCACTACTAACATCCAGGCCATTTGGTTTGAGAGCAGAAGCGGCTTGAGAAACATTGTCCGCGTGAAGGCCTCCTGCTAACAGCCATCCGTTCTTGCTTTTGACCGACGGCATCCGAAACTTCTCCCAGTTGAATCCTCTGCCACTGCTAACAGAAAAAAGACAACCTAATCAGAACTACAATTTTCAATTCAATATATGTTTCCAGACATTAAAATTACATAGTAATAACCATTCATTCGAACACTATTTTCCTGAGAAAATATACTGAACTAAGAAATATACATGTGTGTGTGTCCATGACACGAGCTAGTACTTGTCAAACTATTCATTCGAACAAATGCAGAAGTATTTTCCTGAGGGAGAAATAGGCAGTGGCCTAGTCGCAAGGGTTGCAGTGGCACACCCTTGTACCCAGAGTTCAACTCCCGTCGGGAGCGGATTTCTGGTGCCTCACCCGGGTAGGATCCTACTATATCAAAACATTCATGGGTGCTAGTGCCTATGAAATTTCATTCAGTATTTTCCTGAGAAAATATACTGAACTAATAAATATACATGTGTGCGTGTCCACCACACGAGCTAGTACTTGTCATGGCTCACGGCCTCACGTGGTCACTGAACACACAAGTGTGTGCGCACTCTGTTTAAACATGGTCTCCATGTTTATCCTATGAACCAAATCCCCGCAGGAGCGTTAATCGAACTACTAGACTCCCAAGAAATCAAAGTGTAAAAGAAAATACTTCTCTTCTTCGGTTGGTAATTAGTGTGTTAAATAGGAGCTTCGCTTTAACTAACTACAACAACAAACATCAAGATAACAATCAAACGAGCCACGTTATGTACCTTCCACCCTCTGCACTGTCCACCAAAAACCAGTCGATAGCATATTCTTCACTGGGAAGAGAATTGATAAGTTTTCCATCTCCATCAGCATTCAGAACATATACAATTCGGTTGTTCTTGGCAAGAGAAGGGAGTAGTGCTCGAGAGCTATCTCCATGAAGCTGTGTAAAAGCAACAGATAAGTAAACACTACTGTAGTTCTACAAAGTAGAAAAGGTGAGGGGAAAATGCACCTGAATGAGTTCAAGGTTGCACGAATCGGATACTCTTAAGATGGTCTCTTCGTCGTCATCGACAAACACACCAACAGGCTCAGCACCGTAAGACTTTGCTACTCTGGATATTTCTTTCGCTTCCGACAGTTGGACAGATCGTTTGGAGTTAGGCCAAAGAATCATCCCGATAAGTTTAGCCCCAGCCTTCGCGGCACATTCTGCATCTCTAGCAGAGGTGATACCGCACATTTTGACTACGGGTTTGTTTCTTTCAGAGTTCTCCGAACTGTCTCTCGATGATGAGGAAATGGAAGCACTGGCTCGTCTGTTGGACGAGCATTCCATTTTAACTAGAGCCAGCCCTGGACGCCCTAAACAAAACATATGATAGTAAAGTAAAAAATCGACTGTAGATGGGAATATAAGAGACGTTCGTAGTTGTATTTCTACTGGTAACCCCAACAAATTCCAAACTTGCAGTGATACCGAAAGCACCAAACAAAGCTGCGATGATAAAAGACTCACGTTTGCTTGCAGGTGTAGCTACACGCAGCGGCTGCTTGGTTGAGAAGGCTGTCGCCATGGCTGTTAGATCGCACAATCGAAGGAACCTGCACGGTTTTGAGTAACGCAAGCGGCACACGGTGAGAAGAACACGGCAGCACAAGCATTCTATCGAACAGGTTCCGTGCAACCTGGATGGCTAGAAAAAACCACTCTACCAGAGAGAGTCGAATGGGCGAACCTGAGGAGGAGCAGGGGATCGCCGGGTGGTTGGGCGAGCTGCGACGCCGGTGGGAGCAGCTCTGGTTTTGCGGTCTCTCCACGCCGTGGACGAGTGACGGGGCTGGGCAATTCAAACGAGGAAGGAACGGAGCAGCCCCGTCTGGCAGTAGTGCCGTGCCGCCGCGTTCGTATCGTTCACCTACCGCTCACGTGGCTGAATTAGTCCTCGACGAGCAAAATTCACCGCCGATCTGCTCTGTTCCTAGGACCTACTGTAGGAGATAGTCATCAGCACCCTATGCACGCGGCAAAATGCACAGCATCAATAGTCATCAGCATCCTAATTCTGAAATGATGCATCAGCATATGGGTCGATGGAATTGTTTGACCGATCAGATTTTCTCTCGTCCGGGAGAACATGTTTAGATTCGAACTAAAATGAGTACCCATGTGGTTAAACTAAATACACATGTGTTAAAGTGAGTGCACATGTATAGATAGGTATATATGAATGTAAAAAATAATTAAAACATCTTATATTATGAAACGGAGAGAGTATTACCTCAAATTTGAACTAAAATCACTATAAGAGTAGAAATAATCTCAGCCCTATAAGCCATTGCAAAAGTCCTATTAAATTACTATAGTTCCAAAAAAAACACTAGCAGATATCACAGCCACTTGCAAATCTCACGACACCACATAATCAGTTGCCCTGCCGTGTCAAGACTTTCCACGCGACTTGCATTGAATACACATCACAACAAAATAACAGATTAATTAGTGGCCCACTGCATTCAGCGGGGCTTTCATTTAAGAACATCCACAACACAACACAACACAACACAACACAACACAACACCAGATGTATCTACAACGAACAGCAGGAGTAGAAACGTAGCATTCCGGAGTTTTCAGGGTCACATATACAGATAGGCTAGATACATGCAGAACACAAGGCAAAAGAGCATGTCGATCGAGGAACCACCAAATGAGCATGCATGCAAAGAGACACCAGTCTTCTAGGTCTGCTTCTTTCCTTTCGCCGGTCCCCTGGGTATCTTGCTCAGAACCTTGGTATCCAGCACCTCGTAGTGCTTGCATGCCTCGGTATGGGCCTTTCCGGCGAAGTGGTCCACCTTGTCCTGGTACTTGTCGTACAAGATCGGCACCGTGTGGATCATCAGGACGGCTGTTCAGGATGAAATGTATCAGTTGAAAGAGCATACAAGAACAAGCTTCTTGGTAATACTGTGCAAGTTATAAAGATGCATTACCAACGTAGACCAAGGTGAGGAAGTCACAGCAGCTTCCCACTTCAGAGAGAACCCAGAGAGCAGCAATCACCTAAAAACCACATGACAATTATTAGAGAATCCTCGAGCAAGACTCATTGTATGTAAATGTAGGCGACGGAAACGTACACCAAGGAATTTCTTCAGGTCATGCCCCATCGCAATCTCCCGAAACAAGTGAAGGGCTCTGTTGACGTCGCTGCGCAATGCTCGTGCAACATTCACAGCAGCATCTTCAGATAGCTGGATGACAGGAAAATCCGGGGGACTCCTGGAAAAAAAGTAACACTTGATTTATGATGTAAGCAGTATCAACCAGAACACGTCAACATAACCATATATCTCACTCACTTCTTGATGAAGGTTATAGCTTTGGACCACAGGAACAAGACGGCCAGGACTCCAATCATCACATGGGATATCAGAGTTAAGAGGTGGTAATCAAGCACTTCAAACAACATCCATATGACAGTTGCACCACCTATCACTACCGCAGTTGTCTTCTTGTCTTTCCATAACAGCACGTCAGCAGCTGCACAAGAGTGTACCAAAACAAGCAAAAAGGGGAATCAGAACTGTCATAATCAGCATGACTTCAAGATCTACTATACTGTGTGATGTTGTGTCCTCATAGTCAATTGATCTAATTGTGGCTGTAGCAAAAGAAAATACATCACCCATCCCATGTAAAAAGAGCGTAACATTTTTCTTGAGAACAACATGTCATGTGAAACCTTGTAAGAGATTATTACTAAATAAATACATGACTAATCAACAACTTCTCGTATTTTAGGAGTTTATCGAGTCTGCATATATCGATGTGTGATCACCAAATAACACAAGAATAAGAAGAGAAACTAGGAATTCACTAGATCTGCAAATTTTGCTTCTGGTTCTCCATAATTTGAAGCTTAATTTAATATTTCTAAGTTGCGTGGCTTTGTCCATTATCGCTGAACATCCAAATAATGAACCATCTGCCTTCAACAACAAAGAAAGAAATGTCATAAGAGAAAAAAGGATGCTTCTCCAACGATAGGCCATAACTCTGGTAAATCGAAGGTATAAATTTAAGGATCATTCTGTACAGCAGCATATCAGACAACATTCCTCAGATTATGTTCCAAGAAGTTTCTTTCAAGGCAATTAGGTACTATGAGATAGTAATTGAAACTTCAGAAAAGCAAACTAAGGGGATCCACAATTCCCTTTTTTTCCTTTTGAAAGGATACTTCACAAGTCCACATAGATTTTGATGAAGTAGATTGAGGAGCACCTAAATTTAAATGTAGGTTCTCAGTTAAGAGTAAAAACATTGTGTCCACTGTCCAGTTGCAAGAACCACCAACATGAATCACTAACATCCTTCCAGCCTAACATATCATCCATAGAAAGCTGGATAAAAAGGTGGTGGTTCCAACAAGTAGGCTCAACATTCGATCTCACACATACCATACCGTAATCATAACATCTAGTGGGTTAACAAGAAGGTAATATAAGGATATGAATAACATATACTCGACTTCTACTGAATTATTCACATGGATTACAAGGCTTCAGAACAGTATCCCACATAGATAAAACGGGAACAAGTGGCTTGGGTCAACAGCACATGAACAGATGAACTTCAGTCTGTTCAGTCTAGAAGGTGACAAAGAACTAAGGAGTATAAGGGACAGACTTCACGTTTATATCAGAGGCGTGAAGTAACTGTCTAGATTTATCTCCAGGCCGAGGAATTCAAACGCCGACAGTCCACAAGAAATTTCAGAAAATTGCAGGTAGGTGCTTTCTTGGGGTAAAAGTTGTCTCTTTTATCTTACTGTTTTAGAATTAGCTATGTGGATTATGTCCAGCCAAGGAACTCAACCGCCAACAGTCCACCAGATAATTCAGATAATTACAGGTGGGAGCTTTCTTGCAGTAAAAGATGTCTTCTTATTTTATAATTTCAGAATTAGCTATGTGGACAGGGTAAACGTTTTTATACTTCACGCTATTTGTAATGAAGTTGAACACACCCATGCTCAAATTTAGAGAACGACAACTAGGACAGCAACAAAAAAAACAGACAATCGAGGATCTAAACCAGCGTTATTACAACACGCATCATCGACTAACGAAACCGAAACAGAGTAACTAAACTACCAGCCAACGGAGTCAAGTACTTACCCTGGTAATTGTTATTCCTAGACCACTTCCCAGCTGAATCACACCCAGTCACCCCAAACACACACACACAAAAAAAATCTCCCACATACAGCACAAACTAATACTCCCTCCGTCCACAAATAAGTTTCTCAAGTCTCTCAAAAAGAAGATGTATCTAGACAAAGTACTATTTGACAAAATGAAGCAAAATAAAAAACTCACCTACAAAAGAGTAGTAACGAGAATATAGCAAGAATTGACACTATACAAAGAAGAAAGAGCTTTCATCGGGAAGTTGGTACCTTTACCGCCTCCAAGCACCTTATGCACGGAGGTGTCCTCCCCGAGCAGCTTGAACCCGCGGGATTTCACCGTCGTGTCGGGCGCCGACGCCGCCTTCTCCGGCGAGGCTACGGCCTCCACGGTCGGCTCCACCGACAGCGGCGAGGCCTCGGCGGGCGCTGCCGGGGTGGGCGGCGGCGCGGTGACGGTCTCCTCGGTTGGATCGGCCATGGATGGAGCAAGCGAAGCTGATTCCCCTCTCTGTTCCTCCGCTCTCGTAAAGCGTGCAGTGTGTGGAAGTGTGTGCCTTTGCTGCCTCTCTTTTTCTTCGGCGGAGGAAATATGGGATGGAGTTGGAGATCTCTAGAATATGGGGCGACAGGGACGGACCGCCGTCAGGGGCCGTCACGGCGCCTTTGGGTGGTGGAGCAGGTATGCGCACCGGGGAAAGTAGGAGTATATCGTAATGTATTATTTAACCATCTCAGATGACTTAAAGAAGGCACCTGTGTTTAACTGGGTAGTTGGTACCCACAGTCTATCACATTTTAAATTTTAGGTTCGACATGTTACATTTAGTCAGAATATTTTTCAGTGACAGATGACACTCGTGATGGCTCCAATAATCTTAAAACTTAATCCATCGGCTTAGTATTTCAGATAGGGATAAGATGTGCGTTTTTGCATTCATACGGGTGAGTGCACGCGAATGTTTGTGAGCATCTACATTTAGTCGTTTATACTATGTTTCACAAATAAATGAGTAGAAGTTTTGGCGATAGGTGCTCACATTACAAAAAATATTAATGTCAAAAAAGTTTGAACAAAATAATTTAGATCTTGCTATTATGTTCATGCATAAAGTTTTACGGTTAAAAGAAAAAAATCTAAACTGCATAAAAAAGAAAAAAAAAACAGTGCTATAAAATGCGGTTCTAAAAGACATGCTATTGTCTTTCTAACATAGGTCACACAAAAATGTCTTTTTCTAAATTTTTGGTCTATAGGTACACCGAAGTGTTTGTTGATTTTTTTTATATTTAAAAACTGCTTTGATAGACGGTGGGAGTAGCCTACCATCCGAAATGGGTTCTAAACTTAAAAAACAATGTCTTTTTTCTGAATATAAGTTTTCTTTGTAAAATAGAGTGCCCAAATTTTTCGTGTAGTACTCCCTCTATTTCTAAATATAAGTCTTTTTCTGCACACAAATACCTCGACATGTTTTAATACAAGGTTCACATGTGTCTAGATACATGTATGTACAAAAATCCTAAAAAACTTACATTTAGAAACGGAATTTAGAAACAGAGGGAGTAGTAGATAATCCAAAATAGAGCAGCATGGTTTTTCAGTCGTAGAGTAAGGTGTGAAATACGAGATCCAACACATTGTATTCTTGAAATCATAATTTAGATATTTTCAACCGATGAAATATACAAACTAAACATACATATTTAGATATTTTAAAATACAAAAT
The DNA here is from genome assembly GCA_026929855.1 of Poa annua. NCBI lineage: Eukaryota > Viridiplantae > Streptophyta > Magnoliopsida > Poales > Poaceae > Poa > Poa annua. The sequence goes on from CM049430.1 coordinate 85,181,868, forward strand.
GCAGAAACAAAACATGATATTTTATGATTTTACTGAAATATCTTGCTAACTGCGGAATTTGTTTCAATGTGTTCATAACTTGTCAAAATGGTTGAACCTACACAACAAAATTTGTCTTTACCATCTGGTTTTAAAAAGATAATATGACACGGATCGTATTATAAATACGATTAAAGATATGTTTTGATCGAAAATGATTTTTTACATGCACACACGGGTGTGGCAGCTATCCTGTCCGTTGACACTATGCTCCATGCTTTAAGATCCGGATAAAATAACTTTTGACAAAACGTTTTTCAAAATTTTATCATCATTTATACAAAGTATGCACCTGCTGTAGATTTGACAAAAAGTGGATAGGGGCCCGGCACACGTTGCTGCAAGAGCCCAGGATTCACGGAGTAAGCAGATGGCCAGTTATCGCGAGTCAACCACCGTCGCATCATCTATTCACCTCCCTCCTCCACAATTCCCTCTCTCCCCATCTCCAGCCCACCGACCCCCTCCACCACCGTCCCCTGGACCCCTCCACCACCGTCTCGTCGAGGAGATGGCCGAGCTCGGGCCGAGGCGCGCGACCAGCTGTGGGGGAGCGAATCCATGGAGGCACCGGATCCGGCGACCTGCAGTAGGGAGCGAGGTGCTACGTTTGGAGGGAGGGCCATGGGGGCACCGGATCTAAGCTTCTCCATCAAGATCAACATCCATGGTGTTCGGGCATGTGCCCTCCCATGCTACAGCGTCCTCCCCTCCCGTCTTCGTTGCTTTCTATTTTTGTCCTTTTTCTTTTCTTTTTGTTTACCTTTTTGTTGGATGCACAGCTGCTCCACAGAGAGGGTGATGCAAATGCAAACATCCGTTTTGTTGGTTTTTGTTCATTATTTTGAATCGGATGCGAATCTGTTTGTGTGGATCCTATCTGCCTCAAGCTCCGATTATTTTGAATCGGATGCGAATATAATTTTCTAGATCCATGAGTATGCCTTTTTTATTGATGATTCTTGAGCATGTTGGCTGCCGATTAGGAAAAGTGGGTCATGCGAGAATTCTTGCTCCAGATTGGATAAGATCCATCGAGTGATTGGTCCAGATTCAATTTGCTTGAAGAAAAAGTAGGCCAACGAAACGAACAAACTCCGGCAAACTGCAAGCCTATAACTGTAACTACGCGAGCACGAACCAAAAGTAGGCCAACGAAGCGAAGAAACTCCGGCAACGGCAAGAGCGAGCCGCTCACCGTGCACATCCGCACCGATCGCAAAGCCGCCACCATTACACCAGAAGCGGGCGTAGCACTTGCGAAGGTACACCTCGCCGGCGGTGGCTCAGCCACACCCAGCTTTGAGCTGCGCTGACGCAGCCGAGACGCAGTCGAAGCATGCGTTGGCGTCGAGATCCCCCACACACTGCGACATGGCCTGCACGCCACTCGATCCGCCGGCGCGGATCCCCCACCCCACGTAGACAACGACGACGACGGTGGGGTGGGCGGGGCGGTGTGCTTGAGTGAGGGCTAGCAAGGTCGTGCGTGCTGGGAGCCTGGGAAGAATAAATCCGTTAAAACAGTACGCGGCATGGCTCCCGACAAGACCCGTATGGACTGCACTGTGCGAGGCCATGCTTCAACTGTACATGAATCAGCCCGTGCCAGAATCGCCGTGAAACAAGGCAACTAAAATGGAGTAAGGTACATCGTGGGACGTGACAGATTAATTCTCCCTCCTCCATAAGGCAAACCAAAATGTTACTTGGCACAGATCGCGAGAAGAGGAACCAACGGACATGATAGCCCCCATACCCATTAGTGCATGTATAAAATACATTCTCATCTTCTGATATACTGATAGATTAGCTGATTTATCGCCTCTCAATGTAAGATCGATAGGATAAATAGGCTGATAAATCGGGTGATATGCCAATAAATCATTCGATATGTCGATTTATCTGTGATCTTATATCGGTTGAATAAGCAATCAACATTTATTATAAGACATGAAGTAGTCACTAGATACCAGATGTACGCGTAGCAGTTTTGCTTTGTCGAAGGTAAAGTAACGGAGCTTGGGATACGTCGGCACAAACTGGGCCGCAGACGGAGATGCAGCTCGGAATCGTGGTGCTATCTGCTATAGGTATGTGGCAACCACTGAGGACGACACGATTTTTTGCTGGAAAGATCCTGGCCGACACGTTGCAGCTGTTGCTCTGGACTAGTAGCTGCACCGATACGAGTGGTGCTGCCTCTTCCGGTGTGCCACGCGTGTCCCTGGCCACCGCCTGCAACCAAAACAAAACCATAGGGGTCGTCATTGACCTGCTCCGAGTGAGTGACAACACTGGAACAAAACATTGAAAATACTTTCTTTTTTGTGAGGATTGACAAGATAAGTTAGTGTATATCTCCGGTGGATGGTGGATAAATAGAGGCTGAGCTCAATGAAGCCTCTTATTTTGAAAACTATTTTTTGGAGTTTTAAAAAATGTGAAAAAAATGCAGACAATTTGTGCTTTATCAACGTGAAAAATATCAACTACGAATGTCTTGTATTTTGGGCTCCGAAAAAATGACAAATTCTAGTTCCAAAGTAGTGAGCGGTGCAAATATCAACTCTTCCAAATATTTTTTAGAGTTTATAGCCCTGATACGTCTATTTTGCATCACTATTTTATATCATAATTTACTGTTGTTTATTAATATATTTCATATTTAGAGATGATACTTTTGATATTATATCTGTTTTGCATGATTGATGATCATTGGGAGATGTAACTGCAGAGTCTGAATTCTGCTGGAAAAAATATCGTCAAGACACAATATTTGTGAAAACCAGAAGAACAAAATAGACATCTGAGAATTATTTGTAACTTAAAAAACAAGTCTTCCAAATATTTTTTTAGAGTCTGCAGCTCAAAATATGAAATATTTGTAACTTGAAAAACAAGTTTTCCTAAATTTTATAAATAAAGTGTTCCATGAAACTCAGCCCCATTTCTAGTTTATGTTCTCCAATTGCGGTATTAACCAGCAACTGTGTTATGATTGGAAGTGTCGGAACATGATGTCGATGTATTGGGGTGGGGTCGAATGCCATAGTGGGGCTCACGAATTAAAAAAACTGAACTTAAAAAAATCGATGAAACATATCCTAATTCAAACCTAAACTAAACTAAATATGATATCTTATAAGTTTAGAGTAAAATTAAACTAAAATAATCAAACCTATATCTAGGCCAGGTCGAAGGCATGGTAGTTGATCTCATCATTGTTTGCACCGTCGTCATCGTCAAAGGGAAGTGGCCTGTTGTATGACGTTCTACGAATCGAGGAGGGCGGCCACGAACCCCAGCCTCCTCCAAGTCAAAACACGAATTCTACTTCTCAGTTTTATTTGTTTCAGGACAAACTAAAGTTCAAGGATCTTCTTGCATGGAACAACCTCCATGTAGAGTCATATGACTGTCTTATATGATTATACCATCGTCGAAGACATTTTCCACCTTTTCTTCTCGTGTGTGTGTGACTTGAGCGAGATTTTCTAATGAAAACTGAATATTTGATGGAATAATGTTCTGACATTGATTGATATGCTCACTGAGAAAAGAACAAAATACAAAATCATTTGTTTCCAGGACATTCTCATTATTATTTTGTTCTTGGAGCATATGTAATATCATAGGAAAACGACCAAACTATTAGGCTATATGTCAAAGAATAGCTTTCATTAATTTACTCCATTTTCATCCACCGGTTTCTCGCATAGCTTTCTGGTCTCATTTGTTCACGTCTACACCTTTTATCACTCTTCAAAGTCTTGGTTACCTGATGAGTCCTTAGAGCGATGCGTAGAAAATATAGGCAACATATAGAATTATTTTAACAACTATCTCATGTTCGAAGAAACATAACGTGTGGACTATATACATATCCATGTGGGCGGGGGAGGCCATGCCTCATTCCTTTCCCGAGTGGACTATATATGCACACATCATGATCAAATTGACAATAATAATGTTCTAAGAAGTATAACCTGAATATGTATGATTAAACAGTCTTACAATGTTGTCAATCGCGAAAAATTTGAGAATACAAGTATGGCTATGGCTATGGAGATGTTCGGAGGATGGAGATGGAGATGGAGAGCGACAACGGTAGCACTTCGTGGATAAATGGTGGATGGCGACTCTTTTCTGGTGGTTGTCCCCTCTCCTTTATGAAGTAGTGGACGAAATTAGGTTTTCGAAACTCTTTTGATGCAAATATGATCGGTGCCCATTGACGAAATTTACTCAGTTTAATCTGACCGAGCCACGGAGACACATTTTATGGTCACATGTACGGCCGAATAATCATACGTAAATTTATAGTGCATGCTCTCTGTGACCCCAAATAATTTTCAAGGGTGGAACTATGGAGTTGTACCTCCTACATTCATCCCCTACGACATTTAAAACAGATTGGAGGGAATACATGACATCTAAATTTCCTTTTCTCCTGAATCACATTGATTCGAGGCTAAATTGGTCTGCCATATGATTATAGAATACTACATCCCGGGCGCCGCTTGCTAAGAAGATCAGATGGGCAGTTGACCCTACTCAGAGGATAAGCTAGCTGCTGATGATCACCAAGATTGAAGGAGAGCTTTCAGGTATAGGGCAACAGCAACTACATCCTGCTGGATCCTACATGGACAGAACGAGATGCACTGTCATATCATCGCCCATCCAGTCCTACAGGAACAAGTCGTGAAGTTGATAAGTTCCATCTGGAATTATTCATCAGATCAAAGGTCCTTTTGTTGCTATGCTCTTGTATCAGCTCAGATGAAGCGAATAAAACTCCAAAGGAAAGATGAGTTGCACTGCGGATGTATCGCATTTCATTTTCAAGCTTGCAAGGGCCGTGCCGCGTGCGTGAAGGTGGGCTTTCTGCTATGGGCATTTAGTGGAACTGAGGCTTTTACTAACAACAGTCCTCTTAATTGGGCCGATCACGGCGATACGGGCCGGTGATCGAAACACAGACGGACCACAGTTCGGTTTGTTTCTAGTTTGCGTACTTAAATAATCTCTTTCTCTAAATTCTCAACAAAAAAAAACTCTTTCTCTAACCCTATAATTCTCTCTTTTGAAGTTCTAAATATCCTAAGCTAAACTATTTTAAGTTTGATCAGCTTTATCGAAAATACATCAACATCTACCACACCAAGTTAGTTATGGTTCATTCGTAATACAATACGATTTCATATGATATGGATTTTGATGTTATAGATATTGACACATTTACATATAATTTTGTTTTTGTATGACTTAGGACAAGCCCTGACCTTCAAACATTTTGAAACGAGCACTATATTAAAACGCAGCGGCGGATCCAGGGAGGGGCGAGCCGTGGCCTAGCCCCTGCCATGGTCTGGCCACCCCTAACAGGTTTTAGCGGGGACTAGTAGTGCGCCTAGTAGCTTTCGTTAATCTCCAGTACTAAGTATGCGGCCATTAGCATATATCCATCATCTAGTATTACTCTACGAAGCCAACATCTGAATAAACTAGCTAGTCAAGCCCATCAATTCCTCTACCCCTCGAGATGGCCAGCCCAGCAATACCTCTACCCCATGATGGCAGCCAGAGCCCACAAGGAGAGATCAGTTCAGCTCTAGTACATAATTGTTGTATGTTGCAGTACCCCCCGACAGTATAGGGCATACCAGCCTGCAGCCGCCGCAAAAAAAAGCATGCAGCCGCCGCTAGGATTCATTAAAATCATCGTCAACTGGCGATGCTAATCTCCATTGTAGTGTGATTGCCGCTTGCGAGTTCTCCACGACGCCTTGATTATTTGAGCCTTAAGCTCGGCGGCGTGCCCATACGAGATTGCAAGTCGTAATCGCCCGACCTAGGTATGTTATTGTAAATCTACTATAGTGTTTAGCTTTTCTGTTTGATTGATTATGAAATACATACAAGTTAATTAGTTTTATGTACATCGATTCAAATCCACACACTAATCGGTAGAAACTTTTAGCGTAGTTGCAAATTAATAAACTAACAACTGCATAGTGCAAAAATGAAGATTGATGAGAGAATGCTATACTCCCTCCCATTTTTATTGCCGTACAAAACATGCTACGATAGTACAATTTTTTTTACAGCTCCCGACACTCTTTTTGGATCAGAGGTTTTTTTTTTTGAAATGCTATGCCTCAAGAAAAAAAGGAAATAATTAAGCCCTAGTTACTACTGTAAATATAAATCTTTTTGGTTTGGTCGCATACTCCGATAAAAAATGTTATGGGTACTAAATTCATGATAGCTAACATTAAAGCATAAAATGATACACTATTATGTTATCAACATACTAATTTACTTGTGCTCTTATTGTTGGTCTCACCCAGTGGCGAAGTTAGAAAAATAATCATTGGGTTCATCTATATATTACTACATGGTCAAACTAAATAATATAAGGTAATGAGTAGTAGTTTAGCCTTGATTAGTACAGATTCATTAGGTCCATTTGAACTCAATCAATACATGGTGGCTCCGCCACTGGTCTCGCCCCCCTATACTCAAATCCTGGATCCGCACCTGTTAAAACGAGGACCGACCTTCTACGTCGACCCCGGCCACCTAAATACCTAATGACCTAATACTGCCAGAACCACCGCTGTGACCTACCCGCTGGATATGAGCCAAGACACATTATCAACCGGCGCCGCCGCCGGTCGAGCCGCCCCGTGAAGCTCGCCTTGTGCGCTGGTAAAAGGCGACCTACAGTCGCTACCGCACGGGCTTTGCTCGACGACAGGGCGAGTGGGAATAGAGCGAGGACGGAGCTGGTGCTAGAGCCATCTCGGTCACCCCGGTGAACGGTGATGGTGGTGGGGTGTGATGCGGCTGGCCAAGAAATATCGCTCTGCGTGGGATAATCATGCACCCCTGGATTGCCCGACAAGAGCGGAGCTGATGGACATTGTACCGCACAGTACGCCCGTGACATAAATCATACATGCCGCCATTGATCAAGCTTGGCTAGCTAGTGTAGCTAGGGACCAAAGGTCCAAAGCATAGTAAAGTAGAGTCGGCGAAATGGGGTATCTGCAATCTAAACAAAACAAAGATGGTGCAATGCCCTCCCGTGACTACCAAAGCATTCCAATTTTCATGCGGTGCATGCATGCAGATACAGTTAGGCATACATCAGCGGTGGCCGGTATCCAATTCCGTGCAGAGGCTGAATGTGATGAAGGAGAATGACCGACTCGGTGGGGGCTCGTAGTTTATCTCTCGGTGCGGTGGTTCTCGGGGATAGTCTATGGGTCAATGACAACGTCGCTGACTCGAGGAGCTGATCTGGTATCCTAGATTTGTGGCAGGTTCATCTCGACGTTTTACACAACTTTTGTTTTGTAGTTTTTCTGTTTCATGTAAGCTAGTCGATCGCACTATAAAGATACACATAGCTCAGTACAAGCTCGACTGGTACATGACCTCTGAAACAGAAATGTTACATCATAAAAATTGTGTAAAATGTCAAGATGAGTTTGATTATAAAATGACATTTCAAACGATTAACCAAGTGAGATGTATTTGACAAAAAATGTCTAAAATAATTCCGTAGACTGGTTCAAAATTAAGAAGGTGTAGATTGTAGATGCGCATATTTTCGTGTACACTTTATTCTAATTCGAATTGTTTTTGTGTAGATTGTAGATGCACCAAATTGAGAAGGTGCACGCTCACTGCCTCCTCGCTCACGCTCACCTAACTTGTGGCTCTTTTTGGTTTCAAAGTAAGCGTAACCCCCTTCATTGTTGTCTTCAGTTATCGTCTATGCAGGAGTTGCCATCATGTTCAAGGAAAAGAACAAGTACATATCGTCTTCGGCGAAAACGAAACAACCTTGTTGGCTACGTCGAGGACAATAACATAATATTTTTCGAATTGAACGGATTTGCATAATAGTAGACGAATATCTGTAAAACATAAATAATAATCTGGGATTGTGTGTGTATATATGAACGAATATAGCAAATTGGTGTGTCATCTGACCTCTTGGAGAATTTTACGAGCAATTTCGAAATATTGAGCCGGTGAGTCGGAACTTAAAATTGACCAAGTCACCATATACGCTCCATAATTAACCGGATCATTGCCTCCCATATTAATAAGAAACACTAGTATCGAACATAGGATTTTAGATAAGATATAACCATGCATGCTCCTACCTATCCAATCATAGGTTGCATGACGGAATGTGAGCGTGGGACATTGTGGGGCAAGTGTAGGAACCGATCGTGTCCTTGAATAGAGGATCAAGAACAAGCACAAGAGGTGTCTGAGAGCAAACGTGGTGGCAGGGGCGGCGCCACGGGTATGCACCGGTATTCCGGTGAATACCCAAGATTTGAAGCAGAGAAAAAAATATGTATACAGCCCAATACAGGTTGCTATGTTTCCTCCACCCACGAAGGCACGAACAGCCCAACTCCTATCCTACACACACGGCGCACATGTCTCCGTCGCTCGCCTCTCTCTTCCTCGACAAGATTCCTCTCCCCAACTCGTCTCTCGCGCACACGGCTGGCTAGTCCGGCCGCCGCCACGCCGCTGGCGTCCTCGCTCTGCAGCAAACGTGCATATCTAGGTGGGGAGCAGCCAAAGTGCCAAGGCTGCTCAGGGTCCGCCGCGCCAAATCTGAGCCGCAACCCCCTAGCCGGCCGCCGTCTGCCAAGGATCGCATCGTCTCACACTGCTCTTTGCCGGACGGCATCAAGCGCCACGGAGTTCATCTACTGGTAGATCAAGATTCAACAAGTGAACAACCACGGCATCCAGATTGGTTAGATTTGGTCCACCGTGCTGTACTAGTAGTAGTAGATCAAATTTTCTAGGTGATTTTTTTTTTTAATTTCCTAAATTTCCTCCCATACTCTTTTAATATAGATTGTAGATGAAGAAAAAAATCTCCTACATTTTCTATACAATTTGTTTTCCATATTGCATTTAGAGCAAAAAAAAAAATGGCTGAAGAGTGAATACCCAGCCACCAGTTCCTAGCGCCGCCACTGAGTGGTGGTCCCAATTACCAAAGCCATGTGATCGATGTTTTAGGGTGAGGTAGATATCTGTACTTTTCGAATCGATTTGTCATATCTCTCAAAATTGGGCATGAATCATCCACTCCAATTATATCACCTTTTCTATTTGATACACGTAGATTTGCATTCTTTTTCTGCTACTGAATGCTAAGTGTTTTCTGTACTCATAGATTTTTCATATGTTGTATGATATACGGTCTGGAGCGGATACAAGTTTCATGATTAGAGTGATGCTTAAAAAAATACCACCTTTGTCATAATTTATAAATGTTTTAGTGCGCTAAATTAATTGACCAAAACATTTACAATTAAGGACAGTGGTATTATTATACTAGATAGTTACCCCTCCCGTTGTGGCGGATTTCTCTCTATTTTTTCATTGTGTATAAGATAATGAAATGTAAAAAAATATATATATGAAAGATCCAGTTGATCACAATTGTTGAAAGGCTTAATTAGTTGACATTTTTTTTATTTGATGATTAATATCCGTGACATGGACAATTGGATGAATGAAAAGCCAATGACATGGATATATTGCATGCAAGAAAATATTGGATTTAATGAATGTTAGTGGGATGAAATGGACATTTGATTACCCTATGTTCCAACTTCAAAGTCAAAACTTGTAAAATTTGCACAGGTATATAAAATATGATTATTTAAAATATTAATTTTATATATAGTACAAATTGTTGGTAGTTTTTGTTTATATATTCGGTCGAATTTTCTAAAATTTGACTTTGAATTAACCCAGAAGCATGGTGATTGTGATCGGAGGGAGTAGTTATTCCCCAATAAACGTTCATTTTCTTCTGCTGGTAATCTTGTTATCATTTATTTGATGGCACATGATTCTTATCGCTAACCTAGAAATAATTACTTCTCTATTGTTTTAGAATACAAAATTGTTAAATTAAAAAAAAAAGAATACAAAATTGTTGAAATAGCATCTTTCCCTCCACCTCACTAATTTTGTCTCACTCCGTAGTCCGTACGTACTTCTGTAGACCAGGGCTGAAGCATCTCCGGGTACATCCAAAGCCCTAAATAATCAGCAATCTGGCTAATCCACCAACTTGCTACTACTGGCTGCAAGTGGCCTTCAGGCCTCCTTACCTACATTACCTCTCGACCCCCTTCCTCCATTGAATCGTACCCTTCCTTTCTTGCCATCTCCACAACAATGGCCACCATAACAACCACAACGGTCATCGAACCTGACAATGCCGACGCGTCGACACCACCGCCGTCTTCATTGCCGTCCAAGCAGTTGACGTACGAGCTAGCCGCCCGTAGCATCTACTACGCGAAGCCCGCTGCGGCGCCGACGTCGCTCACGCGGCTCTTGAGGCCGTGCGGCGCGGCCACAGAGGCGCCGGACTACATCCTCCGCAACGTGTCGCTCACAGCACGGGCGGGGGAGATCCTCGCCGTCGTCGGCCCTAGCGGCGCCGGCAAGTCCACGCTGCTCGACATCCTCGCCGCGCGGACGGCGCCCACCCACGGGCGTCTCCTGCTCAACTCCGCGCCCCTCCGGCCGTCCTCCTTCCGCCGGCTCTCGGCCCACGTGCCGCAGGCTGACGTCGCGCTGTCACTGCTCACCGTCGCGGAGACCTTCACCTTCGCCGCGTCCCTGCTTCTCCCGTCGTCGGCGTCCGCAGCCTCGGCCGCGGTCACCGCGCTCCTCGCGGACCTCCGTCTGGTGCACGCTGCGCACACGCGGGTCTCGGCCTCGCGGCTCTCGGGCGGTGAGCGCCGGCGCGTGTCCATCGGCCTCGCTCTGCTCCGTGAACCCGGCGTGCTCCTGCTCGACGAGCCTACATCCGGCCTCGACTCTTCCTCGGCGTTTGTGGTCATCGGCTGCCTCCGCGCCGTGGCGGCCGCCAAAGGCACGACGGTGGTGCTGTCCATCCATCAACCGAGCGCGCGCCTCCTCTCGGAGGTTGACTCGCTCCTCCTCCTGTCTCGTGGGATGGTGCTTCACCACGGCTCCCTCGCCTCCCTCGACGCCGCACTCCTCTCCCACGGCTTAACCGTCCCAGCGCAGCTCAACCCGCTAGAGTTCGCCCTTGAGGTCATCGACCAGATCCCCCATCCCTCACCATCCTCCCCGGAACCCAAGTTGGAGAAGAATCTCACCAAGTCATCGGATCACCACAAGACGGCGGCTATGGCCACGCCACCGTCGTGTAGCTCGCCGTGCTCGCGGATACACGAATTCATGGTTCTGTACAAGAGGGCGTGGAAGGTGGTGTACCGGAGCAAGCAGCTGCTGCTCACCAACTTCCTGGAGGCGGTGATCGTGGGGACGCTGCTGGGCACCATCTACATCAATGCCGGCTATGGCGACTTAGGCGTGCACAAACGGCTGGGGCTGTTCGCCTTCACGCTGACCTTCCTGCTCACGTCCACCACGGAGACGCTTCCGACGTTCGTGACGGAGCGTCCCATCGTGCTCGCCGAGACGGCGGCGGGGCTGTACCGGCTGTCCTCTCACGCGGCGGCCGCCACGATGGTGTTCCTCCCGTACCTCCTGGCGGTGGCTCTGATGTACTCCTCCTGCGTATACTTCCTTGTCGGGCTTTGCGCCTCGCCAGAGGCATTCGCGGTGTTCGTGTTGGTGGTGTGGGCCGTGGTGCTCACCGCGAACTCCTTCGTGCTGTTTGTCAGCTCGTTCGCGCCGGACTTCATCGCGGGCATGTCGCTGGTCTCGGTGTCCCTGGCCGGATTCTTCCTCTTCTCCGGCTACTTCCTGTCCAAGGAGAGCACGCCGTCGTACTGGGTGTTCATGCACTACGCCTCCCCGTACAAGTACGCCTTGGACGCGATGCTCGCCAACGAGTACTCGTGCGCGGCGAACCGATGCTTCGGGGTGGCCGGCGCCGGAGGGGAGTGCTCGGAGACCGGGCGCGACGTGCTGGCGGCGAGGGGGCTCACGGCGGAGGAGCGGTGGACGGGGGTGCAGGTGCTATTCGGCTTCTTCCTCCTCTACAGGGTGCTCTACTGGGTGGTGCTCAGCCGGAGAGCGTCCAGGGCCAAGAGGTGATCGCCGGCAGATCCATGAACGTCGTCGTCTCACTCCTACGTTACGTACGTGCGTGTGAACGCGTGCATGGCCCGCATGGAGACGACGGTGTGGTGTATGCCAATGCTGGAAATAGTCGATCAAAGTGGTTAAAACGGGTAAGTAAGCTGTATACTGATGTAAATTGTGAACATAAAACAACTTCTACATAAATATGTATGCATGGATATGGTCAACAAAAAAAATGTATGCATAGAGAATTGGAGAGATGATAATAAGTTAAGAATTATCTACATATCACTGATTATGAACTTGGTTCTCACCCATGATTGGTCGAGGTAGTATAGACAGAGGGAATTGAGCTCCTCTTCGGTGCATTTAACGAATTCTCTTTTGATAGTTGTGGGTATTGGCTTGATTATTGTCAATTATTTTGGCTTCCCTTTCCTTTAATTTTGTACATTCTACAGCGGTAGTGCAAAACTGGTGTAACTTTGTAAGTTGCGTCAATATTCAGAAGTACATCCCAGTCTTTGTTTCAAACTTAGGATCAAGATATTACCATTTAAAAAAAACTACGTATACTATAGTTACTCGTATTATTTTTCTATTGCCTCAACTCAATTGTGTTGTCATGGTTATCATGATATAGGCCGACATTGCCCTGATCAAGCAATTCCATTACCTCGGCTCTAAAACCAACCTCCCTCTACCCTAACATCCAACCAGTTCGGCGACTTCCCGTCCGCAACCAACAACGTCAGGCCAGCTCATGGAGGAGTGGCAGCAGCGGCGCGCCATCGACATGTTCTGGAGGTTTTAGACGAAGGGCATCTCAAGAATTTTGGTGTAATTTTCATTTTTGTTGAGATGTTTTGTATTGTTCGGTGTTTCTTTTAATGCCAGGATCCTTTTCACAAAAAAATAACATCCAACCCGTTGATGAACGACTATGTTTTCTATGCCTATATATATGTAGGTGCCACATCTATGTCAACTATAGCTAGCTCGTCGATCGGAGATGAAAATGATAGAGAAATGGTATTTTTTATGGAAAAAACTAAAAACAGTCACCTATTCAAAAAATACGTAAAAGAATATATATAGCTGCTACAACCTAGTTAATTAGTGTTATCTTTCGTGGTTCATGGTAAGTTGGTAACCTAGCTACCCTACAAAACCCTATTCTACTCTCCTCCTAGTCCTATACAAATGTTGAGGAAAATATGCATAGATTTTCGTTTGTTCAAAGAGAGTACGCATGATATTTTGTCGGTAATATATCCCAAATAATTGTTGAAAAAATATGTATGGATATGAGAAAGCATGGATAGATACATGCATGAGATGGGGGTAGAACGTAGAAGTGGGAGGTGTTCCCGTGTTAGTTGTAAGTCAAGATCAAACGGAAGGCCGGCAACTCTACTGACGTACTAGTGTTCTAGCAACAGTGCGTTGCCTAAAAATCAATATCACGAACCTGTGACATTTGTCAATTGTGATTCGTGGTATATATACTACTGACTACGCTGTACAGTTGATGATTCGACCGTGATAACGTACAGTACAAGAACAGCATGCACCGGCGGCGGCTCGCCGGGACGATCGAGAGTCGAAGAACAACAACCAATCATGCAGATGAATTATTTGTACGTACGATGCCATCTGAAGAAGAACAACAATACTAGTGTAAGTAGAGAAGCACTAATTAAGCCCACTAATCAAGTGTGTGCGTAGTGTGATCGGTGGACCTTCACATACGCCGTATATAATTATCAGGGGTCAGTGTGACAGTGTGCATGGTGATCCGCAAACATGCATATATGCATGCATGTGAAGGTACCTCCAATAAGATAGAGGTAGGACAGCCAGTTCCGTCGCGTCTCACCGAGCTTTGCCCCCTCACGGGTCCTTGGACGTCTCTGCGTAGGAGGGGGTGCTCGTGACTCGTGAGCACTTATTTGTCGCCGGATCCACAAGTAAATGAATGTCCCGTGTCGTGTAGGATGCTAACCAAAGCTCCCGTGACTGACGCATCAAGCTAGGCAGGGCTCACCGCACAATGGAAATACTCCCTTTGTCCGTTCCACAATGTAAAATGAATTGTGTTCTTGTGTAGACCTGTATTACTATAACATTTGTATAAATTTTACCCTAAAATATGTCTATATATACATGTAAATCGAAAAATTACTAAAACATCTTATGAAAAGAAGGATGAATTCTCCAACGAATATGGCATCATAGGTGCATTGCAATGCATGCATGACTTGCGTGAAGTTACGGAATAGAGTAAACCGCACCAGAGGTACTAATTTTTTCCCACAAATAGTTCATAAATCTTTTGTAAATTATTCATCGGAGGTTCTAAATGGTTTGACCCACGTTGACCAGTGTCACGTCAATAGTGGGGTGTAGGAGGAATACCGATCACCATTAATTTTTTCAAATAGCCCATGTGATTGTATTCTTTTCGAAAATCTTTGATTCCCTTCCATAGCGAAAATTTTCGCTATGTTCAAAATTTTGGCTATGGAGGGAATCAAAGACTATGTTTTCTGATCATTGTGCTGTCTAGGGGGGAGTAGGGAGGCCTGGTTAGAGAAACTTTAAAGTTAGGTCGGCCCATGTACACATAATTACGTGCACAATCAGAATCATCATCAGAGAAACTACCATTAGACATAACGATGTGCTACCCCCCCCCCCCCCCCCCCCCCCCCTCCCTCTTTGAAACGTCTCCCCGGGTCCACCCTCTCTATTCTAGGTAGCTGCTTCCGAAACTACTGTGTACCGAGCGATCGCGGTATCATGGAAAACCCACACTTGGCTATATACCGAGGTGGAAGGCGATTGTGTGTCGTGATGGGTGGATATGAGATTTCCTCCCCCTCTTCATTCTAGTTGGTAAATACGATTCTTGGTCCCCAGTCTTGGTACGTTGAGTGATGTGCAGCTTGCTCTCGTGTTGCTCCCTCTCCGCTGGTTGTGTCTGCATTCGGGCAATTGCCGACCATGTTTCTAACGTTCTTCCAAGGTGGACGAGATTTGTCAAAGCTATCTATGGCTATGGGAGGAACTTTGTGCTCGGTTGTTGCTTTAGCCCGAGCCTCTTCTTTCTCCTTTACTAGAGGAACTTGAGTCACGACTGGCTGCACTTCAAGTGGTTTTGTCCCTGGTGGTGCAGTTGGTTCCTTCGCCTTGAGGATGTCGGTGACACAGGGTGGAGACAAAGCCCTGGATTGATTTCCTGTTTCTTTTTTGAGGGCTTGTGTGCAAATCGCAAGGACCTACGTGTAATTATCTTCTTGTTTTTGGTCCTTTCTGTAATCATCGCTGAGAATATGTTCTTCCAGGCATTTCTAGTTCAAAAAATAAAATTAAAAAAAACATCAAAGATTCTATTCTGCTCCTCGCACCTAACCTGAAAGCCAGCCACGACACCTGAAAGCAGAATATACTGAAGAAGAACCCATTGGCCTTCATCTTGCTTGCACTACAGCACAGTTCTGATCGCAGATTCTTCCGAGGGTCGCAGAATACTACCTCAGCTTGTTCCCTGTGCTCACAAGACGAGGGAGTACATGGTTTTCTCTGAGCTGAACGTTCAAACACAATCCCTCCTCCTGTACCGATAACCTGCATCAGTGGTGGAGCTCTGAAAGGACAAATCTGCCGAAGGAGAAGAGGAAGGTGTGTGACTCCATCGTAATGTTCACCTGCTGAAATTTCTGGAAACATAGAAATGCATGGGTCTTCAGAGACACTTCGATGTGATCAGGCCACACAAGCTTACGGTTCATGAGGCCAAGATGTGGAAGATAGCAGGAGCCAAAGGGCTAAACAGCTAAAAAAAACTGCCCTGGTAATCATGAATGAGACAAGCCTATTCTATTGGCCGAAGTAGTGGAAAGAGAAATACACATAATCATGACATGAGAAATCTATATTGCAAGAATATCTAGAAAAAACACAAGCACTGAACATTTCAGAATTCTGCTTCAATGTGCAATAAATACTGCTATCCTTTTTCAAAAAGATTAAGCATGGTAATCGCTTTAGCGCTCATTTCTATGAACCAGAAGCTAAGCAGCAGATATGCATGAAGTCCTGCTAAGAGAAACATCAAGGATTATACATTTTTAGCCGCATTCTGCTTCAATGTCAATTTTTGATGCCACAAAGTTCAACCTAAAAGCCCCATGTGGTTGAGTTGAAACAAAATCATACAGTCTGGCTGAGCCAGATATAGTTAATGTAACCCGGTCAGGACTACATCAATATAACCCAGGTACCTACTGCAGTAAAAAAAAATGAAAAGGCTGATACAGAGATAGGTTGCATCGAGTTATCCTAATTGCGAACTCCCAACCAAGTTAATTCAAGATATCGGTACAAGCTGGGATAGACTAGAGGATGGTAAATTTGTACATACTGGGCTCTACTGTGCGAAAGATTCTGGATCAAAGCATCTATATGAAATTATTTTCAGTTATTTCTTCATACCCAAATGAGCAGCCTCCAAGAACAAGGCAGTGAATCAAGACATACCTAGGCCAAACAACACCACTTTACTTCTTCTGCTGTCGGCCTCATATAAAGGAGGCTCAAATTGGACATTATAGTTACACTATGAGAGCATTCAGAGATGAAATGGAAGTGGTCAGTAAATCTACAATAATCCCACTAGCATATGACTGAAACAGTTAAATTACTTGAGTCTTCTATCATTGGATAAGCATTAGCATTTCACTCTTCAGGATCAAAACACTGCAGAGTTCAGTCACGGTATCACTTTACTGTATTAAATGATGAAAAATGTATGACTACTATGAATGTGTATAACAGCACCACTTATATTATGTACTTACACAAACCAAAATCTAGATAAGTAAATGTATGACTGCTATGAATTTGTATAACAACATAGTAGGTGTGCAACTACCAACACTAGAATTAATTTAGTAATTGGAAACTTGGTAAGAGGCGTACTTTAGTAAGACCGTTGCAAAACCAAAATACATTTGGGAGCCTGGTACGCAAGAATAGTTTACACAAATGGCTTGGTAACTTTAGTAAGACGATTGCAAAATCACAATACAGTAGGTAGCCTGGCAAACAAGAATAGTTTATCGACTTGGTAATTTTATCTCTAGGATGGTTTGAGATTGACTCCAAGGCTAAGAAATTATCTTCCTTTTCTGTTATATAAACTGATACAATACAGGAAGAACATTTACCCATTTTCTGAAATTTGATATGTATAACATTGATGTTTATTGATCACCAGGGAGGGGTGGAACCCTTCCTCGCCGAAGGAGATCGTGACCCCAAGCCTGGGTCTGTTGAAAACCTTGTCTTGGGAGTGCTTCCCGAAGGGGTTGACCCTCTATAACTAGCACGGAGGGACTCATCAACGGTTCTGGTGGACTTCGCGATGGCATTCCTCATAAACTTCTGTGCTGCAGGAGACAAGGTCCTCGGGCTTGCACTGCCTCCCCTCACAGGAGAATGTAGCGGTGGCTTGTGGAACATAATTGTCCGTGACTTAATCTTCTTTGCAGCATCCCTGGAGAGCAGGTGTGCCTTCACGTCTCGAACGGGCGGAGGGGGGATCTTGAAATGTGACCTCTCACTACCCCCTGGCGTCTCATCAGGATCCAACCTCAGCGGTGTTCCATCAATCTCACCCCACGTCATGAACGGCGACTCATCCACGCCAGGTGCCGGCGACGGTGTTTTCACAAAGCTGTACCCATTGTCCGCCTTCTTCCCAGACTCGATGTAGAACGGGTTTGGAGTCTTCCTCAGATCCTCCAAGTCATACTTCTTTCCCTTGTCAGGATCGCTGTACGCTATTCCTCCAGGAGTGGAACCAGCAACTAGAGCATACAGTATGGCAGCCGCCTCCTCCTCCTTGGGTTCAGCCAGAGCCTTACCATGTAGCCTAGTGTTCGACTTGTCGATCTCCTTGGTGAGACCCTTGAGCCGTACGGCGAGCTCCTCGTCGGTGAGCGGCGCCTCCCCCCGGTCGGCTGGGTGGTACATGAGCAGGTTCTTGGCCGTAAACTTGGCACCCTCCAAGGTACTAGGTGGCTGCCCTGACGTACCATAGCCGTCGGTTATCCTGTCGCGCTTGGCGTCCTCCAGCAGCTGCTTCTGCGCCGCCTCGCCGGGCTCCAGGAGATGGGCGTAGCGCTCGCGGCGGCGGTGGTTGACCTTCTCGAGGATGCGCGAGAAGGACTCGTTGTCCTCGCTGGTGTAGCGGCGGAAGAAGTCGTCGAGCGAGAGGGCGGCCGAGACGTCCTCGTCGTCTTCGTCTTCGCCTGCGGCGGTGGAGGGGGCGACGGAGGGGGTGGAGAGGAAGGAGGGGGAGCGGAGCGCGGTGGAGGTGGCGGGCGTCGGGGTGGGGAGCGGCCCGCCGTGGCCGCGCTGGAGGCGGCGGCGGCGGTCGAGGATCTTGAGCTGGGCGTCGCGGAGGAGGAGCGGGTCCCGGGAGCGCACGGCCTGGAGCCAGTCGAGGCGGTCGCGGAGGCGGGGCAGGTCCGGGAAGAAGTCGCGCTCGATGATGCGCTCGATGGCGACGACGTAGGCGTCCTCGTCGAGCACCTCCGGGCGGCGGCGCTTGGAGGAGGTGGTGGCGAGGGTGGAGGCGGAGGAGGGTGTGGCGGAGGCGGGTCCAGGAGTGGATGATGGGGCGGGGGAGGGTGAGGGGGAGAGGCGGCGAGGGGAGTGGCCCGGGGAGCGGAGCATCGCGGCGTCGGTAGCGCCGGCGGTTCTTGGGCTAGGGTTTGGTATTCGTGAATTGGGGATCGGGGAGGAGGAAGAAGTAGAGGAGGAGTTGTGTTTGATTGGCGGCGTGTTTTGCTAATCGCTACCGGCGTCGGGCATTGACGCGTGAAACCATGGAATCGACCGAATCGAATTCGAATATAACAAAAATGCACTTTTGTTTAAATTGAAATCATCGAGTATTTAAAATCGGATGGAGGATGGAGTATTTGACGGAATACTATAGCGCGGGTTTTCGGTTTTTTTAGTTTGCTACTACATCTAAACCGGTAAACGCTCGTCGAATTGTGCATGGTAGGTACATTCCCTTCTAAACTTAAAACGGAACGGAGGGAGTACAAAGTGTCATCGACAAGTCACTCTATAGCAATCTTCAGCTGTGTCGTCCACCACTGGCCTCCCCCTTCCTACATGCCCTTCCACCCCTTCCACCCGCGACCCTCCTCCTCCTTCGTACCAACACCATAGCCATCATTGCCCCCGCCCCCTCCCATCCCTCGATTTAGGATGACCAAAACACTATCCTTTCCTAAACTATCAACAATATTTGAATGCTAAAGAGGGAGATCTCAAAAGTATTAGCTACTACAACGATGGAGGAGAGAGAATGACATCATCACCTTTTTCATGAGAAGAAGGTAGCTTTATGCTGTGGTTTG
The DNA here is from genome assembly GCA_026929855.1 of Poa annua. Classification (NCBI taxonomy): domain Eukaryota; kingdom Viridiplantae; phylum Streptophyta; class Magnoliopsida; order Poales; family Poaceae; genus Poa; species Poa annua. The sequence goes on from CM049430.1 coordinate 85,201,445, forward strand.
AAACCTGAGTTGTTAGTTTTATGTGATGCAACTTGGGGCTGCTCTAATATCGGTGTGCTTGTCTTTGGATGTGGAGCTTGTGTAATTTTCCTTTTTTCTGTAAGTTTTACTTGTTCTACTATGATGGATTGTGTTGTATGAGCTGATGTCTACTTTTTCTTAAATATGTTATTATTTTTTCTTATTTAGATCTCATTTTATCTATAAACACATTGCAAAGCATTTGCAATCTCACAAAAAAATCCGGGTAAAGAAACAACCCTAGCGAAAGAAAGCCAATTTACCCTTTCATATAGACTCCCCTTTGTAGCTCGTCCTACAAAAAAAGTGACCAACAAGGGAATGATCCCTCCCTTGATTTTATATTGTTAGGTAGGTGAGATGTCCGGTTTATTGAGTGGGACTCGAAGCCGAACCGGCTAGGCGCACACTCACTGTCTCTGTCACTGAGCTAGCAGTTCTCAAGCTCGTCTTACATGTAGCTCCTTTTTTTAATTTGGTCTAAAATCAACAGTTTGAAGTTTTAAAAGGATCCAAGATACACCACAGAGGTTGACAATGACGTATTCAAGCATAATTAAAAAAATTAACTCGAAAAGTTTTGTAATTCATCCTACATAACAATGAGAAATTCCGACAAATCTGAAAAAAATCGACTTTGCTTTGTTCACTGCCTTAGATTTAGAATTTTTCATTTGTACATTGCCTAAAAGACAAATTATTTCGATTTGATTTTTTGCACACTCATATAGTTCATCATTATCTATACTAGTTGTATGCCGTGCGTTGCTACAGGTGACGCAAGTAAATGAAATTACACGTTTTATTTGAATGTTGTGCATTGTTATGATTGACACAAATAGAGGTTATCCTAGAACAAGCGTTCAATAAAAATACAAAACCACCTAAATATTTTTAGAATCTAACGGGAGCAACTCATATAAAAATTATCTTAACATGTAAGGCATTCACCCCATCCTTCGCGCTTAATTTTTTTTTGGCTTCATTCATGCGAATCTGCATGTATCTTCCATACATCGTGATAGTATGTGACGTTTGTGGGTACATTCACATACAACAATTACAGCAGTTGCTCATAAACCAAATACCCACAATTTTCACACCTCCATTTAGGGCCAAAAATAATAATAATAAAGAAACTATATATTATGTACATGTTTTTGCACTTGGATTTGCGCTTAATGCTCGCCCCCCTAATGTGTATTTCCTGGCTCCGCCACTGACCACGAAGCCCTTGACATTTTTCTTCTCCACTGACTGATGCCACACTCCCTTCCTCTTCCTCAATCTTCAATTTCATTTGCACTAAGACAATAATGAAGACATGTGAGAATGGGGTGCAATGAAACAGTAGCACATGTTGCATACAAAAAACAACGTGTCAATTAGTCAACAGTGTTCTGCCGTGCATCTGTTTGTGCAAGAATGATAATTCAGCAGTCTTCATCTTCCTGTCAACTTATTTTAACATGTACAAGGTATAAATTTTACAAATTTAATATACTACTCACATCAATAAGACTGTATTTTGTTTTGTACAAGTAATATTTCCATTGAACTTATCCATGATTTGACCACGGTATCTACAACCTTCATGTTATGTATGTCGTTTCTACAACCTTCAGGTTAGGGTTTTTGAAGAATGTAGTTTACAAAACCTCGAACGACATGATTGTGGACTGACTCATGTTAGCATGTTTGTATTAAGGCATCCTTAATTTTCAGCTTTTTATCATTCAGTTCACAGTAGGATTCAGGTTCATTAGTTGGTTTTGTGTGGTGTAACTTATGAAGATGCACACGCTATCCCTGATTGTTTTTTCTTTGGCAATGACGAGCTTACAAATATATAAATGAAATAGTAGTAAACTCTGAAAGAGGTCTCACCTGGTATGTGGGGAAATACAATACAAGGAAGGCTGGGGCTGCTGACGGCTTGTACGTGTGTGTTTAGGAGTCAAAGAAGCAGTCGTGTGTGTTTAGAAGTCCAAGAGGTATTGGAGTCGTATTTTCAAGATAGTTGTAATCTTTCAGGCAAGCAATACTCTATATATGAAAGTTGGATAGATTCACCTCCAAACCAGCTGTCCATCGTCGCCCTTTTTCCTCCAGCCGTTGGATCGGCGCGTCGGACGGTCAAGATGCGCTCAAAACAACCCCCAAATGCACACTACTGTAGCACGGCCCTCTAGGCCAATCACGCCGTGCCACGTCGCCCGGTCGCCCGTCGGTCACCCCCGGTTCTGCGCGTCAGCGGGCTATTTTGCACAAAAGCATCTGAAGAATGGAGGTATTGAACCCACAGTCCATGGGCTAACGTGTGGAGGGACCTTTCCGCAATAGGGAAAAATTCAAGGACTTTTCCACAAAGCAAGCACGCCACAATCTTCCCTCCGCTTCCCTCTCTCCCGCGACCCGTGCTCGCCGCCACCACCGCCGCCGCAGGCCTTCTCTCCCGAATCCAAGGTCACGAAGAGGTCGACCGTCGTCTCCGCTACCTACTCCACGCAGGATTCGCAGCCGGACGCCCGGGGTCGCTGAAAGAGCATTTTCCCTCATGTGTGGTTTTGGTAATTGAATGACAATCTCTATGGACTAATGTTTGCATTGAGATATCATTATAGATCATGTCCATGATTTTAGTGAAGCTCATGTGTTGAGTGAAGCTTATTGCAAGTATGTCTTGAGGATTCAAGACATCATCTTTGTGAAGAAAAGATGAGCGCTGCAAGTCCAAGAGAAGCTTCTTGAAGAGATCCTATGCTTGGAGCTTGCTATGGATACATGAAGACGGAGCCTAGCGAGACTCTCCCATTATGGGTATGGGGGAGTATTTGGAGAAGTCTTCATCAAGCAAGTGATTGGACACACAATCAAGAAAGATGTTGATCCACTTGAAGAGATCAAGATAGTCATCATCCAACTCAAGTGGAATGCTCAAGGCAAAGGTATGATCTTGACAGGGCTATAGGATAGATAAGCGTACTATCAAGAGGGGCTCTCAAGTTGGTAACTTGATCGCATCGTTGTGGAGAGCTCAAACCTTTGCATACTTGGCATATCATGTTTCTTGGTTCTTATTTGGCTTTTATGTTGGTGAGGAATTAGAGCTTGGTTCATCTCCATGTCAAGCTCTTGTTCATCGAAAACGGTTTTACTTTGGACAACTTGTTGCGGTTTCGGTGGCGGAAATATTGCCGGTTCTACTGTGAGGAAAGTCCCACACCTTGCCATGTTGGGTACTCTTCGTCGCTATCTTTTCAACAAAATTGGTCTCACCTCTTTTGGACTTCATTTGCAAAAGTTACTTCAGTTTTGGTGAGGCCTACTTGCGGGGGCGGAACTTCGTCCGGAAGTTCCGGCCTAGCGACCGACCGGAAGTTCCGGTGATGTGACCGGAAGTTCCGGCCGAAGGGCCGGAAGTTCCGGGCCTGCACCGGATATTTCCATCTGGCCAGAAAACGGCTAAGTCCTTTTAGGATTTAGCCCCTGGAAAAGGCGGAACTTTCACCGGAAGTTTGACCGGAACTTTCCGGGCGACCGGAAGTTCCGGCCCTCGACCGGAAGTTCCGTTCCAGACAAACGAGAAATTGGCTAAGTCAGGAATTGCTCGCACTCGGGCAAAGCCGGAACTTTGGCCGGAAGTTTGGACGGATCTTTCCGGGCGACCGGAAGTTCCGGCCAAACCACCGGAAGTTCCGGTGCTGAACATGCTGGTTTTTCTCTAAGTCTGGAACTGCCTGCGCCCTGGCCAGGCCGGAACTTTGGCCGGAACTTTCCGGCCGACCGGAAGTTCCGGCCCAACGGGCAGAAAACGGTCAGATTTCTGGGAGGGGTATAAATACCCCTCCCCTTCTTCTTCCTAAGAATCCAAGGCTGCACGATTTCTTTCTCTCTCCTACTCCATTGTTGAACTTGGAAAGCTCACTCCCCTCTCAATCCCTCCATAGAATCTTGCATATTCTTTAGGGAAAGTTGAGAGGAAATCTAGATCTACAATTCTACCAATCCATCTCTCCTCTAAGTGAGGGGAACTTAGTGGATCTAGATCTTGGAGTTCCTTTGTGGTTCTTCTTCTTTGTTCTTCCTCTCTTCTCCCCCCATAAGCATTAGTTGCTTTTGGTGGGATTTGGGAGTGAAGGATTTGACTCCTTTGTGGTTTCCTTTGTTCTTCCTCTCTTATTCCCCCATAAACATTTGTTGTTGTGTTGAAATTTGAGAGTGAAGGACTTAAGCACTTCGTGTGCTCTTGCCATTGCATTTGCATTGGTTTGAGCCCTCCACGAGGATTCGTGGTGGTGTTACTTGTGAGCTTGTTACTCTTGGGTCTTTGGACCCTGGACGCCTTTTGTGGTCGGCCTTTTGTGGCCAAGACCTTTTGTGGTCAAGACCTTTTGTGGTCACTTGAGAGCCCCCAATTAAGTTGTGGGTGTGTGCCTCAAGACTTGGGAGCCCCTAATTAAGTTGTGGGTGTGTGCCTCAAGAGTTGTACGGGATTCGATCTCCGCCCCAAAGGAGATCAATAGTGGAAGGTGAACTCGCAACCTTTTGTGGTTGAGTTCATCAGGAGAAGAAGGTGAGCCTTTGTGGCGTTGCGGCTAACCTGTTGTGGTTGTGCACACCTCTTCAAACGAGACGTACACCCTTTGGGTGGAACTCGGGAATACATCCTCGTCTCCGCGTGCCTCGGTTATTTCTATACCCGAGCTCTTTACTTATGCACTTTACATTGTGATAGCCTTCGTGCTTGAAGTCATATATCTTGCTATCACCTTGTTACTTGTATTGCTTAGCATAAGTTGTTGGTGCACATAGGTGAGCCTAGTATTTATATCTAGGTTGTATGCTTGTTAAAGTAAACTTCTAGTTTTATTCTGCCTTTATCAAGCATACCGGAATTTCCGGGTCATTCTTGGACCGAATATTCCGGCTCCTCGGAAAAAGTTTTTAAATCGCCTATTCACCCCCCTCTAGGCGACGTCTATCCGTTCAGTCGCCGTCACTGCGCCGGAGTTCGCCGCCGGCCATTTTGGTGTCCGCCGCCGCGGAAATGGCCGCCGACGGCGATTCCGGCCACCATTTGGTGCTCCGCGCCGCTAGGAAGATGTGCGTCGATGCGCTCTACCGATGTCGCGCATCCACTGGTTGACGCCGAGCGCCGCCGTGTGGGTCCGCCGCACGCTGATGTCCAGGGCTGACGTCAGCGGTGTGCGGGCTGACGCATGGGGCCCACCTTTTTTTCCCACAGAAATCAGATAAAATTCGGAAAAATCATATCTTTTCATCCAGAATTCAAAAAAATACAGATAAATTACCAAAATTTGTAGAAAAAAAACATCTTTACAACTAACACATTTCCATGCATGTTTAGACAAAATTTTAAAATATATAATTACAGAAAACATTACACCCTTTTTTCCCACAGAAATCAGATAAAATTCGGAAAACTCATATCTTTTCATGGACAATCAGAAAAATACAGATAAATTACCAAAAATTTTAGGAAAAAAATCTTTACAACTAACACATTTCCAAGCATGTTTAGACAATTTTTAAAATATATAATTACAGAAAACATTACATCCTTTTCCCCACAGAAATCAGATAAAATTCGAAAAAATTATATCTTTTCATCCACAATTCAGAAAAATACAGATAAATTACCAAAATTTGTAGAAAAAAACATGTTCACAACTAACACATTTCCATACATGTTTAGACAATTTTTTAAAATATATAATTACAGAAAACATTACACGTTTAGACCTTTCCATATTTATTGCAAAATTTATATAAAATCATATCCCGTATTAATATTAGATCTTCCTACATTCATTATACGGCTCAGGTAAAATCGTATCGGAATTCCGAGCCATACGGATAAGCAAATTTTAATTCAATTATACAAACAATTAAAACAACTCATATAACTTTTTATTACAGCTCACTACTAATTCTAAATAGCTACATTCTATCTCCTTATGCATGTTCAAACTACATTTAAAACAATTGCACGAACAATTGAAACAACTAATTTTAATTCAATTGCATGTTCAAACTACTTTTTACATAAAACTGGTTGCAGTAAACATTTTATTTTACTATGTTACCTGACTATTATTATAAATAAAAAACAACAAATTTTAATACAATACAAACCATAAATACAAGCACCAATTTAACTTGGTGCTACACAGTAAATGTCCAAATAAACAGATAGTAACGAATTCTAATATAGATAAAATATATTTACAGTTAATACATACATGAACTAACACAACTCTCCGCTCCCCAGCTTTAACAATTTACGGAATCTAAACAATTTCCAAACATGAACTCCTCTGAATTTCACCCATCTTTAAACCTAAATAATAATAGATTTGCACGTTTCCAAATTTAAATTCTAATTCTATTTACTCCACGGGCGGCGCGGCATTGCCGCGCTAAGTTGCCTAGTAACAAATCTACTTCACATCTCATTTCTATTATCTCACTCCCGTTACTAGGGTGTGCGTTCTTCCAACGACAACGCCACCAAACCTAGAGGGCGGAAGCCGGCGAAGGAGAGGCCGCCGACCTTCCACATCTACCTGTTACGCTCATTATCACGAGGGTGTAACATCACCATATTATCTAAATACAAAGCCCGACCAGCAGCTTGAAGATCGAGCAATTTTGTAATCAACCATAATGTGAACACCATTAGAAGTTTAACTGTAATTCACATGTATATGCCATCATCAGATGATAAACTACTTGATTAGATGTGGCTGCCATCATATACAGGCATCCATACCAAACCCATCCGTCAAGTGAAATGTCCAATACAAAAAGTAGTAATTTCCTAAATATATGGCGTATGCTATACATTTTCTGACCTGATAATTCCATTTTTCATTTTCGTAGAAGAGTCGTTGAGGTCATGGATTTCCAGATATATTTCACCCGAGGATGCAAACACGACACCATCCACATCTTCTTCAAGTTGGAGTGAGTACAGGTGCTCAAAGACCTAGTGAAGAAAGCTCAACACAAAGAAAAATAAGAGTTAGAAGGGATATTGTAGTTAACTTGTCAAGGATGTAGATGAATTTCAGTTTTTGTCTCACACGTACCTTGTCGAGGACCCGGTCCATAGAGTTGAAATAGGCGCGCTCGTTAGAGTGCAAGCATATAATCAGATCCATATTTCAAGTAAATTTCTTTAAGGCTTCAGGATGATTCATATTTTAGTTTCAGAAAATGTTTGACCTGTATTCGGTAAATTATATACTCCATCGGGTCCAAAATAAATGTCGCCAGATCTGCTAGTGAATTGTACATGCACAGTTAGATTTTCACGACAGTTAAAAGTGTTATTGTGAGCCTATATATTAGGGTGCTCATTTCACATGTCAACGAAAAAGATATTGTGAATTAGATAGCAACACAACACAATAGTACTCCACTATCCAAAGCTAGGAGACAGTACCAATTAGTTCATAAAAATATGCAGGTGTTAAGTCAGACATCCCGAATTTGATCGACAAACAGCTACACAAATACAGAATTCGTGCATGTATACTGATGAGGAGCAATTACCAGACAGGCTGAGTTGATGTCAGCCACATCAATGGCGTGGAACTGGAGAGGATATTGATGTGTCTACCGTTCTCTGTCAATGAGCGCCATAGAAGGAGACGGGATGGAAGTCTGCAGCCAACAGAGAAAGAAAATAAGATGATGGCGAAGGAAACGTTACTTTGAAGTTTAAAAAAATTGAAATCAACGTTTTTGATTTTTTCGAAAAAAACGTCCTGCACGTAGGCCGAGCTACGAAACGCTGCTCTGGAGTCTTCCCCAAAAAGTCCGACCAGATCTCACCGCCGATGAAGTGCCACTCGGTGGCGGCGCTCTGGTCGCCGTCGCCGCCTTCCCACCAAATCACTGCCGTCGCCGTCACCCCAGTCGCGCTCTTCACCGGCGCCGCCGACGGCACCGTCCTCCACTGGCCCCTCCCTCCCTCCCCGCCGCCCTTCCACCCGCGCCCCTCCTCCCTCCTCTGCGCCCACGCCGCGACCATCACCGCCCTCTACCCCCTCCCATCCCCCGCTTCCCTCCTCGCGTCCTGCGCCGCCGGCGTCCTATCCCTCTCCTCCGCCTCCGCCTCCCTCCGCTGCCTCCGCCGCCGCTCGCTCCCGCCCTGGGCCGGCTCGCCTTCCCTCGTAGCGCCTCTCCCCGCCTCCTCCACATCCGCTTCGTCGCCAAACCCCCGGGTCGTGGTCCTCTGCCACGCCCACGACGACGGCCACGGCCACCGGCACGTGTCCGCGGTCGTGGTCGTCGACGCGCGCACCCTCTCCGTTCTCCACACCGTCTTCCATGGCGTCCTCTCCGTCGGGTGCCCGAGGGCGATCGCGCTCACGGCCAGCAGCGGCGGCGACAATGCCGTCGTCAGTGTCGTGCTGGCGGACGCGCAGGGGCAGGCGCAGATGGTGCCGGTGGAGGGCGCGGCCGTCGAGGGTGACTCGCCGAGACGGCTCAGCGTGAGCTCCTTGTCCACTGTTGCGTCCGCTGAGGCGGCGCCGGAGGGGATAGTGGAGGCCGTCGCTTTGTCTGATGACGGGAAGGTCGTTGCTTTGGTGCTCAAGACGAGCTGCTTGTTGAAATGCCTCGTGGAGGGTTCCGTGCTGGGTGAGGTGCCTCTGGCGAATACTTCGCTATGCAAGGAGGAGGAGGAAACAGGGGTCAATGGCTGCCTTGCTGGAGGCTTTTTTCTCAACGGTGGGGAATGGGGAGCCCAGAATTTGGAGGATGGCAATCTGGTCAGGAGCTTAGTGTTATGGAGTAGCAATGGTGGTGCCATCGTCTACAGGGTTACTGTTGGCACTTCATCGTTGTTTGCCTATGAGGCTGTATGTGAAGTTCCTGGTGTTGCATCTGAGCAGGGAGAGATTTCATCTGTTCAATGTTGCCAGATGGGCAACTGTCTTATCAGGGTGGAGTCTCGACCGTATAAGATTGGCGGATCCTTTTTGTGGAAACCTTTTGTCTCCATATGGTCTATGGATCAACTAGATTTGATAACTGGAATGAACCCAGAGAGCCCACCTTTCAGCAAAGTTCTTGGGGAAGGCAGCCTTCAGGGAGAACAATTTAGGTCAGATTCTTCTCATTCACTCCCCAAGTCGGACAATGGAGTGAAAATGAGTTCGCAGATGTGCTCATCATCTATGAGTGGTGGATTGGGGACGTATGGAAGTACCGTGTCCTCTTCGATGGTACTCTCTGAGGATTCCTACGCTCCATATGCTATAGTTTATGGTTTCCATAATGGTGACATCGAAGTTATCCGATTTCTCAACCTGTTGCCAGCTGCAAAATTTGGTGGTGGAGGGGTTTACCCACATATTTCTGAAAGATTTTTTGTGGGGCACAAGGGAGCAATTCTTTGCTTGGCTGCACACCACATGCATGCCCACTCTGACTCCAGAAGCTTTCAACGAGCACTGATATCGGGGAGTTTGGATTGTACGATTCGCGTCTGGGATCTAGATGCTGGTACCCTCCTTTCTGTGATGCATCACCATGTTGCGTCGGTCAAGCAACTAATACTACCACCAGCTTATAGTCATCATCCTTGGGATGATTGTTTTGTTTCTGTTGGAGAGGATGGCCTTGTAGCGCTTGTTTCTCTTCAAACCATGCGCGTTGAGAGGATGTTTCCTGGGCATTCTTGTTACCCATCAATGGTTGCTTGGGATGGAGCAAAAGGATACATTGCTTGTTTATGCCGTAGTCTGCACAGTAGTAATGACGTGGGTAGCATATTGTATATCTGGGATATGAAGACAGGCGCTCGAGAAAGAATTATTAGGGGGACAACATCTCAATCAGTTTTTGAACACTTCTGTAGGGGCATTTCCAAAAATGCTGTTACTGGCAGTATATTGGGAGGGACAACTTCAGCATCTTCGTTACTTGTTCCAATTTTGAAAGACACTGCCCTCCACTCTCGTGCAAATAGAAATGGGCTTAACATTTCACCTGTACCAAAGAACCATCATACTACCGCTGATTCTTTAGCTTTGGGTGCCCTTGCTGCACATGATGTGAAGGGAAAGACACCGGCTCCAGACGATAGAGATAATTTGGCATATAGTTCAGGAAAGGTTGGCTCTGCCAAGATCATCAACAAGAGAAGAAAGTATCCCATAAAGTGCTCCTGTCCATATCCTGGCATTGCAAGTCTGAAATTTGACCTCACAGAAATCATGTCCACACAAGGCAGTTTTAGTGATAGACAATTTAGAGATAATCTTTATGCTGATGATACCAAAGAAACTTTACAACCTGGAGCTTTAAATATTACTTCTGGGGTCCAAGAAATGGATAGCCCATCTAGAGAGTCATTGGAAGGGCAATTACTTCGATTTAGTCTCTGTTTTCTTCACTTGTGGGATGTTGATTGTGAGCTGGACAAATTACTTGTAGATGAGATGCAAGTTTGCAAGCCAGAAGGCTGTCATATAGCTACAGGGGTGGTAGGGGACAGAGGCTCATTTACATTGATGTTCCCAGGGAAAGAAGCCACTCTTGAGGTAAGCTGTTTACTGCATATTTGCTGTGTTTAAGCACATCTGAAGTCTAAACATGATTTTTTTTTTCTGCTTCAGCTTTGGAAGTCGTCTGCTGAATTTTGTGCTATGAGATCGCTGTCAATAGTTTCTCTCGCTCAACGCATGATCACGTTATCTCGTTCCTGTACAAATGCTAGCAGGTACTGAGTCATCTGTTAATTTCCATTTCGTGTGGGTTCCTATTCTGCATAGGGTGAGACTGGCATGTTTTATTTGTCCCTCTTGGAATGTTGCAGAAAAGATTTGATTACACAGAAAACATTGCAAAAGGGTGCCAAAGTCTCAAACACGTTTTGGGTATGTTTTGAGCATATCTGTACTACACTTGTAATTTAACAATGAATTCTTAAGCTCTACCCAGGAGCACCAACTATTTGGGAACTTTTATATAATGTTAGTAACCAGCATTTTTATTGTGCTGTGTCCTGGTTGGCTTTTCCCTAACAAGTCTGATATAGTGGCACAGTTTAGTTGTTTTAAAATTGTGACAAATATGAGACTTTGCTGCTTTCAAGATAGTATCAAATTCGTCTTTTTTCTTCTTCTCATGTACACTGTGTGTCTTGTTGCAGTGCCTTGGCAGCTTTTTATACAAGACACTTTGCTGAGAAAGTTCCAGATATAAAGCCCCCATCCCTCCAGGTTCTACTCTAGTTGCTGCATACTCTGTTTCTTGCAGTCTATGTTTTTACTTTCTTTTTTAAAACCAATGTCTTTGATGCTCTTTATCGTGTGAAAAAAAAACAGAAACTGGAGTCTGTTCTTGCATTGTTTTGTAGTAAATTAAGTGAGAATAAGTGTCGTTCTATTCATAGGTGAAGCTTTAGTTCATATCTGTGATGCTCCCAGCCTAGTTGACTTCATTTAGTTGGGCCTTTTGGTGTGATGGTTCTAAAATATTGTCCTTGTTTCTTCTGCTTGCCGTGGGTAGGTGTGTGGCTAAGGTAAACACAAGACAGAGAAAATAGGCTGGGGCTCTAAATGACAAATTATGGTTAAGAGCACTTACAGGTAGGTCCTGATCAGCCCACAAGATAGAGTTGAATTGGTCTAGTATATAACTATCAACAATAAATAGGGCTGGATTAACTCTGACGGTAATCAACAAAGACAAAAAGTTTTAACTGCTGGTGTACATTTGGGGCTTGGCACATCACAGTGCATTACCACAACAAAAGTATTCTTAAATAAATGTGATGAGCTGCATGAGCCATATTCACATAAGTGATTCTTCAGGACCAAATAGTTGTACTTAGCTCCATTCCAGATAGCCTGCTCTGTCCATTTACTCAGTGGTAACTAGCAACACCTTACTAGAAGATCCGTAGCCTGGTAAGATGATAATGTCATATAATGTACATGTATTTGTTAAATAAATCTGCAACTTTCAAGTTCTGTGGACCGGACCTGGTTAGGATGGAATTATCTGTTACGTTTGAAAAGCACATATACTTTTAAAGTTTGCCGGAATAATAATTTTTACAGTCTATAATGAGCAATGCTGAATTTGTTACAATATGCTAGGAAGAGTAGTTGAATCATAGCTTTTGGATTAATGCCACCCCATGATTTGAGAATTCTACTGTGAACCCATCTGGTCCGTGCGCCTTGGCGGAAGAAGCCTTACAACCTGCCACACCTCCCTGCTAAAGGGGACACCGAGATCTGACAGGTCTTCCGAGCGCGTATCTAAGAAGTCTAGGTCAATAAGATTCCTGCTGCTCAGCCGTACCAAGGAGCCAGCTGAAGTGATTGTAAGATGCCCATGCCATGGTCGCTTGTTACATGACAACTGCGCCATCAACCATAGGGTTATGAATAGCATGCTGGTTAAAGAACACAGTGTTCTCCCCTTCATGCGACCATGCGATGCTTGAGCGCTGTTGATACAATTGTACGCTCAAGCAAAGCCATCCCAAGGCAAGGGCTTGAATGATCAACTGTTTTCGCTGTACCTAAACATACAGGATTATCCTGTGACTTCTATAAGTTCATTTATGCATTTGTCATAGAAATAAACTCATGTCCTGGTATTCTTTTGCACTGCTGTATAATTGTATTTTCTTGTTAAATACATAAAAAGCACCACCATATTCCTGTTTCTTAATTGCACTGCTGTATACTTGTATTTTCTTATCAAATACTTAAAAAGCACTGCCATATGCCTGCAAATATGATTTCTTAATTGAATGGTGTGTATATTTACAGCTTCTGGTGAGCTTTTGGCAACATCCTTCTGAACATGTACGAATGGCTGCTCGCTCCTTATTTCACTGCTCAGCTCCTCGTTCTGTTCCACAACCTCTCCGTATACACAAAAGCAAAATTCCTGATGTCCACTTGACTTCATCTGATCTTGTGGACAAGCTTATCCCAGTGATGCAGAATGCCTCAGTATCTAATTATGGACAGTGGAAGACGGATGGTGAAATTTTTGATAGAGACGATGATGATGATACTTCTCAGATAAGCTCATGGCTGGAATCATTAGAGAATCAGGAGTGGCTATCTTGGATTGGAGGAACAAGCCAGGACGCAGTGGCATCAAATATCATTGTTGCAGCTGCTTTTGTTGTTTGGTATCCAAGCATTGTGAAAGTTAAGCTTGCAAAGTTGGTTGTTAATCAACTAATTAAGTTAGTTATGTCGATGAATGATCGTTATAGTTCAACTGCAGCTGAACTTCTAGCAGAGGGAATGGAAAGCACATGGAAAGAATGTTTGGGCACTGAAATCTCTCATTTCTTGAGTGATGTACTTTTCCAAATTGAGTGCCTAAGTAGTGCACCTTCTAGCAATGCCATGTATAAAACTGCTGTTGCTGTAACAATGAGGGAAGCATTGGTTGGTACCCTTTTACCAAGCTTGGCTATGGCTGACATAATGGGATTTTTTGGTGTAATAGAAAGTCAAATTTGGGCTACTTCATCTGATTCACCAGTTCACGTAGTTTCACTCAAAACTCTCATCCGAGTAGTTCGAGGCTCTCCAAAGGCCCTGGCTCCTTATCTTGACAAGGTATGCATTGTATCCTTGTTGTAGACATTGTAAATTTTTATCCTTATTGTACAGGGTTGTTGTAATCACTATGCATTGTGGCTTTCAATCTTATAACAACAATTTTTTGCTATCTTCTTTTTGTTGGAAATTCGTGACCCTAAAGTTTACTGCGTGTTCTGTTTGAAGGTTTATGTAGTAGAACAACTGTACAAAAGTCAAAATGCATTTGATACAACAAGGCAATCATTGGGTAGCTCAATGGTTGGCACACATGGTTTTGGCGTCAAGCGCCCCGGTTCAAGTCCCATCTCCCTCTTAATGGAAAAAGTCAGGGGGATATTACACCTGATATATAACTTTTGGTACAACATGATATGTGTAAACCTCAGATGAGTGTTGGGAGAAACAAGTAGGACCTATCAAGCTGGAATATCTTTTATAAATGTGTGCAAACCTAACCATTAAAAAAAAGATTTGGAACAATTGGCTACTGTAATCATTTTAAGGGTCGCAAGCTGGTCTCACATTCCTATGATGGGATCGTAGATTCATATCAACTCTCATTCTGCATTTGGTGGAGCTAATGGATTTTCGTACTTACTAGTTCCTTCTTACTAGTACCTCTGTAGTGGGTAATAAGGGTTTCTCCAAGTTAGAGAAATCCAGAGTTGCAACAAAATCGATAGTCTGGAAGTTGTACAAAAACGAAAAAAACTGCAAAGTGTATTCCCATATTTTTTGTGTGGTTACGAAGTTCCAGTAGAAGACAATGGGCATGTTCCAATATTTTAATAGATTTCTTTAATTTTATCCAGCTATGTATAGTTTGAACTTCTCTTATCAAATTGTCCTGTACCACAGTGACATGTCATACTCATACCCAAACATTATATACAATATGTTAGGTACAAATGAATTTTTTTTTTATTGTGCAGGCAATTTGCTATATTCTACACACTATGGATCCAAGCAATTTAATAATGCGCAAAGCTTGCATTATTAGCTCAATGATGGCTCTAAGGGAAATTGCGCGTGTTTTTCCAATGGTTGCTCTCAATGAATCAATGACAAGATTAGCTGTTAGTGATGCTATTGGAGAGATTCACAGTGCCACAATTCGTGTTTATGACATTGAAAGGTACACATTCGTTCAAGTTGCAGAAAGTTGTCTTCGTTGAGAGTTTTCAGGGTAACTATGCGTTGACACGTTTGTAGGGAATACAATATTTGAAAGTTCTGTTGGAATGTATTTTGTTTGTGTTGGCCCAAATTATATGATAACTATTCTATTGAACTAGTTTTAAATCAAATGTATGATCTTAATTTTTTTAGCACTGTTGTTGATTTACGTGATCAGTTGAACTGTGTTCTCACAAAAATAGGCTTGAATGAGAGGTGCTATTTTGTACTCTGTTCATCTCAAATTTTCCGTTTTTCTTTGCAGCGTCACAAAAATAAGGATTCTTGATGCATGTGGACCACCAGGACTTCCAAGCTTTCTTGAGGGACCAACGGATACAACAACAACCATACTTATTACAGCTTTGAGTTTCTCACCAGATGGAGAGGTTTGCTATTATTATCATTCCAGAATTAAAATACTTTTAACGAAACACTTATATGCTTGTATTGTACATATAGCGTCTGTTGGCTAACGATTACCTCCCAAGTCTATCCAAATAACTATCCAGTACATTGGTACATACATATTATATCACAGAAGTCACAGTTATGTATTTTTACTAGAGTTTTGCTCAATCTCTTTACGAGAAAACACACAAGATTTTGCGTTTCATTTCATTGAACATGAAGAGAGTAAAGGTACATGTACAACCTCCACGCAGGAGGGACACACACTCACTCATTCCATGTTACCATTATTGGCATGTTTGATACTACCTCCGGGCCAAAATAGTCAAATGGATGTTGCTACATCTGCATGCATTTCTTCTGACATTGGCTACATTCAAATGTCACATATAGCCTTCTCATTTCTATTAACATACTCCCTCCGTCCCAGTTTATAAGTATTGCGCATATCCCTAGGTCGTGATTTTCACCAATATAATACCAAAAATTTATTATGAAAAACACATCATGACAAATTTCAGATTTTATATTTTCTAATGGTATAATTTTTCTGTTATAGAATAAAAATTATGTTGGTCAAATTCACGATCTAGGTATACGCGCAGGACTTATAAACCGGGGCGGAGGGAGTATTACATAAGAATCCGAGATTAAATTTGTGTTTTAGAGACCATACAGAATAAAAATAACATAAATCACAAGTAAAATGTCCATATTCCTTGTGGAGATGTACAAGGTCTGGTCTATCGTTGAATTATAGCACATTTAATATTTTTTACCGTAAACAGTATGAGGCCCTGACACTGAGAGTCTAATCCCTATTATACATCGCTTTGTCCTCTCTTCGTAATGGTCCAGTAATATAATATATCAACGTACTTCGTATTTCTGATTTGTTATTGTTATATAGGAGTTTTTTAAAGTGTTATAATAGGAGTTAGCCAATAGTTTAACTTTATTAGGATACATCTTTATATGACCTTCAATCTTGCAATAGAAACAAATCTCATCATTTGTTTATGTCAAAGCTTGTCCTGTTTCACCACACGGTCACTAATTAGAGAGAAATTAAAATTATTCTATCTGAAATAACTATCCTTGATGGCTTATCACAGAACGTAGGAAAAATTCATAGTATGTTTGCCCAATAGATTATTGTCCAGTAGTTACTTGGGGATATCATACTAATTTTCTTGTCCAAAGTGGCCACACGGTTCCTCAGTTACTTTATTTGTATCCCTTGTGATTTATGCCTAGGGGAAATTGGTTTATGGCATTACATGTATAAAATATGGACTATGATGTATGTGTTGCTACTAGTAGTAAAACGAGTGGTAGCTTTACCAGAAGATCGAGCTATATGGCAGACATAATCTGCTTTTGTAGCTAATAGTTAGTTTCGAGGATTAAATCTTATATATAGGAATTCAGGTTATGTTTTGACAGCGTTTTTTACTCCTTTTTACCTAGGGCCTTGTTGCTTTTTCCGAGAATGGATTGATGATTAGATGGTGGTCTCTAGGTTCAGCCTGGTGGGAGAGGCTAAGCAGAAGCCTTACTCCTATCCAATGCACAAAGCTTATCTATGTTCCTCCATGGGAAGGATTTTCACCCAACACAGCTCGCCTAAGTATAATCTCTAACATCTTGGGACATGATAAACGTGCAAATCCAGAGGTATATTTTTGTACTTGTTTCTTGCTCTCTCTGATCATGCTGTATTGTTTGGTGTTGGTGAATAATATTGTCAAGCATGTCTTTTTGTGTCACTGTCAATCTTGCAAGTGAAGGTATAGCTATACAAGTGCACACATGCCATTTTCTGTAATCTAGTATTGGTTAGCATTAATCTTGACTTAGCCGTTGGGTTAGTCCGTTTAGTTTGTTAGTTGGTGCTGTTAGTAGCGAGCTGGCGTGGGTCGTGCATGCGTGGAGTTAGTTACTAGTTAGTGCATGGAGTTAGTGCTGTTATCAGCTGTAGCATGTATTTTTAGCTGAGCTGTAGTAGAGAACATACAATGCTTGTTATATCTCATTAAAACCAGAAATTCACTTTCTCTGATGCATATGCTCCCTTTACGAAAATAATGTATTCCAAAATGTCATAAAAATTCAAAGGAAACTTCCACATACATATCGACATCCTATGTGCACACAAAGTTGTTTCGTGAAAAGGGTCATTTTTTGTGCCCTGTGTAAAAAGACAAAAAAAATGTCTTGTGAAAAGCCTGACTTTAGCACTGAATTTTGTCTTTTTACACATGAAACAACTTTGTGCGCACATAGGATGTGAGAGGTACTCGTGGAATGTTTTAGGGATTTTTTTGACATTTTGAAATACATTAAACATGCATTTTAAATATAGGGTGCATATGCACCTGGGTGCCAAAACACTTCTTGATTTATTATTCCCTTCAATTTTCTTCGTATTGAGTGTCTGAGGTGTAGTCATGTGAATTCTTAGTTTTCATTGGAGATTTATATTCCTGCTGTTACTGAATTATGAAGTATATGGTTCTGGGCTTTGCAGACTAAGGCAAGGGAACCAGACGAGGCTGATAATCTGAAACTGTTGCTACATAATCTTGACCTTTCTTACCGCCTTCATTGGGTTGGTGGAAAGACCATTAAGCTTACAAGGCATGGTCAGGAGTTGGGTACATTTCAGTTGTGATTATGAAGTCTTGATGACTTATGGATTTCGTTGAGTTGCATGGAGTTTTAGTAGGCAGATGTACTGAAGTGTGACCAGAGTGGCCCAACGTCTTAGCCAAACCATCAAGTAGACAGTCATATATCATGTAAGACACTTCTCTTTGTCGTCAATTTTGAAAGATATTCTTGGGCATATGTATGAACAATACATTGTATGTTTCCTAATGTACTATTGGAAAAACTTTAACCCAAACACAGCACCAACAGGATTGTTGATTACATGGATGTCTGTGGAAGGGGCGCTTCTGCGCTTCTGTTTCGCCATCAGGGCTCAGGCTACAAGTGCAGCATGCTTTCTGGTTGGCAGATCAGCGATACTTTGGGGTTATTGGCTACAAAGGTAGAGTCTCTTGTTTCAGAAGTCTAAAATGATATTTGGTTTGGTGCCCCACATAAACCCTACTGGTCTTTCAGTACTGATCGTTCAATGAATCTAATTGAATGCTCATGCTTGATGCATCTGCCAACCAGATGAGAAGTAGCGTAGAGGAAGAGACGCAAGATGAGAAGTTTGTGAAAAGAGGTCCAATCAAGATTACGTTTAAATATTTCCTGTCATTTTGGTTGGGTAAACTAGTCATGTACTCATGTATACTGTTTAATTTTGTATTACCATTTCTACTTAATATTAAGTGTAGTATAATGGGCAATCGCTGCAGACAATTCATAGTCTTAGCTAAGTTGCTTCTGCTGATAAATATTTTTCCTGAAAGATAGCTCATATTTCTATCATTCGGCAGTATGGTTTCGTGAGAACTGCCAAGTGTTGGGAACTTCTCTCACGGCTTGAAGACCGAAGGATATCCCGGTCCCTGTAATAATTATTTGAGTTGAAGGCACACGTATTTCTTCACTCTGCTGCCTGTCATCAGTGCTATGCTCATACCATCATACTGTACCAAGTTTACCAACTGAAGAGATAGACTTGTAATGTTGAGAAGAACAAACTAGTAGATTCTGATAACCAAGTATTGTTAACTCATGATTTATCGATAAGGCAGCTTTTTCGTGTTCTAAACTGGAAATATATAACTGAGGCTGGTCTAAAGTGTAAAAGAATTGGGATGATGTATAGTGTAAAATATAAACGAATGTGCCTGTACAAGCAGTTTTTTTTGCCCATCTCAGAGTAAATTATTTTTTATCCTAGTTTAATGTCGCAACTTGTACTGTACATTTGCACTTAGCTAGGTCTTTCTCCGCATCACTCCTTTTGGATCGATAGGAGGGAATAGTTTATATGGGCAGAATGTAGAAGTCAATTGCATGGTTGGGTCGAAGTATTAGAATGCTTGCAGTTGTAGGAGCCGAAGATATCGAGCAAGCATACGTCTACATCAAAGCGGATGAGAAGCCTTTAGTTTTTAAAAATGCGGTTTGGAGGGTCCTTTAGTTTTTAAAAATGTGGTTTGGAGGGTAAGACGACCCTTCAAACGACTTTGATAGAAGAATTTATGGTGAGTACGCACGAGGGAGCTGGCATTGGCGCTCAAACTCGAGACCTGCGGGTAAGGAGGTATTTATTTTTTTAACAAAACGGGCAACATTTGTGCCTCATTTTATTTATAAAGAAGAGGAGAATTGACCGGTTCATTAGCGGGGAACCGGCCGAAAACTGTTACAAATGCACCAGTATCATTATGGAACACGATCACATTGGACACACACGGGCGACCTGGCTACCCAGATAAAGAACACACACCGCCAAGGGGCGAACAAAGTCGAGGTTGTCATCGAGCGTCATCGTCGTCACTCCTCCCCGAGCAAGCGATTCCGACTTTACCTTCAACGACCGCCGACGAAGCCCCCACTACAACCGATGCCGAAAGCCATGTCGGCCTATGCCAAACAGTCGACCCAAAGCGTAGAGGAAGAGACGACTCTGACTTCGACGATGAACTTCCCCGGAGAAATCTGCACACCTTGCACCTGCGCAAACCGTGAGGCCCCTAAAGAAAAAGTGTCACCGTTGCCAAGCCTGACGCCCCGCATCACGCAGCTCCGACTTCATAGCTTCGTGGAGAGCACAACACGGACTGTCGGTGACGAAGGACATGCCACGACCCGACTTCACTCACAACCGTCATCGTTGCCACACAGTTTGCGACGCCACCAAAGCCCCCAAGGCAGGGAACTCTACACCACCGACCGGCCACCTACCGATCGCGATGCCGTGTGCGGCCAGCCCACCATGGAGTGCGGAAGGGATCAAGATCTTCAAGACGCCGCCCCCAAGGAGGTAAGCGACGTGAGAACGACGCCATCCCCCGACCCAAACGGGTCTATGTTTTCACTCAAGGATCTTGATCCGAGGTAGGCAAGGCTGAGAAAACTCCACAGTGGCGCCTCCAAGGAGGAGAGCGACGCACACGGGCATCGTCACCGCTGGCCGTCAAAAGCCGGCAAGACTTTCGTCCGGAGCTTCACCACTATCCACCTCCTACGACTGGCCAGGCCAGCCTGCACCTCTGCTGGACCGCACACCCTCCTACGCCACGACCACGACATCGGCACGCAGGATCCACCACTTGCCTCGTCGCTAGGAGACCAGCGGGCCAAATCCAGAGGATCTGGCGAGACATCACTCCGACGAAGCAGCGACAACATTAAACTAGGATAAAAAATTAAACTCCGACAAAGCAGCCGACGACATTATATTATTTTTATCAACACCTCCTAACCATCGGGTCTTTGTCTCGGTTCTCTGACTTTAGTTTTTGTAAAAAACAAGTTGCCACCAGTATATGAGACGAGTTAGCTTTGATCCGATAAATCCAGATCGTCTAAAAGGTCCAAAGGATACATCCAGTGGATGGGAAGTTAGTTACAACTTTGTGTGCTATGATCATTTACTCACCAATTACCGTCTATAAAAAATGGAGAATCGCTCTCATAGTTTTGAGTGGTGATTGCACATTTGCACATTACATATAAAGACATAAAGTACGTACGTTCGGTCGGTCGACCGAGAAAGCAACTACGTCGTCAAATCCAAAGCAGCTCCGAAACATACACATACCTGCAATGCTAGTTAATTCCGATCAAGTGTAATTTCCATAAATAAGACACCTTCCAAAATTCTGACCGAACCGGATCCAGTTAGTCTTGGCTACAGTAGTACAAAAAAACGCGAGGAGCCATATGGTAACTTATTGCGCACGGTGATTTCTTTCCAAAATTACCGCGTTGATGAGATCCAAATCTAGGACGGAGCAGTAACAAAATCGGAACTTTGGCGCCATTTATTGCAGCGCCTCTTTCTCCTTATATACAGCTGCCCCCTGCTCTCTTTCCTTGCACCTCCATCGCATAGCATAGATCCATAGAGAGAAAGAGATCGACAGGAAGCAGAGCAAAGAGCTGCCGCCGTCGCCGCCGTGCTTTAGCTTCTCAGCAATGGTGCATCCGCCGCTTGAGAACGGCAAGAAGACGAGAGGGCGGCAGCGCGTGGAGATGCGCCTGGTGGAGGACAAGGCGGCCCGGCAGGTGACCTTCTCGAAGCGCAAGAAAGGGCTCTGGGAGATGTGCGTCAGGCTCGCCGTGGTCTGCGGCGCCAACGTCGCCATCGTCGTCTTCTCCGCGGCCGGCAAGGTGTTCGCTTTCGGCAGCCCCTCCGTCGACGCCGTCCTGGGTTGCGGCGGCGACGGCGATGGCCCGGACTCGGGGAGTCTGGAGGCGCTGCGTCGGGAGAGGGAGGAGGCATGCGCCGAGGTCGAGAAGGAGGTGGAGCGGATGAAAGCCCTCGGGAAGAAGGTGAAGGAGTTGCAGAAGCAGACGGGGAAGAGCTTCTGGTGGGAGGTCGATCATGCCGCGCTCGAGGTGGCGGAGCTTCTGGCGTTCATGAGGGCGCTCCAGCGCATCAGGGACAACGTTGGCCGCGAGGCCGAGAAGCTGCAGTCGGCTCCGCCGCCGCG
This sequence comes from Poa annua, assembly GCA_026929855.1. Classification (NCBI taxonomy): domain Eukaryota; kingdom Viridiplantae; phylum Streptophyta; class Magnoliopsida; order Poales; family Poaceae; genus Poa; species Poa annua. The sequence continues at coordinate 85,223,304 of CM049430.1, forward strand.
TCGAAAGCTGCAGTCGAACCCGCGCTTCTGCCAATGAGTTCATCACCGGTGGTATTAGGCTAATGCTGGCTTAGTTAGTTAATTGATGTGCACGAGTAATGCTTTGCTGGCTTAGTTAATTGATGCGTCATGAGTTAATCACGCTTTGCTACCGTGTATGATTGGCTCTGCACGCCAGAATTAGTCAGTCGAGTTAGTACGAGTTTTCAGATTAATAAGATCGTAGTACTTTTTTCCCTCGTCCAAGTAGCAGTCTAACCGAGATTGCTATGAGTGCTGTTGTGCGTGATGTATCAGGTACTTTTATTGGGGCTTTCTGTAAACCTCTGGCTAATGTTCTTGACGATGAGATGGCTGAGGCACTTGCAATCCGGGATGGCCTCCTAGAAGCAAAACAGCTTGCTTGCCATGAGTTGATAGTTCAATCGGATTGATTGGCCGTGGTGGAAGCATTAAACTCGGAGAGTTATTTATCTGCTTCTAGCCATATTTCGGATGAGTGTTTGGAGCTGATGAAAGACTTTGGAAAAAATTCGATTGGATTTTGTAATAGAGAGGCAAATTCTGTAGCAGATGAGCTAGCTAAGCATAGGAGGGACAATCCATCGACTTTGTGGTGTGATGTCCCATCGGATTTTATTATATCTCTCTTGGTAAACGATGTAACTATAATTGATTAACAACAGCAAGTTGACTGGAAGGTTTTAATGAGGCGGCTAGCTAGCTTAATATATATGTGGTTTTAATTTTTAAAAAATAAAATAAGATTGCTGTTTTTTTCCCTTTGAGTTCGTTTCTGTATCACTTTTTTATCTACTAAGTATAGATCGTTAACTCTATGTTTGGCACAAATCATGCATTATCGGATCAGCCTTTAAAAAATGCATTATCGGATCAGCTAGATAAACATAATATTTGATGCCTGATAAATTATCAATTGAAGAACATGGTCCGAAACCAAAAATATGTTTCCTTCTGGACATGCTACACCTTTCGTAAAGGGCAAGAAAACCAAAATATGTTCCCTTTCGACATGATACATCTTCTTAGGTGCAGCTGGAAGAATGCTGTGCAATTCTCGGATTGCAGTAGGCAACTAGGCATGGGATAGAAGCCTTTTCCTCAGATTGTAGTAAGCATTAGACAGAAGCCTTGCAGGCCGCTCCAGTTCTTGAACTAACCGCTGGCTAGTCACGAGACAATAGATTGTTCAACGGCGTCGCCTTCCAAACGAAAAAAGGCTCAGACAAGGAGACCCGTTATCGCCAGTACTATTTAATATAGTGGCGGATATGTTGGTTATCTTAATTGAGCGCGCTAAAGCGGATGGCCAAATCGAAGGAGTGATTCCACATCTTGTTGATGGTGGTTTATCGATTCTTCAATATGCCGATGATACAATTCTTTTTATGGAACACGGCATCGAAAAAGCTCGTAATCTCAAGCTGATTTTGACAGCATTTGAGCAACTTTCGGGTCTCAAGATTAATTTTCATAAGAGTGAATTGTTCTGTTTTAGCGAGGCTCAAGAAAACGCCGCCTTGTATGTTGAACTTTTTGGCTGCGAACAAGGTCAATTTCCTATCAACTATTTGGTTATTCCGATTCATTATCGGAAACTTACAAATGCTGAATGGAAAAAGGTGGAGGAAAGACTTCAAATTCGTTTAAATAGTTGGAAAGGCAAACTCTTATCCTTAGGGGGAAGATTGGTTCTCATAAACGCGGTACTAACAAACATGGTACTGTATATGATCTCTTTCTTTCAATTGCCAAAAGGTGTCTTAAAAAGGTTGAATTATTTCCGGTCTAGATTCTTTTGGCAAGGGGATTGTGAGAAGAAAAAGTATCGGCTAACTAAATGAAGTGTTGTTTGTTGTCCTAAATCCCAAGGAGGGCTTGGAATTCATGACCTTGAGGTCAAGAACAGAGCCCTGCTAGGTAAATGGCTTTTTAGACTTCTTTCAGAAGATGGAGTCTGGCAAACCCTCGTAAGGAGAAAGTATGTGGGAGATCAAGCTGTCTCTCAGGTTCTTTGCAAACCTGGTGATTCACACTTCTGGGCTGGCCTCATGGCTACCAAGAAGTTTTTTTTCCAACATGGTTCTTTCTCAATTAGGGATGGTTCGGAAATTCGTTTCTGGGAGGATAAATGGCTGGGCCAACTTACCCTAAAAGAACAATATCCAGCTTTGTACTCTATTATACGAAACAAAAGTGATACGCTCGCAAATGTGTTGGGTTCAGACCCGCCAAATGTTTCGTTCAGAAGAAGTTTACTAGGAGCGAGACATGCATCCTGGAATGCCTTGCTCCTCAGATTGGACTCGATCCATTTGTCGGAAGGTCCAGATAAGTTTCTTTGGAATCTTACAAAGAATGGTAAATTCTCGGTTGATTCTATGTATAGAGCACTTATTCTTCCCGATGTTCCGACCGATATTAAGGATAATAACAAAATTTGGAAGATGAAGATCCCGCTAAAAACAAAAGTGTTTGCTTCGTCGGCGTGTAATTCTTACAAAAGACAATCTTGCCAAGCGTAATTGGCACGGAAGTAAAAAGTGTGTCTTCTGTCATCATAATGAGACCATTACACACTTATTCTTTCAGTGCGAATTCGCCAGGTCTATATGGTCAGCCATCCAGATAGGTTCCTCCTTACTTCCACCATGTACTGTTGCTAATATTTTTGGCAACTGGTTAAATGGCGTGGATACTAGATTCAAACTATTTTGTAGGATGGGAGCGATTGCCGTTATTTGGTCGCTTTGGCTATGTAGAAATGACAAGGTTTTTAATGATAAAAATGCTTCTGTTATGCAGGTTATCTATCGGTGCACATTCACGCTACGAGCTTGGTCGACCCTGCAGCATGTGGAGCAACGGGACTTTTTTCGGAGGTGGCGTTGAGACTGGAGGTGGCGGCCAGGGAGTTACTTTCCCGGCATGGTTGGCAGCATAGATTCCGGATAGACCTACCAGTTTCTTAGGCGGATCTACAATTTCTCATCCTGATATGTAATTCACCTTTTTATTTACTCGGTTTTGAATTAGTTGCTCGTGAACTGGTGGCTGTGTGCATCCTTGTTATGCCGAGGCCGGGTGTAATGCTTAAAACTTTTAAGTAATAAAATCCCTTTATCTAAAAAAAATTACTTCAAGGAGCTAACTGACATGCATTCAGAACATCATACACCTGTAAGGATAGTAACTGAAGCAGCACGCATCAGTCGACAGTTTCTACGCTAAGAAACCAGCTCCTCTAGCTTCTCCAGTTCTCCTATTCTTCTTCAACAATAATGTCATGTTCCTTTCCAAGCCCACTATATCAATAACTGTTGGATAATGTCCTCCTGGATAATGCCTCATCTATATCAACGATAATGACATGTCTCCAACGATAATGTCTCACCTGTTGTATAAGCACAGCTATACAGGCTCATGGGCTCGAATTTGAGTTCGTAGCTGTGCTCTGTTAATGGAACATGCACTTCCTCATGCATGTTCCTTAATTTTGAAACCAAAAGTCAGAACCTTCAGATACACGCTCCCTATAGAACAGAACAATAAAACCTTCACACGGATATGAAACTCACATTCTGTTTCGAATATAGTCCTGATGATGATTGGTAATGGTCCTCAATTAGCAGCACATCCACTTAAACAAATGGCAGCAACTTGTGCAATTTAGTAAATAGGCCTTCGACCGTGGCAGCATAAAAGAGAGAAGGGGAATAATAATGTGCATCGAAGCAAACCCAACAAGCCTTCGACCATGGCAGCATAAAAGAGAGAAGGGGAAATAATGATGCGCAGGAGAATGAATGGGGGTTGGTCTTTTGGAGTGACTCAGGGCAGGTGCTTAGTTACATAAACTGGTTAATATTGCCAGGTAGGATAGTCAGTACTCCCTCCGATCCATAAAAAGTGTCGCCCATTTTGTACTAAGCTAGTACTAAGTTTGTACTAGAGGAGCGACACTTTTTGTGGATCGGAGGGAGTAGTTTATACATGCTCTCTTAGGCACGGTACTTAACAAATGCTTATGAATTGTAACTAGCAGCAATGAATAGATAGTACTACTAAACTTATTTAAGCACCTACAAGAGGAGGTTGTATTACACTAGACGAAATTTGGATGCCTGTAACACGGCTATATTGTCTCTCTTTGAGCACCATATAAGACTATCCACATATACCATCATACACGGTTTCATAGTTCATAGTAGATATTAAGCCAGAGGTTATATACAAATGTGTAGTAAGGAAAGGGAACTAAAGTTACAAACACCCGACAAAACAATATAAAGCTTCTGTCACATCTATGACAAATACTCGGATCCATATAAACAAAAAACTTATTAGTTGACAAATACTTCCTATGTATCGTGGCCAATATGTTAACTACAGTCATAGTTTGCATAATTATTCGACTAACTAGCTGCATTAGCAGTACAGATGTCAACTGAGCATTCCAAACACTCTGAAAGCTGATAAAGGTTACGCTACCTGAAAACAAAATTTCAACACTAGGTTTCTCCCAGCTGTTGATCAAGGACACTCTGGACTCTGCGTGTATATTCTTAGAACAGACGCATCAGAAACAAATCAGGATCAAACACATATAACGGGGAGCAATAATTTGTTCAAGCAGGTCATTCCTGATCATGCCATATTCAGATTCAGTAATCCAACACACAGAAAACAACCTCACGATCGAAGGCAGTAACTAGGTAGCAGGAAATTTCACCAATCCAAATGTATCCCTGCAATTTACAAGGCAATGTACTAGAAGAATTCTCACATCTTATATGCAGCTAAGTACTACTATCACAATCCCAAACAATGGCCTGATTAAGCAAGCGATGCACGCAACAATAACCTGATGGTGTGAAGGAAGGAAGGAACGCGTACGTACGTCCAAGTACCACTAGTGCCGCTGCGGTGGCTTGGCCAGCTTGTGGAGGCGGCAGAGGACGTCGGTCCTGAGCACATCGAGCGCCGCGGCGAACTCCGGCAGCTCCTCCTCCCCGAGCGCGTCCACGTCCACCTCCCACCAGTGCTCCCTCCCCTGTTCCGCCTGCGCCGCCTTCACCTTCTCGGCCACGGCGCGCACCCGCGCCTCGATCGAACAGGTGTCACGCCTCATCGCCGCCACGCGCGCCGCCGTCTCGGTCCCGGCGTCGACGCCTTCAGCGGCGGGGAGGAACCTGCGGAGGACGGACTCGACGGTGGGGTTGCCGAAGAGGACCGACTTGCCGCTGGGGCCGGCGCGGAAGGCGAGGACGGCGAGGTTGGGGGCGAAGAGGTTGGAGACCTCGCGGGCGTCGCGGAGGAGAACTTCGCGGCGGCGGTAGACCCTGTCGCGCAGGCTGCGAGCTTCGGCGTTTCCGAAGAGGTCCTGCTGCCGCCGGGACCGGGTGGCCCGCGCAGGCGCAGTCTCCATTGGCGTCGCTTGGGATTTCTCCAATCAGCAGTGGCGAAAGAAATGGAGCTCCGCGGCGTTCGAATTGGGTATTGTTTGTTTGGTGTATTTTCGTTTCAGGTGGATTGAGGATGACACGGGATTTGGTAATTTTTTCCATTCATTTTTTTATAGAAAAAAAGACGAGGCCCCACGTTAAATTAGTAACGCCAGAAGCGGCGAAGCGGATACAACGTGCTGAACCCAGCAAACAACTCGACACTACACACCCACACAAGACACAAGGCTACCGAGAAGATAACAGGTGAACAACAAAGAGGCCAAGCCGAAGACGGAGAGGCACACACAAGCCGGGCAGAGGAGTCGGGCCGGAGCTGGGGACACGGCACACCAACCCACACGGCACACCGCGGAGACGAGCTTCACCACCAAGGGTCGCACCACCAGGAGCAACACCGCCACTATCCACAGAGCTGAAGACAGGCAAACCGGAGCCTCGCACAAAGAAACGCCGAGGTGCAGAGCAAGCTAGAGGCTTTGCCAGAGAGAGCAAGACGAAGGGCGCCATGCCACCTCTGGATAGCAGCACGCTGTGAACTCCAAGGCGGCGTCTTAGAAAAGAGTACGACACCAAAGTGCCGCCACAACCCGATCCGAAGATCTTGGATTTTCATCCGGAGTGGTAGAAGGAGTGAGGTAGGCCTCCGCGACGCCTTCAAGAAGGAGACGGCGTCCGTGAATGTCGCCGCCGTGGGCTGAGTAGACCCCAAACAAAGGTTTCCCCTTGGCCACCCTCACTGCCTCCTACACCGGGCACACGGTACTGACGAAGCAGCACCTGCACCACCGTCAGAGCACGCCACCCGCCGACACCACGCCGACCTCACGGCCATGGACATCAGCAAGCATAAGGGTCTCTGGCTCGCCCGCCAACCAAGAGACCCCCACCATCCGGGGTCGCCACCCCGACGTCCAAGCTCTGCACTCCGCTGAGAAGGATGAGAGCACCGAGGAGAGAGAAATCCACCCCAGGCCAGCGACCAGCAGCCACCATGGCTACCAGCGACCGAGATGGTGCGAGATCCGAAGGGCTCGGATAGGCCCGAGGCCCCTACCCCGTCCTAATCGCGAGGACACCTACCGGTAGTCGCCGGAAACCTCCGCGCAGATCCACCAGGCCGGAGCGCCGCCGATGACCGTGCCCAGCACGGCCGCGACGGCCGACCTGCCTTCCGCTATGCTCCCGACCTCTACCAACCACCAGAAACACCGAGCTGCGCCACCCACGACGACAGCCACACTGGGGGCGCCGCCACCGCCTTTGATGCGCCAGGACCACACAACCACCGCGTCGCTGCCGGACGGCCACGCCTCGGCGCCCCATGACCAGCACCGAGCCTTCCCTGACCGCAGCGCCCGCGTTGCTACCGCCGAGCGAACGGGAGAAGGGGGTCCCGCCGCTGCCGACGTCGCACGGGAAGAGCCCAACGGCGCCCTTTGGCGGCGGCGAGGGGAGGGGCAGGGCAGGGCAGGGGGACCGACGACGCAAGATCTAGGGTTTCCCCCCGTCCGCTCGCGGGAGCGGGTTTTCCTTTCATCTACGTAGTTTTTAGACATCACCACAAATACTCTTTCCCGGTGTATTTTTTTTATTTAGACAAAAATAAGATGGTTGATGGGAGATATTTAAGAATTATCACGTTTAAAACCAAATGAGTAAACATACTCTTGAGGACTCTTTTTTTTGGATTCAGAATAATCGCCGAAATCCCGTAATACACTATAAGTAAATAAGACCTTACATCATTACCCCTTATCTTGTGGACCTTTAATATTTTGAGGCCTGGTCTAAACAGCGATCAAACCCCAGAGTCCTCCAAACACATGTTATTTTTTCATCATTTCAACACATATGTTTCATATGCTATATAAATATGAGGCCAATATAAACTACAATCTAAATATTGATAATCATACAATAAACATATCATCGAAATTACAATACTGATTCAAATCAAATACTTAAAAAATAATCAAATACAAGAATAATCCCGGATGCAAATAATGGTTCACACATGAATGAACTCAAATGGATAAAAATGGCAGATTATTATCGGTGCAACTGCCGGTGGTGCACAGTGAGATCCTGCGGAACCTCGTTGTGGGTGTCCGAATCCTCAATCGCCTGATAGGTCTGTAGTAATGCTTGAATGTGATAAGGTTGGTTAATACTTGCTAGCATTCGTGCTGCGACCAACCTCGGTTCTCATTCATGGCCATCAGATTTGCTGACTTTACATTTGCTGCCTTTGGGCCAATGACATGTGGATCCTACACATGCTAGGCCCCACATGCAGTGACTCAAAATCACCTGACTTTGTGAAATACAAAGTCAGCCAATCCGTTCCCATCTTCTTCATTGGATGCTCTAAGAAGATGACAACACCAAACATATATATCATCCCTTTGACGAACCTACACACTGACTCATATATTCGTCGGTGTAATCATCTGGAATGTCATATGCAATCATCATCATTGCAGCAGCGGGGATCTTTTAATATGGACTAAACCCAATTAAGCCTGCATCCTCTGATAGATAAAATAGCTACAATTGACCTAACAAGGTTTCACGAAGAGGGATCGACACATTCAAGACACATTCAGTACCTTATACAGAAGAGATAAGGAGAATGCATGGAGTATTCTCGTATGAGCAACTCGTTCCCGAAACGGTGGTTGCCTGGGATGCTAAGACGAACGACTTTTGATCCTAGCCACGTGTTTTGTTCCCGTCCTCGAGCTACTTTACAGTGAGATCCGACACCACCATTTGCTTCCGGTGGTTCTCGACCAACGTCTCTTGTGCCGAGTCGTCAAATGAACACGGGTCCTCGAGCGAAAATTTCTCGCACTAGCGCAAATCCATCTACAATGCGCAAGGAAACTCATATGAACTACGAATCTACGGAAATTATCTGCATACCCTATCTTAATCGAACCAAGAATAACTCACATGTGGATCTGGGGCGATAACAACGACAAATCGGTCGGGAGCAGTCGACGCGGGGCAGCGCCTCCCGAGTCGGTGGGGCGTGGTGCATCCGGGAGGCGGGCGGGCAGCGACGGTGTCGGTTGGCTGAAATGTCCCTCCGCCAAGAGTTTTCTCCCAATACAGGGCATGGTCAACTTTTACAAGGCTCAGCTCGGATGGGGTTTCTGATTTCTTTTTTTTTCACAAATGCAAACTAGCGATTATTTTGACATTCCACGAGATATAAGGGGTCTGGTAGAGATACTCTTAGACACGTAGGAATGGAGATTTGGTGTTCTAGACCTGACTTGTAGCGTCTCACTATTTTTTTCAAAAATCATAAAATATTTAAAAGTTTCAAAAAAACTGAAAAAGAGCATGCGTGTCTTCATTCATATATACCACAGGCGTACATAATATCAATGCAAAATAATTTACACTTTGAGCTAATGACAAGTGTACAATCAAAATATAGTGAAGAATATATGTAGTTTCAAATTTCTAACTTTTATCATATTTGTGTACGTCAAAAGGTATTGTAAAACTTTTCAATTTTTTGTTGTTGTAAAAACCCAGGCAATTTAGAAAGTGTCTGTCAGATCCAGGCAAAAAAGAGTGAAAACGCGTGTTGTCCCTAGCCGTATTATGGTAATGGTAACTATATACTGGGCAGTGATTTCTTTCCAAAATCACCGCGTCAGATCCAAATCCAACGCGGTAGAAAAATCGAAACTCTCGCGCCATTAATCGCGCCGCCTCTTTCTCCCTATATCTCCCCCCGGCCCCCGCCCCTCGAGTTTTTTTTTAAATAATACGATTTTTTATTACAAATTTGAAATCTAGCGCGCGGAATCTGGAAAAATCAAAAATAGCGCGCTGTCGGTGTGGGTCGTGCCGATCGGCACGGCCCGTGCCGAAATGTCGACGTCGGCAGGACCCAGGCCGACAGCTGCATGCGCCTGCACGCGCGCAGAGCCTGCCCCTCCTTTCGGCAGCACAGGCGCCGATCGGCACCACCCGTGCCGATCTGGGCTAGATAAAGCCCCCGCGCGCCAGCTCCTTCTTCCTCCTTCCTTTCTTCTTCTCCTTCCTCCTCCCCTTGCAGCAAGCTCTGTTCTTCCTCCCCCACGAATACTCAGCAAAATCTTGTCCAAATAATTAGTGTGAGCAGTTTACATTGTTAGGAAAGGAGAGAGCAGGAGTAGGGCTTGAAGGATCTGTTCCTGGAGTAGATCTTCGTGGATTCGTTTTGAGAAGAAGAGGTGGAGGTAGTGGTGAGAGCTCGTGTTGGAGGAGGAGGTGTGGTGGTGGAGCAGTGGTGGCGGTAGATTGAGGCCGGGAACGGAAGAAACGGGCTTTCCACGCGTCAAGGGTAAACCCTAAGTAATCACTAGATGGATCTTGTTTAGTATTATGGATGAGTTATCTGTAAATTTTTTGCGTCGGTGCATGTGATAGTTGTAAATGTACAAATAGTTTGTCGGTGGCTGTATGTTATGTTGTCGGTGGATGTCGGAAAAAAACGTTAGAAGTAGTTTAGATTTATGTTAAACGGATGCGTTAATATAGTTGTATAAATAATTATGTCGGATGGATACGTTAAAAAGTTGTTATATAAATTACTTTGTCCGATGGATGCGTCAGTGGGTGGAGGGTGGTTAGTGTGGCGGTCGATATTTATGGGTGTATGTCGGTTCTTTGTTATTATTTGAGAAGGACTATTAGTAATATTGGTAATATTTTTGGTGGTCGCAATATTTTGTAGCGTATTATTTGACGGAATTAATTTGTTTAGGTAATGGAAGTCGTTGATTTTGTTGTGCACTTCGGCGCCGGTAATGTCCGTGTTACGGAGACCGGGGTTGATCTTAGTGAATTTAACAATATGGTGATGCAGTTGCCAGACCCAGAGAGAGCTAGAATAGCAGCAGTGCAGGAGTTTTTCAAGGTGATCAAGTGAGAAACTGCTACGTGATGTTCACTGAGTGGTTCGATCAGCTGCCACATCACCAGGTTATATGGGAGCCATATCACGAGTCGAGGATGCATGCACGATACCCCGGCGGGATTTCTTCTTTGTGCACCAGAGACCGTGCATACTGGATGACTACACGTCGGATTGTGTTCGACGTCTTGGTGGAGGAGATGTCGCAACACCGTGTTATGAGACAGTTTGGACTTCGCCAGTGGCCGGTGCCTCCTACTAGAGCTACACTTCCTCAGCACGTGCACAAGTAAGAACTACAACTTGTATTTAAAATGTGGGGTACTATTGTTGTTCTACCATACGTACTTATGCTATGTGTGCATTTCGCAGGAAAGGACGGTAGGGAGAGAGATCGCTCGCTTCTTATATGCAGACGATCCTACCATACATACAAGAATGAGGGAGTGCGACGGATCCGGCAAATTTATGGCCCGTGGACGCACCCTTTGTGCTTCCTGATTTTGAGGAGTACCTCCGGACGTACAGGCTCGCCTGTCGCACTCATTTGGTTACGAGAGCCGACCCTGTCGACCTTCCTGCGGCTGATATCACGGCCATGTACCCGACACAGGGAATCGGGGCTCGGGGAAACACAGCGGTAAGTGGTCTAGTTTCAGTACTCTACTACGCACTGTACGTACTACAGTAAAAACATATCTGACACTTGTTTTATATTTTACAGGCCGACATTATAGCAGATATTCAGGCGGACGTCGATGCGTACTACCCCGTCGTTGGTGCCCAGCACCAGTCGTGGTTCAAGCGTCTACAGGACAAGCTACGACGTGCTTATGCTGTGCTCGCATGCACCGATGCTGGGGATGTTGTTCCACGCCATGCACCCCCGCGTCCCCCACGGCACTCCTCGGCACGGCTCTTAGGTGTCGCACAGGTATCACCACCCCGTGACACCACTCCTCGGCACGATCCACACCCACGTTTTACACCACAGCAGAGTCCTTCCATACGCCCCACAGATCACACATTTGCGTCTACCTCTCGCCAGCCCGACGCTATCGACCCTGGTCCATCCCAGCCACCTCTTTCACAGATTCCAGTGTATGTGTCGGGTCCTTCACAGCCAACTATGTTTATGCCGGCAACGTCACACTCGCCATTGTTTATGTCGGGTCCTGCACAGCCTCCACTCTTTATGCCGGGTAGTTCATCCTGGCAGGCACACACACCACCGTTCACCGGGATGCCATATTCGTACGGTTATGGGGGCGGACCACAGTTCGTTGGAGCATCACACCAGCCGCAGATGGCCAATCTTACGGGCCCGTACTCTCAGCTACTAATGCACGGAGGTTAGAATTTTGAATTACTCGTACATATATAATTAATATCCAGACAACTCACACTAACATATTATCTTGTGCAGGTGCAGATCAGGTGTACAACTCTCCCCAGTACGACTTGGACACCACTCAGGCATACGCGCCTTCGCCACCGATGCCCACTCAGCAGACACCACCTCCGGAGACAGCCCAGCCAGACGACGAGCATGACGATGCGCCGTTGCAAGGCCGCGGAATGCGGCAACACCAGGCTCCCACGCGTTTGTCACCTTCCGGCCCTCGGCGAAGAAGGACGCGGTACCGTCGTCAGGTCGACGAGGACTGATTCTTTCTTTTACGCATCAGAGACATATGTTCGCTCTTTTCCATGTACCGTAAGACCTATGTATGAGACATATGTATGCTACTTCTTTCCCTTGAGGCGCGAAACGGTATAACTACTAATTAAGCGATAAGATACAACAAACCTCGATTACATACCGATCACACCACACAACAATAGGAAATGAAGGTACAACTACTAAGTAATCGATACTCAAAGAAAGATACAACATAACTCAAATTTAGATTCTACCAATCTCCCATCAATGCAGCCTGCACCATCCGCAGATTAGGCACCCTTGCCCTTTGACGATGATTCAGGCTTCTTTCCCGCACCCTTGCCCTTTGACGATGATTCAGGCTTCTTACCCGCACCCTTCCTCGATGTTTCTGCCTTCTTCTCCTTGCCCTTACGCACTGCTTCAGCCCGCTTTTCCTTTGACGACGGCATGAAATCGTCGTCATCATCGCTGGAGTATACCCAGAGAAAGGAAAGACCGTACCTCTCACGTATGTCTTGAGTTCGATGACGCGGCTCATTGGTAACATGCCTATCGAAAATATCCGCAAGCCTCAAGACTTCAGCACGGATTTGATCTGGGGTCCTATACGGAAACCCATCTCGGCATAGCCTCGCCCCTAGCAAAGCGAGATGTCTCTCACTACCAACTATTTCTTCAAGTGGAATTTCCCTACCATCTACCTTCAAAAAGGTGACAATCTTAGCTAGATGCTCGGATGCGGCTATATGAAAGCCGGACACACACTTCTCACAAGGTACAATACACACCATGCTGGCGCTCTGTGAGAGTACCCCGCTTAGCCTAGAGTGGTTTTTATAGGACATTTGAGGTGAAAACGGTCGCGAGAAATGGTGCCGGGCGGGAGGAACGGGCGGGAAACGGTGGCGGGAGAATTTGAGCGGGAAACGGTGGCGGGAGAATTCTAGCGGGAAACGGTGGCGGGAGAATTTGGGCGGGAAACGGTGGCGGGAGAATTAGGGCGGGATACGGTGGCGAATTCTCGCGGGAAACGGTGGCGGGAATTTGGGCGGGAACAAATTCTGTAAGAAATCTTGTGCTTCACCTCTCTGAGCACATTTCGGCACGGCCCATGCCGAAATGTGTTCGCCCACGAGGGCCATGCACCCGTCGGCATGGCTACTGCCGACCTGAACATTTCGGCAAGACCCTTGCCGATCGGCACGGCCCGTGCCGATCGGCACGACCCAAACCGACAGCGCGCTATTTTTGATTTTTCCGGATTCCGCGCGCTAGATTTCAAATTTGTAATAAAAAATCGTATTATTAAAAAAAAAATCTCCCGCCCCTCCTCCATCGCATCGCATAGCAAGAAACAGAGCAAAGAAGACGCCGCCGCGCTTAAGCTTCTCATGGCGCATCCACCGCTTGAGAACGGCGAGAAGACGAAAGGGCGGCAGCCCTGGGAGAACGTCTGGGTGGAGAAGGAGTCCCGGCAGGTGACCTTCTCCAAGCGCAAGGCCGTGCTCTGGAAGAAGGCCGCCGAGCTCGCGATGCTCTGCCACGCCACGGGCGGCATCGTCTTCTTCGAGGACGGCACCTGCAAGTCGTTCCCTTTTGCCAGCCCCTCCGTCGACGCCGTCCTGGGCTGCGGCGACGGCGACACCCCGGGCTGGGAGACCCTGGAGGCGCTGCGTAGGGAGGCGGGGGAGAAACGCGCTGAGGTCAAGGCGGAGGTCGAGCGGATGAGCGCCGTCAGGGAGAAGGCGGTCCAGTTGCAGATGCAGACCGGGAAGCGAGGTCGATCCGGCCGCGCTCGGGAAGGAGGAGCTGCCGGTGTTCGTCAGGGCGCTCGAACGCCCGCAGGACAACGTGGGCCGCCTCGTCGAAAATCTTCTCGCTGTAGTTTTCAAACCTTCTGCCGGTTTTAGACTTTTAGTTTGGATTCAATAAGCCTGGAGGTTAAGGCCAATTCTTTTGGCGGCTTCTCCGAGAAGCTGCCCCTCCCCCAGCTTCTTGGAGAAGCCGCCTCAAAATTTTAGCTAGGCTTCCAAAATAGGAAGCTAACATTGAGTTAGGAAGCCCTCTCTGCTTGCCAGCAAAAACCTCTGTCTGTACGCTGCCGCTTGTTCCGGCTTTATTAATTTAAATCAGGGCACTTTGGTGCCTTCTGTCTAAAAGGAAGCCCTCTCAAAATTTTGGGGCGGCTTCTCCAATAAGATGGGGGAGGGGCAACTTCTCGGAGAAGCCGCCAAAAGAACTGGGCCTAAGTCTTTACTGTAGCTCGACAGGCTTCAGGTAGCTGCTGAGGTTCACTTAAGTTAGCAGTTTTGTGTTACAGTAGCTATTTCTTACTAGCCCATTTCAGTTAGGGCATGTAAAATGGTTGATATGACCGTCTTATTTTAATCTTGTCATGTAACTTAGATATGACAATAAAAATGATATACAATGGGCTACTTTCTTGTTTTATCTTTAATCGTGAGATCTTCTAAAATTATGGTGAGACATATTGTGCTAAGAGATCATCTCTTTGCTAAGATAAGACAATAATCTTTTTTCAGTTCTCTCTTCCACCTTAGCAATTATCCTACGTGTCAACGCTAAGATATAACCATTGTACGTGCCCTTAGCGAGGATGTAGTCTGTGCGATCCCGTAGTAGTAGGATCGATCGAGTGCATGACACGGTCGATCTAGTAGAGGGGATTAGATGTAAAATATTGGCTTGAATGTGCCTCCTATACTGGATGATTTTGTTGGAATTGCAGTAAGTGACAATGAGACAAGAGATTCTTCACTGCAGGCATTAGGCAGTGCTGCAAAGGAACTAACTAGCATGCATCCAGTTAATTTGCGAGTAACATCATATATAAACCTGTAATGTAGTAGAAGAAGAAGTACGCTTTCAGCATTACACTTATTTAATTTCAGTTGATATCATGTTCTTTTATTATGCATGTTTATCGGTGTGAAATAAAAGGGAAAGATTTTAAGTTTATGGAATTTATATATTTGTTAGAGAGACGTCAGAGTCGCTAATCTAATCATGCATCATTCATGGTGAAAACTTACAGCATCACATAATGAGCATTCTATGAAGCATCTTCAATAAAAAGCTATGTGAATAGTACATAACAGGAATTGCTGAGATGTTTATTATATGTTTATCTTGTCATTTTGGTATGGAAAGGCTCTCTCACGTGACTTCTCCGTGTCATGGGCAAGAGGTAACTCAGTTGACGTTCTTACTGAAACTTTTATTCTTACAATCACACGAAACTTATTTTGGGACCTAAGTTGAGTAGCATCTAGTGTAGGTACTCGTATTTAAGGGGTAGGAGGCATTCAACTTATAATTGGTCAAGCATAAAAACCATACTTGCGCTCACATTAACTTTAATCATTTAAGATGCTAATGATAGGAGAAACATAAGCTCAACAGTAATGAACACCATGTTTCAATACATAAACTTAAGAGAAAGCATTTATAAGCTATATAAAACTTATTCATGTTTAATCTCTACTTATTATCTATCTTTTCAATGTGTCCACTTTTATATTCAGATTTTATAAGAATACTCTATTACCATTATATGATGTTTTTTTACTTTTACTTTTATTATTTCACTTTGTATATATTTGGTCCAGAGCACTTTCTTCTATGTTACACTTTGTGAATTGTTATTGAACATCCTTACCTTGTATATGAGATATCACTTTATAATATATCTTGCATACTGATACTCCTTTAGGAATGAATTGGTTAACTTTGTGTAGAAATAGTAATCATTCTTGATATCCAAAATAGTATTGAAGTACAAAATCCATGTTAGTTTTGTCGCCTCATATTCGAGGACGAGTATAGGTTAAGCTTGAGGATGTTGATGCATGTAAAATGCATACATCAACTTTACACTTCGTTACTTGATGTTCCAACTTATTTGCATTACATATGAGTTATATTCATGTTTTATAACGATTTTTGGGAATAATTCACAGTTCTCCTAAATTTTTGGAATTAACCCAGCATACCAGGAAAACATTTTTATCTATATTTTTAAGTTTCAGAGACTCGAACGACGTGCAATTGACCCCATATTTTACGGGAGCCATTTTTTGGATAGAAAAATACGTACGAGCCAAGGATTCACGAAAAAGTAAGGCCGAGGAGCAAACGAGCAAGTGCGCGGCCTACCCCCTGGCTGCGTGAGCTTAGCCTGTTTGACCCTCGAACATCGGATGTCGTCGGAGCCGGAGCGCATACAAGTTCTTGTAGGGATGCCCATTGATTGCAAACATCACCACTAGCTAGCCTTGCAAATAGATGAGACCGATGCAATATACATTTATATCGCTAAGAGTGTCCGGCGAACCAAAGAAGCAATGCTGAATCCCAAAATCCTCAGACGCAACGGTCTAAAGCACAATTGTTGCATCATGACACTTGACACAATACCACCAGTACCATATGATCTCTACGCACGCTTCTATTCTTGTAGACGTTGTTGGGCCTCCAAGAGCAGAGATTTTTAGAACAACAACAAGTTCCTTTAAGTGAATCACCCAAGGTATATCGAACTCAGAGATGTAGAGGTCAAAGATATTCCTCTCAAGCAACCATGCAATTAAGATACGAGAAGTCTCTTGTGTCCCCAACAACCCAATACACTTGTCAGATGTGTAGGTGCACTAGTTATGCGAAGAGATAGTGAAATACAAGTAATATGTATGATAATAAGTAGTAATTACAATATGTAATAAAAATGGCAGCAAGCAAACATGTATCAGAACTTGTTGGAAACACTGTTTTAATGCTTAGAAACAAGGCCTAGGGATCCTACTTTCACCAGTAGACATTCTCAACAATGACATCAAAGTTAAATAAATAAACACTACTCTCAAACACTCTCATGTTGGATAGCAAACACCATTCATTGTGTAGGGCTACAGAAGCACCCTCAAAGTCAGAGTAAACTAACACCAACAACTTCATAAAGGGAATCACACACGTTGCACACACTGTCACCATTACACACGTGAATAACCCTGGAGTTCATATTAAAATAACCTCTAAAGTGCATAATAGACAATGAGTAGCATCACATATTCAACTAGATTACAAAGCTCATGATCACATAAAAGATCACATCATGGGAGAGACAGATGAACCACATGGCTTCCGTAAATCCCGCAGCCCCGGGGGAGAACTACTCACTCCTCATCATAGTAGTCAACAACGGCGATGGAGATGGTGGTGGAGTCAATGGAGGTGGCTCCGGGGGCAATTCCCGTCCCGACAGGGTGCCAGAACAGAGACTTACATCCCCCGAATCTTGTCGGCGATGGCGGCGGCGTTCGGGACCCGTGGAGGAAAAAGTGTCTAAGCGTGAAGCGTTTTTAGGCCAGAGGGATATTTATGGGCGAAAGACCTAGGTCGGTGGGCACCCGAGGGCGCCTCATCACCTCCTGGCGCGGCCAGGATGGGGCCCGCGCCAGCAGGTGGTGAGGGCCCCTCACGGCCCTTCTTCGTCTCGTCTTCGGTTCTTCGCGACGCAAATATTGCAAAAATATTTCCTGGTTGATTTATTTCCAATTTGGCGGATATTTCTTTAAGTACTTTTCTGAAACCAAAAACAGCAGAAAACAAGGAATTGACACTGTGGCATCTTGTTAATAGGTTAGTCGCAGACATTGCATAAAACTATATAAAATGCATATAATACATGTAATAACATGATATAACATAGCATGGAACATAAGCAATTATGGATACGTTGGAGACGTATCACCATGTAGTCGAGAAATTTTCCAAGTTAAATGCATGCAGTCAATACTTCTTACCATGCCCGCCGCAGCCAACCTCGCTTCTCATTCATCGCCCTGAACCTAATGGTATCTTCTTCATTGGATGCTCTGACATAGACATCAACAAACATATAGATCATCCCTTTGGCAAACCGGCGCACTTACTTGTATCTTCGTCAATGCGAAGATATTTGCCGGCGTAATCATCGGGAATGCCATATGTAATCACCCTCATCGCAGTAGATCTTTGATAAGGGCTTGACCAAATTAAGCTTGAGACGTTCCTCCAATAGGTAAAATAGCTACAATTTGACCTCACAAGGTTTCACTATCTTCACAAAGAGGGATCAGCTCATTCGGTACCTTCTATGGAAGAGATGAGGCGGATACGTAGGTACCTCCGCGAAGTAGTCTCATATGAGCAGCTTGTTCCCGAAACTGAAAGAGCATTTTACCTCATGTGTGGTTTTGGTAATTAGATTACAATCTATATGGACTAATGTTTGCATTAAGATATCCTTACAGATCATGTCCATGGGATTAGTGGAGCTCTTGGGTTGAGTGAAGCTTATTGCAAGTATGTCTTGAAGGATTCAAGACATCATATTAGTGAAAAAATGTTGGAAGATACAAGGTTTATCAAGATGTTGATCAACACATAAAGCTACAAGATGTACCAAGAGCGATCATGTATCTCTTGGGATGGTAAACACTTGTCGGTATAGCTTGGTGAACTAATCCATGATATATGTGTGTTGATATCATTATATGAGGTTAGGTATTTTCTCATGGGTTTGCATCAATTGAAGATTTCATATAGCTCATGGAGGATGACATCATGTGGTGATCATCATCAAGGTGAGATGTGGAAGACCAAGAGAAGCTTCTTGAAGAGATCCTATGCTTGGAGCTTGCTTTGGATACATGAAGACGGATCTTAGCGAGACTCTCCCATTGTGAGCATGGGGGGGTATTTGGAGAAGTGTTCATCAAGCATGTGCTTGGACACACAATCAAGAAAGATGAACCACTTGAAGATATCAAGATAATCATCATCTAACTCAAGTGGAATGCTTAAGGCAAAGGTATGATCTTGATAGGGCTATAGGATAGACAGGCGTACTGTCAAGAGGGCTTCTCGAGTGAGTAACTTGATCGCATTATTGTGGAGAGCTCAAATCTTTACATACTTGGCATATCATATTTCTTGTTTCTTATTTGGCTTTTATGTTGGTGAGGAGTTAGAGCTTGGTTCATCTCCATGTCAAGCTCTTGTTCATCGAAATTGGTTTTACTTTAGACAACTTGTTACGTTTTCGGTGGCGGAAATATTGTCGGTTCTACCGTGAGGAAAGTCCCACACCTTGCCATGTGTGGAGATTTTAGTCTATTTATGGGATGCAATATTTCCAACAAAATTGGTCTCACCTCATTTTGAATTCATTTGCAAAAGTTATAGCAGTTTTCGTTTCGGTGTTTTGCTGATTCGGATTATTGGGGCCGGATATTCCGCTCTACCGAAATTTCCGGTTCCCCAGCTCATCCAAGAAAATGGCTAACGAAAGGAGAAAAAGGGTTCTGACGCGAGCCGGAAATTGTGCTCGAAAATTTCCGCCTACCGGAATTTCCGAGTGCACCCAGAAAGCCCTCCAGTTTTGGCTAAGGAAAGAAGGACTTTTGGTTCCGACTCGAACCGGAAATTATGCTCGGAAATTTCTATATACCGGAATTTCCGAGTGCACCCAGAAAAGCCCTCCAGAAACGGCTAAGGAAAAGTTTGGTTTTGGTTCTGACTCCAGCCGGAATTTCTGCTCGGAAATTTCATGGACTCGGAATTTCCGGGTAACCGGAATTTCCAAGTCTCACTTATACCGGAATTTCCGAGTGTCGAAACAGCCAACGGCTATATTTCGTGGAGAGGTATAAATACCCCTCCCCTTCTTCTTCCCCAGCCAATCCAAGGCAGCACGACTTTTCCCTCTCTCCTACTCCATTGTTGACCTTGGAAAGCTCTCTTCCCTCTCAATACCTCCATAGATTCTTGCATATTCTTTAGGGAAAGTTGAGAGGAGATCTAGATCTACAATTCTACCAATCCATCTCTCCTCTAAGTGAGGGGAATCTAGTGGATCTAGATCTTGGAGTTCCTTTGTGGTTCTTCTCTTTGTTCTTCCTCTCTTCTCCCCCCATAAGCATTAGTTGCTTTTGGTGCGATTTGGGAGTGAAAGATTTAACTCCTTTGTGGTTTCGTTTGTTCTTCCTCTCTTATTCCCCCATAAACATTTGTTGTTGTGTTGGAATTTGAGAGTGAAGAACTTGAGCACTTCGTGTGCTCTTGCCATTACATTTGCATCGGGTTGAGCCCTCCACGAGGGTTCGTGGTGGTGATACTTGTGAGCTTGTTACTCTTGGGTCTTTAAACCCTAGACGCCTTTTGTGGCCGGCCTTTTGTGTCCAAGACCTTTTGTGGTCACTTGAGATCCCCCAATTAAGTTGTCGGTGTGTGCCTCAAGACTTGGGAGCCCCCAATTAAGTGGTGGGTGTGTGCCTCAAGAGTTGTACGGGATTCGATCTCCGCCCCAAAGGAGATCAATAGTAGAAGGTGAACTCGCAACCTTTTGTGGTTGAGTTCATCAGGAGAAGAAGGTGAGCCTTTGTGGCGTTGTGGTTAACCTGTTGTGGTTGCGCACACCTCTCCAAACGAGACGTACAACCTTTGGGTGGAACTCGGGAATACATCCTCGTCTCCGCGTGCCTCGGTTATTTCTATACCCGAGCTCTTTACTTATGCACTTTACATTCTGGTAGCCTTCGTGCTTGAAGTTATCTATCTTACTAGCTATCACTTTGTTTCTTGTATTGCTTAGCATAAGTTGCTGGTGCACATAGGTGAGCCTAGTATATTTATTTAGTTTGCATGCTTGTTAAAGTAAACCTCTAGTTTTATTCCGCCTTTATCAAACATACCGGAATTTCCGGGTCATTCCTGGACCGGATATTCCGGCTCATCGTAAAAAGTTTTAAATCGCCTATTCACCCCCCCTCTAGGCGACGTCTATCCGTTCAAAAACGCGGTTGCGTGGGACGAATTTTGATCCTAGACACTTATTTTCTTCCCATCCTCGAGCTACTTCATGGTGAGATCAGACACCACCATTTGCTTCTGGTGGTTCTCAAGCAACGTCTCTAGTTCTGAGTCGTCTGACAAACACGAGTCCTCAAGCGAAAATTCCTCGCACTAGCTCAAATCCATTTACAATGTGAGAACTTGCATGTGGCAAGTTGGTTAGGTGGATGGTTGTATCCCTAGCCCACCAGAGTTCAAACCCCAGGTTTGACGCTGGTGTTCTCATTTAGGCGGAATATTCTTTCAGTGGGAGGCGACGTTCCCGTCGACAGCGAGGCGCCCATGGTGACTTCGTCAATCTCAAAACCCGTCGGCTCAGTCTCTCAAAGATGCTCATAGGGGTAGGGTGTGCGTGCGTTCATAGGGGTGAGGAACCAAGAATCACTCATCATGGATCCAGGGCAGCGTCGTCGAATCGGTCGGGAGCAGTTGACACGGGACAGCGCCTCCTGAGTCGGTTGGAACGTGGTGCATCCGGGAGGTGACAACTCGGTGGCGGCTTCTCGCATGAAGATATCAAACACTGATGGTCGGAATGGAGGGTGGGAGACGGAGGAGACACGCGCTGAGGTCAAGGCGGTGGGCAAGCGGATGATCGCCGCCGGGGAGAAGGTGGTCCAGTTGCAGACGCAGACCGGGAAGCCCTCCTCCTGGTGGGAGGTTGATCCGGCCGCGCTCGGGAAGGAGGAGCTGCCGGTGTTCGTCAGGGCGCTCCAACGCCTCAGGGACAACGTGGGCCGCTACATCGAAAATCGGCTCGCGACTCCGGCGCCGCAGTAGAGTCCACGCTTCTGCTGATTGCCGCTGGTCATGGTTTATCCTGGCTTAGTTAATTTATCTTTTCGTCAGTTAATTTGCGAGTATATCATACCTGTATGATAGTAGAAGAAGTACGCATACAGTTAGCAGTTTCTCCACTAAGAAACTAGCTAGCTGCTCCATCTTCTCCTCCAGTTCTCCAATTCTTCTTCAAGAACACAGAAATGCAGAGGGACAAGCTTGCACTCCATCATGCATGTTCCTTCGTTTTGTATGCAAACATCAGAACTTCGAAATACACGCTTCACACAACAAAAAGAGAGGGGGCATAATGGTGCAGCGAGAATAAACTGGTTTTGTCCTTCTAGGAAGACTTGCGGCAGGTGCGTAGTAAATTAACTGGTTCCTCATGCCACATAGGATAGCCAATGTGCTTGGTTCATACATGCTTAATTAGGATCCAGTAACTAACAAAAACTTATGGATGGTAACTAGATGCATTGTAGATACTAAATCATTTAAGCAGTAGGAGGTTGCAATAGCCAATAGAGATGGCCAAGTTTGGCTGCTTGTAACATGCATATATCGCTGCTCTTTAACACCATAATATATCACTATCCACATTTTTTCGAAATGATCACTACCTGCATATTTTTCAAAATGATCATCATCACTCCTTCAGCATATACATACATTTACATAAATGTTAAAGAAATGGGGAATGAAGTTACAAACACTGTCCTAAATAACATTCCAAACTCAACTAAATACTATAATTCTGTCACAACTATGAGAACTGGGATCCATACTCAACAGCAAACTTGGTCGAATTTTTACATAGTAGTTTAACCGAATTCAAACACAACATAACTTGAAGCATACCAGTCCGAGCCAGGGATCCTCCTCCCACGTGTCAGTGGCAGCTTTGGTGAGCATGAGGCATAAGGAATAAGAGTGATAGAGAGGAGGCAGAGGCAATCTGAAGGATTTCTAGTTTAATAGATATAAAACCAAACAAGGTGCAAAAGTATCAGATTAAGTGTCTTTTTTGTGGTGTTCATTACATATGCAATATCTTGCAATGAGAACAACTGAACCATGATTAGCAATTGCAATGGGAAGTTTCAACATATTTGTCGACAGATAAATGGATACGTGTATTCCTACACAGATCATGCTTGGGCTACATTGAATTTGCATAAGGCACAAAGCTAGGATCGAATTATATAAATGAACACACAATTCATAATAGAAAAAGAGGAAGATATGCATCCCTTCAAAAAGCTACTGTATCTGTTTGCCTTCTACACAATGACAAATATGGTACAAACAGGAAACAACAGCCGTGTCAAAACAAGAAGTTGGAGGGACGACCAGGATATACACATACACATCTCGATTTTGCATCACCTACATGCTACACAACAGCACAGCAAAAACAGACCAAGCCGCTACTATTCGAAGTCCCAGAATCACTCGTGACTGGGCCAACCCAGCTCACCAGGTGGAAACCAAAACTTATTTGTTTTTTCTTTTCTATAACCAATTGAAACCAAAGCTTTCGCCCTGCTCTACTCTGCATTCAACATACTTTCTGTTTTGGTACTATGCCTCATCTCTCGATTTCGCCTTCTCAGGACTGCTCGGGTTGGGCTCGTTCGTCACAGCCCCAGCATCATCACCCCCTACTGAGGATGTTGTGTCACTAATTTGAGAAGTTGTTGCTGCTGCTGTTGTTTCTGAAATATGATGTAGTGTAACTAAGTTAGTACGAAGTACGAAAATGTATTTGTACAACCATATTAATCATTAGGTCATTATAACGGTATGACCTATCAAAATAGCACCTAAGTTTCTCACAGTTCGAAAAATGTCATAAACTCACAAATTTTTATGACTTTAGGCACAATTTACCCTTTATATGGTACTGAAACATGTAAATAGCTCAATAAGCTACAAAATGAAATCGCAGACCATTCTGTTCAGATGAGGGAGGTTGCTGTGAATTCCAAGCAGCATTTGCAGATGCAGCCAACTGTTCTTCAGTTACTTTCATGAGTTCCTCGCTCGTGTAAGGCACCGCTGTTTCAGGCTTGACATCTAAAAGTAGAAGCAATAAGGCAGTGCCACAGCATCTTAACATCAAATGAAATAAGTAGCTGGTGGAAATCCATCTTTTGAGCTGAGTAACTGATTTGAGAAAAATATGGCACCATTTTTCTGGTATAATTCAGAACATCCAGAATTTTAAAAAACATGGGCCTTAAGCTCAAATCATGGCTTTATTCATGTCAGCTTTCAGATGTTTATAGACGCTTGTTATTCTTAGTATTCGAACAAAAAAAATGATGACTAAAACTGTCGTGTTCTACAGTTAGGGAGCAACCAGAGAAGGGCTCTTGTCCCAGGGGCAATGATAGAGAAATTGTTCTTCCAATTCTTTCCTAATTTATTACTTATACAGTTATACGGGCTTATACAGAAGCCTAACGACCCTATCCCTAATTTAAGGCCCAAGCTAAGAAACCATCTTACTAATTTAAATGATAAACTTCCTAAAGAAGGGATTGGTGACCTTATCCCATAATTGGGAGCTACCATGGTGGGGCCATATGCTCCTTTACATAACAAAACCATAACAAACATAACTTGCCATCAATAACTGCAGGGGATCACTGGATCAGAACAAGGGGTATTTCTGCTGTAGTGCTGTTTGACTGACATGCATGATTTTCAAATGTACAGGTTCCGAGAAGGGTGCTTTAAACGAATTGTGCATCATTTCACTGTAAAGAACTTTCGGAAGGATTGAAATAACTAACCTGGGGTGACAGCTGGTTGTTGGATGTTATTTGTGGTTGGAGGCCTATAGCTTGTGGACGGTGGATCCTCATCAAGTCCTATTTCTCGTTCAAGAGTACTCCTGAAATCCCTTGATACGTCCTAATTGCAGAAAATCAGATTACATTACATGCAAGCATCATTTAATAAAATTGCAGCAAGTAAATACTGAACATACCTGTAGCTCTCTGATAGTTGGTTGGAAAGCACGCAAAGTCTTCCCCAAATTCCTGGCTACCTGCAACGAGTAAGCAAGATTGACATACTTACTGGCCATATTTCTATTTCTCTCCGATCCCCACTGGTCGCAAACGAAAACCTTATATTTGATATGAGCTTATTTTGCTATAAGAGTTATGGTTACATGGTTTTTCTTGAATAAAGCTACATGTGCCACTAAATCCTCTGTGCAACAGATAGTATGATCATTTAATCAGGGCAGTGGACCCAGGAGGTTGAGAAATTACAAGCCCCCCAAAAGATGATGTCAGAATTTAGTGAACAATGATTCCACTAAGAGGCTTTGCAAGCTTTACCTCTGCTAGACCCTTGGGCCCAAAAACCAGCAACGCAACCACTCCAATGACCAGAGCTTCAGGAGCTCCAACGCCAAACAAAGAAGCGCAGATACCATTTCTGCGTCTTGTTCTTTTGAGCACTGCATTTTGTACCAAAAAATGGACCAGCTATGAACCGAACTGGACCTCGAGATAGTAGATAAATCATAGACTAATTGGGTGCCACGGAGCAAGCATAACTCACCGAAGCAAGAAGAGATCAGCTGAATCCCGGAGCCAGTCCAGTGGAGGGGAGGAGGGCGATGGAGGCCGTGGGATAGCAAAGCCGGAATCGCCGGGGGAAGCCGGGCCTGGCGGCCGGCTTGCCGGAGACGCGCCGGAAGGGTGGCATAGCCCACCTGGGACGAGCAGAGGAAGAGGCTGCTCGACATGGAGGCGGTTTGAGATAGGGTTGCAGGTGCGGCCACATGATTCAATTATTTAGGCTCGGACACTTCCCCAACGCGTGTCCGTCCGTTCGGGCATCCGACGGCTGGAAATTTTCCGTTTTAAGTACAAGACCACACGGTATTTTGCCGGGTCGATGCATTTTTAAAATGAAACACTTGTGAATATTTCTCATTATTCCGTATTTTTAATGGACGACTATGCACATGGTGACATGGACAGACACTGCAAACTACAACTTTATTTTCCACCAAGAGAATGCTGGTTCTTGTACATAATCTCACAGTTTATGAAATACAACTTACCGGAATTCCATAATACATGTTCCAATCATCAGATCGGCAACAAATGCTACAAAAAATGCATCTTCATTTGTCACTAAAAGCGTATACTGAAACCCTTGTCTGTCTTCGTGACATCCATGGTACCGAATTCGTCAATGTCGGAGTCTGAATTGCCGTCTCTGTAATTACCCCACTCTTCAGCGGAGCTGTCGTCGTCATCGCCCCTCGATGCTGGGACTTGTAATCCAGCAATAGGTATGGGTAAGGGTTCTTCGGTGAAGTATGGGTCATTCAGCAGATCAGAAGCACTGCACCTTCTTGCTGGGTCATAGCAGAGTAGCCGCTTTATCATGCTAACCTCGGAAGCAGATCTGTTAGGAAGCGATGCTTCTAGGCCAGCAGGCTTCTCAACCTTGTTGAAGAAGATCTTGTTGTAATCGGGTAAAGTTGAACAACCTGGAAAGGATTCTTCCGTGATATTGCCCAGTATGCCGATGATTCTACCAATCTGATCAATATCAGATTGTCCTGGGAATATAGGCTCTAAATTGAGAAGCTCGGCCAAAACACATCCTAGTGACCAGAGGTCGATCTCTTGACCATAGTTGGTAGAACCGTATAGGAGCTCAGGAGCTCTAAACCACCGTGTTCCAACGCAAGAAGTGAATGCGCCAGACTCTCCGTCCCCCATGTCTTCTTCAGCGTCATATGAATAGGAGGCTCTAAATGGATCGTCGTCGATGTCTGCTGTGCTGCAAGTTGCAAAGCAGGAGGTGTTTCCATCCTGAAGGCTCATTCTGTCGACATCTCCATAACTAGACTTGGCACGGAGTTGGTCAATCTCATGTAGGTAGTCAGATGCAGTGAGTGTCTCTGGCTCCTGAGCAGCAGGAATTTCCGGTTCATGAGATGGCTGTTCCTGAAGAATCCTAGCCTGAGGGAGAACAAAGAGCAAAACAAATTACAAAACTGGACCAGCTGATACAAACAATCAAAAGCAGTACAGAGGTATAGCATATAGATATAACACAAAGTTGAACAACTATATGATAAATAACATGTATGCTACATATGTTCATTCGGTTACTGCTATGGTAAAATAATTTTATTGTTGTAAAGCTTTGTAGTCAAAATTATGAATAGAAATAACTATGATATTTCAGGACATTATATTATATGAAGAACTTACGAAAGCTTAATTCCAGTCCAATACTCCAAAATGATCTTTGTATAAAACATGGGTGTTTTTCATATAGAGTTGTTAACTACATCAAGGAAAATCTTTAACAGTGTTTAAAATGTTTCATTATCGGATACAAGTTATTTTGCTCATATATTGACTGAACTGCTGAAACTGAAGATGGTGACCTATAAAGAACATATTGCCAACTTCCAACACTATAAACCACAGCAAACAATCCATGAACAGGATCCAGCCTGAATAAGGGTTTAGCAGTCCTAATGAAATACAGGAAGTTTACGATTATGCTACATTTAATGGCCGCTGGGGCGACGCTGATGTGAGATCATTTACTATGCTAGAAGGAAGCCCGGTTTTATTTACCGTGAGAAGGGATCAAGGTAGTGCCCACTTAAGTATAGTCACAACATATGGCTTCGAAATTGAAAGGTGTATACGTTGTATAGGTATGCCTCAGCATAACATCAACATATAAAGCTACATCATGAGATTGTATAAGAAAAAAAGACTTCATGAGGCTATGTCAAAAATTTAAAGTAGCACATAACACTGGTGCTAGTGCCAATCAGTTTCCCCATTGACACGATGAACCAACCACCAGCTCTTGAGCTAACTCTAGCATTTGAGGAATCTCTAATTTCTGTACTGAAGCAAGGGCCTCATTGTTCGATTAGAAAATTTATTGCACAAACACTAATAAATTTTTCTGATTCAACTAGATTTCTTTGGACAGCAACATTGTAGACTGTTTGAAAAATCAAAATGCATGCATTTAAGACCGAGGAAGACCAATGAAAGAAATTGTAAGCATAAGATAAGATGCACAACCTAAGCTTTATAGCCATACCTATATTTGTACACACACATCGAAACTTGTCTCATAGAGTAATTATACATTTCAAGAAAATTCACCAATTATGCTTGCCCTGCTACCTTAAAGGCGGGAGCACGCCTTAGATTAGCCCATGTTCATAAATTATCTATTTCTCCAATATCAGCCCGAAATTGATTCCAAGGATATTTAACTTCCATGTTGGAGCACAGCCTCTGCAAAGCCCGCAAAAAGCATGTAGTTCAGAGGTATATTTAGCACCAACAGATTCCTGAAACTTCTAGAACAATAGTTTCAAGCTTTAGATGTTCATGACCCTTGTATCCTCTAATCGTTATGTACGTCTACAGATTGCAAAGAAAATAGCTCCTCAACAGTTATAATCCAACAGAGTTAAGAGATAATTTGAACTGTGATGTGGCAGCAGTAGCTCATCTTTCAGTATAACCACCGAAAGCAAAATAAAAAATGCGCATTCTTTTACCCAAAATCCAATATTCTGTGCCAATTGAGGAAAGAGCATGTGCCAATGTCCACGACTAATCAACCACTTCCGAAAGAGAGAGAGAGCCGATTCTTCTGTACGCCTAAACACACAAAGATTTTCATTCGTCGAGCTGAGCTGAGTAAAAGCTATCTGGATCTTAACCTGGCCAAAGTCGGCGACCTTGAGCACACCGGCCTCGGAGATGAGCAGGTTTCCCGGCTTGAGGTCGCGGTGCACCAGGCCGGCGCGGTGGCAGGCGGCGACGCCCTCGATGACCTGCAGCATCCATCGCTTGAGCTGGCCGGCAGGGACGCCGCCCGCGCGCCTCCCGTCGCGGACGACCGCGGCGAGGTCTAGTGGGAGCCACTCGAGGACGAGGACGTCGTCGTCGTGGTCTCCCCCGGGGAAATGGTCGAGGAGCGCGACCACGTGCGGGGAGGAGACGGCGAGGAGGGCGCCGGCCTCCCGCTGGGCGCTGACGGCGTCGTGGACCTCCTTGAGCGCAACCGCGGCGCCGTCTGAGCGGCGGCGGCCGCGGTAGACGTCGGCGTAGGCGCCCGAGCCGGCCCGCCCGAGGACCTCGTAGCGGGAGGTGACGTCGGGGCGGCCGTGGATGCTCCAGCTCCCGCCTCCGCCGCCGCCGCCGCCTCCGATCGCCATTGGGATATGGGGATTGCTGGAGGAGTTCCTTTTCCTATGTTGAGTGGAAAGAATAAAAAAATTGCTTGTGGAAAGCTAGAAGAGGAGCGTGCAGGCCGACTGGGCTTTACTCAACGAAATACAATATAAGTCAAGTTAAAAACTAAATATGTTCCATACATTGCATTTTACTCAACGAATGTGTTACTTACCTCACCAAATTGTTTCTCGTGTACCTTACGGTCGCCATACACCCTGACGTGTATCATGATACGATGTACATCAAGATACATCATACCGATCAAATCACGCGGTTGATCTTGTTCTGAATACGGTTATCCCTGGTCAGCCTGACCAACTCTTTGCAGTCAACCTTGACATGGCCTCTATATTGGTAGTAAAGAAATCTTAGATGGCCTCATAAACCACATAGCATGAACATTGAACACCAAATGAGGTGTAATTGAACTAAAAAATAACAGTGATGAGTACATAATAATTCACGACAAGTACCTATGGATCATAATTATGAGATTGTTTTGGTGGTTGCTTACAAAATTTCATATTTTTAATAGTATGTGGTTTCATAATCTTCAACGTGCTGAAAAAGAACGATATATCGTTTTTATAATATAAGTGGCAATTTGAGTTTCAGTGATTAAATAATTAGACGTCTCTAAAGTCGTTTATTCTATACACTTTTCTGGTCTTATCCTCAATCCAATATTGCATCAACGGTATGTGTTCCGTTTAGTATAATCCATAATAGAATTTATCTCGCTGAACTGTAGCATTTCCCAGTACCGTAACCATAATATTGGTTGAAATTAGAAAAATATATAAGATATGAAAATCTTGAAAACATAACTTAACCTGGAGGAGCGGTAGGTTTACCTCAATATTTCTTTTTTCATGTTTGAACTCTACTACGCTAGCTATTAAATGGTCAAGGGTTGGGGTTAGCTTGGGCAAGCTAATAAACTTGATGTTTTGTACACTATCCAACAAACTCCGATACTTAGAGTGCACTTATAAGCTGTGGCAGGACACAAAAGTTTTCCTACCGCGTACAGTACAAAACACTGCATTAACTCGTCTAAAGGCTTCTGGTACATTTTTGTAGCGGCGATTCCAAAGATATATTGTTTGTTTTGTTAAAGGGAAACCAACACGGATTACGAAGGCTGACGCCCACGATCTTATGGGACTGTATGCGGAAGGGCAGGAGTTCTATCCCCTTGCATCCATGAGGGGAACGAGATCCTCTGACGTACGTATTTCTATTGCAGAGGGACATAAATCATTTTCGTTCGTTGATGGCCCATCCGACGGCAGCAGACCAAAGTAGAGGAAACACACGGAAACAGTGAATCCAAAGCATAGAACAACTAGCGCTCCATCCGTGGCGGCGGCGGCAGCTCTGTCGCCCTGGCCACAATGCTCTATGTCTATGCTGTCGCTGCTCTGGTCCAGCCGTGGCCTCCATCGCCACCGCCGCCCCGGCAGTTCCTGCCTTGCAAGTTCCGTGGCGCGGCAGCTCTGTCACCCTCGGCACCGTACTCCATGTCTACGCTGCCGCTGTCCTGGCGCTTGCTGGTCGTGTACTCATCCTCTGTGTTGCCGCTGCCTGGTCGCCGCCCTCATCCCTGGAGGAGAAGGAATCCTTGCCGTCCTGGTTGCCGCCCTCATCCTCTGCGTTGCCGCTGCCGTTGAGTATGTTGGCCGCAACCATTACCCGTAACTGAATTGAACAAGATGGCATGCAGAACAGAACACCGAATCCTTCTCATCTTGGGACAACGGCGACCGGCGTGCATCGGAGAAGCGGGCACGCAAAGGTCGAGTGCGGCGACCAGGTCGACGCAGCTGCCACGGCTGCGTACACCGGGCAGCGGTCGTTGAAACTGCAAAGGTCGAGCTCGGCGACCAGGTCGACGGAGCTGCTGTGGAAGCAAACTTCCAACGCAGACACTGCTTCTGCAGCGGCGACCGCGACGGATGACACGACGGGATCTGAGGCCTCGCAGGCAGAGCTGATCGCCGGCGTGAGCGGACGGCGATGGCGAGCGATAAGTTTATCCTCACCGTTGATTTTGACTTGGGCTGATTGTTTCTACTTTGGTCTGCTACCGTAGGATGGGCCATCAACGAACGAAAATGATTTATGTCCCTCTGCAGTAGAAAGACGTACGTCAGAGGATCTCGTTCCCCATGAGGAGTAGTAAGTTGTTTGACGAATTGAAGGACAAAACAAACAATATATCTATATGGAATCACTGCTAAAAAAAATGTACCAGGAGGATTTGTCTTTAGACAAGTTCATGCAGTGTTTTGTGTTGTACAAACTATTGTGTTCTACCACAACTCCATACGTGCACTCTAAGTATCTGAGTTTGGTGTAAAGTGTACAAAAGATCAAGTCTATTAGTTTGGCCAAGCTAACACCAACTCTTGACCATATGATAGCTAGTGTAGTAGAGTTCAAATATGAAAAAAGCAATCTTGAAGTAAACCTCCCCCTCCGCCAGGTTAATCCAACTGAACAACTATTTTTTTTCTATGTTTTCGATCTTATATATTTTACTAACTTCAACCAATATTCTGCAGTTATGGTACTAGGAAAAGCGGCGGTTCAGCAAGATAGATTTATCTCTAGATTATACTCAATGTAACATACCGTTGATGCAATATTGGACTGAGGAGAAGGCCAGAAAAGTGGATATAATAGACGACTTCGGAGCTTAAACGCTACACGTGTAATAATTATATAAGCACTGGAACTCAAACCGTGACTTATATTATATAATTGATATATCGTTCTTTTTCAGCACGTTGAAGACTGTGAAGTCGCGTACTAGTACAGATATTAAAAGTATAAGTTTTGTAAGCAACCATCAAAACAATCTCATAACCAGTATGGGTGACTGTTGACGTTGACAATCTCATGAGATTGTCTCCGGGCACGAGTTTCATCCCCTTGCATCCGTGAGAAGTAGTAGTAAGTTGTTTGACGAAACTGAAGGATAAAAAACATACAATATATCTTTGAAACACTGCAACAAAATAATAAACCAGAAGGATTTACCTTTAGATGAGTTGATGCAGGGTTTATTTTAGCGGTTTTGCTAGTTCTAAGTCGCCTAAGAACTCACGGGTTCTAAGTCGCGTCCACCACCGTTTGATCATGCGTCAAGATGCGTGCGTTTTTCTTTTTTCTTTTCTTTTTCACGTTTTTTCTAGTTACAAGTGATTTGCAACTGAATTTTTTCCAGTTATAAGTTGGTCGAAACTAATTTTTTTTTAGTTACAAGTGGGTTGTAACTGGATTTTTTTGGTTACAAGTGGGTTGCAACTGAATTTTTTTGCAACAATTTTTAAATTTGAACATTTTTAAGCCAAAACTCATGCGTATGTCATGCTTACGTCACCCGACTTAGAACTCACGAGTTCTAAGTCGACTGAGCTCTAGGCACGCCCTTATTTTAGACTAGCATGGTTTCTTCCGACGGCTGAGAAGACTTGGCCCTGCAGGTCCCGGGTCGGTGATACAGCACATAGACATAAGCTTTGATGAGGAGACGGTGTACACGGTAGTCACCACGGTCAAGCCCGGTGGCCTCGTCTGGGTGACCAGCTGCAGCACCTCTGCTCGGCCGGAGACGGCGGTCGTCCGGTCGATGAAGGTTGGGTCGCTGAGAAGGCTGCGCCATGGCCTGGGGACACAGCGGCGGCGGATGGCGTCCCATGTCTGTAGTTTCAGAAAGATCTCACGCAAAATCACATCTGCGATTGATTCCATGGTTGGACGCCGCCACGAGACTGCATCAAAGCATATATATAGTTTGGTCTGAAGAGTTGGACATGGAAACGATGCATGCATCAACAAGGTATCCATATATTCAGGTAAAAAAAAGGTATCCATATGTTGTCGCCGTGCCCGCATTTATTTGGTTTGATGGACAAGGAAACGATCGCACGTCCGTGCAGGTTATTTCCAGAGTACTGCCCTTTATTTTGAGTACATTTTTTTACGACGTTTTTGTGGCGATATTTGGTTCTGGATTTGTTGCGTGTTTTCTTAGATAAATATGGTGCAATCTAGTATCTATCTTTCTGTTAGGGCCATTAAAACTAAGCTAAAAATGAGCCCTCTCACGACCTATCAGTTTTCGGTGTTGGATTGTGTTGCCTAATTTCTTTTCTTCGGATCTTTTTAAGGTTTTGGAATGGGTCAACTGTCTCTAGGACGCTCCTCTGGAGGTCAAATTGGCCTTCCGTGGTTAAATGAGCCTTAAAAGTCCATCTACTCTAGGCCAACTAGATGATAACCGCCCGTTATTGTGGGAATTGTTAGATATATTTACATAGTTCCCTATAAGTCTTTTATCATCACAACTTACAACATTTATTATTACAACTAACATGATCATGTAAGGTCTGGTCATCATGCAACCATGGATCACTTTGAAATCGTTGAAAGCTAAGGGAAGACAGATCTGGATATTTCAAAATCTGATCGTGTCCCATGTGTTAAGATTCATGAGAAAAATATATTATTGTCTTAGCATGAAAAACAGAAGAACCACTCTTCGTGTACCAAGGGAACATTGCATCCTATTTAGAGCAACGAATGAGCCGCAGATAAAAGGATTGGTTTGTCCAAAATGTGTTTCATAATTACTTAATTAGATTTCATGAAGCTTCAACGGAATAATTATAAATTACATTGGTGAAAGACCAGCACCTCCATTTTGTTGCTTCAAAGTCTCCTGAAGCACAACGCATGGATGAAGCAAAATGGAAACAACGGAATGGTAGGGGTGTAGTAGGAAAATTGAAGTGCATGCAGTTTGATGCTTAGAGAACGAACTATATTGATAAATACCGATTTGATATTTCAAAGTGAAGATTGCACCTGATATATTGTTTTGTAGCCATACTCCATAGCAGTCTCAAATTGGGGTCGAGCTCCATAATCATAGAAAGTAAATCCATATGGTGTTGCCCAATGATAATCATTTCATTTTCTATCCAGATTCAGGGTGTTGAAAGATTGAAGCAACCTTGTGAAGCTGTCATCCATAGCAGAAACTTATATAAGAGCATACCAGAAGGTAGCGGGTAGAACTAAAATTCAGTACCATATTACGTTTAAATCTATGTATGTCCACTAATCTGCTTGATTTCCTTCATGTCAGAAAGTTCAGCAAACCAATCGTACATCTATTGAGAGCGCAATCAAGAAAATACTCCAAGGCGTACATACAGGGAGAGTACATACCAAATCTTCTTGGATGTTTGCTCCCAATTCTAGAGGAAGTAACCATGTAGAATAATGAACTGCCAAATTATTGCCAGGAGTAGGACACGACTTATCTAAAAAGGAATATGCTCTCAAGAAACAATAGCTTGGGGATTGACGGTCATGTATCCAGCTTGTCGTCGACTGGCGAAACCAGGGAAAATATGCTAGAAAACTGGCAGAAGGTTGAGAACAGGCAAGGGATTACTCACTGGTCATCAGATTTGAGGTCGCCGGTGATCGGAATTGGGGCAGGTTTGTTGTGGGGGATGTCAGGACTCAGGACTGGATTTACTCGCAACATGATCAATGAATTTGAAGGACGACGGTGACTGATTGGCTACCATGATCAGTTTCTTCCGTGCGGTTTGATGCCTCCTCCATGCATCCTTCTGTGTTTATGATAGTGGATGGGCCAATAGGGAGTGGAGTAGACAGAGAAGAACATGCGATGGAAGGTTACTTTCCGTGGCTGAAGTTGCTGCTCCTGGGAAAAGGGGAAGATCAAACAAATTAGAGGTTTAGTGGGTTCCAACTATTTAGAAAAAGAATGAAAAATAGAAGATGACACATGCATGAATAGGTAGCGGGGAAGGGTGACAACCAATGGGAAAATTGAAGTGATGTGGTATGCTTACATGTTGAGAGAATTCCTTATAGTGGTTTTTGTCTAGATACATCTTCTTTTTGACAAACTTGAGACATTTATTTGTGGACGGAGGGAGTAGAAGATATGAGCGACATGACAAAACATGATGGAAATGAGAAAAAATGTGTCACAAGACAGATCGGGAGAATGGGTGAGGGAGAAAGGCGACCTAGGCTGCACTGTAGGGATGGATTGGGACTTCGGAGAGTCCACGCGGGAGGGAAGGAGACACCGATCCTCCCCAGTTCATACGACGACGATAGACGAAGGAAAGTGATTGAACTTCAAACGCCTGCCTTGATTCCGGAGTTAAGTTTTAGTTCCCGTAACCCCACTAATGGCATGTAGTATCATGGAAACCGCCGGCGGGATCTGTCAGTTTTCGCCCGTTGGATTGGATTGTGTTGCCTAAACATTTTTTCGTCAGATCTCTTTAGGGTCTGTTTGATTCTGCTTTTTCAACCTGCTTCTGCTTTTAAAAGGCTAAAAGCTAACAAGAATTACTACTATTTATTGACTTTATGAAAAGAAAAGGGGTATTTTTCATAGCAGATTTCATAAAAGCAGCCTGCTTTTCGTAGTGTTATTTGTAAAGCAAGCGCACCCCTGCTTCCCCTGCTTCCGATTTTAACTTTGGACAAATATTACCCACCAATGCCACCGATAAGTCATACCGCTTCACTCTTATATCTTTCCTCCTCGTATAGATCGCACGCCATCTCCCTAATCGTTCGTTAATTTCTTTCCCCTCTTCCCGATCGCATGACGGTGCCCACGCATTGCTAGGGTTCGCTATGACTCGCTCCTTCGGTCGGGGGCCGGCCGACTGCAGCACAACGCATGTCTACCGTATCTTCCCGTCTTCGTTCCTTACCACCGATCCTGTTTTTACTGTTCATCGTGAGGAAGACCTGCCTCCAACATCGATCAAGCAGACATTAATTTATCACCGGCCGCTCTCAACGTCATGTAGCCTTCTCTCCCTCAACTTCTCAGCGGACCTAGCATCACGGTGGTGTCGTTGTTTTGTTATACGCCAGCCATCATGTGCAACGTTATTATTAACATGTCAGTTTGTGTACAATACTTGTTTTACGCTCAATTACAATATAAGCACTCTCTCAGATGTTAAAGACAATCTGTGTCAAAACTACAATTTCACAGTTGGTCCAACCAAATGTGACGCCCCAAAATCGGTACTATGTAGATTTAAACGCTCCTGCCGAAATCCGCATAATAACGATTTTAGGTCGCCCACCAGACATAATATGCACGCCAAAACATGTGTATTATGTGGGTGGAATTGTGATAACATTACAATAGTTCCGATACATCCACAAATACAACAGAAGATATAATACAACAACGACTCGAACGAGTGAAGATACAAATGTTACAATACAAAGATACAAATGACAGCGGAAGCAAAATAGTATCCGACTACGGACAAGAAGCAAATTGGACTAAGAGCCCTGAAGATAAGCAATGGCACCATATCCCTGCCCAGCCAAGCCGGAGGGATTACCAAGCTAACGTCGTCAGACTTCAAACCTGTTGACTGCACATAAAGCATAACCAAAAGAGGGTCAGGGCACTCCCTGTCAAGCAAAAACGACTTTCCTACTTTCTACATCATATCCCAAAATATAGGGGAGGTGGACTTAGCGGCAGCAGCACTAGCAACCTAAAGAGACACGCTACAACTTCCGTCTAATTAGAGAGGGATAAGAGAGCGCATGAGATAACCAACTACTACTAACACCAATCATAACCCTTTCTCGGATTAACCCCCTCAACCAAGTATGAGGAAGCAATTCGGGAAAACTCAGACATTGAACAGTTTTAGTTACAATTTATTGTGAAAGTAATTCTATATTACTAGTCAAATTAATTAACATTAGTTAGGTGTAAGTTGTCTAGATCTTGTTAGCCAACATCATCACCAAGTCGTCCATAACCGTGGACACGGCTCATCGATAAGATTATACCCTGCAGGGGTGCACTACTGGACCCATACTCGCATGATCAACCCAGTCAAAAACATTAGGGCCTCTCAACCCAAATCTTTTCCTTCACCGAAACAAGTCCAGGAGCCACGAGAGCTATGCTGGTCCCGGCGAAAAGGGTGCGACTCCCGCAGGACACACCCCTCCGCACCAACAGGCCGCGCCCTATATGCGTGTAACAAGTCACACCGCCAAAGTAAAATAGTACACTAGTATCAATGCATATGAGACAAATGGAAACCCGAACTAGGTGCAGCTCCCGGACAAGTCGAAGTTCCAGTCAAAGTCGAGGGGGGCTCCATAGGGCCTCCCAAAAGTGGTTAATACGCTCAAAATTGGATCCGAGGACAAAATCTCAGTTCCTAGGTCGACACTTAGCAGAACAAAGCACCTCGCAAGGCCTTCCGCCGGTGCCTTATCATTTAATTATAATACCCCAGATATAATACAACATTTTATTAAGGTAGAATAATATGTCAAGCTAAGCATATGAAATATAAGACCAACTGACGACTCGCACAACCAACTCTAAGCATGAGCTACGACTCGCAAGGCTAACAAATAAACATACAACAGGTGATAGGATGTGGGGATAAAGCTGTATAGGCTGCAGGATAAACATGTGATGGGATCGCAAATTCAAGAATCGATTACTAGGCTAGAAGAGATCAACGGCAGAAATGAAAGACAATGTATAGGTAAACAAGCAAACTTTGCTTGCTGGTGTCGTCGTGGCGAACAGACAGATGCCTACGGGTAGGCTAATTTGTGGGGCCGATGGATGCTAGGGGATCTCGGGGAGGGATTGCGCGATGAACTCGCGTGCAGGTAAACACAACCGACACGATGACACGAGGATTTACCCTGCTTCGGGGCTCTAGTGAGGAGATAAAACCCCTACTGCAGCATCTAGCCTACTCGGTATATTTCTCCTCTTTATATCCGGGCTACAATATGCTCCGCGAGCTGCTAGATATGCCTCCATGAAGTTTTGGGAGCAAATGGGAAGGGGGGGAATGAAGTAGTGGGGTGGTGGTCTCCCTCTCCCCCTCCCCTGGTGCCCTTTATATAGGAGAGCCCAGGGGACAAGCCAGGGACAAGAAGACAGAAAACACTATGCACGGTACACTGTTCACGATTTGACTGATGGGGTCCCGTTGGCACTGTTCACAGCGTCACATGCAGTGTACTGTTGTCCCGTCGGAGATACTGTAGCGTTATTGTAGCCCTGCTGGGCATGCATTGTATTTTGTCTTCTAGCCCATGTCCACCGTTTGGTCTGTCCTGTAGCGGGTGTTTTGAGTATTGGCACGGGCTATCTCCTTATCCCCTATATCTTGATCATCTCGCTCCGGCAGTGGACCAACCCGGAATAACCACTCCTCCGTCACCTTTGTTCCATCCGACACGCGGGGAACTCGGCTTGGCCGAATCGAGGGACGTCATTCATACGTGAGCCGGAGGGGGCGGTTGGACGCAGCCTGGGCGATGTCGGAGGAGGCGAGCTCGGGCGCGGCCGGGAGTTTCCGCGATGCGGTTTAGGCGCGAGGCGGAAGCGAGCGCCCCGGCGCGGTGCGGCGGCGAGCGCCCCGGCGCGGTCAAGGCCGAGGTTGCCCGGATTAGGGGCTTGGTCGAGGATGCCAGGCCGAGGAAGCTGGGCCGTCGCCGGAGTCAGAGGAGGACGAGGGCAGCGAAGTCGGGGGGCGACCGGCGAGCACGTCCGAGTGGAGGCGAGGGCGCGCCGGCGCGGCGCGGTTGGCGGCCGGTCCGCTCTCGGCGTTGCGGGAGGCGATGATGGTGGAGGAGCCGAGGTCGGAGGAAGCCGGCGGGGGACGGGGGCCTTGAGGTCGATGTCGGGGATGCCGCGGTTGATGAAGACGCCGGGCTCGCCCGGCCGATGCCGGGCGCCGCGACCGCCTCAGAGGCGAGGGAGCATGGCGAGACCCGAGGTTGGGGGAGCCGGGGAAGTCGCTGTCGGGGATGCGGGTGGAGGAGGACGGAGCCGGGCCGGCGTGCCGAGGCGGCGAGGTCGGGGGTGCGCTGGGGCGAGCTCGGGCCGGAGTTGCGGGAGGTGGCCGGGCGAGGGCGCGGCCGAGATCGGGGGTCGGGGTAGACGAACTCGGGAGCGAGGGGGTCGCGGTCGTGGGAGGCAGTTGGAGATGTCCGAAGTGCTCGATACAGTCAACTCGGTTTGACCGAGATGTGGATCTTGGCCCGCATGGGTCTCGGCCCAGCTTCGTATACCGTTCAGAATAACCCCGAAGTCGGCCCGGGAACTCCTTTTTTCCCCCTTATCTTTATCCTTTAATCATATTCGCTCCCCTTCTTCTCCTGTAATAACATAATTGTCCCGCAACTTTGGGGTATCGGGGAAGTACATCCCCGACACTAGTCCCCGAGTTTATGGGGGATTCGCGGAATCGCGCATCAACTTAAAAATCAAATAGTTACAGGAATTTTCCATACCGAAAGTCTCGTTGTTAGAGGTCTCGGGGATCACATCCCCGACACTAGTCCCCGAGGCTACGTGGGACTCGCAGAGTCGCGCGCAGACTTAGAAGAAATCTCAACCTCATCGTTTTCACTTGCTCCACCGAGTACCTGCAAAAATACAATCATATGCCGGTTCCTTAGCCACTCTGGGCGTTTTACCGACATAGATTTCTTCGGCCACCGCCGGTCTGACACAAACACATAACACATGCCGGCGTTATGCCACTCTGGGCGTATACCGACACGGACGCCTCATGCGCCGGCTTGTAGCCACTCTGGGCGTGTACCGACACAGAGTCTCATGTGCCGGCGTTTAGCCACTCTGGGCGTATACCGACACAGACGCCTACACACACAATGTCACACAGGTATCTCGGGTGTTTTGGAATCTCGGTATGTCGGTATGTCGGCCCCTCTGGGCATATCACACATATTTTGGTATCTCGGCCACTCCGGGCGCCTCACAGGTGTCTCGGTATCTCAGATGTTGCCTTTGGCGAACTTTGATACACCGAGATAAACGACGATTTGGGAAATATTGCCCGATGCCATGATACATTGGCGAACCGAAATAAACAGGGATCAGGAGATATGGTATGATGCCACGATATGTCGGCGGACCGACATAATTAGCGATCTGGAGATATCGCAGTATGCCATGATATATTGGCGAACCGAAATAAACGGGGATCTGGAAATTTTGCGTGATGCCGCGATATATGGGCCAGCTGATACCCCAGACCATATGCAATATATCTTGAGGTAACAATAAATATAAGATAGATCCGAGATAACTGATATAATCAAGACTTTCGACATGAGTATCCTTGCGGTAAAACCGATATCACCTTTCAACGTTAGTTAAGACATATATATTTTAACAAGAATAAAGACAGAAAATAACTCTTAGCAGCAAACCACACAATAGGACAGAGACTCGGTTTCCACCGAGTCCCCGGGTAAATTTTCAGATATAGCAGGCAGACAAAGGAGCCCGGCAGTCCCCGAGTCCAGTTTCGGGATGCCGGCACACAAATGATACAATAAGAAGCAGGATACAACAAGCATATAAATAAATATAAACCGCGCTACTCCACCGACTAAGCATGCAAGGTAGAACTAATCAGTAAGCCAGTCCCTGGGTCAAGACATCTTGCTCCCGGGGAAAAACAGATAGATGACAAACAGGTGAAACAGGGCAGTCCCCGGGTTACGATATCTCGTTCCCGGGTAAACAATTAAACTAATCATGCATGGGCAGTTCCCGAACAAATTTAAGATAACGTAAATGTAAGGTACAGATGACGATACTTACGGAGCACAGGAGCGGTTGGGGATGTCGGAGGCGACATAATCCGGGTAACTGGTGTGCAACTGCCAGGGGTCCACTGATCATGAGTGTCGGGGTAGTCTCCGGCGGCTGGTGCCCGTGATGCAGGGATGCTGGTTTGGGATGTCGATGACCGGTTTCCGCGATGCGGGGACGTCGATGACCTCCACTCGCGGTGCAGGGATGTCGGAGAGCTCTACCCGCAGCGCAGGGATGTCGGCCACCTCTACCCGCAGCGCAGGGATGTCGGTGACCTCTACCCGCAGTGTAGGGACGTCGGCGACCTCAACCCGCGGCGCAGGGATGTCGGCGAACTCAACCCGCCGCGCAGGGATGTCAGCGACCTCAACCCGCAGCGCAGGGACGTCAATGACCACTGCCCGCAGCACAGGGATCCCTGATTTAGGATCCCGGATTTTGGGACGCCGGTGACCGCCACCCGCGGCGCAGGATGTCACTGACCACTGCCCGCAGCGTAGGGATCCCGGATTTAGGATCCCGGATTTTGGGATGTGGGTGACCGCTACCCGCGGCGCAGGATGTCAGTGACCACTGCCCGCAGCGTATGGATCCCGGATTTAAGATCCCGGATTTTGGGATGCCGGTGACCGCTACCCGCGGCGCAGGATGTCAGTGACCACTGCCCGCAGCGTAGGGATCCCGGATTTAGGATCCCGGATTTTGGGATGCCGGTAACCGCTACCTGCGGCGCAGGGTGTCAGTGACCACTGCCCGCAGCGTAGGGATCCCGGATTTAGGATCCCGGATTTTGGGATGCCGGTGACCGCTACCCGCGGCGCAGGATGTCAGTGACCACTGCCCGCAGCGTAGGGATCCCGGATTTTGGGATGTCGGTGACCGCTACCCGCGGCGCAGGATGTCAGTGACCACTGCCCGCAGCGTAGGGATCCCGGATTTAGGATCCCGGATTTTGGGATGCCGGTGACCGCTACCCGCGGCGCAGGATGTCAGTGACCACTGCCCGCAGCGTAGGGATCCCGGATTTAGGATCCCGGATTTTGGGATGCCGGTGACCGCTACCCGGCGCAGGATGTCAGTGACCACTGCCCGCAACGTAGGGATCCCGGATTTAGTATCCCGGATTTTGGGATGCCGGTGACCGCTACCCGCGGCGCAGGATGTCAGTGACCACTGCCCGCAGCGTAGGGATCCCGGATTTAGGATGTCGGGTCCCGTCCGAAATTGTTCCCGCAAGCGCCACTCTGCCCCACGGTGGGCGCCAACTGTCGTCGTGGCGAACAGACAGATGCCTACGGGTAGGCTAATTTGTTGGGCCGATGGATGCTAGGGATCTCGGGGAGGGATTGCGCGATGAACTCGCGCGCAGGTAAACACAACCGACACGATGACACGAGGATTTACCCTGCTTCGGGGCTCTCGTGAGGAGATAAAACCCCTACTGCAGCATCTAGCCTACTCGGTATATTTCTCCTCTTTATATCCGGGCTACAATATGCTCCACGAGCTGCTAGATATGCCTCCATGAAGTTTTGGGAGCAAATGGGAAG
Organism: Poa annua; assembly: GCA_026929855.1. Taxonomy (NCBI): domain Eukaryota; kingdom Viridiplantae; phylum Streptophyta; class Magnoliopsida; order Poales; family Poaceae; genus Poa; species Poa annua. The sequence continues at coordinate 85,265,607 of CM049430.1, forward strand.
GGGGAAAATGAAGTAGTGGGGTGGTGGTCTCCCTCTCCCCCTCCCCTGGTGCCCTTTATATAGGAGAGCCCAGGGGACAAGCCAGGGACAAGAAGACAGAAAACACTATGCACGGTACACTGTTCACGATTTGACTGATGGGGTCCCGTCGGCACTGTTCACTGCGTCACATGCAGTGTACTGTTGTCCCGTCGGAGATACTCTAGCGTTATTGTAGCCCTGCTGGGCATGCATTGTATTTTGTCTTCTAGCCCATGTCCACCGTTTGGTTTGTCCCGTAGCGGGTGTTTTGAGTATTGGCACGGGCTATCTCCTTATCCCCTATATCTTGATCATCTCGCTCCGGCAGTGGACCAACCCGGAATAACCACTCCTCCGTCACCTTTGTTCCATCCGACACGCGGGGAACTCGGCTTGGCCGAATCGAGGGACGTCATTCATACGTGAGCCGGAGGGGGCGGTTGGACGCGGACTGGGCGATGTCAGAGGAGGCGAGCTCGGGCGCGGCCGGGAGTTTCCGCGATGCGGTTTAGGCGCGAGGCAGAAGCGAGCGCCCCGGCGCGGTCAATGCCGAGGTTGCCCGGATTAGAGGCTTGGTCGAGGATGCCGGGCCGAGGAAGCTGGGCCGTCGCCGGAGTCAGAGGAGGCCGAGGGCAGCGAAGTCGGGGAGCGACCGGCGAGCACGTCCGAGTGGAGGCGAGGGCGCGCCGGCGCGGCGCGGGTGGCGGCCGGTCCGCTCTCGGCGTTGCGGGAGGCGATGGTGGTGGAGGAGCCGAGGTCGGAGGAAGCCGGCGGGGGACGGGGGCCTTGAGGTCGATGTCGGGGATGCCACGGTTGATGAAGACGCCGGGCTCGCCCGGCCGATGCCGGGCGCCGCGACCGCCTCAGAGGCGAGGGAGCATGGCGGGACCCGAGGTTGGGGGAGCCGGGGAAGTCGCTGTCGGGGATGCGGGTGGAGGAGGACGGAGCCGGGCCGGCGTGCCGAGACGGCGAGGTCGGGGGTGCGCTGGGGCGACCTCGGGCCGGAGTTGCGGGAGGCGGCCGGGCGCGGACTCGGGCGAGGGCGCGGCCGAGATCGGGGGTCGGGGGAGACGAACTCGGGAGCGAGGGGGTCGCGGTCGTGGGAGGCAGTTGGAGATGTCCGAAGTGCTCGATACAGTCAACTCGGTTTGACCGAGATGTGGATCTCGGCCCGCATGGGTCTCGGCCCAGCTTCGTATACCGTTCAGAATAACCCCGAAGTCGGCCCGGGAACTCCTTTTTTCCCCGTATCTTTATCCTTTAATCATATTCGCTCCCCTTCATCTCCTGTAATAACATAATTGTCCCGCAACTTTGGGGTATCGGGGAAGTACATCCCCGACACCAGGAATCCCGCATGGAATTAAGCAGATCTTGTCGTTGCTCACACATCTCAACGTCTTATCCGCGAAGAAGCAACAAACACTAGAAAACGCAAAAGATGCATTTTACAACTACGGCAAAAGATCCAGCATGATCATGGAACAGAGGAATGACATGGCACGATGCAATGCGAGATGCACTTAATCCAAAATAAGCGGAACCGGGATTCCGACAATTAATATTTAGGTGTAAGTTATTTATTTACCCGCAATATTAAATGTTGGTTAGCATGGCAACACATGGCATGGGTGATCTAATTAAATTAAATGAGATAGGGAATTATATATTTATTACCCCACACATTCCATATTGAATTATTTAGGTGATTTGCTACCCCACCAAACCCCAGAGATGCAACACAGTCAATTATGATGCGATATGCACAAGATTGATGGCATTTTATAAAATAGGTATAGGGTTAGAGTTTGGATTCGTACGTCGGGTCGGGTGAACTAGAGTTCAAAACCGATGTCTTTGGTCCGTAGAGGAAGTAGTCGTCGTCGTGAAAGTAGTCGTCGCGGAACCGGGGCATCGTCGTTTTTCGGTGTCGTGGAAGTGGTCGGGTAGTCGTCCGGGTGGTCGTTGTTTGGGGCACCAGCATCGGGGTCGGTGGCGCACTTTTCGCATCTAGTCTTCGGACCACGGCAACGGTTTCAAGTCACGCACGAAGGAGGCCACACACAAAGCGAACACAGACGAGACGGACACGAAGAGGAGTCCTTGTCGACGGTCAAGGGCACAAAGGCCTTGGGCAGAATATTTCCAGCACGGCATGAAAGGGGTGCCCGCGAGGCGCCGAACTTCTTGCGGACTCGCTGCAAACACCTAGCGGGCAAGGACGCGGCCGTGGTGCTGTCCCACCGGGACGACGACGGCCGACAGCGCGCGGAGCTCGGGGAGACGCGGTTTTTGCGCAGGAGGTCGGCGCCGGCGCAGAGGCGGCCGTGGGCGCGCTCGGGACGAAGGGAGGAGCGGCGGCGGAGGCCCGCGAGCGGCCGGCGGTAGCTGCTCGAGCCGAGCTCGGCGGCGGAGGTTTGCGGCAGGCCGGAGCAAGGGCTGGCGGGGGAGCTCGGGACGGCCGGTGCGGGCGAGCGGGAGGCGGCGTGGCGTGGGCAGCGCGCGGGCGGCAGCTGCGTACGGCGTCGGGGCGGCGCGGCGTGGGGAGCGTGCGGGAGCTCGGGCCGGGAGGAGGCGCGGGCAGCGGCCGAAGGTGCGCGGCGGCGGGGAGCGGCTGACGTGGGGATACCTTTCGACTAGCCCACCGTAAGGCTACCTGGGCCGCGCCAAGCACGGAAAGGCCCACAGAAGGCCCACTCGGGGTACCACGTATCCTAGTCCAACTCGGTTAGGTATTGTAACCTGCCATATCTGTACCAACCGCCCGAGACCTGGCTGCCTATAAAGCCAGGAGGGTTGCCCGTCCTAGAAGACACGCTCATAGCCACCACCACAAACCCTAGCGAGATCGCAATCTCGTCATTGTAATCGCTACTCGCATCAATAATCAGACAAGCAGGAGTAGGGTGTTATCCTCCGGGAGCCTGAACCTGGGTAAAGCCTTGCTTGTCAGCCGTCGTGATCACCAACACCTCTCTCTTTCCCCATCAATCGACCCGGGGTGCACAACCCTGGGATTTGCCGAGTTACCACCTCGTCAGCGGCCGGCGGCGGGGAGGCGGAGCTCGGTCTGGAGGAGGCGCACGGGGCATGGGGCGCACGGGGTTGGGGCCGGAGGCAGCGGCGGGCGCGGCCGGAGGCGGCGCGGCGTGCGGGAGGGGGAGGAGGCGACGTCGCGCTGGCGGCGGGGCGCTGGAGACGGCCGGGCGCGGGAGAGGCGTGCAGGGGAGCTCGGGGCGCTCGGGCACGAGCGACTGCGGGCTCGGGAGCGAGCTCGGGAGGATTTCTCCCGTGCGGGCTCGTGCGGGAAGAGGAAAGGAAGGAAAAGAGGAGAAAAACAAGAAAAGAAGAAGAAAGGAAGGAGAAAAGGAAAAGGAGTGATGGAAAAGGGAAAAAGAAAAAAGAGAAAAAGGGGAGGGGGTGGCTGCAAAAATTTCAGAGGGTGGGAAAAGTTTTCAGGGGGACAAAACCTATGGTTTGGGTTAGATGGGCTTTTGGGCTTTTATTTCTTTCTACTTTATTCTTTTCTGTTTTATATTTTTAAAACAAAATAGAAGAGGAATTTGAATATGAAAACTATACAAAATAGTTTTAGGTTTTCATAGGCAATCTAATAAACTAGTTTTTAACATTTTGCAAAAGATTTAAAATAATATAATTTTTAATTAATTTAAAATGCATTTGATTTTAATTGTGGAAATTTAATTTAAATGCAACAAATTAAATTAATGAGATGCAATGCGATGCGATGTTGATGAAAAAAGAAAACTCACAAAATTGAAAGGGGATAAATTCCGGGGCGTTACACCAAACAACTTTCATCGTTTTCACAGTTATCTGCTGAGAGCAGGTTTCCCACAGTTCACAGCTCACAACAGATTTTTCAGAATCCACAGCTCAAACAAACAGACCCTTGGTGTGTTCACCTCCGGAACGAGATGGAATGGAACGGAACGGTTCCGCATTTGGAACCCGTTCTTGTGTTCGGTTGTAGAATGGAATGGAATGGAGTGGTTCCTCATAATGAAATATTCCCCGTAGATCCGGAATGGAGTGGTTCCTCCGATTTGGCCGGACGAGGTGGAACGGCCGGCTAATCATTCAGTTTAGGATTAAGTTTAGCAATAATTAATCAAACTTAGCAATAATTAACCAATATTAGGAATAATTAATCATGATTAGAAATAATTAATCAAGTTTAGAAATAACTAATAAAATTTTGTAATATTTCATTCTCACACATTCCATTCTCATCCAATTTCAAAACTAAACACGAGAATGGAACCGTTCCGTGACATTTTTTTGTCCGAACTGAACACAAGAATGGAATGGAACCGTTCCATTCCATTCCACTTGGTTCCAAAAGTGAACACACCCGTTCTGGAATGGGCCAACTGTGCCAAAAGTCTAGGATTTCTCCTTAAGGAGATGGACGCAGTAGAACTATTTATTTGTAGTATCCCTCCAAAACGCTGCTGACTGGCCGACCCCATGCGTAGACGCTTGACATATATGGACTCATACAACTCCTTATTTCTAGGGAGTGTATAGGTTGAAACGATTACTTCGTACGGTACGTGTGAATCAGGTAGTGCGGCAATCCAGAACATAATGCACCATGGACCGGAAAGTCACCATGGACCAGTGTTCCTGCTAGTTACAAAAAAATTGAAACCGTATTTTTGAGTTTCAAACAATTCTGAAAAAAGCTGGAGGTAGGTAATGATGTATCCCAAAAATATGTAAATCTGACCTTTAAATATTTTATATTATGGGTCACACAAAAATGACAAAAGCTGATAAAAGTTACATATTTGAAACTATATATGCATACTCAGATCAACACGAGGTTGCCATTTTTGTGTGTAGATCAAAATACAAAGTATTTGAAATTGATTTTCTACAGGTTTGTAAAATACACCAGCGGCTACATCCACACACAAAAAATCAGAATCTATTGAAACTAGTACTAAATATGATTTTCGAATTTTGTTTTAATAGCAGTTGCACTGGACCCCAGGAGCCAAGAATCTCCACTCGGCATGTACGTATATCACACTTCAAGGTTTTAGAAAAGGAAATAATACTATGTGCATCGTGGGATTGTCCGAACATGCAAGTTGGCGACACAAACGGCCGACGCTGATCCCGAGCGTGCTTGAAATAAATCCAAAGGCTATCTCGTATGGTCGCCGTCAGCAGCCTGGTCGGTCATGACAGACATACACCGACGAGTGACGACGCCGGCCAAATCAAAGGGTCATACGATTGGAATTTGCTGGTTTTACTGACGCCCGACGATAGTGGCAATGTTAACAAATTTAACTTTTTAAAATTCATTTCATAAAATGAAACAATAAAAAAAAACAGACTTGACCCCTTTTTCATGGCGTCATACAACGCCGCGCAGTCAAAAGTGTTGTGGACCTTGCCACGTCGCATGGCAGACCTCCTAGACGCAAGTTCGGCGTCCCATGTCACATCCGCGTTGTACTACTGACCACGACCCTCTGAGACAAGGCGTTGTACCATTTGAATAGATAGCACGCGCCAGTCTTCCCCAAATCACTTACTCTTTCTTCCTCCTCCAGCTCGAAGTTCTAACACACACCCTCTCACACTCATGTTACTTCATTTCCACTCAAATCCATCCGGATCGAAGGGTTTCTTCGTGGAATTCACCCCCTATGTATTCTCTACGGTATGCTTACTCGTTACCTCATTTTTGTCAAACCAAACTATTATGATTTTATTGCATTTTTCATTTTTGAGGAAAGCCTAGAAAGTGGTGTGGGGGCAAATATTTAGATTTGTTTCAATATCGTTATGTTTCAAACTAGATGACTCATGTCTAGATAGATCCACTTTTAGCCAAATACAAGTCATCTAATTTGAAACGGATGGAGTATGAATTTAGGGTGGCAGAAATAAAATCCCTATTTTTAGGTGAAGAAAATACCCATTAAGAATAAGTCTTGGCTATACCTATAGGAAACAACGACCAGGGCCGATGTCGTCGGTTTTCTTTTCTGCGTCTCCAATTGCTTTTTATGTCTTGGAGGGGTGACGGACCGCGACCCCTCGTTAGGAGGTTTCCGTTTTGCTTTTTTTTATTATTATTTTATGTCTTTATTCGGATGGTGAAGCGGCTACATCCCACTGTCAGACCTCCTTCTTACCTATTTGAATGTATATCGTGCCAATCTAACATAAGCCATTAAGCCCCTATTTTATTTATTTTTTCTATCTAATTTGCTTTCTTACTAAATATATTTGAAACTTTTTTTTTGAAATTTAAACCACATATATTAGGTCAGCAAGCAGCCTCATTAAAACCCTGCCAGTCCCTTTTGGTATCCTGTTTAGGTAAAGTGTGCGTCTGAAACTTACCGCTTTAAGCATTCAGTATAGTTACATCATGCACAAGGGTGCTTAAAAGAAAATCAGGGGGTTCCTCATGCCAAACAATTGACAGAGGACCCTCCGCTCTACTAGCTAAAATATCAACTACCCTATTAGCCTCTCTAGGACAATGGTCGAAAAAAAACAGAGAGTTAAGAAAAATGCACTATATATCTTTCGGGTTTAAGTATGAATGCGAGAGTAAATCTAATCGTAGCAGCAAAGATCAAAAGATATTAGTCCAGAGACGATCGATTGGCAGACAACTACCAAATATAAGGGGAGTATAAAGTTCTGCGTGATCTAGTGGTACAAAACACATTGCACAAAGTTTGTGCTAACCAGTAGGCATCAGAGAGAATCACATATTGAGTTAGGAATCATCAACAACATCATCATCATCCCCATGATCGGAAGAATCCCCCTGCATGTAGAAAGAATCAGGCACGTACTCCAACCATGGGAGGCGCTCCTTGCTCCTCTGGACCTGTGCGTCGAACAGTGCCTTGACCTTGGCGAAGACCGTATCGGGGTCGTCGTCAGACTCGCAGCCGTCATCCCACGCAGCCGAGTCGTCCAAGTCGTCCTGCAGGTAGGGGTCATCCCAAATCACCACCGCCGCGTCGCCGTCTCCTTATGGATCGGCTCGTCGTCCTCTGACTTCCTTTTTGATCCAACCATCGACTTGGTGACGAACTGCTCCAGGGAAACCTTCTCCTCCATGCCGGCCATCGGGATTTGCTTGAATCTCTTGAGTTGCGGTGGTTATTGATGGGATTTCTAGTGGACGTCGACGGGAGGAGGGGGCGGCTCGATCGTGTATATATCTCCCGCGCACAGAGGCAAACCGTAGCTATAGCTTCCCTCCCAACTTCCGAGTCGGTATGGAGCCCATCTCCTCCTCGGACCGGACTCGTATTGACTAGGATTTTCTTCATTAAGAGAAGTTTTTATTTGGCATCACTTTAAAATCGTCTTCCCCATCTGATTAAAATAAGGGCGTGCCTAGAGCTCAGTCGGCTGACGTCAGCATGAGATTTACATGAAATTTATTTAACTCTGGAAAAAAATCACTTGTGGGTCACTAGCGACCCACTTGTAACTGAAAAAAACTCACTTGAGAGCCACTTAGAACCCACTTGTAACTCAAAAGAAGTCAAAAATTCAAAAAAAAAAAAATCAGTTGCGACTAATTTGCAACTGGAAAAAATTCAGTTGCAACCCGGTTACAATTAGAAAAATCTCGGTTACAAGTCACATGTAACTGGAAAAAGCGCAAATGGAAAAAAAACCGCATCTTGGCGCATGATCGAACGGTGCTGGACGCGACTGAGAACTCGTGAGTTCTCAGGCGATTTCGAATTAGCAAAACTGTTAAAATAAGTCTTCCTGTTTAAGCATCTAATTTTATTTCTTTCACACTCTACTGCAAGTCGGAACACACACACCAGGAAAAACTTGATTTTCCCTTTTTATTTTGTTCGGTGGAATGGGCCAGTGAGTTTTCTAACTATTTCCTCTATTAACTTCGATCACAAAGTGGGGAGACATGAAGCCAATTTACTCAGATTCAAAAACTCTACATCTGCTTTGTCTTGTATTGGATTATGGTACATTCTGGCCTACTGGCGGCTTTCTTCCCGAGGTACATTCTACTTTTACAGTGGAGGGAAGGGGCCGGTAGGACATGTCCGCCAGTGTCGGTCTCGCCCAGCCGACACCTCTCCACCAACGTGTTGCCATGTGGGATGGTTGTCGCTTGGCCAGTCAGGCTAGCTGAGAGCTGGACACCTCCATCACACCTGGCGTTCGCTACCTGAGAACATCGGGACGTGTCTTTGTCTTATGCACTTGTCGTCGAGACTAGTGTCCCAGTGCTTGGCAACTAGGGGCCACCCTGTTGCTCGGGTCGAGCAAGCCTGTCCCCGGGCATGTCTTCGAGGTTTTGCCTACTCCTGTTTAACAAGATACAAAGAAGGCTTCCTAGCTAGGGCGATATCCCGCCGGGAAGCATACGGCTGCCCTACTCCCACGCCAAGCTCGAGGCTACATACCCCCGTGGGATGTGTGTGCATTTGTAGGGGTGATAGTCGTGTGTGTATGCGCGTGTTTGTGAGCTTTGCGTTGTACTATTTTTGGCAAAGAAAAAAATGCTGTTCTTAGTGGAAGAAAGTCCCCCATTGAATTGCATGTAACTCATATATAATGGGCTGGAATATAGGATCAAAGCCCATGGTTATCGACTTGTGCGGCCTCCCACCGGCGCCATTGGCAGGTACTAGTACGGACTAGTCATTTCAAAAAAAAAAGTACTAGTCACTCTTGAGTCTTGACTGCAACAACTTGACCACAACAATATTTGGAGAACCGGAGCTTCGAATATCCTTAACTTCTACAGGACGAACATGCTAGATGTAGATGCCGTTGGTGCTGGAAACTGCATTCAGAGTTTAAGACTAAACAAGGAAACAAGCTGCACTACCGTACTACGCATTTGACTTCCCGAGTCTAGATGACGTTCTCGGTGACATCATTGCTGAGCGCATCCACCTTGATTTCTGATGAACAAATGCGCAGATGATAATGCAGTTTCATTATACTCCGTAGCAATATAAATGTACTAGCAAGGTTTTCTGTTGAGCGAATGTGATCTTGCAGAATCCACAACACTATAACTCTAGCTAGCATGTTCGGAAGCCAAAGGTCCAAACATTCACACGACCTAGTACAAAACTAAATATACCGAAAAGAAGAAGTTAATAGTACAATCAGTCCATAATAAGTATCACAGTTTTGGGCTAAGCCTAGTTTAAAACTATGCCACTTATTTTGAAAGGTTAATTGGATCTATGCCAGTATCCAATTCATACATTGTACTTATGTCATTATAAAAAAAATCAAAGTTATAAATATGCCACTTAAACTTCTCAATACCTCTATCACGCCATTATCTGCACTAAATAGAATAATGGTCCTAAAAATACATATATTTGAGTGTATTAGTGCCGTATTTACCAAACTACCCTTTGCACAGCTTTTAGCAGCACTAAACAGTAAATGAAAAACACTAAAATGTGTCTACTGTTCAAATATGAGCCAATTATGGGCACATATGGACCCTTAAACTGAGGTTTAAAGTTATGTCCAGAAAAGTTCCAAATTTTGGCTGAACTTTTGAACTTCTCAGAAACATATGAAAAAATTACAGTAAATCAAAAACACTAATATGTGTCTACTTATCAATTATGAGCCAATTCTGAGCACATATGGATGGTTAAACTGAGATTTCATGTTCTGACCTGAAACTTGTCAAATATTCAGAGAAAATATTCTGAGCACATATGGATGGTTAAACCCTATTTTTAACTAGAGGGAGTTTTTTTTTTTTGAAAAGTTGAACTGGGTGCAGCAGGTGTGGTACCAGTACCAGATAGGACCGAGATCCCACGGCCACCAGAATCAAAAGCACCATCCAGTGCAGCAACATGGTCCTGATGTACAAAAGCACAACTGCACTGCAGCCTGAAAGCCACACTACACGTACAAATTGGGCACACAGTGAAAGGGAGTCGACAAGGGGAGCCACCACACCATGCATATATGCACCAACTCCCCTCTCTTCCATTTTTGTCCTCCCTTTTATTTAGACTGGCCACAAATGTATGTAGCACATACAAAGACTAAATAAAGGGAGGCATCGAAGGATCCAAACATGGGTCCAGAGGAAAAGAGAAAAAATGATCCATGGGAAATTACAGAGAGTTACTGAGAAAAATGCAGTATCTTTGGGGTTTAAGTATGAATGCAGGAGTAAATCTAATCGAACCAGCAAGATCGATCACAAGATATTACTCCAGAGCCGATCGATTATAGCAGTAATTACAGTAAGGAAAACGCTACTGGCACTGGAGTTATATGTAGGAGCTCGGATCATATGCAATCATCCTTCCCACCTCTCTATCTCTCTCTGCTGATTCTACTATCCAACACATAGCCAGGATTAAACTGACTGACAGCCTGCTGCTATATACGGCAATGTAACTGCCGGGCCTGAAGTCAACTCCACCCGGTCGCGTCGCCGAGGGCCGTGGCCCACGGCGTGACGACGAACGTCTCCTCGACGTCGTTGAGGAGCGGAGACACTCCGGCCGCATCGTTCCCGTCCATGTCCATTGTCGCGTGTCTGCTGGAGTCCCCAACGTCGTCGTCCATTGCGGGCTGGTTGTAGGCGCCCAAGAACGTCTTCAGCTCGTCGAGATCTTCCTCGCCGGCCATCTCCACGTCCTCGTCCTTCAGCATCACGCTTGCGCCGCCGACCTCGTCGCACTCGGTCTCCTCCTGATTGCACTCCTCCTCTAGCTCTAAGGAAGGCGAGCGCGGGGACGTCGTCGTCGGCGACCCTCCTCCCGACGTGGACTGCCCGGGGCTCGGCTCCGCCGCGGCACTCGCGCTCTGCCCGCCACCAGAGGGAGGTTCTGCTGCCCGCTGCTGCTGCCTGTTCCGGGTGGTGCCGGCGAGGGAGTTGCGGTGGACGGGGGCCGGGTGGCTGTGGTCGCCGCCGGTGTAGGTGAGGATGAAGGCGTCCGGGTCGTCGCGGCAGCGCTCCACCATCTTCCGCGTCGCGCAGGCCTTGTCGGTGCTGCACCGGTAGTAGCCGCGCGGGTAAGGCGAGCCCTTGATGGGCTTCTGCCCGTACTTGCGCCACGCCCACGGGTCCGCCGACACGCCGTCCGCCGCCACCCGCTGCACCACCTTCTTCACCTGCTTCTTCCTGCACGACACAAACACATCCGATTCCAATTAATCCACCGGTTACTCATCACGGTCTAGCTAACGCGCTCGCATGCCAGGCGCGCGTACGAGAATGATCAGAACATCTTTATCTTTATTAAAAGAAGAGAAGAAACGAAAAGTACGTACTTTCTCTTGGATCTTGATCCTTCGCCGCCGGAAGCTTGCCGGCCGGAGGTCTGCGGCAGCAGGGGTGGCGGCGCCGCGTCGTCTCGATGCAGCTGCAGATTAGTCTGTTCGTCTTCTGCGGCCGGTATCTGCTGCTGCTGCGGCTGAGATGGGCGCGACGCCGCGGCCCCGAAGAAAGCAATGGAGAGCTCGTCGAGGACGGCGGCGTCTCCGTTGAAGGGGAGCGACGACGTCGCCGCGTAAGGCAGGCCTTCTTCGTCCTTCACCTCCAGCGGCGCCAAGAAGGAGGAGAAGGGGTCGTCGGAGGAGGACGAGGAGGGCGGCGGCGAGACGCGGCCGCCGCAGGCGTAGCGCACGACTGCGTGGAGGTCCCAGTCGTTGCCGCCGCCGCGACCGTGGTGGTGGTGGTACCAGCCTTCCATGAGCGCAGCTCGTCGGTCGAGTTGTTGGCTATGGAGGCGAGCTGAGCTGGGAGGGGGCGGCGCTGACTTTTGGTTCTAGTTTATGGTGGTGGTGGGGATCCGGCCGGCCTGGTGCTCGTGCTGTCTGAAAAGGAAGGAAGAGAGAGGAGAGGAGAGGGTCGGGGTTTTATCGGGAGGCGGCCGCAGGGTGTGTGTAGGGGTGGGGTACGCTCCCCACTTGACTTTGGGGAAAATGTCAAAGGGGTGAGAGAGAGTGAGAGCACAGGGAACGGTTGGTCGCTTGAGCACACAAAATGTATCATTTTTTATAAAACTTTTATCTTCTCAGTATATATATTTGCTCATAATATGGGTAATGAGTATTCTCCATCATGTGTGTTATTTTGTACATGGATGCTTCTTAGCTTATTGTGAGATAAATCTGGGAGTGGTGGCGGACGAGATGGTAATGAGTCGAGTTACGATGACATCCTAATTATAAAGTTGAATCAATGAAAAATATGAAATGAATGTAATGACCGGTGAGACACTTATGCTCGTCATTAGTGCTTTCTATAGTTATATATGTACACTAAACTAAAATACTCGCACAGTTTTTATGGTCTGTGTGTGACTAACCAAACAAAAAAATAAAGTTTGCGAAGGAACTGGTTTGTGCCGAGACGAGGAAATGCAGTAAATGACGGATCCGGGTAAAAACGCAACAAAATGGCATCCTAGGTGAATGAAGAGTTATCATAGGTGATAATATTTACTTCGGTAACGAGTCAAGGATACCAGAGATGGTAGAAACATCAAAGAGGATGGCGTTCACCACTAAGTAACGTGAATCACAATACAAATGAAACAATGAATTTAGGCCACTTAAATAGGGCTACAATTATGTATTATGTGGCTATGGTACAGCCTCAAGTGAAGCAAATTTATTTGTGACGACGTCAGAGGGCAATCATGGCGTCAGCTAGAGCGCTTGAGTTGCTACGTAACGGCAACACCTGAGATTTGTCGTTAATAGTAGTATATAGAGTACCACCTGATGTACCCGCCGTGTATGCGATGGTTGATGACGCTAGGAGCGGTTGAGTTGCTACATAGCGACAACGCCCGAGATTTGTCGTTGACAACAGTATATAGTGTACCACCCGATACACCGGCAAAAATATTATTCATGGTTGCTTTGAATTCATGTCTCAACACAAAGGTTTAAGTTAGACCGAATGATGTACCACAATGTTGATCAAACCGCTACATCAAATCACTCAAGCACCAAGCATTAGCACATCTAGGGTAACCAAGCACGAATCCAGCGACATTAATTGTTGTAGAGCATAATCAAGATTTGCTTGCTTAATTTTTTTGGTCAATTTTGTCATACTAATGCCGGTGCGTCCTATTCATAGAAAGAGAGGTAGTACATGAGTTTACAACCGTACAAGCAATGTCTTGGCAAAACTTTGTACATATATGTCTAGTTCAAACATAGAGCAATATCACATCGCTTGTTGGTGCATGTTTCACGCAAAAGCCACAACGAGTGGGTTGGGAACTAATTGGGATCCTCATTTGAGTTTGATTTCTGAACCAAGAGATTTAGTGTTGTGTGCATCAATTATGGGAACATATGGTGTTCTGCTAAAAAAAAAAAGGAAAGGATACAGATCATCTGGGGATCCGTCGCTGCGCATCCTCCCCTTGGAGCACTTGCCACGCGTCTCCGTGGATCCACCACGAGCCCCACACATCTTATCCCTAAACCCGACCCAACCTTATCCTAGTTCCCCTCGTCTCTTCAATCCCATGGCAGCCATGGCCACCAGCCCACCGCCCCCAAGCTCCTCAAGCTGGCGCCCTCGCTCCCCACCAGCGCGATCCGCCCCGTCCCTCCCCTAGTTCCTCCTCTACATCTCTCCGGCCCCATGCTCCGGTATCTCTTCCTCCGTGCGCTGACCTCTTCTGAGCCCTCGCCCACCGCTGCGTCGAGCTCTAGCCCAGTCTCACCCGCTGCGTTGAGCTGCGCCTTGCCTCCTCCACGCGGACGCCACATGCACTGACCGACACACCTGGCGGTGCTACCAGAGGTGTGTGCTACTACATGAGGGAAATCTCCGGTGCTTCAAAGCAGGCTCCAAGCGGTTAGGCAAGTCGCCGGCGGCGACCGCTGGAGGTGCTGCATAAGGCGGACGCAACTGCTACAACAGAAGGGCGTCATAGGCGGTGCTGGAGTAGTTGCTACCATGGTTGTTTTGTTTTGTATTATTAGAAGAATTTTTTTGCTATCATTGATTCTTTTTTTTTCATAATTGGAAGGATATTTTTGCTACCAAATCTGTTTCGTTTTGCATCATTAGAAGGAAAATTTTGCTACCGCCGATTCTTTGTTTTGCATAATTATAAGAAGATTTTTGCTACGACGGCTGTTTCATGTTGCATTATTAGAAGGAAGAGTTTGCTACCATCGAATACGTTCTTTGTTTGCATTATTAGAATGATTTTTTTTCTACAATTGCTGTTTTGTGTTGCATTATAGAAGGACTTTTTTTGCTTCAATCGATTAGTTGTTTTGCATAATTAGAATTATATTTTTGCTAATCTGCAGCAACGGAGGCGCCGCTCAGTAGGCAACTACGTTATGGGTCTGCAGCAACGGCGGAGTGGTTCTGCATCAACGCCGACATCACTTGGCAGCAATGCTGGCGTGGCTTTTGTATCAACGGCTGTGGTGCTATGCAGCAACTGCGGCAGTGGCGGTGCTGCCTGCACTCAAGGGCGGCGCTGCCGTGGGGGGCGGTGATGCTACCGGCCTCAACGGCGCAGCAGTGCTACCACACTGTACATCGGTGCTGAGGAGTTTTTCGATAATTATGTGTCATTTTTTGTGTTAATGTGGTGCAAATATTTTGAAGCTTTGCAGCCTAATTCTTCCTTTTGATGCAAATTGACAGAACAATTGTAGCAAATTTCCTTTTTTTGATAATTTCTTCCCGGAGTGCAAATGTTTGAAAGTTATGTAGCAATTTGTTTTCATTGTTGATGCAAAACCGTAGATGCTTGTTAACAAAATGCAATTTATATTCAAGAGGTGCAAATCCTCATATTTTTTTGTAGCAAATCTCTTCTTCTCCCAACGCAAATCCTCAATTTTTATAGCAATTTTTTCATCTTCTGATGCAAATTCTCAGAATTTTCTGGCAAACTTCTTCTTCTGACTCAAATCCTCAATTTTGTAGCAAAATTCTTCTCCTTCTGATGCAAATTCTTCGATTTCTGTAGCAAATTTCTTCTTCTTCTGATGTAAATCCTCATTTTTTTCTCCTATTGCTGCAAATCCTGAAAGTGCATGGTTGCCCCCATACGTGGTTTTGGTAATGAATGACAATCCTTATGGACTAATGTTTACATTGAGATATTCTTATAGATCTTGTCCATGGGAAAATATAGGAGTTCATGTGTTGGACTCTTCAAGATGACATAATGACCAATGCTCTATTCAAGGGTTAATATGAAGAATGGTCATGTATAGAGTTGAGCTCATCGCAAGTATGGCTTGGAATAGAAGATTGAGTGAACAATCATGTTTACCCCCAAGCCATCTTACATATCATGAGAAGAAGATGAGGAGCAAGTTCAATATGATGCATCTCGGAAGATATCTTTTGATTGAAGCTTGCAAAGGAGACATGAAGACGAAGCTTAGCGAGGCCCTCCCATAATGGAGTATGGGGGAGCATTTGGAGAAGTCCTCATTAAGCATGTGCTAGCAAGCACAATCAAGAAAGGTGTTTCAACTTGAGAGAGTCAAGATCGTCATCATCGAGCTCAAGTGGAATGCGCAAGGCAAAGGTATGATCTTGATAGGTTTTCTATTTTACCGGTCTCATGGTGTTAGTGGGAGACCGGGTTTTAGGATAGATGGCGTACTATCAAGAGGGGCTCTCGAGTGAGTAACTTGATCGCATCTTTGTGGAGAGCTCAAACCTTTGCATACTTGCCATTTCATCTTTCTTGGTTCTTACTTGGTTTTTCTCCTTGTTGGGTTTTGGTGCTTGTTGTGATCTTCACGACAAGCCCAAGTTCACCGAAAACGAATTTCATATGGAAAACTTGTTGCGTTTTTGGTTTTGGAGGTTTGCCGATCATTCCTTTTTAGAGAGATTTTAACCTCCTCCATTTGGTTTTATCTTCCATTGTTGGACCATGAGGTTTATCTGCATGATCTTGTAAAGCTCTTCGTTGTGATTCCAACGAGCCAAAAATCATCGAAAACGGAGTCCGGATGGAAAAGATATTGAAGTTTTCGTTATCGGTTTTGCTGCAGTTTTTCCTAGGCCGGAATCTCCGGTCCTAGACCGGAAACTCCGGTCTGTGCAGGACCGGAATCTCCGGACTCAACGTTTTTCTCCAAAACTACTTTGAAGCTGTTCAGCCCCTGGTGGGGGGCGGAGTTTCCGGCCCTAGGGCCGGAGTTTCCGCCCCTGGATGAACTTTCCGGCCCAGGGCACCGGAGAGTTTGCCCAAGCCTCGGCGGTGTTGACAGTGTTCAGCCCCTGGTGGGGGCCGGAGTTTCCGGTCCCAGTAGGCCGGAGTTTCCGCCCCTGGCCGGAGTTTCCGGCCCTAGTGACCAGAAACTCCGGTGTGAAGTTTTCCTGCAACGGCTCTTTTTCGTGGGACCTATAAAAAGGCCCCTTCTTCCCCAGAGAGAGTAGCTCTTCCAAGCATGGATTTTCCCCCTCTCTCTCCTCCATTGTTGACCTTGGAAAGCTTGCCCCTCTCTCATTTCCTTCCATGATTCTTGCATATCTTTGAGGGATTTGAGAGAGGAGATCTAGATCTACATTTCCACCAATCCATCTCTCCTCTAAGTGAGGGGAACCTAGTAGATCTTGATCTTGGAGTTCTTGGTGCATCTCCTCTTTGTTCTTCCTCTCTTATTCCCCCATAAGCATTTGTTGCTTTGTTGGAATTCGAGAGCGAAGGATTTGAGCACTTGTGCTCTTGCCTTTTGCATTTGGTGCATCGGTGTGCTCTCCACGAGGATTCGTGGAAGTTGAAAGTTTGTGAGCTTGTTACTCTTGGGTCCTTGGACCCTAGACGCCTTTGTGGTGGTTGGACCCTTGTGTGGTCACTTGAAGCCGTTCGGGAGCCCCCAATCCCATTGTGGGTTGTGCCCCGGATTGTTGTTGTTGAAAGCCGTTCGGGAGCCCCCGATCCCATTGTGGGTTGTGCCCCGGATTGTTGTTGAAAGGCTCCGGATTCCGCCTCGAAGGAATTCCGATAGTGGAAGGTGAACCAAGCCTTTGTGGTGCGGTTCATCGGAGAAGAAGGTGAAACCTTTGTGGTTGTTGAACCGTTGTGTCGGTTCACACCTCTCCAACGAGACGTACTCCCTTAACAAGGAGGAACTCGGGAATACATCCTCGTCTCCGCATGCCTCGGTTTTTTCTATACCCGAGCTTTTACTTATGCACTTTACATTGTGATAGCCTTCGTGCTTGAAGTATTCTATATTGCTATCACCTTGTTGTTTGTCTTGCTTAGCATAAGTTGTTGGTGCACATAGGTGAGCCTAGTTTATTTAGGTTGTCGGCTTGTTAATTTAAACACCTAGTTTTATTCCGCAATTAATAAGTCTAAACCGGAAAAGTTTTAAACCGCCTATTCACACCCCCCCTCTAGGCGACATCATTGTCCTTTCAAATCCTCGGATTTTAGTAGCAAAATTCCTCTTCTTCTTTCAGAGTTTTTTAGCAATTTTCGGTTTCTTGTTACGCAAATTGGCATCATAGTCGTAGAAAAAATGTGTAAGGTTTTTCATGTCGGAGCAGCGTGTGGTGCCCACCACTGCTTCGCTCGTGACGATAGATGGCGTTGTGGAGTTGTAGGGGGGGGGGGGGGAGGGGGTGGGACCTAGGGGGATTTTTGGTTACGCTAGAGTTGCGAGCTGGTAACGTGCGGATGGTTGAGAGACACGTGTCAAGCGCTAGACCCGGAGGATCTTTTTCCCAAATCCCCCGGATGACGCTCAACACTCCCCTAAAAAAAATACATCTGGTTGTGGTTTTGCACAAAAATGCTGACGCTGAAGTGGTGTGCTATGCAATTTTGAATTTTATCTACCTTCACCATGTCACTTTCGATCTTGCTATTAATAAGCACTCCTTGTATTTTTTGCGCAAAAAAAAACATCGCTAGCTTGTAGATATTGTTGCACCAACAATGAATCTCCACACTAAAGGGCGTCACTCGATGAAGCCAAAAAATGACGAGCAGTCCGCGGCTGCAGTGACATGCATTGCATTGTCAGACAAAAAAGTTTTAGCAACGTAGTGCACGTAAGAGTAACCGATGAAAGTGTTGCTGTTTTCCAGAGCAGCATGCATGGATCGATCCCGGCGGTGCAGACATGCCGGCCGGCCGCACGTTGACCGTCCGGCCACCGCGTGACGGCGGCATATATCGCTGGGCTGCCGCTGCACATGCTGACATGGCGTTGAACGTCCCGTACCGTTGATCGATCATCCTCGAACAACCTCGTGTTCGCTCGGCTCTCTCGGTCTCTCCGCCCTGGTGCCGACGTGTATGGGATAAAGCAGGCAGTTAGTGATCACGTTTAGAAAATGTCTTGATGAGGTTTATTTGTTATAATAGCGTATGGAATGTTTCAAATGCTACTCGTTTCGTTTTAAATTAGATGACTTTACATATGCTTCTCTGAAAGAAGGAGGATGCTATTCTTGAAAACCAACCGGTCATGGTTGGGAGGCTAGGCGATCGGTGGTGAATGTCCTGCTACGGTGTGTTTGGGTCGCTTTTTTGTCTCTCAAAATGAGGTTTCAGGAAAACTTTAGATGTGTCTTTCGGGTCAGGCGATGGCAACATTATTGATGCCATTTGCCTTCTTGAGGCATATTTTTGGAGCACGTATTGGATAGACAGATTTAGAGTTGGTGTGCGTGTTGCATCTACCACATTGATATTGGCGAGTCTCGACGGAATGATGCAGTGAGGTCTCGGTGATGCCTGTAGATGATGTACACGTGCAAGGTGGGGGCATTTTTCTAGAGCGAATAGATGCATACTGCAAAGTCATTACCTAAATATTTATGTCGTAAAACATACCACAGTCTAGCAGTATTTATGTATATGGTATATTTATGCACGAGAGCACATGCCAGAGTTTATTTCTATGTACATCAAAGCAATATCTAATACTAGATGATATTAATTTTAATTGCAAATATTATAAGATAGCGTCCTTTAGTTTTTTAAATGTAAGGAAAAACTGTAATTAATGCATTATTATCACGTGAAAATTTACCACAAATCGCCATATTTTAAGAAAAAGGACCACATATTAAAGTTTCAAAAGGTTGAAACGAACTTCACGTATACATGTGGAATTGTGGATGATAATTACACATGTAATTTTTTGTTACCATTTGTTTTCCAAGTTTTAAGCGCTGGCTCTTACTTAGCTACTTTCATTTTATATACATTCATGATTCATGTAATTAACTAAGCTTTTGCAATATGAAAACTGAACATAAAACCGGCATGAAGCATCTTTTGCTAATACCGATACTGGTAAACTACTTTGAGTACCTTTCAAACAGAACAATCACAACACGACCACTTGACTAGATAAGTGCCCGTACTTCTTGCTGTACGTTCATAGGTATCCTGTCAATCTATTGTTAAACAATATACCAGTGGACAGTAAAGTTACACATACTCTTAACCTAACCTCCTGACACCACATGATAATGTTCACATCACCATCGTGGTGCGTGAGAAGAAGGCTGTGCAGGTCAAACAAAGACACCTTTTAATAACAAAGCTTTTGTCTCACATAGGGCGTCTGAAATTAATCAGTATATCTAGTCAACGGAAATAGAGGTGGTGACTTGCATGTTGGGTTTATGCAGCCAAGAGTTTCGCTGGAGTTTTCGTTTATGCATCCAAGAGTCAAGACTCAACAATTAATTGAAATTAATACTACTAAAGATTCAGCGTACATCGATGCCATCTCACATTTTCTCCCTTTCGATGTTTGGAAGAGCCACTGGACGACTCGATCAACAAGTAGCCGGCCAAAATCGATTAAGCCTCTTGGTTGTGCCGCCCACAAATTAATCATGCTGATGAGCAGATGCTCATGTGAGCACACACATCGATCTATTGAAGTTTATCTCCGGGCAATTTTAAATTCGGGACAGCTTCGACAGCACAGCATTAAGAAAGTTATGTTCCGTACTCGAGCTCAAATAACATACTCGTTAATACACCTATTACAAAAATATCTTGATTAGATCAGTTGCCGTACTTCTTTGTACCACCCAACTCATCCATCAGCTCCTTATCAGATAATAATCTAATCCAGCGACAGCATATAATTAGTAACACTTGGATGCACCTTGACAGAGTATGCCCTTATTTAACCTGACAATATCTCTGACTAGATCATGAGGCTTAGGCAAGATGCTTGAAATTTATACGCTGGTAAAATTAACGCAGATTATTCCTTGTCTGAAAGTCTATTTTGATGATGATCATGATGTTGAGAGGCTCACACCAGCACATCTAGCTGTCACTACTGTTTTTCTACACGCAAAGGCTTGGTCTAACCAATGTTAGTTGAATAAAAAAATTCAGTGATAACTCAATATAATTACTCAATTTGATATTACAATTGCCAATATATTTTCCTATATTTGGTCGAACTTTAGAACTTTTGAGTTAAGACAAACCTAATATGCGGCAGAAGGAGTACATAAGATTTTTTCCTTACTTTGGAATGATTAAGACAAAGGTTTACCATATGTAAATGGGGAATAATATACATGGATAATTTTAGCATTTTTTTCAAATCATCATTAAGCTACCCATGTTTGTTCAACCCTTCTCTTGTCCTCCCAAGCTTGCAAGCTGAACCTTATGTTTTATGTGAGTACTGAACAAGTCAAGATTCAGTGCTTGTACTAGCATTAATGTCAAAATCAAATGTATGTCAGCAGTGTAAAATTATGGACGAACACCTTTGTACGGATGGATACGTCATATGAAGCTTAATTATGTTCATATATGTAATGTCATTCATGCATGACGAACGTGAACCAAGTAAGACTAAACCCGAGGCAGTACGAAGAAAATTAATGAAATCATATTTGAGTAAACTTTTAATTCAATATACATCTCCTGATTCATGGGGCTGATGACTGAGTTACTTACATAATTTACAGGCAACTGATCCCAGTCAATCGAGAAAACCACTAATAACCGAGCGCTTGGTAAAATAAACACAACGTAGCTTTACTTAAGTATGCATGTTGTCTGATATGGGAATTTCATTTATGGTTCTTGCGGTCCCTGCAGGTTCACAATAGGAATAACAGCGCACCCGACGGCATTTACTCGTCGGGCTCAGCATGGAAACCCTCGGCGTCAACGAGCCCGACGGCAACCGTTGGGCTAGTGTCGTCGGGCATGTGATCCATCGGGCTCGAAAATGCCGTCGGGCTAGTGCGCTACGCCGACGGTGTTTTTTGGTCGTCGGGCTCATAATGCCGTCGGCGCACGAAACGCGTAATCGGCGCTCCAGCCGTTAGACGGCACGTAGCCTGACGGCAATGCCGTCGGTCTCAGGACACACGCGTCATCTGCTGGCGCTCCGTCGAGCACAGGCCACCACGGCCCGATAATTTCTGCCAGCAGTATGCCGACGACATTGCCGTCGGGCTCACCACGACGTGAAAAAACATCAGCATTTTACTGCATTTTAATTTTTTCCTGTAAATTTCAATTTTTTTCTGGGCACAGATTCACATATAATTCTAACACATTTGAATGCGGCACACCATATAGCTCAAATTGTTCACACAATATAACATAAATCATCACGTAAACATCCACACAAACATCATCTATATCACACGTTTCTACATGATGAAGTACCATACATAAACTTTCACACAGTTTCTACACGGATGAATTACAATCTCATGACGCGACATCTCTCCGAAGGAACTCTCAACCACGAAGTCCACCGCCGAGAGCATGATCTCTACAAAATAAAAAGGAACTCCGTTAGCATGGCAAATGTATCAAGTCCAAATTCATGCAACGAAAAATGATCAAAGTCATGCAAACTTTTTAAGTCCAAATTCATGCAATGAAAAATGATCAAAGTCATGCAAATGTTCTAAGTCTAAAATCATGCAAACGTTTTAAGTCCAAAATCATGCAAACGTTCTAAGACCAAATTCATGCAAACATTCTAAATCCAAATTCATAGAAATGTTCTAAGTCCAAACTGAATCATGGAAAATAGTTCTAAGTCTATTGTTGGTTTATGTCAGAGTTTTTCATGAACTAACCGGGTTCGGCGATTGTCGACGCGACTCACGGCTCTCGGGGTGGGGTGCTCGAGTAAGCGAGGTAGAAGCACCCGGGCTAGGACCTTGTGAGTGAACCGGAGTGGCCATGAGTGAGGCAGAAGCTCGACCAAACGGAGCCAGTGCCCGTGAAGAAGACGATCCCTACGACTAAGTGTAAATATCTAGATGTACAAAAAATGACTTAGTGAAGTTTTGGTGAAGTACTAACATGAGTCGACTAGTTGTAGTGTGCGACGAAATCGGCGTAGCACGGCAGTGGAGGATACGACGGTGGTGGCAGAGCCGGTACTGGCTTGGGTAGTGGAGTACCATCTCTCATTGCCGTAGTAAGTGCCTGCAAGTGAGTTTCTATGCCATGCATCATGAAGGACAAACTCGGACAATGAAATTTATTGGCCAGTAGATTGGATGGACGATAACTCACCGTCATATAGGCAAACTGATGCGACTGCTGAGCTTGATACACAACCGTCGAATGATCCTGCATCTGCTGCATCCAAGCATCCTGAGCCTCTTGCCAGGCTTGTTCCATTTCCTTAAATATGACATAGTGAATCTCATGAGCATACACATATATGAATGGGAACTAAGAATGAAGAAGAAAAATGAAAGAAAGCTTACATGGTCCACGGCACGGGCGGCTCTAGCACGCGGTGCACGAGGTGGAACAAAAACACCCGTGATTAATTTGACACGTGTGTAGTTGGTGGTAGGCTCGATCACCGTGTCAAACATCCCGAAGCGGCCATGTGGCCTTCCATGTCCTCCGTGAAACACGACCCTCTCGTCGACTGGCTCCTTAACGGGGTCAGAATCCGGTCCATTCAGCTCCTTCTACCTGATGGCATTCATAACAAGTAAACAATTAGTAAGTACAAATTATTTCTTGCTTGCATTTAGTAAACATGATCTTGAAAAATAAACCTGGTCTTGTACTCCTCAAGGTTATCAGTGGTTGTGCCATAGCATGGATCCTCGCCGTTCTCGACCACCTTCTTCTTATGAGCCAATTGCCACACTTCAAACTCTCCCATGTCCCGCCCTTCATTACCGGCCATCTAAAATGCATACAACAAATGGTAACAAATGGTATGCATTAAAAAGGAAACACTGTCGGGGAAAACGAGTAGGTTGTCCCATATATATACATGTTGATCCATGTAGTGGTAGAAGTGTCGGTTCCCTTGATAGTGTGTTCCCTCATGGCCACGATTGAGACTGTTTTGAGTGCTCTTGGCCTTGAAATCTATATCTTTCCCGGTCCACATGTCCACCGGTTTCTCCCAGCCATCCTTCTTTCCCAAAGCCCACTTTGGACAAATCTTAAGATGAAAACATCTCAAGTCAACATCTCAAGTGAAGAACAGATAATGCAATTTACGATGGACATGGAATAAAAAGAAAATTTCATTACCCCCATGAAATCCTCGTGGGACATCTTCTCAGCAAGTTTGAGCTCAAGGATTTTCTTCTTGTTGTATCTCTTGCCTTTCTCGGCGTAGAACTGAGCAATAGCTGTCATTTTAACATCATACCACATCTGGCGTAACTTGATCCTCACCATCGTAAAGAAGACCTCGTGGCTCTTCTGCTCATGCTCGGGAGCCATGCGATAAAACTCCTACAATCATGTAAACAATCTTATTATGGTGAGAATCACAAGTTAACAAAACTATGGTTTAAGTATGGTTGAGAATCACAAGTTAACAAAACACAATAGAAAAGTTCTTACCTAGAACTTGTGAACCACAACCTCTGCACAGATAGGGTTAAAACCCTCACCCTCCACGGTCTCCATGTAGCCGGAGCCTTGAGCGGCCTCGTAGTCCTCCCACCTCATGGCTAACTTCTTCGGAGAATCTGGATCCTCAGGGTTCTCCTTGTAGAGGCCTGGCCAATGCCTCTTCAGAAGGCCCACAAGTACACCACCTGGAAGATTTACCGAACCGACGACGACTTGAAAATTGCTGCACATGAAAAAACAATATTAGTATGGAAGGAGAGTTAGCGACATACTTATATGATCAAGAGATAGCCACTTACTTATTCTTGACCGACTTAATAAGAAGTTTGCCCTCTTGAGATCTTGATCTTCTTGGAAGATTCTTTATTCCTCGAGTCCACAAGGGCCCAAGCTCCTCCCCCTTGTGCTGCAAATTAAAATTAAAATGCAAATTAGAGTTCAAATAAAATGTAAGTTAACAAAACTGTCATGCGGAAGTTTTTCTTTGTTGCCCTCTATGTGCCGTGTGCCCAAGAATGTTCCAAATCATCGATTAGCGGCTGCATGTACACACTCAAATTCTTCCCCTGATATTCAGGCCCTGGAATGATCAGAGATAACAAGATGGTCTTACGTTGCATTAAGACTCTGGGAGGGAGATTGAGCGGCATAACAAACACGGGCCAACAGTTGTACGATCTAGCCGACATACCGAATGGATTGAAACCATCGGTTGCTATTGCAATTCTGACATTTCGAGACTCTCGAGCTTTATCAGGGTATGCTCTGTCAAAATGTTTCCACGCTTCACCATCAGCCGGATGTTTCATCTTCTTCTTTTTATCATGAATATTAGGGTATCTCTTCCCCGTCTTGTGCCATGTCATCTATTTGGCAGTCTCCTCATCCATGTAAAGGCGCTGGATCCTTTTTATGAATGGGAGATACCGAAGAATCTTTACAGCAACTTTCGTCTGCACCATTTCACCTTCGGCGCCCTTCACCTCTACATACCTAGAGGCCCCACACTTGCTACAGTGAGTGTGATCCGCAAACTCTTTCCGAAACATAAGGCAACCCTTAGGACAACAATGTATCTTCTCATAATCCATGCAAAGCGATTTCATGATTTTCTTCGACTCATACATGGTACGAGGCAGATAATGCCCTTCAGGGAGCATGTTACCCATTGTTTTCAAATGATCTTCAAAGCTTGATCGGGTTTGGCCGTGTTTGGCCTTATCAGCTAACAGTTGCGATATGGCATCAAGCTCAGAGACTTCTGCACCCGGAAAAAGAGGTTTCTTCGCGGTGGCCATCATTTCAAGGAAGGCCTTCGCGGTTTCCTCTGGTTCATCCGGTAAATCCGATTCCTCCTGTTCATACGGATCTTCTGGAGGTGGCGAATGTGCCTGATTTGCATAGTGAAGATCAACAAGCATGTTTGCAATGCCATCATGGGCATTGACATCGATGTGTTGCCGCATCACCACCTATCTAACACGGTCACTCTCGGGAAAGTTGATTTGCATGTTAAAGTCGGGCATATATCCGTAAAGCCAAATGTGTTTTGTCATCTCTAAGCTACCCTGACGGTTATTCATCTTGCACCGAGCACAAGGGCAAAGCAGACGAACTGTCTTAGAACCACTGTGTGAGTCCTTCACATAATATTCAGTTTTCTACCAGCTGTCATGTCAGTCCTACTAATACGACCATTGTACATCCATTCACTATCAGCCATCTGCACTTAGATGTAATAACAACAAAAATAGCATTTGATATCAAATAAATGACATTAAATGACCCCCGGTACATTTGAAATACAAGATATTCTCTACCGGGAAAAACGCGTGCATCATCCTACATCTCTAATAGGATTGCCTCCTAGCAGCCGCCGGATCCGTAGATTGAGTACGTTCTCCATGCTCTACCCCGATCCGAGACAGAATTTCGGCAGCACCTCCCCGCTGCTCTCCCGATACACGTCTCGGCAAAAAGCCGAGAGGATGTGCATCCGGAGAACAAGGGGAGGCACTACCGAAATCCTGACTCGGACCGGAGCAGAACAGAGAACGTACCCAACTACGCATCCGCCGATTGTCCCGTGAATGCCGAAGTGTTACGCATCATAATATGCTGACCTCTAACGCATATTTATCCGCGTAACGCTTTCGGACGGGAAAATACACTTAGGTTACACGACTTGACGTGAAACTAAAATCTAGAACATACAATGCAAGAGAGGAGAAGGAGTTTTATCTCACCCTCCGTTGTAGAGGAAGTATTCGAACAACACGAAAAAGACGACGACTCCGAGATGACAGGGTCTCCGAGACAACATCGGCTCCGCGAAGGTGAAAAATCCGAGAAACCTGCATGATAAAATGTAATGCATATTAATACTAGCTAATCCGAGAAACCCTAACCGTAGCACTAACTCAACCACTAACCCTAGCACTAGCAATACACAAAAAAAATACCGGGAGGTGCTCGAGGAAGGGGAGGTGCTCGGGGCGGGGAATGAGGAGGAGAGGACGCCGGGGAGGGCAGCTCGGGGTTGAAGGAGGAGGAGCTCGGGAGGAGGAGGAGTAGGCCGGGGAGAGGGAGCTCGGGAAGGAGGAGGAGGAGTAGGCCGGGGAGAGGGTGCTCGGGGAGGAGGAGCTCGGGGAGGAGGAGGAGGCTGGGGAGGGAGGAGAGGAGCTCGGGGAGGAGGAGAAGGAGGTCGGGGAGGGAGGAGAGGAGCTCGGGGAGGAGGAGGCCGGGGAGGGCGACGGCGGCGTGCGAGCGGCCGCGCGGCGGCCTGCGGGCGTGCGGGAGGGTGGTGGCCTGCGGGAGGACGGCGGCGGCGGGGCGGCGTGCGGGAGGGTGGCGGCAGGGGGACTCGCGCGGGATTGGGTGGATGGCGAATAAGCCCCAATCCCGTGCCGGGTTGACTAAATTTAAAGCAACAGCTAGCCCGACGGCATTACCGTCGGGCTTAGACTTTCTTTTTTTTTCCAAAAAATCAATTCATTTTTTTATAAAATTAATCTATTGCAATTTTTTAATTAACAGTTACCAAAATAGAAATTGTGATTTCATTTACTAATATTGTTTTAATAACATATTTGGACACCCCGGACCGACACGGCGATCTACCTCTAAACATTTACTAATATGGGGTCTTGACGCTCCGGACCCCCTCTACGGCGAAACCCCGCTGGAGAAAAGTCTGACATGTCGATCCACCCCTCTAAACGGCGCCAGTAGGGGGTAGACGCATGAATTTTTTTGCTTGAATGTGTTAGGTTGGTATACTGGACCATGGGGAACCAACATTTTATGTGTTCCGTCGCACGATTCCATGCCCGACATCCGAAACGGGGGTTTTTACCTCTAGCTGCAAGAACTTACTACGGAGTAAGAGGGGTCAGTGAAGCGGGTCGCACCTCGGAGATGTATCTTGGTTCCCAAAAACTACCAACACGCTGGTGTACATATATTAGGGGTATATGCAAGTTTTGATGGGGTCTTGACACTCCGGACCCCCTCTACAGTGAAACCCTACTCCCGCTGGAGAAAATTCTAACCTATCAATCTAGCCCTCTAAACGGCGCCGGGAGGGGGTAGACGCATATATTGTTTTGCTTGGTTGTGTTAGGTTGGTATATTGGACCATGGGGAACCAACATTTCATGTGTTCCGTCGCACGATTCCATGCCCGACACCCGAAACGGGGGTTTTCACCTCTAAGTGCAAGAACTTTCTACTGAGTAAGAGGGGTCAGTGAAGCGGGTCGCACCTCGGAGATATATCTTGGTTCCTACAAACTACCAACACACTATACATAGTTTAGGGGTCTATGCAAGTTTTGATGGGGTCTTGACGCTCTGTACCCCCTCTACGGCGAAACCCTACTCCCGCTGGAGAAAAGTCTGACCTGTCGATCTACCCCTCTAAACGGCGTCCGGAGGGGGTAGACGCATTAATTTTTTGCTTTGTTTTGTTAGGTTGGTATATTGGACCATAAAAAACCAACATTTCATGTGTTCCGTCGCACGATTCCATGCCCGACACCCGAAACGGGGGTTTTCACCTCTAAGTGCAAGAACTTACTACGGAGTAAGAGGGGTCAGTGAAGCGGGTCGCACCTCCGAGATGTATCTTGGTTCCCAAAAACTACAAACACACTAGTATACATATCTTAGGGGTCTATGCAAGTTTTCATGGGGTCTTGACGCTCCGGACCCCCCTCTATGGCGAAGCCCTACCCCCGCTGGAGAAAAGTCTGACCTGTCGATCTACCCCTCTAAACGGCGCCGGGAGGGGGTATACGCATGATTTTCTTGCTTGGTTGTGTTAGGTTGGTATATTGGACCATGGGGAACCAAGATTTCATGTGTTCCGTCGCATGATTCCATGCCCGACACCCAAAACGGGAGTTTTCACCTCTAAGTGTAAGAACTTACTACGGAGTAAGAGGGGTCAGTGAAGCGGGTCGCACCTCGGAGATGTATCTTGGTTCCCACAAACTACCAACACACTAGTATACATAGTTTAGGGGTCTATGCAAGTTTTGATGGGTTCTTGACGCTTCGGACCACCTCTACGGCGAAACCCTACTCCCGCTGGAGAAAAGTCTCACCTATCGATCTACCCCTCTAAACGGCGCCTGGAGGGGGTAGACGCATGATTTTTTTTGCTTGGTTGTGTTAGGTTGGTATATTGTACCATAAAAAAAACATTTTCATGTGTTCCGTTGCACGATGCCATGCCCAACACCCGAAACGCGGGTTTTCACCTCTAAGTGCAAGAACTTACTACGGAGTAAGAGGGGTCAGTGAAGCGGGTCGCACCTCGGAGATGTATCTTGGTTCGCACAAACTACCAACACACTATATACATAGTTTAGTGGTCTATGCAAGTTTTTATGGGGTCTTGACGCTCCGGACCCCCTCTACGGCGAAACCCTACTCCCGTTGGAGAAAAGTGTGACCCGTCGATCTACCCCTCTAAACGGAGCCGGGAGGGGGTAGAAGCATGATTTTTTTTCTTGGTTGTGTTAGGTTGTTATATTGGACCATAAAAAACAAACATTTTCATGTGTTCCGTCGCACGATTCCATGCCCGACACCCGAAACGGGGGTTTTCACCTCCAAGTGCAAGAACTTACTACGGAGTAAGAGCTGTCAGTGAAGCGAGTCGCACCTCGGAGATGTATCTTGGTTCCCACAAACTACCAACACACTAGTATAAATAGTTTAGGGGTCTATGCAAGTTTTTATGGGGTCTTGATGCTCTGGACCCCCTCTACGGCGAAACCCTACTCCCGACGGAGAAAAGTCTGACCTGTCAATCTATCCCTCTATACAATGATGCTATGTGTCGGTGGTCATGCAACATAATCGAAGGTTACTGGGGTTACCACTCCCAGGCCGAGTAAACATCGGCAGGCGTGCTCGGCATGGATCATCGGCAACACAACCCTTCGATCATGCCATATCCAAAGCATAGCCCTCAAGTATAATAAAGAGACTAAGACACCGGAACACCTGGCACATGACAGACCCTACGACTCAAGATAATATAGTTCAACTCTTAGTAGAGAAAGATAGCAAATATTACAATCCAAGGTCATAGACCCATCAGTACATCAAGCGGAAGCAAAATAAGTTGTTCTAAACAACAAGATCCAAATATGGCCTAAGAGGCCTACAGATAAACAATCCCGTGCCAGCTGGTTCCTACTTGCCCCAGGCTGCCACCCGGGAACCCCAGACTACTCGTCGATGTCAACATAGAACCCACCTTCGGGGTAAGTAAAGTCCTCCTCTGAAACAAAAATAAACAAGGGTGAGTTCGACGAACTCAACAAGATTTTGAGCTATTTGCTCTATGAGTGGCTCTCAAGGTTTTATGGCTGTTTTGCGTAAAGCTGATTTTATTCTTAAAATATGACTCCAAGGCATCGACTATCAGAATATTTTTAAAGAGGGGTAAGAAGTAACTCTTTCTCTTTTGATTCACTTACTCTTCCTCTTCCACCACTGTACCTGTTCTTCAAAGGCACCTCCCCGAATCACCCTCGAGGAAGTCAACCTTACAATCGTCAGTGGTACCTTTAGTACCCAGTTTTTAATCATTTCGTTAAAGTTATTCTATGATCCCTGAATTCGTCACCAAGTCGTCCTTAACCGTGGACACGGCTTTTCGAAAAGATTTATCCCTGCAGGGGGTGTACAATGTGAAAGTCGCCAGGTTCCCGAGGGACCTCCCAGCTCCTTATCCATGCGTACCGTCCGGCCCATTGCCTGTACAACTAGCTCTCTTCCGGGGAAAGCCGGCTGGGTGGGAGCGGCTACAACCTTTACCTCGCTTTGGACTAATCTAGGATCATCAGTGACTGGGGAACAAGTTCAGTGCCTCCAACACCCTGCCCCTCGGCCACTTATTTTCCTACCACCATCATCCTCATCTCAGTCTTGGCCACCATCTCAACACACGCGCGAATGGAAAGCCAAACTAGAGGACCCCCGGCTAGTCCGACACAAGTTAGTCGGTCGATGAGGTTCCATATACCCACGCATGGTAGCACGCTCAACTTGGCTCGAAGGCGAGAACTCGCACTGAGGCGGCGAGAACGAGACAACCCACCACCTACCATGTGGCCTCTCATCCCCACCTTTTAGCATTTTAATAAATATTACCACCATTTCTCCACCATCATCCGCGGAATATCCACATCTGATCCCAACATGATTATCCATCGGACCACTAAGCAGTTAATTAAGCAGGGCTAAGCAACAACCTAGCAAAGTCATTAATTCAGGCCATCAACACAATCCTATGGATAATAGGAGGGGAAACAGGTAATGGCTTCGGTAACTGAATGCAACGATAGGATACTCTACTCCAATCAAATTGACGTTTGGAACCGCATGCAATATTATAGTGGAGAAAATAGTTTGCGTAAAGTAGGATAAGATATGCAAGAGGGTGGGGATCACGCTTGCCTTGCTCAGCAGGCGGGTAATACTGATCGTCGGGGTAATGTGGCGAGACCCCGGTTCCTTGATCTATCGATGTTTAAAAACACCGGAAAGAACACAATCAATACAAGCAATTCATATGCAATGCGCAAACACATGATGGTATGACATTTTAATGCACTGAATTATTATAACAACTATATGACATTTAAATGGGATGCTAAGAATAATTATTCAACGATATAGGAAATATAGTTTCCTATTTGTTTTTATGTTCCCCTACACTTTTAATTTAGGTACATGCTTGAATTATTCTGAATGTGTAGAACCAGTGCTCATAACCATTTTTACTTAGAGGGTACCATTCTAGCAATTTGAGGAATTTATTATGAAGTTAAACTACTCCTTTTTATTTCTACCCCTCTCTTCATTTTAGCAAAACATAAAATTACAGTAGCAGTAATGGAAGTGTGAATCAATCCATTAGGTAGCATTTATTTTTCTGAGCATTTTGGTATATTATTTGCTAAATTTGGTTAAGTATTTTGAAAGTTATGAATTTTTGAAGTTTAAATCATTTCTGTCTTTTTATTAAATCGCAGATAAATCGCTCGGGCGTTTTTCACCGAGGCGCGGTTAGCCCGAGCCACTGACGGGTGGGCCAGCGCCACGCTGGCAGCCACGCCAGCGCGGGGGCGGGATCTAGTCACCGACGCGCGGGACCCAGCGGTCAGCGCACGCCGGAGCGCACGGCAGTGGCGTCCGCCGGCGGCGAGGTGCACGGTTACGGCATTTCACGGCGCTAGGGGTATCGCGGAGGGGCGCGTTCGACGCGCAAGAGCGCGGGGAGCAGTTCTACGGTGGCGCTGCCACCTATTGATCGCCGGAGCCAGCGCGCAGCAACGGCGAGCGGCGGCCGGCGACGAGCTCGCGGGAAATCTAGCTACGGAGCACGCGCGGAGGAACGGAGGGCACGGGCGGGTGCGGGTGCTCACCCTCGTCGCGTGTGTGTGCTCGGAGCGGACGGAGGAGGGCTGAGGCGGCGGAGAACTTGCTCGAGGCGCGGCGGCCGGAGGCGGGGAAGAAGGGACGGCGGCGTCGATCCCGAGCGCCCCGGCACGAGTCCTTCGGCGTGGAGGGAGCTGGCGTTGTGGCGGTGCTCCAGGCGGTCGTGGCTGGGCTCGGGGTGGCGTCAATCGACGGCGACGCGGCGGCGGAGCTCGGTGGCCATGGCGCTAGGGTTTGGGGGAGGAGCAGGGGAGAAAATATCGGGGGATAGAGAGAGAGAGCGGCCTCGGGGTCCTTATCCTTCTCGCAGGGGCAGCAGAGGAGGAGGGGGGGGGGGGGGGTCCGGCGCGGCGTAGCTCCGCTCGACACGGCGATGTGGTCCGGCGGGGACGAGCGGCTCGGTCGCTACAGAGGAAGGAGATGGAGTTTTTCCAGAAAGCCCCCTGCCCGATTTATTTTCCATCACAAACAGGTCCTTTTCTATTTATTTTTAAAACCAGTGCACTGTTTTGATTTAAATGGGGCAGTTAACCACTTTATAAAAATCTGAGAAAATTCAGAGAGCTTCACCATACCATATAGAGACACCACAAAAATTGGCTCCTCAAAATAAAATGTTTTGGTGCACTTTTGTTCATAGGTGTTAGAAAGGGCATTTTGTTGATATTTCCATAAGTTGCCACTTTATGAATTGGAGACAATTGCAAATATAATATTTGGAACTCTTGGAACTTCCTTGAAAAATATGCCATTATTCAAAATAGTTTGTTCTTAGCAAGTGCAATTATCTCATGTTGAACTCCTGGAACTTCCTTGACAAATATGCCAAATTCCAAGTGTTTGGATGCAATTGACATAATAGTAGCAATTTGATATTAATGCCATGATGCAATTACACAAAAGTCGAAAATTAGCAGTGGTTTTCAGGTTTTCAAACTTGGGCTGTTACAAATCTACCCCCCTTACAGGAATCTCGTCCCGAGATTCTAAAGTGGCGGAAGAAAGTTGGGATACTCCTCACGAAGACTAGACTCTCTTTCCCAGGTAGCTTCTTCTTCGGAATGGTGAGACCACTGAACCTTGAAGAACTTGGTAGTCTTATTCTGAGTCTTCCTTTCCGCTTCATCTAGGATACGTATGGGATGCTCGCGATAGGTGAGATCCGCCTGGATATCCAGCTCCTCATGACTGACTCCACGGATAGGATCCTTGAAGCAACGGCGGAGTTGGGATACATGGAACACATCATGCACATCCGGGAAGTTGGTTGGGAGTTCTAGCTGGTAGGATAGATCTCCTCGTTTGGCCAGAATAGTGAAAGGGCCAACAAAACGAGGGGCCAATTTTCCCTTGATTCCAAAGCGACGAACACCACGAAGAGGAGAGACACGTAGATAGGCCTTGTCACCAATTTCATAATGGACCTACCGATGGTGCTTATCATAGTAGCTCTTCTGCCTAGACTGGGCAATCTTCAGATTCTCTCGTATGATTTTCACCTTCTCCTCAGCTTCATTGATCACCTCTGGACCCAAGAGTTGCCTCTCTCCGGTCTCGGACCAATTTAGCGGAGTTCGGCATTTTCTTCCATACAGAACCTCGAATGGGGCCATACCCAGACTCGCTTGATAGCTATTGTTGTAGGAGAACTCAGCGTAGGGAAGGTATTTTTCCCACCCCTTTCCAAAAGAGAGTACACAAGCTCGAAGCATGTCCTCTAGAACTTGGTTCACCCTTTCGGTCTGTCCATCAGTTTGGGGATGGAAGGATGTGCTGAAGTTGAGGCGGGTTCCCATGGCTTGTTGGAAACTCGTCCAGAACTTGGAGGTGAACAAGCTGCCACGATCAGAGATTATCCTCTGGGGAACACCGTGAAGTACGATGATCCGGGAGGCATACAGGTCAGCCAGCTTAGCAGCTGTGATGTCGACTCGCACTGGGAGGAAGTGAGCCACTTTGGATAGTCGATCGATGATCACCCAGATAGCATCATTGCCCTTGGGAGACTTTGGCAGACCCGTAATAAAGTCCATACCAATCTCATCCCACTTCCATTCTGGTATCGCAATAGGGCGAAGAGTGCCAGCAGGCCTTTGATGTTCAGCCTTTACACGACGACAGGTGTCGCATTCCGAAACATACTTGGCGATTTCTCTTTTCATCCGAGTCCACCAGAATAGTGGTCGGAGGTCTTGGTACATTTTAGTACTACCGGGATGAATAGAGAGAGGGGAATCATGCGCCTCTTTGAGAATCAGCTCCTTCAGATTCTGTTCCTTTGGCACTACCAGACGGTCACCAAAGTACACGATTCCCGCTTCATTCTCCGAGAAGCATTTGGCCTTTCCACTAGCAATGTTCTTCTTGGTATTAAGAATGCCAGCATCTAGTTTCTGCGCCTCCTTTATCTGGTTTACCAGAGTAGATTTGATTTCCAGATTTGCGAGATAGCCAGAAGGGACAATTTCGAGGTTCAAACGGGCGAACTCTTCATGGAGAGCAGGTTGAGCCTTCTCAACCATCAGGTTGTTGCTATAAGCTTTTCGACTTAGCGCGTCAGCCACGACGTTCGCCTTGCCGGGTTGGTAATTCAGACTCACATCATAGTCTTTAATTAACTCCAACCAACGTCTTTGCCTGAGATTTAGATCCGGCTGGGTGAAAAGGTATTTCAAACTCTTGTGATCCGAGTAAATCTCGCAACGGTTACCAAACATGTATGGTCTCCATTGTTTCAGAGCATAAACCACTGCGACAAGCTCCAAATCATGAGTTGGGTAGTTTTGCTCATGTGTCTTCAATTGGCGAGAGGCATACGCCACTGCATGGCCATCTTGCATTAACACACAGCCCAAGCCTTGCAGAGAGGCGTCACAGAAGACCACGAAATCCTTGCTTGCGTCTGGCAGGGCAAGCACAGGAGCAGAAGTGAGTTTGGCCTTCAGGGTTTTGAAGCTCTCTTCAGCTTGGTCCGTCCATACGAACCTTGTATCCTTCTTGAGAAGGTTGGTCAGAGGCTTGGCTATTTTGGAGAACCCTTCGATGAATCGGCGGTAGTAACCTGCCAATCCCAGAAAGCTTCGGATGTCCTTGACAGACATGGGAGTTATCCAATCCTTAATAGTTCGAACCTTGTCGGGAACGACAACCACTCCATTTGCGGATATCACATGTCCAAGGAATATGAGATTATCCAACCAAAACTCACACTTGGAGAACTTGGCATAGAGGCGGTGTTCTCGAAGGCGTGTCAGGATCAAACGAAGATGTTCGGCATGCTCTTCATCGGTTTTGGAGTAGACGAGAATGTCATCGATGTAAATGACAACAAACTTGTCGAGATAATCCATGAAGACGGAGTTCATGAGCCTCATGAACGTCGCAGGAGCATTGGTGAGACCAAAGGACATAACGGTATACTCATATGAACCATAGCGAGTAACAAATGCCGTCTTTGGAATATCCTGCTCTCTGATCTTGATCTGATGGTACCCTGATCTCAGGTCCATCTTGGAAAATACCGTTGCTCCAGCTAGTTGATCCAATAGATCATTGATGCGAGGAATAGGGTACTTGTTTTTGACTGTCACCGCATTTAACGGCCTGTAGTCAGAGACTAGACGAGGCACGGTAGAATCCCTCTTCTTGACGAAGAGTACGGGACAACCCCAAGGTGAGCTGCTAGGCCGAATGAACTCTTTCGCTAACAGTTCATCAATTTGCTCCTTTAACAGCGCCAGCTCCTCCACCGGCATCCGGTAGGGCTTCTTGGCAACCGGCGCGGTACCGGGAAGCAACTCTATGACGAACTCCACACTTCGATCAGGTGGCATGCCAGGCAATTCCTCCGGGAAGTCACACACAACGTGGATGTCTTGGATTTCAGGAGGGGATAAGCCTTCCATAAGGCAAAGGAGAAGCTCAGGTGAGTGGGGCATGGATGGAGATGGAGGTCTGGACTGTGCAGACCAATACTCCACAATTTCGCCGGAGGAGGTGGTCACGGTGATGGTTCTGGCAGCACAGTCGAGGTTAGCCTTGTATTTCCCTAGCCAGTTCATGCCCAGTATGGCATCAAAGCCGGTTGAATTGAAGGCTATCAGCGGAAACGGGAAGGGGAATAAGCCTATATTAATTGAAACTTCAGGGGTCACCCTTTTGGTTTGCCAACGAGTACCAGGGCTGGTGACATATAACGGTGCTTCCAACTCTTCAAACTGTATATTGTTTCGTTGTGCAAATGCTACCGAAATGAATGAATGTGATGCTCCATAATCAAACAGTACTGTAGCTAGAGCTTTAGCAATTCGAAGCGTACCCATGAGAACACTGGGGTCGTCCTCCACGTCTTCAACAGTGACGTGGTTCATGCGACCACGACTAGCCGTACCCGTCTTGGCTACGGGCGTGGCAGGGGCTGGTGGTGGCGCCTTCCGAGGGCATTCTCTGGAGTAGTGGCCGGGCTGGCCACAGCTGTAGCACGTGCTTGTCGGTGGTGCAGGGAGTTGAGGACGATAACCACTTCCGCCCGGGCCCACTTTTGGAGTTGGAGGGTGCGGCGGAGGTGGCCTGTACTCCGAGGTCCTTGGCACAAACGGAGGACGGGGCACGGAGCTGTAGGGAACGAAGACCCTACGCTTCTTGCCGTCAGCAGCCGAGGAGCTCTGATGATCCCCCTGAGGTGGCCTCTTAGTGGCCTCTAGTTCCTTCCTTCCCTGTTCCAGGGTGAGAGCCTGGTTGTACAGTTCCTGGTAGCTCGGGAACTTGAAGGGCAGCAACTCATAACGAAGCCTTGGATTGAGCCCCTTGCGGAACAACTCCTGCTTGTCCGCATCATTGGTCACATCCCGAGGGGCGTAACGGGAGAGACGGCTGAACTCATGACCATAGAGTGGAATGTCCATCCGTCCCTGATGTAAGTCCAGGAACTCCCTCCTCTTCAAGTCCATGAGGGGTTTGGGAATGTAGGCAGCGCGGAAGGCAGTGCGAAACTCCTCCCAGGTGAAAACATGCCCAGCAGCGAACATCGCCTGGTGGCTTTCCCACCACGCGCCCGCTGCACCCGCCAACAGGTAAGTGGCGAAGTTGGCTTGCTCCACAGCTGGAACATGCAGGGCAGCGAACTTGCGCTCCAGTGCACGCAGCCAGTCATCTGCGTCCAAGGGCTCCTTAGCATCGGAGAAGGACGGTGGCTGGGACCGCAGGAACTCAGTGAGAGTATGACAATCGTTATTCCTCCGGTTCCCTTGGTGCACCAACTGCTCGAGGAGTCGGTCGCTACGCACACGGCCCTCCTCCATAAGCAGGAGGACCTCCGCCATGGTGGGAGGTGGCGGTAAATCTTCGCCGCGGCGACGGCCCGTCATTCTGGATATTGACAAGGACACAGTTAGAATCCCATCGTGCCATCCTTGTACACAAAAATAGGGACAGCAAACTGGTAGTAGCAGCAGATAGAACAACATGCACATCACTAGACGCACGCATAGATGGAACTGAGTTCACAAATATTGTTTCTAGTACAAGCCACAGTTGCTAAGAGAGAGAGGTACAAGCCTCATACATATTACACTGGATGGGTACTAGGAGGATAATAGTGACGAGTCTATTACATAACGAGCTCTACTGCTCCAGGCTCCAGAGATACAAACAAAGGAGTATTTGGCACAACTCGCAGAAAGGCACAATTACTCGAGCATCTCCTGGTAGCACACATGGCTAGTAGTACGCCATGACATCCTCATCAAGTGGCGCCGGGGGAGTGTGGAAGCGGCGCGCACTGGCAGGCTGGTTGCCATACGGCGACTCGAGTGCAGTAAGCCTCGGGTCTCGGTGAGGACCGGTAGGCGGGGTTACGCCACCAACTCCCGGACTGCAAACGTCAGGAGGCAACTGCTCCAACGGGGGAGGGCGAAGTAGTGTGAGAGGAAGCGTCCCATCCATGACGTACGGGCGCACCCTCATCAGAGTATGACGGTGACTAGCGCGTGCCGAAACAGCGTAGAGGTACCACTGCCGGGCTCGACGGTCCAACGCTCGGACGAGCTCAATCAGTGCCCGGTGCCTGCTGTCCGACTCCATCTCGCCGCTGCAGTACACAGCTCGGTAAACACCCGACGTGCTGTCGTCGGCAGCGGGGAAGTGGCAGAAATCCGACGCCTGGTTAGCGAGATACGGACAGTAGCTGCGGTAAATAGAGAGGCCGTTATACGCGGCCTCCTGAACCGCCTGCTCCACGGTCATACCCACGCCTCCAGCTACGTTCTCAACGCGACCCTCGTCGTTGAGCACGCGCACCTTACAGAAGAACTGCGCCTGGCTGTACGGTGCATACTCCTCATACACCGTGTACTCCGGGTACCACCTACAACCCTGGCTGGCCAAAGCTGAGGCAAACAAGGCGGGGAACCCTCGAACACCCTCACATCGAGTGAGGCGAACAACCAAGCCCGAACCAGTCATCTGTATCAAAAATAATTCAAATGTCAGGTCCAGAGACTCTAGAGACAGGAATGAAAGTAGAACTCGGGTAGAGACTAGGAATAGCAAGGAAAATGATCCTGAAAGCAAACAGAGGGACGGGAGCCCCAAAAGCTGGTCGCCCCACGCCCTGCAACCCAAAGTGAGGAAGTGTAAGACACGTCATGCGCGGCGGAAGCGACACGTGATAAGGCACAAAACAAATAGAGGTAAGATTGTTCCGAGAGTAGAGGGTAACCAGATAAGGAGTAAAAAGAATCCTAAGATGGTTTTCACAACTCATTTTCAGGTTAAAAATATTTTTACCAACACTAGACTCAACGTCGACCAGTAGTAAGGGTTTCCTACAGGCGGTACTGCTCTGATACCAAGTTGTAATGCCCCAATCCATAAATTATACAATGATGCTATGTGTCGGTGGTCATGCTACATAATCGAAGGTTACTGGGGTTACCACTCCCAGGCCGAGTAAACATCGGCAGGCGTGCTCGGCATGGATCATCGGCAACACAACCCTTCGATCATGCCATATCCAAAGCATAGCCCTCAAGTATAATAAAGAGACTAAGACACCGGAACACCTGGCACATGACAAACCCTACGACTCAAGATAATATAGTTCAACTCTTAGTAGAGAAAGATAGCAAATATTACAATCCAAGGTCATAGACCCATCAGTACATCAAGCGGAAGCAAAATAAGTTGTTCTAAACAACAAGATCCAAATATGGCCTAAGAGGCCTACAGATAAACAATCCCGTGCCAGCTGGTTCCTAGTTGCCCCAGGCTGCCACCCGGGAACCCCAGACTACTCGTCGATGTCAACATAGAACCCACCTTCGGGGTAAGTAAAGTCCTCCTCTGAAACAAAAATAAACAAGGGTGAGTTCGACGAACTCAACAAGATTTTGAGCTATTTGCTCTATGAGTGGCTCTCAAGGTTTTATGGCTGTTTTGCGTAAAGCTGATTTTATTCTTAAAATATGACTCCAAGGCATCGACTATCAGAATATTTTTAAAGAGGGGTAAGAAGTAACTCTTTCTCTTTTGATTCACTTACTCTTCCTCTTCCACCACTGTACCTGTTCTTCAAAGGCACCTCCCCGAATCACCCTCGAGGAAGTCAACCTTACAATCGTGAGTGGTACCTTTAGTACCCAGTTTTTAATCATTCCGTTAAAGTTATTCTATGATCCCTGAATTCGTCACCAAGTCGTCCTTAACCGTGGACACGGCTTTTCGAAAAGATTTATCCCTGCAGGGGGTGTACAATGTGGAAGTCGCCAGGTTCCCGAGGGACCTCCCAGCTCCTTATCCATGCGTACCGTCCGGCCCATTGCCTGTACAACTAGCTCTCTTCCGGGGAAAGCCGGCTGGGTGGGAGGGGCTACGACCTTTACCTCGCTTTGGACTAATCTAGGATCATCAGTGACTGGGGAACAAGTTCAGTGCCTCCAACACCCTGCCCCTCGGCCACTTATTTTCCTACCACCATCATCCTCATCTCAGTCTTGGCCACCATCTCAACACACGCGCGAATGGAAAGCCAAACTAGAGGACCCCCGGCTAGTCCGACACAAGTTAGTCGGTCGATGAGGTTCCATATACCCACGCATGGTAGCACGCTCAACTTGGCTCGAAGGCGAGAACTCGCACTGAGGCGGCGAGAACGAGACAACCCACCACCTACCATGTGGCCTCTCATCCCCACCTTTTAGCATTTTAATAAATATTACCACCATTTCTCCACCATCATCCGCGGAATATCCACATCTGATCCCAACATGATTATCCATCGGACCACTAAGCAGTTAATTAAGCAGGGCTAAGCAACAACCTAGCAAAGTCATTAATTCAGGCCATCAACACAATCCTATGGATAATAGGAGGGGAAACAGGTAATGGCTTCGGTAACTGAATGCAACGATAGGATACTCTACTCCAATCAAATTGACGTTTGGAACCGCATGCAATATTATAGTGGAGAAAATAGTTTGCGTAAAGTAGGATAAGATATGCAAGAGGGTGGGGATCACGCTTGCCTTGCTCAGCAGGCGGGTAATACTGATCGTCGGGGTAATGTGGCGAGACCCCGGTTCCTTGATCTATCGATGTTTAAAAACACCGGAAAGAACACAATCAATACAAGCAATTCATATGCAATGCACAAACACATGATGGTATGACATTTTAATGCACTGAATTATTATAACAACTATATGACATTTAAATGGGATGCTAAGAATAATTATTCAACGATATAGGAAATATAGTTTCCTATTTGTTTTTATGTTCCCCTACACTTTTAATTTAGGTACATGCTTGAATTATTCTGAATGTGTAGAACCAGTGCTCATAACCATTTTAACTTAGAGGGTACCATTCTAGCAATTTGAGGAATTTATTATGAAGTTAAACTACTCCTTTTTATTTCTACCCCTCTCTTCATTTTAGCAAAACATAAAATTACAGTAGCAGTAATGGAAGTGTGAATCAATCCATTAGGTAGCATTTATTTTTCTGAGC
This sequence comes from Poa annua, assembly GCA_026929855.1. Lineage (NCBI taxonomy): Eukaryota > Viridiplantae > Streptophyta > Magnoliopsida > Poales > Poaceae > Poa > Poa annua. Next base: position 85,306,471 of record CM049430.1, read on the forward strand.
ATTTTGGTATATTATTTGCTAAATTTGGTTAAGTATTTTGAAAGTTATGAATTTTTGAAGTTTAAATCATTTCTGTCTTTTTATTAAATCGCAGATAAATCGCTCGGGCGTTTTTCACCGAGGCGCGGTTAGCCCGAGCCACTGACGGGTGGGCCAGCGCCACGCTGGCAGCCACGCCAGCGCGGGGGCGGGATCTAGTCACCGACGCGCGGGACCCAGCGGTCAGCGCACGCCGGAGCGCACAGCCGTGGCGTCCGCCGGCGGCGAGGTGCACGGTTACGGCGTTTCACGGCGCTAGGGGTATCGCGGAGGGGCGCGTTCGACGCGCAAGAGCGCGGGGAGCAGTTCTACGGTGGCGCCGCCACCTATTGGTCGCCGGAGCCAGCGCGCAGCAACGGCGAGCGGCGGCCGGCGACGAGCTCGCGGGAAATCTAGCTACGGAGCACGCGCGGAGGAACGGAGGGCACGGGCGGGTGCGGGTGCTCACCCTCGTCGCGTGTGTGTGCTCGGAGCGGACAGAGGAGGGCTGAGGCGGCGGAGAACTTGCTCGAGGCGCGGCGGCCGGAGGCGGGGAAGAAGGGACGGCGGCGTCGATCCCGAGCGCCCCGGCACGAGTCCTTCGGCGTGGAGGGAGCTGGCGTTGTGGCGGTGCTCCAGGCGGTCGTGGCTGGGCTCGGGGTGGCGTCAATCGACGGCGACGCGGCGGCGGAGCTCGGTGGCCATGGCGCTAGGGTTTGGGGGAGGAGCAGGGGCGAAAATATCGGGGGAGAGAGAGAGAGCGGCCTCGGGGTCCTTATCCTTCTCGCAGGGGCAGCAGAGGAGGAGGGGGGGGGGGTCCGGCGCGGCGTAGCTCCGCTCGACACGGCGATGTGGTCCGGCGGGGACGAGCGGCTCGGTCGCTACAGAGGAAGGAGATGGAGTTTTTCCAGAAAGCCCCCTGCCCGATTTATTTTCCATCACAAACAGGTCCTTTTCTATTTATTTTTAAAACCAGTGCACTGTTTTGATTTAAATGGGGCAGTTAACCACTTTATAAAAATCTGAGAAAATTCATGGAGCTTCACCATACCATATAGAGACACCACAAAAATTGGCTCCTCAAAATAAAATGTTTTGGTGCACTTTTGTTCATAGGTGTTAGAAAGGGCATTTTGTTGATATTTCCATAAGTTGCCACTTTATGAATTGGAGACAATTGCAAATATAATATTTGGAACTCTTGGAACTTCCTGGACAAATATGCTATTATTCAAAATAGTTTGTTCTTAGCAAGTGCAATTATCTCATGTTGAACTCCTGGAACTTCCTTGACAAATATGCCAAATTCCAAGTGTTTGGATGCAATTGACATAATAGTAGCAATTTGATATTAATGCCATGATGCAATTACACAAAAGTGGAAAATTTACGGTGGTTTTCAGGTTTTCAAACTTGGGCTGTTACATAGACGCATGAATTTTTTTGCTTGGTTGTGTTAGTTTGGTATATTGGACCATGGGGAACCAACATTTCATGTGTTCCGTCGCACGATTCCTTGTCCGACACCCGAAACGGGGTTTTTCAACTCTAAGTGCAAGAACTTACTACGAAGTAAGAGGGGTTAGTGAAGCGGGTCGCACCTCGGAGATGTATATTGGTTCCCACAAACTACCAACACACTAGTATACATATTGTAGGGGTCTATGCAAGTTTTTATGGGGTCTTGACGCTCCGGCCCCCTCTACGGCGAAACCCAACTCCCGCTGGAGAAAAATCTAACCTGTCGATCTACCCCTATAAACGGCACCGGGAGGGGGTAGACGCATTAATTTTTTTGCTTGGTTGTGTTAGGTTGGTATATTGGAGCATAAAAAACAAACATTTTCATGTGTTCCGTTGCACGATGCCATGCCCAACACCCGAAACGGGGGTTTTCACCTCTAAGTGCAAGAACTTACTACGGAGTAAGAGGGGTCAGTGAAGCGGGTCGCACCTCTGAACGGGAATCCGGCACCTAGAGGGGGGGGGGGTGAATAGGTGCTATTACAAATTTTAGGTCTTTTCAATTTTAGGCTCAACTCAAAGGTAAATTCTCTAGATATGCAACTACGGTGAATTTACCTAAATGAGAAACTAAGCAATAACAATAAGCAAGTAAGGGAGTAAAGGGTAAAGGGAACCAAGTGAAGCACGCGGAGACGAAGATGTAATCCCGAGTTCCACCCAAGGGTGTACGTCTCGTTTGGAGAGGTGTGCGCTACCACAACAGGTTAGCCGCAACGCCACAAAGGCTCACCTTCTTCTCCGATGAACTCAACCACAAAGGTTTCGAGTCCACCTTCCACTATTGATCCCCTTCTAGGGTGGAGATCGAATCCCTTACAAACGCTTGAGGCACACACTCACAACTGAATTGGGGGCTCCCAAGAAGGACCACAACAGGTCAAGGACCACAAAAGGTCAAGGTATCACCAAGAGTACAACAATGGTGAACTAGGTTTTCCCACCGGAAACCCTAGCCACGAAATCCCCAAATGAATGGGGGAGAAAAGTAAATCCCTTCGGTGACGATGTACATCTGGGCCTTCTCCTCCAATCCTCCAAAGATCTATGAGTTTGGGTGGGTGGATTGGGAGATCTTGATGAATTGAGCTTTCAAGAATAGTAGGAGAGAGAAAATCTGAGAGCTCAAATGTTCTTGAGTGAGTGAGGGGGTATTTATACTCCCCCTCAAAATCTGGCCGTTGGCTGTCTTGGTCACCCGGAAATTCCGGTATAAGTTGCACCGGATATTCCGGTGCCCCGGAATATCCGGGCCTTTGAAAATATCCGAGCTGAATTTCCGGTTGAGATCAGAACCAATTCTGAACTTGACTTAGTCGATTTTCTTCGGTTGACTCGGAATATCCGAGTCCTTGAAATTTCCGAGCTGAATTTCTGATTGGAGTCAGTGCCACTTCTGATTCTTGACTTAGCCAATTTTTCTGAGGTTGACTCGGAATATCCGGTTGGTGAACCGGAATATCCGGGTCCTTGAAATATCCGGGCTGATTTTCCGATTGAAGTCAGTGCCACTTCTGAATCTTGACTTAGCCAATTTTCCTGAGGTTGCTTCGGAATATCCGGTGGGTGAACCGGAATATCCGGTTGGTGAACCGGAATATCCGGGTCCTTGAAATTTCCGGGCTGATTTTCCGATTGAAGTCAGTGCCACTTCTGAACTTGACTTAGCCAAATTTCTGGGGTTGACTCGGAATATCCGGTTGGGGAACCGGAATATCCGGGTCCCTGAAGAATTCCAGAAACTCTTTTTCTCTACAGTTTGGCTTTAAGATTTGTGATATGAGTTTCACCCATACTGAAATACTTAGCAATAGGATTAGTATATCATTGGTATTGTTAACTAACACACAAAACACTAGGGATTAAGAAATGTTCTTTCAATCTCCCCCTTTTTGGTGTTAGATGACAATACCAAGATTTGCAAAGAAACAAACAGCAATATCATGTTTTTGGCAGAAAATGGCTCCCCCTAAATAAATGCAAGTATGCAACACAAGATAACAGAGGATAGGAGCAATTTTATAACAACAACCACAAGATATCACAAAGGAGAAACGAGACAAGATGAAAGATAATGGAAGCACTTGAGACTAGATAGATTTTCATACCTTGTGCATATAGAATATGAAGAGAATACCAACACAATCAATTCCAAGTCTCAAGCATAATATAATGATAGCATCAACCATTGTCTCAATACAAAGATATCACAAAAGACAAAAAGAGAGTTTCACAAGTAACTAAAAAACACGATAAATGGACACAAGCGCAAATAAAATGATAAACGCATAAGCTTGTGCCCGACCCTTGCAAATCCCCGAAGAAGTCCTAGTAGAGCAACTTCTCCCCCTTTGGCATCGAAACGCCAAAAAGGAAGAAGAGCGATGCTACGTCCCATGGAAGTCTTCAGTCCGAGGGGTCCTCCTCCTCATCATCATCAGCATCAGCCTCCTCATCATCATCATCCTCGTCCTCATACTCATCAGACGCTGCCTCCTCATCCTCATCTTCAGCCTCCTCATCATAGTCATAACCTGTGGTGTATGAGCTGCCACCAAGGTCCTGGTCAATCAGGGTCCATGGAGCCAAGGAACCCGCGTTCCACTGAGCAAAGGACAGGGGCTCAGACAGATCAGCAGGAGCAGGGGAGCCAGAAGCATGGTGAAGGATCAAGTCTTGCTTGTAGTTCTGCTGACGGCGATCCTTGTAGGCATTGTATTGCTCCTTACGGATGTCCACATTCATGCACAGGATGTTGCGCTGGAACCAGTTTAGCTTCTTGACATGCGTATGAGTGGTGGGAACATGAGTAGAGGTAGCAGCAGCCCTCCTAGCATCACCCATGAAAGATCCAACTGGAGCTGATGTAGTCGAAGGCCTAGGAGGGGGCTTGACCACAGTCTTCTTCTCATAGAGCTTCTTGAAGTCATGTGGCGTCAAATCACTGTTGCTGACGTTGAGGTTGGGGAACTTAAACAGGAGAAGCTTCATGATGTATGGAGCATATGGAATGGAGACCCTGGTGGTCATAGCCTCATACATCTCATTGTAGATGTAATCCATCACATCTACTCTCCAGTCAGTGTCAGAACCCGAGTCCTCCACAATGCGGTTGGCGTGAAGGAGCAGGTTGCAGAGAGGGGTTACCACATTATCATTGTTGCCACCACTCGGTGCAATGTTCTCACGCAGGATGCGCACAAGAACATCATACAAAGGCAGCAGGTTACGAGAGAATCCAGGGGTGGCTCCCACACCATATAAGTGAGCTGTCTCCTTCTTGTTGAGCTTGTAGGAGTGGTGCATGCGAGTGCCTTGGGGATTATCACCATCAAACCTGTAGCCCAGTACCTTGCCAAACTCCTCGAAGTTGGACTCACAGTAAGATTCCCCAGTCATCCATTTCATGGTCTTCTTCGAGTCACCCTTGATCACTAGGGTGGCGAAGAACTGCATAACAAGCTGCGCGTTGTAGGCACAACGGATGAGCGCCAATCTCTCTAAACCCATGGTCTTCACAATATGGATGGCCTCAGAAAAAGCAGTCTTCTTCTGTAGGGATGCAAAGTCAAACGGGTGCATGGGTCGAATTGGCTTCGACAGAGAGAGGTATAGATCCACAAATATATGCTCCTGTGCTTGGCACCAAAAACTGCGATCATCGAGAGATGTGTCTCTTGCGCTGAGGTACCAGTCCCCCTGCCTCAGCTGAGAGTAGTCAACAGCATGCATCTTGGAATAGTTCGGACGTTCGGAACTAGAGGTACTCTTTCTCTTCTTAGATGAGGGCTTGCTGGCAACAACTTTCTTCTTTCTCTGAGGTGCAAGGCCCTTTCCTTTGTTGACTGATTGCTTGGAAACAGGTGCTCTAGCAGAGTGCCTTGATCCCCCTGCGGACTCACTTCCACCTGAACCTGTGAATTTGAGCATAGATGGTAGCATAAGGTAAGTGCACACTAGTCAGGAGGTAATACACACATTAGATAGGCATTCGATGGATCATATGTAGTTAAACATGAGTTAATCTTAAAACTGCTCTGTTTGGCTCGGAATATCCGGGTCAGTCATGACCGGAAATTCCGAGTCACGATGGACCGGATATTCCGAGTCAGACAGAAACTACAGATCTGAGATTTGACTCGGTCTAAAACTAGATCGATCCAATGTAATGCAAAACTAATGTATGTAGAAGGCATGGAATAGTCCTAGGAACAATCTCTACCAAGCAACATTGAAACAAATAACTCCACATCAAGATCCAAAAGAGGAAGAAGAAAAGTGAAGTTACCCTCATCCATTGAGGCCATTGCTTGGAGGAGTGAGTTCCCGGGGCGGAGGAGGAGCAGATCCGACCGAGAAAGAGGTTCCCCGGCGGACGGAGTGCTCCGGAGGGGCTTGGGAACAGCAGGGGCGGCGGGTGGAGGAGAGGGAGGTCGGGGGTGGAAGAAAGGCACTAATGAGCCCTTCACCCCGAGCCTGCCCTTATATTTCTGGACAAACTGCCAGACCGGATATTCCGGTATAAGTTACACCGGATATTCCGAGTCACCGGATATTCCGGTTCAAAATGAACCGGATATTCCGACCTGCTGAACCAAAACCCTAGTTTTTTAAAAGGATGACTTGTGTGCAATAGAGAGAAATGTTTTCAGGGGAAAGTAGGCTTGGGATAGATTTCCAAACTGATATTGGTACACCATACTCAACTCACAACAACCAAATCGAATCAAAAGAGCCAAGTTGAGTAGGTTTCCCACATGCATGAAAAGGAGGGCAAATAGCAACATAAAGCTCCAAATAACATCAACTCTTCAAGGAGAAGAGGTCGGTGGCCGAGGCCACCATGTAGGAGTGTATGGCATGTTACCGCGAAGATGTATCTTGGGTACATAACCAATACTCGTCGTTTTAGCTCATTAGTCACAAGAATGAATATAGAGATAAAAGAACACTTGCTATCGGCATAATGGGGGGAGGGATGGTCCAATGTATTAGGACCGCACTCCCCCTATTTCCATGCCTACATCTAAACTAGATAAGATGCAATTACGCCCTAGGTGAGTGTGCAAGCGATCAAGCCAAGGACCTCGAATCAATGATATTAAGCTCATTCCTCAAAAAGCAAAACCTTCCTTCCTCAAGGGGCTTCGTGAAGATATCCGCCAATTGATCCCTTGTGCCCACATATGATAAGTCAATGTCTCCACGGGCCACATGATCTCTTATGAAATGATGGCGGATCTCAATATGCTTGGTTCTTGAATGTTGCACCGGGTTGTAGGCAATCTTGATGGCACTTTCGTTGTCACATAAAAGAGGCACTTTGTCGCAATTGACACCGTACTCCTTTAAAGTTTGCCTCATCCATAGCAACTGAGTGCAACAACTAGCGGCTGCAACATATTCGGCTTCGGCGGTGGAGAGAGATATGCAATTTTGCTTCTTAGAAGACCAACTCACCAAGGACCTCCCAATAAATTGACAAGCACCAGAGGTTGACTTCCTATCATCATGATCTCCCGCCCAATCGGAATCCGTGAATCCACATAATGAGAAATTTGCATCCTTGGGATACCACAATCCATAAGTTGGGGTATAAGCCAAATATCGAAAGATTCTCTTGACCGCCACATCGTGGCTTTCTTTAGGAGCCGCTTGATATCTTGCACACACTCCTACGGCTAGCACTATATCCGGTCTAGATGCACAAAGGTAGAGGAGAGATCCAATCATGGAGCGGTATACCTTTTGATCCACATCCTTACCCTTCGGGTTGAGCTCAAGGTGGCATTTGGTTTGCATTGGAGTAGAGGCACCCTTGAGATCAAGCAACTCGTACTTCTTGAGCATGTCTTGAATGTACTTTGCTTGGTTGATGAACGTTCCTTCCCTCAATTGTTTGATCTCAAATCTGAGGAAGAACTTCATCTCACCCATCATAGACATCTCAAACCTGTCAGTCATAAGCTTAGAGAATTCTTCGTTAAATGCTTTGTTAGTCGATCCAAATATAATGTCATCCACATATAATTGACAAATGAAAAAGCTCCCCATTAACTTTCTTAGTAAAAAGTGTGGGGTCGATTTCCCCAACTTGGAATCCACGGTCTACAAGTAGTTCTCTAAGGTGCTCGTACCACGCTCGTGGGGCTTGTTTAAGGCCATAGAGTGCCTTATCCAACTTGTAGACATGGTTCGGATACTTGAGGTCCTCGAACCCCGGTGGTTGCTTAACATAAACAAGTTCATTTAGTGGACCATTTAGAAAAGCGGATTTAACATCCATTTGTTGCAACTTAAAGTTATGGTGAGAGGCATAGGCAAGAAGAATACGGATTGACTCAAGTCGAGCCACGGGCGCGTAGGTTTCTCCAAAGTCAATGCCTTCAATTTGTGAGTAACCTTGAGCCACCAATCTTGCCTTGTTCCTTATCACCATGCCATGTTCATCTTGCTTGTTCTTGAATATCCACTTGGTGCCGATAACATTGCGGCAATCTTTGGGTCTTTCCACCAACTTCCACACTTTGTTGCGCTCGAAGTTGTTGAGCTCTTCATGCATGTCATCAAGCCAATCTTTATCTTCAAGAGCTTCAAAGACCTTCTTGGGTTCCACCATGGAGATGTGAGCTTGATGTTCACTAAAGCTTGCGAGTTGTCTTCGGGTAGAGACCTTGCTTCTCACATCACCAAGCACCTTGTCAAGAGATAGAGCTCTTAATTCTTGTGAGGTGCCAACCCTATTCAAGCGGCGGATCTCGATTTCCCTCCGAGTGGTGGGAGGAATCGCTTGATCATCTTGATCATTCATGTCTCCGCCTTGACTGATTCGATGGCCTTGATCAACCATTGGAGTGGTGTCCATTGGTGAGGGAGAGGGTTGATCTTGGCCTCGCGAACTGCCACCGGGAATGTCAGCAGGACCGGATATTCCGGGTTCAGGAACCGGAAATTCCGGGCCACCGGAATTTCCGAGTCCATCTTGACCCGGATATTCCGGTCCTCCGGAAATTCCTGGAGCAGCTGTAGAGTCTTGTTCTTCTTCTTGGCAGGGTGCATTGGGCACGGTGTTGTCGATGGGTGTTTCTTGTGTTGGGGTGGTCACCACTTGTGAAGAACTTGGTCCTTGTTGATCAACCTCATAATAGAGTTCAACGGGGCGGTGGACTCCCAACCCCATTCTTCGGATAGCATCTTGAGGTTCATCATCACCTACACCGGAAACACCACTTTGCTCCACGAGGGAGCCGTCATTCTCCTCGAATACCACACTACAAGTTTCTATGATTATGCGCGAGGCCTTATCATAGACTCTATAAGTGTGGGATTCGGATCCGTAGCCCACAAATGTCCCTTCAAGAGACTTAGAATCAAACTTGCCCAAACGAACACCTTTGATGAGGTAGAAACACTTACAACCAAATACACGGAAGTAGGAGATATTGGGCTTGTTCCCGGTGAGCACTTCATAAGGTGTCTTCATGAGTCCTTTGCGAAAGAAGAGCCGGTTGGATGAATGGCAAGCGGTGTTGACGGCTTCGGCCCAAAAGTTGTGAGGGGACTTGAACTCCGCCATCATCGACCTTGCCATCTCAATAAGTGTGCGGTTCTTCCTTTCGGCTACACCATTTTGTTGGGGAGTATAAGCAGCGGAATACTGATGACGAATCCCTTCTTCACTAAGGAACTCGTTTAAGGTGTAGTTCTTGAACTCGGACCCATTGTCACTTCGTATCACCAAGATAGGGACATTGTGTTGACGTTGAGCTTCATTGGAGAAGTCGATGATAGTTTGTTGAGTCTCCATCTTCGTCTTGAAGAAGAAAACCCATGTGTATCTTGAATAATCATCAACAATCACCAAGCAATATTTCTTGCCACCAAGACTAGCTTCCGGAATGGGACCAAAGAGGTCAACATGGAGAAGCTCCAAAACCCTCTTTGACGAAATGATGGTCTTGCTTGGATGGTAGATGTCATGCATTTTTCCTTCAACACACGCCCTACACATTCGATCCTTCGAGAAAGAAACATGGTCTTTTAGTCCTAGGATATGGCCACCCTTGTGGAGACTTTGCAAAGTCTTCATGTTGACATGGGCTAGTCGGCGATGCCATAGCCAACCCAAGTCCGCCTTTGCAAATAGGCACATTGTATGGGAAGTGGTGACTCCGGAGAAGTCAACCACATAGAGACCATTCTCAATGTACCCAACGAAAGACACATTGAGAGACTTGCTCCGCAAGAGAATGACCATTTCCTTTTCAAAGACAACTGTATAGCCCAAACAAGTTAAGGAATGGACGGAGATCAAGTTGAAACCTAGGGACTCGACAAGCAAGACATTCACAAGTGTGATGTCCGGTGCCACTACCACCTTGCCGAGCCCTATTACCTTAGACTTAGAATTATCACCATATGTAACGGTCATTTGATCATCATTGGGCTTCAACTCCGTTACAATATCCTTGCTTCCGGTCATATGACTAGTGCACCCACTATCAATTATCCATTTCGATCCTCCGGAAGCAAGGCCCTACACACAATCAATTCTTGGATTTAGGTACCCATTTTGCAATGGGTGCCTTTTGGTTAGCAACAAGGGTCTTTGGTACCCAAATAGCATAATCAATGTAACCATCAAAAGGACCAATGTATCTAGCATAGACATCCCCATAATAATCAACATATAAAGCATAGTTGGGGTTAGATGTGCCCGCAAAGTCATTACGAGTGGGAGTGCCCCTTGTGGCATTTCCACTCGCAATGTCGACCTTCTTGGCTTGTGCGGACTTGGTCTTCTTCTTGATCTCCTTCTTCTCCTTAGCAACATAGCCTAGACCTTCTTTACCCTTGTGGGGCACTCGCTCATGAAGAGGAGTAGTGAGTGTCCCCTTACCTTTATAAAGAGATGTCTTGGGCTTGGTTGCCATAGAAGGAACAAACAAAACCCTAGCAATACCCTTCACAACATTTAAATTAGCATTCAAAGGAGTAGAGGTGCTAGGTTTCTCAAGAGTAGATATCCGAGATTGGAGTTGATCACGAGACTTGAGAAGACGTTCGTGATCACTTGTCAACACCTTGTGAGCATTGTCAAGTGACTCGAAGTCTTCACAAAGTCTAGCATGCGCAACTACAAGCTCGGACTTTTCATTTTGCACAATTTTACATTTAGCAAAGTAGAGATCACGATCCTTAGTGATGTTAGCAAGTTGCTCCTCGAGGAGAGCATGAGATTCTTGTACATCTTCGAGAGAGGATTGGAGAGACACCTTAGCGTGTGCATCCTCTCTCTCAATCTCACCTTTTAGTTCAAGCTCATCCTCAAGCTCACCTATACGACTCATGATTGAGCCAAAGTGTTTCTTTCCTTCTCCTTGCAAGTTAGTCATGAATTTATCAAAAGCAATGATTTCTTCCTTGACTTCTAGGCTCATAGCATCATCAATGTCATGTGATATGGAGTTGAGAGATAGTTGTACCTCAGATGTCTTTGCCATAAGACATCTTCCATTCTTGACGATGGGGCTCTCGTTTGGTGAGGAGAAGAGTGATGGAGTTGTGGAAGACATGGCTAGTGCGGCCACTTGCGTTGGAGTATCCTCCTTGTCACTATCTTCATCATCGGTGGGATATTGCTCTTGAGTCACCAAGACAATCTTTTGGTTCTTCTTGAAGAAAGGCTTCTTCATGGGCATGGGCCCCTTGCCCTTCGTCTTGGCCACGAGCCTCCCACCATGATCCTCTCTTCTCTCCCATGGGCAATCGGCAACAAAGTGGCTCTTGTCATCGCAGTTATAGCAAAGTCTCACTTTGTTGAATGGCTTTCCTCCGTTGGGGGGAAACTTCTTGTCAATCCTTGCTTTGCCCCTTCCGGGGTTCTTCCAAAAGGTTCTTGCCGCAAGACCCATGTGTTGAGTGAGAGTGCTTGAGAGAGCTTCACTAGATAGCTCGACTTGATCATCACACTCCTCTTCATCCTCCTCTTCAACGGTGGCCTTCAAAGCAATTGAGGCATGCTTGTGCATCCCTATGGCTCTAGCTCTTGCATCTTGTGCAATCTTGGAGGCCACCTTGTATGCAGTCATCTCTTGCATAACTTCATTGGATGTCATCTTTGCAAAGTCATGTCTCCCTTGGAGTGTCTTCAAATCCGTGTCCTCAAAGGGCATGAGAGCGGTCACATACTTCCTCTTGATCCAAGCATCATTGATGTACTCCGCCCCGAGGTTCTTGAAGGAGTTGGCAACCAACACCAACCTCCGGTACATGTCCTCAAGGCTTTCTCCATCCAACTTGTAGAACCCTTCCACCTCATTGCATAAGGCATCATACCGGTTCTTCTTCACGCTCTCATTCCCAACGAAGATGTCGGAAAGAGCATTCCAAACTTCCTTGGCGGTGGAGAATTGTTGAATGAGCGCCATGTCCTTCTCTCCAACGGCCATTTGGAGTTGATGAAGAGCGGTGGCGTTGAGTTGGCTATCAACCACTTCTCTTCTTGTCAAGTTGGTTGGATCATGGGGCTTGTATCCTTCTTCAATGATGCGCCAAAGCTCAATGGAGGCACTACATAGATGAGACTTCATTAGAAACACCCATTGAGAGAAATGAGTAGGTTTAAGCTTAGGAGGGTCACTTCTAAAGTTTACATGAGGGTGAGGGATAGGAGGGTTAGGAGAGTAATTATGGTTGACATTATGAAATTCCTCTCCTTTGGGGGTGTTAGAGGAGCTAGGTGGTTCATCCTTTTCCGCCATCCCGGGAACACTTGAGGTAACATCTTTGGACCCATCCGAAGATGACTCCTTAGAGTTCCCCGCATGTTCCTTAGGAGGAGGAGAGGGAGAAGTAGCCTCGGGCTCCTTAGACTTCAAGAGTGCCATGAGAATCTCATTCATCTTGAGGAGTTGGGCCTCCAAGGACGATCTCATATCAATAAGATCGGCCATGGTTGCCCCTTTGGCTAACGCCTCCTTCTCCGCCTCTAATTTTTCACGGGCGGCCCTCTCGGCATCGGATTCCGTCATCGTTGCACTTAGGCGGTTAAGCCCTTAAAAGTGAACAAGGCTCTGATACCAATTGAACGGGAATCCGGCACCTAGAAGGGGGGGGGGGGGGGGGTGAATAGGTTCTATTACAAATTTTAGGTCTTTTCAATTTTAGGCTCAACTCAAAGGTAAATTCTCTAGATATGCAACTACGGTGAATTTACCTAAATGAGAAACTAAGCAATAACAATAAGCAAGTAAGGGAGTAAAGGGTAAAGGGAACCAAGTGAAGCACGCGTAGACGAAGATGTAATCCCGAGTTCCACCCAAGGGTGTACGTCTCGTTTGGAGAGGTGTGCGCTAGCACAACAGGTTAGCCGCAACGCCACAAAGGCTCACCTTCTTCTCCGATGAACTCAACCACAAAGGTTTCGAGTCCACCTTCCACTATTGATCCCCTTTTAGGGCGGAGATCGAATCCCTTACAAACGCTTGAGGCACACACCCACAACTGAATTGGGGGCTCCCAAGAAGGACCACAACAGGTCAAGGACCACAAAAGGTCAAGGTAACACCAAGAGTACAACAATGGTGAACTAGGTTTTCCCACCGGAAACCCTAGCCACGAAATCCCCAAATGAATGGGGGAGAAAAGTAAATCCCTTCGGTGACGATGTAGATCTGGGCCTTCTCCTCCAATCCTCCAAAGATCTATGAGTTTGGGTGGGGGGATTGGGAGATCTTGATGAATTGAGCTTTCAAGAATAGTAGGAGAGAGAAAATCTGAGAGCTCAAATGTTCTTGAGTGAGTGAGGGGGTATTTATACTCCCCCTCAAAATCTGGCCGTTGGCTGTCTTGGTCACCCGGAAATTCCGGTATAAGTTGCACCGGATATTCCGGTGCCCCGGAATATCCGGGACTTTGAAAATATCCGAGCTGAATTTCCGGTTGAGATCAGAACCAATTCTGAACTTGACTTAGTCGATTTTCTTCGGTTGACTCGGAATATCCGAGTCCTTGAAATTTCCGAGCTGAATTTCTGATTGGAGTCTGTGCCACTTCTGAATCTTGACTTAGCCAATTTTCCTGAGGTTGACTCGGAATATCCGGTTGGTGAACCGGAATATCCGGGTCCTTGAAATATCCGGGCTGATTTTCCGATTGAAGTCAGTGCCACTTATGAATCTTGACTTAGCCAATTTTCCTGAGGTTGCTTCGGAATATCCGGTGGGTGAACCGGAATATCCGGGTCCTTGAAATTTCCGGGCTGATTTTCCGATTGAAGTCAGTGCCACTTCTGAACTTGACTTAGCCAAATTTCTGGGGTTGACTCGGAATATCCGGTTGGGGAACCGGAATATCCGGGTCCCTGAAGAATTCCAGAAACTCTTTTTCTCTACAGTTTGGCTTTAAGATTTGTGATATGAGTTTCACCCAAACTGAAATACTTAGCAATAGGATTAGTATATCATTGGTATTGTTAACTAACACACAAAACACTAGGGATTAAGAAATGTTCTTTCAACCTCGGAGATGTATCTTGGTTCCCATAAACTACTAACACACTAGTATACATAGTTTAGGGGTCTATGCAAGTTTTTATGGGGTCTTGACGCTCCGGACCCCCTCTACGGCGAAACCCTACTCCTGTTGGAGAAAACTCTGACCCGTCGATCTACCCCTCTAAACGGAGCCGGGAGGGGGTAGAAGCATGATTTTTTTTGCTTGGTTGTGTTAGGTTGTTATATTGGACCATAAAAAACAAACATTTTCATGTGTTCCGTCGCACGATTCCATGCCCGACACCCGAAACGGGGGTTTTCATCTCCAAGTGCAAGAACTTACTACGGAGTAAGAGCTGTCAGTGAAGCGGGTCGCACCTCGGAGATGTATATTTGTTCCCACAAACTACCAACACACTAGTATACATAGTTTAGGGGTCTATGAAAGTTTTGATGGGGTATTGTTGTTCCGGACCCCCTCTACGGTGAAACCCTACTCCCGCTGGAGAAAAGTCTGACCTGTCGATCTATCCCTCTAAACGGCGCCGGGAAGGGGTAGACGCATGGATTTTTTTGCTTGGTTGTGTTAGGTTGGTATATTGGACGATGGGGAACCAACATTTCATGTGTTCCGCCGCACGATTCCATGTCCGACACCCGAAACGGGGGTTTTCACCTCTAAGTGCAAGAACTTACTACGAAGTAAGAGGGGTCAGTGAAGCGGGTCGCACCTCGGAGATGTATATTGGTTCCCACAAACTACCAACACACTAGTATACATATTTTAGGGGTCTATTCAAGTTTTGATGGGGTCTTGATGCTCCGGACCCCCTCTACGGCGAAACCCTACTCCCGCTGGAGAAAAGTCTGACCTGTCGATCTATCCCCCTAAACGGCGCCGGGAGGGGGTAGACGCATGATTTTTTTTTCTTGGTTGTGTTAGGTTGGTATATTGAACCATGGGGAACCAACATTTCATGTGTTCCGTCGCACGATTCCATGTCCGACACCCGAAACGGGGGTTTTCACCTCTAAGTGCAAGAACTTACTACGAAGTAAGAGGGGTTAGTGAAGCGGGTCGCACCTCGGAGATGTATATTGGTTCCCACAAACTATCAACACACTAGTATACATATTTTAGGGGTCTATGCAAGTTTTTATTGGGTCTCGACGCTCCGGCCCCCTCTACGGCGAAACCCAACTCCCGCTGGAGAAAAATCTGACCTGTCGATCTACCCCTATAAACGGCACCGGGAGGGGGTAGACGCATTAAATTTTTTGCTTGGTTGTGTTAGTTTGGTATATTGGACCATAAAAAACAAACATTTTCATGTGTTCCGTTGGACGATGCCATGCCCAACACCCGAAACGCGGGTTTTCACCTCTAAGTGCAAGAACTTTCTACGGAGTAAGAGGGGTCAGTGAAGCGGGTCGCACCTCGGAGATGTATCTTGGTTCCCACAAACTACCAACACACTAGTATACATAGTTTAGGGGTCTATGCAAGTTTTTATGGGGTCTTGACGCCTCGGACCCCCTCTACGGCGAAACCCTACTCCCGTTGGAGAAAAGTCTGACCCGTCGATCTACCCTTCTAAACGGAGCCGGGAGGGCGTAGAAGCATGATTTTTTTTGCTTGGTTGTGTTAGTTTGTTATATTGGACTATAAAAAACAAACATTTTCATGTGTTCCGTCGCACGATTCCATGCCCGACACCCGAAACGGGGGTTTTCACCTCCAAGTGCAAGAACTTACTACGGAGTAAGAGCTGTCAGTGAAGCGGGTCGCACCTCGGAGATGTATCTTGGTTCCCACAAACTACCAACACACTAGTATACATAGTTTAGAGGTCTATGCAAGTTTTTATGGGGTCTTGATGCTCCGGACCCCGTCTACGGCGAAACCCTACTCCCGCTGGAGAAAAGTCTGACCTGTCGATCTATCCCTCTAAACGGCGCCGGGAGGGGGTAGACGCATGAATTTTTTTGCTTAGTTGTGTTAGGTTGGTATACTGGACCATGGGGAACCAACATTTCATGTGTTCCGTCGCACGATTCCATGTCCGACACCCGAAACGGGGGTTTTCACCTCTAAGTGCAAGAACTTACTACGAAGTAAGAGGGGTCAGTGAAGCGGGTCGCACCTCGGAGATGTATATTGGTTCCCACAAACTACCAACACACTAGTATACATATTGTAGGGGTCTATGCAAGTTTTTATGGGGTCTTGACGCTACGGCCCCCTCTACGGCGAAACCCAACTCCCGCTGGAGAAAAATCTGACCTGTCGATCTACCCCTATAAAAGGCACCGGGAGGGGGTAGACGCATTATTTTTTTTGCTTGGTTGTGTTATGTTGGTATATTGGACCATAAAATACAAACATTTTCATGTGTTCCGTCACACGATTCCATGCCCGACACCCGAAACGGGGGTTTTCACCTCTAAGTGCAAGAACTTACTACAGAGTAAGAGGGGTCAGTGAAGCGGGTTGCACCTTAGAGATGCATCTTGGTTCCCACAAACTACCAACACACTAGTATACATAGTTTTGATGCGGTCTTGACGCTCCGGACCCCTCTACGGCGAAACCCTACTCCCGCTGGAGAAAAGTATGACTTGTCAATCTACCCCTCTAAACGGTGTCGGGAGGGAGTAGACGCATGCATTTTGTGTCTTGGATATGCTTGAAGTCTGTGGGATTTGTATTAATGTATACTGAAGTTTGTATTGAATTCTAATTGATAAGAGATCAATGATTTTGGTTTGACCAAAATGTAGAGATAAATTATGAATTTAAGTGGGAGTCAAAGTTAGTTCACTCGGGTAAAATATGTAAAGGACATATTTTTAAGTGGGAGCTTAGAACCTCAAATATGTAGATGACATGTTTTTGAGTGGGAGCTCGTGTTCTCAAATGTGTGGAGACATAATATGAGTGGGAGCCGAATTCATCTTGTGTAAATGACACATTGTGAATTGTACCAGTAGAATTAATTAGAAAGATGAAGTTGTGAAACTATTTGAAAGTTAGTGTGACGTGGGGCTGCCTTTCGGGTACTGGCGTTGATCATTTGTACTACGTGGAGGAGCAGGCGCCGCCCGACGACGACGAGCACCCGAAGAAGAAGCCTCGCCACTCGGCGCAGTCGCAGGAGAAGAAGAAGCACCACCGCGCACGACAGTCTGCCAGGAATACGCAGAGTCAATACAATCATACGACTGTGAAGCAAAGTTAAACTCGTCAGAAAGAAATTCAGTTCTAGCAAAAGCACTGTTAAAAGCCAATAGACCGGGCAGGACAATATTCATTACAGAGCCAGAAGTTCAAAAGTACAGACCACGGCGACTGCCGAATTCCTGAAGCTATGCCTACTCTAAAGCTGCAGACTGCGACCGGGAGCGACCCTTCCGAGTGGCAGCCGCCTCAGTGGCCTTAGCAAGGGCCCTCTCGAAGAGTGCCACAAGCTGCACGGCCAGCTGTGAAGCACGCTCCTTCACGCCACTCAGCGACGCGGTTCGGCCATCGGGTTTTCGGGGAAAGCCGCTGACGACCTTCTCAAAGTCACCCGGAACCTGATGCCCTAAGAGGAGCTGGAAGGTGAGCTCGGAGCCGCGTACCGTCTGCGACCACGTGAAGTCGGCGATGGTGGTCGCGTCCTCAAACGGCGCAGCAAGGGCGTCCACGGCTGCCGGCGGCTGGTCGCCCGGGAAGATACTCTGGTGCACCACAGTAAGGGCTCCAGTCGATTTCTTCAACGCGGCTGTGGACTTCTTCAGCGCGTCGGATGCATAGGCACAGACCCGGTCGAGGAAGCCAACAGCAGTCGCCAAGTCAACCGCGTCACTCGACGCATCTTCCGGAGGAGCTCCACCGCAAATCTCTGCGCAAAGGATTCAAGGTCAGACAAAGAAAAAGATCAAGATGCAGTAGGCATTAAGCCGAAACTTACCCCCAAGAACACCGGCGAGTGAGAGAAGACGACCGACTTGAGTCTTCTCCTGGGCGACCCGTGCCAGCTCCCGCTCTCGAGATTCATGCAGGGCCTTCTCAAGCTCAGTAACCCGCCCAGTAGCCTGATCCAGAGAAGCACGCAGCTGGTCCCTCTCCTTCTCCAGGCGAACATAAGCCGCGGCTGCGTCAAGCTGCTGACGGTAGTACGGCTGAAACAAAAGCAAGATGTTAATAAAGTTGCGGGCAACTATACTAGTCACCCACACCTTCGGGGGCTACTCCCATCGAGAGCGCTGATCGCGCACCCAATGAAAACTCAAGAATACAAGTACAAGCATAAAGGACTTACGTGGTCCAGGAGGTCAGGGTCCTCTGAAGCCGAAGGAGGATCGCGGCTCGACGATGCAACGCCAGCAGGCTGCGCACGCGCCTTCTCCACCACCGCCTGAGCCCCCAACTCAGTCGAAGGGGCGGATGTGTGCTCAACGTCCCGAAGGGGGGAGCTAACATCGCCAGAGCGATGGCTCAGCAAGAACGGGCACACCTGTTAACTCCAACGTTGCAGCTACAAAACACAACTCGAAGGAAACAGATCATCAAGAAACTCACCTGGGGGTTCCAAGGTCGTCGTAACTCTCCAGGGAGGGCGACGCCATCCGCGCAAACGAACGAGGAGCCGCAGAGCTGACTGGAGGAACATTCAGGGGCTCATCCCAGCCACCCGAGGACCGCGCACCCGACAACGTCGCGACGGCCTCCTCCGGAGTACGTCGGCATCCTTAGCAGGTGACGACGCACTAGCAGAGTCGCCACGGCTCGGGAGCTTCCGCTTCTTCCGCACGGGTTCCTCCACTTCATCTTCATCCTCCACCTCTTCGTGGGGAGAATGTGCGGAAGGAATCTCTTCGTCGTCGTCCTCCTCCT
The DNA here is from genome assembly GCA_026929855.1 of Poa annua. NCBI lineage: Eukaryota > Viridiplantae > Streptophyta > Magnoliopsida > Poales > Poaceae > Poa > Poa annua. The sequence goes on from CM049430.1 coordinate 85,325,389, forward strand.
CGACAAACTTCGACTCATCGTCGGGTCCATTCTCGGGAAGAGGAGGAAGGCTGATCAACAAAGACCGACCCTGAAGCAAGTAGACACAAGTCGAATCAGGAAGAAGGTAGACGCAAGTCGAGTCAAGACAAAAGAAAAACAAGCCAAGACTCACCTCAGGAACGGGGTTCGATGCCCCGTAAGCAGCAACCGGGCACTTGACGTTGCACGTGTCCGCGACTCGGAGGCTGGTGATGGACCTTACTTTGGTTTCCACCTCCTCATCGTCAAGCGGCTCGGTGCTGACGCCCTCGACGGCCCACATCGGGTGAGGCCGAGCGCTGAGCGGCTGCACCCGAAGACGGAAGAAGGTGGCCATCAGGAAGACGCCACCCGCCTCGCGCCCAAGGGTCTTGGTCAGATCACGCAGCAGGCCCAGCAGGGGCCGCACAGCCTCCTTCTCCACGGCAGTTAGCGGGTGCGTCCAGGCGACGGTCTTCCGCAGTCCACGTCCGCTGTCGAATGCACCCAGGCCGTCGTGGTTCGACTGGACGTAGAACCATCTCTTGCGCCATCCTTGGACGGAGTCGCACTTCTTCATCTGGAAGTACGCGGTGTCACCGCGCACTTGGATTCCGAAGCCGCCCACGGGGAAGGGCAACCCGCTCCTCCCAACGTTCTTGCGAACGAGGAAAAGCGACTTCCACAATGCCCAGTGGGGCGCGACACCCAGAAAGCACTCGCAAAGCACGATGAAGCCCGCGATGCTCAAGACGCCATTGGGGGTCAGATCATGGATCTGGACCCCATAGGCATACAGGAGACCGCGCACAAAATCGTGCATGGGGAACCCGAAGCCCCGCGGAAGGAAATCCGCGAAGCAAACACGTTCCCCATCGCGGGGAGTGGGGAAAACCTCTTTGCCAGGGGCGCGTACCTGGACTTGGTCAGCAGGTGGAAGAAGACCCTGCGCGCGGAAGAGCTCCACCTCGGCCTTCTTCACCGACGATCTCTGGCAGTCGCCATCGGGCTTCTTCATTAGCCCGGCATCGTCGACGGCGGCGGAGGAGCCAGCGGTGTTCTTTGGCTTGCCCATGGCGCAGTGAGGCAGCGCAAGGTGCCCGGACAGAAAAGCAAGGAGCTCTGGATGGCGGCGAAAATGGTAGAGCGCAGAGGAAAGGGAGGCCAGAACGATTGGAGAAGATGAAGTCCCTCGCATCAAAATGCAGTACTTATGCCTCGAAAAGGTTCATCTCAACCGTCCACAGAACAAGGGCTCCGAGCAGACACATCCAGCCGTACACGTGTCGCGCGAAGAAACCAACCGTCGCCGCCCACTTCGTCCACTACGCACGAAAACCGAGGCGTCATCATCACGCCGCGCAAATTTCGCGCCCAGTTCGGAGACGTGACAACTGCTGACCACTGTCAGCTCTGACAGCGGGGCCCGCCACGTCACGTCCCATCGGGCGCAGAGGCGTGCAATAGATCGTCACCAGTGACGTCATCAAGCCAACGGCTCCAAAACCAACTGAAACAGCTCGGCAAAGTGATTCGAGTAGTAAGCTACTTAGCTGAAACCAACAAAGTAGGATCGACTGATGATCCGAGAACCCGAAGAAATCATTCGGGTGGCAAGGAAAAACGAGTAAGCTCGAGCAGCCGAATCCATCAACAAGTAAGCCAACAGGCCGAGCAAAAGCAAGCTTCAAGACGAAGGCACAGTAATTCGACTGCAAAGGTTACTCCCATCGGGAGCGGCCGGTTCGACTGAAGAGATCGAGTTCAAGCTCAAGATCAAGCAATCCAATGGCGCGTCCAGGAGAAAGAAGTCCTTCGCTCGACTCTACGCTTCGACCAAGCACTCGGGGGCTACTGACGTGGGGCTGCCTTTCGGGTAGCCCACGATAAGGCTACCTGGGCCGCGCCAAGGACGTGGAAGCCCACAGAAGGCCCACACGGGGTACCATGTAACCTAGTCCAAGTCGGTTAGGAACCATAACCTGCCATATCTGTAGTTGCCATCGGCATCGACCACCCGAGACCTGGCTGCCTATAAAGCCAGGAGGGTTGCTCGTCCAAAGGGACACGCTCATAGCCACCGCTACAAACCCTAGCGAGATTGCAATCTCGCCTTTGTAACCACAACTCGCATCAATAATCAGACAAGCAGGAGTAGGGTGTTATCCTCCGGGAGCCTGAACCTGGGTAAATCCTTGCTTGTCAGCCGTCGTGACCACCTGCACTCATCTCTCTCCCCATCAATCAACCCGGGGTGCACAACCCTGGGACTTGTCGAGTTAACACCTCGTCATAGTGTCTATTTGGAATAGACGGGAATTTTAAATAGTTAGTCGAGTTGTTTTGGATTATATCTGAAGAGTCAGAATAGAATAAAACCAATGGATGGTCCTTGGAAATCCAATTAATCATTAAGAGTAATGATACACGGTAGTAATGGTTGTATGACATATTGGTCTATTATGTAATATTAGACATCATACAGAAACCATATTATCTGCTCGATGAAATATGACTGATGTTCTTGGAAGAAGAACAATTGTAAAAGTAAATTTAGAATTTACTGGAAGTAGAAGTATATTAGTTAGTACATTGACATTGTAGTGTCAAGTTTTTCTAAATAGGTGTGAAAGTATATATAGATATAGCGAGGTTGTAATTGTTACAAGGAGCTCTCTATGACTGATTGTGTTTTCAAGACAAGTATCTGGTTAACAGTATCAGAGTAAGCGCTGGGAAACAAAAGTGTCATTTAGTTAGGGTATTTGTAGATATGTTATTAGATAACAAGTTGATATCAAACAAGTTGATACCAATGGATCGCAAAAGAACGCACAATTATGTATTGTACATATTGTCAGAGTAACACTCTTCCACAAGCAAGCATTAACATATGACGCTTATTTGATAAGGGATTTTGATGAAGTAAAATGCATCTAGTTTATTTGTACTCTAGTGCAAGTGGGAGACTGAAAGAGATATGCCCTAGAGGCAAATAAATAAGTAGTATTTATTGCATTATCTCATAAGTTTATAATAGGTTTATGTATTATGCCATAACTGTATTAATCAGAATTATTAATACACATGTGATACACAGAAAACCAGAGTACCTAGTAAGCCTCTATATGAACTAGTCCATTGGGCAACAGTTGATCGAGATTCCCGATCAAGGACAATGACGTCGGTTGACAATGGGGTCATCTTATTAGTTGAATAAGGTGATGGACATACGCAAAGTATTGCAATAAGATCGTATTACGATGTTTGTCATTTGCAATAGATGATAATATGATAGCTTATTCCTTAGATCGTGAGACCGTACTTATTACTGCTTTGTAGGGGCACTTTGAGAGCATCAAACGTTGTGTATTATATAGCATGAAAATAACGGTGTCCATCTTGGGTATTCCAAAACAGTGTTGAGACGTAAGGATCAAGAGCGGGATTTGTTCATTCTTGTAATGGAAAGATACTCTGGGCCCACTCGGTGAGATTGCATCTATATAGTTGCGCAACTTATGACTAGGTCATGAAGATGTAATATCACAGACGAGTTAATAACCTTTGTCGGTAACGAGATACAACAAAGACATCGGATGTCTACGATCATATCTCGGACTAGTATCACAGAAACAAAGGGAATGAATATCATGTTTATGGTTCAACGACGATATTCGTAGAATGCACAGGGGCCGTCATATGCATCCAGGTATCCCTGGCGGTCATTGGTGAGCGGAGTGTCTCGACCATGTCTGTAGTGTTCTCGAACCGTAGCGTAACAAACTTAAAGGCTTAACGACACCGGGAGAAAGGTTCTGTAATAATATAGGATTTTATTGGAGAGAGGGAAATGATCCGGAAAGAGTTCCGGTGGTCCGGAAGGAGTTCCGGTAAGGTCTGGAGTGGTTCCAGGAATGTCTGAAAGATGTTCGGGTGGTTCAGAAAATGTTTCGGAGTCACAGGAGATTAAATTATATGTAAATATATTAATTATGAATTAATAGTATTTTATATTAATTTAATATTAATTAAAAATAAAGGAAAAAGGGGCAGCCCACCTAATGGGCCAATTGGGGCCCATTAGGGGGAGCCGCACCAATAAAGTGAAGGGGATCGTGTGCAGAAAACAAAAAATTTCCTACCAACGATATCCTAAAAGCATGTCAAGATCTATACTATGCAGATATAGTAGTACAAACGGAGATCAGAATACATTCCCTTGTAGACCGAAAGCGGGATTACGTTCCTGCACAAACGTTGTCGATGAAGACCGACGAAGCCGACCTCAAGGTCGTGTAGAGGAAGCAGACCTCCGAGTACCGCTAGCGCAACACCTCGCAGGGCGTCACATACGTACGGTGGAGACGACGGCCTCCAAAGCTCCAGTCCAGGACGAGAAGCGGAAGACTTGGACCGGAACACCAGCAGCGCGGCAGCGGGATATGGTGGAAGAGATCCCCCTCCTCTGCTCGGCGCGACTCCGACAAGGGAATCACGAGATCGAGAGAGAAATTGGGAATTAATTGGTGAATTAAAAGGCTAGGGGTGCCCCTTCTTATATAGGCTCCCAGGGGGGAGCCAACTTGCTAACCAGGCAATGTGGGACTAACCCCCACATGCCTGGTGCGGCATAGGAGGGTGCGTCGGCCCCTTAGTGGGCCCCTTGGCCCACTTGGGTCGGCCCCCCTTGTCCCCCACCGAATCCCCTAGAGGATTTTCCCCCTCTTGGGCCTTCTTTCGACCAGAAGGCCCATTTAGGGAAATCAGCCTAAATAAATTCGAAAATAAATATATAAAATCAGATTTGCATGTTAATTACACTAATTAATATCAAACATAATATATATAATTTATCCTAGCTCCGAAAACTCTTTCGGCGCTGCCCGATCTCCATCGGACCCCTCCCGGGACGTTCCCGGTGATCTCTTTCCTTTCCGGTTGTCTTGTCGAAACCCCTTAAGTGTGTTACTCTAGCGGTTCGCTATAATAACAGGTATGATCAAGACTCCTCTATGATCAACAACTAACTCGTAGGCCTGGACCCCATGAATTAGTCTCTGTGATATAACGAATGACTTTCATCTATAAAATCTGAACGCAAAGTCGTAAACCTTTTGCCATAGCGATACTTAGCATGTCCGAGCGTCGTTCCATAGATATCTCCATACCTAATCTCGACCTCGTTACCGACAACGCTATCTTCTACTCGTCCATGATCTCATGTCTCCGTGACCTAGTCACATGCTTGCAAGCTCATTAAACATGATCTCACCGAGTGGGCCCGAGAGTATCTATCCTGCTATGCGGACTGGCAAATCCCGCTCTTGACCCCTCGTCTCAACTACTCCTTTCCGATACCCAAAAGTATCACCGTTATAGTCATACTATATAAGATACGACGTTTGGTGCGATCAAAGTATCTTCCAGGAATAACAATAAGAGTTGATCTCACGGTCAAAGGCGTAACGACTACGTCCTACAAATCTGGGTATGTCCATCACATCGTTCTCCAACGATATGACTCCCATTGCCGATTGGCGCCATGCCCCATGACCGGGAAACCTCGATCATCAATCGCGCAACGAAACTAGTCTTCGTAGAGACTACTAGGGACCTTGTTTTTTATGTATCACACCCGTATTAATGTTTCCGCTTAATACGGTTCTAGCATGACACAAAAACCTATTATGAACAAACGAGATATGATAAAGAATACACTTTATTAATTTCCTCTAGGGCATATCTCCTTCAGTCTCCCACTTGCACTAGAGTACAAATTAATCTAGATTACAACTTGGTAAAAGCTTAACACCCATAGCTAACTGGTGTTTTTCATGCTTATCAAGCGGGAGAGGCTTCGTCAGCGGAGCTGCCACATTCAGATCCGTATGCAGTTTGCAAATCTTCACATCGCCTCCTTGTACGTATTGACATATCACATGGAAGCGTCGGAGAATGTGTTTGGCGGTGGAGTGAGACCTTGACTCCTTGGCGTTAGCAATGGCATCCGTATTGTCGCAGAAGAGGATCACGGGGTCTTGCGCGCTCGGGAACACTCCAAGTTCGATGACGAACTTCCTCAGCCACACAGCTTCATTCGCGGCTTCGCAAGCAGCAATGTACTCCGACTCCATTGTAGATTGTGCGACAATGGGTTGCTTCCCACTTCTCCAGCACACGGCGCCTCCATTCACCTTGAACACATAACCTGTCTGTGACTTAGAGTCATCGAGGTGTGAGCAGAAACTTGCATCCACGTAACCAGTTACGCCAAGTTCTTCATCGCAGCCTCCATACACAAGGAACATTTCCTTTGTCTTATTGAGATACTTAAGAATGCTCTTAACAGCTATCCAATGTGGCATTCCAGGATTACTCTGGAACCGGCTTGTCAGACTTAGAGCTAATGCCACATCCGGTCTAGTACTCAACATTGCATACATGATCGATCCTATGGCTGAAGCATAAGGATGTTTAGTCATATCGGACTTATCCAGTTCCGTTACCGGACACTGTGCATTCCGCAATATCTTATTCCTGATAATCGGCAGAGAACCCTTCTTTGCCTTCTCCATACCGAAACGCTTCTGTATTTTATCAAGATAAGTACTCTGACTCAACGCTAATAGGCGCCTTGATCTACCACGATAGATTTTTATGCCTAAGACGTATCCAGCTTCTCCTAAGTCTTCGCAACAAAAGTTTTGCCCTCAGCTTGGTTGTAGAAGGTGTACCCAACGTTTTCCCGCGGATATCCTACAAAGACGACTTTCTCCGACTTTGGTTCGAGTTTGTCGGGCTGTAGTTTCTTAACGTACGCCTCACAACCCCAAACCTTCAGAAACGATAACTTAGGCTTTTCGCCATACCATAATTCATACGGTGTCGTTTCAACGGATTTGGACGGAGCCCTATTTAAAATGAATGCGGCTGTTTCTAACGCATAACCCTAGAAGGACACTGGCAAATCGGTAAGAGACATTATAGATCGAACACTATCCAGTAGAGTACGATTACGTCGCTCGGACATGCCGTTACGGTGCGGTGTTCCGGCTGGCGTAAGTTGGGGTACTATGCCACAACTCTTCAGATGTGTGCCAAACTCAAAACTCAAGTACTCGCCACCACGATCGGATCGGAGGTGCTTGATTTTCCTATTGAGCTGATTCTCAACTTCACTTTGGAATTCTTTGAACCTTTCAAAAGTTTCAGACTTGTGTTTCATCAAATAGATATAACCGTATCTACTCAAGTCATCAGTGAAGGTGACGAAGTAACGATAACCATTGCGTGTCGAAACGCTCATCGGTCCACACACATCTGTATGTATGATCCCCAATAAATCCGACGCACGTTCAACGAAACCTTTGAACAGTGTCTTGGTCATTTTGCCCATAAGGCATGGCGCATGTATCGAGGGATCCGAAATCCAACGAGTCCAAAAGTCCATCGGAGTGGAGTTGCTTCAAGCGCTTTACACCAATATGACCAAGACAGCAATGCCACATATACATGGCGGTATCATCACTACACTTAATCCGTTTGGCTTCTATGTTATGGATGTGAGTACTACGATCGAGATTCAACAAGAATAAACCATTATTATCGGGAGCATCAACATAAAAGATATCATTCATATAAATAGCACAACTGCTTGATACTGATTTAAATGAATAACCGTCTTGTAACAGGCAAGACCCACTTATAATGTTTACACTCAAGGATGGCACAAAATAACACTTATTTAAAACCAAAACTAATCCCGATGGTAGATGTAGAGGGAGCGTGCCGACAGCCACCACGTCGACTCTCGATCCGTTGCCGACGCGCATCATCACCTCATCCTTCGCCAGCCGCCGTCTATTCCGTAACTCCTCCTGAGAGTTACATATATGAGCAACAGAATTAGTATCAAATACCCACGTGTTGCTCCGGGCGGATGTAATGTACACATCTATAACATGTATATCAAATATATCTTGCTCTTTGTCGACCGTCTTGCCAGACTTCCTATCGTCCAGGTACTTGGGGCAGTTGCACTTAGGTGATCCGATGGTCACCACCATCTCCTCCAGCTTGATTTCTAATTCGGCCACTTCGAGCAACTTCAGGATTTCCGGCAGAGGTTTTGACGTCCCTTTCATGTCGTAGTCCACGATGGCGTTCTTATAGCTAGGGGGCAGAGAAATCAGCACCCTATCAATAACCACCTCTTCTGGGATCACACTTCCCAGATCACTCAGAAGCTGAGCGCAGCCAAACAACTTGGACAAGTGCTCACTAATATTGTCGTTCTCTTCCATCTTGGCTGAGAAGAAAAGCACAGATGCTTCGAACCTCTCAGCCTTGACTTGTCGTGCAAAAACAATCATGAGTTCAGTGATTATATCATAAGCACCCTTGTTCATGAAGCGGTTTTGCAGGTCAGCCTCCATGGCAAAGAGTATGCCATTCTGGATAAGAAGAAATATCCGCCTTAACCTCATGGACAATCCTTTCGATTTTCGAGGCGGTGTTTGGAAGATAACCTAAGGGGGCATCAAGGATGTAGGCCACCTTGTGGGTTTCAAGAATGGACTTCAAGTCGTGGAACCAGGACACGAAGTTAGACCCATCGGTCTTAAGCTTCTCTTTCATAATGAACAGGTTTAGGTTAAAGGACGGGTGAGACATCTACAATGGAATTTGCAACAACATAAGACTGTGTTCATAATAATTTTGACTTATAGTATTTTTAGAAAATAACTAACATAACTCCCACTCAAACGAACATCCCTCCTGGTCGTTTAAGCGATTACACGACCCCCATCCATTGCACCACCCCTCATCATCAGAGCCGGCGGCACAACTTCAAGAGTAGACAAAAGTCCGCCACACCAATTTTGTGACTCGTGCTCGACCTTTCGGTCTTCCTGTTCCGAGGCCATACCTCTGAGTATGCTAGGCTCGTCACCAAAGACCTCCACGATGACGCTTGTGCGACATGGCTTACACCCACTGTATGCGAACGACGAGATGTATGACACCCGATCATCACGGCCTGCCTCATAACGTAGAACTTTCTTGGTGGTGCGCGTTGGAGGGAGAACACTAGTGGTATTTTGAAGGGATCATCTTATTCAGCTACCGCCGTGTAACTAATGTATACTATACACACAATCACACAAAATAAGATGCACACAAAACATCAAATGTAATGCAATGTGATATAGTCCATTGCGACATGGTCTTCTTGGCGCCCGCAGTTTATAAACAATTTAATAAACCTACCTCGACCATATCACAAAGCCCCTGCAAAATAAAGTTACACGCTTCTACTTTATCTTTTGCATATTTTACGTGGCTTGGGGCTTTCGTAAATAGAACCGCTTCATACCTACGAACCTTATGACCACAACAACGATCCAATAATTGCATATTTAAGCATCCCTTTCGGGCACTCAATTGAAAATGCGAAGACCAACTAAAGAGAGAGAAACTGACACCCGCCAGCCACATATACGGTTCAAGCCGTATGTCAGTAGTGGAACCAGTCTCGCGTAAGCGTACGCGTAAAGTCGGTCCGGGCCGCTTCATCAACTCAATGCCGCTGGAATCACAAGTGCACGCTAGAGGGTAGCAAATAACAGGAACGGTGCCCCCGTGCAGAACACGGGTTGTAACATCGTACATCTATATCTACGATAGATCGGCTCTGATGCCACTGAAGGGGATCGTGTGCAGAAAACAAAAAATTTCCTACCAACGTTATCCTAAAAGCATGCCAAGATCTATACTATGTAGATATAGTAGTACAAACGGAGATCGGAATACATAACCTTGTAGACCGAAAGCGGGATTACGTTCCCGCACAAACGTTGTCGATGAAGACCGACGAAGCCGACCTCAAGGTCGTGTAGAGGAAGCAGACCTCCGAGTACCACTAGTGCAGCACCTCGCAGGGCGTCACACACGTACGGTGGAGACGACGGCCTCCGAAGCTCCAGTCCAGGACGAGCAGCGGAAGACTTGGACCGGAACACCAGCAGCGCGGCAGCGGGCTATGGTGGAAGCGATCCCCCTCCTCTGCTCGGCGTGACTCCGACAAGAGAATTACGAGATCGAGAGAGAAATTGGGAATTAATTGGTGAATTAAAAGGCCAGGGGTGCCCCTTCTTATATAGGCTCCCAGGGGGGAGCCAACTTGCTAACCATGCAATGTGGGACTAACCCCCACATGCCTGGTGTGGCATAGGAGGGTGCGCCGGCCTCTTAGTGGGCCCCTTGGCCCACTTGGGTCGGCCCCCCTTGTCCCCCACCGAATCCCCTAGAGGATTTTCCCCCTCTTGGGCCTTCTTTCGACCAGAAGGCCCATTTAGGGAAATCAACCTGAATAAATTCGAAAATAAATATATAAAATCATATTTGCATATTAATTACGCTAATTAATATCAAACATAATGTATATAATTTATCCTAACTCCGAAAACTCTTTCGGCGCTGCCCGATCTCCATCGGACCCCTCCCGGGACGTTCCCGGTGATCTCTTTCCTTTTTGGTTGTCTTGTCGAAACCCCTTAAGTGTGTTACCCTAGCGGTTCGATATAATAACAAGTATGATCAAGACTCCTCTATGATCAACGACTAACTCGTAATCCCTGTGATATTACGAATGACTTTCATCCATCAAACATGAACGCAAAGTCTTAAACCTTTTGCCATAGCGATACTTAGCATGTCCGAGCATCGTTCCATAGATATCTTCATACCTAATCTCAACCTCGTTACCGACAACGCTATCTTCTACTCGTCCATGATCTCATGTCTCCGTGACCTAGTCACATGCTTCCAGGCTCATTAGACATGATCTCACCGAGTGGGCCCGAGAGTATCTATCCTGCTATGCGGACTGGCAAATCCCGCTCTTGACCCCTCGTCTCAACTACTCCTTTCCGATACCCAAAAGTATCACCGTTATTGTCATACTATATAAGATACGACGTTTGGTGCGATCAAAGTATCTTCCAGGAATAACAATAAGAGTTGATCTCACGGTCAAAGGTGTAACGACTACGTCCTCCAAATCTGGGTATGTCCATCACATAGTTCTCCAACGATATGACTCCCATTGCCGACCGGCGCCATGCCCCATGACCGGGAAACCTCGATCATCAATCGCGCAACAAAACTAGTCTTATTAGAGGCTACTAGGGACCTGGTTGTTTATGTATCACACCCGTATTAATGTTTCCGCTTAATACGGTTCTAGCATGACACAAAAACCTATTATGAACAAAAGAGATATGATAAAGAATACACTTTATTAATTGCCTCTAGGGCATATCTCCTTCATAAAGGGGGTGGGCCCCATGGCTGGTTCGGCCAACCCATGGTGGGTGCGCCACCCCCCCCCCTCCCCCTCCTTTTCCTTTAGTCCCACATGGGGAGGCAAGGTGTTTGCACACCCCTTCCCCCCTTTATATAGCAAGGCATATTAATTGGATTAATTCACAGAAAAATACAATTAAATTTATAGCAGGCCGGTCGAGTTGCTTCTCTGCCCGTTTTGCCCCCCTCTCCACCAAAGCTATTCCGCCGGGCGCTGTTGCCCTGCGGGATTCCAGAAAAGTTCTACCCCTGCGATTTCGGCTGGATCTGAATGACCGGGAGTTGTTGTTAAGCTACGTATGTTTGCGAGTGCTCGGAGGCACCACTTTTGAGGAGCCTGGGCGATATCGTCTCGCCCACCCAGCAGCCATGCCGCCGGCGCCACCCCCCAGCCGCCTGCGCCTCGCCATCTTCCGTCCGACGCCCGTCGACAAGTCATCGTCGACACCCCGGCGTCATCGTCTACATCATCGCGGCAAGTTCTCCGCGACCTCGAGGTCGGCTACGTACGACTTCATCATCAACGCTTGTGCCGCAACGTAATCCCCACTATCGGTCTACATGGAGGTAATGTAACCCGTTCCGCCACCGTTATCACATGTACTAGATAGATTGATCCTGGCTAGTTAGGGTGTTCATACGCTAGAAAACTATTGTTTTATGCACCGGAACCCCTTCTACGGCGAAACCCTACTCCCGTTGGAGAAAAGTCTGACCTGTCGATCTACCCTCTAAACGGCGCCGAGAGGGGGTAGACGCATGATTTTTTTTGCTTGGTTGTGTTAGGCTGGTTGATTGGATCATAAAAAACCAACATTTCATGTGTTCCGTCGCACGATTTCATGCCCGACACCCAAAACGGGGGTTTTCACCTCTAAGTTCCGGAACCCCGCCACAACAAAACCCCGGAGATACCCGTATATGTGTCCTTATATTATGGCCACATTTTATCGCAATATTTGTACAAATTAGTTCTTATGTTATTTATTGTGATTTAGTACCCCTACCAATAATATTTTTGAATCTAATCTAATATTTTAAGAAAAACTGGAAAATAGTGTATTTAGCCCGACGGTATTGTCGTCGGCGTCAGAGTGGGTGGTTACGACACCGTCAGATCGCTGCGTCCAGACGTCTACGCGGGGCAGTAGTCCGACGGTGTTTTGACGCTGTTGGTGGCCGTCAGGCTCATTGATGTGACGCTGACGGCACTCTGAGCCCGACGGTGGCCGTCGGGCTCACCACTAGGACGCCGATGGCACTTTGAGCCCGACGGTATTTCTCGAGCCGTCGGTGTTATGTTGTGACGCCGACGGCCCCGACATTTGTCCATCGGTTTTATAATTGTCGTCGGGCTGAGCTGTCACTCCCGTAGTGGTCCATCACGAGGATTCAATCTTTGAACATGTGGTAACGTAGAACTCCGATATCATAAAATGTTAGTTATAGACTAGGGGCAAGAACTTTCTAAGACCGTGATTAAAAGACTTTGTATCATCATGAACGGCCCTAACATCGACATCGCAGACAGGAACGCTAGAGAGCTTAACAAAAAAAGCGAGAAGGGCACTTAGGAGAATCCATTGAAGCCGCTCACTGTCACATTTCATACGTCCAAGAGACTAGGTGAACGAAAATCTCCCCCAGCGAAGTTGCCCACATCGGGGCTAATCGAATTAATTCTTTCATCCACCCCAGGCCATTGGTACCCGCGGACGCATTCTTCTTCTCTAGAATAACAACTTTCTCTCCAATGGCCATGCAGGTTTCTATTTTATTTTGGCAATGATCAAGGTCTTTTTTGCGGCATGACTTTCCGGCTAACCACGGTTTAGGACCCTAGCATGGAAACTTGCAGGATGTTTTTCTTGCTTACTCAATTCTTCTTTAGCAAAACCAACATTAATAAGCCCGAACATAATCTATTTGACTGTAATATACATGAATAGAGGGTATAGGGTTTAGTGATTATGTCTTTGTTGAAGCTCTTTATCCTAGACAAAACCTGCATCTTCAAATTGTTTTGGTGTTGTTCATGTTTGTTGATGCTCTTCAGCGATAGGCTTGTGCGAAAAAATTGTGAACTCGTCCTATGCTCTGGTGACAAAGATGAAATTTTACATATATGCTGCTGAGAAACAAGATACGGTGGGACACCAAAAAATTAGTCGGGGCTAGATATGTAAAACGACGAGGCGACAAACAATCCGGGAAACGATGACAAAACTTGGACTTTTCATCTCGTAGCTTAATAAGCTCAAACACAACAACGATAATAGCAAACCCGACATTAATAAGCCCGGACATAGGGGTGTAAACGGATCGGATCGGATCGGATTTTGCCTTTACCATATCCTTTACCATAATTTTTCATCGGATTCGGAGCGGATCGGATAAGTATCGGATGCGGATTCAGATACGGATATCCGTGATGGCGGATTCGGAGCCGGAAACGGGGCGGGTTCGGAGCGGTAACAAAATAAATCGGATTGGTACATGTACAAGTAAATTATAAAACCATACATACAAAAATAATTGTTCGATAACCTAATAACTAACAAACTTGTAATTCATAGTCTTTACAATGACTATTTAAGTGAGATATTGTTCGACTAACGAATTCGACAACTTACTAGCTACAAATTATGCTATATTAGACTAGACATTTCGGTATAAAATCGGATTATTCGGATTTAAACCATCGGATAATCCTATTTAAATATCGGATAATCCATATTTTAGTATATTTTCCATACCCTATCCTATACCATATCCGGATGTCAAGTTCGGAATCGGATATCCTTATCCGTCGGATTCCTTAAAACCGGATATGGATTGCTGAAAACGGTTTCGGAATCGGATATGGTGCGGAAATTATCCTATCCGTTTACACCCCTACCCGGACACAATCTATTGGACCATAATATTCATGAATAAAGGGTATATGGCTTAGTGATTATGTTTGTGTTGATGCTCTTTATCCTAGACAAAACATGCATCTTCAAATTGTTTTGGTGTTGTTCATGTTTGTTGATGCTCTTCGGAGATACGCTAATTGTGCGTAAAATTTTGTGAACTCGTCTATGCTCTGGCATGACAAACATGAAATTTTACATATATGGCGCTGAGAAACAAGATAGGGTGGGACAAAAAAAAGGCGAGGCTAGGCGACAAACAATCCGGGAAACGATGACAAAATTTGGACTTTTCATCTCTCGGGTGTATCACAAAGATCTGCGTGAGACTCCGTACCAAGTGTTGACAATAGGGACAAATGATGGAGATAGCTTATCATCATTTGCGTCCATCCGTACAGATACGATGCATGAATAAGCATAGACATGGAACTAGAGATAGCATCACTCCTTAAAATATTAGAAAGACTGTACATATAAACCTGATAAAACCTAGAGCTAAAATAACAACGGGCGGCCATGCTAAGCTCTGAGCTAACACATGCATGACCAACGGTGGTTCACATGCTGAGCTCTATTCCCCATGTTCTCTCTTTGGTTGATTCTGGTTGATCCCGTCGATCGAGGCCAAATCAATGAAAATATGCAGCATTGCTAGTCATAGAACCTAGCCTCCATGCAAAGACCCAAGGTTGCCCATGTCTAAGCAGCGTGGCCTAGATGCAGGTGGATGCAGACGTTGAAGCCGTTGTGGATGCAGGAGGTGGAGGCGAGTAGCAAGAGTAAGGCTACTGAAATTTTCTTGATGGAGTATTTTTGTTGGAACATGTCCTTAGTTCCTTAAAAATAGCTCCTGGTTTTAAGGGGCGTTTACTCAAAAAAATTGCAAGCAACGACCCAGAAAACATTTATTAACCAGATGCCAAACTAAAACACAAGTGTGGCACCAAGTAGCTTTACTTAAGTGCGCAACTTGTGTGGTATAAAATCATAGTATCATATATCGTTGTTGCGTTCCATGATCATTCACATGGTCTTTGTGTTCGAACATGTGGTAACGTTGAGAGGGATGCTTTATATGCCCCGAATATTCATCAAACGTTAGTTACACTTGCATGGTCATTCACATGCATGTTCTCTGTGTTCAAACATGTGGTATTAACGCTGAGCAATAAAAATCTCTAAAGGCCGTAATTAATTAAGGAACTATGCAAGGGCGTGAAATCGCCCACTTTGACATGCCAGTAGAATAGTTGCCGATTTGAACGAGAGAGGATAACTGTGATTCTTGGCTAAGAGTCGAGCCCAAGGAAAAATGTCATTGTCACCCAAAATAAAAAAAATCAAATTGAATTCGGGACTAGATCATAGTAGTAGATGTAAAACACCAAACAATTGGGGAAAGGGTGTCAAAATCAGGACTTTTCATCATCTCGTCGTGTCTCGTGCGTAGCTAGTGTAAAGATCTGCAGCTTGAGATTCCGTACAAGGAGTTGACATTAGGGACAAGAAGTGACGATGGAGATAGCCTATCACCCAGTTGCGTCCGTACGGATACGATGCATCGATAAGCATAGACGTGGGACACTTGATAGCCTCCCTGCTTAAAATACTAGGAAATCCGTACGGCTAAACCTGACAAAACGCGCAACAGCTAACGTACGCGCAATGTCTGAGCTAACTCGATCTTGACCAGGTACATGCATCCATGATCGACAGTTAGTTCACATGCTGAGCTCTCTCTCCCATGTTCTCTCCTTGACTAACTCTGCTGATCATGTGTCTATCGAGGCCATAGAATACATGCAGGTTGGGCTAGTTGTTGCGCAGCGGCCAACGATATGATTCGAGGTTTATCGTTTGGAAAGTGTAAAATATATACGAGGTTCATCGGTAAGCGTCTATCCTGAAACACTGATCAGTACAACCACCACCCCCTTTGCACATGTACACGTCTGTCATGAGGCTCATATCTCAGTGCTGACTTTGATCCTTCTCTGTCCACAACAGACAACATGTAGTTATTGGAATTCTCGAGGAAACATAACATGTAAATAAGCATGTTTTCTATCGAGTAAATCTCTTGTCATGTATTTTTTAGATAAAAGGAATTTATTAATATCAAGAAAGTACCAAATACATCCAGACTCTACAACAACGTAGTGCCCTAACGGCATTACGTATGCACACATCCCAAAAAAAATAGAAGAATTATAAAAAACAAAAATCCCGCTGCAGCGATCCACTCCTTGAGACAACAACACTAACACCACCAAGACAGCACCAGAAGTCTAGATTCTTCATAGGTTTGCACCCTGAAGAAAGTGCTCGCACTCAAAACAACGTCTCCAACAAGGTCATTGCCAGGCACACCAATTAAGGCCAGACCTTGGATCTTCACCCTGAGGCAATAGACTTTGAGCTTCTCATGTGCGGTCGGCCCCACTAACAAACCGTTTCTCAAGGACACGAGTCACTCAGCCAATTTTTTATCGCCACGAAGAGACAAACCACCATTGCTAGTCCCAGATCCCGCATTTCATGACATTCTCCGCCAACACCATGGAACGAGAAAGCGTGCTCCATAGTATTAACAGCCAGCGGAGTTTCAAAGCGCTCCCTTTGAAACCAAACGGCCAGATAAAACACATGGGTGCGTCCGACCAAATACCACCCGATCCAGTAACCTCCAGGCATAATTCGCCCAATGGAGTTCGCCCGCGGAGCCTTCCGGAACACGACCGTCCAGCTAGATCGATGGGACACACATCCGGCAAATCTTCATCTTGTCTTGAGAAGAATCCAAGGACTGCCTCCTTTATTCAAGCAAAGGTCGAGCAAGTAACCCCCACGCCACCCGCCGGCACCCTGTTGGATCAACTGGTTCCAACCCCTCAAGGGGAAGGCCCGTGACGAGGAGGAAGAAGGTCGACACATGGGCGATCTCCACCGGAACCAGCTGACCCGTGCTGCGAGGCATGGATGTGGAGAAGGTAGGCACCCAGATCGAGATTATGGGAAACTCCCCTCCCGCCCCACGACCCACGACAATCTGCAGACCACGACGCCGGAGTCGATCTCCTCCACCACCCCGGCCAGGGGCGCCGCCCTGGCCGTGCTCGAAGTCCGGCGGCGAGCACTTCCCCAGCAGCCTCGACGTCCTCCCCCGAGCAACCACCCCCAGTCCTCCAAACGACGGATGGGCCAGCCGCTGCCGCGGCGAGGGCCGGCGGCAGCGGTGGCGTGAGAGGCCAGGGACGGGAGGGTGTGGGAGGCGCGACAGGGGAGCCCCCCGGCGGCGCCGTGGGGGGGCGGCGCGACGGGTGCAGCGGGAGGTTAGGGTTGAGGGGAGAGGAGATTGAACTGCTTTTATATATGCATGTCTGGTTTTTTTCCTCTAGAAATCCTAGGTTCTACGCTGCCTCCAAGGCACACTACTTACTGATGCATATACATACACCTGGGGCCCAGGAAGGCTCCTGATGAGGGACCTTTCACCAACAAGCTCATCATGGCATGTCCGAAATGGGCCTATAGCCCCTTTTCCAAAGCTGGCACACGAACGTCCCTTTCCATCGCAACTATGCAAAATAGCACAAACCTTCGGCGATTTGATTACCATCCACTCTAAGTGTGATCCACAATGTCTCACTCCCACCTGTTGTAGGTACAGACTTCCTTTCCATTCTGGCTTCAAACGAGAAAGGGCAACGGGAAAGGGTTGTGGCCCGGAGAGGATGAGATCCAAATCCACCGCTATTAGCATAGAATCCTAGTGTAGGTGTGATCCACTGAATGGAACATGGATCATGCGTCCAGTGCTGCGATTATACTCGCCCAACGTTGGATGGGGAATCGACGGGTGGGTTGACAATCATGCGATAAACAGAGGGTGCATGTAGATCTAGGTATAATCCAGTATACTTGCTGAAACTTTAACATGAAGCATTAACTAGAGTTGCTGAACTTATCATTGACGCTTATGTCTCATGTGTTTTTTTTTTGAAGAAGGGGAGTGAAGCACCCGCCTCTGCATCAATCGATGCACTGGTGCATTACGGTTCTAAGTTTGGAACTATTTGGGAAACTTCTAGTTGCATATATTTGCGATGATGTGAGAACATGGAAGTAATGTACACTTTGGATTCTGATGTCACGCTGTTAATCAGTCACCTACTTATTTAATCGGGATTTTTATAGTTGGCCAAATAGATAGTTGTCTGTACTTGTACTTTAGACCTAAGTGCCAAATAGTAGGGCTTGGATCGACTTGACAATTGAGATGTACGTTTATTTTAGCTTTGACTTGTCAAACGTTGGTGCGGCTCCTCAAGCTTCATCTATTGTAGGGCATTATCACTACTTCGTCGATCATTGTTGTTGCCCTCTTTTGGTTAGGCGGCGAGACCATATGGTGCTATAATTTGATGTCGGTATAATATTTAATACTCCCTCCGTTCCTGAATGTAAGAGTTATAGTTTTCTGCACGGATATTAAGACATGAGTATTTGACATACTATGTACTCAGTTGTTTTAGACAAAATTCAGAAGAGAGGACTCCCTAAAAGACAACAAATGAAACCAATCCATAAAATCACTCCGTTCGAGAATGAAACTAACTTTTTTCATCGGTAAATTCATCCAAAAATCGTTGTAAACCATATATTTTGAATTTTTTTCTCAAAAAACTATAGCTCCCTTAACTAGAAGGAGATGGCGTGCTTTGCTGCGCCCGAGGGCACTATTGCGGATTTGAGGTGATCAGTACATAACATGCTGGTCTGAGTTAATATTAGTTGCTCATACATGATCAAATACAATTTCATAACTTTTTCATGCAAATATTGTAGGTATATTGGTCTAGTATTTGGAGTATAAACCATATAATGTAAAAGTAACAATTTTGATTTTTTTAATGTACAAAAGAGGCAAGCCCCACGGTTGGTGCATGGTTGCAGAGGAGCCCTGCGAGGCGGGGTCTAGTCGACGTGTAGCTAGAGACAAAAATTACATGCGTCACTCGTGCACGTGCTTGTATGAAAGGAGGAGGCACATTGAAGAAGGGTATGCGAGGAGGGCCGCTTGGGTAGCTTGTCGGTGGGAGCTACGAAAGTTAGGGAGCTATGATGGAGCCGCGTGGGAGGAGAGCGAAGACAACGCTCAAGGTCAAATCCCTATCGTACCCTCGCAGTGGTGGTGGCCCTCGCTGCCGAATCAGTAAAAGTTGTGACGGAGCTACCAGGTTCTAGGCCAATCAAGCGGAGAAGAAGAGGGAGGACGATATGAAACTTACAATTGTCAGTTGGTGTGCCCATGTTGTCCTTTTTATATATAGCAATAACCTAAATGTTGTATTTTCTAGCACTTGGTATTATTACTTGGACTATGCAAAATAAATTTGGACAAAATTTACATCAATGAGATCTATTGGAGTAAGAATTTTTGACCTCCAATATCTTAAAAAATAGTAGCTATTGGAGATTCTCTAAGAGAGGGGTGACCGGTAAATTCGTGTGCGAAACTTAGAAAAATCATCACTAAATTTTATGTTTTTATGTCCAGTTGGACGGGCCGGATCATATTACTCTGATCTCAATATGCTGGACACGAATGTGTAGAGAAAGGACCAATGAGATGTTGCCACGTGGCTCAACTTTTAGAGCTCAAATCCTAGGGAGGTTAGATATTGTAGTGATATTAGACTCTGTATTCAGGAGCGGAGGGAGTAACTTATATATACATACAGCTATTTCACGTCATCTAATGTACATGTGATAATTATGATGTAGTCCCTGCCCGATTACAAGTTGCCGCTCCACACCCCTGCAATCCTTACACTCGAGTTCAGACAGACATTATCCTAGTTCGGTGGGAAACTTCGCAAGAGATCATATCATTGGCAGGAAGAAATAAAAGGGTAGAGATCTATCACCTTTTGTGGCAACTCTTTCCAGGCTTTTTTTCGACGATGTACTGTTGGCATATTCTTGATGTCACGTCATCCATCTGCATCCGGATGATCGATCCTAGTCAGCTTCTTTGTAAAGAAAATATCGTGCAGTTTACGTTATCCTATTTGCTGAAAAGGACGTGTCCACTGTCCAGCATGTGCGGATGCATTTTGCGTTGATGGAAGTAAGTACACACCGTTCCAAATTAGATGATTTTTATTTATACAAAAGCATGTTACAAGTCTAGATATATTCATTAGGTTATCTAATATGGAACTGAGGGAGTATGTTGGTAATGCATATATGTGAGTTATAGAGTTACTTTCACATGCTCTCTTCTCTTCTTTGTTGAGAAGTACACGCTTCAGGTGCTCTGCCTCTTGGTAACACATAATTTGTGACATCACATGGAAACATGCATTGTGCAGTCACAAGCTCTTGTTGGCTCTGACGTTTAGATTTGTAATTATGTTAAATACCACATCAAGTTATAAAAGTAATTGGAGGTTAATTTGTGACCCCGATGAGGTCTTAGCAAAAGGTGCAACCAAACTAGACAAACTGTATGTTCGAAATTGCTGATCCCACCATGTGTTACTGGTACATGTCAAGGGCATTCCACATTTCCACTCAATGAGCATGTTATTTTCATGTGCTCCTAACTCTCCAAGTTTGCCTTAGTTCAAGCATAAAATGCTAATATTGCATGAACACATTACTAAAATTTTACCACCAGTATATATCCAGGATATCAAAAGAATGCAGCTCTGATCCCTCAAGAAATTCCACAAGCGCAAACTCCGTCATTTTATGGATCCAAAGATTCCACAAAACAATCCGTCTTTTTCTGGTTCATCGGTTCTATAATGAAAAGTACATTCTCTTCGTATGACCTACACCATGTTCCTATACAGACATGGTACTAACTGGCCTAGTATTTCCAGCACAAAGATGATGTCAGAAATTGCATACTGAGCAAGAACAAGGTATCAGACAGCAGATACATGTATACAACCCACATCTAATGCCCTAGGCAGTCTAGGTATTGTAAAGATGGTATACAAAATCTACGGCATGCACCCAAAGACCCAACAACACAAACATGAGAACAAACGGTTGGGTGCATACAGTCTGCATGGAAACTAATGTTTAGGATACGAGATTTAGAAATTGCAGATAGCTCCTCATTTCCACATAATAATGATCAAATTTTGTATCCTGGAGTAATGCTTCTAATCTCACCACACCTCCGTTTTAGACTGCAGACAGGAGCCGACGAATATCAACAGCATCACTTCAGCTCAGTCATGGTGAGGAAACGTGGATTCGAAGGGTTTGCAATGAGGCTACACTTTTAGTTTTTTTTTCATTTCCTAAGTTCTGATAAGCATACTTCCCTCAGAAACCAGCAATTCCCAGATCAGAAATCCTATTTCCAGCTCCTCTAGTTTTATTAAACCAGAACTCCATTTTCTTCAGTGATGTATGTTGTCTACAGGAAGTACCTCAATTATGACTCCGAGTTTTCACCTATGGATGATTCTGGTTTGGTGTCAGCATTTTCAGGATGTTTGTCTGCATTGCTCGTGCTGATAACATTTTCTGACATGCTAGCATTCGTCATATCAAGGACAAAAGAGGAAGGTGCTAATTCTTCCTCACAGTCCTTACTATCCTTCATAATATTTTCATTACCGGTTGATAATGTGTCCTTGTTCCTCTCAAACCCATCAGCTACCCCATCTGAAGGATTGCTCAAACTGATTCTTGAATCGTCTCCACAAGCAATATTTTCATCGAGGCCATCTCCCTCAGACCTTCGAGTTCCTCCAAATACACCGTTGTGCTCTTCACTTGCTGGATCGGTATCCTCATCTGGTAAGTCAAGGTCATCATCCTTTCTTTCTCCAGTTCCAAAGTGGTTGCCATGATCCTGCTGCAATTCGCTCCCTATCTCTTCGTTCGTCGCATGAGCCAATGGCTCGACGTTATCAACTGCTAGATGTCTTTGGGCTTTCTCATCATCTTCATACGATGAATCTAGGGATTCCATATTGGCCTGTGGCTCGGGTGTGGAGCACTCTGAAGCAGCGGGTTCCTCAGATATGGTATCAACAGATTTTCTCCCTTCCACTGCACCAGCTGCAGCGTCCATGTCACAAATGTCTTCATTATTTTCCTGAGGGGTTCTGCCTTCCACTGCATCAGCTGCAGCATCTGTATCACAAATGTCTTCATTATTTCCCTCCGGGGTATGTTCTTGATGAGAACTTGTAACAGAACCATGCTCCGGAATAGGTGAAACAACTATAGCAGAATCTGCATTATCCTTCACAGCAGTTGCTGGAAGAGACTGGAAAGTGTCCCAATCATCATCCCAGTCATCATCACTAACTTCATTTCCATCCTTCTCTTCAACTACATCAGCACCAGACGCTATGGCTATTGATCCAGGTTTATTACTGGTATTATCCTGAACATCCTTCTCTGACTGTGCACTTGTATTCGTCGGCACCATTATCTGACCATGGCTGACTGAAGCTCGGATCATGTCCTACAATAAGAAGTGAGATCACGGGCTACTTTAAGATGCAAAGAATCCAAGTAATTTTACTGCCAAACACAACAGAAATGCCCACATCCGATCAAAAGAAGCAGCATCGGAGCTGGATATTGAGCACAAAGGTCACAGGTGAAGATTTCCCACAGCACTCGCATGACGAGCATGGATAGCAAGATGACAAAAACTTTATAAGCCATCATGAACATCAGGATCTAAAAAGTGTACAAATTCCATACGATGCATGCCAGACAGTAAATACTAATGCACAATACCTGAAGTCGCTGCCTTTTTGTAGGTGGTGCTGAAAGCATTACATCTTTGATCTGTATGGCGGCTGATGGAATCTGAATAAAATGAGAGAACAACTTCTTGGAGATGGTATTTACTTCAGTAAGTTCCTGAAAGGAATTGGCTTAGACAAACATCAACAACCCCAGACTCAATAATGTATACCCTGATCACATGATGGAAATTAAGGAAAATATTGATTTGTTACCTGTGAAGCATTATCACTGGACAAATAGAAAACCATCAGTAAGGCATCCAGAAGAAGTATTGTAGACTCTTGCTGGTATTTATGTGAATGTGCTAGCGTGTGGAAGAGGAAAAGGAATTTCAAACAATCATCAATAATGTTGACAGATTCCTTGCTCGAACAATTCTGGAGAGAGAAAGTTGTCAGAGAATGCCATTTGAATTCGTATAAATGTTAATAATGAAAAAACAAATCAAGCTAACAGACAGCACCTTCAATGAAGTTTGCATCAAATAAAACACATCTGCTAGTAATTCCCCAAATAACATCATAAACGACTGTGTCTTTGTTTGTGAAGCTTCAGTTAGCTCTCTCTGTGCACAAGTTTTCAGCACGTGTATCCCCAGCATTTGAACCTGCTTATTTAAACCCTCATGTTAGCTGCTAAGACAAATTAAAATGTTAGGACATACTAGGAAAAGCCAGTTAGATACCTGCAAGTTGGCGCTACAGAGTGATCCCTGAATAAAGTGTATGCAATGCCTAAAGCTGTCCCACATGTGCACATCATTCTTAGTACCATTTTCAGTAAGACATCCAATCTCATAAACAAGTTTCGCAAGAGCAATGAGTTCTCCGATACAAAAAAATAGTATCTTCGCCAACAGCTTGTAGGAATCAGAAATCTTGTTTTCCAGCATTGAAATCTTATTATCACATTCTGTACACAAGTATGCCACCAGGCTAACCAAAGCTCTTAAGGCAACAGTTGGATTGGTGTATGCATCACCTGGTTGGACTCTTTCTACAAAAAAAGGAAATTGTATTTATAGAGTCCTTTCCGGTACACATTTTCAGACAGATAAGTATAAAGCTGCCATTTCATTTGGCAAGATTATGATTTTGGCATATCTGGCGAACATACATAAATACATCTCCTTTGATTCTCAGACTGGTTTGACCAGTCCCCAATAGTTTACTAAACACTGAGAGGGTACAGAAAGGACTTCCATTAATTTACAAAGATTAGATACTTATTATGTTGCAAGGTAATTCTTAATATGGTTATTTTTAAAGACACTAGGTAAATGTTTGGTTGAGGAAAGTACATCATCAGCACCTAATTTAAGAAGTATAAGATGGTACCTCTAAAAGACTTCTTCATGAAAGGCAAGATACTTTGCAGAAAGGAGATGATATTTGACAAGCATATATCAGTTGAGACTACTTGAAACGATTGGTAGGATGTGGATAGCAGCACCATCAGCAGCTTCCACAAATGCTGCTACATGAATCAGGCTATTAGATTTCATACATCATAAAAACCCTTCGAAAGGTAACACGACAATTTTTTGCACTAGATAGAATCAAGGATATTAGCTCAGGTTGACTCGTATCGCTACCTTATTTTTCATTCGACAGCCCATAGTCTCACTTGCAAAAGATATTTCAGGAAGCAATGTGCTACTTGACCTTTCCTGAGAACTTCCGTCTCTGCTGCAATGAGAGAGACAAAGAAAATTGACAATGTTTTCTCAAAGGAACAAAGGGAATAATCAGGAGCACAGAATATGAGAACTGGAGTTAAGTGTATCACAATGAGAATTACCTTTGAAGTACCGTGGCAAGACAATGAGAGTATAACTCCAATGCAACAAAAACAAAGTCTTCCACCTCAAAAAACTTGTCAGGGCAGAATCTGATAATCTTCAGGAGGAAACAATAGTTAGTAAAGTATTCATGATTATTTGAAGGAACAAAGGTGCAATGTTCCCACAAGTTTTTTAGCACACGTGAATAAATGATGAAGATCTTATACTGTATTTCTGATGGAAAAGATGCATTGATAGATACAGTTCAACAGATTGTCACATGCAATCGGTGGATGAAATGCGCTTTGTAACGCTTCACATAAGTCATCACTCAGAGCTGTGTCGCTGCTTGAATGGTAGACAGCAGTCTGGCAACATTCAGCACCTTGTCACTGAAGATAGCAACATTTCCAAGCTGCCAAATCCATAACACGGATACCATGGTGAGAGGCAGGGGCGTATCTAGTGGGGGTGCCATGGCACTCCCTCCAGAAACACGAAAATTAGTTTAGCAACTAGTATTTCAATATTTTTCTTAGAACTTCTACTATATTTGGACTAATCCTAGCTTAATGTTAAGCCTAATAAGGAATATTTTGAGCTTGGCACCCCCACCGATTCTATCCTGGATCCACCACTGGTGAGAAGGGAGACACCATAGTTTTAAAACCGGACTGGTGGTCGAACCGGTGAGTCTGTCGGTTCAGGTTTTTACCGGACGGACTGCTGGTTCACCAGTTCACTGTCCGGTTTTTTAGACATAAGTTACTACCTCCTATCCGAAAAGAGTGTCTTGACCAGTACCGTTCGCTTGTACGTGAGCAGGTCATTTCCAGCAACTGTCAATCCCGATCGGAGGTATTATATTTTTACTTATAAATATTGCAATAAAGAAATAATTGTGTATGAAAAAATATGTAGACTTGCAATTTTGCATGATAATGACATAATGAAGTGCTCAAAACGTTTGAGGACTTGAATTTTGCACGCAGCAAAGCTATAAAGCAGCCAAGGCCGTTTACATTCTCAAAAAGAAAACAGCAAAGAACGTAGCCTGTAGGGCAGTAGTAGAAAATTTTAATGCCACCGTGTAGATAGCAGTAGAATAGAAAACTATCTCTAATCTGTACAAATGTGAAAGGCAGGTCAGCTGGTCAGAGGGTAGTGTTTCGCCTTGCGCTTGCTGGGAAGGTGCTGGGTAGCGTCCCAATTATATTTTTCAAATGCTTTGACAGCTGAACCGGTCAGATCGGATGGCCCGGTTTAGTGCAAAAATCGGCGGTTGGACCGTGGTTCGCCCGGTGTATTCTGGCCCAATGGCACAAACGGTCCAGTGCGCTTAAAGAACCGGCCGAGGCTCTGGTTCCGGTTTTGCCGGTTAAACAGGCGGTCACGTCCGGTTTTTTAAACTATGGGCGACACCTATCCGCTGTGCTATTGTAGACGCGCTGTGGGACTTGAATCTCCACCACTCAAGAAAGTTATCTCTAACCCCAGGCGGCCGTGCAGTGGATCGAATACGCGACAGAACCTTGTGCCCAAGCTTCCGCTATAAAGAGCAATTGATCAAGATATAAGTCAAGGGAGTCCAGTCTGTCAAAGCAAAGAGGCTCGGCCAGGTCTTCCTCACTGCAGTCAATCGGAGTGGCGGTGCATTTCACAAGGTTTGTGTGCAGCCCTGCGACTTGAACAATAACTTGTGATGCTAGATCAGCAGCCCTGGCTTCCTGTTCAGGAGCATCCAGAAGCTAATGCTGAAAAAACGCACACGCTTCAAACTGAGACAGCGGAGCACCTCAAAGAGACACAGTCAGGGCACTGAATCAATGGCAAGCGCGATATCCAGCTTTAACAGGAACCTTGAGGACTTCAGGTGGTGCAGAATTCACACGATCTCCTTCACAGTCATAAAGTTCATGGATTCTGCATCTACGGGTATATGACTAATTTGTAGCCAGAAACTTAGCCAGTAGATGATCCAGGCTAATTGACCTGAATTTGCATTAAAAAAGGCCTCTCTGGCTTCTCCCGGGCCAGCATGTCTCTATCATCGGTTTCTGGCTTCCAAACTTACAACATATAAACAGTTGCCCTTTTTGGTGATTTCCTAACAAACTTGAACTTTTAAGTTACATACACCAACCAGTAAAACCAATGTCCAAACTGATGGAGAAGGTGGGCAATCAACACATATTTCACCACCTCCTCTCACATGTGTCTGATAAGGCCTAAACATGGACAGAAAGAGGGCAAGTAGTTTTCTATCTAAATTACGAAATGTCTTCCTTTGCATTTTCACATCTACTAATCAATATGTATCATCAACGTATTATACAATGAGGGTGGAGTGCTCATATTCAAAACCACAAAAACTGAAAGTGCAATGAATTTTGAAATTGTGATTGGTAGATCAAAATGGACTGGATACCTTAGCATCAATGTTACATTACCTGTGAGAATAGAGATACAATAGAAGCAGCCGAGCAATCAGCATATGTTAGAGCCTGCATTGATAGAAATTGGGAACCTAAGAATAATCTTGAGAAGGGTACAGCACGATTCTTGAAAACTTACAGCTAAATAAAATTATAAAGTAGTAATAAAGGTAGAGGCCGAGGAATCGCACCCTCCTTTTCTAAAAAATAAAATAAAATTATAAAGTAGTAACACACCTATTGGAATCTTATTGAAGTCTACATAGTAATCACTTTTGAGAAGGCTTAGTGAAATATTACAGTTGGAGCATTCAAGTATTTATGTTACATAATGAGTATCAATGTTAAGGGTGTAAGTGTGTTAGTTATTGCCTTAGCCCCATATTTCGTTTCCTGGATTGGTATGTACTTGTGCTGCTGTCTATTGGCACATTAATCCAGAAAACAATATTCTGTTGTGCAACATATGCCCATTTCACATGCATACAGACCAAGGAGGCAGCAAATCTGAGAATAGTTAAAGAATTATATTAGCTACATATCTGTACTTAGTGATATACTGGTATATTGCCACTACTCAGCCTTGTTGAAGTAGGTGTAGATAGTAGAGATACACTACTACACGCTGGATTTCCTCAATGGTGACACGAATATAGTCTCTAACTTGCTAAAGAAAGCGGTCAATCATTGACTTCCTAACTGAACTGAACCTTTCCCCAACAATATAGTCTCTATATCTAATTTATTTTATCCCTAGTTCAATCCTACCTGTAGGCTGCTAGACACCTCTTGTGTGTGCCTATCACCTCACAATATTTTTCACTGTAAACAATGGTGCTTTCTGCTTTGTGATCCCTCAAAGTTTAATACAATGCAGGGCTGACCCTTACAGAAAACTGTAATGGACATCAATCACATCCCGCGGGTTGTGTTATCTGATCTCTACGCGCAATGCTAGAGGAACCCACTATCAAGTCTTCTATAAATCAATCTATCTTCACTGGAAGTGCTGCTCATCAGACCTGAATAAAATTGTATTGGATGGTCGGGCAAATAAAAAGAGGGTATAGCCCTATATGACCTAGATAAGATAAGCACAGGATGACCCCGGGTGTTACACACACGACTAGGCCTATATGACATTAGATAAGATAAACTCGGGTTCACCTTGAGTGTAATACACAGCAAACAATGCTAAGCTTAGCATTTGAAGCATAAAGCAAACCAAAGCCTGGTATAGCCATACAGCCATTTCGAACTGAGATGGCTTCAGCAGTTTCCAGTTGTTCCCTAACACTAAGATTTGCACGACCATTAGGAAGCTCGACTAACTCAAAAGGTTGAAAGAAATATGTTCTTTGTAATGACTAAAGAACCATTGTACCAATTAATTGTGTATATACACTTCTCAACTGATGTATACCTTAACACTATGCTTGGATTCTCATCATGATTCAAGAATACAAGCAAACATCTTATATTTGTCAAGCTTCATGTGATGGATAAGTCTATGTACTATAGTCTTGTGGGGTTTGGTCTTTGGTCTTTGGTCTGTAGGACTGCAGGCAGCACACATGGTCCTTGTGTCAAGGACTGGCAGTTAGCATCTAGGACAGTCTGGTCCTTGTGTCAAGGACTGGCAGTTAGCATCTAGGACAATCAGTTAGGATAGCATCAAGGACTGGTTGTTATAACAGTCTTGACTACTTTAGACTAGCATCTTAGACTAGCATATTCGTGGCTGGCTAGCAGCCTATAAGTATGTAACCCCAACCCCTCAGGTTGGCATGACATTGTGTGTGAGAAATAAACCAACGAAAATTGCCCCAACTCTCCTAGTGCCATCCTCTCTCAATGAGAGTAAACCTCAAACAACTATCAAGTGGTATCAGAGCCAGGTTGTCTTGTAGTTTGAGTGTTTCCTGCCATCCCCTATCTCCGGGAGCAGAGCAGCCCCAGCGAGTAGCAGCTCCGAGTGTCCCTGGTTACTTCCCTCCCTCCGGGTTGTCGAGCAGCAGCTCGTCAGAAACAGCCTGCAGCCCCCCAGCAGCTAGCCATGTCCACAGGTCGCTCTCAGCGCACGGCTACCTCGAGCACGCAGCGTCGGCAGGAGGCCGAGCGCGCAGAGGCAGAGGAGCGTGAGCGAGTGACTGCGGCAACCGCTGCAGCAGCGGCAAGGGCGTCAAGGCTGGCGGCGGCGGAGCTGGCAGCAGCGAGAGCGGAGGTAGAAGTAGCAGCGACGGCGGAGGCAGCACGTGAGGCTGCAGCGGAGGCTAAGGCGCTGCGTGGCAGCGCCAAGAGCTCCGAGTCCGCCGAAGGCAGCGTCGACGCAGACCGCGACGACGCGGCGCAAGAGCGGGCGGCGCAATGGGCAGCTGAGCACGCTCGCGGTGGCGCTCCCAAGGGGGGGCGTGCATGGCGACGGCGGCTGGGATGATCAAGGCCGAGGCCTCCACGGGTCCGGACTGTGGTCAGGGACGTTGGTCCCAGTGTGGGGTGGCCTACCCTCACCAAAACCAACTACGTCGAGTGGGCCGCAATCATGAGGGTCAGGCTCCAGGTGCGGCACATGTGGGAGGCGGTCCAGGACGACGGCGTCGACCATCATGAGGATCGACGGGCGCTGGACGCCCTCATCGCCGCAGTCCCAGCTGAGATGCAGTTCTCGCTCTCCAGGAAGCGGACTGCCAAGGAGGCGTGGGACGCCATCGCCGCGGCATGCATCGGCAGCGACCGTGCCCGCAAATCCACCCTGCAGGCACTTCAAGCCAGGTGAGGACGTTGATGATTTTGCTCTCCGTCTCAACACTCTCTTGCAGAAAATGGTGCAGTTCGGCGATGACACCTACAACGAGGAGAGAGCTGTTGAGAAGCTCTTCCGGTGCATCCCCCAGAAGTACAAGCAGATGGCTCGCTCGATCGAGTCTCTGCTGGACCTCTCCACGATGACGATCGAGGAGGCGATAGGTCGCCTCAAGGTCGTCGACACCGACGAGCCACAACCTCTCTCAGGCCCATCACCACCGGAGGGAAGCTGCTCCTATCTCGGGAGCAGTGGGATGCCGGCCTCGGCAACGGGAAGAAGGGGGAGCCTTCTTCCACAACGGGCTGGCGCCGCGCAGGGGGTGCGGTGATGCCCGTGGAGGCGCCCGAGGAGGCGCAGCCGGCAGGCCCAAGCAGGCACAGGACGACGGCTGCCACAACTGTGACCGCCTTGGCCACTGGGCCAGGGAGTGCAAACAGCCACGACATGGCCAGGCCAATGTCGCAGAGGTTGTAGAGGCTAACGTAGCACAGGCTGCGGAGGCCCATGTCGCGCAGGCTGCGGAGGACGCAGCGCTGTTCATGGCACATGCCAGCGTCGAACTGTCCCCTGCGGCAGCGACCGCAGCGGCTCTCCTCCACCTGGACGAGCCAAAGGCGCACGCCCTCCTCGGCGATGGTTTCGGCAGCGACAAGACTGGCGGGTGGTGCCTTGACACCGGCGCCACCCACCACATGACCGGATGACGAGAGTTCTTCGCTGAGCTCAACTCCGACGTACGAGGCTCCGTCAAGTTCGGGGATGCCTCCGCCGTAGAGATCAAGGGCGTCGGCTCCGTCGTCTTCATCGCCAAGACCGGCGAGCACCGGCTGCTCACCGGTGTCTACTAAATCCCTGCGTTGAGGAACTCCATCATCAGCCTGGGACAGCTGGACGAGAACGGCTCACGCGTGCTGATCGAGCATGGGATCCTACGCATCTGGGATCGCCATCATCGCCTTCTTGCTAAGGTAACTCGAGGCGCAAACCGGCTCTACGTCCTTGATGTGCAGGTGGCACAACCCATCTGTCTCGCAGCTCGTAAGGACGACGAGGCGTGGCAGTGGCACGAGCGCTTCAGGCACCTTCACTTTGAGGCCCTGAAGCGGCTCAGCGCCAAGGAGATGGTCCGAGGCCTGCCATGCCTCGACCACGTGGAGCAGTTCTGCGACGTCTGTGTGTTGACGAAGCACAGACGACACCCCTTTCCCCAGCAGGCGAGTTTCAGAGCCAAGGAGAAGCTCGAGCTCGTGCATGGGGACCTGTGTGGCCCGGTGACACCGGCTACCCCAGGAGGACAACGCTACTTCTTTCTGCTCGTCGACGATCTCTCCCGCTACATGTGGGTGGTGATCCTCGGCAGCAAGGGGGAGGCAGCGGACGCCATCAGGCGTGCGCAAGTCGCTGCAGAGGCTGAATGCGGCCGGAAGCTGCGGGTGCTGCGCACCGACAACGGCGGTGAGTTCACAGCAGCTGAATTCGCGTCGTACTGCGCTGATACAGGCATCCAGCGCCACTACTCCGCGCCATACAGCCCACAACAGAATGGCGTCGTCGAACGGCGCAACCAGACGGTTGTGGGGATGACTCGGGCCCTCCTCAAGCAGAGAGGGATGCCGGCTGTCTTCTGGGGAGAGGCGGTGTTGACGGCTGTCTACATCCTCAACCGCTCTCCTACCAAGGCACTCGACGGCAGGACACCGTATGAGGCTTGGCATGGACGAAAGCCGGCAGTCTCCCACCTGCGAGTCTTCGGCTGCCTCGCGTTCGCCAAGGAGCTCAGCCACATCGGCAAGCTTGAGGACAGGAGCACTCCGGGAGTGTTCATCGGCTACTCGGCAGGCTCGAAGGCCTACCGCATCCTCGACCCCAAGACACAGCGTGTGCGCACAGCGCGAGACGTCGTGTTCGACGAAGGGCGAGGATGGGCGTGGGGTAAGGAGGTGGACGATGGCTCGACCCCGACATGTGACGACTTCATCATCGAGTACGTCCAATTCGAGGAGGCTGGGGGAGCAGGTAGCTCCTCTTCGCTGGGCACGTCTACTTCAGCCCCCAAGACTCCATCAACCCCGGTGTTAGCTACACCGATGGCACCTCAGCCAGCGACACCGCGTACTCCATCGCCGGCAGCCACTCCTCCGGGCACATTTACATCATCTCCAGTGCACAACCCAGTGGAGTTCGCATCCCCGCTCCCTCACGATGAGGAGCGCATCGATGCATATCATGGCGACGAGCCGCTGCGGTACCGTACAGTGGAGAACATACTCGGTGACCAGCCGGTGCCAGGACTGGTGCCACGGGACTTGGAGGCGCAGCTGCAGCTTGCGCATGAGGACGGTGAGCCTCACTCTTTTGCAGAGGCTGACAAAGACGCAGCATGGCGTGCTGCGATGCAGATGATGGATGCGGTCAAGGAGAACCGCACTTGGGAACTTGCTGATCTCCCTCGTGGTCATCGCGCGATCACCCTTAAATGGGTGTTCAAGCTGAAGAGGGATGAGGCCGGCGTCATCGTCAAGCACAAGGCTCGCTTGGTGGCGCGAGGTTTCTTGCAGCGGGAGGGGGTCGATTTTGACGACGCCTTTGCTCCTGTGGCACGGATGGAGTCTGTGCGGCTCATCCTTGCACTAGCTGCCCAGGAGGGCTTGTGTGTCCACCACATGGACGTCAAGTCAGCCTTCCTCAACGGTGAATTGAAGGAGGAAGTTTACGTGCAGCAGCCGCCGGGATTTGTGATCCCCGGCAAGGAGGGCAAGGTACTTCGTTTGCACAAGGCTCTCTATGGCCTCCGACAGGCACCAAGGGCGTGGAATGCCAAGCTGGACTCCACGCTGAAGACGATGGGCTTCGAGCAAAGCCCGCACGAGGCGGTCGTCTACCGACGGGGCAGCGGAGGAAATGCCCTGTTGGTGGGCGTCTATGTCGATGACTTGGTGATCACCGGCATCAAGGATGCAGAGGTGGCTGCGTTCAAGGAGGAGATGAAAGCTGCTTTCCAGATGAGTGATCTAGGGCCCCTTTCCTTCTATTTGGGGATCGAGGTGCACCAGGATCACTCTGGGATCACGCTTCAACAGACCGCCTACGCCAAGCGCATTGTTGAGCTAGCTCGGCTCACTGACTGCAACCCAGCTCTCTCTCCAATGGAGGAGAGGCTGAAACTGAGCCGCGACAGCACGGCGAAGGAAGTGGACGCTACACTGTACCGGCGTCTTGTGGGGAGCCTTCGCTACCTCTCCCATACTCGGCCGGACTTGGCGTTCTCCGTCGGCTACGTTAGTCGTTTCATGCAGCGACCGACGACGGAGCATGAGCAGACTGTGAAGAGGATCATCCGCTATGTTGCAGGGACTCTCAACCATGCCCTTCACTACCCTAGATGCCCTGGGGTGGCAGATTTCATCGGGTACAGCGACAGCGACCACGCCGGCGACATCGACACCAGCAAAAGCACAAGCGGGATCATGTTCTTCCTCGGCAAGTGCCTCGTGAGCTGGCAGTCGGTCAAGCAACAGGTGGTTGCCTTGTCCAGCTGCGAGGCCGAGTACATGGCGGCCTCTACAGCCTGCACACAGGCACTCTGGCTCGCTCGACTGCTTGGTGATCTCCTCGGCAGAGACACTAGAGCTGTGCAGCTGATGGTGGACAGCAAGTCCGCTCTGGCCCTGGCAAAGAACCCCGTTTTTCATGAACGGAGCAAGCACATCCGGCTGAGACATCATTTCATCCGAGGCTGTTTGGAGGAAGGAAGCATCACGGCGAGCTACATCAACACCACGGACCAGCTCGCTGATCTGCTCACCAAGCCTCTTGGGAGGATCAAGTTCCTTGAACTCTGCTCCAGGATTGGGATGGTTCAGCCCGTCCACAAGACAACGCACAAGACTTAGGGGGAGAATGATGGATAAGTCTATGTACTATAGTCTTGTGGGGTTTGGTCTTTGGTCTTTGGTCTGTAGGACTGCAGGCAGCACACATGGTCCTTGTGTCAAGGACTGGCAGTTAGCATCTAGGACAGTCTGGTCCTTGTGTCAAGGACTGGCAGTTAGCATCTAGGACAGTCAGTTAGGATAGCATCAAGGACGGGTTGTTATAACAGTCTTGACTACTTTAGACTAGCATCTTAGACTAGCATATTCGTGGCTGGCTAGCAGCCTATAAGTATGTAACCCCAACCCCTCAGGTTGGCATGACATTGTGTGTGAGAAATAAACCAACGAAAAATTGCCCCAAGTCTCCTAGTGCCATCCTCTCTCAATGAGAGTAAACCTCAAACAACTATCATCATGCGCTGACCACTATTCCAAAAGACCGATCTGTTGGAAAGGGCCAGACAATCCACTTATACACTTCAACAATATTAACATAGCACCTCTTACAGAAATGGCGGTTAACAAGGTTTATAGTACAAAAACAACAGACTGCACTGACCTGGAGGAGTTCCTGGCAAGTATCCACTGAAAGAAAATCCTTGCTGAAAAAGACTTCAGTTGTGAGGGACAATAGCACAGGTAAGACCTGATCACATGGCCTTGGATTATCTAATCCATGGAAAACAATATCCCCAAACTTTTTCTCTTTGCTACAATCCAGCTTCATTTTTAGAGAAGTATTCGCCGTTGACTGGCGTGCATGAAATAGCACAAGGACTGATAGTCCCCAGAGAAATTGGAAATCACTTAGTTCCAACTTTACCATACTACGTCCAGCAATAAATGTGTGTGCGTGCACATCTTCAGAATCATTCGCACCAAAATCCAAAGGAGCTGCATCAAGAGTTATTGCCTGAAGAATTAGAGCCCAAACTTCATCAAGATACTTCTGTACCTTTGACGAGACCAATAATGACTGAATCCCATCAAGGAATGGCTTGTGCTGTAAAAAGAAGACAATATAAGTACAGAATCATGGGGTGCCGCAACTGGAAATTGATGGATGGTCTCACATTAATTCTCGGATGCAAGCCAAAGCTTATAGACATGTAATCCTTGAGGGATCCAACCCAATATTTTCCCAATAGTGTTGAGCTATTTTCAAGTAAAGGTGCTAACTGCTGATGTTCATCAGGAACATTTTCCTTTTCCCTCAAGAATTGATAGGTGTAACACTTTACTGCAGCATGTGCAGTAAGAAGGCGCACTTTGATCTATAAGATTATACAGCAGAGATCAGAAACCATGACAGTAGCAGATACCCAAAACAAAAATGGAATAGATGTATCACTATGTAAGACAATCCAGTAAAAGTACCTTACACACAACCCAGTCAGCAAAAGATGGGTAAAAAAGGTCCTCAATGTCACCTAGCGGACGGGATATCAGCAAAAACAAACGATTGAGGGCTACTCTATCCCCACCAATGATGCTGCTTGTCATAACCTGGTGTTAATTAACATATTTTTTTATCAAGGGAAAAACTATCAGTATTTGCAGTGTGCAACAACAAAGAGAAAGAATAGCAATTATTTCAGCATAGACATTTCACCTTTGTAGCAAGTTCAAGGCCAGCCTCCAAGAGGAGCGGGCCAGAAGCAGTGCCTATAGCTGTTTTAATAGCAGAAACAAACTGAGCCTGCATTTTCAAGTATCCAACAGTGGGTCAGTGCTCAATCAATCGATTACACGACTAATTCATATCTCATAACTAATCTTTATCACCATCTGTAAGTTTAAAGTTTCATGCATGTACTCGATTATGCAGTAAGAACATATGACATCAAGAATTTCTCTTTCGCTCAAAGCTTATTAGGAAGTGAGGAGATCAGAGTGTCACCTGAAATTGTTCCAGCAAGATATGTCCAGGAAATTCAGGATCCTCTGCCATGCCAAACTAGAAATAAAAATATAAGATTCAGGACTGTGTTTAACACAGCAAACAGGGGAATCTGCGAAATAATTAAATCATAGGAACAGATGTACCGGGAAAAAAATCAGATAATTTAAAATCTCTCTTCAATACTCAATATGCCCAGTGGAACAATTACAAGGACTACCAAAAGATTTGTGCAAGCAACAGTGAGGCTTCATTATTGCATGATACCAGACTAGAGTTATCAAGTGCCAAAACCATTTCAGAAGACATGCACAGCATTATCTCAGGGCATTTTAATGGCAAGAACTAGCCATGACCAGTTCTTTCATATTCAAATTGAAGTTACAGACATTTGCCTTAACTTAGCTACGAAAGTGAGTGGTTGTTGCATAAATAAATTATGTATTTATGTAAAGGAATTATATATATATTTAGATTAAAGGAATTATATCTTGGAAGATCTGAGCTGAGCTACCTTGTCCATAATCAAACATAAAAGCTGCACGCCTATCGGTTGCATGGCTTCAAACTGTCCAGTACTTATCTGCCATGCAAATGAAGTTGTCAGTATTAAAATGGCAATTTGACTTGGAGCTTCTTCAGACAATTCAATGTTCTGGATGCAGAATCTGTTCATGTTTAGACCTGATACGAAAGCGAAACCAAGTCCTGTAGCTTAAGTACGAGCCAATCATCTGACAAGTAAGTTCCTTTAGCTATTGCACTCCTTGCCAACAAGAGATCAAAATGAGCTGGTTCTGTTCCAACTGCAACCGGTACATGGCTCACACATCTGTTTCGTAAAAAAAGAACTGATCATGAATGAGAAAAAATAAATTACATTGTATCTTCAGATTTAGGACTTGATAGAAGCAAAAGTCATATACACCGCAGACATACTCTGCTGCGAAAACCCTGGTGCGGTATCTGAGGTGTTTGGTTCTTCGAGAAAACTGACTCACTGTAGGAGCAGATGAATGCACTTGTTCCTGCTTCGGGCCGGAAATCATATTATCTTCATCTGCTCCATACTGCACATCATTCTCATCTGTACAGTAAACAGAATCATGTCCAGAACTGCTCAGACCTTCACTTGTAACTGATGTCGCAAGAACCTGAATGGTATAAAAA
Organism: Poa annua; assembly: GCA_026929855.1. NCBI lineage: Eukaryota > Viridiplantae > Streptophyta > Magnoliopsida > Poales > Poaceae > Poa > Poa annua. The sequence continues at coordinate 85,362,442 of CM049430.1, forward strand.
ATATATAAATAAGCCTACGAACTCCAAAGCTTAGTTTTTCCTCCTAAATAATTATGTACTACCTTAAAGAACTAATAATCATGTGATCCTCATGTATAATAGATGCATCATGAATGTACCAAAAAGTCAACAATCTACTGTTGAGTTAGTTATAATATACAATCACGATGCAATTCAACAAAGTCAGAGGCAAGAAAATGTTCAGGCATATACTACCAAAAGCCTATTGCCCTACAATTATATGGTATGGAACATGCTAGTCAAGAGAACCTACAGGAATTTGAATGTAAATGTTTTGACAAGAGGAACATTATGACAATAGATATATGATATGAGAATGGATTTTATACATACACGCATGGGTATGGGGGCTATCTTGTCCCTTGATTATTTCATCGTGATCTGTGCCTTGAAACATTTTGGTTTCCTATATAAAGTGGTGCGGAATTAACCTGTCACGTCTATACTGTACGTTTCTCCATTTTCCCCTGGTTTTCCGGAAAATCTGATGTATCATCGTGCGTGTACAGTGGTCAAATGTACGGTAGTACTATTTTATTCCCTTTATTTTGCTTCTCCCCTTCCTTTCCACTCCTCCCGCCCCGTCAATCCCTCTCCTTGCTCCTCCCGACAGCCACGCCACCGCCATCGCCCTGCTTTGCGTTGCCGCTGCCGTGGTCTAGGTCAACGGCCGCCTCTCCTCTCTAGCCTGCCGCCATCTCCAACCCCGTGCTAGTCAACCGGCCTTCCTTGTCGGAGTTCGCACCTCCTCCCGTCGGTGGTTGCCGAGCTCACGCCGTCGCTACTGCTTGTGGAGCTTAAGGTGGCCTGCCGGAGGAGGGGGACCAAGCTGATCCGTGGCAGGATGTGGAGCTTGCTGGCATGCTCGGCTGCCGCTTCCCGGTCTGCGCCGTCGTCGGCAACTGTTGTGCACTCATGTTCCTCCGGCCGTTGAGCCCGGGCAGCCGGCAGCCACGCCCGGTCATCCAGTACTGGCTCGCGCTGGACGAACACATCGTTGACCACGGCCACGACCGTGGAGCTCTCCTTCAGGCACATGGCGAACGCGTCGTTGACAACGGCCACGCCGGCCAGGACCGCAGAGCTCTCGTTCCAAATGCATGACGAACGTGTCATTGACCACGTCCACGCCGGCTACGACCGCGCGGAGCTCTCCTTGCGGGGACGCAGTCGCCCGAGACGACCCACATCGGAGGAGACAGGCATGGAGGGTCCCTGTTGACGCCCAGTTCGCGTCCGTCTTGTTAGCGCCATCGGCGAACCCTCCGTTGCGTTCCGTCTTCATCACCGAGCTCGCCGCCGCGGCCTCTCGTTGCAGCTGCGTGTTCGTGCTCGTGCACGACGTCCCCGTGCCCTCTGCATGCGCCTCGCGCACTCGGCCTCCCCGCGCACTGCGTCGGCGACATCACCGCGCCGCGTGCCTCGCCCGGGGACCTCCGCGTAGCCCAGTGTGTTCTCCACCGTCGACGTCATCAGCGCCGTCGTGCGCGTCGTGCTCTTCACGGCCCGGCCGGTGGGGAGGGGCACTTCCTGGGGCAGCAGCTACGACGAAGGGCTCACGCCATGAACGCGTCCCCGTCTCCTCCTTGTGCCGCTCTTCTCTCCATCGAGGGAAAAATGTTTTCCACGAATCCTGGCCTACTTATTGTACTGTTTCCATGTCCGCGAATATTGGGCATGCAACAAGCGACAGTCAGGGCCCAGCTAACTTTATGTTCCATCTAGTACGGCTGAAAACTGTTGAGAAATGGAGAGAAAACATTTCTCTCATCACTCTTTCCTCCAGATCTCAAAGCACATACAAACCGGCCAACGGACATGATAGATCCCACACCCATGAGTGCATGTACATAATTATTTTCGATATGATATCTGCACTTGACATGGAATATCAGAATTGATAACTGGAACGGTTAAGAACACAATTTATGTCATTCTGAGCAATTATGATGATGCATGCACGTGTTTTGGTGGGAACAAACTAACATGGACAAGTTTAAGTTCCACAACAATACAAAAAAATATCAGGAACTAAACAAAAAGAAATTGAAGTGCAATGCAAAGCCTATTAAACATACCATTTTACGCAGAACGGCCAACCACCGAGATGGACGTAGTGGACATGATGTATACAATAAGCGGATAATAGTCGCCCGAACCAGTGTTGCTATTCTACAACATTAAAAGTCAAATAATTAATCCCATTTCAAAACTCAAAAGAACTTTTCACAATAGAAAATTATATTACATTTTGCACTTTCACAAAAACTACTCAAATAGATCTCTTAACCTAAAATAAGCATCGGCAACTCACGCAATGTACAGGCACTGAATGAAAGGTGGTACAATGTATAATATCATGGTGGTAAGAAGCTACAGGTGGCTGCTGAAATATGACATGTTGGCACCTAATAATCCCGCACGACATTACTTCAGTTGTACACTTGTATCACTCCACCTTTACGTTGGTAAATGTATAATATAATGCTAGTAAGAAGCTACAGATGGGTGCCAAAATATGTCATGTTGGCACCTTATAATGGGCCTAATGGCACAGTGCTAAATATGACAATTTCAGCCATGCCATCTTTGTGTTATGCAGCAAAAGGACAGCATCACAGCATGGTGATGCGTCAGAAGGCAGTAAGATATATTAACACCAAAATGGAAAGTTAAACCATAATTGTACGAATAATACTAACTGGCTTACTAAAAAGCAACAACAACAAATTGAGCAACGAGAAAAAGAACCAAACATTTATGAACTCAGCGGGTAAACCTTTTCATCAAAGGTAAATAATACAGGATATACCATAGATGAAAAATGGTAGTAACATACTCAGAGTCAGTTTCCCCGTCAAGCATACTGAAAAGATTCTCTTCAATGTTCTCATTGATCATTGCAGCCTGACAGAGAAGATACAGCAGTAAATAAGACAAACAACCTATAATTGTGAGGGATTCTTCCACACAGAAATTTCTGGCTATTAACTGCATGCACTTTTACCATAAAGATTTCAGACAATTGCTATGGGAAAACATCAAAGTGGTCATTCAATTTTATTCAAGTGGAAGAGCTGTACTTGATTAAGAACTAGCTTTTCATCAAACTTATATAAGAATGTTATCAGTGACACATCAATCCGAAAAACATACTGAAAAGATAAATTTCACATTTAACTGCAAAAAATCAGATCTTCCTGCATTAAAAGTTAATGACATCCAAAATAGCAGAACTGGCAGTGATTACTGAGTGAGTGCTGACCACATGCTACTACTGGATTATTGCTTTACTAGGAACCCATCAATGACATATCTTCTAGAATTATCAATATGTTTAAACAGTTCGTCTTGAAAACAACTGCATGCACAGGTAGCCTTTATATCAAGATAAGAAAGATCAGTATGACAACATATGCAAAAAATATACACTGAAATGCAGTCAGAAATACATCCTCATTTCCATGTTATATACACAGATGAAACTGAAAACTTTATCTACCGACATGCAAATGATACTAGAGATGACGGACATGCAAATGATACTAGAGAATGACATGTATTTGGACTGCGGTGCTAAAATATGGTGTTTTGCATGCCTTACCGGGTCTCTATCAATCAGATGGCGCAGTGTCGACACTGCCAGATACCTATGGCTTGGCTGTCATAAAAGTAGGCCACGGTGAGGGAAAGAAATGGTTATATCTAAGTAAATATCTACAGCATCGGCTACATCCTACATGTATAGAGAACGGAAATGGTAAGAAGAAAGTAAATAATTACAGCAGCACCTGTCTTGAGTAAAGCGTCGGGACAAGACTTTGAACATGGGAATGCACAGGAACAGCTCGAGGAGCAAAAAGAACAAGCTGTTGAGCAAATCGAACTGATCTGCATTACATATAACAAATAATACTTTGAGAACTACAGCCAAATCTGACCTCTCCTAACCAACTGATTGTTGAAGAAAATGAAATTATTTATACTCATTACTTACTCCAGAAGTGTAGCCGTTTCATTCGAGGAGCTTATCTCTGCAATCACAGACTGAACTGAAAAGCGTGAGCTGCATGAACAACCTTCTCTAGAAATAAAACGGAGAAAAATTGCTGCAAGTTCATGTCTTTTAAAATATTTTAAGTGATCCCTCTGTTAGTGTCATTCCAGCAACATGAACAAAAGCTCAGGCACAAGGTAGAATGACCAAGATAAACTTTCACATGGCTAGAGCGGTAGTTCACTTTACAGGGAAAATGTGACATGTGCATGCCAAGTTAGGATGACATGTATCTAATAGCAAAACTAAGAGGCTAGAGTGACATGTGTCTAATAAGACAGTAATTATTAGCAGGAAGCGAGATCCAATGGAAAATAGGGCGGATATTTTTCTTGAATCACAATTACAGGAAGATAAAAGTAAAAATTGTCCAACCTTGCAGCGTGAAAAGAATATGCTACCCGGAGCAAGTTCAGGACCAAGAACTGCCACTATTGCGTTGATAAGATGGCCTATTTCCTGTCTAAAATCCACATATCCAGTTTCTTCTAACAGAAGAATTTCCATAGCAAGGAAAAGTGTTCCCTGTGTATCAGATATCAAAGCACCAATTACAGATTAATGATCAGCAGTACAAGGATACAATTATTTAATGAGAGTGGATTTTATACTCGCACACATGGGTATGGGACATATCGGAGCCATCCATTCTGTTCTCGAGATTTGTGCTCGTAAAATAGGCTTTACTTTTTCATTTCATTATGTCCTATCCGTACATAGTAGAAAAGAACCATCAAACTGTTTATGTACAGTACACCACTCTTATTAGCTCTCATTCTCCCCATTCTTTCTCTCTCTCCTCTCCCTTCCTCCCGATGGCAGGCCCTGGCCGCCGAGCAGCCCGCCGCCGGCAGCCACGCTGGCTTCTCCCCGCCTCTGAGCAGGGCGCGCCCAGGCCCCCATCCGAGCTGCTTCTCACGGTCCAGATGGGCGTCAATTTGCCTGACACGGACGACGGCCAGTGCCATGCGAGGACCAGTGCGAGCAGTGGAGGTCACCGATCCCTAATTGCGTACAAAAATTGGTGCTTCTTTTCCAGATTCTCCACCCCGTGATGGATCTCCATCTGCTCCAGATCGGCTGTAGTTCTGAATATTTTATCCAAATGTTCTTGATTCTTCTTCTCCGCCACTGATTCTTCTTCTCCGCCATTGTTGTCCACCGCGAGCTTCTCCGTCGCGGTCAACGCCTCTCGTCGAAGCAGTCTCCACCGCGAGATTCTCCGTCCCGGTCAACGCCCCTAGCCAAAGCAGATGGTCGGACGCCATTGCTCACAGGGTTGCTCCTCGAGAACGTCGGAGGCAGGCCCCATGACGAGGCGGGAGACCGAGAACACTGTTGGACAAACATGCAGAGGGCATGCGGAGCTCTCCTTCAGGCGTCCGTCTCCTCAGAGCCATCGGCGCACCCTCCGTTGCGTTCCGTCTTCATCACCGAGCTCGCCGCCGCGACCTCTCGTTGTAGCTGCGTGTCCGTGCACGGTGTCCCCGTGCCCTCTGCATACGCCTCGCGCAACATGTACATGCGCGCATTGCGCCGTGATCGCCTCCCTCGATCCGCGCATCCTCCTCCACCCCGGCCGTCAGGCCGCTCGTCGTCGACAGCCACGCCTGACCGCCCAGCACTTGCTCACGCTGGACTTCCCCGCCTCCGAGCAGACAAGCCGTTCAAAGCACAGAAAAGCCCGGAAGGAGCCGTCCGAGACGCCGCGTCGTGCGCGTCAGCCGCCGCCGAGAGGACGCGTCAGCCACTGCCGGGAAACCGCATCGTGCGCATCGGCCGCCCCCGTCTGACCTGCTTCTCGCGCTCCATCCGAGCGCCTGTCTCGGCCTCGGCTCGAACGGCGTCGGCGGCTCCTTCGCATCTGCCCGGACCCGTCTCATCCACGGCGGCCTAGATGACCAATCTCCGGCTGCGCAGAGAGCAGCGGTGGTGCTCCTGCATGAAGTCGCTCGGCTCGCTCCGTCGCATGCCCTGTCCAATCCCATCTAGGACTAGTGGTACTGTTTCTGTTGACCACATGGACAAATACTAAGACTGGAACAGTGACAGGTAGCGCCTATGTTCAAGTACAGCATGCACGAAACACTGGGAACAACATTTCTCTCTCCCTCTTTTCTCTGAATCTCAAAGCACGAAGAAACAGGTCAACGGACATGATACCTCCCACGCCCATGTGTGCATGTACATAATCATTTTCGTTATTTAATAACTGTGACCAAATAAACACATAAAACATAATATTAAGAGGTAGGCCTGTTTGGTTGGAGCCTAACATGCCATACTTCGCCAAACAGCAAGTTAAGCTAGTTTGACTTGGTTCCCCATTTGGTTCAAAGCTGCACCTCTGGTAAGTTTCTTTGCCTTCAACCTGGGTCTCACCACAAATGTGTGGAGAAAATTCCTTTGGTTTTGGCAAGTGTGGTGATCAGTTTGATCGCCTAACCTTAGGACTGTTTGGCAAAAAAAATGTGTGGCAATGATTGGTAACCTTTAGGGGCTGTTTGGTTTGGACTAGGTTTTTCAAGCCTAAGCTTAGGCTCACCACAGTTTCTTAAGTATGTGTATGGTTGGTCGCTGTAGTTGTGGCTTCCCAACTTCATTACTTATGGCTCATCGGTCAGACAGCTTTTGGCCAAAATTTACAATGGGTTCTTTTCTTGCACATTTTTTGTGGCAACCCACACTCTACCTACACCCAGGTGTGGCAATGTCAGCTTTGAACCAAACATGCCCCTTGTACACCAACCAAACATACCCTAATTCCAAGAAACTGACATTTTTTATCTGTGTTAAGACTTGCTTCTACACAGGATGCTTTGATGCATCTGTTGAATTTCAGGGAAGCACGCCTCCTGATTAAGTATCGAGGATGCCTTATAGTAAAGGGAAATTGTTTTACCTAGGTGGCACAGTTATGATGCTAAACATGTAGATCATGCTGCTCTCAAATAGGCTAATAGAGAACAAAATTCACGACCAAGCCAGCAGCAAGCCAGCAAGGAACACAATTAATAGGAAGGATCACTGTAGTGTTTCTCTTGAGATAGAAAATGGTGAAGGCTATAATCCTTGTATTTCTATGTAACAAGAGATGTTTAACGAAAATGTACTTAATACTGGTGTTATATAAGTTTTCACACTATGAACAGAACACTGTAGATACTTTAGGAAAAAGATTGTGAGGTGTATGAAGATGATACAATGTCAAAGGAAACTAACAATAGTTTTCACTTTTCAGCTATGCAAGGCTGTCACATTACAAGATTTTGCACATGAGAATCTAATGAGAAGGTAACGACTGATACTACTCCCTCTGATCCGATTAATTGTCGCTGGTCATACCTACGAATTGTATGTTTCCAGTTTAAATCCTACAACAGATTAAACGGAACGGAGAGAGTAAATAAGACGGTGTAAGTACTACTAAGCAGTGTATAACCCACTTCCAGACATTTGTGAAGGTTGAGCTCACACAACTCATGGTTCTATAGAAGGTGCTTATGCAGCTTAGTAGGAATGCACCAGACTAATACCTGAACTTGGGAGACGTAAGACAAGCCAGCAGCTTCAATGGTCAAGAGAAGAGCATGGAGTGACCACAGCTGCAGGTTACAATTAGAACTCTTACTCAAATGAGACAGTGAGCTCACAGTTGGAGTAACCAAAGTAGATAATGCCATTCCCCCTGCACTGCACCAACAAAAGGTACATTACGCAATTACGGCAATGACCTCAACAAGTCCACATGTCAAACATAACCATACTAGTACAATTATCTCCACATGCTAGAGAGCTAGTGGTATAAAGGAAAGCATGGGTAGGCAGTTCAGGAATTGAGACAAATTACTATACTAAATTGCCTAATTTTCGCATTTTCCTTCTTACTTTTCATCCAAGCTCCGGTACTGAATGAAAGTATGTTGCTGACCACAAGTCTGCCCACTTCTACTCAATGAAGCCATGTAGCGTGTACTGGTGTGATTTTATTTTTACACAGGCCGTAGGGTGTTAGTTTAGGGTTTTAGTTATGAGATTTTCATGTGAGATAGTTAGTATATAGTCATGATTTTCCTCTGGTTTGTATTAGTTGTTTTTTTACTGGGAGTTGGGGACGCAAAGAGAAGGTATCACGACCACTCACCACCGAAGTATTTAAACTAGTACAGAAACAGATTGAAATACAAATTACAATAGTGGGATGATTTCAACTTCGTAAGTATGCGCCTTCAAGGCTTCAAGCTAGCTCAAAATCCAGCCTGGCCAAGCTGGCTTTGGCCCATCCGTACTTATGCAACACAAATGACTAAATATGAGTGTTCAACATGCAATGCTAAACGTTTCAAATTAAGGTGGACATATTAGGTGAGGTCTACAACAGGACAAAATACTTCCACATAAACACTTGCACTGTAGAGTCTCAATTGTCCGCTATAGGGAGGGGAAGAATCAATACAATAAGCACAACTCACGTTCGATGAATGCAGCCCAGTGAAAGTGCAACAGATGCTGTATAGCTCAGATCTACTGGTGTTATCAGCTCCCCAAGAAGGGAACGAGCCTAGGCAATCAAAAAACACTTCCATTAGTATAGAGTATAAAAATGAGAAATATATCTGAGGGCAGGGGGGTGAAATGTATAATCTCATCCAGATCAAGCCTAGAGAGTATAAATTACATAACAAAAGGGAAACATACAAAAATTTGCACAAACACGATCGATTAACAAGTGCCATCAAAGAAACAAGTGTCCAGTGCTAATAAACTGAATAAGAATAAAGGCATTTGAAAGGCATTTTATTTCAAAAATACTAGTTTTAATTCCTGCACACGACCGCTTCAAGCTGCTAATGGTTCATGAGACAAGATTCCTAAACCCATGCATTTATATTGCACACAGACTGCCAAAAGAGGGAGCTTGAATCATACAGATTTGCATGGCCTCACACACATATGGAAGTAATTATTGGTATTTTATAGTACGTATAAAATTTCAAAGTCCACAAAGCAGATAGATATTATGCTGACAGATATTAAGAGAATTATAATTAAGAGACGAACCATTCTTGCGGTGAATATATCATTCCCAGTACGTGCTAGTAAACCAAGACCTTCGCACGCTGCACGTCGTTGTGCTATAGATATTTCACTCTCCGCTAGGATGCCCTGATGCAGTGATCATGTAAAATTGGAAGAGGGGGGAGGGATGAGGATCATAATTTTGAAGGTGTAAAATAGCTTGTACCAATTACCTTGAATATAGATTGGATCATACTAAATATATCAGTGGGCAATGATTGAGTACCACGCAAAGTCAATAACTCCTGAATAATAGCACCGTAATATCAAAGTTAAGAAAATACATCAGAACTAGCACTCAGTTTATAAAAAATATTAGAAGTACCTTTAGCCCTGACAGTAGAGCAACACAAGCATTCGAAACAAGAAACATATACCAGGAGTACTTCTTCCCAGCCTTCATGCACTGATCAAGATTGTTCAGGAGTCTTATCTTGACAGTATTGTCCTGTAAATAGTCATATGAACAAACAACAATAAGAATAAGGAATCATACGACAATGACGCAGATTTCTCAAGTTAAAATGAATGAATCTCAGAAGTTACAAATGCACCTGACATGCAAAAATAGAACCGTAGCAAAGAAGCATCTGATTAACCAGCATTTTGCTAACTGATTCTGGCTTCAATAAGAAAAAGAAACATTTATTAGCCCACTCAGAACGTGCATAAACAAGAAAGATGGCTGAGCATTCACAAGATAACTACTTGAGGAAAGTTGCCGATTTCATCATCCCATACACATGGTAGAAATCCATCAACACCACCATCAAAAGCCCGTAGTTCATCCTCAAATGAGTCCCTGACAACAAATAAACTATCAAATAGATAAAAAGAAGATAGTAGAATCGGCTGTACTTCACATCGAGAACTATAATTGACATGCTACCTTCCAGGTATCCACGGGCCCAAAGAAGCATCTCTCTTGTCTAACAGAAACTTCAAGCATGAGCTTTCTTCCCATCCAGAAGGGTCACTGATTCCACCAACCAGAATGTCAATACACAGAAGAAAAGGTGAGTAAAGCAATATTGCAGAATAAAAAAATAGAAAGGAATATTGGTTGGCAAAAAGTAAAGATGAACTACATGATTGAAGTGTTTTTAAGTTTTGAAGCACGCCAAGGAGGACCAGTACTGCAACTATATGTAGAGTGACTACAGAAGTTTTATCATATTGGGAGTTCATGTAGGCAGGTTCCATCATGAAGCCTATGTGAAAATAGCATTTCAAATAGAGTAAATTCAGAAGCCACAATTGCTTAAGACCAGCATATTAGCTGAATAATCCAGGATTTTAGAAGAAGAAAAACTTGTATGGCACAATAATACATAAATGTTTGCAATGTTAAGGACAAAACAGTTATGCACATTGCGCTGTAGCAGAGTCCCAGAAGCATTTCCTCAGGGAGTTCATTGCAATTCAATTATGCCTGGCAGACAAACTGAAGTCTCTCTTGTGCAATAAGATGCATGATTAAGTAGAATGCAGTCCTAGACTCCTAGTTGAAGAATTATTTTTTAGACCGATCTACCGTAAGGGAAAACCCCTACGGTTATTTAGTTGAAGAATTCTTGGTAGTACAGTACATTCTAGTTGAAAATTTCTGAGTAGTTGAATGCCTAAATATCAAAAGGTTTAATTGCACAAATATTAGTAACAAACTGAAATAACAAAACAAGTTTCACCAATTATTCGCAAAAAAAAATAAGTTGAGGGCCTTGCAGCAGTATAATGTTCCCATGCAATCACGAGGGGGTTTGGAATGTGTTATGATAGCAGGCGTTGATGCTCATTATATTTACTAATTAAACCATGCTATTCAAAATAAACCACCTGAATGGGCTTGAACACAGCTGCAGCAATTGCTCGTGCTCCGATTTATAAACCATCGGACTGGAAAGGGCCTGATATGCCATCAATGTTCTAGTTGTGAAGAGGTTCAGTGCAGCCTTGAGATTTGGCAGTTGCTTAGTGCTCAACGAAGATATCAGGGATAAAGCTCTGCATCATACAGCTTGAAACTTAGCCACCATAAAATACACATTAGTCCTATAAATAGGAATTCAGCAGTAAATTTACGCACCCACCAAGGTAGGCCAGCACAGGGTTAAGCAGGATTCCACCATTGGCAGTTGCGACGAGTGGAGAAACAAAACTTCTTATGAAAGCAGTAAGTGCCTCGATTGCAACCGACAAAACGCTGCAGCAAATAAGCTAACATATCAGCTCATCTCTCATTAACTGAAAGAAATAAATTTAAAACTGTAGCAATGAACAGATATGCAGGAATCATCTGATGTAAATTTTTCTTCATCTTCACATTCTTATTTATATATAAAACCAATGTGAAGCACAATCACCCTTCATTACACTCTTGCCAATGAAACCTGATGCTACGGGCTTAACTTTAGGCTGATTCCTGTCCTGAGCAAGCTGCTTGACATGGTCATCACAATGCACCACTGAAGCTGTTGCTGTCCGAAGAATTAATGTGCTTTCATTGCCGGGAGATGCATCAAGGACAGTTTCGCACTCATGCAGCGGACACAGTGGTCTTTGAGGATTAAATCCACGCATGACATGATCAAGCTGGATATTAATTTTGGGCCTTCGACTCGGTCTTGTGGCCATTTCTATTCAAGACCCTGTCCCACCTCAGCGTTGGCCATTGTTTCCTCGAACTGATCGACGTCGCAATGGAGAGCCAATCTGGTCAATCAGGCAAGGAGCTTGGTCCACATCACATCTCGGGTTACTAACTTTCACATCACTTACCTTAGCATCCCCCTCAGAATCACGAAGCTCGGTGGCACCGCTCTCCAGCCCCTTGATCGATCACATGGTAGATGGCTTGCCCAAGTGGAAAGCTCGATCTAACAAAGGTTGGTCGACTCGTGCTTGTCCAGGCAATGTTTTTCCGATATCCCTTTCCACAAGCTTTAGACCGGAGAAAAAGGTGGACCCCAGGTTTCTTACAAGGGGGGCATGACAATGGGCCATTTGTGTCCCTCTCGGCTCTCAAGTTTGGTAACCTCGGTGTTCTGATCTTCGGCAGATGGGCATCTACCTTTGATTTTTGTCAGCAATGGCAATTGCGAACAAACGACACCAAGACATGGGCGCCATTTTGGCATGCAGTTCACATCCTCCGAAAAGGTGTTTTACGCTTCTGCATCCTCAGTCCTCAGTGATGAGCGCTCTGCCTTTCCTCGGAGAACATATGGATCGATGGCAACGTGGTGATTGAGCTTGCACCTGAGATCATCGCATGCATAGGCAGGTCATCGCGCAAGGGCTTGTTGGGGGTCCTGGGCTGTGGACATCTCTGGGGCTTGAAGCTAGGCCTGTAAGTGGTGAAGGGCTGCCCACGGTGCCGCCAGCCCGTCCAACTTATTTCCATTAAGTGGACACCCACAGGCAGGTGAAAAAAAATCATGGGCATCCACGACTCAGCGGCTACCGCCGCCACGCCCTATCGAATCTCCAATCTCCATAGCCTAGGACGCCGGGTGCCATGGCTGGCATCGGGGCGTTTGTCCATCCAATCCATCAAGTTCAAGTAGTAGATGTCGGACGAGAACAGCCGACGACCGACGACATCGGTGGGGAGCCGCTGGGTGTCCGGAAGAACAGCAGGTAAGCAAAAATGAACTGGGTGACCTATGGTCGGGCAGTGGACATGGAGGCGATCCGCGTGTCGATAGCCATGGAACTGAACCGGTCATTCTCCCTACGCCGCCTCGCCGGCCATCCCGGCGCACCCGGACGCGACGGACATGCCCCGCGTACAGCTACAGGCACAAGGTGCATGCCCTTGGTGGCTTTGGCGTCCTGGCGTTGGCTGCTGCTATCCTGGTGGCGAGCGCAGAGAGCTCCGCGTGCAGTACGCAGAGCAGCAGGCGGAGGCGTCAGTAAACATAAATGGGCCAAGGTGGAATACGTGAACGCTGACAGCCAACTAAACTGGGCATAACCAGCACCCCCTTTAATCGATCCGGGCATGCCCAATTACAGCCTGACTTCAAGCGCACGCGACCGGGTTCAGTATGTGGAGACAGGGCAGGCAGTGAGCATGGTCAAACTCTGCGACGAGGTGTGTTTGCATGGACTACAAACGGCAAGTAGAGATGTATGTGAGTCACCATCAGGGTACCCTCCGACCCTACTTAGTCCAAACAAATGAACTAGTTTTCAAAAGGTGGTGTGACTTTGGCATTTTAGATTATTTGATTGTACTAAGTAGGGTGGGAGGGTAATGGTGACCCATTGCATCTCTAACAAAAAGTACACCCTGCGTTCTTGCTATGCAGTATCATCCAGGTTTGGTTCTCTCCAGTTCATCATAGCTAAACTGTGCTTGCGCTCTCCTACCCAGGTGATATTCTTTATGTGGCTGGCATGTCAAGAGTATATTGCTGGCGCAGCCCGGCCTGCCACACAGACCACCATCTTGCTATGCAAGTATGCAAACAGGCGCCAGAAAGATGTGCCATCTTCTTCCGGATTGCATCTTCTCCCGTCAAAATTGGCAGGAGATCCTAGGTTAGATCAGGTCCACTGAACAGTAACCTGGATTGGGGAGGACTTTGTATCTTATCAACTGGAGGAAGCAGCTACGTACTTGTTGGCTACGGCAAAGAGGAAAAGGAAGGCGACGTTGATCCTCCTGACTGCTTGGCTGATCTGGAAGCAACACTTTGTGTGAGATTCAACGGAGGGAACTCTATGTATGCTTGACAAGATCAAGGCTGAGGCTTAATCTTGGTTGCGGGTGGAATCATTCCATCACCAGCTTGTTGGCCCGGTCCCCGGCTTAGAACTTTGGTGTGTCGGGTCAGGTGTGCCTTTTCTAAGGCCTGTATATCAAACATACCCTTCCTATCAATGCAACGAACAACTTTGGATGGCGATCAAGGCAGATTGGGCGCTCGCCAGGCACTCGCTAGGAAGAAGCACAAAAGTACAAATTGAAATGGCAAGTATCAGTGAAATTCATGTTAGAGATGTATGCTTTTTCCATTACAGGATGTGATATTCACCAATATAATACTCCCTGCGGTCAGAATAGATTATCGCAGCCATTGCACTACAATAGTACAAAAACCAAGCTAGCACACGTCGATTAATACCGACCGGAGGGAGTAATATATAGATGTTTTTGTGTATATTTCCACATGTACTTAGTTGAGTGGCTAGGGACTACTCCTACAGAAAAGAAGGCAGACCGTTATTCCTTATAAGCAGTGAATAACCAGAGGTTCTAGTTTCCCCCTTCTTCTGCAACAGGCTTAAGACCTTCAGGGAAGAATATGTATGCATTGAACGAAAGAAATTAGGTTAACCACATAAATAATATGTTAGATATATTCCGGCTGCCAGCAGCTAGATGAGGGTGACACTAGATTGCCCTACCTTCCCTTTTCAGACACGTCACAACTTGGTATCAAGCAAACAAATCAAGGAAGAAACAGAAGTAACAAAGTTGCAAAGTTATATGTGGGTTGGAAAGGCATGAACATCTAAGCTAGTGAACAGTATCTATTAAAAGATGCTGCATACAGTTATCATCAAACCATATATGTTAACTAACAAAACATGCAATCCATATGTAGTTGGTGAAACGAACCGTAGTTCTGATGTCCAATCCTGTATATGACTAAGATACGACTCAGGATTTCCTGTAAAAGGGCTAGCCCATAGCAAAAGAATATCAAACACCTGATCTTCCAGCTCCTGCGTACATACCAAGATAAAGAATCATCACAATGTAAGCTTTATAGCAATTTATTTGCATGAGACACGAAGACATTATCTGCATACCTCTTTTGGCATAGATGCTAAAAGAGAGGCTAAAAGCAACCAACCAGCTTCCCGCTCTGCAGTAGCAGCCACTGGATTTCGGCTGAATCCATTAAGCATCTTTTTGGACAGCTCAAGTACCGACTTGGGCAACCTGCAGATTTATTGACAGGAAAAATTAAAAAAATTATACATATGATGGTCAAATCATCAAAAACAAAGAGCGTTAATTATCAGGCAGAATTTCCATTAACAGAACAGAAGGTTGGACATATAAACCACAAACAGCAAATGGGAGTTGTCTGATCCATTCTAAATGTGATTTCAATGCATGTTGGCAGACCCAAGAACGCATATGAGAGATGTGTGAATATACAAAAATACATCTAAAACAATGTAGGCACAACCTGGCATCACATACCATTTGCATACCAAATATATGGTTCTGATTTCAGAATGTTTGAGCATTCATTTATCCGTTGTTTCCACTTTGTCACATGAATCACACAGAACATTGTGTACAAACTACAGAACTTAAAGGTAGATACTATTCCCTCCGTATAAAAATGTAAGATGTTTTAGCCTTTTCTGGACTACACGTACGCAGACACTTTTTTAGTGCGTAGATTCATATGCATCTTACGCTAAAACACGTCTAGATACATTCGGGTCTAAAAAGGCTAAAACAGCTTACATTTCGATACACAGGGAGTAGTATGTTGCTTTCTCAAATTATTTGTGTTGTGCTGGAAGGGTCTCTGATACGGCATCAAGCCATCTACAGGTGAACTTGCTGACACTGACAATTTGATAAAACAATATGACCCAGTAAAATTTCACGAAGTATGAATGCTTCTCGGAGAGATATGAGAGCATGCAACACACTATCCAAAAGAATATCAGTGCAACCCGCTATTGAAAGCAGTTAGCCCCACCAAATCACACTGCCAAAGACCCAAACAAGAATTTGGATCTCTGCTCTATTTTTAAACAAATCAAGAAATACAGCAGCAAACTGTTGTAACACCACCTTACAAGGCAAATTTGTACGCAAAATGCTATGAAGATGTATAGTGAAAACAATGCTGGAAGGATGCAACCTACAGGCATATAAACGAATAATAAGAAAATGAATGAGTGACCTTTCACGAGTAGGCAAAAGAAAGAATACACATACTTCAGAAAGATATGTTTGACCAAATGGTACACCCGCTGTCAATTGATAACAACCAAGAATACATCACAAAGTAAAATGAAATGAACCTTGCAGGGTAACCAAGAAGTAGCTTCGGTGAGATTGCGACGAGAGCGGCTAAAACAGTAGCCTGACCATGTAGCGAATCGAGCTCATGGTTCAGATTTTTACCCTGCTTTAAGTAAATTTTTAAGAAGGTAGATGTTAAAGGAGTTACAGTGTAGTATGAATAGGTGATGCCAAATACAGCATAACTGGAATAACAAATATAAAGAAAGTCACTGATAAACATAATACCCTAAAAACACTACTCCCTCCAATCTATAATAAGTGACACAGTTGTTCAAAATTGTGACACTTATTATGGATCGGAGGTAGTACATACCATGTTACAGAACTAGTGCCATCTTATCCCATACGAATTTAAGTCGGGACTAGATCACCAGTTTACTCAAAAAAGAACTAGATCACTGAACTTTATGATGACAAATGAGTGAGGTAACTTGAGTGAAAAACAAGTGTACAAGACTGTGCCTGTCAGTGCTGCAAGTACTATGCTCTAGTCTTACAAGTACTTATATGAAGCTCCACGATAATTATGTACTAAAACACATACACCCCTCTGAAATGTACTGCTTGGGCATATATTGTTTATTAAGACAAAGACTAAAAGAGATATGCCACAATCGGGATAGGGAATACAACTTGCAGGCATAGGGAATTACTGGGCCAATACTAGAAATACAGATCTCAACTAGCTGGACAACCGCTCACATCCCTAATTGTAGCAAGTGCATGGAACACAACAAACAACCGCTTCATTATACCTTATCAAATGACAAAGTCTCTCTGAGAGCGTGTAGCGTTGTAATACCATATGAAACTAGACCACCAACACATGTAGGATCGACTTCCGCTAAAGCACGCAATGTTAAAGCTGCCTCAACACGAACCTACAAAATGTCAAAAGAAATATTAGGCTTGCTCAACCACTTCATACAACATACCCAAAAGAACAATCGTAGCATAAATTGACAAATAACAGAAAAAGGAACCATGGCTTTAGTTCGTTTCAAGAAGAAACTGTACAGTATAAACTTAAAAGGTACAGAAACAGCAGGCTGTACCAAAATGAATGCCACTATATTCAGCTTTAAGTTTACTCATTAAAAGAGATGTTGCAGAATATGAAAGAAGATCAGAGTAAGGCTCAGTTTTCCTCAGTACTCAGCAAGCTCAACAGATCATGCAACAACAACCAGCAAGTAGGTCATAAGCTATGGTGCCCATGTATAAAGAACAGATTGGCAAACTATGCAATGCAATCAGAACGATGAATAGTAGCACTAGAAACGAAGCACATATGTGTAGTTTGCTCAACATCAATGGTTTACTATTTCATTGGTATTGACAAAAAACCTGTTGAACAAAACACAACAGTGTACTCCAGATAGAGTAACAATGTA
This sequence comes from Poa annua, assembly GCA_026929855.1. Taxonomy (NCBI): domain Eukaryota; kingdom Viridiplantae; phylum Streptophyta; class Magnoliopsida; order Poales; family Poaceae; genus Poa; species Poa annua. The sequence goes on from CM049430.1 coordinate 85,380,062, forward strand.
GCATATGCAAGTAATATGGCAATGGCACAAGCAAGTGGATCTTTGCTTATGACATTACATGGTTATTTAGTCACCCAATATATATCCCCGAAAGCTAATTTATCATAATTGTGAGGGTTTTTTAGTCAGCTACATGTATTTAATCATAAGATTTCACAGCCCATGTGTTCTTAGTTTTCAAGGCGTCAGGGTGCCCCCCTCCGCCTTAAAAAAAACACGGGCATACACGTGCGAGACAGAGTATACGTATACACAAGCATAGTGAATTGTCGATTAAACGCATGACAATTCACCATAATGTACAATCTATCGTGAAGACCCATCAAGAATCAATAACACCTTCAAAAACATGGTGTTATACTCCCTCGGATCCGAAATAAATGTCGCCAGATGTGCTAGTGAGTTGTACATGCGTAGTTAGTTTTTCACAGAAGTTAAAGTGGATCGGAGGGAGTAGCAGAGATGATGAGAAAAACATAATATGTTAATGTACTTATGAATTAAGAAGACACAAAATGGCAATCCCAGGGGACCTATTTTGTAACATACATTCGCTGAAGAATGAGATAGTGCTGCAACAACTGTGTTATCAAGAACATCCTTAAATTCAGATGGAACCTGCATAAAGAAACATGTGTGATGTTACTGATATATACATAGCATTGACGCAGAAATAGAAAAAAATTATCTCCATACTCTCAAAGGGGTATAAACTGGAAACGTCATTGCTTGTGAGTTACTCCCTTAAATACAAGCTTTTTAGCTTTTCCTTGATTCATGCGTAATGTATTCCACATTGAAGTGGTCAAAACATCTTATAATTGGAATGGAGGGAGTATACATGAGGCCCGGGAGCCTCATGTGGATAACTCACCGGATCGCATTTTCCAACTCAATGATCACTATGAAGATACTAAGAAATGGCCCATAAATAGATAACCAATACAGAATTTTACTTTTTCAAGAGAGGATAAAATCATAATACATACTAAAATTAACTGGAAATGCACAAAGTACGCCAATAGGTTGAGTTATCACAATCAAGGCTGCAAATTAAACGGGAAATAACATGCATAATACACAATTCTTTTGCGTACAAATACCTCTCCCAAGCTTCTCAAGAGGTATGATAGAACGCGGAATGTTGCCACTGTCGTCGGAGCAGTATAATTTGAAGACTCCAACTGCACTCAACAATACACATGAATGATGCAACAAAATTAACTCTGATATTTTTTGTACTTTTCAGCACTAGATCGAAGCTAACCTTTCTTCCAAGAAATACCAAAAAATCCCGCTGTGTCGGCTCAGTCATCTGGTCAGCAAAACCAACTCGCAGGATATAAAGCACACATGCCTGGAAATTTAGAAATAAGAGCAATAAGAACGTTTACACAAAGGGAATTGGAGTCAATGGAGTAGAATGACAATTTCATTCCCAGTATTTGATATTCTGCTTACTTAACAAACAAAATTATAACCCATACTAGTTTAGGCTAAGTGGAAACGAGCATCAAACTCCTGGGCATCTTACTAAGAGCATGTTCAACTTTTTGCGTAAAATTTCCGTCATCTAGAGGTGAACTCATGTCATGTCACAATATTCCTAGGCAACTCCTAAGCTGCCTCAATCTGTTCTCAAGAAAAATCTAACGAATTGATAAATCATGTGGAAAAAAGTCTCTCTTGTAAATGGAATATTTGCACAATACAGCAAATTTATGGTTGAAAAGAATCTTAATACAGAGTTCAAAACTTCAAACCAAAATTGACAAGGGGGCTACCAGTGCATGTGGATCAGGAGCACCATTCCCTTGAAGAATTTCCATCACGTGTACGGCATAGTTTTGAAGTTCGCTATCTAACGTGCCGTACTTCATATGGATCATCTGCAGCACAGAATATTGTTAATGGTGTAAAGTATGAATGCACTGCAAAACCTAGTCAGACTAATTTGTGGTTTAAGGTAAATTTACAAGAATCAGGATGTTGAATTGTTCTTATTCAATAGGAGGACCTTTCGGGGAGCAAGTGAAATGGTCAACACCTACGAAACTAGGTACTCTTTCTTTATTTTTTACTGAAGAAGAAAGGCACCGATTTTAAGTTGACTGAGATCACGGTGATGGGGTTGTACATTCATTCCCCCACCCAAGCTAGGCTCAGTTCCTAATTCAGTAAGACGACAACCTAACAATGTAAAAGATGTATAAAATTAAAGTGGAGATGGCTAGTGATGCCAACCTTAGGGTGGAAATGAATAGCAACGAAAGTGTACTTCACTCAAACCTTTGAAGTGTTCATACTTCATAATCAGTTCAGTACATTTGTACACATGAGATAATTTAACAGAAAAGTTCTATTAGGAGTCTAAGCCCACTTCAGCACTAAAGTTATATCTTTGTGCATATATAGCCTGTATCTTGTGGCATTCTGACTTGAATGTTTTGAGTATTTTTTTTGTTAAGTTATTTATAGCGCATAGTAAATCATTATTATACTCTTGTTGCATAAACTTGGTCATCTTACTATTCCTACTATAATTCTGTGATTTTCCTTTTACAATCTTTGTGTTTGCTTCATACTGAAGCTACCGAAAATTTACCTGCAAAAAGAACACCCATGATAGAGACAAACCACTCCGAAGTTTCTTTGCGTTGGCTCCATTTGCTGCAATAGGAAAACAAGGAAGATTGCAGTGAATGGACATAAGCATGGATATCACCTAAGTCATACCATGTCCAGGATTTTTTCTCTCAAACACGAAACTGAAGAAGGCGTCAAGAGGATGATAAAAGAGAAGTGAAAAACAGAAGAAAAGAAACACATAGTGTAACTCCTAAGCCACTCCAAGGCTGTCAGACCTAGGAAACTTAGCCCTCACTCGTGAGGACCCTAGTCCAGGATTTTTACTCACTGTTGCTCTCTAAGTCTCTATCTCTAGACTGGCCCCAGACTAACACAAATATTTCTAGTACACTTAGCTCCCACTCGTGAGGACAGACAGACTGGCAAAACAGCAGTAGCTACAGATACAATTCTCAATCAAAAAGGACAAAATGTAATATGTGTTTATGTAGCTATTGGTCAAAGAGCATCCTCTGTGGCTCAAGTAGTAACTAATTTCCAAGAGGAGGGGGCCATGGAAGTAGATAGAAAGAACGCTCGTAAGGAGTCCTATTGAAACCAAGAAATATAGGCCTGCTTGCCATCCACACCAGAATAGATAGAGTTTTCCGAAGAAACCTGCTAGTGGAGGAAGGCCTCCTAGGGATAAGAGACATAGGGATAAAGAGAGAGCCCTAAGAAACTTCCGGGACGTCACCCATCCTAAATTGCTCCCGGCCAAGCACGCTTAACTGATATGTTCTTAGGAGATGAGCTTCCGGAAAAGAATATGCATCTTGTGTATGGGTAGTACTACCATTCCTTTTAAGCCTTGGGCCAGGATGGCACGCCTAGGCCCACAACAAAGCAAAATCAATTGAAGACAAGAAGGCTAAGAACCTAGAAACCCTACAGAAGACTACAGCTATGCCTCGGCCTAAGAGCCATCTAGGGACCTAGATATATCCAAGCTATCTATGCCATATGCAGAAATAGCCCGCCTGCTTACATTCGCAGAGTTACTGAAAGAAGACTACAGTAGCACAAATTCAATGAATCGCATAAAATAAGAATAATAAAAAAGACAATAATTCAGAACCACCGATAAATATCAACAAAAAGATGACAAAAATGAAAGGACCCCTGCATAATCCTAGTTCTTTGGTGGAAGGTGGGATCTGAACCAAGGTGCTTGATTGCACAATCAAGTGCGCGGCATTGAGCTACCTTGGAATTCCCCAAAGATTGCAACATGACCTATTCCAAGTACTCAGAGTGCTACATCCACATAGGTGTGAGCGCGTTACTAGCAGTAAACACATCGATGTCTATTTTCTGTATAGTGGAAGTTCAGCAACAAGAGAATTAATAATCATGGTTCACAGCGATATCAGAACTCGTAACAAGAGAGACATGTGAAAGCGCTACTATCTGTTACGAGTTCTGATATCTGTGTGAACCATCATTGTTAATATTTTGATATTAGTTCCTTTCCGAATGAAGTCAACATGCAACAACTGAATCAAAAAAATACAGCATTCAAGTTGGTGCTACAGTAGTATACATAGACATTCGTTTGTTTAGATGTCTTTCATCACACACTCAGAAAAGGGCACAGCTTTATTTACCTTTAAGAAATGGTAAAATTAAATGCTTCTGTAGACCATCATCAAACTTCTTTGCAGAAACATTTTGCTTTTTACTTCCTTTGGTTACCTGTCAACTAAAGTCATATATATAAACTGGCAATAGAAAAGTTAAGGAAATAAGAAAAATATATACCTGTGCTTCTGGGTTCATGGCAAGAGCAAGTATGGCACCAAGTGCTTCCGCAAATGAATCTCTAACTGCTGACACATAATCTTCCAAGCCCTATATAATGTTGTAAGACAAAGAACAGGTTTAGCTAAAATACAGCAGCCACTGGCATGGTTTTTTAGTCGCTGATTAGTCGCCCACTAATCGCCAAGCCGTTTTCTCAAAATCAGGGCGACTCGCGACTAATCAGCAACTTGGGGTGATTATACAGCGAGTCGCAGGGGTCGGAAAATCACTTTTGAATCACAACTCAAGAAACCACTGGTTTTCAGCTTGCAGTAAACATGAGGAGTGAGAGGAGTAAGCAATACCTTAACGCAACAAGACATTGAAGTATCAAGTTCAGCCATCCCCAACCCAGGCCCACCTATATTAGCAAAGGCCTTCAAGCATCGTGCTGCTGCTACTCTAACAATATATGATTTGTCACTTATGCCAACTCGCATGATTATGCGGAAAGCCTCCAAATAAGCTGCACCACTACCACCACCACCAGAGCCTTCCAGTGCGTTCTCAAGCAAGAGGAGTGCATCTTGTCTCACAAAATCCTGAAGTTTCAAGTATGCAAAAATGATTTAGGGTCGAAAATGAAGCAGAAGCACAAATTTACAACAAGGTTGGTTAGAGATCGGTAGCAACATACTAAAAGAAACATTGGGTCCTTGGAGTCAAGAAAGAAAGGGGGGCAACAACAAGTTCCACAGGAGAAGATATTTTAGATTTTTTTCTAAATCCCCGCATATTTTGACATAGCCATTGTATTGCAAGAGAGATAAGAAAAATAACATGAATAGAAAAAAACAGTTACATAATTTCCTGTAGAAGACACTGGAACGAGAAAGGAAAGGAGAACAACGAAGCTGAAGGGAGAAGCACACAACCTCGTGATACTTCATGAGTTTGGCTACGATGCTTGATGTCTCAATCAATCCTGCAGTGATCTTGCGCCCAAACAAGCGATAAATTTCTCCAAGGCATTGTGCTGCACCTGTTAGGAATTATTGGGTTTTACAACATAAGAACTACAAATTATGGATTATCACAATCAATAAGCAGACTACAAGGTCTTATGATTAATTGATTATAGTGTGAGTTCTACAAGAAATAGAAGGGACATCATGAGATTATTGAACAATATAAGCACATCTTCTTATCTGATAATGACTTAGCACTTAGCGTTTATGCACCCAATGCATTCCAAGCACATGATCGGACATCGGACATATCAGGATGAGGAGCAATATCTCTGGCCAACTTCCAGGTGTTGAGGAGCTGAATGAAGGATGACATATCATATGCATTTGCTTTTTTAGGTCTGCGATCCATTGTATGTTCAGGAAAGCTTCTGCCCCTGTGCGTTCGGTAGAATTTTTTTTGGACTGAGCGACCGTGCAGCAAATTATGCATCCAGAAGAGATCCCAGGAGTCGAAGCCTAGTAGCAGCTCTTAAATAGCCAGCTCTTGCTCACTGAATTGAAGGGGCAGACCAAGCCAGGGCCTGCTTTTGGTTGGGCCTTGAAGGCACTTCGACATGTGTTTAAGAGCCTTTCATTGCAGCTTGGCTTGGCACAGCTTTAGATTCTCGGAGATTTAGGAGCTTATCACAGGGGAGCCATATCTAGTTTTTTTCGAGGAGCAAGAAGGTTTTTTGAAAGAGAAATAGGCTTAATTCTACTGGCAATAAATCTCTAACATGTTCTTATTCACACTGAAATACAGAATCACAAGAGCAATAATGGCAACAGGCAAATGGCTGTGATGGCATCGCCTTCAATGGGCAAAGGTGGTGGCGACTTCAAGAGCAAGACAGTGGCTTCGGCGGGTCAATCAAAGCTAAGGTAGCAATAGGGGTGACTTTTTACGGGTCAACTAAACCAAGAGAACAGATTTGGGTGATAGCGTCTTATCAGCTGTGATAAATAGAGTGAAAGCAGTGGCTTAGAGTGAACTGTTGACAGTTCAGCAACCACAAATTGGTGCACTGTAGGAATAAAGTAAAGTATATAAGCTCAATCTTAGATTAGTGAACTCATCCGATATAAATTTGCCCACAAATTTTGGACCTTCAAAATTGTGTGGCTAAGGTGATATATAAGTGGTAACACTTATAAGATATATTTTTTACGCAGCTATAACAATTATAGTATATGTTTGGTAAATCTCTAGCACTACTACTGGTCTCAACAACAAAAAAGAGTGCAGAAATTCCTGTGGATATTCAGCTAATGAGAGTATTTCATGATTTTCCTATTTTCTGATTTGAAATAAGTCAAGACAACGCTACAACATGAATTACAATTTCTGACCTGCGCATGCCATGGGATCCGCTCTCTTCCCATCCACCAACCACCCCTGCAAGGTACTTGCTCTCGCGTATACCGATATTGCATCACCTTTCTGAATGATCCGGCCCATTGCTGATGACGCCAAGCGTCGAACAGGGCGGCAAGCCCCAAAGACAAGCAAAGATTGGAGAGCATCCTCGCATTTCCTTTGCCAAAGCTGTATGGTCTCCTGCATAGCAGCACCAAACACACGATTCAAAACCTGAAGTACTAAGCAAATCCTACATTCGGCACCTAAGGCTGCATGTTAAAAGTTTGTGGGTTAACACACTTGAAGAACGGACTTCCTTAAGGTGGCAGGAAACGGAGGCACAAGCGTAAGCGTTTAACTAAATTTAAGCTCACTAAACTGTGAGAAAATTTAGGAACAGATGTATATTAGTTTGAAATGAGAACCAACGATGAAGCATTTTATTTCAGCTCTTCGTCCCCTGCGCCACAGCTAAAACCCAGCCTGAATCACATGAGTACCCGATACTAGGATCCTCTGACCGACCCAGCAACTAGACAATGAATTTTGCAACAGCGAAGTCTAGGCAATGAACTAGTGGAAATTAGGAAGGACGGTTCAAGCAGATCACGGCACAGCAACACCGTTGGCTCGGCTGCTTGCCAGAAACCCATCCGGGGAGGGGAGCGAGCTCGTACGGCAACAGCGTGCGCGCAGGCAGTGCAGTACAGTGGCGGCTGGGATCTGGTAGACGGGATCTACGTAAGGCTGTGGGAGAGCAGGCGACCTTGGGCGCGTCGTCGAGCGCGGAGGAGAGCTCGGAGAGGAGGTCGAAGCAGAGGAGCGCGTCGGGGGGCTTGTGCCTGGCCGACGCCACCACGGACTCCAGCTGCGCCACAAGCGCGCCGAACCGCGACAGCGGGATCGGGTCGCCGGCGGCCGCGGCGACGCCGCGCTTCGCCATGGGAAGTGCGGGAGGGCGTGCGGGGTGTTTGGGCCGGTGGCCTTTTTCCGGCACGAGTGAGATCGGGTGGCAACGAGCGCGAGATCTGGCCAGAACGGAGGTGGTGGCCTGGTGGGGTTGGTGCCATGGTGCGAGCCGATGATACACCGGTAAAAAATGTTCCGCACCCTTGTCAAGCTTCTGCATTTCAGATTTTAAAGATAACCTCCTGCTTTCTGTGTAAAATGTATCCTTCCGCTAAATTCAAAAAAAAAAAAATGTATCCTTCCGCTAATAATGTTAATTTGAAAAAGTCCACAACTTTTGTGGCGTGGGGCGGATGATAGAGGATTCTAGCTCCTTACTAGTGTAGGGGTGGGCAAATAAACCGAGTCGTGACACCGAAATAAACGGACAATGAAGCCGAATAATCAGAAGACTGGAAAATTGGTGCTCTGATCGATCATGAGTTTTGAGAAACAGAAATAATTAGGATATATTGGTTAGCAGTTCGTCAATTGACCAATCAGTCATAGCTTTTGAAAACCAAATTTATCAATAACATGAGAAATTGAACCGATCGTTCGGTTCGGTCTAGCCGAATGCCCAGGCCTACTCTGGCGTAGAGACATTTAAATTATTTGGCTTTCGTGTCGTGATGACGTCGCAGAACGATGTTGGAGGTGTTATTGGAAATAAATGCCTAGGTGACACTTGATTTGGTGTTGTGGAGGAACTTGAAAGTTCGTCCACGTTGTTTTTCATGAAGCACGGCTACACGGGTTGATTTTTGTTATAGTCCTTTCGGAAGGATCTATGAACTTCGTCGTATTCCTTATGCCATTTTTTGAAATATATGCACTATTATTGATGAGAGGTATACATTGTAACAGTTATGAAGGACACGGGTCTTCAGAGATAGACGCGTGTTTTAAAATACTCATGAGTACTAAGATGTCGTGTGCATGTTTCAAGGGAATAACAGATATACAAAAGGTAGCATGCTGCATGCTTGAAGAAAATCAGTCACAGTTAGGACATGTACACATAAGGAGTTGGCTGGACCATACGTAGAATGATCTCAAGATCATGCAAATGTGAGAATGCTTCAACCAACTACAAGGCACTACAAAGATATACACGACCATTATCATCACACCTAAGACAAACATTCAAGAGCATGTTGGAATAAAATTGATGAAGACAAGTGCCATGAAACACTTATAATACAATGTTGATCAGAAGTAGGTTGAGGTGGGCAATAATGCCAACTAAGATCACATAGATAAATTCTCAACCATGATGATTGAACATTATAATTGCATAGTGATCTAATGAAGTGGTAATAACATTGTCCAACGTCCAATTCTCGAAGAGCTGGTTGAATATGTTGTTGGCCACTGCTCTCGTGTCTCCAGATGCTATTTGACATGCGTATCTGCATCCTGTTTGTTGGACCAGGTATATTTAGAGTATTCATAACCAAGATCCATAAGGTCACAATCCTACAAATACTCGTGGAACGCAATAGTTTGCGATTCAGTCTGATATCAAGGTTGCAGGTGTTCATCATGGCTTAGTATATTGCTAAAATTACCACAACAAATCCATGAACCGTTGAGAATTGTTTAGAAGGAATATGACGGAGTTTCCATCGACAACGAGACGTGTGTGATGACATCATCCATCTCAAAATCGAACTCGTCGGATTAATCTTTCGGAGATGCTCATAAAAATATGGTGTGTGTGTATGTTCATAGGATGATTTATGCGCGTGTATGTGAGCGTGTAAAATAAATAATCCATTAATTGAACTTCGCATGGACCGTTCTATTCTGTGTTGGAGTACTATAAATTCAAGTCAAGAAAATAGAGTACTGTAAATTGCGTATTACAGTGACAGAGTCGGGGCTCGAAGACAAGTGCAGAAAACCCCGTCAGGCTCAGGAGTCAGGACGCGAACCAAACAGATCCGAAACCCCCGTGAAACCCTCTCATTCCCTCCCATCGTTTCTCTCGAGCGGCGGCGGCGGCGGCGGCGGATCGAAGGGCCGCGGCGGCCGGGACCCAGGTAGCCGCCCCCCCTCTCCCTCTCTCCTCTGTCCTCTTGGTTCTCGCCGCGGCGGCGACGGCTTTAAGTCCGCGGCGGAGATGAGCTGGGGGCTTGAGGGCGTCTGGGCGGAGACGGTGTTCATTGAAATTCACCACTTTTGGTTGAATCGTATCTGATCTGAAGCGAATTTTCCGCTGTGATGTCTGTTGTCTGTGTAGTTTTCCGAAGAATTGCCTCAGTCCGCTCTTGGTGCAGCACAGCACAATCTGAGAAATGGCTTGGGGTCAGTGTGCTAGGCCCATCACAAGGCTTCTGTCTCGTGCTCAACTGCAAGCCGCTCAAGGCCATACTTCTTCCGCGACGTTCCAAACTCATCTGTTGGGCAATCATTTCCCACAAAATGGTGGCATGCTTCATAGGAGGTTTAGCTCTGAAGTGCCTGCTTCGGAGCAAATGAGTCTTATTAAAAAACTCCGAGAAAGAACTTGTGCTCCGATCAAAGATGTCAAGGCCTCGCTAGTCAGTTGCAACTGGGATATTGGTTAGCTCTCCTTTATCGTTGCCCTATTCAGCACTGTTTGGTTGAGAAATTTGGTTATGTTCTCTGTTCTTATCCTAGTTTGTTGGTTTTACTTCAGACGATGCACAGAAGGATCTGAGGAAGAGAGGGGTGATTCTTGCGGCCAAAAAGTCGTCACGGACTGCTGGCGAAGGTTTGCTTGCTATGGCGCAAGATGAGAAAAGGGCTGCTGTTGTTGAGCTAAACTGTGAGACCGACTTTGTGGCCAGAAATGATGTTTTCCAGCATTTGGTTGGTCTCATCCCTCAGCAACATGATTTGCATTATATTTTATAATTATGTCGAACTGTTTTAGTGTGCTAGATGCAACGTTCTCTTAAATTCATATCCTCAACATAAATATTTGAAACTTACAAAAAGAATTATTGCTATTTGGCATAAGTAAATTCCACTTCTTCATGACTTGAAGAAGCATCATTTTAATTCGAAAAAATATGGTCAATTCCGAAATAAATGTTGCTTTGTCCTTTAATGGTTGTCCTACTAGCAGCATGTTGTTTCTATACTTTGTTGCCATGTTCTTTGCATATATATATGATTACCAATTCCTCATTTTAGATGTGTTAACTCATCAGATTCATTGCTTGTTTTTCAATACAGTGACTATGATCCCCTGATTTTCCAGATCTTGCTTATTAATTTCTTCTTGAAGACACTTTGGGCCATCTCTTTGCCGTTCCTGACTAGTTTCTTCTTGCTTATTATGTTGTAGTTATATTCCTTAAGTACTCTGCTCATGCCATTCATCTTACAGGATGTTAATAACTTTGGATATCTTATAGGGCACAACAACCATATTATCCTTAATTAAATATATTGATTTGATTATCTGTGCCCTCACACAGGTACAATGTTGATACCTTTATTCTTTCAATTTTCGTTTTCCATGCAGGCATCATCCCTGGCTAAGATGGCTTTATCAGTTCAGGATCCTGGCAAATTGGTTTTTCCTTTCGCTCCTGCATATTTGGAGGTGTGTACTTACCCATTGCTTAACTTATGGGACATGTACTGTTTCTGTCTTTTCCTGCTGAGCAGCTCCGGCACATGACATATTGTTTATATCCACAACTGATAGGTTTGGACTGGCCATGTTTGAACTCGAAATCATTTATTTAAAATTTAAATTAGGTGGAGCTCTATATTGAGTTATATTCCATATAAACTGGTTCTGTGATCAAATTTGTATGTAGTGTTATCTAGCTACTTAATATGATCTAAACCCTGTTGGCATCGGATTTACATTACCTATGGAATCGTTTTGATGAATTGATAGATATACTAAACTACTCTGATCAGAATGTTAAAAGACAGAAAATGTCCAAATTGTTATATTCCCATGTCTGAGATATTCTCAATCTTTATGAGAGTTCGCCGTTTATATTCCACATAAACTGGCTATGTGATTAAAACTGTGTGTTCTTTAGCGACCTAATATGATCTAAGCCCTGTGGGCATCGTATTTTCATTGCCAATGGAGTCATTTTGACGAATTCATAGATATACTAAACTAATCTTAATTACAATGTTAACAGATGAAGAATGTCCAAACAATTATATACCTATGTCCGGGATATCAGCTTATCAGTTAAATTTTGAAATTTCACGAGAGATGATCGTGTTCCTGTGAATTAGAGTAAAGTTACTTCTGTTTTTTTGTCCGACTTCCTGTTTTGGTTCTGTTCCATTACTTTTGGAACAAGTAGGTACCTGCGTGTCAGTTGTAGACTTGTAGCGTCATGCAGCTCCTGCGTCTGTTTGACGTAGGCGGATTTTCTTTTATCCTGGTGAATTTGGAAGTGAATAATGTCTCATGAACTTTATAAACTGAAGTGCCTGCATTAGAGTCTTGAGTTTATGAGTTTATCACATGCTTGTCTCCTTTTTTTTCACGTGTGAGAAGCTAATACATTTTCCCAATCTTAACAGGACATGAGTATTAACCTAGATCATCCTAAACTCAGTGGTGAAACATCTGTTCGAAATGCTGTCACAGAAGTTGCTGCCATGGTTGGGGAGAATGTAATACTCAGAAGGGGTTTCATGTTTTCCACGACCGGGCATGGTGTTGTTTCATCTTATGTGCATAACTGTCCTCAGCCAGGTGCACAGACGATTTTCTTTCATTTTGTAAAATTGTATCCAGACTATGGTTGTCATTCTTCAGATCTTTTTGCCTTTTTAGCTAAGTTTGACAATTAAACAATATAAACATTAGTTTTCTCTCCTGTTAATTTTTATCCGTGTTTCACATTTTGTAGACAACTGGACATCATACTGTATAATACTATGTAAACTTATGTTGCATGTGGATGTGGGTACTTATTGTATTGGTAGCAGGAGACATTACTTTTGCGAAACTGTTGGCAGAAATATAACCGTGCAACCATACTACTGATAAATTGCAATTTCAACAACTACTCTTGAATTTTGTACTAGCAGTACAACATTAAGAAAAAGAAACTTTGGTATTTCAGCTAAAATGGGGAAGCATTGTTTATTTACTCCATACAGTTGCATGTTAGATTAATCCCACCTAATACCCCTTCCATAATCTGGCCAACCTCGGTGTTCTGCATTTGTTCCTACCAGCACTCCTTTTTATCTTCTCCTGGCCTTTGACAAGTGGCGGCTTTGCTTGTTCACTTAACTGATGCACTTTTCTTGCTTCAGGTTTGGGTCGCATTGCTGCATTGGTCACATTAGAAGCAGAAGATAACAGTGCCCCACTTGATGCACTCAAGAGAGTTGGCTCGTCTATCGCAATGCATATTGTTGCGTCAAAGCCATTATTCTTATCCAAAGAACTGGTTTCTGCCGCAGCTGTGGAAAGTGAACGTGACGTGCTCCGAACTCAGGTACCTTATTCTGACATTGCCTAGAAGGATTTACCATCATATACTCATATATGGCTGAGTAGTTGTACGTTCATCCACCATGGCACGAGAAATGGACATGCACATGTATGCTAAGTGTGACTATCACAGGCCATCAGTCTCATGAGTTGGCTTTAAGTGCTCTTCTACTATCTTAACAGAACAAACAAAATAATATAGAAAGTAGGGAGTCGCTAAGAATAAATGAGAAGCAAATGCATGCATTGCTGTAAGATTTTGGATAAAGGAAAAGAGAAACATGTGCATCTGGGGTGTGGAGATGAGAAAAGTTCTGACATGGAAAGGAGCCAGATAATATCGATATCATAATAGGGCGATTTCTGGATGAGACTAATATCAGAACAGTTGGTTGATTCAGGTCTAGAAGTTGGTAGCATTTACACTGCTTATATCCCTTGAGTTGAATAACTAAATTTTGCAATCTCTTTTTCTATATCTTCTAGAAACATAGACTATGTGCATCCTCAATATCAGGGTGATCTTGTGCATTGCTAAGTTACTTGAGAAATGACATGGCATGCTGTTCTGTATCTTGTTAGGCTGAAAGTTCAGGTAAACCTGCAAAGGCCATGGAGAAAATGGTCGAAGGTCGATTGAGGAAGTATTTTGAAGAAGTTGTGCTTTTGGAGCAAAAATATGTTGTTGATGACAGCAAAAACATTAAGGTAAGCTGGCAAACCTTTCCTTTGACTATTTATGGATGTGAATTGTGATCTCTAATAGCTTTGCTTGCTGTTATCATTCCTTTCAGACCCTTCTAAGTGATTTGTCAAAGGAGGTTGGTTCGAAAGTAACAATAGGCAATTTTGTCAGATTGGAAGTTGGAGAAGGAATTGAGAGGTAGAAATCGTGTCAAATTGTCATCCTAACAGTTTGTGTATTTATTGCCTTTTTTGTTTGGTTCCTCATGTTTTTGCTTAATTAAACCCGCATATTAACTCACTGTAATTAACAGTATATGCACTCCATATTTTTTAAGCAAAGCTAGATTCAGTTTTCTCCAGGCATCATTGTTTTATGGAACTGGAAAATACTACATCTTTCTCACAAATTCTCGCACTTGAGTTTGTTTTTGCACAATTCATCCTTGGTTCTTCACCACATTTTGTCTATTCTTGTAATCAGTTATTAACTACAGCTTTTGCGCTCAGCAGACAGGAAGAAGCACATGAGGCAGGATCTATGGCTCGCGCTGCATAATTTGCAAGATGAGATGAATCAAATGTGATCATTGAGCAGACGTTTTTCCCCCTTCTCCCCTCCCGGGAATTTATATGGGTTCTTATCTTCTGCTCCTGCGAAGTGTATTTTTTTTACCAATGTAGGAATGCCCACCCATCAGTTAGCTTGAAGTTTACAAGCGAGTTTTTTCAGAAAAATTATGGCAGCAAATTCAATCAAACTGAAATAATATGCATTAGATATACAAGTTCACACGTGCTGACACTTGCATGGCTGTTGGCTGCCAAATGCAATCGAACTTCTCGTGGAGTTTTTTCAGAAAAATTATGGCAGCAAATTCAATCAAACTGAAATAATATGCATTAGATATACAAGTTCACGCGTGCTGACACCTGCATGGCTGTTGGCTGCCAAATGCAATCGAACTTGTCGTGAAGTTTTGCTCGATCTGTCTGATGCTTTGCGCCGGCATAGCGTACTTTTCTTGCATCTGTATCACTGTATGCTCATATGTTATTGACACTATTGGTTTGGTTGCGCTGTGTGTTTGGATCATCACCTCATTTTGCTGCGTGGCAGGTTTCTTGTCTTGTTTTTATCTTTAGGATTTCAAACATATATATTCTGTTTAGAACAGCAACAAGAAATTTCTGTTTATCTCCATCCTCTATTTCTAACAATAGCAACAACAGCTAGTAGTAGCAAGCAATTTCACTGTGTTTTTTTGCAAGCAGCAACAGCAATGGCCAACAGAACCTCCCAAACTCTCTGTTCTCCCCCAATTCTCTCGCAGTTCCTCTCTCTCCCACGAGAACCTTTCCTTCTCCAGTCTCCGCCGATTCACTGATTTCTTCTCTCTAGCGCGCCTTCGTTCCCGCATCTCTCTCTCTCCCGGTGACGGCGACCCAGGGGTGCGCTAACCGCTGCAACTGCAGCCCTCGCCGGCTCTCGGGGGAGAGAGTGTGACAGACTGACAGGTCGAGGCGGGCCGCCGTATTTGCTCCAACACGAATCTCAGAACCCACCTTCCTTATCTTCTTCCCCATCACGACCTCTACCCGTCTCCGTCCACCGCTCCGGCCGTCGTTCGCTGCGCCGCCTCTGTCCGCTTGGAGACGCCGCCCGCCGGCCCCGCCGCGTCCGGCCTCTCTTCCTCGATGAGGCAAGCCAGCTCGATCTGCGCCGATACGCTCAACCGGGGGCACCGCGCTTCCCCTTTTGCTTGCTGTTATCATTCCTTTCAGACCCTTCTAAGTGATTTGTCAAAGGAGGTTGGTTCGAAAGTAACAATAGGCAATTTTGTCAGATTGGAAGTTGGAGAAGGAATTGAGAGGTAGAAATCGTGTCAAATTGTCATCCTAACAGTTTGTGTATTTATTGCCTTTTTTGTTTGGTTCCTCATGTTTTTGCTTAATTAAACCCGCATATTAACTCACTGTAATTAACAGTATATGCACTCCATATTTTTTAAGCAAAGCTAGATTCAGTTTTCTCCAGGCATCATTGTTTTATGGAACTGGAAAATACTACATCTTTCTCACAAATTCTCGCACTTGAGTTTGTTTTTGCACAATTCATCCTTGGTTCTTCACCACATTTTGTCTATTCTTGTAATCAGTTATTAACTACAGCTTTTGCGCTCAGCAGACAGGAAGAAGCACATGAGGCAGGATCTATGGCTCGCGCTGCATAATTTGCAAGATGAGATGAATCAAATGTGATCATTGAGCAGACGTTTTTCCCCCTTCTCCCCTCCCGGGAATTTATATGGGTTCTTATCTTCTGCTCCTGCGAAGTGTATTTTTTTTACCAATGTAGGAATGCCCACCCATCAGTTAGCTTGAAGTTTACAAGCGAGTTTTTTCAGAAAAATTATGGCAGCAAATTCAATCAAACTGAAATAATATGCATTAGATATACAAGTTCACACGTGCTGACACTTGCATGGCTGTTGGCTGCCAAATGCAATCGAACTTCTCGTGGAGTTTTTTCAGAAAAATTATGGCAGCAAATTCAATCAAACTGAAATAATATGCATTAGATATACAAGTTCACGCGTGCTGACACCTGCATGGCTGTTGGCTGCCAAATGCAATCGAACTTGTCGTGAAGTTTTGCTCGATCTGTCTGATGCTTTGCGCCGGCATAGCGTACTTTTCTTGCATCTGTATCACTGTATGCTCATATGTTATTGACACTATTGGTTTGGTTGCGCTGTGTGTTTGGATCATCACCTCATTTTGCTGCGTGGCAGGTTTCTTGTCTTGTTTTTATCTTTAGGATTTCAAACATATATATTCTGTTTAGAACAGCAACAAGAAATTTCTGTTTATCTCCATCCTCTATTTCTAACAATAGCAACAACAGCTAGTAGTAGCAAGCAATTTCACTGTGTTTTTTTGCAAGCAGCAACAGCAATGGCCAACAGAACCTCCCAAACTCTCTGTTCTCCCCCAATTCTCTCGCAGTTCCTCTCTCTCCCACGAGAACCTTTCCTTCTCCAGTCTCCGCCGATTCACTGATTTCTTCTCTCTAGCGCGCCTTCGTTCCCGCATCTCTCTCTCTCCCGGTGACGGCGACCCAGGGGTGCGCTAACCGCTGCAACTGCAGCCCTCGCCGGCTCTCGGGGGAGAGAGTGTGACAGACTGACAGGTCGAGGCGGGCCGCCGTATTTGCTCCAACACGAATCTCAGAACCCACCTTCCTTATCTTCTTCCCCATCACGACCTCTACCCGTCTCCGTCCACCGCTCCGGCCGTCGTTCGCTGCGCCGCCTCTGTCCGCTTGGAGACGCCGCCCGCCGGCCCCGCCGCGTCCGGCCTCTCTTCCTCGATGAGGCAAGCCAGCTCGATCTGCGCCGATACGCTCAACCGGGGGCACCGCGCTTCCCCTTCTGCGTGATTACAGAGGCGGGCAGGCGGCCTTCCGTGATCTCCTCCTGCTGCTCCCGCTCCCGCCATGTCCTTCGCCTCCTGCCTAGCCCCTCCCCCTCCGCGGCTCCCACGCGGCAGGGCTGGGCTCGCACCTCCTTCCTCCTCCACCGCAGGTAGTCGTCCGTCGCTCGGATTCGGGCCTACCAGGGCTGCTACCATCAAGGTAAGGCACAACACAAACTTCAGCACCCAAACCTTTGTACTATCAGTAGCATCACAGTGCCATCCGAGGTTTCGTGGATTGCCAAGCCGCAACGTCGCCACCCACCTGGCCAACCAGTCTATTTCGATATTGTTACAATGGGCTGCAGTAACGTGAGTTTTTTGTTTTTTCACGTGCTTGGTCATGTGTGTTTAGGGACGGAGGCTCATTCACATCCCGTCCTTCAGGCAGGAGCAAGATGGGTCGACAACATCTGATGATGGCGCCGGCTTCGAGTATGTTGAGCAGGTGGAGATCTCAGGGGTCACGGAGGTGAAGGAGGAAGAGGGTGGATGCCCCAGGGGGGAGGAGCGAGATTATGAAAAGGGAGATTGGTTCGGTAGTGTGCTTAAGGTAAAGTCTTCGGCGTTCCGACTTCTTTATGTTTTGAGCAATAGCAATTTCAGATGTAGGAGTTGAGCATAAGGTATTCTTCAGTCTTTGCATTTGATGGAATGAAACATTCTTGAAATTAATAGAAAAACGTCGTTCAATTTGAGTCCAACCTGTTCCCTTAAATCTTGGGCAGGACTTTCAAATTTATATACTGAGTCGCTTCTATAACCTCACCAGGACGATCACAAAATTATTCCGCGCATTGGAATTGATCTTCTTACCGATGTAGATGCTTTTCTCTGTTTGTGTGGACTGAGAGAAACTACTTATGGTATAGTCTGTATTACTGTGATTTACAGTTTATATCACCTTAATTCTCCTTTTTCAAGAGCTAAAGAAAGAATTATGTGTACTTTGTGTTTACTTAAGTCTCATACACCAGTAGTTGTAAAGAGATGACAATGGAAGTTCTGGGATGTGAGTCAATGCATGCGGCAAAAGAATGTTCAACTTTACTTCTTATAAACTAAACCAAACGTACACATCTTTCTGAGTCTCATTGTAGTAGAAATAAACCAATCTAGCAAAAATATCAGAGTCATGCGTGCTCAAAATTCGAACACCTTCCAGGAAAAGAAAATAAGTAGGGTCAGTACAAGTTCAGGCACATCTGATAAATATCAATGAAGTAATCCAGCACTCCTACTTTTATGCATTATGTGTGTTTTCTGAAAGCAAAAGGAAAGTGCTTGTGGCATGTGTGTTTGGTTCTATGCCTTCATTTTATTTGTATGAAAAAAGGTGGCACTCAAAGGTGTTGGAAAAAATGGCAATTAATCTGAACAGATTGTTATATCCTAATTGATTTTGCTGCTTAAATGTTTCTTTTTAGTTTGACATGCACTTAGTTCATAATTTGACAACAGTTTATTTGGCTTGAACCTCTTTGAACCAAAATCTATTAGTCCATCCATAATCCTATGTTGAACTTAGTTCAAACTAGTTGTCATGCCATGATATAGTTTAAATGCATCAGCAAGTATTGATCATTTAGATGTTAAGAATGTGTACCTAAAAAGTACCTTTCGTCTTTAAAGTTACGAGCCCATGTTTTTTTTGGCCTCATCAAGCACAATGGTTGTATGATATCTAGCCGTCTCTAACCAGTAATTCTAACTTTTGTGTTACTCTTGTTGCAAACATTTTTTGATATGCACTTCATTGCAGAACATTTATCTTATTTGTTAATATACTTTAAAAATAGTTGCTAACTATCTTTACATATTTTATTGGTTCAGGTGTTCAGTGTTAGTGTCTAGTTTGCTATCTGCCCTTTCATTGTTTAAACTTCAATTTTGTCATGCGAGTCGTTGAGAATTCTTTATTTATGTTCCAGATAAAGGAAAATCTACAGGACAGAGTATCTAAATTTTGGAATGAACGCTGGATGGTACCTTGGACTGGACAAACTATTGCCCAGGTTAGCTCTCCACTTGTGTTAACTTCTGGAGGTCCTTGGTCTATTGGAGCAGCCTCACTGACCGCCTGTAATTAATGCTTGAGTTGAATCATAAGAACAGCATTTTTTACTTTAAATGGAAGATGGTTGAAACCGTTTTGTCTAGGTCAGATATTGGTCTACTGTACTCCATTCATGCCCCCAAATAGCAAATACGGATTGTTCTGGGTGTGCACACGAGTGGATCGGAAAATGGAGATTTAAGTTCAAAATTAGTGATATACTCATAGGAGAAAGATGTGACTTCATCAATACAACATTCAAGTAATAGTCAGATACATAATTATGTCACAAATCCATATTAATCGATTCACCAGGGAATCCTGGAGAAAATTAAATGTATAATTCTCTTCTATTTATTTTGGTCTATGCATTCACCATTTTGCTATTACATCTTTTAGGATACAGATTGGGTCCAGATGACGTTTTTCTCGTGTTGTAATTTATAACTTGTATTCCATGAGATTGTCGGTATATGGATTCAGACACATCGAATATGAACGTAATCTAAAAGATGCGTTAGGTCCTTACCCATGTGGATCTTCTGTTTGGATATTTCGCTCAAAACCCAACAGGCATTATGTAGTAGTACCATTCACATTAGACTTCTAATCTTACGTGGACTGAACTTTCAACCACAACTCCACAGGAGCCACTTCAAAAAAGCTGGGTGTTTATGTGTTTTTATTATAATGCAATTATTGCCATGTCCAAAGTATGTCCAGTTGATAATCCCTTGCCTTGTCCAAAGTATGTCCATTTGATAATCCCTGGTTGCATAGATTACAGTATGTCTCACTTAAGGAAAAAATGTTACTGATGTATCTGCTAGCATGCCATGTCTAATAGAAAAGAATGAATAGCTTATCAGCTCTTTGTTTCCACGAGTAAAATATTGGTAATGATTCTTACAGAAGTTAATATTGAAATCGCGGATCTAATAATAGAAAAGAATGAATAGCCTGCCTATCTAGTAGCAGTTTGCATGAATTTGGTATTAAAGAGAAACTCAGTTATGCTTTCTGTTTACAGGTAATGTTTTTGTGGATTGCTACATTTTGGCTCGTGGGTTCGTGGATAGTGCCATTCTTGGCTCATACTGCTGGCTTTAGCAAGGAAACATTGACGCACAGGGGCCAAGCATTATATAGCCTCTTGACGGACATAACTGAAGGCCTGGCTGGGATTGCTATCATTCACCAATGCCTTGGTAGATTCCGTCCCCTTCCTCCAGGCTGGTTTGAGTTCAAATTAGAGGGCAGATGGCATTGGGATGTAGCATTTGGGTGCCTGTTATTCCCCTTGGTTAACTTGCTTTCTCACATCAACATCAGCCTAGTTCATATGTCATCGGGGCCAGTCGCCGGGGTATCCAGTGTAGAGCAATCAATTGTGGCCCGTGACCCGGTGGCAATGGCCTTGTATGCTGTGGTAGTCACTATATGTGCGCCTATATGGGAAGAGATTGTGTTCCGTGGTTTCCTTCTCCCATCCCTAACACGATACATGCCTCTCCCATGGTCAATCTTGGTAAGTGCTGCAGCTTTTGCACTGGCGCACTTCAACGCGCAAAGGGTGTTGCCGTTGATATTTCTTGGGGTCGTGATGGGAGGTGTCTTCGCCAGGTCACGCAACCTATTGGCGTCAATGGTGCTTCATAGCCTCTGGAACGGTTTTGTATTCTTGGATTTGATGAAGTGAAGCTATGCCAATATTGCTTTTCAGCTTTTGATTTCTCATGTGAAGTCTTCTCCGACCTTTCGTGTTTTCATTTTTCATGGAGAGTATAGAAGCTAACACAGGGTGGTGGTCAGATTGTTTGTGTGGAAGAAATTACGTTGGAGCCTGGAGAATAGACAGATGACAGCTTTTTGAAAATTTTGTGTAGGGGTATATAGGCATAGGACTTGTACACAGTTGCATCTTTCTTGCTCATGTAAATTATATACACGTGAGAATATTGCCTCATCGTGTATAGAATTCCTCAATTCATATTTAATTGTGTTCTTATCTTGGTTATGTGAGCAGAAATATAAATTCCTTGTATATCTTGTCTGATGAGTTGCCTTGTTCTCATGTGAGAGTTGTACCAATTTTCATGTTCAACCAAAGAATCATGAAAAAAGTGATGTTTTGGACATTGACATGGTTTCTAAAATGTAGTTTTGTCTACTAATTTGTACCACATTATATGTATAAAATCAAGGAAATTATAAATTAGGAAATACTTTCTGTGTATGATTTTGAAATTACCAATCACAGTACCCAAAACAATACTAGTGACTGTTAAGTTTTAAAAGTTACATGAGGTTATGTATAAAACATCACTTGTGACGGAGTACATTACTTTGTGCGCGTTGGCTTCTCGAAAATCTGGAGTTATGAGCATGTCAATTTGCGAAGAACATTCGGTGCGTTCTGTTTGAAATTGTCATCTAGCCACGACACATCTAAGTACTCATTTGGTTCGAATTCTAGAGGAACTTTGAAGAAGATCCTTTAAATTTTGTTTTCTATGTTATATTACTTGTACGACTAAAAATTTCATAAAAATGCACTATATTTTGGAGGAGATTTTTCCATCGCTCAAACCTCTTGTCATAATTCATTTTTTATCCTGTGATGTTCAACACTTTTTGTACAAATTCTCGTAGTTTTCTAATATTTGTGGGATTTGCTAGGACATATTCTTCTATTTCTCTATTTTTTTTTCCTTTTTCATATGTTTTGAGAATCTTATGAATCAAAGAGTCTACGAGTCTGGAACCATCAAGTCATTCTATACTGGAACAAGAGACCGTTGAAAACTACAAAAAATCCTTTTACACTTCAAGAATCTTCAGGTGTAGGTCCTGTACGTTCCATGAGCTCGGACAGATTCTCAACAATGGATTGAGAACTCCGGTAAAAAAACGAAGCGAAGAACTTCATACAAAACTCCTGGAATAATTGACAATGATGGCATGCATATGGTTGATCTACAAAATGTTGGCGTGCTGCGCCTACGAACCAAGGTGAATAAGCACATGCACTGCGAGTTGTTTGCACGATACCCGCTTGACAGCGTGGCTCATGTTCCATGGACGACCCCGAAACATCTTAAACAGATGATGTAAAATATGACACATAAAAGTAGTTTTAGGGCACATTTTTTTCAGTTTTATGGCCCAAAATTGAGGACATACATTTGAGATGACGTAACATCATGGCTTCGGCTAATTTTACGGATAATACAAAATAGGGCTTTGATCAACATATCAACGTTGAAATTTGGAACTTTTGTCACATTTCCAACATCTTCGACAAATAGTTCGACACTTCGGACATTTTTACATAGACCTTCGACACTACATAGTCCTCGACACTAAATCATGACTTTGATACTAACTCTCTAAGAAGGCATCCAGCTCATCGGAGTCCGACAACGAGATGGTGATAGTGGAGTCAAAGCTCGTTTCTTCGCGTTCCTCTCATCGTTGTACTCCATCTACGCCTGCACAAGCTTCGGGTGCTCACAGTAGAATCTCTCCATTGTCGTCTCGATGGATGCGTAACTGCATGTACGCGTCACGGTTTTCTAGCTCTTGTTTGGGAGTCACCAATCGAACCTCCGGTTGAGAAACTCGGCATCCCGCAAGCTCTCTAACTCAGGGAAGTTGAGCTTGATGTGCGGGTTGCTGAACTAGCATGTTAATGTGTCGAACATGCGGGAGGCGATAACATTTGGCTAGAAAGTCCCCATCCACCACCACCGTCCGTTCTGTGTGATTTCTACGGACCAACGCTTGGATTACTGCAGTCGGATATCGCGGAAGCTGGTGCGGGGGCCACGAATCATGCGGATGCGGCAGTGGCAGGCACAAATCATCGACGAAAAGTTAAGACAACAACACATCCGGATAGGCGTGGAAAGGTCTGGCGACTGCGGGGCGGTGAGGAGGAAGAGGGTGACCCAAATTTAAAGCGCGAGAAGCAAATTCTTAGGACATGATTCAAATATTTTATGCATATTTTTGGGACGGAAAACATCGTTTGGAGCAGTTTTTTAGCATTTGGTATCGTATTCGCCTTTAATGTCGTATATTACGGCAGTTTTTTTGGTTGCATATGTGTTGGAGATGCTATGAGACGTGGCAGCCGACGGTTCAGCCTGCAGCCTGCCTCGGGTCCTCTGCCGTAGTGGGACCCCCCGCTGTTCAGTTACATGCATCACTGGACACCAGTCAGCAGGTAACAAACAAAGTTGCAGTTTCGTCCACAGCCTGGCACGAACCTGTCCCCACGAATCCCGCGCACAGAGATCCTGGGCTCGCTGCACGTGGGACCGAACCGCGGCTCGGGCCCACGTGTCAGTGTGCACCGCTCCGCCACCTATTTTCCCAGTAATAATGCTCTCGCTTCGGTTACCATTCTGCCTTGCTCGTGGGCACCGGAATTTGAGGGAGAAGAAATCGAGACCCAGCGAGCGAGAGAGGGAGGGAGAAAAATCCAGCGACAGGAGCCGTACGACCAGATTTTTCTCGCCTCCGGTGGTGCTGTCTTCCTCGCGGTGCCTGCGCGCGCGTGCGTGCGTGCGGTGGGCATAAGTTCAGAGAAGGGAAGAATGGCGGCGGCGTGGACCTCCGTCGTGGGCCTCGTGGCGGTGGCCGCGCTGGTGGTGGGAATCGCAATGCCGGCCGCCGCCGCCGCCGTGCAGCCGCCCGCGCCGGCGCCCTCCAGCGACGGTCAGTGAGAGTCCCTCTCCCTCTTCCCCGCACCCCCCTGTCTGTTTCTCTCTCCCATGGCTTTCCGTTTCCCCGCATTGCCTGGCGCGTGGGCCACAGCCACAGGGCTTTCACTCCCCACCCGGTTCGCATATTTGATTTCGTTTATGTGAACCGGCTCGTACGTTCGTTCGTGGCGGTGCAGTATACTTTCTGATTTATTTCAGAAGATGCAATCACTTTGCCCTCTCGCGTTCGTCAAGCTAAGCTAATCAAAGTTTGCCATCACGCATGAACAACTCTTACTCGTACATGTTGATTCGGTAGAGACGAGGACTTCTGTTTACGAATTGCAGCCCTGTTCTTATCGGTTTGTGTTGAATAGGTCAATGACTAGCGGTTGTTAGTTTGCATCATCTTGGTAAAAAATGGTGGTTACAACTCGTTTTATTGCTTCTTTCATTGTGCAAGTTTAATGTGATTTACAGTGGTATACTTGGCTGAAAAAAGTTCAATTTTGCAAGTAAGCTTGTGAGGGTGAACTGTGTCTTAGTCAGGTCTGTATGTCAGGTGTTTAATTCATGTTTCATGCAATATATTCGGACCAACACAGATGAGAAGGAGTGTTTAAGCAGTTCTTAGTACAAGATAGGTGCGTGAAATGGCATGTCACTGATGGGCACATATGCTTCATATGACTGATAAGCACATAAGAGGGCTGTTTGATGCCCACCTGTCAAGAACCTAGTTTTTCACCTTTCTGTTTCTGGTGTACCAGCCTTGTTGGTTTTCACTTCTCTTTCACCTGTGTAGTACTACTACTAGTATCCTGGTCTGTTCCTTGAGTAGCTTCCACTGAAATACGTGATACCTGGCAGCTGCTGTTTAATACACTTCTATTGTTGCAAGGGTGTCGAGTATTATGCTTTCTTGAAAGCGACTTGGATTTTCTAGAAGTAAATGTTTGCATACAGTCATACATTTCTGGTTGCACACATTTATTTTTGTTCTACGTGCAACATGTAATGAAAAATATGCTATTGCCCGTGCTACCCGTTATGACAACCGAGAATTTTAGACATCATTGGGTTGAGCTCATGTCCGATACTCAATTGGCAGGTGTCAGTTGGACTCAAGTATATCTTTGAAAGTCTTGGTGAAATTTCAAACCATAAGGATGTTACCTGCAAACTTTCTAAGTTCCATTTCAGGCATATTAATGCATATTCGGTTATATATTTGACACGAGCTATCTTTCACCAGGAACATGTAGATATTTGTGTGCCTCAACTCTTATTTTCAAGCCTCTAGGTTTCAAAACTATTAAAACCGAAACCGACAATCCATTCTGCTCCCTTTAATTTGCTTTTGTTTCTTCTGAGAAACTAGACTAATCCCTGCATCTCGCTGGTTATAATCTATTCATTCAGGCACATCGATTGACCAGGGGATCGCATACGTGCTGATGCTGGTGGCCCTTGTGCTCACCTACCTCATCCACCCATTGGACGTTTCCTCTCCATACAGGCTCTTCTTATCATAATTCCGATCGTATTGTAGAGCCAGCTATGTGAGAGCAAGATGAGGATTTTAGGTAAAGGTGTCGTATTCTATTTTTTTTGTATGTGTGTCAGATGGTTATTTTTTTTGTATTTTGTTTGATGCTGTCATGGTTCTGCCATTATGTGTGTGTTTTGCTATTAAGTTCACGTTAATGTACATGCATTTCACTGATCTGTGCTACTGCCTACTGGACATGTGCCGTGATGTGTAGCAGGATATTTTTTGCAAGTTGCAACACATACTAACCATGTGGATGCTTGTCCAACTCTTGAATGACTGATTTCTTATGGTCCAGATCGTCCATTCTAGACGCATCTATATTTCAGAGTATGTTCCTTTCTGTCTCTGTAGTTCTGGAATATTTTCACTTCTCTACCTGCTCATGCTTTGCTGTTACGCTCACTTTTGGATGTCCATATAATGAGTTTCTCGAATTCTGCTGTTTCGTTGTGTTTAGAATTGAAAACTGGAATTGATAGTCGAATTCCATGGAATTTAACTATAACTAAAAGATGCATTTTCCAATTGAGATACACACCCCCTCTGAATTGGATGTAATTGCCTCTTTCTCATGTGGATACCCAAGTTCAACGGGTAAACATCCAAACAGATAATTGAAATTAAGTGTTCTTTTTTATTCCAACAACCAATATCTTGCACAACCAAATATAAACTTGGAATTGATAGCTCATTTCAGTACACCCACTGATTCGGAACTGACGTCAGTTCTATTTCAAGCCCCCCAACACAAACATCCAAACATAGCGTTAGAGAGTTCTAATGTTTCGGTTTACCCAGAATTAACAATAGTCGTCGTGTTAATCTAATGTAAAAAGATGTAGTATTGTCAGAAACTTAATTTTCCTGTAAACTTCGAAATTTTGTTCCTATAAAATTTAAGAAGGTGCAAATGATTTTTAGTTATAAAGAGCTACTAGGAAAATATGCTTGTGCTTTGTCACGGGTTGACGTTTATTGAATATAGTTATTTAATAGTGTATATCTAGAAGATGCTCGAACCGAACCATACCACTCGGCAGAACAAACATCACGTCCGACTCGACTCGTGCCGACTCCCATAGCTATGGATGACTCTAATGGGCTGACCGATCGAGTCAGTTCCTATCCACGTAAGGCAAATTCAAGACCCAACGGTGCGACGCAAACATACATTGTTTCGTTTGTCTACCGCCGATTCTCGACTCAAATTTGGGTTGAGTTTGTGTCGGTCGCCGATACACGCGGACCTCCTTTGTGTTCTCCCCTAGTCCACACCTGACCCTCTCATCAGAGACATGATGCTAAAATCTAAAGCAAACATTTTCTTATAATTTTTTGACAATTTAAAATGCATTAAATACGCATTTTAATTATATGGTTCATATGACTCTAACGGAGCGATCCAAACTGCTCAACTTTGTGTACCTCAAATCTAGGGTCTCCAACTGCTCTAGTTTTCCACTTTGTTTTTCGACAAAGAGTTTTCCAATCTCTTCTGGTAACTTATCAATATTCGTCCCTATAACTCCTAGGTATTTCAGAAGAATCAACCCTCCACTGCCTTCTAGATGGTGGTTTTCCAAACTAACAGTACCTTCATATCCAGAACTCGTAAAAGTTTGAAACACGAAAGAACATGCCCTCCTCCTATATTGCCAGACTCTATGAGGGCTGAAGGACCATCCATCCCTTAAATATCCCCCAAAACAATGATGGACTGACTCTAAATAGGTTCACTGCGATTGAGGCCAAAGTGTCATCTCTGTCTTCGTCTTCGTAGCAGCCCAACGAGAATCGACGAACTGTATATATGTTTAAAAGAGCACCACCAACGGTAACAAAGTTGTCTTTTTTTGACAGGGATTTGATAAAATTGAGGATGGCACTGCGAACGGTGCAAGCCACGTTGTAGTTGAAAAACGGCTGAATCAGCCTTCTCAAGCACTCAGTTTCCATAAGCTTTCTTCACCTGTTGTTGTTTGATCTTCACGCCATATGGTTTATTCACATATTTTTCTTCTTTATTTTCTCAAAGGATATACCCTTCAGCTATCCTTTCTTCTTCACGTCCTCTTGAATCTTCAACTCTTCTTTCTTTATCTTCTCAAGGGATATACCCTTCAGCTATCCAAAGTCAAACCAAACGACATGATGGTATAATTTTCTTGGAAAGCACTCAAATACAACAAGCAAGACCGCAAAAGCAAAGACAAAGGAGCATAACTTATACGTAGTATATCTTTGTCATCACTTTTGGCATTCAATATTGTTCGACCGATGAAGATAGACTCCCAGGATCGTCGGTTCTAGCAGTTTCTTCCTAACAAACCTAATGTAAATATTATCGCCAATGCATGTCACCACACATTTTTTACCATATTCATGGTATCATGAGGCAAATGTTTTTCTCTAATTATTTGATTCAAGGTATTGTAACTTCCTATACATCTTCTCGATAAGTGGCTCTATATGATAGATATCACCAGTGAACAGTGAACCGAGGAGCGAGGCTGTTGCGACTGTGTCCGTATAAGGTCGGTTCAAGCACATCAGGCCCGAGACGAGCTAAATACTCCCTCCGTTCCATGATATAAGGTGTCTAAGGTTTTGGCACGAATATTAAGACGTCAGTATTTTACATGTGGTGGTCTCATTTGATTTAGATAAAAATCGAGAGAGAGGAATTACTAATAGTACAAAATTCAAAACAATAAGTCAAATATATCCGTTCTAGATTGTGACTCGTTCTCTGATGAGTAAAATTGTCTATAAATCGTAATACACCTTATATTTTAATTTTTTTCTCAAAACCTTAGACACCTTATATTCAGGAACGGAGGGAGTATCATAATTTATACTAAAATTTATAGTATTTATAGTATTTTTCATACTAGTATAAAAACGACGACTATAAATTTATATTATTTATTTGCAATACCGGCCATACAGAAAGTTGCCTATGCTAAAGTTTAATTGTATTAGTTAACAACAATTTTTTGCTATTATATTTATAGATATGACCTAACACATATCTTAATAATATTTATACTTGGTAACCATATTTACCGAAACTTCTAGAAAGTAAATTAAATTAATGATCCATTACCGATATTTTCTAGATAAAATATGTCTTATAACTTAGGTGGGAACATTAATAAATTAGAAAATACATGTTTGACACCTTTATTTAAATAGATCACCTGTAGTTATAATAAATATACATTTTCAAATTATTTTCTTGTCTGCAATATCGTGTTTTATCAACTACTCGTTCCATTTACATTATATGACAAGATCACATGGGCGACTGGTTAGGTGTCGGAGTGTATCAAGGATGTGTCACGCCCTGACAGATAGGTTGTTGTTAAATGTGACGAAATTAAGGTGTCAAGTGGGTGAAGGGTTCGTAGCATAGAACACAAAAAAATTCCTACGGTGTGAACAAACCAACAAGCCAAGATCTAGTCTAGGAGATGCTCGTAACGAGTGGAACATATTCCAAGAGAAACTCATCCTCGAAGACCGTAAGTGTTTCGAGAATCGCAAGATCGTGAAGATGTGCGTTGCAACGGGCAACACCTCCGTACTCGGTCAAACGTACGGCTTGATGACGACCTCTGTTCCCTCGATCCAGTGGGGCAGCGGAAGTAGTCGAACTACCAAGGAACTCCAACAGCACGACGGCGTGATGTGTGAAGGGGATCGTGTGCAGAAAACAAAATTTTTCCTACCGACGATATCCTAAAAGCATGCCAAGATCTATTCTATACAGATATAGTAGTACGAACGGAGATCGGAATACGTACCCTTGTAGACCGAAAGCGGGGATTACGTTCCCGCACAAACGTTGTCGATGAAGACCGACGAAGCCGACCTCAAGGTCGTGTAGAGGAAGCAGGCCTCCGAGTACCGCTAGCGCAGCACCTCGCAGGGAGTCGCACACGTACGGTGGAGACGACGCCTCCGAAGCTCCAGTCCAGGACGAACAGCGGAAGACTTGGACCGGAACACCAGCAGCGCGGCAGCGGGCTATGGTGGAGGAGATCCCCTCTTCCTCAGCTCGGCGCGGCTCCGACTTGGGAACCACGGGATCGAGAGAGAAATCGGGAATTAATTGGTGAATTAAAAGGCTGGGGGTGCCCCTTCTTATATAGGCTCCCAGGGGGAGCCTACCTTGCGAGCCAGGCAATGTGGGACTAATCCCACATGCCTGGTGCGTCTCTGGAGGGTGCGCCGGCCCCCCTAGTGGGCCCTTGGCCCACTTGGGGCAGCCCCTCCTGGCCCCCATCGAATTCCCCTTGGGAATTTCCCCTCTTGGGCCTTCTTTCGACCAGAAGGCCCATTTAGGGAAATCTGCCTTAATAAATTCGAAAATAAATATATAAAATCATATTTGCATGTTAATAACACTAATTAATATCAAACATAATATATATAATTTTTCCTTGCTCCGAAAACTCTTTCGGCGCTGCCCGATCTCCATCGGACCTCTCCCGGGACGCTCCCGGTGATCTCCTCCTTTCTGGTTGTCTTGTCGAAACCCCTTAAGTGTGTTACCCTAGCGGTTCGATATAATATCAGGTATGATCAAGACTCCTCAATGATCAACGACTAACTCGTAGGCCTGGACCCCATGAATTAATCCCTGAGATATAACGAATGACTTTCATCTATCAAACCTGAACGTAAAGTCTTAGACCTTTTGCCATAGCGATACTTAGCACGTCCGAGCGTCGTTCCATAGATATCTCCATACCTAACCCCGACCTCGTTACCGACGACGCTATCTTCTACTCGTTCATGATCTCATGTCTCTGTGACCTAGTCACATGCTTGCAAGCTCATTAGACATGATCTCACCGAGTGGGCCCGAGAGTATCTATCCTGCTATGCGGACTGGCAAATCCCGCTCTTGACCCCTCGTCTCAACTACTCCTTTCCGATACCCAAAAGTATCACCGTTATTATCATACTAAATAAGATACGACGTTTGGTGCAATCAAAGTATCTTCCGGGAATAATAATAAGAGTTGATCTCACGGTCAAAGGTGTAACGACTACGTTCTCCAAATCTGGGTATGTCCATCACATCGCTCTCTAGCGGTATGACTCTCATTGCCGACCGGCGCCATGCCCCATGACCGGAAAACCTCGATCATCAATCGCGCAACAAAACTAGTCTCAGTAGAGGCTACTAGGGACCTGGTTGTTTACGTATCACACCCGCATTAATGTTTCCGCTTAATACGGTTCTAGCATGACACAAAAACCTATTATGAACAAACGAGATATGATAAAGAATACACTTTATTAATTGCCTCTAGGGCATATCTCCTTCAGTCTCCCACTTGCACTAGAGTACAACTTAATCTAGATTACAACTTGGTAAAAGCTTAACACCCATAGCTAACTGGTGCTGTTCATGCTTATCAAGCGGGAGAGGCTTCGTCAGCGGATCTGCCACATTCAGATCCGTATGCACTTTGCAAATCTTCACATCGCCTCCTTGTACGTACTGACGTATCACATGGAAGCGTCGGAGAATGTGTTTGGCGGTGGAGTGAGACCTTGGCTCCTTGGCGTTCACAATGGCACCCGTATTGTCGCAGAAGAGGTTCACGGGGTCTTGCACGCTTGGGAACACTCCAAGTTCGATGACGAACTTCCTTAGCCACACAGCTTCATTCGCGGCCTCGCAGGCAGCAATGTACTCCGACTCCATTGTAGATTGTTCGACTATGGGTTGCTTCCCACTTCTCCAGCACACGACGCCTCCATTCACGTTGAACACGTAACCTGTCTGTGACTTACAGTCATCGGGGTCTGAGCAAAAACTTGCATCTACGTAACCCGTTACGCCAAGTTCTTCATCGCAGCCACCATACACAAGGAACATTTCCTTTGTCTTATTGAGATACTTAAGAATGCTCTTAACAGCTACCCAATGCGGCATTCCAGGATTACTCTGGAACCGGCTTGTCAAACTTAGAGCTAATGCCACATCCGGTCCAGTAGTCAACATTGCATACATGATCGATCCTATGGCTGAAGCATAAGGATGTTTCGTCATTTTGGCCTTACCCAGTTCCGTCACCGGACACTGCGCCTTACGCAATATCTTATTCTTGATAACTGGCAGAGAACCCTTCTTTGCCTTCTCCATATGAAAACGCTTCAGTATTTTATCAAGATAAGTACTCTGACTTAGTGCTAATAGGCGCCTTGATCTATCACGATAGATTTTTATGCCTAAAACATACGCAGATTCTCCTAAGTCCTTCATGGAAAACTTACTGTTTAAATATTCCTTCACGCTATTCAGAAGTTCCACATCATTCCCTATTAGCAATATGTCGTCAACATACAGTGCTAAGAACACAACCGAGCTCCCACTCATTTTCTTGTAAATACAGGTCTCTTCCACATTCTGGATAAATTGATTACCTCATCAAAGCGAAGATTCCAGCTCCGAGATGCCTGCTTCAATCCATAGATGGATCGCTGAAGCTTGCACACCTTGTTAGCATTTCCTGTATCGACAAAACCTTCCGGCTGTACCATGTACAACTCTTCCTCAATGTTTCCATTCAGGAAGGCCGTTTTGACGTCCATCTGCCAGATTTCATAATCATAGTAGGCAGCTACCGCTAACAAAATCCGAATAGACTTAAGCATCGCTACCGGTGAAAAAGTTTCATCGTAGTCAATTCCATGAACTTGTCGGAAACCCTTTGCGACAAGCCGAGCTTTATAGACGGTCACATTACCATCAGCATCAGTCTTCTTCTTAAAGATCCACTTATTCTCGACGGCCTTGCGCCCTTCGGGAATATCCACCAAAGTCCACACTTTGTTATCATACATGGATCCTATTTCGGATTGAAGGGAATATGCCCTAGAGGCACTTAATAAACATAGTTTATTGGCAATATCCCAATCGTTCATTATATGTTTTATACCATGCTATAACTGTATTAAGCGAAAACATTAATACAGGTGTGGTAGATAAACAACCAGGTCCCTAGTAGCCTCTACTAAGACTAGTTTCATTGCGCGATTGATGATCGAGGTTTTCCGATCATAGGGCATGGCGCCGGTTGGCAACGGAAGTCATATCGTTAGGAGTAACGATGTGATGGACATACCCAGTATTTATAGGACATAGTCATTACGCCTTAAGACCGTGAGACCAACTCTTATTATTATTTCTGGAAGATACTTTGATCGCACCAAACGTCGTATCTTATTTAGTATGACAATAACGGTGATACTTTTGGGTATCGGAAAGGAGTAGTTGAGACGAGGGGTCAGCAACGGGATTTGTCAGTCCGCATAGCCGGATAGATACTCTAGGGCCCACTCGGTGAGATTATGTCAAATGAGTTTGCAAACATGTGACTAGGTCACCAGCTGACATAATATCATAGACGAGTAGAAGATAGCGATGTCGGTAACGAGATCATGCTAGGTATGGAGATATCTGAGAATGATGCTCGGACACGCTAAGTATCGCCATGACAAAGGGTTTAAGACTAGACGTCCAGGTTTGATAGATGAAAGTCATTCGTTATATCTCAGGGGTTAATTCATGGGGTCCAGGTCTACGAGTTAGTCATTGATCATTGAGGAGTCTTGATCATACCTGATATTATATCGAACGGCTAGGGTAACACACTTAAGGGGTTTCGACAAGACAACCGGAAAGGAAAGAGATCACCGGGAACGTCCCGGGAGGGGTCCGATGGAGATCATGCAGCGCCGAAAGAGTTTTCGGAGCTAGGAAAAATTATATATATTATGTTTGATATTAATTAGTTTAATTAATATGCAAATATGATTTTATATATTTATTTTCGAATTTATTTAGGCTGATTTCCCTAAATGGGCCTTCTGGTCGAAAGAAGGCCCATGGGGGGGAAAACCCTCAAGGGAACTTTGTGGGGGAGGCTTGGCCGGCCTAGGTGGGCCAAATGGGGCCCACCTAGGGCCGGCACACCTGGTTTGGCCGAACCAGGCAATGGGGGATAGTCCCACATTGCCTGGCTGGCAAGGTTGGCTCCCTCTGGGAGCCTATATAAGAAGGGGCACCCCTGGCCTTTTTAATTCACCAATTAATTCCCAATTTCTCTCTCGATCTCGTGGGTCCCTTGTTGGATCCGCGCCGAGTAGAGGAGGGGGATCTCTTCCACCATAGCCCGCTGCCGCGCTGCTGGTGTTCTGGTCCAAGTCTTCCGCTGCTCGTCCTGGACTGGAGCTTCGGAGGCCGTCGTCTCCACCCTATGTGTGCGACTCCCTGCGAGGTGCTGCGCTAGCGGTACTCGGAGGCCTACTTCCTCCACCCGACCTCGGGGTCATCTTCGTCATCTTCGTCGCGCCGAGTTCTCCGCGACCTAGAGGTCGGCTACGGCGTCTTCATCGTCAACGCTTGTGCGGGAGCGTAATCCCCGCTATTCGGTCTACGAGGGTATGTATTCCGATCTCCGCCGTACTTCTATATCTGCATAGTGTAGATCTTGGCTAGTTTAAGGATATCGTTGGTAGGAAATTTTTTGTTTTCTGCACACGATCCCCTTCAGTGGTATCAGAGCCGATCTATCGTAGATATAGCTGTACGCTGTTAGAACCCGTGTTCTGCACGGGGGCACCGTTCCTGTTATTTGCTACCCTCTAGCGTGCACTTGTGATTCCAGCGGCATCGAGTTGATGAAGCGGCCCGGACCGACTTTACGCGTACGCTTACGCGAGGCTGGTTCCACTACTGACATACGACTTGTACCGTATCTGTGGCTGGCGGGTGCCTGTTTCTCTCTCTTTAGTTGGCTTTGCATTTTCAATGGAGGGCCCGAAAGGGATGCTTAAACATGCAATTATTGGATCGTTGTTGTGGTCATAAGATTCGTAGGTATGAAGCGGTTCTATTTACGAAAGCCCCAAGCCACGTAAAATATGCAAAAGATAAAGTAGAAGCGTCTAACTTTATTTTGCAGGGGCTATGTGATATGGTCAAGGTAGGTTTATTAAATTGTTTATAAACTGCGGCGCCAAGAATACCATGGCGCGATGGACTATATCACATTGCATTACATTTGGTGTTTTTTGTGCATCTTATATTGTGTGATTGTGTGTATAGTTTACATTAGTTACACGGCGGTAGATATATAAGATGATCCCTTCAAAATACCACTAGTGTTCTCCCTCCAACGCGCACCACCAAGAAAGTTCTCCGTTATGAGGCAGGCCGTGATGATCGGGTGTCAGACATCTCGTCGTTCGCATACAGTGGGTGTAAGCCATGTTGCACAAGCGTCAGCGTGGAGGTCTTTGGTGGCGAGCCTAGCATATTCAGAAATATGGCCTCGGAACAGGAAGACCGAAAGGTCAAGCACGAGTCACAAAATTGGTATGGCGGACGATTTTGTCTACTCTTGAAGTTGTGCCGCCGGCTCTGATGATGAGGGGTGGTGCAATGGCTGGGGGTCGTGTAATCGCTTAAACGACCAGGAGGGATGTTCGTTTGAGTGGGAGTTCGGATAGTTATTTTCTAAAATACTAGAACTCCGAATATAATGAACAGAGTCTGTTTTGCAAACCTTTGTAGATATTAACCATTGTGATAGCATCTTTTCAAATTAGGCGCATTCCTGCGATTGAGAAACTTAAAAGGTTGGGTCCAAACTTCATAGTTTTATACTTTAGCTTGAGGATACTCCTTGTTTAAACCGTTAGCTCTTTGTGTTACAGTACCCGATAGGAGATAAACCCGGAGATTCCGCTAACAAAAGATAATTTTGATTATCGGATTTTGTGCGGATGATATCATCATAGTCCAGTGTATGCTATGATCTCTGCCATAAAGAACCAACAGTGGGTACGAGTTTTTAGATCGCGAACATTTGGTCGCTAAACTCGGGGTACCTCTAAAGTTGGGTTGATGAAGTTTATCAGTACGTTGACTGATTGTCTTCCCAACCAAGATGGAAGAGAATACACACATTGAGGGAGCACGTGGCGGTCATACTTAATGACATATGTTCATGATTAATGAACATTGAGACGCCTCGCTCAGCTCAATTACTGGATGACAGACATCGTTGCCAAGTGCAAATCCTCTGTCATAAACTATGTCATGCAAGGGGAATCGTTCACCTTCATGGTTCTTGATTACGGTGGAAGTATCAAGAAGATGAAACAGATCGCCGGAAGTCATCAAT
This sequence comes from Poa annua, assembly GCA_026929855.1. Classification (NCBI taxonomy): domain Eukaryota; kingdom Viridiplantae; phylum Streptophyta; class Magnoliopsida; order Poales; family Poaceae; genus Poa; species Poa annua. The sequence goes on from CM049430.1 coordinate 85,415,904, forward strand.
GATGATGGTGTATATATGATATACATGTTATGAATGTTTTAGCTAAGCAAGTGCTCGCAGTAGTGACTAAGTCTTGAACTAGTCATGTTTTGTGAAAAACCAGGTTTACTGCTTGAGTAGCTTGAAAGGATGAGGCGACATTGCGTGTTGATAACGGCAGTCAAGTTGTTGTGACGGCCATAGACACTCTCCCTCTAGATCTACCATTTGAATAAATTCTTTATGATCGGGTGTTGGTATGATCGTTACAAGTGTGTCTCCTCTAGCGAGACACTTGTTCATACATGATAGTGACAAATTGGTGTCCTATATTTATGAAGTAATGATCATATGCCGATTTGAATTTAGATGGTAGAAGCTCCCACATTCATAATATTAATGCCAAAGGATGCAAACTTAATAAATACACCACATATGTGTGGCACTACCGTTTAGTCATGTCAATGTTATATGCATTAGCTCCACACTGGATGGACCTACAAGTCCTAAGATTTGATCTTTTGACACTTGCAAAAATAACTGTGACACCGTTTTTGGAAAACGGGCATATAACTTATTGATAGTCATACATGGAGATGTATGTGGTTCAGTGAAGTAATTGACAGGTAGTGGAGACCTTTATTTCGTGAACTTCAATGAACGTTTTGAGTATAGCTTGTTGAGAATCATGCATATGGGTGTATGTGAATCAATGAAGTACTTTAACGTGTAGTGGAAGTCTTTATTTCATAGACTTCATGAATATTCCGAGTAGATATATGGATATCCACTCAGGGGAATGTTAGTCTGAATTTTTGATTCGATCAAACGCAGTTCAGAATGAAGTAGGAAATAAACTTAACAAGAAAATCAAATTCCCGCGATGCAAATCGAGGAATGAAGATTTGAGTTAGAATGTTGGCACATCATTGGAAGACTTGTGAGAAGATTTCAACAAATTACGTCGCATGGAACACCATAGTGTTATGGTGTGTTAGGGCGTCGTAATTGCACCCTATCGGATAGTGTGTGGTAAATGAATCTCTTACCGAATTATTGTGATCATTAGAGTCATATGGTAGAAACGTAAACACTCACGTTAGCAAATAGGGAAACCATTTGAATCCATGGAGACAATACCATACGAGTAATGGTGTGGCTTTTAGCCTGGATTGTCGTTTCAGCAATTTAGTGTTTCGATGTAATTGAACCTAAAATGGATTAATCTTTGTAGTATACCCTACGTAAAGAGTTAGTTGGGTACATGTCTCACGACATAGGCAAAATCATTGCCGGGATATACCTTGCGAAAGAAATAGTTTCTTGTCCGAAGGTATAAGTGAGAAAGAAAGTAGAGCAAGACGAAGTTGGAGAACTTCCTCTCCAGACATCAGAGTGGCGCAATCGAAAGTGTTTTCGGTGTCAGGCTCCACAGCTTGAAAAAGCTGATGATTCAAAATCATGATGTTCTGAGCTCATACTAAGAGCGTAGGCATACGAGGTTGTGTTCCACACTGTGTGTTACGACAATCTTGTTATGGAGGTCATATTAATGGAATATGATAGACCTACGAACTACGAAGAAGAGATGGTGGACCTAAGTCCGAGAAATGGCTATGAGTCATTTGTGATCCGAAATAAAATCCATATACGATTACCAGGTATTGACTTGGGAGATCTTCTTGATGGCATCTAGGATGTTAATAGTATATGGAATTTTATGAGAGAGTAGACATTGAGCCGATTCGATTTGTCGTGAAACAGTTCCGACAGACCACATGAGAGTTTGTCTCAAGTGGCGAAGCCTAAACCTATTCTGGGTCGTTTAGCAATTACTATAATTTCGAATGAGAAATTGATAGATGGATGAGAAGACCATGGTTCTTAATAGTATAATTAAGAATGGTTTGTAATCCTGAGGATGCTAAACATGTGTGCAAACTTCGGTGGTCCATTCGTGGGCTGAAGCAAGCATATCGGAGCTGGAATCTTCACTTTGATAATGTGATCAAAGAATTTTGGAGTTGTCCAAAATAGTTGAAGAAACCTACATTTGCAAAGAAGTGAGTGGGAGCAAAGTAGCTTTCCTTGATCTTATATGCGGAAGGCATATTTGAGTGGGAGCTAGGTGTCATTTGTGATTCTGTATGTAACGACATATTGAATGACACAGATCCTCTAGTATAGTGTAAAGGATTATTTAAGTGATTAAATTTTCTATGAAATGAATTTAGGAGTATTAGGCATCCGATTTATAATTGTATAGATCAGAGGGGGCTTAATAACATTAAGTCGGAGTATTTCCTATGTCAGGATTCTGAAGTGTTTCAGAATAGGACAAGTGAAGAAAGAGGTTCTTACTTGTATGACTAGGTAGAATATTAAGTTTATCTTGGCTTTTTCAGTGATAGAAAATGATGTTCGAAATTCTCTATGTATCACACATAGAGTCTATCAGGTTGAAAGCTCGACTTAGTGTGACCAGAGTTCTTGGTTAAAGAACAGGTTCTAGAGTGATCCTTGTGTGGATCAATGAACAAACGTTAAGTTTATTCTTCAGTGTCTATGAGAACTGAAGATAGGTTTTCTAGTAACGGGTAAGAGTGGAATGGCAACTTGCCGTAAAGCGGTTACGATGATGCAAGTTATTACACTGACCCATACGACTAGAAATCTCATATAGGAGATGTCCTTTATTTTGAAGATAGACATGGTTAGTTTGCGAAGTCGCATATGAATGCACTGTCGTATAATCTACATAGGTATAGAAATATATCGCGACTTTAGAAGTAGCAAGTGTGATTGGACTGAGCAGTTTTCCGAGCGTAGGTGGTCCCTTAATAGATCTTTCAGACTTTTGAGGCGCATGCTACGCGAATGTTCGAGTCTCACTCCATCCACTGGGATATATTTCACCGTCATCGTAAGATATGGGTTGATGTCAAACTAGGTGACATAGAAGTGTTGCAAAGCACATATAGGTCTCAATGTGTGAGGTCTATTGACTGTATTCCTCTTCCACGAGGCGAGCAGGCACCAAGATGCTATGGGTGTTGAGCTTTTACCAGGTTGTAAACTAGATTAAGTGTTACTCTAGTGCAAGTGGGAGACTGAAGGGAATATGCCCTAGAGGCACTTAATAAACATAGTTTATTGGCAATATCCCAATCGTTCATTATATGTTTTATACCATGCTATAACTGTATTAAGCGAAAACATTAATACAGGTGTGGTAGATAAACAACCAGGTCCCTAGTAGCCTCTACTAAGACTAGTTTCATTGCGCGATTGATGATCGAGGTTTTCCGATCATAGGGCATGGCGCCGGTCGGCAACGGAAGTCATATCGTTAGGAGTAACGATGTGATGGACATACCCAGTATTTATAGGACATAGTCATTACGCCTTCAGACCGTGAGACCAACTCTTATTATTATTTCTGGAAGATACTTTGATCGCACCAAACGTCGTATCTTATTTAGTATGACAATAACGGTGATACTTTTGGGTATCGGAAAGGAGTAGTTGAGACGAGGGGTCAAGAGCGGGATTTGCCAGTCCGCATAGCAGGATAGATACTCTCGGGCCCACTCGGTGAGATCATGTCTAATGAGCTTGCAAGCATGTGACTAGGTCACGGAGACATGAGATCATGAACGAGTAGAAGATAGCGTCGTCGGTAACGAGGTCGGGGTTAGGTATGGAGCTATCTATGGAACGACGCTCGGACGTGCTAAGTATCGCTATGGCAAAAGGTCTAAGACTTTACGTTCAGGTTTGATAGATGAAAGTCATTCGTTATATCTCAGGGATTAATTCATGGGGTCCAGGCCTACGAGTTAGTCGTTGATCATTGAGGAGTCTTGATCATACCTGATATTATATCGAACCGCTAGGGTAACACACTTAAGGGGTTTCGACAAGACAACCGGAAAGGAAAGAGATTACCGGGAACGTCCCGGGAGGGGTCCGATGGAGATCGGGCAGCGCCGAAAGAGTTTTCGGAGCTAGGAAAAATTATATATATTATGTTTGATATTAATTAGTGTAATTAATATGCAAATATGATTTTATATATTTATTTTCGAATTTATTTAGGCTGATTTCCCTAAATGGGCCTTCTGGTCGAAAGAAGGCACATGGGGGGGAAAACCCTCAAGGGAACTTTGTGGGGGAGGCTTGGCCGGCCTAGGTGGGCCAAATGGGGCCCACCTAGGGCCGGCGCACCTGGTTTGGCCGAACCAGGCAATGGGGGATAGTCCCACATTGCCTGGCTGGCAAGGTTGGCTCCCCCTGGGAGCCTATATAAGAAGGGGCACCCCTGGCCTTTTTAATTCACCAATTAATTCCCAATTTCTCTCTCGATCTCGTGGGTCCCTTGTTGGATCCGCGCCGAGTAGAGGAGGGGGATCTCTTCCACCATAGCCCGCTGCCGCGCTGCTGGTGTTCCGGTCCAAGTCTTCCGCTGCTCGTCCTGGACTGGAGCTTCGGAGGCCGTCGTCTCCACCGTATGTGTGCGACTCCCTGCGAGGTGCTGCGCTAGCGGTACTCGGAGGCCTAATTCCTCCACCCGACCTCGGGGTCATCTTCGTCGCGCCGAGTTCTCCGCGACCTAGAGGTCGGCTACGGCGTCTTCATCGTCAACGCTTGTGCGGGAGCGTAATCCCCGCTATTCGGTCTACGAGGGTATGTATTCCGATCTCCGCCGTACTTCTATATCTGCATAGTGTAGATCTTGGCTAGTTTAAGGATATCGTTGGTAGGAAATTTTTTGTTTTCTACACACGATCCCCTTCACGGATTTCATGGCTTCAAGCCATTTCTCGGACTCTAGACTCTCCATCGCCTCCTTGTAGTTCGTAGGTTCGTCTTGCTCGACTAGCATGACGGTGCAAACCATGTTGCCATACCATTCTGGTGGGATCCGAGATCTACCAGACCTACGAGGTAGAACATATTTGAACGGATAGACGTCGCCTAGAGGGGGGGGGGGGGGGGGGTGAATAGGCGATTTAAAACTTTTACTGAGGAGCCGGAATATCCGGTCCAAGAGTGACCCGGAAATTCCGAGTAGCCGGAATATCCGGTCCACGAAAGCCCGGAAATTCCGGTATGCTTGATAAAGGCGGAATAAAACTAGAGGTTTACTTTAACAAGTATACAACCTAGATATATAAACTAGGCTCACCTATGTGCACCAACAACTTAAGCTAAGCAATACTAGTAACAAGATGATAGCAAGATATATGACTTCAAACACGAAGGCTATCACAATGTAAAGTGCATAAGTAAAGAGCTCGGGTATAGAAATAACCGAGGCACGCGGAGACGAGGATGTATTCCCGAGTTCCACCCAAAGGTGTACGTCTCGTTTGGAGAGGTGTGCGCAACCACAACAGGTTAGCCGCAACGCCACAAAGGCTCACCTTCTTCTCCTGATGAACTCAACCACAAAAGGTTCGAGTTCACCTTCCACTATTGATCTCCTTTGGGGCGGAGATCGAATCCCGTACAACTCTTGAGGCACACACCCACAACTTAATTGGGGGCTCCCAAGTCTTGAGGCACACACCCACAACTTAATTGGGGGCTCTCAAGTGACCAAAAAAGGTCTTGACCACAAAAGGTCTTGGCCACAAAAGGCCGGCCACAAAAGGCGTCTAGGGTCCAAAGACCCAAGAGTAACAAGCTCACAAGTATCACCACCACGAATCCTCGTGGAGGGCTCAAACCGATGCAAATGCAATGGCAAGAGCACACGAAGTGCTCAAGTCCTTCACTCTCAAATTCCAACACAACAACAAATGTTTATGGGGGAATAAGAGAGGAAGAACAAAGGAAACCACAAAGGAGTCAAATCCTTCACGCCCAAATCCCACCAAAAGCAACTAATGCTTACGGGGGGAGAAGAGAGGAAGAACAAAGAAGAAGGACCACAAAGGAACTCCAAGAACTAGATCCACTAAGTTCCCCTCACTTAGAGGAGAGATGGATTGGTAGTATTGTAGATCTAGATCTCCTCTCAACTTTCCCTAAAGAACATGGAAGATTCAATGGAGGGATTGAGAGGGAAGTGAGCTTTCCAAGGTCAACAATGGAGTAGGAAAGAGGGGAAAGTCGTGCTACCTTGGATTTTCTGGGGAAGAAGAAGGGGAGGGGTAATTATACCCCTCCAGGAAATATAGCCGTTGGCTGTTTCGACACTCGGAAATTCCGGTATAAGTGAGACTCAGAAATTCCGGTCATCCGGAAATTCCGGTCTAGAGAGACTCGGAAATTCCGGTCACCCGGAAATTCCGGTCTAAGAGAGCTCGGAAATTCCGGCTGGAGTCAGAAGCAAAACCAAACTTTTCCTTAGCCATTTATGGAGGACTTTTCTGAGGGCACTCGGAAATTCCGGTAGACGGAAATTTCCGAGCACAATTTCCGACTGGAGTCAGAACCCTTTTTCTCCTTTCCTTAGCCGTTTTCTTGGATGAGCTGGGGAACCGGAAATTCCGGTAGGGCGGAATATCCGGCCCCAATAATCCGAATCAGCAGAACACCGAAACTAAAAGTGCTATAACTTTTGCAAATGAACTCCAAATGAGGTGAGACCAATTTTGTTGGAAAGATAGCGACGATGACTACCCAACAAAAAGAGTAAAATCTCCACACATGGCAAGGTGTGGGACTTTCCTCAAGGTAGAACTGGCAATATTTCCGCCACCGAAAACGCAACAAGTTGTCCAAAGTAAAACCGATTTCGATGAACTAGAGCTTGACATGGAGATGAACCAAGATCTAATTCCTCACCAACATAAAAGCCAAATAAGAACCAAGAAACATGATATGCCAAGTATGCAAAGGTTTGAGCTCTCCATAAGAATGCGGTCAAGTTACTAACTTGAGAGCCCCTCTTGATAGTACGCCTATCTATCCTATAGACCTATCAAGATCATACCTTTGCCTTGAGCATTCCACTTGAGTTGGATGATGACTATCTTGATCTCTTCAAGTGGGTCATCTTTATTGATTGCGCGTCCAATCACTTGCTTGATGAAGACTTCTCCAAATACCCCCCCATGCTCACAATGGGAGAGTCTCGCTTAGCTTCATCTTCATGTATCAATTGGAAGCACCAAGCATAGGATCTTTTCGAGAAAGCTTCTCTTGGTCTTACACAACTCATCTTTTCTTCACTAAGATGATGTCTTGAATCTTCAAGACATTCTTGCAATAAGCTTCACTCAACACATAAGCTTCACGAGTCCAACACATGAACTCCACAATTCCATGGACATGATCTATAATGATATCTCAAAGTAAACATTAGTCCATAGAGATTGTCATTCAATTACCAAAACCACACATGAGGGAAAATGCTCTTTCAATCTTCCTCGACAGTTTCTCCAACTCCTTCCACAGAGGACGTTTCCGGAATTGCTTCCGTTGCGCCACTCGGAATCTTGAGTTCAGGATCAACGATTTCATCGAGGTCTACCTTCCTCCCACTTACTCCTTTCGCGAGAAACTCCTTCTCTAGAAAGGTACCGGTCTTTGCGACAAAAGTTTTGCCCTCAGCTTGGTTGTAGAAGGTGTACCCAACGGTTTCCCGCGGATATCCTACAAAGACGACTTTCTCCGACTTCGGTTCGAGTTTGTCGGGCTGTAGTTTCTTAACGTACGCCTCACAACCCCAAACCTTTAGAAACGATAACTTAGGCTTTTGGCCATACCATAATTCATACGGCGTCGTTTCAACGGACTTGGACGGAGCCCTATTTAAAATGAATGCGGCTGTTTCTAACGCATAACCCCAGAAGGACACTGGCATATCGGTAAGAGACATCATAGATCGGACACTATCTAGTAGAGTACGATTACGTCGCTCGGACACACCGTTACGCTGCGGCGTTCCGGCTGGCGTAAGTTGGGGCACTATGCCACAACTCTTCAGATGTGTGCCAAACTCAAAACTCAAGTACTCTCCACCGCGATCGGACCGGAGATGCTTGATTTTCCTATTAAGCTGATTCTCAACTTCACTCTGGAATTCTTTGAACTTTTCAAACGTTTCAGACTTGTGTTTCATCAAATAGATATAACCGTATCTACTCAAGTCATCAGTGAAGGTGACGAAGTAACGATAACCATTGCGTGTCGAAACGCTCATCGGTCCACACACATCTGTATGTATGATCCCCAACAAATCCGACGCCCGTTCAACGAAACCTTTGAACGGTGTCCTGGTCATTTTTCCCATGAGGCATGGTTCGCATGTATCGAGGGATCCGAAATCCAACGAGTCTAAGAGTCCATCGGAGTGGAGTCGCTTCATGCGCTTTATACCAATATGACCAAGACGGCAATGCCATAAAAACATGGCGGTATCGTCACTACACTTAATTCGTTTGGCTTCTATGTTATGGATGTGAGTACTACGATCGAGATTCAACAAGAATAAACCGTTATTCTCGGGAGCATCAACATAAAAGATATCATTCATATAAATAGCACAATTGCTTGACACTGATTTAAATGAATAACCGTCTTGTAACAGGCAAGACCCACTTATAATGTTTACACTCAAGGATGGCACAAAATAACATTTATTTAAAACCAAAACTAATCCCGATGGTAGATGCAGAGGGAGCGTGCCGACAGCCACCACGTCGACTCTTGATCCGTTGCCGACGCGCATCGTCACCTCATCCTTCGCCAGCCGCCTTCTATTCCGTAACTCCTCCTGAGAGTTACATATATGAGCAACAGAACCAGTATCAAATACCCACGTATTGCTCCGGGCGGATGTAAGGTACACATCTATAACATGTATATCAAATATACCTTGCTCTTTGTCGACCGTCTTGCCAGACTTCTTATCCTCCAGATACTTGGGGCAGTTGCGCTTCCAGTGACCCTTCCCCTTGCAGTAGAAACACTCCACGCTAGCTCTGGGACCAGACCTGTTAGTCCTGGGCTTGGCAGCCAACTTTGCCTCCCTCCGGGACTTCCAGCTCTGCTTTCCCTTGCCACCGGACTTCTTGAAATCAACGGTCTTATTGACCATCAACAGCGTGTGCTCCTTCTTAATCTCTACCTCAGCAGTCTTGAGCATCACGAACACTTCACCCAGGGACTTAGCCATGCCCTGCATGTTGTAGTTCATGACGAAGCCTTTGTAGCTTGGTGGCAACGATTGCAACACCCTGTCAATCGCCAGCTCATCGGGAATCTTGCACTCCAGAGCATTCAAGCGTTGAACGTAGCCAGACATCTTGACTACATGCTCGCTCACACTTCTATGCTCTTCCATCTTGGCTGAGAAGAAAAGCTCAGAAGCCTCATATCTCTCAGCCTTAGCCTGCGGCGCGAAGATAGCCTTAAGATCCGAAATGATCTCAAAGGCGCTCATCTTCTCAAAGCGCTTCTGCAGGTCGGCTTCCATGGCGTAGAGCATGCCACTCTGGACAAAGGCAGAATCCTCCGATCGGGTCTGGAAGACCTTCTTCTCATCCTCAGAGGCATCATCTGCAGGAGGGTCACCTATGGCGGCCTCTATGACGTAGGCCACCCTATGGGGAGTGAGGAGGATCCTCAGGTTGCGGAACCAGGCCATGAAGTTTGACCCATTGGTCTTAAGCTTTTCTTTCTCAAGGAACAGACCTAGGTTAAACGAGGGGCGAGACATCTACAATGGAATTTGCAACAACATAAGACTTTGTTCATAATAATTTTTGAGTTATAGTATTTTAGAAAATAACTAACATAACTCCCACTCAAACGAACATCCCTTCTGGTCGTTTAAGCGATTACACGACCCCCATCCATTGCACCACCCCTCATCATCAAAGCCGGCGGCACAACTTCAAGAGTAGACAAAATCGTCCGCCACACCAATTTTGTGACTCGTGCTCGACCTTTCGGTCTTCCTGTTCCGAGGCCATACCTCTGAGTATGCTAGGCTCGCCACCAAAGACCTCCACGCTGACGCTTGTGCAACATGGCTTACACCCACTGTATGCGAACGACGAGATGTATGACACCCGATCATCACGGCCTGCCTCATAACGTAGAACTTTCTTTGTGGTGCGCGTTGGAGGGAGAACATTAGTGGTATTTTGAAGGGATCATCTTATTCAGCTACCGCCGTGTAACACACAATCACACAAAAATAAGATGCACACAAAACATCAAATGTAATGCAATGTGATATAGTCCATCGCGCCATGGTCTTCTTGGCGCCCGCAGTTTATAAACAATTTAATAAACCTACCTTGACCATATCACATAGCCCCTGCAAAATAAAGTTAGACGCTTCTACTTTATCTTTTGCATGTTTTACGTGGCTTGGGGCTTTCGTAAATAGAACCGATTCATACCTACGAATCTTATGACCACAACAACGATCCAATAATTGCATGTTTAAGCATCCCTTTTGGACCCTCCATTGAAAATGCGAAGACCAACTAAAGAGAGAGAAACTGTCACCCGCCAGCCACATATACGGTACAAGCTGTATGTCAGTAGTGGAACCAGTCTCGCGTAAGCGTACACGTAAAGTCGGTCCGGGCCGCTTCATCAACTCAATGCCGCTGGAATACACAAGTGCACGCTAGAGGGTAGCAAATAACAGGAACGGTGCCCCCGTGCAGAGCATGGGTTCTAACAGCGTACAACTATATCTACGATAGATCGGCTCTGATACCACTGAAGGGGATCGTGTGCAGAAAACAAAAAATTTCCTACCGACGATATCCTAAAAGCATGCCAAGATCTATTCTATGCAGATATAGTAGTACGAACGGAGATCGGAATACGTGTACCCTTGTAGACCGAAAGCGGGGATTACGTTCCCGCACAAACGTTGTCGATGAAGACCGACGAAGCCGACCTCAAGGTCGTGTAGAGGAAGCAGGCCTCCGAGTACCGCTAACGCAACACCTCGCAGGGAGTCGCACACGTATGGTGGAGACGACGCTTCCGAAGCTCCAGTCCAGGACGAGCAGCGGAAGACTTGGACCGGAACACCAGCAGCGCGGCAGCGGGCTATGGTGGAGGAGATCCCCTCTTCCTCAGCCCGGCGCGGCTCCGACTTGGGAACCACGAGATCGAGAGAGAAATCGGGAATTAATTGGTGAATTAAAAGGCTAGGGGTGCCCCTTCTTATATAGGCTCCCAGGGGGAGCCTACCTTGCCAGCCAGGCAATGTGGGACTAATCCCACATGCCTGGTGCGGCTCTGGAGGGTGCGCCGGCCCCCCTAGTGGGCCCTTGGCCCACTTGGGGCAGCCCCTCCTGGCCCCCACCGAATTCCCCTTGGGAATTTTCCCCTCTTGGGCCTTCTTTCGACCAGAAGGCCCATTCAGGGAAATCTGACTTAATAAATTCGAAAATAAATATATAAAATCATATTTTCATATTAATAACACTAATTAATATCAAACATAATATATATAATGTTCCTAGCTCCGAAAACTCTTTCGGCGCTGCCCGATCTCCATCGGACCTCTCCCGGGACGCTCCCGGTGATCTCCTTCCTTTCCGGTTGTCTTGTCGAAACCCCTTAAGTGTGTTAGCGGTTCGATATAATATCAGGTATGATCAAGACTCCTCTATGATCAACGACTAACTCGTAGGCCTGGACCCCATGAATTAATCCCTGAGATATAACGAATAACTTTCATCTATCAAACCTGAACGTAAAGTCTTAGACCTTTTGCCATAGCGATACTTAGCACGTCCGAGCGTCGTTCCATAGATATCTCCATACCTAACCCCGACCTCGTTACCGACGACGCTATCTTCTACTCGTTCATGATCTCATGTCTCCGTGATCTAGTCACATGCTTGCAAGCTCATTAGACATGATCTCACCGAGTGGGCCCGAGAGTATCTATCCTGCTATGCGGACTGGCAAATCCCGCTCTTGACCCCTCGTCTCAACTACTCCTTTCCGATACCCAAAAGTATCATCGTTATTGTCATACTAAATAAGATACGACGTTTGGTGCAATCAAAGTATCTTCCGGGAATAATAATAAGAGTTGATCTCACGGTCAAAGGTGTAACGACTACGTTCTCCAAATCTGGGTATGTCCATCACATCGCTCTCTAGCGGTATGACTCTCATTGCCGACCGGCGCCATGCCCCATGACCGGAAAACCTCGATCATCAATCGTGCAATGAAACTAGTCTCAGTAGAGGCTACTAGGGACCTGGTTGTTTACGTATCACACTCGCATTAATGTTTCCGCTTAATACGGTTCTAGCATGACACAAAAACCTATTATGAACAAACGAGATATGATAAAGAATACACTTTATTAATTGCCTCTAGGGCATATCTCCTTCAATGTGGTGGAGAACTAAACGGCCATGGCTTCGCCAAGCGGATGGCCGAGAGGTGGAGCAGCGGGTGAAGGGGATCGTGTGCAGAAAACAAAAAAATTCCTAGCAACGATATACTTAAACTAGCCAAGATCTACACTATGCAGATATAGTAGTACGACGGAGATCAGAATACATACCCTCGTAGACCGAATAGCGGGGATTACGCTCCCGCACAAGCGTTGACGACGAAGACGACGTAGCCGACCTCTAGGTCGCGGAGAGTGAAAGGACAATGATGTCGCCTAGAGGGGGGGTGAATAGGCGGTTTAAAACTTTTCCAGTTTAGGCTTATTAATTGCAGAATAAAACTAGGTGTTTAAATTAACAAGCCGACAATCTAAAAAACTAGGCTCACCTATGTGCACCAACAACTTATGCTAATAAAGACAAACAACAAGGTGGTAGCTATAGAATACTTCAAGCACGAAGGCTATCACAATGTAAATTGCATAAGTAAAAAGCTCGGGTATAGAAATAACTGAGGCACGCGTAGACGAGGATGTATTCCCGAGTTCCTACTTGTTAAGGGAGTACGTCTCGTTGGAGAGGTGTGAACCGACACAACGGTTCAACAACCACAAAGGTTTCACCTTCTTCTCCGATGAACCGCACCACAAAAGCTTGGTTCAGCTTCTAATATCGGAATTCCTTCGAGGCGGAACCCGGAGCCTTTCAACAACAATCCGGGGCACAACCCACAATGGGATTGGGGGCTTGAACGGGAATCCGGCACCTAGAGGGGGGGGGGGGTGAATAGGTGCTATTAAAAATTTTAGGTCTTTTCAAATTTAGGCTCAACACAAAGGTAAATTCTCTAGATATGCAACTACGGTGAATTTACCTAAATGATAATCTAAGCAATAACAAGATAAGCAAGTAAGGGAGCAAAGGTAAAGGGAACCAAGTGAAGCACGCGGAGACGAAGATGTAATCCCGAGTTCCACCCAAGGGTGTACGTCTCGTTTGGAGAGGTGTGCGCTACCACAACAGGTTAGCCGCAACGCCACAAAGGCTCACCTTCTTCTCCGATGAACTCAACCACAAAGGTTTCGAGTCCACCTTCCACTATTGTTCCCCTTTTAGGGCGGAGATCGAATCCCTTACAAACGCTTGAGGCACACACCCACAACTGAATTGGGGGCTCCTAAGAAGACCACAAAAGGTCAAGGACCACAAAAGGTCAAGGTAACACCAAGAGTACAACAATGGTGAACTAGGTTTTCCCACCGGAAACCCTAGCCACGAAATACCCAAGTGAATGGGGGAGAAATGCAAATCCCTTCGGTGAGGATGTAGATCCGGGCCTTCTCCTCCAATCCTCCAAAGATCAATGAATTTGGGTGGGGGGATTGGGAGATCTTGATGATTTGAGCTTTCAAGAATGGTAGGAGAGAGAAAATCTGAGAGCTAACTGTTCTTGAGTGAGTGAGGGGGTATTTATACTCCCCCTCAAAATCTGGCCGTTGGCTGTCTTGGGCACCCGGAAATTCCGGTTTAAGTAACACCGGAAATTCCGGTCACCCGGAATATCCGGGTCTTTGAAAATATCCGAGCTGAATTTCCGGTTGAGATTAGAACCAATTCTGAACTTGACTTAGCCGATTTTCTGAGGTTGACTCGGAATATCCGAGTCCTTAAAATTTCTGAGCTGAATTTCTGATTGGAGTCAGTACCACTTCTGAATCTTGACTTAGCCAATTTTCCTGGGGTTGACTCGGAATATCCGGGTTGGTGAACCGGAATATCCGGGTTCTTGAAATTTCCGAGCTGATTTTCCGATTGAAGTCAGTAGTACTTCTGAACTTGACTTAGCCAATTTTCTGGGGTTGACTCGGAATATCCGGGTTGGGGAACCGGAATATCCGAGTCTGGGAAGAATTCCAGAAACTCTTTTTCTCTACAATTTGGCTTTAGGATTTGTGATATGAGTTTCACCCAAACTGAAATACTTAGCAATAGGATTAGTATCATTGGTATTGTTAATTAACACACAAAACACTAGGGACTAAGAAATGTTCTTTCAATCTCCCCCTTTTTGGTGTTAGATGACAATACCAAGATTTGCATAGAAACAAAAGGCAATATCATGTTTTTTTTGGCAGAAAATGGCTCCCCCTAAATAAATGCAAGTAAGCAACACAATATGACAAAGGATAGGAGCAATTTTATAACAACAACCACGAGATATCACAAAGAAGACACGAGACAAAATGTAAGATTATGGAAGCAATTGAGACTAGATAGATTTTCATACCTTGTGTATATAGAATATGAAGAGAATACCAACACAATCAATTCGAAGTCTCAACCATAATATAAAGATAGCATCAACCATTGTCTCAATACAAAGTTATCACAAATGAAATAAAGAGAGTTTCACAAGTAACTTAAAACACGATAAATGGACACAAGCGCAAATAAATGATAAACGCATAAGCTTGTGCCCGACCCTTGCAAATCCCCAAAGAAGTCCTAGTAGAGCAACTTCTCCCCCTTTGGCATCGAAACGCCAAAAAGGAAGAAGAGCGATGCTACGTCCCCATGGAAGTCTTCAGTCCGAGGGGTACTCCTCATCATCATCATCACCAGCATCCTCATCATCATCATCATCCTCTTCATACTCCTCAGACTCGGCCTCCTCATCATCATCTCCCCCCTCATCATCATAGTCATAGCCAGTGGTGTACGAGCTGCCGCCAAGGTCCTGGTCAATCAGTGTCCACGGAGCCAAGGAACCCTGGTTCCACTTAGCAAAGGATAGGGGCTCAGACAGAGCAGCAGGAGCAGGAGAGCCAGAAGCATGGTGAAGGATCAGGTCTTGCTTGTAATCCAGCTGACGGCGATCCTTGTAGGCATTGTATTGCTCTTTGCGGATGTCCACATTCATGCAAAGGATGTTGCGCTGGAACCAGTTCAGCTTCTTGACGTGCGCATGAGTGGTAGGAACATGAGTAGAGGCAGCAGCAGCCCTCCTAGCATCACCCATGAAAGATCCACCTGGAGCTGATGTAGTAGAAGGCCTAGGAGGGGGCTTGACCACAGTCTTCTTCACATAAAGCTTCTTGAAGTCATGTGGCACCAAATCACTGCTGCTAAAGTTGTAGTCAGGGAACTTAAACTGGAGGAGCTTCATTATGTAAGGAGCATAAGGAATAGAGACCCTGGTGGTCATAGCTTCATACATCTCATTGTAGATGTAATCCATCACATCTACACTCCAGTCAGTATCAGAACCCGAGTCCTCCACAATGCGGTTGGCGTGAAGGAGCAGGTTGCAGAGAGGGGTAACCACGTTGTCGTTGTTGCCACCACTCGGTGCAATGTTCTCACGCAGGATGCGCACAAGAACATCATACAATGGAAGCAAGTCACGAGAGAATCCAGGGGTGGCTCCCACACCATATAAGTGAGATGTCTCCTTCTTGTTGAGCTTGTAGGGGGAGTGCATGCGAGTGCCTTGGGGATTGTCACCATCAAACCTGTAGCCCAGTACCTTGGCAAACTCCTCGAAGTTGGACTCACAGTATGATTCCCCAGTCATCCACTTCATGGTCTTCTTTGAGTCACCCTTGATCACTAGGGTGGCGAAGAACTGCATTACAAGCTGCGCGTTGTAGGCACAACGGATGAGCGCCAACCTCTCCAAACCCATGGTCTTGACAATGTGGATGGCCTCAGCAAATGCGGTTTTCTTCTGCAGAGATGCAAAGTCAAACGGGTGAATGGGTCGAATGGGCTTCGACAGTGAGAGATAGAGATCCACGAATATGTGCTCTTGCGCTTGGCACCAAAAGTTGCGATCATCGAGAGAGTTGTCTCTTGCGCTGAGGTACCAGTCCCCCTGCCTCAGCTGAGAGTAATCCACATAATTCATCTTGGAGTAGTCCTGACGTTGGGGACTAGGGACATTCTTTCTCTTCTTGGATGAGGGCTTGCTGGCAACATCTTTCTTCTTCCTCTGAGTTGCAGGGGCCTTTCCCTTGTTGACTGGTTGCTTGTGGACAGGTGCTCTACCTGTGTTCCTTGATCCCCCTGCGGACGGACTTCCACATGAACCTGTGAATTTGAGCATAGAGGGTAGCATAAGGTAAGTGCACACAAGTCAGAAGATAATACACACATTAGATAGGCATTTGATGAATCATATGTAGTTAAACATGAGTTAATCTTAAAACTGCAGTGTTTGACTCGGAATATCCGGTTCAGACATGACCGGAAATTCCGGGGGACCGGAAATTCCGAGTCAATCTGAACCGGATATTCCGGGTCAGACAGAAACTGCAGATCTGAGATTGACTCGGTCTAAAACTAGATCGATCCAACATAATGCAAAACTAATGTATGTAGAAGGCAGGGAATAGTCCTAGGAACAATCTCTACCAAGCAACATTGAAACAAATAACTCCACATCAAGATCCAAGTGCAAGCACATAAGGAAGAAGAAAAGTGAAGTTACCCTCATCCATTGAGGCCATTGCTTGGAGGAGTGAGTTCCCGGGGCGGAGGAGGAGCAGATCCGGCCGAGAAAGAGGTTCCCCGGCGGTCGGAGTGCTCCGGAGGGACTTGGGAACAGCAGGGGCGGCGGCTGGAGAAGAGGGAGGTCGGGGTGGAAGAAGGGCCCCGAGCCTGCCCTTATATTTCTGGACAAACTGCCAGACCGGATATTCCGGGTGTAACTTGCACCGGATATTCCGAGTCACCGGATATTCCGACCTGCTGAACCAAAATCCCAGTTTTCAAAAGGATGACTTGTGTGCAATAGAGAGAAATGTTTTCAGGGGAAAGTAGGCTTGGGATAGATTTCCAAACTGATATTGGTACACCATACTCAACTCACAACAACCAAATCGAACCAAAAGAGCCAAGTTGAGTAGGTTTCCCACATGCATGAAAAGGAGGGCAAATAGCAAAAAAAGCTCCAAATAAAATCAACTCTTCAAGGAGAGGGGGTCGGTGGCCGAGGCCACCATGTAGGAGTGTATGGCATGTTACCGCGAAGATGTATCTTGGGTACATAACCAATACTCGTCGTTTTAGCTCATTAGTCATAAGAATGAATATAGAGATAAAAGAACACTTGCTATCGGCATAATGGGGGGAGGGATGGTCCAATGTATTAGGACCGCACTCCCCCTATTTCCATGCCTACATCTAAACTAGATAAGATGCAATTACGCCCTAGGTGAGTGTGCAAGCGATCAAGCTAAGGACCTCGAATCAATGATATTAAGCTCATTCCTCAAAAAGCAAAACCTTCCTTCCTCAAGGGGCTTCGTGAAGATATCCACCAATTGATCCCTTGTGCCCACATATGATAAGTCAATGTCTCCACGGGCCACATGATCTCTTATGAAATGATGGAGGATCTCAATATGCTTGGTTCTTGAATGTTGCACCGGGTTGTATGCAATCTTGATGGCACTTTCGTTGTCACATAAAAGAGGCACTTTGTCGCAATCGACTCCGTACTCTTTTAAAGTTTGCCTCATCCATAGCAACTGAGTGCAACAACTTGCGGCGGCAACATACTCGGCTTCGGCGGTGGAGAGAGATATGCAATTTTGCTTCTTAGAAGACCAACTCACCAAGGACCTCCCAATAAATAGACAAGCACCGGAGGTTGACTTCCTATCATCATGATCTCCCGCCCAATCGGAATCCGTGAATCCACATAATGAGAAATTTGCATCCTTGGGATACCACAATCCATAAGTTGGGGTATAAGCCAAATATCTAAAGATTCTCTTGACCGCCACATCATGGCTTTCTTTAGGAGCCGCTTGATATCTTGCACACACTCCTACGACTAGCACTATATCCGGTCTAGATGCACAAAGGTAGAGGAGAGATCCAATCATGGAGCGGTATACCTTTTGATCCACATCCTTACCCTTCGGGTTGAGCTCAAGGTGGCATTTGGTTTGCATTGGAGTAGAGGCACCCTTGAGGTCAAGCAACTCAGACTTCTTGAGCATGTCTTGAATGTACTTTGCTTGGTTGATGAACGTTCCTTCCCTCAATTGTTTGATCTCAAATCCGAGGAAGAACTTCATCTCGCCCATCATAGACATCTCAAACCTGTCAGTCATAAGCTTAGATAATTCTTCGTTAAATGCTTTGTTAGTCGATCCAAATATAATGTCATCCACATATAATTGACAAATGAAAAGCTCCCCATTAACTTTCTTAGTGAAAAGTGTGGGGTCGATTTCCCCAACTTGGAATCCACGGTCTACAAGTAGTTCTCTAAGGTGCTCGTACCACGCTCGTGGTGCTTGTTTAAGGCCATAGAGTGCCTTATCCAACTTGTAGACATGGTTCGGATACTTGAGGTCCTCGAACCCCGGGGGTTGCTTAACATAAACAAGTTCATTTAGTGGACCATTTAGAAAAGCGGATTTAACATCCATTTGATGCAACTTAAAGTTATGGTGAGAGGCATAGGCAAGAAGAATACGGATTGACTCAAGTCGAGCCACGGGCGCGTAGGTTTCTCCAAAGTCAATGCCTTCAATTTGAGAGTTACCTTGAGCCACCAATCTTGCCTTGTTCCTCACCACCATGCCATGTTCATCTTGCTTATTCTTGAATATCCACTTGGTGCCGATAACATTGCGGCAATCTTTGGGTCTTTCCACCAACTTCCACACTTTGTTGCGCTCGAAATTGTTGAGCTCTTTATGCATGGCATCAAGCCAATCTTTATCTTCAAGAGCTTCAAAGACCTTCTTGGGTTCCACCATGGAGATGTGAGCTTGATGTTCACTAAAGCTTGCGAGTTGTCTTCTGGTAGAGACCTTGCTTCTCACATCACCAAGCACCTTGTCAAGAGATAGAGCTCTTAATTCTTGTGAGGTGCCAACCCTATTCAAGCGGCGGATCTCGATTTCCCTCCGAGTGGTGGGAGGAATCGCTTGATCATCTTGATCATTCATGTCTCCGCCTTGACTGATTTGATGGCCTTGATCAACCATTGGAGTGGTGGCCATTGGTGAGGGAGAGGGTTGATCTTGGCCTTGCGAACTGCCACCGGGAATGTCAGCAGGACCGGATATTCCGGGTTCAGGGACCGGAAATTCCGGACCACCGGAATTTCCGAGTCCAGCTTGAACCGGATATTCCGGTCCTCCGGAAATTCCAGGAGCAGCTGTAGAATCTTGTTCTTCTTCTTGGCAAGGTGCATTGGGCACAGTGTTTTCGATGGGTGTTTCTTGTGTTGGGGTGGTCACCACTTGTGAAGAACTTGGTCCTTGTTGATCAACCTCATAATAGAGTTCAACGGGGCGGTGGACTCCCAACCCCATTCTTCGGATAGCATCTTGAGGTTCATCATCACCTACACCGGAAACACCACTTTGCTCCACGAGGGAGCCGTCATTCTCCTCGAATACCACACTACAAGTTTCTATGATTATGCGTGAGGCCTTATCATAGACTCTATAAGTGTGGGATTCGGATCCGTAGCCCACAAATGTCCCTTCAAGAGACTTAGAATCAAACTTGCCCAAACGAACACCTTTGATGAGATAAAAACACTTACAACCAAATACTCGGAAGTAGGAGATATTGGGCTTGTTCCCGGTGAGCACTTCATAAGGTGTCTTCATGAGTCCTTTGCGAAAGAAGAGCCGGTTGGATGAATGGCAAGCGGTGTTGACGGCTTCGGCCCAAAAGTTGTGAGGGGACTTGAACTCCGCCATCACCGACCTTGCCATCTCAATAAGTGTGCGGTTCTTCCTTTCGGCTACACCATTTTGTTGGGGAGTATAAGCAGCGGAATATTGATGATGAATCCCTTCTTCACTAAGGAACTCGTTTAAGGTGTAGTTCTTGAACTCGGACCCATTGTCACTTCGTATCACCAAGATAGGGACATTGCGTTGACGTTGAGCTTCATTGGAGAAGTCGATGATAGTTTGTTGAGTATCCATCTTCGTCTTGAAGAAGAAAACCCATGTGTATCTTGAATAGTCATCAACAATCACCAAGCAATATTTCTTGCCACCAAGACTAGCTTCCGGAATGGGACCAAAGAGGTCAACATGGAGAAGCTCCAAAACCCTCTTTGACGAAATGATGGTCTTGCTTGGATGGTAGATGTCATGCATTTTTCCTTCAACACACGCCCTACACATTCGATCCTTCGAGAAAGAAACATGGTCTTTTAGTCCTAGGATATGGCCACCCTTGTGGAGACTTTGCAAAGTCCTCATGTTGACATGGGCTAGTCGGTGATGCCATAGCCAACCCAAGTCCGCCTTTGCGAATAGGCACATTGTATGGGAAGTGGTGACTCCGGAGAAATCAACCACATAGAGCCCATTCTCAATGTACCCAACGAAAGACACATTGAGAGACTTGCTCCGCAAGAGAATGACCATTTCCTTTTCGAAGACAACGGTATAACCCAAACAAGTTAAGGAATGGACGGAGATCAAGTTGAAACCTAGGGACTCGACAAGCAAGACATTCACAAGTGTGATGTCCGGTGCCACTACCACCTTGTCGAGCCCTATTACCTTAGACTTAGAATTATCACCATATGTAACGGTCATTTGATCATCATTGGGCTTCAACTCCGTTACAATATCCTTGCTTCCGGTCATATGACTAGTGCACCCACTATCAATTATCCATTTCGATCCTCCGGAAGCAAGGCCCTACACACAATCAATTCTTGGGTTTAGGTACCCATTTTGCAATGGGTGCCTTTTGGTTAGCAACAAGGGTCTTTGGTACCCAAATAGCATACTCAATGTAACCATCAAAAGGACCAATGTATCTAGCATAGACATCCCCATAATAATCAACAAATAAAGCATAGTTGGGGTTAGATATGCCCGCAAAGTCATTACGAGTGGGAGTGCCCCTTCTGGCATTTCCACTCGCAATGTCAACCTTCTTGGCTTGTGCGGACTTGGTCTTCTTCTTGATCTCCTTCTTCTCCTTAGCAACATAGCCTAGACCTTCCTTACCCTTGTGGGGCACTCGCTCATGAAGAGGAGTAGTGAGTGTCCCCTTACCTTTATCAAGAGAGGTCTTGGGCTTGGTTGCCATAGAAGGAACAAACACAACCCTAGCAATACCCTTCACAACATTTGCATTATCATTCAAAGGAGTAGAGGTGCTAGGTTTCTCAAGAGTAGATATCCGAGATTGGAGTTGATCACGAGACTTGAGAAGACGTTCGTGATCACTTGTCAACACCTTGTGAGCATTGTCAAGTGACTCGAAGTCTTCGCAAAGTCTAGCATGAGCAACTACAAGCTCGGACTTTTCATTTTGCACAATTTTACATTTAGCAAAGTAGAGATCACGATCCTTAGTGATCTTAGCAAGTTGCTCCTCGAGGAGAGCATGAGCTTCTTGTTCATCTTCGAGAGAGGATTGGAGAGACACCTTAGCGTGTGCATCCTCTCTCTCAATCTCACCTTTTAGTTCAAGCTCATCCTCAAGCTCACCTATACGACTCATGATTGAGCCAAAGTGTTTCTTTCCTTCTCCTTGCAAGTTAGTCATGAATTTATCAAAAGCAATGATTTCTTCCTTGACTTCTAAGCTCATAGCATTATCAATGTCATGTGATATGGAGTTGGGGGATAATTGTACCTCGGATGTCTTTGCCATAAGACATCTTGCATTCTTGACGATGGGGCTCTCGTTTGGTGAGGAGAAGAGTGATGGAGGTGTGGAAGACATGGCTAGTGCGGCCACTTGCGTTGGAGTATCCTCCTTGTCACTATCTTCATCATCGGTGGGATATTGCTCTTGAGTCACCAAGACAATCTTTTGGTTCTTCTTGAAGAAAGGCTTCTTCATGGGCATGGGCCCCTTGCCCTTCGTCTTGGCCACGATCCTCACACCATGATCCTCTCTTCTCTCCCATGGGCAATCGGCAACAAAGTGGCTCTTGTCATCGCAGTTATAGCAAAGTCTCACTTTGTTGAATGGCTTTCCTCCGTTGGGGGGGAAACTTCTTGTCAATCCGTGATTTGGCCCTTCCGGGGTTCTTCCAAAAGGTTCTTGCCGCAAGACCCATGTGTTGAGTGAGAGTGCTTGAGAGAGCTTCACTAGATAGCTCGACTTGATCGTCACACTCCTCTTCATCCTCTTCTTCAACGGTGGCCTTCAAAGCAATTGAGGCATGCTTGTGCATACTTATGGCTCTAGCTCTTGCATCTTGTGCAATCTTGGAGGCCACCTTGTATGCGGTCATCTCTTGCATAACTTCATTGGATGTCATCTTTGCAAAGTCATGTCTCCCTCGGAGTGTCTTCAAATCCGTGTCCTCAAAGGGCATGAGAGCGGTCACAAACTTCCTCTTGATCCAAGCATCATTAATGTACTCCGCCCCGGGGTTCTTGAAGGAGTTGGAAACCAACACCAACCTCCGGTACATGTCCTCGTGGCTTTATCCATCCAACTTGTAGAACCCTTCCACCTCATTGCATAAGGCATCATACCGGTTCTTATTCATGCTCTCATTCCCAACGAAGATGTCGGAAAGAGCATTCCAAACTTCCTCGGCGGTGGAGAATTGTTGAATGAGCGCCATGTCCTTCTCTCCAACGGCCATTTGGAGTTGATGAAGAGCGGTGGCGTTGAGTTGGCTATCAACCACCTCTCTTCTTGTCAAGTTGGTTGGATCATGGGGCTTGTATCCTTCTTCAATGATGCGCCAAAGCTCTATGGAGGCACTACATAGATGAGACTTTATTAGAAATACCCATTGAGAGAAATGAGTAGGTTTAAGCTTAGGAGGATCACTTCTAAAGTTTACATGAGGGTGAGGGATAGGAGGGTTAGGAGAGTAATTATGGTTGACATTATGAAATTCCTCTCCTTTGGGGGTGTTAGGGGAGCTAGGTGGTTCATCCTTTTCCGCCATCCCGGGAACACTTGAGGTAACATCTTTGGACCCATCCAAAGATGACTCCTTAGAGTTCCCCGCATGTTCCTTAGGAGGAGGAGAGGGAGAAGTAGCCTCGGGCTCCGTAGACTTCAAGAGTGCCATGAGCATCTCATTCATCTTGAGGAGTTGGGCCTCCAAGGACGATCTCATATCAATAAGATCGGCCATGGTTGCCCCTTTGGCTAACGCCTCCTTCTCCGCCTCTAATTTTTCACGGGCGGCCCACTCGGCATCGGATTCCGTCATCGTTGCACTTAGGCGGTTAAGCCCTTAAAAGTGAACAAGGCTCTGATACCAATTGAACGGGAATCCGGCACCTAGAGGGGGGGGGGGGGGGGGTGAATAGGTGCTATTACAAATTTTAGGTCTTTTCAAATTTAGGCTCAACACAAAGGTAAATTCTCTAGATATGCAACTACGGTGAATTTACCTAAATGATAATCGAAGCAATAACAAGATAAGCAAGTAAGGGAGCAAAGGTAAAGGGAACCAAGTGAAGCACGCGGAGACGAAGATGTAATCCCGAGTTCCACCCAAGGGTGTACGTCTCGTTTGGAGAGGTGTGCGCTACCACAACAGGTTAGCCGCAACGCCACAAAGGCTCACCTTCTTCTCCGATGAACTCAACCACAAAGGTTTCGAGTCCACCTTCCACTATTGATCCCCTTTTAGGGCGGAGATCGAATCCCTTACAAACGCTTGAGGCACACACCCACAACTGAATTGGGGGCTCCCAAGAAGATCACAAAATGTCAAGGACCACAAAAGGTCAAGGTAACACCAAGAGTACAACAATGGTGAACTAGGTTTTCCCACCGGAAACCCTAGCCACGAAATCCCCAAGTGAATGGGGGAGAAATGCAAATCCCTTCGGTGAGGATGTAGATCCGGGCCTTCTCCTCCAATCCTCCAAAGATCAATGAATTTGGGTGGGGGGATTGGGAGATCTTGATGATTTGAGCTTTCAAGAATGGTAGGAGAGAGAAAATCTGAGAGCTAACTGTTCTTGAGTGAGTGAGGGGGTATTTATACCCCCCCTCAAAATCTGGCCGTTGGCTGTCTTGGGCACCCGGAAATTCCGGTTTAAGTAACACCGGAAATTCCGGTCACCCGGAATATCCGGGTCTTTGAAAATATCCGAGCTGAATTTCCGGTTGAGATCAGAACCAATTCTGAACTTGACTTAGCCGATTTTCTGAGGTTGACTCGGAATATCCGAGTCCTTGAAATTTCCGAGCTGAATTTCTGATTGGAGTCAGTACCACTTCTGAATCTTGACTTAGCCAATTTTCCTGGGGTTGACTCGGAATATCCGGGTTGGTGAACCGGAATATCCGGGTTCTTGAAATTTCCGAGCTGATTTTCCGATTGAAGTCAGTAGTACTTCTGAACTTGACTTAGCCAATTTTCTGGGGTTGACTCGGAATATCCGGGTTGGGGAGCCGGAATATCCGAGTCTGGGAAGAATTACAGAAACTCTTTTTCTCTACAATTTGGCTTTAGGATTTGTGATATGAGTTTCACCCAAACTGAAATACTTAGCAATAGGATTAGTATCATTGGTATTGTTAACTAACACACAAAACACTAGGGATTAAGAAATGTTCTTTCAGGGCTCCCGAATGGCCTCCAACAACAACAATCGGGGGCACACCCACAATGGGATTGGGGGCTCCCGAACGGCTTCAAGTGACCACACAAGGGTCCAACCACCACAAAGGCGTCTTGGGTCCAAGGACCCAAGAGTAACAAGCTCACAAACTTTTTACTTCCACGAATCCTCGTGGAGAGCACACCGATGCACCAAATGCAAAAGGCAAGAGCACAAGTGCTCAAATCCTTCACTCTCGAATTCCAACAAAGAAACAATTGCTTATGGGGGAATAAGAGAGGAAGAACAAAGAGGAGATGCACCAAGAACTCCAAGATCAAGATCTACTAGGTTCCCCTCACTTAGAGGAGAGATGGATTGGTGGAAATGTAGATCTAGATCTCCTCTCTCAAATCCCTCAAAGATATGCAAGAATCATGGGAGGAAATGAGAGAGGGGCAAGCTTTCCAAGGTCAACAATGGAGGAGAGAGAGGGGAAAACATCGTGCTTGGAAGAGCTACTCTCTCTCGGGAAGAAGGGGCCTTTTTATAGGTCCCACGAAAAAGAGCCGTTGCAGGAAAACTTCACACCGGAGTTTCCGGTCACAAGGGCCGGAAACTCCGGCCAGGGGCGGAAACTCCGGCCCCCACCAGGGGCTGAACACCGTCAACACATCCGAGGCTTGGGCAAACTCTCCGGTGCCCTAGGCCGGAAAGTTCATCCAGGGGCGGAAACTCCGGCCTTTGAGGCCGGAAACTCCGCCCCCCACCAGGGGCTGAACAACTTCAAATCAGCTTTGGAGAAAAACGTTGAGTCCGGAGACTCCGGTCCTGGGGACCGGAAACTCCGGCCTAAGAAAAAGCTGCTGCAAAACTGAACACGAAAACTGCTATAACTTTTGCGAATGAACTCCGAATGAAGTGAGACCACTTTTGTTGGAAATATTGCATCCCATAAATAGAGTAAAATCACCACACATGGAAAGGTGTGGGACTTTCCTCACGGTTGAACCGTCAATATTTCCAACACCGAAAACACAACAAGTTTTCCAAAGTAAAATTGTTTTCGGTGAACGAGAGCTTGACATGGAGATGAAGCAAGCTCTAATTTCTCACCACAATAAAATCCAAATAAGAACCAAGAAATAAGAGAAGCCAAGTATGCAAAGGTTTGAGCTCTCCACAACAATGCGATCAAGTTACTCGCTTGAGAGCCCCTCTTGATAGTACGCCATCTATCCTAAAACCCGGTCTCCTACTAACACCATGAGACCGGTAAGAGAGAAAACCTATCAAGATTATACCTTTGCCTTGCGCATTCCACTTGAGCTCGATGATGAAGATCTTGACTCTCTCAAGTTGAAACACCTTTCTTGATTGTGCTTGCTAGCACATGTGAACGGATAGACGTCGCCTAGAGGGGGGGGGGGGGTGAATAGGCGATTTAAAACTTTTTCGAGGAGCCGGAATATCCGGGCCAAGAGTGACCCGGAAATTCCGAGTAGCCGGAATATCCGGTCCACAATGATCCGGAAATTCCGGTATGCTTGATAAAGGCGGAATAAAACTAGAGGTTTACTTTAACAAGCATACAACCTAGATAAGAAAACTAGACTCACTTATGTGCACCAACAACTTAAGCTAAGCAATACAAGTAACAAGATGATAGCAAGATATATGACTTCAAGCACGAAGGCTATCACAATGTAAAGTGCATAAGTAAAGAGCTCGGGTATAGAAATAACCGAGGCACGCGGAGACGAGGATGTATTCCCGAGTTCCACCCAAAGGTGTACGTCTCGTTTGGAGAGGTGTGCGCAACCACAACAGGTTAGCCGCAACGCCAGAAAGGCTCACCTTCTTCTCCTGATGAACTCAACCACAAAAGGTTCGAGTTCACCTTCCACTATTGATCTCCTTTGGGGCGGAGATCGAATCCCGTACAACTCTTGAGGCACACACCCACAACTTAATTGGGGGCTCCCAAGTCTTGAGGCACACACCCACAACTTAATTGGGGGCTCTCAAGTGACCACAAAAGGTCTTGACCACAAAAGGTCTTGGCCACAAAAGGCCGGCCACAAAAGGCGTCTAGGGTCCAAAGACCCAAGAGTAACAAACTCACAAGTAATACCACCACGAATCCTCGTGGAGGGCTCAAACCGATGCAAATGCAATGGCAAGAGCACACGAAGTGCTCGAGTCCTTCACTCTCAAATTCCAACACAACAACAAATGTTTATGGGGGAATAAGAGAGGAAGAACAAAGGAAACCACAAAGGAGTCAAATCCTTCACTCCCAAATCCCACCAAAAGCAACTAATGCTTATGGGGGGAGAAGAGAGGAAGAACAAAGAGGAAGAACCACAAAGGAACTCCAAGAACTAGATCCACTAAGTTCCCCTCACTTAGAGGAGAGATGGATTGGTAGGATTGCAGATCTAGATCTCCTCTCAACTTTCCCTCAAGAATATGGAAGATTCAATGGAGGGATTGAGAGGGAAGTGAGATTTCCAAGGTCAACAATGGAGTAGGAGAGAGGGAAAAACGTGCTGCCTTGGATTGGCTGAGGAGGAAGAAGGGGAGGGGTATTTATACCTCTCCAGGAAATATAGCCGTTGGCAGTTTTGACACTCGGAATTTCTGGTATAAGTGAGACTCGGAATTTCCGGTCACCCGGAAATTCCGGTCTAGAGAGACTCGGAAATTCCGGTCATCCGGAAATTCCGGTCTAAGAGAGCTCGGAAATTCCGGCTGGAGTCAGAAGCAAAACCAAACTTTTCCTTAGCCATTTCTGGAGTACTTTTCTGGGGGCACTCGGAAATTCCGGTATATGGAAATTTCCGAGCACAATTTCCGGCTGGAGTCAGAACCCTTTTTCTCCTTTCCTTAGCCGTTTTCTTGGATGAGCTGGGGAACCGGAATTCCGGTAGGGCGGAATATCCGGCCCCAATAATCCGGATCAGCAGAACATCGAAACGAAAACTGCTATAACTTTTGCAAATGAACTCCAAATGAGGTGAGACCAATTTTGTTGGAAAGATAGCGACGAAGACTACCCAACAATATGGCAAGGTGTGGGACTTTCCTCAAGGTAGAACCGGCAATATTTCCGCCACCGAAAACGCAACAAGTTGTCCAAAGTAAAACCGATTTCGATGAACTAGAGCTTGACATGGAGATGAACCAAGCTCTAATTCCTCACCAACATAAAAGCCAAATAAGAACCAAGAAACATGATATGCCAAGTATGCAAAGGTTTGAGCTCTCCACAAGAATGCGATCAAGTTACTAACTTGAGAGCCCCTCTTGATAGTACGCCTATCTATCCTATAGCCCTATCAAGATCATACATTTGCCTTGAGCATTCCACTTGAGTTGGATGATGACTATCTTGATCTCTTCAAGTGGATCATCTTTCTTGATTGCGCGTCCAAACACTTGCTTGATGAAGACTTCTCCAAATACTCCCCCATGCTCACAATGGGAGAGTCTCGCTAAGCTTCGTCTTCATGTATCCATTGCAAGCACCAAGCATAGGATCTTTTCGAGAAAGTTTCTCTTGGTCTTGCACAACTCATCTTTTCTTCACTAAGATGATGTCTTGAATCTTCAAGACATACTTGCAATAAGCTTCACTCAACACATGAGCTTCAAGAGTTCAACACATGAACTCCACAATTCCATGGACATGCTCTATAATGATATCTCAAAGCAAACATTAATCCATAGAGATTGTCATTCAATTACCAAAACCACACATGAGGGAAAATGCTCTTTCAATCTCCCCCATTTTGGTAATTGATGACAATCTCTTTTGAGAGGGTTTATAATATGGAATTTAACGAACAAGAATGGTTGCACTAACATCAAATACTACAAAGGTATGTGATGTTAGTCCATCCACATATATAGAGCAAACTCCCCCATAATTTATGCACGTGAGTATGAACATGAATTCATTGCATATATTATCGACCATTACCGATGGTGGAGTTTCCACTATATATATAAAACCAAGCAACGAATGCAAAGGCAAGGAAGGCAAATAGGAAAATACTTAATAAGATACCAAAGTAAAAAGCCAATTCCATACAACCCTCCAAAACTTCTCCCCCATTGGCAACGATTGCCGAAATGGGCGAAAGGCTTTGGAAAGGTAACATAATAAGATCTCCTTCATGATTTATGCATTTCTCATGATATGAGTGAAATCAAATGCACTTATCCAATGTGAATAGATGAAGGAGATCAAACTATATTGAGGATCCAAAAATTGCACAAGAGAGATACCAATTGAAATCCACTGGAAGGATACCAATTGCAAAAGGGGGAAAGCATTCACAAAGAAGCAAGCAATCAAGGGATCCAAAAACCAATTGAGCACAAGAAGATGTTATGATAAGATCAACCAAGTGTTAAAAAAACAAGAGGGAACTCCCCAAGGTACATGCACAATGAAAAGATTTGTATTTCAATATGGTGTGCATAACATGGAATCCTCGCTCCCTCCTAGATAATTATGAACACAAAAAGGTGCAAGATTGAATAAAGGCTTGCTCAACCGGGAAAGGATGGGTGTGACATGGAAATACAATTTAGGAGACTAAACAAGGATGAGCCTAAGCAGCATCATAGTCTTTCAAATTATGAGGCACATAGTGCATATCATGTATTTTGCAAACAAGCACACCCAAGATGATAAATCGAATAGGATCACAAGCTTATTAAGAGGCAATGTGAAACCAATAGAAAAACAAAGCTTGTGCCATTTAGAGATCACCAAAGAATCAAGAAAGTAGTAAAAGGTGATCACTAAAGATTTTGAATACCAATTAAATATGTAACTACCTTCATGTGTATAAGTTTCTAAGTGGACACTAAGTCCTCAAAGAAACATGCACACACAATGTAGGTACAAGGTCAAGCACATGATATTCAAGAGGAAGTCATAAATACACCGATAAGAATTTTTTTGCTTAGAAGCAAAGCACATAGCTCAAATTATTCTTAAAGGGTATAGATGAACTTCCAACACCAAGTTCTCAAAGCATCACAAATACCCACATAGGATAAGTGATAGTTGGGATACTTCGAGACACAAAACAAATATCACATAAGGCAAATGATTTATGAGAATTCATCAATATTGCATATGAGAGACTTTGAAATGAATTTGCTAGATTAACATATTGGGGATCCGAGAATCATGAAAATGATTATATATAAATATATATTCCCCTTGATGTTTAATCATCCCGGCTAACTCACATTTGCAATGAAGATGTATTGAATCAAACTTTGCAAAAACCATATCAAATGCAACCTAGAGAAACTCATGCCAAAGAACAACCTACACAAGGTTGAGAGCTAGAAGTATATGCATGAGTTAGATACTTGTTACCGAGATAGCATTGACGGTGTAGAAGATGAGAGTTCACAATCATCCAAGCTTGACTCCAAGAAGCACATGGTGAAGACATCTTCTCTAAATAGAGGCAACCTTCCAATGCATCGCTCATGTACCTAAAACAAATTAAGTACACAATGGTACCCAAACTAATTGGGTCCAAAGTAGTTAGTCCAACTACAATACATAGGACAAACTCCGCATAAATATGTGCATATTGATATGAAATAGAATTTCATGCACATCTTAGCCATTTAGGATTTGATGGAGTTTATCCTATATATTGGATCAACGAAAGTAAACATGCCATAAGATATACAAATAGTAAATATGCATGCACAAAACTTTCAAAAACCAAGCGAGATACAATTTGGACAAAACACCAATTAAATCAAGAAGCTACACAAAAGTGTGGCAAGAGAAGGATTTGTCCTCATTGTATCAAAGACTCGAACCAACCCATGATTGGAGAAACCAATTTGAAAAGATATCAAATGAAATCAAGGTCAAGCCTAAACCAATGAGCATAAGAAATAAATCAAACAAACATGCTCGAAGGTTTATCTCATCCAAAAAGGTAGACTAGGAACCATGGGATGAGATAGCCAACTCCACAAAGAAGAGTAAGGTTTCAACAACTAAACCAAACCCTCTACACTTTTCATGATGACACAAAGTACCAAGACGAAAAATGTTTGTCTTTCAAAGAGACATGTCATCGGGAACAAAAACCAATTGAAGACGACTAATGTTGAATAACATATAGGATTGCTCCCCCAAGATTTGTGCATTACTTATGATCTTGTATTTGAATACAAAATGCACAAAAATGGGATCATCACTTTCCATATATATTGTTAACCAATTAGTCATGTTCAAGAAGAGCAATAAGATACAAAACCAATTTAAAGAATAGTGTTTTAAAGAGTATAGAGTAGCTTCCCCATGATTAGTGCATTTTTAAGATCTTGTATGTAAATACAAAATGCACACAAGTGGGATCATTACCCTCCATATATCTTTTTGAACACAAAGTTCAAGAAGATCAATAAGACCCGATAACAATTAAAATGATGATGTTCTACTCAATGTAGGATAGCTCCCCCAAGAATAGTGCATTACTTAGAATTAAGTCTTTGAATGTAATTGCACAACAATGGGATCCTTGCTTTTCCTTTCTAACGATAGCACAACACAAATTATGAGTAGAGCAACAAAAAGATCCAAATGAAGCAAAGAAGACAAATGGGTGGTTAAACCAACACAAACTTGGCGATAGAATAATACAACTTAAGAACAATAGCCAATGTAAATATGATCAATACATTTACCACGAATATAATTATCACTTGTCAAAGACAATGATTGTATGGAGACATTTCTCGGTGGTATATGACATATATGTATTCAAGATCATATTCACAAAACATAAGCATGTGGCAAAATAAAAGAATTGAAAACATGCTTATCTAGATATTCTTGATGACTTCACAAATTCAATGATCATTCTAAGCATCAAGAAACTTTCTCACAAACAAGATACCAAAAGATGGTCCATCAAAATGCATTTAAGCAAATATGGAACTTGTTTGAGTACCATGCCACCTAGGAACAAGATAATCAACAATATCAACTCTAGGTGACACTACCTCTCATGTTCACATTTTCTAGGCTTGTAATATGCACATAGCTTATTACTCCCCCATAATGTGATAATCCATTCTTTGTAACAAGAGGCAAAAGAAATCCAACAAGAGATAATTAATGGACATTAGAATTTGAATTTCTCATGAGTATACCACAAAGAGAGTAGATGATATTGAAATATCACTACTAAGTGGTATTCCTCATGAATACACATTTTAAGGGTGTGAGTTACCAAAAAGCACATCACTCCCCCAAAATGGGATAGTCCATTAAAAATCCCTAAAAGAGCCAATTAAGATAAAAACAAATAGACAAGAGGCTCAAACATACATGGTGTGCAAACCAACATACACAAGCTTGATTACTCAACATAAGTAAGTAGAGTGCACAACACATATGAAACACTAGTAAGGCACAAAACCAAACACATGCAAGGGTGCAAGTAACTTTCAATGAGTACATATGAAGTAAATACAAGTTACCGCAAGGAGGAGCACTGGATAAATGCTAAGACAATATAATCCACTTGACTTGACTTGAGATAATATGGATGATGAAGATCCCTTAATTCTTCATGATGTAGTCAAGTCTCCAATGTCCTCCGTTTACACCTATTGATCAAGTTTGAGCTTGTTGGTCCCCAACTAAGTTGGGTCCTAAGAGGTTAGTCACAATAGGTTTGGCAACCCAAATGGTTCTTTTCTTGACACCACTTTGAGTACCAATAAATTTGGCAAACACATTGCCAACCTTATCCTTCCGAAGAGAATGGACATTATCAATAGTAGAAGGGTTGAATAAGGTACCATGAGTGCAAGAAGAAGCAAAGTGATCCTTCCCACGACATTTGTAGCAAAGGCGGCTTTTACCTTTCTTCTTGGGAAGGGAAGGTTCTTCAACTTGGGAAGCTTGAGTTTGAACTTGGGGTTGCTTCCCTTGTTGCTTCTCACTAAGAGGCTTCTTCTTCAAAGGGCAAGATCTCACATGGTGCCCTTCAACCTTGCACTTGAAGCACACAATCTTGGCCGAATCAATAACTTGTTTTTGGCCCTTCTTCTTGATGAACTTGTGCTTCTTCTTGACATTGGACTTGTTCTTGTTATTGGAGTTGAATCCAAGTCCACTCTTGTCATGAGGAAGTTGTTGCACTCTCAACATGTTGTCGAGGGTGGACTTCCCTTCATGACACTTCTTCAAGTCTTTCTTCAAGGAAGTGACTTGTGCCTTGAGCTCTTTGAGTTCCTCTACATGGTTAGTTTCAACACATATACTAGAGGAAGTAGTAGCTACATTGCTAGAGCAACAAGGCAAGGAAAGTAATTCATCACAAGATGTAGCAATTGTATGTGATGTAGAATTACTAGTACTAGCACATTGCAATAATGCATTAGTAGTAGAAGTTGTGCTAGTGTCCATAGGAGGCTCACAAGATTTTACCTTCGTAGTGACCGCCTCATGAGCTAACTTTAGCCTAGCATGGGATGCTAGAAGATCCTCATTAGAGCTTGAAAGCTTTTCATGATTTTCTTCTAATATCCCATACTTGCTAGTTAGCAAATCAAGTTGAGCCCTTAGCTCAACATTCTCCTTCAAAATAGATGCTTCACACAAAGTGGAGTTAGTAGCACAAGCATCATTATCATTAGAAGTGGAAGGAGACAACATGACAAGCTCATTATTTAACTTAGCATTTTGTTTACTAAGCACATTACATTTAGCAATAGCATGTTCATGTTCTTTAGTGAGTTTAGCAATTTTGGAGTTATGAGACTCCATGATAGTTTCAAGTTGCTCTTGAAGGTGAGCATTAGTTTCTTGTTCATCTTCTAGAGATGATTGAAGAGATACCTTTTCATAGGCATCTTCTCTCTCAATCTCACCTTTTAGCTCAAGAACATCCTCAAGCTCACCTATACGGCTCATAAGAGATCCAAAGTGTTTCTTGCCAACTCCTTGCAAGTTAGTCATGAAATGATCAAAAGCAATAATTTCTTGTTTGATTTCAAGACTAGTATCATCATCAACATCATCATCATCATCATCATCATCACCATGAGATATATTGGAGTGCACGGTAGGACCTACCTTATACTCCTTAGCCATAAGGCAAAGGTGAGTAGTGGATGAAGACGATGAAGAGTTACTTGAAACACCATTGAGGTCCAAGTCTTGTTCCAACAATTGTTGGAATTCCTCTACATTGTTAGCCAAACAAGTACTAGAGGAAATAGAAGCACTTTGATCATGGCAACAAGACAAGGAAAGCATATCATCATGAGATTTAGTTAAGCAACTACTACATGATATGCAAGGACTATCAACACTAGCATTTAAAACATTTGAAGGGCTAGAGGTGTTTAAGTCCAAAGATAGAGCATTGCAATAAGATGGGTGAGAAGTATAGTCAATAGTGGATTCACCATCAAGATTGCAATTTCTATCACCACTCACCATATCATTACCTTGTGGCAAACCACATGTCGGTGAAGTGGAGGAAGTCGTGAGCTCATCACGACCGGATGTGGAAGGAGGACAATCATCCTTGGAAATGTTGGACACCTCATATATATCTTGAAGTTTTGTCCATAATTCATGAGCGCTCCGAAAAGGCATGATTGCCGCAAGGACTACATCGCTCAAAGCACATATAAGACCATTAGATGCTAGAGTATCGAGATAAGAGTTTTTCTCATCCTCTAAGGATAATTCTTGTGAATCATTTGGAGGAGAAAAACCCATATCTACAATACTCTCTAAATTTGAACCCATGTCTCTAAAAAGCTTAAGCATGCGAATTTTCCAAACATCATAATTTGTGCCATCGAATCTATAAGAGGGATTGTGCACTAGATCTCTAAACGACATCTTTCTCTCTAGGCGGTTAGTCCTAATAATGAGATAACCAGGCTCTGATACCAATTGAACGGATAGACGTCGCCTAGTGGGGGGGGGTGAATAGGCGATTTAAAACTTTTTCGAGGAGCCGGAATATCCGGTCCAAGAGTGACCCGGAAATTCCGAGTAGACGGAATATCCGGTCCACAATGATCCGGAAATTCCGGTATGCTTGATAAAGGCGGAATAAAACTAGAGGTTTACTTTAACAAGCATACAACCTAGATAAGAAAACTAGGCTCACTTATGTTCACCAACAACTTAAGCTAAGCAATACAAGTAACAAGATGATAGCAAGATATATGACTTCAAGCACGAAGGCTATCACAATGTAAAGTGCATAAGTAAAGAGCTCGGGTATAGAAATAACCGAGGCACGCGGAGACGAGGATGTATTCCCGAGTTCCACCCAAAGGTGTACGTCTCGTTTGGAGAGGTGTGCGCAACCACAACAGGTTAGCCGCAACGCCACAAAGGCTCACCTTCTTCTCCTGATGAACTCAACCACAAAAGGTTCGAGTTCACCTTCCACTATTGATCTCCTTTGGGGCGGAGATCGAATCCCGTACAACTCTTGAGGCACACACCCACAACTTAATTGGGGGCTCCCAAGTCTTGAGGCACACACCCACAACTTAATTGGGGGCTCTCAAGTGACCACAAAAGGTCTTGACCACAAAAGGTCTTGGCCACAAAAGGCCGGCCACAAAAGGCGTCTAGGGTCCAAAGACCCAAGAGTAACAAACTCACAAGTAATACCACCACAAATCCTCGTGGAGGGCTCAAACCGATGCAAATGCAATGGCAAGAGCACACGAAGTGCTCGAGTCCTTCACTCTCAAATTCCAACACAACAACAAATGTTTATGGGGGAATAAGAGAGGAAGAACAAAGGAAACCACAAAGGAGTCAAATCCTTCACTCCCAAATCCCACCAAAAGCAACTAATGCTTATGGGGGGAGAAGAGAGGAAGAACAAAGAGGAAGAACCACAAAGGAACTCCAAGAACTAGATCCACTAAGTTCCCCTCACTTAGAGGAGAGATGGATTGGTAGGATTGCAGATCTAGATCTCCTCTCAACTTTCCCTCAAGAATATGGAAGATTCAATGGAGGGATTGAGAGGGAAGTGAGATTTCCAAGGTCAACAATGGAGTAGGAGAGAGGGAAAAAACGTGCTGCCTTGGATTGGCTGAGGAGGAAGAAGGGGAGGGGTATTTATACCTCTCCAGGAAATATAGCCGTTGGCAGTTTTGACACTCGGAATTTCCGGTATAAGTGAGACTCGGAATTTCCAGTCACCCGGAAATTCCGGTCTAGAGAGACTCGGAAATTCCGGTCATCCGGAAATTCCGGTCTAAGAGAGCTCGGAAATTCCGGCTGGAGTCAGAAGCAAAACCAAACTTTTCCTTAGCCATTTCTGGAGTACTTTTCTGGGGGCACTCGGAAATTCCGGTATATGGAAATTTCCGAGCACAATTTCCGACTGGAGTCAGAACCCTTTTTCTCCTTTCCTTAGCCGTTTTCTTGGATGAGCTGGGGAACCGGAAATTCCGGTAGGGCGGAATATCCGGCCCCAATAATCCGGATCAGCAGAACATCGAAACGAAAACTGCTATAACTTTTGCAAATGAACTCTAAATGAGGTGAGACCAATTTTGTTGGAAAGATAGCGACGAAGACTACCCAACAATATGGCAAGGTGTGGGACTTTCCTCAAGGTAGAACCGGCAATATTTCCGCCACCGAAAACGCAACAAGTTGTCCAAAGTAAAACCGATTTCGATGAACTAGAGCTTGACATGGAGATGAACCAAGCTCTAATTCCTCACCAACATAAAAGCCAAATAAGAACCAAGAAACATGATATGCCAAGTATGCAAAGGTTTGAGCTCTCCACAAGAATGCGATCAAGTTACTAACTTGAGAGCCCCTCTTGATAGTACGCATATCTATCCTATAGCCCTATCAAGATCATACCTTTGCCTTGAGCATTCCACTTGAGTTGGATGATGACTATCTTGATCTCTTCAAGTGGATCATCTTTCTTGATTGCGCGTCCAAACACTTGCTTGATGAAGACTTCTCCAAATACTCCCCCATGCTCACAATGGGAGAGTCTCGCTAAGCTTCGTCTTCATGTATCCATTGCAAGCACCAAGCATAGGATCTTTTCGAGAAAGTTTCTCTTGGTCTTGCACAACTCATCTTTTCTTCACTAAGATGATGTCTTGAATCTTCAAGACATACTTGCAATAAGCTTCACTCAACACATGAGCTTCAAGAGTTCAACACATGAACTCCACAATTCCATGGACATGCTCTATAATGATATCTCAAAGCAAACATTAGTCCATAGAGATTGTCATTCAATTACCAAAACCACACATGAGGGAAAATTCTCTTTCAACATGCTTGATGAAGACTTCTCCAAATGCTCCCCCATACTCCGTTATGGGAGGGACTCGCTAAGCTTTGTCTTCATGTTTCCTTTGCAAACTTCAATCAAAGGATATCTTCCGATATGCATCATATTGAACTTGCACTTCATCTTCTTCTCTTGATATGTATGATGGCTTGGAGGTAAACATGATTGTTCACTCAATCTTCTATTCCAAGCCATACTTGGAATGAGCTCAACTCTACACATGACCATTCATCATATAAACCCTTGAATAGAGCATTGGTCATTAAGTCATCTTGTAGAGTCCAACACATGAACTCTTATAATTTCCCATGGACAAGATCTATAAAGAATATCTCAATGTAAACATTAGTCCATAAGGATTGTCATTAATTACCAAAACCACGCATGGGGGCAACCATGCACTTTCAGAGAGCTCGGCGCGACGAAGACGACGAAGATGACCACGAGGTCGGGTGGAGGAAGTAGGCCTCCGAGTACTGCTAGCGCAGCACCTCGCAGGGCTTTACACACATACGGTGGAGACGACGGCCTCCGAAGCTCCAGTCTAGGACGAGCAGTGGAAGACTTGGACCGGAACACCAGCAGCGCGGCAGCGGGCTATGGTGGAAGAGATCCCCTCATCCTCCTCGGCGCAACTCCGACAAAGGGAATCACGAGATCGAGGAGAAATAAGAGAATTAATTGGTGAATTAAAAGGCCAGGGGTGCCCCTTCTTATATAGGCTCCCAGGGGGAGCCAAGCTTGCCAGCCAGGCAATGTGGGACTATCCCCCATTGCCTGGTGCGGCTAGCCTTGGTGCGCCGGCCCTAGGTGGGCCCCACTTGGCCCACCTAGGCCGGCCAAGGCTCCCCACCGAATTCCCTTGAGGGGTCCCCCCCCCCCCCCCCCACACACACACATGGGCCTTCTTTCGACCAGAAGGCCCATTTAGGGAAATCAGCCTAAATAAATTCGAAAATAAATATATAAAATCATATTTAATCATTAATTACACTAATTAATATCAAACATATTTTATATAATTTATTCTAGCTCCGAAAACTATTTCGTCGCTGCCCGATCTCCATCAGACCATTACCGGGACGCTCCCGGTGATCTCTTTCCTTTCCGGTTGTCTTGTCGAAACCCCTTAAGTGTGTTACCCTAGCGGTTCGATATAATAACAGGTATGATCAAGACAACTCTATGATCAACGACTAACTCATAGGCCTGGACCCCATGAATTAATCCCTCTGATATAACGAATGACTTTCATCTATCAAACCTGGACGTATAGTCTTAAACCCTTTGTCATGGTGATACTTAGCGTGTCCGAGCATCATTCTCAGATATCTCCATACCTAGCATGATCTCCTAACCGACATCGCTATCTTCTACTCGTCTATGATATTATGTCAGTTGGTGACCTAGTCACATGTTTGTAAACTCATTTGACATAATCTCACCGAGTGGGCCCTAGAGTATCTATCCGGCTATGAGGACTGACAAATCCCTCTGTTTACCCCTCGTCTCAACTACCCCCTTCCGATACCCAAAAGTATCACCTATCATTGTCACACTATATAGGATATGACGTTTGGTGCGATCAAAGTATCTTCCAGGGATAACAATAAGAGTTGATCTCACGGTCTTAAGGCGTAATCACTATGTCCTATAAATACTGAGTATGTCCATCACATCGTTACACCTAACGATATGACTTCCATTGCCGACCGGCGCCATGCTCTATGATCGGAAAACCTCGATCATCAATCGCGCAACGAAACTAGTCTTAGTAGAGGCTACTAGGGACCTGGTTGTTTATCTACCACACCTGTATTAATTTTTTTGCTTAATACAGTTATAGCATGCATAAAACATATAATGAACAATTGGGATATTGCCAATAAACTATGTTTATTAAGTGCCTCTAGGGCATATTCCCTTCAGCGGGAGGAGAGAGAGAGGATCAAGTGTCATCTCAAGAGGGAGCTCCCACCCCTCCATATATAGGAGAGGGAGAGGTTGGGTCGTTGCCCCTTAGGGGTGACTCCACCTCTTCCATCTTGATGTGAGTGGAACATCCACTCATGCCCACTCACTCTCTTTTAATCTCCACTCAAAAATCTCAAGGGTTTTTCTTTATTAAATAAAACAATTTCATTTCCTTTTAATATTTGTCAATTCTATTAACAAAATTAAAACTTATCCCCTTGGTTCATTTGTTAATTCTATTAACAACAATTGGCAACGTTTGACAATCAACCCATTGAACTATTTCAATATTATCCGAAACAATTTCGGTACTGTCCAAACTTTTCTCCGAAATTCCGTGTCTACCCAAAAGCGTCGACAAACCTTAAGTGTGTCACCCTACGGTTCGTGAATAATGTAGACATGATCGAGACACCTCTCCGATCAATAGTCAACAGTGGGCTCTGGAGATCCGTAATGACTCCTACATATTCGACGATGAATCTTGTGATCGTGTGAACCAAAAACGTCATAATCAATTCCTTTTGTCTCACGATATTTTACTTGTCCCAGATCCGATCATTGGTATCATCTATACCTAGTTCGATTTCGTTCTCGACAAGTACTCTTTACTCGTTCTGTGATACGACATCCTTGTGACCTAGTCACGTGCTTGCAAGCGGTGTCGATGTGATATCACCGAGAGGGCCCAGAGTATATCTCTCTGTCATCTGGATCGACAAATCCCACTGCTTGATCCATGAGTCTCAACTAATACTTTCGGAATACCCAACGACACCTTTATAGTCACCCTGTTACGGTATGACGTTTGATGTTATCAAAGCATTCTTCCGGTGTTAGTGATTGACATGATCTCATGGTCTAAGGATTAGGATTACTTCGTATGCTTAGTACAACAATGTAAACTTAATGACTTGATCACATTGCTATACTTCATATGGGTCTGTGTTCATCACATCATTCTCCTAATGACGTGAACCCGTTATTAACAACATCCAATGTTCATGATCAGGAAAACTTAATCATCAGTTAATCAACGAGCTAGTTAAATGAGAGGCGTTACGAGGAACTCTTATTTGTTCATTAGTCACACATGTATTAACGGTTCCAGATAATACAATTCTAGCATAAGAAATAAACATTTATCATAAACATGAAATAAGATAATAACCACTTTATTATTGCCTCTCGGGCATATTCCTTTCAGTGGGATCCCACCATTTTCCCACCTCTAGTTCATTCGTGAATTTCTAGTTCAAATTTTGATCCAAAATTTTGTACTAGAAGTCCCCAAATGAATTAGAAGTGGGATATTGGTGGGATCTCGTTCGCATCTCTAGACGAAATTGAGGTCCAGTTGACTTCATTTCTCAATTAATCTTCAGAACACTCCGACTTGTTGCCATGGAGGTGACAAGAAGTGGGGATTCGGAAGATCTGCTGGCATGCACGGTGTCTCCGTCTTGGTGTCAGGGTTTATTCCTCGATATGCTCTCACGGTGGGAGGGTGTTAGTGGGGAGCTCCGCATCGGCCCCATCTTCAAGTACCGGCTATTCGAAATGGTGGAACTTAATTACCTTAAGTTCCAAGTTGGCCCCGATGAAATGGGCATGTTGAACAATAGATGGTGTGCAAATTCTCTTAGTTAGTACGCACAACTATTTTTGGAGCACATGCCTACACACATCGGAGTTAGAGAAAAACTGTAAGATATTTTTATTTTATTACATGATGAATATTATTCATGCAACACCCCGCTACCACCTCATGCCTACATTTTAGTCTCTAAAAGTTACACATTCACTACTTCCGGTGAAAACTGAAAAACCATTTCAATTGCTACTGTTTATTTTCTTGCTTGAATTAATTAGTGCCGTCACCATTTTCCTCTTGAGTTTATTTAATACATAGGTATGTTTGAGAGTGTCGTCTCAATTGCTAAAGTTTTATTAATATTCTTGTGTTCCCTTTTAAGCCAAGTATAAATTTTGTAACACTTCCAATCAAAGATTCTAATAATGTCCTATACTTGTGGGTCTTAGCGCTCGAGCACGCCAAGTCCAAGGGCGTGCCCTACTTCGACAACCCCGCGCGGGGCCTAGCCGCCGCGTCAAGGAGGAGGCAGGAATCATCAGTTGCGGTGACGCCGACGTCAAGAAGGAGGAGGACCCCTGCGCCGTCTTCAACTATCCCCGCTATTAGATTAGGTTTAGATTTCGTAAATTTTTATTGAAATATGTAAACTATCCTAAATTTGATGAAATTAGTCGAATTTATGTTTTCAAAAAACAATTGGGCGTCGCGAGTGGGGATCAACGATGTCCATATGCGAAAAGCCATCCGGACTCCACCCAAATGTCCCGTAAGGACGACCTTTGGATGATCATTTAAGCGCCGCGAGTGGAGATACTCCAATCTCTTGGTTAAGCAAAATCCAGAACAATTTGGTTCCCTTATATCTTGTCCCAAACATTTTTTCTATTTTGAGATTTGCCACATGCTTTCTTAGATCATCAATTTTGTAACCTCCAATATCACCTAAGTAGTACACTTACATTTTTTATATCAGAGTATGAAAAATGTGTGCTCGTGAAAGATCACTCCTCTCATGGCAACATGATCATCAGCTCATCACCACATGGCACAAAGCAAAGAAAAAGGGAAAAAAAAGGCATTCTGTAAACATAATAACGAGCCTGAAGAAAGCCCCCACCCGTCGTGGCGTCGTGCGCCGTCGTGCCTGCCGACCTCCCCAGTCTCCCTCTCCCTCTCTCTCTCTAACGGCGGCGAGCGAATCGTGTGAATGAGATGAGACGGGGGACGGCGGCGACGGGAGCGGAGTCGGAAGCGCTGCAG
Source organism: Poa annua (assembly GCA_026929855.1). Classification (NCBI taxonomy): domain Eukaryota; kingdom Viridiplantae; phylum Streptophyta; class Magnoliopsida; order Poales; family Poaceae; genus Poa; species Poa annua. Next base: position 85,457,972 of record CM049430.1, read on the forward strand.
GACCGCATCTGGGACCTCCACGACAAGCTCAGCCACGCCATCCTCTCCCTCTCCGCCTGCGCCGGCCTTCCCAACGGGCACGTGGTCGTCAAGGGGCGGCGGCGGCCGCGGCCGCAGGGAGGAGGAGGGTGCGGCGACCCTGCGGAAGAGGCGGCGGCGTCCATGGCGGACGCGCGGGGCCTTCACGCCATCCGCGCCGCGCTCGAGGACCTCGAGGGCCACCTCCACTTCCTTCATGTCAGTACAACCCTGCCCCTCCCTCCTCCTCGTCTTCCTCTTTGTTGAAAAATCGTGGCTCGTCGATATTGCGTGAAATAATCATCCCACTTCACTTGATTATGCAATGGAACAGGTTGTTATCAGTTTATTATCATGGCTATGCTTCCTTTATTGTGCAATTGAACAGTTTGTCTTGTTTGTGAGCTAACTGCATTGAGATGGTTCCGCCGCGCGGATCCGTAAATTCAGATTCAAATGAACATGTTGGTGTCATTTAGTACATTAAAAAAAAACCAGTCCTTCTGATTCGAGACATCGTGGCAGGTGAGTGGCCGTGACCCGTGAGTGTGTTCTGTGCTTGGTCCACAGATGTTCCTCGTTTGACAGTTCGCCCGTGATTTAGGAAACAGACGATACTAAGCCGCATCTTTGTGAGCTGGATGATGGCTTTCTTTGCTCTTCTTGTTTGTCTCTATGATGTTTCATTATTGCAAGCCTGTGTATGCTTCAGCAATTTTGTCCTCTTATGATTTGGGCGCTAGATTCACTCCAAATGTATACGTGTTCCGTTGGCACTTCTGTTGGCATGCATCTTCACTAGAAAGTTCAGGAGAATCTTATCCGTTGAATAGAGACCTCTCATTTCCTGTGTAGCCAATAATGGTACCAAGACACACAATTGATGCAGTTTGTTAGCCCTGTAGCTTGCTGTCTTCTGGCTGATGGGAGTTACCTATGTAGCTTGTTCCTTGTTGTCCTCTTGTTTAAGGTATCAGTAGGAAGTGTTAATATGATGTACAGTTTACTACCATACAAGATTGGACAATTTGTTAGCCCTGTAGCCTGCCGTCCTCTTGTTTAAGGTATCAATAGAACTGTTGTTAATATGATGTGCAGTTAACTTTTTCTTTCCGTCTCTATTTATAAGGCGTTTTGGGACGCCTATAAACTTACCAAAACGTCTTATAGAAAAGTGACTGATGAAGTATCATTTTTTATACAAGATTGAGTCCTAGCGAATGAGCTGATAACATATTGCTGCTTCTTATAGCAGTAATTGCAAGTTTCACGATCAGCTACCTTATTTTCATATTTGTAAAATTGAGTACTTCTACATGATCATGAAAAACATAAACCAATGATTAGAAGCCAAGATGTTTACTTATTTGTGTCACATTGGCTTGTAGGATGTTCGGTTACAACAGCGTGCTGAACGAGATGCTGCGATTGCTAGGGTCCAGCAAAGTCGTATTCTCCTTGCTGCAAGGTTGGCTGAACATAGAGGAAAGGGGCATGGAGTCATTGAGGAAGCCTTAGGTTTCGTGGGCGATGTGCTTGACAAGAGCCAATTTGTCTCACCAGAAGATGTCTATAGGATGCACAACCAGTCAGATGAAGAGGAGGACCGCAGGGGACATGGTTCAAACATGGTGGTGCGTGTGGTATCCTGCACTTTTGCTTTAGCCAAGAATATTTTAGGATTCGAGAGGATGGGTAGCGTGCTGGGTAATGCTACTGTGCTTGCAGTAAGTATGCTCGCTTTCTTGCAGCTGCATCAGTTGGTGTTGGGTAAACAAACTCCAGCAGTTCAATATAGGAGAACGAATTGTCGTTTTCATTCTGGAGGATCAAGAAAAGATAGTGAAGAAAAGCATCTGGAAGTGCTATTAGCTAGAGGTTGAGGGCTCATCAGATGGTTTGTACAGGAAGCTTTGTTCTCTTTTCAGTTTTGGTCGGTTTTCTTAGGTCACTAGTCATGCATTCTTTTGGATGGGCTGATCTACAGTCTACCTCCATTATTAGAAGTTGTCCACACACGTTGTAAACGGTTTGAGGTTGCAATAGATGGAGTACTGGAAGAGTCAGTGAGCCGGTTTCTTTTTCTTCAACTAACCCAGAAGAATCAATGCTTCAAGGGCAACAGGTCTGAATTTGCTAGCTTATATGGTACTAGTGCAAGAGATCTCCTTTTTGGGTTACATAATATTTCAATATGTTGGTTGGAGCTTTTGATACTAAGCCTCATTTGCTTGTCTCTTCGATCAGTGATATGGCCTGAAGGTCTTTGCTTAACTGACTTTACTCAGTGATTTGTATATAACGTAGAAACGGTACAAGCACACAAGTATACAACTGTAGACCGTAGTGAATGTGTCAAGTCTTCAGTGTGTTTGGGAATTGCTCTTTCTTGTGCCTTGTTCTTCACACCAGTCGGTGCCATTTTTTCTTTCCATATTTTCACCACCCTTCCGCCATGGGAATTACTTTCTTGTGCCTTGTTCTTTGGAAGCTGGCATGCGGTGTAAATCAATTGTCATTTTGTCGCCAGTTTGTGTCTTCTAATGTATCCTTGAAAAAAATGCCTTCACATGTACAGTTGGAATCAGTCGCCGGCAAATGATGTGCTAGAGCACAACAAGATCTGCTAATCTGGTGCTCATTTTATTCCCTAAAATATGGAATTAGCATCTTTATTCAAGTGTCATGGCAAATTCTCTAGCAGAATCTATATCTGGCAGCATTCTATATCTTTAGTGAGAAAGGAACCAGCCCGAGGGTCACCTTTGAAGTAGGAATTGGATTCCCCTACTTTATAGTCAACAATTGTGTGCTAGGGTTATCTCATTCGCGTGATTACATACATGACAGTTGGTGGATCCTCATGACAACCTCTCAATGGTGGATGTCTAAATCCAGGCCGTAAAAGGCTGAACAGCCAAACCGGTGTTCCAACTTCCAAGAGCTCTTTCACCCTTCCTTTTTCCAATGCCTTCTTTAGGCTCTAGTTCTCTTTTATTTTATTTCCTCCTTTGATTTTAGCCGTTAGTTTCTGTCTAGGGTTCACAATTAAAACAGTAATTACAACTTTTTTCCCTCCAAGAGCGCTGTCAACTAATGTAATTACAACTTAGCTGCAGCAGTCATCCAAAACTCATCCATAACGGAACTATCGATAACAGATCTCTATCGTGCAGCTGTATAACAGGCAAAAGGATGGAATGGATGCTAGGAAAGGTTAGCTTCATACGGTACAAGCTAATTGAACAACCAAACAGCACCCAAAATATACCATAGAAAGGACAGACAAAACAGAAGAGGGCAACAATCAGGTAAAAGAATAGCTGGAATTTCAGTTCCCATTTTTTTCATTACTTTGTTATCTGGGTGCACCCATATATGCCTTCTGCCATGATTTGGCAATATGACATTTTAAATTCAGTCAGGTGGACAGTACGCCCCCACATAATACATCCCATATGGTAGAACAGGAACAAAGATACAAGAGATGCAGCGAAGGTGGCTGCAACATCATCCACCTAGAGAGCTGCTGCATCAGCCCATCGCATACTTTTGGGTCCAGCTCCTCGCAGTGGACTCGTACTTCACACGGTCGCTCTTGTACATGTGTGCAATCTCCGGAACCAACGGGTCATCAGGGTTTGGGTCCGTTAGCAGAGAACAGATCGAAAGGAGTACCTGGAAATAGCGGCTTATGAGAACTAAAAAAACATACATAGTTGGGTGTTTGATATACTTTGGCTTGAGCTGTAAAGGCTAAATTCTGCTAGAACTCCAGTTCTTAGTAGTAACCATGTTGCATCACATTTGGCATGAACGAGTTTGTTACAAAACTGGTGAGCTGAAGGATCAAGTCACCTTGGAAACTGTCAATGCAGGGCTCCATTGCTCCTTCAAGATATCAAGACATATGCTCCCGTTACTGTTGATATTTGGATGGAAAACCTTCGTCTTAAAAGCAACCTGAAAATTCCTTTCATCAGTATTTAGCTACAGCTCAACAAAAGATCACAGGACCACTTGAATTGTAAAAATACATTTAGCCAAGCACAATACTCTTTACAAAACAACATATTAGTTCTCTGAAACTATTGCCTGCGGCAAAAACATTTTATATTAACAATGAACATGCCTGGCATTGAACAACATTAGACCTTCCTAACCACAAGTATTCAAGGGCATCTAACATGCATCTCTGATTTCTCACTGCCAAGCAGATAGAAGAAGTAAAATGTAGCAGAAAGAAGTGCTTAAAACTGAACCATCATAGTAATTATGCATGCACACGTGCATAAATAAATAAATAAATATCAACGTATGCAAATGGCAATGACTTGGTGTATTATACCAGTCTTTTGGAACAACCTCAAAACGCTACAGAACTATTTTAAAAAAGGCAGACTGTCTACTCCTAGGAATAATGTTTGCACTGGAGATTGTGTTGACCCGCATACCTTGGGTGGCTTGAACGGGTAGTCCGGTGGGAAGTGGATAGTAACCAAAAAGACGCCCCCGGCGTATGGGCTCTCGGTCGGACCCATGATCGTTGCTTGCCAGTGGAACATATCTTCTGCTACAGGGCCTGTTCATTGGGAAAGAAAAAACAGTTGTTTCAGTCATACGTTACCGGCTTAAGATGATGATGATACAGTGGGGTAGGTAACGTGATACATAATTTCAGATGACAGGGCGGCTGTAATCAGTTTTAGTGCATCAGAGGATGGCCATATTCAGCAAGCAGGCTTGAGCATGGCCATGTGTGGTCCGCTGTCACAGTTTTGGCAAGCCATACATACTAATCTGGGGTCTGAAAGACTGAAAAGGCTACAACGTTGTGTATGTCGCTACTAATTCAGTATGTAACTCTCTATTGGCTCAAAACAGTAGGATAGGCAGTTAGATGCCTAACATATATATAGAGTCCTTGACAACCGGTCGATAGATCTAGAAACGGCTCCCATGAAAAGCATACATCATGCATAGATATATACAGGGGGTACCAAGCACCACTGAATCTCCGGGGAGGTATTATTTTTTTGCGAATCATCTCCGTGGCAACAGTATAATCACTAGCAGTACAATAATAAATAAGTAGATCTGGCTGGGGTGGCAGTAAAATTACCTGCGCTGCAGGAGGTGGGGGGATCCCGCTGCAGGTCCTTGAGCTCCTTGAGGATCCGCTTGGACGCCATGGCAGGCTACGTAGAGCTTCCGATCGAAACGGAGGGGGAAAGGTGGAAGTGGGAGGGAGGGGATAGATCGACGGGGGGCGGCGCGTGTATCTATAAGTAGAGGAAGGGAGGAGGAGATTGGGTCGGGCTGGGTTGGAGTTGGAGCGGAGGATGGTCACGCGCACGGCTGGGTCTCCCGAACCTTCTGGCTCTGGAATCTGGATGGAGGAGCACGCGGTGTTGACATCGACTCCGACCCCAGAGCCAACTGTAAGAGCAATCTAGCAGAACCCGTACACGGTCCATCCTTAAGAAATAGTCTAGGACACCTCCTACGGGCTCAATTGCCCCGGACAGTTCGGATTTGAGCAGCCTGACCCAAAATCAGGCTAGGACTGTCCAAACGACTGTCCGTTTTTGGTCCGCGGCTGCTAAAATCTGGACCAAATTTGGTCCATAATTGAGCAGCCTCCCGGACAACTCTGGACATAATCGTGTCCTCTACTTGGCGCCCTGGCCCGTCAAAAAGAGGCACACATTTTGCCCTTTCCTCTCCCACCCCCAGCCTCTGCCGCAGCTCCCAAAACCCTATCCATGTCCGACGCAGCCGGAGCCGCCGCAGCCCTTTCCGCCACCGCCCCGCCGGCCGAACCCACCGCCCCGTCGCCAAAGCCGATGCAAAAGCCCAAGGTGCTCACGGACGAAGAGAGAAGGGAGCAGTTGGCCAAGAGGGCGGGGCGGAGGAGGAGAAGCTGTCGCCGAAGGACGACGAGCGTACCAGGATCACCCAGGCGGCGGCGGAAGCGGTGATGAGCGTGTTGGGCATGCGTCCGGCGACCGCGACCACGACGTACGTGCCTCCCTCGCAGGCCGCCAGCTCCAACACGTCCGCGGCCCGGTCGCGCTTCCCCCTCGACGCCGACGCATCCCCCCGTCGACGTACGGGTACTTGCCCGGCCGTGACCCGACGCCGCAGCCCTTCTACTCGCTTGAAGTGGAAGATTCGTCGCCGCTCCGCGGCCCCGCCGTGGGCTCGATCGATCTGAACACCGCGCCGGGCTCTGGGCTGTCCGCGCCCCGCAAAAGTTGCATCTGCGTTCCGCCGGTCGTTCTTCCCGTGCCCCACAACCTGTTCGACGAAACGCCGGTCCCGTCGACTCAGTCGACTCCGGGACTGACGTTTGAGGAAGGCGACGCGTACATGAACGGCTTCATCAACGAGAATGGCCGTGCGAGCTACATTGACGCCGGGGACGAGCAGGAGGAGGACGGAGCGGACGGCCGGGACGAACCCCACATCGCCGACATGTCGTTGTTCATGGACGAGCTTGAAGGGAATATGCCCTAGAGGCACTTAATAAACATAGTTTAGTGGCAATATCCCAGTTGTTCATTATATGTTTTATACCATGCTATAACTGTATTAAGCAGAAACATTAATACAGGTGTGGGAGATAAACAACCAGGTCCCTAGTAGCCTCTACTAAGACTAGTTTCGTTGCGCGATTGATGATCGAGGTTTTTCGATCATAGGGCATGGCGCCTCGGCAATGGAAGTCATATCGTTAGGTGTAACGATGTGATGGACATACCCAGTATTTATAGGACATAGTCGTTACGCCTTAAGACCGTGAGATCAACTCTTATTGTTATCCCTGGAAGATATTTTGATCGCACCAAACGTCATATCTTATATAGTGTGACAGTGATAGGTGATACTTTTGGGTATCGGAAGGGGGTAGTTGAGACGAGGGGTCAACAGCGGGATTTGTCAGTCCGCATAGCCGGATAGATACTCTAGGGCCCACTCGGTGAGATTATGTCAAATGAGTTTGCAAACATGTGACTAGGTCACCAGCTGACATAATATCATAGACGAGTAGAAGATAGCGATGTCGGTAACGAGATCATGCTAGGTATGGAGATATCTGAGAATGATGCTCGGACACGCTAAGTATCGCCATGCCAAAGGGTTTAAGACTAGACGTCCAGGTTTGATAGATGAAAGTCATTCGTTATATCACAGGGATTAATTCATGGGGTCCAGGCCTACGAGTTAGTCGTCGATTATAGAGGAGTCTTGATCGTACATGTTATTATATCGAACCGCTAGGGTAACACACTTAAGGGGTTTCGACAAGACAACCGGAAAGGAAAGAGATCACCGGGAGCGTCCCGGGAGGGGTCCGACGGAGATCGGGCAGCGCCGAAAGAGTTTTCGGAGGTAGGAAAAATTATATATATTATGTTTGATATTAATTAGTGTAATTAATATGCAAATATGATTTTAAATATTTATTTTCGAATTTATTTAGGCTGATTTCCCTAAATGGACCTTCTGGTCGAAAGAAGGCCCATGGGGGGGAACCCTCAAGGGAATTTTGTGTGGGAGGCTTGGCCGGCCTAGGTGGGCCAAATGGGGCCCACCTAGGGCCGGCGCACCATGCCTTGGCCGAACCAGGCTGTGGGATAGTCCCACATTGCCTGACTGGTAAGGTTGGCTCCCCCCGGGAGCCTATATAAGAAGGGGCACCCCTGGCCTTTTAATTCACCAATTAATTCCCTAACTCTCTCTCGATCTCGTGATTCCCTTTGTCGGAGTCGCGCCGAGTAGAGGAGGGGGATCTCTTCCACCATAGCCCGCTGCCGCGCTGCTGGTGTTCCGGTCCAAGTCTTCCGCTGCTCGTCTTGGACTGGAGCTTCGGAGGCCGTCGTCTCCACCGTATGTGTGTGACGCCCTGCGAGGTGCTGCGCTAGCGGTACTCGGAGGCCTACTTCCTCCACCCGACCTCGGGGTCATCTTCGTCGTCTTCGTCGCGCCGAGTTCTCCGCGACCTAGAGGTCGGCTACGTCGTCTTCGTCGTCAACGCTAGTGCGGGAGCGTAATCCCTGCTATTCGGTGTACGAGGGTATGTATTCCGATCTCCGCCGTACTTCTATATCTGCATAGTGTAGATCTTGGCTAGTTTAAGGATATCGTTGCTAGGAATTTTTTTTGTTTTCTGCACACGATCCCCTTCAGTGGTATCAGAGCCGATCTATCGTAGATATAGCTGTACGTTGTTAGAACCCGTGTTCTGCACGGGGGCACCGTTCCCGTTATTTGCTACCCTCTTGCGTGCACTTGTGATTCCAGCGGCATCGAGTTGATGAAGCGGCCCGGACCGACTTTACACGTACGTTTACGCGAGACTGATTCCACTACTGACATACGGCTTGTACCGTATCTGTGGCTGGCGGGTGCATGTTTCTCTCTCTTTAGTTGGTCTTGCATTTTCAATGGAGGGCCCGAAAAGGATGCTTAAACATGCAATTATTAGATCGTTGTTGTGGTCATAAGGTTCGTAGGTATGAAGCGGTTCTATTTACGAAAGCCCCAAGCCACGTAAAATATGCAAAAGATAAAGTAGAAGTGTCTAACTTTATTTTGCAGGGGCTATGTGATATGGTCAAGGTAGGTTTATTAAATTGTTTATAAACTGTGGGCGCCAAGAAGACCATGGGGCAATGGACTATATCACATTGCATTACATTTGATGTTTTGTGTGCAACTTATATTGTGTGATTGTATATATAGTATATATTAGTTACACGGCGGTAGCTATATAAGATGATCCCTTCAAAATACCACTAGTGTTCTCCCTCCAACGCGCACCACCAAGAAAGTTCTACGTTATGAGGCAGGCCGTGATGATCGGGTGTCAGACATCTTGTCGTTCGCATACAGTGGGTGTAAGCCATGTTGCACAAGCGTCAGCGTGGAGGTTTTTGGTGGCGAGCCTAGCATATTCAGAAATATGGCCTCGGAACAGGGAGACCGAAAGGTCGAGCACGAGTCACAAATTTGGTGTGGCGGACTTTTGTCTACTCTTGAAGTTGTGCCGCCGGCTCTGATGATGAGGGGTGATCCAATGGATGGGGGTCATGCAATCGCTTAAACGACCAGGAGGGATGTTCGTTTGAGTGGGAGTTCAGATAGTTATTTTCTAAAATACTAGAACTCAGAATATAATGAACAGAGTCTGTTTTGCAAACCTTTGTAGATATTAACCATTGTGATAGCATCTTTTCAAATTAGGCGCATTCCTGCGATTGAGAAACTTAAAAGGTTGGGTCCAAACTTCATAGTTTTATGCTTTAGCTTGAGGATACTCCTTGTTTAAACTTTAGCTCTTTGTGTTACAATACCCGCTAGGAGATAAACCCGGAGATTCCGCTAACAAAAGATAATTTGGATTATCGGATTTTGTGCGGATGATATCATCATAGTCCAATGTATGCTATGATCTCTGCCATAGAGAACTACGAGTTTTTTAGATCGCGAACATATGATATGGTCGCTAAACTCGGGGTACACCAAACATTGGGTTGATGAATTTTATCAGTATGTTGACTGATTGTCTTCTCAACCAAGATGGAAGAGAATACACACATTGAGGGAGCACGTGGTGGTCATACTTAATGACATATGTTCATACTTAATGAACATTGAGACGCCTCGCCCAGCTCAATCACTGGATGACAGACATCGTTGCCAAGTGCAAATCCTCTGTCATAGACTATGTCATGCAAGGGGAATCGTTCACCTTCATGGTTCTTGATTACGGTGGAAGTATCAAGAAGATGAAACAGATCGCCGGAAGTCATCAATGATGATGGTGTATATATGATATACATGTTATAAATGTTTTAGCTAAGCAAGTACTCGCATTAGTGACTAAGTTTTGAACTAGTCATGTTTTGTGAAAACCAGGTTTACTGCTTGAGTAGCTTGAAAGGATGAGGCGACATTGCGTGTTGATAATGGCAGTCAAGTTGTTGTGATGGCCATAGACACTCTCCCTCTAGATCTACCATTGGAATAAATTCTTTACGATCGCCTGTTAGTATGATCGTTACAAGTGTGTCTCCTCTAGCGAGACACTTGTTCATACATGATAGTGACAAATTGGTGTCCTATATTTATGAAGTAATGATCATATGCCGATTTGAATTTAGATGGTAGAAGCTCTCACATTCATAATATTAATGCCAAATGATACAAACTTAAGAAAGACACCACATATGTGTGACACTACCGTTTAGTCATGATTATGTTATAGTCAATGCATTAGCTCCATACCGGATGGATCTACAAGTCCTAAGATTTGATCTTTTGACACTTGCAAAATAACTGTGACACCGTTTTTGGAAAACGGGCATATAACTTATTGATAGTCATACATGGAGATGTATGTGGTTCAATGAAGTAATTGACGGGTAGTGGAGACCTTTATTTCGTGAACTTCACTGAACATTTTGAGTATAGCTTGTTGAGAATCATGCATATGGGTGTATGTGAATCAATGAAGTACTTTAACGTGTAGTGGAAGTCTTTATTTCATAGACTCCATGAATATTCCGAGTAGATATATGGATATCCACTACGGGGAATGTTAGTCTGAAATTTTGATTCGATCAAACGAAGTTCAGAATGAAGTAGGAAATAAACTTAACAAGAAAATCAAATTTCCGCGATGCATATCGAGGAATGAAGATTTGAGTTATAATGTTGGCACATCATTGAAAGACTTGTGAGAAGAGTTCCACAAATTACGTTGCATGGAACACCATAGTGTCATGGTGTGTTAGGACGTCGTAATTACACCCTATAGGATAGTGTGTGGTAAATAAATCTCTTACCGAATTATTGTGATCGTTAGAGTTATATGGTAGAAACGTAAACACTTACGTTAGCAAATAGGGAAACCATTTGAATCCATGCAGACAATACCATACGAGTGATGGCATGGCTTTTGAGCCTGGATTGTCGTTTCAGCAATTTAGTGTTTCGATGTAATCGAACCTAAAATGGATTAATCTTTGTAGTATACCCTACCTAAAGAGTTACTTGGGTACATGTCTCACGACATAGGCAAAATCTTTGCCGCGATATACCTTGCGAAAGAAATAGTTTCTTGTCCGAGGGTATAAGTGAGAAAGAAAGTAGAGCAAGACGAAGTTGGTGAACTTCTTCTCCAGACATCAGAGTGGCGCAATCGAAAGTGTTTTCGGTGTCAGGCTCCACAACTTGAAAAGGTTGATGATTCAAGATCATGATGTTCTGAGCTCATACTAAGAGCGTAGGCATACGAGGTTGTGTTCCACACTGTGTGTTACGACAATCTTGTTATGGAGGTCATATTAATGGAATATGATAGACCTACAAACTACGAAGAAGAGATGGTGAACCTAAGTCCGAGAAATGGCTATGAGTCATTTATGATCCGAAATAAAATCCATATACGATTACCAGGTATTGACTTGGGAGATCTTCTTGATGGCATCTAGGATGTTAATAGTATATGGAATTTTATGAGAGAGTAGACATTGAGCAGATTCGATTTGTCGTGAAACAGTTCCGACAGACCACATGAGACTTTGTCTCAAGTGGTGAAGCCTAAATCTATTCTGGGTCGTTTAGCAATCACTATAATTTCGAATGAGAAATTGATAGATGGATAAGGAAACCGTGTATCTTAATAGTGTCATTAAGAAAGAGTTGGTGATCCTGAGGATGCTAAACATGTATGCAAACTTCAGTGGTCCATTCATGGGCTGAAGCAAGCATATCGGAGCTGGAATCTTCACTTTGATAATGTGATCAAAGGATTTTGGAGTTGTCCAAAATAGTTGAAGAAACCTACATTTGCAAAGAAGTGAGTGGGAGCAAAGTAGCTTTCCTTGATCTTGTATGCGGAAGGCATATTTGAGTGGGAGCTAAGTAGCTTTTCCTTGATCTTATATGCGGAAGGCATATTTGAGTGGGAGCTAGGTGTCATTTGTGATTATGTATGCAACGACATATTGAAAGAACATTTCTTAATCCCTAATGTTTTGTGTGTTAGTTAACAATACCAATGATACTAATCCTATTGCTAAGTATTTCAGTTTGGGTGAAACTCATATCACAAATCCTAAAGCCAAATTGAAGAGAAAAAGAGTTTCTGGAATTCTTCCCAGACCCGGATATTCCGGTTCACCAACCCGGATATTCCGGGTCATCCCCAGAAAATTGGCTAAGTCAAGTTCAGAAGTTCTACTGACTTCAATCGGAAAATCAGCTCGGAAATTTCAAGGACCCGGATATTCCGGTTCACCAACCCGGATATTCCGAGTCAACCTCAAGAAAATTGGCTAAGTCAAGATTCAGAAGTGGTACTGACTCCAATCGGAAAATCAGCTCGGAAATTTCAAGGACTCGGATATTCCGGTTCACCAACCGGGATATTCCGAGTCAACCTCAAGAAAATTGGCAAAGTCAAGATTCAGAAGTGGCACTGACTCCAATCGGAAATTCAGCTCGGAAATTTCAAGGACTCGGATATTCCGAGTCAACCTCAGAAAATCGACTAAGTCAAGTTCAGAATTGGTTCTGATCCCAACCGGAAATTCAGCTCGGATATTTTCAAAGACCCGGATATTCCGGGGCACCGGAATTTCCGGTGGTACTTATACCGGAATTTCCGGGTGACCAAGACAGCCAACGGCCAGATTTTGAGGGGGAGTATAAATACCCCCTCACTCACTCAAGAACAGAGAGCTCTCAGATTTTCTCTCTCCTACTATTCTTGAAAGCTCAAATCATCAAGATCTCCCAATCCCCCCACCCAAATTCATAGATCTTTGGAGGATTGGAGGAGAAGGCCCGGATCTACATCCTCACCGAAGGGATTTGCATTTCTCCCCCATTCACTTGGGGATTTCGTGGCTAGGGTTTCCGGTGGGAAAACCTAGTTCACCATTGTTGTACTCTTGGTGTTACCTTGACCTTTTGTGGTCCTTGACCTTTTGTGGTCTTCTTGGGAGCCCCCAATTCAGTTGTGGGTGTGTGCCTCAAGCGTTTGTAAGGGATTCGATCTCCGCCCTAAAAGGGGATCAATAGTGGAAGGTGGACTCGAAACCTTTGTGGTTGAGTTCATCGGAGAAGAAGGTGAGCCTTTGTGGCGTTGCGGCTAACCTGTTGTGGTAGCGCACACCTCTCCAAACGAGACGTACACCCTTGGGTGGAACTCGGGATTACATCTTCGTCTCCGCGTGCTTCACTTGGTTCCCTTTACCCTTTGCTCCCTTACTTACTTATCGTGTTATTGCTTAGATTCTCATTTAGGTAAATTCACCGTAGTTGCATATCTAGAGAATTTACCTTTGTGTTGAGCCTAAATTTGAAAAGACCTAAAACTTGTAATAGCACCTATTCACCCCCCCCCCTCTAGGTGCCGGATTCCCGTTCAATTGGTATCAGAGCCAGGTTCACTTTTAAGGGCTTAACCGCCTAAGTGCAACGATGACGGAATCCGATGCCGAGAGGGCCGCCCGTGAAAAATTAGAGGCGGAGAAGGAGGCGTTAGCCAAAGGGGCAACAATGGCCGATCTTATTGATATGAGATCGTCCTTGGAGGCGCAACTCCTCAAGATGAATGAGATGCTCATGGCACTCTTGAAGTCTAAGGAGCCCGAGGCTACTTCTCCCTCTCCTCCTCCTAAGGAACATGCGGGGAACTCTAAGGAGTCATCTTCGGATGGGTTCAAAGATGTTACCTCAAGTGTTCCCGGGATGGCGGAAAAGGATGAACCACCTAGCTCCTCTAACACCCCCAAAGGAGAGGAATTTCATAATGTCAACCATAATTACTCTCCTAACCCTCATATCCCTCATCCTCATGTAAACTTTAGAAGTGATCCTCCTAAGCTTAAACCTACTCATTTCTCTCAATGGGTATTTCTAATGAAGTCTCATCTATGTAGTGCCTCCATTGAGCTTTGGCGCATCATTGAAGAAGGATACAAGCCACATGATCCAACCAACTTGACAAGAAGAGAGGTGGTTGATAGCCAACTCAACGCCACCGCTCTTCATCAACTCCAAATGGTCGTTGGAGAGAAGGACATGGCGCTCATTCAACAATTCTCCACCGCCAAGGAAGTTTGGAATGCTCTTTCCGACATCTTCGTTGGGAATGAGAGCATGAAGAAGAACCAGTATGATGCCTTATGCAATGAGGTGGAAGGGTTCTACAAGTTGGATGGAGAAAGCCACGAGGACATGTACCGGAGGTTGGTGTTGGTTGCCAACTCCTTCAAGAACCTCGGGGCGGAGTACATTAATGATGCTTGGATCAAGAGGAAGTATGTGACCGCTCTCATGTCCTTTGAGGACACGGATTTGAAGACACTCCAAGGGAGACATGACTTTGCAAAGATGACATCCAATGAAGTTATGCAAGAGATGACCGCATACAAGGTGGCCTCCAAGATTGCACAAGATGCAAGAGCTAGAGCCATAGGGATGCACAAGCATGCCTCAATTGCGTTGAAGGCCACCGTCGAAGAGGAGGATGAAGAGGAGTGTGATGATCAAGTCGAGCTATCTAGTGAAGCTCTCTCAAGCACTCTCACTCAACACATGGCACTTGCGGCAAGAACCTTTTGGAAGAACCCCGGAAGGGCCAAAGCAAGGATTGACAAGAAGTTTCCCCCCAACGGAGGAAAGCCATTCAACAAAGTGAGACTTTGCTATAACTGCGATGACAAGAGCCACTTTGTTGCCGATTGTCCATGGGAGAGAAGAGAGGATCATGGTGGGAGGCTCGTGGCCAAGACGAAGGGCAAGGGTCCCATGCTCATGAAGAAGCCTTTCTTCAAGAAGAACCAAAAGATTGTCTTGGTGACTCAAGAGCAATATCCCACCGATGATGAAGATAGTGACAAGGAGGATACTCCAACGCAAGTGGCCGCACTAGCCATGTCTTCCACAACTCCATCACTCTTCTCCTCACAAAACGAGAGCCTCATCGTCAAGAATGGAAGATGTCTTATGGCAAAGACATCCGAGGTACAACTAACCCCTAACTCCATATCACATGACATTGATGATGCTATGAGCCTAGAAGTCAAGGAAGAAATCATTGCTTTTGATAAATTCATGACTAACTTGCAAGGAGAAGGAAAGAAACACTTTGGCTCAATCATGAGTCGTATAGGTGAGCTTGAGGATGAGCTTGAACTAAAAGGTGAGATTGAGAGAGAGGGTGCACACGCTAAGGTGTCTCTCCAATCCTCTCTCGAAGATGAACAAGAAGCTCATGCTCTCCTCGAGGAGCAACTTGCTAAGATCACTAAGGATCGTGATCTCTACTTTGCTAAATGTAAAATTGTGCAAAATGAAAAGTCCGAGTTTGTAGTTGCTCATGCTAGACTTTGCGAAGACTTCGAGTCACTTGACAATGCTCACAAGGTGTTGACAAGTGATCACGAACGTCTTCTCAAGTCTCGTGATCAACTCCAATCTCGGATATCTACTCTTGAGAAACCTAGCACCTCTACTCCTTTGAATGCTAATGCAAATGTTGTGAAGGGTGTTGCTAGGGTTTTGTTTGTTCCTTCTATGGCAACCAAGCCCAAGACATCTCTTGATAAAGGTAAGGGGACATTCACTACTCCTCTTCATGAGCGAGTGCCCCACAAGGGCAAGGAAGGTCTAGGCTATGTTGCTAAGGAGAAGAAGGAGATCAAGAAGAAGACCAAGTCCGCACAAGCCAAGAAGGTTGACATTGCGAGTGGAAATGCCACAAGGAGCACTCCCACTCGTAATGACTTTGCGGGCATAGCTAACCCCAACTATGCTTTATATGTTGATTATTATGGGGATGTCTATGCTAGATACATTGGTCCTTTTGATGGTTACATTGAATATGCTATTTGGGTACCATAGACCCTTGTTTCTAACCAAAAGGCACCCATTGCAAAATGGGTACCTAAATCCAAGAATTGATTGTGTGTAGGGCCTTGCTTCCGGAGGATCGAAATGGATAATTGATAGTGGGTGCACTAGTCATATGACCGGAAGCAAGGATATTGTAACGGAGTTGAAGCCCAATGATGATCAAATGACCGTTACATATGGTGATAATTCTAAGTCTAAGGTAATAGGGCTCGGCAAGGTGGTAGTGGCACCGGACATCACACTTGTGAATGTCTTGCTTGTCGAGTCCCTAGGTTTCAACTTGATCTCCGTCCATTCCTTAACTTGTTTGGGTTATACCGTTATCTTCGAAAAGAAAATGGTCATTCTCTTGCGGAGCAAGTCTCTCAATGTGTCTTTCGTTGGGTACATTGAGAATGGGCTCTATGTGGTTGATTTCTCCGGAGTCACCACTTCCCATACAATGTGCCTATTCGCAAAGGCGGACTTGGGTTGTCTATGGCATCGCCGACTAGCCCATGTCAACATGAGGACTTTGCAAAGTCTCCACAAGGGTGGCCATATCCTAGGACTAAAAGACCATGTTTCTTTCTCGAAGGATCGAATGTGTAGGGCGTGTGTTGAAGGAAAAATGCATGACATCTACCATCCAAGCAAGACCATCATTTCGTCAAAGAGGGTTTTGGAGCTTCTCCATGTTGACCTCTTTGGTCCCATTCCGGAAGCTAGTCTTGGTGGCAAGAAATATTGCTTGGTGATTGTTGATGACTATTCAAGATACACATGGGTTTTCTTCTTCAAGACGAAGATGGAGACTCAACAAACTATCATCGACTTCTCCAATGAAGCTCAACGTCAACACAATGTCCCTATCTTGGTGATACGAAGTGACAATGGGTCCGAGTTCAAGAACTACACCTTAAACGAGTTCCTTAGTGAAGAAGGGATTCGTCATCAGTATTCCGCTGTTTATACTCCCCAACAAAATGGTGTAGCCGAAAGGAAGAACCGCACACTTATTGAGATGGCAAGGTCGATGATGGCGGAGTTCAAGTCCCCTCACAACGTTTGGGCCGAAGCCGTCAACACCGCTTGCCATTCATCCAACCGGCTCTTCTTTCGCAAAGGACTCATGAAGACACCTTATGAAGTGCTCACCGGGAACAAGCCCAATATCTCCTATTGCCGAGTATTTGGTTGTAAGTGTTTTTATCTCATCAAAGATGTTCGTTTGGGCAAGTTTGATTCTAAGTCTCTTGAAGGGACATTTGTGGGCTACGGATCCGAATCCCACACTTATAGAGTCTATGATAAGGCCTCGCGCATAATCATAGAAACTTGTAGTGTGGTATTCGAGGAGAATGACGGCTCCCTCGTGGAGCAAAGTGGTGTTTCCGGTGTAGGTGATGATGAACCTCAAGATGCTATCCGAAGAATGGGGTTGGGAGTCCACCGCACCGTTGAACTCTATTATGAGGTTGATCAACAAGGACCAGTGGTGACCACCCCAACACAAGGAACACCCATCGACAACACCGTGCCCAATGCACCCTGCCAAGAAGAAGAACAAGATTCTACAGCTGCACCTGGAATTTCCGGAGGACCGGAATATCCGGGTCAAGATGGACTCGGAAATTCCGGTGGTCCGGAATTTCCGGTTCCTGAACCCGGAATATCCGGTCCTGCTGACATTCCCGGTGGCAGTTCGCAAGGCCAAGATCAACCCTCTCCCTCACCAATGGACACCACTCCAATGGTTGATCAATGCCATCAAATCAGTCAAGGCGGAGACATGAATGATCAAGATGATCAAGCGATTCCTCCCACCACTCGGAGGGAAATCGAGATCCGCCGCTTGAATAGGGTTGGCACCTCACAAGAATTAAGAGCTCTATCTCTTGACAAGGTGCTTGGTGATGTGAGAAGAAAGGTCTCTACCCGAAGACAACTCGCAAGCTTTAGTGAACATCAAGCTCACATCTCCATGGTGGAACCCAAGAAGGTCTTTGAAGCTCTTGAAGATAAAGATTGGCTTGATGCCATGCATGAAGAGCTCAACAACTTCGAGCGCAACAAAGTGTGGAAGTTGGTGGAAAGACCCAAAGATTGCCGCAATGTTATCGGCACCAAGTGGATATTCAAGAACAAGCAAGATGAACATGGCATGGTGATAAGGAACAAGGCAAGATTGGTGGCTCAAGGTTACTCACAAATTGAAGGCATTGACTTTGGAGAAACCTACGCGCCCGTGGCTCGACTTGAGTCAATCCGTATTCTTCTTGCCTATGCCTCTCACCATAACTTTAAGTTGCAACAAATGGATGTTAAATCCGCTTTTCTAAATGGTCCACTAAATGAACTTGTTTATGTTAAGCAACCACCGGGGTTCGAGGACCTCAAGTATCCGAACCATGTCTAAAGTTGGATAAGGCACTCTATGGCCTTAAACAAGCCCCACGAGCGTGGTACGAGCACCTTAGAGAACTACTTGTAGACCGTGGATTCCAAGTTGGGGAAATCGACCCCACACTTTTCACTAAGAAAGTTAATGGGGAGCTTTTCATTTGTCAATTATATGTGGATGACATTATATTTGGATCGACTAACAAAGCATTTAACGAAGAATTCTCTAAGCTTATGACTGACAGGTTTGAGATGTCTATGATGGGCGAGATGAAGTTCTTCCTCGGATTTGAGATCAAACAATTGAGGGAAGGAACGTTCATCAACCAAGCAAAGTACATTCAAGACATGCTCAAGTACGAGTTGCGTGATCTCAAGGGTGCCTCTACTCCAATGCAAACCAAATGCCACCTTGAGCTCAACCCGAAGGGTAAGGATGTGGATCAAAAGGTATACCGCTCCATGATTGGATCTCTCCTCTACCTTTGTGCATCTAGACCGGATATAGTGCTAGCCGTAGGAGTGTGTGCAAGATATCAAGCGGCTCCTAAAGAAAGCCATGATGTGGCGGTCAAGAGAATCTTTCGATATTTGGCTTATACCCCAACTTATGGATTGTGGTATCCCAAGGATGCAATTTTCTCATTATGTGGATTCACGGATTCCGATTGGGCGGGAGATCATGATGATAGGAAGTCAACCTCCGGTGCTTGTCAATTTATTGGGAGGTCCTTGGTGAGTTGGTCTTCTAAGAAGCAAAATTGCATATCTCTCTCCACCGCCGAAGCCGAATATGTTGCAGCCGCTAGTTGTTGCACTCAGTTGCTATGGATGAGGCAAACTTTAAAGGAGTAAGGAGTCGATTGCGACAAAGTGCCTCCTTTATGTGACAACGAAAGTGCCATCAAGATTGCCTACAACCCGGTGCAACATTCAAGAACCAAGCATATTGAGATCCGCCATCATTTCATAAGAGATCATGTGGCCCGTGGAGACATTGACTTATCATATGTGGGCACAAGGGATCAATTGGCGGATATCTTCACGAAGCCCCTTGAGGAAGGAAGGTTTTGCTTTTTGAGGAATGAGCTTAATATCATTGATTCGAGGTCCTTGGCTTGATCGCTTGCACACTCACCTAGGGCGTAATTGCATCTTATCTAGTTTAGATGTAGGCATGGAAATAGGGGGAGTGCGGTCCTAATACATTGGACCATCCCTCCCCCCATTATGCCGATAGCAAGTGTTCTTTTATCTCTATATTCATTCTTATGACTAATGAGCTAAAACGACGAGTATTGGTTATGTACCCAAGATACATCTTCGCGGTAACATGCCATACACTCCTACATGGTGGCCTCGGCCACCGACCTCTTCTCCTTGAAGAGTTGATGTTATTTGGAGCTTTATGTTGCTATTTGCTCTCCTTTTCATGCATGTGGGAAACCTACTCAACTTGGCTCTTTTGGTTCGATTTGGTTGTTGTGAGTTGAGTATGGTGTACCAATATCAGTTTGGAAATCTATCCCAAGCCTACTTTCCCCTGAAAACATTTCTCTCTATTGCACACAAGTCATCCATTTGAAAACTGGGATTTTGGTTCAGCAGGTCGGAATATCCGGTTCATTTTGAACCGGAATATCCGGTGACTCGGAATATCCGGTGTAACTTATACCGGAATATCCGGTCTGGCAGTTTGTCCAGAAATATAAGGGCAGGCTCGGGGTGAAGGGCTCATTAGTGACTTTCTTCCACCCCCGACCTCCCTCTCCTCCAGCCGCCGCCCCTGCTGTTCCCAAGCCCCTCCGGAGCACTCCGTCCGCCGGGGAACCTCTTTCTCGGCCGGATCTGCTCCTCCTCCGCCCCGGGAACTCACTCCTCCAAGCAATGGCCTCAATGGATGAGGGTAACTTCACTTTTCTTCTTCCTTATGTGCTTGCACTTGGATCTTGATGTGGAGTTATTTGTTTCAATGTTGCTTGGTAGAGATTGTTCCTAGGACTATTCCCTGCCTTCTACATACATTAGTTTTGCATTACATTGGATCGATCTAGTTTTAGACCGAGTAAAATCTCAGATCTGCAGTTTCTGTCTGACTCGGAATATCCGGTCCAGATTGACTCGGAATTTCCGGTCCCTCGGAATTTCCGGTCATGTCTGACCCGGATATTCCGAGCCAAACACTGCAGTTTTAAGATTAACTCATGTTTAACTACACATGATTCATCGAATGCCTATCTAATGTGTGTATTACCTCCTGACTTGTGTGCACTTACCTTATGCTGCCATCTATGATCAAATTCACAGGTTCAGGTGGAAGTCCGTCCGCAGGGGGTTCAAGGCACACTGGTAGAGCACCTGTCTCCAAGCAATCAGTCAACAAAGGAAAGGGCCTTGCACCTCAGAGGAAGAAAGCTGTTGCCAGCAAGCCCTCATCTAAGAAGAGAAAGAATGCTCCTAGTCCCCAACGTCCGAATTATTCCAAGATGCATTCTGTTGATTACTCTCAGCTGAGGCAGGGGGACTGGTACCTCAGCGCAAGAGACACCTCTCTCGATGATCGCAGTTTTTGGTGCCAAGCACAAGAGCATATATTTGTGGATCTATATCTCTCTCTGTCGAAGCCAATTCGACCCATGCACCCGTTTGACTTTGCTTCCCTACAGAAGAAAACTGCTTTTTCAGAGGCCATCCACATTGTGAAGACCATGGGCTTGGAGAGGTTGGCGCTCATCCGTTGTGCCTACAACGCGCAGCTTGTTATGCAGTTCTTCGCCACCCTAGTGATCAAGGGTGACTCGAAGAAGACCATGAAATGGATGACTGGAGAATCTTACTGTGAGTCCAACTTCGAGGAGTTTGGCAAGGTACTGGGCTACAGGTTTGATGGTGAAAATCACCAAGGCACTCGCATGCACTCCCCATACAAGCTCAACAAGAAGGAGACAGCTCACTTATATGGTGTGGGAGCCACCCCTGGATTCACTCGTAACTTGCTGCCTTTGTATGATGTTCTTGTGCGCATCCTGCGCGAGAACATTGCACCGAGTGGTGGCAACAATGACAACGTGGTCACCCCTCTCTGCAACCTGCTCCTTCACTCCAACCGCATTGTGGAGGACTCGGGTTCTGATACTGACTGGAGAGTAGATGTGATGGATTACATCTACAATGAGATGTATGAGGCTATGACCACCAGGGTCTCCATTCCTTATGCTCCGTACATTATGAAGCTTCTCCTGTTTAAGTTCCCTAACCTCAACGTCAGCAGCAGTGATTTGGTGTCACATGACTTCAAGAACCTCTATGTGAAGAAGACTGTGGTCAAGCCCCCTCCTAGGCCTTCTACTACATCAGCTCCAGGTGGATCTTTCATGGGTGATGCTAGGAGGGCTGCTGCTACCTCTACTCATGTTCCCACCACTCATGCGCATGTCAAGAAGCTGAACTGGTTCCAGCGCAACATCCTTTGCATGAATGTGGACATCCGCAAGGAGCAATACAATGCCTACAAGGATCGCCGTCAGCAGGACTACAAGCAAGACTTGATCCTTCACCATGCTTCTGGCTCTCCTGCTCCTGCTGATCTGTCTGAGCCCCTGTCCTTTGCTCAGTGGAACCAGGGTTTCTTGGCTCCATGGACACTGATTGACCAGGACCTTGCTGGCAGCTCGTACACCACAGGCTATGACTATGATGAGGAGGATGAAGATGAGGATGAGGAGGCAGCGTCTGAGGAGTATGAGGACGATGATGATGAGGAGGAGGCTGATGCTGATGATGATGAGGAGGAGGACCCCTCGGACTGAAGACTTCCATGGGACGTAGCATCGCTCTTCTTCCTTTTTGGCGTTTCGATGCCAAAGGGGGAGAAGTTGCTCTACTAGGACTTCTTCGGGGATTTGCAAGGGTCGGGCACAAGCTTATGCGTTTATCATTTATTTGCGCTTGTGTCCATTTATCGTGTTTTTTAGTTACTTGTGAAACTCTCTTTTTGTCATTTGTGATATCTTTGTATTGAGACAATGGTTGATGCTATCATTATATTATGCTTGAGACTTCGAATTGATTGTGTTGGTATTCTCTTCATATTCTATATGCACAAGGTATGAAAATCTATCTAGTCTCAAGTGCTTCCATAATCTTACTTTTTGTCTCGTTTCTCCTTTGTGATATCTTGTGGCTGTTGTTATAAAATTGCTCCTATCCTTTGTTATTTTGTGTTGCATACTTGCATTTATTTAGGGGGAGCCATTTTCTGCCAAAAACTTGATATTGCTGTTTGTTTCTATGCAAATCTTGGTATTGTCATCTAACACCAAAAAGGGGGAGATTGAAAGAACATTTCTTAATCCCTAATGTTTTGTGTGTTAGTTAACAATACCAATGATACTAATCCTATTGCTAAGTATTTCAGTTTGGGTGAAACTCATATCACAAATCCTAAAGGCAAATTGAAGAGAAAAAGAGTTTCTGGAATTCTTCCCAGACCCGGATATTCCGGTTCACCAACCCGGATATTCCGGGTCATCCCCAGAAAATTGGCTAAGTCAAGTTCAGAAGTTCTACTGACTTCAATCGGAAAATCAGCTCGGAAATTTTAAGGACCCGGATATTCCGGTTCACCAACCCGGATATTCCGAGTCAACCTCAAGAAAATTGGCTAAGTCAAGATTCAGAAGTGGTACTGACTCCAATCGGAAAATCAGCTCGGAAATTTCAAGGACTCGGATATTCCGGTTCACCAACCGGGATATTCTGAGTCAACCTCAAGAAAATTGGCAAAGTCAAGATTCATAAGTGGCACTGACTCCAATCGGAAATTCAGCTCGGAAATTTCAAGGACTCGGATATTCCGAGTCAACCTCAGAAAATCGACTAAGTCAAGTTCAGAATTGGTTCTGATCTCAACCGGAAATTCAGCTCGGATATTTTCAAAGACCCGGATATTCCGGGGCACCGGAATTTCCGGTGGTACTTATACCGGAATTTCTGGGTGACCAAGACAGCCAACGGCCAGATTTTGAGGGGGGGTATAAATACCCCCTCACTCACTCAAGAACAGAGAGCTCTCAGATTTTCTCTCTCCTACTATTCTTGAAAGCTCAAATCATCAAGATCTCCCAATCCCCCCACCCAAATTCATAGATCTTTGGAGGATTGGAGGAGAAGGCCCGGATCTACATCCTCACCGAAGGGATTTGCATTTCTCCCCCATTCACTTGGGGATTTCGTGGCTAGGGTTTCCGGTGGGAAAACCTAGTTCACCATTGTTGTACTCTTGGTGTTACCTTGACCTTTTGTGGTCCTTGACCTTTTGTGGTCTTCTTGGGAGCCCCCAATTCAGTTGTGGGTGTGTGCCTCAAGCGTTTGTAAGGGATTCGATCTCCGCCCTAAAAGGGGATCAATAGTGGAAGGTGGACTCGAAACCTTTGTGGTTGAGTTCATCGGAGAAGAAGGTGAGCCTTTGTGGCGTTGCGGCTAACCTGTTGTGGTAGCGCACACCTCTCCAAACGAGACGTACACCCTTGGGTGGAACTCGGGATTACATCTTCGTCTCCGCGTGCTTCACTTGGTTCCCTTTACCCTTTGCTCCCTTACTTACTTATCGTGTTATTGCTTAGATTCCCATTTAGGTAAATTCACCGTAGTTGCATATCTAGAGAATTTACCTTTGTGTTGAGCCTAAATTTGAAAAGACCTAAAATTTGTAATAGCACCTATTCACCCCCCCCCCCCCTCTAGGTGCCGGATTCCCGTTCACATATTGAATGACACAGATCCTCTAGTAGAGTGTAAAGGATTGTTTAAGTGATTAAATTTTCTATGAAATGAAGTTAGGAGTATTAGGCATCCGATTTATAACTGTATAGATCGTAAGGGGCTTAATAACATTAAGTCGGAATATTTCCTAAGTCAGGATTCTGAAGTTTTTCAGAATAGGACAAGCAAAGAAAGAGTCCTTGCTTGTATGACTAGGTAAAATATTAAGTTTATCTTGGCTTTTTCAGTAATAGCAAATGATGTTCGACATTATCTATGTATCAGACATAGATGCTATCAGACTGAAAGCTCGACTTGGTGTGACCCGAGTTCTTGGATGAAGAACAGGTTCTAGAGTGATCCTTATGTGGATCAATGAACAAACGTTAAGTTTATTATTCAGTATCTATGAGAACTGAAGATATGTTTTCTAGTAAAGGGTAAGAGTGGAAAGACAACTTGCCGTAAAGCGGTTACGATGATGCAAGTTATGACACTGACCCATGCGACTAGAAATCTCATATAGGAGATGTCCTTTATTTTGAAGATAGACATGGTTAGTTTGCGAAGTCGCAGATGAATGCACTGTCGCATAATCTACATAGGTATAGAAATATATCGCGAGTTTAGAAGTAGCAAGTGTGATTGGACTGAGCAGTTTTCCGAGCGTAGGTGGTCCCCTTAATAGATCTGTCAGATTTTTAAGACCCATGCTACGCGAATGCTCAAGTCTCACCCCATCCACTGGGATATATTTCACCGTCATCGTAAGATATGGGTTGATGTCAAACTAGGTGACATAGAAGTGTTGCAAAGCACATATAGATCTCAATGTGTGAGTTCTATTGACTGTGTTCCTCTTCCACAAGGCAAGCATGCACCAAGATGCTATGGGTGTTGAGCTTTTACTAGGCTGTAAACTAGATTAAGTGTTACTCTAGTGCAAGTGGGAGACTGAAGGGAATATGCCCTAGAGGCACTTAATAAACATAGTTTATTGGCAATATCCCAGTTGTTCATTATATGTTTTATACCATGCTATAACTGTATTAAGCGGAAACATTAATACAGGTGTGGTAGATAAACAACCAGGTCCCTAGTAGCCTCTACTAAGACTAGTTTCGTTGCGCGATTGATGATCGAGGTTTTCCGATCATAGGGCATGGCGCCTCGGCAATGGAATTCATATCGTTAGGTGTAACGATGTGATGGACATACCCAGTATTTATAGGACATAGTTGTTACGCCTTAAGACCGTGAGATCAACTCTTATTGTTATCCCTGGAAGATACTTTGATCGCACCAAACGTCATATCTTATATAGTGTGACAATGATAGGTGATACTTTTGGGTATCGGAAGGGGGTAGTTGAGACGAGGGGTCAACAGCGGGATTTGTCAGTCCGCATAGCCGGATAGATACTCTAGGGCCCACTCGGTGAGATTATGTCAAATGAGTTTGCAAACATGTGAATAGGTCACCAGCTGACATAATATCATAAACGAGTAGAAGATAGCGATGTCGGTAACGAGATCATGCTAGGTATGGAGATATCTGAGAATGATACTCGGACACGCTAAGTATCGCCATGACAAAGGGTTTAAGACTAGACGTCCAGATTTGATAGATGAAAGTCATCCGTTATATCACAGGGATTAATTCATGGGGTCCAGGCCTACGAGTTAGTCGTCGATCATAGAGGAGTCTTGATCGTACCTGTTATTATATCGAACCGCTAGGGTAACGCACTTAAGGGGTTTCGACAAGACAACCGGAAAGGAAAGAGATCACCGGGAGCGTCCCGGGAGGGGTCCGATGGAGATCGGGCAGCGCCGAAAGAGTTTTCGGAGCTAGGAAAAATTATATATATTATGTTTGATATTAATTAGTGTAATTAATATGCAAATATGATTTTATATATTTATTTTCGAATTTAGTTAGGCTGATTTCCCTAAATGGGCCTTCTGGTCGAAAGAAGGCCCATGGGGGGGAAAACCCTCAAGGGAATTTTGTGGGGGAGGCTTGGCAGGCCTAGGTGGGCCAAATGGGGCCCACCTAGGGCCGGCGCACCATGCCTTGGCCGAACCAGGCTGTGGGATAGTCCCACATTGCCTGGCTGGCAAGGTTGGCTCCCCCCGGGAGCCTATATAAGAAGGGGCACCCCTGGCCTTTTAATTCACCAATTAATTCCCTAATTCTCTCTCGATCTCGTGATTCCCTTTGTCGGAGTCGCGCCGAGTAGAGGAGGGGGATCTCTTCCACCATAGCCCGCTGCCACGCTGCTGGTGTTCCGGTCCAAGTCTTCCGCTGCTCGTCCTGGACTGGAGCTTCGGAGGCCGTCGTCTCCACCGTATGTGTGTGACGCCCTGCGAGGTGCTGCTCTAGTGGTACTCGGAGGCCTACTTCCTCCACCCGACCTCGGGGTCATCTTCGTCGTCTTCGTCGCGTCGAGTTCTCCGCGACCTAGAGGTCGGCTACGTCGTCTTCGTCGTCAACGCTTGTGCGGGAGCGTAATCCCCGCTATTCGGTCTACGAGGGTATGTATTCCGATCTCCGCCGTACTTCTATATCTGCATAGTGTAGATCTTGGCTAGTTTAAGGATATCGTTGCTAGGAATTTTTTTGTTTTCTGCACACGATCCCCTTCAGAGCTCACCCAGCAGGCCAAGGCGGCGAGGAGGAACGTAAAGCGGGGCGCCAGCTTCACCGAGAAGGAGGATGAGTGTCTCTGCGACACATGGATGGAGGTGGGACAGAACACCATCATCGAGGCCGAGATGAAGGGCAGCGCGTACTGGGCGAGGATGTTCAGGAACTACCATGAACGGGCCCTCCTCCAGCCGTACTCCATGGCCACCACACGGACCGAGCTCTCCATCCAAAAGAGGTTCGAGCTCATCTCGCAGGAGTGCAGCAAGTTCACCGGCTCCTTCGAGCACGCCGCGGCCCGGCCGCAAAGTGGCATCGGCATCGCTGACTTGGTGAGTGGCCCTTCCTTTCCTTGTCCATTTGCTGTTTGTGTTGGCGTTCCATGTCCTCCAATGGCCGTTTGTGTAGGCGTTCCAAGCGTTTGAGGTCTACAAGGCCGAGCATGGGGGCAAGTCATTCAACTTCGCCCATTGCTACCGGAAGCTCAAGGACAACCAGAAATGGAAGGAGCTTCACAGCGCCCTCAAGAAACGAGTGGCCGTGCCCGGAGGGGTGCCGCCAATGGCCACGGGTGCCGCCGATGGTCCGGGAAGCGAAAGGCCAAGGGGACGGGTCAACTCCAAGCTCGGCCTAAAGCGGGACGCCACGACGATCGCGCTGCAGGAGACCCTCCAAGGCTTCATCACCCAGAAGGACAAGGAGACCGAGAAGAAGGACGAGAGGGACGAGAAGAAGCGCAGGGAGCGAGAGGAGGTGACGAAGAACTTCTTCCTCGTCCAAACGAAGAAGCTCGAGATAGAGGAGGAGAATGCAAAGACCAGGGCCTTGGAAGCCTCGACAAGGGCCATGGAGGCGAGAACAAGAGGAAGGAGGTCGAGCTCGCTCTGGCCGCCCAAGAGGCGCAGATCATGGCCATGGACCTGACCTGCTTCACCCCAAGGAAGAGGGCCTACTACGAGAAGAAGCAGCAGCGGTACATGGAGGCCGAGGGCTGATCGGCATGGCCTGATCGTGCCCGACATGGCCTGAACCAATGGTCGGCATCCTATTTTGTACATCTAGACTAGTCCATCACCCCGTGGCCGGCATGGCCTGATCGTGGCCGGCATGGCCTGCACCGTGGCCTCCTTTTGCATGTGCCAATTTTGGTTTTTTGGTATTTCCAGGGTATTTTCCTATTTGCCTATATGTGCATTTTGAAAACTCTCACAATTTGAGCAGCCCCGTAGGGCGCATGGCTCCAGTCCGCGCGGACACGCCCGCGGACGGCTGCTCAAACGGACAAAATCCGGAACAAATCGGTCCGGATTTGAGCAGCCCCGTAGGAGATGTCCTTACGGGTCAAATTCGATCGGTTTTTTTTGTAATTTTACAGGATGTAAACACGTACGCCAGATCAAGAACAATACAGACTCAATAATTTAAAATCGAATTTTCGGAAAATTTTAGAGACGAATAGAGAAGAACATAAACGAACAGACACAATTCAGACCATTTTTATAGAAAAATAGCCGTCGGCATTGCAAAAAAAACTAGTCTGAACCCTAGACATACCGCCGGCGACGCACGATGAGACGGAGAAGCGCTCATAACTCCTCGTCGGAGTCAACGAGGATGACTTATGGCGACCTCCTTCGCCTTCTCCTTGATGTGACGCTCCTCCTCGGTCCCTAGGGACGTCACAATCTGCCATTTTATGGCGAAGCGATCGTCTGACGTAGTCGCCGAGCCGAAGCCGACACGGCTGCCCACACCCGCGTTGTCGTCGTTGTTGCGGCAGGTCTCCATCGGCGGAGCCGCGGACGAGCTCCCCTCCTCCGCGAGCATCCGATCCTCGTAGTTCCACCACTGGAGCGCGGGTGGCGGCATCATGTCGCGCTTGAGCCACTTTCGGGCTACGCGCTTCCCGAATGCCGAGCGACCGCCTTCGGGGGCGGCGCTCCTCCTCGGCGGGTGTGCGAACGGTGGGGGTACGGCTAGCCCAGCACCCACATTGCCTTCCCCATAGGCCACAAAATCTCTGCGCAGCGGCATGGCGCGGCGGCCATGGTGGATCTATGGCGAGAAACGGCTAGAGCGCTCGACGGCGACTGGATTTGGTGGCGGAGATGCGGAGGAGGAGGGGAAAGTGAGTGAGGGTTTTGACCCTATCCCCCTCGTCCATCCTTTAAGTATATTTGTCGAGGGGGCCTTTTTTTCTACGGCTTGTATTGTGTTTTAGGGCCGAGTTCAGCCTTTTAGGGCTAATTTGGTTGTAAGTGACAAATATCCCAGGGTTCTCTAACCACGCGGGGAAATTTCCTTGTACAGAGGGGATCCCCTTCAAGCACGGGGGAGATACCCCATCTCGTTTGGAAAACTGGGGAGGAAGGGACATGGGTGGAAGGGGGAGAGTAGAACACGATTGCAATTTCTTCGGAACGGCACACCAGCCAGCAGCCATGGCCGCCTTCTTCTATCCGCCGACTGAAACAACCAGCTAGCCGGCCCCAAATGTCCGGGCTTCAGATCCATGGAGAATCATCTCCGCTCGTCATCTGTGCGAACTAGGGCAAATCTGCAACCCCCAGCCAGATCCGCCGCCACCCGCGCCCGTCAGCCTCCTCACCTCGTCGGCCGCCACCACCGCAGCCCGGGCCGCTGCCCGTGTCGCCCGAGTGTAACAATCCGAAGGCGGGAGAAGCTAGCTAGCGCTCGAGTGATTGTTTCAGACGAAGCGAAGGAACTATGAGGCGCAGAAAGAGCCGAGGCATCGTGAGCGAGCCGCGGGTTTCCTCCCCGACGTCGCGAGGTGCGGATTTCTCGCCCAGGGATACCACGCGGATCGGGAGGGAAGCCCTCCTCTCGTATGCCACCAAATGCATTGGTACAAAAAACTAGGCTCAACTTTCCACGTGGAGAACCCGCCCGGGGAAAAGCCCAGCATCCCCTCCTTTTCCCTGCGCATCACACGAGCCCTTAGAGCATCTCTAGTGGAACGTGGAAACTTGGACGTGTATATTTTCATATACATGTCCATATACACCTTCTCTAAAATTTACACGTCCTGTTTTTCAGTGGAACGTGTATATAGGACGTGTATATTAGGACGTGTATATTTAAAACGGCTATATTTCAAACGATCATATTTCCAACGGCTATCTTTCTAACGGTCATATTTCAAATAGCTCCAACGGCTACATTTTTAACAGCTCTATATTTTTCAGGGGAACAGTATCTGAGATCTCCAAATGAAGAAGATACTGCAAGATTACTTGCAATAGGAGAGGAAAGAGGATTTTTTGATATGTTAGGGAGTATAGATTGTATGCATTGGGCTTGGAAAAATTGTCCCAAAAAATGGCATGGCATGTTCAGAAGACATGTGAACGAGCCCACTATGATCTTGGAAGCAGTTGCTTCAAATGATCTTTGGATTTGGCATGCTTTCTTTGGTTTACCAGGGTCTAACAATGATATAAATGTGCTTCAACGTTCTCCGGTGTTTACAAAGCTAGCCGAAGGTGAAGCTCCAGAAGTGAACTATAATATCAATGGTCATCAGTACACAATGGGTTACTACCTTGCAGATGGCATCTATCCACAGTGGGCAACATTTGTGAAGACCATACCGTCTCCACAGACAAGAAAGCATACATTTTTTGCCAAAAAGCAAGAGGCGGCTAGAAAAGATATGGAACGAGCATTCGGAGTGCTCCAATCCCGTTTTCCCATTGTTCGTGGACCTGCTAAAGGATGGAAGCGTAAAGAAATTGGTGATGTCATGAAAGCTTGTGTGATACTGCACAATATGATAGTTGAAGAAGAGCGAGAAACTGGTCGGCAGATCTGTAACTTTGAGGCAATGGGAGAAAGAGTAACAGTATCTCGCACTCATGCGGAACGGCTGAGCTCCTTTATTCAGCAGTATCATCGGATTAGAAATAGAGATGATCATACTCAGCTTAAAATCGATCTAGTTGAGCATGTGTGGCGCAAGTTTGGAGACGAGTGATGTAATTCATTATCTTTCATCTAGTTTACATTTATGCAATGAGTGATGTAATTCATTATCTTTCATCTAGTTTACATTTATGCAATGAGTGATGTAATTCATCAATGTAATGCAGTGTTTATCAAACGAGTGTCTTCATAAAATAGTTCATACAACAATATAGAATAGTTCACGACAATATAGAATAGTTCATACAACAACACATAATAGTTCACGACAATATAGAATAGTTCATACAACAACACATAATAGTTCACGACAATAGATAATAGTTCATACAACAACATAGAATAGTCTAGAACAACAGCTCACACTAGTGGCGGCGGCGAGCAATAATCTCCGTTTGCTTGTCTTCATAGAATTGCTTCTGTGCAACGGTCATAGCACTAGTGTCTATGAGCATGATTCTCTCTTCTAACTCAAACTGTTTCCGTCCATCATCCCTCTCTTTCAATGCTAACTCCTTCTCTTGCATTTCAAATGCACGAGCATAGCGAGCATTTTTGGCAATCTCTTTAATCTCATCCTTCTCTTTCTTCTCAGTCCAAACAGTTTGCAGTGAGAACTTACAAGCATTGCCCTCAGATGCTTGCTCTTTAGCTCTCCGCAATTTCTCTTTCTTTGTACCTGTGGGTCTTTCCTCATCTTCAAGACCATCAGAACCTACCACAAAAGATTCAGCGCAAGAGGTTGTACCTGGACTTGCATCTACAGTCTTCTTTTGTTTCTTTTTCTGAGAAACTTCATTTTCTCTTGTCTACCACTTTGGATACTTCTCAAGCTCTACATAGCAATGCATTAATGTAAAAGGCTTTTTCTTTGGATCCATTTCCTTGAACAAAATGTGTGCATCATTTGTCTGCACAAATATATGTATTGTTAACGCATGCACACAACACATCTAGAGCACTATAGGTAAATTACAAGATAAGTGCATACCTTTTCTTGTATTGTCCTTCCACTCTCATTCCTATTTAAAATCTGTTGAACACATGCACAAAACCTGCTCGTCAAAGTGGAAATAGCGGTGTAACGACAATTAATTGCATTAGCATTCCGCTCAGGCCATGTTGACTCTTTGTGCTTGTCGTAGTAATCTGCAATTCTTTCCCAATAAGCTGTTGAATTTTGATCGCTACCGACCACGGCATCCAAACTAGTGTTTGCCCATGCTTCTATCAACACTTTGTCCTTAAGACTAGACCAATTCTTCCCTTTGTGGGATTTTCCTTTCACAACCGTTGTTGAAGGTTTTTGTGTCGGTGGCGTCACTTCCTCTACCACTTGAGAAACTTCTGGCAATTGTGAGACACCTAACCCAACCTGCTCCAGAAAGCTCTGGTTTTCCTCCATCTGCAAATTACACGTACACACACAAATAGCAATAAGTACTGCATCAGACCATCTCATGGAACCAAATATGAGTACAAATCCCCAACCCCGAGCTCTTCTTTTCCTCCTCCCGTGCGCAGCCCAGTCCTCATCCCCGAGCACCCATCCTCAACCAAAGCTCGGCTTTTCCTCCTCCCGTCCTCAGCCCAGGCCAGGCACAAAAATATCCCCAACCCCGAGCTCGGTAGGGCCATGGTCGCCGCCCAGTCCTCGCTCCTGCCTCCATATCTCCCGATTCCCTGCCTAGCTCCTCCCCTGCAGCGCCTCTACCCTCTGATCCCCGACCCCCTGCTCGATTCCCGCCGCCCCGCTCGATTCAGCACAAGGCGACGCGAGGCAGCAGCGACGCCTCCGCCCCCTCTGGTTCGATTCCCTCCTACCTGTGCTCGATTCCCTCCGCGCCCGCTCGATTCCCGCCGCCCGCGTCCCTCTCCTCTCCTCCCAGCCCTCCTCTCTCTCTCCCTCTTGGTTTCAATATGGAAATATAAGAGGTGGTGGCGCTCGATTTACCTGAGACCGGAGTGGCGGCGGCGAGCTCTGAGGCGACCTCAGATGCGGCTGGCGGCAGCGAGCTCTTCTGGAGGAGCGCGGGAACGAGGAGCACGGGAAAATCTTTCGCGCCTTCGGTTTCCAGAGCGTGGAAGCGTCGTGGAGGAATACACGCCTGGTACCGTCGTGGGTGGGCGTGGAAGAGATACACGACGTTATCCACGCTCCGCTGGAGGCATTTTTTCACTCTCGGTCGTGTATATTTGGTTTCCACGCTCCTATCCACAAGCCACTAGAGATGCTCTTACAGGTTCTGGCAGAGTTGCTCTAAGGCTTTGGTCGGTCCTGCCCCACCCTGGGTCGGGGGCAAATCCCTTTGGATCACACCCACGGTGTTAAAATATCGGCATTGTCTCTTATAATATTCCGTTATACTTTGGAGAGATTCCACCCCGCCCAGTTCCATCTCAATCCCATCCATTTTAGGCTATGTTTATTTTTAGAGTACTCGTAGGGTTTCTGAGGGTTATATCCAAAAACTTAACTACTACTAGTTGATATTAACAAAACAAAAAACACCATGGGGAGGCTCCCAGGGTTCCTCCCCTCATTCCGTTTCTGACTATCCTAAGAGCATCTCCATTGTCAACCCTGAAAATGTGTCAGACACATAGTCAACTTTGAAACTAATCTAACTGTAAGCAATTTGCAATTTACCCTACAACATTTCCTCCTTGCTAACCGATTATCAGAAGAGTTTGGCAATCTGCTGCATCATTTTTTTTCCTGCTTGATGCTAGAGCATCATTTTTTTTTGCTTGATGCTAGAGCATCAATTGGGAGAAACAGACTGACAAGGTCTACAAGTCGAGTGCAAGTTCTTCTCTCTAAATGAATGATTGACGGTGCTCCCGGTGATTCTTAAAAAGAAAAGAAAAACATCAACATACTGAAAAAGCAGAAATGAGGCGTAAATCGTGGAAACTTGAATTTTTGCCAGATTGCAAATATTCCACAAGCTCTTAGTATCTTGAAAACTCTGAAAGCGTTGTTATATTCACGCAGGCTCATCGGAAGTCTTGGGAAATCCAAAAATGAAATTTTCAGTTTTCACAATTCAAAATTAATGTATAGAATGAAAAGTTCTGATGTAAAAACAAGGGATTTTGCTTCTCATTTCAAAAGTGTCTAATTTGGAGCTCTGTAAAAACATGTTTGACTCGCACAAGATTTTCCTCACTAAGGCCAATCACTACACGGATTCAGCCTTGAGAAACAACACAGATCATGAGGTTAGTAGTGCGTCAGGCACTATCTAGGGTTGCTTTATGGTCAATTCTGCTCTTAGATGTAGTACCCCATTGATGAAGAAGAGGCTGTCATCAGCCATAAACGACGGCCAGGGAATCGCAAAGAGATTCCGGTAGCCAACAGCCTTTCCACCGGTGAAGGTGTAATAGCCCTTGTACTTGCTGACAAACTCGCCTGATGGCCTTGTCCTGGCAGCAAACTCATAGTCCACGGTAACACTTGTTGAGCCTTTCTCTTGCATACCTAAGAAGAGACCAAAGCAGTGGAAAGCACTTTGCTGATCCACCATGTTGCAGTGAGCTGAGAGGAAGAATCCCTGTCCAGCAAGATGGAACGCTTGCGAGTATATCCGCCCAGATGGGAAAAGTTTGGTACACTCCTCGCGCTTCAGATCCAAGTATGCTATGCACTGAGGATATGGTCGATCAAATTCCACCACCTTAAGTGGACGGTATTTGTAAGCTCGTTCAGTGTATTTCCTACAGGTCAACACATCAGCAGCAAGAGCGCGCTGTCGATGTGGTGCATCAGCTTTGTATAGAAGTGCATCAGTGACACTTTTAGTTGCTTGCTCATTATCCAGATCATTGCATGCAAGGACCTTCCGCAACTTCCTGCAGGTCATATGACAGAAACGAACAAGTGGCAGCAAGCGAGTACCCACGATTTCACGCCTTTCCTCCAATTTTGGGTACTGAGAACGAGCCCATTTGATCACAAAGTCATAGACTGCATCCTCTGATGCTACCTGGAGGTCATTACTCCATAGGATGGCTTCAATGCCAGCAAGGGGAATGTTCATCGCCTCATCCTGAAACCTGAAAAGAGGCACTCTTTTAGTGCACCATGTTGCTTCAATAATTTAGTAGTCGGCATTGTTAATAAAGAGACTACCAACTTGGTCAAATCCTTGTATTTGTTGGCAAGGAATTCCTTGGCAGCATCAGTCAGTGGTTGAACTGCAGCAGCCATTGAAATGCTGGAAGGCAGATCTAGATAGAGAAGTGCAGATTCTGTGGTCATAGGTAAGCTTCTTAGCAGTTGACTGCAGTGTCTCATGCAGGAAACAACTTCAAATTTGTCAGACATCATCAAGATATCAAGCAAAAGGGTTGGCTGAGTTGTTGTCAACTTTCCACTGTAGATAAAGCTTAAAAGCTCCATAAGGGCATTTTCCTCTGTTCCAAGTAGAAATACAATGATCAGACATAAGGCAACTGATAACTGGAAAACGAAACAGAGACAGAAAAGTGTGTTTGCTATTATAGATTTGAAAAGCTTTTGAGCAGGCATATTATCCTTATTCTTGGAGATGACAAAAGATGCACAAGGGTGGGGTATAGACAATCAACTTGATAGTCAAATTAAAAATTAACATCACTGAGACTGCTCATTTCAGTCTATAAAATCAACAGTTCAAATATTAAAGAAAACAGTATGGAAGGCACGATAGAATATTAAAAATGCTGAGCATACAGTGTACTAGAGCTCAATTACCTGAAGCAGTTATCCTAAGAGTTGCATGCCTCTGATCGGATTCTTTCATGCCATTTGAGAAAAGCTAACAAGATCAATGTTATGACATTGTTAGCTGGATATAATACATATCTACAGTGCGCAATGAACTCATTTGACACACAAATTAGAGTTACCTTATAAAAGAAAGGACTTTTCGCAGCTAGAATTGCAGAGCTGATATAAATAGACTTCACTCTCAAAACCTGATTACACTCCATATTCCATGATGAGTCACTGCTTCCTCCATCGTCACCTGTAACAAATAACAAGGTTCAGTAAATCGTACAACAAGTGGCCAAATAGTATAAAGGAACAAATCGGTGGATAGCAGCATCGCCTCTTAAGATACTTGCAGCACAGTATCCACATCTTTTATGTAGGCAAGAATATGATCTTCAGAAGCACCGCCAAATGAGAAACGCATTGAACCATAGGAGGCACTTCCTCCATTCCGAATTATAAAATGTTTCCAATATTTTAATATGGATTACATATCGACTGAAATAAAGGGAACAGACACACTGAAACGTGTCTATTCATGTGATTCAGACAATCTTATAATTCGGAATGGAGGAATCAGTTATCAGTGGGCAAAAATCATAGATTTTGGCTGGTTCAACTATCTAAGTTCGTTCATCCACAAGGATATCAATAGTAACAGCACTTTATTCATAATTATGTTACACTTGTATCTCACAGAAGTATAATCCATTCAACAGAAGTACAGAACACGACTGTTCCTAAATGAAGTGGAGTTGCAAGAATCCAGTAATCAAGCCCATATAAACCTCAGTTAATCAATGGTAAGGTGAGGTGAGTAAAATGATTACCATATGTCTACCAAATATTGCAATTATCAACGCACTAGGTTAAAGAAAGGTTTGCCCAAAGCTGAGAATAGTTTGAAAACTGGACCAAACCTCAACTGAACCCGCACGGGCACACTTAGCAACCAAACCTCAACTAAACCCATTCAAATAGTAACGTTAGCCAAACCAGAACCAAACTGCCTTACTTTTCCACCCAAACTGAACTAAACCGTGGGTTGAAACCATTCACTGAAATGGGTTAGAAACTGTTCGAGCAAATACTTCCACGTGACGTCCTCGCAGGTCCTCGCAGCCCGTGCACGCGAAAGCTAGCTACGTGATAAACCGAGCTGTGCTAGATGGTGCTGCCTCCTGCGAGCATGTATACGTACATCGTGGTGATGTCATGTATAGAGAACCGAGCTGTGCTTGGGTGGTCAGGGTAGCCGTCGTGCTCCCAGACAGCCAAGGATCGATTCCTGTCTTGGCAATACCTGGTGTCTCACTTTCCTCTTAATTTATAAAACCGTGAAAAAAGATTATGTCATGTAATTTATACGGTAGTAACATGTATATGTACGTCATCGTCATGTACGCCCTGCACACGTGAACCAAAAATCGGAGCAACGTGACACCTGACATCAAACCTCCCCACGAGTCAAGCGAACTGATCCAAATAACCGGTTGTAAACCGTAGTTCCTAACCATTAAGAAATGAACGGAATGGACCCAGACCCGACTATACCCAACTGGTATCTTTATAAACCCAAACCAAACCAAACCCGTTAGACGCTAAACCCATTACAATCCAAACCAATTCGACCCACAGCACAAAACCAAACCGCTTTACCCAGTTAATCCAAAACCATTCCCACATTTAGGTTTGCCAGTACCAACAAGCCCCCATCAATTTTGATACAATTCAAACAAGTTACTCAGATCCCTCTGACTGTGCCAGCATGTATTCTGAAAGCACATATGATTGGTACGAATGGTTGCTAACACTCAGGTATCCAAAAAATAATGTTAAAAATTTGGTTGGATGCACATAATTTTCTGTGTACGTGTTGAATTTGGAACAACTTACTCATATCTCTGTGGTACACTATGCCAGCAACAATCTCTAAAAGCACATATGATCAGTACCAATGATTGCTAACGCTTAACAGATCTCCCAAAAATCATGTTAAAAAATTGGTGGGTGCACAGATTTTTCAGTGTATGTGTGTTCAATTTTCTAGATCTAACTCCCGAATGTCTGGACAACTTAATTCATAATAGATATTGCACTGACCATCTTGTCCAATATCAGGTGGAGATTCTTCTATCATAGCTACAGGCTCCTCATTGGTTTCCTCATATGTATCACGTTCTTCTGCTTCGATTTTGACCTTTACTGGTTCCAACATATCCTTTCCGCATTCTGGAGGCATGAAATGATAGCAGCCAGTCATTAGAAAAAATAGAAGTATTAAGCTCTAAGGTAAGAATATGATTGAAGGGAATGTAAGTATAAAATAAAAAATGGCAAAAAGGTGCAAATCGTAGTAGGTGTGAAATAGCCTCAGACCATAATGACAGAAACAATATTTAAGTAACAAAGCATACCAACAGTGTGTTAGCTTCATATACGCTCTTCTATGCTTACATTTCTCAAATATAGAAACTTAGAAGCATTATGTAACATGTGAAAATCAATTAGCCCATTACAACAAATGCATGTACATCAGAAAGTGAACTGAAAACATGAAACAAGTAAACATGATTTTACAAAGCATAACCAAATGCTTTTTGCATCATCATGGAATTCATTTTAAAATGTTCACGTATTTGTAGACATCGAGCTTATAAGCTCTGCAGAGTATGCCCAGTGAGAGAAAATGTAGAGTATACATCGATATAGATAGACCAGACTACAGTCTCTAGTTTTGTTTTTTTAGAGGGGTCTCCAGTCACTAGTTTAAGGGCATTGCATTCCAACCAACTGCTCACACACTACAACGTTCTCTAAATAAACCGAAAGATCATCTGAACTTCAGAACATTTCCATGAAACACTAAGAGCTAGCTATGAAGTACCATCCGGCACGGACTATTATCTACCTGGCAATAACCAAAACTAGGTTTTGTCCATAAGTTACAACAAGTTAGTCATTCCATGAACTGAGATTGTATCTGGTTCGGTAACAGTGCAAAATGCCCTTTGTAAATTCATGGTCATATTAGGTGCAATGCCCTGAGTTGCAACTCTCCTATAGAATAAATTGTTGAATAAGATCCTAGAATAAATATCACCACGTTGCTCAGACGAAAATATATCAGCTAAATTCCTAGGTGGTAACAACTGAAAGCTTACAAGCAAAGGAATCGGTTGGGAAATCATAACTTTAAAAAAATGAGATAGGCGTTTCACCATCTTTGTCTCACCTTCATACCAAACACACGGCTTTTGATACCTAAATCCCCAACAGAAAGTGAAAGACAAATCATCCGGAAAAGCAAGCCCCACCACCCCCCCCCCCCCCTTTCCCAATCCTCCACCCACCGACCGACCCACCGTGGCGCGGTCAAATCATCACGAATTTCAAATTCAAAACCCAGCCACGCCCGAATCGGAACGAAGAATCGATAGTAGTACCTTTCTCGCGCCGGAGCCCCTCCCTGCGTCGCTTGCGGTGGCGCGCCCAGTCGGCGATGGAGGAGCATCCGCCCTCGCCGGCGCCGGCGCCGCCCCTGGCCCCCGGCGGCGCGTCGACGATCTCGATCCGCAGGACCCTGTCGGAGAAGTTGACGGAGTTGAAGGCGAACTCGTAGCTCGGCCCTCCGCCGCCGCCCCCGCCCGCCCGCGCGAAGTCCGGGTCCATCCCCCGCCCGCCGCCCTCTTCCTCCAATCCACAGAAACCCCAGTCAAGTACGCCGGGAGAACGTGCGGGAGACCGGCTCACCTTCGCCGCCCTGCCGTCGGAGCCGAGACGCTAGGCCCTAGAAGGAGCGGAGAGTGAGGCGAGGAAGAAGAGGCGGAGGCGTGGTCTGGTTGTGATGGGTAGGAGATGCGAGGGTGGTAACTGTGAAACCAGTAGAGACGGCTTAACTACGAGAGACGCGCACCGGTGGGCCCCGGCCCGCGTTGGTTCGCAGGGGGCCCACGTGTCGGCGGGATGAGTACCTTTTTTTTTGACATGGCGGGATGAGTACCTTGCTTCGCTTGTGGATTGCGATGCGACTTGAGTTGGAGTCTTTTTTTCTTAGTTGGGTGGTTGTGCGGCAGATTGACGGAAAGCTTGGCGGTTTTTTTGAAGGGTAGGTTTAGGGGTCACGGGGTTTGGCCTCGTGGAGTGAATGTGGGTGAGAAATTGAACGTGGGATGCATATGCATCGTCAATTCGTTATTATTGTCTCGTATGCTACTTCTTTTTCCTGTCTTTGGATTGGACATGTATGATGAATGATGCATGATTTTTGTGCAATTAGGGTCAATATATGATGAGAAAATTGCTTATACACCACTGACGCATTCGGCAATAGATTATTTGCCATTCAACAACAAAGGACGAGTGCTTATATACCAAACACAAACAATTTATAGTGCTTGTATGCCATCGCCGTTAATTCTTGGTTAGGATGTGTCCGTCTTCATGTCAGTATTTTCAAAACTATCATTTTTACCCTCAGTTTAGGAATAGGAAGGAAGTGTTAAAAAAAAATAAGTTGAGTTCCGAAAAGAATTCAGAATGACATCTCGAGTAGGCACTAAAGTATCATGGAGATGGAACTATTTATTTGTTTGATATGATCTCTTTTGTATGTTTCTATGGCACCTTGCATTTTATCATAACATAAAGAACAACAAGTTTTTCCTCCTTCTTTGTTTTTCTTGGTTCTTCTTTACTTATTTTTTCCTTTTTGTTTTTGAAATTTTATTCTTTGTTAACATAAAATTTTGAATTTATGGTCATTTTTTTATTTTTGTGTGGAGTCCATGTTTCATTTGTCTTTTTTTTTTGCATTTCTTTATACAAATACCAAAAATATTTTATGTTTCTTTATTTGGTTCTTGTTTGTATCTTCTTTGCCTTTTAAACAAAACATAAACAACAACAAAAAATTCTTTCTTATTTGCTTATTCTTAATTCTTTATTTGGTTCATGTTTGTTTCTTCTTTACCTTTTTAACAAAACATGACGACAGAAAGTTCATCTATGACAACTTGAATTTTATCTTTGTGACCAAAAATATCAGCCCGCGCACAACATATATGGGACAAAGTTTGTGTTGAAGTTTTTCCACACAAACTGGACCAATGTCTAGTAAGGAGTGATACAACAATTGGAGAGGATTCTGTTGGTAGAGAAAAAACAGACTGAACTTGGTGTCCCGCAGCAGTAATTTTTTTAATAGTTTTTATGATAGATATGGTGAATTCGACAATTTCTAGTGATACATCCATCGCTAGAGATACGTCTGTGATGATAGACATGGATGAGGGGGAATGTTGCTCTCAGGATCCAAAAGATATTGCAAACAATGTTTGGTTTACAGAACTTCAAACAATCAAAGATATAGAGGAAAATGAAGGACGTAAGGAGGAGAATGTTATGCCTACATATGTGGAGACAGATCGAAATTTCGAAGTTCTTCATCCAGCTGCAGACATTTTTTTAAAAGAAAAAATTAGAAAGCAGCGGAATATTAAGAATGAGGCGGTCAGGACGATGTGTAGTTGTGAGCCTGTGACACCACGAGACCTTCTCCACCATGGGTGTCGAGACGTTCGTCCTGCCATGGATGTTGAGATTTGTTTTCTTAAGTATCGGAGTCACGATGTGGATGATGCTCTGACATGTCAGTTCTTCATAGACATTAAGTTGAAGCTCCCCGAGGGATACCGAGTGGACCTTCACGTCGCCTTCAGATTTATCTGTGGCCAGCTTGAGCACGCGCAGGCGCACACAACGGATGATCATGGTGACAAGATCGGGGATGGTGCATCCAGCCTCTCGAGTGCTGAGAACTTGCCGGCCGGATGCGATGGAAGTAGGGCAGGTCGATTTCAAGACGTTTCCATCCCCTAGCAAAACGAGAAGGAGAATAGCCCGTCCGTCATGTGGCCCAGCCCATAGCGACCCAAACCCTATTGGGCCGACGACAAAGCCTGTACGTATTTAGCAGCTACTACTCCGTAGAACGGACCCAGCCTTTTCCTATCCTCATTCCCTTCCTTCTCCTCCTCCTGCCCGCCGGGCGCCGGCGATCCAACGTCTCCTCTAGATCCCTCTCCAGCCCGCCCTATGGATCCGGTAAGCTTCTTCTCCAACTTGCGTCATCGCCCTTATGGCTGCTTGTTCGGATTTGTACGGTCTTCTAGGATTTACTCCACAATTTCGGTTCTGGATTCCACCTTAAATAAAAATCCTAGCTTTGTTTTACCCAGGCGTTCGATTAGGAAGGAAGGATTCTGTGTTCGTCCCTTGCTCGGCCTATCTATCTTCTGTCCATATAGAGAGATCCCACCGGCGACCGATACTACATCTGAGGATCTTTATGGGGTCCTGGTTCTCTGTCCCTGACTATGCCCGTCCGATCCCAATACCATCTGATTACGCCGCCGCATTTGAACGCGCCAAACGCCTAGCTGCGATCCCACCCCCGCGCACACGACAGTACACGCCTTGCTTCTTTTTGTTTCTAAATTCCCCAGTTAACGGGATACATATTTCTTCTCCTTAACTGTCAAGGATTGGATGATCCATCTTGTTTTTTTTATGACAGAGAGATCGACGCCCACTTGACTTGTATGCTTGCCAACCAAGCCCTCCGTCAGTACAACTCCACTCACCAGGTCACCATTCATTCAGAAGCTAATCTCAGTTCTTATTTCCTCCTGCATATGCATCCATCTACTTACTTATTCTACGTATTTACTTATAATTGTCCCTGATATGTGCAGGGTGCCGAGTTCCAATACCTTGACCAGCCAGCGGCGGATACCAAGGCCTCTTGCGTGGGTTTTAGGAGGGATCTCTGGTACCACCTCGGCTTCTCAGCCAGCCGCAAAGACGGCAAGGCTCAGAGATTCTTCGCGGAGCTACGCTTCGACCCATGTCCTGACGCCACGACGGTCGAGACATGCACCATCTTAGGTAATTGGTCATTCTGTTAATGTTCCGACCACCTAACACCACTGAACACACTGTGCAATCGATCCTAGCTAATTCTCTGCCTGTTTCTCTTCATCTCTCTCTGTAGAAGAACCGTTGTGCCGCTTCAGAGGTAGCTGTGCATTTTGTCCAGAGGAATTCAAGATTTTGCATCCAAGTGACGCTCATTTTCGGTGTGGAAAGGAATGGCACGAAAACGAGTTCTTCCGTGAAAGATGTGCGTGGGATGGGCATGAAAAAGTATTTTTTAGCCAAAGTGATATGATAGGGATACCCTTCGCGTTAGGAGGAGGTGTACCTCGCTATAGATTGGTGGATGAACCATGATTTATGTCTTCTCCTACATTTGGATCCGTCTTTACTTCGTAGATGACAGCTATATATCAAGTATTGCAATAAAAAGGAGTACCATAATTGAGAAGCATGGGTAGACCTAGAGCATACCAACTGGTACACTATTTCAGTTGCACACAATGATCTGAATTCCATTGTCGCCGGAGTTCAGTTGCAATGTTCTTTATTTGAGCTTGCATCCAGCCACCACTTTTGTGTTTTTTCAGAGAATAATACCTACAACGGTTGAAAGTTAGTCTAGATGACGAAGATTGTTAACATGGAACTTGTATGGACATATGTAGGTGACGAGCTGGGCTCTGTTGGAGCCTCAAACGAGCCGAGCTTCTAGTCTGGACTTGACTCTGCTCCTGAACCTATCGAGCTCGGCTCTCTTACATGCGTTTTTCATGTTTTTCAAGTTATCTAAAGTCAAACTTAAGCCTATCTGAGTTTTGTACAACCAATTTTTTTATATAGTGAACATTATTTTTCCATTGCACACATTCGCTTCGTGTAGCTGAGATCGACTTTAAAGCCAGCTTTTAGGGTCATCTTCTATAGATCAATGTTTGCTTCACTGTGCCAGTACGCAGTCGCTTTGTATTTCCCCGGTCACACAAGCCAAGCAAATAAAATTTCAGACTGTTGCAGGCAAAGCAATACTAGACTGTTGTTGTGGGAACTCTGCTGTGTTGAGCAA
This sequence comes from Poa annua, assembly GCA_026929855.1. Classification (NCBI taxonomy): domain Eukaryota; kingdom Viridiplantae; phylum Streptophyta; class Magnoliopsida; order Poales; family Poaceae; genus Poa; species Poa annua. The sequence goes on from CM049430.1 coordinate 85,501,426, forward strand.
TATGGAACCTTCCCAGTAGAGAATGATGCATATTCGTCTTCAGCCAACCCTAGGAGCTTAGCTAGGAGGACGAGGACTAAATTGTATTTCGACTGAGTATCGTAGTCTTTGTTGCAACTTGTACAGAAAAATCTTCCACGTTTTTATGTTTGTAAATTGTTTTTGAACATTAAGTAAGTTTGTTGCACTCTACACTGAGATGAGATGTAGAATGAGGAGTCAGGACCTTGTTATGAGCAATAAATTCTCGAAATTATCTGTCCAGCATGTTTCCATGTACCCTTCTATGCTGATGGTGTCCCCATAGAGTTCCAGATCCACCTATCTATGATTGCTGGTAGCAATTGTTCAGGAAATGTATTTTAGTTTGACAAGCTAGCCCAGGTGTGCTCAGATCTTATTGTGAGTCCTTACTTTTGGCTGATATGTGTGATAATCCAAGTACTTAATCTATCTTCTGTGCTGTTAATGTTTTCGATCTAAGAACTTGTTATGCAACCTATTTTTCTGCTGCTCCTAAGCATTTCATGTGCAATGTGTTTAATTGTTCTTATTTCAGTTTATTCCAAAGCACAATTTTCAAGAATTTGACTTGTTTCACTATGTATTTCACAAGATGCTTTGGGAGAAAATGCTGACAGCAAAGATGAGTATGATGGTCTAACTAATGCTTATGTATATTTATGAAACGTAGGAGGGTCAAACTGATTCTTTTATCTTATATTGTGTGGACAGTTATTCATCATAGTTGTAGTTATTCAGTAACTGAACCTGAACCAAGGCAACACAACACACAACTAGCAACTCTAAATCTTGCCAGGACGCAAACAGCAGGAAATTTAAGACCAAATCACTTCAGCTTGCACAACACAACCAATTGAGTGACTATTTCCTTGTGCCTGAAATATGCTTTTATGATCCAATGAAATATTTTCCTGTAGATTATTGTCTTCAAAGTCCAAAAGAAACTCGTCTCCCTTGGGTTCAAGCAGAAGATTGCCACAATGGAACTAGAAGCAGTACAAGAGAATAGAGATAAACCCCACGCTCGCAGGTCCGTGAGTGACTGAAGGAATGTTTGGTACCAGTCACTGACTGAAGGAATGTTTGGTACCAGTCACTTTACACCCTAAACTTGCGCAAAATGACGCCAACAAATGCTAAACCAGCTCTTCAGGTTCAACCTCTCAACCTCGATTTACTCTTACTAATATCCAACATTTCACTGCTTTGTGCTTGCAAGTTAACAAGACAACACAAAGCTTCAGATTTTTTTGCTGGGACTTGTCGGCCTTCTACTCTTGAGAGTAGAACCCACGAGTGTCTTCCATGGCCGGACACCTCCAGTTGACGTGACTGATGAGGCCGAGTCACCACCAAGCAACCGCATATGTTACTTCTTCTATGGCCCCGAGTCGCCGACGGGGCGGCCACACCTCCTTCGTCTTAGCCACGGACGGCGAGCATGCGCCTCCTTCTTCTTCCCTGCTTGGGCCTACACCCGCACGCTCCGGTGATTCTTTCCCTGCACGGGCCTTTGCCAGCGCGTTCGTCGTCACGTCCCGCACTCGCCGTCGTCTCTGCAGTCGCCGCCCCCCCCTGCACGGTCGTCGTCTCCAGCGCAGGCGTCTTCTCGGGTGCGCTCACCGTCCCCTCCCGAATTCGTTGTCTCCTGCTCGCCTCCTTCCCCCAAGCCGGCGTTGCTGCGCTCCCGCATAGCTCCAGGAGTTACCGGCGCCCACAGAGTTTTTCCTGTGACATTCCGCGCCGTCAGAAAACACTTCATCAGAAAAACTGCTGCAGATTACATTAAAGAACAACAGTGCTGACCAAAAAGCTAGAAGTAAACGTAGCTGGTACGTCTCCTTATTTTCCCACAACCATCTTGAAAACTGCATGTAACTTTCCATGAATCTGGCTGTAAAAATTCTCCCCTTTTGTTCTCTGCTACATATTACCAGATGTAAGGTTATATGTGAAAAACTGATGGTAGTCATGTTATGTGAAGTTAACATGATCAGCACATGCTGCTACCTGCTAGTGCTGTAAGAATTACTTTACTTAGCCCCATGATGTATCTTCAAGTAGGTAGCATCTGGTGTATGTTCCAAGCTTGAAAACATGGACACAAACATACATTCAGATGTTTACATCATGGGGCACAGTAGTTGTTGCAGCTTGTATATCCACAAAAATTGCAATAGTAAAGCCTTCAGAACCAGTTACATTGAGGGGGAAAATGCAGTACCAATTGGTGGATCCAGTTACATTAATGCTAAACTTCACTGAACCCGTAGTGGTAGACTACTGGTGAGTATTGTCTCTCTGTGCATCTCGATTAGTACTCCGTAGAACTTGCAGTTACTTGGTTACCTGAATGCATAACATGAATAGAAAAACTATTAGTTGTTGTCTCTCTGTGCTTTCTGTTGCCCTACCTCTTCCTCCCACCTCTTTCCTCCCAGCCGCCGCCGGCAAAAGCAAACACCACAGCAGATGTAAACCATGCTTACATGACAAGCAAAAAACACTCAGATCTGTTGATTTTCATAAGCATATGCAACGTCGATTGCTACCAGGAAGCTGCAACAGATCCCAGAAGTAAGCTTCTCACCTGTACCTCCACGATCCCTTCTCTTGTTGCTACTACCAGTTGAGCAAAGCTTCTCACTAGGTCTGGCAAGATGTTATTCACATCTAGGATGTAAATTCGTGTGCTACATCTAGGTTTCAGTCAGGAAAGTTAAATACAGCAGGGCAATCTAGTGTGTTACATAAAAAAAAAGAAATGCATTTTCTGTTACATATGACACGTAATTATTGGGCATTATCAGGAAGAACCAATTACAAAAGATGACAGTATTATAGTTGAGAAAAAGAGGATGTAGCAGATTTTACATGCAAGTATTTGGGGGGTAATAGAAGCTACATCTAGCGAGAGCGATACATGTAAGAATAGTAAAAAGTTACTTGCAAGGAGGAGTTTAGTTTCAAATATCTGTTGTCAAAAGAAGTTATGCTCCATCGTTGGTGGAAGCATGTTCAGTATGGTTCATCTTTGCAGAAAAATAGGGGAACTCTATAGTATTGGTCACCTGCATGCATTAAAAAAACAGTGACAATTGAGTTGAATCATGGTGTTTTGTATTCTTAAATATGCAGTGGCTTGAAGTGCATGACAAAAAAATAGTATTACATTGCAGACTATGGATTCCCACTTAAACCTCGTGGAATTGACATCAACAATCCACCTGAAGATGAAGGTTATGTACGTCCAAGCACTGAACATGAAGTTTCTTTCGAAGAGATGGAAATAGTAAAAAAAGAGTAAGGAAAAAGGAACATATAGATGGTTTCATAACTTTATTTTGTTTGTAAAAGAAGTATCATAACTTGGTGGTTTCCCTTGTGGTAAAAGTTATATCAGAAAACGTTAAGGATGTAAAATTTTCAACAAACTTCTAGAGAAAACTTCAGAGTGCTACTATTGGCTGGGGACTACATCTATAGATCATTGAAGTACATCCAATACAAAAAACATTCAAAGCCTATATTTGAAAAAGTAAATCAAAGCTTTAGAATTACTTCTAAAAATCTGGATTATGTACGTACAAAAAGCTCCAGACATAATTTTGAGAACCTACATCCATTGACGAGGGATGTACCCATCAATACCCATAGTTACTAGCCAAGGGTAAGAGTTATGAGGTAGAGAACGCGTAGTGTTAGTAGATTCGTCGACTGACAAGCGGGATTTACCTAGGTTCGGGGCCCTCGGGTGAGGTAACACCCTTACGTCCTGCTTGTCTGTTATTGATTGTGAATATGCGGCAAGTACAGGGTTCTAGCAAGATGTCGATCTTGCTAGAGTTTGGTGATTCTGATTGGGCGTGTCCTTGATCGACCGCCCTCCTGTCCTTTATATAGTGGTACAGATCTCGGGTCGTAACCGACTATAACTATATTTATGGAAAGTAATACCGACTATGCTATCTATGGTAGGAGTCTTCATCTTGAACTTCTCTTGTTGGGCTTTTTCAGCCTATTGACAATTGGGATTTAGTAAATATGTGCACCAGGTACCCACACGGAGGGGTACCCGTTTGGTATAACCTCGTCATCCATAATCTCCTAGCTACTTCCAAGAATGTAACATGCATCAAACTGTACTAATTTGGGCATGGAAATTAAATTCTACATGCATAATATTATACTGAAAACATGGATGAACAAGCACACTTAAACTTGAAGAAAAGTTACATCTTAAAAAGCAATAATTCACATTAGGCACACATTAGATTAAAAATAGTTACATCCAGTAGCAAGTTACATAAGGGGAGAGGAGGTTGGGCTGCAGCGCTCCCTAAGCGGGTTGTCTCGGACGTCAACGAGCTTGACTCGGCGACACATGTAGGCTGTCACGTTCATATTCATCGCACCGATCTAGTCAGCTGCTGGCGGACACGCCGCCTCCACCTACATCCCACACCCATCCTCAGAAACCAATCCCCATCCAACCCTAGTGCCAAAGAATCGAACAACCCAACGCCAAAAATTAACATAAAAAACTGAAAACAGCAGTCATCAGGTATAGTCATGTGGCTTGTCTAGTGGCGGCGGCATATGTCACTTACATACAAACATCAGGTATGTAGACCAAAAACATTAAACCGACCAGTGATGGTGGCATCGATCACGGAATTCGGCCATGACGGCGTTGGTGAGACCCGTGTGCCAGAGGTTGCGGTAGCTGGGGCGAAGCTGCATCTTGTCCATGTTTGCCGACGACTACGGCATCACCGTAGGCGTGCGCTATCTGGCTGGGAGGCATCCTCTACAGGGAGGCGACGATGAATAGGGATGGAAAGGGGAAGGATGCGCATACCAGGTACTCGACGCCCTCCCGCGCTTCTCCTCCGATGTATAGGCGGCGAACCTCCCGTCCTGGATGGAGCCTAGACCCGCGCGGGGTTGTAGTTGATGGTCGGAGCGCGGCAGCGCGTTGGGATGCAAAGGAGCGGCAGAGCGCTGCGGGGACTACGGGAAGAAGCGGAGCAGCACGGCGCGGGGCCGGCACGATGCAAGCTGGAGGGGTGGCGCGCCGGGTAGCTACCGCCGGCGTGCAGGGGCTATGGCCAGCCCACCGAGGTAGCTGCAGGGGTCAACGCGAGATACAGTAGAAGAGATAAGGTTCCTTTTTTTTCGTGTGTTGGTCGGGTGGTTGGAACTGATCGGTGGGTACAGAGTACTGACGGACAGTGTCTCAGCCCATAGCGACCCAAACCATAATTGGGCCGACGACAGAGCCTGTACGTAGTTGGAAGTTACTACTCCGTAGAACGGACCCAGCCTTTTCCTATCCTCATTCCCTTCCTTCTCCTCCCTCCTCCTGCCCGCCGGGCGCCGGCGATCCAACGTCTCCTCTAGACCCCTCTCCAGCCCGCCCTATGGATCCGGTAAGCTTCTTCTCCAACTTGGGTCATCGCCCTTGTGGCTGCTTGTTCGGATTTGTACGGTCTTCTAGGATTTACTCCACAATTTCGGTTCTGGATTCCACCTTAAATAAAAATCCTAACTTTGTTGTACCCAGGCGTTCGATTAGGAAGGAAGGATTCTGTGTTCGTCCCTTGCTCGGCCTATCTATCTTCTGTCCATATAGAGAGATCCCACCGGCGACCGATACTACAGCTGAGGATCTATGGGGTCCTGGTTCTCTGTCCCTGACTATGCCCGTCCGATCCCAATACCATCTGATTACGCCGCCGCATTTGAACGCGCCAAACGCCTAGCTGCGATCCCACCCCCGCGCACACGACAGTACACGCCTTGCTTCTTTTTGTTTCTAAATTCCCCAGTTAACGGGATACATATTTCTTCTCCTTAACTGTCAAGGATTGGATGATCCATCTTGTTTTTTTATGACAGAGAGATCGACGCCCACTTGACTTGTATGCTTGCCGACAAAGCCCTCCGTCAGTACAACTCCACTCACCAGGTCACCATTCATTCAGAAGCTAATCTCAGTTCTTAATTCCTCCTGCATATGCATCCATCTACTTACTTATTCTACGTATTTACTTATAATTGTCCCCGGGATGTGCAGGGTGCCGAGTTCCAATACCTTGACCAGCCAGCGGCGGATACCAAGGCCTCTTGCGTGGGTTTTAGGAGGGATCTCTGGTACCACCTCGGCTTCTCAGCCAGCCGCAAAGACGGCAAGGCTCAGAGATTCTTCGCGGAGCTACGCTTCGACCCATGTCCTGACGCCACGACGGTCGAGACATGCACCATCTTAGGTAATTGGTCATTCTGTTAATGTTCCGACCACCTAACACCACTGAAACACACTCTGCAATCGATCCTAGCTAATTCTCTGCCTTGTTTCTCTTCATCTCTCTCTGTAGAAGAACCGTTGTGCCGCTTCAGAGGCAGCTGTGCATTTTGTCCAGAGGAATCCAAGATTTTGCATCCAAGTGACGCTCATTTTCGGTGTGGAAAGGAATGGCACAAAAACGAGTTCTTCCGCGAAAGATGTGCGTGGGATGGGCATGAAAAAGTATTTTTTAGCCAAAGTGATATGATAGGGATACCCTTCGCGTTAGGAGGAGGTGTACCTCGCTATAGATTGGTGGATGAACCATGATTTATGTCTTCTCCTACATTTGGATCCGTCTTTACTTCGTAGATGACAGCTATATATCAAGTATTGCAATAAAAAGGAGTACCATAATTGAGAAGCATGGGTGGACCTAGAGCATACCAACTGGTACACTATTTCAGTTGCACACAATGATCTGAATTCCATTGTCGCCGGAGTTCAGTTGCAATGTTCTTTATTTGAGCTTGCATCCAGCCACCACTTTTGTGTTTTTTCAGAGAATAATACCTACAACGGTTGAAAGTTAGTCTAGATGACGAAGATTGTTAACATGGAACTTGTATGGACAGATGTAGGTGACGAGCTGGGCTCTGTTGGAGCCTCAAACGAGCCGAGCTTCAGTCTGGACTTGACTCTGCTCCTGAACCTATCGAGCTCGTCTCACTTACATGCGTTTTTCATGTTTTTCAAGTTATCTAAAGTCAAACTTAAGCCTATCTGAGTGTTGTACAACCAATTTTTTTATATAGTGATTATTATTTTTCCATTGCACACATTCGCTTCGTGTAGCTGAGATCGACTTTAAAGCCAGCTTTTAGGGTCATCTTCTATAGATCAACGTTTGCTTCAGTGTGCCAGTACGCAGTCGCTTTGTATTTCCCCGGTCACACAAGCCAAGCAAATAAAATTTCAGACTGTTGCAGGCAAAGCAATACTAGACTGTTGTTGTGGGAACTCTGCTGTGTTGAGCAATATGGAACCTTCCCAGTAGAGAATGATGCATATTCGTCTTCAGCCAACCCTAGGAGCTTAGCTAGGAGGACGAGGACTAAATTGTATTTCGACTGAGTATCGTAGTCTTTGTTGCAACTTGTACAGAAAAATCTTCCACGTTTTTATGTTTGTAAATTGTTTTTGAACATTAAGTAAGTTTGTTGCACTCTACACTGAGATGAGATGTAGACTGAGGAGTCAGACCTTGTTATGAGCAATAAATTCTCGAAATTATCTGTCCAGCATGTTTCCATGTACCCTTCTTTGCTGATGGTGTCCCCATAGAGTTCCAGATCCACCTATCTATGATTGCTGGTAGCAATTGTTCAGGAAATGTATTTTAGTTTGACAAGCTAGCCCAGGTGTGCTCAGATCTTATTGTGAGTCCTTACTTTTGGCTGATATGTGTGATAATCCAAGTACTTAATCTATCTTCTGTGCTGTTAATGTTTCCGATCTAAGCACTTGTTATGCAACCTATTTTTCTGCTGCTCCTAAGCATTTCATGTGCAATGTGTTTAATTGTTCTTATTTCAGTTTATTCCAAAGCACAATTTTCAAGAATTTGACTTGTTTCACTCTGTATTTCACAAGATGCTTTGGGAGAAAATGCTGATAGCAAAGATGAGTATGATGGTCTAACTAATGCTTATGTATATTTATGAAACGTAGGAGGGTCAAACTGATTCTTTTATCTTATATTGTGTGGACAGTTATTCATCATAGTTGTAGTTATTCAGTAACTGAACCTGAACCAAGGCAACACAACACACAACTAGCAACTCTAAATCTTGCCAGGACGCAAACAGCAGGAAATTTAAGACCAAATCACTTCAGCTTGCACAACACAACCAATTGAGTGACTATTTCCTTGTGCCTGAAATATGCTTTCTGATCCAATGAAATAGTTTCCTGTAGATTATTGTCTTCAAAGTCCAAAAGAAACTCGTCTCCCTTAGGTTCAAGCAGAAGATTGCCACAATGGAACAAGAAGCAGTACAAGAGAATAGAGATAAACCCCACGCTCGCAGGTCCGTGAGTGACTGAAGGAATGTTTGGTACCAGTCACTTTACACCCTAAACTTGCGCAAAATGACGCCAACAAATGCTAAACCAGCTCTTCAGGTTCAACCTCTCTACCTCGATTTACTCTTTCTAATATCCAACATTTCACTGCTTTGTGCTTGCAAGTTAACAAGACAACACAAAGCTTCAGATTTTTTTGCTGGGACTTGTCGGCCTTCTACTCTTGAGAGTAGAGCCCACGAGTGTCTTCCATGGCCGGACACCTCCAGTTGACGTGACTGATGAGGCCGAGTCACCACCAAGCAACCGCATATGTTACTTCTTCTATGGCCCCAGTCATCAGGATGAGGCGTCTTCTTCAAGGGGCGAGCCGGAGTCGACGGTGAAGCTGGTAAGTTCATCAGCCTCGTGATGCAGCAGCAGCAGCAAGATGCCGTCATCTCAGCTGAGTCAAAGCGAGTAGTGGTCATCTCAGCTGAGTCAAAGCGAGTAGTGCCGCAGGGGCCGAATCTGCTGCACAACTGATCAACGAGCAGAGGCATCAAAGTTTTGTATATCTGCTGTCAGGTACCGACTCTCAGCCTTTGCATCTCCCCTCTAAGGATTGTTCTTTTGTATGTGTTGAGAACATCAAGAGGTAGGATTCAACTAATTAAACATGTTTGTATGTGGCTAGTTGCGGGGATAGGCCCGCCTAGTTAAAGAAGAGATCTATTAAAATCTCCCTATCAATTGGTCTGTGAAAGTAGAATTCATTTGTTCAGCACAGTGTTTATTGACCGCAGCACTCCCATTCAATTCGTGGATATACTCGACATGATCAGATATCCAAATTGGAAAAATAGTGCTTCTGTTTGTCTTACAGAAATTATTCAAAGAAGAGAAAACTCTCCATTCCTTGTCCTACGCTAGACCTTTATGTACTTGGCGGCTTCGGAGCAATCTGCAGGTAATATGAATCCTGAAACTCCTGGTTGGGTGAAGACAAAGAGGTTGGTTCTCTTTCAGCTGGACTACGGAATATTGGTTATTATCGGTTCCAAATTTGAGTATGTTTTCAGTTATCTTTTTTTCCGCGGCGAAGATGTTTCATCCTTAACATGGGAATGCTGAGGTGTGTCGGTAGACACTGGGTTGCACTACTGAACTGAATGGGGCTGAGGATTGTGAAGGGTTCTTCTCCTAGGTCGAGGAAGTTTGGACATGTCCTCCCATCATCTCCTGGGGGTTCCATGTGGGTCAAGATCCAAGATCTTGGCTGCGATGTCCCCTGAACCATCTGGAGGTTGATATCTGTGCTCCCTCCTGATGATTGCTGCTCAATCGCCCGTTCACGTCGATTTGGCGGTCCGGTGTTGACGTCTTGATGTGGAACTTAAGGGCCGCGTCTTCCACTCTGTTGCTTCTCATCATCGGAGGTCCTTCACCATGATACTGTGATCTTGGGATTTTTACGGCTCGTTTCCCCCTCGACGAATGCGGTTTTACTTAACTTGTTCCATTGGAGGATCCAGGGATGGTCTTCCCTGTAAAGTCCTAGTTGATTGTGTTGTAACTCTTCCCTCATGTATACCCACATGTTTCCCTTGTATGGTTGTAAGAACTTGACGTGCCAGGATGTCCTTTCGAGCTTATATAACAAGCGGTGCGGATTAAAATGATATTTTGTGACTGAATGCTGAAACTGTAGTGTCTGCCATGCACAAATAGATATAGTACATGATGTTCCTGCTCCCGGTACAAAATTTGGAACTCGAAGTAGCAGGAGAAGCTTGAATGCACATCACATGAAACCTGGGGACCTTCTCAGACTTACAAATAGGAAAAAACAGTGCTTTACTAGTATCCGAAGTGGGAAAGAATCTAATTTTCTTGTCCTAACATGGATAAAGAATAAAGGAATGTGAAACTGCAGGCTTGTGTTTGTAATATACTCATACAAAGATTGTCAGTTCGTCAAGACAGAACTCAGACCACACAGACTATTCACTTCCAAATGCCTAGGATCTTCTGCAGGAGTGAACGGGGGGCGTTGGGCCTCAAGAGTGCATCACGGTCTAGCCGATCGACCTGGATGAAGAAGAAATCCGTGAATGCCTCAAAGAGAACCCACCGAAATGGTCCATCTTGTCGTGCGTTATCTAGCACCCTGAGCCACACCTCGCCGTTGTGCGGCCTGATGTCGTACGCCACGCAGACGACGGCGTGGTTCGGGTCGCCGGGTGTCCCCCTGTAGACGTCATTGGGGCCGATCACCGTGGAGTATCTCTTGTTGACGCGGAGAGTTCCGACTGCAGGACCAAGCTCCCGTAGCATCCATACGGCTACTGTTGCCGTGAAGTCCTTTCTGTTCATGCCGAAGTAGCTGGTGAAGGGGAGGTGGCATGGTAGCCAACCAGGCACCGGGTTGGTCCTCAGGCCGTCAGGCAGCTCATCCTTGAGCACCGCCAGGACTGTATGTGGATCTGTACCGTGCGTACCCCACGGCTCCCAAATCCCCGTCATCACGCACACACGCTTAACATAGTCCACGTTGCTCAGCTCGTAAGGAAATGATCCCGGTCCGTAGCATCGCTCGAATGCCAATCGGTGCTGCGCGTGGATGCAGACCACGCAAGCACATATAACACAGGATCCTGCATATGTGAATTGCATCTCCAGTAAGCATAATGTCGCCATGGAGTATAACTGGGAAAACGGAATCTTGAGCAGGAGGGGGAAGCTTACCATCACCCTTTCCATGGCGATGAGGCTGGTAAATGGCTGGTCCCATTATGCTGGTCCACGACCACTGAGACGGGAGAAGCGGCTCCTGGCGACCAAACACAGTGGACATAACCCATTTCCTCAATCCAGTAGCTGTAGCCGACTCGACGGATCGTCTGCAGCCGTGAAGGCGCGACGCCGCCGGGTCTTCGCTGCACCAGAAAGACATCAGACGCCGCGCCCATGTCACCAAGCAACTTGCCCTCTGCTCCATCCTCGGCGCGCTGCCATGTCTTGCCGCCGTCTTGAGCATGGCCACAGCTCTGATTGGGTGGAAAAGAAACCGCGATGCAGATTAGAAGAACGAACGAAGAAAATCAGGATTCGAAGAACCGAGAAACTCACGGCGGTTGGGCCCTCTGGGTCCCCGGCGCCGTCACCACCATGGCCTGCGTGCTGGTTGGGTGGAAAGGAAATCGAACGGAGATCAAAGATTAGAACAGCCAAACAAGAAAGAGGCAAAAACAAGATTCAAGAACCGGTAACTCACGCATGTTGGGCCAGCTGCTTCACACGGACACCGGTCTTCATCACCATGGCCGCCGCGCTGGTTCAGGGGAAAAGAAAGAATCGAACGGCGATCAAAGATTAGAACAGCCAAACAAGAAAGGGGTAAAAACAAGATTAAAGAACCGCGTAACTCACGCATGCTGCCGCCTCACAGTCTCCACCCTTCCCGGCGCCGTTACACTGGTCGCCCTCACCATGGCCGGCACGCTGGTTCAGGGGGAAAGAAAGAATCGAAAGGCGATTGAAGAAGAACCAATCCAAGAATGGAAATCGAACGGCGATTCAAGAACCAAGAAAGAAAGAAAGAAAGAACGAAAGGGGAAAAGCAAGATTGGTGAACTCACGCAGGTTGCCGCTACACAGTCCTCTCCTTTCCCGATGCCGTCACACCGGCCGCCCTCACCATGGCCGGCGCGGCGCCGCCGGATGCAGCACTCCGGCGCGGCGCGAGAGTCGTGGAGGAGGAGGCGGTAGATGTCCTCCATCTCTTGGAGCTTCGATCTCCAGCCGCCGATTTCTGACAGGCTCTGACGGGCCTTTGTGCCGGGCGAGATTAAGCGCCAGCCAATTTGATTTGAGTTGGAGGCTTTGAGTTTGACAGGCGGGGCACACCACACAGAGGGCAGAGATGGCGGTTTGGTGTGGTTTATATATTGGCCGAGGCGTAGCCAAGTGGACCTTCTCGCAACGCAGCAAGTCGTCTAAGTCGATGTTGTTGTATACCGTCCGTGGCTGCAGCAAATGCAGTGCTTAAACACTTTTCTCAACAATGCAGTGCTTCAACTGTCTCAACCGAGTGGTGCCAAATCCGCTGATTAACGAACAAAGTTCAATTTATGTCATGTCAAGTGCTGAGAGTGTGATGGTGTATGCTCTAGAAGCACTTGAGCAAGCAGTGTCATGCTAACCCTGTAAACTCCATTAGAATTCATATTCAGCACTTCAGCGAGCAGGTGTCATGTTAACCCTGTAAACTCCGTCAGAAACTGCAAACCCCCAGGCGCTAACAATCTACTACTACATCAGAAGATCCCATCACCATCACGGATCCAATTTCAAGATACCAGTGTCGTTAACACACAATCAGAAGAACCTTAACAGGCTACAGAGTTACGAGAAGCAACAGATAAAGACATCCATGTTCCAGGAAACCACGACCAATGTAGGTTTGCTCTAACAGGTGTCTTGGAAACTGAGGCTGAATTAAAGTCATCGGTAAAAAGAGGGAGTAGCTATGCATTCATATTTCATCAGCAGCTACCAACGTTGCTAGCAAGCTGCAAGTCAAACTTAAGTCCTTCATCTCTAGGGCAAATTGTTCGCTCTACGGTTCTAGTGTCAAGCAACACGGGGTAAACTAACTGGTCGCTGACCTATCTCAATCATCTTCTCCAGACAGTGTATATGTTCTTCTCCTCCATACCACCCTATGTAGCATGCTCTTAAGTTCAGCACCAATTACCGCTCGCCGCTGAACAGACTCATCACGAACAGTTATGACTTTCTTGTAGCAGTTTATCAACTCGGCCATATGCAGATTATTTAACCTCTTCAGATTCACCAACTGTAGTACTTAGCTTCTCTTGCATCTCCTTGGCCTCAGCCAAATTCGTAATTGTTCATATTCAGCATTGATAACGCCAGTTGCCTCACCAACTGAATTATACTTCTCTGATGGCAAATTATCAAGGCGCCCACTGTGGTATGGTATCCATCAGACTCGGGCAGGGTATCTTCAGATTCAGACTTGGAGTTGGAGTAATGGTGAGGTGCAGCTGTGTTTCCCAGCTGTAAAATGTAGACCAAATATTATATTTAGTATAAATATACGAAATTGAGGAAATATTATCCAATAAGATCCACAAGTCGACAACTGCAAAATGAAAGCACAGGTTGTTCCTACTAGAACGACAGTCTGACGATATAATTCAGAGAAATGAAGATTAACTGTATAATGATTACTCAATAAGGTACAATTTTTGCTGAGCTTCTTCCACAAACATTATACACACTTATTCTTTTTTAAGAATCTACAAGGGCACAAGATAACACAATCAAATTGCGATCAAACTTCGCTTGCAACTGTGAACATGGGAAGACATTGGATATATATACTAATCCCTATTAGCAGGAGACAAGTAGTGGAAAGAGAAGGTGAAGCCCTTGCTCTTCAATACGTAACAGGAGGGACTCCCAAGTTTCAACCACAATGTTATAATTTTTTTTTAAAAAAAACCCACAATCTTATGGTCTTTTCTGGAGAGATTAATAACAAGGATAGGCTCATCATAGGACTTCTTCTATTGGCGGGCAGTTTTACCATGCGAACCAGTGTGGCAGAACTTGCTACGTATGGTGGATGAATCTCTTCATTATCACCACTCACTATTGAGTTCATTATCTCCACTCACTAGTGATTAGAACATGCAAAATTCATATAGCTGAGGAACACTACGTGGTGCAAGGTCTGAACATACAATTCAAGATCATTGGCATCTGAAGCATGTTCCGTGCATTATGACTATAATGTTACTCGAAGTTGCTTAAAGCAAGGTGATGATGAATTTATAGCAGGTTGTAAAGGCTTACTCAGGCCGATCGTCTTATAAAGCATGCACTTGAGTAGGCTACGAGCATATACATAATGACTTGAAATGTCACGCCCTAAGCTTATCACTTTCAGGATACATGTAGTCTTCCTTATGCACATTATACACCGTGATAGACTGTTCCAAGATTAATTAGAGATTTTGGGATGCCTGTTACTACTAGAGAGACAGGCTGACAATAATATTTCAGATAAATGAACAGTAGCTGTGCCATTCATGGCTGGGTCCAATGAAGGTACAATTTCTGTCGAGCTTCATTCACAAAGATTCTACACACTTTTGTTTTTCAAGCATCTACAACGAGGGCACAAGAGACTACCTCACAAGGGAAGCTTTCATAGTCAAGGACTGAAGAATAATTCTCCCTCATATGTAACTGAACGTCAACACGAAATTCCCCAATTTGAGATCTTTGATATCAAAGTTTAAGGCAGGTTTCAGGAAAAAAGAAACCAACAGCTCAACCAGAAATAGTGGGGCGGGACTTGCTACAGATGGCGGATGAATCACTTCAATATGACCACTCACTAGTAACCACCAGGACATGCAAAATATCATGTCTACGAGGAACACTACAATACAAGGTCTGAGCACACAAGTCGAGATCATTGGCATCTGGCGCATGTTTTTTATGCATAATGACTATAATATAATGTTACTAAAAATGCTTAAAGAAAGGTTAATAATGAATGTATAATTGGAGCTAAAGGCTTGATATGGCCAAGGCTTAATCGTCTTATAAAGTCCGCACTTGAGTCGGAATATAGTTTTCCTAAAAAAAAGTAGGAATGTAGGGTAGAAGCACATACAAAATGATCTGAAATGTCATGCCCTAACCTGAACACTTTCGGGACATCGTCGGTTTGCCATAACACAAATTTTCTTATTGCAAGATTTTCACACAAGTTCTAGTGGGTGTAGCTAGTGTGGAACTTATAGGATATCTGCAGTTTTTTTCTTTCTTAAGCACAAAAACCACCATCGATTGGTTAACTACAGATTTCATCACTACTAGTCAGCTACTCCACTGATCTCCCGACTGATCTGACCTACGTAGACAACAGTAACATTTTTTTACCATACGCATCATGCTCTAGCAAAACCGACAGCTATCCCAGCAGAAAACTGCTGAAACATCAACAAGCCTGACACACAAAGTTCACAAAAGGGTTCCAATCCCCCCCAAATAGAACGAGCGCTACTTCCTTGAATATAATTTAAGAAAAATGAAAGCAGCGGCGGAAACCCATGATCAATCTCGAGCCCTCTGTGTGAGCAGATCATCTCACGGATAAAAAGAGCAGCGCCACAGATGCGAAAGATCGGGAAGATAGGAAGGATAGAATGGGGTAGGGGCACGCACGCGGGGACTGCGGAGCGCGGCCGTGGAGGTCGAGCGGGCGAGGGTTCTTGTCGTCCTCCGTTGGCACCGGCGCGTACTCCATGTCTTCTCCGAGGGTGAGGGGAAGGAGCGGACGGCTGCGACGGCGACAGAGTTTCTCTCTGGCTTCACTGGACAACCCCCCGAATCGAACTGGGTGAGCGGTGTGCTGATTTGGCCCCACTTGGCGGCCGATCGTGGCAACAAAAATGATCTGCAATGAGGCACGTGACTTTGTTGGACGGAGGTAGTATATAAAATAAAAACATCTTATTCAACATTTTTTTCCCATGGTCTTTAAAATTTACCAAAAAAATAGCAATAGTTAGAACGCAGCGCATGTAGCAACATAAACCACGTATGCAACTATTCCTAATTTGGATGTAGCAAGATACTGAAACATTGTGTTTCAACAAGGAATATGTCGACAGATGCAACATCACAGAAACGTATTGTCGTGTTTTGAAAAATAACTTTGATATATACGCACATAAATCGTTGTAACATGTTACCCATGGTACACAACAAAAATTATGCGGTTTAAGTGTGGTGAAACACCATTTGCAACACAAATAAGATCTCAAGAAGAAAATTTACTGACTTAGCTGAACCTAGATAGGAAACCGAGCTCGAAACATCCAAAGGGAGGCCGTCGAAGATGAACTCGGATAGGAAACGAAACTCCGAAGCATGACCACCCCAAGCTCGATGCCAACGGTAGAAGCTTAAGGGCCCCCCACAACAACGCAAAGAAGGAGAAGCAAGCAAAATGTGCTCGTTGTCGAAGCTGGAGACGAACCCGATGAAGATATTTGTTGGCAGAACACACTTCAACTTTCACTTAATTCATTCCAACTTAGCCAACCGTGCCTGGTGGACCCAGGAGTTCAACTTCGTGTAGTCGATACAAAACTATGTAGTCAAATACACGTATTTGTGCCATTTATTATTATTTTTCCCATCTTTTTTCTTGTAATTCCAAAAAACCGATGTAACCAATTGACTAACATGGGTCTAACATGGCTTCGCCACTGCGGTGTGCGGGAGGCATGTATAACAGTGTCCCAAGCACGATCGTCACTAGAGCATGGCCGCATAACTCTGCCTTCGGAGTTGCCATTCCAGGGACCGAAGCACGACAATAGTGTTAGATAGATATTTGAATTCAAACATTTTCAAATGACTTCAGGCTTTAGATGATGTATAAGTTGTGACTTGTGAGGGGATCCGAAACAAACAGGGTGCTCTCTTGTTTTTGCGAAATACAGTTTAAACACAGATACTCACATAGACGCATAAAATTATCCTTATAAACACACACACGCACACCCGATCTCTGTGAGCATCTCCGAAAAATACTCAGTCGACGGATCGAGTTTTGAGATTGACGAAGTCATTACAGATGTCTTGCTAAACGTCGCTTCGCCTTCCACTAAACAATATTCCACCTATGTGTGCAACACATAAATGTCAAACCTGATGCTTGAATTAATCATCCAACCATAGGTTGGTTTACAGGGGTGCTCTGTTTTGGCCTTGCCGTTGCTCTGTTTTGTTCTTCGGGTCTTGTTAGCCAATGAGAAACTTTGAGTTCTTGGGTGAGGGGGTGTTGCGAGGGAAGCCCCATGCTCGCCGCGCCGGAGCCCCTTGCTGTTGCTTCCCGTCGAAAGCCTAGCGGCCGGCGAGCCCCGACTGCCTCCATCTCTCTCCTATGAAGTGGCTACCCCGGCTGTGCTTGTATACGAGTGCCGGCTCAAGAATCTAGAGTATGAATATAGGATATTAAGAACTGAAAACAGTACATCTATCAGTAAAAAGTAAATACAGCGGACCTGCTTGAGTCAGATTATGTTCTCATTTTATCTTGCGGTGATTATACTATTCACCGTGAAAAAAAGAGTAGTAAGAGCATAGTATTATACAAAATTGTAACAGGTGATTGATCACCAAAAGTCCATCTCTACATTCAATAATAATTCAGTTATAGCTGGAAGAACCTGAGGGATGCAAATTCACCTAAGGAAACTCTTCCCCGTTCAGCATACCTGAGATGTACATGAAAATCTAAACATACTTTATCGAGTGAAACTAACCATAGCCATTAAGTCAGATATCTTACAATGCAACTTCACTTTGTAAGAAACTACACCACGGAAGCTAGCTCAAGGGTGCCAGTTAGTGTTCTCATTTCCTTCTTGTGCTGATTAAGGTACACCCTGATGCCCTAATCCGGGCGTGCTGCCCCTCTAACCTTGCTTGCAGTAATTTTGCCTTGAGGGTATTGTCTCTGGATCCAAGAGATTGCGTTGGCGAGGATTCAGATATTTCATGATCTAACGACGAGCGCTGATTCTTCAGTTGCCGAGATGGAGTGCGCAGATTGTGTAGAACATCCGCAGTAGCACATTCTGATGTTTGATAATCTAGCGACGTGCGATAATTCTTCAGCTGCCGGGTTGGACTGCGCAGGTTTCGTAGATCACCCGTAGTAGCACATTCAGATAACTGATAACAGAACGATGAGTGTTCATTCTTCAGCTGCCGGGATGAGCCTTGCAGATTGTATAGATTGCCTGAAGTAGTGTGTTTGTGAAACTGATTTGTCCGGGAATGATGATCATACGATTTTCGCTCTAGAAATGCATGTTGAGGAGCCTCTGATTTGATCTTCAACAAGTCATCATGCAATCGTCGGGAAACTTGGGTCGTAACTGTTTCATTCTGCTCATATATAGGATCACTTCTGTCACCGTTGCGAGAAGTGGTTCCTGGTGTCGAAGCATTCAGCTGTGCTTTTCTGCTGCTAGACTTTATCTTGTCCTTTTCTGAACAACGTCTTGCTGTTGAGATCCTTGAGCCCTCAACAGATACACCATCGGAAAAATCCAATCTTCTCATTGGTGAATATATGCAGCCTGTGACTGTTCGTCGAGTGCCTGCAAGGTCATGGTTCTGCGCCGGACCTCCATGCATGTTCAGTTCAAAGCAATGCAAGTCGCTAGCAACAGAATTATCATCGTCATCTTCTTCAGCTAACCGAGGAGCACTAGTGGCTCCATTTAAATGCAGAGATTCAAGGGACTGTCGGCACAAGCTTGCATCTCCCTTTGCAGTACCAGCATGTTTGTTAACACCGTATAAGTTACCTGATCTTCTACCATGAAGAAAACTCCGTATTTCACTACTCAACCTCTCCGTGATTGAGGATTTCCCTTCTGAATCTCCCCTGGCATCAGCATTTTGCATCTGTATTCTCTCATCAAGCCATGCTTCTGAAATATGGAGCACCAACTTATCAGTCTTGTGTTCATACTCCTTCGCATGCCTTTGCTTTAACACCCTGACTTCGTCTTCATAGCTCCTGATTCCTAGGGCAAACTCATCGCAAAGATCTTCCAACAAGCGAGTTGCTTTGTGCTCTTTCTCCAGATCCTTTACGGCCTTGAGAAGTGCCGGTTTCATCACAGATAACTCTTTGCCTAGCTTCCTGTGGAGACTCTCAGAATGTTTCCTTAGATGTCTCTCAGCTTCAAGCTCCTCTTGAAGTGAACGAAGGGTTTCTTTAATCTTCTCTTGTTCCTTATTTTTCCGAGACATTTTGTCTTCGGTGACTTGCCTGGCCAGAGAGTCGATTTCATAGCGATATCGCTGCCTCTCTTGCGTAAGCTCTTGAACATGTGCCTGTGTCTTCTGCAACTCCAATTTCAATCCCTTAACTGCTGACACATCAACTGCATGCTGTTCTTCCAAGCTCCAAATGCGATTCAGAACTTTCAATAGCTCTGTTGATGTTTTAAGATTGCAACCTGCATCCCTATATCTATCCCTGAAATTCAACGACCGCGCAGGACTGACGAGGTTTACGGTAGCAGCCTGTTTAACAAAGGTGCAAATCAACAAAACTGTGAAAAACATGTTTCCTCCAGATGGTATTTATAGCTGCAAAATACTAAACCTATAACATGGCATTGCTTGATTAACAAAAAGAAAATAAAAGGCATGTGATTATAAATAGATTCCTAGAAAATGGCATTACCAGTAGCATGCACGAGATGCAGACTAGAGATACATATCGGCATCCCAGTTTATGGATAATAAAACATAATAAGCAACAAACATAACAGCATGCTCTAGTACAGATTCAAATGCTACACTTCCACAGTGATACGACAAGTAAAATACCAGAATTACCAAGAGATGAGTAAAAGAGGAAATGTGCATGCATACCCCAATTGAGCTAGTGTAACTTGCAGGAGAAACAGACTGCCTTGAATGGCATCTGTCTTCATGTAACTTTTCATGCTCCATCAATGGTGTTGAAAGATCCCCACTGTAGCCACCTAAAATATGTGGCTGAAACCGAGACAAAAAAAGAGTAAGTTGAGTAATACAGAATCCATGGCTTTGTAAAATAGTAAAACACCAAGCTATGAAAGTTCCAGCTGAAAACATGATCTGTCTGTTACAATTACATTAAGAAAGTTCAAAACTAGCAGCTTTTGGAACAAAAATAGAAGGAACTTAAGCTTTGGCACCCCTACAAGAAAGCAATATTCCCTTAACCAAACCAAGTTCAGAAGGCAACAGTAAAATGTACATTTCATGATATTCTAGTTGGGATCATATCGAAGACAGTATGCATGATTTCGAAAATCTGAAATCACTGAATTATGGCACTGCTAGCAAAAAGTTTTCTTCAGAAAACTATCTAAAAACAGAGCATGAACTTACAACATTGCACCGAACAAAAGAAATGTAATGTGTTCCGTAGGGCTGTGAATTTTAAAACTGAACCAAAATAAACCAACCCGGACCATATTTATGGTCAGTATGTTATGAAAATAGTTAAATAGCTAACCAGCTCCGGGTTGTTCAACAAATAAACAAAAAAAATCGGTACAATCGGTAGCCAAAGTTGTAGGTACAATAGTGATCCAAGTGTCAAATAAAAATATGACAAATAAGTACTAACTTGACAAAGCAACATGAACTTCATATGAAATAATGCATAGATTAATAAGATAATTGGGTTATAACTTAAAACCTAGCTCAAATACCATGCATACAGTTTATCATGATGCCACAATTAAAAGAACATATAACCTCAATAAGGAGTTAACTAAAAAACTGGAACTCCTTTCGGTAACCAGTTGAAAATGTTATAAATTGCAGTTTCATATTCTTCTGGGTTCCAAGTTATGCAGAAGTTTGCACTTTGCAGTACCAAAGGTTTTTCACGTGTAACACAAGTAATTGAAAAACAAAATCCATGTAAGGTTCGTGGCCAATATTAACAATTTTCAAGCGAAGTTGTTACTATTTTGGTTGAAGGTTATATTTGCAAAGCCTAGTCCAAATTCCCCTAGAAAATTGTGTTCTGTTGTGGAAACAGTTTTATTGCTGCAACTACTCAGTGGAAAATTTCAGGACATTTTTTTAGCCAACATGCAAAGGCTAAGGGACCACATAACAACAAAGATGCAAAGCTGTATACTAGACCATCTTGTCCATCTACCACTTGCCCCAATACTTGTGTCAGAAAGATGTACTGTATGAGCAATTGAGCATACCCTTAATTGAATGGAGGGTACAAATAACATGTACATACTTCATGACACAGCAGTGGAATGCGGCTTATTGCCTTCTTGACTTCTTGGTAGTCCAATAAAACATAACTGGAGGACAGAAACGATTGATAGAGCATATACACAAGTTACACGAGTGGGTTAGGAATCTCAGAGCGAGGTTAATCACAGCGGTACACTTGGTGCTAGATTTTAGGATTTGATCTCTGCCTCACAAAGAACAGAAAAAAGGGGCACATTGGGCGTAGGATTTTCTATGGGATTTTTTTTGTTTTTGCCACACTAGTTGTTTACCCATTTTGCTCTTGTCACACTAAATTTTGACATTTTATTTTTGCCCTTTTGAGGGGCAAAAGAAAAAGGCAAACAAAATTTCACCATTTTCATTTTGTTATTGCCCCAGAGAGGGCAAAACTGACGTGCTACCAGGAGGAACTGTCAGGGCAAAAGCAAAATGTGAAATTTTAGAGTGATAAAAGAAAAAACTAGTGTGGCAAAACAAAATTTCCCCATTTTCTGTCGCCTAAATTACCAAGTCTCAAGAAGCCAAGAAGCATCATTGTTCTTGATGTTGCTGTCGCAGAAAAGTTAACAATGATTTCTATCCGCAGCACTGACGACGATTAAACTAAGGGGAAAACTTCAACATATGATGGCACAGAATCCACTGAAAAATCCAGAGACGATGACGTTGCTTCATGATTCATGATGCAATGCAACGGAGATGGCAGAAAAAATATGGAAAAGGAAAACAACAACAGACCATAATAACGGACCAAGAACGTCACCAGGTTGACCGGAAAAAGAGCAGATAGAGAGTCGCCGCGTTCTCACCCGATCCACGTCGTCGCCGTCGTGGTCGTGGTGGCGGCGGGGCGAAGACGCGGCGGCGGCGAGGCCCCTCCGCGCGCGCCTGCGGATCCGGCGCTCGGCGCCAGCGACCCTGACGACGTCCTGGATCTCCCACAGGGTGGCGCCCAGCTGGCGCGCCGACGACTGGCTCCTCCGCCCCGCCGCGTCCGCAGCCGGCGAGTTCTCCTCCGGCCGCGGCGGCCGCGGCGGAGAGGGCTCCAGCTTCCAGGACGGCGAGGGCGTCGCCATCCCCGCTCTCCGCCGCGCCCGCGCGGCCGCGAGCCCCCGCCGCAGCGGCGCCGAGTCCTCATCCTCCGGCCCTCGCGGCCGATTCGGGGCGGTCCCTGCCGCGGCTCCTGGTGTCTCCCCACCGATGCCGCATTCCGGGACCGCTGCCGTTGGCTCTGCTGCTTCCGGTTCCATGGCGTGGTTCCTTCGGCTTCGCTATCTTAGGGACCGCGCGTTATGCCCCTGCTGCCTTTTTCTTTCTTCTCCTTCCTGGGATGGAGCTCCAGCTCTGACTATTGAGCCATCATGCCCTGCATCATCAGCTTCCTCCCCTCGTGCTGTCTCGCGGTGTACAGTATCCGCAGTACTAGTATCCAGGCGGAGAGAGAGGGGTCTGATGTACAGTGTTGAGCAAAGGTGGGTTTTTTACTGCTGCAAGCAGCGTGAAGGGAGGAGCTGGAGAAACGGCGGAGAGGAGACTACGATTTATTACTGCGCACGGCCATTGCAGATACTTCTACTATCACCATCCCTTGCTCCGGCGACTCTCGATCGCCGGCGCTGTGCAGTGAGGAGAACCGCACGCTAGCTTTGGCCCAAAGCGGAACGAACGTACGAGATGTCTGATCGATCGATCTATTCCATGGCGGCAGCAGCAGGAGGCAGATGTGTAAGCAGCGCCGCTGGAGGGGGCGGGTCACTTCATCCTTTGGTGTGAGACGTGACCAAGAAAGCCAGGACGATTATCATGAGCTGCCCGCCCCCTCGAATAGAAAACATGCTCCCCTACTACTGTAGGCTGCACTCTTTTCTCAACCCATGAGGGATAGAATACGATTCTGGCGTTGGATTCGTCCACGCAAAAGAGTTTTTCCTCAAACGGCACTGTGCATGCTCTCCGCTGCCGTTTCCAAGTTTTTTTTCTTCTTTTTATAAAAAATATGCCTCTTTCGAGAAAATAACCACATGAATAGGCCCTCCTTAAAACTTATTATTAAATTTGATGCATTCAGATCGGCGTCAAAAAGGTTGAAATCGAATATGGGTAGTTTAAAATGGAGGATTTAGAGCATCTCTACTCGCCGCTTCCAAAACATGTTTGACAACAGCGTCGGACAGATTCTATAGGGGTCGTCTCAACGCTTCGTGATCTATTGGGGGCGGCGATGTAACTCGAACTTGATGTCGATCTTCTTCATAAATACTGTTGAACTTGTGCCTTTCTCGACTCGGCTCAATCAAGATGTGGAGGAGACATCGACGAGAACTTTGTCGATGGATGATTGAGCTAGGAAAATACAATGCCGGCAATCAAGGTTCATCCATATGTACACAAAACATAACGTCGACATGAACTTACTTGGTCAGACTGATTCTTCCCACTCTTGGGTCTATTGCGTATGTTCTTGAGAAATTTGTAAAGCTTGTTGACGACCTTTTGTATGCAATGTCACATATGCTCGATTGCACATTTTGTTGCGATCCATGTGCACCTTGCAGTAGTCCTTGGTGAACCGCACTCGGCGCGTTCGCATTGAGAGCTTTGGGTGCGCATGTCGGCGTTAGGGCTACGAGGTGGGAGGGAGAGAGTGACGTGGCGGGAAATGAAATTGGGAGGATAAAAGGATGGGAAAATGGGGTTTTCCAGGTTTTTAATGTGCCAAGGACAATGTTGGCCCACCTGCCTGTTTCCGATGTGGTGTCTCATGCGGTTTTGTTGGGAGCCGCCCGAAAGGGGCATGGGTTGGACATGTTAGACGCAATATTAGGTTTTGCAGTAAAAAAACCCTAGCTAGTGGGCGCAATTTTAGGTCCAGCATGCTCAATAAGGTCATTGACGGCCCTACCGGTGCCACGAGTTACATATTATTTCTGGTACCAAACACATATTTCTGTTACATATTATTTCTAAGGATTTATAAATTTTGAAATGGAGGTTGGCTCCATAAAGGATGGAGCCGAGTACAAGTTCAGTTCCATCCTCCTTGACACTGAATATAATTTTGAGAAGGGTCTAGTTTCTCAAAATGGCTATATTTGGGGAAAGAAACTTTTTCAATGACAAGTTGTCGCCCATTTGAACCGACGTCTTGAACGGCTTGGTCGATGGACACTCCCAATTTATTTTGATTAACTTCCGCAAATAGTAGTTTAAATTTAAATTTTTGCCAAAAAAACATCAATCATACCAACGTGAAATGTATAGATATCAAACTGTCAATGTCGCCTCCTTATAATTTGTTGGTGTTGTGAAGTGAGCCTATCTCAACTGGTTTAATTCCTTGTGGTGCCCAGACTTGACATGGGTGCTCACATTTACTGAATTTTCTAGAATTTGCGGTAGGTGACGTGCCCGTAAACAGCGAGGCGCCCGTGGTGACTTCGTCAACCTCAAGATATGCCGGACCAGTCTCTCGGAGGTGCTCATAGTGGTAGGCTTTGCGTATGTGTGATCATAGGGGTGTCTGTATGTACGTGTTTGTAAATGTCTGCGTCTATACTGTGTTTGTCAACAAAAAAATTGTTGGTGTTGGCTCATGCAGTGCCGCCGGGTTGGCTCCCCCAGTCCCCCTTCGCCTCCGCTTGAAACAATTTGAAAGCTTTGGCTGTGAAACTCCATTGCGCACGTACGACGTTTGAAGCTTCCTATACTACCTGCGCATGAGGTTACATAGGTTGCACGGCAAATAGAGGCCGTACTTACTCAATTTATTGGTACTTACTAGATCTACTCCACAGTACGCTACTATGCATTCAATCTTGTTGCGTGTCGTCGGCGGCAGTACTCTTTCAGACCAGACCATTACTGTGGCCGACGCTAGCCGCTGGCTGCAAGAATGGCTCATACGAGCAGGACATTTGCTTGCAGGACGTCTCTGCACCGGCGAGAAATTTTACTACCGATACCTCCAGTAAAGAACTACTACTGAACTACCTCGGCGAGCTCTCTGATCCTCTTCTTGGCCACTTCGTGCCACGATCTCCTTGGCCTCCATCGGTCCAACAATTAGTGTTAGCTGGCGATATCACCAAGATGGCAAGATGTAGAGTGGCCATGTGTTTCCGAGGCAGCGACCCACCTCGATCAATGGCGGATGCACCGTCGAGAAGCGGATGGATGCGCATGGTGATGGAGCCTACGCACCAATCGAAGCCTGGGAGAAAGTGGAGCTGGCTCGATCGAGTGCCACACATGCCGTCTTGGACTTCCAAGGGAACCAAATAGGATACGGAGAACTCGCTTAGGACGTGCGAGGATCCGCGTGCAAGGCATGCAGATGCAGGACTGGCTGGTGATTGAGTCTTCGATTACAAAGATAATCTTTCTATCTTTGCCAAGTATGATTAGCTAACTAAGAACATTCTGTCAACAGCTGATCGTACACAATCTCAACTGCAAGTTGTTCTCTATAGTATCCCTGCCACTTACTTGGGATGCCACTCAGAGTCAGCGATTTTGGGATTCTGATCAGGGATTTAAACACGGTGCTTCGGCGGGTCAGGTCAAAGGGGGAACCATGATGGGGGCTCCATGGGTAGCAAATCAGTACTTATAGATTCTTTGCCTTTGCAGCCTCGCCCTATGTACCCATGTATCAATGTATGATGAGACTGTACTCCCTTCGTTTTAAATTAGATGTCTTTTATTTGTATAAAAGTAGATGTATCTTAATATGTTATAAATCTAGATACATCTATTTTTTTGACAGACTTACTCAGACATGAGAAGAAATGAGCATGACCCCTCCTTGCCTATGATCGTCGGGGTGGGCCTCAGTTTTGGAGATCTATCCAAACTATCAACCACAATATGCTCTTGTCATAATAAAAATTAAAACAAAATGTTAAACATTTTTTAACTTAAACAAATTGGTGAAGATCATATACAATTGTTCTTCTACATACATGCCAAATTTCTTAAAATAACATTTGTGTGCTCTGTATAAAAATAACAAATTTAATGGCTAAAATGGGATCTGAAAAATATATTTTTTGGCGCACTCTTTTTTTTACATATAGCACCCACATAGAGTTCCATGAAGAAACTTGTCACGTACGTGGAACGTTCGTATATGTTCATCTCCAAAA
Organism: Poa annua; assembly: GCA_026929855.1. Lineage (NCBI taxonomy): Eukaryota > Viridiplantae > Streptophyta > Magnoliopsida > Poales > Poaceae > Poa > Poa annua. Next base: position 85,527,844 of record CM049430.1, read on the forward strand.
AAATCCGATTTTATTGAAATGTTTTATTATTGTTTTGACCTTTTATTATAACAGAATCCGATGATCTTGGGAGCCAAAACAACACTCCCCGACTGCTTCTTCATAGGCGATGTAGAGGGCATCATATTCTGGCTAGACCAGTGGCTCGATATAATCCTTTTTTGACGGACCTCTTCCTGATATGCTCAATTCCAATATTGTTGGTCGTCTCGACGACCCACTCGTGAGAATTGGAACATCTCGCCGTGACAAACATTTGGACCCCGAAGGATACCGTAACATGAGGTCACCTTGGGGGGCACCACACAAGGTATCATGCCTTTGCTGTCATCTTTCTCCCTTGAAGATCTTTTCTGTTGCGTCCGCCTATCGTGCCCTTTCCCGTATACCATAACATGAAGTAGTCATATAAACCGGGTTGGACTCCGGAGGTTGATACCGTGACATGAAGTAGTCGTATAACCGGTTTTCTTTTGTGGGTTGGAGTTTTGTGAGAATAGTTGCACAAAGTTGTGGTTTTGCGACACAAGACCCCGAAAGTTATCATGGTATAAGTTTTCTTGAAGTTGTGGTTTTGCGTGAGTTTTGTTCACATGCATGCACGTGGCCTGCTCAATGTGAGTCTCCACTTACTGGCACGACACAAGAGGGGAGCCCTAGCAAACGCTTTCGCTCCTGCTACAGAGTAGCGCGCGGGCGCGGCCATGCGTGTGGAGGCTCGTCTGGTGATGCCCCTAGGGCAACAGACTGGACCAGCACGGTCTACGTAATATCCTCAAGATTTGTAGGATCGTAGGGACACTAACTAATGAAACGGCACTAAAGTTAAGCACGTGATGCCAGAGGCGACCAACTTTTCATGCTGAGATGGTGCTGTATTGACAAATTCGTTCGCTTATCGAGACCCGAAGCTGGGCATGCCCGCTATGGCGCTATACCGGAGCACGGGGGAAGCAGAACGGCAACTCCAAGGGTTTTGCCAGCCCTTGCATCGTGTAAAGTTCAGGTTTCTATCCGAGGATTGGCTGCTTGATGGGGCTTGATTGTACATTTGCATTGTGTTGTTATCTTCTTACTGTGAGTTTTTTGTAAATCTGAAGGGTAATCTATTTTGACATACGCTAGACTGAGAACATATGGTCCTGTCACCGAAAAAATCTCAAGAGATGGCCTCTCGGCTAAACTCATGATGCATATGGCCATTCGGTAAAACTATTTTTAAATCGGCGCCGACATGTACAAAGTCTGCGTCAATCTGCTTGGCGCCGATCTCGAGAGGCTAGATTTGAAAATAGTTTTACCGAATGGTCATATTGATCATTAGTTTCACTATAAGTCCATTTTTAGCAAAAAAAAAACTTATTTCTTTAACGCTATGTACATCACACGTGTATACGGAGGATTAGGTTATGAAACATATATTTCGATTTTTTTTCTAATTCAAAGTTTTCAATTGGTACATTTATAATAAATAGTTCAGAATTAATATATTAAAACTACAAGTTACTGGGATTCAAACTTTGAAATTTAAATTATTTGATATGAAAAGACATCAGGAGCAGACGAAGAGAATCTAAAGAAGTTTGATTTTGAGCATTCATACTACATTTGAACGAGCTACAGATACAAACTTACGCCTCTGCGTGTACGGAAAAATTACAGCCAAGGTGCAGGAACTGGGTGTGAAATCTCGAATCTTAGTACAACATAGGTGTGTGAACTACGATACCTCAAAACCCTGCTTCAGATAGCCAAACCGATGCTGTTATTTGGTGTGCATCATAATCCTTTGTATACTTCTCGAGTGGTTCACAATAGCTGTGGCAAGAAGCCCAAAGTCGGCACTATGCTGTGCACATATCTCACCACATAAACGGAGTACGTATTGGTAATTGTCTCGTCAATTCTTCTGATGTGAAGTTGTCCTCTTAGCTTGCTTCGCAGAGGCTTTCTTTAGACTCGGGTTTGGGGTTGCTCTCTGAATGATCCTTTTAGGTTCATCAGGCTTCTCATTCGTCATCTTAGCTTGCTTCGCAGAGGCTTTCTTTAGGCTCGGGTTCGGGGTTGCTCTCTGAATGATCCTTTTAGGTTCATCAGGCTTCTCATTCGGATTAATCTCCTCATACTGTATTGGCTTAATAGCAATACCAGATTTCTTCACAATCTGAAAGATAGGATATGAAACAGTAGTCAGAAGCACATAAGCATGTCTTAATCAACTGCTGTTGCATAAGGAAATAAAAGGAAGTTGTAAAGAATGATTGCTCCCTCCGTTCCCTATAATTGTCACATAAGGAAATTAAAAAAAGTTGGAAATACAACAGTATTGGTCATCATCGCTCCCTCCATTTCCTCTTGGGGGGGACCAGGATCCCCTGATGTAGCCGTGGGTAATTTGGGTGTCCCTGACATGTGGGCCCTCTGATCTTTGGACCCAGGTGTCAGTGAGCCAACGTTAGGGAACGTTACGTCAGAGGAGCCGCGTCGGGGTGGCCCTCCCAGGTTACAGTAAGCACACCTAGTAAATGCTTTGGGAGAGGATAAGTGGATGCGGCTAGTATGTCATTTAATAGGGTGGGTGGCCATGCCCTAAAATTAATGCTTTATTGATTTGTGCACTAGATGGGTTGTCCACAATTATTATAGAGAAACATATGGAGCAAGAAGTTAGGGCCTGGGGACGCAATCCATTGTACAAGTATTCCCTAGTGAGAGTATTACACTACTCTGAATAGAGAAATGCGTATAACCCATAAAGACACTATCATCAAATATATTTTACTATCCTGGAAGAGAAGTCTTATCATCAATAGAACAGCAATCAAAATCAACAATTACCTGTGCTTATCATTCTCTGTCCACAATGTCAAATTTTATAAGAAAAAATGAAAATCATCTCTGTCCACAATGTTAAATTTTATAAGAAAAATGATGTCCTAAATAAGAGGTATAAACAAAGACATCGGTTGCTTATGCACAGAAATAATTTTTCACTGTACTTAAAGTAAGGAGGAATAAGAAAGGTTGGTAACTTCCAGAATGCAGTTTCGGATCACCTAATTGAGTTCTACACAACTCCATGCACCAAACAATAAGCTTAATTTCTTAATGCATCAGCTAGATTAGAATTTTAGATGTACTCACCGCAGGTCGGATGAGAGCAGAAACTGATATTGCTGGGTTGAAATCAGGTCCAAGAGGCATACGTATGCTATTTTCGTACACATCATTTGAGGTGAACGGGAAAGGAAGATTTGTTGCTAAGAGCTTTTCAGCCTGCAAACAGCAGAGTAAAATCAAAACTATGCTTAATAGCAACAGTTTAAGGTAAAGTGACACCTTAGAAACATACTATATAACAAGGAGCATAGTTTACCTTCTTGTCAACATGCTCAGAAATAATAACATTTTTTAGCTTTGCATCCTTTCTCCTCTTTAAGGCTTCTTCCCTCTTCCTTTTGGCATCTTCGTGTTCTTTCACCATCCAAGAAGGAAGTCCTTTTTTCTGTTGTACGTCAGTCCACTGTCCCCAACCAGGAACAAGTGCAGGTTCTTCGGGTTCGGGATTCTCTTCATTTAAAACTTCCAGTTTGTCATTCTCAAACTCGGCTTCAACATCATCACCAGCAAAGGCTTGACGAATAAGTTCAGCTTGTGTTGGAAGCTCATAACTTCCCTTTTCATCAGGGATAGTCAAAAATCCGTCAACCATCTCTTCCTCGGATTCTGAATCAGAATTGTGAAGCTGCTACCCGAAAAAAAACAATGAGCAACAGTAATCAACTTGATTAAGAACCAAATGTCCGTGCTGAAGGCAAACCTTAGGGTTTGGATCCACAGCTAAAGGGGTTTGCACTTTGGATTTATTCCTACTCTCTTTCACCTTGTGATCACCATTTACTTTCCTACTTTTGACCTAGTCAAGAACAAAAGTTACGTATATGGAGAAGATATGTAGCAAGGAATCAAAGTGCTTTCAAACCAAAATGTCAGCATAAGTACCTTCTTCCATGAATTATCTGCTAAGATTCCAACTTCAATCTCTGTCTTTGTTCCTGGGATTTTACTAGCATCATCAAAGCTCTACACAATTTAGATATTATAAATAAGATTTCCACAATACAAAACCACATGATATGGCAACGGTATAAAGGTAGAGCATCTTACTATTAATAGATCATTCTGTTGTTCATCATCAAGCAGTGCAGTCCCGAGTTGGACATTATCTGCCTTGTTATTTGCATAGTCAGTCTTCTTATTTTCTACGCTGCTCTCGAAATGTTGACCACAGTCAGAGTCATACCCACTGTCACTGTTCTTGTCAGCATCACCTAATTTAGGCCTCTTGTTTGACTCTTCATGTGCCCTTTTGACAGGCCCAAAAGTTCTTTTACCTGTCACCTTAATGGAATCTACATTCTCCTTGGTGTTGTCATCCTCCAGTTTCCTCAAGGAATCCTCCAATTCTTCATAATCTAGCCGTGTTTCCTCATAAGTTGCATCTGCACGTTTTTTCATAGCACGCTCCTGTAGATAAGAGAGGAAATATGATGATGGGTGTGACACAACGATGGCAAAATCACATTTAGTAAACAAATGTACAACAGAACACAATGTAAAACTGAAAACGTACCATGAAAGGCAATGAAAAAACTCCAGACTTTGGGATCACGTCATCTTCTTCAATCACTTTAAGAATCTTATCCTTCCCTCTATTCAGAAGCTTGCTTCCATGATCATCTTCGTCATCATCGTCATCAGAACTTTCACCACTACTACTAGAATCATCTTTTACGGAATTCATTTTTCTAGTAAGAAGAGCATGCTGTTGGAGTTGTGCTGTAATAGCATCTCGTGTGCCTTCGTCTTGAACAGACAAGCCACGCTTCAAGATTCGCTTTGCCCATTTTGAATTATTCTTGTGCTTCAGTGTCATCCTTTCCTGAAAACAGTTGTGAGATAGATTAGCACAGTTAAGAAGAGGGGTCAACGAGAGAATTCTTAAAATAAACAAAGAATTACCTCTGCACGCTTAAATTCTAGTTTCATAGCAGACTCTTTTGCAGCTTCAGGATCTGCCTCCAAGTCTGCTGAGGATGCTTTCCGTTTGTCCTTCTTCAACAACCGATGATATGTCCTAGACTTTATTTTCTTCACACGTTTTGCTTTCATCTCATGACGAAACAGAAGGCTGCGCATTTTCGCAAGGCGGTTTTGACGCGCTCTCACATCTTCCACATCGATCTACACAAATATATGAATTTATTTAATATAGCAACCTCTGAATTCGGAAGCTTGAAAACCACATATTATCACTAAAGATACTCAATCCACAAAACAATAAGCATTGACAATCATATAGTACCTAACAAAACTAAGATAAGGCAACATACCTTGTTAAGTTCCAGGATTTTAGCACCATCATTCTTGTGTGCCTCCATCATTTCTGTGCTGTGTAGAACCTCAGCCATCTGCTTCTCAAACTTTGTCCTTGGTTCAAATTTGCTAGCAATTGCCCCAACAGTACCCATACCTACATCCAAATCATTTTCGAAGTAGAGTGTGGGAGCTTCCCGGTTGATCTTAGTTAACCCCTCCCACTTGCTGATATCGTGCCTGGATAGCTTGTACGTCCCAAGGCGGTCCAACTTATCCCTCAGGACTTTTGGAAGTGGTGTCTGCACGACCATTGCCTTTTTTTCCTGCTGCTGGACCCTCTTGCGTAGCTTGCTATACCCAGGCTTATCGTGGAGATCATCCACGAGATCATGAATTGTTACCAGACCATCTCCAGGCTGCAAAGGAAGCTCTTGTGTTTGTTTCTTCTTCTTCCTACCCCCTATTTAAGAAGGACACAACTTCGTTTCAATTTTTATTCGTTAAGAATGTCCTGACAAAGACCAAACTTTCATGCAACACATATTTTAGCTTCAACATCTTTTAAAACCCTATAACGATCTGTAGGAACTACTAGCAAGTATTACGAAACAAAAGAGCCAATTTTAAGTAGCAATTCAGAACTAAGCAACCGAACTATGTTCTTCGGTATTAGGTATAGCAATCTCTTATTTAACTGGCCAATATGCCATTACCATCAAACGCTTCTTTAGGCATTCCTGTGGTCTCCTGGAGTATCCTCATCTGCTTCTCCTCGTTGCCATCTCCGCCATCATCTTCTTCCATATCCTCGCCTTCATCCGAAGGCACATCCTCGTCCTAAAATATATAGACACAAAATTTTACTTCCAAATATGCATGTAATTTAACACCGTCTTAAGATGGAACTAAAAGGACATCTTTACTAGTACTAGCAAACACCTTGCCACTTTCTTCACCAAATCAGAAAGCTAAAACCAAGCAAGCGTACAAGAGAGAATCACCATCGCCGCGTACCTCATCGGAGCCTTCGATGTCGAACTCGTACTCGTACTTGGCGACGTTGTCGTAGCGGTCGTTCTTGCGGGCCTCCTCCTCGGGCACCCCCTCCTCGTACTCGTACACGTCCTCGCCCACCACCACATCATCCTCGTCGTCGGAGCCATCGGAGCCGCGGTCGCGGGCAGGCGCCAGCGACTCCAGCTCGCGACGCAGCTTGTTGGGGAGATGAGGCCCGTGGCTGCGCTTCTCCCCGGGCTTCCCGCCCCTACCCCTGCCCCTGCCCCTGCCGCTCATGGCGCCGCGCGAGGCCCTGGGGGCCAGGGCTCTGGTCTTAGCCTTCGGCTTGGGCTTCGTCCCGGCCATGGCGTCTGGGGTGGCTGCGATGCGAGCTCGATCGGGGTCGGCGGCGCGCCGAAAAAAGGGTTCTTTTTGCGTCGTCGCGCAGCGCACAGCCAAGCGTGCGGCGGCGGCGGCGGCAGGTTTAGGAGGGGTAGAGAAGAGGGAGATGCCACGGTGGGCTACTGGGCTATATGGGCTAAGCCACGGTTGGCCTAATTGAGAGTTTCCCAGTCTTTAGGAAAACGCTTGTTTCAGTCGGTTCGTTCGCAGCGGGCAGAACCACCGCGACCCCGTCCTCCTTCCACTCCCCGCGTCCCCCGGCCTCGCCACCGCCTCCGCCCCCACCTCCCTCGCCGTCCTCCGCGACGCACTGATTCGGCCCGCGCGTGTCTTCCAGCCTCGACGACGCTGGCGGCAGGGAGGAGGGGCGGGGAAGGCGAGCGCGGACTCTCGAGTTCCTCTGCATGCCTCCATAGTCCATAGAGCATCAGGACTACCTCCAATCCTCCATGCGTTTCCAGGTGATAACATGTTCTTGCTTGGATTGGCACAAAATGTTGTACGGAGATGACAAATGTATTCCGTAACTTATTCTCCAGTGTTGTGATACAAAATTTGAGTTAAGTTTCAGAAAAAATATATACCACATATGTACGTATATATACTCCTATATTTGTTGAGCACATTGTTGACTTGCGACGTTGATCCATTTCAAAGTCACTGGTAGCCATGCACGTGCAACGCGTCAAAATTAAATCTCAAATATCAGATATATAAGTAGTATTTTCTTATCCGAGCAATAAATTTATTGATTGGATCGTCTAACAATATACAAAAACATACAATCCACATACAGGATTGCACCATTTAAATTCCATAATCATTAATTAATAGTTATTGTCTTCATAATTACACATGTTAGAATTCTCTCTATTGCTACTGAACTTCAAAATGTATAGCAAAAGCTCTTGCGGGAATACTTCTCACCAATACTTTCTACAGATAAGACATTTATTATTCAATAAAACAGATTATCCAAACATCTGAATATTCCTAAATCATCACCGAACCCTGTCAACTTCTTGTCACAGAAGCATTTTTCAATAATTCCATCGAAAAGTTAGGAAGGTCAATTTTAGTAAACATGCACCTGATCACACATTTCTGAAATATAAATCTCATTTATAGTTTGTATGTCTGTTTTACGTGAGCAATATATATTTCATGATTTAACCATATAGCAATGTGTGAACAATACGTAATTCACAAGATATATACCCCATGATAGGAAACAAAATATATACCGGTTGTGGAGTGTCGGACAAATTATCTCCCGTAAAATAAAGGCCACATGATTAGCTTCATAATTACAAAGATTTTGCGATCTTATTTTAATATATGAAATTTTACAAGAAATCTGAATAGTTCTGTAAAAAACATAATAAATGTGAATAGCTATTTTATAAACACTAGTTGAATGACCGTGCGTTGCTACGACATATATATTATATTGCATTTGTGCACATTTCAATATACAATTAAATATATGTACATATAAAACATAGCAAGAGAAAACTATAAATATGGTTATACGAATATACACGTCAGCCTCATTTCTTGTGATTAATTGGGCGATGTTGTCACTAATTAATCATACTCCACCTTACTTGCTTACTTAGTGCACCAATGATCCGATGTTAGCCTATTTGGGGCTCTTCGTTCACTTGCGACGTCGTTCTCTGTAACAACGAGTAATCTACTCTATACTGCTGCGAGCTCGGACACCGTCATTTACTTTTAGGAATATAGAGAGTGTCATTAAAAATAGGCATATTCAGAAAATGAATATCTAAAATCAGAATATAATTGATGGAGTGAAATATTGTGTAAATTGTATTTCTACACACATGAGTAGAGCTATAGACACGTCTCTGATATATCTATGTATAATCTTATAATTAGTATATTTATATTTTTACGATAATCTGCCAAGAAGTCATCATGTTGGTTTGAGGTCCATGATCTGCCAAGAGGTCCATGATCATGCTTTTGATTAGTTAAATGCACGTGCGTTGCTACATGTCCTATTTCTATCGTAATCTTTGCTAAAATAATTCATGTAAATATTCATGTGTAAGAATAAGATATCACAAAATGTTTTAAAACCAAATAAGATTGCACTTTTCTCGAAGTGCATGTCCATAACGATATAAGATTACATCATTGTTAATTGTTCAAATGAAAAAATCTATCCCTAAAAACTTGACCATATCTCTAACAACTTGAGGGATGTTGCCTTCACACTCGTTGTCGGGGCACGTCAGAATGTGTACCAACACTTTGTTTCGTAGGTTACCATCCTGCAATTAGGCATTATATAATATAAGTATATATAACCATGAAGAAAAGATCATACTTAAAGTTTAACAAGGCCGAACTCACTATGACATCTAGTCGTATAACTTTTTTACCATTCCGCATAAACTTTAAAACCAAAAATCCAGACATGTTGCTATAGAGATGTGAAGATCTTCGTTAGCACAAGTGTAGAAAACATATCAGAAAATATACATATTGTCAAGTTTCTAACCTGTCATGATTAGTTGGAATGCCACTGGTTTAACACGACACCATAGGAAAACATCATCATTCCAGCCAGGAATTGCGTCTTCAAGAGCAATGTTAAGGTGGAATGAAATATCTTTTAGCTTCAATGTATCCTTGCCGAGAAGACTGTTTTTCCAAATATCCGGAATTTTGCGATCTTATTTTAATATATGAAATTTTGCAAGAAATCTAAATAGTTCTGTAAAAAACATAATAAATGTGAATAGCTATTTTATAAACATGATTAAACGTGAAGAAAAACATTATACACGAATTGTTTTTTTAAGCATGGCCCACCCTCTATTCTACATACGCAGTCCAGAGAACCCCAGTCGCCACTTACCTTCCACCGCTCGTGTGCCATGACAACAACTCTATCTCGTTAAAAAAAATCCAGCTCCCTCTCCTTTGCCATGTCGATCCCCATTGCTCTCATCTTATCCCCACACTCCTCGCTCGAATCCGGCGTGCTCCGGCTCCCGCTTGCGGCCGGCAACTCCTTCCAGCAGCAACGAAACCAGCTGGAGCGCTCCTTTGCCCATAGGTGGCGAGGAGGGGCACTGTCGGCAGCTCCTTGCCGTGTAGACGATGGACTATGTCAACATAAAGCAGGGAAACAAGCAGCGGGAGATGAGCTAGATGACCTCGTGGATTCCTTCCTTCCTTCATGGTTGTTGATCTCGTCGCCTAGCCATAGCAGCAGGTCCCTACGTTGCAGGAATACGACTGGGATGTGTCGTATCAGTGCAGGATACTGCACCGGGACGGGGATACACAGGGATACGCGTGGGATACACGTATCAGACTGTGTCTCATTTTTTTCAAATTAAAATACAAAAGAGAAATAGAAAAACGGCTGGGACACGGAGGGGATACACCAGGGATACTGTATGGGCCTTGTTTGCACTCGACTTACATACAACAATATTTGTAGTTGTAAGGAATACAAATATTGCATACAAAGAGACTTGCAAAGGTAGCAGCGCTTATTCAGATCACGTGAATAAGATTATTTCATTGAAGTCACTTTCTCATCCTCAAAAATAGTTTTCTGATGTTGATTTTTTATGCATTTATACATGTACTTGCCGTATCCCTGTAAGTATATTTTCAGAAAATGCCGTTTTCCGTATCTCCGCTATCCGTATCCCCGTACCCGTGTCCCCGTTCCATGTAACGTAGGCAGGTCCTTGCCCGGACATGGCGGATGAGATCCTGCAGGTCACGGACCTCCGGCGCGGAGAATCCATCTTGAAGTCAACCCGAAGCAGCGCCAATCCGTCAGCTGAATCGAATCCACCAGTCGCGGCGCCCCTGGAAGCCCTGGACGCGGAGGAAGATCTTGTTGCCTAGCCGTAACAGGTCATTGCTCGACCATGGTGCCATGGCGGAAGAGGTCGTGGTCGGGGAATCGATCTGGTACATTTATTGTACTGAACTCTGTGTTTAGTGTTTGCTAGGGAATATTGTGATATGAGCTGACGAATTTGCTATCTTATTGCTGTTGCATGCAGAGCTCCTAGCGCCCAGGCGCTTCCCATTTTCGACGCCGTGAGAAAGAAAACGAGTAGCGTCGAGCGGCTAGTTTTGCGTCCGATGCCCAGGATTATGCGCATAACCGCCGGGGAGGCCGGGATTGGATTCCTGACGTCGGGGGCGCCCATTGTGGAAGCTCTCAGCTTCTCGCGGTCGGCCTGGCAGCCACCGCCGCGCCGTGTGCTGGGAGCCTGGGAACAACCTTCGGCGTCGCGGGTCGCTCGGCCTGGCAGCCACCGCCGTGCTCTCCGAGCTCGAACGGACGGGCCCGTGGACACATACCGCCTCGTCGCCGGCGCGCTCCTGGTGTTCCTCTCCTCAGTGGTAGGCGCACTCCCTTCCTCTTGTTTCTTGTTTTTTCCCTTCTTCACAACTATAAATCATCTGTACCAGTACTACCCACCACCATCTCCCGGACGCCATCGCTCCCGTCAACCACTGTGGCAGGCGCAACCTTGAACTTGGCGTAGATGTCTCCTTTGTAGAAGCTCCTCGTCCTCCACACCAACACCAGCGATACGAGCACGCCGGCGAGCGTCACCCAGGTGGTGATGAAGAATGTGTGCGGAAATGTAACTACGTAACTATATGCGACCGCACTGTCTATTTAGGACGTCTATCCCAAATCCGACGGTTCGTGTAACATTTTCTAAAAAGACCCTCCACTTGAATAATTAGACAAAACGATCCCCCTATATATACCCCCTAACACACCGGATGTAGCCATAATCCAAATCATTTTACCCAATACCAGTCAACTCTCCCCCCGTAGCTAAGGGTGGGCGTTCGGTCTTTTTGGTTAGTTCGGTTCGATTTTTTCGGTTTTTAACAATTTCGGTCATCTAGAAAATGATACCCTAAATAAATTTGGTCTTTTCTATTTTCTGTTATTCGGTCTTCAGTCTATTCGGTTCGGTCTTCGGTCATGACCAAATAGACCAAAATCTAGTGCGCAAGTAGAGGAATCGGCGCCTGGTAATGGGAGAGTGGGAAGCGATCGACTGGTCTCTCGCGCACGGGAAAATCTACGTTACACGGGGCTAGGATACTCAATTGTTGGGCATAGAGACTATATAGTATGCTTGGTTCCGTAGTTAGGACTATATAATATATGTACATAAACTAGGTTGGCACATAAATTTGGCTGCTATCGTAGGTAATTCTCTCAAAATAAAATAAAATCGGTCTTTCGGTCTATTCGGGTTATCTATAAGTGATGACCAAATTTCTGATATAATTTCGGTCTTTTCTAATTTGCTACCCAATTTTCTATCGGTCTTTTCAGTTTTGGTCTTTTCGGTTTCGGTCTCGGTCTTTTCGGTTTCGGTTTTCGGTCTTCGGTTTTTATGCCCACCCTTACCCGTAGCAGCCGGCTCCTCCCACAACTAATCTCCACCGACGGCGAGCTCCACTCCAACAACCCCTCCCCGGCTTGCTGGACTACATCCGCCAAGCCTAGGTCAACGCCGCGAGGAGCCGAGGTCGCCGTCGAGGTCGGGCTCCACCAAGCCGTCGAGCTCTACCAAGCTCACGTCCACGAGATCCAGATCTAGGGTTCATATGCATGAACTCTAGATGCATTTTTTCCTGGGATTTGTGATTTCGATTTTTCTTTATTTTTGTTCATGTGATTCCGAAATGAACCTTAGATCTAGATCTGTTCATGCATATGAACCACAGGTGCATTGTTTTTTCGAGCTTATTTTTCGGTTTCTTTTGCAGATCTGAGTTTTTTCATCGGATTTGTGCCTTGTTCTGGTGATGCATGATTCCCGGAGTATGTTTGTTAATTTCTTTTATTCACAGATTGAGATGCATATACTCTTGTGTGATTTGGATTTTCACATGAACAGCTTTTTTTAGATCTGCTTGATACCGTACGTATATCCAAATCTAAATAAAAGATTGAAGGCCGGCTAACTTGCTCTCCTTTTTTTTTTGCGAGTGCTGTTCTATGCTATCGATGGTCAAGGAGGAGGATCGGGTGGAGCTGCAGCAAGCCGTTTTTTTGATTTCCGATTTTCTTAATTTGGATCTAGGGTGACTGGGTAGATCCTGTAAATTTATGTTCGTGTAGATCCTCCAGATTCGTTTCGATACGTTTCTTCATATCTGTTCGTGATTCAGATCCTCCAGATCCGTTTCCATCAACGTGCCATTCGGATGTGATTTAGCCTATTTGTTCTTTTGATTTTTTTGTTCATCAAGTTCCTGTTTAATGTGTTCATCAAGTTCCTGTTTTTGTTAATGTATGTGTGTGTATTCATCAAGTTTCTGTATTTTGTTCATGTATGTGTATGTGTATAAATCCGAAAATCATATGGTATGTTCATGGATCCGATTTTTCTTCATACAGGGATCTCGATTTCGGAAATTTACTTGTTACTACATAAATTTGAAGCTTTCCTAATATATGAGATTCCCTGTTAATATATAATGGCTTTCCTAATAAATCTAAATTTCTGAAATCTGGAAATACCTAATGTCTTTCGTAATACACTCAGAAAACATAAATCCGAAATTTCCTTGTTATTACATAATGGTTTTCCTAATACCTAAATTCATAATACAGGGATCCGATTTTGGAAATTTACTTTTTAATACATAAATCCGAAGCTTTCGTAATATGTGAGATTCCATTGTTAATATATAATGGCTTTCCTAATAAATCCAAAATTTCTGAAATCTGGATATACGTAATGCACTGAGAAAAAATAAATCCGAAATATCCTTGTTATTAAATAATGGCTTTCCTAATACATAAATTTCTAATGCAGGGATCATTTCGGAAATTTCCTTGTTAATACATAAATCTGAATCTTTCCTAATATATGAGATTCCCTTGTTAATATATAATGGCTTCCTAATAAATATGAAGTTTTTGAAATCTGAAAATACGTAATGGCTTACTAATACACTCAGAAAATATAAATCCGAAATTTCTTTGTTGATACATAATGGTTTCCTAATACAAAAATTCAGAATTTGTTTTCCTCGTTAATGCACTCAGAAAAGTTAAGTAGGTATCTCACAAATACTGTGTACTTCAGTTCAAGAAACCTGTAAAGGTGAGGGGGTTCGATGCAAAAAATTAGCACGAATCTCAAAGCAAAACAGGCGGTTTTGATGGAACGTGCAGTCGCATATAGTTTTGTAAAAACCGCGTTCCTTGAAGCACTGCACTCCCTTGCAGATCTTGTCCCCAAAGGCGGCCACGCCACCATGCTGCCTGTCGGCCTCGGCGGCATCGTACATGCTCTTCTCCCGATTCGAGTCCAGGTCAGGTTCAATCCTCCATAGATGCAATCACCAATTTTGGGGAAATCAATTGTTAGTGTGTACAACTACCACAAGCTGTTTTTGTTCACAAGCTATTTTTGTTGTATGAATTATTTTACATGGTGGCAATGTCCTAAACTTGGGCAAGTAGCCTGGCAGCAGAATTCAGATACTCTGAATATGGAAGGTGAGTTCACTATACGTAATCATGCACCTCTTAAGTGGAGCTTGATGTCAATGGAGCTTTCACCTCTAGGGCTGCATAAGCGTCTCACCTAACTAAACAATATATTCATACGCAGGTGATTGACTGCAATATTTTCCAGATTCAGATAGGGATGAAATTTATACACCACATGAAGAAATTAATTTTACACGGTACTCATCCAAGAAATAAATTTGTCAGCCCCAGCTTGACATTAATTTAATTAATATGTCTTGCTATATAAAAGGGGAGGGGGTGCAAACTCCCTAGCTCCCCCATGTAGGACTAAACAAAGGAGATGGGAGGGGGGGGGGGGGGGGTCGGCCGAACCCTCCATGGGCTGGGCGCCCTCCTTGGTGCGGCTCCCTCTTGGGCCCTCTTAGGGCCCATGTAGGTGGATGCCCTCTTTTTTCCTTTATTTAATTAATATAAAATATAATTAATTCATAATTAATATATTTAAATACTATTTAATATCTCGTGACTCCGAAACATTTTCCGAACCACCCGAACATCTTTCAGACATTCCTGAAACCATTCCAGACCTTCCCGGAACTCCTTCCGCACCACCGGAACTCTTTCCGGATCATTTCTCTCTCTCCAATAAAATCCTATATTATTCCAGAACCTTTCTCATGGTGTCGTTAAGACCTTAAGTTTGTTACGCTACGGTTCGAGAACACTCCAGACATGGTCGAGACACTCCGCTCACCAATGACCGCCAGGGATACCTGGATGCATATGACGGCCCCTGTGCATTCTACGAATATCGTCGTTGAACCATAAACATGATATCCATTCACTTTGTTTCTGCGATACTACCTTGTCCGAGATATGATCGTAGACATCCAATACCCTGTTGTATCTCGTTACCGACAAAGGTTATTAACTCGTCTGTGATATTACATCTCCATGACCTAGTCATAAGCTGCGCAGCTATATAGATGCAATCTCACTGAGTGGGCCCAGAGTATCGCGAGGCCGGCTGCCAAGCCCTTTCCCTCATGGCGCTCGTCAGGACTAGCGTGGGTTGACGCTGGCGCTCCTCCTCCAGGGTAAGTTTTCACGTTTCAGGGTCGTTTACCCTCTTGGTTTCTGTTTCCATCTCACTCTTTGCTGAGGTTTCCCTTGCGCTCTTGACAGCGGACCTGCACTTGCCAAGCGCCGGCGGCTCCGCAAGGCGTCTGAGGTGAAAACCGCCACGGCAGGGGCCGTGGCTGGCGAGGCCGCGAGGCCTGAGGGGACGGCCCCAACGGTCCCCCTTGGGGAGGCGCCTCAAGTAGAAGCGACGACACCTCTCGCGAGGGCGGCTGGTCCACCTGAGAAGGAGAGCGTCGTAGGCCCGGACGCTACCGCCGCACCACGTGAGTCTCCGTTGGTGGAGGGCTCGGAGGCGAGGCGTTCTGCGCCACCTCGCGCCGCCATTCCGCCTCGCGCGGCTACGCCTCCGCGCGAGGTCACTCCGCCACGCGAGCCGACGCCGCCGCGCGTGTCGACTCCTCCGGTTGTGCCTGCTGCGCCGCCAGTGCCCAACGCCCCTACGCAGCCCGTGACGGAGGCCTTCGAGGCGCCGGCGGGAGCGGGCGCGTCTGCCGGGGACGGTTCCTCCTCTTCTCCGCACCAGGCTGAAGGCGAGGAGCGCCTCACGACTGCAGGGCCTGAAGGGGGCGCGGGCATGGGCTCCGGCGGGGCTCAAGCCAGCCCCCTTGACCTTCCCGCGTTGGACCTGCGGGACTCGACACCGAGGCTGGCCCTTCTGCGAGCCGAGCCCTGGTGCTCCGTGGCTGGGACTGGAGCGCGGGGCGTCATGAGGCCGCCTTTGGCCTCGTGAGGGAGTCCCTGGAGGGCTTGGAGGAGCACCTCGCCCTGGGGGACATATGGCTCGCTCAGCGGCAGAAGGAGCTGGCGAAATCGTGGGAGTCCTTCCACGCGGCGGTCGAGGCGCGCCGACTGGAGGACTTGGCGCTGCAGGCCGCCCGCGAGGAAGCCGTCAACTTCGCCAAGGAGACCCGTGAAGCGGCCGCCCGCGACGCTACGGAGCCGCTCCTCCCCCTTCAGGCAGAACGCGACGCTGCGGCGAAGCTTCTGCGCGAGGTCGGGGCGGAGCGCGAGACGATGGAGGGCTCGTTGGCGCAGAAGCACCGCGAGCTGGGCCAGCTGGAGGCCCAGCTGCTCTCCACCCACCAGACCGCAGCGGCTGATCTGGAGGAGGACCGCAAGGCTTTGCCAAGCGCGAGCGGCAGCTGGTCTTCAAGGAGGAGGAGCTGCAGCAGCGCGAGGAGCAGCGCCTCCAGGCGAAGAAGGACCTGTCTGCTCAGCGCGAGGCCCTCGAGGAGCGAGAGAACGAGCTGGCCCAGGCGACTCGGAAGTACGAGGACAACGTTGCTGCCCAGAAGGTGGCTTACGAGCACTTCGAGCGGCGCTTCGCCGAGAAGAAAAAGGAGGTCGAGGACGCCCTCGTGGAGCGCGAGAAGCAGTTCTGCAAGTCCACTTCTCAGAAGTATCGCGACATGGCCCAGGCGCAGGAGGACCGCTTCAAGGCCAAGCATGCCGCGGACGCTCGGAAGATCGCCGAGCTTGAGAAGGCCAACTCCAAGCTGGAGGCCCGTCTTACTCGCGCTAAGGACGGCCGCCGCCGGGCGGAGGAGGCTCGCACCGAGGCTGTCCACAACCTCAACTCCCTCGCCAAGGACGTGGAGGAGAAGGTGGCCCCGGCGATGCAGCGGGCGGCGGAGGCCTCGGACTCAGCCAACGCGGCTCGGGCATTCACGAAGCAGCGCGAGCGTATGTTCGAGGCGCTGGTCGCTCGTGGCAACGAGCTGGCTTCGCAGCTCGGAGAAGATGCGCCCCACACCGACATTCGAGGCCGCGGCGACGTGGCCATGTACTTGGTCTACTTCGAGCAGCTCTTCGCCGCGCTTGAGAGTCCCGTCGCCGAGCTCCGGGAGATGATCGAGGACGAGAGTCGGCAGCTCTTGGGGGTGGTGGTGGACCGCATCTTCACCAACCTCAAGCTTCTCACGTCAGGCTTCGACCTGGGTTTTGTGACCGAGGCCGCCCAAGGCGAGGACGCACAGCGGGTCTTAAGTTCCCTCCGCGAGCAGGTGGACGCCTTGTGCAACCGCTTCAGGCGCGCGGAGGCTGCGCCGGAGGACAGCGAGGAGGATGCCTGCTCTGCTGAGGCGGACGAGGCCGCCGCTGAAGAGGTCTGAGATGGCGCTGCTTCTCACTGAACCATCCTCTATTGCGCCTGCGAGCGCTTGTATCTGCACCAGCTGCGTGCTTTTAGACACCTTAAGACCTTTTGGCCTGTAATATACTTTAATTGCTGTTTTAATCCGAGTTTGTCTGCCCCTCGTGAGGTCTCTTTGGACTCATCTTCATGTCTATTTGTTCTCTGCGTCGTTAGGTCCCGTCTCTTCGCGCCATGACTACGCCACTTCGGTATGCGGGAGCAATGACTCCGCAAGCCCGGGGGGAGCTTAGGCCTAGGAGAGGTAAGATCCTTGAGTCACGATGCTCAAGTGCCCCCCTTAGACGTGCGAGTAGTCCATGAAGCGTAAGGGAAAGCGAAGTCGCTCGAGAGGCAAAGACGCGCTTTCGGGAAAGAGAAACGCTCTTAAAGCGTGAGTGCGGGACTTAGCTTCTCGAGGTTTTTGCTCTGTGAAGGTTGTTCGCTTGGCGGAGTTGCTCCTGGGGAGGCATTTCGCCTGGCGAGGTTGCTCGCTTGAGGGGTCGCTCCTGGGGAGGTATTTCGCCTGGCGAGGTTGCCCGCTTGAGGGGTCGCTCCTGGGGAGGTATTTCGGCTGGCGAGGTTGCCCGCTTGAGGGGTCGCTCCTAGGGAAGCATTTTGCCTGGCGAGATTGCCCGCTTGAGGGGTCGCTCTCTGGGGAGGCATTTTTCCTGGCGAGGTTGCCCGCTTGAGGGGTCACTCACGGATGTCCCTGCAGGCTTGCTTGGCGAAATCTTCCCTGCAGGTATTAGAGGGCGAACCCAAACGCTAGAACACGGATCAAGGGATCGTGCGCGCTTATAGGTCCCCTCAGGCGTTCCTTGCGAGGAGAGTAAGTACCAAGGTCCTCTGTTGAGATGGCTTGTTTGTGGGGAATTGCCCTCCAGCCAGAGCTCGGACTCTTGGGTTTTGCAGTGCTGCTGGTGTGTCATTTGAGGCACTGGCACCGTACTCAGCCCCCGCTCGCGGGGTACGCATGTGGAGAGATATAAGCGCACACTTCAACAATAGTAATGCGTAAATAAAACACCCCCCCCCCCCCCCAAAACATTTTTTTAGCGGCGCCGAAGCGCTTAGTTCACTTAGGAACGAGATTGAGTCATTATGCTTGGGGTTGCCAAGTTAATGCTCTGACCATGTCGAGGCATGGGGACCACCTGTTGGTGGTTGAGACTCTCAGCGTCCTGAGGTGGCTCATGTTAATTGATAGCTTGGAGGGTTTTTACCTCGAGTGAAGCCTTTGGGGCTTTGGAGGTTTAAGTCGTTGGCGTTTTAACCTCCGAAGACAAGAATGCTTGGAGGTTGAGCCGTAAGCTGCCTCGTCCGCTAGGAGTCTCGACGTGACAGTGATCACGTGCGTGGCAATGACCACGATTGCGTTTGTTCCCTTAGGAGACAAAGCATTTTCTTGAGGTTTAAGCCTTTTGGCGTTTTAACCTCTAGAGTCACACTGCTTGGAGGTTGAGCCGTAAGCTGCCTCTTCCGCTTTGTTTTCTCGACGTGACAATGATCACGGGTGTGGCAATGACCACTTTGGCATTTGTTCCTTTAGGAGACAAAGCTATGTTTTTGGAGGTTTAAGCCTTTCGGCGTTTTAACCTCTAGAGACGAAAAATGCTTAGAGGTTGAGCCGTAGGCTGCCTCGTCCGCTTTGACGTCTCCTCGTGACAATGATCACGGGCGTGACAATAATCACTTTTTTTTACTTGTTCCTGGCGGATACAAAGGTTTGAGAGGTTTAAGCCTTGAGCTTTTAACCTTGAGGGACAAAAAGGTGCTTGGAGGTTGAGCCGTGGGCTGCCTCTTTCGCTAAATGCCCTGACGTGATGATGATCACGGGTAGAACTTGCGTAGATGCATGATGTGAAGGGGATCGTGTGCAGAAAACAAAAAATTTCCTAGCAACGATATCCTTAAACTAGCCAAGATCTACACTATGCAGATATAGTAGTACGACGGAGATCGGAATACATACCCTCGTAGACCGAATAGCGGGGATTACGCTCCCGCACAAGCGTTGACGATGAAGACGCCGTAGCCGACCTCTAGGTCGCGGAGAACTCGGCGCGACGGAGACGACGAAGATGACCCCGAGGTCAGGTGGAGGAAGTAGGCCTCCGAGTACCGCTAGCGCAGCACCTCGCAGGGAGTCGCACACATACGGTGGAGACGACGGCCTCCGAAGCTCCAGTCCAGGACGAGCAGCGGAAGACTTGGACCGGAACACCAGCAGCGCGGCAGCGGGCTATGGTGGAAGAGATCCCCCTCCTCTACTCGGCGCGGCTCCGTCAAGGGAACCACTAGATCGAGAGAGAAATTGGGAATTAATTGGTTAATTAAAAGGCCAGGGGTGCCCCTTCTTATATAGGCTCCCAGGGGGAGCCAACCTTGCCAGCCAGGCAATGTGGGACTATCCCCCATTGCCTGGTTCGGCCAAACCAGGTGCGCCGGCCCTAGGTGGGCCCCATTTGGCCCACCTAGGCCGGCCAAGCCTCCCCCACAAAATTCCCTTGAGGGTTTTCCCCCCCATGGGCCTTCTTTCGACCAGAAGGCCCATTTAGGGAATTCAGCCTAAATAAATTCGAAAATAAATATATAAAATCATATTTGCATATTAATTACACTAATTAATATCAAACATAATATATATAATTTTTCCTAGCTCCGAAAACTCTTTCGTCGCTGCCCGATCTCCATCGGACCCCTCCCGGGACGCTCCCGGTGATCTCTTTCCTTTCCGGTTGTCTTGTCGAAACCCCTTAAGTGTGTTACCCTAGCGGTTCGATATAATATCAGGTATGATCAAGACTCCTCAATGATCAACGACTAACTCGTAGGCCTGGAGCCCATGAATTAATCCCTGAGATATAACGAATGACTTTCATCTATCAAACCTGGACGTATAGTCTTAAACCCTTTGTCATGGCGATACTTAGCGTGTCCGAGTATCATTCTCAGATATATCCATACCTAGCATGATCTCGTTACCGACATCGCTATCTTCTACTCGTCTATGATATTATGTCAGCTGGTGACCTAGTCACATGTTTGCAAACTCATTTGACATAATCTCACCGAGTGGGCCCTAGAGTATCTATCCGGCTATGCGGACTGACAAATCCCGCTGTTGACCCCTCGTCTCAACTACTCCTTTCCGATACCCAAAAGTATCACCGTTATTGTCATACTAAATAAGATACGACGTTTGGTGCGATCAAAGTATCTTCCAGGAATAATAATAAGAGTTGGTCTCACGGTCTTAAGGCGTAATGACTATGTCCTATAAATACTGGGTATGTCCATCACATCGTTACACCTAACGATATGACTTCCATTGCCGACCGGCGCCATGCCCTATGATCGGAAAACCTCGATCATCAATCGCGCAACGAAACTAGTCTTAGTAGAGGCTACTAGGGACCTGGTTGTTTATCTACCACACCTGTATTAATGTTTTCGCTTAATACAGTTATAGCATGGTATAAAACATATAATGAACGATTGGGATATTGCTAATAAACTATGTTTATTAAGTGCCTCTAGGGCATATTACCTTCAGTCTCCCACTTGCACTAGAGTAACACTTAATCTAGTTTACAACCTGGTAGAAGCTCAACACCCATAGCATCTTGGTGCCTGCTCGCCTCGTGGAAGAGGAATACAGTCAATAGACCTCACACATTGAGACCTATATGTGCTTTGAAACACTTCTATGTCACCTAGTTTGACATCATCCCGTATCTTACGATGACGGTGAAATATATCCCAGTGGATGGAGTGAGACTCGAGCATTCGCGTAGCATGCGCCTTAAAAGTCTGAAAGATCTATTAAGGGACCACCTACGCTCGGAAAACTGCTCAGTCCAATCACACTTGCTACTTCTAAAGTCGCGATATATTTCTATACCTATGTAGATTATGCGACAGTGCATTCATATGCGACTTCGCAAACTAACCATGTCTATCTTCAAAATAAAGGACATCTCCTATATGAGATTTCTAGTCGCATGGGTCAGTGTAATAACTTGCATCATCGTAACCGCTTTACGGCAAGTTCCCATTCCACTCTTACCCGTTACTAGAAAACCTATCTTCAGTTCTCATAGACACTGAAGAATAAACTTAACGTTTGTTCATTGATCCACACAAGGATCACTCTAGAACCTGTTCTTTAACCAAGAACTCGGGTCACACTAAGTCGAGCTTTCAGTCTGATAGCATCTATGACTGATACATAGATAATGTCGAACATCATTTGCTATAACTGAAAAAGTCAAGATTAACTTAATCTTTTACCTAGTCATACAAGCAAGAACCTCTTTCTTCGCTTGTCCTTTTCTGAAACACTTCAGAATCCTGACTTAGGAAATACTCCGACTTAATGTTATTAAGCCCCCTCTGATCTATACAATTATAAGTCGGATGCCTAATACTCCTAACTTCATTTCATAGAAAATTTAATCACTTAAATAATCCTTTACACTCTACTAGAGGATCTGTGTCATTCAATATGTCGTTACATACAAAATCATGAATGACACCTAGCTCCCACTCAAATATGCCTTCCGCATATAAGATCCAGGAAAAGCTACTTAGCTCCCACTCAAATATGTCTTCCGCATACAAGATAAATGAAAGCTACTTTGCTCCCACTCACTTCTTTGCAAATGTAGGTTTCTTCAACTATTTTGGACAACTCCAAAATCCTTTGATCACATTATCAAAGTGAAGATTCCAGCTCCGATATGCTTGCTTCTGCCCATGAATGGACAACCGAAGTTTGCACACATGTTTAGCATCCTCAGGATTACAAACCATTCTTAATTACACTATTAAGAACCATGGTTTTCTCATCCATCTATCAATTTCTCATTCGAAATTATAATAATTGCTAAACGACCCAGAATAGATTTAGGCTTCGCCACTTGAGACAAAGTCTCATGTGGTCTGTCGGAACTGTTTCACGACAAATCGAATCTGCTCAATATCTACTCTCTCATAAAACTCCATATACTATCAACATCCTAGATGCCATCAAGAAGATCTCCCAAGTCAATACCTGGTAATCGTATATGGATTTTATTTCGGATCATAAATGACTCATAGCCATTTCTCGGACTTAGGTCCACCATCTCTTCTTCGTAGTTCGTAGGTCTATCATATTCCATTAATATGACCCTTATAACAAGATTGTCGTAACACACAGTGTGGAACACAAACTCGTATGCCTACGCTCTTAGTATGAGCTCAGAACATCATGATTTTGAATCATAAGCTTTTTCAAGCTGTGGAGCCTGACACCGAACACACTTTCGGTTGCGCCACTCTGATGTCTGGGGAGGAAGTTCACCAACTTCGTCTTGCTCTACTTTCTTTCTCACTTATACCCTCGGACAAGAAACTATTTCTTTCGCAAGGTATACCACGGCAAAGATTTTGCCTATGTCGTGAGACATGTACCCAACTAACTCTTTAGGTAGGGTATACTACAAAGATCAATCCATTTTAGGTTCGATTACATCGAAACACTAAATTGCTGAAACGACAATCCAGGCTAAAAGCCACACCATTACTCATATGGCATTGTCTCCATGGATTCAAATGGTTTACCTATTTGCTAACGTGAGTGTTTACGTTTCTACCATATGACTTTAATGATCACAATAATTCGGTAAGAGATTTATTTACCACACACTATCCGATAGGGTGCGATTACGACGCCCTAACACACCATAACACTATGGTGTTCCATGCGACGTAATTTGTGGAACTCTTCTCACAATGATGTGCCAACTAACTCAAATCTTTATTCCTCGATATGCATCGCGGGAATTTGATTTTCTTGCTAAGTTTATTTCCTACTTCATTCTGAACTTCGTTTGATCGAATCAAAAATTCAGACTAACATTCCCCGGAGTGGATATCCATATATCTACTCGGAATATTCATGAAGTCTATGAAATAAAGACTTCCACTACACGTTAAAGTACTTCATTGATTCACATACACCCATATGCATGATTCTCAACAAGTTATACTCAAAACGTTCAGTGAAGTTCACGAAATAAAGGTCTCCACTACCCGTCAATTACTTCATTGAACCACATACATCTCTATGTATGACTATCAATAAGTTATATGCCCGTTTTCCGAAAACGGTGTCACAGTTATTTTGCAAATGTCAGAAGATCAAATCTTAGGACTTGTAGGTCCATCCAGTGTGGAGCTAATGCATATAACATTGACATGACTAAATGGTAGTGCCACACATATGTGGTGTCTTTATTAAGTTTGTATCCTTTGGCATTAATATTATGAATGTGGGAGCTTCTACCATCTAAATTCAAATCGGCATATGATCATTACTCCATAAATATATGACACAAATTTGTCACTATCATGTATGAACAAGTGTCTCGCTAGAGGAGACACACTCGTAACGATCATACCAACACCCGATCATAAAGAATTTATTCAAATGGTAGATCTAGAGGGAGAGTGTCTATGGCCGTCACAACAACTTGACTGCCGTTATCAACACGCAATGTCGCCTCATCCTTTCAAGCTACTCAAGCAGTAAACCTGGTTTTTCACAAAACATGACTACTTCAAGACTTAGTCACTCCTGCGAGCACTTGCTTAGCTAAAACATTCATAACATGTATATCATATATACACCATCATCATTGATGACTTCCGGCGATCTGTTTCATCTTCTTGATACTTCCACCGTAATCAAGAACCATGAAGGTGAACGATTCCCCTTGCATGACATAGTCTATGACAGAGGATTTGCACTTGGCAACGATGTCTGTCATCCAGTGATTGAGCTGAGCGAGGCATCTCAATGTTCATTAATCATGAACATACGTCATTAAGTATGACCGCCACGTGCTCCCTCAATGTGTGTATTCTCTTCCATCTTGGTTGAGAAGACAATCAGTCAACGTACTGATAAACTTCATCAACCCAACGTTTGGGGTACCCCGAGTTTAGCGACCATATCATATGTTCGCGATCTAAAAACTCGTACCCATCGTTGGTTCTTTGTGGCAGAGATCATAGCATACACTGGACTATGATGATATCATCCGCACAAAATCCGATAATCAAAATTATCTTTTGTTAGCGGAATCTCCGGGTTTATCTCCTAGCGGGTATTGTATCACAAAGAGCTAACGGTTTAAACAAGGAGTATCCTCAAGCTAAAGTATAAAACTATGAAGTTTGGACCCAACCTTTTAAGTTTCTCAATCGCAGGAATGCGCCTAATTTGAAAAGATGCTATCACAATGGTTAATATCTACAAAGGTTTGCAAAACAGACTCTGTTCATTATATTTTGAGTTCTAGTATTTTAGAAAATAACTATCCGAACTCCCACTCAAACGAACATCCCTCCTGGTCGTTTAAGCGATTACACGACCCCCATCCATTGCACCACCCCTCATCATCAGAGCCGGCGGCACAACTTCAAGAGTAGACAAAATCGTCCGCCACACCAATTTTGTGACTCGTGCTCGACCTTTCGGTCTTCCTGTTTCGAGGCCATACCTCTGAGTATGCTAGGCTCGCCACCAAAAACCTCCACGCTGACGCTTGTGCAACATGGCTTACACCCACCGTATGCGAACGAAGATATGTCTGACACCCGATCATCACGGCCTGCCTCATAACGTAGAACTTTCTTGGTGGTGCGCGTTGGAGGGAGAACACTAGTGGTATTTTGAAGGGATCATCTTATGTAACTACCGCCGTGTAACTAATGTATATTATACACACAATCACACAATATAAGATGCACACAAAACATCAAATGTAATGCAATGTGATATAGTCCATTGCGCCATGGTCTTCTTGGCGCCCGCAGTTTATAAACAATTTAGTAAACCTACCTTGACCATATCACATAGCCCCTGCAAAATAAAGTTAGACGCTTCTACTTTATCTTTTGCATATTTTACGTGGCTTGGGGCTTTCGTAAATAGAACCGCTTCATACCTACGAACCTTATGACCACAACAACGATCCAATAATTGCATGTTTAAGCATCCCTTTCGGGCCCTCCATTGAAAATGCAAAGCCAACTAAAGAGAGAGAAACAGGCACCCGCCAGCCACAGATACGGTACAAGCCGTATGTCAGTAGTGGAACCAGTCTCGCGTAAGCGTACACTTAAAGTCGGTCCGGGCTGCTTCATCAACTCGATGCCGCTGGAATCACAAGTGCACGCTAGAGGGTAGCAAATAACAGGAACGGTGCCCCCGTGCAGAACACGAGTTCTAACAGCGTACAGCGGAGATCGGAATACATACCCTCGTAGACCGAATAGCGGGGATTACGCTCCCGCACAAGCGTTGACGATGAAGACGCCGTAGCCGACCTCTAGGTCGCGGAGAACTCGGCGCGACGGAGACGACGAAGATGACCCCGAGGTCGGGTGGAGGAAGTAGGCCTCCGAGTACCGCTAGCGCAGCACCTCGCAGGGAGTCGCACACATACGGTGGAGACGACGGCCTCCGAAGCTCCAGTCCAGGACGAGCAGCGGAAGACTTGGACCGGAACACCAGCAGCGCGGCAGCGGGCTATGGTGGAAGAGATCCCCCTCCTCTACTCGGCGCGGCTCCGTCAAGGGAACCACGAGATCGAGAGAGAAATTGGGAATTAATTGGTTAATTAAAAGGCCAGGGGTGCCCCTTCTTATATAGGCTCCCAGGGGGAGCCAACCTTGCCAGCCAGGCAATGTGGGACTATCCCCCATTGCCTGGTTCGGCCAAACCAGGTGCGCCGGCCCTAGGTGGGCCCCATTTGGCCCACCTAGGCCGGCCAAGCCTCCCCCACAAAATTCCCTTGAGGGTTTTCCCCCCCATGGGCCTTCTTTCGACCAGAAGGCCCATTTAGGGAAATCAGCCTAAATAAATTCGAAAATAAATATATAAAATCATATTTGCATATTAATTACACTAATTAATATCAAACATAATATATATAATTTTTCCTAGCTCCGAAAACTCTTTCGTCGCTGCCCGATCTCCATCGGACCCCTTCCGGGACGCTCCCGGTGATCTCTTTCCTTTCCGGTTGTCTTGTCGAAACCCCTTAAGTGTGTTACCCTAGCGGTTCGATATAATATCAGGTATGATCAAGACTCCTCAATGATCAACGACTAACTCGTAGGCCTGGAGCCCATGAATTAATCCCTGAGATATAACGAATGACTTTCATCTATCAAACCTGGACGTATAGTCTTAAACCCTTTGTCATGGCGATACTTAGCGTGTCCGAGTATCATTCTCAGATATCTCCATACCTAGCATGATCTCGTTACCGACATCGCTATCTTCTACTCGTCTATGATATTATGTCAGCTGGTGACCTAGTCACATGTTTGCAAACTCATTTGACATAATCTCACCGAGTGGGCCCTAGAGTATCTATCCGGCTATGCGGACTGACAAATCCCGCTGTTGACCCCTCGTCTCAACTACTCCTTTCCGATACTCAAAAGTATCACCGTTATTGTCATACTAAATAAGATACGACGTTTGGTGCGATCAATGTATCTTCCAGGAATAATAATAAGAGTTGGTCTCACGGTCTTAAGGCGTAATGACTATGTCCTATAAATACTGGGTATGTCCATCACATCGTTACACCTAACGATATGACTTCCATTGCTGACCGGCGCCATGCCCTATGATCGGAAAACCTCGATCATCAATCGCGCAACGAAACTAGTCTTAGTAGAGGCTACTAGGGACCTGGTTGTTTATCTACCACACCCGTATTAATGTTTTCGCTTAATACAGTTATAGCATGGTATAAAACATATAATGAACGATTGGGATATTGCCAATAAACTATGTTTATTAAGTGCCTCTAGGGCATATTCCCTTCATGATGTTCCATGGATTCTTGACGGGGACGCCGTCTTCCGTCTCGAGGCGAGCCGCGCCAGGCCTGGCGATGTGGGTGACCCTGTAGGGACCTTCCCACATTGGGGACAGCTTGTGGAGGCCTTCCCTGGAGAGGATTCGTCTGAGGACGAGATCGCCTGCCTCGAGGGTGCGCGAGCGCACATTGCGGCTGTGGTAGCGCCTCAGGGACTGCTGGTACTTGGCCGCCCGTAGAGCGGCGCGGCGTCTTAGCCCTTCAAGGAGCAGCAGGTCGTCGTTGTGGAGGTCCTCTTGTTGGTCCTCATTAAAGGCCAGGACCCGTGGGGATCCCTGCTTTATCTCTGCGGGGAGGACTGCTTCAGCTCCATAGACGGGTGCGAACGGCGTTTCCGCGGTGGGCTTGGGTGGCGTGGTACG
Organism: Poa annua; assembly: GCA_026929855.1. Classification (NCBI taxonomy): domain Eukaryota; kingdom Viridiplantae; phylum Streptophyta; class Magnoliopsida; order Poales; family Poaceae; genus Poa; species Poa annua. The sequence goes on from CM049430.1 coordinate 85,555,732, forward strand.
GATGGACCAGAGCACCGAGGGTAACTCATTGATCCAGCCCTTGCCGTGGCCCTTGAGGACATCGAAGGTCCTGGTCTTCAAGGCTTTGAGGACCTCTGCGTTTGCGCGCTCAGCCTGCCCATTGCTTTGCGGATGGGCGACTGAGGCGAAGCAGAGCTTGATGCCCATTTTCTGGCAGTAGGCTCTGAAGATGCCGCTTGTGAATTGCGAGCCATTGTCGGTGATGATGCGGTTAGGCACTCCGAAGCGGCAGACCAGGCCTCTGATGAATTTCACCGCCGCGCCTGCTGTGATTGTACGCGTCGCCTCCACTTCAGGCCATTTTGTGAACTTGTCGATGGCCACGAAGAGGTAGCGATATCCACCTTGCACCGTTGGGAAATGTCAAAGGATGTCCAGCCCCCAGACCGCAAACGGCCACGAGAGCGGAATGGTTTGCAGGCCCAGTGCTGGTTGGTGGATTTGCTTGGCGTGGAATTGGCAGGCTTCACAAGCTTGAATGATTTCCGTTGCATCTTGAAGCGCTTGAGGCCAGTAGAAGACGCTCCTGTAGACTTTCCCTGCGAGGGTGCGGGCGCACGAATGGTGGCCGCATTCCCCGCTGTGGATGTCCTTAATCAGCAGTTTTCCTTCTTCAGGAGGGACGCACTTGAGCGCGATGCCGTTTGGGCGCTTGCGGTAGAGATTTTCTTCGAGGATTTGGTATGATTTTGCTTGGCGGGCAATTCGCTCCGCTTCAACATCTTCCTCAGGAAGGATCCTGCGACACGATCTGTTGCATTTGGGTTGCGCAGAATTTGCTCCAGGGGGAAAGAGGTTACCACCGTGATGGGGTGCCCCTGGAAGTAGTGCCGCAGCTTTCTTGAGGCGATGAGGAGGGCGAGGAGAAGCTTCTGCTGCATCGGGTACCGCTCACGAGCATCACGCAGTACTGTGCTGACGAAGTAGACTGGGTGCTCGACGAGGGTAGTTCATGTTTCCTTGGCGTCTTTCGCCTGAGGCGGCCCAGCTTGACCCTCGATGGGGTTGGCTTCAAGGGGCTTGTCCTGGGCCTCTAGGGACTTGGCCTCGGGGGACGTGGCCTCGAGGGACTTGGCCTCGAGGGACGTGGCCTCAAGGGACTCTGCCTCGAGGGACTTGGCCTCGGGGGACGTGGCCTCGAGGGACTTGGTCTTGCGGGACGTGGCCTCGCAGCGCTCCTCCTGGGCCTCGAGTGCGTTAGCCTCTTTCAACAGTTGACTCAGGGCGGTCTCCTCTTGAGGCTTTGGGCGTGGGCCTTGTGATGAACGTCCCTTCTTCGAGCTCTTTATCAGGAGGCTTTTTCTTTGGAGTGGTTGCACTCTTCTTGTGAAGTACAGACTCCTCTCTTTCCACCACAAGGATAGCACTGGTTGTTTGTGGGGTGGCTGACAAGTACAGCTTTAGGTGCTCGCCAGGTCTTGGGGCGACCATTATAGGTGGGCTTGCCAAGTACTTCTTCAAGTCCTCAAATGCTTTTTCAGCTTCAGGTGTCCACTTGAAGGTGCCCGTCCTTTTCATGATCTTGAAAAACGGCAGGGCTCTTTCGCCGAACTTGGAGATGAATCGACCCAAGCTGGCCATGCACCCCGCCAGGCGTTGCATGTCCTTGAGCCTGCGTGGAGGTTGCATGCCTTCTATGGCCTTGATTTTGTCTGGGTTTGCCTCTATGCCCCGATGAGACACGAGGAAGCCCAGCAATTTGCCCGAAGGTACTCCGAAGACGCACTTGGCGGGGTTTAGCTTGATGTTCACCTTACGCATGCTGGTGAAGATTTCTTCCAGGTCTCCGAGAAGAGTATTTCCTTCTCGTGACTTCACGACGATGTCATCGACATACGCTTCAGCATTTCACCCCATTTGCCCGCCCAGGGCTATCCTCATTAACCTATGGAAAGTGGCTCCGACATTTTTTAGGCCGAACGGCATGCAGACGTAGCAGTACACACCACATGGGGTGAGGAAAGCCGTCTTCTCCTCGTCCTCTTTAGCCATCTTAATCTGGTGATAACCAGAGAAGGCATCGAGGAAACAGAGGAGCTCGCAGCCTGCCGTGGAGTCCACGATCTGGTCAATTCTGGGCATGGGGTAAGGGTCCTTGGGGCAGGCCTTGTTCACGTCGGTGTAGTCGATGCAGAGGCGGCCTCCGCCGGCGGGTGTTTCGCTAGAAAAGGTAGCGGAAATTCTTCCCTCATGTTTAGGGGTTTTTCCTAAATGCGTACATGATAGTACAAATTGCGGGCGTGCCATCTTGTTAATAAAACAAGCAAAATGAAATAACAGTAGACAAAGAACACAATATACAAGAACACTGGATCTTATTAATCTCATTGCATTGTACATATACAAATTGCATATTCCTGTAAACTATATCTATTTGCCTTCTGCGTCGCGCTCAAGGAGTATCTGACTTTAGGAGATTGTGTAGTTCATGAATTCCCGGTGTTTTTTGCAAGCAACCGGTTAATTACATCCGCAGGATCAGGCCCACGGAATACCTCCGATTAAGCTGCGCTGATGGTCGTCGTCATGTTTGGATTACTCATCCATATACATTGTGATATTTGTGAATAAATTGTGCGGGTGGCTTTGTTTCGCCGATACCCAGTCACGGTACTATCGCCATGTTTATATGACCAATAGGATATATATATTGATGAAGGGGATGGCTTTCGCCTCGTCGGTGCCCAGTCATGTAACGCCCATATTTCATCAGATGCGGACATGTGTGTTGCTATCGCCTCGTCGGTATCCAGCAACGATATGTGTCCAATCCCGTAGGTTTTGTGACATGTAGATAGAGTGGTGACCCGGCCTCGTCGGCACTTGGCCATGGTTTCGTCTAGCCTCGTCGGCATTGGACGTATGATCGAAATAATTGGTATAGCCTTTGTCTCAATCGACATTCGGCAAAGATATCGATGTGGATATATCACTTTGCATGATGGATGATACTTGTCAAATATATTGATCTTACTCCTTATAGGATCAAGCTCAATGTTGTATATAATCTTCGCCTCCTCTTGAGGGGCGGTGTAGATGTAGATAAGTTTAATCATGCCTCCTCATGAGGAGCAAGATCAATATATTAATTTGACTTCTTCATACTTAGCCTTAGCCATGTACGCTCGTCATGATCTGTACCAAACACCAGTTGACCACCCTCATTGGAGTAGTCATACTGTGATTGTATACTTTCTATAGATAATTTCATTACATCGGGAAGTTTTGATTTTAGCCTCTCTTCGACGGTGAAAGTTACAATCGCACGGATATTGCTTTCGGCACTTAGCCGGATCAGTCGGCGATGATGAGCACGCATACGCCATAAAATAATTTCATCATGAAGAAAGAGCAATAGATCTGACATGATTACTTACCAACAGAGAAAAACTTCACAGGTGGTGCCATGCCGGCCATCAGAACAACACCGTGAGAACGCTTGTAGCTAATTTGCTGGATGATCTGATTTGAGATGTAGCCCTTTGGGCAAATCAACTCAAGATTGATCGTGTGACGTTCGTCGTCCCGTGAATGCCCTCTGTGTTGCAGCCTTTTCGCTAAAATCAAGTGCGTGTGTGATTTCCGTGAGGAGTCGTTCCGCGTGATTGTTCGTCGACTGCTCTCACATATGCGTGCGACGTCCGTGCGTCTCTGGTCTCGGCGGCGTCTGTGCGTCGTCCGTGCGTCCGTGTGTGCGTGCCTCCCTCAACCGATCGATACCTGGGCCTTTATATAGGCGCTTGACCTGGCCGATCGATCGGGTTAATTTGTTAGCTGAAAACGCGTAACCTTTAAACGGATCGTAGTCTATCTCTAGCAGTTAAGATACATGACATCAGAGATGACCTCATCCGTACAAATACCGGCCCGTACCCAACCTTGTGCCGGCGGGACAACTAGCTTCACGTGAGACATATGATCAGAAACTTGCTATCCATCACCCTAGTTGTACGTGTATACTTCAATACTTCCGAAGACCATAATTGTCACAATGAAAGAAATATTGATCCGTTTGTACCATCGTGATGTGCACAATAAACTCTACAAAATGAGTCCAAAATCAAATATATGCTCTTTTATAAACATTTTGTATCTCGTGGGTCCCACTTGTCATAGACAAAGGTTATGCTAAATTAATTTATATATCATGAATTTTGATACGAAAAATTCATCAAACAAATGCCCCCTCGCCAAGTTTTGTCCATGCGCAGAGCATAATGGGCTAAGCTTGGCGAAACCAGGAAAATTAAACTCGATAAAGACTGTATGATCCCTTTTTTTAATTTGCGAAACTATGTTGCCTTGTCTGACCAACTGATACAACTTGTGTGATTCATTCATCAATATAGTGTGACGAATTAAATTATTGGACAAGATAGAAACTCATCCGTATATGTCAAAAATATGTGAAGCCGAATCTTTTATTGAATGGGGCATGTCCATCCTATTATACGGAACCAACACCGATGTGGGTGAGTATGGTTATAATGAAATATGGCGAAATACTCGTGCCATATGCATCTTGCTTTTATTCCATTCCATCGCGACCATATACAACATGGTGCCAGCCGATGGTGCAAGTTGTCAATTTACCGAATGATGGTTTATACGTAGACATAATTTATCAAGGTGGATGCGACCATAAAATGATGTGGTGTCAGCCATCCGTCTTGAAGGGTTTCACAGGTTTGACACTGGCCGCACTGGCGTGTCTTACTGCTCCCATATATCTGAGTTTGATGCGATCGTAAAACAAATGCACGATGCCAACCATCACACTCGAAGGGTTTCACAGCTTGGTGCATGCCGCACTGGTGCACTTTGCTGCTCCCAATATTTGTAGCGTCGGAATGTTATCGACGTCGTAGATGAACTAGGAGATCATTGTATCCCCTTATCATTATGACCATAATTAGAGGGGTGTTGCCCCAGTGTTTCTGCTAGGATCACTAGAGGAGAGATACCCCCAGTGTTGCTGCCAGGATCACTAGAGGGGAGATGCCCCCAGTGTTGCTGCTAAGATCACAAGAGGGATGGTCAACTGGCGATAATCCTTCACTATGTCATGTATGACTGCTTATAATTGTATGTGTAAGTGTTCTTCACTTGCTGCACAAAACATTAAAGCACGATATGGATGATGGGCAAAAGAAAGAAGCATGGAAAAAGAAACCAAGAAAACCAAAGGGTTTTGTTTTGTTTTGTTTGGAATTTTGGCTTTTCCGGTAGACACTAGCTATTAGCGTGACATCAAAAAAGGCTGCCGAAGGACTAAATCGTTGGGAACCGTCTAAAACCATGACGATTATCATTCAACAACTGATCCTTCCATGTGTGTGAAAGTGTGTGAGAGTGACGTGCTTGAGATAGTCCCGAGAGGCAACAGAGAATCGTACCCTAGCCCATCAGAGCACTGAGTGGCCTCCACAGCTCCACCATGCTTCCTTCCATGCCTCAAGAACACAGAGAACATGGGAAAGGAGTGATTAAGGTAGATGGTTTTAGGATAACATGGCTTTGTAAAAGTTTATCATGCCCTAATGTCAATCGACATTTTTTTTTGAGGGGTGGTGAACAACTGCCAACCGCCTTCTTTCCAATGGTTCCATCACTGACTTGCTTCTTGGAGTTGATGAAGATTCTTCCTTTCGTCGGGATTTCTTGCATGAACAATTTTTTTTATGTCTCTTGACTTCATGAGATTGTTTCTTCTTTTGATGTTTCCTTGGACGTGATTTGTCGAAAACTTTCTTCGATTGCTTGAACTTTCTTCGAGATTGCTGAGTTTCTTCTTAAGGAACCACCTTGAGAATTTGGAAGGCAGCTATCCACCGTGGCCAACTAAAACCCTCAGGCATATTATGTGGAGCTTTTTGGTGGCACGCCCCAAGGTTGTCAAGCGGCTACGCACCAAGTCCAACTTCTGTCAGGTTGGGCAGCCTTTTCCTGATCTTTTCCTACGGTCTACCTCAAGGTGCGGTGTTTCCGGGAACCTGAGGCATATCCAAAAACATGGAGGTGTGGGGACTCAATGCTGAGAAGTCGCCCAAATATTCTTCACTATTGCCTCTTGGAGCGTGCATATGGTGGTTTGTGTGTTGTGGGTGAAGGTGTTGCCGTACTTACTACAATGTGCACCATGTGTCCGCTAGACAAGTCTTAAGGCAGCCAGATCATCCGTCACGAGCATAGTGTGATTGGGAAAAGCCTTTTTATTGTAGGACAAAGATGTCCATGGTAAAAAAGAATGTTTTCTTTAAAGAAGAAAAACCAAACAAAATGAAATAGCGCAAAAGAGAGAAAAACGAAAGCAATATCAACATGCGGAGATGATCACGCGTAATATTTCTTTAAGAACCTCCCATTAATGGGTGGCATTGGGCGTTCCCCATGTTGATCAATCAGTTGATATGCACCACCATCATACACTTCTTCAATGACAAATGGCCCTTCCCATTTAGGCTCAAGCTTTCCTTTAGCTTTGCCTTTTACCACAATGGGGCGCCTAAGCACAAGAATGAGCTCTCCTTTTCGGAAAACTCGTGGTTTAACCATCTTATCATATGCACGAACCATGTTTCGACGACATAGTTCTAACTCTTGGAGTGCATTGAGTCGATCTTCTTCCAAGGAATCCAGCTGTTGAAAACGCAGCTGAATTTGCGCATCTTGGGTAATCTCATGATGAATGGCCACTCTTAGAGATGGAAGTTCCACCTCTAGAGGAAGAACATCCTCACTCCCATATACTAAGGAGTACGACGTAGATTGTGTTGGCGTACAAACTGTAACACGATACGCCCATAGAGCTTCATATAGGTGATCATGCCAGTCACGATGATGTTTGTGAACCGTCTTTTTCAAGATTGGACCAAGGGTCTTGTTCAATGCTTCAACTAAGCCATTGGCCTGTGGATAATATCCTGTGGAATAATTCCATTGGATTTATATTTGGCCATGAATTTGACCATTTTGTTGGACATAAAAGCCTTCGCATTATCCGAGGTAATGCGGTGAGGTACACCAAAGCGGTAGATGATATTGCGTTCAAGAAAATTTATAATATTGTCACTTTTTACTTCTCGTAGTGGTACTGCTTCTGCCCACTTAGAAAAATAATCTGTAGCCGTGAGAATAAATTTGTGCCCCCTAGAGGATGGAGGCTTAAAGGCACCAATGACATCTATACCCCATGCATCAAAAGGCCATGCGGGTACCGTTGGATGCAACGGAACAGGTGGTTGATGTTTTATAACGTCATGAATTTGGCAATTATGACATGACCTTGCCACCCTAAGGCAGTCTTTCATGATTCCAGGCCAATAATAGCCGCATAATTTGATACTATGATACATTTTTGGTCCGCTTTGATGTCCACCGCACACACCATGATGAACCTCTTGTAAGACTTGATCGGCTTCATTTCGAGATACACATCTTAGCAGCATCTCTTGCCCAAAAGAACGTCGGTACAAAGTTCTTGCTTTAACTATATAGGAAGGCAGGCGACGTTGTTGCCTGCGCCTTTCCACTTTACCATTTGGCAATATTCCATGATTAAAATAATCAAGAAATGGTTTGCGCCAGTCATCATCACCACTAATATTGGTGACAACATGATGTGCTTCACACTCAGATGGGATTAATTCTAATACTGCCGGAAGAAGCCACCTTTCTTCTATTTGTACTTGAGCGGGTTCCCCTTCAGGGAGCACTAACGCTGCCGCTAGCTTAGCCAAAGCGTCTGCAGGAGCATTCTTGCTTCGTGGAACATGCAATAATTGAATGTGTTCAAACTTCTTCATAAGGGTTTGGGCCGCAGTGTGATATGGCACAAGTTCTGCCTTGCGTACCTCATATATGTTATTAACTTGGCGAACAATGAGCTGGGAATCACCATACACTATTATGTTACACACGTCCATTAAGAGTGCTAAAAGAAGGCAAAAAAGAAGAGCCTCATATTCAGCTTCATTGTTAGAGCACTCCTCTTTAAGAAGAGAGAAAGAATGATGTATGATTCCCCCCTGAGGTGTTTTGAAAACTAGCCCTGCACCGGCTCGACGTCTTGCTCCACCGTCAGGATCCGTCTCTGTGCGAGAGGATTCATCAAAATATAGTTCCCACTGTGACTCAATGTCGACGGTAAATACTTCCTCATCGGGAAGCTCGACGATCAAAGGAGAGTCATTGGGTAGAGGATGTGCTGCAAGAAAATCTGCTAAAGCTTGGCCCTTAATTGCCTTTTGAGGAACATAAGTAATATCATATTCCATCATGGATACAGCCCACTTATCAAGGCGACCCATGAGTGCAGGTTGACTTAGCACATACTTTATAGGATCAGCACGTGCTACAAGTTGTATTTGATGTGCCAGCATATAATGTCGTAACTTTTTTTAAAGCAAAAATAAGGGTTAAACATAACTTCTCTATGGACGAGTAATTATGCTCAGCACCGACCATAGTACGACTCAAATAGTAGCATGCCACCTCTTTCCCTTCATCGTTATGTTGAGCCAGAAGTGCACCAACAGAGAAGGGTTGTGTTGCAATATAAAGAATAAGTGGTCATCCTTTAGTCGGAGCAGCTAGGACAGGAGGGTTTAGTAAATACTTCTTAAGACTTTCGAATGCATTTTGGCATTGTTCATCCCACTCAAAAGGAACACCCTTTCTCATTAGTCTATTGAAGGGTTGTGTGCGCCCAGATAGATTAGAGATAAATCGTTGGATATATGCCAAATGGCCTTGTAAGGATTTTAACTCTCTCAAGTTCTGAGGTGGCGGCATGTCTCGTACAACTTTTATGTTCTTTGGTGAGATTTCAATGCCACGGTGATGAACAATGAAACCCAAAAATAGACCGGATTGCACGGCGAAAGCACATTTAAGAGGATTCATCTTGAGTTGATGCTTCCTTAAGCGATTAAATACAACACGTAGATCATCCTGATGTTGTAGGCGATCTCTGGTTTTGACAACCATATCATCCACATAACATTCCACAGTATTATGAATGAGATCCCCCAAAACGACAGTCATAGCACGCTGATATGTTGCACCTGCATTTTTTAGTCCAAATGGCATTAGATTGTAATAGAAATTGCCCTTGGGTGTTCGGAAGGCAGTGTTGATCGCATCATGCTCATCCATCTTGATCTGATTATAGCCATATGACCCATCCATGAAGGATAAGGCACCATAACCTGTAGTAGAATCAACAACCATCTCAGTGATTGGTATAGGGAAATCATCTTTGGGACAAGCACGGTTTACATCACGAAAATCAACACTAATCCGCAATTGTCCAGTCTTTTTCTCTACCGGGACAATATTCGCTAGCCAACTAGCATATTGTACCTCGGTTATGAAGCCAGCGGCAGTAAGTTTGTCCACCTCAGCTATAATGCTATCTTGCAGTTCTGGGCGAAAGCGACGTGGTAGTTGCTTCACTGGCCTGAACTGCGGATCAATTGCTAGTTTGTGAGTGGCGACCTGAGGATCAAGCCCTGGCATTTCTTTATAGGACCATGCGAAGCAGTCCCGGAACTCTATGAGGAATTCCCGATAACTTTTGCGCTCTTGCAATGTGAGAGAGGCGCTAACAAAGGTAGGACGTGGGTCATCTTCTGTACCCAGATTAATCTCGACCAACTCGTCGACGGTGCATTGTCCACCATCTTCAAGTTGTAATGGTGCAGGAGCAGCATCAAGCACTTCTCCTTGACTAATTTTCATGGCTCTGTGAACCTGAGATAGAAGATAGTTTTCTTCCTCGATTCCATTACATGCATTTAGAGTAGCATGAAGAGAATGAGATTGATGTGAGGAATGATAGAAATTATTACCCCCATCTGTGTAAGATGTTGACTCTTGCTTTTCCTTAGCTTGAGAATCATTTACATAGGTCATATGACACGTAAAACGTTGCTTGGCACCATCATCTTCATCCTCGCTTTCAGAGGAATCTGAGTGGATATAGCCCAAACCATACTTTGGCCTTATCTTCTTCTTTCTCTTAGCAAGCCTGTCTGCTTGATCCCACCACTCTTCGCATATAGCGGGCGGTGAGGGCAACCTGCAATTTTTTTGAAGTTTAATTCCAAATTTTTCTAATAAGCGCACCATTCTAGGTTCCGCCTTCATAGTAGTCAATGCTTCATCAATGCCAAAGCAAGATGGAGAAAAAATAATTATAAAGTCACAAGGCTGTGACTGTGGTACCTTATAAAAGAGAGTAGGTTTGGAACCTCTATGTTGTCCTGGGATTAACCGGACTTCCAATGGAATTGCTACTGATACATACATGGATTGGGGCTGCTTAAGTAGAGCTCCCCTGGAATTTTCTATCTCCTTCACTCTTTTTTTTACTGTACCTTCTGGCGGCGTCGAGCTTTGAGCTATGGGCATTCGTAGCACGCTAGGGGAAGGTGCTTTACCCGCATTGTTAAGGAGTTTAGGAACTCCTGCACATGTAGAACTTGATTCAGGTATAGCATCAGATGGAGACAATGTTGATAAGGTAAAAGAGTCTGTATTTTCAAAGTCTTGCATTTTAGAAGACTCGGATACATACCTCAACATGAGTGGAGCTTTGGTAGAAGCTTCCGCACTTGGTAGGAGTGGTGGCGTTTGTAATGTAGTGGTAACAAAACCATCATTTCCAAAAGAAGAATGACCATAGTTGTGCATCATCGTTGCAGAGGATCTACCTCTCCCACGACCTCTGCCTTGGAATTTTCTAGAGAAGCTCAAAGACTCGGTTCCTGCTGACGAGGTAGAGCCTGGTGTGATAAGTATATTCGCGGGCGGAGTCACCCTCCCTTGTTGTGTTTGTGTCTCTTCACTCGGAAAATAATATTTTGCATCCGCATGATATGCCTCCTGTATGGTATAAGGATTCACATTTCCAGCTATACGGTGTTGATCTCCACTACCGTCCACAAATTTTAAACACTGGTGCAGTGTAGAGGGGACTACTTTGTACTTATGTATCCATGGTCTACCCAATAATGCTGAATATGAGGTCTTTGCTTCAATAACAAAGAAGCGTACTTTAAAACTGAAAGATGACATCTGAATCTTCACCGTAATAGAGCCCAATGCTGACCTCCCTTGATTATCAAAGCCACAAATGACAACTTCCGTGGGTTCTAAGTCATCCAACGTGAAGCGAGCACGTGTTAAGCTTCTAATAGGTAAGATATTGACGGCGGAACCAGGATCAATGAGAATGCGCCTCAAGTGAGCCACGCCAATATTTCCTTCTATGTAAAGAGGGTGATTATGATTATCATTTGCAATCACTTTATCCTCCTCTGTGAATGTGATCTCATTTGTGCTCAAGAAGTTGCACATGATATTATGTTTTGCCATCGTTACTTCATAACGCTTTGGATCTTCTAGTGCTTGAATAAGAGCTTGGCGAAGTTCAGGCACCAACATCAGTGCATCATAGACACTTAATTGTGCTGGAATGCGCTTCAAGTGTGTTACTACATTGTAATCTATATTTGGAGATGCTCCATTGCCCTCACCAGGATTACCTTGTGCATCACGCTTTTCAGCTGCAAGATCCTTAGGAGCGTCTACCTTTTCTTTTGCCACTTTCTGAGGTGGCGCTTTCAGAAGCTCTGGAAGAACTTTCCCTCCTCTGAGGTTCATATTTACTTCTACTTGAGGCTCAACTAATGAATTTTCTGTATGTAGAGACTCTCTTTCTTGTGGTGTTACAGCGTCACCCGAAGAGATGCTAGTACCCGAGGAATAGTCAAGTATGACGTTGCATGTAGCTTTACTTGGCGGAGTCTGAGGTGTAATTTCCTTCACTTCCTCCTCCATAGCACTAGACACCTGCCCCCAAGTGCTGGGCATGAACTGCTCTAGCGTGGGAAGTATACGACTTGGCCGAGGGTACGATTCATCTCCCTCAGAACTCGGCACAAACCTTGGCGACATGCGGCGCTGATTTGGGTTGTACCACCGCACAGGCCTTGAATTGTTGAAGTAAGGAGACGCAAAGTGTGTCCCTCTTTCATGTGATCTTTTTGACGAAGGCATGTATAACTGGGCCTCACGTGTTGATGTTCTATCACCAGACCTAGAATTCAGGTGACTTGTTCTTAGGCTAGTTAACCTCTCTTCAACTATAGATAAAGGCACCCATGTTTCATTTTCATGTTTTGACATTGAATTAGTATCCACCGTCACCATATTGACAGCATGATAGTTTGGATTTCTAGCATCAGGTTGTATTTGGAGCCTCTTTTCAATAATGGCTCGCTGGAGCCATTCCTTAAAAGCAATACAGTTCTCAATGACATGACCCACATACTGATGATATGGACAATACAGAGGATTGTCTTTCATGTTTACTTGATCATGCCTTTTTGGATCAGGCAAACGCAAATGATTATGCGCAATCACTTGAGTGAAGAACCCTTTTATCACTTCCCGTCGGAATATGTATTGTTTGTTAAGGAGTTCTTGAAGCATAGGGCGTTGCCTGAACCCTCCTTGCATGTTTCTCTCACCATACATAGGCACATTATTTGGTTGCATAAAACCAGTTGCGTTCACCTCATTGGAGGCCTTGGGCTTGTTCACGACAATTGGTTTTGCGGTTGAGTTTAAACGCTTAGTATGATCTTGTGTACCAACATTCTTATACAACTCCATAATTTGAGGAGATTTTTCAAACTCCAACTTAGTAGCGGCCACCGCCGAGCTAAGTGCACTGAATGTTTTAGGTTCCCGCCGGGATACCTCGAGCGACCAATGTTGTTGCATCCCATGGACACATATTTCAATGGCGTCTTCGGTATGCATTTCTCTTGAAAGGCGCACAAAGCTATTGCGGAATCTTACAACATAGTCATCAATTTTTTCATCATGTCTTTGTCGAACTTGAGCCAATTCAACAATGGAGAAATCTTTTTTCATTGTTACAAAATGAGCACTGAAGAGATTTTTCATACTTCTCCAATCCGGAATGGAACCAACAGGAAGGCGACTATACCAATGGAAGACAGCGCCTGTCAAAGAACCCGAGAACTGTCGTAATAAGAGGGAAGAATTACGAGCGGTATCACCACATGTTGCCTCAAAATAGGCTAAATGTTCTCTCGCATCTCCTGTTCCATCAAACTGACGGAACTTAGGTGCATGCCACCCTGAAGGGAAGGGTACAAGATCATGCCATGACTCATATGGTTTGTCAAGCTCACTTTCAGAAGATTGAGGAGCTTGATCTGTAGTGATCTGTTTCATTTTCCTATTAACCATGTCCTCAATAATACTATGATAATCTCTAAGCATATCTGGTTGAGCTGCTGGACTATTAGGAAGAAGAGCAGAACTTGTAAGAACTGGGGTGGCCTGTTTATTTGGCTCATGTACCCTGAAAGCTTCTATCTCTTCAATTTGTGGGTCAATGGTTCTTTGGTTTGTGCCGTGAGGCAACTCCCGATTTGAAGGATTAAATAAATTTAACAGTTGATCAAACTTTGATGTAAGTTGATCTAACCGCTTTTCTTGTGCGAGCAAATGCGACACTAAGTGTTCATCACGAGAGCTTGATGCAGCACCATCAGTTTGTAGCAATCCAACATCATCTTTTGTTTTATTTGGATCACCTTCCTCCGTACCAACCTTATCCAAATGATCAGAAACTACATGAGCAGGTACGGTATTTTCATCTTCCAGCTCACATTCCTCATCTACCACTATGGAATGTGCAAATTCAGAGTAGCGAGGGGATTCCGACAGTCTCTCTAGTGAGGAGCTTGAGTCTCTGTCTGAATCATCACTTTCATGAACTTTTGTACGAGTAGAGTTATTTCCCACTCTTTGTGAGGCAATGGACCTCAAACGAGTTGCCATTCCTTCGCGCTCCTGATATTGCTGGAGCAAAATAGGGTCTTGTGGAAGACGTGACCCTAACTTTACATAAGGACGAGAATACTGTGAGTCCTCTGATGGTGATGGAGCATCACTGATAGGAAGACAAGGGGCAGCCGATGAGGATGGCGCGCCCTTATCACTCTTATCTCTTTCTGAGCTCTTGAACCATTGACGTACTTTATCCAGATGCAAGACGTTCTGAGAGAAGGAAGCCTTAGGATTTGGGAGAATCTCCTCATCAGAAGGATACGAGAATTCTTTTTCAACAAGTGGGCGAACCCAATTATGATGAAAATGCTCAGTGTGCTCACTCAAAGTGCCACATATCACAGTGTCCTTGACAATGTCATTTGTACCTTCATTTTCTTTCTCTTTGTCCATATCATGTCTCCCACTTGGAGTCAAATTCATGGAAGCATTTGCAAGTTCGTCTCCATGAGATGGTGATGAACATATTTGCTTTAACCTTGCAACATTTACTACGCTGTCACCTTCTCTCCCAACATCCTGAGAAAGAGTTGGTAGTGTTTTTCTTGTCTCATCTACCTCCATGAGCTGAACTCGGGGTTGAGAGTTTAACTCGGTAGATCCCTCTTGAGGGGTCATCACCTGTTCTTTCTCGTTAGCATCCTTATGGGGGGACGTTGTAGCATTATTGGAAGGCTCTTCTGGTTTCCCACTTGTTCCATCTTGTTGTTGCCGTGGTTTTGACACAAGATTTTCAACAAGGTATTTATACCTCTCATCTTGCAACAGTGTTTGTGAGAGTCTTAGAGTGATCTTATCATAGAACGGATGAACACGCCCATCGGATCTAACTCTAACGTGCACTTTACCGAGTACAAGTTCTTGAAGTTCTTGGTAAAGAGCTCGCCGATTTCTTTTACGCTTATCACGTTTGTGATGGTTTGTTGTAAGTGGATGGGGAGCTCTTTGTGGGAAAGAAGGAGTTGGAAGAATGCCCCCTCCAGCTTCCACTATGGGAGGAGTATGACTGATGTTCTCGGGCTGCCGCACTATGGGTTGCGGAGGTGGTGCTTGGTATCCATGCCCCCTGTTTGAGGACGTATGTGGTACCGTACGTTCTTTATTGTGTTGATCTTCTCTTGGCGACCTAGGCCGCCATTCTTGACGTGACCAGGCATTCCATCGAGGTGGAGGGTATGACTGCCTTGGCCGATGCGCTGAAGGTGGCGAGAACTGCCGTCGTGGAGCTAGCGTTCTACGATCATGTTGAGGGCGATAACTAGGAGCACCTAGCGGCACCCTGTGATGATGATTCAGGAGCTTGTGAATAGGGGCCATGAGCTTGAACTCGTGGCCTACCACCATTATGAGATTGAAAGTGAGGGTATTGCATGGGAATATCATGTCTGGTCGTGCCCCCCATATGCAAAGGTGGCTCACGACTATGAACTTGTTCATGTAGTGTTCTCAACTGATTTTGGAGCTGCTGCAACTGACGTTGCACATCACTAGAGTGAGGTGCTGGGGCCTCATTGGATAACACATTAAACTTGTTTCCATCCTTTTCATTTCCAGTAGTAATGTGGCATGCCGAAACTAGCACATCTGGATTGAAATGGTATAACTTGTTACCAATCGAAGGGTCGCATCCTGGGAAGGTAGCGGCGCGCTTCAAAATGCGAGTCCAAAACTCGTTCATGATCGCTTGACGAACAAGCTCCTTCTTCTGATGTGGCCTTGTGATCCACTCGACAGGTGACAGAATGTAAGGTTCACTCACTGGGTCAAGATACTCGTCATCATCATGTAATGACGACATATCTGTTTCCAGGTTATCATTACTCAACTGAGCATGTAGCTTCTTCAGATTACCACGCCTTCGGCGAAGGTTACGAAGAGCATTATTGTTTTTGTTGGATCGAGCCTTGCTAACAGACCATGACAGGCGGTAAGTAGCCTTGCTGAGGTCCTCCAACAGTTTAGCTTTATTGCTTTCCATGGCTGCGGAAGGTAAGCCTAAGGAAGCATCAGCCTAGGTTTTCCGCATACTGCGAGCCTCCATGATCATGGTCTTGCGTTCCTCCCTGGCCTCAACAACAACACGTTTCTTGGCCTTTTTGGTCTCAGCAATACATATGGATGTCGGATCATGTGCCTCATGACAGTAGATCGTGCTTCCATGTTCAATGGCAATCATGGGAGGTAGCGATCCAAACTGAATCACAATTGGAGCAGGAGAGTGCTTCATGGCCTCTTCAACAGTGATCTTGGGGAAGGACTCACCTACATAAGGGAATCCCTCGATTAGTACATTTCCACTCGAGAGAACTTGTGAACTTTTAATAAAAGCATCAAGTTACACTAGATAAATATCAAAACGCGCAATGCTCCTTTGTTTGCATGCACGTTCATTATATATACTCATAACCATGTTACACTCATACAAGAGTGATTTATCCAACGAATGTGCGTGGATTTATTTTGATCAATATGCACCATTCGACCACTTTATGTGGGACTTGCATTTTTGTTTGTATGCACTGTCTTGACGACAAACAAGAAAATAGATAATTTTGACGACCACAGAAGCGCAACAAAGATGGGAGGAGAACCCTGTCCCACCGGGCGTGCCATTTTTGTTTCTCTAGAAAAGGTAGCGGAAATTCTTCCCTTATGTTTAGGGGTTTTTCCTAAATGCGTACATGATAGTTCAAATTGCGGGCGTGCCATCTTGTTAATAAAACAAGCAAAATGAAATAACAGTAGACAAAGAACACAATATACAGGAACATTGCATATTCCTGTAAACTATATCTTTTTGCCTTCTGCGTCGCGCTCAAGGAGTATCTGACTTTAGGAGATTGCGTAGTTCATGAATTCCCGGTGCTTTTTGCAAGCAACCGGTTAATTACATCCGCAGGATCATGAAGGAGATATGCCCTAGAGGCAAATAAATAAGTAGTATTTATTGCGCTATCTCATAAGTTTATAATAGGTTTGTGTATTATGCTATAACTGTATTAATCGGAATTATTGATACACGTGTGATACATAGACAACCATGTCCCTAGCAAGCCTCTATATGAGCTAGTCCATTGGGCAACAGTTGATCGAGATTGCCGATCAAGGACAATGACGTTGGTAAGTCGGTTGACAATGGGGTCATCTTTGTTAGTTGAATAAGGTGATGGACATACGCAAAGTATTGCAATAAGATCGTATTACGATGTTTGTCATTTGCAATAGATAATAATATGATAGCTTATTCCTTAGACCGTGAGACCGTATTTATTGATGCTTTGTAGGGGTGCTTTGAGAGCATCAAACGTTGTGTCTTATATAGCATGACAATAACGGTGTCCATCTTGGGTATTCCGAAAGAGCATCGAGACGTAAGGATCAAGAGCGGGATTTGTTCATTCTGGTAATGGAAAGATACTCTGGGCCCACTCGGTGAGATTGCATCTATATAGCTGCGCAGCTTATGACTAGGTCATGGAGATGTAATATCACAGACGAGTTAATAACCTTTGTCGGTAACGAGATACAACAAAGACATCGGCGTGTCTACGATCATATCTCGGACAAGGTAGTATCGCAGAAACAAAGGGAATGAATATCATATTTATGGTTCAACGACGATATTCGTAGAATGCACAGGGGCCGTCATATACATCTAGGTATCCCTGATGGTCATTGGTGAGCGGAGTGTCTCAACCATGTCTGGAGTGTTCTCGAACCGTAGCGTAACAAACTTAAGGTCTTAGCGACACTAGGAGATGAGTTCTGGAATAATATAGTCGTTTGTTGGAGAGAGAGAAATGATCCGGAAAGAGTTCCGGTGTTCCGGAAGCAGTTCCGGGAAGGTCTGTAATGGTTCCAGGGATGTCCGAAAGTTGTTCGGGTGGTTCCGAAATTGTTTCGGAGTCATGGGATATTGAATTATATATAAATATATTAATTATAAATTAATGGGATTTTTATATTAATTTAATATTAATTATATAAAGGAAAAAGGGGGCTCCCACCTACATGGGCCCTAAGAGGGCCCAAGAGGGGGGAGCTGCACCACCTAAGTAAGGGGGGCTTGGGCCCCCTAGTCCGAGTTGGACTAGGAGTGGGACAAGCCCATGGGGGGTTCGGTCGAACCCCCCCTCCCTCTCCTCCTTTAGTCCCACATGGGGGAGCTAGGGGGTTTTGCACACCCCTCCCCCCTTTATATAGCAAGGCATATTAATTGGATTAATTGATTGGAAAATACAATTAATTGTATTGCAGGCCGGCCGAGCTAGATCTCCGCCCGTTTTGCCCCCTCTCTCCACCTAAGCTATACCGCCGGGCACCGTTGCCCTGCGGGATTCCAGATAAGATCTACCCCTGCGATTTCAGCTGGATCTGAATGACCGGGGGTTGTCGCTAAGCTCCGTATGTTTGCAAGTGCTCGGAGGTAACTCTTTTTGAGGAGCCTGGGCGATGTCGTCTCGCCCCTGCAGCCGCCGCGCCGCGCCCCCCCTCTGCCGCCGGCGCACCCCATCTGGTGCCGGCGCCCCGCCTTCTTCCGCCTGACGCCCGTCGACGCAGGTCATCATCGACACCCCGGCGTCATCGTCTTCGTCATCGCGGAAATTTCTCCGCGACCTCGAGGTCGGCTACGTACGACTTCATCGTCAACGCTTGTGCGGGAGCGTAATCCCCGCTATCGGTCTACATGGAGGTAATGTAACCCGTTCCGCCACCGTTATCACATGTACTAGATAGATAGATCCTGGCTAGTTAGGGTTTCGTACGCTAGAAAAATTATTGTTTTCTACACCGTAACCCCTTCAGTGGTATCAGAGCCGATCAATGCTTAGTATTGCTGGTACGGTTAGAACTGATGTTGAATGAGGGCGTCTTTCTTATGTTTGCTACCCTCTAGCGTGCACTTGCGATGCCTTCGGTATTGAGTTGATGAAGCGGCCCGGACCGACTTTACGCGTACGCTTACGCGAGACTGGTTCCACTACTGACATACGTCTTGCACCGTATCTGTGGCTGGCGGGTGTCTGTCTCTCTCTCTTTAGTCGGCAAAGCATTTTCAATGGAGGGCCCGAAAGGGATGCTTAAACATGCAACTATACGATCGACGTTGTGGTACAAAGTTCGTAGGTAGGGAAGCGATTCTCTTACGAATAAGCCTATATGCCATGTACAACTTGCAAAACAAAATAAAGCTAGAGGCGTCTAACTTTGTTTTGCAGAGGCGTTCTTTTATGTGACATGGTTACGGTAAGTTTTGATATTACTCGTACTGTCGGAGGCAATGGAGGGCTCTGTAGACTCGGAGCCATGCCGGGGCGCCGGGGGCCAGGCACATGGCGCCATGAAGGTCCAGGCGCATCGACCATGTCACATCGCACTTCATTGCATCATTATTGTGTGCTGTTGTGTGTGCATCCTATTGATTGCTTATATGCTAGATATACAACGGTAGCATCATAAATAGGATGATCCCTAACAAATACCAAAATTGTGTTCTCCCTCGTTGCGCACCACCAAGAAAGTTCTACGTTATGAGGCAGGCCGTGATGATCGGGTGTCACACATCTCGTCGTTCGCATACAGTGGGTGTAAGCCATGTTGCACGCGCAGGGTCTTCGAGGTTTGATTGGCGAGCCTAGCATATCTAGAAATATGGCCTCGGAACACGAGAAGATTGAAAGATCGAGCACGAGTCACAGAGTTGTTGTGATCGACATTTTATGTCCACCTTTGAAGCTATGCTGCCGGCCGTGATGATCGGGGGTGGTGGTGGATGAGGGTCGTGGAATCGCCATTATTATTTTTAGGGATAATAATCTTGGTGTGGTGTGTTTTAGATAATGAGACTATAAAACTAAAACTCACCTACATGTTATAAACTTTACCTTACCTCTTTTGCGATCACATCTGTAGACTACGCAACTATACTTCGGTTACTTCCTCAAGAGCCCGGATGCTACCTTAGAAGCCGACGGGTCCAACTTCATCAGATGGTACAAGGGTTTTAGAAACATTCTCGAACACAACAACATTCTATATGTTCTCGATGAACCGTTAGGAGAAGGACCAAGAGATTCTGCTAGCGAGGAGGAGGAAGATGATTTCCGTAGGCGTCGAGACATATTCATTGAAGTGGAGATCACCATGACCGTATGCCTGACACCTGAGTTGAAAGAGTTGTTTCGACGCAAGGAGCCAAGCATCATGATTGATGCGATAAAGACACACTTCGGGGATGAATTAAAGCGTGAGCAATTCAGGCAGCTTAGAATGTTCCAGACCATTCATATGGAGGAGCATACCTGTCTGAAGACACATTTGAAGAGATTGTATGACATCTACTTCCAGCTGTCGATGGTCTTCGATTACTGGATGGCAGATTCTTGTGCCATTCGGACTGTCCTGATATCTCTACCTCCTAGCTATGAGAAGCATGTGCGCAAGTACATTTTGAAGGCCGATGATATGAACTTCTACAAGTTTGTGTCTGAATTCAAATCTCTGAAAGTTGATTCCATCGAAGGAGAGATCTTGGATGCTACAGGTATATATTTGATATATACAGAATTATGAATTCGCCTCTTGATATATGATGAAGTATTTGATACTTGTTCTGTTTGTGAAACAAGTCCTAATTATCACATATATGCGGCGCAGTTTGATGTGACCTGGCGCTGAAGCTGGTGATCAAGGAGTTGATGGCCATTTGGTGTTCACGTCCTCAAGTTATCATAGTTATCATTAATAGTTTTTGATAAGATCTTTTGTAATAGTGAGCGAGTGTGTGTCTTGATTGTTGCAAGACAAAGTTATTGATGTAATAAGACAAGTACAGTTGTTTTATGTTATGGAACAAGTCAGTTGTTTTATATTATGAATAAAGATTCCACATCTCAGTTACATTGATTGTATGATAAGTATTCATAATTGTAGAAATGATAAAATAGCGTGTCCTATTAATAAGAGTTCTATTACTAGAACAAACACCGTCGAGTTTAGTCATAAAGGCAGTGAAAGAAGTAATGGATGTTTTTGGTCCATTTAAGTATTTCGAGTGCCGAGTTGATTAAGCTTGAAATCAAGTATTGAAGTTGCAATATCAGAGGAAATTAATTGAGTGTCATTTTTAATGATTAATTAATGGTGTTTATTGCTTGATCCGATTCTTCTATGATTACTGGTAAATAGGAGTATTTTCCTGATAAATCATAAGTCTGAAATTAATTTGATAAGAGATCAAATGGGGTTTTTCAGAGGAAAGAATGGTGAATGTTATATTCACAAGATTCGATCAAAGGACAATATTTTTTTGAATTTTGGTTTCAACACAAAAGACTTGTGGAAATTTGTTTCACAAAATTATAATGTCATATATGGTGATATGTGGGGAATTATAATCATGCTCTATTTTAAATAAAGTGTGGTCTGTCAGAATCTGTCTTAGAATGTCCTAATATGTTCGAAACATTATAGTCGATGTCCACTTTAGAAAATAGATGTTTTTCTCAACAAGAATTCATGGGATCGACAGTAGTGTCGACATGTATATGATTATACGATAATTCTGAATATACACGAATAGTTCTCTGTAGGTTACTCGCATTGAATGGGAGTGTATTTGTAGAAAGACACAATCTTTGGGGTCCATGTTGGTTTCTTCTTCTTTGACCGGTCGAATTCTTATATCGTCATCGTTTAACTCCGAGTCAAATAAAATGATAGTTAATTTTCTCCTAAAATTTGTCATATGAATCTAAAGTCAAGAAGGAAACATAGTTAGTATTGAGATAATGATACAATACAGAATAAATATCATGATACATATCATAATATATACCTGTTGAGGAGTGTCGGACTCAATTTCTCCCGTGAAGTATTCCATAAAATTTAACATCCAAAGTCCACATGATTACCTTCATAATTAGAAAGAGTTTGCAATACTAATTTTAGTATATCAAATCATGCACAAAATATTAATACTTTTGTACAATAATACTAATCCCTGTCCTATAATAGAGAATCAAAGAAGGTCCAAAGTTGGTCGAGGATTATGATCCAATTTTCTGTTAGTGAATACATTAAGTTTTTTCCTGAAAATAGAATACATGTGTAGCTCAATTTTGTAGGACGTGATAATCAGCCATCATCCTGACACATAATAGATAAATCTGAAATTCCTATCATGTTGTCCTATAATATGTATGTGAGTAATACAACATACATAGAAATAGATAAACAATAGCACATACCCATATGTCTGCAGTCCGCTCTTTATACACTCTTCCCTCCTCCATGTTGAGACGCCCAAATCCTTCCACTTGTCAGCTTTTAGGTCCATGCGCAACAATGCATATTTGAATATGTTTTCCAGTCCTTCAAGCTATTGGACGAATAAATAACAATATATTAGCATCAGAATCAGATACAAATACTAAATCTTATTATGAAAAGACGGGGATGTGGTCCAATTACTAACCATGGCAGTGTGGTCTGGGCGGTTCATTCCTGAGCCTTGTGAGTCCAGCACTTGGATACACCGTATTCTGCAATTTATAACTACTACGTACCAATGAAAGTTTTCAATGTTTACCAGAACAAATATCTGAGCATAAATGATTTGTTTGTTAGATTTATTCTCACATAGATGGACATTCCTCCTCAAATGAAGTCATAGAAATATATGGAACACACTGAGACTTGCCATATCATGTTCCAAGTAGGTTTTGACTCTTTCTAACACCCATCTCGGTGCGTCATCTGTGTTATCTTTCGGCAAACAAGAACCGCTTTTGATTATGTTAGATATGCACGGGTCCTCTAAGAAGACACTTCCACCTGACCTCACTTGTAGATGCTTTTTAGCATTTATACAATGTATGTACGCATTTATAATCTACAATTTGAAGCATACACACCGGTCATGTGCGATTAGATAGTAATGTTAAAATAGCATCTTGTCACAAAGATATATATACTTACTTCGTCGCCAAGATATTCCTGGGGAGTTAAAAGAGTTTGTAAGTGATGCTTTTTCAGATGTGTGTCACCAATGCTCACTAAATATGTTTCTTTGGTTTGTTCAGACTCGATGGCATTAATCACAGACCAATCATCCCCCGTGCAGGTATAATCTATTATGATGAGTAAATAGAAGATTTGATTGTTACCTTCTGGAGCCACCACATAGTCTTGGGCCTTCTTAGGCTTGTTATGCAGTCGCATACGTTTTTCTATCCGCGCTGGCGTGGTCAGCTTGACTCTCTTAGTTTTTAGTCCTTCCGTTTCGGGTGCTTGATCTGCCAACATTTCTTCACTTGTTTCGTTCCCCAATACACTTTGAAGACGACATAGCAGCAATGGGATATCCCTGTAGATTATCAGTAACCAGATATATTTTATGTTTTGTCGTGAAATGTGATGCAACAGTTTTGACATTGATTCTTTAGTTCCGCACTTATAGTTTCACTTTTAGAGTTTTGTCTTGCTTCATTCTGTATTATTTTAGAATTTTCTTGTCCCTATAGTTTCTGATGACTATGAACTGGTCCCTATTTTACATTGCACAGGTGATATAAAACATATTCCTATATAGCTGATAATAAACTTGCAAAATGGTATTAACATAATATTAGATTATAAGCTGAGATACTTCTACTTTCGGTTTTCTGAATCCAGTGTGTGCCTTTATTTTCTGTATATAGCCAACTATATTACTTGCAAAATGGTATTAACATAAATATTACATTATATTGCCATGAGATGAAAACTATATGATATTTTGGGTTTTATGAATATAGCCAACTATATTATGATAATGAAAACTGACGTGTTGTTTTATGAATATTTTCCATACAGGAGGAGAGAAAGAAAGAGGCTGAAGGAGCACCTTAAACTGCTGATGTCAAAAGCTAGCCTGATCTTGTTATACAAGTAATAACTCACATAACTTGGATTGTTTGTTTTAGCTGGTTTCTTCATGATAATCTCGAGGAATCGAAGAGTAAGATTGGAGAAAAAAAGGCATAACTAACGAACCTGTTTGATATATTTGGTGTTGACAGCTACGACATGTCCATAGAGGCGATGAAGCAGCGGCGGAAACCTGGCGACGTCGGAGAGGGGCTTCCGAGATGGAGTACTGGCGGTGAAAACCAGGCGATCCGCTGGAAGATTGTCAGCAGCGCCGAGTCTCTCAGCAGCGGAAACCTGGCGACGTGGAAGAGGGCTCCGGGGACGGAGAACTGCGGCGAAAACCTGACGATCCGCTGGAGGATTGGCAGATGATGAATCTCGTGAAGGAGATATGCCCTAGAGGCAATTAATAAAGTGTATTCTTTATCATATCTCGTTTGTTCATAATAGGTTTTTGTGTCATGCTAGAACCGTATTAAGCGGAAACATTAATACGGGTGTGATACGTAAACAACCAGGTCACTAGTAGCCTCTACTAAGACTAGTTTCGTTGCGCGATTGATGATCGAGGTTTCCCGGTAATGGGGCATGGCGTCGGTCGGCAATGGGAGTCATATCGTTGGAGAACGATGTGATGGACATACCCAGATTTGGAGGACGTAGTCGTTACGCCTTTGACCGTGAGATCAACTCTTATTGTTATTCCTGGAAGATACTTTGATCGCACCAAACATCGTAGCTTATATAGTATGACAATAACGGTGATACTTTTGGGTATCGGAAAGGAGTTGTTGAGACGAGGGCTCAAGAGCAGGATTTGCCAGTCCGCATAGCAGGATAGATACTCTCGGGCCCACTCGGTGAGATCATGTCTAAAGAGCTTGCAAGCATGTGACTAGGTCACGGAGACATGAGATCATGGACGAGTAGAAGATAGCGTTGTCGGTAACGAGGTCGAGATTAGGTATGGAGATATCTATGGAACGACACTCAGACATGCTAAGTATCGCTATGGCAAAAGGTTTAAGACTTTGCGTTCAGGTTTGATAGATGAAAGTCATTCGTTATATCACAGGGATTAATTCATGGGGTCCAGGCCTACGAGTTAGTCGTTGATCATAGAGGAGTCTTGGTCATACCTGTTATTATATCGAACCGCTAGGGTAACACACTTAAGGGGTTTCGACAAGACAACCGGAAAGGAAAGAGATCACCGGGAGCGTCCCGGGAGGGGTCCGATGGAGATCGGGCAGCGCCGGAAGAGTTTTCGGAGCTAGGAAAAATTATATATATTATGTTTGATATTAATTAGTGTAATTAATATGCAAATATGATTTTATATATTTATTTTCGAATTTATTTAGTCTGATTTCCCTAAATGGGCCTTCTGGTCGAAAGAAGGCCCAAGAGGGGAGGAATCCCCTTGGGAATTCAGTGGGGGCCAGGAGGGGCCGACCCAAGTGGGCCAAGGGCCCACTAGGGGGCCAGCGCACCCTCCCTAGCCGCACCAGGCATGTGGGGGTTAGTCCCACATTGCCTGGTTAGCAAGTTGGCTCCCCCCTGGGAGCCTATATAAGAAGGGACCAATTTCTCTCTCGATCTCCGCGCCGAGCAGAGGAGGGGGTCTCTTCCACCATAGCCCGCTGCCGCGCAGCTGGTGTTCCGGTCCAAGTCTTCCGCTGCTCGTCCTGGACTGGAGCTTCGGAGGCCGTCGTCTCCACCGTACGTGTGTGACGCCCTGCGAGGTGCTGCGCTAGCGGTACTCGGAGGTCTTCTTCCTCTACACGACCTTAAGGTCGGCTTCGTCGGTCTTCATCGACAACGTTTGTACGGGAACATAATCCCCGCTTTCGTTCTACAAGGGTACGTATTCCGATCTCCGTTCGTACTACTATATCTGCATAGAATAGATCTTGGCATGCTTTTAGGATATCGTTGGTAGGAATTTTTTTGTTTTCTGCACACGATCCCCTTCATCTCGTGGATCAATCTAGAACGGAGATCTCGGGGCGCAAAGCTAGCGATCAGCGTGTAACATCCCAAAATATTAATATAATTATTAATGCAAAAATGTGGGCCAACAAAAACTTTTCTTATAAAAATTTGTGTATGTTTAATTCTTGAGTATTGTTGTTTTCTTTGCTTGCAAGATTGTTGAATTCTAGCTCTAATTAAAACTTTGAAGAAAAGAAAACAAACAAAACAAATTACCAAACATAACCCCATGTGACACATGTCACATTATTTTCCAAAGTAAGAAACATAATTTTATTTTCAAACCTAAAATCAATGGAGTAATATTATAAACACTCCTAGTTGATTTCCACAAACTATTCCCTTTCAATTTTCAAATGCAAGAACCTCAAATTCAAATTAGAAATTCATTATTGAAAATTTCCAAATATTTCAAAAAAGACTTTGTATCACTTACCAATAATGTATTTAGCCTAGATCCTAAGTTTGGACCCAAAAGAATTAAGAAAAGTATGAAAATTAAATAGCCAAAATGCACACTGTTTTGGTTCAGAAAATTCAGCAAACACCTTCTGTGCATCGTGTGTTCTTCCCAAACCCGAACCAAACCTTGGATCAATCCGAGCAATGTGTTGTGCATTCGTCGAATTGAAGCCCGCACTGCATTCCCCTCTTCTCCACGATCACGTGGCACTCGAGAACGCCAGGAATGATGGCAGGAGACGCCGTGGAGGAGCTGGCGACAACGGCGGCCATGCGCACGTCGCCGTGTCGGCACTGTGACCGCGGCGACGCCGCGCCGTGCTGTCCGCTCCGTGCCTCCCTCGCTCTCCCTCACCTCCTGGCTCCCTCGCGTAGCAGCAGCACGCACCCAGCAGCCACCCGACCAGCCGCGCCCGCGCCATGCCGTGCGCGTCGCGCGCCGCCCGAGCACGCTCACGGCAGGGCCAAGTGCCCGAGCGTTCCCGAGCGCGCCACGCCTCCCCTCCTTGCCCACCTGGTTCCCCAGACACCCCGCAGCGTAGCCGCACCCCTCCACCGGCCTACGGCGAGCTCGCACGACCGCGGGTGCCCTCTGCACCGTGTCCACCATGCGCCGCCCGGCCGCTATAAATGGCACCCCGTGCCCCTCTTCTCACCGCACCGCCCCACTGCCTCTCGCCCTCACACTCTCCACTCTCTCGTGCACCGCTAGGAAGCCCAGGCCAAGGCAGCAAGGCCTAAGGCCGCCGTGCCCTCCTCGAGCCCGCCATGCCCGAGGTAGGCGACGACCACGGCCAGGCCGTGTTGCCCATCCCCTTCTCTCCTCTCTGGCCTCAACCTCTTCCCCTTGTTTGCCTCTCTCACCCGCGCCCTTTTTCCCTCTGGTTTGTGCCCAGGAGCACCGCCGATTGCTTGCCGGAGCTGGAGCAGAGCCGCGGAGGAGGAGCTGCTCGCCGCCGCTGCTCGGAGCCACGCCAGCAAGCGCCAGTTGCCCCAAGCACTTCCCCGCATCGCCGCCGTCCCGCCGCACCATCCCGTTACCGTCACAGACCCCCGAGGTGAGCCCTCCGTCCACCTCGCCGTCGCCGGAGCCACGGCGCCGCCCAGTTTTGGTCGCCGCCGACGCGCTCGCTCCGGGCCGTTGGATTTAGATCCAGCGGTAGCTTACCGCTTCGATTAGTTTAGGCACTGACGTGCGGGCCCCACGCGTCAGGTTTAAATGAAACCCGCGCGCGCGCCCGCAGTCGCTGACCAGTGGGTCCCCTCTGTCAGGTTTTTCAACATTATCCACTCCTGGATTTTAATTCGAATTTAGATTTAATTTGAAATCAGTACTGAACTCAATTTTAGAAAATCCATAACTTTAGATTTACAACTCCAAATGGAAAAAATCCAACTGTTCTGGAAATCTTATGAAAATATCTTTCCAACCCAATTGGTTTCTCTCCATTTGGATATATAATAAAAATACACTATTGAAAATACCATAAATGATTTAAATTCTAAACTAGTTTGTTTCTGATACTCTGTTAATCCAAATTAGTTGAAACTAATTTTATTAGGTCACATTTAACCATGGTTAGTCACCCCTAAAAAGGTTTAATTTTTAGATGAACATAATTTAAATAATGGCCAAAACTTTATTAATTAGCTTCTGAATTCAAAAGATTGTGTAGGGAGTTTGGTAACTCCAAATGACTCAAATCCAATTGGGTCATCTTCTACACATCATTAGCTTTCTGTAGAAATTTAGTTTGTATTTTTGTGACCAACAGAACTTAAGTTGTGTAATTAAACATGTGCAACTAGTTTCTGCCCTAATTAAAATACAATTGAATAATGGTTAAATCAATTAAATGGAAACCACATAGTGTTGTTTGATATGTGAAATGATTAATTAGAACCTCTAAGAGTGTATTGCTATGATGAATGATTGAATAGGCTAGTGATTGTTTGTATTGATTGATTGTGTATTAGACGAGAACGTTGCCGGATATATCGAGGAGGAAGGATTTGTGGAACCTGAAGACCAAGACCAAGACTACTTTGTTGAGCAAGGCAAGCTACTCTCGCTTGCACCTAACTTATGCATCTAGATTTACAAATCATTTTCAAAAGCAAAGGTTTATAAAAACCCTTTTTCAAAGGTATATAGAGATTATTTGCCACCCTATGTAGAAGTATATGCTAAAACTATAGGATGGAAAAACCAAGGTTTGTTTATTCAAAACTCCTTTGAAAACTTGTGTGGATATAAAAGCACTATGATATGGTGTTGAAGTAAAGAAATGGAGAAAGGTGATTTTTGAGAAAAGCACATTGTGTCTTAGTACTTACGTCGATCAGCCGATACTCTGTGCGACCACATTTACCCCCATATGGGAAAGGGCTTAGTCATATAGTTTGCTCTTATTAGTATGGGACACTGCATCAACGGAGATGACTCTGTTATGCATGAGGGAATGGTTTGACGACCTACCCCTGATCTGGGTCCTCGCTCAACATCTATGAGTAGATAAGGAGGAGGATAGAAGGATGTCCCCTATACACCGCCAGATAAAACATGTGAGTCCTCACACTTAGATCCCGACGGGCTGGGTTAAGTGTCGATGGGAAGTATCATATGGGCAGGATCCTATACTAGCATGAGCAAATGAAAGACTAGGGTCGGTGACTCAACTTCGCATACCACTGGTATGGCGAAACGTGGCTGACACGATGAGTTATAGGATGAGTGTGGGAAAAGCGTGCTACCTCTGCAGAGGGTAATTAAACTATTCGAATAGCCGAGTCCTCGGATATGGACAGTTGAGAGGCCCTACTTTGACCATGTGCAAATTTTGGGAAAAGATTTGAGTTTTAAAAGAAAAAGGAATTGGAGAATGTTCCATACACCTATACCAACGGATCGGTATGAGGTAGTTGGAGAATAATTACCATAATGGTTTATGGTCGGAAAAGGAGGAGTTTTAGAAGAAAACTAATAACATTGAGATATTAAGAGTAGTTATAATCTCCTTATCTTCTTCAACAAAGATATAGAGATGTTTCAAATAAATAAAAGTGTGAAACTAAAACTGAGACTAGTGCACTCATGTTGGAGTAGTTTGCGAGTACATTCAAATGTACTCATACTAGTTTTGTCCCTGGTTATTGTCGTAGCCAGACTTCGAGGAGCCCTACGCCCAGGAAGAGTATGGCGACATCTATGCCAACTAAGGATCTTCATAAGTCGACTGCCTGTCGGGTCATCGCTAGGATTTGATGTCTACTACGCCTTAGTTCCGCTGATTGTTTTGGTTTGGCCCATGAAGGCGCCTATGTAAGACTTGGTCTAAATGACCATTTATGTAAGACTTTAATTCGGTATTGTAATGGATGTAAACTTTGGTATTCAGTTTGGATTATGTGCAACGACAGACTGATCACGGGATCGTTGTGTTAAGCATAATCGGGTAGTTCGGACAGCTAGTCCGGGGTCCCCACAGACCTGGTATCAGAGCCATCTCGACTTTAGGAGCCTTAGATTAGCATGGTCGCTAGATAGTTATTACAAAAGTTAAGTTTTAAAGAAAACAAAGGAAGGAATTAGTTTTTTAAAAAATGCTTATCCCTAACCCTCTCACTTATGCAAAATTCTCTTCTTGCAAACTAGTAAGTTTTCTCTCATATTCATAAAAACTTGCCACACTTGTCATTTTAATAAACTTAAAAATCTGCTCACATATTGTCCCTTCCATTAAAATTTTGATATACTTGTCATCTCACTAACTTAAAAATTTGACTAAAAATTATAGATGGCGATCCATTTCACCGAGTTCGTTCAGCTTGAGAAGGACGGCAAGTTGATGTTCGAGAAGGACTTGTTCGAGTTGACCAAGCTGTTAGGTCGCCCCACTCCTGAGTTTAAGGGAGCCCAGGTGGACACTCCCGGTAACGGGAACTTGTCTTGGTTGGTCGAGGCGTCTGTTCGTGGGAACATCAAGTCCCCCGGATCCAAGACGCTCACCTTTACCACCATGGACGTCCACTGGGACGACGGACTGTGTCGTTCCATGCAGCGGATGCTATCCCGGCTTTGTGAGGAACACAAGGCGGAGTTGACAAACTCTCGTTTCCAGTTCTACGGGAGGCGCACCATCGATGGACACCCTATTCGGTCCCCTCTACACCCGACATTCGGAGAGTATATCTTGGACATGGAGATTATGCTCTTTTGCACCCAGGAGGATCTGAGGTGCGCTAGACTTCGGTCTCACTTTGATCGCCTCTCGCTCAAGGAGAGTCGCGAGAGTGAGGCACAACTGAAGACTGAGAAGGCCGCTCTTCTTAAGAAGGAAACCCAGATGAGGAAGACCATAGCGAAGCTCCGCAAGAAGGTTGCAGAGCAGGATGAGCTGATCGAGGATTTGGAGCTCCGTACTGACGAGATGGAGGAGGAGGGCGAGGATCTCCGCAAGGAGAACGACGCTTTCCTCAGTGACGATGATGACTATCTAGAGGTGATGGACTATGAGGAGGAGGATGACGAGGAGGAGGATCCAGAGGAGCCACCCTACCAGTCCGACGCTGACGTAGCAGAGCCTGAGATTCCACCTTAGTAGGCGAGTGACTTGAGTACTACCGCAGGATTAGGTCGACCCCCTATCGCTAGTAGAGTCAAAGTTGTGGTTCTTTTGGAGCTTTCACTATGTACATTAGCTTAAGAGAGAATGTTGTAGGCTTGATATGGTGAACTCTTGATGTAATGGTTGTGCTATATAAGTGTGTGCTAGTCTCGTTACTCTGTGTAAAATATTTCTCCTATAATCCTTAGTTAATCAATCCCTACGCAAAACCAATCTTTTCATTGGTCAAACCCCTTTTTGCTTGCCCCTTATACCCGGTGTGCTTCAGGATGGTGGACACTCGTCGCTCCAACACGGATGGAGGACCACCACCCCCACCGGAACCAACCACCGCTCAACTTCTTGCGCTCATCATGGAGGAACGCCAAGCTGCCCGGACTGAGCGTCAAGCTCATATCGCTGCCCTGCAACAGATCGCTGCCGCTCACAACAACACAACAACCACAACAATGGCAATGGCAATGGCAATGGTGAAGGAAATCAGCGGTCCACTTTGAGCGACTTTCAAAAGACCAATCCACCCACCTATTCCAAGGGACTTCACCCACTTGAGGCCGATGACTGGCTTCGCACCATTAACAACAACCTGGAAGTTGCAGCCGTGGGAGAACCTGAGAAGATGCTGTATGCGACCCACTATCTTGCAGGACCAGCACGGTCTTGGTGGGAAGCTACCAAGGCTCTCCAGCAAGCTGGTTATGTTATCAACTGGGTTGATTTCCAGGAGAAGTTCCGCAAGAAGCACATTCCCCGCAGACTCATTGAGCGGAAGAAGGATGAATTCCGCAAGTTGCGGCAGGGAAGTAGAGATGTGGTCGGATACCTCGATGAGTTCACTGACTTGTCTCGGTATGCTCCTGATGACATCGACACCGAGAGGAAGAAGATGGAGCGTTTCATGAACGGACTTCATGATGAACTGCAATGCGCTTTGGTTATCCATGACTTTGTTGATTTGGAGTCGCTTGTGGACAAGGCCATCCAGTTGGAGACCAAGCGCAAGTCCATGTTTGAAGGTCGTAAGAGGAGAATGATTGCCCAGGAAGGTTCGAGCAGCCAGAAGCCTCGCACCTACCCACAAAACCCCAAGCCAGCCTATCGACCGCCACCAAACCCACGCCCCAATTACCCTAATCACCCAAACAACTCAAACAACTTCAACCGTCCCAATGACAACAACCGTCCCGGAGGGAACTCTAACAACTTCAACCGCAATGCCAATGTTGTCTGTTTCAATTGCGGCACCAAAGGTAACTACTCCAAAGAATGCCCCAATCCTAAGAAGAATGGTCCACGCCCTGATGCACAGGCGCCGAACAACGGCCAAGGCCGTAATGGAAATGGCAAGAACCCCGCACCCCGCGAAAATGTTGCTGTTGCCAAGGGACGCCTGCACCACATCAATGCTGAAGAGGCCGTGGATGCACCAGATGTTGTGCTGGGTACGTTCCTTGTCAACTCAGTACCTGCAACTGTTCTGTTTGATTCTGGTGCTACTCATTCTTTTGTTACCCAAGAATTTGTTGCTAAGGGAGGTTTAGTCAGAAACCTCTTACCCAAACCCATGGTCATCCAAATCCCAGAATCCACCATAGATACCAAGTCATTTTGCCCGGACGTTTCCCTTGAGATCAAAGGGGAAAAGTTCCTAGTCGACTTAATCATTCTAGGAACCCAAGGAATAGATGTCATACTGGGTATGAATTGGTTAGCCAAGTACCGTGGTCGAATTGACTGTGCCAGAAGAGCTGTATCCCTCACCACCGACAAAGAAGTAGAAGTGGAGTATGTGTCAGAAACCAGTCGACCCCAACCAGGATGCCATGAGAGCATAGCTCGACCCACCCTAGATGAGATCCGTGTTGTTCACCTGTTCCGAGATGTCTTTCCTGAAGAATTGCCTGGTATGCCGCCGGATCGGGATATTGAGTTCATCATTGAACTTATCCCCGGGACAGCCCCTATATCCCAAAGACCTTATCGGATGAATCTGGAAGAACTAGTTGAGTTGAAGAAGCAGTTAGCAGATATGCTCAGCAACGGACTTATTCGCCCAAGTGCTTCACCCTGGGGATCACCCATTATTTTTGTGGATAAGAGAGATGGTACCACACGCCTGTGTGTGGATTATCGCAAGTTAAATGATTTGACCATTAAGAACAAGTACCCTCTCCCAAAGATCGAGGATCTGTTCGATCAAATGAACGGAGCCTGAGTCTTTTCCAAGATCGATCTTCGGTCAGGGTATCATCAGTTAAAAATCCGAGAGACAGACATTCCCAAGACTGCCTTCACCACCCGCTACGGTTTATTTGAATACACCGTAATGTCCTTTGGTCTGACCAATGCCCCAGCCTATTTTATGAATCTCATGAACAAGATCTTCATGGAGTATCTTGACAAGTTCGTGGTAGTTTTCCTTGATGACATCCTTATTTACTCCAAAAATGAAGAAGAGCATGCTGAACACCTGCGTCTAGTTTTAGCAACCCTCCGAGAACATCAGTTGTATGCCAAGTTTAGCAAGTGTGAGTTTTGGCTCAATGAAGTAGCATTTCTCGGACATGTTGTGTCTGCGGGAGGAATTTCTGTTGACCCAGAGAAGATCCAAGCCATTGTGAACTGGGAAGCCCCAACTAGTGTGACTGAAATCCGAAGCTTTCTCGGACTAGCGGGATACTACCGCAAGTTCGTTGAGGGATTCTCCAGCATAGCCAAACCCCTTACCCAACTGCTGAAAAAGGACAAGAAATTTGAATGGACTCAGAAGTGTGAAGAGAGTTTCCAGGAATTAAAGAAGAGATTGACCTTAACCCTGTCCTGATTATGCCAGACGTCACCAAGAGTTTCGACGTGTATTGCGATGCATCACGTCTAGGACTTGGTTGTGTTCTGATGCAAGAAGGCAAAGTGGTGTCGTATCTGTCTCGGCAGTTGCGACCACATGAAGAGAACTACCCAACCCATGACCTGGAGTTAGCCGCTGTTGTTCTGGCTCTGAAGACGTGGCGCTCCTATCTGGCGGGACATCGTTGCGAGATCTATACGGATCATAAGAGCTTGAAGTATATCTTCACTCAGAAGGAGTTAAATTTGCGACAGAGAAGGTGGATGGAATTAATCAAGGATTATGATATCGGTATCCATTATCACACTGGAAAGGCTAATGTAGTTGCCGATGCCCTTAGTCGCAAACCCTGCACCCTGAATGCCATGATCCAAGCAGAACAGCTAGCCCTGTTCAAAGAGTTCAAAGATTTTGGACTAGAGCTTGTTAGCCGCGGTTATCTCGCCCATTTAGAGTTAGCTCCAACTCTGATAGATCAAATCAAGGAGGCCCAGAAAGGTCATGAGAGCATAGAGGGAATCAAGAAGAAGATTTCTCTCGGTAAGGCGCCTGGTTTTACCGAGGATGCTGAAGGAGAGTTGAGATTCAATGGTCGTATCTGTGTCCCTAATGTTACGGAACTCAAGGAGTTAATCCTAAAGGAAGCCCACGAGACCCCTTACTCAATCCACCCCGGCGGAACCAAAATGTACCAAGACCTTCGTGAAAGATTTTGGTGGCACGGAATGAAGCGAGAAATTGGTGTTTTTGTAGCCAAGTGTGATATTTGTCAGCGAGTCAAGGCTGAACATCAGCGACCCGCTGGATTGCTTCAACCCTTAAAGATTCCCGAGTGGAAGTGGGATGAGATTGGAATGGATTTTATCACCGGACTTCCAAGGTCCAACCGAGGCCATGACTCAATATGGGTCATCGTTGACAGGCTGACCAAAGTTGCCCATTTTATTCCCGTCAACACCACCTATCGGGGAAATCAGTTAGCAGACCTGTATATTTCCAGAATAGTAAGCCTGCATGGTGTGCCTAAGAGGATTGTATCAGATAGAGGCACACAATTCACCTCAAGGTTCTGGAAAGCCCTACACGAAGCCCTCGGAACCAAGTTAGCATTTAGCACAACTTATCACCCCAGACCGATGGCCAAACTGAACGAGTGAACCAGATATTAGAGGACATGCTTCGCGCATGTGTCCTAGCCTATGGATCCAAATGGGAAGATTGCCTTCCATTTGCAGAGTTCTCCTACAACAACAGTTACCAGTCTAGTCTGCAAATGGCCCCTTTTGAAGCCCTTTACGGCAAGAAGTGTCGTACACCCCTGAATTGGTCCGACACCG
Organism: Poa annua; assembly: GCA_026929855.1. Lineage (NCBI taxonomy): Eukaryota > Viridiplantae > Streptophyta > Magnoliopsida > Poales > Poaceae > Poa > Poa annua. Next base: position 85,590,828 of record CM049430.1, read on the forward strand.
GAGAAGGCAAACTGTTTGGACCAGATACCCTCCGTGAGGCTGAAGAGCAAGTCCAGCTTATCCGTGAGCGACTCAAGACCGCCCAATCCCGTCAGAAAAGTTACGCTGATCCCAAGCGTCGTGATGTCACCTTTAGTATTGGAGATTATGTCTATCTCCGAGTGACACCCCTTAAAGGAATGCAGCGTTTCCATGTCAAAGGAAAACTAGCGCCAAGATATATTGGACCCTTCAAGATCCTTGCCCGTCGAGGAGAGGTGTCTTATCAACTGGAGTTGCCTCAGGAGTTAGCAGATTACCACGATGTTTTCCACATTTCCTTGCTCCGGAAATGTCTTGAAGTTCCTGACCAGCCTGATGTTTTCAAAAACATCGACCACCATTCCATCGACCTGAATCAGGATCTGACTTATCGGGAGACGCCCCTCAAGATTCTCGAAGAAGATGTTCGTCTTACCAGAAGGCGCACGATCAAGTTCTACAAAGTCCAGTGGACTAACCACTCTGAAGATGAAGCCACGTGGGAACGCGAAGACTATCTTAGAAGCGAATTCCCAAACCTCTTTAGTGTCCAGACCTAGCAAATCTCGGGACGAGATTTATTTTAAGGGGGGAAGTATCTGTAACATCCCAAAATATTAATATAATTATTAATGCAAAAATGTGGGCCAACAAAAACTTTTCTTATAAAAATTTGTGTATGTTTAATTCTTGAGTATTGTTGTTTGCTTTGCTTGCAAGATTGTTGAATTCTAGCTCTAATTAAAACTTTGAAGAAAAGAAAACAAACAAAACAAATTACCAAACATAACCCCATGTGACACATGTCACATTATTTTCCAAAGTAAGAAACATAATTTTATTTTCAAACCTAAAATCAATGGAGTAATATTATAAACACTCCTAGTTGATTTCCACAAACTATTCCCTTTCAATTTTCAAATGCAAGAACCTCAAATTCAAATTAGAAATTCATTATTGAAATATTTCCAAATATTTCAAAAAAGACTTTGTATCACTTACCAATAATGTATTTAGCCTAGATCCTAAGTTTGGACCCAAAAGAATTAAGCAAAGTATGAAAATTAAATAGCCAAAATGCACACTGTTTTGGTTCAGGAAATTCAGCAAACACCTTCTGTGCATCGTGTGTTCTTCCCAAACCCGAACCAAACCTTGGATCAATCCGAGCAATGTGTTGTGCATTCGTCGAATTGAAGCCCGCACCGCATTCCCCTCTTCTCCACGATCACACGGCACTCGAGAACGCCAGGAATGATGGCCGGAGACGCCGTGGAGGAGCTGGCGACAGCGGCGGCCATGCGCACGTCGCCGTGTCGGCACTGTGACCGCGGCGACGCCGCGCCGTGCTGGCCGCTCCGTGCCTCCCTCGCTCTCCCTCACCTCCTGGCTCCCTCGCGCAGCAGCAGCACGCACCCAGCAGCCACCCGACCAGCCGCGCCCGCGCCATGCCGTGCGCGCCGCGCGCCGCCCGAGCACGCTCACGGCAGGGCCAAGTGCCCGAGCGTTCCCGAGCGCGCCACGCCTCCCCTCCTTGCCCACCTGGTTCCCCAGACACCCCGCAGCGTAGCCGCACCCCTCCACCGGCCTACGGCGAGCTCGCACGACCGCGGGTGCCCTCTGCACCGTGTCCACCATGCGCCGCCCGGCCGCTATAAATGGCACCCCGTGCCCCTCTTCTCACCGCACCGCCCCACTGCCTCTCCCCCTCACACTCTCCACTCTCTCGTGCACCGCTAGGAAGCCCAGGCCAAGGCAGCAAGGCCTAAGGCTGCCGTGCCCTCCTCGAGCCCGCCGTGCCCGAGGTAGGCGACGACCACGGCCAGGCCGTGTTTCCCATCCCCTTCTCTCCTCTCTGGCCTCAACCTCTTCCCCTTGTTCGCCTCTCTCATCCGCGCCCTTTTTCCCTCTGGTTCGTGCCCAGGAGCGCCGCCGATTGCTTGCCGGAGCTGGAGCAGAGCCGCAGAGGAGGAGTTGCTCGCCGCCGCTGCTCGGAGCCACGCCAGCAAGCGCCAGTCGCCCCAAGCACTTCCCCGCATCGCCGCCGTCCCGCCGCACCATCCCGTCACCGTCACAGACCCCCGAGGTGAGCCCTCCGTCCACCTCGCCGTCGCCGGAGCCACGGCGCCGCCCAGTTTTGGTCGCCGCCGACGCGCTCGCTCCGGGCCGTTGGATTTAGATCCAGCGGTAGCTTACCGCTTCGATTAGTTTAGGCACTGACGTGCAGGCCCCACGCGTCAGGTTTAAATGAAACCCGCGCGCGCCCGCAGTCGCTGACCAGTGGGTCCCCTCTGTCAGGTTTTTCAACATTATCCACTCCTGGATTTTAATTCGAATTTAGATTTAATTTGAAATCAGTACTGAACTCAATTTTAGAAAATCCATAACTTTAGATTTACCACTTCAAATGGAGCAAATCCAACTGTTCTGGAAATCTTATGAAAATATCTTTCCAACCCAATTGGTTTCACTCCATTTGGATATATAATAAAAATACACTATTGAAAATACCATAAATGGTTTAAATTCTAAACTAGTTTGTTTCTGATACTCTGTTAATCCAAATTAGTTGAAACTAATTTTATTAGGTCACATTTAACCATGGTTAGTCACCCCTAAAAAGGTTTAATTTTTAGATGAACATAATTTAAATTATGGCCAAAACTTTATTAATTAGCTTCTGGATTCAAAACATTGTGTAGGGAGTTTGGTAACTCCAAATGACTCAAATCCAATTGGGTCATCTTCTACACATTATTAGCTTTCTGTAGAAATTTAGTTTGTATTTTTTTGACCAACAGAACTTCAGTTGTGTAATTAAACATGTGCAACTAGTTTCTGCCCTAATTAAAATACAATTGAATAATGGTTAAATCAATTAAATTGAAACCACATAGTGTTGTTTGATATGTGAAATGATTAATTAGAACCTCTAAGAACGTATTGCTATGATGATTGATTGAATAGGCTAGTGATTGTTTGTATTTATTGCTTGTGTATTAGACGAGAACGTTGCCGGATATATCGAGGAGGAAGGATTTGTGGAACCTGAAGACCAAGACAAGGACCACTTGGTTGAGCAAGGCAAGCTACTCTCTGAGCTTGCACCTAACTTATGCATCTAGATTTACAAATCATTTTCAAAAGCAAAGGTTTATAAAAATCCCTTTTCAAAGGTATATAGAGATTATTTGCCACCCTATGTAGAAGTATATGCTAAAACTATAGGATGGAAAAACCAAGGTTTGTTTATTCAAAACTCCTTTGAAAACTTGTGTGGATATAAAAGCACTATGATATGGTGTTGAAGTAAAGAAATGGAGAAAGGTGGTTTTTTAGAAAAGCACATTGTGTCTTAGTACTTACGTCGATCAGCCGATACTCTGTGCGACCACATTTACCCCCATATGGGAAAGGGCTTAGTCATATAGTTTGCTCTTATTAGTATGGGACACTGCATCAACGGAGATGACTCCGTTATGCATGAGGGAATGGTTTGACGACCTACCCCTGACCTGGGTCCTCGCTCAACATCTATGAGTAGATAAGGAGGAGGATAGAAGGATGTCCCCTATACACCGCCAGATAAAACATGTGAGTCCTCACACTTAGATCCCGACGGGCTGGGTTAAGTGTCGATGGGAAGTATCATATGGGCAGGATCCTATACTAGCATGAGCAAAGGAAAGACTAGGGTCGGTGACTCAACTTCGCATACCACTGGTATGGCGAAACGTGGCTGACACGATGAGTTATCGGATGAGTGTGGGAAAAGCGTGCTACCTCTGCAGAGGGTAATTAAACTATTCGAATAGCCGAGTCCTCGGATATGGACAGTTGAGAGGCCCTACTTTGACCATGTGCAAATTTTGGGAAAATATTTGATTTTTAAAAGAAAAAGGAATTGGAGAATGTTCCATACACCTATACCAACGGATTGGTATGAGGTAGTTGGAGAATAATTACCATAATGGTTTATGGTCGGAAAAGGAGGAGTTTTAGAAGAAAACTAATAACATTGAGATATTAAGAGTAGTTATAATCTCCTTATCTTCTTCAACAAAGATATAGAGATGTTTCAAATAAATAAAAGTGTGAAACTAAAACTGAGACTAGTGCACTCATGTTGGAGTAGTTTGCGAGTACATTCAAATGTACTCATACTAGTTTTGTCCCTGGTTATTGTCGTAGCCAGACTTCGAGGAGCCCTACGCCCAGGAAGAGTATGGCGACATCTATGCCAACTAAGGATCTTCATAAGTCGACTGCATGTCGGGTCATCGCTAGGATTTGATGTCTACTACGCCTTAGTTCCGCTGATTGTTTTGGTTTGGCCCATGAAGGCACCTATGTAAGACTTGGTCTAAATGACCATTTATGTAAGACTTTAATTCGGTATTGTAATGGATGTAAACTTTGGTATTCAGTTCGGATTATGTGCAACGACAGACTGATCACGGGATCGTTGTGTTAAGTATAATCGGGTACTTCGGACAGCTAGTCCGGGGTCCCCACACAATGCCGCGCAGAGCAATCAGCTGGATTTCCGTGGGCTTGATGAACAGGAGTAATTAACGGCTGAAAATGTGGGGAGCGTTGGTTTTTGGTTTACGATCAGCTCAGTATTGGATGATGATGTCGCGTCCCGCACGCTGGCAGGAAACTACTCTGGAGGTCGACGGGATCAATCTTGAATGTTGCTTTGGTTTGATCTAATATGTGTCGTCTGATCCTTCTAAGTGGGCTGAATCTGATGGTTGATATTAACCTGGGTACACTTTCCGTGGGTGGCTCTAGTAAAAGTAATATTGGCTCTTTTATAAGTAGTAGAGATGATTTCGTATGTGCGTGCATTCATGACTCAACGTTTAGCGTGTTGAACCCCAAGAGTTGGAGCACTTAATTTTATATGCAAGTTGTTGAACGTGACGATGTTGTAGGCTGTAGCAATGTGCTTACTGTCATTGTTGGATATATTATAACTAGCTGGATACGGTCACTGGCCTGTATATTCGCCTTAGCAAAGGATTCACATCACCTCTTCACACTAGTGGAAAAAGGGGCTCTAGTCCCGGTTTCAGAGGGCATATAGCCCGGTGTAGCAACCGGGACTGTCAGGCCGGGACTAGAGCCCCCAGACCCTTTGGTCTCGGTTCAATACGAACCGGGACCGGAGCCCCCCCCAATGAGCGCTACGCACGTGGCCGCGGCAGGGCGAATGAGGGCGAACCCTTTAGTCCCGGTTCGTGTTACGAACCGGGACTAGGTTTTTTTTTTTACATTTCAGGGTTTTGCTTTTTTTTCATTTCAGGGTTTACTTTTTTTATTTCGACCGGTTTTCTGGGTAGGGGTTTCGGATGGTACCACGTCGATGCGTGACGGTAGGGGGTTTCGGATGGTACCACGTCGATGCTATAGTCGATGTGTGATGGTAGGGGTTTCTAATGGTACCATGTCGATGCGTCGGGGGTAGGGGTTTCAGATGCTACGGCTTTGATGGGCGAAAAACACGCACCTAGATGAAGTTGCATCATGCATATATACAATTACATGAAGATCATGTGTTGATAACACATACACATTTAAGTACGCGTGGTACATGAATATCACGTTTCCCGGTTCCAGATACTTAGAAGTATTTTATTACATGGAGATCACTATATTTTTCATGTCTGCACTAGTCAAAATAGTGGTACTCTCCGGTCTCCGGTATGACATGGGCGAGGTAAAATCCCGTCAACTCCTCTGCAAGTGCCCTGAAGCGGGTCTTTATTGGTAACTCGCTGCGCTTTCTTGCCAACTGTAAAAAAATGATATCACAATGAAAACATGAGATATGAAATGAATAAAACTCATCACGATTGATGGTACAAAAATAATGTTGTGACTAGAGCTTTACGTACTTCGATACTTCTTTTGCTCTTCAAACTCTCGATGAACACAGTGTGCATGTACTCGCAAACGTAGAATCCACATAGATCATTCCCTATTGGCTGTTTAAGGCAAGTCTATAGAAAAATAGAATTTAATCAAATAATAATAAAGTATGATAATGGTGCATGGGCCTAGTTATAATACTACTTACATCGTTACTACGCCAGTGCAGTTTCTCTGGCCATCCACTGTTCGGATGTTCCGCGAGGAACATTTTCCAAACACTTCATGACAAGAAAATGAATGAATGAGTCATACATTCTTTGATATTAGGAAATGAACGAAAGAGGCGATAAGAAAAGAAAGTACCTTGCCACCAAATTAAAACAGGTCTTGTATTGTTTAGGGCATCTTCTTAACGAGTCAAGGACAACAATTTCTCCTTTCCGCAAGTCAATAACGATAAGAATGTATTGGGAGCTGCGCACGTTTATAAATAGTCAGGGCCCTAAGAGGGCCCAAGAGGGGGGAGCCGCACCACCTAAGGAAGGGGGGGCTTGGGCCCCCTAGTCCCAGTTGGACTAGGAGTGGGACAAGCCCATGGGGGTTCAGCCGAACCCCCCCTCCCTCTCCTCCTTTAGTTCCACATGGGGGAGCTAGGGGGTTTTGCACACCCCTCCCCCCTTTATATAACAAGGCATATTAATTGGATTAATTGATTGAAAAATACAATTAATTGTATTGCAGGCCGGCCGAGCTGTTTCTCCGCCCGTTTTGCCCCCTCTCTCCACCTAAGCTATACCGCCGGGCACCGTTGCCCTGCGGGATTCCAGATAAGATCTACCCCTGCGATTTCAGCTGGATCTGAATGACCGGGGGTTGTCGCTAAGCTCCGTATGTTTGCAAGTGCTCGGAGGTAACTCTTTTTGAGGAGCCTGGGCGACGTCGTCTCGCCCATGCAGCTGCCGCGTCGCGGCCCCCCTCTGCCGCCGGCGCACCCCATCTGGTGCCGGCGCCCCGCCTTCTTCCGCCTGACGCCCGTCGACGCAGGTCATCATCGACACCCCGGTGTCATCGTCTTCGTCATTGCGGCAAGTTCTCCGCGACCTCGAGGTCGGCTTCGTACGACTTCATCGTCAACGCTTGTGCGGGAGCGTAATCCCCGCTATCGGTCTACATGGAGGTAATGTAACCCGTTCCGCCACCGTTATCACATGTACTAGATAGATAGATCCTGCCTAGTTAGGGTTTCGTACGCTAGAAAAATTATTGTTTCCTGCACCGTAACCCCTTCAGACCAGGCCCACAGAATACCTCCGATTAAGCTGCGCTGATGGTCGTCGTCATGTTTGGATTACTCATCCATATACATTGTGATATTTGTGAATAAATTGTGCGGGTCGATTTGTTTCGCCGATACCCAGTCACGGTACTATCGCCATGTTGATATGACCAATAGGATATATATATTGATGAAGGGGATGACTTTCGCCTCGTTGGTGCACAGTCATGTAACGCCCATATTTCATCAGATGCGGACATGTGTGTGTTGCTATCGCCTCGTCGGTACCCAGCAACGATATGTGTCCAATCCCGTAGGTTTTGTGACATGTAGATAGAGTGGTGACCCGGCCTCGTCGGCACTTGGCCATGGTTTCGTCTAGCCTCGACGGCATTGGACGTATGATCGAAATAATTGGTATAGCCTTTGTCTCAATCGACATTCGGCAAAGATATCGATGTGGATATATCACTTTGCATGATGGATGATACTTGTCAAATATATTGATCTTAGTCCTTATAGGATCAAGCTCAATGTTGTATATGATCTTCGCCTCCCCTTAAGGGGCGGTGTAGATGTAGATAAGATTAATCATGCCTCCTCATGAGGAGCAAGATCGATATATTGATTTGACTTCTTCATACTTAGCCTTAGCCATGTACGCTCGTCATGATCTGTACCAAACACCAGTTGACCACCCTCATTGGAGTAGTACTGTGATTGTATACTTTCTATAGATAATTTCATCACATCGGTAAGCTTTGATTTTAGCCTCTCTTCGACGGTGAAAGTTACAATCGCACGGATATTGCTTTCGGCACTTAGCCGGATCAGTCGGCGATGATGAACACGCATACGCCATAAAATAATTTCATCATGAAGAAAGAGCAATAGATCTGACATGATTACTTACCAACGGAGAAAAACTTCACGGGTGGCGCCATGCCGGCCATAAGTACAACACCGTGAGAACACTTGTAACTAATCTTATTTGCTGGATGATCTGATCCGAGATGTAGCCCTTTCGGCAAATCAACTCAAGATTGATCGTGTGACGTTCGTCGTCCCGCGAATGCCCTCTGTGTTGCAGCCTTTTCGCAAAAATCAACGAGTCTGTGTGTGTTTGATTTCCGTGAGGGGTCGTTTCACGTGATTGTGCGTCGACTGCTCTCTCACGTATGCGTGCGACGTCCGTGTGCCTCTGGTCTCGTGCGTATGGCGTACGGCGTCTATGCGTCGTCCGTGCGTCCGTGTGTGCGGGACGGGGCTTGCCTGTGCCCAAGACGTGCGACCATCCGTGCGGCTGCACTCGTGGAACCCATCGCACGGTTGTGCTTTTTTTTTCTTCCTGTTCGGCTCCTTTTCTTTCCAAAATAAAATCTCAGAAATAGAGTCATGTACAGCCTCGTCTCGGAACTGAAGCAGGCACGCAGCGGAAGCACAGCCACTCCGGTGAGACCTCCGGCCGTGCTCCCGTGTATCGTCCCCGCAGGCCTTCCGCCCCATCTCGTCGACAGGCCTTGCCGCCTTCGAGGCTTCGACGTCCATCTCGTGGTCAGAACTGCACAACCTCTACCGGATCGAGTCATGACTCATGAGACCACCTCTGCTCCTCCGGCGTCGGCCGTTCCCGGCAAACACGTCCCACGTGCATTATGGCTGGCAGCGACCACGCATCTGCTCCTCCCGCGTCGGCCCGTTCCCGGCAACCTGATCACCACTCGACGCGCATCATAGATTGCATCAAGCCATCAACCATGCCTCTGCTTCTCCGATGCCGGACAAGGGATTGATTGGGGTTAGCGGTGGCCGGCTCCTCTCGCACGGTTAGCGGTGGTCGCCTGAGGCCGGAAGAAAGAGAGCATCACGAGAGGTCTCGCATGGCTGGAGACGGGAGGAACGGGAGTACGACGAAGGTCTCGCCGGACGGCTCAAATTCCCCAGCTTCGAAAGGGCTGGATACGGAAGTGGACGAGATACTTACGGTTCTTCTATTCTATTTTTTGGGAGAAAAAACAAGCAGCGTAAGAGGGTGCGGGAGGCACAGCCGTTGGATGTGCAGGCCGCACAGATGGTCGCACGACCATGGGCACAGGCAAGCCCCGTCCGTGTGTGCGTGCCTCCCTCAACCGATCGATACCTGGGCCTTTATATAGGCGCTTGACCTGGCCGATCGATCGGGTTAATTTGTTAGCTGAAAACGCGTAACCTTTAAACGGATCGTAGTCTATCTCTAGCAGTTAAGATACATGACATCAGAGATGACCTCATCCGTACAAATACCGGCCCGTACCCAACTTTGTGCCGGCGGGACAACTAGCTTCACGTGAGACATATGATCAGAAACTTGCTATCCATCACCCTAGTTGTACGTGTATACTTCAATACTTCCGAAGACCATATTTGTCAAACAATGAAAGAAATAATTATCCGTTTGTACCATCGTGATATGCACAATAAACTCTACAAAATGAGTCCAAAATCATATATATGTTCTTTTATAAACATTTTGTATCTCGTGGGTCCCACTTGTCATAGACAAAGGTTATGCTAAATTAATTTATATATCATGAATTTTGATACGAAAAATTTATCAAACAGCGGGTTTTGGGACTACCACGCCGTTGGAGAGCCAAGTGGGGTGCGCGACTTCGCGGACAACTTTTGCTGCTTTGAGCTTCTCGACCTCCTTGACGATAAATGATTGCTTCTCGGGGGCTTACTTTTTGCTTGACGGGGCGCGCATTTGGGCACACGGCCAAGTGGTGCTCGATCACCTCTCTCGGTACACCAGACATATCTGACGATGTCCATGCGAACATGTCAGCGTTTGCCTGAAGGAAGGCGACGAGCGCGCTTTCCTATTTGGGAGGCAGCGCGGCGCCAATGGTGACGCTAGCCCCCGAGCCTTCAGCCCCCGAGCTGCCTGAGCTCAGGGAGTTATTTTTGGTAGCAGCTGACTCCTGGGAGAACAACTGCTTCTTCTTCTTGGGCCTCTCGAGAGGCTCTTGGTCCTCGTCTGCGGGGAAGGCCATGGCGGCAGTCTTGTAGGCCGTCTCCACAGCGCGCGTGGCGTCCAGGACATGCACACGTATGGTGATCGTGCCGGCGCTGCCGGGGATCTTGACCATGTTGTACGCATGGTGCGTGGCGGCCATGAACTTTGTGAGCGCGGGGTAGCCGAGGATGGCGTTATACGGCAGGCCGATGTGCGCAACATCGAAGTCGATGTGTTCGGTGCGGTAATTTTCCTCGGTCCCGAAGGTGACGGCAAGCCTGACCTGACCTAGAGGCTCGATTGAGCCGCTGGTGACCCCCGTGAAAGGCCTCGAGGGCATAAGCCTCTCGTAGGGCACTTGAAGCGCTTCGAACGTATCTATGGAGATAACGTTCAGGCCTGCTCCGCCATCGATGAGCGTCTTGGAGACAACCACATTGTCGATGGTGGGGGTGCAGACCAGCGGGAGGGTTCCAACAGTCTTGGTGGACTTGGGGTGGTCCTGAGCGTCGAAGGCGATGGTGTACTGTGACCACTTGAGGGGCCTGGAGGTTTCCGTGCTTGGGAGGGCGGCGTTGAGCTCGCGGGCGAACTACTTGAACTGGTTGTTCGACTTCGGCGCCTGCGCCCCCCTAGGATGCAGGCAATGGCACCCCTCGGTGCTTGGTAGCCGCCATCTTCCTCGTCAGGGAGGTTGCCGTTCTTTTCTACGGCGTTGGCTCGATTTACAGATGGTTTCTGGTAGCCGCCCTTGCATCCGCCTCCGCGGTAGCCACGGCCTCGACCGCGGCCGCCGCTGTCTTCTGCTTGCTCGCGCTCCTTGCTCAACCTTTTGAGGTCGTAGCAGGACTCCGTAGAGTGGCCGCGCCTGTTGTGGTAGATGCAGAAGGGGCGGTGATCATCTTTTCTTTCTCCAGCCTCGGGGGAGTCCCTGCGGGTGCCCTTTGTGTCCGGCTCTGCCGCGAGAACTGCGGTGACCTTGCGCTTGGGCTCCTCCTTCTTCTTCTAGCTCTTGGACCCCTCAGCGTGATCATCCCCTCTCGAGGACATTTTCACGAAGAGGAGTCCCTCTTCAGCCTTGGCGCACTTGTCCGCCATGTCGAACAGCTTGACCACAGAGGCGAGCTTGTCGTGGATGCCCAGTTTCTCAAGCATCCTGCTGTTGGTGACGCCCTCGCGGAAGGCGGCGATGACTTGAGTGTCGGGGATGTTCGGAATCTTGTTGCGCACTTGGCTGAAGCGCTGGATGTACTTGCGGAGCGTTTCGTCCTTCCTCTGCACCACAGCGCGCTAGACCACGCGGCGCAGGGAGCGTGTGAACGCCATGCAGCCCGAGGTGTACGTAGCGACCCCGTGCTGAAGTGCGCCGCGGTTCTGCTGTCCCGCCTGGCCGAGCTCCTCCACGAGCCTGTTCTGTCGGTCTCGCTGGAGCTCCATCCCAACTCGGGCGTCGGGCGCGGTGCGCTGCACGATCATGCAATCGCGCGGCGAGGTCGCGTGTGACGCAGCCCTCTGCGCCGCAGCCGGTGCAGGCCCCGGAGGTGGCGGAGGCGCATTTGTTGCGACCGTGCCAGCGAGAGAGGGGTGCGCGTTGGACGACGGAGCGGGGCGTGTCGTGGCGATGCCGACGAGGTGGTTGAGGCGGTCGAGCCACTGCTCGTGGGCCTCAGCGGTGGGCTGGTAGCGGAGCAGCTCCTGCGCCATGAGCAGCGCAATGTGTGGCGCGGGGTCGGTTCTCCCCGGGCCCTGTCGTAGTATCGGCATAATTGATAGGAGACGGGGGTCCTCTAGCCTACGTATGGATTGTGGGGAAGAAGGTTGGTGTCGTCGAGGACAGGATTGAACACGGCGAGTTTACCGAGCTTCGGATCCCACAGCGGTGGCGAGATCCTACGTGCTGCTATAATTCACTATGAGGCAATAGCCGTGAACATGTTACAATGTGTATGATGCATATTGAAGTGTGCCCTAAAAGCTCCCTGGTGGCCGGCTTATATAGGTGGCCAGACCCCAGGGTACAAGGCAAGTACTTGTCCGGCAAGTAAACAGAGTCCTAGACCTAGCCGGCTTAGTTGCCGCCTTCCGTCTTGGGCTTGGTGGCTTGATGGGCTTCGGCCTTCCGCCTTCCTTGGACCGCCCGCCTACTTCCTTGTACGTCAGCTATCTGGGCCGCCCGGCAGGCTTCAGCCTTACCACCCTTGGGCCACCCTGGACTAGCCGGATTGATCCATGTTGGTGATACCCCTAGTTGATATATCCCCAACATTAGCCCCCAGAAAGGTTGAAGTTCTCCAGGCGCCGGCTTCTTCTTGATTCTTCATCTGCCAATGTTGGCGGCTGCAGGACTTGAACCATTCTGAAAATCGACGAGGCATGCATGTCTTGATATTGACACGCGGCCGCCTTTATCCAACATGGGAAAGACGGCTATTTCGCAATCTCACCGAGCATTCTTCTTGACGGATCCCACTTAGCCGGCTCACGACAGTTTGAAAACGGCCCAGGCGGGAATCTCGCCATGATCACGAATCGCGGGAAAAGAGGAGGCGTGGAGATCGTGCGATCATGCACCGCAGCGTTTGCTAGACACGTGTCCAACTAACAACGCCGTTTGCACAGGGAGCAACGCCGGGACCTATAAATAGGGAACCGAACGGTTCATTTTTGCACCCCTGCCTTTGCTCTCCTCGACCTCTTGCCCTTCCACTTCTCCGGTTCTTGCTTCCGAGCGAACTCCGGCGAGCACTCTCCTCCGACGACCTCCGCGCACGGCGATGTCCACCGGCCAAGACCTTCCTTCCACGGCGTCCGGCGGTCCGGCGACCGAAACCGCGCCCGCGGCAGCGATGGGCGGCGCGATATCTCGTCCCGCGACGGCGGCGATGGGCAATGTCGCCACCGTCGTCTCTCGGATTCCTACCACGCGCGCGTCGACGGCGGTCTCCTCGGCTGCTCCATCTTCCAGAGGTGGCGACGACGGCGAGAGGCGCTCCCATTGACGAGGAAGAGGAAGCGGCGGACCTCGGGTCCCGCTACTGGCTTCCCTCCATAGTCGACGAAGATGCCCTCCAAGACTTGGAGGCCGTCGGCAACCTCCCCACTCGAGAAGACTGCCAATGGAGATCCGCCTTGGGAGACGTCATCCCGGCTCCAAAAGCCGGGGAACGGGTAATCCTCACCTCCCATCTAGTTAGGGGAATGGCTCTGCCGCCTTCCGCCTTTTTCAGCGAGGTCTTAGATCACTATGGGCTCCAGCCCCACAACATAGCGCCCAATAGCATCTTAGTCTTAGCCGGCTTCACAACTCTGTTCGAGGGCTACCTAGGTATTAGGCCTAGTTTAGACTTCTTCAGATACTGTTTCCGTTGCCGGCGTCAGACCGTGCCGGACGGCGGGCTGGCAACCTGCGGCAGTGTCACTTTCAACTACCGCCAGGGCCGCCAATGGTATCCTAAGATACCATATCTTGAATCCGTCAAGGGCTGGACCTCCACATTCTTTTACTGCCAAGATATGGCAGCTCCGGGCCGCCAATTTGGCATCCCGAAATTCGTCAACGCGCCGCCTACGCCCAGGCCATGCTGGGATGAGGCGGTGCCCAAGCTGACGGAGGAACTCCGCCTTTTTCAAAGGCGGATTGAATTCCTCACACGGACGATGGCTCCCCCTCTGCTGGACGGGGTCGACACCGTCATCTGCTGGCTCGGCCGGCAGATTCTCCCCCTGCGGTACAACCCGCACAAAATGTGTCAGTATTCGCCTACTGCCACGGCCTCTCTCCGCATAAGCGAAGAGAGGTTGCCGGTTGCCGACCTGGCGTTCCGGCTCCGCAACCTCGTCAAGGCGGGGCTGGTGAAGGCGGTGGAGGCCGTGCCCATGCACACCCACGACAACCCTCCCCTTGAGGTAGATATCTTGCTCCTTGCCCCTTTTTGATAGCTTCACCGGCTAATCTTGAGTTCCATTAACACTTGTCTTCTTTTTCAGCTCTCCGACTTGGGGGAGGATGACCTGGCTCCCGACTTTTACGAGTCGGAAGCCGGGAAGACTAAGAAGCGCAAGGCATCCGGCGCCGCTTCCTCTACGGCGATCGCCGAGAGGAAGAAACGGATCGCAACGGCTACCGAGTTGACTCTCGTCAACATTGACGAGAACGCGGGGATTAACATCCCCCGAAGGTACTCAATTTTGCTTTTAACTGTTGACGACGAGCTTCTTTAATACCGGCACCCAATTGACTGTGCTTGCTGTTTATTGACAGGGAAAGGGTCGCAACTTCCCGGTTGACGACCAGGCTCCTTTCCAAGGGTAAGCGGCCTCAAGGCAGCTCGCCCGCTACCGTGCCGCCAACTCCTCAGCCCCGGGCCGGCAAATTTATGGGCGATGCTCGTCGCCAGCCCCCGGCTCCGGCTCCTGGCGCGCCGCCAAGGGTTTCCTCCGCCGACCGCGCGCCCACGACTCCACTCCTTTTGGCTGAGGCTACGGCCGATGAAGCCGCTCGATCGCGCGCGGCCAAGGAAGGGTTTCTGGAGGTGGCTGCCGGCGGGTCCCAGAGGGCAGCCCCGACTGCAGGAGGCGGCAAAGTTAGGGATCCTTGGTCCACCTTCACGAAGGCCAAGGAGTCAGTCTTAGCCTTTGCCAACTTCACCTCCCAAGCTTTCGCCGACTTGGAGGGCGACCTGTCTGTAAGTTTTTACAACTCCGGCATATACATAGTCTTTCCCCCGAGCACTTAGATGGCATGTCAAAAAGTTTTGACTGCTGGCTTAGTGGTTATTCGCCAATATGTTTTATGCCTTTGCTTTTTCCTGCAGGGCCTTGTGTCCGCCAACGTTGAGCTTGTCTCCTCCCGAGTCGAGATAAACCAGCGGTGTCGCGACCTGATGAAGGATTGCGAGGCCAAGGACCTGCGGCTTGCCGAGTTGGAGGCGGCCCGTCAAAAAGATGAAGGTAGGGTTGATCCTTTTTGCCTTCAGCTATATTTTCGACTTATGTTGCCGTCAATCATTTAGTTAGCGAATCCATATTTGTAGAACTGGTAGACCATGCCCAGGATATTGTGACGCCCGAAAATCGGTACTATGTAGATTTAAGCGATTCCGCCGAAATCCGCATAATAACGATTTTTGGTCGCCCACCAGACAAAATGTGCACGCCGAAACATGCACATTATGTGGGTGGAATTGTGAAACATTACGACAGTTCCGATACATCCACAAATACAACAAAGATATAATACAACAACAACTCGAACGAGTCAAGATACAAATGTTACAATACAAAGATTCAAATAACAGCGGAAGCAAAAATGGTATCCGACTACGGATAAGATGCAAATTGGACTAAGAGTCCTGAAGATAAGCGATGGCGCCATATCCCTGCCCAGCCAAGCCGGAGGGATTCCCAAGCTAACGTCGTCAGACTTCAAACCTGTTGACTGCACATAAAGCACAGCCCAAAAGAGGGTCAGGGCACTCCCTGGCAAGAAAAACCGACTTGCCTACTTTCTACACCATCTCCCAAAATATAGGGGAGGTGGACTTAGCGGCAGCAGCACTAGCAACCTAAAGAGACACGCTACAACTTCCGTCTAATCAGAGAGGGATAAGAGATCGCATAAGATAAACATCTACAACTAACACCAAACATAACCCATTCTCGAATTAACCCCCTCAACCAAGTATGAGGAAGCAATTCGGGAAACTCACACGTTGAACAGTTTTAGTTACCATTTAGGGTGTAAGTAATTCTATATTACTAGTCAAATTGGTTCAGAATAATTAGGTGTAAGTTGTCTAGATCTTGTTAGCCAGCATCATCACCAAGTCGTCCATAACCGTGGACACGGCTCATCGATAAGATTATACCCTGCAGGGGTGCACTACTGGACCCATACTCGCATGATCAACCCAGTCAAAAACATTAGGGCCTTTCAACCCAACTCTTTTCCTTCACCGCAACAAGTCCAGGAGCCACGGGAGCTATGCTGGTCCCGGCGAAAAGGGTGCGGACTCCCGCAGGACACACCCCTCCGCACCAACAGGCCGCGCCCTATATGCATGTAACAAGGCACACCGCCAAAGTAAAATACTACACTAGTATCGATGCATATGAGACAAATGGAAAACTCGAACTAGGTGCAGCTCCCGGACAAGTCGAAGTTCCAGTCAAAGTCGAGGGGGGCTCCATAGGGCCTCCCACAAGTGGTTAGTGCGCTCAAAATTGGATCCGAGGACAAAATCTCAGTTCCTAAGTCGACACTTAGCAGAACAAAGTACCTCGCAAGGCCTTCCGCCGGTGCCTTATCTTTTAATTATAATACCCCAATATAAGACAACATTTTATTAAGGTAGAATAATCTATCACTAAGCATATGAAATAAACGACCAACAGAGGACTCGCACAACCAACTCTAAGCATGCGCTACGACTCGCAAGGCTAACAGATAAACATTCAACAGGTGATGGGATGTGGGGATAAAGCTGTATAGGCTGCAGGATAAACATGTGATGGGATCGCAATAAAGAATCGAATACTAGGGTAGCAGAGATCAACGGCAGGAATGAAAGACAATGTATAGGTAAACAAGCAAACTTTGCTTGCCTGGAATCCCGCATGGAAGCAGATCTTGTCGTTGCTCACACATCTCAACGTCTTATCCGCGAAGAAGCAACAAACACTGTAAAGCGTAAAAGATGCATTTTACCACTACGTCAAAAGATTCAGCATGATCATACGAGGATGATGCATGGCATGGCAAGATGCAATACAATGCAGGTAATCCAAATTAAGCGGGAAAGCAACCCCAACAATTAATATTTAGTGCAAGTTATTTATTTACCAGCAATATTAAATGTTAGTTAACATGGCAACAAATGGCATGGGTGATCTAATTAAATTAAATGGAATAGGGCATCGGATATTTATTACCCCTAACATTCCATATTTAATTATTTAGTTGCAATTAACAAATTATACTAAGAAATTAAAATAACAGATGCGAAATGACATACAAATGGCATATTAATATTTATTGCATTTTTCTGATAAATAAACATATAAAGATTAATTTAATTGGAGTTATAGATTTAAAGTTATTGCATTTATAAGTCTAGGGGTGTTTCTGCAAATTCCAGGGACTTGTTCGTGATAAAAAGTGTTTCTGGGGGGGTTCCTGTGCAAAAACCAGAGATCCAGGGGGCTAGGCGCAAAGATCCAGATCCAGATCTGGATCTGGCCTTTTCTCATCGGGGCCAGGCCAACCCGAATGGCTGCAATGCGGGCCAGGCGCCACGCTGGCGCGGGTGTGTGTGGTGCGGGCTCCCACGGTCACTGACCCGTGGGGCCCGCCTGTCAGTGCGCAAGCAAAAATGGAAAAAGGGGGGGTTTTTAATCGGCGAGGCTGGGAAACGAACTCGCGCCGCGCGGACGGAGGAATCGGCCGGCGATGCTGGCTAGAGATCCCTGTGAGTGTTGTTGACAAGCTATGCAAAGCACATTTTTTAAACTTTCCTAACAACCACCAAAACCTGACGAACAGAACATCACCGGTGACAGATGCACGGCGGACTGAATTCGGACGCCGGCGGCGACCACGGGCTGGTGGTGCTAGGGCGCGGGCGTGCGGGCGTGCGGGAGGGAAAGGACTAACGCGTGTGGTACGGAGGAGGAGGATCTCGTGTGGAGGGAGACAGAGGAGGCCAAAACTCTAACTTGCGCTCGGCAATGGCGGCGAGCACGAAGGCGCCACGGGATGACACATACAGGACGCGCTCGACGCGGAGGAGAGGGGAAATTGACAGAGGGGCTCACGTAGAGGGGGACGGTGTAGTGGTTCTTGCTCGGGGTCGACCGGAGGCGGCGAAATTTGAGCGGTGGTCGTCGCCGGTGTTGGGGAAGATGGAGAAGGACCCGTCGGCTTCGGTGTCCCCTAGCGAGATCCTTTGCACGGAGGGGTTGACGACGACTCCGCGCAGCTCCTGGTGCTGGAGGATCCCCTTCGACGGCACCCTATCAACAACTCTACGGTGAGGTGGCTACGGTGGTTCTTAGCAGTGGAAGAAACAGAGAGGAAACGAGGGACAGAGGAAGAGGGGAGAGTGGCGGCGGTGGACGGAGGAGAGGGTTAGGGTTTCGGGTAGGAGTAGGGGTAGAGAGAGCTGGCTATGTAGGAGGGGAAAGGTGGAGGGAGCAGGTGGGGGCAGCGGCACATGGCCATGGCGTCCTCCTGTCGAGCTGGAAAGGTGAACTCGGTACGGAGGAGGGAGAAGAGGCCGTGGGCTGGTGGTGGGCTTCGGTCAGGCTGTACTGGGCCAAGGAGTTGGGTTGGAGGAGTGGAAAAACGGCCCAGTGAGGTTTTTCTTCTCTGAAATTGTTCTTTCTGTTTTAATTCTTTTTCTGTTTTTGTATTCTAAAACAAGATAGAAAAAGAATTTATATAAAGAAGCTTTATAAAATAGTTTTTGTTTTAGATAGGCAAATTAATAAATTAGTTTTTATAATACTTGCAGAATAATTGAATTACCCATTTTAAATAATTTAAAAAGCATTTGAAATTACTTGTGGGAAATGAAATTAAAGGGGATTTAAATTTAAATGCCATGATTTAAATTAAGATTGACAAATTTAAATGATGCATGATGATGCAAAAAGAATAACAAACAATTTTCTAATTGGGGAAAAATCCCGGGGCATTACAGATATACTGAAGGCGTCCAGTGATATGCAAGCTCTTATGAATGAAGCTTCCGATTTGGCAGCCGCCAACTTGGCGATGAAGGAGGATCACTGGAAGGAGATGGAGGCCCAGCAGCTCAAATTTGCGCAGGAATCTAGCCAGCCCACTGGTGAGTTGGAAAGCCTGCGCAACAAGTTGGCGGAGGCGGAGAAGACGGCTGCCGAGGAAATCTCCAAGCAGACTTCTCGTGCCCAAACTGCTGAGGATGCGTTGGCGGCTCACATGGTGGAGCTGTCCGCTTTCCATAACTCAGTCCTTGGTAATTTTTCACTCCTTACTTTGATTTTGCCATTTTGCTTAGCCTGAGCCAAACTGATGGTTTTATTTTTGATGTAGTTCCCGCCGGTTTGGGCGACGACAAGGTTGTCAGCCCCCGCCTGGATCGCCTTGTGCGTCTATGCGAGCTGATCACCGAGACTTTGGCGGCGTCCAAGCGGTTTGCCGCCAAGTTCTTCATCTCCTCTGGCAGCCAGGAACCGACCGAATTCAGCGACGTGCCCACTATGTTGGATCAGGCTACCAAACTGCACAAGAGCTCGCTGAAGTCGGCGGCGCGGGGTGGTGCCAAGACTGCACTTGGGCTATTCATGGCGCACTAACCCGAGGCGGAGATAGAAGCCGTAACAGAAGGCATGCCGTGTACATATGAAGATGGCAGCGAGGTCGAGCCGGACGCTATTCTGGACAGCGTTGCCGGCTACGCCACGCGTGTTGCCGATATGGTGGATACTTCAATCTTCTACCGGCGCCATCCTGTGCTTGTCGGAGGGGAAGCTGGAGCTGCCGGCACGGCCGAGGCGGAGGGGAGTGACAGTTCCGGGGCTGAAGTTGTCAGCCCCAAGCCTGATGTAGACGCTCCCCCGAGCCATAGCTTTCTTTCCTTGCCTCCTTCTATCATGATTTGTCAGCCTCTGAAAACAATGCAACTTTGACTTGTAATATTTGTATATACTTTTGTTGTTGCTCTGCTAGGCGGAAACTAGCTGGCAAGTTTTATTTTGCCTTATTTATATGGCCCGCCTTAATTTTACCCTGACATATATGTTTGACTTTTTGTATGTTGACGAACCTCAGCCGGTAACTTTAGCTGAAACAACCAGGGATAAACCATGCGTTTAGGATCAGAGACCAAAGCCAACATGTTGGTGTCAGTGACATACTACTAGGCGAACCACATATAGGTAATCAGAGGTAAAGGAATTAGGCGGCGCAAAATTTTTATTTTTTCTTTAGGTTGGCTTGAAAGCTGCAAGTATCTACCAGTTTGAACCTTTGCACGGAGCTAGAAAAATAGGTAACTTAGATACATAGGGGAAATATGATTGCAAGAAAAGACAAAAGATGGTATGTTTCTCAACACAGATGAGGAACCATAGACTTTTATTTCATAATCATATTTAACTTATTACAATTATAAATTGCTAAGTGTAGAAAGGACGTAGCTGCTCAATATTCCAAGGCCATCTTGTTTGTTCGAACGGGTCGTCAATGCCTCTTTCGCGCTTGGTTCCCCTTTTTCCCGCCGCCTTCTTGCGCCTCTTCTTTTCGTCTTCGTCGCGGATGTCGGCCAGGTAGTAGGAACCATTGAGCAGCGCCTTTGTGACTATAAACGGTCCTTCCCATGGCGGGGATAACTTGTGCAAGCCTTTTCTGTCTTGAACTAGGCGGAGAACCAGGTCACCTGTTCTGAAGCTTAGCTTCCGCACTCTCCGGCTATGATAGCAGCGAAGTTGTTGCTGGTACAAGGCGGAGCGATGTAGAGCGATGTCTCTTTCTTCGTCTAGCAGGTCTAGGCTGTCCTGTCTTGCACCTTCTACGTCTTGCTCGATGTAGGCTTGAACTGTTGGGGAGTCGTATTTCATGTCGGTAGGTAGCACCGCCTCAACGCCATATACTAAGAAGAAAGGAGTGTAGCCGGTAGATCTGTTTGGCGTTGTGCGCAAACTCCATAGTACCGACTGTAACTCATCTGCCCAAGCGTCGGCTGCCCTATGTAATGGAGCTTCGAGACGAGGCTTAAGTCCTGATAAGACTAGGCCGTTTGTACGCTCTACTTGTCCATTGGATTGAGTGTGTGACACGGATGCCAAATCAAGCCGGATACCCAGATCACCGCAGTATTCTTCTATGTCGCCTTGAGATAGGTTGCTGCCATTATCAGTGATAATGCTGTGTGGAACTCCAAACCGAGAGATAATTCCCCAGAGGAAATTGGTGGCTGTTCGTGCGTCAAGTTTTCTGATTGGCTTAGCCTCGACCCATTTGGTGAACTTGTCGACATCGACCAATAGGTGGGTGTACCCACCACGTGCCTTCTTGAAGGGACCCACCATGTCAAAGCCCCAGACCGCGAACGGCCAGGTGATTGGAATCGTCCTCAGTTCTTGTGCCAGCAAGTGAGGTTGACGAGCGTACAACTGGCAGCCTTTGCATGTCTTTACGATGTTCTCGGCGTCTTCTTTGGCGGTAAGCCAGTAGAAACCTTGGCGGAAAGCTTTGGATACAATGGACCTGGCGGAAGCATGATGCCCGCAGGTGCCAATATGTATGTCCTTCAGAATTTCCCGGCCTTCTTCCGGCTGTATGCACCGCTGATAGATGCCGCACGTGCTTCGCTTATATAGCTCGCCTTTTATTATCGTGAATGCCTTGGCTCGCCTTATGATCTGCCTTTTTAGCACCTCATCGTCCTCCGGCAACTTTCTGTCGATTAGGAAATCGAGATATGGGACTGTCTAATCCGGCTGTGTCAAGTAGACAGCGAGACTTGCCGCTTCTACCGGTTCTTCTGCATCGGGGTCCATCAAATCGGCGCCTTTAATGGATGGCTTGTGCAAATGTTCCAGGAAAATATCTTTTGGTACCTTTTTGCGTTCTGACCCTAGTCTTGCAAGTGTGTCTGCCGCCTCGTTCTCAGCTCTTGGAACATGCCGGACCTCGTAGCCCGCGAAGTTTTTTGCGAATTCGTCAACTTTGGCTCTGTACACCGCCATTGTTGCGCTTTTCGCATCCCATGTTCCGCTTACTTGCTGCGCGACCAAGTCTGAGTCGCCATAACAGAGGATTCTTTTGACGCCTAGGTCGTTTGCCACGTGTAACCCATGAAGCAAAGCTTCGTACTCGGCAACGTTGTTGGTTGCTGTGAAGTGGATTTGCAACACATAGCTAAGCTTGTCGCCTTTAGGCGTGCGTAGAACGACTCCAGCCCCCGAGCCTTTGAGCATCTTTGATCCGTCAAAGTGCATGACCCAATATTCTGATTCGGGGAGTGTAGTTTCCTCCATGGCTTCTGTCCAGTCGGCGACAAAATCTGCAAGCGCTTGAGACTTAATGGCGGTCCGTGGCTTATAGACTATATCAAAAGCGGCAAGTTTGATGCCCGATTTGGCAACTCGACCTGTTGCCTCTGCATTGTTGATTATGTCTCCCAACGGTGCCTTGCTGACTACTGTCACTGTGTGCTCCTGGAAATAATGCCTAAGCTTTCTGGCAGCGAAGAATACACCATAAGCCAGCTTTTGGTAATGTGGATACCTCTGCTTGGAGGCGGAGAATACTTCACTGATGAAGTAGACCGGTCGTTGCTCACACGTCGCGGCTTCGTTCCCCTTTCTTGCCACAGCCAAGACAACGCTGACAACAGCTCCTGTTGCCGCGATGTATAGCAGCATTGGTTCCTGTGATCGAGGTGCTGCCAATATCGGAGCGGATATGAGGGCCTCCTTAAGTTGCTATAAGGCGGCATCTGCCTCTGCTGTCCACTCAAAGTTGTCGGATTTCTTCAATAGCCGGTAGAGAGGCATTGCGTTTTCCCCTAGGCGGCTTATGAAATGACTGACCGCCGCCGCCGATCCGGCTAGGCGTTGCACGTCCTTCAGACAAGTAGGTCTGGATATGTTTTGGATGGCCTTGATCTTCTCCGGATTAACCTCGATCCCTCGTTCTGAGACGATAAACCCGAGCAGCTTGCCGGCTGGAACGCCGAAAACACACTTGGCGGGATTGAGTTTCATCTGATATCTCCGGAGATTCCGAAAAGTTTCTTCCAAATCCTCTAGGAGATCTGCCTTCTTTTTTGACATCACCGCGATGTCATCTACGTAGACGTGAACATTGCGGTCAATCTGTTCGTGCAGGCAATTTTGCATACAGCGCTGGTATGTTGCCCCTGCATTCTTCAGGCCAAAAGGCATCGTGATGTAGCAGAAAGTCCCGTATGGAGTGGTGAAAGATGTTTTCAGTTGATCCGACTCTCTCATCTTGATTTGATGGTATCCTGAGTAGGCGTCCAAAAAGCAAAGCAACTCGGAGCCTGCTGTGGAGTCTACGACTTGGTCAATTCTAGGCAGCACAAAGGGATCCTTTGGGAAGCACTTGTTAACACCGGTATAGTCAATACACATCCTCAACTCTTTATTCTTCTTTGGAACAAGTACATGATTTGCCACCCAATCAGTGTGTACAACTTCTTTTATGAAATTGGCGGCCTTCAGCCTATTTATCTCCTTTCCTATAGCCTTGCGTCTCTCATCTCCAAAGCGTCTTGTTGCTTGCTTCACCGGCTTGGATCCTTTTATGACGTTGACTGAGTGCTCGGCAAGTTCCCTCGGTACACCAGGCATGTCGGACGGCGACCATGCGAAGATGTCACGATTCTCACGGAGGAACTCGACGAGCGCGCCTTCCTATTTGCTGTCAAGGTTGGAGCCGATGACGACTTGCTTGGACTTGTCGCCTGGGATGAGGTCCGCCTTTTTTGTGTCTTCTGAAGCTTCAAAGGTCTTCTTGACATCAGTTTTCGGCTTAGGCATGGAGTTGTCTGAATCCGCCCCGAGCAGCGCGAGTTCTTCCTTGTGGATGACGGCTTCTGCGAAGGCGGCCATGCCACGCTCACACTCCTTGGCTTTCTTGAAGTTTCCGGAAATCATGATGGTTCCGTTCCCCCCCGGCATTTTAAGCTTGCTGTATATGTAGCACGGCCTTGCCATAAATTTGGCGAAAGCCGGTCGTCCGAAGATGGCATGATAGGCGCTTTTGAAGGGGACAACTTCGAACCGGAGGAACTCTGAGCGGTAGTTCTCTTTTGGTCCGAAAGTTACCTTCAGCCTAATGCTCCCCATGGACTTTGCTTGCCTGCCGGGCACTATGCCGTGAAAAGTGAGGTTGCTGTGGTCTAGCTGATCCTCTGACAAGTTCGCGCGGCTTAGTGTGTCGTAGTACAGGATGTTGAGGCTGCTGCCGCCATCCATGAGTACCTTTGTGAGTCTGAAGTTGTCGACAATGGGATCGACGACGAGGGCGTACTTGCCTGGGTGAGTTACATGATCAGGGTGGTCGGACCGGTCCCAAGTGATCGTTGCTTCCGACCAGTTCAAATACTGAGGGACGTCCGACATTGTCGCATTGAGCTCGCGCATCTCCGCCTTATCCGCCTTAGCCGAAGGTGTGCCGACAAAGCATACAAGAGATTCTTTGACCTTTGGATATGGTTTCTTTTTCTTGGCGGCCGCGTCATCCTCGCTTGAGACAGACATGTCGTCGTCATCCTCATCCTCCTTGTTGTCTTTCTTGTCGTTCTTCTTTGACTTCTTTGACTTCCAGCCGACTGTGGGGTCCTTTTTGAAGTCGTCCATGAAACGACTTTCGCCAAGCATATGGTTGACCTTGCCAAGTGAGGCGTGGATGGGGCACGGCAAAAGTTTTGCCTGCTCATAAGTGATTCGCGCCGCCTTAGGCCCTGAGCCGGCGTCGCGACTATGTTTCTTGTTTTTCCACTTCTTTTTGCCGGTGTTCCCTTGGAACGCGACAGCTACCTCGTTGGAGGGTCCGGCTTTGTCATCTGCCGCCTTCTTGCGCTTGTTGTTCCGTTTTGGTATGATGTTGACGTCTGGGTCATCGTCCCGGGCGTCGTCATCCGCCGCCGCGTATTGGGCGGCTAAGTTGAGCATCTCACCATGGTCCGTGATTTGCTCGCGGACGAGCCGATGACGGAGCAAGGACTTCTTCTGCAGGCCCTTGTAGAAAGCGTGGATAGCCTGTGCGTCCGAAACACCATGACAGTTGGCTTTTTCGGATATCCAACGACTGACAAAGTCTGTCATGGTTTTGTCCGGCTTTTGGATACAGCGTTGCAAATCCGTGTAGGTATTTGGACGCTTGTATGTTCCTTGGAAGTGCTGGGAGAAAACCTTTTCCATGTCGTACCAGCTATGGATAGACTTTTCGGGAAGGTTGTCGATCCAAGCTCTTGCCGTGCCTTCCAACATGAGAGGTAGGTAACGGACGGCAATATAGCTGCTCCCGCCGGCAATTACTATGGCCATGGCATAGTCGGATAGCCATGAATCCGGCTTAACGAGGCCGTTGTACCTAGAACAGTTTTTTGACACTGAAGTCATGTCCTTAGGGAACGGCTCTCTGCGGATGGCGTCACCGAAGCACTTTGGTCCAGAATATAGCGGCTCCTTTCCTCTTGCTATGTCTTGTAGGCGGTGTCGTGCGTCTTTTGGATCGAGCTACCGTGCGCCTCTGTTTGCGTCTGGCTCGTCCTGCGCTGCCCGGCTTATGCTACGCCTGGGCCCTTCTACCTCCTCTTTCCTCTTGCTGCCGGTGCTTCGCTGCGGAGACCGCCTTCGACCTCTCCTGGGAGGGTCGTTACCGGCATCTTTCCTAGGCGGCAGCCTATTGTTCCGGCTATCGCCATTGTCGCGTCTTGGCTGGGATGGAGGTGGCAGGTCTCCCCTGCTTCCTGTCCTTGAATTTTCGTCCCGCCTTGGCTTTGGCGGTGGCGTCTTCTTTGGAGGTGGCGTTGCCTTCCTTTTGTCGCCATGGCTACTGGAGCCAGACGGGCCTTCGGGGTCTCCGCCAGGCGCAACTTTGCACTTTCCTGACTTAGACTCTAGGTCTCCCCCGCGAGCATCCGCCATGTGGCCGTAGGAATCAGCGCGAGCTTGTTGTTCTAGGGCCTTGCTCACGAAGTGTCTTGCATTGGCCAGCTTTTCTTCCGCCGTGTAAGTGTTGTCGTCCAGGGTATCTAGCGCGGCAGCCGCGTTGAGGACGGGGGTGCAGAAGACAACATCTCCCCTTTTGTCCACGCGCTGTGGTGCCGTACGCCAGTCAAACCCGAGATCTTGAGCCGATGTCGTTGCGCGTGTTGGCGGCTCCTTGCCACGGCGTTTTTTTGATGACCTTTTTTACTCAAAGAGTTGCCGGCTTGTTTTGGCCGACATCTTCTCCTGTTCTTTCTCGATCTTCTTCGCAAGGCTCTCAACGTGCTCCTCTCTTTTTCGCAGGAAGTCAGAGTGCTTAAGCATGTTAAGCCTAAGCTCTTCCACTTCGTCGAGTGGGGTGTCTTTATTCACCGGAGTATTCATGATCTCGTCTACTTCTTTGATGACGGAGAGAAAATCCGTGGGTTTGCTGCTGCCGCCTTTCTCGAGGCCAGTTTTCTTCTTTGCGCGCACCTTGTCGGAACTTTCAATGAGTTGACCGGCAGTGGTGTCGCCGGCGTCTTCCACCGGCTTGTTTTGCGCTTCTAAAGTAACTGGGGTTGACTCGTGACCGACAACAACCATCATAGCCAGCTTGTCAGGCATGTCAGTATCCGCTGTGCCCTCTGAAGGAGCCGGATTACCACTGGAAAAGCGGGTTTTGATCTTCTCTTCGAAGAGACTAGCATCATCATCAGAGTCAGAGTCTACGTTGACTTGAACGGTAGATCTGGATCCGGCATCTGACATCGCATCCTCCTGGAGAGCAGGGAGCATTGACTCAGGATCGTTGTTTTCCGGCTGGGAGTCTGACCCCAGTCCGACAACTCCGACGAAGTGGAAATCAGATTCGGCCGACTCCTGGGAGAAGGCGGATTCAGATCCATCTTGTCGGTCGACTGCTTGGTCGAAGGGTTGGTGGGTGGGGTTGTAGAAGCGCGGTAGCCCGTACGCCTCTGGCGTATACCCGATGAAGACGTCGATCCCTCCGATCGGTACGATTGCGCATCCGATAAGGTAGTCGTCCGCCGGGAGCCAGAACTCATCCGAGTTGACGTAGTTGTGGCCGTCATACCTTGTGACGCTGCCGACGGCGATCTGCTTGCCCACGCCGCCAAGTGTCCCCGCCTGGAACGTGACGCCAGGAACCTTATGCCCCACGGTGGGCGCCAACTGTCAAAGTGTCGGCATAATTGATAGGAGACGGGGGTTCTAGCCTACGTATGGATTGTGGGGAAGAAGGTTGGTGTCGTCGAGGACGGGATTGAACACGGCGACTTTACCCAGCTTCGGATCCCACAGCGGTGGCGAGATCCTACGTGCTGCTATAATTCACTATGAGGCAATAGCCGTGAACAGGTTACAATGTGTATGATGCGTATTGAAGCGTGCCCTAAAGGCTCCCTGGTGGCCGGCTTATATAGGCGGCCAGACCCCAGGGTACAAGGCAAGTACTTGTCCGGCAAGTAAACAGAGTCCTAGACCTAGCCGGCTTAGTTCCCGCCTTCCGTCTTGGGCTTGGTGGCTTGATGGGCTTCGGCCTTCCGCCTTCCTTGGACTGTCCGCCTACTTCCTTGTACGTCAAGTATCTGGGCCGCCCGGCAGGCTTCAGCCTTACCACCCTTGGGCCACCCTGGACTAGCCGGATTGATCCATGTTGGTGATACCCCTAGTTGATATACCCCCAACATTAGAGACTCGGGCGTTGCGTCGGGTGCGACGATTGCACGTCCTCCTGGTGCTCGGCGTTGTGCTCCGACACCTCCACGTGAGGTCCAGAGGGGACATGCTCCTCTTGGCGGGGTCGGCCCCGCCTTGCGCGGGTGGTCGCGGCGCCTGGGGGCGCGCGTGCTCCCGCGGGCGCACGCTGGCTGACTCGAGCGGTGCGGGTGGTGCGCGTGTTCACCATGGCGTGGAGACGAGCTCGAAGGTTGTTGAAGCGCCTCAGTCCCCTACCTGGCGCACCAAATGTCGGGTTATGACTCCCGGGAATCGGGGGTAGTCACTTCCTGAAGTGTAGTTCGAGAGGGGATTGAACGCGGAGGTCTAAAACCCTCAAGTGGCTCCGCGACGTTGCTCGCCGAACCCGAAGAGGACGCACACTCGACCAAGGAAAACACCATCCTTTACCCAGGTTCACGGCCCTCGTGAGGAGGTAAGACCGCTACTCCTTCCTGTCTGTATTATATGTGGGAGCTTACAGTACAATTGAGCTTGCCGGAAGCCCCCTTGAGGCAGTTCTTGCCTGGGGAGGGAAGCGATGATCTTCTTCCTCCTCCAGCCAGAGGCTAACCTAACTAGAGCTGCTAGGGTTTACAGGGGTGTTTTGCACGCAAGGAGCCGACCCTTGCTACGATGGATGTCTTCTCCCTTTTATAGGCGCCTCCGGTCTTCTCCTTCGGCTTGGCCTTCGTGGTGGCTCCCACTTGCCAGTGGCGGTGCGGAGCACGAGTCCACCGCGGTCCATTCGTCCATGGACTCGGTCCATTGTTGATAAAGGTGCTTCCGTGGCCAACCAGCGGCCGACCGCGCTCGTTCTACCCGCAGGGCGGGCAGTCTCTGAGGTGGAGCCCATGATGACGATCTCTGTTGGAGGGTTGCGCCGTCCACCCGCTTTATCGTCAGAGTAGAAGGTCCTCACAGCTGTGCAGCAGGCGGAGCAGCTTTGTTGACCGCTTTATCGCCAGTGACAGCGACGGGGGTGTGAGCGCCTCTGCACGAGCGTGGCAGAGATCACGTGCGCTCCGTCGGGGTTCCTTGGCGACGATGTTTCCCTTCAGGCCTGAGGTGAGATTCCTGCCGGACTTGCCTCAGGCGGGTTGGTTCCTTGACGGGGAGGATGCCCTGAGGCGAGGGGTCCCTTGAGGCCCTCGCTCCCTCTTCAGGCCCTCGAGGGAGTCGCCTCTCGAGGGTCCCGTCAGGCGGAGTCGCCTAGTCCTTAGCCGTTTTGTCCGTCTGGCCCGCGAGCGAGGCCTGAGGGGAATGGGCCCTTGATACCCCAGTTCCCACTGGGCCGACAAACGGTGTGCGCTCATCTTGCTATATCTCTTGCATATATCTTAAGTATCATGTCTACAGAAAGTTGAGCGATTTTCTGTTCAAAATATGAAGGCGTTGCACTTACTAAGCTTTGTAAGAGGAAGTTATTTAAATTAGAAGCATGATCAGTGCAAAACATACATGGAGAACAAATTAATCCAAGCTACCAGAAAATACACATCCAATAAACTGATACATCAGTCTTATAGTCCAAGCTAACAGAAAATACACATCCAATAAACTTTACATAAGGCCACTAATAAAATTTCACCGTATGTACAATGTTCAGTAAATTAGAAGCATGATCAGTGCAAAACATACATGGAGAACAAATTAATCCAAGCTACCAGAAAATACACATCCGATAAACTGATACATCAGTCTTATAGTCCAATCTAACCGAAAATACACATCCAATAAACTTTACATCAGGCCACTAATAAATTTTCACCGTATGTACAATGTTCAGTAAATTCAGAATTATCTATATCGCAAGTTATAGCATGAATGCATAGAAATAGACAAGCATGGCAGCGGCGAAGCTCCTTGAGGTCAGCCTTGGTGAAGATGAGACCGACGTTTCCTTCAGTGAATCAGCAATGAAGCAAGCAAATTGGAAATAGACCTGTTAACATGCAGATAAAATTCATAAATCAATGAAACATACTAAAGTACTTGTAACATGTAGATCAAATTCAGAAATCAATGAGGTATATGCAAATACACTTCCTCACCAAGAAATCAATGAGGTATATGCTAATAGAAACATAACATATGCCCAGAACATATAATTAGAAAAGAAATACACAAAAGCCTAAGAGCCTCGCTACTTTCAGAAAGACTAGTCAGGGCACAATACAGAATTTACCTCCAAAAGAAATATTGAAGATTATGTCAAATTCCTCAGCTCATAGTATGCAAATTAATTCTTTAGTGACACAGGCATCAACCAACCAATGCATGATGTTAGCATTTTGCAAATATTAGCATCAATAGACAATGTTACCATTTAAAAGCATCCCAGTAAGGAAACATATAGCAAATATTAGCAGCAATAGACAATATAGCACGAAATACAACAGGCATAAAAAACTGCATGAACTAACCCTAACAAAAAACAGTACATTCTAGGGCCTAATAACAAGATTAACTATGAAGCTTAATATGTAGTTATAGGACACTCTAGGGCCTAATCATCATCACCACGAAATCATTCAAACCCTAATGCATGAACTAACCCTAACAAAAAATAGTATAGACTTGCACACACCTAGCCCTTAGCAAAAATCAGTGCATGAACTAACCCTAATGCGCCGGACGACGGCGTGGGAACTAGCTTGGGAGGCCGAGGGAGGGAGGGGACGAGGCATACCGGCGCTGGACAGCTGCGTGGTGGGCGGCGTGGTGTGCAGAGGCGCTGGACGGCGGCGTGGTGGCGGCGTTGTAGGGGCCGTGGGCGGCGCGGCCTCCTCGTGGTGCAACGGGGCGACGTGGTGCGATGGGGCGCTGGACGGCGGCGTGGTGGGCGGCGTAGTAGGGGCCGTGGGCGGCAGGGCGCTGGACGGCGGCGCGTTGGAGCAGCAGGGCGACGTTGCGGCGACTTCGAGGCGGAGCGGCAGGGAGACGGCGGCGGCGGTGTCGTGGTGGTGTCATGGCAGATGCCATAGGATGGCTAATGTGTGGGGCCGATGGACGTTGGTGGATCCGGGGAGGGATAGCGAGCTGAATAACTCACACGGGGAGGATCCCGGTGTAACCGAGATCTCCCAAGAACTAGAAACGAGAGCAACACGATAGAGGGAAGATCTAATAAACAAGAACAAATGCACGAAGGCACTCAACACACATACGATGTACCCAGGTTCAGGGCCCTCGTGAGGAGGTAACACCCCTACTCCTGCCTTTCCTCTCTATATAATGGTGATTCAAGGGCTACAACTTGCTCGTAGATATCTCCAAGTGAAGAACAAGAAGAACTAGATGAACTCAAGGTATGAGGAAGTAACTTCTCTAGGAGTAAATGCAACTATAGCTATGGCTTCCAAGTTGTTCTCTCTCCCACAGGAGCAGTTATGGCGCCTTTTATAGAGTTCCGGCCAGGAGGGCCTGAAACCCTAATCCGGCTTGGCCCCACCGGACAGGCCTAACCGGCATGGCGTCACCGGCTAGTGCGACATACTCTCCGCGCTATCCGGCGTAGCCCCTTCGTCATCATCCCGGCAAGGACAGCATGCGCCGTACTGGAACATCATTGTCCCCCTGTCAGAGACAGGACATGTCTTTGCCCATCCCGGGTAGCCTTTTCCGGATTGCCGGGCTAGGCACGTCGTGTCTTGTCGTACCGTTGTCGTACCGCCTGACGTGCTCCCGTGCCAGGTGGGAGGTGACCATGCTTCCGTGTCAGGCGGAATGGTACTCTCCCCCGCAACAGACGGGAAAGCCTGCCACAGGCCGTTGACGGCCTACCGGGATCCCTCGTGCCGATTATCTCCTCGCTTGCCCCCGTGAGCCTTTCCTGCACAAGACCCAGACCGAGATAGACGTTCCGGTTAGTACTTACCCAGATTGCCTATCCGGCAAAACCGAATACCCCTCCATCCGGGAGCCTCCTCGGAGCCCGAGATCCGAGATCCTTTCCGGAGGCGTCCGAGTTCGTCCCTGGATGAGCATCTCTAGGCCTAGCCTCCCGAAGATGTCTTAGCCTACCAGCAAAGACATCTTCGAGAAGCTAGTTCTTAGAGGAACCATCCGCTGATGCTTTTGCTGCCAATGTGAAGGCTGGGGGTGTCTATTTATAGCTGCCAGAGCTGACCCTTGCGCCCGTCAGCAGGCATGTTGCACCCTACCAGCGCTCAAGGGTCAAGTTGCCCCTTCAGCACACCAGTAGGTTCCCCTTGCTTTCACCAAAGGTCAAGTACTGTTGGCTTATTATTGAATTATTCCGGGACCTGCCCCTACCCGGGGGGCAGCCCCCCGACACTAGTCCCCGAAGCTGGTGCTGCACAACGACCTCGAATGATGTGCGGGATCAGCTTTAATAACAACTATCTTCTGAGAACACATGGTACTATCCTTCGACTAGATGCCGAGATCGGTTTTGTCCGAGATCCTCATACCGAGATTGATTCATCCGGAAGACGATGCCAGTAACCGGATATTGCAGCCTCAGCGAATCTTGACCGTTGGCTTCTGCATTGAATTTTGAGACCGTGAGCTGGATCCCACCCGACGTCCTGTCTGACCAGAATCGCACTCGAGTGCTTCTGACCGAGCACGCCGTCGCTCGGGTTCGCGCGCCGGGAGCCGCTGCCGATCCGAAGCCCAACCGTTGGGGCCGTGTGGCCCTCGGTGTGGCCGGATTGGGCGCTCTGGCGAGCGCCACGTGCCGCGTTGCACAGAATGGATCCCACCCACGATCGGAGGGATCGTAGGCGGGAAAATTGGAAACCGCTCCGGAATCCCCCCATAAATAGGGGACCGGAACGGTCACCTCTTCTTCTTCCTCTCCTTCACTCCTCCGTCCCGTCGTCTCGAGCGCTCCGCCGCAGCTGTGCCCGTAGCCCGAAGGCCACCGCTCTCACCGGTCGCCGGAGTCCGAACGCCGCCGTTCCTCTTGCGCGTCATCGACCTCCTCTTCTCCGGTGAGTTCTTCGCTCCGCCCCGATGATCTTCTTTACGGGAACGATGCTTTGCGCTCGGCGGTGCCCTAACACACGCGCGGTTGCGCCGCCGCCGGCGAGCACGACTCGAGCGGCGCGCACGTGGTGCGCGGCGGGGATGCACAGTCGCTGTAGGACTTATGCCTTTTGCTCGCACTTTGCGTCGTTTGAGTTTAGCCCGGGCCTATTTTCCTCCTTTTAGTTTTGATTTACTAGCACACGGTAGATCTTATTTGCCAGGAACCCGGTTGTGTTTAGAAGTTTGCGATCCGGCATCTTAGCTCCCGGTAGACTAATTCCGACTAACCGCCGCTGCGCCTGCAGAGTAGCCCGGATACTTCTGCGGACTTCTCCGACATGGGTGAAGAAGGTATCCGGGGGTGCTGGGATGGATCCGAGACCAAACAATGGGACCTGGACTGGCTGTACCGGACTCACCGGATTCCGCCAGAAGTTGAGAGCCGTCTTCCGGAGGACGAGGTTCAGCCGGAACCCCAACCCGGGGAATACGTTGTATTCCTCACGCACTTCGAGCGTGGGTTTGGGCTTCCCGCTAGCCCCTTCTTCCGCGACTTCCTCGACACCTACAGCCTCCAACCCCATCATCTCCCAGCTAATGCCATTATGATGCTTTCGGTCTTCACCACCTACGCGGAAGCATATCTCGGCGTATGGCCATTCCTGGATCTTTGGGCCAGGTACTTCATCCTTCGTCGCCAAGTCATCCCCAATCCGGATCAGAAAGTAAAAGATCTGGTCGACTGCGGAGCGGCCACCATCATCCCCCGTGCTGACTCCGGATTCCCTATAGTCAAAGGACTAGAATCCTGCCGGAAGTGGCAGCGCAGCTTCTTTTACGTGAAGAACCGGGAGAGCTCGGGAGATGCTCCGGGATCCTCGAATCCGGATTTCATAAACTTGCCGGAGTTCGCCATTGGTCCTCCCCGCAAGTTCAACCTCTGGAAACGGTTCCCCGACACCGAGGAGGTCAAGTGTATGCATGATGTCCTCGCGGTGCTGACCAACAAGATGACCGGAGACGATCTCTTGCGCTGTTTCATTATCCGCCGCGTCTGCCCTCTGCAAACCCGGGTGCATAAGATGTGCCATATGGATGGGAGCTATGATCCCACCAGGACCAGTATCTTCCCCCTGGATCGTCCCGCGGTCGTCCGACGTGTTCGAGCTATTGCTCGGACGAAGATGTCGGATGAGTATGTTTGGGGTGTCATTGGGGGATCCCGGAAAAAACCATTGAAACAGGTGCTCCTGTCTGTCTTTCGCACGATTGCATTTGCACCCGCGTTCTGCTGGAAACCGACATGGTTATCATGTGGTGATTTATTTGCGCAGTTATTCGAGCGGCAAGCCGAGGAGGACGCGATCCACGCCAACGGGAATTTCGTGCCGAACATCCCGGTACCGGCTAAGATGCCGAGAAAGGATCCTGACGGCGAGGACCATCTCGCCATTCCTCTAGTCAAAGCTGCTGCTCCGGGTAACCCTTCCACCTCAGAGGCTATTTCAATTTCTTAGGATGAAGAGGATGAGGTTGACTGTCAAATTCTCGATGTGATTGACGCTCTCCCCCTCAATTGGGCTTCAGCAGTGGTTCCGATACCTACGGCCGCGACCAAACGCGCTGAGAGCCGGAAGCATGTGGCTTCCGACACCGACGCCGCCGATGACTCCGGCAACCCTCCTAAGAGGAGTAAGCCGAACAAACAAACGGCCGAGAAGCCTTGACGCCGGAGGAAGGGTCCTCCCACTGTGGATTCCGGGTACATTTTCTTTACTTTGTGCTACTTGACCTTGTCTTCTCCATAAACTTTTACTGAGATATTTCTTTCAGGGACGCACTCGACCTCCCGTCATCTTTTGTCTCCCCTCCTCCTGGATCTCGGACTCCCAGCCCTCCTCGGGCTGCCCCTTCTCCACCTCGCCCTTCTACTCGAAGAAGCGAGCCTGCTGCTTCCGGTGCCGCACCGGCTACTGTTGCGACTCCGGATACCCGTCCGGTGGTCGACGAGACCCCAGTGCAGGCCCCGACTACCTCGGAAGACATCCTTCTTCCGGAGAGTCCGCGCAGGGTGCCCGGGCTAGAGGCAGAGATCCTGAGCCCTCCCCGGCAGCTCATGCCAAGTGGTCCCTCCCGGCAAGCTGTGAACAAAGCTGCCTCGGAGAAACAGCCCGCAGCTTCTTCCCGGCCAGCTGATCAACCTGTCGCGAAATCGCGCGCCAAGGTTGCCGGGCAGAAAACAACTTCTGCCAAACCTACTGCTGCTCCGACATCCTCGGCCCAAGACTTGGCCCTGCGTACGGGTAAGTTTTCACCGTTACCACCGCCTCCCGCCGAGATCCCTACTGCCGCCCTGCGGATGTTGCGAGCAACCGTAAGCTCCTTTGTGCCTTCAGGATCCCGGGACGTTGTTGCTGCTCGCGCGCCCGGCGGCTCCGGCATACACGTTGTTGATGAATACAACCAGGCCTGGATTGCCGCTGACGCCTCCGAGACCGTGGGGGACTTGCACGCTGCCGGCCCTGGCCGCAACGCGCAAGCTCTGCACGCTCTCCAGGTGGCCGCGCTGGATGTTACTCGGGTGACCGAGGTAAGTTTGTTCCCCTTCTTTCTCCAATAAATATTTGTTCCTTCCCCACTAGTCCCCGAGATTGGTGCTTAGTGCTCTAGATTCCACCGAATAGCAGATCACTAGTGTCCAATCTTAGAGAAAATTTTAGGACTCGGACACCGAGTCCCCGAGATCCTCCCAACCGGGTAATTTGTTTCAAAATTTGCTCCATCACCACTAGTCCCCGAGATTGGTG
Source organism: Poa annua (assembly GCA_026929855.1). Lineage (NCBI taxonomy): Eukaryota > Viridiplantae > Streptophyta > Magnoliopsida > Poales > Poaceae > Poa > Poa annua. The sequence continues at coordinate 85,626,253 of CM049430.1, forward strand.
CTTAGTGCTCTAGATTCCACCGAATAGCAGATCACTAGGCTCCAATCTTAGAGAAAATCTCAGGACTCGGACACCGAGTCCCCGAGATCCTCCCAACCGGGTAACTTGTTTCAAAATTTGCTCCATCACCACTAGTCCCCGAGATTGGTGCTTAGTGCTCTAGATTCCACCGAATAGCAGATCACTAGGCTCCAATCTTAGAGAAAATTTCAGGACTCGGACACCGAGTCCCCGAGATCCTCCCAACCGGGTATCTTGTTACTGATTCCGGAATCTTCCGAGTTCCTTATACCTTTTCCAAGATTAACTCATTGTTCTTTGTCTTGATTTCAGGAGTGTAGCAAGAAGCGCGGCAGCATCTTGAACCGGGTTCTTGCTGACCTCGGTCAGTCAAAGAAGTGCGAGGAGCGCCTCCGGGAGGAGCGAGATGCCGCGCGCAAGATCTCGGTGGATCAGAAGGCCGCACTTGCTATCGCGCAAGCCGAGATCGCGCGGCTCAATGGCGAGCTTGAAAAGGCCGGAGCTGCCGCGACCGAGATGAAGACGCGCTTCGTGGAGGCGACGAAGAAACAAAAGGAGACCTTGGATCTGAAGGGGTTACGGTGCAGAAAACAATAATTTTTCTAGCGAACGGAACCCTAAGTAGCCAGGATCTATATATCTAGTACGTGCGATAACGGTGGCGGAACGGGTTACATTACCTCCATGTAGACCGATAGCGGGGATTACGCTCCCGCACAAGCGTTGACGATGAAGTCGTACGTAGCCGACCTCGAGGTCGCGGAGAACTTGCCGCGATGTCGGAGTCGATGACGCCGGGGTGTCGACGATGATCTGCGTCGACGGGCGTCGGGCGGAAGAAGGCAGAGCGCCAGCACCGGGGCTGGTGCGCCGGCAACAGAGGGGGGAGGCGCGGCGGCTGCAGGGGGCGAGACGACGTCGCCCAAGCTTCTCAATAGAGTAGCCTCCGAGCACTCGCAAACATACGGAGCCTAGCGACAACTCCCGGTCATTCAGATCCAGCTGAAATCGCAGGAGTAGATCTTATCTGGAATCCCGCAGAGCAACGGCGCTCTGCGGTATGGCTTAGGTGGAGAGAGACCCCCTTCCTCAGCTCGGCGCGGCTCCAACTTGGGAACCACGAGATCGAGAGAGAAATTGGGAATTAATTGAATTTCCTGCGAATTAAATCAATTAATATGCCTTGCTATATAAAGGGGGAAGGGGGTGTGCAAACCCCTTGGCTCCCCCATGTGGGACTAAACAAAGGACATGGGAGGGGGGGGGGGGGGTTCGGCCCCCACATGGGCTGGCCGAACCAGCCAATGGGGCCCACCCCCTTTGAGGTGCGGCTCCCCCTCTTGGGCCCTCTTAGGGCCCATATAGGTGGGAGCCCCCTTTTTCCTTTATTTAATTAATATTAAATTAATATAAAAATCCCATTAATTCATAATTAATATGTTTATATATAATTCAATATCCCGTGACTCCGAAAACTCTTTCGGACCACCCGAACAACTTTCGGACATTCCTGGAACCATTCCAGACCTCTCCGGAACTCCTTCCGTACCACCGGAACTCTTTCCGGATCATTTCTCTCTCTCCAACAAAAACCTATAAAATTCCAGAACCTATCTCCTAGCGTCGCTAAGACCTTAAGTTTGTTACGCTACGGTTCGGGAACACTCCAGACATGGTCGAGACACTCCGCTCACCAATGATCGTCAGGGATACCTGGAAATATATGACGACCCCTGTGCATTCCACGAATATCGTCGTTGAACCATAAGTATGATATTCATTCCCTTTGTCTCTGCGATACTACCTTGTCCGAGATATGATCGTAGACACACCGATGCCTTTGTTGTATCTCATTACCGACGAAGGTTATTAACTCGTCTGTGATATTACATCTCCATGACCTAGTCATAAGCTGCAGCTATATAGATGCAATATCACCGAGTGGGCCCAGAGTATCTTTCCATTACAAGAATGAACAAATCCCGCTCTTGATCCTTACGTCTCGATGCTCTTTCGGAATACCCAAGATGGACACCGTTATTGTCATGCTATATAAGACACAACGTTTGATGCTCTCAAAGCACTCCTACGAAGCAACAATAAGTACGGTCTCACGGTCTAAGGAATAAGCAATCATACTCTTATCTATTGCAAATGACAAACATCGTAATACGATCTTATTGCAATACTTTGCGTATGTCCACCACCTTATTCAACTAACAAGATGACCCCATTGTCAACCGACGTCATTGTCCTTGATCGGGAATCTCGATCAACTGTTGCCCAATGGACTAGCTCATATAGAGGCTTGCTAGGGACCTGGTTGTCTATGTATCACACGTGTATTAACAATTCCGATTAATACAGTTATAGCATAATACACAAACCTATTATAAACTTATGAGATAATGCAATAAATACTACTTATTTATTTGCTTCTAGGGCATATCTCCTTCAGTCTCCCACTTGCACTAGAGTACAAATAAACTAGCTGCATTTTACTTTATCAGAATCCCTTATCAAATAAGAATCATTTGATAATGCTTGCTCGTGGAAAAGTGTTACTGCACAATCCATGATTGTACATGCTTTCGCGATTCACTGGCATCAACTTGTTTGATATCACCATGTTGTCTAACAACATATATGCAAATACCGTAACTAAGTGAGACTTCTGCTTCCCAGCGCTTACTCTGATTATACTAACCAGATAACTGCCCTGAAAAACACACTCAGCCATGCAGAGCCCCTTGTAACAATTACAAACTCGCGATATCTACATACTTTCACACCAATGTAGAAAACTTGACATTCAAATGTCAAAACCTTAACTAACGCACTTCTACTTCCAGTAAATTCCAAATTTACTTTCATAACTGTTCTTTACTCCAAGAACATCGGTTATATTTCATCGAGCAGATAATATGGTTTCTGTATGATGTCTAATATTACATAATAGACCCTCATGTCATACAACCATTACTTTCATGCATCATTACTCTTAATAATCAATTGGATTTCAAAGGACCATCCTTTTGATTCTATTCTGACTCCTCAGATATAATCCAAAACCAACTCGACTAACTTTATAAAAATTCCCGTTCGACTTCAAAATAGACACTAACTTTCAAATAGTTTCACAACTTCATCCTATTCTATTGGTACAGTTTCACAATGTGTTTACTACACAAGATGAATTCGACTCCCACTCAAAACATGTTTCCACATATTTGAGAACACGAGCTCCCACTCAAAAACTTGTTATCCACATATTTGAGTTCCTAAGCTCCCACTCAAAAATATGTTCTTCACATATTTCTCCTGAGTGAACTAACTATGACTCCCACTTAAATCGACATCTTGGTTAAACCAAAACTATTGATCTACTATCAATTCGAATTTAATACAACTACAGTATTACATTAATACAAATCCCTCAGACTTCAAGCATGTCTACATAAATGTAGTCAACAAATTTGATCTTGTCCAAAACACATTTCTCGACAAGACATGCTACCGCGTCTTTCTTATAGTCACATTTCTCATATAACACCTTATATGACGATTAAACAATCTTATTCCTCTAATAAGAATTGCAGCAACAATTACTCTCTTAATCCTTTCAAATGCAACTTTGGATTTCCAGGCTAAAAACGCCTTTGTTCGTATTCCGATATTTTCTCAACTTTCTTTGTATTCATAAAGTGCACCTTGATCTGTCAACAAGATCTGAAATACTTAATACAGTGCTGTGACCTGACAGCAATATTAAATATAACAACACTTTATTTAGAAGTTTCTTTCATGAAAATATTATGATCTTTATGAAGAGGATTGCAAGCAGAAAACAATTTTCTAGTCTCCCTCACTCTTAATCAATAAACTTTCATTAGCAGACATATACTCTTTGGAACATCTTCCAACATAAGTCTGACACTTTATTCCAAACTTCTAATTTCAATCCATAAACCATAATTCGAAAAGTCATCTTTTCTCGGAATTACATAGACAACAAACTGAACTTTGTTTCTAATTGATTTTGGAATACACTCTCGTCCAATGCGAGCAATCTACAAAGAACTATTCATGTATATTCCGAATTATCGCATAATCATATACACGTCGACATTACTGTCGATCCTATGAATTTTTGTTGAGAAAAATATCTATTTTCTAAAGTGGACATCGACTATAATGTTTCGAACATATTAGGAGATTCTAAGACAGATTCTGACAGATCACACTTTATTAAAATAGAGCATGATTATAATTCCCCACATATCACCATATATGATATTATAATATTGTGAAACGAATTTCCACAAGTCTTTTGTGTTGAAACCATAATTCAAAAATATTGTCCTTTGATCGAATCTTGTGAATACAATATTCACTAATCTTTCTTCTGAAAAACCCCATTTGATCTATTATCAAATTAATTTCAGACTCCATAATTTATCGGGCAAATACTCCTATTTACCAAAATCATGGAAGAATTCGGATCATGCAATAACACCATTGATTAATCATTAAAAATGACTCTCAATCAATTTCCTCTAGTATTGCAACTTCAATACTGCATTTCAAACTTAATCAATTTTGGCACTCGAAATACTTAAATGGACCAAAATTATCCATTACTTCTTTCATTGCCTTTATGACTAAATTCGATGGTGTTTGTTCTTTGGACACATAATTTTATCATTCCTCCTATTATAAATGTATATCATACGCATAATGTAATTGAGATGTGATGCAAATTACTCATAACATGAAACAACTGCTTTGTTCCATAACATAAAACAACTGATGTGTTCTATATGAATAATTATGTCTTGTAACATTCAAGACACCAAACTAGATCACATTCTCACTATTACAAAATGTCTTATCAAAAACTATTGATGATAACTAATATGATATCTCGAGGGCGTGAGCACTACTGGCCATTAACTTGCCATCACTTGTGCACTGTCACGTCACCCTTCGCCACATACTTGTGATAATCAGGGACTGTTTCACAAACAGAACAATTATCAAACACTTTTCATCAAGTATGAGAAGAATACATTTATATCTTCGTATATCAAATATACCCATAGCGTCGAAGAACTCTTCTTCGATGAATCAACTTTTAGAGATTTGAACTTGTTCACGAACGTGAAGAAGCTCACCGTGTCTCTATAGCATATTCACGCACATGCTTTTCACAGCTAGGAGGAAAAGCACAATCTCTATTGCACTGGAGTTCGCTATCTAGAAATCGTAGATATTCGTAAGCCTGAAGTAGATGTCACACAACTTCTTCAACTGAGTCTCCAGACAGGTATGCTCCCCATGTGAATGGTCCGGAACTTTCTAAGCTGTCTGAACTGCTCAAGACTAAATTCATCTTTGAAGTGAACTCTGATCGTATCAATCACGGCATATGGCTCCATGTGTTGAATACAACTTTCAACTCAGGTGCTAGGCATACGCTCATGACGATCGTCATTTCCATGAACATGTCATGATGCTTACGGAACTCATCATCTTGCTCCTTGCTATCAGAATCATCTGGTCTAACTCCTAACTAATGTTCTAGCACATATAGGATGTTTGTTGTGTTTGGAGAATGTTTCTAAGACTAATGCACCAGCTGATGAAGTTGGAACCGTCGGCTTCTAAGGTAGAATCCGAGCTCTTGAGGAAGCAACCGAAGTGTAGTTCCGTAGTCTCCAGATGTGATCGTAAAAGAGGTAAGATAAGTTTATAATATATAGGTGAGTTTTAGTTCTATAATCTCATTATCAAAAACACACCACACCAAGATTATTATCCCAAAAATAATAATGGCGATTACACGACCCTCATCCACGACACTACCCCCGATCATCACGGCCAGCAGCACAGCTTCAAAGGTGGACATAACATGTCGATCACAACAACTCTGTGACTCGTGCTCGATCTTTCAATCTTCCCGTGTTCCGAGGCCATACCTCTGAGTATGCTAGGCTCGCCAATCAAACCTCGAAGAGCTGCGCGTGCAACATGGCTTACACCCACTGTATGGGAACGACGAGATGTGTGACACCCGATCATCACGGCCTGCCTCATAACGTAGAACTTTCTTGGTGGTGCGCAACGAGGGAGAACACAATTTTGGTATTTGTTAGGGATCATCCTATTTATGATGCTACCGTTGTATATCTAGCATATAAGCAATCAAAAGGATGCACACACAACAACACACAATAATGATGCAATGAAGTGCGATGTGACATGGTCGATGCGCCTGGACCTTCATGGCGCCATGTGCCTGGCCCCCGGCGCCCCGGCATGACTCCGAGTCTACAGAGCCCTCCATTGCCTCCGACAGTACGAGTAATATCAAAACTTACCGTAACCATGTCACATGAAATAACGCCTCTGCAAAACAAAGTTAGACGCCTCTAGCTTTATCTAGTTTTGCAAGTTTTACGTGGCATATAGGCTTATTCGTAGGAGAATCGCTTCCCTACCTACGAACTTTGTACCACAACGTCAATCGTATAATTGCATGTTTAAACATCCCTTTCGGGCCCTCCATTGAAAATGCTTTGCCGACTAGAGAGAGAGAAACAGACACCCGCCAGCCACAGATACGGTGCAAGCCGTATGTCAGTAGTGGAACCATTCTCGCGTAAGCGTACGCGTAAAGTCGGTCCGGGCCGCTTCATCAACTCAATACCGAAGGCATCGCAAGTGCACGCTAGAGGGTAGCAAATATAAGAAAGACGCCCTCATTCAACATGAGTTCTAACCGTACCAGCAGTACTACGCATAGATCGGCTCTGATACCACTGAAGGGGTTACGGTGCAGAAAACAATAATTTTTCTAGCGAACGGAACCCTAACTAGCCAGGATCTATCTATCTAGTACATGCGATAACGGTGGCGGAACGGGTTACATTACCTCCATGTAGACCGATAGCGGGGATTACGCTCCCGCACAAGCGTTGACGATGAAGTCGTACGTAGCCGACCTCGAGGTCGCGGAGAACTTGCCGCGATGTCGGAGTCGATGACGCCGGGGTGTCGACGATGATCTGCGTCGACGGGCGTCGGGCGGAAGAAGGCAGAGCGCCAGCACCGGGGCTGGTGCGCCGGCAGCAGAGGGGGGAGGCGCGGCGGCTGCAGGGGGCGAGACGACGTCGCCCAAGCTTCTCAATAGAGTAGCCTCCGAGCACTTGCAAACATACGGAGCCTAGCGACAACTCCCGGTCATTCAGATCCAGCTGAAATCGCAGGAGTAGATCTTATCTGGAATCCCGCAGAGCAACGGCGCTCTGCGGTATGGCTTAGGTGGAGAGAGACCCCCTTCCTCAGCTCGGCGCGGCTCCAACTTGGGAACCACGAGATCGAGAGAGAAATTGGGAATTAATTGAATTTCCTGTGAATTAAATCAATTAATATGCCTTGCTATATAAAGGGGGAAGGGGGTGTGCAAACCCCTTGGCTCCCCCATGTGGGACTAAACAAAGGACATGGGAGGGGGGGTTCGGCCCCCACATGGGCTGGCCGAACCAGCCAATGAGGCCCACCCCCTTTGAGGTGCGGCTCCCCCTCTTGGGCCCTCTTAGGGCCCATATAGGTGGGAGCCCCCTTTTTTCCTTTATTTAATTAATATTAAATTAATATAAAAATCCCATTAATTCATAATTAATATATTTATATATAATTCAATATCCCGTGACTCCGAAAACTCTTTCGGACCACCCGAACAACTTTCGGACATTCCTGGAACCATTCCAGACCTCTCCGGAACTCCTTCCGTACCACCGGAACTCTTTCCGGATCATTTCTCTCTCTCCAACAAAAACCTATAAAATTCCAGAACCTATCTCCTAGCGTCGCTAAGACCTTAAGTTTGTTACGCTACGGTTCGGGAACACTCCAGACATGGTCGAGACACTCCGCTCACCAATGATCGTCAGGGATACCTGGAAATATATGACGACCCCTGTGCATTCCACGAATATCGTCGTTGAACCATAAGTATGATATTCATTCCCTTTGTCTCTGCGATACTATCTTGTCCGAGATATGATCGTAGACACACCGATGCCTTTGCTGTATCTCGTTACCGACGAAGGTTATTAACTCGTCTGTGATATTACATCTCCATGACCTAGTCATAGGCTGCAGCTATATAGATGCAATATCACCGAGTGGGCCCAGAGTATCTTTCCATTACAAGAATGAACAAATCCCGCTCTTGATCCTTACGTCTCGATGCTCTTTCGGAATACCCAAGATGGACACCGTTATTGTCATGCTATATAAGACACAACGTTTGATGCTCTCAAAGCACTCCTACGAAGCAACAATAAGTACGGTCTCACGGTCTAAGGAATAATCTATCATACTCTTATCTAATGCAAATGACAAACATCGTAATACGATCTTATTGCAATACTTTGCGTATGTCCACCACCTTATTCAACTAACAAGATGACCCCATTGTCAACCGACGTCATTGTCCTTGATCGGGAATCTCGATCAACTGTTGCCCAATGGACTAGCTCATATAGAGGCTTGCTAGGGACCTGGTTGTCTATGTATCACACGTGTATTAACAATTCCGATTAATACAGTTATAGCATAATACACAAACCTATTATAAACTTATGAGATAATGCAATAAATACTACTTATTTATTTTCCTCTAGGGCATATCTCCTTCAGGATCAGTCCGAGGAGCGCGCGCATCTCGCCGAGACCGGGCTGGCTCTTCTCCGGTCACGGTCCGATACTTGGCTCTCCGAGCTAACTGTACTGAACCGGGATCTCAACAGTAAGTGGACCGACATCCCCTTTTTTCTCGTTGCTTTCTTTCTTTGTTGTTGCTTTTCTTATGACCTAGCCGCTTGACAACTCTTCTTTTTAAAGGGGAATTCGAGCACTCCCGCGAGGCTGCCGCCCTTGCTGTTGCTGCCGCCCGAGAGAAGCGTGCCGGGAAGGGCCCTGTCTCGGATGCCTGGGACATCGAGGATCACCTCACCGCCCTGAAGGCCCGGATAGTGCCTCTCCGGTCTATCGGGACGGAGCTGCTCAGTGCCGCGATCCATGTTCATGGTGCGCTGTGGCCGGGTATCAGCACGACGCTCTCAGTTGGCAAACTCGCGAGCGCACTCCGATGTGCCGGGAGGCGTGTACATGCTTGGAAGCGCTCCGGTGCGCGGGCTGGTGCCGATCAGGTCCTGACCCAAGTACTGAGTTGGTACGAAGGTCTCGACTTGGAGGTGATCCAACGCCTGCGCACCATCTCGCCGTGGTGCAGCGATCCGGCTAAGGTCCAGCGGCGACAGGAAGTGGCGCACCGCATCGCCTCTTGGTCCAACATTCGCGCCTTCACCGCCAGCGTCATTGCTTCCGATTCCGAATCCGACTACGAGGATGACGAAGACACCAGCGCGATTGGGGACGTGGATGGTGAGATCCCGGAGGAGGATGATGCTGCCTCAGGTGCTGCGACCGAGACCGTGGTACCCCGGGATGCTACAACTTCTCCGACACCTGAGGCCTCCCAGGCCGAGGTGCGCCCAGACGCCCCGAGTACCGCTGCCGGTTCTGAAGCCACTGCCGCTGCCGCATCTGCTCCCGAGACTGCTGCTCCTGCTGCTGCCGTCGCCGAGAAGCCGGCTTCTCCTACCACTTAGAAAAACTTAAGAGTAGATTTGTTAAATCCCCGGGATGCCGGGTGCAAGATGTAACATACACTATTTAATATTTACGTTTCGTACTGAGTTATCTATCCGAACAAGCTATGCCAATTTATTCTGTTACGAGTCCCCGAGTTGCTTTTCATGTTTACCGTACTTAGGTAATTTCTGCTCTTGTCTACCATTTCGGCGTTCGACAGTCGAGTCACAAAACTCCATATACGGCATACATTACTTAAGACAATCCGAGTTATGGCTAACCGAATTCCCGACATAAAAAATAACTGGGTTAGCAAAAACAGGTATGCCGGATAAGTTCCTGCTCCGAGTCCCCGAGACCATTTTCGTGTTCCCCATATTTGACTCTCTTTGCTCTTCACTACCATTTCGGCGTGCGTCAGTCGAGTCACAAGATGATTTCACATGACATACATTACTCTGACTTTGAGAATCGAATTCGGAACTTTCCCGGCATACAAACAATAAAAAACAGGTACTCGGCAGTCCCCGGGTTCCTTCCCGAGATGCCGGTATGAAATAACAAATACACTGAACAAAGTAAATGGGCATACCAACAAGGCAGTCCCCGGGTTCCTCCCGGGGTGCCTTACTTTCATTAATACATAAAAATTTCAGTACATCATACACTGCACACTTTATGAGTAAAAGGGTCGAAGTAGAGCTACATTCCATGGGCGTTTGGTTTCCTCTCCGGATTTGTCCATTACACCTTTCCTAGCCTCCTGTGCATCTACAAGGTAATATGAATCATTGTGCAATGCCCTGCTTATCACAAAAGGTCCCTCCCATGGAGGTGACAACTTATGCATTCCGGCCGTGCGTTGGATGAGCCTTAGCACAAGATCTCCTTCTCGGAACACTCTCGGGTGCACCTTCTGGCTATGATATCGGCGGAGGTTTTGCTGGTAAATCGCAGACCGAGAAAGTCCAATTCCCTTGCCTCCTCAAGTAAATCAACATCATTTTCCCGGGCCTCCCTTGCTTCGGTCTCAGTGAACATTGTCACTCTTGGTGAATCATATTGTATGTCGGTTGGGAGTACTGCCTCAGCACCGTATACCATAAAAAATGGTGTGTACCCGGTAGATCTATTCGGTGTAGTCCGGAGACCCCACAAAACCGCCGGTAACTCCTCTATCCAGCATCCCAGAGTTCTCAACAGTGGCTCGATCAGGCGAGCTTTGATGCCGGCCAAGACCAAGGCATTTGCTCTCTCGACTTGCCCGTTTTCTTCCGGGTGTGCAACTGATGCTACATCCAGCCGGATTCCCTTCTCAGCACAAAATCGAGCGAATTCCCCCACAGCAAAATTGGTGCCATTATCCATGATAATGTTGTGCGGGTATCCGTATCTCAAGATGATGTCTTTCAGGAATTGCACAGCGGTGTGTCCATCACAATTCCGGATTAGCTTGACCTCTATCCACTTGGTGAATTTATCCACCATGACCAGTATGTGCGTCATATTGCCTCTTGCCGGTTTGAACTGCCCGACCATATCCAGACACCATACTGCAAATGGCCAAGTGATCGGGATTGTCTTTAGTGCTGACGCCGGCATATGTATCCGGTGAGCAAACCTCTGGCATCCTCCACACTTCCGGACAATGTCTTCTGCTTGCTGTAACGCAGTGGGCCAGTAGAATCCATGCCGGAACACTTTCGCCACCAGGGCCCGGGATGATGCATGATGTCCACACTCCCCCTAATGTATTTCCAGGAGCATCTCTTGCCCTTCTGCCGGTTCTAAACACCTCTGGAGTACCTCAGTGACACTCCTCTTGTACAACTCTTGATTGATGACGGTATATGCTTTTGACCTTCGCATTATCTGTCGGGCTTCCACTTCATTCTCCGGGAGGGCTCCTTCCAAGATGTAAGCCATAATGGGATGTGCCCATTCCGGGACCGGTCGAACCGGGAACACGGGAGCGTCTATGTCCATTGGCTCTGCCGACATCACTTCCATCATCATCTTTCTTTGCCTCTCTGAGCACTGTGACGCAGTCCCCGGGTTCGATGTGATGCTCCCGACATCTACTTCCATGGGTATGGCATCTGAACCAGGCTCCTTGGGGATGAAGATAGAATCCGACTCGGGTGAGGGTTGAATAGATGGCTTCCTCAAATGCTCCAGAGCTATCCCGGGTGGGATGGCATCCCGAGATGACCCTAGCTTGGACAAGACATCCGCTGCCTCGTTTTCTCCTCTGTGTATGTGCTTGAACTCGCATCCTTCGAAAAATCCGGATATTTTCTGCACATGAAACCTGTATAAGGCCATGTTTGCATCAAGCGCATCCCAATTCCCCGACACCTGCTGCACTACAAGATCGGAATCACCAAAACATTCTATCCGGCGGATGCCGATTTCCTTGGCGACATTTAGTCCATGAACCAAGGCCTCATATTCCGCGACATTGTTAGATGCCCGGAAATGGATTTGCAGAACATACTTCAGTACATCCTGTTTTGGTGAAGTGAGGACCACTCCGGCACCCAATCCGATCTTAGCCTTTGAGCCATCGAAATGCATCCTCCAGAAATTGTAATCCGGCATCGGAGGTTCATACTGCATCTCGGCCCAGTCTACCAAAAAGTCCGGCAGCGCCTGCGACTTGATGGCATCTCGTCTCTCATACGCCGGAGCGTATGGAGACAACTGGATGGCCCATTTGGCTACCCGGCCGCTAGCGTTCTTGCAACCGATGATCTCGGCCAGAGGAGCTTCGCACACCACTGTGATCGGGTGCTCTTGAAAGTAATGCTTGAGCTTGGTTACAGCCATGTATACTCCATACGCCATCTTCTGGTAATGCGGACAGTTTTGCTTGGATTCCGAGATCACCTCACTGAAGTAATACACCGGCCTTTGTATCAGCTTGCCCCCTTCTTCCCTTTCTACCACCATTGCCACACTGACTACCCGGTTGGTTGCAGCGATATAAAGCAGCATAGGTTCCTTGGGTAATGGGGATGCCAACACGGGTGCTGTTGAGAGCATTTTCTTCAAATCGTTGAACGCCGCGTCAGCCTGCGGGGTCCAAACAAATGTTTTGCTTTTCTTCATCAATTGGTACAGGGGCAAGGCCTTCTCCCCAAGTCGACTGTCGGGGGGCTACCCCCCGGGTAGGGGCAGACCCCGGTATAATCCAGTAAATATCAACAGTACTTGACCTTTGGCGACAGCAAGGGACACCTCCTGATGTGCTGAAAGGGCAGATTGACCCCTGAGCGCTGGTAGAGGACAAAGTGCCTCCTGGCAGGCACAAGGGTCAGCTCTAGCAGCTATAAATAGACACCCCCGGCCCTCACAATCACAGCACAGACATAAGCGGGTGGTTCCTCTAAGAACTAGCTTCTCGAAGATGTCTTTGCCGGTAGGCTAAGACATCTTCGGGAGGCTAGGCCTAGAGATACTCATCCTGAGACGAGCTCGGACGTCTCCGGGAAGGATCCCGGATCTAGGACTCCGGGGAGACTCTCGGGTGGAGATGTACTCGGCTTTACCGGATAGGTATTCCGGGTAAGTACTAACCGGAATGTGTGTCTCGGTCTTGATCTTATACAGGAGAGGCTCAGTGGCAAGCAAGGAGGTATCCGGAGTAAGGGCTCCCGGTAGACCGTCAACGGTCCGTAGCAGGCTTTCCCGCTTATAGCGGGGGAAGTACCATTCCGCCTGACACGGAAGTATGGTCACCTCCCGCCTGACACGGAAGCATGGTCACCTCCCACCTGACACGGGAGCGCGTCAGCCGGTACGAGCGTGGTACGACAAGACCTGACATGCCTAGCCCGGCAATCCGGAAAAGGCTATCCGGGATGGGCAAAGACATGTCTTGTCTCTGACAAGGGGACAATGATGATGCAGGACGGCGCCTGCCGTCCTTAACGAGATGATGACGAAGGGGCTACACCGGATAGTCCGGCGACTAGGTCGCACTAGCCGGTGACGACATCCCGGTTAGGCCTGTCCGGTGGGGCCAAGCCAAGTTAGGGTTTCCGGCCCTCCTGGCCGGACCTCTATAAAAGGCGCCATAACTGCTCCTGAGAGAGAGAGACCAACTTCAGAGCCAAAGCTATAGTCACATTTACTCTTAGAGCAGTTATTTCCTTCTCACCTTGAGTTCATCTAGTTCTTCATATTCATCACTTTGAGAGATCTTGTAGCAAGTTGTAGTCCTTATATCACCAATATATAGAGTGGAAAGGCAGGAGTAGGGATGTTACCTCCTCACGAGGGCCCTGAACCTGGGTATATCGCCTGTGTGTTATGTGCCTTCGTGCATTTCTTTGTATTTGTTAGATATTCCCCCTTTGCACTTTGATCTTATTCCTTGTTCTTGGGAGATCTCGGTTTTACCGGGATCCTCCCCGTGTCAGCTCTTCAGCTCGCTATCCCTCCCCGGATCCACCAACGTCCATCGGCCCCACAAATTAGCCATCCTATGGCATCTGCCGTGACACCACCACGACAGTTGGCGCCCACCGTGGGGCCGACAGAGGCGTTGGCTGGTGTACACATCCGGACGGGCTCCCCCGTTCGTTTCGACGTTCGGGTTCTCTCTGGCCTAGTCGTAAGGCTAGGGGAGAAGGATTTTGTCTGCGACAACGCAGGGTGCTTCCGGAACAGACCGTTTCCGGTGAACGGATGTCTCATCGATTTCGGTGGTTTCACCACCTACGTGGCCACCGAGGTTGTCTGTAGCTACCCGGGCGTGGTCCTGGAGGCTGAGGACCCTCCCATGCTCTGCGTTACTCGGGATCTGCGTGCCGATCGCCCCCCGAGTTCTTTCGCAGTGATGATGGTCGGGACAACCGAGGAGGAGTATCAAGATGCTGACGGCGATACTGACGGCCACCCCCGTTTGGCCAAACCCCCGCAGGAGAGGCCTGCGGCCCGGGATGGAGATCCGCAGTCATCCCATCCGCGACGTCGTCCGGATCCCCTCTCGGGACTCGTGGCTAAGTTGGCTGTACCAGCAGCTGCCGGAGCAGATGCTCAAGCCACTTCGGCTGAGTTAGAGGAGCGGCGGAAGTTGCTACTCGCAGAGGCGCAGGAGATCGCCGAGATCCGTCGCGAGCTCAGCGCTAGCCTCTGGGAGTACAATGCAGCTCACGGATTCCCTAAGATAGACTCCCGGGAGAAGCGCATTGCAGATCTGCGCAAGAAAGGAAGAATGGTGAATGAGGAGTTGGCTGGTGGAGCCACCACCAGCAACACTGGAAGTCGGATTTCAGCAGGGAAGCCGGTGTACAGCTCACCGGCGAAAACTCTTAGGGCCGCCGAAGCCGCCATGGCCGAGTTGGTGGGGCTATCCGGTGAAGCCCTACGCAAGCAGCAGGAGAGAGTAAACGAGTTGGTGATCGAAGCCAATCGTCAGAATCTGGCCTTCAAGAAGAAGAACCCCGGGGCAGGATCCCAGGTGTACTCAGCCAGACCCGACAGCCAGAAGTCGGATGGGGAGGCCTCTTCCCCACATCCGAGCAGAAGCAAGAGCAAGAGCTGAAGCCGGAGTCGAGGTTCCGGGAAGAACAAGCAGCTACAGACATATGATCCGGCTTTCGCCGGTATTCAGCAAGCCGGGCAGGCCGGACAGCGTAACTCGGGACAGGCGGGAAGTACCCGTGGGGATGGTAACCTGGGTGTAGGAAACAACAACCCGGTTGGCCGTGGTAATCCACCCCGGAATCCTCCTCACGTTCAGGGAAACCCGCAGAGGGAGGTCGTCTCCGTCCCCCAGCAGGCCCTAGTCCCTGCACAGGACAGGCTCAACGATGGCAACTCGAGGTTGCAGCAGCTCGGATATCAGCCAGACGAGAACCCTTTGGGATCTCGGATAGGAACCAGGCAGTTGAACCCGGCAGACGCCAGATTCCGGCTCGACCGGATTCACCAATCCGAGTTGGTGGAAGAGCAAGGACCTCCGGGACCTGCCTGCTTTGGACCTCGAATCATGCGGGAACCTCCTGTCCGGAACTTTCAGCTCAACCGAGGTGCCAAGACCTATGACGGTAGCAAGAAGCCGGAGGATTGGCTAACCCACTATGTAACTGCAGTAAGCATAGCCGGTGGAAACAGACGATGGGCGGTACGTTATGTACCGCAGATGTTGGAAGGACCAGCCCGGATCTGGTTGAACAATCTGAGAACTGGCAGTATAGACTGCTGGTTAGACTTTGAAGAGGCATTCATCAGCAACTTCACCAGCACGTACAAGAGGCCCAACAGGCCTCAGCAGCTCGCCATCTGTCGGCAAAGGAGCAATGAGACTGACCGGGAATACCTTACCCGGTGGAGCAATATTCGCAACTCTTGCGAAGGAGTGGTGGAGGCACATGCCATCTCCTGGTTTGCGCAAGGATGCCGGCATGGCTCTATGCTGTGGCAGAAATTGCAGAGAAAGATGCCAACGACCTTGGCAGAAACCATGCGCATCGCCGACACCTATACGCTTGGAGATCCCATGCAACCCCTGGTGGATGTCGGAGACTCCAACAGGAGGAATGCGGGACCTCAGCGTTCGGGACCGAGCAGGAGCCATGATCGCCAGGAGTTCGGCCACAAGAGGAATCAGCCCGAGTACCACCATGCCGCGCAGCATGTCGCAGCAGTTACCCGGGAGCAGGAGGATGCCGGCAACAGCCAGCGTCAAAAGACAAGTGGCCCTGCTTGGGGTCAAAGTCAGGAGGTGCAAAAGACTTGGGTGGAGCAGAAGAAGCCCCTGACGTATGAGGAAATGCTGAACAAGCCATGCTGCTACCACACTCTGGAGGCCAACAAGCCCGCAAACCATTCTACTCGGCAGTGCAGCTGGTATGAGCGCACGTTGCAGGAGGGCAGCTCGGGAGCTGTTCGGCAGAATGCTCCGGCATCTCGGCCCAACATCCCGAGACCCCCTCCTCCGACATCGGGGGCCAATGCTGTGCGACTTCCCCCTCCTCCGAGAGGACCCCCACCTCGCCCAGTGAATGTGGTGCATACCCGGAACGACAACGGTAACCAATCCGGACACCAGCAGAGCAACTACCGGGAAGCGCATCAGAGCTATGTGGTCTTTGTGACCGAGCCCACTGACCGGAAGAGTGTGCGGCAGCGTGCCCTGGAGGTGAATGCTGTGATCCCGGCGGTGCCCAAATTCTTGCACTGGTCCGAGATGGAGATCACCTGAGCCGGAAGGATCACCCCCGGGTTATGCCCAAGCCGGGAGCGTATGCCTTGGTGGTAGACCCAACTTTTGTCGGACCAAACCTCAACGTCCGCTTCAGCCGGGTTCTGATTGACAATGGCAGTGCCATTAACATCATGTACAAGGACACGATGCTGAAGCTGGGAGTATCCATGAACACCCTGCTGCCCACCGAGACAACCTGCCACGGCATTGTGCCCGGAGTCTCTTGCTCGCCCATGGGAAAGATCTGGGTTGAGGTGCTGTTCGGAACTCGGGAGAACTGCCGAACCGAGAGCTTGGAGTTCGAGGTCGTGGACCTCGAGAGCCCGTATCACGCCCTGATCGGCAGACCCGCCCTCGCCAAGTTCATGATCTCGACTCACGTGGGTTACCTCAAGATGAAGATGCCGGGACCCAACGGTGTGATCACCATCTCGGGAGACCACAAGCGCTCCATGGAGTGTGCCTCGGCGGGGTCGTGCTTAGCTGAGTCCCTGGTGATCGCGGAAGAGAAGAAGAGGATCCAGCAGGTGGTGGCGATGGCCAAGACCTCCCAACTCGGAATGCCCGGGATGGTGAACCCGGAGCAGGGGGCATCATTTCAGCCCCCCAAGGAGACCAAGAAGGTGTGCGTGGACCCCAGCAACCCGGAGCGCCAAGTTATCATTGGCAGCAACCTGGACAGCAAATAGGAAGGCGAGCTCGTCGACTTCCTCCGTGAGAATCGGGATGCCTTTGCGTGGTCGAGTGACGATCTGCAAGGCGTCCCGAGGGAGTTGGCTGAGCACTCTCTGTTTGTTCGACCGGATGCGAAGCCGGTGAAGCAACCAACTAGGCGCCTCTCGGATGAGAGAAGAGCTGCTGTCATGGAGCATCTAGCTATACTGCTGGCCGCCGGATTCATCATGGAGGTGCTGCACCCGGATTGGATTTCGAATCCGGTCCTGGTGGAGAAGAAGAAAGATGATCCCCTTCTGCTTAAGGTGTGGCGCATGTGCATCGACTTCACCAACCTCAACAAGGCATGCCCGAAAGACCCCTTTCCGCTGCCCCGGATAGATCAAATGATAGACTCCACTGCCGGGAGTGAGCTTGTAACTTTTCTAGATGCTTATTCTGGTTTTCACCAGATACCTTTGAACCCGGATGATCAATTAAAAACTGCTTTCATTACCCCTTATGGGGCTTATTGCTATCGTGTTATGACTTTCGGGTTAAGAAATGCTGGTGCTACATACCAGAGATGCATGCAGAAATGCTTGCATGACCAAATAGGCCGAAATGCCGAGGTCTATGTCGATGACATAGTCATAAAAACAAAAGAAAAAGCCTCGTTAATAGATGATCTGAGGGAAACATTTAAGAACCTGAGAAGATTCCGGATGAGGTTGAACCCGGATAAGTGCACGTTTGGTGTGCCAGCAGGGAAGTTACTCGGTTTCCTCATCTCAAGCCGGGGAATCGAGGTCAACCCGGGTAAAATTCGTGCTATTGAGAGCATGAAGTTGCCCGTGCGTCTCAAGGACGTGCAGAAGTTTACCGGGTGTCTGGCATCCCTAAGTCGGTTTGTGAGCCGACTTGGGGAGAAGGCCTTGCCCCTGTTTCAACTGATGAAAAAGAGCAAGACATTTGTCTGGACCCCGCAAGCTGATGCGGCGTTCAATGATCTGAAAAGAATGCTTTCAACGGCACCTGTGTTGGCATCCCCGTTACCCAAGGAACCTATGTTGCTATATATTGCTGCAACCAACCGGGTAGTCAGTGTGGCGATGGTGGTAGAAAGGGAAGAAGGGGGCAAGCTGATACAGAGGCCGGTGTATTACCTCAGTGAGGTGATCTCGGAATCAAACCAGAACTACCCGCACTACCAGAAGATGGCATATGGGGTATACATGGCAGTGACCAAGCTCAAGCACTACTTTCAAGAACATCCGGTCACAGTGGTGTGCGAAGCTCCTCTCGCCGAGATCATCGGGTGCAAGGATGCCAGCGGCCGGGTAGCCAAATGGGCCATCCAGTTGTCTCCATACGCTCCGGCATACGAGAGACGAGATGCCATCAAGTCGCAGGCGCTGCCGGACTTTTTGGTAGACTGGGCCGAGATGCAGTATGAACCTCCGATACCGGATTACAATTTCTGGAGGATGCATTTCGATGGCTCAAAGGCTAAGATCGGATTGGGTGCCGGAGTGGTCCTCACTTCCCCAAAACAAGACGTACTGAAGTATGTGCTGCAGATCCATTTTCGGGCATCTAACAATGTCGCGGAATATGAGGCCTTGGTTCATGGACCGAACGTCGCCAAGGAAATCGGCATCCGCCGGATAGAGTGCTTTGGTGACTTGGACCTTGTAGTCCAACAGGTGTCGGGAAATTGGGATGCTCTGGATGCAAACATGGCCTTATACAGGTTTCATGTGCAGAAAATATCCGGATTTTTTGAAGGGTGCGAGTTCAAGCATGTACCCAGAGGAGAAAACGAAGCAGCGGATGTCTTGTCCAAGCTAGGGTCATCTCGGGATGCCATCCCACCCGGGATAGCCCTAGAGCATCTGAGGAAGCCATCTATTCAACCATCACCCGAGTCAGAATCTATCTTCATCCCCAAGGAGCCTGGTTCAGATGCCGTACCCATGGAAGTAGATGTCGGGAGCATAACATCGAACCCGGGGACTGCGTCCCAGTGCTCAGAGAGGCAGAGAAAGATGATGATAGAGGTGATGTCGGCAGAACCAATGGACATAGATACTCCCATGTTCCCGGATAGACCTGTCCCGGGATGGGCACAACCCATTATGGCGTACATCTTGGAGGGAACTCTCCCGGAAAATGAAGTGGAAGCCCGGCAAATACTGCGAAGATCAAAAGCTTACACTGTCATCAATCAAGAGCTGTACAAGAGAAGTGTCACCGAGGTACTCCAGAGATGTGTAGAACCGGCAGAAGGACAAGAGATGCTGGTGGAAATACATCAAGGGGAGTGCGAACATCATGCATCATCCCGGGCCCTGGTGGCAAAGGTGTTCCGACATGGGTTCTACTGGCCCACTGCATTGCAGCAGGCAGAAGATATTGTCCGGAAGTGTGGGGGATGTCAGAGATTTGCTCACCGGATACACATGCCGGCGTCAGCACTAAAAACAATCCCCATCACTTGGCCATTCGCAGTATGGTGTTTGGACATGGTCGGGCAATTCAAACCGGCAAGAGGCAATATGACACACATACTGGTGATGGTGGACAAGTTCACTAAATGGATAGAGGTCAAGCCAATCCGGAAGTGCGATGGACACACCGCTGTGCAATTCCTGAAAGACATCATCTTGAGATACGGATACCCACACAGCATTATCACAGATAATGGAACAAACTTTGCTGTGGGGGAATTCGCTCGATTTTGTGCTGAAAAGGGAATCCGGCTGGATGTAGCATCAGTCGCACACCCGGAAGCTAATGGGCAAGTCGAAAGGGCAAATGCCTTAGTCTTAGCCGGCTTCAAAGCTCGCTTGATGGAACCACTATTGAGAACTCCGGGATGCTGGATAGAGGAATTACCGGCAGTGCTATGGGGTCTCCGGACTACACCGAATAGATCTACCGGGTACACGCCATTCTTCATGGTATACGGTGTTGAAGCAGTACTCCCAACCGACATACAGTATGACTCCCCGAGAGTGACAATGTTCACCGAGACTGAGGCAAAGGAGGCCCGAGAAGATGATGTTGATTTACTCGAAGAGGCCAGAGAATTGGCACTATCTCGGTCGGCAATTTATCAACAGAACCTCCGTCGCTATCATAGCCGGAAAGTGCACCCGAGGGTGTTCCGAGAGGGAGATCTGGTGCTGAGGCTCATCCAACGCACGGCCGGAATGCATAAGTTGTCACCTCCATGGGAGGGACCTTTTGTGATAAGCAGGGCATTGCACAATGATTCCTATTACCTTGTAGATGCACAGGAAGCTAGGAAAGGTGTAATGGACAAATCCGGTGAGGAAACCAAACGTCCATGGAATGTAGCTCTACTTCGCCCCTTTTACACGTAAAAGGTTCAGTGTATGTTGTATCTCAATTTGCAGTATTAATGAAAGTAAGGCACCCCGGGAGGAACCCGGGGACTGCCTGGTTATGAGCTTATCTTGTTATTTTTGTCAAATTCATTTACTATTTTGTACCGGCATCTCGGGAAGGAACCCGGGGACTGCCGGATAACTGTTTTCTACTTTTCTTTTGTATGCCGGGAAAGTTCCGAGTTCGATTCTCAAAGACAAAGTAATGTATGTCATGTGAAATCATCTTGTGACTCGACTGACGAACGCCGAAATGGTAGTCAAGAGCAAAGAGAGGGAAGGTGGGAAACACGAAAACGGTCTCGGGGACTCGGAGCAGGATCTTATCCGGCATGCTTGTTTTTTATTAACTTAGTCGTTTTTTATGTCGGGAACTCGGTTAGTAGGAACTCGGATTGCTTTGAGTAATGTATGCTGTACGTGGAGTTTCGTGACTCGACTGTCGAACGCCGAAATGGTAGACAAGAGCAGAAATTACCTAAGTACAGTAAACATGAGAGGCAATTTGGGAACTCAAAACAGAGTAAATTGGCATAAATGATTCGGATAAGTAGTTCACTAAGAAACGAAAATAGTACGACTGTATATTACATATGCCACCCGGCATCCCGGGGATTTAACGAATCTACTAAGTTTTGTAAGCGGTAGGAGAAGTCGGCTTCTCGACGGAGACCTCGGGAGCAGCAGCCTCGGGAGCAGCGACCTCGGGAGCAGAGGCAGCAGCAGCAGAAGGAGCAGCAGCGGGAACGACTTCAGCTTCGGTTCCGGCAGCACTGCTCGGGGCTTCGGGAAGCACCTCGGTCTCGGGGGCCTCAGGTCTTGGCGAAGTCACTGCATCCCGGGGAACCACCTTCTCGGGTGCGCCACCGGAAGCAGCGTCATCTCCTTCAGCGGCTTCGTCTTCCGCCTCGCCGGAAGCGGCATCATCTTCGTCGTCCTCGTAGTCCGATTCCGAGTCAGAAGGGATGACGCTAGCGGTGAACGTGCGGAAGCTTGACCACGTGGCGATGCGGTGCGCCACCTCTTGTCGGCGCTGGATCTTCTCCGGATCGGTGACCCACGAAGAGACCGTCCGCAGGCGCAGGATTGCCTCCAGATCGAGACCCTCGTACCAGCTGAGTACTTGGGTCAAGACCTGGTCGGCGCCAGCCCGTGCACCGGAAAGCTTCCAGGGGTGGATGCGCCTCCCGGCACCCCGAAGTGCGCTCGTGAGCTCGGGAAGCGAGAGCGTCCCCCGGATACTTGGCCACAGTGCGCCGTGGACGTGGACCGCAGCGCTGATCCGTCCCGATAGACCGGAGGGGTACTATCCGGGCCTTCAGGGCGACGAGGTGATCCTCGATGTCCCAGGCATCCGAGATGGGACCCTTCCCGGCGCGCTTCTCGCGGAAGGCGGCAACAGCTTTGGCGGCAGCCTCGCGGGAGTGCTCAAACTCTCCTTTAAAAGGAAGAGCTGTCAAACGACTAAGTCATAAGAGTAGCAGCAAGAAAGAAAGCAAAAAGAAGGCAAGAGGGATGTCGGTCCACTTACTGTTCAGATCCCGGTTCAGCACTGTGAGCTCCGAGAGCCAAGTATCATACCGGGAACGAAGAAGAGCAAGCTCAGTCTCGGCAGTGTGCGCGCGCTCCTGGGATTGGTCCAGGGTCTCTTTCTGCTTCTTGGTCGCCTCGATGAAGCGCGTCTTCATCTCGGACATAGCAGCCTGGACCTTTCCGAGCTCGCCGTTCAGCCGCGCGATCTCGGATTGCGCGGTGGCGAGAGCAGTCTTCTGGTCCACCGAGACCTTGCGCGTCGTGTCTCGCTCCTCCCGGAAGCGCTCCTCGGATTTCTTGGATTGACCGAGTTCAGCGAGAACCCGGTTGAAGATGTTGCGGCGTTTTTGGCTGCACTCCTGAAAGCAAGACAAAGAAGGCAAAGTCAGTATGGAAAAGGTGTAAAAAACCCAGTTGAGAGGATCTCAGGGACTCGGTGTCCGAGTCCTGGATTTTTCTCTAAGATTGGAACCTAGTGATCTGCTATTCGGTGGAATCTAGAGCACTAAGCACCAATCTCGGGGACTAGTGGTGGAGCAAATTTTGAAGCAACCTATCCGGTTGGGAGGATCTCGGGGACTCGGTGTCCGAGTCCTGGATTTTTCTCTAAGATTGGAACCTAGTGATCTGCTATTCGGTGGAATCTAGAGCACTAAGCACCAATCTCGGGGACTAGTGATGGTGGAAGGAACAAATGCGTTTTTTGAAAGAGGAAAAGCTTACCTCGCTTACTCGGGTGACATCCAGCGCGGCCACCTGGAGAGCATGCAGGGCTTGAGCGCTGCGGCTCGGGCCTGCAGCGTGCAAGTCACCTGCAGTCTCGGAAGCGTCGGCGGCAAGCAAGGCCTTGTTGAAGTCATCAACAACCCGAATGCCGGAGCTGCCGACAGCGCGGGTGGCAGCAACGTCCCGGGATCCTGAAGATACAAAGGAGCTTACCGTTGCTCGCAACATCCGCAAAGCAGCAGTAGGGATCTCGGCGGGAGGCGGTGGTAACGAGGAAAACATACCCGGGCGCAGCACCAGGTCCTGAGACGAGGATGTCGGGGCAGCTGCGGGTGGGGCAGAAGGCGTTTTATGCCCAGCAGCCTTGCCGCGAGACTTGGGAACTTGATCTGCTGGCCGGGAGGAGGCTGTACGCTGCTTCTCCGGGATGGTCTTGGTCGCGGCTGGCTGAGAGGCGCCACTTGCCGCAGGTTCCCGGCGAGGGCTGACGATCTCTGCCTCCAGCCCGGGAACCCGACGCGGGCTCTCCGGAAGAAGCACTTCACCCGAGGTGGTCGTGGCCTGCACCGGGATCTCCTCGATCACCGGATGCGCATCCGGGGTCGCAAGGGTAGCCGGTGCGGCACCGGAAGCCGCAGGCTCACTGCCTCGGGTAGAAGGGCGAGGAGGGGAAGGAGAAGCCCGAGCCGGGTTGGGAGTCCGAGTCCCGGGAGGAGGAGGAACAGCAGGTGACGGGAGCTCGAGTGCATCCCTGAAAGGAAATGTCTTAGTAATAGTTGTGGAGAAAGCAAAGTCAGATAACATAAGGCAAAGAGGACGTACCCGGAATCCACAAGGGGAGGACCCCTTTGCCGGCGCCGAGCAGGCTTCTCGGTTGTCTGCTTACTCGGTTTGTTCTTCTTGGGGGGGTTGCCGGGGTTATCGGCCCCCTCGGTGTCGGAAGCTGCACGCTTCCGGCTCTCGGCACGTTTGGTCCCGGTTGTCGGTTTCGGAACCAAAGTTGAGGCCCAATTCAGAGGGAGAGCGTCAATAACATCGAGAATCTGGCAGTCAGTCTCATCCTCATCATCCGAAGAAATGAAAACTGCCTCTGGAGTTGAAGGATTACCCGGGGCTTTGACGAAAGGGATGGCGAGGTGGTCCTCGCCGTCGGGATCCTCTCTCGGCATCACGTCCGGTTTCGGGAAGTCCGGCGTGTAATTCCCGTTGACGTGGACGGCGTCTTCTTCGTGTTGACGCTCGAACAACTGCGCAAACAAATTAGGCCGTGTCGGTGTCCACGTGAACGCATGTACGAAGGCGAAGGCACGAAAGACTGATATAAGCACCTGATCGCATGGTCTTCTCCGGCATCCCCCAAGGACCCCCCAAATATAGTCCTCCGTCATCTCCGTCCGGGCAATAGCTCGAACGCGACGGACGACCCCGGCGTGGCTTAGCCCAAAGATACTAGTCCTAGTGGGATCATAGTTCCCGGACATGTGGCACATCTTGTGCACTCGGTTTTGAAGAGGGCAGACCCGGCGAACAATGAAGCACCGCAGGAGATCATCCCCGGTCATCTTCTGTGTTAGCACGTGCAGAACCTCGTGCATGTAGGTAATTTCATCGCTATCCGGAAGTTTCTTCCAGAGACCGAACTCGCGCGGAGGACCAATAATGAACTCCGGTAGATTGATGAAGTCCGGGTTCGAAGATCCCGAGCCGTCTCCCGAGTGCTCCCGGTTCTTCACATAGAAGAAACTCCGCTGCCACTTCCGGCAGGACTCTAGCCCCTTAACTATGGGGAATCCGGAATCCGCGCGGGGAATGATGGTGGCCGCTCCGCAATCCACTAAGTCTTTAACCTTCTTATCCGGATTGGGGATGGCTTGGCGACGGAGAATAAAATACTTGGCCCAGAGATCCAAGAAGGGCCAGATGCCGAGGCATGCCTCCGCATATGTGGTGAAGACCGAGAGCATCATTATGGCGTTGGCGGGAAGATGGTGAGGTTGAAGGTCGTAGAGGTCGAGGAAGTCGCGGAAGAAGGGGCTTGCCGGAAGCCCAAACCCGCGCTCGAAGTGCGCGAGGAATACTACGTATTCCCCGGGTTGGGGTTCCGGTGCAATCTCCTCTCCCGGGAGACGGCTCTCGACTTCCGGAGGAATCCGGTGAGTCCGATACAGCCAGTCCAGATCGGACTGCTTGGTCTCGGATCCATCCCAACATCCCCGGGCACGTTCTTCGCCCATGTCGGAGAAGTGTGCAGGGGTATCCGAGCTACTCTGCAGGCGCAGCGGTGGTTAGTCGGAGTTAGTCTACCGGAAACTAGGATGTCGGAGCACAAACTGCTAAACGTTACCGGGTTCCTAGGAAACAAGATATACCGTATGCTAAATAAATCGAAACTAAAGGGAGGAAAAAAGGCTCGCGCTAGACTCAAGCGAGGCACAAATGCGGGTGACCGATATACATTCTAGCGCCAAGGTGATTCATCGCCGTGCGCCTCGTGCGCGCCGCGCGAGTGTGCTCACCGGCGGCGGCGCAACCGTGCTCGTGCTATGGCACGGCCGGGGTCGGGCGGTTACTCTACCAGAGAAAGGCATCGGAGCGGAGAAGAACAACTCACCGGTGAAGGAGGAGATCGGCGACGTGCGAGAGGGACGGCGGGGTGCGAGTTCCGGCGAACGGCGAGCGGGACGTTGTGCGGGCGAGGAGCGCAGCGGCGGCGACGAGCTCGAGACGATGAAGGAGAAGAGAAGCGAAGAAGAAGAAGTGAAGGAGACCGTTCCGGCCCCCTATTTATGGGGGGGGGGATTCCGGAGCGGTTTCCGATTTTCCCGCCCACGATCTCCACGATCGTGGGTGGGATCTGTTTTGTGCCGCACGCCACGTGGCACTATCCGGAGCGCCCGATCCGGCCACACCGAGGGCCACACGGCTCCAACGGTTCGATTCCGGATCGGTTGCGGCTACCCGGCGCGGGAACCCAAGCGACACCGTGCGTGCGCAGAAGCACTCGAGTGCGTCTCTGCGCAGACGGGACGTCGGGTGGGCCCTGGCTCGGTGTCTCGAATTCATCGGGAGATCAACGGTCGAGATTCACTAAGATAGTGCTATCCGGTCGCAGGCTTCGCCTCCCGGTTGAGATAGTCTGTAGCGTACCTGCTCTCAAAATAAGGCAGATACCTGTGTATAGTGCAAATCCCTGGATCGTTTCGTTTGCACACACAGTTTACGATGTAATATCACAACAAAGGTCAATTTTATTACATCGATGATCCAGAATTACAAAATATTCTTTACAAATTGCATAGCATAAAGCCAGCTTTGAAAAGTACACAGCGGAAAACAATAGCAGTGAGTCTCTATAACTTTCATGCTGCCACAGGCGAAAACATGTTGGTTGTAGACTCGAAACCTTTAACGAAACCTCACTCGTCATCTGATCAATCTGCAATAAGAAAAATATTGCAACAACGTGGGTCAGATTCCATTAAAAATGGAGTCTGGCAAGTGACACTATGGTGGACACTTAAGGCAGTAACTCTAAAGCCTATATGAATATTTGGCTGGTGGAGCTCAAGGCTATTTTGCATAAAGCCAATTTTTCCTATTCTTTTGAAAACACTTTTCTTGAAATCGACGAGTATGGCATGAAAACCATAAATCTCATCTTCCCTTGTTCACCCATCAACTTTTAACTTAGAAATTGGAATGGTGGAATCCTCCGTTGACATCCTTGATCAGCTGCTCAAAATTGTCCGTAACCGGGGACACGGCTAAGTACTTAGTTTTACACTCTGCAGAGGTTGTGCACTTTCACCTTTAGACTCAATTTGTCCGAGAAATCCTATACACGCGGAGTGTATTACGGAAAGGAGAGAATTGAGACAAGAACTTTCGGAAGAAGAATGCAACCATACTAGCAAGACCCGTTCCACCTATCATCTCTACATCTGCTTGTCAAGCTGACAGGTTGCACCCCCACAACTTAATTATTCTAGACAGAGCCCATTGTCAAAAGGCTGCACGGGAAGCAATCGTCACTCGGAGTTCTTCAGATTCCTCTGTTCCTGGGTGGCCGTCCACAAGTGCACTTCTGGGTGAAAACCACCATACTCATGGCCCCAAGTAGAATAGAAATTCATCCTAGGCGAAGACAACCACAAGCATAGTCCCAAAAGCCACTCAACATAAACCATACAACCAATTTCCACCCAGGCGTTTCATTAACTTAAGTGGATGTGCACTCTCAGGTAAAAATCACCATGCTCACAGCCCTAAGTAGAATAGAAATTCATCCTAGGCGAAGACAGCCATGAGCACAGTCCTGAGTAGTCACTTAACATTTTGTAAAACCTTTCATCAATTGCGTAGCATCAATATTTCTGCTAAGTATGATATAGGAACCTAGACACAGGAATAAGGGATTCTACACAGGTTTAGTATAGCAAAACATGCATATAAAAATACACTAAGTAATGCATAAAAATAGGAAGTTTATGAGGTGTGCCACTTGCCTTTGAATGTTGTCGTTGTTCACAAACTCTTTTCAACAACGAACGTTTGCTCTCCGTTTAATCTAAACAATATAAGCAAGCAACAATACAACAATCAACAGCAAGCACAAATCCACAATGCAAACAACCACATACTAGAGGAATAAGTTTTATAAAACTTTCTAAGGAAAATATGTTTATGCATGATATGCAAAAATATTCCTAAGGCTAGAAATGCTTTTTCATGCCATGAAATTCTTTTAAGTTATTGTAAGGCAAATAGGTTGGTCAAAAAGGACTAAGGGCTAAAGTCTTAAGTTGGATATACATACTTTGTTCTATATTTTCTTGAAACAAGCACTCTAATGGCTTAGCCATGATGTGCAAAATACTTAGAGAAAAATACTAAGTCATTTGTTCAAGATGATCAACAATTATTATCCACTCTTTGTAAATTGGACATTCACTATAGTGAGAGAGACAGACACCCGGCCAGCCACTTAAATTGTGGAACAGGTCTCATGTACGTGGACATGTAAGGTTTGTTTCCAGGCCGCTTCATCCCACTATGCTGCTAGGATCCAACAACTTCAAGATGATAACATCATGATCAAAATTTGTTTAAGTCTAAAAGACAAGATTAGGAAAGAGGGAAAAGATAGAAAGAAGATGTAGTTGTCCTCCAGGCTTCATCTCCAGTCTTGTAATATTCTCCTTAATGATGTCTTGATTGAAGTTTTGATCTTCAGACTTGGTGATTCTTGAATCCTCGAGGCTGGTCTTGGATTTACTTAGTCTTCATGAAGTCTCAGAGGAGGAGAAAAGACAGAGAGAAGGACTTAGAGAATAGAAAGGGGGTTGGCCTTCTTGCACTTCTTCTCACTTTTCTTCTAAGTGCTTGCCATCTTTGGGAATGCTTCCAGAGTCTGTTTTCTTCTAAGTCCTTCATGAAGTCCCAGAGAAAAGAAAGAGAGAGAGAGAGAAAGACTTGGAAAATATTTCTGGTTGGTCTTCATGATCTTCTTCTAAGTGTTTCTTCTCCTTGAAGATACTTCTGAAGTCTTGTTTCTGGCTAAGTCCTTCAATGGTCTTCTAGCTCCATCTTGAAAATTACTAAGTGTCTAAGTGCATAGCACTTTTCCCAAAATACTAAGTTCGAAAATAATCCTAACTTAGAGAAAACTATTGAAGAGGGGTTTTCCTTTGAGAATTATATCTACAATATAAAATATGCAATGAATGAAATGCAATTTTAAATCACAAGAAACATCAAAATATCTTTTGTGATTTCTTTATAGATATGCATAAGTTTATAAATGCAATTTAATAAATTTCTAGTTTTGGAAAATATAATAACAGAAATACTTATATGATTAAAGTTTCCTATGATTAAATTTTTATAACAAAATTTTATAATTAGTGTTAATAGACAGAAAGCATTTAATTAAATCTATTGCAATTGGATTTAATCAAAAATAATGTTTCTATTAAAAGTTATTTCTAAATTAGTCAAACTATTCAAACTAAACACACAACTATGAAATCATTCAAAAATTACTCAAAAATATTTTATAGCAGTGGCATTACTTTGCACATATTCTAAAGTTTCTAAAACATATTCATTTGCAATTTTTGGATTTATAGATTTAAAGTTATTGCAAATATACTCAAATTTTCCATTTGAATTTTGAATATTTTGTACTAAGTCAAATTTGAATTTTGTCAGATCCAAAATTCTACACATCCAGAGCTTTCCAAATATATAAAAATTATTAAATTTGGAGTTGTGGTTAAAAAGTTATGATTTTTGCAAGTTTGTGTTATTTTCTGTTTTTAAAACAAATTCTCCGCCGAAATAAAAAATAAAATCGCCACGCGGCGCTCGCTGATTGGCCGGTATCGTTTCGCGCGGATCGCGTACGAGGACCGTCCGATCTATTTAAATCTAACGCGCCAGATCTGCTGAACGAAACGGTACGGGAGATTTAATCTTGCCCGTCCGATCTTAATCTAACCGCTTGGATCTAAAGGGCGTAGCGCGGCCGGCCGGAGCACGCCGGAGATCCCGTGCCCGCGGCGGCGCCCTCGTCGGCAAACACGTTTCCGGCGATCTACGTCGTGCGAGCAAGAACAACTCATACCGTTGGGAAGAGGAGGTCAAGGCGGAGCTGTTGGCGCGGCTGGGGTCCTCGACGTGCCTCCTTTCTCCTCCTAGAGCTCGCCGGAGATGGAAACGGCGGCGGCTTGCTTCGGTTGAGCGCGTACCCGACGAACTGGTGCAATAGGATAGCAAGGAAAGTGTCAGGGACGTGCGCGTGATCACTGTGAGTCGAAAGGAAGTCGCGGGAGGGTTTGAGGGGCTCGGTACTCACCGGAGATCGAGAAAATTGGCGGCGGTAATGGCGGACGGCGGCGAGCTTTTTCTGAGCGGCCTGGGGGCTATTCCCTAGGCTTCTGGCGTTTGGGAGAGGCGGTAGAAGGGGGGTTTATATGGGAGCGTAGGGAACGATCTCCTCGCGATTTTCTCAACCGATTTTGATCCGAACGATGCTAGGGTTCGGTAGGATTTGAGTTCGTGTTCTACACGAGTTGGGGGAGATGATGACAAGTGGGGCCCGGTCGTCAGCGAGAGAGGAGAGGAGGTGGGCCGCTGTTGGGCCGAAGCAGCGCGCGCGCGCGGTAGAGAAGAAATGGGCTTCGGCCGTTTCTCTTTTTTTTTTTTGTCTAATCATTTTCTGTTTTTAAACTTTTAATTCACAATTTATTTTTAAACTTAACCAAACCTTTTCAGAAAAATTCATAAAAATATGTTTTGGAATGCTAATTTAATTTAGAACTTTTTGGTAGTATTCTTGCCCAAACTAAAAATAAATAAATTGGAATATTTTGAAGGATACTATTTAACAAGTTTTATGGAATAATTTCCAAAACAATATATCATTAAACCTTAAATTTCAAACTCTTATTTAATTTAAGCCACAAGATGAAATGGTGTTTTATGCATTAATGCATGGGTGCCATGCTTGAATCCTCTTTCAAAAGTAGTATTAAGTTTTATTTTAAGATAATCATTTGAACTTCATAAACAACTTTGGAGAAGATTTTTATTTTAATTTTATTCTTATTTAGGATCTTTTAATCATTTCATGCTTTGAAAAATAGATGAAATTCCTTTAAGCGATTGAAATATTTATTTGGCTAATTCATTAATTTAAATTCTATGAAGTTTTAAAGTTATACACTATAGGCTTATAATTTCCAAACTATAATTTGAACTTAGTTAAAGGAATGAAAACCATTTAGTAATTATATAACCTTTTGAATAATCTTGTAATCAAGTGGTTTAATTCAAATACTTATAAAGAACTAATTTATTAAAAAAAATGAATTGTAGTTTGTAAAATATTTATCAAATTGTATTTTAAGGTTTTTGAAATACATGAGATAATAAAATGTTTTAAACTATGACAATTTGAAATATTAAACTTTTGAAGTCTTTTATAGTTGGTTTCCTTATGCATTTCATATTTTATTTTGATAACAAGAATTTTTTTAAATTTTAGTGATTTTTGAACATTATAAAATGTTGGGATGTTACATAGTCTCGGTGGGAAGATTTCGGTAAAAGGATCTCGGGAAGAATCGATCTTGACATGGAATAGAAGGATGGTATAATTGGTTCTCGGAAAGTGGTTGTTATTAAAGCTGATCCTGTACATCATCCGAGGTCGCTGTGCAGCACCAGCTTCGGGGACTAGTGTCGGGGGGCTACCCCCCGGGTAGGGGCAGACCCCGGTATAATCCAGTAAATATCAACAGTACTTGACCTTTGGCGACAGCAAGGGACACCTCCTGATGTGCTGAAAGGGCAGATTGACCCCTGAGCGCTGGTAGAGGACAAAGTGCCTCCTGGCAGGCGCAAGGGTCAGCTCTAGCAGCTATAAATAGACACCCCCGGCCCTCACAATCGCAGCACAGACATAAGCGGGTGGTTCCTCTAAGAACTAGCTTCTCGAAGATGTCTTTGCCGGTAGGCGAAGACATCTTCGGGAGGCTAGGCCTAGAGATACTCATCCTGAGACGAGCTCGGACGTCTCCGGGAAGGATCCCGGATCTAGGACTCCGGGGAGACTCTCGGGTGGAGATGTACTCGGCTTTACCGTATAGGTATTCCGGGTAAGTACTAACCGGAATGTGTGTCTCGGTCTTGATCTTATACAGGAGAGGCTCAGTGGCAAGCAAGGAGGTATCCGGAGTAAGGGCTCCCGGTAGACCGTCAACGGTCCGTAGCAGGCTTTCCCGCTTATAGCGGGGGGAAGTACCATTCCGCCTGACACGGAAGCATGGTCACCTCCCGCCTGACACGGGAGCGCGTCAGCCGGTACGAGTGTGGTACGACAAGACCTGACATGCCTAGCCCGACAATCCGGAAAAGGCTATCCGGGATGGGCAAAGACATGTCTTGTCTCTGACAAGGGGACAATGATGATGCAGGACGGCGCCTGCCGTCCTTAACGAGATGATGACGAAGGGGCTACACCGGATAGTCCGGCGACTAGGTCGCACTAGACGGTGACGACATCCCGGTTAGGCCTGTCCGGTGGGGCCAAGCCAAGTTAGGGTTTCCGGCCCTCCTGGCCGGACCTCTATAAAAGGCGCCATAACTGCTCCTGAGAGAGAGAGACCAACTTCAGAGCCAAAGCTATAGTCACATTTACTCTTAGAGCAGTTATTTCCTTCTCACCTTGAGTTCATCTAGTTCTTCATATTCATCACTTTGAGAGATCTTGTAGCAAGTTGTAGTCCTTATATCACCAATATATAGAGTGGAAAGGCAGGAGTAGGGGTGTTACCTCCTCACGAGGGCCCTGAACCTGGGTATATCGCCTGTGTGTTATGTGCCTTCGTGCATTTCTTTTTATTTGTTAGATCTTCCCCCTTTGCACTTTGATCTTATTCCTTGTTCTTGGGAGATCTCGGTTTTACCGGGATCCTCCCCGTGTGAGCTCTTCAGCTCGCTATCCCTCCCCGGATCCACCAACGTCCATCGGCCCCACAAATTAGCCATCCTATGGCATCTGCCGTGACACCACCACGACATCGACTCACAAACCGACTTAGGGATGCAAGACAACCAGTGAACTTCTGTACATCTTTGAGACGCACAGGCAATTTCATGCTCTCGATAGCACGAATTTTACCCGGGTTTACCTCGATTCCGCGGCTCGAGATGAGGAAACCGAGTAATTTCCCCGCCGGGACACCAAATGTACACTTATCCGGGTTCAATTTCATCCGGAATCTTCTTAAGTTCTTAAATGTCTCCCTCAGATCATCTATCAGTGAGGCTTTCTCTTTTGTCTTTATGACTATGTCATCGACATAGACCTCGGCATTCCGGCCTATCTGGTCATGCAAACATTTCTGCATGCATCTCTGGTATGCAGCACCAGCATTCCTCAAACCGAAAGTCATGAGACGATAGCAATAAGCCCCATAAGGGGTAATAAAAGCAGTTTTCAATTGATCATCCGGATTCAAAGGTATCTGGTGAAAACTAGAATAGGCATCTAAAAAAGTCAAAAGTTCACTCCCGGCAGTGGAATCTATTACTTGATCTATCCGGGGCAGTGGAAAGGGGTCCTTCGGGCATGCTTTGTTGAGGTTGGTGAAGTCCATGCACATGCGCCACACCTTAAGCAGGAGGGGATCATCCTTCTTCTTCTCTACCAGGACCGGATTCGATATCCAATCCGGGTGCAGCACTTCCATTATGAATCCGGCAGCCAACAGTATAGCCAGATGCTCCATGACGGCAGCTCTTCTTTCATCCGAGAGGCGCCTAGTTGGTTGCTTCACCGGCTTCGCATCCGGTCTAACAAACAGAGAGTGCTCAGCCAACTCCCTCGGGACACCTTGCAGATCGTCACTCGACCAAGCAAAAGCATCCCGATTCTCACGGAGGAAGTCGACGAGCTCGCCTTCCTATTTGCTGTCCAGGTTGCTGCCAATGATAACTTGGCGCTCCGGG
This sequence comes from Poa annua, assembly GCA_026929855.1. Lineage (NCBI taxonomy): Eukaryota > Viridiplantae > Streptophyta > Magnoliopsida > Poales > Poaceae > Poa > Poa annua. The sequence goes on from CM049430.1 coordinate 85,659,994, forward strand.
TTGCTGGGGTCCACACCCACCTTCTTGGTCTCTTTGGGGGGCTGGAATGATGCACCCTGCTCCGGGTTCACCATCCCGGGCATTCCGAGTTGGGAGGTCTTGGCCATTGCCACCACCTGCTGGATCCTCTTCTTTTCTTCCGCGATCACCAGGGACTCAGCTAAGCATGACCCCGCCGAGGCACACTCCATGGAGCGCTTGTGGTCCCCCAAGATGGTGATTACGCCGTTAGGTCCCAGCATCTTCATATTTAGGTAGCCCATGTGAGTTGAGATCATGAACTTGGCTAGGGCTGGCCTGCCGATCAGTGCGTGATATGGGCTTTCGAGGTCCACGACCTCGAATTCCAAGCTCTCGGTTCGGCAGTTCTCGCGGGTTCCGAATAGCACTTCAACCCAGATTTTTCCCATGGGCGAGCAAGAGACTCCGGGCACAATGCCGTGGAAGGTCGTCTCGGTAGGCAACAAGGTGTTCATGGACACCCCCAGCTTCAACATCGTGTCCTTGTACATGATGTTAATGGCACTGCCATTGTCAATCAGAACTCGGCTGAAGCGGACATTGAGGCTTGGTCTGACAAAGGTTGGCTCCACCACTAAGGCATACGCCCCCGGCTTAGGCATAACCCTGGGATGATCCTTCCTGCTCCATGTGATCTCCATCTCGGACCAGTGCAAGAACTTGGGCACCGCTGGGATCACGGCATTCACCTCCAGGGCACGCTGCCGCACACTTCTCCGGTCAGTGGGTTCAGTCACCAAGACCACATAGCTTTGATGTGCCTCCCGGTAGTTGCCCTGCTGCTGTCCGGCTTGGTTACTGGGGCCTGCACCGTTGTCGTTCCGGGTGTGCACCATATTCACTGGCCGAGGTGGGGGTCCTCGCTGAGGCTGATTGACCCGGATCGCGTTGGCCCCCGATGTCGGAGGAGGGGGTCTTGGAATGTTGGGCCGAGATGACGGAGCACTCGGCCGAACAGCTCCCGAGCTGCCTTCCTGCAATGTGCGCTGATACCAGCTGCACTGCCGAGTAGAGTGGTTTGCGGGCTTGTTGGCCTCCAGAGTATGGTAGCAGCATGGCTTGTTCAGCATCTCCTCATATGTCAGGGGCTTCTTTTGTTCCACCCAGGTCTTTTGCACCTCCTGACTCTGACCCCAAGCCGGGCCACTTGTCTTTTGACGCTGGCTGTTGCCGGCATCGTCCTGCTCCCGGGTCACTGCTGCGACGTGCTGTGCGGCATGGTGGTACTCGGGCTGATTCCTTTTCTGGCCAAAATCCTGGCTCCTGCTCGGTCCCGAACGCTGAGGTCCCGCATTCCTCCTGTTGGAGTCACCGACATCCACCAGGGGTTGCATGGGATCTCCAAGCGTGTAGGTATCGGTGATGCGCATGGTCTCTGCCAAGGTCGCCGGCATCTTTCTTTGCAACTTCTACCACAACATTGAGCCATGTCGGCATCCTTGTGCAAACCAGGAGATGGCCTGTGCCTCTACCACTCCTTCGCAAGAATTGAGAATATTGCTCCACCGGGTAAGATACTCCCGGTCAGTCTCGTTACTCCTTTGCCTACAGATGGCGAGCTGCTGAGGCATGTTTGGCCTTTTGTACGTGCTGGTGAAGTTGTTGATGAATGCCTCCTCAAAGTCTAACCAACAGTCTATGCTGCCAGTTCTCAGGTTGTTCAACCAGATCCGGGCAGGTCCTTCCAACATCTGCGGTACGTATCGTACCGCCCATCGTCTGTTTCCACCGGCTATGCTTACTGCAGTTACATAGTCGGTTAGCCAGTCCTCCGGCTTCTTGCTGCCGTCATAGGTCTTGGCACCCCTGTTGAGTTGAAAATTCCGAACAGGTGGTTCCCGCATGATCCGGGGTCCAAAGCAGGCAGGTCCCGGAGGCCCTTGCTCTTCCACTAGCTCGGATTGGTGAATCCGGTCGAGCCGGAATCTGGCATCTGCCGGATTCAGCTGTCTGGTTCCTATCCGAGATCCCAAAGGGTTCTCGTCGGGCTGATACCCGAGCTGTTGTAGTCTTGAGTTGCCATCGTTGAACCGGTCCTGTGCCGGGATCACAGCCTGTTGCGGGACAGATGCAACCTCCCTTGGCGGGTTTCCCTGAACATGAGGAGGGTCTCGGGGTGGATTACCACGGCTAGCCGGGTTATTGTTTCCTACACCCAGGTTGCCAACCTCACGGGTACTTCCCGCCTGCGCTGAATTACGCTGCCCGGCTTGCTGGATACCGGCGAAGGCCGGAGCATAGGTCTGTAGCTGCTTGTTCTTCCCGGAACCTCGACTCCGGCTCCGGCTCTTGCTCTTGCTCTTGCTTTTGCTCGGATGCGGGGAAGAGGCCTCCCCGTCCGATTTCTGGCTATTGGGTCTAGCTGAGTGCACTTGGGATCCTGCCCCGGGGTTCTTCTTCTTGAAGGCCTGATTCTGACGGTTGGCCTCGATCACCAACTTGTTTACTCGCTCCTGCTGTTTGCGTAGGGCCTCACCGGATAACCCTACCAACTCGGCCATGGCGGCTTCGGCAGCCCTAAGAGTTTTCGTCGGTGAGCTGTACACCGGCTTCCCCGCTGAAATCCGGCTTCCCGTGTGACTGGTTGTGGCTCCACCTGCCAGCTCGTCATTCACCATTCTTCCTTTCTTGCGCAGATCCGCGATGCGCTTGTCCCGGGAGTCTATCTTAAGGAATCCGTGAGCTGCATTGTACTCCCGGAGACTGGCATTGAGTTCGCGACGGATCTCGGCAATCTCCTGTGCTTCAGCGAGTAGCAACCTCCGCTGCTCCTCCAAATCAGCCGAAGTGGCCTGGGTATCCGCTTCAGCAGCTACAGGTACAACCAACTTGGCCACCAGGCCCGAGAGGGGATCCGGACGACGCCGTGGCTGTGACGGCTGTGGATCGCCATCCCGGGCCGCACCTCTTTCCTGAGGAGGTTTGGCCAAACGGATGTGGCCGCTCCCGGTATCACCGTCAGCGTCCTGGTACTCCTCCTCGGTTGCCCCGACCATCATCACCGCGACGGAACTCGGGGGGCGACCGGGACGTAGACCCCGAGCAGCGCAGAGCATGGGAGGGTCCTCAGCTTCCAGGACCACGTCCGGGTAGCTACAGATAACTTCGGTGGCGACGTAGGTGGTGAAACCACCAAAGTCAATGAGACATCCGTTCACCGGAAAGGGTCTGTTCCGGAAGCATCCTGCGTTGTCGCAGACGAAGTCCATCTCCCCTAGCCTTACGACCAGGCCAGAGAGAACCCGAACGTCGAAATGAACGGGGGAGCCCGTCCGGATGTGTACACCAGCCAACGGTGGGCGCCAAATCTCGTGGTGGTGTCACGGCAGATGCCATAGGATGGCTAATGTGTGGGGCCGATGGACGTTGGTGGATCCGGGGAGGGATAGCGAGCTGAATAACTCACACGGGGAGGATCCCGGTGTAACCGAGATCTCCCAAGAACTAGAAACGAGAGCAACACGATAGAGGGAAGATCTAATAAACAAGAACAAATGCACGAAGGCACTCAACACACAGACGATGTACCCAGGTTCAGGGCCCTCGTGAGGAGGTAACACCCCTACTCCTGCCTTTCCTCTCTATATAATGGTGATACAAGGGCTACAACTTGCTCGTAGATCTCTCCAAGTAAAGAACAAGAAGAACTAGATGAACTCAAGGTATGAGGAAGTAACTGCTCTAGGAGTAAATGCAACTATAGCTTTGGCTTCCAAGTTGTTCTCTCTCCCACAGGAGCAGTTATGGCGCCTTTTATAGAGTTCCGGCCAGGAGGGCCTGAAACCCTAATCCGGCTTGGCCCCACCGGACAGGCCTAACCGGCATGGCGTCACCGGCTAGTGCGACCTACTCTCCGCGCTATCCGGCGTAGCCCCTTCGTCATCATCCCGGCAAGGACATCAGGCGCCGTCCTGGAACATCATTGTCCCCCTGTCAGAGACAGGACATGTCTTTGTCCATCCCGGGTAGCCTTGTCGTGTCTTGTCGTACCGTTGTCGTACCGCCTGACGTGCTCCCGTGCCAGGCGGGAGGTGACCATGCTTCCGTGTCAGGCGGAATGGTACTCTCCCTCGCAACAGACGGGAAAGCCTGCCACAGGCCGTTGACGGCCTACCGGGATCCCTCGTGCCGATTATCTCCTCGCTTGCCCCCGTGAGTCTTTCCTTCACAAGACCCAGACCGAGATAGACGTTCCGGTTAGTACTTACCCGGATTGCCTATCCGGCATAACCGAATACCCCTCCATCCGGGAGCCTCCTCGGAGCCCGAGATCCGAGATCCTTTCCGGAGGCGTCCGAGTTCGTCCCTGGATGAGCATCTCTAGGCCTAGCCTCCCGAAGATGTCTTAGCCTACCAGCAAAGACATCTTCGAGAAGCTAGTTCTTAGAGGAACCATCCGCTGATGCTTTTGCTGCCAATGTGAAGGCTGGGGGTGTCTATTTATAGCTGCCAGAGCTGACCCTTGCGCCCGTCAGCAGGCATGTTGCACCCTACCAGCGCTCAAGGGTCAAGTTTCCCCTTCAGCACACAAGTAGATCCCCCTTGCTTTCACCAAAGGTCACGTACTGTTGGCTTATTATTGAATTATTCCGGGACCTGCCCCTACCCGGGGGCAGCCCCCCGACAGGCGGCTTTGGAAGATTTGGGGAAAGATAGGAAAAATTCGAGCCACGACCACCCTAAACGGCGCGGACAAGACCTTTAGTCCCGGTTCTAGCCACGAACCGAGACTAAAGGCTCTTTAGTCGCGGTTGGTGTTACCAACCGGGGCTAAAGGGTTCTGGCTGGAGCCCAGCGGCCCTTTAGTCTCGGTTGGTGTTACCAACCGAGACTAAAGGGTTCTTTTTACTGGTTTTTGTTTTTGTTTTTTTTAAATTGTTTGAATTGCTTACTTATTTGTTTCTTATTTAGGTTTACTTATTTTTTGAATTGTTTATTTTTATGTTTTGTTTTATATTCTTTCATTTTAATAGGCCAAGGTGATTTCTTCAAATTATTCTTTTTACTAGTTTTTGTTTTTGTTTTCTTTTAAATTGTTTGAATTGCTTACTTATTTGTTTCTTATTTAGGTTTACTTATTTTTTGAATTGTTTATTTTTATGTTTTGTTTTATATTCTTTCATTTTAATAGGCCAAGGTGATTTCTTCAAATTATTTCATAAATTCTTTTAAGTGGAAAAACTGAGGTTTTTTGTGAAGAAAGTATAGAAAAAATGTAATAAAGTGATAAACACCTCAAAAAATCAAATCATTTGGCATGGGATCCTTATATGTGTACTAGTTGCTATGAAAAATGATAAACTTGAAATTTTGCCAACATTTGCAAAAAAAGTATTCACAAAAAGGTCTATCATGTATGAACATCTAGAAGTTTCAAGCCAAATGACCAAGTTATGGTCATTTCGATGACATAGTTTGTGATAAAGATCTCATACTCCACACATAGGTGCATATTGGTATATTAAACAATCTTGCCAAAGGGATTCTTCAAATTATTTTCATAAATATCATTTTCCTTTTTTTAAGTGCAAAAAATGAGGTTTTTGTGAAGTAAGTACAGAAAATATGATTCCAAATGGTACCCAACTATTTTTCACTAAGAGTGGTGCACATATGATGGATGATCACCAAGTATGAGTTTTTTCTTTGAATTCTAACTAATTTCCCCTAGTTAATTAAGTTTATGTTGATTTTTCGAAAGTAATTCAAATTTGAACTACAACTGTTTGACAGTTTGGTCTGAAACTTTTGGAAAAATCATTTTAAGGTACAAAACTAGTGGTTATATCACAGAAACATTGATAGTTCTAGAAAATATCACCTCTTCCGATGATTAGTCGTAGCGACCGTTTTGATCGGTTTTAAGAAAAAATATAATAAAGTGATAAACACCTCAAAAAATCAAATCCTTTGACTTGGGCTCCTTATTTGTGTCCTAGTTGCTATGAACAATGATAAACTTGATTTTTGCCAACATTTGAAAAAAAAAGTATTCACAAAAAGGTCTATCATGTATGAACATCTAGAAGTTTCAAGTCAAATGACCAAGTTATGGTCATTTCGATGACATAGTTTTTGATAAAGATCTCATACTCCACACATAGGTGCATATTGGTATATTAAACAATCTTTCCAAAGAGATTCTTTAAATTATTTTCATAAATATCATTTTCCTTTTTTTAAGTGCAAAAAATGAGGTTTTTTGTGAAGTAAGTACAGAAAATATGATTCCAAATGGCACCCAACTATTTTTCACTAAGAGTGGTGCACATATGATGGATGATCCCCAAGTATGAGTTTTTTATTTGAATTCTAACTAATTTCCCCTAGTTAATTGAGTTTATGTTGATTTTTCGAAAGGAATTCAAATTTGAACTACAACTGTTTGATAGTTTGGTCTGAAACTTTTGGAAAAATCATTTTAAGGTACACAACTAGTGGTTATATCACAGAAACATTGATAGTTATAGAAAATATCACCTCTTCCGATGATTATTCGTAGCGACCGTTTTGATCAGTTTTAAGAAAAAATGTAATAAAGTGATAAACACCTCAAAAAATCAAATCCTTTGGCATGGGCTCCTTATTTGTGTACTAGTTGCTATGAAAAATTATAAACTTGATTTTTGCCAACATTTGCAAAAAAAATATTCACAAAAAGGTCTATCATGTATGAACATCTAGAAGTTTGAAGCCAAATGACCAAGTTATGGTCATTTCGACGAGATAGTTTTTGATAATGATCTCATACTCCACACATAGGTGCATATTGGTATATTAAACAATCTTGCCAAAGGGATTCTTCAAATTATTTTCATAAATATCATTTTCCTTTTTTTAAGTGCAAAAAATGAGGTTTTTTGTGAAGTAAGTACAGAAAATATGATTCCAAATGGCACCCAACTATTTTTCACTAAGAGTGGTGAAGATATGATGGATGATCCCCAAGTATGAGTTTTTGCTTTGAATTCAAACTAAGTTCCCCTAGTTAATTGAGTTTATGTTGATTTTTCGAAAGTAATTCAAATTTGAACTACAACTGTTTGATAGTTTGGTCTGAAACTTTTGGAAAAATCATTTTAAGGTACACAACTAGTGGTTCTATCACAGAAACATTGATAGTTCTACAAAATATCACCACCTCCGATGATTAGTCGTAACGACCGTTTTGATCGGTTTTAAGAAAAAAATGTAATAAAGTGATAAACACCTCAAAAAATCAAATCCTTTGGAATGGGCTCCTTATTTGTGTACTATTTGCTATGAAAAATGATAAACTTGATTTTTGCCAACATTTGCAAAAAAAGTAATCACAAAAAGGTCTATCATGTATGAACATCTAGAAGTTTCAAGCCAAATGACCAAGTTATGGTCATTTCGATGACATAGTTTGTGAAAAAGATCTCATACTCCACACATAGGTGCATAGTTAAGTGCAAAAAATGAGGTTTTTTGTGAAGTAAGTACAGAAAATATGATTCCATATGGCACCCAACTATTTTTCTATAAGAGTGGTGCACATATGATGGATGATCCTCAAGTATGAGTTTTTTCTTTGAATTCTAAATAATTTCCCCTAGTTAATTGAGTTTATGTTGATTTATCGAAAGTAATTCAAATTTGAACTACAACTGTTTGATAGTTTGGTCTGAAACTTTTGGAAAAATCATTTTAAGGTACACAACTAGTGGTTATATCACAGAAACATTGATAGTTCTAGAAAATATCACCTCTTCCGATGATTAGTCGTAGCGACTGTTTTGATCGGTTTTAAGAAAAAATGTAATAAAGTGATAAACACCTCAAAAAATCAAATCCTTTGGCATGGGCTCCTTATTTGTGTACTAGTTGCTATGAAAAATGATAAACACCTCAAAAAATCAAATCCTTGAACATCTGGAAGTTTCAAGACAAATGACCAAGTTATGGTCATTTCAAGCCAAGCCAAATGACCGTGGTAAGACATCTCTGATGATCTACAACCGTCCGACAAGACATCTCTGATGATCTGCAACCATTTGAAACGGTCGCAGATCATCAGATACGTCTTGCCGCTGGTTGCCCAAAGATGCCTCTGCCGAGGGGAGGGTTCACCTTCAGCCTTCACTAAGTGTTGTCTGCTACCCGTGTGCTGCCAAAATGAACTACAATGAGGAGACACTTAGTGCTAAACATGTCCGGGAGGGGGGCTATATATAAGGTATGTGTGCTTCTTTAGTCCCGGTTGGTAACAACAACCGAGTCATGTGGGTCACGAAGTGGTCGTGATACTTCTGATCCAACAGCTCAGAATCTCTCAAAAGAAACACACCTCAGATCCAACGTCTCACAAGCGTTAGAAAGAAACACATGATCCATGTGCTTCTTTAGTCTCGGTTGGTAACACCAACCGGGACTAAATAAGCACATGGATCGTGTGTTTCTTTAAAGCACTTGTGAGCCGTTGGATGAAGATGTGTTTCTTTTGAGGGATTCTGAGCTGTTGGATGGGCACTATCATGAACAGTTAGTGAGTCACATGACCCTATATATAGCCCCCTCTTGAACATGTTCGGCAGTCATTGTCTCCTCATTCTACTTCATCGACAGAATACAAAGCATTCGGATTCACTGCATACGCCCAACTGTGCATTTCATATGCAGGCACTCACGAGCCACCGTTGGGCTGTATGCAGGTGAAATCGTGTGTTTTGTTCCATGCATCTACAAAATACTTCAGTTCACTTGTTCTTCTGATACAAAGCATTCGGATATTACACATCAACAATAATATCCCTCTCTAGTGTTTACTTGTTCTTCTGATTGCGCCGTAACCACGGACAATCTTCTTCATTTAACTTGATACTTGGATCAGTGTTGACTTTGAAGGGCGGAATGTCATGAAACTTATTGTAATCTTCTGACATGTCTGTCTTGTCATCCACTCCCACAATGACTCTTTTCCCTGAAAGAACTATGTGGCGCTTTGGCTCATCGTATGATGTACTCACTTGCTTATCTTTTCTTTTTTTCGGTAGGGTAGACATGTCTTTCACATAGAAAACCTGAGCAACTTCACTGGCTAGGACGAATGGTTCATTCTCGTACGAAAGATTGTTGAGATCCACTGTAGTCATTCCGTATCATGGGTCTACCTCTACCCCACCTCGTAGGTTGAACCATTTGCACTTGAACAAAGGGACCTTAAAAGTAGGTCCATAGTCAAGTTCCCATATCTCCTCTATGTAACCATAATATGTGTCATTTGTCCCGTTCCAGTTTGTTGCATCAAAGCGTACTCCACTGTTTTGGTTGGTGCTCTTTTTATTTTGGTTGGCTGTGTAAAATATATTTCCATTTATCTCGTACCCTTGAAAAGTCAATATAGTTGAAGCTGGTGATGTGGCCAACAAGTATAGCTGTTCTTCAACATTGGTGTCATTAATGAGACGTCTTTTTAACCAACTGCTGAAAGTCTTCATGTGTTCTCCATCAATATAATCTTCAGATTTTTCCGGGTATTTGGAGCGTAAAACATTCTTGTGTTCCTCGACATACGGACCCACCAAACTGGAATTATGTAGAACGGTGTCGTGTGCTTGAGTGAAAGAATCCCCGTCTTGACATATTGTTGCTTTCTTTCCTAGGGTGCCTTTTCCATGCAGTCTCCCCTCATGACGTGATTCAGGAACACCGATCGGCTTCAGACCAGGAATAAAATCTACACAAAACTCAATGACCTCCTCTGTTCCATAACCCTTGACGATGCTTCGTTCTGGCCTAGCCCGGTTATGCACATATTTTTTTAAGACTCCCATGAACCTCTCAAAGGGGAACATGTTGTGTAGAAATACAGGACCGAGAACAGAAATCTCTTCGACTAGGTGGACTACAAGGTGCGTCATAATATTGAAGAAGGTTGGTGGGAACACCAACTCGAAGCTGACAAGACATTGGACCACATTCTTCTCTAAATTTTTTAGAGTTAGTGGATTGATGACCTTCTTAGAAATTGCATTGAGAAATGCACATAGCTTCACAATGGGTTCTCGAACATTTTCCGGTAGAAGCCCTCTCAATGCAACCGGAAGTAATTGTGTCATAATCACGTGACAGTCATGAGACTTTAGATTCTGAAATTTTTGCTCTGCCATGTTTATTATTCCTTTTATATTTGATGAGAAGCCAGATGGAACCTTCATACTGCGAAGGCACTCAAAAAATATTTTATTCTCTTCTTTAGTAAGAGTGTAGCTTGCAGGACCTGGCTGATTCTCTGAATGAGTACCGTCTCGATGCATCTATTCGCTCATACGTTGATGGGTCTGCCTTCCTTTCGGTGTACCTTTTTTTGACTTCCCATACACGCCCAAGAAGTTTAGCAAGTTGCAGCAAATGTTCTTTGTCACGTGCATCACGTCGATTGCAGAGTGAATCTCTAGCATTATCCAATATGGCAGCTCCCAAAATATAGATTTCTTCTTCCACATGGGTACGTGGTTGTTTGCGTCATTCGGAACAGTGAGTCCACCAGGACCCTTTCCAAAGATTACTTTTAAATCCTTGACCATATCATGTATAGCCGAACTAGAAGGGCGGGTAGGCCTCGGCTGATGATCTGCCTCACATTTGTAATGCTTGCCTTTTTCCTTAACGGATGCTTGGGTACAAGAAACCGACGATGACCCAGGTACACATTCTTGTTACCTAAATGTATACTATCAGTCTCAGCTAAACAGTGTGTGCATGCATTGTATCCCTTGTTTGACTGTCCTGAAATGTTGCCTAGAGCAGGACAATCATTGATGGTTACAAAAAGCAAAGCTCGTAGATCAAATTCCTCCAGTTTGTGCTCATCCCACACACGTACACCTTCTTCACGTCACAACTGCAAAAGTTCTTCAACTAAGGGCCTGAGGTACACACCAATGTCGTTGCCATGTTGCTTCGGGCCTTGAATGAGCACTGGCATCATAATGTACTTCCGCTTCATGCACAGCCAAGGAGGGAGGTTATAGATACATAGGGTTGAAGGGGTTACGGTGCAGAAAACAATAATTTTCTAGCGTATGAAACCCTAACTTAGCCAGGATCTATCTATCTAGTACATGCGATAACGGTGGCGGAACGGGTTACATTACCTCCATGTAGACCGATAGCAGGGATTACGCTCCCGCACAAGCGTTGACGATGAATTCGTACGTAGCCGACCTCGAGGTCACGGAGAACTTGCCGCGATGATGAAGTCGATGACGCCTAGGTGTCGACGATGATCTGCGTCGACGGGCGTCGGGCGGAAGAAGGCAGAGCGCCAGCACCAGGGGTAGTGCGCCGGCGGCAGAGGGGGAGGCGGCGCGGCGGCTGCAGGGGGTGGAGACGACGTCGCCCAGGCTCCTCAAAAGAGTTACCTCCGAGCACTCACAAACATACGGAGCTTAGCGACAACCCCCGGTCATTCAGATCCAGCTGAAATCGCAGGGGTAGATCTTATCTGGAATCCCGCAGGGCAACGGTGCCCAGCGGTATAGCTTAGGTGGAGAGAGGGGGCAAAACGGGCGGAGAAACAGCTCGGCCGGCCTGCAATACAATTAATTGTATTTTCCAATGAATTAATCCAATTAATATGCCTTGCTATATAAAGGGGGAAGGGGGTGTGCAAACCCCCTGGCTCCCCCATGTGGGACTAAAGGAGGAGAGGGGAGGGGGGGTTCGGCCGAACCCCCCTTGGGCTTGTCCCACTCCTAGTCCAACTCGGACTAGGGGGCCCAAGCCTCCCCTTCCTTGGGTGGTGCGGCTCCCCCTTCTTGGGCCCTCTTAGGGCCCATGTAGGTGGGAGCCCCATTTTTCCTTTATTTAATTAATATTAAATTAATATAAAAATCCCATTAATTCATAATTAATATATTTATATATAATTCAATATCCCATGACTCCGAAACTATTTCGGAACCACCCGAATAACTTTCGGACATTCCTGGAACCATTCCAGACCTCCCCGGAACTCCTTCCGGACCACCGGAACTCTTTCCGGATCATTTCTCTCTATCCAACAAATTCCTATAATATTCCAGAACCTATCTCCTGGTGTCACTAAGACCTTAAGTTTGTTACGCTACGGTTCGAGAACACTCCAGACATGGTCGAGACACTCCGCTCACCAATGACCGTCAGGGATACCTGGAAGTATATGACGACCCCTGTGCATTCTACGAATATCGTCGTTGAACCATAAATATGATATTCATTCCCTTTGTCTCTGCGATACTACCTTGTCCGAGATATGATCGTAGACACACCGATGTCTTTGTGGTATCTCGTTACCGACGAAGGTTATTAACTCGTCTGCGATATTACATCTCCATGACCTAGTCATAAGCTGCGCAGCTATATAGATGCAATATCACCGAGTGGGCCCAGAGTATCTTTCCATTACAAGAATGAACAACTCCCGCTCTTGATCCTTACGTCTCGATGCTCTTTCGGAATACCCAAGATGGACACCGTTATTGTCATGCTATATAAGACACAACGTTTGATGCTCTCAAAGCACCCCTACGAAGCATCAATAAGTACGGTCTCACGGTCTAAGGAACAAGCTATCATATTCTTATCTATTGCAAATGACAAACATCGTAATACGATCTTATTGCAATACTTTGCGTATGTCCATCACCTTATTCAACTAACAAGATGACCCCATTGTCAACCGACGTCATTGTCCTTGATCGGGAATCTCGATCAACTGTTGCCCAATGGACTAGCTCATATAGAGGCTTGCTAGGGACCTGGTTGTCTATGTATCACACGTGTATCAATAATTCCGATTAATACAGTTATAGCATAATACACAAACCTATTATAAACTAATGAGATAATGCAATAAATACTACTTATTTGTTTGCCTCTAGGGCATATCTCCTTCAGTCTCCCACTTGCACTAGAGTACAAATAAACTAGCTGCATTTTACTTTATCATAATCCCTTATCAAATAAGAATCATTTGATAATGCTTGCTTGTGGAAGAGTGTTACTGCACAATCCATGATTGTACATGCTTTTTGCGATTCACTGATATCAACTTGCTTGATATCACCATGTTGTCCAACAACATATATGCAAATACCGTAGCTAAGTGAGACTTCTGTTTCCCAGCGCTTACTCTGATTATACTAACCAGATAACTGCCCTGAAAAACACACTCAGCCATAGAGAGCCCCTCGTAACAATTACAAACTCGCGATATCTACATACTTTCACACCAATGTAGAAAACTTGACATTCTAATGTCAATCCAACAACAAACACACTTCTACTTCCAGTAAATTCTAAATTTACTTTTATAACTGCTCTTCTTCCAAAGAACATCGGTTATATTTCATCGAGCAGATAATATGGTTTCTGTATGATGTCTAATATTACATAATAGACCCTCATGTCATACAACCATTACTTTCATGCATCATTACTCTTAATAATCAATTGGATTTCAAAGGACCATCCTTTTGATTCTATTCTGACTCCTCAGATATAATCCAAAACCAACTCGACTAACTATTTAAAAATTCCCGTTCTACTTCAAAATAGACACTAACTTTCAAATAGTTTCACAACTTCATCCTATTCTATTGGTACAGTTTCACAATGTGTTTACTACACAAGATGAATTCGACTCCCACTCAAAACATGTTTCCACATATTTGAGAACACGAGCTCCCACTCAAAAACTTGTTATCCACATATTTGAGTTCCTAAGCTCCCACTCAAAAATATGTTCTTCACATATTTCTCCCGAGTGAACTAACTATGACTCCCACTTAAATCGACATTTTGGTCAAACCAAAATCATTGATCTACTATCAATTCGAATTTAATACAAACTATAGTATTATATTAATACAAATCCCTCAGACTTCAAGCATGTCTACACAAATGTAGTCAACAAATTTTATCTTGTCCAAGACACATTTCTTGACAAGACATGCCACCGCGTCTTTCTTACAGTCACATTTCTCATATAACACTTTATATGACGATTAAACAATATTATTCCTCTAATAAGAATTGCAGCAACAATTACTCTCTTAATCCTTTCAAATGTAACTTGGATTTCCAGGCTCAAAAAGCCTTTGTTCGTACTCTGATATTTTTTCAACTTTCTTTGTATTCATATAGTGCACCTTGATCTGTCAACAAGATCTGAAACACTTAATACAGTGCTGTGACCTGACAGCAATAATAAATATAACAGAACTTTATTTAGAAGTTTCTTTCATGAAAATATTATGATCTTTATGAAGAGGATTGCAAGCAGAAAATAATTTTCTAGTCTCCCTCACTCTTAATCACCAAATTTTCATTAGCAGACATATACTCTTTGGAACACCTTCCAACATAGGTCTGGCACTTTATTTCAAGCTTCTAATTCCAATCCATAAACCATAATTCGAAAAATCATATTTTCCTCGGAATTACATAGACAACAAACTAAGTTTTGTTTCTATTTGGTTTTGGAATACACTCTCATCCAATGCGAGTAATCTACAAAGAACTACTCATGTACATTCCGAATTATCGTATAATCATATACAAGTAGACACTACTGTCGATCCTACGAATTCTCGTTGAGGAAAATATCCATTTTCTAAAGTGGACATCGACTATAATGTCTCGAACATATTAGGAGATTCTAAGACAGATTCTGACAGACCACACTTTATATAAAATAGAGCATGATTATAATTCCCCACATATCACTATATATGACATTATAATATTGTGAAACAAATTTCCACACATCTTTTGTGTTGAAACCATAATTCAAAAATATTGTCCTTTGATCGAATTTTGTGAATACAATATTCACTAATCTTTCTTCTGAAAAACCCCATTTGATCTATTAGCAAATTAATTTCAGACTCCATAATTTATCGGGCAAATACTCCTATTTACCAAAATCATGGAAGAATTCGGATCATGCAATAACACCATTGATTAATCATAAAAAATGACTCTCAATCAATTTCCTCTAGTATTGCAACTTCAATACTGCATTTCAAACTTAATCAATTTTGGCACTCGAAATACTTAAATGGACCAAAATTATCCATTACTTCTTGCATTGCCTTTATGACTAAATTCGATGGTGTTTGTTCTTTGGACACATAATTTTATCATCCCCGCTATTATAAATGTATATCATACGCATAATGTAATTGAGATGTGATGCAAATTACTCATAACATGAAACAACTGCTTTGTTTCATAACATAAAACAACTGATTTGTTCTATATGAATAATTATGTCTTGCAACATTCAAGACACCAAACTAGATCACACTCTCACTATTACAAAATGTCTTGTAAAAAACTATTGATGATAACTAATATGATATCTCGAGGGCGTGAGCACTACTGGCCATGAACTTGCCATCACTTGTGCACTGTCACGTCACCCTTCGCCGCATACTTGTGATAATCAGGTACTGTTTCATAAACAGAACAAGTATTAAATATTTTTCACCAAGTATGAGAAGAATACATTTATATCTTCATATATCAAATATACCCGTGGCGTCGAAGAACTCTTCTTCGATGGAATCAACTTTTAGAGATTTGAACTTGTTCACAAATGTGAAGAAGCTCATCAAGTCTCTATAGCATGTTCACGCACATGCTATTCACAGCTAGGAGGTAAAGCACAATCTCTATTGCACTGGAGTTCGCTATCTAGAAATCATAGATATTCGTAAGCCTGAAGTAGATGTCACACAACTTCTTCAACTGAGTCTCCAGACAGGTATGCTCCCCATGTGAATGGTCCAGAACTTTCTAAGCTGTCTGAACTGCTCAATTCATCTTTGAAGTGACCTCTGATCGCATCAATCACGACATATGGCTCCATGTGTTGAAACAACTTTCAACTCAGGTGCTAGGCATACGCTCATGACGACCTTCACTTCCATGAAAATATCATGATGCTTACGGAACTCATCATCTTGCTCCTTGCTATCAGAATCATCTGGTCTAACTCCTAACTAATGTTCTAGGACATATAGGATGTTTGTTGTGTTTGGAGAATGTTTCTAAAACCAATGTACCAGCTGATGAAGTTGGACCCGTCGGCTTCTAAGGTAGAATCCGAGCTCTTGAGGAAGCAACCGAAGTGTAGTTCCGTAGTCTCCAGATGTGATAGCAAAAGAGGTAAGGTAAAGTTTATAATATATAGGTGAGTTTTACTTCTATAATCTCATTACCAAAAACACACCCCACCAAGATTATTATCCCTAAAAATAATAATGGCGATTACACGACCCTCATCCACCACACCACCCCCGATCATCACGGCCGGCAGCATAGCTTCAAAGGTGGACATAAAATGTCGATCACAACAACTCTGTGACTCGTGCTCGATCTTTCGATCTTCCCGTGTTCCGAGGCCATATTTCTGGATATGCTAGGCTCGCCAATCAAACCTCGAAGACCCTGCGCGTGCAACATGGCTTACACCCACTGTATGCGAACGACGAGATGTGTGACACCCGATCATCACGGCCTGCCTCATAACGTAGAACTTTCTTGGTGGTGCGCAACGAGGGAGAACACAATTTTGGTATTTGTTAGGGATCATCCTATTTATGATGCTACCGTTGTATATCTAGCATATAAGCAATCAATAGGATGCACACACAACAACACACAATAATGATGCAATGAAGTGCGATGTGACATGGTCGATGCGCCTGGACCTTCATGGCGCCATGTGCCTGGCCCCCGGCGCCCCGGCATGACTCCGAGTCTACAGAGCCCTCCATTGCCTCCGACAGTACGAGTAATATCAAAACTTACCGTAATCATGTCACATAAAATAACGCCTCTGCAAAACAAAGTTAGACGCCTCTAGCTTTATTTGGTTTTGCAAGTTTTACGTGGCATATAGGCTTATTCGTAAGAGAATCGCTTCCCTACCTACGAACTTTGTACCACAACGTCGATCGTATAATTCCATGTTTAAGCATCCCTTTCGGGCCCTCCATTGAAAATGCTTTGCCGACTAAAGAGAGAGAGAGAGACAGACACCCGCCAGCCACAGATACGGTGCAAGCCGTATGTCAGTAGTGGAACCAGTCTCGCGTAAGCGTACGCGTAAAGTCGGTCCAGGCCGCTTCATCAACTCAATACCGAAGGCATCGCAAGTGCACGTTAGAGGGTAGCAAATATAAGAAAGACGCCCTCATTCAACATGAGTTCTAACCGTACCAGCAGTACTACGCATAGATCAGCTCTGATACCACTGAAGGGGTTACGGTGCAGAAAACAATAATTTTCTAGCGTATGAAACCCTAACTTAGCCAGGATCTATCTATCTAGTACATGCGATAACGGTGGCGGAACGGGTTACATTACCTCCATGTAGACCGATAGCGGGGATTACACTCCCGCACAAGCGTTGACGATGAAGTCGTACGTAGCCGACCTCGAGGTCGCGGAGAACTTGCCGCGATGATGAAGTCGATGACGCCTAGGTGTCGACGATGATCTGCGTCGACGGGCGTCGGGCGGAAGAAGGCATTGCGCCAGCACCAGGGGTAGTGCGCCGGCGGCAGAGGGGGAGGCGGCGTGGCGGCTGCAGGGGGTGGAGACGACGTCGCCCAGGCTCCTCAAAAGAGTTACCTCCGAGCACTCACAAACATACGGAGCTTAGCGACAACCCCCGGTCATTCAGATCCAGCTGAAATCGCAGGGGTAGATCTTATCTGGAATCCCGCAGGGCAACGGTGCCCGGCGGTATAGCTTAGGTGGAGAGAGGGGGCAAAACGGGCGGAGAAACAGCTCGGCCGGCCTGCAATACAATTAATTGTATTTTCTAATGAATTAATCCAATTAATATGCCTTGATATATAAAGGGGGAAGGGGGTGTGCAAACCCCCTGGCTCCCCCATGTGGGACTAAAGGAGGAGAGGGGAGGGGGGGTTCGGCCGAACCCCCCTTGGGCTTGTCCCACTCCTAGTCCAACTCGGACTAGGGGGCCCAAGCCTCCCCTTCCTTGGGTGGTGCGGCTCCCCCTTCTTGGGCCCTCTTAGGGCCCATGTAGGTGGGAGCCCCCTTTTCCTTTATTTAATTAATATTAAATTAATATAAAAATCCCATTAATTCATAATTAATATATTTATATATAATTCAATATCCCATGACTCCGAAACTATTTCGGAACCACCCGAACAACTTTCGGACATTCCTGGAACCATTCCAGACCTCCCCGGAACTCCTTCCGGACCACCGGAACTCTTTCCGGGTCATTTCTCTCTCTCCAACAAATTCCTATAATATTCCAGAACCTATCTCCTGGTGTCACTAAGACCTTAAGTTTGTTACGCTACGGTTCGAGAACACTCCAGACATGGTCGAGACACTCCGCTCACCAATGACCGTCAGGGATACCTGGAAGTATATGACGACCCCTGTGCATTCTACGAATATCGTCGTTGAACCATAAATATGATATTCATTCCCTTTGTCTCTGCGATACTACCTTGTCCGAGATATGATCGTAGACACACCGATGTCTTTGTTGTATCTCGTTACCGACGAAGGTTATTAACTCGTCTGCGATATTACATCTCCATGACCTAGTCATAAGCTGCGCAGCTATATAGATGCAATATCACCGAGTGGGCCCAGAGTATCTTTCCATTACAAGAATGAACAAATCCTGCTCTTGATCCTTACGTCTCGATGCTCTTTCGGAATACCCAAGATGGACACCGTTATTGTCATGCTATATAAGACACAACGTTTGATGCTCTCAAAGCACCCCTACGAAGCATCAATAAGTACGGTCTCACGGTCTAAGGAACAAGCTATCATATTCTTATCTATTGCAAATGACAAACATCGTAATACGATCTTATTGCAATACTTTGCGTATGTCCATCACCTTATTCAACTAACAAGATGACCCCATTGTCAACCGACGTCATTGTCCTTGATCGGGAATCTCGATCAACTGTTGCCCAATGGACTAGCTCATATAGAGGCTTGCTAAGGACCTGGTTGTCTATGTATCACACGTGTATCAATAATTCCGATTAATACAGTTATAGCATAATACACAAACCTATTATAAACTTATGAGATAATGCAATAAATACTACTTATTTATTTTCCTCTAGGGCATATCTCCTTCAAGAGTCACGGGCCAAGTGCTGTGACTGGAGCTCTGCTCTCCAAAAGGATTAAAGTCATCTGTACTTAGACCAAATCTTAAGTTCCTTGCGTCATCTGAAAATGTCGGGAACTCTCTGTCAATTTTTCTCCACTGGGACCCATCCGCGGGGTGTCTCAACATCAAGTCTTTTTTACGATCTTCTTTGTGCCAACGCAACAACTTGGAATGCTCTCTATTGCTGAACAAACGTTTCAACCGTGGTATTATAGGAGCATACCACATCACCTTTGCAGGAATCCTCTTCCTGGGGCGCGGCTCGCCCTCAACATCACCAGGGTCATCTCGCCCGATCTTATACCGCAAAGCACCGCATACAGGACATGCATTCAATTTTTCGTGCTCACCGCAGTAGAGGATGCAGTCATTAATGCAAGCGTGTATCTTATGCACCTCTAATCCTAGAGGGCATACCACCTTCTTTGCTTCGTACGTACTAGACGGCAATTCGTTATCCTTTGGAAGCATCTTCTTAACTATTTTTAACAAATTTTCAAATCCCTTGTGAAAGTGCATTCTATGTACTCCCAAGTTTTGGTGACTACTGACAACACAAAAAGTATTCTAATGTTTGTGATGAAGCATGCAGGCTATTTTACAGGTTAACTGTCAAAGAGGAATACTTAGGTTGCCTAAATGTCATTTCAATTACACCTGGTTTTTGTTCAGGATTTCAGTCAGGATATTTCCGGGGCCCGGAAATTTCCGGTCCACAGACCAGAGATTTCCGAGCCATCCTTAATTATCACTAAGTCTAAATTGAAATGCGTACTGACTCCAACTCAAGCTGAGCCGGAAATCCTCTCGGAGATTTCCGGCGCTCGGAGATTTCCGAGCCCCAGCCCGGAGATCTCCGAGTGACAGAAGAATTTCGACCAAGACTATAACTCAGATGCGTACTGACTCCAAAACATATTTAGCCGGAAATCCTCTCGGAGATTTCCGGCGCTCGGAGATTTCCGAGCCCCAGTCCGGAGATCTCCGAGTGACAGAGGATTTTCGACCAAGTCAAGAAGCCCAACCAGTACTGATCCAGATTCTAATTCAGCCAGAAATTGCACCGGAAATTTCCGGGGTCCGGAGATCTCCGGTCCTCAACCCGGAGATTTCCGGGCTGGCGGCTGTGCAACGGGCAGCCAGCATTCTAAGCTTCCAGATTTTCTCTCTCCTCCATTGGTGCTGAAGCTCGTTTCTCCCGGATCTCTCAATCTACCCACTCAAATTCGTTGATACTTGGGGATCTGAGGGAGAAGCCACCGATCTACATCTCCACCGAAGCGATTTGACTTTCCCCCTCTATTTCTTGAGGGGCAACGAATCTAGGGTTCCTTTGTGGATAGCTAGGTTCAACCTTGTGTAATTTGATCCTTTGTGGAAGTGACCTGTTGTGGTCGTTGTGAGAGCCCCCAATTCAGTTGTGGGTGTGTGCCTCACGAATTTGTACGGGATTTTCTCCGCCCTTAAAGGAGTCCTTAGTGGAAGTGTGGATTCGCACCTTTGTGGTCGAATTCACAGGAGAATAGGGTGAGGCCTTTGTGGCGTTGAGCAAACCTTTGTGGTAGCTCACACCTCTCCAACGAGACGTACACCTATGTGGTGAACTCGGGATAAAACCTTGGTCTTCGAGTTCCTACGGTTGTTTCGTTCCACTCTCCTTTACCGCATCTTTATTTCCTGTACTTGACTTTGTTTCCTTGTAGTTTGTCACTTGTATCATCTAGTTGCACATCTAGACAGTTTACTTTCCGCTAGCCTAAAAACTGAAAAAGAGATAAAAATTGGTCACCACCTATTCAGCCCCCCCCCCCTCTAGGTGGTCAACTGCCGTTCAATTGGTATCAGAGCCAGGTTGTCTCTTAAAAGCTTCACCGCTTGAGACCAACCTTGGACAATGCAAGTTGACCCAAAAGAGGGTTCCGAAACGGACGTCGCGACTTTGGCGGCAATGCAAGAGAAAGGTGCCACTATGGCCGATATCAACTCTTTGGAAACAAAGTTGACATCGTCTATACAAACCGAGTTCAAGAAGTTTCATGATATGCTTGAGTCTCTCAAGACATCTAAAGAAACCTCTCTTGCATTGCCCTCAAAGCCTCCGGTGCTTCCGGGCATTACTCTTGATGTGGACCCCGAATTGATAAAGGGAAAGCAATTGGCTTTGGATGGGAAGGGTGATGCTAGTAGTTCCTCAACCCATCAAAACACTCCATCATCCAATGATGAAGTGCCTAAAGGCTACAACGCCACTCCTCCCCCGTCCCAATACCATACCCCCGATCCCATTATTCCTCACCCGCAAGTTTCTCATAGGGGTGATCCCCCATTGCTCAAAGATTACACTTTTTCTCAATGGCAATACATGATGAAGTCTCATGTTTGCAGTTCTTCAATCGAGTTGTGGCGCATCATTCAAGTTGGATACAAGCCGCATGATCCGACCAACCTAACAAGAAGAGAAGTGGTGGAGGCTCAACTTGATGCCACCGCTCTCTACATGATCCAAAAGGCGGTTGGGAACAAGGACATAGCTCGCATTCAACATCTCACCACCGCCAAGGAGACATGGGATGGTCTATCCGAGTTGTTCGTTGGAAATGATAGCATGAGAAGGAACCGCTATGACTCTTTGAGCAATGAAGCCGAGGGCTTCTTCAAGCTTGATGGTGAAGACCAGGTGATGATGTATCAAAGATTGGTGACCATAGCCACAAGCTTTCGAGAAGTGGGTGCCTCTCATATTGATGATGCTTGGATCGAAAGGAAGTATGTTAGCTCTATGATGGCTTGTGAGCCTACCGACGTCAAGAGTCTTCAAGGAAGACACAACTATCATCTCATGACATCTAATGAGGTTATGCAAGAGATGGCCGCATACAAAGTGGGCACGAAAAATGCTCAAGATGCAAGGGCTCTTGGAATGCAAAGAGGAACAACCAACCTTGCTTTGAAGGCTACCGTTGAGGAAGACAACGATGATGATGATCAAGGAAGCTTTGCCGCCATGTCCGAGGAAGCACTCAAGATTGCTTGCAACGACCATCTTGCTCTTGCAGCTCGCACCTTTTGGAACAATCCCTCAAGAGGCAAGATGCGTTTTGACAAGAATGCACCTCAAGCCGATAGGGTCTCACCCTCCAAGTCAAGGACATGTTACAATTGTCAAGACAAGTTCCATTTCGTTGCCGAGTGCCCTTATGAGAAAAGAGAAGAGAATGGTGGACGTCTAGTGCTCAAGGACAAAACCAAGATGCCTCCCAAGAAGGCCTATGGAAAGAAGAAGCATTTTAACAAGAAGCCTCGCATCATGTTGTTGACTCAAGAGGAGTATCCCACCGATGATGAAGAGTCGGAGGAAGAAACCCCAAATGAAGTGGCGGCCCTTGCCACTACCTCGACAACTATCATCTCTCCATCAACGACAAGAACTCCTTCAACTACGACAAGCTCTTCATCGTCTCTATTCACATCGCCTAATGAGAACCCCATCACCAAGAGCTCAAAGTGTCTTATGCCAAAGGCATCGGAGGTACCTTCATCCTCCTCCTCTCTCATGAATGAAATGAATGAGCTTGATGATGCCTCTAGCTTTCAAATCAAGCAAGAGCTTGTGGCGTTCGACTCCTTTATCACTAACTTGCAAGGTGATAGCAAGAAACATGTTGGTGCCCTCATGGTTCGAATTGGTGAGCTAGAGCATCTCAATGAAGAGAAGGGTAAGATAGAAAGAGAAGACGCTATTTCTCTATCTTATTTGAAGTCCTCTCTTGAGGAGATTGAAGAGTCTCATGCTCGTCTTGAGGAGCAACTTGAAACTATTGAGGAAACTCATAACTCCTCACATGCTAAGCTCATTAGGATCGTGATATGTACTTTGCTAAATTCAAGATGGCTCAACAAGATAAAGCCGAATTTGTGGTTGGGGATGTTCGACTCATTGAGGACATGGAAAAGCTCGTCATCGCTCACAAAGCTTTGGAGAGTGAACTTGCTCTTCTAAAAGAGTCGTATACCCAACTTCAAACTCGGCTAACTAACCTTGATTCTCTTAGCATCTCTACCTCTAAGTGTTCTTGTGATAATGCTAATCTTGTGAAGGAGAATGCTAGGTTGAAGAGTGAGATGACTAAGGCCGCCACATCCAAGATCATCCTTCTTAAAGGTAAACAAGTTGTTGAGACTCCCATCGTGGAGCCTCACACTCGACAAGGAAAGGAAGGTCTTGGATATGTGCCTCCCATTAAGATGAATGCCAAGAAGGGCATTCCCAAGAGCATCAAACCCATTCAAGCCAAGAAGGCCGACTCCATTCAATCCAAGGAAGGTCTTGCGAGTAGGAATGTCACAAGGGGCAAACCTACTCGTAAAGATCACGCCGGGGACAACAACCCTAACTATGCTTTATATGTCGATTATTATGGGAATGTTTGTGCTCGTTACATTGGACCCTACTATGGTTTTATTTCATATGCTATTTGGGTTCCTAAATCTCTTGTCGCTAACCATAAAGCACCCATGTGAAGCAATGGGTTGCTAAATGCAAGAATTAATCTCTTGTAGGATCTTGCTCCCGGTGGTTCAAAATGGATAATTGATAGTGGATGTACAAGTCATATGACCGGGAGCAAAGAACTTGTTACGGAGTTGAAACCTAATGAAGATCAAGTAACCGTAACTTTTGGTGACTTATCAAGGTCTAAGGTAACCGGGTTTGGCAAAGTGGTAGTTGCCCCCGACATTTCTCTTGTCAATGTCATGCTTGTTGAATCTCTTGGCTATAATTTGTTATCGGTTCGTGCCTTAACAAAGATGGGGATCTCTCCCTTCTTTGATAAGGACATTGTGGTCCTCTTATGGAGCAAGTCGCTAAGAGTGGCTTTCGTGGGACACGTGGAGCATGAGCTCTATGTGGTGGACTTCTCAGGAGCCACCACTTCTCAAGCCATGTGTCTCTTCGGAAAAGCCGACGTGGGTTGGCTTTGGCATCGCCGACTAGCTCACGTAAACATGCGTACTTTGCAAAGTCTTCACAAGGGTGGCCACATTCTTGGACTAAAAGATCATGTTTCCTTTTCAAGGGATCGAATTTGTAGAGCTTGTGTGGAAGGCAAGATGCATGACATTCCTCATCCAAGCAAGACCATAATATCGTCATCCCGGATTTTGGAACTCCTTCATGTTGATCTATTTGGACCAATTCCGGAGATAAGTCTTGGTGGCAAGAAATATTGCCTCGTGAATGTTGATGACTATTCAAGATATACTTGGGTCTATTTCTTCAATACCAAGGATGAAACTCAACAAGTCTTCATCGATTTCTCAAAGGAATTTCAACGCCAATATGACCTTCCCATTTTGGTTATTCGTAGTGACAATGGGTCGGAATTCAAGAACTACACTCTTAACGACTTTCTTAGTGAAGAAGGCATTCGTCATCAATATTCCGCTGCTTACACTCCTCAACAAAATGGTGTTGCCGAAAGAAAGAACCGGACTCTCATCGATATGGCGAGATCTATGTTGGCGGAGTTCAAGTCTCCCATCAACTTTTGGGCGGAGGCTATTTCCACCGCATGTCACTCATCTAATCGCCTCTACTTCCGCAAAGGTTTGAAGAAGACTCCATATGAGATCCTCACCGGCAATAAACCCAACATTGGCTACTTCCGAGTGTTTGGATGTAAGTGCTATTATCTAGTCAAGGGTGTCCGGTTGGGTAGGTGTCTCTTGAGGGGATCTTTGTCGGTTATGGTAGCGAGTCCCACACTTATAGAGTCTTTGATAAATCCTCCCGGATTATCATAGAGTCTTGTAGTGTGGAATTCGATGAAAATGATGGCTCCCAAGTGGAGCAAGTTGGTGTTTGTGATGTAGGTGATGAACAACCTTTTGATGCTATTAAGAAGATGGGGGTGGGCTTTCTACGCCCAATTTAAGTCCATAAAGAAGTTGTTCAAGATGATTCAAGTTCTCCCATCAAGGAAACCTCACCATCACAAGAACCACAAGGTGGCTCACCCATAGAAAATGATGATTTCCCTCAAGAACAATCTCAAGATCCTCCTCAACAAGGGCATGCTATTTCTTCTCAAGATGAAGCTCATGATGAATCGCAACAAGATCTTCATCAACAAAAAGATCATGCCTCCTCCACCAAGATTATCGAAGCCAACTCCACTTCTCCAAGTTCTACTCAAGGGCAAGATCATCCTTCTCCACCTCATGAAAAGACTTCTCATGATGATCAAGGCCCACAAGAAGGTCAAGACGAGGATCCAAAGGATCAAGATGGTCAAGAAATTGTCCCCACCACAAGGGCGGCAACTGAAACTCGTCGTCAAGCTCTCTTTGCAAAGTTTTGTAACTTAGAGCATTATCTCTCGACAAGGTCATTGGTGATATTCGAGCAAGTGTCTCCACACGAAGTCAATTAGCTCACTTTAGTGAGCATCAAGCACACATTTCCATGGTCGAGCCCAAGTAAGTCTTTGATGCTCTTGAAGATCCCGATTGGCTAGGGGCTATGCATGAAGAACTTAACAACTTCGAGCGCAACAAAGTGTGGCGTCTAGTTGAGAAGCCTAAAGATTGCCGCAACGTTATCGGCACTAAGTGGATCTTCAAGAACAAGCAAGATGAACATGGTATCGTTGTGAGGAACAAGGCGCGGTCGGTGGCTCAAGGCTTCTTTCAAGTCGAAGGCCTCGATTTTGGAGAAACTTTCGCGTCGGTCGCAAGACTCGAATCGATACGTATTCTCATCGCTTTTGCTTCTCACCATGGTTTCAAATTGCAACAAATGGATGTAAAATCTGCTTTTCTTAATGGTCCATTGCAAGAACTTGTTTATGTTAAACAACCCCCGGGTTTTGAAAACCCCAACCATCCTCACCACGTCTATGTCTTGGACAAAGCTCTCTATGGCCTTAAACAAGCCCCCCGTGCATGGTACGAGCACTTGAGAGAGTTCTTGGTAGACCGTGGATTTGAGGTTGGGGTAATCGATCCCACTCTTTTCACTAAAAAGGTTAATGGTGAACTCTTCATTTGTCAACTATATGTCGATGACATTATCTTCGGTTCTACTAACCGTGTGTTCAATGATGAGTTTTCCAAGCTAATGACCGACAAGTTCGAGATGTCCATGATGGGTGAACTCAAGTTCTTTCTTGGCTTTGAGATAAAGCAATTGAGGAAAGGGACTTTCATTTGTCAAGCCAAGTATATTCAAGAGATGATCAAGAAATTCAAATTGCTTGGACTTAACGGTGTGACGACTCCTATGCAAACCAAGTGCCACCTCCAACTCAACCCCGACGGTAAAGAGGTAGACCAAAAGGAGTATCGTTCTATGATTGAGTCTCTTCTTTATTTGTGTGCCTCTAGGCCCGATATCGTTTTAAGCGTGGGAGTGTGTGCTCGTTATCAAGCCGCGCCTAAGGAAAGTCATTTGATGGCCGTAAAGAGAATCTTCAGATATTTGGTTCATACCCCTTGCTTTGGGTTGTGGTATCCCAAAGATGGCACATTGTCTCTTTGTGGATATACGGACTCCGATTGGGCGGGCGACATTGATGATAGGAAGTCCACATCCGGAACGTATCAATTTCTTGGAAGATCTTTGGTGAGTTGGTCCTCGAAGAAACAAAATTGTATCTCATTATCCACGGCGGAGGCCGAGTATGTTGCTGCCGCAAGAGGATGTACTCAACTTCTTTGGATGCGGCAAACTTTAAAGGATTACGGTGTCCTCTTGGACAAAGTGCCGCTTTTATGTGACAATGAGAGTACCATCAAAATTGCGTACAATCCGGTGCAACATTCAAGGACCAAGCACATTGAGATTCGTCATCACTTCATCCGCGATCACGTGGCACGAGGAGATATTGATCTATCATATGTTGGTACAAGGGATCAATTGGCGGATATCTTCACGAAACCCCTTGATGAAGCCCGTTTTTGCTACTAGAGGAATGAGCTCAGTATCATAGATTCTCGGGCCTTGGCTTGAGCTCCGCACACACACTCCAACGTTTAAGGTTTTATAAGATCTAGAGGTACGCATGGACTTAGGGGGAGTGTTTTCCTAATACATTGGACTCTTCCTCCCCCTATTATGCATATAGTGACATATCATTGCTAAAACTTCAAATTGAATCTAATTTGTGAGCTTCAATGTTGAGATGTAGTTATGGACCCAAGATATATCTTCGCGGTACCATGCTACAACTCATACACGGTGGCCTCGGCCACCAACTCTCTTTCTCTTTGGATTCCATTTGGTTTTATTATTTTATTCTCACTTGCATTGTCTTTGGTTCTTTTGGGAAAACACACTCTTGGTGGTCTTCTCTTGTGTTTTATGGTTTTTGCAACTTGAGTGTGTCTTCTTTTCAGTTTGAGTATCTATCCTAAGCCTTTCACTATCCTGTAAACATGCTTTTCCCCACTCATGTCCCTTTTTGGTATCTTGTTCCTGGAGTTTTTGGGTTTGAACGGAAATCTCCGAGCCTTACTCGGAAATCTCCGGGCCACCAGAAAATTTCGAGACTAAGTCCATTCAAAAAATCAGCACTGACCTGCGTTGATTCTTGACCGGAAATAGTCCCGGAAATTTCCGGAGTCCGGAAATTTCCGAGCTGAGACTCGGAAATCTCCGACCCCTGCGATTTCTGGCACCTAAGTCCTTTTCAATTTCGGCACTGACCTCAGGCGAAGCTGAATCGGAATTAGAGCCGGAAATCTCCGGGGTCCGGAAATCTCCGGTCCGATGTCCCGAAATCTCCGAGTGTGCCAAAAGTTTTCCAGGGCTAAGTCCTATCCGGAAATAGCCCCGGAAATCTCCGGCACCCGGAAATTTCCGAACCTCAGTCCGGAAATTTCCGGTTCAAATTTTCCTGTCTATATAAGGGCACGGGTGGACCGGCCGGTTCGGCCAGTTCATCCACCCCGTGCCCTAATCCTCTCTCTCCTCCGAAAATCTCCATTTTTTTCCTTTCCTCGCTGCGGGTGGATCGTTCGAGGGTTTCTTGCGTGCTTCGGGGATCTGCTTCTCCTCGTCAAGGGCTTCGTTTCCATCCGCACGCTTTTCGCAATGTCCTCCGGTAACTCCTCTTATTTCAAATCTAGGACGAAACTTGTTTTCGTTTAACCTACCAGATTTAGGAGGTTGTTGGTTGTTTCCTTTGGTAGAATTGCTCCCCTAGGCATGTTCTACCTTCCATATGCACAGATCTGTTTTTCATCCATAGATTTTGTTCAGATCTGTCAAAATTTCGTGCAGACCGGAAATTTCCGGTCCTCACTCGGAAATCTCCAGACCCCGGAGATCTCCGAGTCAGACCCGGAAATATCCGGCCTGCTCAGAATCAAAACAGCAAAGTCCAGAAACTATGTTTGCCAAAACTTTTCTAGTATGTTCCTTTTTCAATCTTGGACATGAGTGCTTACCCCATATGCTTTATATCCACTCTATGCTGTGTACCTGCAGGTTCCAACCCTCGTGGCCACTACAAGCAAATAGCTACTCGCGGAAGAGCCAAACACGTTCACTCACGCCCTCCCAGTGGGTCCTCCAGTGAAGAGAACTCACAAACTGAGTCCTCAGCCATCCTCAGGAAACCTATTGGTGCTAATAAGAAGAAGAAGACCGAGCTCCGCCTTGAAGACTTCAACAAAGGAAGTTTTCGCAAGTGGCGAAGTGACCTATCCTATGATGTGGAGTCTGATGATCCCACTTACTTTTGCACTGAGATGGCATGGATCTACAGGGAAGTCTATCAGAAGTTCTCCATTGACAAGCCAATCTGCCCCATGAAGTGGATTGACTTTGACAAATTAATGAAGAAGGCAGATTATTTTGGTGGTGCTGTGAAGGTGTGTGGTCTTTTGGGTTTGGAGCCATTGATGAGAACTGAGTGCAGCTACATCGTCTCTCTTATACATCAGTTCTATGCCACTGTGGTGTTTGACTCCTCAGAGGATATTGGGATGACTTGGATATCTGGCAGGCAGCGCTTGACTTCTTCCTTCAGAGAGTTTGCTCAGATTCTTGGATGTCCTTTCCGTGGTCTTTCTACTGCAGCTGGTTCCCGCATGCATGTCCATGGCGTGTCCTACAACAAACACGTCATGACTGATCTATGCCAGCCTGGAGGGAGGATTGGCTCTCAGAATGGCCTCCTACCCACTTATGATATCCTACTGCGCATGTTCCGTTGGACCATTGCTCCCATTGCCGGCAATGCAGATAATATTGCCGGGGCTCTAGTAAACTTGATGGCCAAAGCTCATGATGCCTATCTTGGGGAGTATGCAGTTGAGCAGGAGGTCTATAAGGTGGATGTCATGGACTTTATTTTCCAGGAGATGTCACTAGCAGTCTTTGAGAGGAAAGTTCCTCCATATGCTCCTTATATCATGCTGCTCATCAAGAGCCTCTACAAGCTGTCTGAGCAAGACGGTGATGACTTTGATGCAGCTTTTGCCACTCAGCCTCACAAGCCAGCCCTGCTTGTCCAGAAATCTGCTCACTTGGTTCAACAACAAGCCACCATGTATGAGATCAATGAGGATGACATTTTTGGTGGTCCATCTAGGGTTCCCTCCAATCCCAACATCAAGAAAGCTGCCAAGAAAAGTCGCCCCTGGGTAGTTCGAGCAATTGAGAAAATCATGAACATGAACTGTTGCATTCACAGTGAGAACTACTCCATCTACTCCCAGAACCATCGCATTATGCAGCGCCAAGAAGCAATGATGGCTCACATGAAGATGCCTGCTCCGAATCAACCTTTGAAGCCTCGGGTTCCCTTCAAGGATTGGAATGCAGATGGTATCACATTTGATTGGGATGATGCTGTGCCAGAGGACAGCGATCTTGAGAATGCTGACACGGAGGAGGAAGAGGAAGATGATCAGGACGCGGGTTCTGACTCTTGAGTCATGGGACGTTAGTGGAACCTCCTCCCTTTTTGGGTATCTTGATGCCAAAGGGGGAGAAGTATCTCTAGGACTCTCGGGATTTGCATGGGCTAAGAGCACTTCTTTCTTTTCGCTTTGCTTTCTTCAGTGCTCTCTTATTTCGTGACTGTGTTTGTTTCGTCATGTGTGTGAGACATGAGTACTGTTAAATTCTCTATTGTAATAACTATTTATCTAAGTTTGTTGCTTCTATTGTGTTTGTGTGTGCTTTGTAAAATCTAGGGGGAGTGTTGATCCTAAGGAATGTGCACTTTGTATTCCAAAGACATTCTTAAATAGTGCACTCACTTCGGGGGAGCGCCGTCTATATTTTGCAAATCCACTCTTTTTTTTGTGTTGTCATCATTCGCCAAAAAGGGGGAGATTGAAAGTGCATTTTATGTACTCCCAAGTTTTGGTGACTACTGACAACACAAAAAGTATTCTAATGTTTGTGATGAAGCATGCAGGCTATTTTACAGGTTGACTGTCAAAGAGGAATACTTAGGTTGCCTAAATGTCATTTCAATTACACCTGGTTTTTGTTCAGGATTGCAGTCAGGATATTTCCGGGGCCCGGAAATTTCCGGTCCACAGACCGGAATTTCCGAGCCATCCTTAATTATCACTAAGTCTAAATTGAAATGCGTACTGCCTCCAACTCAAGCTGAGCCGGAAATCCTCCCGGAGATTTCCGGCGCTCGGAGATTTCCGAGCCCCAGTCCGGAGATCTCCGAGTGACAGAAGAATTTCGACCAAGTCTATAACTCAGATGCGTACTGACTCCAAAACATATTTAGCCTGAAATCCTCTCGGAGATTTCCGGCGCTCGGAGATTTCCGAGCCCCAGTCCGGAGATCTCCGAGTGACAGAGGATTTTCGACCAAGTCAAGAAGCCCAACCAGTACTGATCCAGATTCAAATTCAGCCGGAAATTGCACCGGAAATTTCCGGGGTCCGGAGATCTCCGGTCCTCAACCCGGAGATTTCCGGGCTGGCGGCTGTGCAACGGGCAGATTTTGGGGAGGGGTATAAATACCCCTCCACCTACCTCCAGCATTCTAAGCTTCCAGATTTTCTCTCTCTTCCATTGGTGCTGAAGCTCGTTTCTCCCGGATCTCTCAATCTAGCCACTCAAATCCGTTGATACTTGGGGATCTGAGGGAGAAGCCACCGATCTACATCTCCACCGAAGCGATTTGACTTTCCCCCTCTATTTCTTGAGGGGCAACGAATCTAGGGTTCCTTTGTGGATAGCTAGGTTCAACCTTTTGTAATTTGATCCTTTGTGGATTCCTTTGTGGAAGTGACCTGTTGTGGTCGTTGTGAGAGCCCCCAATTCAGTTGTGGGTGTGTGCCTCACAAATTTGTACGGGATTTTCTCCGCCCTTAAAGGAGTCCTTAGTGGAAGTGTGGATTCGCACCTTTGTGGTCGAATTCACAGAAGAATAGGGTGAGGCCTTTGTGGCGTTGAGCAAACCTTTGTGGTAGCTCACACCTCTCCAACGAGACGTACACCTATGTGGTGGAACTCGGGATAAAACCTTGGTCTTCGAGTTCCTACGGTTGTTTCGTTCCACTCTCCTTTACCGCATCTTTATTTCCTGTACTTGCCTCTGTTTCCTTGTAGTTTGTCACTTGTATCATCTAGTTGCACATCTAGACAATTTACTTTCCGCTAGCCTAAAAACTGAAAAAGAGATAAAAATTGGTCACCACCTATTCACCCCCCCCCCCCTCTAGGTGGTCAACTGCCGTTCACCTTGTCAGAAGTACCATTCTCTGCCTTCCATTGCAGCAATTCAAGTGTGGTACCTAGCTTTTTATGGTCATTTTGACAAGTTGGGTACAACAATTTGGCGTGATCAGCTAACATACGCTCCAACTTCAACCTTTCGTTTTCACTTTCGCAGTCCATTTGTGCATCACGAATGGCCCGACGAAGATCATCATCGGGCTCATCAATAATGGGATCTTCTTCAGTTTCGTTTTCTCCCATTGTAGTATCACTGACCCAAGGATACTTGTCATTATCCTCCTCTTCTTCATTTTCTTCCATGATCACCCCTGTTGCTCCGTGCTTGGTCCAACAATAATAACCAGCCATAAAACCATTATGCAAGAGGTGTGAGTGAATGACTTTTGAGGTAGAGTGATCACTCATATTCTTGCAGGCACTGCATGGACAACGAATAAAACCGTTCTTCGGCTTGTTTGCCTCAGCCACATGGAGAAAAGTATGCATGCCATCAATGAACTCAGGACAACATCGGTCACCGTACATCCATTGTCGGTTCATCTGTATTACATAAAAGTATATCGAACCCCATTATTACACTACTGTCATAAATAATATGTAAGAGCAAATTAATTAATACAATGTCATCCATTAAAATAAGAGTAGAGTAGTGACAACTGGTAATACATAGTTCTCATAAAACATACATTAACTTAAACAAATATAAAAATTATCTAAAGAATTTAAATCCAACAAAAAATGCGATCAAAATCGCAACTAAGGTAAATACTGAACCCACAGCATAATGATACCAAACCTCCCGATTAATGGCATATTTTCTAATCCTTTTTATCTTCAAGCGCATTGCATCCATCTTGATCTCGTTACCATCGACCACGTCGGCATGTTTGAGCTCTAATTTCATCTTATCTTCTAAGCATTGAAGATAAAGATCTTCACTTCTTTTCAATTTTGCTTTCATATCATTGTTTTCTTTATCCAAAAACTCGACAATAGGGTCAGGTTCAATTTCTGGTTCAACTACCTCCTAGATAAAAATAATTCTATGTCAAGTTGGTCGCCATAATTGCCAGAAACATAGAATGAAATAAATAGTTTTGAAAATATACCACATCCTGAATCATAGACCGGACGAGGACCGACGGGGACGGATACCAGAACCATGACACTATACATATAATACAAGTTAGAAAATTATACAAGTAGTAAATATGCATCTAAATCATAAAAGCTATGTTTTTAAAAATCAAATAAAATAAAAGATAGAGGCTCACCGAGGTGGTGCTGGTAACGGGACGGCGCGGGCGATCGACGTCGATAAGCCTCCTCACGACACTAAAACACATGAATCATTATTTAGTTTGAGCACAGATTGCACATATGAAACAAATGAAATCCTAACTTAGTCATTTCATCAAACACCTTTCTTGCATAATTTTTTTGAAATGAGCAAAATAAGCAATGCCGGAAAGAGGATGAAGAGGCTAACCGTAGGGTGCATTCAATCTTGCCAAATGGTGTTTTTTTTGAAAAAATGGAGATGAAATAGAGATAAAATGTAGATGAAATGGAGTTGAAAATGGTGAGCTCGGGTTGAGCTCGGGTTGAGCTGAGAAAATGGAGAGCTCGAGCTCGGGAGGAAGGAGGTCAGCTGATAAAGGACAAAACCTTTAGTCCCGGTTCGAGTTACGAGCCGGGACTAAAGGGTTCTGGCGCTGTACCCACCTCTGCGGGACTAAAGGTTCCTCACAAAATCGCCCCGCGGGGTTCCACCCCTTTAGTCTCGGTTCAGTTTTAAATCCGGGCTAAAGGGGTGAACCAAAGACTCGTTTTCCACTAGTGTCAATTGATAGAGGCAAAACGGCCAAATGATGGGAGTTGTTGAAAAAACAGATGAAAGATCAAGCTAACAAAATAAAAACACAAAAAAATTACACGGATCTTACACATGATTCCTCAGAGCCACAAACTAGGGGATAACCGAATTCGCTCCGCATCAGTTTGTGGAATAAATGCCCGATGGGGATTATTTTAAGCTCGGGTCATGATGACCCTATGTGTAAAATTGTGTATATGTTTCAGTAAAAAAACAGTATATTTTGATATTATATGGAATGTAAAATTTGATATCAGTTCAACCTATGCGCAATGACATAAGTTTTTGATTTTTTATGATGGGTTTCAAAATGGCGGACATGATGGTCCATTCCTAGTTGTTAAATTTTGCGAAAATCTTGGTAGAACTCTAATGAGATAGCTATTTGTGTATCTAAAAAGATTTTTAAATCATGAGCAAAAAATCAAGAAGATGTTGCATAATTTTGGCCCGCTTCTAGCCGATTCGGCACACATTTTTCTTTTTGACGAGAAGTTGATCGAAAACCATTTTGATATGACTATTTTGGTTATTTTTTCATCAAATATGGTCTAATAGTTTCTAAACATGTGATGGTCTAATTTTGTAGCAAGTATTTGGTAGGTTTTTCAGAAAAAACCAAAAATTTACACTCGTCGTGTACATACTGTATAAGGTAAAGATCCTGTTTCCTTTAGTGCTTGTAGGGAACTTTGTGTCGATACCACTAGGTGATAACACCTTTGAAGAGAAGTGCTCCAGTGCTTTCCGAGAAGTTTTTATGCACAAATTTGAAAGCACATAAATGGCTGTGATTAGGCGTGAAGATTGAGTGTGCTAATCCCATCTAGTTAGTACTCTTCTTATGTCACTTTTAGACGCCATATGAACTTAACCACAGTGGTCGATATGCTTTAAAATTGCATAAAAACTTTCAGGAAAGCATAGGAGCATGCATTGCTCACCTTTGAAATGGGGTGTAAAGGACGGATAAATAGATGTTACAAGGGAACTGCGGGACCGTGAGAGTCTGGTGCCAATTTTTAAGCTCCTCCGGTATAGTTACTACCTTACTATTACAAATCCAAAGATCCAAGTATGAGTTTGAATTACTAGACATGATATGAGAACGAGAATTTTGAGATGGGAAAGACGAACCATGGAATACATGAGTCGAGTTTAGTTTCTAATGGTCTGACAATAACCCTTACTGCTAGCAAAATGTTGCTATAAGGCTCTTAATGATCTTTGCGTTACTCGCACAAGTTATATTTCTTGTCGCTGAGATGACTTCGGGCGAGTGATTTGTAGGGCACCTCTCAATTCTTCTCACCTTACATCTGAATGTGCAAAAATTCACTACACCTACAATCTTGATGAAGGGGGTGGACCGATCAGAGTCAGTTGTCAAGACCTCGCACACCAACACACGTCATCTAAATTAGGAGGCTACAATCAAGCCACCCAATAACAAGAAGTGAACACAAACACACACGTACCCCGCAGATGCCGCCCCAGCCGCCTCCCCATTCACCCCGGGCACCTTTGACGCCGGGGCCGCCACCACTGTGGCTGGCGCCGACGGCAGCGGCGGAAGGGAAGAGGGTAGTGGAGTAGGAGTTTGGCGGTGCTAGGGTTTGCCCCTGGCGTGGCCCTGTGAAGCGAGGTGAGGTGAGGGACCCCTTCCATCCCAAGGTGATGGCGTTATAGAAGTACTTGGGTCACACATGACGTCTTCTAATTCTTCTGAACTTAACATTCAAATGGAACTGAATTAGCCAAAACAACAGGAACCCACTCATAATCGCGGCTAAAAACTAATATGGGTAGAATCTGGCAGACCATTGCTGATAAGTAGGTGTGGATAAGGGTAAATAAAACTTTGCACTTCAAAGCATGTGTATTGGAACATTAATGCAAACATTACGAGTAGACAAACAAATTGCAATGAAAATAAATTAACACAAGTACATTTTACTTGTTACAATCTGCACATTTGATATATGAATCGAATATTACTCGGTAGAGTTAATCCCCATCAATAGTTGGCCTTGGAGCACTGGAGCCTGACCTCCGTCGGCATTCCCTTTGGCGGAGGTATGTTTCCCATCTTCACCATGGCCTTGGCGAAGTCCCTCCCGAAGGCTTCATTGTCCACACTGTACCACTGGACCAGGTTGTCCTGCGGGCCTCCACCGCCGTAGAGAGCCTGATCGGAGGTGAGGAGACCCTGATGCGCCATAAGATCCCGATAGTAAGCGTTGTCAAACTTCATGGGTGTTATCGCGTCGAATGGCGCCTTGCCGGGGCACATCTTTTGCCTGGCCTCCGCAAAGGAGGGGTCGATGGTGTACTCGGTGTCGCCGTAGACGCGGTCTTTGTAGTGCTCGCAGTTGGCCATCCCTACGGTGTGCGCGCCTGAGAGGGCAGTCATGTCGCGGGCGTCGAGCCCAAGCTCCCCAAACATGGCGACTAGAGCGCCAAGGTTATCGTGCGGGCTAGGGAGGCTTTTCGTGGTGAAACCCTTGCTGGCAGGGAAGCGTGAGTCCTTACGGCCGAGCGGCACGTCCCAGTTGGGACCTCCAAGCAGGGTGACGGCGTCGCGCGACGCGAGCGCAATCACGTCGGCGCAGGAGACGGTGGCCGGGCAGTCACGCTCGAGCGCGGCCTTGATCTCGTCGATCACCGTGTAGCCGGTGAGGGACATGTTGGGTTCAGCATCCTTCTCGCTGTCGTTCCCATCCAGGAGAATGGAGGCATCACATCCCTGTCATATATAATTGATGATGAATTGTCTTGAGCAAATGGAAGTAGTGGTGGTCGAAAATAATTACATGACAGATGCATGAGCGCCGTAGTAGTACATACTCCATATAATAAAATATTTCCGGACGGAGGGAATATAAAGTATTACTCCCTTCATATCAAAATGTAAGATGTGAACCTTGCAGTAAGATATGTCTATATGCATGCATATAAACATATCTTATGCTAAACATTTTACATTTTGATACGGAGGGAGTAGCATATAAATGTAGAACTGGGACGTACGTGGACGAAGCAGTCATGGAAGAAGAGGCGGAGAATGGCGGGCGCCATCCTCGGCTCCCCGGCGACCTTGTTCGCCAGAACGGACCGCACGATGTTCTGGGCGTTGGGGCATGTCTTTGCGTAGTACCGTGCGGAGAGCTCGTCGGCGCCGTTGGCGGTGTGCGCGAGAGCGACGAAGAGGACCAGAGCCAGTATAGCCCAAGATGAGCTCCTGGAGAACACCATCATGGTTGCCTTTCGACCAACGATGAGATTAATTATGAGTACGATCGCTACAGTGAAGAAGAAAAGCAGGACCGGAGATGGAGAGATGATTAGCTAGCTCGGTTGTAGTGGATGAGTGGGAACCATGAAACGGGAGCAAGCTCTTATATAGAGTTCGGTTCGTGCTGCCTTCTTCCTCCGCGCGTTCTAGGAACTAGGTAGCTCGGCGCTTTTACGCGTATGTGCGAATGCTCTGAATATTGTAGCTCGACTAACTGTCTGACGGACGAGGTCTCCGGTCTGTCGTCGGCCTCGTGCTTCTTGGCGGTAAACTCTGACGAATTCGGGATGTCAAGAAACACTGAAACAAAAGCGACGGGATCAATTGACAGGCCAACTAATACACGCACGTACCTAGCTTGAATTTGCACCAATTTGAGGATTCGCCGACCTGAATGGTTGCTTGCATGAATTTGCACTAATTTAGTATGGTTTTCCTGCTGACCAAACCCGTCCACTGGGGCTGCTTGGCATGCTACTACAATACATATTGTCTTCCACTTGGGCTGTATATTGGTTAGTTCAACGTGAGTACGATAGCTTTTTTGTCCGGGAAAAAAGGGAGTGCGATTTAGTAGGTGGTTTTAGCAAGTTGATAACACGTTCTCATTGTGATTAGAAAGTTTTCGATCAACGTACGGAGATGACAAAATAATGACGTCCAAGCAGTGTTGACAATTTCAACGATTTTTTCTAATTTTTGGTAACCTACCACAGTTGCCTCCAAATGTATTTAGCGTAAAAATGCATTCAGATTAAACTCAATTGAAATTCAAATTTTCTCAAAATTTTATTAAATCCGGTGAACCAAATTCCATAAGTTTGCAAAATCTCGATATTTTGGTGGGGTCTGAATTAACTTTGGTGTCAAAAATATTGAACTGTGCTTACAGGGATTGAATTATGAAAGTTTCTTAAACTGAGAATAACAAAAATATTGTCTTGCTATGATTCCAAATTTTGAATTCTCTACAGAAAATAAAATCTACATGTGCATGTAGTGTCCTATATTTTTTAATTACTTCATTGACCACATCACAATCTGATTTCGTCTGATTTCTAATTCATGATTTCATACCTGCATTGATACATGACTCTGTATGTTAGCGCGTTAAACGTCATCAGTTGAGCCGGTTCATGCACATCAGCACTTGCCAGTTGGGTATATATACTCAAGTTGATGTATACAATTATAACTAGTTTTTTTAAAGACAATGGTAACTAGTTGGGGTGACTGGCATCCATGTTTGTGGCTAGTTTAATATATTCACCTAGTTGTGTGGCCAATTTTTTAACGAGCTTGTATTGTGTTAAAAGAGAATAATGTATTTATAGAAATTTATTTTTAAAGTGAAATGATAATCAAGAACAAATTGTTGTTCTTGTTTTTTTTATAAAAACATGGCCTTTTTTAGAGGGTTCGTGTATGCACAAAGTTAGGTATAATTTTATAATTCAAGTTTTAAGTAAGTGTTTTTACTTCAAAAAGGAGGGTAGATGCTGGTCTTTGCGTCGAATAATGCATGTGGTGTTGTGGTCAAATTTGTGGCGAACTTTGCAACCCATGCAAAAGATAGATGAAAAGGGCACCG
This sequence comes from Poa annua, assembly GCA_026929855.1. NCBI lineage: Eukaryota > Viridiplantae > Streptophyta > Magnoliopsida > Poales > Poaceae > Poa > Poa annua. The sequence continues at coordinate 85,698,696 of CM049430.1, forward strand.
AAGGGCTAGGATAAACAATACATATTACATTTCCGACTTATGCTTTACAAACCCTATTGCTAGAACGATATCCACATTGGTTGAACATATGCATGTTACCATGCCCAAGTGTCGGAGGGACAAGAGACTCCCGCTTCTCTAGACACCGTAGTGAGCACCACATTCAGATCTAGTGTGTAGCCTTATGAATTATCTCCAAGAAAACAAATACATAGCTTAAAAATTATCATTGGAACAACTCGAACATACAATCCGGATTTGAACCCTAACAAAAAACCATATAACCCAGCTCATTTCATTATAAACTCTTGCCTTATTAAATAAAATCCTACTTCCAAATGTTTAGGCTTGATCATAACATCCAAAGCCCCCCACCCACACCCACACACACACCAGAAGTAGCCTATCACAATTTTTTGGAATTTGACATATTTAGCAAATAATAGCAGCAGCAAAAGAATATTATGCCATCTCGCCACATAACATTCTACCAAAAGAAAACTATGCCATGCCGACATACAACATTGTATCAAAATAATTGCACATGTTTTGGCTATATAGTTCATAAAAACGTCACAACTAAAAGATGATCACGCATCTTGACGAGCTTCAACTCATGCTTCTTAAAACAGCCTTTTGTTGGGAACATGTGGGTCAGGGCGGCCCTCATGATTCGGGCCTCATAGGAGAGTAGCGTGATATCAACCTCCGTTTGTTTCACCTCCACCTCCTTGGCTCTTGGCTGAGCATTTTTCTCATAAATTTTGAGGTTCTTCTTTGTATTTCAAAGAAGCTCGTAATTGCCCTTGTTTCTCCCGGTGTTTCCTCTCCTCCCTCTCTTCCTTCGTGTCACTTGACACCTCCTTTTGGGATACAAACCCCTTCAATATCTCTTGCAATGATCACGTCGAAGCATCATAGTTTGCATCTAGTCTGAGTTGGTCCTCCCCTTCGGTCTCTTCTCACTCGGGGTGCAATACTCAAGGTTGACGACTGATTATCTCGAAGCATCACAGTTTGTAAACTCTCTCATGATTGCTTAATATAAGAAACGCGGCACATCTCCTGCGGGTTCTCTAAGAACTGATGAGCCCCCCACCTATTTTGAATGACACATAGAGGTCTTTTCACGTTTGACAATCATTGATTGCCATCCAACAATGAGTCACGGTAAATACTGAACGGCAGTTGACCACCTAGAGGGGGGGGGGGGTGAATAGGTGGTGCCCAATTTTTATGTGTTTTTCAGTTTTTAGGCTAGCTGAAAGTAAGTTGTCTAAATGTGCAACTAGGTGATAGAAGTGAAAGACAACAATGAAACTAAACAAGAACAGAATGCAGTAAAGGAGAGTGGAGCAAGACAACCATAGGAACTCGAAGACACCGATTTTATCCCGAGTTCCACCACAAAGGTGTACGTCTCGTTGGAGGGGTGTGAGCTACCACAAAGCTTTGCTCAACGCCACAAAGGCCTCACCCTATTCTCCTGTGAATTCAATCACAAAGGTGCGAATCCACTCTTCCACTAAGGACTCCTTTAAGGGCGGAGAAGATCCCGTACAAACATGTGAGGCACACACCCACAACTGAATTGGGGGCTCCCACAACGACCACAACAGGTCAAATCCATAAAGGAATCCACAAAGGATCAAGAACACACAAAGATGAACCTAGCTATCCACAAAGGAACCCTAGATTCGTTGCCCCTCAAGAAATAGAGGGGGGAAATCAAATCGCTTCGGTGGAGTTGTAGATCAGTGGTTTCTTCCTCAGATCCCCCAGTATCAAAGGATTTGAGTGGCTAGATTGGGAGATCCGGAAGAACGAGCTTCAGCACCAATGGAGGAGAGAGAAAATCTGGAAGCTTAGTCTGCTGGAGGTACGTGGAGGGGTATTTATACCCCTCCCAAAATCTGCCCGTTGAACAGCCGCCAGCCCGGAAATCTCCGGGTTGAGGACCGGAGATCTCCGGACTCCGGAAATTTCCGGTAGAACTTGACTCTGGATCAGTACTGATTTAGCTTCTTGACTTGGTCGAAAAATCTCTGGCGCTCGGAGATCTCCGGACTGGGGCTCGGAAATCTCCGAGCGTCGGAAATCTCCGGGAGCATTTCCGGCTCAGCTTGAGCTGGAGTCAGTATGCAATTTGAGTTCTGGACTTGGTTGAATTTCCTCTGCCACTCGGAGATCTCCGGACTGAGACCCGGAAATCTCCGAGAGCATTTCTGGCTCAGCTTGAGTTGGATTCAGTACGCATTCTGATTTGAGACTTAATGAAAAACTAGATTGGCTCGGAGATCTCCGGTCTAGGGACCGGAAATCTCCGAACCCCGGAAATCTCCTGACTGAAATCCTGATGAAAGACCAAGTGAAGTAGAAATGAAACTTAGGCCAAGTAAGTGTTCCTCTTTATCAAACTACATGTAAAAGAACCTCCAAGCTTCATCACAAACATTAGAATACCTTTTGTGTTGTCATTAGTCACCAAAATCTGGGAGTGCATAGAATGCACTTTCAGTCTCCCCCTTTTTGGCGAATGATGACAACACGAAAGGAGAACGGATTTGCAAAATATAGACGGAGCTCCCCCTAAGTGAGTGCACTATTTTTAGGATGTTTTTGGAATACAAAGTGCACGTTCCTTCGGATCAACACTCCCCCTGATTTTACAAAACACACAAATACACAATACATACAAGAAGCAACAAACTTAAACAATAGAGTTATTACAAAAGAGAATTTAACGGTACTCATGTCTCACACACATGAAGAAAATAAATAGTCATGAAAATAAGGAGCACTTTAAAAAAAAGCAAAACGAAAAGAAGGAAGTGCTCCCAACCCATGCAAATCCCGAGAGTCCTAGAGATACTTCTCCCCCTTTGGCATCAAGATACCAAAAAGGGAGGAGGTTCCACTAACGTCCCATGACTCATGAGTCGGAATCCTGCTCGGCATCATCATCCTCGTCCTCCTCAGCATCATCATCATACTCGAGATCGCTGTCCTGTGGCACTGCATCATCCCAATCAAAAGTGAGTCCATCTGCATTCCAATCCTTGAAAGGAATCACAGGCTTCAAAGGGTGCTTCGGAGCAGGCATCTTCATATGAGCCATCATCTCTTCTTGGCGCTTCATAATGCGATGGTTCTGAGAGTAGATGGAGTAGTTCTCACTGTGAATGCAACAGTTCATGTTCATGATTTTCTCAATAGCTCGAACTACCCATGGGCGACTTTTCTTGGCAGCTTTCTTGATGTTGGGATTGGAGGGAACCCGAGAAGTACCACCAAAGATCTCATCCTCGTTGATATCTTGCATGGTGGCTTGTTGTTGAACAAGGTGAGCATATTTCCGGATAAGCAGGGCTGCCTTGTGGGGCTGAGTACCAAAGGCTGCATCAAAATCATCTCCGTCTTGCTCAGAAAGCTTGTAGAGCCTCTTGATGAGTAACATCACATAGGGAGCATATGGAGGAACTTTCCTCTCAAAAACTGCTAGAGACATCTCCTGGAAAATGAAATCCATGACATCCACTTTGTAGACCTCCTGCTCAACCTCATACTCACCAAGATAGGCCGCATGAGCCTTGGCCATCAAGTTGACTAGAGCCCCAGCAATATTGTCCGCATTACCTGCAATGAGAGCAATAGTCCAACGGAACATGCGAAGCAGAATATCATAAGTAGGGAGAAGACCATTCTGAGAGCCAATCCTTCCTCCAGGCTGATAAAGATATACATTACATGCTTGTTGTAAGCAATGCCCTGGACATGCATGCAGGCGCCAGCTGGAACAGACGAACCACTGAAAGGACAGCTAAGAATCCGAGCAAACTCTCGGAAAGAGGAAGTCAAGCGCTGCCTGCCAGACATCCAGGTCATCCCAATATCCTCTGAGGAGTCAAACACCACAGTAGCATAGAACTGATGGATAAGAGATACACTGTAGTTGCACTCAGTCCTCATCAAGTGCTCCAGACCCAGAAGTCCACATACCTTGACAGCACCACCAAAATAATCAGCCTTCTTCATTAGTTTGTCAAAGTCAATCCACTTCATGGGGCAGATGGGCTTGTCAATTGAGAACTTTTAATAAACTTCCCTGTAGAGCCATGCCATCTCAGTGCAAAACTACTTAGGATCATCAGACTCCACATTGTAGGATAGCTCACTTCGCCACTTGCGAAAACTGCCTTTGTTGAAGTCGTCAAGACGGAGTTCGGGCCTCTTCTTCTTGCAAGGCCCAGTGGGCTTCCTGAGCAGAGCAGCAGACTCAGCAGGTGTGCTATCTTCACTTGAGGACCCACTGGGAGGGCGTGAATGAACTGGTTTTCCTTTTCCACGAGTAGAGATTTGCTTGACACGTCCTCGAGGGTTGGAACCTGCAAACACACAGCAAAGATAGGATGGAAAGCATATGGGGTAAGCACTCATGTCCGAGAAGGAAAATGGAACGTACTAGAGAAGTTTTTGCAAACACAGTTTCTGTCCTTAGCTGATTTGATTCTGAGTAGACCGGAGATTTCCGGGCCTGACTCGGAGATCTCCGGGGTCCGGAGATTTCCGAGTCAGACTCGGAGATTTCCGGTCTGCACGAAATTTTGACAGATCTGAACAAAAACTATGAACGAAAAACAGATATGTGCACGTGGAGTGTAGAGCATGCCAAGGGGAGCAAATTTACCAAAGGAAACAAGTAACAACCTCCTAAATCGGCTAGGTTAAACGAAAACTAGTTTCGTCCTAGATTTGAAAAACGAGGAGTTACCGGAAGACATCGTGGAAAGCGTGCGGATGAAAACGAAGCCCTCGAGGAGGCGAAGAAGATCCCCGAAGCACGCGAGAAACCCTCGAATGATCCACTCGCAGCAAGGAACGGAAGAATTGGAGATTTTCGGAGGAGAGAGAGAGGAATAGGGCACGAGGTGGATGAACTGGCCGAACCGGACGGTCCACCCGTGCCCTTATATAGACAGAAAAATTTGAACCGGAAATCTCCGGACTGAGGCTCAGAGATCTCCGGGTGCCGGAGATTTCCGGGGCTATTTCCGGATTCGGACTTAGCCCTGGAAAACTTTAGCACGCTCGGATATTTCCGGACAGCGGAACGGAGATTTCCGGACCCCGGAGATTTCCGGCTCTAATTCCGATTCAGCTTCGCCTGAGGTAAGTGCCGAAATTGAAAAGGACGTAGGTGCCGAAAAATCGCAGGGGCCGGAGATTTCCGAGTCTCAGCTCGGAAATTTCCGGTCTCCGGAAATTTCCGGGACTATTTCCGGTCAATAATCATCACAGGTCAGTGCTGATTTTTGAATGGACTTAGTCTCGAAATTCTCTGGTGGACCGGAGATTTCCGAGTGAGGCTCGGAGATTTCCGTTCAAACCCAAAAACTCCAGGAACAAGAAACAAAACGGGCATGAGTGGGGAAAAGCATGTTTAAAGATAGTGAAAGGATTAGGATAGACACTCAAACTGACAAGAAGACACACTCAAGTTGCAAGAATCACAAAGCACAAAAGAAGACCAACCAAGAGTGTGTTTTCCCAAAAAGAGCCAAAGACAATGCAAGTGAGAACCAAAAATAAAACCAAATAGAGTCCAAAGAAAAAAAGAGTGTTGGTGGCCGAGGCCACCGTGTATGAGTTGTAGCATGGTACCGCGAAGATATATCTTGGGTCCATAACTACATCTCAACATTGAAGCTCACAAATTATATTTAATTTGAAGTTTTAGCAATGATATGTCACTATATGCATATTAGGGGGAGGAAGAGTCCAATGTATTAGGAAAACACTCCCCCTAAGTCCATGCGTACCTCTAGGTCTAATAAAGCCTTAAGCGTTGGAGTGAGTGTACGGAGTTCAAGCCAAGGCCCGAGAATCTATGATATTGAGCTCATTCCTCAAGTAGAAAAAACGGGCTTCATCAAGGGGCTTCGTGAAGATATCCGCCAATTGATCCCTTGTACCAACATATGATAGATCAATATCTCCTAGTGCCACGTGATCGCGGATGAAGTGATGACGAATCTCAATGTGCTTGGTCCTTGAATGTTGCACCGGATCGTATGCAATTTTGATGGCACTCTCATTATCACATAAAAGCGGCACTTTGTCCAAGAGGACACCGTAATCCTTTAAAGTTTGCCGCATCCAAAGAAGTTGAGTACATCCGCTTGCGGCAGCGACGTACTCGGCCTCCGCCGTGGATAATGAGATGCAATTTTGTTTCTTCGAGAACTAACTCACCAAAGATCTTCCAAGAAATTGACACGTCCCGGATGTGGACTTCCTATCATCAATGTCGCCCGCCCAATCGGAGTTGGTGTATCCACAAAGAGATAAGGTGCCATCTTTGGGATTCCACAACCCAAAACAAGGGGTATGAACCAAATATCTGAAGATTCTCTTCACGGCCATCAAATGACTTTCCTTAGGCGCGGCTTGATAATGAGCACACACTCCAACGCTTAAAACGATATCGGGCCTAGACGCACACAAATAAAGAAGATACCCAATCATAGAACGATACTCCTTTTGGTCTACCTCTTTACCGTCAGGGTTGAGTTGGAGGTGGCACTTGGTTTGCATAGGAGTAGTCACACCATTAAGTCCAAGCAATTTGAATTTCTTGATCATATCTTGAATGTACTTGGCTTGACATATGAAGGTCCCTTCCCTCAATTGCCTTATCTCAAAGCCAAGAAAGAACTTGAGTTCACCCATCATGGACATCTCGAACTTGTCGGTCATTAACTTGGAAAACTCATCATTGAACACACGGTTAGTAGAAACAAAGATAATGTCATCGACATATAGTTGACAAATGAAGAGTTCATCATTAACCTTTTTAGTGAAAAGCGTGGGATCGATTACCCCAACCTCAAATCCACGGTCTACCAAGAACTCTCTCAAGTGCTCGTACCATGCACGGGGGGCTTGTTTAAGGCCATAGAGAGCTTTGTCCAAGACATAGACGTGGTGAGGATGGTTGGGGTTTTCAAAACCCGGGGGTTGTTTAACATACACAAGTTCTTGCAAGGGACCATTAAGAAAGGCGCTTTTTACGTCCATTTGCTGCAATTTGAAACCATGGTGATAAGCATAAGCGATAAGAATGCGTATCGATTCGAGTCTTGCAACCGGTGTAAAAGTTTCTCCAAAATCGATGCCTTCGACTTGAGAAAATCCTTGGGCCACCAACCGTGCCTTGTTCCTTACAACGATACCATGTTCATCTTGCTTGTTCTTGAAGATCCACTTAGTGCCAATAACGTTGCGGCAATCTTTAGGCTTCTCAACTAGGCGCCACACTTTGTTGCGCTCGAAGTTGTTAAGTTCTTCATGCATAGCCCCTAGCCAATCGGGATCTTCAAGAGCATCGAAAACTTTCTTGGGCTCGACCATGGAAATATGTTCTTGATGCTCACTAAAATGAGCTAATTGACTTCGTGTGGAGACCTTTGCTCGTATATCACCAATGACCTTGTCGAGAGATAATGCCCTAAGTTCCAAAGACTTAGCAAAGCGAGCTTGACGACTAGTTTCAATTGCCGCCCTTGTTGTGGGGACAATTTCTTGACCATCTTGATCCTTTGGATCCTCGTCTTGACCTTCTAGAGGGCCTTGATCATCATGAGAAGTCTCTTCGAGTGGTGGAGAAGGATGATCTTGCCCTAGAGTAGAACTTGGAGAAGTGGAGTTGTCTTCAATAATCTTGGTGGAGGAGACATGATCTTTTTGTTGATGAAGTTCTTGTTGATGATTCTCTTGAGTTTCAACTTGAGAAGAAATAGTATGCTCTTGTTGAGGAAGATCTTGAGATTGTTCTTGAGGGGATTCATCATTTGCTATGGGTGAGCCACCTTGTGGTTCTTGTGATGGTGAGGTCTCCTTGATGGGACAACTTGCGTCTTCTTGAACAACTTCTTGATGAACTTCAATGGGGCGAAGAAAGCCCACTCCCATCTTCTTAATGGCATCAAAAGGTTGTTCATCACCTACATCACAAACACCAACTTGCTCCACTTGGGAGCCATTATTTTGATCGAATTCCACACTACAAGACTCTATGATAATCCAGGAGGATTTATCAAAGACTCTATAAGTGTGGGACTCGCTACCATATCCGACAAAAATTCCCTCAATAGATTTAGAGTGGAACTTACCCAACCGGACACCCTTGACGAGATAATAGCACTTACATCCAAACACTCGGAAGTAGCCAATGTTGGGTTTATTGCTGGTAAGGATCTCATATGGAGTCTTCTTCAAGCCCTTGCGGAAGTAGAGGCGATTTGATGAGTGACAAGCGGTGGAAATAGCCTCCGCCCAAAATTTGATGGGAGACTTGAACTCCGCCAACATAGATCTCGCCATATCAATGAGAGTCCGATTCTTTCTTTCGGCAACGCCATTTTGTTGAGGAGTGTAAGCAGCGGAATATTGATGACGAATGCCTTCTTCACTAAGAAAGTCGTTAAGAGTGTAGTTCTTGAATTCCGACCCATTGTCACTTCGAACAACCAATATGGGAAGGTCATGTTGGCGTTGAACTTCCTTTGAGAAGTCGATGAAGACTTGTTGAGTTTCATCCTTGGTCTTGAAGAAATAGACCCATGTATACCTTGAGTAGTCATCAACAATCACGAGACAATATATCTTGCCACCAAGACTTATCTCCGGAATTGGTCCAAAAAGATCAACATGAAGTAGCTCTAAAATCCGGGAAGAAGATATGATGGTATTGCTAGGATGAGGAATATCATGCATCTTGCCTTCCACACAAGCTCTACAAATTCGATCCCTTGAAAAGAAAACATGATCTTTTAGTCCAAGGATGTGGCCACCCTTGTGGAGACTTTGCAAAGTACGCATGTTTACGTGGGCTAATCGGCGATGCCAAAGCCAACCCACGTCGTCTTTTCCGAAGAGACACATGGCTTGAGAAGTGGTGGCTCCGGAGAAGTCCACCACATAGAGCTCATGCTCCACGTATCCCATGAAAGCCACTCTTAGCGACTTACTCCACAAGAGGACCACAATGTCCTTATCAAAGAAAGGAGAGATCCCCATCTTTGTTAAGGCACGGACCGATAACAAATTATAGCCAAGAGATTCAACAAGCATAACATTGACTACAGTAATGTCGGGGGCAACTACCACTTTGCCAAGCCCGGTTACCTTAGACCTTGATAAGTCACCAAACGTCACGGTTACTTGATCTTCATTAGATTTCAACTCCGTGACTAGTTCTTTGCTCCCGGTCATATGACTTGTACATCCACTATCAATTATCCATTTTGAACCACCGGGAGCAAGATCCTACAAAAGATCACTTCTTGCATTTAGCAACCCATTCCTTCACAATGGGCGCTCTATGGTTAGCGACAAGAGACTTAGGAACCCAAATAGCATATGAAATACAACCATAGTAGGGTCCAATGTAACGAGCACAAACATTCCCATAATAATCGACATATAAAGCATAGTTAGGGTTGTTGTCCCCGGCGTGATCTTTACGAGTAGGTTTGCCCCTTGTGACATTCCTACTCGCAAGACCTTCCTTGGATTGAATGGAGTCGGCCTTCTTGGCTTGGATGGGGTTGACACTCTTGGGAATACCCTTCTTGGTATTCATCTTCATGGGAGGCACATATCCAGACCTTCCTTTCCTTGTCGAGTGTGAGGCTCCACGATGGGAGTCTCAACAACTTGCTTACCCTTGAGAAGGATGATCTTGGATGTGGAGGCCTTAGTCATCTCACTCTTCAACCTAGCATTCTCCTTCACAAGATTAGCATTATTACACGAACACTTAGAGGTAGAGATGCTAAGAGAATCAAGGTTAGTTAGCCGAGTTTGGAGTTGAGCATACGACTCCTTTAGAAGAGCATGTTCACTCTCAAAAGCCTTGTGAGCTATGACGAGCTTCTCCATGTCCTCAATGAGTCTAACATGCCCAACCGCAAATTCGGCTTTATCTTGTTGAGCCACCTTGAATTTAGCAAAGTACATATCACGATCCTTAATGAGCTTAGCATGTGAGGAATTATGAGTTTACTCAATAGTTTCAAGTTGCTCCTCAAGACGAGCATGAGACTCTTCAACCTCCTCAAGAGAGGATTTCAAGTAGGATAGATAAATAGCGTCTTCTCTTTCTATCTTACCCTTCTCTTCATTGAGATGCTCTAGCTCACCAATCCGAGCCATGAGGGCACCAACATGTTTTTTGCTATCACCTTGCAAGTTAGTGATAAAAGAGTCGAATGCCACAAGCTCTTGCTTGATTTGAAGGCTAGAGGCATCATCAAGTTCATTCATTTCATTCATGATAGAGGAAGAGGATGAAGGTACCTCCAATGCCTTTGCCATAAGACACCTTGAGCTCTTGGTGATGGAGTTCTTATTTGGCGAGGTGAATAGTGATGATGAAGAGCTTGTCGTAGTTGAAGGAGTTCTTGTTGTTGATGGAGAAATGGTAGTTGTTGATGTGGTGGCAAGAGCCGCCACTTCATTTGGCGTTTCTTCCTCCGATTCTTCATCATCGGTAGGATACTCCTCTTGAGTCAACAACACGATGCGAGGCTTCTTGTTAAAAGGCCTCTTCTTTCCATAGGCCTTCTTGGGAGGCATCTTGGTTTTGTCCTTGAGCACTAGACGTCCACCATGCTCTTCTCTTTTCTCATAAGGGCACTCGACAACGGAATGGAACTTGTCTTGACAATTGTAACATGTCCTTGACTTGGAGGGTGAGACCCTATCGGCTTGAGCTGCACTCTTGTCAAAACGCATCTTGCCTCTTGAGGGGTTGTTCCAAAATGTGCGAGCCGCAAGAGCGAGATGATCATTGTAAGCAATCTTGAGTGCTTCCTCGGACATGGCAGCAAAGCTTCCAAGATCATCATCATCGTTGTCTTCCTCAACGGTAGCCTTCAAAGTAAGGTTGGTTGTGCCTCTTTGCATTCCAAGAGCCCTTGCCCTTGCATCTTGAGCATTCTTAGTGGCTACCTTATAAGCGGCCATATCTTGCATAACCTCATTAGATATCATGAGATGGTAGTTGTGTCTTCCTTGAAGACTCTTGACATCGGTTGGCTCACATGCCATCATAGAACTAACATACTTCCTCTTGATCCAAGCATCATCAATATGAGAGGCACCAACTTCACGAAAGCTTGTGGCTATTGTCACCAATCTTCTATACATCATCTCATGATCTTCACCATCAAGCTTGAAGAAGCCTTCGGCTTCATTGCTCATGGAGTCATAGCGGTTCCTCCTCATGCTATCATTTCCAACGAACAACACGGATAGAGCATCCCATATATCCTTGGCGGTGGTAAGGTCTTGGATGAGAGACATGTCCTTGTTCCCAACCGCCTTTTGTATCATGTAGAGAGCGGTGGCATCAAGTTGAGCCTCCACCACTTCTCTTCTTGTTAAGTTGGTTGGATCATGCGGCTTGTATCCAACTTGAATGATGCGCCACAACTCGATTGAAGAGCTGCACACATGAGACTTCATCACATATTGTCATTGAGAGAATGCATAATCTTTAAGCAATGGGGGATCACCCCTATGAGAAACTTGCGGATGAGGAATAATGGGATCGAGGGTATGGTATTGGGATGGGGGAGGAGTGGCGTTGTAGCCTTTAGGCACTTCATCTTGGGAAGATGAAGTGTTTTGATGGTTTGAGGAACTAGTAGCATCACCCTTCCCATCCAAAGGCAATTGCTTTCCCTTCAACAATTCGGGGTCCACATCTTGAGTAATGCCCGGAAGCACCGGAGACTTTGAGGGCAAAGCAAGAGAGGTTTCCTTAGATGTCTTGAGAGACTCAAGCATATCATGAAACTTCTTGAACTCGGTTTGTATGGATGATGTCAACTTTGTTTCCAAAGAGTTGATATCGGCCATAGTGGCACCTTTCTCTTGCATTGCCGCCAAAGTCGCGGCGTCCGCTTCGGAACCCTCTTTCGGGTCAACTTGCATTGTCCAAGGTTGGTCTCAAGCGGTGAAACTTTTAAGAGACAACCAGGCTCTGATACCAATTGAACGGCAGTTGACCACCTAGAGTGGGGGGTGAATAGGTGGTGACCATTTTTTATGTGTTTTTCAGTTTTTAGGCTAGCGGAAAGTAAGTTGTCTAAATGTGCAACTAGGTGATACAAGTGAAAGACAACAAGGAAACTAAACAAGAACGGAATGCAGTAAAGGAGAGTGGAGCAAGACAACCATAGGAACTCGAAGACACCGATTTTATCCCGAGTTCCACCACAAAGGTGTACGTCTCGTTGGAGGGGTGTGAGCTACCACAAAGCTTTGCTCAACGCCACAAAGGCCTCACCCTATTCTCCTGTGAATTCGACCACAAAGGTGCGAATCCACTCTTCCACTAAGGACTCCTTTAAGGGCGGAGAAGATCTCGTACAAACACGTGAGGCACACACCCACAACTGAATTGGGGGCTCCCACAACGACCACAACAGGTGAAATCCACAAAGGATCAAGAACACACAAAGATGAACCTAGCTATCCACAAAGGAACCCTAGATTCGTTGCCCCTCAAGAAATAGAGGGGGGGAAATCAAATCGCTTCGGTGGAGTTGTAGATCGGTGGCTTCTTCCTCAGATCCCCAAGTATCAAAGGATTTGAGTGGCTAGATAGGGAGATCCGGAAGAAACGAGCTTCAGCACCAATGGAGGAGAGAGAAAATCTGGAAGCTTAGTCTGCTGGAGGTAGGTGGAGAAGTATTTATACCCCTCCCAAAATCTGCCCGTTGAACAGCCGCCAGCCCGGAAATCTCCGGGTTGAGGACCGGAGATCTCCGGACTCCGGAAATTTCCGGTAGAAATTCCGGTAGAACTTGACTCTGGATCAGTACTGATTTAGCTTCTTGACTTGGTCGAAAAATCTCTGGCGCTCGGAGATCTCCGGACTGGGGCTCGGAAATCTCCGAGCGTCGGAAATCTCCGGGAGCATTTCCGGCTCAGCTTGAGCTGGAGTCAGTACGTAATTTGAGTTCTGGACTTGGTTGAATTTCCTCTGCCACTCGGAGATCTCCGGACTAGGACCCGGAAATCTCCGAGCGCCAGAAATCTCCGAGAGCATTTCCGGCTCAGCTTGAGTTGGAGTCAGTACGCATTCTGATTTGAGACTTAGCGAAAAACTTGATTGGCTCGGAGATCTCCGGTCTGGGGACCGAAAATCTCCAAACCCCGGAAATCTGACTGAAATCCTGATGAAAGACCAAGTGAAGTAGAAATGAAACTTAGGACATCTCCTACGGGGCTGCTCATTTCCGGACCGATTTGGTCCAGATTTTGTCCGTTTGAGCAGCCGTTCGCGTGCGTGTCCGCGCGTACTGGAGCCATGCGCCCTACGGGGCTGCTCATTTAGTTGTCCGGGCTAGTTTTTTCCAGATTTTCAAACATAAATATTCTTTAAATAAAATTCAAACATAAATAAAATTCAAACATAAATATAATTCAAACATAAATATTGTTCAAACATAAATATAATTTAAACATAAATATTGTTAAAACTCTACTGGTGTCCTACGAAGTTCCAGATGTGCTGAACCAAATCATCCTGAAGTGCAATGTGGGTTCCCGCATCACGCAGCTCGTAGGCGAAGTCGATGAACTGCTGGAAATTTGCCACTCCTGGCTGGGGCTCCACATTCGCACCCTGAAACAACCAGTTCTCGTCGTACACGCTGTCATCGCGCTCATCCTCTATGATCATGTTGTGCATGATCACACAAGCAGTCATCACCGACCACATAATCTCCGGGCTCCATGTTCTAGCAGGGTGCCGAACAATAGCCCATCGAGACTGAAGCGCACCAAAAGCACGCTCCACATCCTTCCGGGCACTCTCCTGCTCTTGGGCAAATCATTTCCTCATCTCTCCTTGAGGAGCGGAAATGGTCTTCACAAAAGTACCCACGGGGGGTAGATACCATCAGCCAGATAATATCCCTTTGTGTAGTGGTGGCCATTCACATCGTAGCTCACCTCCGAAGAGTAGCTCATCGTAGCTCATCGTAGCTCACATCGTAGCTCACCTCTATGGATAGGGGTGGGGGGTGCTCGCGGTGGCCGGAGGAGGTCGAACGGCGGCGGGGGGGTGGCCGGGGTGGGTCGCGGTGGAACGGGGTGGGCGCGAGGTGGGAGGAGAGATCTCTGTGCGGTGGGGCAGTGTGCACAAAAGAGGACACTTTCGGTGTCCACTCGGTGTCCGGGGGCTGCTCATATCTGGACCAAATTTGGTCCAGGTTTGAGCAGTCCCGGACAAAAAAACGGACCGCTGTCCGTTTAGGCAGCCCCGTAGGGGCCTGGTTTTGTCCGGGGCTGCTCAAATTTGGCCGGTCCGGGGCAATTGAGCAGCCCCGTAGGAAATGTCCTTAGGCCACATAAGTGTTTCTCTTTATCAAACTACCTGTAAAAGAACCTGTAAGCTTCATCACAAATATTAGAATACCTTTTGTGTTGTCATTAGTCACCAAAATCTGAGAGTGCATAGAATGCACTTTCAAATACCTTGCCCCATGTTGGATCTTGTAAGTATCCAAAGCTTGAAACACTAACAGGTACACCGAAAAAGATATCCCAAGATGTAATCTATCTATCTATCTATCTATAAAGCAAAACCCCACTATATTTTCTATCTCTACATGGAGCATAGCCACTTCATCAAGTAATCGCAGACATACGATTTCTATCTCTGTCCGGCCATATTGGAACCTCCAGCGACGCAAACGACTGTCATTTACACCTTCCCACACCAATCACCTCCTCTTCCCAGTTCCCACTATGTCGCAGGGAATTCATCCGTTGTTCTCGGGTGCATGTGCACCCGGTTGAAAAAATCATTTTTCCAATGTAAAAAATACGAGCAACGTAGATCTCCCATGTACGTCTCACAAGTTTGTGAAAAAATAATTTTCCGTTTGGCCCATGCAAAAAAGACAAAAATATGTCACATATATAGTGCTATATAGCACATAATGTTTCTCTTTTTTACCGAGAAAAAATAAATAACATGTTGGACATGAAATTCATGCACGGGGTACATGTTTTGTAAGTTATGTACATGAATTTTTTGTTTCACATTTTTTGAACACAATTTAACTTTTTTTTGCAATTAAAAAACTGGGTGCACATGCACCCGGGAGCATTCTATTCACTCTCTATGTCGCACCACTTCTTACCTCAACACTAAGCTTATGGAGGAGCTACGCTTCCACCACACAAGCAAGATTCTCACGAGTCAATTATTTCAGCCAGGATAGAGTCACGACAATTTTTAATTGAAGGAATTGGAAAATCACTAGAAAAAGGCTTCCCTTTGCAAAGGTAACTTCATCATGATTCTAATCATGACAAGTGTCGGTTTCTTCTTACATGGTTTAATTTTAGTAATCTGCACGTGGGCCAAGTGTCACAACTAGAGCAAAAGTGGAGAGTATGAGAGAGAAAGGGAGGCTGATCATGCGGTTTTTCCTTTTTGATTTTTATTTTCAAAATCTGAATCTTTAAAATAAAATATCTTGAGAACCATTTATTCAAATTACGAACCATTTTCACTTTTGAGTTCCTCGCGTCGAGATCTTTAAAACTAGATCCCATGTTGATAGGTTGTGATGAATTTTTTTCTTATACTCCCGATTGTGTATAATTGTACAATCTGAATATGTGTAGCCGTACAACCTGTGTATGTACAACTGAATCTGTGCAGTTGTACATCTCGTGTTTGTACAACGTCTATGTATTGTGTCTGTTTAGTTGTACAATCTGTGTGGGTACAACATGTTTTTGTATAATTGGATAATTTGTGTCTCTGCATAGTTGTACATCATGTACTAACAGATTTTGTACTCCGTACTTTGCTATCACGTACTTTCAATTTCTAAAAACACATATATTATTTTGTAGTTGTACAGTCGGCTGATCGAATATGTATGTCGGAAGGATTCATATCACAGGCTGTCCAGGTTGCTTGGTCCGATCCTACACATTGCTGTATGCCGCGGGGCTTCGTACGCATGATGTGTGCACATCCGGTCTTCGTACACGTGGCAGGCTCATACGCTGCGAAACTTCCCTTTGGGAAGGGAAACCTTCCCGTAGCGATACCCATGGAATTGCCGGCGAATTCGCCCTAGCTGCATGTCACTTCATGAGTCAAGTTGGCGATTTTACCCGTGGAGCCGGGTATCCGTGGGTATTCACCCGCTAAGAAACGGAAACGGGGGGCAAATTGCCCCCATGGATATAGCGGGGCGGGTACCCGGTAGGGTAACGGGGCGGGGATGGGGGCCAAATTCCCTCCATGGAGTCTCCACGGGTACCCGGGACCCCACCTGTCAGTCAAACAAGGCACACACATATATAAGAAAAAACCCTAGGCCCCTCAACCGCTCCACCTCTTTTCCCCTCATCTCACTCCAGCCGCCGCCCATCTGCATCTGGGAGCGCACGCGGACCTAGCCCCAGCCGCCGCCCATCTGCATCTGGGAGCGCACGTCAACGAGTCTGACGCCGCCACAAGCCCATCCCTCCTCCAATCCTCCGTCCACGAGTCCCAACCCTCCAGTCCTCCATCGACGAGTCCGCCACCGGCTTCTGCTGCTCCGAGCTCCTCCCCTGGTTGTTGCGGCTCCGAGGCTCGTCCACTGGCTGCTGCTGCTCCAAGGTTCCTGATCTTCTTCGCCCTCCGTCAACTGCTGTTGTTGGTCTGCTCCTCTACCGGTTGCTACGGCTCCCAAGATCCTCCCGACCTCCCCCAACTCTCCTTCATCGGCTGCTGTTGGTCAGCTCCTTCAGTTCTTGTCCTGTATCCATGGAGTATCCATGGGGGATCGGGTACCCGTTTGTTTCGGGTACGGGGACTGTTTCTCCCCCGTGAAGCTTGGCGGGTATGGCGGGGATGGGTACTGGCTGGGATCGGGGCGGGCACGGTAGAGAGCCCCCCGGAGATACCCGTACCCGTCGCCATCCTTATTCATGAGCCGCTTTTGGTGGCCCAATATAAAAACCATAATGTATCTCTTTTTATGATTTTTTTTTAAATTTGAACGTTTTTAAATCAAAATAATTTCAAATATGGATGTTTTAAAATCCAAATATTTTTCAAATTTGAATAAAATTTTAATACCTACATGTTTTGGATAATTTTCAAAGATGACCAAAACTTTGTTTGCACCAAAATTTAAACATGAACATTTTTTAAAAATGCATATTTATTTTCAAATAAAACAAAATAAAAGGGAGAAAAATACAGGAAATATCAAGTAAAAAGAAAAGGAAAATAAAAGATTCAAGTAAAGAAAATAAGAAGAAAGAAGAAAACTGCATATTTATTTTCAAGTGATCTTGTTTTCTACAAAATCAGAAACATATTTAATGTTTTAAACAAATTAACAAAAAAAATCATGCATGTTCTCAATTAAATAATCTACAAGTGTGCAAAATCTTAGTGTAAAAACGTTTACAGGTTTGAGATCCAAAAATAAAATGTACAGGTCTGAGTATAGTGAACATGATATATTTTCAAATTTCTAAAATTTATCGTTATTGTCTAGCTCAAAAACTATTGTATTTTACATGTTGGTAAAATATACCATTGAGAACATACATGATTTTTTTTAATAAAACTTTTAAATGCCTCTTTCAATTTTTTTAAACTGACAAGATCACTGGAATTCGGGAGCCAAATGACTTTTGGTATATATATAGGCGTCCATTTTTTTTGAGAATTCCTGACACTTTATTTCCTCGTCAGCTTGTCCGACCAATTGAGCCCATCAAGAAATCTCATCAGCAGTCTGCCTCAGCCTGCGCCTATCCTTCTCCGCAGTGGGCCGGATTGAGAGAAGGGCCTGGGCCGGGTGGAGAGGAGCGTACAAGTGTATTGTGAGCATTTGAATTCTTGAGCTCTTGATGTCCCCGCGCACAGGGCCGCAAGAAACAAGGAATCACAAAATTATCATCTTTTCTACGGAATCATATTTTTCACACAACAAAGGCATGTGAATCATGTAGCGTTGTCGGAGCGGTAGATGCTTATCACGGCTGTAGATTGATTCCACAATACAAGTGTATATTGTGCAAATAAGTGACATGCATCTGTTCCGAGTACTTGACTACTTGATGCAAACAAATACAAACTGTTAACCATTATACCAGAACGTGAATAAAACTAGCAGTCCCACAATAAGTACCAAAACATCGCACTAACAGAAGTCCTAAGCTATAAATCCAGCTACATCGTGAAAAGGCAACGTAAGAGAAATAGTTTTGTTTTTGTGGAAAGGCAGAGAAGTTCCGAAAATCCATTTTGACCAGTGTGGCTAGATGTTCCTGTTATGAAAAAACACATTTGAAAATGTATTTTTTTAAAGGGTCTACATCTGAACATTGTATGGTTGCATACAAAGTTTCAATTTTGTTTGACCGGCGTAAAATGACAAAAAGCCTCTCACGATAAATCAATTTGGAACACCGAAATTTATCTTTTTGCACACACCACAGATTTCCTTTTCTTCATGAAAATTTTGTGATACTATAAAATGTAGGAATGTACACGTGGTTTTTTAAATTGTTTTTGATATGTTAAAAACTTTTTTTTTTCATATGCCCCGTGACTCAATCAGGCAAAACATCCTGCCGGAGAAGTTCTTGGCTGTAAGTTGCCGGGGAGTTCTATTTAGACAGAGTAAGTTACCGCTGAGAGCCTGAGATACATGAGTTTCAACAGGGAACTTTTCGAGATGGGTGATAATTGGTTTTAAATCACTGCAAGGAAACAAGACAAGGAAACATCAAAAGCTGCACATAACTCCAAGCATCCATTTGTCTCACCTGCCGCTGATAGCACTGGATTACCCAGGGATTGGACTTGTACAAAACAAATAGTATGGTCACTACAGGCTAGCTAATCTCTCCGTGTAGTTCATGCATCCAGCCAACGGTACGAATGCGCAGAAGATCTGCATCCGACGGAATATGTTTGCCTGTGTTCGCGGCGGGTCTTCAGCTAAGCAGTGCTCATGTACAGGCTAGAAACCAAGACTAAAAATTTGGAGAAAGTACAGCACTTAGGAAGTCCACAAGGAAACTACTAGAGCTGAGCATGTACTACTGAGCTGTAGAGCTTAGTTAATTAGGGTAGGGACAAGGGTCTCTGAGCTAGATCTCTGAGTCCGTACTACTTTATTAAGTCCAATGTGGGCTAAAACAGTATCTGTTTATACTAGTTAATTACTGGTTGTCCTCTAGGGTTTAGGAGAGGATGTCTGTGCCATCGTGCTCTATGCTGCCGCATTTTGTCCCATTCTATATTTTATTGCTACTAGATATTCCCTTTCAGCAGAGCAGGGGCCGGGCATTATACTTGATATTATTCTGGAGACCACCTCCACAACCACAAATATATTTTGAAGTTAAACTGTATTAGTTTCAACTGAAAAAACACTGAGAGATAGCAGATACAGTTCAGTTTGCAAGAAAATACTCGAGATGCATCTAGGGCTGATTTAGTCTTTGATCAAATGAATCATAGATCAAAGGAACACAAAAAACCGATGCCATCTTCAGTCTCCTGAAGGCTAACTCATTGTCATGTCTTTTACTGCACATTTACAGTTTCACCACCTCCATAGCGCAGAACGCTGCCGTCTAGAGTATTTTTCAGACTGTTTGAGTAGTCCAAGTACATTATATTACGTACTATTTTACTTGTGGTAGCCCTGCAATATTTGTTGTCTACAAATTTGGAATTCCTACACACTCCTTACGACTAATGGAATTCCTACACACTTCGATGCGCAAAACATAAAGCATTCATTCTACTTTCATGTTCAAAATCTTGGAAGCGAAACATTTCTTCGATGCGCAAAACCAAAGAGAGGGGGGTATTATTGAGCTGGGGGTGTGTCCTCTAACCAGGTATGCTCCAAAAGTGAGGATTCATACGGTCACCTCCTAATAAATCCTCCTTGGCACACATGAGTTACTTACGGGTAGACGGCTACTACTCGCCAACATTCAATTTCTGGCCTCATGAAAAATTTGGTTCACAAATGTAGAACTGAGCGGTAAGACATCAGTCCCACTAGGTCTCTTCATTCCCTCTAGATTAATAATGAGAAAAAACATGTTTTTGCCTTGTTTCGGAAAGAAGAGAAGACATGGAGGCTAAACACACTCTAATGCTCTGTTTAGATGGTCGATTCGTGTATCGGTTTGTCTGATATTTAAATTGTACTTTCTAACGTATTTCTATGAAATAAAAGAATGAATAGGGACACTATGATGTAGAGGCCGGTATCCCCTTTTCGAAATAAAAAGTACGCTGTAATGCACTTTACGTTCCTAGTCCAGCAAAATTTTAGATATTTCTAAATTTCTAAATGGTAACAATAACAAGGGAAAAATACATACGAGTTGAGTAGGTATGGTAACATTAGCACCATATGTGTTTATAATTGGTAGCGCTACTGTAAGGACCCCTCGGACAAGTCCGAGATGCCCACGTTATGTAACAGATCATGATCCCAATGATCAGTGCATCGCAATCACATAACCAACAAAGGTATCAAAGAGTTACATCATTCAAGTCGTACGAATAAAAGTCTTACAACACATAGACGGTCATACGACCAAAGTCAACAAACCTCGTCACGCAGGACGGAATTAACTAAGATAGCGGAAGCTCATGGCTAGCGACGGCTCTTAACATCTCCGAGCGCAGATTCCCACAAGTGCAGTTGACCGGTGACAGCTAGGTGGCGAAGTCGTCGTCATACACCTCCTCCTCAATGTAGGCCTCCTCATTATAATCTGGACATTTGAATATCCAGGGACAGAGCCACATGAGTACAATTACGTACTCGCAAGACCACCTCTGGTCTTAAGTTTTCATGATAATGCAAGAAAACACATTTTTGAAAACTGGGAAGGCTCCTTAATACAACTACAAGGCTTATTTTTGAATACAATGAATTCAAACATAGAGAATACGACATCTCTATATCTTTGTTGAAGACAAACATTTAGAGATAGAATTCTCTTCGCTAAAATGCGACATCTCTATATCTTTGTTGAAGAAAAACATTTAGAGATAGAATCCTCTTCTCTTAGATATAGCAAGGACATATCCAAGTTCAAAAACTTTATTTTAGTAAAGGTTTATCAAACACTAGGATAGGGGTAACCCTTTTTCCTTCCTTGAGGTCGGACTGGTTGTCTCCCCGAGATCAACCATCCTTGCCCAAATTTCGTACCTCCCAGGTACCACTTTACTGCCTCCTTGTTTTCCTTCGAAAACCATCCTCTTTTGAAATCATAAAACATCCAGCATGCCTAGTGGGACCTTTCCAACCGTCCATGACCGCGGACGCGGCTATTCGAATAGATTTACACTCTGCAGAGGTTGCACACTTTACCCACACCTATCGGTTATTCCGCCGTGTCTGCCACGGCCCGTCATACGACTGCATGCGGGGGTCCGGATAACACGATCAAAGCTTTCCACTATGACCACCCTAGTATCGGGGCCTCCCGGTAGGTTTGTTCTCCTCGGCACCGTGTGCTCCACTAGACCTCTTGGTCTTTCCTCGGGACGCCACACCGTCACGTCAGGAGACCTGCCATAATCGTCCGGCTGTTGGTCCTCAACAGTGTATTGTCTCTTCCGGACGACAGCCCGGCTTCGAGGGCTATGAGAGCCCCAACACTAAAACATACAAGCTTCCGGCTAAGCCCTACCCATGTCAGGTAGTGTGGTTGCACGGGTTAATTGTTCGGGCGGCAGCTAGGGTCACACTTTTTTTTTTCAAAACACCTTCTCCTCCGACTACTCCCAGCAGCTCGGGTTTTCGCAAACATCTCCGATTGCTCCCAGCAACTCGGGTTTTAATAAAACACTTGCTCGCTGATTGCTCCCAGCAGCTCGGGTTTTCCTCCATAAAACATTTTTTATCAAATAGGTCCCCATCCTATAGTTTTGAGTTAAGATAACAGAATATACTACTGGAAAACTTAATCTTCTTTATGGAGCCTTCAATGACAAGACTCATCAAGTAAAACTCTTCTTATAATACCTACAGCTAATCTAGTAGATAACTTTGGCCAAAAAATATTTTGTAAAAATAGTTTTCGGGTGGCAAGGTGCCACAAAGGAATTAAAACATGCATTATTTTATTTTTGAAAACAAAACATGCTTGATAAAATAATAGGAATCATTTTAGTGGTGAGGTGGGCTTGCCTTGCTCAAAGTACTGTCCCTGGTCTTGATCTTCAGCGTAGTCGTGCTCAGCTACCTCGTACTGCTCTTCCTCGGGTTGCGATTCTACCGTAACATGAAAAACAAACGAGACTAGCGTAAGTCCTACAATGCGAGTTGATAACAATCTAAAGTATATCAACAACAACAAGCATCACAAACAGGAAACACAACTAATGCATTCAATAGTTATTAGGGGCTGTTTACATGGTTTAAGCATAACTCTTAAGGTGTTGCTCCTAAAATTAAACCCTTCTACCGCATCACTTCTGACACACATGTGGAGCTCTGAAAATTAGCTGTGCATGAAAATCTATCACCAAACAAGAATTAAAAATCAGATAAGAGCTACTGATGTCAAACTCAAACAGAAGATAGGTTCAGTTTTATAGACCTCCTGAATGCATAATTAACCTCTCTGGAGAGATATGAGTTTTCTCTTTAAGTAGAGATTTTATTCATCAGATTTGGATACTCCTAGCTCAAGTTATCCCAGTTTTAAAATAAAGTATACTTCTGACCATTATCTAAGTGCAGAAAATAATAAGAATTATTTTGGTGTCAAACCAGTGGGGTGAGTTAGATAAAACCTGTGGCTATTCCACAAAATTATCCCAAACATTTATCTATGGACATAGGTGGCTCCACCAATTAAAACTAGACATGTCATAATCTCTGAAATTTTCAGAAATGCATTTTAAGAGATTATCTCCCTGTTTTTCAGGGATTTATTCATTAAGAAATAACTAATTACTAGAAAAATCTACGTTTGTAGTATATGATACCTCCAACACATATCTAACGCTTCCAATTGGATTTACCTCAAAAAGTGTTTTTATTGAAGAGTTAAAAATCTCCAAACACATACTGATGTTATCCTTAGACTAAATATAACTTTTTCTAGAGTAATCTCCTGCATGCAAGATTTACCAAGCTAGATAGGCATTATTACAAGCTTTCCAACAGATCCAAGATTGCATGATTTGGATTTACAGAACACAAGTTATTAAACAAATGGTGTAATAGATACTTTTTACTAGATCTATTTTAACATTCAACAGGAAACACATTTTGGACCAAATCAAATGCCACATGGTTAGGAAAACGTGTATGCATGTTACAAAATTAATCCCATCATTTTAGCCACTCTAGATTTACCACAAACGATTTAAAGCTAGACTATAGATTTACTGGAAAATCACAGGAAAAAGAAAAAAGGAAAAACAGGCCGAAACGGCCAGATCTGGCGCTGGGCCGAGGGGGCGAACTGGGCCGGCCCGGCGGATGCGCGCGCACTGGCGAACCGGTGCGCTGTCGCCGGATCAGAAACAAATGGCGGAGATTAGAAGGGAAGGGGTTCAAACAGGGCCGTCGATCTCAGATCTGACGGCTCTGGATCTTCTTCTTCCCCGAGCTGGTGACGCGAGCGGGAAAACAGCGAAGAACGAGAGAGAAGAAGAGGGACGCGACGAGGAGCTCACCTCGGACGTCCAGAGCTCGAGCGGGTGATGGAGTTCGGTGGAGAAGAAGCAGGGCAACAAATCTCTACGTGAAGAAACGTCGGGGAGGTCCTCTGCATGTCGCCATGGCGTCTCCTCCGAGCTCGGGTCGTGGATGAACTCGACGGATTTGAGCACCTAGAGCAGCGAGGAAAGAGAGGAGGGGTTAGAGCTTGAGCAGAGGATCACAGAGAGCCAACCATGGCGGGAAATGGTGGAGAAAAACAGTGGCTAGAGCCATTTCTTGCCGTCGGGTGCCGAGTGGTTCTTTTCCTCCTCGAGAGCAAATGGGGGGGGGGGGGGAGAAACTCGATGGATTTCGCCAGGGGGAGAGGAGTGGGTTGGTAGGAGCCAGGGAGGGGGAGAAATGGGCAGGGGAGGGGCTCGGGCGATTAAAACGAGCTCCACCCGATCTAGGGTTTGCTCGGGCAGGAGAGAGGGAGGGGGTGTCTCCTCTGTTCTTACTGGCTCAGGTGGGCGGTGGAGAGGGGGCAGAGAGGAGTTTGGTCGGATGACCAGCCCTGGCCAGTGAGAAGAAGGGTGGTGGCCTTCGGTTGGGTGGAAAAGAGAAGAAAAGAGAGAGGAGAGAGGAGGGGTTGGCCCTAGTCCATGACAGGTGGGACCAGGGGTGAGGGTGTTGTTCTCGTCTTCAGCAGGTGGAGTGGAAAAAAAGTGAGAGAGAAATAGAAGGTGAAATCTTTGAGTGAATTACTCAAATGAATTTGAAAATCTAAGTTTGAATTATTTAAATATGACCCACAAAAGTAAAATGGGTCTACACTCCAAACTTACCTAAATTAAGAGAAGGTACTGAACTTACAAAAGCCCAAGTCAACTATCTCATTTGGCTTTCAAAGAAAAGAAATCTTTTGGTGATAACTAAAAGAATATCTCAAATGGTCATGTTAATTTGATGCCCCCAAAAGCTAGTGATATTTATGTGCAAACCAACTCTTTTGAGAGAATTTAGAGCATGGTGTGAAATTGAACATGCCCTAGATCAAAATGGTTCAGATGCATGTCAAAAACCATTTATGGTTTGCTTAATAATAGCTCCTAGTTTGGCTAAGTTTTAACAATCATGAAGATCCTAATAGTGGCTATTTATTTCAGTGTGTTGTGGTTTTTAGTATTTTCAATTCTCATGAAAAGTTAGTGACACACAACAAACATAAGGTGTGCAAGCAAATTTAATCATGACTCAAAATTTTACACACACAAAAGTTTTTGTAAGAGGTGAAAAATTTAGAATAACACCACAATGTTAAGGCTAAAAGAATTGGGGTGTTACAGCTACCATGCTGACAAGGTTGGAATTTTGCTGGGTGTAAAAACATTATCATTCATTTGCTTCAAGTACCCATGCCTGTCCAAAAGACGGCTCAGCTAATTATTCTGACACCTACCCTGACAGCATCATGTGTTAATGATTCTCCCAGATCACACGGTTGACCTTCTCGACTCCCTAAGCTTCCTTCTTATCTACAACTAAGAAATACACTAACAACCATATGATGATCAGTAGTTCATCACATAAAAACACACAATTTGGTGCCCTAGATGCATGTCCGTAAACAAATGCATCGAAATTACAAACTGCAGGTTGTCGTTTTGTCTCATGCCGTGACCGCGACCTACTGTCCAAAGTACCTTTTGCGTTTGAGCAAATGTTGCTCAGAGCTAAATGTTCCGGCTGGAATGTAATGTCTTGGACTGTGGGAAAGGCTCGGGGGATATGGACACTTGAGCCTGTAGCAGCGCGTAGAGACAAATCTTATGGAGAACATATTGTCTGCTCCATCCAACTGAACACACTCCAAAAGTCTAAAAAATAGGATCATGGTTCTTCAAATGCAATGTTGTATAGGTATAAAAGTAAAATACGTGTGTGTGAGTGTCAAAGGTGTACCTTTTGAATTTGCTAAAACTTCAGAGATGTTCCATCTGTTTTTAATTACTCTACTTAGTAAATATATCTAACTTCATAAAGTTTAACCAAGTACACATATGAAAAAACAGTAACCTCTATAGTACCAAATGCACAATATGAATTTATACTTTGTATAATATTGGAGATAATATTAATTATGTATTATAAATATTATTATTTTTTATATTGTTCTGTTATCATTTGATAGTGGAACCTGGCTCATGTGAGTCCTTTTGTAAAAAATTTAAAATATATTTGGTCAAACTTTATAAAGTTCAAATTTCATTAAAAGCTAGAACATTGGGTAATTTTTATCAGAGGGATACTTTGGTACAGATCGACCCAAAGGAAAGTTTACGTATTTTGATGCAAATCAACAGTGGGGAATGGACTATACCCTTTAGCTGAAAAAGGATGATGAAAAAAGAGAAAATCCTGATACATTTCCTATCACGTGTCAATCACAAAACACCAAGTGTTTTCTTTCAAATGTGTTCGCCTCTGTCATGTTGGCCTAGTGGCAACCTAGCCGAAGATATTGCATAATAAGGCTTGGGCTTGCGTCGGCGTCGTTGCACTTCCATCAGGTAGCACGAGTCACGAGACTTGTTT
The DNA here is from genome assembly GCA_026929855.1 of Poa annua. Taxonomy (NCBI): domain Eukaryota; kingdom Viridiplantae; phylum Streptophyta; class Magnoliopsida; order Poales; family Poaceae; genus Poa; species Poa annua. Next base: position 85,725,038 of record CM049430.1, read on the forward strand.
GTGGGGAATATGTCACGTCCAAACGATTTAATTGGTGAGGTATAATTTTGTCACCATCTTCTATTTTGTGTGTGGGAATAATGCTGCAATTGACAACTGCGTGCAAGACATCCACTAGATTTTAGTAATTCATTCAATTTTGAGAAAACTCACAAACCCGCTTCCACAATTTCTCCTCATCCCGACACCCTCCCTCTCACCTTTACTGGACCGCCACCCATACCCGCTGACGTGGGTATACATGACGGGTACACCCACTATGACGTATAATGAAGAGGCCCACCGGGTGGCCCAATGAAGACCGAAGCTGCTAAGGAAATAACTTGAAGGACAAGACAAGGACTCCTATTCGTAGTCTATTAGGACTCTCATGTAAAACCCCCTGGCTCCATATATAAATACAGGGAGAGGTAGACAAAAAGATACGCCCACAATATACAAAAAATAGCCATCAAGGCCTAGAGAGACTACGTCTCACCTCCATCGCCATCAAGGCCACCATGTAACTATCATCAATATCAGACCAGACAAACATGAGTAGGTCTTTACCTCACAACGAGGGGCCGAACCTGGGTAAATCTTTACTTGTCAGCCGTCCGAAACCACAGGCCGCCATACTTCTCTCTATATACGAAACCCAAGGTGCCTAACTGAGTGATTTGCCGGGTTTACACCCCGTCACCCGCTGCTTTCTACTAGTAACAACAATTTTTGAGGGTAAACGGAGATTTCATTAAGAAATAAAGTATACAAGGTGATGGAGATCTTGCAAGACAATATAAGGATCGAACCTAGCCAAACTACGGTTGGGCGTTCTAACCTCACAAAACATGCTAGGATGATTATATTCTAACTTGTGAAGGTTCCACTTTACAATTTTGCACACAACTAATTAACTAAATAACAATCTAATAACATCTGAGACTAGATGCCTTTATAGAGAAATCGATCTAGAGAGCAATCAGTAGCAGCTCTTACCAGTTTAACACAATCGGTGTCGATGTTGATAGAGATAGCTGGGTATGGAATAGATCCATCTCATTCCTTCAATGCAAACCCTCATTTCAGCTGTGAAGGGCTCCTCACACTGCATGAAGAAACACGCGGATAAATCAATGTGAGCATTTTTATCCCAAATGATCATCCATGCACTTCATGTACCACCGCTCGTCATGAGGGGTCCATCAATCTATAGTTTCATCCAACCTTTAGGTGGTCTGCAAGGTGTCAAGTGGGATCCCAAATCTAGTATGCACCATGGTTCAATCGGTGGAGACGACTCACTCACACGGTTATGTGTAACTGGGGAGTCCACCAACGCTTGTTTGCCCTTCAATAGAGTATCAACTGGTAACTTAGGAATGTTTTGACGATTTTTTTTGATAGTTGGTCAAGAAGCACTTGGAACTCTTTGCGTGCCAGCTCTGCTAAGCTACCAGTAATGTGTTGTCAACCATCTTCTTACGGTTTGGAAGAGAAAATGGTTGAAACTAAGAATCTAGCGAAGTGTGGAGATCAGGATCAAAAAGTATAAGCCAAACCTATAGTTTGAACACTCGCACGACATACGTAGGAAGCACTTTGCTAAGAAGTTCAATGAACTTTGCGCAGGAAACTATTTCCCCACTCAATTAGTCATGTTTGAAAGCCTGTTGTTCAACTTGCATGTCTATATATATAGTTTGTCCATACAACTACTTCCATATGTGGCATTTTCTCCTTCCCACCTGAACAGCGGAGTCTTATGAATTCTGGATGTACTCTGGCTGATGGTGGTCGAACGGGTTATACTCAGCCAGTGTGATTGGTAAGATGCTACAAAAATACAATATGTTTGGACTTTATGGTTTATCTGTTTTCGGTTGGCTTATTCATGTAGCCATGTTGGCCGACGTGTGAGTTGTACGATTATGCACTTTTAAACACTTTACAATAATATCGAGTATGTGTGTATCGTTCTAATGTAGGCCCCGAGGCCCGAGCTATTCTCCCATTTTTGAAAAATAACTAACTCTACAAAATGGCCACATATTGTAGGCTAACTACAATGACCGAACTGATACTTCAGGAAAACTAGGTCGAGCTTGTTGAGATCATGGGTCAGAATGTCCAAGTGGACTCATTCTCTACAAACAAATTAAGAGAATCTATCCCGGAGATGTAGACATGCATTTTCTGAAAGAAACAAAAATTTAAAAAATGTCATGCATGTCATCAACTTACCAACCCAAACACTCTCCACCTCTTCCTGAACAAGTTGCTGCTTAAAACAAATAATCCTCCTCGTGCTAGCTACAAAGTGAGAATATGTGCGGGTTTCGTGCACACACAGGTCAACTAACAAAGGGTTGTTTATCACGGAGAGGACGCTCAGATCCACACGACAAGGGGGTCAGCCAGCGACCCACTTGGAACCGCTCACAGGTCAGAAAATCGTATTGCTTTTGGATGCGAGCTAGATTGGCCGTTTGGGTCACATGATCAAGCAATGGCTAGCTGTTGTGATAAAGAAAAAAAGCGGCCACGCTACAACGGTTCTATGAGACAGAACCGTGGTATACCGTGGGTTTGGGTGGTGATCTGGATAAAGACTGCTTGGTCAGAGGGTACGTCGACTCGATTGGATCGTCTTCGGGCAATACGAATGTCGATCTAGTTGCTACATCGGGGCGGCGGCCCCGACAGAGGAGGTTTTGGTGGCAACCCGGATGAAAACTGCGTGGGCAGAGGGTTCGTCGACCATGACTGGACCACTTTCGGGCAATACGAGAGTTGATCTGGTTGTTACGCCGGGGCGGCGGCTCCGGAGCAGGTGGTGTGTGTTGTGGCGTTTGTCGACTTGGGTCGTGTGGGTGGCATGTCGTTTCGTTTGTTTCATTCTTTTGTACAGCTTGTATGGTTTTTGGACCCGGTTTCCCTTATAAACTGGGTCAATTCTCTTATATCTATTCGGGCAGTGAATATCGATCACTTTTACCTTAAAAAAAAGCGGAACTTCGAGAGTTCGAGTTAACCTCGTGGCAGCTCGCCGTCAGACCAAAGCTAGCAAGTGATATTATGATTTTGATAGTTCCATGTTACGGATCCCTGCATTCTTGCTTTCCGAGGCAAAAAAAAAAGCAAACAAAGGATCCATGTATCGTACTGGAAATGCATACATAGATTCGTTTCAACGGACAAGACCACACACACAATTACAAAGGTCCTTCGAGATGACCAGAACATCCTTGTGTACTATGTTCGGCCCAAAAGCTCTCATGTATTTTGAATTAACAAACACTGGAATACCCAAAACATCTTATAGAAAATATCACATTTGAAATATGTACACATTCATTAAAAACTAGGGCACATATAGACCGTACCAAGTGGTCTCTTTCTATCTCCGTGAGCGCACCATGAGCCCCGAGCAACACTAGCAGCATCAAGAGTACCGCCGCCTCCTGAACGAGGAGAGGCGGATGGGCAAGGCGTGGCGTCGAGAGATGCAGCACAAGGAGGAGGTGTGGAACGTGGCCCAGGAGCAACGCCGCCTCCTAGATGAGCAGCGGCAAATAGACGAGAATTGGGTCTACGAGGAGTAGGCATTCCTCGTGTCCCGCCCATGAGCAGGGCAGCTCGCCCTAAGCGCCACCATCTACTGACGCATACCCTCCACCAGCACAGGAACTTGCCCCACCATCAGCACCGATACCGGAGGCGGGGCCACAGGATGGTGACATCGATGACGAATGACCAGAGCTAGTGTGGAAGGGAATCCATGCCGCCATCGAGGCTTCCTTCCACCGCCGCTAGATAAAAACCAACCATGATCATCAAGGGTGATGACCCGGAGAAGTACCTCAAGGCCACAACCGACATCGGTGAAACTACATGCCTTCGTTCCCTCAGCCGCTAATAGGAGATGACACTTGTGCCACAACCAATCATTGATGCATGCATGTTCCTTGATCCCGCCACTAGGATAGGCATATTCCTCACTGTGTGTAGTGTTTGGTGAGACACTGTAGGGTTTCGTCGGCGCCGACATATGCCTACTTCTCTCGCCATAGTGATGAGGGTGGAGCCGGGATAAGCTTCTTCTCTCGCCGTATCCTGAAGCGCTGCTAGATAGACCTAGGGTATAGGGTTTAGTTTGAATTTTGTTTAAGTTTGTTAAATGTTGTTTGTCAAATTTTGTTTAGATTTGACAAATGTCCTGTGAATTCAATGAAATATTGTTGGTTCGTACATATTCAAGATTCCAAATATTTTTTAAACAACCCTACCGAGAGCCGCCGGTGGGGCGAGGAGCTCCTATTAGGGCGGCAACATGTGACGGTTCTCCCAATAGCATGTCCGACACACTTGTCGGATGCTCTATTGGGAGCACCGGTGAAGATGCTCTAACTCGACCAAGTTGAGTTGTTCCCGAAAAATTGGCAGTGCATGCATGTTGTTTGGTCTGCATGTACACTAATATATCGGTAACTATGTTTTTGGGTTTTCTAGTAAGAGTCTAATTCAACAAGTAATCAAGCACAAACGATTCGGTAAGGCTTGATCATCGATCGATGCACTAATAGGAAAAGGCTTATAGTCACTATTTACCGCAGTCACACCAAATTTCATGTGCGCCAGCGCTATTAGTACTCACGAACGAAACAGAAACAAGTTGTACGCCAACACTAAAAGTGCTACCGTTGGTGTACACCCGGCGCGGCTCACCAGCGGTAGTTATAGGTCAATTATAGCTTGAGTGACAAATTACCGCTGACGAACATTTCCAAATGTGCGCCTGTGATAGCATACTAGTGCCGCACATAAAAAAAGGTCGTCAACGGTAAGTTCTGTACTGCCAGCAGTAGCTATTACCACTGGTGGGTACGGCTAGCGGACACTTATTCGACAAAGGTAGTCATATTTTATTGGTCAGTAGGGTTTTTCCTACTAGTGCTATTTTGTCCATATAAAAGGGGTAGTGAAATATTGTGAAAAACTTCTAATCTTCAAGATATGAAGATTCTACCCCGTGGAAGGAGGTATATGTGTTTAGTTAACATAACTAATGGAATAACAAGCGTCATCACGTATCATTCACATACTTCACTCTCTATCAAGTCTGACGTGTCCAGAAGTAGAAAAGGCCTGACGTGTCCAAAAAACTGCAGGACAGAGACCAAGTATACGCAGACAAATATTACACGTTTCGAAATCAGTCAACATAACCTACCCATATCGTCAGCTCAGCATCATGGGGCCGGGATGCTGTACGTAAGCAATTAAAGTTGAATACTAGAAGCTACCGGCAAAAAAAAGTTGTATAGAAGCAATACCTGCAGACTTCAGTCTAACTTCTGTTTCATTCGACTATATCTGATGGGATAGTTGACTTGGAGGAGGCTATCAAAAAAATTGACATATATGGATTCTTATGCTAAATTAATATAGCTCATTCTTTAGAAAAAACTTCTTATTTTCTGGTGATTTCTTTTCCCACACACTTAGTACTCCAAGTAAGAAAGCTAGTCATATTCAAAAAGGTGATAACTCATAGTCTTCACACCGACTGATGCACAGAACTACATATAATTAAAATCCATGGAAACACATAACCGGAAGCCGAATAAATCAACCAAAAAAGAACAAAAAACACCAAAGTTGTATGCGTCACGATAAGACAACGATATCCACCTGCAGAGTCTATACTAACCATGTTGTAAAAATCAAAATAGAAATAGATAACCCGTATGCTAAGTCTTCCACAAGATACCACCACACATGCGATGGCAATGACGTGTCCAACATGTCCAAATGTAGAACGTATCAGGACGTTCATCCCTACAACCGAGTTTCATGGCACCACTTTCAATAACGACATGATGTTAGCGCGCATTGACATTGCCCGATTTGGGCTCTTGTCTTTCTACTGAAGTGTTTATACTTCTCGAATTAGCCACCTTTATTATGAACACTTGAACAAATAGGGGCACCTCGCTAGCTGGATGCCTCACTTTCATTCACAGTCACCACTTTTGATCCAGCGGCAACATGCCTGGCTTGACAACTCGCCTAGCACCTACGTACCCATAACAAGCATGACTTTTTTTTAACAGGGATAGACCCGAAAGGGTCTGGATATTGCATTAATATTTCCACAGTGCGTTACAAATTACATGGAGGACCTCACAAGAAACCACAATAACAAAAGAGGCCTCCACTTTTACACAAAACACCCTAGACGAAGAATGAGCAACACAATTGGGTCCTTCTTCTTCCTCACCAGCACCGAAGAACATCAAGCTCGGGCGGTAGCCCCCCATGCGAGAGCCGGAGACGAAACCACTTGGCGCGGGGTGGGAGTAAAGCACCGTCAGACGAGCCCGAGAGGGCCTCCGAAGGAGGTTTATAAGAGCATGTCGCGTCGCCGGCAACCAGGCCTAGAGCTGCTGCGTGCCACCACCTTGAGTCGGCGGCCAGCCACCGGCCACCGAGAATCTGCTCCAAAGCGCAGTACCACGAGACTCCCGACTCTCCTCAGCACAGAGATCCACCGCATCAGCACACCTCTCCTCGCCGCCACGGCCAGCCAAGAGAGGAAGCAGATCAGTAGAAAACGTACCCGAGAAAGCATATGTGCTCCGATTATTGAAACGAGCTGCCATCCAACACCTTGACTCCATCTTCCTCCACGGAAGCACCATCAAGATGGAGGACCACCACTTCCCAGCGCCGCACCGATGCCCTGGAGAAGCACTCGCCGAGCTCTGCTGCCTCGCACCCCACCGGAGCACAGAGACAACCGAGCAGAGAAAAGCGGGGAGGACGGCCTTATTTGCGGAGATGCAGCGATCCAACTTCACCTCCTGCACATGCTCGCGCCACCAGAGCAGCACAACGACGAAGATCAGGACGGAGACGCGCCAGATTCGGCCGATGGGAGCCAGCGACCTACTCCAATACGCCACGAGGGACCAAGACGAGGAAAACCTAAAACTAGACCTAGCTATACAAGACCGGACTCCCCTATTCCATCCCCACCCGGCGGCAACTTCACAACCGCAAATATAACCGGAAATTCAACTTCACAACTACATGTGAACCCACCAACCATCGTCACCGTCGAAAGTTGCTGGACCAACGGTGATGATGGTTGGTGGGTTAACACCATCGAAAGTCTTCTGACTAGCACGAATCGTAAAGCACAACCAACGGTGACGATGGTTGGTGGGTTCACATGTAGTTGTGCAATCACTAAGTTGCAAATATAACCTTATATGGAGGTGCAGGGGTGTTCTCTACCGCCCCGGGCCTCGGCACCGTAAAAAACCTAGGAGCCGCTTCCCAATTCCCGAACTACTGCGCCGCCATCAGGTCAGGAAGATTGTCGTCGCTTGTCGGCAATCGATGATACCGTGCAACCTATGTCCATACGATGAGAAATAATGACCAACACGATAATTGACTTCTACTGCAACTCTGACTCCTCTAACTGATTTGATTATCTGATCACACAACTTATTCTGAAAAACCTTTAGATTCATCATGTCATAGAAAAAAGTAAACCGTCGGCACTTGGAGCTGACGCAAGGCGGTGGAGGTGGTCTGCTCGGCGTCGGGCGCTAGGGGCGCGGTGCTCGGTCGTGGCCCGATCCAGATCCTAACAGCCGTGGTCGGACTAGCGGCATGGGGGCCTTCCAGTCTCAAAAAATAATGGCGATGGTCCTTGATTCTTATTCGCGCCAAGATGAAGATGTACCAGATGTTGGTCTCCATCTAACTTGCTGGACGGTCGTGTTCCGGATGGCTCCGCCGGTGAGCTCCATTGGGTGATTTTTGCGAAGAGATTTCTGGATCGGGTGGTATTTGGTCGGACGCACCCATGCTTTTATCTGACCGTTTGGTTTCAGAGGGAGCGCTTTGAAGCTCTGCTGGTTGTTAATATTATGGAACACACTTTCTGAAGGGGATCACATGCAGAAAACAAAAAATTTCCTAGCAACGATATCCTTAAACTAGCCAAGATCTATACTATGCAGATAGAAGTACGGAGGAGATCGGAATACATACCCTCGTAGACCGAATAGCGGGGATTACGCTCCCGCACAAGCGTTGACGATGAAGACGACGTAGCCGACCTCTAGGTCGCGAAGAACTCGGCGCGACGAAGACGACGAAGATGACCTTGAGGTCGGGTGGAGGAAGTAGGCCTCCGAGTACCGCTAGCGCAGCACCTCGCAGGGCGTTACACACATACGGTGGAGACGACGACCTCCTAAGCTCCAGTCCAAGACGAGCAGCGGAAGACTTGGACCGGAACACCAGCATCACGGCAGCGGGCTATGGTGGAGAGACCCCCCTTCTCTACTCGGCGCAACTCCGACAAAGGGAATCACGAGATCGAGAGAGAATTAGGGAATTAATTGGTGAATTAAAAGGCCAGGGGTGCCTCTTCTTATATAGGCTCCCGGGGGGGGCCAACCTCCCTAGCCAGGCATTGTGGGACTATCCCACAGCCTTCGTGCGGCTAGGGAGGGTGCGCCGGCCCTAGGTGGGCCTCATTTGGCCTACCTAAGCCGGCCAAGCCCCCCACCGAATTTCCCCTTGAGGGTTTCCCCCCCTATGAGCCTTCTTTCGACCAGAAGGCCCATTTAGGGAAATCAGCCCAAAAAAATTCGAAAAAATATATATATAATCATATTTAAACATTAATTATACTAATTAATATCAAACATATTATATATAATTTATTCTAGCTCCGAAAACTATTTTGTCGCTGCCCGATCTCCATCGGACCATTCCCGGGACGTTCCCAGTGATCTCTTTCCTTTCCGGTTGTCTTGTCGAAACCCCTTAAGTGTGTTACCCTAGCGGTTCGATATAATAACAGACATGATCGAGACTCCTCTCCGAGCAATGACTAACTCGTAGGCCTGGACCCCATGAATTAATCCCTGTGATATAACGAATGACTTTCATCTATCAAACCTGGACGTATAGTTTTAAACCCTTTGTCATGGCGATACTTAGCGTGTCCGAGCGTCGTTCTTAGATATCTTCATATCTAGCAGAACTCGTTACCGACATCGCTATTTTCTACTCGTCTATGATATCAGGTCAGCTGGTGACCTAGTCACATGTTTGCAAACTCATTTGACATAATCTCACCGAGTGGGCCCTAGAGTATCTATCCGGCTATACGGACTAACAAATCCCGATGTTGACCCTGAAGGAGATATGCCCTAGAGGCAATTAATAAAGTGTATTCTTTATCATATCTCGTTTGTTCATAATAGGTTTTTGTGTCATGCTAGAACCGTATTAAGCGGAAACATTAATGCGGATGTGATACGTAAACAACCAGGTCCCTAGTAGCCTCTAATAAGATTAGTTTCGTTGTGCGATTGATGATCGAGGTTTCCCGGTCATGGGGCATGGCACCGGTCGGCAATGAGAGTCATATCGCTGGAGAGTGATGTGATGGACATACCCAGATTTGGAGAACATAGTCGTTACACCTTTGACCGTGAGATCAACTCTTATTGATATTCCCCGAAGATACTTTGATTGCACCAAACGCCGTATCTTATTTAGTATGACAATAACGGTGATACTTTTGGGTATTGGAAAGGAGTGTTGAGACGAGGGGTCAAGAGCGGGATTTGCCAGTCCGCATAGCAGGATAGATACTCTCGGGCCCACTCGGTGAGATTATGTCTAATGAGCTTGCAAGCATGTGACTAGGTCACGGAGACATGAGATCATGAACGAGTAGAAGATAGCGTCGTCGGTAACGAGGTCGGGATTAGGTATGGAGATATCTATGGAGCGACGCTCGGACGTGCTAAGTATCGCCATGGCAAAAGGTCTAAGACTTCACGTTCAGGTTTGATAGATGAAAGTCATTCGTTATATCTCAGGGATTAATTCAGGGGGTCCAGGCCTACGGATTAGTCGTTGATCATTGAGGATTCTTGATCATACCTGATATTATATCGAACCGCTAGGGTAACACACTTAAGGGGTTTCGACAAGACAACCGGAAAGGAAGGAGATCACCGGGAACGTCCCGGGAGAGGTCCGATGGAGATCGGGCAGCGCCGAAAGAGTTTTCGGAGCTAGGAAATATTATATATATTATGTTTGATATTAATTAGTGTTATTAATATGCAAATATGATTTTATATATTTATTTTCGAATTTATTAAGGCAGATTTCCCTAAATGGGCCTTCCGGACGAAAGAAGGCCCAAGAGGGGGGGAACCCCCTTGGGGAATTCGGTGGGAGCCTGGGGGCCGGCCTAGGTGGGCCACAAGGGGCCCACCAGGGGGCCGGCGCACCCCCTTGGCCGAACCAGGCTGTGGGGGGTTAGTCCCACATTGCCTGGCTGGCAAGGTTGGCTCCCCTTGGGAGCCTATATAAGAAGGGGCACCCCCAGCCTTTTAATTCACCAATTAATTCCTGATTTCTCTCTCGATCTCGTGGTTCCCAAGTTGGAGCCGCGCCGAGCAAGAGGAGTCGGGGATCTCCTCCACCATAGCCCGCTGCCGCGCTGCTGGTGTTCCGGTCCAAGTCTTCCGCTGCTCGTCCTAGACTGGAGCTTCGGAGGCGTCGTCTCCACCGTACGTGTGCGACTCCCTGCGAGGTGCTGCGCTAGCAGTACTCGGAGGCCTGCTTCCTCTACACGACCTTGAGGTCGGCTACGTCGGTCTTCATCGACAACGTTTGTGCGGGAACGTAATCCCCGCTTTCGGTCTACAAGGGTACGTATTCCGATCTCCGTTCGTACTACTATATCTGCATAGAATAGATCTTGGCTAGTTTAAGGATATCGTCGGTAGGAAAATTATTGTTTTCTGCACACGATTCCCTTCAGTGGTATCAGAGCCGATCTATCGTAAGATATAGCTGTACGCTGTTAGAACCCGTGCTCTGCACGGGGGCACCGTTCCTGTTATTTGCTACCCTCTAGCGTGCACTTGTGTATTCCAGCGGCATTGAGTTGATGAAGCGGCCCGGACCGACTTTACGCGTACGCTTACGCGAGACTGGTTCCACTACTGACATACGGCTTGTACCGTATATGTGGCTGGCGGGTGACAGTTTCTCTCTCTTTAGTTGGTCTTCGCATTTTCAATGGAGGGCCCGAAAGGGATGCTTAAACATGCAATTATTGGATCGTTGTTGTGGTCATAAGATTCGTAGGTATGAAGCGGTTCTATTTACGAAAGGCCCAAGCCACGTAAAATATGCAAAAGATAAAGTAGAAGCGTCTAACTTTATTTTGCAGGGGCTATGTGATATGGTCAAGGTAGGTTTATTAAATTGTTTATAAACTGCGGGCGCCAAGAAGACCATGGCGCGATGGACTATATCACATTGCATTACATTTGATGTTTTGTGTGCATCTTATTTTGTGTGATTGTGTGTGTTACACGGTTGTAGCTGAATAAGATAATCCCTTCAAAATACCACTAGTGTTCTCCCTCCAACGCGCACCACCAATAAAGTTCTACGTTATGAGGCAGGCCGTGATGATCGGGTGTCATACATATCTTCGTTCGCATACGGTGGGTGTAAGCCATGTTGCACAAGCGTCAGCGTGGAGGTCTTTGGTGGCGAGCCTAGCATACTCAGAGGTATGGCCTCGGAACAGGAAGACCGAAAGGTCGAGCACGAGTCACAAAATTGGTGTGGCGGACGATTTTGTCTACTCCTGAAGTTGTGCCGCCGGCTTTGATGATGAGGGGTGGTGCAATGGATGGGGGTCGTGTAATCGCTTAAACGACCAGGAGGGATGTTCGTTTGAGTGGGAGTTATGTCAGTTATTTTCTAAAATACTATAGCTCAAAATTATTATGAACAAAGTCTTATGTTGTTGCAAATTCCATTGTAGATGTCTCGCCCCTCGTTTAACCTAGGTCTGTTCCTAGAGAAAGAAAAGCTTAAGACCAATGGGTCAAACTTCATGGCCTGGTTCCGCAACCTGAGGATCCTCCTCACTCCCCATAGGGTGGCCTACGTCATTGAGGCCGCCATAGGTGACCCTCCTGCAGATGATGCCTCTGAGGATGAGAAGAAGGTCTTCCAGACCCGATCGGAGGATTCTGCCTTTGTCCAGAGTGGCATGCTCTACGCCATGGAAGCCGACCTGCAGAAGCGCTTTGAGAAGATGAGCGCCTTTGAGATCATTTCGGATCTTAAGGCTGTCTTCGCGCCGCAGGCTAAGGCTGAGAGATATGAGGCTTCTGAGCTTTTCTTCTCAGCCAAGATGGAAGAGCATAGCAGTGTGAGCGAGCATGTAGTCAAGATGTCTGGCTACGTTCAACGCCTGAATGCTCTGGAGTGCAAGATTCCCGATGAGCTGGCGATTGACAGGGTGTTGCAATCGTTGCCACCAAGCTACAAAGGCTTCGTCATGAACTACAACATGCAGGGCATGGCTAAGTCCCTGGGTGAAGTGTTCGTGATGCTCAAGACTGCTGAGGTAGAGATTAAGAAGGAGCACACGCTGTTGATGGTCAACAAGACCGTTGATTTCAAGAAGTCCGGTGGTAAGGGAAAGCAGAGCTGGAAGTCCCGGAGGGAGGCAAAGTTGGCTGCCAAGTCCAGGACTAACAGGTCTGGTCCCAGAGCTAGCGTGGAGTGTTTCTACTGCAAGGGGAAGGGTCACTGGAAGCGCAACTGCCCCAAGTATCTGGAGGATAGGAAGTCTGGCAAGACGGTCGACAAAGAGCAAGGTATATTTCATATACATGTTATAGATGTGTACCTTACATCCGCCCGGAGCAATACGTGGGTATTTGATACTGGTTCTGTTGCTCATATATGTAACTCTCAGGAGGAGTTACGGAATGGAAGGCGGTTGGCGAAGGATGAGGTGACGATGCGCGTCGGCAACGGATCGAGAGTCGACGTGGTGGCTGTCGGCACGCTCCCTCTGCATCTACCATCGGGATTAGTTTTGGTTTTAAATAAATGTTATTTTGTGCCATCCTTGAGTGTAAACATTATAAGTGGGTCTTGCCTGTTACAAGACGGTTATTCATTTAAATCAGTGTCAAGCAATTGTGCTATTTATATGAATGATATCTTTTATGTTGATGCTCCCGAGAGTAATGGTTTATTCTTGTTGAATCTTGATCGTAGTACTCACATCCATAACATAGAGGCCAAACGAATTAAGTGTAGTGACGATACCGCCATGTTTTTGTGGCATTGCCGTCTTGGTCATATTGGTATAAAGCGCATGAAGCGACGCCACTCCGATGGACTCTTGGACTCGTTGGACTTCGGGTCCCTCGATACATGCGAATCATGCCTCATGGGCAAAATGACCAGGACACCGTTCAAAGGTTTCGTTGAACGGGCGTCGGATTTGTTGGGGATCATACATACAGACGTATGTGGACCAATGAGCGTTTCGACACGCAATGGTTATCGTTACTTCGTCACCTTCACTGATGACTTGAGTAGATACGGTTATATCTACTTGATGAAACACAAGTCTGAAACGTTTGAAAAGTTCAAAGAATTCCAGAGTGAAGTTGAGAATCATCTTAATAGAAAAATCAAGCATCTCCGGTCCGATCGCGGTGGAGAGTACTTGAGTTTTGAGTTTGACACACATTTGAAGAGTTGTGGCATAGTGCCCCAACTTACGCCTGCCGGAACGCCGCAGCGTAACGGTGTGTCCGAGCGACGTAATCGTACTCTACTGGATAGTGTCCGATCTATGATGTCTCTTACCGATCTGCCAGTGTCCTTCTGGGGTTATGCGTTAGAAACAGCCGCATTCATTTTAAATAGGGCTCCGTCCAAGTCCGTTGAAACGACGCCGTATGAATTATGGTATGGCCAAAAGCCTAAGTTATCGTTTCTGAAGGTTTGGGGTTGTGAGGCGTACGTTAAGAAACTACAACCCGACAAGCTCGAACCGAAGTCGGAGAAAGTCGTCTTTGTAGGATATCCGCGGGAAACCGTTGGGTACACCTTCTACAACCAAGCTGAGGGCAAAACTTTTGTCGCAAAGACCGGTACCTTTCTAGAGAAGGAGTTTCTCGCGAAAGGAGTAAGTGGGAGGAAGGTAGACCTCGATGAAATCGTTGATCCTGAACTCGAGATTCCGAGTGGCGCAACGGAAGCAATTCCGGAAACGTCCTCCGTGGAAGGAGTGGGAGAAACTGTCGAGGAAGATGTTCTACCTCGTAGGTCTGGTAGATCTCGGATCGCACCAGAATGGTATGGCAATATGGTTTGCACCGTCATGCTAGTCGAGCAGGACGAACCTACAAACTACAAGGAGGCGATGGAGAGTCTAGAGTCCGAGAAATGGCTTGAAGCCGTGAAATCCGAAATAGGATCCATGTATGATAACCAAGTGTGGACCTTGGTGGATATTCCCGAAGGGCGCAAGGCCGTCGAGAATAAGTGGATCTTTAAGAAGAAGACTGATGCTGATGGTAATGTGACCGTCTATAAAGCTCGGCTTGTCGCAAAGGGTTTCCGACAAGTTCATGGAATTGACTACGATGAAACTTTTTCACCGGTAGCGATGCTTAAGTCTATTCGGATTTTGTTAGCGGTAGCTGCCTACTATGATTATGAAATCTGGCAGATGGACGTCAAAACGGCCTTCCTGAATGGAAACATTGAGGAAGAGTTGTACATGGTACAGCCGGAAGGTTTTGTCGATCCAGGAAGTGCTAACAAGGTGTGCAAGCTTCAGCGATCCATCTATGGATTTAAGCAGGCATCTCGGAGCTGGAATCTTCGCTTTGATGAGGTAATCAAAGGTTTTGGATTTATCCAGAATGTGGAAGAGACCTGTATTTACAAGAAAATGAGTGGGAGCTCGGTTGTGTTCTTAGCACTGTATGTTGACGACATATTGCTAATAGGGAATGATGTGGAACTTCTGAATAGCGTGAAGGAATATTTAAACAGCAAGTTTTCCATCAAGGACTTAGGAGAAGCTGCGTATGTTTTAGGCATAAAAATCTACCGTGATAGATCAAGGCGCCTATTAGCACTAAGTCAGAGTACTTATCTTGATAAAATATTGAAACGTTTTCATATGGAGAAGGCAAAGAAGGGTTCTCTGCCGGTTATCAAGAATAAGATATTGCGTAAGGCGCAGTGTCCGGTGACGGAACTGGGTAAGGCCGAAATGACGAAACATCCTTATGCTTCAGCCATAGGATCGATCATGTATGCAATGTTGAGTACTAGACCGGATGTGGCATTAGCTCTAAGTTTGACAAGCCGGTTCCAGAGTAATCCTGGAATGCCGCATTGGGTAGCTGTTAAGAGCATTCTTAAGTATCTCAATAAGACAAAGGAAATGTTCCTTGTGTATGGTGGCTGCGATGAGGAACTTGGCGTAACGGGTTACGTAGATGCAAGTTTCTGCTCAGACCCCGATGACAGTAAGTCACAGACAGGTTACGTGTTCAAGGTGAATGGAGGCGCCGTGTGCTGGAGAAGTGGGAAGCAACCCATAGTCGCACAATCTACAATGGAGTCGGAGTACATCGCTGCCTGCGAGGCCGCGAATGAAGCTGTGTGGCTGAGGAAGTTCGTCATCGAACTTGGAGTGTTCCCGAGCGTGCAAGACCCCGTGGTCCTCTTCTGCGACAATACGGGTGCCATTGCGAACGCCAAGGAGCCAAGGTCTCACTCCACCGCCAAACACATTCTCCGACGCTTCCACGTGATACGTCAGTACGTACAAGAAGGCGATGTGAAGATTTGCAAAGTGCATACGGATCTGAATGTGGCAGATCCGCTGACGAAGCCTCTCCCGCTTGATAAGCATGAACAGCACCAGTTAGCTATGGGTGTTAGGCTTTTACCAAGTTGTAATCTAGATTAAATTGTACTCTAGTGCAAGTGGGAGACTGAAGGAGATATGCCCTAGAGGCAATTAATAAAGTGTATTCTTTATCATATCTCGTTTGTTCATAATAGGTTTTTGTGTCATGCTAGAACCGTATTAAGCGGAAACATTAATGCGGGTGTGATACGTAAACAACCAGGTCCCTAGTAGCCTCTACTAAGACTAGTTTCGTTGTGCGATTGATGATCGAGGTTTCCCGGTCATGGGGCATGGCGCCGGTCGGCAATGAGAGTCATATCGCTGGAGAGTGATGTGATGGACATACCCAGATTTGGAGAACATAGTCGTTACACCTTTGACCGTGAGATCAACTCTTATTGATATTCCCCGAAGATACTTTGATTGCACCAAACGTCGTATCTTATTTAGTATGACAATAACGGTGATACTTTTGGGTATTGGAAAGGAGTGTTGAGACGAGGGGTCAAGAGCGGGATTTGCCAGTCCGCATAGCAGGATAGATACTCTCGGGCCCACTCGGTGAGATCATGTCTAATGAGCTTGCAAGCATGTGACTAGGTCACGGAGACATGAGATCATGAACGAGTAGAAGATAGCGTCGTCGGTAACGAGGTCGGGATTAGGTATGGAGATATCTATGGAGCGACGCTCGGACGTGCTAAGTATCGCCATGGCAAAAGGTCTAAGACTTCACGTTCAGGTTTGATAGATGAAAGTCATTCGTTATATCTCAGGGATTAATTCAGGGGGTCCAGGCCTACGGATTAGTCGTTGATCATTGAGGAGTCTTGATCATACCTGATATTATATCGAACCGCTAGGGTAACACACTTAAGGGGTTTCGACAAGACAACCGGAAAGGAAGGAGATCACCGGGAACGTCCCGGGAGAGGTCCGATGGAGATCGGGCAGCGCCGAAAGAGTTTTCGGAGCTAGGAAATATTATATATATTATGTTTGATATTAATTAGTGTTATTAATATGCAAATATGATTTTATATATTTATTTTCGAATTTATTAAGGCAGATTTCCCTAAATGGGCCTTCCGGATGAAAGAAGGCCCAAGAGGGGGGGAACCCCCTTGGGGAATTCGGTGGGAGCCTGGGGGCCGGCCTAGGTGGGCCACAAGGGGCCCACCAGGGGGCCGGCGCACCCCCTTGGCCGAACCAGGCTGTGGGGGGTTAGTCCCACATTGCCTGGCTGGCAAGGTTGGCTCCCCTTGGGAGCCTATATAAGAAGGGGCACCCCCAGCCTTTTAATTCACCAATTAATTCCTGATTTCTCTCTCGATCTCATGGTTCCCAAGTTGGAGCCGCGCCGAGCAAGAGGAGTCGGGGATCTCCTCCACCATAGCCCGCTGCCGCGCTGCTGGTGTTCCGGTCCAAGTCTTCCGCTGCTCGTCCTGGACTGGAGCTTCGGAGGCGTCGTCTCCACCGTACGTGTGCGACTCCCTGCGAGGTGCTGCGCTAGCAGTACTCGGAGGCCTGCTTCCTCTACAGGACCTTGAGGTCGGCTACGTCGGTCTTCATCGACAACGTTTGTGCGGGAACGTAATCCCCGCTTTCGGTCTACAAGGGTACGTATTCCGATCTCCGTTCGTACTACTATATCTGCATAGAATAGATCTTGGCTAGTTTAAGGATATCGTCGGTAGGAAAATTATTGTTTTCTGCACACGATCCCCTTCAGACCCCTCGTCTCAACTACCCCCTTCCGATACCCAAAAGTATCAACTTTATTGTCATACTAATTAAGATACGACGTTTGGTGCAATCAAAGTATCTTCCACGAATAACAATAAGAGTTGGTCTCACGGTCTTAAGGCGTAATGACTATGTCCTATAAATACTGGGTATGTCCATCACATCGTTCAACCAACGACATGACTTCCATTGCCGACCGGCGCCATGCCCTATGATCGGAAAACCTCGATCATCAATCGCGTAATGAAACTAGTCTTAGTAGAGGCTACTAGGGACCTGGTTGTTTTATCTACTACACTGTATTAATGTTTTCGCTTAATACAGTTATAGCATGGTATAAAATATATAATGAACAATTGGGATATTGCCAATAAACTATGTTTATTAAGTGCCTCTAGGGCATATTCACTTCACTTTCTCGTTCCATGGTGCTGGCTGGCATGGAAGGCGGGATCTGGGGACTAGCAATGGGGGTTTCTGTCTTCGTGGCGATGAAGAATTTGCTGGGTGTTTCGTGTTCTTGAGCAGCGGTTTGTAAGTGGAGGCGACTGCAGAAGAGAATTCCAAAGTCTTATGCCTCAGTGTGAAGATCCAAGGTCTGGACTTAATTGGTTGTGCCTGGCAAAGTGGCAATGGACTTGTTGGAGCCATTGTTTTGCGTGCGAGGACTTTCTTCAGGGTGAAAACTTTGGAGAAGCTGGACTTCTAATGTTGTCTTGGTGATGTTAGTGTTGCTGTCTTGAGGACTAGATCGCTTCAGCGGGACTGTTGTTTTCTGTAATTCTTCTTTTTTTTTTGGTTGTGTGCATCCGTATAGCCGTTAGGGCACTACGTTGTTGCAGAGGCTGGGCGTATTTGATACTTCTACAGTTCAGTTTTCATTTGGTTTCTCAAAATCAAATTTGATAATGACAACTGACGATTTCATCAATCTCATGTATAGTAATGAAGTAAACCAATCCCTTCAATGATTTGGATGACCTTAGAAAAAATAGCTTGAGTATCTGGCACTAGCTTATACACTACCACCTGACTTATTTTCTTTCCATCAGAGTTCCGGATTCTTATATTTATATTTATATATATATTTCCCAGTAAATAGGTTATTTGGCTACTGAAGAGTCTACTCTTGGACGTGGCCTTAATGTTCGAAAACTGGAGACCAAACCGTCGTTATGGACGTGGCCTCAACGTTCAAAAACTGGAGGCCAACCGTTGTTATCATCATAACAGTTCCAGTGGCAAGTGTCAACGTTCTCCTTTTTCTTCGTTTCCCATGCGCCTAGTCATCTGTCAATTGATAATCAGTCCCCCTCCCCACATCCAATTATATATCCCCCCAACCCCAACACCCATCACAAAATACCAACAGTAGTAGTATACTCTCCAATTCCATCAGGCCATTGAAAATGGAATGAGACGGAATACCAGTCTTGAAAACAAGTCAATGTACTGGAATTACTGCTTGTCCAGTTCCCTTATTTTAATTCCTACACCACTGTCTTTGCTTACGCTCCCCTCTCCCTACTGATTATTCCATCACATTCCTCTCTTCTTCCTAGCCCCATATCATTCCAGTCCGAACATGCTGGTATAGACCGGATGTAGAGAGGTAGACGAGGTCAAGCAGAAGTGGCGGAGGCCAGGGGTATGGGGGAGGTGAAGGAGAACCTGCCGGAGATTCTTGAAGACAACTCCCTACCACCCACAGAGCTGGACCTTAACGAGGACTTCGGTGAGGGAAGCGAGGAAGGGGACGGCGGGGAGGACGAAGACGACGGGGGCGGTAGCACAACCGAGGTTGCAGCAGGAGGAGGAGGGAGCTCAAGCGACAACAACAGCAGCACCAACCATGATTCGGAAAGCAGCAAGGATCATGACAAGGCCGAGGGCAGCGGCGAGAGGCTGCCGACGGTGCGGCAGTACAACCGTTCTAAGCATCCCCGGCTCAGGTGGACGCCGGACCTGCACATGGCGTTCCTCCATGCCGTCGAGCGGCTGGGCGGCCAAGAGAGTAAGTGATTAATCGTTTCATTCGTGAATCGTGATCTATGCTTTTCTGATGATTTATTTTTTGTATGTCAATCCCTTTTTGGATATAGGAGCAACCCCAAAGCTGGTGCTTCAGATGATGAACGTGAGGGGGCTCAGCATTGCTCATGTAAAAAGTCACTTGCAGGTAAAGGCAGAAAAGAAACAGCCTAATTCTCATGACTGCTCGGTAGCTGTTCTTCTGGCTAGTTGCTTCTTTCCTTCACACGACAAGTGTTGAACCTAACCCTTTTCGTGTTCATCCTTTTATCGGCTTTTCAGATGTATAGAAGCAAAAAAATGGAACACGAGTCCAGCCACGAGAGGGCGGCCATGTCCTCAGGTTATCATCAGCTATCCTCGACGATAGATTTCTCCATTTCTTCCCCTCTCTAGAAATACGTTTCCTTTGACCGATTTATTAAATGAAACAATTCCTCGCAGTCTTTTCTCCCATGAATTTCCACATTAGGAGAGGGGACCAGCGATTCCAGGATATGTTCTTCCAACGAGCACCCGGCTCGGCGCTATCCTCTCGGTTGAACGACGGCGGGATCTTCGCGTCCAGAGGCGCCAGTTTGCCAGATAGTAGCCGGATTTATAGCCTCCTCCAAAGCCGGCAGCCTCCATTACAAACCTTCGACTTCAAGAACTATACGAGCCTTAGGTAACAGAGAACACCTCACACATAGTTACATGCGCATGTGTACTCATTAACAATCCTGCTGCGAGTGATGATGTCGAAACCCTAACCGGTACTATCATCCATGCGTCTAGAAATCAAGAATGGGCGTTCAACCAGCACACCAAAGCGGCGATGGCCGGCGCCGCTGATGACCATGGTCCTCCGAAAGGTCTCGTCCACGAGATGATCTTCAGGAAGGACGGCAAATCGACGTCGCATTTGTTCGATGTGAGGGACGCCATCGCCACCAAACGGACGTCCTCGCCATCGGCAACTACGAGCGTGGCCAACCGTAGTCCAGATGGACCCAAGGTCGGAAGCATTAACTGGATCGGGAGCACCTCCCGCCTCTCGCGGACGATGTCATTGTCAGCGGCTTCCGCTGGTAACGAGCATGGAGATCACAATTTCCCTTTCAGGTGGCAAGGTGCCGCGGGCGGCAATGGCAAGACTGGCACAACAATGTCATCTTCAGATCCCGTGGTGGCACGTGAAGCAGGTTCTCCACTCGTGGTACGTATCATTTGTTTATATCCAATTTCAATCAATATACATAAGTAATACATTCACTTGTAGTATGATTAAGCTGCAAGCCTGCAACTCGATCTATCACGAAGTATCAACAATGGTTGTGCATCTCTTTGGCATGCAGTTGCTGAAACAGGGAGTATCGAGGGCTCCTGCCAAAGTTATTAGCGAGACAAGCAACGAAACGGAGGTGAGGAGGAGGAAGGCATCGGTGGCGGGGGAGGATAACGGATCGACAGCGCCGGAGTTGCAGCTAAGCCTGAGCCCCAGCATGGGAACGGACACTGCAGGCAGGGGCAAGAAGAGGAGCATCGCTGGGCAGGAGGTCGGCCGCGACAATCAGCCACTGTCTCTGTCGTTGTCACTACCTGGTGGCGGCGGCGATGGTGCTGGCCCGGATGACAGGAGGTTAGAGGTAGCGACAGCTGGTAGCAGCAGCAAGAAGGCCGCTCTGGGGCTGAGTACTTTGGATCTGACCATGTCGATACAGGCATTGGAGTGAGATCTTTCAAGTACTTGTCCCAAGGCCTTACAAAAATTGCACACTGCACCATGAGATTAATTAATAAGATTGTTAATCTAATTTAACCATGCTTCTAGACAAATTTATATATAAAATATATATCTTTTGTGTTTAGTGTGTATGCATGGTCACATGCATGACCAGTTCAAATTTTGTCATGTTATCATTCAGCAGTGCAATCATATAAACTGAAAACAGAATACATATACTCCCTCCGTCCAAAAATAAGTGTCTCAAGTGTGTCAAAAAGAAGATGTATCTAGACAAAATCATATCTAGATACATCTTCTTTTTGATAAACTTTAGGCACTTATTTGTGAACGGAGGGAGTACATAAACTATCAATTGATCAATCTTAACTACAATATCTTTTCCTACATGAGTTATGTTTCCAATTATTTCATAAATCAGGTACCTTACTTGCATGCTCATATACATGAAATTGCCTCCTTGCTTCAAAAAAAGAGAGGAAAACATGTAATAATTAGAACGTCTTACATTTTCCTAACACATTTAATATAAGAAATATATTCGAAGTAGTTAAGTTTAAATTCATGTTTTTTGTAATGATATACAAATCCAAAGTATTAAGTACGTTTAATTAACCATACATGGCATCTCAGTAATCTTATTTTATGCAGTGCATAAACTATTATTTATTTACATTCTTACACACAAGTTAGGAAATATGTCTTTATTACATGCTTATTAGTGGTAACATAATGAATGTATTCATTTTACTTATTTCGTAAATGACAACAACAAGAATGAAAATATTGGGATTTAAAATATAATAATGTGTACATGTGTAAGCCTTGTTTGTGAGACTTTCATTTATCAGCATGTTATAGGTTACGTGATGATGTATCGAATATCACCACCGATCTGAATAGTTGTTATCATTTTACACCAGGTTTAACTATTCATCCAATTCCTCGCTATATTATGGCCTCTTTGATTTCATGATTTCAAAAGTGTAGGGATAAAAAAAGATCACATATGGTTACAGTGTCATGATCATATTTGTTTAGTATATATTTTGTATTACAACCTATTTATAGTTGTAGCTAGATTATCTATAGTCATAACATTGTATTAATTAGTTTTTAGGATGTAAATTTCTATAATTATATATCTCTGGAGATTCTCCTACAGACCCAAACTAGTGCATGATCGAATATAGAAAATAAAAAGATAGGTCATACAAAGATTGTTTAAATAAGAGTTGTGATTCCCGTTTATTGGAGGCAGCAATTGTGTGATTTCCTCCGTGACATGGAGAAATGATGATTCTGTAAAAACATATATATCGCATGCATGATCAATTGTTGAAAGAAAAAAGTCTATTAATGCAGAGTATAGTTTAACATCAGCAGTATTCTACTTTGCGTACTTCTTTATCACAAAATGGCTGCCGGAATATTCAGTACAGTATGTCGACCATATAGTTAGTGCATGCATGCGGATCAAAATAGAACCCTGCATATATATATGATAAAACTGTATATATGCACAGACGTGCTATGTCCCATTTCACAGTTCCTTTGACAGTATTCGTAGGACAGTTACGTGCCGGCCTACCCTATCCCCTTAAATTCAGCATTGCGGCAGTGCTCGATCCCTAGCTTGAGAATTGATGTTCAGCAGGGAGAGGAAGAGGTCGACGAGGACAACGAAACGAGGTGACATCCCTTCTGACTAACAAACAGCGCTGCTAGCTATCACTAGCTTGCTTGACTGTTTCAGGTTGTGTGCTGTATAGTTAGGATCGACGGGATGTTAATCAAACTGCGACAAGAAATTACAGGGTCGGCGACGGGACAACCAACAGCGAACGCCGAAAGACCAGACCCCACTCCATGACTTGGGAGTTTTTGCGGACATAATTAGCTCGCTAACAAGCTTTCGCGAGAGGTTATTGTGTTATGGGGGAGAGTAGCTGTCTGACAGGGGCGACAAGGGTCGGATTCTTCGTGATTAATCAAGAGGTTGCATGCGTACATGGATCTGGCTCACGTCACGTACTCACGTGTGAGGATCGGAGTACTTGCCCGACATCCGCAACTTCCGCTGACCAGCCAGCCAGAGGAATTGATTCCATTCATCCTCGCCGGGGCAGCCGGAATATGATTTTCCATGATCGATGTGAGATCACACATGCACAGTATCGCTAGATGATATGCATGGTCGACATACATCACGAACCGATGTGGACAGAGAGCTAATTATATGGAGCTATATCAACATGCAAATCTATAAAAAATACTCTCTCCGTCCAACAAACGATGTCTTAATTTTGTCAAAATTTAAATATATTTAAACATGACTTAGTATGTATAGACACGTCCAGTTTTAAACAAAGCTAAGACATTTTTTATTGGATGGTGGGAGTACTACAATAGCAAATAATCTATGTTTTTACATCTTTACTACTAAAAAAAAAAAAAAACTCTTTACTATTAAAAAGTAAAAACCAAGTACATGGTTTATTTTTGTTGCTAGAAGAATAAATTGTTGCTAGAGGCGCCTCCCACGTGCATATAACTTTGTGAATGTATCCCTAAACGTTTATTTCAAAAAAAAATATTTTGAAATGTGTTTTTAAATACCAGTGCATATGCAATTGGTAGAAAAATTAAGTAGATTTCACTAAAATGTTACGGTGTTTGTCCTATTTGTAGCATCGCTAGATGGACATAGTGCAGGGGCCACATAACAAAGTGAGGAGGATGATGGGAGGCCATGTGTTTCGAATGGAAGGGGTTCAAGATCCAGCGGTGTTGGAAAGGCGGGTGCAAGCATGGTTCAGATGGTGAGTCACAACATGGAGGGGGCGGGTGTAAGCATGGTTCAGATGGTGAGTCACAACACCGAGCAGTCTTGACCAATTAGGAGGAAATTTTGGTGGTGAATAATCCTTGGCATTTCAGGGAGTTTAGATGGAAGCTCTTACAAACTTCTCCCGGAATTTGGAGACAACTTGGGACGCGGAAAATCCATAACTAGGAGGACCCGCTCCTATTCCAAAAACCGTTGATGTTGCATCAAGATGCGTGCGATATTTTTGCGGTCAATACCCTGAATTTTGAACATTTTATCTTCATGAACCACTCATGACAAATCATTAGTTTTGATCATCTAAGAGTAATTGAGTTATATAGTATACTTGTAGAGTTTGTCTAGAGGTACTGCTTGTAGATCATATGTTAGTTTCGAGGGTCGAAACAAAAAGATCATGCGATGACCAAGATGTTCAAGGTGTGATCAGAAGAATGGTCATGATTAAAATGTTGTGAATATTGCCAATATGTATTGAAGAAGATTGTATAAACTTTCATTTTTGCCTTCAAGATATCAATATAATGAAAGAAGAAAATATATAAAGTTCATAAAGTCGAAGTGCAAATTTTGGATTCAAGTTGATCAACACTCAAAGATAAATGATTTATCAAGTGGGATCATATGATCTCGTGGTACCATAAGCAATGATAATAAAAAAATATTAGAAGTGTGGGGCAAAAGGTTTGCCCCTACCATTTATTAAGAAGAAGGTGTCCAGTTTATTAGTGGAAGAAACCGGATGAAAACCATGCAACAAACACCAACGACACGGGAGGAGCCAACATAACCACAATAGGCAACACCTACCCAACAACAACCCGACCGGCGAAGAACATGCCCAACCTACAACAACCATGAACTAACAAACATAACATCTGAAAAGGGCTCAACAATCAAGTAAAGCGAAAGCGAAAGGTTTCCGTACGATGCTTCTTTGTTCTCCTACAAAGAGACTTCTCCACCTTCATGATAACATCCTCCAAATCCTCTCCCGTCAAGACAGAAACAATATCCTTGACATATCCAGGACAAACCGCCTCCAAATCGACATGCAAGTCACAAAGCTCTTTACCAAAGAGTTCCTCCGAGTCAACTGTCTCATCAACCTGAGCACTCAAAGACGAGAGAGAGTGTCAGCAACCAATGCTCCACTATCCATACAGATGGGCGGCTGACAGGGCTCGAATAGAGGTGAAGATGGCCCTATGTCCATCGCCAAGTAGTCCAAAGTGCCAAGCTCCATCGAAAGCACCGTAGCTGACTTGCCACAAGGCTCATGCACCTCAGCCAAAAGCTGTCCAACTGGAGCCACAACCTTCTAAAGATCAGACGGCGTTGCATGTGGAGCACGAGGAGAAAATTCTCCGAAGAAACAACCAGGCTCTTCATCAATGGAACCAATCTCAGGCTCAAGTGGCAGAGATACAACCGTCCTAACTTGAAGCTTAGCTAGAGCGTCGTGAAGCTCAAAGCGAAGCAACTCAAACTTCTGAAGAAACTCCAAACGCAGCAGTGCAAACTGAGACTCGAAAGTAGAGACCAAAGAGGCGCTGGAGTTGGAATCCTTGCAACACCCACGACACACATCCCCAACCCCACCCTGAGGCGACGAGGGGTGACGAGTCTGAGCGGACAGAGAAACACTCTGCTGGCAAGGAGCATGCGCATCTTCAAAACGAGCCCGAGCATTCGGAGCTACCGGAGAGTGATCGCGAGCAACCGGAGAGCGAGCATGACAGAATCTGTCCCGATGCCCAGGGCGACGACAAAGGATGCATCTGAAAGGCCCACGACAAGCACCGACTTGATGACCACAGTCAAGGCAACGGAAACACCTTCCTTGAGCCCAACGCTTGAAGGCAAGTGAAAGGGCATGTGCCCTCATGTATGGTTTTGGTAATTAATGATAATCCCTAAGGACTAATGTGTGTTTTGAGCATATTGCAAGTATGGCTTGATGTTGTCAAGGCATCACCTATATGAAGAAAGATGGTATCTTCCATGGGCTTTCAACAAGAAGATCAATTTATATAGCTCATGGAGGATGATGTCATGCCATGATCGTCATCAAGGTTGACTAGTGCTAGACCAAGGGAAGCTGCCGGAGACATGAAGACGAAGCTAAGCGAGACTCTCCCATGATGGAGTATGGGGGATCATATGGAGGAGTCTTCATCAAGCATGTGCTAGCAAGCGCAATCAAGAGTCTTCATCAAGCATGTGCTAGCAAGCGCAATCAAGAAAGGTGGTCCTCTTGAAGAGATCAAGATCGTCATCATCTAGCTCAAGTGGATTGCTCAAGGCAAAGGTATGATCTTGATAGGGATATAGGATAGATAGGCGTACTATCAAGAGGGGCTCTCGAGTGAGTAACTTGATCGCATCTTTGTGGAGAGCTCAAACCTTTGCATGCTTGGCATATCATCTTTCTTGGTTCTTATTTGGCTTTTCTCCTTGTTGGTTTTTGGTGCTTGTCGTGATCTTCATGACAAGACCAAGTTCTTCAAAAACGGTTTTAGTTTGGAAAACTCGTTACGTTTTCGGTGTGAAAATATTACCGGTTCAACCTTGAGGAAAGTTCCACACCTTCACATGTGTGGAGAATTTGCTCTATTTATGGTTTGCAATATTTCCTTGTCAGTGCGGAGACTTTGCTCTATTTTTGGTAGCCCTCTCCTTGTCAGTGCCTTTCCAACGGAGTTGGTCTCAAATCATTCGGAGTTTATTTGCAAAAGTTCTTTCAGTTCTGTTGTTTCTGCAGTTTTTCAAAGGGGCGGAAATGTCCGGGCCTTGCTCGGAGATTTCCGGCGCTCGGAGATTTCCGAGCCCCAGTCCGGAGATCTCCGAGTGGTAGAAGTTTTTTACCAAGTCCAGATCTCAGTTGCGTACTGACTCAGTTCAGATTTCCTTCGGATTTTCTACCGGAGATGTCCGGGGTCCGGAAATCTCCGGCCCTGGTTCGGATATTTCCGGACAACAAGTTACAGTTTTTCGCCAAGTCTTATTTTCCTTCAGCACTGATCTTTTCTCAGCTCGCGTCGGAATTCCTACCGGAGATTTCCGGGGTCCGGAAATCTCCGGACCTCAGTTCGGAAATTTCCGGACTGGAGATTCCCAACGGCTAGAAATCAGGGAGGGGCTATAAATACCCCTCCCCTTCTTCTTCCTCAGTTTGACGACTTTCCCCTCTCTCTCTTGCCATTGTTGACCTTGGGAAAGCTTGCCCCCTCTCAAATCCTCCCATGATTCTTGCATATCTTTGAGGGAAAAGTGAGAGGAGATCTAGATCTACAATTCGACCAATCCATATCTCCTCTAAGTGAGGGGAACTTAGTGGATCTAGATCTTTGAGTTCCTTTTGAAGGGAATATGCCCTAGAGGCACTTAATAAACATAGTTTATTGGCAATATCCCAATCGTTCATTATATGTTTTACATCATGCTATAACTGTATTAAGCGAAAATATTAATACAGGTGTAGTAGATAAACAACCAGGTCCCTGAAGGAGATATGCCCTAGAGGCAATTAATAAAGTGCATTCTTTATCATATCTCGTTTGTTCATAATAGGTTTTTGTGTCATGCTAGAACCGTATTAAGCGGAAACATTAATGCGGGTGTGATACGTAAACAACAAGGTCCCTAGTAGCCTCTACTAAGACTAGTTTCGTTGCGCGATTGATGATCGAGGTTTCCCGGTCATAGGGCATGGCGCCGATCGGCAATGAGAGTCATATCGCTGGAGAGTGATGTGATGGACATACCCAGATTTGAAGAACATAGTCGTTACACCTTAGACCGTGAGTTCAACTCTTATTGATATTCCCCGAAGATACTTTGATTGCACCAAACGTCGTATCTTATTTAGTATGACAATAACGGTGATACTTTTGGGTATTGGAAAGGAGTATTGAGACGAGGGGTCAAGAGCGGGATTTGCCTGTCCGCATAGCAGGATAGATACTCTCGGGCCCACTCGGTGAGATCATGTCTAATGAGCTTGCAAGCATGTGACTAGGTCACGGAGACATGAGATCATGAACGAGTAGAAGATAGCGTCGTCGGTAACGAGGTCGGGATTAGGTATGGAGATATCTATGGAGCGACGCTCGGACGTGCTAAGTATCGCTATGGCAAAAGGTCTAAGACTTCACGTTCAGGTTTGATAGATGAAAGTCATTCGTTATATCTCAGGGATTAATTCATGGGGTCCAGGCCTACGGATTAGTCGTTGATCATTGAGGAGTCTTGATCATACCTGATATTATATCGAACCGCTAGGGTAACACACTTAAGGGGTTTCGACAAAACAACCGGAAAGGAAGGAGATCACCGGGAACGTCCCGGGAGAGGTCCGATGGAGATCGGGCAGGGCCGAAAGAGTTTTCGGAGCTAGGAAATATTAAATATATTATGTTTGATATTAATTAGTGTTATTAATATGCAAATATGATTTTATATATTTATTTTCGAATTTATTAAGGCAGATTTCTCTAAATGGGCCTTCCGGACGAAAGAAGGCCCAAGAGGGGAAAATTCCCTAGGGGAATTCGGTGGGGGCCAGGAGGGCCGGCCTAGGTGGGCCACAAGGGGCCCACCAGGGGGCCGGCGCACCTCCCAAGACGAACCAGGCTGTGGGGGGTTAGTCCCACATTGCCTGGCTGGTAAGGTTGGCTCCCCTTGGGAGCCTATATAAGAAGGGGCACCCCCAGCCTTTTAATTCACCAATTAATTCCCGATTTCTCTCTCGATCTCGTGGTTCCCAAGTTGGAGCCGCGCCGAGCAAGAGGATCCGGGGATCTCCTCCACCATAGCCCGCTGCCGCGCTGCTGGTGTTCCGGTCCAAATCTTCCGCTGCTCGTCCTGGACTGGAGCTTCGGAGGCGTCGTCTCCACCGTACGTGTGCGACTCCCTGCGAGGTGCTGCGCTAGCGGTACTCGGAGGCCTGCTTCCTCTACACGACCTTGAGGTCGGCTACGTCGGTCTTCATCGACAACGTTTGTGCGGGAACGTAATCCCCGCTTTCGGTCTACAAGGGTACGTATTCCGATCTCCGTTCGTACTACTATATCTGCATAGAATAGATCTTGGCTAGTTTAAGGATATCGTTGCTAGGAAATTTTTTGTTTTCTGCACACGATCCCCTTCAGTGGTATCAGAGCCGATCTATCGTAAGATATAGCTGTACGCTGTTAGAACCCGTGCTCTGCACGGGGGCACCGTTCCTGTTATTTGCTACCCTCTAGCGTGCACTTGTGTATTCCAGCGGCATTGAGTTGATGAAGCGGCCCGGACCGACTTTACGCGTACGCTTACGCGAGACTGGTTCCACTACTGACATACGGCTTGTACCGTATCTGTGGCTGGCGGGTGACAGTTTCTCTCTCTTTAGTTGGTCTTCGCATTTTCAATGGAGGGCCCGAAAGGGATGCTTAAACATGCAATTATTGGATCGTTGTTGTGGTCATAAGATTCGTAGGTATGAAGCGGTTCTATTTACGAAAGCCCCAAGCCACGTAAAATATGCAAAAGATAAAGTAGAAGCGTCTAACTTTATTTTGCAGGGGCTATGTGATATGGTCAAGGTAGGTTTATTAAATTGTTTATAAACTGCGGGCGCCAAGAAGACCATGGCGCGATGGACTATATCACATTGCATTACATTTGATGTTTTGTGTGCATCTTATTTTGTGTGATTGTGTGTGTTACACGGCGGTAGCTGAATAATATGATCCCTTCAAAATACCACTAGTGTTCTCCCTCCAACGCGCACCACCAATAAAGTTCTACGTTATGAGGCAGGCCGTGATGATCGGGTGTCAGACATATCTTCGTTCGCATACGGTGGGTGTAAGCCATGTTGCACAAGCGTCAGCGTGGAGGTCTTTGGTGGCGAGCCTAGCATACTCAGAGGTATGGACTCGGAACAGGAAGACCGAAAGGTCGAGCACGAGTCACAAAATTGATGTGGCGGACGATTTTGTCTACTCTTGAAGTTGTGCCGCCGGCTTTGATGATGAGGGGTGGTGCAATGGATGGGGGTCGTGTAATCGCTTAAACGACCAGGAGCGATGTTCGTTTGAGTGGGAGTTATGTTAGTTATTTTCTAAAATACTACAACTCAAAATTATTATGAACAAAGTCTTATGTTGTTGCAAATAACACTGTAGATGTCTCGCCCCTCGTTTAACCTAGGTCTGTTCCTTGAGAAAGAAAAGCTTAAGACCAATGGGTCAAACTTCATGGCCTGGTTCCGCAACCTGAGGATCCTCCTCACTCCCCATAGGGTGGCCTACGTCATTGAGGCCACCATAGGTGACCCTCCTGCAGATGATGCCTCTGAGGATGAGAAGAAGGTCTTCCAGACCCGATCGGAGGATTCTGCCTTTGTCCAGAGTGGCATGCTCTACGCCATGGAAGCCGACCTGCAGAAGCGCTTTGAGAAGATGAGCGCCTTTGAGATCATTTCGGATCTTAAGGCTGTCTTTGCGCCGCAGGCTAAGGCTGAGAGATATGAGGCTTCTGAGCTTTTCTTCTCAGCCAAGATGGAAGAGCATAGCAGTGTGAGCGAGCATGTAGTCAAGATGTCTGGCTACGTTCAACGCCTGAATGCTCTGGAGTACAAGATTCCCGATGAGCTGGCGATTGACAGGGTGCTGCAATCGTTGCCACCAAGCTACAAAGGCTTCGTCATGAACTACAACATGCAGGGCATGGCTAAGTCCCTGGGTGAAGTGTTCGTGATGCTCAAGACTGCTGAGGTAGAGATTAAGAAGGAGCACACGCTGTTGATGGTCAACAAGACCGTTGATTTCAAGAAGTCCGGTGGCAAGGGAAAGCAGAGCTGGAAGTCCCGGAGGGAGGCAAAGTTGGCTGCCAAGCCCAGGACTAACAGGTCTGGTCCCAGAGCTAGCGTGGAGTGTTTCTACTGCAAGGGGAAGGGTCACTGGAAGCGCAACTGCCCCAAGTATCTGGAGGATAGGAAGTCTGGCAAGACGGTCGACAAAGAGAAAGGTATATTTGATATACATGTTATAGATGTGTACCTTACATCCGCCCGGAGCAATATGTGGGTATTTGATACTGGTTCTGTTGCTCATATATGTAACTCTCAGGAGGAGTTACGGAATAAAAGGAGGCTGGCGAAGGATGAGGTGACGATGCGCGTCGGCAACGGATCGAGAGTCGACGTGGTGGCTGTCGGCATGCTCCCTCTGCATCTACCATCGGGATTAGTTTTGGTTTTAAATAAATGTTATTTTGTGCCATCCTTGAGTGTAAACATTATAAGTGGGTCTTGCCTGTTACAAGACGGTTATTCATTTAAATCAGTGTCAAGCAATTGTGCTATTTATATGAATGATATCTTTTATGTTGATGCTCCCGAGAGTAATGGTTTATTCTTGTTGAATCTCGATCGTAGCACTCACATCCATAATATAGAGGCCAGACGAATTAAGTGTAGTGACGATACCGCCATGTTTTTGTGGCATTGCCGTCTTGGTCATATTGGTATAAAGCGCATGAAGCGACTCCACTCCGATGGACTCTTGGACTCGTTGGATTTCGGATCCCTCGATACATGCGAACCATGCCTCATGGGCAAAATGACCAGGACACCGTTCAAAGGTTTCGTTGAACGGGCGTCGGATTTGTTGGGGATCATACATACAGACGTATGTGGACCAATGAGCGTTTCGACACGCAATGGTTATCGTTACTTCGTCACCTTCACTGATGACTTGAGTAGATACGGTTATATCTATTTGATGAAACACAAGTCTGAAACGTTTGAAAAGTTCAAAGAATTCCAGAGTGAAGTTGAGAATCAGCTTAATAGGAAAATCAAGCATCTCCGGTCCGATCGCGGTGGAGAGTACTTGAGTTTTGAGTTTGGCACACATCTGAAGAGTTGTGGCATAGTGCCCCAACTTACGCCCGCCGGAACGCCGCAGCGTAACGGTGTGTCCGAGCGACGTAATCGTACTCTACTGGATAGTGTTCGATCTATGATGTCTCTTACCGATCTGCCAGTGTCCTTCTGGGGTTATGCGTTAGAAACAGCCGCATTCATTTTAAATAGGGCTCCGTCCAAGTCCGTTGAAACGACACCGTATGAATTATGGTATGGCCACAAGCCTAAGTTATCGTTTCTGAAGGTTTGGGGTTGTGAGGCGTACGTTAAGAAACTACAGCCCGACAAACTCGAACCGAAGTCGGAGAAAGTCGTCTTTGTAGGATATCCGCGGGAAACCGTTGGGTACACCTTCTACAACCAAGCTGAGGGCAAAACTTTTGTCGCGAAGACCGGTACCTTTCTAGAGAAGGAGTTTCTCGCGAAAGGAGTAAGTGGGAGGAAGGTAGACCTCGATGAAATCGTTGATCCTGAACTCGAGATTCCGAGTGGCGCAACGGAAGCAATTCCGGAAACGTCCTCCGTGGAAGGAGTGGGAGAAACTGTCGAGGAAGATGTTCTACTTCGTAGGTCTGGTAGATCTCGGATCGCACCAGAATGGTATGGCAATATGGTTTGCACCGTCATGCTAGTCGAGCAAGACGAACCTACGAACTACAAAGAGGCGATGGAGAGTCTAGAGTCCGAGAAATGGCTTGAAGCCATGAAATCCGAAATAGGATCCATGTATGATAACAAAGTGTGGACTTTGGTGGATATTCCCGAAGGGCGCAAGGCCATCGAGAATAAGTGGATCTTTAAGAAGAAGACTGATGCTGATGGTAATGTGACCGTCTATAAAGCTCGGCTTGTCGCAAAGGGTTTCCGACAAGTTCATGGAATTGACTACGATGAAACTTTTTCACCGGTAGCGATGCTTAAGTCTATTCGGATTTTGTTAGCGGTAGCTGCCTACTATGATTATGAAATCTGGCAGATGGACATCAAAACGGCCTTCCTGAATGGAAACATTGAGGAAGAGTTGTACATGGTACAGCCGGAAGGTTTTGTCGATCCAGGAAGTGCTAACAAGGTGTGCAAGCTTCAGCGATCCATCTATGGATTGAAGCAGGCATCTCGGAGCTGGAATCTTCGCTTTGATGAGGTAATCAAAGGTTTTGGATTTATCCAGAATGTGGAAGAGACCTGTATTTACAAGAAAATGAGTGGGAGCTCGGTTGTGTTCTTAGCACTGTATGTTAAGGACATATTGCTAATAGGGAATGATGTGGAACTTCTGAATAGCGTGAAGGAATATTTAAACAGTAAGTTTTCCATGAAGGACTTAGGAGAAGTTGCGTATGTTTTAGGCATAAAAATCTACCGTGATAGATCAAGGCGCCTATTAGCACTAAGTCAGAGTACTTATCTTGATAAAATATTGAAGCGTTTTCATATGGAGAAGGCAAAGAAGGGTTCTCTGCCGGTTATCAAGAATAAGATATTGCGTAAGGCACAGTGTCCGGTGACGGAACTGGGTAAGGCCGAAATGACGAAACATCCTTATGCTTCAGCCATAGGATCGATCATGTATGCAATGTTGAGTACTAGACCGGATGTGGCATTAGCTCTAAGTTTGACAAGCCGGTTCGAGAGTAATCCTGGAATGCCGCATTGGGAAGCTGTTAAGAGCATTCTTAAGTATCTCAATAAGACAAAGGAAATGTTCCTTGTGTATGGTGGCTGCGATGAGGAACTTGGCGTAACGGGTTACGTAGATGCAAGTTTCTGCTCAGACCCGATGACTGTAAGTCACAGACAGGTTACGTGTTCAAGGTGAATGGAGGCGCCGTGTGCTGGAGAAGTGGGAAGCAACCCATAGTCGCACAATCTACAATGGAGTCCGAGTACATTGCTGCCTGCGAGGCCGCGAATGAAGCTGTGTGGCTGAGGAAGTTCGTCATCGAACTTGGAGTGTTCCCGAGCGTGCAAGACCCCGTGGTCCTCTTCTGCGACAATACGGGTGCCATTGCGAACGCCAAGGAGCCAAGGTCTCACTCCACCGCCAAACACATTCTCCGACGCTTCCACGTGATACGTCAGTACGTACAAGAAGGCGATGTGAAGATTTGCAAAGTGCATACGGATCTGAATGTGGCAGATCCGCTGACGAAGCCTCTTCTGCTTGATAAGCATGAACAGCACCAGTTAGCTATGGGTGTTAGGCTTTTACCAAGTTGTAATCTAGATTAAATTGTACTCTAGTGCAAGTGGGAGACTGAAGGAGATATGCCCTAGAGGCAATTAATAAAGTGTATTCTTTATCATATCTCGTTTGTTCATAATAGGTTTTTATGTCATGTTAGAACCGTATTAAGCGGAAACATTAATGCGGGTGTGATACGTAAACAACAAGGTCCCTAGTAGCCTCTACTAAGACTAGTTTCGTTGCGCGATTGATGATCGAGGTTTCCCGGTCATAGGGCATGGCGCCGGTCGGCAATGAGAGTCATATCGCTGGAGAGTGATGTGATGGACATACCCAGATTTGGAGAACATAGTCGTTACACCTTAGACCATGAGATCAACTCTTATTGATAGTCCCCGAAGATACTTTGATTGCACCAAACGTCGTATCTTATTTAGTATGGCAATAACGTGATACTTTTGGGTATTGGAAAGGAGTATTGAGACGAGGGGTCAAGAGCGGGATTCGCCAGTCCGCATAGCAGGATAGATACTCTCGGGCCCACTCGGTGAG
This sequence comes from Poa annua, assembly GCA_026929855.1. Taxonomy (NCBI): domain Eukaryota; kingdom Viridiplantae; phylum Streptophyta; class Magnoliopsida; order Poales; family Poaceae; genus Poa; species Poa annua. The sequence continues at coordinate 85,759,843 of CM049430.1, forward strand.
ATCATGTCTAATGAGCTTGCAAGCATGTGACTAGGTCACGGAGACATGAGATCATGAACGAGTAGAAGATAGCGTCGTCGGTAACGAGGTCGGGATTAGGTATGGAGATATCTATGGAGCGACGCTCGGACGTGCTAAGTATCGCTATGGCAAAAGGTCTTAGACTTCACGTTCAGGTTTGATAGATGAAAGTCATTCGTTATATCTCAGGGATTAATTCATGGGGTCCAGGCCTACGGATTAGTCGTTGATCATTGAGGAGTCTTGATCATACCTGATATTATATCGAACCGCTAGGGTAACACACTTAAGGGGTTTCGACAAGACAACCGGAAAGGAAGGAGATCACCGGGAACGTCCCGGGAGAGGTCCGATGGAGATCGGGCAGCGCCGAAAGAGTTTTCGGAGGTAGGAAATATTATATATATTATGTTTGATATTAATTAGTGTTATTAATATGCAAATATGATTTTATATATTTATTTTCGAATTTATTAAGGCAGATTTCCCTAAATGGGCCTTCCAGACGAAAGAAGGCCCAAGAGGGGAAAATTCCCTAGGGGAATTCGGTGGGGGCCAGAAGGGCCGGCCTAGGTGGGCCACAAGGGGCCCACCAGGGGGCCGGCGCACCTCCCAAGCCGAACCAGGCTGTGGGGGGTTAGTCCCACATTGCCTGGCTGGCAAGGTTGGCTCCCCTTGGGAGCCTATATAAGAAGGGGCACCCCCAGCCTTTTAATTCACCAATTAATTCCCGATTTCTCTCTCGATCTCGTGGTTCCCAAGTTGGAGCCGCGCCGAGCAAGAGGATCCGGGGATCTCCTCCACCATAGCCCGCTGCCGCGCTGCTGGTGTTCCGGTCCAAATCTTCCGCTGCTCGTCCTGGACTGGAGCTTCGGAGGCGTCGTCTCCACCGTACGTGTGCGACTCCCTGCGAGGTGCTGCGCTAGCGGTACTCGGAGGCCTGCTTCCTCTACACGACCTTGAGGTCGGCTACGTCGGTCTTCATCGACAACGTTTGTGCGGGAACGTAATCCCCGCTTTCGGTCTACAAGGGTACGTATTCCGATCTCCGTTCGTACTACTATATCTGCATAGAATAGATCTTGGCTAGTTTAAGGATATCGTTGCTAGGAATTTTTTTGTTTTCTGCACACGATCCCCTTCAGTCCCTAGTAGCCTCTGCTAAGACTAGTTTCGTTGCGCGATTGATGATCGAGGTTTTCCGATCATAGGGCATGGCGCCGGTCGGCAATGGAAGTCATATCGTTAGGTGTAACAATGTGATGGACATACCCAATATTTATAGGACATAGTCGTTACGCCTTAAGACCATGAGATCAACTCTTATTGTTATCCCTGGAAGATACTTTGATCGCACCAAACGTCATATCTTATATAGTGTGACAATGATAGGTGATACTTTTGGGTATCAGAAGGGGGTAGTTGAGATGAGGGGTCAACAACGGGATTTGTCAGTCCGTATAGCCGGATAGATACACTAGGGCCCACTCGGTGAGATTATGTCAAATGAGTTTGCAAACATGTGACTAGGTCACCAGCTGACATAATATCATAGGCGAGTAGAAGATAGCGATGTCGGTAACGAGATCATGCTAGGTATGGAGATATCTGAGAATGATGCTCGGACACGCTAAGTATCGCCATGACAAAGGGTTTAAGACTAGACGTCCAGGTTTGATAGATGAAAGTCATTTGTTATATCACAAGGATTAATTCATGGGGTCCAGGCCTACGAGTTAGTCGATGATCATAGAGGAGTCTTGATCGTATCTGTTATTATATCGAACATCTATGGTAACACACTTAAGGGGTTTCAACAAGACAACCGGAAAGGAAAGAGATCATAGGGAACGTCCCGGGAGGGGTCCGATGGAGATTGGGCAGCGCCGAAAGAGTTTTCGGAGCTAGGAAAAATTATATATATTATATTTGATATTAATTAGTGTAATTAATATGCAAATATGATTTTATATATTTATTTTCGAATTTATTTAGGCTGATTTCCCTAAATGGGCCTTCTAGTCGAAAGAAGGCCCATGGGGGGGAAAACCCTCAAGGGAATTTTGTGGGGGAGGCTTGGCCGGCCTAGGTGGGCCAAATGAGGCCCACCTAGGGCCGGCGCACCTGTCTTGGCCGCACCAGGCAATGGGGGATAGTCCCACATTGCCTGGCTAGCAAGGTTGGCTCCCCCTGGGAGGCTATATAAGAAGGGGCACCCCTGGCCTTTTAATTCACCAATTAATTCCCTAATTCTCTCTCGATCTCGTGATTCCCTTTGTCGGAGTCGCGCCGAGTAGAGGAGGGGGATCTCTGCCACCATAGCCCGCTGCCGCGCTGCTGGTGTTCTGGTCCAAGTCTTTCACTGCTCGTCCTGGACTGGAGCTTCGGAGGCCGTCGTCTCCATCGTATGTGTGTGACGCCCTGCGAGGTGCTGCGCTAGCGGTACTCGGAGGCCTACTTCCTCCACCGACCTTGGAGTCATCTTCGTCGTCTTCGTCGCGCCGAGTTCTCCGCGACCTAGATGTCGGCTACGTCGTCTTCGTCGTCAACGCTTGTGCGGGAGCGTAATCCCCGCTATTCGGTATACGAGGGTATGTATTCCGATCTCCGTCGTACTTCTATATCTGCATAGTGTAGATCTTGGCTAGTTTAAGTATATCGTTGTTAGGAATTTTTTTTGTTTTCTGCACACGATCCCCTTCACCTTTCTGGTTCTCCCCCTTTGTTCTTGCTCTCTCTTATCCCCCTATAAGCATTAGTTGCTTGTGGTGGGATTTGGGAGTGTAGGATTTGTCTCCTTTGTGGTTTCTTGGTTCTTCCTCTCTTATTCCCCCATAAGCATTTGTTGCTTTGTTGGAATTTGAGAGTGAAGGACTGGAGCACTTTGTGTGTTCTTGCCATTGCATCTTGCATCGGTTTGAGCCCTCCACGAGGATTCGTGGTGGTGAAATTCGTGAGCTTGTTACTCTTGGGTCTTGGACCCTAGACGCCTTAGTGGCCGCCTTTGTGGCATAGGACCTTTTGTGGTCAAGGCCTTTGTGGCTAGTTGGGACCTTTGTATCAAAGACCTCTTGTGGTCATTTGGGAGCCCCCAATTCGGTTGTGGGTGTGTGCCCCAAGGTTTTTGTACGGGATTGTTCTCCGCCCCAAAGGAGTTCATAGTGGAAGGTGGACTCGGACCTTTGTGGTCGAGTTCATCGGAGAAGAAGGTGAAGCCTTTGTGGCGTTGAGCAAACCTGTTGTGGTTGCTCACACCTCTCCAACGAGACGTACACCTTTTGTGGTGGAACTCGGGAATACATCATCGTCTCCGCGTGCCTCGGTTATCCCTATACCCGAGCTCTTTACTTATGCACTTTACTTTGTGATAGCCATCGTGCTTGAAGTCCTTTACCTTGCTATACCTTTGATGTTTGTCTTGCATAGCTTAAGTTGTTGGTGCACATAGGTGAACCTAGTATATTTAGGTTGTGTCATTGATAAGTTAAACACTAAGTTTTATTCCGCATTTATCAAGCCTAAATTGTAAAAAGTGCTCCTCGCCTATTCACCCCCCCCCCCCCTCTAGGCGACGTCTTTCCTTTCAGCAAGGCAACGCTCACGACCTTCATGTGACTCGGGGGGGAGGGGGGGGGGCCTCGGCCGCTGCTGCGGCCCCGACCCACATACACCCAATCCTTGTCGTCGACATGTGCCGCGCTTGAACTCTAACTCGTAGGAGATGGCGACGCGGCTGCAGAGGTGGTCGACGAAGGTGGCGCGGCGGCAGACTTGACGGGCGGCGGTGCAGCAAAAGCTGGAGAGCGGGGCATCCCAAAGCCCCAATCCACCGAGGCGGACGACACATCAGCTCCGGAGAAGGTCTCGGTGGATAGGTCGTCTTCCTCGTCTTCTTCATCATGCACGCTAGGAGATGGCGGAGGCGGAGCAAAGGCGCGGCCTAGAGCTGGCTGCAGCTGCGGCGCCACGAGCTCTTCAACTTGGACGGAGGGAGCAGTGAAGGCCTCCACCTCCCTGTCACCCATGCTAGAGTCCAGGCACGAGAAACGCGAACCGGACGACGAGGAAGCGCAGCTCGGCGGAGAGACGTTGATGGTCGGCGCATGAGCCAACTGTAGCTCACCGAAGGCGTTGAAGGCCGGCGGCGCCAGCGTCAGCCGTCGCAGGTCAGATCTCTGGCGAGCGAGAGCAACCGGTCGGAGCTGGGGCCGTTGCTCCGAGATGGTTGACGCAGTGACGAGCTCGTCGGTGTTGGCCGGACGTGGAGGCAGCACACAAACTTCTGCCGACGGGAGCCGCGGGACAACGGTGGGCGTTGATGCAGCCTGCCGGGGCTGGGAGCATGTACCAACCAGGAGAGGCGCTAGGGTCTTCAGAAGCTTTCCAGCACCGGCGATGTCCACGGGGGCGGCGAGCGGCGGGGCCGGAGACACCGCCTTGGCAGCCATGGAGACGACGGAGGGCTTCACCAACAGCTGTCCACGGACGGCCGGGTCCTGCTTGCGGGAGGCGAGCACAGCCGCGGCGAGGGCGACAGCCGGATCAGGGGCGTTGGGCGTCAGAGACGAAGCCAGGATGTCTGCCTCCACGGGCATGCGGCCGTCGGCCGGAGGCCCCGGGGGCAACGGTGACACGGCGTCGGCAAGAGGAGCTGCTACATACTGGGAGTAGGGGACGAAAGAGGGCGCCGAGGCAAGGCCGGATCTGCGCACGGCGGTCAGAGAGGACGCCGGCGGGAGGAGATCAAGCCGCCAGTTCACCCCAGGACACCATGGTCGCGACTCGCTTGGCTAGTTCCCAGTTTAGTATGTCTATAGCAATGATAATTATAGTGTTTTGAACTAACCCATGATCTGAGTGTGTGGTTTTCTAAGTGGGGTTAGATATTGTAGCACCCTTGCTTAACAAAGCAATGGCGTCCATGAAAACATACTAGGCTTTGGATCATATAAGACTAGCATGTTCCAATAAGATGTAATATCACATAATAATGTCAAACTTCTGTACAATGCACACACGAAATGATCTAAAAATAACATAATTCATTAAATATTTGCATAACCGATCAAATGGCTAGCTTAACATAAATAATAATTCCTCAAGGATTCAGAGTTCACACATAACTACTATAATATACCACGAAGCCACATCTCCATGGGCCACTAGCAATGTAAGCTCGAAGTAGACGTCCTCACTAGTCGTCGAAACAATCTACAACGGTGTGTTGCATCCCATATTTGCTGGGTCAGCACAACTGAATTATGGTGGCAAGTGGCACTTTGTTAATATAAACAGAAAGACTATTTTGAATTTAAAAAAAAAATGACTATTTCGACATGCATATTTGGTTGGTGGGGGATCAAGGCTATTGCGTAAAGCAATTTTCGTCCTACTTTCAATGAACCATTTTGAATCATCATCTTAAACATTATGATACACATTCTAGACACATCCGTGTCTCTTTTACCCGTGTTTACCCATCAAATTTTATTATAAAATTGGAATGAATAGATTCTCAGTTATTGTTTAGTCTCTCAAATTGTCTATTTTCGAGGACACAACTAAGATCTTAGTTTTAGACTCTCGATCGCTTGTGCACTTTTACCATTAGATACCCAACCAACCAGAGCTAACCTCTACAGTTATGAAGTGAGGACGAAAAGAAGAAGATCAAGACGAGATTTTTCATAAGTGTTTTCCCATGATACTACTAGTTTTTTTAAAGGAAAGCGGTGGGGGAATCCCCGCCCCCACAACGAGTTTTTTTTAATACTAAGAACTCAAATTCACGTCCGTGAGGACTTGAACCTGGATGGATGGGTTGTACATCCACTTCACTAGCCAAGTGAGCTGGACTCACTTCTAATGGTACTACTATAGCTAGATCACCACCCCCACCCATCCCGCTACATCTTCTGATCTCACTGACCTAGGTCCATAACAACATACTCTGTTAAGACAGATCCCATATGACTAACGATTGTACGGTAAGCAACTAGACACAGAGTAACATTAAATCTCAAAGCACTAGGGTGGCCAACCACAAGTAAGCCTACTCAATACAACCATAGACATGGCCCATGAGTAGCAATTCCACTCTCAGCAGCCAAAGCAAACTAATCTACCCAAGAAGTAAATTAATTTATTTGAAATTTATCTTAACACAATCTACAATAAAACATTCATTTTTTGCAGCATGTAAATTCACTAAATTAGAATAGGTCACTACCTGGATTGTCATGTGGCAAACATTGCATATCATAATATAACATAATAAACTTGTAATGCATTCTACTTAAAATACTAAAAATGTTATAAGTAAAATAGTGGGTCATTTATGGTATCACTTGCCTTGACAATTGTTTGAGTTGGCGCAGCTCTCATAGTACGATCTGCACTCTATTCAAACAATAAACACAAAACAAGCACCATAAGCAATAATGACATCATAAGAAATTTTGCATAATGATATGCAACCTAACCGAATTGTGGTATACAATATATCCTAAATTCGCTTAGTGCTATTAAAATTTGCACATGATGCTCATAATCCAAATTTTAAGGAATTTAATTATTTAAAAGGTAGTGGCAAGGTTATAATACCTTGTTTTAAGTTTCGGAAAAAACACTTTATGTGTAGGTCGAAAAGTTACAATTTTATGAGTCCAATGTATTATTAAAAAAATCTGAAAATTTTGGTAGAAAAAACAAAAAAAATGAATCAATAAAACACAAGATATGGATTTTATAAGTTTCAACAATTTTCTGGAAAATATTGAAAATCAACTGAAATGTTGACGATAGCATAACGCCATGCAGCGCAGCGCGGTTCTGTGATGACAATTCGACCGGTTTTAATTCCAGTTGTTGATCTGCTATGCACAAAACAAAGGCGTGACATGATGCTCATCACTAGTGGCATACAGCGAATAAGATGACGATTCGCAGCGGATCCTTCCTTTTGTGTGTGGTGGTGGGGGGGGGCTCCTTGACGGTGACCCTCCTTGATTTCCTCCGCGATTGGTGAAGCTGCTGGCGTCCCCGGCGGTGGTCGATGACGGCTAGATCGCGTAGCGCTCCGCGGAGGATCAGAAGCTCCCTACCACATGATTAGCAAAGAGGAACACTCAGATGACGAGGAAAATAAGAGGAATCTCTCTCGGGATGCAAACGGAAGGTAGTAATGAATTCATTCCAGCGGAATTCACCTTCGAAACACAATGTGGCGGCGTCGGTTGATGCATTTTCTGCTGCGGCGGGGCGGAGCAGCCTAGCGGCCGGTGTGAGGGAAAATAGATGTGTGGGTTGGGCTGTTTTGTAGCTAGGTTGTTGACTTGTTGGAGAGAAAAAGGAAACAAATTCGTTGTGAATTCGGCGTTCATTGTGGAAGCCATCGATGAGGCGACAAACACGTCGTCTTTGCCCATGCGCGCGAGGCGGAGATGTGGTTGGGCCACGGCTACCGCGCTGGCCAGATGGGCCGGCATGCGGTTCTCTTTCTTTCTTTTCTTGAACTCAAACCTTTTCTATTTTTACCTTTCAAACTTCTTTTTAGAAATCAAGTTTTTGACAAATTCTTCACAAAAAATATATTTTTTGATTAGCTTTCTCCAATATAAAAGTATAAATAGAGTTCCCTTTTAATTAATTTTTTTACTTAGCTATTTAATTTTGAAATTTAAATGCAATAATGACATGGTATTGATGAATGCATGCATGCTTTTGAAATTTGAAAAAAATTGGGTTGTGACAGTTATCTTTTCATGGGCATGCAAAAAACTATTCCATAAAGCCCTTGAAGATGTCGTCAAGAGGTAATCGTCATCAAAGTTGAGAACTGCAAGTTCATCTCGAAGAGATCATATTATTAAACTTTGCCACTCATTTGGAGATAATGGAAAAGTAAAGATGTTTCTAAAAGAGGCTTGCCCATGATAGTTATTGTTGGGGGATCATAAACCGGTAACCCTAGGGAAGAAGAAGACTGGCCGACCTAGCATAAGCTCGGGACCGGATCAGGTAAGTCAAGATGGGCCGGGTTTCACGTAAGCCGGTGAGCTGTGCGTAATAACTCGGTCTAACAAGAAAGGGCACGGAAGATCGGTGTACAGGTGCAAGACGAAGTCTCTAACTTGGAAGACACGAAAGGACCTAAAGTAGAACTCGGACTCTGGGCTTAACCTGTTGTCTCGCTTGCACCTCCAGGAGACCCGGCTCGACTTCTCCATGTAAACCGCAAGCACCTAGATGTCAGGCCAGTGAATCCAATTCCAATCCCATTGCTCCAATATGTGTCTCTGCTTCTTCCAATCTTCCGTCGTGTACTAGTAGAGCAAACACGCACACACAATGCTCTCTCCGTGGCTCATCATGATCCTCAACCATGAACCATTTCTCTGAAGCCCAGAACAGCCTTTCTGGCCTCACCATTACGCCCATAGCCGACCACGATCGTAGATGTCCGCGACACCACATCGCACACCTGCATCATTCGAAACACAAAGCGAGCATCCGATGCGCTGCCACACTTGAAGTAGGATGTTCCCAACAATTGTATCTAGGCAGAAACCCGATGATTTCATGACACGACAATTTGCGGTCTTTCCAAGCTTGGACGCTAAATGCAGAGAGTACGCTAGTGAAGCAGTAGTCGTTCTCCCACCAATTCCTTTGAGAAGCTCGCTGCTTCCACAGTGAGGTCATTCTGCATTAACCAGGAAAATGGATTGCCGTCCAAGTGATTCTGAGATCATGTCGAAGACTTTGACAGCTGATCTCCCTAAGCCGCATTTCTGGCAGTCTCTGTATCAAACCCATGGTACTGCACTACTGCACGCCGATGCCCAGATCGTCCTCAGTGCCCCCAGCTCTGCACATCCTTGCCAGCGTCGATCATGACATTCCAGCACACGACATCTGGCTCGGCGATCTCCTCAAACACGCCAGCAATGGTGTCTGTGTCCGCACACACTCGTACGCGCGCACCAGAGCAGTCAGCAGTCCCGACGAACGCGTTCGAGCAAAGCTAGCCCAAGCCGGCAAGCCGCACCGCGTGTGATTGCAATCACTTGCTGGAAGAAGCGCGAGGAGCACTTCATCTCGGACTCTAAACATGGAAACGGGCCCGGCAAGTTTTGGAAACTCCAATCCGTGGTGAAGAAGAGTGTTTGCACTTCATCTCGGATTCAAAATATGGAAACCCAGCAGGAGCAGCAGCGTTCCTATATACTGTGACCCCCTCCCACTCTACGCTCCACACCAGTCTCCTTCCCGACCATCTCGCCGCCAATCTTCTCTTCGACCTAGACCTAGAAGCAGAGGAGAGCAGCACCTGGTGGTCCATGGAGATGGACGGGCTCGACGAGGTCTACAGGTACCAGCGCTTCCTGCCTTCCGCCGAGGAGGCCGTGGGCTACTTCCTGCCGCGCCTCCTCGCCGGCGAGACGATGCACGGCGCCGAGAAACTTATCAACCACGCCCAAGTCTACGCCTGCGAGGAGCCCAAGGACCTCGCCGCGCGGTTCGCGCCCGTGCCTACGGCTGTGAGCTCTGGCGACCGCTTCTTCTTCACCATCTGCAAACGCAACGCCAAGAACGGGCGGTGCGCGCGCGGCGCCGGCGCCGGCACATGGGAGCTGAGCAAGACCGAGGACGTCTACGACGACGAGGGCGTCAAGATCGGCGAGGCCAGCACCCTCTCGTTCAAGAAGGGTAAGGGCAAGGACAAGGTGTCCACCGGCTGGGTCATGGACGAGTACCGGTGCCTGCTGCCGCAGGCCGTCGTCCCACAAGGGGAGAAGGTGCTCTGCAGGATCCATCTGGCTCTGAACGCGAACGCCGCCGCCCGCCAAGAATCGGGCGCATACAAGCTTCTTCGTCAAGAACCAGTACCCTCGCCGCAACCAGCTGAGCCCGTGGCCGCGAGCGCACACGCACAGAAGATGAAGAGGCCAGCGCCGGTCTCCGCCGCCGATACGTCAAGCTGCAAGAAGATGCGGATCGCCGCCCCCGTTCCTGTCCCGGAACCTGAGGTGGAGTACGAGGATTGCCCGGTGTGGCCCGTTTCCACCTTGCCGACTGCGTCCACGGAGGTGCCTGAAGCTGACGACGACGACGACGACACGGGCGCGCTCTCTTGTACATTGGAAGACCTTCTCGGGATCGAGGAACAGCAAACTCTCCCGCTGTCGGAAGCTGATCGATTTCAAGAGTTCGACGAGTTATGGAAAAGCCTTATGGGTGATGATGACGAAGAAGCAATGGAGAGCTGTGCCGGTCTTCAAGAACACCACAACCAGTTCTCGTTTGCAGCTTGATGTAAACTGTAGTTCAAAACTGTGCTGGTTAATTCTTCCTTGTACGATCATCACTCATGTAACTATCCTGCTGAATTGCTTCTGACGAAATAGAATGGTCGTTGTCGTTCTTGGTGTATTCGCTTGCTCTACATTTGCTAGTATTAGTCCATGATGAGATTATTAGAAAAACTGATGTATATTCTTCAGACCATTCTCTAGACATCTAATTTTAGACGCATTCTGTCTGACATCCTGACCAAAGTTGTTTCTTCAGAAGGAAGTTCTTAGAGTACATTCGTAATTGCACACTGATCATGGGATTCAACAAGAAAACCATTGTTCAGCGCCTGGATCAGCATTCACCATAAATGAGCTTTATATGATTTTCCTTGTAAAATCAAGTTAATGTTAATGCACGAACCAAGTAGATTTGAACAAGAGCTCCATTTTTTGTGCCCAAGAATCCTGTATACTATTCTGTTTCCTAAGTCGTGATTATAGATTTGTGTCTCCAAGAATCCCGTAGCAACTATTGTAGTGTATTCATTCCATTAATTTGGATGATTATTCTTAGGCTACTATGGCACGTGTTTCCTGTATATTTAGAGAGAGAAGCGAGCGAGGGATCTTCAGTACATTGGGGTATGTGTATGATTATATTAATGGGACGTAGAACATACATAATACGTTTCAGTTTACATAGACGACAGGCATTAAAAATACCAGCATTATTTGTTCATCCTAGTAAAATTAACTTGATCAACCGACTAAACAAGCTTGAAACAAATACTAGTATTAAGGTGGGGCAGCTCGACAAAGCTAGATAGCTGGTAACAAATACGTCATATACCTATAATATAAAAGCTCCCCAAGTTCCCCTCCCCCACAGAGCTCCACGTCGCCCGCAATCTCCTGGCCGTTAGATCGACGTTATGGACGGTCCCGATTGAACCACGTCGACCCAACAGCGGAAGCCACTGTTCATTCCGTATTTTCTACCAATCAAAATGCATCACGCGTGCCGGTCACCTCCCGATCGAAGCCAGTCCCGCCGGTCACCGGGCCATTTTCCAGAAAAGCATCTAAAAGAATGCAACCGTGCTCCGCTATCCAAAAAATGACACTTCCAGGGACCTTACCAAAAATACGTGAGAACTAACGGACTTTTTTGTAAAACCACCCGCGCACAATCCCTCCTCCTCCTTCCTCTCATCCTCGCCTGCGACCCGCCGCCGCCGCCGCCGGCCAGCACTGCTGCTCCGTTCATCTCCGCTCACATCGGAGGCGAGTGCCGCGGCCTCCTCTCTATCCTCACCGTCGGGAGCATCTCGATATGGCCGGAATCGCCATGATTTATCACCGCTTCCCTCCGTCCCCGCCACCATGGTTAAGCTCGCCGCCGGCCGCATCCGGCGACAATTTGGTCGGCCGCCGCCCGTTCGGTTCGCCCACATCTCCTCTTGAAGATCTGCGCCTCCACAGCCCCGCGCGAGTTCACCGGCGAGAGGTCGCCCGGTCGGCAGCGCCGGCCGATTCCGCCGCCCGCTGACGTCATGCCAACGTCAACGGGACCCACCAGTCAGCCTCACATAAATCCTTAAAATCATAAAATCCATAACTCCCAAACCACTCTTCAGAAAAATACAAAAAAAATACCGAAATTTTTAGAAAAACAAAATCTTTACAGAGCTAACGAACATCTATACATGTTTACACAACTTTCAAAAAAACTACAAGACAACACGTATATTTCGCCGCCTATCACTTTATTTCAAATGGTATTTTTCTATGATTTACCGGAGAAAAGGGGGTAATATTTTGACGATGTCACAGTTCTTTAAACAAATGATAACATATTTTCCTTTTACAAGACATTTTAGATCTCTCTTAATAACAAAAAAGGGGTAATATTTAGACAATGTCACAATTCTTTAAACAGATGATAACATATTTTCCTTTTACAGTTCTCGAGACATTTTAGATCTCTCTTAATAACAAAGCCGTTCGCCTTAAAAAAAGTACACATACTTTGAGTCTTATTTAAGCAAAGGAAAAAAAAATATTGTGTAATGTAGAGTATACATATGTCCAGAAAGAAAAAAAACACTATTTAATTTTCTTACACACTCTCTACATAGCCGTAACAATAATTTTAAACTGCAAAACACCTCACACTGAGCAATTTAAAAAGTCTCAACATTTTTATAGCGTAAACTTCTTCCAATTCCATTAATTTTCCAGACCTACATTATTTCAAAATACACAAATTACCAAAATTTATAATCCATATGCTACACGGGCACGGCATTACCGCGCCTACCTCCACTAGTACTACATATTGGCAACAACACCTCATCGGACAGAGACATCACAGAAACACCTCGCCTAGCTCAGCAGTTAGGCTATAAGACTCAATTCACAATATTGTACGTGCGCCAATTTCTATGCATTCAAGATCACATTTACTAGTATCAGCTGACACGTAAAGAGACTGGTATACTCAAGAACCGCTAGCCATCCCATGGGGCTTTCTTCTTATTATTCACCACCACAGTCCACCGTGGGTAGGACACCGTCCAACCTGAAGGGAATATGTCCTCAAGGCACTTAATAAACATAATTTATTGATTATATTCCAATTGTTTATTATATGTTTTATACCATGATATAACTGTATTAAGCGGAAACATTAATACATGTGTGGTAGATAAAACAACCAGGTCACTAGTAGACTCTATTAAGACTAGTTTCGTTGCACGATTGATGATCGAGATTTTCCGATCATAGGGCATGGCGCCGGTCGGCAACGGACGTCATGTCGTTGGTTCAACGATGTGATGGACATACCCGGTATTTATAGGACATAGTCATTACACGTTAAGACCGTGAGACCAACTCTTATTGTTATTCCTGGAAGATACTTTGATTGCACCCAACGTCTCGTATCTTAATTAGTATGACAATAACGGTGATACTTTTGGGTATCGGAAGGGGGTAGTTGAGACGAGGGGTCAACAACGGGATTTGTCAGTCCGTATAGCCGGATAGATACTCTAGGGCCCACTCCATGAGATTATGTCAAATGAGTTTGCAAACATGTGACTAAGTCACCAGCTGACATAATATCATAGACGAGTAGAAGATAGCGATGTCGGTAACAAGATCGTGCTAGGTATGGAGATATCTAGGAGTGATGCTCGGACGCGCTAAGTATCGACATGGCAAAAGTTTTAAGACTAGACGTCCAGGTTTGATACATGAAAGTCATCCGTTATATCACAGGGATTAATTCATGGGGTCCAGGCCTACGAGTTAGTCATTGATCGGAGAGGAGTCTCGATCATGTATGTTATTATATCGAACCGCTAGGGTAACACACTTAAGGGGTTTCGACAAGACAACCGGAAAGGAAAGAGATCATCGGGGACGTCCCAGGAATGGTTCGATGGAGATCGGGCAGCGACAAAATAGTTTTCGGAGGTAGAATAAATTATATATAATATGTTTGATATTAATAAGTATAATTAATGTTTAAATATGATTTTATATATTTATTTTCGAATTTATTTAGTCTGATTTCCCTAAATGGGCCTTCTGGTCGAAAGAAGGCCCAGAAAGGTGAAAATTCCTCAAGGGAATTCGGTGGGGGAGATATGGTCGGCCTAGGTGGGCCAAATGGGGACTACCTAGGGCCGGCGCACCATCCAGAGCCGCACCAAGGCCTGTGGGATAGTCCCACATTGCCTGCCTGGTGAGTTGGCTCCCCCCGGGGAGCCTATATAAGAAGGGGCACCCCTGGCCTTTTAATTCACCAATTAATTCCCTAATTCTCTCGTGATTCTCTTTGTCGGAGTTGCGCCGAGTAGAGGAGGGGGATCTCTCCAACATAGCCCGCTGCCGCGCTGCTGGTGTTCCGGTCCATGTCTTCCGCTGCTCGTCCTGGACTGGAGCTTCGTAGGCCGTCGTCTCCACCGTATGTGTGTAACGCCCTGCGAGGTGCGGCGCTAGCGGTGCTCGGAGGCCTACTTCCTCCACCCAACCTCGAGGTCATCTTCGTCGTGCCGAGTTCTTCGCGACCTAGAGGTCGGCTACGTCGTCAACGCTTGTGCGGGAGCGTAATCCCCGCTATTCGGTCTACGAGGGTATGTATTTCGATCTCCGCCGTACTTTTATATCTGCATAGTGTAGATCTTGGATAGTTTAAGGATACCGTTGCTAGGAAATTTTTAGTTTTCTGCATGTGATCCCCTTCAGTGGTATCAGAGCCGATCTATCGTAGATACAGCTGTACGCTGTTTGAACCCGTGTTCTGCACGGAGGCACCAATCTTGATATTTGCTACCCTCTAGCGTGCACTTGTGATTCCAGCGGCATCGAGTTGATGAAGCGGCCCGGACCGACTTTACGTGTACGCTTACGCGAGACTGGTTCCACTACTGACATACGGCTTGTACCGTATCTGTGACTGGCGGGTGGTTGTTTCTCTCTATTTAGTTGGTCTTGCATTTTCAATGGAGGGCCCGAAAGGGATGCTTAAACATGCAATTATTGGATCGTTGTTGTGATCATAAGTTTTGTAGGTATGAAGCGGTTCTATTTACGACAGCCCCAAGCCACGTAAAGTATGCCAAAGATAAAGTAGAAACGTCTAACTTAATTTTGCAGGGGCTATGTGATATGGTCAAGGTAGGTTTGATAAATTGTTTATAAACTCCGGGCGCCAAGAAGACCATGGCGCAACGGACTATATCACATTGCATTACATTTGATGTTTTGTGTGCATCTTATATTGTGTGATTATATATATTAGTTACGCGGCGGTAATTATATAAGATGATCCCTTCAAAAATACCACTAGTGTTCTTCTCCAACGAGCACCACCAAGAAAGTTCTACGTTATGAGGCAGGCCGTGACGATCGGGTGTCAGACATATCGTCGTTCGCATACGGTGGGTGTAAGCCATGTTGCACAAGCGTCAGCGTGGAGGTTAGAGTGGCGAGCCTCCTTTTACGTGTACTAGTTTATAAAAAAAATTATAAACTTGTGTTTTGACAAACTTTTCAGAACAAAATTCATAAAAATGTCAATCATTTATAAACATGCATAAGTTTCAACACAAATGATCAATGTATGACCATTATCATGTCATAATTTGTGATAAAGTGCCCATATACAGCACATATGCGTGTCATGGTATGGGAAACAAAGTCGACGAAGCGATTTTCAAAATACTTTTTAGAAATATCATTTTCTATTTTTAAGTGCCAAAAATGATTTTTTTTGTGAAGCAAGTACATAAAATATGGTACAAAATGACACCCATTTAATTTTCACAAAGAGTAGTACATATTTATGGATAATACATGAATATGATGATTTTCCTTTCTTTCTATCTAAAGTCGTCTCTTTAATTGACTTTATGCCAATTTTCTGGAAGTAATTCAAAATTGAACTACAACTGTGTGATAGTTTGCTCTGAAATTCTTACAAAAATAATTTTAAGGTATACAAGTAATGGTTACAACATATAACCTTCAATAGTTTTAAAAAATTCGACCACTTTTGATGAATAGCCATGCTCTCCATTTTGACCGTTTTTTGAAAGAAGTGAAAAAAATATAAAAAAAGTACTGAAAAAAAGAAACCCTTTGGCATGGATTCCTTTTACGTGTACTAGTTTCTAGTAAAAATGATAAATTTGAGTTTTGGCAAACTTTTCAAATCAAAACTTGACAAAAATGTCAATCACCTATAAACATGCATAACTTTCAACACAAATGACCAATGTATGACCATTATCATGTCATAGTTTATGATAAGGTGCCCATATTCAGCACATATGTGTGTCATGGTATGGGAAAAAACGTCGTCGAAGCGATTTTCAAAATTCTTTTTAGAAATATCATTTTCCATTTTTTAAGTGCCAAAAATAACTTTTTTGTGAAGCAAGTACATAAAATATGGTCCAAAATGACACCCATTTAATTTTCACAAAGAGTAAGAGTAGTACATATTTGATGTATAATAGTTGGATATGAAGATTTTCCATGCTTTCTATCTAAATTCGGCTCTTATTGACTTTATGCTGATTTATGTTGGTTCTTGTTTGTTTTAAAAGACATTATTCATTATGAAAATGATGGCATGGATGTCATATTTGGATTCCTCTCATTTTTATGATTGACATAGACATTTTATTTAGTAAATTCTGATATACAAATATGAAGATATGAATTATTTCTTAATAAATGGAAAAGACAAAACTAAAATAAAATAATTGATTATTATTATTATTCAAGTATTATTAAACATAGTAAAAAATATTCAAATATATTTTTGAAATTATAAAGATTAAAAAGCATAATATCTTGAATAAGGGTTAATATGATTGATATAATACTAATAGCAACAAGGACATCTCAATTGGAATCTCATTTGAATAGAACTTAATAGTTAAACATGCTTGGCCTGGAGCAATCTAGGAATGGGTTACCGTCTAGGAAGTTTGACTAATGATGAATAGTTTGAGCTAAGATTATGATTAAGGGTGTGATATGAGATTAAATATATGACTAAATTGGAATTGAAATAATAATAAAAAATCTGGAAAAAAATTGATATTTTTTTAGAAAATTGTTTTTCAAAAATATTTGGTAGAGCTAGGCCGATGGAGCCGTCAGCGTAGCTATATGCCCGACGACATTTACGACGCTAACGGCAACAGAGTGAGCCCGATGGATTAGACGTCGACGGAGCGAGCCCGACGATTGCCGTTGGCGCACGTGTACGCCGAGTATTTCCGTTGTGAGCCCGATGGCAAATGCTGTCAAGCGTGTGCTGTTATTCCTGTAGTGATACTACTATGTTTCCTAAGTACCTGATTATAGATTTGTGTCTCCAAAAATCCCGTAGCAACTACCGTAGTGTATTCATTCCATTAATTTGGATTATTATTCTTAGCCTACTATGGCACGTGTTTCCTGTATATTTAGAGAGAGAAGCGAGCGAGGGAGCTTCAGGACATTGGGGCCGGTATGTGTATGATTATATCAATGGGACGTAGAACATACAAAATACGTTTCAGTTTACATATACGACAGGCATTAAAAATACCAGCATTATTTGTTCATCCTAGTAAAATTAACTTGATCAACCGACTAAACAAGCTTGAAACAAATACTAGTATTAAGGTGGGGCAACTCGACAAAGCTTAGATAGCTGGAAACAAATACGTTGTACTACATATTGGCAACAACACCTCATCTGACAGAGACATCACAAAAACACCTCGCCTAGGTCAGTAGTTAGCCTATAAGACTCAATTCACAATATTAGAACACGCGCCAATTTCTATGCATTACAGATCACTATCAGCTGACACGTAAAGAGACTGGTATACTCAAGAACCGCTCGCCATCCCATGGGGGCTTTCTTCTTATTATTCACCACCACAGTGAGTAGGACACCGTCCAACCAACAAAGACATCTGCAAGGGGTGGATGCTGGTTGCTGGGACAGCACGTCAACAAGCGGTGGCAGCCTTCTCAAGAACATATCGGCGAGCAGTGACAGCCTTCTCGGGAATATGACGCCACTCAGTGAGGCTCCATCTTGTGCTCGCCTAGCTCGTCCTCGCCTCGTCAAGTATCTAGCAAGGAACAAAAGCACCTCAAAGTGCTGAAAAAAAGCAGTGGATGTCAAAAAATCAAAACATCTCTAAGGAGCTGTACAGGGCACAAAAGGTGACATCAACACAAAAAAGTCCGTAACAGTACATCAATTTGCTTACAACATTTCTCCCTATGGGTGCAACCAAAATAAGAAACTCCAATGACCTAAGCAAAAATGCAAATATTTGCAAGATGCAAGTGGGTTTATCTGCCGAGTAGAGCATTTGAGTAACTATAGAAACATGCCTGTAGAGGTTATTTCATGTGCTAATCCTGGCTAGCTGCAAGGAGGTTACCTCTCACACATTGTCGAGCAGTTTCCAAGCGCCGGAGGTCGCAGCAGCTGCACGAAAATTGTAAAAGTTAGGAATGTCCAAGATTATCTACTTCCAATCTGTAGACTAGATAGATAGTGCACAACTCCAACAGTGGAAAACACGAAACAGCAAGAGCCGGTGTACAAGTAAGAAGCATGAAAATCTCAGGATCAAATAAGAAATCCTGCAAAAGGTTTCTTTCTAAACAAATAAATACTAGAGGGACAGATCATGCAAAAATTTAAATCAATGTATTCATGGATCCAATGCAAAAATTCACATCAATGTATTCATCAGAACATAATCAACAAGACAACAAACACAACATCAGGATATGTGCATGTTGGGACTCATATGACAGAGATCTTATATGCGCATCTTGGGACTCAATAATGTTCATCAAGAAATCAAGCAGACATTCTTTTGCCACGTCATACGCATATAAAAGGACAGGCAAGACAGAAAATTTGTTCATTCAAAACAGCTTGCTAATAAGATCTGAAAGGTAAAGGTCAAAACACAAGCCAACCTAGACGAGCTTCCACCCAGTCCAGCCAACTAACATGACTGAAAAAAACGCTTCTTAACTGTTTCCACATGAGCTTACTAATGGCATCACCAGAAAAAAAATGAATCACCGGCCAGAGATCAACTTTTTAGGAGTTCAAACCAAACGAACTAAATATCCAAGGGGTCATTGACTACATGGATGGAGCAGATTCTACCGCAGAGCTACGAAAGAATCCATAGTATAGTGCTTGGCTAGAAAAACAAGCACACATGTCGTGGCATTAAGGCCACTACCGAGAGCACCCTGCACAACACTACTGGACATCATGGCATCAACGATCCGAGTCTTAACCATGCCAATGTGAATAATCTCTTAAAAGGGGTACCTGTTCGAGGAAGTCGTGGTCGCCCACCGTTGAGCAGCAGGACGGCGACATCAGCAGCACCGTGGCCGCTGACGACGTCGTCAGTGAACAAGGGCAGCGAGGGCAGTCACACCAGCTGCAGCACAACAGCTTGATATAAGTTCTTTCTCTCAAAGGGCAGCACCTCAGATCCAACGTTAATCATAAAAGATGCAGAAGTTAGTCCATTTGTGTTCGGTGAAATGAAAAATGCCAATGTTAGAGTAAGTAATGGGCCTGGGCCCATTAGTCTTAAGGGTTTACTTAGGGGTCAAGTAAGCCTTCCTTGGGAGTCAAGGAAACCCCTCTATATAAGGAGGGGAGATGTATCAATCTAATCAAGCAAGAATTCAGAGGAAAACCCTCCCTCTTGCCCGGCCGTGGGACAAGATCCCCGCGGCCGGCGATCCAGCGCGCCCTCGCAGCTCTCTCTCTCCCTTTCCCCTCAAACCCTAGCAACCATAACATCTGGTATCAGATTGCCTAGGTCTCATGGGTTCCAACGGCCCCAACATCGACACCACCTCCGCCGCCGACACCACCGCCATGCTCGGCGCATCCGCGCCGCTGGAAACCGCCGCCGTCACCGGCGCCCAGGAAGCCGCCGTCGCCGCCGCCATCCAGGCCGCCGCCGCCGCCACCCCTGCCGCGGTCCTCGCCCTCCTGCCCGCGGCGCTGACGGACATCGCCGACAGCCTCCGCGCCCTCCGCCTCGACTTCGCCGAGATGAGAGCGGGCCAGCACCCGCCCCCACCGATCTGGCCGCCCGCGCCGTTTGCCCCACCTCGACATCCAGTCTGGGAGAAGATCGATGCGATGGCGGCTTGGGCGTCGCAGCACAAGCGGTCGCCGCCAGCACCGACCCCCGCACAGCCATCGCTGCCGCGCTTGGCCGCGACCACGGCGTCGGTCACCACGGCGCCGCCGTCCTCGACTGCTGCCCACCACGTGTCAGCGGCGGTGAAACTGCAGGCTGCTGCGCGCGGCCTCCTAGCGCGTCGGCATGTGCGGGAGATGCGTGATTTCCAGCTGCAACGCCTCCAAGTTGCGCTTCACGGCGCACGAGACCTCGTTCTCGTCCGCTGTGTGGGAGATCTTGGGCACTCAGTTTTCCCCACGGATGGCGGGCACGCTGTTTTCTCCGCGGGCAGCGACCTCCACGTCTACGACATCGACAGTCAGCCAGCGGGGAGAAGACATGGTGTCACAGACGGGAGCGCACCGCGTAGTGCCACGGCATTCCGCCGCCGGCCGCCGCGAGGGCTCCCTTGGTCCCGATGGCGTCCTTGGGATCCAGGGGGCTGCACACGCACAATATCGGCGCGCGGAGGATTCTTGCCACATCGTTCAGAGTCAAAAATAAAGAGTCGGAGTCTCATTCGGGTTAGCTTATTTCAGGTCCATCCACTAAGCCGAGATGTAAAAGGCTTAGGTCGATATAAGAGTCGGAGTCTTGTTAGGTTGCAGCTCGAGGACGAGCTGCGTGTCCAGGTGGGGTGTAGTGTTAGAGTAAGTAATGGGCCTGGGCCCATTAGTCTTAAGGGTTTACTTAGGGGTCAAGTAAGCCTTCCTTGGGAGTCAAGGAAACCCCTCTATATAAGGAGGGGAGATGTATCAATCTAATCAAGCAAGAATTCAGAGGAAAACCCTCCCTCTTGCCCAGCCGTGGGACAGGATCCCCGCGGCCGGCGATCCAGCGCGCCCTCCCAGCTCTCTCTCCCTTCCCCCTCAAACCCTAGCAACCATAACAGCCAATCATACAGAAATTCCTCCATAAATTGCAATGAGGACATACTAACAATTAAGCATTCCACCGAAACAAAACACAAGTTGCCACTCATGAACTGTTGTATGTACCTAACATGAAATAGTTTATGGTGTTTAACAAATAAATAGCTAAATATGAACTGCTCTATCTATTTAACAGGGGCACAACTATCCTTGAACAACACATGACAACTATGCCCAGACAATAGCAAAAGCAGAGTACATACATCCACAATTTAGGTTGCATCCGACCATGAGATCAAGATGGTAGGCAATCTAATTTGAGCTTACATGAAAGGGAAAACCCACCAAGAATAAGATTGCTAATGTTGTTGCAGCACACTTGGTATTTGTTTGCATATACTAAAACTAAAAATACCTAATACAGATGTTACATAACTGCATAGGGAAGGCCTTTACCCAGCCTAATGGTTCCACGTACTTCACTACTCGTGTGTAGTAGAGCATGCAAGTGTATTTTTATAGTACAATGACTACTCTATCTGGCTATCTGGACATATGCTATTGAGCTGTGAAGCCCATAAATATCAAGCATACACAAACCTGAGAATGTATTAAGATAACATTTACTCATAGCACAGTAATAGCAGTGTTTTTGTTCTTATCAGCTCATTCAAGTAAGGTAATCTGATCAAATAAGCAACCACTCCATAACATTCGCCTACTCCTAATCAAACCATCACGACTAACCAATACGAATAATAACAAGTATACATAGAGTGATATAAACCGCCCAATGATCCACTACACATATCCAACGAAAATGTAAACTAAAACAAAAGCAAAACTTCAATTAAACTACACAGTAGCTACATCGCACAAAGGCGGAGCACCTAATAAGACTAACTAGTGTCATTCACAAAGCAATCACTGGAATCCATCATGCTGAACATACAACCAAAAGTTAATGTCTAAAATCAGATCATGCTTAATCAGAGATAAAAATCATGGAATCCCTGATCCTTAACAAGAACACATCAAATCAAGGACAAGGATGGAGATATACACAACTATCTTTCCTGCCTCAAACCAGTAGCCTTGCACCCATCTCCCATCTCTAGTGAGGGTGGAGATGAAGGAGCAAGTAGTCAAAGCCGAGCGCCATCTGGGCATATAATCTCAGGTCAGGCACATGAGGACACAGCCAGCACTACCATATGAGCAACATGCAATGTCACTCCTTTCTGCACAAGAAGATTAGGTGTAAGTATGCCAGGAATGATCTAGTCACTAAGTATAGTATATCCAGTTCAGAACTCCACACATAAATTAACAGCGATAATGAGCAATTAAATTAAACAATTAAAGATAAATGAGCTGGCCACTAAGTACAGAAATTAACATTGATAATGAGCAATTAAATAAATCAAACACATGAGCCAGCAGTCTCTACTTCTAGCACAAGGGAAATAATACTGAGGACTTACAGCCTGGTACTAGATACAACACTATAACAGGAGGGATTAGTCTACAAATCAAACTGAACCATTTCACTCGTGCATGCTAGAAACAGATCTAGCGTCCCTATAGGATCCCTACAGCTCCATGCCAGAAACCATGGACACCAATTTATACACAACTACAAAACATGGAAATTTACACCAAACAAAATGGTTGGCATCGGGATGGTTTAAATAACCATGAGATTCAATAGTAAAGTAAACTTGAGTTGTACAACTAGCTAATGATCTGAAAAATATACGGCTAATCTACTCTGAGTTGTGAAGCCTGCAAAAATCAATCATAAGCAAACCAGAAAATGCATTAACGTATCATTATACTCAGAGCAGAGGAATAGCAATATTTATGTTCTTGTCGACTTATTCTTAAACCTAAAGTGATGCAATCTGACAAAAAAAAAGCAATAACTACATATCAGTCACCTACTCATAATCAAACCATCCAGAGTAACTATAAACACTAATAACAATTCTACAGTGATCGAAATCCCCCAAGAATCCACTACACATTCCATACAATAAAAATATGAAGTAAGAACATAATACACAATTTCCACAACCTATTCCTTGCCTTGAGCAACAACATAATGCACACAGATACACCATCTTCAGCAACCATACATACATATTTTTTCAAAGACAGCAGCGTCCTCTCTGACAATGTCAGCAGAGCGCCACTGCCGAACTCATTGGACATATGGTGCTAGATCCTCATCAGGGACCAGCCACGAAAGCCCTTCCTCTCAATGGTGCCATATATGTCAATTTGATATCATTTCAGTAACTACAAACAGGAGGAAATGGGAACAAATGGATTATTGAAAGATTGAATGGCAGCAATCCATTAGTGCAAGATAAAAAACGAAAACAATCAGTTTGAGTTCGACCTAAGAGGTACCTTTGTATATCCATATCGATGAGCTCCATAGCAGTGGCATCAAGGTCACCACGCTGAGCCTTGAAGGATGAGCAGCTTTACCTATTGCCCGACGTGCACACTGCACACGGCATTTATATCTGGCATGTCTTCCAGATTGTTTGCTGGTCAACAAGGTGCTTAGAAGAGGTAATGATTCCAGAATCTTCATAGTGTATATGCGCCCAGATTTGGCAGGTTTACTCTCTGTAGCCAAAAAGATCCTTGGATTAGCACAATGCCATGATACACATACTATATTAGGATCCCAGGAGACAAGACTGCACAAAATTATATTTTCATTATCAACAGTGAGGAACGCGTGCAGCAAAACCAGGAGAAGCTAGAGAAAATGAAGACCATGGCCAAAGCCATCCCATGGTACCATAGCGAAACTGCCACTGACAGATAGCTAGAATATTATGAACTACTATCCAAGAACAAAGAGAAACATGATCAGACCAATAACCAGCAACCTCAGATCACATACACCTATAGTGTATATACTCAACAAGATCAAGTCAAGAGTAAAGTATAGCCACTAAAACCATTAGCAGACGGAATAAGCCTAACTAGTGTCATTCACAATAGAAAAAATCATGTCTAAAAATAGATCATGCTTAATCTCGGATAAGAAATCATGGAATACATGATCCTAAACATGATATATATTTTGTCAATCACTAGAAGCCTGCTGCATTGTTAAAAAAACAGACTTTCTTGACAAGAACACTGCAAATCAAAGACAGAAGATGGAAATAGTTAAAACTACCTTCCCTGCCTTGGACCAGCAGCGCTGCACCCTTAGCAGCTCCAGCAGCTACATGCCATGGAAGGCGTCCTCTCCTTGTCCTGGATGGCGTCTCGGACTGAGAATCTGAGCTTGATGAGCACTTGCACATTGAATTTCGGGTCAGCGCAGCAATAAAATGAATGGCTGACTCATGGTCGCGAGAAAGATACCTTGCAGGGAGCCAACCTTCCCGGTGGCACCGGCAACACACACTAGGCCTTGCTTGCTTTTTCACCGGGCCCTCCAGAAGTATCTAACACCGCAACTGCCACGTAGACCGGAATGGCGGGAAAGAAACGAGCGACCTAAGAGGTAAATTGGTGGTAAGAGGTAAGATAACCAGGCTCAACAGCCGCAAACTAATAAACTGCACCATCAACCCGGTGCAAGAGAAAATCTACAAAAAATTAGCATGCCATTAAATATTTATTTATAGCAGAGTGTAAATATATTTGACCTAGATAGCGGTGATAAAATAGTGACCGAGTTATTATCATTTCAGAGAGCCTATGAATTGCTACAAATAGCATTCTTAACCAGGGGAAGCAAAGAAACCAATATGAGCTAACAGATACCAGCACCAAAATAAAAATTCTTAACTTGAAATCATCACGGACATCCATGTTATGTAACAGGCTGCTATCTAGCTAGCTAGACCTGGATATTAATTCCTGCAATTGTATCCATGACAAAACAAAACAAAACAAAACAAAATACTCATACGTACGTAGCTGCTTAATTAACTTCTCTAGGCGCATCTAAATAATTCACACGCATCGCTGCCATGTTAATATAATTTCAGAGAGAATACCAAATAAGGAGGCATACGTACGCATCTTTCAGTCTCATCCAAATCGGGCATTGCGTCGAACAGCCTGTGGGCGTCCATGGGAGGAGGGAGAGGGTAATAGAGGAGGCTACCGGGCATGGGCGGCGTGATGGAGCGATTCGAGAGCGAATGGCGGCAGAAAAGATCGCCAGCTGGTGGAGAAGCTCCCAGGGCAGCGCCTCCGCGACCTGCTCCGGCGTCAGGCGGCCGTCCCCCACCTCCTTCTCCTGGGCCAACCCATCGACCCGCGCCTGCTGCGTCCGCCCGTAAGCACAGCGGCAGCAAAGTGGGCGCCGGCACCGCCGCCTTCGCCGTGCCGACGTCCGCCATGCCCGTCTGCAGGTTGGGCGTGGCAGCTGTTAACGCGGAGAGAGATTTGGGCAAATTCTCAGATTCAAAATATGGAAAGTGGAAACGGGTCCGGCAAGTTTGGGAAACTCCAATCCGTGGTGAAAGAGTGTCTGTCATCTCGGATTCAAAATTCCAGCACCAGGAGCGTTCGCTCTCTTAATACTGCCACCCCCTCCCACTCTACGCTCCACACACCAATCTCCCCCTCTCCCGCCATCTCGCCGCCAATCTTCTCTACGACCTAGAAGCAGAGCAGAGCAGAGCAGCACCTGGTCCATCCATGGAGATGGATGGGCTCGACGAGGTCTACAGGTACCAGCGCTTCCTGCCTTCCGCCGAGGAGGCCGTGGGCTACTTCCTGCCGCGCCTCCTCGCCGGCGAGACGATGCACGGCGCCGAGAAGCTCATCCACCACGCCCAAGTCTACGCCTGCGAGGAGCCCAGGGACCTCGCCGAGCGGTTCGCGCCCGTGCCTACGGCCGTGAGCTCCGGCGACCGCTTCTTCTACACCATCTGCAAGCGCAACGCCAAGAGCGGGCGGTGCGCGCGCGGCGCCGGCGCCGGCACGTGGGAGGTGAACAAGACCGAGGACGTCTACGACGACGAGGGCGTCAAGATCGGCGAGGCCAGGACCCTCTCGTTCAAGAAGGGGAAGGGCAAGGACAAGGTGTGCACCGGCTGGGTCATGGACGAGTACCGGTGCCTGCTGCCGCAGGCCGTCGTCCCACAAGGGGAGAAGGTGCTCTGCAAGATCCATCTGGCTCAGAACGCGAACGCCGCCGCCCGCCAAGAATCGGGCGCGTACAAGCTTCTTCGTCAAGAACCAGCACCCTCGCCGCAACCAGCTGAGCCCGTGGCCGCGAGCGCACACGCACAGAAGATGAAGAGGCCAGCGCCGGTCTCCGCCGCCGATACGTCAAGCTGCAAGAAGATGCGGATCGCCGCCCCCGTTCCTGTCCCGGAACCTGAGGTGGAGTACGACGATTGCCCGGTGTGGCCCGTTTCCACCTTGCCGACTGCGTCCACGGAGGTGCCTGAAGCTGACGACGACGACAACACGGGCGCGCTCTCTTGTACATTGGAAGAACTTCTCGGGATCGAGGAACAGCAAACTCTCCCGCTGTCGGAAGCTGATCGATTTCAAGAGTTCGACGAGTTATGGAAAAGCCTTATGGGTGATGATGACGAAGAAGCAATGGAGAGCTGTGCCGATCTTCAAGGACACCACAACCAGTTCTCGTTTGCAGCTTCATGAAAACTGTAGTTCAAAACTGTACTGATTAACTATTCCTTGTACGATCATCACTGATGTAACTATCCTGTTGAATTGCTTCTGACGAAATAGAATGGTTGTAGTTCTTTCTCCTGTCATCGATCTTCTGAACCGTGTATTCGCTTGCTCTACATTTGCTAGTATTAGTCCATGATGAGATTATTAGGAAAACTGCTGTATATTCTTCAGACCATTCTCTAGACATCTAATTTTAGACGCATTCTGTCTGACATCTTGACCAAAGTTGTTTCTTCAGAAGGAAGTTCTTAGAGTACATTCGTAATTGCACACTGATCATGGGATTCAACAAGAAAACCATTGTTCAGCGCCTGGATCAGCATTCACCATAAATGAGCTTTATATGATTTTGCTTGTAAAATCAAGTTAATGTTAATGCATGAACCAAGTAAATTTCAACAAGAGCTCCATTTTTTGTTGCAATTACAAGTAAACCATCAATGCCAGCCTGCTCAAACAAATAACAGATTGGAGGTAATTTGAATGCAGAAATGGTAGTATCCACAAAACTGAATGTAAATTTCAGTGATAGAACCTCTATCAAGGTGACACCAAATTGTTCAAACTTAAAAGTAAGCTACATTTACAAAGCACCTTGCACATATTAAACGGAGAATCGGCATCAACACAAATAGTACAGGATATAAGTACTAAAGTAGAACTGGTAAAATCAACCTAATATAACAAAATCGTTGCTCTAAGCATTTGACTTCACAGGATCTTGTTTTAAGACCTTCAGCTATTTGAACAAATTAATTTATAAGTCGTGAGTTTTCCACCTACTAAAATAGATGAAGAAATAAACATAAAAGACTTCAGCACCTAGGTGTTTAAAACAAGGGATGGAATGGAACCAACTGTTATATTATCAAAAAAAGAAGAATGGCGGCAACTGTTGCGTATGTTCAGAAATAACACGACTTTTTTCTTGCTGCTAATCGACAAATATCAAGAACTTCCAGTGTTTTTAATACCAGGAAAAGCAAATGATCCTCACTTTGATGTGTGATTTGTATTAACAAATACACAGTGATGGAAGACAAATGATCTTGCTGACATATATATATAACAGTTACCTTCATAAAATAAGCCAATACTAATGATCAACTTTGTTGACATAAATATCAGTAAAACAAGAAACATTAAGGCAATTCTTTACATGGTGGGTGACATTCGACTGTTATCAAGGAAGACAATTTTAACCGATTGGAGTTAGCTAGACCACAGAGAATTTGTATCAGATACCCATAATAACTATCTGCAATATGACATTCCAAAAATCTGAACTTCTCCTTCACCATTAAAAATCTCCGGTGTGTTGTATTTTCAAACCAAACCATGATTGACCAATAACCATCATTCATAGTAAGCTTCCTATATTTATCATCATTGGCCGAGAAACCCAAGCTGAATACAAAGGCAAGAGGACAACCTAACAATGTGAGCATACTTATCATTAATTAGCCAAGAAAAAAATATAAGTTAGAAGTGAAACAGAAGCTTCTCTAGTGATAGTAAGTCATATGCAAAGAAACCGTAAGTCGTGCATGATATCTTAAGCTGTGCCACTAAGGGTGTGTTTGTTTGGGCTTCTAAGTGCTTTCCACTGAAAAAAGTCAGACAAACGAAACAAACGCATAGACTGCACGGTGGGCTTTTACAGAAGCACCTCCTGTTCCTTCACACTCAAAAAAGCACCTCTCCGAGGTGCTTCCCGAGCTTCCTGACTAAACTGCCGAACAGATACGCGGCCAGCCCAAACAAACACACCCTAAATGCTTCCATTGACCTCAGCTGGGGCTGATAACTGGTACATGTCGATTCCTTTCAAAGTTATATCGTAGTCATGAAACAAACAGGTTAAAAATTGGATGCAATTTCCTTATGTACTGATCTGGCAAGTTTCTGCTCACACTTTCTTCCGTTGGATTACATCTGTCACTACTCTAATGTGCGTCGGTGTTGGACCTCCTTCCTTCATGGACGAGCTCAAAGGACTGGAACGCAGCCTCTCTCTTTGATCTCCCGAACAATGTGGCCATAAAGGTCCCATTCCTTTTTCTCTCAAGCTCCTGACAACCCCCAAGCAGTCGGTCGCCAGTCTAATATGACGCAGCAACAGATAGATAAACACAAACTGATTACTGACAAGCTCACATGAAATTTGTATATTACAATCTTCAGTACACCCCCCTCTCACAAACTCAAACACAACAACGGATGAGATCACTCTGTACCCCTTTCATAACGAAGGGCATAATGGTATACACCTAGTTGATTACCAAATAATTAGTAAGGCGTATTAAAACCTGTGGTAACCCGTATCTGAATGCATCGTACGGGTATATCTGAAATGTGCACGAAATTCTTAAGCCATGGTAGGATCGTTCTTGTCACCGGCGTTCATGGAGGTCTTGTTCTAGCGGCAGCGCGCTCTGGGCAACAGAATCAACACGAGGAGGCTGAGGCCAGCAAGAGACCTTGGTGCACACAGCAACGAGCCGACGAGCTCAAGGTGTAGTAGAGCGAGCCGGAGGATGGACCCGTTGTACGAGAGGAAGCCACCGAGGAGCCGGTTGCATGTGTCCGGCACCATCACCGAGGGCAGGCGCGGCCTAGGCGATGTGGATGCCATGAACAAACGAACGAACTGTCCAGCCGGCCAGCCGGCCGGCCGGCCGCCGAGCGTACCTTGTGACATGATCGAATCCCTCTGCCTGTCACGCAAGGAACTGTTCTTATTCCTGAACTTTTGGTTAGGAGATCAACGTCTGATTCTTTATTGTTAGCTAGAATCATGCGTTCTCTGTTTATTCTGTTCTTCATAAGGCTAGGATTAATCTCTTCATATATATAAATTTCAGTACGAACAAGATGCTCACTGCTTGAAGGTAAGGGGCGTGAGAGGAGTGCCCCTGATCGAAGGGTCTTATCCTGGGCGCGCGTGGTGGCGGCGTCTACGGTGATTGCGGGGGCGGCCGCCGGCAACGGATTTGTATCTGGATCTTGGAGGGCCAGCCTAAATGAGATAAATTAATGATAAAAGATCAGGCTTTTTCAGTTTTAGGAGGGGGGTGTACCGAAGCAGGGCTCCTTTCAGAGAATAGCACACTTTATTTAAAAGTTCCAACCGTTTATCTAGGCGCCGAATCTAACAATCTATCGACCTCGTTATGTTCGGGTCGCGAAGTCGCGCGCTCGGCCGTCGGATGGAGATCGGGAGCATCCGACCACGCGGGGAGGCGTCACGGGGGGTGCGTAGCATTTTGTCCCGTTTGAATTTGGGGAGTCGTGCCGATAGATATCCATTCCCCTGGTCGGCAGCTCCGCTCCGCCTCTGTCAGCTCCGCTCGCTCGATTCCCCTCGCCGGCGAGAGCTTGCGGGGCTGGATTCGCGTCTGCGCCGCCGTAGATAGGGGTAGCAGAGGCTCGTGTGTCCCGGCGGCGATTCGGCGGCGGGGTCGGGGTGGAGGCGCGGTGTGCATCTGGTCCCGGTGATTCGGCGGCGTGGCGATTTTGCCGAGGGTTTGCAATACCCACGACGGAGCTCGGCTCTGCTTGTTGTTCCGTGTCGTACTAAGGAAGCTACATCCGGAGTCGCGCCGCCGCCGAGGGTTTCGCGGGGTAGCTCCATCCCGGAGCTCGCTGTATTTCGCCCCCTTTTCCGAGGTAAGCGGTGGAGCTCCATTTTTGTTGGTTTTCAGGGGGGTGGTTTTCAGGGGGTTTCCGTGGTCGCGTGTCTCAGTTTTTGGTTCAATCATGTGCGCAACAGATCATCCCGTAGAGGGGGAAGAGACGACAGTGCCGTCGATCCTTTTTTGCAGGGACATTCACATCCGGCTGTGTTCTTCTGGTGAGTTTTCTGCAGGATTCATCATCTCCACTGCTTTTTGTACACATGGATGTAATTTTTGCAGGAAACAGCCAGTTGGGGTTTATATCCTACAGATGATTTGTTTTATTTTTGGGTTAGTAGGGCTGTGGTGGCGTTTTTTGTTGCTAGGAGATGCATATGTTTTTGTTTTTGTTGCATGTACATTTAGATTATCTAAAAAATGCTTGAACATATGGATGTAATTTTAAAGGAACAACCAGTTTGTTGTGTAACTTTTGCTTGAAACATCTAGTTTTCAGTTAGTTCGATTGGCTTGCCATGGTAAGAGGGAGAAGGGGGAAGAAGCACACTTGAAGATCTGGTTTGATATCCCCTAGAGGTGTTGTGTTTTCTGGTTACATTTTTGGTTTTTGTGGGGTGTGAGGAAGTTGTATGGTGGATTTTTTCCCCTTGTTGCATGTACATTAGAGTTTCCGGGGTGTTGTGTTTTCTGGTTATATTTTTGGTTTTTGTGGGGTGTGAGGAAGTTGTATGGTGGATTTTTTCCCCTTGTTGCATGTACATTAGAGTTTCTGGTCAGTAAGGTGAGTGTGTAGGGATTTTGCTTGTTGGACGGGTCAGATTGGTCAGTAAGTTTGCATGGTGGAATTTTTAGTAATGAACCAGATAAGCACAATGTTACTTTTGGATATGCACCTTCTGTTTTTCTGTTATTTTTTGCAACTATCAGTTGGTATCATACATGGTTTTTTCCTACGACATTTTCATTTGATTACTGTTGTTGTTTTGACTTCTTAAACTTCAGACACTGTTTTGTCCAAATGACAAGATCCAACAGTGGTACGAAAAACCGGCCGGCCAAACGTGGGTCATCCAAACTTGAGAAGATGCGCAAAAGAATAACGCTGAAGCCACCACGGCGTAATTCTCCTGTTATCTCTGAAGCTGCCATTGAAGTACCGGAGCAAGAAAGAGTCCCGCAACAAGTTGTAGTTCATGTTAGTTATCTTCACCTTTTTCTTTTTGGTCCATGGATTTTATTTAATCGTTTCTCGTTGTTTAGTTATTATTCGGGGGCGGGGGGACGTAACTTTGTGTTTTTTGTTTTGTGTTATTTTTGCAGGAACATAAGAGGAGACATCAGGTGTTTCAAAGAGGGTCTCCAATGAAGCTTGTCAGGCTGTACGTAGATATGACCGATAAACAGAAAGAGTTGATAAGGAGTGCTGATTACGGGGGTTTGATTGATATCAAGTGCTCAAAGTTACAACCAGATTTATGCAAGTATTTGATGGATTGCTTTGATCCTGACACTTGTCGGATGGTTTTCCCGGGACGGGGGTCAATCCTTGTAACTGAACGCTCTGTGCGTAGAGTCGTTGGAGTCACACGGGGTCCTATAGAAGTCCGACACGCACTGGAGGCTGATGCTGTAAAATTCATGGCGGACCAGTTTGGCAATAAGGGGTGCAAGCAACCCACCATGGCAGCTTTGGAAGAGAAGCTAAAAGGAATGAAGGCTGCTGATGGAACATACATGAAGATTTTTATCATTTACGCTATGAATGTTGTACTTTCTCCAACCACAGCGACACGCATCAGTCCAAGGGTTTATCCATCATTGGTGAATATAGAAGATGCCAACCGCCTAAACATGTGTAGGTATGTGATAACAAAGATTAAGAAAGCAACCAAGTCAGGAGCAAAACCAGTTGAGAAGGCATGTATGTTGTTCATGATGGTATAAATTTTTTCATCTGTTGTCCCTTTTATCTTTTTTCTTGATGGGATTTTTTATGTGAAATTTAAGAAACATGAGTTATCGTACCTTTATTTTTTTTTGTAGGTCAAGTACCTTGATTCGCTGCTACTAGAAGACATGGACATACCTCAGGCAGGCATACGCGTGTCCGTGTGGACTAACGATAGGGTTAGGAAAGCATTAGCAAGGACATGAGGAGCGACGAACATTCGGGATGGCACCTGTAAGTTTTACTAACACTGAAACTTGTTTAGCCCTAATTGTAACCATTTTTAAAACGATGTATCACGTGGAGTTTTACTTACTTTAACTTTTTCTTTATTGTACTGTTGAAACCAAAAGTTTGCAGAGAAACGAGATCAAAATGTAACAGTCGGAGCTGCAGGGGGTGATGTTTCAACTGAAGCAGAGCAAGTGTGTGCTGAGACTGCGGACCCGGAGCAAGTGTTTGCTGAGACCACGGACCCAGAGCAAGTGGATGTTGAGACTGGGAAAGTCACAGAATCAGCACCGTTTGTTGATCAAGCTCAAGAAACCACTGACGCCGCAACCCATGCAGAAGAGCAAGATAAAGGAGTTTCTAGGCACACTATCCTTTTCTCCGACAACGGATTAATCAAGAATTTCATTGAAGCACATACCCCGACAGACTTCACAATGAAAGTAAGTTACATTTTGATAGCTCTTGTTTAGTACTTTTTGTGTGATTCTTTTTTTTGCTTTCTTTTCTAATGCACTTTTTTATACATGTTACATGCAGGAAACAACGAGATTCAAGAAAGCAATTGAGGAGGCATGCTTTGGGTTTGAGTCAGGGCTAGAGATGCTTTTGAGGACTCTAGCTCAAAGGACAGTAATAAATCAGAAAGGGGTAAGCAAACATTTCAAACAAGCCAGATTTCCAGAGCAAGACATAATCACCTGTTCAAGCCACCACCAAAATTGATTCTAAAATGAAAGAGATAGCCCAAAGTCTGGACCAGTCAGACGAGGAGTCAGATGACGAGGAGTATGCACCCGAGCAGGATTTATTGGACCAATCGCAGACACCCATCTCATTGTTTGAGGAGTCTGTCAACTTGTGGAAAATTCCTGAAGAAAAGATACCCTCAGGCAATGAAAGGCTTCTTAGGCGGAGAAAGAGAGACATTGTACGACGCGAATGGGGTAGCTCACAAAACAATGTTTCCTCTGACAAAGAGGAGAGCAGTCAGACTCAAACTGTATGCAAAGTGAGTTCTACACCCACAAACGTTGATCCGATTGCCTTCTCTGTAGACCAGTCACCCATTGTTTGTGGGGAGACCACAAGAAAAAAAACAATTACTCCAGCTCAAACAGTGGATGTAACAAGTCCAGTTGCAACACCTGTTAATCTGGAGCACCCCACCAGTGAGCTTGTTGACGTCACGAAGGACACCATTTCAGATGGTGTTCAAACAGAGTCAGGGCTGAACGACGTCAACAAAATCTGCATTGAAGAAAAAGTTACATTGAAGCCAAAGGATCCAGTCAGCTTGAAGCTTGAAGAGTTGATTCACAACATTGAACAACTGAGAACCCCCCCCCCCCCCCCCCCCCCCCCCACACACACACACAAGACAGTCTCGTAAATGAGTTGACAACAGCACAGAGTAACGTTGTTGAAAATGATGACATCTTGGATCAGTTCCATCAAACACCCAGCAGGAGTTCTATCGGCAAAGGCATGCACAACAACAATGATGCGGAAGAGAGCTACAACCTGAATAATGAAAGAGGTAGGAAGAAATTCCTAGATTTGATCAAGTATTCACCAGCCCTGAAGTTTGACATGGTAAAGGTAGAAACCC
The DNA here is from genome assembly GCA_026929855.1 of Poa annua. Lineage (NCBI taxonomy): Eukaryota > Viridiplantae > Streptophyta > Magnoliopsida > Poales > Poaceae > Poa > Poa annua. The sequence continues at coordinate 85,793,921 of CM049430.1, forward strand.
CTATCATAATAGACATTGAGTTGGAGCGGCCAGAAACGCACCTTTGAAGGGGTTCCGGTGCAGAAAACAATAATTTTTCTAGCGTATGAACACCCTAACTAGCCAGGATCTATCTATCTAGTACATGTGATAACGGTGGCGGAACGGGTTACATTACCTCCATGTAGACCGATAGCGGGGATTACGCTCCCGCACAAGCGTTGACGATGAAGTCGTACGTAGCCGACCTCGAGGTCGCGAAGAACTTGCCGCGACGATGTAGACGATGACGTCGGGGTGTCGACGAAGACCTGCGTCGACGGGCGTCGAGCGGAAGATGGCGAGGCGCCGGCGGCTGGGGGGGTATCGCCGGCGGCAGGGCTGCAGGGTGGGCGAGACGACGTCGCCCAGGCTCCTTAAATGTGGCGCCTCCAAGCACTCGCAAACATACGGAGCTTAACAACAACCCCCGATCATTCAGATCCAGCTGAAATCGCAGGGGTAGAACTTTTCTGGAATCCAGCAGGGCTACGACGCCCGACGGTATAGCTTTGGTGGAGAGAGGAGGCAAAATGGGCGGAGAAGCAACTCGGCCGGCCTGCTATACAATTAATTGTATTTTTCTGTTATTAATCCAATTAATATGCCTTGCTATATAAAGGGGGGAGGGGGTGTGCAAACACCTTGCCTCCCCCATGTGGGACTAAAGGAGAGGGAGGGGGGAGGCCGGCCGCACAATGCATGGTGCGTGGTGGCCATGGGCCCCACCCCATGTTGGTTCGGCCCCTACATGGGCCCCTCTTGGGCCATTAAGTGGGCTTCCCCCCTTTTTCTCCTTTTTAATTAATACTTAAATTAATATAAAATATAATTAATTCATAATTAATATATTTACATGTACTTTAACCTCCCGTGACTCCAAAACATTTTCTGGACCACCCGAACATCTTTCGGACATTTCTGGAACCATTCCAGACCTTCCCGGAACTCCTTCCGGACCACCGGAACTCTTTCCGGATCATTTCTCTCTCTCCAATATAATCCTATATTATTCCAGAACCTTCTACATGTGTCGTTAAGACCTAAAGTTTGTTACGCTACGGTTCGAGAACACTCCAGACATTGTCGAGACACTCCGCTCACCAATGACCGTCAGGGATACCTGGATGCATATGACGGCCCCTGTGCATTCTACGAATATCGTCGTTGAACCATAAACATGATATTCATTCCATTTGTTTCTACGATACTACCTTGTCCGAGACATGATCGCAGGCATCCGATGTCCTTTGTTGTATCTCGTTACCGACAAAGGTTATTAACTCATCTGTGATATTACATCTCCATGACCTAGTCATAAGCTGCGCAGCTATATAGATGCAATCTCACCGAGTGGGCCCAGAGTATCTTTCCATTACAAGAATGAACAAATCCCGATCTTGATCCTTACGTCTCAACATACTCTTTCGGGATACCAAAGATGGACACCGTTATTGTCATGCTATGCAAGACACAACGTTTGATGCTCTCAAAGTACCCCTATGAAGTAGCAATAAGTACGGTCTCACGGTCTAAGGAATAAGCTATCATATTACTCATCTATTGCAAATGACAAACATCGTAATACGATCTTATTGCAATACTTTGCGTATGATCATCACCTTATTCTACTAATAAGATGACCCCATTGTCAACCGATGTCATTGTCCTTGATCGGGAATCTCGATCAACTGTTGCCTGACGGACTAGTTTATATAGAGTCTCACTAGGGACTCTGGTTGTCTATTTATCACACGTGTATTAATAATTCTGATTAATACAGTTATAACATAATACAAAAACCTATTATAAACTTATGAGATAATGCAATAAATACTACTTATTTATTTGCCTTTAGGGCATATCTCGTTCAGTCTCCCAGTTGCACTATAAACTAGCTGCATTTTACTTCATCAAAAACCGCTTATCAAACAAGCGTTATATGAAAATGCTTGCTTGTGAAAGAGTGTTACTCTAACAATCTGTACAATATATAATTGTGCGTTCTTTTGCGATCCATTTATATCAATTTGTTTGATTCCAACATGTTATCTAATAACACATACACAAATACCGTAACTAAGTGAGACTTTTGTTTCATAACGCTTACTCTGATTCTGTTAACCTGATAATTGCCTTGAAAACACACTCAGTCATAAAGAGCTCCTTGTAACAATTACAATCTCGCGATATCAATATATACTTTCACACCTATGTAGAAAACTTGACACTCCAATGTCAATCTAATAACTAATACACCTCTACTTCCAGTAAATTCTAAATTTACTTTTACAATTGTTCTTCTTCTAAGAACTGAAGGGGATCGTGTGCAGAAAACAAAAATTTCCTAGCAACGATATCCTTAAACTAGCCAAGATCTACACTATGCAGATATAGAAGTACGGCGGAGATCGGAATACATACCCTCGTAGACCGAATAGCGGGGATTACGCTCTCGCACAAGCGTTGACGCTGAAGACGACGTAGCCGACCTCTAGGTCGCGAAGAACTCGGCGCGACGAAGACGACAAAGATGACCTCGAGGTCAGGTGGAGGAAGTAGACCTCCGAGCACCGCTAGCGCAGCACCTCGCAGGGCGTTACACACATACGGTGGAGACGACGACCTCCGAAGCTCCAGTCCAGGACGAGCAGCGGAAGACTTGGAACGGAACACCAGCAGCGCGGCAGCGGGCTATGGTGGAAGAGATCCCCCTTCTCTACTCGGCACAACTGCGACAAAGGGAATCACGAGATCGAGAGAGAATTAGAGAATTAATTGGTGAATTAAAAGGCCAGGGGTGCCCCTTCTTATATAGGCTCCCAGGGGGAGCCAACCTCCCTAGCCAGGCAATGTGGGACTATCCCACATGCCTTGGTGCGGCTAGGGAAGTGCACCGGCCCTAGGTGGGCCCCATTTGGCCCACCTAGGCCGGCCCTCCCTCAATCCGAAGCCCTGGGGGGACTCCCCCCCCCTCATGGGCATTCTTTTCACCAGAAGACCCATTTAGGGAAACCAGCCTTTAAAAATTCGAAAAAATATATAAAATCATATTTAATTATTAATTACACCAATTAATATTAATCATATTATATATAATTTATTCTAGCTCCGAAAACTATTTCGTCGCTGCCCGATCTCCATCGGACCATTCCCGGGACGTTCCCGGTGATCTCTTTCCTTTCCGGTTGTCTAGTCGAAGCCCCTTAAGTGTGTTACCCTAGCGGTTCGATATAATAACATGTACGATCAAGACTCCTCTATGATCAACGAGTAACTCGTATGCCTTGACCCCATGAATTAATCCCTGTGATTTAACGAATGACTTTCATCTATCAAACATGGACGTCTAGTCTTAAACCCTTTGTCATGGCGATACTTAGCGTGTCCGAGCATCATTCTCAGATATCTCCATACCTAGTATGATCTCGTTACCGACATCGCTATCTTCTACTCGTTTATGATATTATGTCAGCTGGTGACCTAGTCACATGTTTGCAAACTCATTTGACCTAATCTCACCGAGTGGTCCCTAGATATCTATCCGTCTATGCGGACTGACAAATCTCGCTGTTGACCCCTCGTCTCAACTACCCCCTTCCGATACCCAAAAGTATCACTGTTATTGTCACACTAAATAAGATATGATGTTTGGTGCAATCAATGTATCTTCCAGGAATAACAATAAGAGTTGATCTCACGGTCTTAAGGCGTATTGAGTATGTCCTATAAATACTGGGTATGTCCATCACATTGTTACACCTAAAGATATGACTTCCATTGCCGACCGGCGCCATGCCCTATGATCGGAAAACCTCGATCATCAATCACGCAATGAAACTAGTCTTAGTAGAGGCTACTAGGGACCTGGTTGTTTATCTACCACACCTGTATTAATGTTTTTGCTTAATACAGTTATAGCATGGTATAAAACATATAATGAAAAATTGGGATATTGCCAATAAACTATGTTTATTAAGTGCCTCTAGGGCATATTCCCTTCAAGAACATCGGTCATATTTCATTCAGCATATAATATGGTTTCTGTATGATGTCTAATATCACATAATAGACCAACATGTCATACAACCACTATTACCGTGTATCATTACTCTTAATGATTAACTGGATCTCCAAGGACCATCCTTTGGTTTTAATCTATTCTGAATCCTCAAATATAATCCAAAACAACTCGACTATCTATTTGAAATATAATCCAAATAGACGCTAACTTTCAAATAGTTTCACAACTTCATCTTTCTAATTAATTCTACTGGTACAATTCACAATGTGTCATTTACACAAGATGAATTCGGCTCCCACTCAAATTATGTCTCCACATATTTGAGAACACGATCTCCCACTCAAAATATGTCTCCACACATTTGAGAACACGAGCTCCCACTCAAAATATGTTAACTACATATATGAGGGTCTAAGCTCCCACTCAAAAATATGTCCTTTACATATTCTACCTGAGTAAACTAACTTTGACTCCCACTTAAATTCATAATTTATCTCGACATTTTGGTCAAACCAAAATCATTGATCTCTTATCAATTCGAATTCAATACAAACTACAGTATTACATTAATACAAATCCCATAGACTTCAAGCATGTCTGCATCAACGTAGTCAACAAATTTGATTTTGTCCAAGATACATTTATTGACAAAATATGATTTCACGTCTTTCTTATAGTCACATTTCTCACATAACACTTTATGTGATGATCAAGAAATCTGATTTCTCCAAAAGGAATTATTGCAACATTTACTGTTTTAATCCTTTCTAAATGTAACTTGGATGTTCACGCTCAAAAGACTTTTTTCGTATTCTCATATTTTCTCAACTTTCATTGTATTCATAAAGTGTACCTTGATATGGCAACAAGATCTAAAACACTTAATATTATGTTGTGACCTGACATCAATATTAAATATAACAACACTTTATTTAGAAGCTTCTTTCATGAAAACATTATGATCTTCACGAAGAGGATTGCAAGCAGAAAACAATTTTCTAGTCTCCTTCACTCTTAATCATCAAATTTTCATTTGTAGACATATATCTTTTGGAACACTTTCCAATATTCTACTTTTATGAATATAGGTCTGCCACCTTATTTCAAGATTCTAATTCCATTAACCATAATTCGAAAAATCATATTTTTTTCGGAATGACATAGACAACAATACAAGTTTTGTTCCTATTGGGCTTTGGAATACACTCTCATCCAATGTGAGTAATCTACAAAGAACTATTCGTGTATATTCTGGATTATTGTATAATCATATACATAACGACACTATTGTTGATCACACGAATTCTCGTTGAAAAAATTATCTCTTTTCTAAAGTGGACATCGACTATAATGTTTCGAAGATATTAAGAGATTCTAAGACAGATTCTGACAGACCACACTTTATCTAAAATAGAGTACGATTATAACACTTCACATATCACCATATATGATATTATAATATTGTGAAAAGAATTTTCACAAGTCTTTTGTATTGAAACCATAATTCAAAAATGTTGTCCTTTGATCAAATCTTGCGAATACAATATTCACTAATCTTTCTTCTGAAACACCCCATTTGATCTTTTATAAAATTAATTTCAGACTCATGATTTATTATGTAAATACACTTATTTACCAATAATCATAGAAGAATTCGAATCAAGTAAAAGTACACCATTTAAGTAACTTAATAATCATTCGAAATGACTCTTAATTAATTTCCCTCGTATTGACTCGTCAATACAAAATTTTAAACTTAATCAATTTGGCACATGCAATACTTAAATAGATCAAAAGTATTGTAACATCCCAATTTTGCTAAAATTTAAAACTTTGCATTCATACATCATTCATCATATAGGATTAACTTTTAATCACATAAATACTAAATAAAAATTCAATTATGAGTTTAAATAATGTTTAATCCCATTAAGTGTTTATTTAAACTTACTTAATAAATATAATTTTTCCAAATTATATAATGGGTAAGTTTATTATTAAAAATTGCTAATTTAAAAAATCTTTCCAAAATATATTTTTATGATTTTTTCTGAAATGTTTTGAATAGGTTTAAAAATCATTTATTAAATCAGATTTGAAAAACAGTTTTTATTTAATTTAAATTTTTTTTCCGGGCAGGCCCAGACGCTATCCACCGCGCGCGCGATCGATAACAGCCCATCGGCCCGCTCCAGCGCGCGCGTCGCTCCCCTCTCACTGACAGGTGGGCCCTACCTGTCAGCCGTCTTCCACCTTCGTCCGGAGATCACGCCGGAGATGGAGACCGAGTCCGAGCCGTTTCCGGCCGTTTCCCGCCGCGTCTAGCGCCCCTGCCCCCTCCTATTTATACCCCTCGAGGCCGCCTCCGAACCCCCCCCCCCAAACCCTACCTCTCCGCCGTCGGGCTGCTCGGAATCGAGCTCGCCGTCGCCGCCATTGCCGCCGGGCTTTTTCGCGAGTGCGGTAAGCACCGAGCTCCGCGAGCGCCACCGAGCCTCCCCCTCGCTTCCCCATCCTCTTGCGCCTCCGTTGAGCCCCTCGCTTGTTCTATTGCGCAGCCGAACGCCGAAATCGACCGCGACCGAAGTGCTCCGCCGCCGGCCACCATCTCCGACGAGGAAAGGGGAAGAGTTTCGACGCCGCCGCCGCGCCATCGACCTCGCCTCCTCCTCCGCGTCATTTTGGTAAGACCCGTTCGTCCTGGGGCTGCGTTTTCATGCGGGAAACGTTGAGGCCGACGCGCCGCCGCCGCGGGCGCCACCGCCGGCGAGCCTTCCGGCGACCCGCGCGCCGCTTGGTTCGGCCGGGCGTCCCACGCCGTTGGATCTAGATCCAACGGATCTAGATCAAAACAATCCCGTGCGTCCGGTCTCATTTAAATCGGACGGCTCTCGTCCACGATCCGCGCGAACCGTTTTCGTCCAATAGGATCGCGACACGTAGCCCCCCCTTATTTTCTTTTTCGCAGGAATTTTATAAATAAAACAGAAAATATGCAAAACTTAGAAAATTCATAACTTATGTTCTGTAAGTCCAAATTCAATGAACTTTATATCCACGGATAGCCCGGCTAGAGTAGTTTAATTCTACATCATTTGTTTTTTCTTTTGATAAATAATAATTCATAAGATCATCCGAGGAGTAATTTGGCTATTAAATCCATAACTTAAATAATAAAAATGTTTTACAAATAAACTCAATTGTTTTAGGTTTAGGTTAACAACCTCTGACCAGAAATATTAATATATGTCTTATTTGAAAACTTTCTTAGAACAATAAAAGTTGTAATGTTATAATCTAAGTTTTGGTTATATTGTTTTCAATTATTAAATTGTTAAGTGAATTGAGAAATTCCTAGAAATTGCATCTCATGCATTTAATACCAGAGAATATAAATCATGGATAAGTGTGTCTAATTCTACACATGGCATATCATGCATGCATACATCTTTTATTTGGTGTGTGAGATTTTGTGTGGATATTTATTTGTATGTATTGCTTGTGCTAGATTGTGAAGGAGAGGAAGTACCTGCTTGTGATTGCTATTCTTGTTGTGCCTGCCCCTCCTGCTGCCAAGGCAAGTGACTTCATAAAACACCTACTATTTTATTCTATTGCATATCTAGTGTTTTCAAACAGTATTTGCAAAAGTAGTATGCATGATAGGTTTTTGAGAGATTGTAGTATGCTATGCAAACCTTTTAGGTTTCCCCTTAGAAATTCCAGATTAGACCCCTATTCTAATTTAGTGGAAGCAACTGCTGCAAAAATGATTGTTTTATGGTTGATGTGATAAATGAAAATTTCCACTAAATTAATTTAACGCCTGGGTGGATTGGGTCGATCGAGGAGGTTTCAAGTTGAGTGGCTTCTCAGGGCCAAGTGTCATGGTTGTCTTCAACCAGGGTAGTTTCTACTTACTTGGGGCCATGATATGCGGTGTTAACCTGAGTTGCTCACTTGTGGTAGGACACCCAGGGCTATGAGATTTAAGTTTACACTAAGTCTAGTTGCTTATCGTGCAACCATTGGTCAATATGGGCTCTGTCTTGATGGAGTAAGTTGATGTGGACCTGGGTCAAGAGATTGATGGTGGTAGAGTTGATAGGATGGTGGTAATCTCTTAGTATGATCATGGGAAAGCAACTTCTGAAAAGTATCGTCTTGATCTTCTCCTTTTCCTTCTCACTAAAGGAGTGTAGAGGATAGTTTGGGTTGATTAAGTCTAATGGTGAAAGTGCACACCCTCTCGAGAGTTAAAACCTAAGATCTTAGCCGTGTCCCCGGCATCGGACAATTTGAGTAACTACACAAGGCTGTGTTCTGAAAATCTCCTCATCTCAAATTTCTTAATAAAACTTTGTTGGATGAACATGGGTAGGAGACATGGACTTGTCTCGAGATTTGCCTCTGAAGGAGAAGATATTGATTTAAGAAAATGGTTTATCAAAAGTAGGAGAAAATTTGCTTTGCGCAATAGCCTTGAGCTCCACCAGCCAAAATAAGCATATAGTTATAGTATAATAGAACATTAGGAATTAAAGTCACTTGCCACCACAATTCAATTGTGCTGACCCTTTATAGCTGGGCTGCAACTAAACCTTGCAGAATGTCCGAATGAGGAGTAAGGGGGTCGTCTTCGAGCTACAACCAACATGATTTGCCAGTGGCTTCATGGAGAAGATGTAGCTCCATGCTACCTTTAGTATTGCGTTTGAACTCTGAAATAAAGTGTGAATTATATATTCAGCTAGCATTTCCGCTATGCTAAGTTGTAAGGATATTTGTTTTTGGATCATTCGTCTCGTATTGTAATAGATTATGACATCGTACTGTGATATTACATCTTATTGGAAATTGCGAGACTTATGTGATCCAAGTCTTCCGCACTATTCATAAGTGCCATTGCTTTCGTAAGCATGGGCACTACAAGTATCTATTACTTCTTACATTGCCTTTATGACTAAATTCGATGGTGTTTGTTCTAGTAACAAAACTTTTATTCTTTGGACACACTATTTTTATCATTCCTACTATTATGAATGTTATCATACAAGTGATGTAATTGAGATGTGAAAACTTTATTCATAATATAAAACAACTGGCTTGTTCCATAATATAAAACAACTGGACTTGTCTTATTACATGAATAACTTTGTCTTGTAACAATCAAGACACTAAACACACTTTCTCACTATTACAAAAAGATCTTATCAAAAACTATTAATGATAACTATGATAACTTGAGGACGTGAACACCAATGGCCATCAACTTCCTTGATCATAATCTTCAGCGCCAGGCCGCATACATGTGATATTCAGGACCTGTTTCACAAACATAACAAATATCAAATACTTTATCATATATCAAGAGGAGAATTCATTCATAATTCTGTATATATCAAATATATACCTGTAGCGTCGTAGATTTCTCCTTCGATGGAATCAACTTCCAAAGATTTGAACACAGACACGAACTTGTAAAAGTTCATATTGTCGGCCTTCAAAATGTACTCGCGCACATGCTTCTCATAGCTTGGGGGCAGAGATATCAGGACAGTCTGAATGGCACAGGAATCCGCCATCCAGTAATCGAAAACATTTATCACCATGTCATACAATCTCTTCAAATGAGTCTTTAGACAGGTATGCTCCTCCATGTGAATGGTCTGGAACATTCTAAGCTGCCTGAATTGCTCATGTCTCAATTCATCTTTGAAGTGCGTCTTTATCGCATCAATCATGACGCATGGCTCCTTGCGTCGAAACAACTCTTTTAACTCAGGTGCTAGGCATACGGTCATGGTGATATCCACTTCTATGAATATGTCTCGACGCCTACGGAAATCATCTTCCTTGTAACATCCTAGGATTTTTCAAATTCTGAAAAATCAGAAAAATTAAAACTTTTTGAAAACTATTTGTATGTCGATTTGAAAACAAAATTTATGCATGCACTCATCATTTTCTTGCATTGTTTAGATTTGAAATTACAATGGTTGAAATACTATTTCTAGTTGAAAATCTATCTGCGAAAATATTAAAAACAAAATATTGATTATGCTATTTATCTTATTTTACTTTAATATTTTGATTGTAATTATTAGAAATAATCATTTTCATATGTTCACAATTGTGGTACCAAATTTTATTTAGCCATAAATAAATTGATTAAATTTCTATTTTCAAATTTGACAAAAGTGTCAAATTTGCATTAAATCAAATATTCAAAATTAATATTTTTTAAAAGTGGTCAAAACATGTCCACAAATGTTTTAAAAGAAAGATATGATTTTTAGAAATTTTTAGAAATTAATTTTACTTAATTCGGAGTTCTAAAACAAAAGATGAGATAAATAAGAACAAAAAACAAAAAAAAACAAATAAGGCCCAGCCGGCCGGCCCAAGATTGAGGCGAACCGAACCATGACCCGCTATCGTATTCAACTCAAACTCTAAAATTCGTTTTTCCAACCACCTTTCATTCAAACACGTTTATCTCGAGAAATATAACTCCAAATCCGGATCCGCTTGATCCTACGCGTTCACAACTCCGAGGCCTATCTATTCCACCATCCCTCCGCCTATATAAACCCCTGTAGCCGCCGGTATCTCTTTTACTCTTTTCGTTTCACCGAAACCCTAATCAGCGAAATAGTATTTCGTTTGACGAACAAAACCATCTCCAATCGCGACGGGGCCTTAATAATTGTTGTAGATCTCGTCGATACCTTTCCATCCCAATAAGCCTCAACTCTTTTCATCAAGCGTGGAGGAAGAATTTCGAATCGTCATCCATCAGATCTGAAGTCGTATTTCTCAGATCTCTTCACGCTCGTTGCGTCAAATCGAAATTCCTTCGGTCAGAAGGTAGATCTACTCTATATCTACAACTTTCCTGTTGACAACTTTTTATTTTAACGTACATAATTTTCTGTATAATACAGATCGTGTTTGATGTTTTTCGAGTAACCAAACCATCTCAAAAGTTTGGGACAACAATATGAAAGTTGTTCCCCTGATCAAGACCTTTCTTTTGCCCCAAGCCTCACCTCTTTTAGTTCAGCGAGCTGAGAGATATTCGCGTTTAAAGTTTCAGATCAGACAGGTATTTTGCGATTTGTGACCAATCTATTCATCCACTTATGTTATAATTTTGATAATTAGAAAGAGCACGTAATTCTCTACAACTTTCGTTAAGAGTGTTTTTCCATCCGAGCAACTTTATTTTTGGTCAAATTCGTAGTCAAATCCCAGTCAGCCTGCCACGTCAGCAAGTCAATTTCCACGTCAGCAGTCAAAGTCAACAGTCAACCGAAGACCGGCAGTTTTGTAGAAAAATCCTAAATTTTAAATCTATCACTACTTTTTATTGGTTTGGTCAAATTTTACAAATAAAATATTTTTGGAAAGCTTATGACACGTAGAAACTTTTGACATCATTAATTTTATGTTTTGTCAAATTAAAATTTGTTGAAATTAAAAAGTGACATTAATGGTAATTTGAACATAACTTCAAATTTGAAATTTAAAATTTATCAAACTCTTTTGCTATAAATTTTATTGTCTAAGTTTTGACAGTAGTATTTTTCTACTAATTTTTATAGAATAATTTTCTATGATTTTATAGTTAATATTGATTAAATACTTTTAAGTGTTGTTTTAATGATTAAAAAATGATTAAAAATTTATTAAAATTTATTTTCATCATCTATTCGAATTATAAAGTACTTACTCATATTATGACCACTTTGGTATTAATATGTACTTAGAAATATTTTGCCTCTTTAAACAAAATAAATTCTTCCGTAGTAAATATTTGATAACTATTTTTTTTGACAACACTCTTCCTTAGAAAAATTTCAACATCTTAAAGATGCTAAATCTTTTCCTTAGAAAATTTTAGCATCTAGAAGACTTAGTGTTTTATTTTGTTAAGTGTTGTCCTTAGAAATAAATTGCATTGCATGCATAGCATATTGTATTGTATAGTTATACTCCTCTGAGGAAAACTTCTTCCTTATTTTCTCTAAGTTAGGATTATTTTGAGCATAGTGTTTTGGTAAAGTGCTATGCACTTAGACACTTGAGATTCTCAATATGAAGACTAGAAGGCCAACGAAGACTTAGAAGAAAACAGACTCCGAAGGCATCTTCAAGAAACAAAATACACTTTGAAGAAAATCAAGAGGAACTTCAAGAAGACAAACCCCTTTATTTCTCTAAGTCTTTTCTCTCTTTTCTTTTGTTCTCTCTTAGACCTCGTGGTGGCTAAGTTATATCCAAGACCAGCCCTGGTGATATACAAATCATCAAGTCTGAAAAACCATCAAGTCTACATGATTCAATGAAGACATCACCAAGGAGAAAGTTATAAATCTGGAGATGAAGCCTGGGAGATCAACTATATCTTCCCTGTATCTTTTTTTGTCTCCCTATTCTTCTTCCACTTTGGACATAAACCAAGTCCTTAGTGATTTTGACCAAGTCCTTAGAGTGCTAATTGAAGATGAAGGAAACTACAAAGGAGTTGAAGAATTCAAGATCAAACATGATGAAGACTAGGAGCAGTCTTACAACTTAGTCAAGTTGGCTTATAGCAATTGATTTTATGACCTTGGTCGTTAGTCATATTTGGCTAACACACTTGCCTTGCATTAACTTAAGAATAAATTTCATGCATGCATCTCTAGTTCTTAGACATTTTTTGCACATCATGCATAACATATTTTTGTACTGTTATTTTGTTGGTATGTTTATTTGGCTTTGTTTGATGTGTTAGAAATTTCGGAGGGAAACGACAACTGTTGCAGCTGCTGTTGCTATTCTTTTTGTTGCCAAGGCAAGTGGCACACCTCATAAATTTCCTAAGTATTTTCTATGCACTACTTAGTGTATTTATTATATGCATTGTTGGATAGTATTGCTACGTTGAAACTACTATATCCCTTACACTAGTTGTGTCTAGAATCCTATGGGTAACTTGGTAGAAAAATTGATGCTATGCAAAAGTTGTTCTGTGAAAAGTTAATTTCTACTAAGTTAAAGAAACTTTTGGGTGGATGTGGCAAGAGGATGGAGGTTAGAGTTGAGTGGCTGCTTAGGCTCATTTAGGTGGGTGCACCTGGCTAAGACCCAGGCTCATTTAGATGAGTGAACCTGAGTACGTACACTTGAGGATGGCCACCCAGGAACAAAGGGACCAAAGTTTCTCCAAGCGAAGATGCTTCCAGTGCAACCACGTGGTATAATGGCTCTGCCTTGACCTTTCCCCAAAGGTCTCGCCTCAGCCTTCTCCTTTCCTTTTCACTACATGAGGGTCAAGGACAGAAGGGTTGTTTGAGTCTCGTGGTGAAAGTGCACAACCTCTGCAGAGTGTAAAACTAAGTACTTAGCCGTGTCCCCGGTTACGGACAATCTGAGCAGCTGATCAAGGATTCAACGGAGGCTCCCAACATTCCAATTTCTAAGTTAAAAGTTGATGGGTGAACAAGGGAAGATGAGATTATGGGTTTCATGCCATACTCGTCTGGATTTCAAGAAAAGTGTTTTCAAAAGAGTAGGAAAAATTGGCTTTATGCAAAGTAGCCTTGAACTCCACCAGCCAAATATGCATATAGGCTATAGAGTTATTCCATTAAGTGTCCACCATAGTGTCACTTGCCAGACTCCATTTTTAATGGAATCTGACCCACTTTGTTGCAAAATTTTATTTGATACAGGTTGTTCAGATGACGAGTGAGGTTTTCGTTAAGGGATTTCGAGTCTGCACCAACATGTTTTCGCCTGTGGCGTATCATGAAGTTGGAGGCTCATTGAAGATTTATTTCCGTTGCTTTATTGTTTTGAGCTAGCTTTAAGCTATGCAAAGATGTATCGAACTATTTATTTTTTGTAAGTCTGGATCATCTATGTAATAAAATTGATACTTTGTTGTGATATTACATCGTAAACTGTGTGTGCAAACGAATCGATCCAGGGGTTTGCACTATACACAGGTACCTGCCATATTTTTAAGTGCAGGTACGTTACAGATGGTATCAGAGCACTGTGTTGCCTGTAGGTTCGAAACCCCTAAGTCTGGATAGAAATAGGATTTGGCCATAGGATTGAAAATCTATTTCTATTCAGTTATCTAAAAACAAAAGTTTTCATTTTATCCTCTCTTATACTCTTGTCTAATATCAAACTTCTGAAAATATCTTATCTTTTTCTAGTTGACCATGTTCGTAATGTCTGAGTTTGATACTTCATATGCAATTCCACAAGTCAGCATGAAGAACTACCTGCATGGAAGGACACTGAAGAATCCAGATTCATAGCTCAAACACTTAGAAGATTTTTGAAGAAAGAAGAACTTGAAGCACTCAACAAGAAGATAGACAAGAGACCACCATTTAATTAGAACAACGACACCGTGATAGTGTATTGATCATGCCAACTCAGTGTGGTATGACAATACTAGATTGCTTGTTTGTGTTGAAACTTGTTGCTCGATGTTTGTTAGATATTGTTTGTAAGATGATTTGCCTCGGTTTTTGAGTTTGGGGTAGAAATTTTCCTTAGTATCCTTCTATCTTTTACTCATCTATGCTAAACCCAAACAGATGTCTCGCCCAAGCACCAACGATGAGATGACAGTTGCAATTCAACTATTAGAAGCTCAGAGTCAGTTGATGCAACTCATGGTAGAGAATCAAGTCCACAATCACAACATAGAGTTACCTCAGGGAATGCAACAACTGTTGGATAACCAGACCCACATTGTGCAGATGATGCGTCACAACATGACCAACAGTAATATGAACCCACCCCAGATGGACATTGGTAACAAGGATGTCAAAGGAAGTAGTTTGACAAAACCTCAAGCCTGTAAAACGTGTGGAGAAATAGGACACACATCCAAGGAATGTCATGATGAGTGGCCCCATGGTGTCTCCAACCATCCAACCAACGGATGCCCCACAACCATGGTTACTTGCTTTTTGTGTGAAGCTACAAATCACGTCCCGACTAAATGTCAACTCTATCCCATGGTGCAAGAAGTCCGTCAGCAAGTCAAAAAGGGAATGCAACAGAAACTCAGGAAATGTGTGGAAGTACAAGAACACAAGGAGGAACGCAAAAGAGATACTAGCCATATAACATATGTTACCTGTAGAGAACAAGAACATTATTGCAAAGACAAGATTGGTCAGGATACTGAAAAAAATCATTATCAAAATGAGATTGTGGATCAAACTAAGGTGAAAAATGAAATAAGAGTAAGGTCACTTCCGAAGACATCCAAACGTAACTCCAAGTGCTGCTATAAATGTGAAGGAGGTCATTTAGCTCGAAATTGCCCCATCAAGCGAGACAGAACTTCGTCCATTGGGATAAAATATGATGAGCAAGATTTAGAAGAATTTTTAGCCTTGGAAGCACCAAAGAAGAAGCGGAGATTAAACGAGATCATTTGCTACAAGTGCAATAGCAATGGCCATTACGCCAACGAGTGCCGAGCAAAGAAGAAGGTCGAAGAAGCTGCCAAGTCAAATCCTTTTGATAAAGGATATGTGAACCGTATCACTATGGAAGAAGTGAATGGTACATTTTGAATCAAGTTTTCATATCCAAGTTTTCACTACCAACAAAGATTCCTTTTAAGGGTGGTAGTCCACCCAGATATCCAGTCACAACCTTTTGCTAGCCTTCTCGAATCTCGAGGACGAGATTCCTTTTAAGGGTGGTAGTCTGTAACATCCTAGGATTTTTCAAATTCTGAAAAATCAGAAAAATTAAAACTTTTTGAAAACTATTTGTATGTCGATTTGAAAACAAAATTTATGCATGCATTCATCATTTTCTTGCATTGTTTAGATTTGAAATTACAATGGTTGAAATACTATTTCTAGTTGAAAATCTATCTGCGAAAATATTAAAAACAAAATAATGATTATGCTATTTATCTTATTTTACTTTAATATTTTGATTGTAATTATTAGAAATAATTATTTTCATATGTTCACAATTGTGGTACCAAATTTTATTTAGCCATAAATAAATTGATTAAATTTCTATTTTCAAATTTGACAAAAGTGTCAAATTTGCATTAAATCAAATATTCAAAATTAATATTTTTTAAAAGTGGTCAAAACATGTCCACAAATGTTTTAAAAGAAAGATATGATTTTTAGAAATTTTTAGAAATTAATTTTACTTAATTCGGAGTTCTAAAACAAAAGATATGAGATAAATAAGAAAAAAACAAAAAAAAAACAAATAAGGCCCAGCCGGCCGGCACAAGATTGAGCCGAACCGAACCATGACCCGCTATCGTATCCAACTCAAACTCTAAAATTCGTTTTTCCAACCACCTTTCATTCAAACACGTTTATCTCGATAAATATAACTCCAAATCCGGATCCGCTTGATCCTACGCGTTCACAACTCCGAGGCCTATCTATTCCACCATCCCTCCGCCTATATAAACCCCTGTAGCCGCCGATATCTCTTTTACTCTTTTCGTTTCACCGAAACCCTAATCAGCGAAATAGTATTTCGTTTGACAAACAAAACCATCTCCAATCGCGACGGGGCCTTAATAATTGTTGTAGATCTCGTCGATACCTTTCCATCCCAATAAGTCTCAACTCTTTTCATCAAGCGTGGAGGAAGAATTTCGAATCGTCATCCATCAGATCTGAAGTCGTATTTCTCAGATCTATTCGCGCTCGTTGCGTCAAATCGAAACTCCTTCGGTCAGATGGTAGATCTACTCTATATCTACAACTTTCCTGTTGACAACTTTTTATTTTAACGTCCATAATTTTCTGTATAATACAGATCGTGTTTGATGTTGTTCGAGTAACCAAACCATCTCAAAAGTTTGGGACATAAATATGAAAGTTGTTCCCCTGATCAAGACCTTTCTTTTGCCCCAAGCCTCACCTCTTTTGGTTCAGCGAGCTGAGAGATATTCGCGTTTGAAGTTTCGGATCAGACAGGTATTTTGCGATTTGTGACCAATCTATTCATCCACTTATGTTATAATTTTGATAATTAGAAAGATCACGTAATTCTCTACAACTTTCGTTAAGAGTGTTTTTCCATCCGAGCAACTTTATTTTTGGTCAAATTCGTAGTCAAATCCCAGTCAGCCTGCCACGTCAGCAAGTCAATTTCCACGTCAGCAGTCAAAGTCAGCAGTCAACCGAAGACCGGCAGTTTTGTAGAAAAATCCTAAATTTTAAATCTATCACTACTTTTTATTGGTTTGGTCAAATTTTACAAATAAAATATTTTTGGAAAGCTTATGACACGTAGAAACTTTTGGCATCATTACTTTTATGTTTTGTCAAATTAAAATTTGTTGAAATTCAGAAGTGACATTAATGGTAATTTGAACATAACTTCAAATTTGAAATTTAAAATTTATCAAACTCTTTTGCTATAAATTTTAATGTCTAAGTTTTGACAGTAGTATTTTTCTACTAATTTTTATAGAATAATTTTCTATGATTTTATAGTTAATATTGATTAAATACTTTTAAGTGTTGTTTTAATGATTAAAAAATGATTAAAAATTTATTAAAAATTATTTTCATCATCTATTCGAATTATAAAGTACTTACTCATATTATGACCACTTTGGTATTAATATGTACTTAGAAATATTTTGCCTCTTTAAACAAAATAAATTCTTCCTTAGTAAATATTTGATAACTATTTTTTTTGACAACACTCTTCCTTAGAAAAATTTCAACATCTTAAAGATGCTAAATCTTTTCCTTAGAAAATTTTAGCATCTAGAAGACTTAGTGTTTTATTTTGTTAAGTGTTGTCCTTAGAAATAAATTGCATTGCATGCATAGCATATTGTATTGTATAGTTATACTCCTCTGAGGAAAACTTCTTCCTTATTTTCTCTAAGTTAGGATTATTTTGAGCATAGTGTTTTGGTAAAGTGCTATGCACTTAGACACTTGAGATTCTCAATATGAAGAGTAGAAGGCCAACGAAGACTTAGAAGAAAACAGACTCCGAAGGCATCTTCAAGAAACAAAATACACTTTGAAGAAAATCAAGAGGAACTTCAAGAAGACAAACCCCTTTATTTCTCTAAGTCTTTTCTCTCTTTTCTTTTCTTCTCTCTTAGACCTCGTGGTGGCTAAGTTATATCCAAGACCAGCCCTGGTGATATACAAATCATCAAGTCTGAAGAACCATCAAGTCTAAATGATTCAATGAAGACATCACCAAGGAGAAAGTTATAAATCTGGAGATGAAGCCTGGGAGATCAACTATATCTTCCCTGCATCTTTTTTTGTCTCCCTATTCTTCTTCCACTTTGGACATAAACCAAGTCCTTAGTGATTTTGACCAAGTCCTTAGAGTGCTAATTGAAGATGAAGGAAACTACAAAGGAGTTGAAGAATTCAAGATCAAACATGATGAAGACTAGGAGCAGTCTTACAACTTAGTCTAGTTGGCTTATAGCAATTGATTTTATGACCTTGGTCGTTAGTCATATTTGGCTAACACACTTGCCTTGCATTAACTTAAGAATAAATTTCATGCATGCATCTCTAGTTCTTAGACATTTTTTGCACATCATGCATAACATATTTTTGTACTGTTATTTTGTTGGTATGTTTATTTGGCTTTGTTTGATGTGTTAGAAATTTCGGAGGGAAACGACAACTGTTGCAGCTGCTGTTGCTATTCTTTTTGTTGCCAAGGCAAGTGGCACACCTCATAAATTTCCTAAGTATTTTCTATGCACTACTTAGTGTATTTATTATATGCATTGTTGGATAGTATTGCTACGTTGAAACTACTATATCCCTTACACTAGTTGTGTCTAGAATCCTATGGGTAACTTGGTAGAAAAATTGATGCTATGCAAAAGTTGTTCTGTGAAAAGTTAATTTCTACTAAGTTAAAGAAACTTCTGGGTGGATGTGGCAAGAGGATGGAGGTTAGAGTTGAGTGGCTGCTTAGGCTCATTTAGGTGGGTGCACCTGGCTAAGACCCAGGCTCATTTAGATGAGTGAACCTGAGTACATACACTTGAGGATGGCCACCCAGGAACAAAGGGACCAAAGTTTCTCCAAGTGAAGATGCTTCCAGTGCAACCACGTGGTATAATGGCTCTGCCTTGACCTTTCCCCAAAGGTCTCGTCTCAGGCTTCTCCTTTCCTTTTCACTACATGAGGGTCAAGGACAGAAGGGTTGTTTGAGTCTCGTGGTGAAAGTGCACAACCTCTGCAGAGTGTAAAACTAAGTACTTAGCCGTGTCCCCGGTTACGGACAATCTGAGCAGCTGATCAAGGATTCAACGGAGGCTCCCAACATTCCAATTTCTAAGTTAAAAGTTGATGGGTGAACAAGGGAAGATGAGATTATGGGTTTCATGCCATACTCGTCTGGATTTCAAGAAAAGTGTTTTCAAAAGAGTAGGAAAAAATGGCTTTATGCAAAGTAGCCTTGAACTCCACCAGCCAAATATGCATATAGGCTATAGAGTTATTCCATTAAGTGTCCACCATAGTGTCACTTGCCAGACTCCATTTTTAATGGAATCTGACCCACTCTGTTGCAAAATTTTATTTGATACAGGTTGTTCAGATGACGAGTGAGGTTTTCGTTAAGGGATTTCGAGTCTGCACCAACATGTTTTCGCCTGTGGCGTATCATGAAGTTGGAGGCTCATTGAAGATTTATTTCCGTTGCTTTATTGTTTTGAGCTAGCTTTAAGCTATGCAAAGATGTATCGAACTATTTATTTTTTGTAAGTCTGGATCATCGATGTAATAAAATTGATACTTTGTTGTGATATTACATCGTAAACTGTGTGTGCAAACGAATCGATCCAGGGGTTTGCACTATACACAGGTACCTGCCATATTTTTAAGTGCAGGTACGTTACATTCCTCCTCCTCGCTTGCAGAATCTCCTGGTATTTCTCCTAATGCTTCATCGAGGACATACAGAATGTTGTTGTGTTCGAGGATGTTTCTAAAACCAATGTACCAGCTGATAAAGTTGGACCCGTCGGCTTCTAAGGTAGAATCCAGGCTCTTGAGGAAGTAACCGAAGTATAGTTGCGTAGTCTACAGATGTGATCGCAAAAGAGGCAAGGTAAAGTTTATAATATATGTGAGTTTTAGTTTATAATCATATTATCAAACACACTCCACTAAAATTATTATCCCTAAAATAATAATAGCGATTACATGACCCCCATCCACCATACCACCCCCGATCGTCACGGCCGGCGGCACAACTTCAAATATGGACATAAAATGTCGATCACAACAACTTTGTGACTCATGCTCGATATTTCGATCTTCCCGTGTTCCGAGGCCATATCTGCATATGCTAGGCTCGTCAATCTAACCTCAAAGACCCTGCGCGTGTAACATGGCTTACACCCACTGTATGCGAACGATGATATGTCTGACACCCGATCGTCACGGCCTGCCTCATAAAGTAGAACTTTTGTTGGTGGTGCGCAACGAGGGAGAACACAATTTTGGTATTTGTTAGAGATCATCCTATTTATGATGCTACCGTTGTATATCTAACATATAAGCAATCAATAGGATGCACACACAACAACACACAATCAATGATGCAATGAAGTGCGATGTGACATGGTTGATGCGCCTGGACCTCCTTTGCGCCATGTGCCTGGCCCCAGGCGCCCCGGGATGGCTCCGAGTCTACGGTGCCCTCCATTGCCTTCGACAGTACGAGTAATATCAAACTTACCGTAACCATGTCACATAAAATAACGCCACTACAAAACAAAGTTAGACGACTCTACCTTTATTTAGTTTTGCAAGTTTTACCTGGCATATAGGCTTATTTGTAAGAGAACCGCTTCCCTACCTACGAACTTTGTACCACAACGTCGATCATATAATTGCATATTTAAGCATCCCTTTCGGGCCCTCCATTGAAATGCTTTGCCGACTAAAGAGAGAGAAACAGACACCCGCCAGCCACAGATACGGTGCAAGCCGTATGTCAGTAGTGGAACCAGTCTCGGGTAAGCGTACGCGTAAAGTCGGTCCGGGCCGCTTCATCAACTCAATACCGAAGGCATCGCAAGTGCACGCTAGAGGGTAGCAAATATAAGAAAGACTTCCTCATTCAACATGAATTTTAACCGTACCAGCAGTACTATGCATAGATCGGCTCTGATACCACTGAAGGGGTTCCGGTGCAAAAAACAATAATATTTCTAGCGTATGAACACCCTAACTAGTCAGGGTCTATCTATCTAGTACATGTGATAACGGTGTCGATACGGGTTACATTATCTCCATGTAGACCGATAGCGGGGACTACGCTCCCGCACAAGCATTAACGATGAAGTCGTACGTAGCCGACCTCGAGGTCGCGGAGAACTTGCCGCGACGATGTAGACGATGATGTTGGGGTGTCGACAAAGACCTGCGTCGACGGGCGTCGGGCGGAAGATGGCGAGGCGCCGGCGGCTGGGGGAGTGTCGCCGGCGGCAGGGCTGCAGGGTGGGCGAGACGACGTCGCCCAGGATCCTCAAATGTGGCGCCTCCGAGCACTCGCAAACATACGGAGCTTAACAACAACCCCCGGTCATTCGAATCCAGCTGAAATCGCAGGGGTAGAACTTTTCTGGAATCCCGCAGGGCAACGGCGCCCGGCGGTATAGCTTTGGTAGAGAGAGGTGAAGGGGTTACGGTGCAGAAAACAATAATTTTCTAGCGTATGAAACCCTAACTAGCCAGGATCTATCTATCTAGGACATGTGATAACGGTGGCGGAACGGGTTACATTACCTCCATGTAGACCGATAGCGTGGATTACGCTCCCGCACAAGCGTTGACGATGAAGTCGTACGTAGCCGACCTCGAGGTCGCGGAGAACTTGCCCCGATGATGTAGACGATGACGTCGGGATGTCGATGATGACCTGCGTCGACGGGCGTCGGGCGGAAGATGGCGAGGCGCCGGCGGCAGGGGGGGTGCGCCGGCGGCAAGGGGGGGGGGGGGGGGGGGCGGCTGCAGGGGCGAGACGACGTCGTCCAGGCTCCTCAAAAGAGTTACCTCCGAGTACTCGCAAACATACGGAGCTTAATAACAACCCCCGGTCATTCAGATCCAGCTGAAATCGCAGGGGTGGAACTTTTCTGGAATCCCGCAGGGCAACGGCGCCCGACGGTATAGCTTAGGTGGAGAGAGGAGGCAAACGGGCGGAGAAGCAACTCGGCCGGCCTGCTATACAATTAATTGTATTTTCCAATGAATTAATCCAATTAATATGCCTTGCTATATAAAAGGGGGAGGGGGTGTGCAAACTCCCTAGCTCCCCCATGTGGGACTAAACAAAGGAGGAGGGGGGTGGCGCACCCACAAGGGCTGGCCGAACCAGCCATGGGGCCCACCCCCCTTTGGTGGTGCGGCTCCCCCTCTTGGGCCCTCTCAGGGACCATGTAGGTGGGAGCCCCCCTTTTCCTTTATTTAATTAATATTAAATTAATATAAAATATAATTAATTAATAATTTATATATTTAAATACTATTTAATATCCCGTGACTCCGAAACAATTTCCGAACCACCCGAACAACTTTCGGACATCCCTGGAACCATTCTAGACCTTCCCGGAACTCCTTCCGGACCACCGGAACTCTTTCCGGATCATTTCTCTCTATCCAACAAAAACTTATATTATTCCAGAACCTATCTCCTCGTGTCGTTAAGACCTTAAGTTTGTTACGCTACGGTTCAAGAACACTCCAGACATGGTCGAGACACTCCGCTCACCAATGACCGTCAGGGATACCTGGATGTATATGACGGACCCTGTGCATTCCACGAATATCTTCGTTGAACCATAAATATGATATTCATTCCCTTTGTTTCTGCGATACTACCTTGTCCGAGATATGATCGTAGACACACCGATGTCTTTGTTGTATCTCGTTACCGACAAAGGTTATTAACTCGTCTGTGATATTACATCTCCATGACCTAGTCATAAGTTGCGCAGTTATATAGATGTAATCTCACCGAGTGGGCCCAGAGTATCTTTCCATTACAAGAATGAACAAATCCCGCTCTTGATCCTTACGTCTCGATGCTCTTTCAGAATACCCAAGATGGACACCGTTATTGTCATGCTATATAAGACACAACGTTTGATGCTCTCAAAGCACCCCTACGAAGCATCAATAAGTACGGTCTCACGGTCTAAGGAATAAGCTATCATATTCTTATCTATTGCAAATGACAAATATCGTAATATGATCTTATTGCAATACTTTGCGTATGTCCATCATCTTATTCAACTAATAAGATGACCCCATTGTCAACCGACGTCATTGTCCTTGATCGGGAATCTCGATCAACTGTTGCCCAATGGACTAGTTCATATAGAGGCTCACTAGGAACCTGGTTGTCTATGTATCACACGTGTATTAATAATTCTGATTATTACAGTTATAGCATAATACACAAACATATTATAAACTTATGAGATAATGCAATAAATACTACTTATTTATTTGCCTTTAGGGCATATCTCCTTCAGTCTCCCACTTGCACTAGAGTACAAATAAACTAGCTGCATTTTACTTTATCAAATACCCTTATCAAATAAGAATCATTTGATAATGCTTGCTTGAGGAAGAGTGTTACTCTGACAATCTGCACAATACATGATTATACATACTTGTGCGATTCATTGATATCAACTTGCTTGATATCACCATGTTATCCAATAACATATATGCAAATACCGTAACTAAGAGAGACTTCTGTTTCCCAGCGCTTACTCTGATTATACCAACCAGATAACTGCCTAGAAAAACACACTCAGTCACAATGAGCCCCTTGTAACAATTACAAACTCGTGATATCTACATACTTTCACACCAATGTAGAAAAATTGACATTCTAATGTCAATCCATCAACTTACGCACTTCTACTTCCAGTAAATTCTAAATTTACTTTTACAACTGTTCTTTTCCTAAGAACATCGGTTATATTTCATCGAGCAAATAATATGGTTTCTGTATGATGTCTAATATTACATAATAGACCAACATGTCACACAACCATTACTACCGTGTATCATTACTCTTAATGATCAATTGGATTTCAAAGGATCATCCTTTTGATTCTATTCTGACTCTTCAAATATAATCCAAAACAACTCGACTAACTATTAAAAATTCCCGTTCTATTCCAAATAGACACTAATTTCCAAATAGTTTCACAACTTCATCCTTCTCATCTATTCTACTGGTAGAATTTCACAATGTGTCATTTACAAAAGATGAATTCGGCTCCCACTCAAATTATGTCTCCACATATTTGAGAACACGAGCTCCCACTCAAAAACATGTCATCCACATATTTGAGTTTCTAAGCTCCCACTCAAAAATATGTTCTTCACATATTTCACCTGAGTGAACTGAAGGGGATCGAGTGCAGAAAACAAAAAATTTCCTACCAACGATATCCTAAAAGCATGCCAAGATCTATTCTATGCAGATATAGTAGTACGAACGGAGATCGGAATACGTACCCTTGTAGACCGAAAGCGGGGATTACGTTCCCGCACAAACGTTGTCGATGAAGACCGATGAAGCCGACCTCAAGGTCGTGTAGAGGAAGCAGACCTCCGAGTACCGCTAGCGCAGCACCTCGCAGGGCGTCACACACGTACGGTGGAGACGACGGCCTCCGAAGCTCCAGTCCAGGACGAGCAGCGGAAGACTTGGACCGGAACACCAGCAGCGCGGCAGCGGGCTATGGTGGAAGAGATCCCCCTCCTCAGCTCGGCGCGGCTCCGACAAGGGAACCACGAGATCGAGAGAGAAATTGGAAATTAATTGGTGAATTAAAAGGCCAGGGGTGCCCCTTCTTATATAGGCTCCCAGGGGGAGCCAACCTTGCCAGCCAGGCAATGTGGGACTATCCCCACATGCCTGGTGCGGCTAGGATAGGTGCGCCGGCCCCCTGGTGGGCCCCTTGGCCCATCCAGGCCGGCCACCATGGCCCCCACCGAATCCCCTAGGGATTTTTCCCCCTCTTGGGCCTTCTTTCGACCAGAAGGCCCATTTAGGGAAATCATCCTAAATAAATTCGAAAATAAATATATAAAATCATATTTGCATATTAATTACACTAATTAATATCAAACTTAATATATATAATTTTTCCTAGCTCCGAAAACTCTTTCGTCGCTGCCCGAACTCCATCGGACCCCTCTCGGGACGCTCCCGGTGATCTCTTTCCTTTCCGGTTGTCTTGTCGAAACCCCTTAAGTGTGTTACCCTAGCGGTTCGATATAATAACATGTATGACCAAGACTCCTCTATGATCAACGACTAACTCGTAGGCCTGGACCCTATGAATTAATCCATGTGATATAACGAATGACTTTCATCTATCAAACCTGAACGCAAAGTCTTAAACCTTTTGCCATAGCGATACTTAGCATGTCCGAGCGTCGTTCCATAGATATCTCCATACCTAATCCCGACCTCGTTACCGACGACGCTATCTTCTACTCGTTCATGATCTCATCTCTCCGTGACCTAGTCACATGATTGCAAGCTCATTAGACATGATCTCATCGAGTGGGCCCGAGAGTATCTATCCTGCTATGCGGACTGGCAAATCCCGCTCTTGACCCCTCGTCTCAACTAGTCCTTTCCGATACCCAAAATTATCACCGTTATTGTCATACTAAATAAGATACGACGTTTGGTGCGATCAAAGTATCTTCCAGGAATAACAATAAGAGTTGATCTCACGGTCAAAGGCGTAACGACTACGTTCTCCAAATCTGGGTATGTCCATCACATCGTTCTCCAACGATATGACTCCCATTGCCGACCGGCGCCATGCCCCATGACCGGGAAACCTCGATCATCAATCACGCAACGAAACTAGTCTTAGTAGATGCTACTAGGGACCTGGTTGTTTACGTATCACACCCGTATTAATGTTTCCGCTTAATACGGTTCTAGCATGACACAAAAACCTATTATGAACAAACGAGATATGATAAAGAATACACTTTATTAATTGCCTCTAGGGCATATCTCCTTCAGTCTCCCACTTGCACTAGAGTACAAATTAATCTAGATTACAACTTGGTAAAAGCTTAACACCCATAGCTAACTGGTGCTTTTCATGCTTGTCAAGCGGGAGAGGCTTCGTCAGCGGATCTGCCATATTCAGATCCGTATGCACTTTGCAAATCTTGATATCGCCTCCTTGTACGTACTGACGTATCACATGGAAGTGTCGGAGAATGTGTTTGGCGGTGGAGTGAGACCTTGGCTCCTTGGCATTCGCAATGGCACCCGTATTGTCGCAGAAGAGGATCACGGGGTCTTGCACGCTCGGGAACACTCCAAGTTCGATGATGAACTTCCTCAGCCACACAGCTTCATTCGCGGCTTCGCAAGCAGCGATATACTCCGACTCCATTGTAGATTGTGCGACTATGGGTTGCTTCCCACTTCTCCAGCACACGGCGCCTCCATTCACCTTGAACACGTAACCTGTCTGTGACTTACAGTCATCGGGGTCTGAGCAGAAACTTGCATCTACGTAACCCGTTACGCCAAGTTCTTCATCGCAGCCACCATACACAAGGAACATTTCCTTTGTCTTATTGAGATACTAAAGAATGCTCTTAACATCTATCCAATGCGACATTCTAGGATTACTCTGGAACCGGCTTGTCAAACTTAGAGCTGATGCCACATCCGGTCTAGTACTCAACATTGCACACATGATCGATCCTATGGCTGAAGCATAAGGATGTTTGGTCATTTCGGCCTTACCCAGTTCCGTCACCGGACACTGTGCCTTCCGCAATATTTTATTCTTGATAACCGGCAGAGAACCCTTCTTTGCCTTCTCCATACGGAAACGCTTCAGTATTTTATCAAGATAAGTACTCTGACTCAGTGCTAATAGGCGCCTTGATCTATCACGATAGATTTTTATGCCTAAAACATACGCAGCTTCTCCTAAGTCCTTCATGGAAAATTTACTGTTTAAATATTCCTTCACGCTATTCAGAAGTTCCACATCATTCCCAATCAGCAATATGTCGTCAACATACAGTGCCAAGAACACAACCGAGATCCCACTCATTTTCTTGTAAATGCAGGTCTCTTCCACATTTTGGATAAATCCAAAACCTTTGATTACCTCATCAAAGCGAAGATTCCAGCTCCGAGATGCCTGCTTCAATCCATAGATGGATCACTGAAGCTTGCACACCTTGTTAGCATTTCCTGGATCGACAAAACCTTCCGGCTGTACCATGTACAACTCTTCCTCAATGTTTCCATTTAGGAAGGCCGTTTTGACGTCCATCTGCCAGATTTCATAATCATAATAGGCAGCTACCGCTAACAAAATCCGAATAGACTTAAGCATCGCTACCGGTGAAAAAGTTTCATCGTAGTCAATTCCATGAACTTGTCGGAAACCCTTTGCGACAAGCCGAGCTTTATAGACGGTCACATTACCATCAGCATCAGTCTTCTTCTTAAAGATCCATTTATTCTCGACGGCCTTGCGCCCTTCGAGAATATCCATCAAAGTCCACACTTTGTTATCATACATGGATCCTATTTCGGATTTCATGGCTTCAAGCCATTTCTCGGATTCTAGACTCGCCATCGCCTCCTTGTAGTTCGTAGGTTCGTCTTGTTCAACTAACATGACGGTGCAAACCATGTTGCCATACCATTCTGGTGCGATCCGAGATCTACCAGACCTACGAGGTAGAACACCTTCCTCGACAGTTTCTCCCACTCCTTCCACGGAGGACGTTTCCGGAATTGCTTCCGTTGCGCCACTCGGAATCTCGAGTTCAGGATCAACAATTTCATCGAGGTCTACCTTCCTCCCACTTACTCCTTTCGCGAGAAACTCCTTCTCTAGAAAGGTACCGGTCTTCGCGACAAAAGTTTTGCCCTCAGCTTGGTTGTAGAAGGTGTACCCAACGGTTTCCCGCGGGTATCCTACAAAGACGACTTTCTCCGACTTCGGTTCGAGTTTGTCGGGCTGTAGTTTCTTAACGTACGCCTCACAACCCCAAACCTTCAGAAACGATAACTTAGGCTTTTGGCCATACCATAGTTCATACGGTGTCGTTTCAACGGACTTGGACGGAGCCCTATTTAAAATGAATGCGGCTGTTTCTAACGCATAACCCCAGAAGGACACTGGAAAATCGGTAAGAGACATCATAGATCGAACACTATCCAGTAGAGTACGATTACGTCGCTCGGGGTACTATGCCACAACTCTTCAGATGTGTGCCAAACTCAAAACTCAAGTATTCTCCACCGCGATCGGATCGGAGGTGCTTGGTTTTCCTATTAAGATGATTCTCAACTTCACTTTGGAATTCTTTGAACTTTTCAAACATTTCAGACTTGTGTTTCATCAAATAGATATAACCGTATCTACTCAAGTCATCAGTGAAGGTGACGAAGTAACGATAACCATTGCGCGTCGAAACGCTCATCGGTCCACACACATCTGTATGTATGATCCCCAACAAATCCGACGCCCGTTCAACGAAACCTTTGAACGATGTCTTGGTCATTTTTCCCATAAGGCATGGTTCGCATGTATCGAGGGATCCGAAATCCAACGAGTCCAAAAGTCCATCGGAGTGGAGTTGCTTCATGCGCTTTACACCAATATGACCAAGACGGCAATGCCACAAATACATGGCGGTATCGTCACTACTCTTAATCCGTTTGGCTTCTATGTTATGGATGTGAGTACTACGATCGAGATTCAACAAGAATAAACCGTTATTCTCGGGAGCATCAACATAAAAGTATCATTCATATAAATAGCACAATTGCTTGACATTGATTTAAATAAATAACCGTCTTGTAACAGGCAAGACCCACTTATAATGTTTACACTCAAGGATGGCACAAAATAACACTTATTTAAAACCAAAACTAATCCCGATGGTAGATGTAGAGGGAGCGTGCCGACAGCCACCACGTCGACTCTCGATCCGTTGCCGACGCGCATCGTCACCTCATCCTTCGCCAGCCGCCATCTATTCCGTAACTCCTTCTGAGAGTTACATATATGAGCAACAGAACCAGTATCAAATACCCACGTGTTGCTCCGGGCGGATGTAAGGTACACATCTATAACATGTATATCAAATATACCTTGCTCTTTGTCGACCGTCTTGCCAGACTTCCTATCCTCCAGGTACTTGGGGCAGTTGCGCTTCCAGTGACCCTTCCCCTTGCAGTAGAAACACTCTATGCTAGCTCTGGGATCAGACCTGTTAGTCCTGGGCTTGGCAGCCAACTTTGCCTCCCTCCTGGACTTCCAGCTCTGCTTTCCCTTGCCACCGGATTTCTTGAAATCAACGGTCTTGTTGACCATCAACAACGTGTGCTCCTTCTTAATCTCTACCTCAGCAGTCTTGAGCATCACGAACACTTCACCCAGGGACTTAGCCATGCCCTGCATGTTGTAGTTCATGACGAAGCCTTTGTAGTTAGGGGGCAACGATTGCAACACCCTGTCAATCGCCAGCTCATCGGGAATCTTGCATTCCAGAGCATTCAGGCGTTGAACGTAGCCAGACATCTTGACTACATGCTCGCTCACACTGCTATGCTCTTTCATCTTGGCCGAGAAGAAAAGCTCAGAAGCCTCATATCTCTCAGCCTTAGCCTGCGGCGCGAAGACAGCCTTAAGATCCGAAATGATCTCAAAGGCGCTCATCTTCTCAAAGCGCTTCTGCAGGTCGGCTTCCATGGCGTAGAGCATGCCACTCTGGACAAAGGCAGAATCCTCCGATCGTGTCTGGAAGACCTTCTTCTCATCCTCAGAGGCATCATCTGCGGGAGGGTCACCTATGGCGGCCTCAATGACGTAGGCCACCCTATAGGGAGTGAGGAGGATCCTCAGGTTGCGGAACCAGGCCATGAAGTTTGACCCATTGGTCTTGAGCTTTTCTTTCTCAAGGAACAGACCTAGGTTAAATGAGGGGCGAGACATCTACAATGGAATTTGCAACAACATAAGACTTTGTTCATAATAATTTTGAGTTATACTATTTTAGAAAATAACTAACATAACTCCCACTCAAACAAACATCCCTCCTGGTCGTTTAAGCGATTACACGACCCCCATCCATTGCACCACCCCTCATCATCAGAGCCGGCGGCACAACTTCAAGAGTAGACAAAATCGTCCGCCACACCAATTTTGTGACTCGTACTCGACCTTTCGGTCTTCCTGTTCCGAGGCCATATTTCTAAATAGGCTAGGCTCGCCACCAAAGACCTCCACGCTGACGCTTGTGCAACATGGCTTACACCCACTGTATGCGAACGACGAGATGTCTGACACCCGATCATCACGGCCTCCCTCATAACGTAGAACTTTCTTGGTGGTGCGCGTTGGAGGGAGAACACTAGTGGTATTTAGAAGGGATCATCTTATATAGCTACCGCCGCGTAACTAATGTATACTATACACACAATCACACAATATAAGATGCACATAAAACATCAAATGTAATGCAATGTGATACAGTCCATTGCGCCATGGTCTTCTTGGCGCCCGCAGTTTATAAACAATTTAATAAACCTACCTTGACCATATCACATAGCCCCTGCAAAATAAAGTTAGACGCTTCTACTTTATCTTTTGCATATTTTACGTGGCTTGGGGCTTTCATAAATAGAACCGCTTCATACCTACGAACCTTATGACCACAACAACGATTCAATAATTGCATGTTTAAGCATCCCTTTCGGGCCCTCCATTGAAAATGCAAAGACCAACTAAAGAGAGAGAATCTGACACCCGCCAGCCACATATACGGTACAAGCCGTATGTCAGTAGTGGAACCAGTCTCGCGTAAGTGTACGCGTAAAGTCGGTCCGGGCCGCTTCATCAACTCAATGCCGCTGGAATACACAA
Source organism: Poa annua (assembly GCA_026929855.1). NCBI lineage: Eukaryota > Viridiplantae > Streptophyta > Magnoliopsida > Poales > Poaceae > Poa > Poa annua. The sequence goes on from CM049430.1 coordinate 85,824,949, forward strand.
GTGCACGCTAGAGGGTAGCAAATAACAGGAATGGTGCCCCCGTGCAGAGCACGGGTTCTAACAGCGTACATCTATATCTACGATAGATCGGCTCTGATACCACTGAAGGGGATCGAGTGCAGAAAACAAAAAATTTCCTACCAACGATATCCTAAAAGCATGCCAAGATCTATTCTATGTAGATATAGTAGTACGAACGGAGATCGGAATACGTACCCTTGTAGACCGAAAGCGGGGATTACGTTCCCGCACAAACGTTGTCGATGAAGACCGACGAAGACGACCTCAAGGTCGTGTAGAGGAAGCAGACCTCCGAGTACCGCTAGCGCAGCACCTCGCAGGACGTCACACACGTACGGTGGAGACGACGGCCTCCGAAGCTTCAGTCCAGGACGAGCAGCGGAAGACTTGGACCGGAACACCAGCAGCGCGGCAGCAGGCTACGGTGGAAGAGATCCCCCTCCTCAGCTCGGCGCGGCTCCGACAAGGGAACCACGAGATCGAGAGAGAAATTGGGAATTAATTGGTGAATTAAAAGGCCAGGGGTGCCCCTTCTTATATAGGCTCCCAGGGGGAGCCAACCTTGCCAGCCAGGCAATGTGGGACTATCCCCACATGCCTGGTGCAGCTAGGATAGGTGCGCCGGCCCCCTGGTGGGCCCCTTGGCCCATCCAGGCCGGCCACCATGGCCCCCACCGAATCCCCTAGGGATTTTCCCCCTCTTGGGCCTTCTTTCGACCAGAAGGCCCATTTAGGGAAATCAGCCTAAATAAATTCGAAAATAAATATATAAAATCATATTTGCATATTAATTACACTAATTAATATCAAACATAATATATATAATTTTTCCTAGCTCCGAAAAATCTTTCGTCGCTGCCCGATCTCCATCGGACCCCTCCCGGGACGCTCCCGGTGATCTCTTTTCTTTCCGGTTGTCTTGTCGAAACCCCTTAAGTGTGTTACCCTAGCGGTTCGATATAATAACAGGTATGACCAAGACTCCTCTATGATCAACAACTAACTCGTAGGCCTGGACCCCATGAATTAATCCCTGTGATATAACGAATGACTTTCATCTATCAAACCTGAACGCAAAGTCTTAAACCTTATGACATAGCGATACTTAGCATGTCCAGCGTCGTTCCATAGATATCTCCATACCTAATCCCGACCTCGTTACCGACGACGCTATCTTTTATTCGTTCATGATCTCATGTCTCCGTGACCTAGTCACATGCTTGCAAGCTCATTAGACATGATCTCACCGAGTGGGCCCGAGAGTATCTATCCTGCTATGCGGACTGGCAAATCCCGCTCTTGACCCCTCGTCTCAACTACTCCTTTCCGATACCCAAAAGTATCACCGTTATTGTCATACTAAATAAGATACAACGTTTGGTGCGATCAAAGTATATTCCAGGAATAACAATAAGAGTTGATCTCACGGTCAAAGGCGTAACGACTACGTTCTCCAAATCTGGGTATGTCCATCACATCGTTCTGCAACGATATGACTTCCATTGCCGACCGGCGCCATGCCCCATGACCGGGAAACCTCGATCATCAATCGCGCAACGAAACTAGGCTTAGTAGAGGCTACTAGGGACCTGGTTGTTTACGTATCACACCCGTATTAATGTTTCCGCTTAATACGGTTCTAGCATGACATAAAAACCTATTATGAACAAACGACATATGATAACGAATACACTTTATTAATTGCCTCTAGGGCATATCTCCTTCATGAACTAACTTTGACTCCCACTTAAATCGACATTTTGGTCAAACCAAAATCATTGATCTATTATCAATTCGAATTCAATACAAACTAAAGTATTACATTAATACAAATCCTTCAGACTTCAAGCATGTCTACATAAATGCAGTCAACAAATTTGATCTTGTCCAAGACACATTTCTTGACAAGACATGCTTCCACGTCTTTCTTACAGTCACATTTCTCATATAACACTTTATATGATGATTAAACAATCTTATTCCTCTAATAAGAATTGTAGCAACAATTTCTATTTTAATCCTCTCAAATGTAACTTGGATTTTCAGGCTGAAAAGCCTTAGTTCATATTCTGATATTTTCTCAACTCTATTTGTATTCATAAAGTGCACCTTGATCTGTCAACAAGATCTAAAACACTTAATATTATGTTGTGACCTGACAGCAATATTAAATATAACAACACTTTATTTAGAAGCCTTTTTCATGAAAATATTATGATCTTGATGAAGAGGATTGCAAGCAGAAAACAATTTTCTAGTCTCCCTCACTCTTAATCACCAAATTTTCATTTGTAGACATATACTCTTTGGAACACCTTCCAACATTCTACTTTTATGAATATAGGTTTGACACCTTATTTGAAGCTTCTAATTCCAATCCATAAACCATAATTCGAAAAATCATATTTTCCTCGGAATTACAAAGACAACAAACCAAGTTTTGTTTCTATTCGGTTTTGGAATACACTCCCATCCAATGCGAGTAATCTACAAAGAACTATTCATGTATATTCCGAATTATCATATAATCATATACATGTCGACACTACTATTGATCCCACGAATTCTCGTTGAGAAAAATATCTATTTTCTAAAGTGGACATCGACTATAATGTTTCGAACATATTAGGAGATTCTAAGACAGATTCTGACAGACCACACTTTATTTGAAATTGAGTATGATTATAAAACCCCATATATCACCATATATGACATTATAATATTGTGAAACACATTTCCACAAGTCTTTTTGTGTTGAAACCATAATTAAAAAATATTGTCCTTTGATCGAATCTTGTGAATACAATATTCACTAATCTTTCTTCTGAAAATCCCCATTTGATCTCTTATCAAATTAATTTCAGACTCATGATTTATCAGGCAAATACTCCTATTCACCAGTAATCATAGAAGAATTCGGAACAAGCAAAAACACCATTAATTAATCATCAAAAATGACTCTCAATTAATTTCCTCTTCAATTATTTATGTCTTTGGTGCAAGGAAATTAATATAAAATTAGTAAACCTTTTAATGTGCTAAAATAAATCAAAATAGGTCTCTGATCTTTAAATTCATTTTAAATTGTTCAAACCTTATTTATAACAAAATTTTATAAATGGGGTTAATAGACAGAGGGCTTTTAATTAAATGTATAGCAATTGGATTTAATCAAAAATAATGTTTGTATTAAAAGTTATGTCAAAAATAGTCAACGAATTAAAATTAAACATACAACTATTAAATAATCAAAATAATTCTCAAAATTATTTTATAACAGAGGCATCATATTACACATTTATAAAGTTTCTAAAACAATTTTATTTGCAATTTTTGGATTTATAGATTTAAAGTTATGATAAAATTACTCAAATTCACCATTTGAAATTTGAATATTTTAAACTAAGTCAAATTTGAATTTTGGCAGATCTAATATATTCTACATGTCAAGGGATTTCCAAATATATAAAATTTGTCTAATTTGGATAAGTAGTTAATAAGTTCTAACAGATCTAAGTGGCAGGGGCTTTTCTGCAAAACTGCCTTTTAAACTAATTAAAAGAAATTCTTTTCCACGTCAGCGCTGACTGGATGCTGACGAGGCAACGACGTGGCGCTGACGTGGGCGCTGACTTGGTCAGATCTGATGGTTCAAACGCAACCATACCGATTCGATCGACTGGATCTAATCTAGGCCGTAGATTGAAGATCAGATGGCTCACCTTGGTCGACCTAAGGCTGGCGGCGGGGTTCCACCGGAGTTGATGAAGATGGCGGCGGCGGCTCGGGCGAGGACGCTATGGTCGCTGTTGTTCTTCCCCGAGCTCGCGGAGGATGGCCTCGGACGCGGTGTGTCGCCGCGAAGGAGATGGCGGAGTCTTCCACTGCGCGTGCGTCCTGAAACGGGTGGTGCGCACCGGCGGAGCCGTGAAGATCTCCGGCGGTCCGGCGAGCTCGGCCCGCTCGATTCTCTTAGAAGGGAAGGTCGGGGATGGGTTAGAAACACTCGTACGGGGGCGGTGAAGAAAATGGAGGGGATGGAACGGGAGGGAGGAGGCTCACTGCTCCGGGAACAGAGAAACACGGCGACGGCTTCGACGAACTCCGGCGAGCAACTGAGGCGGCCTGGCGGCGTGGTTTGTACGGGAAAGAGAGGGGAAAGAGGGAGGAGGGGCATGGGGTCTTATAGGCACACTCGGAATGAAGAGAGGAGTTTGATCCGCAATGAAGAGAGGAGTTTCGGCCGGAATTAACGCCGGAGGTTGAAGACGACGCTGACGTCATCGCTGACGTCAGCAATTTTTCTTTTTCTGATTTTCTAATATATTCATATCTTTTGATTTAAATGTTCAAATGAAGTCAAATAAATTTCTAAAAATTTGTAATATTCATATCTATGTTTTAAAACCTTAGTGGGCATGTTGTGAAAACTTTTTAAAATAATAATTTTGAAATATTGGTTTATTACAAATTTGACACTTAAAGTCAAATTTGAAATTATATCTAAATTAAATTTCTTTTGGTTAAATAAAATTTGTAAAATACCCATATTCAAATATTTTTGGACTTAAGTTATTTAAACTCATTTTCAATAACCATTCATTTCTATTTTGGTATAATAGTAAAATAATTAAATATAAATATTTTTAAGGAGATAGGAAATATAATAAATTAAAAATTTTAATTCATAATATTTTGTGTACCATTATGTTTTATATTATGCTTATTAATTTGAAAACTACATAACCACTTTGGAAAAGATTTTACATTTAATTTCTTTTCTTATATAGAATATATATTCATGAAATCATTTTATGCTTTGAAAATAAATGAAAATCATTTAAGCTAATGAAATGTTTATTTGGATAATTCATTAATTATAAAATATATGAAGTTATTAAAGTTATAAACTATAGGGTTGTAATTTCAACACTATGTTTTGCACTCAGTTGAAAGAATGAAAACCATTTGGCAAAATAGATTATGTTTAAATAGTTTTAAAAGAATACTTCTAAATATTATTTTTAATTTATGAATAGCTATGGCTAGGTTATTTAAATCAAATACTTATAAAGAAACTTTTTAGTATCATGAAAAGGGTTTGATGGTTGTTAAATCATTTGTCGATTACATATTGAGGTTTTAAGAAATACAATGGATAATAAATTGTTTAACTTGAAACAACTTTTGAAAATAATGATAAACTGAGATGTTTGAAATATTAATTCATCTCATTATGTTTGAAGTCCTTTATAGTTGGTTTTCTTATGCATTTAATTTTATTTTAATCAAAACAAATTTTTTAATTTTTTGTGATTTTTGAACATTATAAATGTTGGGATGTTACACATTTAGAGATAGAATTCTCTTCTCTTAGATATAGCAATGACATATCTAAGTTCAAACTTTATTTTAAAAGAAGTTAATAAAAACACTAGGATAGGGGTAACCCTTTTTCCTGACTTGAGATCGGACTGGTTGTCTCCCCGAGATCAACCATCCTTACCCAAATTTCGTACCTCCCAGGTACCACTTTGTGCCTCCTTGTTTTCATCTGAAAACCATTTTCTCATTTAAAAACTAAAATGCCCATACGACTAGATCAGTGGCCTTTCCAACCGTCCATGACCGCGGACGCGGCTATTCGAATAGATTTACACTCTGCAGAGGTTGCACACATTACCCACACCTATCTGTCATTCCGCCGTGTCTGCCACGACCCGTCATATGACAACATGCGGGGGTCCGGATAACATGATCAAAGCTTTCCACTATGACCACCCTAGTATCGGGGCCTCCCGGTAGGTTTGTTCTCCTCGGCACCGTGTGCTCCACTAGACCTCTTGGTCTTTCCTCGAGACGACACACCGCCACGTCAGGAGACCTGCCGTAATCGTCCAGCTGCTGGTCCTTAGCAGTGTATTGTCTCTTCCGGACGACAACCCGGCTTCGAGGGCCCAACCCTCATAGAAAGTATGAGAGCCCCAACACTAAAACAGACAAGCTTCCGGCTAAGCCCTACCCATGTCAGGTAGTGTGGTTGCACGGGTTAATTGTTCGAGCGGCTGCTAGGGCAGTACTTTGTTTTTCAAAACCAACTTCCAATCCTCCGACTACTCCCAGCAGCTCGGGTTTTCGCAAACATCTCCGATTGCTCCCACCAACTCGGGTTTAATAAAACACTTGCTCGTCGATTGCTCCCAGCAACTCGGGTTTTCCTCCGTAAAACATTTTTATCAAATAGGTTCCATCCTATAGTTTTGAGGTAAGTAGATGAAGGTAGACTACTAGAAAACTTAATATCTTTGATGGAGCCTTCAACAACAAGGTTCACCACATAAACTCTTTTTGTAACACCTATAATATTCTAGTAGGTAACTTTGGCCAAACAATATTTTGTAAAATAGTTTTCGGGTGGCAAGGTGCCACAAAAGAAGTAAAACATGCATTATTTTATTTTAAAAACAAAACATGCTTTGTAAATAGTAGGATTTGCATAATGGTGGTGAGGTGGCTTGCCTGGCTCTGTAATATGTCCTTGGTCTTGATCTTGATGCTCCTCGGGTTCACTCCTCACTTCCCGTTCCTTCCCGATCGTATCTAACGTCGTAAACAGGAAAATGAACCATACTCAGAATACAAGACAAAGCCACAAGGACATAACAAACAACACGTATTGTACAAGACATTAAGGCAACAATAAAAAACAAACAACTCCTTTAGCTAACAACAACAAACAACAAAGACCAAAGAGCTAAGATAAACAACATATCCTCCTAAGGAAATATACGCAACAACTCTGAGTATTAAAAAGGTAGTTCTACAGAACACTAAAACAACACATCACTTAGGGTTATTATATCATTTAACAAGAGCTGTTATATTAGTTTCAGGAAATACTTCAGACAAAAGTATCTTAATAGTTTAGGAAATACTTCAGACAAAAGTATCTTAACACACAAGCAAGTATTAATAATAACACTAGCATTGGGCACACTCACATGCAAACATGTTACTAGCTCAAGAAACACCTACTATCAAGTAACTAAGCGACAAACAATGGTAACACCACTATCCAAACTAGTTTATGACTAAGAGCTAAAATGGTTCACTAGGCCTATTTAACAGGACACCACAATTAAGGTCACTTCAACCAATAAACAAATAATCACATGGCAACCAAGTGTTGACAACAATCTAAAATAAGAAAGTCATATATTAAGCATTACAAAACACAAGGAACTATTGGATAAAATTTAACACCAAACAATCATTCACATGCATAACACACAAATGAAACTAGTGCAACTCCTAGGAAACAAGATGAACTATGTGAAACTCAACAGTGAATGGGCTAACAATCCTTTTAGGATATTTATTAAAATTATTAAAGGATAACCTATTTTCTGTACTTATGAGTTACTAAGCACATCAACACATAACAATTCAAGTAAATCAGGGAATTAACTTATTACATTTATTGGATAAATAAGATGATGTTTAAAGAGATGAAACATAACACACAAACATACTCACATGCAGAGCATATAAACACAATTTATGTTATTATTAGGGTACAACGTGAATAGTGCTAAACATAAGTAAACAATGCACCACACATTATCGAAGTGTTTTAATCAAGTCATTATTATTGAGTTAAGGTTCTGATCTTCAAAAGTTGATTAGTAATATTTCTACAAATCACATTTGCTAAGAACAAATGATTAAAAGCTAATATTTCCATTAGCCAAAAGTTGATGTTTTTGTGGATAAATCATAACTCCTAAGATAATGTTCATACAGTAGAATCCTTCTACCACAGTACACCTAGCAACCATATGAAGTGGTGAAAATTGATTTGCATAATAAGCTAATACCAATTAGTAGCTAAAAATCATGTAAATGCTACTGGTCTCAAAACCAAAAAGATTGTAGCTTTAGTTTTAGGAATCTCCTATATAAAAGGTTAATTTCTATGGATAGGTATTGCCTTAAGCTTTCTTTAGAAATTGGATTCACTCAATTTGGACACTCCTAGCTCCATATATTTCAGTTTTAGTGGAACACACACATTTTACCATTAATAGTGTGCAGCACAGAATATGATTTGTTTTTAGACAAATCAAACTTTGTAAGATCAACAAAATTCACAAGTAACACACCACAATACTCCTACACCATTTTAATAAACATATAAAGCACAAACAAGTAAAACTAGATACATGCAAATAACAAAAAATAAGAATATCCATTTTAAAGTGTAACAACCTACTGTTTTAGAAAATAATCCACCAAGAGCAAAATATAAGGTGAAAAATTCTACCAAGCTAGGATATGATAGATAATACTAATATCTACCACATACAATTGGATTTTCTCAAAAAAGTATTTTTAATAATGAATTAAAAATCCCCAAAGTGGTTCTGGTGTCAAACTTAAACATGATATAACTTTAGTTATAAACATCTCCTGCATGCAAGGCTTATAGATCTAGGTAGGTATTCTCACTGGCTTTCTATATAACTAAAGTTTGCTAATTTTAGATCTATAAACATATTTTTGCAAACGGCCAGTGCCACATGGTTAGGAAAACACATAGCTATTGTAGCGTACCTGCAGTTTACATAAGGCAGATACCTGTGTATAGTGCAAATCCCTGGATCGATTCGTTTGCACACACAGTTTACGATGTAATATCACAACAAAGTATCAATTCTATTACATCGATGATCCAGACTTACAAAATATTCGATACAAGTTGCATAGCATAAAGCTAGCTTTGAAAAAAGTAAACAGCGGAAATACTATAGCATTGAGTCTCCATCACTTTCATGTTGCCACAAGCGAAAACATGTTGGTTGTAGACTCGAAACCTTTAAACGAAACCTCACTCGTCATCTGAACAATCTGCAATAAGAAAAATATTCCAACAACGTGGGTCAGGTTCCATTAAAATGGAGTCTGGCAAGTGACACTAGGGTGGACACTTAGAGGAATAACTCTAATGACCTATATGCATATTTGGCTGGTGGAGTTCAAGGCTATTTTGCATAAAGCCAATTTTTCCTATCTCTTTGGAAAACACTTTCTTCAAATCAAGACAAGTATGGCATGAAATCCATAATCTCATCTTCCCTTGTTCACCCATCAAGTTTTATTTCTGAAGTTGGAATGATGGAATCCTCCGTTTGACGTCTGTGATCAGCTGCTCAAATTGTCTGTACCGGGGACATGACTAAGTACTTAGTTTTACACTCTACAGAGGTTGTGCACGTTCACCATTGTACCCATTCAACCCTAACTATCCTTTACACACTTATAGTGATAAGGAAAGGAGAAGAATGAGACAAGATCTTTAAGAAGCATTTTCCCTCCCACTCTGGCCTGACCCGTTCCACCTAACATCCCACTACATCTGCTTGTCAAGCCGGAGAGAGTCCACGCAACATAATTGATCAAGCCAGAGCCCATATGGCAATGGCTGCACTGGAAGCAATCGTCACTCGGAGTTCTTCAGATTCCTCTGTTCCCTGGGTGGCCATCCACAAGTGCACATACTCCAGGAACCATAGACATGGACCTGAGTAGCCACTCAACTTCGCCACCATATACAACCAATCCACCCAGGAGGTTCATTAACTTAGTGGATGTACACTCTCAGGTGAAAATCACCATGCTCACGGCCCTAAGTAGAATAGACATTCATCCTAGGCGACGACAACCATGAGCACAGCCCTGAGTAGTCACTTAACATTTTGTAAAACATTTCATCAATTGCATAGCACCAATATATCTACTAAGTATTATATAGGAACCTAGACATAGGAGTAAGTGTTTCTACACAGGTTTGGCATAGCAATACTATCCTACACATGCTTATATAAAAATACACTAAGTAATGCATATAGAAAATAGTAGGAAGTTGATGAGGTGTGCCACTTGCCTTTGAATGTTGTCGTTGTTCACAAACTCTTTTCAACAATGAACGTTTGCTCTCTGTTCAATCTAAACAATATAAGCAAACAAAAATACAACAATAAACAAACAACAATCATCAAACATACATGCACATACAAAGTGAACAAACAGGTTTCATAAAACTTCTAAGGAAAATATGTTTATGCATGAGGTGCAATATATTCCTAAGGACTAGAGATGTAGGTCATGCTAAGAAATATTTTAAGTAATGCAAAGCGAAATTGGGTGTCAAAATGACTAAGGACTAAGGTCATGAGTTGAATAAAATATTTTGTTTTATATCATCTTGAATAAGCATTCTAATGGCTCAAAATTTGTTTAAGTCTAAAAGACATGACTTAGAGAAAACGAGGGGAAGCTTTCCTATGAGGAGTAGAACTATATAATAAAATATATTATGCATGCAATGCACTTTTTATTCATAAGAAAGCATCAAAATAACTTTTGTAGTTTCTTCATAAATATGTATGAGGTTATAAATGCAATTTAATTAATTTCTATTTTTGGAAAATATAATAAAAGGAATAATTAAAAGATTAAAGTTTTCTATGATTAAATTTTTATAACAAAATTTTATAAATAGTGTTAATAGGAAGGGGGCATTTAATTAAATTTTTAGCCATTGGATTTATTCAAGAATAATGTTTATATTAAAAGTTATGTTGAAAATATTCAAACTATTCAATTTAAATATATTACTATGAATTCATTCAAATATTACTCAAAAATATTTTATAACAGAGGCATCACACTACAAATATTGTAAAGTTTCTAAAACAATTTTATTTGCAATTTTTGGAATTATAGTTTTAAATTTATGACAAATATACTCAAATCTTCCATTTGAAATTTGAATATTTTAAACTTAGTCAAATTTGAATTTTGGCAGATCTAAAATATTCTACATGTCGAGGGCTTTCCAAAAATATAAAGTTTGTTAAATTTGGATAAGTGGTTAAAAAGTTATGACAGATCTAAGTGGCAGGGGCTTTTCTGTAAAACTGCCATTTAATTAAATCGCGAAAATCATTTTCCACGTCAGTGCTGACTGGTCGCTGACGAGGCACGACGTGGCGCTGTGTAACGTACCTGCACTTAAAAATATGGCAGGTACCTGTGTATAGTGCAAACCACTGGATCACTTCGTTTGCACACACAGTTTACGATGTAATATCACAACAAGGTATCAATTTTATTACATCAATGATCCAGACTTACAAAAATAAATAGTTCGATACATCTTTGCATAGCTTAAAGCTAGCTCAAAACAATAAAGCAACGGAAATAAATCTTCAATGAGCCTCCAACTTCATGATACGCCACAGGCGAAAACATGTTGATGCAGACTCGAAACCCAAAACGTATTTCTTACTCTTCGTCAGATATTTGTGCAACAAATAATAATTTGCAACAGAGTGGGTCAGATTCCATTTAAAAATGGAGTCCGGCAAGTGACACTATGGTGGACACTTAATGGAAATAACTCTATAACCTGTATGCATATTTGGCTGGTGGAGTTCAAGGCTATTTTGCATAAAGCCAGTTTTGCCTAATTCTTTGTAAAACAAACTTATTAACATCATAATTGGCAACACTGGCAAGTTCCAGTGAACCAAAAGATATCACGTCCTTAGGTGTACCCTCAGGTGAAAACCCCCACATTCAATGGTCCTAAGTATAGTAGAAACTATCTTAGGTGAAAACCCCCATGAACATGGTCCTGAGTAGTCCACTGTTGTTTATCAAAATTTAGTAAGAAATTAGAATGTTGGGATTCCTCCTTGTCCCTTGATCAGCTGTAGTCTTTACTTGGAATACTTCTCCTTGAGTTCTTCACAATCTTCTCCATTTATTCCTCTCATCCCTTTGTTCCTGGGTGGCCTTCCACAAGTGTGCTCTCAGGTGAAAACCCCCACGTTCACGATCCTAAGTATAGTAGAAACTATCTTAGGTGAAAACCCTCATGGACATGGTCCCGAGTAGCCACTCAACATAAACAAAACAACCAATCCACCCAGATGATTCATTAATTTAGTGATGTGCACTCCCAGGTGAAAACCCCCACATACTATGATCCTAAGTATAGTAAAGACTATCTCAGGTGAAAACCCTCATAGACATGGTCCTGAGGAGCCACTTAAGATTTTGTAAAACCTTTCATCAATTGCATAGCATCAAAATTCTACTAAGTCATTTCATAGGCACCTAGACACAATGGAATAGGGAATTCTAAAGTCTTGCATAGCAAATCTACTAAGTGGTACACATGCATAGGAAAATAACTAAGTCATGCATAAAAATAGTTAGGAATTTTATGGGGGGTGTGCCACTTGCCTTGGCAACAAGAAGAATAGCAACAGCAGCTGCAACAGTTGTCGTTTCCCTCCGAAATTTCGAACACATCAAACAAAACACACATAAACATACAAACCCAAATAACAATACAAAAATATGCTATGCATGATGTGCAAAATACTTAGAGAAAATACTAAGTCTATTCTTTAAGGTGATCGACAATTATCAACAACTCTTTGTAAATTGGATATTCACTATAGTGAGAGAAACAGACACCCGGCCAGTCACTTAATTTGTGAAATAGGTCTCATGTACGTGGACATGTAAGGTTTGTCTCCAGGCCGCTTCATCTCACTATGCCGCTAGGATCCAACAAACTTCAAGATGGTAATATCATGATCCAAAATTGTTTAAGTTTAAAGTGAAGGGCAAGATTAGGAAAGAGAAAAAGATAGAAGTAAGGTTGCAATTGGTCTTCTAGGACGTCTTCTTGAATTCCTTCTAAGTGCTTTTGCTCCTTGAAGATACTCCTGGGGTCCTGTTTTTGCTAAGTCCTTCGTCGGTCTTCTAGCTCCATGTTGTAAATACTAAGTTTTGAAAATATTTCTGATTAAGAGAAAATAATTGAGGAGTTTTCCTATGAGGAGAATAACTATAACATAAAATATGTTATGCATGCAATGCTCTTTTTAATCCTAAGAAACATCATACTAATTTTCTTTGTGATATTTATAAAGTATGCATAAAGTTATAATTAATTAATTTCTATTATAGGAAAATAAAATAAAAGGGTAATTACCAGATCAAAGTTTTCTGTGATTAAGTTTTTATTTCAAACTTTATAAATAGTGTTAATAGATAGAGGACATTTAAATAAATTTATTACAATTGCATTTAATCAAAAATAATGTTTCTACTAATAGTTATATCAAAAATAGTCAAACTACTCAATTTAAACATACAACTTTTAATTCATGAAAATAATACTCAAAAATATTTTATAGCAGTGGCATCAATTTACAAATATTCCAAAGTCTCTAAAAACAATTTTATTTGCAATTTTTGGATTTATAGATTTAAAGTTATTAAAAATATACTCCAATCATCCATTTGAAATTTGAATAATTTATACTAGGCCAAATTTGAAATTTAACAGATCCAAAATATTCTACATGTCAAGGGCTTTCCAAAAATATAAAAATTATCTAATTTGGATAAGTGGTTAAAAAGATATGATAGATCTAAGTTGCGGGGTCTTTTCTGTAAAAAAACCATTTTAAATTAAATCGGAAAATTCATTTTCCACATCAGCGCTGACTGGGTGCTGACTGTGCGCTGACTCGGCGCTGACGTGGCGCGCCCTGTTTCGCTGATACCGCTTCGACTGAGATCTAATCTAGGCCGTTGATTGAAGATCGGATGGCTGAGGAGAAGGAGCTCACCGGGCGGCGCGGGGTGGTCGCCGGAGAGGAGGCAGACGGCGGCGGCGGCTCCGTCGTGGACGGTGCGGTGGCTCCGGTGCTTCCCCTAGCCTCTGGTGGCGACGACGAGGTGTGGAGCGGCCCGACGAACTCGATGGTGGCGACGGAGTTGACTCACACGTCCTCGGGCAGCGGCGAGACACGGACGGAGGCGAGGTTACGGTGACGAGCTCCGGTTGAGCACGCCCAGCTCGATTCACTGCCGAAAACTTCGAAGAGAGGGTCAGGGGAGGTGCGCACGAGCGAGGAGAGAAGGAGGGGGTGGGTCTCGGGCTCAGGGTACCGATACCTCGCCGGGGAAACGAAGAAAACGGCGGCGGAGACGAGGAACTCCGGCGAGCTTTTGCGGCGGCCTGGGGGCGTGTTTTGGAGAGGAACGAGAGGGGAATCCGAGCGGAGGAGGATGGTTTTAAAAGGAGCTCGGAGGGGCGTTGATTGCTCGCTTTAATCGTTCGAATTGAAGAGGATTGAATCCGGCCGTTTCGGGCGAGGCCGGGGACGGGATTTGGGGCGAGGTTGAAGACGACCCCCTGACAGGTGGGTCCCACTGTCAGGTTTTTCTTATTTTCTTTTTATGTTTTATTTATTTCTTTTATAACTTTTGATTTATAACTCCAAATGAGGTCAAAAAAAATTCTAAAAATTTGTAAAATTATTATCTTTGTGTTAAACCAGTTGTAGGAATGTTTTGAACAATTTTCAAAATTAATAATTTTGAAATATTGATTAAATACAAATTTGATACTTAATATCAATTTTGAAATTATAACCTAATTAAATTTTCTTTTGGTTAAAATAAAATTTGTAAAATACCCATAGACAAATATGTTTGAAATAAGATTATTAACTTATTTTGCTGAAATCATTCACCTTTATTTTGGCACAAAAGTAGAATAACAGAATATAAATATTTTTAGAGTAATATGAAATAAAATGAATTTTTAATTTAAACTTTATGTGATTTAATCAGATGATGAATGATGAGATGCATGTATGCATGAATGCAATGCTTAAAATTTTATTTTCAAAGCAAAATAGATAAATGTTTTCAAAAGTTTTAAATTTTAGTGATTTTTAAACATTTCAGAATATAGGGATGTTACACGCTGACTGTGCGTGCTTACTGGATCCTACGTGGATAAATGAGTAGATCTGGGCCGTCAGATCTGGATCTGGCGGTCCAGATCTAATCCTACCGATTCGGTTACGAGTTATAATCTCGACCGTAGCTTGAAGATCGGACGGCTTATAGCGAGTGGACGAGGTCGTGGCGGCACCGGTGACCGGAGGCGAAGGAGACGGTGGCGCGGGCGTCGGGCGAGGACGGGGACGGGGACGGAGCTCCGGCGGTTCCTCGGACGTGAGAACGACGGCTACGGATGCGGCGAGTCGTGGGGGAGACGATGGAGGCGACGACGTCGTGCGATTTCTCCTGGAGCTGTCGGACGACGGACGGCGGCGCTCCGGTGCACTCGGGTCGAGCTCGGTCTCCCCGTTTGGCTGTAGGAGAAGGGCGAGGGCGAGGTCAGGAGGTGCGCACGGAAATGTAGAGGAAGGGGAGAGGGGTCTCGGTCTGCGAAGGGGGCTCACCTCGCCGGAGTCAACATAAAAGGGCGGCGGAGGCGGACGAACTCCGGCGACCAATTTCTTCGGCCTGGCGGCACGAAACAGAGAGGAAGGAGAGGGCAAATGAAGAGGAAAGTCAGGAGATTATATAGGCCGAAGGTGGAAACAAATCCGCGACAATCTCGCTCGAATTTGGAAAGAGATCGCCGGCGTGATTTCCGGCCGGAGGTTGAAGACGATGCTGACGTCAGTGATTCTTTTTCTTTTTCTGATTTTCTAAATTATTCATATCTTTTGATTTAAATGTCCAAATGATGTCAAATTAATTTCTAAAAATTTGTAAAAACAATATCTTTGTGTTAAACCAGTTGTGGGCATGTTTTGAACAATTTTAAAAATTAATATTTTGTGATATTGATTAAATACAAATTTGACATTTAAAGTCAAATTTGCAATTATATCTTAAATACATTTTCTTTTGGCTAAATAAAATTTGTAAAATACCCATATTCCAATATGTTTTAATTTAAGTTATTTAAACTCATTTTCTTAAACATGCATCTTTATTTTGGTTTAATAGAAGAATAATAAAATATAAATTATTTTAAAGTAATAGGAAATATAATGGATTCTAATGTTAATTAAATTTTTATTTTGTGCACCATTATATTTTATATTAAGGTAATTCAATTGAAACTTCATAACAACTTTGGGAAAGATTTTAGTTTTAATTCATTTCTTATTTAGAATATATTAATCATTTCATGCTTTGAAAATAAATGAAATTCATTTAAAAAGAATGAACTTTTTATTTGGATAATTCATTAATTTTAATTGATGAACTTTTAAAGTTATAAGCTATAGACTTATAATTTCCAAACTATATTTTGAACTCAGGTAAATGAATAATAATCTTTTGGCAATTAGACAATGTTTTCAATAGTTTAAATTCACTTGTAATTATTATTTTAATTTATTTATAGCTAAGGCTAAGTGGTTAAAATCAATTACTTATAAGTAAACTATTTACTTAAAATAAAATGAATTGTAGTTTGTAAAATATTTTTCAAATTACATATTAATTTTTTTGAAATACAGTAGATAATAAAATGTTTAAACCGTGACATTTGAAATATTAAACTCTTTCAATAAGTTTGAAGTCTTTCATAGTTGGTTTTCTTATGCATTTAATATTTTATTTTGATAAAAAGGAAAGTTTTAAATTTTAGTGATTGTTTTACCATTATAAAATGTTGGGATGTTACAGCTATGCTACAAAATTTAAATCAACCATTTTGGATAAGTACATCTCCCACAAATGAATTAATCCAAACAGGCCGACCCAGCGCAGCGCGCGCGCACGCGAGGCGACAGTCGCCGCCGGATCCTGAACGGAGGGTCCAGATTACAAGCAGCGATATTCAACTGGAGCCGTAGATCGAAGATCCGGCGGCTCCAGGTCATCTTCTTCCTCGCGACAGGAGCGGTCGGGCGGAAAACCTATAGAAAGGAGACGGGATCGGGTGGCTCACCCAGAGGATTAGCGGATGACGAGGAGGTGCAGAATCGATGGAGGGGGTCAAGGGGAGGATGAGGGAGGTCTCGGTTCATCAAGGGGCGTCCCAGAGTGGCGGCGAGTTCGACGGCACCCGCGACGAGCACGGCGCGACCGAGGTGGCCTCGGTGTCCCTGCAACGACACAAGGATGTCAACAAGGTGGCCAGAGAGGAGGGGAACTCGCAAGAAAAAGAATTGAGGGCAAAGGTGGTCGGGGGAGACGACATTGTCCTAGACATGCTCTCGGCCCGAGCTATGATTTCCTTGCGTTCCAGCGCTAGAGGGGAGGAGAGCTTGAGAGATCTCGCAGGGGATGGGAGGGTGGAGAGAGGGAGACGTAAAGGGCAATGTGGTAGTGGTTGTGGTGGCCTCTGTCGAAAAAGAGAAGGGGGTGGCCGTTTTGCTTGTTTCGGCCAAGGGCAAGGGAGAGAGAGCTTGGGGTGGTGATTGGGGAAGATGGGCGGAGGAGCGTCTGCCTGAG
Organism: Poa annua; assembly: GCA_026929855.1. Taxonomy (NCBI): domain Eukaryota; kingdom Viridiplantae; phylum Streptophyta; class Magnoliopsida; order Poales; family Poaceae; genus Poa; species Poa annua. The sequence goes on from CM049430.1 coordinate 85,842,328, forward strand.
CTGCAGCTGGCTTTGGACGCTAGCAAATGGCCCTGTGCTTATGGAGGGAGGTGAAAACAATGGAGAGGTCTCTCCTGCCCCCAGGGTGCTCGACAGAATGCCAAGAAGAAAAAGGAGGGCTAGGGCTTGGGATGGTCGTGCTATGAGTACTTCAGGGGTGAGGGGGTTACATGATACACCAAAAACCAGAGGATGGGGTGAGATGAGTGTGAGTTTTAGATATAGAGGATTTGTGGCTAATTAGACTAGCCCACTTTGCCAACATGAATTTATCAAACCCTTTACGAAGAAATTATAAAAAAAGAGGGCTTGGGTAGAGGACATAAAGGTTTAACATTTGCTTAAAGAGTTAGGTCAGGGAGGATCAATAACAACTAGATACAAAAAAGTCAAAATGCTACTTTATAACACAACATATTGCCACCTTATGTTTAAGCACTCAAAACAAGCAAAATTTAGTGATCAAACATTTTTGTAAAATTTAAAGAAGGCTATAAATTGAAAGTAGAGGTGATGTAGATGATACCAGAGGTTTTGTATTTCCAAGATTAACAAAGAAAACCCTAATTGTCATGCTCTAGAAATGCTAAAAATTAATGGAAATGAAGATAGTTATTTACTATTTGAAAAAAGATAATCTTTGAATTTCTCCTAAAATCAAACATAGTAATAAAAAGTTAAACACACCACAACCATATAGCACAACATTAAAGCATGAATGATCTCAATTAAATTATATAAATAAAATGTTATCTCATACACCACCACATGACCACACATAAAATAACATACTCAAGGCCAACAAATTAAGCACATGACAAAATAGGATCAAACTCACAAGAATAATTGGCTAATTAACCACACTTGTAAGATACAATAACTATATTTGTGAAGTGGTGATCAATAAAAATATGACAAGATTTTGAAGAAAGAGGGTTAAATAACTTCTTAATAGTAGTTTCCAAAGAAATACAAATTGAGGAATGTTGAAATAATAGTTGCAAACCTTGCCACATATTAGGCTAAAAATATATTAGGACTTATTATATGGTCCTGTATAGTTTTGCAAACAAATAGTTTTGTTGGAATACTATTAGTCTCTCAAAAGATATATATATATATATATATATATTTTGGGTGGTTGCTAAAATCAAAACATCAGGGTAAAAATAGAGTTTATTAAAAAGAGAATGGGAGAAGATATGTGGACTATCTCATTTCTTAAAACATTGACCTCAGAGGTCATATAATAACTTCTTTTGAGTTTTAGATGGTTGTTATTTAGAAGTCATCAACACAAACACAAAACACAACATGACCAATAGAGCAATCAGAGGATAAACACACCCATTAACAAGACATTCCAAAAAGTTTTTGTTGCCTCAGAATTTTGGATTCTTTATAATTAAGTTTTTGTTGCTTCCAAAATTTGGGGCGTTACAGTTCACCATTGTACCCATTCAACCCAAACTATTCTATACACTCTGGAAGTGTTAAGGAAAAGGAGAAGAATGAGACGAGATCTTTCAGATGCATTTGCCCTCCCCATAACGGCCTGACGCGCTCCACCTACAAATCCTCTACCACCACCTGTCAGGCCGGGGCGAGTCCACGCAGCTTGGTTGATCAAGCCAGAGCCCATATTGGCAATGGCTGCACGAGAAGCAATCGTCACTTGGAAGTTCTTCGGATTCCTCTGTTGCTGGGTGGCCGTCCACAAGTGTAATTCCTAAGGTAAACCCCTGGGAACCCACTCAACATAAACCATACAAAACCACTTTCCACCCAGGTATTTCATTCTTAACTTAGTAGAATTTACATTTCATCAAAATAGTTTTGCATAGCATCAAGTTCTACTAAGTGTTGCATAGGAACCTAGAGACAGGAATAAGGAAGTCTAAACATGGCTTGCATAGCAAAACTATCCTACACATGCTTATAGAAAAATAATCTACTCATGCATAGAAAAATACTAGGACTTTTATGAGGTGCGCCACTTGCCTTGGCAACCGGGAGTGCAGCAGTTACAGTTGCAAAGGCCCTCGTTTCTCTCCGAATAGTCTAACAAAATAAAATGCCACACATAAACACACATGCAACATAACCATACAGAAATATGCTATGCATGAGATGCAATAATTTAGTTACAAGAACTAATATTTTTATCTATTAGAATTATTATGAAGTATGCATGATGACATTTTTAATTTGATTTCAGTTAACAAAACTTGAATAAAAGGGTAAACATAAGAATTTAGTTTACTGTAATAAATTTTCTATAACCAAAATTTGAAAAAGTTCTACTGGACAGAGGGTATCTAAACAAAGTTTTAGTAATTTGATTTACTCAAAAATAATGTTTCTAACTAAATTTATGTCAAAAACACTTAAACTACTCAATTGAATATTTCAAAAATTTAATGTGTGAAAACATAAAACTAATGAAGCCAAAAGATTCTACTGGTTCTAAGGATTCCAAATATATAAAAATATTTGAATTTGGCTAAACAGATAAAAAGTAATGATGAAAACAGTATGCAGAGTGTTTTCTGCAAAACTGCCAATTTAAATCAATTTAGGAAAATCGCAGAAATTCAATATCCGACGTGGCGCTGACGCGGTGCTGACTGGGCTGCTGACTGGATCTGACGTGGCCTCCTGTGATTGGACGATACCGGTTCGAATAAATAAAATAAAATAGACCGCTCGATGCAGATCTAACGGCCTAGATCGCTTGGACCAAAACCGAGCGGCCCTGTCGACGGAAACCTAGCCGAAGATGGTTCCCGCACCGGCGGCGCGCCGGCGACGAACGTTCTACACGATCTAGTGCACTACGGGGCGAGCGGAGCATACCAGGATGCAGAGGAGGTCAACACGGAGACGATGGCGAGTTTGTGGAGGCTGGGGCGTCTCGGTCCGTCTCCTTTTCCTCATCGGAGTTGTGCATGGCGTCGGCCTCCTCCGGTCGAGCACGTACACGAGGATCTGGCGCACGAGAAGATGCGAGACAATGTCAGTAAGATGCGCAACGATGAAATAAAACGAATGGGAGAAGAGAGAAGGTCCGGGGTGGTCGGAGTTCGTCGTACAGAGAGGTTTTCACCGGCGGCAGTGGCGGGATGGCGGGGTATCGTGCGGGCAGCCTCGTGGCTCTCGGGCAATGGGACTGGAGGCAAACAAGAGAGGGGGTTGAGGGGGTCTTATAGGAGGAAACGGCGTGGTAAAAGGAGGAGTAAATCGCCGGGAATCAATCGAATTGATTCGGCCATTTCTCGGCGAGATCGTGGGCGTGATTTGGGGAAGGAGACGTTGCCACGGGGGTGATGACAGGTGGGACCCACCTGTCGGTGACAGGGAGAGAGGTGGCGCTGGGCTGCTGGCGGTCTGGAAGCGACGCGCGCGCGGTAGATAGGGGTGGGCTTCGGCCCACTTGGCTTGGAAGGCTGGCCCGACTCAAAAAAAAATTATACAAATAAATTTTTTGTTTTAAATCTTCTGAATACAAAACAATTTCAAAACTATATCAAAACTTCTCAGAAAAATTCATAAAAATATAATTTGAAAAGCTTATTAAAAATAGAACCTTTTGGTAGTATTTTTTTCTAAAGTAAAAATAAAATAAAAAGGAAGATTATAAATTCAAATAACAATTTTGTGGACTTAAAATCAATTTAAACATATAAAAGTAATTTAATTTAATTCATATGTGATTCAAATGACAAGTTTAAATGATGATGATGCATGAATGCAAGGTTTTAAATTTTTCTGAAAGTTGGGATGTTACACGTGGCCAGGATGGGGCCCGCGCCAGCAGGTGGTGAGTGTCCCTCGCGGGCCTTCTTTGGTTATCCGCGACGCAAATATTCCAAAAATATTTCCTGGTTGATTTATTTCCAATTTGGCGGATATTTCTTTAAGTACTTTTCTGAAACCAAAAACAACAGAAACAGGGAACTGGCACCGTGGCATCTTGTTAATAGGTTAATCCCAGAAAATGCATAAAACTATATAAAATGCATATAAAATATGTAATAACATGATATAACATAGCATGGAACATAAGAAATTATGGATACGTTGGAGACGTATCAACATCCCTAAACTTAGTTCTTCTCGTCCCGAGTAGGCAAGAACGATAAAAGAAGAATAATTTCTTAAGTAACATGCTTAAACACAATCTTTATCATGTAATAATGTAAGGCATGTAAACTGAGATCAAATGAATAAGGGCTGTAGTTTATATTGATATCGAACGAGTAATGAATAAACAAGTAGGTGAAGCAAGCAAAGCTTTCAATGATATAGTACTAGATAGCAATCAACCATGCATAGTATATTAAAGATGATTTAATCTTCAAGCACAACAATATAATCATCTAATGCTTCCAACAAACATGACAACTTTATGAAAGGAACAAGTCAAGTAATATCAATATGCACGTAGAAGATCAGTGTATTATTTGTTCAAAAGAAACAAGCAACCGTTCAACGTTGGTTCCTGGCACCAGGATGTTATGGCTAAGAGAATGTTAACGGAGCTTTGGAAGGCCAACGGAAGAAAGGCTCACAAAGTTGTAGATGATCATTAGACAAGAGAAAGTCATATAATCAAAGCTATGCAAGGAGTAGTGATTGCCATACAACGGATGCACAATGAGCTATAAGTATATGAAAGCTCTCCAATGGAACTAGTGGGGGTGCATCCAACTTGCATGCTCACGAAGACCTATAGCACTTTTGAGGAGGTTCATCATTGGAATATACAAGCCAAGTTCTATAGTGTAAAGTTCCCCACATAGTTATGCAACTAAGACATGAAAACTCTCTCATATGGAGTAAAGGTGCTAAACATGAGCACAAATGATGATCACAAATGATATGGTGCTATAAAATGAGCACAAGTGTGTGATAAAGAATAGTAATGCTGCCCCCTTTTTTATTTCTTTCTTTTCTTTTTTTCCCTTTTCCTCTTTTTTTTTCTTTTTCTGTTTCTCTTTTCGATGGCCTCCATGGCTCTTTTCACTTTTAGGGGAAAGCATCCTTATATGATATATGATATATGACAACACACTAATGATGATAAAACAACATACTGATGATACAAGTAACTAGTATGAACGTGCCATAAGAATACATATGACAACGGTGCCTCTGCCAGTGTAGCAAGTGATGCAGTGCTCTAGCGTAACATGGGTAAAACCACACATCAGCTTTATAGAAACACACAAAGCAATAAATAAGTAATGAATGACAACAAGTCATGTAATGTAAGATGGATGTTGCATGGCAATATATCTCGGAACAACTATGGAAATGTTGTAATAGCTAGCTATGGTGGCTGTTTTGAGAAAGATATTTGGCTTATGTGTAGGAGAACAAGATGATGATCTCCCACGAGTTTGGATGTACCCGCGAAAAATGCACCAACTCTCAATGTGAGAAAGGGCAAAGCAAAGTACCGAAGAGGCTAGCAATATGGTTGTGGAAGTGCCATAAAAACCGCAGTTTAAGAACTCACAAGTAAAAAGATTCCAAATAAAAATATGATCATGCAAGGCATAATCAAAATTACTCCTAGGGTTGTTGTGGCAAATGAACAAGTCACTGTTGGGGACCCGAACGTAGCGCATAACATAAAGTCATTACGGTTGCCTTAGGCAAATAGAAGTCATATACCATTATGCAACCAACTGGAAATTTAAGTGTGACAAAGTTTTCAAGTTTCTCTAGACCAACCATTTGATCATTTCACTTTACTAAACCATCATGTTTACCATTGATCAAATTAATTTCTAAAATCAACATCAATGATTCAAGTGACACAATTTAATGATCTACAAGATTATGAATCATTTAGTTATACCATCTACCACATTTAGAATTTTTTGTTCTCAACCAAACACCAATCAACTTATTTAAAAGATAAACTCTCCAAGTAATTAAACAATGAGATATGAGAGTATAATATAACAAAGTTAACAACTCTAACAAGAGATGCATGAAAAACAAGAGCTAGAGAGCAAACAATGACATGAAAAGAATGCTCAACGAATATAAGTGAAGAATACGATTATTCATAAGAAAAAGCGGAGCGTGTCTCTCTCCCACACAAAAGAATGATAGGGTCCATATTATTCAGAGAATGAAAATAAGAAAAACAAAAACAACAAACGCTTCAAGATAAGCACATAAGATGTGACAGAATTAAAATATAGTTTCACTAGAAAGGACCTGATAGTTTGTGAAGAAGGGGATGCCTTGGGCATCCCCAAGCTTTGACGCTTGAGTATTCTTAAAATATATTGGGGTGAACCACCGGGGCATCTCCAAGCTTTGGCGTTACTATCCTCTTGATCACATTATATCATCCTTCTCTCTTGATGCTTGAAAACTTCGTCCACACCAAACTTAGAGTAACTTCATTAGAGGGTTAGTGCACGAAAATTTATGATATTCTGTAGGAACACAATTGCTACCAATTCTACTGGACATTAGCTATAGCCACTGATACTTTACAAACAAACAACAATACAACAATCATAAAACAACAAAACACATACAAACAAGTTTCTTAAACTTCTAAGGAAAACATGACATGTATGGTATGCAATTCATTTCTAAGGACTAGAAATGCATGTCATGCCTTGAAAAATCTTTTAAGTTAATGCAAGGAAATGTGTTGGATAAAACTAACTTTGTTACAACTTTATCTCGAATAAGCACTTTAATGACTTAGTCATGATGTGCATAAAATACTTAGAGAAAATACTAAGTCTATAAGGTGATCAACCATTATTATCAACTCTTTGTAAATTGGATATTCACTAAAGTGAGAGAGACAAACACCCGGCGAGCCACTTAAATTGTGGAACAGGTCTCATGTACGTGGACATGTAAGGTTTGTTTTCCAGCCGCTTCATCTCACTATGCCGCTAGGATCCAACAAACTATAAGATGATAATATCATGATCAGAAATTGTTGAAGTCAAAAGTGAAAGGCAAGATTAGGAAAGAGAGAAAGGATAGAAAGAAATATGTAGTCGTCATGCAGGCTTCATCTCCAGACTTGTAATATTCTCCTTGGTGATGGCTTGATTGAATTCTTGGTGGACTTGAATAATCTTCAGACTTGATGATTTTTGTATCACTTAGGTTGGTCATGGATTTAACTTAGTCTTCATGGAGTCTCAGAGAAGAAGGGAGAAAAGAAAGAGAGAGGGAGCCAGACTTAGAAAATATTTCTGGTTGGTCTTCATGAACTTCTTCTTGATTTTCTGCCAAGTGCTTTTGCTCCTTGAAAATACTTCTGAAGTCTTGTTTTGGCTAAGTCCTTCCTTGGTCTTCTAGCTCCATGTTGAAAATTACTAAGTGTCTAAGTGTAGCAGTTTTACCAAAAGGCTAAGTTGAAAATACTTCTAACTTAGAGAAAAATAATGAAGAGATTTTCCTATGAGGGATATAATTATATAGTAAAATATGTTATGCATGAAATGCAATTTTTAATCACAAGAAAGCATCAAAATAACTTTTGTGATTTCTTTATAAATATGCATGAATTTATAAATGCAATTTAATTAATTTCTATTTTTGGAAAATATAATAAATGGAATAATTATAAGATTAAAGTTTTCTATGATTAAATTTTTATAACATAATTTTCTAAATAGTGTTAATAGACAGGGGGCATTTAATTAGATTTATAGCAATTTGATTTAATCAAAAATAATATTTCTATTAATAGTTATGTTGAAAATACTCAAACTATTCAAATTAAATACATATAACTATGAATTTATTCAAACATTACTCAAAAATATTTTATAGCAGTGTCATCAATTTATAATTATTCTAAAGTTTCTAAAACAATTTTATTTGCAATTTTTGAATTTACGGATTTAAAGTTATGACAAAAATACTCAAATTCACCATCTGAAATTTGAATATTTAAAAATAAGTCAAATTTGAAATCTAATAGATCTAAAATATTCTACATGTCAAGGGCTTTCCAAATATATAAAAATATTTGAATTTGGATAAACAGAGAAAAAGATATGATAGTTTGAATAAACATGGGCTTTTCTGAAAAAGTGCCAGATATGTTGACTGGGCGCTGACTGGATCCGACGTGGCGCTGACTAGGCATGCTGACTCAGTGCTGAGCTGGATAAGTCAATGGATCTGGTCCGCACGATCTAGATCTAACGGTGCTAAACAGATCGTACCGATTCAAATAAAACAATAGGTAGGAGCCGTTGGATCAAGATCCAACGGTCCAGATTCTAACGACCAAACGCGGGCGGCGCTAGGTCACCGGAGACCTCGCCGGAGTTGCGCCCGTGGCGGCGTCACAGCATTCCTTACGTTACATGGTTCCCCGGGACGAACGAGTCTTACCAAAACGAAGAGGAGGTCGCGGTGGTCTCGGTGGCGCAGTAGGAAGCTCCGGCGTGTCCCTCTCCTCCTTGTATCGCTCGCCGGCGTCGGGGACCGCGGCGACCTGTTTCGGGCGGGGAAGAACACGATGCCCTGGTGCGTTGAGAGAAGAACAGAGGGGTCACGCAGATGCGCACAGAGAAGGCAAAGCGAGAGGAAGTGAACGGAGAGGTCGAGAGGTTCGGTACTCACCGGAAATAGAGGAGTTCGTTGGCGGCAATGGCGGACGGTGGCGGCTTCAACTCGAACAGCCCGACGGCGATTGCGCTAGGGTTTTTGGGGGAAAACGAAGAGGAGGAGCTGGGGTATTTGTAGGGGGTAGAGGAGGGAACGCTCGCGTTGATCACGGCTCGAATTTGGAAGGGGATCGCCGGTGGATTTCTCGGGCGCGATTTTGGCAGAGGTTGAAGACGACTCGGGCTGACAGGTGGGTCCCGCTGTCAGGTTATTTTCTTTTTCTTTTCTGTTTTATTTATTTTCTTTATAACTTTTGATTCTAACTCCAAATGAGGTCAAACAAATTTCTAAAACCAGTTGTGGGAATGTTTTGAACATTTTTGAAAAATAATATTTTGAAATATTTATTAAATACAAATTTGACACTTAAAGTCAAATTTGAAATTATATTTTAATTAAATCTTCTTTTGGCTAAATAAAATTTGTTAAATACCCACATTCCAATATGTTTGAATTTAAGTTATTTAAACTCATCTCCCAATACTAAATAAATTTTAGCTTTAATAGATTATTAAATATCATATTACAAGTATTTGTAATGAAAAAAGAAAATGTAATGTAATCATTTTTAATTCAAATTATTTGGTGCACCATTATATTTTATATTAAGATATATCATTTGAAAATTTTATAAACAACTTTGGAAAAGATTTTAAATTTAATTCTTTTCTTATATAGAATATATATTCATGAAAATCATTTTATGTTTTGAAAATAAATGGAATTCATTTTAAGCTAATGAAATGTTTATTTGGATAATCCATTTATTATAAAATACACGAATTTATTAAAGTTATAAACTATAGGGTTGTAATTTCAACACTAAGTTTGAACTTAGTTGTAAGAATGAAAAACTATTTGACAAATAGATCATGTTTTAAATAGTTTAAAAAGAACACTTGTAAATATTATTTTAATTTATGAATAGCTATGGCTATGTGGTTGGAATCATATACTTATGAGGAAACTATTGATTTCATGAATATGGTTTGAAGGTTTGTAAAACATTTGTCAAATTAGTTATTGAGGTTTTAATAATTACAATGGATAATAAATTGTTTACTTGAAACAACTTTTGAAGATAAGGTTATTGAAATATTAAACCTTTTCATCATGTTTAAAGTCTTTTGTAGTTGGTTTTCTTATGTATTTTAATATTTTATTTTAATCAAAACAAAAAGTTTTAAATTTTTGTGATTTCCAATATTATAAAATGTTGGGATGTTACAACACCTCATCGTTATCTTAGTCTTGTATTGACCTACCAACTTGTGGTAAGGCAGTATTTTCCCTTGTATCCTCGGAACCTCGCGAGTTTATTTTTCCAAACTTTTACATCGTTTTCCTTAAAAGGTTTGATTTGTGTGTTGGTTGTTTTATAAGTTGTTTGTTGTTGATGGATTTGTGTGTTGAGTGTTTTGTGCATGGGTAGGATTCCTCCTTATAGTTCTATCTATCTTTTACTCATCCATGCTAAAACCCCACATATGCCTCCACGGCGTGATTCCGACAACAACGAGGCTATGCAACAGCTGATGGCAGCTCAAGCCCAACTGATGACTATGATGACTCAGATCATTGAAACAACCAACAACAACAATAACAACAACCCGCAACCTCCACCACCACCACCTCCAGTGGACAGACTTGCAAGATTCCTAAGGCTTAGGCCTAATAAGTTTTCCTCTGCTACTGAACCAATAGTGGCGTATGACTGGCTCCGTTCAGTCAACAAGGACTTAGTAACTTGTGAGTGTTCTGAGGCAGAAAAGGTGAGGTTCACTGCACACCTATTGGAAGGACCTGCTGCCTTGTGGTGGGAGACCTATCAAGTGACTCATCCCTTGGACGACATGACTTGGGATGCGTTCAAGGAAGGTTTCCGCAATGCTCACATTTCCTCTGGCATAATGAACCTGAAGAAAGAGGAATTTCGTAGATTGAGGCAGGGAGGTAGAACTCTGAAGGAGTATATGGATGACTTCTGTATGCTATCAAGGTATGCACCAGAAGACATCGACACTGATGCTAAGAGGAAGGAAAAATTCCTCAATGGACTTAGGGGAGAACTGAAGATACCCTTGTCTGTGGCATATGCTCCTAACTATCAAGTTCTGTTGGATCAAGCAATCACTCTGGACAATAACATAAGAAAGGAAGAGAATAGGAAGAGGAAGTTCGTGCAAGAAAGGTTCATTCTGAAGGGACACACAAGAAACCACACACATCTGAAGTCAGTGGCCATAAACCCTGGAATTATTCCAACAATGGTAGTGGCCAAAAACATCATGGTCATAACCACAACGGAGGATACAAAGGAAACAATGGAGGGTACAAAGGAAATAATAGTGGGTTCAAGGGAAACCATCACCATGGCCATAATCATGGAAATGGTAATCCCCGTCCTAACTCTAAAGGGAAGAAAGACTTGTCTAATGTGACTTGCTTCAACTGCAAGAAGACAGGACATTATGCTACTGACTTCCCAGAGAGGAAGGCTGATGAAAATTCCAAGCCCAATCCTTTCCAGAAGGGGCAAGTAAACCACATCAATGTGGAAGAAGTTCATGATGAACCTGATGCTGTGATTGGTAAGTTCCCGCTCAATTCTTTCCCAGCATTAGTCTTATTTGATACTGGAGCATCGCATTCATTCATATAAAGAGCTTTTGTAAACAAACATGGGCTAGCCGAGGAAAGCTTAGGAAAACCTATAAGAGTGAGTTCACCTGGGGGTGAGATGATAGTAAATTCTGGATGTAGGCAATTAGAGTTAAAGATTGGAAAATATCTTTTTTCAACATACTAAGTCACCCTAGAAACCCAAGGTTTGGATGTTATCATTGGAATGGATTGGATGACCCATTTTGAAGGAATCATAGACTGTGCAAATAGAGCTATCACCCTCACCACCCCAGAGAAACAGAAGATTAAATTCAGATCAACTTTCGAACTTAAGAAAGTTAGGCTAAATTCTCTTAAGGGGGTTAGCCTTGGTGATGTGCTGATTGTCCAGGAGTACCCAGATGTTTTCCCAGAAGAACTACCGGGAATGCCACCCGATAGAGATGTGGAGTTTCTCACTGAACTAAAACCGGGTACCGGACCAATAGCTAAGAGACCTTATCCTATGGCCGTCGATGAACTAAAAGAGCTCAAGAAGCAACTGGAGGAACACCGTCTGAAAGGATTTATCCGCCCAAGTTCTTCGCCATGGGGAGCGCCAGTTCTATTTGTTAAAAAGAAAGATCAAACCCAGCGACTAGTCACGGACTACAGCGATATAAATGAACACACCATCAAGAACAAGTATCCGTTACCCAAGATAAATGAACTATTTGATCAACCGAAAGGTGCTTGTGTCTTCTCCAAGATTGATCTTCGATCAGGTTACCTCCAAATGAATGTTAGAGAAATGGATATACCAAAGACAACGTTTGTTACAAGATATGGCTCTTGTGAGTACACAGTAATGCCATTTGGATTAACCAATGCTCCAGCCTATTTCATGAATATGATGAATAAAGTGTTCATGGATTTTCTGGACAAGTTTGTGGTAGTGTTCATAGATGACATTCTAATCTACTCCAAGAGTCACAAAGAACTTGAAGAGCATTTACGTCTAGTATTGCAGAGACTACGTGAACATAAGTTGTATGCCAAATTCAGCAAGTGTGAATTTTGGTTAGAACAAGTCGGATTTCTAGGTCACATAGTATCTAAAGAGGGTATAGCAGTGGATCCAGAAAAGGTTTCAGCTGTAACCAATTTGGAGCCACCAAAGAATGTTGGAGAATTACGGAGTTTCCTTGGTCTAGCAGGATACTACCGAAGATTTATTGAAAACTTTTCCAAAATCGCCAAGGCCTTGACGGAATTATTAAAGAAGGAGAAGAAATTTGAGTGGACTGAGGCATGCGAAGCCAGATTTCAGGAGTTGAAGAAACGTCTAGTTTCATCCCCACTTCTATGCTTACCTGATTTAGAGAAAGAATTCCAAGTGTGCTGTGATGCTTCACGCCAAGGCCTGGGAAGTGTGCTGATGCAAGAAGGTAGAGTGGCATCTTATGCCTCTAGACAGCTCAAGAAACATGAAACAAATTATCCAACTCATGATCTCGAGTTAGCCTTAGTAGTACATGCCCTGAAAACTTGGAGACCCTACCTAATGGGAAAAAGATGTGAGGTATTCACGGACCACAAGAGTTTGAAGTACATCTTCACTCAGAAGGAATTGAACATGAGACAGAGACGGTGATTGGAAGTTATCAAAGATTATGATCTGAGTCTCCAATATCACCCGGGAAAGGCAAATGTAGTAGCAGACGCCCTGAGCCGTAAAGTGTATGTGAATGGCCTCACAGCAGGAGAAATACCCGAGGATTTATGCAAGGCATTCAAGGACCTCAGATTGGAAGTAGTACCAGAAGGTTTTGTAGCCTCATTAGTAGTACAACCTACTTTGATGGACAAGATACGTGAAGCTCAGAAAGGAGACAAGGAAATAGAAGAAATCAAAGTCAATTTGAGAGCAGGAAAAGCTAAAGGATTCCATGAGGATGAGCAAGGGATTTTGTGGTTTGAAAAGCGCGTATGTGTGGCCAATGATCTTGATATTAGAAAGTTAATTCTGCAAGAAGCTCATGAGACACCTTATTCCATTCATCCGGGAAATACCAAGATGTATATGGATGTGAAGGAGAGATTTTGGTGGAACAATCTGAAAAGAGAAATAGCAGAATACATCGCTAAGTGCGATGTATGCAGTCGAGTAAAGGCAGAACATCAGAAACCAGCAGGACTCTTACAACCTTTGAAAGTACCGGATTGGAAGTGGGATTCTATTGGGATGGATTTCATCACCGGGTTACCAAGGACCAGATCGGGTTATGATTCTATTTGGGTTATTGTTTGTCGTTTAACCAAAATAGCTCACTTTATACCCGTGAAGACCACCTATACAAGCGCAAAGTTAGCTGATATTTACATGAAGAGAATTGTGTGCCTACATGGCGTTCCAGAGAGTATCGTGACCGATAGGGGGACCCAGTTCACATCTCATTTCTGGAAGCAGTTGCACGAATCTTTGGGTACCAGATTGGAATTCAGTATGGCCTTTCACCCGCAAACGGATGGCCAGACTGAAAGAGTAAATAAGATTTTAGAGGATATGTTAAGAGCTTGTGCGCTCGATTATGGATCTACTTGGGATGATAATCTACCTTATGCTGAGTTCTCGTACAATAACAGTTACCAAGCCAGCATTGAGATGGCACCATTTGAAGCCTTATATGGGAAGAAATGCACAACCCCATTGTTGTGGAGTGGTGTAGGAGAACGAAGTTTCTTTGGACCTGATATAATCCAAGAGGCTAAGATAGATTGAAGATAGCACAGTCACGCAAGAAAAGCTACATAGATTCTAAATGTAGAGAAGTCACCTACGAGGTGGGTGATAGAACCTATCTTAGAGTGTCACCACTCCGGGGTGTAGAGAGGTTTGGAATTAAAGGAAAGTTAGCACCTCGATTCATTGGACCATTCAAAATTCTTTCTCGCAAAGGTGAAGTGGCATATGAGTTAGAACTACCAGAAGCTCTGTCTGCGGTTCATAATGTGTTCCATGTCAGTCAGTTGAAGAAATGTCACCCCGAGATGATGGGAGTTCCTTTAAAGGATATTGTACCTCTCGAAGAAGTACAATTGGAGAGTGACCTGAGCTACGAAAAGAAACCCATCAAGATATTGCAGACCGCAGAAAGAGTCACCCGTACCAAACCATCAAGTTTTGCAAAGTCCAGTGTAATCATCACACCGAGGAAGAAGCCACCTGGGAACGAGAGGATGACCTCCGAGAAGACCATCCACACCTATTTGCTGACCTTTCCGAAGCTCGAGGGCGAGCTTCCTCTTAAGGGGGTTAGTCTGTAACATCCCAAAATTTGCAAAAATTTAAAACTTTCCATCCATGCATCATTCATCATTAGGCATAAAACTACATCACAAAAATATTAAATAAAACTTCAATTATAAGTTTAAATAATCTATAATTCCATAAAGTGTTTATTTAAACTCCTTTAATAAATATAATTTTACCAAATTATTTATGGGCAAGTATAATGTTAAAAGGTTCCATTTTTAATAACCTTTCCAAAACATATTTTTATGATTTTTTTTGAAATGTTTTGAATAGGTTTAAAAATCATTTTTGAAATCAGTATTTAAAAACAGATTTTAATTTTATTTAAAAGAATAGGAGTTCGGGCCGGCCCGTTTATTATCTACCGCGCGCGCGTCCGGAAATGGCCCAGCCAGCCCGCGCAGCCCTTCTCTCTCCCTCCTCTCGCTGACAGGTGGGGCCCACCTGTCAGCTTCGTCTACCTCCCGCCGGAGATCACGCTCGTTTCAAATCGGAGCCGACCGAGATTTCCGAGCGGATTCAGCGCATGGTTTGCTCCCCCGCACCCCCTACTTAAACCCCCACCTCCGCCGCATCTCCCCGCGTCCAAAACCCTAGCCGTTCCACCGCCAGTGCGCTCGGGATCGTGTTTCCGCCGCCGCCATTTCCGCCGGCGAGAAGATCACCGTACGGTGCACCCCAGTCATCCCGGACCCTCTCATCTCCTCCCCTCGCTTTCTTTCGTCCTTGCGCTTCTTTTTGACACGGTCTCGTGCCTTGTTTCGCAGCGAGCCACTGTCTTCGTCCGCGCCCGAGAGGAACCGCCGCCGCAAGCAACTCCGGCGAGCTATACGAGGAGGAGAGGACAACGCCGATGACCACCACTACGCCATCGACTTCGCCTCGACGCCCGCTACGCCTCGGTAAGATTCGCTCGTCATGTAGCCCTCTAGAACGCGAGAGCGCGCAACGCTGGCCGTGGCGCCGCCGCGGTCGGGTGAGCTCCGGCGACCGCGCCACCCGCTTTTGACCCTTTGCGTGTGGACCGTTAGATCTAGATCCAACGGATCTAGATCGATGTGATCTCGTACGTCCATTTCTAATTAGATCGGACGGCTCGCGCCGCGATCCGCGTCGAACCATTTTCGTCCAATAAGAACACGCCACGTAGCCCCTGTTATTTCTTTTTCGCGGGAATGTTTATAAATAAAACAGAAAATATGCAAAACTTAGAAAATTCATAACTTTCGATCTGTAAGTTCAAATTTGATAAATTTTATATCCACGGATAGCCCTGCTAGAGTAGTTTATTTCTACATCATTTGTTTTTCCTTTTGACAAATTATAATTCGTGTAATTATCCGAGGAGTGTTTCGGCTATTAAAATGATAACTTAAATAATAAAAATGTTTTGTAAATAAATTTAATTGTTTTAGTGTTGTATTATTTCACTCTGTCCAGAAATATTAATATATGTCTTATTTGAAAGCTTTCATAAAAACAATAAAAGTTGTAATTATAGAAATCAAGTTTTGCTATATTGTTTTCAATTATTTAATTGATTAATAAAATAAGAAATTCCTAGAAATTGCATTTCATACATTTAATAACAGAAGATAAAAATTATTAATAAGTGTGTCTTGTTATACTCATAGCATATCATGCATGCATACATATTTATGTTTGGTGTTGTGATGATATTGTGTTGGTATTTATTTTATTTACTGCTTGTGCTAGATTGTGAAGAAGAGGAAGGACTTGCTTGTGATTGTTATTCTTGTTGTGCTTGCTCCTCCTGCTACCAAGGCAAGTGGCATTCATATTATACCCAATATTTTCTATATGCATATGTAGTATATTTTGAGTAGTATGCATGATAGCGATTTTTATTTATTTTATAATGCTAAGTTAGTTTATAATTTGCAAATATCCTAGTAGTGTGTAGCCACCCCTTTTCCTATGCAGCCAAGAAAAGTTTTATTAGTTGCTTAGCTATGCTATAAAAATGTTTACCATGTTATAGAAATGTTTCTAAGTGTTAAAATTTAAAATGCACATCTGGGTGGAATTGGTTGTTATGGTTTATGTTGAGTGGCTTTTGGGACTATGCTTGTGGTTGTTGTCGCCTAGGATGAATGTCTATTCTACTTAGGGTCATGCGCATGGTGGTTGTTACCCAGAAGTGCACTTGTGGACGGCCACCCAGGAACGAAGAGATTACCAAGTCCCTCCAAGTTTAGAAGCTTCCCGTGGAGCCTTTTGACAATGGGCTCTGTCTAGAATAATTAAGTTGTGAGGGTGCAACGTGTCAGCTTGACAAGCAGATGTAGAGATGATAGGTGGAACGGGTCTTGCTAGTATGGTTGCATTCTTCTTCTGAAAGTTCTTGTCTCAATTCTCTCCTTTCCTTAATACACTCCGCGTGTATAGGATTCTCGGGCTAATTGAGTCTAAAGGTGAAAGTGCACAACCTCTGCAGAGTCGACAATCTGAGTACTTAGCCGTGTCCCTGGAAATGGACTACTTCGAGCAACTGAACAAGGATAGGCGGAAGAATCTCAACATTGTTTTCATAAAGTAAAAATTTGACTTAAGGAAAGAATTGTTGGTGCACTTGGGCTTTATCCCTTGGCGCCAAGTCTTTGAGAAATAAAAGTGTTTTACAAAAGATAGGAGAAAAATTGCTTTCTGCAAATAGCCTCCAACCCCACCAAGCCAAATATGCATATAGATGTTAGACTTGTCATTTTATATCTACCATAGTCACTTGCCAATACATCATTGTATTGACCTCCTTCGGGGGCTGCATATTCAAATGTGCAGGTAATTCTGATGAAGAATAAGATTGGACTCGAGTCTACACCCAACATGCCTGCCTGTGGCGCATGCTTGAAGATGAGGCTAATTGTTATTCGCTTTTGTTGTGAACTCTGAATTTTAGCTAGCCTTCATGGCTATGCAACTTGTAATAAAGCTATACTTAGCTATTTTTTTTGGATCTCGTTGTAGCAATTTAATACTTATGCAATGGTACTTTATATTTTGTACTGTGGTGCTGGCAGTGATCCAGGGACTAGCACATAACACAGGTGTTCCAACTTTAATAAGAGTTGGGGCGCTACATAACAAAAATTTATAAATGGTGTTAATAGACAAAGGGGATTTAAATAAATTTATAGCAATTGGATTTACTCAAAAATAATCTTCTATCAAAAGTTATGTCAAAAATAGTCAAACTTACTCAAATTAAAATTATGATTATTAAATTATCAAAATAGTGCTCAAGATTATTTTCAATATCAAAACAGAGGCATCATATTAAAAATATTCTAAAGTTTCTAAAATAATTTTATTTGCCATTTTTGAACTTATAGATTTAAAGTTATGAAAAATATACTCAAATCATCCATTTGAAATTTGAATATTTTAAACTAAGTCAAATTTGAATTCTAACAGAACCAAAATATTCTACAAGTCAAGGGCTTTCCAAAAGTATAAGGTTTTGTTAAATTTGGCCAAACCAATAAAAACTTAAAATAGATCTAAGATGTGGGGGCTTTTCTGTAAAATTACCATTTTAATTTTATTCGGAAAATTATTTTCCACGCTGACGCTGACTGGGCTGCTAACTGTGCATTGACGCGGCGCGCTCTGATTCGTCCGTACCGGTTCACTGAGTGGATCTAATCTTAGCCGATGGATCAAGATCGGATGGCCAGGAGGAGGTTACCAGAAGTTGGTCGCGAAGTTCGCCGGAGATGTTTACGCGGCGGTGCTGCGCTTGGTGTTGGACGGGGACGGTGCTCCGGCAGTTCCCTGGACGCGCGGATGACGGCTTCGGGCGCGGCTCAACACGGGAGAGAAGATGGTGGTGATGGCGTCAGCTCGAGCGGCCCGGAGCGCCGTGGACGAAAGGGTGGGGCGGCGTTTACTCCGGTGAGATCGGTCGTGCAAGGGGTGCTCAAATCCCTGCACGAAAAATTCGAACGCGGGCCTTAGGAGATGTGTAAGAAGTAAAGAAGTAGCAAGGGAGGGGATAGAGGGCCGAAGGTGTCCTGTACTCGCCGAAATCGGAGAAGGACGGCGACGGCAATGGCGGAGCTCCGAGGACGAACTCGAGCACCCTGGGGGATCTCAGGCTAGGGTTCATGGGGAATTTGAGAGAGGGTTCGCCGGGGTTTATATGGGGGCAGAGGAGGGTACAAATCGCGATGATTTCGCCCGGATTTTGGATACGAATCGGGGGCGTAATTCTCGACCGGAGGTTGACGAAGGTGTGACGTCATCCCTGATTTATTATTCATTTTCTGATTTGTTTTATAACTTTTGATTTAGATGTTCAAATTGGGTCAAATAAATTTCTATAAATTTTCCAAATTCATATCTATGCTTTAAAACATTAGTGGGGATGTTTTGAAAACTTTTTAAAATTAATAATTTTGAAATATTGGTTTAATACAAATTTGACACTTAATGTCAAATTTTAAATTATAGCTTAATTAAATTTCATTTCGCTAAATACAATTTATAATAATACAACACTTATATAGGTTTGAAAGTAAGTTAATTAAACTCATTTTCCAATATTAAAACATTTTGGGCTTTAGTACAATATTAAATAACATAACACATCTATTTGAAATGAAAAGGGAAATGTAATGTATTCATTTTTAATTTAAAATATTTTGTTCACCATTAAGTTTTATATTATGATAAATCATTTGAAAACTCCATAAAATACCTTTGGATAAGATTCTAGATTTATTTCATTTCTTATATTGAGTATATTCATGAAAATCATTTTATGTTTTGAAAATTAATGAAATCATTTAAGTTAATGAAATGCCTATTTGGATAATTCATTAATTATAAAATCTATGAAGTTTTACATTTATAAACTATAGACTTGAAATTTCTAGAAAACTATGTTTTGAACTCAGGTAAAGAATGAAAACCATTTGGCAAAAGTACCATGTTTTAAATAGTTTAAAAGAACATTTGTACATATTATTTTAATTTATGAAAAGCTATGGCTAAGTGGTTGAAATCAAATACTTATAAAGAAACTTTTTATTGCAAGAAAATAGTTTTAAAGTTTGTAGAATATTTGTCAAATTATATGATGAGGTTTAAGAAAAACAATGAATAATAAAATGTTTAACTTGAAACAACTTTTGAAAATAGTGATTATTTGAGATATTTGAATTATTAAGCTTTTTGAAGATGTTTGAAGTCTTTTAAAGTTGGTTTCCTTATGCATTTAACGTTTTTATTTTAATAAAAATCAAAAGTTTTAATTTTTAGTGATTTTCAAACATTCCAAAATATTGGGATGTTACAGAAGGTTATCAGTTTCATCAAGAACATGTTGAGATGGAACAGTACTATGCAGAGATGCAGCCCTACGGAGTTGAACATCACAATCCAAGATTTTAGAACCAATACCAGCAGCAACACGTACCACAACCACCATACAGCCACCCATACAACCATCCGCAACAACCACAAGTCCCTTATCAACAATGGAACCAATACCAAAACCACCAACACACACTACCTACAAACTACCATGTCCCTGAACAACCAGGTCACTACACCCCTTTCAATCCACCATACTACCCATACCCCAACCCAAACTGGCAACATTGCGATTGTAACACCCCAATCTTCTTTGCCTAGAATTGTGGTGTTATGCTTGAAGGTTTATCCTTAGTTAAAAACTTTTTGTGTGCGAAAAATAATTGTGACACAATTTTATCTTTGGTTTTTCTTACTAGTCTTGTTTGAATTTTCCCTAGTCATCTAAGTTGTTAGAATCACTAAAGTAAAAATACATATAACCAAAAATTCAACTCTTATGATCTTCATGTAAATTACAACATAACAAAACTAGAACCTATTATTAAGCAAACCTTACACAATTTTGGTCATGCAAAAGAACCAACTTGGTCTAATTAAAATATATTTTTGTTTGCTGACTTTAGAAATATTTTTTGGATTTGTTTCAATATAAAACCAAGGGGTTTAAGTATGCATCAAAAATCAATGACCATTAGCCCCTATTTTCTTTTCTGATTTGATTTTCCCATCCTATTTTTATTCTGTTATTTAGGGAATTAGTAGGTGAAATTTAGTTTGATCAAAATCACCCCTCAGCTAGTGTTTGGTTACCTTGTGTCTTGATTTTTCGTATTCAAAATTTCTTTGGGCATTTTAAAAGAGGAGAAAAGGAAGAAAATGGAGGAGAAGAAGAAAACCTAATCTACCCGAGCCCTAGCTACCCCTCCTCTCTCTCTCGACCCTCTCTGCTGGTGACAAGGTGGGGGACAGCACCCCCAGGTCCTGCCCCACCTGCCAGCCTCCCTCTTCCCTCCCTCCTCCACTCATTCTTCTTACTTTTTCTCCCCGGCCAACCCATGCCCTCCTTCTCCTCTTCTACTGGCCCGAACGCGTCACTCCCGGCCACCCTCCCTTCTGCCTCTCTCCTGCCGCCCAAGCCAGCCAGTGGTAGCAGAGAACAACCCCTTCCCTCTCCACCATGTCTGATGGAACCCTAAATCGGGCAGCCGCTACAAAGCCACCCCCAGCCTCTCCCCTGCTCATTTCTTCACACCTCGAGCCTCTCACACACCCCCACTCCCCTCCCTCCAAAGCTCGTTCGAACTCTCATCTTCTGCTGGCCACACCGAGAAAATTTGCATCTTCTCACCGACGGCAAGAGACGGCCGTAGACGGCGCCCCTCTACTCCTTTCTTCGCCATTTTTGTCTCTCTGAGTCCCCTCTGCTTAACCTAACTCTCCCTCTCTCTCTTTTTCTCAGAGGTTGTCCGCGGACGCCGCACTCGTCCACGACCCGAGGAGCTCGTCGCCGGTGGAGCCAAGGATTCTGGAGATGCATGCGCATTTTGAGGGCACCCCCGGACTCGCCATCGTCTCCTCCTTTTTCTCCACCCCTCGACGTGCCCGCTCGACACCCGAGGTGAGAGATCCATCCGCGCCCTCTCCTCTCCTTCTCTGGCTCGCTCCCCCGCCGGCGTGAGGTAGGAGACGACGCCCGTGCCGTCAATCTGGAGATCGACGACCGCGTTTGAATCGCGCTCGTCGTTGACCGTTTTTCGGCCGCGCGCGCTGCGCCCAGTTGGGCCGGCCCAGCTCCTTCTCTCACGCAGATCCGCGCTATCCCGGGCCGATTTGGCCCAGATCCAGCCCACCCCCTCTGTTTTCTTTTATTTTTTTATCTGTTTAGAAATTCCAGAGAAATAAGAGTCTAGTTTTTATTCATTTGTGGTAGATCTGTGTCTGCTAAATTAGTGAGGTTAATTTTGTTGCATAGCAACATATTTTCTTAATCATGTGGCATTGGATTTTATCCAAAATATATTCTCAGTTGTGTGCTATAATAGATCCAGTAGAAAGTATCATTTCCATTAATTATTTAATAACTTGAGATTTATATATCCAAAGCCGGCAAACCAGGATTCTCTGGAAAGCCTATCAAAATGCCTACCTAGATCAATAAGTCTTGCATGCAGGAGATCATTCTAACAAAAGATCTCTTAAGTTTAAGAACGACACCAGTAGGTATTTGGTGATTTTTATTTCTTAAATTGAAACACTTTCTGGTGTAAATCCAATTGGAGGTGGTAGATATAAGTGGTAGGTGTAATATACTATAAGGATAGATTTTTCCAATAGATATTTAATGCTTGATAAATCAATTCCTTAAAATAGGGGGTTATTCCTCATAAAATTTTATTTTGATTCTCAGAGAATGATGTTTGTCTAGTTTTGGTTGTATGAGCTACCTCTGTCCATGAAATATGTTTGGTGTATTTTTGTGGCGTAGCCACAAGTTTTATCTAGCATACCACACTGGTTTGGCACCAAAATAATTTATATTTTGTTATGTACCTAAATAATGGTCAGAAGTTCACTTTCTTTTGAATCTGGGATAACTTGAGCTAGGAATATCCAAATTAGGTGAACCAAATTTCTAATGAAATACAAAATTTATATATCTCTAAGGAAATTAACTTTTCATTCAGGAGATCTATAAAACAGAAACTACAACCTTTTTGGTGTGGACATCAGTAGCTATAAGATGATTTTTAGCTTCTGTTTGGAAGTAGTTTTTAATGCACAACTAATTTTCAGAGTTTCCTTTAGTATCCAGGAGTATTGTGGTAGAAGGTTTTCTCTTTTTGAACAGTACTCTAAAAGTTATGCCTTTTTCATTGAAACAGCACCATAATAACTATTTAAATGCAATACTTGTATTTTCTGTTTTTGTATAAAAGCAAGCTGGAGTCTAAATCTTGTCAACCTTGTAATCCATGAGCTAAACTAAACCCTCACACTTGCCTCTTAAAACCTGAATAGTTTTGTGTTGTTCCTTGAGTGTTATTAGCATACTCCATTTCATGCCATAGTGTAGCACTATATAATTGGTGTATTCTGGTTGTAATATTGTTGATGACTAGGTGAATCCCTCCTATGGATGATTCTGCTTTATGATACTTGTTGTCTGTGTCTTTACTTTAGATTGTTGTCAACTTGCATTTTAGGATTCACACTAGTCTCGTTTTATTTTCATGTTACGGTAGATCCGCAAGCAGAGGAGGAGCTGAACGTGGTAGCTGAGCACACGTCCAAAGAAGAGAAAGACCATTGACAGTACTTTGAGCAAGGCAATCCCACCTCACCACTATAATGAATCCTACTATTTTATCAAGCATTGTTTTGTCTTCAAAATAAAACAATGCATGTTTTTCTTCCTTTATGGCACCTTGCCACCCGAAAACTATTTTACCAAATATTGTTTGGCCAAAGATATCTACTAGAATACTATAGATTTTACAAACAAAGTTTTCACTTGATGATTCTTGTTGTTGAAGGCTCCATCAAGAAGATTAAGTGATCTAGTAGTATATCCTTATTTCTTTACCTCAAAACTATAGGATGGGAACCTACTTGATAAAACTGTTTTACGGAGGAAAACCTGAGTTGCTGGGAGCAATCAGCGAGAAAGAAAATGCTTTATGAAAACCCGAGATGCTGAGAGCATTCGAAGATGTTGCAAAAACCCGAGCTGCTAGGAGCAGTCGGAGATGGAGGTTTAATTTCGAAGTCCCTGCTGCCGCCCGAACAATTAACCCTTGCAACCACACTACCTGACATGGGTAGGGCTTAGCCGGAAACTTGTCTGTTTTAGTATTGGGGCTCTCATACTCTCGATGGGGGCTAGGCCCTCGAAGCCGGGTTGCCGTCTGGATGAGGCAATACACATGTGATGATCGCGCCGGACGATTACAGCGGGTCTCCTGACGTGGCGGTGTGGCGTCCCGAGGAAAGACCAAGAGGTCTAGTGGAGCACACGGTGCCGAGAACAAACCTACCGGGAGGCCCCGATACTAGGGTGGTCATAGTGGAAAGTTTTGATCGTGATTTCCGGACCCCACATGCTGACGTATGACGGGCCATGGCAGACACGGCGGAATGACTGATAGGTGTGGGTAAAGTGTGCAACCTCTGCAGAGTGTAAATCTATTCGAATAGCCGCGTCCGCGGTCATGGACGGTTGGAAAGGCCACACTGGGCGTCTTGGAGAAAGAAATTGTTTTCAAGAGAAGTGTTTCCGGTGATACAAGGAGGTACCTAGGAGGTACGGTATTTGGGTGAAGACGGTTGATCTCAGGGAGACATCCAGTCCGATATCAAATCAGGAAAAAAAGGGTATCCCTATCCTAGTGTTTTGATAAACTTTTACACAAGAAAGTTTTGAACTTAGATATGTCCTTGCTACATCTACGAGAAGAGAATTCTATCTCTAAATGTTTTCTTCAACAACGATACAGAGATGTCGTATTCTCTATGTCTAAAATCATGGTATTCGAAAATGAGCCCTATAGTTGTATATAGGAGCCATCCTAGTTTTCGAAAATGCTTTATCTGCATATCCATGAAAAACTGTAAACCTAGAGGTGATCTTGCGAGTACGTAATTGTACTCATATGGCTTTGTCCCTGGATATTCAAATGTACAGATTACAATGAGGAGGCTTATGTCGAGGAGGAGGTGTATGTCGACGACTTCGTCGCTTAGTTGTCACCGGTCAACTGCACTTGTGGGATAAGCGTCCGGAGATGACAAGGGTCGACGCTAGCCACGAGCTTCCGCTATCTTAGTTAATTCCGTCCTGCGTGACGAGGTTTGTAGACTTGGTCAGATGACCATCTATGTGTTGTAAGACTTTTTATTTGTACGACTTGAATGATGTAACTCTTTGATACCAATGTTGGTTATGTGATTGCGATGCACTGATCATTGGGATCGTGATCTTTTACATAACGTGGACGCTCTACATCAGAGAAATAAACAAGATTAAACAAAGTTCCTAGACTGACCACAAAAATTTCTTTTAAGGGTGGTAGCCGCCCAGATAATTCAAATCCAATTGCATAAACCCCAGAGATCCCAAACTGTCTTTCTTCTGGCCTCCCCAAATCAGAAAAATTCATCCCCTGCCAGTTTTCAAGTTTCCATATCAAACATTTCATTTCTCCAAAACCTCTCGAGTTATCAAAAATCATTCAAGCATTCGCTTTGTCTTTCTAGCTTCTCCGAATCTCGAGGACGAGATTCCTTTTAAGGGTGGTAGTCTGTAACATCCCAACATTTTATAATGTTCAAAAATCACTAAAATTTAAAACTTTTGTTTTTGATTAAAATAAAACATAAAATGCATAAGAAAACCAACTATGTAAGACTTCAAACTTATTGAAAGAGTTTGTTAATTCAAATATCTCAATGCATCATTATTTTCAAAAGTTATTTCCAATTAAACATTACATTATCCATTGTATTTCAAAAACCTTAATATGTAATTTGACAAATGTTTTATCAACTACAAACCATTTTATTTTAAGTAAATAGTTTACTTATAAGTAATTGATTTCAACCACTTAGCCTTAGCTATAAATAAATTAAAATAATAAATACAAGTGTTATTTTAAACTATTGAAAACATTGTCTATTTGCCAAAAGATTATTATTCATTTACCTGGGTTCAAAACATAGTTTGGATATTACAAGTCTATAGTTTATAACTTTAAAACCGCATAGATTTTATAATTACTTAACAACCCAAATAAACATTTCATTAGCTTAAATGATTTTCATTTATTTTCAAAACATAAAATGACTTTCATGAATATATTTTCTATATAAGAAATGAATTAAATCAAAAATCTTTTACAAAGTTGTTTTAAGGTTTTCAAATGAATTATCATAATATAAAATATAATGGTGCACAAATTATTTTCAATTAAAAATACATTCATTATATTCCCCTTTTCATTTCGAATAGTGGTGTTATGTTATTTAACGTTGTACTAAAGCCAAAAATGATTTAATGTTGGAAAATGAGTTTAAATAACTTAATTTTAAACTTATATAAGAGTTGTATTTTTATAAATTTTATTTAGCCAAAAACGAAATTATTTAAGCCATGTTTTCAAATTTGACATTAAGTGTCAAATTTGTATTTAATCAATATTTCAAAATTTTGATTTTTGAAAAGTGTTCAAAACATGCCTACAACTGGTTTAACACAAAGATATTGTTTTAACAAATTTTAACAAATTTATTTGACTTTATTTGGAGTCTTCAATCAAAAGTTATGAAAGAAATAAGAAAAAAATGCTGACGTCATGCTGACGTCACCATTGTCTTCATCCAGGAAACCAGAAACACGTGAGACACGCGAAAACTGCTCTCGTGCATCCTTTCCGAATTGATTCCCGGAGATTTAGAGCACCAAATGACGCACTGTTTCTTTCTAATTAAAGCCCTTGATCTCCTCTTTCATTTCCCCATAAAAGCCCTCTCTTAAACGCCCTAAATTGCTCTAATTTCGTCCGCCATTAGACATGGGCGTTTTTGGTCGAAATTAATCTCCGATTGATTGCGGGCAAATTACTGCATCAAATCAATCACGGTTGGTTCCTATAGATAGCCCTCGACCTCCCCCTCCATCCCCCCCCCCCCCAAAAGCCTTCTCCAATACGCCCCCAGGCCGACGAATTTCTTCGCCGGAGTTTCGCTCAACCGCCACCGTATTTCTTTGATTCCGGCGAACAGAGTGAGTCCCCGCCGCCGATTCTTGGTCCTTACTTTTTCCCACGTCCGTGCGCTCCTTTAAACACCCTCCTTGCTTCATTTCCACAGCCAAATCATGGAGTCCGAGCTCGACCCGAAGGTCATCGTCGTCGTCAACACTCCGTCCGCCTCTCCACGCAGCTCCGGGAAGCGCCGCTCAACTACGACACCGTCTTTCTCTCCGCGGTGTCCAGCCGCGCGTCGCCGTTGTCTCCCTCGCGTCCGAGAGCTTCCGAAACATCGTCGCCGTCCACACCCGTCGCCGACGACCACAGCACGCCGACCGTCCGCGTCCGCCCGGCCGATCCACCGCCACCGTCATCTTCCCTCGCCGGTGAGCTGCTGATGTGCTTTCTTCTATCTTGTTACATACATATCACTTGATGAAGGGTAGCAGCCATTAGAAAAACGTCATAGGTCACCTATTCAATATTTTCGTTTTTCTGACTAGATATAACTTCCAAAATTCATATTAAATCAACCGTAACTCCGTTTTTGATGTTTTTGTAGTCTATGGAATCGTATGAACGTGTAGAAAATAGTGGTATAATAAAAACTTGTATTTTAGTCGTGCACTAACTTGGTATTTACAGAAACATGTAAAACATTATTTTAATTATAGTTTTAATTCTGTAAGGTCAAAATTTGTAAATAAAATATCTTTGAAAAGCCCATGACCTATAGATTGTGCTAGTTCTGTTGTTTTCCAACCTTGATAAATTTAGATTTATTCAAATTAAAAATATGATATTTAGTAAATTTGACATAACTTTTGATATAAACATTATTTTTGAGTAAATCCAATTGCTACTTTTTTTTTGATAAAACGTCCCCTACCCATTAGCACTATTTATAAAATTTTGTTATAAAAATTTAATCATAGAAAACTTTAAGCCTATATTTATTTCTTTATTTAAATTTTGCAAAATAGAAATTAATTAAATTGCATTTATAACCTCATGCATATTTATAAAGAAATCACAAAAGTTATTTTGATGCTTCTTGTGATTAAAAAGTGCATTTCATGTATAACTTATTTTATTATATAGTTATACTTCTCATAGGAAAACTCCTCCCTCATTTTCTCTAAGTTAGGATTATTTTCAAACTTAGTATTTGGTAAAAGTGTTATGCACTTAGACACTTAGGATTTTCATCATGGAGCTATAAGGACAATGAAGGACTTAGCCAAAACAAGACTTCAGAAGTATCTTCAAGGAGTAGAGGCACTTAGAAGAAAATCAAGAAGAAGTTCATGAAGACCAACCAACAATATTTTCTAAGTCTTGCTTTCTCTCTCTTTCTTTTCTCCTTTCTTCTCTTAGACCTCTTGAAGACTAAGTTAAATCCAAGACCAGCCTAGGTGATACCAAAATCATCAAGTCTGAAGATTATTCAAGTGTACCAAGAATTCAATCAAGACATCACCAAGGAGAATGTTACAAGTCAAGAGATGAAGCCTGGAGGACAACTACATCTTTCTTTCCATCTTTTCCCTCTTTCCTAATCTTGTCTTTTAGACTTAAACAAATTTTGAGCCATTAGAATGCTTATTCAAGATGATATAAAACAAAATATTTTATTCAACTCATGACCTTAGTCCTTAGTCATTTTGACACCCAGTTTCGTTTTGCATTACTTAAAATATTTCTTAGCATGACCTACATCTCTAGTCCTTAGGAATATATTGCACCTCATGCATAAACATATTTTCCTTAGAAGTTTTATCAAAACCTGTTTGTTCACTTTGTATGTGCATGTATGGTTGATGATTGTTGTTTGTTGATTGTTGTATTGTTGTTTGCTTATATTGTTTAGATTGAACGGAGAGCAAACGTTCGTTGTTGAAAAGAGTTTGTGAACAACGACAACATTCAAAGGCAAGTGGCACACCTCATAAACTTCCTATTATTTTTATATATGCATTACTTAGTATATTTTCAATAAGCATGTGTAGGATAGTATTGCTATGCTAAACCTGTGTAGAAATTCATTATTCCTGTATCTAGGTTCCTATGCAATACTTAGTAGAATTATTTGATGCTATGCAAATGTTGTTTTGGTGAAAATCTAAATTCTACTAAGTTAAGAATGAAACACCTGGGTGGTAAGAGGTTGTATGGTTTATGTTGAGTGGCTACTCAGACCATGTCTATGGTTCCTGGAGTATGTACACTTGTGAATGGCCACCCAGGAACAAAGGGATCTGAAGAACTCCGAGTGACGATTGCTTCCAGTGCAGCCATTGCCATATGGGCTCTGGCTTGATCAATTATGTTGCGTTGACTCTCTCCGGCTTGACAAGCAGATGTAGGGGGTGTTAGGTGGAACGGGTCAAGCCAGAGTGGGAGGGAAAATGCTTCTGAAAGATCTCGTCTCATTCTTCTCCTTTCCTATCACTATAAGTGTGTAAAGGATAGTTTGGGTTGAATGGGTACAATGGTGAACGTGCACAACCTCTACAGAGTGTAAAACTAAGTACTTAGCCGTGTCCCCGGTACGGACAATTTGAGCAGCTGATCATGGACGTCAAACGGAGGATTCCACCATTCCAACTTCAGAATTAAAACTTGATGGGTGAACAAGGGTAGAATGAGACCGTGGTTTTCATGCCACAGGTGTCTCGAATAGAAGAAAAGTGTTTTCCAAAGAGTTAGGAAAAATTGGCTTTATGCAAAATAGCCTTGAACTCCACCAGCCAAATATGCATATAGGCTATAGAGTTATTCCATTAAGTGTCCACCATAGTGTCACTTGCCAGACTCCATTTTTAATGGAATCTGACCCACGTTGTTGCAATATTTTTTTTATTGCAGATTGTTCAGATGACGATTGAGATTTCGTTTAAAGGTTTCGAGTCTACAACTAACATGTTTTCGCCTGTGGCAACATGAATGTGATGGAGACTCACTGCTATTGTACTTTCCGCTGTTTACTCTTTAAAAGCTAGCTTTATGCTATGCAACTTGTATTGAATATTTTGTAAGTCTGGATCAGCGATGTAATAAAATTGATACTTTGTTGTGATATTACATCGTAAACTGTGTGTGCAAATGAATCGATCTAGAGATTTGCACTATACACAGGTATCTGCCTTATTTAAAGTGCAGGTACGCTACACTCAAG
Organism: Poa annua; assembly: GCA_026929855.1. Lineage (NCBI taxonomy): Eukaryota > Viridiplantae > Streptophyta > Magnoliopsida > Poales > Poaceae > Poa > Poa annua. The sequence continues at coordinate 85,872,182 of CM049430.1, forward strand.
ACCTCAGAGGAGCGTCTAGTTGATTCCCAGGCAGTGCTGAAGAAGGAGCGCAAGGAGCGCCGCTCCACCTTTGCGCGTTTCCAGACTACCCGCTTCTACAAGTTCCAGCTTGACTGTATGGTCGACGTGCTCAGGGCGACCATTCACGACCGTTACGAGCGGATCAGCGAGCTGGTGGGCGAGGTAGAGGCGTTGAGCAAGGAGAACGACGACCTCCTGCCGGATGATGAGGACCCTATGGAGGATATGGACATGGAGCCCGAGAGTGAGCAGGACGACGATGACCTTCAAGGCGAGGGCGGTGAGGACTCGGGGGCTGTGATGTCCAAGGACGAGGACCCCGACGAGCCACCCATTGACAGTGACGCTGCCGTGGACGTGGAGTAGTTATTCGAGTAGTCTCTTTGGGTTAGAACCTAACCATCACGATAAGTTGGTGCGATTGTGTGGTCTAGTTAGTTTGAGGGTGTGTGTGGATGATTGTAAGACTATGTCAGTATGTGTCATGAGCTTGTGAACTGTTATGTGATGCTTTTGGAACCTTGTTATGGAGTGGATCATGTTTTATCATGAGTATTTCCTTGCTGAATTTTTTTTATTTATGCTACTAAGTTTATGAATGACGTGTTCTATTCCAAAGCACGTTTAAAAAAATAAAAGGTCTCGGATAGGAAATTAATGTGTGTTTTTATTCTAAACTTCAGAAGGCGAGAGATCCACCACCACCCCCACCACCCGAGTCATCTTTGGCTCAAGTGTTGCACCTTCTCATGGAGGATCGCGAAGCAGCTCACATTGAGAGGAATGCCAATCCTGCCACTCTGCTGCACCTCGCTCAGATCGCCGTCAACCAGAATGACGGCCAAGGAAATGAGGAGCCCCACTCCAACCTTCGTGACTTCCAGAACACCAATCCACCAGTTTTCTCCAAGAGTGAAGTGTCGATGGATGCTGACGACTGGATTTGTACCATCGAGAACGACCTAAAGGTCGCCCAAGTTGGTGACAATGAGAAGGTGGTCTACGCCACCCACTACCTCTCAGGGCCTGTCCGAGCATGGTGGGAGGCCGTTCGTGCTATACTGCCACAAGACGAAGTCGTGACTTGGGAGGCATTCAAGACCAAGTTCTTGAAGCGTTATGTGCCTTCAGGACTCGTCAGTATCATGCAAGAGAAGTTCCTGCAGCTCAAACAAGGCGGTATGTCCGTTAGTGAGTACCTGGAGAAGTTCACCACTCTAGCAAGGTATGTGCTTGCCGACACCGATACTGAGGACAATAAGAAAGACAGGTTCATGAACGGACTTCATGATGAGATGCAGTGCATCCTCGTGGTGATACCCTTCACCGACCTGGAGTCCTTGGCAGATGCAGCCATTATGATGGAGCACAAGCGCAGGTCTTCGTTTGACAACCGCAAACGCCGCCAGCAGATGCAGCAAGGCGGTAGCAGCAGGAGCCCAGCTAGGAGTTACCCCCGCCCACGCCCTTCACCTCCATCAAGGCCTGCATATCTGCCACCAAGACCTTCTTATCCGACATCAAAGCCGTCATCTTTTGCACCAAGACCCAGCTACCCCAATCGCCCGCCTGCACCTCGTCCTGGAGGTGGTTTCAACCCCGGCCTCAACTTTAATAGGCCGCTTGCTCCAAAGCCATCAGGAGGATGCTTCACTTGTGGGCAGCCTGGTCATTTCTCTAGGGAGAGCCCCACTAGACAGCCCGCTGGTAGTCGCCCCAATGCTACCAAGATGAATCAGGGGCCATCTCGACCGACTGGAGGCAAGGCTCCTTACCCCAAGAAGAAGGGGCACATGACACGTGGATATCTGAACCACATCAATGCAGAAGAAGCTCAGGAGGCTCCAGACCTGATTATGGGTACGTTCCCTGTCAACTCAGTACCTGCCTCAATTTTGTTTGATTCTGGAGCATCCCATTCGTTTGTTACTGAACCGTTTGTTAAGAGAAATGGTATGGTGCCAACTTTGATGCGCTGCCCTATGCTTGTACAAATACCGGGAACCACTGCTAGAGCCAACTTGTCTTGCGAGGAGACTCCCGTGGAAATTCAGGGAGCCCGATTCCATGAAGACTTGGTGGTACTAGGGAAGCAAGTGATCGAGGTGGTTTTAGGCATGGACTGGATGGCGGTAAACAGAGGAAAAATAGATTGCACCAACAAGTCTATCACCCTAACCACGTCGGAAGGAGAGGAAATTACACACACCTCGACCCACCATTCTACATTGGGTCATTGCCATAAGAGTGTAGCTGAAACCATTTTGGAAGAAGTACCGGTAGTATGTGAATACCCGGATGTATTTCCCGGAGAGTTACACGGTATGCCACCTGATCGAGATATCTAGTTCATCATTGAGTTAGTACCCGGTACTAGACCTATAGCTCAGAAACCTTACCGGATGAATCCCGAAGAGTTGGAGGAATTAAAGAAGCAGTTGGATGACATGCTTAGGAAAGGGATGATTCGCCCTAGTGCGTCACCCTGGGGATCACCAATTATCTTTGTGGATAAGAGAGACGGTACCACTCGCTTATGTGTGGATTACCGAAAGTTAAATGATGTGACCATCAAGAACAAATACCCTCTACCCAAAATTGAAGACCTGTTTGATCAACTCAACGGAGCTCGAGTCTTCTCCAAGATCGATCTCCGCATTGGTTATCATCAGCTGAAAGTGAGAGAATCAGACATCCCTAAAACAGCTTTCATCACTCGCTATGGATTGTTTGAATATACTGTGATGTCTTTTGGCCTAACCAATGCCCCTGCCTATTTCATGAATCTCATGAACAAGGTGTTCATGGAGTACTTGGATAAATTTGTGGTTGTTTTTATCGATGACATCCTGATTTATTCCAAGTCAGAAGAAGAACAAGAAGAGCACCTGAGGCTAGTTCTCGGTACCCTTCGTGTGCATCAGCTGTATGCTAAGTTCAACAAGTGCCAGTTTTGGTTAAAAGAGGTAGCCTTTCTTGGTCACGTTATCTCAGCTGGAGGAATATCTGTTGACCCTACTCATATCAAGTCCATTTCCCAACCCCCAGTAACCAGACCGAGGTGAGGTCCATCCTCGGATTGGCTGGATATTATCGCAAGTTTGTGGAGGGATTCTCATGCATCACAAAGCCACTTACTCAACTGCTAAAGAAGGATCAGAAGTTTGTTTGGACCGACAAATGTGAAGCCAGTTTCCAAGAACTGGAGAAGCGCCTTACCACTGCAACTATTTTAACCATGCCCGATGTGACCAAGGATTTTGTTGTTTATTGTGATGCCTCCAAACTGGGACTTGGGTGTGTCCTTATGCAAGAAGGCAAGGTGATCTCCTACTCTTCGCGACAACTTTGCAAACACGAGCAGAATTACCCAACACATGATCTTGAGCTTGCTGATGTGGTTCATGCACTCAAGACTTGGCGCCACTTCCTGATGGGCAACCGTTGCGAGATCTACACCGACCACAAGAGTTTGAAATATATCTTCACTCACAGGGATCTGAATATGAGGCAGCGGAGATGGATAGAGCTCATCAAGGATTATTATTTGGAAATCCACTATCACCCTGGAAAAGCTAACGTCGTAGCTGACGCCCTTAGCCGACAGCCGTGTTCGTTCAACTCCATGATCAAGACCCGACAGCCAGAACTCTTGGAGGAGTTAGACAAGATGGGTATAGAAGTAGTCAGTTATGGAGCTGTCGATCAACTCTTAGTGCAGCCCACTTTATGGGATCAGATCAAGAAAGCACAGGGGTCACGAGAGTATTGAGGGCATCAAGCGGAGAATGGATGAAGAGGAAGTCCCTGGATTCACCATCGTTTCTGAGGGTACTCTCTGGTACGAAGGACGTATCTGCGTACCATCTGATCATGATTTGAAGCAGTTGATTATGAAGGAGGCCCACGAGACTTTGTACTCCATCCACCCCGGTGGAACCAAGATGTACCAGGATTTAAAGCAGAATTTTTGGTGGCATGTCATGAAACGTGAGATTGCACTCTTTGTCCAGAATTGTGATGTCTGCCAAAGGGTCAAAGCGGAACATCAGCGACCAGCTGGGTTACTCCAACCCCTCAAGTTGCCCGAATGGAAATGGGATGAGAACCGCACGGATTTTATCACTGGACTACCCCGATCTAATCATGGTCATGACGCCATTTGGGTTATTGTGGATAGACTCACCAAAGTTGCACACTTCTTGCCTGTGCGCACCACCCATCGATCTGATCAACTTGCGGACCTTTACATGTCCCGTATCGTCAGACTTCACGGGATACCCAAGACCATTGTGTCCGATAGAGGAACCCAATTCACCTCTCGTTTCTGGTTTAAGCTTCATGAAGCCATGGGGACAAATTTATTTTTCAGCACCACATATCACCCTCAGACGGGAGGACAAACGGAAAGAGTCAACCAGATTTTAGAGGATATGCTTAGATCGTGTGTGTTAGCATATGGAGCCAAGTGGGAAGACTGTTTAGCGTTTGCCGAGTTGTCCTATAACAAAAGCTATCAGGCCAGTCTGAAGATGGCACCATTCAAGGCTTTATATGGACGCAGGTGTCATACTCCTTTGAACTGGTCTCAGACCGGAGACAGTCAAGTCTTTGGAGTTGACACTTGAGAGAAGCTGAAAAACAAGTTCAACTAATCCGTGATCGTCTTAAGGCCGCCCAATCTAGGCAAAAGAGTTATGCGGATTCCAGAAGGAGATATTTGAGTTTTAAAATGGGAGACATTGTATATCTCTGGGTCACCCCACTCAAGGGGATGCAGCGTTTGGGGTCAAAGGAAAATTGGCACCCCGTTTCATTGGACCGTTCAAGATCATCAGCCGAAGCGGAGAAGTGTCCTACAAACTGGAACTGCCACCCCATCTATAAGAGTTTCATGATGTGTTCCACGTATCGTTGCTCCGGAAGTGCCTGCAAGTTCCCAATGGTACTCATTCTTATCAAGAAGTAGATCATCACACCATTGACCTTAATCATGATCTCACCTACCGAGAGCGACCACTTCGTATTCTCGCCGAGGATGTCCGTTTGACCCAAAGACGGAAGATCAGATTTCTGAAGGTTCAGTGGAGCAACCATTCGGAGGAAAAGCCACCTAGGAACATGAAGATTATTTGGTGCGAGAATTTCCTGGTTTCCTTTCTTCTTCAACTCTGGAATCTCGAGGACGAGATTCTCCTAAGGGGGGAAGTTCTGTAAAACCCCAATCTTCTTAGCCTAGAATTGTGGTGTTATGCTTGAAGGTTTAGCCTTAGTTCAAAACTTTTTGTGTGTGAAAAATAATTGTGACACAATTTTATCTTTGGTTGTTCTTACTAGTCTTGTTTGAATTTTCCCTAGTCATCTAAGTTGTTAGAAGCACTAAAGTAAAAATGGATATAACCAAAAATTCAACTCTTATGATCTTCATGTAAATTAAAACATAGCAAAACTAGAACCTATTATTAAGCAAACCTTACACAATTTTGGTCATGCAAAAGAACCAACTTGGTCTAGTTAAAATATATTTTGGTTTGCTGACTTTAGAAATAATTTTTGGATTTGTTTCAATATAAAAGCAAGGGGTTTAAGTATGCATCAAAAATCAATGACCATTTGCCCCTATTTTCTTTTCTGTTTTGATTTTTCCATCCTATTTTCATTCTGTTATTTAGGGAATTAGTGGGTGAAATTTAGTTTGATCAAATTCACCCCTCAGCTAGTGGTTGGTTACCTTGTGTCTTGATTTTTCATATTCAAAATTTCTTCAGGCATTTTAAAAGAAGAGAAAAAGAAGAAAATGGAGGAGAAGAAGAAAACATAATCTACCCGAGCCCTAGCTACCCCTCCTCTTTCTCTCGACCCTCTCTGCTGGTGATAAGGTGGGGGACAGCACTCCCAGGTCCTGCCCCACCTGCCAGCCTCCCTCTTCCCTCCCTCCTCCACTCATTCTTCTTACTTTTTCTCCCCGGCCAACCCATTCCCTCCTTCTCCTCTTCTACTGGCCCGAACGCGTCACTCCCAACCACCCTCCCTTCTGCCTCTCTCCTGCAGCCCAAGCCAGCCAGTGGCAGCAGAGAACAACCCCTTCCCTCTCCCCTGTGTCTGATGGAACCCTAAATCGGGCAGCCGCTACAAAGCCACCCCCAGCCTCTCCCCTGCTCATTTCTTCACTCCTCGAGTCTCTCACACACCCCCACTTGCCTCCCTCCAAAGCTCGTTCGAGCTCTCATCTTCTGCTGGCCACACCGAGAAGATTTGCTTCTTCTGACCGACGGTAAGAGACGGTCGTAGCCGGCGCCCCTCTGCTCCTTTCTTCGACATTTTTGGCTCTCTGAGATCCCCTCTGCTTAACCTAACTCTCCCTCTCTCTCTCTCTCTCTCTCTTTTGCTCAGAGGTAGCCCATGGACGCCGCACTCGTCCACGACCCGAGGAGCTCGTCGCCGGTGGAGCCATGTATTCCGGCGATGCATGCGCGTTTTGAGGGCACCCCCGGACTTGCGATCGTCTCCTCCTTCTAATCCACCCCTCGTCGTGCCTGCTCGACACCCGAGGTGAGAGAACCATCCACGTCCTCCCCTCTCCTTCTCTGGCTCGCTCCCCTGCTGGCGCGAGGTAGGATACGACGCCCGCGTCGTCGATCTTGTGATCGACGGCTGTGTTTGACTCGCGCTCGTCGTTGACCGTTTTTTCAACCACGCGCGCGTCGCGCCCAGTTGGGCCGGCCCAGCTCCTTTGCTCGCGCAGATCCAAGATATCCCGGGGCGATTTGGCCCAGATCCAGCCCACCCCCTCTGTTTTCTTTTAATCTTTTATCTGTTTAGAAATTCCAGAGAAATAAGAGTCTAGTTTTTATTCATTTGTGGTAGATCTGTGTATGCTTAATTAGTGAGCTTAATTTTTTAGAATAGCTACACATTTTATTAATCATGTGGCATTGGATTTTATCCAAAATATATTCTCAGTTGTGTGCTATAATAGATCTAGTAGAAAGTATGTTTTCCAGTAATTATTTAATAACTTGAGATTTATATATCCAAAGCAGGCAAACTAGGATTTTATGGAAATCCTATCAAAATGCCTAGCAAGATCTATAAGTCTTGCATGCAGGAGATCATTCTAACAAAAGATCTCTTAAGTTTAAGAAAAAGACACCAGTAGGTATTTGGTGATTTTTAATTCTTAAATTAAAACACTTTCTGGAGTAAATCCAATTGGAGGTGGTATATATAAGTGGTAGGTGTCATATACTATAAGGATAGATTTTTCCAGTAGATATTTTATGCTTGATAAATCAATTCTTTAAAACTGGGGGTTATTCCTCATAAAATGTATATTTAGATTCTCAGAGAATGATGTTTGTCTAGTTTTGGTTGTATGAGCTACCTCTGTCCATGAAAGTATGTTTGGTGTATTTTTGTGGAGTAGCCACAAGTTTTATCTAGCATACCACTTTGGTTTGGCACCAAAATAATTTATATTTTGTTCTGTACCTAAATAATGGTCAGAAGTTTACTTTCTTTTGAATCTGGGATAACTTGAGCTAGGAAAATTCAAATTAGGTGAACCAAATTTCTACTGAAATGTAAAATTCATATCTTTCTAAGAAAATTAACTTTGCATTCAGGAGATCTATAAAACAGAAACTACAACCTTTTTGGTGTGGACATCAGTAGCTATTAGATGATTTTTAGCTTCTGTTTGGAAGTAGTTTTTAATGCTCAACCTATTTTCAGAGTTTCCTTTTGTATCCAGGAGTACTGTGTTAGAAGGGTTTCTCTTTTTGAACAGTTCTCTAAAAGTTATGCCTTTTTCATTGAAACAGCACCATAATAACTATTTAAATGCAATACTTGTATTTTCTGTTTTTTGTTTAAAAGCAAGCTGGATCCTAAATCTTGTCAACCTTGTAATCCAGGAGCTAAACTAAACCCTCACACTTGCCTCTTAAAAGCTGAATAGTTTTGTGTTGTTCCTTGAGTGTTATTAGGATACTCCATTTCATGTCATAGTGTAGCACTATATGATTGGTGTATTCTGGTTGTAATTGTGTTGATGACTAGGTGAATCCCTCCTATGGATGATTCTGCTTTATGATACTTGTTGTCTGTGTCTTTACTTTAGATTGTTGTCAACTCGCATTTTAGGATTCAGACTAGTCTCGTTTTATTTTCATGTTACGGTAGATCCGAAGCAGAGGAGGAGCTGAACGTGGTAGCTGAGAACACCTCCGAAGAAGAGCAAGACCAGGGACAGTACTTTGAGCAAGAAAAGCCCACCTCACCACTATGATGAATCCTACTATTTTATCAAGCATTGTTTTGTCTTCAAAATAAAACAATGGATGTTTTACTTCTTTTATGGCACCTTGCCACCCGAAAACTATTTTACCAAATATTGTTTGGCCAAAGATATCTACTAGAATACTATAGATGTTACAAACTAAGTTTTCACTTGATGAGTCTTGTTGTTGAAGGCTCCATCAAGAAGATTAAGTGATCTAGTAGTATATCCTTATTTCTGTAACTCAAAACTATAGGATGGGAACCTATTTGATAAAACTATTTTACGGAGGAAAACCTGAGTTGCTGGGAGAAATTAGTGAGAAAGAAAATGATTTATGAAAACCCGAGATGCTGAGAGCATTCGGAGATGTTGCGAAAACCTGAGCTGCTGGGAGCAGTCGGAGATGGAAGTTTAATTTCGAAGTCCCTGCTGCCGCCCGAACAATTAACCCGTGAAACCACACTACCTGACATGGGTAAGGTTAGCCGGAAACTTGTCTGTTTTAGTATTGGGGCTCTCATACTCTCTATTTGGGCTAGGCCCTCAAAGCCGGGTTGCCGTCTGGATGAGGCAATACACATGTGATGATCGCGCCGGACGATTACGGCGGGTCTCCTGACGTGGCGGTGTGGCGTCCCGAGGAAAGACCAAGTGGTCTAGTGGAACACACGGTGCCGAGGAGAACAAACCTACCGGGAGGCCCCGATACTAGGGTGGTCATAGTGGAAAGTTTTGATCGTGATTTCCGGACCCCCGCATGCTGTCGTATGACGGGCCGTGGCAGACACGGCGGAATGACCGATAGGTGTGGGTAAAGTGTGCAACCTCTGCAGAGTGTAAATCTATTCGAATAGCCGCGTCAGCGGTCATGGACGGTTGGAAAGGCCACCTTGGGCGTCTTGGAGAATAAAGTTGTTTTCAAGAAAAGTGTTTACGGTGATACAACGAGGTACCTGGGAGGTACGGTATTTGGGTGAAGACGGTTGATCTCGGGGAGACATCCAGTCCGATCTCAAATCAGGAAAAAAGGGGTATCCCTATCCTAGTGTTTTGATAAACTTTTACACAAGAAAGATTTGAACTTAGATATGTCCTTGCTACATCTAAGAGAAGAGAATTATATCTCTAAATATTTTCTTCAACAAAGATACAGAGATGTCGTATTCTCTATATAGGAGCCATCCTTGTTTTCGAAAATGCTTTATCTGCATATCCATGAAAAACTGTAAACCTAGAGGTGGTCTTGCGAGTACGTAATTGTACTCACAGGGCTTTGTCCCTGGATATTCAAATGTCTAGATTACAATGAGGAGGCTTATGTCAAGGAGGAGGTGTATGACGATGACTTCGCCGCTTAGTTGTCACCGGTCAACTACACTTGTGGGATAAGCGTCCGGAGATGACAAGGGTCGACGCTAGCCACGAGCTTCCGCTATCTTAGTTAATTCCGTCCCGCGTGACAAGGTTTGTAGACTTGGTCACATGACCATATATGTGTTGTAAGAATTTTTATTCATACGACTTGAATGATGTACCTCTTTAATTCCAATGTTGGTTATGTGATTGCGAAGCACTGACCATTGGGATCGTGATCTTTTACATAACGTGGACATCTCGGACTTGTTTTGAGGGGTCCTCTGTAACATCCCAATATTTTTATTAAAAATCTCTAAAATTTAAAACTTTTCTTTTTATTAAAAATAAAATATTAAATGCATAAGAAAACCAACTATGAAAGACTTCAAACTTATTGGGAAGAGTTTAATAATTCAAATGTCTCACTTTGAACATTTTATTATCTACTATATTTCAAAAACCTTAATATGTAATTTGACAAATATTTTACAAACTACAATCCATTTTATTTTAAGTAAATAGTTTACTTATAAGTAATTGATTTCAACTACTTAGCCTTAGCTATAAATAAATTAAAATAATAATTACAAGTGTTAGTTTTAAACTATTGAAAACATTGTCTATTTGCCAAAAGATTCTTATTCATTTACCTGAATTCAAAACATAGTTTGGATATTTCAAGTCTATAGTTTATAACTTTAATAAATTCATATATTTCATAATTAATGGTTTATCCAAATAAACATTTCATTAGATTCAATGATTTTCATTTATTTTTAAAAACATAAAATGATATCAGGAATATATTATTCTATATAAGAAAAGATTTAAATCTAAAATATTTTCCAAAGTTGTTATGAAGTTTCTCAAATGATTAAGCATAATATAAAACATAATGGTGTACAAAACATTTAGATGGAATTCATTATATTTCCCATTTCCTTAAAATTATTTATATTTAGTTCTTTAATATTATGCCAAAATAAAGATGAATGATTTCAGAAAAACAAGTTTAAATAAATTAAATTCAAACATAATTGAATATGGATATTTCATAAAAATTATTTTAGCCAAATTAAAATATATTAAAACCCTAGTTTTATATTAAACATAAAGTGTCAATTTTGCATTTAATCAATATTTTGAAATTATTATTTTGAAAAGTGTTCAAAACACTCCCACAACTGGTTGAACACAGAGATAATAATTTTACAAATTTTTAGAAATTTGTTTGACTTCATTTGGAGTTATAAATCAAAAGTTATTAAGAAAATAGAAAATCAGAAAAAGAAAAAGATAAATCCCTGACACTGGGACCCACCTGTCAGGGGGAGAGGTTGTCTTCAACCTCCCGCACGGGAATCTCGCCCGAGATCGCCGGAGTCCAATCCGCGCCGTGATGATCGCGTGATGCCCCCTCTCGGTCCCTATTTAAAGCCTGACACCCCCGCCACCTTTCCCCTCTCCTTCCTCTTCGATTCACGCCGCCGGGCTGCCCCATTTCGCTCGCCGGAGTTCTTCAAGCCGCCGCTACATTTCTTCGATTCCGGCGACGAGAGTCACACCCCGGAACCGAGACCGCGCCCGTCCTTCTCCTCGTGTCCGTGCGCACCTGCAGGCTCCTTTTTCCCCTTCTCCACGGCAGACAATCGGGAGGAGAGAAGGAATCGAAGCTCGCCGGCATCGAGCAACCCCGGCCGCATCACCCCCGCCATTCCAGGAAGAACAAGACGACGGCGCCAACTCCTTCGTCATCTACGCGACGCGTCGCGCTCGGAGCTGCCCCCCATTCGTCCGGGGAGGCACCGTAACGACCAGAGCGTCCTCGCCGGGCGCAGCGCCGCCGTCGGCCTCGTCTCCGGCGAAATCCCGCCGCCGGCCTTTGGTCAACTCACTGTAAGCCGTCTGATCTGCAATCTACGGTGTAGATAAGATCTTTTAAACGAACCGGTACAGACAAGATCTGGACCGCCAGATCCAGACCTGACGGCCCAGATCTGTTGACTTATCCACGTCAGCATGCCACGTCAGGTCCAGTCAGCGCCCAGTCAGCGCACACGTGGATATAATTTCTTTTAATTAGATTAAATTGCAGTTTTGCAGAAAAGCCCCTGCCATTTAGATTTATCATAACTTTTTAACCACTACTCCAAATTAAAATATTTTTACATATTTGGAAAGCCCTTGACATGTAGAATATTTTGGATCTGCCAAAATTCAAAATTGACTTAGTTTAAAATATTCAAAATTCAAAGGGTGAATTGAGTATTTTGTCATAACTTTAAATCTGTAAATTCAAAAATTCCAAATAAAATTATTTTAGAAACTTTATAAAATGTGTAATATGTTGCATTTGTTATAAAATAATTTTGAGAATTATTTTGATAATTAAATGGTTGTGTGTTTAATTTGAATAGTTTGACTATTTTTGACATTACTTTTAATACAAACATTATTTTGATTTAATCCAATTGCTATACATTTAATTAAAAGCCCTCTGTCAATTAACACCATTTATAAAATTTTGTTACAAATAATGCTTGAATAATTTAAAATGAATTTAAAGATCATGAGACTTGATTTGATATATTCTAGCACATTATAAAGTTCATTAATTTAAAATTTTATTACTTTGCACCAAGACATAAATAGTTGTCCTAGTCTAGAGAAAGCTCAAATTCCTGTTTATTAATATGATACATAACTTTAATAAGTAAGTTTTATTTAAAACCTTTTTAAATTATTTTAATTCATTTACAAGTGTATATAAATGATATTGGTTAATTAGGTGTTACTAAAAATGTGATCTAAAACCATTATAACAATTTAAATAACTAAGTTATTATTAATACTACAAACTTTGAAGTTGGGAATTAAAAATGTATTGATATGAGAAAACTAAGAAATTCTTGAATTTGATTTTGGTTAAGTTTAATTCTAAACATAATTTTGGGTAAGTGAAACTAATTGTTTTACAGTTGTACTAAAGTGTTAAACCTTGCTTTTAAATTGTGATTGAGTCTACATGATATCCCTTTGGGGCAAACTTTTGAAAACCATTTCATTAGAAAACTTGGAAACACCCATACAACTTTCTCGAGTTGAAAGTATTCTTTGACTCCAGACCATCCCTTGACCAAACCCTTCCAAGAAGACTCGTTACGCTTGTTTTGTTCAATATGGTTTGTGTTGTTGAATTGCTTGTTTATTGGGTGTCCTTTTTACTATATAGTTTGAAACGCGGAGCACCCATTGACTTCGACAAGAGTGTGAGAGAAACGACAATTTTCATAAGGCAAGTGACTTCATAAAACACCTACTATTTTATTCTATTGCATATCTAGTGTTTTCAAACAATATTTGCAAAAGTAGTATGCATGATAGGTTTTTGGGAGATTGTAGTATGCTATGCAAACCTTTTAGGTTTCCCCTTCGAAATTCCAGATTAGACCCCTATTATAATTTAGTGGAAGCAACTGCTGCAAAAATGATTGTTTTATGGTTGATGTGATAAATGAAAATTTCCACTAAATTAATTTAACGCCTGGGTGGATTGGGTCGATCGAGGAGGTTTCAAGTTGAGTGGCTTCTCAGGGCCATGTGTCATGGTTGTCTTCGCCCAGGGTAGTTTCTACTTACCTGGGGCCATGATATGCGGTGTTAACCTGAGTTGCTCACTTGTGGTAGGCCACCCAGGGCTATGAGATTTAAGTCTACACTGAGTCTAGTTTCTTATCGTGCAACCATTGGTCAATATGGGCTCTGTCTTGATGGAGTAAGTTGATGTGGACCTGGGTCAAGAGATTGATGGTGGTAGAGTTGATAGGATGGTGGTAATCTCTTAGTATGATCATGGGAAAGCAACTTCTGAAAAGTCTCGTCTTGATCTTCTCCTTTTCCTTCTCACTAAAGGAGTGTAGAGGATAGTTTGGGTTGATTAAGTCTAATGGTGAAAGTGCACACCCTCTCGAGAGTTAAAACCTAAGATCTTAGCCGTGTCCCCGGCATCGGACAATTGAGTAACTACACAAGGCTGTGTTCTGAAAATCTCCTCATCTATAATTTCTTAATAAAACTTTGTTGGATGAACATGGGTAGGAGACATGGACTTGTCTCGAGATTGTCTCTGAAGGAGAAGATTTTTGATTAAGAAAATTGTTTACCAAAAGTAGGAGAAAATTTTATTTGCGCAATAGCCTTGAGCTCCACCAGCCAAAATTAAGCATATAGTATTAGGAGAATAGTATATTAGAATTTAAAGTCACTTGCCACCACAATTCAATTGTGCTGACCCTTTATAGCTGGGCTGCAACTAAACCTTGCAGAATGTCCGAATGAGGAGTAAGGGGGTCGTCTTCGAGCTACAACCAACATGATTTGCCAGTGGCTTCATGGAGAAGATGTAGCTCCATGCTACCTTTAGGATTGCGTTGAACTCTGAAATAAAGTGTGAACTATTTATTCAGCTAGCATTTCCGCTATGCTAAGTTGTAAGGATATTTGTTTTTGGATCATTTGTCTCGTTCTGTAATAAATTATGACATTGTACTGTGATATTACATCTTATTGGAGAATGTGAGACTTATGTGATCCAAGTCTTTACATTATTCATATGTGCCATTGCTTTCATAAGCATGGGCACTACATCCTCACAGCTATGCACAACCAACACCACAGCCACACCTTTACCCACCACAAATACCCCAACCCCAACTTCTCCCAAATAATCAACTCCAAATACACACACACGCAGAGCTGAGGAACAACCCAAGACAGTGGGAAGAACACCAATACTATCAGCGACAAGCTGAACCACCAGACAGAGGACATAATGCTCGATGGCAAAGATATCAAGATAATGATAAAGATGCTCAATTCTATCGATCAATTGCCAAAGCACAAAAAATGGGCTTTCCTAAGTTTGATGGCACAAACCCTGAAGAATGGCTTCGACGCACACACAAATACTTTGGAATGGTGTATGTTCCCAAGGTTGCCAAGTTGGATTATGCTCAAGTGTATATCACAGGGAGGGCTGATACATGGTTAAGAAACTCGGGAGTCCTAGAAAAGAACCTTAGTTGGAAGGACCTTTGTGATGCCATAGTGCAATGTTTTTCAACAACAAGTTCTTATGAAGCTGTGGAAGACTTCAATTCGGTCAAGCACGGCTATAGTACTGTCTCAGATTATACATACAAGTTTGAAGAGCGCATGGCAAACTATAAAAAGAAAATCCTGATGTGAAAGAAGCATATTACATCAAAGGTTACATCAATGGTCTCAGAGGTGAAATAAAGCACTATACGAAACCACTGAAACCATGTACATTGTATGAAGCAGTAGATTATGCCAAGGACATGGAAAAAGGTCTGAATGCAATAATGCAGAGTAAAAAAAAGAGGTTCAGTAGCAGCAACACAACAGTGAGAACTAGCTATGGGGGGCAGTTTCCTGCTAGACCAAAACCTGTGGGAGAGTCAACACCAGACAAAACTGAACTTGATAAGCCCAAAGGAAGACCAGAAGCAAAATTCTCTGAACCAGGGAAATGCAAGTACTGCGGCCAAAAATGGTTTTTTGGGCACAAGTGTAAACAATTCAAAAACCTGAACCTGATGGCTACAAAAGAACCAACATCCAAAGAGGAAGAAGTATACCAAGATGCTGTCAGCCCAGAACAATAAAGCAATGAAGAAGGTGATCCAAAAGGAGAAGTTCATCAAATGCAAATCTCTTTAAATGCAGTGAATGGTCACTCTTATAAAAACACTTTTACCTTGAGCATCCTCGTTGGGGGTAAACTAGCTGTCGCCCTGGTCGATACGGGGAGCACACATACCTTCATTGATTTGAAGTTTAGCACAAAAATAAAGTGCAAAACAGCCACAAATTCATTGGAGAAGGTGTTAGTGGCTGGTGGAGGAGAACTTCAAACAGGATCCCATTTGGTTGGCACCCCATACACAATACAAAACCAGCATTTCCACAATGAGTTCAAAATCATTCCTCTCAAGGGTTATGACATGGTTTTGGGAGGTGATTGGTTAGCTCAACACAGTCCAATCACCTTTGATTATCAAACTGGGAACTTGGCAATCAACAAGGAAGGGATAGAGAAAATTACACTGGTGGATGAATCTCTCACCAAAGGAGTGCAGTTGATATCAATGGAAGAACTCGAGAAGACATTCTCTAAAGAAGCAGTTGGGTACTATCTTTTCCCTTTGTCCACTTCAGATTCACTAGCCACAGCTGAACAACAAGAAATTGTAGCGGCCCATCTTTTATTAAAGATGGAACACCTGCGTTAAGTGTTAGTCCCTGGATCACTGCCAGCACCATAGTACAGAATATAAAGTATCATTGCATAAGTATCAAATTACTACAACGAGATCCAAAAATAGCTAAGTATAAATTTATTACAAGGAGCATAGTCATGAACTAGCTAGAATATTCAGAGTTCACAACGAAAGCAAATAGCAATGAGCCTCATCTTCAAGCATGCGCCACAGGCAGACATGTTGGGTGTAGACTCGAGTCCAAACGTATTCTTCATTTGAAGTACCTGCACATTTGAATATGCAGCCCCGGAAGGAGGTCAATAAAATGAAGTATTGGCAAGTGACTATGGTGGTTAATAAACGACAAGTCTAATTCTATATGCATATTTGGCTTGGTGGAGTTGTAGGCTATTTTTGCAGAAAGCAAGTTTTCTCCTATCTTTTGTAAAACACTTTTGTTTTTCAAAGACTTGGCACCAAGGGATAAAGCCCAAGTGCACCAACAATTCTTTCCTTAGTCAAATTTTACTTTATGAAAACAGTGTTGAGATTCTTCCACCAATCCTTGTCCAGTTGCTCGAAGTAGTCCATTTCCGGGGACACGGCTAAGTACTTAGATTGTTGACTCTGCAGAGGTTGTGCACTTTCACCTTTAGACTCAATTAGCCCGGGAATCCTATACACGCGGAATGTATTAAGGAAATGAGAGAATTGAGACAAAAACTTTCATAAGAAGAATTCAACCATACTAGCAAGACCCGTTCCACCTACCAACTCTACATCTACTTGTCAAGCTGACAGGTTGAACTCTCACAACTTAATTGTTCTAGACAGAGCCCATTGTCAAAAGGCTGCACAAGAAGCATCTAAACTTGGAGGGACTTAGTAATATCTTTGTTTCTGGGTGGCCATCCACAAGTGCACTTTTGGGTGAAAACCACATGCTCATGGCCCTAAGTAGAATAGAAATTCATCCTAGGCGACGACAACCACAAGCATAGTCCCAAATAGCCACTCAACATAAACCATACCAACCAATCCACTCAGGTGTGTATTTTAAGTTTAACACTTAGAAATATTTCCATAACATGGTAAGTAAACAATTTTATAGCATTGCTAAGAATCTAATAAAACTTTTTAATTGGCTGGATGGTAAAGGATAGCTACACACTACTAGGAATTTTGCAAAGCATATAGCAAACTTAGCATAATAAAATAACACAAAATTTTCCTATCATGCATACTACTAAAAATATTCTACTAATGCATATATGAAAATATTGGGTAGTTCATGGATGTCACTTGCCTTGGTAACAGGAGGAGCAAGCACAACAAGAATAACAATCACAAGCAAGTCCTTCCTCCTCTTCACAATCTAGCACAAGAAATAAATAAATACACACACATTACAACACTTAAAGCACCAAAACATAAACATGTATGCATGCATGATGTGTTATGAGTAAAGCAAGACACACTTATTAACATTTTATATTTTCTCTTAGTAAATGCATGAAATGCAATTTCCAGGAATTTCTTATTTTAAATATCAATTATTGGAAAACAATAAAGCAAAAAAAATAAGGTTCTACAACTACAAACTTTCATTCTTTTACGAAAAGTTTTCAACTAAAAACTCAAGTTGAACTTTCTGGTCAGAGGACAATAATGCAAATCTAAAACAATTAAATTTATTACAAAAGCATTTTTATTATTTAAGTTATGAATTTAAATAGCCGAAATTCTATTCTGATAATTACACAAATTAAAATTATCAAAAGGAAAAACAAATGATGCAGAAATAAACTACACGAGCAGGGCTATCCGTGGATATAAAAATTATCAAATTTGGACTTACAGATCAAAAGATATGAATTTTCCAAGTTTTACATATTTTCTGTTTTTATTTACTAAATTCAGCCTAAAATAGAAAAAGGAAGGGCTACGTGACGCGATCTGATTCGTCGATACCGTTTCGACGCGGATCGGCACCGAGGCCGTCCGATCTAACTAGAAATGAATGCGCCAGATTAATCAGCAGTTAAAAGAAAACAAATAAAAACGGATCCATTGGATCTAGATCCAACGATCCAGATGCGATGGCCAGAAGCGGGCGGCGCGAGTCGCCGGAGTTCCTCCGACCGCGGCGGAGCCACGGCCGGCATCGCGTGTGCACGACTTCTAGGGTCCTACGGGACGAACGGAGCTTACCGCGGCGTAGAGGGCGTTGAGGCGGGGTCGGTGGCGAGGCGTTGCTCTTCAGAGCGTCGTTGTTCGCCGAGAATCCCTCGCCGGAGTTGAAGATTGCGGGCGGCGGCGTCAGACGCGGACGGAGGCGGCGTTCGGCTGTGATTCTAGGCACCGCACTACGTCAAAAACAAGCGCAAAGAATAATGGCAACGAGGGGAGGAGAAAGGAGGGTCCGTCGTGACCGGGGTGTGCCGTACGATGAATTTTTACGGCGGCGGCGGTGGCGGAGCTCCGAGCTCGCTCGTGAGCAGCCCGGCGGCGGACGTGATTAGGGTTTGGGGTGGGGAGGCTAGCGGCGGGGTGAAAGCTTAAATAGGATTCGCGCTCGGATTTCTCGGCGGACATGGATCGGATCATGCGCGGTCTTCGGCTAAAGGTGGAAGAACCTGACAGGTGGGCCCCACCTGTCAGCGAGAGGAAGAGAGAGAAGAGGGCTGTCGTGCTGGTTTGTTGGGCCGACGCCGGGCCGAGGCAGCGCGTGCGGTAGATAGGAGAATGGGCCGGCTCATTTTCTTTTTCCTATTTATCTTTTATCAAATTAATTTCTGTTTTCAAAACTGATTTCAAAAATGATTTTTAAACTTATTCAAACATTTTAGAAAAATACATAAAAATATATTTTGGAAAGCTTATTAAATTTAGAAGCTTTTAGTATCATTCTTGCCTATCAAATAAATTGATAAAATATAAATATTATAAGAAGTATAAATATACAACTTTATGGAATTAAAAATTATTTAAACTTCTAATTGAATTTTTATTTAGTACTTATGTGATTTAAATGTCATGCCTATAAGATGAATGATGCATGAATGCAAGTTTTAAAATTTTGAGAAATTTGGGATGTTACAGACTAACACCCTTATGAGGAAGCTCGCCCTCGAGCTTCGGAAAGGTCAGCAAATAGGTGAGGATGTTCTTCTCGAAGGTCATCTTCTCGTTCCCAAGTGGCTTCTTCCTCCGTGTGATGATTCCACTGAACCTTGCAGAACTTGATGGTTTTGGTACGGGTGACTCTTTCTGCTGTATGTAATACCTTGATGGGCTTCTCTTCATAGGTCTGGTCACTCTCTAATTGTACGTCCTCGAGGGGGACAGTATCCTTCAAAGGAACTCCCATCATCTCGGGATGACATTTCTTCAACTGACTGACATGGAACACATTATGGACAGCAGACAGAACTTCTGGCAGTTCTAACTCATATGACACTTCACCTTTGCGAGAAAGGATTTTGAATTGTCCAATGAATCGAGGTGCTAACTTTCCTTTGATTTCAAACCTTTTTACACCCCGAAGTGGTGACACTCTAAGATAGGCTCTATCACCCACCTCGTAGGTGACTTATCTATGTTTGGAATCTGCGTAGCTTTTCTGGCGTGACTGTGCTATGTTCAATCTATCTTTAATCAGTCTGACCTTCTCTTCAGCATCCTGGATTATATCAGGTCCAAAGAAACTTCGTTCTCCTACACCACTCCACAACAATGGGGTTGTGCATTTCTTTCCATATAAGGCTTCAAACGGTGCTATCTCAATGCTGGCTTGGTAACTATTATTGTAGGAGAACTCAGCGTAAGGTAGATTATCATCCCAGCTAGATCCATAATCGAGCGCACAAGCTCTTAACATATCCTCTAAAATCTGATTTACTCTTTCAGTCTGACCATCTGTTTGCGGGTGAAAATCCGAACTGAATTCCAATCTGGTTCCCAATGATTCGTGCAACTGCTTCCAGAAATGCGATGTGAACTGGGTTCCTCTATCAGTCACGATACTCTTAGGAACGCCATGAAGGCACACAATTATTTTCATGTAAATATCAGCTAACTTAGCACTAGTATAAGTGGTCTTCACGGGTATAAAGTGAGCTATTTTTGTTAGACGGCAAACAATAACCCAAATAGAATCATAACCCGATTTGGTCCTTGGTAATCCTGTGATGAAATCAATTCCAATAGAGTCCCACTTCCAGTCTGGCACTTTCAAAGGTTGTAAAAGTTCTCTGGTTTCTGATGTTCTGCTTTTACCTGACTGCATATATCACACTTTGCGATATATTCTGCTATTTCACTCTTCAGATTGTTCCACCAAAACCTGTCCTTCACATCCATATACATCTTGGTATTTCCCGGGTGAATGGAATAAGGTGTCTCATGGGCTTCTTGCAGAATTAACTTCCTAAGATCAGGGTCATTGGCCACACACATACGTTTTTCAAACCACAAAATTCCTTGCTCATCTTCATGGTAGCTTTTCCCGCTCTCAGATTGACTTTGATTTCTTCTATTTCATTGTCTCCCTTCTGAGCTTCGCGTATCTTGTCCATCAAGGTTGGTTGTACTACTAATGAGGCTACAAAACCTTCTGGTACTACTTCCAATCTGAGGTCCTTGAATGCCTTGCATAAATCCTCGGGTATTTCTTCCGCCGTGAGGCCATTCACATACACCTTACGACTCAGGGCATCCGCTACTTCATTAGCCTTTCTCGGATGGTATTGGAGACTTAGATCATAATCTTTGATAAGTTCCAACCATCTTCTCTGCCTCATGTTCAATTCCTTCTGAGTGAAAATGTACTTCAAATTTTTGTAGTCAATGAATACTTCACATCTTTTCCCCATCAGATAGTGTCTCCAAGTCTTCAGGGCATGTACTACTGAGGCTAACTCGAGATCGTGAGTAGGATAATTTGCTTCATGTTTCTTGAACTTTCTAGAGGCATAAGATGCCACTCGGCCTTCCTGCATCAATACACTTCCAAGACCTTGGCTTGAAGCATCACAGTACACTTGGAATTCCTTCTCTAAATCAGGTAAGCATAGAACAGGGGCTGAAACTAGACGTTTCTTCAATTCCTGAAAACTGGCTTCACATGCCTCAGTCCACTCAAACTTCTTCTCGTTCTTCAATAATTCCATCAAGGCCTTGGCAATCTTGGAAAAGTTTTCAATGAATATTTGGTAGTATCCTGCTAGACCAAGAAAACTCCGTAATTCTTCCACATTCTTTGGCGGCTCCCAATTAGTTACAGCTGGAACTTTTTAAGGATCTACCGCTATACCTTCCTTGGACACCACATGGCCTTGAAATCCGACTTGTTCTAACCAAAACTCACATTTGCCTTGGAGTAGATTAAAATTTCATCGATGAAAACTACCACAAACTTATCCCGAAAATCCATGAACACTTTATTCATCATATTCATGAAATAGGCTGGAGCATTGGTTAATCCAAAGGGCATTACAGTGTACTCATAGGAGCCATATCTTGCAACAAATGCAGTCTTGGGTATATCCATTTCTCTAACTTCCATTTGGAGGTACCCTGATCGCAGATCGATCTTTGAGAAAACACAAGCACCTTCCAGTTGATCAAATAGTTCATTAATTTTGGGTAGCGGGTACTTGTTTTTGATAGTTTGTTCATTTATATCCCTGTAGTCCGTGACTAGCCTCTGGGTTTGATCTTTCTTTTTAACAAATAAGACTGGTGCTCCCCATGGCGATGAACTTGTAACATCCCAACATTTTATAATGTTTGAAAATCACTAAAATTTAAAACTTTTGTTTTTGATTAAAATAAAACATTAAATGCATAAGAAAACCAACTATAAAAGACTTCAACCATATTGAAAGGGTTTAATATTTCAAATATCTCATTTTAACATAATGTTCAAAAGTTGTTTCTAGTTAAACATTACATTTCTTATTGTATTTAAAAAACCCTAATATGTAAATACTTCAAACCATTTCATTTTAATAAAATAGTTTCCTTATAAGAAACTAATTTCAACCACTTAGTCATATCTATTAATAAATTCAAAACTATTTAAGGTGGTATAATTGTCAAATAGTTTTCATTCATCTAACTAAATTCAAGTTATAGCTTTGGATTATAATTTTATAATTCATTACTTTAAAACTTCATAGATTATATAATTAATGAATTATCCAAATAAAATTTTCATTTGCTTAAATAAATTTCATTTATTTTCAAAGCATGAAATGATTAGTATATTCTAAATAAGAAATGAATTAAAACTAAAATCTTTTCCAAAGTTGTTATGAAGTTTCAATTGAATTATCTTAATATAAAATATAATGGTGCACAAATTAATTGAATAGAATACATTATTTTCCCTTGTTATTTTCATATAGTATGTGTTATTATACTAAAGCCTAAAATGAATTTAGTATTTGGAAATGAGTTTAAATGACTTAAATTCAAACATATTGGAATGTGGGTATTTTTCAAATTTTATTTAGCCAAAATAAAATTTCATTAAGATATAATTTCAAATTTGACTTTAAGTGTCAAATTTGTATTTAATCAATATTTCAAAATTTTATTTTTCAAAAATGTTCAAAACATGCCCACAACTGGTTTAACACAAAGATAATAGTTTTACCAATTTTTATAAATTTGTTTGACATCATTTGGACAATTAAATCAAAAGATATGAATTAAAAGAAAATTCAGAAAAGAAAAAGGAAAATTGCTGACGTCAGCTTGTCTTCAAGCTCTGTCCAGAAATCGCGCCCCCGATTCCCTCTCCAAATACGGCGTGATTGATGCGTGTTGTTTCCCCCCGCTCGGCCTATAAAACCTCCACAACCCCCTCGTTCATTTGCCCCAAACCCTAGCCTCTAATACGCCGCCAGGCTGGAGAAAACGCTCGCCGGAGTTCTGAAAGGAATATGCCCGAGAGGCAATAATAAAGTGGTTATTATATTATTCCATGTCTATTATAAATGTTTATTTCTCATGCTAGAATTGTATTAACTGGAAACGTTAATACATGTGTGACTAATGAACAAATAAGAGTTCCTAGTAACGCCTCTCGTTTAACTAGCTCGTTGATTAACTGATGATTAAGGTTTCCTGATCATGAACATTGGATGTTGTTAATAGCGGGATCACGTCATTAGGAGAATGATGTGATGAACACACACCCAAATTAAGTATAGCAATGCGATCGAGTCATTAAGTTTACATTGTTATACTAAGCATATGAAGTAATCCTAATCCTTAGACCATGAGATCATGTCAATCACTAACACCGGAAGAATGCTTTGATAACATCAAACGTCACACCGTAACAGGGTGATTATAAAGGTGGCGTTGGGTATTCCGAAAGTATTAGTTGAGGCTCATGGATCAAGAAGTGGGATTTGTCCATCCAGATGACGGAGAGATATACTCTGGGCCCTCTCGGTGATATCACATCGACACCGCTTGCAAGCACGTGACGAGGTCACAAGGATGTCATATCACATAACGAGTAAAGAGTACTTGTTGGGAACGAGATCGAACTAGGTATAGATGATACCAATGATCGGATCTCGGACAAGTAAAATATCGCGAGACAAAAGGAATTGGTTATGACGTTTTTTGGTTCACACGATCACAAGATTCATCGTCGAATATGTAGGAGTCATTACGGATCTCCAGATCCCGCTGTTGACTATTGATCGGAGAGGTGTCTCGATCATGTCTACATTATTCACGAACCGTAGGGTGACACACTTAAGGTTTGTGGACGCTTTTGGGTAGACACAGAATTTCGGAGAAAAGTTTGGATAGCACCAAAATTGTTTCGGGTAATATTGAAATAGTTCAAGGAGTTAATTGTCAATGGTTGCCAATGGTTGTTAATAGAATTAACAAATGAACCAAGGGGGTAAGTGTTAATGTTTGTTAATAGAATTAACAAATATTAAAAAGAAATGAAATTGTTTTATTTAATAAAGAAAACCCCTTGGAATTTTGAGTGGGAATTGATGAGAGAATGAGTGGGTTGAGTGGAGACTCCACTCACATGATGAGGGGAGAGGTGGGGGCACACCAAATTCGTGGCTCCCTCCCCCTCCTATATAAAGAGGGGTGTAAGATCCCTCTCCCCACACACTTGCCTCTCTCTCCCTCCTCCCGCTGCTCCACCTTCCAGCCATCCGCTTGGCGAATCCATGGCCGATTAGTTTCTCCACCACAGCACGCCGTCGTGCTGCTGGAGTTTCCGGTGGTTCTACTACTTCCGCTGCCCCGCTGGATCGAGTGAACGAAGGTCGTCATCAAGCCGTACGTGTGACCGAGTATGGAGGCGCTGCCCGTTGCAGCGCACATCTTCACGATCTTGAGATCAGCGAGTGAACGACTACATCATCCACGAGAATTATTCTCGAAACGCTTACGGTCTTCAAGTGTTAGTTCTCTTGGAATTTGTTCCACTCGTTACGAGCATCTCCTAAACTAGATCTTGGCTTGTTGGTTTGTTCACACCATAGGAAATTTTTTGTTTTCTATGCTACGAACCCATCAGTGGTATCAGAGCCGTGTCTATGCGTAGATGCTTTGTACGGGTAGAACACATATGTGTATGTGGGCGTTGATGATCATGTTATTGCTTCCTTTGTATATTTTGTATCTTAGTGTCATAGTAGGATGAAGCGGCCCGGACTAAACTTACATGTCCACGCACATGAGACTTGTTCCACGACTGACATGCAACTTGTTTTGCATAAGTGGCTTTGCGGGTGTCTGTCTCTCCTACTA
Source organism: Poa annua (assembly GCA_026929855.1). NCBI lineage: Eukaryota > Viridiplantae > Streptophyta > Magnoliopsida > Poales > Poaceae > Poa > Poa annua. The sequence goes on from CM049430.1 coordinate 85,896,932, forward strand.
TAGTTAATATATAAAATAGAACAGGTTGCTAATAATATTTTCATCACCGTTGTGGTTTCATGTTCGTAGGTAAGAACGGTTCTATCTTCGAAAGCCCTAAGCCACGTAAAATATGCAAAAATAAATTAGATGAATGGACAATGATGTCTCCTAGAGGGGGGGGGGGGTGAATAGGCGGTTTAAAACTTTTCCGGTTTAGGCTTGATAATTGCGGAATAAAACTAGGTGTTTAAATTAACAAGCCGACAACCTAAATAAACTTGGCTCACCTATGTGCACCAACAACTTATGCTAAGCAAGATAAACAACAAGGTGATAGTAATAGAATACTTCAAGCACGAAGGCTATCACAATGTAAAGTGCATAAGTAAAAGCTCGGGTATAGAAATAACCGATGCACGCGGAGACGAGGATGTATTCCCGAGTTCCTCCTTGTTAAGGGAGTACGTCTCGTTGGAGAGGTGTGAACCGACACAACGGTTCAACAACCACAAAGGTTTCACCTTCTTCTCCGGTGAACCGCACCACAAAGGCTTGGTTCACCTTCCACCATCGGAATTCCTTCGAGACGGAATCCGGAGCCTTTCAACAACAATCCGGGGCACAACCCACAATGAGATTGGGGGCTCCCGAACGGCCTCCAACAACAATCCGGGGCACAACCCACAATGGGATTGGGGGCTCCCGAACGGCTTCAAGTGACCACACAAGGGTCCAACCACCACAAAGGCGTCTAGGGTCCAAGGACCCAAGAGTAACAAGCTCACAAACTTTCAACTTCCACGAATCCTCGTGGAGAGCACACCGATGCACCAAATGCAAAAGGCAAGAGCACAAGTGCTCAAAATCCTTCACTCTCAAATTCCAACAAAGCAACAAATGCTTATGGGGGAATAAGAGAGGAAGAACAAAGAGGAGATGCACCAAGAACTCCAAGATCAAGATCTACAAGGTTTCCCTCACTTAGAGGAGAAATCGACCGGTGAAAACGTAGATCAAGATCACCTCTCACTTTCCCTCAAATATTAGCAAGAACCATGGGAGGGATGGAGAGGAAGAGCAAGCTTTCCAAAGGGCAACAATGGAGGAGAGAGAGGAGAAAGACTTGCTAGAAGCTTAGAAAACCATTGGGGAAGAAGGCCCCTTAAATAGCTCAACCCAAAATCCAGTCGTTGGGTGCAGATTCGCGCCGTAGCGGTACTACCGCTGGCCCTAGCGGTACTACCGCCCCCCTAGGGAGTTAGGGCATCAAAACGGGCTGAAAACAGGCTTCCGTAGCGGTACTACCGCCCCGGGCAGCGGTACTACCCCCCCCCCCCCCCGGCGGAACTACCGCTCCCGGTACCGCCGAAAACAGCTCTCTGTTAGCTCCGGCGGTACCTCGGGCGGTACCGCGGCGATACTACCGCTACAGCAAAAAACAACATAAACTGATAAACGAAAACGTCAATATCTTTTCCATCCGGACTCCGTTTTCGATGATTTTTGGCTCGTTGGAATCATTACAACGAGCTCTACTTGAATGTGCATAGAAACATCACAGTCCATCATGTGAGGATAAAACCAAATGGGGAAATGTTGAACTTTCCTAAACAATGCAAACCAGTAAAAACTCCTTCATCAAAAACGCAACAAGATATTCATACGAAATCTGTTTTTGATGAACTAGAGCTTAGTATGGAGATAAACCAAGCTCTAAATCCTCACGTGGATAAAAGGCAACAAGTTTTCCAAAGTAAAACCATTTTCGAAGGACTTGGTCTTGTCATGAAGATCACGACAAGCACCAAAACTCAACACGGAGAAAAACCAAATAAGAACCAAGAAACATGATATGCCAAGCATGCAAAGGTTTGAGCTCTCCACAAAGATGCGATCAAGTTACTCACTCGAGAGCCCCTCTTGATAGTACGCCTATCTAACCTATAGCCCTATCAAGATCATACCTTTGCCATGAGCATTCCACTTGGGCTAGATGATGACGATCTTGACTCTCTCAAGTTGAAACACCTATCTTGTTTGTGCTTGCTAGCACATGCTTGATGAAGACTTCTCCAAATGCTCCCCCATACTCCATTATGGGAGGGCCTCGCTAAGCTTCTTCTTCATGTCTCCTTTGCAAGCTTCAATCAAAAGATATCTTCCGAGATACATCTTATTGAGCTTGCACTTCATATTCTTCTCTTGATATGTATGATGGCTTGGGGTTAAACATGATTGTTCACTCAATCTTCTATTCCAAGCCATACTTGCAATGAGCTCAACTCTACACATGACCATTCTTCATATAAACGCTTTGAATAGAGCATTGGTCATTAAGTCATCTTGAAGAGTCCAACACATGTACTCCTATAATTTCCCATGGACAAGATATATAAGAATATCTCAATGTAAACATTAGTCCATAAGGATTGTCATTAATTACCAAAACCACGCATGGGGGCAACCATGCACTTTCAATCTCCCCCATTTTGGTAATTGATGACAATCCCTTTTACGAGGGTTTATATAATGAATTTAAGCAACCATGCAACACAAAGAGCAAGGATGCAAGAGAACAAACCCATATTCCCTTAAACCCTCTAAATTTCTCCCCCATTGGCATCGATTGCCGAAATGGGAAGAAAAACTTAGAAGGCAAATATAGTGAGAGCTCCCCCATAATGTGTGCATTTCTCATAATATGAGTGAAATCAAATGCACATATCCAATGACGAATAGATGGAGGGAGATCAAACTATATAGAGGATCCAAAGATTGCAAAAAAATATCAAATGGAAAGATAGTTCAACGAAATAAGCAAGCAATCAGAAGGATCCGAAAAGTGTTCTAAATATCATGAGGGAACTCCCCAAGGTACGTGCACAAATAGGATTTGTATTTCAATATAGTGTGCACAACATGGAATCCTCACTCCCTCCTAGATAAATTCGAACACAAGCTCATGCAAGAGAATGTAAATGATAAAAGAGGCAAAACAACTTTCACCTAATAAAATGTTTTGCAACAAGAGCAAGGAGCGGTAAATCAAATAATGAGTGTGAGATAGAAAGACATTATAGGAGACTAATACAAGGATGATAGCATCCACATAGTCTTTCAAGAAGAGTTGCACATAGTGCATATCGTGTCTTTTCCATACCCACACACCAAAAGAGGTATAGCAAATAACTCCACAAGCTTAGTAAAATGCAAAAAGCATAACACATGAAAAATAAAGCTTGTTCCTTTTAGAAACCACCAAAGAACTAAAAGCAAAAAGAGGTGGTCACTAAAGAATTGGAATATCAATAAAAGATGTAACTAATCTCATGTGTATAAGTTTCTAAGTACACACAAATCACTAAGATATGGGTCTAAAAATAAACATGTACACACAAGATAGGTACAAGGGAAAAGATCATGATATCTAAGAGGAAGTCATAAATACACCAATAAGATCTTTGCTTAAAAGCATAACACAAGGCTCAATTTTAACTTAACAGGATATAGAGGAACTTCAAACACATACTCATCATAGCATCAAACGTATCCACAAGGGATAAGGTGATAAAAGGATGATCCGAGAAAGATAACAAGTATCACGAAAGGCAAATGATTTAAAGAAACATCAATATTGCACATGAGAGACTTTAAGTAGAAAATGCTAGATTGACATACTTGGGATCGATGAATCATAGAAATGAATATATAGTACCCTTATATGTAATCATCCCGGCTTACTCATATTTGCAATAAAGACGTTTTGCAAGAACCAAATTGATTGCAACAAAAAGATTCATGCCAAGATACAACCTACACAAGGTTGAAAGCTAGAAATGTATGCATGAGGTAGATACTTGTTACCGAGATAGTATTGGTGATGTAGAAGATAAGAGTGAACCATCATCCAATGGACACATGGTGGCACCATCTTGTAGATGAGACAAGCTTCCAATGCATCTCAAGTGTACCTAAAACAAATTTAAGTACAACATAGTACCCAAACTAATTGGGTCCAAAGTAGTTAGAGCAACTACAACACATAGGACAAACTCCACATAAATATGTGCATATTGATATGAAATTGAATTTCATGCACATCTTAGCCATTTAGGATTTGATGGAGTTTATCCTTTATATTTGATCAACGAAAGTAAGCATGCCATAAGATATACATATAATAAATATGCATGCACAAGACTTTCAAGAACCAAGCGAGATATAATTTAGACAGAACACCAAGTAAACCAACAAAGCACACACAAGTGTGACAAGAAAACAAATTTTCCAAATTATATCAAATACCCAAATCAACACATGATTGAAGATACCACTTTGAAAAGATACCAATGAAAACAAGAGACCAATTGATGAAAAATATCATCAAGGAATAAACCAAACCCTCTACACTTTTCATGATGGCACAAGGTACCAAGACGAAGAATGTTTGTCTTCCAAGGAGACACGTCATCTGGATCAAATATCAAACGGAGACAACTAATGTTCAAAAAGCATATAGGATTGCTCCCCCACGATGTGTGCATTATTTAGGATTTTGCATTTGAATACACAATGCACACACATGAGATCATCACTCTCCATGTATATTATTCAAACACTAGTCATGTTCAAGAAAGGCAAGAAATTGCAATACCAAATTAAAGAACAGTGTTTTACTCAAAGTAGGATAGCTTCCCAAAGAATAGTGCATTATCAAGAAGTATGACTTTTGAATGTCAATGCACAAGAATTGGTTCATTGCTTTTCCCAACTCAAGAAAGCACTAAATAACTTTTAAGTAGAGCAATAAAGGATCCAAAAGATACAATGAAGACAAATGAGAGTTAGATCAAAACAAATCCTTGGCAATCAAATAAAGCAATTCAAAGCAAGAGCCAAAGCGAATATGATCAATATATTTACCACAAAAAGATTATCACTTGTCAAGACAAGTAATGTATGGAGATATTTCTCGGAGGTGGCTTGCAAAGATATATTCAAGATCATATTCACAAAGCATATGGCAAATGATAGGAATTAAAAGTGTCGTCGTGGCGAACAGACAGATGCCTACGGGTAGGCTAATTTGTGGGGCCGATGGACGCTAGGGGATCTCGGGGAGGGATTGCGCGATGAACTCGCGCGCAGGATAACTCTACCGACACAGTGACACAAGGTTTTACCCTGCTTCGGGGCTCTCGTGAGGAGATAAAACCCCTACTGCAGCATCTAGCCTACTCGGTATATTTCTCCTCTTTATATCCGGGCTACAATATGCTCCGCGAGCTGCTAGGTATGCCTCCATGAGGTTTTGGGAGCAAATAGAAAGGGGGGAAATGAAGTGGTGGGGTGGTGGTCTCTCCCCTCCCCCTCCCCCTGGGGCCCTTTATATAGGAGAGCCCAGGGGACAAGCTGGGGACAAGGAGACAAGAAATACTATTCACTACGCACTGTAGCCGACATGACCACTGGGGTCCCATCAGCACTGTTCACTGCGCAGTCACAGTGTACTCTAGTCAAATCACTGGTACTGTCATTTTGTCCTGTTGTGCCTGTCCTGGCATCTTCTCATCTCCTGCAGTGATGATAATTCTGCTATCTTGCCGAATCATACGGGGATTTAGCCAATCTCAACCTTTGACCGGTATCCACTCGCGAGCCCGAAGCGGATATGGAGATGCCGGTATGTCCGAGGTCAACGCGAAGGTCGTGCGGCCGTGGGCATGTCAGAGGAGACCGAGGTCGAGGGAGCATCCGGGCAAGACCGGGATGGTCGGACCCCTGGGCGAGTCCGGGCTTGGCGGCGGTGCCGGAGGCGTGGTCGGGCGCGGCTGACGCCGGGGACGCCGGGCTGCAGGGGATGCCGGGGCGTTGCTGTCCCCTCCGATGCCGGACTGCGGTGTCGGAGCGGAGCAAGGCGAGGGGCGCGGCGTGCCGGAGCTGGACTCGGGGCGCCGACGGCTTGGTCGTGGACGAGGGGATCCCGCGCAGCCATGTCGGGTGTCGCCGAGATGAGGGGCTCCCGGGGGCGCGCGGTGCCGAGGTCGGTCGAGCGCGGCCGGACTGAGGTAGAGGACGAGGTCGGGGGCGGCTGCCGGACCGAAGTCGGGGGAGATGCCGGCGTGGTCGCCGAGGATGGAGAGGAAGTCGGGGAAGCCGGGACGCAGGCGGGGAGGAGGCCGGAGGTGGTGGTCGACCCGAGACGCGGGCGGAGGAGGTCGGGCGGCGACTCGACGGTGTCGGAGGTCGTGGATGTCGGGGAGGGGAAGCCGGGCGTAGGGGGACGCCGGGGCGCGGCCGAGGTCGGGCGGAGGCGCAGACGCCGGAGTCCTCCGTCGGGTGGCGCGGGCGTCCGGTGCCGAGGCCGAGCTCGGGCGGATCCGGCGAGGAGGAGTTCGGGCGGCACGGCGATGGTGGAGGAGGCGCGGCGATGCGGTCGGTGACGCTGCGTGTCGGCGGGGGTCGGGAATGGCGTGATGCAGGGCGTGGACGAGGTGTCGATGCGGTTGGCGAAGACTTGGTCGCGGGCGAGGTGGGGGCGACCGGGATGAGGATGCCAGCCCACTCGGTTGGACCGAGATGCGGATCTCGGCTCGCAGGGAATTGGGCACAGCACTTCTCATTTCGGCCCGAGATGCCATTCTCCTCTTTTTTCTTTATTCTTCTCCTATTTAAATGTATTTAAACCTGCAACACTAAGAAACAAACCCATATTTTCAGGGTACCGGGGAATTACATCCCCGACAAAAAGCCATGCTTAGATAGATAGATATTCTTGATAGCTTGACAAATCATGCGAAGGTGCAAAGCAACTCCAAGGAGTAGCTTGAAACAATTGGCTTCCCCAAAGATACATGAGAACATATTTGGGAAAGCCATACCAAGAACATCCTCCACAAACAAGATCCAAAAGAGTGAGAGACAAAAAGCATTTAAGTAAATGGAAACTTGTTTGAGCAACATGCCACATAGGAACAAGATAACTAGCAATATCAATTCTAGGTGGCAAAACCTCATATGTTCACATTTTCTAGGCTTGTAATATGCACATAGCTTATTACTTCCCCATAATGTGATAATCCATTTATTTAAAGCAAGAGGCAAACAAAACCAACTCGAAAAATTAATGGACATTATAGAAATTGAATTTCTCATGAGAATGACATACCACATAGATAGTAGATAATATAAATATATCAACACTAAGTTGTATTTCTCATGAATACACAATTTTAGGATTGTGAAGCGCACGAAGCATATCACTCCCCCAAAATATGATAGTCCATTAATCTCTCAAAGAGAGCCAACAAGATAAGATATCAAATAAAAACAATAAGGCTCAAAACTAGTAATTGGTGTGCAAACCAACATACACATACTTGATTTCTCAAGATAAGTAAGTAGAGAGCACAACACATACAAACACTAGCAAGGTACAAAACCAAACACATGCAAGGGTGCAAGCAACTTTCAATGTATATATGATTTAAATAAAAGTTACCGCAAGGAGGAACATTGGATATGAGATAGAACAATATGATCCATATGACTTGACTTGAGAGAATATAATTGATGAAGATCCCTTAATTCTGCATAATGTAGCCAAGTCTCCAATGCCTCCAACAACACATATTGATCAAGTTTTAACTTGTTGGTCCCCAACCAAGTTGGGTCCTAAGAGGTTAGTCACAATAGGTTTGGCAACCCAAATGGTTCTTTTCTTGACACCACTTTGAGTACCAACATATTTGGCAAACACATTGCCAACCTTATCCTTCCGAAGAGAATAAACATCATTAATTATAATGGGGTTGGATAAGGTACCATTTGTGCATGAAGAAGCAAGGTGACCCTTCTCACGACATAGGTAGCAACATCTACTTCCTCCTCTCTTCTTAGTTGGAGTCTTGACTTGAGGAGGGGTAGCTTGATTCTTCTTGGGAAGAGACCGTTCTTCAACTTGAGGAGCTTGAGTTTGAACTTGAGGTTTCTTCCCTTGTTGGTTCTCACTAAGAGCCTTCTTCTTCAAAGGGCAAGATCTAACATGGTGCCCTTCAACTTTGCACTTGAAGCAAACAATCTTGGCTGAATCTTTGACTTGTTCTTGGCCCTTTTTCTTCTTGATGATCTTGGACTTGTTCTTGTTATTGGAGTTGAATCCAAGTCCACTCTTGTCATTGGGGAGTCTTTGAACACTCAACATATTGTCAAGTGTGGACTTCCCAACATGACGCTTTTCCAAGTCTTTATTCAAAGAAGTGACTTGGGCCTTGAGCTCTTTTAATTCCTCTACATGGTTAGTTCAACACAAATGCTAGAGGAAGTAGAAACTTTATTGTTAGAGCAACAAGGTATGGAAAGTGATTCATCACAGGATGTAGCAACATTATGAGTGGATGAATCACAAGGACTAGCACAAGATGATATAGCATTAAGAGAAGACGTTGTGCCATTGTCCACATGAGGCTTACAATATGTTACCTTTGACATAATCGCCTCATTAGCTAACTTTAGCTTAGCATGGGATGCTCGAAGATCGTCATTAGAGCTAGAGAGCCTTTCATGAGTTTCTTCCAATTTCCCATACTTGCTAGATAGCAACTCAAGTTGAGCCCTTAGCTCAACATTTTCCTTCAAAATAGATGCTTCACGAGAAGTAGAGTTAGTAGCACAAGCATCATTAACATTAGAAATGGAAGGAGGCAATTTGGAAAGCTTATCATTGTTAGATAGTTGAGTTTGGAGTTGATCATGATACATGATAAGGAGAGAGTGTTCACTTTCTAAAGTTTTGTGAGCTTTGTCAAGTCTCTCTATGTCCTCACTTAGTCTAGCATTGCCAACATCAAATTCAACTTTTTCCTTTTTAAGCACTTTATATTTAGCAATAGCATGATCTCTTTCCTTAATGATTTTAACAATAATAAGATCATTAGACTCATCAAGGGATTCAAGTTTCTCTTCAAGAGAAACCCTAAGCTCTTCTTCCTCTTCAAGAGAAGCTTTCAAAGAAGCTATGGTGATAGAGTCGTCTCTCTCAATTTGACATTTCTCATCAAATTGACTTTCCAAATCCTCAATGAATTCCCTACTCTTAGTAACATAATCAATGATTTCACAAAGAGGAGGGATAGCTTTACTACCTTTGGGGAGAGCACCAAGTACCATCTCACCCATCTTGGTTAAGGATTCAAAGTCAAAACCTTCTTCATGAGAATCCTCATCCACATCATCACAATTTGGATTCGAGGTGGGAGATACCTCGGAATCCTTAGCCATAAGGCAAACATGATTAATGGGTGAGGAGGATGAAGAAATACTTGAAGCTCCATTGAGGTCCATGTCTTGTTCCAACAAGTGCTGGGATTCCTCTACATTGTTAGTCATGCAAATACTAGAGGATATCGAAGAGTAATTTTCATCACAACAAGACATAGAGAGCATATCATCATTATATTTAGTTAAGCAACTATTACTTGATATGCAAGGACAATCAACTCTAGCATGTATGACATTTGGAGTGCTAGAAGATTTTAAGTCCAAAGATAGAAGATTGCAATGTGATAGAGAAGAGGTATAATCAATAGTAAGTTCACCATCACCAATGCAAATTCTATCGCCACTTACCATATCGTTACCGTGTGACAAATCACATGTTGTGTAGTGCCCTTGCTTACGAAAGCAATGGCACATATGAATAATGCAAAGACTTGGATCACATAAGTCTCACATTCTCCAATAAGATGTAATATCACAGTACAATGTCAAAATTTATTACAGAACGAGACGAATGATCCAAAAACAAATATCCTTACAACTTAGCATAGCAGAAATGCTAGCTGAATAAGTAGTTCACACTTTATTTCAGAGTTCAAACGCAATACTAAAGGTAGCATGGAGCTACATCTTCTCCATGAAGCCACTGGCAAATCATGTTGGTTGTAGCTCGAAGACGACCCCCTTACTCCTCATTCGGACATTCTGCAAGGTTTAGTTGCAGCCCAGCTATAAAGGGTCAGCACAATTGAATTGTGGTGGCAAGTGACTTTAATTCCTAATGTTCTATTTTACTATAACTATATGCTTATTTTGGCTGGTGGACCTCAAGGCTATTGCGCAAAGCAAATTTTCTCCTACTTTTGATAAACAATTTTCTTAAATCAATATCTTCTCCTTCAGAGACAAATCTCGAGACAAGTCCATGTCTCCTACCCATGTTCATCCAACAAGTTTTATTAAGAAATTTGAGATGAGGAGATTTTCAGAACACAGCCTTGTGTAGTTACTCAAATTGTCCGATGCCGGGGACACGGCTAAGATCTTAGGTTTTAACTCTCGAGAGGGTGTGCACTTTCACCATTAGACTCAATCAACCCAAACTATCGTCTACACTCCTTTAGTGAGAAGGAAAAGGAGAAGATCAAGACGAGACTTTTCAGAAGTTGCTTTCCCATGATCATACTAAGAGATTACCACCATCCTATCAACTCTACCACCATCAATCTCTTGACCCAGGTCCACATCAACTTACTCCATCAAGACAGAGCGCATATTGACCAATGGTTGCACGATAAGCAACTAGACTCAGTGTAAACTTTAATCTCATAGCCCTGGGTGGCCTACCACAAGTGAGCAACTCAGGTTAACACCGCATATCATGGCCCCAGGTAAGTAGAAACTACCCTGGGCGAAGACAACCATGACACTAGGCCCTGAGAAGCCACTCAACTTGAAACCTCCTCGATCGACCCAATCCACCCAGGCGTTAAATTAATTTAGTTGAAATTTTCATTTATCACATCAACCATAAAACAATCATTTTTGCAGCAGTTGCTTCCACTAAATTATAATAGGGGTCTAATCTGGAATTTCTAAGGGGAAACCTAAAAGGTTTGCATAGCATACTACAATCTCCCAAAAACCTATCATGCGTACTACTTTTGCAAATACTGTTTGAAAACACTAGATATGCAATAGAATAAAATAGTAGGTGTTTTATGAAGTCACTTGCCTTATGAAAATTGTCGTTTCTCTCACACTCTTGTCGAAGTCAATGGGTGCTCCCCGTTGCAAACTATATAGTAAAAAGGACACCCAATAAACAAGCAATTCAACAAACACAAAACATATTGAACAAAACAAGCGTAACGAGTCTTCTTGGAAGGGTTTGGTCAAGGGTGTCACCTGATTCAATATACAAAAAGAATTAATGTGTTTGGGTTTAGGGTTTTGCCAAGGTATGGTCTGGAGTCAAAGAATACTTTCAACTCGAGAAAGTTGTATGGGTGTTTCCAAGTTTTCTAATGAAATGGTTTTCAAAACTTTGCCCCAAAGGGATATCATGTAGACTTAATCACAATTCAAAAGCAAGGTTTAACACTTTAGTACAACTGTAAAACAATTAGTTTCATTTACCCAAGATTATGTTTAGAATTAAACTTAACCAAAATCAAATTCAAGAATTTCTTACTTTTCTCATATCAATACATTTTTAATTCCCAACTTCAAAGTTTGTAGTATTAATAATAACTTAGTTATTTAAATTGTTATAATGGTTTTAGATCATATTTTTAGTAACACCTAATTAACCAATATCATTTATATACACTTGTAAATGAATTAAAATAATTTAAAAAGGTTTTAAATAAAACTTACTTATTAAAGTTATGTATCATATTAATAAACAGGAATTTGAGCTTTCTCTAGACTAGGACAATTATTTATGTCTTGGTGCAAAGTAATAAATTTTTAAATTAATGAACTTTATAATGTGCTAGAATATATCAAATCAAGTCTCATGATCTTTAAATTCATTTTAAATAATTCAAGCATTATTTGTAACAAAATTTTATAAATGGTGTTAATTGACAGAGGGCTTTTAATTAAATGTATAGCAATGGGATTAAATCAAAATAATGTTTGTATTAAAAGTTATGTCAAAAATAGTCAAACTATTCAAATTAAACACACAACCATTTAATTATCAAAATAATTCTCAAAATTATTTTATAACAGATGCAACATATTACACATTTTATAAAGTTTCTAAAATAATTTTATTTGCAATTTTTGAATTTACAGATTTAAAGTTATGACAAAAATACTCAATTCACCATTTGAATTTTGAATATTTTAAACTAAGTCAAATTTGAATTTTGGCAGATCTAAAATATTCTACATGTCAAGGGCTTTCCAAATATGTAAAAATATTTGAATTTGGAGTAGTGGTTAAAAAGTTATGATAAATCTAAATGGCAGGGGCTTTTCTGCAAAACTGTCATTTAATCTAATTAAAAGAAATTAATATCCACGTGTGCGCTGACTGGGCGCTGACTGGACCTGACGTGGCATGCTGACGTGGATGAGTCAACAGATCTGGGCCGTCAGATCTGGATCTGGCGGTCCAGATCTTGTCTGTACCGGTTCGTTTAAAAGATCTAATCTACACCGTAGATTGCAGATCGGACGGCTTATAGTGAGTTGACCAAAGGCCGGCGACGGGATTTCGCCGGAGACGAGGCCGACGGCGGCGCTGCGCCCGGCGAGGACGCTCCGGTCGCTATGGTGCATCCCCGGACGAATGGGGGATAGCTCCGAGCGCGGCGCGTCGCGTAGATGACGAAGGAGTTGGCGTCGTCGTCTTGATCTTCCTGGAATGGCGGGGGTGATGCGGCCGGGGTTGCTCGATGCCGGCGAGCTTCGGTTCCTTCTCTCCTCCCGATTTTCTGCCGTGGAGAAGGGGAAAAAGGAGCCTGTCGGTGCGCACGGACACGAGGAGAAGGACGGGCGCGGTCTCGGTTCCGGGGTGTGACTCTCGTCGTCGGAATCGAAGAAATGTAGCGGCGGCTCGGAGAACTCCGGCGAGCGAAATGGGGTAGCCCGGCGGCGTGAATCGGAGAGGAAGGAGAGGGGAAAGGTGGCGGGGGTGTCGGGCTTTAAATAGGGACCGAGAGGGGGCATCACGCGATCATCACGGCGCGGATTGGACTCCGGCGATCTCGGGCGAGATTCCCGTGCGGGAGGTTGAAGACAACCTCTCCCCCTGACAGGTGGGCCCCACTGTCAGGGATTTTTCTTTTTCTTTTTCTGATTTTCTATTTTCTTAATAACTTTTGATTTATAACTCCAAATGAAGTCAAACAAATTTCTAAATTTTTTGTAAAATTATTATCTCTGTGTTGAACCAGTTGTGGGAGTGTTTTGAACACTTTTCAAAATAATAATTTCAAAATATTGATTAAATGCAAAATTGACACTTTATGTTTAATTTAAAACTAGGGTTTTAATAAATTTTAATTTGGCTAAAATAATTTCTATGAAATACCCATATTCAATTATGTTTGAATTTAATTTATTTAAACTTTTTTTTCTGAAATCATTCATCTTTATTTTGGCATAATATTAAAGAACTAAATATAAATAATTTTAAGGAAATGGGAAATATAATGAATTCCATTTTTAATTCTAAATGTTTTGTACACCATTATGTTTTATATTATGCTTAATCATTTGAGAACCTTCATAACAACTTTGGAAAAGATTTTAGATTTAATTCTTTTCTTATATAGAATAATATATTCCTGAAATCATTTTATGTTTTAAAAATAAGTGAAAATCATTGAATCTAATGAAATGTTTATTTGGATAATCCATTAATTATGAAATATATGAAGTTATTAAAGTTAGAAACTATAGACTTGTAATATCCAAACTATGTTTTGAATTCAGGTAAATGAATAAGAATCTTTTGGCAAATAGACAATGTTTTCAATAGTTTAAGTAATTATTATTTTAATTTATTTATAGCTAAGGCTAAGTAGTTGAAATCAATTACTTATAAGTAAACTATTTACTTAGAATAAAAAGGATTGTAGTTTGTATAATATTTGTCAAATTACATATTAAGGTTTTTGAAATACAGTAGATAATAAAATGTTTAAAGTGAGACATTTGAATTATTAAACTCTTCCCAATAAGTTTGAAGTCTTTCATAGTTGGTTTTCTTATGCATTTAATATTTTATTTTTAATAAAAAGAAAAGTTTTAAATTTTAGTGATTTTTGAACATTCCAAAATATTGGGATGTTACAGACTACCACCCTTAAAAGGAATCTCGTCCCCGAGATTCGGAGAGGCTAGAAAGATAAAGCAAATGCTTGAATGATTCTGATAACTCGGGATGTTTTGGGAAATGAAATTTCTGACATGGAAACTTGAAAACTTGGCAGCGAATGATTTTTCTGATCAGGGGGATAGAAAGAAAGATAGTTTGAGATCTCTGGGTTTAAGCGACTGGGTTTGAATTATCTAGGTGGCTACCACCCTTAAAAGAAAATTTTGTGGTCAGTCTAGAAACTTTGTTTAATCTTGTTTATTTCTCTGATGTAGAGCGTACAAGTATTCAAAATACAATGGCATGTGGTGGATACAGAAAGTTGTTAGCACTCACGTTTTCCACTCGGTCCTTGGAGAGATTTATCCTTCTTCCACTATGGGCAGCCACTGACATAGTGTCCTGTTGCTCCGCATCTGCGACATGTCACGGGACTGATGATTTTCTTGTGTGAGCGGGTAAGTCATTTCTCCTTCATCTTTACTGGGCACTTATCAGCATAATGTCCTTTGCCTTTACATTTGTAGCAAATTACGTCACATAAGTTCTTCTTCTTCTTTGGTGTTTCCAGGGCTAACAGTTCTTCCAAATCTTGTTTGCGATATTCTATCTCAATTAAAGAAGTCCAGTCTCGTTTGATGTGACAATTTCGAGCTAGGTGATCTCCTTCACACTTATAGCAACACTTGGAGGTAATTTTGGATATCTTCGGATGTGACCTTACTCTTATTTCATTTTTCACCTTAGTATGATCCACAATCTCATTTTGATGAAGATTTTGTTCAGTATCCTGGCCAATCCTTTTCTCTTTGCAGTCCCATGAATAATGTCCTAGTTCTCCACATGTAAAACATGTTATATGGCTAGTATCTCTTTTGTGTTCCTTCTTGTTTTCTTGTACTTCCACATGCTTCATGAGATTTTGTTGCATCCCCTTTTTGGCTTGCTGACTGACTTCTTGCACCACGGGGTAGAGTTGATATTGAGTTGGAACATGATTTGTTGCTTCACACAAAAAGTAAGAAATCTGACTTGTGGGGCATTCCCTAACTGGATGTCTGGTATGACCATGGGGCCACTCATCAGTGCATTCTTGGGACGTATGTCCTATCTCTCCACAGGTTTTGCATGCCTTTGGTTTGGTCATAAGGTCCTCTTCAAATTTACTATGGTTTTGATCAATTTTAGGCAGGTGGTCATTGATCAATTTCCATAGCTGATTCTGGTTCTCTAATAGTAGTCGCATAATTGTATGCAAATCATTGGTGTTGGTATTGGGGTGAGACATTTGTTTGGTTTAGAAAGCAATGAGTTGAATTATTTGTACTTATGGGGAATCCTAGTTCAATAAAACAAAACAAGGCAACCAATCTATAACATAATCAATCAACATTTAACAAACATCAAGCAACAAGGTTCACAACAAACAAACAATCTAGTATTGTCATATCGCCAAGTTGACATGATCAATACACTAACACGATATCGTCATTCTATTTTTGGTGGTGGTCAAATCTACCTTCTTCATGACTGCTTCAAGTTCTTGTTCAACTTTCTTGGATATCTTAGAAGTGTTGGTCGAAACCTGGTTCTTCAGTGGTCTTCCATGCATGCAGAACTTCATGATTAATCGTAGCTTTTCCATATGAGGCAGCAGAATCAGACTTAGACTATAAGAACATGGTCATCTAGAAAAAGATAAGAGGTTTTCAGAAGGTTGATAGTAGATGAGAGTATGAGGAAGATAAAATGAAAAGTTTTGTTTTTAGAAAAGTGAATAAATAGATTTTCAATCCTATGGTCAAATTCTATTTCTATCCAAACCTAGGGTTTTCGAGCCTACGGGCAACATTCGGGCTCTGATACCATCTGTAGTGCCCTTGCTTACGAAAGCAATGGCACATATGAATAATGCAAAGACTTGGATCACATAAGTCTCACATTCTCCAATAAGATGTAATATCACAGTACAATGTCAAAATTTATTACAGAACGAGACGAATGATCCAAAAACAAATATCCTTACAACTTAGCATAGCGGAAATGCTAGCTGAATAAGTAGTTCCCACTTTATTTCAGAGTTCAAACGCAATACTAAAGGTAGCATGGAGCTACATCTTCTCCATGAAGCCACTGGCAAATCATGTTGGTTGTAGCTCGAAGACGACCCCCTTACTCCTCATTCGGACATTCTGCAAGGTTTAGTTGCAGCCCAGCTATAAAGGGTCAGCACAATTGAATTGTGGTGGCAAGTGACTTTAATTCCTAATGTTCTATTTTACTATAACTATATGCTTATTTTGGCTGGTGGACCTCAAGGCTATTGCGCAAAGCAAATTTTCTCCTACTTTTGATAAACAATTTTCTTAAATCAATATCTTCTCCTTCAGAGACAAATCTCGAGACAAGTCCATGTCTCCTACCCATGTTCATCCAACAAGTTTTATTAAGAAATTTGAGATGAGGAGATTTTCAGAACACAGCCTTGTGTAGTTACTCAAATTGTCCGATGCCGGGGACACGGCTAAGATCTTAGGTTTTAACTCTCGAGAGGGTGTGCACTTTCACCATTAGACTCAATCAACCCAAACTATCCTCTACACTCCTTTAGTGAGAAGGAAAAAGAGAAGATCAAGACGAGACTTTTCAGAAGTTGCTTTCCCATGATCATACTAAGAGATTACCACCATCCTATCAACTCTACCACCATCAATCTCTTGACCCAGGTCCACATCAACTTACTCCATCAAGACAGAGCCCATATTGACCAATGGTTGCACGATAAGCAACTAGACTCAGTGTAAACTTTAATCTCATAGCCCTGGGTGGCCTACCACAAGTGAGCAACTCAGGTTAACACCGCATATCATGGCCCCAGGTAAGTAGAAACTACCCTGGGCGAAGACAACCATGACACTAGGCCCTGAGAAGCCACTCAACTTGAAACCTCCTCGATCGACCCAATCCACCCAGGCGTTAAATTAATTTAGTGGAAATTTTCATTTATCACATCAACCATAAAACAATCATTTTTGCAGCAGTTGCTTCCACTAAATTATAATAGGGGTCTAATCTGGAATTTCTAAGGGGAAACCTAAAAGGTTTGCATAGCATACTACAATCTCCCAAAAACCTATCATGCATACTACTTTTGCAAATACTGTTTGAAAACACTAGATATGCAATAGAATAAAATAGTAGGTGTTTTATGAAGTCACTTGCCTTATGAAAATTGTCGTTTCTCTCACACTCTTGTCGAAGTCAATGGGTGCTCCCGTTGCAAACTATATAGTAAAAAGGACACCCAATAAACAAGCAATTCAACAAACACAAAACATATTGAACAAAACAAGCGTAACGAGTCTTCTTGGAAGGGTTTGGTCAAGGGTGTCACCTGATTCAATATACAAAAAGAATTAATGTGTTTGGGTTTAGGGTTTTGCCAAGGTATGGTCTGGAGTCAAAGAATACTTTCAAGTCGAGAAAGTTGTATGGGTGTTTCCAAGTTTTCTAATGAAATGGTTTTCAAAAGTTTGCCCCAAAGGGATATCATGTAGACTTAATCACAATTTAAAAGCAAGGTTTAACACTTTAGTACAACTGTAAAAAATTTAGTTTCATTTACCCAAGATTATGTTTAGAATTAAACTTAACCAAAATCAAATTCAAGAATTTCTTTCCTTTCCCATATCAATACATTTTTAATTCCCAACTTCAAAGTTTTTAGTATTAATAATAACTTAGTTATTTAAATTGTTATAATGTTTTAGATCACATTTTTAGTAACATCTAATTAACCAATATCATTTATATACACTTGTAAATGAATTAAAATAATTTAAAAAGGTTTTAAATAAAACTTACTTATTAAAGTTATGTATAATATTAATAAACAGGAATTTGAGCTTTCTCTAGACTAGGACAATTATTTATGTCTTGGTGCAAAGTAATAAATTTTTAAATTAATGAACTTTATAATGTGCTAGAATATATCAAATCAAGTCTCATGATCTTTAAATTCATTTTAAATTATTCAAGCATTATTTGTAACAAAATTATATAAATGGTGTTAATTGACAGAGCGCTTTTAATTAAATGAATAGCAATTGGATTAAATCAAAATAATGTTTGTATTAAAAGTTATGTCAAAAATAGTCAAACTATTCAAATTAAACACACAACCATTTAATTATCAAAATAATTCTCAAAATTATTTTATAACAGATGCAACATATTACACATTTTATAAAGTTTCTAAAATAATTTTATTTGCAATTTTTGAATTTACAGATTTAAAGTTATGACAAAAATACTCAATTCACCATTTGAATTTTGAATATTTTAAACTAAGTCAAATTTGAATTTTGGCAGATCTAAAATATTCTACATGTTAAGAGCTATCAAATATGTAAAAATATTTGAATTTGGAGTAGTGGTTAAAAAGTTATGATAAATCTAAATGGCAGGGGCTTTTCTGCAAAACTTCCATTTAATCTAATTAAAAGAAATTATATCCACGTGTGCGCTGACTGGGCGCTGACTGGACCTGACGTGGCATGCTGACGTGGATAAGTCAACAGATCTGGGCCGTCAGATCTGGATCTGGCGGTCCAGATCTTGTCTGTACCGGTTCGTTTAAAAGATCTAATCTACACCGTAGATTGCAGATCGGACGGCTTACAGTGAGTTGACCAAAGGCCGGCGACGGGATTTCGCCGGAGACGAGGCCGACGGCGGCGCTGCGCCCGGCGAGGACGCTCCGGTCGCTACGGTGCCTCCCCGGACGAATGGGGGGCAGTGTAACATCACAGAATATTAATATAATTAGTAATGCAAAAATGTGGGCCAACAAAAACTTTTCTTATAAAAATGTGTGTATGTTTAATTCTTGAGTGTTGCTTGTTGCATTGTTTGCAAGATTGTTGAATTCTAGCTCTAATCAAAAATTTGAGGAAAAGAAAACAAATAAAACAAATCACAAAAACAAAACACCATGTGACACATGCCACATTATTTTTCCAAATTAAGAAGCATAATTTTATTTTCACACCAAAATCAATGGAGTAATATTATAAACACTCCTAGTTAATTTTTACAAACTATTCCCTTTCAAAAACTCAAATTCAAAACCTCAAATTCAAATTAGAAATTCATGATTGAAATATTTCAGAATATTTCAAAAAGGCTTTGTAACACTCACCAATAATATACTCTAGATCCTAAGTTTGGACCCAAAAGAATTAAGAGAAATATGGAAAATTAAATAGCCAAAATGCTACTGTTTTGGTTCAGAAATTTCAGCACACACCTGACATGCACCACTCTGTTCTTCCTAATCCGAGCCAACTCTTGGATCAATTCGAGCATGGTGTTGATCATTTGACGAATTGAAGCCAGCCCTGCACTCCCCTCTTCTCCACGATCACGCTGCACGCTGGAGGGAGCCAAATGGTGGCCGGAGTCGCCGTGGAGACGCCGGCGACAGCGGCGGCTTCGTGCACGTCGCCATGTCGCGCCGGGCGTCCGAGGTGGAAGCACCGCAGCGCGCAGCTCCGTGCCCCCCCCTTCGCTCTCCCTCACCTCCTGGTCCCCTCATGCACCAGCAGCACGCACCAGCAGCCGCCCGAGCCCGCCGGATTGGCGCCACGCCGTGCACGCCGTGCGCCGCCCAAGCACGCTCACGGCAGGGCCAAAAATCCGAGCACACCCGAGCGCGCCACGCCACCGCACCTTGCCCACCTTGTTCCCCAGCCAGCCCACAGCATAGCCGCACCCTCCACCGGCCTACGGCGAGCACGCACGGCCGCGGGTGCCCTCTGCACCACGTCCACCGTGCGCCGCCCGGCCACTATAAATCGGCACCCGGTGCCCCTCTTCTCTCCACACCACTCCGCTGCCTTCCTCTCACACTCCCCTCTCCCTTGTGCACCGCTAGGAGGCCAGGACCGAGGCCGCGAAGCCTCGGGTCGCCGTAACCTTCCTCGAGCTCGCCGTGCCCGAGGTAGGCGACGACCACGGCCAGGCCGTGCTGCCTCTCCCCTTCGGTCCCCTCTGCCCTCAGTCTCTTCCCCATGCGCCCCGCACTCACCAGCGCCCTTTTTCCCTCTGTCCCGTGCCCAGGATCGCCAGAGATTGCTCGCCGGAGTTGGTGCGGAGCCGCGGAGAAGAAGGAGCTCGCCGCCGTCGCCCGGAGCCTCGCCAGCAAGCACCTGTCGTCCCTAAGCCTTTCCCGCATCACCGTCATCCCGCTGCACCGTCCGCACGCCCTCCCGAGCCCCTAGGTGAGCGCACCGTCCACCTCGCCGTCGCCGGAGCCGCAGCGCCGCTCGGGTTTGGTCGCCGGCGACGCGAGCGTCCTGAGCCGTTAGATCTTGATCCATCGGTCGCGTACCGGTTCGCTTAAATAATAAGAACCTGACAGGCGGACCCCACCCGTCAGTTTTAAATAAACCCGCGCGCGCTCGCTGAGTCGCTGACCAGTGGGTCCCCTCTATCAGGGTTTTCAACATTATCCACTCCTGGCTTTTATTTCGAATTTAGATTTAATTAAAAAGTCAGTACTGAACTCAATTTTAGAAAATTCATAACTTGAGTTTTACAACTCAAAATTGAGCAAATTCAAATGTTCTGAATAGCTTATGAAATTCTCTATCCAACTAAACTAGTTTCACTCCATTTGGATATATAATAAAAATACACTATTCAAAATACCATAAATGGTTTAAATTCTAAACTAGTTTGTTTCTGATACTCTGATAATCCAAATTAGTTGAAACTAATTTTATTAGGTCAAATTTAACTATGGTTAGCCATCCCTAAAAGGGTTTAATTTTTAGATGAATATAATTTAAATAATAGACAAAACCTTATTAATTGTCTTCTGGATTCAAAACAATGTGTAGGGAGTTTGGTAACTCCAAATGACCCAAACCCAATTGTGTCATCTTCTACACATCATTAGCTTTCTGTAGAATTTTAGTTTGTATTTTTGTGACAAACAGAACTCAAGCTATGCAATTAAACATATGCAACAAGTTTCTGCCCTAATTAAAATACAATGGAATAATGTTTAAATCAATTAAATTGAAACCACATAGTGTTGTTTGGTATGTGGAATGGTGAATTAGAACCTCTAAGAGTGTATTGATATGATGATTGTTTGAATAGGCTAGTGATTGGTTGTATTGATTGCTTGTGTATTAGACGAGAACGTTGCCGGATATATCGAGGAGGAAGGATTTGTGGAACCTGAAGACCAAGACCAAGACCACTTTGTTGAGCAAGGCAAGCTACTCTCTGAGCTTGCACCTAACTTATGTATCTAGATTTACAAATCATTTTCAAAAGCAAAGGTTTACAAAAAACCCTTTTTCAAAAGTATATAGAGATTATTTTGCCACCATATGTAGAAGTATATACTAAAACTATAGGATGGAAAAACAAGGTTGTTTATTCAAAACTCCTTTGAAAACTTGTGTGGATATATAGCACCAAGATGTGGTGTTGAAATAAGGAAATGGAGAAAGATGGTTTTAAGAAAAGCACATTGTGTCCTAGTACTCAGTCAAGTCAACCGATACTCTGTGCGACCACATTTACCCACATATGGGAAAGGGCTTAGTCATATAGTTTGCTCTTATTAGTATGGGACACTGCATCAACGGAGATGACTCTGTTATGCATGAGGGAATGGTTTGGTGACCTACCCCCTGACTTGGGTCCTCGCTCAAAAATCTATGAGTAGATAAGGAGGAGGATAGAAGGATGTCCGTATACACCGCCAGATAAAACCTATGAGTCCTCGCGCTTAGGGTTTCCGACGGGAAACTGGACTGAGTGTAGATGGAATGGTTCATAGGGGCAGGATCCTATACTAGCATGAGCAAAGGAAAGACTAGGGTCGGTGACTCAACTTCGCATACCACGGGTATGGCGAAGCGTGGCTGACACGATGAGTTATCGGATGAGTGTGGGAAAAGCATGCTACCTCTGCAGAGGGTAATTAAACTATTCGAATAGCCGAGTCCTCGGATATGGACAGTTGAGAGGCCCTAGTTTGACCCTCTGCAAGTTTTGGGAAAAGAATTGAGTTTTAAAAGAAAAAGAAATTGGAGAATGTTCCATACACCTATACCAACGGATCGGTATGAGGTAGTTGGAAAATGATTACCATAATGGTTTATGATCGGAAAAGGAGGAGTTTTTGAAGAAACTAATAACATTGAGATATTAAGAGTAGTTATAATTTCCTTATCTTCTTCAACAAAGATATAGAGATGTCTTAAATAAATAAAAGTGTGAAACTAAAACTGAGACTAGTGCACTCATGTTGGAGTAGTTTGCGAGTACATTCAAATGTACTCATACTAGCTTTGTCTCTGGCTATTGTCGTAGCCAGACTTCGAGGAGTCCTACATCCAGGAAGAGTATGGCGACATCTATGCCAACTAAGGATCTTCATAAGTCGAATGCCTGTCGGGTCATCGCTAGGATTTGATGTCTACTACGCCTTATTTCCGCTGATTGTTTTGGTTTGGCCCTTGAAGGCACCTATGTAAGACTTGGTCTAGATGACCATTTTATGTAAGACTTTAATTCGGTATTGTAATGGATGTAAACTTTGGTATTCAATTCGGGTTATGTGCAACGGCAGACTGATCATGGGATCGTTGTGTTAAGCATAATCGGGTATTTCGGACAGTTAGTCCGGGGTCCCCACAGAATTGGTATCAGAGCCATCTCGACTTTAGGAGCCTTAGATTAGCATGGTCGTTAGGTAGTGATTACAAAAGATGATTTTTAAAGAAAACAAAGTAAGGAATTAGTTTAAAAATGCTTATCTCTTACCCCCTCACTTATGCAAAAATTCCCTTCTTACAAACTACTAAGTTTTCTCTCATATTCATAAAAACTTGCCACACTTGTCATTTTAATAAACTTAAAAATCTGCTCACATATTGTCCCTTCCATTAAAATTTTGATATACTTGCCATCTCACTAACTTAAAAATTTGACTAAAGAAATTATAGATGGCGATCCATTTCACCGAGTTCGTTCAGCTGGAGAAGGACGGCAAGTTGATGTTCGAGAAGGACTTGTTCGAGTTGACCAAGCTGCTAGGTCGTCCCACTGCTGAGTTTAAGGGAGCCCAGGTGGACGCTCCCGGTAACGGGAACCTGTCCTGGTTTATCGAGGCGTCTGTTCGCGGGAACATCAAGTCCCCTGGATCCAGGGCACTCTCCTTCACCCTCATGGACGTCCACTGGGACGATGGACTGTGTCGTTCCATGCAGCGGATGCTATCCCGGCTTTGTGAGGAACACAAGGCGGAGCTGGTAAACTCTCGTTTCCAGTTCTACGGGAGGCGCACCATCGATGGACACCCAATTCGGTCCCCTCTGCACCCGACATTCGGAGAGTATATCCTGGACATGGAGATTATGCTCTTTCGCACCCAGGAGGATCTGAGGTGCGCTAGGCTTCGGTCTCACTTTGAGCGTCTCTCGCTCAAGGAGAGTCACGAGAGTGAGGCACAGCTGAAGACTGAGAAGGCCGCTCTTCTTAAGAAGGGAACCCAGATGCGGAAGACCATAGCGAAGCTCCGCAAGAAGGTTGCAGAGCAGGATGAGCTGATAGAGGATTTGGAGCTCCGTACTGACGAGATGGAGGAGGAGGGCGAGGATCTCCGCAAGGAGAACGACGCTTTCCTCAGTGACGATGATGACTATCTGGAGGAGATGGACGATGAGGATGAGGATGATGAGGAGGAGGATCCAGAGGAGCCACCCTACCAGTCCGACGCTGACGGATCCGAGCCTGAGGTTCCACCTCAGTAGGCGAGTGACTGGAGTTCTACTGCAGGATTAGGTCGACCCCCTAGCGCTAGTAGAGTCAAAGTTGTGGTTCTTTTGGAACTTGCTATATGTAATTTAGCTTAAGGGAAAATGTTGTAGGCTTGATATGGTGAACTCTTGATGTAATGGTTGTGCTATATGAATGTGTGCTAGTACTTGTTAAATCTGTGTAAAATGTTTCTCCTATAATCCTTAGTAAATCAACCTCTACGTAAAAACCAATCTTTTCCTTGGTCAGAACCCCTTTTTGCTTGCCCCTTATACCCGGTGTGCTTCAGGATGGTGGACACTCGTCGCACCAACACGGATGGAGGAGCACCACCACCCCCACCGGACCCAACCACCGCCCAACTTCTTGCGCTCATCATGGAGGAACGTCAAGCTGCCCGGACTGAGCGTCAAGCTCATATCGCTGCCCTGCAACAGATCGCTACCGCTCACAACAACAACAACAACCACCACAACAATGGCAATGGCAATGGCAATGGAAATGGCAATGGTGAAGGAAATCAGCGGTCCACTTTGAGCGACTTCCAAAAGACCAACCCACCCACCTATTCCAAGGGACTTCACCCACTTGAGGCCGATGACTGGCTTCGCACCATTAACAACAACCTGGAAGTTGCAGCCGTGGGAGAACCTGAGAAGGTGCTGTATGCGACCCACTATCTTGCAGGACCAGCACGGTCTTGGTGGGAAGCTACCAAGGCTCTCCAGCAAGCTGGTTATGCTATCAGCTGGGATGATTTCCAGGAGAAGTTCCGCAAGAAGCACATTCCCCGCGGACTCATTGAGCGGAAGAAGGATGAATTCCGCAGGTTGCGGCAGGGAAGTAAGGATGTGGTCGGATACCTCGATGAGTTCACTGACTTGTCTCGGTATGCTCCTGATGACGTCGACACCGAGAGGAGGAAGATGGAGCGTTTCATGAACGGACTTCATGATGAACTGCAATGCGCCTTGGTTATCCATGACTTTGTTGATTTGGAATCACTTGTGGACAAGGCCATCCAGTTGGAGACCAAGCGCAAGTCCATGTTTGAAGGTCGTAAGAGGAGAATGATTGCCCAGGAAGGTTCGAGCAGTCAGAAGCCTCGCACCCACCCACCAAACCCCAAGCCAGCCTATCGACCACCACCAAACCCACGCCCCAATTACCCTAATCACCCAAACAACTCAAACAGCTTCAGCCGTCCCAATGACAACACCCGTCCCGGAGGGAACTCTAACAACTTCAACCGCAATGCCAATGTTGTCTGTTTCAATTGCGGCACCAAAGGTCACTACTCCAAAGAATGCCCCAATCCTAAGAAGAATGGTCCACGCCCCGATGCACAGGCGCCGAACAACGGCCAAGGCCGCAATGGAAATGGCAAGAACCCCGCACCCCGCGGAAATGTGGCTGTTGCCAAGGGACGCCTGCACCACATCAATGCTGAAGAGGCCATGGATGCACCAGATGTTGTGCTGGGTACGTTCCTTGTCAACTCAGTACCTGCAACTGTTCTGTTTGATTCTGGTGCTACTCATTCTTTTGTTACCCAAGAATTTGTTGCTAAGGGAGGTTTAGTCGGAAACCTCTTACCCAAACCCATGGTCATCCAAATCCCAGAATCCACCATAGATACCAAATCATTTTGCCCGGACGTTTCCCTTGAGATCAAAGGGGAAAAGTTCCTAGTCGACTTAATCATCCTAGGAACCCAAGGAATAGATGTCATACTGGGTATGAATTGGTTAGCCAAGTACCGTGGTCGAATTGACTGTGCCAGAAGAGCTGTATCCCTCACCACCGACAAAGGAGTAGAAGTGGAGTATGTGTCACAAACCAGTCAACCCCAACCAGGATGCCATGAGAGCATAGCTCGACCCATCCTAGATGAGATCCGTGTTGTTCACCTGTTCCAAGATGTCTTTCCTGAAGAATTACCTGGTATGCCACCGGATCGGGATATTGAGTTCATCATTGAACTTATCCCCGGGACAGCCCCCATATCCCAAAGACCTTATCGGATGAATCCAGAAGAACTGGTTGAGTTGAAGAAGCAGTTAGCAGATATGCTCAGCAAAGGGCTTATTCGCCCAAGTGCTTCACCCTAGGGATCACCCATTATTTTTGTGGATAAGAGAGATGGTACCACACGCCTGTGTGTGGATTATCGCAGGTTAAATGATGTGACCATCAAAAACAAGTACCCTCTCCCAAAGATCGAGGATTTGTTCGATCAAATGAACGGAGCCCGAGTCTTTTCCAAGATCGATCTTCGGTCAGGGTATCATCAGTTAAGAATCCGAGAGACAGACATTCCCAAGACTGCCTTCACAACCCGTTACAGTTTATTTGAATACACCGTAATGTCCTTTGGTCTGACCAATGCCCCAACCTATTTTATAAATCTCATGAACAAGATCTTCATGGAGTATCTTGACAAGTTCGTGGTAGTTTTCCTTGATGACATCCTTATTTACTCCAAAACTGAAGAAGAGCATGCTGAACACCTGCGTCTAGTTTTAGCAACCCTCCGAGAGCATCAGTTGTATGCCAAGTTTAGCAAGTGTGAGTTTTGGCTCAGTGAAGTCTCATTTCTCGGACATGTTGTGTCCGCGGGAGGAATTTCTGTTGACCCAGAGAAGATCCAAGCCATTGTGAACTGGGAAGCCCCAACTAGTGTGACTGAAATCCGAAGCTTTCTCGGACTAGCGGGGTACTACCGCAAGTTCGTTGAGGGATTCTCCAGTATAGCCAAACCCCTTACCCAACTGCTGAAAAAGGACAAGAAATTTGAATGGACTCAGAAGTGTGAAGAGAGTTTCCAGGAATTAAAGAAGAGATTGACCTCAACCCCTGTCCTAATTATGCCAGACGTCACCAAGAGTTTCGACGTGTATTGCGATGCATCACGTCTAGGACTGGGTTGTGTTCTGATGCAAGAAGGCAAGGTGGTGTCGTATCTGTCTCGACAGTTGCGACCACATGAAGAGAACTACCCAACCCATGACCTGGAGTTAGCCGCTGTTGTTCTTGCTCTGAAGACGTGGCGCTCCTATCTGGCGGGACATCGCTGCGTGATCTATACGGATCATAAGAGCTTGAAGTATATCTTCATGCAGAGGGAGTTAAATTTGCGACAGAGAAGGTGGATGGAATTAATCAAGGATTATGATATCGGTATCAATTATCACCCTGGAAAGGCTAATGTAGTTGCCGATGCCCTTAGTCGCAAACCCTGCACCCTGAATGCCATGATCCAAGCAGAGCAGCCAGCCCTGTTCAAAGAGTTCAAAGATTTTGGACTAGAGCTTGTTAGCCACGGCTATCTCGCCCATTTAGAGTTAGCTCCAACTCTGATAGATCAAATCAAGGAGGCCCAGAAAGGTCATGAGAGCATAGAAGGAATCAAGAAGAAGAATTCTCTCGGTAAAGCGCCTGGTTTTACCGAGGATGCAGAAGGAGTGTTGAGATTCAATGGTCGTATCTGTGTCCCCAATACCTCAGAACTCAAGGAGTTAATCCTAAAGGAAGCCCACGAGACCCCTTACTCAATCCACCCCGGCGGAACCAAGATGCACCAAGACGTTCGTGAAAGATTTTGGTGGCACGGAATGAAGCGAGAAATTGGTGTTTTTGTAGCCAAGTGTGATATTTGTCAGCGAGTCAAGGCTGAACATCAGCGACCCGCCGGATTGCTTCAACCCTTAAAGATTCCCGAGTGGAAGTGGGATGAGATTGGAATGGATTTTATCACCGGACTTCCAAGGTCCAACCGAGGCCATGACTCAATATGGGTCATCGTTGACAGGCTGACCAAAGTTGCCCATTTTCTTCCCGTCAACACCACCTATAGGGGAAATCAGTTAGCAGACCTGTATATTTCCAGAATAGTAAGCCTGCATGGTGTGCCTAAGAGAATTGTATCAGATAGAGGCACACAATTCACCTCAAGGTTCTGGAAAGCCCTACACGAAGCCCTCGGAACCAAGTTAGCATTTAGCACAGCTTATCACCCCCAGACCGATGGCCAAACTGAACGAGTGAACCAGATATTAGAGGACATGCTTCGCGCATGTGTCCTGGCCTATGGATCCAAATGGGAAGATTGTCTTCCATTTGCAGAATTCTCATACAACAACAGTTACCAGTCTAGTCTGCAAATGGCCCCTTTTGAAGCCCTTTACGGCAAGAAGTGTCGTACACCCCTGAATTGGTACGACACCGGAGAAGGCAAATTGTTTGGACCAGATAACCTCCGTGAGGCTGAAGAGCAAGTCCAGCTTATCCGAGAGCGACTCAAGACCGCCCAATCCCGTCAGAAGAGTTACGCTGATCCCAAGCGTCGTGAGGTCACCTTCAATATCGGAGATTATGTCTATCTCCGAGTGACGCCCCTTAAAGGAATGCAGCGTTTCCATGTCAAAGGAAAATTAGCGCCAAGATATATTGGACCCTTCAAGATCCTTGCCCGTCGAGGAGAGGTGTCTTATCAACTGGAGTTGCCTCAAGAGTTAGCAGATTACCATGATGTTTTCCACATTTCCTTACTCCAGAAATGTCTTGAAGTTCCTGACCAGCCTGATGTTTTCAAAAACATCGATCACCAGTCCGTCGACCTGAATCAAGATCTGACTTATCGTGAGACGCCCCTCAAGATTCTCGACGAAGATGTTCATCTCACCCGCAGGCGAGCAATCAAGTTCTACAAAGTCCAGTGGACTAACCACTCTGAAGATGAAGCAACTTGGGAACGTGAAGACTATCTTAGAAGCGAGTTTCCCAACCTCTTTAGTACCCAGGCCTAGCAAATCTCGGGACGAGATTTATTTTAAGGGGGGAAGTCTGTAACATCCCAGAATATTAATATAATTAGTAATGCAAAAATGTGGGCCAACAAAAACTTTTCTTATAAAAATGTGTGTATGTTTAATTCTTGAGTGTTGCTTGTTGCATTGTTTGCAAGATTGTTGAATTCTAGCTCTAATTAAAAATTTGAGGAAAAGAAAACAAATAAAACAAATCACAAAAACAAAACACCATGTGACACATGTCACATTATTTTTCCAAATTAAGAAGCATAATTTTATTTTCACACAGAAATCAATGGAGTAATATTATAAACACTCCTGGTTCCCCAGCCGAGGTGGCAGCACCGCAGTGCGCAGCTCCGTGCCCCCCCTTCGCTCTCCCTCACCTCCTGGTCCCCTCACGCACCAGCAGCACCCACCAGCAGCCGCCCGAGCCCGCCGGATTGGCGCCACGCCGTGCGCCGCCCAAGCACGCTCACGGCAGGGCCAAAAATCCGAGCACACCCGAGCGCGCCACGCCACCGCACCTTGCCCACCTTGTTCCCCAGCCAGCCCACAACATAGCCGCACCCTCCACCGGCCTACGGCGAGCACGCACGGCCGCGGGTGCCCTCTGCACCGCGTCCACCGTGCGCCGCCCGGCCACTATAAATCGGCACCCCGTGCCCCTCTTCTCTCCACACCACTCCACTGCCTTCCTCTCACACTCCCCTCTCCCTTGTGCACCGCTAGGAGGCCAGGACCGAGGCCACGAAGCCTCGGGTCGCCGTAACCTTCCTCGAGCTCGCCGTGCCCGAGGTAGGCGACGACCACGGCCAGGCCGTGCTGCCTCTCCCCTTCGGTCCCCTCTGCCCTCAGTCTCTTCCCCATGCGCCCCGCACTCACCAGCGCCCTTTTTCCCTCTGTCCCGTGCCCAGGATCGCCAGAGATTGCTCGCCGGAGTTGGTGCGGAGCCGCGGAGAAGAAGGAGCTCGCCGCCGTCGCCCGGAGCCTCGCCAGCAAGCACCTGTCGTCCCTAAGCCTTTCCCGCATCACCGTCGTCCCGCTGCACCGTCCGCACGCCCTCCCGAGCCCCTAGGTGAGCGCACCGTCCACCTCGCCGTCGCCGGAGCCGCAGCGCCGCTCGGGTTTGATCGCCGGCGACGCGAGCGTCCTGAGCCGTTAGATCTTGATCCATCGGTCGCGTACCGGTTCGCTTAAATAATAAGAACCTGACAGGCGGACCCCACCCGTCAGTTTTAAATAAACCCGCGCGCGCTCGCTGAGTCGCTGACCAGTGGGTCCCCTCTGTCAGGGTTTTCAACATTATCCACTCCTGGCTTTTATTTCGAATTTAGATTTAATTAAAAAGTCAGTACTGAACTCAATTTTAGAAAATTCATAACGTGAGTTTTACAACTCCAAATTGAGAAAATTAAAATGTTCTGAATATCTTATGAAATTATCTATCCAACTAAACTAGTTTCACTCCATTTGGATATATAATAAAAATACACTATTCAAAATACCATAAATGGTTTAAATTCTAAACTAGTTTGTTTCTGATACTCTGATAATCCAAATTAGTTGAAACTAATTTTATTAGGTCACATTTAACTATGGTTAGCCATCCCTAAAAGGGTTTAATTTTTAGATGAATATAATTTAAATAATAGCCAAAACCTTATTAATTGGCTTCTGGATTCAAAACAATGTGTAGGGAGTTTGGTAACTCCAAATGACCCAAACCCAATTGTGTCATCTTCTACACATCATTAGCTTTCTGTAGAATTTTAGTTTGTATTTTTGTGACAAACAGAACTCAAGCTATGCAATTAAACATATGCAACAAGTTTCTGCCCTAATTAAAATACAATGGAATAATGTTTAAATCAATTAAATTGAAACCACATAGTGTTGTTTGGTATGTGGAATGGTGAATTAGAACCTCTAAGAGTGTATTGCTATGATGATTGTTTGAATAGGCTAGTGATTGGTTGTATTGATTGCTTGTGTATTAGACGAGAACGTTGCCGGATATATCGAGGAGGAAGGATTTGTGGAACCTGAAGACCAAGACCAAGACCACTTTGTTGAGCAAGGCAAGCTACTCTCTGAGCTTGCACCTAACTTATGTATCTAGATTTACAAATCATTTTCAAAAGCAAAGGTTTACAAAAACCCTTTTTCAAAAGTATATAGAGATTATTTTGCCACCATATGTAGAAGTATATACTAAAACTATAGGATGGAAAAACAAGGTTGTTTATTCAAAACTCCTTTGAAAACTTGTGTGGATATATAGCACCAAGATGTGGTGTTGAAATAAGGAAATGGAGAAAGATGGTTTTAAGAAAAGCACATTGTGTCCTAGTACTCAGTCAAGTCAACCGATACTCTGTGCGACCACATTTACCCACATATGGGAAAGGGCTTAGTCATATAGTTTGCTCTTATTAGTATGGGACACTGCATCAACGGAGATGACTCTGTTATGCATGAGGGAATGGTTTGGTGACCTACCCCCTGACCTGGGTCCTCGCTCAAAAATATATGAGTAGATAAGGAGGAGGATAGAAGGATGTCCGTATACACCGCCAGATAAAACCTATGAGTCCTCGCGCTTAGGGTTTCCGACGGGAAACTGGACTGAGTGTAGATGGAATGGTTCATAGGGGCAGGATCCTATACTAGCATGAGCAAAGGAAATACTAGGGTCGGTGACTCAACTTCGCATACCACGGGTATGGCGAAGCGTGGCTGACACGATGAGTTATCGGATGAGTGTGGGAAAAGCGTGCTACCTCTGCAGAGGGTAATTAAACTATTCGAATAGCCGAGTCCTCGGATATGGACAGTTGAGAGGCCCTACTTTGACCATGTGCAAGTTTTGGGAAAAGAATTGAGTTTTAAGAGAAAAAGAAATTGGAGAATGTTCCATACACCTATACCAACGAATCGGTATGAGGTAGTTGGAAAATGATTACCATAATGGTTTATGATCGAAAAAGGAGGAGTTTTTGAAGAAACTAATAACATTGAGATATTAAGAGTAGTTATAATTTCCTTATCTTCTTCAACAAAGATATAGAGATGTCTTAAATAAATAAAAGTGTGAAACTAAAACTGAGACTAGTGCACTCATGTTGGAGTAGTTTGCGAGTACATTCAAATGTACTCATACTAGCTTTGTCTCTGGCTATTGTCGTAGCCAGACTTCGAGGAGTCCTACGCCCAGGAAGAGTATGGCGACATCTATGCCAACTAAGGATCTTCATAAGTCGACTGCCTGTCGGGTCATCGCTAGGATTTGATGTCTACTACGCCTTATTTCCGCTGATTGTTTTGGTTTGGCCCTTGAAGGCACCTATGTAAGACTTGGTCTAGATGACCATTTTATGTAAGACTTTAATTCGGTATTGTAATGGATGTAAACTTTGGTATTCAATTCGGGTTATGTGCAACGACAGACTGATAATGGGATCGTTGTGTTAAGCATAATCGGGTATTTCGGACAGTTAGTCCGGGGTCCCCACAGGCAGCTTCGAGCGCGGCGCGTCGCGTAGATGACGAAGGAGTTGGCGTCGTCGTCTTGATCTTCCTGGAATGGCGGGGGTGATGCGGTCGGGGTTGCTCGATGCCGGCGAGCTTCGGTTCCTTCTCTCCTCCTGATTGTCTGCCGTGGAGAAGGGGAAAAAGGAGCATGTCGGTGCGCACGGACACGAGGAGAAGGACGGGCGCGGTCTCGGTTCCGGGGTGTGACTCTCATCGCCGGAATCGAAGAAATGTAGCAGCGGCTCGAAGAACTCCGGCGAGCGAAATGGGGTAGCCCGGCGGCGTGAATCGAAGAGGAATGAGAGGGGAAAGGTGGCGGGGGTGTCGGGCTTTAAATAGGGACCGAGAGGGGGCATCACGCGATCATGACGGCGCGGATTGGACTCCGGCGATCTCGGGCGAGATTCCCGTGCGGGAGGTTGAAGACAACCTCTCCCCCTGACAGGTGGGCCCCACTGTCAGGGAATTTTCTTTTTCTTTTTCTTATTTTCTATTTTCTTAATAACTTTTGATTTATAACTCCAAATGAAGTCAAACAAATTTCTCAAAATTTGTAAAATTATTATCTCTGTGTTGAACCAGTTGTGGGAGTGTTTTGAACACTTTTCAAAATAATAATTTCAAAATATTGATTAAATGCAAAATTGACACTTTATGTTTAATTTAAAACTAGGGTTTTACTAAATTTTAATTTGGCTAAAATAATTTCTATGAAATACCCATATTCAATTATGTTTGAATTTAATTTATTTAAACTTGTTTTTCTGAAATTATTCATCTTTATTTTGGCATAATATTAAAGAACTAAATATAAATAATTTTAAGGAAATGGGAAATATAATGAATTCCATTTTTTATTCTAAATGTTTTGTACACCATTATGTTTTATATTATGCTTAATCATTTGAGAAACTTCATAACAACTTTGGAAAAGATTTTAGATTTAATTCTTTTCTTATATAGAATAATATATTCCTGAAATCATTTTATGTTTTAAAAATAAGTGAAAATCATTGAATCTAATGAAATGTTTATTTGGATAATCCATTAATTATGAAATATATGAAGTTATTAAAGTTATAATCTATAGACTTGTAATATCCAAACTATGTTTTGAATTCAGGTAAATGAATAAGAATCTTTTTGCAAATAGACAATGTTTTCAATAGTTTAAAACTAACACTTGTAATTATTATTTTAATTTATTTATAGCTAAGACTAAGTAGTTGAAATCAATTACTTATAAGTAAACTATTTACTTAGAATAAAAAGGATTGTAGTTTGTAAAATATTTGTCAAATTACATATTAAGGTTTTTGAAATACAGTAGATAATAAAATGTTTAAAGTGAGACATTTGAATTATTAAACTCTTCCCAATAAGTTTGAAGTCTTTCATAGTTGGTTTTCTTATGCATTTAATATTTTATTTTTAATAAAAAGAAAAGTTTTAAATTTTAGTGATTTTTGAACATTCCAAAATATTGGGATGTTACATGTTGGTGAAGTGGAAGAAGTTGTGAACTCATCACGACCGGAGGTGGAGGAAGAACAATCATCCTCAATATTTTTGGACACTTCATATATATCTTGAAGCTTGGTCCAAAGCTCATGTGCATTTCGAAAAGGCATGATTGAAGCAAGAACTACATCGGTCAAAGCACACATAAGACCATTAGTAACTTGAGTCTCGAGATGAGAGTTTATCTTATCCTCTAAAGATAATTCATGAGAATCCTTTGGAGGAGATAAACACACATCTACAATCCTCTTAACATAATTTGGACCCATGGCCCTAAATAGATTAAGCATGCGGATTTTCCAAACATCATAATTTGTGCCATCGAATATGAAAGTGGGATCGTGCACTAATTCTCTAAACGACATCTTTTACTCTCTAGGCGGTAAAGCCCAACAAGAGAGCCCAGGCTCTGATACCAATTGAAAGGACAATGATGTCGCCTAGAGGGGGGGGGGTGAATAGGCGGTTTAAAACTTTTCCGGTTTAGGCTTGATAATTGCGGAATAAAACTAGGTGTTTAAATTAACAATCCGACAACCTAAATAAACTTGGCTCACCTATGTGCACCAACAACTTATGCTAAGCAAGATAAACAACAAGGTGATAGTAATAGAATACTTCAAGCACGAAGGCTATCACAATGTAAAGTGCATAAGTAAAAGCTCGGGTATAGAAATAACCGATGCACGCGGAGACGAGGATGTATTCCCGAGTTCCTCCTTGTTATGGGAGTACGTCTCGTTGGAGAGGTGTGAACCGACACAACGGTTCAACAACCACAAAGGTTTCACCTTCTTCTCCGGTGAACCGCACCACAAAGGCTTGGTTCACCTTCCACCATCGGAATTCCTTCGAGGCGGAATCCGGAGCCTTTCAACAACAATCCGGGGCACAACCCACAATGAGATTGGGGGCTCCCGAACGGCCTCCAACAACAATCCGGGGCACAACCCACAATGGGATTGGGGGCTCCCGAACGCCTTCAAGTGACCACACAAGGGTCCAACCACCACAAAGGCGTCTAGGGTCCAAGTACCCAAGAGTAACAAGCTCACAAACTTTCAACTTCCACGAATCCTCGTGGAGAGCACACGGATGCACCAAATGCAAAAGGCAAGAGCTCAAGTGCTCAAAATCCTTCACTCTCAAATTCCAACAAAGCAACAAATGCTTATGGGGGAATAAGAGAGGAAGAACAAAGAGGAGATGCAGCAAGAACTCCAAGATCAAGATCTACAAGGTTTCCCTCACTTAGAGGAGAAATCGACCGGTGAAAACGTAGATCAAGATCACCTCTCACTTTCCCTCAAATATTAGCAAGAACCATGGGAGGGATGGAGAGGAAGAGCAAGCTTTCCAAAGGGCAACAGTGGAGGAGAGAGAGGAGAAAGACTTTCTAGAAGCTTAGAAAACCATTGGGGAAGAAGGCCCCTTAAATAGCTCAACCCAAAATCCAGTCGTTGGGTGCAGATTCGCGCCGTAGCGGTACTACCGCTGGCCGTAGCGGTACTACCGCCCCCCTAGGGAGTTAGGGCATCAAAACGGGCTGAAAACAGGCTTCCGTAGCGGTACTACCGCCCCGGCGGAACTACCGCTCCCGG
The DNA here is from genome assembly GCA_026929855.1 of Poa annua. Taxonomy (NCBI): domain Eukaryota; kingdom Viridiplantae; phylum Streptophyta; class Magnoliopsida; order Poales; family Poaceae; genus Poa; species Poa annua. The sequence continues at coordinate 85,932,337 of CM049430.1, forward strand.
TACCGCCGAAAACAGCTCTCTGTTAGCTCCGGCGGTACCTCGGGCGGTACCGCGGCGGTACTACCGCTACAGCAAAAAACAGCAGAAACTGATAAACGAAAACGTCAATATCTTTTTCATCCGGACTCCGTTTTCGATGATTTTTGGCTCGTTGGAATCGTTACAGCGAGCTCTACTTGAATGTGCATAGAAACATCACAGTCCATCATATGAGGATAAAACCAAATGGGGAAAGGTTGAACTTTCCTACACAATGCAAACCAGTAAAAACTCCTTCATAAAAAACGCAACAAGATATTTATACGAAATCTGTTTTTGATGAACTAGAGCTTAGTATGGAGATAAACCAAGCTCTAAATCCTCACATGGATAAAAGTCAACAAGTTTTCCAAAGTAAAACCATTTTCGAAGGACTTGGTCTGTCATGAAGATCACGACAAGCACCAAAACTCAACACGGAGAAAAACCAAATAAGAACCAAGAAAGATGATATGCCAAGCATGCAAAGGTTTGAGCTCTCCACAAAGATGTGATCAAGTTACTCACTCGAGAGCCCCTCTTGATAGTACGCCTATCTAACCTATAGCCCTATCAAGATCATACCTTTGCCATGAGCATTCCACTTGGGATAGATGATGACGATCTTGACTCTCTCAGATTGAAACACCTTTCTTGTTTGTGCTTGCTAGCACATGCTTGATGAATACTTCTCCAAATGCTCCCCCATACTCCATTATGGTAGGGCCTCGCTAAGCTTCATCTTCATGTCTCCTTTTCAAGCTTCAATCAAAAGATATCTTCCGAGATTCATCTTATTGAGCTTGCACTTCATCTTCTTCTCTTGATATGTATGATGGCTTGGGGTTAAACATGATTGTTCACTCAATCTTCTATGCCAAGCCATACTTGCAATGAGCTCAACTCTACACATGACCATTCTTCATATAAACCCTTTGAATAGAGCATTGGTCATTAAGTCATCTTGAAAAGTCCAACACATGAACTCCTATAATTTCCCATGGACAAGATCTATAAGAATATCTCAATGTAAACATTAGTCCATAAGGATTGTCATTAATTACCAAAACCACGCATGGGGGCAACCATGCACTTTCATTAGAGGACGTCTAACTTGTTTTTGCAGGGCATGTGATGTGATATGGTCAAAGTTACAAATTTGATGTATGAGATGACACCTTTTGTAAATTATGACAAACCGGCAGGAGCCAAATGGTTGTCTTTTTAATTTATGGCCTGCGTGCTGAATATCCTATCTAGATGATATGTTGTAAATTTGGAGGATAATCAAGAAGGAGGCGCCATGGACCTTGGTGCCACGCCGGTGGAATGATGGAGATCATGCCAAGATGCACAAGATGGAGATCAATTGCAAGAAGGACCATATCATATCACATTATCCATGCATGTGATGTTAATTCTGTTATGCATCTTATTTTGCTTAGATCTTTGCTTAGATCGCGACGGTAGCATTATAAGATGATCCCTCTCACAGTTAATATCAAGATACTAATGTGTTCTTCCTTAGTATGCACCGTTAAGAAAGTTCGTCGTTTCGAAGCACCACGTGATGATCGGGTGTGATAGACTCAACGTTCGCATACAACGGGTGTAAGCCAGATTTACACACGCAAATACTACGGCTCTACTTGACGAGCCTAGCATGTACAGACATGGTCTCGGAACACGTAACCGAAAGGTAAAGCATGAGTCATATGGATGATATGATCAACATGGTCGATGTTTGCCTTTGCAGCTGCACCATATCTCGTGATGATCGGTTATTGGTGTAGTGAATTTGGTTCGTGTAATCACTAAAACGACTAGAGGGATGTTGTTTTTGAGTGGGAGTTGACGTAATAATTTAGAATTAGTTTAACTCCATATATCTATCATAAACATAGTCTAAAATTGTGTTTGCATGAATATTTGTAGTATTGGCATCCGTAGTCCACTACGCACTAGGCTTGTTAGTTGAGATCAAAACTGTTCAAAATCTGATATTTACTCTATGGACTGGTACCATATTGTTAGTAAGTAATTATGTATAGAAAAGTTTTAAAGTTCTATTGCAAACTTTCGGTAACTCTAAAATTGCTCCATGTGATTTGGAATCTAAAATGAGCAACAATTCTTATTGGTGTCTTAATTCATTCTTGTCTCCGTGAAACTTAGTTTTTGAATTTGTTTAATAATTGAGGAGAACGATGGAGCTGAAAATTTGTTTTCAGAAATGAATGAGGTATGAGATATGACTGATATCTAGGACCTTGTTTTGGTTACAAGTTTTTATGAATTTCAGTGGGAGTACCTGAGCTCATATTGTATGAGTATGTACTACAAGATAGAAGATGCTAGGCATCTGGATATCCAAATTAGTTTGGCACTGATTCATATCCAATCTAATTGAGCCATGGTAGCTTCATCATGATAGGATTCATGATGGGATGGATAAATAGTGTAAGTGAATTTGTTCATTACACTAAAAGACCACTAATAGTGAAATCCAGAAGAAGATTTATCATATGATGATCCACTTCAACATAAAACTCCAAAGAATGCTAATACTGACTATTCACGCCTAGGATTTTGTTCCAATTTGATTGGCACATATTTTGATGTTGAATGCTTCTTACGCATAGAGAGGAAAAACCGAAAGAGGATCTGCAAAAGTATTTGGCAGAAAAGAAAAGACTAGAAAGTCTAGTTCAGGTGTATATGGTTGATATACATGTTATAGATATTTTTCCTATTAGTCACGTACTGTAATTCTTGGGTATTTGTACTAAATTGGTTGGTATGAACTGTCATACAACTCAATACAAGAATACAAGGGCCTAAGTGACTTACGAGGAATGCGGTAACAATACGCAACGAAAATATGATAATTTTTTATTGTGCTCGTAGTTGGTATTATAACTAGCCTGCGAGATTTATTCTAAAATAACTTAATAAATTTGTTATTTTGTTCTGGTCTAAATAAAACAAGTAGTTGTTCAAATTTGACCATAATCCATAGAAGATGGATAAGTTATTATAAATCGTGTTGGTAAAACATATATCTATAATACTAACGCTAAACGCCACAAGGCTAATGATTTGAATTCCATATAATTGTGAAACCGCCATTTAAGTCATATTAGAAATAATTGCATGAAGAAACTCAATGTTGTTGAATTTCATAGTCACCTGATTTTGAATCATTTGACGCTTGCAACACTTTCTAAAAGGAAAATGACTTGAACTTCGTTCGAGAGGCCTAAGATTGAACGAATAGCTAAACATGTTGGAACTCACACATGATTGATGTATGTGATCCATTGGGTGTAGCCATAAGCGGTTGATTCATCTACTTCGTTGATGATTTGAATAGATATATTCGAATTTACCTATTCAATGAGAAAGAAGTCTGAAACATTTGAATATGTTCAAAGATTTTAACATGACGTAGAAAATCATCGTAACAATAATATCTAGATGAGTTCATAGAAGGGATTATTTAAGTTATAGGTTTAGCACAAGACATCTAAGTGTTGCGGAATTAATTCCACAAATTATGCCTCCCTAAAACACCACAGAAGTATGGTGGGTTCGAGAGACATAATCAGACCGTGTTTTGACATGGAATATCAAAGATGTAAATTGAAATTGCCATTTTATTTTTGAAGAGCTATGCTTTAGAGACTACCGCTTTTACACTTAAAAGAGTACCATCATATATGATCCACTGCATTGACAACCATATGAGATATGTGATGGGAAGTTACCTGACGAGGGGTTAACTCGACAAGTCCCAGGGTCATGCACCCCGGGTTGATTGATGGGGAAAGAGATAGGTGTTGGTGATCACGACGGCTGACAAGCAAGGATTTACCCAGGTTCAGGCTCCCGGAGGATAACACCCTACTTCCTGCTTGTCTGATTATTGATGCGAGTAGCGATTACAATGGCGAGATTGCGATCTCGCTAGGGTTTGTAGCGGTGGCTATGTGCGTGTTTTGTTGTTTTTCTTTGGACGAGCCACCCTCCTGGCTTTATAGGTAGCCAGGTCTCGGGTGGTCGATGCCGATGGCAATTACAAATATGGCAGGTTATGAGACCTAACCAACTTGGACTAGGTTACATGGTACCCCGCGTGGGCCTTCTGTGGGCCTCCATGTCCTTTGCGCGGCCTAGGTAGCCTCATCGTGGGCTACCCGAAAGGTAGCCCCACGTCAGTAGCCCCCGAGTGCTTGGTCGAAGCGTAGAGTCGGGCAAAGGACTTCTTCCTCTTGGACGCGCCATTGGATTGCTTGATCTTGAGCTTGAACTCGATTTCTTCAGTCGAACAGGCTTCTCCCGATGGGAGTAACCTTTGTACTCGAATTACTTTGTCTTCTTCTTGTGTAGCTTCCTTCTGTTCAGCCTGTGATTGAGCTTACTCGATTTTCTTTGCCACTCGAATGATTTCTTCGGGTTCTCGGATCAGTAGTCTGTCCTACTTTGTGAAGCTTTCTTCTGTTCATCCTCTTGGCTTACTTGCAGTTGTATTCGGCTAATTGAGCTTACTCGATTTTCTTTGCCACCCGAATGATTTTTTCGGGTTCTCGGATCAACAGTCTGTTCTTGGTTGGTTTCAGCTGAGAAGCTTACTATTCGGATCACTCTGTCGAGTTTCGAGCTTGCTTCACCTGGTTTTGGAGCTGTTGGCTTGATGACGTCACTGATGACCCTCCAATGCACGCCTCTGCGCTCGATGGGACGTGACGTGGCGGGGCCCACTGGCAGAGCTGACCGCGGTCAGCGGTTGTCACGTCTCCGAACTGGGCGCGAAATTTCCGCGGCACGATGATGACGCCTCGATTCCCGTGCGTAGTGGACGAAGTTGGCGGCGACGGTTAGTTTCTCCGTGCGACACGTGGACGGCTGGATGTGATTGCTCGATAGCGTTGCTATGTGGACGGCGGAGATGAATTGTTTCGAGGCATAAGTACTGCGTTTTGACGCGAGGGCATCATCTTCTCCAATCGTCCTGGCCTCCTTTTCCTCTGCTCTCTACCATTCTCGCCGACAACCGAGCTCCAAACCTCTTGTCTTCCCACTCTGCCGCTGCTCCTTGCGCCCATGGGCAAGCCGAAGGCCACCACTGGGTCCTCCGCCGATGCCGCCGAAGCTGGCTTGAAGAAAATCGACGGCGACTGGCAAAAGTAGGTTGTGAAGAGAGCTGACCTCGACGGGCTCCGCGCGCAGGGCCTCCTGCCCTCCTCTGACAAGGCTCAGGTACGCGTCCCTGGCAAGGAGACCTCCCCTGCGCCTCGCGAGGGGGAACGCGTTTGTTTCGTGGATTTCCTTCCACGAGGCTTCGGGTTCCCTCTCCACGATTTTGTTCATGGTCTCTTGTACGCCTATGGGGTGCAGATCCACGATCTGACCCCCAATGGCGTCTTGAGCATCGCTAGCTTTATCGTGCTATGCGAGTGCTTCCTGGGGATCGCACCCCACTGGGCGATGTGGAAGTCGCTCTTCCTCGTTCGCAAGAACGTCGGGAAGGGCGGGTTGCCATACCCGGTGGGCGGCTTCGGCATCCAGGTGCGCGGCGACACCGCGTACTTTCAGATGAAGAAGTCGGACTCCGTCCAGGGGTGGCTGAGGAAGTGGTTCTACGTCCAGTGGACCCAGGAGGGCCTGGCAAAGTTTGACAGCTCGCGCGGGTTGCAGAAGACCCGCGCCTGGGCGCACCCGCTCACCGCGGAGGAGAGGGAGGCGACTGTGTCTCTGGCGAGCCTGCTGCTCCATGTCCTCAAGACCCTCGGGCGGGATTCGGGTGGCATCTTTCTGATGGCCACCTTCTTTCGTCTTCGCGTGCAGCCGCTCAGTGCTCGACCCCACCCGATGTGGGCCGCTGGGGGTGTCAGCGACGAGCCACTGGACGACGAGGAGGTGGAAACCAAGGTGAGAGGCATTACCAGTCTCCGAGCCGCCGACCTCTGCAACGTCGAATGTCCAGTCGCTCCGTACGGGGCCGCAAACCCTGTTCCTGAGGTAAATTTTTGACTTGTTCTCCTTGTTGTTCTGTTTCTTGATTCGACTTGCGTCTACTTTCTTCTTGATTCGACTTGCGCCTACTTGTTTCAGGGTCGAGCTCTGTTTGTCAGCCTTCCTCCTCTCCCCGAAGACGGACCCGCCGACGAGGCGAAGGTTGTGGAGGAGGAGGATGACGACGATGAGCTTCCACCCGATTATTCTCCCCACGAAGAGGTGGAAGATGAAGATGAAGAGGAGGAACCCGCACGGAAGAAGCGGAAGCTCCTGAGTGGTGGCGATTCTGCGACTGCGTCGTCGCCCGCGAGGGATGCCGACGTTGTTCTGGAGGAGGCCGTCGCGACGTCTTCGGGTGCGCGGTCTTTGGGCGGCTGGAATGTTCCTCCGGTCAGTTCCGCGGCCCCGCGTTCGTTTGCGCGGATGCCGTCTGTCTCTCTGGGGAGTTACGACGACCTCGAGACCACCAGGTGAATTTCTTGATGCATTATTTTCTTCGAGTTGTACTTTGTAGCTGCAATCTTCGAGTTGACCATTGTACTTCTCTTTGCTGCAGCCATCGTTCTGGCGATGCTAGCTCCCCTCTTCGGGAAGTGGAGCATACATCCGCCCCGTCAACGGAGTTGGTGACTCGAGTGGGGGTGGAGGGTCACGCACAGCCTGGTGGCCTTGCGTCGTCGAGTCGCGCTCCTCCATCGGCTTCAGAAGACCTCGACCTCCTGGGCCACGTAAGTCCTTTATGCTTGTACTTACAGTCTTGACTTTTCATCGGGTGCGCGATCAGCGCTCCCGATGGGAGTAGCCCCCGAAGGTGTGGGTGACTAGTATAGTCGCCCGCAACTTTATTAACTTCTTGCTTTTGTTTCAGCCGTACTACCGCCAGCAGCTTGACGCAGCCGCGGCTTATGTTCGCGTGGAGAAGGAGAGGGACCAGCTGCGTGCTTCTCTGGACCAGGCTACTGGGCGGGTTGTTCAGCTAGAGCTGAAGCTCTAGGCTCAGGCTGAGCTTGAGAAGGCTCTGCATGAGTCTCAAGAGCGGGAGCGGGTGCGGGTCGCCCAAGAGAAGACTCAAGTCGACCGTCTCCTCTCACTCGCCGGTGTTCTTGGGGGTATGTTTCGGCTTAACGCCTAATGTGTCTTGATTTTTCCTTTGTTTGACCTTGGACCCTTTGCGCAGAGACCTGCGGTGGAGCTCCCCCGGAAGGCACGTCGAGTGACGTAGTTGACTTGGCGACTGCTGTCGGCTTCCTCGACCGGGTCTGCGCATATGCGTCCGACGTGCTGAAGAAGTCAACAGCCGCGCTGAAGAAGTCGACGGGAGCCCTTACTACGGTGCACCGGAGCATCTTCCCGAGCGACCTGCCGCCGACTGCCGTGGACGCACTTGCTGCACCGTTTGAGGAGGACGCGAGCACCATCGCCGGCTTCACGCGGTCGCAGGCGGTACGCGGCTCCGAGCTCACCTTCCAGCTCCTCTTAGGACATCAAATTCCGGGTGACTTTGAGAAGGTCGTCAGCGGCTTTCCTCGGAGGCCTGATGGCCGAACCGCGTCGCTGGGTGGTGTGAATGAGCGGGCTTCACAGTTGGCCGTGAAGCTTGTGGCCCTCTTTGAGAGGGCGCTTGCCAAGGCGACTGAGGCGGCTGCTGCTCGGAAGAGTCGCTCCCGGTCGGAGTCTGCGGCCTTAGATTAGATGTAGCATAGGAATTTGGTAGTCGCCGTGGCCTGTACTTTAAACTTTTGACTCTGTAATGATTGTCGTCCTATCAGGTCTTCTGGCCTTGAACAATGCTTGTGCTAGAATTGAGTTTCTTTCTATCAAGTGTATCTTTGCTGAACAGTCGCATGCTTGTATTGACTCTGCATGTTCGTGGCAGACTGACGTGCGCTACGGCGCTTCTTCTGTTCCTGCGGCTGAGCCGAGTGGCGAGGGGTCTTCTTCAGGTGCTCGCCGTCGTCGAATGACGCAGGCTCCTCCACGTAGCACGAACGATCAACGAATAATCACGTACTTGAAGAATAAGGTGGCTAAGCTTGAGGCGACACTGAAGAATACCGAGCTTCTGCTACATCGCTCCAGGTCGCATCCTACTGCAGAGTTCTCACAACGTGAGGACTTTTTGCTAGGGGAGATCGATCTGATCAGCCGACAGCTACAAGGTTGGTGTCCTTTTGTGGCTGTTGTCTTTTCTGAATCTTGTTCTGACTTATAGCTTGTGCATGCAGATGTGAACCCGGATTGGCAGACTGAGCGGGATCGCGTTGAAGAGCGAGTTACCCGAGAGGCAGCCGGCGACTCCTACGAAGCTCGCCAATTCTGGGTGAACAAGTCGAGAGGGCGCACCCTTGCCACTATGCTTGATCGTACTTGGCGTGCGGCATTTCTTCTGGAGAGTTGTCGGAAGACACTCTGGCACATCAATCGTGTGTACTTCCCGCATAACGGGCAGCCGAACGGGCTGGCCGCCTTGCTCGAGAGGTTTCGTGACGGTGATGCGTTGAAGGAGATCGTCCACGCCCAACTTGTCGCTGGGGCGAATGCGGCGTTGGCGTACGTCCGGATGCACCGACCACATCTTCCGCTGGAGTGACTTCTGGACGGTCTGCCTGGTGATGCCGACTTCGCCGAGACCTTGGCGGTTGCACGCCAAATGATCGGGCAGGTTCAAAGGCTGAGTGAGCGCCTTGTAGGCCCACTCAGTGCGCCAAAGGGTGAACCTGTGGATCAAGAGTAGCTGTCTTCTGTTGTACAGGGTTAGCTTAGTTGGGCGAATATGCCAATGTAAATCACAATGTAAGAGGTTGAAGATATTCTTGAGTAACGAAAATTAAACTATTTGCCTTTTGCAGTGCATGTCGTGGTGGTGTCACGGCAGATGCCAAAGGATGGCTAAATGTGTGGGGCCGATGGACGCTAGAGGATTTCGGGGAGGGATAGCGCGCTAAGTAGCACACACAAATAAACACAACCGACATGGGGACGCGAGGATTTACCCTGCTTCGGGACTCTCGTGAGGAGATAAAACCCCTACTGCAGCATCTAGCCTATCGGTGTATTTTTCCTTGGTATATGCGTGATACAAATTGCTCTATGAGCTGGGCAAGGCAAGCCTCTGAGAGGGCTTGAGGAGGAACGGGCAAAGGGGGAGATGGGCAAGCCATGGCCATGGTGGTGCCTTCCCCCTGGTGCTCCTTATATAGAGGGAGCCCAGGGGACAAGAGGTGGCCCACCACACACTATTCATACACTATTCATGACATGACTACTGGGGTCTTGTCACACTATTCACTGCGTCATGTAGTTGTACTCTTGTCACATCAGGGGATGGGCTTGACATGTCTTGTCTGTCTTTTGACCTGTAGCGCTTGGCATGGCATCCTCTCCGCGTAACCCGGCACGGGTATGCCGGGTGCCTTGGCGACTCCTCTCCGGGGCAACCCGGCATGGATATGCCGGAATCCATCTCTCTACCCGGCATGAGTATGCCGGATAACCTCCTTCTCCCGAGATCCGGCATGGTTATGCCGGATTACCCTTCCTAAACCGCCCTTCCTGCACATAAGAGAAAACGAGAAGATACCGACATACACAAGTCGGTTAGCGCATGCCGGTTAATGCAGGTGTCTCGGTGCACCCTCGGACACAGCTTTTACCACATCATGACCCTACCCGGGGGCAGTCCCCCGACACTAGTCCCCGAAGCTGGTGCGGTCCTGCAGACTCGGATGCAGGGCCGTACCAGATTTAAACAACCAAACCAAATTGAGAAACACTCGTGCCAGCCGGGATAGCAGCCGACGCTGGCCCGTTCCGGATGTCCACGCATGTCAAGTGTTGGACAGATCTCCCTGCCGGGCATATATCGATCGAACGCGTACGCGCGCATCCGAGATATCTCCATCTGACCAAGTGACAAGGGGTCCACCGGGGTGTCCCAGCCAACCAAGCATTCAACCAACCCGGGAATCACAGTCGGGGATGGCGAGCTCAGGGCCGGCGCATCCGAGACGCGGGCGAGGCGCAGTCGTGCGGCGCCGGGATGGGCACGGAGATGCCGGGATGCCGCCGGAGCTGGGCACGGCCATGCTGGCAAGGAACCCGGGAGCGGGTGCTGCCGGGTTGTCGAGGTCAGGGGCGTCCATGCCGGAGGGGAACTCGGGGGCGCTGTCGGAGGATCCCGACTCGCGGGCTAGCTCACGCGCGGGAGTCCGAGCAGCCGAGGTCGGACTCGACCGAGGCGAGGCCGGCTCGGGGAGGCGCTGCCGGAGGAGATGCGTCCAAGGTCGGGGGCGCCGGTGCCTGGGCGAGGTCGGGCGCATCCGAGACGCGGGCGGCCGAGGTTGGAAGCCAAATCGGGGGCTTCGGGTTGTCGTCGAGTCGAGACGCCGGTCGGCCGGAGGTGCAGATGTCGGGATGAACTCGGGAGAGTGCCGATGACGTCGGGCGAAGACGCGCGGATGCCGGCACAGCCGACCTCAGGCCAGAGTCGGCCGAGCTGGAGGCGAGGGCGATGTCGGAGGAGAACGCGGCCGAGCCATGGCGACGCAGTAGTGCGCGGCGGGCATGTCGGGGAAGACGCCGTCGAGGCCGGGGAGGTGGCCATACCGGAGGTGAACTCGGGGAGGTACCGGGGTCCTGCGGGCGAGATGCGCCGGAGTCGGGGACGCCGTGCCGCGTCCGAGGTCGCCGATGCCGGGGCGCTGCGCTGCCGGACCAGAGGTCGGCCCGGTCGAGGTAGTGGCGAGGCCGTCGTCTCGGTGGGGCGCCGGAAGTTGCCGATGCCTGTCGCGGGATTCCGGAGGCGGGGCTCGGGTGGCCGGGGTCGATGCGGATGTCCTGGAGGCGAGGAAGCGCGTCCGAGGTGGAGGTCGGAGGCAGGACGCCGGGGGCGAGGATGCCGGGGAGGCGCGGTCGGCTGGTGGCACTGGCGTCACGGTGGAGCCGCTCGGGCCGAGATGGGGTTGATCCCGTGGGTGAGAAGATCGTGGCGAGGAAGATGACCAGGTCGGGGTCTTGGTCAACCGAGTAGTGGACCTCGGCCCAACCAAGTAGTGGATCTCGGCCCAATGATCCTTTTTTGCTCTCTCTCCTTACTTATTCTCCTCCTTCTGTTATTTTTTCCAACGACCCGGCAAAAACAATAACCCAGTAAACCAACTATTGGGATACTCGGGGATTATATCCCGACACTAGTCCCCGAGGCTGCGGGGGACTCGTAGAGTCGCGCGCAGACTTAGAAAAAATACCAACCTCATCGTCTTCACTTGCTCCACCGAGTACCTGCAAAAATACAATCATATGCCGGTTCCTTAGCCATTCTGGGCGTTTTATCGACATAGATGTCTTCGGCCACCGCCGGTCTGACACAAACACACAACACATGCCGGCTTTTAGCCACTCTGGGCGTATACCGACACGGACGCCTCATGTGTCGGCCTTTAGCCACTCTGGGCATATACCGACACAGAGTCTCATGTGCCGGTGTTTAGCCACTCTGGGCGTATACCGACACAGACGCCTACACACACAATGTCACACAGGTATCTCGGGTGATTCAGTATCTCGGTATGTCGGTATGTCGGCCCCTCTGGGCATATCACACATGTTTCGGTATCTCTTCCACTCTGGGCACATCACAGGTGTTTCGGTATCTCGGCCACTCTGGGTACATCACCGGTGTTTCGGTATCTCAGGTGTTGCCTTTGGCGAACTTTGATACTCTGAAACAAAGGACGATTTGGAAATATCGCCCGATGCCATGATGCATTGGCGAACCGAAATAAACGGGGATCTAGAGATATGGTATGATGCCAGATATGTTGGCGAACCGACATAAATAGCGATCTGGAGATATTGCAGGATGCCATGATATATTGGCGAACCGAAATAAACGGCGATCTAGAAATTGTGCATGATACCGCGATACGTGGGCCAACTGATACCACAGATCATATGCAATGTACCTTGAGGTAACAATAAATATAAGATGGATCCGAGATAACCGATATAATCAAGACTTTCGACATGAGTATCCTCTCGGTAAAACCGATATCACCTTTCAACGTTAGTTAAGACATATATATTTAACAAGAATAAAGACAGAAAATAACTCTAGTGGCAAACCACACAATAGGACACAGACTCGGTTTCCACCGAGTCCCCGAGCTACTCTAAAGATCTAGCTGGAAAAAACAGAGCGCACCGGCGGGTCAGTCCCCGGGTCAAGTCATCTTGCCCACGGGGAAAACACAGACAAAATATGCCGAACAACTTTTTAGACCGAGTCCCCGAGTTTGCTTTCACATTTACCACACTCCACAATCTCTGCTCTTGACTACCTTTTAGGCGCTCGCCAGTCGAGTCACGAGGTTGTATCCGACAGCATACATCACTTTTAATTTTGAAACACGGCATAAGTTTATTCGGCATACATACTATACGGATAACCAAGTAAATGAACCCGGCAGTCCCCGAGTTCAGTTTCTGGGTGCCGGCACACAAACGACACAGCAGGAACCGACATATGATACGCATATAAATAAATTTAATCCGAGTTACTCTACCGACTAAGCATGCAAGGCACAACTGACCGGTAAGCCAGTCCCCGGGTCAAGACATCCTGCTCCCGGGAAAAAAATAAATAGATGACACAACAGACATAACAGGGCAGTCCCCAGGTTACGACATTTCGCTCCCGGGTAAATAATTAAGCAAGGTAAGAAGGGGTAGTCCCCGAGTATATTTTGAGATTAAACAGCTAGCATGCAATACAAATATACTCTAATTACTCACATCGCAGTCTCGACCGCGGGTGTATGTGTTGTTGAAGCATTTGCAACGCCGGTGTAGGGAGCGACGCAAGGACCTTGAATCTCACGGCATGAATCGGACCCATCTGAGATGTCGGATTGCCGACATGTATCTTGATGCGCCTATGTAGCTCGGCGACTGTTTCCTCTTTTCCTACTCCCTTCCTATTTTCCTCATCCGAGTAATCCACCCGGCCTCTTCTTTCCTTTCATCTTTTCTTTTTCTCCTACTAGACCGGATCTGATCTGATTTCTTTATTCTATTTCTCCACCTCAGACATACACAGATACACTACCCGGCCCAGATAACTGCCGCTCATCTTCTTTATTTCTCTCTCTTCCCAACTCTACCCGGTTAAACGACACCGCACATCTCGGTAGCGATGTTTTTTTTTTTTTCTATATCTTTTTCTACTTGGCCGATTCGTTTACTGATCTTCTTCTTTCCTCTCCTACGGTCCTACCCCGTGCGACCGCACGGTCCCCTTTTCTTCCGCGGCGACCTAGCAGGAACACAGGCCGGCCACAGGACGATTCAGCGAGCTAGGACCGGAATTGGCCAGCCGTCAAACCGGCACGGGTGCGGGCGCGGTGCCCTGCGGCGCTCGGCCGACGCGGGAGCGAGGGAGGCGGGGAAAGCCGCGGGCTCGAGGGCCGGAGATGTGTTCGACATGGAAATCTTGTCCCGCCTTGCGGCGCGTCGCAGCCGGCGCTGAGCGGCGTGCCGAGACGCAGGGACACGCAGCAGGAGACGCGGGCGAAGCGCGGCGAGATCGGCAACAGCTCGGCCGGCGTTGAGAACAGTGCACTGGGGACATGCGACGCGGGGGCGCAGCTTGGCACGCCTCGGTTGGAGCCGAGCGCAACCAGAGCAGGGCGCAGTCGAGGTGCGGGTGCGGAGGCGTGGATGCAAGAGCCGGTCTCCCCTAAAATTGAGTCGCGAGCGGCGAGGCGGCGCAGGGAGTTGGTGCGCGGACCGGCCAGTGTGGGCGGCCCGGCGCGGTCGAGGCGAGGATCTGGCGCGTGCGGTTGCGGGAACCGGGCGACCGGACGCGGATGCGAAGAGCCGGCTGCCTCCGCGCGCCGGCTGGAGGTCGAGGACGCGGGCACGGCCGAGCGGTGGAGACGGGGGTCGCTGGGGGGATTCGCGGAGGCTTGCCCACGGCTCGGCACGGTACGCGCGGAGAGGCCGCCGCAAGTTGAAGCAGAGATGAGGCCATATCAAGCCCGACGCGACGATGACGCGCTCGCGGATAGCAGCCGGATGCGTGGTGAAGAAGATGTTGCTGTCGACGGCGATGAGCGGCGAGCTAATGACGGTGTCGAGTCCCCGCGTTCAAGAAGAAGGTCCCGTCCGAATTTGTTCCCGCAAGCGTCACTTGGCCCCACGGTGGGCGCCAACTGTCGTGGTGGTGTCACGGCAGATACCATAGGATGGCTAATGTGTGGGGCCGATGGATGTTAGAGGATTTCGGGGAGGGATAGCGCGCTAAGTAGCACACACAAATAAACACAGCCGACATGGGGACGCGAGGATTTACCCTGCTTCGGGACTCTCGTGAGAAGATAAAACCCCTACTGCAGCATCTAGCCTATCGGTGTATTTTTCCTTAGTATATGCGTGATACAAATTGCTCTATGAGCTGGGCAAGGCAAGCCTCTGAGAGGGCTTGAGGAGGAACGGGCAAAGGGGGAGATGGGCAAGCCATGGCCATGGTGGTGCCTTCCCCCTGGTGCTCCTTATATAGAGGGAGCCCAGGGGACAAGAGGTGACCCACCACACACTATTCATACACTATTCATGACATGACTACTGGGGTCTTGTCACACTATTCACTGTGTCATGTAGTTGTACTCTTGTCACATCAGGGGATGGGCTTGACATGTCTTGTCTGTCTTTTGACCTGTAGCGCTTGGCATGGCATCCTCTCCGCGTAACCCGGCACGGGTATGCCGGGTGCCTTGGCGACTCCTCTCCGGGGCAACCCGACATGGATATGCCGGAATCCATCTCTCTACCCGGCATGAGTATGCCAGATAACCTCCTTCTCCCGAGATCCGGCATGGTTATGCCGGATTACCCTTCCTAAACCGCCCTTCCTGCACATAAGAGAAAACGAGAAGATACCGACATACACAAGTCGGTTAGCGCATGCCGGTTAATGCAGGTGTCTCGGTGCACCCTCGGACACAGCTTTTACCACATCATGACCCTACCCGGGGGCAGTCCCCCGACAGCGCAAGTTTGCGTTTTTAATTTTCGACCTGTACGGTGCAGCCCCCGAGTGTCTTGGGTGGCGACCCAGGGTTTTTGTTGTGATCCTGTGTGGCGCAGCCCCCGAGTCCTTCGAGTGGCGACCTAAGATTGCAAGTGTTACCTGTAAGGCGCAGCCCCCGAGTGCGTCGGGTGGTGACCTAGGATTTTCAACTTGACCTGTACGGCGCAGCCTCCGAGTGGCTCGAGTGGCGGCCTAGGATTTTTTAATGAGGCCTGCGTGGCGTAGCCCCCTAGTAGGTCGAGTGGCAGCCAAGGATTACAAGTGTTACCTGTTTTGGCGCAGCCCCCGAGTGTGTCGGGTGGCGACCTAGGATTTAAAACTTGACCTGTATGGCGCAGCCCCCGAGTGGTTCGAGTGGCGGCCTAGGATTTTTTGATAAGACCTGTATGGCGTAGCCCCCGAGTAAGTCGAGTGGCAGCCTAGGATTACAAGTGATACATGTTTGGCGCAGCCCCCGAGTGTATCGGATGGCGACCTAGGATTTTGAACTTGACTTGTGTGGCGCGACTTCCGAGCGGATCGGGCAGTGGCCTAGGATTTTATGAGTTATGCTTGTGTGGCGTAGCCCCCGAGTAGTTCGGGTAGCGGCCTAAGCTTTTCTTTCAACCTGTTTGGCGCAGCCCCCGAGCTGTTCGAGTGGCGGCCTAGGATTTTAGCTTGCCCTGTGTGGCGCAGCCCCCGAGTGGTTCGAGTGACGGCCTAGGTTATTGATTGCCTTGACTGAAAAGGTAAAGGAGACAGCTTTTCTTCAAATCACTTTATTGATTCTTGCGAACAGGCCGCCTCATTAAAACCCTTCCAGTCCCCTTAGGTACCCTGGTAAGGGAAAGAGTGCGTCTGAAACCTGCCGCGCTGATGTTTCTTGTACAATGATTGAGTCGAACTAGGCGTAGAACCGGCGAAGTTGTACCACGTTCCACGGGTTGCTACAGCCTGCTCCCGTCTTCGAGTCCTTCAGGCGGTAAGCTCCCTTGCCGATTGCTTCTGTCACAATGTATGGGCCCTCCCAAGGGGAAGCGAGCTTGTGCACCTTCTTCTGCTTGAGGCGAAGGACCAGGTCGCCTGCGGCGAATGCTCTTGGTCGCAGCCTCCGTCTGTGATAGTTGCGCATGTCTTGCTGATACACGGCTGATCGCGCCAGGGCGATGTCGCGTGCTTCATCCAGGATATCCATGCTGTCTTCGAGTGCCTCTTCTGCGTCTGACTCGTCGTAGGCGACCACTCGCGGTGCGTCGAATTTGATGTCGCGAGGGAGAACCGCCTCTGCGCCGTACACCATGAAGAATGGAGTGTATTGGGTTGACATGTTTGGCGTTGTTCACAGACTCCAAAGGACTGACGGCAGTTCTTCCACCCATGCGCCCGATGCGCGTCTTAGTGGCACGCGCAGTCGCTTCTTGATGCCGCTGCAGACGAGGCCGTTGGCTTTCTCCACTTGCCCATTGGATTGCGGGTGCGAGACGGATGCATAGCTGAGTTTGATACCTTGCTCTAAGCAGAAGTCTTTGAATTATTCGACTGTGAAGTTCGAGCCGTTGTCAGTGATGACCCCGTTCGGTACTCCGAACCTGAAGATGATTGATCTGATGAAGTTGACTGCTGACGATGCGGTCGAACTTGTGATGGGCACGGCTTCGATCCACTTGGTGAACTTATCGACTGCGACCAGGAGGTGAGTGTGCCCTCCGGGTGAAGATTTTTTCAGCGGGTCCACCATGTCTAGCCCCCATTGGGCGAAGGGCCAGGCAAGCGGTATTGTCTTGAGCTCTGATGCTGGCGCGTGTGGCCTATTGGCAAACTCTTGGCACCCTGTGCATTTCCTTACTAGATCTTCGGCATCCTGCATGGCTGTCAGCCAGTAGAACCCGGCTCGCAGTGCCTTGGCCACCAGTGCTCGACTGCTGGCATGATGCCCGCAGATACCCGCGTGGATGTCGAGTAAGATGGCTTGGCCGTCGACTGGGTCTACGCACCTTTGCAAGATTCCCGAGATGCTTCTTTTGTAGAGTTCCCTGTTGATGACGGTGAAACTTTTGAAACGCCTGATGATGCGTTTTGCGTCGACTGGGTCCATTGGCAGCTTCTGGTGCAGTATGTACGCCAGGTAAGGTGCTGTCCATGTAGCTTCGACTAGCATTACCTCCATGGGGACCTTTTCTTGGCTTGTCGGGTTAGCATCGCCTTTTGCTGTCGTTGCTGTGCTTGCTGTGGCTTGAGTCTTGATAGATCTCTGCGTGATGCGCTCGAGGAAGACGCCGGGTGGAACTGGGACCTTGTCTGATCCCATGTTGGCGAGGACGTCGGCTTCTTCGTTGCTGTCGCGGCCGATGTGCCGTAACTCGCAGCCGTCGAAGTTGCCCTCCATCTGGTTGTACAAGTCTCTGTAAGCGATCATGTTGTCGGCTACGGCGTCGCAGTACTTCATGGTTTGTTGTACCACCAGGTAGGAGCTTCTATCCACTCGGTGGTGAATTCTGGGAGGACTTGGGCCTTGATGGACTTCGGGTGAGCATACTTCAGCCCCCATGGTCCTAGCTCGATGTAGCGCCCCATCTTTAAAATAAAGATGGAACACCTGTGTTATGTGCTAGTCCCTGGATCACTGCCAGCACCACAGAAAAAAATATATAGTATCATTGCATAGGTATCAAAATACTACATCGAGATCCAAAAATAGCCAAGTATAGCTTTATTACAAGGTGCATAGTCATGAAGACTAGCTAACAATATTCAGAGTTCACAACGAAATAAAAGCAATGGGCCTCCTCTTCTAGCATACGCCACAAGCAGACATGTTGGGTGTAGAATCGAGTCCAAACTTACTCCTCATCAGAATTACCTGCACATTTGAATATGCAGCCCCGTAGGAGGTCAATACAATGAAGTATTGGCAAGTGACTATGGTGGATAAATTATGACAAGTCTAATTCTATATGCATATTTGGCTTGGTGGAGTTTGCAGGCTATTTTGCAGAAATCCAGTTTTCTCCTATCTTTTGTAAAACACTTTTGTATCTCAAAGACTTGGCACCAAGGGATGAAGCCCAAGTGCACCAATAATTCTTTCCTTAGTCAAATTTTACTTTACGAAAACCATGTTGAGATTCTTCCGTCCATCCTTGTCCAGTTGCTCGAAGTAGTCCATCACCGGGGACACGGCTGAGTACTCAGTTTGTCGACTCTGCAGAGGTTGTGCACTTTCACCTTAAGACTCAATTAACCCAGACATCCTATACACGCGGAGTGCATTAAGGAAAGGAGAGAATTGAGACAAGAACTTTCAGAAGAAGAATACAACCATACTAGCAAGACCCGTTCCACCTATCAACTCTACATCTGCTTGTCAAGCTGACAGGTTGCATTCTCACAACTTAGTAGTTCTAGACAGAGCCCATTGTCAGAAGGCTGCACGGGAAGCTTCTATACTTGGAGGGACTTAGAAATCTCTTTGTTCCTGGGTGGCCGTCCACAAGTGCGCTTCTGGGTGACAACCACCATACTCATGTCTCTAAGTAGAATAGAAATTCATCCTAGGCAAAGACAACCACAAGCATGGTCCCAAAAGCCACTCAACATAAACCAAACAACCAATTCCACCCAGAAGTGCATTCAAGGTTTTTAACACTTAGAAATAATTCTATAACAAGATAAGTAAACTCCTTTATAGCATAGCTAAGCATCTAATAAAACTTTTGGTGGCTGCATGGGGAGGGATGGCTACACACTACTAGGATATTTTCAAAGTGTAAACTAACTTTGCATTATAAGATAGTTCAAAATTTCCCTATCATGCATACTACTCAAAATCTACTAATAATGCATATAGAAAACATAGGATAGATTATGAATGTCACTTGCCTTGGTAACAAGAGGAACAAGCACAACAAGAATAACAATCACAAGGACCTTCCTCCTCTTCACAATCTAGAGACAAACAATAAAACTAAATAAACACACAATCATAACACTTAAAATATCAATACAAAAATATGTATGCATGCTTAATATGCAATGAACTTAATAAGACCAAATAATTACTATTTTAATTTCTCTGTTATTCATGCATGAATTACAATGATCCATATTTTACTATTTTATTTAATCATTTAAAATATTGAGCATAATAGTAGTTTTAAGTTCTAAAACCAATTTCCTTGATTATATTATGAGAAGTTTCAAATAAAACTCATGTTACACTCTCTGGACAGAGGGCATTAATAAATCTCTAAAACAATTAGATTTATTTGGAAAGAGATTTTATTAATTAAGTTATAGATTTTAATATCCGAAAGTTAAAAAATTAAATTCCGCAATTTAATATACACTAAAAGGATAAACTAATGAAACCATACTAAACTACACGAGCAGAGCTTCACGTGGATATAAAATTCATCAAATTTGGATGAACAGAACAAAAGTTATGAATTTTGTAAGTTTGTGTTGTTTTCTGTTTTTAAAACAATTTCTCAGCAAAAATAGAAAATAAATATGCCACGCGGCGCTCGCTGATTGGCCGATACCGGTTCGGCGCGGATCGCGAACGCGAGCCGTCCGATCTATTTTAAAACGAACGCTCCAGATCCACCCGATCTAGATCCATTGGATCTAGATCCGACGGCCGGGATCAAAAGGGGGCGGACGGGTGGCGCTGTTCGCCGGCGAACTCGTGCCCGCGGCGGCGCCATGGCCGGCGTCGCTCAACTTCGCGTTCTACGGCTAAGGAGAGAGGGAAACTCATACCACTTGAAGCGGATCGTCCTGGCGTACTTGATGGCGAGGTAGGCGCGGTCGAGGTGGCCTTCTCCTCCCCTGCGTGCTCGTCGGAGATGCGCGGCGGACGGCGGCGTCGGGTCGTCGAAGGATCAGTCGCCCTGGTGCACAAGAGGACGCCGGAGCAAGTCCGTTATATGCGTACGGAGACGGGGAGTCGCAGAGGGGGTGTGGGGGTGGAGCTCGGGTGCCGGACTCACCGGAACGATGCGAAACACGGCGGCGGCGATGTCGGAGATGAACTCTCGTTTTCCGCGATTTTGGAGAGTATCGGTTAGGGTTTTTGGGCGCAGGAGACGGCGGCGGAGAGGGGCTTTATATGGGGAAGGAGGGGAGCGATTTAATCGCGATTTACCAACAGATTTTGATCCGATTCGATATAGGGTTCGGTAGAGTTCGTGTTCTTCGCGACGGAGGAGATGACGAGTGGGCCCCGTCTGTCAGCGACTGAGAGGAGGAAGATGGGCTGCGGTTTGGGCCTCTGCGCTGCGCGCGCGGCGGATAGCAGAGGGGGTTCGGCCCAACTAGCCCGACACATTTTTTTTCTTCTGTTTAAATCATTTTTCAAACAATTTGATTTTTAAAATTATCAAAACATTTCAGAAAAATTCATAAAAATATGTTTTGAAAAGATAATTTAATTTATAACTTTTTGATATCATTTTGCTAAATAAATAAAATAATAAAATACATATTTTTATAAGGAGCTCAATTAGACCTCTTTATTGACCACAACTTTATTTAAACTTATAATTTAAATTCAATTTACTCTTTATGTAATCTCAATGCCATACTTTTATGATGCATGATGCATGATTGCAAAGTTTTAAATTTTTGAGAAATTTGGGATGTTACACTCGACAACCCACTTGGCGACTCGTCCTGTCGCGCGTTGGTTTGTGAGAATGTCTGGTAGTCCGGAGGAGCTTACCATCGTGATCGGGTGCTCGGAGAAGTAGTGGACGACCTTCCTGGAGGTCATAAAAACTCCATACGCCAGCTTCTGATAGTGCGGGTAGTTCTGTTTTGACAGTGTGAGTACTTCGCTGAGGTAATAGACGGGCCGTTGCACCGGGTGACTGTGCCCTTCTTCTTCCCGCTCAACTACGAGTACTGTGCTGACCACCATGTTTGTTGCTGAGACGTATAGGTATAGCGGCTCGTTTTCCAGTGGTGCCACCAGAACTGGGGAAGTCGTCAAGGTTTTCTTGAGATGGTCGAATGCATCCTGCGCCTCTTGTGTCCACTCGAACTTGTCCGTCTTCTTCATCAGTTGGTAGAAAGGTAGAGCTTTCTCGCCCAACTTACTAATGAACCGGCTGAGAGCTGCGACTCGGCCGGCTAATCGTTGCACCTCACGGAGCTTGGTTGGTGCTGGCATTGTGAGTATGTTCTGCACCTTCTCGGGGTTTGCTTCGATTCCTCTTGCAGATACGAGGTACCCTAGTAATTCTCCGGCTGGCACGCCGAATACGCACTTCTCTGGGTTGAGCTTGATCTGGTACACACCGAGTGCGGCGAACACCTTGCGGAGGTCGTCGACTAGGGTATCCTCCTTTCGAGTCGTGACGACGATATCGTCGACGTAGACTTGGACGATTTGCCCGATGAGCCCTTTGAGGCATGCTTGCATTGTCCGCTGGTACGTGGCACCTGCGTTCTTCAACCCGAACGGCATCCTCTGGTAGCAAAAAACGCCGTCGGGTGTGATGAAGGCCGTCTTCTCTTCGTCCTCGACTTTCAGCCTGATTTGCTGGTAACCTAAGTAGGCGTCCAGGAAGGACAGGCGCTCTCAGCCTGCTGTCGAGTCAATGATATGGTCTATCCGCGGGAGCGGGAAGTGATCCTTGGGGCAGCACTTGTTGACTGCAGTGAAGTCCACGCACATGCGTAGTTTTTCGTCTTCTTTTTCTCTACCAGGACCGGGTTAGCGACCCAGTCCGAGTCCTTGATCTCTCGGATGAACTTGGCGTGCAGCAGTCTGTCGACTTCTGCGGTAATCACGTCTCTCTTGGGTCCTGAGAAGCGTCGCATGGATTGCTTGACTGGCCTTGCGTCCTTGTGGACCTTTAAAGAGTGCTCGGCAAGATCCCTGGGTATTCCTGGCATGTCAGAAGGTTGCCATGCAAAGATTTCCTTGTTCTCACGTAGGAACTCGACGAGCGCGCTTTCCTATGCGGGTGTCAGGCTTGACGAAACCTTGACCGTCTTTCTGCTATCAGTCGGATGGACTTGGTGGGTGACAGTGTCGTCGTTCGTGTTGAAGGCGGCATCTTTTGCTGGCTTCTTGCGGGGTGGAAAAAGGGTCTTGTCGTTGTCGGCTGATATGGCCTTGAAGTGCTCCTCGACCCCGAACAACTCAAAATTTTTGGCGAATTCGCGATCGCAGCTATTGGAGCGCCCGAAGTCGCCACGCACGGTGATAACTCCTTTGGGTCCGGGTAGCTTGATCATTAGGTAGGCGTAATGGGGTACTGCCATGAACCTGGCAAAGGTTGGACGTCCGAGGATGGCGTGGTACTGTGACTTCCAATCGACGACCTCGAAGTCGATCGACTCTTTCCTGAAATGTTCGGGTGTACCAAGGATGACGTCGAGTGTGATTGTTCCCATGGGCGTTATTGCTTTCCCTGGTACTATGCCGTGGAAAGTGGTTTCCGACTCCGGCAATTTCTCTGTCGACCTGTTCATTCTCCTCAGGGTATCGGCGAATATGATGTTGATGCCGCTGCCTCCGTCCATGAACACCTTCTTTAAGCTGTAGTCGCCGATCAGGGCCTCGATCACTAGGGCGGCGTGTCCGGGTCGGAATACATCGGATGGGTGATCCGCCCTGGAAAACGTGATCGGTGTCTCGGACCCGCGCAGGTAGTCTGGTACTGCGCGCGGGCTGTTGATGGCCTGGAGTACTTGGCGGGTGATGATCTTTTGGCGCATGTTTGATGGTGGTCCCTTCTGGATCATGTTCAGCTGCCCCCGAGCGGGTGGATACGTGTCGGTTGCTGCCGACTGGCCTTGGTGTTGCTGCTGTTGCTGCTGCGGCTGGGGGAATGCCCCGGCCGCTTGCACTTGGTTGTTGTTTGCGGGTGCCGCTTGGATGGTTAGCTGCGGGGCTTCCGGTAGCGCGTGTACTGGAGCGATGATCTGCTGCATCGCCTGGTATATCTTACGTGCTTTGCGACAATCCTTCAGCAGATGGCCGGAGCCCCACTTGCCTGTCTCCGGGTTGCAGAACGAATGATGCTTGCAAGGTTGCATCAGCTCCTCTGCTAGGGTTAGCGGGCGCTTCCACTCGCGTTTTGGGCCCCCGTCATTGTGGCTAATGCTGCCGCTGCAGCGGTTGTACTGACTCGAACTGGACTCTCGACCTTGATCGTATTGTCGACTGTTGTCGCGATTGTCATCACGGGGGGTCTCATATCCCGCCGCTACTAGCTCGATTGTGTCATGAGTGTAACGTGGCTTCTTCTTTTGGCGGGCCTCACGCCAGTTGCTTGTTTCGACTTCCTTTTTGGGGGAAGTATCGCGGACGTAGTCCTCTCCTTCGGCCCACTGGTTGGCTGTCTTCATGAGCTCGATTGTAGTTTTCGGCTGGAGCCTACCAAATTCCTCGCGGAGGTCGCGGAGAGCAACGCCGTGCATGAAGGCGTCCATAACCCGGTCTTCTGAGACGGGTTCCATGGTGTTGCGGAGGAGAGTCCACCGCTGGATGTAAGAGCGGAGCGGCTCGTCCTTTCCTTGCTTGCAGGCCTGCAACTCGATGTAGGTCGTTGGCCTTGCGAATGTTCCCGAGAAACTTTTGATGAATGTATCTTGGAATTCTTCCTAGGTTCGGAAAGAGTCCTTGGATTGGCTTGTAAGCCACCCGCGCGCCGAATCCGTTAGCATAAGTTGGATGTACTGCATTGCCGTAGTCGACGTCCCGCCTTGGCAACTGTAGGCGATGAGGTAGTCCTCGAGCCACAGTCGTGGATCTTGTTTCCCGTCATACTTTGGGGTACCTGCTGTCAGCTTGAAACCCTTTGGCATGCGGGTGTCGCGGATGTTGAAGCTGAAGCATGCAGCGCTGCACGGCTCGAAGTCGCGGTCGGCGTGGTTGTCTAGGTTTGCTGCCCCAGCCGAACGTTCCTTGCGGTTACGATCTACCGCCCTATACGTGATGACGTCGCGAAGGTCCTTGACTGGTTGTCGCTGTGCCGCTGGGCCCCCCGAGGTTGCTGGTTCGCGCGCCCGGTTGCTTGGTGCTTTGGCCGCCAGAGCTTCTTCGATTGCTTTTATGGAGGCGATTTGCTGCTTGTGGAGAAGGGAGCGTGCGTCCCCCTCCGGTGGCTGCGTGAGCCGGAGGTATGTCTCGACTGAGATCAGGGCGGCGTTCGCCGTCTTTGGGACGGGTATCCCGTTTTCTTCCTCGGTGACGAAGGACGAGTCGAGATTGCGGGTGAGCCTGGTTCGATCGGCCTCTGCCATGAGGGGAACGCGAGGTCTGTTTCGTCTTGCTCCTTGGTTAACTTCCGTAGAGGTAAATGAGATGGCGGCTCGTCTGGTGCTTGATGCATCCGCGTCCCTCTTTCGCCGAAGTAACTCGGCCTTTTCGGCGCGAAGTCGCTCGCCTTCCTTGCGTAGCAGGTACTGGACAACCAGGTGGTCTTCTCGGGGTGCGTTGGGTGGAGGGAACGTGCCCTCGTCGACATGCTTCATGGCCTTGATTGCCATGTCCCGTGTGATGATGAGTTTAGTCTGGTCCGGCATGTCCACCTCTAGTGGATATGCGGGTTCTTCGTCGTCATCTGTGGCGATGTGCCGGCCATGAAGAATTGTTTGGGGTAGACTTTAGTCGGGGAGTTGGTGCTGCCGCTGCTGCTTCCGTCGTCCGAGTCTTGCTCGGGATCGAAAATTGCTGCAACATGACGCGCGGCACAGTCGTTGTCGCGTCTTCTCGCGATCGTCCATGTGCTCGAAGGTTTCGCAGTCGCCGGAGCGAGTGCGATTGGCTTGGGGTAGACTTGGGATTTCCACGAAGATGAAGGCGCGCGTGACGTGGCCACACAGGACGTGGCTGTCGGACGCGAGCCCTTAGTTGCCCATGCGGGTGCAACAGTTGAGGTAGATCTTGACTTAGTCGACCGTGCGGCCGAGGTTGTTGTAGTAGACTCGATCCGCGTGGCCATGGCTGAAGTTGTCGATGTAGTCGACGCAGATGCGATCTTCGCGGGTGCGACGGGCGCGACCTCCGCGGGTGCGACAGATGTGATCTTCGCGGGTGGCGCGGATGCGATCTTCGCGGGTGTGGCAGATGCGATCTTTGCAGGTGACCTTGGTGACGATGACGCGAGGGTCGCTGATCCGGGTGACGTCGCCGCGCGTGGCGCGGTAGCCGCAGACCTCAATATTCCACGACTGTCGACGAAGCAGTATATGGAGCCGAAGGTGATGTGTATACCTTTGTCCAGATCGGCGTACACCGAGCGGTGGGCCAGCGGGTGGAGGACGTACTCGAAGGAACCGAAGCGGATCGGCTCCCTTGCGACGCGAACGTCGATCTTCGCTGCGGATGGAGCCGGAGCGACCATGATTCCAACACTTGTTTGCCTTCCCACAGACGGCGCCAATAGACGAGGGGTTAACTCGACAAGTCCCAGGGTCGTGCACCCCGGGTTGATTGATGGGGAAAGAGATAGGTGTTCGTGATCACGACGGCTGACAAGCAAGGATTTACCCAGGTTCAGGCTCCCGGAGGATAACACCCTACTTCCTGCTTGTCTGATTATTGGTGCGAGTAGCAATTACAATGGTGAGATTGCAATCTCGCTAGGGTTTGTGGCGGTGGCTATGAGCGTGTTTTGTTGTTTTTCTTTGGACGAGCCACCCTCCTGGCTTTATAGGTAGCCAGGTCTCGGGTGGTCGATGCCGCCTTCTGTGGGCCTCCATGTCCTTGGCGCGGCCTAGGTAGCCTCATCGTGGGCTACCCGAAAGGTAGCCCCACGTCATTACCCAACGGTCTTTTCTTCATTTTTGGTATGCAAATGATTTTCCAACCAAAATGGATAAATATCTTTGTAGGTTATCCCAAGGAAGCATTGGGAATTCTTTCCACTTTAAGCCAAAGACAAAGTGTTGTTGTCTCTTAGAATGGCTTATTTCCGAGAAGGATGTTCTCGTGAAAGTTTTGAGTGGGAGGACAATAGAATTCAATAACTAAGATGAGCGGAGTGGCGCAACATCAGAATTTGTTCTGGAAGCAGCCATGTCGCCCATGACACCCACAACTACAAGTTGTTGAAGCCCTGGAGATTGAATTATATATTGAACCTCACTAGTCAGGTACGCTTTCGTAATCGAATAATAAGGATTTGAGAATGAAATATTATTGTAGGACAATAGTAAACCGATTGTATACAAGGAAGCGATGATGGGCCCCTTAACTCCGTTAAAAATGGTTGTACGCCATAAAATCCAAGATAGTATTCATAGACAAAATCAAGCTTGGAACTTGGTAAAATAAAAATGATTCTATAAACAGAAGTGGATGTCACATCCATAGAAGCTTTGAGTTGTCAAAAATTGTTTACGACAAAGTTCAAGAAGTTGACTACGTTAAGATTTGGATCTTTCGTAGCTAAACCTTAAATCCGAATGGGATTATTCTAGCAATCGCTGCATATGAGTTATGCCGGGCAACAAAGTTGTGTTCCTTAGTTGGAGTACTAACTAAGGACGTATAGCTGATACATCCGAGGGAGTTGTTGATCCCGAGAGAGCCAGAAAGGGGAATGCAAACTTCCATGATAGAAGTATGCATCACGGAGATGATATCTTCATTGAATGAAATAGTCAAATGAATTTTTGATTTCATTATGAACAATGAAGATGCTTTCTTTCGCAAGAAATTAAGTGGGAGCGCTAAGACATATTCATGATACTTTATGTAGATGACATATCGTTGATTGAACGATCATGCATATTTACTTGACATAATTAAAAGTTTCACTGAAAATAGTTTTCATTGAAAGGACTTAGACCAAAAATCATGTTAGGCATCTAAGATTCATGTAGATGAATTGATACGCTTAAAAGGTTGGGTCAAAGTACATAAAAGAAATACCGAAATAGTTCGATATGGAAACATCAAGAAGTGTTCTTGTTACATGGCGTGTTAACAAGACTTGAGTGTATTCGACACTTGATTAGTTTAGAAATATGTGTTTTTATATCAATCATAAACGCCATGATATATACACAACCAGATATCATATGATGTAATATAGTTACAAAGATATACCAGAGTGATTCATGTGATGATCATTGGATAACAGTAAGATATTCTTGGGTGCTTTGGAAGAACGAAGAATATATTTTGGATACGAAAGTGACAAACATATCGCTATAATATGTTACACTCAGGGGAGTTGTATCACATATCCGAATAAAATTAATTTTGATCTCAATAAGGCTATATGTGTGTTAAGTGAAAGTGGCACAATAGGATGGAAGGAAGTTCCCTGTTGGTTTTGGATGAGTTCCAAAGTTCAACAATATGACGGATTCTACAAATGAGGATAAGTGTACTGTCGTTGTGGCAAACGCCATACAACAACCTAAGGCTAAATATATCATTGCTATGACTAGCAAACGATAACTAAGTATATCGTTGTTTTGACAACAAATTTTGAGTCAATAAGTTCTTGCGAACTTGGTGTAGTTCCATGTGTGTCAGATATATGTAGCTATATTGTTTTGACAGTATTAGCAACGTGATTCAGACCGATGAACTAAAGGTTCCACCATGTGACCAAAGCTATACTAAGTCATGCCTAATATCATTCGGAATGAGTCGTGCATAGAGACGCAAAAGATATGCAATATACACACGGACCTGAAACGTTCAAGGTCCGTTGACTAAAACCTCTTCCATGAGCTAAACACGATCATCACCAGAAGGCCATTGGTGTTGGATCTTTACAAGTGTTAACTAGATTATTGACTCTAGTGCAAGTGGGAGACTGAAAAGAATATGCCCGAGAGGCAATAATAAAGTGGTTATTACCATGTTTATGATAAATGTTTATTTCTCATGCTAGAATTGTATTAACTGGAAACGTTAATACATGTGTGACTAATGAACAAATAAGAGTTCCTAGTAACGCCTCTCGTTTAACTAGCTCGTTGATTAACTGATGATTAAGATTTCCTGATCATGAACATTGGATGTTGTTAATAGCGGGATCACGTCATTAGGAGAATGATGTGATGAACACACACCCAAATTAAGTATAGCAATGCGATCAAGTCATTAACTTTACATTGTTATACTAAGCATACGAAGTAATCCTAATCCTTGGACCATGAGATCATGTCAATCACTAACACCGGAAGAATGCTTTGATAACATCAAACGTCACGCCGTAACAGGGTGACTATAAAGGTGGCGCTGGGTATTCCGAAAGTATTAGTTGAGGCTCATGGATCAAGAAGTGGGATTTGTCCATCCAGATGACGGAGAGATATACTTTGGGCCATCTCGGTGATATCACATCGACACCGCTTGCAAGCACGTGACTCGGTCACAAGGATCATATCACATAACGAGTAAAGAGTACTTGTCGAGAACGAGATCGAACTAGGTATAGACGATACCAATGATCGGATCTCGGACAAGTAAAATATCGCGAGACAAAAGTAATTGGTTATGACGTTTTTTGGTTCACACGATCACAAGATTCATCGTCGAATATGTAGGAGTCATTACGGATCTCCAGATCCCGCTGTTGACTATTGATCGGAGAGGTGTCTCGATCATGTCTACATTATTCACGAACCGTAGGGTGACACACTTAAGGTTTGTCGACGCTTTTGGGTAGACACGGAATTTCGGAGAAAAGTTTGGATAGCACCGAAATTGTTTCGGGTAATATTGAAATAGTTCAAGGAGTTAATTGTCAATGGTTGCCAATGGTTGTTAATAGAATTAACAAATGAACCAAGGGGGTAAGTGTTAATGTTTGTTAATATAATTAACAAATATTAAAAAGAAATGAAATTGTTTTATTTAATAAAGAAAATCCCTTGGAATTTTGAGTGGGAATTGATGAGAGAATGAGTGGGTTGAGTGGAGACTCCACTCACATGATGAGGGGAGAGGTGGGGGCACTCCAAATTCGTGGCTCCCTCCCCCTCCTATATAAAGAGGGGTGTAAGATCCCTCTCCCCACACACTTGCTTCTCTCTCCCTCCTCCCGCTGCTCCACCTTCCAGCCATCCGCTTGGCGAAGCCATGGCCGATTAGTTTCTCCACCGCAGCACGCCGTCGTGCTGCTGGAGTTTCCGGTGGTTCTACTACTTCCGCTGCCCCGCTGGATCGAGGGAACGGAGGTCGTCAACAAGCCGTACGTGTGACCGAGTACGGAGGCGCTGCCCGTTGCAGCGCACATCTTCACGATCTTGAGATCGGCGAGTGAACGACTACATCATCCACGAGAATTATTCTCGAAACGCTTACGGTCTTCGAGGGTTAGTTCTCTTGGAATTTGTTCCACTCGTTACGAGCATCTCCTAAACTAGATCTTGGCTTGTTGGTTTGTTCACACCGTAGGAATTTTTTGTTTTCTATGCTACGAACCCATCAAGTTCATCTCATCCGCCACCGCAAATTCCTCTTCCCCGGCGAGGTGAGCAACCGTCCGACCCCGAGACCGTGCCCCTTCTCTTTTTTTCGTCTCGGTGAACCTCCCTGATGTTTTGAATCTTCAAACGCCGATGATTCGAGTGAGCACGCAGGCCACCGGAGTTGCCGTAGCTCCGCCCGCGTCTCCACGCCGCTCCGGGCCGCCCGAGCAGACGCCGTCGCCACCATCCACCTCGCTGCAACGAGACACGCCTGTTCGTTGCCTTCCCGAGCCAAGGGAGCCATTGGAGCGAGAGATTCGTCCACGCCCGAGCGTGCGCCGCCGTCGTCGCCATCTCCGGCGAGCAGCGCGCCGCCACGGTGAGGTCCTCAACCCGGAGCCGTCCGATCTAGTTTATACGGTCACGATTAGAAGTTTAAACTAACCGGTACGGACAGATCTGGACCGCCAGATCCAGATCTGACGGCACAGATCTGTTGACTTATCCACGTCAGCGTGGACATGGCAACACAGTCAGCAACCTAGTCAGCGCACACGTGGAAATGGATTTCTTTTATTTAGTTTAAATGGCACTTTTGCAGAAACACCCATGTCACTTAGAATTGGTATAACGTTTTACTCACACATCCAAATTCAAATATTTTTATATATTTGGAAAGCCCTTGACATGTAGATTATTTTAGATCTGCCAAAATTCAAATTTGACTTAGTTTAAAATATTCAAATTTCAAATGGTGAATTTGAATATTTTTGTCATAACTTTTATGTGTAAATTCAAAAATTACAAATAAAATTGTTTTAGAAACTTTGGAATATTTGTAAATTGATGCCACTGCTATAAAATATTTTTGAGTAATATTTGAATGAATTCATAGTTATATATTTAATTTGAATAGTTTGAGTGTTTTCAACATAACTATTAATAAAAATATTATTTTTTGATTAAAGTAAATTGCTATAAATTTAATTAAAATGCCCCCTGTCTATTAACACTATTTATAAAATTATGTTATAAAAATTTAATCATAGAAAACTTTAATCTTATAATTATTCCTTTTATTATGTTTTCCAAAATTTGAAATTAATTAAATTGCATTTATAAATTCATGCACATTTATAAAGAAATCACAAAAGTTATTTTTATGCTTTCTTGTGATTAAAAACTTCATTTCATGCATAACATATTTTATTACATAATTATATCCCTCATAGGAAAACCTCTTCATTATTTTTCTCTAAGTTAGAAGTATTTTCAACTTAGCATTTTTGTAAAGTGCTACACTTAGACACTTAGGATTTTCAACATGGAGCTAGAAGACCAATGAAGGACTTAGCCAAAACACGACTCCAGAAGAATCTCCAATAAGCAGAAGCACTTAGAAGAAAAATCAAGAGGAAGTTCATGAAGACTGAAGCGTACCTGCACTTTAAATAAGGCAGATACCTGTGTATAGTGCAAATCCCTGGATCGATTCATTTGCACACACAGTTTACGATGTAATATCACAACAAAGCGTCAATTTTATTACATCGATGATCCAGAATTACAAAATATTATATACAAGTTGCATAGCATAAAGCTAGCATTGAAAAAGTACACAGCGGAAATACAATAGCAGTGAGTCTCTATCACTTTCATGCTGCCACAGGCGAAAACATGTTGGTTGTAGACTCAAAACCTATAAACGAAACCTCACTCGTCATCTGAACAATCTGCAATAAGAAAAATATTGCAACAACGTGGGTCAGATTCCATTAAAAATGGAGTCTGGCAAGTCACACTATGGTGGACACTTAATGGAATAACTCTATAGCCTATATGCATATTTGGCTGGTGGAGTTCAAGGCTATTTTGCATAAAGCCAATTTTTCCTATCTCTTTGGAAAACACTTTCTTCAAATTAAGACAAGTATGGCATGAAAACCATAAATCTCATCTTCCCTTGTTCACCCATAAAGTTTTATTTCTGAAGTTGAAATGATGGAATCCTCCCAGGAGTTTCATTAACTTAGTGGATGTGCACTCTCAGGTAAAAATCACCATGCTCACGGCCCTAAGTAGAATAGACATTCATCCTAGGCGACGACAACCATGAGCATAGCCCTGAGTAGTCACTTAATATTTTGTAAAACTTTTCATCAATATTTCTGCTAAGTATGATATAGGAACCTAGACACAGGAGTAAGGGAATTCTACACAGGTTTAGCATAGCAGTACTATCCTACACATGCATATAAAAATACACTAAGTAATGCATATAGAAATAATAGGAAGTTTATGAGGTGTGCCACTTGCCTTTGAATGTTGTCGTTGTTCACAAACTCTTTTCAACAACGAACGTTTGCTCTCCGTTCAATCTAAACAATATAAGTAAACAACAATAAAACAATCAACGAACAACAATCATCAAACATATATGCAAATACATAGTGAACAAATAAGTTTCATAAAACTTCTAAGGAAAACATGTCATGCATGATATGCAAATTATTTCTAAGGACTAGTGATGCATGTCATGCCATGAAAATCTTTTAAGTCAATGACTAAGGACTAAGATCATAAGTTGGATAACAAAAATCTTGAATAAGCACTCAAATGAATTAGTCATGATGTGCAAAATATTAAGTCCATAAGGTGATCAACAATTATTATCAACTCTTTGTAAATTGGATATTCTAAGATCCAACAAACTTCAAGGTGGTAATAATATGATCAAAAAAAATGTTTAAGTCTTAAGTGAAAGACAGGATTAGGAAAGAGGGAAAAGATAGAAAGAAAGATGTAGTTGTCCTCCAGGCTTCATCTCCAGACTTGTAACTTTCTCCTGAGTGATGTCTTGATTGAATTCTTGGTAGACTTGAATAATCTTCAGACTTGATGATTTTTGTATCACCTAGGCTGGTCTTGGATTTAACTTGGTCTTCATAACACTAAGAGAAGAAGGGAGAAAATAAAGAGAGGAAGCAAGACTTAGAAAATATAGCTGGTTGGTCTTCATGAACTTCTTCTTGATTTTCTCCTAAGTGCTTCTACTTCTTGGAGATTCTTCTGGAGTCTTGTTTTGGCTAAGTCCTTCATTGGCCTTCTAGCTCCATGATGAAAATTCCTAAGTGTCCAGTGCATAGCACTTTTACCAAAATACTAAGTTTGAAAATAATCCTAACTTAGAGAAAATGGGGGAGGAGTTTTCTTATGGGAAATATAACTACAAAATAAAATATGATATGCATGAAATGCAATTTTAAATCACAAGAAACATAATACTAATTTTTTTGATATTTATAAAGTATGCATAAAGTTATAATTGCAATTTAATTAGTTTCTAATTTTGCAAAATATAACAAAAGGGTTAAATATAATATTAGAGTTTTATGTGATTAAATTTTTACGACAAGGTTTTGTAATTAGTATTAATATACATAGGGGATTTAAATAAATTTTATAGCAATTGGATTTATTCAAGAATAATGTTTATATTAAAAGTTATGTTGAAAATATTCAAACTATTCAATTTAAATATATAACTATGAATTCATTCAAATATTACTCAAAAATATTTTATAACAGAGACATCACACTACAAATATTCTAAAGTTTCTAAAACAATTTTATTTGCAATTTTTGGAATTATAGATTTAAAGTTATGACAAATATACTCAAATCTTCCATTTGAATTTTGAATAATTTAAACTTAGTCAAATTTGAATTTTGGCAGATCTACAATATTCTACATGTCAAGGGCTTTCCAAATATATAAAAATATTTGAATTTGGATGTGTGAGTAAAAAGTTATAACAATTCTAAGTGACAGGGGTGTTTCTGCAAAAGTGCCATTTAAACTAAATAAAAGAAATCCAATTTCCACGTCAGCGCTGACTGGGCGCTGACGTGGATAAGTGAACAGATCTGGGCCGTCAGATCTGGATCTGGCGGTCCAGATCTGTCCGTACCGGTTCGTTTAGAACTTCTAATCTGGGCCGTTGAAAACAGATCGGACGCTCACCGTGTGTTGACCAAAAACCGGCGGCGGGATTTCGCCGGAGACGAGGCCGACGGCGGCGCTGCGCTCGGGCGTGGATGCTCCCGTCGTTGCCGTGCCTTCCTAGGCTCGTGGAGGCGATGGGCGGACGCGGCGCGGCCTGGCGAGGTGGATGGTGACGGTGAGGTTGTCTCGGGCGTCCTCGGACAGCGGAGAGGCGAGGACGAGTGCGGCGGCGGCTCCGGTGAGGTCCGGTCGTGCACGATGCGCTCGAATAACTACAGGAAACAACCGAACGCGTGACTTAGGAGATGCGCATGAGGACGGCATGGAAGAGGAGAGGGTCAGGGGCATCGGGGAAGGCTCATTTCGCCGGGGAACAAAGAAAAATGGCGGAGGTAGCAATGGAGCTCCGGCAAGCTTTTCCGGCGGCCTGGCGGCGTCTTAGGGCTAGGGTTTGGGGCAAAAGGAAGAGGAGAGCGCGGGGTTTATATAGGCCGGAGGGGGGAAACAAATCCGCGACAATCTCGCTCGATTTTGGAAAGAGATCGCCGGCGTGATTTCCGGCCGGAGGTTGAAGACGATGCTGACGTCAGCGATTCTTTTTCTTTTTCTGATTTTTTTAATTTATTCATATCTTTTGATTTAAATGTCCAAATGATGTCAAGTTAATTTCTAAAAATTTGTAAAATTGTTACTTTTTTTGTTAAACCAGTTGTGGGCATGTTTTGAACATTTTTGAAAAATAATATTTTGAAATATTGATTAAATACAAATTTAACACTTAAAGTCAGATTTGAATTTATATCTTAATTGAATTTTCTTTTGGCTAAATAAAATTTGTAAAATACCCACATTCCAATATGTTTGAATTTAAGTCATTTAAACTCATTTTCAAATACTAAATTCATTTTAGGCTTTAGTATAATACTAAATAACATTACGTATACTATATGAAAATAAAAGTGAAAAATAATGTGTTCATTTTAATTCAAAATAATTTGTGCACCATTATATTTATATTAAGATAATTCAATTGAATCTTCATAACAACTTTGGTAAAGATTTTAGTTTTAATTCATTTCTTATTTAGAATATATTAAACATTTCATGCTTTGAAAAAAAATGAAATTCATTTAAGCAAATGAAATTTATTTGGATAATTCATTAATTTTAATTTATGAAGTTTTAAAGTTATAAACTTTAGGCTTACAATTTCCAAACTATATTTTGAACTTAGTTAAAAGAATGAAAACCATTTGGCAATTATACCATTTTAATTGTAGTGACCTCACCTTCTATTATAAGGTGGAAGTCCCTATGTTAATGTGCTAGTCCCTGGATCAAATGCTAGCACCACAGTTTAAGATGTATATCATGCAAAAGTGTCAAATACTTTATTAAATCGCATGATCCAGTGTTACAAATATCTCTTACAACTTGCATAACCTGAAAAGGCTAGCAAAATTTCCAAGAGTAGCAGCGGAAAATAGTAGATACAATGAGCCTCATCATCTTCATGTGCCACAGGCAAAGCATGTTGGTTGTAGACTCGAAATCCTATCGAATACTCACTCGTCGTCTGTCCAATCTGCAAGGTTTAGTTGCAGCCCAGCTATAAAGGGTCAGCACAATTGAATTGTGGTGGCAAGTGACTTTAATTTCTAATATTCTACTAAGCTATATCTATATGCTTATTTTGCTGGTGGAGCTCAAGGCTATTGCGCAAAGCAAGTTTTCTCCTACTTTTGGTAAACAGCTTTTTGAAACAATATTTCCTCTTTATAGACAATCTCGAGACAAATCCATGTCTCCAACTCATGTTCTCCCATCAAAGTTTTATTAAGAAATTGGAATGAAGAGATTTTCAGAACACAACCTTGTGTAGTTACCCAAATTGTCCGATGCCGGGGACACGACTAAGATCTTAGGTTTTTAACTCTCGAGAGGGTGTGCACTTTCACCATTAGACTCAATCAACCCAAACTATCCTCTACACTCCTTTAGTGAGAAGGAAAAGGAGAAGATCAAGACGAGACTTTTCAGAAGTTGCTTTCCCATGATCATACTAAGAGATTACCACCATCCTATCAACCCTACCACCATCAATCTCTTGACCCAGGTCCACATCAACTTACTCCATCAAGACAGAGCCCATATTGACCAATGGTTGCACGATAAGCAACTAGACTCAGTGTAAACTTAAATCTCATAGCCCTGCGTGGCCTACCACAAGTGAGCAACTCAGGTTAACACCGCATATCATGGCCCCAGGTAAGTAGAAACTACCCTGGGCGAAGACAACCATGACACTTGGCCCTGAGAAGCCACTCAACTTGAAACCTCCTCGATCGACCCAATCCACCCAGGCGTTAAATTAATTTAGTGGAAATTTTCATTTATCACAACAACCATAAAACAATCATTTTTGCAGCAGGTGCTTCCACTAAATTATAATAGGGTTCTAATCTGGAATTTCTAAGGGGAAACCTAAAAGGTTTGCATAGCATACTACAATCTCCCAAAACCTATCATGCATACTACTTTTGCAAATACTGTTTTGAAAACACTAGATATGCAATAGAATAAAATAGTAGGTGTTTTTATGAAGTCACTTGCCTTATGAAAATTGTCGTTTCTCTCACACTCTTGTCGAAGTCAATGGGTGCTCCCCGTTTCAAACTATATAGTAAAAAGGACACCCAATAAACAAGCAATTCAACAAACACAAAACATATTGAACAAAACAAGCGTAACGAGTCTTCTTGGAAGGGTTTGGTCAAGGGTGTCACCTGATTCAATATACAAAAAGAATTAATGTGTTTGGGTTTTAGGGTTTTGCCAAGGGATGGTCTGGAGTCAAAGAATACTTTCAACTCGAGAAAGTTGTATGGGTGTTTCCAAGTTTTCTAATGAAATGGTTTTCAAAAGTTTGCCCCAAAGGGATATCATGTAGACTTAATCACAATTTAAAAGCAAGGTTTAACACTTTAGTACAACTGTAAAACAATTAGTTTCATTTACCCAAGATTATGTTAGAATTAAACTTAACCAAAATCAAATTCAAGAATTTCTTACTTGTCTCATATCAATACATTTTTAATTCCCAACTTCAAAGTTTGTAGTATTAATAATAACTTAGTTATTTAAATTGCTATAATTTTTTGATCACATTTTTAGTAACATCTAATTAACCAATATCATTTATATACACTTGTAAATGAATTAAAATAATTTAAAAAGGTTTTAAATAAAACTTACTTATTAAAGTTATGTATCATATTAATAAACATGAATTTGAGCTTTCTCTAGACTAGGACAATTATTCATGTCTTGGTGCAAAGTAATAAATTTTTAAATTAATGAACTTTATAATGTGATAGAATATATCAAATCAAGTCTCATGATCTTTAAATTCATTTTAAATTATTCAAGCATTATTTGTAACAAAATTTTATAAATGGTGTTAATTGACAAAGGGCTTTTAATTAAATGTATAGCAATTGGATTAAATCAAAATAATGTTTGTATTAAAAGTTATGTCAAAAATAGTCAAACTATTCAAATTAAACACACAACCATTTAATTATCAAAATAATTCTCAAAATTATTTTATAACAGATGCAACATATTACACATTTTATAAAGTTTCTAAAATAATTTTATTTGCAATTTTTGAATTTACAGATTTAAAGTTATGACCAAAATACTCAATTCACCATTTGAATTTTGAATATTTTAAACTAAGTCAAATTTGAATTTTGGCAGATCCAAAATATTCTACATGTCAAGGGCTTTCCAAATATGTAAAAATATTTGAATTTGGAGTAGTGGTTAAAAAGTTATGATAAATCTAAATGGCAGGGGCTTTTCTGCAAAACTGCCATTTAATCTAATTAAAAGAAATTAATATCCACGTGTGCGCTGACTGGGCGCTAACTGGACCTGACGTGGCATGCTGACTGGGTCGCTGACGTGGATAAGTCATCAGATCTGGGCCGTCAGATCTGGATCTGGCGGTCCAGATCTATTCGTACCGGTTCGTCTGAGACTTCTAATCTGGGCCGTTAAACAAAGATCGGTCGGCTCACCTCGCTCTGACCGGAAGATGGCGGCGCCGGTGGCCGAAAATGTCGAGGACGGCGGCGCTTTGCTCGGGCGTGGACGCCGGCGACGCTCCGGTGCTCCCCAGGACGAACGAAGGTGACGACGGCGTGCAGCTCGTCGCGGCGGTGTTGATGGGCCCAGTGGCGGGGCCTGCTTCTTCCCGGAGCGGTGAGGAAAGGCGGGCGGGGTGATGGAGTTCTCTGGCGATTCCGGCGAGCTCGGCCCGCTCGGTTTTTCTGAGAACGGGAGGTCGGGGATGGGTTAGCGAGTTGCACCAGGAGCAGGGTGACCTGAGGAGACCAAAAAGAGGCGGAGGAACCTTCCCTAGTACCGGCAATCGAAGGAATGGCGGCGGCGGACACAGTGGACTCCGGCGAGCCCGTGCGGCGGCCTGGCGGCGTGAAATGAAGGGGGAGGAGAGGGGAAACGCGGCGGAGGAGGTGGGTGTTCTTATAGGCCGAAAACGGGGACCGAATCGCGACAACTTCGCTCGGATTTGGAAGGAATTCACGGGCGAGATTTTCGGGCGGGATTTGAGCAGAGGTTGAAGAAGGGCGACCCCCTGACAGGTGGGTCCCGCATGTCAGGTATTTTTCTTTTTCTTTTCTGTTTTATTTATTTCCTTTATAACTTTTGATTTATAACTCCAAATGATGTCAAATAAATTTCTAAAAATTTGTAATATTATTATCTTTGTGTTAAACCAGTTGAGGGCATGTTTTGAATAATTTTTAAAAATAATATTTTGAAATATTGATTAAATACAAATTTGACACTTAAAGTCAAATTTGAATTTCTATCTTAATTAAATTTTCTTTTGGCAAAATAAAATTTGTAAAATACCCACATTCCAATATGTTTGAATTTAAGTTATTTAAACTTGTTTTGCTGAAATCATTCATCTTTATTTTGGCATAATATTAAAGAACTAAATATAAATAATTTTTAGGAAATGTGAAATATAAGGTATTCATTTTGAATTGAAAATAATTTGTGCACCATTATATTTTATATTATGATAATTCATTTTAAAACTTCATAACAACTTTGAAAAAGATTTTTTTTTAATTATATTCTTATTTAGAATATATTAATCATTTTATTCTTTAAAATAAATGAAATTCATTTAAGCAAATGAAATTTTATTTGGCTAATTCATTAATTTAAAATCTATGAAGTTTATAGTTGTAAATTACAGGATTGAAATTTTAACACCATGTTTTGAACTTAGTCGAGAGAATGAAAACCATTTGGCAACTAACACCATTTTTAAATAATTTATGAATTTATGAATAGATATGGCTAAGTGCTTGAAATCAATTACTTATAGTAAACTATTTACTTAAAATAAAATGGTTTGTACTTTATTTAAACATTTTTCAAATTACATATTAAGGTTTTTGAATTACAATGGATAATGAAATGTTTAATTGGAAATAACTTTTGACACATTGGAAATTTTGAAATAATAGACTTTTTCAAATTGGTTGAAGTCTTTTATAATTGGTTTTCTTATGTATTTTAATATTTTATTTTAATCAAAACAAAAGTTTTAAATTTTAGTGATTTTTGAACATTATAAAATGTTGGGATGTTACATTAATAGTCTTGAATTTATGAATAGATTTGGCTAAGTGGTTGAAATCAATTACTTACAAGTAAACTATTTTATTAGAATAAAATGGTTTGAAGTTTGTAAAACATTTGTCAATTTATATATTGAGGTTTTAAGAAAATACAATGGAATAATAAAATGTTTAACTTGAAACAACTTTTGAAAATAATGATGCATTGACATATTTGAATTAATACTCTCTTCAATAAGTTTGAAGTCTTTCATAGTTGGTTTTCTTATGTATTTTAATATTTTATTTTAATCAAAAAAAAGTTTTAAATTTTAGTGATTTTTGAACATTATAAAATGTTGGGATGTTACAAAGACCAACCAGAAATATTTCCTATGTCTTGCTCCCTCTTTCTTTCTTTTCTCCCTCCTTCTCTGAGACTTCATGAAGACTAAGTAAATCCAAGACCAGCCTAGGTGATACAAAAATCATCAAGTCTGAAGATTATTCAAGTCTACCAAGAATTCAATCAAGACATCACCAAGGAGAATATTACAAGTCTGGAGATGAAGCCTTGAAGATCAATTACATCTTTATTTCTATCTTTTCCCTCTTTCCTAATCTTGTCTTTCACATTTGACTTAAACAATTTTTGATCATGATATTATCATCTTGAAGTTTGTTGGATCCTAGCGGCATAGTGAGATGAAGCGGCCTGGAAACAAACCTTACATGTCCACGTACATGAGACCTGTTCCACAATTTAAGTGGCTGGCCGGGTGTCTGTCTCTCTCACTTTAGTGAGTATCCAATTTACAAAGAGTTGATAGTAATTGTTGATCACCTTATAAACTTAGTATATTCTCCAAGTATTTATGCACATCATGGCTAAGCCATTTGAGTGCTTATTCTAGATAATTTATAACAAAGTTATCTTGTCCAACTTCTAACCTTAATCCTTAGTCATTTTGACCAACCTACTTGCCTTGCATTAACTTAAAAGATTTTTCATGGCATGACATGCATTTCTAGTCCTTAGAAATAATTTGCATATTATGAAACTTGTTTGTATGTGTTGTGTGGTTTTGTTTTATGATTGTGTATTGTTGTTTGTTTATATTATTTAGACTGAACGGAGAGACCCGAGTTCGTTGAAAAGTGTTTGTGAGTAAAGACTGCATTCAAAGGCAAGTGGCACACCTCATAAACTTCCTATTATTTTCTATATGCATTACTTAGTGTATTTTTATATAAGCATGCATAGGATAGTATTGCTATGTTAGACCTGTGTAGAAATTCCTTACTCCTGTGTCTAGGTTCCTATATCATACTTAGCAGAAATATTGATGCTATGCAATTGATGAAAAGGTTTACAAAATGTTAAGTGACTACTCAGGACTGTGCTCATAGTTGTCATTGCCTGGGATGAATTTCTATTCAACTTAGGGCCGTGAGCATGGCGGTTTTCACCTGAGAGTACACATCCACTAAGTTAATGAATCACCTGGGTGGATTGGTTGAATGGTTTATGTTGAGTGGCTACTCAGGGCTGTGCTTGTGGTTGTCTTCGCCTAAGATAGTTTCTACTATACTTGGGGCCATGAGCGTGGTGGTTTTCACCTGAGAGTGCACTTGTGGATGGCCACCCAGGGAACGGAGGAATCTGAAGAACTCTGAGTGACGATTGCTTCCAGTGCAGCCATTGCCATATGGGCTCTGGCTTGATCAATTATGTTGCGTGGACTCTCTCCGGCTTGACAAGCAGATGTAGGGGGATGTTAGGTGGAACGGGTCAAGCCAGAGTGGGAGGCAAAATGCTTCTGAAAGATCTCGTCTCATTCTTCTCCTTTCCTTATCACTAAAGGTGTGTAAAGGATAGTTTGGGTTGAATGGGTACAATGGTGAACATGCACAACCTCTGCAGAGTGTAAAACTAAGTACTTAGCCGTGTCCCCGGTACGGACAATTTGAGCAGCTGATCACGGACGTCAAACGGAGGATTCCATCATTCCAACTTCAGAAATAAAACTTGATGGGTGAACAAAGGAAAAATGAGATTTATGGTTTTCATGCCATACTTGTCTTGAATTGAAGAAAGTGTTTTCCAAAGAGATAGGAAAAATTGGCTTTATTCAAAATAGCCTTGAACTCCACCAGCCAAATATGCATATAGGCTATAGAGTTATTCCATTAAGTGTCCACCATAGTGTCACTTACCAGACTCCATTTTTAATGGAATCTGACCCGCGTTGTTGCAATATTTTTCTTATTGCAGAATTATCAGATGACGAGTGAGGTTTCGTTTAAAGTTTTCGAGTCTACAACCAACATGTTTTCGCCTGTGGCAACATGAATGAGATGGAGACTCACTGCTATTGTTTTTTTTCCGCTGTTTACTCTTTTAAAGCTAGCTTTATGCTATGCAACTTGTATCGAATATTTTGTAAGTATGGATCATCGATGTAATAAAATTGATACTTTGTTGTGATATTACATAGTAAACTGTGTGTGCAAACGAATCGATCCAGGGATTTGCACTATACACAGGTATCTGCCTTATTTAAAGTGCAGGTACGCTACAGAACTTGGACGAATAAATCCTTTCTGAATGTGTTCCTCCAGTTGTTTCTTGAGCTCTTTCAGTTCATCGACGGCCATAGGATATGGTCTTTTAGCTATTGGTCAAGTACTCGGTTTCAGTTCGATGAGGAACTCTACATCTCTATCGGGTGGCATTCCCGGTAGTTCTTCCGGAAAAACATCTAGGTATTCCTTGACAATAAGCACATCACCAAGGCTAACCCCCTTAAGAGAATTTAGCCTAACTTTCTTAAGTTCGAAAGTTGATCTGAACTTAATCTTCCTTTTCTCTGGGGTGGTGAGGGTGATTGTTCTATTTGCACAGTCTATGATTCCTTCAAAACGAGTCATCCAATCCATTCCGATGATAACATCCAAGCCTTGGGTTTCTAGGATGATTAAGTCCGTTGGAAAAATGTGCTTACCAATCTTTAAGTCTAACTGTCTACACCCAGAATTTACTATCATCTCTCCTCCAGGTGAACTTACTCTAATAGGTTTTCCTAGGCTTTGCTCAGCTAGCCCATGTTTGTTTACAAAAGCCCTTGATATGAATGAATGCGATGCTCCAGTATCAAATAAGACTAATGCTGGAAAAAAAATTGAGCAAGAACGTACCAATCACAGCATCAGGTTCATCATGTACTTCTTCCACATTGAGGTGGTTCACCTGTCCCTGTCCAAAGTGATTGCTTGATCCAACAACGCTTGGTAGTTAGGAGTATAGGCCACAGACAAGGGTATCTTCAGTTCTCCCTTAAGTCCATTGAGGAATTTTTCCTTCCTCTTAGCATCAGTGTCAATGTCTTCTGGTGCATACCTTGATAGCATACAGAAGTCATCCATATACTCCTTCAGAGTTCTACCTCCCTGCCTCAAGCTGCGAAATTCTTCTTTCTTCAGATTCATTAAGCCAGAGGAAATGTGAGCATTGCGCAAATCCTCCTTGAAAGCATCCCAAATCATGCCCTCTAGAGGATGTGTCACTTGGTAAGTCTCCCACCATAGTGCAGTGGGTCCTTCCAGCAGGTGTGCAGTGAACCTCACCTTCTCAGCCTTAGAACACTCACATGTCACTAAGTCCTTGTTGACTGAGCAAAGCCAGTCATCGGCCACTATAGGTTCAGTAGCAGAGGAGAAGGCCTAAGCCTTAAGAATCTAGCAAGTCTGTCCACTTGAGGTGGTGGTGGTGGAGGTGGTGGGTTGTTGTTGTTGTTGGTTGCTGCAATGAACTGAGTCATCATAGTCATCAGCTGAGCTTGAGCGGCCATCAGTTGCTGCATGGCATCATTGTTGTCGGGATCACGACGCGGAGGCATCTGTGGGGTTTTTCAGCATGGATGAGTAAAAGATTGATAGGACTAAAGAAGGAAAATCCTACCCATGCACAAAACAACCAAGTCAAGCAATCAACAAACAATAAACAACTTAAACTTTACTTCCTTAGCAATTCGAAAAGGTCATTCTAGGTAGATTAAATAAAACGATAAAGTCTGCAAACCAAAACATTCTAACATTTTCACACCACAAGTTGGAGATCAATGTTTTAAAAACGAAGAGCTAAACGGGGATAAAACATGGTGGTCCAACTACTAAGTCTAAACTTCGTCCATGACATCTCCTTCATCTTCTTCGACCTCCTCGATGGTGATGCCTTCCTTCATGAGGATCTCCTTGTAGTCGTTCACCTCTTTCTCTAACGCTTCATTCTTCTCCTGTAGCATTGTCTTCTCACGACGCAGTGTCTCGGTCGCTTCCTTCTCTAGGGCTTCAATCTTCTCTTGTAGCATCCTCTTCTCACGGCGTAGTCTCGATCAGATCTCGATCAGCTTCGAACTCGACGTCGTTGCTCAAAATTTCATCCTTCAAGTTTTTTATCTCCTTGTTCTTGTCTCTAATTCTCTTCTCTTGATTTTGGAACTTCTTCTCTTGAGCCCGGAATTTCTCGTCCTGAGCGTTGGCAACTTCTGCTTGGGCGTCAATCTTCTTTTGAGTCTCCTTGACTTGGGCCATTATTTCATCATTCTTCAGCAGCTCATCGCGCCTATCCTCTTCTAGTTGTCAGAGGTGAATTTCTAAGTCTTGAAGATAAGGGTGCAAAGGATCTGGTTTGTTTTTGTCTTCCTCATTTACAAGGTAGGGTATCCCATCTTCATCACGTTGGCCTGGAATAGAAAAGTAGTGGTCCTTTAACTCCTCCTGGAATCGCCCACAAAGACGTCCTATTAGCTCATGCGTGACGAGATTAAGTCCTTACTCCAAGGAGTCACTAATCGACTTGTACTGGATGTCTTCGTTCTTGGGTTCCGTCTGGCGCCCGAATTGCATGATGCAAACTCCCCATAAGCCATCCTTGTTGAAGTCCTTCAGCGGACTTGCCTTGATAATGGGTGTTGGAAGCGCCAGTAGTTCCACCAACTCCAGAAGATATCTTCCAAAACGCATGTTCGTGAAGTCCTCCGCGGTTTGATACATGAAGAACGACATCCTTAAGTTATAAGAGTAAAAGTTGTTAAAACAAAATGCATAAGGTAAGAAGTACTAGTCATGATGTAAATAAGTACTTAGAGAAAATAAGGGTTCTATTCTACAAGGTGATCAACACTATTATCAACTCTTTGTAAATTGGATATTCACTATAGTGAGAGAGACAGACACCCGACCAGCCACTTATAATTGTGGAACAGGTCTCATGTACGCGGACATGTAAGGTTAGTCTTCGGGCCGCTTCATCTCACTATGCCGCTAGGATCCAACATACTTCAAAGATGGTAATATTATGATCAAAAGGGGCTTAACCAAACCTAAGGGCTTGAACCTAAAGGCAAGACTTTGCTCTGATACCATTTTGTAGCGCCCCATCTTTAAGAACACATGTGTTAAGTGCTAGTCCTTGGATCACTGCCAGCACCACAGTACAAAATATAAAGTATCATTGCATAAGAATCAAATTACTACAACGAGATCCAAAAATAGCTAAGTATAGCTTTATTACAAGGTGCATAGTCATGAAGACTAGCTAGAATATTCAGAGTTCACAACGAAAGCAAATAGCAATGAGCCTCATCTTCAAGCATGCGCCACAGGCAGACATGTTGAGTGTAGACTCGAGTCCAAACTTATTCTTCATCTGAAGTACCTGCACATTTGAAT
Organism: Poa annua; assembly: GCA_026929855.1. Lineage (NCBI taxonomy): Eukaryota > Viridiplantae > Streptophyta > Magnoliopsida > Poales > Poaceae > Poa > Poa annua. The sequence goes on from CM049430.1 coordinate 85,977,239, forward strand.
ATGCAGCCCGGTGGCAGAGGTGATTAGGCTTTAGGGTGGGGAGGACGGCAGCGGGGTGAAGGCTTAAATAGGGGGAATGGGGAGCAAACCGTGCGCGATTCGCGCTCGGATTTCTCGGCGGACACGAATCGGATCGTGCGCGATCTTCGGCTGAAGGTGAAAGAACCTGACAGGGGGGCCCCACCTGTCAGCGAGAGGGAGAGAGAGAAGAGGGCTGCCGTGCTGGTTTGCTAGGCCGATGCCGGGCGGGGGCAGCGCGCGCGCGGTAGATAAGACATCCTACAAGAATATGCAGACATATTCGAGGAGCCTCAAGGGTTACCACCGGAGAGAACCTGTGATCACTCCATTCCTTTGCAAGATAATGCTGAACCACCAAGGGTTAGACCTTATCGAGTACCTCACAAGCAAAAGGCTGAAATGGAAGAACAAGTAAGAAAGTTGCTGGAATCATCAGTCATCCGACAGAGTAAAAGTCCCTATGCATCCCCAGCTATCTTGGTGAAAAAGAAGGATGGTACATGGCGGTTGTGCATTGATTTTCGCAAATTAAACTCACAGACAATCAAGGATAAATTTCCCATTCCTGTGATTGAGGACTTACTTGACGAACTATGTGGTGCTAAATTCTTTACTAAGCTAGATTTGAGGTCGGGATATCCTCAGATCAGAATGAGACCCAAAGATATCCACAAAACAGCTTTTAGAACATATTTCGGCCACTTTGAATACTTGGTGATGCCATTTGGGTTAACAAATGCACCAGCAACATTTCAGTCTCTCATGAATGACATCTTTGCCAAATGGATGCGCAAAATCATGCTGGTCTTTTTCGATGATATACTGATATTCAGCAAGACTAAGGAGGAACACATGGTGCATTTACGCATCATTTTACAAGTCCTGAGAGACCACAGATTATATGCAAAGCAGAGCAAATGTGTATTTGCTACAGAACAGGTCGAATACCTAGGTCATGTGATCTCTGCACAAGGGGTAGCTACTGATCCACAAAAGATAGTAGCAGTAAAAGATTGGCCAATTCCCATGACTATCACACAGCTCAGAGCATTCCTTGGTCTGGTTGGTTACTACAGACGTTTCATTCAAGATTTCAGGCTTATCTGTCGACCTCTGCATGATCTACTTAGAAAAGACTCATTCGTATGGACAGAGACACAAACTAAGGCATTCAATCAGCTGAAACAAAGCTTGATAACAGCCCTTGTGTTAGCATTACCAGACTTCTCCATTCCAATTGTCCTGGAAACAGATGCTAGTGGGACTGGTCTTGGAGTTGTCCTCATGCAAAAAGGCAGGCCACTTGCCTATTATAGCAGAACCTTGGGAGTCAGAGCAGCAGGCTGGTCAACATACGAAAAGGAAGCCTTAGCAATTTTGGAATCATTGAAGCGTTGGTGTCATTATTTCTTGGGGAGTCAATTGGTCATCAAAATAGACCAGAAAAGTTTGAAATTCATGTCAAAGAAAAAAGTATCCGAAGGCATCCAGCACAAATTACTGTTGAAACTGCTTGAGTTTACTTATACAATAGAATATAAGAAAGGGAAAGAAAATAAAGTCGCAAATGCTTTGAGCCGAAAAGAAATGTCCACACACCCAATCTCTGTTGTTACTCCCTCCTAGACTGAAGCAGTGGAGCACAGCTACACAGCCGATGAGACTTGTCAAGAAATGATACAGAAGCTAACCATTGCACCTACTAGCCACCCTCCATATACTCTGTAAGCAGGCATTCTCAGGTACAATGGTAGAATCTTTATTGGCAAAAATGATGAACTGAAGAATAACATCATCCATTCGATTCATTCGTCACCTCTTGGGGGCCACTCTGGCATGGTGGCAAGCTACCAACGCTTGAAAAGGACGTTCTATTGGGCGGGTATGAAGAAGGAAATTGAAACCTTCATTGCAGCATGCCTAGTTTGTCAAAGAGAAAAAGCTGAGCACTGCTCATACCGAGGATTACTGCAACCACTTGACATACCTGACATGGCTTGGTAACACATCACAATGGACTTTGTCGAAGGACTTCCAAAGTCACAAGGCAAACGGATCATCTTGGTAGTTGTGGACAGATTAACAAAGTCTGCACACTTTATACCATTGTCTCACCCATATACAGTTCATACAGTAGCTCAAGCCTTCATGGAGAATGTGTTCAAGACACATGGACCACCAATTAGCATCCTCACAGATCGTGACAGGATATTCACAAGTGGACTATGGCAGAAGATATTCAAGGCACTCAACGTTAAACTAAATCTCAGCACAGCATACCATTCTTAGTCCGATGGACAAACTGAAAGGGTAAATCAGTGCCTCGAATCTTATTTACGATGCATGTCATTTCAAGAACCTAAGAAGTGGGTCTCCTGGCTACCCTTAGCGGAATGGTGGTACAACACAACCTATCACACAGCCATCAAAACAACACCCTTCCAAGCTCTTTATGGATATGATCCACCACTCATTAGTGAGATAGCAATCCCTGGACCTGAGGAAGAAGAGGCAAGAGAATTTTTGCTTGAGAAACAAAAACAACTACTCAGGCTGAAAGACAATCTGGCTCAAGCTCAAGCTCGAATGAAGAAATATGCAGATTTGAAGCGAACTGAAAACACATTTGAAGAAGGAGAGATGGTCTATCTCAGAATGCAACCATATCACGCTGCAGCTTTCGGAATCAGATCATCGATCAAACTGACAACCAAATACTATGGTCCTTTTCGCATAATTGCAAAGGTGGGTCAGTTAGCATATAGATTACTGCTACCTGAAGGCGTGAAAATACACCCTATATTTCACGTAAGCCAGCTCAAAAAGCACTTGGGTCCACATGCAGTACCTGAAGCAGGAATTCCATTGATCACCTCTGAACCAACAAAGGTGCTAGAAACAAGGTCACTTCCAAGGCAGGGTATTCTGGTAACACAATGGCTTGTCGAGTGGACAAATCTTCACACTGATGACTCCACCTGGGAGGATGCAAACTTCATCAAGAAGATATTCCCTCAATTCTACTCACAGACCATAAAAACCTGGTTTCCAGACAAGGCAACTTAAGGAGAAGTGCCATTTCAGAGGAGGGCAATGTCAGCTCACTGCTAGCAATGACCCGCTATGTTAACGTTTCAGCATCTAAAGAGGATCCGACGATCCAGAAGAGATGGAGAAGATCAACGGCTGTGATGAAACTCCTTTTCACTTTCTCGCCGTTGTAATATTATTTACTACTCCGTATTACTATCGGGAATAATTGAACAGTGGCGAGATATAAGCCACCCCACACCGGGACGACAGAGCTATCGATATGACTATTGCCTGGAGCAACCCTAGTTTTCTTCCTTTCCTGTGCTTAGCTGTTTAGCTTAATTATCGTAAATTTCCTCTATTTGTCGAGAGGTCTCCATACACTACACCACAGCAATACATTCCCGACAGACGACGGTCGGCAAAAGTCAGCATCGTCGATCGAATGTTGGTCGGGAAACCTTTCGTCCAACCGTTGGTCGGGGAAAATTATAAATAACATCATACAGTGGGTCGGTAATACCACCTACTTTTGCTATCCGACCATCGGTCGGCATTTCTGCTATAGGTATCGGACCATCGGTCGGTAAAGAATCCCGACCAACCGTTTGTCGTTAAGTTATCCGGCCCGCGCGGAGCAAAAAATTTGCGCCAAAAATAAGACCCACCCGCGCACGTTTCCCAAATTCCCCAAATCACCGCCCGCGTCGCGCGGTTGAACCCTAAATCCAGTATCCCCGCCCGCGCGGCGTCTCTCTCCACCCAAGCACACAGCCAACCAATCTATTCCCCCGCTCGACCGGCCAGCTCTCGCTAGCTCTCGGCCCCGACGTGCTCTCTCTGTCCTCTGTCCGGCGGCGGCTCTCAGGGACGCGCGGCGGCGGCGCTCTGTCCGGCGTCGGCTCTCACGGACGCGCGGCGGCGGCGCTCTGTCCGGCGGCGGCGCTCACGGACGCACGGCGCTGTCGGACGGGCGGTGGCGGCGGCGCTGTCGTACCGGCTACTGCGCTCTCCTACCTGCGGCGGCGACGACGCTCTCCTACCCGCGGCGGCATCTCTCTCCTTCAAGTCAGTGAGGTACGACCACCTCTCCCTCCCCATATCTTTGTGTGCCACTCCATGGCCTAGCAACTCGCCGCGTGCACGCCTCATCAACGCAGCCACACATCAGCTCTTGGCTCATGTTCCTGCCGGAAGCAGCTAGTCAACAACAAAAAGGTCGATGGTGTCTGATTCCTGCAGTCAGGAGACCTCAAGGCGTCACCGAAACCACTAGTTTGTAAGGCCTCCTTTGATTCGTAGGATATCAAACTGCATGTATTTGCAACCAAATATTCTTCAGATTTTCTTTGGTGTGTTTCTTTACACCAAATGCTGCCACGGTAGGAATCCCTGTAGTAACAGCAATCCTACACTTCTACAATAATCCAGTGAATCAAAGAGGGCCTAAAAGAGCTAGGTTATTTGCAACTGAAATTACTGAATCGATTCTTCTCGGCAGCGACAATAAGAACAATTGTTTGCAATAAATTCTTGCATATGTTTGATAATTTGCAACCAAATATTTAAGTACAGCTGCTTACATTTATTGAAGTGGTATATTTCAGAATTTGTTATTGTGTGCTACTGCTAGCTAGATCTGTCAAGTTCTTGACTAGAGGGTCTGATTGTGAAAGAATAACAGTACGTAGGGGCAGCCCCAGAAGCGGCAGTATTAATCCGTGATGAAGTGCGCATCGATCCATCTCCTTTATATGTGCATGCGTTTTTTGTTTCAGGAGATGAATGTAACATTTGTTGCCGTGAATATAAATTAGAATCTTGGTACATCTAATTGTCACCTGAATTCCTGGTTTTACCATTTTTGTCTCAGGATTTAGTATTGTTCCAGTAGTAATCAAGTTTGCAGCTAGCATGGATAAAACTTGGATGGATGCACCTAGGTACATCTCATATTTTAAAATTTCTTAGAGGTTTCTACTTTCTGAAATGATGTGTAACACGTTGCATATGTACTCACGCATGTAGGCATACAGAGGAGTACTTACAAGGGCTGGCTAGATTCTTGGGCTACTCGTTTGCTAAATCATCGGTAGAGAATAAAATCTTATGTCCTTGCAAAAACGGTGTGAACTCGTACTGGAGAGAAGAAAGAATAGTTCGTGAGCACCTGTTATGTGAGGGTTTTACCGAAGGATATAGCCAATGGATTTTTCATGGAGAGCGTGGCTCTTCTTCTCAGGATCCATTTAATTCTTATGATATCCAAGAGAGGGATGAGGGTGACGATATTTCTGCCTTGCTAAGAGACCTAGGGGGTGGTTTAGACGATGATAGGGGAGAATTTGAAGATGGTGGTGAAGATGAGGATGATCCTTTCTTACAATCTCTACACAAGCTGGAAGCTGAATCTAGACAAGAGCTATATCCTGGCTGTAAAAACTTTTCAAAGCTTCGTTTCCTAGTTAGACTTCTTCACACCAAAATGCTGGGAGGGTGGTCTGATAAAAGTTTTAATCTGCTACTAGATCTTCTTAAAGAGGTTTACCCGGAGTCTGCAATACCTAAAAACTGTAATGAAGCTAAAAAACTAGTGAAATGCATGGGACTTGGGTATGTTAAGATTGATGCATGTGAGAATGATTGCATTCTCTTTTGGAAAGACAATGCCAGTGCCAATTCTTGCCCAAAATGTAAAGCCTCACGATGGAAATCTGAAAGAAAGCATGCAGATGGGACACGTGTTCACAAGGCACCTAGGAAGGTTCTGCGTTACTTCCCAATAAAGAAAAGGCTTCAGAGGTTGTTTGCGTGCTCTAGAACTGCTGCTCTCACAAGATGGCATGCAGAAGAGCGCACACAAGATGGTTTTCTTAGGCATCCCGCAGATTCTCTTCTTTGGAAAGAGTTTGAGCAAAATAATCCAAAATTTGCTGAAGATAGCCGAAGCATTAGGCTTGCACTAGCCACAGACGGTTTTAATCCCTTTCGATCCATGAATCCCAGCTATAGCATATGGCCTGTCCTAATGATTCCATATAACTTTCCTCCCAATATAGTTATGAAGCAACCAAATTTTATGTTATCTTTGTTGATTCCTGGCCAAAGAGCTCCTGGTAGTGATATTGATGTCTATTTCGAGCCTCTAGTTAATGATATGCTAGATATGTTTGTTGATGGTGTTAGGACCTACGATTCTTCAAAAGGGGAGTTTTTTCAGTTGTATGCTGCCATAATATGCACAATTACGGATTTTCCGGGTCTTGCGAATGTGTATGCATGTGCTTCATCTGGAGAAGGAGCTTGCCCTGAATGCCATTCCAATTCATGTTGGCTAAGGCTGAATAATGGTAGTAAAAATTGCTATATGGGGCACCGTAGGTTCTTGCATGAAAAACACCATTTAAGGTATGACACACGTACATTTGATAAAATAGAAACAAGGAGAGCACCTGTTCCACTTTCTGGTAGTGAAATTTATGAACTGACTAAAAATATTCCAAGCAACTTTGGGAAGGATCCTAGTGGGAAGAAGCCTAGAAAGAAGAAACGCAAGGAAGGAGAACCACTGATCATTTGGAAAAGGAATTCTATATTTTTTAAACTGTCATATTGGAAGGAGCTGAAGATGCACCATAACTTTGATATCATGCACATACAGAAAAACGTGTGTGATAACATAATTAACACATTGTTGGCTGTTGAAGGAAAAACCAAGGATAACATTAATTCTCGGTTTGACCTTGAAGAACACAATATTAGAAGTGATCTTCATCCTATCGATCTTAATGATGAAGAAGTTTACTTCCCTCCTGCACCTTATGCAATGGAGCCAGGTCAACAAAGGACAGCCTGCAAAGTAATTAAAAGTGCCAAATTTCCTCCTCATTATGCATCTGACATACGCCGTAATGTGCATGTGAAGGATAGAAAGATAACTGGATTGAAAAGCCATGACAACCACATACTTTTGCAAGACTTGTTGCCCCTTGCTGTGAGAAGGACACTGCCAGAGAGAGTGAGTGCTGTATTGATACGTGTTAGCAGATTTTTTAAGAAAATGTACTCACCAGTTATTCGTGTAAGTGACATGGAAAAGTTAGGTGCTGAAATTGCTGAGACCTTGAGCCTTCTTGAGGCTATATTCCTCCCATCTTTCTTCGATATTATGGTGCACTTGATGGTTCATCTTCCAGCACAAGCAATGATTGCTGGTCCAGTATATTTTCGCAGCATGTGGTCTACAGAGAGGTATATTGTACCACAAGCAATTTTATAGGACAATAAAAACATTTTTTATTTTAATATTATGTGTAGTTTTGTGTGTGTAATTATAGGTATATAGGAAATCTTAAGGGACATGTCCATACTAGAAGTCACGTGGAAGGATCGATTGCGGAAGGCTATTTGTTTGAGGAGAGCTTAACATTTTGCTCTCGCTATTTAGACGGCGAGACTCGGTTTAACCGAGGAGGTAGAAATGATGGAGATTTGGATATGGAAATTGCTGCTGCAGCTCCATTCTTCCGCAACTCTGGTCGAGGGCTGGCTGGCAAGTGTCAAGTGATGTTAGATGACAAAACTTGGCTTCAAGCCCACAATATGTCTTATTCAACTATGACCACATCGAACCATACTTAAAGTAAGATGTCCCATCATATTTAGCCCACAGACATGTCTATTCCTTGTCTAATTGACAAATGTGACCTTTTGCAGTGAACATATTAAGTACCTTTCCACTATTGGTCTTCAAAGTAAACGAGAAATCAATCGTGTGCATTACGAGACCTTCCATGGGTGATTTAAGTTGCACGTAAGTACACATAAAAATTCTGAAACCATTAAGACATGAAAAATCTACTCTAGTGTAGCTAATGCATTCCATTATCACAGGTGGCAGAGATGGGTGACAAAGCACCACAAGAGATACAAATATTAGCTAAAGAACCAAACATGGTTGTGCAAAAGTAGAGTAGCTAGAGACTAAATGGGATAGACTTTCGTACACAATCATATGATGAAGGTCGTCCAGTTCAAGGTAGTGCAGTAGCTCTTATTGCACAAACCACATCTTTTCAAAAAGGAAATGGTGACAGCACTAGTGTAAGAAACAAGGCATATTATGGCATTATAAAGGAGATTCTTGAGTTAAACTATCAACATGAAGGGAAAGTAGTGTTGCTCAAATGTGATTGGATTGATAATCGTGTAGAAGATAAATGGGTGAAGACTGATCAGTTTGGAATTACTTCTGTGAATTTCAAACATATATTCAATACCGGTGAGAAGTTGTCAGACGAGCCCTTCATTTTAGCAGCACAGGCAACTCAAGTTTACTATGTTGAAGATCCCATTGATGCCGAGTGGAGTGCTGTTGTTATACCATCATATTATGATATAAATGAAACTGAAAATATTGAGCCTGGTAATGCGACATTGCTTGATCCATGCACTTCTATACGTGTGAGCGTTGCCGATGGAGGCATTGGTTCTAGTAGGACAGATATTGATGGAATTGTTCTTAAATCAAGTGATGTTAATAAAAAGTAAGTCGTTCGTATAATTTATTGTTTACACGTTGTATTTTCAGCAGTGTATTCATATACTGTGTCTTTTGCACAAGAAATGGCAAGCGGAAGAGGAAGGAATAAGGAACTGTCGGTTACTGATGAACAATTGGCACAAGTCGAGTATGAACTTCAAAGAAACAGGAAAGTGGAACAAAACGAGAAAATGTTGGCACTCGTACGCCAGAAAGCTGCTGCACTTAGAGATGTGTGCGAAAACAGACTACCCCCAAAACAGAAAAAAAGAAAGGTCATGCACTTAAGAGAAAATGTTTGTGTAGCTTATATCTTAGTTCATTTTGTTGCTGTAGCTAATATCTGTGTCATATCTGTATGTCCAGGCACCCTCCCCAGCACTTGATAATACAGTTGAAAGACGTGTTTTGAGGTCCAGGGGAACAAGAGAAAGCGACAATGCAAATCATGCAGACCAATCTTCCGAAGGTTATAATATCTATGTAGTTTCAAATTGTTTCAGATTACAACCTATTCTAGCTGCCTAGAATATTTCTATTTATGTATGTTCATTTTCTTGTTGTGTAGAGATCACTACCAATATTGTTGATGATGAGAAAGGTGGTCGGTCAATAACTAAAAAGGCCAACATATATGCAAGGCTGAATAAGCCGAAAATCAAAATTCCACTCAATGACTATGGCCAACCAATTGGTCCAGATGCAACTGAATTTGCCAACTTCATTGGTACTCTAGTCAGGAAGCATATACCACAAAAACAATAGATTGGAGAGATGTTGATGAAGAAATGAAGTTGCTAGTGTGGGATCACGTAAAGGTATTACATTAATAAGCTTCATTTATTATCCGAAACATATGTGCTCTCAAACATGTATGTGTGTATCATTAACAAACTTCATTTGAACAGACATTTTATGAGGTGGACTCAACTGCTTTGAAGTATGTCATTAACACTTCACACACCAAATGGAAGGAATGGAAGGCAAATTTAAAGAAGACAAAGTTTGATCCTAAATTGACTGACGAACAACTTATGACAAGACGCGATGACAGAATAAGTGAAGCTGATTGGAAGAAACTTCCCATTTTTTTGAAGGCTCGTAGTGCTTCTTCCCGAGTGCATGGACCTTACATGCTGGCAGATTCTCTTTGATAGCATACTTGTACAATTTTTGGTCTACAACATGTATCTAGCACAACATTTGAATGCAAGTCAGGCTTCTCATTTTTTCCTGCAGGCTCGCAGTGCTAAAGCCAAAGAGAATCGTGCCAAGGCAACCATGCCTCATACAGCTGGCAGCAAGAGTCATGCCATAGTTACCGAAGAAATGGTAATAAATCTCCTTTTTCTGGCAAGTCATTTTCCTTGCTAATGGTGCTACCATGTCTCAAGAAATATAATACATAATGAAACAACAAATTGTTGTAGGCTGATGAATTTGGCTGTGCCCCTCGAAGAGATGAAGTGTTTATCAGAACACATACACTCAAGAAAGGACCAAACAAAGGACAACACGTGCCACAGGCAGCTACAATTATTGTATGTCTGTTTTGCCATGAATCTTAACTATCATTTGGAAACTACAATATATTAAATCAATGCATTGTGTAGAATGAACTCGAACAGGCAGCTCAGGACCACCCTGAATGGAAGGAAAAGAGTTTGAAAGAAGGTGATCTGTTTGCACGAGTTTGTGGAATGAAAGAGCCAAAGGGTCGTGTCCGTGGATTAGGTCTATCGGTAACACCTCAAGATGTGGGCACACCGGGTACACGAGGTAAAGTGAGCACACGGGTTCTAGTTGAAATGGTAGCACGCCGAGAAGCTGAACACCGCATGAGTACCTTGGAGGAGCAGATGCAACAAATGAACCAAATGCAACAAAAGATGCAAACTTCACAGGGAGGGCATAATTTGGAGGCTCCTACATCACAACATGGTTCTACTTCTCGACAAGTAATGAATTGTTTTGCACATGTCTAATATGTTCATTGCATTTAATCATCATCATTTTATTAATCTGTTCATTGCATTGTTTTTGACAGAACTCAAGAGCTCAAATTGATGATGAAACAGATGGCGATGAAGAGGACGACGAAGATGACTGTGGTCAGAGAAGAGTGGTTGCAAATAAAAAAATATCTTCAACCCAACAAGCTAAAAGCCATGTAAGCATCTCATGCATCCTTACTACATACTAGATACCTGATATATATATATATATACTCAGTTGGTATTGAGCACATATATTTTCATCTTACATGACGGTGTGCATCAAAATATATATATATATCAGTTTATAAAGTCTGTAATTTTCTCATGCATCCTTGTTGCATACCATTCTTTTTCAGATAGGGATGGATGTGCTTCTTTATGCATGGACTGGTCCTGAATCTCCTGTTGCTAAGGCAACAGTTCTCTCGATCGATCCTGACACAACTGTGGGTGGGGAGCCCCTTGGACCTGGTACTTATGAAGTTATTGTCAATGTTGCCATTAAAAGGGATGTTGTTCTTCCATATCAGTATGATGATTTACTGTACATCAGCGATGCTGTCTCAAGGTCCATTGCATGGCCATCTAGCAAGGTAAATTAATCACCGTGCATGTGTTTTAATCCACTTCCTAGGTATTGTTGATTGTGTTATGCTGACTTGTTAAAATTTTGCTAGATGAAGCCGTACAAACCAGTTTCCTCCAGCTCATCTCGCCGTTGATGAATGAAACAAGGCAGGTATCTATTGCTTGTACATTTGCTTATACTTTGTTGTGTAGTTCTTACTTGGTGAAAAAAGTTGTATGCTGGTATCATTTAATAGAATTGCATATCATCAATTTACTTTTGCTGGTATCATTCTGTTGCTTATCAATTTTCATTGTTGGTTATCATTCTGCTTGGTAGTTATCAATAAAATATCAATTAGCATTTGCTGGTTATCATTTTGCTTGTTGTAGTTGTTACTTGCACAATCTAAGGAACAATCTCATATGTGTATATTGTTTGTGCAGGTGTCCCCTTCAAACATGCAAAACTTTTGCCGCAAACCCCAAGTAGCTGGATGTTTCCATCAACAAACTGATCTGTGAAAACTTGGTCATATGGTGGTCATTTGGCTTCCATTTTGTAAAACTGGTTATATGCTAGTAATTGGGCTTCCATTTTGTAAACTTATACAATGGTCATTTGACTTCCATTGTGTAAAATGTACTTATTGGGTGACAAGTTATCTATTATTATGTGAACTTCACTATGTTGTAATCAACTGAGAATTACATATGAGTATTAGTGTTGTAAGAATTTAAGACATTTGTGCTCCTGTGTGTCTGATACTTTGATATGTGCATGTATACTTGTCAGTCTAAGACAAATGTACTGAATTTGATATTGACCGAAAATTGCTTTATGGTTGGTCGGCAATATTAATTCCCGACCAACCGGTAGAAGGAAATTTCTGTATAACGGGCTAAAGAAGTGTCGGTCGGCGAAGAAAAGACGGTCGGCAAAGCTCGGAGTGTGGTGTCGCACCGTCAGTCGGCAAACCAAAGTCGGTCGGGAAAGGGCTTAGCCGACCGGACTTACGGTGACCGACCGAGTCGGTCGGCAATACTGATTCCCGACCGACTTCCTGCCGGCGAAGGCCGTTTTTCCGACCAACTGGTGTGTCGGGGTTCTTCTGTTGTGGTGTAGTGATATCAGGAGTTAGTAGTTCGATTCCGACTAGCGGGATCTAACACATCGATGGATTTTTCTTCTACTGCTACATCAGATTGCTTGCTGGTGCTGCTCCCGTCAGATTTGCCACTCCTGGTTGTTTCTATTTGCTTCTACGTACTCTTCAGCTTCTCCAGAGGATGCTTTGTCCTCACAGTTTATACATGCCGAAAGTATGTTGTAAATGAAGTTTTGCTTTATTGGACAGTAAAATATTTCTATTTTGATCTTCCTTTTGTACTGTTTATTTTCCTGCACTGAATATTCACCACTGTGAACGAACTAAACTCCTATAGGACGAACACTGATAGAGGGATGGTGCATGTATATATACATGCCTGGTAATTGGCTGTTGCTTGCTGTATTGGGTTTCCAACTATCTAAATGTGTTGTCTTATATGTCTGTTTGATCCTTCTTCATGCTATATATAGGCTTCCAAAAGAATAACCTCCAGATATGGCTTGCCCCTATAGTTATAGAACTTTGTCAAAGGAGGTTCCTGGTTCTTTTGGATGGAGATGTTAGGTTTGAAGTGGACAGATATTCTGTTCACTTCTATTCAGAGCAATGTGGTTTTACTGAAATCATGCATTGCGCGGTAGATTTGCACAAGTAGTTTATCTCTATTTGAGCAATGGATAATATACCACCTTAAAGTTGTTTGATATGAATTTAGGTTTCTTTTTAGTCAGTTAAACTTATTATCAGGGCACACTCGGATGCAGTGTAATATTACAAGTTTACAACAATTCATTCCTTTCAAGAATTTTAGAACTTAAATAATATATTCTTCATTGTAATAGTGGACTCGAGCTGACTGCAGTACATGATTTTATTTGTATTAGTAGCCATGAGCTGAGCGAACAGTTTGCTAGAATCTACGATGACTGAATGTTGTCAACAGTCTACCGGAGTGGTGTGTTAGTTTACTGCCTTAATTTTAGTCTAAACAACACCGCAGTGTGCACTGCTTAACTGAATTTGAGTCCAGTTAGGTGCCTGGTATTGGTGTTGCTGCTTTCTGTATTGGATTTTCAACAATTACTATGCAAAGGAATCCCTTAAGAATTTTGAAACTTAATAATGTATTCTTCATTGTAAAAGTAGACCCAAGCTTCATACTGCTGAAAGAACTACACGGACTCCATGTCCACAAAGGAGCAGCTGGGGCTGACCGATGCTTGCTTGCATGGTATTTCCTGATCTGGTGGATGTCCCCAATTCTGCCTTGAAATTTTTCTTATGTTTTGTAGACTTATTTATTTTCTCACAGACAGAATTAATTGATGAGATGAAAATATACTTTCCGTCGCATGGAGATCCCTGATTCTTTTCGCAAGTGTTTCATCTCTAGCTTTTCTCAACATAAGTCTTGCATCTAAGCTGCTATCTGTTAACAAGGTATTACTTTTCGGCTTCCTATAATATTCTTCCTCACCAAATTCTCCTAACCTTCAAAATTGTGAATCGTGTTTGATGTTTTTATGGAGCTGACTGTAGTATGAATAAAATCTAGAGGCCAACGTTTATTAGGCTCATGGGCGATGGAATCGTTGAGACCGTTGAAGCTCCTGAACGGCTACGTCCTCTCAGCAGAGAAGGTATTATTTTTTAATCATGGTTCTTCTTCCTTCAAAATCATCAGTATTTTCTCCCTAATAATTTAATCCCAGTGGTACACTATTAATTGGGATCATATGTGCCAAAATATGATCATCCGCTCCTCTGGACTCCCCTGATGTTGCTTCCTCATCTTAACCAGTGATCTTTCTGCAGTATGATCTTCAGCTAATCAGCTGGTTCTGAGGAAAAGCTTACATGAGTTTGTGAATGAGTACTTGCAAAAGACAACATTTGGTGATCTCGTGGGGAGGCTAGGTGCTCTTAGTGATGGACGACAGAACCAAAGTAACTACTCTCTCGGTCCCCAAATACATAGCATATAAATTTTACTCCGAATGTCAATGCTCTTTAGGTTTGAAAAGTATATATACCAAACTATATAGATCTACAACACCAAATCATACAATTAGATCAACCACTAGTGGAAATTGGGGTTTAGGTTCACCCCTTTAGTCCCAAATTAAATTTGGACCGAGACTAAAGGGGTGCAACCCCGCGCCGCGATTTTGCGAGGGACCTTTAGTCCCGGTTCGTGTTAGGAACCGGGACTAAAGGTCCACCGCATGCGGCAGCAGAGGCGGGTCCCAGCGTCAGAACCCTTTAGTCTCGGTTCGTGAAACGAACCGGGACTAAAGGTCCTGACTTTATCAGCTTCTTCCACCCCTGCTCACTCCATTTTTTCCACCGAGCCCGAGCTCAAAACATTTCCTCTCCATTTCTTCTCCATTTCCTCTCCCCAAGACTAAATAATCCATAATATTTTACACCATTTGGCAAGATTGAAGGCACCCCACGGTTAGCCTCTTCATCCTCTTTCCGGCATTGCTTATTTAGCTCATTTTGTCCATTTCAATTTTTTTTTGCAAACAAGGTGTTTGATGAAATGACTAAGTTAGGATTTTATTTGTTTCATATGTGCAATTTATGCTCAAACTAAATAATGATTTATGTGTTTCAGTGTCGTGAGGAGCCTTATCGACGTCGATCGCCCGCGCTGTCCCGTCACCGGCACCACCTCGGTGAGCCTCTATCTTTTATTTTATTTGATTTTTAAAAACATAACTTTATTGTTTTAGATGCATAGTTATTACTTGTATAATTTTCTAACTTGTATTATATGTATAGAGTCATGGTTCTCATATCCGTCCCCGTCGGTCCTCGTCCGGTTTATGATTCGGATGTGGTATATTTTCAATACTATTTATTTCATTCTATGTTTCTGGCAATTATGGCGACCAACTTGACATAGAATTATTTTTATCTAGGAGGTAGTTGAACCAGAAATTGAACCTGACCCTATTGTCAAGTTTTTGGATAAAGAAAACAATGATTTGAAAGCAAAATTGAAAAGAAGTGAAGATCTTTATCTACAATGCTTAGAAGATAAGATGAAATTAGAGCTCAAACTTGCCGACGTGGTTGATGGTAACGAGATCAAGATGGATGCAATGCGCTTGAAGATAAAAAGGATTAGAAAATATGCCATTAATCGGGAGGCTTGGTATCATTATGCCGTGGGTTCAGTATTTACCTTAGTTGCGATTTTGATCGCATTTGTTGTTGGATTTAAATTCTTTAGATATTTTTTATATTTGTTTCAGTTAATGTATGTTTTATGAGAACTATGTATTACCAGTTGTCACTACTCTACTCTTATTTTAATGATGACATTGTATTAATTAATTTGCTCTTACATATTATTTATGACAGTAGTGTAATAATGGGGTTCGATATACTTTTATGTAATACAGATGAACCGACAATGGATGTACGATGACCGATGTTGTCCTGAGTTCATTGATGGCATGCATAATTTTCTCCATGTGGCTGAGGCAAACAAGCCGAAGAACGGTTTTATTCGTTGTCCATGTAGTGCCTGCAAGAATATGAGTGATCACTCTACCTCAAAAGTCATTCACTCACACCTCTTGCATAATGGTTTTATGCCTGGTTATTATTGTTGGACCAAGCACGGAGAAACAGGGGTTATCATGGAAGAAAATGAAGAAGAGGAGGATAATGACAAGTATCCTTGGTTCAGTGATACTACAATGGGAGAAGACGAAACTGAAGAAGATCCCATTATTGATGAGCCCGACGATGATCTTCATCGGGCCATTCGTGATGCACAAATGGAGTGTGGAAGTGAAAACGAAAGGTTGAAGTTGGAGCGTATGTTAGCTGATCACGCCAAATTGTTGTACCCAACTTGTCAAAATGACCAGAAAAAGCTAGGTACCACACTTGAATTGCTGCAATGGAAGGCAGAGAATGGTACTTCTGACAAGGGATTTGAAAATTTGTTAAAAATAGTTAAGAAGATGCTTCCAAAGGATAACGAATTGCCGTCTAGTATGTATGAAGCAAAGAAGGTGGTATGCCCTCTAGGATTAGAGGTGCATAAGATACACGCTTGCATTAATGACTGCATCCTCTACCGCGGTGAGCACGAAAAATTGAATGCATGTCCTGTATGCGGTGCTTTGCGGTATAAGATCGGGCGAGATGACCCTGGTGATGCTGAGGGCGAGCCGCGCCCCAGGAAGAGGATTCCTGCAAAGGTGATGTGGTATGCTCCTATAATACCACGGTTGAAACGTTTGTTCAGCAATAGAGAGCATGCCAAGTTGTTGCGTTGGCACAAAGAAGATCGTAAAAAAGACTTGATGTTGAGACACCCCGCGGATGGGTCCCAGTGGAGAAAAATTGACAGAGAGTTCCCGACATTTTCAGATGACGCAAGGAACTTAAGATTTGGTCTAAGTACATATGACTTTAATCCTTTTGGAGAGCAGAGCTCCAGTCACAGCACTTGGCCCGTGACTCTATGTATCTATAACTTTCCTCCTTGGTTGTGCATGAAGCGGAAGTACATTATGATGCCAGTGCTCATTCAAGGCCCGAAGCAACCGGGCAACGACATTGATGTGTACCTCAGGCCATTAGTTGAAGAACTTTTCCAGTTGTGGTGTGAAGAAGGTGTATGTGTGTGGGATGAGCACAAACTGGAGGAATTTGATCTACGAGCTTTGCTTTTTGTAACCATCAATGATTGGCCTGCTCTAGGCAACATTTCAGGACAGTCAAACAAGGGATACAATGCATGCACGCACTGTTTAGCTGAGACTGATAGTATGCATTTAGGTAACAAGAATGTGTACCTGGGTCATCGTCGGTTTCTTGTACCCAAGCATCCGTTAAGGAAGAAAGGCAAGCATTACAAATGTGAGGCAGATCATCGGCCGAGGCCTACCCGCCCTTCTAGTTCTGCTATACATGATATGGTCAAGGATTTAAATGTAATCTTTGGAAAGGGTCCTGGCGGACTCACTGTTCCGAATGACGCAAACAACCACGTACCCATGTGGAAGAAGAAATCCATATTTTGGGAGCTGCCATATTGGATAATGCTAGAGATTCACTCTGCAATCGACGTGATGCACGTGACAAAGAACATTTGCTGCAACTTGCTAAACTTCTTGGGCGTGTATGGGAAGTCAAAAGATGGGAAGTCAAAAAAAGGGAAGTCAAAAAAAGGTACACCGAAAGGAAGGCAGACCCATCAACGTATGAGCGAAGAGATGCATCGAGACGATACTCATTCACAGAATCAGCCAGGTCCTGCAAGCTACGCTCTTACTAAAGAAGAGAAGAAAATATTTTTTGAGTGCCTTCGCAGTATGAAGGTTCCATCTGGCTTCTCATCAAATATAAAAGGAATAATAAACTTGGCAGAGCAAAAATTTCAGAATCTAAAGTCTCATGACTGTCACGTGATTATGACACAATTACTTCCGGTTGCATTGAGAGGGCTTCTACCGGAAAATGTTCGAGAACCCATTGTGAAGCTATGTGCATTTCTTAATGCAATTTCTCAGAAGGTCATCAATCCACTAACTCTAAAAAATTTAGAGAAGGATGTGGTCCAATGTCTTGTCAGCTTCGAGTTGGTGTTCCCACCAACCTTCTTCAATATTATGACGCACCTTGTAGTCCACCTAGTCGAAGAGATTTCTGTTCTCGGTCCTGTATTTCTACACAACATGTTCCCCTTTGAGAGGTTCATGGGAGTCTTAAAAAAATATGTGCATAACCGGGCTAGGCCAGAAGGAAGCATCGTCAAGGGTTATGGAACAGAGGAGGTCATTGAGTTTTGTGTAGATTTTATTCCTGATCTGAAGCCGATCGGTGTTCCTGAATCACGTCATGAGGGGAGACTGCATGGAAAAGGCACCCTAGGAAAGAAAGCAACAATATGTCAAGACGGGGATTCTTTCACTCAAGCACACGACACTGTTGTACATAATTCCAGTTTGGTGGGTCCGTATGTCGAGGAACACAAGAATGTTTTACGCTCCAAATACCCGGAGAAATCTGAAGATTGTATTGATGGAGAACACATGAAGACTTTCAGCAGTTGGTTAAAAAGACGTCTCATTAATGACACCACTGTTGAAGAACAGCTATACTTGTTGGCCACATCACCAGCTTCAACTATATTGACTTTTCAAGGGTACGAGATAAATGGAAATATATTCTACACAGCCAACCAAGATAAAAAGAGCACCAACCAAAACAGTGGAGTACGCTTTGATGCAACAAACTGCAACGGGACAAAGGACACATATTATGGTTACATAGAGGAGATATGGGAACTTGACTATGGACCTACTTTTAAGGTACCTTTGTTCAAGTGCAAATGGTTCAACCTACGAGGCGGGGTAGAGGAAGACCCACGATACAGAATGACTACAGTGGATCTCAACAATCTTTCGTACGAGAACGAACCATTCATCCTAACCAGTGAAGTTGCTCAGGTTTTCTATGTGAAAGACATGTCTACCCTACCGAAAAAAAAGAAAAGATAAGCAAGCGAGTACATCATACGGTGAGCCAAAGCGCCACATAGTTCTTTCAGGGAAAAGAGTCATTGTGGGAGTGGAGGACAAGACAGACATGTCAGAAGATTACGATAAGTTTCATGACATTTCGCCCTTCAAAGTCAACACTGATCCAAGTATCAAGTTAAATGAAGAAGATTGTCCATGGTTACGGCGCAATCAGAATAACAAGTAAACACTAGATAGGGATATAATTGTTGATGTGTAATATCCGAATGCTTTGTATCAGAAGATTAAGTGAACTGAAGTATTTTGTAGATGCATGGAACAAAACACATGATTTCACCTGCATACATTCCAACGGTGGCTCGTGAGTGCCTGCATATGAAATGCACCGTTGGGCGTATGCAGGGAGTCCAAATGCTTTGTATTCTGTCGATGAAGTAGAATGAGGAGACAATGACCGCCGAACATGTTCAAGAGGGGGCTATATATAGGGTCATGTGACTCACGAACTGGTCATGATAGTTCCCATCCAACGGCTCAGAATCCCTCACAAGAAACACATCTTCATCCAACGGCTCACAAGTGCTTTAAAGAAACACACGATCCATGTGCTTCTTTAGTCCCGGTTGGTGTTCCCAACCGAGACTAAAGAAGCACATGGATCGTGTGTTTCTTTCTAGCGCTTCTGAGACGTTGGATCTGAGGTGTGTTTCTTTTGAGAGATTCTGAGCTGTTGGATCAGCAGTATCACGACCACTTCGTTACCAACCGGGACTAAAGAAGCACACGTACCTTATATATAGCCCCCTCCCGGACATGTTCAGCACTCAGTGTCTACTCATTGCAGTTTATTTTGGCAGCACATGGGTAGCAGAAAGCACTCAGTGAAGGCTTAAGGTGAACCCTCCCCTCGGCAGAGGCATCTTTGGGCAACCAGCGGCAAGACGTCTCTGATGATCTGCGACCGTTCCAAACGGTTGCAGATCATCAGAGATGTTTAGTCGGACGGTTGTAGATCAATAGAGATGTCTTGCCACGGTCATTTAGCTGTCGTCGAAATGACCATAACTTGGTCATTTGGGTTGAAACTTCTAGATGTTCATACATGATAGACCTTTTTGTGAAGACTTTTTTTGCAAATGTTGGCAAAAATCAAGTTTATCATTTTTCATAGCAACTAGTACACAAATAAGGAGCCCATGCCAAATGATTTGATTTTTTGAGGTGTTTATCACTTTATTACATTTTTTCTTAAAAACGATCAAAACGGTCGCTACGACTAATCATCGGAAGAGGTGATATTTTCTAGTACTATCAATGTTTCTGTGATATAACCACTAGTTGTGTACCTTAAAATGTTTTTTCCAAAAGTTTCAGACAAAACTATCAAATAGTTGTAGTTCAAATTTGAATTACTTTCGATAAATCAACATAAATTCAATTAACTAGGGGAAATTAGCTAGAATTCAAAGAAAAAAACTCATACTTGGGGATCATCCATCATATGTGCACCACTCTTACTGAAAAATAGTTGGGTGCCATTTGGAATCATATTTTCTGAACTCACTTCACAAAAAACCTCATTTTTTGCACTTAAAAAATGGAAAATGATATTTATGAAAATAATTTGAAACATCCCTTTGGCAAGGTTGTTTAATATACCAATATGCACCTATGTGTGGAGTATGAGATATTTATCACAAACTATGTCGTCGAAATGACCATAACTTGGTCATTAGGCGTGAAACTTCTAGATGTTCATACATGATAGAACTTTTTGTGAAGACTTTTTTTGCAAATGTTGGCAAAAATCAAGTTTATCATTTTTCATAGCAACTAGTACACATATAAGGAGCCCATGCCAAAGGATTTGATTTTTTGAGGTGTTTATCACTTTATTACATTTTTTCTTAAAAATGATCAAAACGGTCGCTACGACTAATCATCGGAAGAGGTGATATTTTCTAGAACTATCAATGTTTCTGTGATATAACCACTATTTGTGTACCTTAAAATGATTTTTCAAAAGTTTCAGACCAAACTATCAAATTGTTGTAGTTCAAATTTGAATTACTTTCGATAAATCAACATAAACTCAATTAATTAGGGAAAATTAGCTATAATTCTAAGAAAAAACTCAAACTTGGGGATCATCCATCATGTGTGCACCACTCTTAGTGAAAAATAGTTGGGTGCCATTTGGAATCATATTTTCTGTACTCACTTCACAAAAAACCTCATTTTTTGCACTTGAAAAAAGGAAAATGATATTTATGAAAATAATTTGAAGAATCCCTTTGGAAAGGTTGTTTAATATACCAATATGCATCTATTTGTGGAGTATGAGATCTTTATCACAAACTATGTCGTCGAAATGACCATAACTTGGTCATTTGGCTTGAAACTTCTAGATGTTCATACATGATAGAGCTTTTTGTGAAGACTTTTTTTGCAAATGTTGGCAAAAATCAAGTTTATCATTTTTCATAGCAACTAGTACACAAATAAGGCGTCCATGCCAAAGGATTTGATTTTTTGAGGTGTTTATCACTTTATTACCTTTTTCTTAAAACCGATCAAAACGGTCGCTACGACTAATCATCGGAAGAGGTGATATTTTCTAGAACTATCAATGTTTCTGTGATATAACCACTAGTTGTGTACCTTAAAATGATTTTTCCAAAAGTTTCAGACCAAACTATCAAATAGTTGTAATTCAAATTTGAATTACTTTCGATAAATCAACATAAACTCAATTAACTAGGGGAAATTAGCTAGAATTCAAAGAAAAAACTCATACTTGGGGATCATCCATCATATGTGCACCACTCTTACTGAAAAATAGTTGGGTGCCATTTGGATTCATATTTTCTGTACTCACTTCACAAAAAACCTTTTTTTTGCACTTAAAAAAAGGAAAATGATATTTATGAAAATAATTTGAAGAATCCCTTTGGCAAGGTTGTTTAATATACCAATATTCACCTATGTGTGGAGTATGAGATCTTTATCACAAACTATGTCGTCGAAATGACCATAACTTGGTCATTTGGCTTGAAACTTCTAGATGTTCATACATGATAGACCTTTTTGTGAAGACATTTTTTGCAAATGTTGGCAAAAATCAAGTTTATCATTTTTCATAGCAACTAGTACACATATAAGGAGCCCATGCCAAATGATTTGATTTTTTGAGGTGTTTATCACTTTATTACATTTTTTCTTAAAAACGATTAAAACGGTAGCTACGACTAATCATCGGAAGAGGTGATATTTTCTTGAACTATCAATGTTTCTGTGATATAACCACTAGTTGTGTACCTTAAAATGATTTTTCTAAAAGTTTCAGACACAACTATCAAATAGTTCTAGTTCAAATTTGAATTACTTTCGATAAATCAACATAAACTCAATTAACTAGGGAAAATTAGCTATAATTCTAAGAAAAAACTCAAACTTGGGGATCATCCATCATGTGTGCACCACTCTTACTGAAAAATAGTTGGGTGCCATTTGGAATCATATTTTATGTACTTACTTCACAAAAAACCTTATTTTTTGCACTTAAAAAAAGGATAATGATATTTATGAAAATATTTTGAAGAATCCCTTTGGCAAGGTTGTTTAATTTACCAATATGCACCTATGTGTGGAGTATGAGATCTTTATCACAAACTATGTCGTTGAAATGACCATAACTTGGTCATTTGGCTTGAAACTTCTAGATGTTCATACATGATAGACCTTTTTGTGAAGACTTTTTTTGCAAATGTTGGCAAAAATCAAGTTTATCATTTTTCATAGCAACTAGTACACAGATAAGGCGCCCATGCCAAAAGATTTGATTTTTTGCGGTGTTTATCACTTTATTACATTTTTTCTTAAAACCGAACAAAACGGTCGCTACGACTAATCATCGGAAGAGGTGATATTTTCTAAAACTATCAATGTTTCTGTGATATAACCACTAGTTTTCTACCTTAAAATGATTTTTCCAAAAGTTTCAGACCAAACTATCAAATAGTTGTAGTTCAAATTTGAATTACTTTCGATAAATCAACATAAACTCAATTAACTAGGGGAAATTAGCCAGAATTCAAAGAAAAAACTCATACTTGGGGATCATCCATCATATGTGCACCACTCTTACTGAAAAATAGTTGGGTGCCATTTGGAATCATATTTTCTGTACTCACTTCACAAAAAACCTTTTTTTTGCACTTAAAAAAAGGAAAATGATATTTATGAAAATAATTTGAAGAATCCCTTTGGCAAGGTTGTTTAATATACCAATATGCACCTATGTGTGGAGTATGAGATCTTTATCACAAACTATGTCGTCGAAATGACCATAACTTGGTCATTTGGCTTGAAACTTCTAGATGTTCATAAATGATAGACCTTTTTGTGAAGACTTTTTTTGCAAATGTTGGCAAAAATCAAGTTTATCATTTTTCATAGCAACTAGTACACATATAAGGAGCCCATGCCAAATGATTTGATTTTTTTAGGTGTTTATCACTTTATTACATTTTTTCTTAAAAACGATCAAAACGGTCGCTACGACTAATCATCGGAAGAGGTGATATTTTCTTGAAATATAAATGTTTCTGTGATATAACCACTAGTTGTGTACATTAAAATGATTTTTTCAAAAGTTTCAGACACAACTATCAAATAGTTGTAGTTCAAATTTGAATTACTTTCGATAAATCAACATAAAATCAATTAACTAGGGAAAATTAGCTATAATTCTAAGAAAAAACTCAAACTTGGGGATCATCCATCATGTGTGCACCACTCTTACTGAAAAATAGTTGGGTGCCATTTGGAATCATATTTTATGTACTTACTTCACAAAAAACCTTATTTTTTTGCACTTAAACAAAGGAAAATGATATTTATGAAAATATTTTAAAGAATCCCTTTGGCAAGGTTGTTTAATATACCAATATGCACCTATGTGTGGAGTATGAGATCTTTATCACAAACTATGTCGTTGAAATGACCATAACTTGGTCATTTGGGTTGAAACTTCTAGATGTTCATACATGATAGACCTTTTTGTGAAGACTTTTTTTGCAAATGTTGGCAAAAATCAAGTTTATCATTTTTCATAGCAACTAGTACACAAATAAGGAGCCCATGCCAAATGATTTGATTTTTTGAGGTGTTTATCACTTTATTACATTTTTTCTTAAAAACGATCAAAACGGTCGCTACGACTAATCATCGGAAGAGGTGATATTTTCTAGTACTATCAATGTTTCTGTGATATAACCACTAGTTGTGTACCTTAAAATGTTTTTTCCAAAAGTTTCAGACAAAACTATCAAATAGTTGTAGTTCAAATTTGAATTACTTTCGATAAATCAACATAAATTCAATTAACTAGGGGAAATTAGCTAGAATTCAAAGAAAAAAACTCATACTTGGGGATCATCCATCATATGTGCACCACTCTTACTGAAAAATAGTTGGGTGCCATTTGGAATCATATTTTCTGAACTCACTTCACAAAAAACCTCATTTTTTGCACTTAAAAAATGGAAAATGATATTTATGAAAATAATTTGAAACATCCCTTTGGCAAGGTTGTTTAATATACCAATATGCACCTATGTGTGGAGTATGAGATATTTATCACAAACTATGTCGTCGAAATGACCATAACTTGGTCATTAGGCGTGAAACTTCTAGATGTTCATACATGATAGAACTTTTTGTGAAGACTTTTTTTGCAAATGTTGGCAAAAATCAAGTTTATCATTTTTCATAGCAACTAGTACACATATAAGGAGCCCATGCCAAAGGATTTGATTTTTTGAGGTGTTTATCACTTTATTACATTTTTTCTTAAAAATGATCAAAACGGTCGCTACGACTAATCATCGGAAGAGGTGATATTTTCTAGAACTATCAATGTTTCTGTGATATAACCACTATTTGTGTACCTTAAAATGATTTTTCAAAAGTTTCAGACCAAACTATCAAATTGTTGTAGTTCAAATTTGAATTACTTTCGATAAATCAACATAAACTCAATTAATTAGGGAAAATTAGCTATAATTCTAAGAAAAAACTCAAACTTGGGGATCATCCATCATGTGTGCACCACTCTTAGTGAAAAATAGTTGGGTGCCATTTGGAATCATATTTTCTGTACTCACTTCACAAAAAACCTCATTTTTTGCACTTGAAAAAAGGAAAATGATATTTATGAAAATAATTTGAAGAATCCCTTTGGAAAGGTTGTTTAATATACCAATATGCATCTATTTGTGGAGTATGAGATCTTTATCACAAACTATGTCGTCGAAATGACCATAACTTGGTCATTTGGCTTGAAACTTCTAGATGTTCATACATGATAGAGCTTTTTGTGAAGACTTTTTTTGCAAATGTTGGCAAAAATCAAGTTTATCATTTTTCATAGCAACTAGTACACAAATAAGGCGTCCATGCCAAAGGATTTGATTTTTTGAGGTGTTTATCACTTTATTACCTTTTTCTTAAAACCGATCAAAACGGTCGCTACGACTAATCATCGGAAGAGGTGATATTTTCTAGAACTATCAATGTTTCTGTGATATAACCACTAGTTGTGTACCTTAAAATGATTTTTCCAAAAGTTTCAGACCAAACTATCAAATAGTTGTAATTCAAATTTGAATTACTTTCGATAAATCAACATAAACTCAATTAACTAGGGGAAATTAGCTAGAATTCAAAGAAAAAACTCATACTTGGGGATCATCCATCATATGTGCACCACTCTTACTGAAAAATAGTTGGGTGCCATTTGGATTCATATTTTCTGTACTCACTTCACAAAAAACCTTTTTTTTGCACTTAAAAAAAGGAAAATGATATTTATGAAAATAATTTGAAGAATCCCTTTGGCAAGGTTGTTTAATATACCAATATTCACCTATGTGTGGAGTATGAGATCTTTATCACAAACTATGTCGTCGAAATGACCATAACTTGGTCATTTGGCTTGAAACTTCTAGATGTTCATACATGATAGACCTTTTTGTGAAGACATTTTTTGCAAATGTTGGCAAAAATCAAGTTTATCATTTTTCATAGCAACTAGTACACATATAAGGAGCCCATGCCAAATGATTTGATTTTTTGAGGTGTTTATCACTTTATTACATTTTTTCTTAAAAACGATTAAAACGGTAGCTACGACTAATCATCGGAAGAGGTGATATTTTCTTGAACTATCAATGTTTCTGTGATATAACCACTAGTTGTGTACCTTAAAATGATTTTTCTAAAAGTTTCAGACACAACTATCAAATAGTTCTAGTTCAAATTTGAATTACTTTCGATAAATCAACATAAACTCAATTAACTAGGGAAAATTAGCTATAATTCTAAGAAAAAACTCAAACTTGGGGATCATCCATCATGTGTGCACCACTCTTACTGAAAAATAGTTGGGTGCCATTTGGAATCATATTTTATGTACTTACTTCACAAAAAACCTTATTTTTTGCACTTAAAAAAAGGATAATGATATTTATGAAAATATTTTGAAGAATCCCTTTGGCAAGGTTGTTTAATTTACCAATATGCACCTATGTGTGGAGTATGAGATCTTTATCACAAACTATGTCGTTGAAATGACCATAACTTGGTCATTTGGCTTGAAACTTCTAGATGTTCATACATGATAGACCTTTTTGTGAAGACTTTTTTTGCAAATGTTGGCAAAAATCAAGTTTATCATTTTTCATAGCAACTAGTACACAGATAAGGCGCCCATGCCAAAAGATTTGATTTTTTGCGGTGTTTATCACTTTATTACATTTTTTCTTAAAACCGAACAAAACGGTCGCTACGACTAATCATCGGAAGAGGTGATATTTTCTAAAACTATCAATGTTTCTGTGATATAACCACTAGTTTTCTACCTTAAAATGATTTTTCCAAAAGTTTCAGACCAAACTATCAAATAGTTGTAGTTCAAATTTGAATTACTTTCGATAAATCAACATAAACTCAATTAACTAGGGGAAATTAGCCAGAATTCAAAGAAAAAACTCATACTTGGGGATCATCCATCATATGTGCACCACTCTTACTGAAAAATAGTTGGGTGCCATTTGGAATCATATTTTCTGTACTCACTTCACAAAAAACCTTTTTTTTGCACTTAAAAAAAGGAAAATGATATTTATGAAAATAATTTGAAGAATCCCTTTGGCAAGGTTGTTTAATATACCAATATGCACCTATGTGTGGAGTATGAGATCTTTATCACAAACTATGTCGTCGAAATGACCATAACTTGGTCATTTGGCTTGAAACTTCTAGATGTTCATAAATGATAGACCTTTTTGTGAAGACTTTTTTTGCAAATGTTGGCAAAAATCAAGTTTATCATTTTTCATAGCAACTAGTACACATATAAGGAGCCCATGCCAAATGATTTGATTTTTTTAGGTGTTTATCACTTTATTACATTTTTTCTTAAAAACGATCAAAACGGTCGCTACGACTAATCATCGGAAGAGGTGATATTTTCTTGAAATATAAATGTTTCTGTGATATAACCACTAGTTGTGTACATTAAAATGATTTTTTCAAAAGTTTCAGACACAACTATCAAATAGTTGTAGTTCAAATTTGAATTACTTTCGATAAATCAACATAAAATCAATTAACTAGGGAAAATTAGCTATAATTCTAAGAAAAAACTCAAACTTGGGGATCATCCATCATGTGTGCACCACTCTTACTGAAAAATAGTTGGGTGCCATTTGGAATCATATTTTATGTACTTACTTCACAAAAAACCTTATTTTTTTGCACTTAAACAAAGGAAAATGATATTTATGAAAATATTTTAAAGAATCCCTTTGGCAAGGTTGTTTAATATACCAATATGCACCTATGTGTGGAGTATGAGATCTTTATCACAAACTATGTCGTTGAAATGACCATAACTTGGTCATTTGGCTTGAAACTTCTAGATGTTCATACATGATAGACCTTTTTGTGAATACTTTTTTTGCAAATGTTGGCAAAAATCAAGTTTATCATTTTTCATAGCAACTAGTACACATATAAGGAGCCCATGCCAAAGGATTTGATTTTTTGGGGTGTTTATCACTTTATTACCTTTTTTCTTAAAAAGATCAAAACGGTCGCTACGACTAATCATCGGAAGAGGTGATATTTTCTAAAACTATCAATGTTTCTGTGATATAACCACTAGTTGTCTACCTTAAAATGATTTTTCCAAAAGTTTCAGACCAAACTATCAAATAGTTGTAGTTCAAATTTGAATTACTTTCGATAAATCAACATAAACTCAATTAACTAGGGAAAATTAGCTATAATTCTAAGAAAAAACTCAAACTTGGGGATCATCCATCATGTGTGCACCACTCTTACTGAAAAATAGTTGGGTGCCATTTGGAATCATATTTTATGTACTTACTTCACAAAAAATCTAAAAAATATAAAATGATATTTATGATTTTTTTTTAAAAATGTGTGCATCACCTTGGCATCTTAAAATGAAAGAATATGAAACAAAACAGAAAAATAAATTAGAAACCAAAACAATTCAAAAAATAAGTAAACCAAAAAAGAAACAAATAAGTAAACAATTCAAACAATTTAAAAGAAAACAAAAACAAAATCAGTAAAAAGAAACAGGAAAAAAAGGTATTTGTCTCGGTTGGTAACACCAACCGAGACTAAAGGTGCCACTGGCGGCCCAGTGAGGTCTTTAGTCGCGGTTCGTGGCTGGAACCGCGACTAAAGCGTCTTTAGTCGCGGTTCCAGCCACGAACCGCGACTAAAGACTTGTAACGCGGCGTTTAGGCAGGTCGAGGCCGAAAAATTCACAAGTCTCCCCCAAATCCACGCGCGACTGCTGCTCCGGCGAAGCCCTGCTCCGACCGTCCCCGCCGCTGCGCGAGCCCGTCCGTTGCTGCCCCCTCCGTGCTCCGGCGAAGCCCTGCTCCGTCCGTTGCTACCCCCCTCCGTGCTCCCCTCCGTGCTCCAGCGAAGCCCTACCGCGCTCCGCTAGCTCCCCGGAAACCCTAGTCGCCTCCGTGCTGTCCCCGCCGCCGCTGTCGTGCCCGAGGCTGCCGTTCTGCTCCGCGAGCCCGTCCCCGACGCCATCGTCCCGCGAGAGCCCGTGCTACCCGGCCCCAGCTCCGGCCCGTGCTGCCCCACCTTCTCCTCCTCCTCGGTAAGATGCTCATCCTCCTCGATATGGTGTAGGAGTTTGTTGTTCTACAGTATTTCAGATTGTTATCAGTATTTCAGATCTTGTACGGATGACCAATTGATCAAAGTGTGAGTGCATTTTACATCCATTTGCTGCAATTAATCATGCCTAACTGTTGAATTTTGCACAAGTCATTAAGCAAATTGCTGGACTGATGCACATGCTATTAGCTTCATATGGCACTATAAGTCTATAACTTGTGTTCGTGCTAAAAAACAGTCTATAACTTGTGTCCATATAGGATTGATTCTACCTCACAGTATTTGAAAGATATAATATTTCTGTTTAGATGTGGATCTAATGAACAGGAGACATGAAATGCCCCACAAGTTTGTTATGTAAAGTTGGATTTGACAGTTCCTCTTTATTGAAAAGTATAACATTGCCTTTATCATTTAGGCAACCGAGTTGATTATTTTATTTGGATATGGACGAATATTGTAAATATAATTTTTTGGCCAAACTATTAGAGTTTGGCACAAAATACAAAGTGGTAATGTGTACATGAGGTTGAGGGAGTAGCTTTATGAGGGTTTTCGAGGTTACGGATACGGGTGCCACGAGTGCATGTGTTGTCATCAGAGTTTACTTTAATTAGCAAACAAAGCGAAAGTACAGCTCATGTACATGTTGGAGCTGATATATAAATTCATAGCGAATGGCTTATCACAAACTACAGCGACACCTAACTCGTGTGTTCTTACTTGTCCCCTTGTGTTCGCAACTAAATTACTACAAGTTCATTACAATTATGGATTCAATTTGGTTCCACTTAGAGGGAGGTGCACTTGGAGAAAATGAAATATGTTAGCAGTTTCATACACCTGTTAGCATTAGACTATCCATTGTAAATGAAAAACATCAGAGCAGAAAATCACGAGGGTGATCTTCATATGTTAGCATTTCTGTTAGCATTAGACTATCCATTGTAAATTTTCAGCCCATACTACATGTTATGAACTGCACCCATCTTTAATGAAAAGCTAACAGAGAATATCTTGGTTATATGTATTGAATCCTTCCAGTTGCTTCCTCCCAGTTGTATCAGCTGCTTCCTCCCAGTTTTATTTATGAGAGTTACACTTGGGTGCATTAGTTTGACATGCTTGAGTAGTAAACAGGTACATTGTAATTTATAGAATATTTTAAACAATCATTCAACCCAATATTCATATTCTTGTAATTTATAGGATTGCATACTTGTATCTTTTTTAGAATAAATCTAAACTTGATTGCAAATTTTATTGATTGCAGGTACATTTGAGCTATGGAGCACTTGCGAGACGAGCAGATAGAAGAAGCACAATTTCAACGAGACGAAGAGATGGAAGACCAAATGGAACAACTTATTTTTAATGATGCCCGAGCTGGAGGAGATGTAGATGATTATGATTTCGAACAATTTTTGAACGACTTTGGTGATGGAATAGAGTCACGAGATGTGGTGATAACAAACTCCGGCGGAGAGGTGTATATGTGTTTATAATAAATATGGCGATATGTTGTTGTTAACTGCATGCATTAATTGATTTGTGTTGTATTTATTAACGACTCATTTTTCTTTTAGCCATCCGGATCAAGCAAATCTGTGAAAAAGCAGGCACCATGTGCTCCTCGAGGCAAGGCAAAAAGAATGACGAGCGAGGATCCAAAGTTACCGATTGATGAAATTGCTGATTCCGGCGAACCGCTCGAATCAAAACAGAACCGCAGCAAATTTATAAGTCAAGCTGGAGTTATTGTTAGGGACATGATCCCAATAAGCATACGCGAATGGAATAAGCCGGCGGTCCGCAGATGTGGAGGACCCATGTTATGTCCACCAAGTTCTTAAGGATTTGGTCTATAACACGCTGTTGTCACATTTCACCCTCCCGCCAGATCTCTCTAAAGTGAAGAAGGACAACCCCAAGAAGTGGACTCTTATTAAGATGGCGGAACAATTCCGGAACTGGAAGAAAAAGTTATGGAATCAATATGAAGAAACAAAATAAGATCCAGATTTCAGTGGAGTACAAGGGAAGAAGTTAGAATCTGAATGGGCGGCGTTTAAGGCGTATAGGAAATCACCTATGGCTGTGGCCCGATCGGAGATAAATAAATTGAATGTTGGGCTGAAGGTACACCACCATACATTGGGGACAGGTGGCTACAAGAGCGCCATTCCTAAGTGGTTAGCCTATGAAGAAAAACTGCTTCGATCGGGGGTCCGTCCAAAGACACTTGACTGGCCCGAGAGTTCAAAATTCTGGTTGTTCGCGCATGGGGCAATGTTGGACCCTCAAACCGGAGAGATTGTTGGAAGGGGAAAATGGAAGGTTCTCGTTGACATAATCAAAGAGAAGCATGAAAAAGCAATTAATGATGTTCGCAATGGTGTGTTCAAACCCGATAGAGAGGATGACGAGCTGACACGGGCCCTGGGGAATCCTGAACATGTTGGACGAGCTCGAGGCTTTCCTGGCGGTGCTACGTTTAAGACTGCGTGGCCGGAATCCGCTCACACTTATAGAAGCCGTAGCAGAAGTAAGAAGAAGGAGGCCGACCGGATATTACAATTGGAACGTGAAATGAAGGAGCAACGGGCGGAAATAAAAGCATTGAAGGAGCAAAGAACGGAACCTCAGGAGCGGCACCAATTAGACCATGAAGCAGATGCCGCCCCATCTCAGCGTAGAAGCAGCGTTGGTTCCACGCGTCAGGTCGACGTTGGTGCCTACCCAGTGGATGACATCACAGAGCCTACAGGTTGTGAGGTACATATAGCAATGAGAAACATAACTTTGAAGGTGGCGGTGGGGCAAGCTTTAGTAATTCAACCTGGAGAACTCTACCATTGTGGTCAAATTCCAGATGGCTACGCTCGTGTCGGGGTGGACGAAATTATGCCGGGATTTGAAACCTTGGAACTTGAGTTACCTGGAGGTGACGAGGAGAAAACGTTGGCAGACGTCAAGCATGCCTTCGCCCTATGGCCCAAGAAATACATCATCCTTTCAGAACAAGCAAAGTCCACTCCTCGTTCTTGGAGTCCAGCTCACCAGCAAAGTCCACTCTTCCTCAAGAGGGATCAAAGACGGAGTCCATCTCCACCCCATCAGCAAAGCCCACACCTCCCCGATAGGGACCCCAGCCCGAGTCCATCTCCAGCTCAACAGCAAAGCCAACCGCCCCCCCCCCCCCCCGAGAAGGTTCCTAGCGCGAGGCCATCGCAGTCTGTGCCAATCCGCCAAAATGTTGAGTCGCTCTCGAGTAGGCGCCAGTCTGGTTCTCCTGTTAGGAAGAAACCTAGAAAGCAGAAAACACCGCCGCCTACTCCAAAGTTACCTTGGGAGAAAACCGTCGAGGAAAACAATATCGCCTGCAAAGAACATACGGATGCCTGGCTTGCTGGCGTGAAACAGAAAGCGTTAGCGAAACAATTGCGTCCTGCAAAATTTACTGCCGGAATTCCTCAGGAGAAAATTGACCGTTGCATCGATGCCCTATACAACCCCCCACCATCGCCGCCAACAGACTATGATCGCAACATTGGTAAGTCATATGACGAAGAGATGGATGATCGATCGAAAAAAGGGAAACAAGTTGCCCAACTCGGAGAACAAGACGCACAGTCGGCCCCCCCGCTCAAGGTGCTTGATGACAGAGTTCTCAAAAATATCAATGTGCGGGAGCTGGTATATTCGGGAGATGATATCCCCTTCGCGGATGTCGTTCGTACTTATGTTCACGGGGAAGATTTTGTCGACGGCGACTTACCCACAAGAATGCGTCAATTTCAAGCCTGGTACAAGAATATCGTAAAGGAGATGAATAAAGACGCTCTCATGATAGCAGTTAAGGAAGATCATTATTTCCAAGAATACTCCATTGTCCTTTACTTCGCCGAAATCTTTCAGTTATACAATCTTCGGGCCCTCGACAAAGCTATCATGAGTTCCTATTTTCTGTAAGTGATCTATTCATGTAATTTAATGTTTTAATTAGCTCTACTCATTCATTGTCTGTGATAATCCTCTCTATAATATTTGTGTGCTTCATTAAGCAGAATGAAGATGCTCGAATGCAAGAAGCAGAAAATCAACCACATTGGGTTCATTGACCCCTTTATAATGCATGAAGATAACATAATTGATCCAATACTTAACAAGGATACACCGGGGAATTTGCTAATGTTTTTCAAGCGACAAGCTTACAAAAAATATATATTATGGCCTTACAACTTTAAGTGAGTGTTACTGCTTATTACACATTCTATTTTTCTCACCCGATGTTAAGTTTAATTGATGAGTTATGCATGACTATTTATAAACGTGCGCATCTCCCACTACATTCTTATCGTTATTGACTTGCGGAAAGGAGAAATTGTTGTCCTTGACTCGTTAAGAAGATGCCCAAAACAATACAAGACCCGTTTTGATTTGGTGGCAAGGTACTTTCTTTTCTTATCGCCCCTTTCGTTCATTTCCTAATATCAAAGAATTTATGACTCATTCATTCATTTTCTTGTCATGCAGTGTTTGGAAAATGTTCCTCGCGGAACATCCGAACAGTGGATGGCCAGAGAAACTGCGCTGACATAGTAACGATGTAAGTAGTACTATAACTAGGCCCATGCACCATTATCATACTTTATTATTATTTGATTAAATTCTATTTTTGTATAGACTTGCCTTAAACAGCCAATAGGGACTGATCTATGTGGATTCTACGTTTGCGAGTACATGCACACTGTGGTCAACGAGAGTTTGAAGAGCAAAAGAAGTATCGAAGTACGTAAAGCTCTAGTCACAACATTATTTTTGTACCATCAATCGTGATGAGTTTTATTCATTTCATATCTCATGTATTCATTGTGATGTCATTTTTTTACAGTTGGTAAGAAAGCGCAACGAGTTACCAATAAAGACCCATTTCAGGGCACTTGCAGAGGAGTTGACGGGATTTTACCTCGCCCATGTCATACCGGAGACCGGAGAGTACCACTATTTTGACTAGTGCAGACATGTAAAATATAGTGATCTCCATGTAACAAAATACTTCTAAGTATCTGGAACCGGGAAACGTGATCTTCATGTACCAGACGTACTTAATTGTGTCTGTGTTATCAACACATGATTTTCATGTAATTGTATATATGCATGATGCATTCATCTAGCTTTGTATAATAATTTATACGTGTTTTTCGCGCATCGAAGCTGTAGCATCCGAAACCCCTACCTCGA
Source organism: Poa annua (assembly GCA_026929855.1). Taxonomy (NCBI): domain Eukaryota; kingdom Viridiplantae; phylum Streptophyta; class Magnoliopsida; order Poales; family Poaceae; genus Poa; species Poa annua. Next base: position 86,011,503 of record CM049430.1, read on the forward strand.
CGCATTGACGTGGTACCATCCGAAACCCCTACCCCGACGCATCGACGTGGTACCATCCGAAACCCCTACCCCGACGCATCGACGTGGTACCATCGGAAACCCCTACCCAGAAATAAAAAAAAGCAAAACCCTGAAATAAAAAAAAACAAAACCCTAAAATGTAAAAAATAAAACAAAACCCTAGTCCCGGTTCGTAACACGAACCGGGACTAAAGGGTTCGCCCCCGCGCGCCCTGCCACCTCCATGTGCGGAGCTCTAATTGGTGTGGGGGGTGCGGTCCCGGTTCGTATTGAATCGAGACCAAAGGGTGGGGGGCCTCTAGTCCCGGCCTGATAGTCCCGGTTGCTACACCGGGACTATAGGGCCTCTGGAACCGGTACTAGAGCTCCGATTTCCACTAGTGAACCGTAAGATCGTTGTCGTTTTGGTAATTTCGTTTGATTATCTCTGTTTGTTATCCCTTTCCTAGATTGTTCCTCTTCATGTTCAACTGCTATGTCATGTAAGTTTGCGCAGACACGTGCTTTCTAATAAGATTTTGGTTGATGTGAAGTGTTGGTGAGAGCTGTAACAAATCCAATGGTGAAGGCAGACCAGTAATTCCTTTACTAAATCATTCCTCTTCAGGTCCATGTGCTATATATCATGTAAGTTTGTACTAACACGTGCTTTCTTCTAAGATTATGGTAGATTTTTATTTCCTTTTTTTCACATATAAGCTTCTTTATTGTAGGTTTGTACAGTTAGCCTTTGTTGGGTATTAATTATGAAACTGTCTTTACACTTTTGGAGGAGTAGATGGCGCCTCATGTCCGTGCCAGCTTGCTAGGTCTGGCAGGCTCCTGGCGTCACACCTGGAAGACGTGCTATGTTCCTCCCATGTAGTGGCTTCCTGGATTTCCTTATCTTCCAACCTTTCCACTCATTTACCATCTTATTTGGGTGTACATGACATTTTTATATATAGATGGGAAGGAGTGACAAACACTTTATCTTATGTTCTAACTGCAACATCATCTCCTGTAATATGGTATCACCCGACATGTGTTTAGTGACAACCTAAGTACAGTCTATGTAACATCTCAAAAATTTGGAATGCTTAAAAATCACTAAAAATTAAAACTTTTGTTTTGATAAAATTGAAAACTTTAAAACATAAGAAAACCAAATATAAATAACATTATAGCATCTTGAAAAGGTTCACATTGATCAAGTACTCAAGTAATCAGTAATCTCATAATTTGAATTGAGTACGAAAATATATTGTCTAGAATAGTTCTTAAAACCTCAATTTGTAAATTGACAAATGTCTTAGAATCTTTCAAAAACATTTGTAATAAAAAAAATTCTTTATAAGTATTTGATTTTAACCACTTAGTCATAGCTATTCGTAAACTCTAAAATCTATATTTGCAAAGTGCTCATGTTATTAAAGCATCCAATTCAAAAATGATTTTGTTCTTTTCCCTAAGTCAAAACATAGTTTTGGAAATCACAATCTGGAGTTATTATCTTTAAAACTTTCTAGACTTTAAGATTATGATTACTCTATTAAGCATGTTATGATTTTAAATTAATGCATCAACTTTTAAAGCATAAAATAATTCAGGAATATAATCAACAAAAGAAAATAAATAAAGATAGAATATTTCACAAATGTACTATATGGAGTTTTCAATTGTTTTATCATATTATAAATCTTAATGGTGCACAAAATATTTTAATTGAAAATGGATACATTATATTTCCCTTTCATTTCAAAAGTTAAGTTATGATTATTTAATATTGTACTAAAGACAAAAATAAGTTTAAATAACTTCATTGCAAACTTATATAAGTATTGTAAATTTTACAAATTTAATTTAGCCACAAATAAAGTCATTAAAGCCCTAACTTTAAATTTGACATAAAGTGTCAAATTTGTATTCTATGAATATTTCAAAATTTTATTTTTCAAAAGTGTTCAAAACATGCCCGCAAATGGTTTAACACAAAGATAAGAATTTTACAAATCTTGAGAAATTAATTTGACTCCATTTGGACATTTAAAATAAAAGTTATAAAGAAAACAAAATCAGAAAAGAAAAGAATACAAAAAAATATATAGAACCGAGCCAAATGGGGCGAGCCCAGTATCTTTCCCCTCGGACGCGGGCGGCAGGTAACAGCCCAGCGCCCAGCTCGCATCTCTCTCCTGAGTCGCTGACACGCGGGGCCCACCCGTCAGGTGAGCCTTCTTCAACCTCCGGCGAAATTTCCGACGGCAGTTTCGGGCAAAATTTTCGCCGCTTGATTGCGAGCGATTTAGGGCGTCTTAGGATCCCCCGCTTGTCCCTATTTAACCCACGCGTCGGCCGCCTTCTTTCCCCTCTCCCCTTTTGTCGAATCTCGCCGCCAGGCTGAAGAAATTCCTCGCCGAAGTTCCGCGTAGCCTGTTGGGGATATATCAACTAGAGGTATCTCCAACATGGATCAATCCGGCTAGTCCAGGGTGGCCCAAGGGTGGTAAGGTTGAAGCCTGCCAGGTGGCCCAAATAGCTGACGTATAAGGAAGTAGGCGGACGGTCCAAGGAAGGCGGAAGGCCGAAGCCCAACAAGCCACCAAGCCCAAGACGGAAGGCGGCAACTAAGCCGGCTAGGTCTAGGACTCTGATTACTTGCCGGACAAGTACTTGCCTTGTATCCTGGGGTCTGGCCGCCTATATAAGCCGGCTACCAGGAAGCCTTTAGGGCACGCTGAATAGAGATCATATCCCTTGTAACCTGTTCACGGCTATTCGCCTCATAGTGAATTATAGCAGCACGTAGGATCTCGCACCGCTGCGGGATCCGAAGCTGGGTAAACTCGCCGTGTCCAATCCCGTCCTCGACGACTCCAACCTTCTTCCCCACAATCCATACATAGGCTAGAGGACCCCCGTCTCCTATCAATTATGCCGATACTACGACAGTTGGCGCCCACCGTGGGGCATAAGGTTCCTGGCGTCACGTTCCAGGCGGGAACACTTGGCGGCGTGGTCAAGCAGATCGCAGTCGGCCGCGTCACAAGATATGGCAGCCACAACTACGTCAACTCGGATGAGTCATGGCTCCCAGCGGACGACTACCTCATCGGGTGCACAATCGTACCGATTGGAGGGATCGACGTCTTCATCGGGTACACGCCAGAGGCGTACGGCCTACCGCGTTTCTACAACCCCACCCACCAACCCTTCGACCAAGCAGTCGACCGACAAGATGGATCTGAATCTGCCCTCTCCCAGGAGTCGGCCGAATCTGATTTCCACTTCGTCGGAGTTGTCAGACTGGGATCCGACTCCCAGCCGGAAAACAACGATCCTGAATCAATCCTTCCTGCTCTCCAGGAGGATGCGATGTCAGATGTCGGATCCAGGTCTACCGTTCAAGTCAACGGAGACTCTGACTCCGATGATGATGCTAGTCTCTTCGAAGAGAAGATCAAAAGCCGCTTTTCCAATGATAATCCGGCTCCTTCAGAGGGCACATTGGATACTGATATGCCTGACAAGCTGGCTATGATGGTTGTCGTCGATCACGAGTCAACCCCAGCTGCTTCTGAAACGCAAAACAAGCCAGCGAAAGATGCCGGCGACACCGCTGCCGGACAACTCATTGAAGGTTCCGACAAAGTGCGCGCAAAGAAGAAAACTGGCCTCGAGAAAGGCGGCAGCAGCAAACCCACAGATTTGCTCTCCGTCATCAAAGAAGTAGAAGAGATTATGCACACTCCGGTGAACAAGGATACCCCACTCGACGAAGTGGAAGAGCTTAGGATTAATATGCTTAAGCACTCTGACTTCCTGCGCAAAAGAGAGGAGCATGTTGAGAGCCTTGCAAAGAAGATCGAGAAAGAACAGGAAAAGATGTCGGCTAAAACAAGCCGGCAGCTCTTCGAGGAAAAAAGGCCATCAAAAAACCGCCGTCATAAGGAGCCGCCAACACGTGCAACAACAGCGCCTTAGGATCTTGGGTTCGACTGGCGCATGGTACCACAGCGCGTATACAGAAGGGGGGATGTTGTCTTCTCCACCCCCATCCTTAACGCCGCCGCCGCGCTAGATACCCTAGACGATAAAACTTACACAGCAGAGGAAAAGCTGTCCAATGCAAGACACTTCGTGAGCAAGGCCCTCGAACAACAAGCTCGCGCTGACTCCTACGGCCACATGGCGGATGCCCGTGGGGGAGACCTAGAATCCAAGTCAGGAAAGTGCAAAGCTGCACCTGGCGCCGACCCCGAAGGCCCGTCCGGCTCCAGTAGCCATGGCGACAAAAGGAAAGCAACGCCACCTCCAAAGAAGACGCCACCGCCAAAACCAAGGCGGGACGAGAATTCAAGGACAGGAAGCAGAGGAGACCTGCCACCTCCAGCCCAGCCAAGGCGCGACAATGGCGGTAGCCGAGATAATGGACAGCCGCCTAGAAAAGAGGCCGTTAACGACCCTCCCAGGAGAGGTCGAAGCCGGTCTCCGCACCGTAGCACCGGCAGCAAGAGGAGGGAGGCGGCAGAAGGGCCCAGGCGCAGCGTAAGCCGGGCAGCGCAGGACGAGCCAAACGCAAACATAGGCGCACAGCAGCTCGATCCAAAAGACGCTCGACATCGCCTACAAGACATAGCAAGAGGAAAGGAGCCGCTTTATTCTAGACCAAAGTGCTTTGGCGACGCCATCCGCAGAGAGCCGTTCCCTAAGGACATGACATCAGTGTCTAAAAATTGTTCTAGGTACAACGGCCTCGTTAAGCCGGATTCATGGCTAGCCGATTATGCCATGGCCATAGAAATTGTCGGCGGAAGCAGTTATATTGCCGTCCGTTACCTACCTCACATGTTGGAAGGCACGGCAAGGGCTTGGATCGACAACCTTCCTGAAAAGTCTATCCATAGCTGGTACGACATGGAAAGGTTTTCTCCTAGCACTTCCAAGGAACATACAAGCGTCCAAATACCTACACGGATTTGCAACGCTGTATCCAAAAGCCGGACGAAACCATGACAGACTTTGTCAGCCGTTGGATCTCCGAAAAGGCCAACTGTCATGGTGTTTCTGACGCACAAGCTATCCATGCCTTCTACACGGGCCTGCAGAAGAAGTCCCTGCTCCGTCATCGGCTCGTCCGCGAGCAAATCACGGACCTTGGCGAGATGCTTAACCGAGCCGCCCAGTACGCGGCGGCGGATGAGGACGCACGTGACGACGATCCAGACGTCAGCATCGCGCCAAAACGGAACAACAAACGCAAGCAGGCAACGGACGATAAAGCCGTACCTTCCAACGAGGTAGCCATCACGTTCCAAGGGAATGCCAACAAAAATAAGTGGAAGAATAAGAAACATAATCGCGACGCCGGCTCAGGCCCTAAGGTGGCGCGTATCACTTACGAGCAGGCAAAACTTTTGCCATGCCCCATCCACGCCTCACTCGGCAAGGTCAACCATATGCTTAGCGAGTGTTGTTTCATGGACGACTTCAAAAAGGATCCCACAGTTGGCTGGAAGTCAAAAAAGTCAAAGAAGTACGACAAGAAAGACAACAAGGATGACGAGGATGACGACGACATGTCAATCTCAAGCGATGACGACGCGGCCGCCAAGAAAAAGAAGCCATATCCGAAGGTCAAAGATTCTCTCGTGTGTTTTGTCGGCACGCCTTCGGCTAAGGTGGAAAAGGCGGAGATGCGCGAACTCAACGCGACAATGCCGGACGTCCCTCGGTACTTGAACTGGTCCGAGGCGGCGATCACCTGGGATCGGTCCGACCACCCTGATCACGTTCCTCACCCAGGCAAGTACGCCCTTGTCGTCGATCCCATTGTCGACAACTTCAGACTCACAAAGGTACTCATGGATGGCGGCAGCAGGCTCAACATTCTGTACTATGACACACTAAGCCGCATGAACCTGTCAGAGGATCAGCTTGATCACAGCAACCTCACTTTTCATGGCATAGTGCCTGGCAGGCAAGCAAAGTAAATGGGGAGCATAAGGCTGAAAGTAACTTTCGGACCAAAGGAGAACTATCGCTCAGAGTTCCTCCGGTTCGTAGTTGTCCCCTTCAAAAGCGCCTATCATGCAATCTTCGGACGACCGGCTTTCGCCAAATTCATGGCAAGGCCGTGCTACATATACAGCAAGCTCAAAATGTCGGGGGAAAACGGAACCATCACGATTTCCGGCAACTTTAATAAAGGCAAGGAGTGTGAGCGTGGCATGGCCGCCTTCGCAGAAGCCGTCATCCACAAGGAAGAGCTCGCACTACTTGAGGCGGACCCAGACAACTCCATGCCCAAGCCAAAAATTGATGTCAATAAGACCTTTGAAGCTTCAGAAGACACCAAAAAGGCAGACCTCATCCCAGGCGCAAAGACTAAGCAAGTCGTCATCGGCTCCAACCTTGACAGCAAATAGGAAGGCACGCTCGTCGAGTTCCTCCGTGAGAATCGCGACATCGTTGCATGGTCGCCTTCCGACATGCCTGGTGTACCGAGGGAACTCGCCGAGCACTCACTCAATGTCATAAAAGGTTCCAAGCCGGTAAAGAAAGCAAAAAAGACGCTTTGGAGATGAGAGACGCAAGGCTATAGGAAAGGAGATAAACAGGCTGAAGGCCGCCAATTTCATAAAATAAGTTGTACACACCGATTTGGTGGAAAATCCTATACTTGTTCCAAAGAAGAATAAAGAGCTGAGGATGTGTATCGAATATACCGGTGTTAACAAGTGTGGCCCAAAGGATCCCTTTGCGCTGCCTAGAATTGACCAAGTCGTAGACTCCACAACATGCTCCGAGCTACTTTGTTTTTTGGACGCCTACTCAGGATACCATCAAATCAAAATGAGGGAGTCAGATCAGCTGAAAACATCTTTCACCACTCCATACGGGACTTTCTGCTATATCACGATGCCTTTTGGCGTGAAGAATGCAGGGGCAACATACCAGCGTTGTATGCAAAATTGCCTGCACGAACAGATCGGCCGCAATGTTCACGTCTACGTAGACGACATTGCGGTGATGTCGAAAAAGAAGGCAGATCTCCTAGAGGTCTGGAAGAAACTTTTTAGAATCTCCGGAGGTACCAGATGAAACTCAATCCCGCCAAGTGTGTTTTCGGCGTTCCAGCCGGCAAGCTACTCGGATTTATCGTCTCAGAACGAGGGATCGAGGTTAATCCGGAGAAGATCAAGGCTATCCAAAACATATCCAGACCTACTTGTCTGAAGGACGTGCAGCGCCTAACCGGATCGGCGGCGGCCGTCAGTCGCTTCATAAGCCGCCTAGGGGAAAAGGCAATGCCTCTCTACCGGTTATTGAAGAAATCCGACAACTTTGAGTGGACAGAAGAGGCAGATGCCGCCTGACAGCAACTTAAGGAGGCCCACGTATCCGCTCCGATATTGGCAGCACCTCGATCGCAGGAAGCAATGCTGCTCTACACCGCGGCAACTGGAACAGTTGTCAGCGTTGTCTTGGTTGTGGAAAGAAAGGAAAGCGAAGCCACGACGTCTGAGCAACGACCGGTTTACTTCATCAGTGAAGTCTTCTCCGCCTCCAAGCAGAGGAATCCACATTACCAAAAGCTGGCTTATGGTGTATTCTTCGCCGCCAGAAAGCTTAGGCATTATTTCCAGGAGCACACAGTGACAGTAGTCAGCAAGGCGCCGTTGGGAGACATAATCAACAATGCAGAGGCAACAGGTCGAGTCGCCAAGTGGGGCATCGAACTTGCCGCCTTTGATATAGGCTACAAACCACGGACCGCCATTAAGTCTCAAGCATTAGCAGACTTTGTTGCCGACTGGACAGAAGCCATGGAGGAAATTGTACTCCCCGATCAGAATATTGGGTCATGCACTTTGACGGATCAAAGATGCTCAAAGGCTCGGGGGCTGGAGTTGTTCTATGCACACCCAAAGGCGACAAGCTCAGCTATGTGTTGCAGATTCATTTCACAGCAACCAATAACGTCGCAGAATATGAAGCTTTACTTCACGGGTTACACGTGGCAAACGACCTCGGCGTCAAGAGAATCCTCTGCTATGGTGACTCAGATTTGGTCGCGCAGCAAGTAAGCGGAACATGGGATGCGAAAAGCACAACAATGGCGGCATACAGGGCCAAAGTTGATGAATTCGCCATAAATTTCGTGGGCTACGAAGTCCGGCATGTTCCAAGAGCTGAGAACGAGGCGGCAGACACCCTTGCCAGACTAGGGTCAGAACGCAAAAAGGTGCCAAAGGATATTTTCCTGGAAAATTTGCACAAGCCGTCCATTAAGGGCACCGACTTGTTGGACCCCGATGCAGAAGAACCAGTAGAAGCGGCAAGTCTCGCTGTCTACGCAGTACAGCCGGATTGGACGGTCCCATACCTCGATTTTCTAATCGACAAGAAGTTGTCGGAGGACGATGAGGTGTTAAAAAGGCAGATAACAAGGCGAGCCAAGGCATTCACAATAATCAAAGGCGAGCTGTATAAGCGAAGCACGTGCGGTATCTATCAGCGGTGCATACAGCCAGAAGAAGGCCAGGAAATTCTGAAAGACATACATGTTGGCACCTGCGGGCATCACGCTTCCGCCAGGTCCATCGTGTCCAAAGCTTTCCGCCAAGGCTTCCACTGGCTTACCGCCAAAGAAGACGCCGAGCACATCGTAAAAACATGCAAAGGCTGCCAATTGTACGCCCGCCAACCTCACATGCCGGCACAAGAGCTCAGGACAATTCCAATCACCTGGCCGTTCGCGGTCTGGGGCTTAGACATGGTTGGTCCCTTCAAGAAGGCACGTGGTGGGTATACCCACCTATTAGTCGATGTCGACAAGTTCACCAAATGGGTCGAGGCCAAGCCGATCAGCAAACTTGACGCACGAACAGCCACCAATTTCCTCTGAGGAATTATCTCTCGGTTTGGAGTTCCACACAACATTATCACCGATAATGGCAGCAACCTGTCTCAAGGCGACATAGAAGAATACTGCATTGATCTGGGTATCCGGATTGATTTGGCATCCGTGTCACACCCCCAATCCAATGGACAAGTAGAGCGTACAAACGGCTTAGTCCTCTCAAGGTTTAAGCCCCGTCTCGAAGCTCCGTTACATAGGGCAGCCGGCGCTTGGGCAGAAGAGCTACAGTCCATACTCTGGAGTTTGCGCACAACGTCAAACAGATCTACCGGCTACACTCCTTTCTTCTTGGTATATGACGCGGAGGCGGTGCTACCTACCGACATGAAACACGATTCCCCAAGAGTTCAAGCCTACCCAAAGCAAAAATCCACTTTTTGCGCCGCCTAATTCTTTTACCTCTGATTACTTATATGTGGTTCGCCTAGTAGTATGTCTTTGGCACCAACATGTTGGCTTTGGTTTCTGATTCTAAACACATGGTATAGCCCTGGTTGTTTCAGCTAAAGTTCCCGGCTGAGGTTCACCAACATACAACAGTCAAGCATATAAGTCAGGGTAAAATTAAGGCGGGCCATATAAAATAAGGCAAAATAAAACATGTCAGCTAGCTTCCCGTCTAGCAGAGCATCTCCAAAAGTATATACAAATATTACAAGTTGAGTTTGTACTGTTTCAGAGGCAGGAAAGGGCTGGCTATCAAGTCGGAAAGGAGACAGGCAAAGGAAACCACAGCTCGAGGGGCGCCTATATCAGGCTCGGGGGCTGACAACATCAGCCCCAGAGCTGTCACTCCCCTCCGCCTCGGCCGTACCGGCAGCTCCAGCTTCTCCAGCAGCTGGCACAGGATGGCGCCGGTAGAAGATCGAAGTGTCAACCATGTCGGCAACACGCGTGGCGTAGCCGGCAACGCTGACCAGCACAGCGGCCGGCTCGACCTCGCTGCCGTCTTCATAAGTAGACGGCATGCCTTCGGTGACGGATTCTATCTCCGCCTCGGGGTAGTGCGCCATGAATAGTCCAAGCGCAGTCTTGGCACCACCCCGCGCCGCCGATTTCAGCGAGCTCTTGTGTAGCTTCGTAGCTTGCTCCAGCATGCTGAGCACATCGCTGAACTCGGACGGCTCCTGGCTGCCGGAAGAGATGAAGAACTTGGCGGCAAACCGCTTGGACGCCGCCAATGTCTCGGTGATCAGCTCACCCAGACGCGCAAGGCGGTCTAGGCGGGGGCTGACAACCTTGTCGCCGCCAAAACCGGCAGCAACTGTATCAAAAATAAAAGCGTCAGTTTGGCTCAGGCTAAGCAAAATGACGAAAGTAAATGAGGAGTGAGAAATTACCAAGGACCGAGTTATGGAAGGCGGACATCTCAATCATATGAGCTGCCACCGCGTCCTCAGCAGTCTGGGCGCGAGAAGTCTGCTTGGATATCTCCTCGGCAGCCGCCTTCTCCGCCTCCACCAATTTCTTGCACAGGCTATCCAGCTCCCCAGTAAGCTGGCTAGATTCCTGCGCAAACTTCAGCTGCTGGGCCTCCACTTCTGGTGCTCCTCTTTCATCGCCAAGTTGGCGGCCGCCAAATCGGAAGCTTCATTCATAACAGCTTGCATATCAGTGGACGCCTTCAGTATATCCTGGGCGTGATCTAGCAGTTCTACAATATGGATTCACTAGCTAAAAGATTGGCGGCAGCACAAATTGAAAGATGACGGAAGCCAAAAAGAATAATTCTACCTTCGTCTTTTTTGCGGGCCGCTTCCAACTCGGCAATCCGCAAGTCCTTGGCCTCGCAATCCTTCTTCAGATCACGGCACCACTGGTTTATCTCAAATCGGGAGGAGATGAGCTCAACGTTGGCGGACAGGAGGCCCTGCAGACAAGGACAAAGGCATATAGCATATCGTCAAAAAACAACTAAGCCGGCAGTCAATGTTTTTGACCTGCCATCTAAGTGCTCGGGGGGGGGGGGGGGGGGGGGAGATTATGTATATGCCACAAAGTTAGAAAAACTTACAGCATGTCGCCCTCCAAGTCGGCAAATGCCTGGGAGGCGAAGTCGGCGAAAGCCAGGGTGGACTCCTTGGCCTCCTTAAAGGTGGACCAAGGGTCCCTAACTCTGCCGCCTCCTGTAGCCGGGGCTGCCCTCTGCGTCCCGCCGGCAACCGCCTCCAGCAGCTCCTCCTTGGCGGCGTGCGATTGAATGGCTTCATTGGTCGTAGCCTCAGCCGATGGAAGGGGAATGCTGGGTGCGCGGCCAGCGGAGGAGGTCCTTGACGGCGGACCGGAAGCCAGAGCCTGGGGCTGGCGGCGAGCATCACTCATAAAGCCGCCGGCCCAGGGCTGGGGAGTTGGCGGCATGGTAGCAGGCGAGCTACCTTGAGGCCGCTTTTCCCTGGAAAGGAGCCTGGACGGCAACCTGGAAGTTGCCACCCGCTCCCTGTCAATAAAGCAAGCAAAGCCAGATGAATGGCTGTAATAGAGGAATTCGACGACTATTTAAGGCGGAAATACGCACCTTCAGGGGATGTTAATCCCCGCGTTCTCGTCGAGATCGACGAGCACCGGCTCTGAAGCCGCTGCGGTCCGTTTCTTCCTCTCGGCATTGACCGTAGAGGAAGCGGCGCCGGACGCCTTGTGCTTCTTGGTTTTCCCGGCTTCCGACTCGTAGAAGTCGGGAGCCAGGTCATCCTCCCCCAGGGCAGAGAGCTGAGAAAAAAGGCAAGTGTTAATAGGACTCTAGTTAGCCGGCAAATGCTGTCAAAGAAGGGTAATAAGCAGGATATCTACCTCAAGGGGAGGGTTGTCATGGGTGTGCATGGGCACGCCTTCCGCCGCCTTCACCAGCCCTGATCTGACAAGGCTGCAAAGTCGCAACGCCAGGTCGGCGGCAGGTAACCCCTCTTCGCTTACGCGAAGAGAGGTTGTGGCAGTAGGCGAATACTGACACATCTTGTGCGGGCTGTACCGCAGGGGCAGTATCTGTCGGCTAAGCCAGCAGATGACGGTGTCCACCCCATCCAGCAAGGGGGGAGCCATCGCCCGCGTGAGGAACTCGATCCGCCTTTGAATAAGGCGGAGCTCCTCCGTCAACTTGGGGACCGCCTCATCCCAGCATGGCCTGGGCATAGGCGGTGCGTTGACAAAGTCCGGGACGCCAAATTGGCGCCCCGGAGCTGCCATGTCTTGGCAGTAGAAGAAGGTGGACGTCCAGCCCTTGACGGACTTGATGTATGGTATCTTAGGATACCATTGGCGTCCCTGGCGGCAGTTGAAGGTGACGCTGCCGCAGGTCGCCAGTCCGCCGTCCGGCACAGTCTGGCGCCGGCAACGAAAGCAATATCTGAAGAAGTCTAAACTAGGCCTAATACCTAGATAGCCCTCGAACAGAGTTGTGAAGCCGGCTAAGACTAGAATGCTATTGGGCGCTATATTATGGGGCTGGAGCCCGTAGTGATCTAACACCTCGCTAAAGAAGGCGGAAGGCGGTAGCTCCATTCCCCTAACTAAGTGGGAGGTGAGGATTACCCGCTCCCCGGCTTTCGGAGCCGGGATGACGTGCCCTAAGGCGGATCTCCATTGGCAGTCCTCCCGGGTTGGGAGGTAGCCGACGGCCTCCAAGTCTTGGAGTGCCTCTTCGTCGACGATGGAGGGAAGCCAATAGCGCGACCCGATGTCGGCTGCTTCCTCCTCCTCGTCGGCGGGTGCGCCTCTCGCCGCCGTCGCCACGGACGAAGGCGAAGGAGTCGAAGGGGCCGCCGCCCGGGCACGTGCGGTGGGAGTTAGAGAGGCGACGGTGGCGACATTGCCCGTCGCCGCCGCCGCGAGGCGCGATGCTGCGCCACCCATCGCCGCCGCGGAGGTGGTCTCGGCCGCGAGGCCGCTGGACGCCGTGGAAGGGGTGTTCTGGCCGGTGGATATCGCTGCACGTGAAGGTCGCCGGAGAAGAATGTTCGCCGGAGTTCGCTCGGTGAAGAGAGCGGGACAGCAATGGACAGAGGAGAGCCGGAGCAGGGGTGAAAAAATGAACTGCTCGGCTTCCTATTTATAGGTCCAGGCGTTGCTTACTGTGCAACGGCGTTGGTAGTCGGACACGTGTCCAACATCCGCTGCAGTGCATGATCACACTATCTCCACGCCTCCTCTTTTCCCGCGATTTGCAATCATGACGTGATTTTCGCTTCTGCTGGTTTCAAACTGTCGTGGTGGTGTCACGACAGATGCCATAGGATGGCTAATGTGTGGGGCCGATGGACGTTGGTGGATCCGGGGAGGGATAGCGAGCTGACAAGCCCACGCGAGGAGGATCCCGGTATAACCGAGATCTCCCAGGAACAAGAAACAAGATCAAAGTGCGAGGGGGAAGATCTAACAAATACAAACAAATGCACGAAGGCACACAACACACACACAATATACCCAGGTTCAGGGCCCTCGTGGGGAGGTAACACCCCTACTCCTGCCTTTCCTCTCTATAACTTTGTGGTACAAGAGCTACAACTTGCTACTAGATCTCCCAAGGGGAGGAGTACAAAGAACTAGATGAACTCAAGGTGAGAAGAAGTAAATGCTCTAGGAGTAAAAGCAACTATAGCTTCGGCTCCCAACTTGGTCTCTCGCTCTCAGGAGCAGTTATGGCGCCTTTTATAGAGCTCCGGCCAGGAGGGCCGGAAACCCTAAATTGGCTTGGCCCCACCGGACAGACCTAGCCGGCATGCCGTCACCGGCTAGTGCGACCTAGTCGCCGGGTTATCCGGCATAGCCCCTTCGTCATCATCTAGATAAGGACGGCAGGCGCCGTCCTTCACCATCATTGTCCCCCTGTCAGAGACAGGACATGTCTTTGCCCATCCCGGATAGCCTTTTCTGGATTGCCGGGCTAGGTATGCCAGGTCTTGTCGTACCACGATCGTACCGGCTGACGCGCTCCCGTGTCAGGCGGGAGGTGACCATGCTTCCGTGTCAGGCGGGAGGTGACCATGCTTCCGTGTCAGGCGGGATGGTACTTCCCCCCGCAATAGACGGGAAAGCCTGCTACGGACCGTTGACGGCCTACCGGAAGCCCTCACACCGGCTACCTCATCGCTTTCCACTGTGACATATACTCCGGTTAGTACCCACCCGGACAACCTATCCGGTAAAGCCGAGTACACCTCCTTCCGGGAGTCTCCTCGGACTCCGAGACTCGGGACCCTTTCCGGATGCATCCGAGCTCGTCTCAGGATGAGTATCTCTAGGCCTAGCCTCCCGAAGATGTCTTAGTCTATCAGAAAAGACATCTTCGAGAAGCTAGTTCTTAGAGGAACCACCCGCTCATGCTTGTGCTGCGATTGTTAGGGCCGGGGGTGTCTATTTATAGATGCCAGAGCTGCCCCTTGCGCCTGCCAGGAGACATTTTGCCCTCTACCAGTGTTCAAGGGTCAAGCTGCCCTTTCAGCATGCCAGGAGGTGTCCCTTGCTCTCGCCAAAGGTCAAGTACTGTTGGCCCTTTACCGAATTATACCGAAATCTGCCCCTACCCGGGGGGCAGCCCCCCTGACACTTGTCCCCGAAGCTGGTGCTGCACGGCGACCTCGGATGATGTGCGGGATCAGCTTTAAACAACAACTATCTTCCGAGAACACATGACATCAGCCTTTCCCTATCTGCCGAAGTCGGTTCTTCCCGAGATTTTCTTACCGAGACTATTTTTACCGGGAGGCGAAGCCTGCAACCGGATAACACAGCCTCAGTGAATCTCGACCGTTGGCTGTCTGACAAATTCGAGACTGCGAGCTGGGGCCCACCCGACGTCGCGTCCGAGCAGAAATAAACTCGAGTGCTCCTGCCCGAACATGCTGTCGCTTGGGTTCCCGCGCCGGGAACCGCAGCCGATCCGGAGTCCACCCGTTGGGGCCGTGTGGCCCTCGGTGTGGCCGGATCGGACGCTCCGGGTAGCGCCACGTGGCTTGCTGCGCAAACTAGATCCCACCCACGATCGTGGAGATCGTGGGCGGGAAAATTGGAAACCGCTCCGGAATCCCCCCCATAAATAGGGGACCGGAACGGTCTCCTCTCCTTCTTCCTCTTCCTCGCTCCTCTTCCACCACCGTCTCGAGCACGCCGCCACCGCTGCACTCCTTGCCCGAACTCCGTCGCCTTCGCCGTGCGCCGGAGCTCGAACATCGCCGTCCCTCTCGCACGTCACCGACCTCCTGTTTCACCGGTGAGTCGCTCTCTCCGTCTTGATGATTTTCTTCGGTAGAACAACCGCCCGACTCCGGCCGTGCCGTAACACAAGTGCGGTTGAGCCGCCGCCGGTGAGCACAACTTGAGCGGCGCGCACGAGGCGCACGGCGGTGATGTACCGTCGCGGTAGGGCGTAGATCATTCACTCGCATTGCGCCTCGCCCGAGTCTAGCGCGAGCCTTTTTTCCTTCCTTTTGTTTTGATTATTTAGCACACGGTAGATCTTGTTTCCCAGGAACCCGGTAGTGTTTAGCAGTTTGTGATCCGGCATCCTAGTTCCCGGTAGACTAACTCCGACTAACCGCCGCTGCGCCTGCAGAGTAGCCCGAATACCCCTGCAGACTTCTCCGACATGGGCGAAGAAAGTATCCGGGGGTGCTGGGACGGATCCGAGACCAAACAATGGGATCTGGACTGGCTGTATCGGACTCACCGGACTCCGCCAGAAGTCGAGAGCCGTCTCCCGGAGGGCGAGGTTGAGCCGGAACCCCAACCCGGGGAATACGTAGTATTCCTTACGCATTTCGAGCGTGGGTTTGGGCTTCCGGCTAGCCCCTTCTTCCGCGACTTCCTCGACACCTACAGCCTCCAACCGCATCACCTGCCAGCAAACGCCATTATGATGCTCTCGGTCTTCACCACCTACGCGGAAGCGTATCTCGGCGTGTGGCCCTTCCTGGATCTTTGGGCCAAGTATTTCATCCTTCGTCGCCAAGTCATCCCCAACCCGGATCAGAAAGTGAAAGACTTGGTCGATTGCGGAGCGGCTACCATCATCCCTCGTGCTGACTCCGGATTCCCTATAGTCAAGGGACTAGAATCCTGCCGGAAGTGGCAGCGCAGTTTCTTCTACGTGAAGAACCGGGAGCACTCGGGAGATGGTCCGGGATCCTCGAATCCGGATTTCATAAATCTGCCGGAGTTTGTCAATGGCCCTCCTCTAAAGTTCAACCTCTGGAAACGGCTCCCGGATACAGAAGAGGTCAACTGCATGCATGACGTGCTCTTGGCGCTGAACAAGAAGATGACCGGCGACGATCTCCTTCGCTGCTTCATTATTCGCCGCGTCTGCCCTCTGCAAAACCGAGTGCACAAGATGTGCCATATGGATGGGAGCTATGACCCCACTAGGACCAGTATTTTCGGGTTAGACCATGCTGCGGTCGTCCGACGCGTTCGAGCCATTGCTCGGACGAAGATGACGGATGATTATACCTGGGGTGTCATTGGGGGATCCCGGAAAAAACCATTAAAACAGGTGCTCCTGTCTGTCTTTCGCGCCTTTGCCTTCGTACATGCGTTCACCTGGAAATCATCTGATGACCTGTTTGCGCAGTTATTCGAGCGGCAAGCCGAGGAGGACGCAGTCCACGCCAACGGGAACTTCGTGCCGAATATCCCGGTGCCGGATAAGATGCCAAGAAAGGACCCCGACGGCGAAGACCATCTCGCCATTCCTCGGCTCAAGGCTGCAGCTCCGGGTAACCCTTCAACCTCAGAGACAGTTTCCATTTCTTCGGACGATGAGGATGAGATTGACTGCCAAATTCTCGATGTTATTGACGCCCTCCCTCTCAATTGGGCCTCAGCAGTGGTTCCGAAGCCGACCACCGGGACCAAACGTGCCGAGAGCCGGAAGCGCGCAGCTTCCGACACCGAGGCTGCCGACAACCCCGACAACCCCCCCAAGAGGAGCAAGCCGAATAAACAAACGACCCCGAAGCCTCGCCGGCAAAGGGGCCCTCCTACTGTGGACTCCGGGTACATTTTCCTTGCCTTATTCCACATGACTTTGCCTTCTCCATAAATTATTATTGAGATATTTTCTTTCAGGGACGCACTCGACCTCCCGTCACCTGCTATTCCTCCTCCTCCCGGAACTCGGACTCCCAGCCCGGCTCGGGCTTCGCCTTCTCCTCCTCGCCCCTCTACTCAAGGAAGCGAAGCTGCCGCCTCCGGTGCCGCGCCGGCCTCCGATGTGACTCCGGATGCTTGCCCGGCGATCGACGAGACCCCGGTGCAAGCCACGACGACCTCGGGAGATATTCTCCTTCCGGAAAGTCCGCGCCGGGTGCCCGGGCTTGAGGTGGAGATCTTGAGCCCTCCCCGGCAGTCCGTGCCAAGGGGTCCCTCCCGGCAAGCTTTGGACAAGATTGCCCCGGAGAAGCGGCCCGCAGTCTCCTCCCGGCCAGCTAATCCACCTTCCGGGAAGTCGCGCCCCAAGATTGCTGGGCAGAAAACAACTTCTGCCAAGCCTGCAGCTGCCCCGACATCCTCGGCCCAAGACTTGGTGCCGCGCACGGGTACGTTTTCATCGTTACCGCCGCCTCCCGCCGAGATCCCTACTGCTGCCTTGCGGATGTTGCAAGCAACCGTTCGTTCCTTTGTGCCTTCAGGATCCCAGGATATTGCTGCTACCCGCGCGCCCGGCGGCACCGGCATACAAGTTGTTGATGCATACAACCAGGCCTGGCTTGCCGCCGACGCCTCCGAGACCGCGGGAGACTTGCACGCTGCCGGCCCAAGCCGCAACGCTCAAGCTCTGCACGCTCTCCAGGTGGCGGCGCTGGATGTTACCCGGGTGATCGAGGTAAGCTTGTTCTATTTCTTTCACCAAAAAACATTTGTTCCTTCCACCACCACTAGTCCCCGAGATTGGTGCTTAGTGCTCTAGATTCCACCGAATAGCAGATCACTGGGCTCCAATCTTAGAGAAAAGTCCAGGACTCGGATAGCGAGTCCCCGAGATCCTCCCAACCGGGTAGGTTGCTTCAAAATTTGCTTCATAACCACTAGTCCCCGAGATTGGTGCTTAGTGCTCTAGATTCCACCGAATAGTAGATCACTAGGCTCCAATCTTAGAGAAAACTTCAGGACTCGGACACCGAGTCCCCGAGATCCTCCCAACCGGGTAGCCTGTTATGTGTTAGGGATCCCGGACTTTCCTGTTTTCCTTATTTTTCCCCGGCTGACTCCTCCTTCTTTGTCTCTATTTCAGGAGTGCAGCAAGAAACGCTGCAGCATCTTCAACCGAGCTCTTGCTGACCTCGGTCAGTCCAAGAAATCCGAGGAGCGTCTCCGGGAGGAGCGAGATGCCGCGCGCAAGGTCTCGGTAGACCAGAAGGCCGCACTCGCCACCGCGCAAGCCGAGATCGCGCGGCTTAACGGCGAGCTCAGAAAGGTCAAGGCTGCTGCGACCGAGATGAAGACGCGCTTCATCGAGGCGACCAAGAAGCAGAAAGAAACCTTGGACCAGTCCGAGGATCGCGCGCATATTGCCGAGACCGGTCTGGCTCTCCTCCGGTCACGGTCTGATACTTGGCTCTCCGAGCTCACTGTACTGAACCGGGATCTTAACAGTAAGTGGACCGACACCCCTTTTCTCTTGTTGCTTCCTTTATTTGTTGTTGCTTTTCTTATGACCTAGCCGTTTGACAGTTCTCCTTTTTAAAGGGGAATTTGAGCACTCTCGGGAGGCTGCTGTTCTCGCCGTTGCTGCCGCCCGAGAGAAGCGCGCCGGGAAGGGCCCTGTGTTGGAAGCCTGGGACATCGAGGATCACCTCACTGCCCTGAAGGCCCGGATAGTGCCCCTTCGGTCTATCGGGACGGAGCTGCTCAGCGCTGCGGTCCACGTCCACGGTGCACTGTGGCCGAGCATCCGCGCGACGCTCTCGGTTCCCGAGCTCGCGAGCGCACTGCGGTGTGCCGAGAGGCGCATTCACGCCTGGAAGCGTTCCGGTGCGTGGGCTGGTGCCGACCAGGTCTTGACCCAAGTACTTAGCTGGTACGAAGGTCTTGATCTGGAGGCGATCCAGCGTCTGCGGACGATCTCGCCATGGCTGAGTGATCCGGCCAAGAATCACCGGCGACAGGAGGTGGCGCACCGGATTGCTTCGTGGTCCAGCATCCGTGCCTTCACCACCAGCGTCCTTCCTTCCGACTCGGAATCTGATTACGAGGATGACGAAGAAACCGGCGCGACCGGCGACGCAGAAGACGAGGCCCCGGAAGAAGATGATGCTGCCTCCGGTGCCGCGCCCGAGAGCGTGGTTCCCCGGGACGCAACGACTTCGCCGAGACCCGAGGCCACCGAGACCGAGGTGCGTCCCGACGCCCCGAGTAGCGCTGCCGGAACTGAAGCCGAAGCTGCTCCTGCTGCTTCTTCCGAGATTGCTGCTGCTGCTGACGCCACCGGGACTGCTACTCCTGCTGCTCCTGCTGATGCCGCTCCCGAGGTTGCTGCTCCTGCTGGTGTCTCGGTCGAGAAGCCGACATCTCCTATCCCTTGAAATACTTTTAAGAGTAGATTCGTCAAATCAACGGGATGCCGGGTACAATATGTAATATACACTTATACTGTTTTCGTTTCGTACTGAACTATTTATTCGAGTAGCTTATGTCAATTAATTCTGCTTTGAGTTCCCGAATTGCCTTTCATGTTTACCGTACTTAGGTAATTTCTGCTCTTGTCTACCATTTCGGCGTTCGACAGTCGAGTCACAAAACTCCACATACGGCATACATTACTTAAAACAATCCGAGTCCCTACTAACCGAATTCCCGACATAAAAAATAACAGAGTTAGTAAAAAACAGGTATGCCGGATAAGTTCCTGCTCCGAGTCCCCGAGACCATTTTCGTGTTTCCCACCTTCCCTCTCTTTGCTCTTGACTACCATTTCGGCGTTCGTCAGTCGAGTCACAAGATGATTTCACATGACATACATTACTTTGACTTTGAGAATCGGACTCGGAACTTTCCCGGCATACAAATAACATAGAGGACAGTTATCCGGCAGTCCCCGGGTTCCTTCCCGAGCTGCCGGTGAAAAACAGTAAATGAACTTGACAAGAATAACAACAAGACATGCACATAACTAGGCAGTCCCCGGGTTCCTCCCGGGGTGCCTTACTTTCATTAATCACTGAAAATTGAGATATAACATACACTGAGCCCTTTACGCGTAAAAGGGGCGAAGTAGAGCTACATTCCATGGACGCTTGGTTTCCTCACCGGATTTGTCCATTACACCTTTCCTAGCTTCCTGTGCATCTACAAGGTAATAAGAATCATTGTGCAATGCCCTGCTTATCACAAAAGGTCCCTCCCATGGAGGTGATAACTTATGCATTCCGGCCGTGCGTTGGATGAGCCTCAGCACCAGATCCCCCTCTCGGAACACCCTTGGGTGTACTTTCCGGCTATGATAGCGACGGAGATTCTGTTGATAAATTGCAGACCGAGATAGTGCCAATTCTCTTGCCTCTTCGAGTAAATCTACATCATCTTCTCGGGCCTCCTTTGCCTCGGTCTCGGTGAACAATGTCACTCTCGGGGAGTCATACTGTATGTCCGTCGGGAGTACTGCCTCAGCACCGTATACCATGAAGAATGGCGTGTACCCGGTAGATCTATTCGGTGTAGTCCGGAGACCCCATAACACCGCCGGTAACTCCTCTATCCAGCATCCCGGAGTTCTCAACAATCGTTCGATCAAACGAGCTTTGATGCCGGCTAAGACTAAGGCATTTGCTCTCTCAACTTGCCCATTTGCTTCCGGGTGTGCGACTGATGCTACATCCAGCCGGATTCCCTTCTCAGCACAAAACCGAGCGAATTCCCCCACCACAAAATTGGTGCCATTATCCGTGATAATGTTGTGCGGGTATCCGTATCTCAAGATGATGTCTTTCAGGAATTGCACAGCGGTGTGTCCATCACACTTCCGGATTGGCTTAACTTCTATCCACTTGGTGAACTTGTCCACCATCACCAGTATATGTGTCATATTGCCTCTCGCCGGCTTGAACTGACCGACCATATCCAAACACCAAACTGCGAATGGCCAAGTGATGGGGATTGTTTTCAGTGCTTAATCCGGCATGTGTATCCGGTGAGCAAATCTCTGGCATCCTCCACACTTCCGGACAATATCTTCTGCTTGCTGCAGCGCAGTGGGCCAGTAGAACCCATGTCGGAACACCTTTGCCACCAGGGCCCGG
This sequence comes from Poa annua, assembly GCA_026929855.1. Taxonomy (NCBI): domain Eukaryota; kingdom Viridiplantae; phylum Streptophyta; class Magnoliopsida; order Poales; family Poaceae; genus Poa; species Poa annua. The sequence continues at coordinate 86,032,656 of CM049430.1, forward strand.
GATGATGCCTGATGTCCACATTCCCCCTGATGTATTTCCAGGAGCATCTCCTGTCCTTCTGCCGGTTCTACACACCTCTGGAGTACCTCAGTGACACTCCTTTTGTATAGCTCTTGATTGATGACGGTGTATGCTTTTGACCTTCGCATTATCTGCCGGGCTTCCACTTCATTCTCCGGGAGGGTTCCTTCCAAGATATAAGCCATAATGGGTTGTGCCCATCCCGGAACAGGTATAACCGGGAACATGGGAGCGTCTATGTCCATTGGCTCTGCCGACATCACCTCTATCATCATTCTTCTTTGCCTCTCTGAGCACTGGGACGCAGTCCCCGGGTTCGATGTTATGCTCCCGACATCTACTTCCATGGGTACTGCATCTGAACCAGGCTCCTTGGGGATGAAGATAGAATCTGACTCGGGTGATGGTTGAATAGATGGCTTCCTCAAATGCTCCAGGGCTATCCCGGGTGGGATGGCATCCCGAGATGACCCTAACTTGGACAAGACATCTGCTGCTTCGTTTTCTCCTCTGGGTATATGCTTGAACTCGCATCCTTCAAAAAATCCGGATATTTTCTGCACATGAAACCTGTATAAGGCCATGTTTGCATCGAGGGCATCCCAATTCCCCGACACCTGTTGTACTACGAGGTCGGAGTCACCGAAACACTCTATCCGGCGGATGCCGATTTCCTTGGCGACGTTCAGTCCATGAACCAAGGCCTCATATTCTGCGACATTGTTGGATGCCCGAAAATGAATTTGCAGCACATATTTCAGTACATCCTGCTTTGGGGAAGTGAGGACCACTCCTGCACCCAATCCGATCTTAGCCTTTGAGCCATCAAAATGCATCCTCCAGAAATTGTAATCCGGCATCGGAGGTTCATACTGCATCTCGGCCCAGTCCACCAAAAAGTCCGGCAGCGCCTACGACTTGATGGCATCTCGTCTCTCGTACGCCGGAGCGTATGGAGACAACTGGATGGCCCATTTGGCTACCCGGCCGCTAGCGTCCTTGCAACCGATGATCTCGGCCAGAGGAGCTTCGCATACCACTGTGATCGGGTGTTCCTGAAAGTAGTGCTTGAGCTTTGTCACTGCCATGTACACCCCATACGCCATCTTCTGGTAGTGCGGGTAGTTTTGCTTGGATTCCGAGATCACCTCACTGAGGTAATACACCGGCCTCTGTATCAGCTTGCCCCCTTCTTCCCTTTCTACAACCATTGCCACACTGACTACTCGGTTGGTTGCGGCAATATACAACAACATAGGTTCCTTGGGTAATGGGGATGCCAGCACAGGTGCTGTTGAGAGCATTCTCTTCAAATCGTTGAACGCCGCGTCAGCCTGCGGGGTCCAAACAAATGTCTTGCTCTTCTTCATCAGCTGGTACAGAGGCAAGGCCTTCTCCCCAAGTCGGCTCACAAACCGACTTAGGGATGCAAGACACCCGGTAAACTTCTGCACATCCTTGAGACGCACGGGCAATTTCATGCTCTCCATAGCACGAATTTTACCCGGGTTGACCTCGATTCCCCGGCTTGAGATGAGGAAACCGAGTAATTTCCCTGCCGGAACACCAAATGTGCATTTATCCGGGTTCAATTTCATCCGGAACCTTCTTAAGTTCTTAAATGTTTCCCTCAGATCATCTATTAGTGAGGCTTTTTCTTTTGTTTTTATGACTATGTCATCGACATAGACCTCGGCATTTCGGCCTATCTGGTCATGCAAACATTTCTGCATGCATCTCTGGTATGTAGCACCAGCATTCCTCAAAACGAAAGTCATGACACGATAGCAATAAGCCCCATAAGGGGTAATAAAAGCAGTTTTCAATTGATCATCCGGATTCAAAGGTATCTGGTGAAAACCAGAATATGCATCTAGAAAAGTCAAAAGCTCACTCCCGGCAGTGGAGTCTATCACTTGATCTATCCGGGGCAGTGGAAATGGGTCCTTCGGGCATGCTTTGTTGAGATTGGTGAAGTCGATGCACATGCGCCACACCTTAAGCAGGAGGGGATCATCCTTCTTCTTCTCTACCAGGACCGGATTCGATATCCAATCCGGGTGCAGCACCTCCATTATGAATCCGGCGGCCAGTAGGATAGCCAGATGCTCCATGACCGCGGCTCTTCTTTCATCCGAGAGGCGCCTAGTTGGCTGCTTCACCGGCTTTGCATCCGGTCTAACAAACAGAGAGTGCTCAGCCAACTCCCTCGGGACGCCTTGCAGATCGTCACTCGACCACGCAAAAGCATCCCGATTCTCACGGAGGAAGTCGACGAGCTCGCCTTCCTATTTGCTGTCCAGGTTGCTGCCAATTATAACTTGGCGCTCCGGGTTGCTAGGGTCCACACCCACCTTCTTGGTCTCTTTGGGGGGCTGAAATGACGCACCCTGTTCCGGGTTCACCATCCAGGGCATTCCGAGTTGGGAGGCCTTGGCCATTGCCACCACCTGCTGAATCCTCTTCTTTTCTTCCGCGATCACCAGAGACTCAGCCAAGCACGATCCCGCCGAGGCACATTCCATGGAGCGCTTGTGGTCTCCCGAAATGGTGATTACACCGTTAGGTCCCGGCATCTTCATCTTGAGGTAGCCCACGTGAGTCGAGATCATGAACTTGGCGAGGGCTGGTCTGCCGATCAGTGCGTGATACGGGCTCTCGAGGTCCACGACCTCGAACTCCAAGCTCTCGGTTCGGCAGTTCTCCCGAGTTCCGAATAGCACCTCAACCCAGATCTTTCCCATTGGCAAGCAAGAGACTCCGGGCACAATGCCGTGGAAGGTTGTCTCGGTAGGCAGCAAGGTGTTCATGGATACTCCCAGCTTCAGCATCGTGTCCTTGTACATGATGTTAATGGCACTGCCATTGTCAATCAGAACCCGGTTGAAGCGGACGTTGAGGTTGGGTCCGACAAACGTTAGGTCCACCACCAAGGCATACGCCCCCGGCTTAGGCATAACCCGGGGGTGATCCTTCCGGCTCCATGTGATCTCGATCTCGGACCAGTGCAAGAACTTGGGCACCGCCGGGATCACAGCATTCACCTCCAGGGCACGTTGCCGCACACTCTTTCGGTCAGTGGGTTCGGTCACGAAGACCACATAGCTCTGATGTGCCTCCCGGTAGTTACTCTGCTGCTGTCCGCCTTGGTTACCGTTGTTGTTCTGGGTGTGCACCACATTCACCGGGCGAGGTGGGGGTCCTCTCGGAGGAGGGGGAAGTCGGACGGCATTGGCCCCCGATGTCGGAGGAGGGGGTCTCGGGATATTGGGCCGAGATGCCGGAGCACTCTGCCGAATAGCTCCCGAGCTACCTTCCTGCAACGTGCGCTGATACCAGCTGCACTGCCGAGTAGAGTGGTTTGCGGGCTTGTTGGCCTCCAGAGTATGGTAGCATCTGCCGGGTTTAGCTGCCTGGTTCCTATCCGAGATCCCAAAGGGTTCTCGTCTGGCTGATACCCGAGCTCCTGCTGCCTCGAGTTGCCATCATTGAGCCTGTCCTGCGCAGGGATCACGGCCTGCCGGGGAACAGAGGCGACCTCCCTCTGCGGGTTTCCCTGAACATGAGGAGGGTTCCGGGGTGGATTACCACGGCCAACCGGGTTATTGTTTCCTACACCCAGGTTACCATCCCCATGGGTACTTCCCGCCTGCCCCGAGTTGCGCTGCCCGGCTTGCTGGATACCGGCGAAGGCCGGGTCATAGGTCTGTAGCTGCTTGTTCTTTCCGGAACCTCGACTCCGGCTCCGACTCTTGCTCTTGCTCTTGCTTCTGCTCGGATGCGGGGAAGATGCCTCCCCGTCCGACCTCTGGCTATTGGGTCTGGCTGAGTGCACCTGGGACCCTGCCCCGGGGTTCTTCTTCTTGAAGGCCTGATTCTGACGGTTGGCCTCAATCACCAACTCGTTTACCCGCTCCTGCTGCTTGCGCAGGGCCTCACCGGATAACCCCACCAACTCGGCCATGGCGGCTTCGGCGACCCTAAGGGTTTTTGCCGGGGAGCTGTACACCGGCCTCCCCGCTGAAATCCGACTTCCTGTGTGACTGGTGGTGGCTCCACCAGCCAGCTCCTCATTCACCATTCTTCCTTTCTTGCGTAGATCCGCAATGCGCTTGTCCCGGGAGTCTATCTTAAGGAATCCGTGAGCTGCATTGTACTCCCGGAGGCTAGCATTGAGCTCGCGACGGATCTCGGCGATCTCCTGCGCTTCGGCGAGTAGCAACCTCCGCTGCTCCTCCAACTCAGCCGAAGTGGCCTGGGTATCCGCTTCGGCTGCCACCGGTACAGTCAACTTGGCCACCAGCCCCGAGAGGGGATCCGGGCGGCGCCGCGGCTGGGATGGCTGCGGATCGCCATCTCGGGCCGCAGGTCTTTCCTGCGGGGGTTTGGCCAAACGGTGGTGGCCGCTCCTGGTATCGCCGTCAGCATCCTGGTACTCCTCCTCGGTTGCCCCGACCATCATCACCGCGACGGAACTCGGGGGGCGACCGACACGCAGACCCCGAGCAGCGCAGAGCATGGGAGGGTCCTCAGCTTCCACGACCACATCCGGGTAGCTACAGACAACCTCTGTGGCGACGTAAGTGGTGAAACCACCAAAGTCAATGAGACATCCGTTCACCGGAAATGGTCTGTTCCGGAAGCACCCTGCGTTGTCGCAGACGAAGTCCATCTCCCCTAGCCTTACGACCAGGCCAGAGAGAACCCGAACCTCGAAGTGAACAGGGGAGCCCGTCCGGATGTGTACACCAGCCAACGCCTCTGTCGGCCCCACGGTGGGCGCCAACTGTCGTGGTGGTGTCACGGCAGATGCCATAGGATGGCTAGTGTGTGGGGCCGATGGACGTTGGTGGATCCGGGGAGGGATAGCGAGCTGACAAGCCCAGGCGAGGAGGATCGCGGTATAACCGAGATCTCCCAGGAACAAGAAACAAGATCAAAGTGCGAGGGGGAAGATCTAACAAATACAAACAAATGCACGAAGGCACACAACACACACACGATATACCCAGGTTCAGGGCCCTCGTGGGGAGGTAACACCCCTACTCCTGCCTTTCCTCTCTATAACTTTGTGGTACAAGAGCTACAACTTGCTACTAGATCTCCCAAGGGGAGGAGTACAAAGAACTAGATGAACTCAAGGTGAGAAGAAGTGAATGCTCTAGGAGTAAAAGCAACTATAGCTTCGGCTCCCAACTTGGTCTCTCGCTCTCAGGAGCAGTTATGGCGCCTTTTATAGAGCTCCGGACAGGAGGGCCGAAAACCCTAAATTGGCTTGGCCCCACCGGACAGACCTAGCCGGCATGCCGTCACCGGCTAGTGCGACCTAGTCGCCGGGCTATCCGGCATAGCCCCTTCGTCATCATCTCGATAAGGACGGCAGGCGCCGTCCTTCACCATCATTGTCCCCCTGTCAGAGACAGGACATGTCTTTGCCCATCCCGGATAGCCTTTTCCGGATTGCCGGGCTAGGTATGCCAGGTCTTGTCGTACCACGATCGTACCGGCTGACGCGCTCCCGTGTCAGGCGGGAGGTGACCATGCTTCCGTGTCAGGCGGGAGGTGACCATGCTTCCGTGTCAGGCGGGATGGTACTTCCCCCCGCAATAGACGGGAAAGCCTGCTACGGACCGTTGACGGCCTACCGGAAGCCCTCACGCCGGCTACCTCCTCGCTTGCCACTGTGAGCCTCTTCTGCATAAGATCAAGACCGAGACATATACTCCGGTTAGTACCCACCCGGACAACCTATCCGGTAAAGCCGAGTACACCTCCTTCCGGGAGTCTCCTCGGACTCCGAGACTCGGGACCCTTTCCGGATGCGTCCGAGCTCGTCTCAGGATGAGTATCTCTAGGCCTAGCCTCCCGAAGATGTCTTAGTCTATCAGCAAGGACATCTTCGAGAAGCTAGTTCTAAGAGGAACCACCCGCTCATGCTTGTGCTGCGATTGTGAGGGCCGGGGTGTCTATTTATAGATGCCAGAGCTGCCCCTTGCGCCTTCCAGGAGATATTTTGCCCTCTACCAGTGTTCAAGGGTCAAGCTGCCCTTTCAGCACGCCAGGAGGTGTCCCTTGCTCTCGCCAAAGGTCAAGTACTGTTGGCCCTTTACCGAATTATACCGGGATCTGCCCCTACCCGGGGGGCAGCCCCCCGACACAAACTGTCGTGAACCGCCTGGCAATATACGTCAAAGAATGTTTGGCTTGCCGTCAAAGATTTAAGCTTTCTTGTGAAGCTATTCCACAAAGTCTCGTTTAGCCGTCTTTTCCATGTTGGATAATGGTGGCCGTGTGCCGGCATTGAGGTACACGTTCCCCCGTTGTTTTTTAGAATGGTTCAAGTCCTGCAGCCGCCAATGTAGATGAATGAAGTATCGAGAAGAAGAAGCCGGCGTCTGGAGAACTTCAACCTTTCTGGGGGCTAATTTTGAGGATATATCAACTAGGGGTATCTCCAACATGGATCAATCCGGCTAGTCCAGGGTGGCCCAAGGGTGGTAAGGCTGAAGCCTGCCGAGCGGCCCAGATAGCTGACGTACAAGGAAGTAGGCGGACGGTCCAAGGAAGGCGGAAGGCCGAAGCCCAACAAGCCACCAAGCCTAAGACGGAAGGCGCAACTAAGCCGGCTAGGTCTAGGACTCTCATTACTTGCCGGAAAAGTACTTGCCATGTATCCTGGGGTCCGGACGCCTATATAAGCCGGCCACCAGGAAGCCTTTAGGGCACGCTGAATAGAGATCATATCCCTTGTAACCTGTTCACGGCTATTCGCCTCATAATGAATTATAGCAGCACGTAGGATCTCGCCACCGCTGCGGGATCCGAAGCTGGGTAAACTCGCCGTGTCCAATCCCGTCCTCGAGGACTCCAACCTTCTTCCCCACAATCCATACATAGGCTAGAGGACCCCCGTCTCCTATCAATTATGCCGATACTACGACATAGCCGCCACCGTTTTGCTTCGTTTCTGACGCGATCGAAGGTCACCGCGGCTCCCCTTGTTCGCCAACCTCTCTCTCTCCCTTGCACGCGTCTTCCCCTCTTGATTTGGGCAATTTTTATGCAGCCGAACATGGAGACCGAGCTCGACCCGAAGGTCACCACCACCAACGCCACTCCGGGCCGCATCTCCTCTCCGCTCCGGGAAGTAGCAGGCTCTGCCACCGAGCCCATCGTCGCCGCCGCGACGAGCTGCAAGCCGCCGTCTCCTCCGTTCATCCGGGGAAGCCCCGTGTCGCCGTCCCCGTCAACGCCCGAGGCGCGCGCCACCGTCCTCTCTAACTCCGACCACCGGCGCCGCGGTCAAAACGATGTGAGCTCTCCGATACGCTTTGAACAGCCACGATTTGATTCGTTTAAAACGAATCGGTACAGATCGTTTGACCCGTCAGATCTGGATCTGACGATCCAGATCGACTGGAGCCGAGCCGAGCCGCGGCCCAGACTCAGCCGAGCCTAGCTGAGCCCAGCCCAGCCAATCACTGCACGCCACGTGGCCTGCATATTTTTCTAATTTAATTCCGAATAGATTTAATTGGCAGATTTACAGAAAAGTCCCTGCAACTTAGAATCTTCATGCACGAACAGATCGGCCGCAATGTTCACGTCTACGTAGACGATATTGCGGTGATGTCGAAAAAGAAGGCAAATCTCCTAGAGGATTTGGAAGAAACTTTTCAGAATCTCCGGAGTTACCAGATGAAACTCAATCCCGCCAAGTTTGTTTTCGGCGTTCCAGCCGACAAGCTACTCAGATTTATCGTCTCAGAATGAGGGATCGAGGTTAATCCGGAGAAGATCAAGGCTATCCAAAACATATCCAGACCTACTTGTCTGAAGGACGTGCAGCGCCTAGCCGGATCGGCGGCGGCCGTCAGTCGCTTCATAAGCCGCCTAGGGAAAAGGCAATGCCTCTCTACCGGCTATTGAAGAAATCCGACAACTTTGAGTGGACAGCAGAGGTAGATGCCGCCTTATAGCAACTTAAGGAGGCCCTCGTATCCGCTCCGATATTGGCAGCACCTCGATCGCAGGAAGCAATGCTGCTCTACATCGCGGCAACTGGAACAGTTTTCAGCGTTGTCTTGGTTGTGGAAAGAAAGGAAAGCGAAGCCGCGGCGTCTGAGCAACGACCGGTTTACTTCATCAGTGAAGTCTTCTCCACCTCCAAGCAGAGGAATCCACATTACCAAAAGCTTGCTTATGGTGTATTCTTCGCCGCCAGAAAGCTTAGGCATTATTTCCAGGAGCACACAGTGACAGTAGTCAGCAAGGCGCCGTTGGGAGACATAATCAACAATGCAGAGGCAACAGGTCGAGTCGCCAAGTGGGGCATCGAACTTGCCGCCTTTGATATAGGCTACAAACCACGGACCGCCATTAAGTCTCAAGCATTAGCAGACTTCGTTGCCGACTGGACAGAAGCCATGGAGGAAACTGTACTCCCCGAGTCAGAATATTGGGTCATGCACTTTGACGGATCAAAGATGCTCAAAGGCTCGGGGGCTGGAGTTGTTCTACGCACACCCAAAGGCGACAAGCTCAGCTACGTGTTACAGATTCATTTCACAGCAACCAATAACGTCGCAGAATATGAAGCTTTACTTCACGGGTTACACGTGGCAAACGACCTCGGCGTCAAGAGAATCCTCTGCTATGGTGACTCAGATTTGGTCGCGCAGAAAGTAAGCGGAACATGGGACGCGAAAAGCATAACAATGGCGGCATACAGGGCCAAAGTTGATGAATTCTCCAAAAATTTAGTGGGCTACGAAGTCCGGCATGTTCCAAGAGCTGAGAACGAGGCGGCAGACACCCTTGCCAGACTAGGGTCAGAACGCAAAAAGGTGCCAAAGGATATTTTCCTGAAACATTTGCACAAGCCGTCCATTAAGGGCGCCGACTTGTTGGACCCCGATGCAGAAGAACCGGTATAAGCGGCAAGTCTCGCTGTCTACGCAGTACAGCCGGATTGGACGGTCTCATACCTTGATTTTCTAATCGACAAGAAGTTGCCGGAGGATGATGAGGTGTTAAAAAGGCTGATAACAAGGCGAGCCAAGGCATTCACAATAATCAAAGGCGAGCTGTATAAGCGAAGCACGTGCGGTATCTATTAGCGGTGCATACAGCCAGAAGAAGGCCAGGAAATTCTGAAAGACATACATGTTGGCACCTGCGGGCATCACGTTTCCGCCAGGTCCATCGTGTCCAAAGCTTTCCGCCAAGGCTTCTACTGGCTTACCGCCAAAGAAGACGCTGAGCACATCGTAAAAACATGCAAAGGCTACCAATTGTATGCCCGCCAACCTCACATGCCGGCACAAGAGTTCAGGACAATTCCAATCACCTGGCCGTTCGCGGTCTGGGGCTTAGACATGGTTGGTCCCTTCAAGAAGGCACGTGGTGGGTATACCCACCTATTAGTCGCTGTCGACAAGTTCACCAAATGGTCGAGGCAAACTTGACGCACGAACAACCACCAATTTCCTATGGGGAATTATCTCTCGGTTTGGAGTTCCACACAACATTATCACCGATAATGGCAGCAACCTGTCTCAAGGCGACATAGAAGAATACTGCATTGATCTGGGTATCCGGATTGATTTGGCATCCGTGTCACACCCCCAATCCAATGGACAAGTAGAGCGTACAAACGGCTTAGTCCTCTCAAGGTTTAAGCCCCGTCTCGAAGCTCCGTTACATAGGGCAGCCGGCGCTTGGGCAGAAGAGCTACAGTCCATACTCTGGAGTTTGCGCACAACGCCAAACAGATCTACCGGCTACACTCCTTTCTTCTTGGTATATGGCGCGGAGGCGGTGCTACCTACCGACATGAAACACGATTCCCCAAGAGTTCAAGCCTACATCGAGCAAGATGTAGAAGGTGCAAGACAGGATAGCCTAGACCTGCTAGATGAAGAAAGAGATGTTGCTCTACATCGCTCCGCCTTGTACCAGCAACAACTCCGCCGCTATCATAGCCGGAGAGTGCGGAAGCGAGGCTTCAGAACATGTGACCTGGTTCTCCGCCTAATTCAAGACAGAAAAGGCTTGCACAAGTTATCCCCGCCATGGGAAGGACCGTTTATAATGACAAAGGCGTTGCTCAATGGTTCCTACTACCTAGCCGACATCCGCGACGAAGAGGAAAAGAAAAGGCGCAAGAAGGCGGCAGGAAGGAGAGGAACCAAGCGCAAAAGAGGCATTGACGACCCGTTCGAACAAACAAGACGGCCTTGGAATATTGAGCAGCTACGTCCTTTCTACACTTAGCAATTTATAATTGTAATAAGTTATATATTATTATGAAATAAAAGTCTATGGTTCCTCATCTGTGTTGAGAAGCATGCCATCTTTTGTCTTTTCTTGCAGTCATATATCACTTATGTATCTAAGTTACTTATTTTCTAGCTCCATGCAAAGGTTCAAACTGATAGATACTTGCAGCTTTCGAGCCAACCCAAAGCAAAAATAAACTTTTTGCGCCGCCTAATTCCTTTACCTCTGATTACTTATATGTGGTTCGCCTAGTAGTATGTCTTTGGCACCAACATGTTGGCTTTGTTTTCTGATTCTAAACACATGGTTTAGCCCTGGTTGTTTCAACTAAAGTTCCCGGCTGAGGTTCACCAACATACAACAGTCAAGCATATAAGTCAGGGTAAAATTAAGGCGGGCCATATAAAATAAGGCAAAATAAAACATGTCAGCTAGCTTCCCGTCTAGCAACGCTGACCAGCGGCCGGCTCGACCTCGCTGTCGTCTTCATAAGTAGACGGCATGCCTTCGGTGACGGCTTCTATCTCCGCCTCGGGGTAGTGCGCCATGAATAGTCCAAGCGCAGTCTTGGCACCACCCCGCGCCGCCGATTTCAGCGAGCTCTTGTGTAGCTTCGTAGTTTGCTCTAGCATGCCGAGCACATCGCTGAACTCGGACGGCTCCTTGCTGCCGGAAGAGATGAAGAACTTGGCGGCAAACCGCTTGGACGCCGCCAATGTCTCGGTGATCAGATCACCCAGACGCGCAAGGCGGTCTAGGCGGGGGCTGACAACCTTGTCGTTGCCTAAACCGGCAGCAACTGTATCAAAAATAAAAGCGTCAGTTTGGCTCAGGCTAAGCAAAATGACGAAAGCAAATGAGGAGTGAGAAATTACCAAGGACCGAGTTATGGAAGGCGGACAGCTCAATCATATGAGCTGCCACCGCGTCCTCAGCAGTCTAGGCGCGAGAAGTCTGCTTGGATATCTCCTCGGCAGCCGCCTTCTCCGCCTCCGCCAATTTCTTGCGCAGGCTATCCAGCTCCCCAGTAAGCTGGCTAGATTCCTGCGCAAACTTCAGCTGCTGGGCCTCCATCTCCTTCTGGTGCTCCTCCTTCATCGCCAAGTTGGCGGCCGCCAAATCGGAAGCTTCATTCATAACAGTTTGCATATCAGTGGACGCCTTCAGTATATCCTGGGCGTGATCTGGCAGTTCTACAATATGGATTCACTAGCTAAAAGATTGGCGGCAGCAAAAATTGAAAGATGACGGAAGGCAAAAAGAATAATTCTACCTTCGTCTTTTTTGCGGGCCGCTTCCAACTCGGCAATCCGCAAGTCCTTGGCCTCGCAATCCTTCTTCAGATCGCGGCACCGCTGGTTTATCTCAAATCGGGAGGAGATAAGCTCAACGTTGGCGGACAGGAGGCCCTGCAGACAAGGACAAAGGCATATAGCATATCGTCAAAAAACCACTAAGCCGGCAGTCAATGTTTTCGACCTGCCATCTAAGTGCACGGGGGGGGGGGGGGGGGGGGGGGATTATGTATATGCCACAAAGTTAGAAAAACTTACAGACATGTCGCCCTCCAAGTCGGCAAAGGCCTGGGAGGCGAAGTCGGCGAAAGCTAGGGTGGACTCCTTGGCCTCCTTAAAGGTGGACCAAGGGTCCCTAACTCTGCCGCCTCCTGCAGCCGGGGCTGCCCTCTGCGTCCCGCCGGCAACCGCCTCCAGCAGCTCCTCCTTGGCGGCGCGCGATTGAACGGCTTCATTGGCCGTAGCCTCAGCCGATGGAAGGGGAATGCTGGGTGCGCGGCCAGCGGAGGAGGTCCTTGGCAGCGGACCGGAAGCCGGAGCCTGGGGCTGGCGGGAGCATCGCTCATAAAGCCGCCGGCCCGGGCCTGGGGAGTTGGCGGCATGGTAGCAGGTGAGCTACCTTGAGGCCGCTTTCCCCTGGAAAGGAGCTTGGACGGCAACCTGGAAGTTGCCACCCGCTCCCTGTCAATAAAGCAAGCACAGTCAGATGAATGCCAGTAATAGAGGAATTCGACGACTATTTAAGGCGGAAATAAGTACCTTCGGGGGATGTTAATCCCCGCGTTCTCGTCGAGATCGACGAGCACCGGCTCTGAAGCCGCTGCGGTCCGTTTCTTCCTCTCGGCATTTACCGTAGAGGAAGCGGCGCCGAACGCCTTGCGCTTCTTGGTTTTCCCGGCTGCGGACTCGTAGAAGTCGGGAGCCAGGTCTTCCTCCCCCAGGGCAGAGAGCTGAGAAAAAAGGCAAGTGTTAATAGGACTCTAGTTAGCCGGGAAAAGCTGTCAAAGAAGGGTAATAAGCAGGATATCTACCTCAAGGGGAGGGTTGTCGTGGGTGTGCATGGGCACGCCTTCCGCCGCCTTCACCAGCCCTTATTTGACAAGGCTGTGAAGTCGGAACGCCATGTCGGCGGCTGGTAACCCCTCTTCGCTTACGCGAAGAGAGGTTGTGGCAGTAGGCGAATACTGACACATCTTGTGCGGGCTGTACCGCAGGGGCAGTATCTGCCGGCTAAGCCAGCAGATGACGGTGTCCACCCCATCCAGCAAGGGGGGAGCCATCGCCCGGGTGCGCTGACAAAGTCCGGGACGCCAAATTGGCGCCCCGGTGCTGCCATGTCTTGGCTGTAGAAGAAGGTGGACGTCCAGCCCTTGACGGACTCGATGTATGGTATCTTAGGATGCCATTGGCGTCCCTGGCGGCAGTTGAAGGTGACGCAGCTACAGGTCGCCAGTCCGCCGTCCGGCACAGTCTGGCGCCGGCAACGAAAGCAATATCTGAAGAAGTCTAAACTAGGCCTAATACCTAGATATCCCTCGAACAGAGTTGTGAAGCCGGCTAAGACTAGAATGCTATTGGGCGCTATATTATGGGGCTGGAGCCCGTAGTGATCTAACACCTCGCTAAAGAAGGCGGTAGCGCCATTCCCCTAACTAAGTGGGAGGTGAGGATTACCCGCTCCTCGGCTTTCGGAGTCGGGATGACGTGCCCGAAGGCGGATCTCCATTGGCAGTCCTCCCGGGTTGGGAGGTAGCCGACGGCCTCCAAGTCTTGGAGTGCCTCTTCGTCGACGATGGAGGGAAGCCAATAGCGCGACCCGATGTCGGCTTCTTCCTCCTCCTCGTCGGCGGGTGCGCGTCTCGCCGCCGTCGCCACGGCCGAAGGTGAAGGAGCCGAAGGGGCCGCCGCCCGGGCGCGTGCGGTCGGAGTTAGAGAGGCGACGGTGGCGACATTGCCCGTCGCCGCCGCCGCGAGGCGTGATGCTGCGCCACCCATCGCCGCCACGGAGGTGGTCTCGGCCGTGAGGCCGCTGGACGCCGTGGAAGGGGTGTTCTGGCCGGTGGACATCGCTGCACGCGAAGGTCGCCGGAGAAGAATGTTCGCCGGAGTTCGCTCGGTGAAGAGAGCGGGAGAGCGGGAGAGCAATGGACAGAGGAGAGCCGGAGCAGGGGTGAAAAAATGAACCGCTTGGCTCCCTATTTATAGGTCCAGGCGTTGTTTACTGTGCAACGGCGTTGGTAGTCGGACACGTTTCCAACATCCGCTGCAGTGCATGATCGCACGATCTCCACGCCTCCTCTTTTCCCGCGATTTGCAATCATGACGCGATTTTCGCTTCGGCTGGTTTCAAACTGTCGTGAACCGCCTGGCAATATCCGTCAAAGAATGTTTGGCTTGCCGTAAAAGATTTAAGCTTTCTTGTGAAGCTATTCGACAAAGTCTCGTTTAGCCGTCTTTTCCATGTTGGATAAAGGTGGCTGTGTGCCGGCATTGAGGTACACGTTCCCCCGTTGTTTTTCAGAATGGTTCAAGTCCTGCAGCCGCCAATGTAGATGAATGAAGTATCGAGAAGAAGAAGCCGGCGTCTGGAGAACTTCAACCTTTCTGGGGGCTAATGTTGGGGATATATCAACTAGGGGTATCTACAACATGGATCAATCCGGCTAGTCCAGGGTGGCCCAAGGGTGGTACAGATCGGTACAGATCGTTTGATCCGTCAGATCTGGATCTGACGATCCAGATCGACTGGAGCCAACCTGAGCCGCGGCCCAGACTCAGCCGAGCCTAGCTGAGCCCAGCCCAACCAATCACTGCACGCCACGTAGCCTGCCTATTTTTCTGATTTAATTCCGAATAGATTTAATTGGCAGATTTACAGAAAAGTCCCTACAACTTAGAATCTTCATAACTTTTTAACCCATTATCCAAATTGGAAATGTTTATATCAAATTAAATCCCTTGACCAGTAGAATCTGTTGGTACTCTTAAAATTTAATTTTGAATAGTTAAAGTGATCCAACTTTCAGATTTAGAAATTGAGTAAATTTGACATAGATTCAAATTCATATGTATAAAATTTGCTCACTGTTATAATTTTTTTTTAACAATTTTAAGATATGTAGAATGATGACTCACTGTTATAAAAAAAATTGAACAATTTTAAAAGAAGTTTATAATCAAAGACTTATTTGATTTTAATTTGGCATAATAAAATCTTTTATTAATGTATTTAAAATTATTTTCTTTGCATGAATGCCATAAATAATTGCCCTTGACCAGAGAAAACTCAATTCCATTATTATTAATCTATTTCACAACATTAAGATGTAAGTTTTGTTTAAAACTTTTTTAAATGATATCATTTCATTTATAAGTGTTTATAAATGTTATTGGTTAATTAGGTGTTACTAAAACTGTGATCTAAAACTTTATGTCATTGCAAATAACTAGGTTATTATAAATTAATATGAACTTTTAAGTTAGGAATTAAAAATGTTTAGATATGATAAATTAAGAAATTCTTGAATATTAATTTGTTTTAAAATCCCTTTTTCCAACTTGATGTCTAATCTTGTGAACAAGCCAAAACCAAATATGATTAAAATAATTTTTGAAACTTAGACTTGTGTAAATGTTTTAGATATGCTAAATATCTTAAAGTTGCAAACCTTGTTTTAATTTGTTTTCAAAACATCTTGACCCTGCATTTATGTAAATCTATTTCAAGACCATCCCCTGACCAAATTGGCAAACCCTTAACTCAATCACATTAATTCCTTTTGCATATCGAATTATGTGATACCCTTGACCAAACCCTGTGCTAAGCCTTTTTACGCTTGTTTGTTTGAATTGTTATGTGCTTGTTGAATTGCTTGTTTATTGTATGTCTTTTTACTTTATAGATTGAATGGAGTGCAACATTCGTTATCGACAATGAGTGTGTGAGAAACGACAACATTCATCAGGCAAGTGACTTCATAAAATACCTATTATTTTTATTATATTGCATTACTAGTATTTCTAAGTAGTATGCATGATAGGTTTTTGTGAGAATTGTAGTATGCTATGCAAACCTGTTAGTTTACCATTTAGAAATTCCTGTTCGTAACCTATCATAATTTAGTGGAAATACATGCTGCAAAATTTTTTGTTTTATGGTAGATGTGATAAGAGAAAATTCCACTAAATTAATTTACCGCCTGGGTGGATTGGTTCGATCGAGGAGGTTTCAAGTTGAGTGGCTACTCAGGGGTCTGGTCTGCGGCGGCCTGAGTTTGCTCACTTGTGGATGGCCACCCAGGGCTATGAGATTTGATGTTGCACTGCGTTTAGTCGCGTATAGTGCAACCACTAATCATTATGGCCTCTGTCTTGATGGAGTCTGTTGATGTTGACCTGAGTCAGATGTTCCAAGGGTGGTAGCTGGGATAGGTTGGGCAGTGGACTCCGTCGATTCGGGAAGACAACTTCTGAAAAGTCTCGTCTTAATCTTCTCCTTTTCCTTCTCACTAAATGAGTGTAGAGGATAGTTTGGGTTGATTGAGTCTAATGGTGAAAGTGCACACACTCTCGAGAGTTAAAACCTAAGATCTTAGCCGTGTCCCCGACATCGGACAATTGAGTGACTTCACAAGGTTGTCTTCTGTAAATCTCTTTATTCCAATTTCATAATAAAATTTGAGATGAGTGAACAAGGGTTGGGGGTTCACTGATGTCTATCAATGGTACCAATTAATTATAGTTTAGCAAAGACGTTCACTGATGTCTATCAGTGGTACTCTTTGCGAAGATGAAAATGTCTTTACAAATATAGGACAAAATTGGCTTTACGCAAATCAGCCTTGAACTCCACCAGCCAAATATGCATGTAGTTTTAGTCTTGCCATTTATATCCACCATAGTATCACTTGTCACCACAATTCAATTGTGCTGACCCTTTATAGCTGGGCTGCAACTAAACCTTGCAGATTTGACAGACGACGAGTGAGCATTCGATAGGATTTCGAGTCTACAACCAACATTTTATGCATGTGACACATGAAGATGATGAGGCTCATTGTATCTACTGTTTTCCGCTGCTGCTCTTTGAATTTTGCTAGCCTTTCCAGGTTATGCAAGTTGTAAGAGATATTTGTAACACTGGATCATGCGATTTAATAAAGTATTTGACACTTTTGCATGATATACATCTTAAACTATGGTGCTCGCATTTGATCCAGGGACTAGCACATTAACACACGGACTTCCACCTTATAATAAAAGGTGAGGTCACTACAGTCTATCAGCTGTTGAAATCCACGGGTGTGGCGTCTCGCCGCACCTAATCACCTAGTATACATATTATGTTTCATTCATATTAGTTACTTGTATCATCAGTATCTTGTCATATCATTATTAGTGTGTTGTCATATCATCACATTAGGATGATTGCCCCTAAAAGTGAAAAGAGCCATGGAGGCCATCGAAAAGAGAAACAGAAAAATAAAAAAATAAAAAAAGATAAAAAGATAAAAAAGAGAAAGAAATAAAAAAAATAAAAAATAAAAAGGGGACAGCATTACTATTCTTTATCACACACTTGTGCTCATGTTATAGCACCATTTCATTTATAGTTATCACTTGTGTTCATGTTATAGCACCATTTCATTTATAGTCGTCATTTGTGCTCATGTTTAGCACCTTTACTCCATATGAGAGAGTTTTCATGTCTTACTTGCATAACTATGTGGGGAACTTTACACTATAGAACTTGGCTTGTATATTCTAATGATGAGCCTCCTCAAAAGTGCTTTAGGTCTTCCTGAGCAAGCAAGTCGGATGCACCACCACTAGTTCCATTTGAGAGCTTTCATATACTTATAGCTCTGTGTGCATCCGTTGTGTGGCAATAACTACTCCTTGCATAGATTCGATTATAAGACTTCCTCTTGTCTAATGATCACTTGCAGCTTTGTGAGACTTTCTTCCGTTGGCCTTCCAAACCTCCGTTAACATTCTCTTAGTCAAAACATCCTGGTGCCAAGAACTAACGTTGAACGCTTGCTTGTTTGTTTTGAACAAATAAAGTGTTGATCTTCTACGTGCATATTGATATTGCTTGACTTGATCCTTTCACAAAGTTGTCATGTTTGTTGGAAGCATTAGATGATTATATTGTTGTGCTTGAAGCTTAAATCATCTCTAATATCTACTTTGCACAGTTGATTGCTATCAACTACTATATCATTGAAAGCTTTGCTTTGCCTACTTGTTTATTTATTACTCATTTGATATCAATATAAACTACAGCCCTTATTCATTTGATCTCAGTTTACATGCCTTACATTATTACGTAATCAAGATTGTGTTAAAGCATGTCACTTCAGAAATTATTCTTCTTTTATCATTCTTGCCTACTCGGGACGAGTAGAGCTAAGCTTGGGGATGTTGATACCTCTCCAACGTATCTATAATTTATTATGTTCCATGCTATATTATACCAAGTTATTACATGTTTTATATGTATTTTATATGGTTTTATGCATTTTCTGGGACTAACCTATTAAAAAGATGCCACAGTGTCAGTTCCCTGTTTTCTGCTGTTTTTGGTTTCAGAAAAGTACTTAGGGAAATATTCTCGGAATTGAATGATTTCTTTTCTAAAGTCCGTTTTTCATCGGGAACATTCCAGAAAGCCGGAGAGGAGACTTATACGAAGCTCGAGGGCCCCACACCTGGTCCAGGTGCGGCAACCCTTCTGGCCGCGCTGACACATGGTGTGGGGCCCCTAGCTCTCCACCGCCTTCGCCCTTTCTCCTACATATACCCCCAGACTAAAAAGCCTAGCACGGTGTTCATATTTTCCTCCACGGTCCCGAGCCGCAGTCGTCATCAATTCCAATTCGGGAGAGATCAAAACTTCTCCCCGGCACCCTACCGGGAGGGGGAATCGTCCCCGGAGGCCTCTACATCGCCATGACCGCCTCCGGACTGATGCCTGAGTAGTCTATCCTTGGACTACGAGTCCATAGCAGTAGTGATGCACACGGTGGGTGTGTTGTTGGGAGACCCCAAGAGGAAGGTGTGAAGTAGTGCAGCAGCAAGTTTCCCTCAGTATGAAACCAAGGTTATCGAACCAGTAGGAGATGAAGAATTCCCCTGAGGTATCAACGGTGCCAGAAATATGCTTCCTGGTGGTTGACATGGAGCCTGCAAACAAGCAATCAAGATACTTTGCCCCAACTTCACAGTGAGGTTGTCAATCTCACCGGCTTGCTGTAACAAAGGATTAAACGTATGTGTGGAAGAAAGATGTATGTTTGCAAAAAGTAACAGGTTTACAGTTATGGTTTTATCAGATTAATGAGAAGGACCGGGGTCCACAGTTCACTAGTGGTGTCTCTCCATAAATAATAATAACATTCAATCATGCGTGGTAAACAAATTACAACTGGGCAATCGACAGAATAATGAAGAGCAAACCAATGCATACACTAACGCTATGGTGTCTAATGTGTGATTCATTTGGGCATTAAAAACAATATACATAGAACGTTCCAACCGCATCTATGACTAATAATCCACCTTCCGGTTAGCATCTGCACCCCTTTCAGTATTAAGTTGCATGCAACAGATTATCGACTTAAGCACTGCGTGTAAAGTAAGTAAGTAACATCATCCTTAGACAAATTACTAATGTTTTATCCCTTATAGCAACAGTACATCTACAACCTTAGAGCTTTATGTCACTGCCCCAGATTTAATAGACACGTGAACACACTATCGAGCATAAATACCCCCTCTTGGAGTTACAAGCATCTACTTGGCCAAAGCACACACAAGTAACGGAGAGCGTGCAAGATTATTAAATAGCACACACATGATATATTATTAAACAATAATTTTAGTACTCAATATTAATCGGATCCCAGCAAACACAACATGGAGAATTACATAAAGATGGTCTTGATCATGAGAGGCACCTCACAAGATCTAAACATGATAGCACAAGAGGAGAAGAGAACCATCTTCCTACTGCTATGGACCCGTAGTCCAAGGGTAGACTACTCACGCATCAGTCCAGAGGCGGTCATGGCCACGTAGAGACCTACGGGGATGATTCCCCCTCCCGGCAGGGTGCCGGGGAGCAGTTCTGATCTCTCCCGAAATGGTGTTGACGACGGCAGCGGCTCGGGACTCGTGGAGGAAAATATGAACACCGTGCGTTGATTTTTAGGTCAGGAGGTATTTATGGGCGAAAGGGCAAGGTCGGTGGGCGCCCGAGGGGCCCACACCACCTCCTAGCGCGACCAGCATGGGGCCCGCGCCACGGGGTGGTGACGGCGCCTCGTGGCTCTTCTCCGTGTCGTCTTCGGTTCTTCGTGACGCAAATATTCCAAAAATAATTCCATGATCTTTTATTTCCAATTCCAAGAATATTTCCTTAAGTACTTTTCTGAAACCAAAACAGCAGAAAACATGGAACAAGCATTGTGGCATCTTGTTAATAGGTTAGTCCCAGAAAATGCATAAAACTATATAAAATGTATACAAAACATGTAATAGCATGATATAACATAGCATGGAACATAAGAAATTATGGATACGTTGGAGACGTATCAAGTAGCTAGATGGTTGTCTTCTCCTCTTGTGCTATCATGTTTAGATCTTGTCAGCTACCTATCATGATAAAGATCACCGTTATGTAATACTTCATGTTGTGTTTGTTAGGATCCGATCAATATTGAGTACTAAAGTTATTGCTTCATAATATATCATGAGTGTGCTATTTAATGATCTTGCATGCTCTCCTTTACTAGTAGATGCCCTGGCCAAGTAGATGCTTGTGACTCCAAGAGGGGGTATTTATGCTCGATAGTAGGTTCATGTCTCTATTTAATCTGGGGTGGTGACAGCTAGTTCTAAGGTTGTAGATGTACTGTTGCTACTAGGGATAAAACATTAGTAATTTGTCTAAGGATGATGTTACTTACTTACTTTCAGACAGTGCTTAAGGCGATAATGTGTTGCATGCAACTTAATACTGAAAGGGGTGCGGATGCTAACCGGAAGGTGGATTATTAGTCATAGATGCGGTTGGAATGGTCTATGTATATTGTTGTAATGCCTGAATGAATCTCACACTAGACATCATAACGTTGGTATATGCATTGGTTTGCTCATCATTATTCTATCAATTGCCTAGCTGTAATTTGTTTACCCGCATGAATGTTATTATTATTTATGGAGAGGCACCACTAGTGAACTGTGGACCCCGGTCCTTCTCTTTAATCTGATAAAACCACAACTACAAACTTGTTACTTTCTTCAAACAAACATCTTTCTTCCACACATACGTTTAATCCTTTGTTACAGGAAGCGGGTGAGATTGACAACCTCTCGGTTAAGTTGGGGCAAAGCTTCTTAATTGTTTGTGTGTAGGCTCCACGTCAACTACGTCAAGCTCTTTTCTGGCGCCGTTGATACCTCGGGGGAATTCTCATTTCCTACTGGTTCGATAACCTTGGTTTCATGACTGAGGGAAATTTGCTGATGCACTACTTCACACCTTCCTCTTGGGATTTCCCAACAACACACCCACCGTGTGCATCAGCCTCCCATCGGGAACCCGTTCCCGCGGGGATCTACATCGAGGTACTCAAGCAACCATTGGTCCCCTACGATCGAGCAAGGGGATGGGTGCCCTTCTGCCCCGACTGAGCATGGCGCTAGCCCAGGAGATCAAGACCCGGTGGCGCCTGAGACGGAGGAAGCCTTGCTTCCCTCCTGTCAAATGGTGCTTCCGGTGGAAAGAAGTTGCCCACCATGGGCCAAGGACATCGTCAAGTACATGACTCAGCATACCCTCCCGGGTAACGACCACAAAGCCGAGAGGGTCTCCCTCCAAGCCAAGCTCTACGTCTTAGTTGACGGGGAACTCTACCGTTGACGTGACAATGGGGTCAAGCTCCACTGCATCGCGCAAGAACAAGGGAAGGAGCTCCTGAAGGAAATCCATGAGGGCACGTGCTCCAGCCACATCGCGTCAAGGTCACTAGCGGGAAAAGTCTTCCGCCACGGGTTCTACTGGCCAATAGTTCTGCATGATGCGAAGGAGATACACCAGCCAGCACAACCTCTATAGCCAATTCCAATCTCTTGGCCGTTCGTGGTCTGGGGACTGGACATTGTGGGAAAGATACCAAGATCTATCGGAGGACATGAGTACCTTTTCGTCGCCATCGACAAGTTCACGAAGTGGGTAGAAGTGATGTCAGTGCCAAAGGAAACGGCCCAAGCCGCCATCAAATTCATCGAAGGAATCGTGTTCAGATTTGGAGTGCCCAACAGGATCATCACCGACAACGGATCTCAACACCAGCCGAGCCTTCCTCAGTTTCTGCGAAGAGATGGGCATCCAGGTGTGTTTCGCCTCGGTGTCCTACCCAAGGAGCAATGGCCAAGTCGAGCGAGCAAACGTAGAAGTACTCAAGGGTCTGAAAACCAAGTCTTTTGACAAACTAGAAGATCGGGGCAAGAAGTGGATCGAACACCTTCCAAGTGTTCTATATTATACTCTGCTTTAGGGATCAACTAGTCTACAAATACCACGGTAGAACCTTTTAGGGTTTCGGTGCACTTGTGTTTTGAGAGAGAGAGAGAGAGAGATCGGAGAGGGGTACCTTCGATGTGGCTCGACGAGCTCGAGCTGGTGGCCATGGTGGTCGATGTGTGGGCGGCGGCGACCGTGGTGTTTCCTGTCGCTGGGTGCTAATCCTAAATCGGTAGGGGATGTTGGTGGGACGACAACGCACGGTCAACCTCGTGAGGCGTGCGGACTCAAACATATCATCCTGACCCTTTGCCATACAACTTTTCTTTTCCTTTTTTTTGGGTTGTTTTACTCTGCCAGTCGGGACTTCATGTACTTCATTTTTAATAACACACGCATTTTGCGTATGCTCGGAAATAAAACATTAATAATCAGTATGTAAATAGC
Source organism: Poa annua (assembly GCA_026929855.1). Lineage (NCBI taxonomy): Eukaryota > Viridiplantae > Streptophyta > Magnoliopsida > Poales > Poaceae > Poa > Poa annua. The sequence continues at coordinate 86,055,231 of CM049430.1, forward strand.
GCCGGACTCACATTGCACTAAAATTGACAGTACAGAGAATGATGTAGTAATTTAACAGCATCCCGGTGACAAAACGCCAGAATTACCAGTTGTCCATTTAGGGTGTGTTCAGTTTTGGAACCAAGTGGAATGGAATGGAACGGTTTCGCACTTTGAACTCATTCTTATTTTCGGTTGTACAATGGAATAGAATGGAGTGGTTACTCAGAATGGAATATTCCCTCTAAATACGGAATGGAGTGGTTCCTCCGATTCGGCCGGACAAGGTGGAACGGCCGGCTATTCATCTATTTTAGGATTAAGTTTAGCAATAATTAATCAAGTATAGCAAAAAATAATCAAGATTAGGAATAATTAATCAAGACTATATAATCAAGTTTATAAATAATTAATCAAGTTTAGCAATGATTTCATTCTCACGTGTTCCATTCCATGCTCATCCAATTGCAAAACTAAACACAGGAATGGAACCGTTCTATTCCATGACTTTTTTTATCGGAGCTGAACATAAAAATGGAACGGTTCCACTCTGATGGAATGGAATGGTTCAATTGCATTCCACCTCATTCCAAAACTGAACAGCATCCCCGTGGCCTTTGAGGACAATGTTGCACACCAGCTGCATAGTTACAGATTATATTGTATACTAGCAAAATACCCGTGCGTTGCAACGGGAGTATGAATATTTATTTGGTCCAACACAAATCGTGTCAAACATATATATTTAGAATCCTCGTACACATCAAGCTAAATCATAGGCTTCTTCATCACGGTTATATATACATCTCCTAGAACCTTCCTTTTGTAAACGATACGTCTCGGAGTAGAGCAAAATTTATCAAGCATAAATCAATTATTTCATTCTACAACAATGAGTATAGCATGTAGGTGGCTAATGGTCGTACAGCAACCCTTCTAGATACCTTACATATGAACTGACTACAACATTTAAATTGATGACAAAACGAACCATACAAATCTATCAAAATACTATGTGCAAAAATAAGCCATAGTCGTGTAGAGAAAAATTGTCTATTTACTAAGTTACAGCAGAAAACAAATTTAACATTGCATCAATAATTAATACTACAGCATGCAGGCGTTGAACGCTTCACAAAATCACCATTCTACTATATAAGTGAACAGTTAGTCATTCAAGTAGGATATCCTTGCGGATAGGCCACCAACATGGTTGACAGACTGCAGAGAACCATAGCTGAATGACTTCCTGATTGCTGGATCTGCAACTTCATCTTCTTGTGTTCTATCATCGGATATTCAGCACCATCACTGTGAACATAGCAATTGTCATCACTGCGTTCATCCCTCTGAAACGTCTTCTTGGACCTACTGCTTTAATGACTGAACCCTCATCTTTTCCTCCAGGTAGAGAATCACAAGATGTTAGAGATAACGGAATGGCCACAACAAATCGTTGTGAAGCATCCGAGGTTTCTTGAAGAGCTCTCTGTTCCACCATATCAGTGTAATCTACAATGAAAAAGATGATTTTAAAGTCAGAACATACGACAATTAAAACGATAGTTATTAGTTAGAACTTGTTATCCACATCACAAACTCACATGAAGCGATGGAGCAGACTCGGGTGCACCAAATGACACAGACAACGGGAGAATCATGTCCTCTTCGGCTGCTGATGCATAATCAGCAAGGTTAAGGGAAGCAGTTCCCAGAATTGTTGGCTTAATCTTCGGGCCTTTGTTCATATCCTGCCACGAGGGGGGAAAACAAGGCGGGTCAGATTGTCTGCAGAAGTCACTCAAGCAAACTGACGAGAAGAAACCACTCAAAACAAAAGCACGCCAACTTGCTAGGGAATGATTTGCAATTGTTCAGGATATACTTCTTTAGCTTAGGTCTGCTAAAAAATACTAACTAGAAAAGAAAATCTTATCTGGTTAAAATAGGAATTAGGAGCATGGACTGTGTGTGATGTGCATTACGTACGAACAAATTCAGAACGGATTATCCCCGTGGTTCCTAGTTACCTCAGCCGGTAGGTTGATTTTGTTGAATAATTAGGTGATTTAGCTTATGATTTAATTCTCAATAACAGTGAACAATTCATGACTAGAACAATACAAATTATACTAATTATGTGATCTACGTAAATAGTAAATAAACAGATACAATCTATAGCATACACTGTAAGTAAGAACTCTAGCAAAACATCATATAGGAAGATCAAGAACACATACGGTGCAGCGGCAGTCGCACCACTGGAGTTCCCTGTGTCGTCGCCCATATCGTCGATAAAGAGGCTGGCGATGTCGGGGAATAAGTCGTCGTTGGGAAAGAACTCGAAGCCAGTAGTCGCGCGAGTGCGCTCCCCAAAAATCTGATCGCCCCTCTCCCGTACAGGATCACAAGAGGCGGGGTTCCGGAGGCCTGCTGTCCCTTCAACCGGTGCACGCCGGAAGACGGGATGGAGAAGTCTTGGTAGACGGCGGCGCAATGTCCTCGAACGGTGAGACCATGTATCTCGTGGTGGTGGCTAGGGTTTGCCCCGGGCTGTATATATGGAGCGAATCGGGTAGGACGTGGGCTGTAAGCCACGATTGAGTCGGTAACGCCCCACGATCCCATTGGAATCGGAAACGGCAATGTAATTAACGCGTCCGTTAATTACTAATTAATGACTCATTAATTTTTCCGGACTGCAAAAATATAAACTCGGCTCGGCGAGATTCCCGCAACCCGCGGCGCGTCGTGACGTGTCGTGACGAGGCGAGTCGTGAAGAGGCGAGCGAGGAGGAGCGCGCGTGTGGCACTCTTCATTTTGTCTTGTTCTCACTAGCTCATACTAGTATTAGAACATCCCACTATATAAAGTGGTGCAGCTCACTCTCCACAAGCAGTATGAGACTAAACATTAGTCACGTACATGCACAACTAGCCAACCAGAATGGACCATGAGAATTTCGGATTTTAGTTGGGCTTTGGCCCAAGTACACTAAAATTCCAGCAGATTTCTCTAAACGGATTGCTCAGGGGACAAGCAGACTTCACTGCATCTAGCAAGCTAGGCGGCGCTACTCCAAGCAGGGCATGCAACAACTTCACATTCGGACGGCGGCCCGCTCGATTTTGGCTGACGGTCGGGGGAGGTATGTTGGATCTTGCGGGAGAAGCACACCCGACTCTTCCTCAATCCCATGTGGTGGTTGTTCTCCTTGTCGTCAACATACTGGAAAGTTGCTTCATCGGCATGAGTGTTCGCCTAAATCCGAGAGGTTGAGATTGGGTTCATTGGAAGAAGGTCATATTGCTACGGCGACCTTGAACGGAGGTACTCGGGAGGTTGGATCAGTGGGTGGTTGCCGGTGCGTCTCCACTCTCCAGTAGGTGCTGTGCGTGGGGCGACCTTCCCTGCTATCGGCTCACCCCTGGGGATTGGGAGATCTTGTGATTCTTGGCTTGCAACAATGGGGTTCCTCTTTTTCTTGGTCAAGCATCTTTGCTGGAAAAAGGAGGAGGGGTATTTATACCCCTCCAAAGATGTAGCCGTTGCAGCCAAACACTAGGCCGGAAACTCCGGCCTGGGGCGGAAACTCCGGGCCCCACCAGGGGCTGAACACCAACTGAACTTGGACATCTTCGAGGTACCTGAGACCGGAAAGTTTGGTCTGGGGTGGAAACTCCGGTCCATGGGACCGGAAACTCCGCCCCCCACCAGGGGCTGAGCACAACTTCGGCAACCGAGGTTTGGTAAAGATTCCGGTCCTCAGGGACCGGAAACTTCAGGTAGGGGCGGAAACTCCGGCCCCCAAGGCCGGAAACTCCGCCCCCCACCAGGGGCTGAGCATACTTTCAGTGCTGCCTCTTTTTCTCCTTTTTGGTGCTGATGCATCTGAAGAGTTCCTAAATTATCCTGCAATACTTAACACCAACTTAATACATCCACATGTTTTTAACTAACACGCAAAACACAGAGATCATAGAAATGTCCTTTCAATGTCCCCCTTTTTGGTGTTAGATGACAACATATGGATTTGCAATAACAGTAATTTCACTAACATGTAATGATAGCTGAAAGAGCTCCCCCTAGATGTGTGCATCAAGAATATTTGCTTTGGAATACACGTGCACACATATAGAGGCAAATTCGAACAACAATTTGCAAGTATGATAGGTAGGCAATACATTTCACAAATAAGACATAGTATAGTATGGGTTGAGTTTTAGGAGATAAACCATACCTTGTGCACAAAACTGAAGATATTAACCCCATATAACCAAGGCACAATAGTAGTCTCAACCACATAATATAAGAAATCCAAATGTCTTACACACACATAGTTCATGTCAAAGAGAAGGCAAATAAGTTCGAAATCCAAATATCAAATAACATAACAAGGACCCAAGCGCAATAAAATGATAGAGGCACATGCTTGTGTCCCAACCCATGCAAATCCCGGAGAGAACCTAATAGAACTACTTCTCCCCCTTTGGCACCGAGACACCAAAAAGGGAAAAGAGCATAACTAACGAGTCCATGAAGATCACTCGGTGTCTTCATCCATGTCGTCATCTCCTTCGTCGTCGTAGTCCTCATCGGAGAGGTTCATGGGAGCCTTGCCGGTGTTGTGAGACGAGGTAGGAAAGGAGGTCACATCCGTATAATCAGCCCAAGGAAAGACATCCTGATTCCATTGGTCAATAGGGACCATGTCAGACGAAGATGAGGAAATGATGGGAATGCCAGCTTCATCTTCTTCCGGAGGAGGAGTAACATTTCCATTGTTCATTTTGCGCATCTCCTTGATCATCAAGTTTTGGTTGCTCAAAATATGTTTCTCTCTCACATAAGACCCATGATTCTCCTTGTGAATAGCAACATCCATGCATAACAGTTTCCTCTTCCACCAAGAGAGCTTGCTAAATTCCGCGTTTACCTTGGCCTTCCCTTGAAGACTAGTGGGGGGATCGGCATTCTTGCTTCTCCTCTTAGGTAAGGGAGCGTCCTCTTCATCACTAGTTTGGGGAGGAGGTGCATGAGAGGATGAAGCTTGCTTTGTGTGCTTGGAGAGAGTATGAAGAGTACCCTTGGCATGCTTCGTGAAGCTAGAGCGATCAAGTGTGGGCACTTTGGAGAGAATGAGCTTCATCACATAGGGAGCATAGAGTGGGTTCTTGTGCTCGAAAATGGCCCAATGCATCTCGCACTTGATGAAATCCATCACATCCACCTCTTGGCCTCGGCACTCCGGACCGGCTTGAAGGACCTTGTAAGCATGGTAGAGTAGGTTGACAAGGCCTCCTCGAATAGCATCCACATTCCCGGCTTGAGGAGCAAGGTTGAGCCGAACCATGCGGAGGAAGATGTTGTAGGTGGGAAGGAGGTCTTGATTAGAGCCCACTGAAGAAGCAACGGAGTAAAGAGGGCGCAAACGGCGCTTGTTATATGCAGTCCCGTCCACATGCATCCTCATCCCAACTAGAGTAGTGGCCCCCTTGAAGTCATAGCCCAGAGCTGTCGCAAACTCCACAAAGTTGGAGGTGCACTTGTGCGGTCCAGTCATCCAAGTCATCGTGACATCATCATCGTTGTCAAACACCACCGTGGCAAAGAACTGCTGCACGAGCTGAATATCATAATCCTGCTGAGTGTAAGAGATGAGCTTTTCCAGACCAAGCTTCCTAGCAATCCAAACAACCTCCTGAAAGTATGCTTTCTTGTTCAACGCCTCAAGATCCAGAATCTTCTGTTCACAGACTGCGTGCTTCTCAATCCGGGCATAAATCTCCTGCATAATCAGTTGCTGCTCCCTCCTTGGAAAATTTGGGTTGGTGGTGTTGGGAGGCAAGTCATAGAACTGTTGTGACCTCATACGACGGAACTCTAGCTTCCCCATACCCAGAACGGTGGTCAAAGAGTCAAAATGAGCTTGCTCAGCCTCTTCTTCATTATCAAAACCACCAAGTTCAGCTTGTCTAGTGGCCTCCTCATCGATAGTGCTCTGCTGTCTCATGCGGCCACTGCTGCTATCAAAGATAAGCGTGTCCCTTGTTTGAGCTCTTTCTTTTCTTGAAACAATGAGCGGATTCCGGGTGACCACCTTTTTCCTCTGACCTGTGAAATAGAGAGTACATGGATAGCATGGAGATAAGTTTGCATGTCCAAGAAAGCCAAAGGGAGAAAATTAAAAGTGTCAAAATTTCTCTCAGATATGAGCTAGACCGGAGTTTCCGGCCACAGGGGCGGATATTCCGGCCTACACCGGAGTTTCCGGTGTATGAAGGACCGGAGTTTCCGCCCTGTGGCAGAAAACTGCAAACTAGTTCAAATCTAAGGAAAAAATTGAGCACAACTAATTTTCTAGAGATTAAAATGCCAACACTAGGGTTCTACACCATGCAGCACAGGCAGAACTTCTCTCAAAACAAGATCTAGAGTGAAAACCTAGAGAGAGAGAAGAGAACCTTTGCCCGACATGGTGGAGGTCAAATGCGAGGGAGAAGGATCCCCAGCACTTGTACGGAGGAGGGGCCGGTGGCACGGCGGATTCCGGTGGCGGGGAGCGGCCGGAGAGGTCCTTGGAGGCGGTGGCGGCGACTGGGACAGGAGTGGGGGTCGGGGGTGTGTGGGGAGTTGTGGATCCACTCCTCACCCCGATCCCCTTTGAAGATCCCAGCGAACTGCCCAGACCGGAGTTTCCGGCCTTAGACACCGGAGTCTCCGGCCCTGGCCAGAGATTCCGGTTCTAGGGGCGGACACTTCAGTCAGACCGGAGTCTCCGGCCTGGAAGACCTGAGTTTCCGGCCCCACCGACTCCAAATCCCAGATTTATGTGTTTTGGACATGCAAAAGGCAAGAGGAGCAGGTTTTTAGATGAGGTAGGCCTGGGATAAGACAAATGGTCACTGGAGATGGTACCATGCACTCAAGTTTGGTAAGAAACAACAAAAAACGACATTAAGAAGCAACGCTTGAGTGCATTTTCCATAAGAGCAAGAATAAAATAAAGAAATCAAGATAACACCACAAGAGTATCAAATCTTCACAAGGAAGAAGTTGGTGGCCTAGGCCACCATGTATGAGTTTATGTGGTGTGATACCGCGAAGATATATCTTGGGTTCACCGCCATTACTCAACATTTAGGCTCACAATTCATAAGAATGAACAAAAGGAGACGAAAACAATTCTTACTATCGGCATAATGGGGGGAGGAATAGTCCAATAGATTAGGACCGCACTCCCCCTATGTCCATTCCTACACCTAGACCAAATAGAAAGTTGAGATAGAGGTGTGCATGCAAGGTAGTCAACCAATGCTCCTAGAATCCACGATATTTAGCTCATGCCTCAAAAAGGTGAACCGTGCTTCGTCAAGTGGCTTTGTGAACATATCGGCAAGTTGAATCTTCGCTGGGATATAGCCAAGCTCAATGTCACCCCGGTTGATGTGATCTCGAATAAAATGATAGCGAATCTCAATATGCTTCGTTCTTGAGTGCTCCACCGGGTTGTGACCAATCTTGATAGCACTTTCATTGTCACACAAAAGAGTCACTTTGTCACAAAGGACACCGTATTCCTTTAAAGTTTGCCTCATCCAAAGTAATTGAGTGCAAGCACTAGCGGCCGCCACATACTCGGCTTTGGTGGTAGATAAGGATATGCAATTTTGCTTCTTGGAGGACCAACTCACCAAGGATTTCCCAAGGGATTGACATGCACCGGAAGTAGACTTCCTATCATCCTTGCAACCGGCCCAATCCGAATCCGTGTAACCGGCAAGCGAGAAGTTAGACCCCCTAGGATACCACAAGCCAAACTTTGGGGTATAAACCAAATATCGGAAGATTCGATTCACCGCTATCAAGTGACTTTCTTTAGGAGCCGCTTGATACCTTGCACACACTCCTACACTCAACACAATATCGGGTATAGATGCACAAAGATAAAGCAAAGAACCAATCATAGAGCGATAGAGTTTTTGATCGACATCTTTACCCTTTGGACTAAGTTCAAGATGGCATTTGGTGTCCATAGGAAACCTCTTCTCTTTTGCATCTTGCATCTTGAACCTCTTGAGCATATCTTGGATGTATTTGGCTTGAGAGATGAAAGTCCCTCCACTTAATTGCTTGATTTCAAAACCAAGAAAGAATTTCAACTCTCCCATCATGGACATCTCGAACCTATCCGTCATAAGCTTTGAAAATTCATCATTGAAAGCTTTGTTAGATGAGCCAAAAATAATATCATCAACATAAAGTTGACATATGAAAAGCTCCCCTTTTACCCTCTTTGTGAAGAGAGTGGGATCGATTTGCCCCACTTCAAAGCCACGGTCTAGCAATATCTCTCTTAGGTGCTCATACCAAGCACGAGGTGCTTGTTTGAGACCATAGAGGGCCTTATCAAGCTTGTAGACATGGTTTGGGAAGTGTGGATCCTCAAATCCCGGTGGTTGCTTTACATATACCAACTCCTTTAAGGGACCATTAAGAAATGCACTTTTCACGTCCATTTGTTGCAATTTAAAATTATGATGTGATGCATAGGCAAGTAGGATACGGATGGACTCAAGACGAGCCACGGGAGCATAGGTCTCTCCAAAATCAATGCCTTCAACTTGAGAGTACCCTTGAGCTACCAATCTCGCCTTGTTCCTTACAACCATTCCATGCTCATCTTGCTTGTTCTTGAATATCAACTTGGTGCCAATAACATTGCGGCAATCTTTTGGCTTCTCTACTAGATTCCATACTTTGTTGCGCTTGAAGTTGTTGAGTTCTTCATGCATGGCTTCCAACCAATCCGGATCTTCAAGAGCTTCAAACACCTTCTTTGGTTCAATCATAGAGATATGAGCTTGATGTTCACTAAAGCTTGCCAATTGACTTCTTGTGGAAACCTTGCGAGATACATCACCAATGATGGCTTCAAGCTTGTGACACTTGATTTCCAAATTTCTCTTGACTCTTGCTTGACGGCGGGTTTCGATATCCCCATTGTTGCGTGGGATTTCGGCTTGATCACCTAGATCATTTGAGTCCCCGTCTTGACCGTCTTGATGAGCATTGCCATCTTGTTGCACATTTTCAATGATGGGAGAAGATGGATGCTCTTGCTCTTGATCTTGACTAGAGTTGAGAATAGGAGTTCTTGAATCTTGTGAAACCTCTTGGTCAACTTGAGGAGGAGCTTGTTCTCGTTCTTGGATAGGTGTCTCATTTGCTTCCATAGAGGGTGCCACTTCAACTTGTGATGATGGAATCTCCACTTGAGTGGATCTTGTACTTCCTTGAGGAGGTTCATGATGAATCTCGATGGGGCGATGAAATCCAACACCCATTCTTTGTATTGCATCTTGAGGTTCCTCGTTATCTACATCACAAACATGAAATTGCGCCACTTGGGAGCCGTCATTCTCATCAAACCTCACACTACAAGATTCTACAACTCTCCCTAAGGATTTGTCATAGACTCTATAAGTGTGAGAGTTCGCACCATACCCAACAAGAACACCTTCTAAGGCTTTAACTTCAAACTTAGAAAGATGTACACCTTTGATTTTGTAGAAACACTTACAACCAAAGACTCGATAGTAGGAGATGTTGGGCTTGTTGCCGGTAAGCATTTCATATGGAGTTTCCTTCTTCCCTTTGCGAAAGAATAACCGGTTGGAGGAGTGACACGCTGTGGAGATAGCTTCGGCCCACAAGAAGAGTGGAGACTTAAACTCCGCCAACATGGACCTAGCCATATCCATAAGAGTCCGGTTCTTCTTCTCGGCTACACCATTTTGTTGAGGGGTATATGCGGCGGAGTATTGATGTCGAATTCCCTCGTCGCTAAGAAACTCATTTAGAGTGTAGTTCTTGAATTCGGAGCCATTGTCACTTCTAATGGCCAATATGGGAAGATTGTGTTGACGTTGAACTTCATTGGAGAAATCGATGATGGTTTGTTGAGTTTCATCCTTCGTCTTGAAGAAGAAAACCCAAGTGAATCTTGAATAGTCATCGACAATGACCAAACAATTTCTTCCCACCAAGACTAGGTTGAGGTACGGCACCAAAAAGATCAACATGAAGAAGTTCCAATACCCTTGATGATGAGATGATGGTCTTGCTTGGATGGGGAGAATCATGCATCTTTCCTTCAACACAAGCCCTACAAAGACGATCTCTAGAAAAAGAAACATTCTCATTTAGTCCAAGAATGTGGCCACCCTTGTGGAGACTTTTCAAAGTTCTCATATTGACATGGGACAAGCGGCGATGCCACAACCACCCCACGTCGGCCTTTCCGAATAAGCATATTGCTTGAGTGTTGGTTGACCCCGAAAAGTCTACCACAAACAACTCATTTTCAACATACCCAACGAACATGACCTTTAGAGTCTTGCTCCTCAAGAGTACCACCATATCAAGAGTAAAGTGGACATCAAAGTTCATCTTATTAAGAGCACGCACGGACATAAGATTGTAACCTAGAGACTCAACAAGCATGACATTTACAAGGGTGATATCCCTTGCAACTACCACCTTGCCGAGACTCTTTACCTCGGCTTTGGACTTGTCGCCATAAGAGACGGTTGAATGATTTAAATTTGGTCTCAACTCCGTCATGATCTCCTTGCTTCCGGTCATATGACTAGTGCATCCACTAACAACCACCCATTTAGATCCACCGGAAGCATAGTCCTACAAGAAATCATTTCTTGCATTTAGGTACCCATTTCTCAATGGGTCCCTTTCGGTTAGCAACAAGGGTCTTAGGAACCCAAATAGAATAATCAATGTGACCATCATAAGGACCAACATATTTTGCATAAACATCACCATAATAACCAACATAAAGAATGTAGTTGGGATTGTTATGCCCCGCAAAGTCACTACGAGTGGTCTTGCCCCTAGTGGCATTACCACTCGCAATGTTAGTCTTAGCTTGTGCGGGCTTGGTCTTGTCCTCCTTGGTGTTGCTCACCTTCTTCTTTGCCTCGGCCACATACCCAAGACCTTCCTTCCCTTTGTGTGGTTTTAACTCAAACAAATAAGCAAAACCCTTATCTTTACCTTTGGGAATAGGGGTCTTAGCATAATCCACCTTCAACCTAGCATTTTCTTCAATGACATTTTCATGAACACGAGGAAGAATAGTTATGCTAGTTGAGCAAGTTTTAGAGAGTTGAGTTTGGAGTTGCTCGTGTGACTTAACAAGGATGGAGTGGGTCGTTTCCAAGACCTTGTGAGCTTTATCAAGATTCTCCATATCCTCAAGAAGTCTAGTATTCGCAACCCCAAGTTCAACTTTCTCCTTTTTAATCACTTTATATTTGGCAAAAACATGATCTCTATCCTTAATGATTTTACTAATGATTTCATCATTTTTAGCATCAAGAGACTCAAGTCTTTCCTCTAGAGTGGTTCTATATTCACTTTCTTCATCAAGAGAGCCATTTAGAGAAACTATGGAAGCATTCAAGGAAGCAATGGTGAGAGAATCCTCTCTCTCAATTTTACTCTTTTCTTGAAGAAGTTCTTCGGACGCACATAGTTGTCTCACGAGAGACTCAACTTGTTCTTTGGCTTCACCTTGCAAGTTAGCCACCAAAGTATCGAAAGAAACTAGTTCTTTCTTAATCTCAAGACTAGATTGATCATGAGTAGTCTTAGGTGAGGGAGATGATACCTCGGTGACATGAGCCATGAGGCACCGTGCGTTGTTGGTGGAGACATTGTCATTGGGGGATTCAAAGAGTGACGGTGATGATGATGAAGTAGATACAATAGCTAATGCGGCAACCTCTTTATTAGGTGTGTCTTCATCGTCGGAGTCACTTGTGGCATATTCTTCTTGTGCCACCAACACAATTCTTGGTGCCTTCTTGAAGAAAGGCTTCTTTGGTCTTGCGGACTTCTTTTGAATCAACTTTGAGTGGTCCTTCGGGACAAGCTTCCCACCATTTTGCTCATGGTTCTCATAAGGACACTCTCTTATGTAGTGATTCTTGTCATGACAATTGTAGCACGTCTTTGTCCTTGAGGCAAGCTCTTTCTTGCCACTTGAGTTGTTATCTCGATCAACACGAGCTTTAGCACTAGCCGGGTCATTCCAAAACACTCTTGTGGCAAGTGCAATGTGACTATTGAGGGCTTGCTCAAGATCATGTGGAGCAATGTTGCTAGGACAAGCTTCAACTTCACCATTGGCATCTATGCAAGTCACCTTGGCCTTCAATGCAAGAGAGGGACCTTGTCTCATTCCCATGTCCCTAGCACGGTTATCTTCGGCATTCTTGGTGGCAACCTTGGAAGCTTGGACTTCTTGCATAACTTCATGGGAAGACATTTGATGATAGTTGTATCTTCCTTGAATAGACTTCAACTCCATTGGCTCCGAAGGCAAGAGAGCATTCACATACTTCCTCTTGACCCAAGCATCATCAACATAAGTTGCTCCCACATCATAAAAGGCTTTGGCAAGAGTCTTGAGTCTCCCATACATCTCTTCATGGTTCTCATTGTCAAGCATGTAGAAGCCTTCGGAAGCATTGCTCAAGGATTCGTATCTATTTATCTTCATGCTATCATTTCCAAGGAAAGCACGCTCAAGACAATCCCAGGCTTCTTTGGCGGTGGTGGCATGTAGAATATGATGCTTGTCGTTGTCGCTCAAGGAGAGTTCAATCATGTGGAGAGCGGAAGCGTTTAGTTGCTTTTCGGCGAACTCTCTCTTGGTCATGTTGTTTGGATCCTCCACCATGTATCCTTCTTCAATAATCCTCCAAAGCTCGATGGAGGCACTGTTGACATGAGATTTCATTGAGTGTTGCCAACTAGCAAAAGCTAATGCATTAAGCTTAGGTGGGGGACCTAAAGGGTTTATGCGGGTAGTGATAATTGGATCGGGAGAGTACCATCCCCGAACGGCATGATACCCTTCCTTTTCCTCATGCGAATTGGGAGATGACTTAGGCTTATCATTTGCTTTCACCTCCTTCTCTTTTTGCTCTTTATTCTCCTTGGAACCACCCTCATCGGAGTTAGAAGCTTTTTCAAGCGGGATGATATCCGAGGGCTTGTTGTTAATGAGTTTATTGAGCAAGTCACGAAACTCGTTAAACCTAGCATCCATGGAAGATGTCAAAGTTGTTTCCAAAGATTTGATATCGGCCATGGATGTCGCGGTGGCTTGGTCCTTTTTAAGGGACTCATTAGCCTCGGCAAGCCTTGCGGTCTCATCCTCACTTTGTGTCATACTTCTCTTAGGCGGTTAAACCCAACAAGAGAGCCTTTGCTCTGATACCAATTGAAAGGATCGGTATGACACCTAGACGGGGGGGGGGTGAATAGGTGCTAATTCAAATTTTAGTTCTTTTTCAAATTAGGCTTGACACAAAAGGTAAATTCTCTAGATATGCAACTAAGGTGAATTACCTATATGACAAGCTAGCAACTAAGCAAGATATAATAAATGCAATAAATAAGGATAGAAGTAACCGAAGTGAAACCACGAGATGACAAGGATGTATTCCCGAGTTCCTCCCTTAAATGGGAGTACGTCTCGTTGGAGAGGTGTGAACCAACACAATGGTTCAACGGCCACAAAGGCCTCACCCAAATCTCCGGTGAACCGCACCACAAAGGTTTGGTCCACTTTCCACTATAGGAATCCTTCGAGGCGGAATCTGGAGCCTTTACAACAACGATTCGGGGCACGACCCACAACGAGCTTGGGGGCTCCCGAACAGCTACAATCTGTCACAAAGACAAGAAGGTAAGTACAACAATGGGCTAGGTTTTCCTAGTGGAAACCCTAGCAAGTGTTCCCTCAAGTGAATGAGGGGGAAATGAAAAACGGCTCGGTGAAGATGTAGATCGGGGCCTTCTCCTTCAATCCTCCAAAGATCAACGAGTTTGGATGGGGGGATTGGGAGATCTTGTGATTCTTGGCTTGCAACAATGGGGTTCCTCTTTTTCTTGGTCAAGCATCTTTGCTGGAAGAAGGAGGAGGGGTATTTATACCCCTCCAAAGATGTAGCCGTTGCAGCCAAACACTAGGCCGGAAACTCCGGCCCTAGTGGCCGGAAACTCTGGCCGCAGGAGGCCGGAAACTCCGGGCCCCACCAGGGGCTAAACACCAACTGAACTTGGACATCTTCGAGATACCTGAGACCGGAAAGTTTGGTCTGGGGCGGAAACTCCGGTCCATGGGACCGGAAACTCCGCCCCCCCACCAGGGGCTGAGCACAACTTCGGCAACCGAGGTTTGGTAAAGATTCCGGTCCTCAGGGACAGGAAACTTCAGGTAGGGGCGGAAACTCCGGCCCCCAAGGCCGGAAACTCCGCCCCCCACCAGGGGCTGAGCATACTTTCAGTGCTGCCTCTTTTTCTCCTTTTTGGTGCTGATGCATCTGAAGAGTTCCTAAATTATCCTGCAATACTTAACACCAACTTAATACATCCACATGTTGTTAACTAACACACAAAACACAGAGATCATAGAAATGTCCTTTCACATGGCACGGCCCCGACGAGCATGTCGTCAGCTCCAACAAACTTCAGGTGAATAGGAATGGCTTGGAAGAGGACAGGGTGGCTCCTTTGTACATTCTCGAGGGCAGTCCGCGGTTCCTGCACCCCCTTCCGTTGCCGGCGGCCGCCCCCCTTCATCGTCGCCGCTCAAAGGAGGAACATGATTGGGTGGAGGTTAGTGGATGGGCTAGACTGCAAAAAGTGTCAATTTTGTGTATTGCGGGTTCTTTCTCTATTTTGTGAGGGGCTAAACTGTAAAACGTACACGACATACGACGCCTCACCGAGATATTATATACTCCCTCCGTCTCAATTTCAAGTCGCTAAAAAGGTGATGTATCTAGACATGAAACCATGTTTAGATACATCACATTTTTGAGAGACTTAAGATACTTATTTTGAGACGGAGGAAGTAGTAGAGATTATATTATGGGGCGGCGCCTGTTTGTACAAAGTGACTTTTATTTTTATTTTTCATACTTGTATTCATACGAAGAGGAAAGGATTACAAGGCCAGATACAAGCAAAGAAAAAACAAGGAGAATACAGAAGGCAGCATTGCTGCAACACGCCGTCTTCAACCTCGAGGAACTCCAGCACGCGCGACCTCCACCACCGGAGACGACGAAGATAGCAGCCGCCTGGAGCCCCGCACCATGGAGCGGAAGAGCTCCTAGCCCGAAGGCGTTGAAGAGCCGCAACAACCACCATCTCCGACGAGCTGGATCTGAAGACGGAGATGGTCCATCGGCCGGGGACACGCCCCAAGCACCTTCCGCGCCGGATCTGGGGCCAGCGCCGCACCACCTCACCGGAGGTGGCCAGAACCACCACCCGCACACCACACACCCACACAGCAGCCGCCTCGCACCTCCTCCACCGGCCTCCTATACACCCGTCACCAGTCTGCCGCCGACGCCGGAGAGAGCAGCGGCAGAACGGAGACACACCTGCAGCTCGGGAGCATCGTCGAGGACGACACCGAGGAGGGGAAGCTGCAGAGCTCCAAAACGACGGAGCCGACCACCCCGCCTCAGCCGCACCGCCCCGAAGCCCCTTATCTACACGCCGGAGCGCATATCTGGGGATTCCCCAACCTCCCGCCGCCGGAGCGGCCGGCGGAGGGTGAGAAATCCCCAGATACGCTGGCGGCCGCCGGGAAAAGCCGAGTCGCCTCCGCGTTCGCCTCTGAGCACTGTAGAAGAGGAGAGGTTTCCAGAAATAGGACGAGTGCTGGTCGTGTTGTACAAAGTGACTAGTACCATGGTACACATTCGCAGAGCACCTTTATTCAGTGCACTCAAAGGCCGTTCAAAAGTCAAAGAGGCGTGTCGGATAGGTTCTTTCTCCCACTCGCGGCATCTAGATCTGTTTTTTGTCTCGCAAGTTCAGCCCACACCCTCCCTCTGTTTGAAGAGTCGACATGCTGCACAGGACGAAACAGTGTGTAGGATTCCGACGCACGCGCCACGCCTCTCGCTGAGACGAGCACCATTTCCCGCGATCTATTCTCGCCTCCGTTTCCCGCGATCCCTTCTCGCTCTGTATCCCACGCCGACCAGCTGAATTAATGGCGGGCGACATCTCGGTTTTCCTGCTGGGCACATCAACGTCTCGCTACACCACTCTCCACCCTCTCCGCCTGTCGCCAGTGAGTTGTCGCGTCACCTCGCCGTGATGAGCTTGGCAAGGAGCACGAGGAGGACACTGGACGTCGTCATGGACCACATCTGCAACGGCGGATCCCTGCTCCAAACGCCCACGGTTCCTCTTCCGCCGCCGGTCTGGGCACCGTGCTCAGGCGCCTTTCTACTCCTGCTCGGCATCATCTTCGTCGCGCTCTAAAGCCTCCTTCTCCTCCCGCTGCTGCACGACCGCTCTTCTCATGCCAACACCAGAGCAGATGAGGGTGAAGACAGAGCCGGGGTTGTCGCTGCAATGAGCTCGGGCGCCGACGAGGACGCCATCACACAGCTTGTCACCGCCGCGTCCATCGATTACGTGTCGCCTCTTGATCTCGCCTCTACCTGCGCACGGTCGGCTTTCGAGCATGCCAAGTCCAAGGGCTTGCCCTACATCGACCTCACCGGCGACATCGATGAGGAGGACGGCGGCGCCGACATCAAGAAGAAGAGGACCCCTACGCCGTTTTTTACTACCGCAGTCATTAGATTTAGGTTTAGTTTAAATTTCGTTAAATTTCATTTAAAATATAAAAAATATCCCAAACTTTGAATATAATACGTCAAATTTATGTTTTACAAACAAAATTGGGTGTCGCGGGAGAGCGTCAACGCCCATATGAAAAAGGCCGTCCGGACAACACCCAAATGACCCGTCAGGAAGGCACGCCGCGAGTAGAGATGCTTCTAGGAGAGGGGAGGAGGAAGAATTCTAAGGGGTAATTCCAATCTTTTGCCATCCTAGATTCTTAGTAGAGATTCTCTCCTTCTGTTGGGGTGCTGATCACCAATGTCAGCATGTATGATCCGAAAAAAACGGTTATGATCTATTTCCACGAGTTTGACGCCGGCAAGCCGCAGGTGATGCAGTCGATACCTCTGGGCTATGGTGATCTCACATAACCCTATATATAAAAGAGCGTTGTTTTCACGACCTGATTTGCCTTCAACGTCGCCCTTTTTGTTCTGGCCGTCCGATCGGCGCGTCGGATGGTCGAGATCCGCTCCAAACAGCCCCAAAACGCGAGTTACTGTAGCTACGCCTTCCGCATCAATCAGAGTGGGACACATCGCTCGGTCACCATCCGATCCGGCCGGTTTCCACCGGTCACCGTGGTTATTTGCAAAAAAGCCACTGGACAGTTCGAACCGTGACCCGTGGTCCTTTTCCCAGATTTGTGGAGGACCAAAACGCAAATCCAAAATAGTTCGGATGCTTTTCTGCAAAAGTACCGCCGCACTCTCCCCTCCCTTCCTCTTCTCTCCCGCGACGCGGAGGTCGCCGCCGCCTCCGCTGCGCGCCGCCGTCCGCACACGCCTCCTACCTCAAATCCAGCGACATGAGGATGTCCGCCGAGGTGTCCGCTACCTCCTCACCGGCGGATTCGTGTCCGGACGCTCGCAGTCGCCGGCAAACCGCCAGGGCTCGCCGCCGTCGTATTCCATCTCCGCCGCCGCAAGAACTGGTCGTCGCCGGCGACTCCGGCGACCAAACGGCTCGCCGCGCCGCCCGTTGGGTTCCCCTCCTTCTCCTCTTGCAGATCTGCAGGATCTCGAACCCCGGCGCTCGCGCCGTCGAATGCTGGGAGCTCGGCCGCGCCGCCCGCGTCCGCCGCCGGTGACGTCAAGGGCTGATGTCACCCCGTGTGGCTGACGCGTGGGGCCCACACGTCGGTTGTTTTCAGTCGCAGGAAAAATTTCAGAAATCAGGAAAAACATATCTTTCAATCCATATCTCAGAAAAATACAAAACAAAAAGCAAAATTTGAAGAAAAAAAATATATTTGCAGCCAACACATTTACATGCATGTTTAAAATATTCATAAAAATTAAAACAAATGATATAGTTTTTACATTCACTGGATAAATCAGAAAAATACAAACAAAAATACCAAAAAATGAAGAACAAATATATCTTTAGTCTACACAAGTCAATTTTTTTTAAAAAAAATGTACTATAATACTGTAGATCACGATTTCAAATATACTCATTTCTTCGACCATAAAACACATTTGAATTTGAAAAACACAACACTCCGAATAATTTTCGTGAACTAAACAACTTTCGAACGCACGCACGATATTTCTCCTTCTAACGCGACAGACATATTGTTTAAAATATTAATAAAAATTAAACAAATGATATAGTTTTTACATTCAATGGATAAATCAGAAAAATACAAACAAAAAAACCAAAAAATGAAGAACAAATATATCTTTAGTCTACACAAGTCAATTTTTTTTAAAAAATGTACTATAATACTGTAGACCACGATTTCAGATATACTCATTTCTTCGAGCATAAAACACATTTGAATTTGAAAAACACAACACTCCGAATAATTTCCGTGAACTAAACAACTTTCAAACGCACGCACGATATTTCTCCTTCTAACGCGACAGACATATTTCAGAATTTCAAATAATTTTCAAATATACTCATTCCTTTGAGCAGAAAACACATTTAAATTTGAAAAACACAACACTCCGAATAATTTCCGTGAACTAAACAACTTTCGGACGCATGCTTTTTAATTTTTATTCATTTTCAAACGTACATGATTCTAAAATATACAAAATACCGAGTTTACATCTTATTTATTAGGCGTGTGCAAATTTCAATTCTACAGAATTTCAAAATATCGAAATTACCAAATTCAAATTTTATTTACTACACGGGCACGGCATTGCCGCGCTATGTTGCCTAGTTCTACACAAAAAAGGGAACCAACCCAGAAAAAAACCCGGCCCACTGCTCCAGTATCCTGCACATCATCAGCTGCTTAGTAGTACTTTTCGGTATGTTACAACCAACGCGGATTTGCTGCCCATGATGTTAGATGCGCATAGGTCGTGCGCTATCGGATTCAGCTTGGACAACTCGATAGATAAGCAACATAAAAAAAGGCAAACATGGCAGCGACTAGCAGGGCGGAAGCGTCTGTGTATCCTAACGCTTCGGGAAACAAGACCAGTGTTTTGACCGCTCCTACGTGTCGCACTTAATCTACGAAGGTCGCACTTAATCTACGAAGGTTGTGGCCATCGGCTTGTATCCTTTCATCCCACGACAATAGCGCGCAGAGCCGCATGAATCTCTATGTAGTGGTGGATGGGTGGGTGGTGGCGTGACTGACGCCGACGAGTTATGTTGTGTATGTCGAAGCTGGGACTGGCGTGATGAACGCTGGTGGCATAGGCGGACACAGAGGGTGGGCAGCGGCCCACCCAGAATTTTGGAAAAAAACCGGACCCCCCCAGATATGAAGCAGATTAGGCCCAGTTTAGACTTTGGCCCATTTTGTTTTTCAGCCCAGACGCATCGAACGTTTCTCTGTGGAGCGAGACCCTCGAGCCAGACGCGAGCCAGAGCGATGGCTGGCGACGACCTAGCCGCCGCCCCGCCCTGCCCCGTCCGCCGCCGCCCCGCCCTGCCCCGCCCCCGTCGGTGACTCGGACGCCTCCCGCCGCCCCGCCCCCGTCGTACGCCCCCCGTGGCCTGCCGCCCCGCCCTGCCCCGTCCGCCGCCGCCCCACCCTGCCCCGGCCGCCACCGCCCTGCCCCGCCGTCGCCGCCCCGCCCCCGGCCGCCCCTAAGGTATAACCCACTCGGACACTCCTACCCATTTGCCCTTAGTTCCTTCCCATTTGTGAATTGCCCATTTGCCCAACCGAATAAGAATAAGCCCCAATTTGCTATGCATTGTGTAAATTGACCATTGCCCATTTTCTTCTAATTATAGTATTCATTATGAAAAGAAATAGCCAAATTGCATCTTTTTGTGGAGTGTGCCTGCGGCTTGCCCACCCTTGATTTTTTTCCTGCGTCCGCCGCTGGCTGGTGGCATGGCTGGTATGGGTTGCTTGAATGATGTAAGATGTTCACTGCAGCGCAGTGAGAGAACCGTAGCCTAGCCTGTACGTAGTTGACCGGTCGCGTGTGGTAGATTTCCCCTAGCCGTGCGCGTTTGTATGTAGCTCGTGCATCCTGATTTAGTGAAAATTCAATGCTAAGTAACCAGTCTAATAGGGATGATCCTTGTACGCTTACCTTTTCTGCATCTGCGTCTTTCGTTTTTCTAGTTGTGGTGCCTGAGTGGTAACTCAGTTTCCGTTACTGGTTTTTTCAACCTGGGTTTGCTAACAAGAACGGCAAATTCTCTATAGACTTAGGGTGTGTTTGGTTTAGCTGTGGATTCTGAAAAAGCTGCTGCGAACTGTGAAAAAGCTGCTGTCAGTTAACTGTGGATTCTCTTAAAGTTGTTTGGTTACAACAACTGTGAACTGTGGGTTTGGTCAAGAACTTTTATAATACCCCTCACACCTCCTCATAAGAGACTGTTTATATGCTAATTTGTCGAAAAATGTCTGACGTATGCACTCCTTTATTTTCAATTGATTCTTTGTTACCTTCTTTCCAAAAAAAAATTTCAAACTTCTCTACAAGGTTTTTCCAACCAATTGTACTTTAAAACCTAAGTGCCTATTTTCATTACTAATCTCTCGTTTGCAAATAGCAATGAAGTGTACCACGCGTTTGCTTCATTCCAGACTGTTTTTCCGCCTTCTCAGCATATTTCAGTCAACCAAATAAATATTTCAATGACTTCAATTAGATGTTTCCGTATAAAGAAAAAACAACATAGAGCATGGAGACACACGTACATACAGACTACAAGCAAGAGCTCGATCGATCATCGATCCAATCTACTGCTAACTTTGCATGCATGTAGCGATTGATCCTTCAAGGAGAACTAGCTACTAGCTAGGTAGAATACGGAGCGAATCCTACAGGGAGAACTAGCTATCTAGAATACGCACACAAGACTCGACATATACAAAGACGCGATCGATCGATCGATGATGCTTGCCGGTCTAGTCCAAGAAGGAGTATCCCAATCTGCCACTTTCCCTTCATCGCTCGAGTCGTGGTACTTGTGCGGAAAAGAAGATAGAACGAACCGGTCATTTTCACTTGTGAGTGGCATGGTGGGTAATTTTCATGTTTTTGACTCAACGTAACGCAGTGAAATCTGGGGTCGGACCAACTTTCAGTTTGCACTATAAAAATCTGCTGCGTTTCAAGAATCTGCTTCGGCTTGGTACCCCTTTGGTTTAATCTAGCTTTTGAACGTGAATCTGGTTCCAGAATCTCAACCAAACACACCCTTAATGCTGGTGCCGACCGAGGCCTATGAGCGCATCCACGCCGTTTTGATTGGCTGATGTGTGGGCCCTGTGAATAGCTGCCTCTCTGTGCTATGGGGCCTGCTGCGGTGGCTATTTTTTTTAAATAATACTTATTTTATTGGAATTTCGAGAAATATTGCGCAGATTTAGGAAATTTTAAAAATAATACGGCCTCGGCCTGGAGGAGGCCGAAAAGGCCGCGTCGGCCCGGAGGAGGCCGGCCGGGGCTCGTCGGCCCAGAGATGGCCGACCAGGGGGGAGAGAGGTTCACGGGCCGGCCGAGTGCCTGATCGGCACCGAGGGGCCAGGCTTCGGCCACGTCACGGCCGAAAGGCCCGTCGGCCTCCTCCGAGCCGACGAGGTCGTGTTAAGAGACCCGCCGGCCCTTCTTCCTCCCGCGGCTGCTCTCTCCTCTCTCTCTCTCATGTTCTTCCCAAACGAAAACCAGCAGCGTTTTAGAGCATCTATCCACTAGAAATTAGTGTAGGTTGTTTACTAAGGCTTTGGGGTGCCCGATCTATCATGGTGTAGGCTGTGGAGGCGAGTTGGATGGTGGGAGATTGGGTTTCGAAGGTGTTCGTGGTCGTGGTGGTGCTCCGGTGGTGGAGGCTCTGGGTGCACCTGTGGAGGAGGGTTCGGCTGCTGTGGTGGTGCTGCTGTCACGCTTCAAGGGTACGTGACTATTCTTACATTAGGATTAGGGTTTGTGTTATTTAGATTAGGGTTTGTGTTATTTAGATTAGGGTTAGTGTGTTGTTAGTATGGTAGGATTTTTAGTTAGCCCGGATGGATTCGTAGTTGGTATTGTATTAGTTTATGATTCCCGTTTGCAATAACTTTACGACAAGTTTTGATTACATCATTTAGTTGTTTCAGTATAATTAATGGGACGATCGTAATTATATTTGATACATTTTAAAATTTGACTAGGTGAGAAAAATGTCGGATGTAGTAAAATTTGTTTTCTACTACGGTGACGGTTCAGTACAAAAAAATGAAGATGGGATGGACCTGAGTCAGTTTCAGCACATCGAGTTGGATCTGACTGCCCCTAAAAATTGGTATGTTAGTCAGTTAAAATATTGGTTGGCAGAGTGTTTGGGATTAAATGCAGAAACACACACTGTCGGGGTGCACGCGTTATGGTCGAGGTCCAGTAAAAAAATTAGGTACACTCTGAGACCGATTGATCGGGATTCTCAGTGGGTGAACTGGTTGCAAGGTTGTGAAAACAGGGGAAGCCACCCAGTTGCCTTGTTGCTTCCTGTCGTTAAGGAAGTAAATGTCAATCCTCCTGAAGGCGAGGGTGGGCACCATCCAGGGCAGAGCAGTTCAGCAACCATGGAAATTGAACATGATGACAGCCATGGTTATGATGGAGGCAGTGGTTATGAATCAGGGCAGAGTAGTATGGTTGGAGGGCATGATGACGGTGAAAATGTGGAGGCAGATGGGGATGAGGAAGATGGCCGAATGCAGAACGAGATGGAAGATGAAGATATTGAGGGTGATTGCGGGGGCAGTGATTCTGATTCGTCGAATGACGCAGAGTACGAGCCGGAGGTGCCTTATCCAGCTTCATGGACTCAGGACATCTCATCTGGCATGACTCTGGACGATGGTCATGATTCTTCCTGGCAATATCACCAGAGCAGCATGGCTGTGGGAGCAATGTACGCTGACAAGCAACATCTGCAGGAAGCAATCATACAGTGGGCAATGTCGACATCAATGGTTTTCAAGACAACTGTGTCGAGTAAGAAATATCTGACCATGGAATGCTCGAGAATAGATTGTCCGGGTAGGGTGCACGCATATGTCCCCAAGTATGATACAAACTGGGTTGTGAGTGACATGGTAATGCATACATGTCGTATTCCCAGCATCCTTCAGGATCACCGTAATCTGTCATCCACGCTTATTGCTCGTTTGTTTTACACGGAGATAGTGGAGAGCAAGGCGATGGAAGTGAAGGCAATAAGGAACAAAGTCTTCACAAGATTCAATTTCAACATTTCTTATCGCAAGGTCTGGAGGGCTAAGCAGAGCGCGCTGGAGAAGAGATTTGGGTCATTCTTTGACTCATATGATTCTGTTGTCCGTTTGCTCCGCACGCTTCAGGCGAGGAATCCTGGCATATATGTTGATCTTCAAGACTTCTACATGCCAGAGTTCCCTACAGTTAGGGTGTTGCACCGTTTGTTCTTCTCTTTTGGTGTATGCATCGAAGCCTTCAGCCACTGCCGACCAGTGTTATGTGTCGATGGCACATTTTTGACCGGCAAGTACAAGGGTCAGATATTGACTGCTATTGGCCAAGACGGCAATAACCAACTGTTGCCCCTTGCTTTTGCTTTTGTTGAGAGCAAGAACACGGATAGTTGGACGTGGTTCTTTAGGTAGTTGAAAAAAGCAGTTGTCAAGGATAAGCAGAATGTTTGCGTTCTACATGACAGACATGCGGGTATACTCAACGCTATAAAGGCATTAACAAACCCTGGACCGGATGAAGAAACACCGTGGGTGGATCTTCAGAGTCGTTGGTGCATGCGCCATCTAGGTGCTAACTTCTTCTCACAGTTCAGAAATAAGAGTCTCATGAATCTGTTCAAAAAGCTCTGCAAGCAGAACCAGGAATGGAAGTACAATTTTATCCGTGGCAAGCTTGATGAGTTCACGAACAAACATGTTCGGGAGAGGAAAGCTGCACGTACTGCGGCTGTGGCGTTTCATGTAGCCCAAGTAGCGGCACAAGCAACTACAACGCATGCACCGCCTGAAGAAGAACCGATCGGTCTGTGTGATCTGCCAGGCTTTGACCCACCGGGCACGAGGAGAAAGGGTGGACGGTTGATTAAGAATTTTCAGCAGTGGACTGAGCATGAGCCCGTGGAGAGGTGGTCGTTGTTGCACGACTCATACGGAGCCAGATATGGCGTCATGACTACAAACCTTGCCGAAACATACAATTTTTTCCTCCGAGGGAACAGAGCCTTGCCATTAACTGCCCTTGTGGAGGGAATTTTCCAAGGCACGGTTAATTACTTCAGAGTCAAACGCCAGCAAGCCGAAATGCATATACTTCGCACTCCAAACTCACCCTGGTGTGAAAAGATTACGAAGTACATGGATGCTAAGATGGAGAAGGCACGAACTTTCCAAGTGGTTGCCATCGGAAATCAGGAAAGGAGGTTCGAGGTCCGCTTACCTACCGACAAGTTCGGTTGTGGCAATGTGTTGAGAACGCATGAGGTGAAGATTGGAAATGAAGCATGGCCAACCTGTGAATGCACATGCAACAAACCGAAATTGTTTCACCTTCCTTGCTCGCATGTACTTGCTACTTGTGGGCAGCTTGGTTTGGAAGCAATCTCGTTTGTCTCACCGTACTTCAGTCGTGAAGCTGTCTTGAACACATGGACAGGTGAGATGCAAGGATTCCGAGCCATTGGTAATTTCAACACCGTTGAGCCAAGTGAGAGGAGATACATTCCTGACCCAAGGTTACTTCGTCCGGGTAGAGGTAGACGGCAGTGTAGACGCATACGTAATGATATGGATGAATCAGAAGCTGGAGGACCTACCAGGCAATGTTTTCTATGCAACCAATTTGGCCATAGGGATACGAACTGTCCGGAGTTTGGACCTGGTGATGCTACGGTACGTGGAAGAGGCAACCGAGGCCGGAGAGGAAGAGGAAGAAACTAGAGTACCTTTATATTTATAATAAATGCAGACTACGTATCTGCCTCTATGTACTACTCTGTAATCGTGGAACCATTATGTTTGGATTTGTACTCGTTTAGCTACAAACTCAAAATTGTAATTTGTTTGGATTTGTACTCGTTTAAATTTTGTTATTTGGTCATTATATTATCATTTTAATCTGTCCTTACAGAGATGGCGGGGATGGCGTTGCTTAACCCGGTGGTGGACAGCAAGCATCGTGCTAAGCTAATGCAGGATAATGTTCTCCAACCTCTTATCACTCGTGGTCAGAAGGATAATTGGCAGATACACCCAGCTTGGATCGATCGGTAAGTTTTATATTTATTTTGCTCATAACATGTACTTGTCAAATAGTTAACAATTTTCTGATACATGCAGTTTGACGTGGGCTGGGCTCCCACCCTTTGCTCGCCTTGTTGAGGCGTGAGATGTGAGTGGTCGGCTTGCGATGGACCACTGTTTGCTCACCTGCTTGGTGGATCGATGGAGACCGGAGACGCACACGTTTCACTTTCGCTGGGGCGAGATGGCTCCTACTCTACAGGATGTCTTCTACCTATTGGGCCTTCCTATAGCTGGTGAGCCCATAGGTCCGTTACAGGCCCCTGATATGTGGTTTGAGGATATGGCAGACCGGTTCCAACATATAAATCCCAACGCAACTGTGTTTATGCATGAGGATCACGGACCCAAGCTTGATTGGTTGCTTAAATTCCAGGTTAGTACTACGTCATTGTCTTGTTTCATCTATCGCTTCAGCTAACCTTTACCTAACTTGTATAATTATTGTTTTCGGTGCAGATACAGAATTTTGGCACGATCCAGATGTCCGAGGCCCAGATTACTCGGAGCCTCGAGGCGTACATTATGTGGCTGCTAGGAAAAGTGATGTTCACGGAAAACCATGTCACCACTATCAGTGCGCGATACATCTCCATCGCATTGGAGATTGAAAGTGCGACACAGCCGTACCACATCACTAATCGTAGCTGGGGTTCTGCAGTCTTAGCGGCCACGTACCGAGGTATGTGCAACGCGTGCTTTCTTACGGCGACAAAGTCAGCAATTCTTGGATACCCTATGCTGTTACAGCTGTGGTCGTGGGAGAGGTTCCCCATTGGACGACCTGACATTTCGGCTGCCGACCCGTGGCCCCTCAACAATTATTTCGACGCGGAACACATAGACGACCCAACTTTTGGCACACTTTGGACACATCGCAAGGTATGTTCAATAATAGTTTACTAATTATGCTTGTCAATGAGTATCTTCCTGTTTACTTATACAATTTACGTCTGTGTTTTGCAGAGACGATTCGCTCGAGATCAGGTTAGGAACTGCTACCCGGCATTCAACGAGCAATTTGACGTTCTCTCCGCGGCTTCAGTTATTTGGGAGCCATACTCGCCTGACGCGATCGCGTCGAAATTCCCTGGAGGAATTTTTATCATGTGCACGCGAGATGAAGCATATTGGATGACGAAGTCGAAGATTATCTTCGACGTCAGCGTTGAGGAGATGGCCCAGCAGCGTGTTATGAGGCAGTTCGGTCTGCGTCAGATGTCGGTCCCCCCGCCTATGGATGCCCCTCTACCATACATTGTCCACCGGTACGTCCATTTCTTAACCACACAGTTTTGTTTAACACTTGTCATCCACAATTATGCACATGTTTCTTGTCTTGTAGATGGAGCAGGAAGGGAACTAACAGGACTGCGACACAATGGTTGCAAAGAGTGTAACCTTACGTGGCCGAGTGGGTTGATGCGCTGACTTGTCTCTGGGAAGAGGCGCAACCCTTCGATCCGGCGGAGTACGACGAGTACCTACAGTGGTACGTCAGTTCCGCAAGGGTTTCTCTCGTTCATCACGCCCAGCCGGATGTGATGCCGGCCCCTTCTACGTGGGATATGTACCCCAGCCAGTCTATGTCCGGCTCACGGCAACACGCGGTACAAATAATTAACTTCTCTACAATCATTTACTTTTTTTATATTGTCGTTCATTTCCTAAATGTCTATACCACTTTCAGGCTGAGTTGACGTGGGATCTTGGGAATGATATAGACCAGTTAGACCGTTCACTTTCGACCGGGCCATTGCTTACATGCGAAGAGCATCGGTCTTGGTTGCAGTCCGCTGCCCAGAGAGTGCGACGGATCTACGAGGCTATCACGTGTGTCCGCTCGTCAGACGTTCTCCCACATGATGCACGACGGCCATCCGTCCACGCAGCTGCCTCAACGGCGGGCACGGCGTAACGTGCAGCCACCTCCGGAGGCACACCGACAGCACCCGCGTCCACGTGTCGCACCACCTCCACCTGACCAGCCTGGAGGTTCGGGCTGGCAGCAGCAAAGTTACCACCAGGGGGGCTATCAGCAGAGGCCCGCTGGGGGCTACCAGCAGAGCCCCACTGGGGGCTACCAGCAGCGACCCTCTTCGGAGTACCAGCAGAGCCCCTGGACCGGCTTCCAGCCTCGTCCACCACACGGTATGTCGATTCGTACTACTACATTCTCATGTATTCAAAGTATTTACAAAATAACATGTTACATAAAATTTCTCGATTCTAGCACAATTCGACTTCGACTTGGGGCCTATTATCTCCGACTATTACTCGGGTGCGTCGGGTTGGGCGAGTCAGACGGACGTGTTTCCCGATGCGGACACCCAGTGGCTCAACATGTACAACACTCCTCCTCCACCCCCCACACAGGATACACAGCAGGCAGATGACGGGTCTTTGGTTCCTCCACGAGTCACCCGCCCACCCCATCGGTTTGGATGGAGAACTCCTCAGCCACATCCCCCACGTCGTGGCAGAGGCGATGACTGAGACTCTACTTATGTATCAGAGACATATGTTCGCTATTTTTCATGTACCGTAAGACCTATGTATGAGACATATGTATGCTACTTCTTTCCCTCGAGACTCTACTTATCGTTATGTACTATACTTATTTCTACCTATGTAGCAATATTTGATATGTCCGTAACCGGTATACATTGGTACGTAAGATAAGATACAACAAATCTCGATTACATACCGATCACACCACACAACAATAGGAAATGAAGGCACAACTACTAATTAATCGATACTGAAAGAAAGATACAACATAACTCAAATTAAAATTCTACCTACCCTTGCGCTTTGATGATGATTCCGGCTTCTTTCCCACACCCTTACTGGATGTTTCTGCCTTCTTCTCCTTGCCCTTACGCAGTGCTTCAACCCCCCTTTCCTTTGACGACGGCATGAAATCGTCTTCATCATCGCTGGAGTATACCCAGAGAAAGGAGCGACCATACCTCTCACGTATGTCTTGAGTTCGATGAATCGGCTCATTGGTAACATGCCTATCGAACTTATCCGCAAGTCTCAAGATTTCAGCACGGATTTGTTCTGTGGTCCTATACGGAAACCCATCTCGGCATAGCCTCGCCCCTAGCAAAGCGAGATGTCTCTCACTACCAATAATTTCTTCAAGTGGAACTTCCCTACCATGTACCTTCAAATAGGTGATAATCTTACCTAGATGCTCGGATGCGGCTATATGAAAGCCGGACACACACTTCTCACAAGGTACAATACACACCATGCTGGTGCTCTTTGAGAGTACCCCCCCCCCCCTAGAGTGTTTTTTATAGGACAATGGTGGCGGGAGGAACATGCGGGAAACGGTGGCGGGAGAAACAGGCGGGAAACGTTGGCGGGAGAAATAGGCGGGAACGACTTGCAGGAGAAATGGACGAAACGTTGGCGGGAGAAATAGGCGGGAACGACTTGCGGGAGAAATGGGCGGGAAACTGTGGCGGGAGAAAAAGGCGGGAAAAATCGGTGGCGGGAGAATTATGTGGGGGGGAGATGCATGCATGCAGGCCTCGGCTTTCCCTGGGCCGACAGGGACTGGTCGGCCTGCTCTGGGCTGATCAGGTCCATGCCAGATCCGTGCACGCGCGGATGCGGCCGACGAGCCCTGGTCGGCCAGCTCTGGGCCGACGAGGCCCAGTCGGCCTCCTCCGGGCCGACGCGGCCTTTTCGGCCTCCTCCAGGTCGAGGCCGTATCTCTACTGTATAATATTGCTTGGGGACTCCGGTCGTACGTCGTGGCTATTTTGCAATTTAACCCTTCCAAATAGTGAAATCAACCCGCAGTCCATACTGAAGTTGTAAGGTTTGCTTTTTAGCCCCCGGTACCGTTTCAGAACGGACGCGACCAATCTCCTCCAGGCGTCGTCCACGCTGTTCGCGGCGGCGCCGTCGCTCAGTGACATCCTCGGCACATCCTCCTCCTCTTTCTCCGACGGCGGCTGCGGTGTCGCGCTGCCGCTCCCGTTCTTCGACGCGCTGGTCCACTACGCGTGAGCTCGAGCTCGAAGGTATGGTTTGACCCCCCCCCCCCCCCCCGCCCTGGAACCAGCAAACAATCGGAGCCTGGAACGGTTTCACCCTCCCCTACATGCTCTCTCGAAGCTCTGAGATGGTGCCTCAGATGAAGGCTCCCGACGTTATCATGGTGGCCATCGCGGTGAGAGGGAGCAGCAGCACAAATACTCCCCAAAGTCGACCCGAACGCCGGCGGCCTGCTCCAGAAGCTTCTAGAAGCCGCCGCGGACCCCTCCACTCCGCTCGCCGCGGCCCGCCTCCACACCCACCTCCTCCACTCCGGCCACTACCATCCTATCTTCCAGGCCTCGCTCGCTACTTGTTCGATGAAATTCCCGTCCCATCTCCGCGCCTTGCCAATGCACTCTTCCGCGCCTGTGTCCGAGCACGGCAGTGGCGTTACGTGCTCCTCCTGCTCCCTGGCCTTCACGTTGCCCCTCCTTCTAAAGTCCTGTGACATGTTGTCTTACCTCGCCCACGGTCGCGCCATGCACGTGCTCGCCGTCCGCTCTTGTGCCGCTTACAAAGACGCCTTCATTGCTGCAGCGCTCGTGCATATGTATGCGAAATGTAGGGACATGGTCGGCTCGATCAACACATACAATGCATTTGTCTCCATGTTACTTTGATGCGATTCAGATTCTTTCCAGTTCATCTGTACTTCTGAGTTCTGATAGCTGTTTTAGTCTTGCATGGTCTTTTCATGAGAATAAGGATTGCAGTTATTGTCAAGAATGGGAGTATATTCCCATCGAACCACGTGATCTAAATTTCAGAATTCTAATTTTGTACCTCCTTTCTCTCTGCGTTAGGATTTTTGGAGTTCGTCACTCTGTGTTGTTTCCATTTTAAGCACCTTGTTCAGATTGAGTGCCACTCATACCATTCAGTTTTCTTACTGCGGCATTTATTCCATTCTACTTCTAAGTTTCTAACATTTATTCCTTACTATGCCTACCTGGAAGGATAGCCGTCTTAATAACAACAGCATGTCAGGTCAAATTCCCAAATCCTTGACTGATATCACTATTCACTACCCTTCAAGTAATGTAAGTTGCACGTTGTACCTTTTATTCTTTTTCATGTAGTTTCATTATGTGCTGGGATGAGTATGTACAATAATGCAGGGATCTCTCAAACAACAACCTGTCATGAGCAGTAATCCCAATCCATCCCCGTCCATCCGGGCGAGCTTGCACTCACAGCTGGTGTTACTGACTGCCACTGATATGTGCGGTTCATGTGGGGAATGGGAGTCATCGAGGGGTAGGTCCAGTTCTGCGATGTCTACGGCCTCGACGACAAATTGCTCGCCATGGTCCTAGGCTGTGCTCATCGTCAACTTCCTCTATCCGCTCACCTCTCTGGTATGATTCTCCATGATCCCAATCATGATTTAAAATATACTATGGGTTTTATGAGGGATCCATTTGACTTGCTGTAGTCCCTAAGAACAAAAAATGCTGAGGGCCTCAGACTCCATGTTACATGATTCAGATGACTGGTCTTTTTGTTGCACAAAGGAGTAAAAGTAGAACAGGCTCCGGAAAGCAACTAAAATGCTATTCGTTAATTAAGACAACCAAGTTTGCTACATTTGCAAGGTCTTCTAGGCAAGGTATTCGAAACTTTGTTTTCGGTTCCCGTTTTACTTCTGAAGATCTTAGAGACTTTACAATATATTTTGTTAGATATGATTAGCAAGTTTATTTACCAATTGCCAGTGCATATATGCAATACGGGTTATGCAATATGGATTGAGTCTGATGTGGATATACTAATTTTGACATGAAGAATTCGATTGACACTTCTGTTGTAAAGTTTATACATAACCTAAGCATGGTTGGTGGCTTGGTGCAATACTATTTTATCTTTCATTTGTCGTTCAATACTACTTTCAGACCTCTAAATCATTCTCTCCATTTGAAATAATTCAGCTGTAATCCAATAGGTCCTTTAGCATTACAGAGATGACGGTCCATAGTGTGAATCATATTTAATCAATCTATAGGTATAATAATTCATCATTGGAAGGCACGTCCCATGTTTGGGAAGAGAAACATGGTGTCGGAGCGTAAACAAAATGCTTTTGGTTCTGAACCCAAAAGATCTTAAGGTCACTTGAGTTCATTAAATTATATTGTAACCAGTAAATGATTTTATTTTAACTACTGAATTGTGTTGTTTGTATTTTCTTCTCATGTAGATTCTTTGGATTGTACTTGGGAGAGAATTGCCAAGGTCTTTTCTGTACAAACTGCGAGAGAATTGGGTGCTTGATTCTATAGAGAAAAATCTTATCCTGAACTAGGCTAGGTAGTTACATCCATAGGCTACACACTCTAATTTAGGCTGCACGATGCGCTGATGGCATCTGATGGCATCTTCGCCCCTCTGTGGCCAGTGCTTCGACGCTTCTGCTCATTGTGGCGGTGGATACTTATGCTAAGGTAATGATGCGCTAGCTTTACTTTGCTTGGTGATGTTTACAGCATAAATTGGTAGGTTGTACTAGGTTCTTACTTGCTCTGTTTTTTGGTTCCAGGCAGTGATAGGCCAAGGATACATTTCCCTGACTCCTAAAATTATTATGTTTATCTTCAAGACATTTTTCTCTCTTTGCCAATCATATGTTTCTGCTACATTTATCACAATTTGTTATCAATATAGCATGGCATGATCACAAGACTAGAGGTGATAATTTCCAAAGATGATACTATAATCATTCTTCAACGTTATAGCTTACAAGGTTTTAATTGTTGAGAGATATAGTTTCTATTGTATAATATATTGTTATGAGGAAGAGTTGCAATCATTGCATAATTTTTTACTAATACAGAATGTCCAAAGTTTATTGATACTTTGTCGAAGTAGAGAACTTTACACTATACATAAAAATATTTGATGACAACTTCTTTTTTTTTGGTAAAAGAACAACTCGTGGATACACGTGCACAATTACTAGGATACTCACTTCGTTGATTCATTTTTGGGTTCTTTTCAATAAAGTTATCTTATTTTCCCATACATGTCCTTGTCTCGAGTAACATAATTTCATTTTATTTCATGTTTATGGAGCTCGTGTGGTAAGAGAGCAATGCACAAAGATGACACCTATGAGGGCGCTGAGACAGGGTTTTTAGGTGATGGGTTCATGCAAGTCTAGAGACAATCACATGGAGCCGGTTTTGGTTCAATTGACTAATCGGATCAACTAAGGGTGAAGCATAACATTTGCGCTCCAAAGCCATCTCTGTGAACGGAGCTTGGTGGAATCTTAGTCAAAATAAGAAATGTTGGGTTATTTTTTTCCGTGATATGATGATGTCAAATTCTTCATTTTAAATAAAATATATTTAAGGCACATAAGCATCTTATTGTTTTTGGAACATGATGCCCTCATTGATTTCTATACACATAAATTCTTATGTGCATTATGTTTACATGGATGGAAGTATAAAGATTCGAAAAACACACAGCAACACACAACATGTCTGGACACATGTGTTTAACATATACATGTAGAATAGATTTAAAACATCTTATGGTATGAAACAGAGGGAGTGTTGTGTATGTATGATTGCTTTAAGCATTTTTTATGAAATTGTAAAACTTCTGAAAAAAGATTATAGCATTTCAAACATGCCCTTATAGTAGGTGAAATAAAGTATGCAACAAATTAACTGACATATAAAGTTTTTCTATACAGCGAGTTATATTGCGAACAAAGTTCATACCCGTTGCAACGCACGGGCATTTCATCTCTAATCCAATGTATACATGTCTTTATACTTCCGTGGCAACACACGAGTAGTTTGCTAATTTATCCATATGAAAGGATCACAAAATTTTCACCATTTTTTTTTGTAACTTAGTCTAGGTATAAGATTCAAGGGGAAAACATGGGAGTCCTCAATCCGTTGTTGACATTCTTCTTCAAAACTTATTGATTTGATTTGTGTAAATTTAAGAGATTATATATTATTTACATATATCAGTCTAAATCTGTTCGCCCGTAGCAACGTACGGGCATTTTACTAGTTATTTTTAAAGTTTCCTAAATCTGCGCAATATTCCCCGAAATTCCAATAAAAAAAGTATTATTTAAAAAAATTTAGCGCTGCGGTGCGTCTCAATCCTTCCAGCGCGTGCTACCTATCTTTCCCGTCGTGTGCTTGGTCGGCCAGACCCACCGCCGCCAAGCGCGCCGCCGACCCGCCACTGCCGTCCAGCTCCACCCCGGCGCCCCGTCGGCAGACGTCCATGCCCCGCCGGACTCCGTCCCACCCCGGCCGGCCGTCGTCCCTGCCCCCACATGTCCTTTCTCCTCCCCCTGACCTCCCGCGAGGCTGCCCGGCGACAGGCGTGCACCGCGTCCTCTCCTACCCCTCTCTCCGTCGTCGCCCCATCCCCTCCTTTTCTCCTAGCATCACAACCTGATGTTGCCTCCAATCACCGGCAACCACAACGGGATGTGCTGCCCTCTGCTTTCCCCTGACCGGATCCGTGCTCCCCGATTGGGCCTGCCTCGAGCACGGTGGTCGGGCAAGAGGCGCAGCCGAGTGGAAGCTGGAGGCCAGGGACGGCGGGCGAACGCCGCAGACGAGCAACTTGGCTCGCAGCTGGAGGCCAGGTACATGTCATCTCCCCGTCTCCTTCTTTGACCCTTTCCATCTCTCCTCTTAACAGCATAACTTCGCAGCGATGTTGCATCTCCATCTTCCAATCTACGATTCCAGGACGCATCTTGCCGGTGCTGCTTGCATGGGGTTATTTGGTTGTTTGCAGACTGCCGGCCTGGTTTGCCTGCTACTGGCTGATCGCTTTGTTATGTTGTTAGGCGCCATTGGTGGGTGTCTTTTTTTTATGGTTGGTGGGTGTCTTCTTGCATAGGTGAGGCTGGATTTTGTAGTAGGCTTTGTGTATCCTGCGTTGATTGGCTGATTGCTTTTTGTTATTTGTTTGTTATTAGTTGTTTTATTACTATGTCAGGTGATGCATTCGTGGCATTTTTTTGGAGAACAGCTGGAAACTGACTTGTGACTCCTCGGCGTGTCGATCCTTGACTGCGCCAGACCCTTATTTATTGAGGATTGCCACACTGAACTTGGATGCTTCATCCATTTAGAATTTCAACAATTTCTCTAGGCAATTCATATCCCATGGAGACGCAGATGTCATCAGAGAAGGACACAGTAGTTTCCAAAGTAGCCACACTTCGTCTAAATGTTGACCATTTTCTACAACTCTGAAGACAAATTACCTGCATAGATTTACGGTGTAGCATTGGACGCTGAAAATAATGTTCGGCTTTGCAGGGTCTTTCGATGAAGAAAGCTCCGGTTGCAGTACCTGACCGGCAAGATCAGACCGTTATAGGTACTGAAGATCGTATTGTGAGACTGTCGTGTGGATGTGATTATATCTGTCTAGGATGATCTGGTGGTGCAGATTCATATAAAGACATGATTGATTGATGAGTGTTTGTATTCTTGTGCTCTGTTGTAAACTATTTTTCTTGGAAATATCATTTTTATGGGCTGTTTCAGTTATATCAGTTCTGTCAAACCAATTATAGAGCGATAATTTCTCAGATGCTCTAAGGACCGTGCGGAAGTGCGTGATTTTTGTAGACCCCATTTGCCTCCACTGAAACGGCTGCGCACGATCAAATATTCAAATCACCCACTGATGCACCACAGGTTAAGCCAGACAGGCGGCGAAGCGCGCTGTTCATCTAGTTTGATGTATCCATGGTGCGCAGAGCGGTCGCAACGAGAGCTAACGGACATGCGACCACGGACACCACTAATGGATATAGCACGTGTGCTCCGCGTGATTATCAACCAGCTACCAGTCGCCATGTGTGCGTGTGTGGTAGATGATACGCATGTCCTGATAGTCCTGATCCCTTCCGCTTGTTTTCTCTCCCGACAGCGGTAGCCGTCTCGTGCCTGCAAACGAAATAGAATGCCACCGTGCAAGGACGCTACGTAAACAACGTGTGTAGTCTTTGTGCTCTCGTTACGACGGAGCCAACTCTGTTGGATGTCCATTAGCTACAACATCCTACCAGAACTACACCCTATATCAGATGTGGATGATCAGATGCCTATGTGCAGCTACCATCGTGGACAACCAGCTATTTCGATCATACAACTTACCCCCTTACCGTGACATGCTTGCATACCTCAGCATCAAGAATGAACGTAGCACGGGCAAGGGACCACCAGTGGATGATAATATGTGGCTTTATGTCGTGGTTGCTCAGTACTAAGTTCAAGCGCAGATGGCAATCAACGAGAGCCAGTGGTGAAATTAGATTCGCAGACAGATAACAGCAAACTATATTGGAAAAACTTGACAACATGAAACGTGTATTTCTTTTCAAAATAAAGATTACAATAATTCAGCAATAATAAAATAAGATTACAAGCACCGACTTGAAAAAGAGTGCAACTTCCATAAGGGAAGAATGCTAAACATGTTTATTAAGACTCAGCCTTCTCCGTGGCACAGGAACCATTTAGGCCTAGCAAA
Source organism: Poa annua (assembly GCA_026929855.1). Taxonomy (NCBI): domain Eukaryota; kingdom Viridiplantae; phylum Streptophyta; class Magnoliopsida; order Poales; family Poaceae; genus Poa; species Poa annua. The sequence continues at coordinate 86,091,278 of CM049430.1, forward strand.
AGAGTAGAAAAGCAGATGTCAGATTAGTGACTACTCAATTACTAACTAAATCAATATGATCAAAACAAAATAAAACAAATCAATCTGTGGCACAACACACAAACACTGACCTAACCACCAACCTCCCGTGCTCACCCCAATCCTTCCAACCCACTAGATATTTTCCTCCCCTCCACGGCGCCACCACCTCGCATTGAGCACCACTTCCGGCGAGGTGGACCCCACAACAGTTCCTCCCTCCCTCTCCCCCTCCCCCTCTCCCTCTCCCCCTCTCTACATGTTCAGGAAAAACTAGAGCTGCCAGGTGGGGAAGGAAGAATGGAGGATGGGATGCACACTGGGTTGGGCCCTTGGCACGGTCACCCGGTAAAGAGCTGCCCGGTAAGATATATACTTTACTAGTTAACGAGCTACTGAATCTGCAAAAAGAACTATCTACCACACGCATTGTTGACCTAGCACGTGCAGTCCACAAATGCATCAGGCTTGACAAGATTTTAAGTCTACCACTAACCATGTTACTTACTACTCCTTACTATTCATCCCGTACAAGTACTTTGTTAGCAGTCCGTGCGTCTTGTGATTCCCTAACAATACAAAAACCGCGTTGGCAAAATCAGCTGCGTTGTCTCTTGTCTAACAAAACTCGACACTGGCGCACCAAGTACCGCACATGATACAAGTGATTATGTTGTAGTGCCACTATAAGAACAATGTTGGAGTACAATAGAGCACAAGAAGAAACTTTCTCACAGGGCTGTGATGCCCGGAGAGGTAGCTGATAAGACAGTAGAATAGTAGATGCTAACAAGGATGCTCTAGTGTGAATCTGGAGAACGGCAAGGAGACCTCAAGGCACTTGTTCCTCGAGTGTGCCTTCAGCAGCTACAGCTTGGCATGACAGATCAGATGCATCAAGGGGAAACAAAAATTTCAACATGCCCTTCAACAACGTGCTGCCCTGCCAGGAATTCCTGGTTCATCAAGTCAAGAAGGACCACACAATTCTCTCTTTCAGATTTTAGATAATTCAAACTGAGTTTCCAACTGTAAGTACTTTGCCCCAATTATATTCAATAGAGGAATCACAGCAGCTCTATAAGTGTAACTACAAACAGGAATTGTCCTACTTATAAACACTAGCACATCCCAGTCGGAGGTGTTTGTGCACCGCGAACTGTGACATTGTAATTCTCAAATCTAATAAAAGGTTAGGAGATAAAGGTGCCCTACTGATACTAGATTAATTGCAAGTCTGTCACTATGATGTCATTATCTACAAAACTGGGAAGAGACAAAAAGGTATCCCGGGTCATACACTCATACTCACCCCCTGACGCCACTTTCTCTTCACCTTCCAATCAGGTTGCAGCTCCCCCTGATAAAGAAGTGCCCCTTTGTTCCTACAAGCATAGGAATAAGAACAATCAGCCTAACAATTTGCACAAAAAGGCTCCAAGAAAGCAAGAACAGAACAGGGAAACGACTCGCTCACCAAGTACCACGGTGGCAACAGGTGAGGATATGGTAGATAAGGCTACAAGGACTTGGTTGACCACCATTGTCTTTGATACATCCATCCGTTGTTGGCACCCATGTCCGACTGCCCAGGTGGTATTGCCCAAGGTAATATTCCTTGGGATGGAGAATTACAATGGAGTCACCCACAATGGTAGGGTGCACCTTACTGCTTACACTCAGAACCCTTTCTTCAATAAAAAGAGCATTTCCTCCAATGCTAGTTATGGGGACGATCCTGTCTAGGATAATGTCAGTTAGTCTGTAAACCAGAACATGTGTTGAATGCCGACCATTACGGCCGATCACAAGGATCTCTGAATTACAATCTGCAAGGACATAAGGAATCTGAAGTCTGCCTGCCGGACACGTGGCAATCAACTTTGGCTCCGGCAGTAATAACAACCGACCTGAGCGCGCCGGCCATATCCTCATCCTGGGGGAGGTCAATTTCGAAGATCTGCAGGTCGCTGTCAAATGTGGGGCAGCGCATCATGTATATCTTGCCCTGGAATGACATTGGCCTCCAATGGTGTGATATGGTCCATGCCGAGAGCTTCCATTGCTTGTCCATGGTGGTTGCACAGGCTACCCGGGCCAAATTAAAAAGGGCAATCATGACAGTGACGACTCCATCCGCGCTTACCCTGAATGAGGTAGCACTGACGGTCCTGTAAAACGACCAATTCACTATCTGCTGCTGCCTGGGTGTAAACCCTGTTCTCAGGGTTGCGAGAGGCGGCAGCTTTGCAGTGTCGCCGGTAAAAGGGTGGAGCAGGAGGACCGCGGTATCCTGGTCACGCTGCAGAAGGAGGAGGCCGTCAACTGAGTCAAGAATACAGTGGTTGCTGAACAGTGGGAGCCGGACGCTGACGAAGGCACCGGTGGATAGGTTGAAGAAGCGGATGTACTTTCGTAGCTTGCCGTGGCCGGGGTGGAGGCCGTGGCCCTCGGGCAGCATCATCCACCGACGCGGGTGGAAGCGCGGATTGAGGACGCCGCGGCCGCGTGGGCAGACGGTACTAGACCGCCAGTTAGGGCAAACGGCGCGGAATCGGACATACTCAAGCAAGTCACCAGCCAGTACCCGCCAACCGATCAGGCGGACTAAGTCTTCGTGCAGCGAAGACCACGAAGATGCATCGGATTGCAAGGTGGAAGCGCCGTCAGTGGCGGCGTGACGGCGCTTCCTGCTGCACGCAGCCAAGTGGAGAAGGCGATTGCTGCTGCACGCAGCCAAGGCCAAAGGGGGATTCCTGCTGCTGCACGCAGCCAAGGCCGAAGGGCGCCTCCGGTTCATCGACGATGACATGAAAACACTCACCCGGATAGCAGATCTGGTTCGAAAAAGCAAGATAGATCGAAGCGAAATAGGTCAATCGTACCCTAGAAGAAGAAATAAATGATAACATATTGTTTCGGCATACCAACGTGCGTCAGGTCAGCTAAAAAGGAAGGGCGCTAACACAAGAGTTAAATACACTAACAGGTCCCTGTGCTTCTTGGGATGGCTCGATTTAGTTCTAATACTTGAAATTTGCAGAATTTTACGCATTGGGCTCAATTTAGTCCAATTTAATGTTTGTCATCAAATTTAAGTTGTCGCAGATGACACTTGGACTGGAATATTACAAGAGCACCCTCTCGCGTATCCCTCATCGAGACAAGCCAACATGATTTCGCCTTTGGGGCCTACGCTTCCGACACGGTGGACGTCGACGGCGCGCCTTCGCTGCTAGTGCATGCATGTGTCGGGTACCGTCCCTGAGGGAGTTACTTGTTGAGGTTGTGAGGTTGTTGTGTCTGCGCTGCATGCGCTCGTCGGTGGGAGGTGGTTCATGGGCATTACTTTTCAATGGGTCCACCCATTAAAAACATGTTACATCATGCAGACATCGTATTTCCCGGCATGTCATAAATAATATTAAATTGACTAAACTTGTCCATCGGTGCTATCCAAATTGTGGTAGTTTTTTACAATTTCTTTGATGCGAGAGGGTGTTCTTGCAAGGTTACAGTCCATATGTCGTCTGTGTCGGCTCAATTCGACGGCAAGCACCGAATTATACTAAATCGAGCCTAATTCATAAGTACACGGGTAAAATTTAGCAAATTGCGAGTACGAGGATTAAATCGAGCTAGCCCGACAAGTACAAGGACTTTTAGTGTATTTAACTCCTAACACAATGCTAAGGGCTCCAGCCTCTCACAGGCGCCCCAGGCCATTTCTTAAGGGCATCTCCAGTCGTTCCCCAGCGCCCCCATGACGTGTTTTTAGCGTCGGCGCGAAAATCCATCAGGCGCCCCCCGGAGTCGATATAGCGCCGGTTAGCGTCGTTTTTCGTGTTGTTTCCTGGATTCCGCTTGGGGGGCGAAAGGTGTGCGCGGGCCAGATCCGAGAATAAGCGATTTCCCTCCATAATTTTGAGCTCCCCCCCCCCCCATTTTCCCAACAAATAACTCGCCCACCCGCCCGATCCCGCCATTTTCCCACAGTTCTGGCCGACATGGCTCCCGCCAAATTCACAGGCTCCCGAGCTGCCACCACCGCTGCTGATTGCTTGCAGGTATGTGGTTGGGAAACCCCAAGAGGAAGTTGTGAAGTAGTGCAGCAGAAAGATTTCACTCTGTTATGAAACCAAGGTTATCGAACCAGTAGGAAAAGAGAATTCTCTCGAGGTGTTAACGGCGCCAGAAATCTTGGTGCTAAGTTGACGTGGAGCCTGCACACAACACAATCAAAATATTTTATCCCAACTCAACAGTGAGGGTGTCAATCCCACCGGCTTGCTGTAACAAAGGATTAAACGTATGTGTGGAAGAAAGATATTTGTTTGCAGAAAGTAACAAGTTTGCAGTTGGTGGTTTATCACATTAAAGAGAAGAACCGGGGTCCACAATTCACTAGTGGAGTCTCTCCATAAATAATAATAACATTCATGCGGGTAAAGAAATTACAGCTTGGCAATTGATAGAATAAAGAAGTGCATAACAATGCGTATACTAACGTTATGATGTCTAGTGTGAGATTCATTTTGGCATTACAACAATATATATAGACCGTTCCAATCACATCTATGACTAATAATCCACCTTCCGTCTAGCGTCCGCACCCCTTTCACTATTAAATTGCACGCAACAGATTATCGACTTAAACACTTTGTGTAAAGTAAGTAAGTAACATCTTCCTTAGACAAAGTACTACTGTTTTATATCTAGTAGCAACAGTACATCCATAACCGTAGAGCTAGTTTTCACCACCCCATATTAAATTGAGACATGAAGCTACTATCGAGCATAAATACCACCTCTTCGAGTCACAAGCATCTACTTGGACAGATCATCTACTAGTAACGGAGAGCATGCAAGATCATTAAATAGCACGCACAAGATATATTATGAAGCAATAACTTTAGTACTCAATATTCATCGGATCCCAGCAAACACAACATGAAGTATTACATAACGGTGATCTTGATCATGATAGGCAGCTCACAAGATCAAAACATGATAACACAAGAGGAGAAGACAACCAGTTAGCTACTGCTATGGACCCGTAGTCCAAGGGTGAACTACTCACGCATCAGTCGGAGGCGGGCATGGTGACGTAGAGCCCTCTGGTGACGATTCCCCCTCCCGGCAGGGTGCCGGGGAGAAGTTCTGATCTCTCCCGAATTGTTGTTGACGTCAGCGGCGGCTCGGGACCCGTGGAGGAAATATTGAACTGTGCTAGGGATTTTTGTTCGGAGGGTATTTGTAGGCGAAAGAGCAAGGTCGGTGGAGGCCCGAGGGGCCCACACCTATTGCTCGCGCGGCCAGGAGGGCTGCCGTGCGAGCACGTGGTGCCGCCTCCTCGGCCGTCCACTTCGTGTCGTCTTCGGTCTTCTGGAACATTCCCAATTAAAAACGGACTTCAGAAAAGAAATCGTCCAATTCCGAGAATATTCCTTAAGTACTTTTCTGAAACCAAAAACAGCAGAAAACGGGAACTGGCACTATGGCATCTTGTTAATAGGTTAGTCCCAGAAAATGCATAAAACTATATAAAATGCATATAAAACATGTAATAACTTGGTATAATATAGCATGGAACATAAGAAATTATACATACGTTGGAGACGTATCAAATCCCCAAGCTTTATCATCTATGCCGCTGCACTTTCTTTGCTCCCTACAACTGTCGCCTGGTCTAACAAAGCAGCTGGATAGAATTCTTCGTCAGTGCTTGTGGAGAGATAATCCAGACACACCAAACAGTCTTTGGCTGCGTGGGATACTATTGTAAAGCCCAAACAAAGTCGTGGATTGAGTGTGGTTGATTTTCAGAAAAAAATGCATCTCTGCTCTTGAAGTTTTTAAACAAGTTTTACAACAAGGACAACACTCCTTGGGCAGATCTGGTGTGGAAGGCGTACTATGATGGAAAAGTACCACATGCTGATAATCTGAGAGGTTCTTTTTGGTGGCGCGATGTCATGAAATTGGTGGACAATTTCCGACGAGTCACTTTTGTGCAACCTGGAGCTGGTGACACATTCATGTTTTGGTTGGATAGATGGTAAATAAATGGTTCTGTTATGTCAATGAAGCAAACGTTTCCTCGGCTGTGTTCCTTTGCAATTCAAGATGATATTTCTGCGGCTTTGGTCTTTGATGGTTTGCATGATCTAGTAGGCTTATTTCACCTACCACTGTCTAGACAGGCATATAGTGAGTTGGGTAGTATGGAGGCTCTCTTGAGGAATGAACCATTATCGCTTGATAGGGATGTTTGGACCTGTTGCTGGGGGCGGAGCGTACACAACCAAGAAATTCTATTTGCACATTCATGCACATATTGTGGTGCCGAAAGTCTATGACTGGATCTGGGAATCGAGCTGCACTATGAACTTCAAGGTTTTTGCGTGGCTACTGTTGAGAGATAGATTAAACACAAAGGACCTGCTCAAACGTCGGCATTGTAATGTGACAGACGATTACACATGCTCCCTATGTGTGACTCACACTTTTGAGGATAGACAACATCTGTTTTTTATATGCAATTTCAGTCAAAGGGTATGGAATTACCTGCAAATCCAGTGAACTGGCATGATGACCTGCAGGTAGTATTTCATGTGGCAAAAAGGAGTTTTCGGCATGACTTCTTCATGGAGGTGGCCATTGTGGTCTGCAGAAATATTTGGTTACATCGCAATGGTGCAATTTTCCGAAATGAGAGGCCTTCTTTTGGTCGGTGGAAGTGTGGTTTTGTACATGATATGACCCTACTTACTTATAGGATTAAAGCTAAGTACATGATTAGTCTTAAGGCTTGGATAGATGGTTTACGCTAGATTGTTCCTTCTAATCTTTTGTAATTAGGTAAGGTTCCTCCAGCTTTTCCTTTACATGTTTGTACAATTGTGGTTCTGAGTAATAGAAAATGGAAAATCCTGTGGGGTTGTTGCACTACAGTCGCGCTTCAAAAAAACATCCCCAAGCTTAGTTCTACTCGTCCCGAGTAGGCAATAACTATAAAATAAGAATACTTTCTAAAGTGACATACTTTAACACAATATTGATCACGTAATAATGTAAGACATGTAAAGTGAGATCAAATAAATAAGTGTTGTAGTTTATATAGATATCAAATGAGTAATAAATAAACAAGTAGGCAAATCAAAGTAAAGCTTTCAATGATATAATACTAGATAGCAATCAACTGTGCAAAGTAGATATTAGAGATGATTTAAACTTCAAGCACAACAATATAATCATCTAATGCTTCCACCAAACATGACAACTTTGTGAAAGGATCAAATCAAGCAATATCAATATGCACGCAGAAGATCAACTCTTTATTTGTTCAAAAGAAACAAGCAAGCGTTCAACGTTGGTTCCTGGCACCAAGATGTTTTGGCTAAGAGAATGTTAAGGGGGATTTGGAAGGCCAACGGAAGAAAGTCTCACAAAGATGCAAGTGATCATTAGACAAGAGGAAGTCTTACAATCAAGGGTCAATTGGTTTTGTGCCATACCTACCTTAGTTCTATATGTTTGTGCCATACCCGCGTTGTTTCTCTGGTCTGTGCCCAGGTTTGCTCACAACACTCATTTCCCTCTGGTCAACCTACTTTGACCCGCACTTGGCCTGACTGGTGGGGTCGGCCTGGCGCGGCTTGGCTCGTGTGTCGGCTCGGTTGGGATTTCCTGGGGTCGGCGTGTGGGGCTGGGAACTAGTCTGACTTGTGGGGCTGGGGCACTAGTCTGACTGGTGGGGACGGCACGTGGGGTGCTCATGGGGTCGGCGTGGGGTTGGCGCGTGGGGTCGGCGCGTGGGGTCAGCGTGGGTCGGTTAGGATTTGCCCGCCCACCCCTGCCATGGCTAATAAAAGGGGGCCGCCTGATGCTTTCTACAGGTGGTTGGTGAACCCCAAGAGGAAGGTGTGAAGTAGTGCAGTAGTAAGATTTCTCTCAGTTATGAAACCAAGGTTATCGAACCAGTAGGAGATGAGAAGTTCCCTCGAGGTGTCAACGGCGCCACAATCCTTGGTGCGACGTAGGAGACGTGGAACCTGCACACAATACAATCAAAGTATTTTGTCCCAACTCCACGATGAGAGTGTCAATCCCACAGGCTTGCTATAACAAAAGGATTAAACATATGTGTGAAAGAAAGATGTTTGTTTGCAGAAAGTAACAAGTTTGCAGTTGTGGTTTTATCAGATTAATGAGAAGGACCGAGGTTCACAGGTCACTAGTGGTGTCTCTCCATAAATTATAATAATATTCAAACATGTGTGGTAAACATATTACAGCTGGGCAATTGACAGAATAATGATGAGCAAACCAATGCATATACTAACGTCATGATGTCGTAATGTGAGATTCATTCGGGCATTACAAAAATATACATAGACCGTTTCAACCGCATCTATGACTAATAATCCACCTTCCGGTTAGCGTCCGTACCCCTTTCAGTATTAAGTTACATGCAACAGATTATCGCCTTAAGCACTGCGTGTAAAGTAAGTAAGTAACATCATCCTTAGACAAAGTACTACTGTTTTATCCCTAGTAGCAACATTACATCTACAACCTTAGAGCTTTATGTCACTGCCACAGATTTAATAGAGACATGAACCCACTATCGAGCATAAATACCCCCTCTTGGAGTTAGGAGCATCTACTTGGCCAAAGCACACATAAGTAACAGAGAGCATGCAAGATCATTAAATAACACACACATGATATATTAAGAAGCAATAACTTTATTACTCAATATTCATTGGATCCTAGTAAACACAACATGGAGAATTACATAAAGATGCACTACAAGAAATATGTCAACTGGTGACTGATGCACACGGTGGGTGTGTTGTTGGGAGACCCCAAGAGGAAGTTTAAAGTAGTGCAGCAGTAAATTTCCCTCAGTATGAAACCAAGGTTATCAATCAAGTAGGAGATGAAGAATTCCCTCGAGGTTGTTGGTGGCGACATTGGCACGGCGCAACACCAGTGTCAGCAACGAACGTAGAGCCTGCACACAAACAATCAAGATACTTTGTCCCAACTTAACAGTGATGTTCTCTATCTTACCGGCTTGCTGTAACAAAGGATTAAACGCATGTGTGAAAGAAAGATGTATGTTTACAGAAAGTAACAGGTTTGCAGTTGTGGTTTTATAAGATTATTGAGAAGGACCGGGCTCCACAGTTCACTAGTGGTGTCTCTCCATAAATAATAATAACATTCATCCATGCGTGGTAAACAAGTAACAACTAGGCAATTGACAGAATAATGATAAGCAAACCAATGCATATACTAATGATACGGTGTCTAGTGTGAGATTCATTGGGGCATTACAACAATATACATAGACCGTTCCAATCACATCTATGACTAATAATCCACCTTCCGGTTAGCGTCTGCACCCCTTCTAGTATTAGGTTGCATGCAACATATTATCGCCTTAAGCACTGTGTGTAAAGTAAGTAAGTAACATCATCCTTACACAAAGTATTACTTTTTTATCCCTAGTAGCAACAATACATCTACAACCTTAGAGCTAGCTGTCACCACCCCAGATTTAATAGAGACATGAACCTACTATCGAGCATAAATACCCCCTCTTGGAGTTACGAGCATCTATTTGGCCATTGCACATACAAGTAACGGGGAGCATGCAAGATCATTAAATAGCACACACATGATATATTATGAAGCAATAACTTTAGTACTCAATATTCATCGGATCCCAGCAAACACAACATGGAGAATTACATAAAGATGATCTTGATCATGATCAGCAGCTCACAAGACCTAAGCATGATAGCACAAGAGGAGAAGACAACCATCTAGCTACTGTTATGGACCCGTAGTCCAAGGGTAGACTACTCACGCATCAGTCCGGAGGCGGTCATGGCGACGTAGAGGCCTCCGGGGACGATTCCCCCTCCCGGCAGGGTGCCGGGGAGCAGTTCTGATCTCCCCCGAATTGGTGTTGATGACGGATCCCCCTCGTCATACAGAGAGGCGCTGGGAATTTTACCCAGAGCCCCCTGCTCTCTGTTTCTCCCTTTTCAGCCCTCACAAATACTATTGCTATCACAAATAGGTCCCTGCACATTTCAGAAAACATCCCTAGATTTAAAAATGCAATAAATTTATTTCTACAACTCCAAATTAAATAAACTTCATATGTTTTTATATCAAAATATGCTATAAACATTAATATCACATTCTTATGTCATTTTGCATCATTTATTTTAAATGCTTAGTTTAATTTAACAAATGCACTTAAATAATTAAATATGGAATGTGTGGGGTAATAAATATATAATGCCCTAATTCCATTTAATTTGATCTTGTCATCAATGCCATGTCTTGCCATGTTAATAAACTCTTAAATTGACGTGTAGATAAATAATTTGCACCTAAATACTAAATATGGATAGCCGGAAGGTGCACCCGAGAGTGTTTCGGGAAGGAGATCTTGTGCTGAGGCTCATCCAACGCACGGCCGGAATGCATAAGCTGTCACCTCCATGGGAGGGACCTTTTGTGATAAGCAGGGCAATGCACAATGATTCTTATTACCTTGTAGATGCACAGGAGGCTAGGAAAGGTATAATGGACAAATCCGGTGAGGAAACCAAGCGGCCATGGAATGTAGCCCTGCTTCGACCCTTTTACACGTAAAGGGCATAATGTATGTATCTCGATTTTTCTTTGTCAATGAAAGTTCGGCACCCCGGGAGGAACCCGGGGACTGCCTCGTTGTGTGACCCTTTACTTTGTTCCATTTATTTACTATTCCATGTCGGCAAACCGGGAAGGAACCCGGGGACTACCTGGTGCCTATTTTTATGTTCTCTATATGCCGGGAAAGTTCCAAGATCGATTCTCAAGTCAAAGTAATGTATGTCACCACCCTTGGCCCACCCTGGACTAGCCGGATTGATCCATGTTGGAGATACCCCTAGTTGATATATCCCGACAATGTCATCTCTTCTGAAGGCATTTCTGTTGTTCCAGAAAAAGTGAAGGCCATTGTTGAATGGTTGCCCCCTACATCGGTGAAACAAGTCAGGAGTTTCCTTGGCATAGCTAGCTATTGCCGTCGATTTGTTGAGAACTTCTCCAAAATCGCTAAGCCTCTCACCGATCTTACTAGGAAGGATAGAAAGTTTCTTTGGACTCCAAAGTATGACGAGCAGTTCTGATCTGGGTAAAACAAGAGATGCATGAAAAACAAGAGCTAGAGAGCAAACGATAACAAAAGACGAATACTCAGCGAATATAAGTGAAGAGTACGAGTATTCGTATGAAAAAGCGGAGCATGTCTCTCTCCCACACAAAAGAATGCTAGGATCCATATTATTCAGAGAATGAAAATAACAAAAACAAAAACAAACAGACGCTTCAAGATAAGCACATAAGATGTGACAGAATTAAAATATAGTTTCAATAGAACGAACCTGATAGTTTGTTGATGAAGAAGGGGATGCCTTGGGAATCCTCAAGCTTTGACGCTTGAGTCTTCTTGAAATATATTGGGGTGAACCACCAGGGCATCCCCAAGCTTTGGCGTTACTATCCTTTTGATCACATTATATCATCCTTCTCTCTTGATCCTTGAAAATTTCCTCCACACCAAACTTAGAGTAACCTCATTAGAGGGTTGGTGCACAAAAAAATATGATATTCTGTAGGAACACAATTGCTACCAATACTACTGTACATTAGATACAGCCACTGATACTTTAAAGGATAAAAAGATCCATTCAAAATAGTAAAGAGGCATTGCAAAATAAAATGATACAATCTGTCAAAAACAGAACAGTCTGCAAAGACAATTTTTTTCGAGGCACTTAACTTGCTTAGATAAAAAAACTCAAAACTAATGAAAGTTGCATATACATATGAGGATTGCACACAAAAAAGGGCACATTTTTATGACGTCCAGTGAATTGATATGATTTTAACGGTGAACAACAAAAACCTGTTTCAGCACATGAATTGAATTTTAGCATCAACTTTCAACGAGAGGCTTAACTTGACACACCATTGCAATAAAATAAAGATACAAAGGAGTTGCTACAGAGGTAGGACAATTCCTTGACATAAGCAAAATAAAATAAAGTGGCAGAAAATAAAAGTGGGTTGTCTCCCGTAAGCACTTTTGTTTAACGCTTTGAGCTAGTCACAAAGTAAAAGTCAAGTATTATCAAGAGATGAAGCATCCACACCATAGTTTGAACGAACAATAAAGTCAAAAGGTAGCTTCATTCTTTCCCAGGGAAGTGTTCCATACCTTTCTTGAGTGGGAATTAGTACTTGATGGTATCTTATTTCATATCAATAATAGCAACCACAGTTCTCAGAAAGGGTCTTCCCAATACAATTGGACAAGATGGGTTGCATTCATAATCCAAGACAATAAAATCCACGAGGACCAGATTATTATTAACCATAATAGGAATATTATTGATCCTCCCCAAAGGTTTCTTCAAGGGTTAATTGGTTTTGTGCCATACCTAGCTGAGTTCTATCAGTCTATGCCATACCCCCGCTGTTTCTCTGTTCTGTGCCCTGGTTTGCTCGCATATCGCCCAAACGCTCGGTTCCCTCTGGTCAACCTCCTTTGACCCGCACTTGGCCTGACTGGTGGGGTTGGCCTGGCGCGGCTCGGCTGGAACTTCCGCGGCTCGCTTGGGATTTGGTCGGCTGTATTCGAAATGGACCGTTGGATGAATTAGTAATACCGCGACTCCATTTTTATACCGCTGGTCGGCTGTTTTCGAATTTGAACCCTAACTAGCCCTAATATACACTAACTAGCCCTACTCTAAACTCCGTCTAGGTCGCTCTGGCCTGCCTCGTAGCATGCTTTCCGCCTGGCGCGCAGGTCGGAGACAACCGCCAGCTGGGCGGCCTCCATCAAGGCCGGGTTCGCCGCGCGCTCCGCTGCCACGGCGTTGAGGTCTTCGTACACCGCGCGCTCGGCGGCCATGTAGGCGTCGATGGAGTTCATCGCGTCAGCAACCGCCTCCATGGCGTCAACAACCGCGTCCGCCGCCTCCGCGTAGACATGAACCGCCTCCACGAAAACATCAACCGCAACCGCCTCCGTGAAGTCAACATCCGCCTCATCCAAGGTGTCGATGGAGTTCACCACGGCCACCTGGTCGGGCCACAACGACAGTGGCAGCTTCTGCGGCGGCTCCTCTTCCTGATCCTCCATGTCGGCGTCCGCCTAGTCGAGGGGCAAGACGTCGCCGATAGGCTGGAGCTCCGGCGCCTGCTCCGGCTGGTCCTCCTGCCCCAAAGGGTGGGCGCATGTGAGGGTGCCCTAGGTGGTCTAGAGGCGGCGAGGCATGGTGTTGGCTTAGGAGGCTGCGGGATCGGCAGAGGAGTTATATAGGCGGGGAGGGGATGGAAACGGAGGCGGGAAGCGGTGGCACTTGGCGGGAAGCGGCGGGTGGGTGAGCATGCGTTGCGTCAGAGTTATTGTGGCGGCGACGAGATACGGCCACGCCGACGCTTGGGAAGCCTGAAAAGCCTGGGCGCCGGCGTAATTTCAAGGCGTGCCGCAGACGGCTCGCCGTCCCGTCGCTTCGTCGCCTGCAGAAACGCGTCGCCATTAAGGCGGCGTATCGGCCTCCTGCACACCGGCACAATTTAGAGCACAGCCTCGCGCCCCCAGGAAGCGCGTAAGTGGGAAACGCACGGGAAGCGAGTAAGTGGGAAACGTGCAGTTGTGGGGCGTGGGGACGAGTTCGTGGGGGTACTTCATCCTCCAGTCTCACATAAATAGAGGTGCACACCCCCTCCCGTATGTACTTCATCCTCCAGTCTTCCCGATGCCGCCACTCATCCAAATTCTTGTACTCGTCGCGGCTTCACCATCCATGGCATCACCGCTCAAGCGCTCCGCTACCATGATGTACGTGTGGTCTGATTCCGATTGTTAGTTCCTTACGGTTGCATCTGTTGTTTACATCCGGTCTCATGGTTTGTTAACATCATATATATTCGGATTATGTGAGCAGGGATAATGCAGTGGAGGCGGATCGCACGCCGGAGGTGTGGGTGATCGCCTCCCTCACGCAGTCGATTAAGGACTTACAAGAACGACTAGTTGCAGCCTTGAAGAAAGCTAATCAGTACATGGACGAGACGGTGGAAGCTAGAGAGCAGTTCGTCATGGCCTCGGACTTTGCTGAGAAGCTGTCCGACCAGCTGATGGTCCAGGTGGAGAACAACCTAAAGCTTCATGAGAAGGTTTTGGCCCTCCAGATGGAGAACAACCTGGCGCGGAATGAAGCTTTAGTCCTGGAAAACCAAGCTATGACGCTGGAGAAGCAGCACCTCGACAAGAAGGTGGAGAAGGCTAAGAAAGAGCAGCTGCTATAGAGGGAGCTCCTCGCTGTTGAGATGGCCAAGCGAGGCCAGTAGGGTGTTCCTGCAGGGCCAAGAAAGAGCAGCTGCTATAGAGGGAGCTCTCTCTGTTTGTTTGAACACTCATGTATCAGCCTTTTTATTTTCATGGAATTATGAACTTAGGGTTATCTTCATATATATTATGAACTTAGGGATATTCAAATATGAACCTCTCTTCTATATAGCGTTATTGTACTTAATGTTACTGAGTTATTATACTTCTGTCGAACACCTTAAGTGCGCACTCTGGACGCGTTCTAGACGAGGACGAGTGGACACGAACTGTCCGTGTCAACACAGCAAGCGCAATATAGACACAAACTGGACGTGAACTTGCACGCTCTGTGTAGTTACGTGATCTGAACGTGTGTAGACCTTGTTTATCAACTTGAATCATTTGAATATATGTTATTGTACTTCTGTCGAACACCATAAGTGCGGACTCTGGACGCGCTCAGAGCGTGCTCGGCGTGCTCCGAGCGCGAACGGGCGCACATTTGTGTAAAATTTATGCGTGAACTGGGCCTAGACCACTCTTAGTCAGTCCTAAATGATAATTTCGTGAGTATCTTCAAATTATCGTGTTCAAATTCTCATTTCCACATTTGAGATATGCGATATCACATGAGATTCTCGCCCTTCTCATTTGAATGTGTTGAGACCATGTTTTTCAACATGAGTCATTAGTATATGACATATTAAGACTATGTGCATCGGTTTTTCAACATTTAAACCTAGTTTGACCAACATTTAAACAAGTTTAAAACATGAAAATAATAAACTAAGCATGTATACTTCTTAGTCACTCCAAAACGAAGATTTTGTGATGTTTTTGAAAATTTCATATTGCAATTCCAGAACCACTTCTCTCCAACCTTAGACCTCATTGTTCGAGTTATGCGATATCACCTGATCTCCATGCCCTTATCCTTTTGAATGTATGTAGACCACGTTTTTCATCTTGAGTCGTTAGTATATGACATAAGACAACTATTGTCAGACCCTGAATTCAAGCTACACAAACGAAACGTATCGGTTGGGCCACACAACCAAGCAACATAATGGGGTTACCAATCCCAGGAAACAATCAGGCCTGGCTCGGAATGGATCATCGGCCGACAGTTCTTGGCAACCCCAACGACACATACGTTTCCAGATTGTGCACGCAGGAACCCAAAAAGTCTACCTACTCGTATACTTCAACCATACACACATGGTATACGAGTCGGATTGTTAACAAGAAGGAACCACAGAATAAACCTGTAGCGTATCAGCACTTAAAATAAGGCAGATACCTGTGTATAGTGCAAATCCCTGGATCGATTCATTTGCACACACAGTTTACGATGTAATATCACAACAAAGCGTCAATTTTATTACATCGATGATCCAGAATTACAAAATATTCGATACAAGTTGCATAGCATAAAGCTAGCATTGAAAAAGTACACCGCGGAAATACAATAGCAGTGAGTCTCTATCACTTTCATGCTGCCACAGACGAAAACATGTTGGTTGTAGACTCGAAACCTATAAACGAAACCTCACTCGTCATCTGAACAATCTGCAATAAGAAAAATATTGCAACAACGTGGGTCAGATCCCATTAAAAATGGAGTCTGGCAAGTGACACTATGGTGGACACTTAATGGAATAACTCTATAGCCTATATGCATATTTGGCTGGTGGAGTTCAAGGCTATTTTGCATAAAGCCAATTTTTCCTATCTCTTTGGAAAACACTTTCTTCAAATTAAGACAAGTATGGCATGAAAATCATAAATCTCATCTTCCCTTGTTCACCCATCAAGTTTTATTTCTGAAGTTGGAATGATGGAATCCTCCGTTGACGTCCGTGATCAGCTGCTCAAAGTGTCCGTACCGGGGACACGACTAAGTACTTAGTTTTACACTGTGAAGAGGTTGTGCACGTTCACCATTGTACCCATTCAACCCAGATTATCCTTTACACACCATTTGTGATAAGGAAAGGAGAAGAATGAGACGAGATCTTTCAGAAGCATTTTCCCTCCCACCTGCCTTGACCCGTTCCACCTAACACCCCCCTACATCTGCTTGTCAAGCCGGAGAGAGTCCATGCAACATAATTGATTAAGCCAGAGCCCATATGGCAATGACTGCACTGGAAGCAATCGTCACTCGGAGTTCTTCAGATTCCTCTGTTCCCTGGGTGGCCATCCACAAGTGCACTCTCAGGTTGACAACCCCCATGCTCATGGCCCCAAGTATAGTAGAAACTACCTTAGGCGAGGACAACCACAAGCACAGTCCTGAGTAGCCACTCAACATAAACCATTCAACCAATCCACCCAGGTGTTTCATTAACTTAGTGGATGTGTACTCCCCAGGTTGACAACAACCATGCTCCCGGCCCTAAGTAGAATAGAAATTCATCCTAGGCGACGACAACCATGAGCACAGTCCTGAGTAGCCACTTAACATTTTGTAAAACTTTTCATCAATTGCATAGCATTAGTATTTCTGCTAAGTATGATATAGGAACCAAGACACAGGAGTAAGGGAATTCTACACAGATTTAGCATAGCAATACTATCCTTCACATGCATATAAAAATACACTAAGTAATGCATATAGAAATAATAGGAAGTTTATGAGGTGTGCCACTTGCCTTTGAATGTTGTCGTTGTTCACAAACTCTTTTCAACAACGAACGTTTGCTCTCCGTTTAATCTAAACCATATAAGCAAACAACAATACAACAATCAACCAACAGCAATCATCAAACCTACATGCTCATATCTAGTGAACAAACAAGTTTTGTAACTTCTAAGGAAAACATGTCATGCATGAAAATCTTTTAAGTTAAAGCAAGGAAATGTGTTGGTCAAAAATGACTAAGGACTAAGGTCATAAGTTGAATAAAATATTTTGTTTTATATCATCTTGAATAAGTCCTCTAATGGCTTGGTCTTGATGTTTAGAAATATTTAGAGTAAATACTAAGTCATTTCTTCAAGATGATCAACAATTATTATCAACTCTTTGTAAATTGGACATTCACTATAGTGAGAGAGACAGACACCCGGCCAGCCACTTAAATTGTGGAACAGGTCTCATGTACGTGGACATGTAAGGTTTGTTTCCAGGCCGCTTCATCTCACTATGCCGCTAGGATCCAACAAACTTCAAGACGATAATATAATGATAAAAAATTGTTTATGTCAAATGTGAAAGACAAGATTAGAAAAGAGGAAAAAGATAGAAGAAAAATGTAGTTGTCCTCCAGGCTTCATCTCCAGACTTGTAATATTCTCCTTGATGATGTCTTGATTGAAGTTTTGATAGACTTGATAAATCTTCAGACTTGGTGGTTCTTGTATCCTCGACGCTGGTCTTGGATTTACTTAGTCATCATGAAGTCTAACAGAAGAAGGAGGGAGAAAAGAAAGAAGAGGGAGAAAGACTTAGAAAATATTTCTGGTTGGTCTTCATGAACTTCTTCTTGATCTTTCTTCTAAGTGCTTCCACTCCTTGGAGATTCCGCTGGAGTCTTGTTTGGCTAAGTCCTTCATTGGTCTTCCAGCTCCATGTTGAAAATTACTAAGTGTCTAAGTGTAGCACTTCACCAAAATGCTAAGTTAAAATATTTCTAACTTAGAGAAAAATAAAGAAGAGGAGTTTTCCTATGAGAATTATATCTACAAAATAAAATATGCTATGAATGAAATGCTATTTTATATGACAAGAAACATCAAAATGACTTTTGTGATTTCTTTATAAATATGCATGAATTTATAAATGCAATTTTATTAATTTCTATTTTTTGGAAAATATAATAAAAGGGAATAATTATAAGATTAAAGTTTTCTATGATTATATGTTATAACATACTTTTATAAATAGTGTTAATGGACAGAGAGGATTTAAATAAATTTTATAGCAATTGGATTTATTCAAGAATAATGTTTATATTAAAAGTTATGTTGAAAATATCCAAACTATTCAATTTAAAATATATAACTATAAATTCAATCAAATATTACTTCAAAAATATTTCATAACAGAGGCATCACACTACAAATATTCTAAAGTTTCTAAAACAATTTTATTTGCAATTTATTGGAATTATAGATTGAAAGTTATGACAAATATACTCAAATCTTCCATTTGAAATTTGAATATTTTAAACTTAGTCAAATTTGAATTTTGGCAGATCTAAAATATTCTACATGTCGAGGGCTTTCCAAAAAATATAAAGTTTATGAAATTTGGATAAGTGGTTAAAAAGTTATGAAGGTTTGAATATGCAGGGGCTTTTCTGCAAAAATGCCAGATCTGTTGACTGGGCGCTGACTGGATCTGACGTGGCTGCTGACGGAGCGCTGACTGTGGCGGCTGACGTGGCGTCTTGTGATTTGCCCGTACCGGTTCAGTTAAGTGAAACAGAACTGACCGCATGATTTAGATCTAAGGGCCCAGATTCAATCGACCAGACCGAGCGGCGCTAGGTCACCGGAGACCTCGCCGGAGACGATGCACGCGGCGGCGCGTCGGCAACAAACGTTCTACGAAATCTAGGGGTACTGGAAGGAGCGGATCATACCAAAATGAAGAGGAGGCCGTGGCGGTCTAGATGGCGAGGCAGTGGTCTTCGAGGCGCCCTCGTCTGTTGCCAGTGGCTCGTCGGAGTAGAGAATGGCGGCGGCGAGCTCCTGTCGATGACGGGAACGGCGTTCTGGTGCGCGAGAGGAAACCCGACCAAGTCAGAAAGATGCACACGGTAAAAATAAAGAGCAAGGGAGAGAGGGGAGTGCTCGGGAAGTCTCGTACTCGCCGGAGTTGGAGAAATACGGCGGCGGCAATGGCGGAGCTCCGAGGACAAACGCGAGCAGCCTGGGGGCGCTCGGGCTAGGGTTTTTAGGGGAAAAGGGAGAGGAGGAGTAGGGGGTTTATATAGCCCGAAGGGGGAAACACATCCGCGACAATCTCGCTCGAATTTGGGCAAGGATCGGAGGAGGATTTGGGGGCGTGATTTCTGGCAAGAGGTTAGGGATGAAGTCCTGACAGGTGGGTCCCGCCTGTCAGGTTTTTCACTTTTTCTTTTCTGATTTAATTATTTCTTTTATAACTTTTGATTTATAACTCCAAATGAGGTCAAACAAATTTCAAAAAAAATTGTAAAATTATTATCTTTATTTTAAACCAGTTGTGGGCATGTTTTGAATAATTTTGAAAATTAATATTTTGAAATATTCATAAAATACATAATTGCCCATTTAGGTCAACTTTGAAATTAGTAATTTAATAAATTCATTTTAGGTTAATAAAATTTATGAAATTACCCACATTCAAATATGTTTGAATTTAAGTTATTTAAACTTGTTTTGCTGAAATCATTGATCTTTATTTTGGTATAATATTAAAGAACAAAATATAACTAATTTGAAGGAAATGGGAAATATAAGGTATTCATTTTTAATTGAAAATAATTTGTGCACCAATATATTTAATACCAAGATAAATCAATTGAAACTTTTAATAATACAATGGTTTGAAGTTTGTGAAACATTTG
Source organism: Poa annua (assembly GCA_026929855.1). Taxonomy (NCBI): domain Eukaryota; kingdom Viridiplantae; phylum Streptophyta; class Magnoliopsida; order Poales; family Poaceae; genus Poa; species Poa annua. The sequence continues at coordinate 86,111,273 of CM049430.1, forward strand.
TCAATTTATATATTGAGGTTTTAAGAAATACAATGGATAATAAATTGTTTACTTGAAAACAACTTTTGAACATAATGTTAAATTGAGATATTTGAAATATTAAATGCTTTGAATATATTTGAAATCTTTTATAGTTGGTTTTCTTATGCATTTTCATATTTTATTTTAATCAAAAACAAAAGTTTTAATTTTTAGTGATTTTTAAACATTCCAAAATGTTGGGATGTTACAAAACCTAAGACACAAAGAAAGGAAATAATCAACCAAAGCTCTCACTGAACAAAATATCGAATAGCACCAATCAGAGGACACATGTCCCAACATTACATCATGCAGCGGAAAACAAACCGGTCTGAGTACAGACAAGAAGCAAAGGGTTCAAGGCCGAAACGGAAAAGAAGGCCCATCCACGCGGTCCACCAGGAAGAAGCCCAAGGGAACTCTAACTACTCATCGTAGATCTCGTCGTCGAACTTCACGTAGTATCCACCCACCTGGTCGTGCGAAGAATCCTCAACTGCAGAAAAACCACAGCCCGCGAACGGGTCAATACACCGAAGCATATCGAACAAGATTAAGCTAACAGGTTACAAAACTGTAAGACTCCCAAAATATGGGGTTAAGTGGACTTAGCGGCAGCAGCACTAGCAACCTAATAGAGACGCGCTACAACTTCCGTCTAAGTAAGAGAGGGATAAGAGAGCGCATAAGTTAACCATCTACAACTAACACCAATCATAACCCATTCTCGGATTAACCCCCTCAACCAAGTATGGGGAAGCAATTCGGGAATACTCACACATTGAACATTTTTAGTTACCAGTTATTGTGAAAGTAATTCTATATTACTAGTCAGGTTAATTAACAATGATTATGTGTAAGTTGTCTATGATCTTATTAGCCAGCATCATCACCAAGTCGTCCATAACCGTGGACACGACTCATCGATAAGATTATACCCTGCAGGGGTGCACTACTGGACCCGTACTCGTTCGATCAACCCCAAAAATGCAAACCAGATGGTAGGGCATCTCAACACGGCAAATCTCTTCTCTACAACCCATCCAGGGAACCGCATGATTGTGTGTACGGCTAATCAGGTCCAGTGCCCGCGGGATCGACCTTCATAGCACTCTAAGAACGTGCCACCCTATATGAGAATCGACTACTCCATCATCATGAGATCGTTAGGTAACATATGCATGCATCAAATCGAAAGCCCGAACTACTTGCGGCGCCCTGGATAAGAAGCGGATTAGATCGAAGCCGCAGGGGGATCCATAGGGCCTCCACAAGCGGTTAGTGCGCTCAAAATTGGATCCGAGGACAAGAACTGAGTTCCTAGGTCGACACTTAGCAGAACAAAGCACCTCGCAAGGCCTTCCGCCGGTGCCCTATCTTTTAATTATAATACCCCAACAGAAGATAGCATTTTATTAAAGTAGACAATCTATCATGCTAAGTATAAATGACATATGACAAACAGACTCGTAGAACCAACCTTAAGCATGCACTACGACTCGCAAGGCTAACAGATAAACATACAACATGTGTTAGGATGTCGGGATAAAGCTGTATGGGCTGCAGGATAAACATATGATGGGATCGCAATTCAAGAATTGTAACTAGGATAGCATAGATCAAAAGGCAAGGATGAAAATCAAACAATCGTGTAACCGGTTAGCAGAAACTTGCCTGGCAGCTCGTGGCCCGGCACAAAAGCTGGAATCTGAAGGATGAAAGTATCGGCAGCAGACACGTCGTCGTCTACCTAGAGAAGAGCAAAACACAGACAATAGGAAACATAATCAATACAAAGGAAATGCGCAATCAAATGATGTTGCAATATGGTATGAGACGATTAGGTCATATTAATACGGGGATGAAATCCCGACAATTAATTATGGTGCAAGTTATTTGTGTAACCAACAAATTAAATGTTGTTTAACATATATAGCATGGCATGGTGATCTGATCAATTTAAATGGAGTAGGCAATAATTAAATATTTGCCCAACACATTCCATATTTAGTATTTAGGTGCAAATTATTTATCTACACATCAATTTAAGAGTTTATTAACATGGCAAGACATGGCATTGATGACAAGATCAAATTAAATGGAATTAGGGCATTATGTATTTATTACCCCACACATTCCATATTTAATTATTTAAGTGCATTTGTTAAATTAAACTAAGCATTTAAAATAAATGATGCAAAATGACATAAGAATGTGATATTAATGTTTATAGCATTTTTTGATATAAAAACATATAAAGTATATTTAATTTGGAGTTGTAGAAATAAAGTTATTGCATTTTTAAATCTAGGGATGTTTTCTGAACTGTGCAGGGACCTGTTTGTGATAGCAATAGTATTTGTGATGGCTGAAAAGGGAGAAACAAAGAGCAAGGGGCTCTGGGTAAAATTCCCAGCGCCTCTCTGTATGACGAGTGGGACCCACTGTCAATGAGAGGGGAGAAATAAAAGGGGGCCTTTTATTTGGTCAACGCGGCCGGTGGGATTCGATCCCGCGCGCTTGGGCGAGGAATCGAGCGGAGCTGCTAGCCAGAAGGCCGGATCGGTGGTGTTGTACACAAAGTCTTAGTTTTTCCTTTGAGCCGAGCGAAGGGCGTTAACACTGTCGAACTGAAATCGCGTCCAAGTGTTCGCTGACTAAAAATTTCAGAGAACCCGACGGCGGCGGAGAAGAGAGTGCGCCGGTGACCTGGTTAGGGTGGTGTGGGAGACGTGTGAGTGGGGGCTGGCGTGCATGATCGTGGGGGATTCCATTCCCGCTCTCGGAAACGACGAGGAGGCGTTGGAGGGTCGTGTTGGTGCTCGACAGGGCTCAGCCGTGCGGGAGCCTCTCCGGCATCGTTCAAAACGGCGAACTCGAGCGGGGTAATCGGAGGGGAAGAGGAGATGGAGAGGACGGAGCTCACCGCGGTGGTCGTCGGGGGAGTGCTCGGTGCGGGGGACGTCCGCAGGGATAGCTGACGGCGGAGGCGCTCCGGTGAGTTTCTGTGGAGGTAGAAACCGAGGCGGAAGAGGGAGAGGAGAGGAAAGATGGGTGGTGGCGGCGCTGGGAGGAGGGTTAGGTTTAGGGTTCTCCGGGGCGCTGCGCGATTAATAGAGGGAGGAGAGTGGGGCAGCAGGTGGGGGCGAGGAGGCAGTGGGGGGAGGCGCCATGCCCTGCTGTAAAGGAGCTCCCCCTCCTCGTGCTCCTGTACGGAGGAAAGGGATGACCCGAGCGGGCTTCGGGCTGGGGGTGCTGGGCTGAGTTGGGCCAAGAATTGGCCCTGCTCGGCCAGGGTTTCTTTTTTTGTGTACTGTTTTTCTTTTTCTTCTTCTCTGGTTTTTGTCTTTTAACAAAATAAAAGAAAGAAAACATGACAAAAACTTTTAAACAATTTTTAATAGTTTCAAAAATAGTCATATTAATACATGGTTTGATTATTTACAAATAATTTGAAACTTCATTTGAATTTCTTTGAAACACATTTGAATTTAAATATGAAAATTAAATTTGGAAAAAGAAATTTGAAACCATATATTTAAATAAAAGCAACCACACATGGAATGATGACATGAAGCTCCATTATATTGCACACAAATTTGGAAAGTTACAAACGGGCTGTTACAACTATGTGCGCAGGATTTTCCTTTTTTGATATTTTTTGAATATTTGAAGCTCATTTCAAATGTCGATCAAACTGCAGCCGTCCGATTTCTCTAGAAGGAATATGCGACCGTCCGATTTCCTCCAGAGGAAATATGCAGGCGATTCGCGAGAATCTCGTTCTGCGATCTGATTGGATGCGCGCGTAGGACAAGGGCTGTACACCCACCGACGAGTGGACCCGACGGGGATTTTGACTCGCCCACCCCCATTTGCCTCAGTGACACAAAATGGGTATTTTGGCGCACCAAATGCAGATTTCGGCTATTACCCGTCGTAACCAAATGGGTATTTTGTCAAACCAATTGGGGATAGCGATGAGCTTGCTCAAATCTAGTTTGAATCCATATAAATTTTCAAATGAGCTTGGACTCGCTGAAAAATGTGTTTCAAATGAGCTCCAAAGGTAGGGTAAACGGCCTCATTTCTATGCAAAAATAGTGGACTCGCCGGAAAATTTGCAAACTGAAGTGGATTTACACACACAATTTGAGACGTCAAGCACAAGGCCATTGCCCTTAATAAAGCAACTAACAACTAAAATAGATCAACAACTAATAACTAAATTGGCACTTGCCCTTAATAAAGCAACTAATAACCAAAATGGAAACCTCCACCGTCAAATGAGCTCCAAAGGTAGGGTAAACGGCCTCATTTCTAAGCACAAATGGTCGACTCGCCAAAAAATGTGACTGAAATGAGTTCCAAAGGAAGGGTGGTGGACTCGCTGAAAGATGTGTTTCAAATGAGCTCCAAAAGGTAGGGTAAACGACCTCATTTCTAAGCACAAATGGTCGACTCGCCGAAAAATGTGATTGAAATGAGTTCCAAAGGAAGGCTGGTGGAGTCACTGAAAAATGTGTTTCAAATGAGCTCCAAAAGGTAGGGTAAACGACCTCATTTCTAAGCACAAATGGTCGACTCACCGAAAAATGTGATTGAAATGAGTTCCAAACGAAGGGTGGTTGTAGCGTACCTGCACTTTAATTAGGGCAGATACCTGTGTATAGTGCAAATCCCTGGATCAAATCATTTGCACACACAGTTTACGATGTAATATCACAACAAAGCGTCAATTTTATTACATCGATGATCCAGAATTACAAAATATTTGATACAAGTTGCATAGCCTAATGCTAGCATTGAAAAAGTACACAGCGGAAATCCAATAGCAGTGAGTCTCTATCACTTTCATGCTGCCATAGGCGAAAACATGTTGGTTGTAGACTCAAAACCTATCAACGAAACCTCACTCGTCATCTGAACAATCTGCAATAAGAAAAATATTGTAACAACGTGGGTCAGATTCCATTAAAATGGAGTCTGGCAAGTGACACTATGGTGGACACTTAATGAAATAACTCTAAAGCCTATATGCATATTTGGCTGGTGGAGTTCAAGTCTATTTTGCATAAAGCCAATTTTTTCTATCTTTTTGTAAAACACTTTCTTCAACTCAAGACAAGTATGGCATGAAAACCATAAATCTCATCTTCCCTTGTTCACCCATCAAGTTTTATTTCTGAGGTTGGAATGATGGAATCCTCCGTTGACGTCCGTGATCAGCTGCTCAAATTGTCCGTACCGGGGACACGGCTAAGTACTTAGTTTTACACTCTGCAGAGGTTGTGCACTTTCACCTTTAGTCTCAATTTGTCCGAGAAATCCTGTACACGCGGAGTGTATTATGGAAAGGAGAGAATTGAGACAAGAACTTTCAGAAGAAGAATGCAACCATACTAGCAAGACCCGTTCCACCTATCATCCCCCTACATCTGCTTGTCAAGCTGACAGGTTGCACCCTCACAACTTAATTATTATAGACAGAGCCCATTGTCAAAAGGTTGCACGGGAAGCAATCGTTACTCGGAGTTCTTCAGATTCCTCTGTTCCCTGGGTGGCCATCCACAAGTGTACTTCTGGGTAACAACCACCATACTCGTGGCCCTAAGTAGAATTGACATTCATCCTAGGCGATGACAACCACAAGCATAGTCCAAAAGCCACTCAACATAAACCATAACAACCAATCCACCCAGGAGTTTCATTAACTTAGTGGATGTGCACTCTCAGGTAAAAATCACCATGCTCACGGCCCTAAGTAGAATAGACATTCATCCTAGGCGACGACAACCATGAGCACAGCCCTGAGTAGTCACTTAACATTTTGTAAAACTTTTAATCAATTTCTTAGCATCAATACATCTACTAAGTATGATATAGGATCCTAGACACAGGAGTAAGGGAATTCTACACAGGTTTAGCATAGCAATACTATCCTACTCATGCATATAAAAATACTAAGTAATGCATATAGAAAATAATAGGAAGTTTATGAGGTGTGCCACTTGCCTTTGGATGTTGTCGTTGTTCACAAACTCTTTTCAACAACGAACGTTTGCTCTCCGTTTAATCTAAACAATAATAGAAAATAACAATACAACAATCAACAAACAACAATCATCAAACATACATGCTCATATCAAATGAACAAACAAGTTTTGTAAAACTTCTAAGGAAAACATGTCATGCCATGAACATCTTTTAAGTTAATGCAAGCGAAATGTATGTCAAAATGACTAATGACTAATGTCAATAGTTGAATAAAATATTTTGTTTTATATCATATTGAATAAGCCCTCTAATGGCTTTGTCTTGATGTGTAGAAATATTTAGAGAAGATACTAAGTCATTTCTTCAAGATGATAATATCATGATCAAAATTTGTTTAAGTCAAAAAGACAAGATTAGGAAAGAGGGAAAGGATAGAAAGAAAGATGTAGTTAGTCTTCCAGGCTTCATCTTCAGACTTGTAACTTTCTTCTGGATGATGTCTTGATTGAGCTCTTGGTAGTCTTGATGAATCTTCAGACTTGATAATTATCGTATCACCTAGGCTGGTCTTGGATTTAACTTTGTCTTCATGAAGTCTCAGAGAAAAGAAAGAGAGGGAGCAAGACTTGGAAATATTTGCTGGTTGTCTTCATGAACTTCTTCTTGATTTTCTTCTAAGTGCTTCTTCTCCTTGAAGATACTTCTGAAGTCTTGTTTTGGCTAAGTCCTTCATTGGTCTTCTAGCTCCATGTTGAAAATTACTAAGTGTCTAGTGCATAGCACTTTTACCAAAATACTAAGTTTGAAAATAATCCTAACTTAGAGAAAATGGGGGAGGAGTTTTCTTATGGGTAATATAACTACAAAATAAAATATGATATGCATAAAATGCAATATTTAATCACAAGAAAGATAATACTAATTTTTTGTGATATTTATAAAATATGCATAAAGTTATAATTGCAATTTTCAATTAGTTTCTAATTTTGCAAAATATAATAAAAGGAACACAATTTTATAAATAGTGTTAATAGACAGAGAGCATTTAATTAAATTTATTGCAATTGGATTTAATCAAAAAAAATATTTCTATTAATAGTTATGTTGAAAATACTCAAACTATTTAAATTAAATATATAACTATGAATTCATTCCAATATTACTCAAAAATATTTTATATCAGTGGCATCAATTTACAATATTCCAAAAGTCTCTAAAACAATTTTATTTCTAATTTTTGAATTTACAGATTTAAAGTTATGCCAAAAATATTCAAATCCACCATTTGAAATTTGAATATTTCAAACTAAGTAAAATTTGAATTTTGGCCGATCTAAAATATTCTACATGTCAAGGGCTTTCCAAATATATAAAAATATTTGAATTTGGATGTGTGAGTAAAAAGTTATAACAATTCTAATAAGTAGGGGCTTTTCTGGAAAAATGCCAGATCTGTTGACTGTGCGCTGACTGGATCCGACGTGGCGCTGACTGGGCATGCTGACTCAGCGCTGAGCTGGATAAGTTATTTGATCTGGGCCGTCAGATCTAGATCTGACGGTCCAGATCGGATCGTACCGATTCGGTTAAAAAAAATCTAATCCTAGCCGTATAAATTAAATCGGACGGCTCCGGGTCGAGGGCCTTACCGTGGCGGCGCGCTCCTCGCCGGAGATGGCGACGTCGGCGGCGGCGTGGACCGATTCGTCGCTTCGGCGATCCCCGGACGTGAGGACGACGGCTACGGATGCGGCTCGTCGCGGGGAAGGTGATGGAGGCGACGGCGCCTACTCGTTCTTCCTGGGGCGGCGTGGAGGCGATGGTGGAGCCACGGTTCCTCCGGCGACTTCGGTCGAGCTCGGTCCGCTCGGTTTTTCTGAGAACGGGAGGACGGGGATGGGTTAGCGAGATACACCAGGAGCAGGGCAACATGAGGAGACCAAAAAGAGGCGGAGAAACCTTCCCTGGCGCCGGCAACCGAAGGAATGGCGGCGGCGGACACGGTGGACTCCGGCGAGCTATTCTCGCAGCCTTGCGGCGTTATGGAGAGGGAAAACAGAGGGGAAATGTGGATGAGGGTCGGGGCTACAAATAGGGCAGGAGAGGGGGAGGTTTAATGGCCTTAATCGCACGAATCAATGCGAGAAATCGCCGGCGGTTTCCGGTCGAGGCGTGGTCTGCGGGAGGAAGACGATGCTGACGTCAGCGATTTTTATTTTTCTTTTTCTGATTTTCCATTTTATTTATATCTTTTGATTCATATCTCCAAATGATGTCAAATAAATTTCTAAAAATTTGTAAAATTATTATCTTTCTGTTAAACCAATTGTGGGAGTGTTTTGAACACTTTTCAAAAATAATAATTTCGAAATATTGATTAAATGTAAAATTGACACTTTATGTTTAATTAAAAACTAGGGTTTAATTAATTTTAATTTTGGCTAAATAATTTATATGAAATACCCATATTCAATTATGTTTGAATTTAAGTTATTTAAACTTGTTTTGCTGAAATTATTCATCTTTATTTTGGCATGATATTAAAGAACAAAATATATCTAATTTGAAGGAAATGGGAAATATAATGAATTCCATTTTTAATTCTAAATGTTTTGTACACCATTATGTTTTATATTATGCTTAATCATTTGAAAAACTTCATATCAACTTTGGAAAAGATTTTAGATTTAATTCTTTTCTTATATAGTATAATATATTCCTGAAATCATTTTATGTTTTGTAATTAAATGAAAATCATTGAATCTTATGAAATGTTTATTTGTATAATCCATTAATTATGAATTATATGAAGTTATTAAAATTATAAACTATAGTCTTATAATTTCCAAATTATATTTTGAACTCAGGTAAATGAATCATAATCTTTTGGCAAATAGAAAATGTTTTCAATAGTTTAAAATAACACTTGTAATTATTAATTTAATTTATTTATAGCTAAGGCTAAGTGGTTGAAATCTAATGCTTAGGGAACTTTTATAGTTGGTTTTCTTATGATTTAATGTTTCATTTTTAATCAAAAGAAAAGTTTTAAATTTTAGTGATTTTTGAATATTATAAAATGTTGGGATGTTACAGACTACCACCCTTAAAAGGAATCTCGTCCTCGAGATTCGAAGAAGCTAGAAAGACAAAGCAAATGCTTGAATGATTCTGATAGCTCGAGATGTTTTGAGAAATAAATTTCTGACATGGAAACTTGAAAATTAGCGGCGAATGATTTTTCTGATTAGGAGGGTAGAAAGAAAGATAGCTTAGGATTTTTGAGTTTAAGCAATTGGATTTGAATTATCTGGGTGGCTACCACCCTTAAAAGAAGTTTTTGTGGTCAGTCTAGAAACTTGGTTTAATCTTGTTTATTTCTCTGATGTAGAGCGTACAAGTATTCAAAATACAATGGCTTGTGGTGGATACAGAAAGTTTTAGCGTTCACGTTTTCCACTCGGTCCTTGGAGAGATTTATCCTTCTTCCTCTCAGGGCATCTGCGGCATGTCACGGGACTGGTAATCTTCTTGTGCGAGCGGATAAGGCAATTCTCCTTCATCTTTACTGGGCACTTATTGGCATAATGTCCCTTGTCCTTAAATTTGTAGCAAATTACGTCACTTAAGTTCTTCTTCTTCTTTGGTGTTTCCAGGGCTAACAGTTATTCCAAATCTTGTTTGCTATATTCTATCTCAATTAAAGAAGTCCAGTCTCGTTTGATGTGACAATTTCGAGCTAGGTGATCTCCTTCACACTTATAGCAACACTTGGAGGTACTTTTGGATATCTTCGGAAGTGACCTTACTCTTATTTCATTTTTCACCTTAGTATGATCCACAATCTCATTTTGATGAAGATTTTGTTCAGTATCTTGACCAATCCTTTTCTCTTTGTAGTCCCATGAATAATGTCCTAGTTCTCCACAGGTAAAACATGTTATATGGCTAGTATCTCCTTTGTGTTCCTCCTTGTTTTCTTGTACTTCCACATGCTTCATGAGATTTTGTTGCATCTCCTTTTTGGCTTGCTGACTGACTTCTTGCACCACGGGGTAGAGTTGATACTGCGTTGGAACGTGATTTGTTGCTTCACACAAAAAGCAAGAAATCTGACTTGTGGGGCATTCCCTAACTGGATGTCTGGTATGACCATGGGGCCACTCATCAGGACAATCTTTGAACGTATGTCCTATCTCTCCACAAGTTTTGCATGCCTTTAGTTTGGTCATAAGGTTCTCTTCAAAATCACTATGGTTTTGATCAATTTTAGGCAGTTGGTCATTGATAAACTTCCACAGCTGACTCTGGTTCTCTAGTAGTAGTCGCATAGTTGTATGCAAATCATTGGTGTTGGTATTGGGGTGAGACATCTGTTTGGTTTAGAAAGCAATGGGTTGAATTATTTTTACTATGGAGGAATCCTAGTTGAATAAAACAAAACAAGGCAACCAATCTATAACAAAATCAATCAATATCTAACAAACATAAAGCAACAAGGCTCACAACAAACAAACAATCTAGTATTGTCATATAGCCAAGTTGATATGATCAATACACTAACACGATATCGTCATTCTATTTTGGTGGTGGTCAAATTTACCTCCTTCGCAAGTGCTTCAAGTTCTTGTTCAACTTTTATGGATATCTTCGAAGTGTTGGTCGAATCCTGGTTCTTCAGTGGTCTTCCATGCATGTAGAACTTCATGATTAATCGTAGCTCTTCCATATGAGGCAGCAGAATCAGACTTAGACTACAAGAACATGGTCATCTAGAAAAAGATAAGATGTTTTCAGAAGGTTGATAGTAGATGAGAGTATGAGGAAGATAAAATGAAAAATTTTGTTTTTAGAAAAGTGAATAAAATAGATTTTCAATCCTATGGTCAAATCCTATTTCAATCCAAACCTAGGTTTTCGAACCTACAGGCAACACAGTGCTCTGATACCATCTGTAGCGTACCTGCACTTTAATTAGGGCAGATACCTGTGTATAGTGCAAATCCCTGGATCAAATCATTTGCACACACAGTTTACGATGTAATATCACAACAAAGCGTCAATTTTATTACATCGATGATCCAGAATTACAAAATATTTGATACAAGTTGCATAGCCTAAAGCTAGCATTGAAAAAGTACACAGCGGAAATCCAATAGCAGTGAGTCTCTATCACTTTCATGCTGCCACAGGCGAAAACATGTTGGTTGTAGAATCGAAACCTATCAACGAAACCTCACTCGTCATCTGAACAATCTACAATAAGAAAAATATTACAACAACGTGGGTCAGATTCCATTAAAATGGAGTCTGGCAAGTGACACTATGGTGGACACTTAATGAAATAACTCTAAAGCCTATATGCATATTTGGCTGGTGGAGTTCAAGGCTATTTTGCATAAAGCCAATTTTTCCTATCTTTTTGTAAAACACTTTCTTCAACTCAAGACAAGTATGGCATGAAAACCATAAATCTCATCTTCCCTTGTTCACCCATCAAGTTTTATTTCTGAGGTTGGAATGATGGAATCCTCCGTTGACGTCCGTGATCAGCTGCTCAAATTGTCCGTACCGGGGACACGGCTAAGTACTTAGTTTTACACTCTGCAGAGGTTGTGCACTTTCACCTTTAGACTCAATTTGTCCGAGAAATCCTATACACGTGGAGTGTATTATGGAAAGGGGAGAATAGAGACAAGAACTTTCAGAAGAAGAATGCAACCATACTAGCAAGACCCGTTCCACCTATCACCCCCCTACATCTGCTTGTCAAGCTGACAGGTTGCACCCTCACAACTTAATTATTCTAGACAGAGCCCATTGTCAAAAGGTTGCACGGGAAGCAATCGTTACTCGGAGTTCTTCAGATTCCTCTGTTCCCTGGGTGGCCATCCACAAGTGTACTTCTGGGTAACAACCACCATACTCGTGGCCCTAAGTAGAATTGACATTCATCCTAGGCGATGACAACCACAAGCATAGTCCCAAAAGCCACTCAACTTAAACCATAACAACCAATCCACCCAGGAGTTTCATTAACTTAGTGGATGTGCACTCTCAGGTAAAAATCACCATGCTCACGGCCCTAAGTAGAATAGACATTCATCCTAGGCGACGACAACCATGAGCACAGCCCTGAGTAGTCACTTAACATTTTGTAAAACTTTTCATCAATTGCTTAGCATCAATACATCTACTAAGTATGATATAGGATCCTAGACACAGGAGTAAGGGAATTCTACACAGGTTTAGCATAGCAATACTATCCTACTCATGCATATAAAAATACTACGTAATGCATATAGAATATAATAGGAAGTTTATGAGGTGTGCCACTTGCCTTTGGATGTTGTCGTTGTTCACAAACTCTTTTCAACAACGAACGTTTGCTCTCCGTTTAATCTAAACAATAATAGCAAACAACAATACAACAATCAACAAACAACAATCATCAAACATACATGCTCATATCAAATGAACAAACAAGTTTTGTAAAACTTCTAAGGAAAACATGTCATGCCATGAACATCTTTTAAGTTAATGCAAGCGAAATGTATGTCAAAATGACTAATGACTAATGACTAATGTCAATAGTTGAATAAAATATTTTGTTTTATATCATATTGAATAAGCCCTCTAATGGCTTTGTCTTGATGTGTAGAAATATTTAGAGAAGATACTAAGTCATTTCTTCAAGATGATAATATCATGATCAAAATTTGTTTAAGTCAAAAAGACAAGATTAGGAAAGAGGGAAAGGATAGAAAGAAAGATGTAGTTAGTCTTCCAGGCTTCATCTCCAGACTTGTAACTTTCTTCTGGATGATGTCTTGATTGAGCTCTTGGTAGTCTTGATGAATCTTCAGACTTGATGATTCTCGTATCACCTAGGCTGGTCTTGGATTTAACTTTGTCTTCATGAAGTCTCAGAGAAAAGAAAGAGAGGGAGCAAGACTTGGAAATATTTTCTGGTTGTCTTCATGAACTTCTTCTTGATTTTCTTCTAAGTGCTTCTTCTCCTTGAAGATACTTCTGAAGTCTTGTTTTGGCTAAGTCCTTCATTGGTCTTCTAGCTCCATGTTGCAAATTACTAAGTGTCTAGTGCATAGCACTTTTACCAAAATACTAAGTTTGAAAATAATCCTAACTTAGAGAAAATGGGGGAGGAGTTTTCTTATGGGTAATATAACTACAAAATAAAATATGATATGCATAAAATGCAATCTTTAATCACAAGAAAGATAATACTAATTTTTGTGATATTTATAAAATATGCATAAAGTTATAATTGCAATTTTCAATTAGTTTCTAATTTTGCAAAATATAATAAAAGGAACACAATTTTATAAATAGTGTTAATAGACAGAGAGCATTTAATTAAATTTATTGCAACTGGATTTAATCAAAAATAATATTTCTATTAATAGTTATGTTGAAAATACTCAAACTATTTAAATTAAATATATAACTATGAATTCATTCCAATATTACTCAAAAATATTTTATATCAGTGGCATCAATTTAAAATATTCCAAAAGTCTCTAAAACAGTTTTATTTCTAATTTTTGAATTTACATATTTAAAGTTATGCCAAAAATACTCAAATCCACCATTTGAAATTTGAATATTTCAAACTAAGTAAAATTTGAATTTTGGCCGATCTAAAATATTCTACATGTCAAGGGCTTTCCAAATATATAAAAATATTTGAATTTGGATGTGTGAGCAAAAAGTTATAACAATTCTAATAAGTAGGGGCTTTTCTGCAAAAATGCCAGATCTGTTGACTGTGCGCTGACTGGATCCGACGTGGCGCTGACTGGGCATGCTGACTCAGCGCTGAGCTGGATAAGTTATTTGATCTGGGCCGTCAGATCTAGATCTGACGGTCCAGATCGGATCGTACCGATTCGGTTAAAAAAAATCTAATCCTAGCCGTATAAATTAAATCGGACGGCTCCGGGTCGAGGGCCTTACCGTGGCGGCGCGCTCCTCGCCGGAGATGGCGACGACGACGGCGGCGTGGACCGATTCGTCGCTCCGGCGATCCCCGGACGTGAGGACGACGGCTACGGATGCGGCTCGTCGCGGGGAAGGTGATGGAGGCGACGGCGCCTACTCGTTCTTCCTGGGGCGGCGTGGAGGCGATGGTGGAGCCACGGTTCCTCCGGCGACTTTGGTCGAGCTCGGTCCGCTCGGTTTTTCTGAGAACGGGAGGTCGGGGATGGGTTAGCGAGATACACCAGGAGCAGGGCAACCTGAGGAGACCAAAAAGAGGCGGAGAAACCTTCCCTGGCGCCGTCAATCGGAGGAATGGCGGCGGCGGACACGGTGGACTCCGGCGAGCTATTCTCGCAGCCTTGCGGCGTTATGGAGAGGGAAAACAGAGGGGAAATGTGGATGAGGGTCGGGGCTACAAATAGGGCAGGAGAGGGGGAGGTTTAATGGCCTTAATCGCATGAATCAATGCGAGAAATCGCCGGCGGTTTCCGGTCGAGGCGTGGTCTGCGGGAGGAAGACGATGCTGACGTCAGCGATTTTTATTTTTCTTTTTCTGATTTTCCATTTTATTTATATCTTTTGATTCATAACTCCAAATGATGTCAAATAAATTTCTATAAATTTGTAAAATTATTATCTTTCTGTTAAACCAATTGTGGGAGTGTTTTGAACACTTTTCAAAAATAATAATTTCGAAATATTGATTAAATGTAAAATTGACACTTTATGTTTAATTTAAAACTAGGGTTTAATTAATTTTAATTTTGGCTAAATAATTTATATGAAATACCCATATTCAATTATGTTTGAATTTAAGTTATTTAAACTTGTTTTGCTGAAATTATTCATCTTTATTTTGGCATGATATTAAAGAACAAAATATATCTAATTTGAAGGAAATGGGAAATATAATGAATTCCATTTTTAATTCTAAATGTTTTGTACACCATTATGTTTCATATTATGCTTATTCATTTGAAAAACTTCATATCAACTTTGGAAAAGATTTTAGATTTAATTCTTTTCTTATATAGTATAATATATTCCTGAAATCATTTTATGTTTTGTAATTAAATGAAAATCATTGAATCTAATGAATGTTTATTTGTATAATCCATTAATTATGAATTATATGAAGTTATTAAAATTATAAACTATAGTCTTATAATTTCCAAATTATATTTTGAACTCAGGTAAATGAATCATAATCTTTTGGCCAATAGAAAATGTTTTCAATAGTTTAAAATAACACTTGTAATTATTATTTTAATTTATTTATAGCTAAGGCTAAGTGGTTGAAATCTAATGCTTAGGGAACTTTTATAGTTGGTTTTCTTATGATTTAATGTTTCATTTTTAATCAAAAGAAAAGTTTTAAATTTTATTGATTTTTGAATATTATAAAATGTTGGGATGTTACAGTGGTGGACTCGCTGAAAAATGTGTTTCAAAAGAGCTCTAAAGGTAGGGTAAACGACCACATTTCTAAGCACAAATGGTCGACTCGCCGAAAAATATGTTTGAAATGAGTTCCAAAGGAGGGGTGGTGGACTCGCTGAAAAATGTGTTTCACATGAGCTCCAAAGGTAGTGTAAACGGCCTCATTTCTAAGCAAAATGGTCGGCTCGCTGAAAAATGTGTTTCAAATGAGCTCCAAAGGTAGGTTGGTTGACTCGCTGAAAAAAGTGTTGCGAATGAGCTCCAAAGCTAGGCTAAACGGCCCCATTTCTAAGCAAAAATGCTGGACTCGCTGGAAAATATGTTTGAAATGAGCTCCAAAGGTAGGGTAAACGCCCGGTTTCTAAGCAAAAATGGTGGACTCGCTGAAAAATGTGTTCGCCGGAGCAAATTGGACCCGCATATTTAAAATTCATATAGTTCTTCGTTCCCGAGAGATTACATTCAGAGCGTGCTCGTCGGAGCTCGCCGGAGATTACATACGACCTTCCAAAATCTATGTATACTACGCGGCCCTAACGCTAAGCAGCAAAACTAGCTCACCAAAGCTCGCAGGGTGCGGCCGCGTCGTCGCCAGAGTGCTTCACTTCTCGTCGGAGGAGTCGTCGTCGACGTAGACGATGATGGCCTTCCCTTGTTCAAGGCTATATGCATAACTCTATAGCTTATATGCATATTTGGCTGGTGGAGTTCAAGGCTAAATTGCATAAAGCCAATTTTTCCTACTCTTTTGAAAACACTTTTCTTGAAATCAAGACAAGCATGGCATGAAAACCATAATCTCATCTTCCCTTGTTCACCCATCAATTTTTAACTTAGAAATTGGAATGGTAGGATCCTCCGTTGACGTCCTTGATCAACTGCTCAAAATTATCCATAACCGGGGACACGGCTAAGTACTTAGTTTTTTTCACTCTGCATAGGTTGTGCACTTTCACCATTAGACCCAACAAACCCAAACTATCCTCAAGCACTCAATTTGGGCTAAGGAAAAGGAGAGAGTTGGGACGAGACTTTTCAGAAGCACTTTCACCATCCCATACTGACTTGACGCGCTCCCAACTAACCAACTACCACCACCTGTCAAGACGGGATGAGTCCATGCAACTTAATCCTTCTAGCCAGAGCCCATTGACAAATGGCTGCACTGGAAGCAATCTTCACTTGGAGTAACTTCAAATCCCTTTGTTCCTGGGTGGCAATCCACAAGTGTACTCTCAGGTGAAAACCACCATGCTCACGACCCTAAGTATAGTAGACACTACCTTAGGCGAAGACAACCACGAGCACAACCCTGAGTAGCCACTCAACATAAACCATTCAACCATTCCACCCAGGTGATTCATTAACTTAGTGGATGTGTGTACTCTCAGGTGAAAACCACTATGCTCACTGCCCTAAGTATAGTAGAAACTACCTTAGGCGAAGACAACCATTAGCACAACCCTGAGTAGTCACTTAACATTTTGTAAAACTTTTCACCAATTGCATAGCATCAATATTTCTACTAAGTATTATATAGGTACCTAGACACAGGAATAGGGAATCTAAACATGGCACTAGTGGAAAAAGAACTTTATGTCCAGACTATCAGTCCCGGCCAGGTTTGCGGCCGGTACTAATGTGGCATCAATACCGGTCCGAACAGCGAGATGCGAGGGGGGCAGCAGTACCGGTTCGTAGTGACCTTCAGTACTGGTTGGTGTCTCCAACCGGTACTAAAGGGCTTGGGGAATCATCTGCGGTAGGACAAGCACCTTTAGTACCGGTTGGTGTCTCCAACCGGTACTGAATATGTCACTGTATTTAGAGAGCATCCCCCACCCCGAGCCACAAACTCCATTTTTTCAGCTCGAGCACACACTCCATTTTTGCTCTCTTTCCTCTCCCAAGAGGTCTAGTTCACCACATTTTTCTCCAACATTTGTCTAGATTGGTGGCATCTATCTACACAAGGGTTAGCACCTTCATCTACTCCTCCGACGTTTCAAGTTTAGCTCATTTGCTTGCTAGTTTAGCTCATTTGTTTTTTGTAGTGCTAGCAAGGTGTTTGATGAAATGCTTAACTTAGACATTTCATTTGTTTTATATGCATTTTTAGCTCAAATTAAAATATGATTTGTGGTTTTTTCTAGTGTTGTTCCGTACCCTTTCTCACAGTCGTCGATCTCCCGCGTCGTCCCATCACCGACACCACTTCGGTGAGCCTCTTGTTTTTTATTTCGTTTTAATAAATCTTAGTTATAGAATTATTTTCTTATCCGGCTATAATTGTTGGACCAAACACGGAGAAACATGAGTCATAATGGAAGACAATGAAGAAGAAGAGGACGCCGAGAACTATCCTGAGTTTCCTGAATATGAAGGTACTACAATGGGGGAACCTGAGGTAGACGTGCCTGACGAAGAGGCGCCAGATGAGCCCGCTGATGATCTTGCTCGGGCCATTGCTGATGCACATAGAAATAGCATCAGTCAGAGGGAGTGGTTGAAGTTGGAGCGCATGTTAGAGGATCATAAAAAAATTGTACCCATGTGTTGAAGATGACAAGAGAAAGTTGGGTACCATGTTGGATTTGTTGCAATGGACGGCTCAAAATGGTGTATCAGACAAGGGGTTTGAAAACTTGCTGAAAAAGATAAAGAAGATGCTTCCAAAGAATAACGAATTGCACGACAGTACATACGAGGCAAAGAAGATCGTCTGCCCTCTAGGATTAGAGGTGCAGAAGATACATGCATGCATTAATGACTCCATACTCTACCGCGGTGAGCAGTACGAGAATCTGAATGCATGCCCAGTTTGCGGTGCACTGCGGTATAAAATGAGGCGAGATGACCCCAGTGAAGTTGAGGGCGAGCGCCCAGAGAGGTTTCCTGCCAAGGTGATGTGGTACGCTCCTATAATTCCACGGTTGAAAGGTTTGTTCGGCAACAGAGAGCATGCCAAGATGTTGCGATGGCACAAAGAGGACCGTAAGAAGGACACGATGTTCAGACACCCCGCTGATGGGTCGCAGTGGAAAAAAATCGAGAGATAGTTCCTGGACTTTGCAGATGACGGAAGGAACTTAAGGTTTGGTCTACGTACGAACGGCTTCAATCCTTTTGGGGAGCAGAGCAACAGTCATAGCACATGGCCTGTGACTCTATGTATTTACAACCTTCCTCGTTGGTTGTGCATGAAGCGAAAGTTCATTATGATGCCAACGCTCATCCAAGGTCCGAAGCAACCCGACAGCGAGCTTGATGTGTATCTCAGGCCATTAGTTGATGAACTTTTAGAGTTGTGGCGGGAAGAAGGTGTACGTGTGTGGGATGAGCACAAACAGGAGGATTTTGACCTTCGAGGGTTGCTTTTCGTAACGATCAATGATTGGCCCGCTCTTAGTAACATCTCAGGACAGACAACGAAGGGATACCATGCATGCACACACTGTTTGGATTGGACGATACTGAATGTATATACTTGGATAAATGTAAGAAGTGTGTGTACCTGGGGCATCGTCGATTTCTTCCGGTCAGGTATAACGTACGGAAGAAAGGCAAGCTTTTCAAAGGTGAGGCGGATCACCGTAGGAGGCCTATGGAATACACCGGTGATCAAATATTTATATGGTCAAGGATTTATGTAACATCCCAATATTTTGGAATGTTTAAAAATCACTAAAATTTTGAACTTTTGTTTTAGATTAAAAAAAACATTAAAAGCATAAGAAAACCAACCATAAAAGACTTCATAGCATCTTTCAAAAAGTTTAATATTTCGAATATCTCAACCAATCACTAATCTCAAAAATTTAATTTAGTTTAAAAATAATTTATCCAGAGTATTTCTTAAACCACAGTATACAATTTGGAAATTGATATGAGAACTTTCAAACCATCTTCTTTTACTGTAATGTTTTTTTCTAAGTATTTAATTTTAAACACTTAGAATTGGTTAATTACAAACCCTAAAACTATATTTGCAAATTGCCTAAAAGTTTTTTTTATGTAACCTACTTACTAAAATGGTCTTGTTTCGTTTGACTTAGTTTAAAACATGGTTTTGGAAATCACACTAAGGTTATATCTTTAAAACTCTATAGATTTTACAATTATTATTTTTATCTAAAAAGCATTTTATTTTTTTAAATTATTTCATCAGCCTCCAAAACCTAAAATGAATTTGATGAATTAATATCAACATGAATTTTAATTTTAACTTTATTATCCTTGAAAGTCAGTTTGTATATTAATTATTTTCATAATATTAAAACATTATACTTTGTATTTGATTTTGTTTTCACAAATTCATTTGGTATTTTTTTGTTTGTTTTAAATACAATCTTATTTCCTGGAATCACTTCCTTATTTTATTCTGTCCAAAACTCATCCATGCACATGTACGTGCAAGCAAGTACTAATACAAGATTAACCAATCGATCCTTCCTCTTGTCTTTCTTTTGTTCCGTTTCCAGGCGATGGGCTGCTAGTAGCATCTAGCTAGTTTATATTCCTCACGTTGTCTTTCTTTTCTTTTCCTGCCAAGCACCAAAGCAAGCAGGCCGGTTATTCCTTTCTCTAAATCTTCTTCTTTTTCACATCGATCCATTCCTTTGTGCCATTTATTTTCCTTTCCTAGCATCAGCGTATCACTCAGTCCAACAGGGCTCCCTCGATCACTTGGACGTAAGGGCGGTCACAGCAGCCGAAGCGCATTCATGTTCCTCGGCCTTCTTCCTCTTCTTTTTTCTAGCTGGGCCGAATCTTGGCCCATGTAGGTGCCGGTCGTCTTCCTCCAACCTGAATCGTGAGCTCGAACATTACAGAAACGTAACTTCATGGCTGTTAACTCCTTCCCCTACTCCCCTAGGGCATTCAAAACCCCTAAACGGCTCATTTTAAACACAAGAATTACTCCTCACTTAACCACGATCCTATTCCGGGAGTTTATTTGCAAATTCATTGCCTTAAACATGCACATCGACCTCGTGAACCGAATACCACCCGTAGACATTCACGTTCCGATCTCCCTCCTTAGACCATCTCACAAAAATTCGAGCGCGTCACTTCGTGCCCCTCTGCATCCTCCATCATTTTCATCCTCATACTTTTCCTAAAGGATGCCTATACGGCTCGTAACAACCATGCCAAGGTCAGACCCAAACCGAGTTCATCGTCAGATCTTGTCATCCACGGAGACCTTTTCGTCAATTCCTCGCACCAGTGAATTCTCCTCATCAAGGGCTTCGTCCAGGACATGGTTTTGCATCATTTCATCGCAGTTGGTCGCGCCGCCACGAAACCCGAGCAACGTTGCAGTGTTACGCAAGATCCCAACGAGGTGACACCTTGCCATGCATGATGTCCTACGTGATCTATGTGTCTTCTTGCAATTTTATTTAATTTTTGCCAATTTTCCCGCATGCCAAATCCTCGAGAACGCGCTCGACCGAGAGCGTCGTCCGCCGCCGTGACTCCGGTCACGCTGTCCCAGTACGCAACCGACGATGCCAACCACACCATCTCCTTCGTCGTATCAACCGCATCATGGTGTTTACTTCGTCCGTGTGCACATCTACGACAACTTCATCAACTACTTCCCGGAGGTCGTGTTTGACCGTCAACATCGACCACCTCATCTAACCACGTCATGTTCTCTCTACGACACCGGCGCTATTCGTTCTTGTCGGTGAGCCTCTCAAAATAGTCTAATCGTACCCGTATACTATTTCTAATGTATTAGATGAGACCACCATGTTGTGTCAAAACAAATAATTTTGGCCTTACAAATTTTCCCATGTGTCAAAACCTTTTTATTTTTCGGATTTGACTTAGGACAGATTTTAGTCAAACTTTAGAAATTCATATCAATTCAACCGTAACTCCGTTTTCAATGTTTTTATAGTCTATGGAATCGTACGAACGTGTAGAATACAGTGGTATAATAAAAACTTATATTTTAATTGTGTACTAACTTGTTATTTACGGAAACGTGTAAAACATTGTTTTTGGAATTGTTTTAATTCCATAAGTTCAAAATTTATAAATTAAATATCCTTGGAAAGCCCCTGACATGTAGAATACTTTGGTTATGTTGATTTACATTTTTTTAGTAGTCTAAATTTATTTAAATTGCAAATGAGCAATTTGAGTAAATTTGGTATATCTTTAATTCTATAAATCCAATTTTTGCAAATAAAATAGTTTTAGAAACCTTCAAACATGTGTAGTTTTATGCCCCTGTTAGAAAATAATTTTTAGCATTATTTTGATGATTTAAAAATCAGAGGCTTAATTTGAGTTTTTTTTGTTATACTTTAATCCTAGAAATAATGTTAATATGTTTCTTTTTGCAAAATGTCACAAAACTTTATCTTTTGACCAGTAGTATTGTCTATAATTTTTGAATAAAAGTTTAATTATAGAATCCAATTAAAACTGAGGCTCAAGACCTGATCGGCACCAGCCCGCGCACCGGACCGCTTCCAAGCGTGGACACGCTTCCCGGCAGCTCGGAGTGCACTCGCCAGTTCGCTGACCGACAGCGTCGCGCTGACGCCCGGCCATAGCGCACCATGAACGTGAATCGCGGCGCTGAGCAACTCCGCCCCGATCGACCGGAGAGGCACTATCCGGGCCTTCAGGGCAGTGAGGTGATCCTCAATGTCCCAAGAGTCCGAGACGGGGCCCTTCCCGGCGCGCTTCTCCCGGGCGGCAGCGACCGCAAGATTGGCAGCGTCGCGGGAGTGCTCGAATTCCCCTTTAAAAAGAAGAGCTGTCAAGCGACTAGGTCATAAGGATTGTAGCAGTAAAGAAAGAGAGCAGGAGAAAAAAGATTTCGGTCAACTTACTGTTAAGATCCCGGTTCAATCCGGTTAGCTCAGAGAGCCAAGTATCGTCCTGTGACCGAAGAAGCGGCAGCCCGGTCTCGGCATGATGCGCGCGCGCCTCGGATTGGTCCAAGGTCTCCTTCTGCTTCTTCGTCGCCTCCATGAAGCGCGCCTTCATGTCGGTCGCGGCAGATTTGGCCTTTCGAGCTCCGCACTTAGCCGCGCGATCTCGGCCTGCGTAGTAGCAAGCGCAGCCTTCTGCTCCACCGAGATTTTGCGCGCGGCATCCCGCTCCCCCCGGAGGCGCCCCTCGCACTTCTTGGACTGACCGAGATCAGCAAGAACCCGGTGGAAGATGCTGCCCCGTTTCTTGCCGCACTCCTGAGTTCAAGACAAAGAAAGATAGGTCAATCTAGGGAAAGATCCCGGGGACTCGGGAGGTTACGAGGTCAATATCAATTAAAAGGTACTCGGTGGGAAGGATCTCGGGGACTCGGCTTCCGAGTCCTATGATTTTCTCTAAGATTGGAGCCTAGTGGTCTGCTATTCGGTGGAATCTAGAACACTAAGCACCAATCTCGGGGACTAGTGGAGATGGAACAATTTTAAAGCCACTCGGTGGAAAGGATCTCGGGGACTCGGCTTCCGAGTCCTGGGATTTTCTCTAAGATTGGAGCCTATTGGTCTGCTATTCGGTGGAATCTAGAGCACTAAGCACCAATCTCGGGGACTAGTGGGGGAGGAACAAATAATTTTTGAAAAGGTAAAGGGAACAAGTGTACCTCGATCACCCGAGTAACGTCCAGCGCGGCCACCTGGAGAGCATGTAGAGCTTGGCCGCTGCGGCTAGGACCCACAGCGTGCAAGTCCTCCACGATCTCGGAGGCATCGGCGGCAATCCAGGCTTGGTTGTATTCTTCAACAACGCGCACGCCGGAGCCGCCAGGCGCGCGAGTAGAAACAACCTCCCGGGATCCTGAAGGCATAAAGGATCTTACGGTTGCTCGCAGCATCTGCAGGGCGGCAGTGGGGATCTCGGCAGGAGGTGGCGGTAACGGCGAGAACTTACCCGTGCTTAGGGACAGGTCTTGGGCCGAGGACGTCGGGGCAGCAGTAGGTTTGGCGGAGGTTGTTTTCTGCCCGGCGGCCTTGGTGCACGCTTTCCCGGCAGGATGCTCAGGTTGCCGGGAAGGGGCCAAGGGCTGTTTTACCGGGGCTGTCTTGCTCGAGGCTTGCCGGGAGGGGCCGCTCGGCACGACCTGCCGAGGATGACTTATGATCTCCGTCTCAAGCCCAGGCACCCTGCGCGGGCTCTCCGGAAGAAGGATGTCTTCCGATGCGGTCGTAGCCGGGACAGGAATCTCGTCCACCACAGGACGAGTATCCGGAGTCGCAGCGGCAGTCAGTGCGGCACCAGAAGCAGGAGGCTCGCTCCCTCGAGCGGAAGGGCGAGATGGAGAAGAAGCAGCCCGAGGCGGGGTAGGAGTCCGGGATCCCGGAGGTTGGGAGGAAAAGGATGCCGGGACGTCGAGTGCATCGCTGAAAGAAATATATCAGTAAAGACTTCAGGAGAAGACAAGATCATGTAACATGAAGCAAAGAAAATTTACCCGGAATCAACGGTGGGAGGACCCCTCCTTCGGCGTAGAGGCTTCTCGGTCTTTTGTTTGTTCGGCCTGCTCTTCTTGGGGGTGCTGCCGGAAGCATCGGCAGGGTTGATATCGGAAGCCTCACGCTTCCGGGTCTCGGCGCGTTTCGTCACGGCCGTGGGTTTCGGAACCACTGCTGAAGCCCAGTTGAGGGGAAGAGCGTCAATCACATCGAGTATTTGACAATCAATCTCATCCTCGTCATCTGAAGAAACGGAAATAGCCTCTGAGGTTGAAGGGTTACCCGGGGCAGCAGCGCGTACTAGAGGAACGGCAAGATGGTCCTCGCCATCGGGATCCTCTCTCGGCATCTTAGCCGGTGCCGGGATGTTCGGCACGAAATTCCCGTCGGCGTGCATCGCGTCCTCCTCAGTTTGTCGCTCGAATAACTGCACGAATAAGTCATTGCATGACAACCATGTCGGTTTCCAGCAGAATCCAGGTGCAAATGCGAGTTTGCGAAAGACAGATAGAAGCACCTGTTTTAGTGGTTTTTTCCGGGATCCCCCGACAAGACCCCAGACATAATCATCCGACATCTTCGTTCGAGCGATAGCTCGAACGCGCCGGACGACTGCGGGACAATCCAACCCGAAAATGCTGGTCCTGGTGGGATCTAGGTTCCCGTCCATATGGCACATCTTGTGCACTCGGGTTTGTAGGGGGCAGAGGCGATGGATAATGAAGCAGCGCAAGAGATCGTCGCCAGTCATCTTATCAGTCAACACGTTGAGGAAGTCGTGCATACATCTGACCTCCTCGGTATCTGGAAGCCGGTTCCAGAGGTCGAATTCGCGGGGAGGTCCAATGGCAAACGCCGGCAAGTTGATAAAATCCGGGTTCGAGGATCCCGGACCATCTCCCGAAGTCTCCCGGTTCTTCACATAGAAGAAACTGCGCTGCCACTTCCGGCAGGATTCTAGTCCCTTGACTATGAGAAATCCGGAGTCAGCGCGGGGAATGATGGTGGCCGCTCCGGATTGGGGATGACTTGGCGGCGGAGGATGAAGTACTTGGCCCAAAGGTCCAAGAAAGGCAACACGCCGAGATATGCTTCCGTATAGGTGGTGAAGACCGAAAGCATCATAATGGCGTTAGCTGGGAGATGATGGGGTTGGAGGCTGTAGGTGTCGAGGAAGTTGCGGAAGAAGGGGCTAGCCGGAAGCCCAAACCCGCACTCGAAATGCGTGAGGAATACAACGTATTCCCCGGGTTGGGGTTCCGGTTGAACCTCGCCCTCCGGGAGATGACTCTCGACTTCTGGCGGAATCCGGTGAGTCCGGTACAGCCAGTCGAGGTCCTTCTGCATGATCTCGGACCCATCCCAGCACCCCCGAACACTTTCTTCAGCCATGTCGAAGAAATCTGCAGATGTATCCGGGCTACTCTGCAGGCGCAACAGCAGTTAGTCGGAGTTAGTCTACCGGGAGCTAAGATACCGGATCACAAACTCCTAAAGACAACCGGACTCCTGGCAAATAAGATCTACTGCGCGCTAGTAAATCGAAACTTAATCGATGAAAATACGCTCGGGCAAAACACAAATGTGGCCTAGTGCTAGCAAAAGGCTAAGGTGTGTAACGCGTCCTCATCCTCGCCGCGCGGCTCGCACTCGCCGCCGGCGGCGCCACCGCGCGTGCGTCGTTGCGCGACCGAGCACGAAACATCGTTCCCGTAAAGAAGTTCATCGGAGTGGAGAGAAGAACTCACCGGAGAAAGCGAGGCCGGTGACGGGCAAGAAGGGCGCGACCCGATGGTGGAAGCGAAGGGCTCCGGCGACCAGCGAGAGCGGCGGCGTTCGAGCTCCGGGCACGGCAACGGCGACGTGCTCGAGACGACGGTGGGGGGAGTGAGAAGTTGAAGAAGAAGAAGAGATGACCGTTCCGGTCCCCTATTTATGGGGGGGATCCGGAGCGGTTTCCGAATTTCCCGCCCACGATCTCTCCGATCTTGGATGGGATCTATTTTGTGCAGCGCGACACGTGGCGTCCACCGGAGCGCCCGATCCGGCCACACCGGGGGCCACACAGCCCCAACGGTTGGACTTCGGATCGGCTGCGGCTCCCGGCGCGCGAACCCGAGCGGCGGCGTGCTCGGTCAGAGGCACTCGAGTGCGTTTCTGATTCGACAGGACCTTGGGTGGGACCCAGCCCAAGATCTGGAATGCAATGCGGAGCCAACGATCAAGATTCACTTACGTGGCACTATCCGGTTACGAGCATGGCCTTCCGGTGGAAACGATCTCGGTATGGGGATCTCGGCAAAACTCATCTCGGCATCAGGTCAGAGGATAGTCACATATTTTCTGGGGAGATAGTTGTTATTAAAGCTGATCCCGCACATCATCCGGGGTCGCTGCGCAGCACCAGTCGGGGGGCTGCCCCCCGGGTAGGGCAGATCCCGGCGCAATTCTACAGTGTAGCAATAGTGATTGACCTTTGGCGAGAGGAAGGGCCACCCCCTAGTGTGCTGAAGGGGCAACTTGACCCTTGAGTGCTGGTAGAGTGCAAGGTGCCTCCTGGCAGGCGCAAAGGTCAGCTCTGGCGGCTATAAATAGACACCCCGAGCCCTCACAACTGCACAAACATCAGCGGGTGGTTCCTCTAAGAACTAGCTTCTCGAAGATGTCTTTGCTGGTAGGCTAAGACATCTTCGGGAGGCTAGGCCTAGAGATACTCATCCTGAGACGAACTCGGGTGCATCCGGAAAGGATCTTGGGCTCCGAGGAGACTCTCGGAAGGAGAAGTACTCGGTCTTACCGGATAGGCAATCCGGGTAAGTGCTAACCGGAACATTTATCTCGGTACTAAACTTGTATAGGAAGAACTCGTAATGTCGAGCAAGAAGGTGACCGGCATGAGGGATCCCGGTAGGCCGTCAACGGTCTGCAGCAAGATTTCCCGCCTGATGCGGGGAGAAGTACTGTTCCGTCTGACACGGAAGCATGGTCACCTCCCGCCTAACACGGAAGCATGGTCACCTCCCGCCTGACACGGGAGCGCGTCAGCCGGTACGACAACGGTACGACAAGACTGGACGTGCCTAGCCCGGCAATCCGGAAAAGGCTATCCGGGATGGGAAAAGACATGTCCTGTCTCTGACAGGGGGACAATGATGATCCAGGACGGCGCCTGCTGTCCTCGCCGGAATGATGACGAAGGGGCTATGCCGGATAGCACGGCGACTAGGTCGCACTAGCTGGTGTCGCCATACCGGTTAGGCCTGTCCGGTGGGGCCAAGCCGGTTTAGGGTTTCCGGCCCTCCTGGCCGGAACTCTATAAAAGGCGCCATAACTGCTTCTATGGAAGAGATACCAACTTGGGAGACAAAGCTATAGTCGCATTTACTCCTAGAGCAGTTACTTCTTCTTCCCTTGAGTTCATCTAGTTCTTCTTGTTCTTCACCTCAAGAGCTCTAAGAGCAAGTTGTAGCCCTTGTACCACACTTATATAGAGAGGAAAGGCAGGAGTAGGGGTGTTACCTCCTCACGAGGGCCCTGAACCTGGGTATATCGGGTGTGTGTTGTTGTGTGCCTTCGTGCGTTTGTTCGTTTTTGTAGATCTTCCCCCTCATGTTGTGATCTTGTCTCGTGTTCTTGGGAGATCTCGGTTACGCCGGGATCCTCCGCGTGTGAGCTCTTCAGCTCGCTATCCCTCCCCGGATCCACCAACGTCCATCGGCCCCACACATTAGCCATCCTATGGCATCTGCCGTGACACCACCAAGACAGATTACGTTCCACCAGGGAGGCCCTACACACCAGAGGCGGTGCGCCGGACGTCACGCCACCACGGGTGGACCTCAGGCAGGTATCATGAGGAGTGACGGACCTGATGCGGGATGGATCGACGAAAGGTGATGACTTGTACATTATCTAGTACTTCGGTGAGATGAGTAGGAGTATGAGTTGTAATAATAAGGGAGCGAGTTCTCCCAGAACCCGGGTAAAACTATGTAGTATACCGGGTGAGTTTGTAATAGTCGTAGTAAGGTATTGTACGAACCCTAGTATATGTGTGTTTGTGTATGTGGAATATATTGCTGGTTTTGTTTGGATTTGGATCTTTCTGTGACACGCACTGTGCATTGAGTTGAGCTCAAAAAGCATTGCATGGTGTAATTATGAGTTTTGCTTTTTGTACAGGACGTGAGGGGAAATGGCGTTAGATATAACGGAGGAGGAGAGAGCTCGGGTGGAAAGGGAGACTAAACAGAAGGAGGAAGCTGAAGCTCGACAAGGAGGGTTGCCACAACAACCACCCTTGATGACATCGCAACAGTTTGCTCAATACCTGATGACGATGGAAGAAAACCGAAGGAAGGATCAGGAGAACCTAAACAAGTTTATGGAAGCCCTGCTACAAAAGGCAGGAGGAGAAAGGGAACCCGAGGGAGTTCGGGGAGTTACTCTAAAGAATTTCCAAGAAGCTAAACCACTTCCGTTCGCGGTGACAGCAGAGCCAATGGACGCGGAGGACTGGCTCCGTGACACTTCCAGGAAGCTGTTGACGGTAGGGTGCTCTGATCAAGAAAGAGTGCGCTACGTGGTGCATCTGTTATCAGGACCAGCATCAGCATGGTGGGAGAATGTCGTGAATGTTCACCCAGCGAACAAGGTGTTCACCTGGGAGGAATTCCAGAAGAAGTTCCGCGAAGCACATATTCCTGAGTGCGTGATGGAACTGAAGCGTCGGGAGTTTGAGAACCTCAAGCAGAACAACCTGCCGGTTCACAAGTACATTCGGGAGTTTAACATACTTTCCCGGTATGCTGAAGAGGATGTTAACACGCCCGAGAAAAGGAAGAAAAGGTTTCTTCGAGGACTGCATCCGTACATGAAAATGCAGATCAGGCTGACCAAGGCAGCCAGTTTTGAAGAGCTGGTGGATGAGGCCATCACTTGGGAGGACGACTTCAAGCAAGTCCAGGAAGAAAGGAATAAGAGGATGAAGGTGGAGCCAAGGAGGGTGCAACCCAGCAAACCGACACACAAGTTGGTCTTCAAACCTCGCCTTGTCACGGCAAGTAGGGGACCTAACCCGAAGAGTATGGAGTTCAAACGCAATATCATCTGTCGTGGTTGTGGGATGCGGGGGCATTGCCAGAGCTAATGTAGGACCCCAAAGGTGGTATGCTTTGGGAGTGGTCAGGAGGGTCACATCAGGCCAGACTGCCCGAACCAGAACATGGGAGGAAGACTAGGATTGGGCGGAAGTCAACCAGGAGGAAGTGGACCACCAAGGGGAGGAAGTTCTGGCAAGAACGGCAATGGGAAGACATGCAAGCCTTAT
This sequence comes from Poa annua, assembly GCA_026929855.1. NCBI lineage: Eukaryota > Viridiplantae > Streptophyta > Magnoliopsida > Poales > Poaceae > Poa > Poa annua. The sequence goes on from CM049430.1 coordinate 86,140,508, forward strand.
GGAAAGCTTAACTGCACCACCTTGGAGGAGGCAGACCGTTCTGACAAGGCTGTCCTAGGTACGCTCCAAATTCTAACTCATCCCGGCAAAGTATTATTTGATACTGGAGCCACTACTACTTTCATGGCTCAGCATTTTGTTGATAAATATGGGATTAGATGTGGTTAGAAACGCCTATCTCAGTTTGGTCGGCATGAGGGATGATTATAGTCACTCAGATGAAAGTGGATCAGGTGATTATGATTTGTGGTCAAACCTACTATGCAAATCTGTATGTGATACCATTGAAGGATATAGATGCCATCCTAGGAATGGATTGGTTATCGGACAATGGAGAAATTATAAATTGTGAGGACAAGACTATATCACTTCGGACTCCAGGAGGAGGCCGGATTGTATATCAAGGGGATCGGCATAACCACTTGGAGGTGGGGTTACAATTAAATTCCATGAAGGAAGTTCGAATGGAGGATATACCCGTGGTTAAGGAATTCCAAGATGTATTTCCACAGGAATTTCCAGGTATGCCACCTGATTGGGAGATAGAATTCACTATTGATCTAATTCCCGGTACCTCACCAATAGCTCAAGCGCCATATAAGATGGGTCCGAAGGAATTGAAGGAACTCAAAGAGCAACTTGATGAGCTGGAAGGCAAAGGATTCATCAGGGAAAGTGTATCACCCTGGGGATCACTTGTCATCTTCGTAGATAAAAGAGATGGAGGAAGAAGAATGTGTGGAGACTTAAGAAACCTGAATCACGTTACCATCAAGAACAAATATCCTCTACCTAGAATTCAAGATTTGTATGATCAAGTTTCAAGGAGCGGGAGTATTCTCCAAGATAGATCTCAGGTCAGGTTACCATCAAATTAAGATAAAACCGGAGGATGTACCAAAAACAACATTTGTCTCCAGGTATGGACATCATGAATACCTAGTTGTTCCATTCGGATTGACTAATGCACCAGCAATTTTCATGAATTTGATGAACAAGATCTTCATGCCGTATCTGGATAAGTTTGTGATAGTCTTTATCGATGATATTCTGGTATACTCCAAGACTAAAGAAGATCATGCCAAGCATCTAAGAACAGTGTTACAAGTTTTAAGAGAACATCAGTTGTATGCCAACTTCAGCAAGTGTGAATTCTGGCTTGACCAAGTGGAATTTCTTGGTCATGTCATCAGCAAAGAGGGAATTGCAGTGAACCCGACAAAGGTACAAGCAGTTTTGGACTGGCAATCACCGAAAAACGTCAAGGAAATTAGAGGATTTCTGGGAATGGCTGGATATTACCGAAGATTCATTGAGGGATTCTCTCGGATAGATGGGCCAATGACCAAGTTGCTAAGGAAGAATGTTTCATTTGAGTGGACGGATAAGTGTGAAGCAAGTTTTCAGGAGTTGAAAACCAAGCTAACAACAGCACCAATCCTAGCTCTACCAGAACCAGGCAAGGATTATATCGTATATTGTGATGCATCCAAGAATGGATTAGGATGTGAATTGATGCAAGAACGGAAGGTAATAGCTTATGCTTCCAGACAGCTCAAACCCCATGAAGTCAACTATCCAACACATGATCTTGAGCTTGCAAAAGTTGTTTACGCTTTGAAGAAATGGAGACAATTTCTCTATGGGCCAGATGTGAGTTGTACACTGACCATAAAACTCTCAAGTATTTCTTTACACAAAAGGAGTTAAACATAAGGCAGAGACGATGGCTGGAGTTGATTAAGGATTATGATCTCAACATCAACTATACTCCAGGAAAGGCCAATGTTGTAGCTGATGCTCTAAGCAGAAAGAGTATGGACAACCAACCAATCAACAGAGAGCTACCTAAGGAGTTGAAAATGGACTTGGAGCGGATGGAAATCCAGTTATTGGAGGTTCAGTCGTTAGGGAGTTTGAATACCCTAAGGGTGATGGAAGAACGACATAGTGACCTTCGGAATGAGATAATCCGACGTCAAGACGTAGATTCTTTCATCAAAGAAGAAATCTGCAGGATAGAAGAAGGAAGACCATTAGAATCCCGGTTGGGTGATTATGGATCATTATGGTTCCATCAAAGATTATGTGTGCCCGACATTCCTCAAATCAAAGGATTGATACTTTGGGAGGCACATGAGACACCTTACTCAATCCACCCCGGAAGCACCAAGATGTACATGGACCTCAAGGAGTTATTCTGGTGGAATAACATGAAGAGAGACATCGCTCAATACGTTGCGGAATGTCATACATGTCAACGAGTTAAGGTAGAACACCAGAGTCCAGCAGGACTACTACAACCTCTAGAGATTCCTGAATGGAAGTGGGAGGAAATCGGAATGGATTTCATCACTGGTTTACCAATGACCAGAAAACATAAGGATATGATATGGGTGATCGTAGATCGATTCGCCAAGAGTGCACATTTCCTGGCAGTAAATCAGAAGGATAATGCCGAGAAGTTAGTTGACCTTTATGTTAAAGAGATAGTAAGTAAGCATGGAGTACCCAAAAGAATAGTGTCGGATCGAGGATCTGTGTTCACATCAGTATTCTGGCAAAAGTTGCATGAAGCTCTAGGATCACAACTAGACTTCAGTACTGCATATCATCCACAAACAGGAGGTCAAACAGAAAGGACTAACCAGGTGTTAGAAGACATGCTACGAGCCTGTGCTTTGGATTTCGGAGGTTCATGGGATGAACACCTGCCACTAGCAGAATTTTCTTACAACAATAGTTATCATAGAGCCCGAAGGTAGCACCCTTTGAAGTACTATATGGGCGCAAGTGCAGATCACCAATATGTTGGTATGAGCCCGGAAGTAATCAGGAGTTTGCACCAGATTATGTCAAGGAGAAGCCAAACATAATTGACATAATTCGAGATCGCTTGAAGATAGCTCAGAGCCGTCAGAAAAGTTATGCAGACCAGAAGAAGGACATGGGAACCCAACGTAGGAGATCTTGTATACCTTAGGGTGAGTCCGATGAAGGGAGTTAAGAGATTCGGAGTGAAAGGGAAGCTAAGTCCAAGGTATATTGGACCTTTCAAGATCTTGGCACAAAATCAGAATGTAGCCTTTACACTTGAGTTACCTGAGAAGCTGAGGCAGGTACACAATGTTTTTCATGTGTCACAATTGCGAAAATGCTTGAAGGCACCAGAGGATTCCGTTACACATGAGGAATTAGACCTACAAGTAGACTTAACTTATGTCGAAGAACCAGTGAAGATACTAGGAGAAAACTGGAAAAGACTCAGAAATCGAGCAATAAAGTTTTGCAAGGTTCAATGGAAACATCACCCAGAATGAGAAGCCACCTGGGAGAAAGAAGATGATCTGAGACAAGCCTATCCAGAGATCTTCAGGTACACAAAGTTATAACTTCGGGACGAAGTTCTGGTTAAGGGGGAAAGACTGTAATGTCCCAGCGTTTAGGAAACCACGGAGGGTAGAAATAGAATTTGTGCAATTGCATTCATGCATCTGAAAACCCGAATAAATTTTTCGCAACTTAAAAACCTGAAGAGATCAAAGTTTCTTTCAACTCATTGAGTAGTGTATAGTTCAATTGAGGTGATTGTGATAAATTTTGACATGACCTTTAGGTATTTTACTTGTTTGAGAGAATTTGCGCAAATTCATATAATCAAATAATTTGAATTTCAAACAAACAAAAATAAATGATAAGTAAATAATAAACAAAGAAGTAATTCATAAATTAAATAATTACAACCATGAGTTACAATGTAATGTACCAGCACTTAAAATATGGCAGGTACCTGTGTATAGTGCAAATCACTGGATCGATTCGTTTGCACACATAGTTTACGATGTAATATCACAACAAAGTATCCATTTATTACAACGCTGATCCAGACTTAGAAAATTCATTACAACTTGCATAGCGTAAAACTAGCAGTGAACAGAGTAAACAACGGAAATTATTCTTCATGGAGTCCCCATCATCAGCATGTTCCACAGGCGAGCATGTTGGTTGAAGACTCGAAACCCTTAAACGAAACCTCACTCGTCTTCTGAACAGTCTGCAATAAGAAAAATATTGCAACAACGTGGGTCAGAACCATTATGAAAATGGAACTGGCAAGTGACACTATGGTGGACACTTAAAGGAATAACTCTGTAACCTATATGCTTATTTGGCTGGTGGAGCTCAAGGCTATTTTGCAGAAAGCAAGTTTTTCCCTAACTCTTTGAAACAACTTTACCTAGTTGAGACAAATATGGTATGAAAGCCATAGTCTCAATCTACCCTTGTTCACCCATCAAGTTTTAATTTATAAGTTGGAATGGTGGAATCCTCCGTTGACGTCCTCGTTCAGCTGCTCAATTGTCCGTTTCCGGGGACACGGCTAAGTACTTAGTTTTTAACTCTGCAGAGGTTGTGCACGTTCACCATTGTACCCATTCAACCCAAACTATCCTATACACTCTTGTAGTGTTAAGGAAAAGGAGAAGAATGAGACGAGATCTTTCATAAGCATTTTCCCTCCCCATGCTGGCCTGACGCACTCCATCTACAAACCACTACCACCATCTGTCAGGCCGGGGCGAGTCCACGCAGCTTAGTTGACCAAGCCAGAGCCCATATTGGCAATGGCTGCACGAGAAGCAATCTTCACTCGGAGTTCTTCAGATTCCTATGTTCCTGGGTGGCCATCCACAAGTGAATATCCCACAGGTAAAACCCCTGGGGACAACACTCAACTCATACAGCCAAGCAACCAATTCCACCCAGGTGTTTGATTATAACTTAGTAGAATTTAACATTTTATCAAAATAGTTTTGCATAGGATCACAATTCTACTAAGTATTATCATAGGAACCTAGACACAGGAATAAGGAATTCTAAACATGGCTCGCATAGCAATACTATCCTACACATGCTTATAGAAAAATAATCTACTCATGCATAGAAAAATAATAGGACTTTTATGAGGTGTGCCACTTGCCTTTGGATGATGTCTTTGCTCACAAACTTTTCAACAACGAACGTTTGCTCTCCGTTCAATCTAAACAATATAAGCAAACAACAATACAACAATCAACATAAAACACAATAAACATGGACAACAACACAAGGCATATAAAAGCAAAAACAAATTTCACAAAGTTTCATCACATAATTCAATATGCAAAAAGAATTGATGTGCTTAATAATGGGTTTTAATGGGCTGGTCTTAAATAGAAATTTATCATACATTAATTTGGTCAAAAACATTTAAATCAAACTTAATGGTCTTAAAAGGCTTTTAACACCACTTAATTACCTTAAAAACACTGTTAAGACACTTCAAAAGTTTTACCATCAGTTTTAATTGTTTTCTATAATTAAACTTTTATTCAAATCTTATAAACAATACTACTGGTCAAAAGATAAAGTTTGTGACATTTTGCAAAAAGAAACATATTAACATTATTTCTAGGATTAAAGTATAACAAAAATACTCAAATTAAGCCTCTGATTTTTAAACCATCAAATTAATGCTAAAATTTATTTTCTGACAGGGGCATAAAACTACACATATCTTAAGGTTTCTAAAACTATTTTATTTGCAAAAATTGGATTTATAGAATTAAATATATACCAAATTTACTCAAATTGCTCATTTGCAATTTAAACAAATTTAGACTACTAAAAAATGTAAATCAACATACCCAAAGTATTCTACATGTCAGGGACTTTCCAAGGATATTTAATTTATAAATTTTGAACTTATAGAATTAAATCAATACCTAAAACAATGTTTTACACGTTTCTGTAAATAATAAGTTAGTGCACGATTAAAATATAAGTTTTTCTTATACCACTGTATTCTACACGTTCATACAATTCCATAGACTACAAAAACATTGAAAACGGAGTTACGGTTGAATTGATATGAATTTCTAAAGTTTGACTAAAATTTGTCCTAAGTCAAATCCGAAAATAAAAAGGTTTTGACACATGGGAAAATTTGTAAGGCCAAAATTATTTGTTTTGACATAACATGGTGGTCTCATCTAATACATTAGAAATAGTATACGGGTACGATTAGACTATTTTGAGAGGCTCACCGACAAGAACGAATAGCGCTGGTGTCGTAAAGAGAACATGACGTGGTTAGATGAGGTGGTCGATGTTGACGGTCAAACACGACCTCCAGGAAGTAGTTGATGAAATTGTCGTAGATGTGCACACGGATGAAGCAAACACCATGATGCGGTTGATACGACGAAGGAGATGGTGTGGTCGGCGTCGTCGGTTGCGTACTGGGACAGCGTGACCGGAGTCGCGGCGGCACTCTCGGTCGAGCGTGTTCTCGAGTATTTAGCATGCGGGAAAAATAGGCAAAAATTAAGTAAAAATGCAGGAAGACACATAGATCACACAGGACATCATCGTGTGGCATGGCAAGGTCTCACCTTGTCGGGATCTTGCGTAAGGCTACAACGTTGCTCGGGCTTTGTGGTGACGCGACCAACTGCGATGAAATGATGCAAAACCATGTCCTGGACGAAGCCCTTGATGAGAAGAATTCACTGGTGCGAGGAATTGACAAAAAGGTCTCCGTGGATGACAAGATCTGACGATGAACTCGGTTTGGGTCTGACCTTGGCATGGTTGGTGCGAGCTGTATAGGCATACTTTAGGAAAAGTATGAGGATGAAAATGATGGAGGATGTAGAGGGGCACGAAGTGACGCGCTCGGATTTTTGTGAGATGGTCTGTAGAGGGAGATCGGGACGTGAATGTCCACGGATGGCATTTGGTTCACGAGGTCGTTGTGCATGTTTAAGGCAATGAATTTAGAAATAAACTCCCGGGATGGAATCGTGGTTAAGTGAGGAGTAATTCTCGTGTTTAAGTTGAGTCGTTTCGGGGTCTTGAATGCCCTAGAGGAGGAGGAGGAGTTAAAGCCATGAAGTACGTTTCTCTAATGTAACGTTTGAATCTCACTTTCACGTTGGAGGAAGACGACCGGCCCTCATGGGCCAAGATTTGACCCAGCAGGAAAATAGAAGAAGAAAAGAAAAGAAAAAAATAGGAAAGGAAAATGGGCCGCTGCGCTTGAAAAAAAAAACAAAAGGGAGCGGGTGCGGCAGCTGCTTGCTTGGCTTCGGCCCAGTGGGTCTGTTTTCTTTTTACGTTTATCTTTTATATTTTCTGTTTTTCTTATTTATTTCATATCTTTTGATTTAAGTGTCCAAATGAAGTCAAATAAATTTCTACATATTTGTAAAAACAATATCTTTGTGTTAAACCAGTTGTGGGCATATTTTGAACACTTTTCAAAAATCAAAATTTCCAAATATTGATTAAATGTAAATTTGACCCTTTATGTCAAATTTGAAAACATGGCTTAATTAATTTTAGTTTTGGCTAAATAAAATTTATAAAAAAAAACACGGATATAAGTTTAAAAGTAAGTTAATTAAACTCATTTTCCAATATTAAATCATTTTTGACTTTAGTATAATAATAAATAACATAACACATTTATTTGAAATGAAAGGGAAAATAAAGTATTCATTTTTAATTCAAAAATACTTTGTGCACCATTAATTTTTAGATTATGATAAATAATTTGGAACCCCATGAAATACTTTTGGTAAATATTCTAGATTTACTTATTTTCATATATTGAATATATTCATTAAATCTATTTATGTATTGCAAATTGATAAGAAGATTAATTCAAGTTATTGAAATGACTATTTGGATAAATCATTAGTTATAAAATCTATGAAGTTTTACAGATATAAACTATAGACTTGAAATTTCCAAAACTATGTTTTGAACTCAGGTAAAAGAATGAAAATCATTTAGCAATTAGGCCATGTTTTAAATAGTTTAAAAGATCACTTGTAAATATTATTTTGATTTATGAATAGCTATGGCTAAGTGGTTGAAATCAAATACTTATAAAGAAACTTTTTATTACAAGGAAACGGTTTGAAATTTTGTAAAACATTTGTCAAATTACATATTGAGGTTTTAAGAAATACAATGGATAATGAAATGTTTAATTTGAAACAACTTTTGGAAATAATGATAACTGAGATATTTGAAATATAAACTCTTTCAATATGTTTGAAGTCTTTCATAGTTGGTTTTCTTATGCATTTAATGTTTTGTTGTAATCAAAAACAAAAGTTTTAAATTTTAGTGATTTTCAAACATTCCAAAATATTGGGATGTTACAGACTACCACCCTTCAAAGGAATCTCGTCCCCGAGATTCAGAGAGGCTAGAAAGAAAAGCAAATGCTTGGAATGATTATGATAGCTCGAGAGGTTTTGAGAAGTGTAATTTCTGACATGAAATCTTGAAAACTGGCAGGGGATGATTTTTTTTTCTGATTGGGGAGGCTAGAAAGAAAGATGGGTTGGGATCTTTGGGTTTAAGCAACGGGGTTTGAATTAACTAGGTGGATACCACCCTTAAAAGAATTTTTTGTTGTTGATAGTCAAACATTTTAATGCACAACCGAAAATCAAGGCAATTCATTACAAACAACTCATAACAAACTTCAAACAACCGGGTACACACGATCAAACAATCTAGTATTGTCATACTTGTATGACCAATACACTAGCACGATATCGTTGTTCTATTTAAGTGGTGGTCAAATCTATCTCGTTCGTGGGTGCTTTAAGTTCTTGTTCAACTTTCTTGGATATCTTCGAAGTGTTGGCCGAATCCTGGTTCTTCAGTGGTCTTCCATGCATGTAGAACTTCATGTTGAATTGAAGCTTTTCCATATGAAGCAGTAGAATCAGACTTAGACTATAAGAACATGGTCATCTAGAATAAGATAAGGTATTTTTCAAAAGGTTGATAGTAGACGAGAGTACAAGGATGATAAAATGAAAAGTTTTGTTTTCAGAAAACTGAATAAAAATAGATTTTGAATCCTATGGTCAAATCCTATTTCTATCCAAACCTAGGGTTTCGAATCTACATGCAACACAGTGCTCTGATACCATCTGTAATGTACCAGCACTTATAATATGGTAGGTACCTGTGTATAGTGCAAATCGCTGGTTCGATTCGCTTGCATGCACAGTTTACGACTAATATCACAACAAAGTATCCATTTATTACAACGCTGATCCGGACTTAGAAAATTCATTACAACTTGCATAGCGTAAAGCTAGCAGTGAACAGAGTAAACTACGGAAAATTCTTCTTCATGGAGTCCCCATCATGAGCATGTGCCACAGGAGAGCATGTTGGTTGAAGACTCGAAACCCTTAAACGAAACCTCACTCGTCTTCTGAACAGTCTGCAATAAGAAAAATATTGCAACAACGTGGGTCAGAACCATTATGAAAATGGAACTGGCAAGTGACACTATGGTGGACACTTAAAGGAATAACTCTATAACCTATATGCTTATTTGGCTGGTGGAGCTCAAGGCTATTTTGCAGAAAGCAAGTTTTTCCCTAACTCTTTGAAACAACTTTACCTAGTTGAGACAAATATGGTATGAAAGCCATAGTCTCAATCTACCCTTGTTCACCCATCAAGTTTTAATTAATAAGTTGGAATGGTGGAATCCTCCGTTGACGTCCTCGTTCAGCTGCTCAATTGTCCGTTTCCGGGGACACGGCTAAGTACTTAGTTTTTAACTCTGCAGAGGTTGTGCACGTTCACCATTGTATCCATTCAACCCAAACTATCCTATACACTCTTGTAGTGTTAAGGAAAAGGAGAAGAATGAGACGAGATCTTTCAGAAGCATTTTCCCTCCCCATGCTGGCCTGACGCGCTCCATCTACAAACCACTACCACCATCTGTCAGGCCGGCGCGAGTCCACGCAGCTTAGTTGACCAAGCCAGAGCCCATATTGGCAATGGCTGCACGAGAAGCAATCTTCACTCTGAGTTCTTCAGATTCCTCTGTTCCTGGGTGGCCATCCACAAGTGAATAACCCACAGGTAAAACCCCTGGGGACAACACTCAACTCATACAGCCAAGCAACCAATTCCACCCAGGTGTTCGATTATAACTTAGTAGAATTTAACATTTTATCAAAATAGTTTTGCATAGCATCACAATTCTACTAAGTATTATCATAGGAACCTAGACACAGGAATAAGGAATTCTAAACATGGCTTGCATAGCAATACTATCCTACACATGCTTATAGAAAAATAATCTACTCATGCATAGAAAAATAATAGGACTTTTATGAGGTGTGCCACTTGCCTTTGGATAATGTCTTTGCTCACAAACTTTTCAACAACGAACGTTTGCTCTCCGTTCAATCTAAACAATATAAGCAAACAACAATATAACAATCAACATAAAACACAATAAACATGGACAACAACACAAGGCATATAAAAGCAAAAACAAATTTCACAAAGGTTCATCACATAATTCAATATGCAAAAAGAATTGATGTGCTGAATAATGGGTTTTAATGGGCTGGTCTTAAATAGAAATTTATCATACATTAATTTGTTCAAAAACATTTAAATCAAACTTAATGGTCTTTAAAGGCTTTTAACACCACTTAATTACCTTAAAAACACTGTTAAGACACTTCAAAAGTTTTACCATCAGTTTTAATTGTTTTCTATAATTAAACTTTTATTCAAATCTTATAAACAATACTACTGGTCGAAAGATAAAGTTTGTGACATTTTGCAAAAAGAAACATATTAACATTATTTCTAGGATTAAAGTATAACAAAAATACTCAAATTAAGCCTCTGATTTTTAAACCATCAAATTAATGCTAAAATTTATTTTCTGACAGGGGCATAAAACTACACATATCTTAAGGTTTCTAAAACTATTTTATTTGCAAAAAATGGATTTATAGAATTAAAGATATACCAAATTTACTCAAATTGCTCATTTGCAATTTAAATAAATTTGGACTACTAAAAAATGTAAATCAACATACCCAAAGTATTCTACATGTCAGGGGCTTTCCAAGGATATTTAATTTATAAATTTTGAACTTATAGAATTAAATCAATACCTAAAACAATGTTTTACACGTTTCTGTAAATAATAAGTTAGTGCATGATTAAAATATAAGTTTTTCTTATACCACTGTATTCTACACGTTCATACAATTCCATAGACTACAAAAACATTGAAAACGGAGTTACGGTTGAATTGATATGAATTTCTAAAGTTTGACTAAAATTTGTCCTAAGTCAAATCCGAAAATAAAAAAGTTTTGACACATGGGAAAATTTGTAAGGCCAAAATTATTTGTTTTGACATAACATGGTGGTCTCATCTAATACATTAGAAATAGTATACAGGTACGATTAGACTATTTTGAGAGGCTCACCGACAAGAACGAATAGCGCCGGTGTCGTAGAGAGAACATGATGTGGTTAGATGAGGTGGTCGATGTTGTCGGTCAAACACGACCTCCAGGAAGTAGTTGATGAAGTTGTCGTAGATGTGCACACAGACGAATCAAACACCATGATGCGGTTGATACGGCGAAGAAGATGGGGTGGTTGGCGTCGTCGGTTGCGTACTGGGACAGCGTGACCGGAGTCGCGGCGGCGCTCTCGGTCGAGCGTGTTCTCAAGTATTTAGCATGCGGGAAAATTTGGCAAAAATTAAGTAAAAATGCAGGAAGACACATAGATCACGCAGGACATCATCGTGTGGCATGGCAAGGTCTCACCTAGTCGGGATCTTGCGTAAGGCTGCAACCTTGCTCGGTCTTCGTGGTGACGCGACCAACTGCGATGAAATGATGCAAAACCATGTCCTGGACGAAGCCCTTGATGAGAAGAATTCACTGGTGCGAGGAATTGACAAAAAGGTCTCCGTGGATGACAAGATCTAACGATGAACTCGGTTTGGGGCTGACCTTGGCATGGTTGGTGCGAGCTTATAGGTATCCTTTAGGAAAAGTATGAGGATGAAAATGATGGAGGATGTAGAGGGGCACGAAGTGACGCGCTCAGATTTTTGTGAGATGGTCTGAGGAGGGAGATCGGGACATGAATGTCTACGGACGGCATTTGGTTCACGAGGTCGATGTGCATGTTTTAGGCAATGAATTTAGAAATAAACTTCCGGGATGGAATAGTGGTTAAGTGAGGAGTAATTCTCGTGTTTAAGTTGAACCGTTTTGGGGTCTTGAATGCCTTAGAGGAGGAGGAGAAGGAGTTAACAGCCATGAAGTACGTTTCTCTAATGTAACGTTCGAAGCTCACTTTCAGGTTGGAGGAAGACGACCGGCCCTCATGGGCCCAGATTTGGCGCAGCAGGAAAATAGAATAAGAAAAGAAAAGAAAAAGAAAAGAGGAAAGGAAAATGGGCCGCTGCGCTTGAAAAAAAACAAAAGGGAGCGGGTGCGGCAGCTGCTTGCTGGGCTTCGGCCCAGTGGGTCTGTTTTTTTTTTACGTTTATCTTTTATCTTTTATATTTTCTGTTTTTCTTATTTATTTTATATCTTTTGATTTGAGTGTCCAAATGAAATCAAATAAATTTCTACAAATTTGTAAAAACAATATCTTTGTGTTAAACCAGTTGTGGGTATATTTTGAACACTTTTCAAAAATCAAAATTTCGAAATATTGATTAAATGTATATTTGACACTTTATGTCAAATTTGAAAACATGGCTTAATTAATTTTAGTTTTGGCTAAATAAAATTTATAAAAAAAATACAACACGGATATAAGTTTAAAAGTAAGTTAATTAAACTCATTTTCCAATATTAAATCATTTTTTACTTTAGTACAATAATAAATAACATAACACATTTATTTGAAATGAAAGGGAAAATAAAGTATTCATTTTTAATTCAAAAATACTTTGTGCACCATTAAGTTTTAGATTATGATAAATAATTTGGAACCCCATGAAATACTTTTGGTAAATATTCTAGGTTTACTTCTTTTCATATATTGAATATATTCATGAAATCATTTTATGTATTGCAAATTGATAAGAAGATTAATTCAAGTTAATGAAATGACTATTTGGATAAATCATTAGTTATAAAATCTATGAAGTTTTACAGATATAAACTATAGACTTGAAATTTCCAAAACTATGTTTTGAACTCAGGTAAAAGAATGAAAATCATTTAGCAATTAGGCCATGTTTTAAATAGTTTCAAAGATCACTTGTAAATATTATTTTGATTTATGAATAGCTATGGCTAAGTGGTTGAAATCAAATACTTATAAAGAAACTTTTTATTACAAGGAAACGGTTTGAAATTTTGTAAAACATTTGTCAAATTACATATTGAGGTTTTAAGAAATATAATGGATAATAAAATGTTTAATTTGAAACAACTTTTGGAAATAATGATAACTGAGATATTTGAAATATTAAACTGTTTCAATATGTTTGAAGTCTTTCATAGTTGGTTTTCTTATGCATTTAATGTTTTGTTTTAATCAAAAACAAAAGTTTTAATTTTTTAGTGATTTTCAAACATTCCAAAATATTGGGATGTTACATACAATTATGAAACACAACAAGAATTGCTTTATTGATTCACAACAATAATACATTGTCTTTACAAATAATCAAATGGAAATCAAATAAATAAGGGATTAAATAAGAGAAATAAAAATCCTAAGAAGACTAATTCTTGCATCCTGATTCTCCTCATCTTTTGATCATCTCATCTTGCACCAATCTTCTTCCTGAAAGATAAAAAGAAAACAAAACAAATATAGAAAATAAACAAGGTGGGTTAGTGTTAGGATTACTCTCAGTTCGGCAGTGAGATGCACTGCTGATCACATCATCGAGTTTAGACCTTAATCAAGGTTTAACATCTGTTCTTATGGTTTAAATAACCTCAGATCAACATCATTGGTTTAGGGGCAAATATTACACTTGGCATCACAAAATAAATATCCAGCAAGGATAATACCAAGCCAGCCGAATGGATCAGCTCCAAGCACAAGATCTGGGTCAAGTTAGTATACATGCAAGCTCACAAGCAGCTCCTTCACACATGAAAAAACCACTGCTGTCACCAGCACAGCTGCAACAGAAGGGATAAGGGAACACTGTCGTAGCTAGCAAGGGAGTCTAAAGCACTTTGCTCACTTCGGCTCATAACATAGCATATCCAGCACAATCATCTGTTCATCCCTGTTCATCACTCAATCCATCTCACCAATCAACTCATCCACCTAGCACCACTACACCAAAACCCCACCTCTGCTGAAAGCAAAGCAAGATGATGGCCAGCAGCACCAAGGAGGAGAAGGGCTGAGCAGCACCAAGGAGGAGAAGGGTTGCGCAAGCACCAGGAGGAGAAGGGTTGTGCGCAAACAAGGAGGAGAAGGGCTGAGTACAAGCATGAGAAGGGAACAATTGATCAAGAACTACACAACCACAAGTGATCAGGACCTCTACGGCAACCCAGAACCACACCACACCTGCCAGAGGTTGTTTTTTCAACTCAACTAGCCAGTGGGCACATCTTTAGATGCATAAGTGGTTGGATTAGTTGTTTTACCCTCAGAGGTGCACACATATGGTGTGCAAGACTCATCCCTGGGTTTTAAACTGAAAAGGGAAGCATCTGTTAGAACCAGACATGAAAAGGCCTCAGTCTATGCATCATAGTCATGGGGCAACAAATAATTACCCAGCCAGCACCCAAATATACTTTTCAAGCAAAACAAGCCTCAGCTTGTGCATCACAGGCTATTGGCAATGATCCAAACATGCAAAATAAACTACATTTGATCTTATCTCAAAGAAGCCTCAGCCTAAGCCTCACTGGCTGAGACAACACAAATTAATTCCCTGCTAAAAGAATTAGCTAAGCAACTAAATTTGAGTCCATCCATTAGTTTGATTAAGAACAGGTTTGCTGGGCACTAATTCTCTAAGGAAAAGAGCACCACAAGCACAAACCTGAATTTACTCATATCAACTGAAACAAGAAATCATCCATCTATTTACCACATCATCTTCCTATAATCAAAATCCCAGGAATCATTCTTAAATAAAGCAACAAAGCTTTCGGCAGCAAACTGAACATTTGTTTCAGCTAAACAATACTGTGGCACATCTCTGAATCTGAGAGATTCAGAGTAGCACACACTAGCATATTCAAATACAGTAAATACCACAGGATCAGTAGGACAACATCACTGGATTAATCCAGTATAAATCATTGGAGCACATCCATCTCACAGCACAATTCACACACCAACTCATCATTAAGACTAAGTGGAGCACCACACAAGCATCATTACCAACAGTTCATCAGCTCGAAGGCCGGTCACAGAGAGATCACCTCGATGCAGAACTTGGAGGCATAGTCGAAGCAACCATGTGTCGTCGAGGTTGCGGTGGCATCACCACTGCAGTCTTGTCAGCAAGCAGAAGGCATCCACACCGAACCACCACCAACACCCGGGGTTGCAGCCACACTGCCATCCCGCCGGCGTCGAGGTCGGAGTAGATCGCAGGGGTCAAGGAAATCGAGCAGTGGCTCGCGGGGAAGCGCATTAGGGAAGCACAGCCAGAGGCGTAGCGGCGTGGCATCCATGGCGGCTAGGGTTCGCGAGCGTGCTCGACTGGGGCGGTATAGAATGAAATGGAGTTAGGGATTCAATAGAGAGGAAGGTGGCAGAGCAGCGACGGGCAGCGGGCGCGCCGGAGTCGGCCGGTAGTGGCCGGAGCGAGGCGGCGGCGGCGGCGATCTCGAATCGCGGGAGAGAAAGGGGATCGAGAGAGGAGAGAGGGAGCTGGGTCGGCGGGGGTGAACCGATTCGGTGGAACCAGTGGTTCCTTACCGACCGAGCCACCCTGGCCCACCAGTCAGTGGGCTAAGCCCACTTATTTTTCTCCCAGTCCAAATAAATCATAGAATACACAATAAAAGAAATAAAACAAAAAGATGGCAAATAAATAAAAACTTAAAATTTTAAATAAAAATAAGTTTTGAATTCAGAAAAATATAATCTATTCAAAACTATTTTATTCTGAATTTTTAATGTAAAATTTTGAAATAAAACTATTTATATAGTCTTTTATTTTAAATAAAAGATTTAAATTCCTAAATTCAAAATACATGGATCTATCTATTAAAAATAAATATTAATCCAATTATTTAATATACTACACACTTTTGAATTATTTAAAAATAATCCATATCCTGGATGACTTAAATTAAATAAATGAAAATAAACAAAAAGAATAAAAGTCATACCCAAAACAACGCTGAATTCCTAGACTCAAATTTAAATCATACATAGCATAATCATGCATCATAGCATCCATTGCTTCTTTCAAACATTGTCTTATGAGACAATGATACTTATTTCAGAACCCGAGGTCCCGGGTCAGTTCAGAGCTTCGAATTGCACTACCTCTCAGTCACCAGGCAAGTTCATCACTTGGTCATGTCCGTTGAAATATTTTATAGCAAAGTAATTGTCAAAAGCTATATCGTATCACTCATGCATTGAAAAATCAAAATCTTATTTTCATAGATAATATGACTATTGGGTTACCAGTCCAGGGTGACTGATTAATCTACTAAGGTGGGCAGTGGAATCATGGTTTGACTATGGTTGGTGGAGGTTCCACTGCATATGGAAAGTAATAACCCTAGGAGTAATAAAAAATGTCGTCAGTGTTTCTTGCACCGTATATCACGCGCAACCATAAGATTTGAAATGGGAAGGAGAGGTCAGCTGTACCCTTTTCCTCTCGTACACCAACAGATGTCTAGACTCAGGCCGGGCGGTGTGATCCGCAGGCTTGAGATGGCCGTATAATTATCTCACCTACGGGCTGTGGCTTCTAGCATCTATTGAAGGTTGGCTTCAGGACCAGTTTGAGACGGGCTTCAAATGGTCAGCAGGCTGAAAGTTGGATTTCCCATCAACCAGTAAACTGAAGCAATGGGGGTGTGTGGGTATGGTGGAAAGGCACAGTGATTGGCTTGGATTATTGACCGGGCCCCACACCAAGGAAGTGTGGACGGGAAAGTACGCCCGGTTGTGCAACAAGGTCTTGATCTTGAAGGGGATCGTGTGCAGAAAACAATAATTTTCCTACCAACGATATCCAAAACAAGCCAAGATCTATTCTATGCAGATATAGTAGTACGAACGGAGATCGGAATACATACCCTTGTAGATCGAAAGCGGGGATTACGTTCCCGCACAAACTTTGTTGATGAAGACCGACGAAGCCGACCTCAAGGTCGTGTAGAGGAAGCAGACCTTCGAGTGCCACTAGCGTAGCACCTCGCAGGATGTCAAACACGTACGGTGGATACGACGGCCTCCGAATCTGCAGTCCAGGACGAGCAACGGAAGACTTGGACCGGAACACCAGCAGCGCGTCAGCGGGCTATGGTGGAAGAGATCCCCCTCTCAAATTCGGTGCAACTCCAACAAAGGGAATCATGAAATCGAGAGAGAAATTGGGAATTAATTTGTGAATTAAAAGGCCAGGGGTGCACCTCTATATAAAGGCTCCCAGGGGGAGCCAACCTTGCCAGCCAGGCAATGTGGGACTATCCCCACATAGCCTGGTTCGGCCAAGGTGCGCCGGCCACCTGGTGGGCCCCATCTGGCCCACCTAGGACGTCCACTATGCCCCCCACCGAATCCCCAAGGGGATTCCCCCCTTCTTGGGCCTTCTTTCGCCCAGAAGGCCCATTTAGGGAAATCAGCCTAAATAAATTCGAAAATAAATATATAAAATCATATTTGCATATTAATTACACTAATTAATATCAAACATAATATATATAATTTATCCTAGCTCCGAAAACTCTTTCGGCGCTGCCCGATCTCCATCGGACCCCTCCCGGTGATCTCTTTACTTTCTGGTTGTCTTGTCGAAACCCCTTAAGTGTGTTACCCTAGCGGTTCGATATAATAACAGGTATGATCAAGACTCCTCTATGATCAACGATTAACTCGTAGGCCTGGACCCCATGAATTAATCCCTGTGATATAACGAATGACTTTCGTCTATCAAACCTGAACGCAAAGTTTTAGACCTTTTTCCATAGCGATACTTAGCGTGTACGAGTGTCGTTCCATAGATATCTCCATACCTAATCTCGACCTCGTTACCGACAACACTATCTTCTACTCGTCTATGATCTCATGTCTCCGTGACCTAGTCACATGCTTGCAAGCTCATTAGACATGATCTCACCGAGTGGGCCTGAGAGTATCTATCCTGCTATGCGGACTGGCAAATCCCGCTCTTGACCCCTCGTCTCAACTACTCCTTTCCGATACCCAAAAGTATCACCGTTATTGTCATACTAAATAAGATACGACGTTTGGTGTGATCAAAGTATCTTCCAGGAATAACAATAAGAGTTGATCTCACGGTCAAAGGTGTAATGACTACGTTCTCCAAATCTGGGTATGTCCATCACATCATTCTCCAATGATATGACTCTCATTGCCGACCGGCGCCATGCCCCATGATCGGAAAACCTCGATCATCAATCGCGCAACGAAACTAGTCTAAGTAGAGGCTACTAGGGACCTGGTTGTTTACGTATCACACCCGTATTAATGTTTCCGCTTAATATGGTTATAGAATGACACAAAACATTATTATGAACAAACGAGATATGATAAAGAATACACTTTATTAATTGCCTCTAGGGCATATCTCCTTCAGTCTCCCACTTGCACTAGAGTACAATTTAATCTAGATTACAACTTGGTAAAAGCCTAACACCCATAGCTAACTGGTGTTTTTCATGCTTATCAAGCGGGAGAGGCTTCGTCAGCGGATCTGCCACATTCAGATCCGTATGCACTTTGCAAATCTTCACATCGCCTCTTTGTACGTACTGACGTATCACATGGAAGCGTCGGAGAATGTGTTTGGCGGTGGAGTGAGACCTTGGCTCCTTGGCGTTAGCAATGGCACCTGTATTGTCGCAGAAGAGGATCACAGGGTCTTGCACGCTCGGGAACACTCCAAGTTCGATGACGAACTTCCTCAGCCACACAGCTTCATTTGCGGCCTTGCAAGCAGCAATGTACTCCAACTCCATTGTAGATTGTGCGACAATGGGTTGCTTCCCACTTCTCCAGCACACGGCGCCCCCATTCACCTTGAACACATAACCTGTCTGTGACTTAGAGTCATCGAGGTCTGAGCAGAAACTTGCATCCACGTAACCCGTTACGCCAAGTTCTTCATCGCATCCCCCATACACAAGGAACATTTCCTTTGTCTTATTGAGATACTTAAGAATGCTCTTAACATCTATCCAATGTGGCATTCCAGGATTACTCTGGAACCGGCTTGTCAAACTTAGAGCTAATGCCACATCCGGTCTAGTACTGAACATTGCATACATGATCGATCCTATGGCTGAAGCATAAGGATGTTTAGACATATCGGCCTTATCTAGTTCCGTTACCGGACACTGTGCCTTCCGCAATATCTTATTCTTGGTAACCGGCAGAGAACCCTTCTTTGCCTTCTCCATACCGAAACGCTTCAGTATTTTATCAAGATAGGTACTCTGACTCAATGCTAATAGGCGCCTTGATCTATCGCGATAGATCCTTATGCCTAAGACATACGCAGCTTCTCCTAAGTCCTCCATGGAAAATTTACTGTTTAAATATTCCTTCACGCTATTCAGAAGTCCCACATCATTCCCAATCAGCAATATGTCATCTACATATAGTGCTAAGAACACAACCGAGTTCCCACTCATTTTCTTGTAAATGCAGGTCTCTTCCACATTTTGGATGAATCCAAAACCTTTGATTACCTCATCAAAGCGAAGATTCCAGCTCCGAGATGCCTGCTTCAATCCATAGATGGATCGCTGAAGCTTGCATACCTTGTTAGCATTCCCTGGATCGACAAAACCTTCCGGTTGTACCATGTACAGCTCTTCCTCAATGTTTCCATTTAGGAAGGCTGTTTTGACGTCCATCTGCCAGATTTCATAATCGTAATAGGCAGCAATTGCTAACAAAATCCGAATAGACTTAAGCATCGCTACCGGTGAAAATGTTTCATCGTAGTCAATCCCATGAACTTGTCGGAAACCTTTTGCGACAAGCCGAGCTTTATAGACGGTCACATTACCATCAGCATCAGTCTTCTTCTTAAAAATCCATTTATTCTCGACGGCCTTGCGCCCTTCGGGAATATCGATCAAAGTCCACACTTTGTTATCATACATGGATCCTATTTCGGATTTCATGGCTTCAAGCCATTTCTCGGACTCTCGACTCGCCATAGCCTCCTTGTAGTTCGTAGGTTCGTCTTGTTCTACTAACATGACAGTGCAAATCATGTTGCCATACCATTCTGGTGCGATCTGAGATCTACCAGACCTACGAGGTAGAATAACTTTCTCGACTGTTCCTCCAACTCCTTCCACGGAGGACGTTTCCGGAATTGCTTCCGTTGCGCCACTCGGAATCTCGAGTTCAGGATAACCGATCTCATCGAGGTCTACCTTCCTCCCACTTACTCCTTTCGCGAGAAACTCCTTCTCTAGAAAGGTACCGGTCTTCGCGACAAAAGTTTTTCCCTCAGCTTGGTTGTAGAAGGTGTATCCTACGGTTTCCCGCGGATATCCTACAAAGACGACTTTCTCCGACTTCGGTTCGAGCTTGTCGGTTTGTAGTTTCTTAACATACGCCTCACAGCCCCAAACCTTCCGAAACGATAACTTAGGCTTTTGGCCATACCATAATTCATACGGTGTCGTTTCAACGGACTTGGACGGAGCCCTGTTTAAAATGAATGCGGCTGTTTCTAACGCATAACTCCAGAAGGACACTGGCAAATCGGTAAGAGACATCATAGATCAAACACTATCCAGTAGAGTACGATTACGTCCCTCGGACACGCCGTTACGCTGCGGTGTTCTGGTTGGCGTAAGTTGGGGTACTATGCCACAACTCTTCAGATGTGTGCCAAACTCAAAACTCAAGTACTCTCCACCGCGATCGGATCGGAGATGCTTGATTTTCCTATTAAGCTGATTCTCAACTTCACTTTGGAATTCTTTGAACTTTTCAAACGTTTCAGACTTGTGTTTCATCAAGTAGATATAACCGTATCTACTCAAGTCATCAGTGAAGGTGACGAAGTAACGATAACCATTGCGTGTCGAAACGCTCATCGGTCCACATACATCTGTATGTATGATCCCCAATAAATCCGACGCCCGTTCAACGAAACCTTTGAACGGTGTCTTGGTCATTTTGCCCATAAGGCATGGTTCGCATGTATCGAGGGATCCGAAATCCAACGAGTCCAAAAGTCCATCGGAGTGGAGGCTTCATGCGCTTTACACCAATATGACCAAGACGGCAATGCCACATATACATGGCGGTATCATCACTACACTTAATCCTTTTGGCATCTATGTTATGGATGTGAGTACTACGATCGAGATTCAACAAGAATAAACCGTTATTCTCGGGAGCATCAACATAAAAGATATCATTCATATAAATAGCACAATTGCTTGACACTGATTTAAATGAATAACCGTCTTGTAACAGGCAAGACCCACTTATAATGTTTACACTCAAGGATGGCACAAAATAACACTTATTTAAAACCAAAACTAATCCTGATGGTAGATGTAGAGGGAGCGTGCCGACAGCCACCACGTCGACTCTCGATCTGTTGCCGACGCGCATCGTCACCTCATCCTTAGCCAGCCGCCGTCTATTCCGTAACTCCTCCTGAGAGTTACATATATGAGCAACTGAACCAGTATCAAATACCCACGTGTTGCTCCGGGCGGATGTAAGGTACACATCTATAACATGTATATCAAATATACCTTGCTCTTTGTCGACCGTCTTGCCAGACTTCCTATCCTCCAGGTACTTGGGGCAGTTGCGCTTCCAGTGACCTTTCCCCTTGCAGTAGAAACACTCCACGCTAGCTCTGGGACCAGACCTGTTAGCCCTGGGCTTGGCAGTCATCTTGCCCTCCCTCCTGGACTTCCAGCTCTGCTTTCCCTTGCCACCGGATTTCTTGAAATCAACGGTCTTGTTGACCATCTCTACCTCAGCAGTCTTGAGCATCACGAACACTTCACCCAGGGACTTAGCCATGCCCTGCATGTTGTAGCTCATGACGAAGCCTTTGTAGCTTGGTGGCAACGATTGCAACACCCTGTCAATCGCCAGCTCATCGGGAATCTTGCATTCCAGAGCATTCAGGCGTTGAACGTAGCCAGACATCTTGACCACATGATCGCTCACACTGCTATGCTCTTCCATCTTGGCTGAGAAGAAAAGCTCAGAAGCTTCATATCTCTCAGCCTTAGCCTGCGGCGCGAAGACAACCTTAAGATCCGAAATGATCTCAAAGGCGCTCATCTTCTCAAAGCGCTTCTGCAGGTCGGCTTCCATGGCGTAGAGCATGCCACTCTGGACAAAGGCAGAATCCTCCGATCGGGTCTGGAAGACCTTCTTCTCATCCTCAGAGGCTTCATCTGCAGGAGGGTCACCTATGGCGGCCTCAATGACGTAGGCCACCCTATGGGGAGTGAGGAGGATCCTCAGGTTGCGGAACCAGGCCAGGAAGTTAGACCCATTGGTTTTAAGCTTTTCTTTCTCAAGGAACAGACCTAGGTTAAACGAGGGGCGAGACATCTACAATGGAATTTGCAACAACATAAGACTTTGTTCATAATAATTTTGAGTTATAGTATTTTTAGAAAATAACTAACATAACTCCCACTCAAACGAACATCCCTCCTGGTCGTTTAAGAGATTACACGACCCCCATCCATTGCACCACCCCTCATCATCAGAGCCGGCGGCACAACTTCAAGAGTAGACAAAAAGTCCGCCACACCAATTTTGTGACTCGTGCTCGACCTTTCGGTCTTCCTGTTCCGAGGCCATATGTCTGCATATGCTAGGCTCGCCACCAAAGACCTCCACGCTGACGCTTGTGCAACATGGCTTACACCCACTGTATGCGAACGACGAGATGTGTGACACCCGATCATCACGGCCTGCCTCATAACGTAGAACTTTCTTGGTGGTGCGCGTTGGAGGGAGAACACTAGTGGTATTTTTGAAGGGATCATCTTATATAGCTACCGCCGTGTAACTAATACAATCACACAATATAAGATGCACACAATACATCAAAATGTAATGCAATGTGATATAGTCCATCGCGCCATGGTCTTCTTGGCGCCCGCAGTTTATAAAAAATTTAATAAACCTACCTTGACCATATCACATAGCCCCTGCAAAATAAAGTTAGACGCCTCTACTTTATCTTTTGCATATTTTACGTGGCTTGGGGCTTTCGTAAATAGAACCGCTTCATACCTACGAATCTTATGACCACAACAACGATCCAATAATTGCATGTTTAAGCATCGCTTTCGGGCCCTCCATTGAAAATGCGAAGACCAACTAAAGAGAGAGAAACAGGCACCCGCCAGCCACAGATACGGTACAAGCCATATGTCAGTAGTGGAACCAGTCTCGCGTAAGCGTACGCGTAAAGTCGGTTCGGGCCGCTTCATCAACTCAATGCCGCTGGAAAACACAAGTGCACGCTAGAGGGTAGCAAATAACAGGAACGGTGCCCCCGTGCAAAACACGGGTTCTAACATCGTACAACTATATCTACGATAGATCGGCTCTGATACCACTGAAGGGGATCGTGTGCAGAAAACAATAATTTTCCTACCAGCGATATCCAAAACAAGCCAAGATCTATTCTATGCAGATATAGTAGTACGAACGGAGATCGGAATACATACCCTTGAAGACCGAAAGCGGGGATTACGTTCCCGCACAAACGTTGTCGATGAAGACAGACGAAGCCGACCTCAAGGTCGTGTAGAGGAAGCAGACCTCCGAAGCTCCAGTCCAGGACGAGCAGCGGAAGACTTGGACCGGAACACCAGCAACGCGGCAGCGGGCTATGGTGGAAGAGATCCCCCTCTCAAACTCGGCGCAACTCCAACAAAGGGAATCACGAAATCGAGAGAGAAATTGGGAATTAATTGGTGAATTAAAAGGCCATGGGTGCACCTCTATATATAGGCTCCCAGGGGGAGCCAACCTTGCCAGCCAGGCAATGTGGGACTATCCCCACATAGCCTGGTTTGGCCAAGGTGCGCCGGCCACCTGGTGGGCCCCATCTGGCCCACCTAGGCCGGCCACTATGCCCCCACCGAATCCCCAAGGGGATTCCCCTCCTCTTGGGCCTTCTTTCGCCCAGAAGGCCCATTTAGGGAAATCAGCCTAAATAAATTCGAAAATAAATATATTAAATCATATTTGCATATTAATTACACTAAATAATATCAAACATAATATATATAATTTATCCTAGCTCCGAAAACTCTTTCGGCGCTGCCCGATCTCCATCGGACCCCTCCCGGTGATCTCTTTCCTTTCCGGATGTCTTGTCGAAACCCCTTAAGTGTGTTACCCTAGCGGTTCGATATAATAACAGGTATGATCAAGACTCCTCTATGATCAACGACTAACTCGTAGGCCTAGACCCCATGAATTAATTCCTGTGATATAACGAATGACTTTCATCTATCAAACCTGAACGCAAAGTTTTAGACCTTTTGCCATAGCGATACTTAGCGTGTCCGAGCGTCGTTCCATAGATATCTCCATACCTAATATCGACCTCGTTACCGACAACACTATCTTCTACTCGTCTATGATCTCATGTCTCAGTGACCTAGTCACATGCTTGCAAGCTCATTAGACATGATCTCACCGAGTGGGCCCGAGAGTATCTATCCTGCTATGCGGACTGGCAAATCCCGCTCTTGACCCCTCGTCTCAACTACTCCTTTCTGATACCCAAAAGTATCTCCGTTATTGTCATACTAAATAAGATACGACGTTTGGTGCGATCAAAGCATCTTCCAGGAATAACAATAAGAGTTGATCTCATGGTCAAAGGTGTAATGACTACGTTCTCCAAATCTGGGTATGTCCATCACATCATTCTCCAATGATATGACTCTCATTGCCGACCGGCGCCATGCCCCATGATCGGAAAACCTCGATCATCAATCGCGCAACGAAACTAGTCTAAGTAGAGGCTACTAGGGACCTGGTTGTTTACGTATCACACCCGTATTAATGTTTCCGCTTAATACGGTTATAGCATGACACAAAACCTTATTATGAACAAACGAGATATGATAAAGAATACACTTTATTAATTGCCTCTAGGGCATATCTCCTTCAGATCTCTTACGGGTAAAGCAGGGCACCTCTGCAGAGTGTATAAATGTGACATGTTACTCCATGTTCCAGGACGGAACAACGAACGCAGCAGGAAAGGTGGCTCCTTAAGGCCCTAGCCCTGTGACTCCTGACGGACATAACTCTTCAGAAATAAAAGCAACCTTTGAAGAAATGTTTTCGAAAACTTGCATTAGCCTACGACAATCCATTGTCTGCGGCTGTAGCTAGCACATCAAACTTCCCACTTTCCCATAATGAACTTGCTGGGTAACGCTGTTACTCACCCTTGCCTTAAACCCTTTCTAGACTTTGAGGCAGCAGAAGACGAGTGCGGACTCGACATCTACCACCAGGAGAATCTGGTCTATGACGAGCCAGACCGGACATGCGGAGTTGGAGGCGTAGACTACCTCATCTCCTACGGCGTCGAAGACGAAGAGTCGGACTAGGCGCAGAGCGGTGCCCTAGTGTAGATAGGGAGCCGAACAACGTAGAAACTACAAAATAAGTTGCTGAGCCCTATTGTTTTCAGTTTGTTGTTTCCACTAGTTTGTAAACTCTTCAGTTTGCAACTAGAACCTTGTAGTGCGGATCCTCTCTGGACCGAATTTGTACATCTGTGGCTTGTAATAATAAGTGGTTGACTGTTGGACCCTTGCAATGTTTCTGTTGTACCACTCTGATGGTGTGATATTTGCAGAACGGTGTTTCGTAAGTCTTACATCGATGTCCTGCGTGCTGCAATCATGCGGTGGCATGGCGGGTCATCACAGAAGGCCATCAAGCCACCAAGCCCGAGACGGAAGGTGGCAACTAAGCCGGCTAGGTCTAGGACTCTGATTACTTACCGAACAAGTATTTGCCTTGTATCCTGGGGTCTGGCCGCCTATATAAGCCGGCCAGCAGGAAGCCTTTAGGGCACACGCACAAAGACGCTTCAATATGCGCAGCCCATCGTAACCTGTTCACGGCTATCGCCTTATAGTGAATTATAGCAGCACCTAGGATCTCGCCACCGCTGCGGGATCCGAAGCTGGGTAAACCAGCCGTGTTCAATCCCGTCCTCGACGACTCCAAACTTCTTCCCTACATTCAATACGTAGGCTAGAGGACCCCCGTCTCCTATCAATTATGCTGATACTACGACACCATTTGCTCGCCAAGCGATATCCTCATGAGCCTCTGGAAGGTAGCGCCGGTGTTTTTCAGGCCGAAGGGCATGCAGACATAGCAATACACACCGCAACGGGTGAGGAAAGTCGTCTTCTCTACGTCTTCCTTAGCCATTTTTATCTTGTGATAACCAGAGAAAGCATCGAGGAAGCAGAGGAGGTCGCAGCCTGCCGTGGACTCCACAATCTGGTCAATTCTTGGCATGGGATAAGGGTCTTTGGGGCAAGCCTTGTTGACATCAATGTAGTCGATGCAGAGGCGGCCTCCTCCGGCGGTGCGCGACTTCGCGGACGACATTTGCCGCATTTAGCTTATCGACCTCTTTGACGATGAATGCTTTCTTCTCGGGGGCTTGTTTCTTGGTTTTTGCTTGACGGGGCGTGCGTTTGGACACACGGCTAAGTAGTGATCGATCACCTCCCTCGGTACACCGGACATATCTGACGGAGTCCATGCGAACATGTCAGAGTTTGCCCGGAGGAAGGCGACGAGCGCGCTTTCCTATTTGGGAGGCAGAGCAGCGCCAATGGTGACGCTAGCCCCCGAGCCTTCAGCCCCCGAGCTGCTGGAGCTTAGAGAGACTTTCTTTGTAGCGGCTGGCTCCTGGGAGAACAGCTGCGTCTTCTTCTTGGGTCTCTCAAGAGGCTCCATGTACTCGTCAGCAGGGAACTCCATGGCGGCTGCCTTGTAGGTTGTTTCGACGGCGCGCGTGGCATCCAGGACATGTCCACGGATGGTGATTGTGCCAGCACTGCCGGGAATCTTGACCCTGTTGTAGGCATGATGCGTGACGGCCATGAATTTCACGAGGGCGGGGTAGCCGAGGATGGCGTTGTACGACAAGCCGATGTGCACAACATCGAAGTCGATGTGCTCTGTGCGGTAGTTTTCCTCGCTTCCGAAGGTGACGACAAGCCTGACCTGCCCCAGACGCTCGATCGAGCCGCTGGTGACTCCCGTGAAGGGCCTAGAGGGCATGAGCCGCTCGTAGGGCACTTGAAGTGCTCCGAACGTCTCAATGGAGATGACATTCAGGCCTGCTCCACCATCAATGAGCATCTTGGAGACGGCGATGCTGTCGATGGTGGGCCTGCAGACCAGCGGGAGGGTTCCAACAATCTTGGTGGTCTTGGGGTGGTCCTGGGCATCTAAGGTGATGGTGTACTGTGACCATTTGAGGGGCCTGGAGGTCTCGAGGCTGGGGAGGGCGGCGTTGAGCTCGCGCCTGTGCCCCACCGAGGATGCAGGCAATGGCGCCTCTTGGAGCTTGGTAGCCCCCATCTTCCTCGTCAGGGAGGTTGCCGTTCCTCTCCACAGCGTTGGCCTGATAGCCAGATGGCTTCTGGTAGCCGCCCTTGCGCCCGCTTCCATGGTAGCCACGGCCTCGACCGCGGCTGCCGCTGCCCGCCGCTTGCTCGCGCTCCTTCACTAGTGGAAAACGAGCCTTTGGTTCACCCCTTTAGTCTCGGTTCAATTTTTGAACCGAGACTAAAGGGGTGAGAGGCACATCGCTGGATTTGTGAGGGACCTTTAGTCCTGGTTCGTGTTACGAACCGGGACTAAAGGTTCACCGCATGCGGCAGCAGAGGCGGGGCCCAGCGCCAGAGAGCTTTAGTCCCGGTTTGTAACACGAACCGGGACTAATGGTCCTTACCTTTATCAGCTTCTTCCACCCCGGCCGACTCCATTTTCAGCCCGAGCTCGAGCTCACAATATTTCCCTCTTCATTTCCTCTCCATTTTCTCTCCCTAAGCCTAGATAATACACAATATTTTACACCATTTGGACAGATTGAAGACACCCCACGGTTAGCAGCTTCATCCTCTTTCCGGCATTGTTTATTTAGCTCATTTTGCTCATTTCAATTTTTTTGTGCAAGCAACGTGTTCGATGGAATGCCTAAGTTATGATCTCATTTGTGTATATGTGCAATTTGTTCTCAAACTAAAATAATGATTTATGTGTTTTAGTATGGTGAGGAGCCTTATGGACGTCGATCGCCCGCGCCGTCCCGTCACCGGCACCACCTCGGTGAGCCTCTATATTTTATTTTATTTGATTTTAAAAACATAGCTTTTATGATTTAGATGCATAGTTACTACTTGTATAATTTTCTAACTTGTATTATATGTATAGTGTCATGGTTCTGATATCCGTCCCCGTCGGTCCTCGTCCGGTCTATGATTCAGATGTGGTATATTTTCAAAACTATTTATTTCATTCTATGTTTCTGGCAATTATGGCGACCAACTTGACATAGAATTATTTTTATCGAGGAGGTAGTTGAACCAGAAATTGAACCTGACCCTATTGTCGAGTTTTTGGATAAAGAAAACAATGATTTGAAAGCAAAATTGAAAAGAAGTGAAGATCTTTATCTTCAATGCTTAGAAGATAAGATGAAATTAGAGCTCAAACTTGCCGACGTGGTCGATGGTAACGAGATCAAGATGGATGCAATGCACTTGAAGATAAAAAGGATTAGAAAATATGTCATTAATCGGGAGGCTTGGTATCATTATGTTGTGGGTTCAGTATTTACCTTAGTTGCGATTTTGATCGCTTTTGTTGTTGGATTTAAATTCTTTAGATAATTTTTATATTTGTTTCAGTTAATGTATGTTTTATGAGAACTATGTATTACCAGTTGTCACTACTCTACTCTTATTTTAATGGATGACATTGTATTAATTAATTTGCTCTTACATATTATTTATGACAATAGTGTAATAATGGGGTTCGATATACTTTTATGTAATACAGATGAACCGACAATGGATGTACGGTGACCGATGTTGTCCTGAGTTCATTGATGGCATGCATAATTTTCTCCATGTGGCTTAGGCAAACAAGCCGAAGAACGGTTTTATTCGTTGTCCATGTAGTGCCTGCAAGAATATGAGTGATCACTCTACCTCAAAAGTCATTCATTCACACCTCTTGCATAATGGTTTTATGCCTGGTTATTATTGTTAGACCAAGCACGGAGAAACAGGGGTTATCATGGAAGAAAATGAAGAAGAGGAGGATAATGACAAGTATCCTTGGTTCAGTGATACTACAATGAGAGCAGACGAAACTGAAGAAGATCCCATTATTGATGAGCCCGACGATGATCTTCGTCGGGCCATTCGTGATGCACAAATGGACTGTGGAAGTGAAAACGAAAGGTTGAAGTTGGAGCGTATGTTAGCTGATCACGCCAAATTGTTGTACCCAACTTCTCAAAATGACCAGAAAAATCTAGGTACCACACTTGAATTGCTGCAATGGAAGGCAGAGAATGGTACTTCTGACAAGGGATTTGAAAATTTGTTAAAAATAGTTAAGAAGATGCTTCCAAAGGATAACGAATTGCCGTCTAGTACGTATAAAGCAAAGAAGGTGGTATGCCCTCTAGGATTAGAGGTGCATAAGATACACGCTTGCATTAATGACTGCATCCTCTACCGCGGTGAGCACGAAAAATTGAATGCATGTCCTGTATGCGGTGCTTTGCGGTATAAGATCGGGCGAGATGACCCTGGTGATGTTGAGGGCGAGCCGCGCCCCAGGAAGAGGATTCCTGCAAAGGTGATGTGGTATGCTCCTATAATACCACGGTTGAAACGTTTGTTCAGCAATAGAGAGCATGCCAAGTTGTTGCGTTGGCACAAAGAAGATCGTAAAAAAGACTTGATGTTGAGACACCCCGCGGATGGGTCCCAGTGGAGAAAAATTGACAGAGAGTTCCCGACATTTTCAGATGACGCAAGGAACTTAAGATTTGGTCTAAGTACAGATGGCTTTAATCCTTTTGGAGAGCAGAGCTCCAGTCACAGCACTTGGCACGTGACTCTATGTATCTATAATCTTCCTCCTTGGTTGTGCATGAAGCGGAAGTACATTATGATGCCAGTGTTCATTCAAGGCCCGAAGCAACCGGGCAACGACATTGATGTGTACCTCAGGCCATTAGTTGAATAACTTTTGCAGTTGTGGCGTGAAGAAGGTGTACGTGTGTGGGATGAGCACAAACTGGAGGAATTTGATCTACGAGCTTTGCTTTTTGTAACCATCAATGATTGGCCTGCTCAAGGCAACATTTCAGGACAGTCAAACAAGGGATACAATGCATGCACACACTGTTTAGCTGAGACTGATAGTATACATTTAGGTAACAAGAATGTGTACCTGGGTCATCGTCGGTTTCTTGTACCCAAGCATCCGTTAAGGAAGAAAGGCAAGCATTACAAATGTGAGGCAGATCATCGGCCGAGGCCTACCCGCCCTTCTAGTTCTGCTATACATGATATGGTCAAGGATTTAAATGTAATCTTTGGAAAGGGTCCTGGCGGACTCACTGTTCCGAATGACGCAAACAACCACGTACCCATGTGGAAGAAGAAATCTATATTTTGGGAGCTGCCATATTGGATAATGCTAGAGATTCACTCTGCAATCGACGTGATGCACGTGACAAAGAACATTTGTTGCAATTTGCTAAACTTCTTGGGCGTGTATAGGAAGTCAAAAGATGGGAAGTCAAAAAAATGGAAGTCAAAAAAAGGTACACCGAAAGGAAGGCAGACCCATCAACGTATGAGCGAAGAGATGCATCGAGACGATACTCATTCAGAGAATTAGCCAGGTCCTACAAGCTACGCTCTTACTAAAGAAGAGAATAAAATATTTTTTGAGTGCCTTCGTAGTATGAAGGTTCCATCTGGCTTCTCATACAATATAAAATGAATAATAAACATGGCAGAGAAAAAATTTCAGAATCTAAAGTCTCATGACTGTCACGTGATTATGACACAATTACTTCCGGTTGCATTGAGAGGGCTTCTACCGGAAAATGTTCGAGAACCCATTGTGAAGCTATGTGCATTTCTGAATGCAATTTCTCAGAAGGTCATCAGTCCACTAACTCTAAAAATTTTAGAGAAGGATGTGGTCCAATGTCTTGTCAGCTTCGAGTTGGTGTTCTCACCAACCTTCTTCAATATTATGACACACCTTGTAGTCCACCTAGTCGAAGAGATTTCTGTTCTCGGTCCTGTATTTCTATACAACATGTTCCCCTTTGAGAGGTTCATGGGAGTCTTACAAAAATATGTGCATAACCGGGCTAGGCCAGAAGGAAGCATCGTCAAGGGTTATGGAACATAGGAGGTCATTGAGTTTTGTGTAGATTTTATTCCCGATCTGAAGCCGATCGGTGTTCCTGAATCACGTCATGAGGGGAGACTGCATGGAAAAGGCACCCTAGGAAAGAAAGCAACAATATGTCAAGACGGGGATTCTTTCACTCAAGCACACGACACCGTTCTACATAATTCCAGTTTGGTGGGTCCGTATGTCGAGGAACACAAGAATGTTTTACGCTCCAAATACCCGGAGAAATCTAAAGATTGTATTGATGGAGAACACATGAATACTTTCAGCAGTTGGTTAAAAAGACGTCTCATTAATGACACCAATGTTGAAGAACAGCTATACTTGTTGGCCACATCACCAGCTTCAACTATATTGACTTTTCAAGGGTACGAGATAAATGGAAATATATTTTACACAGCCAACAAAGATAAAAAGAGCACCAACCAAAACAGTGGAGTACGCTTTGATGCAACAAACTGGAACGGGACAAAGGAAACATATTATGGTTACATAGAGGAGATATGGGAACTTGACTATGGACCTACTTTTAAGGTCCCTTTGTTCAAGTGCAAATGTTCAACCTACGAGGCGGGGTAGAGGTAGACCCACGATACGGAATGACTACAGTGGATCTCAACAATCTTTCGTACGAGAACGAACCATTCGTCCTAGCCAGTGAAGTTGCTCAGGTTTTCTATGTGAAAGACATGTCTACCCTACCGAAAAAAAGAAAAGATAAGCAAGCGAGTACATCATACGATGAGCCAAAGCGCCACATAGTTCTTTCAGGGAAAAGAGTCATTGTGGGAGTGGAGGACAAGACAGACATGTCAGAAGATTACGATAAGTTTCATGACATTCCGCCCTTCAAAGTCAACACTGATCCAAGTATCAAGTTAAATGAAGAAGATTGTCCGTGGTTACGGCGCAATCAGAAGAACAAGTAAACACTAGAGAGGGATATTATTGTTGATGTGTAATATCCGAATGCTTTGTATCAGAAGAACAAGTGAACTGAAGTATTTTGTAGATGCGTGGAATAAAACACACGATTTCACCTGCATACAGCCCAACGGTGGCTCGTGAGTGCCTGCATATGAAATGCACCGTTGGGCGTATGCAGGGAATCCGAATGCTTTGTATTCTGTCGATGAAGTAGAATGAGGAGACAATGACTGCCAAACATGTTCAAGAGGGGGCTATATATAGGGTCATGTGACTCACGAACTGGTCATGATAGTGCCCATCCAACAGCTCAGAATCCCTCACAAGAAACACATCTTCATCCAACGGCTCTCAAGTGCTTTAAAGAAACATACGATCCATGTGCTTCTTTAGTCCCGGTTGGTGTTACCAACCGAGACTAAAGAAGCACATGGATCGTGTGTTTCTTTCTAGCGCTTGTGAGACGTTGGATCTGAGGTGTGTTTCTTTTGAGAGATTCTGAGCTGTTGGATCAGCAGTATCACGACCACTTCGTTACCAACCGGGACTAAAGAAGCACACGTACCTTATATATAGCCCCCCTCCCGGACATGTTCAGCACTCAGTGTCTACTCATTGTAGTTCATTTTGGCAGCACACGGGTAGGAGAGAGCACTCAGTGAAGGCTGAAGGTGAACCCTCCCCTCGGCAGAGGCATCTTTGGGCAACCAGCTGCGGCAAGACGTCTCTGATGATCTGCGACCGTTCCAAACGATTGCAGATCATCAGAGATGTTTTGTCGGACGGTTGTAGATCATCAGAGATGTCTTGCCACGGTCATTTAGCTTGGATTGAAATGACCATAACTTGGTCATTTGGCTTGAAACTTCTAGATGTTCATACATGATAGATCTTTCTGTGAATACTTTTTTTGCAAATGTTGGCAAAAATCAAGTTTATCATTTTTCATAGCAACTAGTACACATATAAGGATCCCATGCCAAAGGATTTATTTTTTGAGGTGTTTATCACTTTATTACATTTTTTCTTAAAAAACGATCAAAACGGTCGCTACGACTAATCATCGGAAGAGGTGATATTTTCTAGAACTATCAATGTTTCTGTGATATAACCACTAGTTGTGTACCTTAAAATGATTTTTTCAAAAGTTTCAGACCAAACTATCAAATAGTTGTAGTTCAAATTTGAATTACTTTTGATAAATCAACATAAACTCAATTAACTAGGGAAAATTAGCTATAATTCTAAGAAAAAACTCAAACTTGGGGATCATCCATCATGTGTGCACCACTCTTAGTGAAAAATAGTTGGGTGCCATTTGGAATCATATTTTATGTACTTACTTCACAAAAAACCTTATTTTTTGCACTTAAAAAAAGGAAAATGATATTTATGAAAATATTTTGAAGAATCCCTTTGGCAAGGTTGTTTAATATACCAATATGCACCTATGTGTGGAGTATGAGATCTTTATCACAAACTATGTCGTTGAAATGACCATAACTTGGTCATTTGGCTTGAAACTTCTAGATGTTCATACATGATAGACCTTTTTGTGAATATTTTTTTTGTAAATGTTGGCAAAAATCAATTTTATCATTTTTCATAGCAACTAGTACACATATAAGGAGCCCATGCCAAAGGATTTGATTTTTTGAGGTGTTTATCACTTTATTACATTTTTTCTTAAAAACGATCAAAACGGTCGCTACGACTAATCATCGGAAGAGGTGATATTTTTTAGAACTATCAATGTTTCTGTGATATAACCACTAGTTTTGTACCTTAAAATGATTTTTCCAAAAGTTTCAGACCAAACTATCAAATAGTTGTAGTTCAAATTTGAATTACTTTCGATAAATCAACATAAACTCAATTAACTAGGGAAAATTAGCTATAATTCTAAGAAAAAACTCAAACTTGGGGATCATCCATCATATGTGCACCACTCTTAGTGAAAAATAGTTGGGTGCCATTTGGAATCATATTTCCTATACTTACTTCACAAAAAACCTTATTTTTTGCACTTAAAAAAAGGAAAATGATATTTATGAAAATATTTTGAAGAATCCCTTTGGCAAGGTTGTTTAATATACCAATATGCACCTATGTGTGGAGTATGAGATCTTTATCACAAACTATGTCGTTGAAATGACCATAACTTGGTCATTTGGCTTGAAACTTCTAGATGTTCATAGATGATAGACCTTTTTGTGAATACTTGTTTTGCAAATGTTGGCAAAAATCAAGTTTATCATTTTTCATAGCAACTAGTGCACATATAAGGAGCCCATGCCAAAGGATTTGATTTTTTGAGGTGTTTATCACTTTATTACATTTTTTCTTAAAAACGATCAAAACGGTCGCTGAAGAGGTGATATTTTCTAGAACTATCAATGTTTCTGTGATATAACCACTAGTTGTGTACCTTAAAATGATTTTTCCAAAAGTTTCAGACCAAACTATCAAATAGTTGTAGTTCAAATTTGAATTACTTTCGATAAATCAACATAAACTCAATTAACTAGGGATAATTAGCTATAATTCTAAGAAAAAACTCAAACTTGGGGATCATCCATCATATGTGCACCACTCTTAGTGAAAAATAGTTGGGTGCCATTTGGAATCATATTTCCTGTACTTACTTCACAAAAAACCTTAAAACATAGAAAATGATATTTATGATATAATTTGAAGAAATCACCTTGGCATCTTAAAATGTTAGAAAATATAAAACAAAACAAAAAAATAAACTAGAAACCAAAACAATTCAAAAAATAAGTAAACCAAAATAAGAAACAGAAAAGTAAACAATGCAAACAATTTAAAAGAAAACAAAAACAAAAATCAGTAAAAGGAAACAAGGAAAAAAAAGGTATTTGTCTCGGTTGGTAACACCAACCGAGACTAAAGGGGCCACTGGCGGCCCAGTCAAACCTTTAGTCCCGGTTGGTGTTACCAACCGCGACTAAAGACCCTTTAGTCTCGGTTCGTAATACGAACCGGGATTAAAGGCCCTTTCCGCGCAGTTTAGGGTTCGCGCGGCCGAAAATTTGTCAATCTTCCCCCGAATTCCCCTCTCCACAGCGAAGCCCTGCTCCGCTCTCCGCTCCGGCCTCCCTCGGCGAAGCCCTGCCGCCACGCTGCCGCGCCGCCGCCTTCTCCCCGCGCCTCGCGCTGCTCTGACGCCGGCTGTGCGCTTCTCTGCCCCGACAAGCGCGTCGTCGTGCTCCTCCATCTCCTGCTGTGCCGCGTCGCCCGCGCCCGCGCTGCTCCGGCCAACAAATCCTCCACGCTACTTCGGCCGACGCTGCTCCGGCCAACGACTCCTCCGCGCTGCTCCGGCCGTTCGTCGCTATCCAGGTAAGCTCTCCTCCTCTCCCTCCGATTTAGGTTTAGGGTTAGGGCTTGTTTATCTTACTGGGCATCTTGTTTATCTTACTGGGCATCTTTATGCAGCATTCTGAAATGTCATTGCAAAATCGCTTACTGAATTCCTATGGTTTCGAGTATTCAGTCATCTATTTATTTATCTTTAGCAGTCACTTTTAAAATAAGCTTGATTCATACATGATGCATCTTACAATGTTGATGTATTTATTTATCTCTAGCAATCACTTTTGAAATAAGCTACAATGATATTCA
Organism: Poa annua; assembly: GCA_026929855.1. Classification (NCBI taxonomy): domain Eukaryota; kingdom Viridiplantae; phylum Streptophyta; class Magnoliopsida; order Poales; family Poaceae; genus Poa; species Poa annua. The sequence continues at coordinate 86,176,628 of CM049430.1, forward strand.
TGATGTTGTTTCAGTAATACTACTGCTGCATTCAAATACATTATTTTGTAGTTGATGTTGTGCATAAATATGTAGTCATTCCATATTCTTCTTTAGGAAAGCACTAATATTTAATATTTCCACACATTGTTTCCTTACTTATACGATTATCCTAGAATGCTTCAAGTGTTGAGGATTTCTTGTCCCTATCATATTTGTAGATAAAATGTGCTCCTGATTAATAGTTAAGTACTTTGTTCTACTAGTATACTTAAGTATAATAGACAAATTAATTTGGTTGTTGTTTTTCATCGTAGGGGGATAAGAGGAACACTTGCCAAGGTAATTAATCCAGAAGCGGAAACAAGTCAAGAAAGAAGTGAATACTGCAGTACATGTAAAATGCTAGGACACCCGTCCAGCAATTGCTACACCAAACCTCCATCTATGGATGATTTCGACATTCATGACATCATAAAGCTATGACATGTTTTATGAGATGCTATTTCTTGTTACATAATTGTAGTTCTCTCAGTGTTCTATTTTATGGATGCTAGGACTTGAAATTGTAATATATTATGGTGTATTGGATATGCAAATTGAGATGATTGTAAATGTGTACGAAAAAAGATGATTTTGTGTTAGATATGCACAATTCTAAAATATGACCCATATATATAGTTTTGTGTTAGGTATGCAAGATGAGCACACACTGTTTTCTTCGCTGCCACCTTGTTGTGCTATATGATCCATACTTGTATATGTTTTTCAGATGAATAAATGTAAACTTGATTATAATGCCCGAGCTATGGATTGCAGGTACATTTGAGCTATGGAGCACTTGCGAGACGAGCAGATAGAAGAAGCACAATTTCAACGAGACGAATAGATGGAAGACCAAATGGAACAACTTATTTTTAATGATGCCCGAGCTGAAGGAGATGTAGATGATTATGATTTTGAACAATTTTTGAACGACTTTGGAATCGAGTCACAAGACTTTGATGTGGTGATAACAAACTCCGGCGGAGAGGTGTATATGTGTTTATAATAAATATGGTGATATGTTGTTGTTAACTACATGCATTAATTGATTTGTGTTGTATTTATTAACGACTCATTTTTCTTTTAGCCATCCGGATCAAGCAAATCTGCGAAAAAGCAGCCACCATGTGCTCCTCGAGGCAAGGCAAAAAGAATGACGAGCGAGGATCCAAAGTTACCGATTGAGGAAATTGCTGATTCCGGCGAACCGCTCGAACCAAAACAGAACCGAAGCAAATTTATAAGTCAAGCTGGAGTTATTGTTAGGGACATGATCCCAATCAGCATACGCGAATGGAATAAGCAGGCGGCCACAGACGTGGAGGACCCATGTTATGTCCACCAAGTTCTTAAGGATTTGGTCTATAACACGCTGTTGTCACATTTCACCCTCCCACCGGATCTCTCTAAAGTGAAGAAGGACAACCTCAAGAAGTGGACTCTTATTAAGATGGCGGAACAATTCCGGAACTGGAAGAAAAAGTTATGGAATCAATATGAAGAAACAAAAGAAGTGCCAGATTTCAGTGGAGCACAAGGGAAGAAGTTAGAATCTGAATGGGCGGCGTTTAAGGCGTATAGGGAATCACCTATGGCTGTGTCCCTATCAAAGATAAATAAATTGAATGCTGGGCTGAAGGAACACCACCATACATTGGGGACAGGTGGCTACAAGAGCGCCATTCCTAAGTGGTTAGCCTATGAAGAAAAACTGCTTCGATCGGGGGTCCGTCCAAAGACACTTGACTGGCCCGAGAGGTCAAAATTCTGGTTGTTCGCGCATGGGGCAATTTTGGACCATAAAACCGGAGAGATTGTTGGAAGGGGAAAATGGAAGGTTCTCGTTGACATAATCAAAGAGAAGCTTGAAGCAGCAATTAATGATGTTCGCAATGGTGTGTTCAAACCCGATGGAGAGGATGACGAGCTGACACGGGCCCTGGGGAATACTGAACATGTTGGACGAGCTCGAGACTTTCCTGGCGGTGCTACGTTTAAGACTGCGTGGCCGGAATCCGCTTACACTTATAGAAGCCGTAGCAGAGGTAAGAAGAAGGAGGCCGACCGGATATTACAATTGGAACGTGAAATGAAGGAGCAACGGGCGGAAATAAAAGCATTGAAGGAGCAAAGAACGGAACCTCAGGAGCGGCACCAATTAGACCATGAAGCAGATGCCGCCCCATCTCAGCGTAGAAGCAGCGTTGGTTCCACGCGTCAGGTCGACGTTGGTGCCTACCCAGTGGATGACATCACAGAGCCTACAGGTTGTGAGCTACATATAGCAATGAGAAACATAACTTTGAAGGTGGCGGTGGGGCAAGATTTAGTAATTCAACCTGGAGAACTCTACCATTGTGGTCAAATTCCAGATGGCTACGCTCGTGTCGGGGTGGACGAAATTATGCCGGGATTTGAAACCTTGGAACTTGAGTTACCTGGAGGTGACGAGGAGAAAACGTTGGCAGACGTCAAGCATGCCTTCGCCCTATGGCCCAAGAAATACATCGTCCTTTAAGAACAAGCAAAGTCCACTCCTCGTTCTAGGAGTCCAGCTCACCAGCCAAGTCCACTCTTCCTCGAGAGGGATCAAAGACGGAGTCCATCTCCACCCCATCAGCAAAGCCCACACCTCCCCGATAGGGACCCCAGCCCGAGTCCATCTCCAGCTCAACAGCAAAGCCAACCGCCCCCCGAGAGGGTTCCTAGCGCGAGGCCATCGCAGTCTGTGCCAGTCCGCCAGAATGTTAAGTCGCTCTCGAGTAGGCGCCAGTATGGTTCTCCTGTTAGGAAGAAACCTAGAAAGCAGAAAACACCGCCGCCTACTCCAAAGTTACCTTGGGAGAGAACCGTCGAGGAAAACGATATCGCATGCAAAGAACATACGGATGCCTGGCTTGCTGGCGTGAAACAGAAAGTGTTAGCGAAACAATTGCCTCCTGCAAAATTTACTGCCGGAATTCCTCAGGAAAAAATTGACCGTTGCATCGATGCCCTATACAACCCCTCACCATCGCCGCCAACAGACTATGATCGCAACATTGGTAAGTCATATGACGAAGAGATGGATGATCGATCGAAAAAAGGGAAACAAGTTGCCCAACTCGGAGAACAAGACGCACAGTCGCCCCCCCCCGCTCAAGGTGCTTGATGACAGAGTTCTCAAAAACATCAATGTGCGGGAGCTGGTATATTCGGGAGATGATATCCCTTTCGCGGATGTCATTCGTACTTATGTTCACGGGGAGGATTTTGTCGACGGCGACTTACCCACAAGAATGCGTCAATTTCAAGCCTGGTACAAGAATATCGTAAAGGAGACGAATAAAGACGCTCTCATGATGGCAGTTAAGGAAGAGCATTATTTCCAAGAATACTCCGTTATCCTTTACTTCGCCGAAATCTTTCAGTTATACAATCTCCGGGACCTCGACAAAGCTATCATGAGTTCCTGTTGTCTGTAAGTGATCTATTCCTGTAATTTAATGTTTTAATTAGCTCTACTCGTTCATTGTTTGTGAGAATCCTCTCTATAATATTTGTGTGCTTTATTACGCAGAATGAACATGCTCGAATGCAAGAAGAAGAAAATCAACCACATTGGGTTCATTGACCCCTTTATAATGCATGAAGAAAACATAATTGATCCAAGAGTTAACAAGGATACACCGGGGAATTTGCTAATGTTTTTCAAGCGACAAGCTTACAAAAAATATATATTATGGCCTTACAACTTCAAGTGAGTGTTACTGCTTATTATACATTCTATTTTTCTCACCTGATGTTAAGTTTAATTGATTAGTTATGCATGACTATTTATAAACGTGCGCAGCTCCCACTTCATTCTTATCGTTATTGACTTGCGGAAAGGAGAAATTGTTGTCCTTGACTCGTTAAGAAGAAGCCCTAAACAATACAAGACCTGTTTTGATTTGGTGGCAAGGTACTTTCTTTTCTTATCACCTCTTTCGTTCATTTCCTAATATCAAGGAATTTATGACTCATTCTTTCATTTTCTTGTCATGCAGCGTTTGGAAAATGTTCCTCGCGGAACATCCGAACAGTGGATGGCCAGAGATACTGCGCTGGCGTACTAACGATGTAAGTAGTACTATAACTAGTCCCATGCACCATTATCATACTTTATTATTATTTGATTAAATTTTATTCTTCTATAGACTTGCCTTAAACAGCCAATAGGGACTGATCTATGTGGATTCTACGTTTGCGGGTACATGCACACTGTGGTCAACGAGAGTTTGAAGAGCAAAAGAAGTATCGAAGTACGTAAATCTCTAGTCACAACATTATTTTTGTACCATCAATCGTGATGAGTTTTATTCATTTCATATCTCATGTATTCATTGTGATATCATTTTTTTACAGTTGGCAAGAAAGCGCAACGAGTTACCAATAAAGACCCGCTTCAGGGCACTTGCAGAGGAGTTGACGGGATTTTACCTCGCCATGTCATACCGAAGACCGGAGAGTACCACTATGTTACCCCTGGTGGTGCGAACATGTAATAGTGATCTCCATGTAACAAAATACTTCTAAGTCTCTGGAACCGGGAAACGTGATATTCATGTACCACGCGTACTTAAATGTGTATGTGTTATCAACACATGATCTTCATGTAATTGTATATATGCATGATGCAACTTCATCTAGGTTCGTATAATAATTTATACGTGTTTTTCGCCCATCGAAGCCGTAGCATCCGAAACCCCTACCCCCGACGCATTGACATGGTACCATCCGAAACCCCCGACCATCACACATCGACTATAGCATCGACGTGGTACCATCCGAAACCCCCTACCGTCACGCATCGACGTGGTACCATCCGAAACCCCTACCTAGAAAACCGGTAGAAAAAAAAAAGTAAACCTGAAATGAAAAAAAAAGCAAAACCCTGAAATGTAAAAAAAAAACTCTAGTCCCGGTTCGTAACACGAACCGGGACTAAAGGGTTTGCCCCCGCACGCCCTGCCGCGGCCACGTGCACTGCGCTCATTGGGGGGGGGGGGGGGGCTCCGGTCCTGGTTCGTATTGAACCGAGACAAAAGGGTCTGGGGGCTCTAGTCCCGGCCTGACAGTCCCGGTTGCTACACCGGGACTATAGGCTGTCTGGAACCGGGACTAGTGCCCCTTTTTCCACTAGTGCTTGCTCAGCATCTTGAGGTCGAAGCAGGTCTCTGTAGAGTGACCACGCCTGTTGTAGTAGATGCAGAATGGGCGATGGTCGTCTTTTCTTTCCCCAGGCTCGAGAGAGTCCCTGCAGGTGGCCTTCGCGGCAGGCTCTGCCGCGAGGACCGCGGTGGCCTTGCGCTTGGGTTCCTCCTTCTTCTTCTGGCTCCTGGACCCCTCAGCGTGGTCGTCCCCTCTCGAGGACATCTTGACGAAGAGGAGTCCCTCTTCAGCCTTGGCGCACTTGTTTGCCAGGTCAAGCAACTTTACCACAGATGTGAGCTTGTCGTGGATACCGAGCTTCTCGAGCATCCTGCTGTTCGTGACGCCCTCGCAGAAGGCGGCAATGACTTCGGTGTCAGGGATGTTCGGGATCTTGTTGCGCATTTAGCTGAAGCGCTGGATGTACTTGCGAAGGGTTTCATCCTTCTTCAGCACCACAGCATGCAGGTCGTTGTGGGTGAGCGCGCGCTCATACGTCCCCTTGAAGTTGGAGACGAGGAGACGAACTGCTTGCAGAGCTCCTCCCAAGAGTTCACAGAGTCCTTAGGGAGGTTCAGGAGCCACGATAGCGCAGAGTCGCGAAGCGCGTGGGAGAACCAGTTGGCCATGACCTTGTTGTCTCCGCCTGCCGCCTGGATGGAGGTGGTGTAGATCTGCAGGAACTCGATGGGGTTGCTGGAGCCGTCGTTGCCCTTGGGAGAGCCGGCCTGAACTTTGGGGACCAAACCACGCGGCGCAGGGAGCGGGTGAACGCCGCAGCCTGTGGCGTAAGTGGCGACCCCGTGCTGCAGCGCGCTACGGTTCTGCAGGCCCGCCTGGCCGATTTCTTCAACGAGCCAGTTCTGGCGGTTGAGCTAGCGCTCCATCCCCACGCGCGCGTCTGGCGTGGTGTGCTGCACGATCAAGCAGTCGTGAGGCGAGGACGCATGGAAGGCAGCCCTCTGTGTCGCAGCCGGTGCATGCCCTGGTGGAGGCGGAGGCGCGTCAGGCGCAGCCATGCCCGCGAGGGAGGGGTGCACGACGGACTGCGACGGAGCGGGGCGAGTCGTGGCTATGCCGACGAGGTGGTTGAGGCGCTCCAACCACTTCTCGTGTGCCTCAGCGGTAGGCTGATAGCGGATAAGTTCTTGCGCCATGTGCAGGGCGGTGTGCGGCGCGGGGTCCGTCCTTCCCGGGCCGGAGCCGCTTGGGCGCTGCGTCGTGTGTGACGACTGCGCGTCCTCCTCGTGCTCGGCGTTGTGCTCGGGCTCTTCCACATGAGGGCCTGTGTTGGCGCGCTCTTCACGGCGGGGGCGTCCCCGTCGTCCGCGCGTAGCCGTGGCGTCGGGCGCGGCGCGAGCTCCTTCAGGTGCACGTGTGTTGGCGCGGGCGGCGCAAGTAGAGCGGGTGTTCTCCATGGCGTGGAGGCGGCTCGAAGGTCGTTGACGCGCCTCAGTCCCCTACGTAGCGCGCCAAATGTCGGGTTTTGACTCCCACGAAACAGGGGTGGTCACTCCCTGAAGAGTAGTTCGTGAAGGGGATTGAACACGCAGCTCAAGACCCTCGAGAGGCACGACGACGGTGCTCGCCGGACCCGGAGAGGAACACCCATGACAGAGATGGACACCGCCCGTACCCAAGTTCACGGCCCTCAGGAGGAGGTAAAACCACTACTCCTGCTTGTCTGTATTGCACTGCGGAGGTTACAGTACAACTGAGCTTGCCGAGGGCTCTCTAGAGGCAATTCGTGCCTGGAGAGGGAAGCAATGGTCTTCTTCCTCCTCCAGCCGAAGGCTATTCTACTAGCTGAGCCAGGGTTTACAAGTGTTCTCCTTGCAATTGGCCGACCCTTCCTACGGTGGGGGTCTTGTTCCTTTTATAGGCGCCGCAGGCGTCTTCCTTGCGCTGGGCGTCCCAGGTGGGCTCCCACACGGCAGTGGCGTGGAGGAGTTAGAGTCCACCGCGGTGGAATCCTTCATGGACGCGGTCCATCGGTGTCGGGGGGCTACCCCCCGGGTAGGGGAAGATCCCGGTATAATCCGGTAAATATTAATAGTGCTTGACCTTTGGCGACAACAAGGGACACCTCCTGGTGTGCCGAAAGGGCAACCTGACCTTTAGGCACTGGAAGAGGGCAAATTGTCTCCTGGCAACCGCAAGGGTCAGCCCAGGCAACTATAAATAGACACCCCCAGTCCTCAGTCGCAGCACAAGCATGAGCGGGTGGTTCCTCTAAGAACTAGCTTCTCGAAGATGTCTTTGCCAATAGGCTAAGACATCTTCGGGAGGCTAGGCCTAGAGATACTCATCCTGAGACAAGCTCGGACGTCTCCGGGAAGGATCCCGGATCTGGGACTCCGGGGAGACTTCCGGGTGGGGGTGTACTCGGCTTTACCGGATAGGTATTCCGGGTAAGTACTAACCGGACCGACTCTCGGTGTTGAACTTGTGCAGAAGAGGTTCAGTGGAAGGCAAGGAGGTATCCGGAGCAAGGGTTTCCGGTAGGCCGTCAACGGTCCGTAGCAGGCTTTCCCGTCTATCGCGGGGGGATGTACCGTTCCGCCTGACACGGAAGCATGGTCACCTCCCGCCTGACACGGGAGCATGGTCACCTCCCGCCTGACACGGGAGCGCGTCAGCCGGTACGAGCGTGGTACGACAAGACCTGACCTGCCTAGCCCGGCAATCCGGAAAAGGCTATCCGGGATGGGCAGAGACATGTCTTGTCTCTGACAAGGGGACAATGATGATGCAGGACGGCGCCTGTCGCCCTTAACGAGATGATGACGAGGAGTCTACACCGGATAGTCCGGCGACTAGGTCGCACTAGCCGGTGACGACATCCCGGCTAGGCCTGTCTGGTGGGGCCAAGCCAAATTAGGGTTTCCGGCCCTCCTGGCCGGACCTCTATAAAAGGCGCCATAACTGCTCCTGAGGGAGAGAGGCCAACTTCAGAGCCAAAGCTATAGTCACATTTACTCTTAGAGCAGTTATTCCTCTTCACCTTGAGTTCATCTAGTTCTTCGTACTTCATCCTTCGGCTGATCTTGTAGCAAGTTGTAGTCCTTATATCACCAATATATAGAGAGGAAAGGCAGGAGTAGGGGTGTTACCTCCTCACGAGGGCCCTGAACCTGGGTATATCGTCTGCGTGGTGTGTGCCTTCGTGCATTTCTTTGTATTTGTTAGATCTTCCCCTTTGCGCTTTGTTCTTGTTCCCAGTTCTTGGGAGATCTCGGTTTTACCGGGATCCTCCCCGTGTGAGATCTTCAGCTCGCTATCCCTCCCCGGATCCACCAACGTCCTTCGGCCCCACAAGTTAGCCATCCTATGGCATCTGCCGTGACACCACCACGACAGTTGGCGCCCACCGTGGGGCTGACAGAGGCGTTGGCTGATGTACACATCCGGACGGGCTCCACGGTTCGTTTCGACGTTCGGGTTCTCTCTGGCCTAGTCATAAGGCTGGGGGAGATGGACTTCGTCTGTGACAATGCAGGGTGTTTCCGGAACAAACCATTTCCGGTGAACGGATGTCTCATCGATTTTGGTGGTTTCACCACCTACGTGGCCACCGAGGTTGTCTGTAGCTACCCGGACGTGGTTCTGGAAGCTGAGGATCCTCCCATGCTCTGCGCAGCTCGGGGTTTGCGTGCCGGGCGCCCCCCGAGTTCCGTCGCAGTGATGATGGTCGCGGCCACCGAGGAGGAGTATCAAGATGCTGACGGCGAAACCGACGGACACCCCCGTTTGGCCAAACCCCCGCAGGAGAGGCCTGTGGCCCGGGATGGAGATCCGCAGTCATCCCATCCGCGACGCCGTCCGGATCCCCTCTCGGGACTCGTGGCTAAGTTGGCTGTACCAGCAGCTGTCGGAACCGATGCTCAAGTCACTTCGGCTGAATTAGAGGAGCAGCGGAAGTTGCTACTCGCAGAAGCGCAGGAGATCGCCGAGATCCGCCGCGAGCTCAGCGCTAGCCTCCGGGAGTACAATGCAGCTCACGGATTCCCTAAGATAGACTCCCGGGAGAAGCGCATTGCGGATCTGTGCAAGAAAGGAAGAATGGTGAATGAGGAGCTGGCTGGTGGAGCCACCACCAGTAACACAGGAAGTCGGATTTCGGCGGGGAAGCCGGTGTACAGCTCACCGGCGAAAACTCTTAGGGCCGCCGAAGCCGCCATGGCCGAGTTGGTGGGGCTATCCGGTGAAGCACTGCGCAAACAGCAGGAGAGGGTAAACGAGTTGGTGATCGAAGCCAATCGTCAGAATCTGGCCTTCAAGAAGAAGAACCCCGGGGCAGGATCCCAGGTGTACTCAGCCAGACCCGACAGCCAGAGGTCGGATGGGGAGGCCTCTTCCCCACATCCGAGCAGAAGCAAGAGCAAGAGCAAGAGCCGAAGCCGGAGTCGAGGTTCCGGAAAGAACAAGCAGCTGCTGACGTATGACCCGGCTTTCGCCGGTATCCAGCAAGCCGGGCAGGCCGGACAGCGTAACTCGGGACAGGCGGGAAGTACCCGTGGGGATGGTAACCCGGGTGTAGGAAATAATAACCCGGCTAGCCGTGGTAATCCACCCCGGAATCCTCCTCACGCTCCGGGAAACCCGCAGAGAGAGGTCGTCTCCGTCCCCCAGCAGGCCCTAGTCCCTGCACCGGACAGGCTCAACGATGGCAACTCGAGGTTACAGCAGCTCGGATATCAGCCAGACGAGAACCCTTTGGGATCTCGGATAGGAACCAGGCAGCTGAACCCGGCAGACGCCAGATTCCGGCTCGACCGGATTCACCAATCCGAGTTGGTGGAAGAGCAAGGACCGCCGGGACCTGCCTGCTTTGGACCTCGAATCATGCGGGAACCTCCTGTTTGGAACTTTCAGCTCAACCGAGGTGCCAAGACCTATGACGGTAGCAAGAAGCCGGAGGATTGGCTAACCGACTATGTAACTGCAGTAAGCATAGCCTGTGGAAATAGACGATGGGCGGTACGTTATGTACCGCAGATGTTGGAAGGACCAGCCCGGATCTGGTTGAACAATCTGAGAACTGGCAGTATAGACTGCTGGTTAGATTTCGAGGAGGCGTTCATCAGCAACTTCACCAGCACGTACAAGAGGCCCAACAGGCCTCAACAACTCGCCATCTGTAGGCAAAGGAGCAATGAGACTGACCGGGAGTACCTTACCCAGTGGAGCAACATTCGCAACTCTTGCGAAGGGGTGGTGGAGGCACAGGCCATCTCCTGGTTTGCGCAAGGATGCCGGCATGGCTCTATGCTGTGGCAGAAATTGCAGAGAAAGATGCCAACAACCTTGGCAGAAACCATGCGCATCACCGACACCTATACGCTTGGAGATCCCATGCAACCCCTGGTGGATGTCGGAGACTCCAACAGGAGGAATGCGGGATCTCAGCGTTCGGGACCGAGCAGGAGCCATGATCGCCAGGAGTTCGGCCACAAGAGGAATCAGCCTGAGTACCACCATGCCGCGCAGCATGTCGCAGCAGTGACCCGGGAGCAGGAGGATGGCGGCAACAGCCAGCGTCAAAAGACAAGTGGCCCGGCTTGGGGTCAAAGTCAGGAGGTGCAAAAGACTTGGGTGGAGCAGAAGAAGCCCCTGACGTATGAGGAAATGCTGAACAAGCCATGCTGCTACCACACTCTGGAGGCCAACAAGCCCGCAAACCATTCTACTCGGCAGTGCAGCTGGTATCAGCGCACGTTGCAGGAGGGCAGCTCGGGAGCTGTTCGGCAGAATGCTCCGGCATCTCGGCCCAACATCCCGAGACCCCCTCCTCCGACATCGGGGGCCAACGCTGTGCGACTTCCCCCTCCTCCGAGAGGACCACCACCTCGCCCAGTGAACGTGGTACATGCCCGGAACGACAACGGTAACCAAGCCGGACAACAGCAGAGCAACTACCGGGAAGCACATCAGAGCTATGTGGTCTTCGTAACCGAGCCCACTGACCGAAAGAGTGTGCGGCAGCGTGCCCTGGAAGTGAATGCTGTGATCCCGGCAGTGCCCAAATTCTTGCACTGGTCCGAGATGGAGATCACCTGGAGCCGGAAGGATCACCCCCGAGTTATGCCCAAGCCGGGAGCGTATGCCTTGGTGGTAGACCCAACTTTTGTCGGACCAAACCTCAACGTCCGTTTCAGCCGGGTTCTAATTGACAATGGCAGTGCCATCAACATCATGTACAAGGACACGATGCTGAAGCTGGGAGTATCCATGAACACCCTGCAGCCCACCGAGACAATCTTCCATGGCATTGTGCCCGGGGTCTCTTGCTCGCCCATGGGAAAGATCTGGGTTGAGGTGCTATTCGGAACTCGGGAGAACTGCCGAACCGAGAGCTTGGAGTTCGAGGTCGTGGACCTCGAGAGCCCGTATCACGACCTAATCGGCAGACCAGCCCTCGCCAAGTTCATGATCTCGACTCACGTGGGCTACCTCAAGATGAAGATGCCGGGACCCAACGGTGTGATCACCATCTCGGGAGACCACAAGCGCTCCATGGAGTGTGCCTCGGCGGGATCGTGCTTAGCTGAGTCCCTGGTGATCGCGGAAGAGAAGAAGAGGATCCAGCAGGTGGTGGCGATGGCCAAGACCTCCCAACTCGGAATGCCCGGGATGGTGAACCCGGAGCAGGGGGCATCATTTCAGCCCCCCAAGGAGACCAAGAAGGTGTGCGTGGACCCCAGCAACCCGGAGCGCCAAGTTATTATTGGCAGCAACCTAGACAGCAAATAGGAAGGCGAGCTCGTCGACTTCCTCCGTGAGAATCGGGATGCCTTTGCGTGGTCGAGTGACGATCTGCAAGGCGTCCCGAGGGAGTTGGCTGAGCACTCTCTGTTTGTTAGACCGGACGCGAAGCCGGTGAAGCAACCAACTAGGCGCCTCTCGGATGAGAGAAGAGCTGCTGTCATGGAGCATCTGGCTATACTGCTGGCCGCCGGATTCATCATGGAGGTGCTGCACCCGGATTGGATCTCAAATCCGGTCCTGGTGGAGAAGAACAAAGATGATCCCCTCCTGCTTAAGGTGTGGCGCATGTGCATCGACTTCAACAACCTCAACAAGGCATGCCCGAAAGATCCCTTTCCGCTGCCCCGGATAGATCAAATGATAGACTCCACTGCCGGGAGTGAGCTTTTAACTTTTCTAGATGCTTATTCTGGTTTTCACCAGATACCTTTGAACCCGAATGATCAATTAAAAACTGCTTTCATTACCCCTTATGGGGCTTATTGCTATCGTGTTATGACTTTCGGGTTGAGAAATGCTGGTGCTACATACCAGAGATGCATGCAGAAATGCTTGCATGACCAAATAGGCCGAAATGCCGAGGTCTATGTCGATGACATAGTCATAAAAACAAAAGAAAAAGCCTCCTTAATAGATGATCTGAGGGAAACATTTAAAAACCTGAGAAAATTCCGGATGAGGTTGAACCCGGATAGGTGCACATTTGGTGTGCCAGCAGGGAAATTACTCGGTTTCCTCATCTCAAGCCGGGGAATCGAGGTCAACCCGGGTAAAATCCGTGCTATTGAGAGCATGAAGTTGCCCGTGCGTCTCAAGGATGTGCAGAAGTTTACCGGATGTCTGGCATCCCTAAGTCGGTTTGTAAGCCGACTTGGGGAGAAGGCCTTGCCTCTGTATCAACTGATGAAGAAGAGCAAGACATTTATTTGGACCCCGCAAGCTGATGCGGCGTTCAATGATCTGAAGAGAATGCTTTCAACAGCGCCTGTGTTGGCATCCCCGTTACCCAAGGAACCTATGCTGCTGTATATCGCCGCAACCAACCGGGTAGTCAGTGTGGCAATGGTAGTAGAAAGGGAAGAGGGGGGTAAGCTGATACAGAGGCCGGTGTATTACCTCAGTGAGGTGATCTCGGAATCAAAGCAGAACTACCCGCACTACCAGAAGATGGCATATGGAGTATACATGGCAGTGACCAAGCTCAAGCACTACTTTCAGGAGCATCCGGTCACAGTGGTGTGCGAAGCTCCTCTCGCCGAGATCATCGGTTGCAAGGATGCTAGCGGCCGGGTAGCCAAATGGGCCATCCAGTTGTCTCCGTATGCTCCGGCATACGAGAGACGAGATGCCATCAAGTCGCAGGCGCTGCCGGACTTTTTGGTAGACTGGGCCGAGATGCAGTATGAACCTCCGGTACCGGATTACAATTTATGGAGGATGCATTTTGATGGCTCTAAGGCTAAGATCGGATTGGGCGCCGGAGTGGTCCTCACTTCCCCAAAGCAAGACGTACTGAAGTATGTGCTGCAGATTCATTTTCGGGCATCCAACAATGTCGCAGAATATGAGGCCTTGGTTCATGGACTCAACGTCGCCAAGGAAATCGGCATCCGCCGGATAGAGTGCTTTGGTGACTCGGATCTCGTAGTACAACAGGTGTCGGGGAATTGGGATGCCCTTGATGCAAACATGGCCTTGTACAGGTTTCATGTGCAGAAAATTTCCGGATTTTTTGACGGGTGCGAGTTCAAACATGTGCCCAGAGGAGAAAACGAAGCAGCGGATGTCTTGTCCAAGCTAGGGTCATCCCGGGATGCCATCCCACCCGGGATAGCCCTAGAGCATTTGAGGAAGCCATCTATTCAACCATCACCCGAGTCAGAATCTATCTTCATCCCCAAGGAGCCTGGTTCAGATGCCGTACCCATGGAAGTAGATGTCGGGAGCATAACATCAAACCCGGGGACTGCGTCCCAGTGCTCGGAGAGGCAAAGAAAGATGATGATAGAGGTAATGTCGGCAGAACCGATGGACATAGACACTCCCGTGTTCCCGGTTAGACCAGTCCCGGGATGGGCACAGCCCATTATGGCTTACATCTTGGAGGGGACTCTCCCGGAGAATTAAGTGGAAGCCCGGCAAATACTGCGGAGATCAAAAGCGTACACTGTCATCAATCAAGAGCTGTACAAGAGAAGTGTCACCGAGGTACTCCAGAGATGTGTGGAACCGGCAGAAGGACAAGAGATGCTGATGGAAATACATCAAGGGGAATGTGGACATCATGCATCATCCCGGGCCCTGGTGGCAAAGGTGTTCCGGCATGGGTTCTACTGGCCTACTGCATTGCAGCAAGCAGAGGATATTGTCCGGAAGTGTGGGGGATGTCAGAGATTTGCTCACCGGATACACATGCCGGCATCAGCACTGAAAACAATCCCCATCACTTGGCCGTTCGAAGTATGGTGTTTGGACATGGTCGGGCAATTCAAACCGGCAAGGGGCAATATGACACACATACTTGTCATGGTGGACAAGTTCACAAAGTGGATAGAGGTCAAGCCAATCCGGAAGTGCGATGGACACACCGTTGTGCAATTCCTGAAAGACATTATTTTGAGATACGGATACCCACACAACATTATCACAGATAATGGAACAAACTTTGCTGTGGGAGAATTCGCTCGATTTTGTACTGAGAAAGGAATCCGGCTGGATGTAGCATCAGTTGCACACCCGGAAGCAAATGGGCAAGTCGAAAGGGCAAATGCCTTAGTCTTAGCCGGCATCAAAGCTCGCTTGATCGAACCACTATTGAGAACTCTGGGATGCTGGATAGAGGAGTTACCGGCAGTACTATGGGGTCTCCGGACTACACCGAATAGATCTACCGGGTACACCCCATTCTTCATGGTATACGGGGCTGAGGCAGTACTCCCAATCGACATACAGTACGATTCCCCGAGAGTGACAATGTTCACCGAGACGGAAGCAAAGGAGGCCCGAGAAGATGATGTAGATTTACTCGAAGAGGCCAGAGAATTGGCACATATCTCGGTCGGCAATTTATCAACAGAACCTCCGTCGCTATCATAGCCGGAAAGTGCACCCGAGGGTATTCCGGGAGGGAGATCTGGTGCTGAGGCTCATCCAACGCACGGCCGGAATGCATAAACTATCACCTCCATGGGAGGGGCCTTTTGTGATAAGCAGAGCATTGCACAATGATTCTTATTACCTTGTAGATGCACAGGAGGCTAGGAAAGGTATGATGGACAAATCCGGTGAGGAAACCAAACGTCCATGGAATGTAGCTCTACTTCGCCCCTTTTACACGTAAAAGGTTCAGTGTATGTTGTATCTCAATTTTCGGTATTAATGAAAGTAAGGCACCCCGGGAGGAACCCGGGGACTGCCTGGTTACGTGCATATCTTGTTATTTTTGTCAAGTTCATTTACTGTTTTCTACCGGCATCCCGGGAAGGAACCCGGGGACTGCCGGATAGTTATCTTATATTTTACTGTGTGCATGCCGGGAAAGTTCCGAATCCGATTCTCAAAGTCAAAGTAATGTATGTCATGTGAAATCATCTTGTGACTCGACTGACGAACGCCGAAATGGTAGTCAAGAGCAAAGAGAGGGAAGGTGGGGAACACGAAAATGGTCTCGGGGACTTGGAGCAGGAACTTATCCGGTATGCTTGTTTTCACTAACTTAGTTGTTTTTTATGTCGGGAACTCGGTCCGTAGGAACTCGGATTGTTTTATGTAATGTATGCCGTATGTGGAGTTTTGTGACTCGACTGTCGAACGCCGAAACGGTAGACAAGAGCAGAAATTACCTAAGTACGGTAAACATGAAAGGCAATTCAGGAACTAAAAGCTGAGTACATTGACATAAGTTGTTCGAATAAATAGTTCACAGTGAAACAGAAATAACATAAGTGTACGATACATCTTGCACCCGGCATCCCGGGGATTTAACGAATATGCTACTTAAGTGTTTATGCAGTAGGGGAAGTGGGCTTCTCAACGGACACTTCGGAAGCGGCGACGCCGGAAGCGGCGACTTCGGGAGCAATAACCTCGAGAGCGGAGACCTCGGAAGCAGCACCGGCAGGAGCAGGAGCAGCTCCGCCTTCAGGATCGGCAGCACCACTTGGAGCATCGGGATGCACCTCGGTCTCGGTGGCCTCGGGTATCGGAGAAGACGTTGCATCCCGGGGAGTCACCTTCTCGGGCGCAGCATCGGAAGCAGCGTCATCTCCTTCCGGGACCTCGTCCTCCGCCTCGCCAGAAGCGGCATCATCTTCTTCGGAATCCGCATAATCTGATTCAGACTCTGAGGAAACGAGGCTGGCGGTGAAGGCACGGATGTTGGACCACTTGGCGATGCGGTGCGCCACCTCTTGCCGCTAATGGACCTTCTCCGGATCGTTCACCCATGGTGACACCGTCCGCAGGCGCTGAATCGCCGCCAGATCAAGACCTTCGTACCAGCTAAGTACTTGGGTCAAGACCTGGTCGGCACCAGCCCGCGCGCCGGAACACTTCCACGCGTGGAGGCGACTCCCGGCACCCCGGAGTGCGCCCGCGAGCTGCGGAATCGAGAGAGTCCCGCGGATGCTTGGCCACAATACGCCGTGCACATGAATCGCGGCGCTGAGGAGCTCCGTCCCGATAGACCGGAGAGGTACTATCCGGGCCTTCAGGGCGGTGAGGTGATCCTCAATGTCCCAGGCATCCGAGATGGGACCCTTCCCGGCGCGCTTCTCGCGGAAGGCGGCAACAGCTTTGGCGGCAGCTTCCCGGGAGTGCTCAAACTCTCCTTTAAAAAGAAGAGCTGTCAAACGGCTAGGTCATAAGAAAAGCAACAGCAAATAAAGGAAATAACAGGAGAAGAGGGATGTCGGATTACTAACTGTTGAGATCCCGGTTCAACACGGTAAGTTCGGCGAGCCAAGTGTCAGAGCGCGACTGGAGAAGACCCAGCTCGGTCTCGGCGTTATCCGCGCGCGCCAACGATTGGTCCAGGGTCTCTTTCTGCTTTTTGGTCGCCTCGATGAAGCGCGTCTTCATCTCGGACATAGCAGCCTGGACCTTTCCGAGCTCGCCGTTCAGCCGCGCGATCTCGGATTGCGCGGTGGAAAGAGCAGTCTTCTGGTCCACCGAGATCTGGCGCCCCGCGTCTCGCTCCTCCCGGAAGCGCTCCTCGGATTTCTTGGATTGGCCGAGTTCAGCGAGAACCCGGTTGAAGATGTTGCGGCGTTTTTGGCTGCACTCCTGAAAGCAAGACAAAGAAGGCAAAGTTAGTATGGAAAAGGTGTAAAAAACCCAGGGGAGAGGATCTCGGGGACTCGGTGTCCGAGTCCTGAATTTTTCTCTAAGATTGGAACTTAGTGATCTGCCATTCGGTGGAATCTAGAGCACTAAGCACC
Organism: Poa annua; assembly: GCA_026929855.1. Taxonomy (NCBI): domain Eukaryota; kingdom Viridiplantae; phylum Streptophyta; class Magnoliopsida; order Poales; family Poaceae; genus Poa; species Poa annua. The sequence continues at coordinate 86,194,030 of CM049430.1, forward strand.
AATCTCGGGGACTAGTGGTGGAGCAAATTTTGAAGCAACCTATCCGGTTGGGAGGATCTCGGGGACTCGGTGTCCAAGTCCTGGATTTTTCTCTAAGATTGGAACCTAGTGATCTGCTATTCGGTGGAATCTAGAGCACTAAGCACCAATCTCGGGGACTAGTGGTGGAGCAAATTTTGAAGCAACCTATCCGGTTGGGAGGATCTCGGGGACTCGGTGTCCAAGTCCTGGATTTTTTCTCTAAGATTGGAACCTAGTGATCTGCTATTCGGTGGAATCTAGAGCACTAAGCACCAATCTCGGGGACTAGTGGTGGTGGAAGGAACAAATGCGTTTTTTGAAAGAGGAAAAGCTTACCTCGCTTACTCGGGTGACATCCAGCGCGGCCACCTGGAGAGCATGCAGGGCTTGAGCGCTGCGTCTCGGGCCAGCAGCGTGCAAGTCCCCTGCAGTCTCGGAAGCGTCGGCGGCAAGCCAGGCCTTGTTGAAGTCATCAACAACCCGAATGCCGGAGCTGCCGGCAGCGCGAGTAGCAGCAACATCCCGGGATCCTGAAGATACAAAAGAGCTGACCGTTGCTCGCAACATCCGCAAGGCAGCAGTAGGGATCTCGGCGGGAGGCGGTGGTAGCGAGGAAAACGTACCCGGGCGCAGCACCAAGTCCTGAGACGACGATGTCGGGGCAGCTGCGGGTGGGGCAGAAGGCGTTTTCTGCCCAGCAGCCTTGCCGCGAGACTTGGGAGCTTGATCTGCTGGCCGGGAGGAGGCTGTACGCTGCTTCTCCGGGATGGTCTTAGTCGCGGCTGGCCGAGAGGCGCCACTTGCCGCAGGTTCTCGGCGAGGGCTGAGGATCTCTGCCTCCAGCCCGGGAACCCGGCGCGGGCTCTCCGGAAGAAGCACTTCTCCCGAGATGGTTGTGGCCTGCACCGCGATCTCGTCGATCACCGGAGGTGCATCCGAGGTCGCAATGCTTGCCGGTGCGGCACCGGAGGCGGCGGCTTCACTTCCTCGAGCAGAAGGGCGAAGAGGTGAAGGAGAGGCCCGAGCCGGGCTGGGAGTCCGAGTTCCCGGAGGAGGAGGAACAGCAGGTGTAGGGAGCTCGAGCGCATCATTGAAAGGAAATGTCTTAGTAAGAGTTGTGGAGAAAACGAAGTCAAATAACATGAGGCAAGAAAGACGTACCCGGAATCCACAAGGGGAGGACCCCTCTGCCGGCGCCGAGCAGGCTTCTCGATTGTCTGTTTAGTCGGTTTGCTCTTCTTGGAGGGGTTGCCGGAATTATCGGCCCCCTCGGTGTCGGAAGCCGCGCAATTCCGGCTCTCGGCACGTTTGGTCCCGGTTGTCGGTTTTGGAACCACTGCTGGGGCCCAATTCAGAGGAAGAGCGTCAATAACGTCAAGGATCTCGCAGTCAATCTCATCCTCATCATCCGAAGAAATGAAAACTGCCTCTGGAGTTGAAGGATTACCCGGGGCCTTGACGAAAGGGATGGCGAGGTGGTCCTCGCCGTCGGGATCCTCTCTCGGCATCACGTCCGGTTTCGGGAAGTCCGGCGTGTAATTCCCGTTGACGTGGACGGCGTCTTCTTCGTGTTGACGCTCGAACAACTGCGCAAACAAGTTAGGCCGTGTCGGTGTCCAGGTGAGCGCATGCACGAAGGCGAAGGCACGAAAGACTGATATAAGCACCTGGTCGCATGGTCTTCTCCGACATCCCCCAAGGAGCCCCCAAGTATAGTCCTCCGTCATCTCCGTCCGGGCAATAGCTCGGTCACGACGGACGACCCCCCCGTGGTTTAGCCCAAGGATACTGGTCCTAGTGGGGTCGAAATTCCCGGACATGTGGCACATCTTGTGCACTCCGTTTTGAAGGGGGCAGACCCGGCGGACAATGAAGCAGCGCAAGAGATCATCCCCGGTCATCTGCTGAGTTAGCACATGCAGAACATCGTGCATGTATTTGATCTCGTCGTTGTCGGGAAGATACTTCCAGCGACGGAATTCGCGCGGAGGACCCATGACGAATTCCGGCAGGTTGATGAAGTCCGGGTTCGAGGACCCAGGACCATCTCCCGAGGGCTCCCGGTTCTTCACGTAGAAGAAGCTGCGCTGCCATTTCCGGCAGGACTCTAGTCCCTTGACTATGGGGAATCCGAAGTCCGCGCGAGGGATGATGGTAGCCGCTCTGCAATCGACTAAGTCCTTTATCTTCTGATCCGGATTGGGGATGGCTTGGCGGCGAAGGATGAAATACTTGGCCCAGAGATCCACAAATGGCCATATGCCGAGATACGCCTCTGCGTAGGTGGTGAAGACCGAGAGCATCATGATGGCGTTGGCGGGAAGATGGTGAGGTTGGACGTCATACGTGTCGAGGAAGTCGCGGAAGAAGGGGCTAGCCGGAAGCCCAAACCCGCGCTCGAAGTGCGATAGGAATACCACGAATTCCCCGGGTTGGGGTTCCGGTGCAACCTCCTCTCCCGGTAGACGACTCTCGACTTCCGGGGGAATCCGGTGAGTCCGATACAGCCAGTCAAGTCCGACTGCTTCGTCTCGGACCCATCCCAGCACCCCCGAGCACGTTCTTCACCCATGTCGGAGAAGTATGCAGGGGTATCCGGGCTACTCTGCAGACGCAGCGGCGGTTAGTCGAAGTGAGTCTATCGGAAACGAGGGTGTCGGGGCATAAACTGCTAAACACTACCGAGTTGGTGGGAAGCAAGATCTGTCATGTGCTAAGTAATCAAAACAAAGGGAGGAAAAATGGCTCGTGCTAAACTCAAACGAGGCACAAATGCGGGTGACCGATATACTTTCTAGCGCCACGATGATTCATCACCGTGCGCCTCGTGCGCGCCTCTCGAATGTGGTCACCGGCGGCGGCGCAACCGTGCTCGTGCTAGGGCACGGCCGGAGTCGGGCGGTTACTCTACCGGAGAAAGGCATCGCATCGGAGAAGAGCAACTCACCGGTGGAGGAGATCGACGGCGTGCGAGAGGGACGGCGGGGTGCGAGCTCCGGCGAACGGCGAGCGAGGCGTCGTACGGGCGACGAGCGCAGCGGCGGCGGCGAGTTCGAAACGGTGAGGGAGAAGAGAAGCGAAGAAGAAGAAGTGAAGGAGACCGTTCCAGCCCCCTATTTATGGGGGGGGATTCCGGAACGGTTTCCGATTTTCCCGCCCACGATCTCCACGACCGTGGGTGGGATCTGTTTTGTGCCACAGGACACGTGGCACTATCCGGAGCGCCCGATCCGGCCACACCGAGGGCCACACGGCCCCAACGGTTGGATTCCGGATCGACTGCGGCTACCCGGCGCAGGAACCCAAGCGACACCGTGCGTGCGCAGAGGCACTCGAGTGCGCCTCTGCACAGACGGGACGTCGGGTGGGCCCTGGCGCAGTGTCTCGAATTCATCGGGAGATCAACGGTCGAGATTCACTGGCATGGTACTATCCGGTCGCAGGCTTCGCCTCCCGGTTAAGGCAATCCCGGTGGGGAGATCTCGGTAAAAATATCTCGGTAAAAAGATCTCGAGAAGAATCGATCTAGACATGGAATAAAAGGATGGTATAATTGGTTCTCGGAAAATGATTGTTGTTTAAAGCTGATCCCGCACATCATCCGAGGTCGCTGTGCAGCACCAGCTTCGGGGACTAGTGTCGGGGGGCTACCCCCCGGGTAGGGGAAGATCCCGGTATAATCCGGTAAATATTAATAGTGCTTGACCTTTGGCGACAACAAGGGACACCTCCTGGTGTGCCGAAAGGGCAACCTGACCTTTAGGCACTGGAAGAGGGCAAAGTGTCTCCTGGCAACCGCAAGGGTCAGCCCGGGCAACTATAAATAGACACCCCCAGTCCTCAGTCGCAGCACAAGCATGAGCGGGTGGTTCCTCTAAGAACTAGCTTCTCGAAGATGTCTTTGCCAATAGGCTAAGACATCTTCGGGAGGCTAGGCCTAGAGATACTCATCCTGAGACAAGCTCGGACGTCTCCGGGAAGGATCCCGGATCTGGGACTCCGGGGAGACTTCCGGGTGGGGGTGTACTCGGCTTTACCGGATAGGTATTCCGGGTAAGTACTAACCGGACCGACTCTCGGTGTTGATCTTGTGCAGAAGAGGTTTAGTGGAAGGCAAGGAGGTATCCGGAGCAAGGGTTTCCGGTAGGCCGTCAACAGTCCGTAGCAGGCTTTCCCGTCTATCGCGGGGGGAAGTACCGTTCCGCCTGACACGGAAGCATGGTCACCTCCCACCTGACACGGGAGCATGGTCACCTCCCGCCTGACACGGGAGCGCGTCAGCCGGTACGAGCGTGGTACGACAAGACCTGACCTGCCTTGCCCGGCAATCCGGAAAAGGCTATCCGGGATGGGCAGAGACATGTCTTGTCTCTGACAAGGGGACAATGATGATGCAGGACGGCGCCTGTCGCCCTTAACGAGATGATGACGAGGAGTCTACACCGGATAGTCCGGCGACTAGGTCGCACTAGCCGGTGACGACATCCCGGCTAGGCCTGTCTGGTGGGGCCAAGCCAAATTAGGGTTTCCGGCCCTCCTGGCCGGACCTCTATAAAAGGCGCCATAACTGCTCCTGAGGGAGAGAGGCCAACTTCAGAGCCAAAGCTATAGTCACATTTACTCTTAGAGCAGTTATTCCTCTTCACCTTGAGTTCATCTAGTTCTTCGTACTTCATCCTTCGGCTGATCTTGTAGCAAGTTGTAGTCCTTATATCACCAATATATAGAGAGGAAAGGCAGGAGTAGGGGTGTTACCTCCTCACGAGGGCCCTGAACCTGGGTATATCGTCTGCGTGGTGTGTGCCTTCGTGCATTTCTTTGTATTTGTTAGATCTTCCCCTTTACGCTTTGTTCTTGTTCCCAGTTTTTGGGAGATCTCGGTTTTACCGGGATCCTCCCCGTGTGAGCTCTTCAGCTCGCTATCCCTCCCCGGATCCACCAACGTCCATCGGCCCCACAAGTTAGCCATCCTATGGCATCTGCCGTGACACCACCACGACAATCGGCGATAAAGTTGGGCGCGTTGGGCGATAGGCTGCAGACCGCGCATAACGGCTCGCACGGGTTGCAGTCTTCGGGGTGGAGCCCACGATGACGATCTTCATGGAGTGTTGCGCCGTCCAGCCGCTTTATCATCAAAGAGGAAAGCCCCAGTTGTCCGGGCGCAGGCGGCGCAACTTTATTGACCCCTTTATCACCAAACGGCAAAGGGAGCACCTGTGTCACTCTGCGGATACGGCAGAGGCCATGTGCGCCCTGCCGTACTTCCTTGGCTGCGAAGCTTCCACGCAGGCCCGAGGCGGCCTGCGGAGGGATTTCCAACCATTTTTTGTCTCCAGAAGGAACAAGAGCAAACGTGATCATCGTCACGCCCGTGATCATTGTCATGTCAAGACATCTGGCGGAAGAGGCAGCTTACGGCTCAACCTCCAAGCATTTTTTGTCTCTAGGGGTTAAAAGCTCATAGCTTAAACCCCCAAGCATTTTTTGCCTCTAAAAGGAACAAAGGCAAACGTGATCATCGTCACGCCCATGCTCATTGTCACATCGAGACATCTGGCGGAAGAGGCAGCTTACGGCTCAACCTCCAAGCGTTTTTTGTCTCTAGAGGTTAGAAGCTCACGGCTTAAACCTCAAAGCTCCAAAGGCTTCCCTCAAGGGAAAAACCCTCCGAGCTCTCCATGTAACGAGCCACCTCAGGCCGTAGAGAGTCTCTGCCACTAATGGGTGGTCCCCATGCCTCAACATGGTCGAAACATTAACTTGGCAAGCCCAAGCATAATGAAACAATTTTGTTCCTAAGTGAACTTTGCGCTACGGTGTCGCTATGTAATATTTTGGTGGTGAGTTTTTTTTCCGCGCTATTTTCTTTAAGATGTGCGCTTATATCTCTCCACATATGCACCTCGCGAGCGGGGGCTGAGTACGGTGCTAGTGCCCCAAATGACACCCCAGCAACACTGCAAAACCCAAGGATCCGAGCTCTGGCTGGAGGGCAAGATCCCACAAACACGCCATCTCTTCAGAGGACCTTGGTAATTACTCTCCTCGCCAGGAACGCCTGAGGGGACCTATAAGCGCGCATGAGTCTCCAGTACCATGCAAAAGCGTTTGGGTTTGCCCCTCTAACATCCACAGGGAACAAGTGTCTCTACAAGCCCGAGGAGGCAACAAGAGAAAAAACCCTGCAGAGGACCTCCTCGCCAGGCCAAAAACCTCTACAGGGCAAAAGCCTCGGGAAGCTAAGTCTCAGACCCATGCCTCGAGAGCCTTTTTTCCCTTCGCAAGCGCACGTTTTCCCCTCAAGCGATTTCGCTTTCCCTTATACTTCATGGACTACTCATACGTCTAAGGGGGGCACTTGAGCATCGTGACTCAGGGCTCTTACCTCTCATAGGCTTAAACTGCCCCCGGCCTTGCCGAGTCATTGCTCTAGCATACCGAAGTGGCAGAGTCATGGCACGAAGAGATTGGTCCGAATGACGCAGAGAACCAATAGACATGAAAATAAGTCAAAAAGGGACCCCTCGAGGGGCAAGCAAGCTAGAAGCAAATTGCAAACGGGAATATGTTACATGCCCAAAAGTCGCACAATGTCTAAACATGAAATTGTTTCAGATACAAGCGCACACAGGCGCAATGACCACAGCTTAGGCGGAGTCAGCACTGTCCTGCACCTCCTCCACAGTGCCCTCCTCAGTCTCGGCAGAGGCTGCTCCTTCCTCGCTCTCCTCCGCGGCGACCTCCGCGCGCTTCAAGCGGTCGCAGAAAGCAGTGACTTGCTCGCGGAGGGAGTTGGAGACCCGCCGCACGTCCTCGCCTTGACGAGCCTTTGTCACAGTGGAGAGGTCGAAGCCCGGCGTGAGGATCCTGAGGTTGGTGAAGATGCGGTCCACGACCACCCCCAGGAGCTGTCGGCTCTCGTCCTCGATCATCTAATGGAGGTCAGCGACAGGGCCGTCGAGCGCCGTGAAGAGCTGGTCGAAGTAGACCAGGTACATGGCAGCATCGCCACGGCCTCGGGCCTCAGTGTGTGGTGTGTCCGCGCCAAGCTGTGCGGCGAGCTCGTTGCCCCGGGCGACCAGCGCCTCGAACATGCGCTCCCGCTGCTTCGTAAGCGCGCGAGCCGCCTGGGCAGAGTCCGCAGCCTCCGTCGCCTGCTCCATCGCGGGAGCCACCTGCTCCTCCACGTCCTTGGCGAGGGCGTTGAGGTCCTGGATGGCCGCGCTGCGGTCCTCCTCCGCCCGGCGTCGACCTTCCTTGGCGCGTTGGAGGCGGGCCTCGAGCTTGGAGTTGGCCTTCTCGAGCTCCGCGATCTTTCGGGCGTCAGCAGCGTTCTTGGCCTTGAAGCGGTCCTCTTGCTTCTTGGCCTTGTCGCGGTACTCTTGAGACTTGGCCAGCCTGAACTGCTTCTCGCGCTCCGCGAGGGCGTCCTCTGCTTCCTTCTTCTTCTCGGCGTACCGCTGCTCGAAGCGCTCCAGAGCGTGCTTCTGGGCAGCGACGTTCTCGTCGTACCGCAGGAGCGCCTGGGCCAGTTCTCCTTCGCGCGCCTCAAGCTCCTCGCGCTAGGTGGCTAGTTTTTTCTCCACCTGAAGCCGCTGCTCATCACGCTGCCGCACTTCCTTCTCCTTGAGGGCCAGCTGCCGCTCGCACTCAGCGAGGCCCTTGTGGTCCTCCTCCAGAGTTGCCTGCGCGGCCTTGTGTGCGGAGAGAAGTTGGGTCTTCAGTTTCCCAGCTCGCGGCATTTTTGTGCCAGTGAGCCCTCCATAGCTTCGCGCTCGGCCGTTGCTGCGGCCAGGAGTTCTGCGGCGTCGCGGATGGCCCTCTTGCGGATATCCTTGGCGAAGCGAGTGGCCTCCTCGCGCGCGTCCTGAAGCGCCAAGTCCTCCTGGCGGCGGGCCTCGACGACCGCATTGAAGGACGCCCACGACCTCGTGAGCTCCTCCCACTGCTGGGCGAGCTGTATGTCCCCGAGGGCGAGATGCGCCTCCTGGCCATCTAGGGACTCCCTCACGAGGCGAAAGGCGACCTCGCGGTGCCCAGCGCTCCAGTCCCATCCTCGGAGGACCAGGTCTTGGCTTGTCGAGGGCCCAGCCCCGGCAAGTCCCGAGAGCCTGGCCCCGGGGTGCGCTCGGGGGCTAGGCTGTACTCCGTCTCCGCCCGCGCCAGGAACCTCCTCTGCGCCCGCGTCAGCCGGGCGCTCATCCACTGCAACCTGACGGGGCGAATAAGAAGAATCTCCTCATGCGGACTCGCCCGCGCCTTGTGGCGCCTCGCTCGCCTCAGCTCCTGGCTGCACAGAATCCATGGGCGCGCGTGGCGGATTTGGCGTGTGCGGCGGCTTTGGCACGCGCGGCTGTGTTGCCTCGCGCGACGGAGTTGCCTCGCGCGGAGGCGTAATCGCGCGAGGTGGAGTAGGGGCGCGAGGCGGAGTGGCGATCCTCTCCTCCGAAGCCTCCACCACCATTGGCTCAGGGGGCGGCCTGGAGGCCTCTGGGCGAGGCACGTCCTCCTCTGCCTGAGGCGTCGCGACCTCCGCCCGAGGCGCAGTCACCTCCCCTTGAGGCCCCGCCTCACTAGGGCCTGCGGAGTCCGTCTGCACAGGCCTCGTGGCCTCTCCAGCCACGGTCTTAGCCGTGGCTCTCTTCACATCTGCTGCCTTGCGAAGCTTGCGACGCTTCGCAGGCACAAGATCACTGACAAAGACCAGAGGAACACCTTTAAGAAAGGATAAAGAGAAAAGAAAAGCAAGAGTCAAACGACTAAGTGCCAGGAGTACTTACCCGGCCGGCAGAGCGCCGGTATCTACCCATGCCAAGCCTGGCGAGCGTAAGAAGGGCTTGGCCTTGGCGCCAGACCCCTCCGGAGGCGCCTCAGCTTTCCTCTTGGAGGGAACATCGGAAGGCCTCACCCCGGGCCGGTCCACGGTCGCCTTGGTGCGGGGCTCGCGCCGCCCCGGAGTGGTCTCCGCGTCTGAGGCCTCCCTCTCCTCCTCCTCCTCCACTAGGCGCGAAGGCTCCACCACGAAGGCACCATCATCACCTGACGAGACGTCGTAAATCTCATCCGTGTAGGGCCCCGCTCTCGAGGAAGACACCTCCCCTGCCACGGCCTCCTCCTCGCCTCGCTCGGCTCCTGAGGCTGAGGGAGAGTCTGTTTCCTTCGCTCCATGCACCACCGGCACGGGCACCTCCTTCCCCGCCTATCTAGTAGGGGTGAACGGAGGCATCCCCTCCAGGATGGCCATGCGCTCAGTCATGTTGTACTGATGTAGCGGCCGGAGTGTGATGGGAAGCTCGTCAAAGGTGGGCACGATGGGGCTGATGAAGAGCGCGAACAAGACATTGTCGACGGCGTCCTTGTCGTTGTCCTCACGATGGAGCCGCATCTTGTCTTGGGGGCCCGAGTACATCCACATGGGCACCGAGTGCGCTTGGAGGGGAGCGATGCGGCGCGTCACGAAGTCCGCAACGACGATTTGCCCCGTGAGGCCCTCCTCGTGGAGGAAACTCAGGCAGCCCATCAAGCTTGTGTTCCGCGCGCCGTCGAAGGAGGCCTTGCCCCAATGGGAGTTCTTCACGGGCGCCGCGTCGGGGACCTCGAGGAAGCCAAAGGGCTGCTCCACCCCGACGAAGAACCACTTATGGCGGAAGTCATCCACCTTCTTCGTCACCGAAGTAACCGCCCTGCCGTTGTTCCACGACATGCGGATGTACACGCTCCCCATGCCATCCATTATGCGGAATGAGACGCATCCCGAGCGCTCATTCTTCGCCGTGTTCCGGAGCATGTAGAAGCACCGGAACAGTCCCACCGTGGGCTCCAGGCCCAGGTACGCCTCGCAGAGGTAGGTGAAGAAGGCGAGGATGAGGACGGAGTTGGGGTGGAGGTGCAACAGTTGAATCTGGTAGAACGCCAGCACCAGCCCGGCGGAGACGCAGTGCTGGAAGACCAGGAAAACCCCCCCGAGGGCGCTTCCCGTGCGCCGCGGGCTTGAGAGCGGTGGGGCCGTGCTCGTTGGTCCGGTTCGCCACCAGGGAGCGGACCTTGGCGAGCGCCTTTTCGTTGACGCGCACGCCGAGCAGCGCTGCGCCATGCGCGACCTCCTCAGGCTCCGCCTGGGAAGAGGACCCCGCGGCAGCCTTGCCCTTGCTCTTGGCGGGACTCATCGCCGGAGTTCGGTGTGTCGCTGGAAGTGAAAGGAGAAGAGAGCGGAGGCGGAGAGCTCGAGAACGGCGAAGGCTTCTGCGAGAAGAATGAAAGCAGTAACGGCTCTCTGCCCCACTGCTCAGGCTTTATGTCTCTTCAAGGAGCAGTTACCGGGGCGTGGTGGGACCCCCAACGATGCGCGCCCCAGATTGTGCGCAACCGTTACTCGTCTGAGTGACGCGTGGCTCGGGCTGGCCGGGCACTTTCGGCCCACGAGGCTCCGCCTGCGCACATGGGCTCAATCGTGCCCATCGCGGGCCCGGGGGCTACTGTCGGCCCAGTGGAGACTGGGGGTATGAAGAGCCCACTCTCCCCAGGCCTCGCGGGCGCACAGATCAGACGAAATGACTAAGGACCAAGCCACCGCTTGGGGAGACCCTCGAGAGGCAACTCCTCTTGAGGGCCTGAAGAGGAAGCGAAGGCCTGAAGAGGACCTGCGCTTCAAGAGACTCTCCCGAGGCGCATCGCGCCTGGAGAGAAGTCAACAGAGAATCCCTTCACATGCCGCCGCAGGCCTGCGGGGAAGCTACGCGGCCAAGGAAGTACTGCAGGGCGCACATGGCCTCTGCAGCAATCGCAGAGTGATGCGGGCACTTCCTTTGCCGTTTTGGTAATAAAGGAGTCAATAAAGTTGCGCCATGTGGGGACCCCGGACTAACTGTCCGAAATACCCGATTATGCTTAACACAACGATCTCGTGATCAGTCTGTCGTTGCACATAATCCGAATTGAATACCAAAGTTTACATCCATTACAATACCGAATTGAAGTCTTACATAAAATGGTCATCTAGACCAAGTCTTACATAGGTGCCTTCAAGGGCCAAACCAAAACAATCAACATAAGCAGCGGAAATTAAACGTAGTAGCCACCAACAACTAACGCAGACCCGACAGGCAGTCGACTTTGAGAAGATCCTTAGTTGGCATAGATGTCGCCATACTCCTCCTGGGTGTAGTACTCCTCCATGTCTGGCTACGACAATAGCCAGAAGCAAACTAGTATGAGTACATTTGAATGTACTCGCAAACTACTCCAACATGAGTGCTCTAGTTCCATTTCTAGTTTCTCACTTTTATTTATTTAAAACATCTCTGTATCTTTGTTGAAGAAGATAAGGAGATTATGACTACTAGATATCTCAATTTTATTAATGTTATTCCAAAACTCCTCCTCTTCCAACCATAAACCATTATGGTAATATCTTTCTAACTACCTCATACCGATCCGTTGGTATAGGTGTGTGGAACATTCTCCATTTCCTTTTTCTTTTCAAACTCAACTCTTTTCCAAAAAAAAACTTGCACATGGTCTAAGTAGGGTCTTCAACTGTCCATATCCGAGGACTCGGCTATTCGAATAGTTTAATTACCCTCTGCAGAGGTAGCACGCTTTTCCCACACTCATCCGATAACTCATCGTGTCAGCCACGCTTCGCCATACCCTTGGTATGCGAAGTTGAGTCACCGACCCTAGTCTTTCCTTTGCTCATGCTAGTATAGGATCCTGCCCCTATGAACCATTCCATCTACACCTAGTCTAGTTTCCCGTCGGAAACCCTAAGTGTGAGGACTCATAGGTTTTATCTGGCGGTGTATACGGACATCCTTCTATCCTCCTCCTTATCTATTCATAGATTTTTGAGCGAGGACCCAGGTCAGGGTTAGGTCACCAAACCACTCCCTCATGCATAACAGAGTCATCTCTGTTGATGCAGTGTCCCATACTAATACGAGCAAACTATGTGACTAAGCCCTTTCCCATATGTGGGTAAATGTGGTCGCACAGAGTATCGGTTGCTTGACTGAGTACTAGGACACAATGTGCTTTTCCAAAACCATCTTTCTCCATTTCCTCATTTCAACACACCATCTGGGTGCTATATATTCACACAAGTTTTCAAAGGAGTTTTGAATAAACAACATTGTTTTTCCATCCTATAGTTTTAGTATCTACTTCTATATAGGGTGGCAAAATCATCTCTATATACTTTTGAAAAAGGGTTTTTTTTTTTTTTTGTAAACCTTTGCTTTTGAAAATGATTTGTAAATCTAGATGCATAAGTTAGGTGCAAACTCAGAGAGTAGCTTGCCTTGCTCGGCAAAGTGATCTTGGTCTTGGTCTTCAGGTTCAGCAAATCCCTCCTCCTCGATATATCCGGCAACGTTCTCTTCTAATACACCAGCAATCAAATACAAACAATCACTAGCCTATTCAACCAATCAGCATAGCAATACACTCTTAGAGGTTCTAATTCACCATTCCACATACCAAACAATATCATGTGGTTTCAATTTAATTGGATTAAACATTATTCCATTGTATTTTAAATTGGGCAGAAACTTGTTGCACAAGTTTAATTGCATAGCTTGAGTTCTGTTTGTCGCAAAAATACAAACTAAAATTCTCCAGAAAGCTAATGATGTGTAGGAGATGACACAATTGGGTTTGGGTCATTTGGAGTTACAAAACTCCCTACACATTGTTTTGAATCCAGAAGCCAATTAATATGGTTTTGGCTATTATTTAAATTATATTAACCTAAAAATTAAACCCCTTTAGGATTGACTAACCATGGTTAAGGGTGATCTAATAAAATTAGTTTCAACTAATTTGGATTATCAGAGTATCAGAAACAAACAAGTTTAGAAATTAAACCTGCTACTGTTCTTTAAATATTTTATTTTTATTATATATCCAAATGGAGTGAAACTGGTTTAGTTGGATAGATAATTTCATAAGCTTTCCAGAACAGTTGGATTTGCTAAATTTGGAGTTGTAAAACTAAAATTATGGAATTTCTAAAATTAGGTTTAATACTGGTTTTTAAATAAAGTTTAAATTCGAATTTTAAATCCAGAACGGATAATGTTGAAGAATCTGACAGAGGGGACCCACTGGTCAGTGACAGAACGAGCGCGCGCGCTGTTCATTTAAACCTGACGTGTGGGACCCGCATGTCAGGGTTTTATTAATTAAAACGAACCGGTAAGTTACCGCACGATCTAGATCTAACGGCTGAGATCGAGCGCGTCGGCGACGACCACAATCGGGCGGCGCCGCGGCTCCGGCGACGGCGAGGAGGACGGAGCGCTCACCAGGGGGCTCGGGAGGACGTGCGGCAGGTGCAGGACGACGGCGGCGAGGTGGGGAAGCTTCTGGGGCGAGTGGCGCGTGCTGGCGAGGCCCCGAGCGACGGCGGCGTCCTCCTCCTTTTTCCCGCGGCTCCGCTGCAACTCCGGCGAGCGATTGCCGGCGCACCTGAGCATGGGGCAGAGGGAAAAGGGGCGCATGTGAGTGCGGGGTGCAAGGGGAAGAGCTGAGGCCAGAGAGAAGGGAAGGGGAGGGATGCCGTGGCCTGGCCGCGGTCGTCGTCTACCTCGGGCACGGCGAGCTCGAGGAGACCACGGGCGGCCGGAGCTTCGCGGCAACTGCTCCGCCCTCCTGGCGGTGCTCGAGAGGTGGTGTGAGAGGGGGAAGGGGTGGTGGTGCGGTGCGGAGAAGTGCAGGGCACGGGCGGCTTTTATAGCGGCCGGGCGGCGCACGGTGGTCGCGGTGCAGGGGCGTTCGTGGCCGGGCTAGGCCGTCGTAGGCCGGTGGAGGGGCATGGCTGGGTTGCGGGGCGTCTGGGGGACCAAATGGGCAATGCGGGGCGGCGTGGCGCGCTCGGGCGCGCTCGGGCGCATGGCCCTGCCGTGGGCGTGCTCGGGCGGCGCACGGCGTGCACGTCCTGGTGCGGCCGCGGCGTGCACGGGCGGGTGCCGGTGTGCTGTGCGGGTTTGCGAGGGAGCAGAGAGGCGAGGAAAGAAGGGGGGGCCAGACACGGGAGAGCGCACGGCGTGCCACCTCGGATGCCCGTCGCGACATCGCGACGTGCGCATGGCCGGGGCTGTCGCCGGCGTCCAGGCGGCGACTCCGGCCACCGTTTTGCCTCCCCCGGCGTGCAGTGAGGTCGCAGAGAAGAGAGGAGTGCAGGGCTGGCCTCTAATCGACAAATAAACCTCACATTCCTCGGATTGATCCACGAGTTGCTCGGATTGGGAAGAACAGGGTGGATGAACACAGGGTGCTTGGTGAATTTCCTGAACCAAAGCAGTGACACTTTGCCATTTTAATTCTCCTATTTCTCTTTATTCTTTTGAGCCCAAACTTAGGATCTAGGCTCTCTGTATTATTGGTAAGTGTTACAAATTTCTTTGAAATATTTTGAAATATTTCAACCATGAATTTCTAATTTGGATTTGAAGTTTGGAAACTGAATTTTTGGAAGGGAATAGTTTGTAAAAATTAACTAGGAGTGTTTATAATATTTCTCCATTGGTTTTGGTGTAAAAATAAATTATGCTTCTTTAATTTGGAAAAACAATGTGACATGTGTCACATGATGTTTTGTTTTTAGGATTTGTCTTATTTGTTTTCTTTTCTTTCAATTTTTCAATTAGAGCTTGAATTCAACAATATTACAACAATGTAACAAGCAACACTCAAAAATTAAACATACTCACATTTTCATAAGAAAAGTTTTTGTTGGCCCACATTTTTGCATTAAAATTTATATTAATATTCTGGGATGTTACAGACTTCCCCCCTTAAAATAAATCTCGTCCCGAGATTTGCTAGGTCTGGGTACTAAAGAGGTTGGGAAACTCGCTTCTAAGATAGTCTTCACGTTCCCAAGTTGCTTCATCTTCAGAGTGGTTAGTCCACTGGACTTTGTAGAACTTGATTGCTCGCCTGCGGGTGAGACGAACATCTTCGTCGAGAATCTTGAGGGTTGTCTCACGATAAGTCAGATCTTGATTCAGGTCGACGGACTGGTGATCGATGTTTTTGAAAACATCAGGCTGGTCAGGAACTTCAAGACACTTCCGGAGCAAGGAAATGTGAAAAACATCATGGTAATCTTCTAACTCTTTGGGCAACTCCAGTTGATAAGACACTTCTCCTCGACGGGCAAGGATCTTGAAGGGTCCAATATATCTTGGCGCTAACTTTCCTTTGATATGGAAACGTTGCATTCCTTTAAGGGGTGTCACTCGGAGATAGACATAATCTCCGATATTGAAGGTGACATCACGACGCTTGGGATCAGCGTAACTCTTCTGACGGGATTGGGCGGTCTTGAGTCGCTCACGGATAAGCTGGACTTGCTCTTCAGCCTCACGGAGGGTATCTGGTCCAAACAGTTTGCCCTCTCCGGTGTCGGACCAATTCAGGGGTGTACGACACTTCTTGCCGTAAAGGGCTTCAAAAGGGGCCATTTGCAGACTAGACTGGTAACTGTTGTTGTAGGAGAATTTTGCAAATGGAAGGCAATCTTCCCATTTGGATCCATAGGCTAGGACACATGCGCGAAGCATGTCCTCTAATATCTGGTTCACTCGTTCAGTTTGGCCATCGGTCTGGGGGTGATAAGCTGTGCTAAATACCAACTTGGTTCCGAGGGCTTCATGCAGGGCTTTCCAGAACCTTGAGGTGAATTGTGTGCCTCTATCTGATACAATCCTCTTAGGCACACCATGCAGGCTTACTATTCTGGAAATATACAGGTCTGCTAACTGATTTCCCCTATGGGTGGTGTGGACGGGAATAAAATGGGCCACTTTGGTCAGCCTGTCAACGACGACCCATATTGAGTCATGGCCTCGGTTGGACCTTGGAAGTCCGGTGATAAAATCCATTCCAATCTCATCCCACTTCCACTCGGGAATCTTTAGGGGTTGAAGCAATCCAGCGGGTCGCTGATGTTCAGCCTTGACTCGCTGACAAATATCACACTTGGCTACGAAAGCACCAATTTCTCGCTTCATTCCATGCCACCAAAATCTTTCACGAAGGTCTTGGTACATCTTGGTTCCTCCGGGGTGGATTGAGTAAGGGGTCTCGTGGGCTTCCTTTAGGATTAACTCCTTGAGCTTTGAGGTATTGGGGACACAGATACGATCATTGAATCTCAACACTCCTTCTGCATCCTTGGTAAAACCAGGCGCCTTACCGAGAGAAATCTTCTTCTTGATTCCTTCTATGCTCTCATGACCTCTCTGGGTCTCCTTGATCTGATCTATCAGAGTTGGAGCTAACTCTAAATGGGCGAGATAACCGTGACTAACAAGCTCTAGTCCAAAATCTCTGAACTCCTTAAACAGGGCTGGCTGCTCTGCTTGGATCATGGCATTCAGGGTGCAGGGTTTGCGACTAAGGGCATCGGCAACTACATTAGCCTTTCCAGGGTGATAATTGATGCCGATATCATAATCCTTGATTAATTCCATCCACCTTCTCTGTCGCAAATTTAACTCCCTCTGTGTGAAGATATACTTCAAGCTCTTATGATCCGTATAAATCTCACAGCGATGTCCCGCCAGATAGGAGCGCCACGTCTTCAAGGCAAGAACGACAGCAGCTAACTCCAGGTCATGGGTTGGGTAGTTCTCTTCATGTAGTCGCAACTGCCGAGACAGATACGACACCACCTTGCCTTCTTGCATCAGAACACATCCCAATCCTAGACGTGATGCATCGCAATACACGTCGAAACTCTTGGTGACGTCTGGCATAATTAGGACAGGGGTTGAGGTCAATCGCTTCTTTAATTCCTGGAAACTCTCTTCACACTTCTGAGTCCATTCAAATTTCTTGTCCTTTTTCAGCAGTTGGGTAAGGGGTTTGGCTATACTGGAGAATCCCTCAACGAACTTGCGGTAGTATCCCGCTAGTCCGAGAAAGCTTCGGATTTCAGTCACACTAGTTGGGGCTTTCCAGTCCACAATGGCTTGGATCTTCTCCGGGTCAACAGAAATTCCTCCCGCAGACACAACATGTCCGAGGAATGAGACTTCACTGAGCCAGAACTCACACTTGCTGAACTTGGCATACAACTGATGCTCTCGGAGGGTTGCTAAAACTAGACGCAGGTGTTCAGCATGCTCTTCTTCAGTTTTGGAGTAGATAAGGATGTCATCAAGAAAAACTACAACGAACTTGTCAAGATACTCCATGAAGATCTTGTTCATGAGATTCATAAAATAGGCTGGGGCATTGGTCAGACCAAAGGACATTACGGTGTACTCAAATAAACCGTAACGGGTTGTGAAGGCAGTCTTGGGAATGTCTGACTCCCGGATTCTTAACTGATGATACCCTGACCGAAGATCGATCTTGGAAAAGACTCGGGCTCCGTTCATTTGATCGAACAGATCCTCGATCTTTGGGAGAGGGTACTTGTTCTTGATGGTCACATCATTTAACCTGCGATAATCCACACACAGGCGTGTGGTACCATCTCTCTTATCCACAAAGATAATGGGTGATCCCCAGGGTGAAGCACTTGGGCGAATAAGCCCTTTGCTGAGCATATCTGCTAACTGCTTCTTCAACTCAACCAGTTCTTCTGGATTCATCCGATAAGGCCTTTGGGATATGGGGGCTGTCCCGGGGATAAGTTCAATGATGAACTCAATATCCCGATCAGGTGGCATACCAGGCAATTCTTCAGGAAAGACATCTTTGAACAGGTGAACAACACGAATCTCCTCTAGGGCTGGCCGAGCTATGCTCTCATGGCATCCTGGTTGGGTTCGACTGGTTTCTGACACATACTCCACTTCTACTCCTTTGTCGGTGGTGAGGGCTACAGCACTTCTGGCACAGTCAATTCTACCATGGTACTTGGCTAACCAATTCATACCCAGTATGACATCTATTCCTTGGGTTCCTAGGATGATTAAGTCGACTAGGAACTTTTCCCCTTTGATCTCAAGGGAAACGTCCGGGCAAAATGACTTGGTATCTATGGTGGATTCTGGGATTTGGATGACCATGGGTCTGGGTAAGAGGCTCCCGACTAAACCTCCCTTAGCAACAAATTCTTGGGTAACAAAAGAATGAGTAGCACCAGAATCAAACAGAACAGTTGCAGGTACTGAGTTGACAAGGAACGTACCCATCACAACATCTGGTGCCTCCATGGCCTCTTCAGCATTGATGTGGTGCAGGCGTCCCTTGGCAACAGCCACATTTCCGCGAGGTGCGGGGTTCTTGCCATTTCCATTGTGGCCTTGGCCATTGTTTGGCGCCGGTGCATTGGGGCGTGGACCATTCTTCTTAGGATTGGGGCATGCCTTGGAGTAGTGACCCTTGGTGCCACAATTGAAACAGACCACATTGGCATTGAGGTTGGGGTTGCTAGTGTTCCCTCCGGGATGGGTGTTGTCATTGGGACGGCTGAACTTGTTTGGGGTGTATGGGGGCTTAGGGTAACTGGGGTGCGAAGTTGGTGGTGGTCTATATGCTGGCTTGGAGTTTGGTGGGTGGGTGCGAGGTTTCTGACTGCTCGAACTTTCCTGGGCAACCATCCTCCTCTTACGACCCTCAAACATGGATTTGCGCTTGGTCTCCAACTGTATGGCCTTGTCCACAAGTGATTCCAAATCAGCAAAGTCATGGATAACCAAGGCGCATTGCAGTTCATCATGAAGTCCGTTCATGAAACGCTCCATCTTTCTTCCCTCAGTGTCGACGTCATCTGGAGCATACCGAGACAAGTCAGTGAACTCATCGAGGTATCCGACCACATCCTTACTTCCCTGCCGCAACCTGCGGAATTCATCCTTCTTCCGCTCAATGAGTCCGCGGGGAATGTGCTTCTTGCGGAACTTCTCCTGGAAATCATCCCAGCTGATAGCATAACCAGCTTGCTGTAGAGCTTTGGTAGCTTCCCACCAAGACCGTGCTGGTCCTGCCAGATAGTGGGTCGCATACAGCACTTTCTCAGGTTCTCCCACGGCTGCAACTATCAGGTTGTTGTTAATGGTGCGAAGCCAGTCATCGGCCTCAAGTGGGTGAAGTCCCTTGGAAAAGGTGGGTGGGTTGGTCCTCTGGAAGTTGCTCAAAGTGGACCGCTGATTTCC
The DNA here is from genome assembly GCA_026929855.1 of Poa annua. Classification (NCBI taxonomy): domain Eukaryota; kingdom Viridiplantae; phylum Streptophyta; class Magnoliopsida; order Poales; family Poaceae; genus Poa; species Poa annua. The sequence goes on from CM049430.1 coordinate 86,213,169, forward strand.
TTCACCATTGCCATTGCCATTGTTGTGGTGGTTGTTGTTGTTGTTGTGAGCGGCAGCTATCTGTTGCAGGGCAGCAATATGAGCTTGACGCTCAGTCCGGGCAGCTTGACGTTCCTCCATGATGAGCGCCAGAAGTTGGGCGGTGGTTGGGTCCGGTGGGGGTGGTGGTGCTCCTCCATCCATGTTGGTGCGACGAGTTTCCACCATCCTGAAGTACACCGGGAATAAGGGCAAGCAGAAGGGGTTCCGACCAAGGAAAGATGGGTTTTTATGTAGAGGTTGATTTACTAAGGACTATAAGAAAAACTTTTAACACATGTCAACAAGACTAGCACACACTTTCATATCACAACCATTACATCAAGAGTTCATCTAAACCTAGCTTACAACATTCTCCCTAACTAATGTACATATAGCAAGTTCCAAAAGAACCACAACTTTGACTCTACTAGCGATAGGGGGTCGACCTAATCCTGCGGTAGAACTCAAGTAACTAGCCTACTGAGGTGGAATCTCAGGCTCTGCCATGTCAGCATCGGACTGGTAGGGTGGCTCCTCTGGATCCTCCTCCTCATCATCCTCATCCTCATCATCCTCATCATCATCGTCCATCTCCTCCAGAAAGTCATCATCGTCACTGAGGAAAGCGTTGTTCTCCTTGCGGAGATCCTCGCCCTCCTCCTCCATCTCGTCAGTACGGAGCTCCAAATCCTCTATCAGCTCATCCTGCTCAGCAACCTTCTTGCGGAGCTTCGCTATGGTCTTCCTCATCTGGGTTCTCTTCTTTAGAAGAGCGGTCTTCTCAGTCTTCAACTGTGCCTCGCTCTCGCGACTCTCCTTGAGCGAGAGACGCTCAAAGTGAGACCGAAGCCTAGCGCACCTCAGATCCTCCTGGGTGCGAAAGAGCATAATCTCCATGTCCAGGATATACTCTCCGAATGTCGGGTGCAGAGGGGACCGAATTGGGTGTCCATCGATGGTGCGCCTCCCGTAGAACTGGAAACGAGAGTTTACCAGCTCCGCCTTGTGCTCCTCACAAAGCCGAGATAGCATCCGCTGCATGGAACGACACAATCCATCGTCCCAGTGGACGTCCATGAGGGTGAAAGAGAGTGCCCTGGATCCGGGGGACTTAATGTTCCTGCGAACAGAACCCTCGATCAACCAGGACAGGTTCCCGCTACCGGGAGCGTCCACCTGGGCTCCCCTGAACTCAGGAGTGGGACGACCTAGCAGCTTGGTCAACTCGAACAAATCCTTCTCGAACATCAACTTGCCGTCCTTCTCCAGCTGAACGAACTCGGTGAAATGGATCGCCATCTATAATTTTTAGTCAAAATTTTAAGTTAGTGAGATGTCAAGTATATCAAATTTTTAAGGGAAGGGAAAATATGTGAGCAGAACTTTAAGTTTATTAAAATGAGGTGTGGCAAGTTTTTATAAGTGTGAGAGAAAACTTAGTAGTTGGTAAGAAGAGAATTTTGCACAAATGAGAGGGTAAGAGATAAGCCATTTTCTTAAACTAAGTTCTTACTTTGTTTTTCTTTGAAACTCAACTTTTGCAATCACTACCTAACGACCATGCTAATCTAAGGCTCCTAAAGTCGAGATGGCTCTGATACCAATTCTGTGGGGACCCCGGACTAACTGTCCGAAATACCCGATTATGCTTAACACAACGATCCCGTGATCAGTCTGTCGTTGCACATAATCCGAATTGAATACCAAAGTTTACATCCATTACAATACCGAATTGAAGTCTTACATAAAATGGTCATCTAGACCAAGTCTTACATAGGTGCCTTCAAGGGCCAAACCAAAACAATCAACATAAGCAGCGGAAATTAAACGTAGTAGCCACCAACAACTAACGCAGACCCGACAGGCAGTCGACTTTGAGAAGATCCTTAGTTGGCATAGATGTCGCCATACTCCTCCTGGGTGTAGTACTCCTCCATGTCTGGCTACGACAATAGCCAGAAGCAAACTAGTATGAGTACATTTGAATGTACTCGCAAACTACTCCAACATGAGTGCTCTAGTTCCATTTCTAGTTTCTCACTTTTATTTATTTAAAACATCTCTGTATCTTTGTTGAAGAAGATAAGGAGATTATGACTACTAGATATCTCAATTTTATTAATGTTATTCCAAAACTCCTCCTCTTCCAACCATAAACCATTATGGTAATATCTTTCTAACTACCTCATACCGATCCGTTGGTATAGGTGTGTGGAACATTCTCCATTTCCTTTTTCTTTTCAAACTCAACTCTTTTCCAAAAAAAAACTTGCACATGGTCTAAGTAGGGTCTTCAACTGTCCATATCCGAGGACTCGGCTATTCGAATAGTTTAATTACCCTCTGCAGAGGTAGCACGCTTTTCCCACACTCATCCGATAACTCATCGTGTCAGCCACGCTTCGCCATACCCTTGGTATGCGAAGTTGAGTCACCGACCCTAGTCTTTCCTTTGCTCATGCTAGTATAGGATCCTGCCCCTATGAACCATTCCATCTACACCTAGTCTAGTTTCCCGTCGGAAACCCTAAGTGTGAGGACTCATAGGTTTTATCTGGCGGTGTATACGGACATCCTTCTATCCTCCTCCTTATCTATTCATAGATTTTTGAGCGAGGACCCAGGTCAGGGTTAGGTCACCAAACCACTCCCTCATGCATAACAGAGTCATCTCTGTTGATGCAGTGTCCCATACTAATACGAGCAAACTATGTGACTAAGCCCTTTCCCATATGTGGGTAAATGTGGTCGCACAGAGTATCGGTTGCTTGACTGAGTACTAGGACACAATGTGCTTTTCCAAAACCATCTTTCTCCATTTCCTCATTTCAACACACCATCTGGGTGCTATATATTCACACAAGTTTTCAAAGGAGTTTTGAATAAACAACATTGTTTTTCCATCCTATAGTTTTAGTATCTACTTCTATATAGGGTGGCAAAATCATCTCTATATACTTTTGAAAAAGGGTTTTTTTTTTTTTGTAAACCTTTGCTTTTGAAAATGATTTGTAAATCTAGATGCATAAGTTAGGTGCAAACTCAGAGAGTAGCTTGCCTTGCTCGGCAAAGTGATCTTGGTCTTGGTCTTCAGGTTCAGCAAATCCCTCCTCCTCGATATATCCGGCAACGTTCTCTTCTAATACACCAGCAATCAAATACAAACAATCACTAGCCTATTCAACCAATCAGCATAGAAATACACTCTTAGAGGTTCTAATTCACCATTCCACATACCAAACAATATCATGTGGTTTCAATTTAATTGGATTAAACATTATTCCATTGTATTTTAAATTGGGCAGAAACTTGTTGCACAAGTTTAATTGCATAGCTTGAGTTCTGTTTGTCGCAAAAATACAAACTAAAATTCTCCAGAAAGCTAATGATGTGTAGGAGATGACACAATTGGGTTTGGGTCATTTGGAGTTACAAAACTCCCTACACATTGTTTTGAATCCAGAAGCCAATTAATATGGTTTTGGCTATTATTTAAATTATATTAACCTAAAAATTAAACCCCTTTAGGATTGACTAACCATGGTTAAGGGTGATCTAATAAAATTAGTTTCAACTAATTTGGATTATCAGAGTATCAGAAACAAACAAGTTTAGAAATTAAACCTGCTACTGTTCTTTAAATATTGTATTTTTATTATATATCCAAATGGAGTGAAACTGGTTTAGTTGGATAGATAATTTCATAAGCTTTCCAGAACAGTTGGATTTGCTAAATTTGGAGTTGTAAAACTAAAGTTATGGAATTTCTAAAATTAGGTTTAATACTGGTTTTTAAATAAAGTTTAAATTCGAATTTTAAATCCAGAACGGATAATGTTGAAGAATCTGACAGAGGGGACCCACTGGTCAGTGACAGAACGAGCGCGCGCGCTGTTCATTTAAACCTGACGTGTGGGACCCGCATGTCAGGGTTTTATTAATTAAAACGAACCGGTAAGTTACCGCACGATCTAGATCTAACGGCTGAGATCGAGCGCGTCGGCGACGACCACAATCGGGCGGCGCCGCGGCTCCGGCGACGGCGAGGAGGACGGAGCGCTCACCAGGGGGCTCGGGAGGACGTGCGGCAGGTGCAGGACGACGACGGCGAGGTGGGGAAGCTTCTGGGGCGAGTGGCGCGTGCTGGCGAGGCCCCGAGCGACGGCGGCGTCCTCCTCCTTTTTCCCGCGGCTCCGCTGCAACTCCGGCGAGCGATTGCCGGCGCACCTGAGCATGGGGCAGAGGGAAAAGGGGCGCATGTGAGTGCGGGGTGCAAGGGGAAGAGCTGAGGCCAGAGAGAAGGGAAGGGGAGGGATGCCGTGGCCTGGCCGCGGTCGTCGTCTACCTCGGGCACGGCGAGCTCGAGGAGACCACGGGCGGCCGGAGCTTCGCGGCAACTGCTCCGCCCTCCTGGCGGTGCTCGAGAGGTGGTGTGAGAGGGGGAAGGGGTGGTGGTGCGGTGCGGAGAAGTGCAGGGCACGGGCGGCTTTTATAGCGGCCGGGCGGCGCACGGTGGTCGCGGTGCAGGGGCGTTAGTGGCCGGGCTAGGCCGTCGTAGGCCGGTGGAGGGGCATGGCTGGGTTGCGGGGCGTCTGGGGGACCAAATGGGCAATGCGGGGCGGCATGGCGCGCTCGGGCGCGCTCGGGCGCATGGCCCTGCCGTGGGCGTGCTCGGGCGGCGCACGGCGTGCACGTCCTGGTGCGGCCGCGGCGTGCACGGGCGGGTGCCGGTGTGCTGTGCGGGTTTGCGAGGGAGCAGAGAGGCGAGGAAAGAAGGGGGGGGCAGGCACGGGAGAGCGCACGGCGTGCCACCTCGGATGCCCGTCGCGACATCGCGACGTGCGCATGGCCGGGGCTGTCGCCGGCGTCCAGGCGGCGACTCCGGCCATCGTTTTGCCTCCCCCGGCGTGCAGTGAGGTCGCAGAGAAGAGAGGAGTGCAGGGCTGGCCTCTAATCGACAAATAAACCTCACATTCCTCGGATTGATCCACGAGTTGCTCGGATTGGGAAGAACAGGGTGGATGAACACAGGGTGCTTGGTGAATTTCCTGAACCAAAGCAGTGACACTTTGCCATTTTAATTCTCCTATTTCTCTTTATTCTTTTGAGCCCAAACTTAGGATCTAGGCTCTCTGTATTATTGGTAAGTGTTACAAATTTCTTTGAAATATTTTGAAATATTTCAACCATGAATTTCTAATTTGGATTTGTAGTTTGGAAACTGAATTTTTGGAAGGGAATAGTTTGTAAAAATTAACTAGGAGTGTTTATAATATTTCTCCATTGGTTTTGGTGTAAAAATAAATTATGCTTCTTTAATTTGGAAAAACAATGTGACATGTGTCACATGATGTTTTGTTTTTAGGATTTGTCTTATTTGTTTTCTTTTCTTTCAATTTTTCAATTAGAGCTTGAATTCAACAATATTACAACAATGTAACAAGCAACACTCAAAAATTAAACATACTCACATTTTCATAAGAAAAGTTTTTGTTGGCCCACATTTTTGCATTATAATTTATATTAATATTCTGGGATGTTACACGCCACTTGCGCCAGGACAGCTAGGGCTTTACTCTTTGGTGTTAAAGTGTGACGCTCGAAAATCGGTACTTTGTAGATTTAAGCGATCCCGCCGAAATCCGCATAATAACGATTTTAGGTCGCCCACCAGACATAATATGCACGCCGAAAGATGCACACTATGTGGGTGGAATCGTGATAACATTACAACAGTTCCGATACATCCACAAATACAACAGAAGATATATAATATACAAGAACGACTCGAACGAGTCAAGATATAATTGATACAATACAAAGATTAAAATAACAGCGGAAGCAAAATAGTATCTGACTACGGATAAGATGCAAATTGGACTAAGAGTCCTGAAGTTAAGCAATGGCACCATATCCCTGCCCAGCCAAGCCAGAGGGATTCCCAAGCTAAATTTGTCAGACTTCAAACCTGTTAACTGCACATAAAGAACAACCCAAAAGAGGGTCGGGGCACTCCCTGGCAAGCAAAACCGACTTGCCTACTTTCTACACCATCTCCCAAAATATGGGGTTAGGTGGACTTAGCGGCAGAAGCACATGCAACATAAAGAGACACGCTACAACTTCCGTCTAATTAGAGAGGGATAAGAGAGCTCATAAGTAACCAGCTATTACTAACACCAATCATAATCCATTCTCGAATTAACCCCCTCAACCAAGTATGAGGAAGCAATTCGGGAAACCCACACATTGAACAATTTTAGTTACCATTTATTGTGAAAGTAATTCTATATTACTAGTCAAATTAATTAACGTTAATTCGGTGCAAGTTTTCTAGATCTTCTTAGCCAGCATCATCACCAAAGTCGTCCATAACCGTGGACACGGCTCATCAATAAGATTATACCCTGCAGGGGTGCACTACTGTACCCATACTCGTATAATCAACCCAAGCAAGCATCATGGCCTCTCAACACGACTCGTTCCTTCACTACAACAAGTCCCTGTGCCACCCATATGAGTTGTTACCCGCGTCAAGAGTCCGGCCGAATCTCAATTGCAGACTCATTAGTTTGTGCCTGCGCGACATGCGGCTCAAACCACAGTTGGAACTGTCCGCTTCGCGCGCAGCACCCCTATATGACCCCCAAGTAACATAACCTGTCATCAATCATCATCATCGTGCATATCCATATGCGCAAATGGAAAACCCGAACTAGTTGCGGCACATGGACAAGCTGAAGATCCGTACAAAGTCGAGGGGGACTCCATAGGGCCACCCACAAGTGTTTAGTGCGCCCAAAATTGGATCCGAGGACAAAATCTCAGTTCCTAGGTCGACACTGAGCAGAACAAAGCACCTCGCAAGGCCTTCCGCCTGGTGCCTTATCTTTTAATTATAATACCCCAATATAAAACAACATTTTATTAAGGTAGAATATTCTATCATGCTAAGCATATGAAAAAAAAGACCAACAGACGACTCGCACAACCAAGTCTAAGCACGCGCTACGACTCGCAAGGCCAACAGATAAACATGCAAGGGGTTATGGGTTGTGGGGATAAAGTTGTATAGGCTGCAGGATAAACATGTGCTGGGATCACAATTCAAGAATCGAATACTAGGGTAGCAGAGGTCAACGACAGGAATGAAAGACAATGTATAGGTAAACAAGCAAACTTTGCTTGCCTGGAATCCCGCATGGAAGCAGATCTTGTCGTTGCTCACACATCTCAACATCGTATCCGCGAAGAAGCAACAAACACTGGAAAGCATAAAAGATGCATCTTACAACTACGACAAAAGATTCAGCATGATCCTGAGAATGATGCGTGACATGGCAGGATGCAATTTGAGATGCACTTAATCCAAATTAAGCGGAACCGGGGTTCCGACAATTAATACTTTGGTGCAAGTTATTTATTTACTTACCAAATTAAATCTTGATTAACATAGCAAGACATGGCATGGGTGATCTAGTCAATTTTAAATGGAATTGGGCAATACATATATTGATTTGCCCCCACACATTCCATATTTATTATTTAGGTGATTTGCTACACCCCCAAACCCAAGAGATGTAACACATGCAAGGATGATGCGATATGCACAAGATAGATTTCATTTAATAAAATAGGTATAGGGTTAGGGTTTGGATCCGTACGTCGGAACGGGTGAACTAGGGTTCGAAACCGACGTCTTCGGTCCATAGAGGAAGTAGTCGTCGCGGAACCGGGGCATCGTCGTTTGTCGGTGTCGTGGAAGTGGGCGGGGTAGTCGTACTCGGTCATCATCGTTGACGGTCGCGGACGCCTAGGAGCACGACAAACGGACACCGGAAAGATGCGCGCACGTGCGGGCACAGCGACACGGACATGGCGGTCACGACAACGCAGCGCCGGAAGAGGCACGCACACGCGCACGTAGCAACACCACGAAGGGCGGACAACTCGGGCAACAAAAGACGTCGGGGTCTTGCGGGCATTGCGACAAACACCTTGCGGGCGGCGGTGGCGGCGTGCACGCGGCCGGGAAAAGGAGGCAGCGGGGATGGCGGCGCGGGCGACGGGGAGCGGGCCGCGGCCGGGGACGCGGGGCGTCGGGTGGAGGTAGCCGGCGGCGGGCGCAGCGCGGCGGCGGGAGGAGGTGGAGGCGCGCGGCGGCGAGCACGCGCGGCGCAGGGCGACGGCGAGCGGGCGACGGGGAGCGGGCGGCGGCGCGCCGAGCACGGAGCAGGGGCGGCGGTGTGAGGCGCTGGGGAGGCGGCGCGGAGGCGGAGGAGGCCGGGGCGCGGCGCGCACGGGGGCGGTGGCTCGGGGGCGGCCGGAGCAAGGGGCGGACGGGGTCGGGTGTGGGAGGAAGCTCGGGCCGGTCTGATTCGTTTTCTCCCGTGCGGGAAGAGAAGAGAAAAGAAGGAAAGAAAAAGAAAGAAATGAGAAAAGAAAAAAGAAAAGAATAGAAAAGAAAAGAAAAGAAAGGAAGGGGAGAAAAAGAAGAAAAGAGAGGTGGGATGATTCTTTTGCAAAAACCAGAATAGAGGGGAGGGTGGCTGTGAAAAGGCAGGGGGTGGGAAATAATTTTTCCAGGGGAAACCCTAGGGTTTTGGCTTAGGTGGGCTTTTGGCTTTTATTTCTCTCACTTTTAATTGTTTCTGTTTTATATTTTTAGAACAAAATAGAAAAGGAATTTGAATACAAAAATTCTACAAAATAGTTTTAGTTTCAAATAGACAATTTAATAAACTAGTTTTTTAACATTTGCAAAAGATTTGAAATATCAACTTTTTAATTAATTTGAAATGCATTTGAATTTAATTGTGGGAATTGAATTTAAATGCAACAAAATTAAATTAAATGAGATGAAATGCAATGTCATGTTGATGAAAAAGAAAACACACAAAACTAAATGGGGATAAATTCCGGGGCGTTATAATCGACACCACTAACAAGGGATCGCAACCCGCGATCCATGCCGAGACTAGAAGAAGAGAGGGGTAACTATCGAGTCTTCAGGCTTCGCGATGAACTTCTCGACACCACTAACAAGGGATTGTTACTCCAGCTCGAAATTATCGACACCGCTAACAAGAAGTTCTCACTCCACCTTGAAATTCTCGACACCAACAAAAGAGTTGCTCCTTGAAAGTTGCTTCCCAAAAGATCGAACCTAATAGGATAAAAGACAAGAAATCGTCCACCCACATGTAGGATCCTAAAACTTTGAAAGTTGGATAAGAGAAGAGACTTCCAAAACAAATAAGATAAGAGGGGAAATAGAATTGAGGTAAGGAGTAAACAGAAACCTATTGAGATATTTGAAAAAAATAATTTAAGTCAAATAGTTTTGACACCCTAGAAACCACGACCGTTAGCGAGGTTATCCTACAGGCTTTTGCGGTCCCGCTGCTTCGATAACCAATCGTATCGAGACAACAAGGAGATCGATACCCAAGGCTCTGATACCACTTTGTGACGCTCGAAATTCGGTACTATGTAGATTTAAGTGATCCCGCCGAAATCCACATAATAACGATTTTAGATCGTCCACCAGACATAATGTGCGCGCCGAAACATGCGCATTATGTGGGTGGAATTGTGATAACATTACAACAGTTCTGATACATCCACAAATACAACAGAAGATATATAATATACAACAACGACTCGAACGAGTCAAGATACAATTGAAACAATACAAAGATTCAAATGACAGTGGAAGCAAAATAGTATCCGACTACGGATAAGATGCAAATTGGACTAAGAGTCCTGAAGTTAAGCAATGGCACCATATCCCTGCCCAGCCAAGCCAGAGGGATTCCCAAGCTAACTTTGTCAGACTTCAAACCTGTTAACTGCACATAAAGAACAACCCAAAAGAGGGTCAGGGCACTCCCTGGCAAGCAAAACCGACTTGCCTACTTTCTACACCATCTCCCAAAATATGGGGTTAGGTGGACTTAGCGGCATCAGCACTAGCAACCTAAAGAGACACGCTACAACTTCCGTCTAATTAGAGAGGGATAAGAGAGCGCATAAGTAACCAGCTATTACTAACACCAATCATAACCCATTCTCGAATTAACCCCCTCAATCAAGTATGAGGAAGCAATTCGGGAAACTCACACATTGAACAATTTTAGTTACCATTTATTGTGAAAGTAATTATATATTACTAGTCAAATTAATTAACATTAATTCGGTGCAAGTTGTCTAGATCTTGTTAGCCAACATCATCACCAAACTCGTCCATAATCATGGACACGGCTCATCGATAAGATTATACCCTGCAGGGGTGCACTACTGTACCCATACTCGTATGATCAACCCAAGCAAGCATCAGGGCCTCTCAACATGACTCGTTCCTTCACTACAGCAAGTCCATGTGCCACCCATATGAGTTGTTACCCGTGTCAAGAGTCCGACCGAATCTCAATTGCGGACTCATTACTTTGTGCCTGCACGCCATGCGGCTCAAACCACAGTAGGAACTGTCCGCTTCAGGCGCACCACCCCTATATGACCCCCAAGTAACATAACCTCTCATCAATCATCATCATCGTGCACATGCATATGCGCAAATGGAAAACCCGAACTAGTTGCGGCACATGGACAAGCTGAAGATCCGTTCAAAGTCGACGGGGGCTCCATAGGGCCACCCACAAGTGGTGTAACATCCCAATTTTGCTAAAATTTAAAACTTTGCATTCATACATCATTCATCATATAGGATTAACTTTTAATCACATAAATACTAAATAAAAATTCAATTATGAGTTTAAATATTGTTTAATCCCATTAAGTGTTTATTTAAACTTACTTAATAAATATAATTTTTCCAAATTATATAATGGGTAAGTGTATTATTAAAAATTGCTAATTTAAATAACCTTTCCAAAATATATTTTTATGAATTTTTCTGGAATGTTTTGAATAGGTTTAAAAATCATTTAGTAAATCAGATTTGAAAAACAGTTTTTATTTAATTAAAAAAAAATTCCGGGCCGGCCCAGACGCTATCCACCGCGCGCGCGTTCGATAACAGCCCATCGGCCCGCTCCCGCGCGCGCGTCGCTCCCCTCTCGCTGACAAGTGGGCCCCACCTGTCAGCCGTTTTCCACCTCCGTACGGAGATCACGCCGGAGATGGAGACCGAGTCCGAGCCGTTTCCGGCCGTTTCCCGCCGCGTCTAGCGCCCCTGCCCCCTCCTATTTATACCCCTCGAAGCCGCCTCCGAACCCCCCCCCCCCCCAAAACCCTACCTCTCCGCCGTCGGGTTGCTCGGAGTCGAGCTCGCCGTCGCCGCCATTGCCGCCGGACTTTTTCGCGAGTGCGGTAAGCACCGAGCTCCTCGAGCGCCACCGAGCCTCCCCCTCGCTTCCCCATCCTCTTGCGCCTCCGCTGAGCCCCTCGCTTGCTCCATTGCGCAGCCGAACGCCGAAATCGACCGCGACCGAAGTGCTCCGCCGCCGGCCACCATCTCCGACGAGGAAAGGGGAAGAGTTTCGACGCTGCCGCCGCGCCATCGACCTCACCTCCTCCTCCGCGTCATTTTGGTAAGACCCGTTCGTCCTGGGGCTGCGTTTTCATGCGGGAAATGTCGAGGCCAACGCGCCGCCGCCGCGGGCGCCACCGCCGGCGAGCCTTCCGGCGACCCGCGCGCCGCTCGATTCGGCCGGGCGTCCCACGCCGTTGGATCTAGATCCAACGGATCTAGATCCAAACGATCCCGTGCGTCCGATCTCATTTAAATCGGACGGCTCTCGTCCACGATCCGCGCGAACCGTTATCGTCCAATAGGATCACGCCACGTAGCCCACTTAATTTCTTTTTCGCAGGAATTTTATAATAAAACAGAAAAATATGCAAAACTTAGAAAATTCATTACTTATGTTCTGTATGTCCAAATTCAATGAACTTTATATCCACGGATAGCCCTGCTAGAGTAGTTTAATTCTACATCATTTGTTTTTGCTTTTGTTAAATAATAATTCATAAGATCATCCGAGGAGTAATTCGGCTATTAAATCCATAACTTAAATAATAAAAATCTTTTACAAATAAACTCAATTGTTTTAGGTTTAGGTTAACAACATCTGCCCAGGAATATTAATATATGTCTTATTTGAAAACTTTTTTAGAACAATAAAAGTTGTAATGTTATAATCTAAGTTTTGGTTATTTTGTTTTCAATTAATAAATTGTTAAGTGAACTGAGAAATTCCTAGAAATTGCATCTCATGCATTTAATACCAGAGAATATAAATCATGGATAAGTTTGTCTAATTCTACACATGGCATACCATGCATGCATTCATCTTTTATTTGGTGTGTGAAATTTTGTGTGTATATTTATTTGTATGTATTGCTTGTGCTAGATTGTGAAGGAGAGGAAGGACCTGCTTGTGATTGTTATTCTTGTTGTGCCTGCCCCTCCTTCTGCCAAGGCAAGTGACTTCATAAAATACCTACTATTTTATTCTATTGCATATCTAGTGTTTTCAAACAGTATTTGCAAAAGTAGTATGCATGATAGGATTTTGGGGGATTGTAGTATGCTATGCAAACCTTTTAGGTTTCCCCTTAGAAATTCCAGATTAGACCCCTATTATAATTTAGTGGAAGCAACTGCTGCAAAAATGATTGTTTTATGGTTGATGTGATAAATGAAAATTTCCACTAAATAAATTTAACGCCTGGGTGGATTGGGTCGATCGAGGAGGTTTCAAGTTGAGTGGCTTCTCAGGGCCTAGTGTCATGGTTGTCTTCGCCCAGGGTAGTTTCTACTTACGTGGGGCCATGATATTCGGTGTTAACCTGAGTTGCTCACTTGTGGTAGGCCACCCAGGGCTATGAGATTTAAGTCTACACTGAGTCTAGTTGCTTACCGTGCAACCATTGGTCAATATGGGCTATGTCTTGATGGAGTAAGTTGTTGTGGACCTGGGTCAAGAGATTGATGGTGGTAGAGTTGATAGGATGGTGGTAATCTCTTAGTATGATCATGGGAAAGCAACTTCTGAAAAGTCTCGTCTTGATATTCTCCTTTTCCTTCTCACTAACGGAGTGTAGAGGATAGTTTGGGTTGATTAAGTCTAATGGTGAAAGTGCACACCCTCTCGAGAGTTTAAAACCTAAGATCTTAGCCGTGTCCCCGGCATCGGACAATTTGAGTAACTACACAAGGCTGTGTTCTGAAAATCTCCTCATCTCAAATTTCTTCATAAAACTTTGTTGGATGAACATGGGTAGGAGACATGGACTTGTCTCGAGAATTGTCTCTGAAGGAGAAGATATTGATTTAAGAAAATTGTTTTATCAAAAATAGGAGAAAATTTGCTTTGCGCAATAGCCTTGAGCTCCACCAGCCAAAATAAGCATATAGTTATAGTATAATAGAACATTAGGAATTAAAGTCACTTGCCACCACAATTCAATTGTGCTGACCCTTTATAGCTAGGCTGCAATTAAACCTTGCAGAATGTCCGAATGAGGAGTAAGGGGGTCGTCTTCGAGCTACAACCAACATGATTTGCCAGTGGCTTCATGGAGAAGATGTAGCTCCATGCTACCTTTAGGATTGCGTTTGAACTCTGAAATAAAGTGTGAACTATTTATTCAGCTAGCATTTCCGCTATGCTAAGTTGTAAGGATATTTGTTTTTGGATCATTCGTCTCGTTCTGTAATAAATTATGACATTGTACTGTGATATTACATCTTATTGGAGAATGTGAGACTTATGTGATCCAAGTCTTTACATTATTCATATGTGCCATTGCTTTCATAAGCATGGGCACTACAAGTGGTTAGTGCGCTCAAAATTGGATCCGAGGTCAAAATCTTAGTTCCTAGGTCGACACTGAGCAGAACAAAGCACCTCGCAAGGCCTTCCGCCTGGTGCCTTATCTTTTAATTATAATACCCCAATATAAAACAACATTTTATTAAGGTAGAATATTCTATCATACTAAGCATATGAAAAAAAGACCAACAGACGACTCGGACAACCAAGTCTAAGCACGCGCTACGACTCGCAAGGCCAACAGATAAACATGCAAGGGGTTATGGGTTGTGGGGATAAAGCTGTATAGGCTGCAGGATAAACATGTGCTGGGATCGCAATTCAAGAATCGAATACTAGGGTAGCAAAGATAAACGACAGGAATGAAAGACAATGTATAGGTAAACAAGCAAACTTTGCTTGCCTGGAATCCCGCATGGAAGAAAATCTTGTCGTTGCTCACACATCTCAACCTCGTATCCGCGAAGAAGCAACAAACACTAGAAAGCATAAAAGATGCATCTTACAACTACGACAAAATATTCAGCATGATCATGAGAATGATGCGTGACATGGCAGGATGTAATTTGAGATGCACTTAATCCAAATTAAGCGGAAACGGGGTTCCGACAATTAATACTTTGGTGCAATTTATTTATTTACTTACCAAATTAAATCTTGATTAACATAGCAAGACATGGCATGGGTGATCTAGTCAATTTTAAATGCAATTGGGCAATACATATATTGATTTGCCCCCACACATTCCATATTTATTATTTAGGTGATTTGCTACACCCCCAAACCCAAGAGATGTAACACATGCAAGGATGATGCGATATGCACAAGATAGATTTCATTTAATAAAATAGGTATAGGGTTAGGGTTTGGATCCGTACGTCGGAACGGGTGAACTAGGGTTCGAAACCGACGTCTTTGGTCCGTAGAGGAAGTAGTCGTCACGGAACCGGGATATCGTCGTTTGTCGGTGTCGTGGAAGTGGGCGGGATAGTCGTACTCGGTCATCATCGTTGACGGTCGCGGACGCCTAGGAGCACGACAAACGGACACCGGAAAGATGCGCGCACGTGCGGGCACAGCGACACGGACATGGCGGTCACGACAACGCAGCGCCACAAGAGGCACGCGCACGCGCACGTAGCAACACCACGAAGGGCGGACAACTCGGGCAACAAAAGACGCCGGGGACTTGCGGGCATTGCGACAAACACCTTGCGGGCGGCGGTGGCGGCGTGCACGCGGCCGGGAAGAGGAGGCAGCGGGGATGGCGGCGCGGGCGACGGGGACGCGGGGCGTCGGGTGGAGGTAGACGGCGGCGGGCGCAGCGCGGCAGCGAGCGCGCAGAGGCGGGAGGAGGCGGAGGCGCGCGGCGGTGAGCACGCGCGGCGCAGGGCGACGGCGAGCGGGTGACGGGGAGCGGGTGGCGGCGCGCCGAGCACGGAGCAGGGGCGGCGGTGTGAGGCGCTGGGGAGGCGGCGCGGAGGAGGCCGGGGCGCGGCGCGCACGGGGGCGGTGGCTCGGGGGCGGCCGGAGCAAGGGGCGGACGGGGTCGGGTGTGGGAGGAAGCTCGGGCCGGTCTGATTCGTTTTCTCCCGTGCGGGAAGAGAGGAGAAAAGAAGGAAAGAAAAAGAAAGAAAGGAGAAAAGAAAAAAGAAGAAAAGAAAAGAAAAGAAACGAAAGGAAGGGGAGAAAAAGAAGAAAAGAGAGGTGGGATGATTCTTTTGCAAAAACCAGAATAGAGGGGAGGGTGGCTGCGAAAAGGCAGGGGGTGGGAAATAATTTTTCCAGGGGAAACCCTAGGGTTTTGGCTTAGGTGGGCTTTTGGCTTTTATTTCTCTCACTTTTAATTGTTTCAGTTTTATATTTTTAGAACAAAATAGAAAAGGAATTTGAATACAAAAATTCTACAAAATAGTTTTAGTTTCTAATAGACAATTTAATAAACTAGTTTTTTAACATTTGCAAAAGATTTGAAATATCAACTTTTTAATTAATTTGAAATGCATTTGAATTTAATTGTGGGAATTGAATTTAAATGCAAAAAAATTAAATTAAATGAGATGAAATGCAATGTCATGTTGATGAAAAAGAAAACACACAAAACTAAATGGGGATAAATTCCGGGGCGTTACAATCAACACCACTAACAAGGGATCGCGTCCCGCGATCCACGCCGAGACTAGAAGAAGTGAGGGGTAACTATCGAGTCTTCAGGCTTCGCGATGAACTTCTCGACACCACTAACAAGGGATTGTTACTCCAGCTCGAAATTATCGACACCGCTAACAAGAAGTTCTCACTCCACCTTGAAATTCTCGACACCAACAAAAGAGTTGCTCCTTCGAAGTTGCTTCCCAAAAGATCGAACCTAATAGGATAAAAGACAAGAAATCGTCCACCCACATGTAGGGTCCTAAAACTTTGAAAGTTGGATAAGAGAAGAGACTTCCAAAACAAATAAGATAAGAGGGGAAATAGAATTGAGGTAAGGAGTAAACAGAAACCTATTCAGATATTTTAAAAAAATAATTTAAGTCAAATAGTTTCGACACCCTAGAAACCACGACCGTTAGCGAGGTTATCCTACAGGCTTTTGCGGTCCCGCTGCTTCGATAGCCAATCGTATCGAGACAACAAGGACATCGAAACCCAAGGCTCTGATACCACTTTGTGACGCCCGAAATTCGGTACTATGTAGATTTAAGTGATCCCGCTGAAATCCACATAATAACGATTTTAGATCGCCCACCAGACATAATGTGCGCGCCGAAACATGCGCATTATGTGGGTGGAATTGTGATAACATTACAACAGTTCTGATACATCCACAAATACAACAGAAGATATATAATATACAACAACGACTCGAACGAGTCAAGATACAATTGAAACAATACAAAGATTCAAATGACAGCGGAAGCAAAATAGTATCCGACTACGGATAAGATGCAAATAGGACTAAGATTCCTGAAGTTAAGCAATGGCACCATATCCCTGCCCAGCCAAGCCAGAGGGATTCCCAAGCTAACTTTGTCAGACTTCAAACCTGTTAACTGCACATAAAGAACAACCCAAAAGAGGGTCAGGGCACTCCCTGGCAAGCAAAACCGACTTGCCTACTTTCTACACCATCTCCCAAAATATGGGGTTAGGTGGACTTAGCGGCATCAGCACTAGCAACCTAAAGAGACACGCTACAACTTCCGTCTAATTAGAGAGGGATAAGAGAGCCCATAAGTAACCAGCTATTACTAACACCAATCATAACCCATTCTCGAATTAACCCCCTCAATCAAGTATGAGGAAGCAATTCGGGAAACCCACACATTGAACAATTTTAGTTACCATTTATTGTGAAAGTAATTATATATTACTAGTCAAATTAATTAACATTAATTCAGTGCAAGTTGTCTAGATCTTGTTAGCCAACATCATCACCAAACTCGTCCATAATCATGGACACGGCTCATCGATAAGATTATACCCTGCAGGGGTGCACTACTGTACCCATACTCGTATGATCAACCCAAGCAAGCATCAGGGCCTCTCAACACGACTCGTTCTTTCACTACAGCAAGTCCATGTGCCACCCATATGAGTTGTTACCCGTGTCAAGAGTCCGACCGAATATCAATTGCAAACTCATTACTTTGTGCCTGCACGCCATGCGGCTCAAACCACAGTAGGAACTGTCCGCTTCGGGCGCACCACCCCTATATGACCCCCAAGTAACATAACCTCTCATCAATCATCATCATCGTGCACATGCATATGCGCAAATGGAAAATCCGAACTAGTTGCGGCACATGGACAAGCTGAAGATCCGTTCAAAGTCGAGGAGGGCTCCATAGGGCCACCCACAAGTGGTTAGTGCGCTCAAAATTGGATCCGAGGACAAAATCTTAGTTCCTTGGTCGACACTAAGCAGAACAAAGCACCTCGCAAGGCCTTCCGCCTGGTGCCTTATCTTTTAATTATAATACCCCAATATAAAACAACATTTTAATAAGGTAGAATATTCTATCATGCTAAGCATATGAAAAAAAAGACCAACAGACGACTCGCACAACCAAGTCTAAGCATGCGCTACGACTCGCAAGGCCAACAGATAAACATGCAAGGGGTTATGGGTTGTGGGATAAAGTTGTATAGGCTGCAGGATAAACATGTGATGGGATCGCAATTCAAGAATCGAATACTAGGGTAGCAGAGATCAACGGCAGGAATAAAAGACAATGTATAGGTAAACAAGCAAACTTTGCTTGCCTGGAATCCCGTATGGAAGCAGATATTGTCGTTGCTCACGCATCTCAACATCGTATCCGCGAAGAAGCAACAAACACTGGAAAGCGTAAAAGATACATCTTACAACTACGACAAAAGAATCAGCATGATCCTGAGAATGATGCCTGACATGGCAAGATGCAATTTGAGATGCACTTAATCCAAATTAAGCAGAACCGGGGTTCTGACAATTAATAATTAGGTGCAAGTTATTTATTTACTCACCAAATTAAATGTTGATTAACATAGCAAGACATGGCATGGGTGATCTAGTCAATTTTAAATGGAATTGGGCAACACATATATTGATTTGCCCCACACATTCCATATTATTATTTAGGTGATTTGCTACACCCCCAAACCCAAGAAATGCAACACATGCAAGGATGATGCGATATGCACAAGATAGATGACATTTAAGAAAATAGGTATAGGGTTAGGGTTTGGACCCGCACGTCGGATCGGGTGAACTCGGGTTCGAAACCGACGTCTTCGGTCCGTAGAGGAAGTAGTTGTCGTCGGGGAAGTAGTCGTCGCGGAACCGGGGCATCGTCGTTTGTCGGTGTCGTTGAAGTGGTTGGGGTAGTCGTACTCGGTTATCATCGTTGACGGTCGCGGACGCGTAGGAGCACGGCAAACGGACACCTGAAAGATGCGCGCACGGGCAGGCACCGCAACACGGACACGGCGATCACGGCAACGCGGCACCGGAAGAGGCACGCACACGTTGCAACACCATGAAGGGTGGACAACTCGGGCAACAAAAGACGCCGGGGTCTTGCGGGAATTGCGTCAAACACCTTGCGGGCGGCGGTGGCAGCGTGCACGTGGACGGGAAGAGGAGGCAGCGGGGACGGCGACGGGGAGCGGGCGGCTGCGGCCGGGGACGCGGGGCGTCGGGTGTAGGTAGCCGGCGGTGGGCGCAGCGCGGCAGCGAGCGCGCGGCGGCGGGAGGAGGCGGAGGCGCGCGGCGGCGAGCACGCGGGGCGCAGGGCAACGACGAGCAGGCGACGGGGAGCGGGCGGCGGCGCGCGCTGCAGGGGAAGGCGTCGGCGTGGAGGTGGAGGCGCGCGGCGGCGGCGGCGGCGGCCGAGCACGGAGCATGGGCGGCGGGTGCAAGGCGCTGGGGAGACGGCGGCGGCCAGCGGCGGCGCGGAGGCGGAGGAGGCCGGGGCGCCGGGAGCGCACGACGCGGCGCGCACGGGGGTGGCGGCTCGGGGGCGGCCGGAGCAAGGGGCGGACGGGGTCGGGTGCGGGAGGAAGCTCGGGCCGGTCTGATTCTTTTTCTCCCGTGCGGGAAGAGAGGAGAAAAGAAGGAAAGAAAAAGAAAGAAAGGAGAAAACAAAAAAAGAAGAAAAGAAAAGAAAAGAAAGGAAGGCGAGAAAAAGAAGAAAAGAGAGGTGGGAGGATTCTTTTGCAAAAACCAGAAAAGAGAGGAGGGTGGCTGCGAAAAGGCAGGGGGTCGGAAATAATTTTTCCAGGGGAAACCCTAGGGTTTTGGCTTAGGTGGGCTTTGGGCTTTTATTTCTCTCCTTTTAATTGTTTCTGTTTTATATTTTTAAAACAAAATAGAAAAGGAATTCGAATACAAAAACTTTACAAAATAGTTTTAGTTTCAAATAGACAATTTAATAAACTAGTTTTTTAACATTTGCAAAAGATTTGAAATATCACATTTTAAATTAATTTTAAATGCATTTGAATTTAATTGTGGGAATTGAATTTAAATGCAACAAAATTAAATTAAATCAGATGAAATGCAATGTCATGTTGATGAAAAAGAAAACACACAAAACTAAATGGGGATAAATTCCGGGGCGTTACATAAATTGGCAGGACGGCGCAACGCTCCAAGAAGATCGTCATCGTGGGCTCCACTACGCTCTCTGCAACCCCTGCGAGCCGTTCTGCGCGGTCTGCAGCCTGTCGGCCACCGCGCCCAACTTTATCGCCGATGGACCGAGTCTAGGAAGGATTGAGTCGCGGTGGACTCCAATGCCTCCACGCCGCTGCCGTGTGGGAGCCCACCTAGGACGATCTGCGCAAGGAAGACGCCTGTGTCGCCTATAAAAGGAGCAAGACCTCCACCGTGAGGAGGGTCGGCCAATTTCTTGCTTAGGACTTGAAAACCCTAGCTCTACGAGTAGAATCATCTTCGGCTGGAGGAGGAAGACAACCAATGTGTCCCTCCCCAGGCAAGAACTGCCTCAAGAGAGCCTTCGGCAAGCTCATTTGTACTGTAATCTCCGCAGTGCATTACAGACAAGCAGGAGTAGCGGTGTTACCTCCTCCTGAGGGCCTTGAACCTGGGTACGGGCCGGTGTCTATCTCTGTCGTCCGTTTCCTCTACAGGCCGGCGAGCACCGTCGTCGAGCCTCTCGAGAGTCGTGTGACCTCCGTGTTCAATCCCCCCTTCGAACTTCTCTTCAGGGTGTGGCTATCCTTGTTCCGTGGGAGTCACTCTCCGACAATATCACAGAACGAGTAAAGAGCGACGGGGCCCTCGAGTGCCACGAAGAGCTTGTCGAAGTAGACCAGGTACATGGCAGCATCGCCGCGGCCTCAGACGTCAGTGTGCGGTGCGTCCGCGCCGAGCTGCGCAGCAAGCTCGTTGCGACGAGCGACCAACGCCTCGAACATGCGCTCACGCTGCTTCGAGAGCGCGCGAGCCGCCTGGGCTGAGTACGAGGCCTCCGCCGCCCGCTCCATCGCCGGGGCCACCTGCTCCTCCACGTCCTTGGCCAAGGAATTGAGGTTGTAAGCTGCCTCGGTGCAGGCCTCCTCCGCTCGGCGACGACCGTCCTTGGCGCGCTTGAGGCGGGCCTCCAGCTTGGAGCTGGCCTTCTCGAGCTCTGTGATCCGCTGAGCATCCGCGGCGTTCCTAGCCTTGAAGCGGTCCTCCTGATTCTGGGCCAGGTCCCGATACTTCTGAGAGTGGGACTGGCGGAACTGCTTCTCACGCTCCACGAGAGCATCTTCCACCTCCTTCTTCTTCTCGGCGAAGCGCCGTTCAAAGCGATCGTAAGCAACCTTCTGGGCGGCGACGTTCTCATCGTACTTCGAGATCGCCTGGGCCAGGTCGGCTTCACGCGCCTCAAGCTGCTCGCGCTGGGCAGCCAGGTCCTTCTCCGCCAGGAGGCGCTGCTTCTCACGCTGCTGCAGCTCCTTCTCCTTGAGAGCCAGCTGCCGCTCGCGCTCTGCAAAGTCCTTGCGGTCCTCTTCCAGAGCGGCCTACGCGGCCTGGTGGGCGGAAAGCAGCTGGGACTCTAGCTGGCCCAACTCGCGACACTTCTGCGCCAGCGAGCCCTCCATCGCCTCGCACTCAGCCGTGGCCTCGCGCAGAAGCTCCGCGGCAGTGTCGCACTCCGCTTGAAGGGGCTCGAGAAGCTCTGCGGCGTCGTGGATGGCCCCCTCGCGGATCTCCTTGGAAAAGCGGGTGGCCTCCTCGCGTGCGGCCTGCAGCACCAAGTCCTCCAGCCGGCGCGCCTCAATCGCCGCGTGGAAGGACGCCCACGACCTCGCCAGCTCCTCCTGCTGCCGAGCGAGCCATATGTCCCCGAGGGCGAGTTGCGCCTCCAAACCCACCAAGGATTCTCTCACGAGGCCGAAGGCAACCTCGCGGCGCCCCGTGCTCTAGTCCCAGCCTCGAAGGACCAGCTCCTGGCTCGTGGAGGGCCCGGCCCCAGTGAAGAGTCCCGATGGCCCGGCCTCGGGGAGAGCCCGGGGGCTAGCCTGGGCTCCGCCTGTGCCCGCGCCGGCGTCCTATTTGGGCCCCGCAACTGCAGAGCGCTCCTCATTTACAGCTTGACGAGGAGGCGAGGAAGAATCTCCCCCAGCAGACGTGCCCGTGCCTGCTGGTGCCTCGCGCGCTTCCGTCGCAGGCTGCAAGGGGAGCAGTGGGCGCAGGCGGCGGGGTAGGCGCGCGCGGAGGCGTCGACACGCGCGGCGGCGTTGGTTCGCGCGGCGGAGTTGCCTCGCACGGTGGATTTGCCTCGCGCGGTGGCGTAACCGCGCGAGGAGGAGTAGGAGCGCGAGGCGGCGCGGAAGCCCCCTCCTCCGTGATTCCCACCACCATCGGCTCGGGGGGCGGTGTAGGTGCCTCTGGGCATGGCGTTTCCTCCTCCGCCTGAGGCTCTGCCGCCCCCGCCTGAGGCGCAGCCGCCTCAACTTGAGGCACCCCCTCAGGAGGGCCTGTGGAGGCTGTCTCCACAGGCCTCGCGGCCTCATCAGCCACGGCCCTTGCCGTGGCACTCTTCACTTCAGCTGCCTTGCGAAGCCTGCGGCGCTTCGCAGGCACAAGATCACTGGCAAGAGCCCAAGACAAGATCTTCAGTAAAGGGTAAAGTGAAAGAGAAAGCAAAAAGCAAACGAACAAGCATCATGAACACTCACTCTGAAGGGGGGGGGGCGCCAGCGTCGACCCACGCCAAGCCTGGCGAGCGCCATGAGGGGAAGGTCTTGGAAGCACGCCTCACAGGGGGCGTCACCGCTTTCCTTTTTGAGGGGACGTCAGACGGCCTCGCCCCCGAGCGGTCCACGGCGGCCTTGGTGCGGGGCCCGCGCCTTCCCGGAGAGGCCTCCGCGTCAGAGGCCTCCTCTTCCTCAGCCTCATCCTCCACGGGGCGCGAGGGCGCCACCACGAAGAAGGCATCATCGTCACCTGACGAGATATCACAAATCTCGCCAGTAAACGGCCCGGCCCTCGAGGAGGACACCTCCTGTGCCGTGGCCTCCTCCTCGCCAAGGCCAGTTCCTGAGGTCGAGGGAGAATCTGCCCCCTCCGCTCCCCGCATGGCTGGCGTCGGCATCTCCAAGTCTGTCTGGCCTGTCGGGGTGAACGGAGGCATCCCCTCCAGGATGTCCATGTGCTCCGTCAGGTTGTATTGGTGAAGAGGTCGGAGCGCCGCGGGGAGCTGATCCACGGCAGGCACCGACGGATTGACGAAGAGCGCGGAGAGGACGTTGTCGACGATGTCCTTGTCGTTGTCCTCGACATGGAGCCGCATCTTGTCGCTCGGCCCCGGGTACATCCACGTGGGCACCGAGTGTGCTTGGAGGGGCGCGATGCGGCGTGTCACGAAGTACGCCACGATCATCTGCCCCGTGAGGCCCTCCTCGCGGAGGAAACTCAGGCGCCCCATCAAGCTTACGTTCCTGGCGCCGTCTTAGGTGGCCTTGCCCCAATGGGAGTTCTTTACCGGGGGCTCGTCGGGGACCTCGAGGAAGGTGCAGGGACGCTCCACCCCAACAGAGAACCACTTCTTACGGAAGTCATCCACCTTCTTCGTCACCAAAGTGATGGCCTTGTTCTCTCTCCAGGACATGGGGATGTAGACGCTCCCCATGCCGTCGACGATGCGGAACGAGATGCACCCTGAGCGCTCATTCTTCGCCGTGCTTCGGAGTGCGTAGAAGCACCGGAACAGCCCCACCGAGGGCTCCAGGCCCAGATACACCTCGAAGAGGTAGGCGAGAGGGCGAGGATGAGGATGGAGTTGGGGTGCAGGTGCAGCAACTGCACCTGATAGAATCCCAGCACCGCCTCCAGGAACAGCAAGAGGGGCGGCACCAGTCCTGCGGCGAGGCAATGCTGGAAGATTGGAAAGTACCCACGCGGGCGCTTCCCATGCGCCGTGGGCTTCATGGCGGTGGCTCCATGTTCGTTCGTCCGTTCCGCTACCAGGAACTGGACCTTGGCGAGCGCCTTCTCATTGACGCGCACGCCCAGCAGCGTCGCGCCCTGCACGACCTCAGGGGCCTCTGTCTGGGAGGAAGACCACGCGGCGGCCTTGCCATTGCTCTTGAGCGGGCTAATCGTCGCGGGCGCGGAGGATTGAAGGAGACGGAGAATGGAGAATCGCAGGAGAGAGCGGAGGCGGAGAGCTCTGGGAGGCGGAAACTTCTGCGAGAAGAATTGGAAACGGTAACGGCTCTCTGTTGCAACGCTCGGGCCTTATATCCCCTCAAGGAGCAATTACCGGGGCGTGGTGGGACCCCCCACGATTCACGCCCTGGATCGTGCGAGACCGTTACACGTCCGAGTGCCGCGTGGCTCGGGCCGGCTGGGCACTAAGGGCCCACGACGCTTCGCCTGAGCCCATGGGCTCAATCGTGCCCATCGCGGACCCGGGGACTACTGTCGGCTCAGTGGGAACTGGGGTATGGAGAGCCCACTCCCCCCAGGCCTCGCACGCTGGCCAGTCATACGAACGACTAAGGACCAGGCCTCACTGCCTGACGGGACCCTAGAGAGGCAATTCCCCTCGAGGACCTGAAGAGGAAACGAGGGCCCAGGAGATCCCTCGCTTCAAGGGACCCTCCCTGAGGCACCAGCGCGCCTGGAGGGAATCCAACAGGAGTCCCCCCTCAGGCCTCCTCAGGCCTGAAGGGAAACGTCGCGGCCAATGAAGTACGGCAAGACGCACATGGCCTCTGCCACGCCCACGTGGTGACGCAAGCACCCACGTTGCCGTTTTGGTGATAAAGTGGTCAACAAAGTCGCGCCGCCTGCTGCGGAACTGCCAGGACCTTCCACTCTGGCGATAAAGCAGGAGGACGGCGCAACCCTCCAATTGAGAACGTCATCGCGGGCTCCACCTCAGAGACTGCCCTCCCTGCGGGCAATACAGCACGGTCGGCCGCCTGTCGGCCACCGGCCCACCTTTATCAGCAATGGACCGCGTCCATGGACGAACGGGCCGCGGTGGACTCCTGCTCCACCAAGCCTCTGCCATGTGGGAACCACCTTGGAGGCCAAGCAGAAGGAGAGCGCCAGAGGCGCCTATAAAAGGGACAAGACTTCCATCGTAGCAAGGGTCGGCCAATTGCTTGTAACCACGCTTGTAAACCCTAGCAAGACCAAGTAGAATAGCCTCTGGCTGGAGGAGGAAGAAGACCATCGCTTCTCTCCCCAGGCTAGTACCGCCTCAAGGGGGTCCTCGGCAAGCTCTGCTGTACTGTAACTATCAATCCAATACAGACAAGCATGAGTAGCGGTCTTACCTCCACACGAGGGCCGTGAACCTGGGTACGGGCCGGTGTCTATCTCTGTCGTGGGTGTTCCTTCTTCAGGTCCGGCGAGCAACGTCGCCGTGTCCCTCGAGGGTCTTGACCTCCGCGTTCCCTTCACGAACTACACTTCAAGAAGTGACTACCCCCAATTCTAGGGAGTCATAACCCGACACCCATACAAAGGATCTACGCAAAGACACGGCTCTGATACCACTGATGGGTTCGTAGCATAGGAAACAAAAAAATTCCTACGGTGAGAACAAACCAACAAGCCATGATCTACTCTAGGAGATGCTCGTAACGAGTGGAACATATTCCAAGAGAAACTCACCCTCGAAGACCGTAAGCGTTTCAAGAATAAAATTATCGTGG
Organism: Poa annua; assembly: GCA_026929855.1. Lineage (NCBI taxonomy): Eukaryota > Viridiplantae > Streptophyta > Magnoliopsida > Poales > Poaceae > Poa > Poa annua. The sequence goes on from CM049430.1 coordinate 86,238,656, forward strand.
ATGATGTAGTCTTTCACTTGCTGATCTCAAGATCGTGAAGATGTGCGCTGCAACGGGCAGCGCCTCCGTACTCGGTCACACGTACGGCTTGATGACGACCTCCGTTCCCTCGATCCAGCGGGGCAGCGGAAGTAGTAGAACCACCAAGGAACTCCAACAGCACGACGGCGTGGTGTGGTGGAGAACTAAACGGCCATGGCTTTGCCAGGCGGATGGCCAGGGGTGGAGCAGCGGGAGGAGGGAGAGAGGATCAAGTGTGTGCTCAAAAGGGAGCTCCCACCCCTCCATATATAGGGGAGTGGTGAGGTTGAGTCGTTGCCCCTAGGGGTGACTCCACCTCTTCCCTCTTGATGTGAGTGGAGCATCCACTCATGCCCACTCATTCTCTTTTAATCTCCACTAAAAAATCCCAAGGATTTTATTAAATAAAACAATTTCATTTATTTTTAATATTTGTTAATTCCATTAACAAACATTAACACTTACCCCCTTGGTTCATTTGTTAATTCTATTAACAACCATTGTCAACTATTGACAATTAACCCCTTGAACAATTTCGGTGCTGTCCAAACTTTTCTCCGAAATTCCGTGTCTACCCAAAAGCGTCGACAAACCTTAAATGTGTCACCCTACGGTTCGTGAATAATGTAGACATGATCGAGACACCTCTCTGATCAATAGTCAACAACGGGATCTGGAGATCCGTAATAACTCCTACATATTCGACGATGAATCTTGTGATCGTGTGAACCAAAAACGTCATAATCAATTCCTTTTGTCTCGCGATAATTTACTTGTCTAAGATCCGATCATTGGTATCATGTATACCTTGCTCGATCTCGTTCCCGACAAGTAGATCTTCGCGAGATGATCGAGGACGAGAGCCGGCAGCTCCTGGGGGTGGTTGTTGATCGCATCTTCACCGACCTCAGGCTCCTCACGCCAGGCTTCGACCTCTCCTCCATGAGAGAGGCTGCTCAAGGCGAGGACGCGCAGCGGGTCTCCAGTTCCCTCCGCGAGCAAGTTGACGCCTTCTGCAACCGCTTCAGGCGTGCGGAGGCTGCGGCGGAGGACAGCGAGGAGGAGGCCGCTCTGCCGAGATAGAGGAGGGTGCCGCGGAGGAGGTCCAAGGCGACGCTGCTTCCCCCTGAGCCACACCTTATTGCGCCTGCGTGCGGTTGTATTCTGAAACAATCTTGTGTTTAGATATTTAAGACCTTTTGGCCTGTAATATACTCTTTATTGTTGTTTGCTTTTAGCTTGCTTGCCCCTCGAGAGGTCTCTTTGGACTCATCTTCATGTCTATTTGTTCTCTGCGTCGGTAGGACCCATCTCTTCGTGCCATGACTCTGCCACTTCGGTATGCATGAGCAATGACTCCGCAAGGCCGGGCGGAGTTTAGGCCTAGGAGAGGTAAGAGCCCTGAGTCGCGATGCTCAAGTGCCCCCCTTAGACGTGCGAGTAGTCCATGAAGCCTAAGGGAAAGCGAAGTCGCTTGAGGGGAAAACGTGTGCTAGGGGGAGAAAACGCTCTTAAGGCGTGAGTACGAGACTTAGCTTCTCGAGGTTTTCGCCCTGTAGAGGCTTTTCGCCTGGCGAGGATGTCCTCTTGAGGGATCATTCCCGGATGCCTATTCAGGCTTGTGGGGGGATTTTTCCCTGTAGATGTTAGAGGGGCGAACCCAAACGCTGGAACACGGTTCAAGGGACTCGTGCGCGCTTATAGGTCCGCTCAGGCGTTCCTTGCGAGGAGAGTAAGTACCAAAGTCCTCTGTAGAGATGGCATGTTTGTGGGATCTTGCCCTACAGCCAGAGCTCGGACTCTTGGATTTTTCAGTGTTGCTGGTGTGTCATTTGAGGCACTAGGACCGTACTCAGCCCCCGCTCGCGAGGTACGCATGTGGAGAGATATAAGCGCACACTTCAACAAAGTAATGCGTAAATAAAACTTACCAAATATATTACAAAGCGGCGCCGATCACTTGGGAACAAAATTGTTTCATTAAGCTTGGGGTTGCCAAGTTAATGTTTTCACCATGTCGAGGCATGGGGACCACACATTAGTGGCAGAGACTCTCAACGGCCTGAGGTGGCTCGTTACATGGAGAGCTCGGAGGGTTGACCCTCGAGAGAAGCCTTTGGAGCTTGGAGGTTTAAGCCGTGAGCTTTTAACCTCTAGAGACAAAAGTGCTTGGAGGTTGAGCCGTAAGCTGCCTCTTCCACCAGATGTCTTGACGTGACAATGATCACGGGCGTGACGATGATCACGTTCTGAGTTTGTTCCTTCTGGAGACAAAAAATTGCGTGAGGTTTAAGCTGTGAGCTTTTAACCTCTGGAGACAAAAAATGCTCGGAGGTTGAGCCGTAAGCTTCCTCTTCCGCTAGATGTCTTGACGTGACAATGATCACGGGCGTGACTATGATCATGGGTAGAACTTGCGTAGGTGCATGATGTTCAATGGATTCTTGACTAGGACGCCGTCCTGAGTCTCGAGGCGAGCCGCGCCAGGCCTGGCGATGTGGGTGACACTGTAGGGGCCTTCCCACATCGGGGACAGCTTGTGGAGGCCTTCCCTGGAGAGGATTCTCCTGAGGACGAGATCGCCTGCCTCCAGGGTGCGTGAGCGCATGTTGCGGCTGTGGTAGCGTCTCAGGTCCTGCGGGTATTCGGCCGCCCGGAGGGCGGCGCGGCGTCGTAGTCCTTCAAGGAGCATCAAGTCGTCGTTGTGGAGGTCCTCTTGCTGGTCCTCGTTAAAGGCAAGGACCCACGGGGATCCATGCTTTATCTCTGTGGGGAGGACTGCTTCGGCTCCATGGACGAGGGCGAACGGCGATTCCCCCGTAGGCTTGGGTGGCGTTGTACGGATGGACCAGAGCACCGAAGGGAGCTCGTTGATCCAGCCCTTGCCGTGGCCTTTCAGGATATCAAAGGTCCTGGTCTTAGGCCTTTGAGGACATCTGCGTTTGTGCGCTCAGCCTGTCCGTTGCTTTGCGGATGGGCGACTGAGGCGAAGAAGAGCTTGATGCCGATTCTTTCACAATAGGCTCTGAAGATGCCAGTGGTGAATTGTGAGCCATTGTCGGTGATGATGCGGTTAGTGAAGGGGATGAAAACAATAATTTTCCTACCAACGATATCCAAAAAGCAAGACAAGATCTATTCTATGCAGATATAGTAGTACAAACGGAGATCGGAATACATACCCTTGTAGACCGAAAGCGGGGATTACGTTCCCGCACAAACGTTGTCGATGAAGACCGACGAAGCCGACCTCAAGGTCGTGTAGAGGAAACAGACCTCCTAGTACCACTAGCGCGGCAGCTCGAAGAATGTCACACACGTACGGTGGAGACGGCGGCCTCCGAAGCTCCAGTCCAGGACGAGCAGCGGAAGACTAGGACCGGAACACCAGCAGCGCGGCAGCGGGCTATGGTGGAAGAGATCCCCCTCTCAAACTCGGCGCAACTCCAACAAATGGAATCACGAAATCGAGAGAGAAATTGGGAATTAATTGGTGAATTAAAAGGCCAGGGGTGCACCTCTATATATAGGCTCCCAGGGGGAGCCAACCTTGCCAGCCAGGCAATGTGGGACTATCCCCACATAGCCTGGCTCGGCACTTGGTGCGCCGGCCACCTAGTGGGCCCCATCTGGCCCACCTAGGCCGGCCACCTAGTGGACCCCATCTGGCCCACCTAGGCCGGCCACCATGCTCCCCACCGAATCCCCTTTGGGATTTTTTCCCCTCTTGGGCCTTCTTTCGCCCAGAAGGCCCATTTAGGGAAATCAGCCTAAATAAATTCGAAAATAAATATATAAAATCATATTTGCATATTAATTACACTAATTAATATCAAACATAATATATATAATTTATCCTAGCTCCGAAAACTCTTTCGGCGCTGCCCGATCTCCATCGGACCCATCCCGGGACTCTCCCGGTGATCTCTTTCCTTTCCGGTTGTCTTGTCGAAACCCCTTAAGTGTGTTACCCTAGCGGTTTGATATAATAACAGGTATGATCAAGACTCCTCAATGATCAACGACTAACTCGTAGGCCTGGACCCCATGAATTAATCCCTGTGATATAACGAATGACTTTCATCTATCAAACCTGAACGCAAAGTCTTAGACCTTTTGCCATAGCGATACTTAAGTGTGTCCGAGTGTCGTTCCATAGATATCTCCATACCTAATCTCGACCTCGTTGCCGAAAACACTATCTTCTAATCGTCTATGATCTCATGTCTCCGTGACCTAGTCACATGCTTGCAAGCTCATTAGACATGATCTCACCGAGTGGGCCCGAGAGTATCTATCCTGCTATGCGGACTGGCAAATCCCGCTCTTGACCCCTCGTCTCAACTACTCCTTTCCGATACCCAAAAGTATCACCGTTATTGTCATACTAAATAAGATACGACATTTGGTGCGATCAAAGTATCTTTAAGGAATAACAATAAGAGTTGATCTCACGGTCAAAGGTGTAATGACTACGTCCTCCAAATCTGGGTATGTCCATCATATCATTCTCCAATGATATGACTCCCATTGCCGACCGGCGCCATGCCCCATGATCGGAAAACATCGATCATCAATCGCGCAACAAAACTAGTCTAAGTAGAGGCTACTAGGGACCTGGTTGTTTACGTATCACACCCGTATTAATGTTTCCGCTTAATACGGTTATAGCATGACACAAAACCTTATTATGAAAAACGAGATATGATAAAGAATACACTTTATTAATTGCCTCTAGGGCATATCTCCTTCAGTCTCCCACTTGCACTAGAGTACAAATTAATCTAGATTACAACTTGGTAAAAGCCTAACACCCATAGCTAACTGGTGTTTTCAGCGGATCTGCCACATTCAGATCCGTATGCACTTTGCAAATCTTCACATCGCCTCCTTGCACGTATTGACGTATCACATGGAAGCGTCGGAGAATGTGTTTGGCGGTGGAGTGAGACCTTGGCTCCTTGGCGTTAGCAATGGCACACGTATTGTTGCAGAAGAGGATTATGGGGTCTTGCACGCTCGGGAACACTCCAAGTTCGATGACGAACTTCCTCAGCCACACAGCTTCACTCGCGGCTTCGCAAGCAGCAATATACTCCGACTCCATTGTAGATTGTGCGACAATGGGTTGCTTCCCACTTCTCCAACACACGGCGCCCCCATTCACCTTGAACACATAACCTGTCTGTGACTTAGAGTCATCAAGGTCTGAGCAGAAACTTGCATCCACGTAACCCGTTACGCCAAGTTCTTCATCGCAGCCCCCATACACAAGGAACATTTCCTTTGTCTTATTGAGATACTTAAGAATACTCTTAACAGCTATCCAATGCGGCATTCCAGGATTACTCTCGAACCGGCTTGTCAAACTTAGAGCTAATGCCACATTCGGTCTAATACTCAACATTGCATACATGATCGATCCTATGGCTGAAGCATAAGGATGTTTAGTCATATCGTCCTTATCCAGTTCCGTTACCGGACACTGTGCCTTCCGCAATATCTTATTCTTGGTAACCGGCAGAGAACCCTTCTTTGCCTTCTCCATACCGAAACGCTTCAGTATTTTTATCAAGATAGGTACTCTGATTCAATGCTAATAGGCGCCTTGATCTATTGCGATAGATCCTTATGCCTAAGACATACGCAGCTTCTCTTAAGTCCTTCATGGAAAATTTACTGTTTAAATATTCCTTCACGCTATTCAGAAGTTCCACATCATTCCCAATCAGCAATATGTCATCTACATATAGTGCTAAAAACACAACCGAGCTCCCACTCATTTTATTGTAAATGCAGGTCTCTTCCACATTTTGGATAAATCCAAAACCTTTGATTTCCTCATCAAAGCGAAGATTCCAGCTCCGAGATGCCTGCTTCAATCCATAGATGGACCGCTGAAGCTTGCACACCTTGTTAGCATTCCCTGGATCGACAAAACCTTCCGGTTGTACCATGTACAACTCTTCCTCAATGTTTCCATTTAGGAAGGCTGTTTTGACGTCCATCTGCCATATTTCAAAATCGTAATAGGCAGCAATTGCTAACAAAATCCGAATAGACTTAAGCATCGCTACCGGTGAAAACGTTTCATCGTAGTCAATCCCTTGAACTTGTCGGAAACCTTTTGCGACAAGCCGAGCTTTATAGACGGTCACATTACCATCAGCATCAGTCTTCTTCTTAAAGATCCATTTATTCTCGACGGCCTTGCGCCCTTCGGGAATATCCATCAAAGTCCACACTTTGTTATCATACATGGATCCTATTTCGGATTTCATGGCTTCAAGCCATTTCTCGGATTCTAGACTCGCCATAGCCTCCTTGTAGTTCGTAGGTTCGTCTTGTTCTACTAACATGACGGTGCAAATCATGTTGCCATACCATTCTGGTGCGATCTGAGATCTACCAGACCTACGAGGTAGAATAACTTTCTCGACTGTTCCTCCCACTCCTTCCACGGAGGACGTTTCCGGAATTGCTTCCGTTGCGCCACTCGGAATCTCGAGTTCAGGATAACCGATCTCATCGAGGTCTACCTTCCTCCCACTTACTCCTTTCGCGAGAAACTCCTTCTCTAGAAAGGTACCGGTCTTCGCGACAAAATTTTTGCCCTCAGCTTGGTTGTAGAAGGTGTATCCTACGGTTTCCCGCGGATATCCTACAAAGACGACTTTCTCCGACTTCGGTTCGAGCTTTTCGGGCTGTAGTTTCTTAACATACGCCTCACAGCCCCAAACCTTCAACGATAACTTAGGCTTTTGGCCATACCATAATTCATACGGTGTCGTTTCAACGGACTAGGACGGAGCCCTATTTAAAATGAATGCGGCTGTTTCTAACGCATAACCCCAGAAGGACACTGGAAAATCGGTAAGAGACATCATAGATCAAACACAATCCAGTAGAGTACGATTACGTCGCTCGGACACGCCGTTACGTTGCGGTGTTCCGGCTGGCGTAAGTTGGAGTACTATGCCACAACTCTTCAGATGTGTGTCAAACTCAAAACTCAAGTACTCTCCACCGCGATCGGATCGGAGATGCTTGATTTTCCTATTAAGCTGATTCTCAACTTCACTTTGGAATTCTTTGAACTTTTCAAAAGTTTCAGACTTGTGTTTCATCAAGTAGATATAACCGTATCTACTCAAGTCATCAGTGAAGGTGACGAAGTAACGATAACCATTGCGTGTCGAAACGCTCATCGGTCCACATACATCTGTATGTATGATCCCCAATAAATCCGATGCCCGTTCAACGAAACCTTTGAACGGTGTCTTGGTCATTTTGCCCATAAGGCATGGTTCGCATGTATCGAGGGATCCGAAATCCAACGAGTCCAAAAGTCCATCGGACTGGAGTTGCTTCATGCGCTTTACACCAATATGACCAAGACGGCAATGCCACATATACATGGCGGTATCGTCACTACACTTAATCCGTTTGGCATCTATGTTATGGATGTGAGTACTACGATCGATATTCAACAAGAATAAACCGTTATTCTCGGGAGCATCAACATAAAAGATATCATTCATATAAATAGCACAATTGCTTGACACTGATTTAAATGAATAACCGTCTTGTAACAGGCAAGACCCACTTATAATGTTTACACTCAAGGATGGCACAAAATAACACTTATTTAAAACCAAAACTAATCCTGATGGTAGATGTAGAGGGAGCGTGCCGACAGCCACCACGTCGACTCTCGATCTGTTGCCGACGCGCATCGTCACCTCATCCTTAGCCAGCCGCCGTCTATTCCGTAACTCCTCCTGAGAGTTACATATATGAGCAACTGAACCAGTATCAAATACCCACGTGTTGCTCCGGGCGGATGTAAGGTACACATCTATAACATGTATATCAAATATACCTTGCTCTTTGTCGACTGTCTTGCCAGACTTCCTATCCTCCAGGTACTTGGGGCAGTTGCGCTCAGGTGATCCGATGGTCACCACCATCTTCTTCAGCTTGATTTCTAATTCGGCCACTTCGAGCATCTTCAGGATTTCCGACAGGGGTTTTGACGTCCCTTTCATGCCGTAGTCCACAATGGCGTTCTTATAGCTAGGGGGCAGAGAAATCAGCGCCCTATCAATAACCACCTCCTCTGGGATCACATTTCCCAGATCACTCAGAAGCCGAGCGCAGCCAAACAACTTGGCCAAGTGCTCACTAATATTGCCGTGCTCTTCCATCTGGGCTGAGAAGAAAAGCACAGATGCTTCGTACCTCTCAGGCTTGACTTGTCGTGCAAAAACCATCATGAGTTCAGTGATTATTTCATAAGCACCCTTGTTCATGAATCGGTTTTGCAGGTCAACCTCCATGGCAAAGAGCATGCCACTCTGGGCATAAGAAGAAATCTCCGCCTTTACCTCATGGACAATCCTTTCGATTTCCGGGGCGGTGCTTGGAAGATCACCTAAGGGGGCATCAAGGATGTAGGCCACCTTGTGGGTTTCAAGAATGGACTTCAGGTCGCGGAACCAGGACACGAAGTTAGACCCATCGGTCTTAAGCTTCTCTTTCTCAATGAACAGGTTTAGGTTAAAAGAGGGGTGAGACATCTACAATGGAATTTGCAACAACATAAGACTTTGTTCATAATAATTTTGAGTTATAGTATTTTTAGAAAATAACTAACATAACTCCCACTCAAACGAACATCCCTCCTGGTCGTTTAAGCGATTACACGACCCCCATCCATTGCACCACCCCTCATCATCAGAGCCGGCGGCACAACTTCAAGAGTAGACAAAAAAGTCCGCCACACCAATTTTGTGACTCGTGCTCGACCTTTCGGTCTTCCTGTTCCGAGGCCATATGGCTGCATATGCTAGGCTCGCCACCAAAGACCTACACGCTGACGCTTGTGCAACATGGATTACACCCACTGTATGCGAACGACGAGATGTGTGACACCCGATCATCACGGCCTGCCTCATAACGTAGAACTTTCTTGGTGGTGCGCGTTGGAGGGAGAACACTAGTGGTATTTTGAAGGGATCATCTTATATAGCTACCGCCGTGTAACTAATACAATCACACAATATAAGATGCACACAAAACATCAAATGTAATGCAATGTGATATAGTCCATCGCCCCATGGTCTTCTTGGCGCCCGCGGTTTATAAACATTTTAATAAACCTACCTTGATCATATCACATAGCCCCTGCAAAATAAAGTTAGACGCCTCTACTTTATCTTTTGCATATTTTACGTGGCTTGGGGCTTTCGTAAATAGAACCGCTTCATACCTACGAATCTTATGACCACAACAACGATCCAATAATTGCATGTTTAAGCATCCCTTTCGGGCCCTCCATTGAAAATGCGAAGACCAACTAAAGAGAGAGAAACAGGCACCCGCCAGCCACAGATACGGTACAAGCCGTATGTGAGTAGTGGAACCAGTCTTCCGTAAGCGTACGCGTAAAGTCGGTCCGGGCCGCTTCATCAACTCAATGCCGCTGGAAAACACAAGTGCACTGTAGTGTACCTGCACCTAAAATATGGCAGATACTTGTGTATATGTAACATCCCAATATTTTGGAATGTTTAAAAATCACTAAAATTTAAAACTTTTGTTTGATTAAAATAAAATATTAAAATGCATAAGAAAACCAAATATAAAAGACCTCAATATCTTTAATATCTTTAATATCTCAAATAATCATTATTTAAAAAAGTTGTTTCAAGTTAAACATTATAATATCCATTGAATTTGTTAAAACCTCAATATGTAAATTGACAAATAATTTACAAACTCTCAAACCATTTTTATAATAAAAAGTCTCTTTGTAAGTATTTGATTTAAACCACATAACCATAGCTAATCATAAATTAAGATAATATTTATAACAAATTTAAACATGGTCTAATTGCCTAATGAGTCTCATTATTGTAACTAAATTCAAATTATAGTTTTGGAAACTATAACTTTATAATTCATAACTTTAAAACTTCATAAATTAAAGTTAATGAATTATCCAAATAAACCTTTCATTTGCTTAAATGAATTTCATTTATTTTCAAAACATGAAATGATTAATATATTCTAAATAAGAAATGAATTAAAACTAAAATCTTTCCAAAGATGTTATGAAGTTTTAGTTGAATTATCTTAATATAATGGTGGCCAAAATAATATTAAAAATGGAATTTATTATATTTCTCATTCCCTTAAAATTATTTATATTTAGTTATTTTACTATTATACCAAAACAAAGAATAATGATGGTTATTAGAAATCAGATTTAAATAAACTTAATATCAAACTTATAAGATTGTGGAACTTCATAGATTTTATTTAACCCCAAATGAAATTATTAAAACCCTAAATTTCAAAAATGACATTAGGTGTCCATTTTGCAAATAATCAATATTTCAAAAATATTATTTTTGAAAAGTCTTCAAAACATAACCATAAGTGTTTTAAATGATAGACATTGTTTTTACAAAATTAAAGAAACTAATTTGAGTTGAATTGGTTTCTTAATTTAAAAGTTATGTAAAAAGATCCATAAAACAGAAAAGGAAAAGAACAAAAAAAAGGGAGAAGGATTAACTGGGCCGAAGCCCATCAGCTTCTCCTCGCGCGCACGCAGACAGCAGCAGCCCAGCACAAGCCCAGCCCGGCTCCCCTCCCCCCCCCCCCCCCCCCCCCGCTGACGTGTGGGACCCACACGTCAGGTTCTTCTTCAACGCTCGTCCGAAGACCACGCCCACGACTCACCGGAAACGCCCAAATCAAATCGGATGAATACGGGAGATTAAGACACCTAATTGCTACGCCGTTTCATCCTACTAATACTCCCCGTGGCCCTCTTCCCTTTGCCCCAAGCCACACCTACTGCGATCCCCTAGGCTGCCCGCAAACACGCTCGCATCTCCACCGTCGCCGCCGGTGAGGACCTCGCCGTGTGCGCAACTCCGGCCACCCCGGACCATCTCACGCATCCCCTTCGTTTTGTCTAGTTGTTGCGCACCGTTGTGACAAGGTTTAGTAATTTTTCTCGCAGCCATTCGTCGCGTTCGTCCTCGCACGAAGCTTGCCGCCGCCACGCGCAACTCCGGCGAGCCATCGCGGGAAGCAGAGGACGCTCTGGTCACCGTCACCTCGCCATCGCCTCCATCTTGATGCCCTGCACCCTCGGGTATGTTCCGTTCATCTCCGTAGATCGTAGAACGCCGAGAACGCGCGACGCCGGCAATGGCACGGCCAAGATTAGGTCACCGGAGACGACTCCGGCGGGCCGCGCCGCTCTGTTTTGTTCTCGGCCGTTGGATCTCCATCGTGCGGCCAGGATTAGATCTTCTTTAAACCGAATCGATACGCTGACTCAGCGGTCCAGTCAGCGCCCACGTGGTCGACACATCAGCACCACGTCAGCGCCAGCGCGGAAACGATTTTTTTAAATAAAATAAAATTGGCAGTTTTGCAGAAAAGACCCTGCACATTAGTTTTATCATATCTTTTTCTCTGTTTATCCAAATTCAAATATTTTAATATATTTGGAAAGCTCTTGACATGTAGAATATTTTAGAACTGTTAGAATTTAAATTTGACTTAGTTTAAACTATTCAAATTTCAAATGGTGAAATTGAGTATTTTTGTTATAACTTTAAATCTGTAAATTCAAAAAAATTGTAAATAAAATTGTTTTAGAAACTTTAGAGTATGTGCTATAATATGCCTCTGTTATAAATAATTTTTAGTATTGTTTTGATGATTTATAGTTGTATGATTAAATTGAATAGTTTGAGTATTTTCAACATAACTATTAATAAAAATAATTTTTTACTAAATCAAATTGCAATAAATTTAATTAAATGCCCCCTGTCTATTAACACTAATTACAAAATTTTGCTATTAAAATGTAATTATAGAAAACTTTAATATTATAATTATTCCTTTTATTATATTTTCCAAAAATAGAAATTAATTAGATTGCATTTATAGCCAAATGCATACTCTATAAATATCACAAATTTTCTATGATATTTCTTAGGATTTAAAAGTGCATTGCATGCATAACTTATTTTCACATATAGATATATTTCCCATAGGAAATCTCTTCATTATTTTTCTCTAAGTTAGGAATATTTTCCAAACTTAGCATTTTGGTAAAAAGTGCTATGCACTAGACACTTAGGATTTTTAACATGAAGCTAGAAGGCCAATGAAGGACTTAGCCAAAACAAGACTTCAGAAGTATCTTCAAGGAGCAGAAACACTTAGAAGAAAAATGAAGAAGAAGTTCATGAAGACCAACCAGAAATATTTTCTAAGTCCTGCTTTCTCTCTCTTTCATTTCTTCTTTCTTCTCTTAGACCTTTTGAAGACTCAGTTAAATCCAAGACCAGCCTAAGTGATGCAAAAATCATCAAGTCTGAAGATTATTCAAGACATCATCAAGGAGAATATTACAAGTCTGGAGATGAAGTCTGAAGGATCAACAACACTTATCTCTCTATCCTTTCCCTCTTTCCAAATCTTGTTTTCAATATAGACTTAGCAGTTTTCTCTAAATAATTATACACATCAAGACTAAGCCATTTGAGAACTTATTCAAGATGAATTACAGCAAAGTTATTTTATCCAACATATGACCATAACCCTTAGTCAATTTTTACCAACCCAATTGCCTTGCAAAGATTTTCATGGCATGACATGCACCTCTAGTCCTTAGAAATATGTTGCACATCATGCATGACATATTTCCTTAGAAGTTTGTTTGTTCACTTTGTATGTGCATGTATGTTTGATGTGGTATTGTTTGTTGATTGTTGTTTTGTTGTTTGCTTATATTGTTAGATTGAACGGAGAGCAAATGTTCGTTGTTGAAAAGAGTTTGTGAACAACGACAACATGCAAAGGCAAGTGGCACACCTCATAAACTTCCTATTATTTTCTATATGCATTACTTAGTGTATTTTTTATATGCATGTGTAGGATAGTATTGCTATGCTAAACCTTTGTAGAATTCCCTTACTCCTGTGTCTAGGTTCCTATATCATACTTAGCAAAAATACTGATGCTATGCAATTGATGAAAAGTTTTACAAAATATTAAGTGACTACTCAGGACTGTGCTCATGGTTGTCGTCGCCTAGGATGAATTTCTATTCTACTTAGGGCCGTGAGCATGGTGGTTTTCACCTGAGAGTACACGTCAACTAAGTTAATGAATCACCTGGGTGGATTGGTTGAATGGTTTATGTTGAGTGGCTACTCAGGGCTGTGCTTGTGGTGGTCTTCGCCTAAGATAGTTTCTACTATACTTGGGGCCATGACCATGGTGGTTTTCATCTGAGAGTGCACTTGTGGATGGCCACCCAGGGAACAGAGGAATCTGAAGAACTCCGAGTGACGATTGCTTCCCGTGCAACCTTGTGACAATGGGCTCTGTCTAGAATAATTAAGTTGTGAGGGTGCAACCTGTCAGCTTGACAAGCAGATGTAGGGGGATGATAGGTGGAACGGGTCTTGCTAGTATGGTTGCATTCTTCTTCTGAAAGTTCTTGTCTCAATTCTCTCCTTTCCATAATATACTCCGTGTGTATAGGATTTCTCGGACAAATTGAGTCTAAAGGTGAAAGTGCACAACCTCTGCAGAGTGTAAAGCTAAGTACTTAGCCGTGTCCCCGGTACGGACAATTTGAGCAGCTGATCACGGACGTCAACGGAGGATTCCACCATTCCAACTTCAGAAATAAAACGTGATGGCTGAACAAGGGAAGATGAGATTTATGGTTTTCATGCCATACTTGTCTTGATTTGAAGAAAGTGTTTTCCAAAAAGATAGGAAAAATTGGCTTTATGCAAAATAGCCTTGAACTCCACCAGCCAAATATGCATATAGGCTATAGAGTTATTCCATTAAGTGTCCACCATAGTGTCACTTGCCAGACTCCATTTTTAATGGAATCTGACCCACGTTGTTGCAATATTTTTCTTATTGCAGATTGTTCAGATGACGAGTGAAGTTTCGTTTATAGGTTTCGAGTCTACAACCAACATGTTTTCGCCTGTGGCAGCATGAAAGTGATAGAGACTCAATGCTATTGTATTTCCGCTGTGTACTTTTTCAATGCTAGCTTTATGCTATGCAACTTGTATCGAATATTTTGTAATTCTGGATCATCGATGTAATAAAATTGACGCTTTGTTGTGATATTACATCGTAAACTGTGTGTGCAAATGAATCGATCCAGGGATTTGCACTATACACAGGTATCTGCCTTATTTTAAGTGCAGGTACGCTACAGTATAGTGCAAATCCTTGGATCGAATCGTTTGCACACACAGTTACGATGTAATATCACAACAAAGTATCAATTTATTACAACGCTGATCCAGACTTAGAAAATATTCATTACAAATTTGCATAGCATAAAGCTAGCAGTAAACAGAGTAAACAACGGAAAAATTTATTCTTCGTGGAGTCCCCAAACATCATCATGTGCCACAGGCGAGCATGTTGGTTGAAGACTCGAAACCCTTAGTAAAACTTTCACTCATCATCAGGACAGTCTGCAATAAGATATATATATTTCAACAACGTGGGTCAGAACCATAAAAATGGAACTGGCAAGTGACACTATGGGTGACACTTAAAAGAATAACTCTATGACCTATATGCTTATTTGGCCGGTGGAGCTCAAGGCTATTTTGCAGAAAGCAAGTTTTTCCCTAACTTTTTGCAAAACACTTTTCTTCTATTCGAGACATCCGTGACATGAAATCCACTGTCTCATCCTACCCTTGTTCACCCATCAAGTTTTAAATTTATAAGTTGAAATGGTGGAATCCTCCGTTGACATCCTCGTTCAGCTGCTCAATTGTCCGTTTCCGGGGACACGGCTAAGTACTTAGATTTTAACTCTGCAGAGGTTGTGCACGTTCACCATTATACCCATTCAACCCCAGGTTACCCTTTTCACACCATTTGTGATAAGGAAAGGAAAGAATGAGACGAGATCTTTCAGAAGCATTTTCCCTCCCACTCTGGCCTGACGCGCTCCACCTACAAATCCTCTACAACCACCTGTCAGGCCGGGGAGATTCCATGCAGCTTAGTTGATCAAGCCAGAGCCCATATTGGCAATGGCTGCACAAGAAGCAATCTTCACTTGGAGTTCTTCAGATTCCTTTGCTCCTGGGTGGCCTTCCACAAGTGAATATTCCACAGGTAAATCCCCTGGGAACAACACTCAACTCATACAGCCAAGCAACCAATTTCCACCCAGGTGTTTGATTAAAACTTCGTAGACTTATCTTTTTCATCAAAATAGTTTTTGCATAGCATCACTATTCTACTAAGAAATTTCATAGGAACCTAGACACAGGAATAAAGAGATCTATCATGGCTTGCATAGCAATGCTATCCTACACATGCTTATAGAAAATACTCTACTCATGCATAGAAATAATAGGACTTTCATAAGGGTGTGCCACTTGCCTTGGCAATCGGGAGTGCAGCAGTTACAGTTGCAAAGATTCTCGTTTCCCTCCGAATAGTCTAACAGAGAAATAAAGAGCCACACATAAACACACAAACAAAGGTTCATACAGAGAAGATATATGCTATGCATGGGATGAGATGCAACAATTTATTTCCAACGTCTAGAAACTATCCCTTTGGATTTTCATGATATATGCATGAACAAATTTTTGATTTGTTTTATTATTTAAACATGAATAAAGGGTTAGTGACAAGGACTTTAGTTCACTTAAATAAAATTTCGAAATTAAAATTTTGTAAAAATGACATTTGGGCAGAGGGCGTCTAAACAAGTTGTTAGCAATTTGATTTACTCAAAAATAAATTTTATAACTAAAGTTATGTCAAAAACACTTAAACTACTCTCAAAAATATTTGAAAATTTTGTGTGTGTCAAAACAGAAAACAAATGATGCCAAAGTGTTTTACTGGTTCCAAGGATCTCAAATATATAAAAATAATTAAATTTGGATAAACAGATAAAAAGTAGTGATAAAAACAGTGTGCAGGGTGTTTTCTGCAAAACTGCCAAATTAAATAAAATAGGAAAAAGAAATCACACGTCATCGCTGACGGGGCGCTGACTGTGCGCTGACTGGGCATGCTGACGTGTTTAAGTGATTTGTTCTGGGCCGTCAGATCTGGATCTGGCGGTCCAGATCCACCGTACCGTTTCGTTTAGAAGGATCTAATCCTAACCGTAGGATCGAGATCGTACGGCCTACACGCGTTGACCAACAACGGGCGGCGCTAGGTCGCCGGAGGACCTCGCCGGAGCAGCGCGCGCGGCGGCGACACGCACGGCATCGCACGTTCTAGACGTTCTACTGCGTTCCGAGACGAGTGGGTCATACCTACGGGTAGAGGGCGTCGAGGCGACGTCGTTGGCGAAGTGGTGGGGGTCGTAGCTCCTCCTGCCTCCTTCTGTTGCTCGCCGGAGATGCGCACGGCGGAGGTTCTCGTCGGTGAGCACGGACACGGCGTTTGGCTGCGTAAGAACACACGAGACCTTGTCACCAAGGTGCGCAACGACAAGGTGAAACGATTGGGAGTGAAAAGAGTGCTCGAGGAGGTCGCAGCTCACCGGAGTTCGTTGAACTTGCCGTCGGCAACGGCGGAGCTCCGGGGATGCTCGTGGGCGGCCTGGTGGCTCTCGGGGTACGGGGCTTGGGGCAAAACGGAGAGGGGGTCGAGGGAGTTCTTATAGGAGCAACGGCGAGTTAAATGGGTGAGTAAATCGCCGGGAATCAATCGAATTGATTCGACCGTTTCTCGGCTAGGTCGTGGGCGTGATTTGGGGAAGAAGGGATCGCCGGGACGGGGATGACAGATGGGGTCCACCTGTCGGCGAGTGAGCGCGCGCGGGGGCGGGGACGGGCCGCTGGCGGGCTGGATTGCGTCGCGCGCGCGGTAGATAGCTAGTGGGCTTCGGCCCACTGGTTGGCCCGACTCTATTTTTTTTGAAAATTCTTTTCTGTTTTTAAATCTTTTGATTATAAAACAAATTCAAAACTATATTAAAACTTCTCAGAAAAATTCAGAAAAATATAATTTGAAAAGCTTATGATAAATAGATCCTTTTGACATCATTTTTGTCTAAAGTAAAAATAGAATAAAAGGAACATTATTATAAATTCAAAATAACAATTTTAAGGACATAAAGTCAATTAAAACATATTTAAATAATTAAATTCAATTTTTATGTAATTCATATGACAAGTTTAATGATGATGATGCATGGATGCAAAAGTTTTAAATTTTTCTGAAAATTGGGATGTTACATGCACGCTAGAGGGTAGCAAATAACAGGAACGGTGCCCCCGTGCAGAACACGGGTTCTAACAGCGTACAACTATATCTACGATAGATCGGCTCTTATCCACTGAAGGGGATCGTGTGCATAAAACAATAATTTTCCTACCAACGATATCCAAAAAGCAAGCCAAGATCTATTCTATGCAGATATAGTAGTACAAACGGAGATCGGAATACATACCCTTGTAGACCGAAAGCGGGGATTACGTTACCGCACAAACGTTGTCGATGAAGACCGACGAAGCCGACCTCAAGGTCGTGTAGAGGAAGCAGACCTCCTAGTGCCACTAGCGCAGCACCTCGCAGAATGTCACACACGTACGGTGGAGACGACGGCCTCCGAAGCTCCAGTCCAGGACGAGCAGCGGAAGACTAGGACTGGAACACCAGCAGCGCAGCGGGCTATGGTGGAAGAGATCCCCCTCTCAAACTCGGTGCAACTCCAACAAAGGGAATCACGAAATCAAGAGAGAAATTGGGAATTAATTGGTGAATTAAAAGGCGAGGGGTGCACCTCTATATATAGGCTCCAGGGGGAGCCAACCTTGCCAGCCAGGCAATGTGGGACTATCCCCACATAGCCTGGCTCGGCACTTGGTGCGCCGGCCACCTGGTGGGCCCCATCTGGCCCACCTAGGCCGGCCACCATGCTCCCCACCGAATCCCCTTTGGGATTTTTCCCCTCTTGGGCCTTCTTTCGCCCAGAAGGCCTATTTAGGGAAATCAGCCTAAATAAATTCGAAAATAAATATATAAAATCATATTTGCATATTAATTACACTAATTAATATCAAACATAATATATATAATTTATCCTAGCTCCGAAAACTCTTTCGGCGCTGCCCGATCTCCATCGGACCCCTCCCGGGACTCTCCCGGTGATCTCTTTCCTTTCCGGTTGTCTTGTCGAAACCCCTTAAGTGTGTTACCCTAGCGGTTCGATTTAATAACAGGTATGATCAAGACTCCTCAATGATCAACGACTAACTCGTAGGCCTGGACCCCATGAATTAATCCCTGTGATATAACGAATGACTTTCATCTATCAAACCTGAACGCAAAGTCTTAGACCTTTTGCCATAGCGATACTTAAGTGTGTCCGAGTGTCGTTCCATAGATATCTCCATACCTAATTTCGACCTCGTTACCGACAACACTATCTTCTACTCGTCTATGATCTCATGTCTCCGTAACCTAGTCACATGCTTGCAAGCTCATTAGACATGATCTCACCGAGTGGGCCCGAGAGTATCCTGCTATGCGGACTGGCTGTAACATCCCAATTTTGCTTAAATTTAAAACCTTGCATTCATACATCATTCATCATATAGGATTAACTTTTTATCACATAAATACTAAATAAAAATTCAATTATGAGTTTAAATATTATTTAATCCCATTAAGTGTTTATTTAAACTTACTTAATAAATATAATTTTCCCAAATTATATAATGGGTAAGTGTATTATTAAAAATTTCTAATTTAAATAACATTTCCAAAATATATTTTTATGAATTTTTCTGAAATTTTTTGAATAGGTTTAAAAATCATTTAGTAAATCAGAATTGAAAAACAGTTTTTATTTAATTTTTAAAGGATTTGTTTCCGGGCCGGCCCAGACGCTATCCACCGCGCGCGCGTTCGATAACAGCCCATCGGCCCACTCCCGCGCGCGCGTCGCTCCCCTCTCGCTGACAGGTGGGCCCCACCTGTCAGCCATCTTCCACCTCCGTCCGGAGATCACGCCGGGGACGGAGACCGAGTCTGAGCCGTTTCCGGCCGTTTCTCGCCGCGTCTCGCGCCCCTGCCCCCTCCTATTTAAACCCCGCGAGACCGCCTAAAAAACCCCCCCAAAAACCCTACCCCTCCGCCGTCGGGCTTCTCGGAATCGAGCTCGCCGTCATCGCCATTGCCGCCGGACTTTCTCGCGAGTGCGGTAAGCTCTGAGCTCCTCGAGCGCCACCGAGGCTTCCCCTCGCTTACCCTTTTCCTTGCGCACCCGTTGAGCACCCTCGTTCGTTCTAATTCGCAGCCGAACGTCGAAACCATCTTCGACCCGAGGCCGTCGCCGCCGTCCTCGACCCCGACGAGGAAAGGAGAGGTTTTCGGACGCCGCCGTCGCGCCATCGACCTCGCCATCTCCTCTGCGTCATTTTGGTAAGACCCACTCTTCTCGGGGCCTCGTTTTAACGCCGGAAACGTCGAGGCCGCCGCGCCGCCGCCGCGGATGCCATCGCCGGCGAGTTCTTCCGGCGACCCGCGCACCGCTCGGTCCGGCCGGACGTCCCACGCCGTTGGATCTAGATCCAACGGATCTAGATCCGTTTAATCCCGAGCGTCTGTTTTAAAGTAGATCGGACGGCCGCGCTGCCGATCCGCGCCGAAGCGGTACCGTCCAATAGGATCGTGCCACGTCGCCCTCTGATTTTCTTTTTCGCAGGAAATTTTATAAATAAAACAGAAAATAGATAAAACTTGCAAAATTCATAACTTTTAATCTGTAAGTCCAAATTTAATAAACTTTATGTCATTGGAAAGCTCTGCTCATGTAGTTTAATTCTACATCATTTGTTTTTTCCTTTGACAAATTATAAATTGAATAATTATCAGAGGAGTATTTCGGCCATTAAATAAATAACTTAAATAATAAAAATGATTTAGAAATAAAAGTAATTGTTTTGAGATTGTATAATTTCCCTCTGTCCAGGAATATTAATATGTATCTTATTGGAAAACTTTCTTAGAACAATAAAAGTTGTAATGGTATAATCTATGTTTTGCTATTTTACTTTCAATTTTTATATTGTTAGGTGAAATGAGAAATTCCCAGAAATTGCATCTCATGCATTTAATAACAGAGAATATAAATTATGGATGAGTGTGTCTAATTCTACACGTGGCATACTATGCATGCATACATCTTTTATTTGGTGTGTGAGATTTTGTATGGAATATTTTTTTGTATGTATTGCTTGTGCTAGATTGTGAAGGAGAGGAAGGACCTGCTTGTGATTGCTATTCTTGTTGTGCCTGCCCCTCCTGCTGCCAAGGCAAGTGACTTCATAAAACACCTACTATTTTATTCTATTGCATATCTAGTGTTTTCAAACAGTATTTGCAAAAGTAGTATGCATGATAGGTTTTTGGGAGATTGTAGTATGCTATGCAAACCTTTTAGGTTTCCCCTTAGAAATTCCAGATTAGACCCCTATTATAATTTAGTGGAAGCAACTGCTGCAAAAATGATTGTTTTATGGTTGATGTGATAAATGAAAATTTCCACTAAATTAATTTAACGCCTGGGTGGATTGGGTCGATCGAGGAGGTTTCAAGTTGAGTGGCTTCTCAGGGCCAAGTGTCATGGTTGTCTTCGCCCAGGGTAGTTTCTACTTACTTGGGGCCATGATATGCGGTGTTAACCTGAGTTGCTCACTTGTGGAGGCCACCCAGGGCTATGAGATTTAAGTTTACACTGAGTCTAGTTGCTTATCGTGCAACCATTGGTCAATATGGGCTCTGTCTTGATGGAGTAAGTTGTTGTGGACCTGGGTCAAGAGATTGATGGTGGTAGAGTTGATAGGATGGTGGTAATCTCTTAGTATGATCATGGGAAAGCAACTTCTGAAAAGTCTCGTCTTGATCTTCTCCTTTTCCTTCTCACTAAAGGAGTGTAGAGGATAGTTTGGGTTGATTGAGTCTAATGGTGAAAGTGCACACCCTCTCGAGAGTTAAAACCTAAGATCTTAGCCGTGTCCCCGGCAACGGACAATTTGAGTAACTACACAAGGCTGTGTTCTGAAAATCTCCTCATCTCAAATTTCTTAATAAAACTTTGTTGGATGAACATGGGTAGGAGACATGGACTTGTCTCGAGATTTGTCTCTGAAGGAGAAGATTATTGATTTAAGAAAACTGTTTATCAAAAGTAGGAGAAAATTTGCTTTGCGCAACAGCCTTGAGCTCCACCAGCCAAATTAAGCATATAGTATTAGTAAAATAGAATATTAGAATTTAAAGTCACTTGCCACCACAATTCAATTGTGCTAACCCTTTATACCTGGGCTGCAACTAAACCTTGCAGAATGTCCGAATGAGGAGTAAGGGGGTCGTCTTCGAGCTACAACCAACATGAATTGCCAGTGGCTTAATGGAGAAGATGTAGCTCCATGCTACCTTTAGGATTGCGTTTGAACTCTGAAATAAAGTGTGAACTATTTATTCAACTAGCATTTCCGCTATGCTAAGTTGTAAGGATAATTATTTTTGGATCATTCGTCTCGTTCTGTAATAAATTATGACATTGTACTGTGATATTACATCTTATTGGAGAATGTGAGACTTATGTGATCCAAGTCTTTACATTATTCATATGTGCCAATGCTTTCATAAGCATGGGCACTACACTGGCAAATCCCGCTCTTGACCCCTCGTCTCATCTACTCCTTTCTTATACCCAAAAGTATCACCGTTATTGTCATACTAAATAAGATACGACGTTTGGTGCGATCAAAATATCTTCCAGGAATAACAATAAGAGTTGATCTCACCGTCAAAGGTGTAATGACTACGTCCTCCAAATCTGGTATGTCCATCATATCATTCTCCAATGATATGACTCCCATTGCCGACCGGCGCCATGCCCCATGATCGGAAAACCTCGATCATCAATCGTGCAACGAAACTAGTCTAAGTAGAGGCTACTAGGGACCTGGTTGTTTACGTATCACACCCGTATTAATGTTTCCGCTTAATACGGTTATAGCATGACACAAAACCGTATTATGAACAAACGAGATATGATAAAGAATACACTTTATTAATTGCCTCTAGGGCATATCTCCTTCAGTTAGGCACTCCGAAGCGGCAGACCAGGCCTCTAATGAATTTCACTGTCGCGCCTGCTGTGATTGTGCGCGTCCCCTCCACTTCAGGCCACTTAGTGAATGTGTCAATGAACACGAAGAGGTAGCGATATCCGCATTGCGCTGTTGGGAAATGTCCCGAATGTCCAGCCCCCAGACCGCGAACGGCCAGGAGAGCGGGATGGTTTGTAGCCCCAGCGCAGGTTGGTGGATTTGCTTGGCGTGGAATTGGCAAGCTTCACATGCTTGGACGATGTCCATTGCATCTTGAAGTTCTTGAGGCCAGTAGAAGCCGCTCCTGAATACTTTGCCTGCGAGGGTGCGGGCGCACGAATGGTGGCCGCATTCCCCGTTGTGTACGTCCTTGATCAGCAATTTGCCTTCTTCAGGAGGAACGCATTTGAGCGCGGTGCCGTTTGGGCGCTTGCGGTAGAGAATTCCTTCGAGGATTTGGTAAGATTTTGCTTGACGGGCAATTCGCTACGCTTTCACATCTTCCTCGGGAAGGATCCTTTTGTCGAGGTAATCTTTGATCTCGTCAATCCATTCTGTTTCTTGATGCACCGCTGTGAGCAACAGGCGCCTCCCTATAGGGGGCCCACAATCAGGAGCCCCGTTTGCAGGTGGTGGCAGGAGTGCTGGAGCTTAGAGAGATTTTCTTCGTAGCGGTTGTCTCCTGGGAGAACAACTGCTTCTTCTTCTTGGGTCTCTCGAGAGGCTCCATGTCCTCGTCTGCGGGGAATGCCATGGAGGCGGTCTTGTAGGCCGTCTCAACGGCGCGCGTAGCGTCCAGGACATGTCCACGGATGGTGATCGTGCCAGCGCTGCCGGGGATCTTGACCATGTTATAGGTGAACGGATAGACGTCGCCTAGAGGGGGGTGAATAGGCGATTTAAAACTTTTTCCGAGGAGCCGGAATATCCGGTCCAAGAATGACCCGGAAATTCCGGTATGCTTGATAAAGGCGGAATAAAACTAGAGGTTTGCTTTAACAAGCATACAACCTAGATATAAATACTAGGCCCACCTATGTGCACCAACAACTTATGCTAAGCAATACAAGTAACAAGGTGATAGCAAGACATATGACTTCAAGCACGAAGGCTATCACAATGTAAAGTGCATAAGTAAAGAGCTCGGGTATAGAAATAACCGAGGCACGCGGAGACGAGGATGTATTCCCGAGTTCCACCCAAAGGGTGTACGTCTCGTTTGGAGAGGTGTGCGCCACCACAACAGCTTAGCCGCAACGCCACAAAGGCTCACCTTCTTCTCCTGATGAACTCAACCACAAAAGGTTGCGAGTTCACCTTTCACTATTGATCTCCTTTGGGGCGGAGATCGAATCCCGTACAACTCTTGAGGCACACACCCACAACTTAATTGGGGGCTCCCAAGTCTTGAGGCACACACCCACAACTTAATTGGGGGCTCTCAAGTGACCACAAAAGGTCTTGGCCACAAAAGGCCGGCCACAAAAGGCGTCTAGGGTCCAAAGACCCAAGAGTAACAAGCTCACAAGTATCACCACCACGAATCCTCGTGGAGGGCTCAAACCGATGCAAATGCAATGGCAAGAGCACACGAAGTGCTCAAGTCCTTCACTCTCAAATTCCAACACAACAACAAATTTTTATGGGGGAATAAGAGAGGAAGAACAAAGGAAACCACAAAGGAGTCAAATCCTTCACTCCCAAATCCCACCAAAACCAACTAATGCTTATGGGGGGAGAAGAGAGGAAGAACAAAGAAGAAGAACCACAAAGGAACTCCAAGAACTAGATCCACTAAGTTCCCCTCACTTAGAGGAGAGATGGATTGGTAGGATTGTAGATCTAGATCTCCTCTCAACTTTCCCTAAAGAATATGGAAGATTCAATGGAGGGATTGAGAGGGAAGTGAGCTTTCCAAGGTCAACAATGGAGTAGGAGAGAGGGGAAAGTCGTGCTGCCTTGGATTTGCTGGGGAAGAAGAAGGGGAGGGGTATTTATACCCCTCCAAGAAATATAGCCGTTAGCTGTTTCGACACTCGGAAATTCCGGTATAAGTGAGACTCGGAAATTCCGGTTACCCGGAAATTCCGAGTCCATGAAATTTCCGAGCTGAAAATCCGGCTGGAGTCAGAAGCAAAACCAAACTTTTCCTTAGCCATTTCTGGAGGACTTTTCTGGGGGCACTCGGAAATTCCGGTAGACGGAAATTTCCGAGCACAATTTTCGACTGGAGTCAGAACCCTTTTTCTCCTTTCCTTAGCCGTTTTCTTGGATGAGCTGGGGAACCGGAAATTCCGGTAGAGCGGAATATCCGGCCCCAATAATCCGAATCAGCAAAACACCAAAACGAAAACTGCTATAACTTTTGCAAATGAACTCCAAATGAGGTGAGACCAATTTTGTTGGAAAGATAGCGACGATGAGCACCCAACAATTGCATCTCATAAATAGAGTAAAGTCGCCACACATGTCAAGGTGTGGGACTTTCCACACGATAGAACCGACAATATTTCCGCCACCGAAAACGCAACAAGTTGTCCAAAGTAAAACCGATTTCGATGAACAAGAGCTTGACATGGAGATGAACCAAGCTCTAACTCCTCACCACCATAAAAGCCAAATAAGAACCAAGAAATATGATATGCCAAGTATGCAAAGGTTTGAGCTCTCCACAACGATGCGATCAAGTTACTAACTTGAGAGCCCCTCTTGATAGTACGCCTATCTATCATATAGACCTATCAAGATCATACCTTTGCCTTGAGCATTCCACTTGAGTTGGATGAAGACTATCTTGATCTCTTCAAGTGCTTCATCTTTCCTTGATTGCGCGTCCAAGCACATGCTTGATGAAGACTTCTCCAAATACTCCCCCATGCTCACAATGGGAGAGTCTCGCTTAGCTTCATCTTCATGTATCCATTGCAAGCACCAAGCATAGGATTTCTTCAAGAAGCTTCTCTTGGTCTTGGTCTTGCACATCTTACCTTGATGACGATCACCACATGACGTCATCCTCCATGAGCTATATGAAATCTTCATTTGATGCAAACTCATGGAAAGATACCTAACCTCATATAAAGATACCACACACACATATATCATGGGTTAGTTCACAAAGCTATGCGGACAAGTGTTTACCATCCCAAGAGATACATGATCGCTCTTGGTACATCTTGTAGCTTTGTGTGTTGATCAACATCTTGATCAACCTTGTATCTTCCAACATTTCTTCACTAATATGATGTCTTGAATCCTTTAAGACATACTTGCAATATGCTCCACTCAACACATAAGCTTCAAGAGTCTAACACATGAACTCCACAATTCCATGGACATGATCTATAATGATATATCAATGCAAACATTAGTCCATAGAGATTGTCATTCAATTACCAAAACCACACATGAGGGAAAATGCTCTTTCAATAGGCATGGTGCGTGACGGCCATAAATTTCGCGAGCGCGGGGTAGCCAAGGATGGCATTGTACGGCAGGCCGATGTGCGCGACATCGAAGTCGATGTGCTCGGTGCAGTAGTTTTCCTCGCTTCCGAAGGTGACGGCAAGCTTGACCTGGCCTAGAGGCTTGATCGAACCGCTGGTGATCCCCGTGAAGGGCCTCGAGGGCATGAGCTGCTCGTAGGGCACTTGAAGCGCTTCGAACGTATCTGTGGAGATAACATTCATGCCTGCTGTAACATCCCAACATTTTATAATGTTCAAAAATCACTAAAAATTAAAAAAATTGATTTTTATTAAAATAAAACATTAAATGCATAAGAAAACCAACTATGAAAGACTTCAAACATATTGAAAGAGTTTAATATTTCAAATATCTCAAGTAAACATTATTTTCAAAAGTTGTTTCACGTTAAACATTTTATTATCCATTGTATTTCTTAAAACCACAATAGGTAATTTGACAAATGTTTTACAAAATTTCAAACCATTGCCTTGTAATAAAAAAGTTTCTTTATAAGTATTTGATTTAAATAACCTAGCCATAGCTATTCATAAATTAAAATAATATTTAGAAGTATTCTTTGAAACTATTGAAAACATTGTCTATTTGCAAAAAAAAAAAAAATTTACCTGAGTTCAAAACATAGTTTGGAGATTACAAGTCTATAGTTTATAAATTTAATAACTTCATATATTTTATAATTAATGAATTATCCAAATAAACATTTCATTAGCTTAAATGATTTCATTTATTTTCAAAGCATAAAATGATTTTCATTTATTTTCAAAGCATAAAATGATTTCCATGAATATATGTTCTATATAAGAAATGAATTAAATCTAAAATCTTTTCCAAGGTTGTTATGAAGTTTTCAAATGAATTATCTTAATATAAAATATAATGGTGCACAAATTATTTTGAAATTAAAAATGAATACATTATTTTATTTCATTTTCTTATAGTTGTGTTATTTACTAGAACCAAAAATGAATTTAGTATTTGAAAATGAGTTTAAATAACTTAAATCCAAACATACTTGAATATGGGTTTTACAAATTTTATTTAGCCAAAAGAAAATTTAATTAAGATATAATTTCAAATTTGACTTTAAGTGTCAAATTTGTATTAAACCAATATTTCAAAATAATTAATTTTAAAAAGTTTTCAAAACATACCCACAAATGTTTTAAAGCATAGATATGAATTTTAAAAATTTATTGAAATTAATTTGACATCATTTGGACCACTAGATCAAAAGATATGAATTAAAAGAAAAATCAGAAAAGAAAAATGGTGACGTCACTGCTGATGTCACCTCGTCTTCAACCTCCGCATGCCAATCTCGCCCGAAAATCAGCCGGCGAATCCTCCTTCCAAATCGCGGCGTTCTTTGTGGGATTTGCTCCCCTCACCCCCCATATAAATCCCCACGTCCCCGCCTTCGTTTCCCCTCTGCCTCCTCTTCAAATCGCGCCTCCAGGCTGCCGCAAGAGCTCGCCGGAGTTGCTTCGGTCACCGCCGCCTTCTTCGTCAAATCCGGTGAGCTCCTTCGACCTCGGCCTTTTCCCTCCTCTCCATTTACCTTTTCTCACACGCGCGCACCTCCCCTGACCATCTCTTCGACGTTTTCGGCAGTGAAACTACCTGGGCGTGCTCAACCGATCTTCGCCGCCGTAGCCCACGCCTTCGGCCGCGATACCACGCCTCTACGTGAAGAAATCGGCTTCGCCAGCGTGTCCATCATCTCCGCCACGTCGCGATGCATCTCGCATCTACTCCCCGGAGCGAGGCCAGCACCGTAGCGACCGGAGCATGCTCGCCCGAGCCCAGCGCCGCCGTCCCCTCCATCTCCGACGACCATCCGCGCAGCCCGGTGAGCATCCTCTCCCAGAGCCGTCCGATCTAGAATCAACGCACGAGATTAGATCTTAAAACCCAACCGGTACGATCTGATCTGGACCGTCAGATATAGATCTGACGATCCAGATTCATCCACTTAACCACACCAGCGCCAGAGTGGCAGCCGCGTCAGCGCACAGTCAGCGCCACGTCAGATCCAGTCAGCGGCCCAGTCAACATATCTGGCATTTTTTCAGAAAAGCCCATGCATATTCAAACCTTCATAACTTTTTACTCACATATCCAAATTCAAATATTTTTATATATTTGGAAAGCCCTTTACATGTAGAATATTTTAGATCTGTTAAATTTCAAATTTGACTTAGTATAAATTATTCAAATTTCAAATGGATGATTTGAGTATATTTGTAATAACTTTAAATCTATAAATCAAAAAATTGCTAATAAAATTGTTATAGAAACTTTGGAATATTTGTAAGTTGATGCCTCTGTTATAAAATAATTTTGAGTATTATTTTGGGGATTTAATACTTATATGTTTTGTAACATCCCAACATTTTATAATGTTCAAAAATCACTAAAATTTAAAACTTTTCTTTTATTAAAATAAAATATTAAATACCTAAGGAAACCAGCTATAAAATACTCCAAACTTAATTGAGAGGGTTTAATAATTCAAATGTCTCAGTTTAAACATTTCATTATCCATTGTATTTCTTAAAACCTCCATATGTATTTTGACAAATGTTTTACAAACTTTCAAACCTTACCTTGTAATAAAAAGTTTCTTTATAAGTATTTGATTTAAATAACCTAGCCATAACTATTCATAAATTAAAATAATGTTTACAAGTATTCATTTAATATATTTAAAAACTGGATCTAGTTGTCAAATGGTTTTCATTCTTTTACCAGAACTCAAAACATAATTTTTGTTAATTTCAAGTCTATAGTTTATAACTTTAATAACTTCATAAATTAAAATCAATGAATTATCCTAATAAACATTTCATTTGCTTAAATAAAATTTCATTTATTTTCAAAGCATGAAACGATTAATGTATTCTAAATAAGAAAGGAAATTAAAATCTTTTCCAAATATGAAGTTCCACTGAATTATCTTAATATAAAATATAATAGTGCACAAATTATTTAGAATTAAAATGAATACATTATTTTCCCTTTTTATTTTCATATAGTAAGTGTTATGTTATTTAGGGTTATACTAAAACATAAAATGAATTTAGTATTTGAAAATGAGTTTAATTAACTTAAATTCAAACATATAAGAATGTGGTAATTTCATAAATTTAATTTAACCCCAAATAAAATTATTAAATTAATATTTTGAAAATTGACTTAAATGGGCAAATTTACATTTTATGAATATTCCAAAATAATTAATTTTATAAAGTTTTCAAAACATACCCACTAATGTTTTAAAACATAGATATGAATATTACAAATTTTTAGAAATTTATTTGACATCATTTGGACAATTTAATCAAAAGATATGAATTAAAAGAAAAATAAGAAAAACAAAAAAAGGAAAAATTGATGACGTCATCGCTGCCGTCACTGTGTCTTCCTCCTCCGGCCGAGAATTTTGCCCCCAAATCCTCCCCCGATTCTTTCCAAAATCCGAGCTCAAATCACGCTTTTCGGTTTCCTCTTCTGCCCTATAAATTCCCCCAGGCAATGCCGCACGTTTGCCCTCTCCTTCCTCTCTGTTTCGTGCCGCCAGGCTCAAGAAATCGCTCGCCAGAGTCCGCACCATCCGCCGCCGTTTTTCTTCAACCACCGGCGAGGTGAGCCACCCCCTCGCGCCAGAGACCCCATCTACCCTCATCCCCGTGTCCTGGCGCAACTCGTGAACCCCCTCCTCCCTTATTTCCTGTAGAAGAACGTCGAGGACGAGCTCGACGGAAGTCCGCCGCGCCCGAGCACCTTCGACCATGGCCCGCCGCCGCTCCGGGACGGCCGAGCGGACACCATCGCCACCATCCACCGTGCCGTGACGCGCCGCGCCTCCTCGTCACCTCCCCGAGCCCGGGAACCGACGGGAGTGTGGACTCCGTCCTCGACCGACGCCGGCGCCGCCACCATCGCCATCTCCGGTGAACCTCCGCCGCCACGATCTGGTCAAAGCACGGTGAGCGTCCGATCCACATCTTACGGCTGAGATTAGATCATGTTTCGAATCGGTACGGTTAGATCTGGATCGTAGATCTAGATCTGGACGGCCCAGATTCAATCACTTAATCCCAGTCAGCACGCATAGTCAGCGCCACGTCGTGCCTCGTCAGCGCCCAGTCAGCTGCCACATGGAAAATGATTTTCTTAATTAAATTTAATTGGCAGTTTTACAGAAACACCCCTGCCACTTAGATATGTCACAACTTTTTAACCACTTATCCAAATTTAACAAACTTTATATTTTTGGAAAGCCCTCGACATGTAGAATATTTTGGATCTGCCAAAATTCAAATTTGACTTAGTTTAAAATATTCAAATTTCAAATGGTGAATTTGAGTATTTTTGTCATAACTTTTAATCTGTAAAATTCAAAAATTACAAATAAAATTGTTTTGGAAACTTTAGAATATTTGTAAATTGATGCCACTGCTAGAAAATATTTTTGAGTAATTTTTGAATGAATTCATAGTTATATATATTTAATTTGAATGGTTTGACTATTTTCAACATAACTATTAATAAAAATATAAATTTTGATTAAAGTAAACTGCTATAAATTTAATTAAAATACCCCTGTCCATTAACACTATTTATAAAAATTTGTTATAAAAATATTAATCATAGAAAACTTTAATCTGATAATTATTCCTTTTATACTTTCCAAAAATTATAAACTAATAGATTTGCAATTATAAATTTATGCATACTTTATAAACATCGCAAAAAAAATTAGTATTATGAATTAAAATTGCATGTCATGCACAGCATATTTATTTAGTAGTTATATTTTCCCATAAGGAAAACTCCCCCCCCCCCCCCCCCCATTTTCCCAAAGTTAGGTTTATTTTCAAACTTAGCAATTTTGTGAAGTGCTACACTTAGACACTTAGAAATTTTTAAAACATGGAGCTGGAAGACCAATGAAGGACTTAGCCAAACGAGACTCCAGAAGAATCTCCAAGGAGTAGGAGCACTTAGAAGAAAGATCAAGAAGAAGTTCATGAAGACAACCAGAAATATTTTATAAGTCTTTCTCCCTTCTTCTTCTTTCTCCCTCCTTCTTCTGTTAGACTTCATGATGACTAAGTAAATCCAAGACCAGCCTCGAGGATACAAGAACCACCAAGACTGGAGATGAAGCCTGGAGGACAACTACATCTCTCTTTCTATCTTTTCCCCTCCCTTCTAATCTTGTCTTTCACATTTGACTTAAACAAATTTTGATCATGATGTTATCATCTTGAAGTAGTTGGATCATAGCGGCATAGTGGGATGAAGCGGCCTGGAAACAAACCTTACATGTCCACGTACATGAGACCTGTTCCACAATTTAAGTGGCTGGCCGGGTGTCTGTCTCTCTCACTTTAGTGAATATCAAATTTACAAAGAGTTGATAATAATTGTTGATCACCTCGAAGAATAGAACTAGTAATTTTCTCTAAGCAATTTGCACATCATGCATAAACATAATTCCTTAGAAAGTTTTATAAAACTTAATTATTCATCTAGTATGTGTTTAGTGTGTAGTGTGGAGTTGTGCTTGCTGTTGATTGTTGTATTGTTGCTTGTCCATACTGTTAGATTGAACGGAGAGTCCCGAGTATCGTTGAAAAGAGTTGTGAACAACGACAACATTCAAAGGCAAGTGGCACACCTCATAAACTTCCTAGTATTTTCTATGCATTACTTAGTGTATTTTTATATGCATGTGTAGGATAGTATTGCTATGCTAAACATGTGTAGAATTCCCTTACTCCTGTGTCTAGGTTCCTATATCATACTTAGCAGAAATATTGATGCTATGCAATTGATGAAAAGTTTTACAAATTATTAAGTGGCTACTCAGGGCTGTGCTCATGGTTGTCGTCGCCTAGGATGAATGTCTATTCTACTTAGGGCCGTGAGCATGGTGGTTTTCACCTGAGAGTACACATCCACTAAGTTAATGAATCACCTGGGTGGATTGGTTGAATGGTTTATGTTGAGTGGCTACTCAGGGCTGTGCTTGTGGTGGTCTTCGCCTAAGATAGTTTCTACTATACTTGGGGCCATGAGCATGGTGGTTTTCATCTGAGAGTGCACTTGTGGATGGCCACCCAGGGAACAGAGGAATCTGAAGAACTCCGAGTGACGATTGCTTCCCGTGCAACCTTTTGACAATGGGCTCTGTCTAGAATAATTAAGTTGTGGGGGTGCAACCTGTCAGCTTGACAAGCATATGTAGGGGGGTGATAGGTGGAACGGGTCTTGCTAGTATGGTTGCATTCTTCTTCTGAAAGTTCTTGTCTCAATTCTCTCCTTTCCATAATACACTCCGCGTGTATAGGATTTCTCGGACAAATTGAGACTAAAGGTGAAAGTGCACAACCTCTGCAGAGTGTAAAACTAAGTACTTAGCCGTGTCCCCGGTACGGACAATTTGAGCAGCTGATCACGGACGTCAACGGAGGATTCCACCATTCTAACTTCAGAAATAAAACTTGATGGGTGAACAATGGAAGATGAGATTTATGGTTTTCATGCCATACTTGTCTTGATTTGAAGAAAGTATTTTCCAAAAAGATAGGAAAAATTGGCTTTATGCAAAATAGCATTGAACTCCACCAGCCAAATATGCATATAGGCTTTAGAGTTATTCCATTAAGTGTCCACCATAGTGTCACTTGCCAGACTCCATTTTAATGGAATCTGACCCACGTTGTTGCAATATTTTTCTTATTGCAGATTGTTTAGATGACGAGTGAGGTTTCGTTGATAGGTTTCGAGTCTACAACCAACATGTTTTCGCCTGTGGCAGCATGAAAGTGATAGAGACTCACTGCTATTGTATTTCCGTTGTGTACTATTTCAAAGCTAGCTTTATGCTATGCAACTTGTAATGAATATTTTGAAATTTTGGATCATCGATGTAATAAAATTGACGCTTTGTTGTGATGCTACATCGTAAACTGTGTGTGCAAATGAATCGATCCAGGGATTTGCACTATACACAGGTATCTGCCTTATTTTAAGTGCAGGTACGCTACAGATGGTATCAGAGCACTGTGTTGCCTGTAGGTTCGAAACCCCTAGGATTGGACTGAGACCCCAAAGGTTAAATAGTTAACTAAACTAGGTTTCCAAAACATGAGTAAATTTTTGAAATTTCCTTTAATATTGTTTTACATTATATTGTCTTGCATCTTTCCCTTTCCTTTTAAATTCCAATACTCTTACCTGTTCAAAATTTTAGATGGGAGAGTACACTGAGACTGCGTATGCTGGAGTTTTGTCGGGTTTCATCTTTGGGAGGCAGCTGTCTAGGTTGACAAGTGTATTGAAGCTACAACCACCCTATTTCCGAGGAAGGAAGGAGGAGACCGACATACCCCATGGGACACGTTGGGAAATCCGCACCATCATGACACCGGATCCTACGATGCCAGACTTCGAGCCCGTGGACTATGTCACCTACTACCCAGAGTGGATTGAGGGAGTGAACATAGCTATGGTGGACTTAATGGCTCGTTTGTGTTACAAGTATCGCAACAAGCTAGCACCAGGATCGCCCTTCCGTGCCTTTGGGAAGAGGGATGCACATGGTCTCTCGATGGCTCACACGGGAAATCGCCTGGACCTGCCCATCGTTAACAAGACGTTTGAAGACTTGGATTTTCTCATCAACTGTCTGACCAGGAGGGTCCAACAGGCTTATGACGTCGCGGATCATGCACAAGCCGTCATACACGCAAAAACCCAAGAACTCCAGGCTTCTGAAAATCTTACTGGTCATTTGGAGGAACTCGTCCATGACCTACATTTGGAGAACATTGGCAAGGATGAGCAAATTGCCATGCTTGAGGCGCAACTCATTCCACCTCCACCACCGCCAGTAGCTGAAGAAGGAGGTGACCAGGGCACTGGAGATGTGACTGTACCTGCAGCTACGAAGGAGGAAGGACCAGAGGAAGAAGACCCCGAAGAGGTGCTGTTTGAAGAGTCAACTGAGGGAGAAGTCACGCCTGTAGCAAATAACCACGCAATAAAACGCAAGCGAAATATTTCGGAGGAATAAGTGTAGCAACACCAACCACGTTAGAGGGACCACCATTTATCTCATTTAGCTTATCGTATCGATTTGATGTATTGACCTATCAAATTATGGTATGGCAGTACTCTCGTTTTTGTAATTCCATGACATTGATGTGATTTCGTTCAATAAATGATTAGTTCGAGTTCTCAAAATAAGTGTGGAATTTATGTGGTTGCTTGTGTTTTAATCATGTTGATAGATTTGTTAGTAATTGGTTGTCTTGTTCTCAAATTAGTAAGTTCTCCATGGTACTTATAAATTAACTCATTCATTCTCTAAAAATCAGCAGATGTCTCACTTCAATGTCACCAACAATAAATTTTACCCCACTACCCGAATTCTGTTAAGGGAACCGAGTCAGAAGGTGATCAATGACCACTCGCCTAAGATTGATCAAAATCATAGGGATGTTGAAGAGGACCCTATGACCAAACTAAAGGCATGCAAAACTTGTGGAGAGATAGGACATACGTCCGAAGATTGCTCTGATGAGTGGCCCCATGGTCACATTAGACGTCCAAGTAATGGACGCCGTTCCAAAAGGATTATTTGCTTCCTGTGTGAAGGAACGACCCATGTACCAATCCAATGTCCCTATTATCCCTTGGTGCAACAAGCTAACCAGCAAGCCAAGGAAGGAATGCAACAGTCTCTCATGAAGATCCTGGAGGAACAAAGACAAAAGAGTGGATCCAAGAAGAATCTTAGCCACTTAACATGCTACAGGTGCAAGGATAAGGACACTATGCCAGTTGCTGCCCTGAGTGGAAGAGGATTAAATATCTTCAAGGAGCGAGTGGAAAACGAGGGTGCTCAAACATCTCGTAACTACCACTTGTCATTGTATTCGAATACTTGTATGCTCTACAACGGAGAAATAAAAGGAAATTCAAAAAGGGATTAAAACAAGGTTTCTAGACTGACCACAAAATTTTCTTTTAAGGGTGGTAGCCACCTAGATAATTCAAACCCAGTCGCTTAAACCCAGAGATCTCAAACTATTTATCTTTCTATCCTCCTAATCAGAAAAATCATCCGCTGCCAAGTTTTCAAGTTTCCATGTCAGGAATTTCATTTCTCAAACATCTCGAGCTATCAAAATCATTTCGAGTATTTGCTTTGTCTTTCTAGCTTCTTCGAATCTCGAGGACGAGATTCCTTTTAAGGGTGGTAGTCTGTAACATCCCAACATTTTATAATGTTCAAAAATCACTAAAATTTAAAACTTTTCTTTTATTAAAATAAAATATTAAATACCTAAGGAAACCAGCTATAAAAGACTCCAAACTTAATTGAGAGGGTTTAATAATTCAAATGTCTCAGTTTAAACATTTCATTATCCATTGTATTTCTTAAAACCTCCATATGTATTTTGACAAATGTTTTACAAACTTTCAAACCTTACCTTGTAATAAAAAGTTTCTTTATAAGTATTTGATTTAAATAACCTAGCCATAACTATTCATAAATTAAAATAATGTTTACAAGTATTCATTTAATATATTTAAAAACAGGATCTAGTTGTCAAATGGTTTTCATTCTTTTACCAGAACTCAAAACATAATTTTTGTTAATTTCAAGTCTATAGTTTATAACTTTAATAACTTCATAAATTAAAATCAATGAATTATCCTAATAAACATTTCATTTGCTTAAATAAAATTTCATTTATTTTCAAAGCATGAAACGATTAATGTATTCTAAATAAGAAAGGAAATTAAAATCTTTTCCAAATATGAAGTTCCACTGAATTATCTTAATATAAAATATAATAGTGCACAAATTATTTAGAATTAAAATGAATACATTATTTTCCCTTTTTATTTTCATATAGTAAGTGTTATGTTATTTAGGGTTATACTAAAACATAAAATGAATTTAGTATTTGAAAATGAGTTTAATTAACTTAAATTCAAACATATAAGAATGTGGTAATTTCATAAATTTAATTTAACCCCAAATAAAATTATTAAATTAATATTTTGAAAATTGACTTAAATGGGCAAATTTACATTTTATGAATATTCCAAAATAATTAATTTTATAAAGTTTTCAAAACATACTCACTAATGTTTTAAAACATAGATATGAATATTACAATTTTTTAGAAATTTATTTGACATCATTTGGACAATTTAATCAAAAGATATGAATTAAAAGAAAAATCAGAAAAACAAAAATAGGAAAAATTGATGACGTCATCGTTGACGTCACTGTGTCTTCCTCCTCCGGCCGAGAATTTCGTCCCCAAATCCTCCCCCGATTCTTTCCAAAATCCGAGCTCAAATCACGCTTTTCGGTTTCCTCTTCTGCCCTATAAATTCCCCCAGGCCATGCCGCACGTTTGCCCTCTCCTTCCTCTCTGTTTCGTGCCGCCAGGCTCAAGAAATCGCTCGCCGGAGTCCGCACCATCCGCCGCCGTTTTTCTTCAACCACCGGCGAGGTGAGCCACCCCCTCGCGCCAGAGACCCCATCTACCCTCATCCCCGTGTCCTGGCGCAACTCGTGAACCCCCTCCTCCCTTATTTCCTGCAGAAGAACGTCGAGGACGAGCTCGACGGAAGTCCGCCGCGCCCGAGCACCTTCGACCACGGCCCGCCGCCGCTCCGGGACGGCCGAGCGGACACCATCGCCACCATCCACCGTGCCGTGACGCGCCGCGCCTCCTCGTCACCTCCCCGAGCCCGGGAACCTACGGGAGCGTGGACTCCGTCCTCGACCGACGCCGGCGCCGCCACCATCGCCATCTCCGGTGAACCTCCGCCGCCACGATCTGGTCAAAGCACGGTGAGCGTCCGATCCACATCTTACGGCTGAGATTAGATCATGTTTCGAATCGGTACGGTTAGATCTGGATCGTAGATCTAGATCTGGACGGCCCAGATTCAATCACTTAATCCCAGTCAGCACGCACAGTCAGTGCCACGTCGTGCCTCGTCAGCGCCCAGTCAGCTGCCACGTGGAAAATGATTTTCTTAATTAAATTTAATTGGCAGTTTTACAGAAACACCCCTGCCACTTAGATCTGTCACAACTTTTTAACCACTTATCCAAATTTAACAAACTTTAAATTTTTGGAAAGCCCTCGACATGTAGAATATTTTGGATCTGCCAAAATTCAAATTTGACTTAGTTTAAAATATTCAAATTTCAAATGGTGAATTTGAGTATTTTTGTCATAACTTTTAATCTGTAAAATTCAAAAATTACAAATAAAATTGTTTTGGAAACTTTAGAATATTTGTAAATTGGTGCCACTGCTATAAAATATTTTTGAGTAATTTTTGAATGAATTCATAGTTATATATATTTAATTTGAATGGTTTGACTATTTTCAACATAACTATTAATAAATATATAAATTTTGATTAAAGTAAACTGCTATAAATTTAATTAAAATACCCCTGTCCATTAACACTATTTATAAAAATTTGTTATAAAAATATTAATCATAGAAAACTTTAATCTGATAATTATTCCTTTTATACTTTCCAAAAATTATAAACTAATAAATTTGCAATTATAAATTTATGCATACTTTATAAACATCGCAAAAAAAATTAGTATTATGAATTAAAATTGCATGTCATGCATAGCATATTTATTTAGTAGTTATATTTTCCCATAAGGAAAACTCCCCCCCCCCCCCCCCCATTTTCCCAAAGTTAGGTTTATTTTCAAACTTAGCAATTTTGTGAAGTGCTACACTTAGACACTTAGAAATTTTTAAAACATGGAGCTGGAAGACCAATGAAGGACTTAGCCAAACGAGACTCCAGAAGAATCTCCAAGGAGTAGGAGCACTTAGAAGAAAGATCAAGAAGAAGTTCATGAAGACAACCAGAAATATTTTCTAAGTCTTTCTCCCTTCTTCTTCTTTCTCCCTCCTTCTTCTGTTAGACTTCATGATGACTAAGTAAATCCAAGACCAGCCTCGAGGATACAAGAACCACCAAGACTGGAGATGAAGCCTGGAGGACAACTACATCTCTCTTTCTATCTTTTCCCCTCCCTTCTAATCTTGTCTTTCACATTTGACTTAAACAAATTTTGATCATGATGTTATCATCTTGAAGTAGTTGGATCCTAGCGGCATAGTGGGATGAAGCGGCCTGGAAACAAACCTTACATGTCCACGTACATGAGACATGTTCCACAATTTAAGTGGCTGGCCGGGTGTCTGTCTCTCTCACTTTAGTGAATATCCAATTTACAAAGAGTTGATAATAATTTTTGATCACCTCGAAGAATAGAACTAGTAATTTTCTCTAAGCAATTTGCACATCATGCATAAACATAATTCCTTAGAAAGTTTTATAAAACTTAATTATTTATCTAGTATGTGTTTAGTGTGTATTGTGGAGTTGTGCTTGCTGTTGATTGTTGTATTGTTGCTTGTCCATACTGTTAGATTGAACGGAGAGTCCCGAGTATCGTTGAAAAGAGTTGTGAACAACGACAACATTCAAAGGCAAGTGGCACACCTCATAAACTTCCTAGTATTTTCTATGCATTACTTAGTGTATTTGTATATGCATGTGTAGGATAGTATTGCTATGCTAAACCTGTGTAGAATTCCCTTACTCCTGTGTCTAGGTTCCTATATCATACTTAGCAGAAATATTGATGCTATGCAATTGATGAAAAGTTTTACAAATTATTAAGTGGCTACTCAGGGCTGTGCTCATGGTTGTCGTCGCCCAGGATGAATGTCTATTCTACTTAGGGCCGTGAGCATGGTGGTTTTCACCTGAGAGTACACATCCACTAAGTTAATGAATCACCTGGGTGGATTAGTTGAATGGTTTATGTTGAGTGGCTACTCAGGGCTGTGCTTGTGGTGGTCTTCGCCTAAGATAGTTTCTACTATACTTGGGGCCATGAGCATGGTGGTTTTCATCTGAGAGTGCACTTGTGGATGGCCACCCAGGGAACAGAGGAATCTGAAGAACTCCGAGTGACGATTGCTTCCCGTGCAACCTTTTGACAATGGGCTCTGTCTAGAATAATTAAGTTGTGGGGGTGCAACCTGTCAGCTTGACAAGCAGATGTAGGGGGATGATAGGTGGAACGGGTCTTGCTAGTATGGTTGCATTCTTCTTCTGAAAGTTCTTGTCTCAATTCTCTCCTTTCCATAATACACTCCGCGTGTATAGGATTTCTCGGACAAATTGAGTCTAAAGGTGAAAGTGCACAACCTCTGCAGAGTGTAAAACTAAGTACTTAGCCGTGTCCCCGGTACGGACAATTTGAGCAGCTGATCACGGACGTCAATGGAGGATTCCACCATTCCAACTTCAGAAATAAAACTTGATGGGTGAACAAGGGAAGATGAGATTTATGGTTTTCATGCCATACTTGTCTTGATTTGAAGAAAGTATTTTCCAAAAAGATAGGAAAAATTGGCTTTATGCAAAATAGCCTTGAACTCCACCAGCCAAATATGCATATAGGCTTTAGAGTTATTCCATTAAGTGTCCACCATAGTGTCACTTGCCAGACTCCATTTTAATGAAATCTGACGCACGTTGTTGCAATATTTTTCTTATTGCAGATTGTTCAGATGACGAGTGAGGTTTCGTTGATAGGTTTCGAGTCTACAACCAACATGTTTTCGCCTGTGGCAGCATGAAAGTGATAGAGACTCACTGCTATTGTATTTCCGCTGTGTACTATTTCAAAGCTAGATTTATGCTATGCAACTTGTAATTAATATTTTGTAATTCTGGATCATCGATGTAATAAAATTGACGCTTTGTTGTGATGCTACATCGTAAACTGTGTGTGCAAATGAATCGATCCAGGGATTTGCACTATACACAGGTATCTGCCTTATTTTAAGTGCAGGTACGCTACATGTTTAAACTAAATAGTTTGAATAATTTTGACATAACTATTAATAGAAACATTATTTTTGAGTAAATCCAATTGCTATAAATTTAATTAAATCCCTTTTGTCTATTAACACCATCTATATGAAAATTGTGTTATAAAAATTTATTCACATAAAACTTTAATGTATATGTTTTCCTTTTATTATGTTTTGCAAAAATAGAGATTAATTAAATTGCATCTATAGCCTCATGCATATTTTATAAATATCACAAAAATTAGTGTGATGTTTTCTTCATATTTTCGCCATGCACACTGGCCTCCTCAAAAGCATCATCAAATTGTTGTTGGTGCGGCTGACGTTGGTCCAAAGCATGACGCAACGTATCAATGGACTGCTGTAAGGTGTGCACACTCGTTTGGAGAGTATCAACCATGGTTTGAATGGTATTCACTGTGGTGTCAGTGGCGTCGAACTTGAGCTGCATGACTTGCATGTAGTTGGCAACGGCGTCAGTATTTTTCTCAAACAGCCTGCCCAAGTGATCACGCAAATGCTCATAGTCGCTCCAGGTGACAGTAGTATTCGCATCCTTTTTCTGCATCACAATCTCATCACTAGAAGACATGATTAGTAGGTTAGTGTAAAAAACAAAATCGATATGGTGGTACGCTCACAACTCACTCAACCAACAAGAAAAGGTAATCTGAAAATTCCAAAGTGAATAGCAATGCGTACCCGATCGTAGTGAGGACTAAATGCACGAATGTGATGAAGTGAATATCAGGGTATGAAAACGGTCACACGACAAGGCAGGGTATGAATGGTGGAGCTGTAGGTATGGAATCCTAACAACACCAACTACAAATCCTATTTGCTGCTCGTGTGATACACAAAGACACAGGAAACACACACGTGTAGAAAATTGGGGCAAAGCAACTCTAGGACTGAGCACAAGTATATGGAGATATGTCCGAAGTATAGCTCGTGTTGCAATGCACTGGAAGGACACTAGCACGTTGCTCAAAGAGTAGACGCAGGCGCAAGATTGCTCAAGAACTAGTCGTGTCATAAAGGATGATATGCACTTTGGCCTCTTCTTTTCTCTGAATTTTTTTTTTTTGATTCTTGTCTTTTTTTTTTGACTTTTTCAATGTTCTATAGCCAGCAATTTGATAGACACAAGACACACGATATGTAGCAGCCTGGGAGCACAAAACGTTAGCTAGTCCTATATGGGTAAGCTCCTAACACTGCTGTAGAAGGGTTGTGTCTAAGGTTTGAGCACAAAAGTGGCAAAAAGAAATACTTCCCGACGTTTTTTGGGGATTCTGAAACGTCGAAAGCCATAAACAGACGAAGTGAGTTTGACTGCCTTCGCTTCCGTCTCCTCTTCAAAACGAGCTAAAAATCGTCCAAATCAGAGTTCGTATGCAAAAGTTATGGCGCTCTGAATTTCTGCCGGAAACTGTCTACGACACGGAGTCGGAAACGGAAAGATTGACGAAAACAGCGACGTATATCGCTCGAAACTGCCGATCCAGTGACGGAAACTGAACGGACGTCGGAAATAACTGTTTTTTTTTTTTTGACAAGGACTCCGAAACAAACTCAAACTTGACACGGAAAGACTAAACCCTAAACCTAAACAAACACGAAGACACAAACGGAAAAAAAAGGAATACGCAACGGATCAACACGAACTTCAAACTAGAGATGCAATCGATGCTATCTAGGCTAAGGAGAAATCTAACCCTAATTTTTTTTGGCTTTTTCTGTATAGGACGAAAATAAACTAATCTACAGGAAGGATTTGTGGATGCTCACCGAGTAAACGCTGGAAATCTGATACCAGAAAATAAACTAATATACTTCATTTCAAACTTAATCAATTCGGCACTCGAAATACTTAAATGGACCAAAATTATCCATTACTTCTTTCATTGCCTTTATGACTAAATTCAATGGTGTTTGTTCTTTGGACACATAATTTTATCATTCCCGCTATTATAAATGTATATTATACGCATAATGTAATTGAGATGTGATGCAAATTACTCATAATATGAAACAACTGCTTTGTTTCATAACATAAAACAACTGATTTGTTCTATATGAATAATTATGTCTTGTAACATTCAAGACACCAAACTAGATCACACTCTCACTATTACAAAATGTCTTATCAAAAACTATTGATGATAACTAATATGATATCTCGAGGGCGTGAGCACTACTGTCCATGAACTAGCCATCACTTGTGCACTGTCACGTCACCCTTTGCCGCATACTTGTGATAATCAGGGACTGTTTCATAAACAGAACAAGTATCAAATACTTTTCATCAAGTATGAGAAGAATACATTTATATCTTCGTATATCAAATATACCCGTAGCGACGAAGAACTCTTCTTCGATGGAGTCAACTTTTAGAGATTAGAACTTTTTCACGAACGTGAAGAAGCTCATCGTGTCTCTATAGCATATTCACGCACTTGCTATTCACAGCTAGGAGGCAAAGCGCAATCTTTATTGCACTGGAGTTCGCTATCTAGAAATCGTAGATATTCGTAAGCCTGAAGTAGATGTCATACAACTTCTTCAATTGAGTCTCCAAACAGGTATGCTCCCCATGTGAATGGTCCGGAACTTTCTGAGCTGTCTGAACTGCTCAAGACTCAATTCGTCTTTGAAGTGACCTTTGATCGCATCAATCACGACATATGGCTCCATGTGTTGAAACAACTTTCAACTCTGGTGCTAGGCATAC
Organism: Poa annua; assembly: GCA_026929855.1. Taxonomy (NCBI): domain Eukaryota; kingdom Viridiplantae; phylum Streptophyta; class Magnoliopsida; order Poales; family Poaceae; genus Poa; species Poa annua. Next base: position 86,281,063 of record CM049430.1, read on the forward strand.
GCTCATGACGACCTTCACTTCCATGAAAATATCATGATGCTTACGGAACTCATCATCTTCCTCCTTGCTAGCAGAATCATCTGGTCTAACTCCTAATTAATGTTCTAGGACATATAGGATGTTTGTTGTGCTTGGAGAATGTTTCTAAAACCAATGTACCAGCTGATGAAGGTTGACCCGTCGGCTTCTAAGGTAGAATCCGGGCTCTTGAGGAAGTAACCGAAGTATAGTTGCGTAGTCTACAGATGTGATCGCAAAAGAGGTAAGGTAAAGTTTATAATATATAGGTGAGTTTTAGTTTTATAATCACATTATCAAAACACACCACACCAAGATTATTATCCCTAAAAATAATAATGGCGATTACACGACCCTCATCCACCACACCACCCCTGATCATCACGGCCGGCAGCACAGCTTCAAAGGTGGACATAAAATGTCGATCACAACAACTCTGTGACTCGTGCTCGATCATTCGATCTTCCCGTGTTCCGAGGCCATATCTGCATATGCTAGGCTCGCCAATCAAAACTTGAAGACCATGCGCGTGCAACATGGCTTACACCCACTGTATGCGAACGACGAGATGTCTGACACCCATTCATCACGGCATGCCTCATAACGTAGAACTTTCTTGGTGGTGCGCAACGAGGGAGAACACAATTTTGGTATTTGTTAGTGATCATCCTATTCATGATGCTACCGTTGTATATCTAGCATATAAGCAATCAATAGGATGCACACACAACAGCACACAATAATGATGCAATGAAGTGCGATGCGACATGGTCGATGCGCCTGGACCTTCATGGCGCCATGTGCCTGGCCCCCCGGCGCCCCGGCATGGCTCCGAGTCTACGGAGCCCTCCATTGCCTCCGACAGTACGAGTAATATCAAACTTACCGTAACCATGTCACATAAAATAACGCCTCTGCAAAACAAAGTTAGACGCCTCTAGTTTTATTTAGTTTTGCAAGTTTTACGTGGCATATAGGCTTATTCGTAAGAGAATCGCTTCCCTACCTACGAACTTTGTACCACAACGTCGATCGTATAATTGCATGTTTAAGCATCCCTTTCGGGCCCTCCATTAAAAATGCTTTGCCGACTAGAGAGAAAGAAACAGACACCCGCCAGCCACAGATACGGTGCAAGCCGTATGTCAGTAGTGAAACCAGTCTCGCGTAAGCGTACGGGTAAAGTCGGTCCGGGCCGCTTCATCAACTCAATACCGAAGGCATTGCAAGTGCACGCTAGAGGGTAGCAAATATAAGAAAGATGTCCTCATTCAACATGAGTTCTAACCATACCAGCAGTACTACGCATAGATCGGCTCTGATACCACTGAATGGGGTTACGGTGCAGAAAACAATAATTTTCTAGCGTATGAAACCCTAACTAGCCAGGATCTATCTATCTAGTACATATGATAACGGTGGCGGAACGGGTTACATTACCTCCATGTAGACCGATAGCGGGGATTACGCTCTCGCACAAGCGTTGACGATGAAGTCGTACGTAGCCGGCCTCGAGGTCGCGGAGAACTTGCCGCGATGATGTAGACGATGACACCGGGGTGTCGATGATGACCTGCGTCGACGGGCGTCGGGCGGAAGATGGCGAGGCGCCGGCGGCAGGGGGGTGCGCCGGCGGCAAGGGGGGCGGCGCGGCGGCTGCAGGGGCGAGACGACGTCGCCCAGACTCCTCAAAAGAGTTACCTCCGAGCACTCGCAAACATACGAAGCTTAACGACAACCCCCGGTCATTCAGATCCAGCTGAAATCGCAGTGGTAGAACTTTTCTGGAATCCAGCAGGGCAACGGTGCCCGACGGTATGGCTTAGGTGGAGAGAGGAGGCAAAACGGGTGGAGAAGCAACTCGGCCGGCATGCTATACAATTAATTAAGGTACAGTTTCCATCGAGTGCTCTGATGATTGAGATGACGCCTCCCACCTCCCCACCTGGCGACTCCAAGGGCGATGACGCCGCCGCCACCATCTAGGGACCCTCCGGCGGTCCTTCTTCGAGGATTAGCGGGATGGATCCTCTTAATGATCCTTCATCCATCGCTCATTCATTGGATTTTTCCATCGGTCATCGTTTTCGATCTAAGGTTCGTGATCTCTTTTCCATCTCTGTCAGTCCGATCTCCGCTTCCCACCGGTTCTACCTAGTAGTTTCTTTTGGCCGCGCCTCTTTCCGTTTGGATGAGATCATTGTCAGTCTGGCCCTCTCGGCATCTTTGGGGGTTGCTTTTGATGAGATTGGCACGACCCGTTTGGCAGATCGAGTTTTTAAGTTTGCAGTCAGTTCAAAAGCTGTGGGTTTCATGATCCATAATTTGAGATCTATCAAGTGTACTCAGTTTATTTGTTACTTTCATCTCTGGGGTAAAGGAGGTCCGAACTGGCAGCGGGAGGAGCAGCGTTGGTTAATTGAATCATCTTCTGAATGGTCCACTCAGGGATTTTCACGTCGATCTCGTTTTGCTTCTGAAAACCATGCAATACCCCATGATCCTCGTGTTTCTAAGGTTTTCAATCGGCTCCATTCTCAGCTTGCACCTCCTCTGATTGACCCGATATCTACCGTTCTGACGGGGGCAAACTCAGTTCGCTTGGAGTTAGGTCACTTGATCAGGATAATCGATCGAATTGCATCCTGCCTACTCGCACAGTTCATCAGGAGAGAGGTCTGCCTGAGCGGGAATCGCGCGTTTTGTTTCCCATTCAGTTACCTAGACTACAATGGTTGCCTGTTTCTCGGCCCGATACGACTAAGTCCCCTGTTGGCCCATCTAGCCCTTCTCTGGCAGCCCATCTGGCCTCTCAGCCAAACGTGTTAGCAGCGGATTCTTTTTGCTCCCGTTGCCTTGATTACCGCCACTTAAGGATTCATTGCACTAATCAGATTCGTTGCCGATCTTGTTGGAATTATGGTCACCTTGCAAAATTTTGCTTTTCCAAGCATATCTATAAAAGGAAATATCGGGCAGTCGCCAAACAGACACCTTTTATTCCACCTGATACACAACTTGTCGACTCGTCTCCCCAGATTGAGAAAACCCTCGACCTTGCCGCTGCTCCCTGTCCCGGTGTCTCTGCTGCTCTGCTGACGCTATCCGGCGTCGGTGTAGCCATGGCTAACTACCCCTGTGATCCTATCCCTCACCTCCCTCCAGGCTATGCATTATCCCTTTCAACAACCTCCGTCCGCAGCGTGGCTATGTTGTGCTTGGAGGCTCCTTCCCGGAGGTTAGTGACGACTGGGCGATTATCAGATTGGAACCTGAACCTAGCTGGGATCCGTTCGAAGGTACCTCTGCATTGCTTACTGCTTACTTCCATCAGAGAGGCTTTGAGTTTCGCCAGATTAGTCATTGTGCCATGGGAACTGCGTTGGTTCGTTTTGATGGTGTTATTGACAGAGACATCGCTATTAGAAACAGCCCATACTTTATTGGTGATACTGTTCTTAGAGTGATTGAACATGATAAGGGATTGAATTTTCGGTCTGCAACCTTTACTCATGATGTGTGGATAATGTTACTGAATTTCCCGCCTGAATGTTGGAACTTAAGCTCCATTGTTACTACATTTGCACCCTACGGTCGTTTTCTGATCTGGAACCGTGATGAGGATAACAAAGCACGAATTCTGGTTAAGATTAGGGCGTTTGATCTTGAGAAAATTCCAGGCAGCATTGTGGTGATTCAAAACTTCAGTGCGGACGGTCAAGGAGGCAGTTGGTCTTGTCCATGTCATCTGCTTAATACTCATATGCTTGGTGCTGGTGCTGGTGATGAGGACCCTCTCCCGCCTGACGGAGAGAATCCCCATTGAACGGATAGACGTCGCCTAGAGGGGGGGTGAATAGGCGATTTAAAACTTTTTCCGAGGAGCCGGAATATCCGGTCCACGAATGACCCGGAAATTCCGAGGAGCCGGAATATCCGGTCCAAGAGTGGCCCGGAAATTCCGGTATGCTTGATAAAGGCGGAATAAAACTAGATGTTTACTTTAACAAGCATACAACCTAGATATATAAACTAGGCTCACCTATGTGCACCAACAACTTAAGCTAAGCAATACAAGTAACAAGATGATAGCAAGATATATGACTTCAAGCACGAAGGCTATCACAATGTAAAGTGCATAAGTAAAGAGCTCGGGTATAGAAATAACCGAGGCACGCGGAGACGAGGATGTATTCCCGAGTTCCACCCAAAGGTGTACGTCTCGTTTGGAGAGGTGTGCGCAACCACAACAGGTTAGCTGCAACGCCACAAAGGCTCACCTTCTTCTCCTGATGAACTCAACCACAAAAGGTTGCGAGTTCACCTTCCACTATTGATCTCCTTTGGGGCGGAATTTCCCGGAAATTCCGAGTCCATGAAATTTCCGAGTTGAAATTCCGGCTGGAGTCAGAACCAAAACCAAACTTTTCCTTAGCGATTTCTGGAGGACTTTTCTGGGGGCACTCGGAAATTCCGGTAGACGGAAATTTCCGAGCACAATTTCCGACTGGAGTCAGAACCCTTTTTCTCCTTTCCTTAGCCGTTTTCTTGGATGAGCTGGGGAACCGGAAATTCCGGTAGGGCGGAATATCCGACCCCAATAATCCGAATCAGCAGAACACCGAAACGAAAACTGCTATAACTTTTGCAAATGAACTCCAAATGAGGTGAGACCAATTTTTGTTGGAAATATTGCATCCCATAAATAGAGTAAAATCTCCACACATGGCAAGGTGTGGGACTTTCCTCAAGGTAGAACCGGCAATATTTCCGCCACCGAAAACGCAACAAGTTGTCCAAAGTAAAACCGATTTCGATGAACTAGAGCTTGACATGGAGATGAACCAAGCTCTAATTCCTCACTAACATAAAAGCCAAATAAGAACCAAGAAACATGATATGCCAAGTATTCAAAGGTTTGAGCTCTCCACAAGAATGCGATCAAGTGACTAACTTGAGAACCCCTCTTGATAGTACGCCTATCTATCCTATAGCCCTATCAAGATCATACCTTTGCCTTGAGCATTCCACTTGAGTTAGATGAAGACTATCTTGATCTCTTCAAGTGGGTCATCTTTCTTGATTGCGCGTCCAAACACTTGCTTGATGAAGACTTCTCCAAATACTCGCCCATGCTCATAATGGGAGAGTCTCGCTAAGCTTCGTCTTCATGTATCCATTGCAAGCACCAAGCATAGGATCTTTTCGAGAAAGCTTCTCTTGGTCTTGCACAACTCATCTTTTCTTCACTAAGATGATGTCTTGAATCTTCAAGACATTCTTGCAATAAGCTTCACTCAACACATGAGCTTCAAGAGTTCAACACATGAACTCCACCATTCCATGGACAAGATCTATAAGGATATCTCAATGCAAACATTAGTCCATAGAGATTGTCATTCAATTACCAAAACCACACATGAGGGAAAATTCTCTTTCACCCATCTTATTCCAATTGTGGTGGATGGGTTTGCTATGTGGCATGCTGAAAACGAAGGACCTGAACCTGATGCTGTCCCAGTTCAGAATATCGACGACCCTGTTCTTCAGACACCTCCTCAGAGTCATGTTGCCCATGCAAATGCTCAGGAGGGATTTGCACCAGAGATAGATCAAGAAGATGTGGTTCTTGTTCAGGAAGTGGTGTTGCAGGAGCATGACCCAGTGGAAGCTGTTGAGGATTTACCTGTTGCTGGCCCCAATGCCCAAGAGGTGTCTGCTGCTATTGAGGATGAACTTCATTTACCTGTTAATGTTGCAGAGCACTCTAAGGATGCTGCAGATTCTATTTCTGCTTCAGCACAGAATGTTGCAGATGCTCAGTCTTTGCCTTCACAGAACTACCTTGCTGCAGTTCAGAATTTGCTAACCTCTATTACTGCCTCACCAACTGATCTCCTATCTTCTTTATCTGACAATATAGTTGTGGGCACATCTTGTCAGATTGTCGAGGTGGAAACAGATGGGTCTTCTCAGAGCAAATGCTTTCTTCATATCAACACAAAAGCTGCCAATCCTAAACCTTCTTCTTCGGTGCAGCTAACTGAACTAGAGGATGAGGGAACTGTTCTGGTCCCTGCTTCTGTCTCTGTCAGGAAGAGAAAGTGTAAATCTCCTTACACTACTGAGCTAGTTAGGAGGAGCTCCAGGTTAGCTAAAATCAAGGATGGATTCAAGGATGCCAAAGATGCTGAGGTTTATGCCAAAGATCATGTGAAAAAATACACTGCCTCTGTCATTGATTCTGAAGCTGCCACACCTCCTCACTTGCCTATTGATCTATTGCAGTCCATTGCTACTGGGCCCTGCCAGATGCATCTTGATGATGTTTCTGATGATCATCTCAACTATGATAGTACCAATGATAGTGCGGAATGAAGCTACTTCATGCTGGGGTCTGATCCTTTCTGACGAGCGCAGTCAGATTCAAAGGATCTATTTTGTGGTCTCTTTTGTTCTGAATTTTATGAGTCAATGGCATGTAATAAGACTGTATTTGGCTTTATGTTGCGCAGTGAACACCTATCTCGTGTCTGTGTGTGGTGGAAGATCTGTGATGCTGTGTGGGGATCATGTGTTATATCAGTACTCGTTGTCTCACTCTACTTTGTCGGTGACTAGTTGGTGTTCTGTCATCCTTATCTGGCAGTTATGTTTTTGGTGGTCTTGCTGTTTTGCATGTTATGGGCATTTTAGGCTCTGCGTCTTTTCTTTGTTCACATGCATTTGCTATCTTACATGCAAACTGAGCTTTTTAATTCTGCTCAGTGCTCACTCACCTGCATTGGTTTTTAATGAGTAGAAAATGGATTATCTTGGACTGGAATTTACGGGGGATTAATTCCCAATTGAGGTGGAATGGCATCAGACAAAATATAGAGGAATCTAATTGCAACATCTTGTGTTTCCAAGAAACTAAAAGAGAGAATTTTGACCTGTCTTATATCAGAAACTTTGCGCCACGGCGTTTTGATCAGTTCATCCACTCTCCGTCTATCGGTAGTTCTGGTGGTCTGATTATTATCTGGAACAGTCATGTCATCACAGGGCAACAGATTAGTACCTCTCGTTATCATATCACAGTGGAATTCTCTTGTAATATCAGTGGTCATATCTGGTACCTCACTAATGTTTATGGACCCACCCAGCCTGACGAGATATCCTTTTTTATCAATTGGCTGCTTAATCTAGATTCCTCCCCAATGGATAATTTGATTATTATGGGTGATTTTAATCTGGTTCGAGGTCCAGAAAACAGAAACAGGCCAGGTGGAGATGTTAACAACATGATTGCTTTCAATAGACTGATTAGCCATCATGATCTGGTTGAAATTCCTTTGAAAGGTCGAGCATTTACTTGGAGTAATATGCAAAACCCACCACTTTTGGAAAAGCTTGACTGGGTATTTACCTCTGCATATTGGACATCAAACTTTCCAAACACTTTGGCTAACCCTCTTGCTAAATTATCTTCTGATCATGTCCCAATGCAAATTCAGATAGGAATTGACATACCTAAATCAAGGATCTTTCGGTTTGAGGAGCAATGGATAAATTTTCATGGTTTCAAGGAGACCATCACACAGAATTGGCATAATCCTGGCCTCTTCAAAAATGCTGCTCAGGATATAACTGCCAGACTAAAGCATCTCAGATATGGGTTAAAAAAATGGAGTAAAAGTTTATCTCAGCTAAACAAAATTATTGATTCTTGTTGCTTTGTGCTTGCTATGTTAGATGGTCTGGAAGATCAAAGGAGGTTGTCCATTCCTGAAGTCAATTTCAGGAAAACTATTAAGACTCATCTCTCAAAGATCCTAGAGGCCAAAAGAATCTATTGGAGGAATAGGGCTAAGATTAGATGGGCTAAACTTGGTGCTGAGAATACCAGATTTTTTCACACCTTTGCAACTAAAAGCTTCATAAATAATTTTATTGCCAATATTACTACTGATGATGGTCGTATTGTCTGTGATCATGAGGATAAGGCAGCTATTTTGTGGCATGCTTTCAAGAAGAGAATTGGGTGTTCTGATAACCCTGAGATGTTGTTTGATCTCCTGAACCTAGTGGTGCCTAACAGCCTCATTGATTTTTCTGCTTTAGAAGCTCCTTTTATTGAATCAGAGATTGATGGAATAGTGAAAGAGATGCCTACTGACAAGTCTCCTGGACCTGACGGTTTTAATGGAGCATTCCTGAAAAATAGCTGGGGTACTGTGAAGGAGCAGTTTTATTACCTTTGATTCAAGTTCTATGAGGGTAATTTGGATATCACTAGCATTAATTCTGCCTTTATCACTCTGATCCCCAAGAGATCCAATGTAACATCCCAATATTTTGGAATGTTTAAAAGTCACAAAAATTTAAAACTTTTGTTTATGATTAAAATAAAACATTAAATGCGTAAGGAAACCAACTATGAAAGACTACAAACATATTGAAAGAGTTTAATATTTCAAATATCTCAATGTATCATTATTTCCAAAAGTTGTTCAAGTAAACATTTTATTATTCCTTGTATTTCATTAACCTTAATATGTAATTTGACAAATATTTTACAAACTTCAAACCATTGTACTCTAATAAAATAGTTTACTTATTAGTATTTGTTTCCACCACTTAGCCATAGCTATTCATAAATTAAAATAAGATTTATAACTATTTAAAATACTAATAGCAAAATGGTTTTTCATCCTTATACCTGAGTGCAAAACATAGTTTTGAAAATTATAAGTCTATAGAGTATATCTTTAAAACTTCATAGACTTTATAATTAATTAATTTTCCAAATAGGCATTTCATTAACTTAAATTGATTTCATTAACTCTAAAAACATAAAATGATTTCCATGACGTTATTTAATATAAGAAATAACTTAAATCAAAATTCTTTTCCTTAATTGCTTTATGGAGTTTTCAAATGATTTATCATAATATAAAACTCAATGGTGCACAAAACATTTTGAATTTAAAAATGAATGCATTATACTTCCCTTTCCATTCAAATAAATGTGTTATACATTGAATAATATATAAAAGCTAAAATTGATTTAAAATTGGAATATGAGTTTAATAACTAAAATTCAAACACATTAGAATGTGGATAATTTCATAAATTTTATTAACCCAAAATGAATTTATTAAATTACTAATCTCAAAGTTGACCTAAATGGGCAATTTTGCATTTTATGAATATTTGAAAATATTTATTTTCAAAATTATTCAAAACATGCCCACAACTGGTTTAACACAAAGATAATAATTTTACAAATTTTTAGAAATTTGTTTGACTTCATTTGGGCACTTAAATCAAAAGTTATGAAATAATAAAATAAAAAACAGAAAATGAAAAAAGAAGGATGACGTCAGCGTGACGTCATCGTCGTCTTCCTCCGGCCGTGAATCACGCCCCCGATTCTTTCCAAAAATCCGGCGAGGTTGATGCGGGATTGTTTCCTCCCCAGCCCCCATTTAAACCCCGCACCTTCCTCTCTCTTTCCCCCTCAAAAACCCTAAGAAACCCTTCCCCGAGGCTACCGGGAAAAGCTCGCCGGAGCAACGCGAGTCCGCCGCCGTTTTTCTCTGCTTTCCTGACAAGGTGAGCACGAACGAGTCCGAGACCCCCTCCTTCCTTTTTCCCTTGTCCTTGCGCACCTTCGTGACACCTTGGTCGATTTATTTCCGCAGTCGTTAGAGCGGAACAAGGTCACCTAATGCTCGCCGGCGTTTGAGGAACTCCGGCCGCGCCTCGCCGCTGCCCGAGGAAGCACGAGTTGACGCCATCGCCACCATCGAGTTCGACGCGCCGCTCCGTACCTCGTCGTCGCCACCGGAGGCTCGGGGAAGCACCAGAGCAACCGCGCCGTCCACGACCGAGCCGCCGGCGCCGTCTTCGCCCCAACTCCGGTGAGTTCCGCCGCCCGTTTCTGGTCAACGCTCCCGGACCGTCCGGTCTATCTTCAACTGTTAGGATTAGAACACTTAAAACGAATCGGTATGATTCTTTTCTGGCCGTTAGATCTGGATCTGACGATCCAGATCGTTTCACTTATCCACGTCAGCGACCCAGTCAGCAGCCACGTCAGGTCCAGTCAGCGCCCAGTCAGCGCACACGTGGATATTATTTTCTTTTAATTTGATTAACTGGCAGTTTTGCAGAAAAGCCCCTGCCACTTAGAATTATCATAACTTTTTAACCCTTGACCCAAATTGGACAAATTTTATATCAAATTGAAGCTCTCGACAAGTAGAACCTACTGGAACTTTTAAATTTCAAATTTGACCTAGTTTAAAATATTCAAATTTCAAATGGTGAATTTGATTTTTTTGTAATAACTTTAAATCAGTAAATTCTAAAAATTGCAAATAAATTGTTTTAGACACTTTAGAAAATGTGTAATATGTTGCATATTATAAAATAATTTTGAGAATTATTTTGATGATTAAATTGTTGTATGTTTTATTTTGAATAGTTTGACTATTTTGGAACGTGACTACTAATAGAAATATTATTTTTGATTTAATCAAATTACTATGAACTTAATTTAAAATGCCCTCTGCCTATCATCCCCATGTATAAAATTTCGTTACAAATAATGTTTGAACAATTTAAAATGAATTTAAAGGTCGGAGACGAAATTTGATTTATTTTAGCACATTATAAGGTTTATTAATTTAATACTTATTACTCAGTACCAAAAGCATAACTAATAGTCCTTGTGCAGAGAAAGCTCAAATATATTTCATAACACTAATAAGTAAGGTTTTATTAAAAACCTTTAAAATAGATTCTAGTTCCTTTACAAGGGTTTATAAATGCATTTGGTTAATTAAGTGTTACTAAAAATGTGATTTAAAACATTTTAACAATTTAAATAACTAAGTTATTAATAATACTACAAACTTTGAAGTTGGAAATTAAAATGTATGGATAAGAGAAAAGTAAGAAATTCTTGAATCTGAATTTGGTTAAGTTTTATTCTAAACATAATCATGGGTAAATGAAAATTAAATGTTTACAGTTGCTCTAAAAGTGTTAAAAACTTTCTTTTAAATTGTGATTAAGTCTTCTTGATATCTCTTTGTGCAAACCTTTGAAGACCCATACATTAGAAAACTTGGAAACACCCATACAACCATCTCGAGTTGAAAGTGTTCTTGACTCCAGACCACCCCTTGGCAAAACCCTAAAACCAAACCCATTAATTCTTTTTGTATATTGAATTAGGTGACTCCTTTGACCAAACCCTGTCAAGAAGACTCGTTACGCTTGTTTTGCTCAATAAGCTTTGTGTTTGTTGAATTGCTTGTTTATTGGGTGTCTCTTTTACTATATAGTTTGAAACGGGGAGCACCCATTGACTTCGACAAGAGTGTAAGAGAAACGACAACTTTCGTAAGGCAAGTGACTTCATAAAACACCTACTATTTTATTCTATTGCATATCTAGTGTTTTCAAACAGTATTTGCAAAAGTAGTATGCATGATAGGTTTTTGGGAGATTGTAGTATGCTATGCAAACCTTTTAGGTTTCCCCTTAGAAATTCCAGATTAGACCCCTATTATAATTTAGTGGAAGCAACTGCTGCAAAAATGATTGTTTTATGGTTGATGTGATAAATGAAAATTTCCACTAAATTAATTTAACGCCTGGGTGGATTGGGTCGATCGAGGAGGTTTCAAGTTGAGTGGCTTCTCAGGGCCAAGTGTCATGGTTGTCTTCGCCCAGGGTAGTTTCTACTTACTTGGGGCCATGATATGCGGTGTTAACCTGAGTTGCTCACTTGTGGAGGCCACCCAGGGCTATGAGATTTAAGTTTACACTGAGTCTAGTTGCTTATCGTGCAACCATTGGTCAATATGGGCTCTGTCTTGATGGAGTAAGTTGTTGTGGACCTGGGTCAAGAGATTGATGGTGGTAGAGTTGATAGGATGGTGGTAATCTCTTAGTATGATCATGGGAAAGCAACTTCTGAAAAGTCTCGTCTTGATCTTCTACTTTTCCTTCTCACTAAAGGAGTGTAGAGGATAGTTTGGGTTGATTGAGTCTAATGGTGAAAGTGCACACCCTCTCGAGAGTTAAAACCTAAGATCTTAGCCGTGTCCCCGGCATCGGACATTTGAGTAACTACACAAGGCTGTGTTCTGAAAATCTCCTCATCTCAAATTTCTTAATAAAACTTTGTTGGATGAACATGGGTAGGAGACATGGACTTGTCTCGAGATTTGTCTCTGAAGGAGAAGATTATTGATTTAAGAAAACTGTTTATCAAAAGTAGGAGAAAATTTGCTTTGCGCAACAGCCTTGAGCTCCACCAGCCAAATTAAGCATATAGTATTAGTAAAATAGAATATTAGAATTTAAAGTCACTTGCCACCACAATTCAGTTGTGCTGACCCTTTATAGCTGGGCTGCAACCAAACCTTGCAGAATGTCCGAATGAGGAGTAAGGGGGTCGTCTTCGAGCTACAACCAACATGAATTGCCAGTGGCTTCATGGAGAAGATGTAGCTCCATGCTGCCTTTAGGATTGCGTTTGAACTCTGAAATAAAGTGTGAACTATTTATTCAGCTAGCATTTCCGCTATGCTAAGTTGTAAGGATAATTTTTTTTGGATCATTCGTCTCGTTCTGTAATAAATTATGACATTGTACTGTGATATTACATCTTATTGGAGAATGTGAGACTTATGTGATCCAAGTCTTTACATTATTCATATGTGCCAATGCTTTCATAAGCATGGGCACTACATCCAATCCTGAGGGGGTTAATGATTATAGACCAATTTCTTTGGTGAGTATCACACTTAAACTTATCACTAAGCTCTTGGCCAATAGAATGCAGAAGGTGATTGTTAGGGCTTTACATAAAAATCAGTACGGTTTTATTAAGAGCAGAACCATACAAGACTGTCTTGCTTGGGCTTTTGAATATATCCACCTTTGTCATAAGTCAAAAAAGGAAATCATTATCCTTAAGCTTGATTTTGAAAAAGCTTTTGATAAAGTGGAGTATAGTGCTATCCTTCTTATGTTGGAACATATGGGATTCGGGGAAAAATGGATCGGCTGGATAAAATCCATCTTATACTCTGCTTCTGCTAGTGTTCTCTTAAATGGTGTGCCGGGGAAAAAAATATTCTGCAAACGTGGTGTCAGGCAAGGTGATCCCCTTTCACCTCTTCTTTTCGTTTCTACTGCCGAGCTCTTGCAGTTTGTTATTAATGAGGCCTGGAGAATTGGTGATCTGGATTTACCTCTTGATAGCTCATTTGGTTTGGACTACCCAATTATACAATATGTAGATGATACACTGCTAATCATGCCAGCTTGTAATATTCAGTTAAACAGACTCAAAGTTTTGCTGGATAAGTTCTCCTCCTCAACTGGTTTAAAGGTGAATTTTTCTAAGTCCTCACTGGTGCCTATTAATATTTTGGAACAACAGAGTCAGGAACTTGCCCAGACCATTGGCTGTCAGGTTGAATACTTACCTTTCACCTATCTTGGTTTACCACTAGGCACTACTAGGCCTAGGATGGAGGATCTGCTTGGCATTATACAAAGAATTGACAGAAGACTGGTTGGGATTGCTGATACACTCTTATATGATGGTAGACTTATTGTTGTTAAATCTATTATATCGGCCATCCCGAATTTTGCAATGTGCACCTTAAAGCTGCCTCTGGGTTTTTTGGATTATGTGGAAGGAAATACAAGAGGTTTCTTCTGGAGAGGAAAGGATATTCACAAAAAAGGAAAATGTCTGGTTAAATGGGATACAGTATGCAAACCAAAAAAGGCTGGAGGCCTTGGTGTTCTAAATCTGAGAACTCAGAATTGTGCCTTGTTATTAAAACACATTTTTAAGTTTATGAACAAGGTAGATGTGCCATGGGTTCAGCTAATTTGGCAGGCACATTATGCTGATGGCAAGGTCCCTCAAAATTCTAATGCTGGTGGTTCATTTTGGTGGAAGGATTGCTTGACACTACTGAATACCTTTTTGGAGTTAGCTTCAGTTAAACCTGGGGATGGTAGTACTATTCGGCTGTGGTTTGATAATTGGTCGGATGATCTCTTGCGAAATAAGATGCCCCATCTTTGCTCATTTGCGAGGAGTCAGGAGATTACCTTAAAACAAGCTTTTGCTATATTCAGCGATGAGAATATCTTTGATATGTTTCATACTCCTATTTCTCCTATAGCAGCTCAACAATGTGTTGACCTTCAGTCTACACTACTTAGTAGAGATGGCATATCGGCCCCTGATCAGTGGTTGCTCTCATCCTCTCTCAAACCTTATTCCAGTAAACGGGTCTATGATAGACTTTCACCTCCAGGTCTGGCTCCTATACCCATGAGTTGGATATGGAAATCCTGTGTTCTCCCAAAGCATAAAATTTTCTTTTGGTTGCTCCTACAAGATAGGTTGAACACAAGGGAATTGTTGGCAAGAAAGAATTTCATCATTGAATCTTATGATTGCATTCTTTGCTCTGACGGTGGTTCTGAGGATTACAGACACCTTTTCTTCGACTGTGATTTCAGCCGTAATTTCTGGTGGAAGCTTAATATTGAGTGGAATGCTGATCTTGATTTGATGCTTATGTTGATGGAAGCCAAACGAAGATACAATTTGATTTGCATCAAGGAATCACTCATTGTTGCATGCTGCGCGATCTGGACGCACAGAAACAGAAGAATTTTTGATAGTCAGGAGATTGACCTGGATGTTTGTTTCCAGGATTTTGTTTGTTGTTTTAAGCTTGTGATGCATCGAGCTAAGCCCTCTCTTAAGGAGGGTATGTCCCAATGGATAGACACCTTATGAACACCTGATGTGTAACTTTTATTTGTTTTGAATGAGAAAATAGAAAATGAGACAGTAGGGGTTTACCCTACTGTTTTGCGCTTCAAAAAAATGCTATACAATTAATTGTATTTTCCAATAAATTAATCCAATTAATATGCCTTGCTATATAAAGGGGGGAGGGGGTGTGCAAACTCCCTAGCTCCCCCATGTGGGACTAAACAAAGGAGGAGGGGGGGTGGCGCACCCACATGGGTTGGCCGAACCAGCCATGGGGCCCACCCCCCTTTGGTGGTGCGGCTCCCCCTCTTGGGCCCTCTCAGGGCCCATGTAGGTGGGAGCCCCCCTTTTTCCTTTATTTAATTAATATTAAATTAATATAAAATATAATTAATTCATAATTAATATATTTAAATACTATTTAATATCCCGTGACTCCGAAACAATTTCCGAACCACCCGAACAACTTTCGGATATCCCTGGAACCATTCCAGACCTTCCCGGAACTCCTTCCGGACCACCGGAACTCTTTCCGGATCATTTCTCTCTTTCCAACAAAAACCTATATTATTCCAGAACCTATCTCCTGGTGTCGTTAAGACCTTAAGTTTGTTACGCTACGGTTCGAGAACACTCCAGACATGGTCGAGACAATCCGCTCACCAATGACCGTCAGGGATACCTGGATGTATATGACGGGCCCTTTGCATTCCACCAATATCGTCGTTGAACCATAAATATGATATTCATTCCCTTTGTTTCTGCGATACTACCTTGTCCGAGATATGATCGTAGACACACCGATGTCTTTGTTGTATCTCGTTACCGACAAAGGTTATTAACTCGTCTATGATATTACATCTCCATGACCTAGTCATAAGCTGCGCAGCTATATAGATGTAATCTCACCGAGTGGGCCCAGAGTATCTTTCCATTACAAGAACGAACAAATCCCGCTCTAGATCCTTACGTCTCGATGCTCTTTCAGAATACCCAAGATGGACACCGTTATTGTCATGCTATATAAGACTCAACGTTTGATGCTCTCAAAGCACCCCTACGAAGCATCAATAAGTACGGTCTCACGGTCTAAGGAATAAGCTATCATATTCTTATCTATTGCAAATGACAAACATCGTAATACGATCTTATTGCAAAACTTTGCGTATGTCCATCATCTTATTCAACTAATAAGATGACCCCATTGTCAACCGACGTCATTGTCCTTGATCGGGAATCTCGATCAATTGTTGCCCAATGGACTAGTTCATATAGAGGCTCACTAGGGACCTGGTTGTCTATGTATCACACGTGTATTAATAATTCTGATTAATACAATTATAGCATAATACACAAACCTATTATAAACTTATGAGATAATGTAATAAATACTACTTATTTATTTGCCTCTAGGGCATATCTCCTTCAAGAGGAGGCAAAACGGGCGGAGAAGCAACTCGGCCAGCCTGCTATACAATTAATTGTATTATTCTGTTATTAATCCAATTAATATGCCTTGCTATATAAAGGGGGAGGGGGTGTGCAAACAACTTGCCTCCCCCATGTGGGACTAAAGGAGAGGGAGGGGGAGGCCGGCCGCAACATGCATGGTGCATGGTGGCCATGGGCCCCACCCCATGTTGGTTCAGCCCCCACATGGGCCCCTCTTGGCCCATTAAGTGGCCTTCCCCCTTTTTCTCCTTTTTAATTAATAATTAAATTAATATAAAATATAATTAATTCATAATTAATATATTTACATATAATTTAATCTCCTGTGACTCCGAAACATTTTCTGGACCACCCGAACATCTTTCGGACATTCCTGAAACCATTCCGACAAATGGAGTTTTTGGAGTCAAACCTTCTGGAGTAGACTGCACCTCATCTTTAGTCCCACTGTCCTCACTAGAAAGTGTCACACCTGTTTGCACAGCCGACTCTACGGGGTGCCCTGAGCCTGGATTTCATGCAGAAGGACCATCTTCATGAGGGTGTTGATTATTATCATAAGCTCCATCCTGATCAGTGGTTCCATTGTCTCCAGTTGGACTGTCGAACCAATCCATGTTTGGGGGGACCTCAAGAAGGATGTTGTTTTTGCCCCTGCTTTTTGAAATAAACATAAGTTACATGTCAACCAGAAGTGACGCAAAACAATGTAATACATGCAACTAGTTTTTCTACCATTTTATTTCTTCTTCTAACTGAAATGTAACATATGCAACATGAGTGAAACTGAAGAGAAGATTGTCCAGCACATGCCATCTGAGGGGTACTCATGGTAGGAATCTAACAAGGATAATCTCATGAACTATTTTGCATATGGAACTCAAAAAGCGCGGAACATATTTTGCTTTTAGAGTTTTATCATTGCAGCCCCAAAGCGTATTTTGGGATGGTTTCTAAACCAGATAAGCACAATGTTACTTTCTAGACGCACTTTTGTTTTGTTGCAATTTCCATGTGTTTTGCAACGAAATGGTACTTTGCAACTGGTGGAACTAATGGTACTTGCAAAACTTTTGCTAATTACCAGTATCGGCGTCGGGGCCGGTTAATCTTGCTCAGGATTGTCTTTTTCTCCAATGTAATTTTCGTACATGCAAGTTCTTAATCTACTGTTGCAGTTATGATAGAATCATCAAAAATTCCTGATGCATAGCTTTTGCAGATAGCAATGCAGTTTCATGTAGTTCTTTTTTTACTGTGATGTAGTTCATCAACTGGAAACTACAGGTGGTATACAGGTGGAGTTGCATGTCAGTCTGTTATTTTTCTACAGGTACAAGAAAGTTACAGAGATGACATGAATCTCATGCAGTATAGATATAAGCAAAAAAGATGGGTGTGGGGGAAAGAAACTTACAGGGGATGAATCTCCTGATGTTATTCGCTGGGGGAAAAGATTCTTATGGGGGAGAGGATGTAGAATCAATCTTCGGACATCTAACAGGAGGCGATCTGGAAATCTGGAACATCAGGTAAACTTGTTAACA
This sequence comes from Poa annua, assembly GCA_026929855.1. NCBI lineage: Eukaryota > Viridiplantae > Streptophyta > Magnoliopsida > Poales > Poaceae > Poa > Poa annua. The sequence goes on from CM049430.1 coordinate 86,298,895, forward strand.
GGGATGAAAGAGGATGGGATTCCAGTTTTTGATCAGGAAACTAGGCTGTGGGGGGTGGGGGTGATTCATTTGTTGTTACCAGTGGATGGATCTTTTCCAGCACGTGGGTTAGGTAAGCCAGAGCTGACGCGCACCAGTTTCCTTTTCTCCGCTCCGCCGCTTTTTTCCCTGGCTGGTGCGTGAGCTCGTGGGCCAAAAGCGCGCGCGATCCTTGGACCCCCGTTTCCAGATATGAAAAGTTTCTACCTGGTCGGAATGACCTCGCGAATCGCTGGAACTAGGTCGACCTCGACCTAGTCGGGTCCTTATCTAGGATTCTAATGACCTCAAAACCCTAATGTATCTTATCACTTTTATCCACTTTGCCACGAAGATGCCCCAGGAATCCAGAAGGTACAGTATTCTAGCCTACATATATCACCTAACATCGATGTAGATATACCTTTTCACTCTTTGACATGCTAGACATGCGCCGCCTTTCCAACCTCCAAGGGCCGTACTATTCCCGTGCACACACTCAGATAGACACAAGCCCACGGCTGGCTAATACGAGCAGCATCCCATTCCCATCCATATTCGTAGCCATACACTACACTGTCCGACCGGGAAAGATCGACTGCGCTTTCTCCTCTTGTGAGTGACTGCGCTTCCCGCGAAGAGACTGCCATCATCCTCCATTCCTCCTCCATCTCCGAGCTCCCCGCCCATGGAGCGGCACCACTCCATCGACGCGCAGCTCCGCCTCCTGGCGCCCGGCAAGGTCTCCGAGGACGACAAGCTCGTCGAGTACGACGCCCTCCTCGTCGACCGCTTCCTCGACATCCTCCAGGACCTCCACGGCCCACACCTCCGCGAATTCGTACGCGCGCGCCACCTGCCTAATCCATGCATCCTCAACTACGCTTAAATTACTCCATCCTGCATGCCGAAGCTTTTCTTTGACCTGGCGGAGGCCGTCCGTCGTGGCTGCAGGTGCAGGAGTGCTACGAGCTGGCGGCGGAGTACGAGGGCGACCGCGACGCGGCGCGGCTGGACGAGCTCGGCAGCAGGCTCACGGGCCTGGCCCCCGCCGACGCCATCGTCGTGGCCAGCTCCTTCTCCCACATGCTCAACCTCGCCAACCTCGCCGAGGAGGTGCAGATCGCCAACCGCCGCAGGAACAAGCTCAAGCGCGGGGACTTCGCCGACGAGGCGTCCGCCACCACCGAGTCCGACATCGAGGAGACGCTCAAGAGGCTCGTCTCCGACCTCGGCAAGTCCCGCGAGGAGGTCTTCGACGCGCTCAAGAACCAGACCGTCGACCTCGTCTTCACCGCCCACCCCACGCAGTCCATCCGGAGGTCGCTCCTCCAGAAGCACGGAAGGTTCGTTAACGTCAATTACCCTTTGAAATCAAATCACTCCATGGCGCGCCTTGAAGCCGGCACCTCTCCGTTCTGACAGTATCTTTTGAATTTCGAACCTTATCTGCAGGATACGGAATTGCCTGGGGCAGCTATACGCCAAGGACATTACGGCCGACGACAAGCAGGAGCTCGACGAGGCTCTTCAGAGAGAGGTATGTATGTTCCACACCGCTTCATTCTTATCTGTATGAGTGGAAATTTTGATTGTTCAATCTATGATATTTTAGTACCAATTTGTAGAAGCTTCAGTTAAACTCTGAATCTTGCTATTGCTGCCCACTGCTATAATTCGATTGTGTGCCTTAAATTGGATCCACCAAACAACCAAGCCCAGCCCAGCCCAGCCAAGTGTAGGAGCTATGCTATTTGAAGCATATCCTTATTGTTGTTGTTTGCGGCCAACCATATTGTTTTATCAATTTGAGTTAGTAATCAGTATCCTAAGTTCCTAACATGGTGACATGTTCGACCTGTCCCTCTGATTCCTCTGTAGCGCTCCCTCGGCCGACTCTTGCCAGATATATATAGTATCCTGATCGCTGGCTGAAATAGTTTCTTGTGCCTCTTTTGATTGTTGCATTCATTTATTAATAGAACATATCTTGACTATTTTTCACCCTACATTTGAGTATGGCAAAAGGGTACGTAGCATTCTACATATTGTTACACAATGATCCTGCTTTGAATTCCTTCTATTTTGTTCATACATATTGAGAAACTTAAAAATGCCTGCATTGGCTTTACATTTATCTTCATCTGTACTGATCATATGCAAGCTACTTTAACTTAGTTTATACTGTTTAACCTTTTGCCGGTACCTCACAGATTCAAGCCGCTTTTCGAACTGATGAAATACGGAGAACACAACCCACTCCACAGGATGAAATGCGTGCCGGGATGAGTTACTTCCATGAAACAATATGGAAGGGTGTACCAAAGTTCTTGCGTCGCGTGGACACAGCTCTTAAGAATATCGGAATCGATGAGCGCCTCCCATACAATGCTCCTCTCATTCAGTTCTCTTCTTGGATGGGTGGTGACCGTGATGGTAAATTTCTGTTTACATGTGATTTTCCTGCATGACTAGAGAAACTGAGTAGTCAATGAAATTCCTTCTGTGAATGCAATGTAACTTTGATGAAAATTGCAGCTGTTCTAATAGCATGTTTCTAGATAGATTATATAATGATCGGTTAGCTTTTTGTTTAGTTTTCTTTGAGAGGCCAATCAGTTCTTACCTTTTCAAGAAAAAAAACAAGTTTTATGAATATGGCGGTTATCATGTTTCTTGGCCTACTCTTGGTAACACCTTTTCTCTACAACTATGTCCCTTGGCTATACAGGAAATCCCAGAGTTACACCAGAGGTGACAAGGGATGTATGCCTGTTGGCCAGAATGATGGCGGCTAACTTGCACTTCTCTCAAATAGAAGAGCTCATGTTTGAGGTATTGCTTGAAAGCTTCATCACTCCCTTCCTGTTTTTCCTTGTTAGTTTCCTCTGTTCATAGATTTTCAATATTTATTGGATCTTGTAAATTTGGAAGCTCTCGATGTGGCGATGTAACGATGAACTTCGTGTCCGAGCTGAGGAACTACACCGCTCTTCCAGGAAAGCTGAAAAACATTACATAGGTAAGACATCATTTTCCTTTCTTTCTTGTATCCATTCCAAAGGTAATTTCCATCTCTGTATTGTGTGTTGCTTGAAGGATAATCACGAAAATATCATTTCTGTTCTTCTGCCTCTTGAATGAATTAAGCTTTGATGCCATGAAATTCATGGCATGAACTAGGTCTGCTAAGTAATCCTGTCGAATTTCTACATTATGATTGGAGCATACTGATGCAGAGTTCTGGAAGCAAGTTCCCCCAACTGAACCTTACCGTGTGATACTCGGCTATGTACGGGACAAACTGTACTACACACGCGAACGTGCACGCCATCTGCTGACAAGTGGATCTTCTGATATCCCAGCAGATTCTACATTCACCAGTGTCGAACAGGTGATCAATCAAACCAGCACACATCATCCCCTTTTAGCAATTTCTGAATGTTTTAATGTTTGATCATACATTCATACTTGCCCATTTTCATTTCTGGTTTTGCAGTTTCTGGAGCCCCTGGAGCTGTGCTACCGATCGCTGTGTGACAGCGGCGACAAGACCGTCGCCGACGGGAGCCTCCTCGATTTCCTGCGCCAGGTGTCAACCTTCGGGCTCTCCCTCGTCAAGCTCGACATCCGGCAGGAGTCGGACCGGCACACCGACGCCCTGGACGCCATCACCGCCCACCTTGGCATCGGCTTCTACCGCTCGTGGCCGGAGGAGAAACGGCAGGACTGGCTGCTGTCGGAGCTCCGCGGCAAGCGGCCCCTGTTCGGTGATGACCTGCCCATGACCGAGGAGGTGGCCGACGTCCTCGGCACGTTCCGCGTCCTCGCCGAGCTCCCCGCCGACTGCTTCGGCGCCTACGTCATTTCCATGGCGACGTCGCCGTCCGACGTGCTCGCCGTCGAGCTCCTCCAGCGGGAGTGCCACGTGGAGCACCCCCTGAGGGTCGTCCCGCTGTTCGAGAAGCTCGCTGACCTGGAGTCCGCCCCGGCTGCCGTCGGGAGGCTGTTCTCGATCGACTGGTACATGGACAGGATCGCCGGCAAGCAGGAGGTCATGATCGGCTACTCCGACTCTGGCAAGGACGCCGGCCGCCTGTCCGCTGCGTGGCAGCTGTACAAGGCGCAGGAGCAGCTGGTGGAGGTGGCGAAGCGGTACGGGGTGAAGCTGACCATGTTCCACGGGAGAGGCGGCACGGTCGGCCGGGGCGGCGGCCCGACCCACCTCGCCATACTGTCCCAGCCGCCGGAGACGGTCCACGGCTCGCTCCGTGTGACGGTGCAGGGCGAGGTGATCGAGCACTCCTTCGGGGAGGAGCACCTCTGCTTCAGGACTCTGCAGCGGTTCACGGCGGCCACCCTCGAGCACGGCATGCACCCTCCGGTGTCCCCCAAGCCCGAGTGGCGCGCCCTCATGGACGACATGGCCGTCGTGGCCACCCAGGAGTACCGAGCCATGGTTTTCAAGGAACCGAGATTCGTCGAGTACTTCAGATCGGTACGTACGTTCATGACAGGATTTGTCTGTGAAATTTGGCCATTAATTATGGCAAATGGCAACGATCTTAAGTTTGTTCCCGTGTTTCCTATAGGCCACACCTGAGACAGAGTACGGTAGGATGAACATCGGCAGCCGGCCTTCGAAGAGGAAGCCCGGCGGCGGCATCGAGACGCTGCGCGCCATCCCGTGGATCTTCGCCTGGACGCAGACGAGGTTCCACCTTCCTGTGTGGCTCGGGTTCGGCGCCGCGTTCAAACATGCGATGCAGAAGGACATCAGGAACATCCAGGCTCTCAGGGAGATGTACAACGAGTGGCCGTTCTTCAGGGTCACCCTCGACCTGCTGGAGATGGTCTTTGCCAAAGGAGACCCCGGCATCGCCGCGCTCTACGACGAGCTGCTCGTCGCCGACGACCTGAAACCACTCGGCGAGCAGCTGCGGAGCAACTACGAGGAGACAAGGAAGCTCCTCGTCCAGGTGAAAAGCGTTCTAGACTTCTAGCTCCACGACGGTTCATGATCGATGAAGCTTTGGTTACTTGATCATGGCAATTTTATACTACTCCGTACGTAATTTCTAACTAGTAGTGCTCGATCACTCTGGTGGTGCAGGTTGCTGGGCATAAGGATGTTCTTGAAGACGACCCTTACCTGAAGCAGCGGCTGAGGCTGCGTGACCCCTACATCACCACCCTCAACGTCTGCCAGGCATACACGCTGAAGCGGATCAGGGACCCCAGCTTCCAGGTGACGGCGCAGCGGCCGCTGTCCAAGGAGTTCGCCGACGAGAACCAGCCGGCGTCGCTGGTGAAACTGAACGCTGCGAGCGAGTACGCGCCGGGACTGGAGGACACGCTTATCCTCACCATGAAGGGTATCGCCGCCGGCATGCAGAACACGGGCTAGATTCAGATAATTGTGTCCGTTTTCCTTGTGTGTAAATCTTCAGTTCGCTGAAGCCACCGGCAACTTCTTACTGAATGTTCTGATTTTCCCCGGGGCTTTGCGCCTTTCTTTTCCTTTGCAAATAACAGTGACGAAATAATGTTGGCATCTATTAGATGCGTGCTTCATGTCATTGTGAAGTGGTACTTTTTATACAAGGTCTCGCTGGGTGCATCGTCTCTTAGGACTCCTTCAGCCGTGTCCCCCAGGCGACCCCAGACCGCTTATTCAGCTCCGGACGGTGAAAAATCGCCGATTTCTGATCAATCGCGCCCCTAGAATCCCAAAAAGCACCGGATTGGACCGCTTTCCACTTCGGCAGGCCGAACGCGGCGCGCTAGGTGTCTTTGGGGGGCGCCGGATCAATTCTTTTGCGCGCGAAAATGTATGGGTCGGCGTGTCACTGTCTGGGCGTGGAAAAGCGCGCCAAGTGGTGGTCATCGCCCGCATTCTCCAAGGGCTTTGCGCCTTTCTTTTCCTTTGCAAATAACAATGACGAAATAATGTTGCCATCTATTAGATGCGTGCTTCATGTCATTTTTTTTGAGAAACACAGTACAAACGCAGACGCTCACATACACGTGCGCACACTCACCCATATGAACGCACACACGTACACCCTACCCTATGAGCACCTCCGAAATCCTGAGCCGGCGGATCGAGTCTTGAGATTGACGAAGTCACCATGGGCGTCTCGCTGTCGACGGGACGTCGCCTCCCACTGAAAGAATATTCCGCCTAAATGCAACATACATACGTCAAACTTAGGGTTTAAACTCTGGTGGGCTGAAGTTACAACCACCCTGTTATGAAGGGAATATGCCCTAGAGGCACTTAATAAACTTATTGGCAATATCTCAATTGTTCATTATATGTTTTACACCATGCTATAACTGTATTAAGCGAAAACATTAATACAGGCGTGGTAGATAAACAACCAGGTCCCTAGTAGACTCTACTAAGACTAGTTTCATTGCGCGATTGATGATCGAGGTTTTCCGATCATAGGGCATGGCGCCGGTCGGCAATGGAAGTCATATCGTTAGGTGTAACGATGTGATGGACGTACCCAGTATTTATAGGACATAGTCGTTACGCCTTAACACCGTGAGATCAACTCTTATTGTTATCCCTGGAAGATACTTTGATCGCACCAAACGTCATATCTTATATAGTGTGACAATGATAGGTGATACTCTTGGGTATCGGAAGTGGGTAGTTGAGACAAGGGGTCAACAGCGGGATTTGTCAGTCCGCATAGTCGGATAGATACTCTAAGGCCCACTCGGTGAATTATGTCAAATGAGTTTGCAAACATGTGACTAGGTCACCAGCTGACATAATATCATAGACGAGTAGAAGATAGAGATGTCGGTAACGAGATCACGCTAGGTATGGAGATATCTGAGAATGATACTTGGACACGCTAAGTATCGCCATGACAAAGAGTTTAAGACTAGACGTCCAGTTTTGATAGATGAAAGTCATTCGTTATACCACAGGGATTAATTCATGGGGTCCAGGCCTACGAGTTAGTCGTCGATCATAGAGGAGTCTTGATCGTACATGTTATTATATCGAACCGCTAGGGTAACACACTTAAGGGGTTTCGACAAGACAAACGGAAAGGAAAGAGGTCACCGGGAACGTCCCGGGAATGGTCGGATGGAGATCGGGCAGCGCCGAAAGAGTTTTCGGAGCTAGAATAAATTATATATATTATGTTGTATATTAATTAGTGTAATTAATATGCAAAATATGATTTTATATATTTATTTTCGAATTTATTTAGACTGATTTCCCTAAATGGGCCTTCTGGTCGAAAGAAGGCCCAAGAGGGGGAAAATCCTCAAGGGGATTCGGTGGGGGGCATGGGGGCCGACCCAAGTGGGCCAAATGGGGCACACTAGGGGGCCGGCGCACCATGGAGCCGCACCAGGCATGTGGGGATAGTCCCACATTGCCTGGTGAGGAGGTTGGCTCCCCCCTGGGAGCCTATATAAGAAGGGGCACCCCTGACCTTTTAATTCACCAATTAATTGTCAATTTCTCTCTCGATCTCGTGGTTCCCTTGTCGGAGCCGCGCCGAGTAGAGGAGGGGGATCTCTACCACCATAGCCCGCTGCCGCGCTGCTGGTGTTCCGGTCCAAGTCTTCCGCTGCTCGTCCTGGACTGGAGCTTCGGAGGCCGTCGTCTCCACCGTATGTGTGTGACGCCCTGCGAGGTGCTGCGCTAGCGGTACTCGGAGGCCTACTTCCTCCACCCGACCTCGGGGTCATCTTCGTCGTCTTCGTCGCGCCGAGTTCTTCGTGACCTAGAGGTCGGCTACGTCGTCTTCGTCGTCAACGCTTGTGCGGGAGCGTAATCCCCGCTATTCGGTCTACGAGGGTATGTATTCCGATCTTCGCCGTACTTCTATATCTGCATAGTATAGATCTTGGCTAGTTTAAGGATATCGTTGCTAGGAAAATATTTGTTTTCTGCACACGATCCCCCTTTATGTTAACCATCCAATTGGTTTGGCATGCTTCATGTCATTGTGAAGTGGTACTTTTTGTATAAGGTCTCGCTGGATGCATCGTCTCTTAGGACACCTTCATCCGTGTCCCCCAGGCGCCCCCAGACCTCTTAGGACAGAGGCGAGTAATGGTCCGGGAACCGCCTCCGTGCGAGCTTCAAAGAGCACCACGGTGTCGTCATCATCCTTGACGACGACGACGCCCAGGCCGGGCCCTCCACCTAGGCCAGCCCATCCAACTACGCCGGCCCGACCTTCGTCACCGACCCCTCCGACGACGACTACACTCAGTTCTACAACCAGCTCAGCATGTAGGCCGCTCGGGTAGTTAATAAAATAGCGTTTTTGTCTATGTTTTAAGTTGTATTCCAAACCTTGTATGAAATTCGTCTAAGTATGAATGAAAATCGCCAAATTTTAAGTTTTTTGTGAAAAAAAATCGAATGCATTTGGCCGAAGCATGGGCACAAGTCGGCTAGGAACCGACGCCCCCCAATCTGCTGATTTCGTCCAGTGACGCCCAAAACGGTCCAAAAATAAATCACCGGATTTACTGGAGATGCCCTTAGGCGTTGTTTCTGAGTTACATTCATATGATTTACTGGTCAATTCTGAGTTACGTTTAGAAAGCGACAAGCAATCGTGTAGTTCTCACAAGTACGCCTAAAAAAAGCGCTTATCAATAATATAAGATTTGTTAAGCTACCGATGCATACCTAGCTCGCAACTATAACATACACATCTGCATGCACATCTGCATGGCAGATAGCATAGATGTTGTTATGTCTTGCTGATATCAATGTGTCTACATAAGTGCGTCAGATGTCTGTTGTTATGTGATAACTTAACAAGATGTAGCTAAGTATTTTTGTTCTTTTGTTCCAAGTGATACATTTCTTGGTACCCAAGGTGATAGATGCATGCATGCAGCTACTTATACCCTTGTGATGAAGATAAATCCAAATAAAGTTACCAAAGCTCCCTATATTACAATATAAGATGGGCTTTTTTCATCTTATTTTTGTTTGTCATTGTCATATTATCTTAAACAATTAGCAATCATATTTCAATGAGAATTCATAAATAAGTGTGGTACGTATCCCGCTGTGTTCTAATGGATGTCATCCACCAGGGGAATTTATTCTTTTGGTAGATGCCTCTCCCTCATCGGCCACCGTTGGATCTGCATCGGGATCTACATCGTTCTCACTTAGCTAGATTGTGATTTATAGCAATTATTGAATGTATGGATTGTCGTGTTTTGGAAGACTTCCCTAAATATTCGTTTGTCTTACTTGCTGCCATCAAATTTATCGTGGGCCATGAGCATCTGGCATGTTTAGAAAGCGACAAGGAATCATGTAATTCTGACAGGACAAAAAAACATTAAGCAATGTAAGGCTTATGTAGTTCACGATGTACCTACCTTGTAACTATAATGTACACACCTCTATGGCAGATAGCATACATGTTGTTATGTGTTGCTGATATCAATGCGTCTACATAAGCGCGCCGGATGTGGGTTGATATCTGATAACGTGACAAGATAATATTTGTAATGAACAAAACTCATCAGCCATGTAGTAGGCAGTAGCTAAGTTTTTTTTCGTGTTATATGTATGTTATATATTTCTTGGTAAAACGCCCTTTTCCAAGGTGATACATGCATGCATGCGGCTACTTATAGCCTAGTGATGAAGATAAATCCAAATGTGGTTATCAATGCTCCCTACGATACAATATATGATGCTTTTTTGTCATCTATTTTATGTCTGCCATTGTCAGATTATCTCAGGCAATTAGCAAACCTACTTCACGTGATAATTTTCAGCGAAGTGTGACACATATCCTGATTGGCTATAATGGACGACATCCACCAGGAGGGCATCTATCCCCTTGGTAGTAGGCTATTTTTCGATTACTAATAGACAACTATAGTTCGGAGGAATGTTATCTTGGTTTTTGGACCAGCATGTCGACTTGATTGTGCTGATTTGGTCCAAGAAAATATCCTCCCCACTCGGGGAGGGGATCAACTGAACATTGATGTTACTAGAATGTAATTTTATAGGATAAGACATAACGTATATTTGGTCTATATGTAAATAAGAAAGCGTGCAATGACTTATACATTGTTGTAACAAAAAAATTGTAGTAATAAAATCTACAAAAGGCCCAAACTAAACCAACTTTTAGATTACATAGCTCCTAGAAGAGATTTTTGGATGTAATTAATGTAATATTTAAAGGATATGGATGCAATTAATGTCCAAAATAAATAGGCTATAGTTGTGATGCATTTATTATAGTTTATTCGATTCTACTCATCTTTAAAGATTGAATGCGTCTAGATAAGGATGTGGAGATGCTAACATAGGAATGTTTTTATGGTTCTAAATATGGATGTGAATACGCGCATAGAAATAATTATCTTGGCGGTTCCAAAGAAGGATATAAATGTACTCATATAAGATAATTGGAAAATAATTAATACTATCTATAAACTAGCATATTTTAAATAGCGTCTCTTAGTACATACCAAATATTTACAGGATCCGAGTCTACTCAAGTAACAACGGTTTTTGCAATTTAGATATATGGAAAGATAACCTCAAACTTCCATATCGGTTATGCCAAAATTATTATGACTACAAAACGTCTCTGACAAGTGGACCTGATGTGTCCATAGAAAGATGCAAGTTTTGCTCACAATTTTCCATTTACAACCCTTGTCCTCCTATATAAGGAGAGACCATCTCCTCATATCTCAAACTAGTATGTTATTAGCCAACGTTACCAGTAAATCTGTATCCATTATTAGATCTGTTTGCTATTTACTTCTAGTGATAAGTTGGTTCCAAGCTATGAATCATAGTATGCCGAGAAGGGGGAGAAGGTCGGGTGTCATGTACATCGCTAACGAAAAAGAGCGTGCCATCACCTTTTTCAAGAGGCGTACCGGCTTGTTCAAAGGTGCCGCTGAACTCTCCGTCCTCACCGGCGCTAGGGTTGCTGTCGTCCTAGAGACGGAAAGAGAAAAAGTTTATTCATTTGGTACACCATCAGCCGAGCCCATTGTTGATGCTTTCTTGTCAGGGTCTTCACCAGCAAGTCCATTTGTTGATGAGACAAAAGCTGCCAGAGTTTTTTGGCTGCAAAGTGAGGTGGCTCGGCTGGAAATGGAGAGATCAATTCAAGAGAAGAGAAATCAACTCTCCATCCAACATATGAAGGAGATCCAAGGTGTGAACCCAGGTATGGTGGCAAACCTTGTCTTCTCCAAGGAAGAAGATCTCAATCTAGAAGATCTCGAGAAGCTCTTCAATGACCTCTCACGGCTCCAGGAGAACATTACAATCCGTCTTCCTCCACTGCATAATGGTAATAAAGCCAAAACCTATCATCCAATCATGGAAAGAAACATTCTACCACCAGGAGGCCCATCGTCGTATCACCTACACAATATTCCTTCATATTTTCAATCATCTTTGTCACCCCACCTTTTGCAGCACCAGTTCCCTTCAATTCCACTACCATCACCACCAGAACAAACATTGGCACCACTTCTTCCTATACAAGTACCACAAATGCTCCAGTATCCACCATCGGCTTCAACACCACAATTTGATTCCATAGTGCATCCGACCCCCAATCTGAGACAAGAATTATCTCTGCCACAAGATCAAAACCTTCTCAACTACCCAAGTCCTTGCAACACGGTGCATCCACAACAACAATATGTAGATCATAACTCAACCTTCCATCACAACCTGGAGGCTTCCTCGCTACAGGTGAACTCTGGTGTCAATGATTTCTTCGTCGATGACCCATTTGACCATGCCTCATGGGAATATCCTCAGTCAGATCAGGCATACTATAGTGAACTTTTAGGAGTGGATGTATCCATGGGATACAATGGTACCGATGTTGGCCAATGTTCTTCTACTGGGCAAGATGTCGATATCCTTGCACTATATGAAGGACTCTTCTAGAAGCTTTAGCGGTTCCATTCAGATGATGTATCGACAAAAATGATAGTGATATTTCCATTGGATGATTTGGCCTCTTCGAGGCAACAATAGTTCATATACAATGTTTTAGGTCTTGGGTCAGGTTGTTTCATCTGTAATACCTTTACATCTATGTGTAAATGAGTATTTTCATTATAACAAAATAGTCATTTTATATTGAGGTGTTTACATGGTGAAAATAAGGCAAGATGATCATGGATTCACAATAATTGTCCTCTTGTCTCATTCTTAGTCAGACTTACTAAATAAACTAACATACATGAATCTTGTTCGTTACAATAACGGAAAGGCTATATCCAAATTTCCTCTCAATAGATGAGCATTAACAACCAGAAAACGCCCCCCCTACCTCCTGCGTTAGACGCGTTTTCTGGCGTTACTAGAGAGAAAACGACACGAGCACACCCGGTCCCACCACACGCACCTTATCTCTTCCTCACCGCTTGCTTTCACCCCAAATCGGCGTCACGCAATAATTTTTAGCTTGTGAATAATTTATGGCGTGAAGCGATATGTTCCGGAAGAAAAGGAGGTGCAGTGCATCACTTGCTATTTCCTAGGAGGATGATCTACATTTTTCATTTGTTCAACTTGCATAGTGCTGACTCATCTCTGCACAGAGTCAGCTTAGTTAACTTGGCGCGTCGCTGACCATGACTAAACCATCATATCCGCAAAATTGTCACGTAGGCAACCTTCATGCCATTCATCGCTCTGCGAACGTCATGGCAAGGCCAAAGTGAAATATTATGACTCGCTACACGTCGCTGTTGATGATGCAGAGGGAGCGAGTAACAACCAAATTAGACAGAAAAATCTACGATCAACTGCTATTATGACTCGTTGCACAGATGCAACTTGTAGCTGGTAGAGATAGATATCTTCATCGATCCACGATCTGACTTGACCTGAAAAATCTATCCATTGGCGCCCCCTCTCTTTCCCGGCCATTATATACAGCCACACACAGTCAACACAAGGCACTCCGTTAGTAGTAAGGATCTGGACCTCGTCAGATATCAACCATGACGGTAAGTTCTTGCACCTGCGTTTCTCCATAGATCAGCTGGCAAGATCTATCTAGGCTGGTGCTAAATCCTTGAGAAATCATGTGTTTTGTTTGCAGATCGTGGAGCTGCAGATGAACATCGACTGCGCCGGCTGCGAGGACAAAGTGAGGAAGGCCCTCATGAGGCTTCAAGGTACCATGAATGAATTTCCCCATCGTAGAACGCATATATATAACATGGTGGCATACACTGATACACGTACTGATTTGTTACTGTGGTTCGTGATCAATCTTCAGGCGTGCAGTACGTGGACGTGGACAGGGTGCGGGACAAGGTGACGGTGACCGGCACGGCGAGCCAGACGAAGGTGCTGCGGGCGGCGCGGCGCACGGGGAAGCTCGCCGTGCTGTGGCCGACGGCGTACCACCCGGAGTACGACCAGCGCCACCACCACGCCTACGCGCAGCCGGCGGCAGCCCACTACTCCTACCACCAGGCCAAGCCCGCCGCCGCCGCCCACGCGCAACGCTACTACAGCAGCGTGCCACACGGCGGCGGTAGCTCATACAACTACCACGTCCACGGCTACCACGACTCGGACCTCCACGGGTATTACCACGAGCAGCAGGCCGCCGGGCGGAGCTACTTCAGCGACGAGAACCCCCACGCCTGCTCCGTCATGTAGCTAGGGAGCGACGCCCACCGGTGGCTGCCTCCGTATCTCTCGTGTGTACAGATGCTCTGGAGTACAAAACTTGTTTTTTTTCTTTGCATGAACTCTCGAATCAGTCTTTCGCCCCGCTTTATCCATACCATTTGAGACCGCTGCTACGCCAGACAGCACAACGCCCAAAATAAACAACAGAGAAAATAAAAAAGAAGAGAAAATAAAGCCAACAACAGTGGCTCGACGATGGTAGACCCGCAACCGCTGCGCCCTCCGGAGAAATCCCTGAAGGGGTTACGGTGCAGAAAACAATAATTTTTCTAGCGAACGAAACCCTAACTAGACAGGATCTATCTATCTAGTACATGCGATAACGGTGACGGAACGGGTTACATTACCTCCATGTAGACCGATAGCGTGGATTACGCTCCCGCACAAGCGTTGACGATGAAGTCGTACGTAGCCGACCTCGAGGTCGCGGAGAACTTGCCGCGATGACGAAGACGATGACGCCGGGGTGTCGACGATGATCTGCGTCGACGGGCGTCGGGCAGAAGAAGGCAGAGCGCCAGCACCGGTGCTGGTGCGCCGGCAGCAGAGGGGAAGGAGGCGCGGCGGCTACAGGGGCGAGACGACGTCGCCCAGGCTACTCAAAAGGAGTTACCTCCGAGCACTCACAAACATACGGAGCTAAGCGACAACCCCGGTCATTCAGATCCAGCTGAAATCGCAGGGGTAGATCTTATCTGGAATTCCGCAGAGCAACGGCGCTCTGCGGTATAGCTTAGGTGGAGAGAGAGGGGCAAAACGGGCAGAGAAACAGCTCGGCCGGCCTGCATACAATTAATTGTATTTTCCAATGAATTAATCCAATTAATATGCCTTGCTATATAAAGGGGGAAGGGGGTGTGCAAACCCCTTGGCTCCCCCATGTGGGACTAAAGGAGGAGAGGGGAGGGGGGGTTCGGCCGAACCCCCCTTGGGCTTCTCCTACTCCTAGTCCAACTCGGACTAGGAGGCCCAAGCCTCCCTTCCTTGTGGGGTGCGGCTCCCCCCTCTTGGGCCCTCTTAGGGCCCATGTAGGTGGGAGCCCCTTTTTCCTTTATTTAATTAATATAAAAATCTCATTAATTCATAATTAATATATTTATATATAATTCAATATCCCATGACTCCGAAACTATTTCGGAACCACCCGAACAACTTTCGGACATTCTCGGAACCATTCCATACCTCCCCGGAACTCTTTCCGGATCATTTCTCTCTCTCCAACAAATTCCTATAATATTCCAGAACCTATCTCCTGGTGTCGCTAAGACCTTAAGTTTGTTACGCTACGGTTCGAGAACACTCCAGACATGGTCGAGGCACTCCGCTCACCAATGACCGTCAGGGATACCTGTAAGTATATGACGACCCCTGTGCATTCTACGAATATCGTCGTTGAACCATAAATATGACATTCATTCCCTTTGTCTCTGTGATACTACCTTGTCCGAGATATGATCGTAGACACACCGATGTCTTTGTTGTATCTCGTTACCGACGAAGGTTATTAACTCGTCTGCGATATTACATCTCCATGACCTAGTCATAAGCTGCGCAGCTATATAGATGCAATATCACCGAGTGGGCACAGAGTATCTTTCCATTACAAGAATGAACAAATCCCGCTCTTGATCCTTACGTCTTGATGCTCTTTCGGAATACCCAAGATGGACACTGTTATTGTCATGCTATATAAGACACAATGTTTGATGCTCTCAAAGCACCCCTACGAAGCATTAATAAGTATGGTCTCACGGTCTAAGGAATGAGCTATCATATTCTTATCTATTGCAAATGACAAACATCGTAATACGATCTTATTGCAATACTTTGCGTATGTCCATCACCTTATTCAACTAACAAGATGACCCCATTGTCAACCGACGTCATTGTCCTTGATCGGGAATCTCGATCAACTGTTGCCCAATGGACTAGCTCATATAGAGCCTCGCTAGGGATCTGGTTGTCTATGTATCACACGTGTATTAATAATTCCGATTAATACAGTTATAGCATAATACATAAACCTATTATAAACTTATGAGATAATGCAATAAATACTACTTATTTATTTGACTCTAGCGCATATCTCCTTCAATCCCACCACGCTCCACGCGCTCTAAAGCGTCGCGTACCAAGCAGCACCTCCAAGAAGTTACACGACGACGACGACGCTGCTGCCCGGACATGTCCTAGGGTTTCCCCCGGTACGATACGAGATGTGGGGAGGAGGAGATACACCCGACACCCTTCAAGAAGGTCGATGATACCCACAGGCGTCACCGTGTCAGTGTCAAAATGACAAGGATTTCTCCCCACTCCTCCAAAGCCACACTCCCAGACGCTTCGTATTGCTCCACCAAGCTCACCGCCCACCAGCATACGCCAACACGATCTTGCAGTCACCCACGTCTAACCATGCCACACGTTGCAAGACAGGTAGAGAGGTAGAAGAGACTTTGACGAGGGTTAGCATAAAAGGAGCACACGGGAGGGAACTGCCTCCACCGCCTTCCAGCGGTAGCCGACCGGATACAGCAGCAGGTCAAACCAGGCCCACCTGGCCCGGCCGTACCCTCATGGGCTCGTGAAGCCCTGCCGCCGTATTGCAACAAGGGTGCTACCGTTCGTGCCGACCCAGCACTAGTCCCTACTCCTTCTACCAGAAGATCCGAGAAGATCCCCGCCGCCAAGTAACAACGTCTTCGCCCTCGTGTTCACCCGGGCAAGCTGGACCACCGCTGGTCTGAGAAAAACCACGCCGCTCGTCAAAGAGGCACACAACAGCTCTCCACCGGCACACCCGACAAAAACCAGCACTAGGTCCAGACCCACCCGGTCTAGAACCAGCTCGGGATGTAAGGTAAGACGAACCATGGCCGGGGAACGCCGCGGTCACCGGATCTGGGCCAACCTGGCCGGAATCTGGTGTCCTAGCCTAGCAGAACCCCACAAACCCAGACCAAGCCCGGATGGGTCCAGATCTGAGCCATGCCGCCCTGGCCGTCACCGCCTCCGTCACCGGCCGCTGAGCTTTTGCCGCCAACAGGAAGGAGCCCTGCCGCCGCACCTCACCAACACCCCACCGCACCGCCCCTCGCGGGTGGAGGTCATAGCGGCGGGGCCGCCGGCAGCTCTGGGCCCACCTGGCCCAGAGCCGGCCCGCAGCACGCGACGGCAGATCTGAGCCCGACTGGCCCAGATCCACCGCATCCGCAACCGCACCACCGCACCAGGGACACATTCCCGGCCAGTCGCAGCTGACTCGCCGCCACCACCAGACCACGCCAAAAACCGCGGCCGGCCGGCCTAGCACCAAAACGCTGCCCCATACGAAGAAGCTCCGCAACCACGAACGCAGGCCACACCGTTGCCACGCCGCCTCCTGGCCGCCGCTGCCACCCAAAGCGCGCCGCAACCAGGCCAGAGGAGCCCAGCCTCCTCCATCCCTGGCTCGGGGAAGGACATGCCGCCGCCGCCGGCGCCAACCGGAACGAGCCCGGCGGCCTCTGCCGACGGCGGCGACAGGGAGAGGAGGAAAAGGGGGCGCCTCTGGGAGGAGCGCGGGGGCGCGCGCCGCCGCCACGGGGGGCGGGGACGCGCGAGGAGATGAAACTTTGCATGAACTCTGTATAAAACTTTGTAGTAAGTCAATGTTTGGAACACAAACTTTTGTACATTTGTGCAGAACTGACAACAAAAATCCACAAAATTCATGTGCTGGAAAGAGGACTTAACAAGCTGGGTGACTGTTTTACTGAGTGTATTGCTGGTCCTCTGCAACTCCGGTGATCCCTCTCAGAAAAGAAGGGGCAAAAACAGAGGTGGAGATCTGGTACTCCCTCTCACTATTTTCAAAAAATAAAAAAATGTATTTATAAGTTTCAACCAAATCTGAAACACACACTGAAAGAGGGTACAGCAGCAACCCTTGATAGCTGATTCATCTCTTCTCTCTCTTTTTTTTTACGTGGATGATTCATCTCTTCTCTGCCCGCAGCACAATTGTTCTGGGCTTATCTTGGTCTCAATGAAGGGGCCCCTGGGACTGGGACCCTCTCTACAATGTGGTTTCTAAGTACATCATGGAGCCTGCCATACAGCATCTGCTTCACCATCTCAAATGCTCCAAAAAGTTTCTCCATCTGCCCATAATATTTAGAAATTCAGCATAATGTCTAGGCCTGTTCTCTTGATGAATAGTATTGTGGTACGAGTTTCAGAGTAGACACTGGTATGCATGCTATTGCTGCCAATGTTTGTGTCACAGGACAATGTGGTTTCAAGGTTGACTGTGCAACTTAAACTAATAAGTATATAATTTCATATGAGTGTACTTGCCTGCTCCGTTGCATTCACATTGTACATAAAGAGCCCGTAGTATAGATCGAAACTGTCGCTTACTGTGTTCTCCGTCTGTAAACGGTTGCAGGCAAAGAGGCCACAAATATGATCAATGAACAAGCTATTAAAAAACAAAGAATGCATCAATTTCTATGGTCTTTCACTCAGCGCCGCTTACAAGTTTCAGGAGTGTCTCGTAACCTTTGGTGTTGATTGGCGTTGACTTGAGATTTAGCAGCGCCAAGACCCTGCATTAATCACACAACGGTTAACATTATTTTTGTCGGTACAACGGTTAACATTTTGAATGTACCAAATGTAGTACTCTCTCCATTCCAAAATAAGTGGCCTGATTTTAGTTCGGAACGGATGGAGTATTTGCCTACTGGGCATAATAGGCAAACACATGAAAAGCAGAATTTGTTAATAGAACAATCTACCTCCCAATGGTGTGTGTGATGAACTGACTTCCCGCAGCGTGGCGATCATGCTCGGCACATGACATCTCCTCCATCCGACATCCCTACAAGCAGCAGTTACCCCATGTTCAGTAACTCCCACGTTTTTTGCTTCTCCCGAGTGTTGAATGGAGTTGCCCTGGTCGACCAACCCAATTACCTCCTGCTCAAAGATGCTCAAGAACTGCTCGCACTTGGCCTTCTGATCTCCTTCCTCCGCAATACGAACCTTGTCGTAGACGAAGGGGAGCGCGTTCCAACCGTGCTTTCCGCTCTCTGGCCCGAACATGGGGTGTGTGCAGATGATCCCAAACTCCGGCGGTAGGATCTGACAATGTGTCACCAAACAATCACCAAGTTACGCTAATGCAGCGGCATTATAAGTACAGTCAGGTGCTCCACACCGAAGCCGATGCGTTGGTCCTGTATGTTTGGCATGTATGTTTGGCAGGGCCAACAAATTCTTGCGTACATACATTGTCCTGTCCATTCAAATTCAAGCTTGCCACCAAACTCAGGTAGGTACGATCCAAAAGTTCAGAGTTTGTACACACACTAGTAGCAGGTTCAGCAGTAGGTGCTGAAAATTGTGGGCATGATCTGCTTGTTGTTGTACCTCGAGGAGCAGGTTGCGGGGGAACTGCTTGACGGAGAGCACGTCGGCGACGATGGTATCGGGGCGGAGCTTGCCGAAGGGGATCGCGCGGACAACGGCCTCCGTGGAGAGGATGGAGCTGCACACCAGCAGCACGTCTGGCTGCTCCTCGCAGAGCGCGTCCAAGCTCCTGCTCTTAATTATACCATATTCATTCACACCGTGATCCCCTTTGCATCGTGATCAATCAACCAATGGAAGGTACAGGTCGGCTGGTCACCTGAAGAATCGAATCCCGTGGTGGGAGCAGTAGGCGGAGTAGTCGGATCTGGAGGTAGCCAGCACGGCGTGGCCCTGCCGTTGGATGCCCCTGGCGATGAACTGCCCGAAGTTGCCGAACCCGATGATCCCCACGCGCAGGGGCGGCGCCGGCGAAGGCGACGGCGCGGGGTCTGGAGCATCCGTTGCTGCCGGCTCCTCGTGGGCGGCACGGCACGTGGCGGCAGCGGCCTGCTGCTGCTGCTTTTGCTCCTGCTCGGCGGAGAGGGCTCTCGCGGCGACCGGTCTGATCGGCCGGAGGGTGGCGAAGGCGCAGAAGTTGGGGCTGAAGCGGCGCAGCAAGCTGGGCGTTGGCGTGGCAGCGGCGCTGCCGCCGACGAGGGGGCTGAGGTCGGCGAAGTGGCCAAGGGAGGAAGCCATCCGTCGATCGATCGGTTGTTTAGAGCTAATAATGTTTCCAGATCGGTTGGTATATCGCGCGCCAGCGTATGGTTTGACGATGCGGAATTGAATGGATCTTGCCGGCTCCGGGAACCATTTGAGGCGGCGCGCCGGCGACAGACATTATTGGGATGTTAAGAAGAGGTGGCGGATGTCGCGTTGTACCCTAGGAGCAGACCCACGAGAAACACCAGGGGTACACACTTCAGCTGTGAAGAAACTCTGAACAAAATTTTCCTCGATGCGAGAATATGAAAACAAATAAGCTAATAAGATAAAATAAATCTAACTTCCAATAGGATATAAACTTACGAACATCATACGTTTAGAAGAAAACTGGAATTTAAATGATTACATCCAAAGTATACTGGATAGTTGATCAGTACATACTACAGAGATGGTTAGTTTCGGCATCGAGCATACTGCATACCACATGACACTCCAGACTAAATAGTATAACCTACTCCCTCTGTTTTAAATTGGAGATGAAAGACATCTAATTTGGAACGGAAAGAGTACCTCGTAATGCCATTTTTACATCTCAGCAATCAGAATTCATCTCAGGATACCTGCAAAAAAATCTACATAATCAATCAACCAAAATTGTATTGTTCATTCATGGGAAAACTAATCAAGTAATATCTCATAAAAAATTATAAATTTGAATATTAAGCAATAAATTCATCAGTGTGGAAATTAGGCTAAATATCCAAACCGAAATCATCTCAGCATTATTACACATAACCAACACTAGAAGTAGAGAACTGCAGAAAAACAGTTTGTTTGTACCGGTACAACTTCAAGTTTTACTGTCGACATGTTCTCAAGCGTGTTTAGCTACACGGACGAGGGGTAGAACTCCCATCCCCCCTTGCAACGCCAAGACGGCGATCAGAGGAGAAGGGGAGCGACGATAAAGCCGACGGGATGACCCATTTGATCCATCTTGACAAGCCCTTGGCCACAACACTACAACAGGGACGGGGACAGCTTCTCCAGGATGCCAGCCATGGCTTGAGTGCTAGACAGTACTCCCTCAGTTCCTGAATGTAGGATATCTAAGTTTTTTATACGAATATTAAGATAAACTATTTTATACATATTGTAGTAAAAAAACTTTTGGAGAAAATAGCGAGAGATGACTTCTTAATTGGTATAAAATACATACAATCCATTAAATCACTCTTTTGAGATTAGAATTTATTTTTTAATGGATCAAATTGTTCATAAATAGCAAATACACCTTATATTTTAGATTTTTCTTCGAAAAACTATAGACCTTATATCAAGGAACGGAGGGAGTATTATATTTAGTATTTAGAAACAGAGGAAGTACATCATAAGGATAGCCACAGTATAGGCATGAAAGAGCCTGGTGTTGCACATCAACGTTAGTGAGATTCAATTCACAGACGCAAGTCAAAATGGGACAAAAGCCATAGACATTATTGTTCCAATGCCTGTCGAAGGCTGCTACAGCATCCATCCATAATTAACAAACGGATTAATAAGGATATAGCAAAAAAAGAAAAGTGAAATAGAGCTCCCAGCAAAGAACATACAGATGGGTCTCTCATCTGATCCAAGAAACGTCAGCCAGGAAGGGCCTTCTACTAGCCTAGATAACCAAAAGGGTAACACTCTCTTCAGCGACAATTACTGATCCGCGACGAGACAGTCTCTAAGGCCACGACTAGGGGTTTTGTTGCCCAGAATTGCTGCCCTGGACGCTGGCTTCAGACAAGAGCCAGACTCAGTGCGACACTGCACGAGGCGAACGGGGGCGAACTGGAGTCTTTGATGGACTCACCCTGCGCAACCCAGAGCAAAGCAGGAAAGCGTTGAGTATATTGTGTGATAGATCAGCTGCACAAGTAACAATAGTTCGCAACATGCATGGGAGGCAAGTTTTTACCTGACAGGAAGGGAGCCAAGAAGCATGCCACTGCAGTTCAGGGCCATAATAGCACCTTCTGCCTGCACGTACAGAAAAAAAAAGAGAGGGGTCAAAAAGCCTAGACACAAAAGCATTGTAAGGCAAAAAACCAATCACATATGTTACGTGCAAGCCACAATGTACTTCAATTCTGACAATAAAACTGAAAAAACAGGAGGTGGATGCAAGAAACGTCATATGTGAAAAAAAAATCGCTCTAGTCATCCAAGCAAGTCATTAGGTACAACGAAGCTTTCTAACACACAAATTAAACCAGTAAGTTTATGGATAACAAATATAATTAAAAATAAACAAGAACATAAACCAAGGAGAACATTATAGTCAAATCCTTAATACCCCCAAATCCAAAATAGATGAACTTTTGCATGTTTAAGAATTTCTAACATGCAACCTTGACACTACTTTTGGACATATGCAAATTTGTGAAACTAAAATTTAACAGTTAGATCAGATGTTAATGATAAGGAAGTTTGACTGCACTCTTTCTAAAGCATCATCTGTTCAGGAACTTAGTAGTACAAGATTATGGAAACGGGGTGCAAAGACTGGGTATCAGCTTATGTGATTAAACCAGTACCAGAGAAATATCTCTTTTCATGGGGGTGTGGTTTTCTCAATGAGTTAACGTTTGTGCAGTTGTCCCGGAGGAAGATTATCTTGACTAATTTATATACTGGAAAGGAAATTTATATGTTAAATTTGCAGTCTGTCAGAAACTTTGCAGTTTGGATCATAATCTAGTAGCTAGGCTAACCTGAAACGCTGTGTAATGTGCATTTTGCTTTCAGAATATAAATCTGAATGTTGACACCGCACTTGGTGATTGGCTCAAAGGTTGTGCAGTAAAAATAGGACGATCACAGTAGGTATTGCAGCTATTCTTTGGGCGATATAGAAAACATGTAAGCTACCTGTTTCAAGAACAAAATGCCTTATGGTTCGTTTGGATGTTCGTATTGGGAGGGTAGACATTATATTGGAATGAATATCCAATATCCAAGATATTGATATTGAGATTGAATGTCAATATTTTTGTTTGGATGTGTTAGATATTCAAACCCTAGACAAGATATTGAGGTTGAATATCAAATGTTGTTTGGATGGTATAAAAGTGATGAATTGCAGTTTTCCATGACTTCGATCATTATACTGTTATATCGATGTTGTTATATCCATGTCAAATTGTACGGAATAGTCACATATTATGATGCCGATGACAGCTAGAAGAATACAACAACCATTTTAAAGAAGTCTCAAAGCAAACAAACTACATAGTCTCTTATACATAATTAACCAATTTTAACTCTTCCGACATGCAAATGGATTATACAACAAAATCACTCCTGGCAGAGTAGAGAATGGAATTAGATGAATTCATTCAGACTGCGTCAGGCATCTTTGTCTAGCAGTAGCAAGGCACCCATCAGAAGAAAAAAAATTCATTCAGACCGCGTCATACGCAACCACTAGCAGGTCGATCCTATGGAATACTAGGACGCACAAACACACGGTTGAGAATGGAATTCAGTGTCACATTTTCTGAAACAGGTTTCGCTTCAGTTCTAAGATTGGTTCCGATTTCTACTGACCTGGCCGAGTGTAATTGGCAGGAGGCGGTCAGTGGACGGGCCTGGGCGGCTGCCGCCGAGCGTCCGCCCGGAGAAGGTGCTGCTGTAGACTAGCCTCCACTGTCCCTGTAGGCTGCAGCTTGTCGAGCAGTCGAGGTCCAATCTTCCCGGGGGTATGAACAACAGCTATGGCAGGGAGGGGAGGCAGAGTGCAGCTGCAGGCGGGGAGGGAGACACAACAACTGCGGCGGGGAGGGAGGGTACCAGGACCAGGCCGCTCGCCGCCGGTCTTCCTCCATTGGACGCGAGGTTGGAGGGAGAGAGCTCGACGCACGCCGCCACACTAGGTCTGGTGCGTGGGGACGGAATTGGAGGCAGCAGCTGCGGCAGGGAGGGAGGGCCCCGGACGAGGGTGCTCGCCGCCGGGCGTCCGTCGTCCGACGGACGGGAGGGTGGAGGGAGAGAGCTCGATCTGAGCCGCCAGCAACCTACTCGATATCCACAGGCGACCTCCGGCGTGGAATTGAGGAATGAGTCTTTGTCTGCGGGAGCGAACAGGTACGGGAACGGGAGGGAGTCACGCGAGCGAATATCCACCAATGTCGAGGGTTGGAGGTGGAGATTGAGTTGGGGAAGTTTTTGCCTTTGCGCGACCTCCTCGATATTGAGCCGAAAACCCAGGTTCAACGCCGAACACATCCAAACAACAATATTCAGGATATTCGGAACTTAAACCACCCGAATATACAATATCAAGCCTCAATATATACATCCAAACGAAGCATTAGGATTTCACTTCAGCGTATTCTACATTTGCAGATTTGCTATTGGTTGAACATTTTGCCTATACTGACACAGAATCTAAGTGTTGGAGTTCAAAACAAAACTAGTGGAGTAGATTGGGCCTTGTGTGAGATGGATGCCGCTTACCAGAAGATTCGGCACTGTTGCTGAAGTGAAATTCAGAACATAAAGGAAGCAGTTTGCTGCATGCTTTGCGTGATGGTTTCAGAGTTCAGAATGGATAAATTTTGGATATTCCTTTACCTGTTTAAGTGTTATCTTGGGAGCAGATTTACAGTATGCTCGCACACAAAACTAGTATTTGGCGCACTTTAGTTAGTATGCACAATAGGCTAAAATCTTACGACAGTCTGCAATTTATCTGATGTTTCCTGTAAGAACAGGCATTTTGTTTCTGATAATAAAATTCAGAAGCAAGGTGTGAAGGAATTGTCAAAGGAATGATTTTCACATCTTTTATCTGATGTTTCCTGTAATAACAGACACTATGTTTCTGATCTTCTCACAAAATAGAAATAGGATGATTGCTGTGGATGAATGATTAAATGTAATACAAAGAAGCAAAAAAATAATGTTTGAAACAGTGCAAATGTCAAAAGATGGTCAAGTCCACATGTGAAAACAATTTTAAGTCCATATAGAATAAATTAGGTCAGCAATTAGAGAATTTAAAAAAATGATGTTCTGGCTATATCTTTGCAGTTGTACAAAAACTACAGATACTGAATAAAATAGAGAAAGACTTGTATTTTTCTACACCATGGACTGCAAGGCAATTAGCAGCATTTCAAAGGTAAAGTTACATTTTTGATAACTTCTAATGGATTTCAGTAAAATATCATGTTTTGCTTACTTGAACAAACTCAACAAAGGCGATGCATGTTGCGTGCACATAATCACCGAGCAGCCTCAGCCGAGCAACCTAAATGTAAAGGAAAAGTACAATAAATTGATTAAATGACTTCAGCTTAGCGATCCAAAAACATGTCCAGAAGATAAAAGCATTTGAACACACCTCACCACAAATTCCTTCAAAGAAATTCTTCACAACATCTTCTGGAACCTACACATTTAAAAAAGGATAACTAAGAAGCAGAAGCTGCAGTACAATCAACACATCAGAACTCCATGAGAAACCATCAAAGAGCCACAAAAGGATATGTGGACTTATCCTTTAAAATTGGCCCTCGGATGAATTGTTTATATTTGTTATACATCACAATTGAAATGTTATTTGTTATACATCACATTTGAAATGTTTATTGCTAGGAAATAACAAATGAAGTAATATAGGTATAAATACTAACTTAAAATTATTTCACATTACGATAACAACATAGATCACCCCCCATTACTCTAAGAAGAAAGGATGTTCAAAAAAGATCCAGCATCTAATATCAATCATCCATCAAAGGACATTGTGTGCAGACCTAGAAGAACAGACTTCTAGTACCAACATTCATTTTGACTAGATTTTCAACTTGTATAACGTTGTAAAATCATGTGCTCATTCAGAAACTGCTTCAAAATCAGAATTTCTGGGAAGGACCCATAATCGACCACCACAGACCATCCAAGTGTAATAACAGATCATCTGGGTGTACATGAGTTCAAATCAGAGGATTTCAATTCCTTCAAAACAAAACAAGCCCCTAATTAACTGGGAGATCTAGAACCGAAGGCTATCTAAGGTTTTTCTTATCTCACATTGTCCAAATAAAAATAATATGCATTCTATCCACCATGAAATCTGCAAACACTTATTTCATAGATCAAGAATTGTCACATAAGGATAAAGATGAGTTAGTGCAGCCTTAAAACTTATAATGGTAATTTCTTAGTGCAAAGCAAAAAATATTTTTACTTCGTAACAATACATCCTTTTATTATTTATTGCTTACGGATTCACACCATCCATTTGTTCCAGGTACTTAACAGAAGATCAGGTTACTTAAGTTACGATTATAAAGCATTAATATATCTAGTGGGTCTTCAGACTGTTCGCATCCTTGCATGCTTCATAGATAGATATTATGTACATTGCATGTGAAGTTATGAGTATAACAGAAATGAAAGAGACATCGACATACATTTTTATCAATGTTAGTACAGTACACAGTCCTGGATACCATTTCTTTCTCATCCTCTGTCTGTACAAAAAGGACAGGCTAATATTATTAGGGAGCACAGAGATCAAGTAATAGTATAATCTAAATATACACAATATTGTTATTTCAAATATGTTAACTTACTCGAGGAAGAAATTTAGGGTTCACAGGCAAAATCGCAGTCTTAGATGGTAGAACTCTGACGGGATAATAACCAAGAATGGTTCCACCAAGAGTTAGAGCTGCTCTTGCACCAACTGCAGAAAAGGAAGAATTTCATCTAGGATTGCTTGTTGCACATAAGATTTGGGAAATAACAATTTGTATGTTGAAGACACTACCATCATCAGCAAACTCGATAAAGGCAAAACGCATCACCGAATTTGGATCACCACAGATACGGCAATCTACTACCTACAAGTGCAAAAGATGATTATACGATTACTAAGTATCAACAATGAGATAAAAATCAGCATCTAATGTTCCAATATATAGCAACTACTTAAAGCAGGGGCGGATCCAGAAATTTCCAGATGGGGATGTATTGATGCACAAATGTGGGTGGACCAACAGATCAGCATCCAGTGTTGCCTATATATAGCAACTACTTAAAGCAGGCGTGGATCCAGAAAAAACCAGATGGGGGTGTCTGATGCACGAATGTGGGTGGACCAATATATTTATACCAATCACTTTAAACTTAGTGCATAGCGATGTAACTCATGTTTTGCGAAAGATACTAATTCTCAAGAATTGCTGATTATGACCATTAGCACAGGTGCAACATTGCAGATTGATTGAAAATAAAACATTTAATGCATCATCTATAGGTAGAGTATCATGCCTTTACAAAAAAGCAAAAAAGCTAAGACAAAGTATTCCAGTGGCTGGTGTTTAACTGCTGATGGAGGTGGACTAAAATAATCAAAGTATCTTAAGAACTGGTGGAACCGCGGAAGCAACTAGCCACGCAGGGGATATGGCTCAAGAATCGTTTGTTCAGACAAGGGAGGCATAAGATGGTCTCTCTGTCAATACTCCAAAAAGGCTGCCAGCACTAAATTTTCAGAAATTTTGTAGTAATTGGGTTATTTAAGTGAGGATTGTTTGCTTTGATATATGTAGTTGGGTCTCTGAGATGAGCAACCAAATGACTGATAATTCATATTGGCAGCATATACAAATGTGGAGCATATCTGCTGGTTCATGACAGATACTAACAGAGATAACTACTATACTAGTAATAGATAAAGTAAAATAAAATGGTTAGGCCATTAAAAAAATCAGAGTGGCACTGTAATGAATTAACCTTAGATAAAATTTATGGCATGATTATAAAACATAATTTATAGTACAAAATCATACTTTGCTGCTATTGTGCCTTAAAATACGAACAAAGGTGAGTTCAACTCTTACCTGATTAGAAATATCAAAAATATACAAAGTCATAATATATACTTATACAACACTTGTCAACATGCTGAATTCCCTTTAGATAACAGTTCCATCATGCAGCATATGAGGTCATTAAGCCCTATTCTATTTCAACATATAGAAAAACAGATATGGACAAAAACAATCATATGTTGCCATGCTATATTTAACTGTAAAGAATCTAAGAGCATACTTGGCCACAGTTGGAGAAAACTTCAGCAAGCTTCTGCTCAGTGACCTGGAAATAAATCGGGGATTCACGGGTGAGTTAAACAAGAAGAAAAACTAAAAAGAGACTAAGAAAACAGATCAAGGTCTCACATGTTGATCGATGTCAGAGACATAGACAGTTCGCCGTACACTATCCTCCCTATCACTTCGGCGTGGCCGGATTCCCATCCTTCTCCTTGCCTGGTTGAAGCCATTCCTTCTCTGAAACCACGGAAATGCAACTGATCATTATAACAAAAGAAGAAGGAACCGCCCCTTAGAACGGAAATATGGTCAAATGACTACAATATATCATTGACAAACAATTTCATGTGAAGAAAAACTAACAACGGAAGAACAAACGAGAATGAAGTAAACAACATGAATGAATCGAGTAAAACTAACAGAAGAACAAACGAAAATGAATGAATCCAGTAAAACGTTAATGTTAGGAATAACAATCATAGAAATGCATCCATTAGACATCTGTTGTCTAGTAGTAGAAAAGAACCAATCTATCGGTCTTCTAGGAGATCAACCCATTCCAGTACCAAAGTAACGTTCGCGTCACCCAAAAATGATGGTACAAATCTAAAACCCTAAGAAGACAGATCAACTTCTCAGCCGATCGCTTGAGGGCGTGAGAGAGAGAGAGAGATCAAACCTCCAAACCCATCAACGTCACCGATAAACCCCCAAGTCGGATCGACTGATCAAGTTAGTCACGGGACAGCCACTCCAAACCCCTAGCAGAGCAGAGTAAAAACAAACAAACCGCAGCCGGGAACACGAATCGGCAATTCGGGCGAGCGGGATTACCCGTCGATTCGGCTGTCCGTTTGCGGATCCGTCGCTGCTGGAGTCCCTGCCGCCCCCTCCGCCGCCGACCAGCTGCAGCACGTGCATCTGCTGGTGCGGGAGCTGGAACGGGTGGTGGGGCGCGGGCGCCGCGTAGTAGTCGATCGCCGGCGCGGGGGCCACGAAGACGGGCGCGTCGGCGGAGAGCCGGCGCGCGGCGGCCGCGTCCCCACCCTGGCCATGGCCAGGGGGGCGGCGCGCGAGCGGCACAAACTCCTCGGCGGAGGGGTTGAGCTTCTGGAAGAGGTCCTCCAGCTTCCTGACGTCGCTCTTGTACTCCCTCACCTCGTCCTCCCTGGCCGCCGCGTCCGCCGCCGGCACGGCGTCGGCGCGGATCGGGGCCTGGGCCGCCACGGCAACCATCTCCGACGAACCGAACCGAACCTCCGCCGCCGATCGCGCTCCGGCAGCAGCGCCGCGCCCGCCGCCCGTGAGCTCGCGAGGAAATCGAATCGGGAGGAATTCGGTGCTGGTTTGTTTAGTTTTTTATTGTTTTATTTAATTGGAGTGTGGGAGGAGGAGGAGGAATGGAAGGGAAAAGGCGTGGAGATCGCTTTCGGGGAGGTTGCTTATAAATAGGTGCTCAAGCCGGAGTTAAATTCTTTATCTTTTTTCCTCGCCTTTTTTATTCGTTTCTTTCCCTCACACTAGCAAATCCTTTCTTGGAGGGAAATAAATCGGCATTTCGTTCATTCATATCCGTTTCTTTTTATCTGCTGCTTTTATCGCCGAAATTTTCTTTTCTTGCAGAGGAATAAATGATTTTATCTTTTTGCGGGGGAAGGTTTTTTTTAGAAGTATATAGTCGTAATGTCGTACTGTATGGCTGTGTAGTGCTAGTGTAGTATAGCACGGCGGGGCATCGAGCTGGGCGGCGGGATCTTCTGCGGCCATGTGTGTGTGCACGTAGTGACTGATTGTGTGTGGGATGGAGCAAGACTGCCAGCAGCGTCCTTGACTGATTGTGCGGTGCTCAATTGAACGGGTCATAGAGTTTTGAACGACAGGTGTCCGCCCGCATGGGAGGTCAGAGTACAAAGGTTGGTGAGGAGGCCGCTTCATGTGTGAGATCTGGTTGAGGGTTAGGTGGTCATATACTCAAATGTTTATTTGTGTTTTTTTTGTCACAATGTATTGGTGTTGGTAAAGACGAAAGAGGAGCAACAGGTGGTGTTAATGGTATCCAAAAATTTATACGATTCGTGTTCTGTGGTCTCAACGTCTAATGCATTCTTTGACTTTGGACAAGCAAAATTGATTGTTCTACAAACAGCAGAGATAGTCCTAATGAAATTGCACGCACCATACGAATATACGATCTTAATTGTTCATACTTCCTCCAACCAAAATAAATGTCTCAAATTTATCCATAAGTGGATGTATCTACACATATTTTATGTCTAAATACATCCCTCTTCGTCCTTGAGAATTCCGAGTACAATGTTAATGGTGGATAATTTTTTAACCAGGATTACGCAAAACATTTTCAGTCATTCTTAACCAGTAGATCCAACTTGTCGCAACATGTCCTTCGGACACGATAAAGGAGGCAACAACATTGACCTTGAAACCTGAGTAGTGGCCTCCAAACAAAGTTTTTTTTTCTTCCACAATGTTTGCAGTGCACAATTGTCTTTAGGTGAGAGTGACAATTTATGTTTTGGTCTCATTCGGGAAGGAAGTTAGAGCACAAACGACACCAACCTATTTTTAGCGGAGTCAACTTAAGAGTGACGGAAAGAAATAAATAGTATGACATATGTTACCTAGGTGAGCTCTAATGATGTATAAGATAAAACAATTTATTTTATTTCACCGGTTGGCATCTAGACATCACGGGTAATCTCAATGATGATCATACAGTTTTCATTTCCTACTAGCATTAATTGTAAAAATGGAATTAAAGACAATCTACTATAAAACATTTCTTTTCCAAACAAGTGGTGAGTTCCGAAGAACCCATAAGTTGTATTAATTTCTATCGATGGGATTACAATATATTAGAACATACGAAAAATAGAAGATTACATTGAAGACATGTGATTTTACAACAAGGATCCTAATAATGGAAAACACCATCGACTCCTTCGTCACTACAAATGGACAGATGGAATAAGCTCAACACCCAAACTAGCGTCGACGTCGCCGGGAATGAACCACTTGGGGCGACGCATTTGTGGTGTCTGGATGGAGTTGAAGATCCTCCTTACAGACCTAACGTCATAAGGAAGAGAGGCCAATATTGTATGACTGAGGAGGCCCGTCCTTCGGTCATGAGAAGCAGATATGGTCGTCAAACATCCTCTATTGGTGAACTTTGAGGAATTTTTATAGCATGAGATCCGCCATGACACGGGGCGAGAGCAAGACTTGAAGTTATCTCCCCCAAGTCAACAATCACCACAACGACTTAGCAAAGAAGAGGATTGTATGTAATCATCCAAAATGTGTGGCACCTTATTTGGGTTGCTATCGTTGAATCCCATGCCAAGCGCCATTTTCAATAATGGACATCCGTCAGGTGGATGATCAGCATCACGCCAAACATCGTAGAGACAAAGAAAAATCAATCCTAAACCTATACCTATGGCTACATGTGGTATGTATAGAGGAGGGAGAGTACCCATGCCTCCCTCCCGACCGACCCCCTATCCATTTTGGTGAGCAGAGCCAGCGGAGAAGAGGAGGGTAGTAATGGTGGGTGGAGGAAATGAGATCTGGAAGTGGGATGAGGGAGGAGAAAGGGAAGCAGACATGGTTCTAGTGTCGAATTGTCCCATTCAGTTGAGCTATAAGATCAACTCTGGCATGCCCCAATAACATGTTTGTAATAAACCGTAGCCGTTTTTACTGTATGGCTTGGCTACGGTTAGAACATAAGATATTTTTAGTGGTTGGCAAGCAGAATTTTAACTTACGATTTAGCGTAAAAACATATCCCAAGACCACAAATATGCCGCACATAAGTGTTGTTTTAAAGGTTTACCATAAAAACATTGTGGTACCAGTCATTTTACGGGATCTATTAGATTTCAGTTTTTCACTCAAAAATATAGTAAAATGGCGGTTTATTTGTGAGTTGCTCTAATTCAGTACCAAGCCCACCGTTTCACCGGGCGGTAAAATAAGTAATTGTTGTATAATCTCTCCAAATGTTATCTTCTTGGCCATTATGTGTGTCACAGAAAATTGCACACAACACCAATGTTTGGTGACAAAGTTGCACAAAACACATAATTAAAACAACTTTTGCAGCTAGTCCCAACTTTTGGTGTAATATGTTGCGGCTAGACCAAATAGATGTCTTAGTATGCTTAACAATTGCATAATAAATGGGGCCATTTTTTATACTATATATCACATTTATAAAAATGTACAATATAATTGTACATGTTTTTTCTATACTTTTATAATGGTATCTAAAATTCCAATTAGCATTTAAAATATGATACATAAATGTATAAACAATACATGTACGATAAATCTAGCCCCACAAATAGCCAGCCACCCTGTTATAATTTAAAGTTTTGAAAATAAAATCTCAGTATGAAATACTTTTTATTTTAGCATAGACAAAATTGAAAAGGTGAGGACAAATTTGAGCATAATATTTATTTTAATTACCATACATTTCTAGTACCTAATTTTTAGAATTGTTTTATACTATATAAAATTATAACCTCACTTGTTAGATACGTTGTTAAGAGTCATAAGATATCTATTTGGTCTAGCCGTAACATATTATACAATTTTTTTGGGTAATACCGCAAAAGTAATTTTAATTATGTGTTTTGTGTAACTTTATCGCCAAACATTGGTGTTGTATGCAATTTTCTCAGTTGTTAAGTACACTAAGACATTCATTTGGGCTTACCGCAACTTATTACACCAAAAGTTGTGGCTTGCCGTAAAAGTTATTTTAATTCTATGTTTTGTACAACTTTGTCACCAAACATTGGTGTTGTGTACAATTTTCTCCGTGTCACCTGGGCTGGGCACCGCTATGTTCAACAGTCCGTATACGCGTCATTATCCGGCAGCCGTAGCATAGCTGCGAACCTGACCGAACATTTTCGCCGCCGTTCTCCATGCCCAAGCATGCATGCTCCTCCATACCGAGATCCGCGACAAACCTGGGGCATCCGACGTAAAGAAATATTCGCGTCCTGCACACCCATCTTAGGCCAAACATCAATAGGGAAGTTTTCACTGCACCCAGTGAATATCTTACCAGTTAACCAGGTTCGTTTTCGTCCTCATGCCACCATGGACCGCGCTGTTATGCTGCCAGACACAGAGAGGATTATAAAATGCGCCGCCGCAGGAGATCTCGAGTTCTCGCCCCCCGCTCAGAGCTGACGCACGTGACCTCAGAAAGAAAAGCGTGCGTGAATTTAAC
This sequence comes from Poa annua, assembly GCA_026929855.1. Taxonomy (NCBI): domain Eukaryota; kingdom Viridiplantae; phylum Streptophyta; class Magnoliopsida; order Poales; family Poaceae; genus Poa; species Poa annua. The sequence continues at coordinate 86,332,088 of CM049430.1, forward strand.
ATCCGCCTGTACATGCGTGAGCATCTTCTTCTCTTTCGTTATTCATTTTTCCTTGAGCAAAAAGCCAATCTGGCTTTCGATTTTCCAGAACTTTTTCTAAATGTCCATCCTCCAGAACAAACAAAACAAACCAAAATAAAATAAAAATGGGACGCGAAAACATGAACGCGACAGGGGTGGGGAGAACGTGGCGAAAATTGCCCCCTGCGACTGATATGGATCTACCAATATACTAGTAATAAATTAGGTCAATGGCTTAGGAGACAATCGACACGGAAAAGGACGTGCAGTACAATACTAGCACACCGGCTCAGCTGTCGGTCCGGTCAATTCCTCCGGTTGAAGAACCGCTGGGACTTCCTGATTCAGCCAATCGGCAGCATGAATTCTTCAGCTCTGTACACACACCATAGCACAAAAAACAAGGGAATGCACGTCAAAAAAAGTAAAGGAACCTCTAACCTTAACCCGAAGATATAAATACGAGTAATTCAGTTGCTCGATCTTCACTGAAAAAGAAGCTGTACACACAGCATAATCCCGAAAAACAAAAACAAGGGGATGCGTCAAAACGAAGAGCTGCTCCGGGGAAGGGCCAAAGAAGTGTGTTTGTGGTCAGACACACACGGCCACAGGATTTCACCGGGCGTGCGCAATACCACCTACCACCACCTCTGGTCACCCAGGTCTGGGGTCTGGCTTGACCTTGACGAACCTCTAACCTTAACCTGAGATAAACAAATAATTCAGTTCCTCTATCTTCAGTAGCACCACCGAAAAAGAAGCTGTTCGACATCACCTTTTTGTGATTCACTGGCGATTTGGCTGCAGAGGATAGCATGCATGATCCTCCGTTGTGGTGGACCAAACAAGACTCGGGGAATCCCGTTGTGCTGTCACCAAAAGGACGAGGTATGAGGTCAGAATAAAGACTCTTTATGTTTATCTACGCGGGGAATATATTATATTCTTCAGAACAAATGCAACTTCATCTTATTCGTACAGTATGGTGCTAGAAAAGGACCGAAATGCCTGCATCAGCGCTTGGATTTGGTTTGGGAGACTGAACAGTGAACAGTAGCAGAGAGCACAAGGGATGGGCTAGGATAAAATAAATTCCATGACTCAGCGAGGAAGAAAAAACGAACCGCCTGGTGTGTCACACAAGCAAGATACGAAACAACGAACCGAACAGGCGCGATAAGCTTTGAGCCTACGAGGGCGGTCGTTATCTGGATGGATGCAGCAGGGCAAGGACAAAATCCTTTTGATCTGAATAGAACATCAGATATAGATGTCGCCCGACATAAGGGTTCTCCAGCCACGTGAAACATGCGTTCCCAACTTCTAACCAAGATCATGTTTGGAAAATTAGTCTGATAGCGAACCAGCAATATTAATCTAGTTGGGGTGATACCACATCCTGGAGGGAAAATATCCCCGCGGAAGCAAGGAGAACCAGATTCATCTTAATCAGTGAGACAGTGACACCGCAAAAACTGTATCCGGAAACGGCAGAAACGGGAGTTAGTTTTCTATGAAGTTAACAGATCAGATACTTGCGATGCCCATGACATACATACCTGATCGTTAACTGTTTGCACAGGTGTAACCACCAGAAAGTGTAAACGAGAGGTTATGAAATTTTACAATAACGTGTTCCAGGTCTCCAGCATGGACGACCCTGCTGTTGGCAAAATAAGAGAGAGCATGGGCATTATGAGTCCCTTGATGTGAGAAGTTTCCACAATAACATATCAGAGTAACAGAAAAATAATTGCATTCCTCCAACTAGCAAGAACTGTACCATGATGTATCACTCTCCTCTTGCTACCGTATCGAAGGACAGTGACCCTGCACAACAAGAAAATGGTCCCTGGCCACACTTTTCGCTGCAAAATGACCCACTAAAGGAAAGGCATAGCCCCAGAAAATCATTCCGTTGGTGGTACTTGATGTTGATAAGAAACGCCACCCCACAATCAAGTTTTTTTTTTTTGAAATTGCCACCCCACAATCAAGTTGATGTAGGCCCATTGAGGATTGTGTGGTTGGGAGCACTGGTAAAGCACAAACAGAGGTTCAGCATGCATTTGCTGCATGGTCCCATCAGTTAGACGATAAAACAAGAAACGTAGTCCCAAGTGAAACCACAACGGTTCTCAACGTTTGATATGTGTAAGCAAATGAAATGATTTTTCTTCTACATTCACAGAATTAATATGAAGCATTGTTTTTCATAAATAAAATTGTAGGAGCATAATCACAACAGAAGCATATGTATGCATTTGCCGAATATTTAACATGAAGTAGTACACCGATGCCAAATAATGAAGGCAATAAGAGGCACACATATTCTTTGAAACATGCACAAAAATCAATTAAAACTCTCAATGCTGACAATGGAAAAGGGTGTTATATAATATTGACTCAGAAGGCAGGAGCAATAATTGCAGCCAAGCTTGTACCAGACCAGGGCCATGCAAATAGTGGGCCATTTGGTGCCTCTAGTATGTTTAAAAATAAAACATAGGTTATACAGATCCTCATAGAGGACTGGCCTTTTTTAATGTGGATGGTGGGGTGCAGAACATGGGCCAGTATGATCTCCAATCACAGAAAACAAACTATATGCATGTAATAATAACTCGCGAATCAAATGGAAAACAACAAGCTATATGGTATTCCCTCCGTTCCAAATTAGATGACTTCTTTTTGTCAAAAAGAGCATGTATCTAGACATGCAGCGAAGCATTGCCAACCACGGAATCAAATAGAAAACAAGATACCATATTTACTTCTTTGTATTTTGGATATTTGACATCATGGAATATATCAAACTGGTACTGTAATACTAGTAGTTTTCCAAAATTTTAAATATACAGATTGTCCATGAAGGTTCGGTTGAAAGGACTCTACAATCACTAAAAAAAGATAAAACATAAAAAAATAAAATTACCAGCACTTTCCCAACAAGTAGGTTGTACTTGTCATACTCGTATATGCAGTTTAATTTGATTGCTGCAAGCACAATAAATAAAACATTCATCAGACCGCTTGTCTTACAGCAATACATTCGACATAAATCTTCATACTAGCAGCTTAGATGCCAAAATTTGAACTTTGATCAACAATAAGTCCAATATGTGGGTTATGATAGACAACAATTTATACCATCAAATTAGTATCCCACAGCGTTTTCCCATGATCGTGATTTTGTAACAATAAACAATGAACAAAGTATTGCAACCTTGTACATATTAAGTTTTGGCCAATCTACACATGCTAAATAAAAATAATGAGTTTAGACAATAATGGAGAAGATCAACAGAGAAAACTATTACTTCAAAGGTAAATAAATGAAAACTAACTGCAACACTGGCCTACATGTTGAAAATACAAAAGGTCGTCACTAGGATGGGAGATGATTAGACATTCCATCTCAGTATCTTGAGTTTGCGAACTGTATCAAGTACATCAAGCAGTGGATGAAGGTAAGCATTAGAGCATGAGTCTTTGCTCAACAAGAACAATTCCTCTAGTAGTCTATTTATATTCAGTTTGCAATCTTGAATGTAGGTCTCTTTATGTATCAACAAATCTTTGAGTTTACACAGACCTCAAGAAGTTATAATTTGGTCATATGTTATTTTAAATACAATATGCAAACTAAGTTTCCCTCAGGATAAATAACTCAGGTTAAACTGATGTGGCCAGCCTTTACAGGAAACATACGAGAATTTAATAAATGAAAATATATACTTGCCGTTTGCTCACTTGTTTGACATGGATTTCTTTAAAATTGTATTGCCTTGAGCTCGTATTGTTTGTTTAGAACAGGAAAAACGTAGAATTAAGATGGCTTGTCGAATCCTATGGCAAATAATAGCACGAATTTATGTAAACAGTTGTTTCAATACTTCACAGGAATTAGCAGGAATTTGAAGAGAGGGGAGGATGGACACAAAGTACATTCTCCAGTTCTAACCTCATGTTATGATTGCTCCAAATATTCAAAACGACTGGGTCGTTCTGGGCCATTATGATTTGAAGGACTCCAATTACGCAAGAACATGAAAACCAAAAGATTGTGTCTGTCATGATATCTTTAATACTAGAGGACTTGATCGGACCATAGGAAACCATAGCAGTTTTCCAAGACGAGTCAATTGTTTTTCCTTTGAAATACAGTACAAAAGACCTCAAAGAAAGAAAAAAACTATGAAATGCAACCCTGCCAACCACCAACTAGGAAACATTCCTAAGGAGTACAGTCCTCTAAAACTCATACAAAGGTAAAGGACAGACACAGTGCATAATGCTCCCACACAAGCTGGCGTCTTGGGAGGGATTATAAAAACCTACTCCTACCCCTGCAAACTGCAGTGCAGGGAGGTTTGTTCGAACCCTACTACCACTGCAAACTGCAGTGCAGGGAGGCTGGTTCGAACCCAGGACCTCTTGGCACAAGTGGGGATGACCTCACCACTGCACTAAGGCCTGCCCTCATAAAACTCGTACGACAGATCCTTCTGAAAAATCGAAGAGGCTTGGAACCATAAGGAATTTCATAGGATTCCTGCAATGTCATTATTTGTTAGGGAAAAAATCCTAAGTACGAGAATCCTCTAAAACTCTTATGAAAATCCTACCATCCAAAGTAACCCCAAAACGATGTATTCCCAGAAACAGTATATGCTTGTTGGAAACCATCAGTCTTTATGTGGCCAAATTATCAGCATTTGATAGATGACATGATTATACATTAATAGTTATATAGTTGATTAAAAATAACTTAATTTCTGTAACGACCACATATAAAGAAGAAAAACAAAGAAATAGGACAAACTGAATGTCACATACAATGGTATCCAGCAAAAGAAAAGGCAGCAACATCGGTGCAGTGCAACCTTTTTGAAAGAAAAAAAATAGAACTCCACATGGGGCTATATGTCTATCATTTCCTCTAAATCCTATGAACAAGCCCAAGAATTTACAAACGGCATAACGGATAGGAAATTCTACATAGAATGATAGCATAAGAAAAGCATGTCATAATTTATACAGTTAATATATTGGATTAAGTAACTATCATGTTTGTCTAGGTGTCTCGAATAATTGTCTTCAACTTAATTAACAGGCTACTTAACAATAAATTCAAAATTTGAATGTATTCCCAGAATCCCAGTTATGTTAGTTTCAAAATAACTACAAATAAGACATTCTTGCACTACTGTAGAACACATCATACAGAAAAAAAGAATGGCATACAATGTTTTATAATGATGTCAGGATAAGTACACAAAATTGAATACACATGAGTTTACCTCGAGATCAGGTGTAGTATTCTAGTACATGTTCAAACATGTACTCTTGCTGTCTTGCATATCCAATATTTGCTAGATGATACATATCTCGGGCTTTAGCTGGTCGTTGATACATCACCCATCAGTATACTAACTCCACACACAATTAGGATCAAGGGACTATTTCTCAAAATGGTTTTCCTTCATAACAGGAGATCAGCAGGGATCACTCATCCAACAGAAGTTGTGTTTCCCCACTCACAGCTTCATCATTACTCCTCCATTCATTTAGTTTCTTTGAGGACTGGTTACTATCATAAACACCATAAACCTTATAATGCCACACCATCCTCGATACGTCATCTTGTGGTGAATTTATCTCCCGTCGTTTAATTGTCTTGTGAAGTTCGCAAAAGAACTTTGGATCCTGCAGTTTGATATACTCGTGTAATACAAGTTCATGGTGAGGTACCCAGTTTCTAGGGAAAGTTGTATAGTCACATGATGGAATCGATGACATGCGTGCAAATTGTACACCCTCAATAAAATCAACAACTCCCATTCTCAAGAGATCAGAGTATTCTGGTGCATCATTCTTTGTGCTCTCCCTCAACGGGCGGCTGAGATCACGTGACGCAATCTTGTAAACCTTAGCACGGGATTTGAGTCTATACCTTGCCGCATAAAGCTTTGCCAAAGAGCTCCTTATAACATATGCACAGAACCCTACAATCTTCTTCCGGTTGTCTGCATACTTGTACCAATCAGCCATGGTCTCAAGAAATTTGTTCATCTGAGAATTAGTGTGTGCCTGTCCGGAGTACAACATTGGTGAACACGGTAATGGCTCAGGATCCCTATCCCCCTTGACAAGCTCAAGCTTCCTGAAATGCCGTATGCACCTCTGCAAGCTTGCTGTAACAGATAGCAATGTTCCAATACCCTTCTCACTCACAATGTTCCCTCCACTGGCGGTATATCGCAAGGTTGGGTAGATGACCCGGCGAGAGATGACATGATCCAAAAATTCAATCCCTCTTGTTATGTGCTCAATCTCCACCGACGAATTCTCCGGCCTCAAACCAAATGTTCTCTCACAAAACTCCATCAGTTGCTTCCTTATCTCAACCGCATCCTCCCTCGGACCCCTGACCCCAATCAAGACATGAGAGCCAAATCTGAGGAAATCCATCTTCCTGGTCTTCTCCTTCCCACCTGATGGAACAAACTCAGGCCAAGATGGATTATGACATCCGTCGTCACCCGCCTCCTTCCAAATGGAATCGTGCCTTGATGGGCGGAAGTAGTCGTTGATCCTCTCTTCCATCCACCAATCTAACTCGTTAAGGCACACATTGGCGAGCAAAGGACTAAGTATGCCACAATGCCCGTATTCCGGCACGTGGCACGCCTGTTCTGGGGCAAACCCAAAGAAGAGTCTCAGCCAATATGGGTCAGGCTTGGGCTCATCCTCATTAAGCACCTTCTTCTTCCTGCTCTTCCTGAGCACCTTCCTCTTTAGCCTCTTCTTAATAAGCCCATCGAGATCCTTCTCCGCTGGTGGCACAGACCCGGGCCTGACAGGGGCGTTGAGCGCCGACTTGAGCAAGGATAACACCTTGCGGTCAGAGACGGCCTTCTCCAAACAGGACAGAATTGTGTCCGGCGACAGGGCGTCGACCACGGACGTGAGGTCCGCGCTGATGAACCAGAGGTAGGCGGCAAAGCCGGACCGGACTGAGCGGATGGCGGTATGGGCGCCCCGTCCGGGGCGGAAGGCGTGGGACTTGGGGGAGAACCGGGGCTCCAGGACGGGCTCGAGGAGCAGGAGGAGGAGCTCCTGGACGACGTGGTCCTGGAACGGGGGCGGGGCGTTTGCGAGGCGGGCGGCGAGCTTGTGGCGGGCGACGGGGACGGTGGAGGGGGTGTCGGCGGGGGAGCGGAGGAGGAGGTGGGTGGAGGCGCCCCAGGGGAAGGCGGGGTGGCGGCGGAGGGCGGCGGCGCGGAGGCGGAGGAGGGAGTGGAGGGTGGGGAGCGGGACGGCCTGGCGCGGCGGGAAGGAGCCGGTGGCGTGGGCGCAGGCGCGCTGGTAGGACAGGAGCCAGAGGTCGAGGCGGGAGGCGTAGCCGGAGAGGTTGGGGAAAGGGGCGGTGCGGAGCGGGTGCGCGAAGGCGCGGCGCCACAGCGAGGAGAGGAGGTCGATGGGGTCGTGAACCAGGAGGGCGTAGGGGTCGGGTAGGGGGCTCTCGTCGACCGGCGGCGGCGGCGGGGCGCGGCGGCGGAGAGGGTTGAGTCCGGCGGTGGGGATGAGACGGCGAAGCGCCGCGCGCGGCGGCGGCATTGAAGGGGAGGTTTTCGGAGGTTTTGTTCGAACAGGCGGTGTGGACTGTGGACGGTGTCTGTGACTACACCGGGTGGTAAGAAATCTCCCCATTCTACAATTACAAAATCTATAAATTTAATCAAAATACAACTTCTTTTCTAAACAGAATTCAACTTCTTTTAGAGTGGCTCTGGCTGGCGTCGCAGGGATCTATTGCGAGAAGTCTGGGACAAGCTGGTTCTGCCAGAGTGGAGGATGAAGAGTCTGACTGATTGGGTTGCCTTGTACTGGAAACTCCTTTCCATGAAGCGCTAAGTTGAAGTGGTTGGTTTAGACTAGTCACAATGGGGAGTAACTTCAACTAGTAACATACACGTGTTTTTATACTATGTTACTACCCTCACTATGCAAAGTAACATAAAGATAGTATCATATGTAGTTTCATTTATTACTCTATACACACATTTTGTGTTGAAAACTGTGATGTGATGGTAACTAGATATGTTACTCCATTTGACTCTCTCTTTATTAATTACATGCCACATCATCTTTTTAGCCTATATGACACTTACGATGTTACTACCCATTATGACTAGTCTTAAGAAGTTTGGGTTGGCTGGCAAGTTTGGTCCCCTGGAATAAGTTACCAGTAGTTAAAACTTTCTCCTCTAAGTATGTGGCATGTGTGGCTGGTGGTTCCTGCTACTTTGTTCTGCCCGCGTCTGGTGTTTTCAACCAGTGTTGGGTTGAGCCAGTCCCTCCGTTGTGTCGCTCTAGTTTCTTTCGGTTTCCTAGGCCTAGCTTTGTTTTGCTTTCTCTCGTATTTGGGTTGTAAAAACTTTGTTTGTTATGTCTATAATCGAACCCGGCTCCCCTGTGGGAGGTGTAGTGGTAACTTCTTTTAGAGCCTTTTGTTGAAGGAATTCCGTATTTTCTATGGAGAATTCCATTTCATAGGATCGTAGGATTGAGCACATCAAATCCATAAGGATTCCATCATATGACATTTATTTCATAGGAATCTCACCTTATGCTCAAACCTCATCTTATTTTTCATTTGAAAAGTCCAATGCATTCACACACACTCTCTATCACTATTCCTGCAAATTTCATGTGTTTATTTTCTGTGCACCATTCAAAGACATCGTTTACAAAATTCTTATGTTTTAAAATCCAGTAGGAATTAAAATGCATGACATCTCAATCCTTTATTTTTCAATTCCTACGTTTTAAAAAATCATGCAATCCAAGAGGCCTTTAAGTTTGAATAAGTCTATACATAATATTATGAACATATTTAAATATATAGATTGACATTTCCATTTATATATGTGATCCCACATGATAAACTCCGACTTTTACCTAAAATTGTACACCTTTTAAAACGAAGATGAAGGGAATATGCCCTAGAGGCACTTAATAAACATAGTTTATTGGCAATATCCCAATCGTTCATTATATGTTTTACACCATGCTATAACTGTATTAAGCGAAAACATTAATACAGGTGTGGTAGATAAAACAACCAGGTCCCTAGTAGCCTCTACTAAGACTAGTTTCATTGCGCGATTGATGATCGAGGTTTTCCGATCATAGGCGTCGGTCGGCAATGAAAGTCATATCGTTAGGTGTAACGATGTGATGGACATACCCAGTATTTATAGGACATAGTCATTACGCCTTAAGACCGTGAGATCAACTCTTATTGTTATCCTGGAAGATACTTTGATCGCACCAAACGTCATATCTTATATAGTGTGACAATGATAGGTGATACTTTTGGGTATCGGAAGGGAGTAGTTGAGACGAGAGGTCAACAGCGGGATTTGTCAGTCCGCATAGCCGGATAGATACTCTAGGGCCCATTCGGTGAGATTATGTCAAATGAGTTTGCAAACATGTGACTAGGTCACCAGCTGACATAATATCACGGACGAGTAGAAGATAGTGTTGTCGGTAACGAGATCATGCTAGGTATGGAGATATCTGAGAATGATGCTCGGACACGCTAAGTATCGCCATGACAAAGGGTTTAAGACTATACGTCCAGGTTTGATAGATGAAAGTCATTCGTTATATCACAGGGATTAATTCATGGGGTCCAGGCCTACGAGTTAGTCATTGATCATAGAGGAGTCTTGATCATACCTGTTATTATATCGACCGTAACACACTTAAGGGGTTTCGACAAGACAACCGGAAAGGAAAGAGATCACCGGGAGCGTCCCGGGAGGGGTCCGATGGAGATCGGGCAGCGACGAAAGAGTTTTCGGAGCTAGAATAAATTATATATAATATGTTTGATATTAATTAGTGTAATTAATGTCTAAATATGATTTTATATATTTATTTTCGAATTTATTTAGGCTGATTTCCCTAAATGTGTCTTCTGGTCGAAAGAAGGCCCATGGGGGGAAAACCCTCAAGGGAATTTTGTGGGGAGGCTTGGCCGGCCTAGGTGGGCCAAATGGGGCCCACCTAGGGCCGGCGCACCATCCCTAGCCGCACCAAGGCTGGGGGATAGTCCCACATTGCCTGGCTAGGGAGGTTGGCTCCCCCCGGGAGCCTATATAAGAAGGGGCACCCCTGGCTTTTAATTCACCAATTAATTCCCAATTTCTCTCTCGATCTCGTGGTTCCCTTGTCGGAGCCGCGCCGAGTAGAGGAGGGGGATCTCTTCCACCATAGCCCGCTGCCGCGGTGCTGGTGTTCCGGTCCAAGACTTCCGATGCTCGTCCTGGACTGGAGCTTCGGAGGCCGTCGTCTCCACCGTATGTGTGTGACGCCCTGTGAGGTGCTGCGCTAGCGGTGCTCGTGAAGGGAATATTGAACGGATAGACGTCGCCTAGAGGGGGGGGTGAATAGGCGATTTAAAACTTTTTCGAGGAGCCGGAATATCCGGTCCAAGAGTGACCGGAAATTCCGAGTAGCCGGAATATCCGGTACACGAATGACCCGGAAATTCCGGTATGCTTGATAAAGGCGGAATAAAACTAGAGGTTTACTTTAACAAGCATACAACCTAGATATATAAACTAGGCTCACCTATGTGCACCAACAACTTAAGCTAAGCAATACTAGTAACAAGATGATAGCAAGATATATGACTTCAAGCACGAAGGCTATCACAATGTAAAGAGCATAAGTAAAGAGCTCGGGTATAGAAATAACCGAGGCACGCGGAGACGAGGATGTATTCCCGAGTTCCACCCAAAGGTGTACGTCTCGTTTGGAGAGGTGTGCGCAACCACAACAGGTTAGCCGCAACGCCACAAAGGCTCACCTTCTTCTCCTGATGATCTCAACCACAAAAGGTTCGAGTTCACCTTCCACTATTGATCTCCTTTGGGGCGGAGATCGAATCCCGTACAACTCTTGAGGCACACACCCACAACTTAATTGGGGGCTCCCAAGTCTTGAGGCACACACCCACAACTTAATTGGGGGCTCTCAAGTGACCACAAAAGGTCTTGACCACAAAAGGTCTTGGCCACAAAAGGCCGGCCACAAAAGGCGTCTAGGGTCCAATGACCCAAGAGTAACAAGCTCACAAGTATCACCACCACGAATCCTCGTGGAGGGCTCAAACCGATGCAAATGCAATGGCAAGAGCACACGAAGTGCTTAAGTCCTTCACTCTCAAATTCCAACACAACAACAAATGTTTATGGGGGAATAAGAGAGGAAGAACAAAGGAAACCACAAAGGAGTCAACTCCTTCACTCCCAAATCCCACCAAAAGCAACTAATGCTTATGGGGGGAGAAGAGAGGAAGAACAAAGAGGAAGAACCACAAAGGAACTCCAAGAACTAGATCCACTAAGTTCCCCTCACTTAGAGGAGAGATGGATTGGTAGGATTGTAGATCTAGATCTCCTCTCAACTTTCCCTAAAGAATATGGAAGATTCAATGGAGGGATTGAGAGGGAAGTGAGCTTTCCAAGGTCAACAATGGAGTAGGAGAGAGGGGAAATTCGTGCTGCCTTGGATTTTTTGAGGAAGAAGAAGGGGAGGGGTATTTATACCCCTCCAGGAACTATAGCCGTTGGCTGTTTCGACACTCGGAAATTCCGGTATAAGTTAGACTCGGAAATTCCGGTCATCCGGAAATTCCGGTCTAGAGAGACCCGGAAATTCCGGTCACCCGGAAATTCCGGTCTAAGAGAGCTCGGAAATTCCAGCTGGAGTCAGAAGCAAAACCAAACTTTTCCTTAGCCATTTCTGAAGGACTTTTCAGGGGGCACTCGGAAATTCCGGTATATGGAAATTTCCGAGCACAATTTCCGACTGGAGTCAGAACCCTTTTTCTCCTTTCCTTAGCCATTTTCTTGGATGAGCTGGGGAACCGGAAATTCCGGTAGGGCGGAATATCCGGCCCCAATAATCCGAATCAGCAAAACACCGAAACGAAAACTGTTATAACTTTTGCAAATGAACTCCAAATGAGGTGAGACCAATTTTGTTGGAAAGATAGCGACGATGACTACCCAACAAATAGAGCAAAATCTCCACACATGGCAAGGTGTGGGACTTTCCTCAAGGAAGAACCGGCAATATTTCCGCCACCGAAAACGCAACAAGTTGTCCAAAGTAAAACCGATTTTGATGAACAAGAGCTTGACATGGAGATGAACCAAGCTCTAATTCCTCACCAACATAAAAGCCAAATAAGAACCAAGAAACATGATATGCCGAGTATGCAAAGGTTTGAGCTCTCCACAAGAATGCGATCAAGTTACTAACTTGAAAGCCCCTCTTGATAGTACGCCTATCTATCCTATAGCCCTATCAAGATCATACCTTTGCCTTGAGCATTCCACTTGAGTTGGATGATGACTATCTTGATCTCTTCAAGTGGGTCATCTTTCTTGATTGCGCGTCCAATCACTTGCTTGATGAAGACTTCTCCAAATACTCCCCCATGCTCACAATGGGAGAGTCTCGCTAAGCTTCGTCTTCATGTATCCATTGCAAGCACCAAGCATAGGATCTTTTCGAGAAAGCTTCTCTTGGTCTTGCACAACTCATCTTTTCTTCACTAAGATGATGTCTTGAATCTTCAAGACATTCTTGCACTAAGCTTCACTCAACACATAAGCTTCAAGAGTCCAACACATGAACTCCACAATTCCATGGACATGATCTATAATGATATCTCAATGCAAACATTAGTCCATAGAGATTGTCATTCAATTACCAAAACCACACATGAGGGAAAATGCTCTTTCAAATATGCCCTAGAGGCACTTAATAAACATAGTTTATTGGCAATATCCCAATCGTTCATTATATATTTTATACCATGCTATAACTGTATTAAGCGGAAACATTAATACAGGTGTGGTAGATAAACAACCAGGTCCCTAGTAGCCTCTACTAAGACTAGTTTTGTTGCGCGATTGATGATCGAGGTTTTCCGATCATAGGGCATGGCGCCGATCGGCAATGGGAGTCATATCATTAGGTGTAACGATGTGATGGACATACCTAGTATTTGTAGGACATAGTCGTTACGCCTTAAGACCGTGAGATCAACTCTTATTGTTATCCCTGGAAGATACTTTGATCGCACCAAACGTCGCATCTTATCTAGTGTGACAATAACGGTGATACTTTTGGGTATCGGAAAGGGGTAGTTGAGACGAGGGGTCGACAGCGGGATTTGTCAGTCCGCATAGCCGGATAGATAATCTAGGGCCCACTCGGTGAGATTATGTCAAATGAGTTTGCAAACATGTGACTAGGTCACCAGCTGACATAATATCATAGACGAGTAGAAGATAGCGATGTCGGTAACGAGATCATGCTAGGTATGGAGATATCTGAGAATGATGCTCGGACACGCTAAGTATCGCCATGACAAAGGGTTTAAGACTATACGTCAGGGTTTGATAGATGAAAGTCATTCGTTATATCACAGGGATTAATTCATGGGGTCCAGGCCTACTGAAAGAGCATTTTCCCTCATGTGTGGTTTTGGTAATTGAATGACAATCTCTATAGACTAATGTTTGCATTGAGATATCCTTATAGATCTTGTCCATTGAATTGTGGAGTTCATGTGTTGGACTCTTGAAGCTTATGTGTTGAGTGAAGCTTCTTGCAAGTATGTCTTGAAGGATTCAAGACATCATATTAGTGAAGAAATGATGGAAGATACAAGGTTGATCAAGATATTGATCAACACACAAAGCTATAAGATGTACCAAGAGCGATCATGTATCTCTTGGGATGGTAAACACTTGTCCGCATAGCTTTGTGAACTAACCCATTATATATGTGTGTGTGGTATCTTTATATGAGGTTAGGTATCTTCCCATGGGCTTGCATCAAATGAAGATTTCATATAGCTCATGGAGGATGATGTCATGTGGTGATCGTCATCAAGGTGAGATGTGCAAGACCAAGAGAAGATTCTTGAAGAGATCCTATGCTTGGAGCTTGCTATGGATACATGAAGACGTAGCTTAGCGAGACTCTCCCATTGTGAGCATGGGGGAGTATTTGTAAAAGTATTCATCAAGCATGTGCTTGGACGCACAATCAAGAAAGATGAACCACTTGAAAAGATCAAGATATTCATCATCTAACTCAAGTGGAATGCTCAAGGCAAAGGTATGATCTTGATAGGGCTATAGGATAGATATACTTACTATCAAGAGGGGCTCTCAAGTTAGTAACTTGATCGCATCATTGTGGAGAACTCAAACCTTTGCATACTTGGCATATCATATTTCTGGGTTCTTATTTGGCTTTTATGGTGGTGAGGAACTAGATCTTGGTTCATCTCCATGTCAAGCTCTTGTTCATCGGAAACGGTCTTACTTTAGAAAACTTGTTGGCTTTCATCCATGTGAGGATTTAGAGCTTGGTTTATCTCCATACTAAGCTCTAGTTCATCAAAAACGGATTTCGTATGAATATCTTGTTACGTTTTTGATATTGGAGGTTTTATCGGTTTACATGTTTTAGGAAAGTTAAACCTTTCCTCATTTGGTTTTATCCTCACATGATGGACTATGATGTTTCTATGCATATTCAAGTAGAGCTCGTTGTAACGATTCCAACGAGCCAAAAATCATAACCGGAGTCCGGATGGAAAAGATATTGCAGTTTTGATTTTGCTGTTTCTGCCAGTTTTCAGTCACTCGGAATATCCGATTCTGGACTGAATCGGAATATCCGATTCTCGCAGTTTTTCTCAAAAAAGAGGCACTGATTCGAACCGGAAATTCAGCTCGGAAATTTCACTTTTGGGCGGAATTTCCGGTCTAAATTCTGGGTGCAACGGTTCTATTTTCTGGGGGGTATAAATACCTCTCCCCTTCTTCTTCCTTTGCCCAACTAAGGTAGCAGGAATTTCCCCTCTCTCCTACTCCATTGTTGACCTTGGAAAGCTCACTTCCCTCTCAATCCCTCCATTGAATCTTCCATATTCTTTAGGGAAAGTTGAGAGGAGATCTAGATCTACAATCCTACCAATCCATCTCTCCTCTAAGTGAGGGGAACTTAGTGGATCTAGTTCTTGGAGTTCCTTTGTGGTTCTTCCTCTTTGTTCTTCCTCTCTTCTCCCCCCATAAGCATTAGTTGCTTTTGGTGGGATTTGGGAGTGAAGGATTTGACTCCTTTGTGGTTTCCTTTGTTCTTCCTCTCTTATTCCCCCATAAACATTTGTTGTTGTGTTGGAATTTGAGAGTGAAGGACTTAAGCGCTTCATACCTACGAACCTTATGACCACAACAACGATCCAATAATTGCATGTTTAAGCATCCCTTTCGGGCCCTCCATTGGAAATGCGAAGACCAACTAAAGAGAGAGAAACTGAAACCCGCCAGCCACAGATACGGTACAAGCCGTATGTCAGTAGTGGAACCAGTCTCGCGTAAGCGTACGCGTAAAGTCGGTCCGGGCCGCTTCATCAACTCGATGCCACTGGAATCACAAGTGCACGCTAGAGGGTAGAAAATAATAGGAACGGTGCCCCCGTGCAGAACACGGGTTCTAACATCGTACAGCTATATCTACGATAGATCGGCTCTGATACCACTGAAGGGGATCGTGTGCAGAAAACAAAAAATTTCCTACCAACGATATCCTTAAACTAGCCAAGATCTACACTATGCAGATATAGAAGTACGGCGGAGATCGGAATACATACCCTCGTAGACCGAATAGCGGGGATTACGCTCCCGCACAAGCGTTGACGATGAAGACGCCGTAGCCGACCTCTAGGTCGCGGAGAACTCGGCGCGACGAAGACGACGAAGATGACCCCGAGGTCGGGTGGAGGAAGTAGGCCTCCGAGTACCGCTAGCGCAGCACCTCGCAGGGCGTCACACACATACGGTGGAGACGACGGCCTCCGAAGCTCCAGTCCAGGACGAGCAGCGGAAGACTTGGACCGGAACACCAGCAGCGCGGCAGCGGGCTATGGTGGAAGAGATCCCCCTCCTCTACTCGGCGCGGCTCCGACAAGGGAACCACGAGATCGAGAGAGAAATTGGGAATTAATTGGTGAATTAAAAGGCCAGGGGTGCCCCTTCTTATATAGGCTCCCAGGGGGGAGCCAACCTTGCCAGCCAGTTAATGTGGGACTAACCCCCATTGCCTGGTGCGGCTGCACATGGTGCGCCGGCCCCTGGTGGGCCCCTTTTGGCCCACCTGGGTTGGCCCCATGGCTCCCACCGAATTCCCCTAGGGAATTTTCCCCCTCTTGGGCCTTCTTTCGACCAGAAGGCCCATTTAGGGAAATCAGCCTAAATAAATCCGAAAATAAATATATAAAATCATATTTGCATATTAATTACACTACTTAATATCAAACATAATATATATAATTTTTCCTAGCTCCGAAAACTCTTTCAGCGCTGCCCGATCTCCATCGGACCCCTCCCGGGACGCTCCCGGTGATCTCTTTCCTTTCCGGTTGTCTTGTCGAAACCCCTTAAGTGTGTTACCCTAGCGGTTCGATATAATAACAGGTACGATCAAGACTCCTCTATGATCGACGACTAACTCGTAGGCCTGGACCCTATGAATTAATCCCTGTGATATAACGAATGACTTTCATCTATCAAACCTGGACGTATAGTCTTAAACCCTTTGTCATGGCGATACTTAGCGTGTCCGAGCATCATTCTCAGATATCTCCATACCTAGCATGATCTCGTTACCGACATCGCTATCTTCTACTCGTCTATGATATTATGTCAGCTGGTGACCTAGTCACATGTTTGCAAACTCATTTGACATAATCTCACCGAGTGGGCCCTAGATTATCTATCCGGCTATGCGGACTGACAAATCCCGCTGTCGACCCCTCGTCTCAACTACCCCTTTCCGATACCCAAAAGTATCACCGTTATTGTCACACTAGATAAGATGCGACGTTTGGTGCGATCAAAGTATCTTCCAGGGATAACAATAAGAGTTGATCTCACGGTCTTAAGGCGTAACGACTATGTCCTACAAATACTAGGTATGTCCATCACATCGTTACACCTAATGATATGACTCCCATTGCCGATCGGCGCCATGCCCTATGATCGGAAAACCTCGATCATCAATCGCGCAACAAAACTAGTCTTAGTAGAGGCTACTAGGGACCTGGTTGTTTATCTACCACACCTGTATTAATGTTTCCGCTTAATACAGTTATAGCATGGTATAAAATATATAATGAACGATTGGGATATTGCCAATAAACTATGTTTATTAAGTGCCTCTAGGGCATATTTGAAAGAGCATTTTCCCTCATGTGTGGTTTTGGTAATTGAATGACAATCTCTATGGACTAATGTTTGCATTGAGATATCATTATAGATCATGTCCATGGAATTGTGGAGTTCATGTGTTGGACTCTTGAAGCTTATGTGTTGAGTGAAGCTTAGTGCAAGAATGTCTTGAAGATTCAAGACATCATCTTAGTGAAGAAAAGATGAGTTGTGCAAGACCAAGAGAAGCTTTCTCGAAAAGATCCTATGCTTGGTGCTTGCAATGGATACATGAAGACGAAGCTTAGCGAGACTCTCCCATTGTGAGCATGGGGGAGTATTTGGAGAAGTCTTCATCAAGCAAGTGATTGGACGCGCAATCAAGAAAGATGACCTACTTGAAGAGATCAAGATAGTCATCATCCAACTCAAGTGGAATGCTCAAGGCAAAGGTATGATCTTGATAGGGCTATAGGATAGATAGGCGTACTATCAAGA
This sequence comes from Poa annua, assembly GCA_026929855.1. Lineage (NCBI taxonomy): Eukaryota > Viridiplantae > Streptophyta > Magnoliopsida > Poales > Poaceae > Poa > Poa annua. The sequence goes on from CM049430.1 coordinate 86,349,928, forward strand.
GGGGCTTTCAAGTTAGTAACTTGATCGCATTCTTGTGGAGAGCTCAAACCTTTGCATACTCGGCATATCATGTTTCTTGGTTCTTATTTGGCTTTTATGTTGGTGAGGAATTAGAGCTTGGTTCATCTCCATGTCAAGCTCTTGTTCATCAAAATCGGTTTTACTTTGGACAACTTGTTGCGTTTTCGGTGGCGGAAATATTGCCGGTTCTTCCTTGAGGAAAGTCCCACACCTTGCCATGTGTGGAGATTTTGCTCTATTTGTTGGGTAGTCATCGTCGCTATCTTTCCAACAAAATTGGTCTCACCTCATTTGGAGTTCATTTGCAAAAGTTATAACAGTTTTCGTTTCGGTGTTTTGCTGATTCGGATTATTGGGGCCGGATATTCCGCCCTACCGGAATTTCCGGTTCCCCAGCTCATCCAAGAAAATGGCTAAGGAAAGGAGAAAAAGGGTTCTGACTCCAGTCGGAAATTGTGCTCGGAAATTTCCATATACCGGAATTTCCGAGTGCCCCCTGAAAAGTCCTCCAGAAATGGCTAAGGAAAAGTTTGGTTTTGCTTCTGACTCCAGCCGGAATTTCCGAGCTCTCTTAGACCGGAATTTCCGGGTGACCGGAATTTCCGGGTCTCTCTAGACCGGAATTTCCGGATGACCGGAATTTCCGAGTCTAACTTATACCGGAATTTCCGAGTGTCGAAACAGCCAACGGCTATAGTTCCTGGAGGGGTATAAATACCCCTCCCCTTCTTCTTCCTCAAAAAATCCAAGGCAGCACGAATTTCCCCTCTCTCCTACTCCATTGTTGACCTTGGAAAGCTCACTTCCCTCTCAATCCCTCCATTGAATCTTCCATATTCTTTAGGGAAAGTTGAGAGGAGATCTAGATCTACAATCCTACCAATCCATCTCTCCTCTAAGTGAGGGGAACTTAGTGGATCTAGTTCTTGGAGTTCCTTTGTGGTTCTTCCTCTTTGTTCTTCCTCTCTTCTCCCCCCATAAGCATTAGTTGCTTTTGGTGGGATTTGGGAGTGAAGGAGTTGACTCCTTTGTGGTTTCCTTTGTTCTTCCTCTCTTATTCCCCCATAAACATTTGTTGTTGTGTTGGAATTTGAGAGTGAAGGACTTAAGCACTTCGTGTGCTCTTGCCATTGCATTAGCATCGGTTTGAGCCCTCCACGAGGATTCGTGGTGGTGATACTTGTGAGCTTGTTACTCTTGGGTCATTGGACCCTAGACGCCTTTTGTGGCCGGCCTTTTGTGGCCAAGACCTTTTGTGGTCACTTGAGAGCCCCCAATTAAGTTGTGGGTGTGTGCTCAAGACTTGGGAGCCCCCAATTAAGTTGTGGGTGTGTGCCTCAAGAGTTGTACGGGATTCGATCTCCGCCCCAAAGGAGATCAATAGTGGAAGGTGAACTCGAACCTTTTGTGGTTGAGTTCATCAGGAGAAGAAGGTGAGCCTTTGTGGCGTTACGGCTAACCTGTTGTGGTTGCGCACACCTCTCCAAACGAGACGTACACCTTTGGGTGGAACTCGGGAATACATCCTCGTCTCCGCGTGCCTCGGTTATTTCTATACCCGAGCTCTTTACTTATGCACTTTACATTGTGATAGCCTTCGTGCTTGAAGTCATATATCTTGCTATCATCTTGTTACTTGTATTGCTTAGCTTAAGTTGTTGGTGCACATAGGTGAGCCTAGTTTATATATCTAGGTTGTATGCTTGTTAAAGTAAACCTCTAGTTTTATTCCGCCTTTATCAAGCATACCGGAATTTCCGGGTCACTCTTGGACCGGATATTCCGGCTCCTCGGAATTTCCGGGTCATTCTTGGACCGGATATTCCGGCTCCTCGGAAAAAGTTTTAAATCGCCTATTCACCCCCCCTCTAGGCGACCTCTATCCGTTCACCTACGAGTTAGTCGTCGATCATAGAGGAGTCTTGATCGTACCTGTTATTATATCGAACTGCTAGGGTAACACACTTAAGGGGTTTCGACAAGACAACCGGAAAGGAAAGAGATCACCGGGAGCGTCCCGGGATGGGTCCGATGGAGATCGGGCAGCGCCGAAAGAGTTTTCGGAGCTAGGAAAAATTATATATATTATGTTTGATATTAATTAGTGTAATTAATATGCAATTATGATTTTATATATTTATTTTCGGATTTATTTAGGCTGATTTCCCTAAATGGGTCTTCTGGTCGATAGAAGGCCCAAGAGGGGGAAAATTCCCTAGGGGAATTCGGTGGGAGCCATGGGGCCAACCCAGGTGGGCCAAAAGGGGCCCACCAGGGGCCGGCGCACCATGTGCAGCCGCACCAGGCAATGGGGGTTAGTCCCACATTGCCTGGCTGGCAAGGTTGGCTCCCCGTGGGAGCCTATATAAGAAGGGGCACCCCTGGCCTTTTAATTCTCCAATTAATTCCCAATTTCTCTCTCGATCTCGTGATTCCCTTGTCGGAGCCGCGCCGAGTAGAGGAGGGGGATCTCTTCCACCATAGCCCGCTGCCGCGCTGCTGGTGTTCCGGTCCAAGTCTTCCGCTGCTCGTCCTGGACTGGAGCTTCGGAGGCCGTCGTCTCCACCGTATGTGTGTGACACCCTGCGAGGTGTTGCGCTAGCGGTACTCGGAGGCCTACTTCCTCCACCCGACCTCGGGGTCATCTTCGTAGTCTTCGTCGCGCCGAGTTCTCCGCGACCTAGAGGTCGGCTACGGCGTCTTCATTGTCAACGTTTGTGCGGGAGCGTAATCCCCGCTATTCGGTCTACGAGGGTATGTATTCCGATCTCCGCCGTACTTCTATATATGCATAGTGTAGATCTTGGCTAGTTTAAGGATATCGTTGGTAGGAAATTTTTTGTTTTCTGCACACAATCCCCTTCAGCTTGGAGGCCTACTTCCTCCACCCGACCTCGGGGTCATCTTCGTCGTCTTCGTCGCGCCGAGTTCTCCGCGACCTAGAGGTCGGCTACGTCTTCTTCGTCGTCAACGCTTGTGCGGGAGCGTAATCCCCGCTATTCGGTCTACGAGGGTTTGTATTCCGATCTTCGCCGTACTTCTATATCTGCATAGTGTAGATCTTGGCTAGTTTAAGAATATCGTTGCTAGGAATTTTTTTGTTTTCTGCACACGATCACCTTCAGAAGGTAGGTACAAAGCAGAAAATTTTATAAAAAAACATTAGGACATAGACAAAACATTACCCATCATGTCTCGAAATTTTCACATTTCCTGTTCTCGCAACTTTAAAAACAATAGAAATAAGACTATGATCAATACCATTATACGAACCGGCGGAATTGTCAATTTATTTATAAATGTTATGATGAAATATTTTTTGTCAAAAATCTTTTAAAAAAATCAGTAAAATGAAAATGCTATAAAGCATCTAGTAGTGGTAGACTTTGTCAATACCAGCGACCAAGATGCTTTTGAGCATCGTTTTCTCGTTGGTGGTGTAGTTTGAGGAGTGTAGATTCACCCCCATTCTTTGTGGTCTAGTCGTCAGGGAGAAATCCAATCCCGCTTGTCGGATTGGACAATGGTGACCAAGGGTTGCTCCCTCCTTTTTTTCGTAAAAAGAGAAATATAATAATGTCCAAAAGATATGAAATATACCTCACCTCTACATCATGTAAACACGAAGAGCAAGTCAAAACAACGAATATGCATTTTTTAGAAAAGGGGCAGGCCCAACCTCTGCATCTTGTTGCATGCGGCCTTTATTTCTTTATTGAAGTATCAGAGTATTACAAAAAAAGTAAGAGTCCTCATGGGTCACTCAAAGTCTCAACATGAATCAACCATCTAAAAAAACGAAAGGACATGGAGTGCCTCTGCATCAACATGTTAATCTAAGATCAAAACGCCAACTGCACTGGGCATATAGATCCGATGCAACCGATTCCAGGCGGCTGCACACAAAATCCATCGCGGCTCGCTTCTCCGTTGATTGTAGGAAGGACCACATACGGATCCAGTGCGTAGCCATTGGGATAACCTGCATGAAGGAAGTATTTTTTGCTCTGTTAAAAATATAATCATTGCGTATGTTCCAAATAGCCCACAACAAGGCACAAACTCCAACTCGTATATGAGCCTTTTCTTTTTTTGAAACTCCCTTTAGCCAGTTACCAAACAAGTTCTTAATGTTTTTGGTGGCTGAATGTTAAATGTCATATGAACAATACGCCAAACCATTTTAGCAAAAGAACAAGACATAAACAAATGTTGGATTGTCTCCTCTTGATCACAAAAGCAACATTTTTTACACCCTTCCCATTTACGCTTTGCCAAATTATCCTTGGTAAGAATCTCTTTGCGATATAAGAACCACATAAAAATCTTTATTTTCAGTGGAACTTTCATCTTCCAAATATATTTGCGCAAAAATCTTGTATGACCACTCATGAAATCTAGATACAAAGATTTTACCGTAAAAATTCCAGAGCTAGTTAAACCCCACCGAAACACATCTTCTTGGTTTGTGAGATTTATATACATCAACCGGTTAACTAGATGAAGCCAACTAGTCCATCTAGATCCCGTTAGAACTCTCCTAAAACCTATGTTTAATGGAGCGTTGGACATAACCGATGCCACAGAAACTTGTTTTCGTTGAGCAATGTTATATAAGGACGCATATTGACTAGATAGGGGCTTATCCCCGAGCCATGTATCCTCCCAAAACCTAGTGTTGACAACATTTCCTACTTTAAATGAACCTCTCTCAAAAAATTGATCTTTTACTTTCATAATTCCTTTCCAAAAAGGAGAGTCGGAAGGTTTCGTTCTTACTTGTGATAAAGATTTCGAATGAAGGTATTTGTTGTGAATCAACTCATGCCACACACCTCCTTCTTCTGATAAAAGTTTGTAAAGCCACTTGCTCAATAAACATTTATTTTTAAGGTCTAAAACCTCAATCCCAAACCCTCCTTGTTCTTTCGGTCTACACAAAATATTCCATCTAGAAAGTCTATATTTTCTTTTATGGCCATCGCTACGCCAAAAAAACCTTGATCTAAAAAAGTCCAATCTTTTCCGTACCCCTATTGGTGCTTCGAAGAAGGAAAATAAGAACATAGGTAAGCTAGTGAGGACCGAATTAATAAGGATTAAACGATCTCCATAAGACAATAGTTTCCCGACCCAACTTGCTAATTTCTTTTCAAAACGGTCCTCGATTGGTTTCCATTCTCCATTCTTCAATTTACGGAAATGAATAGGGATACCCAAATATCTAAAAGGGTAAGACCCCGACTCACACCCAAATAAAATCCTATATTGTGCCTCAACTTTCTTAGCTTTTCCAAAGCAGAACAACTCACTTTTATGAAAATTTATCTTTAGACCAGACAATTGCTCAAAAATGCATAGAATAAGTTTCATATTTAGGGCCTTTTCAAAATCGTGCTCCATAAAAATTATTGTATCATCAGCATATTGCAAAATCGAAAACCCCCCTTCTACAAGGTGAGGTATAAGACCAGCAACTTGCCCATCCTTCTTGGCCCTTTCGATCATTATGGCCAGCATATCCGCCACAATATTAAAGAGGATGGGTGATAAAGGGTCTCCCTGTCTCAAACCCTTATGCGTCTGAAAATAATGACCTAAATCCTCATTTACTTTAATACCCACACTGCCTCTAGTGATAAAGTCTTCTATCCATTTGCACCATTTTGGGTCAAAACCCTTCATATGTAACACTTGATTCAAAAAAGGCCAACGAACTTTATCATAAGCCTTTTCAAAATCAAGTTTAAGAAGAACACCATCCATTTTCTTCCTATGAAGTCCGTGAATAGTTTCATGTAATATCAGAACTCCCTCTAGAATATTTCTTCCAGGCATAAACGTTGTTTGAGTAGGTCTAATTACCTTCTCAGCAACCAAAGAAATCCTATTGTTCCCACTTTGGTGAATAATTTGAAACTAACATTCAAAAGACATATAGGACGATATTGTTGTATTTGTGTAGCATTTCCTTTTTTGGCAACAGAGTAATGTGACCGAAATTGAGATGGAACAGAGGTAGCTCTCCTCTATGGAAAGCTTTAAACATGTTCATCAAGTCTATTTTAACCGTGCTCCAGAAGTTTTGATAAAATTCTGCCGGAAACCCATCTGGTCATGATGCTTTATTTTTCTTCATTTGCATAAGAGCCTCATAAACCTCCTTCTCTGTGAAGTTGGCTACGAGTTGCAAGCAAATTATTGAAAATTGGTAACCAAGAGTAGCATCCATGTGTTAGGTGAAACAACATGAACCACCACGTGAAACAACACAAAATGTGCAACAAAGCCTCTAATAGCAACTCCTTCGGCAAGTGAATGACACGTAAGGGTAGCCCCTGACAATTCTGGTTATAACAAGGTAACGGTGAATAAACGACACCATTGCCCGATACAACAAATGGTTCAACCAAGAGGCCTTCACCCAAAACCTGAATATATATTTGTATAAAAGGAGCACCACCACATCTCATCCACATGTGTTGCTTCCACATACGAAGACGCTACCTTCATACCTCCTAACATTGATAATGTCGAATGCAAGCCGGGCACCCAGACACCGTCTTCAGGTTTTGCTATCGTCTGAATGTTTTACCTCCATCCTAACTTGCATGTGATATGGACACGGTAGCCCGAGTCCCGAGAGGTCGAGGGGTGCGATGTTGGTGTTAAGGCTTGTCTGATTCGTAGGATAGCAAAGACATAGGAATAGGAAAGACATAGAATTGTTATGTCATGCACATTACAATCCTATAGGATTTGGTTTGTACCAAAGTTTATTTGATTCAACCAAAGATATTATAAAAAGAGTTTGGAGTGGACGTTAGAATTCCTATGAAAAGTAGTACAAATATTCCTATGGGGAAATTTTCTATAGGAACTAATCCTATGAATCAAACCACCAGCAAAAGAAAAAAAAATCATATGAGATAAAATCCTATGAAGTTCCTTTTAATCAAAGTCTTTCACGGAGTCATGGAGTAGACAATAGGGAACCAGAGACATGCTTAGATTATTATTACTAACTCTTCGATCGATTGAAGTTCATAGGAAGTCACCAATCACCCTTGAATGAACCACTCAAGTAGTCCATCTTATAATGCAAACCCCATACTGTTCCCATTCCCTCATACGCTTCTTCAAGCTCTGTCGAGTTCACGAATTTCATGCAGCTCAGATTAGTTTTTTTTCCAGAACGTTCAAGTTTCTCGAGAAATATCTACTTTGAGCCTTTGAGTTATCAAACCACTTAGACCATGCACTATGTAGTAGCAAAGCGATTCAAAGTGGCAAATGGATCGATGCCATACATAGTAGGGAACCGCATCATGGATTCTGACAAGAAAAGCAGTTCAAGTATTTGGTTCGGTTCATTCTACTAAGTTGTGCATATTTTATTAACCTGTGGTGGAAAGTTAGAGCTGCATCTAATAGAGGCATAGGGGAATAGTCGTTTTTTATTTAATACTAGATGGATACCCCGCGCGTTGCACCGGGTATCACTAAGAACAAAATAAACGCTTAAACTCTGAAGCAAACTATAGAAATATGCATGCATGAATAACAAGTGATTTAATTTACTAATTACATTGAGGAATTATGTGGTCTTATCATTGAACCACAAAATAAAAAGATGATGTGGCTAATTTAATGGCTACAGAAAAAATTGATGTGAATACTTCCATGTAGAGATGGACAATAAGTAATTAATTTTTGTGAAATGATGTGGATAATTGGTTGGCTAAAAAAAGAAGTGATGTGAATGGCTTGCATGTTGAGATAGAATCATTTATTATAAGTTAGTGGGGTTTTGCTTTATAAGAAGTATAGATGGGTCCATCGCAACACTGTTGGTGCGGTTTGCTACATGGCAAGCAATTGCTGATTGATTCAAGTATGACCACTTTTTCGATTGAATCAGCCCGCTACATAGCGCATGGCCTTATGAGACGAGCTGGCAATCAGAGACGTACTCAATGTTTTCAACTCGCAATCGGATGAGGGAGCAGAGACTAGACTAGAGCATGAAAAAGGTCCAAGAAACAGGGGAGCATTTACAAGGCAGCCAGGCAGGCAAAAAGATATCGGAAGAACGAGTTCAGACATGAAGGGCTGACGCATCAGGAACAAGAGCTCACATCGCCCCGGTCACATTCATCCGATTTACTACTGGAGAAGAAGAGATTAAAGCCTCACCACCACATTTGTACATACGAGAACGGAGAACCACTTCAAAAGTAGCGAGAGAAGAGACCTCCGCGGCTTTGTACGCGTCCAAGAACCGTTCTTGGAACATGATCCTTCTTGGTCGAAGCAGGTAGGCAAGAACTAGGCAGCCACCGCCTGACCGCCGCCGTCGTCACGGGCTCTCGGAGCCGCCGCAGGTGTAGAACTGGGCGTGGGCGGTGGCGGATGGCATACCGTTGTGGCACGCCGACGAACCTGACGACGGCACGAATCCCCGGGGCAGCATCGCGGAGAACGCCCACGCGCCGGTGCCTCCCCCGCGGTCGCGGCGGCCTGCTCTCCCCCTCATCCTCCAGCTGATCGTTCGCCTCTCCGCGCCGTTCTTGGTCATTTTGTCACCAGGTAATGGCGCCGTTGCCACTTCGAAGTCCTGCCCCGCGTGTCCGGCGACGGCGCCGCGAGGGGGTTCCTCGGCCGCAATGGCAGAGAAGGAGGAGAGCAGGAGAACGACGATGAGCAGCAGCGCAAGGAAGGGAGGGGCCCTCACGGCGGAGGAAGAAGCCATCGGAACCGGACGGGGAGCAGAAAGAATTAAGAAGAAGTGGAGGCCTACGTGCGTGCATGCGAGGAGAAAAATGGCGTCGAGGAGGTGGCTCTAGCTGCTGTTGATCTTGCTTTTCTTGTGTGGGGTGGTGCAGCAGCGTGCGAAGATCGTGAGATCTTGTCCGCCACGGGCAGACAGCGGCTTAGATTCAGGCTCGAGTGAATAGAAAAATGGCAACAAACTGAATTGATTGGAGTTTTCTCTGATTACAAGGGTGACACTGACATGCACAAACATCACTACACTCACTCACATCGCAAGGAGACAGCTAGCAATAACATGGCTGGAGTCTTGCAGACAAGTATTTTTTCAAATAAAGTTTCAGCATTTAGTCCAAATTAGTACATCCTTCCAATTACTTTCTGATTAAGATTGTATGTTTACAAAGCAAGTAAATCGTCTCTTCCCGTTTCCCCTGTCACACCGGTTTCCCTCTCTCCAATTCACATCTCCTTATCAGAGAAAATCTAACTATTTATTCTCATATTTCAGTTTCAAATTTTTTGCTTCACTATTTTCAACTTCTGTTCCAAAGGTTAAACTTTCAATTTGACTCATATTTTCGACCAAAAATTCATGGATCGTGAAGTTAAAATCCAAATAGTAATCTCCCGTGAAATATTTGTACTCTAGTCTTCTATTACATATACACTTTTACGACTCCTTTGATTCAAAGAATCCGAGAATTTTGAAGAAAATTCTTTACATATAGGATTTTTCTTCTGCATGCGTTGTCTCATTCGCAAGATTAGATCCTTAGTAAATTTCCTAGATTACATTGCACTATGTTTTTTGGAGAAAAAAAAACATCCATTCAAGTCTCACGTTCCAACTCCTTTGTTATTCCTTTGATTCAAACACGTAGGTTCTAAATCCTATATGATTCAACTAGAGAAAATTCCTTATTTGACACCGGCTTAAAATTTAGTTCCTTATTTGATACTGGAATTTTTCTTCTTCTTTATATGACCTCTGTTTAAAATTTGATTCCTTATTTGACACTGCCGTTGGCTCCGTTACACAATTCTGTTTATTTTTGTTTGAATGGACCAAATTACCCTCCTCAATCGATTGGAACCAAAAGAAGAAACCAGACACCCGACCCGACCTCTTCCTCCCGTTCCAATCCCCTTTCTCTCTGTCCTAGCTACAGCGGCGGCGTGCTGGCCCATTGCGGCGGCGGCGAGAGGATTGATGGCTGCGGGGGAGGGGCCCATCCTAGGCATGGCTGCGGGGACGGAGCAAAACAGTGGCGGACGGAGACCCGGGCATGGAGGGCCAGGGCGGGGCTGAGATTCGCGGTCAAGGAGCGGCGGCGGGAGCTTGCGGCACGACGGTGGGGCGCTCGTCCGCGAGCTCAGCCCGGGACGCTTGCCATGTAGTGGCTGGAGGCGTAGACCAGGGCGCCTCTGTGGGCTCGTCTTGATTGGGCGTGGATGCGATTGCGAGCTTGAGGCACGGCGGAAGGCATTCTCTGCTGCAGGTCCGGCGTGGTCGTCGGGTCTAGAAGGGTTCACCGAGGATACATCCATAGAGGGGCTCTGCTTGGGCCTGTACCGCACCGACAGGGGCGACTGCGTCGGGCGTGCAGCGTGCTGGTGTGCCGGCCGAGGGACCCGAGCTTTAAGCTCATCTCCATCTTCCGTGAATGCGCGCGCCTTGGCATCTCGCGCTTCGACTGTTCGACACCGCCATGCCGGCGTGCTGCCAGCTCCTCTTCCCAGCCCGGCTCGATGCTCTAGAGCTTGGGACGCGCGGGGGCATCCTTGGCAAAGCCGCACAATTGCACATGGAGTTGGACGCCCCGTGGAGATCGTTGTCGAGGTCGACTCCGGCCTGTACAGTATGTATCAGCTGCAACCTGAGCTAGCTCTTTTTGGTAGTGATCGGAATGCAAACTTTGGTACATATTGACTTTGACTTGAAGCTGGTGTTGTACTTGGTAGTAGCAGTAGGTATACGAGACGATGCAAAATGTTCATATTTTTGCCACATTTGATCTGAGGGTCAAATTGTCTTTTCATGCCTCTATTTAACACAGTTGATGGACAAAATACACTAGAGTGTCAAATAAGGAATAAAAATTTAGATAGAGATCATATAGGAAGAAAAATCTGTCCAGTGTCAAATAAGGAACCAAGTTTTAAGCCGGTGTCAAATAAGGAATTTTCTCATTCAATTATACATAACAATAACACAATAATCCTGTCTTTTTCCTATTTCCGTGTTTTAATAATCTTGTGAACTAAACCAGACCTAACTAACTGGGCCAGGCCGACACGAGTAAATGCAATCATCCGTCTGTATCATTTTAATATGTATTTGTTTATCCCCTAACTTAGTTGGTTATAATGTTTCTACAACATCGTCTAAGGCGTGATTGATGATTGACAATAACTAGTATAGGACAAAACATACTTAACACTAAACGACAAACACTGAAGATCAACAAAACACATGGCTAGAGGGAGTGGGTGAAGCGACAAGAGTGAAAATGTTTATATAGGGCGAGCTGGTAGGTTGTGTGCTTCCCACATTTCCAATGGGTAGCTACAAATATTTGTTGCATGTAGTTCACATAAAAAGGGACCAAAGCATACCCATTGCCAATGTGGGTGGCTCCGCGGTGATCCACATTGGCAACTCTGATACATAAATATTTATTGCCAATGTCGTTAGCCAAGTGGAGGACCATTTAAGGCGAGCCTCATCATCCATGTGTTTTCATTTTTTACCGTGACTGACGATAGGTGACTCACTTACTTTAGGGGGTGTCTTGAGTGTCGACTTACTTACTTTGGGGGGGGGGGGGGGGGGGGTCCTAATTGTTGCTCTATAATAGTAGTTCCCCCTGAAATTTAAATGCACACAATGTGTGAAGCTTGCCGAAGAGAACTGGCAAATGCTCTAACCACACGATCAGGTTTGTTGTCTTTGATCTTGTTTCCATTAGGTATCGTACAAAAATTAACAGACAGAGGTAATGTACTACTCGACGAGAAATTTCAACCGTGACTGTTCAACTCTATCGTTTACGGGCCTCAGCTTTGCTCCAAACTTAGCCTTTTATCTACATAGACTATATATAAATTTGGATTACAACTCAACAAGTTAAACAACTATTATTGTACAATGTCACATTGCCAATATGATGGGCTCAGTTTGTATACCTATTTCACATCAGAGATTTACAAACCATCAGAGATCGGACCATCTAGAACACTGGTAAGATTAAAGAAGCGTTATTCGTTATATCTAGAAGCTGCAAAAGCTTACTACTAGTAGTTGTTGAACTAGATATGGAAATGAATGAAACGTACGTGTTCATCGGCTAGAGTTGTTAACCTGTACCTGGAAACTTGTGACTGGATTTAATCGTGTAAAACAGAAGGAACGCTAAAATAACCTTTGTCTATGTGTGCTCCTCAAAATCTCCTTGACGTAGCGTCTTCCCAAGACCTGTGTTCTTCTTCCATACTGATACTGGAGTGTCTAGATTCAGAAAGCTTAATCATCTCACCTAAAGTAACGGGTCAGATCTTGATATTTATCTACCTATAAATACCCATGCACGCACAGCACAAAAGCCAGCGACAGTGCGACACATGAATCACAACTAACAAATTAACAGGATCAGGTAATCAGTAGCTTCTTCTGTCAGTCGAGCTAACGCAACCATGAGCAAGAGCTCGAGCTTTGCCTTTGCGCAGGCGAGCATCCTCGGCGTGCTCCTCCTACTTGCTCTCGCGCTCCAGCAGCTCGAGGCGGACATGTCAATGTCGTGCTCCGGCGCGCTCCCCGGCGTGTCGCCGTGCCTCGGCTTTCTGCAGGGCGAGGAGGACTACCCCTCGGCCGACTGCTGCGACGGCATGTCCAGCCTTGTGGCGGCCGCGGCCAGCATGGCCGACCGGCAGGAGGCTTGCGAGTGCCTCAAGTCGACATCGGCAGAGGGCAGCGCTGAGTCCACAGCCGCGCGGGACTTGCCGGCCGACTGCGGCATCTCGCTGCCGTTCACCATCTCCGCCGACGTCGACTGTTCACAGTGAGTATCGGTGACACCATGACAGATCAAGTTATTATTTTTTCTTTTTGAGAATTACCAACTAAACAAGAGAAATAACAAATAATAACTAGCACCACATTATATATTAAGAATGAGAAATGCTCCGGTGTTTTACGGAAAAAGATCTTGCGTGAATTTTAAACCAAACCAATGGATGTGATTACGGGTGAGATTAAGGGTGCTAATCCCACATGATTAGTACTCCTCTTAAATCACTTTGTGAAGCTAATCATAACTGTCGATGCACTTTAAAATTCGTCCATCATGTTTTCCCGGAAAGCACAGGAGTATTTCTCATAATGAATACTCCCTCCAATCCGAAATATATGTCGCAAGCTACGTATGTATTTTGCAGTGCAGCTGCTCACTTTTCACGACAGTTTTAATGGACCGGAGGTAGTAGTCAAAATGCACCTTTTTAGAATAAGAGAGCTATGCCCTGAGTTCATATAAAGAAACCATTTTTTGCTAACGTCAACGCAAACAAACCACCACACCCAAAGGCGTAGCCAGGCCCCGGGCAACACGGGCCATGGCCGGGGCTTGGGAAAGAGGCAAAGGCTAAAATTTGATAAGTTGCCTGGGGCGCAGCCCGGCAAGCCACCCAGCCCACGAAGTCAACCTGAAAAATTCCTCTCGTAACGCACGCACACGAGCAAGGCGATCGAGACAGACCTCACCTGCCGAAGCAAGTCAGCCGCCCGCCTACGGCGCTTCTCCGCGGCTCCGCCTCGTCCAGCGCTCCTGCCCTCTGCCGCGGCGCCGCTCACCCGTTGTGCTGGTCCGCCGGTCACCGCTAAAAAATCTCCTATTTATCTTAAATAGACTAGTTAAACTTGATTTGTTATGTTTATGTAGCATGTATGAGCCGATTTTATAAATATTTGCTTCGTTTTGTAGTTTATAAGAAGAAAATCTTCTATTTCTCTTAGTTAGACTAGTTTTATCATTTAAAGTTTTAGCTATTGAAGATGTAGTCATGGGAGGCTCGGATCAACCAAATCTTTGATTTGGTACCATCTTTTATATTTTTTTGTATATTTTCTTTTTGTATCTAATTGAATATCATGTTCCATTTGTATTAGCTATCCAACTTAGTTTGCATTGAAAATGCGGCAAATTTTTGGATGATTTTTTACCCTTCATTTTTGGCCCGGGGCTTCAGCCATTCCTGGCTACGCCGTTGACCACACCTGAGAAACATCATGTTTTTAAAAAGAAGCTAACTATTATAGAGGAAAAAACTAAAAGAAAAGCAACGAGCTAAGCCTCCAACTCAACCCTCTCACCTTTTCCCGCCTCTTCTCTTTGTTTTTGCATCTACGCCTCGGTCTACAAATACAAACAAAATAATCTATAATCCAAATGCCAAATATATATAAAATCTAGAATCTTTGTTTGTGACATGGATGCTGATACAGTGAGGTCACTGCTCAAAGTTTTGTATGATGTAAAATTTTAGTCAAACCAGGCCATGTCACCCCCTAAACCACTTTGAACGTACGAGCTCTACATATATGGATTCACATGTTCAGTAACAAGGTTTTCCGGTTACAACCCAAAGACCATTCCTAAAATGTTCATAGATGTTGATGAAGAAAAATATACCTTTCAGTTCTCACGATGATACTCCGTATGGTTTTGGAGTTGTTTGATCTCCTTTTATCGAGGCTGTTGTGCATTTTATCGATCTTCAACGAATAGCACTATCAATAAATCCCATGTTTTAACTTCTCGACAATGCACATATGTACACAAAAGAAACAAATATGGTGAAATTGGGGCACCCATCATACGGCCGCTCCATGCACGCCGCATAACCATTCTCTTTATTCCATCTAAATATTGTTTCCTTCTATCCACTAGAACTGATAGCCTTATAGGTTAGATAGCTCTCCAAGTGTTTTCCTTAAACAGCGCCTGACGGCCCGAGACTGGCGGGTGTCACTCGAACTTTGTGACATGCATGGTGGGTATCAGCACCTCGTAGTCACCCGAGAATGCAGTAGAAAAATTATTGTTCATTATTTTCTAACTGAGTTTGTCTGCTTAAGAAGGTACAAAATTGGAGTCTATCAACATCGAAAAAGTTAATCAAGAACATAACAAATCTTCCCGGATGCTTGGAAAGGAGAGAAGAAATGTTAGAAGGGCTAACCATTTTTTCGGTTGCATTTGTGCAGGATCGAGTGAAAGATCAGCAGAAGTCATGAAGAAGAAGAATTACATAGGAGTACTCTGTTGGTCTATCCTTAAAGTACATTGTGAAGTAACTAATCGAGCATGTGACAAATGTATGTGTATTTTTTGGCATCTTCTAGTTTATGCCCGTGTGCAATAGTATTGTGTGTGCTAGGACCTATGTACTCCTTTATAGGCACACTTTTTGTATGAGAAATGCCACATGTTTATTCTTTTAACCAGCGCCTTACACCACATCATACCATAACATCACTTCTTAAAATGCAAATACACGTGCTACAAGTTTTTTGAAACAAATTTGCGAGTGTTCACGAGATGTGTGCTTGCAATTGTTACATTTCACATCAGAACTTACGAAAAAGAGACATATGGTTTCACATGTCATGTGAAGAATATCTTTGTGCCTCATACATGGTGTTGCAGGTTTGCCCTCAAGTGACAACATTGTGGCCAACACGTTCCCCGTGCCCTCCCAAGAAAGTGCATTTACACCGGTCGTTCTAAATAAAAAGGACCTCGCGAAACATTTTAGATACTTGTAGTGAAAAAAAAGATAGTGCAAAGAACATGCAAGAAAAGGTAAAAGCGAATATGGAAGAAAATAAAAGATCCATGTTTAGAAGTGCAAACTAAATAAAGTTGATGAGGTTTGCGAAAAAAAATGGTGAAGTAAAAAAAGATAAAACTGAAACGGAAAAGAGAGGAAAAAACGAAAGTAATCAGCGTTGGAACCCTCGATTCCTTAGGCTTCAGTGCTTCACTGTAGTCTAGCGATCAGCGATCAGTACTGTACATTTCCCGTTCTACTGGGCCTGGCCCAAGTGATAGAGAGATTATTGTCCGACATACGCGGGGAATACGGAAACGGCAGACCGGGCCGCCGCCGCATCCTCGTCGCGACGCCATGGGAGGACGGGACGTCTGCACTGCACCAATAATGTTTGGTAACCGTACGACGACGAGTCACGTTACCTGGGCCACCACCATAAATACTCGCAACCGTACAACGTACAGACGAGGACGACGACGAGAGTCACCAAAGTCGTTCGAGGGTCGGACGGTGCTTTTAACAGCGACATAGGCGACGATCGTTCTTTTAACCGGTCCCTTTAATGCTAGAAAGCGTGGATAGTTTACGAGACTTACTCTTAGAAAAAACTTCAGTCTAAATGCAATCTAAGATGTATTTACTGGCATAAGCCCATTTTGAGGGAGGTTTTGATTGTTATATTTCAGATTGTTGAACGTACATAGCTCAATCGTGCTATGCACTATACATGAACCTGGAGCCCCGCGTGCTATGCGCCGTGTGTGGTATTCCCCAAAACCCTACCTCTCTCACGTTATCACACCTAGCAGCGGCTGCACGTGGTCCTAATTGTGAGTGCGAATCGGTGTCCAAAACGTATCTAATGGTTTCATGCTACTTTTATGCTTGTCACTTATTTTTATATTAAGTTTATAATTTATTTGAACAAATCCATTAGTAGTTGTAAATATTCATGTTTTACACTTTGATGTGTAAAAATTACTTGGAAATTAACAAAGACACAAAGAAGCTTTGTTAAATCTGGACTCTTAAAATATATCCACCAGTACAATTGAAGACGACGTTGACTAAAAATCTCATAGGAAATCCAACATTCACTTCTAGCTCATCTTACAATTTTTTGGTGGACAAATTTGATATACGTAAAATCTTATAGGATTGAAATGTGCATGGCATTAGAATCTTATGAATTTCATATTCCTACAAATCAAAGAGGCCTAGTGGTTATTCTGCCTTCTATAAATAAAAAAACGGTGCCACAACTCTCAGCCATCCGCCACCTTTGATAACAGCCCCGGCCGCCTGGCACTGCCGCCGGCGAGGGGTGGAGCTGGCGGGTATGGCTTTCCAGAGTCGGGGCATGAGCGCTCCCTGCGTCTCTGCAGGCAGTTCTCGAAATAATACAATTTTGATGTGGGGAAAATCTTGTGCTGTTGATTATTGGCACAGAGTTCAACCTAGAGTTGTTGGTGAAATTTTAGTCTTTCCTCTCATCCGCTGAAACTTAAAAAATCTATTTCCCCTCAGTTTAGATCTTGATCACTCGACTCATGCATAGTGATTCATTCTAGATTCTACCCGGAGATCATATCACACCTTCAAATGACATTACATTACACAAGTCGCACATCACCAGCTAACAAAACAGATCTACCCAGAAATACAGCAGATGTATCGAATCTTTGCAACAACAAGAACATCACACAGTAGCAACTCAGATCTCAAATCATACAAGCGCACTAGAGCACAACACAATGCTTATTTCCAGTAACATGACACCGGCCACAGATAGAAGGTGAAAGCGTGGTAACAGGTTGGCATAGCGACACAGCAAGATCACCACCGGATCTCGCAACGAAATTAACTGCTTACCGTTACTAAAAGCGCACGCCTTTCTTTGCCGACAAGCAGATCGATCAGTTGGTGGCGGCGGCGGCCTCCTCCTCGGCGGCGGCTGGCTTGGCTTCCCCCTCGGGCGCCGGCGTGAGCTGGAAGGCGGTGACCGGGAAGGCGCGGCCGAGCCCGGCGGGGGTGCGGAAGACGATCTTGCTTCCCGATGGGCTGATGACGATCTCGGAGATGGTGACCCAGATGAGTAGCTCCTTGCTCTTGACCCCGGTCATGCTGTGCATCCGGCCACGCTCCACGGTCGCCGTCACCTCGGGCGCGTACCAGACCTGCTTGCCGATGGCGTCGAAGGTGTGGGTGAGGCCGCCGGACTGGCTCTGCCGGAGCCACACGAACCCGGTGGCGCGGTTGTACCCGACCTCCACTAGGGAAGGGAGCGGGAGGAGGCCGTCGGGGAGGCCCAGCTCCACCAGGAACTCGCGTGCCTTGGCCTCGCACAGCTCGGTGTGCACGTCCGCGCCCGCCCGGTTGTCCTCGATCAGCTGCGATGCCATCGCCGGATGTCTTGGGAGTTTCCTGTTTCTTTGGTCTTCTCTCTCGCCGGTCTGCTTATGATGAGCTCTGTGATCAAAGAGATCGGTAGGTGCTTTTAATGGGACAGTCCATATTAATGTGCGTCTAGCCACTTGGATGGAGAGAAGTCAGAAAGGGATTGAATCCCGTCCCGCATTGACACGTGGTAATGAATACTCTTGGTTTGAGAAAGGGATTGATTCCCGTCTCAGCAATGTTTTTTTCTTTTCTTTCGAGAATACACCCTCGAAAGTGCATCAGATTCATTGAGGAGGGCAAGAGGACCGAAACAGCGTCGGACTAGGCAGTCGACAACACGTAAGGGCGTTCCATGTTCTTTGAAGGTTTGGAGATTTTGAGATTTCGACTCGGCGGAATAGGCGACCAAGACTCTGTTCCAATTCGGTTCTGTTTATCCTTTTCACGCTACATGTTGTCCGCACAAACTTTTTTTTATGTTAGATGTGGTATGGGTTTTTCTACGAGGTTGCTGAGTAGGCGGACCAGCTAATGAATTTGTCGTGGTCCGTCACCGCCTCAGGGTGTGGAGGTGAGGTTGCTGAGTATCTGTGATCCAATTTTAACGATCCAATTTCAGACTCAACGGTGGCTAGCAGGGGCAGAACTGGGACCCGGGCTACAACTTAGGCCCAAGCAGTACACTTACACTTCCGCGTCTGCTCTGGACTTGTACCCCATTTATATTTCTTCCTCTTCCACATGTCCGCCCGCTACCGCCTAACCGTTGTTCCCACCACCCATGCCCAACGTTGTTAGCCTGTTACCACGTTGTCTTATCCCCCCATCCTGCCTGAGTCGCCACTTCGAACGGTCTGTCGTCACTCGGCCGACCATCTCACGCTAAGCATAACTTTAGTCGCATGTACATCGTCGCACCCCTCCCCGGTTGTCGACGAGCTCCCCACCCACACCCACACCCGCACCCCCTTCATTAAGGTTCTTCCTCGCCTCCGTCAATCATGTCACGGTTCGTCCCCATCTCCTCCGGCGAGGTCCTGGCCTCACCTCCAAAGGGCTGACGCAGCCAACCGCATCATCCCCGTACTTGGTGAGTGGCAGCGGCGGAGCTAGCGATTTGTCGAAGCCGGGGCACACAACAAGCAAAATGTTTCATTTAGTCCACAAAGAACAAAGTCTAAAAAAATTAAACATTTCATGCACTACTGAACTGATGTTTAATAGAAAGATGACCAAAAGATGGATACAACTAATAGTAGCTACAGGTCCAGAGTACTAAATTTCAAGAATAGAGAACAAAAGTGTAACATAGAAGTCTCCAATACCTCAGCCCTAACACAGAACCTGCAAGAAACAAGATAATATATTGATTGTATTAATATAGGTGTCATCTGCATCCATGTATATATTGAAGACAAGGAATAGACCGATCATTTGCTAATTAGTTCTAGGCAACTGCCCATTATGAAACTTCATGACTTGAAACCTTTTGATAATAGCATCATCATCCGGAGCTGGGGAATTCGCTGCCGCTAGGTTTTTCTGGGTGGAACTGCTAGTAGAGGATAGGGAATTTGTCGATCGAATCGTCAATGGACTGCTTGTACCGAACTGGGCAGGAAAAAGACTTCATGGGCCACTACTAAGGCCCAGCGCACAGAGAAATAGCCCAACTACGAAATTAGTCATCTTCCTCGCTATCCCTGCCAGTTTCAACACGTTCCAGCACGTTCGGCCGCCATAGGACCTCGCCGGCGATCAGCCGTCCGGCGGAGACGAGTCCGGGCACGTGCCCAGGGCGGAGGTATGGTAAATTCGGAGCAAATTGCAAGAACCAGCAACTCTCCGGGTAGTTGTTGCGCAAACCAGCGACTTGAGTTTGTTTTTGCGCAAACCAGTGACTCTACGTTATAACACCATAGCTGACAGCCACCGTGGCATTGTGAATTGCTCTAGATTTGCCTCACCGTGGCATTGTGTAACAAAACTGATGGATTATAGCATTATATTTGAATAATATAATTCCATAGGAAAAATGACAGCAAAATATCACATAACAAAATGTTATCAACATTCAATCAGTCACATGAATTCCATCGAATTTATATAGGGCATGATACCAATTGCAATCAAATATATGTGTCATGTGGCACATATAAACATCATTCAGATTACAATCATGGATTTATGTGTCTCTCAGCACATACAACCATATACAAAACTGTGTCTCTTCATAGACACATCACAAAAGAGAATTTTGCACTATAATGACGCAATACAATCATTCTTCTTGCTGATTCAGAGCAACAAGACGTGGAGTGAAATAGCTATATAATCTAGAGTTCAGATATCCCCCTTCCCTTTGTTGTCCATGTGGAGGCACATGTGTTGGAGCAGCCTGTCTTGGTGGAATCCATGGTGGGCGTAGTGGAGCTGGAGAATGGGGCAGTGGAGGGATTGTAGTTGCAGAAGGTGCACTTGTTGTTTCATCTTGTGTTGTAGTAGTTGAACCTGGGGCTGCACTTGCAGCTTCTGTAGTAGAAGCGGGAAACCGTCGATTGCTCTACACAAGGAAAAATTAAGCAAAGTATATAGTGTAAGCAAGAAAAGTCTATAAGTACATAAGGCTTTCAAGAAAAATTAAGAAATGGACTAAGATACCTTGTGTTGTTGTTTTCTCACAAGAAGGTGGGATTTCAATGGCACGGTGCAAGTGGTGTATCTATGACCTTTCAGCTTGCAGTTTGAGCATGTTATGGATGCCACGTACCCACTACTGTTATGTGTGGTCTCGGTAGGACCTAGTCTCCTTTTCTTCTTTTTCCTTCCAGGTTGCCTAGTGAAAATTGGAGGCTCTATGTCCGGACTATCAGTTTTGGTCCAGTCATGCTGCCCTGGGACCGGGAATATTATATCCTGATAAGCCTTTTGATAGCATGGCTTCTTGAAAAAATCAGAAACATGGTCTTCAGGGTGGTCATGGCACCTCGCATATATAGCAGATATTGCATGTTTGCAAGGCATTCCTGTAAATTGCCATTTGAAACAGCCACAAATATGTTTCTCTAGATCAACACCAAAGGTCTCGTGGCCACTCCTTGAAACCTGCCATAACACATTTGTAGAAGGCACTGCTTGGCACCACCTCGCAGCTCTCTTCTCTATCTCAAGTTTCTCAACATAGTGAGGAGCTATTTCCCATTGTCCATTAGCAGCACCATTTCTATTGTTTGCATATCTAGCCATGAGTTTCACTCTAATTTGTTCTATCATAGTGTGAATAGGCTTGTCCCTTTGCTCTAGTATGTAGTTGTTAAAAACCTCACTAATATTGTTGACTATGAGATCAGTTTTGCATGTGGTATCCATTGCATGTCTAGCCCAATGTTTAGTTGGAATTTTACTTAGCCACTTCCAAGCATCTTCACTATCTTCTCTAATTTTTTGCATTGCGGCTATGTGATCATTCTTTGTAAAGGCATAAGCAGCAGAATCTACTAGTTTCTTTAGATCCCCTCCCCTAAAACCAGCTAATTGGAAGTTTGAATAAATGTGCCGAAGGCAAAATCTTTGCTCACATTCAGGAAATATTTGTGAAACTGCCTTTAGGAGGCCTTTTTGACGATCTGACATGATTGTGAAAGGACCGTACTTACTAGTTCCACCACCTAGAGCATACCTTAATTGCATAAGAAACCAGCACCATGTTGACGTTTCCTCTTTTCCAACAACTCCAAAGGCTAGTAGGTACAAGTTGTTGTTGCTGTCCCTCGCCGTGGCTGCTAATATTTGAGCACCATTTGCTAGCTTTAGGAAACAACCATCAACACCAATGAAAGGCCTACAACCTTGTAGAAATCCTTGGACTTGAGCATGGAGATAGAAAAAAAGACCATGGAACCTCGGATTCTTTTGTGGATCCGGATTGGCTATTGTTTGCACAATACATCTACTCCTTGGGTTGTAGTCTATTACAGTTTGGAGATAGTCCCTGATACGTAGATATTGACCTTTTTGATGCCTCTCCACATTCTCCAATGCCTTGTTTTTTTGCCCTGTAGGCCATGTGCTTTGACACCTCAACTCCATAGTCTCTCTTTACCATATCCATGAGAGCTTTCACCTTCATATCCGGATCACTTTTGATATTTTGTTCATAGGTTTTGCTAATCCATTCACTGGTTATCCTTGAAGAGGATGTTGTGGTGCCACACGTGTGAGGCATCAGAAGTTGTCGAATGCAATGAGTTTTCTCGCCTTTGATAATTGATGTTGTCATGGTAAATGGACATGTACCATCAGACTTGCAACAAACAACTATTCTGCTCGGAGTATTTTCCAGAAATTCATAGTCCCGGCAATGTCGAATATGGTGGTTCACAAGTGCCCTTCTGCATTGATGCACATCAGCAAAACACATGTGCACACACATTTGATCGTGTGCATTTTCCCTTGACTCATCATAGTAGATTCTCTTCTGCATTTTTTTGCTCTACTCGTCCTCTTAGTGACAGACAAGCTTGTGTTAAGGACAACTCCATCGTCCTCACTAGAATCTGAAAGATCCTGGCAGTCTTCACTGTCTTGATCGCTAAAGGTCATGCCTTCATCTTTTATACCTGCTTCATAATCAGTTGCTCTCTTTTTCACTTTCCTTGTCGTAACAGCCCTTGATTTAGCTTGATTTGCTTTAGTTTCTTTATGCAATTCTTCCTTGGACTTCGGTGCCTCCTCCACAACAATTTCTTCATAAGTGGGAGTTGGATAGAGTTCTTCAACGTCGGTATCTCCTTCGCAATGCACAGTGAATTCTTCCACATCAGATTCTGATTCTCCAGCCGATGATTCCTCCATATTACCATCCACCTGACTATGCAGACAATCTATAAAGTTGACACTCTCTTGTGTACCAGCAATCAAAGAAAGCATGGACCTCCCCATCCAAGCTTCATCAGCTAACCTACAAATATTTGGAATCTGGTGAATCAAACTGATCAACACAGTACGAACTAGGGTTCTTGTGCCAACCATAAAACCAAACGAAAAATCAAGATTAATTGGAAAAGGAGTGGGCTTCACAGGAGACTTACTGCCTGAAGGAGATTGGATCATCCGATTCAATCGTCGACGTCCTTCCCAACGGCCGGTCGCCACCGTTCCCATCACATCCAGGTGGTTGCATCTGGCCGCCGCCTGGGAAGAAAGGAGGAAGACCGGGGAATACTTGTCCAGATCGCTCATGTGGAGAAGATCCTGTTGCCGGCAGCACACCACCGCCGCCGTCTCCGTCAGCTCCCGGTGGCTGCATCTGGCCGCCGCCTACTGGGATCGATGAGATGAGGAACGGCTTGTCTCCAGACCGAGCTGCTATTTTTCCTTTTCTTAGAACGCTTTGGTGCAGCCAAGATTATTCATTTAGTGGGCCACTATTGTCAGGTATGCTGTTAAATCACGTAATATTTTTGTTATAGCACCTTGTAATGAATTAGTGGTAGGGTCGCTGGTTTGTGCAAAAACAAACACAAGTCGCTGGTTTGCGCAACTAACGCCCCAAGAGCTGCTGGTTCTTGCAATTTTCTCGTAAATTCGCCACTGGTGAGTGGTGCTTCTATCTCGCATCCTGGTCTTGCTTCTGTTGACACTGACGGTGGGCCGGCCCAGTTGAGAGCGCGAGACGGACATGGGGTAGACGGAGCGAGCGGCAAATAGAGTTTGCCAGCAGCCAGCCCGTGTCCTTGGGCCACCAGGGCAATCCTACAAGCCCAGAAAGGGAGCGACTAGACACCCACTTGCGCACATTTCCCATCCGCGACTCTGATCGCCGCCTGAAGACAGCGCCGGCATGTCGACTTGACGCGCCGCCGCCGCTGCGCTGTTCGAAATCCCAACCTGAAGACCCACGCCAAAGCGCTGCCGCTGCCGACGGATCGCCACACCGCCGGTTGACACCGGCGCTCAACTCATGCCTAACTTCATCGGCTCATCGCCTGGTTGACTTCTTGCACAGGATGCTAGCCTGCTAGGTAATTTCTTCGTTTCTCAAGAGTCTAATCTCTGGGGAAGGAAACAGTCGATTTCCGTCCTTAAACTGCTACGCTTAGGTTTAGCTGGTTGCGGATTAACTGATCTTATTTAATCTATAGATAGAAGTTGAAAAGGACAAAGAGAACGAAGATACATTCATCTTGTGCACATTTGCTGCTGATAAACATGGGAGACGAACCAAACTTGGCATGTTGTATTGATATTGGCAACTTTGCTCTGAAAATGGCTCAAACGGGGAGACACAGAGACCTTGCAATTGGTATTCATCTTACCGAGTTAGCCTTTGCTAGTTGCAATTATTACACTGGAAAGAGCATTCTCAACAATGAAGATTAGCAATAAGGTTTTCGGGTGTTTCCAAAGCATGAGGTAAAGTAAGGGGGAAATACCACGTGCAGCTAGTGTTAATTACTAATACAAAACTTATGTACCATTTATTCATTATACTGGTTTGAGGTTTCTGATTATTTTCTATTGTCTTGTAGTTTATGGTTCTTCTCCTATGATTGCTGAGGATTTGATATGCTAGGATCAGAGCAAATCTTCACTACTTGGGTAAAACATATTTCATCATTATGCAATTATACCACCACATTTTTGTGTGTGTTTTTTACTGTCGTTTGGTTGAACATCAAGCTTATATTGCACGTTTGAAACACCATTTATGCATTTATAGTGAGTCTTACTTGGATGGGATGAAAAAGTAACATTTATAGTTTTCTGGGCATCACAAATTAGACCACTGTTTGGCGTGGTGTGATACTGCAGTGGTCGAAAGCCGTCTGTTGACTCTGGTTGACGTCGATGATGGCTGCCCCCAATAATATACTGTTATAATAAAGTTTCAATTTTGGATCTGCCCGTGGTGTCTCGGTTAGGCGACGGACTGCAATTTTTTTTCTCATTGTAAGTTTTATTTTTGTTATTTTAGAAACTCATATGACAAACTAATAGAACAATAGTTTATCTTAACTATTTCTTTCATTTTCATTATAATCGTTGAGTCAATACAACATACATGTTACCCTCTATGAGCACATGGTAGTCTCTCCTCCTTATTTGTTAATGCGAGTCAAAAAAAGAAAGTGTGTAGCTCACTTTTCTACCAACTGAGCTATCATTCACTTTTTTTAATGACACCAGTAGGCATAAAAGAAAAGGTAAACCTATTCCTTTCTTCTATGGGCTTGAGACCGGTTATGCGATTATAAGTATTACTTTTGAATTGCATAGGCGGAGCTCCCTACCTACCTAACCAAAAAAGAGAAAAGAAAATTGAAATGTGGAAAACACGCCTTAAAAAGTGAAGAATATTTTTTCCATTTTCATTTTTTTATGCATCAAATAATTATGAGAAACAAGGTACAATCATTTTTTTTTCAATTTTAGAGTTTTTTGCTAGATTAAAAACATGTTTTTTCAATCATTTTGTAACAGAAAACTGCTCTAGCAACACAAAAGAAGTATCTGTTTTGTTTTTCCTTAGATCTTAAGAAAAGGTCGGCTTTAGTTTCAAAGCAATTGAACTTCTTCTCTTATGATTTTTGATATTTTTAAATCTACTCTACTGCTAAATAAAATATGTTGATAGTTTTCTGTTGCAAAACAGTGTAATGCCGGAGACACCATTTTTCTTTGCACCAATGGATGAATTATGATCAACGATTTCTGAGTAATTAATTGGTCTCCAAGTGGTGAAAACAAGCTTGTACAAGGCTTGAAAACCCAAACTTCATGCAACCAGAACCAGAACCAGAACATTTAAGAATGGCTTTCTAAGTAAATAGTCAAACATAGGTATGCTGTATGCATTGATATGTATATATTGATGGAATATATACAAAATGTTAAGATTGCTAGTACATATAGATGGATTATAGGAGAAGGAGAGTTATTCTACTTCTATATGATATGAATTCAGTAATTCGGTATCAACCAAATTAAAAAAGGATTGATCTGCGTACATCTATAGAATAGTCAAAATGGTTGTTTCTTAGAAAAAAATCGTCTGAGATTATTTGGGTATGATAGGAAATGGGAAACGGACACAGTTAAGCGACATTTTCCACCTGATGCCAATATACAGAAGTGCACATATATCTGCAGACATATACGTTGATTTACGCAGGAAGAGAAATACATACAGTCAATCAAGATAGGCGCGCTGGCCCTGCTTCCTCAGTGCTGGTGATGGTCGTGTCAGTGTCACCATTTCTCCCGCTGAATCAAGTGACATGCATTATTACCAGGGCTAATTAAAGGAGCACGAAAAATCAGTGCTAACAATTACAAACGCAATAGGATCAGAGATAGCTCAATTACATGCATTATAACTATCTCGCCACCTGATTTGGTATCAGCATTGGGTTGAGACTGTAATGTGGGTTCAGATGGAGGAAGCTCAGCAAGAACTTCAGAAACAACTGGCACCATTTCCAGCATCATTTCAGATAAATTGTCGCCAAAGCTGGCATTTGTGTCCACAAAATGTAGTATAACAGTCGTGAACTGCTCTTCACAAACTCTTTTTGTAAAAACCCTCCAAAAATCTTGCGAGGACAGTATCCCTGACCGAGACCCTAAATCAGACATTAAATCGGGAATAACCGGATTTTCTAGAACACTTGAAAGCATGCTGCTGAAACAGTCTTGCAGATCTTCTGCAGCCACCTGCATAGGTCATCAGCCTAAATTTTAGTTATGAACTATATTACCCTATTAACTGTTAATTCCGAAACCCACACAAAATAATTAATTAAAAATTATGCAACCCATAAAAGAGATAGAAAAAACAAACACATTGGATTGCCTCATTGTAAGCACCACCACTGTCCGCCCAAGCCATATCCGACGAAGCTGCTGCCGTCCGAGCTGATTCTTCCTAGTGTGGCTTGAAAAATAAAATAAGTGTGAAGGCAGTAGTAGGTAAAACTTAAACTTACTCTCCATGCGTATGCATAGTAGGCTATAGCTAGCCACGTATGTAACCAGCAATTGAGAAGAAAAGAAATCATTGAAGGAATAATCCCTTGGACGAACGTACATATACTGATCCTTGACACTTTATGGTACAATAGGGAATACTAAAAATATGAAACACATAATGAGAATATAATACTAGACCTCATGTTCTTCGCCTGAACAAAATGCCTCCACGGATATGCCGTCTTTTTTGTCATCATTAGACTGAAATTGAGAAAAGAGTTAATTAAGCATGAATGCATGAAAATAGTTAAGCATGTTGTCACCCTCCACCATCACTAGATCCATCTCCCTCACTTTGTTTTGTTTTGTTTGCTCCTCTATCCATATCCTCAGCAAGCCTCTTCTTTCCCGAGATCAGTGCAGGAGCATCCTTCTCTCCCACGATAACCTGGCCATTCTTTGGCCATCTCTTAAATTTCCTAATTTTTCTCTTCGGCTCCTTCTGTTTGTCACTGTCTTTTGAGTTTCCTTGACAGCCCTTCTTCTGATAATCACCTGGACCCTCCATCGCCATATCCTTTCCTTCCAAGTATGCATGAATTAAATTGAGAAAAAAATGATAAGAATGACCGAAGGAGAATTGATATTTACTGTACATATGTTTTGGCAAAACGTACCGTGAAGTTCACTCTTTGTATTTTTATGGTGGGACGGTTGGGGTGGGCTTCCGCGGCGTGCCTCAGGGATGCCTCGGCTTCCCTTACCTGAACAGCGCTGCGACCCTTGCAATCATGGAAGAAGCTGGCTTTCTGAAGCAAAGGCATGCTCCCAGGAGCCAGGCTGCCAACGCCCTGTTTTTCCTGAACCAAGCATTCCAATTCTTCAAGCATCATCAACGCTCCTCCTTCTTCACCACAGATGATCTCTATATTTGTAAAGAGACTTCTCAATTTTCGGAACTCATCTGTACCAACTGTGTATAGTGTATAGATCCTAGTAGTGACCATGAGGTAGCTGAGCGATGGAAATCTCCCGAGAATTTGCATGTCTTGCTGTTTCATGAACTCTACATTGAACGCTAGATAGGATATGTGCGGAAAAACTGAGAAATCCATCCACGTCGGACGCCTAGGTAAATATGAGATAAGCAGACACAGAGTACGGAGCTCTGAAGGGGGCACCCACTGTTCCCAGTGATCAAATCTATGTTCACCAGTAATTGACTTCCCCCAATCTGAGCAGATCCCCAGACTCTGAATTCTGCGCAGGTTGCAGACAGACTCCACAAGAGCCTCATGCGTGCTCTCGTCCATTTCATCAACAGCAATGTGGAGCACCCTTAGCCACGTCAGCTTTTTCAGCTCTCTGGCGAAGTTTGGGGACACGTCCGCATGGTGTAGCTGCAGCTCTTGCAAAGATGTAAGCTTCCCTATAGAGGCCATCATCTTTGTACCTTCAGAAGCACACAGACACGCCAGTCTCCTTAGCTCCCCGACAGACAGCGGCAATTCTTTCACGCCACTCTCCCTTACGTCTAACGTCTGTAGGAACTTAAGGTAATGTCCTATGTCTCTTGGCAGCTCGGAAAAAGGTGTTCTTGTCAGCCCTAAGTACCTCAGATGAAGCAACTTCCCAAGATCATCAAGACACCAGTCACTAGCAGGAGAACCACATCTATCTAGGGCTAGTACACGTAATGCTTTAAAGCTCCCAAGTGGAGGAATCCTACCATCAGAGCACGAGGTAGCAGAGAATGACCTCAGGTGTCCCAATTCCATATTAGCAGCGTACTGGTCCGCACACCTGTTGTGGATAGCTAATCTACGAACTATGTTGCTGCTTTTGCACGAATATGATGATGTGATATCTTGCTCTTTATACTGCATTGTGGCGAAGTTTAGTTTGCCTGACAAGTTGAAGATGAGATCTAGCACCATATCATGAACAAAACAACCACCCCGACTGTTATTACGGTCAGGCTCTACCCATCGAATCATACTTCTATTCACAAGATTGTTGAAGCAATTCTCACCCTGCTCCAATAACCCTATCTCATCTTTATCAGTGATAAAGCCTTCAGCCACCCATTTCCATATCAACATGTTTTTCTCAACAAAGGAATCTTCTAAGAATATGCTCATGTACAATAAACATGTCTTCAGAACAGAAGGTAGATCATAGTAGCTAAAAGATATTATCTTTCTTGTATTCTGAACAACCTCATTATCCTCATCGCCAAAACCAATGGCGTCATACACCTTGGACCAGTCCTCCATTTTTTTACCAGCAATCAAGCTAGCTATTGTGATGATAGA
The DNA here is from genome assembly GCA_026929855.1 of Poa annua. NCBI lineage: Eukaryota > Viridiplantae > Streptophyta > Magnoliopsida > Poales > Poaceae > Poa > Poa annua. The sequence continues at coordinate 86,379,240 of CM049430.1, forward strand.
CAATGTCACGCCAGCACATTTCGTTAAAATTCTGTTGATCACTTTTTTAGACTGGATATCCATACTTAAGCCTTCAGCATCATATATTCTGGTATAGAGTAACTTTTTAGAGTTACCATCAGAAAGTTGCTTCATGTTGTAAACTCCGCCAACTAGTTCAGCCACTTCATGACTACGAGTTGTTACTATTACTCTGCTTCTAGAATTACTATCCAACAAGGCACATTTGACTATTGTCCATGTTGGTGTATCCCATATGTCATCAATAACGATCAAATACCTATTTATGAAGGAAGAACTCGGATTAGTAGCTATATTCATGGTCATAAATGCATTAGGACACTACCTAGCAATAAGTGCTAAAAACAATATGTTGATGTCACAAAGAAAAATAAGTGTTCATACATCACAAAAAAAACCAATGACTAATGAAAGTTTAAAACAAAATCAAAGTCAAAACTAAAATATAATTTTCGGATACAATAAAATTAATGTGTGTGTATCATAAAGTAATGGTTATATATGTTTACATTATAAAAATAAAAGTTGATGTATTTTTAAAAATAGACATGTACTTATCAAAAAACAATAGAACAAAAAGAATGAATGGAAACTTAAAAAATGAGGGAACATTCTAGAAAAGATAAAACAAAATTTAAACATAAGAACAAAAGAAAGAAATCTTGAAAACGGAAAGAAAAACAACTACTTGGATTCCTCTCGGGGGTGGTATTGATGGGCAATAGCCCTAAACACCATCAACCATATGGGTGTCTTTTTGCCAGTGCGTCCATCGTATCAAGGCCACCAAGATAAAGATCATAGTTTTTTAACTTGTATTTTCCGACCGGATAATCTATTTCATGACTCTATGTTGATAATGACTGTTTCTTCTCATAGTCAACACGGAAAACACCCACACACACTAGGAAGTGCATTAAGTTCATATTTGTAATTCAAACCAAGCCTAATTCAGCTGTTAGGTTTACTGTGGTGCAACCATCCCATCAGTTTGAACATTGAAGTTCTAGACTTGACAAGGGTGTTTTTTTGGTGGTAAGTGATGTGTCCGTCAATGGCAAGGTGCCTCTGGTGACTGCTTCAGGCTGAAAATAATTCCATAATATGTTTTGACATTTATTTTGTACTAAAAGTTTTTTCGACCAAATTTATAATCCTATGTCTGAAAAATAATACTCTACAAACTCGCATATAAGTGATTGAAATGGTAAAGATACGTGGGGGTCAAGTGTGTACCTCTTGTCCGCAAGGAACTCTCGTGTCTCGTCAATCAGTTGCTTTTCATCAATTTTTGAGCCAAAGATGTGTATATATTTTTGCTTGTCAAGTTCATAGAGGATGTCTGTGAGAACTTTCTTCATGTCTGGATTTCGACCCACTGGAACAAAACATCCGCAATCAAATTTCTTGTTAAGCTTGTCATAGACCGCTTTAACAAGAGTTGTCTTGCCCAATCCTCCGAACCCAACAACAGAGATAATATTGAGATTTTTCTCGGAAGGATCATTAGCTTTGGACAACATGTTTACTATCTCGCTCATTGCCTCATCAACACCAATAAGTTGAGACACCTCATTGTAAAGAGCAGGGAGACGAGGGTCAATTGTTATTGTTGCAAAATTGGCAACAACAGCATCCATAATTTTGTATCTATCATACCGTTCCTTCACCTTTTTAACTTGCTTTTCGATATTTTTTATGTCAGTGGCTATTTTGTGGCGAGCCCTGAACCTGGACATCTTGTTCCAGACCTCCTCGAAGAAGCCCTTGAATGTGTGGGTATTTGTTGGGTCGAGAACCTCGATCCTCACCATGGCGGAGTCGAGGCTGTCCTCGATGACATAGGACAGGTCCCTGACCTCGCTAGCCCAAATCCCGAGTTGTGGGTCAAGCTGGTCTAGCGGCACATTAGACACCTTCTCAAGTGCGGCGTCCATGCTCTCGAGCTCATCCTTGAGATCCTTGATGCCCTTCTTCACACGATCCTTCAGCTTGTACTCATCGTGGAGCAGCTTTCCCAGCTTAGGGAGCAGGGTGCTCAACGCCCCTGTGGAGAACTGCATGCCCACTCGTAGAACTAGCTCTCTCTCTCTCACACTCTTTCTTTCCTTTCTCTCCCTCAGCTTGTATGTGTTTTCATAGGTTCTCTCTCGTTGGATGTGGTTAGGTTGCTAGCGCTTATATAGTTACTACTCCATCCGTGTCAAAATATATTACATCTTATATTTTGATACGGAGGGAGTATTAGCTAGTGGTGTGACATCTTATATGATGATACGGAGGGAGTATTAGTTAGTGGTGCGGACGCGGTTGTCCCACTCTGAAAAGCTTGACTTGATTAATTCGTGTAAAATATATTCTAGTTATATCTCTAGATGTGTAGGCTACCAAACTTTTCTACTGACGTTCGTGTGAAATATATATAAGTTTTATCTCTAGATATGTAGGTAACCAAAGTTTGCCACCGGAGTTTGTCAGGATTTTAACACATCCATCTAAATCTACTTAAGCTCGGGTGGGATTAATCTCTAAGTTTCACACCCTTGTCTCATAAAAACGGAATGTTCTTTCAGTGGGAGCCAACATTCTCATCCGGTAGTTGGGGTGATTTTGTTAATCCCAAGATCTAATCCGTTGGCTAGCTGTCTTGGAGATGCTTACAGGGGTAGTAAAGTGCATACGTGCATATACTACGTTTCTTATTAAAAAAGTTGTCGTGCCCATTGCTTCCGTTGCGACCGATCCGTGCTCAAGTTCCACCCTTATGATCTCCGAATTCCTGTTTTTACCTTTTTTCTTTACTTTTGGAGAAGCTAAATCTCTCTTGCTAGCTATAAGCTCTTACTTGTATATAGACTACTTGCCAGGTTTCTGTTAGTGAGCTCGTTCATACGAACATTAAGCAAAGCCAAAGTTTAATTATATTATCTCCAGCAGCACCTTTGGAACTGATAGACCGAGTCCAACGAGAAATCGCTGTGCTACTATCGGAGCTACCAAGGGCATACACTGTCGATATTATATGAACCCGGCCAAAACCATGGATGAAACCCAAGTTTCTGTGCTGGCAGTGCTAAATATTGCCCAACAAGTGTAGAGAATAAAATATGTCTTACAATATCGGTTTCTCCTCCCTCACAAGTCACAACACAGCTTGTTTGTTCTCCTCGAAACAGGCTTGCGCCCCGCTTTATAAATAAAGCAAACATCCAACATTTACAACCAAACATCCGACGAGGAACAAAGAGAAAAGTGTAAGGAACCAAAGGTTTAGCTGGGGCGACAGCACAAAACAGCCCAAGGTACAACAACCACTACTCCTGGTACAAACTCTACACAGTAGAGCTCAACGGCCGGGCGGAGAGGATAACAGGCGAGCCGCCCTCAGAAGATCCTTAAGTATACCGTCCAGCCGCTGCCTGTCCCGCTGTCTAGCCAACGGGTGCCATTCCTGCAAGTACGACAAGAATTTGAAAACTGAGTCAGTGGCCCGTCGTTGGTAGACATGCTCGATGACCAACTTGTTACGAATCGTCCAAAGGGTCCAGGTCATTGCCGCGAACAGTAACCAGAAGAGGGACCTCCTCCTCCCGGTATGGTTCGCCTGCACTTCTAGGAACTCTGCTAAGTCCAGGGCCTGCCACTCAGGACCCAAGGCCTCCGCAACGAAGCTCCATAGGAAACGAGCAGCGGGACAAGAGAACAGGATATGGGTCCCCGTTTCGGGGACCGCACAAAGGGGACAATTCCCATCACCAGGCCCAAGCGCTTGGCCACCTCCACACCCGAGGGGAGGCGATCACGTAGAAGTTGCCACGTAAAGATCTTGATCTTAAGAGGCAACGGGGCGCTCCAAAGATGGGTAGCCCAAGGCAGCACAGGCCCTCTAAAGAGGGCCCGGTAAGCGGAGCTTACGGAAAACTGCTTGTCCGGCGAAAGGCTCCACGAGATCCTATCCGGGCTGTTAGACAGGGCTAGGGGAAGTGCCGCGAGCAAGGATCTCCAGCTCGCAACCTCCCCTGGGCCGAACGTGCGGCGAAACCCAATGTTCCAGCGTCCCTGCTGTAGGGCAGAAGCTATCGACATAAGAGGTTCCGCAGCAATCGCAAAAAGGTCTGGGAACATCGTTCGTAGCGGCCTTCCCCCAAACCAGGAATCAAGCCAGAACAGGGTATCTCGTCCGTTACCTACGGCAGATATCGCCCCTACTCTGATAAGATCCTTGATTGATTGGATGGCGTGCCAGAACTGAGACCCCTCTTTGCGCTCACAACCCAACAAAGGGCAACCCCTAAGGTACTTAGCTTTAATCAAGTCGAGCCAGAGACCACCTTCACCCCGAAGGATCCTCCAAACCCAGCGTAGCATGAGGGCCTTGTTCATGTGTCGTGATGCAAGTATCCCTATGCCCCCAAACTCCTTGGGGGCGCAAATGTGGGCCCACTTCACCATATGATACTTCTGTCTTCCTGATGACGCCTGCCAAAAGAATCTAGCCAGCTCTCTGTCAAAGCTAGCATGGACCCCCTCTGGCAAGATATACATCCCCATCATATACAAGGCGAGACTAGACATGCACGAGTCAATCAAAATCGTTTTGCTACCCTTGGAGGTGAACCTCCCCTGCCAAGGTTCCGATTTTGATTTAACTCGTGCAACGAGGGGAGTGAAATCCTTAGTCAGGATCCGAGTGTCCCTGATCGGTATTCCCAGATACGTAACTGGGAATGACGCCAGCCTGCAATTCAGGTTATCCGCGATCCTCTGTTGATCTTCCTCCGAGTACCCTAAGATCACCACCTCGCTCTTATTGAAGTTGATCTTAAGGCCCGACATGGCTTCAAAGCAGAGTAGTAGGAACTTAAGATTACGAATATCCAGTTCCGACCCCTCTACCATGATCATAGTGTCATCCGCATACTGTAAGTGGGTCACTCCGCCCTCGGGGACCAAATGTCCCACCACACCAGTGATGTGGCCGGCGGTCTTAGCACGCTCTAAAACCTCCGCAAGAGCATCCACCGCGGAATTGAAAAGCAGGGGGGAGATTGGATCTCCCTGCCTAACTCCACAGGTGGAACGAAAATAGGGACCTACTTCCCCATTCACGTTAATGGCAGTGTTGCCACTCATCACCAGCTGCATGATCCACCCAATCATCCTATCATCAACCCCCCTCCGCTCCAGAACCAGGCGGAGGAAGGCCCAGTCTAGACGGTCATACGCCTTCTGGAAGTCTAGCTTGAGGAACACACCTCTCTGGCGGCGTGTTTTCACCTCATGAATAATCTCACTAAGAGCCAGAATTCCATCATGGATGAACCGACCTTTCAAAAAGGCAAACTGGTAAGGATGCGTGATCCGCTCCAGCACGGGGGCGAGTCTCACGGCGCAAACCTTAGACAAGATCCTATAGATGACGTTAAGGACAGTGATGGGACGAAATTGGCGGATGTCCGTGGCTCCCACTACCTTGGGAATCAGGGTCACCACACCAAAATTCAGCCGTGATACCACCAGCGTCCCAGTATAAAACTCTTGGAACATAGGCATGACCACGGCCTTAGTCACTTCCCAGAAAGTCTGGAAGAAGGTGACCGGAAGACCGTCCGGCCCCGGGGCCGAGTTGGCTTTCATGTCCATCACCGCCCTTTGCACCTCATCTGGCAGGAATGGGACGGTTAAGTCCGCATTCTCCCTGTTGGAGACTCTAGACCGCACTGGCCATAAGTCTACAGCCAGGGATACCCCAGAACGGGGAGTAGCCGAGAACAACTCCTTATAGAAGGAGTAAATATGTGATGAGATCTCAGCTGGGACCTCCAGCAGACGATCATTCGCCCAGAGGCATGGAATCGAGCATTTCCTACGACGGCCATTGGCTATCGCATGGAAGTAAGCTGTATTCGCATCGCCCTTAAGGAGCCAGTTCTGGCGACTCCGCTGTCGCCAAAACAGCTCCTCACCCTTGAAGATCTCCATAAGGGAGCTCTCCAATGCATATCGCTGGATCCATTGGTCGGCCGTCAGACCAACCGCATCCGACGTACTGTCGAGGTGCTGGATGTCTCTTAGCAAGGCCGCCTTCTGCAGTCTAAGGGTCGCACCAAGATTTGCGCCCCAACCCCTCATGAATTGGCGCACCATCTGTGCACAGTGGTGCCAGACATCCACGGCGTTATAAACACGCGGAGGATGGTTGGCAGCCCCTGTCCACTTCCGGCGAACGGCGTTTTCAAACCCTGGCTGACCTAGCCAGAAGTTCTCAAAGTGGAAACGGTTAAGCCGTGGTGGTGCAGCGCCTCCGGAAGACAGCAATAGGGGTGAGTGATCAGAGCCTATCCTGGTGATCGCACGGAGGGAACAAAGAGGGTATGACATCTCCCAGTCGACTGAGACGAGCACCCTATCCAGAACACTCCGGATAGGGTCTACCCGGTTATTCGACCAAGTGTAGCGAGCTCCCACCCTGTGGATCTCTCTAAGAGCGAGATCCGTGATGCAGTCGTTGAACATCCTCATTCTCCGGGGGTCTACATCCGCCGAGCTCTTGTCCTCCGGGGTCCGAATCAAGTTGAAGTCCCCGGCAATGACAAGTGGGGTGGAGCACCGCTCCACCTTCGCACTCAGCTCTGCGAGGAACGCCGGCGCTCTAGTATGGTCTGCAGGACCATACACAATGATCACCTCCCACCTGAGAGTTGACCGTCTGTGTCTGACTAGCATGCTAACATAGAACATGCCCCGGTCCATATCCTCCACTTCGAAGGATTCCTCCTTTACCCCAAGGAGGATACCTCCAGAGTGCCCACTAGCAGGGAGCCATTGCCACACAAACTTGTGTGGGGTTAGTCCCTGCAGCTCCTGGATGGAGAAGTCCTGACGGATCGTCTCCTGAATTCCTACAATGTTGGCATTTTCTTGTCGTATATAGTCCCGTAGTTGCTTGCGACGTCCGGGTTGCCCAAAACCCCGCATGTTCCAATCGAATAATTGAATGATTGTATCCATCATGGAACATTGTCGGGGGTTGTCCCCTTACGGGGGACAGATCGAGATCTAAGAGTAGCTGAGGGCCGTGACGGGCCCTTCGGAGGACGTCCCCGTTTCTTCCCAACCTGGGGAGGAGCGGGGGGCGAGGCCTCCCTAGAGGGGGCGGACCGTGCTCTACTAGAGGACGAAGGTTGTGAGTCACCCTTCGGTGGCCGCCCACGTTTCCTCCCCACCTGGGGGGACCGATGGGAAGGGCCTCGCTAGGGTGAGCTCTCGTCGCGACGCAGGCCGAAGAGTGTGACGCCTGCCCCAAGGGGACAGGTTCAGGGGCCGTCTCCCGCACTGGCTCAACCTGAGCTTGTGCGGCAGCAAGAACCCCCTCGTACACCTCCTTCGCCTTGATGGCTGACACCTGCTCAAATTTGGGACCTCTTTCGCCCCGAAAGACGATGCCACAATCGTCGGCCACCTGCACCAAGTGGTCCAAGGGGACCTCATCCAAGACAGAAAATCTCGAACCCGAAGAGAGTGGGGGAGGGGGGCGCAACGTACCTGCTAGGCTCCTCCTGGCCGCGGTCCTCTGGATCGCCATCTCCTGGACAGTCGGCGCGGGCACCCCCAGCCCACCACGCGCTGAGGCAAGCCTGGCACTGACGCGGGGTGTCTGGGATGCCGGCGCTGTCTGTCGGCTGGGGCGGGTCAGCGGCGTCCGTGTACCCCCCACGGGAGTGTCGGGGAAGGCCGTGGGCAGCTCAGAAGCACAAGCCACTGGAGTAGCCGGTAGCTGGGGCGGTGAGAGTGCGGGCGAGGTGGGGGTCGAGCCTGGCGAGAGGACGTAGCAGAGCGCTCCAGCAGAACGCGGCGACGACGGCGGAGCCACCTCCAGCCCCACACTCCCACAGTCCTCCTCCAGCTCAGTAGGCAGTAGGCGAAGGGACGAGGCGTCCAACCCTGGCAAGCCAAAGTTGGTGCCGTACTGAGCAGGAGGGGGGGTGATGAGCGCTGGGGGGTCAGGGCGGGAGGTCCCTGGGCGGTCAACGGGCGGCAACTTGGCCGGCACTCTCGGAGAGTGGGCCGGCTCGGCAGCGGCCGGGCGGGGCGTAGGCGTAGGCGAAGATGCCTGCACCTGGGTCAGGGTGGCCAGGGCGGAGCTAGACCCAGCTGCCACCGGGGGCCCAGACGAGGGTGCGTGTGTCGGAGCCGGGTGTGTCTCAGTAGGTGGAGCAGACAACTGGTGGTCGTTCAAGTCTGGGTCGTCGTCGTCGTCGTCAGAGTGGGAGTCACTCGGGTCGTCCTCCCCATCTGACGGGTCCCTCGCCGGGTCTGCCCCCCCCCCCCCCCCCCCCCCCCCGAGGGGAGGGGCTGCACCCCCTCAAGGCGCACCCGGAGCACCGCGCCCCGGTTCCCTCCCCGACCTCCAAAGAAGAATGGCGGTAAATCCTCGCGGATCAAGGCAGGGTCGGGAACTAGGACACGAAGACGGACATGATCCTCGCCAGACAGGGAGTCCGCATCCACCTCCTCAAACCTACCCAGCAGCTGGGCCACCAGAGCGACAGTGGACTGTGTCCGGGCCTCCTCCGGAAGTCCGTAGAGGCGAACCCAGACAGACTGGAGTGCTGGGATTGTCGAGGGCACGACTGCTGAGGGGCGGATGGATACCCGGATCCTGGTGATCCGCAGGGTGTAGAAGGACTCGTCCAGTGTGCAGCAAAGCCTCAGACTCTCAGCAGACGAGAACACGACGGAGAACTCGGACGGAGCAAGCTCCCGAATCTGCCACTGATGCTGAGGAGAAATCCACGCTAGGTCCTCCCTCAGAGTCTCCATAGTGAGCACGGTGGCAATCCCTGGCAGTTGGACTGGGAACACTATCACTGTCGCCTGGTTCTGGGGTGCCGACCTCAGTAATCCCCCCAGGTCCACAAAGAAAAAGAGTCCCTCTAGCCCGAGGCCCAGGGTCTCAAGCCGGGACCTGTGCATCTGGGCTGGCTCGACAGGGCACTCTCCAATGGGGTGCCCCGAGTCTCCACACCTAAGGCAGCACGGTGGGCGAGTACAGTCTGATCGGTAGTGACCTGCGCCTCCACAGTTGAAGCACATGCGCCTTGCCGGTGAGTCCCGCCCTTCCTCGCCCTGAGGTAGGGACGCAGCTACTCCGACCTGGGATGAGCTACTCGGGTCACGGGTAGGGGCAGTCAAGGCCAAAGCAGGAGGGGGCCCACCTAGGCTCCCTCCCGTTCCGCCGTCCACCCCACCAGTGCTCTTCTTCTTCCTCTTCTTCGGCTTCTTTCTTGGTTGCTCGCCGTTCACGACCACTGGGATGGGCAGACTCGGTAGGGGCTGCGGCTGAGCTAACTTCTCACGGTCCCGGATCCAAGACCCAGACCGATCCGACCTCCCCTGCTCCCTGCTGATCAGAGAGCTGCGGAGCTCCGCCTCCCTGGTCATCGCCTCCGGCGAGATGGTGCGGCGCGGAGACCTCACGGATGGGCTGCGACGCTGAGGAGGAGCCCCCCCGCGTGGGGAACGGCGCCGGGGGCCAATGGGAGCACGGTAACGCTCCTGCCCGGGAGCCGAACGCCCCGGCGCCGCTGCCCGTCCCGGTACCCGTCCATGGTGAGGCGGAGACCGGCGCGGAGGGGAGCGCCGGTGGACGCGGGTGGGCGGCGGCGGAGGCGAGGGCGAACGCGCGCGGCGGCGAGGATGAACGTCCTCGTCGTTGTCTTCCGGGCGACCTCGCTTTATGGCCGCCGTGGCGGGCGGCGGCGGCGGCGGCGGCGGTGGGGGAGTAGACCGGGCGGTGCGGCGGTCACGCGTGGGGGTGGGACGAGTTCCGGTGGCTGTCGTCTGGGAAGGGGCTAGGGTTTCCGGAGCTGAACCGTTAAGTCCCGCGTTCGGCAGGCTTGGGCCGCGATGGGCCGTGTGGCGGGGACGGCGCCACTCTAAGATGGGCCAAACCTCCGGCCCACCTGGGCCTAGAGGCCCAATCGAGACAGCCTGGCTAGGGTTCCCCGTTGCCTGTGCTTCACCGCCGCCGCGCACGACCCGGGAAGGCCCCGCCGCCGCCGCCGTCCGCCGGGCGGCCACCTTGGCCGCGAGAGCAGACAATTCACGTAGGAGGGCTGGGTTCGGCGCATCCAAACGGGCTCGAGGTTCTAACACCGGAGCGGCGACGAGGTTAGCCGCGGCCGCCGACCGAGGCAGAGGGCCCTGCTCCGAAGGCTTGCGGCGCACCACCGCCGGCGAACCTCGCCGGGCCTCCGCGCGCGGGCTCCCGCGCTTCGCCAGCGCCAGGAACTCCCCAAACGTCGGGGGGAGCAGCGGCGTGCCGCCGGCGACCAGCTCGTCCTCGCCAACTGCGACTGCCTCGTCCTCGTCCTCGACGTCCGCCCAACGCCGGCCTCTCAGCGACTCCGCCGCCATCACCAACCTAGTGGAGCAGTCGGTCGCCGGAGAGCAGGGGCAAGGGGGAGTCAAAGCGCGGAGGAGGCACTGTCGCGCGTCGCGGCGTCAGGCATCGCCGGAGAGCCTCCCTGGTCTTTCTTCATTCATCAAATAACTCAAACCTGACGATTGTTTGCGGCCTTTTAGCCAACTTGAAACAGCACGCTGCACGAGAGCTTGTGTATATGCGAATCTAAAACGGCGAGGCGCCAAGGAAACTCCGTACTTATTTAAAAATGTAACCTCCCCAAAATGTAAGTTGTTGTACGTCCAAAGAGAATACTGCTTGATTTTGAAAGATTGACTTAGTATATAGAAGCTCAAAAAGGAGGCTGCAAGATATGGAAGATACGAAGACAATAGGAAGCACAAAAGAGAACAGGATGGGATCCCAGGTACGACAGAGAGGCTTAAATTGATCGTAGGTATACGACAGAGGTGCCAAAGATCTCAGGACTTGTGTGGACAGTAGGCATGTAACAATAGATAGTAGACAGTGAAGAGTAGGCATGTAACTTTTCATCTTACGTGTAATACTGTATTTTTGGGAAACCATTAAGGCTGATTTGTTCGAGTTATTCGGTTGTTCACATGCCAGACAACTCGAGCTTTTCCGTCTTAATTTTGAGGAAATCGTCTTATTGCCTAAGACTCAGGCGCTGAGAGGATACAACAGTATCGGCCAATATGCCTCCTGAATGTTAGCTTCAATTTTTTTACAAAAATAGCAACTATTAGGTTAAATTCGGTCGCAGATCATATGGTAAATCCTACCCAAACTGTTTTCATGCAAGGGAGGAATATACTAGTCAGGGTTGTGGTTCTGCACGACACCGTACATGAGATGCACACGAAGAAACTTAATGGGGTAATATTTAAAATCGACTTTGAAAAGGCACATGATAAAGTTAAGTGGCCTTTCCTACGACAAACTATGAGAATGAAAGGGTTCTCTGATGAGTGGTGCGAATGGATACATAACTTTGTTATCGGGGGAGCGTGGCGATAAAAGTCAATGAGGACGTCGGCCACTACTTTCAGACAAAAAATGGTTTAAAGCAAGGTGATCCTCTATCGCCTATACTATTTAATGTAGTGTCTGATATGCTGACCATCATGATAGAACGGGAAAAATCGGATGGACAAATTGAAGGGGTAGGCCCACACCTTGTTGATGGGGTCTTTCTATACATTAATATGCGGATGATACAATTCTTTTTATGGAACATGACCTTGATAAGGCAATGAATCTAAAATTGATATTGTCAGCATTCGAGCAATTATCAGGTTTAAAAATCAATTTACATAAAAGTGAATTATTTTGCTTCGGCGAGGCACATGACACAGCTGCTCACTATGCCAAAATATTTGGTTGTGAGCAGGGTCAATTCCCAATAATGTACTTGGGTATACCAATACATTATTGGAAACTGACTAATGTGGAATGGAGACATGTCGAGGAGCGTTTGCAAGCAAGGTAGGCTAGTTGGAAAAGAAAATTGTTGTCCCTAGGTGGGAGGTTGGTTTTCATTAATTCGGTACTTACAAATATGGTACTGTATATCCTTATTCTAGTTACCAAAAGGTGTCTTGAATAAGTTGGATTACTTCCGATCAAGATTCTTTAGGCAAGGGGATGGTGAGAAAAAGAAATATCGACTGGACAAATGGGATGTGGTTTGCCGACCTAAAGATCAAGGAGGGCTGGGTATTCATGATCTTTGTATCAAGAATTCAGTCCTCCTTGGGAAGTGGTTGTTTTAGATGGTATTTGGCAAACTCTTCCATGTATAGGGCTCTTGTGCATTCCAACATTCCAGTCAATGCCAATAAAAAAATATGGCACATGAAGATTCCACTTAAGATAAAAGTATTTACATGGTATCTTCGTAGGGGTGTCATTTTACCCAAGGACTAGATCATGTAGGCGCGCGTTGCTGCGCCCGTCCATTATGAATGTAGATTTATAAGAAATTATAGTTTTTTGTAAAGAATTCAAAAAAGTTACGAACTTAGAGCTGTAAGTGATGTGTTGGAAGAATGTATTGCAATTTAAAGACTTCAATGTTCACATCACACACATCCAAATACAAAATAGGGATACATCATACATATGATAAGTAAAGACTTCAAAATGGAAGAAGGCACAAGCTTACATTGCTGAGTGTATATGAAGTTCGTGAAATAACTACCACAAAGCTAATAATCATGTCCTTGAAAATGGAAGAAGGCGTGACCTCAAATTGCTGGGAGTCATTTCAACATATGGAGGTCAAGCATATCTTATGTCCAGTCCCAGTTGAGAAATTCCTCTGGTGTGCATGAAGTTCCTGAAATAAGAACATAAAAGACAAGAACCATGAGTGCTATATAACGGAGAGTGAAGCCTAGATGGAAGTAAACTCAATGACGCACACCATATATGAAGGAGCCGAAAAAGGACATCTTGGAATCTCCCTGCCCTGTCTTTACTTCTTGTGTCTTGGTGTCCCCTCCATGTCAATCATCAACATTCATCTATCTCACTGTCGGGTTATGACTCCCAAGAATCGGGGGTAGTCACTTCCTGAAGTGTAGTTCGTGAAGGGGATTGAACGCGGAGGTCAAGACCCTCGAGGGACACTACGACGTTGCTCGCCGGACCCGAAGACGACACACCCACGACAGAGACAGACACCGGCCCGTACCCAGGTTCACGGCCCTCGTGTGGAGGTAAGACCGCTACTCCTGCTTGTCTGTATTGGATGGTGGAGGCTACAGTACAACGGAGCTTGCCGGAGGCCACCTTGAGGCAATTCTTGTCTGGGGAGGGAAGCGATGATCTTCTTCCTCCTCTAGCCAGAGGCTATCCTGCTCGGTGTTGCTAGGGTTTACAAGTGTTGTAGCATGCAAATGGCCGACCTTTGCTACGATGGAAGTCTTGTCCCTTTTATAGGCGCCTCTGGCACTCTCCTTCTGCTTGGCCTTCAACGTGGCTCCCACATGGCAGAGGCAAGGTGGAGCAGGAGTCCACCGCGGTCCGTTCGTCCATGGACGCGGTCCATGGTTGGTAAAGGTGGGCCGGTGGCCGACATGCGGCAGACCGCGCTGTACTGCCCGCAGGGAGGGCAGTCTCTGAGGTGGAGCCCGCAATGACGTTCTCATTTGGAGGGTTGCGCAGCAGGCGGCGCGGCTTTATTGACCCCTTTATCGCCTAAAACGGCAACGGGGGTGCTTGCGTCACCACGTGGGCGTGGCAGAGGCCATGTGCGTCTCGCCGTACTTCCTTGGCCGTGACGTTTCCCTTCAGGCCTGAGGAGGCCTGAGGGGGGATTCCTGTTGGATTCCCTCGAGGCGCGCTGGCGCCTCGGGAGGGTCCCTTGAGGCGAGGGATCCCCTGAGGCCCTCGTTTCCACTTCAGGCCCTCGAGGGGAGTTGCCTCTCGAGAGTCCCGCCAGGCGGTGATGCCTGGTCCTTAGTCGTTTCGTCTGACTGGCCAGCGTGCGAGGCCTGGGGGGTGGACTCTCCATACCCCAGTTCCCACTGGGCCGACAGTAGCCTCCGGGCCCATGATGGGCACGGTTGAGCCCATGGGCTCAGGCGAAGCGTCGTGGGCCCTTAGTGCCCAGCCGGCCCGAACCACGTGACACTCGGACGAATAACGGGCTCGCACGATCCGGGGCGCTAGTCGTGGGGGGTCCCACCACGCCCCGGTAACTTCTCCTTGAGGGGGTATAAAGCTCGAGCGTTGCAGCAGAGAGCCGTTACCGTTTCCAATTCTTCTCGCAGAAGTCTCCGCTTCGCAGAGCTCTCCGCCTCTGCTCTCTCCTGCGAATCCCCATTCTCCGTCTCCTTCAAACTTCCGCACCCTCGACGATGAGCCCACTCAAGAGCAAGGGCAAGGCCGCCGCGGGGTCTTCCTCCCAGGCGGAGGCCCCTGAGGCCGTGCTGGGCGCGGCGCTGCTGGGCGTGCGCGTCAACGAGAAGGCGCTCGCCAAGGTCCGGTTCCTGGTGGCGGACCGGACGAACGAGCATGGCGCCACCGCCTTGAAGCCCGCGGCGCACGGGAAGCGCCCGCGTGGGTACTTTCCGATCTTCCAGCATTGCCTTGCTGCGGGACTGGTGCCGCCCTTCTCGCCGTTCCTGGAGGCCGTGCTGGCGTTCTACCAGGTGCAGCTGCTGCACCTGTACCCCAACTCCATCCTCATCCTCGCCGTCTTCGCCTACCTCTGCGAGGCGTACCTGGGCCTGGAGCCCACGGTGGGGCTGTTCCGGTGCTTTTACGCGCTCCGGAACACGGCGAAGAACGAGCGCTCCGGATGTGTCTCGTTCCGCATCGTCGACGACATGGGGAGCGTCAACATCCCCATGTCCTGGAGCGAGAACAAAGCCATCACTTCGGTGACGAAGAAGGTGGACGAATTCCGCCAGAAGTGGTTCTTCGTGGGGGTGGAGCGTCCCTGCGCCTTCCTCGAGGTCCCCGACGAGTCCCCGGTGAAGAACTCCCATTGGGGCAAAGCCACCTTCGACGGCGCCAAGAACGTAAGCTTGATGGGGCGCCTGAGCTTCCTCCGCGAGGGGGGCCTCACGGGGCAGATGATCGTGGCGTACTTCGTGACGCGCCGCATCGCGCCCCTCCAGGCACACTCGGTCCCCATGTGGATGTACTCGGGACCGAGCGACAAGATGCGGCTCCACGCCGAGGACAACGACAAGGACACCGTCGACAACGTCCTCTCCGCGCTCTTCGTTAATCCGTCGGTGCTTGCCGTGGATCAGCTCCCCGCGGCGCTCTGGCCTCTTCACCAATACAACCTGACGGAGCGCATGGACCTCCTGTAGGGGATGCCTCCATTCACCCCGACAGGCCAGGCGGACCTGGAGGTGCCGACGCCAGCCATGCGGGGAGCGGAGGGGGCCGATTATCCCTCGGCCTTAGGAGCTGGCCTAGGTGAGGAGGAGGCCGCGGCATGGGAGGTGTCCTCCTCGAGGGTCGGGCCATTTACCGACGAGATTTGTGATATCTCGTCAGGCGATGAAGATGCCTTCTTCGTGGTGGCGCCCTCGCGCCTCGTGGAAGAGGAGGCCTCCGACGCGGAGGCCTCTCCGGGAGGGCGCGGGCCCCGCACCAAGGTCGCCGTGGACCGCTCGGGGGCGAGGCCGTCTGACGTTCCTTCAAAAAGGAAAGCGGAGACGCCCCTTGCGAGGCCTGCTTCCAAGCCCTTCCCATCATGGCGCTCGCCAGGCTTGGCGTGGGTCGACGCTGGCGCCCTCCCTTCAGGGTGAGTGTTCATGATGCTGGATCGTTTGGCTTTAGCTTTCTCTTTCACTTTACCCTTTACTGAAGGTCTTTTCTTGGGCCTTTTGTCAGTGATCTTGTGCTTGCGCAGCACCGCCGGCTTCGCAAGGCATCTGATGTGAAGAGCGCCACGGCAGGGGCCGTGGCTGACGAGGCCGCGAGGCCTGTGGAGACGGCCTCCACATGCCCCCTTGAGGGGGCGCCTCAAGTGGAGGCGGCTGCGCCCCAGGCGGGGGCGGCAGAGCCTCAGGTGAAGGAGGGCGCGGCACGCCCAGAGGCACCTACACCGCCCCCCGAGCCTCTGGTGGTGGAAAGCTCGGAGGAGAAAGCTTCCACGCCGCCTCGCGCCCCTACTCCTCCTCGCGCGGTTACGCCTCCGCGCGAGGCAACTCCGCCGCGCGAACCAACGTCGCCGCGCGCGTTGACGCCACCGTGCGCGCCTACTCCGCCGCCTGCGCCCACTGCTCCCGTGCAGCCTGCGAGGGAAGCGCGCGAGGCACCAGCAGGCACGGGCGCGTCTGCTGGGGGAGATGCTTCCTCGCCTCCTCGTCAAGCTGTAAACGAGGAGCGCCCTGCAGCTGCAGGGCCTGAATAGGATGCAGACGCGGGCACAGGCGGAGCCCAGGCTGGCCCCCGAACTTTTCCCGAGGCCAGGCCCACATGACTCGACGCCGGGGCCGGGCCCTCCACGAGCCGAGAGCTGGCCCTCCGAGGCTCGGACTGTAGCGCGGGGCGCCGCGAGGTCGCCTTCGGCCTCGTGAGAGAATCCTTGGAGGGATTGGAGGCGCACCTCGCCCTCGGGGACATATGGCTCGCTCGGCAGCAGGAGGAGCTGGCGAGGTCGTGGGCGTCCTTCCACGCGGCGGTCGAGGCGCGCCGGCTGGAGGATTTGGCGCTGCAGGCCACACGCGAGGAGGCCACCCGCTTCACCAAGGAGATCCGCGAGGGGGCCATCCGCGACGCTGCAGAGCTCCTCGAGCCCCTCCAAGCGGAACACGACACTGCTGCAGAGCTCCTGCGCGAGGCCACGACGGAGCGCGAGGCGATGGAGGGCTCGCTGGCACAGAAGCGCCGCGAGATGGGCCAGCTGCTCTCCGCCCATCAGGCTGCACATGCCGCTCTTGAGGAGGACCGCAAGGTCTTTGCCGAGCGTGAGCGGCAGCTGGCCCTCAAGGAGAAGGAGCTGCAGCAGCGTGAGGGGCAGCGCCTTCAGGCGGAGAAGGACCTGGTCGCCCAGCGCGAGGCCCTTGAGGAGCGCGAAGGAGACCTGGCCAAGGCTGAAGGGGATCGTGTGCAGATTTTTTTTTCCTACCAACGATATCCTTAAACTAGCCAAGATCTACACTATGCAGATATAGAAGTACGGCGGAGATCGGAATACATACCCTCGTAGACCGAATAGCGGGGATTACGCTCCCGCACAAGCGTTGACGACGAAGACGACGTAGCCGACCTCTAGGCCGCAAAGAACTCGGCGCGACGAATACGGCGAAGATGACCCCGAGGTCGGGTGGAGGAAGTAGGCCTCCGAGTACCGCTAGCGTAGCACCTTGCAGGGCGTTACACACATACGGTGGAGACGACGGCCTCCGAAGCTCCAGTCCAGGACGAGCAGCGGAAGACTTGGACCGGAACACCAGCAGCGCGACAGCGGCCTATGGTGGAAGAGATCCCCTCATCCTCCTCGACACAATTCCGACAAAGGGAATCACGAGATCGAGGAGAAATAAGAGCATTAATTGGTGAATTAAAAGGCCAGGGGTGCCCCTTCTTATATAGGCTCCCAGGGGGAGCCAACCTTACCTGCCAGGCAATGTGGGACTATCCCCCATTGCCTGGTGCGGCCACACATGGTGCGCCGGCCCCTGGTGGGCCCCTTTTGGCCCACCTGGGTCGGCCCCATGGCTCCCACCGAATTCCCCTAGGGAATTTTCCCCCTCTTGGGCCTTCTTTCGACCAGAAGGCCCATTTAGGGAAATCAGCCTAAATAAATTCGAAAATAAATATATAAAATCATATTTGCATATTAATTACACTAATTAATATCAAACATATTATATATAATTTATTCTAGCTCCGAAAACTCTTTCGTCGCTGCCCGATCTCCATCGGACCCCTCCCAGGACGCTCCCGGTGATCTCTTCCCTTTCCGGTTGTCTTGTCAAAACCCCTTAAGCGTGTTACCCTAGCGGTTCGATATAATAACAGGTATGATCAAGAATCCTCTATGATCAACGACTAACTCGTAGGCCTGGACCCCATGAATTAATCCCTGTGATATAACGAATGACTTTCATCTATCAAACCTGGACGTATAGTCTTAAACCCTTTGTCATGGCGATACTTAGCGTGTCCGAGCATCATTCTCAGATATCTCCATACCTAGCATGATCTCGTTACCGACATCGCTATCTTCTACTCGTCTATGATATTATGTCAGCTGGTGACCTAGTCACATGATTGCAAACTCATTTGACATAATCTCACCGAGTGGGCCCTAGAGTATCTATCCGGCTATGCGGACTGAAAAATCCCGATGTTGACCCCTCGTCTCAACTACCCCCTTCCGATGCGCAAAAGTATCACCTATCATTGTCACACTATATAAGATATGACGTTTGGTGCGATCAAAGTATCTTCCAGGGATAACAATAAGAGTTGATCTCACGGTCTTAAGGGTAATGACTATGTCCTATAAATACTGGGTATGTCCATCACATCGTTACACCTAACGATATGACTTCCATTGGCGACCAGCGCCATTCCCTATGATCGGAAAACCTCGATCATCAATCGCGCAACGAAACTAGTCTTAGTAGAGGCTACTAGGGACCTGGTTGTTTGTCTATCACACCTGTATTAATGTTTTCGCTTAATACAGTTATAGCATGGTATAAAACATATAATGAACGATTGGGATATTGCCAATAAACTATGTTTATTAAGTGCCTCTAGGGCATATTCCCTTCAGTCTCCCACTTGCACTAGAGTAACACTTAATCTAGTTTACAACTTGGTAAAAGCTCAACACCCATAGCATCTTGGTGCCTGCTCGCTTCGTGGAAGAGTAATACAGTCAATAGATCTCACACATTGAGACCTATATGTGCTTTGCAACACTTCTATGTCATCTAGTTTGACATCATCCCGTATCTTACGATGACGGTGAAATATATCCCAGTGGATGGAGTGAGACTCGAGCATTCGCGTAGCATGCGCCTTAAAAGTCTAAGAGATCTATTAAGGGGACCACCTACGCTCGGAAAACTGCTCAGTCCAATTACACTTGCTACTTCTGAAGTCGTAATATATTTCTATACCTATATAGATTACGCGACAGTGCATTCATATGCGACTTCGCAAACTAACCATGTCTATCTTCAAAATAAAGGACATCTCCTATATGAGATTTCTAGTCGTATGGATCAGTGTCATAACTTGCATCATCGTAACCGATTTACGGCAAGTTGTCTTTCCACTCTTACCCTTTACTAGAAAACATATCTTCAATTCTCATAGACACTGAAGAATAAACTTAACGTTTGTTCATTGATCCACACAAGGATCACTCTAGAACCTGTTCTTCAACCAAGAACTCGGGTCACATCAAGTCGAGCTTTCATTCTGATAGACTCTATGTCTGATACATAGAGAATGTCGAACATCATTTTCTATCACTGAAAAAGCCAAGATAAACTTAATATTTTACCTAGTCATACAAGCAAGAACCTCTTTCTTCGCTTGTCCTATTCTGAAACACTTCAGAATCTTGACTTAGGAAATATTTCGACTTAATGTTATTAAGCCCCTTCTGATCTATACAATTATAAATCGGATGCCTAATACTCCTAACTTCATTTCATAGAAAATTTAATCACTTAAATAATCCTTTACACTCTACTAGAGGATCTGTGTCATTCAATATGTCGTTACATACATAATCACGAATGACACCTAGCTCCCACTCAAATATGCCTTCCGCATATAAGATCAAGGAAAAGCTACTTAGCTCCCACTGAAATATGCCTTCCGCATATAAGATTAAGCAAAGCTACTTTGCTCCCACTCACTTCTTTGCAAATGTAGGTTTCTTCAACTATTTTGGACAACTCCAAAATCCTTTGATCACATTATCAAAATGAAGATTCCAGCTCCGATATGCTTGCTTCAGCCCATACATGGACCACTGAAGTTTGCAAACATGTTTAGTATCCTCAGGATTACAAACCATTCTTAATGACACTATTAAGAACCATGGTTTTCTCATCCATCTATCAATTTCTCATTCGAAATTATAGTAATTGCTAAACGACCCAGAATAGATTTAGGCTTCGCCACTTGAGACAAACTCTCATGTGGTCAACTTTTGAATCTGTCGGAACTGTTTCACGACAAATCGATCCTTCTCAATGTCTATTCTCTCATAAAATTCCATATACTATTAACATTCTAGATGCCATCAAGAAGATCTCCCAAGTCATTACCTGGTAATCGTATATGGATTTTATTTCGGATCATAAATGACTCATAGCCATTTCTCGGACTTAGGTCCACCATCTCTTCTTTGTAGTTCGTAGGTCTATCATATTCCATTAATATGACCTTCATAACAAGATTGTCGTAACACACAGTGTGGAACACAACCTCGTATACCTACGCTCTTAGTATGAGCTCAGAACATAATGATCTTGAATCATCAGCTTTTTCAAGATGTGGAGCCTGACACCGAAAACACTTTCAGTTGCGCCACTCTGATGTCTGTAGAGGAAGTTCACCAACTTCGTCTTGCTCTACTTTCTTATTCACTTATACCCTTGGACAAGAAACTATTTCTTTCGCAAGGTATATCCCGGCAAAGATTTTGCCTATGTCGTGAGACATGTACCCAACTAACTCTTTAGGTAGGGTATACTACAAAGATTAATCCATTTTAGGTTCGATTACATCGAAACACTAAATTGCTGAAACGACAATCCAGGCTAAGAAGCCATGCCATCACTCGTATGATATTGTCTCCATGGATTCAAATGGTTTCCCTATTTGTTAATGTGAGTGTTTACGTTTCCACCATATGACTCTAATGATCACAATAATTCGGTAAGAGATTTATTTACCACACACTATCTGATAGGGTGCAATTACGACGTCCTAACACACCATGACACTATGGTGTTCCATGCGACGTAATTTGTGGAACTCTTCTCACAAGTCTTCCAATGATGTGCCAACATTATAACTCACGCCTCCAGCTACGTTCTCAACGCGATTCCCCTCGTCGTTGAGCACGCGCACCTTACAGAAGAACTGCGCTTGGCTGTACGGTGCATACTCCTCATACACCGTGTACTCCGGGTACCACCTACAACCCTGGCTGGCCAAAGCTGCGGCAAACGAGGCGGGGAACCCTCGGACGCCCTCACATCGAGTGAGGCGAACAACCAAGCCCGAACCAGTCATCTGTAGCAAGAATAATTCAAATGTCAGGTACGGAGACTCTAGAGTCAGGCATGAAAGTAGAACTCGGGTAGAGACTAGGCACAGCAAGGAGAATGATCCTGAAAGCAAACATAGGGACGGGAGCCCCAAAAGCTGGTCGCCCCACGCCCTAAAACCCAAAGCGAGTAAGCGTACTCCAGTTGTATGACAAGTCATGCGCGGCGGAAGCGACACGTGATAAGGCTCAAAACAAATAGAGGTAAGATTGCTCCGAGATTAGAGGGTAACCAGATAAGGAGTAAAAAGAATCCTAAGATGGTTTTCACAACTCATTTTTAGGTTAAAAATATTTTTCCAAACACTAGACTCAACGTCGACCAGTAGTAGGGTTTCCTACAGGCGGTACTGCTCTGATACCAAGTTGTAATGCCCCAATCCATAAATTATACAGTGATGCTATGTGTCGGTGGTCATGCTACATAATCGAAGGTTACTGGGGTTACCACTCCCAGGCCGAGTAAACATCGGCAGGCGTGCTCGGCATGGATCATCGGCCACACAACCCTTCGATCATGCCATATCCAAAGCATAGCCCTCAAAGTATAATAAAGAGATTAAGACACCGGAACACCTGGCACATGACAGACCCTACGACTCAAGATAATATAGTTCAACTCTTAGTAGAGAAAGATAGCAAATATTACAATCATAGGTCACTGACCCAATATTACAACAAGCGGAAGCAAATTAAGTTGTTCTAAACAACAAGATCCAAATATGGCCTAAGAGGCCTACAGATAAACAGTTCCGTGCCAGCTGGTTCCGAGTTGCTCCTGGCTGCCACCCGGGAACCCCAGACTACTCGTCGATGTCAATAAAGAACCCACCTTCGAGATCGGTAAAGTCCTCCTATGAAACAAAAATAAACAAGGTTGGGTTCGACGAACTCAGCAAGATTAGGAGCTATATATGCTAAATGATTGGCTTTCAAGGTTTTATGGCTGTTTTGCGTAAAGCTGATTTTGTTCATTAAAACACGTCTCCAAGGCATCGACTATCAGAATATTTTAAATGAGAGGTAGAAGTAACTCTTTCTCTTTTGATTCACTTTCTCATCCTCATCCACTGTTCCTGTTCTTCTAAGGCACCTCCCCGAATCACCCTCGAGGAAGTCAACCTTACACTAGTGAGTGGTACCTCTAGTACCCAGTTTTTAGTCATTCCGTTAAAGTTATTCTATGATCTCTGAATCCGTCACCAAGTCGTCCTTAACCGTGGACACGGCTTTTCGAAAAGATTTATCCCTGCAGGGGGTGTACAATGTGAAAGTCGCCAGGTTCCCGAGGGACCTCCCAGCTACTTATCCATGCGTACCGTCCGACCCATTGCCTGTATGTGACGCCCGAAAATCGGTACTATGTAGATTTAAGCGGTCCCGCCGAAATCCGCATAATAACGATTTTAGGTCGCCCAGCAGACATAATGTGCAAGCCGAAACATGCGCATTAGGTGTGTGGAATTGTGATAACATTACAATAGTTCCGATATATCCACAAATACAACAAAGATATAATTACAATAACGACTCGAACGAGTCAAGATACAAATGATACAATACAAAGATACAAAAGATAGCGGAAGCAAAAAACAGTATCCGACTACGGATAAGATGCAAATTGGACTAAGAGTCCTGAAGATAAGCGATGGCGCCATATCCCTGCCCAGCCAAGCCGGAGGGATTCCCAAGCTAATGTCGTCAGACTTCAAACCTGTTAACTGCACATAAAGCATAACCCAAAAGAGGGCCAGGGCACTCCCTGGCAAGCAAAACTGACTTGCCTACTTTCTACACCATCTCCCAAAATATAGGGGAGGTGGACTTAGCGGCAGCAGCACTTGCAACCTAGAGAGACACACTATAACTTCCGTCTAATCAGAGAGGGATAAGAGAGCGCACAAGTAACCAAGCTACTACTAACACCAAACATAACCCATTCTCGGATTAACCCCCTCAACCAAGTATGAGGAAGCAATTCGGGAATACTCACATATTGAACAATTTTAGTTACCAGTTATTGTGAAAGTAATTCTATATTACTAGTCAGGTTAATTAACAATGATTAGGTGTAAGTTGTCTATGATCTTATTAGCCAGCATCATCACCAAGTCGTCCATAACCGTGGACACGGCTCATCGATAAGATTATACCCTGCAGGGGTGCACTACTGGACCCGTACTCGTTCGATCAACCCCAAAAGCAAAGCCAGAAGGTAGGGCATCTCAACACGGCAAATCTCTTCTCTACAACCCATCCAGGGAACCGCATTTTTGTGTGCACGGCTATTCAGGTCCAGTGCCCGCGGGATCGACCTTCATAGCACTCTAAGAACGTGCCACCCTATATGAGAATCGACTACTCCATCATCATGAGATCGTTAGGTAACCATATGCATGCATCAAATGGAAAACCCGAACTACTTGCGGCGCCCTGGATAAGAAGCGGATTAGATCGAAGCCGCGGGGGGCTCCATAGGGCCTCCCACAAGCGGTTAGTGCGCTCAAAATTGGATCCGAGGACAAGAACTGAGTTCCTACGTCGGCACTTAGCAGAACAAAGCACCTCGCAAGGCCTTCCGCCGGTGCCTTATCTTTTAATTATAATACCCCAATATAAGACAACATTTTATTAAGGTAGAATAACCTATCATGCTAAGCAGGTGCATTAAATAAGACATACAGACGACTCGCACAAACAAATCTAAGAATGCGCTATGACTCGCAAGGCCAACAGATAAACATGCAACAGGTATTAGGATGTGGGGATAAAGCTGTATGGGCTGCAGGATAAACATGTGATGGGATCACGATAAAGAATCGAATACTAGGGTAGCAGAGATCAACGGCAGGAATGAAAGACAATGTATAGGTAAACAAGCAAACTTTGCTTGCCTGGAATCCCGCATGGAAGCAGATCTTGTCGTTGCTCACACATCTCAACGTCTTATCCGCGAAGAAGCAACAAACACTGGAAAGCGTAAAAGATGCATTTTACAACTACCGAAAAAGATTCAACATGATCATACGAGAATGATGCATGGCATGGCAAAATGCAATACAATGCAGGTAATCCAAATTAAGCGGGAAAACAACCCGGGCAATTAATATTTAGGTGCAAGTTATTTATTTACCAACAATATTAAATGTTGGTTAGCATGGCACACATGACATGGGTGATCTAATTAAATTAAATGGAATAGGGCATTATATATTTATTACCCCACACATTCCATATTAAATTATTTAGGTGATTTGCTACACCCGCAAACCCAAGAGATGCAACACATGTAATTATGATGCGAAATGCACAAGATTGATGGCATTTTATAAAATAGGTGTATGGTTAGGGTTTGGGTCCGTACGTCGGATCGGGTGAGATAGGGTTCGAAACAGACGTCTTCGGTCCGTAGAGGAAGTAGTCGTCGTCGGGGAAGTAGCCGTGACGGAACCGGGGCATCGTCGTTTGTCGGTGTCGTGGAAGTGGTCGGGGTAGTTGTACTCGGTCATCACCGTTGACGGGCGCGGGCACGTAGGAGCACGACAACGGACATCGGAAAGAAAGCGCGCACGGACGGGCACCGCGACACGGGCACGGGCGGTCACGGCCACGCAGCACCGGAGGAGGACGCGCACGCGCACGGGGCAGCACCTCGAAGGGTGGACAAACACGGGCACAAAAATAACGCCGGGGTCTTGCGGGCATATCACCGAACACCTTGTGGGCGGCTGGTGCGGGGGCGTCACCGGACGGGGAAAACGGCGAAGCGGAGCGAAGGCGCGGAGCGGATGAGGAGGCAGCGGGGACGGCGCGCTGCGGCGCGCGGGGGCGGAGTGCACGGCGGCGGCGACCGGCGCGGGTGGAAGCGGGCGTGCGGGCACGCTGGCGGCGGCGTGCGCAGCGAGAGCACGGGCACGACGGACGTAGGCGGCGCCGGTAAGCGGCGCGACAGCGGTCGGGAGAGCTCAGGAGAAGGTCGCCGGCGCGGGTGTAGGGGACGGCCGGCAGCGGCGACGAAGCAGGGCAGCCGGAGGGAGGAGGAGCGGCCGATGGAGGGCGTGCGGGCGCGGCGCGCACGGGCGGCCGGAGGCGCGGGCGCGGCGCGGTGGCTGCGCGCTCTGGCGCGGGGCGGCGCCGGAGGAAGCGCGGCGGCCGGGCCGGAGGCGAGGAGGAGCGAGCTCGGGCCGGCCGGAAGGAGCAGGGGCGGCGGCGGCCGGAAGGAGCAGGGGCGGCGGCGTCCATGGCGCGGGCGGCGGCGGCGCATGGGCGTGGTGCTCGTGGGCGCGAAG
This sequence comes from Poa annua, assembly GCA_026929855.1. Taxonomy (NCBI): domain Eukaryota; kingdom Viridiplantae; phylum Streptophyta; class Magnoliopsida; order Poales; family Poaceae; genus Poa; species Poa annua. The sequence goes on from CM049430.1 coordinate 86,404,759, forward strand.
GGGCGCGGTGGCGCGGGCTGAGGACGAGGGCGTCGGGGCGCGCTCGGCTCAGGAGCACGGGGGTGGAGGCGGTTCTCCCGTGCGGGACGTGCGGGAGGAGAAAGGAGAGAAACAAAGGAAGGAAAGAAAGGAAAAGAAAAGAAAAGGAAGAAAAGAAAAGAGAAGGAGGGGGAAAAGAGAAAAGGGAAAAAGGAAAAAAAGCGGAGGGGGCTGCTGCAAAAATTCCAGGGGGTGGGAAAAGTTTTTCAGGGGACAAAACCTAGGGTTTGGGGTTTGATGGGCTTGGGCTTTATTCCTCTCCCGTTTAACTTTTCGGTTTTACATTTTTTAAACAAAATAGAAAACGAATTTGAACACAAAACCTTTACAAAATATTTTTAGTTTTCAAAGGACAATTTAATAAACTAGTTTTAAGGATTTTTAAAAGATTTAAAAATAACACATTTTTAATTAATTTGAAATGCATTTGAATTTAATTGTGGGAATTGAAATTAAATGCAACAAATTAAATTAATGAAATGCAATGCGATGCCATGTTGACGCAAAAAGAAAACACACAAAAAAAGGGGATAAATCCCGGGGCGTTACACTGTACATTTAGCTCTCTTCCGGGGAAATCCGGCTGGGTGGGAATGGCTACGACCTTTACCTCGCTTAGGACTAACCCAGGATCATCAGTGACGGTAGGACAGGTTCAGTGCCTCCAACACCCTGCCCCGCGGCCACTCATTTTCCTAAACACCACCATCCTCATCTCAGTCTTGGCCACCATCTCAACACACGCGAAAATGGAAAGCCAAACTAGAGGACACTCGGCTAGCCCGCCACAAGTTAGTCGGTCGATGAGGTTCCATATTCCCACGCATGGTTGCACGCTCAACTTGGCTCGAAGGGGAGAACTCGCACTGAGGTGGCGAGAACGAGACAACCCACCACATCCCATGTGGCCTCTCATCCCCACCTTTTAGCATTTTATTATTTGTTCCCACCATTTCTCCACCACCATCCGAGAACTCCACAACTGATCCCAACATGAATATCCATCGGACCAATAAACATTTAACTAAGCATGGCTAAGCAACAACATAGCATAGTTAAGTATTTCAGGCTATCAGTACAAACCTATGGATAATAGGAGGGAAAACAGGTAATGGCATCGGAAACTTAATGCAACTATAGGATACTCTAATCCAATAAAATTGACATTTGGAACCGCATGCAATATTATGGTGGAGAAAATAATTTGCGGAAAGTAGGATAAGATATGCTCAGAGGGTGGGGATCACGCTTGCCTTGCTCAGCAGGCGGGTAATACTGGTCGTCGGGGTAATGTGGTGAGACCCCGAGTCTTGGATCTAACGATGCATCAAAACACCGGAAAGAACACAATCAATATAAGCAGATCATATGCAATGCGCAAGCACATGATGGCATGACATTTTAATGCACTGAATTACTATAACAAGTATAGCACTTTTAGTTGGGGTGCCAGGAATAATTATTCTACGAGAGAGGAAATATAGCTTCATATTTGTTTTTATGTTCTCCTATGCTTTTAATTTAGGTAACATGCTTAAAATGATTTTGAATGTGTAGCACTTGTGCTTATGAGCATTTTGACTTAAAGGGCACAATTTTAGCAATTTGGGAAAATTATAATGAATTTGAGCTACACATTTTAATTATACCCCTTTCTTTTAATTTAGCAAAACAGCAAAATACACTAACAGTATTGGAGATGTGAATCATCCTAATAGATTGCATTTAATTTTCTGAGCATTTTGGTATATTATTTGCAAAGTTTGGACAAATATTTTGAAAGATATGAATTTCACAAGTTTTATTCAATTTATGTTTATTTATCTAATTCGTAGAAAATCGTCCGGGCGTTTTTCACCGAGGGCAGGGCTAGCCCGAGCCACTGACGCGCGGGGCCAGTGGCCAGGGTGGCGCTGACGCGGCGCGGGCGGGCGCTGGGCCACTGGCGTGTGGGACCGGGCGGTCCGCACCACGCCGGAGCGCGTGGCCGTGGTGGTCGCCGGCGGCGAGGCGCACAGACACGGGATTCTACGGCGCCAGGGGGCACGCAAATGGGCGCGTTCGACGCGCACTAGAGCGGGGATCCCCGGGGCGGAGCTACGGACCAAGAGGTCGCCGGGAAATGCTCCGGCAACCCGCTGCGGTGGCGGCGAGCAACGGCTACGGCGGAGCGTCGCGTGCACGGCGAGCTAGAGAGAGAGGGAGAGCGAGGGGAGGTCCAGGACGCGCGCTAGCTCACCCTCGTCGCGTGTGCGTGCTCGGAGCGGAGGGAGGAGGGCTGTGGCGGTGGCGAGCGAACTCGGAGTCCGGCGACTGGAGCGGAAGAAGACGAGGACGGCGGCGGTGATTTCGGGCGCCCCGGTTCGATCCCGTGGGTGGAGAGGGAGCAGGCGTCGCGGCGGAGCTCGTGGAGGTCGTGGCTGGGCTCGGGGTGGCCTCAATCGACGGCGACGCGGCGGCGGAGCTCGGTGGCCATGGCGCTAGGGTTCGGGGAAGAAACAGGGGAAAATATCGGGGGGAGAGAGAGCAGAGCGGCGTCGGTGGCGTCCTTATCCTTCACGCAGGGCAGCAGAGGAGGGTGGGTCCGGGCGCGGTGAAGGAGGGCGCGGCACGGCGATGAGGTGCGACGGGGACGAGCTCCCCGGTCGCTACAGAGAAGAAGAAGGAGATTTTCTGAAAACCCCCCTGCCAATTTTATTTCTCCCTCACAAACAGGTCCTTGTCCATTACAGAGAGATCCTTTTCTATTTCTTTTTAAAACCAGTAATACTTCTCTGATTTAATTGGGGCAGTTAAACACTTTAGAAAAATTTGAGAAAATTCTTGTAGCTTCCCCATACTGTGTAGAAGCACCCCAAAAATTGGCATCTCAAAATAAAATGTTTTGAACCACATTTATTCAGAGGGGTTAAGTAGGGCATTTTGCTCAAATTTCCATGTGTTGCTACTTTTATTAAATTGGAGCAGTGCAAACATGATATTTTGAATTCTTAGAACTTCCTTGACAAATATGCAAGATCCAAAGTAATTTGGTTTTTATCAAGTGCAAACATATTCTTTGAACTCTTGGAACTTCCTTGACAAATATGCAAGATCCAAAGTAATTTTGTTTTTAGCAAGTGCAACCCTCTCATGTTGAACTCTTGGAACTTCCTTGACAAATATGCAAGATTTAAATTGTGGGTTGCAATGAACATAATAGTAGCAATTTGATATGGATGCCATGATGCAATGAACACAAAAGTGGAAAAATTACACAGGTTTTCAGGTTCTCAACATTGGGCTGTTACAATTCTACCCCCCTTACAGGAATCTCGTCCCGAGATTCTAAGGTTGCGGAAGAAAGTCGGGATACTCCTCACGAAGACTAGACTCTCTTTCCCAGGTAGCTTCTTCTTCGGAATGGTGAGACCACTAAACTTTGAAGAACTTGGTAGTCTTATTCCGAGTCTTCCTTTCTGCTTCATCTAGGATACGTATGGGATGCTCGCGATAGGTGAGATCCGCCTGGATATCCAGCTCCTCATGATTGACTCCACGGATGGGATCCTTGAAACAACGGCGGAGTTGGGATACATGGAACACATCATGCACATCCGGGAAGTTGGTTGGGAGTTCTAGCTGGTAGGATAGATCTCCTCGTTTGGCCAGAATGGTGAAAGGGCCAACATAACGAGGGGCCAACTTTCCCTTGATCCCAAAGCGACGAACACCACGAAGTGGAGAGATGCGGAGATAGGCCTGGTCACCAATTTCATAATAGACCTCCTGATGGTGCTTGTCATAGTAGCTCTTCTGCCTAGACTGGGCAATCTTCAGATTCTCTCGTATGATTTTCACCTTTTCCTCCGCTTCATTGATCACCTCTGGACCCAAGAGTTGCCTCTCTCCGGTCTCGGACCAATTTAGCGGAGTTCGGCATTTTCTTTCATACAGAACCTCAAACGGGGCCATACCCAGACTCGCTTGATAGCTATTGTTGTAGGAGAACTCGGCGAAGGGAAGGTATTTTTCCCACCCCTTTCCAAAGGAGATTACACAAGCTCGAAGCATGTCCTCTAGAACTTGGTTCACCCTTTCGGTCTGACCATCAGTCTGGGGATGGAAAGCGGTGCTGAAGTTGAGGCGGGTTCCCATGGCTTGTTGGAAACTCGTCCAGAACCTGGAGGTGAACAAGCTGCCACGATCAGAAATTATCTTCTTGGGAACACCGTGAAGTACGACGATCCGGGAAGCATAAAGGTCAGCCAGCTTAGCAGCTGTGATGTGACTCGCACCGGGAGGAAGTGAGCCACTTTGGATAGTCGGTCAATGATTACCCAGATGGCATCGTTGCCCTTGGGAGACTTCGGCATACCCGTAATAAAGTCCATACCAATCTCATCCCATTTCCATTCTGGAATCGCAATAGGGCGAAGAGTGCCAGCAGGCCTTTGATGTTCAGCCTTTACACGACGACAGGTGTCGCATTCAGCAACATGCTTGGCGATTTCTCTTTTCATCCGAGTCCACCAGAATAGTGGTCGAAGGTCTAGGTACATTTTGGTACTACCGGGATGAATAGAGAGAGGGGAATCATGCGCTTCTTTGAGGATCAACTCCTTCAGATTCTGTTCCTTTGGCACCACCAGACGGTCACCAAAGTACACGATTCCCGCTTCATTCTCCGAGAAGCATTTGGCCTTTCCACTAGCAATGTTCTTCTTGATATTAAGAATGCCATTATCTAGTTTCTGCGCCTCCTTTATCTGGTCTACGAGAGTAGATTTGATTTCTAGATTTGCGAGGTAGCCAGAAGGGACAATTTCCAGGTTCAAACGGGCGAACTCTTCATGGAGAGCAGGTTGAGCCTTCTCAATCATCAGGTTGTTGCTATAAGCTTTTCGACTTAGCGCGTCAGCCACGACGTTCGCCTTGCCGGGTTGGTAGTTCAGACTCACATCATAGTCTTTGATTAACTCCAACCAACGTCTTTGCCTGAGATTTAGATCCGGCTGAGTGAAAAGGTATTTTAGGCTCTTGTGATCTGAGTAAATCTCGCAACGGTTACCAAACAGGTATGGTCTCCATTGCTTCAGTGCATAAACCACAGCGGCAAGCTCTAAATCATGAGTTGGTTAATTTTGCTCATGTGGCTTCAATTGGCGAGAGGCATATGCCACTACATGGCCATCTTGCATTAGCACACAGCCCAAGCCTTGCAGAGAGGCGTCACAGAAGACTACGAAATCCTTGCTTGCGTCCGGCAGGGCAAGCACAGGAGCAGAAGTGAGTTTGGCTTTCAGGGTTTTGAAGCTCTCTTCAGCCTTGTCCGTCCATACGAACTTTGTATCCTTCTTGAGAAGGTCAGTCAGAGGCTTGGCTATCTTGGAGAACCCTTCGATGAATCGGCGGTAGTAACCTGCCAATCCGAGAAAGCTTCGGATGTCCTTGACAGACATGGGAGTTACCCAATCCGTAATAGATTGAATCTTGTCGGGAACGACATCCACTCCACTTGCGGATATCACATGTCCAAGGAAGACAAGATTATCCAACCAGAACTCACACTTGGAGAACTTGGCATACAGGCGGTGTTCTCGAAGGTGTGTCAGGACCAAGCGAAGGTGCTCGGCATGCTCTTCATCGGTTTTGGAATAGACGAGAATGTCATCGATGTAAATGACGACGAACTTGTCGAGATAATCCATGAAGACTGAGTTCATGAGCCTCATGAACATCGCAGGAGCATTGGTGAGACCAAAGGACATAACTGTATACTCATAGGAGCCATAGCGAGTAACAAATGTCGTCTTTGGGATATCCTGCTTTCGGATCTTGATCTGATGGTACCCTGACCTCAGGTCCATCTTGGAGAATACCGTTGCACCAGCTAGTTGATCCAATAGATCATTGATGCGAGGAATAGGGTACTTGTTTTTAATCGTCACCGCATTTAACGGCCTGTAGTCTGAGACTAGACGAGGCACGGTAGAATCCCTCTTCTTGACAAAGAGTACGGGACAACCCCAAGGTGAACTGCTCGGCTGAATGAACTCCTTCGCTAACAGTTCATCAATTTGCTCCTTTAACAGCGCCAACTCCTCCACCGGCATTCGGTAGGGCTTCTTGGCAATCGGCGCAGTACCGGGAAGCAACTCTATGACAAACTCCACACTTCGATCAGGTGGCATGCCAGGCAATTCCTCCGGGAACACATCCGGGAAGTCGCACACAACATGGATGTCTTGGATTTCAGGAGGGGATAAGCCTTCCATAAAGCAAAGGAGGAGCTCTGGTGAGTTGGGCATGGATGAAGATGGAGGTCTTGACTGTGCAGACCAATTCTCCACAATGTCGCCGGAAGATGTGGTCACGGTGATGGTTCTGGCAGCACAGTCGAGGTTAGCCTTGTATTTCCCTTGCCAGTTCATGCCCAATATGGCATCAAAGCCGGTTGACTTGAAGGCTATCAGAGGAAATGGGAAGGGGAATGAGCCTATCTTAATTTGGACTTCGGGGGTCACCCTTTTGGTTTGCCAACGAGTGCCCGGGCTGGTGACCAGTAACGATGTTTCCAACTCTTCAAACGGTATATTGTTTTGTTGTGCAAATGCTACCGAAATGAATGAATGTGATGCTCCAGAATCAAACAGTACTGTAGCTAGAGCTGTATTAATTTGAAGCGTACCCATGAGGACACTGGGGTCCTCCTCAACGTCTTCAATAGTGACGTGGTTCAGGCGACCACGGCTAGCCGTACCCGTCTTGGCTACGGGCGTGGCAGAGGCTGGTGGTGGTGCCTTCCGAGGGCATTCTCTGGAGTAGTGGCCGGGCTGGCCACAGCTGTAGCACGTGCTTGTCGGTGGTGCAGGGAGTTGAGGATGATAACCACTTCCGCCCGGGCCCATTTTTGGAGTAGGAGGGCGTGACAGAGGTGGCCTGTACCCCGAGGTCCTTGGCACAAACGGAGGACGGGGCATGGAGCTATAGGGAACAAAGACCCTACGCTTCTTGCCGTCGGAAGCCGAGGAGCTCTGATGATCCCCTTGAAGTGGCCTCTTAGTGGCCTCCAGTTCCTTCCTTCCCTGTTCCAGGGTGAGAGCCTGGTTGTACAGTTCCTGGTAGCTCGGGAACTTGAATGGCAGAAGCTCGTAACGAAGCCTTGGATTTAGCCCCTTGCGGAATAACTCCTGCTTATCCGCATCATTGGTCACATCCCGAGGGGCGGTAACGGGAGAGACGGCTGAATTCATGACCATAGACTGGAATGTCCATCCGACCCTGATGCAGGTCCAGGAACTCCCTCCTCTTCAAGTCCATGATGGGCTTGGGTATGTAGGCAGCGCGGAAGGCAGTGCGAAACTCCTCCCAAGTGAAAACATGCCCAGCCGCGAACATCGCCTGGTGACTTTCCCACCACGCGCCTGCTGCACCCGCCAATAGGTAAGTGGCGAAGTTGACTTGCTCCATCGCTGGAACATGCAGGGCAACGAACTTGCACTCCAGTGCACGCAGCCAGTCATCTGCGTCCAAGGGCTCCTTAGCATCGGAGAAGGACGGTGGCTGGGACCGTAGGAACTCAGTGAGAGTATTACAATCGTTGTTCCTCCGGTTCCCTTGGTGCACCAACTGCTCGAGGAGTCGGTCGCTGCGCACGCGGTTCTCCTCCATAAGCAGGAGGACCTCCGCCATTGTGGGTGGTGGCGGTAAATCTTCGCCGCGGCGACGGCCCGTCATTCTGGATATTGACAAGGACACAGTTAGAATCTGACACCTGACGTACTGTCGTCGGCAGCTGGGAAGTGGCAGAAATCCGACGCCTGGTTAGCGAGGTACGGACAATAGCTGCGGTAAATAGAGAGGCCGTTATACGCGGCCTCCTGAACCGCCTGTTCCACGGTCATACCCACGCCTCCAGCTACGTTCTCAACGCGATTCCCCTCGTCGTTGAGCACGCGCACCTTACAGAAGAACTGCGCTTGGCTGTACGGTGCATACTCCTCATACACCGTGTACTCCGGGTACCACCTACAACCCTGGCTGGCCAAAGCTGCGGCAAACAAGGCGGGGAACCCTCGGACGCCCTCACATCGAGTGAGGCGAACAACCAAGCCCGAACCAGTCATCTGTAGCAAGAATAATTCAAATGTCAGGTACGGAGACTCTAGAGTCAGGCATGAAAGTAGAACTCGGGTAGAGACTAGGCACAGCAAGGAGAATGATCCTGAAAGCAAACATAGGGACGGGAGCCCCAAAAGCTGGTCGCCCCACGCCCTAAAACCCAAAGCGAGTAAGCGTACTCCAGTTGTATGACAAGTCATGCGCGGCGGAAGCGACACGTGATAAGGCTCAAAACAAATAGAGGTAAGATTGCTCCGAGATTAGAGGGTAACCAGATAAGGAGTAAAAAGAATCCTAAGATGGTTTTCACAACTCATTTTTAGGTTAAAAATATTTTTCCAAACACTAGACTCAACGTCGACCAGTAGTAGGGTTTCCTACAGGCGGTACTGCTCTGATACCAAGTTGTAATGCCCCAATCCATAAATTATACAGTGATGCTATGTGTCGGTGGTCATGCTACATAATCGAAGGTTACTGGGGTTACCACTCCCAGGCCGAGTAAACATCGGCAGGCGTGCTCGGCATGGATCATCGGCCACACAACCCTTCGATCATGCCATATCCAAAGCATAGCCCTCAAAGTATAATAAAGAGATTAAGACACCGGAACACCTGGCACATGACAGACCCTACGACTCAAGATAATATAGTTCAACTCTTAGTAGAGAAAGATAGCAAATATTACAATCATAGGTCACTGACCCAACATTACAACAAGCGGAAGCAAATTAAGTTGTTCTAAACAACAAGATCCAAATATGGCCTAAGAGGCCTACAGATAAACAGTTCCGTGCCAGCTGGTTCCGAGTTGCCCCAGGCTGCCACCCGAGAACCCCAGACTACTCGTCGATGTCATTAAAGAACCCACCTTCGAGATCGGTAAAGTCCTCCTCTGAAACAAAAATAAACAAGGTTGAGTTCGACGAACTCAGCAAGATTAGGAGCTATATATGCTCAATGATTGGCTTTCAAGGTTTTATGGCTGTTTTGCGTAAAGCTGATTTTGTTCATTAAAACACGTCTCCAAGGCATCGACTATCAGAATATTTTAAAAGAGAGGTGAGAAGTAAATCTTTCTCTTTTGATTCACTTTCTCATCCTCATCCACTGTTCCTGTTCTTCTAAGGCACCTCCCCGAATCACCCTCGAGAAAGTCAACCTTACACTAGTGAGTGGTACCTCTAGTACCCAGTTTTTAGTCATTCCGTTAAAGTTATTCTATGATCTCTGAATCCATCACCAAGTCGTCCTTAACCGTGGACACGGCTTTTCGAAAAGATTTATCCCTGCAGGGGGTGTACAATGTGAAAGTCGCCAGGTTCCCGAGGGACCTCCCAGCTACTTATCCATGCGTACCGTCCGACCCATTGCCTGTACATTTAGCTCTCTTCCGGGGAAAGCCGGCTGGGTGGGAGCGGCTACGACCTTTACCTCGCTTAGGACTAACCCAGGATCATCAGTGGCGGTAGGACAGGTTCAGTGCCTCCAACACCCTGCCCCGCGGCCACTCATTTTCCTAAACACCACCATCCTCATCTCAGTCTTGGCCACCATCTCAACACACGTGAAAATGGAAAGCCAAACTAGAGGACCCTCAAGTTAGTCGGTCGATGAGGTTCCATATTCCCATGCATGGTTGCACGCTCAACTTGGCTCGAAGGGGAGAACTCGCACTGAGGCGGCGAGAACGAGACAACCCACCACATCCCATGTGGCCTCTCATCCCCACCTTTTAGCATTTTATTATTTGTTCCCACCATTTCTCCACCACCATCCGAGAACTCCACAACTGATCCCAACATGAATATCCATCGGACCAATAAACATTTAACTAAGCATGGCTAAGCAACAACATAGCATAGTTAAGTATTTCAGGCTATCAATACAAACCTATGGATAATAGGAGGGAAAACAGGTAATGGCATCGGAAACTTAATGCAACTATAGGATACTCTAATCCAATAAAATTGACATTTGGAACCGCATGCAATATTATGGTGGAGAAAATAATTTGCGGAAAGTAGGATAAGATATGCTCAGAGGGTGGGGATCACGCTTGCCTTGCTCAGCAGGCGGGTAATACTGGTCGTCGGGGTAATGTGGTGAGACCCCGAGTCCTGGATCTAACGATGCATCAAAACACCGGAAAGAACACAATCAATATAAGCAGATCATATGCAATGCGCAAGCACATGATGGCATGACATTTTAATGCACTGAATTACTATAACAAGTATAGCACTTTTAGTTGGGGTGCCAGGAATAATTATTCTACGAGAGAGGAAATATAGCTTCATATTTGTTTTTATGTTCTCCTATGCTTTTAATTTAGGTAACATGCTTAAAATTATTTTGAATGTGTAGCACTTGTGCTTATGAGCATTTTGACTTAAAGGGCACAATTTTAGCAATTTGGGAAAATTATAATGAATTTGAGCTACACATTTTAATTATACCCCTTTCTTTTAATTTAGCAAAACAGCAAAATACACTAACAGTATTGGAGATGTGAATCATCCTAATAGATTGCATTTAATTTTCTGAGCATTTTGGTATATTATTTGCAAAGTTTGGACAAATATTTTGAAAGATATGAATTTCACAAGTTTCATTCAATTTATGTTTATTTATCTAATTCGCAGAAAATCGTCCGGGCGTTTTTCACCGAGGGCAGGGCTAGCCCGAGCCACTGACGCTCGGGGCCAGTGGCCAGGGTGGCGCTGACGCGGCGCGGGCGGGCGCTGGGCCACTGGCGCGTGGGACCGGGCGGTCAGCACCACGCCGGAGCGTGTGTGTAACATCCCAGAATATTAATATAATTATTAATGCAAAAATGTGGGCCAACAAAAACTTTTCTTATAAAAAGTTGTGTATGTTTAAGTCTTGAGTGTTGCTTGTTACATTGTTTGCAATATTGTTTAATTCTAGCTCTAATTAATAATTTGAAGAAAAGAAAACAAATAAAACAAACCACAACAACAAAACACCATGTGACAAATGTCACATTATTTTTCCAAATTAAGAAGCATAATTTATTTTTACACCAAAACCAATGGAGAAATATTATAAACACTCCTAGTTAATTTTTACAAACTATTCCCTTTCAAAAATTCAAATTCAAAAATTCAAATTCAAAATTTCAAACTCAAATTAGAAATTCATGATTGAAATATTTCAAAATATTTCAAAAAGACTTTGTAACACTCACCAATAATATACTTAGCCTAGATCTTAAATTTGGACCCAAAAGAATAAATGGAAATAGGAAAATTAAAATAGCAAAATGCTACTGTTTTGGTTCGGGCAATTCACCAAACACCCTGTGATCATCCACCCTGTTCTTCCCCAACCGAACCAACTCGTGGATCAATCCGAGGAATGTGATGTTTATTTGTCGAATTGGCACCAGCCCTGCATTCCTCTCTTCACCACGACCTCACTGCACGCCGGGGGAGGAAAAATGGTGGCCGGAGTCGCCGTGTGGACGCCGGCGACAGCCACGGCCGCGCGCACGTCGCAATGTCGCGCCGTGCGTCCGAGGTGGCAACGCCGCGCTCTCCCGTGCCAGGCCCCCCCTTCCCTTCCTCGCCTCTCTGCTCCCTCGCGAGCCCGCACAGCACACCAGCACCAGCCCGTGCGCGCCGCGCCCGAGCCAGGACGCGCACGCCGTGCGCCGCCCGGGCACGCCCACGGCCGGGCCATGCCCCCGCACGCGCCCGAGCGCGCCACGCCGCCCCGCCTTGCCCGCCTGGTCCCCGGAGCAGCCCGCAGCCCCGCCATCCCCCTCCACCGGCCTACGGCGGCCTAGCACGGCCACGGGCGCCCCTGCACCGCGCCCACCGTGCGCCGCCCGGCCCCTATTTAAACGCCCCCGTGCCCTGCTCTTCTCCACACCACCCCACTGCCTCTTCCCCCTCTCACACCACCTCTCGAGCACCGCCAGGAGGGCGGAGCAGTTGCCGCGAAGCTCCGGCCGCCCGTGGTCTCCTCGAGCTCGCCGTGCCCGAGGTAGACGACGATCGCGGCCAGGCCACGGCATCCCTCCCCTTCCCTTCTCTCTGCCCTCAGCCCTTCCCCTTGCACCCCGCACTCACCCGCCTCCTTTTTCCCTCTGCCCCGTGCTCAGGATCGCCAGGGATCGCTCGCCGGAGTTCGAGCCCCGCCGCGGAAGAAGGAGCCCGACGCCGCCGTCGCCTGGAGAGTCCCCGAGCCTCGTCTTCGCGCCCAGGAGCTTCCCCACCTCGCCGCCGTCGTCCTGCACCAGCCACACGCCCTCCCGAGCCCGTAGGTGAGCAGCCCGTCCTCGACGCCGTCGCCGGAGCCGCGGCGCCGCCCGATTTAGGTCGCCGGCGACGCGAGCGTCGTGGACCGTTAGATTTAGATCCTGCGGTCGCGTACCGATTCGTTTTAATTATTAAAACCCTGACATGCGGGTCCCACACGTCAGGTTTAAATGAACAGCGCGCGCTCGCTGAGTCACTGACCAGTGGGTCCCTTCTGTCAGATTTTTCAACATTATCCGTTCTGGATTTAAATTCGAATTTAAATTTCATTTAAAAACCAGTACTAAACCCAATTTTAGAAATTCCATAACTTTAGATTTACAACTCCAAATGTAGCAAATCCAACTGTTCTGGAAAGCTTATGAAATTTCCTATCCAACCAAACTAGTTTCAATCCATTTGGATATACAATAAAAATACAATATTCAAAATACAGTAGCATGTTTAAATTCTAAACTTGTTTGTTTCTGATACTCTGATAATCCAAATTAGTTGAAACTAATTTTATTAGGTCACATTTAGCCATGGTTAGTCACCCCTAAAATGGTTTAATTTTTAGATGAATATAATTTAAATAATAGCCAAAACCATATTAATTGGCTTCTGAATTCAAAACAATGTGTAGGGAGTTTGGTAACTCCAAATGACCCAAACCCAATTGTGTCATCTTCTACACATCATTAGCTTTCTGTAAAATTTTAGTTTGTATTTTTGTGACAAACAGAACTCAAGCTATGCAATTAAACATGTGCAACAAGTTTCTGCCCAAATTAAAATACTAGGGAATAATGTTTAATTCAATTAAATTGAAACCACATGATATTGCTTGGTATGTGGAATGGTGAATTAGAACCTCTAAGAGTGTATTGCTATGATGATTGGTTGAATAGGCTAGTGATTGTTTGTATTTGATTGCTTGTGTATTAGAAGAGAACGTTGCCGGATATATCGAGGAGGAGGGATTTGCTGAACCTGAAGACCAAGACCAAGATCACTTTGCCGAGCAAGGCAAGCTACTCTCTGGGCTTGCACCTAACTTATGCATCTAGATTTACAAATCATTTTCAAAAGCAAAGGTTTACAAAAACCCTTTTTCAAAAATATATAGAGATGATTTTGCCACCCTATATAGAAGTAGATACTAAAACTATAGGATGGAAAAACAATGTTGTTTATTCAAAACTCCTTTGAAAACTTGTGTGGATATATAGCACCAAGATGATGTGTTGAAATAAGGAAATGGAGAAAGATGGTTTTGGAAAAGCACATTGTGTCCTAGTACTCAGTCAAGCAACCGATACTCTGTGCGACCACATTTACCCACATATGGGAAAGGGCTTAGTCATATAGTTTGCTCGTATTAGTATGGGACACTGCATCAACAGAGATGACTCTGTTATGCATGAGGGAGTGGTTTGGTGACCTAACCCTGACCTGGGTCCTCGCTCAAAAATCTATGAATAGATAAGGAGGAGGATAGAAGGATGTCCGTATACACCGCCAGATAAAACCTATGAGTCCTCACACTTAGGGTTTCCGACGGGAAACTAGACTAGGTGTAGATGGAATGGTTCATAGGGGCAGGATCCTATACTAGCATGAGCAAAGGAAAGACTAGGGTCGGTGACTCAACTTCGCATACCGCTGGTATGGCGAGACGTGGCTGACACGATGAGTTATCGGATGAGTGTGGGAAAAGCGTGCTACCTCTGCAGAGGGTAATTAAACTATTCGAATAGCCGAGTCCTCGGATATGGACAGTTGAAGACCCTACTTAGACCATGTGCAAGTTTTTGGAAAAGAGTTGAGTTTGAAAAGAAAAAGGAAATGGAGAGTGTTCCATACACCTATACCAACGGGGCGGTATGAGGTAGTTGGAAAGATATTACCATAATGGTTTATGGTTGGAAAAGGAGGAGTTTTGGAATAACATTAATAAAATTGAGATATCTAGTAGTCATAATTTCCTTATCTTCTTCAACAAAGATATAGAGATGTTTTAAATAAATAAAAGTGAGAAATTAAAGATGGAACTAGAGCACTCATGTTGGAGTAGTTTGCGAGTACATTCAAATGTACTCATACTAGTTTGCTTCTGGCTATTGTCGTAGCCAGACATGGAGGAGTACTACACCAAAGAGGAGTATGGCGACATCTATGCCAACTAAGGATCTTCTCAAAGTCGACTGCCTGTCGGGTCTGCGTTAGCTGTTGGATGGCTGCTACGTTTAAGTTCCGCTGCTTATGTTGATTGTTTTGGTTTGGCCCTTGAAGGCACCTATGTAAGACTTGGTCTAGGTGACCATTTTATGTAAGACTTTAATTCGGTGTTGTAATGGATGTAAACTTTGGTATTCAATTCGGATTATGTGCAACGACAGACTGATCACGGGATCGTTGTGTTAAGCATAATCGGGTATTTCGGACAGTTAGTCCGGGGTCCCCACAGAATTGGTATCAGAGCCATCTCGACTTTAGGAGCCTTAGATTAGCATGGTCGTTAGATAGTGATTGCAAAAGTTGAGTTTTTAAAGAAAAACAAAGTAAGAAATTAGTTTAAAAATTTCTTATCTCTTACCCTCTCATTTGTGCAAAGTTCTCTTCTTACCAACTACTAAGTTTTCTCTCATACTCATAAAAACTTGCCACACTTCATTTGAATAAACTTAAAAATCTGCTCACATATTGTCCCTTCCATTAAAAATTTGATATACTTGCCATCTCACTAACTTAAAATTTTGACTAAAAATTATAGATGGCGATCCATTTCACCGAGTTCGTTCAGCTGGAGAAGGACGGCAAGTTGATGTTCGAGAAGGACTTGTTCGAGTTGACCAAGCTGCTAGGTCGTCCCACTCCTGAGTTCAGGGGAGCCCAGGTGGACGCTCCCGGTAGCGGGAACCTGTCCTGGCTGATCGAGGGGTCTGTTCGCGGGAACATCAAGTCCCCCGGATCCAGGGCACTCTCTTTCACCCTCATGGACGTCCACTGGGACGATGGACTGTGTCGTTCCATGCAGCGGATGCTATCCCGGCTTTGTGAGGAGCACAAGGCGGAGCTGGTAAACTCTCGTTTCCAGTTCTACGGTAGGCGCACCATCGATGGACACCCAATTCGGTCCCCTCTGCAACCGACATTCGGAGAGTATATCCTGGACATGGAGATTATGCTCTTTCGCACCCAGGAGGATCTAAGGTGCGCTAGGCTTCGGTCTCACTTTGAGCGCCTCTCGCTCAAGGAGAGTCGCGAGAGCGAGGCACAGCTGAAGGCTGAGAAGACCGCTCTTCTGAAGAAGAGAACCCAGATGAGGAAGACCATAGCGAAGCTCCGCAAGAAGGTTGCTGAGCAGGATGAGCTGATAGAGGATTTGGAGCTCCGTACTGACGAGATGGAGGAGGAGGGCGAGGATCTCCGCAAGGAGAACAACGCTTTCCTCAGTGACGATGACGACTATCTGGAGGAGATGGACGATGAGGATGAGGATGATGAGGATGAGGATGATGAGGAGGAGGATCCAGAGGAGCCACCCTACCAGTCCGATGCTGACATGGCAGAGCCTGAGGTTCCACCTCAGTAGGCTAGTTACTGAGTTCTACCGCAGGATTAGGTCGACCCCCTATCGCTAGTAGAGTCAAAGTTGTGGTTCTTTTGGATCTTGCTATATGTACATTAGTTAGGGAGAATGTTGTAAGCTAGATTTGGATGAACTCTTGGTGTAATGGTTGTGCTATGAAAGTGTGTGCTAGTCTTGTTGACATGTGTTAAATGTTTTCCTTATAATCCTTGGTAAATCAACCTCTACGTAAAAACCCATCTTCCCTTGGTCGAACCCCTTTTGCTTGCCCTTATTCCCGGTGTACTTCAGGATGGTGGAAACTCGTCGCACCAACATGGATGGAGGAGCACCACCACCCCCACCGGACCCAACCACCGCCCAACTTCTGGCGCTCATCATGGAGGAACGTCAAGCTGCCCGGACTGAGCGTCAAGCTCATATCGCTGCCCTGCAACAGATAGCTGCCGCTCACAACAACAACAACAACCACCACAACAATGGCAATGGCAATGGCAATGGTGAAGGAAATCAGCGGTCCACTTTGAGCAACTTCCAAAGGACCAACCCACCCACCTTTTCCAAGGGACTTCACCCACTTGAGGCCGATGACTGGCTTCGCACCATTAACAACAACCTGGTAGTTGCAGCCGTGGGAGAACCTGAGAAGGTGCTGTATGCGACCCACTATCTTGCAGGACCAGCACGATCTTGGTGGGAAGCTACCAAGGCTCTACAGCAAGCTGGTTATGCTATCAGCTGGGATGATTTCCAGGAGAAGTTCCGCAAGAAGCACATTCCCCGCGGACTCATTGAGCGGAAGAAGGATGAATTCCGCCGGTTGCGGCAGGGAAGTAAGGATGTGGTCGAATACCTCGATGAGTTCACTGACTTGTCTCGGTATGCTCCTGATGATGTCGACACCGAGGGAAGAAAGATGGAGCGTTTCATGAACGGACTTCATGATGAACTGCAATGCGCCTTGGTTATCCATGACTTCGTTGATTTGGAATCACTTGTGGACAAGGCCATACAGTTGGAGACCAAGCAGAAATCCATGTTTGAGGGTCGTAAGAGGAGAATGATTGCCCAGGAAGGTTCGAGCAGTCAGAAACCTCGCACCCACCCACCAAACCCCAAGCCAGCATATAGACCACCACCAACTTCGCACCCCAGTTACCCTAAGCCCCCATACACCCCAAACAAGTTCAGCCGTCCCAATGACAACACCCGTCCCGGAGGGAACTCTAGCAACCCCAACATCAATGCCAATGTGGTCTGTTTCAATTGTGGCACCAAGGGTCATTACTCCAAGGCATGCCCCAATCCTAAGAAGAATGGTCCGCGCCCCGATGCACAGGCGCCAAACAACGGTCAAGGCCGCAATGGAAATGGCAAGAACCCCGCACCCCGCGGAAATGTGGCTGTTGCCAAGGGACGCCTGCACCACATCAATGCTGAGGAGGCCATGGATGCACCAGATGTTGTGATGGGTACGTTCCTTGTCAACTCAGTACCTACAACTATTCTGTTTGATTCTGGTGCTACTCATTCTTTTGTTACCCAAGAATTTGTTGCTAAGGGAGGTTTAGTCGGGAGCCTTTACCCAAGCCCATGGTCATCCAAATCCCAGAATCCACCATAGATACCAAGTCATTTTGCCCGGACGTTTCCCTTGAGATCAAAGGGGAAAAGTTCCTAGTCGACTTAATCATCCTAGGAACCCAAGGAATAGATGTCATACTGGGTATGAATTGGTTAGCCACGTACCATGGTCGAATTGACTGTGCCAGAAGAGCTATAGCCCTCACCACCGACAAAGAAGTAGAAGTGGAGTATGTGTCAGAAACCAGTCGACCCCAACCAGGATGCCATGAGAGCATAGCTCGACCAGCCCTAGATGAGATCCGTGTTGTTCACCTGTTCCAAGATGTCTTTCCTGAAGAATTGCCTGGTATGCCACCGGATCGGGATATTGAGTTCATCATTGAACTTATCCCCGGGACAACCCCTATATCCCAAAGGCCTTATCGGATGAATCCAGAAGAACTGGTTGAGTTGAAGAAGCAGTTAGCAGGTATGCTCAGCAAAGGGCTTATTCGCCCAAGTGCTTCACCCTGGGGATCACCCATTATCTTTGTGGATAAGAGAGATGGTACCACACGCCTGTGTGTGGATTATCGAAGGTTAAATGATGTGACCATCAAAAACAAGTACCCTCTTCCAAAGATCGAGGATCTGTTCGATCAAATGAACGGAGCCCAAGTCTTTTCCAAGATCGATCTTCGGTCAGGGTATCATCAGTTAAGGATCCGAGAGTCAGACATTCCCAAGACTGCCTTCACAACCCGTTACGGTTTATTTGAATACACCGTAATGTCCTTTGGTCTGACCAATGCCCCAGCCTATTTTATGAATCTCATGAACAAGATCTTCATGGAGTATCTTGACAAGTTCGTGGTAGTTTTCCTTGATGACATCCTTATTTACTCCAAAACTGAAGAAGAGCATGCAGAACACCTGCGTCTAGTTTTAGCAACCCTCCGAGAGCATCAGCTGTATGCCAAGTTTAGCAAGTGTGAGTTTTGGCTCAGTAAAGTCTCATTTCTCGGACATGTTGTGTCTGCGGGAGGAATTTCTGTTGATCGAGAGAAGATCCAAGCCATTGTGGACTGGAAAGCCCCAACTAGTGTGACTGAAATCCAAAGCTTTCTCGGACTAGCGGGATACTACCGCAAGTTCGTTGAGGGATTCTCCAGTATAGCCAAACCCCTTACCCAACTGCTGAAAAAGGACAAGAAATTTGAATGGACTCAGAAGTGTGAAGAGAGTTTCCAGGAATTAAAGAAAAGATTGACCTCAACCCCTGTCCTGATTATGCCAGACGTTACCAAGAGTTTCGACGTGTATTGCGATGCATCACGTCTAGGATTGGGTTGTGTTCTGATGCAAGAAGGCAAGGTGGTGTCGTATCTGTCTCGACAGTTGCGACCACATGAAGATAACTACCCAACCCATGACCTGGAGTTAGCCGCTGTTGTTCTTGCTTTGAAGACGTGGCGCTCCTATCTGGCGGGGCATCGCTGCGAAATTTATACGGATCATAAGAGCTTGAAGTATATCTTCACCCAGAGGGAGTTAAATTTGCGACAGAGAAGGTGGATGGAATTAATTAAGGATTATGATATCGGCATCAATTATCACCCTGGAAAGGCTAATGTAGTTGCCGATGCCCTTAGTCGCAAACCCTGCACCCTGAATGCCATGATCCAAACAGAGCAGCCAGCCCTGTTTAAGGAGTTCAAAGATTTTGGACTAGAGCTTGTTAGCCACGGCTATCTCGCCCATTTAGAGTTAGCCCCAACTCTGATAGATCAAATCAAGGAGGCCCAGAAAGGTCATGAGAGCATAGAAGGAATCAAGAAGAAGATTTCTCTCGGTAAGGCGCCTGGTTTTACCGAGGATGCAGAAGGAGTGTTGAGATTCAATGGTCGTATCTGTGTCCCCACTACCTCAGAGCTCAAGGAGCTAATCCTAAAGGAAGCCCACGAGACCCCTTACTCAATCCACCCCGGAGGAACCAAGATGTACCAAGACCTTCGTGAAAGATTTTGGTGGCATGGAATGAAGCGAGAAATTGGTGCTTTCGTAGCCAAGTGTGATATTTGTCAGCGAGTCAAGGCTGAACATCAGCGACCCGCTGGACTGCTTCAACCCCTAAAGATTCCCGAGTGGAAGTGGGATGAGATTGGAATGGATTTTATCACCGGACTTCCAAGATCCAACCGAGGCCATGACTCAATATGGGTCGTCGTTGACAGGCTGACCAAAGTGGCCCATTTTATTCCCGTCCACACCACCTATAGGGGAAATCAGTTAGCAGACCTGTATATTTCCAGAATAGTAAGCCTGCATGGTGTGCCTAAGAGGATTGTATCAGATAGAGGCACACAATTCACCTCAAGATTCTGGAAAGCCCTGCATGAAGCACTCGGAACCAAGTTGGCCTTTAGCACAGCATATCACCCCCAGACCGATGGCCAAACTGAGCGAGTGAACCAGATATTAGAGGACATGCTTCGCGCATGTGTCTTAGCCTATGGATCCAAATGGGAAGATTGTCTTCCATTTGCAGAATTCTCCTACAACAACAGTTACCAGTCTAGTCTGCAAATGGCCCCTTTTGAAGCCCTTTACGGCAAGAAGTGTCGTACACCCTTGAATTGGTCCGACACCGGAGAAGGCAAACTGTTTGGACCAGATACCCTCCGTGAAGCTGAAGAGCAAGTCCAGCTTATCCGTGAGCGACTCAAGACCGCCCAATCCCGTCAGAAGAGTTACGCCGATCACAAGCGTCGTGATGTCACCTTCAATATCGGAGATTATGTCTACCTCCGAGTGACACCCCTTAAAGGAATGCAGCGTTTCCATGTCAAAGGAAAATTAGCGCCAAGATATATTGGACCCTTCAAGATCCTTGCCCGTCGAGGAGAAGTGTCTTATCAACTGGAGTTGCCCCAAGAGTTAGAAGATTACCATGATGTTTTCCACATCTCCTTGCTCCGGAAGTGTCTTGAAGTTCCTGACCAGCCTGATGTTTTCAAAAACATCGATCACCAGTCCGTCGACCTGAATCAAGATCTGACTTATCGTGAGACGCCCCTCAAGATTCTCGACGAAGATGTTCGTCTCACCCGCAGGCGAGCAATCAAGTTCTACAAAGTCCAGTGGACTAACCACTCTGAAGATGAAGCAACTTGGGAACGTGAAGACTATCTTAGAAGCGAGTTTCCCAACCTCTTTAGTACCCAGACCTAGCAAATCTCGGGACGAGATTTATTTTAAGGGGGGAAGTCTGTAACATCCCAGAATATTAATATAATTATTAATGCAAAAATGTGGGCCAACAAAAACTTTTCTTATAAAAAGTTGTGTATGTTTAAGTCTTGAGTGTTGCTTGTTACATTGTTTGCAATATTGTTTAATTCTAGCTCTAATTAATAATTTGAAGAAAAGAAAACAAATAAAACAAACCACAACAACAAAACACCATGTGACAAATGTCACATTATTTTTCCAAATTAAGAAGCATAATTTATTTTTACACCAAAACCAATGGAGAAATATTATAAACACTCCTAGTTAATTTTTACAAACTATTCCCTTTCAAAAATTCAAATTCAAAATTTCAAACTCAAATTAGAAATTCAAGATTGAAATATTTCAAAATATTTCAAAAAGACTTTGTAACACTCACCAATAATATACTTAGCCTAGATCTTAAATTTGGACCCAAAAGAATAAATGGAAATAGGAAAATTAAAATAGCAAAATGCTATTGTTTTGGTTCGGGCAATTCACCAAACACCCTGTGATCATCCACCCTGTTCTTCCCCAACCGAACCAACTCGTGGATCAATCCGAGGAATGTGATGTTTATTTGTCGAATTGGCACCAGCCCTGCATTCCTCTCTTCACCACGACCTCACTGCACGCCGGGGGAGGCAAAATGGTGGCCGGAGTCGCCGTGTGGACGCCGGCGACAGCCACGGCCGCGCGCACGTCGCAATGTCGCGCCGTGCGTCCGAGGTGGCAACGCCGCGCTCTCCCGTGCCAGGCCCCCCCTTCCCTTCCTCGCCTCTCTGCTCCCTCGCGAGCCCGCACAGCACACCAGCACCAGCCCGTGCGCGCCGCGCCCGAGCCAGGACGCGCACGCCGTGCGCCGCCCGGGCACGCCCACGGCCGGGCCATGCCCCCGCACGCGCCCGAGCGCGCCACGCCGCCCCGCCTTGCCCGCCTGGTCCCCCGAGCAGCCCGCAGCCCCGCCATCCCCCTCCACCGGCCTACGGCGACCTAGCACGGCCACGGGCGCCCCTGCACCGCGCCCACCGTGCGCCGCCCGGCCCCTATTTAAACGCCCCCGTGCCCTGCTCTTCTCCACACCACCCCACTGCCTCTTCCCCCTCTCACACCACCTCTCGAGCACCGCCAGGAGGGCGGAGCAGTTGCCGCGAAGCTCCGGCCGCCCGTGGTCTCCTCGAGCTCGCCGTGCCCGAGGTAGACGACGATCGCGGCCAGGCCACGGCATCCCTCCCCTTCCCTTCTCTCTGCCCTCAGCCCTTCCCCTTGCACCCCGCACTCACCCGCCTCCTTTTTCCCTCTGCCCCGTGCTCAGGATCGCGAGGGATCGCTCGCCGGAGTTCGAGCCCCGCCGCGGAAGAAGGAGCCCGACACCGCCGTCGCCTGGAGAGTCCCCGAGCCTCGTCTTCGCGCCCAGGAGCTTCCCCACCTCGCCGCCGTCGTCCTGCACCAGCCACACGCCCTCCCGAGCCCGTAGGTGAGCAGCCCGTCCTCGACGCCGTCGCCGGAGCCGCGGCGCCGCCCGATTTAGGTCGCCGGCGACGCGAGCGTCGTGGACCGTTAGATTTAGATCCTGCGGTCGCGTACCGATTCGTTTTAATTATTAAAACCCTGACATGCGGGTCCCACACGTCAGGTTTAAATGAACAGCGCGCGCGCTCGCTGAGTCACTGACCAGTGGGTCCCTTCTGTCAGATTTTTCAACATTATCCGTTCTGGATTTAAATTTCATTTAAAAACCAGTACTAAACCCAATTTTAGAAATTCCATAACTTTAGATTTACAACTCCAAATTTAGCAAATCCAACTGTTCTGGAAAGCTTATGAAATTTCCTATCCAACCAAACTAGTTTCACTCCATTTGGATATACAATAAAAATACAATATTCAAAATACAGTAGCATGTTTAAATTCTAAACTTGTTTGTTTCTGATACTCTGATAATCCAAATTAGTTGAAACTAATTTTATTAGGTCACATTTAGCCATGGTTAGTCACCCCTAAAACGGTTTAATTTTTAGATGAATATAATTTAAATAATAGCCAAAACCATATTAATTGGCTTCTGAATTCAAAACAATGTGTAGGGAGTTTGGTAACTCCAAATGACCCAAACCCAATTGTGTCATCTTCTACACATCATTAGCTTTCTGTAAAATTTTAGTTTGTATTTTTGTGACAAACAGAACTCAAGCTATGCAATTAAACATGTGCAACAAGTTTCTGCCCAAATTAAAATACTAGGGAATAATGTTTAATTCAATTAAATTGAAACCACATGATATTGCTTGGTATGTGGAATGGTGAATTAGAACCTCTAAGAGTGTATTGCTATGATGATTGGTTGAATAGGCTAGTGATTGTTTGTATTTGATTGCTTGTGTATTAGAAGAGAACGTTGCCGGATATATCGAGGAGGAGGGATTTGCTGAACCTGAAGACCAAGACCAAGATCACTTTGCCGAGCAAGGCAAGCTACTCTCTGGGCTTGCACCTAACTTATGCATCTAGATTTACAAATCATTTTCAAAAGCAAAGGTTTACAAAAACCCTTTTTCAAAAATATATAGAGATGATTTTGCCACCCTATATAGAAGTAGATACTAAAACTATAGGATGGAAAAACAATGTTGTTTATTCAAAACTCCTTTGAAAACTTGTGTGGATATATAGCACCAAGATGATGTGTTGAAATAAGGAAATGGAGAAAGATGGTTTTGGAAAAGCACATTGTGTCCTAGTACTCAGTCAAGCAACCGATACTCTGTGCGACCACATTTACCCACATATGGGAAAGGGCTTAGTCATATAGTTTGCTCGTATTAGTATGGGACACTGCATCAACAGAGATGACTCTGTTATGCATGAGGGAGTGGTTTGGTGACCTAACCCTGACCTGGGTCCTCGCTCAAAAATCTATGAATAGATAAGGAGGAGGATAGAAGGATGTCCGTATACACCGCCAGATAAAACCTATGAGTCCTCACACTTAGGGTTTCCGACGGGAAACTAGACTAGGTGTAGATGGAATGGTTCATAGGGGCAGGATCCTATACTAGCATGAGCAAAGGAAAGACTAGGGTCGGTGACTCAACTTCGCATACCGCTGGTATGGCGAGACGTGGCTGACACGATGAGTTATCGGATGAGTGTGGGAAAAGCGTGCTACCTCTGCAGAGGGTAATTAAACTATTCGAATAGCCGAGTCCTCGGATATGGACAGTTGAAGACCCTACTTAGACCATGTGCAAGTTTTTGGAAAAGAGTTGAGTTTGAAAAGAAAAAGGAAATGGAGAGTGTTCCATACACCTATACCAACGGGTCGGTATGAGGTAGTTGGAAAGATATTACCATAATGGTTTATGGTTGGAAAAGGAGGAGTTTTGGAATAACATTAATAAAATTGAGATATCTAGTAGTCATAATTTCCTTATCTTCTTCAACAAAGATACAGAGATGTTTTAAATAAATAAAAGTGAGAAATTAAAGATGGAACTAGAGCACTCATGTTGGAGTAGTTTGCGAGTACATTCAAATGTACTCATACTAGTTTGCTTCTGGCTATTGTCGTAGCCAGACATGGAGGAGTACTACATCAAGGAGGAGTATGGCGACATCTATGCCAACTAAGGATCTTCTCAAAGTCGACTGCCTGTCGGGTCTGCGTTAGCTGTTGGATGGCTGCTACGTTTAAGTTCCGCTGCTTATGTTGATTGTTTTGGTTTGGCCCTTGAAGGCACCTATGTAAGACTTGGTCTAGGTGACCATTTTATGTAAGACTTTAATTCGGTGTTGTAATGGATGTAAACTTTGGTATTCAATTCGGATTATGTGCAACGACAGACTGATCACGGGATCGTTGTGTTAAGCATAATCGGGTATTTCGGACAGTTAGTCCGGGGTCCCCACAGCGTGGCCGTGGTGGTCGCCGGCGGCAAGGCGCACGGACACGGGATTCTACGGCGCCAGGGGGCACGCAAATGGGCGCGTTCGACACGCACTAGAGCGGGGATCCTCGGGGCGGAGCTACGGACCAAGAGGTCGCCGGGAAATGCTCCGGCGACCCGCTGCGGCGGCGGCGAGCTACGGCTATGGCGGAGCGTCGCCTGCACGGCGAGCTAGAGAGAGAGGGAGAGCGAGGGGAGGTCCAGGACGCGCGCTAGCTCACCCTCGTCGCGTGTGCGTGCTCGGAGCGGAGGGAGGAGGGTTGTGGCGGTGGCGAGCATGCTCGGAGTCCGGCGGCCGGAGCGGAAGAAGACGAGGACGGCGGCGGTGATTTCGGGCGCCCCGGTTCGATCCCGTGGGTGGAGAGGGAGCAGGCGTCGCGGCGGAGCTCGTGTAGGTCGTGGCTGGGCTCGGGTGGCCTCAATCGACGGCGACGCGGCGGCGGAGCTCGGTGGCCATGGCGCTAGGGTTCGGGGAAGAAACAGGGGAAAATATCGGGGGGAGAGAGAGCAGAGCGGCGTCGGTGGCGTCCTTATCCTTCACGCAGGGCAGCAGAGGAGGGTGGGTCCGGGCGCGGTGAAGGAGGGCGCGGCACGGCGATGAGGTGCGACGGGGACGAGCTCCCCGGTCGCTACAGAGAAGAAGAAGGAGATTTTCTGAAAACCCCCCCTGCCAATTTTATTTCTCCCTCACAAACAGGTCCTTGTCCATTACAGAGAGATCCTTTTCTATTTCTTTTTAAAACCAGTAATACTTCTCTGATTTAATTGGGGCAGTTAAACACTTTAGAAAAATTTGAGAAAATTCTTGTAGCTTCCCCATACTGTGTAGAAGCACCCCAAAAATTGGCATCTCAAAATAAAATGTTTTGAACCACATTTATTCAGAGGGGTTAAGTAGGGCATTTTGCTCAAATTTCCATGTGTTGCTACTTTTATTAAATTGGAGCAGTGCAAACATGATATTTTGAATTCTTAGAACTTCCTTGACAAATATGCAAGATCCAAAGTAATTTGGTTTTTATCAAGTGCAAACATATTCTTTGAACTCTTGGAACTTCCTTGACAAATATGCAAGATCCAAAGTAATTTTGTTTTTAGCAAGTGCAACCCTCTCATGTTGAACTCTTTGAACTTCCTTGACAAATATGAAAGATTTAAATTGTGGGTTGCAATGAACATAATAGTAGAAATGTGATATGGATGCCATGATGCAATGAACACAAAAGTGGAAAATTACACAGGTTTTTCAGGTTCTCAACCTTGGGCTGTTACATTCACATACACCGAAATGCACGATTCTCAACAAGCTATACTCAAAACGTTCAGTGAAGTTCACGAAATAAAGGTCTCCACTACCCGTCAATTACTTCATTGAACCACATACATCTCTATGTATGACTGTCAATAAGTTATATGCCCGCTTTCCGAAAACGGTGTCACAGTTATTTTGCAAGTGTCAAAAGATCAAATCAACACGCAATGTCGCCTCATCCTTTCAAGCTACTCAAGCAGTAAACCTGGTTTTCACAAAACATGACTAGTTCAAAACTTAGTCACTATTGCGAGTACTTGCTTAGCTGAAACATTCATAACATGTATATCATATATACACCATCATCATTGATGACTTCCGGCGATCTGTTTCATTTTCTTGAAACTTCCACCGTAATCAAGAACCATGAAGGTGAACGATTCACCTTGCATGACATAGTCTATGACAGAGGATTTGCACTTGGCAACGATGTCTGTCATCCAGTGATTGAGCTGAGCGAGGCGTCTCAATGTTCATTAAGTATGAACATATGTCATTAAGTATGACCGCCACGTGCTCCCTCAATGTGTGTATTCTCTTCCATCTTGGTTGAGAAGACAATCAGTCAACGTACTGATAAACTTCATCAACCCAACGTTTGGGGTACCCCGAGTTTAGCGACCATATCATATGTTCGCGATCTAAAAACTCGTACCCTCCGTTGGTTCTCTACTGCAGAGATCATAGCACACACTGGACTATGATGATATCATCCGCACAAAATCTGATAATCCAAATTATCTTTTGTCAGCGGAATCTTCGGGGTTATCTCCTAGCGGGTATTGTAACACAAAGAGCTAATGGTTTAAACAAGGAGTATCCTCAAGCTAAAGCATAAAACTATGAAGTTTGGACCCAACCTTTTAAGTTTCTCAATCGCAGGAATGCGCCTAATTTGAAAAGATGCTATCACAATGGTTAATATCTACAAAGGTTTGCAAAACAAACTCTGTTCATTATATTCTGAGTTCTAGTATTTTAGAAAATAACTATCCGAACTCCCACTCAAACGAACATCCCTCCTGGTCGTTTAAGCGATTACACGACCCCCATCCATTGCACCACCCCTCATCATCAGAGCCGGCAGCACAACTTCAAGAGTAGACAATTGTCCGCCACACCAATTTTGTGACTCGTGCTCGACCTTTCGGTCTCCCTGTCTTGAGGCCATATTTCTGAATATGCTAGGCTCGCCACCAAAAACCTCCACGCTGACGCTTGTGCAACATGGCTTACACCCACTGTATGCGAACGACGAGATGTCTGACACCCGATCATCACGGCGTGCCTCATAACGTAGAACTTTCTTGGTTGTGCGCGTTGGAGGGAGAACACTAGTGGTATTTTGAAGGGATCATCTTATATAGCTACCGCCGTGCAACTAATATATACTATATATATAATCACACAATATAAGATGCACACAAAACATCAAATGTAATGCAATGTGATATAGTCCATTGCGCCATGGTCTTCTTGGCGCCCGCAGTTTATAAACAATTTAATAAACCTACCTTGACCATATCACATAGCCCCTGCAAAATAAAGTTAGACACTTCTACTTTATATTTTGCATATTTTACGTGGCTCGGGGCTTTCGTAAATAGTACCGCTTCATACCTACAAACCTTATGACCACAACAACGATCCAATAATTGCATGTTTAAGCATCCCTTTCGGGCCCTTCATTGAAGATGCAAGACCAACTAAAGAGAGAGAAACAGGCACCCGCCAGCCACAGATACAAGCCGTATGTCAGTAGTGGAACCAGTCTCGCGTAAGCGTAAGCGGAAAGTCGGTCCGGGCCGCTTCATCAACTCGATGCCGCTGGAATCACAAGTGCACGCTAGAGGGTAGCAAATTACAGGAACGGTGCCCCCGTGCAAAACACGGGTTCTAACAGCGTACAGCTATATCTACGATAGATCGGCTCTGATACCACTGAAGGGGATCGTGTGCAGAAAACAAAATTTTTCCTACCAACGATATCCTAAACTAGCCAAGATCTACACTATGCAGATATAGAAGTATGGCGGAGATCGGAATACATACCCTCGTAGACCGAATAGCGGGGATTACGCTCCCGCACAAGCGTTGACGACGAAGACGACGTAGCCGACCTCTAGGTCGCAAAGAACTCGGCGCGACGAAGACGGCGAAGATGACCCCGAGGTCGGGTGGAGGAAGTAGGCCTCCGAAGCTCCAGTCCAGGACGAGTAGCGGAAGATTTGGACCGGAACACCAGCAGCGCGGCAGCGGGCTATGGTGGAAGAGATCCCCTCATCCTCCTCGGCGCAACTCCGACAAAGGGAATCACGAGATCGAGGAGAAATAAGAGATTAATTGGTGAATTAAAAGGCCAGGGGTGCCCCTTCTTATATAGGCTCCCAGGGAGAGCCAACCTTGCCAGCCAGGCAATGTGGGACTATCCCCCATTGCCTGGTGCGGCCACACATGGTGCGCCGGCCCCTGGTGGGCCCCTTTTGGCCCACCTGGGTCGGCCCCATGGCTCCCACCGAATTCCCCTAGGGAATTTTCTCCCTCTTGGGCCTTCTTTCGACCAGAAGGCCCATTTAGGGAAATCAGCCTAAATAAATTCGAAAATAAATATATATAATCATATTTGCATATTAATTACACTAATTAATATCAAACATATTATATATAATTTATTCTAGCTCCGAAAACTCTTTCGTCGCTGCCCGGTCTCCATCGGACCCCTCCCGGGACGCTCCCGGTGATCTCTTCCCTTTCCGGTTGTCTTGTCAAAACCCCTTAAGCGTGTTACCCTAGCGGTTCGATATAATAACAGGTATGATCAAGAATCCTCTATGATCAACGACTAACTCGTAGGCCTGGACCCCATGAATTAATCCCTGTGATATAACGAATGACTTTCATCTATCAAATCTGGACGTATAGTCTTAAACCCTTTGTCATGGCGATACTTAGCGTGTCCGAGCATCATTCTCAGATATCTCCATACCTAGCATGATCTCGTTACCGACATCGCTATCTTCTACTCGTCTATGATATTATGTCAGCTGGTGACCTAGTCACATGTTTGCAAACTCATTTGACATAATCTCACCGAGTGGGCCCTAGAGTATCTATCCGGCTATGCGGACTGACAAATCCCGTTGTTGACCCCTCGTCTCAACTACCCCCTTCCGATACCCAAAAGTATCACCTATCATTGTCACACTATATAAGATATGACGTTTGGTGCGATCAAAGTATTTTCCAGGGATAACAATAAGAGTTGATCTCACGGTCTTAAGGCGTAATGACTATGTCCTATATATACTGGGTATGTCCATCACATCGTTACACCTAACGATATGACTTCCATTGCCGACCGGCGCCATGTCCTATAATCGGAAAACCTCGATCATCAGTCGCGCAACGAAACTAGCCTTAGTAGAGGCTACTAGGGACCTGGTTGTTTGTCTACCACACCTGTATTAATGTTTTCGCTTAATACAGTTATAGCATGGTATAAAACATATAATGAACGATTGGGATATTGCCAATAAACTATGTTTATTAAGTGCCTCTAGGGCATATTCCCTTCAAAGGCGACCTTGAAGTACGACGAAAACGTCGCTGCCCAGAAGCTAGCTTACGAGCGCTTCGAGCGGCGTTTCGCCGAGAAGAAGAAAGAGGCCGAGGACGCCCTCACGGAGCGCGAGAAGCAGTTCCGCCTGGCCAGCTCGCAGAAGTATCGCGACCTGGCTCAGAAGCAGGAGGACCGCTTCAAGGCCAAGCGCGCCGAGGATGCTCAGCGGATCGCCGAGCTTGAGAAGGCCAACTCTAAGCTGGAGGCTCGCCTCAAGTGCGCCAAGGACGGTCGTCACCGAGTGGAGGAGGCCCGCACCGAGGCAGTTCACAACCTCAACTCCTTGGCCAAGGATGTGGAGGAGCAGGTGGCCCCGACGATGGAACGGGCAGCGGAGGCCTCTGACTCAGCCCAGGCGGCTCGCGCGCTCTCGAAGCAGCGTGAGCGCATGTTCGAGGCGTTGGTCGCTCGTGGCAACGAGCTTGCCGCGCAGCTCGGCGCGGACACGCCGCACACTGACGTCCGAGGCCGCGGCGATGCTGCCATGTACCTGGTCTACTTCGATCAGCTCTTCGCGGCACTCGAGGGTCCCGTCACCGAGCTTCGCGAGATGATCGAGGACGAGAGCCTGCAGCCTCTGGGGGTGGTTGTTGATCGCATCTTCACCAACCTCAGGCTCCTCACGCCTGGCTTCGACCTCTCCTCCGTGATAGAGGCTGCTCAAGGCGAGGACACGCAGCGGGTCTCCGGTTCCCTCCGCGAGCAAGTTGACGCCTTCTGCAACCGCTTCAGGCGTGCGGAGGCTGCGGTGGAGGACAGCGAGGAGGAGGCCCGCTCTACCGAGGCCGAGGAGGGTGCCGCGGAGGAGGTCCAAGGCGATGCTGCTTCCCCCTGAGCCACACTTTATTGCGCCTGCGTGCGCTTGTATCTGAAACAATCGTGTGTTTAGATATTTAAGACCCTTTGGCTTGTAATATACTCTTTATTGCTGTTTGCTTCAAGCTTGTTTGCCCCTCGAGAGGTCTCTTTGGACTCATCTTCATGTCTATTTGTTCTCTGCGTCGGTAGGTCCCATCTCTTTGTGCCATGACTCCACCACTTCGGTATGCAGGAGCAATGACTCCGCAAGGACAGGGGGAGTTTAGGCCTAGGAGAGGTAAGAGCCCTGAGTCGCGATGCTCAGGTGCCCCCCTTAGACGTGCGAGTAGTCCATGAAGCGTAAGGGAAAGCGAAGTCGCTTGAGGGGCAAACGTGCGATAGGGGGAGAAAACGCTCTTAAGGCGTGAGTGCGAGACTTAGCTTCTCGAGGTTTTCGCCCTGTAGAGGCTTTTCGCCTGGCGAGGATGCCCTCCTGTGGGGTCGTTCCCTCATGCCTCTTCAGGCTCGAGAGGGGATTTTCCCTGTAGACGTTAGAGGGGCGAACCCAAACGTTCAGGGACTCGTGCGCGCTTATAGGTCCCCTCAGGCGTTCCTTGCGAGGAGAGTAAGTACCAATGTCCTCTGTAGAGATGGCATGTTTGTGGGAGCTTGCCCTCCAGCCAGAGCTCGGACTCTTGGATTTTGAAGTGCTGGTGTGTCATTTGAGGCACTGGCACCGTACTCAGCCCCCGCTCGCGAGGGACGCATGTGGAGAGATATAAGCGCACACTTCAACAACGTAATGCGTAAATAAAACTCACCAAATATATTACAAAGCGGCGCCGAGGCGCTAAGTTCACTTGGGAACGGAATTGAGTCATTATGCTTGGGGTTGCCAAGTTAATGTTTTGACCATGTCGAGGCATGGGGACCACCCATTAGTGGCAGAGACTCTCAACGGCCTGAGGTGGCTCGTTAAATAGAGAGCTCGGAGGGTTTACCCTCGAGAGAAGCCTTTGGAGCTTGGAGGTTTAAGCCGTGAGCTTTTAACCTCTAGAGACAAAGATGCTTGGAGGTTGAGCCGTAGGCTGCCTCTTCCGCTAGATGTCTCGACGTGACAATGATCACGGGCGTGACAATGATCACGGTTACGTTTGTTCCTTTAGGAGACAAAAATGCTTGGGAGGTTTAAGCCGTGAGCTTTTAACCTCTAGAGACAAAAAATGCTTGGAGGTTGAGCCGAAAGCTGCCTCTTCCGCTAGATGTCTTGACGTGACAATGATCACGGGCGTGACGATGATCACGTTCTGAGTTTGTTCCTTGTGGATACAAAGATTTGTGAGGTTTAAGCCATGAGCTTTTAACCTCTAGAGACAAAAAATGCTTGGAGGTTGAGCCGTAAGCTTCCTCTTTCGCTAGATGCCTTGACGTGACAATAATCACGGGTAGAACTTGCGTAGGTGCATGATGTTTCACGGATTCTTGACGGGGACGCCGTGCTGGGTCTCGAGGCGAGCCGCGCCAGGCCTAGCGATGTGGGTGACCCTGTAGGGGCCTTCCCACATCGGGGACATCTTGTGGAGGCCTTCCCTGGAGAGGATTCGCCTGAGAACGAGATCGCCTGCCTCCAGGGTACGCGAGTGCACGTTGCGGCTGTGGTAGTGTCTCATGTCCTGTTGGTATTTGGCCGCCCAGAGGGCGGCTCGGCGTCGTAGCCCTTCAAGGAGCAGCAGGTCGTCGTTGTGGAGGTCCTCTTGCTGGTCCTCGTTAAAGGCAAGGACCCGTGGGGATCCATGCTTTAACTCTGTGGGGAGGACTGCTTCGGCTCGATAGACGAGGGCGAACGGTGTTTCCCCGGTAGGCTGGGGTGGCGTTGTACGGATGGACCAGAGCACCGAGGGGAGCTCGTTGATCCAGCCCTTGCCGTGGCCTTTGAGGATATCGAAGGTCCTGGTCTTTAAGCCTTTGAGTACCTATGCGTTTGCGCGCTCGGCCTGTCCGTTGCTTTGCGGATGGGCGACTGAGGCGAAGCAGAGCTTCATGCCCATTCTTTCATAGTAGGCTCTGAAGATGCCACTGGTGAATTGCGAGCCATCGTCGGTGATGATGCGGTTACGCACCCCAAAGCGGCAGACCAAGCCTCTGATGAATTTCACCGCCGCGCCTGCTGTGATTGTGCGCGTCGCCTCCACTTCAGGCCACTTAGTGAACTTGTCAATGGCCACGAACAGGTAGCGATATCCGTCTTGCGCTGTTGGGAAATGTCCCAGGATGTCCAGCCCACGGACCGCAAACGGCCATGAGAGCGGGATCGTCTGTAGCCCCAGCGCAGGTTGGTGGATTTGCTTGGCGTGGAATTGGCAGGCTTCACATGCTTGGACGATGTCCATTGCATCTTGAAGTGCTTGAGGCCAGTAGAAGCCGCTCCTGAAGACTTTGCCTGCGAGGGTGCGGGCGTACGAATGGTGGCCGCATTCCCCGCTGTGGATGTCCTTGATCAGCAGTTTGCCTTCTTCAGGAGTAACGCATTTGAGTGCGGTGCCGTTTGGGCGCTTGCGGTAGAGAATTCCTTCGAGGATTTGGTAAGATTTTTCTTGGCGGGCGATTCGAGGGGGTTGGCCTCAGGTGGCTTGCCCTGGGCCTCGAGGGGGTTGGCCTCCTGAGGCTTCTCAGGCTCCTTGGCAGGATTTCCTTGCAGGGGTTGACTTGGGGCAGGCCTCTCTGGAGGCTTTGGGCCTGGCGGTGGGTTTGTGAGGGCTGCCCTTTCGTCGAGCTCCTGATCAGGAAGATTTTTCTTTGGAGTGGTTGCACTCTTCTTGTGGAGTACTGGCTCTTCTCTTTCCACCACAAGGACGGCACTGGCTGTTTGCGGAGTAGCTGATAAGTACAGCTTCAGGTGCTCGCCAGGCCTTGGAGCGACCATTACTGGTGGGCTGGCCAGGTACTTCTTCAAGTCCTCAAATGCTTTTTCAGCTTCAGGGGTCCACTTGAAAGTGCCCGTTCTTTTCATGATCTTGAAGAACGACATGGCTCTTTCACCGAACTTGGAGATGAATCGACCCAAACTGGCCATGCAGCCTGTTAGGCGTTGCATGTCCTTGAGCCTGCGTGGAGGTTGCATGTCTTCTATGGCCTTGATTTTGTCTGGTTTTGCCTCTATGCCTCGATAAGACACGAGGAACCCAAGCAATTTGCCTGAAGGTACTCCAAAGACGCACTTGGCGGGGTTGAGCTTGATGTTCACCTTGCGCAAGCTGGCGAAAGTTTCTTCAAGGTCCCCGTGGAGAGTATTTCCCTCTCGTGATTTCACGACGATGTCATCGACATATGCCTCGGCGTTCCTCCCCATTTGCCCGCCAAGGGCTATCCTCATCAACCTCCGGAAAGTGGCTCCGGCGTTTTTAGGCCGAAGGGCATGCAGACATAGCAATACACACCGCAAGGGGTGAGGAAAGCCGTCTTCTCCTCGTCCTCCTTAGCCATTTTTATCTGATGATAACCTGAGAAGGCATCGAGGAAACAGAGGAGGTCGCAGCCTGCCGTGGAGTCCACAATCTGGTCTATTCTAGGCATGGGATAAGGGTCCTTGGGGCAGGCCTTGTTTACATCGGTGTAGTCGATGCAGAGGCGGCCTCCTCCGGCGGGCTTTGGGACTACCACACCGTTGGAGAGCCAAGTGGGGAGCGCGACTTCGCGAACGACCTTTGACGCTTTGAGCTGCTCGACCTCCATGACGATGAACGCTTGCTTCTCAGGGGCTTGTTTTCTTGCTTTCTGCTTGACGGGGCGCGCTTTGGGCACACAGCTAAGTGGTGCTCGATCACCTCCCTCGGTACACCAGACATGTATGACGGTGTCCATGCGAACATGTCAGAGTTTGCCTAGAGGAAGGTGACGAGCGTGCTTTCCTATTTGGGAGGCAGCGCGGCGCCAATGGTGACGCTAGCCCCCGAGCCTTCAGCCCCCGAGCTGCTGGAGTTAGAGAGATCTTCTTTGTAGCAGTTGTCTCCTGGGAGAACAACCGCTTCTTCTTCTTGGGTCTCTCGAGAGGCTCCAGGTCCTCGTCTGCGGGAAATGCCATGGCGGCGGTCTTGTAGGCCGTCTCAACTGCGCGCGTAGCGTCCAGGACATGCCCACGGATGGTGATCGTGCCAGCGCTGCCGGGGATCTTGACCATGTTGTAGGCATGGTGCGTGACGGCCATGAATTTCGCGAGTGCGGGGTAGCCGAGGATGGCATTGTACGGCAGGCCGATGTGCGCGACATCGAAGTCGATGTGCTCGGTGCGGTAGTTTTCCTCGCTTCCGAAGGTGACGGCAAGGCTGACCTGGCCTAGAGGCTCGATCGAGCCGCTGGTGACCCCCGTGAAGGGCCTCGAGGGCATGAGCCGCTCGTAGGGCAATTGAAGCGCTTCGAACGTATCTGTGGAGATAACGTTCTGGCCTGCTCCGCCATCGATGAGAGTCTTGGAGACAGCCACGTTGTCTATGGTGGGGCTGCAGACCAGCGGGAGGGTTCCAACAGTCTTGGTGGACTTGGTGTGGTCCTGAGCGTCGAAGGCGATGGTGTACTGCGACCACTTAGGGGCCTGGAGGTCTCCTTGCTCGGGAGGGCGGCGTTGAGCTCGCGGGCAAACTGCTTGAACTGGTTATTCGACTTTGGCACCTGCACCCCGCCGAGGATGCATGCAATGGTGCCTCGTGGGGCTTGGTAGCCGCCATCTTCCTCGTCAGGGAGATTGCCATTCTTTTCTGCGGCGTTGGCCTGATTGCCAGATGGTTTCTGGTAGCCGCTCTTGCGTCCGCTCCTGCGGTAGCCACGACCTCGACCGCGGACGCCACTACCCTCTGCTTGTTTACGCTCCTTGCTCAACCTTTTGAGGTCGAAGCAGGACTCTATAGAGTGACCGCGTCTGTTGTGGTAGATGTAGAAAGGGCGGTGGTCATGTTTCCTCTCTCCAGGCTCGGGGGAGTCCCTGCGGGTGCCCTTCGCGTCAGGCTCTGCCGCGAGAACCGCGGTGGCCT
Organism: Poa annua; assembly: GCA_026929855.1. NCBI lineage: Eukaryota > Viridiplantae > Streptophyta > Magnoliopsida > Poales > Poaceae > Poa > Poa annua. Next base: position 86,440,300 of record CM049430.1, read on the forward strand.
TGCGCTTGGGCTCCTCCTTCTTCTGGCTCCTGAACCCCTCAGCGTGGTCGTCCCCTCTCGAGGACATCTTGACGAAAAGGTGTCCCTCTTCAGCCTTGGCGCACTTGTCCGCCAGGTCGAACAGCTTTACCACAGAGGTGAGCTTGTCGTGGATGCCCAGCTTCTCGAGCATCATGTTGTTTGTGACACCCTCGCGGAAGGCGGCGATGACTTGGGTCTCAGGGATGTTCGGGATCTTGTTGCGCACTTGGCTGAAGCGCTGGATGTACTTGCGGAGCGTCTCATCTTCTTCTGCACCACAGCGCGCAGGTCGTTGTGGGTGAGGGCGCGCTCGTAGGTCCCCTTGAAGTTGGAGACGAACTGCTTGCAGAGCTCTTCCCAGGAATCACAGAGTCCTCGGGGAGGTTCACGAGCCACGATAGCGCAGAATCGCGAAGCGCATGGGAGAACCAGTTGGCCATGACCTTGTCGTCTCCACCTGCAGCTTGGATGGAGGTGGTGTAGAGCTGCAGGAACTCGATGGGGTTACTGGAGCCATCGTAGCCCTTAGGGAGAGCCGACCTGAACTTCGGGAGCCAGACCACGCGACGCAGAGAGCGGGTGAACGCCATGCAGCCTGTGGCGTACGTGTCGACCCCGTGCTGCAGCGCGCTGCGTCTCTGCTGAACCCCCTGGCCAATCTCCTCCACGAGTCTGTTCTGGCGGTTGCGCTGGAGCTCCATCCCCACATGAGCGTCGGGCGCGGTGCGCTGTACGATCAAGCAATCGTACGGCGAGGACGCGTGCGAGGCAGCCCTCTGCGTCGCAGCCGGTGCATGCCCTGGAGGTGGCGGAGGCGCATTTGTTGCGACCGTGCCCGCGAGAGAAGGGTGCAGGTTGGACTACGGCGGAGCAGGGCGCGTCGTGGCGATGACGACGAGGTGGTTGAGGCGTTGGAGCCACTGCTCGTGGGCCTCAGCGGTGGGCTGGTAGCGGAGAAGCTCCTGCGCCATGAGCAGCGCGGTGTGAGGCGCAGGGTCCGTCCTCCCAGGGTCGGAGCCGCTCGGGCGCTGCGTCGGGTGCGACGACTGTGCGTCCTCCTGGTTCTCGGAGTTGCGTTCTGGCGCCTCAGCATGAGGGCCGGAAGGGATGCACTCTTCATGGCGGGGTCGTCCCCGCCGTGCGCGGGTGTTCGCGGTGCCTGGCGGCGCGCGCTCCTTCAGGCGAGCGGCGGTTGACGCGGGCGACGCGGGTGGCGCGGGTGTTCACCATGGCGCGGAGACGGCTCGAAGGTCGTTGACGTGACTCAATCCCCTACCTGGCGCCAAATGTCGGGTTATGACTCCCAAGAATCGGGGGTAGTCACTTCCTAAAGTGTAGTTCGTGAAGGGGATTGAACGCGGAGGTCAAGACCCTCGAGGGACACTGCGACGTTGCTCGCCGGACCCGAAGACGACACACCCACGACAGAGACAGACACCGGCCCGTACCCAGGTTCACGGCCCTCGTGTGGAGGTAAGACCGCTACTCCTGCTTGTCTGTATTGGATGGTGGAGGTTACAGTACAACGGAGCTTGCCGGAGGCCCCCTTGAGGCAATTCTTGCCTGGGGAGGGAAGCGATGATCTTCTTCCTCCTCCAGCCAGAGGCTATCCTGCTCGGTGTTGCTAGGGTTTACAAGTGTTGTAGCATGCAAATGACCGACCTTTGCTACGATGGAAGTCTTGTCCCTTTTGCAGGGTTGCGCCGTCCTCCCGCTTTATCGACAGAGTGGAAGGTCCTGGCAGTTGCGCAGCAGGCGACGCGGCTTTATTGACCCTTTTATCGCCTAAAACGGCAACGGGGGTGCTTGCGTCACCACGTGGGCGTGGCAGAGGCCATGTGCGTCTCGCCGTACTTCCTTGGCCGCAACGTTTCCCTTCAGGCCCGAGGAGGCCTGAGGGGGGATTCCTATTGGATTCCCTCGAGGTGCGCTGGCGAGGGATCCCCTGAGGCCCTCGTTTCCACTTCAGTCCCTCGAGGGGAGTTGCCTCTCGAGGGTCCCGCCAAGCGGTGATGCCTGGTCCTTAGTCGTTTCGTCTGACTGGCCAGCGTGCGAGGCCTGGGGGGTGGGTTCTCCATACCCCAGTTCCCACTGGGCCGACACTCACTAAAACGTAAATTATGTGTGCATAATTATTGATCGGCTGATCATTTGTCAATCTGGCTTTACCAAAGCAAGATCCACTTTTGAAACAACACCGGGCTCACGTTCATGGCCATGTTGAAGAACACAGCGGTCGGCCGGTCGTCTGCTCGGCAAGGCCTGCAAAATCAAATCAACCACCGGCAGAAGTCAGTTCAGTTGATACTAATGACTTCAATAGACCGAGCCAAAAGTAATAAGAACAATTTCGTTAGACTGAAACCCCTACCAGAGTTGCCGGAGCTTTAATCGTGATCTATTCCGTATTCTTCATGCAATTCCCTTCAAGACTTCAACATCTTAAAAAACCAGGGATATACACCATAATGTACGCACAGGTTGCAGCAACATTAGATCAACACTTGATTAATGATTAAGAACATATATATCTATTCATAGATTACTCATTGTACAATAGTGTCCAAAGACATAAATGGTTTGCTGATTGTTGTCCTCCTCCTTCCATAACTAATGAGTTTATATATTTCTAATAAAGGAAAAACAATTGAACGCACCTTGTTTTTGGTTGTGATTCTATTTTTCATTTGCAATGGATACAAGTAATCCAATCTTAACTATAATGAACATATGATAGGAACTGAGATTATTTTATGTCGGATGGCAGATTTAGAATGACACATTTTTTGGATAGAAGACTTTATTGAGTGGCTGATAATTTGTCAATCTGGCTTTACCAAAGAAAGATCCACTTTTGAAACAACACCATGTTCACGTTCATGGCAGCGTTGAAGAACACAGTGGTCGCTGCTCGGCAAGGCCTGCAAAATCAACCACCAGTAGAAGTCAGTTCAGTTGATACTAATGTCTTTTTTTTTTCGAACTTCGGCAATGCCTTTGATTGATAAAGTCGAAAAGAGTTGGACAGTTTATAAGGGAAACCGGCCGAAAACCATACAACACAACGCACCACGCCGGCCCCAAGGCCACGCCCCAAAAACGAGTCGCCGACTACGTCACCCGAGCAACCACAGCCGACACAAACACGGCGGAGGCAACCTCAACGCAAGGAGAAACCCGGAGCCGCCGCTCCGACATCCACGCCGGTCCCAAGACCACGCCCCAAAACAAGTCGACGGCCATGTCACCCTAGCAACCATAACCAACACAAAACACGGCGGAGGCGACCTCAACGCAAGACGAAATTCGGAGCCGCCGCACCGACATCCACGCCAGCCCCAAGGCCGCGCACCACCTAGCCGAAGACGAAGAAATCGTCACCGCCAACCACCAGCACACCACAGACCCCCTCGGACCGGTGGAACATCCAAGACGAGGCCCCAGGAGGCAAGCGACACAAAAAGTGCCGCCCTCTCCCGATCCCTTGCGGGATCTGGGGTTTCCCCCGGAGAACCCGGACGAAGCAGTGAGAGCACCGTCACGATGACGCCTCCAAGAAGGTCACGCCAAAGGTGTCGCCGTCGTCGGCCCAGGCCAAGAGCCCGGGCAAGGCTTTCGCCCGCCGATGCGTCACACACCCCGCAACCGCCCTCAAGGACTGGCCAGACCACCAACTCGATCCCGCACACCGACCATCGGCCCCACGCGCCCGATGAACAGAGGCCACGAACGGAACTAGGCGCCGGGGCCTAGGTCCGCCTCCCGCGGAGCCACCTCCTGGCTTGGCGTGATACGAAGACCACCATCCGGGGCCGCCGCCCCGGCATCCGGGCGCCACGTCCACCGACGAACACCCTCACGGCCGAGCTGACGAACACGACGAAGAGATAGCGATGTCCTCAGCGAAGCCGGTCGAACTGGGCAGCGTGGCCCAGCATCCAACGCGCCACAACGCCTAGGCTCCCCGTCGCCGCGACGAAAGCCGCCGTCCGGATCATCACCGCTGCTCTAGACCGAGCAGCCGCCACCGCACCTGGACCGGAGACCATCACAGCCGCAGACCTCCACCACGGACCCGACGCCACCATAGAGCTAGGCGAGAGCCAATCTCAAAGCAGCCACGCCCACTGGCCGACCTCCCCAGGCGCTGGAGAAGGAGGACGCCGCCGCCGTAGCCCGGAGCGCCGCCACGGCGCACCACGACCACCCGCCCACGCCAGCAATGTCCGCGGCCCGCAAGAGCCCAGATCGGGCCCTCAAGGACCACCGGCCAGAGAGGAGCGGCCGCAGCGACGAGCCCAGCTCCAGGACCTTGCAAGCGCGCCGAAGACCTCCTCCGCCGCCACGAGACAAAGCGCACCCGGAGCCGGGCGTCGACCTGCACCACCGGAGAAGTCGCCGCCGCCGCCGCCGCGCGAGAGCTGAGAGCCGGAGACCTCCCCCAACGCCGCCGTATTGGGAGCGAAGGGGCCCGCCGCCACCGCGGCAAGGGCAAGTGGCAGCAGCGGAGGAGGAGGAGGGCGGGGGGGCCGCCGCCGGCGGCGGCTAGGGTTTGCCCCCGGGTCGCCACAGGAGGGGCGACACGGGGTCGGGCTTCTTCTAACTGTTGATACTAATGTCATCGATAGACCGAGCCAAAGTAATAAGAACAGTTTCCTTAGACGGCAACCCCTACCAGAATTACCTGAGCTTTAACGTGATATATTCTATTCTTCATGCAAGACTTCAACATCTTAAAAAACCAGGGATATACACCATACTGTACGCATAATTTGCGCACAGTTTGCAGTAACAAGACGTGAAATTTAAAGATAGTTGTGTTGTTAGGAACTCGAAAAAATGCACACAAAAACAGATAATATTTTATCTATATTGAACTAACTCATGTCTTTTGTTTAGAATCTAGAAACCGACAACATAATATAAACACACTCACGGTATGTCAAGATCGGACAAATAAGATATCGAGATTTAGAAAACTACAAATACGTCACTGACCAGTCAAGAAAATTGTGAAATCCCCCAACACAAGCGAGGCCATGCATTTTTGTACAGGATCGAAATCTTGGGGAAGTTTATCTATCGCTGACCAACTAAGTATCATATTTGAATGTATATTAGTGCAGCTACCTGAGTTGGATTGAGAATTTTAAATGATCTCTCCTACCATAAAGGTCCTCCTGCTACTCACCCGTCATCCATCCGGAGCACCTGGTGGTCAGCCCAAATGATAATGGCCGAGTGTTTGCATGCGAGACTGTCGGCGGCGGGAGCAGCTACTTCAATGAGTTACGCGTCGAAGCTCTCGACACCATCTCGGTGACTCAACTAAAAGGACCTCGTCGCCGTCGCGGCCAACACCAGCAGCACGTAGGCGAAGATGAACCCACGTGCTCAGGGGTGGACGTCACCCCTATCAGCCTATCAGGAGGAGGAAGATGTCGGAGAGAGGGCCGTGCTGAGGATGGGAGGAGACGGGGGAGGATGGGATCAGAACAACACGGTGGAGGATGGGAAGAGCAGGAAGACTCGACAGAAGTAGCTGAGAGGCACCATAGACAGTGCATACCTAGGGAGGTCTGGGGGGGGGGGGGGCACAACGGTTTGAGATCCTGGTCAGCGGCGGCGACGGTTGTAGGACGGAGGCGACACAAGAAGCTCTTGAAAGCACTCGAGAAGGGGAGGAGGCGCTGGGAGAGGAGGTGGCGTTTGCTTCGCTTGGCTGAGACGGGTCTACATTAGTTTTTGTTGGGTTGTAGCGCACGAATGCGGCCCGATGAACCACAGTGACCCGATTTGATGTCCAGAGCAGCTGCCCTCAGGATAGTTGGCCCACTTAGCTCATCTAAACGAAAATGAACGGACAGGATGACTCAGGAGAAAGATCGGACGACAGAGAAGACAGAGTGCGTGAGAGGCCTTGTTTTTGTGCCAGTTATAATATTCCTAATAACCTTGTCAAACGGAATTGGCATTGAAGTACTAAGTGTGTTTTCTGTTCTGAACAAGAGACAATAAAACACTTATTCTTCGAATATAGTTTCGCACGTTTCATATGGTCATCTATCCAAATAGCATCCAACTTAGATCCACCCAAGTATGTGGCCAACGTTTTTGGTAACTGGTTGCATGAGATAGATAAAAAGCTTAGAACGGTTATTAGGATGGGAGCAATTGAAGTTATTTGGTCGCTTTGACTTAGTAGAAATGACAAGGTTTTCAGTGAGAAAGATGTTTCTCTTTTGCAGGTTCTCTACCGTTGCACGAATACTCTTCGTACATGGTCCACCTTACAACGTGTGGGATATCGAGAGACTTGTGAAAGCTTGGAGGAGGTGACAAGGGACATTTTCTCACAACATGGGTGGCCGCTTGATCGCCGGATTGGACCTCCATAGGGTGATAAGCTTGCTATGTCATAGGCGTTTTACTTTATACTCTGAGTGTAATTCGTTTACTTTAACTGATGGATTGCGGCTGTGTGTATTTGTTATGCGGAGGCCGGGTGTAATACTTAAACTTGAAATTTTAAGTAATAAAACTCTTTATCTAAAAATACTTCACTCCAGACAGATATCCTGAAACCTTCTGCTAAAAAAGCTGCGTGAAACCTGGCTTAAGCAGCTGGGCTTTAGACTTTTAATACGCCAGTAAGATGAGATGCTTTTAACACTAGGATAGCATCACCAGACCTTTCTTCTTCTTGATCTCTTTTGAAACGGGCACCAGATCTAATTAGGTGACGCTATACGGTGCAATAATGCTTAATCAACCAGATTAATTCAGATGCTCCATTAGCTTATAGTATGAATCCCAAATCTAGCCTTGCATCACGTGTCCACTTGTTGGAACAAACAGTTACAAGTTGCTGCCACACCTTGCATCTCACGTGTCCACTTGTTGGAACAAACAATTAGAAACTGATGCCACGTATTAAATTTTGCATGAGTAAGCTGCCAAAACTTCTTACATTTAGTTACAGAGGGAGTAGAAGATAACATATCATATCAAGATGGAGTTTAGAATCACTAAGAAGGAAATGTGCTATAAATGGAGTTTGGAAGAGAGAAAGTCAGCCCTCCACGATTCGATATGTTCCCGTCCAAGAAATAAAAATCTCAAGATTTTACCGACTCATAGTCATAATTGTGATAGAAGCGTACGTGTGACACCTACAATATGAGTTGCACATTGTCAACTAAACTATTGGCTCCTCGCCAGAAAAAAAACCAAACTATTGGAGAGCAGGTAGTAAGCAGCAAGGTTGATATCAGTTATCGGGTTCCTATCTTCTACATGATGGATATTAGGTGATATTGGATGATATGTAGCTATACCCCACTTAAAAAAACTATATTGGAGGAAACAATTTATCATTCATTTATTACTTTGTACCATCTTTACATTGAGAAGTGTTATGTTACGGTAACTAATTACGTTACTTCATTTGCCTCGCTTTATTAATTTCATCTCACCTCATGTTTTTTTACTTATGTGGCATCTATGTTACTACCTATTTTACTTCCACTATGAGTAATCTAAGATACATCGATCATAGTATAAAATATTATGCATGCCCTTAATAATTCACTAAATTTGTAAATGCCTGTTTTATTTTTAAGAATGCTTTGCTATAGAATATGTGCCATCTATGTCAGGTCTATTTTGCAGCCAAATATCCGTCCATATTGGTAGTTATAGCGTTTGATATATGTGAAAGAAAAACTATTTACGAAATGATATTTGTCATCTTTATCGGTAGATCACAGTAGGTCATCTAGCTTGATCACAGTAGGTTCCGAATGGGTAAAAGGAGCTTCCCAAGCATTTTTCACCACCTCGTTGAACTCGGGTATGCGAAGCCAAAAGTTCTTGAACTTGAAGGTCCTAGTCGACGGGTGCCGCGGTCATCGGCAATAAGCAACAAGCAATGGTCCGAAAGGGAAGACGAGAGGGCGTGTAGGATGTGCGTTCCGTAGCGGATGTTCCATTCCGTGTTGCAAAAGAAAGCATTTAGTTTGCAAAGGGTTGGGTCGGCTCGTCCATTGCTCCAAGTGAACCTACGGTTTTGGAGATGTATTTCTTGGAGCTCACAAGCGTGTAGCATGTTGCGGAAGCGGTTGATTCTACTTCGGTTGACGTTAGTTTTGTTCTTATCTCTCGCCCGAAGAATTTGGTTGAAATCACCGAGAGCCAACCACTAGAAGGAAAAAGGCTACTGCTGGCGAGCTGTTTTTGCCTAGCGCTGGCGAACAGCTATCCGCCAGCAGAGCTACGCCAGTGGTAGCCTTTACCGCTGGCGAACAACTGCTCGCCAGCGGTAGAGGCGGCCACCGCTGGCGAACGGCGGCTATATTCGCTAGCGGCACTAGGCCACAACACTGGCGAATGAACCTTGTTCGCCAGCGGTGCTGAACCCGCTCGCCAGCACTGGTCCCTGGGGGGTAGGGGCCTGTTCGCCAGCGCTAATATTTATGTTTGCTAGCGGTCTAATTTTGGAATTAAATATTTTAATTTAAAATAATGCATTACATGATTATATATATATACCAGAATTGCAGTACAGTAATTTCAGAAAGTTAAAAGTGTACAAAATTCCAGAAAGTTACAATTTGACAATACCAAAACATAGATTCACATATGCATTTAAAACATGTTCATGGCATTACAAAAATGTTTTCATCATACACAAACATCGGAATTAAGTCGTAAGTTCTCCAAGAACTGGTAGACGGTAAGTTACAATCATCACATAGTCATGGCGGGTAATGAAGTGTTCTAGCTTCCGGTTCCAACCTTCTAGCTTCATGTCCTTCTCGTTGCTCTCGACTACTTCATCCCTATACACAACACATATATATAGTGTTAGAACATAACAATGAAATTATCGACATATTGAATACAGAATGTAAACTAAATCATTTTAGTGTGTCTAGACACACGATTGTGTCACACACACCATCAAATCTAGGACTTATCCTTACTCGGCTTCTCGTTGCTCGGCTTCTCCTTGGGCTTTAGCGGGAAAGGGCGACAACCTTCTAACGAGTTGAAGGGTCTGTAGTCACCCTGCTGTTGTATGAGCGTTTCAATCGCAGTGTTAGAAGTTGGTTTCCTGTTGAGGTGGAATATCCCGCCTCCGCGGGAGACATCCCTACAGATTATTCGCGCAAGGTCCTGTTGGATGCGTCCAAACTCCTTTCGGATAGTGCCATCAGAGGCATTCGCCGTGTCCACGGCCCATTTATCACAAGCGCTTGGATATCGTAGACGTTCCTCGTCCATGAGGTACTCGCGCATTTGAAAAATGAGGTACCAGGCGCCCCTCATACTACCTGGCGCCTTCTTGATGCAAGGGAACTCGAGCCTCTGGTGGAGTGCATTCTTTCCTCGCCTTATGTTGGGCCTTGTGACTTTGCCTCCCTGGTAGACGAAGCCATTGAGAGCATCATCGAGAACCCTCTTGATGTGGGTGTAGTCCTTCTTCTTCTCATGACTCCCCGCGTCAAGAAAAAGTGAAGATGCAAGTTTAGGTATAAGACGATGAGGGTGCCGTATTTGTTTCTGCGCAAAACATTTCGGAGAGACAATTAAACCTTTGTGCATGGAAATGAAATGATAGATATGAACGAAAGATAGCTGATGACTTACTCGGGAAAGTAAGGCAAGAGAAAGGTGTCCTTCTTGACATTCTTCAAGAAGCAAGATTCTAAGAATTCAGTTGTCCGTCTCTGACCGTCAGGGTTTTGCAACCATCCTTCGAGCATGTAGAAGGGGTCAATTACATAGGTGTGGGGGGTATTCTCTCTAAGGATCTGATGCTCCATACTGAGCGCCATAAGGCGAACCAAGCTTGGGCTGAGCGCATTCATATGGAGCATGTCGAAGATGTCATCAAATCTGATGAAGAGCATATGACCGGGATCTTTATCGACAAATTTGCAACATTTTGGTACCTTTCCCATTAAAATTGGGAATGTCGGATTACTATCCTTGAGAAGATTTTCCTCCAAATAGAGAACAGTGTCATGTAGGTTCTGCATATCCGCATTCACGATCTTGAGAATCTTGGGCGGCAGCATTGGTTTACCTAGCACATGGATGGAATGCCAGTTCTGGATGGTTATCTTGTCATGAACCCGGCGCGGCTTGACCTTAGACCCCGGCTCTTGCTGGATCATGAACTCAACAGGAACTAATTTCTTAGTTCTTTTTCGCACCTTCTTGGAAGCCTTTGGCTCAAACGCCTCCTTAACTGCATCACGGACTGCGTCCTGGCTGATACCATCTTGATCGGGAGCTTCAGGTGTTGGTTGAGAGTTGAAAAGACGCTTGGAGATGTCGGTTATGTCAGCCCCACCGGGTATCGTCATTTCATCACGGCGGTCTTGTGTATTCTCATTATTTTGAAAGAATGTCGGCTCGTGAACGTCATCAACGAAATAATTATCGGGGTCATGATTGTCATCTCCGTCGGTCTCGGGGTCTGCAGGTGGATTTGGCTGTAGGGTGGTCGTAGGACGAGCGTCCAAACGAATAAGTGATTTTGGCCATTTCATTGCCCGCCCGAAGCAATCGCCAAGGGTAAATTGTGAATCGGCATCCGCGGGTTGATTGGGAGGATCCAAATGAGCACAACCCGGGAACACCCGAACCAAGGAAATCTTGAACAAATGATCAGGCAAAAACCTTGTGGGACACACGCGGTTAAGCGGTGCAACAATGTTAGCCTTTGCCACATCCTTGAGCTCATTATCCACCATGAGCAGCAATGTGCATCCCACCTCGTCGGCCTACAGAAACATATATTACCATGAGAGTATGACAAGGATGAAGAAATTAATGACGTGTCGGTGTGCAAGTAATTACTGTGAGGGCGTTGAGCTCTTCTAATGGCGACGGACCGCGGACGGCCGTCAGTATGCAAGTGATGGAAGGGATGCTACGAGGCATGTTGCCGACCTGTGATGGTGCAGGTGTAGGGTTGGCACATGGCGTATGGTCAAGATTAGTGTTGGCAGCCGCGTTTTGCACAACAGGCTGAACATTGATCGAGTTGCTGGAGCCTAAGCTGATCATAGGGAATGGTCCTTGTCTGCCTCCCTCAAACCAATTTCCGGTAGTCTCGCAGAGGGAAGGAAGGATGGCGTTGATCGTCTTGGCCACGGTGTCCTGGACTTGCACCGGAATGTTATCTTTGACGGTCGCCAACTCCTTCCTGAGAGATGCTTCCACGCTGCTCTTCCTCTCCTTTCGCTCCTCCTTAGTCTCAGGGTAGTAGAAGGCATGTTTGTGGCCACTGTCGGCCCCCACCACACGGCCACGATGCGGGCCTTTAGTCGGCGACACATTCTTTACCGTGTTATACGCCTGGTGGAAAGGATTGTCCCATAGGCCAAGGACCTGTGTTGAGGAGCCTTCGGACTGAGCTTGTGCATGAGCTTGTTGTTCCTCCGCAAGCTTCTGTTCAAGGTCCTTCACCTTCGTGTTGGTAACAAGTTGACCGGATTTGGGGTCTTTCTTGTAGCGGGCCCTGATAAATTTTCTCGCTTGCGGGTCTTCGAACACGTCATACGGGTTCGTTCCTACCCTTTGTGCGTCCTCCTTTTCCCAAATGGGTTCTTTTCCCGAGTAGCCGCGGCTTCCGAGACTATGGGGAGCTATGTTCTTGCCATGCATATTCTTGCCCCATTCCCGAAGCGCTATCTTTGAAGTGAGCTTCTCATTGGCGAGAAAATCATTGCACTGCTCTTCAGAAATTGAGAGCCACTTCTTATGTATCTCCTCGAAAGCGGCACCTTCAGAGATTTTCTCCCGCACACTCGATCTCCAAGTGGAGAATGAAAGTGCATGGTTGCCCCCATGCGTGGTTTTGGTAATTAATGAAAATCCTTATGGACTAATGTTTACATTGAGATATTCTTATAGATCTTGTCCATGGGAAATTATAGGAGTTCATGCGTTGGACTCTTCAAGAGATTTAATGACGAATGCTCTATTCAAAGGGTTTATATGAAGAATGGTCATGTGTAGAGTTGAGCTCATTGCAAGTATGACTTGGAATAGAAGATTGAGTCAACAATCATGTTTAACCCCAAGCCATCATACATATCAAGAGAAAAGATGAAGTGCAAGCTCAATATGATGCATCTCGTAAGATATCTTTTGATTGAAGCTTGCAAAGGAGACATGAAGACAAAGCTTAGCGAGGCCCTCCCATAATGGAGTATGGAGGATCATTTGGAGAAGTCTTCATAAAGCATGTGCTAGCAGCAAGCACAAACAAGAAAGGTGTTTCAACCTGAGAGAGTCAAGATCGTCATCATCTAGCTCAAGTGGAATGCTCATGGCAAAGGTATGATCTTGATAGGGCTATAGGATAGATAGGCGTATTATCAAGAGGGGCTCTTGAGTGAGTAACTTGATTGCATCTTTGTGGATAGCTCAAACCTTTGCATGCTTGGCATATCATCTTTCTTGGTTCTTATTTGGTTTTTCTCCGTGTTGAGTTTTGGTGCTTGTCGTGATCTTCATGACAAGACCAAGTCCTTCGAAAATGATTTTACTTTGGAAAACTTGTTGCCTTTTATCCATGTGAGGATTTAGAGCTTGGTTTATCTTCATACTAAGCTCTAGGTCATCAAAAACAGATTTCGTATGAATATCTTGTTGCGTTTTTTATGAAGGAGTTTTTACTGGTTTGCATTGTTTAGGAAAGTTTAACCTTTCTCCATTTGGTTTTATCATCACATGATGGACTGTGATGTTTCTATGCACATTTAAGTAGAGCTTGTTGTAACGATTCCAACGAGCCAAAAATCATCGAAAACGGAGTCCGGATGGAAAAGATATTGACGTTTTCGTTTATCAGTTTATGCTATTTTTTGCTGTGGCGGTAGTACCGCCGCGGTACCGCCCGAAGTACCGCCGGAGCTAACAAAAAGCCGCTTTTGGCGGTACCGGGAGCGGTAGTTCGGCCGGGGCGGTAGTACCGCTGCCCGGGGCGGTAGTACCGCTACGGAAGCATGTTTTCAGCCCGTTTTGATGCCCTAACTCCCTAGAGGGGCGGTAGTACCGCTAGGGCCAGCGGTAGTACCGCTACGGCGCGAATCTGCACCCAACGGCTGGATTTTGGGTTGAGCTATTTAAGGGGCCTTCTTCCCCAATGGTTTTCTAAGCTTCTAGCAAGTCTTTCTCCTCTCTCTCCTCCATTGTTGCCCTTTAGAAAGCTTGCTCTTCCTCTCCATCCCTCCCATGGTTCTTGCTAATATTTGAGTGAAAGTGAGAGGTGATCTTGATCTACGTTTTCACCGGTCGATTTCTCCTCTAAGTGAGGGAAACCTTGTAGATCTTGATCTTGGAGTTCTTGGTGCATCTCCTCTTTGTTCTTCATCTCTTATTCCCCCATAAGCATTTGTTGCTTTGTTGGAATTTGAGAGTGAAGGATTTTGAGCACTTGTGCTCTTGCCTTTTGCATTTGGTACATCGGTGTGCTCTCCACGAGGATTCGTGGAAGTTGAAAGTTTGTGAGCTTGTTACTCTTGGGTCCTTGGACCCTAGACGCCTTTGTGGTGGTTGGACCCTTGTGTGGTCACTTGAAGCCGTTCGGGAGCCCCCAATCCCATTGTGGGTTGTGCCCCGAATTGTTGTTGGAGGCCGTTCGGGAGCCCCCAATCCCATTGTGGGTTGTGCCCCGGATTGTTGTTGAAAGGCTCCGGATTCCGTCTCGAAGGAATTCGGATAGTGGAAGGTGAACCAAGCCTTTGTGGTGCCGTTCACCGGAGAAGAAGGTGAAACCTTTATGGTTGTTGAACCGTTGTGTCGGTTCACACCTCTCCAACGAGACATACTCCCTTAACAAGGAGGAACTCGGGAATACATCCTCATCTCCGCGTGCCTCGGTTCTTTCTATACCCGAGCTTTTACTTATGCACTTTACCTTATGATAGCCTTCGTGCTTGAAGTATTCTATTGCTATCACCTTGTTGTTTATCTTGCTTAGCATAAGTTGTTGGTGCACATAAGTGAGCCTAGTTTATTTAGGTTGTCGTCTTGTTAATTTAAACACCTAGTTTTATTCCGCAATTATCAAGCCTAAAGCGGAAAAGTTTTAAACCGCCTATTCACCCCCCCCCCCCCTCTAGGTGACATCATTGTCCTTTCAGAGAAGGCTTTGGTGAACTTGCCGAGAGCGAATGAGTTTGCAATGTTCTTCCGGGGATGCAGGCTTTCGTACTCGGTAGGGAACTTGTAGCGTGCGTGAAGCTTCTCGATTAGTTGCAAGGCCGTAGCAGAATTCCCTTTATCTCGAAGGCCTTCGGTGTTGAGGTTGTCGAAGGTTCGAACAATGCATCCCAAGGTGTTGTCGTACCCTTTCACGACATTTATTGGCGCTGTAGGCGCGCCGCTTTTGGGGTCCATCTCATCGATAGCTTCGCGGAGGGTCTTGAGCATGTTGGGACGCCTATCCTTTCGTGCAAGCTTGGCTTCACTACCGGACGTGGCATCGCCAGCCCACTAGTAGTGGTGTCGCTGCCAGTGGTGTTGTTGCCGGTGGTCTCGTTGCCTGATGTGTCCTCATGGCCGACACCACTAGTAGTACCGGCAGCATGATGGGCTTCCTCCATCTCATTATCTGCGTCGCCCCCAAGCATATTTATATGTGCATCCTCGTCCTCCTCCACCGGGTCTTCATGTATCTTCCGAGAACCCCCCGCCTCCGAGTTGTGACTCATGTTTCTAATGAGTAGAAAGAACATAGTTAATACACATATAATAGAAAGAACATAGCTATCTAATACTCAAAATATGTCATATTTCTAACACAATCATGCTAAAATTTCACAACAAATTTCGGCATGACCTTTGCTAAAAATAGGACATATCGAGTACCTGAATTGCCGGAACGGAAGTTAATCAACATTCCGGCGAACTCAAGGGTCTCATGTGCACCTGCAAACATTTCATAACATCGACATCTCATACACAAGCCACAAAGGCTACACAAGCCACAAACTCCGGCATCTCATACACATCACAAGTATTCATATACAATATTCGAACACAAATAAATCCACAAATCACAAACATGTAAGAAAAACTCATAAAAATCCAAAAACATAGACACAAACCTATCTTCAAATCTGTTTAAAAGTTCCAACTTTGGAGCCTTAAAAAATTATCAAATATTTTTCCAATTGACATTTTTCTTCAACGAATCCATTATACAAAGATAGTACCGCATACTAATTAAAAACCAGAAACCATAATAATAAATTTCCTAACACCTAAATGAAGTTGTGTTTTGAAGCAATGGCAGAACAGGTCCAACTACACTTAGCATTTTTTTGCAATTCTTCAAAATCCAAAAAATATTCCTAAACCAACCTAAAGTCTATATATACTAATATCTACACTAGCATACCCAAATATTAACCTAAACTAACCTAACATTGGTACTAACAACCTAACAGTGTCACGAACATTTAACCAAACACATTGTGTGCACAAATTGGAAGAGGAGGGGAGGGAGAGAAAGAGGGAGAGGGAGGGGAAGAGGAGAGAGGGAGGCACCTCGGGACAGAGGCGCGGTGTACGGAGGGGGGCGGGGTGCTCGCCGGCGTCGGGCGAGGTGGAGGGAGAGGAGAGGTGGTCGGAGGCGAGGGGGAGGGAGAGCGGCAGCGCCGGCGTCAGGAGCGGGGTAGGGAGAGGAGAGGTGGGCGCGCCGCGGGGTAGGGAGAGGAGAGGAGAGGTGGGGGCCGGGGTGCTGGCCGGCGGCGTCGAGGTGGGCGGCGCTCGCGGGGAGGAGAGGGATCAAAACTGTACAAGCGCAGGGAGGGTCTGTTTGATTTGAAACAGAGAGGCGCGCGGTTATGCCCGGTGAGATCTTACCGCTGGCGAACGCAATCTCCTGTTCGCCACCGGTAATCGTAGCGTTGGCGAACAAAGTAGTCTGTTCGGCAGCGGTATGCTCACTGCCGCTGGCGAACAAACTGGTTTGTTCGCCAGCGATAACCTGGGACCAGAGATGCATTTGAGAACATTTCAAACATTTGAGAACATTTGTGCATTTGAGAACAGTTCAAACATTTCAAATACATTTTTGCACTTGAGAACACATTTCAAATAACATTTCAAATATGCAATTCAAATATTCGTGTGTCGATCATATGCAATTCAAACACTTGTGGATTCAAATCTCTCATACACGGCCATATGACTTGTGGATTCAAATTACATGGCCATAGTTTCCAAAATATGAAGAAATACAAATTATGATACATAATGCCCGTATTTCTCATCGTTTGACAATCTTCTTGCCTTTCTTGTTTGCAGTCACATAATTTAGCCCCACGTCATGAGTTCTTCTTTTGAATGGTTGACCTTGCCGAGGTAACGTGGTTCTGCTTCTTCTTGTGGTGTATGTGGCCGTACCATCATCATAATCTTCATCATCGTCGATATTTGGGTCGCCGAATTCGTTGAAGTCATTCTCGTTGGCGACTCCATCCATTTCGACGATGTTTATTTTGCCTCTCCTCACGACAACACGGCTAGGACGTGACGGGTCGGTTATAAAGAATGATTGAGACGCGTGCTTAGCCAATACCCATGGCTCATTTTGCGCGGTGACGTTTGTGCCTGCTGAACTGCCGGCTTCGGGTAGAACCATGGTGGTGAAGTATTGGTCTTCTTTTGTGACGGTTGATCTTCTAGCCCATCTGACACGGAACATCGGCACCTTCACTCCAGAGTAGTTAAGCTCCCATATCTCCTCGATCCTACCGTAATATCTTAATTGCTCGTCTCCGTCTCTGGTGTAGGATTTCATTGTTACCCCTGAGTTCTGATAATCAGAAGTTGTGTCCTTTGCTTCGGTGTAAAATGTGTACCCGTTTATATCATAAGCTTGGAACGTACTGAGGTTGGGTGCGGGGCCATGTGCCAATGTGTAAATCATTTTTCCTTGTGGAGAACTAATCGAGGGAGGATTAGCGACTAGGTGTTCTTTGAAGCAGGAGGGTGGGGGGGCAGTAATAATCATGCAGCTTCACCCTCTTGGCCCTACGACCGTGATCGTCTTGCTCCTCTGTCTCATCAGGCACCTTCTCTCCTCGACCCCCATGAAGCTCTTCTCTCATATTGAAATGAACTAGGTCGTATCTTGCTTCCGGCCCATCTTTGGTTCTCTCCGCCATGTTGAGCAGAGTGCCAAACAAACTCTCGAACACATTCTTCGTCATATGCATTAGATCAAGGCAATGAGGCGTACCGAGAATCTTCCAGTACGGCAAGTCCCAAAACACGGACCTCGTCTTCCATACACCCAGGAGAGGTTTTGGCGTCTTCTGCTTCTTTCTCGGCGCAAGGCATTGTTGCCAACCATTCAGTAGCTCTAAGATTTCTTCCCCAGACCTCTAAAGGGGCGGTCCCCGGGGCTCATCTTCGTTGTTGAAGAGGTCTCCACGCTTTCTCCAAGGGTTTCTTCGGTAGCCATCTTCAGTGATCCATGTAGACGGTTTTTGAAGACCCGGGATCTTTCGGAAGCTGGAGAATTGTTGGATCATCCATGCACCTCACACATGTGTTATGTCCGTGGCACACCTGACCTGCGACATATCCGTATCCGAGAAAGTCATGCACAGTACATAGCAAGACAGATCTCATAGGAAATATTCTTCTGACACGGTGTCCCATGTTGTGTTAACACCTTCCTCGACCCATAAGGTGTCTAGCTCGTCTTTCAGTACCTTTAGATAAAGATTGATGTCGTTTCCAGGTTGTTTTGGGCCTTGTATTAGCATGCTCATGTGAATGTACTTCCTTTTCATGCACAACCAGGGCGGCAGGTTGTAAATCCATACAAACACGGGCCAGGTGATGTGTGTGCTGCTCTGGCTGCCAAACGGATTAAGCCTGTCGGTGCTTGCACCCAACCTGATGTTCCTTGGATCTGCTCCGAAGGTTGGATATTCAGCGTCAACTGCTTTCCACTGACTTGCATATGAAGGGTGTGTCAGATTTATATTTTCATTACGTTTTGGATCTTTGAGCACTTGCTTTTTTTCTTTCCGCGTGCCAGCGCATGAGCTCAGCTTCCTTACGGTCCGTGAAATACCGCTGGAGACAGGGAATCAGCGGAAAGTACCAAATAACTTTGCGAGGAGCTTTCTTCCCTTTTTTGTATCGAGCGGCATCACACACTGGACACTTTGTCTTCTCCGCATCCTCTTTCCGATAAATGTAGCAATCATTAATGCACACATGATACTTCTCGTGCGGTAAATCAAAAGGGCAAACGACTTTCTTGGCCTCATCACAACTTTTTGGACAGGTGTTGTCCTCAGGAAGGACACCGTGCCAATATTCCAGACTAGAATCGACGCTTATATCGCTCCATTTATATCTTGCCTTCATCTGCAAAACATTGAGCGCAACATTCAAACGGGAATCTTCCGCACCGCAACCTGGATACAACGGAGTATTTTCATCTTTCTCGAGTTGCGCCAGCTTAGATTGCTCTCTAGAAGCTGCTCTGGAGTTAGTGGTCTTCTTTAGAAGCAGTTCTTGGACATGAGGATCTTGCACGACTAAAGTTAATGGTGTCTCGTCTTCCATAGCTGTTTCTTCTGCCACCTCATTATCTCCATCATGATCAGGAGGCTCTTCGTTATCATTATTGTGATCATGTTCATGATCTCCATCATAATCAAGAGGCTCTTCATGATCATTATCATGATCATTTCCTGTCGCAGGTGCCTCATTACCTTCACGATCAACTTCATCGATCAACCACTGAGTGTGGCCATCCATGAAACCACACATGAGCAAGTCCTCTGGCAACATTTTGGAGAAAGGGTTGATCAATCCCAGTAGTTTGCATTTTCGACATGGACATTTTATCTATGTGCGGTTATGTCGAAACATGTCCTCTGTCGCGTGTTTTAGTTATCTGTTCACTACAGCTTCACTCATGGCGGCCATTATCGTTCACCTACAAAGTGTAGAACAAACTCATGAGAATCATACATATACCGCGCTTATCACGAAAAATTTCGCAATGACCTTTCTATATGTAGAGGTCATAATAAGAAAGAGTATCGAAATTTGCCGAAACGGAAATGAATCAACAATTCGGGAATAAATTGGCATCACCCTCCTATTTCACACATATGTGTTACACGCCATCACAAATTTTAACAAATTTATCCCACTTTCATGCACTTCATGTTAAAATTTGACATTTTCACATAATTTTGCATACATAGTGTTCATTTCACACATATTCAAAGAAATAGAGCTCGACCTTTGATTCAATACATGTAGGATAAGAGATAACCAAGCCGAAACACCGACGAAATGGCTATGGATTGGCTCAAAAATCTGAAACTATTTTTTGGGATTGTGAGATAAAACTTTTTGGTGGAAAGTGGTTTTTGGGGGTGGTTTAGCTAGATCCATAAAAAAATCTAGTTTCTATTGGCTAAAAAGAGAGTATTTGAGGGGGGGGAGAGCAAAATCTCGGTTTGGCTCGTGGTAGAGAGATAATTCAATGAAGTTTAATGGAGGGGAAAGGAGGTGGGTGATGCAATTTAATGCTCTGATATCAGGTTACCGCTGGCGAACAAGGATGTAGCTCGCCAGCGCCGCATTGTACCGCTGGCGAACCAACTATTTGTTTGCCAGCGGTTGTTGGCACTATCGCCGCCCGAGCCAGGATACAGCCGCTCCACTACCTCTGGCGGGCACATTTCTGTGTTCGCCAGCGCTATGACACCTACTGCTGGCGAACAAGGACCGCATTCGCCAGCGGTGTTTTTCGGCGACAGTGCTGGCGAGCAGGTTTCGTTGTCCGCCAGCGGTAGCTGTTTTACCGCTGGCTGTGACGGCTATGCGTTCGCCAGCGGTAACAGCGCTGGCGGTCGTTTTTTCTTACTCGCCGGTGCTATCCTGGTGGTTATAAACCTTTTCCTACTAGTGAATCATCGATCTTTGTTAGCCGGTTTGTGTGAGAGAAGCTCCGCGAAGAAGTCATCTTTTCTATTGGAGACGGTAGGGCCATAGACCGTTGTTAATTTGAAGTCTCCATCCTCCACGGAATTTATAATGTGAATGGTCGCGGAGAGGCAAAATTCGTCAACTTGGAGATTGGACACCGACACTAGGGAGTCGTCGCAAAGCATAAGGATGCCTCCCCTTGTACCAATTGCTGGACGTTCAATGAAGTTTCTCAAGAGATTTCCTCCGAGGAAACTAATATGAGGCAATTGTCTCATGCACTTGTTCTTCTGGCCGGGTGACTGAGACCCCTTGGGTTCCAGCTCAAAATATTGATTGGTTTGTCTAACATGATGAACAGAGATGCTCTAAGCCTCTAAGCAGGTAGTAGGCAAAACAAAATCAGAACACAGGCGCAGGTTCAACAGACAGTCGCATCTAAGTTGAACACCAGGGGTTACAGGAGGGCATCCTCCCAAGCAGTACAGATACAACAAAAACGCCCTAGAGCGGGGCTGCAAATCCAGCAGAGAAGCTGGCTGAACTACACTAACAGGTTGTAACAATATTGAGAAACAATCAGGCGCATGCAGGTGACTCCCGGGAGATGATGATCGCCGCCTCTTCCTCCACATCATGGTCTAGCGCCGCGGCACCACCATGGTTGATTATGGCATCGTCAATGTCGTCGTCGTCATCCGGCCCGATCTTGAAGAGGATGCGTAGAGCTTGAAGAGGATCACCTTGGGGTCCACCTGCCCCTGGAAACCTGCCCCTGGAAACGGCGTGCGAACTCGACCAGTGCTCGCTCGATGATGACCTCTCCGTCCTGGATGATGCCCAGGCTGCGGCAAATAATCGTCTCAGCCGTTTTTGCCAGCGGCGCCGCCTTCCTTGTCGCCTTGCCTCGCTCGCTGGTCTTCTTCAGGAAGTAGCCCACTCTTGTGCATATGGACATCCCGGCCATGGTTTTCCTCCTTCGAGTGGAGCGCTTTGGCGGCGATGACATCGGGATGTCAAGGAGGGCTCGCTGGCAGGGCGTGAAGATGGGTTCCAGGGCGTCGATGCGGGCGCTGTCGCTCGGAGCCGAGTTGGCAGGCGATGTCGTGGCGTGTCCGAGCGAGGTAGACCCCTCAAAGCCAGGAGGATGTTCCGGAGAGGTGGAAAAGTGGACGTCGGGGCGGTGATGGCCTCCAGAGCGCGGCGCGCTTCCTCACTTGTGTTTGTGTGACCAATGACGGAGAGACGAACTGGATGGAGGGTCCATCCCTGGAGAGCTGCAGGTGCTGAGGATCCATCCCGTTGCGCGTGCAGGAAGGGAGGACGGAGCTTGGCGATGATGGCCTAGTCGTTGAGGCGTGTGGTGACAACGCAGAGCGTGAGCAGCGTCGGGAGGTGTTCGGCGAAGGGCTTCTGGTTGCACGTCAGCCACACGTCGCAGTGGAGGCAGTCTGCGCTCGGGCGAGCCGGCACCGCCGCTTGCGGCGCCACACCAGCTTATCGACCACGTTCCGGCGAAAGGCGCGCAAGCGGGGTGACCGCGGCACTAGCACAAGCACGCGGCGAGAATAATGGCGGGGAGGGTAGAGCGACGGGGTCCATGGAGCCGCCTGGGGTAGCACATGACGAGGGAGCCGAAGTCGTGCGCGTCGGAGAAAGGCTGGCCGCGCCCAGGGCTCTCGAGGTCGGAGTGGCGGATGCAGAGCGCTCGCGCGTAGCGGCACCCATGCTGTGGTGACGGCGTCCGTCCCTGTTCTCACGGCCGCGGTGGTCACGATCCCTGCCGCTGTCGCGGCCCTGCGCATTGTGGGAGCGGCTGCGGAAGAGGCGTTGCGCCCAGTTGCGGTTGTCCTGGCGGCCCCTCCTGTCGTCGTTGTCACGGTCGCGGCATCCATTGCGATCTTCTTCTTCGCGGCCTAGGTCACCTAGTATATTTCTGGACCTGGTTGAACATAATGGAGAAAATATAATGTAAGTACTGCTTGTATGTCTGCCATAACAACTGAGCATGGTTGTGTAATGTTTCTTAATTCTTACGCGCCAGAACCACTCTCAGGTGTTTCATTAACCAGACGGAGAAACTCAGCCTGATTTTCCTGTATCAACCGCAGGATCTGTGGGTTTTGTTTCCCCAGCTCTTGAAGCATTGGCTGTGAGTAATATCAAACACCGAATGAATTTTAAATTATAAAGAGAATAAATTATAAATTGCTAAATAAATGGGTTACTTTGTACCTGCAAGATTTGAGGATTGGACTGGACCAATGTAAGCAGTGCTTGGAACTGAGAGGAAAAGGAACATCAAAGTTAGGACAATAAACACTTCATTGACCAACCTGCCTATAACTGCAGTGCTAGTACCTGTGGCAGCTGTCTCAATGCATCAAGGGCACCAGCAGCAGCACCAGGATTGGATCCACCACTTGGAACACCCTATTAAGGTATTTTATATGAAAGTTAGCGAATAGACACATCATCATCAGAAAATATGTTTGTTTTCAGAATAAACATTGAACAACAGAGTGGTAGTTGCATATAGTACACAAGAAAGTTGCACAACGCTTTATCAACAAAAAAAGCACAAAATGCTTGTACTTGTTATCTCCATGCCAGGAGACTTTGGAACAGACAGTTTGACGAACATATCTAATCCAGATCGTATGAGATCTTACAAAATCTCCTCCACACAGGACCAACTTAACTTCTAACTTCTTCTTTAAGGGCCGGTCATGTTGGCCGCAATCATGCAAACTTGTATTGATCTATGGCACGGCATGGTACAATAGCAAACACATAATGAAGGACATAATGGTAGACCTCTTGTTCTTTGCCTGAATAGGATGCCTCCACGTCTTTTTTGTCGTCATCAGACTGTAATTGAGGAAAGCGTTAAGCATGCATGAATTAGCTTGAGAAAAATGGATAAGAATGATCGAAGGAGAATTGATATTTACTGCATATATGTTTTGGCGAAACGTACCGTGAAGTTAAATCTTTGTATACTTATGGTGGGACGGTTGGGGTGGGCTTCCGCGGCGTGCCTCAGGGATGCCTCAGCTTCCCATACCTGAACAGCACTGAGACCCCTGCAATCATGTAAGAAGCTGGCTTTCTGAAGCAAAGGCATGCTTCCAGGAGCCAGGCAGCCAACGCCCTGCTTTTCCTGAATGCTGCATTCCAATTCTTCAAGCATCATCAAGGCTCCTCCTTCTCCACAACAAATGACCTCTATATTTGTAAAGAGACCTCTCAATTTTCGGAACTCATCTGAACCAAATGTATATACTGTATAGATCCTAGTACTGATCATGAGGTAGCTGAGCGATGGAAATCTCCCGAGAATTTGCATGTCTTGCTGTTTCATCAACTCTACATTGAACGCTAGATAGGATATGTGCGGAAAAACTGAGAAATCCATCCACGCCGGCCGCCGAGGTAAATGTGGATTAATCAGACACAGAGTACGGAGCTCTGAAGGGGGCACCCACTGTTCCCAGTTGTCAAACTGAAGTTCACTAGCAATTGGCTTTTCCCAATATGAGCCGACCCCCAGACTCTGAATTCCGCGCAGGTTGCAGACAGACTCCACAAGAGCCTCATGTGTGCTCTCGTCCATTTCATCAAAAACAATGTGGAGCACCCTTAGCCGCGTCAGCTTCCTCAGCTCTCTGGCGAAATTTGGGGACACATTCACATGTACTAGCTGCAGCTCTTGCAGAGATGTAAGCTTCCCTATAGAGGCCATCATCTTTGTACCTTCAGAAGCACACAGACATGCCAGTCTCCTTAGCTCCCCGACAGACACCGGCAGTTCTTTCACGCCACTCTCCCTTACGTCTAACGTCTGTAGGAACTTAAGGTCATGCCCTATGTTACTCGGCAGCTCGCAAAAAGGTGTTCTCGTCAGCCCTAAGTACCTCAGATGAAGCAACTTCCCAAGATGATCAAGACACCAGTCACTAGCAGGAGAACCACATCTATCTAGAGCTAGTACACGTAATGCTTTAAAGCTCCCAAGTGGAGGCATCCTACCATCAGAGCACGAGGTAGCAGAGAATGACCTCAGATGTCCCAATTCCATACTAGCAGCGTACTGCTCCGGACACCTATTGTGGATGGCTAATCTACGAACTATGTTGCTGCTTTTGCAGGATAATGATGTGATATCTTGCTCTTTATACTGCATCATGGCGAAGTTTAGTTTGCCTGACAAGTTGAAGATGAGATCTAGCACCATATCATGAACAAAACAACCACCCCGACTGCTACCACGGTCAGGCTCTACCCAACGAATCATGCTTCTGTTTATAAGATTGTTGAAGCAGTTCTCACCCTGCTCCATTAACCCTATCTCTTCTTTATCAGTAATAAAGCCTTCAGCCACCCATTTCCATATCAACGTGTTTTTCTCAACGAAGGAATCTTCTAAGAATATGCTCATGTACAATAAACATGTCTTCAGAACGGAAGGTAGATCATAGTAGCTAAAAGATATTATCTTTCTGGTATTCTGAACAGCTTCATTATCCTCGTCCCCAAAACCAATGGCGTCATACACCTTGGACCAGTCCTCCATTCTTTTACCAGCAATCAAGCTAGCTATTGTGATGATTGACAAGGGCACGCCAGCACATTTCTTTAAAATTTCGTTCATCACTTCTGTAGACTGCATGTCCATACTTAAGCCTTCACCGCCATATATTCTGTTATACAGTAACTTTTTAGAGTTACCATCAGAGAGTTGCTTCATGTTGTAAACTCCGCCAACTAGTTCAGCAACTTCATGACTGCGAGTAGTTACTATTATTCTGCTTCTAGAATTACTATCCAACAAGGCACATTTGACTATTTTCCATGTTGGTGTATCCCATATGTCATCAATAACGATCAAATACCTATTTAAGAAGAAAGAACTCGGATTTAATAGCAATATTCCTGGTTATAATGCATTAAGAACTAGCTAGCATTTGAACACTCTAAACCAACTGGAGGAAAAGAGAGAAAAAATAGCTTGATGAAATAGTATTAGTTTTCTTCTAACGGATGACAAAAGGATGGAGGAAATTAAGAAGAAAACTCATGATAAGAAAACACTACTACGACAAGTCAAAAAGGGCCGCGAACATTCGTCTTCACATGTACATACAGTTTGAAAATCCTTTTGTTTTAAATTTAACCCATTAAAAACAAGGAGCTCCTATTTGCCGTTTAAGCGTGAACTAGGGGGGCTCCGCCTCAAGGCATTTTATATGGGCCACATGCATATAATATCACTGGTCGTATGCACGAATCAATGAGCATGGTGCTAGGTCTTCAACGTCTCGCGATGGTGCCCCAGAGTGTCTCTTTGGGTGGCCCTTTTGCGGAAACCCTCGCAGAGTATGTGAATCAACACGTACACGACCAGAGTATGTGAATCAACACGTACGCGACCAGAACAGAAAATCTTCTAAATCATTGAAAATCGCTCCGATTTCTTGCCCAATAGCGAAGGGAACATTATTCTCTGTAACGATCAACCAAAATCCAAGTGCTTTCCTGAGCACAGCTACCTTCGATCATGGCCTCCGACAACACTAATTTGACCCACGAACAGCAATTCAGAGGAGGTCGAGACACCTACCGTACTATGGAGCCTCCATGTCGTACCTACGGTACACGGGATCCCCCGCCATTAGATTCGCCGACGAGGCACAGCGAGATTCCAGAAGGAGCGGCGTAGCCTTCGCGACCTTCTAAAGCGAGAAGAGCACGACGAATCAATCGGGCTCCTTTCCTTCTAATACAAAGACTTCATGGTTTTATGTGCAAATTAAAAAAAAAATGGGGACCTTAATGATTAATCAGCTATTTTGTGAATTAAAAAATTAGTTCTTCAAAATTCGGGGGCTTTTCTACGAAAAAAATGTCCATCATGGCAGCCAAGTGGCAGAGACGTGTCATGTGCTGAGTAGATTTGTATGAATTTGCTCTAACATGACAAGTTTTTGTACCACTCCAACTCCATTTTCAAGTTCTTGTATAATTCTGCTCTCACCTGACAAGTTGTTGTATGGCTGGTGCTAATACCTCTTAATTATATTGAATATGGTTTTTCATCTGAAAGATTTATGAGCACATGAAGACATTCATGACAAAGTTATAAAGGGGAATGTCATCAATAAGGCTTCGACGAGATAAGGTACTTACTTTTTTCCTATATGGCCGTTTTCCAAACTGTTAGAGGACTTTCAAAAAACTTTAACCAGATCTGGCCCCTCCCAAAAACGCCACACTAAAAGGCCTTCTGACAATCTCAAAGGTTCTGAAAATCTCATAATGCGCCATTCAATATTTCTTATATGAAACTACAAAATCCAAAAGCGGCTAAGTCATTTGATATAAGATATTTGATATGACGTTTCTTAATCTGAGAGCCTCTGACATTGTGAGAAACGCTAATATTAATGGAGTATTCTGAAATTTTCTGAGTCCTTGGAGGAATCTAAGAAAACTCTGACATTGCAAAAACGGCATATCAAATGGCTTATTTCAAATGACTTAACCATAATTTACATTTTATAGTCTCAGATAAGCCAAACTGAATGACGTGGAAATTCTGAAAGCCTCTAAAATCTGCAGCGTTCTACTCCGCATATCTGAGGGTCCATATCCGGCTGAAAGATTTTTTGAGTGGCCATTAATGACCGAAATTCCGTAAAAGGTTCATTTAGGACAAAAGATACGGAAAGAAGCGAGCAAAGCTTTCAATGGGACTATTACTGCCCAGAAATAGCAAAATTCACACCCACTAGGGCCAAACAAATAATTGTATCGCGCAACATAAGAGTAGAGTTCAGATTGTCAACGTAATTTCTAAAATTTCACCGGATACCAATATAGCATTCCCTCGATGTTCTAGACTAGAGTCAAACTAATTTAAATAAATTTAGATATGGTCTAGGTGTTCCAAAATACAACATAATTGGTTAAAATAATTCCATATTATGTTTTGACATTTATTTTGTACTAAAAGGTTTGTGGAGCAAACTTAAATCCTACATCCAAGAAAAATAATACTGTACAAACTTGTATATATGTCATTCAAATTGTAAAGATACACAAGGTTAAATGTGTACCTCTTGTCTGCAAGGAACATTCGCGTCTCGTCAATCAGTTGTTTTTCATCAATTTTTGTGCCAATCATGTGTATATATTTTTGCTTGTCAAGTTCATAGAGGATGTCCATGAGAACTTTCTTCATGTCTGGACTTCGACCCACTGGAACAAAACATCCGCAATCAAATTTCTTGTTAAGCTTGTCATAGACCGCTTTAACAAGAGTTGTCTTGCCCAATCCTCCGAACCCAACAACAGAGATCATCTTGAGATTTTTCTCGGAAGGGTCATTAGCATTGGACAATATGTTTACTAGCTCACTCATTGCCTCATCAATACCAATAAGTCGCGATATCTCATTGTAAAGAGCAG
The DNA here is from genome assembly GCA_026929855.1 of Poa annua. Taxonomy (NCBI): domain Eukaryota; kingdom Viridiplantae; phylum Streptophyta; class Magnoliopsida; order Poales; family Poaceae; genus Poa; species Poa annua. The sequence goes on from CM049430.1 coordinate 86,467,789, forward strand.
GGAGACGAGGGTCAATTGTTATTGTTGCAAAATTGGCAACAACAAGATCAATAATTTTGTATCTATCATACCGTTCCTTCACCTTTTTAACTTGCTTGTCGATATTTTTTATGTCAGTGGCTATTTTGTGGCGAGCCCTGAACCTGGACATCTTGTTCCAGACCTCCTCGAAGAAGCCCTTGAATGTGTGGGTGTTTGTTGGGTCGAGAACCTCGATCCTCACCATGGCGGAGTCGAGGCTGTCCTCGATGACATAGGACAGGTCCCTGACCTAGCCCAAATCCCGAGTTGTGGGTCAAGCTGGTCTAGCGGCACATTAGACACCTTCTCAAGTGCAGCGTCCATGCTCTCGAGCTCATCCTTGAGATCCTTGATGCCCTTCTTCACACGATCCTTCAGCTTGTACTCATCGTGGAGCAGCTTTCCCAGCTTAGGGAGCAGGGTGCTCAAGGCCCCTGTGGAGAACTGCATGCCCACTCGTAGAACTTACTCTCTCTCACACACCCATTCTTTCCTTTTTCTCTCCCTCAGCTTGTATGTTTTTTCATAGGTTCTCTCTCGTTGGATGTGGTTAGGTTGCTACCGCTTGTATCTTTATATAGATAGTTACTACTCCCTCTGTATCAAAATATATTACATCTTATAATATTTTTTGATACGGAGGGAGTATTAGCTAGTCGTGCGACATCTCATATGTTGATGTGGTGCGGACGCGGTGGTCCCACTCTGAAATTCGTGTAAAATACATTCAAGTTATATCTCTAGATGTGTCGGCTACTAAAGTTTTCGACCGCCGTTCACACGTATGAAATATATGTAAGTTTTATCTCGATGCGTAGCAAACCAAAGTTTGCCACCGGAGTTTCTCAGGATTTTAACACATCCATCTAAATCTAGTTAAGCTTGGGCTCGGGCGGGATTAAACTCTAAGTTTGACATCCTTGTCTCACAAAAACGGAACATTCTTTGAGTAGGAGGCAACATTTTCATCCGATATGTATGGTGATTTCATCAATCGTAAGATCTAATCCGTTGGCTAGGAGTTTTGGAGATGCTTACAGGGGTAATAAAGTGCATATGTGCATGTACTATGTTTTTTTTTAAGTTGTCATGCCCATTGCTTCCGTTGCGACCGATCTGTGCTCAAGTTCCACCCTAGCTCGCCCTATGATCTCTGAATTCCTCTTTTTACCTTTATTTCTATACTCTTGGAGAAGCTAAATCTCTCTTGCTAGCTATAAGCTCTTACTTGTATATAGGCTACTTGCCAGGTTTCTGTTAGTGAGCTTGTACATACGGATATTAAGCAAAGCCAAGGTTTAATTAGATGCATGTCTCCATCAGCACCTTTTGGAACTGATAGACCGAGTCTAATGAGTGATCGATGTGCAAGGATCGGAGATACCAAGAGCATACACTGTCGCTATTATATGAACCTGGCCAAAACCATGGATGAAACCCAAGTTTCTGTGCTGGCAATGCTTCAATGCTTGCTCCAGTAAGTGTAGAGAATGAAAGATATCTTACAATCGGTTTCTCCTCCCTCACAAGTCACGACATAGCTTGTTTTTTTTAGCCTGACGATTGTTTGCGGCCTTTTAGCCAACTTGAAACAGCATGCTGCACGACAGCTTGCGTATATGCGAATCTAAAACGGTGAGGCGCCAAGGAAACTCCGTCCTTATTTTAAAATGTAACCTCCCCCAAACGCAAGTTGTAGTACACTAGTACGGCCAAAGAGAATACTGCTTGATTTTGAAAGATTGACTTGGTAGATATATAGAAGCACAGAAAGGAGGCTGCAAGATGTCGAAGATATGAAGACAATAGGAAGCACAGAACAATCGCAGGTACAATACAACAGAGCCTTAAATTGATCGTAGGTATACGACAGAGGCGCCAAAGATCTCAAGACTTGTGTGGACAGTAGGCATGTAACAGTAGATGGTAGATAGTAGACAGTGAATAGTAGGCATGTAACTTTTCATCTTAGACCATCCACTGTGTGGGTTCGAATCAAACAAAATATTGTCAGAAGTAGGAATCGCTTTGATTTATCTGCTAAGTGTAGCATCGCTTGCATGCAACAATGGGACCTACAAAACAGTAAAAAACTCTTTTCTATGATGCATGTAGTGCTCTTCTCCCTCACGAGCATGCACCTTTGCACTCAGCTGGCCCCGCTCAGCTTGGCTGCGTTTGAAAAGAAGCGAACCAAACAATTGATCCGCTTTTTTAGTCTGACAACATGCATCGATGCCCTGCTATGTGATGAACCGAACCATAGAGCTCTATGGTTCGTTTTTCACCAACATAGTGGATGGTCTTACCTGTAGTACTTCGCTCCAGACAGATAGCCTGAAACCTTCTGCTAAAAAAGCTAGCGTGAAACCTGGGCTTAAGCAGCTGGGCTTTAGACTTTTAATATGCCAGTAAGATGAGATGCTTCTAACACTAGGCTAACATCACCGGATCTTTCTTCTTCTTGATCTCTTTTGAAACGGGCACCAGATCTAATTAGGTGACGCTATACGGTGCAATAATGCTGCTAATCAACCAGATTAATTCAGGCGCGCCATTAGCTTATAGTATGAATCCCGAATCTAGCCTTGCATCACGTGTCCACTTGTTGGAACAAACAATTACAAGTTGCTGCCACACCTTGCATCTCAGCGCCCACTTGTTGGAACAAACAATTGGAAGTTGATGCCACGTATTCAATTTTGCATCAGTACATCTGTTACTCCCTCCGTAACTAAATGTAAGATGTTTTGGCAGCTAAATTTGAGCTATCAAAACGTCTTCTATTTAGTTACAAAGGGAGTCGAAGATAAGATATCATATCAAGATGGAGTTTGGAATCACTAAGAAGAAATATGCTATAAATGGAGTTTGGAAGAGAAAAAGTCAGCCCTCCACGATTCGATATGTTCCCGCTCAAGAAAATAAAATCTCAGGATTTTGCCGACTCATAGTCATAACTGCAATAGAATCGTCCGTGTGGTGGATCACCTAGATAGCTTTGAGTGCTCTAGCTAAAAATGTAGATTTGACATGTGACACCAACAATGTTTTGCGCATCGTTTACTAAACTATTGGCTCCCCGCCAAAAAAAAACCAAACTATTGGCTAGCAGCTTGCTAGAGTAGTAAAGCAGGCAGTAAGCATTAAGGTTAATATCAGTTATCGGGTTCCTATCTTCTGCATGATGGATATTAGGTGATATTGGATGATATGTAGCTATGCCCCACTTCAAAAAAATGTAGCTTTATCGGAGGAAACAACTAAGATATCATATCTCGATGCTCTCCTTGCAAAAGAGGTTTGTGATTTGCTCAGCAGTTTAGAGGCTGCTATTCCGGGTTGTGGAAGGGTGATTGATTGCCTCCTAACGGGGACGATAACCAAGCCAAAAAGTAAGGTGGGTGATTATGCTCTATTCAGCATGTCACACAAATGCAAAGACAAGAAGAGTGTCACAGTAGGAAAGGCACTCGTGGTTGTTTCATGGGTGGCTCGGTGGCTTTGGTATTGACCTATGTTTTCCCTTGAGGTGTTTATCATCAAGTGGTAGGGGTGTTGGGTGTTTGAGAGTTTGTCGGGGAGTAGTTCGGTTTGGTTGGTGTGTTGTATCGGTTTTTGCACGGTTTCTCGTAAATTAACTGGGCAATTCTCTCCTTAATTAATATATTGGGGCAAATCTTTTGCTCCCGTTTCAAAAAAAACTTTGGATTTTTCTTCACTAATCTGTTTCAAAACATGCTTTATCAATGCAAGAAATGAACAATATCGGTCTTGAGCATAATAGATGCATGATTATAACTTTATTAAATAGTCATTTATAAGAAGTAAAATAGTGAAGAACCCACTGAATGTTTACTCTAACATCATTGTAAGACTGCTCATAGTGGGAAATAACATAGAGTAGTAACATATACATGTTATTACCCTATGTTACTACATCTATATTGGGGGTTGTATATGTAAAATCATTCATTTATTACTTTGTAGGCTCAGTTACAATGAGAAATGCTGTGTTATGGCAACTAACTATGTTGCTTCATTTGTCTCTCTTTATTAATTGCATGTCAAATTATTATTTTTGTTTATGTGGCATCTATGTTACTATCTATGTTAATTTCACTAAGGGTAATCCAAAATACATCATCGTATAAAAATATAATGCATACCTTTAATAATTCGCTGAATTTGTAAATGCCTATTTTATTTGTAAGAAAGTTTTTTGCTATAGAATCTGTGCCATCTATGTCAGGTCTATTGGGTGGACATATCCAGCCAAATATCATCCATATTGGTAGTTATAGCGTTTGGTATATGTGAAAGAAAAAACTATTTACCGAATTGATATTTGGCATCTTTATTGGTAGACCACAGTACCAATATTATCGGCGCATGAGACGATTTAAAAGATTGATAAGGAGCTGACATGATTAGAACAATATTGAGCTAATTTCAACAAAAAAAAACAATATTGAGCTTGCCGCTCAGCATGTTTGGACAATTGATTCCAGTGTCTCCTCCTATTATTGACCTAACATATCTTCGAAGGGAGCTGTTGGAGGCTGAAGACGTAATACTTGTTAGGAATAGACTTGTTGTATTCCAGGAGGTCAAAGGCCACAATATAAAGGACATGTACAGGTGTGATTATGTAGGAAACCCCCTAATAGTGGGGAGTTATAATTAGACTACAATTAGACTATTATACTTCTAACACCCCCCCTCAAACTCATGTTGGGTCAACAACACTGAGTTTGGAGAGAAAGAAAACATGCTGCGCTCTAGTCTGTGGCTTGGTGAAGAAATCCGCTATTTGCAACTCTGAAGGCACATAATGGAGGGTAACAACCCGATCCTGCACATTTGCACGTGTGTAGAAAGCATCAACACCAATATGCTTGGTCAGCTCATGCTTGACCGGATCACGTGCAATACTGATAGCACCTGTACTGTCAGACAAAAGTGGAGTGGGTGTCGTAACAGAGACCCCAAAATCTGCAAGTAACCACCGTAACCAGGTCACCTCCGCAATCAACGAGGCCATAGCGCGCATCTCAGCCTCAACACTAGAGCGAGAAACTGCTTTCTGTTTCTTCGTCTTCCAAGCAACCAGCGAACCACCAAGAAAAACACAGTAAGCAGAAAGAGACGAACGATCCGTGGGATCACTCGCCCACGTAGCGTCCGAGTAGCACTGGAGCTGGAGAGAACTGGAGCTAGGGAAGAAAAGACGACGAGTACTCGTACCACGAAGGTAACGAAGAACACGAAGAAGATGACCGTAGTGAACCGTGGTAGGAGCTGAGACAAACTGACTCAGAATATGAACAGGATAGGAAATATCCGGACGAGTGACGGCGAGATAGACAAGACTCCCAACGAGATGACGATAGCGCGTCGGATCAGAAAGGGGCTCACCATCAGTAGGACGGAGCTTAACATTAAGCTCCATAGGAGTCTCAACAGTGCGCTCATCCCCAAGAGCAGCACGAGCAAGAAGGTCCTGAATATACCTTTCCTGGGAGATGGAAAAACCATCAGAAGTAGAAGAAATCTCAATCCCAAGGAAGTATCGAAGAGGACCAAGATCAGTCATAAGAAACTGATCACGAAGACGAGCCTTAACAAAGGCGATATACTCAGGGTCATCTCCAGTGATGATCATGTCATCAACATAGAGAAGGAGAAGAGTGCGACCACGAGAAGAAGTGTGGATAAAAAGTGCAGCATCATGTGCGCTAGGAGAGAAGCCGGCGGCGGTCACCACAGAGGCGAGACGCTCAAACCAAGCTCGAGGGGCCTGTTTCAGCCCATAGAGAGAACGTCGAAGACGACAAACCATCCCATCAGGAACATAATACCCAGGAGGAGGCTGCATGTAAACCTCCTCGCGTAACTCGCCATTAAGGAATGCATTCTGCACATCAAGCTGAGACACGGACCAACGGCGAACAGAGGCAACAGCAAGAAGAGTGCGCACAGTGGTCATATGAGCCACGGGCGCAAAGGTCTCATCGTAGTCACGGCCGTGCTCCTGCTGGAAACCACGAGCTACAAGACGAGCTTTATATCGCTCAAGAGATCCATCAAAGCGGGTCTTAATTTTATAGACCCACTTACACGTGATAGGACGAACACCGGGAGGAGGAGAAACAAGCTCCCAGGTGCCAGTGCGCTCTAGCGCAGCAATCTCCTCGGCCATGGCAAGCTGCCAATGCGGATGACGCTCGACATCCCTATAAGAAGTCGGCTCGGAGGTAATAGAGAGACCATACTGACTAGGAGAGTAATGGTCTGGAGCACGTCGCAGACGAACAGGTCGTGAAGAGGAAGGCTCATCGGCAGAAAACGACTCATCAGAAGAAGAGGAAGAAGAAGCAGGAGAGGAAGAATCCGAAACCGGAGAACGAGGAGAACTAGGGGAACTATGAAGGGGTTACGGTGCAGAAAACAATAATTTTCTAGCGAGCGAAACCCTAACTAGACAGGATCTATCTATCTAGTACATGCGATAACGGTGGCGGAACGGGTTACATTACCTCCATGTAGACCGATAGCGGGGATTACGCTCCCGCACAAGCGTTGACGATGAAGTCGTACGTAGCCGGACCTCGAGGTCGCGGAGAACTTGCCGCGATGTCGGAGTCGATGACGCCGGGTTGTCGACGATGATCTGCGTCGACGGGCGTCGGGCGGAAGAAGGCAGAGCGCCAGCACCAGGGCTGGTGCGCCGGAAGCAGAGGGGGGAGGCGCGACGTCTGCAAGGGGGCGAGACGACGTCGCCCAAGCTCCTCAAAAGAGTAGCCTCCGAGCACTCGCAAACATACGGAGCCTAGCGACAACTCCCGGTCATTCAGATCCAGCTGAAATCGCAGGAGTATATCTTATGTGGAATCCCGCAGAGCAACGGCGCTCTGCGGTATGGCTTAGGTGGAGAGAGACCCCCTTCCTCAGCTCGGCGCGGCTCCGACTTGGGAACCACGAGATCGAGAGAGAAATCGGGAATTAATTGGATTTTCCTATGAATTAAATCAATTAATATGCCTTGCTATATAAAGGGGGAAGGGGGTGTGCAAACCCCTTGGCTCCCCCATGTGGGACTAAACAAATGACAAGGGAGAGGGGTTCGGCCCCCACATGGGCTGGCCGAACCAGCCAATGGGGCCCACCCCCCTTGGTGGTGCGGCTCCCCCTCTTGGGCCCTCTTAGGGCCCATATAGGTGGGAGCCCCCTTTTTCCTTTATTTAATTAATATTAAATTAATATAAAAATCCCATTAATTCATAATTAATATATTTATATATAATTCAATATCCCGTGACTCCGAAAACTCTTTCGGACCACCCGAACAACTTTCGGACATTCCTGGAACCATTCCAGACCTCTGCGGAACTCCTTCCGGACCACCGGAACTCTTTCCGGATCATTTCTCTCTCTCCAACAAAAACCTATAAAATTCCAGAACCTATCTCCTAGCGTCGCTAAGACCTTAAGTTTGTTACGCTACGGTTCGGGAATACTCCAGACATGGTTGAGACACTCCGCTCACCAATGATCGTCAGGGATACCTGGAAATATATGACGACCCCTGTGCATTCCACGAATATCGTCGTTGAACCATAAATATGATATTCATTCCCTTTGTCTCTGCGATACTACCTTGTCCGAGATATGATCGTAGACACACCGATGCCTTTGCTGTATCTCGTTACCGACGAAGGTTATTAACTCGTCTGTGACATTACATCTCCATGACCTAGTCATAAGCTGTGCAGCTATATAGATGCAATAACACCGAGTGGGCCCAGAGTATCTTTCCATTACAAGAATGAACAAATCCCGCTCTTGATCCTTACGTCTTGATGCTCTTTCGGAATACCCAAGATGGACACCGTTATTGTCATGCTATATAAGACACAACATTTGATGCTCTCAAAGCACTCCTACGAAGCAACAATAAGTACGGTCTCACGGTCTAAGGAATAAGCTATCATACTCTTATCTATTGCAAATGACAAACATCGTAATACGATCTTATTGCAATACTTTGCGTATGTCCATCACCTTATTCTACTAACAAGATGACCCCATTGTCAACCGACGTCATTGTCCTTGATCGGGAATCTCGATCAACTGTTGCCCAATGGACTAGCTCATATAGAGGCTTGCTAGGGACCTGGTTGTCTATGTATCACACGTGTATTAATAATTCCGATTAATACAGTTATAGCATAATACACAAACCTATTATAAACTTATGAGATAACGCAATAAATACTAATTATTTATTTGCCTCTAGGGCATATCTCCTTCAGTCTCCCACTTGCACTAGAGTACAAATAAACCAGCTGCATTTTACTTTATCAGAATCCCTTATCAAATAAGAATCATTTGATAATGCTTGCTCGTGGAAAAGTGTTACTGCACAATCCATGATTGTACATGCTTTTGCGATTCACGGATATTAACTTGCTTGATATCACCATGTTGTTCAACAACATATATGCAAACACCGCAACTAAGTGAGACTACCGCTTCCCAGCGCTTACTCTGATTATACTAACCAGATAACTGCCCTAAAAAACACACTCAGTCATGCAGAGCCCCTTGTAACAATTACAAACTCGTGATGTCTACATACTTTCGCACCAATGTAGAAAACTTGACATTCAAATGTCAATCCCTTAACTAACGCACATCTACTTCCAGTAAATTCCAAAATAACTGTTCTTATTCCAAGAACATCGGTTATATATCATCGAGCAGATAATATGGTTTCTGTATGATGTCTAATATTACATAATAGACCCACATGTCATACAACCATTACTTTCACGCATCATTACTCCTAATGATCAATTGGATTCCAAAGGACCATCCTTCTGATTCTATTCTGACTCCTCAGATATAATCCAAAACAACTCGACTAACTATTTAAAATTCCCGTTCTATTTCAAAATAGACACTGACTTTCAAATAGTTTCACAATTTCATCCTATTCTATTGGTACAGTTTCACAATGTGTTAATTACACAAAATGAATTCGACTCCCACTCAAACTATGTCTCCACATATTTGACAACACGCGCTCCCACTCAAAAACGTGTCATCCACATATTTGAGTTCCTGAGCTCCCACTCAAAAATATGTTCCATACATATTTCACCTGAGTAAACTAACTACGACTCCCACTTAAATCGACATTTTGGTCAAACCAAAATCATTGATCTACTATCAATTCGAATTTAATACAAACTACAGTATTACATTAATACAAATCTCTCAGACTTCAAGCATGTCTACATAAATGTAGTCAACAAATTTGATCTTGTCCAAGACACATTTCTTGACAAGACATGCTACCGCGTCTTTCTTATAGTCACATTTTCATATAACACTTTATATGACGATTAAACAATCTTATTCCTTAATAAGAATTGCAGCAACAATTACTCTCTTAATCCTTTTAAACGTAACTTGGATTTCCAGGCTGAAGAGCCTTTGTTCGTATTCCGATACTTTCTCAACTTTCTTTGTATTCATGAAGTGCACCTTGATCTGTCAACAAGATCTGCAACACTTAATACAGTGCTGTGACCCGACAGCAATATTAAATATAACAGCACTTTATTTAGAAGTTTCTTTCATGAAAATATTATGATCTTTATGAAGAGGATTGCAAGCAGAAAACAATTTTCTAGTCTCCCTCACTCTTAATCACTAAACTTTCATTAGCAGACATATACTCTTTGGAACACCTTCCAACATAAGTCTGCCATTTTATTCCAAACTTCTAATTCCAATCCATAAACCATAATTCGAAAATTCATATTTTCCTCGGAATTACATAGACAACAAACTGAACTTTGTTTCTAATTGATTCTGGAATACACTCTCGTCCAATGCGAGCAATCTACAAAGAACCATTCATGTATATTCCGAATTATCGCATAATCATATACACGTCGACATTACTGTCGATCCTATGAATTCTTGTTTGAGAAAAATATCTATTTCCTAAAGTGGATATCGACTATAATGTTTCGAACGTATTAGGAGATTCTAAGACTGATTCTGACAGGCCACACTTTATTTAAAATAGAGCATGATTATAATTCCCCACATATCACTATATATGACATTATAATTTTATGAAGCAAATTTCCACAAGTCTCTTGTGTTGAAAACATAATTCAAAAAATACTGTCCTTTGATCGAATTCTGTGAATACAATGTTCACTAATCTTTCTTCTGAAAAACCCCATTTGATCTATTATCAAATTAATCTCAGACTCCACAATTTATCGGGCAAATACTCCTATTTGCCAAAGTCATGGAGGAATTCGAATCAAGCAATAAACACCATTAATTAATCATTAAAAATGACACTCAATTAATTTCCGTTAGTATTGCAACTTCAATACTTGATTTCAGGCTTAATCAACTCAGCACTTGAAATACTTAAATGGACCAAAAACATCCATTACTTCTTTCATTGCTTCTATGACTAAACTCGACGGTGTTTGTTCTAGAAGTAGAACCTTTGTTCATGGGACTAGCTATTTTATCATATCTATAATTATGAATACTTATCATACAATCAATGTAACTGAGATGTGGAAACTTTATTCATAAGATAAAACAACTGACTTGTTCCATAACATAAAACAACTGATCTTGTCTTATTACATGAATAACTTTTCCTTGCAACAATCAAGACACACACACTCGCTCACTATTACAAAAGATCGTATCAAAAACTATTAATGATAACTATGATATCTTGAGGACGTGGACACCAAAAGGCCATCAACTCCTTGACTACCAGCTTCAGCGCCAGGTCACATCAAACTGCGCCGCATATATGTGATAATCAGAACCTGTTTCACAAACAGAGCAATTATCAAACATTTCATCATATACCATGGGCGAATTCATAATTTTGCATATATCAAATATATACCTATAGCATCGAAGATCTCTCCTTCGATGGAATCAACCTTCAGAGACTGGAACTCACGTACGAACGTGTAGAAGTTCATATCGTCGGCTTTCAAAATGTACTTGCGCACATGCTTCTCATAGCTAAGAGGTAGAGATATCAGGACAGTCCGAATGGCACAAGAATCTGCCATCCAGTAATCGAAGACCATCGTCAGCTGGAAGTAGATGTCATACAATCTCTTCAAATGTGTCTTCAGACAGGTATGCTCCTCCATGTGAACGGTCTGGAACATTCTAAGCTGCCTGAATTGCTCACGCTTTAATTCATCCCCGAAGTGCGTCTTTATCGCATCCATCATGACGCTTGGCTCCTTGCGTCGAAACATCTCTTTCAACTCGGGTGCCAGGCATACGGTCATGGTGATCTCCACTTCAATGAATATGTCTCGACGCCTACGGAAATAATCTTCCTCCTCCTCGCTTGCAGAATCTCCTGGTCCTTCTCCTAATGGTTCATCGAGAACATATAGAATGTTGTTGTGTTCGAGAATGTTTCTAAAACCCCTGTACCATCTGATGAAGTTGGACCCGTCGGCTTCTAATGTAGCATCCGGGCTCTTGAGGAAGTAACCGAAGTATAGTTGCGTAGTCTACAGATGTGATCGCAAAAGAGGTAAGGTTAAGTTTATAATATGTAGGTGAGTTTTAGTTCTATAATCTTATTATCAAAAACACACCTCACCAAGATTATTATCCCTAAAATAATAATGGCGATGACACGACCCTCATCCACCATACTACCCCCGATCATCACGGCCGGCAGCACAGCTTCAAAGGTGGACATAACATGTCGATCACAACAACTCTGTGACTCGTGCTCGATCTTTCGATCTTCCCGTGTTCCGAGGCCATACCTCTGAGTATGCTAGGCTCGCCAATCAAACCTCGAAGACCCTGCGCGTGCAACATGGCTTACACCCACTGTATGCGAACGACGAGATGTGTGACACCCGATCATCACGGCCTGCCTCATAACGTAGAACTTTCTTGGTGGTGCGCAACGAGGGAGAACACAATTTTGGTATTTGTTAGGGATCATCCTATTTATGACGCTACCGTTGTATATCTAGCATATAAGCAATCAATAGGATGCACACACAACAGCACACAATAATGATGCAATGAAGTGCGATGTGACATGGTCGATGCGCCTGGACCTTCATGGCGCCATGTGCCTGGCCCCCGGCGCCCCGGCATGGCTCCGAGTCTACAGAGCCCTCCAATGCCTCCGACAGTACGAGTAATATCAATACTTACCGTAACCATGTCACATAAAATAACGCCTCTTCAAAACAAAGTTAGACGCCTCTAGCTTTATTTAGTTTTGCAAATTTTACGTGGAAAATAGGCTTATTCGTAAGAGAATCGCTTCCCTACCTACGAACTTTGTACCACAACGTCGATCGTATAATTGCATGTTTAAGCATCCCTTTCGGGCCCTCCATTGAAAATGCTTTGCCGACTAGAGAGAGAGAAACAGACACCCGCCAGCCACAGATACGGTGCAAGCCGTATGTCAGTAGTGGAACCAGCCTCGCGTAAGCGTACGCGTAAGCGTACGCGTAAAGTCGGTCCGGGCCGCTTCATCAACTCAATACCGAAGGCATCGCAAGTGCACGCTAGAGGGTAGCAAATATAAGAAAGACGCCCTCATTCAACATGAGTTCTAACCGTACCAGCAGTACTACGCATAGATCGGCTCTGATACCACTGAAGGGGTTACGGTGCAGAAAACAATAATTTTCTAGCGAGCGAAACCCTAACTAGCCAGGATCTATCTATCTAGTACATGCGATAACGGTGGCGGAACGGGTTACATTACCTCCATGTAGACCGATAGCGGGGATTACGCTCCCGCACAAGCATTGACGATGAAGTCGTACGTAGCCGACTCGAGGTCGCGGAGAACTTGCCGCGATGTCGGAGTCGATGACGCCGGGTTGTCGACGATGATCTGCGTCGACGGGCGTCGGGCGGAAGAAGGCAGAGCGCCAACACCAGGGCTGGTGCGCCGAAAGCAGAGGGGGGAGGCGCGGCGGCTGCAAGGGGGCGAGACGACGTCGCCCAAGCTCCTCAAAAGAGTAGCCTCCGAGCACTCGCAAACATACGGAGCCTAGCGACAACTCCCGGTCATTCAGATCCAGCTGAAATCGCAGGAGTAGATCTTATCTGGAATCCCGCAGAGCAACGGCGTTCTGCGGTATGGCTTAGGTGGAGAGAGACCCCCTTCCTCAGCTCGGCGCGGCTCCGACTTGGGAACCACGAGATCGAGAGAGAAATCGGGAATTAATTGGATTTTCCTATGAATTAAATCAATTAATATGCCTTGCTATATAAAGGGGGAAGGGGTGTGCAAACCCCTTGGCTCCCCCATGTGGGACTAAACAAAGGACAAGGGAGGGGGGTTCGGCCCCCACATGGGCTGGCCGAACCAGCCAATGGGGCCCACCCCCCTTGGTGGTGCGGCTCCCCCTCTTGGGCCCTCTTAGGGCCCATATAGGTGGGAGCCCCCTTTTTCCTTTATTTAATTAATATTAAATTAATATAAAAATTCCATTAATTCATAATTAATATATTTATATATAATTCAATATCCCGTGACTCCGAAAACTCTTTCGGACCACCCGAAAAACTTTCGGACATTCCTGGAACCATTCCAGACCTCTCCGGAACTCCTTCCGGTCCACCGGAACTCTTTCCGGATCATTTCTCTCTCTCCAACAAAAACCTATAAAATTCCAGAACCTATCTCCTAGCGTCGCTAAGACCTTAAGTTTGTTACGCTACGCTTCGGGAATGCTCCAGACATGGTTGAGACACTCCGCTCACCAATGATCGTCAGGGATACCTGGAAATATATGACGACCCCTGTGCATTCCACGAATATCGTCGTTGAACCATAAATATGATATTCATTTCCTTTGTCTCTGCGATACTACCTTGTCCGAGATATGATCGTAGACACACCGATGCCTTTGATGTATCTCGTTACCGACGAAGGTTATTAACTCGTCTGTGACATTACATCTCCATGACCTAGTCATAAGCTGCGCAGCTATATAGATGCAATAACACCGAGTGGGCCCAGAGTATCTTTCCATTACAAGAATGAACAAATCCCGCTCTTGATCCTTACGTCTTGATGCTCTTTCGGAATACCCAAGATGGACACTGTTATTGTCAAGCTATATAAGACACAACGTTTGATGCTCTCAAAGCACTCCTACGAAGCAACAATAAGTACGGTCTCACGGTCTAAGGAATAAGCTATCATACTCTTATCTATTGCAAATGACAAACATCGTAATACGATCTTATTGCAATACTTTGCGTATGTCCATCACCTTATTCTACTAACAAGATGACCCCATTGTCAACCAACGTCATTGTCCTTGATCGGGAATCTCGATCAACTGTTGCCCAATGGACTGGCTCATATAGAGGCTTGCTAGGGACCTGGTTGTCTATGTATCACACGTGTATTAATAATTCCGATTAATACAGTTATAGCATAATACACAAACCTATTATAAACTTATGAGATAACGTAATAAATACTACTTATTTATTTGCCTCTAGGGCATATCTCCTTCAAACTACACGGAGGAGTACTAGGAGAGGACGGCGTCGAGGTAGAAGGTGGCGCCGAGGTCGAAGGTGGCGCCGAGATCGAAGGTGGCGCCGAAGTCGAAGGGGGCGCCGCGGTCGAAGAAGACACCGAGGACGAGGGGATAGTGGGAGGCGTATCCGGAAAAGGAAGAAAGGATATATCACCCACCGGGTAGGTACCCGAGGTGGGGCAAGGATAGAAGGGACGCGTCTCATCAAACGTGACATCACGAGAGATGCGCAACCTACGACCAACGGGATCCCAACAACGATAGCCCTTATGCTCATCACTGTATCCGAGAAAAACACACTCAACCGACTGAGCAGTCAGTTTGGTGCGTTCGCGAGGAGGGAGAAGGACATAGCAAACACAACCAAATAAACGAAGAGTCGAGTAGTCTGGAGAACTACCAGAGAGACGCTCGAGAGGAATACCACCCTGAATGGCAGCAGAAGGCTGAATGTTAATGAGATGAGTCGCCGTAGCAACAGTCTCAGCCCAGAAATGCGGCGGAAGGGAGGAAGCAATCATCATGGCACGGGTAGTCTCAAGAATATGACGATGCTTACGCTCGGCGACACCATTTTGAGCATGGGCGCCGGGACACGAGAACTGAGCAAGGGTGCCCTGCTCAGCAAGAACACCACGCAGATGCTGGGAGATGTACTCACCTGCAGAATCAGCACGAAAAACACGAATAGGCGTGGAATACTGAGTGTGTACCGTGGCCACAAAACGCTGATAAATAGAGAGGACCTCACTGCGAGAGCGCATAAAATATAACCAGGTGTACCGGGAAAAATCATAAATGAATAAAATATAGTAGCGATGACCCCCTTTTGAAGCAAAGGGAGCCGGACCCCAAACATCTGAATGAACTAAATCAAACGGTCGCTGAGATGAAGACACACTAGTAGGATAGGGAAGCTGAATCTGTTTGCCTAACTTACAACCTTGACAATGTAAAGACGCATCTCCTGAGACAGACCCCAGAAGACCACTACGAACTAAAGACGATAAGCGGGAATCACAAAGGTGACCCAGACGATGATGCCACTGCTGAAAAGAGCTGGAGGCGGAAGCAGCAACCGTAGAAGAACTGGTCGATGAAGAAGCAGAAGGTGGAACGCGAAGCCAGTCTAACTCCCAGAGCCCCGTGGACTCACGGCTACGAGGGCCAGCTCCAACCAGGGCCTGAGTGTGGCGGTCCTGAACAGAACAAGAATCAGCATCAAGGATGATGCGACAACCAGAATCAGTGAGCTGACTAGCAGAGAAAAGATTCATCTTAAGACTAGGAACATGAGAAACATCAGGAACAGAGAAGAAGGAGGTAGAAAGGGAACCTCGACTGGAAACAGGAAGAGAGGTACCATCGGCTGTGATAACACGGACAGGAGAAATAAGAGAACGGAGAGCAGAAAGAATAGAAGACGCAGAAGTCATATGAAAAGAAGCTCCAGAATCCAGATACCACGGGGACGACATACCTGACTGTGTAGAAGATGGTGGGCGCGCAGTGTCAGAAGAGGTAGGCACAGAACCAGCAGTGCCCGACTGACGAGGTGCTAACTCGACAAGTCCCAGGGTTGTGCACCCCGGGTTGATTGATGGGGAGAGAGATGAGTGCAAGGTGATCACGACGGCTGACAAGCGAGGTTTACCCAGGTTCAGGCTCCCGGAGGATAACACCCTACTCCTGCTTGTCTGGTTATTGATGCGAGTAGCGATTACAATGGCGAGATTGTGATCTCGCCAGGGTTTGTCGTAGTGGTTATGAGCGTGTCCTCTAGGACGGGCAACCCTCCTGGCTTTATAGGTAGCCAGGTCTCGGGTGGTTGGTACAGATACGGTAGGTTACAAGACCTAACCGAGTTGGACTAGGATACTAGGTACCCCGAGTGGGCCTTCTGCGGGCCTTTCCATCCTTGGCGCGGCCCAGGTAGCATCATCGTGGGCTACCCGCAAGGTAGCCCCACGTCAGTAGCCCCCGAGTGCTTGGTCGAAGCGTAGAGTCGGACAAAGGACTCCTTCCTCCTGGACGCGCCGTTGGATTGCTTGATCTTGAGCTTGAACTCGAATTTCTTCAGTCGAACCAGCCACTCCCGATGGGAGTAATCTGTGCAGTCGAATTACTTTGTCTTCATCTTCTTTGCGAAGCTTGCTCCTGCTCAGCCTGTTTTTGGCTTACTTGTTGGATGGATTCGGCTGCTCGAGCTTACTGCGTTGCCACTCGAACGGTTTCCTCAGGTACTCGGATTACTGACCGATCCTACCTTGCTGATTTCAGCTGAGAAGCCTACTACTCGAATGATTTCTTCGAGTTTCTTCGGTTGATTTTGGAGCCGTTGGCTTGTTGACGTCATCGATGACGATTCGTCGCACGCCTTTGCGCCCGATGGGACGTGACGTGGCGGGCCCCGCTGTCAGAGCTGACCACGGTCCGCAGTTGTCACGTCTCCGAAGTGGGCGCGAAATTTGCGCGGCACGATGACGACGCCTCGGTTCTCGTGCGTAGTGGAGGAAGTTGGCGGCGACGGTTGGTTTCTCCGTGCGACACGTGGACGGCTGGATGCTCTCGCTCGGAGGCATTGCTTGATGGACGGTTGAGATGCCGATCTTCGAGGAATAAGTACTGCGCTTTTTCTTTTGGGATGTCATCTTCTCCAATCCATTCTTGCCTTTCTTCTCCTATTGCGCTCTGCCATTTCCGCCGCCATCCCGAGCTCCAAGCACTCCGTCTGCGCACCTTGCAACCTAGGCGATGGGCAAGCCGAAGAGCGCTGCTGGCTCCTCCGCCGCCGCTGACGACGCCGGGGTGATGAAGAAACCCGAGGGCGATTGGCAGAGGTCGTCGACGAAGAAGAGCGATGTGGAGCTGCTCCGCGCGCAGGGCCTGCTGCCGCCCGCCGACCAAGTCCAGGTACGAGTCCCTGGCAAGGAGGTCTTCCCCACTCCTCGCGATGGGGAACGTGTTTGCTTCGCGGACTTCATTCCGCGAGGCTTCGGGTTCCCCATGCACAATTTCGTGCGTGGTCTCCTGTACGCCTATGGGGTTCAGATCCACGATCTGACCCCCAATGGCGTCTTGAGCATCGCGGGCTTTATCGTGCTCTGCGAGTGCTTCCTCGGTGTCGCGCCCCACTGGGCACTGTGGAAGTCGCTCTTCCTCGTTCGCAAGAACGTGGGGAAGAGTGGGCTGACCTTCCCAGTGGGCGGCTTCGGAATCCAGGTACGCGGTGACACCGCGTACTTTCAGATGAAGAAGTCCGACTCCGTCCAGGGGTGGCGCCGGAGATGGTTCTACGTCCAGTCGAACGACGGCGGACTGGACGCATTCGACAGCAAGCGCGGACTGCGGAAGACCGGCGCCTGGGCGCACCCGCTGTCTGCCGTGGAGAAGGAGGTTGTGCGGCCCCTGCTGTCCCTGCTGCATGAGCTGACTCAGACCCTTGGGCGTGATGCGGGTGGCGTCTTTCTGATGGCCACCTTCTTCCGTCTTCGGGTGCAGCCGCTTAGCGCCCGGCCTCACCCGATGTGGGCCGCCGAAGGCGTCAGCGCCAAGCCGCTGGAGGACGAGGAGGTGGAAGCCAGCGTCAGGTCCATCACCAACCTCCGAGCCGCGGACACGTGCAACGTCAGGTGCCCAATTTCTCCTTACGGGGCCTCGAACCCCGTTCCTGAGGTAAGTCTTTTATTGTCTTCTCGCTGACCTTGTTCGACTTGAGTCTACCTTTCTTTCTGATTCGACTTGCGTCTATTTGCTTCAGGGCCGAGATCTTTTCGTCAGCTGTCCTCCCCTCCCTGAGAACGGACCCGACGATGAGTCGAGGTTTGTCGAAGAGGATGACGAGGACGAAGAGATTCCCTCCGCGCATTCTCCCCGCGACGAGGTGGAGGAGGAAGATGAGGTGGAGGAACCCGCGAGGAAGAAGCGGAAGCTTCCGATTCGCGGTGAGTCTGCCACTGCGTCATCACCTGCCCGGGGCGTGGACGCTGCCGAGGAGGAGGTCGCCGTGACGTCTCCGGGTGCTCGTTCTTCGGGTGGCTGGGAGGAACCTCTGAACGTTCCCCTAGTCAGCTCCGCGGCGCCACGCTCGTTCGTGCGGATGCCTTCGCCTTCCTTGGAGAGCTACGACGACGCCGGCACCCCCAGGTGAGTTTCTTTGCTCTGTGTCCTTCGAGATGTACTTTGCAGTTTGGACGTTTTGACTAGACTGTCGTTCTTGGTTTTGCTGTAGCCATCGTTCGGACGATGTTAGCTCCCCCCTTCGGGACGTGGAGCTCACATCTGCCCCTTTGGCTGGTTTGGGGACGCCACTGGTGGTGGAGAAGGTGCATGCTGAGCCCGCTGGCATTGCATCTTCTAGCCGCGTGCTTCCTTCGACTGCGGAGGACCTTGATCTCCTGGACCACGTAAGTCTTGCATGCTCCTTCTTGTGTTCTTTGATTTTCATCGGGTGCGCGATCAGCGCTCCCGATGAGAGTAGCCCCCGAAGGTGTGGGTGACTAGTATAGTCGCCCGCAACTTTATTGACATCTGGTTTTTGTTTCAGCCTTACTATCGCCAGCAGCTCGACGCAGCCGCAGCTTATGTTCGCCTGGAAAAAGAGAGGGACCAACTGCGTGCCTCTCTGGACCAGGCTACTGGGCGGGTTGATGAGCTTGAGAGGGCTCTTCGCGAGTCCCAGGAGCGGGAACTGGCTAGGGTCTCCAAGCAGAAGACTCAAGTTGGTCGTCTCCTTTCGCTGGCCGGTCTACTTGGGGGTGAGTTTCGGCTTGACGCCTACTGAGTCTTTTGCTCTTTTTCTTAATCTGACTTTGAATTTTTTGCGCAGAGACTTGCGGTGGAGCCCCTCCCGAAGATGTGTCGAGTGACATGGTTGACCTGGCAACCGCTGTTGGCTTCCTCGACCGGGTGTGCGCCTACGCTTCGGACGCGCTGAAGAAGTCTTCAGCCGCGCTGCAGAAGTCGACTGGAGCTCTGGCTGTGGTGCACCAGAGCATCTTCCCGGGTGACCAGCCGCCGGCGACCGTGGATGCCCTGGCTGCACCATTTGAGGACGCGACTACCATCGCCGACTTCACGCGGTCGCAGACGGTACGCGGCTCCGAGCTCACCTTCCAGCTCCTATTAGGCCACCAGGTCCCCGGTGACTTCGAGAAGGTCGTCAGCGGTTTTCCTCGCAAACCCGACGGCCAGACCGCGTCGCTGAGTGGCGTGAAGGAGCACGCCTCGCAGCTGGCTGCGCAGCTTGTGGCACTCTTCGAGAGGGCCCTTGCTAAGGCGACTGAGGCGGCAGCTCAGAAGGGCCGTTCCCGGTCGCAGTCCGCGGCCTTAGAGTAGGCATAGTTGTAGGAATGCGGAAGTCGCCGCGATCTGTATTTTGAATTTTATGCCTGTAATGAATA
The DNA here is from genome assembly GCA_026929855.1 of Poa annua. Classification (NCBI taxonomy): domain Eukaryota; kingdom Viridiplantae; phylum Streptophyta; class Magnoliopsida; order Poales; family Poaceae; genus Poa; species Poa annua. The sequence goes on from CM049430.1 coordinate 86,487,836, forward strand.
TTGCCCTGTCGGGTCTTTTGGTCTTCGATAATGATTTTGCTGGTCTTTATTTCTCCTGAGTTGATTTGTGCTTCGCAGTCGCCTGATCGTATTGACTCTGCGTATCCCTGGCAGAGTGCTGCGCGCGATGATGCTCCGCCTTCTCCGGTGGCCGTGCCGAGTGGCGCGGCTTCTTCTTCGGGTGCTCGCCGTCGTCGGGCGGTGCCGGCTCCTCCACGCAGTGCCAACGATCAGCGGATAATCACATTTTTGAAGAATAAGGTGGTGGAGCTTGAGGCGACCCTGAAGAATACGGAGCGGCTGCTGCAACGTTCTCAGTCGCATCCCACGGCGGAGTTCTCGCGACGTGAGGACTTTTTTCTTGGGGAGATCGACCTGATCAGTCGACAGCTGCAAGGTATGTATCTTCTTTTTGGCGGCTGCCGTCCTTTTGCGGCTTTCCTTCTCATTCTTAGTTGCATTTTGTGTGCGCAGACGTCAATCCCGACTGGGAGGCTGAGCGGGTTCGCGTTGAAGAGCGAGTCACCCGGGAGGCGTCCGGCAGCTCGTACGAAGCTCGGCAGTTTTGGGTGAGCCAGTCGAGGGGGCGCGTCCTTGCCACCATGCTTGATCGCACGTGGCGCGCTTCTTTTCTTCTGGAGAGTTGCCGGAAGACACTTTGGCACATCAATCGTGTGTACTTCCCGCATAATGCGCAGCCGAACGGGTTGTCTGCTTTGCTGGAGAGGTTCCGCGATGGTGAAGGGTTGAAGGAGGTCGTTGACGCCCAACTTGTGGCTGGTGCGAACGCTGCGTTGGCGTACGTCCGGATGCACCGGCCACATCTTCCGCTTGAGCGGGTGCTTGAAGGCCTGCCGAGTGATGATGACTTCGACGAGACCCTGGCTGCTGCGCGTCGGATTATCCGGCAGGTTCAGGACCTGAGCGAGCGTCTTGTAGGGCCTCTTGATGCACCGAAGGCTGAACCTGCAGTGTAAGGTAGCTGTCGTCTGGTGTACAGGGTTAGCTATAGGGTGGCAAATGTGCCTGTGTAAGTACGACAATTGATTGAAATACTCTGGAATTGTAAGAGTTAATCTTTTTACTCGAAAGTGAGTGCTTGATTTGGGCTATCGACCTGTTTGGCGCAGTCGCCTAGAATGCTAGGCGGCGACCTAGGTTTCTCAAGTGTGACCTGCATGCCGCAGTCTCTGATTATATCAGGTGGCGACTTAGGATTTCTGCGACTTGACCTGTATGGCGCAGCCCCCGAGTCGCTCGAGTGGTGGCCTAGGATTTTGGCGAAGACCTGTATGGCGCAGCCCCCGGGTAGGTCGAGTGGCGGCCTAGGGTTACAAGTGTTACCTGTTTGGCGCAGCCCCCGAGTATGTCGGGTGGTGACCTAGGATTTGGAACTTGACCTGTGCAGCGCAGCCCCCGAGTAGGTTCGAGTGGCGGCTGAGGATTTTTCTTGGAGGTCCTGTTTGGCGTAGCCCCCGAGTAAGTCGAGTGGTAGCCTAGGGTTACAAGTGTGACCTGTGTGGCGCAGCCCCCGTGTGTGGCGGGCGGCGCCCTAGGATTTTGAACTTGACCTCTATGGCGCAGCCCCCGAGTCGGTCGGGTGGCGGCCTAGGATTTTTTGGCTTGGCGCTTGTGCGGCGTAGCCCCCGAGTAAACTGGGTGGCGGCCTAAGCTTTTATTTCAACCTGTGTGGCGCAGCCCCCGAGTGGTTCGGGTGGCGACCTAGGATTTTTGACCATGCTTGTATGGCGCAGCCCCCGAGTGGTTCGAGTAGCGGTCTAAGCTTTTATTTCAACATGTGCGGCGCAGCCCCCGAGTATTTCGAGTGGCGGCCTAGGATTTTTCATCTTCCTCTGAGTGACAGGTAAAGGAGACAGAATTTCTTCAAATCACTTTATTGATTCTTGCGAACAGGTCGCCTCGTTAAAACCCTTCCAGTCCCCTCAGGTACCCTGGTAAGGGAAAGAGTGCGTCTGAAACCTGCCGCCCTGGTTTTCTTTGTACAATGGCTGTTTTGAACTAGGCGTAGAACCGGCGGAGTTGTGCTACGTTCCATGGATTGCTGCAGTCTGCTCCTGTCTTCGAGTCCTTTAGGCGGTAAGCTCCATTGCCTATTGCTTCTGTTACGATGTACGGGCCCTCCCATGGGGAGGCGAGCTTGTGCACCTTCTTTTGCTTGAGTCGAAGAACCAGGTCGCCTGCAACGAACGCTCTTGGTCGCAGCCTCTGAGTGTGATAATTGCACAGGTCCTGCTGGTACACGGCTGATCGTGCCAGGGCGATGTCTCGCGCTTCGTCCAGGGTGTCTTTGCTGTCTTCGAGTGCCTCCTCTGCTTCCGACTCGTCGTAGGCGACTACTCTTGGTGCGTCGAACTTGATGTCGCAGGGGAGGACCGCTTCTGCACCGTACACCATGAAGAATGGAGTGTATTGGGTGGATCTATTCGGCGTTGTTCGCAGACCGATCGGCGGGTCCGATGGAAGTTCTTCCACCCATGCGCCCGCTGCGCGTCTCAGGGGCACGCGCAGTCGTTTCTTGATGCCGCTACAGACTAGGCCGTTGGCTTTCTCCACTTGTCCGTTGGACTGCGGGTGCGAGACGGACGCATAGTTGAGTTTGATCCCCTGCTCTGAGCAAAAGTCCTTGAATTCTTCGGCTGTGAAATTCGAGCCGTTGTCTGTGATGATCTCGTTTGGTACCCCAAACCTGAAGATGATTGACCGGATGAAGTTGACCGTTGTGGATGCAGTCGAACTTGTGATGGGCACGGCTTCGATCCACTTTGTGAACTTGTCGACTGCGACCAGGAGGTGAGTGTGACCTCCGGGTGAGGATTTCTTCAGCGGGCCCACCATGTCCAGACCCCATTGGGCAAAGGCCAGGCCAACGGTATCGTCTTGAGTTCTGATGCTGGGGCGTGTGGCTTGTTGGCAAATTCCTGGCACCCTGTGCATTTCTTCACTAGCTCCTCGGCGTCCTGCATGGCTGTCAACCAGTAGAACCCGGCGCGTAGCGCCCTGGCCACTAGTGCCCGACTGCTGGCGTGATGCCCGCAGATACCCGCGTGGATGTCGAGTAAGATGGCTTGGCCGTCGGCTGGATCTATGCACCTTTGCAGGATTCCTGAGATGCTTCTTTTGTAGAGTTCTCCGTTGATGACGGTGAAACTTTTGGAGCGCCTGATGATGCGCTTTGCTTCGACTGGGTCTACTGGTAGCTTCTGATGTAGTATGTATGCCAGGTATGGCCCTGTCCATGTGGCTTCGACTAGCATGACCTCCATGGGGACCTTGTCTTGGCTCGGCGGGTTGGCATCGCCTTTCTTTGTTTCTGTGCTTGCTGTACTCTGAGTCTTGATGGATCTCTGCGTGATGCACTCGAGGAAGACGCCGGGTGGGACTGGCACCCTTTCTGAGCCCATGTTAGCGAGGACGTCGGCTTCCTCGTTGCTTTCACGGCCAATGTGGCGCAGCTCGCAGCCGTCGAAGTTTCCTTCCATCTGATTGTAGAGGTCTCTGTAGGCGATCATGTTGTCAACGACTGCGTCGCAGGACTTCATGGTTTGCTGTACCACCAGATAGGAGTCGCCGTAGATCATGAGGTGCGTGGCGCCGCAGTTCTTGGCCATCCGCATGCCGTGGATCAGGGCCTCGTATTCGGCTTCGTTATTTGACGGCTTCGGGAAGTCCATCTGTAGGACATACTTGAGCTTGTCGCCTTTGGGGGAGATGAGCACGACTCCTGCCCCGGCTGACTTGAATTTTTTCGAGCCATCAAAGTACATTGTCCATGCGTTGGACAGGTCGGGGACATTTGGTAGCTGGGCCTCTATCCACTCGGTTGTGAATTCTGGGAGAACTTGGGCCTTGATAGACTTCGGGTGAGCATACTTCAGCCCCCATGGTCCTAGTTCGACAACCCACTTGGCGACCCGTCCTGTCGCGCGCTGGTTTGTGAGAATGTCTGCTAGTCCAGAGGAGCTTACCACCGTGATCGGGTGCTCGGAGAAGTAATGGACGACCTTCCTGGAGGTCATGAAGACTCCGTATGCCAGCTTCTGGTAATGAGGGTAATTCTGCTTGGACAAGGTGAGTACTTCACTGAGGTAGTAGACGGGCCTCTGTACCGGGTGACTGTGCCCTTCTTCTTCGCGTTCGACTACGAGCATCGTGCTTACCACCCTGTTCGTTGCTGAGACGTATAGGTACAGCGGCTCATTTTCCAGTGGTGCCACGAGGACTGGAGAGGTTGTCAGTGTTTTCTTGAGATGGTCGAACGCGTCCTGCGCCTCTTGTGTCCACTCGAACTTGTCTGCCTTCTTCATCAGTTGGTAAAAAGGTAAGGCTTTCTCTCCCAACTTACTAATGAACCGGCTGAGAGCTGCGACTCTGCCAGCTAATCGTTGCACCTCCCTGAGCTTGGTTGGTGCTGGCATTGTGAGGATGTTCTACACCTTCTCGGGGTTTGCTTCGATTCCTCTTGCAGATACAAGGTACCCTAGTAGCTCTCCGGCTGGTACGCCAAACACGCACTTCTCTGGATTGAGCTTGATCTGATATACGTCCAGCGCAGCGAAGACCCTGCGTAGGTCGTCGACTAGGGTATCCTCCTTTCGGGTAGTGACAACAATGTCGTCGACGTAGACTTGGACAATCTGCCCGATTAGCCCCTTGAGGCATGCTTGCATTGTCCGTTGGTAGGTGGCACCTGCGTTCTTTAACCCGAACGGCATCGTCTGGTAGCAAAAGACGCCGTCGGGTGTGATGAAGGCTGTCTTCTCCTCGTCTTCTACTTTCAGCCTGATCTGCTGGTAACCTTGTTTGCAGGCCTGCAACTCGATGTAGGTCGTCGGCCTGGCGAATGTTCCTGAGAAACTCTTGATGAAGTTGTCCTGGAATTCCTCCCATGTCCGGAAAGAATCTTTGGGTTGGCTTGTGAGCCACCCGCGTGCCGAATCTGTCAGCATGAGCTGGATGTACTGCATGGCTGTAGTCGACGTTCCGCCTTGACAGGTGCAAGCGATGAGGTAGTCCTCGAGCCATAGCTTTGGGTCTTGCTTCCCGTCGTATTTTGGTGTGCCAGCCGTCAACTTGAAGCCTTTAGGCATGCGGGTGTCGCGGATGTTGAAGCTAAAGCATGCTGCGCCACACGGCTCGAAGTCGCGGTCGGCGTGGTCGTTTGCGTGTGCCACGCTAGCCGAACGCTCCTTGCGGTTGCGGTCCACCGTCTTCTGTGTCAGGACGTCACGGAGGTCCTTGACTGCTTGTCGCTGCGCCGCTGGGATGCCCGACGTCGTTGGTTCAGTCGCTCTGTTGCTTGGCCCCTTGGCCGCCAGAGCCTCTTCGATTGCCCTTATGGAGGCGATTTGTTGCTTGTGGAGGAGGGAGCGCGCGTCTCCCTCCGGTGGCTGCGTGAGCCGGAGGTATGTCTCGACTGATATCAGGGCAGCATTCGCCGTCTTCGGGACGGGTATCCCATTCTCATCTTCGGTGACGAAGGACGAGTCGAGGTTGCGGGTGAGCCTTGTTCGATCAGCTTCTGCCATGTGGGGGACACGGGCTCTGGTTCGCCGTGCTCCCTGGTTCACCTCTGTGGAGGATGTGAAGGAGAGAGCAGCTCGCCTGGCACTCGATGCATCCGCGTCCCTTTTGCGCCTGAGAAGTTCGGCCTTTTCGGTGCGAATTCGTTCGCCTTCCTTGCGTAGCAAGTACTGGACCGCCAGGTGATCTTCTCGAGGTGCGTTGGGTGGTGGGAACGTGCCATCGTCCACATGTTTCATGGCTTGGATCGCCATATCGCGCGTGATGACAAGTTTCGTCTGGTCCGGCATGTCCACCTCCAGTGGGTATGCGGGTTCGTCTTCGTCGTCATGCGGCGCTGTGCCGGCCATGAAGACTTGCTTGGGGTAGGCATGGATTGGAGAGTTGGTGCTGCCGCTGCTGCTTCTGTCACCCGCTTCTTGCTCGGGGTCGAAAATTGCTGCAACGTGGCGTGCGGCGCACCCGCTGTCGCGTCTCTTCGCGGTTGTCCAGGTGCTCACACTTGCCGGGGCGAGTGCGATTGGCTTGGGGTAGACCTGGGATCTCCACGAAGACGAGGGCGCGCGTGACATGGTTGTCGGACGCGGGCCCCTGGTCGGCCGCGCGGGTGCGACGGTGGAGGTGGTTCTTGACTTGATCGACCGCACGACCGAGGTTGGTGTAGCGGACTCGATTCGTGCGGTCGTTGCCGAGATTGTCGTTGTAGATGTCCTCTTCGCGGGTGCAACTGGCGCGACCTCTGCGGGTGCGACAGATGCGATCTTCGCGGGTTTGGTGGTCGCGATCTCCGCGGGTGCGGTAGATGCGATCTCTGCGGTCCTGCGGTCGCGATCTCCGCAGGTGCGGCAGATGCGATCTCGGCGGGTCCAGCGGGCGCGATGGTCGGCGATTTTGGAGACGCGGTCGCGCGTAGCGCAGTAGTCGTAGACCTGAGTATACCACGACTATCTATGCAGCAGAATATGGAGCCGAAGGTAATGTGTATACCTTTGTCCAGATCGGCGTACACCGTTTGATGAGTTGGCGAGTGGACGACGTACTCGAAGGAGCCGAATCGGATCGACTCCCTGACGGCGGATGCGCCGGTCTTCATTGCGGATGGAGCCGGTGCGACCATGATCCTAGCACTTGTTGAAATTCCCACAGACGGCGCCAATTGACGAGGTGCTAACTCGACAAGTCCCAGGGTTGTGCACCCCGGGTTGATTGATGGGGAGAGAGATGAGTGCAAGGTGATCACGACGGCTGACAAGCGAGGTTTACCCAGGTTCAGGCTCCCGGAGGATAACACCCTACTCCTGCTTGTCTGGTTATTGATGCGAGTAGCGATTACAATGGCGAGATTGTGATCTCGCCAGGGTTTGTCGTAGTGGTTATGAGCGTGTCCTCTAGGACGGGCAACCCTCCTGGCTTTATAGGTAGCCAGGTCTCGGGTGGTTGGTACAGATACGGTAGGTTACAAGACCTAACCGAGTTGGACTAGGATACTAGGTACCCCGAGTGGGCCTTCTGCGGGCCTTTCCATCCTTGGCGCGGCCCAGGTAGCATCATCGTGGGCTACCCGCAAGGTAGCCCCACGTCACCGACGAGGAAGATCCTGTAGCAGCGAGCAGACCACGAATAATATCCTGCTCAGAGAGTGTAACTGCAGAAGATCCTGACGAAACACCCTGCTGACGAGCAACTGCAGAAGATCCTGACGAACCAGACTGCTGACGAGCAAGGTACTGCAGACGTAAACTGGGATCCCTCTTCCAGCAGCCAGAGAAATCGTGGCCAGTCCGGCCACAGTAGGAGCAGGGAGGACGAGTGGGGCGGGACTGACCACGAGACTGCTGAGTCTGACCCTGACCCTGGACCGGAGGACTGGAGAGGAGCGGCGGTGCTGAAGACCGCAACGAAGGTGTCGGCGCAGGAGGGCCACGAGTGGCAAGAACAGAGGAAACCTCAAGAAGTCCAGCACTGTGAAGGCGAGTCTCCTCAGCGCGAAGCTCAGACAGGACCTCAGAGAGCGGTACACGACCGCGAGCAAGCAGCTGGGCACGACGGGGCTCAAACTCCTTGCGGAGCCGAGATAGGAACTCATAGACGCGCTGAAACTCCAGATCCGCGCGCACAGTCAGACAGCAGGGACATATGCCACACACAGCTGTACGAAGGGAATCAAGCTGACGCCAAATAGCAGCACTCTGAGTATAAAACTCGTCAATGGTGGAATCACCCTGCTGAAGAGCATGCTCCTGGCGAACCACAGATAGGTAAAGAGCATCCCCAGACGGTTGATAACGCTGGCGAAGAAAAGCCCACTGAGCAGCAACAGTAGGAAGACTCATGAACTCGGCAGCATACTGAGGCAGAACGCTGGAAGTGAGAACAGCTGCAGCACGGGCATCCTCATCCATCCACTGAGTGAAGTCAGTCAGATCCAGTCGGTAGGTCGAAAGAGCGTCCGAATACTCCTGTACCTGCCGGTCATAAGCCGCCATAGCAGAATCATCAGCACTCCTGGCTGCATCCTTGACCGTCTGAGTAGCGTCAGACGCAAAGGAGACGGGCGTCGGTGGAATAGGCGCCGTGGGAGCAGTGGGGCGCGGCGGATAGGGGACCTCGCCAGACAGCACACCCCAAAGACGAAGACCGCGCATGTGGACGCGCATAAAGCCAGCGAAATCAGGATAATTCGCGCCATCAAAAATCACCGGGCAGCGAGGGATTGCAACGTAGCCCGAGGATGACATAACTCTCTTTCTGTGACGGGCGGGGCGGGCCGGGGCGGGTCCGGAGCTGGCGACGGCAGGGCGGCCGGGGCGCGGCGGTGGCGGCCGGAGGGCGGCGGCGACCGGGGCGCAGCGGCGGCGACGTCGGAGAAGCTGGCGACGGCGGGGCGGCCGGGACGCGGCGGAGGCGGCCGGGGCGGCCGGACGCTGGCGACGGCGGGGCGGCCGGGGCGCGGCGGTGGCGGCCGGAGGGCGGCGGCGACCGGGGCGCAGCGGCGGCGACGTCGGAGAAAAAATTGCAAGATCTAAAACCGCTCTGATACCATTTTAGGAATAGACTTGTTGTATTTCAGGAGGGCAAAGGCCACAATATAAAGGACATGTACAGGTGTGAATATGTAGGAAACCCGCTAATAGTGGGGAGTTACAATTAGACTACAGTTAGACTATTATACTTCTAACAATACTATTGTTTGGTGACGAAAAGCGAGTGATACCTAACATAAGGCCGAGCACACGGATCACTAACCAAGGAACGGCCGAACTCATATTTCGCCTCCTTAATTGTGCATCAGGAACTTTGGAGACGGATCAACACCAATTCATCGGCAGTCCGGCGACAAGGCAGATGTGGTACACAGCTTTTCGTTTTGTGCACTTTGTGACCGAACTGATCTTCTCTATTATCAAGAAGTAAATGAATAGATAAGTACACCAACCCTTCAGGCTCCAGGCATCCACCATGTTTACCAAAATAAAAGGTTAGCTCGTTTTTCTCAGGCCAGATCATACCACAGTCGAAGAATCTTGCAAGCGACACGAGAAAAGATCTTTTGGTGAGGATCACAATCTATATATATTCGCACGGTCCGGCATTCAGATCTTTAGCTTCACATCTCATAAGTCTATTCCAGATATGGACTACGGCATCTCATAGTACTTCTTTTGCGGAAGAACAAACATGAAGCAAAAAAACCTAGAGATTTTGCGGAAACCCTAGCCGCCGCCGGGCACTCCCTCCGCATCGCCCACCACTGCTCCGCCCCCGCCGGAGGGAGCGGCGGCAAAGCCGCGCGCGACCGAGCATAGTGGCGGCGGGGCGTCTGCTCTTTGGTTCCGCCGGGTTTCAGCCACGCAGGCGCGGCGTGTGCTGCCGGCAAGCTCGCGGCGCGGCAAGCTTGAAGACGGGCGCACTGAGGAGGGCTCCGGCGGAGGGCGGCGCTGCTGCGGGGCGTGGGGGTGCGGCCCTGGGTGCTTCTGTCCGGGCTCGATCTGGGCCTGGGGCGGGCCCTGCGGGCCGGACCATGACGAGGCGGCGGAGGGCGGCGCTGCGCGGGCGGACTGCTGCGACGCGGGGGTGCAGCGCTGCTGCAGGATGGCAGGGGCGTCGGGCTGCTGGTTGGGGTCGGGGGCGTTGCACCTCTTCTTCTGGCCAGCACCTTCTACGGGAAGAGGAAGCCGGGGCGGCGGCCCTGGAGTTGCTGTGAAGGCGCGGCATGAGTGCGGCGGCGGCCGCCGTGGCAGGAGGGGCCACGGTTGGGTTCTGGCCGGTGGCAGAGCTCGGTGGACGACGGCAGGGCGGCACTTCCTGTGGTGCTACTCCCTTGCTTTGTGGTTGGGACGACCTCCGGGCGAAAGCCTTGTTCTGACTTAGTCGGAGCGGACGACGGCGGCGCTTTTGGGCGTCGTTTTCCCTCTTGGGGGCGTCGCGTTGGAGTGTCGTTTCCACCCGACGTGAGTGGTGCTAAAATTTCCGGGTGAAAGCCTAAGCTCCATCGGGAGCGGGCGGCGACGGCGGATGCGTCGTTTCCTTGTTGGAGGCGTCGCCTTGGAAGTCCTTAGCCCCTCACGGTATGATGGGCTCGCGACGCTCGAGGAGGGCGGTTTTGTTGTCAGGGGAGCGGATGACCGGGGTGGCGGCCCCGGACGGTGGCGGTGCGTCGAGACGGCGGTCTCGGTCTCCCATGCTATGATGGTTCCATGAGGCGGGGCCATTGTCTAGCGGGGGTTTAGGTGGCGACCTGGATGAAGACTGCATGGGCAGAGGGTTCGTCGACCTGACTGGATCACCTTCGGGTAATGCGAAGGCCGATCTGATTGCTACACCGGGGCGGCGGGCCCGGCACAGGTGGTTTTGGTGGCAATCTGGATGAAAACTGCGTGGGCCGGCAGAGGGTTTGTTGACCATGACTGGATCACTTTCGGGTTATGCGAAGGTTGATCTGGTTATTACGCCGGGGTGGCGGCCCCGGAGCCGGTGGTATCTGTTGTGGCGTTTGTCGACTTGGGTCGTGTGGACAACTCTTTCTATCTATTCGGGCGGTGGATACGACCACCTTTATACCTAAAAAAACTTGACCTCTATTATTGGCTTTCAACACAGGACATGAAAATATGCCCGGAAAGCTCCAAAAGATTGACACGGATGGACATCCACTCGTGATAAACGGTGGTGGCCACCATCACTGGATTCCACGGCTGCGACCTAAAATTTGGATGCGTCCCAACTGGCTAGCTTTCATGTGTTGCATGACTCTCAATGTTGCATCTAAGCTAGATGGGTCGATCTCTAGTGTAATTCCAACGTGTTTTTGCCTCAAAAGACATAGGCGCCCGCATGTATCTCCGGTCTTGATGATGCAGTTACCAAGTTAATGATCTATCTTTTTTTAGAAAAAGGGGAGTCCTGGCCTCTGCATCGATTGATGCATACGGCTTTTATTAATTTATTTCAAGTCGTTTACAAGATAGATACATCATGGGTCACTCAGAGTCGATACATGAATCAACCACCTAAAGACTAAAGAAGACATGCAATGATGCTGCATCAACATGTAATTCTTCTATCAGAACGCCAACTGCACTGGTTGTATAAATCCGATGCGACCAACTCCAGGCGGTTGCACCCAAAAACCATCGCGTCTCGCTTCTCCGCCGATTGTAGGTAGGAGCACGTACGGATCCATTGCGTTGCCATCGGGATAACCGGCATGAAAGAAGTTTTATTTGCTCGATTAAGATATAATCATTTCGTACATTTCAAATCGCCCAGAGTAAAACACAAACTCCCACTCGGATTTGAACTTTCACTCCTTTAGGGACACCATTCAACCAATTACCAAACAAGTTGTCTATACTAGTTGGCGGTTGAATATTAAATGATATGTGGACTATCCTCCAAACCATTTTAGCAAAAGGACATGCAAGAAATAGGTGATGAACGGTTTCATCTTGATCACAAAAACAACATTTTTTACATCCTTCCCACTTACGTTTTGCCAAGTTATCTTTAGTTAGCATGACTTTACGATGTAGAAACCACATAAAAATTCTTATTTTTAGTGGAACCTTTATTTTCCACAAATATTTACGAAGAACCATGACCGCTCATGTAGTCTAGATACATGGATTTAACGGTAAATAGCCCATTAGTCGTCAACTTCCAAACAAAAGTGTCTTGCTGGTTTGAGAGTTGAACACTCATTAGACGATTGACTAATTGAAGCCATGTTATCCATTTATCTCCCGTCAAGCTTCTCCTAAAACCTATGTTTATTGGAGGTGTTTGCGCTAGCACCTTTGCTACAGAGACATCTTTTCGTTGTGCTATATTATATAGAGATGGATACTGGAATGACAGAGGCTTATCCCCTAACCAAGTATCCTCCCAAAACCGAACTTGCTCTCCATTCCCCACCACAAAAGAGCCTTTGTCGAAGAACTGATCTTTTACCTTCATTAGTCCTTTCCAGAAGGGCTAGTCAGTATGTCTAGCTTTAACTTGAGATAAAGATTTAGAATGAAGATATTTACTAGAGATAATTTCTTGCCAATCACCTTCCTCAGATAAAAGTTTAAAAAGCCACTTGCTTAGTAAACATTTATTCTTAATATCCAATACCTCAATACCCAGCCCCCCCTGTTCCGTAGGTCGACAAATGATGTTCCACTTAGTAAGTCTATACTTTCTTTTGTGACCATCACTTTGCCAAAAGAAGCGTGATCTAAAATAGTCTAATATTTTTCGTACCCCTATAGGTATTTCGAAAAAAGATAACAGAAACATTGGGAGGCTCGTTAGGACTGAATTTATAAGGATTAGCCGATCCCCATATGAAAGTAGTTTGCCTACCCAGCTCGCCAATTTCTTCTCAAAACGGTCCTCAATAGGTTTCCATTCCCCGTTTTTGAGCTTGCAAAAATGAATTGGAATACCCAGATATCTAAACGTATATGATCCAACTTCACAACCAAATATACATCTATACTGATCCTCCACCTCCTTCGCTCTCCCGAAGCAAAACAACTCACTCTTGTGAAAATTGATTTTTAAACCTGAGAGTTTCTCGAAGATGCATAAGATTAGTTTCATGTTTAGAGCTTTTTCTAAATCATGACTCATAAATAGTATTGTGTCATCGTCATATTGAAGGATGGACACTCCCCCATCAACTAAATGAGGTATGAGTCCATCAACCTGTCCATCCTCTTTCGCTCGCGCTATCATGACCGCCAACATATCTGCTATGATATTAAATAACATTGGAGACAGGGGGTCTCCTTGCCTTAGTCCTTTGCGAGTCTGAAAGTAGTGGCCAAGCTCATTGTTTACCTTTATACCCACGCTACCTTGGCTAACAAAATTATTAATCCATGTACACCATTTTGGATCAAAGCCTTTCATATGTAGCACTTGTTGCAGAAAAGGCCATTGAACCTTATCGTATGCCTTCTCAAAATCAATTTTCAGGAGAACCCCATCCATTTTCTTCCTATGAAGTTCGTGGATGATCTCATGAAGTACTAAAACTCCTTCTAATATATGTCTTCCCGGCATGAACGCGGTTTGAGTTGGTCTAATAACTTTTTTAGCCACCTCTGTAATCCGATTAGTGCCCACTTTAGTAAAAATCTTGAAACTTACATTTAACAAGCAGATTGGTCTATAACTCTATATTGTTGAATTTGAGCCGCATTTTCTTTTTTTGGAAAAAGTATGATATTACCAAAATTCAGCTGGAATAGTGGTAGATCACCTTCTTGAAAATCCTTAAATAGGGCCATTATTTCATTTTTTTATAATCCCCCAAAATGTCTGATAAAACTCGGCTGGAAACCCATCTGGCACCGGAGCTTTGTTCTTTTCCATTTGCATTATTGCTTCATATACCTCCTTCTCTGTGAAGTCGGCTACAAGAATTTTATTCTCCTCCTCGGATATTTGCGGTAAATCTCCATTTCTGGTTTCAACTAGAGAAACAAAATGGATATCCGGGTCCCCAAATAACTTTTTATAATACTCAGTGATATATAGTTTTAGATTTTCTTGTCCTATAATAGTTCCTTCTTCTTGTTCTAGCTGAAAGATCTTTTTCTTTCTATGCTTACCATTTGCAATCAGGTGAAAGTACTTAGTATTATCTCCTCCTTCTTGAATGTGCTTAACTTTTGCTCGTTGCGCCCACTTAGCCTCTTCCACTCTTCGTAACTTGGCAATTGTATCGTTAGCATCCCTCAGAACTTCCTTCTCGGATGTACTTAAAGATGAAGTTTCAGCTTTAATGTCCAGCAAATCAATGAGACTGGAGAGCCTATCTCTCTCGGCTTTATATGCACTGCTCATATTTTTTTCCCAACCTCGTAAATATGACCTAAGATGGCGAATTTTCTTTTGCCAAATCTCCATGGCACTATTGCCGTGAGATATGGATGCCCACTCTCGAGCAATCATCTCCGTAAAACCCTCCAGGCGCAACCAAGATAATTCGAATGAGAAATTTGTCTTATTACCAAGGTAAGCTTGTTCTCCTGAATCAACAATTAACGGCGTATGATCAGAACCTGCTCTAGTCAATGCTCTCACCGTCACCAGGGGAAATTTTTGTTCCCAAGAAACACTTGCAAGCACCCTATCCAACTTCTCATAAGTTGGATCAGGTCTACGATTAGCCCATGTATATTGCCTTCCGGACAAATCTATTTCCCGGAGGCTCAGACTCTCGATAATCGCATTAAATATGAATGGCCATCTAGGATTAAAGTTATCATTATTCTTCTCTGTGTGTCTTCTAATTATGTTAAAATCACCTCCCACCAACAAAGGTAATGTTTCATCCTCACAAATCCGAACCAATTCTGCCAAGAATTCCCCCTTTTGGGCATCTTGGGCAGCACCGTACACCGCTACCAAAGACCATTCAAAGTTATCTGATTTAGAAGTGATATGGAACTTAACACATCTCTCCCCCTGTTCAATTTTATTGACACGAATATGTGCAACATTAAAACCAACCAGAATTCCTCCAGGCCTCCCTTGAGGAGGTAAGCAATACCAAACATAATCTAACCCCGCTGCCAAATTTCTCAAAAAAGGAGCGGAAAAATTGTCTCTCCCCGTTTCTAATACAGCGAAAAAATCAATTTTAAAGTCTCTAATAGTTTCAGACACAACCACATGCTTAGCGGTGTCCCTAAAACCTCCGCTGTTCCAAAAACAACCTTTCATCTTTTTGCTGATTTAATTTTTATGCGAACACTACGACGGACAGTCCCAGAATCGTAATTACGCCTACTGGACTTTTTTTTTCTTAGCTGGTGTAGCACTTAGGTCCTTATGACCTTCCGAACCTGAAAGTTCTTGCTCACCCAACTCATTACTCAAAAGAAAAGCTTCCTGTAACTCTTGTTCATGTGAAGAAAGATCTGTTTTCTTAATTTTTTCCTCATTCTTTTTAAGCATGATCAAAGTACGATTTAAATCAACCTCTTTTATCGCAGAAATTGAGGACGCAACTTGCCTTTTATTCTCCCCTAAACTAACCCCTAAGACAGCAGCCCTAGAAATGACAACATCATCGGGAAATGAAGCAATTGAAAATTTGGACGTGGATGATGTACCTGCAGCGAGACCGCCATCACGATCGTGAGCCCTCTTCTGAGCCCTCGCCAATTTAGTATCATCCGCATTCCCTTGTGCACGAACCCTCGAACTCGAGCGAACTTTCTTCGCATGAGACTCCGGGATTCCTCCAAAAGCAATCACTTCATCTTGAGAATAGCAACCACCAAGGAACACTCTTGTACCTCGTCTAGCTGCAGCTACCTCCACCCGATCATCATTACCAGAAAGAGAGAACCCAGCTGAAGGTATCGGCTGAACTGCCTCAAGCGCCACGGCCTTCTGTCGTGGACTCGACACCAACATCGGCGAAACAGCAGCCCTTGGGCCTGTACTCCCTCTTGGAGTATGAGGCGAGCTAACCGAGCTGATATAACTTTTGTCCATGGCCTCCTGCCTCGGACTTGAACAGCTAAAGCCCGCCGGTGACATTAGCTCAGCAATATCGCATGTGACATGAGTTAGTTCAGTCCCCATGTCTGGCTTCCTTGTCGCCTGAGCCCCCAACCGAGGTGGCGTTGTAGCACACATCGGAGAGGGTAGGGTGTCCTCCTCCTCGTCTACTCGATCCCCCCATCTTTTCCTGGGAACCGAACAAGTTAGATGATTCTGAGGTGTAGCGGTGGCAAGCAGCAGAATATCCACTGTCCCAAACTGGATAAAAGGAGTCTGTTTGTTGCTACTCTTGCCTCCCTTGTCCACAGCACACACTCCTTGCTTCACCGTGACAACATCCTCTTTTAAACCTTGAGTCTCTTCATTCTTTTTTGATTCAGCTTTGTCCTGATTATTATTATCCTCATCCGCATCATCGTCCACATCTTTCATCTCGTCATCTTTTTCTTGCGAGTCAGGCTGTCCTCCCTGAACCATAAAAGTGACCAAAACCTTCGCCATCATGATCGGTACCCTCCGGAATTTGAGATATGCTAGTAACCTCAACTAACATCCGAATGGAGTCATGCTCTCTAGTGAAAACCATATCCACCTCCTTAGTTTTTCCAATCAAGGAACCTACAGCGAACAAAGCCAAGTAATCACATCTCAATTTATATGGGCAGCCTCCCACACGAACCCATGCTTCCTGTAGTGTGAATTTATCTATCGGAGTTGACGACCAATCTTCAAATTGTAGGAATCTATTTCCATTGTCAAGTGCTATGGTTCCGATTCTAGTCAGCCTCATAAGGTCCACCTTTGTCGGAAAGATTACCTTATAAACATTGCTCTGAACACATGATATATCCCACTGATGTTCTCCTGGCACAATCCAACCGAGCTCAGCAACAACCTCTTGAGCAGTCATATCTCCACCCTCAACTGAGATCCTCCCAACTTTGCCACTGTCATACTTAAAGATTACCTCGTCCAATACCGGTACGTCATAGAACCTCAACTCACTTCGGCATTACCCATACATCGTTGCCACCGGTTTGGTCATCACATGTAAAGGACAATCCTTGGCCTCGTGCGTTGCCCTAGCACAAAAAGCACACAACACAGCTGGCAGTCAGCAGCAAAGTGTCCGGTCTCCTCGCACCTAAAGCATAGTGTCTTATCCACTTTCTTTGTCCCTTTGGACGCCTCCACCATTGTGGTTGAGGGCAAAGTTTTGACCGGAGCAGCTGCAGCATCTGCGGGCTTTGGTGGTACTGACAGTTCTGTTGTCCGTGTCACCATCGGGACCTGGCGTTGGTGGCTATCCACCTGCGCCGAACGAGGTACAATAGCATCTTGTCGACCACCCACAGGTCTGTATCCTCGCCCCCCACCTCGGTACCCTCCCCTGACTCCATAGGGTCGGTACGCCGAAGTGTGGTGTCGATACGGATGGTGTTGATTAGGTTATCAGGGTGTGGAATAAAAAGTTATCTTTTTTTTGCGAAGAAACTTCCAATCTATTCATCATCAATCAAGACAGTACAAAGAACACTAGAAGCAATAAGAATTACATCTAGATCCGAAGACCACCTAGCGACGACTACAGACACTAGAGCGAGTCGAAGGCGCGCCGCTGTCATCACCCCTCCATGATCAGAGCCGGGCGAATCTTGTTGTAGAAAACAGTCGGGAAGTCATCGTGCTACGGCCCCAGAGGACCAGCGCACCAGCACAGCAACCGTCGCCGATGAAGAGATGCATAGATCAGAAACATCTAATTTTTTGACAAAAGGACAAAGACGAACGAAGATCGGATCCACCGAAGACAACCACTGGTCAGATCTGACGATATCCACCATAGACAAACCTCCACACACCCTCCAACAATGCTAGGGACGTCACCGGAGCGGAAGCTGGGTGGGGAGGACCTTATTCCATCTCAAAAAGCAACCGCCGCCTGATCTCTCCAACGAAGACACAAAACCTAACAAAACACAAAAAAACCTATGAGGATGGAGCCCTCCCGCCGGCAGGGACCGGGATCCACCACGCAACCATGGCACAATGCCACAGAGGCGGGCGGCCCGACGACGCCGCCGGCAGGAGGTGAAGACCTAATCGTCTGCCTTGTCGTGGGAGCCCAGGCGAAGCGGTACGTGGGACATTGGATAAAAAGTTATCAACATGGTTATGATGTGGTTAGCAAAGTGTTTATGAAACTTGTCAGAGCTATTGTTGGGTGAAAGTTACCGAGAGTTCTCAAAATATAAGACGTTTGTGGTAGCTTGTTTTTGCCTTCCAAAACGTCTTATAGTATGTCACAGAGGAAGTAGTTATAAGAGTGTTTCAAATAAAAAAAAGTGTTGAATAACTAGTTACAAGCATGGTTATTAAGAATATACGTAGTGTTCAGTAACTAGTCATCAACACCGTGTTGATGTAATTATGTTTATCATTGATAACTCATCTGTTGTGGGTTGGTAACTTTTAGTCCAGAAAAAAGTAGTTTGAACATATCAGAATGGAATTTTGCGATCTCATCGTGACCGATTTGTTGGTGAAAACTGTTTTTAATTGGATTTAAAGATATACGAAATAAGAAAGAATCTTATTGACATCAACAATTTTGTCCGAAAGTGACCACTCCTAACTTAGTTATTGGGCATTTGGGTGGCGTCTAATTAGCTTTGTCCTTGAATAAGCTACGATTAGCACTGTACGGCTGACTTCTCAAGTAGTAAGACGTAAACGCAAAATAAAATCATCTTCGTAAAGCTAGAGAGCAATCTAAGAAAAGCGACGTTTGTACTGCATGGAGTCTGAAGCACATGGGGAACAAGTGTGCAGCAATAATACACGGCTACCTGCACATTACCATTCGCTCGAGCTTCTTTCGCTGCGCGTCCACTGCTATAAAATGGCACCACGTCCTTCCTGCCATTAGCCATCACAAAGAAACAACTACATTTGCTCGGCATAATAATGGATCGCCAGAGCATGCCAGGTGGTGGCGCCGGCGCTGATCAGCAAGAGTTCTTCTACATCGGCGCT
Organism: Poa annua; assembly: GCA_026929855.1. NCBI lineage: Eukaryota > Viridiplantae > Streptophyta > Magnoliopsida > Poales > Poaceae > Poa > Poa annua. Next base: position 86,506,424 of record CM049430.1, read on the forward strand.
GAGCAACCCGAGATCGCCGGCGGGGCGCTCCTGCTGGAGCTGCTGGAGGACACGCCGGCGCCTGCCGACCAGCCGCTGGAGGTCGTCGACGACCGGCTGAGCCGCGTCATGCGGTCCCTCGAGGCCGAGATCGGCAGCGGGCCGGAGCCGGCCGCAGCGGAGGACAGGGAGAGCACGGCGGACAGACTGATGAGCGACGACGGAGGCCTGGAGGACATGCTGTCGGACTGCTTCGAGGGCAGCCCGGAGACCGAGGCACCACTGCTGGCCGCCATGCCGTTCGAGTACTGGGAGGAGGCGCCGGCGGCAGTGATGGGGAACGGCATGGGCGGCTGGTACGTCGACGGCGAGGGCATCGTGGCTGGGTACGAGTTCAGAGAACCAAGTTATTACACGTATGGTGAGGGCTCCGCTGTCGAGCAAGTGTACAGCCCCCTGTGCTTGTGGGAATGAGTGATCAAATATTCGCATGAAAAGAGATAACCAGATACTATGTGAGCACCAAGTCCAACAAACGGCATTTTGACCTGTACATACATCTCTTTATATTTTGAAAGAATGTTACCTTTTCATGGGTGGATGAAGAGGTAAGCGGGAAGGGTGCGGATTGGCTGACGCAAAAGGCAAGGTCAGGTGATTTTGGGTCACTGACAGGCGGGAACGGCAGCGAATCTCAAAAAAGAGGGACTAGTGACAGCAACCACCGCTGTCGGAGACTATCCAGTGGCTCCACCAAATCTCACTCATAGTTTATTTAGAAATTTCTAGTTCAAATTTATGTGGGATTTCGCCTGTTTGTCTCAAAATTTTAGCTAGAAATTTCCAAATGAAATATAAGTGAGATTTTGGAGGGATCCCACTTGCCATCTCTAGCCAGCGGATATTACGGGTCCAGTGACTTAAGATGAATGCCTTATCAGGTCACAAACTCACATGTGTCCTATTTGATGTTGTCATCAAAGGCGGTGTTGTTGGTGACTAGAGATCTAAGCGAGGAGGAGACGAGTGAGGGGAGGTGCCATCCAACTCGTGGGGCAGAGAGGCTGTGGAGGAAGAAGGAACACTGTGGGACGATGCGACAGACCGGTGTAGGAAGATCATGAGTGGCTGAGGAACATGATGGTTAACTTTTCGTAGAATACCATTAGACTAATCAATGTGTGAAGTATTGGAGACCGATGGTCTAATCAAACTTACAAATAGGCTTGAGGCGCTATCAGATATTCACCTGCTTAACATGGAATCTTGCACCTATTCAGCCCCAGAAAGCCAGCATATCACCTTGTACCTAAGTATGGTTTTCAAAGCCAAGTAAAACCACGTGTGCTTTGCAACCAAAAACACATAGCAAGCGGAAACTCAAACCATTACCAACTGCAATCATTATTGCATCCTTCAAGTTACATATAGCTCTGTGTGTGACTGTCACGAACTAACAAATAAACGGACGAATGGTCACAGGATGGGACAACAAATAATAATCCAGTACTGGTTGGAAAGAGGTAAGCAGTCGAAGCTAAAAGAACTCTGTTATGTGTATGACGTTTTGGTGTCCGACACTCGTCCGACACAGCAGCATGGTCCTACGATCAAAACACTCTATCAAAGGTGTCCAACGGATTGTAGTGTCGTACGGAAATTGGATGTAAACTATCAGACATAAAACAATTCGGAAGCTAGAACTATTAAATCATGGGTATGTGTCGTCTCATAAGTCCTACCCATGAATGGTTGCAACAAAAATTATTAGTAACTCCGATCCATAATAAATGTCACCATTCTACCCACTTATTTTGAATAGGAGGGAGTAGTACTATATGCCAGTACTTGTCCGTTGCTGCACAAAGCTCGACATTCATATTGCTTACCTAACTATCGTGCTGAGACACATACAGGACACAGAGAACAAAAGGTGTGGATGTATCAGGATTTAGGAATATCATAATATCAGGTGAAAGGAACTTTTCAGAAAAGCCACATGGACATGGTTGGCAGGCCGTGGACTGCAACGCTGATATTTTCAGTACAATACTTCACATTTAGCCAAGTGAAGCTAACAAAACCAAAAGCCATGGAAGTTTCACGATTGCAATCATACCTTTTCACTTGGGCATCATTGCCTGGTTGGCTGGTAGTGGTTCCTCAATAAGGAAATTTCTCTGAATATTTTGCACCGTACATCACATCTATCTTTGTGAATCTTCTGCACAGCATCTCATGCTTCTTCCTCACATGACAAAAATCAATGAGTAGAGAAAGATAGATGCATAGTTAGATACTTTGTAAACTGTTCTACTCTTTGCAAGCATACATACTACCTATCACCAGCAAGTAATTTCCTCCACGCATGAAATGAACAAATTAGCTGAACCCAAAAGGCCGTCTAAATAAAGCACTAGTACAGGTCAATAAAACGTCCTTTGATGACGATACATTCAAGTTACGGTGGAATAATGAAATCTTTACTACAGTCTACAATGCACATCGATGTAGCTACAATTGCTGATGGGGCTGTCGCTGTTGGCTTAAGACATCCAGTGATACGGAGCGCACATCCAAGAGTCCATCTTCACATTACAACCTGCGATAGATATGCCAATTATCAGTTCCTGGACATACGGTAACATGCTACAGTACTCAACAAAAAACAGAGAGGCCAAATCATACCCTGCAAAATCAAAGCTCAACATGGATATTCGCAGTCTGAATGATCCTAGACTAGCCCCCACAAGGTCACTTCATAAGTCCTGAGAGCCTAGTTGTGTTTACTACATACTACAAGATTCGAGTTCCAAAGTTTGAAGCCCAACCATGAAAAATAATCTCTAGTCTGATGATGTGGGTCTCTAGACAATCACAATGGTTAGCAGCAATAGAGTAGTATGAGACCAAAATAAAAATTTATTTAGTCAACTTTGAATCAAAAACAAATATTCTGCGCTACTATGGCCAATGTTTGGCTTCTGAATTAGCTGGACATGTTTGACCGGTTGCTGTACTACAGGATCCACTCAACGCACTAATGACAACTCATTTAGGAGAAGGGCGTGGGAAGTGTAGGAGTAAATGAAGTTGATTTTCAATTACTCCTTCATTCATGTTAAAATGGCTTATATTTGCAATCAGAGGAAGCAATCAATAATATAGGAGAGATTAGTAAATGACTTCAGAATTGTGGTATCATAATTGTATGATCATAAACTCTGAACCACTAAACCCTTCTGATAACTCTGGATAAAGTGTTTAAGATGCTGGCCAGGGTTTAATGAGCAATCACTTTCACATGTAACCGTAAGATTTTTTAATAGGGTATACAAGCGCACAAAAGTGTATATGAACTTAAGAACTTACGATTGCACATCCATCAAAAGCATCAAGGTAGTATGATGAATAATCACTACCCTGGAAGCTTTCCATAACGTCATACTATAATGCACGTTATTTTGACATACTAAAATATACATGTATGGGCTTGTGTCTATATTTCACAGTGAGCTGATTGATATAAAAATAGCATCGCATAATGTGCTCGAGCAAGCTTTTATCTGTAGGCCGTGGAACAAATTCGCGCACTATTTGGAATTGACAGTTGCTGATTTTTTATGAAAAATATACATAAGAAAACCTGATGGTTCATAGTTGCAACAGTTCAGTGTGAAGAAACAGCAAGTAGCACTGAGTAAATTAATGTAAGGCAGGCTAATTTACTCATTATTGATCATACTAATTTCCCCTATCTGTTCTACTAGTTGGTTAATTAAACAATACCACATAAGAATATACAAACAATGCTTCCAACAGGACCTTAGCATTCTACTCCCTCCGTTCCACAATATAAGATGTTTTAGCCTTTTTCCACATTCATATGTGCATACATGTATGTAGACACATCATAGTGTATGTGTACACTTATTTTAGTGTGACTCTAGACAGCATGAAAACACCTATAACATCTTATATTGTGGAACGGAGGGAGTACTTCCCAAAGATGATGTATATGTATACACCAGAAAAGATTCAGTAAATCCAGAAATTTCCAACCATACCGTAAACAGGATGGATTCCTCCATGATACAAGGAACTAGATTATCCCTAACCATTAGATACATGAACTTAAGAAATCGGGTTATAAGCCAATCCATGTACCTCTTACTATCAGAGAACACATTCTTCTGTAGCCGAAGCTGCAACCATTGCTTTCCTTTTTTCCTTCAGAAGATCGATCTCTCTAGCCAGTTCTTCCATTTTGCTGAACAAAACGTCGGTACGGTCTGTCCATTCATCAAGCTTTGAAAACCATTCACGCTGGAAATCTTCAATCATCTCAATTGCTGCAGCAAGTTTCCGCTGCTCTTCCTCCCGCCGTTTCCGCTCCAACTCATCGACGCTAACAACAAGGCCTCCACTACTAGGAACATCATGATAAAGGAACTTGTTCGAAGGGAACTTCTTCCTGTATTCGCTGAAAGAGGCATGACTTTGTTTCAAAGCCTTCTTATAGCCACTGACCAACTGGCCCATCACATTCAGATCATGCTCAAAGCACCTAAGCTTTGCTTGATACTTATTCTCTTGCTCAAACCTGGCTGAGTTTAGTGTTTGGATAATTGTATCCTTCTCCTGCAGCAAGTTAGCCATATATTGTTTCTGTGACAACGCTTCTTGAATCTCTTTCTCTTTCTCTTCGTAGAACATGCTCGCCTTGAACAATAAATTCTGTATGGGTTCTGAAAAATTTGCATTAAAGAATGCTGATCCAGGTGATACACTATTGTTGCAGTTCCGCATCCGTTTTTGCTGATTGCCCTGTAGAAACTGCTGTTGTGATTGCATCTGGTCATTGTACACATCAGTCTCTTCAATGTGTCTCTTCCCATTATTCCCAAAGAAAAATGAACTCCCGGTCCCCAGGTCCACTCCATTCTTATGTGCGTCAGCTCCCATAGCCAAGAATTCACCAGAGGGCAGGCCATGTCCATTCTCCGTTCCATTGTAAGTTGCAGGAATTGAGTTCATAGCCTGAAGGAGGTTCGTTGATTCCATTCCATGCAAGGACCCCAATTTTTCAGAGAATCCATCACCGAAGCTCGTGACATCTCTCATCCCAGCATCTCCTTTATTCAAATTCTCGAACTCCATCCCCGGAAAGTCATGGCGCTGCAAACTATGTGTTGTCCCCTCACCCCCATTCCCATCCTCAATCCCCCAATCCATCTCCACCCCATCCCTACACCCCTCGAATCCATCCTGCCCTGAATCCTCCCCCTCCACGTTATCACTATCAAACTCATCCAGATTCTCCACATATTCATTCTCCTCCGCATCCATACTGTCATCCTCATTGGCAGAGCTGGTTCCCAAGCTCCACACTGCTGTGCCCCTCTCTTCATCACCTTCAGCTTCTTCATCCTCCTCAGGCACTTCTAACACTTCCTCCTGTGTCATCAATACCATCGTCGACTGACTTCCAACCTTCTGTGCTGCACCAACTGAGGCACCTTCATCTCTGTCACATAACATCTTTGCCAAAATCTCATCACTTGAAGTCCTCGCTTCATGAATAACATCTGGTTCCAATGCAATGAACACCGATCCCAATTCATCCCCCACCTTTGATTCATCTAAGTTCATGCCCTTCGCATCCTCATCTGCCACCAGCAATCTCTCCGGTCTCGTGCTCCTTGCATTAGCATCCACGTCCACCAACTCGAAATCATCCATGCTCTTGCTCCTCAGATCATTATCCCTGGACTCCGACTCGTCCAAGTTATTGCTCCTCAGATCCACATCCCTGGACTCTGATTCCTCCAAGGTCTTGTTCCTCATATCAGCATCTACATCCCCCAAGTCCAACTCGTCCAAGTTATTGCTCCTCAAAGGTACACCCTCTATCTTTGATTCCTCCAAGATCTTCTTGCTACTCATATCAGCATCTGCATCCCCCGACGCCAGCTCATCTAAGTTATTGCTCGTCAAAGACGCACCCTCTATCTCTGATTCCTCCAAGATCTTCTTGCTCCTCGTATCACACTCTACATCCCCGGATTCCGACTCATCCAAGCTGTTGCTCCTCAAAGTTGCAACCTTTATCTCTGGTTCCTCCAAGATCTTGCTCACCATGTCACCATCTGCATCCCCAGACAGCGACTCGTCCAAGCTGTTGTTCCTCAAAGGTGCAATTTTTATCTCTGGTTCCTCCAAGATCTTGCTCCTCATGTCACCATCTGCATCCTCGGACTGCGACTCTTCCAAGTTATTGCTCCTCAAAGGTGCATCCTTTATCTCTGGTTCCTCTAAGATCTTGCTCCGGGTATCAGCATCAGCATTTCTCTCCGACTCGTCCAAGTTATTGCTACTCAAAGGTGCACCCTCTATCTCGGACTCCTCCACGAGATTGCTGCTTCTCACATCAGCAATTGCATCCCTCGGCTCCAACTGATCCAAGCTCTTGTCGGCGTCATCCTCAGACGTGTCCGCATCCAACGAAACCACCGGGACAACCTCCCCTTTCTCTTCTTCCTTGAGCATCTCAAACAGATCCGGCTTCTGCGTCCAGATGAGTCTCTGAAGATAGGGTCCGTAGTAGCACACCCTATCATCTCTCTTGGGCAGCTCGAGAATCTCCTTCTCGACGAGACCCCAGATGAGGCCGGCCCAGTCAACCCTATGCGCTGACCCATCCCTCACCGCCTGCTCCGCGGCGACCACCTCCGGCGGCAGTAAGCACGTATCATCGTTGCTGAACGGGGGCAGGACGAAGACGCGCATGAACTCCAGGACGGCGGAGACCAGCGCCGCGGAGTCCACGTCAGGCGGCGGAGAAGCCGTGGGGGCGGGCTTGGAAGGGAGGGAGAGCGCGCGGGCGAAGTCCGTGCGGGAGACGGCGAGGCGCCTCTCCCAGACGAAGCTGCGGTGCTGGACCTGGTCGTAGTAGGCGATGAGCTGCATGACGAGGTCGGGCCGCGTGGGCTCGGACTGGAGGCCGAGCCGCGCGAAGTCGAGGAGGCCGAGGGACCGGAGCGCGGCCTCGTGGTCGTGGGAGGGCGGCGCGGGGTCCAGCGGGCGGAGGCGGAACTTCTTGCCGCCGCCGCGGAGCTGCGCGAGGCGCTCCTCCGCGGCGGCGCGGAGCTTGCCGGTGATGGGCTTCTTGAGCTTGCCGCCACCACCGTGGGATCTCCGAGGCGGCATCTCCGGATCGGGCTTGGTGGCGGCGGGGGAGAGCTGCGAGGGGAAGGGATCGGCGGGGGAATCGGGCATGGCGGTGGCGGATTTAGGGAGGCGCGGCCGTGGGGAGCGTCGCTCGGGTTTCCTGCTCGTCGGTTGGGGTTTGCGTCTGGGCATATTGGCTCAAGGGCAATAAGTTCCAGGGGTTTACTATAAAATTGCAGGTCTCGCCGTTTTCAAGGTCGATAATTGCTGCAAACACAATTTTATCAAATCAGTCAAATGACTTAAGCACTATCCCTTCAAAATGTGCAAATAGTCAACGCATGAATTTTAAATTGCAGGTATCCACGCTTTTATAGGTCTATATCGCTATATGAAACATACATGATGTCAAATTGTAAAAATATCTAGTGTGGTTATAAAAATCGAGCACATCTAGTTGTTCTTTTTTAACTCTTACTCGTCATTATGTGTTTCCATATTTACATGTTTACCGAACTTTACACAGCATTGTATGTTTCCATACTTAGTTACTTACTAAGTTTCATCGTTCGGTTTGATGTGCTTCTATATAAACTTTCAAGGTTTTTGCAAAAGGATTAATTTGTTAGTTGTGCATGAGATTATTTTAGGGCATCTCACTTGAAACTAAGTTAACCATCTCTACTAAAAGTTAAGTAGCGTTAGTGTTTCCTCTCGGGAGCCTTTCGACTCCACGCTTCGTCCATCATTCCTCTTCCTCACGTCTCTCCACCTATTTATTCCAAAGCATTAATTATATATGATGATCTAAGTACTCCCTCCATTTAGGTGTATTAGGCCACCAGCAGCATTGTGATCAAGGGGCCGGATGATACGTCCAGAGAAAAGCTCCAGCAATTTATATCAGCCAATCCATCTTGAGTAGTTATTGTACAGAGATGAACCATTAGCCATCACCATGGGCATGTTGCAGGCTAGGGAACCGCCCAACCACAAGCACACATGCATTGCTAGCGTGATAATTAATTGGGTCATTTATTACTAATTGGGGCCTAAAAATAACATAATTTATGAACAAATAGATTTTTATAGGAGGCCTTATACACCTAAGCGCATGTACAATGACGTCAGCCTTCTCTTAGCGTTGACACGTAGGATAATTGTTTAGGTGGCGAAGAGAGAATGAAAAAGTGAAGGTTGCCTTCTCTTAGTTAAGGCATGATCTATTACGAAATAAGAGAAGGCTAATTTCACCATTGTACCACTTGTCTTCCCTTAAAACTTTAATTTCCCACCAAAATATAATTAATTCTCATTAATTGCTAGGGATGACAATAAGAGATAATGCATTGTACAACTTATAATTTTGTCTTCACTAAATAACGTGGATGGTTAAGAAAAAGCGTGTCTTCCCTACCATTGTACATGCCCTAAACGGAGAGTAAATAGGCGTTGACATATCAATAAATGTCATTATTGTTATGCCGACCACCATGCGGTGAGGCTTTCTCAGGGGATGTTTTAAAGTACATTCCTTCTTTTACCACCAGACAATCAATGGTCAATAGTATTTACATTCATTTTTTTCCACTATCAATCAACCATCATAATTGCATTTATTTTTTATTTTAATTTTAAAAATCACAAATCAATAAAAGTAGACACGCATGCCGTCTCATTAAAAGCCTTCCATCCCCCTTAGGTACCCGGAATGAAAAGAGTACGTAAAAAACATGTGGTCTTTTCACAGTTATAATTATTGCATTCCTTTTTTCACCACGCGACAGGTAAAAAATCAGCAAATTCTAACCTCTTTTTTCCAGTATTTATCACAGAACAGTACAAATTCCTTTTTTTCACCACAAGACAAGTAAAAAAATCAGCAAATTCTAACCTCTTTTTTCCACACTTACGTATTTATCACAGAATGGTGTAAGTACACCAGAGAGAAGACGACAATGTCAATTTTTCCAAACGGCAGGAGGAAGGCTCTGCTGATGCCACTTATCATGGTCTTCTCACAGTTACAATTATTGCATTCCTTTTTTCACCACGCGAGTAAAAAAATTAGCAAATTCTAACCTCTTTTTTCCAGTATTTATCACAGAACAGTACAAATTCCTTTTTTCACCACAAGACAAGTAAAAAAATCAGCAAATTCTAACCTCTTTTTTCCACACTTACGTATTTATCACAGAACAGTACACCAGAGAGAAGACGACAATGTCAATTTTTCCAAACGGCAGGAGGAAGGCTCTGCTGATGCCACTTATCATGATCTTGTAGAGTTGACGTCATCTAACCTCTTGAGAGAGGAAAGATGGTTCTCCCACTACATAGAAACTAGAAAGCACAAAGCCGACTCGGTCAATTCAAATTCTAATAGCCATTCAATGCAAGTACAAAAACAAAACAAAACCAGCCTTTGCACAACCTCAGATCCCCAAAACGATGATACAATACAATCCACACAACTAAAACCACATACCCATCATACGAAACATATGAAAATGCTACAGTTCAAGCTAATACTAAACTGACCTCGTAGGCCTGGCCAAGAACAAACATTCAAGAAATGCAACCAGGCGACAAGAAGATTTCACGTGCTAACAAAACATTCTGCTCCGTTGGGCGCTTTTCTGGCTTTAGTACATATATAAGTTAAACAGCACAGGCTTGCTCCAACAGCACAAAGATCTACTCTGGGATCATCTGTTCAGTGTCTGCATCGCCCTCCGTTTCGATCTGAGGTTGCTTGGGACCACCTCCTCCAGGAGCCTGCTTCTTCTTGATTCCACTGACAATGTCGTCAATCCTTAGAAGCATGCAAGATGACTCAATAGCTGTCTTGAACGTTTGTGCCTTCACGCTGTAAGAATCCCAGATCTACAACAAAACAATGTAGTGCTTAGAGATGCATACACAGTACATGGGACTGAAATTCATGCAGGGTAAAAAGTACCTTGCGCTCTTTCATGTCAACAATATCGCCAGACCTTCCATCAATGCCAACCCAGGGATTTTCCCCATTAGCATGCTGAAGCAATTTAAGGCAATTAAGCAAACAGGCAGTAGCGAAAATACAAGTGTCATATAAATTTAATTATCTTAACTAGAAAAAAAAGCATAACCCAAATAAGAGTATTAGTTGGTTGGAGAGAGACTAATGCTTCAACTTTAGTTTGCTGTATGCAACAGTCGCAGTTAAAGAATGTGCTGCATGCGCTCAAGAATGTAGTGTATTGTCAAAGATAATCCTAACATGATCGTCCACAAAAGCTTAAAAGATAAGATTTAAAGAACTGTATCAAGCCATTGCTATGCCTAACAAAGCCTTAACCCTTCCATCTGACTCAGTTCTGAAGTGTGCTTTATCCAAAAATGTAAAAGCTAAAGCTAAGCAGTTCTCCCCAGTTATTTCCTAGGCTCAACCAGTAAAGCTGCTAGCTATATAAGATACATATTGAACAGGATCTGCAGCTGAAATGTGTGAGTCCCTTACTTTCTCATTTTTTTCAACAAAGTGGTCATACAGTTAAGTATATCAATAAAAAGAGAAAGTTGACCAGTAAAGCTGCTAGCTATATAAGATACATGTTGAACAGGATCTGCAGCTGAAATGTGTGAGCCCTTTCTTTCTCAGTTTTTTCAACAAGGTGGTCATACAGTTAAGTATATCAATAAAAAGAGAAAGTTGGTACCTTTCCCTGGAGCTGTGTCATTGTCCTAATAACATTCAGACCACAATTTTGAAGTAAAGTTCTTGGGATTGCTTCGAATGCTAAAGCAGCAGCTTCATATGGCCACTGACAAAAATAAACAGAGAGTAATCAGAGACTCAAAACATAAGATAACCACAACAGAAAGCTGCTATCTGTGTAGTGCCCCAACCCAGACCTAGGCATACCCTGGGCCAGGTCAGGCTTGCAATAGCCTGACCTTTTAAAGCTAAGTCTGGGCCCTGTGCAGCCCAAAAACAGCTATTTTCATGTTTACAGATATTCAATTGACCATTTTGGAAAATGCAAATGAATTATCCATCTAATTTTTATTTATTTTAAAAATCTCCAGTTTCAGTTTTTTTGAGCCGGCTAGGGTGGGAAACTGGGACCTAAACCCCAACATTGGGCTTTCAGGCCAGACTGCCCATCCCCAAGCGTAGCCCAAGCACAATAAACCATAAGTATTCAGCATTCTGTAGTAGGTCAGAGTTATGTGAATATAGGGTATGCATCCAACATTTCTTACAAAATACCAACATTAAAACTTTTGAAGCAATACCTTTTCTACACCCTCAACTGAAGAACTCTTTTGCTTTAGTGTTGCCGATACAGTCAATTCAGAAGCACCTCCTCCAGGTAGAAGTTTTGGGTTTTTCAAAATGTTTCTTGCAACAGACATGGCGTCCTGAGAATTACAAAAAAAGGAAAGGTGAAGACAGATCTTCTTACCATGAAAATAACAACTACAGGAGCATAACAAATACCTGAAGGTTTCTCTCCACCTCATTCAAGACGTCTTTGCTTGCTCCCCTCAATAGAACGGTGCATGCCTTAGGATCTTGGCAGTCAACAATGAAGGAAAAGTATTCATCGCCAATCTTCTTAACCTCAAAGAGACCAGCTCGTGTTCCTACATCTGATTCTTGAAGCTCCTCTGGCCTGTTCACTATAACAGCACCACAAGCCTTAGCAATCCTGTTGTTGTCAGTCTTCCTAAGTCTACGGATTGCACTAACACCAGCCTTGCTTAGGTAGTGCATAGCAAGGTCACTGAGACCTTTCTCTGTTATAACCAAATCAGGCTTGAATTTCAGAATTTGCGCACAGAGATTCTTTATGTATTCTTCCTCCAACTCTAGCAGAAGCTGCCTGTAATACCATATTTTCCCACATTACTATATACTCATGATACATAGCAACTCACAGGATTACTGTAGTTCATAATCATACATATGTGCAGGAGAATTTGAATATGTACATCACTTACCAATCTTCTTCCTTCATCAACTCAGCATTTGTCTGATTTTCTCCCTTCTTGTACTCAACCGGGCAATCCAAAAGGATAATGCGTGGGTTTACGATCTTCCTTTTCATTTTTCCAGGAGCCACAACATCTTTGTTGAACATTACTCCTTTAAGAACCCTTGAATCCTCCAACTGGCCACCAGGAATCTTCTCTACTTTGATATATTTTTTGATATCAACTTCACGCATTCCTTGACCAAGGTCAACACCTGCTGTTGTAGTAGCATCTATAGCAAGGTCCTGAGACAGCAAGAGAATATTCAGATAATCCATAAAATTAACACATGAAAAAAATGAATGTAGCTGGTAGACAACTTGACATAAAATAGATACTTACAGCAATTAGGTCACCAAACTGACCAGTGAATTTTGTACCAATGGAACTCTTCACCAGCCCTAGCATTGCCACACCTACATCATGGTAGATCTCAGTTGCATCAGTTTACAAAATAGAACATGATTCATGTAAGAGAACCAATTTATCTGGAAGTGTGAGAATGTTTGCAAAATTCTGGATGCAGACTTACGGTCATTCACATCAACAGGCATTGCAATCTTGTCAAGGACAGCTAGGGCATCCTCTAGAGCTTTGGTGTATGCTAAAACCAAGAAACAATTAAAGCTTCAGAACAGATACAAAAAATCACAGAAGAACAAAAAAAATAAGATGAGAAGTGAGAAGCGAGAAGCAACAATTACCTCGACAAATGACAGTGGGATGGTAGTTCTTTTCGATAAACGTTTCTGCAACATGGAGCATCTCACCAGCTAACAAAAGTGAAAGTTAGTACGGAAGAATTAGATTCTAAAACCAGATAAGCTTCCTTGCCTATTGAAAACTATTTTTTTAGGCACCAGTGATTTTGTTGAGCATATGCTTAGTTCGACCAGAAACAGATTTGACAATAATACCAAAGTTTGATGACCTTGGATGACATGCTTATGAGTAATAAAACTGAGACACAGGTAAATAATGACTAGAAAGGAATGTATCAAAGTAAACATGCATACCAAGAACAATGACAGACGTTGTGCCATCTCCCACTTCTTCATCCTGTGTGCGGCTTAGCTCAATCATAGACTGAACACAATGAAGTGTAGAGTCAGATTGAATATGGTTTCATCCACTTCATGACAAATCATTCCAGACTGAAAGCGAATTATAACCTCATCAGCAGTAACCAAACATTTTTCATACCTTAGCAGCAGGGTGTGCAATGTCTATTTCCCGCAGTATAGAATTGCCATCATTAGTAACCACAATACCTTCAAAAGAAGAAATTACTCAGACGCAACAGCCTTGTAATAACAAACTGTGTAATGCAACATACAAGGTGTTATATAAACTACCTCTAATAACAGTTCTCAGTATAAAGCTCATGCTAATTTTAGATGTGATGTTAAAAGAAAATTGGCATACAAGGTGCAAATAATTTGGCACAGCTAAGCCAAACAGCAACATAAACACCCTAATGAAGGACAAAAGCTTGATCTGGTCATCCATCAAGCAAAATCAGTTCATACGGATCTACCTTTAACTCGTTTGACTATGGAAATGTATAAAGCACCCCCTCCCCTTACTGATACTGACATGGACATCTTGACATGATTTCATAAACTATATGGAGCTCTACTTCCCCAAGTGTGTTAATGAAACTTGTGCGAATAACAGAAGGAAAATAAAAACAATCAGTTCAAACTCCAAACAGATGACAAATTTAATCTCCAAAGAAAATAAGAAGGTCAGACTTTGCCAAAACAAGTGGAATGATGCAACAATTATCCAATATGAAACAGCATGAACCACTGCCAACAGAGTTCTTCAACGACGCATATGATTGCTACGAGTTTGGTAGTTTATATTGCTTCAGTAATAATAATTACTAAGGATGGACGACAAAAGTGCGATATCAGTGTTGAGACTATGGTAGAGTATTTGCAAGTACCTCCACTGGCATCCAGAATCATCTTCAACATGGACCTAGGACCCAATGTAGTGCGAATGATGTCGGCCACAGCCTGCACACAAAACAATTAGAGTTCACTAACACTAGAAGATACAAAATAAAAAAAATGATTTAGCTATTGTCCTCACAAGTGACGAATTTAAAGCCAGGTCTTAATTTGCTGTGCTAAAACAGTGGCAAACCAAAACCGACCAACTAGACAGACAGATCATCAACTGCTAGTCCGCCACATTTTCAGACTTCCTTCAGATTAAGCCAATAAGACACCTAACCTATGTGACGCCCAGGGCAAGGAGAAGACAGACCGGCACCACCTATGCAGATCTATCTATGCCATTAAAAGCAAAACGTGCTACCTAAGGTGACCTAGCTGACTAAGATCTATCACATACTGGTAGGCATCGACTTCTTCAACAGACGTTTTAAAGAAAAGCTTAGTAAGAGCACAAACCTTGGCGGCCTGGATGTTGCCATGGTGAACCTTGGCGCCGGATTCCCTCTTTAACGAGTCCTCTGCTCAAATCGAACCACACAAAAAACGCACGAAATAAATAGTAATATATACAGAAACAGAGACAGGTAGAGATCAGATCAGAAATGAAAACCGCAATCAACTGAACCGAATCGCGCATTCGTGTCATGGGATCAAGAAAATTTCGGCACGAGGGGATCAAGGCACGGCCCATGTCAAGACCTAGAAGCGAGAAACTCCTACTACTGGAGAATACGGGGGAAGGGGAAACCCTAGGAGTCGGGAAGGGAGGAGGGCGGGAGAGGAGAGGGGCGGAGGGGGCTTACTCAGCACGAGGACGGGGGCGTGCAATGCCATGCAGGAGGCGAGACGAGGGGGGGCTTGGGTAGGCGGCGGCGGCGGCGGAGATGGGGGGGCGGGGAGAGGGAGGAAGAGGAGGTCGGCCTCTGCTACGTCGCGGGGTCTTTCGAGTCGAGCTCCAGGGTTTGTTTTAGTTTGGGTTTTGAAGTGAAAACCCTCCTCACGTGCTAACAGCGTGCGTCTGAGTGTGACCTAGGGAACTGTCAGGTGGGGTTGCTAAATGGGTTGCCCTAGTACTACTTTTTTTTGGACTTGCAAGTACTCCGTACTTTGTTGTTCATTTTGAAGTAAAAGGATTTGTGATTTTGTGTATAGCATCGGGATGGATTTATTTAGTTGTAAGCAATATGGCTATTTTGGCTCAATTGTCATCGGATTGATGTCTGACTCATAGATATTTAGTCGAACTTCTTCATGTCATCCCGATCTAGATATAAGAGATATATAAATGACATTTACACAATATTTGGCTTAAATTTGAGAAATAAATAGGACAATCAAGCTTTCCAGGGTTGGATTATCTATATATATATATATATATATATATATATATATATATATATATATAGGTTAAATGCTTTCTACTCCCGGGTGTAACTACACCCATGTCTCATATACCATATTATGGAAGTATTTGTCATACTTTATCGGTTTGAGTATATTCATATACTATATCTAAGATACTCCAAAACAAGTTTCATGAAAAAATCACAATTGTACTAATATTTTACACTATATACTAGAAATATCGTCATATATGAATATAAAATAGAAGTATGTAGAATTTTTTTACATAATAACTTAAAAGAAGTATCTATAGTATTAAAATAACATTATATACTCCATACTACATGTTACATATCTCCCGGTATGATAGATACTCCATATATGTGTGAAACACACATGGGTGTAGGTACACCCGGGTGTAGTATGAATATGTCCTATATATATATATATATATATATATATATATATATATATATATATATATATTAGCTAGCAAAGTCCTTCTCTTTGCAACAACTAGGTTTGTATTACACCCTGACTTTTTGTCAACTATTGATGGAGACCACAATGCGGAGGAGGTGATTGATGGTTACAATGGTGATTACAACTGAGGAGGTGAGATACAATGATGAATGAATCAATATACTAAGGTAAAAGAATTGATGAAAGAATTAGATTTTTATTCAATGCATTAACTTCTCATTGGTGAAGACTTTTGTCACCTTACTCATCAATGTTATAATTACCATGTTCATATGCTAACAACTTATCATAAAGACGAATCTAGTGCTAGTTTTAAAAAAATGAATTTTGTGCAATTTATGGGTGCAGGATACTTTACAAGATAAGAAGTTTAATGTAACAAACTATGTTGTTGATAGGATCTATGATGGAGTGCACCTTGTATTTGATTTTGTCCTATAAAAGTTTAGTGATAATTCATTAGTAGTTAAATATTACATTGAGTTGGTAAAAAACATCCACACAAGAAACTCCAGCAATTGTGATCAAGGGGCCGGATGATACGTCCAGAGAAAAGCTCCAGCAATTTATATCAGCCAATCCATCTTGAGTAGTTATTGTACAGAGATGAACCATTAGCCATCACCATGGGCATGTTGCAGGCTAGGGAACCGCCCAACCACAAGCACACATGCATTGCTAGCGTGATAATTAATTGGGTCATTTATTACTAATTGGGGCCTAAAAATAACATAATTTCTGAACAAATAGATTTTTATAGGAGGCCTTATACACCTAAGCGCATGTACAATGACGTCAGCCTTCTCTTAGCGTTGACACGTAGGATAATTGTTTAGGTGGCGAAGAGAGAATGAAAAAGTGAAGGTTGCCTTCTCTTAGTTAAGGCATGATCTATTACGAAATAAGAGAAGGCTAATTTCACCATTGTACCACTTGTCTTCCCTTAAAACTTTAATTTCCCACCAAAATATAATTAATTCTCATTAATTGCTAGGGATGACAATAAGAGATAATGCATTGTACAACTTATAATTTTGTCTTCACTAAATAACGTGGATGGTTAAGAAAAAGCGTGTCTTCCCTACCATTGTACATGCCCTAAACGGAGAGTAAATAGGCGTTGACATATCAATAAATGTCATTATTGTTATGCCGACCACCATGCGGTGAGGCTTTCTCAGGGGATGTTTTAAAGTACATTCCTTCTTTTACCACCAGACAATCAATGGTCAATAGTATTTACATTCATTTTTTTCCACTATCAATCAACCATCATAATTGCATTTATTTTTTATTTTAATTTTAAAAATCACAAATCAATAAAAGTAGACACGCATGCCGTCTCATTAAAAGCCTTCCATCCCCCTTAGGTACCCGGAATGAAAAGAGTACGTAAAAAACATGTGGTCTTTTCACAGTTATAATTATTGCATTCCTTTTTTCACCACGCGACAGGTAAAAAATCAGCAAATTCTAACCTCTTTTTTCCAGTATTTATCACAGAACAGTACAAATTCCTTTTTTTCACCACAAGACAAGTAAAAAAATCAGCAAATTCTAACCTCTTTTTTCCACACTTACGTATTTATCACAGAATGGTGTAAGTACACCAGAGAGAAGACGACAATGTCATTTTTTCCAAACGGCAGGAGGAAGGCTCTGCTGATGCCACTTATCATGGTCTTCTCACAGTTACAATTATTGCATTCCTTTTTTCACCACGCGAGTAAAAAAATTAGCAAATTCTAACCTCTTTTTTCCAGTATTTATCACAGAACAGTACAAATTCCTTTTTTCACCACAAGACAAGTAAAAAAATCAGCAAATTCTAACCTCTTTTTTCCACACTTACGTATATACCATATTATGGAAGTATTTGTCATACTTTATCGGTTTGAGTATATTCATATACTATATCTAAGATACTCCAAAACAAGTTTCATGAAAAAATCACAATTGTACTAATATTTTACACTATATACTAGAAATATCGTCATATATGAATATAAAATAGAAGTATGTAGAATTTTTTTACATACTAACTTAAAAGAAGTATCTATAGTATTAAAATAACATTATATACTCCATACTACATGTTACATATCTCCCGGTATGATAGATACTCCATATATGTGTGAAACACACATGGGTGTAGGTACACCCGGGTGTAGTATGAATATGTCCTATATATATATATATATATATATATATATATTAGCTAGCAAAGTCCTTCTCTTTGCAACAACTAGGTTTGTATTACACCCTGACTTTTTGTCAACTATTGATGGAGACCACAATGCGGAGGAGGTGATTGATGGTTACAATGGTGGTTACAACTGAGGAGGTGAGATACAATGATGAATGAATCAATATACTAAGGTAAAAGAATTGATGAAAGAATTAGATTTTTATTCAATGCATTAACTTCTCATTGGTGAAGACTTTTGTCACCTTACTCATCAATGTTATAATTACCATGTTCATATGCTAACAACTTATCATAAAGACGAATCTAGTGCTAGTTTTAAAGAAATGAATTTTGTGCAATTTATGGGTGCAGGATACTTTACAAGATAAGAAGTTTAATGTAACAAACTATGTTGTTGATAGGATCTATGATGGAGTGCACCTTGTATTTGATTTTGTCCTATAAAAGTTTAGTGATAATTCATTAGTAGTAATATATTACATTGAGTTGGTAAAAAACATCCACACAAGAAACTCCAGCAATTGTGATCAAGGGGCCGGATGATACGTCCAGAGAAAAGCTCCAGCAATTTATATCAGCCAATCCATCTTGAGTAGTTATTGTACAGAGATGAACCATTAGCCATCACCATGGGCATGTTGCAGGCTAGGGAACCGCCCAACCACAAGCACACATGCATTGCTAGCGTGATAATTAATTGGGTCATTTATTACTAATTGGGGCCTAAAAATAACATAATTTATGAACAAATAGATTTTTATAGGAGGCCTTATACACCTAAGCGCATGTACAATGACGTCAGCCTTCTCTTAGCGTTGACACGTAGGATAATTGTTTAGGTGGCGAAGAGAGAATGAAAACGTGAAGGTTGCCTTCTCTTAGTTAAGGCATGATCTATTACGAAATAAGAGAAGGCTAATTTCACCATTGTACCACTTGTCTTCCCTTAAAACTTTAATTTCCCACCAAAATATAATTAATTCTCATTAATTGCTAGGGATGACAATAAGAGATAATGCATTGTACAACTTATAATTTTGTCTTCACTAAATAACGTGGATGGTTAAGAAAAAGCGTGTCTTCCCTACCATTGTACATGCCCTAAACGGAGAGTAAATAGGCGTTGACATATCAATAAATGTCATTATTGTTATGCCGACCACCATGCGGTGAGGCTTTCTCAGGGGATGTTTATTTACATTCATTTTTTTCCACTATCAATCAACCATCATAATTGCATTTATTTTTTATTTTAATTTTAAAAATCACAAATCAATAAAAGTAGACACGCATGCCGTCTCATTAAAAGCCTTCCACCCCCCTTAGGTACCCGGAATGAAAAGAGTACGTAAAAAACATGTGGTCTTTTCACAGTTATAATTATTGCATTCCTTTTTTCACCACGCGACAGGTAAAAAATCAGCAAATTCTAACCTCTTTTTTCCAGTATTTATCACAGAACAGTACAAATTCCTTTTTTTCACCACAAGACAAGTAAAAAAATCAGCAAATTCTAACCTCTTTTTTCCACACTTACGTATTTATCACAGAATGGTGTAAGTACACCAGAGAGAAGACGACAATGTCAATTTTTCCAAACGGCAGGAGGAAGGCTCTGCTGATGCCACTTATCATGGTCTTCTCACAGTTACAATTATTGCATTCCTTTTTTCACCACGCGAGTAAAAAAATTAGCAAATTCTAACCTCTTTTTTCCAGTATTTATCACAGAACAGTACAAATTCCTTTTTTCACCACAAGACAAGTAAAAAAATCAGCAAATTCTAACCTCTTTTTTCCACACTTACGTATTTATCACAGAACAGTACACCAGAGAGAAGACGACAATGTCAATTTTTCCAAACGGCAGGAGGAAGGCTCTGCTGATGCCACTTATCATGATCTTGTAGAGTTGACGTCATCTAACCTCTTGAGAGAGGAAAGATGGTT
Organism: Poa annua; assembly: GCA_026929855.1. Classification (NCBI taxonomy): domain Eukaryota; kingdom Viridiplantae; phylum Streptophyta; class Magnoliopsida; order Poales; family Poaceae; genus Poa; species Poa annua. Next base: position 86,526,548 of record CM049430.1, read on the forward strand.
CTCCCACTACATAGAAACTAGAAAGCACAAAGCCGACTCGGTCAATTCAAATTCTAATAGCCATTCAATGCAAGTACAAAAACAAAACAAAACCAGCCTTTGCACAACCTCAGATCCCCAAAACGATGATACAATACAATCCACACAACTAAAACCACATACCCATCATACGAAACATATGAAAATGCTACAGTTCAAGCTAATACTAAACTGACCTCGTAGGCCTGGCCAAGAACAAACATTCAAGAAATGCAACCAGGCGACAAGAAGATTTCACGTGCTAACAAAACATTCTGCTCCGTTGGGCGCTTTTCTGGCTTTAGTACATATATAAGTTAAACAGCACAGGCTTGCTCCAACAGCACAAAGATCTACTCTGGGATCATCTGTTCAGTGTCTGCATCGCCCTCCGTTTCGATCTGAGGTTGCTTGGGACCACCTCCTCCAGGAGCCTGCTTCTTCTTGATTCCACTGACAATGTCGTCAATCCTTAGAAGCATGCAAGATGACTCAATAGCTGTCTTGAACGTTTGTGCCTTCACGCTGTAAGAATCCCAGATCTACAACAAAACAATGTAGTGCTTAGAGATGCATACACAGTACATGGGACTGAAATTCATGCAGGGTAAAAAGTACCTTGCGCTCTTTCATGTCAACAATATCGCCAGACCTTCCATCAATGCCAACCCAGGGATTTTCCCCATTAGCATGCTGAAGCAATTTAAGGCAATTAAGCAAACAGGCAGTAGCGAAAATACAAGTGTCATATAAATTTAATTATCTTAACTAGAAAAAAAAGCATAACCCAAATAAGAGTATTAGTTGGTTGGAGAGAGACTAATGCTTCAACTTTAGTTTGCTGTATGCAACAGTCGCAGTTAAAGAATGTGCTGCATGCGCTCAAGAATGTAGTGTATTGTCAAAGATAATCCTAACATGATCGTCCACAAAAGCTTAAAAGATAAGATTTAAAGAACTGTATCAAGCCATTGCTATGCCTAACAAAGCCTTAACCCTTCCATCTGACTCAGTTCTGAAGTGTGCTTTATCCAAAAATGTAAAAGCTAAAGCTAAGCAGTTCTCCCCAGTTATTTCCTAGGCTCAACCAGTAAAGCTGCTAGCTATATAAGATACATATTGAACAGGATCTGCAGCTGAAATGTGTGAGTCCCTTACTTTCTCATTTTTTTCAACAAAGTGGTCATACAGTTAAGTATATCAATAAAAAGAGAAAGTTGACCAGTAAAGCTGCTAGCTATATAAGATACATGTTGAACAGGATCTGCAGCTGAAATGTGTGAGCCCTTTCTTTCTCAGTTTTTTCAACAAGGTGGTCATACAGTTAAGTATATCAATAAAAAGAGAAAGTTGGTACCTTTCCCTGGAGCTGTGTCATTGTCCTAATAACATTCAGACCACAATTTTGAAGTAAAGTTCTTGGGATTGCTTCGAATGCTAAAGCAGCAGCTTCATATGGCCACTGACAAAAATAAACAGAGAGTAATCAGAGACTCAAAACATAAGATAACCACAACAGAAAGCTGCTATCTGTGTAGTGCCCCAACCCAGACCTAGGCATACCCTGGGCCAGGTCAGGCTTGCAATAGCCTGACCTTTTAAAGCTAAGTCTGGGCCCTGTGCAGCCCAAAAACAGCTATTTTCATGTTTACAGATATTCAATTGACCATTTTGGAAAATGCAAATGAATTATCCATCTAATTTTTATTTATTTTAAAAATCTCCAGTTTCAGTTTTTTTGAGCCGGCTAGGGTGGGAAACTGGGACCTAAACCCCAACATTGGGCTTTCAGGCCAGACTGCCCATCCCCAAGCGTAGCCCAAGCACAATAAACCATAAGTATTCAGCATTCTGTAGTAGGTCAGAGTTATGTGAATATAGGGTATGCATCCAACATTTCTTACAAAATACCAACATTAAAACTTTTGAAGCAATACCTTTTCTACACCCTCAACTGAAGAACTCTTTTGCTTTAGTGTTGCCGATACAGTCAATTCAGAAGCACCTCCTCCAGGTAGAAGTTTTGGGTTTTTCAAAATGTTTCTTGCAACAGACATGGCGTCCTGAGAATTACAAAAAAAGGAAAGGTGAAGACAGATCTTCTTACCATGAAAATAACAACTACAGGAGCATAACAAATACCTGAAGGTTTCTCTCCACCTCATTCAAGACGTCTTTGCTTGCTCCCCTCAATAGAACGGTGCATGCCTTAGGATCTTGGCAGTCAACAATGAAGGAAAAGTATTCATCGCCAATCTTCTTAACCTCAAAGAGACCAGCTCGTGTTCCTACATCTGATTCTTGAAGCTCCTCTGGCCTGTTCACTATAACAGCACCACAAGCCTTAGCAATCCTGTTGTTGTCAGTCTTCCTAAGTCTACGGATTGCACTAACACCAGCCTTGCTTAGGTAGTGCATAGCAAGGTCACTGAGACCTTTCTCTGTTATAACCAAATCAGGCTTGAATTTCAGAATTTGCGCACAGAGATTCTTTATGTATTCTTCCTCCAACTCTAGCAGAAGCTGCCTGTAATACCATATTTTCCCACATTACTATATACTCATGATACATAGCAACTCACAGGATTACTGTAGTTCATAATCATACATATGTGCAGGAGAATTTGAATATGTACATCACTTACCAATCTTCTTCCTTCATCAACTCAGCATTTGTCTGATTTTCTCCCTTCTTGTACTCAACCGGGCAATCCAAAAGGATAATGCGTGGGTTTACGATCTTCCTTTTCATTTTTCCAGGAGCCACAACATCTTTGTTGAACATTACTCCTTTAAGAACCCTTGAATCCTCCAACTGGCCACCAGGAATCTTCTCTACTTTGATATATTTTTTGATATCAACTTCACGCATTCCTTGACCAAGGTCAACACCTGCTGTTGTAGTAGCATCTATAGCAAGGTCCTGAGACAGCAAGAGAATATTCAGATAATCCATAAAATTAACACATGAAAAAAATGAATGTAGCTGGTAGACAACTTGACATAAAATAGATACTTACAGCAATTAGGTCACCAAACTGACCAGTGAATTTTGTACCAATGGAACTCTTCACCAGCCCTAGCATTGCCACACCTACATCATGGTAGATCTCAGTTGCATCAGTTTACAAAATAGAACATGATTCATGTAAGAGAACCAATTTATCTGGAAGTGTGAGAATGTTTGCAAAATTCTGGATGCAGACTTACGGTCATTCACATCAACAGGCATTGCAATCTTGTCAAGGACAGCTAGGGCATCCTCTAGAGCTTTGGTGTATGCTAAAACCAAGAAACAATTAAAGCTTCAGAACAGATACAAAAAATCACAGAAGAACAAAAAAAATAAGATGAGAAGTGAGAAGCGAGAAGCAACAATTACCTCGACAAATGACAGTGGGATGGTAGTTCTTTTCGATAAACGTTTCTGCAACATGGAGCATCTCACCAGCTAACAAAAGTGAAAGTTAGTACGGAAGAATTAGATTCTAAAACCAGATAAGCTTCCTTGCCTATTGAAAACTATTTTTTTAGGCACCAGTGATTTTGTTGAGCATATGCTTAGTTCGACCAGAAACAGATTTGACAATAATACCAAAGTTTGATGACCTTGGATGACATGCTTATGAGTAATAAAACTGAGACACAGGTAAATAATGACTAGAAAGGAATGTATCAAAGTAAACATGCATACCAAGAACAATGACAGACGTTGTGCCATCTCCCACTTCTTCATCCTGTGTGCGGCTTAGCTCAATCATAGACTGAACACAATGAAGTGTAGAGTCAGATTGAATATGGTTTCATCCACTTCATGACAAATCATTCCAGACTGAAAGCGAATTATAACCTCATCAGCAGTAACCAAACATTTTTCATACCTTAGCAGCAGGGTGTGCAATGTCTATTTCCCGCAGTATAGAATTGCCATCATTAGTAACCACAATACCTTCAAAAGAAGAAATTACTCAGACGCAACAGCCTTGTAATAACAAACTGTGTAATGCAACATACAAGGTGTTATATAAACTACCTCTAATAACAGTTCTCAGTATAAAGCTCATGCTAATTTTAGATGTGATGTTAAAAGAAAATTGGCATACAAGGTGCAAATAATTTGGCACAGCTAAGCCAAACAGCAACATAAACACCCTAATGAAGGACAAAAGCTTGATCTGGTCATCCATCAAGCAAAATCAGTTCATACGGATCTACCTTTAACTCGTTTGACTATGGAAATGTATAAAGCACCCCCTCCCCTTACTGATACTGACATGGACATCTTGACATGATTTCATAAACTATATGGAGCTCTACTTCCCCAAGTGTGTTAATGAAACTTGTGCGAATAACAGAAGGAAAATAAAAACAATCAGTTCAAACTCCAAACAGATGACAAATTTAATCTCCAAAGAAAATAAGAAGGTCAGACTTTGCCAAAACAAGTGGAATGATGCAACAATTATCCAATATGAAACAGCATGAACCACTGCCAACAGAGTTCTTCAACGACGCATATGATTGCTACGAGTTTGGTAGTTTATATTGCTTCAGTAATAATAATTACTAAGGATGGACGACAAAAGTGCGATATCAGTGTTGAGACTATGGTAGAGTATTTGCAAGTACCTCCACTGGCATCCAGAATCATCTTCAACATGGACCTAGGACCCAATGTAGTGCGAATGATGTCGGCCACAGCCTGCACACAAAACAATTAGAGTTCACTAACACTAGAAGATACAAAATAAAAAAAATGATTTAGCTATTGTCCTCACAAGTGACGAATTTAAAGCCAGGTCTTAATTTGCTGTGCTAAAACAGTGGCAAACCAAAACCGACCAACTAGACAGACAGATCATCAACTGCTAGTCCGCCACATTTTCAGACTTCCTTCAGATTAAGCCAATAAGACACCTAACCTATGTGACGCCCAGGGCAAGGAGAAGACAGACCGGCACCACCTATGCAGATCTATCTATGCCATTAAAAGCAAAACGTGCTACCTAAGGTGACCTAGCTGACTAAGATCTATCACATACTGGTAGGCATCGACTTCTTCAACAGACGTTTTAAAGAAAAGCTTAGTAAGAGCACAAACCTTGGCGGCCTGGATGTTGCCATGGTGAACCTTGGCGCCGGATTCCCTCTTTAACGAGTCCTCTGCTCAAATCGAACCACACAAAAAACGCACGAAATAAATAGTAATATATACAGGAACAGAGACAGGTAGAGATCAGATCAGAAATGAAAACCGCAATCAACTGAACCGAATCGCGCATTCGTGTCATGGGATCAAGAAAATTTCGGCACGAGGGGATCAAGGCACGGCCCATGTCAAGACCTAGAAGCGAGAAACTCCTACTACTGGAGAATACGGGGGAAGGGGAAACCCTAGGAGTCGGGAAGGGAGGAGGGCGGGAGAGGAGAGGGGCGGAGGGGGCTTACTCAGCACGAGGACGGGGGCGTGCAATGCCATGCAGGAGGCGAGACGAGGGGGGGCTTGGGTAGGCGGCGGCGGCGGCGGAGATGGGGGGGCGGGGAGAGGGAGGAAGAGGAGGTCGGCCTCTGCTACGTCGCGGGGTCTTTCGAGTCGAGCTCCAGGGTTTGTTTTAGTTTGGGTTTTGAAGTGAAAACCCTCCTCACGTGCTAACAGCGTGCGTCTGAGTGTGACCTAGGGAACTGTCAGGTGGGGTTGCTAAATGGGTTGCCCTAGTACTACTTTTTTTTGGACTTGCAAGTACTCCGTACTTTGTTGTTCATTTTGAAGTAAAAGGATTTGTGATTTTGTGTATAGCATCGGGATGGATTTATTTAGTTGTAAGCAATATGGCTATTTTGGCTCAATTGTCATCGGATTGATGTCTGACTCATAGATATTTAGTCGAACTTCTTCATGTCATCCCGATCTAGATATAAGAGATATATAAATGACATTTACACAATATTTGGCTTAAATTTGAGAAATAAATAGGACAATCAAGCTTTCCAGGGTTGGATTATCTCTATATATATATATATATATATATATATATATATATATATATATATATAGGTTAAATGCTTTCTACTCCCGGGTGTAACTACACCCATGTCTCATATACCATATTATGGAAGTATTTGTCATACTTTATCGGTTTGAGTATATTCATATACTATATCTAAGATACTCCAAAACAAGTTTCATAAAAAAATCACAATTATACTAATATTTTACACTATATACTAGAAATATCGTCATATATGAATATAAAATAGAAGTATGTAGAATTTTTTTACATACTACCTTAAAAGAAGTATCTATAGTATTAAAATAACATTATATACTCCATACTACATGTTACATATCTCCCGGTATGATAGATACTCCATATATGTGTGAAACACACATGGGTGTAGGTACACCCGGGTGTAGTATGAATATGTCATATATATATATATATATATATATATATATATTAGCTAGCAAAGTCCTTCTCTTTGCAACAACTAGGTTTGTATTACACCCTGACTTTTTGTCAACTATTGATGGAGACCACAATGCGGAGGAGGTGATTGATGGTTACAATGGTGGTTACAACTGAGGAGGTGAGATACAATGATGAATGAATCAATATACTAAGGTAAAAGAATTGATGAAAGAATTAGATTTTTATTCAATGCATTAACTTCTCATTGGTGAAGACTTTTGTCACCTTACTCATCAATGTTATAATTACCATGTTCATATGCTAACAACTTATCATAAAGACGAATCTAGTGCTAGTTTTAAAAAAATGAAATTTGTGCAATTTATGGGTGCAGGATACTTTACAAGATAAAAAGTTTAATGTAACAAACTATGTTGTTGATAGGATCTATGATGGAGTGCACCTTGTATTTGATTTTGTCCTATAAAAGTTTAGTGATAATTCATTAGAAGTTAAATATTACATTGAGTTGGTAAAAAACATCCACACAAGAAACTGAATTTTGCATGTTGGAGCTGCTCTTACATCTTTAGGCCCCTTTCCTTCAAAGGATTTGAAAATCACAAGCATAGGAAAAGTTTAGGAATAAAATGTCGTGACACCTAGAATGCTACAAGAAGTGAAAACACAGGAATTAGTCACACTAGTTGTTTGGTTGCACTACAACGAAAACCCAAGAATTTTCTATGGAGTTGAATACAAGTCATATCGTTATAAACACATGGGATTTTTTTCCAATAGGTCTAGCCTCTTTTAGAAATCCAATGAGATTATAGTGTAGGAAAGCATTTTATAGGAATTTTGGAAGATTTATTTCTTACAACCAATTGAACTCTATTGGGAAAATTTCTATTGATTAGAAGCCTACAAAATTACTTAAAGATCCTTTGAACTAAAAGGCCCTTAGAAAATTTACATTCACCCTACGAATTTTTACATCTTTCAAAAATAGAAAAGGCTACGTAGTAGTAAAAGCTAATTGGGCAGCAGACTCCTAGGCCCACTACAGCCAGAAAGCAGCCGGAAGCGAGAACGAAAGCGCCGGAAGTAGCCGGAAAACGCGCCGCCGGCACGCACTCCACCGCGACAGCACTCCAGTTTCCTCCCGTGTCTAGCTGTTTCTTCCACAGCGCTACTCGCAAATCGCATTCGCGTCCTCCACTCCAATCCAATCCAATCCGGCGGGTTCCCCCCAAATCTTCCGACCCCAATGGTGGCAGCGTCGCCTCTCCCCCTCCTCCTCCTCTTCGCCGTCCGTGCGGCCGTCGGTAGTGCGGTCGGGGTGAGCGGCGGCGGGCAGCTGTGGTGCGTCGCCAAGAACAACGCCGAGGACGGCGCGCTGCAGTCGGCCATCGACTGGGCCTGCGGCCCCAACGGCGGCGCCGACTGCCGCGCCATCAAGCAGGGCGGCGCCTGCTACGAGCCGCCGGACCTCCTGGCGCGCGCCTCCTACGCTTTCAACGACTACTTCCTCCGATCCGGTGGCGCCGCCAGCCCCGCCGCCTGCGACTTCTCCGGCGCCGCTGCGCTCATCGGCCTCAACCCCAGTAAGACTGACTAAGCACCGACATCGTCCGTTTTGCTTCGTTAATGTTGGGTTCATGCTTTGGAGTTGAGTTTTAACTACCGTCGCGTGGGTGTTTCTGCAGGTCATGGGAACTGCGTGTTTCCTTCCAGGTTAGTGCATCGCGGTTTTCATCCTTTGGAATCTGTATACTCTATGCTGGACTATCAGTTAGTTAGAGGAACTGAACCCAATATTTAATTGTCGAGGTTATCAAGAACCTACGAAGGTGATGTTATGGGAGTATAACACATTTTATTCTGACAAACAGCTTGTGAGCTCATACTAGAGAGTGAACATCCAAAATCTCAAAACATATAAGAGCTGTTAAGTGCACTGCAAGAGAAATTCAGATGAGTCTATAACTCTATATCACTTATTCTTTTGCAAGCATCATCTGATTGCCGGCCTCTACCAAATCGATCCTCCCTGTGGATGTTAAGATCAAGACCTTGATACAAGATCATATTGGATATTCGATAAAGTAACGACCTGTGAATGCATTGGATTGTGTGTGGTTCGCACTAATCTTAGGACTAGGAGTTGGGATTGCCATACCTTTGTCCGCAGCTGCTAGGCCTGAAAAGCTACAACCGATGGTCAGGCCTGAGCATGACATGTGGCATGCAAGGTACCATCTGGCGACCTTCTTTCTTCCATTCTTCTTCAGAACATACCTGACGCCTTAGAAGAGACAGTCAATAAAGGATGACTAGAACACAAGTCGCGGAATGGCCGTGTAAAAGTTGACTAATACTAGTAGTGAGTACCGAGTAGGCATTTTATTAGTCTTCCCTTCTCCTTTTTCTTCCTGAGTTCATGTGACGCTACCGTTTACCCTTTTACTATTATTAGTATGGCCAAGAGTAGTTATCAGTACACTCTGACCAATCAATCATTAACAATAATGCAGTGTAGATTTTTTAGAAGTTCTAGTGGTGAGAAGTAATGGGTCATAAAAATTTATCTGAGTGTTATTGATTCATTGTATTAAAATGGTGGGCATGTGGTTGAGCACGGGCAGAGCTAGGGCCTGACCACGCCTGGAGCAGCAGCGGCAACTTAAGCACTACATTGTAATGTTTTGTACATATTTTGAAGGTATAGTACTAGGCCTGGGGCGACAACTATAGCTGCCCCAGGCCTATCTCTGCCCCAGTGGACGAGGTTTGCAAAAAGGAGTTAAAATCATTCATATTTATTGTATTAGTATGTGTCATCTGTAGAGCATAATCTATGTTTTTCAACTCAGCTCCCACTATGTCCACTTCGTTGCATAGCCACTAGTTCTTCTTCCGTCATGCTAGCAAGTATTTTATCCTTATTAGCCACATGGTCATGATCTGTTTCTTCCACGTTGTGGTTGAGGCAGTGGCAGAGCTCTGCTATTGGATTTGTGTCGAATATAGCTCTGGAAGTAAGTTGATGCAGAACTCAAATCCTTGGGCTTCAACCTCTTCCACAGATGGGCTGTGGAAGAGCAAGTTGTAGTTGATCTGAAGGAGTAGCAACTTTGGCCCCTACTTACCATCTGACCCATCTGAAAGCAATACGTAGCCAAGATCAAGGAAGAGTGCAGGCTTTGGATATTGCCATCCTCTAAGTTTATTAGGGAGATAGTTGGTGTTCTTTTTTCCCTAGGCAGTTAGCCTATGTTTTGGCAGGGGTCCTGCTGTTTGGCAGTGTTATGCCACTTGGCAGCAGGTGCAATACTGGTTTCATCCTATGGATGAAAAAAACACATGACACTGTATCCAGATTCGTACTCTTGATTATATTCATCTAAACGAAAAAAATAATGCATGTGAACTCTCTTGTGTTTGCCACCCACGTTAATGACACGGATATCATAATCTAATTCATTCAGTGACACAAGTGAGTTGGGAGTATGATATCATAGTAAAAGAAGTTGCTTGAGGCAAGCACCACACTCCCAGATATTCTATTACTAATGCTTAGGTCATTTTTTGAAGAGTCGCTTAGGTCATTTGTATTGTCTAAAATAGAAGTTCTTAACCTTCTGTCGTTCATCAAACGGTTAATCCTGCGTCAAAAAGGAAAATGCTAACTTATTAGATATACTTTATTACACATTGCTTAAACACATTATGCATTAGAGGATACCAGTTACCTACTGTGCCTTAAAAATCACTGCTTGTACAGTTTCTGCAATGGAAAACAAGTAAATGATCAAATATCATGCATTGAAGGTCTATTTATTTTGACAAGTTGGCATTCATTGTTCTTGCACGGAAGCAGTTGCAGTTTGAAAAACTGGCATCCCTCAGTTTGATGTTTGCATTTCGTTTAATTGACATTTTCAATATACTTTCATATCCTTGAAGGACTGAGAGATCAAAGATGAACATGCGTGTCTACATGTAGTTATGTACACAATTTGTCATCAGATATTTTACCAGTCAAAGACATCTACTGATGTTAGGCTAATCTTAGTTCTGTAGCTAGACAGCTACTCAAAGTTGTGGAAGTTCTTTCGAAATGATTAGCATATCTGTTGCATGGAAGAATCATATTTTATTTGGTAGGATATTCAAGAAACACTATTAGGTTCAGTTTGCAGTTACTGCATGTGCTTGTTTTTGAAGCTGCTATGGAAATAATGCTGTGAAAAGTCTATACTCTGTTTTGGAAAATTAAATTAAAATTTCGATTTTTATGACAATTGCTGTTTGCGCCCATTTCATCTCATATGTTGTAGAAAGTAATAAATGTATCCATTTTTGTAATTGATTATGAGAAGGGCCAAAGGTAACGTCAAATGAATATGGGCTATATGGGCCAAAGTAATAATATCTCTCTCTTTGTGCCAATGGATAAGTTTAATTGATACTCCCATGTTATGGTCATGGATTACTATCACAATATGGAGTACCTTAATTTTGAGAATAGAAATTTTAGTCTTGCGCAGCCAAACTCACAATGTAATATAAATAGTGGACATTCAATATTTCTAATCTAATAGATAAGTTTTACTGGTACTCCAATGCAGCTGTCAAGGAGTACCATCACAAAGTGTTAGATGATTTTGAGGGTAAAATTGTAGTCTTGCAGAACCAAGCACACAATACAAAGTTGGCGTGCAATTCCTTCAGTTAGATACCAATCGGATGCTTGCACAGTGTTGAACTATTTTCATCGACAAAGAAGACACTCTTCTTTTTTAGAGTTAGGAGGATAAGGCCAATTCTTTCATAGGGGTGTCTATTGCAACCTTTGAAAAATTAACCAGTCATTTGAAGCTACATAAAAAATAAAGACATTAGAAGCGACAATTGACGATTCTTTGACAGCGGTGGCAACTCGTAGAAATTGAACCACTTGTTATGTTAAACAAAGCCACTCATCAATAGCTACAGAATTATCATAACCCACTTGTAGCAAACACAGCTCGGTCACTTTACCCATTTTCATTTCAGTTCTCCCTTCTTAGAAATTGGGACTATTTGAGGGTAATCTTTCTTCCCTTAAGAAAATGGGCAATATTTCTGGTGTTTAACGTGTCATGCGAAATTCGTCTTTGAGTTGCATATGCATTAATATGTCAAGTATCTTCGGAACCATTAACCCCATACTTATATCACTGCAGTTCATCCCCCAAAAATGGCAGCTTCATAGGAACCACAACCTATGGTCGAACAGGTGCAGATTTAAGCAGAAGTTCTTCATGGCAACTCAACCTCTGGTCATTGCTTCTATGCATCTCTCTATCTTTAACAATTCCTGTTGTCTCATATTCCTGATGAATTTACTCGAACTCCTGTGTTCATGTATGTGAGAAACAATTGAGCTGCAGCAATGCCCTTTGTCCTCTATGTGGTTGAAGCATTGCTTAAGGAGGCGAGGGGGGGGGGGGGGGGGGGGGGGGAGATCCTCTCTCTGAACCTTCCCATCTATTCTTCTGATCTTGTAAATGAGCATTTAGAGGGGTAATTCCCCCTTGTTTCATGTACTTGATTCAGTTTTGCTTTGGTTTTATGTATTCATCTCCTCGTATCTATAACCTCATTGTTGCATTAATGATTACTCTAATGTAGTATATATATTATTTTTTGTCTTACATAAGCGGTAATTCATGTGGATATGTTCTTGCAGTTCTGCCATTCCAGTGAATACTATATGCACAGTTGCACAACACATGGTTCGGAAAAGGAAAAGAAGAAAACACTAGTATTCCGTACTGTACTACAGATTTTTGTTACAGGTGTGACGATCTACTATACAGGTGAAAGATGATACGCAAGGTCCTGCACCGTCTTGTGGCTGGCTCCCTGGTGATCGCCGACCCTGCACCGGCAGAGGGGGCACGTCGAGTGCGAGGCTAGCCAGAGGTCGATGCATTCGTCGTGGTAGACGTGGGCGCACGTCGGCAGCAGCTTCGCCATGGCTCCAACCTGGATGACGCCGAGGCAGACGGCGCAGTCCGTCGAGTCAGCGCCCTTGCCGCTGTGCCGGATGAGTCGGTTGTACATGAAGGGGGGAATAAGAAGGCTAGAAGCCACCGTGCGCGGCTGCAGGAGCTCCTCCGGATCTCCGGCGGGGTGTCGCCGATGGTGCATGAATTGCTTGTATAGTGAGAAGATGGTGAAGGCAGCAGTGACCAACACCGAGACGGCGTAGAAGAAGAGGAGGCTGTCAGGTGACATAGCGAATTGCATAGCGCTGCTAGGAGCTGGAGCCTGGAAGTGGCCAGTTGCAGCTGCGTAGGCTGCGCAAGCAAGGCAGGAGCAGAGCTACATGATTCGATTTATGCCATTTTCTTGTTGCGTGCACTGCCTCGTTAGTTATTATTGAACTGAACTGCTGAAGTGGACTGTTCTGGTGATTATGTTTGTAGCCTCAACAAACGTTTCTCTGGTGGTTAACGCTGCAATGAGAGCGACCCAGTATTCCTTCCATTGATTTAAGTTCTGGAAGGGGTCAGCGGTTCTTCTTAGCATGGATGTACCTGCTATCGGTCTGAATGTTCTCCTTGTACCATCATGTCTGAATTTTCTAAACATTGCAGTATTAAATCTATGTCGGCCTATCAAATTTTATTGTTAATTGAAATAAAGGGTATATTTGTGCTCGAGCGCAGCCACAGTTCAGAAAAATCCTTATCTGCATCGGACCGGGCGCATGACTCTTATTTTATAAGATATTATATGCTAATAATGCGGCATTCCAATTTGTCATTGACAAGGACTAGGTGAACGAACCAGCAAGGCATACAGATTCTGAAGAAATACCCGGCATACATATTTAGCAAACGATCACATCAGCACTTCGCGAAGAGAGTTGTTAGATAGGCCTAATTCAACAATCATTTTTTTCTGAATTGAATCAATCTAGTTTCTTGGGGTCGAAAGTGAAACATGTTCAATGAGCTAGGAAGCAACCTCAAAAGTCAGAACTCACCTGCCATGGCCATCCACGCGGCAAGCACCAAAACAAGTCTGCCTTTTTTCATTAAGTAGAATAAGTAGTCAGGTTTATGAGAAAAACAAGTAAAACCTGAAATGGAAACAAAGTGTTGCATGTCGCCCATTGATGACATAATCTCGTTTCCCGAAAGCCGCCGAAATAAGACCAAACAAGTTTCTAACACCAAACAACGGTAGAACCCCCAAGCTTTCACGAACTCCAAGGCCTAGAGGAGGGTATGGAGGGAACACTCCAATAACGCCCATGGACGCAATTGCCACTGCCGTTGACCCCGTCGAGACGAAGCTTTCTTCTAGACCGCCTTGGTCCACCACTCAATTGAAGCCCAAATGGCACATCAGACGAGGACACGATACATGAGAGCTACGTGTCCACGAGCGTCACCACTACGCACGATGCATCAAGATAGAGAAAAGTAGGTGATGGTAGTTTTTATGTTTTCCTAAGGGTTATAAAACAATGTAAGATTTCTTGAAAGCATCAACAACAAATCTTAAAGCTTCTCCGTGTGCATATATGTCCACATCAGAAATGTTTTTTTTATCAAGCATTGCCCAAATTGTGGGCCCCGTGGCACCTGGGTTGGCATCGGGAAACTAAGAAACCATGTGACTTTTTGTCGGTAAACCTCTATTTCCTATTTCTCTCACTCTCTCCTAGTTACTCTTATCTGAACGAACGCGATGACCTCGCTCTCTTTTCATCTCTGCGGTGAAAGAGAGTGCGCCTAGCGCTCTTGCCATCTTAATATGAGTAGTGTTGCTAGCCTAGTATTCGCATCATCAATTTTCTGCAATTTGTACTTATTTGCATGTCTATGCATTAAAATGTTGCCACTTTTCAATATTTACATGGGTGACTCGTGTTTCCTAGATGAATAAGCTTACATAAATTTCAAATACACCTTGTGTCTCTTTAGTATAAATAGTCATAGTAAACCTGGGGACACCAACTTGACAACAAAGGCTAAAATAACCTTGTGTATATAAGCACTTGCGTTGTACTGTGTTTCTCAAAAAAAGCAAAAAAAACTAAGAACCCCGTATTTCTCTCACTCTCTCTCTCCTAGGAAATTTATTATGTCAGCTTGACAGTATTTCTCTCACGAACCTTGTGTCTTTTTTTTTGTGTGTGTGCTGGGAACACAAGCTTGACAGTCAGAACAGAAAAAGAACCCCTCAACAACAAAGGCTAAAAGGACCTTGCGCCCATGCAAGATGCAAAGGAAACATAGGAAATCCAGGTATTTACTGGACCTTTGATTTTCGTCGCTAGAAAATGAATCGATTTTTCAGACATGAGCACAATTCAAGAGTTATACTCCCTCCGTTCTAAATTAATTGACTTAGATTTAGTTTAACTTAAACTAAATCTAAGTCAATTAATTCAGAACGGAGGAGTATAAAGTATAAACGATTCAGCTTTGTAGACGAAATATGCCCCCAACGTATTTACTGCACCTCCTGCAGGCCTCAGCAAGGGCTTCCATCTAGTCTCCATATACAATTCAATAGCACGATTCTCTAATTCAACACGCGCTACATACACGAGAGCGGTTTTCGGGTACCCGTCTTATCTGAACCGTCCATCCGGTGCGGATCCGGAAGAAACGGGATGCTAGCGCGCGCTCGTTTGACTCGCTTAATGTGAGCGGAAAATGTCTAAACCTGTTCTAAACTGTACCTTTCGACAGACATCGCTCTTTCTCTCGGTTCGCACGTCTCCGGTGAACGGATAGACTTCGCCTAGAGGGGGGGTGAGGTGAATAGGCGATTTATAAACTTTTTCGAGGAGCCGGAATATCCGGTCCAATAGTGACCCAGAAATTCCGAGTAGCCGGAATATCCGGTCCACAATGATCCGGAAATTCCGGTATGCTTGATAAAGGCGGAATAAAACTAGAGGTTTACTTTAACAAGCATACAACCTAGATATGTAAACTAGGCTCACCTATGTGCACCAACAACTTAAGCTAAGCAATACAAGTAACAAGATGATAGCAAGATATGTGGCTTCAAGCACGAAGGCTATCACAATGTAAAGTGCATAAGTAAAGAGCTCGGGTATAGAAATAACCGAGGCACGCGGAGACGAGGATGTATTCCCGAGTTCCACCCAAAGGTGTACGTCTCGTTTGGAGAGGTGTGCGCAACCACAACAGGTTAGCCGCAACGCCACAAAGGCTCACCTTCTTCTCCTGATGAACTCAACCACAAAAGGTTCGAGTTCACCTTCCACTATTGATCTCCTTTGGGGCGGAGATCGAATCCCGTACAACTCTTGAGGCACACACCCACAACTTAATTGGGGGCTCCCAAGTCTTGAGGCACACACCCACAACTTAATTGGGGGCTCTCAAGTGACCACAAAAGGTCTTGACCACAAAAGGTCTTGGCCACAAAAGGCCGGCCACAAAAGGCGTCTAGGGTCTAAAGACCCAAGAGTAACAAGCTCACAAGTAATACCACCACGAATCCTCGTGGAGGGCTCAAACCGATGCAAATGCAATGGCAAGAGCACACGAAGTGCTCAAGTCCTTCACTCTCAAATTCCAACACAACAACAAATATTTATGGGGGAATAAGAGAGGAAGAACAAAGGAAACCACAAAGGAGTCAAATCCTTCACTCCCAAATCCCACCAAAAGCAACTAATGCTTATGGGGGGAGAAGAGAGGAAGAACAAAGAAGAGGAACCACAAAGGAACTCCAAGAACTAGATCAACTAAGTTCCCCTCACTTAGAGGAGAGATGGATTGGTAGGATTGTAGATCTAGATCTCCTCTCAACTTTCCCTAAAGAATATGGAAGATTCAATGGAGGGATTGAGAGGGAAGTGAGCTTTCTAAGGTCAACAATGAAGTAGGAGAGAGGCGAAAGTCGTGCTGCCTTGGATTGGCTGAGGAGGAAGAAGGGGAGGGGTATTTATACCCCTCCAGAAAATATAGCCGTTGGCTGTTTCGACACTCGGAAATTCCGGTATAAGTTAGACTCGGAAATTCCGGTCATCCGGAAATTCCGGTCTAGAGAGACCCGGAAATACGGGTCACCCGGAAATTCCGGTCTAAGAGAGCTCGGAAATTCCGGCTGGAGTCAGAAGCAAAACCAAACTTTTCCTTAGCCATTTCTGGAGGACTTTTCCGGGGGCACTCGGAAATTCCGGTATATGGAAATTTCCGAGCACAATTTCCGACTGGAGTCAGAACCCTTTTTCTCCTTTCCTTAGCCGTTTTCTTGGATGAGCTGGGGAACCGGAAATTCCGGTAGGGCGGAATATCCGGCCCCAATAATCCGGATCAGCAGAACATCGAAACGAAAACTGCTATAACTTTTGCAAATGAACTCCAAATGAGGTGAGACAAATTTTGTTGGAAAGATAACAATGATGACTACCCACATGGCAAGGTGTGGGACTTTCCTCAAGGTAGAACCGGCAATATTTCCGCCACCGAAAACGCAACAAGTTGTCCAAAGTAAAACCGATTTCGATGAACTAGAGCTTGACATGGAGATGAACCAAGCTCTAATTCCTCACCAACATAAAAGCCAAATAAGAACCAAGAAATATGATATGCCAAGTATGCAAAGGTTTGAGCTCTCCACAAGAATGCGATCAAGTTACTAACTTGAGAGCCCCTCTTGATAGTACGCCTATCTATCCTATAGCCCTATCAAGATCATACCTTTGCCTTGAGCATTCCACTTGAGTTGGATGATAACTATCTTGATCTCTTCAAGTGGTTCATCTTTCTTGATTGCGCGTCCAGGCATATGCTTGATGAAGACTTCTCCAAATACTCCCCCATGCTCACAATGGGAGAGTCTCGCTTAGCTCCGTCTTCATGTATCCATTGCAAGCACCAAGCATAGGATCTTTTCGAGAAAACTTCTCTTGGTCTTGCACACCTCATCTTTTCTTCACTAAGATGATGTCTTGAATCTTCAAGACATGTTTGCAATAAGCTTCACTCAACACATGAGCTTCAAGAGTTCAACACATGAACTCCACCATTCCATGGACAACATCTATAAGGATATCTCAATGTAAACATTAGTCCATAGAGATTGTCATTCAATTACCAAAACCACACATGAGGGAAAATGCTCTTTCATCCGGCCCCCCACCACCACTCCCCATCCATTCGGATCGCACGTCGCCAGGCCCTCCCTCTTGGTAGCGCATGTCGTCTCCATCTCTGCTTTTCCCCTCCGAGGCGATCCAACACATCCTTGCTCGGCGGCGGCCGGCATAGGCGGCAGCACGCCTGCATAGGGGACTTCGAAATCGGCTCCGGCATAGATGGCATCACGCATGGATCTGGTGGATCTGAGCATGTTTCGATGAAGTTCCAGGTAACATTGTAAAATCAAAATATTTTTTGGCTCGGTCCATGGATCTAGATCTTAATTTCGCATCTCCCTCTCCGCCTCAGGTATGGGTCAAGCTGTTCGTCGTATTCATCTATCTCAAGGAAGAAGATGACCGTTGTTATGCGGAGGAGGCGTCCTACCGTGATACAGCAACGGATTTCACCTCTGGATATGACATTGTTCACACACAACCCCAATCGACGAACAGTATCGCCGAGGAGATGCAAAGCGAAACTGCTACCCAGGCGCTGAACTTATTCGTCACTACTGAAAATTCTTTGTCCGTGAGACGGTTAGTAAGAAAAGAAAATGAATTTTAGATTCATTTGTTTTCTCTTTTGACTAGATTCAGCATTCAATCCACCACTTTAGCTATCTTCCAGTATGGCACCTCAAAAATGGAATCGTTTTCTGTTCCAACTAGATTCTGCTTGTGTTCCCTGTAAAAAATTGGATTCGTTTTGCTACATAAAATTATTGTGCCGTCATTCTACCTTTTCATTCTGAACTTGACAGGAAAATCAGTACCTCCTAGTAAATAAAAATGTGAACTTTCAGTCCAGAAACATACATCACTATTCAAGTCAAGGGATTTCTCTATCTTGTACATTTTGTCTTAGTGAAAAAATTCCGCAGAAACTACCAAAAACAAGATGTTAATAATGAATATTACTAGCTTAGTAAAGTATACGCTTCTTTGGTATATGTGTACTGTAGAAATTCATGTGGGTACCATACAAAAATACTTCATGTGGGTACATATTGTTGAGATTTTTGCATACTAATTTTTTTGTCCCCTTGTCAAACCATGAAGCAAACATACAGCTAGAGCGGTGGAATTTCCAACACGAAGTCCACCAAGCGGGGTCGGCGCAATTTTCCAACACGAACTGCGCCAAGCGAGGTCGGCGCAATTGAGATGGTATTGCGAGCGTCTGTGGCGAAGAAGACAACACAAATTTTTCTATACCACCCCTGGCTTGTTTTTTTGACTCAACCGACGAAGCTCAGGAGTTTTACAACCTGTACTTGGGAAGTTAGTTTTGGAGTGAGGTACCAGCATTGTTGTGTCGGCGGTGAGGTACCAGCATGTTTCTGCGTGGGGAGCTGGTCACAATTGATACATGTAGCGTTGATTTCCCATTTTGTGTCTATCTGACGAGAAGATCTCTCCCCTCCAGCTACGTGTTCACTATGAATTTACTGTGTTGAACAACCAAATTGTTATTTTGTACTCATTGCTTCCTGCCAGACTCATTGTTGGATTGAAACTATTTTGCCTATGTTATCCTATTTTGGTTTCAATTTTTCAAAGCTGATATCGCATGAGGGGTGCCACCAAAAGAACTTTTTGCCTGTTTACTGGATGTCCACAAAAATATCAAATTTGTTTGTTGTCCCAAAATGTTCCGTAGTGTTCTGTGGCGGGCAACTAGTGTTCCTCTTTGGACACTCATACATGTCATGGTTTTCCAAAAAAGAATGTCATATGGGGAACAAATTGTCACATGAACAAAATGATTACCCCATAGTGTTCCACGGGCAGGGATGATCACAAAAAACAGAGGGGGGAATGGGTTTGTCCATATTCAGTCATCAGAATTCATAGTGCCCGAGCGGGATGCTGAGTGTACACAAAATCAAAATTTTAGTAGACATGACCAAGGAAATACAAGACTTAAAAGTGTTCGAACAAAAGCTGGTTCTATACACATTTATGGATGTGCATAACGTTTTGTTCCTATGTTGTGTTGTTTGGTTAAATTTACGAAATTGATTTTCCTATTAGAGCAGCAAGAGGAACTTCAGTTTTGTGGGGCTGTAGACCAGCTAAAAGACTAACATTGACACTGGCACCAGAAACACATGATTCCGACAATAGTGAACATCCATCACCTTGATGCTTCAAAACTGATCATAATGCATTTTTTCATAAAAAATTCAAATTTTTACACGATAGTGAACAACCATCGCCTTGATGCCTAAACTGCCAATACATTGCAGTTAGCCAGAGAGATAGCCAGACAGAATAGCAAAGTATGCTCCTGGCTAAATCACCTCAATGATTCTGCCATGACTTCATGGCTAAGAAAGAGTTACTGCCTTGGTTGCAAATCTGCTACACGCGGCGAGCGCAAACCAAACGCACGGCACGAACAGGTCCGTATCCGTAGCGGTGGCCATCGCTCACCACCTTGTCTTCTCCATCGCCGGCAACTTGGAAACCAACACCTGAAGAGGAGTCGCCATCGTCGAGTTGCACGTCCACCGCTCCAATTGCAAAAACCCCACCGACCATGTTGCCTGTTTACTGGATGTCCACAAAATATCAAATTTGTCTGTTAGGAATTTTGTATTACAAAAAAACATATGTGAAACCTGATCATCCAAAAAAACATATGTGTAACACCCAAAAATATTGTGTGTTAGGAATTTGGTCTTACAAATTCGATGAAACTTTCGTAAGGCCAGATTCTTAACACACAATTTCTTGGGGGGAGTTACACACATGTTCTTGGATGTTCATAGAAAAAACCCCAGGATTTTTTTTTTGCTATGAATGGTTAGCTTAGATTTCAGTGACAATGAGTTTGGACTCGATAAAAAATATAACTCCAGCAGCTACTATGGGAGAAAATTTTGATCTGCAAAGAACACAACAACTGTACCGGCTTGAATAAAAGCACCCTCCACACTACAGATATAACAGGAATCATACGGTTTAATCTCATTTCCTATAAGATATATTCTCTCTGTCTGATGTTTTGTTTTTGACTAAATATATAAACTAGTCTTTTCATCTATAGCATATACCTCTATATATTAAGAGGGGAGATTTTGGAGGCGAGCAATCCGCGCGCGCTACTGTAGCATGAACAGTAATCTACAGTAAAAGGACCTATATGCAATTATCGGAAACTGCAGTCACTGTTTTGTAAAAGTGCTTCCTCAATCCCTCTCCCCCTCCCCGCACGACGCTGCCGCCTCCGCCAGGCCGACGACGCGGACGCCGCCTCGGCCGAAGAAGACGCGCTGGCTCCTCCACGCCCTCCACGGCTGCTGGCCTCCTTCCATGTGGATGCAGGGGCGAGGAGAGGGGGCTGCCGGGAGGCCCTCCTCTCTCCCCGTCGTTCTCCTCCACGCCCTCCACGGCTGCTGGCCGCCGCTCGGCCGGTCGCCGCCGCCCGGCCTCCCTCCGACGTGCCACCAGCCCGCCCCGAGCTCCGGCCCGGCCGTACCAATCTCGCTGCTCTCAGGTAAGGTTCCAGCAACACTATTTCCAAGTCAGATTCAGTCAGATTCGTCAATTCTTTCACCTATACGCATCTGACTCATTCTTGGACCTCGGCACGATGTCAACACCCATCAGGCATCAACCTTGCAACAATACTGGGCGTGCAGTGAGTGAACTATTCATGTCTTCCTATCATACTAATGTCATGTGATGATGATTTGCCTGCTTGGGCTCCTATGTCAGTGGATCAATCTATTTTATTAGTTGATTTGGTGGCAGTAAATAGCTGAATGTGGTAGAAGTCCATAACCCCAAGTTCATGTTTTATGTATATTAGTGTGGAAACCATTGTGCATTGTGTACATCTGATATGCCATCTGGCCTGGAGATATTGGTCCACGTAAAAGTAACCATCGTTCGAACATGCCGCATTTTACTGGGAAGGATTGAACCATGGGAATGAATGAACATGTCTATCACCTTTTTTGCCGGAAGCTGTGTGTGTGCACCGTTCATATCTCATGGTAATAAGATGCATACCTTAAGTTGTCTTCTGTTTATACAACAAATGGCCTTGGGGTTTTCTGAATCGAAATCATAAGAAGAACCAGGGAAACTTATTATATTGAAATGGTACAAATGTATGCATTTATTTTGGCACTATAGCATACTTCGTCTAGCCACTGAAGTTATATTGTTGTTTTCCACACGGACCATAACTGTTGGAATGAATTTGCTTTGGTCTGGAATACATACTTTATCTTGCCTGTAGGTTCAAGCACTAAAAGTGAAATACTAATGATTGGTTTGTGTGGAACCTACCTATTCTTACTCATATATCTGTGCCACTACAGTTGCTAATTAGTATAAATCATATTTGCAGTACAAATCTCTGTAAGAAACTGAATTAATCATTGTCACGGAGGCCCTTTTGGTTTAGACTGAGATCACGAGAATTCCAGTGATAGCGTCTTCTGCTATATTTAGGAAGTTTTATTTGCAGTGGAATGTCAGCTTTTGTTTTCGTAATTATAATGTTTTAAAGCTCTTGGTTATCCTGTCCTTAAAATGTTGCTGTTCTTCGTGTAACTAGAGTGATTACTTTTACTTCATAATACTAATCTGATAATGCTGGTCTGCCAGGAATATGCGCTAAAAACATGAATGTCTGTTTCAGGGATTGATGCCTGAACCCTGCCTTTGGCGGTGTCCAATAAATCAACGAGACAATTGTGGATTGTTTGATGGTGTATGATGGGTGTGACCTGAATTGGATGAGTAAATTTAAAGGCGCAAATCGTTCTATGGAAGCTAGGAGAATGATGTGACGCCCAAAAATCGGTACTATGTAGATTTAAGCGATCTCGTCGAAATCCACATAATAACGATTTTTGGTCACCCACCAGACATAATGTGCATGCCGAAACATGCGCATTATGTGGGTGGAATTGTGATAGCATTACAACAGTTCCGATACATCCACAAATACAACAGAAGATAATTATAACAACGACTCGAACGAGTCAAGATACAAATGATACAATACAAAGATACAAATGACAGCGAAAGCAAAATGGTATCCGACTACGGATAAGAAGCAAATTGGACTAAGAGTCCTGAAGATAAGCAATGGCGCCATATCCCTGCCCAGCCAAGCCGGAGGGATTCCCAAGCTAACGTCGTCAGACTTCAAACCTGTTAACTGCACATAAAGCACATCCCAAAAGAGGGTCAGGGCACTCCCTGGCAAGCAAAACCGACTTGCCTACTTTCTACACCATCTCCCAAAATATAGGGGAGGTGGACTTAGCGGCAGCAGCACTAGCAACCTAGAGAGACACGCTATAACTTCCGTCTAATCAGAGAGGGATAAGAGAGCGCATAAGATAACCAACTACTACTAACACCAAACATAACCCATTCTCGGATTAACCCCCTCAACCAAGTATGAGGAAGCAATTCGGGAAAACTCACACGTTGATCAGTTTTTAATTATCATTTATTGTGAAAGTAATTCTATATTACTAGTTAAAATAATTAACAATGATTAGGTGTAAGTTGTCTAGATCTCATTAGTCGGCAACGCACCAAGTTGTCCATAACCGCGGACGCGGCTCATCGATAAGATTATACCCTGCAGGGGTGCACTACTGGACCCATACTCGCATGATCAACCCAGTCAAAAACATTAGGGCCTTTCAACCCAACTCTTTTCCTTCACCGCAACAAGTCTAGAAGCCACGGGAGCTATGCTGGTCCCGGCCAAAAGGGTGCGGACTCCCGCAGGACACACCCCTCCGCACCAACAGGCCGCGCCCTATATGCATGTAACAAGGCACACCGCCAAAGTAAAATACTACACTAGTATCATCAATGCATATGAGACAAATGGAAAACCCGAACTAGGTGTGGCTCCCGGACAAGTTGAAGTTCCAGTCAAAGTCGAGGGGGGCTCCATAGGGCCTCCCACAAGTGGTTAGTGCGCTCAGTCTTGGATTAGGGGAGCAAGATCTCAGTTCCTAGGTCGATACTTAGCAGAACAAAGCACCTCGCAAGGCCTTCCGCCGGTGCCTTATCTTTTAGTTATATTACCCCAATATGATATAACATTTTATTAAGGTAGAAAAATCTATCATACTAAGCATATGAAATAAAAAACCAACTGACGACTCGCACAAACAACTCTAAGCATGCGCTACGACTCGCAAGGCCAACAGATAAACATGCAACAGGTATTAGGTTGTGGGGATAAAGCTGTATGGGCTGCAGGATAAACATGTGATGGGATCGCAAATTCAAGAATCGATTACTAGGGTAGCAGAGATCAACGGCAGGAATGAAAGACAATGTATAGGTAAACAAGCAAACTTTGCTTGCCTGGAATCCCGCATGGAAGCAGATCTTGTCGTTGCTCACACATCTCAACGTCTTATCCGCGAAGAAGCAACAAACACTGGAAAGCGTAAAAGATGCATTTTACAACTACGACAGAAGATCCAGCATGATTATATGAGAATGATGCATGACATGGCAAGATGCAACACAAATGCAATTAATCCAAATTAAGCGGGAAAGCAACCCCGACAATTAATATTTAGCTGTAAGTTATTTATTTACTCAACAATATTAAATGTTGGTTAACATGGTAACACATAGCATGGGTGATCTAATTAAATTAAATGGAATAGGGCATTATATATTTATTACCCCACACATTCCATATTGAATTATTTAGGTGATTTGCTACACCCGCAAACCCAAGAAATGCAACACATGTAATTATGATGCGAATTGCACAAGATAGATGATATTTAATAAAATAGGTATAGGGTTAGGGTTTGGTTTCGCACGTTGGGTCGGGAGAGATAGGGTTCGAAACCGACGTCTTCGGTCCGTAGAGAAAGTAGTCGTCGTCGTGGAAGTAGTCGTCGCGGAACCGGGGCGTCGTCGTTTGTCGGTGTCGTGGAAGTGGTCGGGGTAGTTGTACTCGGTCATCACCGTTGACGGGCGCGGGCACGTAGGAGCACGGCAACGGACACCGGAGGGAAAACGCACGGGCCGGCAGCACCTCGAAGGGTGGACAAACGCGGACAACAAAAGACGCCGGGGTTCTTTCGAGCATTGCGTCGAACACCTGGCGGGCGGCGGCGGCGGCGTGCACGCAGCCGTGAAGAGGAGGCCGCGGGGACGGCGGTGCGGCGCAGACGAACGCGTGTGGGGCGGCGGCGAGCGGCGGGAGCGGCCAGCGGAGGACGCACGGCGGCGGCGCGGACGCAGCGGCGGCGCGTGCGGGCGCGCGGCGGAGCTCGGTGGAGCCGCGACAGCGGAGGAGCTCGGGCCGGAGGGCGGCGGCGGCGCAGGCCGGAGGGCGGAGGCGGACGATCTCGGGCCGGCAGCGGCGCGCGCGAGGACGGCGTGGCGCGCGGCCGGGGCGGAGACCGGTGCAGGGCGCGGCGAGGAGCGCACGGGGCGCGTGGCCGGCGGCGGCGAGGCGCAGGAGACGTGCGGCGGCTGGGGAGGCGTAGGCAGCGGCGGCCGGAGGAGGGGCTCTCGGGAGCGGGGACAGGAGGATGCCGGGGCGGCGCGGGTCGGAGGAGGAGAGGCGGCCGGCGGCGCGGCGGTCGGAGGGAGGGCCCGCGCTGGTGGCGCAGGCGCCGGCGAGCGCTAGTGGATGCGAGGAGGCGCGCGGCGCGCGTTGGCGCGGGCGAGCGGCGGCGGGCGCGGCGCGCGGTGGCGGGTCGAGGGCCACGGCGGCGGCGCGGCGACGCTGGCGCAGGGCACGCGGCGGAGCGAGGCGGCCGGCGCGCATGCGGGCAAGCGGGAGCAGCTCGGGCGCACGCCGCTGGAGGATCCTCCCGTGCGGGCTCGGTGCGGGAGGGAAGAAGGAGAAAAGAAGAGAAAAAGAAAAGAAGAAAAAGAAAAAGGAAAAAGAAAAAGAAAAAAAAGGAAGGGGGAAAAGGAAAAAAAAAGGGGTGTAAGGGCCTTTTGCAAAAAGCGGAAAAAGGAGGAGGGTGGCTGCAAAATTGCAGGGGGTGGGAAACAAGTTTCCAGGGGGGAACCCTAGGGTTTGGGGTTAGATGGGCTTGGGCTTTTATTTTTCTCCCGTTTAAACTTTTTCTGTTTTATATTTTAAAACAAAAACGAGAAGGAATTTGAATACGAAACTTTTACTAAATATTTTTAGTTTTTCCTAGACAATTTAATAAACTAATTTTTACCATTTGCAAAAGATTTGAAAATAACACAATTTTAATTAATTTGAAATGCATTTGAATTTAATTGTGGAAATTTAATTTAAATACAACAAATTAAATTAATGAGATGCAATGCGATGCTATGACGATGCAAAAAAAGAAAACACACAAAATTAAAAGGGGATAAATCCCGGGGCGTTACAATCGACACCACTAACAAGGGATCGCGTCCCGAGATCCACGCCGAGACCACAAGAAGAGAGGGGGTAACTATCGAGTCTTCACGCTCCGGGATGAACTTCTCGACACCACTAACAAGGAATTGTTGCTCCATCTTAAAATTCTCGACACCACTAACAAGGGATTGTTGCTCACGACGAAGACGACTCCGAAAGATCGAACCTAATAGGATAAAAGGCAAGAAATCGTCCACCCACGTAGAATTCTAAACTTTGAAAGTTGGATAAGAGGAGAGACTCCAAAACAAATAAGATAAGGGGAGAAAAAGAATTGAGGTAAGGAGTAAAAAGAAACCTATTGAGATTATTTCAAAATATTTTTTGTCAAATAGTTTTCGACACTCTAGAAACAACGACCGTTAGCGAGGTTATCCTACAGGCTTTTGCGGACCCGCTGCTTCGATAACCATTCGTATCGAAACAACAAGGAGATCGAAACCAAGGCTCTGATACCACTTTGTGACGCCCGAAAATCGGTACTATGTAGATTTAAGCGATCTCGCCGAAATCCGCATAATAACGATTTTTGGTCACCCACCAGACATAATGTGCATGCCAAAACATGCGCATTATGTGGGTGGAATTGTGATAGCATTACAACAGTTCCGATACATCCACAAATACAACAGAAGATAATTACAACAACGACTCGAACGAGTCAAGATACAAATGATACAATACAAAGATACAAATGACAGCGGAAGCAAAATGGTATCCGACTACGGATAAGAAGCAAATTGGACTAAGAGTTCTGAAGATAAGCAATGGCGCCATATCCCTGCCCAGCCAAGCCGGAGGGATTCCCAAGCTAACGTCGTCAGACTTCAAACCTGTTAACTGCACATAAAGCACATCCCAAAACAGGGTCAGGGCACTCCCTGGCAAGCAAAACCGACTTGCCTACTTTCTACACCATCTCCCAAAATATAGGGTAGGTGGACTTAGCGGCAGCAGCACTAGCAACCTAGAGAGACACGCTATAACTTCCGTCTAATCAGAGAGGGATAAGAGAGCGCATAAGATAACCAACTACTACTAACACCAAACATAACCCATTCTCGGATTAACCCCCTCAAACAAGTATGAGGAAGCAATTCGGGAAAACTCACACGTTGAACAGTTTTTAATTATCATTTATTGTGAAAGTAATTCTATATTACTAGTTAAAATAATTAACAATGATTAGGTGTAAGTTGTCTAGATCTCATTAGTCGGCAACGCACCAAGTTGTCCATAACCGCGGACGCGGCTCATCGATAAGATTATACCCTGCAGGGGTGCACTACTGGACCCATACTCGCATGATCAACCCAGTCAAAAACATTAGGGCCTTTCAACCCAACTCTTTTCCTTCACCGCAACAAGTCTAGGAGCCACAGGAGCTATGTTGGTCCCGGCCAAAAGGGTGCGGATTCCCGCGGGACACACCCCTCCGCACCAACAGGCCGCGCCCTATATGCATGTAACAAGGCACACCGCCAAAGTAAAATACTACACTAGTATCATCAATGCATATGAGACAAATGGAAAACCCGAACTAGGTGTGGCTCCCGGACAAGTTGAAGTTCCAGTCAAAGTCGAGGGGGGCTCCATAGGGCCTCCCACAAGTGGTTAGTGCGCTCAGTCTTGGATTAGGGGAGCAAGATCTCAGTTCCTAGGTCGACACTTAGCAGAACAAAGCACCTCGCAAGGCCTTCCGCCGGTGCCTTATCTTTTAGTTATATTACCCCAATATGATATAACATTTTATTAAGGTAGAAAAATCTATCATACTAAGCATATGAAATAAAAGACCAACTGACGACTCGCACAAACAACTCTAAGCATGCGCTACGACTCGCAAGGCCAACAGATAAACATGCAACAGGTATTAGGTTGTGGGAATAAAGCTGTATGGGCTGCAGGATAAACATGTGATGGGATCGCAAATTCAAGAATCGATTACTAGGGTAGCAGAGATCAACGGCAGGAATGAAAGACAATGTATAGGTAAACAAGCAAACTATGCTTGCCTGGAATCCCGCATGGAAGCAGATCTTGTCGTTGCTCACACATCTCAACGTCTTATCCGTGAAGAAGCAACAAACACTGGAAAGCGTAAAAGATGCATTTTACAACTACGACAGAAGATCCAGCATGATTATATGAGAATGATGCATGACATGGCAAGATGCAACACAAATGCAATTAATCCAAATTAAGCTGGAAAGCAACCCCGACAATTAATATTTAGGTGTAAGTTATTTATTTACTCAACAATATTAAATGTTGGTTAACATGGTAACACATGGCATGGGTGATCTAATTAAATTAAATGGAATAGGGCATTATATATTTATTACCCCACACATTCCATATTGAATTATTTAGGTGATTTGCTACACCCGCAAACCCAAGAAATGCAACACATGTAATTATGATGCGAAATGCACAAGATAGATGATATTTAATAAAATAGGTATAGGGTTAGGGTTTGGTTTCGCACGTTGGGTCGGGAGAGATAGGGTTCGAAACCGACGTCTTCGGTCCGCGAGAAAGTAGTCGTCGTCGTGGAAGTAGTCGTCGCGGAACCGGGGCGTCGTCGTTTGTCGGTGTCATGGAAGTGGTCGGGGTAGTTGTACTCGGTCATCACCGTTGACGGGCGCGGGCACGTAGGAGCACGGCAACGGACACCGGAGGAAAAACGCACGGGCCGGCAGCACCTCGAAGGGTGGACAAACGCGGACAACAAAAGACGCCGGGGTTCTTTCGAGCATTGCGTCGAACACCTGGCGGGCGGCGGCGGCGGCGTGCACGCAGCCGTGAAGAGGAGGCCGCGGGGACGGCGGCGCGGCGCAGACGAACGCGTGTGGGGCGGCGGCGCGCTGCGGCGCGGGGCGGAGCGCACGGCGGCGGCGAGCGGCGGGAGCGGCCAGCGGAGGACGCGCGGCGGCGGCGCGGACGCAGCGGCGGCGCGTGCGGGCGCGCGGCGGAGCTTGGTGGAGCCGCGACAGCGGAGGAGCTCGGGCCGGAGGGCGGCGGCGGCGCAGGCCGGAGGGCGGAGGCGGACGATCTCGGGCCGGCGGCGGCGCGCGCGAGGACGGCGTGGCGCGCGGCCGGGGCGGAGACCGGTGCAGGGCGCGGCGAGGAGCGCACGGGGCGCGTGGCCGGAGGCGGCGAGGCGCAGGAGACGTGCGGCGGCTGGGGCGGCGTAGGCAGCGGCGGCCGGAGGAGGGGCTCTCGGGAGCGGGGACAGGAGGATGCCGGGGCGGCGCGGGTCGGAGGAGGAGAGGCGGCCGGCGGCACGGCGGTCGGAGGGAGGGCCCGCGCTGGTGGCGGCGGCGCAGGCGCCGGCGAGCGCTAGTGGAGGCGAGGAGGCGCGCGGCGCGCGCTGGCGCGGGCGAGCGGCGGCGGGCGCGACGCGCGGTGGCGGGTCGAGGGCCACGGCGGCGGCGCTGGCGCAGGGCATGCGGTGGAGCGAGGCGGCCGGCGCGCATGCGGGCAAGCGGGAGCAGCTCGGGCGCACGGCGCTGGAGGATCCTCCCGTGCGGGCTCGATGCGGGAGGGAAGAAGGAGAAAAGAAGAGAAAAAGAAAAGAAGAAAAAGGAAAAAGAAAAAGAAAAAAAAGAAGGGGGAAAAGGGAAAAAAAGGGGTGGAAGGGCCTTTTGCAAAAAGCGGAAAAAGGAGGAGGGTGGCTGCAAAATTGCAAGGGGTGGGAAACAAGTTTCTAGGGGGGAACCCTAGGGTTTGGGGTTAGATGGGCTTGGGCTTTTATTTTTCTCCTGTTTAAACTTTTTCTGTTTAATATTTTTAAAACAAAAATGAGAAGGAATTTGAATACGAAACTTTTACAAAATATTTTTAGTTTTTCCTAGACAATTTAATAAACTAATTTTTACCATTTGCAAAAGATTTGAAAATAACACAATTTTAATTAATTTGAAATGCATTTGAATTTAATTGTGGAAATTTAATTTAAATGCAACAAATTAAATTAATGAGATGCAATGCGATGCTATGACGATGCAAAAAAAGAAAACACACAAAATTAAAAGGGGATAAATCCCAGGGCGTTACACACACAAAAAAAAATGAAAATCAGTATTAACAATGCAAGACTACCTGAAGTATTTCGTTTTGCACACACAAAAAAATTCTTCCAACAATATATAGCTCTAAACGGTATGTACAGGAATATATTATCTTCACCGATCAGCATTTTTCTACTCTATTATCATTGTTATACATTACTGTAATATATTACTCAATAAAAGTTTATTTGTTTTGTTCAGTCTAGCAACCGGTTAATTTAGAGTTGGAGATTATATTGCTGCGCATGATCTCGAAAGAAAAATTACTTTATACAACATCCAACTGAGCTCCGTGACCATTAGTGCCATTAGAGAGATTAGCCTGGGTTATGACATTACTCTAGATTTGGTTGAGGATCTAAATACATTCATGGTTTACACAAACCATGGAAGCCCTCCTCTCGCAGTGTATAACAGAATAAAGCTAATACATGAAGTGCAAACTTAATTGTGTTGGGTTAGCTTTGATTTCTTCTTAACCGTGCCACTTTGTATGTTCATTTTCCTTTCATAATTTATGTCTTCTTAATTCAGTGTCAATTATGTGCTAACATCTGGCTTTGAACAGAACAAATCGATTTTCCATGAAGTTCTAGCAAATTATGATTGACGGCGTCCCATGAATTAGCAGCCACCTTCTCGACTGTTCAAACAGGTCATGGAACTCTCCATTATTTCATTTGCAGCTATCACGGTTTGGAAGTATTTGTCTTTCCTGTTCCCATTAGTCCGGCAAACCTTCTGTGATTGAGGAAGGTCACTGAATGTTGTACCAATGGAATGAGCCCTCAATATTGTTGCCCGCTATGAACCAAATGATGCTCAACAATGCAGTGTCTATTATACTTAGATTTCTTCCGTGGAGAGGCTGATGAATGATAATTCTCGTAATCCTTGGTTAGCTCCTACCTCACAGGTCATATTATAAATATTGTGGTGCTGATCGTAGGTAACTGAAGATCACAAGGTTATTTCAGGTGCATTCCACTACTGGAGTGGCATTTCGTGGTTCGTTGACCATATGAAACTGCCAGAGCAAATGCGAGGTACAACTGTCAGAGCAAATGCGAGGTATGGACTTGCACTTAGATTTATCCTCTTTGTGTCTGGTTTCGCTTTAGTCCTTAGTGCAACCAGCTCTATTTCTTCAACCTTGCCGGTGTAGCAAATAATGTAATATTACCTATCCATTAGTTGTACTACATTTGCAACCACGGCTGTAGAGTCCTTTTGTGATTGCTTTTGCTTCATTTTAATGTTCCATATCTGTTGTCAGTTGCGAATAAAACTATAATCCTGTTTTCCAAAACCAGTCTATCTACATTTTGCATTTGAAAGTCCATGAGCTCAATGAATTTTGTCTAATTTATTTATAATAATGATTCAAATTTTAGGTATATCTGCTTAATATTGTAAGTATCGAGCACATTTTAATCAAATAGGAGTATGTGGTATGTTCTATCCATTAGTTGTACTACATTTGCAACCACGTCTGTAGAGTCTTTTTGTGATTGCTTTTGCTTCATTTTAACGTTCCATATCTGTTGTCAGTTGCGAATAAAACTATAATCCTATTTTTCAAAACCAGTATATCTACATTTTGCATTTGAAAGTCCATGAGCTCAATGAATTTTGTCTAATTTATTTATAATGATGATTCAAAATTTAGGTATATCTGCTTAATATTGTAAGTATCAAGCACATTTTAATCAAATAGAAATATGTGGTACGTTTGATATTTTGATGGCCTATGCTACAACTTAGAGTTATACATGAATAATGTGCACACTTTCACCTGAACTGAATAATGTTTGCACACGAAGCTTCAAGAATATTTCTTGGAGATAAGTTCATGTATTATGTCCTCATGGGTGCATTTTGGTATATTTGATTTCCTTCTGGTTTTAATTTATCTTATTTAATTTTTGTCAATTTAGTTTGTTTAAGTACTAGACTCTCTAAATGATACCTGATTATGGATAATTTTGTAGTGCTTACCGACTAGCTATTTTACCACTATATATACTCATTTATCCTAATGGTTCTTTCATGTTTCTTAACTAGGCATTCATGATTCATCTACTAACAGATTTGCATTCATGGACTTGACGAATTTTGGGGAGTTGTGCAATGCCGGCCCTTGCAAGATTGTATGGGTTGTTGCTATCCTCATCATTGATAATGACTGATCTCGATGCTAGAATGCTATACAGGTGAGAGTTTATTTTATTTTTTATTTACCTAGAATGCTACAAAAGTGATGATTTAGTTTTACCTTTTATTTAAATGTCTATGGTGCTTAGCCTACAAATCATTTGCAAATGTCCTGTAGACATACATTATCATTGACACACACTTTGAGCAGCATGATTGACTGCTATTCTTCTCATGACAACACATGAAAATGATGAAAATATATGAAAGAAGATCAAAACATACCATACATGATATTTCTCACAAAGGGCGCGGCGTGTCGCCGCGCCGATTTCAACTAGTATTATCATATGGCTGCACAGAACAGTAGTACATAACGGAAGTTACCATGAATCCAAGACCAGCTTCGTATATCAATGGAGTTCATGTACACAGGGACTACCCATACAGAAAGTATACAATGATTCCTTTTTTCTACTAACCGTTTATGTAGACATAATTTTCTTTTGGCCCGACCATTCTTGGGGGCAGGACAACAGCTGCATATTGATCTCTTCGGCCAATTCCTCAGATGCCGTGGCATAGTGTCCGTCTCTAGAAATGTGCTCCTGCCGATCGTCGCGCCGGGTGGGCTAATCTTCTTCCTCTAGATCAGATGAACCGACGAAAGGCCTGAACCCGAGCTGGTGTTGAGAAAAGAGAGTAGATTAAGAACAGGGGCCGGTGAACCAGACACGAAAATAAGATTCGTATTTCTCAAGAGAAAAAGGGGTGTCTGTAACTCGCCCGGTAATGGAAGGAGTAGTCAGATCCATCGAATCCAACACCGCTACAGCCTGCACCCTCGTCGATCCCGTAGCTCGTTTCAGCGAATCTGAAAACAGAAGAACAACTAAGAACACTAAAATGTCCACTCTGGAGAATCTGAAAACACGAGCGCGGGGGTTGCTACGGATCTGAGGCCTCACCGCGTGACTCCTGGAACACCGAATCTAGAGAGGGAGCTCAGTGCAACTGTTCAATCCGCCCATGGCGGCTGAGAGGACTGGGCCGAATGAGGTGCGAGGAGAGAGGCACAACGGAGAGGAACACCTAGGCCGCAGCTGCTGCTGCGGCATGAGGATCCGACGGACATGGATTCGCTAACGGTGCCGACGGCGGCGCTGGAGTTCGTGGAGGTGAGGGGATGGGGTGGTGGAGCGAAGCGGTGGTGAACGGGAATCCGGCACCGAGGGGGGGGGGGGGGTGAATAGGTGCTATTACAAATTTTAGGTCTTTTCAAATATAGGCTCAACACAAAGGTAAATTCTCTAGATATGCAACTATGGTGAATTTACCTAAATGATAATCTAAGCAATAACAAGATAAGCAAGTAAGGGAGCAAAGGTAAAGGGAACCGAGTGAAGCACGCGGAGACGAAGATGTAATCCCGAGTTCCACCCAAGGGTATACGTCTCGTTTGGAGAGGTGTGCGCTACCACAACAGGTTAGCCGCAACGCCACAAAGGCTCACCTTCTTCTCCGATGAACTCAACCACAAAGGTTTCGAGTCCACCTTCCACTATTGATCCCCTTTTAGGGCGGAGATCGAATCCCTTACAAACGCTTGAGGCACACACCCACAACTGAATTGGGGGCTCCCAAGAAGACCACAAAAGGTCAAGGTAACATCAAGAGTACAACAATGGTGAACTAGTTTTCCCACCGGAAACCCTAGCCACGAAATCCCCAAGTGAATGGGGGAGAAATGCAAATCCCTTTGGTGAAGATGTAGATCTGGGCCTTCTCCTCCAATCCTCCAAAGATCAATGAATTTGGGTGGGGGGATTGGGAGATCTTGATGATTTGAGCTTTCAAGAATAGTAGGAGAGAGAAAATCTGAGAGCTAGCTGTTCTTGAGTGAGTGAGGGGGTATTTATACCCCCCCTCAAAATCTGGCCGTTGGCTGTCTTGGGCACCCGGAAATTCCGGTTTAAGTAACACCGGAAATTCCGGTCACCCGGAATATCCGGGTCTTTGAAAATATCCGAGCTGAATTTCCGGTTGAGATCAGAACCAATTCTAAACTTGACTTAGCCGATTTTCTGAGGGTGACTCGGAATATCCGAGTCCTTGAAATTTCCGAGCTGAATTTCCGATTGGAGTCAGTACCACTTCGGAATCTTGACTTAGCCAATTTTCTGAGGTTGACTCGGAATATCCGGGTTGGGGAACCGGAATATCCGAGTCCTTGAAATTTCCGAGCTGAATTTCCGATTGGAGTCAGTACCACCTCTGAATCTTGACTTAGCCAATTTTCTGGGGTTGACTCGGAATATCCGGGTTGGTGAACCGGAATATCCGAGTCCTTGAAATTTCCGAGCTGAATTTCCGATTGGAGTCAGTACCACTTCTGAACTTGACTTAGCCAATTTTCTGGGTTGACTCGGAATATCCGAGTTGGGGAACCGGAATATACGAGTCTGGGAAGAATTGCAGAAACTCTTTTTCTCTACAATTTGGTTTTAGGATTTGTGATATGAGTTTCACCCAAACTGAAATACTTAGCAATAGGATTAGTATATCATTGGTATTGTTAACTAACACGCAAAACACTAGGGATTAAGAAATGTTCTTTCAATCTCCCCCTTTTTGGTGTTAGATGACAATACCAAGATTTGCATAGAAACAAAAAGCAATATCATGTTTTTGGCAGAAAATGGCTCCCCCTAAATAAATGCAAGTAAGAAACACAAAAAGACAAAGGATAGGAGCAATTTTATAACAACCACAAGATATCACAAAGGAGAAACGAGACAAAAAGTAAGATTATGGTAGCAATTGAGACTAGATAGATTTTCATACCTTGTGTATATAGAATATGAAGAGAATACCAACACAAACAATTCGAAGTCTCAACCAAAAGATAAAGAGAGCATCAAACCATTGTCTCAATACATAGTTATCACATAATGAAATAAAAAGAGTTCACAAATAACTTAAAACACGATAAATGGACACAAGCGCAACTAAATGATAAACGCATAAGCTTGTGCCCGACCCTTTGCAAATCCCCGAAGAAGTCCTAGTAGAGCAACTTCTCCCCCTTTGGCATCGAAACGCCAAAAAGGAAGAATAGCGATGCTACGTCCCATGAAAGTCTTCAGTCCGAGGGGTCCTCCTCCTCATCATCATCACCAGCATCCTCATCATCATCATCATCATCATCCTCTTCATACTCCTCAGACTCTGCCTCCTCATCATCATAGTCATAGCCAGTGGTGTAAGAGCTGCCGCCAAGGTCCTGGTCAATCAGTGTCCACGGAGCCAAGGAACCCTGGTTCCACTGAGCAAAGGTCAGGGGATCAGACAGAGCAGCAGGAGCAGGAGAGCCAGAAGCATGGTGAAGGATCAAGTCTTGCTTGTATTCCAGCTGACGGCGATCCTTGTAGGCATTGTATTGCTCTTTGCGGATGTCCACATTCATGCAAAGGATGTTGCGCTGGAACCAGTTCAGCTTCTTGACATGCGCATGAGTGGTAGGAACATGAGTAGGGGCAGCAGCAGCCCTCCTAGCATCACCCATGAAAGATCCACCTGGAGCTGAGGTAGTAGAAGGCCTAGGAGGGGGCTTGACCACAGTCTTCTTCACATAAAGTTTCTTGAAGTCATGTGGCACCAAATCACTACTGCTGAAGTTGTAGTCAGGGAGCTTAAACTTGAGGAGCTTCATTATGTAAGGAGCATAAGGAATAGAGACCCTGGTGGTCATAGCTTCATACATCTCATTGTAGATGTAATCCATCACATCTACACTCCAGTCAGTATCAGAACCCGAGTCCTCCACAATGCGGTTGGCGTGAAGGAGCAGGTTGCAGAGAGGGGTAACCACGTTGTCGTTGTTGCCACCACTCGGTGCAATGTTCTCACGCAGGATGCGCACAAGAACATCATACAATGGAAGCAAGTCACGAGAGAATCCAGGGGTGGCTCCCACACCATATAAGTGAGTTGTTTCCTTCTTGTTGAGCTTGTAGGGGGTGTGCATGCGAGTGCCTTGGAGATTGTCACCATCAAACCTGTAGCCCAGTACCTTGGCAAACTCCTCGAAGTTGGACTCATAGTATGATTCCCCAGTCATCCACTTCATGGTCTTCTTCGAGTCACCCTTGATCACTAGGGTGGCGAAGAACTGCATCACAAGCTGCGCGTTGTAGGGACAACGGATGAGCACCAACCTCTCCAAACCCATGGTCTTGACTATGTGGATGGTCTCAGCAAATGCGGTTTTCTTCTGCAGAGATGCAAAGTCAAAAGGGTGCATGGGTCGAATGGGCTTCGACAGTGAGAGATAGAGATCCACGAATATGTGCTCTTGCGCTTGGCACCAAAAGCTGCGATCAGCGAGAGAGTTGTCTCTTGCGCTGAGGTACCAGTCCCCCTGTCTCAGCTGAGAGTAATCCACAGAATTCATCTTGGAGTAGTCCTGACGTTGGGGACTAGGGGCATTCTTCCTCTTCTTGGATGAGGGCTTGCTGGCAACAACTTTCTTCTGCCTCTGAGTTGCAGGGCCCTTTCCCTTGTTGACTGGTTGCTTGTGGACAGGTCCTCTACCTGTGTTCCTTGATGCCCCTGCGGACGGACTTCCACCTGAACCTGTGAATTTGAGCATAGAGGGTAGCATAAGGTAAGTGCACACAAGTCAGGAGATAATACACACATTAGATAGGCATTTGATGAATCATATGTAGTTAAACATGAGTTAATCTTAAAACTGCAGTGTTTGACTCGGAAATTCCGGTTCAGACATGACCGGAAATTCCGGGGGACCGGAAATTCCGAGTCAGTCTGAGCCGGATATTTCGAGTCAGACAGAAACTGCAGATCTGAGATTGACTCGATCTAAAACTAGACCGATCCAACATAATGCAAAACTAATGTATGTAGATGGCAGGGAATAGTCCTAGGAACAATCTCTACCAAGCAACATTGAAACAAATAACTCCACATCAAGATCCAAGTGCAAGCACATAAGGAAGAAGAAAAGTGAAGTTACCCTCATCCATTGAGGCCATTGCTTGGAGGAGTGAGTTCCCGGGGCGGAGGAGGAGCAGATCCGGCCGAGTGACGTGGGGCTACCTTGCGGGTAGCCCACGATGAGGCTACCTGGGCCGCGCCAAGGATGGAAAGGCCCGCAGAAGGCCCACTCGGGGTATCTAGTATCCTAGTCCAACTCGGTTAGGTCTTGTAACCTACCGTATCTGTACCAACCACCCGAGACCTGGCTACCTATAAAGCCAGGAGGGTTGCCCGTCCTAGAGGACACGTTGAGAACTACTACCACAAACCCTAGCGAGATCGCAATCTCGCCATTGTAATCGCTACCCGCATCAATAACCAGACAAGCAGGAGTAGGGTGTTATCCTCCGGGAGCCTGAACCTGGGTAAACCTCGCTTGTCAGCCGTCGTGATCACCTTGCACTCATCTCTCTCCCCATCAATCAACCCGGGGTGCACAACCCTGGGACTTGTCGAGTTAACACCTCGTCAATTGGCGCCGTCTGTGGGAAGTTCAACAAGTGTTAGGATCATGGTCGCACCGGCTCCATCCGCAATGAAGATCAGCGCATCCGCCGTCAGGGAGTCGATCCGATTCGGCTCCTTCAAGTACGTCGTCCACTCGCCAATTCATCAATCGGTGTACGCCGATCTGGACAAAGGTATACACATTACCTTCGGCTCCATATTCTGCTGCATAGATAGTCGTGGTATACTCAGGTCTACGACTACTGCGCTACGCGCGACGGCGTCTCCAAAATCGCCGACCGTCGCGCCCGCTGGACCCGCTGAGATCGCATCTGCCGCACCCGCGGAGATCGCAATCGCAGGACCCGCAGAGATCGCATCTGCCGCACCCGCGAAGATCGCGACCGCCGAACCCGCGAAGATCGCATCTGTCGCACCCGCAGGGGTCGCGCCAGCTGCACCCGCGAAGAGGACATCTACAACGACAATCTCTGCTTTGACCGCGCGAATCGAGTCCGCTACACCAACCTCGGTCGTGCGGTCAACCAAGTCAAGATCCAACTCCAACGCCGCACCCGCACGCGCGACCAGGGGCCCGCGTCCGACAACCATGTCACGCGCGCCCTCGTCTTCGTGGAGATCCCAGGTCTACCCCAAGCCAATCGCACTCGCCCCGGCAAGTGTGAGCACCTGGACAATCGCGAAGAGACGCGACAACGGGTGCGCCGCGCGCCACGTTGCAGCAATTTTCGACCCCGAGCAAGAAGCGGGTGACAGAAGCAGCAGCGGCAGCACCAACTCTCCAATCCATGCCTACCCCAAGCAAGTC
The DNA here is from genome assembly GCA_026929855.1 of Poa annua. Classification (NCBI taxonomy): domain Eukaryota; kingdom Viridiplantae; phylum Streptophyta; class Magnoliopsida; order Poales; family Poaceae; genus Poa; species Poa annua. The sequence continues at coordinate 86,565,141 of CM049430.1, forward strand.
TTCATGGCCGGCACAGCGCCGCATGACGACGAAGACGAACCCGCATACCCACTGGAGGTGGACATGCCGGACCAGACGAAACTTGTCATCACGCGCGATATGGCGATCCAAGCCATGAAACATGTGGACGATGGCACGTTCCCACCACCCAACGCACCTCGAGAAGATCACCTGGCGGTCCAGTACTTGCTACGCAAGGAAGGCGAACGAATTCGCACCGAAAAGGCCGAACTTCTCAGGCGCAAAAGGGACGCGGATGCATCGAGTGCCAGGCGAGCTGCTCTCTCCTTCACATCCTCCACAGAGGTGAACCAGGGAGCACGGCGAACCAGAGCCCGTGTCCCCCACATGGCAGAAGCTGATCGAACAAGGCTCACCCGCAACCTCGACTCGTCCTTCGTCACCGAAGATGAGAATGGGATACCCGTCCCGAAGACGGCGAATGCTGCCCTGATATCAGTCGAGACATACCTCCGGCTCACGCAGCCACCGGAGGGAGACGCGCGCTCCCTCCTCCACAAGCAACAAATCGCCTCCATAAGGGCAATCGAAGAGGCTCTGGCGGCCAAGGGGCCAAGCAACAGAGCGACTGAACCAACGACGTCGGGCATCCCAGCGGCGCAGCGACAAGCAGTCAAGGACCTCCGTGACGTCCTGACACAGAAGACGGTGGACCGCAACCGCAAGGAGCGTTCGGCTAGCGTGGCACACGCAAACGACCACGCCGACCGCGACTTCGAGCCGTGTGGCGCAGCATGCTTTAGCTTCAACATCCGCGACACCCGCATGCCTAAAGGCTTCAAGTTGACGGCTGGCACACCAAAATACGACGGGAAGCAAGACCCAAAGCTATGGCTCGAGGACTACCTCATCGCTTGCACCTGTCAAGGTGGAACGTCGACTACAGCCATGCAGTACATCCAGCTCATGCTGACAGATTCGACACGCGGGTGGCTCACAAGCCAACCCAAAGATTCTTTCCGGACATGGGAGGAATTCCAGGACAACTTCATCAAGAGTTTCTCAGGAACATTCGCCAGGCCGACGACCTACATCGAGTTGCAGGCCTGCAAGCAAGGGAAGGACGAGTCGCTCCGCTCTTACATCCAGAGGTGGACACTCCTCCGCAATACCATGGAACCCGTATCAGAGGATCGAGTGATGGACGCTTTCATGCATGGCGTCGCTCGCCGCGACCTCCGGGAGGAATTCGGTAGGCTCCAGCCGAAGACCACAATAGAACTCATGAAGACAGCCAACCAATGGGCCGAAGGAGAGTACTATGTCCGCGAAACTTCTCCCAAAAAGGAAGACGAAACAAGCAACTAGCGCGAGGCGCGTCAAAAGAAGAAGGCACGTTACACCCACGATTCAATCGAATTAGTAGCGGCAGGGTACGAAACCCCCCGCGAGGAAAAGCGTGACAACAGCCGACAATACGAGCAGAGTCGGCAGCCCAGCTCGAGTCAGTACAACCGTGGCAGCAGCAGCATCGACCACACTGATGGAAGTCAGAAGCGCGAGTGGAAGCGCCCGCTGACCCCAGCAGAGGAACTAATGCAACCCTGTAAGCATCACTCGTTCCGCAACCCCGCAACAGGAAAGTGGGGTTCAAACCACCTGCTGAAGGATTGCCGCAAAGCAAGAAAGATCTACCATGCCATGCAGCAAATCATCGCCCCGGTGCAGGCCATACAAGCGGCACCACAACTAGCCATCCAGGCAGCACCCGCAAACAGCAATCAAGTGCAGGCGGCAGGAGCGTTCCCCCAGCCGCAGCAGCAGCAGCAACAAGGTCCGTCGGCAGCAGCCGACGCGTACCCAGCCGCTCGGGGACAGTTGAACATGATCCAGAAAGGACCCCCGTCGAACAGGAGGCAGAAGATCATCACACGCCAAGTACTTCAAGCCATCAACAGCCCGCGCGCGGTACCAGACTACCTGCGCGGGTCGGAGACACCAATCACATTTTCCAGGGCAGATCACCCAGCGGAGGTAGTCCGACCCGGGCACGCCGCACTCGTGATTGAGGCTTTGATCGGCGACTACAGCCTGAAGAAGGTATTCCTAGACGGAGGCAGCGGCATCAACATCATATTCGCCGATACCCTCAGACGAATGAACAGGCCGACGGAGAAATTGCCGGAATCGGAGACCACCTTCCACGGCATAGTACCAGGGCAAGCAATCACGCCCATGGGAACAATCACACTCGACGTCATCCTCGGTACACCCGAGCACTTCAGGAAGGAGTCGATAGACTTTGAGGTCGTCGACTGGAAGTCACAATACCACGCCATCCTCGGACGCCCAAGCTTTGCCAGGTTCATGGCGGTACCCCACTACGCCTACCTGACGATAAAGTTACCCGGGCTGAAAGGAGTGATCACCGTCCGCGGTGACTTTGGGCTCTCCAACAGCTGCGACCGCGAGTTCGCCAAGATCTCCGAGTCCTTCGGCGTCGAAGAGCGCTTCAAAGCCATATCAGCTGACAACGACAAGACCATCTTCCCGGCTCGCAAGAAGCCTGCCAAAGACTCAGCGTTCAACACGAATGACGACACTGTCACCCACCAAGTCCATCCGACTGACAGTGGAAAGACGGTCAAGGTCTCATCGAGTCTGACCCCCGCATAGGAAGGCGCGCTCGTCGAGTTCCTACGTGAGAACTGGAAAATCTTTGCATGGACACCCTCTGACATGCCAGGGATACCCAGGGAACTCGCCGAGCACTCTCTAAAAGTACACAAGGACGCAAGGCCAGTTAAGCAATCCATGAGACGCTTCTCAGGACCCAAACGAGACGCGATCACCATGGAAGTCGACAGATTACTGCACGCCAAGTTCATCCGAGAGATCAAGGACTCGGACTGGGTCGCCAACCCGGTTCTAGTTGAGAAAAAGAAGACGAAAAAATTACGCATGTGCGTTGACTTCACCGCAGTCAACAAATGCTGCCCCAAGGACCATCCCGCACCCGCGGATAGACCAGATCATCGACTCGACTGCAGGTTGCGAACGCCTATCTTTTCTGGATGCCTACTCAGGTTACCAGCAGATCAGGCTGAAAGTCGAGGATGAAGAGAAGACAGCCTTCATTACACCCGACGGCGTCTTTTGCTACCAGACGATGCCGTTCGGGTTAAAGAACGCAGGTGCCACCTACCAGCGGACAATGCAAGCATGCCTCAAGGGGCTAATCGGACAGATTGTCCAAGTCTACGTCGACGACATTGTCGTCACTACCCGAAAGGAGGATACCTTAGTCGACGACCTCCGCAAGGTCTTCGCTGCGCTGGACGTATATCAGATCAAGCTCAATCCAGAGAAGTGCGTGTTTGGCGTACCAGCCGGAGAGCTACTAGGGTACCTTGTATCTGCAAGAGGAATCGAAGCAAACCCCGAGAAGGTGCAGAACATCCTCACAATGCCAGCACCAACCAAGCTCAGGGAGGTGCAACGATTAGCTGGCCGAGTCGCAGCTCTCAGCCGGTTCATTAGTAAGTTGGGAGAGAAAGCCTTACCTTTCTACCAACTGATGAAGAAGGCAGACAAGTTCGAGTGGACACAGGAGGCGCAGGACGCGTTCGACCATCTCAAGAAAACACTGACAACTTCTCCAGTCCTCGTGGCACCACTGGAAAATGAGCCACTGTACCTATACGTCTCAGCAACGAACATGGTTGTAAGCACGGTGCTCGTAGTCGAACGCGAAGAAGAAGGGCACAGTCACCCGGTACAGAGGCCCGTCTACTACCTCAGCGAAGTACTCACCCTGTCCAAGCAGAATTACCCTCATTACCAGAAGCTGGCATACGGAGTCTTCATGACCTCCAGGAAGGTCGTCCACTACTTCTCCGAGCACCCGATCACGGTGGTAAGCTCCTCTGGACTAGCAGACATTCTCACAAATCAGCGCGCGACAGGACGAGTCGCCAAGTGGGTTGTCGAACTAGGACCATGGGGGCTGAAGTATGCTCACCCGAAGTCTATCAAGGCCCAAGTTCTCCCAGAGTTCACAACCGAGTGGATAGAAGCCCAGCTACCAAATGTCCCCGACCTGTCCAACGCATGGACAATGTACTTTGATGGCTCGAAGAAATTCAAGTCAGCCGGGGCAGGAGTCGTGCTCATCTCCCCCAAAGGCGACAAGCTCAAGTATGTCTTACAGATGGACTTCCCGAAGCCGTCCAACAACGAAGCCGAATACGAGGCCCTAATCCACGGCATGCGGATGGCCAAGAACTGCGGCGCCACGCACCTCATGATCTACGGCGACTCCTATCTGGTGGTACAGCAAACCATGAAGTCCTGCGACGCCGTTGCTGACAACATGATCGCCTACAGAGACCTCTACAATCAGATGGAAGGAAACTTCGACGGCTGCGAGCTGCGCCACATTGGCCGTGAAAGCAACGAGGAAGCCGACGTCCTCGCTAACATGGGCTCAGACAGGGTGCCAGTCCCACCCAACGTCTTCCTCGAGTGCATCACGCAGAGATCCATCAAGACTCAGAGTACAGCAAGCACAGAAACAAAGAAAGGCGATGCCAACCCGCCGAGCCAAGACAAGGTCCCCATGGAGGTCATGCTAGTCGAAGCCACATGGACAGGACCGTACCTGGCATACATATTACATCAGAAGCTGCCAGCAGATCCAGTCGAAGCAAAGCGCATCATCAGGCGCTCCAAAAGTTTCACCGTCATCAACGGAGAACTCTACAAAAGAAGCATCTCAGGAATCCTGCAAAGGTGCATAGATCCAGTCGACGGCCAAGCCATCTTACTCGACATCCACGCGGGTATCTGCGGGCATCACGCCAGCAGTCGGGCACTAGTGGCCAAGGCACTACGCGCCGGGTTCTACTGGTTGACAGCCATGCAGGACGCCGAGGAGCTGGTGAAGAAATGCACAGGGTGCCAGGAATTTGCCAACAAGCCACACGCCCCAGCATCAGAACTCAAGACGATACCGTTGGCCTGGCCCTTTGCCCAATGGGGTCTGGACATGGTGGGCCCGCTGAAGAAATCCTCACCCGGAGGTCACACTCACCTCCTGGTCGCAGTCGATAAGTTCACAAAGTGGATCGAAGCCGTGCCCATCACAAGTTCGACTGCGTCCACAGCGGCCAACTTCATCAGGTCAATCATCTTCAGGTTTGGGGTACCAAACGGGATCATCACCGACAACGGCTCAAACTTCACAGCCGAAGAATTCAAGGACTTTTGCTCAGAGCAGGGGATCAAACTCAACTATGCGTCCGTCTCGCACCCGCAGTCCAACGGACAAGTGGAGAAAGCCAACGGCCTCGTCTGTAGCGGCATCAAGAAACGACTGCGCGCGCCCCTGAGACGCGCAGCGGGCGCATGGGTGGAAGAACTTCCATCGGTCCTCTGGAGTCTGCGAACAACGCCGAATAGATCCACCCAGTACACTCCATTCTTCATGGTGTACGGTGCAGAAGCGGTCCTCCCCTGCGACATCAAGTTCGACGCACCAAGAGTAGTCGCCTACGACGAGTCGGAAGCAGAGGAGGCACTCGAAGACAGCAGAGACACCCTGGATGAAGCGCGAGACATCGCCCTGGCACGATCAGCCGTGTACCAGCAGGACCTGCGCAATTATCACACTCGGAGGCTGCGACCAAGAGCGTTCGTTGCAGGCGACCTGGTTCTTCGACTCAAGCAAAAGAAGGTACACAACCTCGCCTCCCCATGGGAGGGCCCGTACATCGTAACAGAAGCAATAGGCAATGGAGCTTACCGCCTAAAGGAGTCGAAGACAGGAGCAGACTGCAGCAATCCATGGAACGTAGCACAACTCCGCCGGTTCTACGCCTAGTTCAAAACAACCATTGTACAAAGAAAACCAGCGCGGCAGGTTTCAGACGCACTCTTTCCCTTACCAGGGTACCTGAGGGGACTGGAAGGGTTTTAACGAGGCGGCCTGTTCGCAAGAATCAATAAAGTGATTTAAGGAAATTCTGTCTCCTTTACCTGTCACTCAGAGGAAGATGAAAAATCCTAGGCCGCCACTCGAAATACTCGGGGGCTGCGCCGCACAGGTTGAAATAAAAAGCTTAGGCCGCTACTCGAACCACTCGGGGGCTGCGCCATACAAGCGTGATAAAAAATCCTAGGTCGCCACCCGAACCACTCGGGGGCTGCGCCACACAGGTTGAAATAAAAGCTTAGGCCGCCACCCAACCCACTCGGGGGCTACGCCGTACAAGTGCGAAGCCAAAAAATCCTAGGCCGCCACCCAACCGACTCGGGGGCTGCGCCATACAGGTCAAGTCCAAAATCCTAGGGCGCCGCCCGCCACACACGGGGGCTGCGCCACACATGTCACACTTGTAACCCTAGGCTACCACTCGACTTACTCGGGGGCTACGCCAAACAGGAACTCCAAGAAAAATCCTCAGCCGCCACTCGAACCTACTCGGGGGCTGCGCTGCACAGGTCAAGTTCCAAATCCTAGGTCACCACCCGACATACTCGGGGGCTGCGCCAAACAGGTAACACTTGTAACCCTAGGCCGCCACTCGACCTACCCGGGGGCTGCGCCATACAGGTCTTCGCTAAAATCCTAGGCCACCACTCGAGCGACTCGGGGGCTGCGCCATACAGGTCAAGTCGCAGAAATCCTAAGTCGCCACCTGATATAATCAGAGACTGCGGCATGCAGGTCACACTTGAGAAACCTAGGCCGCCGCCCAGCACTCTAGGCGACTGCGCCAAACAGGTCACAAGCCCAAATCAAGCACTCACTTTCGAGTAAAAAGATTAACTCTTACAATTCCAGAGTATTTCAATCAATTGTCATACTTACACAGTAACATTTGCCACCCTATAGCCAACCCTGTACACCAGACGACAGCTACTCTACACTGCAGGTTCAGCCTTCGGTGCATCAAGAGGCCCTACAAGACGCTCGCTCAGGTCCTGAACCTGTCGGATAATCCGACGCGCAGCAACCAGGGTCTCGTCGAAGTCATCATCACTCGGCAGGCCTTCAAGCACCCGCTCAAGCGGAAGATGTGGCCGGTGCATCCGGACGTATGCCAACGAAGCGTTCGCACCAGCCACAAGTTGGGCGTCGACGACCTCCTTCAACCCTTCACCATCGCGGAACCTCTCCAGCAAAGCAGACAACCCATTCGGCTGCGCATTATGCGGGAAGTACACACGATTGATGTGCCAAAGTGTCTTCCGGCAGCTCTCCAGAAGAAAAGAAGCGCGCCACGTGCGATCAAGCATGGTGGCAAGGACGCGCCCCCTCGACTGGCTCACCCAGAACTGCCGAGCTTCGTACGAGCTGCCGGACGCCTCTCGGGTGACTCGCTCTTCAACGCGAACTCGCTCAGCCTCCCAGTCGGGATTGACGTCTGCGCACACAAAATGCAACTAAGAACGAGAAGGAAAGCCATAAAAGGACGGCAGTCGCCAAAAAGAGGATACATACCTTGCAGCTGTCGACTGATCAGGTCGATCTCCCCAAGCAAAAAGTCCTCACGTCGCGAGAACTCCGCCGTGGGATGCGACTGAGAACGTTGTAGCAGCCGCTCCGTATTCTTCAAGGTCGCCTCAAGCTCCGCCACCTTGTTCTTCAAAAATGTGATTATCCACTGATCGTTGGCACTGCGTGGAGGAGTCGGCGCCGCCCGACGACGGCGAGTACCCGAAGAAGAAGCCGCGCCACTCGGCACGGCCACCGGAGAAGGCGGAGCATCGTCGCACGCAGCACTCTGCCAGGGATACGCAGAGTCAATACAATCAGGCGACTGCGAAGCACAAATCAACTCAGGAGAAATAAAGACCAGCAAAATCAAGATCAAAGACCAAAAGACCCGGCAGGGCAATGTTCATTACAAGCATAAAGGTCAAAATACAGATCGCGGCGACTGCCACATTCCTACAACTATGCCTACTCTAAGGCCGCGGACTGCGACCGGGAACGACCCTTCCGAGCTGCCGCCTCAGTCGCCTTAGCAAGGGCCCTCTCGAAGAGTGCCACAAGCTGCGCAGCCAGCTGCGAGGCGCGCTCCTTCACGCCACTCAGCGACGCGGTCCGGCCGTCGGGTTTGCGAGGAAAACCGCTGACGACCTTCTCGAAGTCACCGGGGACCTGGTGGCCTAATAGGAGCTGGAAGGTGAGCTCGGAGCCGCGTACCGTCTGCGACCGCGTGAAGTCGGCGATGGTAGTCGCGTCCTCAAACGGTGCAGCCAGGGCGTCCACGGTCGCCGGCGGCTGGTCACCCGGGAAGATGCTTTGGTGCACCACGGCCAGAGCTCCAGTCGACTTCTGCAGCGCGGCGGAAGACTTCTTCAGCGCGTCCGAAGCGTAGGCGCATACCCGGTCGAGGAAGCCAACAGCGGTTGCCAGGTCAACCGTGTCACTCGACGCATCTTCAGGAGGAGCTCCACCACAAGTCTCTGCGCAAAAATTCAAAGTCAGATCAAGAAAAAGAACAAAGACTCAGTAGGCGTCAAGCCGAAGCTCACCCCCAAGTACGCCGGCTAGCGAAAGGAGACGACCAACTTGAGTCTTCTCCTTGGCGACCCGCGCCAGCTCCCGCTCTTGGGACTCGCGAAGAGCCTTCTCAAGCTCATCAACCCGCCCAGTAACCTGGTCCAGCGAGGAACGCAGTTGGTCCCTCTCTTTCTCCAGGCGAACATAAGCTGCGGCTGCGTCGAGCTGCTGGCGATAGTAAGGCTGCAATAAAAACAAGAAGTCAATAAAGTTGCGGGCGACTATACTAGTCACCCACACCTTCGGGGGCTACTCCCATCGGGAGCGCTGATCGCGCACCCGATGAAAATCAAAGAACACAAAGAAGAAGCATGCAAGACTTACGTGGTCCAGGAGTTCAAGGTCTTCCGCAGTCGAAGGAAGCACGCGGCTAGAAGATGCAATACCGGCAGGCTCAGCATGCACCTTCTCCACCACCACTGGCGTCCTCAAGCCAGCCGAAGGGGCAGATGTGAGCTCCACGTCCCGAAGGGGGGAGCTAACATCATCCGAACGATGGCTGCAGCAAAACCAAGAACACCAGTCGAATCAAAAAACGGCCAAACTGCAAAGTACAACTAGATGGACACATTACAAAGGAACTCACCTGGGGGTGCCGGCGTCATCGTAGCTCTCAAGGGAAGGCGAAGGCATCCGCAGCGAACGAGCGTGGCGCCGCGGAGCTGACTGGGGGAACGTTCAGAGGTTCCTCCCAGCCACCCGAAGAACGAGCACCCGGAGACGTCACGGCGACCTCCTCCTCAGCAGCGTCCACGCCCCGGGCAGGTGACGACGCAGTGGCAGACTCGCCGCGACTCGGAAGCTTCCGCTTCTTCCTCGCGGGTTCCTCCACCTCATCTTCCTCCTCCACCTCGTCGCGGGGAGAATGCGCGGAGGGAATCTCTTCGTCCTCGTCATCCTCTTCGACAAACCTCGACTCGTCGTCGGGTCCGTTCTCAGGAAGGGGAGGACAGCTGACGAAAAGATCTCGGCCCTGAAGCAAATAGACACAAGTCGAATCAGAAAGAAAGGTAGACTCAAGTCGAACAAGGTCAGAGAGAAGACAATAAAAGACTTACCTCAGGAACGGGGTTCGAGGCCCCGTAAGGAGAAATTGGGCACCTGACGTTGCACGTGTCCGCGGCTCGGAGGTTGGTGATGGACCTGACGCTGGCTTCCACCTCCTCATCCTCCAGCGGCTTGGCGCTGACGCCTTCGGCGGCCCACATCGGGTGCGGCCGGGCGCTGAGCGGCTGCACCCGAAGACGGAAGAAGGTGGCCATCAGAAAGACGCCACCCGCATCACGCCCAAGGGTCTGAGTCAGCTCATGCAGCAGGGACAGCAGGGGCCGCACAGCCTCCTTCTCCACGGCAGACAGCGGGTGCGCCCAGGCGCCGGTCTTCCGCAGTCCGCGCTTGCTGTCGAATGCCTCCAGTCCGTCGTCGTTCGACTGGACGTAGAACCATCTCCGGCGCCACCCTTGGACGGAGTCGGACTTCTTCATCTGAAAGTACGCGGTGTCACCGCGTACCTGGATTCCGAAGCCGCCCACTGGGAAGGTCAGCCCACTCTTCCCCACGTTCTTGCGAACGAGGAAGAGTGACTTCCACAGTGCCCAGTGGGGCGCGACACCCAAGAAGCACTCGCAGAGCACGATAAAGCCCGCGATGCTCAAGACACCATTGGGGGTCAGATCGTGGATCTGAACCCCATAGGCGTACAGGAGACCACGCACGAAATCGTGCATGGGGAACCCGAAGCCTCGCGGAATGAAGTCCGCGAAGCAAACACGTTCCCCATCGCGAGGAGTGGGGAAGACCTCCTTGCCAGGGACCCGAACCTGGACTTGGTCGGCGGGCGGCAGCATGCCCTGCGCGCGGAGCAGCTCCACATCGCTCTTCTTCGTCGACGACCTCTGCCAATCACCCTCGGGTTTCTTCATCACCCCGGCGTCGTCAGCGACGGCGGAGGAGCCAGCGACGCTCTTCGGCTTGCCCATCGCCTAGGTCGCAAGGTGCGCGGACTGAGTGCTTGGAGCTCGGGATGGCGGCGGTAATGGCAGAGCGCAAGAGGAGAAGAAAGGCAAGAATGGATTGGATAAGATGACATCCCAAAAGCCAAAGCGCAGTACTTATTCCTCGAGGATCGGCATCTCAACCGTCCATCAAGCAATGGCTCCGAGCGAGAGCATCCAGCCGTCCACGTGTCGCACGGAGAAACCAACCGTCGCCGCCAACTTCCTCCACTACGCACGGGAACCGAGGCGTCGTCATCGTGCCGCGCAAATTTCGCGCCCACTTCGAAGACGTGACAACTGCGGACTGTGGTCAGCTCTGACAGCGGGGCCCGCCACGTCACGTCCCATCGGGCGCAGAGGCGTGCAACGAATCGTCATCGATGACGTCACCAAGCCAACGGCTCCAAAATCAACCGAAGAAACTCGAAGAAATCATTCGAGTAGTAGGCTTCGCAGCCGAAATCAGCAAGGTAGGATCGGCCAACGATCCGAGCACCCGAAGAAACCGTTCGAGTGGCAACGCAGTAAGCTCGAGCAGCCGAATCCATCCAACAAGTAAGCCAAAAGCAGGCTGAGCAGAAGCAAGCTTCACAAAGAAGATGAAGACAAAGTAATTCGACTGCACAGATTACTCCCATCGGGAGTGGCTGGTTCGACTGAAGAAAGTCGAGTTCAAGCTCGAGATCAAGTAATCCAATGGCGCGTCCAGGAGGAAGGAGTCCTTTGTCCGACTCTGCGCTTCGACCAAGCACTCGGGGGCTACTGACGTGGGGCTACCTTGCGGGTAGCCCACGATGAGGCTACCTGGGCCGCGCCAAGGATGGAAAGGCCCGCAGAAGGCCTACTCGGGGTATCTAGTATCCTAGTCCAACTCAGTTAGGTCTTGTAACCTACCGTATCTGTGCCAACCACCCGAGACCTGGCTACCTATAAAGCCAGGAGGGTTGCCCGTCCTAGAGGACACGTTGAGAACTACTACCACAAACCCTAGCGAGATCGCAATCTCGCCATTGTAATCGCTACCCGCATCAATAACCAGAAAAGCAGGAGTAGGGTGTTATCCTCCGGGAGCCTGAACCTGGGTAAACCTCGCTTGTCAGCCGTCGTGATCACCTTGCACTCATCTCTCTCCCCATCAATCAACCCGGGGTGCACAACCCTGGGACTTGTCGAGTTAACACCTCGTCACCGAGAAAGAGGTTCCCCGGCGGTCGGAGTGCTCCGGAGGGACCTTGGAGCAGCAGGGGCGGCGGCTGGAGGAGAGGGAGGTCGGGGGTGGAAGAAGGGCACTAATGAGCCCTTCACCCCGAGCCTGCCCTTATATTTCTGGACAAACCGCCAGACCGGATATTCCGGGGGTGACTTACACCGGATATTCCGAGTCACCGGATATTCCGGTTCAAAATGAACCGGATATTCCGACCCGCTGAACCAAAATCCCAGTTTTCAAATGGATGACTTGTGTGCAATAGAGAGAAATGTTTTCAGGGGAAAGTAGGCTTGGGATAGATATCAAAACTGATATTGGTACACCATACTCAACTCACAACAACCAAATCGAAACAAAAGAGCCAAGTTGAGTAGGTTTCCCACATGCATGAATAGGAGGGCAAATAGCAACAATAAACTCCAAATAAAATCAACTCTTCAAGGAGAGGAGGTCGGTGGCCGAGGCCACCATGTAGGAGTGTATGGCATGTTACCGCGAAGATGTATCTTGGGTACATAACCAATACTCGTCGTTTTAGCTCATTAGTCATAAGAATGAATATAGAGATAAAAGAACACTTGCTATCGGCATAATGGGGGGAGGGATGGTCCAATGTATTAGGACCGCACTCTCCCTATTTCCATGCCTACATCTAACTAGATAAGATGCGATTACGCCCTAGGTGAGTGTGCAAGCGATCAAGCTAAGGACCTCGAATCAATGATATTAAGCTCATTCCTCAAAAAGCAAAACATTCCTTCCTCAAGGGGCTTCGTGAAGATATCCGCCAATTGATCCCTTGTGCCCACATATGATAAGTCAATGTCTCCACGGGCCACATGATCTCTTATGAAATGATGGCGGATCTCAATATGCTTGGTTCTTGAATGTTGCACCGGGTTGTAGGCAATCTTGATGGCACTTTCGTTGTCACATAAAAGAGGCACTTTGTCGCAATCGACTCCGTACTCCTTTAAAGTTTGCCTCATCCATAGCAACTGAGTGCAACAACTTGCGGCGGCAACATACTCGGCTTCGGCGGTGGAGAGAGATATACAATTTTGCTTCTTAGAAGACCAACTCACCAAGGACCTGCCAATAAATTGACAAGCGCCGGAGGTTGACTTCCTATCATCATGATCTCCCGCCCAATCGGAATCCGTGTACCCACATAATGAGAAATTTGCATCCTTGGGGTACCACAATCCATAAGTTGGGGTATAAGCCAAATATCTAAAGATTCTCTTGACCGTCACATCATGACTTTCTTTAGGAGCCGCTTGATATCTTGCACACACTCCTACGGCTAGCACTATATCCGGTCTAGATGCACAAAGGTAGAGGAGAGATCCAATCATGGAGCGGTATACCTTTTGATCCACATCCTTACCCTTCGGGTTGAGCTCAAGGTGGCATTTGGTTTGCATTGGAGTAGAGGCACCCTTGAGATCAAGCAACTCGTACTTCTTGAGCATGTCTTGAATGTACTTTGCTTGGTTGATGAACGTTCCTTCCCTCAATTGTTTGATCTCAAATCCGAGGAAGAACTTCATCTCGCCCATCATAGACATCTCAAACCTGCCAGTCATAACCTTAGAGAATTCTTCGTTAAATGCTTTGTTAGTCGATCCAAATATAATGTCATCCACATATAATTGACAAATGAAAAGCTCTCCATTAACTTTCTTCGTGAAAAGTGTGGGGTCGATTTCCCCAACTTGGAATCCACGGTCTACAAGTAGTTCTCTAAGGTGCTCGTACCACGCTCGTGGGGCTTGTTTAAGGCCATAGAGTGCCTTATCCAACTTGTAGACATGGTTCGGGTACTTGAGGTCCTCGAACCCCGGTGGTTGCTTAACATAAACAAGTTCATTTAGTGGACCATTTAGAAAAGCGGATTTAACATCCATTTGTTGCAACTTAAAGTTATGATGAGAGGCATAGGCAAGAAGAATACGGATTGACTCAAGTCGAGCCACAGACGCGTAGGTTTCTCCAAAGTCAATGCCTTCAATTTGGGAGTAATCTTGAGCCACCAATCTTGCCTTGTTCCTCACCACCATGCCATGTTCATCTTGCTTGTTCTTGAATATCCACTTGGTGCCGATAACATTGCGGCAATCTTTGGGTCTTTCCACCAACTTCCACACTTTGTTGCGCTCGAAGTTGTTGAGCTCTTCATGCATAGCATCAAGCCAATCTTTATCTTCAAGAGCTTCAAAGACCTTCTTGGGTTCCACCATGGAGATGTGAGCTTGATGTTCACTAAATCTTGCGAGTTGTCTTCGGGTAGAGACCTTGCTTCTCACATCACCAAGCACCTTGTCAAGAGATAGAGCTATTAATTCTTGTGAGGTGCCAACCCTATTCAAGCGGCGGATCTCGATTTGTCGGGGGGCTACCCCCCGGGTAGGGGCAGATCCCGGTATAATCCGGTAAATATTAACAGTGCTTGACCTTTGGCGACAGCAAGGGACACCTCCTGGTGTGCCGAAAGGGCAACCTGACCTTTAGGCACTGGAAGAGGGCAAAGTGTCTCCTGGCAACCGCAAGGGTCAGCCCGGGCAACTATAAATAGACACCCCCAGTCCTCAGTCGCAGCACAAGCATGAGCGGGTGGTTCCTCTAAGAACTAGCTTCTTGAAGATGTCTTTGCTGATAGGCTAAGACATCTTCGGGAGGCTAGGCCTAGAGATACTCATCCTGAGACGAGCTCGGACGTCTCCGGGAAGGATCCCGGATCTAGGACTCCGGGGAGACTTCCGGGTGGTGGTGTACTCGGCTTTACCGGATAGGTATTCCGGGTAAGTACTAACCGGAGCGACTCTCGGTGTTGATCTTGTGCAGAGGAGGTTCAGTGGAAGGCAAGGAGGTATCCGGAGCAAGGGTTTCCGGTAGGCCGTCAACGGTCCGTAGCAGGCTTTCCCGTCTATCGCGGGGGGAAGTACCGTTCCGCCTGTCACGGAAGCATGGTCACCTCCCGCCTGACACGGGAGCGCGTCAGCCGGTACGAGTGTGGTACGACAAGACCTGACCTGCCTAGCCCGGCAATCCGGAAAAGGCTATCCGGGATGGGCAGAGACGTGTCTTGTCTCTGACAAGGGGACAATGATGATGCAGGACGGCGCCTGTCGCCCTTAACGAGATGATGACGAGGAGTCTACACCGGATAGTCCGGCGACTAGGTCGCACTAGCCGGTGACGACATCCCGGCTAGGCCTGTCCGGTGGGGCCAAGCCAAATTAGGGTTTCCGGCCCTCCTGGCCGGACCTCTATAAAAGGCGCCATAACTGCTCCTGAGGAGGAGAGACCAACTTGAGAGCCAAAGCTATAGTCACATTTACTCTTAGAGCAGTTACTCCTCTTCACCTTGAGTTCATCTAGTTCTTCGTACTTCATCCTTCGGCTGATCTTGTAGCAAGTTGTAGTCCTTATATCACCAATATATAGAGAGGAAAGGCAGGAGTAGGGGTGTTACCTCCTCACGAGGGCCCTGAACCTGGGTATATCGTCTGTGTGTTGTGTGCCTTCGTGCATTTCTTTGTATTTGTTAGATCTTCCCCTTTGCGCTTTGTTCTTGTTCCCTGTTCTTGGGAGATCTCGGTTTTACCGGAATCCTCCCCGTGTGAGCTCTTCAGCTCGCTATCCCTCCCCGGATCCACCAACGTCCATCGGCCCCACAAGTTAGCCATCCTATGGCATCTGCCGTGACACCACCACGAAAGTTGGCGCCCACCGTGGGGCAGACAGAGGCGTTGGCTGGTGTACACCTCCGGACGGGCTCCCCCGTTCATTTCGACGTTCGGGTTCTTTCAGGTCTAGTCGTAAGACTAGGAGAGATGGACTTCGTCTGCGACAATGCAGGATGTTTCCGGAACAGACCGTTCCCGGTGAACGGATGTCTCATCGATTTCGGTGGTTTCACCACCTACGTGGCCACCGAGGTTGTCCGTAGCTACCCGGACGTGGTCCTGGAAGCTGAGGATCCTCCCATGCTCTGCGCAGCTCGGGGTCTGCGTGCCGGTCGCCCCCCGAGTTCCGTCGCAGTGATGATGGTCGCGGCAACCGAGGAGGAATATCAAGATGCTGATGGCGATACTGACGGCCACCCCCGTTTGGCCAAACCCCCGCAGGAGAGGCCTGCGGCCCGGGACGGAGATCCGCAGTCATCCCATCCGAGACGTCGTCCGGATCCCCTCTCGGGACTCGTGGCAAAGTTGGCTGTACCGGTAACTACCGGAGCAGATGCGCAGGCCACTTCGGCTGAGTTAGAGGAGCAGCGGAAGTTGCTACTCGCTGAGGCGCAGGAAATCGCCGAGATCCGCCGCGAGCTCAGTGCTAGCCTCCGGGAGTACAATGCAGCACACGGATTCCCTAAGATTGACTCCCGGGAGAAGCGCATTGCAGATCTGCGCAAGAAAGGAAGAATGGTGAATGAGGAGCTGGCTGGTGGAGCCACCACCAGTAACACAGGGAGTCGGGTTTCTGCGGGAAAGCCGGTGTACAGCTCACCAGCGAAAACCCTTAGGGCCGCCGAAGCCGCCATGGCCGAGTTGGCGGGGCTATCCGGTGAAGCCCTGCGCAAGCAGCAGGAAAGGGTGAACGAGTTGGTGATAGAGGCCAATCGTCAGAATCTGGCCTTCAAGAAGAAGCACCCCGGGGCAGGATCCCAGGTGTACTCGGCCAGACCCGACAGCCAGAGGTCAGATGGGGAGGCCTCTTCCCCGCATCCAAGCAGAAGCAAGAGCAAGAGCAAGAGTCGGAGCCGGAGTCGAGGTTTCGGGAAGAACAAACAGCTACAGACGTATGACCCAGCTTTCGCCGGCATCCAGCAAGCCGGGCAGGCCGGACAGCGCAACTCGGGACAGGCGGGAAGTACCCGTGGGGATGGTAACCTGGGTGTAGGAAATAATAACCCGGCTAGCCGTGGTAATCCACCCCGGAATCCTCCTCACGTTCAGGGAAACCCGCAGAGGGAGGTCGTCTCCGTTCCCCAGCAGGCCCTGGTCCCTGCACAGGACAGGCTCAATGATGGTAACTCGAGGTTGCAGCAGCTCGGATATCAACCGGACGAGAACCCTTTGGGATCTCGGATAGGAACCAGGCAGTTGAACCCGGCAGACGCCAGATTCCGGCTAGACCGGATTCACCAGTCCGAGTTGGTGGAAGAGCAAGGACCTCCGGGACCTGCCTGCTTTGGACCTCGGATCATGCGGGAACCTCCTGTTCGGAACTTTCAGCTCAACCGAGGTGCCAAGACCTATGACGGTAGCAAATAGCCGGAGGACTGGCTGACCGATTATGTAACTGCAGTAAGCATAGCCGGTGGAAACAGACGATGGGCGGTACGTTATGTACCGCAGATGTTGGAAGGACCAGCCCGGATCTGGTTGAACAATCTGAGAACTGGCAGTATAGACTGCTGGTTAGATTTTGAAGAGGCATTCATCAGCAACTTCACCAGCACGTACAAGAGGCCCAACAGGCCTCAACAGCTCGCCATCTGTAGGCAAAGGAGCAATGAGACTGACCGGGAGTACCTTACCCGGTGGAGCAATATTCGCAACTCTTGCGAAGGAGTGGTGGAGGCACAGGCCATCTCCTGGTTCGCGCAAGGATGCCGGCATGGCTCTATGCTGTGGCAGAAATTGCAGAGAAAGATGCCAACAACCTTGGCAGAAACCATGCGCATCGCCGACACCTATACGCTTGGAGATCCCATGCAACCCCTGGTGGATGTCGGAGACTCCAACAGGAGGAATGCGGGACCTCAGCGTTCGGGACCGAGCAGGAGCCATGATCGCCAGGAGTTCGGCCACAAGAGGAATCAGACCGAGTACCACCATGCCGCGCAGCATGTCGCAGCAGTGACCCGGGAGCAGGAGGATGCCGGCAACAGCCAGTGTCAAAAGACAAGTGGCCCGGCTTGGGGTCAGAGTCAGGAGGTGCAAAAGACTTGGGTGGAGCAGAAGAAGCCCCTGACGTATGAGGAAATGCTGAACAAGCCATGCTGCGACCACACTCTGGAGGCCAACAAGCCCGCAAACCATTCTACTCGGCAGTGCAGCTGGTATCAGCGCACGTTGCAGGAGGGCAGCTCGGGAGCTGGCCGGCAGAATGCTCCGGCATCTCGGCCCAACATCCCGAGACCCCCTCCTCCGACGTCGGGGGCCAACGCTGTGCAACTTCCCCCTCCTCCGAGAGGACCCCCACCTCGCCCAGTAAATGTGGTGCATACCCGGAACGACAACGGTAACCAAGCCGGACATCAGCAGAGCAACTACCGGGAGGCACATCAGAGCTATGTGGTCTTCGTGACCGAGCCCACTGACCGAAAGAGTGTGCGGCAGCGTGCCCTGGAGGTGAATGCTGTGATCCCGACGGTGCCCAAATTCTTGCACTGGTCCGAGATGGAGATCACCTGGAGCCGGAAGGATCACCCCCGGGTTATGCCCAAGCCGGGAGCGTATGCCTTGGTGGTGGACCCAACTTTTGTCGGACCCAACCTCAACGTCCGCTTCAGCCGGGTTCTGATTGACAATGGCAGTGCCATTAACATCATGTACAAGGACACGATGCTGAAGCTGGGAGTATCCATGAACACCCTGCTACCCACCGAGACAACCTTCCATGGCATCGTGCCCGGAATCTCTTGCTCGCCCATGGGAAAGATCTGGGTTGAGGTGCTATTCGGAACTCGGGAGAACTGCCGAACCGAGAGCTTGGAGTTCGAGGTCGTGGACCTCGAGAGCCCATATCATGCACTGATCGGCAGACCGGCCCTTGCCAAATTCATGATCTCAACTCATGTGGGAAATCTCAAGATGAAGATGCCGGGACCCAACGGTGTGATCACAATCTCGGGAGACCACAAGCGCTCCATGGAATGTGCCTCGGCGGGGTCGTGCTTGGCTGAGTCCCTGGTAATCGCGGAAGAGAAGAAGAGGATCCTGCAGGTGGTGGCAATGGCCAAGACCTCCCAACTCGGAATGCCCGGGATGGTGAACCCGGAGCAGGGGGCATCCTTTCAGCCCCCCAAGGAGACCAAGAAGGTGTGCGTGGACCCCAGCAACCCGGAGCGCCAAGTTATCATTGGCAGCAACCTGGACAGCAAATAGGAAGGCGAGCTCGTCGACTTCCTCCGTGAGAATCGGGATGCTTTTGCGTGGTCGAGTGACGATCTGCAAGGCGTCCCGAGGGAGTTGGCTGAGCACTCTCTGTTTGTTCGACCGGATGCGAAGCCGGTGAAGCAACCAACTAGGCGCCTCTCGGATGAGAGAAGAGCTGCTGTCATGGAGCATCTGGCTATATTGTTGGCCGCCGGATTCATCATGGAGGTGCTGCACCCGGATTGGATTTCGAATCCGGTCCTGGTGGAGAAGAAGAAAGACGATCCCCTCCTGCTTAAGGTGTGGCGCATGTGCATCGACTTCACCAACCTCAACAAGGCATGCCCGAAAGACCCCTTTCCGCTACCCCGGATAGATCAAGTGATAGATTCCACTGCCGGGAGCGAGCTTTTAACTTTCCTAGATGCTTACTCTAGTTTTCACCAGATACCGTTGAATCCGGATGATCAATTAAAAACTGCTTTCATTACCCCTTATGGGGCTTATTGCTATCGTGTTATGACTTTCGGGTTAAGAAATGCTGGTGCTACATACCAGAGATGCATGCAGAAATGCTTGCATGACCAGATAGGCCGAAATGCCGAGGTCTATGTCGATGACATAGTCATAAAAACTAAAGAAAAAGCCTCGTTAATAGATGATCTGAGGGAAACGTTTAAGAACCTGAGAAGATTCCGGATGAGGTTGAACCCGGATAAGTGTACATTTGGTGTGCCAGCAGGGAAGTTACTCGGTTTCCTCATCTCCAGCCGAGGAGTTGAGGTCAACCCGGGTAAAATTCGTGCCATTGAGAGCATGAAGTTGCCCGTGCGTCTCAAGGATGTGCAGAAGTTTACCGGGTGTCTGGCATCCCTAAGTCGGTTTGTGAGCCGACTTGGGGAGAAGGCCTTGCCTCTGTATCAACTGATGAAGAAGAGCAAGACATTTGTTTGGACCTCGCAGGCTGATGCGGCGTTCAATGATCTGAAGAGAATGCTCTCAACAGCACCTGTGTTGGCATCCCCGTTACCCAAGGAACCTATGTTGCTATATATTGCCGCAACCAACCGGGTAGTCAGTGTGGCGATGGTAGTAGAAAGGGAAGAGGGGGGCAAGCTGATACAGAGGCCGGTGTATTACCTCAGTGAGGTGATCTCGGAATCAAAGCAGAACTACCCGCACTACCAGAAGATGGCATATGGGGTATACATGGCAGTGACCAAGCTCAAGCACTACTTTCAGGAACATCCGGTCACAGTGGTGTGCGAAGCTCCTCTCGCCGAGATCATCGGTTGCAAGGATGCTAGCGGCCGGGTAGCCAAATGGGCCATCCAGTTGTCTCCGTATGCTCCGGCATACGAGAGACGAGATGCCATCAAGTCGCAGGCGCTGCCGGACTTTTTGGTAGACTGGGCCGAGATGCAGTATGAACCTCCGATACCGGATTACAATTTCTGGAGGATGCATTTCGATGGCTCTAAGGCTAAGATCGGATTGGGTGCCGGAGTGGTCCTCACTTCCCCAAAGCAAGACGTACTGAAGTATGTGCTGCAGATCCATTTTCGGGCATCCAACAATGTCGCAGAATATGAGGCCTTGATTCATGGACTCAACGTCGCCAAGGAAATCGGCATCCGCCGGATAGAGTGCTTTGGTGACTCGGATCTCGTAGTACAACAGGTGTCGGGGAATTGGGATGCCCTTGATGCAAACATGGCCTTGTACAGGTTTCATGTGCAGAAAATTTCCGGATTTTTTGACGGGTGCGAGTTCAAACATGTGCCCAGAGGAGAAAACGAAGCAGCGGATGTCTTGCCCAAGCTAGGGTCATCCTGGGATGCCATCCCACCCGGGATAGCCCTAGAGCATCTGAGGAAGCCATCTATTCAACCATCACCCGAGTCAGAATCTATCTTCATCCCCAAGGAGCCTGGTTCAGATGCCGTACCCATGGAAGTAGATGTCGGGAGCATAACATCGAACCCGGGGACTGCGTCCCAGTGCTCGGAGAAGCAAAGAAAGATGATGATAGAGGTGATGTCGGCAGAACCAATGGACATAGACACTCCCATGTTCCCGGTCAGACCAGTCCCGGGATGGGCACAACCCATTATGGCTTACATCTTGGAGGGGACTCTCCCGGAGAATGAAGTGGAAGCCCGACAAATACTGCGGAGATCAAAAGCATACACTGTCATCAATCAAGAGCTGTACAAGAGAAGTGTCACCGAGGTACTCCAGAGATGTGTGGAACCAGCAGAAGGACAAGAGATGCTGGTGGAAATACATCAAGGGGAGTGCGGACATCATGCATCATCCCGGGCCCTGGTGGCAAAGGCGTTCCGGCATGGGTTCTACTGGCCCACTGCATTGCAGCAAGCAGAAGATATTGTCCGGAAGTGTGGGGGATGTCAGAGATTTTCTCACCGGATACACATGCCGGCGTCAGCACTGAAAACAATCCCCATCACTTGGCCATTCGCAGTATGGTGTTTGGACATGGTCGGGCAATTCAAGCCAGCAAGGGGCAATATGACACACATACTTGTCATGGTGGACAAGTTCACAAAGTGGATAGAGGTCAAGCCAATCCGGAAGTGCGATGGACACACCGCTGTGCAATTCCTGAAAGACATCATCTTGAGATACGGATACCCACACAGCATTATCACAGATAATGGAACAAACTTTGCTGTGGGAGAATTCGCTCGATTTTGCGCTGAGAAGGGAATCCGGCTGGATGTAGCATCAGTCGCACACCCGGAAGCAAATGGGCAGGTCGAAAGGGCAAATGCCTTGGTCTTGGCCGGTATCAAAGCTCGCTTGATCGAACCACTGTTGAGAACTCCGGGATGCTGGATAGAGGAGCTACCCGCAGTACTATGGGGTCTCCGGACTACACCGAATAGGTCTACCGGATACACGCCATTCTTCATGGTATACAGTGCTGAGGCAGTACTCCCAACCGACATACAGTACGATTCCCCGAGAGTGACAATGTTCACCGAGACGGAAGCAAAGGAGGCCCGAGAAGACGATGTAGATTTACTCGAAGAGGCCAGAGAATTGGCACTATCTCGGTCGGCAATTTATCAACAGAACCTCCGTCGCTATCATAGCCGGAAAGTGCACCCGAGGGTATTCCGGGAGGGAGATCTGGTGCTGAGGCTCATCCAACGCACGGCCAGAATGCATAAACTATCACCTCCGTGGGAGGGACCTTTTGTGATAAGCAGAGCGTTGCACAATGATTCTTATTACCTTGTAGATGCACAAGAGGCTAGGAAAGGTGTAATGGACAAATCCGGTGAGGAAACCAAGCGTCCATGGAATATAGCTCTACTTCGCCCCTTTTACACGTAAAGGGCTCAGTGTATGTTGTATTTCAATTCTCAAATATCAATGAAAATAAGGCACCCCGGGAGGAACCCGGGGACTGCCTGGTTACGTGCATATCTTGTTATTTTTGTCAAGTTCATTTACTGTTTTCTACCGGCATCCCGGGAAGGAACCCGGGGACTGCCGGATAGCTATCTTATATTTTACTGTGTGCATGCCGGGAAAGTCCCGAATCCGACTCTCAAAGTCAAAGTAATGTATGTCATGTGAAATCATCTTGTGACTCGACTGACGAACGCCGAAATGGTAGTCAAGAGCAAAGAGAGGGAAGATGGGGAACACGAAAATGGTCTTGGGGACTTGGAGCAGGAACTTATCCGGCATGTTTGTTTTTACTAACTTAGTTATTTTTTATGTCGGGAATTCGGTTAGTAGGAACTCGGATTGTTTTAAGTAATGTATGTCGTATGTGGAGTTTTGTGACTCGACTGTCGAACGCCGAAATGGTAGACAAGAGCAGAAATTACCTAAGTATGGTAAACATGAAAGGCAATTCGGGAACTAAAAGCTGAGTACATTGACATAAGTTGTTCCAATAAATAGTTCACGGTGAAACAGAAATAACATAAGTATACGATACATCTTGCACCCGGCATCCCGGGGATTTAACGAATTTGCTACTTAAGTGTTTTAAGCAGTAGGGGAAGTCGGCTTCTCGACGGAGACCTCGGGAGCAGCGACCTCGGGAGCAGGGGCAGCGGGAGCAACACCGGGGGCGACTTCGGATTCGGTGACGGCAGCGCTACTCGGGGCTTCGGGAAGCACCTCGGTCGCGGGGGCCTCAGGTCTTGGCGAAGTCACTGCATCCTGATGAACCACCTTCTCGGGCGCGCCACCGGAAGCAGCGTCATCTCCTGCAGCGGCTTCGTCTTCCGCCTCGCCGGAAGCGGCATCATCTTCGTCGTCCTCGTAATCTGATTCCGAGTCGGAAGGGATAACACTAGGGATGAACGTGCGGAAGCTTGACCACGCAGCGGTGCGATGCGCCACCTCTTGTCGGCGCTGGATCTTCTCCGGATCGGTGACCCACGAAGAGACCGTCCGCAGGCGCAGGATTGCCTCCAGATCGAGACCCTCGTACCAGCTGAGTACTTGGGTCAAGACCTGGCGTGCACCGGAAAGCTTCCAGGCGTGGATGCGCCTCCCGGCACCCCGAAGTGCGCTCGAGAGCTCGGGAAGCGAGAGCGTCCCCCGGATACTTGGCCACAGTGCGCCGTGGACGTGGACCGCGGCGCTGAGCAGATCCGTCCCGATAGACCGGAGGGGTACTATCCGGGCCTTTAGGGCGACGAGGTGATCCTCGATGTCCCAGGCATCCGAGATGGGACCCTTCCCGGCGCGCTTCTCGCGGAAGGCGGCAACAGCTTTGGCGGCAGCTTCCCGGGAGTGCTCAAACTCTCCTTTAAAAAGAAGAGCTGTCAAACGGCCAAGTCATAAGAAAAACAACAGCAAATAAAGGAAGTAACAGGAGAAGAGGGATGTCGGATAACTCACTGTTGAGATCCCGGTTCAACACGGTGAGTTCGTTGAGCCAAGTATCGGAACGCGACCGAAGAAGACCCAGCTCAGTCTCGGCGTTATCCGCGCGCGCCACCGATTGGTCCAGGGTCTCTATCTGCTTCTTGGTCGCCTCGATGAAGCGCGTCTTCATCTCGGACATAGCAGCCTGGAACTTTCCGAGCTCGCCGTTCAGCCGCGCGATCTCGGATTGCGCGGTGGAAAGAGCAGTCTTCTGGTCCACCGAGATCTGGCGCGCCGCGTCTCGCTCCTCCCGGAAGCGCTCCTCGGATTTCTTGGATTGGCCGAGTTCAGCGAGAACCCGGTTGAAGATGTTGCGGCGTTTTTGGCTGCACTCCTGGAAGCAAGACAAAGAAGGCGAAGTTAGTATGGAAAAGGTGTAAAAACCCAGATGAGAGGATCTCGGGGACTCGGCGTCCGAGTCGTGAATTTTTCTCTAAGATTGGAACTTAGTGATCTGCTATTCGGTGGAGTCTAGAGCACTAAGCACCAATCTCGGGGACTAGTGGTGGAGCAAATTTTGAAGCAACCTATCCGGTTGGGAGGATCTCGGGGACTCGGTGTCCAAGTCATGGATTTTTCTCTAAGATTGGAACCTAGTGATCTGCTATTCGGTGGAATCTAGAGCACTAGGCACCAATCTCGGGGACTAGTGGTGGTGGAAGGAACAAATGCGTTTTTTGAAAGAGGGAAAGCTTACCTCGCTTACTCAGGTGACATCCAGCGCGGCCACCTGGAGAGCATGCAGGGCTTGAGCGCTGCGACTCGGGCCTGCAGCGTGCAAGTCCCCTGCAGTCTCGGAAGCGTCGGCGGCAAGCCAGGCCTTGTTGAAGTCATCAACAACCCGAATGCCGGAGCTGCCGGCAGCGCGGGTAGCAACATAATCCCGGGATCCTGAAGATACAAAGGAGCTGACCGTTGCTCGCAACATCCGCAAGGAAGCAGTAGGGATCTCGGCGGGAGGCGGTGGTAACGAGGAAAACGTACCCGGGCGCAACACCAGGTCCTGAGACGAGGATGTCGGGGCAGCTGCGGGTGGGGCAGAAGGCGTTTTCTGCCCAGCAGCCTTGCCGCGAGACTTGGGAGCTTGATCTTCTGGCCGGGAGGAGGCTGTACGCTGCTTCTCCGGGACGGTCTTAGTCGCGGCTGGCCGAGAGGCGCCACTTGCCGCAGGTTCCCGGCGAGGGCTGAGGATCTCTGCCTCCAGCCCGGGAACCCGGCGCGGGCTCTCCGGAAGAAGCACTTCTCCCGAGATGGTCGTGGCCTGCACCACGATCTCGTCGATCACCGGAGGTGCATCCGAGGTCGCGACGCTTGCCGGTGCGGCACCGGAGGCGGCGGCTTCACTTCCTCGAGCAGAAGGGCGAAGAGGTGAAGGAGAGGCCCGAGCCGGGCTGGGAGTCCGAGTTCCCGGAGGAGGAGGAACAGCAGGTGTCGGGAGCTCGAGCGCGTCACTGAAAGGAAATGTCTTAGTAAAAGTTGTGGAGAAAACAAAGTCAAATAACATGAGGCAAGAAAGACGTACCCGGAATCCACAAGGGGAGGACCCCTCTGCCGGCGCCGAGCAGGCTTCTCGGTTGTCTGTTTAGTCGGTTTGCTCTTCTTGGGGGGATTGCCGGAATTGTCGGCCCCCTCGGTGTCGGAAGCCGCGCGCTTCCGGCTCTCGGCACGTTTGGTCCCGGTTGTTGGTTTCGGAACCACAGCTGAGGCCCAATTCAAAGGGAGAGCATCAATAACATCAAGAATCTCGCAGTCAATCTCATCCTCATCATCCGAAGAAATGAAAACTGCCTCTGGAGTTGAAGGATTACCCGGGGCCTTGACGAAAGGGATGGCGAGGTGGTCCTCGCCGTCGGGATCCTCTCTCGGCATCACGTCCGGTTTCGGGAAGTCCGGCGTGTAATTCCCGTTGACGTGGACGGCGTCTTCTTCGTGTTGACGCTCGAACAACTGCGCAAACAAGTTAGGCCGTGTCGGTGTCCAGGTGAGCGCATGCACGAAGGCAAAGGCACGAAAGACTGATATAAGCACCTGGTCGCATGGTCTTCTCCGACATCCCCCAAGGAGCCCCCAAGTGTAGTCCTCCGTCATCTCCGTCCGGGCAATAGCTCGGACACGACGGACGACCCCCCCGTGGTTTAGCCCAAGGATACTGGTCCTAGTGGGGTCGAAGTTCCCGGACATGTGGCACATCTTGTGCACTCGGTTTTGAAGGGGGCAGACCCGGCGGACAATGAAGCAGCGCAAGAGATCATCCCCGGTCATCTGCCGAGTTAGCACATGCAGAACATCGTGCATGTATTTGATCTCGTCGTTGTCGGGAAGATACTTCCAGCGATGGAATTCGCGCGGAGGACCCATGACGAATTCCGGCAGATTGATGAAGTCCGGGTTCGAGGACCCCGGACCATCTACCGAGGGCTCCCGGTTCTTCACGTAGAAGAAACTGCGCTGCCATTTCCGGCAGGACTCTAGTCCCTTGACTATGGAGAATCCGGAGTCCGCGCGAGGGATGATGGTGGCCGCTCCGCAATCGACTAAGTCCTTTATCTTCTGATCCGGATTGGGGATGGCTTGGCGGCGAAGGATGAAATACTTGGCCCAGAGATCCACAAATGTCATTATGCCGAGATACGCCTCCGCGTAGGTGGTGAAGACCGAGAGCATCATGATGGCGTTGGCGGGAAGATGGTGAGGTTGGACGTCGTACGTGTCGAGGAAGTCGCGGAAGAAGGGGCTAGCCGGAAGCCCAAACCCGCGCTCGAAGTGCGATAGGAATACCACGAATTCCCCGGGTTGGGGTTCCGGTGCAACCTCCTATCCCGGTAGACGGCTCTCGACTTCCGGAGGAATCCGGTGAGTCCGATACAGCCAGTCAAGATCCGACTGCTTCGTCTCGGACCCATCCCAGCACCCCCGAGCACGTTCTTCACCCATGTCGGAGAAGTATGCAGGGGTATCCGGGCTACTCTGCAGACGCAGCGGCGGTTAGTCGAAGTTAGTCTATCGGAAACGAGGGTGTCGGGGCACAAACTGCTAAACACTACCGAGTTGGTGGGAAGCAAGATCTGTCATGTGCTAAAATAATCAAAACAAAGGGAGGAAAAATGGCTCGTGCTAAACTCAAACGAGGTACGAATACGGGTGGCCAATATGCATCCTAGCGCCGCGGTGGTTCATCGCCGTGCACCTCGCGCGTGCCGCTCGAATGTGCTCACCGGCGACAACGCAACCGTGCTCGTGCTATGGCACGACCGGCGTCGGGAGGTTACTCTACCGGAGAAAGGCATCGCATCGGAGAAGAGCAACTCACCGGTGGAGGAGATCGACGGCGTGCGAGAGGGACGGCGGGGTGCGAGCTCCGGCGAACGGCGAGCGGGACGTCGTGCGGGCGACGAGCGCAGCGGCGGCGACGAGTTCGAGACGGTGAAGGAGAAGAGAAGCAAAGAAGAAGAAGTGAAGGAGACCGTTCCGGCCCCCTATTTATGGGGGGGATTCCGGAGCGGTTTCCGATTTTCCCGCCCACGATCTCCACGATCATGGGTGGGATCTGTTTTGTGCCACAGGACACGTGGCACTATCCGGAGCGCCCGATCCGGCCACACCGAGGGCCACACGGCCCCAACGGTTGGATTCCGGATCGGCTGCGGCTACCCGGCGCGGGAACCCAAGCGACACCGTGCGTGCGCAGAGGCACTCGAGTGCGCCTCTGCACAGACGGGACGTCAGGTGGGCCCTGGCGCAGTGTCTCGAATTCATCGGGAGATCAACGGTCAAGATTCACTGGTATGGTACTATCCGGTCGCAGGCTTCGCCTCCCGGTTAAGGCAATCCCGGTGGGGAGGTCTCGGTAAAAAGATCTCGAGAAGAATCGATCTAGGCATGGAATAAAAGGATGGTATAATTGGTTCTCGGAAAATGATTGTTGTTTAAAGCTGATCCCGCACATCATCCGAGGTCGCTGTGCAGCACCAGCTTCGGGGACTAGTGTCGGGGGGCTACCCCCGGGTAGGGACAGATCCCGGTATAATCCGGTAAATATTAACAGTGCTTGACCTTTGGCGACAGCAAGGGACACCTCCTGGTGTGCCGAAAGGGCAACCTGACCTTTAGGCACTGGAAGAGGGCAAAGTGTCTCCTGGCAACCGCAAGGGTCAGCCCGGGCAACTATAAATAGACACCCCCAGTCCTCAGTCGCAGCACAAGCATGAGCGGATGGTTCCTCTAAGAACTAGCTTCTCGAAGATGTCTTTGCTGATAGGCTAAGACATCTTCGGGAGGCTAGGCCTAGAGTTACTCATCCTGAGACGAGCTCGGACGTCTCCGGGAAGGATCCCGGATCTAGGACTTCGGGGAGACTTCCGGGTGGTGGTGTACTCGGCTTTACCGGATAGGTATTCCGGGTAAGTACTAACCGGAGCGACTCTCGGTGTTGATCTTGTGCAGAGGAGGTTCAGTGGAAGGCAAGGAGGTATCCGGAGCAAGGGTTTCCGGTAGGCCGTCAACGGTCCGTAGCAGGCTTTCCCGTCTATCGCGGGGGGAAGTACCGTTCCACCTGTCACGGAAGCATGGTCACCTCCCGCCTGACACGGGAGCGCGTCAGCCGGTACGAGTGTGGTACGACAAGACCTGACCTGCCTAGCCCGGCAATCCGGAAAAGGCTATCCGGGATGGGCAGAGACGTGTCTTGTCTCTGACAAGGGGACAATGATGATACAGGACGGCGCCTGTCGCCCTTAACGAGATGATGACGAGTAGTCTACACCGGATAGTCCGGCGACTAGGTCGCACTAGCCGGTGACGACATCCCGGCTAGGCCTGTCCGGTGGGGCCAAGCCAAATTAGGGTTTCCGGCCCTCCTGGCCGGACCTCTATAAAAGGCGCCATAACTGCTCCTGAGGAGGAGAGACCAACTTGAGAGCCAAAGCTATAGTCACATTTACTCTTAGAGCAGTTACTCCTCTTCACCTTGAGTTCATCTAGTTCTTCGTACTTCATCCTTCGGCTGATCTTGTAGCAAGTTGTAGTCCTTATATCACCAATATATAGAGAGGAAAGGCAGGAGTAGGGGTGTTACCTCCTCACGAGGGCCCTGAACCTGGGTATATCGTCTGTGTGTTGTGTGCCTTCGTGCATTTCTTTGTATTTGTTAGATCTTCCCCTTTGCGCTTTGTTCTTGTTCCCTGTTCTTGGGAGATCTCGGTTTTACCGGAATCCTCCCCGTGTGAGCTCTTCAGCTCGCTATCCCTCCCCGGATCCACCAACGTCCATCGGCCCCACAAGTTAGCCATCCTATGGCATCTGCCGTGACACCACCACGACACGATTTCCCTCCGAGTGGTGGGAGGAATCGCTTGATCATCTTGATCATTCATGTCTCCGCCTTGACTGAGTTGATGGCCTTGATCAACCATTGGAGTGGTGTCCATTGGTGAGGGAGAGGGTTGATCTTGGCCTTGCGAACTGCCACCGGGAATGTCAGCAGGACCGGATATTCCGGGTTCATGGACCGGAAATTCCGAACCACCGGAATTTCTGAGTCCATCTTGAACCGGATTTTCCGGTCCTCCGGAAATTCCAGGAGCAGCTATAGAATCTTGTGCTTCTTCTTGGTTAGGTGCATTGGGCACGGTGTTGTCGATGGGTGTTTCTTGTGTTGGGGTGGTCACCACTTGTGAAGAACTTGATCCTTGTTGATCAACCTCATAATAGAGTTCAACGGGGTGGTGGACTCCCAACCCCATTCTTCGGATAGCATCTTGAGGTTCATCATCACCTACACCGGAAACACCACTTTGCTCCACGAGGGAGCCGTCATTCTCCTCGAACACCACACTACAAGTTTCTATGATTATGCGCGAGGCCTTATCATAGACTCTATAAGTGTGGGATTCGGATCCGTAGCCCACAAATGTCCCTTCAAGAGACTTAGAATCAAACTTGCCCAAACGAACACCTTTGATGAGATAAAAACACTTACAACCAAATACTCGGAAGTAGGATATATTGGGCTTGTTCCCGGTAAGCACTTCATAAGGTGTCTTCATGAGTCCTTTGCGAAAGAAGAGCCGGTTGGATGAATGGCAAGCGGTGTTGACGGCTTCGGCCCAAAAGTTGTGAGGGGACTTGAACTCGGCCATCATCGACCTTGCCATCTCAATGAGTGTGCGGTTCTTCCTTCCGGCTACACCATTTTGTTGGGGAGTATAAGCAGCGGAATATTGATGACGAATCCCTTCTTCACTAAGGAACTCGTTTAAGGTGTAGTTCTTGAACTCGGACCCATTGTCACTTCTTATCACCAAGATAGGGACATTGTGTTGACGTTGAGCTTCATTGGAGAAGTCGATGATAGTTTGTTGAGTCTCCATCTTCGTCTTGAAGAAGAAAACCCATGTGTATCTTGAATAGTCATCAACAATCACCAAGCAATATTTCTTGCCACTAAGACTAGCTTCCGGAATGGGACCAAAGAGGTCAACATGGAGAAGCTCCAAAACCCTTTTTGAAGAAATGATGGTCTTGCTTGGATGGTAGATGTCATGCATTTTTCCTTCAACACACGCCCTACACATTCGATCCTTCAAGAAAGAAACATGGTCTTTTAGTCCTAGGATATGGCCACCCTTGTGAAGAATTTGCAAAGTCCTCATGTTGACATGGGCTAGTCGGCGATGCCATAGCCAACCCAAGTCCGCCTTTGCGAATAGGCACATTGTATGGGAAGTGGTGACTCCGGAGAAGTCAACCACATAGAGCCCATTCTCAATGTACCCAACGAAAGACACATTGAGAGACTTGCTCCGCAAGAGAATGACCATTTCCTTTTCGAAGACAACGGTATAGCCCAAACAAGTTAAGGAATGGACGGAGATCAAGTTGAAACCTAGGGACTCGACAAGCAAGACATTCACAAGTGTGATGTCCGGTGCCACTACCACCTTGCCGAGCCGTATTACCTTAGACTTAGAATTATCACCATATGTAACGGTCATTTGATCATCATTGGGCTTCAACTTCGTTACAATATCCTTGCTTCCGGTCATATGACTAGTGCACCCACTATCAATTATCCATTTCGATCCTCCGGAAGCAAGGCCCTACACACAATCAATTCTTTGGTTTAGGTACCCATTTTGCAATGGGTGCCTTTTGGTTAGCAACAAGGGTCTTTGGAACCCAAATAGCATATTAAATGTAACCATCAAAAGGACCAATGTATCTAGCATAGACATCCCCATAATAATCAACATATAAAGCATAGTTGGGGTTAGATATGCCCGCAAAGTCATTACGAGTGGGAGTGCCCCTTGTGGCATTTCCACTCGCAATGTCATCCTTCTTGGCTTGTGCGGACTTGTTCTTCTTCTTGATCTTCTTCTTCTCCTTAGAAACATAGCCTAGACCTTCCTTACCCTTGTGGGGCACCCGCTCATGAAGAGGAGTAGTGAGTGTCCCCTTACCTTTATCAAGAGAGGTCTTGGGCTTGGTTGCCATGGAAGGAACAAACACAACCCTAGCAATATCCTTCACAACATTTGCATTAGCATTCAAAGGAGTAGAGGTGCTAGGTTTCTCAAGAGTAGATATCCGAGATTGGAGTTGATCACGAGACTTGAGAAGACGTTCGTGATCACTTGTCAACACCTTGTGAGCATTGTCAAGTGACTCGAAGTCTTTGCAAAGTCTAGCATGAGCAACTACAAGCTCGGACTTTTCATTTTGCACAATTTTACATTTAGCAAAGTAGAGATCACGATCCTTAGTGATCTTAGCAAGTTGCTCCTTAAGGAGAGCATAAGCTTCTTGTTCATCTTCGAGAGAGGATTGGAGAGACACCTTAGCGTGTGCATCCTCTCTCTCTCAATCTCACCTTTTAGTTCAAGCTCATCCTCAAGCTCACCTATACGACTCATGATTGAGCCAAAATGTTTCTTTCCTTCTCCTTGCAAGTTAGTCATGAATTTATCAAAAGCAATGATTTCTTCCTTGACTTCTAAGCTCATAGCATCATCAATGTCATGTGATATGGAGTTGGGGGATAATTTTACCTCGGATGTCTTTGCCATAAGACATCTTGCATTCTTGACAATGGGGCTCTCGTTTGGTGAGGAGAAGAGTGATGGAGGTGTGGAAGAAATGGCTAGTGCGGCCACTTGCGTTGGAGTATCCTCCTTGTCACTATCTTCATCATCGGTGGGATATTGCTCTTGAGTCACCAAGACAATCTTTTGGTTCTTCTTGAAGAAAGGCTTCTTCATGGGCATGGGCCCCTTGCCCTTCGTCTTGGCCACGAGCCTCCCACCATGATCCTCTCTTCTCTCCCATGGGCAATCGGCAACAAAGTGGCTCTTGTCATCGCACTTATAGCAAAACCTCACTTTGTTGAATGGCTTTCCTCCGTTGGGGGGAAACTTCTTGTCAATCCTTGCTTTGGCCCTTCCGGGGTTCTTCCAAAAGGTTCTTGCCGCAAGACCCATGTGTTGAGTGAGAGTGCTTGAGAGAGCTTCACTATATAGCTCGACTTGATCATCACACTCCTCTTCATCCTCTTCTTCAACGGTGGCCTTCAAAGCAATTGAGGCATGCTTGTGCATCCCTATGGCTCTAGCTCTTGCATCTTGTGCAATCTTGGAGGCCACCTTGTATGCGGTCATCTCTTCCATAACTTCATTGGATGTCATCTTTGCAAAGTCATGTCTCCCTTGGAGTGTCTTCAAATCCGTTTCCTCAAAGGGCAAGAGAGCGGTCACAAACTTCCTCTTGATCCAAGCATCATTAATGTACTCCGCCCCGAGGTTCTTGAAGGAGTTGGCAACCAACACCAACCTCCGGTACATGTCCTCGTGGCTTTCTCCATCCAACTTGTAGAACCCTTCCACCTCATTGCATAAGGCATCATACCGGTTCTTCTTCATGCTCTCATTCCCAACGAAGATGTCGGAAAGAGCATTCCAAACTTCCTTGGCGGTGGAGAATTGTTGAATGAGCGCCATGTCCTTCTCTCCAACGGCCATTTGGAGTTGATGAAGAGCGGTGGCGTTGAGTTGGCTATCAACCACCTCTCTTCTTGTCAAGTTGGTTGGATCATGGGGCTTGTATCCTTCTTCAATGATGCGCCAAAGCTCAATGGAGGCACTACATAGATGATACTTCATTAGAAATACCCATTGAGAGAAATGAGTAGGTTTAAGCTTAGGAGGATCACTTCTAAAGTTTACATGAGGGTGAGGAATAGGAGGGTTAGGAGAGTAATTATGGTTGACATTATGAAATTCCTCTCCTTTGGGGGTGTTAGAGGAGCTAGGTGGTTCATCCTTTTCCGCCTTCCCGGGAACACTTGAGGTAACATCTTTGGACCCATCCGAAGATGACTCCTTAGAGTTCCCCGCATGTTCCTTAGGAGGAGGAGAGGGAGAAGTAGCCTCGGGCTCCTTAGACTTCAAGAGTGCCATGAGCATCTCATTCATCTTGAGGAGTTGGGGCTCCAAGGACGATCTCATATCAATAAGATCGGCCATGGTTGCCCCTTTGGCTAACGCCTCCTTCTCCGCCTCTAATTTTTCACGGGCGGCCCTCTCGGCATCGGATTCCGTCATCGTTGCACTTAGGCGGTTAAGCCCTTAAAAGTGAACCTGGCTCTGATACCAATTGAACGGGAATCCGGCACCTAGAGGGGGGGGGGGTGAATAGGTGCTATTACAAATTTTAGGTCTTTTCAAATTTAGGCTCAACACAAAGGTAAATTCTCTAGATATGCAACTATGGTGAATTACCTAAATGATAATCTAAGAAATAACAAGATAAGCAAGTAAGGGAGCAAAGGTAAAGGGAACCGAGTGAAGCACGCGGAGACGAAGATGTAATCCCGAGTTCCACCCAAGGGTGTACGTCTCGTTTGGAGAGGTGTGCGCTACCACAACAGGTTAGCCGAAACGCCACAAAGGCTCACCTTCTTCTCCGATGAACTCAACCACAAAGATTTCGAGTCCACCTTCCACTATTGATCCCCTTTTAGGGCGGAGATCAAATCCCTTACAAACGCTTGAGGCACACACCCACAACTGAATTGGGGGCTCCCAAGAAGACCACAAAAGGTCAAGGACCACAAAAGGTCAAGGTAACACCAAGAGTACAATAATGGTGAACTAGGTTTTCCCACCGGAAACCCTAGCCACGAAATCCCCAAGTGAATGGGGGAGAAATGCAAATCCCTTCGGTGAAGATGTAGATCCGGGCCTTCTCCTCCAATCCTCCAAAGATCAATGAATTTGGGTGGGGGGATTGGGAGATCTTGATGATTTGAGCTTTCAAGAATAGTAGGAGAGAGAAAATCTGAGAGCTAGCTATTCTTGAGTGAGTGAGGGGATATTTATACTACCCCTTAAAATCTGGCCGTTGGCTGTCTTGGGCACCCGGAAATTCCGGTTTAAGTAACACCGGAAATTCCGGTCACCCGGAATATCCGGGTCTTTGAAAATATCCGAGCTGAATTTCCGGTTGAGATCAGAACCAATTCTGAACTTGACTTAGCCGATTTTCTGAGGGTGACTCGGAATATCTGAGTCCTTGAAATTTCCGATTGGAGTCAGTACCACTTCTGAATCTTGACTTAGCCAATTTTCTGAGGTTGACTCGGAATATCCGGGTTGGGGAACCGGAATATCCGAGTCCTTGAAATTTCCGAGCTGAATTTCCGATTGGAGTCAGTACCACTTCTGAATCTTGACTTAGCCAATTTTCTGGGGTTGACTCGGAATATCCGGGTTGGTGAACCGGAATATCCGAGTCCTTGAAATTTCCGAGCTGAATTTCCGATTGGAGTCAGTACCACTTTTGAACTTGACTTAGCCAATTTTCTGGGGTTGACTCGGAATATCCGAGTTGGAGAACCGGAATATCCGAGTCTGGGAAGAATTCCAGAAACTCTTTTTCTCTACAATTTGGCTTTAGGATTTGTGATATGAGTTTCACCCAAACTGAAATACTTAGCAATAGGATTAGTATATCATTGGTATTGTTAACTAACACACAAAACACTAGGGATTAAGAAATGTTCTTTCAGGTGGCGGCGGGGCCTGGCTGTGGTGAGAAAATGGCGAGCGACGGCCGGTGATGAACTGGTGAACGGAGAGGTGGGAGCAAGACGACCGTCCGGAGGGGAGAGGCTGTCGGCGACGAACGGACCCGAGACAGGTGAGAGAAAGGCTGTGCGGCCACGACGTCTGGTCGGCGAGTGTGTTAATCTCTCGCGATGCCGGTTTGTGGACACTAACACCGAATGGTGCGGGCGTGTGGAGTCGTTGACCAGCACGGATCTTACAGCATATGGGTGGTGTGGATAGACCAGGTATCCGAACGAATGTGTGGGATTGCATTTTTCCTACATATACACAAGCCACGCACAAGAAGAACTCTATACATTCAGTAGGCGGCTGGGTTGGCGTCCGAGCGGCAGAGCGGGCACGTCGAGTGCGCGACCAGCCAGGGATCGATGCACTCGGCGTGGTACAGGTGCAGGCACACCGGCAGCAGCCGCACCGTCTCCCCGAGCTGGAACTCGCCGATGCACATGGAGCACATGGCCGCCTCCTGACCTCCGCCTGCTGCCAAGTTGTGCTTCACCGATCGGCTGTACATGAACGCCGGGAGATCACCGGCCATCGGGTTGGCGGCGTCGACAAACGCGCTGCCATGTACCGGCAGGGACAGCCGCCGAGTGTCCGCGGCACGAGTGCGACGGTGGCGGTGCTCCCTGCAGAGGGCGCACACGGTCGTGAATACGATCACGGACGTCAGGGTGCCGATGAAGATGCCGACGATCGTCCCGCCTTGAGATGATGGCCTGTCACTGAACAGTGGTGGTGCTGGCGGCGACCCGGGCAGAAGAGGAGGACGGAATAACCAGGACGGTGGAGGAGGAGAAATGCCGGGGGAGCCCGGGGGCAGCTGAGCTGCCATCGGTCCGTTTTGTGCAACTGCAAACACTGTATTTAGTTTTTCTTTTTTGTGGGATATGGTTTATAGTTACAGGTTTAAGCAGAATATAAGTGGATCACCGCAAGTACTTGTAAGCCAATCATGTGGTCAAATGGGTTTGATTAACTGATTGCCGATTCACTGCCAAATGTGCGTCCAATCAAGGAGTAGGAAAGGGACGCGACGGTGATACAACTCGGGCGTTGTCAAGGTTGTTGATGTGGATGTGGGGGGTGAATGATTTCCAAGAAAGAAAAATGGTACCGTATGTAGTTTGTTGGCGCCGAACAGGAGGGAGTGTTTTCTTAAATGATGATGGGTATTTTACTGAGTAAACTACCCAATTTATTAACTGAAAAATAGAATGTATATGGGATTGAACAAACCGATAATGCTGAAGTTTACATTAAACCTCTTCAAAGTTCAAAGTCGTCTTCTTCAAGTTCGCTTGACGTTGGATCACCGTCTCCACCATGTAAAAGCCACCACCGAGGCACAAAATATAGTATAAGAATATAGCATAAGAGGAACTAAGCCTGCACTATGAATATGATACGTTAACTTTGGTCTTCTCTCCATCTTCTTCTGCCAAACTGTCTGCCAGAGAAGAGGGGGAAATGATTTCTAAGCTCGTTGGCAGTTAGGTTTTTCTCTCCTCTCCAATTCATCTCGATCACAAGAATCTACAATGTTTTTTTAGATTACAATGGGCATCTTTAGTGGCATATCAAACTGATTACTGATGCTTATCCTTTTTTTTTGAAATTACTGATGCTTATCCTAACACCCACTTACCGCCAAGAAGTGGGGAACGTATGAAACTCCAAAACATTGCCTTAAAGGTTGTACTCAAAACCGGCAAATCTAGTTTTCCGACTCCTCGGAGAGAGTTGATACCTCTAATGACTAGTTTGGCACCAATCATTTCATTTCATTTGATTAAATGAAATAAAATGAATTTTAGAGAAATGATAATATTAGGATATCTCGGATTGAATAAACCGATAATACATAAGTTTACATTAAACCTCTTCAAAGTTCAAAGTTGTCTTCTTTAGGTTCGTATGGCGTTGGATCACCGAGACCACCATGGAGAAGCCACCGCCGAGGCACAAAAATATAGAATAAGAATATAGCGTAAGAGGAACTAAGGCTGCACTATGATACGTTAACTCTGGTGTTCTCTCCATCTTCTGTCAAACTGTCTGCCGTAGAAGAGGGGAAATGATGTCTAAGCTCGTTGACAGTTATGTTTTTTCTCCTCTCCACTTCATCTCGATCACACGAATCTACAATGTTTTTAAGATTACAATGAACATCTTTAGTGGCATATCAAACTGATACTGATGCTTATCCTAACACCCACTTACCGCCAAGAAGTGGGGAACGTACGAAACTCCAAAATATTTCCTTAAGTCTGTCGATAAAACCTGTAAATCTAGTTTTCTGACTCCTCGGAGAGAGTTGATACCTCTAATGGCTAGTTTGGCACTCATCATTTCATTTCATTTGATAAAATGAATTTTAGAGAATTGATAATATTAGAGACACGAATTGATTTAACATAGTAGTATAGATATTCTTTGAAATTCCAATTGAAATGACATTCCAATTTCATGATAGCCAACCGTATACCATCATGATAGCCAACCGTATTTGGTATGGAATTCTGAATTCCATGAAAATGATGGGTGCCAAACTCCACCCCTAAGAGGTGAGTGAAGCTAGGCCTTAAACTACATTTTCCTAGATTATTAGATAGGTTTTCCACCCGAGATTGACGCGACACCATGTTTCTTAATTACCATTAGGAGCAACCTCAACAGGAAGAAATCTAAAGTCACCCACACGAGCTTTCCACACACGTTGTGTCATTCCGCAGTTAGGTGGAAGACAAGCAATGCGGCATCAGC
Source organism: Poa annua (assembly GCA_026929855.1). NCBI lineage: Eukaryota > Viridiplantae > Streptophyta > Magnoliopsida > Poales > Poaceae > Poa > Poa annua. Next base: position 86,602,799 of record CM049430.1, read on the forward strand.
CATAGACTAACCAAAGTATAGGTGCATCACATCGTGAATGCCAAGGATCCTAGCTTCACCATGCATGCATATCACTGGTTTGTCTCCGCGCGGCAGTTCGGGCACGTCGAGTGCGCGTCCAGCCATGGGTCGATGCACTCCGCGTGATACAGGTGCAGGCACCCCGGCAGCAGCCGGACCCTGTCCCCGAGCTGGAACTCACCGATGCAAATGGAGCACGCGGCCGCCTCCCCTCCGCCCGGCAAGTTGCGCTTGAAGGATAGAGTGTACTTGAACTCCGGGGCACCGGCCGGCTGCCTGGCGGCGTAGGGCTGGCGAAGCGGCCGCTCGTCGTCGTCGACAGGCACGATGACGGTACCAGTTTCCGTCGGGGGCAGCGGCCCAGAAGCTGCGGGGGCCGTCGGGGCGCGAGCGCGGTTGTTGCGGCACTTGCAGAGGCTGCACAGGAGCACGGAGATCGCGACGCCGATGACGACGCCGGCGGCGACCTTGCCTCGTGAATCGTTGGACCTGGACGGTGGTGGTGAAAACGTCGGTGGCGGAGGACCGAAGGGGCGGAAGCCAGGGGGGGATTGAGCCATGGGATCAGTTCGTCTGCAGCTGCTGATGGACCAGCTGTTTGTGTTCAATGGTTTTCGTGAAAATGGTTTGGTCAGAAGTCAATGGCGTTTAATTAATTGGTTGCTAATTCATCGCGAAACGAAGGGGAAATCGCGGGAATTGGCCGCGTTTCTTCTTGTTTGTACGCGACAGCAACCGGACGTACGGTGGTTGCACGCGCTGACGTTGTTAAGGTTATTTCGGTGTTATTGCTAGCCCAATTCGGTTCGTGTCGAAGGAAGAGTCGTAGTGAGGTAAATAATTAGCAGGTGATTTTTTTAGTTAACGACGCAGAACCACCACATTTACGCATGAGTTGTCACTAAACCACCACTTTTGGAATTTTTATCACATAACTACCCCTTTTGATGCCATGGTGTGACAAGGAGCACTGATTCGAGACGGTTAGCGTTTTAACAGGATTTCTGACCAGTGGGGCCCGTTGTCATGGCACACAGGGGACGGAGGGACGTTAGGGCATCTCCAGTCGATCGGCCCCCCAGTTTCAATCCGGCGCTTTTAATCGTTAACGCTGGCGCTAACCAAAACCTGGGGAGAGGGCGATTTCACCAGCCGTTCCACGCGCCCAGAAAACAGGTGGAACATAAATTTGAAAGTTGTTCTTTCCACCCCCAAGAAAATTGCCCGAGTTCGGCGATCGACGACCGCAGTTGCCGATCATACAAAAAACGCCACAGATGGGCGAGCGATCATACAAAAATAGCGCCACAGTTGGGCGATATGGCCGCAATCGGCAGTCAGATAGAGGCTGGCGCGGCGTCGACGTCGTAGATGGGGGCGGTGGTCGGAGGTGTGACCGATCTTGGCGTCGACGTCGTAGATGGGCGCGGTGGTCGGAGGTGTGACCGATCTTGGAGTGACATCCTCGGCGGTCTCGAGGTCGACGTCCGGCGCGGCATCCTCCAGGTTGATGGCCGTCGCAGCAGTTGTGGCGCTCTCCGCCTCGATCTTGAGGTCGACAACGGGCGTCACAGTAGTGGCCGTCACAGCAGGTTGGCCGTCCGGCGTAGCCGAGCTTGTCGGGCTGCTGGCAGGCCGGTTGATGTCGCTGAGGATGAGGCGGCGCTGCGCCATGAACCATGCCCTCACCTCGGGGTCCATCGCGTTCAGATCGCCGCCGCCCACGAGGAAGGCGAGGTCGTGGTTCCTCTTCTTAACCTCGGTGCCGGTCCTGAGGAGGTCGAGCTTGACCTTCGAGTTATCCATGACCGCCGCCCACCGCTGTTTGGAGGTCTCCTCCCTTTTCGCGGCGTGGGCCTGGGCGTCGACGATGATGTCTCGATAGACGCCTGTAGCTTCGCCGCAGCCGGCGCGGCGTCCCTCGCCGCTTTGGCTTTCTTGTTGCCTATTGGGGGACGGCCATCCGAAGCACCTGCAACCGGCGCGTCCGGGAAATACTCCTTGCCGCCCTTCGCTAGCGATCAGCGCATTTTGGCCCACTTCCCGCACCCCTCGATGACGAGGAAGACGTGAAGGTACTTGAAGTCCGTCTTCTCGTCGTCCTTGTACGCCTCCAACATCCGGGCGAGCTCCATCTCCCGGTTCGCCCCGCTCTTCGCCCTGTGCTTGATCTCCTCTTGTATGCCATGCTACTTGTTGCAGGCGGTATGCATGAGAGCCCAATGGTTGGACATCGCCTTATGGCCGCGCTCCGTCAGGCACCCGGCGAAGTCGGGGTCGATCATGCGGCGCTCGTCGTACTCCGTCTTGACGCGCTTCCAGTAGTTGTCCATGGCCTGGTTGGCGCCGTGGATCGTGTCGAAGCTGGTCGCTTTCCATGCCTCGGCGAGGAGGACGTCCTTCCTGCTCATCCACTTGATGCGCGGCTCGACGGGCAGCTTTGGGGCCGCCTGGGAGCCCTTCTTGGGACGACGGCCGCTCGTGTCGCCTTCCTTGGCCGGCCCTTCCTCCTCACCCCCGGACGTCTGCGATTCATCCCCTCCTCCCTCGACCTCCTCCGTGCTGATGCCGCCGCCGAAATCGATGCCACCCATCGAGCCCGAGGGAAAATCCTGGCCCGGCGCCGACAGGAAGCCCGGGGATGCCGCTGCCGCCGCCGAACCCGTGGCGATGATGTCGTCCATTTCGTTGCTCATTCCGAGCATGGACTGCGTCCCAAAAATGGGGGAGCGGCGTAACGGCGGCGACGGAACGTAACCCGGCGAGCCGGCGTACATCATGGACGGATAGTGGGGGAAGGTGACGTTGGGGTCGAAGCCGCCATGGAGCTCGCCGACAAGGTTATATCAAACGGGTACCCCCTCATGTGGGTACCCGGTGCACGTAATGACTAAACCCCAATTGTCAATAGGCTGAAGAAGCCCAACAAGCGAAGCCCAAGACGAAGACTTCTACCATAGATAACATAGTCGGTAGTTCTTTCCATAAATGTAGTCCTAGTCGGTTACGACCCGAGACCTGTCGCCCTATAGAAAGGACAGGAGAGAGACCGACCAGGGACACACCCAACCAGATCCACCAAACCCTAGCAAGATCGATATCTTGCTAGACCCCTGTACTCGCCGCATATACACAATCAATAACAGACAAGCAGGAGTAAGGGTTTTATCTCACTCGAGGGCCCCGAACCTGGGTAATTCCCGCTTGTCAGCTGACGAATACCAACACCACGCGTTCTCTACATCATAACTCTTACCCTAGGCTAGTAACCATGGGTATTGATGGGGACATCCCTCGTCACTCGCCGTCGGCGTACCCAGGCGAGTACCACGGCGACGTGCACCAGTGCGGCGACGACGATGGCGACGCAGATGATTGGCCCCAGCCGGTGAACTGGGGATGGAGATGAGGATGAGGGGACATGCCGGCCCTACGCTTGGCCGGCGGCCGCAGACACGGCCGGAGTTGGCGGCTCTACATCTTCTTCCTCCGCCTCCTCCTCTTCCTCCTGCTCCTCTTCTTCCTCGGCGGCAGCTTCGCCCGCGGCCTGCAGCTTCGCCGCCAGCTCCCTTTGCCGCAGCTTGAGCTCCCTCCCCCGGCGCTGGAGGTTCTCCGCCTTCCGGCGGTCCTGCTCGACGATCCATTCTTTGTTGGTCATGCCCGGTGGTCTTTGCTTCGGCGGTCTTGGCTTGCTCGGCTTCTTGGCGGGGAGAGCGGCGGTGGCGGCGGTGGTTGTTGCAGCTTGGGGGCCGACGAATTTGGCGGGAGCCATGGCGGCCGTAGCCTGATGAACTGGGGGGAAATGGCGGGATCGGGCGGCGGGCGAGCTATATGGGGGAAAAAATGGAGGGAGGCTCAAAAATATGGAGGGAAATCGCCTAGTCTTGCCGACAGGTCTGGCCCGCGCGCGCCTTTTGCCCTCCCCCCCCCACAGGCGGTACCCAGGTTTCTAGGTTTGGCCTGGGTTCGCCGGCGCGAAACGGCGCAAAAAACGACGCTAACCGGCGCTAAATCGAGTTCTGGTGGGGGGGCGACTGGTGGTTTTTTGTTACGCCGACGCTAAAAAGGCCTCTTGGGGGGTTGTTGGGGGGACGACTGGAGATGCCCTTAGGGCACGAGTAGCTGGTCGGTTAGTCTGTTGTGTCTCCTCTCCCGCGAGTGAGTACTCCCCGCGAGTTGACTTATGGTGACCTGAGGTGGTGGCGGCTTGCCGCACCCTCAGCGCGGCTCGTCGCACGGGCATGGCAGCAGGCCGGGCGGCGCGGAGGCTCCAAGCGGACGCGCTATGTCCTTGCCTGCGAGATCCATGGTCGCCATTGATCTTGACAGCGAGGAGGACCACGAGGAGAGGCTGCAGGATGAGCACGGCGGTGCGCGACAACAGTGCTCGTCGCAGGTTGATTCGACAAGCATCGCAGCACCGACCCTCTCAGACACTACATCTTATGATGGGGAAGCAACACTGAACTTTGTGGAATTTCGACTGATTTATTGAATTTGGGGAATTTGTGTTCCGTGTTCTGAACACATATTGCAAATCTGTTTAGGCAACAGTCGCCGATGTGGGAATTGTTCATCTAATTCGATGGTGCCCAATTTGTTAGTATAACTGTTCGGCAAGCTGACATTAGGTGGCTGAATTTGTTGGGGCTGATGGAGAAGCAGGGGTATGGTCTGTGTGATTCGATGTACTATATGAAGTCAGAAGGGGAAGGATTGAGTGGTCTGGAACTGGTTGATAGCAATTTAAAGGTGCAAGATATGATAAGAAAGTACGAGAGGTCGAGTCTATTCAGCAGGGCTCGTCGCGGGAGAGGAGACACAACAGACTAATCGACCAGCTATTCGTGCCCTAACGTCCCTATGTCCCCTGTGTGCCCTGACAGCGGGCCCCATTGGTCAGGAATCCTGTTAAAACGCTAACATTCTCGACGCAGTGCTCTTTGTCACACCATGGCCTCAAAAGGGGTAGTTATGTGGCAAAAATTCTAAAAGTGGTGGTTTAGTGACAACTCGCGCGCAAATGTGGTGGTTTTGCGTTATTAACTCTTTTTTTTGGAAGCACCTGGTCATTGTTAGAATTTGGGCCCATGAGTGGGAAGCCCAATTAGCAATTTCTGAAATCTCAAAGCCCATGAAAAAATGGCAGCACACATGAGAGTGGAGTGGGAGCTAAAGTTTAGTCCCACATTGCTAGTTTAAGAGGAGTGGCACCACCTTATATAGTGGAGTGGAGTGATACTTGGTAAGCTTGTGAGAACACGAGGCTCTCTCACGCGCTCCTCCTCCTCCTCCGCCGCACGCACCGCACCGCCCGTCCGTCCGTCTCGTCGCGCCGCGGGTTGCGGGTTGCGGGAATCTCGCCGAGCCGAGCTTTATTTTTGCAGTCTGGGAAAAACGGTTTGGATGGACGCGTCACAGATAGTCGGTTCGGGTCGCTCCCGGATCGTGGGCTACTGTAACCGACCTAAACGTGCGCGACGTGGACTTGGCCCATGTTGTACCCGTTAGGGTTTTCCCTAGACGTGCTACATAAAGTCGGGCACTGCGTGCGCTGCAAACACACCAAACCAATCTAGGTTTTGCCACCTCGTGCCTTGCGCCGCCACCGTAGTCTACTCCATCCCGAGCGCCGGCGAACGGGACATCAGGTCTCCGGAACCCTCGTCCTTGTGATCCTGTACGGGAGAGGGCGAATAAGGTTTTTGGGAAGCGCTCCGCGCGACTGCTCCGAACCTCTTCATCACGGCTCGCCTTCCTGGACGTGTACGCTCGCCGGACTCGCGGGCTGCTCGTCAACAACGTCGCCATCACCTTCAGGAAGCTGCTGCTGCAACAACTACGACGACTACTACGACTACTTCATCTACAGTTGTTCGGTACGTTCATCACATGCCGATGTGCCGATTTGGTATGTCTGTGTATGTAGACGTTTTGCTGTTGTTCATGTTAATTAATACATCTAGTATTTGCGAGATTAACATGCTAGTAGCTGCTGTTATAATGTTAAATATACTGGAATTAATTATGGAAATTGTGCCTAATAATCCAACAATCCAAAAACCTTATGTGTGTTATAGGCAATTTCCTGAATTAAACATGGGACATCTATCTGATTCGCTGAGGCCGGACAAGTTGACCGGTGCGGATTTTAAGAGATGGAAGATCAAGACCACGTCGTGGTTGCGATCTCTAAAAGTGTTCGAGGCCGGTGAGGGTTTACCTGAAGGAGCTATATCTGACGAAGATCAGAATAAGTTCAAGGATACCAACACTGCCTTTGTGGGACTCGTTCTGAGTGTTCTTAGCATCAAGCTGTTTGATGTGTACATGCACATCTCAGATGGCAAAGAGCTCTGGGAGGCACTGAACGCTAAGTTCGGTGTAGCAGATGCTGGCAGTGAACTGTACATCATGGAGAATTTTCATGACTTCAGGATGGCTAACAACCGTTCTGTAGTCGAACAGGCTCATGAGATACAGTGCATTGCGAAGGAGCTTGGGCATGCTAAGTGTGCCTTACCTGACAAGTTTGTGGCCGGGTGCATTATTGCAAAGTTGCCTTCTTCATGGAGGAACTTCGCCACAACTCTCAAACACAAGAGACAGGAGATATCGGTTGAAAACCTGATAGCGTTTCTTGATGTTGAGGAGAAGGCTCGGTCTAAGGACACTGCTGAGAGAGGTGGTGAAGGTCAGTCTAGCGCCAACATGGTGCAGAAGAACCATAACCACGGCAAGAACAAGCCTGCTTTCAATGTACCTGCCAAGACTAATTCTTTCAAGAAGAAAAAGAAGATGATGAACAAGTCTGGGCTAGGTTGCTATACCTGTGGAGAGCCCGGTCACTTCTCTGTGGACTGCCCAGATCGTGCAGACAAGAAAGGGAAAAAGGCCAAGACTGTCAATGTCGTGACCGCTAGCAATACTGATGGGTATGGTAATTTACCTTTTGTGCTTTCAGTATTTCATTCTCCATGTTGGTGGATTGATACGGGTGCTAACGTTCATGTGTGCGCTGACATCTCTTTGTTCACTCCTTATCAGGTCGCTCGGGATTCTTCCGTCCTAATGGGGAATGGATCACATGCTACTGTTCGTGGTGTTGGCACGGTAGATCTGAAGTTTACTTCGGGGAAGATCGTGCAGCTGAGGAACGTGTAGCATGTCCCTACTATGAACAAGAATCTCGTTAGCGGTTCCCTTCTATGCAGAGATGGGTTTAAGTTAGTCTTGGAGTCCAATAAAGTTGTAGTGTCAAAGTTCGGACAATTTATTGGTAAAGGTTATGAGTGCGGAGGCTTGTTCTGTTTTTCATTTTCAGAATTCTGTAATAAATCAGTAAACCATATTTGTGGCGGTATTTCTGATGATACCAGTGTTTGGCATTCTCGTTTATGTCACATTAATTTTGGTTTGATGTCTCAGTTGTCTAGTATGAGTTTAATTCCGAATTTCACTATTGCCAAAAGTTCCAAGTGCCATAGTTGTGTGCAATCAAAGCAACCTCGAAAGCCTCACAAGGCAGCCGAGGAGAGACACTTAGCACCCCTGGAACTCGTACATTCGGATCTGTGTGAGATGAATGGCGTGTTGACAAAAGGTGGAAAGAAATATTTCATGACTTTAATTGATGATGCTACTAGGTTTTGTTATATATATTTGTTGCAAACTAAATATGAAGCTTTAGACTACTTTAAAATTTACAAAGCTGAAGTAGAAAATCAACTAGAGAGAAAGATCAAACGTCTTAGGTCGGATCGTGCTGGCGAGTATTTCTCCAAAATATTTGATGTATTCTGTGAGGAACATGGCATTATTCATGAGAGGACGCCTCCCTATTCTCCCCAATCAAACGGGGTTGCCGAGAGGAAAAACCGCACGCTGGCCGACTTGGTGAACGCCATGTTGGACACTGCTGGTTTATCTAAGGCATGGTGGGGGGAGGCTTTATTGACTTCGTGTCATGTCCTGAATAGAGTTCCTAACAAGAATAAAGAGAAGACCCCTTACGAGGAGTGGTCTGGGAGAAAACCATCACTTTCTTATTTACGCACTTGGGGGTGCTTGGCGAAAGTCAATGCTCCAATTCCTAAGAAACGTAAACTTGGACCAAAGACAGTGGATTGTGTCTTTCTGGGTTATGCTCAGCGGAGCATCGGCTATAGATTTTTAGTAGTTAAATCTAAGGTACCTGATATGCATGCTGATAGTATTATGGAATCTCGTGATGCAACATTTTTTGAGAACATGTTTCCTATGAAGGATATGCATAGCACTGCTAGGATTTCTTCTGAGATATTTACTGAATCTAGTACATCTGTTGATTATTCTGAACAACCACATGTTGAGGAAGTCCTTGAGAAGGATGACAATGAAGCTCCCAAAAGGAGCAAGAGACAGAGGATTGAAAAATCCTTTGGTGAGGATTTCATTGTGTACCTTGTGGACAATACCCCTACGTCCATTGCAGAGGCATTCGCATCTCCTGATGCGGATGACTGGAAAGAAGCTGTCCATAATGAGATGGACTCGATTCTTTCTAATGGAACTTGGGAATTATCTGAACGACCCTACGGTTGCAAACCCGTGGGTTGTAAGTGGGTGTTCAAGAAAAAGCTAAGGCCTGATGGTACTATTGAGAAGTACAAGGCACGGCTTGTAGCCAAGGGTTACACTCAGCGTGAAGGCGAAGATTACTTTGACACCTATTCACCTGTCGCTAGACTGACCACCATTCGTGTACTACTTTCCATGGCTGCCTCCTATGGTCTGATCGTTCATCAAATGGATGTAAAGACAGCTTTCCTTAACGGAGAGTTGGAATAGGAAATCTGTATGGATCAGCCCGATGGGTTTGTAGTAAAAGGTGAAGAGAGAAAGGTGTGCAAATTGTTAAAATCTTTGTATGGGCTGAAGCAAGCACCTAAGCAATGGCATGAGAAGTTTGACAGAACGTTAACGTCTGCAGGCTTTGCCATTAATGAGGCTGATAGGTGTGTGTACTATCGCCATGGTGGGGGCGATAGTGTCATATTATGCTTGTATGTTGACGACATACTAATTTTCGGTACAAGCATGATAGTGATAAATGAGGTCAAGTCTTTCTTGTCAAAGAGCTTTGATATGAAAGATCTGGGACAAGCTGATGTGATTCTGAACATCAAGCTGATTAGGGATGAGAGTGGGATTACGTTAACGCAATCACACTATGTTGAGAAGGTCTTGAGCCGATTCGGCTTTATAGACAGCAAGCCTTCTCCAATACCCTATGATCCCAGTGTGACACTCAGAAAGAACAAGAAAGAGACGAGAGATCAATTAAGGTACTCTCAAGTGGTCGGTTCACTCATGTACCTTGCGAGCGCGACGAGACCTGATATCTCTTTTGCTGTGAGCAAATTGAGCAGGTTCATGTCTAACCCGGGTACTGATCATTGGCATGCACTTGAAAGGGTCATGCGCTATCTGAACGGTACAATGAGTTACGGGATTCACTATTCAGGGCACCCTGCTGTGCTTGAGGGATATTGTGATTCGAACTGGATCTCAGATGTTGATGAGCTCTACGCCACAAGTGGATATGCGTTTATTCTTGGTGGTGGCGCAGTATCATGGAGGTCTTGCAAACAGACCATATTGACGAGGTCAACCATGGAAGCAGAACTTACTGCGTTAGATACAGCTTCTGTTGAGGCAGAATGGCTGCATGAGCTCTTGATGGACTTGCCGGTGGTTGAGCAACCATTACCGGCCATCCTTATGAACTGTGACAACCAAACGGTTATTGTCAAAGTGAACAGTGCTAAGGATAACGCGAAGTCATCAAGACACGTTAAAAGACGTTTGAAGTCTGTCAGGAAATTGAGAAACTCCGGAGTAATAACTGTTTCGTATATTCAAACACACAAAAACCTGGCAGATCCCTTTACGAAGGGACTATCACGTAATGTGATAGAAAGTGCATCGAGAGAGATGGGGTTGAGACCCGTGAGCGTTACTCCATAGTGGTAACCCAACCTATGTGATCGGAGATCCCGTGAATTAGGACCTGGGAAGAACAAGCTAGTGGTGTGACAGAGGAGAGTTATTACCTAACCCTCTCTATGTTAAGATGCACAACTCTCAAAATCTGTAAGGCAGGTTGGCTGCATGCCTTAATGTGGTTCTGTTGGCTATTCATAGCAAAGATGTTGTTCTACAGAGCATTCTTGAAAGAACACACATATATGAGTCAAATTGTTAAACGTCACAATTTATGAGATTTAGGTGATCTCTAGTAAACTCATGAAGAGACCAGGTAGTATGACACATATGCTACACCCGCGGGGTAGGCTACTGGCAGCCAAGTACCAGTTATGATTTTGTGTGAAATCTAGAAGCACCAAACTTGCAATTCAAGGTTCGTCCATTGTTCAAGTTGTCAATAGACGTAGCTCAAGGTTCTAGGCAGAAGTTCAACTTAACAGTCTCTGCTGAAACACTGGTATATAAACAAGACTCGAGGTCTGGCAAACATCTCTAAATGGGATTTGAGATCTGGTGGGGGATTGTTAGAATTTGGGCCCATGAGTGGGAAGCCCAATTAGCAATTTCTGAAATCTCAAAGCGCATGGAAATATGGCAGCACACATGAGAGTGGAGTGGGAGTTAAAGTTTAGTCCCACATTGCTAGTTTAAGAGGAGTGGCACCACCTTATATAGTGGAGTGGAGTGCTACTTGGTAAGCTTGTGAGAACATGAGGCTCTCTCACGCGCTCCTCCTCCGCCGCTCGCACGCACGCACCGCCCGCCCGTCCGTCCGTCCGTCTCGTCACGACGCGTCGCGGGTTGCGGGAATCTCGCCGAGCCGAGCTTTATTTTTGCAGTCTGGGAAAAACGGTTTGGACGGACGCGTCACAGATAGTCGGTTCGGGTCGCTCCCGGATCGTGGGCTACTGTAACCGAGCTAAACGTGCGCGACGTGGACTTGGCCCATGTTGTACCCGTTAGGGTTTTACCTAGACGTGCTATATAAAGTCGGGCACTGCGTGCGCTGCAAACACACCAAACCAATCTAGGTTTTGCCACCTCGTGCCTTGCGCCGCCACCGTAGTCTACTCCATCCCGAGCGCCGGCGAACGGGACAGCAGGTCTCCGGAACCCTCGTCCTTGTGATCCTGTACGGGAGAGGGCGAATAAGGTTTTTGGGAAGCGCTCCGCGCGACTGCTCTAAACCTTTTCATCACGGCTCGCCTTCCTGGACGTGTACGCTCGCCGGACTCGCGGGCTGCTCGTCAACAACGTCGACATCGCCTTCAGGAAGCTGCTGCCGTCGCTGCTGCTGCTGCAACAACTACGACGACTACTACGACTACTTCATCTACAGTTGTTCGGTACGTTCATCACGTGCCGATGTGCCGATTTAGTATGTCTGTGTATGTAGACGTTTTGATGTTGTTCATGTTAATTAATACATCTAATATTTGCGAGATTAACATGCTAGTAGCTGCTGTTATAATGTTAAATATATTGGAATTAATCATGAAAATTGTGCCTAATAATCCAACAGTCATTTCATTCGAGATTTTAGCAGCTGCAAGGACATCATCTGTGCTGGCCTCTTTCCTCTTCCAACGTTTAAATTTTGTTGTTGTAGAAAAAACTTAGAGCATCTCTAACAGACACCTAAAAACGGATAAAACAGATACTGCAAAATTCGTTTGGCCCTAAAAGTTTTACAGGGCCTTGAAAGTTTATTCACAAGGCCATCTTTTGTGCAGTTTAAGAGGCTATTTGCAGTTCACCCGCAAACTGGTCAACTCTCATCGGAGCACACGCGCCGCCATGGATTTGGCCGGAATCTGAACGGAACTTGCCGGATACCGTGGCCGCTGCCAAAAAAAGGTTGCCGAAATCCGCCGCCGCCGGTCCAAATAGGCAGCTAAACCGGCCGTTGACGGCACGAATTTCGCCGGAGCTGAGCGGCACGAGCCCCTGCTCCACGGGAAAGAGGGAAAAGAGATCACGAGCTCACAGCGGCGCTACCTAGCAGGAGGTAGAAGGGCGCACTTGAGGCGTGGCCGTACAAGCAACTGCGGTGGCCGGCGACTGCACCATTCACCACAATCATTGACCGGCGATGCTGCACTTGGCGCGATCCGGCCCAGCAGCAGCAGCATGTCCACCACCACCAGCTCCGCGCCATATAACGGTCCGGCCCAGCACTCCAGCAGCAGCTGCTTGTATCGACGACGAGCTGCCGGGAGACGTCGCCGGCCGGGCCGGCTGGCCACGGAGCACACGCGGATTGAAGGTCGGACTCGGATCTACTATACACGCCGCTGGAATGGATGATTTGGGGAAGAAGATGACCAGATAAAGAAGATGACTCGGATCAACCCTAGGTTCTGACATTGTAAAAAGTTGTTAACTGGCTCATCTAGTAGCTGACTAGCTCTCTTCTTTTCAGTTTCTCTGTAGCATCCTTGCTAGCAGGAGCATGGCGAGATAGTAGTTGGACTTTAGTTTTTGTTCTATTGTTGACATGGAACAAAAAAAACAAAAAACACACTTGTTAGTAACATAAAAGCATTGAAAGCATTTTCGTGGCCATCGTGGGGCAGAATGCTTGCAAGAAGCAATCACTTGTAGGTTGTTGCTTCGTCGGCATACTGAAGGAGAACAGGAAAAAAAACAGAACCATTAACCAAGTAAAATTTACTAACAGTAAAGATTATGCCAAAATATCAGATGACAAACCACAATCGATGATCAACAAAAGGCCACAGCAGCAGCCACGCGACGCGAGCAGCATGGGGTCATGGATAAAACCGTGTAACTCCTTTTTTAAGCGCGTAAAACCGTCTAAAACTCTTATTTCGTATGATGCCTTGTCATCGTCTCCAAGCCGATGATGCACATAAAAAAGACAAACAGCTACTCCTAGAAAGCTAAATAATACGGAAACAGTTGCACAAACGCGGACTTGCCAATCATTATGTAAAATGATTCTCACGCCGTCCACTATCTATACTCTTCTATAAAACAAAACCTTGCTGATTTGAAATTATGATAGTCTATCTCAACTATTTTAACCAAATAATTTTTCATGCCATCCCATTAATATTTATTAATTATAATATTTCTTTACATGCAACAAATCCAAATCCTCCATACCGTTAGCCGTACAATTATCCACGTCACCAGTTTTTTGTCATCAAACACATAACACCATTCGATGTCAAATAAGTATATATATAGCCTGTTGACTTTTGCATATACCTATAAACAAGTTCATATTTTCATACATTCTCATTTTCACAATTATTTTAATTAAGTTTCCTCTGGAATGCACGTTTTTTTTCTAGTACCACTAAAAATGAATACATCATTTGTACATGGTGGCCGTCCACATCATTTTCAAATACACCGCAAGCACAAGAGTATAACTAAGAATGAATAATTTACAGTCGTCAGTATGTACAACTAGATATTCAGAACAGTATAAATGAATAATAAATCTAAAGCGCAGTGCCCGCAAAAAAAGTTAAAAACCTAAAGCAACACATCATCTATAGACCTTGCCGCTCAAAAAGCTAAACATGCCGCGTGGTCGGGTCGGTGTCCGAGCGGCAGATCGGGCACGTCGAGTACGCGTCCAGCCAGGGGTCGATGCACTCGGCGTGGTACAGGTGAAGGCACACCGGCAGCAGCCGCACCGTCTCCCCGAGCTGGAACTCCCCGAGGCACACGGAGCACGTCGCAGCTGCCTCCTCCCCTCCGCCTGCCAAGTTGTGCTTCACGGATCGGCTGTACATGAACGCCGGGAGACCGGCCGTCGGGCTGGCGGCGCAGGCGTGGCGAAGCGGCCGTTCGTCGTCGACACGCACGCTGCTAGTTTCTGTCATTGGCTGCGGCCCAGCGGCGGCAGCGGCCGCCGCGGCGTGACGGTTGCTGCGGCTCCTGCAGAGGCTGCGCACGATAATGTACATGAGCACGGAGGCCACGAGGCCGATGAAGAAGACGGCGATGACCCTGCCTTGCGAGGAATCGTTGGACCTGGACGGTGGTGTTGGTGGCGGCGGCGGAAGAAACGAAAACCTCGGTGGAGGAGGAGCGAAGGGGATTAGTGTGAGACGAAATGGAGCCATAGATTCGTGCGTCGCTGTTTGTGGCAAGGGTTTTTATAATCGTATGCACGCGGATTACTAGGAGTATATGGAAAAATGCCGTGGTCAGAAGCCGATAGGGTTTTAGTTAATTGGTTGCTGATTCATCGCGAAACGAAGTGGAAATCACGGTTTCATCTTTTAATTTACGCGACAGCAACCGGACGGCGGTGGCACGCTGACGCAGTTCGGTTAATGTGGTCACTGATGGTTCTCTGAATATTTCCTGCAGAGAAGCTGGTTCAGGTTTTATAATCAGGATTGAACTGGGTTCTTCTAAATGGGCAGGATGCGACCTGCGAAGAGGAATGATTGACCATTCGTCAGTGAGCTGTTGGCTTGCGAGGAGGCCTCGAGTATGCCAAGAGCCAAGGGTCTGAGATGGTAGAACTGCAAGTGGACTGTCAATAAATCGAACTATTATGGAGTAATGAAAGACATCTTCATGTGTTAAAAGTAGCTCAAGATTCCGGGAGGCTCTTTCCAAGGGTTCCAGATTACCTCTGTGAAGAGGGAAGCAAACTGGTCAGCACACCTGTGAGCAAAACATGTGTTGAGTGATTTCCTGGCTGGGATAGTTCAGTCGGTATGTCGGATGAACTCTATACCTGTTTGATAAAGCAGTGGTTAACCCAATCAAAATGTTTTTCTTTTCTTTTCTTCTGTTATTACTAGCTAGCCCAGTTCGGTTAGCGTTGAAGGAAGAGTCGTGGTGCACGAGTGGACGTAAACAATTCGCAGGTGAAGACAAAATGGAAGCACCTATCTTTTTTGGCGAGATTTTAGCAGCTGCATGGTCAGCAAAGTGGTCAGTATGTACAACTAAGTGGTCAGTATGTACAGCAAAATGGAAACACCGCAAGCAAAGTTAATCCAAGATCAATTTACAGTGGTCAGTATGTACAACCTATTCAGAGTTAAGTCTAAAGCAACACATCTATACGCCCATGGCCGGGTCGGTCTCCGCGCGGCAGATCGGGCACGTCGAGTGTTCGTCCAGCCAGGGGTCGATGCACTCCGCATGGTACAGGTGCAGGCACGCCGGCAGCAGCCGCACCGTCTCTCCGAACTGCAACGCGCCGAGGCACACCGAGCACGTCGCCGCCGCCTCCTCCCCCGCCCCCGTCACGTTGTGCTTCACCGACAGGGTGTACGTGAACGCCGGGAGACCGGCCGTCGTGCTGGCGGCGCCGGCCTGGCGAAGCGGCCGCTCGTCGACACGCACGCTGCTAGTCTGCGGCCCGGCAGCGGCGTCCGCGGCGCGAGCGCGGTTGCTGCGGCCCCTGCAGATGCTGCACGCCATAATGGACAGGACCACGGAGACCAGGAGGCCGACGAAGACGCCGGCGGTGATGACCCCGCCTCGTGAGTAATGGCTGGCCTGCTTGTAACTGAATGGCGGCGGCGGCGGCGGACGAAACGAAAACCATGGTGGAGGTGGACCATAACGGGGCAAGCCCGGGGGAAAGGGAGACTGAGCCATTAATTGGTGCGTGTGAAGGTGCAGATTAACTAGCTATCTCTGTTTGCGGCATGGTTTTTATACTGTAAATCATATCGTAGTGCAAGTTTTTAGCGAATTTGTGATTTGTTGTAAGATGATACGCGGAAGCGCAACTACATGACAACCAATGCTGTGGTCAAACTGCTTAATTAAGGGATTGCTGATTCATGGCGAAACCGGAGGGGAAAGCACGGGGACTTGGCACGGTTTGGTCTTCTTTGTACGCGACAGCAACCGGCGGACGGTGCCGGACGTTGTGGAGGTCGAAGCACCGTGTTTATGTGACGTGAGTGCAACCTGATCCCGTATACTACTCCGTGGAAATAATGTTCTGACACAACTCAGAAAAAATCCCAATACAATTAGTCGTTAGCTAAACACCCTGAAATATTTTTCTTAGTTGTATTAATTTGTTGAGTGAACTGTTTTTTTTTACGGAAGGCAGTGAGCACTATAATCTAGTTCCAGTCTACGCTTTAAGGTACACTTTGTATTCTTCCGACCAATCCACTTCTTAAATACCGGAGAGAGTACAGGAAGGGGATTACAGCGTCTCAACCTCTAAGAACCTCTAAGAAGAAAGAGGATAGAGCAAGAAAAACACCACACAACACACACGACTACAAGATGAGGAACAGATCCTGCTAATCAAGAACTCGACAAACAATCCAAAACGCAGAGGAAGCTCAGCTTCCATCATCCTCTAAGCAAGCAAGGCATAGACTATGAACCTGATCTTCTCGTCGCCACCCAACAACACCCCAAGAGAAGGGCGATGTGTCAAAGGGAACGAGCTAATCCGAGTTGGATCGAGCTCTCTAAACCGCCTTCAAATGACACAGCATCAATTCTTCCGCACCTTGGACGATTGCGAGCTCAAAGAACACATCTTGGCAGGAGACAAACAACAAGAAACACAAGGAGAGAAGTCACCATCAACACCACTGCACCCAGCCGCCAAGGAGACGATTGTGTGAACTATCGATGTTTCTCTTTTTGAAATTTGAACTATCGATGTGTTGAGTAGATGTTGATATTGTGTTGGTGCAGAACCCGATTGTAATTGGTATCTTCTTCTTATTAATATACTGAATTTAAAAAGTACATTTATTCTATGCGTCCTCACATGAATTTGTAGTTAAGTTTAGTACCGAGTCTCACAAACTTCCTAATCAATTTATACAATACTAATCAATGAACATCAAATAAATCATGGATGATCTCTATGACTAGGGTATTTTTTTTTTTGAGAATACACCCTGAAATATGACTTGGGATATTTCTAAAATTAGACACTCCGACAAATAATTTGCAGTTCCTTGGTAAATTTCAGAATTGCCAAGGGAACCAATCTTAGGAAATTCAATCAAATGCAGAACCATAAGTAGCGACCGGCCGCTCTGCTTCCTATACTTTTTGTTGTTGTTGCAGAAATCTGCTTCCTACTGAATCATGTGTTGAAGAACATAACCCAGAATATAAACTAGCAATTGAGCTCAGTACGGTCATGGAAACTATAAATTGTTATTATTCGCTGTACACAGTTTATAACGTGACAACAAACAGAGATGCCGGCCTTTCCCTCCTGACTTATAATGTGTGTCTACTTGATGTACTCAGTGAGCCACCTGAAACCATCGCCGTAGCCCATCTTCCTGGCTACGCTGCACATGAAGATCTCGAGGGGCCTCCTGCCGGCGAGATCGACATGGCCTTTGCCGGTGGTGTAGTAGGGCAGCCCGAGATGGTAGCATAGATCGCGCTCACCCACTGCGTACGGGACGTCGATCTTGTTGCCCAGCACGAGGAACGGCACGCTGGATAGCGTCTCCTCTGAGAGGAGGGCATCCAGCTGCTTCTTGGACTCCTCGAACCGTTGCCCGTCAGCAGCATCCACCAGGTACACCACTGCATCAACCTTGGCGTAGTAGTCTTTCCAGACACGGCGCGCCATCTCGTGACCGCCGAGGTCGAACGCCTTGAACTTGATCCGCCCGATGCTCAGCTCCTCACAGGTAGGGTGCTGCGTCGGCTCGTGTATCACCAGATGCTGCATGTAAATATATCCAACAAAATCAATCAGCAAACTGATGATAGGAAACCTGATCGATGATCAACTCGCCGACGATCCATCAGAAGCATGCATACCTCGTCCTTGAGCATGCGGAGGAGGGTGGTCTTGCCGGAGTTGTCGAGGCCGAGGAAGAGGATCTTGGCCTCCTTCTGCCAGAAACCCATTGCCGCCAGCGCGTCGTAGAACCAATCAACGAGAAACATCGTCGTCCCCGGCCGGCGGCGAGACCTGGCTAGCTGCTCGATTTGCTGCACGTTGTTATTACCTCCTGCTTTCGATTGGTGTTTGCTTCCTGCAGGGGACGCTTGCTCTCCATCACCATATATTGCTGCCGGATCAGGACCTCCCTGTACGCTGTAGCCAGTTCGGGAAGAGAGTCCGTCGGGAGTCTGGTTACGCGTCACCCAGTAGATCTGATGCCTTGATTTCTGATCGCACGGTCGAGGTACGTAAGACGAGGAGAGGGTCAATTACTTGGCGTGCACTTGGATGGTTCGGTCTTTTTTTTAACAGGGATCGACCCCAAAGGGTCTAGATAGTACATTAAAATTTCAACAGTGCGTTACATATTACATATATAGAGATCTCACAAGAAACCAGAAAAACAAAAGAGTCCTCCACTTTTACAGAAAGCATCCTAAATGGGGAAGGACGAACGCAATTGGGTCCTTTGTCTTCCTCGCCTGCACTGAACAGCAGCAAGCTCGGGCGACAGCCCCCCATGCGAGAGCCGGGGACGAAACCACTTGGCACAAGATGGGAGTGAAGCGCCATCGCACGAGCTCGAGAGGGCCTCCGAGGGAGGTTGAAAAGAGCATGTTGCAACGCCGGCGACCAGACCTGGAGCTGTTGCCAGCCAACATCTTGAGTCAGAGGCCAGCCACCAGCCACCGAGATTCTACTCCACAACGCAGTTTCACGAAACTCCCGACTCTCTCCAGCAAGGAGATCCACCGCTCCGACACACCCCTCCCCCTCGCCGCCACGACCGGCCAAGAGAGGAAGCAGAGCAATAGAAACCATACCAGAGAAAGCATATGGGCGCCGATTATTGAAACGAGCTGCCATCCTGCACCAGCACTTCTTCTTCCTCCTCGGAAGCCTCGTAGGGATACAACACAACTGCCATCCAGCACCGCACCAAAGCACCGGACGAGCACTCCAAGCACCACCTCCGCCGCAATAGATGAACCAACCGTGATGCTCCTCCTCCTCGCCTCCACGGCCGGCCAGAAGGAGCATCTCCACATCACACCTGCAGGCAGAAACGTAGCACCGACGCTTATTGAAGAAGACCGCCGAGGACCCGCCACCACCGCTGACGTGGGGCTACCTTGCGGGTAGCCCACGATGAGGCTACCTGGGCCGCGCCAAGGATGGAAAGGCCCGCGGAAGGCCCACTCGGGGTATCTCATATCCTAGTCCAACTCGGTTAGGACTTGTAACCTACCGTATCTGTACCAACCACCCGAGACCTGGCTGCCTATAAAGCCAGGAGGGTTGCCCGTCCTAGAGGACACGCTCAGAACCACAAACCCTAGCGAGATCGCAATCTCGCCATTGTAATCGCTACTCGCATCAATAACCAGACAAGCAGGAGTAGGGTGTTATCCTCCGGGAGCCTGAACCTGGGTAAACCTCGCTTGTCAGCCGTCGTGATCACCTTGCACTCTCCTCTCTCCCCATCAATCAACCCGGGGTGCACAACCCTGGGACTTGTCGAGCTAACACCTCGTCAATTGGCGCCGTCTGTGGGAAGCCAAACAAGTGCTAGGATCATGGTCACGCCGGCTCCATCCGCAATGAAGATCGGCGCACCCGCCATCAGGGAGTCGATCCGATTCGGCTCCTTCGAGTACGTCATCCACTCGCCAGCTCATCAATCGGTGTACGCCGATCTGGACAAAGGTATACATATCACCTTTGGCTCCATATTCTGTTGCATCGATAGTCGTGGCATGCTCAGGTCTACGACTACTGCGTTACGCGCGGCGGCGTCATCAAAATCGCCGACCACCGCGCCCGCTGGACCCGCGAAGATCGCATCTGCCGCACCCGCGGAGATCGCGACCGCTGGACCCGCGAAGATCGCATCTGCCGCACCCGCGGAGATCGCGACCGCCGGACCCGCGAAGATCGCATCTGCCGCACCCGCAAGGTTTGCGCCAGCCGTACCCGCGAAGAGGACATCTACGTCGACAATCTCGGCAACGACCACGCGAATCGAGTCTACTACCCCAACCTCGATCGCGCGGTCAATCAAGTCAAGACCCACCTCCACCGTCGCGCCCGCACGTGCGATCGGGGGCCCGCGTCCGACAACAACGTCGCGCGCGCCCTCATCTTCGTGGAAGTCCCAGGTCTACCCCAAGCCACTCGCACTCGCCCCGTCGAGTGCGGGCACATGGACAATCGCGAAGAGACGCGACAGCAAGTGCGCCGCGCGCCACGTGGCAGCAATTTTCGACCCCGAGCAAGAAGCGGGTGACAGAAGTAGCAGCGGCAGCACCAACTCTCCAATCCATGCCTACCCCAAGCAAGTCTTCATGGCCGGCACAGCGCCGCATGACGACGAAGCTGAACCCGCATACCCACTGGAGGTGGACATGCCGGACCAGACGAAACTTGTCATCACGCGTGATATGGCGATCCAAGCCATGAAGCATGTGGACGAGGGCACGTTCCCGCCACCCAACGCACCGCGAGACGATCACCTGGCGGTCCAGTACTTGCTACGCAAGGAAGGCGAACGAATTCGCGCCGAAAAAGCCGAACTTCTCAGGCGCAAAAGGGACGCGGATGCGTCGAGTGCCAGGCGAGCTGCTCTCTCCTTCACATCCTCCACAGAGGTGAATCAGGGAGCACGGCGAACCAGAGCCCGTGTCCCCCACATGGCAGAAGCTGATCAAACAAGGCTCACCCGCAACCTCGACTCGTCCTTCGTCACCGAAGACGAGAATGGGATACCCGTCCCGAAGACGGCGAATGTCGCCCTGATATCAGTCGAGACATACCTCCGGCTCACGCAGCCACCGGAGGGAGACGCGCGCTCCCTTCTCCACAAACAACAAATTGCCTCCATAAGGGCAATCGAGGAGGCTCTGGCGGCCAAGGGGCCAAGCAACAGAGCGACTGAGCCAACGACGTCGGGCGCCCCAGCGGCGCAGCGACAAGCAATCAAGGACCTCCGTGACGTCCTGACGCAGAAGACGGTGGACCGCAACCGCAAGGAACGTTCGGCTAGCGTGGCACACGCAAACGACCACGCCGACCGCGACTTCGAGCCGTGTGGCGCAGCATGTTTTTCCTTCAACATCCGCGACACCCGCATGCCTAAAGGCTTCAAGTTGACGGCGGGCACACCAAAATACGACGGGAAGCAAGACCCAAAGCTATGGCTCGAGGACTACCTCATCGCTTGCACCTGTCAAGGCGGAACATCGACTACAGCCATGCAGTACATCCAGCTCATGCTGACAGACTCGGCACGCGGGTGGCTCACAAGCCAACCCAAGGACTCTTTCCGAACATGGGAGGAGTTCCAAGATAACTTCATTAAGAGTTTCTCAGGAACATTCGCCAGGCCAACGACCTACATTGAGTTACAGGCCTGCAAGCAAGGGAAGGACGAGTCGCTCCGCTCTTACATCCAGAGGTGGACACTCCTCCGCAATACCATGGAACCCGTATCAGAGGATCGAGTGATGGACGCTTTCATGCATGGCGTCGCTCGCCGCGACCTCCGGGAGGAATTCGGTAGGCTCCAGCCGAAGACCACAATAGAACTGATGAAGACAGCCAACCAATGGGCTGAAGGAGAGGACTATGTCCGCGAAACTTCACCCAAAAAGGAAGGTGAAACAAGCAACTGGCGCGAGGCACGTCAAAAGAAGAAGGCACGTTACACCCACGATTCAATCGAGTTAGTAGCGGCAGGGTACGAAACCCCCCGCGAAGACAAACGTGACAGCAGCCGACAGTACGAGCAGAGTCGGCAGCCAAGCTCGAGTTAGTACAACCGTGGCAGCAGCAGCATCGACCACAATGATGGAAGTCAGAAGCGCGAGTGGAAGCGCCCGCTGACCCCAGCAGAGGAACTGATGCAACCCTGTAAGCATCACTCGTTCCGCAACCCCGCAACAGGAAAGTGGGGTTCAAACCACTTGTTAAAGGATTGTCGCAAAGCAAGAAAAATCTACCACGCCATGCAGCAAATCATCGCCCCAGTACAGGCCATACAAGCGGCACCGCAGCTAGCCATCCAGGCAGCACCCGCAAACAACAATCAAGTGCAGGCGGCAGGAGCGTTCCCCCAGCCGCAGCAGCAGCAACAAGGTCCGTCGGCAGCAGCCGACGCGTACCCAGCCGCACGGGGACAGTTGAACATGATCCAGAAGGGACCCCCGTCGAACAGGAGGCAGAAAATCATCACACGCCAAGTACTTCAAGCCATCAACAGCCCGCGCGCGGTACCAGACTACCTGCGCGGGTCGGAGACACCAATCACATTTTCCAGGGCAGATCACCCAGCGGAGGTAGTCCGACCAGGGCACGCCGCACTCGTGATTGAGGCTTTGATCGGCGACTACAGCCTGAAGAAGGTGTTCCTGGACGGTGGCAGTGGCATCAACATCATATTCGCCGATACCCTCAGGCGAATGAACAGGTCGACAGAGAAATTGCCGGAATCGGAGACCACCTTCCACGGCATAGTACCAGGGCAAGCAATCACGCCCATGGGAACAATCACACTCGACGTCATCCTCGGTACACCCGAACACTTCAGGAAGGAGTCGATAGACTTTGAGGTCGTCGACTGGAAGTCACAATACCACGCCATCCTAGGACGCCCAAGCTTTGCCAGGTTCATGGCGGTACCCCACTACGCCTACCTGATGATAAAGCTACCCGGGCCAAAAGGAGTAATCACCGTCCGCGGTGACTTTGGGCTCTCCAACAGCTGCGACCGCGAGTTTGCCAAGATCTCCGAGTCCTTCGGCGTCGAAGAGCGGTTCAAAGCCATATCAGCCGACAACGACAAAACCATCTTCCCGGCTCGCAAGAAGCCCGCCAAAGACTCAGCGTTCAACACGAATGACGACACTGTCACCCACCAAGTCCATCCGACTGACAGCGGAAAGACAGTCAAGGTCTCATCAAGCCTGACACCCGCATAGGAAAGCGCGCTCGTCGAGTTCCTACGTGAGAACTGGAAAATCTTCGCATGGCAACCTTCTGACATGCCGGGGATACCCAGGGAACTCGCCGAGCACTCTCTGAAAGTACACAAGGACGCAAGACCTGTCAAGCAATCCATGCGACGCTTTTCGGGGCCCAAACGAGACGCTATCACCATGGAAGTCGACAGATTATTGCACGCCAAGTTCATCCGAGAGATCAAGGACTCGGACTGGGTCGCTAACCCGGTTCTAGTTGAGAAAAAGAAGACGAAGAAACTACGTATGTGCGTGGACTTCACCGCAGTCAACAAATGCTGCCCCAAAGACCACTTCCCGCTCCCGCGGATAGACCAGATCATCGACTCGACTGCAGGTTGCGAACGCCTATCTTTTCTGGACGCCTACTCAGGTTACCAGCAGATCAGGCTGAAGGTCGAGGACGAAGAGAAGACAGCTTTCATCACACCCGACGGCGTTTTCTGCTACAAGACGATGCCGTTCGGGTTAAAGAACGCAGGTGCCACGTACCAGCGGACAATGCAAGCATGCCTCAAGGGGCTAATCGGGCAGATCGTCCAAGTCTACGTCGACGATATCGTCGTCACTACCCAGAAGGAGGATACCCTAGTCGACGATCTACGCAAGGTCTTCGCCGCACTTGACGTGTACCAGATCAAACTCAATCCAGAGAAGTGCGTGTTCGGCGTGCCAGCCGGAGAGCTACTAGGGTACCTTGTATCCGCAAGAGGAATCGAAGCAAATCCCGAGAAGGTGCAGAACATACTCACAATGCCAGCACCAACGAAGCTCAGGGAGGTGCAACGATTAGCCGGCCGAGTCGCAGCTCTTAGCCGGTTCATTAGTAAGTTGGGAGAAAAGGCCTTACCCTTCTACCAACTGATGAAGAAGTCAGACAAGTTCGAGTGGACGCAAGAGGCGCAGGACGCATTCGATCATCTCAAGAAGACACTGACAACCTCTCCGGTCCTCGTGGCACCACTGGAAAACGAGCCGCTCTACCTGTACGTCTCAGCAACAAACAGGGTGGTGAGCACGGTGCTCGTAGTCGAACGCGAAGAGGAAGGGCACAGCCACCCGGTGCAGAGGCCCGTCTACTACCTTAGCGAAGTGCTCACCTTGTCCAAGCAGAATTACCCGCATTACCAGAAGCTGGCATACGGAGTCTTCATGACCTCCAGAAAGGTCGTCCACTACTTCTCCGAGCACCCGATCACGGTGGTAAGCTCCTCCGGACTAGCAGACATCCTCACAAATCAGCGCGCGACAGGACGAGTCGCCAAGTGGGTTGTCGAACTAGGACCATGGGGGCTGAAGTATGCTCACCCGAAGTCCATCAAGGCCCAAGTCCTCCCAGAATTCACCACTGAGTGGATAGAAGCCCAGCTACCGAACATCCCCGACTTGTCCAACGCATGGACAATGTACTTTGATGGCTCCAAGAAATTCAAGTCAGCCGGGGCAGGAGTCGTGCTCATTTCCCCCAAAGGCGACAAGATCAAATATGTCCTACAGATGGACTTTCCGACGCCGTCCAACAACGAAGCCGAGTACGAGGCCCAGATCCACGGCATGCGGATGGCCAAGAACTGCGGCGCCACGCACCTCATGATCTACGGCGACTCCTACCTGGTGGTACAGCAAACCATGAAGTCCTGCGACGCCATCGCTGACAACATGATCGCCTACAGAGACCTCTACAATCAGATGGAAGGGAACTTCGACGGCTGCGAGCTACGCCACATCGGCCGTGAAAGCAACGAGGAAGCCGACGCCCTAGCTAACATGGGCTTGGACAGGGTGCCAGTCCCACCCGGCGTTTTCCTCGAGTGCATCACACAAAGATCCATCAAGACTCAGGGTACAGCAAGCACTGCAACCACAAAAGGCGATGCCAACCCGCCAAGCCAAGACAAGGTCCCCATGGAAGTCATGCTAATCGAAGCCACATGGACAGGACCATACCTGGCATACATACTGCATCAGAAGCTGCCAGCTGACCCTGTCGAAGCAAAGCGCATCATCAGACGCTCCAAAAGTTTCACCGTCATCAACAGGGAACTCTACAAAAGAAGCATATCAGGAATCCTGCAAAGGTGCATAGATCCAGTCGACGGCCAAGCCATCCTACTCGACATTCACGCGGGTACATGCGGACATCACGCAAGCAGCCGGGCACTGGTGGCCAAGGCGCTACGAGCCGGGTTCTATTGGCTCACAGCCATGCAGGACGCCGAGGAGCTGGTGAAGAAATGCACAGGGTGCCAGGAATTTGCCAACAAGACGCACGCCCCAGCATCGGAGCTCAAAACAATACCACTAGCCTGGCCCTTTGCCCAATGGGGCCTGGACATGGTGGGCCCGCTGAAGAAATCCTCACCCGGAGGTCATACCCACCTCCTGGTCGCAGTCGATAAATTCACAAAGTGGATCGAAGCCGTGCCCATCACAAGTTTGACTGCGTCCACAGCGGTCAACTTCATCAGGTCAATCATCTTCAGGTTTGGAGTACCTAACGGGATCATCACCGACAACGGCTCGAACTTCACAGCCGAGGAATTCAAAGACTTCTGCTCAGAGCAGGGGATCAAGCTCAACTACGCGTCGGTCTCGCACCCGCAGTCCAACGGACAAGTAGAGAAGGCCAATGGCTTAGTCTGCAACGGCATCAAGAAGCGACTGCGCGTACCCCTAAAACGCGCAGCGGGCGCATGGGTGGAAGAACTGCCATCAGTCCTCTGGAGTCTGCGAACAACGCCGAATAGATCTACCCAGTACACGCCATTCTTCATGGTGTATGGTGCAGAAGCGGTCCTCCCCTGCGACATCAAGTTTGACGCACCAAGAGTAGTCGCCTACGACGAGTCAGAAGCAGAGGAAGCACTCGAAGACAACAGAGACGCCCTGGACGAAGCATGCGACATCGCCCTGGCACGATCAGCCGTGTATCAGCAGGACCTGCGTAACTATCATACTCGGAGGCTGCGACCAAGAGCGTTCGTGGTAGGCGACCTGGTTCTTCGACTCAAGCAAAATAAGGTGCACAAGCTCGCTTCCCCATGGGAGGGCCCGTACATCGTAACAGAAGCAATAGGCAATGGAGCATACCGCCTAAAGGACTCGAAGACAGGAGCGGACTGCAGCAACCCGTGGAACGTAGCACAACTCCGCCGGTTCTACGCCTAGTTCAAAGCAAGCATTGTACAAGAAAGTCAGCGCGGCAGGTTTCAGACGCACTCTTTTCCTTACCAGGGTACCTGAGGGGACTGGAAGGTTTTTAATGAGGCGGCCTGTTCGCAAGAATCAATAAAGTGATTTGAAGAAAATCTGTCTCCTTTTTCCCGTCACTCAAGAAGCTCAAAAATCCTAGGCCGCCACTCGAACCACTCGGGGGCTGGCCACACAGGTTGAAATAATAGCTTAGGCCGCTACCCGAACCACTCGGGGGCTGCGCCATACAAGCACGCCAAAAATCCTAGGTCGCCACCCGAACCACTCGGGGGCTGCGCCATACAGGTTGAAATAAAAGCTTAGGCCGCCACCCAACTTACTCGGGGGCTGCGCCACACAAGCACAGAATCAAAAATCCTAGGCCGCCACTCGACCGACTCGGGGGCCGCGCCATACAGGTCAAGTCCAAAATCCTAAGGCGCCACCCGCAACCCACGGGGGCTGCGCCACACAGGTCACACTTGTAACCCTAGGCTACCACTCGACTTACTCGGGGGCTACGCCAAACAGGCTTCAGAAAAATCCTAGGCCACCACTCGACAGACTCGGGGGCTGCGCCATACAGGTCAAGTCCAAAATCCTAGGGCGCCGCCCACCACACACGGGGGCTGCGCCACACAGGTCACACTTGCAACCCTAGGCTACCACTCGACTTACTCGGGGGCTACGCCAAACAGGACTCAGAAAAATCCTCGGCCTCCACTCGAACCTACTCGGGGGCTGCGCTGCACAGGTCAAGTTCCAAATCCTAGGTCACCACCCGACATACTCGGGGGCTGCGCCAAACAGGTAACACTTGTAATCCTAGGCCGTCACTCGACCTACTCGGGGACTGCGCCAGACAGGAATTATTCAAAATCCTAGGCCACCACTTGAACGACTCGGGGGCTGCGCCGTACAGGTCAAGTTACAAATCCTAAGTCGCCACCTAATAAAATCAGAGACCGCGGCATACAGGCAACACTTGAAAAACCTAGGCCGCTGCTTAGCACACTTGGCAGATGCGCCACACAGGTCGCAAATCGAATCAGGCACCCTCACTTTCGAATAAACAGATCAATTCTCATTACTCGAAAAAGTACTGTAATATGTTACATTATATTTACACAAGCATACTTGCCCTCTATGGCTAACCCTGTGCATCAGACGACAGCTACTCTAAACTGCAGGTTCAGCCTTTGGCGCATCGAGAGGACCTACAAGCCGCTCGCTCAAGTCCTGAACTTGCCGGATAATCCGGAGCGCAGCCGGCAAGGTCTCGTCGAAGTCGTCGTCACCTGGCAGGCCTTCAAGCACCCGCTCAAGCGGAAGATGGGGCCGGTGCATCCGAACGTACGCCAGTGCCGCGTTTGCACCAGCCACAAGCTGAGCGTCGACAACTTCCTTCAGCCCTTCGCCATCGCGGAACCTCTCCAGCAAGGCAGGCAACCCGTTCGGCTGCGCATTATGCGGGAAGTACACGCGGTTGACGTGCCAAAGTGTCTTCCGGAAGCTCTCCAGAAGAAAGGCAGCGCGCCACGTACGATCAAGCATGGTGGCAAGGACGCGCCCCCTCGACTTGTTCACCCAGAACTGGCGAGCTTCATAGGAGTCGCCGGACGCCTCTCGAGTGACTCGCTCTTCAACGCGAGCCCGCTCGGCCTCCCAATCGGGATTAACATCTGCGCACACGAACTGCAAGTCAGAACGAGAAGGACAAACAACGGTGAAGGCAGCCGCCAACATGATACATACCCTGCAACTGCCGACTGATCAGGTCCATCTCTCCAAGCAAAAAATCCTCACGACGTGAGAACTCCGCCGTGGGATGCGACTGGGAGCGTTGCAACAGCCGCTCCGTATTCTTCAGGGTCGCCTCAAGCTCCACCACCTTGTTCCTCAAATAGGTGATTACCCGCTGATCATTTGCACTGCGCGGAGGAGCCGGCGCCGCCCGACGACGGCGAGCACCCGAAGAGGAAGCCGCGCCACTCGGCTTGGCCAAGGGAGAAGGCGGAGCATCATCGCGCACGGCACTCTGTCAGGAATACGCAGAGTCAATACAGAAATGCGACTGCCAAACACAGTTCAACTCAGAAGACAGAAAAGTCAGCAAAATCAATACTGAAGAGCAAAAGACCCGACAGGGCAATATTCATTACAAACATGAAGTTCAAAATACAGGTCACAGCGACTGCCGCATCCCTACAACTATGCCTACTCTAAGGCCGCGGACTGCGACCGGGAACGGCCCTTCCGAGCAGCCGCCTCAGTCGCCTTAGCAAGGGCCCTCTCGAAGAGCGCCACAAGCTGCGCAGCCAGCTGCGAGGCGCGCTCCTTCACGCCACTCAGCGACGCGGTCCGGCCATCGGGTTTGCGAGGAAAACCGCTGTCGACCTTCTCGAAGTCACCTGGAACTTGGTGGCCTAATAGGAGCTGGAAGGTGAGCTCGGAGCCGCGTACCGTCTGCGACCGCGTGAAGTCGGCGATGGTGGTCGCGTCCCCAAACGGTGCAGCCAGAGCGTCCACGGTCGCTGGCGGCTGGTTGCCCGGGAAAATGCTCTGATGCACCACGGCCAGAGCTCCGGTCGACTTCTCCAACGCGGCGGAAGACTTCTTCAGGGCATCCGAGGCGTAGGCGCAAACCCGGTCGAAGAAGCCAACCGCGGTCGCCAAGTAGACCGTGTCACTCGACGCGTCTTCTGGAGGAGCTCCACCGCAAGTCTCTGCGCCGAAATTCAAAGTCAGGACAAGAAAAAGAACAAAGACTCAGTAAGCGTCAAGCCGACACTCACCCCCAAGAACAACGGCGAGTGAAAGGAGACGACCGATTTGAGTTTTCTCCTGGGCGACCCGCGCCAGCTCCCGCTCTCGAGACTCACGAAGAGCCTTCTCAAGCTCATCCACCCGGCCAGTAGCCTGGTCCAGCGAGGAACGCAGTTGGTCCCTCTCCTTCTCCAGGCGAACATAAGCCGCGGCTGCGTCGAGCTGCTGGCGATAGTATGGCTGAAAATAAAAAAGAGCAAGGTGTCAATAAAGTTGCGGGCGACTATACTAGTCACCCACACCTTCGGGGGCTACTCCCATCGGGAGCGCTGATCGCGCACCCGATGAGAAATCAGAAATACAAGGAAAACACGAGAAGACTTACGTGGTCCAGGAGCTCAATGTCCTCGGCAGCCGAAGGAGGAGCCCGGCTAGACGAGGCCAGGCCGGCGGCCTCAACATGCACCTTCTCCACCAACACAGGCGTCTCCAGCCCAGTCGAAGGGCCAGAAGTAAGCTCCGTGTCCCGAAGGGGGGAGCTGACGTTGTCAGAGCGGTGGCTGCAGCAAAATCAAGAACACAAGTCAACTAAACGGCGAACCTGCAAAGTACTACTCGAAGAACATGTTGCAAAGAAACTAACCTGGGGGTCCTGGCGTCGTCGAAGCTCGACAGAGAAGGCGAGGGCATCCGCGCGAATGACAGTGGCGCTGCTGAGCTGACTGGAGGAACGTTGAGAGGTTCCTCCCAGCCACCCGAAGATTGCGCACCCGTGGACGTCGCCACGGTCTCCTCCTCAGCAACATCCACACCCCTGGCAGGCGACGACGCGGTGGCAGACTCAACGCGACTCGGAAGCTTCCGCTTCTTCTTCGCGGGTTCCCCCACTTCGTCTTCCTCCTCCACCTCATCGCGGGGAGAATGTGCAGAAGGGATTTCTTCGTCCTCGTCCTCCTCCTCGACGAACTTCGATTCATCGTCGGGTCCGTTCTCAGGGAGAGGAGGATAGCTGATGAACAGAGCCCGACCCTAAAGCAAAGTAGACGCAAGTCGAATCAAAATGCAAAGTAGACTCAAGTCGAACAAGTACAAAAAGAGAGCAAGATCAGACTCACCTCAGGAACGGGTTTCGCGGCCCCGTAAGGAGAAATCGGGCACTTGACGTTGCATGCGTCCGCGGCTCGGAGGTTGGTGATGGACCTGACGTTGGCCTCCACCTCCTCGTCATCCAGCGGCTTGGCGCTAACGCCTTCGGCGGCCCACATCGGGTGAGGCCGGGCGCTGAGTGGCTGCACCCGAAGACGGAAGAAGGTGGCCATCAGAAAGACGCCACCCGCATCACGCCCAAGGGTCTGAGTCAGCTCGTGCAGCAGGGACAGCAGGGGCCGCACAGCCTCCTTCTCCACGGTAGACAGCGGGTGCGCCCAGGCGCCGGTCTTCCGCAGTCCGTGCTTGCCGTCGAATGCGTCCAGTCCGTCGCCGTTCGACTGGACGTAGAACCATCTCCGGCGCCACCCTTGGACGGAGTCGGACTTCTTCATCTGAAAGTACGCGATATCACCGCGCACCTGGATTCCGAAGCCGCCCATTGGGAAGGTCAGCCCACTCTTCCCCACGTTCTTGCGAACGAGGACGAGCGACTTCCACAGTGCCCAGTGGGGCGCGACGCCCAAGAAGCACTCGCATAGCACGATAAAGCCCGCGATGCTCAAGACGCCATTGGGGGTCAGATCATGGATCTGAACCCCATAGGCATATAGGAGTCCGCGCACAAAATCGTGCATGGGGAACCCGAAGCCACGCGGAATGAAGTCCGCGAAGCAAACGCGCTCCCCATCGCGGGGAGTGGGAAACACTTCTTTGCCAGGGACTCGTACCTGGACTTCGTCCGCAGGTGGCAGCAGGCCTTGCGCGCGGAGCAGCTCCACATCGGGCCTCTTCATCGACGACCTCTGCCAATCGCCCTCGGGCTTCTTCATCACCCCGGCGTCGTCGGCGGCGGCGGCGGAGGAGCCAGCAGCGCCCTTCGGCTTGCCCATCGCCTAGGTCGCAGGGTGCGGGCACAGATTGCTTTGAGCTCGGGAAATGGCAGAGCGCAAGAGGAGAGGGAAGGCAAGAATCGATTGGAGAAGATGACATACCAAAGGCCAAGGCGCAGTACTTATTCCTCGAGGATCGGCATCTCAACCGTCCATCAAGCAAGGGCTCCGAGCGAGAGCATCCAGCCGTCCACGTGTCGCACGGAGAAACCAATCGTCGCCGCCAACTTCCTCCACTACGCACGAGAACCGAGGCGTCGTCATCGTGCCGCGCAAATTTCGCGCCCACTTCGGAGACGTGACAACTGTGGACGTGGTCAGCTCTGACAGCGGGGCCCACCACGTCACGTCCCATCGGGCGCAGAGGCGTGCAGCAAAACCGTCATCAATGACGTCACCAAGCCAACGGCTCCGAAATTAACCGAAGAAACTCGAAAGATTCATTCGAATGGTAAGCTTCACAGCTGAAATCAACAAGGTAAGATCAGCCAGTGATCCGAGCACCCGAAGTAACCTTTTGAGTGGCAACACAGTAAGCTCAAGCAGCCGAATCCATCCAACAAGTAAGCCAAAGCAGGCTGAATAGAAGCAAG
The DNA here is from genome assembly GCA_026929855.1 of Poa annua. Lineage (NCBI taxonomy): Eukaryota > Viridiplantae > Streptophyta > Magnoliopsida > Poales > Poaceae > Poa > Poa annua. Next base: position 86,634,354 of record CM049430.1, read on the forward strand.
CTTCACAAGAAGAAGTCAAAGTAATTCGACTGCACAGATTACTCCCATCGGGAGCGGCTGGTTCGACTGAAGAAATTCGAGTTTAAGCTCAAGATCAAGCAATCCAATGCCGCGTCCAGGAAGAAGGAGTCCTTTGTCCGACTCTGAGATTCGATCAAGCACTCGGGGGCTACTGACGTGGGGCTACCTTGCGGGTAGCCCACGATGAGGCTACCCGGGCCGCGCCAAGGATGGAAAGGCCCGCGGAAGGCCCACTCGGGGTATCTCATATCCTAGTCCAACTCGGTTAGGACTTGTAACCTACCGTATCTGTACCAACCACCCGAGACCTGGCTGTCTATAAAGCCAGGAGGGTTGCCCGTCCTAGAGGACACGCTCAGAACCACAAACCCTAGCGAGATCGCAATCTCGCCATTGTAATCGCTACTCGCATCAATAACCAGACAAGCAGGAGTAGGGTGTTATCCTCCGGGAGCCTGAACCTGGGTAAACCTCGCTTGTCAGCCGTCGTGATCACCTTGCACTCTCCTCTCTCCCCATCAATCAACCCGGGGTGCACAACCCTGGGACTTGTCGAGCTAACACCTCGTCAACCGCCCACCCTCCACCATGGAGGCTTGACAGAGGGGCAAGCTCTAGCCGGTTCCGCGCCGCGCCAGGTAGCCAAAGCCATAGATCTTCGGGGAAAAGAGAGATGGCATAGCGCCATACTCCACGAGGGAAAACACAACAACAAGAAACAAAACCTAAATCTACTACTATACAGAGTGGGCTGACACCCTACACCATCGCTGCACCGACCTGCAAGTATGCCGGCGGTGAGAGCGGCCAGATCTAGGCCGCGATGGTGGACTCTTAAGGAAGGGAAGGAGAGATGGGAGGGGATAAGGTCCATGGATGGTTCTGTCTTTGGTCTCGTTTTGTTCGCGAGAAGTAACAAGACCAAGCGGGTTCAGAAAAGGGTAGCGCTAGGCATATGTCGCCTTGAGATTGGCAAACGTAGGTCCCCTCCACAGGTATTGGATCGCCATCCGACAGACAAAATCACATACTGTATGCTTTTCTACATTTATTTTCAGTTTTGAAAAGCTAGATGACCATAAAAAATGAAAATATAAGAGAAAATACTACCCTCTCTGATCTATCTAAAATATAAATGTTGCGGATCGCGGTTGAACATGCTTAGTAAAAAACTGCGACATATATTATGGATGGAACGTAATAATAGTATAATTAGATAAATAAGTAAATGAATTACTAGCTGTAATCACTCGCCTACTGACTCTAGCCTTTTGAGCAATAAAACATATATATATATATATATATATATATATATATATATATATATATATATATACCTATATAGGGTAGCGCTATTTGACTCCCTGGGAGTAGAATAGTTATTCTACACCCACCCCGTATCTTTTGAACCGTAAAGAATTTTTACGTGACGTAAATTTTTCCATACTTCGTAAGTTAATATGAACGTAAGAAAATATTAACATGACGTAAAACTTTATTTATGTGTCATATAAAAAAATATTACGTAAAATACGCATTTTTACCTATTTTTTACAATGATATGACTTATATATTACATTTCTTCTGAAGATTTTTAATTATGAGACAAAATAAATACAATTATTTGGCTGCTGAACATATTTTATTTTATAAAATTAATGTAAAAAAGGTCGGGTGCAAAATAATTTATCCTGCACCTGGGTGCAGAATAGGGTTTCTATACATATATATATATATATATATATATATAGGACATATTCATACTACCCTCGAAGGTAACTACCCCACGTGTGTTTCACACAATGTATGGAGTATCTATCATAACATGAGGTATGTATCATGTAGTATGGAGTATATAATGCTATTTCAGTACTATAGATACTTTTTTTAGTAGTATGTAGAAAACTTCTACATACTTCTCTTTTATATGCATATATGACGATATTTCGAGTATATAGTATAAAATATTAGGCCATTTGCAATTTTTTCATTAAAGTTGTTTTTGGGTATCTTAGATATAGTATACGAACATACTCAAACCGATAAATTATGACAAATACTTCCGTAAGTTGGTATATGAGACGTGGGGCGGGGGTTGCTCGCGCCGTGGGGGGCGCTGTGGCAGGGGCGCGGGGTGCCCTTTGGCGGCGTGGAAGCCGGGGCGGCGGCCACGGAACGGAGACCTCTGTGGTGCGGCATGGAGGCCGTGGCCATGGGCGCTGTGGCTGACATGGCCGATGGTTGAGCTCGGTGGATGGCGGTAGAGCGTCCCTACATGTGGCGTTGCTCCCTTGCTTTGCGGTCGGAACGACCTCCGGGCGAAAGCCTTATTACGACTTCGTCGGAGCCGGCGACGGCGGCGCTTCTTGGCGTCGTTTTCCCTCTTGGGGGCGTCGCGGTGGAGTGCTCGGCCCCACCCGACGTGGGTGGTGCCAAGATTTCCGGGTGAAAGCCTAAGCTCCATCGGGGGCGGGCGGCGACGACGGACGCGTCGTTTCCTTGTTGGAGGCGCCGCCTTGGAAGTTCTTTGCCCCTCACGGTGTGATGGGCTCGCGGCGCTCGGGGAGGACGGTTCTGTTGTCAGGGGAGCGGATGACCGGGGTGGCGGCCCCGGACGGTGGAGGTGCGTCGAGACGGCGGTCTCGGTCTCCCACGCTACGATGGTTCCATGAGGTGGAGCCGTTGTCTAGCGGGGGTCTAGGTGGCGACCTGGATGAAGACTGCATGGGCAGAGGGTTGGTCGACCTGACTGGATCACCTTCGGGCAATGCGAAGGCCGATCTGATTGGTACACCGGGGCGGCGGCCCCGGAACTTGGTGGTTTTGGTGGCAGCCTGGATGAAGACTGCGGGGGCAGAGGGTTCATCGACCATGACTGGATCGCTTTCGGGCAATGCGAAGGTCGATCTGGTTGCTACGTCGGAGCGGCGGCTCCGGAGCGGGTGGTGTGTGTTGTGGCGTTTGTCCGATTTGTGCCGTGTGGGCGGCAGGTCGCTTCGTCTGTGTGTGTTTTCTCCTGTACAGTTTGTATGGTTTTTGGACCCGGTTTCCCTTATAAACTGGGTCATTTCTCTTCTATCTAATCCGAGCGGTGGTACGACCACCTTGTCCTCAAAAAAAAAAACCCCCGTTTTTCCCAACATCTTTTTATGCCAAGCGTCAGCCAGATCACCTCGATCAGAAAGAAAATCATGGTGTCTCCACAACTAACAAACAACACAGTGCCTTCTAATATATACATGGCTGCCTCTTGCTTTGTGAATGCAGCCAAAAAACCCTAAGATTATGGCGCGCAAAAACCTGCAATATTACTCCTTCCAAGCCTACACAGCCTGTAGCTGGCCGACGCCCATCGTCGGGTCAGTGTCGGAGCGGCAGATCGGGCACGTCGAGTGTGCGTCCAGCCATGGATCGATGCACTCCGCATGGTACAGGTGCAGGCACACCGGAAGCAGCCGCACGGTCTCCCCGAGCTGGAAGACGCCGAGGCACACGGAGCACGTCGCCGCCTCCTCCCCACTGCCCGTCACGTTGTGCTTCATCGAGTGGCTGTACTTGAACGCCGGGAGGCGGGCCGCCGTGTTTGTCCTGCCGCCTCCGCGCAGCTGCCGCTCGCCGTTGCGCGCTCGGGGTTCCAGCTGCGCCTGTTCGGCGGCAGCGTTGGCCGCAGCGCGAGCCTGCAGGCCGTTTCGATAACCCTTGAAGCAGCTGCATAGGGAGACTGCGACCAGGAAGAACACGAAGGCGATGAACAGGCGGACTACCAAGAACCAGCTATTATCAGACGGTGGTGGCGGCGGCGGCATTGGTGCAATGTGCAAATGCAAAACGGCTGAGCACTATGTTGTTCGTCTAACTGAACCTTATGTGTGGATGGATCAACAGAAACTCTGCAAGAAACCTCGGCCAAGTGGGCACACATAGTTATTGACGGCCAATGCGTGGTTTTCTTTGTTTTATGCTGCTCGATAACAACCGTACCGCCGGCACCATACACTGACATCGGCAAGATCGTTCCTGTGAATGTTATAGCTGGCAAGTAAAATTTTCCTTTTGGAACAAACTAGCCGAACAAATTGAGATCGCCTCAGATATAAACACCACCTTAAAATGAAATCATTCGGTACACATGCAAAATCCACTTATCTAAAACCCACGTAACCACTTTACCAAATACAAACAAACTCCGGAGTGTTAAAAAGAATGATAACACAACAGAATGAAAGTTTTGGAGTGGTAATATAGATTTTCATTTCTAAATCGTGACCACAACATGGTTCACATTCTCTCATTACTGGAATTTGGAAACGGTTTTTTCTTCAAAATAGAGGTTAAACCCCGCATGTGCATCGAATCGATGCACACAACATTTTTTTAATTAATTCTTCAACAAAGAATACAAGATAATATATTACAAAGTCTGATGCCACCTTCCTGGCAACATATGTTGCTACACCTACGAACTTGACGAAGGTGGTGGACTCTTGGTCATAGTGGTCTACCTTTACCCCACACCAACGCAAATCATTTAAAATCGAAAAGCCTCAACCAAGCCACCCAAATGCGAAAATTCAACTCCATAACTATATGTGAACCCACCAACCATCGTCATCATCGAAAGTTGCTGGACCAACAGTGATGATGGATGGTGAGGAGCAGTGGAGCACAAACCAGTTCAATAGACTGACAACAAGAACCGCTGTCCACGCTCCAGAAACTGCCGCCACCATCTTCCACCTTGAAGAGGTTTATGTATCTAACGCTTACATACGCCTCTCTCCGGAGAATATACTAATCATGAGGTAGCCGGGTGGCGTCCATCATCGGGGCAGTGTCCGAGCGGCAGATCGGGCATGTCGAGTGCGCGTCCAGCCACGGATCGATGCACTCGACATGAAACAGGTGCAGGCATGCCGGCAGCAGCCGCACCGTCTCCCCGAGCTGGAACGCACCAAGGCACACCGAGCACGTCGCCGCCTCCTCCGCTCCATCCTTTACGTTGTGCTTTACCGGCCGGTTGTACTTGAACGCCGGTAGACGCGCCGCCGGGTTTACGCCTCTGGCCTGGCGAAGCCTCAGCTCTTCAAAGTGCCGGGTAGGTTCCAGCTGCGGCAGCGCCCGTGGCCACGCTCTCGGCAGAGGGGCGGCAGCTGCCACAGCGGCTTCCGCCACCGCACGATCGCGACTTTCACGGCGCCCCTTGAGGACGCCACATGTGAAGAATGCGAACAGGGACATCGCAAAGGCGACGACGAGGAACACGATGACCTGACCTTGATCTGAAGGCGGCGGCGGTGGACGATACCATGGAGGTGACGGCGTCCATTCATAAGTTGGAGGAGGAGGAGGGATGAAGCCGTACGGTCCTGGTGGCTCCATTACTGGTGCAGTGCAACCGTAGACTAATACCTATAACTATCACGTCCATTTTGTTTGCTGCATTGTGCTGGATCAATGGAAACTAGCACTAGTACGAAGCTCATCTTTTGGACTTGGAGGGTTGATCTGGATTGGTGATTTTATTGACTAATGCACGTATGATGAAGACAAACTCAGTGACGGACCATGCATGGTTCTCTTTGTTTATGCGCGATAAAAGCACGCCGCCAGCGGTAAGATAACATCGTCAGGGTCCTTGTGGATGGAGCATCATATAGCTGGCAAGAATATGGAAACTAGCACGAGGATCGACGAAGACGCTGCCGTGTGAGGCAGATACGAATATACGATCAAGTGATAAGTTGCCCCTGACGACAGCTGCTATTAGACATTTAGACTAGTGCCTGGTTTGGTTGACACGGGTTTCGTCGATATGGTCCATGCCAGGTCAAAACTAATAGGCTACATGTCGGTGGGATGAATAATGTCAAGCAATCAGCGCACCTTGCACCATCCGATCAAGTCATGGTGAACTTTCCAATTGACCCCGCAACCGACCACTTGACAACAAAACTATTTTGCTCTAATACAATAATTTCCCATCTTCCTCCCCCGCTGTCGCTACAACATCGCCGCCACGCCGAATAAATGGCGCAATTCCTCTGCAACATCCTTTACCCAATGTATGGAGGAATCATCCACTCCGGCCCCGGCGAACTTCTTCAGGTTCTGAATTCAGGTGTGGTTCTCATTAGCAACTCACGTACGTAGGCCCAATGGAGTAGAAGTATTGTCCTCCAACCCTAGGGTTTACTCGATTTTTTATTACAACATTGTTGTCGTACTGATTTTTTTTCAGTACTTCTGCTACTTACAACATTTGTGTGCTAACGAATTGATTCCCTAGGTTTTTGTATTAGAACATTGTTCTACATGCTATAGAAGTGTTACAAAATAAATTTTTAATTTTACATTTTGCAAGCTAATTCTGCTATGTTAATACTTAATAAGAAACGAACTGTTTGTTCAACCAAATTTGTGAGTGTTAGCAGTTACACCTATATGTATTAAGATCTATTAATTGAAGACACCATAAATTCGTACTGCTGAATATTTTCTGCAAATAAAGAAGAAAATGGTTGTTGCGATCTCTAGAGAACATAAAAAACATTTTGAATTTAATGTCTAGTTCTAGGCTTCTAGCTTGTATTATATTGTGTTATGTATACCAAAGATTTTTTATTTGTTGTACAATAGAATGATAATGAAATGGGTGAACATACATAGTCAAATGGTGGTGTGAGTGAGATGAGGTTTCTCCCAATATTATTTTTGTCAAAACTCTTGTAGAGTGTGGTGGTTTATTCATTTGCGTCAGAACGTTCAATATATATTCCCCCCTAGTTGTCACTTTGTCATCTATCCGTCTTACGTGGGAGGCCGTACAGTCTTGCTGGAGTGGTGTTTGTCAGTTGCACTCCGACTTGCAACCAAAAATTTTGTCAGTTGCAACCTAACTTGATACTGGAAAAAAAATTCAAGTTGAAACCCAACATGAAACTGCAATTCAATTAAAACCCGACTTGTATAGAAAAAAAAAATTCAGGTTCAACCCGATTTCCATAATTAAAAAATATCAATTGTAAGGTGACATGAAGTTAAGAAATATACCTCAGTTACAAGCCGATTTGTAACCAACAGAGGCGCACATAGTAAATTTTTGTAGCTGCAACACTAAACATTGTCTAGAAAAATTAAAATAAAAGACATCACAAAGTTAAGGACTACCGAACCCCACAAAGGACTATATGGGCCACTCAACAAAAATTCAGAACAACACAAATGCACAAGAGGCCCATGCATAAATGAAACTGCAACGACAAAATAAACACAAAAATAAAATGCCCAACATTGCTCGCGCCTTTCTTTTAAGAAGCAGACAAATAGGAACACATGCGTTGGTGCGCTAGATTGCGACATTAACCGAGAATTAGCAAAATAAATATTATTCTGACTACAAGTGGAGTTGCAATCGGGATTTTGTTAGCTGCAAGTAAGATTTCTCCTATTTGAATTATATAATAAAATGAGTCACAAAATTTCCTATGATACAAAATATGAAAACATTGATATTTTTAGTACATGTCAACATAAATTTAAAATGAAACCAGCTCTAAGTTCGATATACATAAAAAACACAACACATTAGCAACGAAACATATAAAAGATGCACAACGCTCTAAGCCTCGTAATAACACCAGCCCAAGAAGTTGGAAAAGTGGCACAAATGAAGCCCAATTTGACCCCGTACAGCTAACCTTTCGGCCAGACGAAGAAAATATTTGGAGAAGCCCAAAACATGCACGTCTCCGCAAAATCTAACGGCTCAGAATTAGCAAATACATTTAAATAAACTAATATATCATCCGCCGATGTATGCAATGTATACTCCAATCACGAATCTTTACAGCAGAAGCATCTCAAAAAGAAAAATCTTTACAGCACTATATGCGGCTATGCCTCACATATCCACGTACGTCTCCGCGGAAAAAACCTAATCAGGCGGGTAACCGTGCCGCGACGTCCATCGCCGGGTTGGTGTCCGAGCGGCAGATTGGGCACGTCGAGTGCGCGTCCAGCCATGGATCGATGCACTCGACATGGAACAGGTGCAAGCACACCGGAAGCAGCCGCACCGCCTCGCCGTGCTGGAACGCGCCGAGGCACACCGAGCACGTCGCCGCTTCCTCCCCGCCGCCCGTCACGTTGTACTTCAGCGACTGGTCGTACGTGAACGCCGGAAGACGGGCGGTCCTTTGGAACTGCCGCCGCCCGTTCACCACGCTGGCGACAGGCTCCGCCTGTGGACGCAGCCGAGCGGCGGGGACGACGGCGGCCCAGGCCGCTGCCCTTGCGCGGGCACGAGCGAGAGCGCGACTTTCGCGGCGCCCCTTGCAGAGGCTGTAAACTACGGCGAAGAGGAGTAGCAAGGCCACGAAGCCGATGACGAGGCCAGTGATGACCCCGCCGTCAGACGAGGTCTGATCAGCTCCTGACGACGGCGGCGGACGCCTTGGCCACGACGGTGGACTAGCAAAGGACGAGTATTCCGGGGCCAACGCAGACGTCGTCGCCGGTGCAGGGTGTCGAAAAAACTGTGCCATTGGTGCAGAGAGCAACTGTGTTGTTGGCTGGATGGTTTTATAAGGTGTATTACGAGCTGAGCTTGAGCAAATTATACCCGGATCAACGAAATGTCTAAGCTGAACATAATTGCCGCGACATTGCCAAGTGCGCGTCCGAGGAAGGTGAAAACGTGAAATCCTTGCCTAAATTGATCCCTGGATCGATACGGTCCCTTTGTTTGTGTGCCGCCGGCGGCCATACGGTAACGTCGTCAATGTCGTTCATCTGAATGTGATGTTGAAACTAACTATAAAGATCGGCAGGTGGGATTAAAGAAGTTTTGCATGTGTCTAGCTTGTTCTACTTGATTGTTAGTGAAACGGCGTATGTGGAAACTTTTGTTGTTCTTACTTGGATCATGTTGACTAGAGGAGAATAGGAGATGCGACAGCTATATATATAATCTACAGATTGGGAGCTGGGTGGACTTAAAACAATTAGCAGATGACAGATGAAGTCGCCGGCACGGATCTGTGTACGTCCGTGTACATACATGGACATGTTGCCAGGCTACGAGTGTTACCGCTTCTAGTAATATGCAACTATGCAAGCATGCAAGCTGCTGGGTCATTCGGTAGGGTCGATTCCTTCCCTGAAGTTGTTTTCTTGGAGCGTTTTGCAGCTTATGTTGTGGGAAAATGCAACTCCACAACTATGAGAATAGGAGATGCGACAGCTACATACTCCCTTCGTTCTAAATTAGATGATTTTTGTTTGGATAAAAGTGGATGTATCTAGATATGCTATAAGTTAAGATACATCCACTTTTTGACAAAAGGAAATCATCTAATATGGAATGGAGGGAGTGCGGATTGGGAGCTGGGTGGACTTAAAACAATTAGAAGATGACAGGTGAAGTCGCCGGCACGGATCTGTGTACGTCCGTGCACATACATGGACATGTTGCTAGAAGAGTGTTACGCTTGTAGTAATATGCAAGCTGCTGGGTCATTCCGTAGGGTCAATTACTTTCCTGAAGTTGCTGTCTTGGAGCGTTTTGCGTGGGAAAATGCAACTCCGCAGCTATGAGAATCTCCCCCGCTTATCATGATCGTTGATTTGGCTTAAAATCCGTGCATAAATTATTAATGAAATTTCAAATTATCAATGCATTATCAGTAATTTCTGGATTTATGTAATTTATTTTTTAGATTTGTGTACTAAACAATAAATTTCTATACATATAATGATAAAAAAAAAATCACACATTAACATGTTTTTTTAGTTTTATCAACACATTAATTAGTATAATATCGTTCATTGCATGTAAAATTGATGGTCATGATAAGCAGGTGAGATGCTCATAGTTGTGAAAAAACGGTGTTGTTGTATTGTACATACCTTTGGCCCCCGCAAGGTTTGCTGTGAACGATAGAGATGTTATAAGACCAATTCTAAGAGAATGGCCTCCTCGTATATACATTTTGGTTACCTTTGTATGTCGACATATCTGGCATTAATGTACATGGGTTTCTTCTTGATAATAGTACTCCATGCCATCGTTTTTATTTACTCCACACTCTGTATTATTGAAGTCGGCCTTATAATTTTTTGATCAAATATATACAGATATTGGTATTTTAATATCCAATAGATACAACATGAAAATGTATTTTACGGTGATTCTAATATTATTAAAATTATATTATAGGTGTTAATATTGTTCCATATATTTGGTAAAATTTCTAAATTTTAATTTTAACTAAACCAAAACGCAATATAATTATAATAGAGTAAAAAACCACGACTAGTAAGTGTAGTGACAGTGATTTCGTCAAGATTGCACGGTTTTTTCTCACGCATCATGAAAGGTAGTGTGATTTGGACGAGAAATTCACATGGATAATATGCATGCAAAATATACTAAATGAGTTGATTAGTGTAAAAATGAATAAAACGGAGCATAAATCTTGTACCCCTCTAAAATCATTAAATTTACACTCAATGGAGGATTTGCCCGTTTGAGAAGAAACTACCTCAAATTTCCGGAAGTTCTCCCCCATGTACGTACGCCCCTCGCAGGAAAAAAAGGTCTAGCTAGACAGGAGGTAGCCGCGCAACGCCCATGTTCGGGTCAGTGTCCGAGCGGCAGATCGGGCAGGTCGAGTGCGCGTCCAGCCAAGGATCGATGCACTCCATGTGGAACAGGTGCATGCACGCCGGCAGCAGCCGCACCATCTCGCCGAGCTGCAACGCGGCGAGGCACACCGAGCACGGGGCCGCTGTCTCCTCCCCGCCGCCACTCACGCCCTGCTTCACCAAAGGGCTGTACGTGAACGCCGGTTGACGGGCCGCGGCGCTGGTCCGGCGAGGCTGCCACTCGTCGTCGCCGTCGCGAGCGTGAGTGTGCCGCGCTGCGGCGGCCGCGCGAGCACGACTGTCGCGCCGCCCCTTGTAGAGGCTGTAAAGGACAGCGATTACGAGTAAGGAGGCCACGAAGCCGATGACGAGGCCAGTGACGACCCCGCCTTCCGCCGAGGACTTGTCCTCCGACGTCGGCGACCGTGGTGGACGCCCTGGCGTCGAATGCGGCGGCGGGCGACTGGGAATGGAGGGGGCGACTGCTGGGGCCAATGCGGACTCCATACCCTCCATTTGTGCTGTGCAAGGCCTAAAAAAATGAGTCATTAGTGCAAGTGCATTGCAAATTATAGGTGCATACAAGGTTTTATAAGAGTACGGGTTTTTGAGCTGATTATGCTCGTATCGAATCGATTGTATGTCTACGTTGAAGACAATTGCTGACAACTTGCCAGATGCGCTTACGTCTAAGAAAAGTGAAATTAATTATGAAAGTGCGGACATAATTTAGACGGTTCATTTGTTGGTGTGCCGCCGGCGACTGTAACCAGCAGGTGGTGTTAAATAAGCCCAATTTGGGCCAGTACAGCAGTAGAACAATTGGGTTGTGCTCCTGTTGCTATTGCAACGGATTGTATGGAAGTTTATGAAGCCTTCAACGGAGTCACTGAAGTCTAGAGTCCCTATGCGGCAATATTAACTGATTGCTTCCTAATTTCCCAGAGAATTGGAGCTGTTTCGGTGAAGCAAGCAAATTTGGTTGCCCACAAGCTAGCTAGGTTTTGTTATGAGTCTAACTCTGCTATTTTTTGGGATGATGATCCCCCTAATTTTAAATTTGCCTGATGTAATAAACGATGTAACTTGTTTTGGGAAAAGCGGTAGGTTGGTGACACACTCTTTCCCTACCCAGGGTATCGAAAGTGAGGCGACCTGCTGACCTAATATATGTGGTGGAAATTAAAAAAAAAACCTACAGCGCTGTTTCTTGTAGTGTAGCTTGTTTACCCTAGAAGCAATAGTAGTGGAGTTGGCGCGGACATGCCGCGCCTGTGAATTTTAAAAAATAGACTCGGTGGTGTCTAAATTTTGAAAGTATGTAGGTTCGAAAATGAGTGAAATTCAAAGGACATTGCATTTGGAGATTGGTTTTTTAGTTGTTTAAGTTAGAGTGTTTTTCAGATTTGAACAAATTTCTGTCTAACAAAAATGAGTAAAATTTAAAAAATATGTAAACATTTCGGTGGGAATTTGAAATTTGATTATACGGCATTATCAGCATTTATTTTGTGTGAGTCTAAGTATACAAATATTTTGCATGCTTTAGAAATTGTTCTAAATAAGAAGTGCATTAGGATTATTTTTTTCCAATATTCACCGATTTATTTGTTACATTAGTTTGAAATATTGGAACATATTTGTTTCTTTGCAACCTGTGGCAAGTTTGTATTTTTGCATAGCAATGTAATTTAATTCTATAATCGGTTTGAATACATTATGTGAGCCTTCAGTAATTTAAATTTGTAAGCTTACGAAATGAATTTTGAATTTCTTCAAACATTCACCTCATTGAAATAATTAATGTTTGCGTTATGCCATGCCGTAAGCCTTTTTTATGTGATCGTTTTGACATATTCGGATGAAATGCATTATGCGAGAAATTATTAATTTCATTTTGTAATACGAGGGAACAAATTTAGTTTGTTTTGCCACAAATTTAGTACGAGGGAACAAATATTCATCACACGGAAAAAATCAAACATCAGTCCGTTTTGCCATGAGTATTCAGATTATTTTATTACGATCCTTTTGATATATTTTTTATTGTCTAATGGATAAATTTAAAATTATTAATTATCTAAATTTAATCATTTTCTGGTTTTTTCTTTTTCGGGTAAATGAGGAGGCCCTGACATGATTTTTATGTGATCGTTTTGACATATTCGGATGAAATGCATTATGCGAGAAATTATTAATTTCATTTTGTAATACGAGGGAACAAATTTAGTTTGTTTTGCCACAAATTTAGTACGAGGGAACAAATATTCATCACACGGAAAAAATCAAACATCAGTCCGTTTCGCCATGAGTATTCAGATTATTTTATTACGATCCTTTTGATATATTTTTTATTGTCTAATGGATAAATTTAAAATTATTAATTATCTAAATTTAATCATTTTTCTGGTTTTTTCTTTTTCGGGTAAATGAGGAGGCCCTGACATGACGACAGCGGTTGGCGGAGCGGCCGCGGTGGCGTTGTGCACACCAGTGACGAATCACAGTGAGCCAAGACGCGCGGGCGGGCGCTCTCGACGAGCGTGGACCCGGAGTGCCAAGGCTTGGCGGCGCCACCGCAATCAGGTCACTGGAGCCCTGCGGGCAGCGCGCAAACGTAGCAGTGGAGGCCGAGCGCCGCGGCGACGAATCCGGCGCTTGCGCGGCGTCCTGGCGGCCGATCTCTGGTGGGCTTGTAGAGGACGCGTCAACGCACCTCTCCATATCCGACGATTTGAACGTAGAGGCTCGTCGAATTGGTGGCGCCGGCGGCAACCTACGGGGCGCGGGAGAGAGAGGAATGAGAGGGGTGTCTGCGGCATTTTTGTGTGAAAACCTATGAACCTTAGACAAATTGCAAACAACTCCCTCACTGTGTTAATCTGTGAACTGCGGGGCACGGTTTCATTTTTCCAATGATTTTTCTGTAGAAAAGACAGTGTGACCGGTGGGAACCGTTGAATCTAGAACGGACGGCTCATAGAGACAGGCGGAACACGTGTCGTCTCCTGATTGGTAGAAATTCAGATGAAGAGTAGCGGGGGCTCTGAGAACGCGCGGATTCTGCCGTGTAGTAGGCATTTGGAACCGAGGTACGTCTGATCCTATAACCTGGGAGTCAGTGGGAAGAGAAGGAAAGCCCACTATGAAAAGTACACTTTTTAGTGTCAAACATGTGTTTCTAAGTTAAAAAATTCAACGAAAATCAGATGCAGACATGCAGGTATATGTGTGTGCAAAATTTTAAACTTGAACATGACCATTTTGGGATCGGTAGAACAATCATAAGATATGCAGGATCGATAGTTTAAAACATGTAACTAGTCTACAAAACTTCAAATTCCTCTGAGTTGGATCCTATTCGTAATACAAATCTCGCTAGATGTCAACATATCTATTCGTATTAGGGCATCTCCAACGGTTCGATGTAAACGGACCGCGCACCGTTCGGAAATGCCCGCGGCTGAAAAAAACTCAGCTCAACGGCTTGACGTAAAATGTCCGAGCTGTCCGTGGTAAACGGTCCGTCCTGTCCCTGCGCTTCCTCTTTAACCGCTCACGGCACCAGATGACATGGACACAAATTAAGATTAGAAAGTTTTCATTAATGCATAATATAATTAGCCTTTCTAATAACACCTAAAAATGGCGCCGACGTCACAGGGGCTACTTGCAGTCGCTCACCCTACTGACCATCGGAGCCGCCTGCGCCGGACAGCCCAGCGCCGCCGTCGCCCCAGAGCGCGCACTGGCAATGTCGCCGCTGCTGCGGCGTCAACCCCTGGAACGCCATCCTCGCCCGGTGGGTTGTATTCGCCTTTGCCAGTCCTTCCTCCAGCCTTCGATGCGCCTGGCCCTCCTCCAGGGCGTTCATCCAGCGCGACCTCTCCGCTTCCGTCTCCGGCGCCTCCCTCGCACGGGCGCCACCGCCACGGCGTCTACATCGGCGTCCCTCTCGGTCCTTGTCGTTGCAGCCACTGCAACGCCTTCCGCCATAATGATCTTTGGCTGAGACGCCGAGTCGCACGTACTCACACTCGGCGTCCAACCGTGCGCACACTGCTAGGGACTCCTCCAGAGCGGCGAGCTACCGCCTCTGTTGCTCCAGGCGGTGCACCTGCCAAGGGTCGTGGCGATGCGTCTCGAACGAGGCAAGGACCACCCTCTTCTCGAGAAAGTCGAGGTCGTCGCCCTACTCCTCTTCGTCGACCTCATGGCGCAGCGGCTCGGCGTGCTCCCAGCCTGGGGGCCGTCGGCGTGTTGTGTAACAGCCCGTTTGTAACTTTTCAAAATTGTGTGCAATAAAATGGATATCCATGTCATCATTTACATATATGGTTGCATTTAATTAAATATGTGTCCCAAATGATTTTTCCAAATTTAAACTCTTATTTAAATTCAAATGGTTTCAAAATATTTCAAATGAAGTTTCAAATTATGTATAAATATTCAACCGAGATAGTATTATAACTATTTTGAAACTAGTAAGAATTGTTAAAAGTTTTTATTTTATTTCTTTTCTGTTTATGTTTAAATTACAAAACAAGAAAACATTAAAGAAAAGAAAAATAAACACAGTACAAAAAATAACAGCCGGCCGAGATGGGCCAACTCCTGGCCCATCTCAGCCCACGGCCAGCCCGACCGGCCCACTCCTCTCTCCTCCTTCCTCGTACGGAGCTCGCCCGACCTCCCTTTCCAGGTAGCAATGGCGCCTCCCCACTGCCGAGTGCGCCCCACTGCTCGCCCCCACCTCCTCCTCTCCTATTTAGCTCCCCGCGAACCTAACCCTAGCCCTATTGCTCTCCTCCCCCGCCGCCGCGCGCCCTCCTCCGCAACCGCCGTCGCCATGAGACCCGCGCCTCCGAGCTCCCCACCGGCGCACCAGTGACGTCTTCACCGTCCCCGTCACGCCAGGAGCTGCGCCGCTTCTCCCTCTGCTTCCTCGACGCCAACCGCAAGATCCGCGTCCACCGCTCCGTCCCCTACGTCATTGATGCCGCCGCGGCTCCGCCTCCGTTTTCGAGACCGTCCTCTCCACTTCCGCCGTCCCCGCGCCTCCACCGCTCGCCAGCAGCCTGCCCTCGGTGAGCCGCATCCATCCCCTCTCTTTTCCCCGATGTTCCCCTCCGTTGTGTACCAGTAGCGCCGCTCGCCGGATATGCCGATGTCGGCATCGCGCGCGGCCGTGTCCCGCGCGCACGAACACGAGCACACTGTGCTTTCCCCCTCAGTCCCGAGTACACGCACGCACGGACCACTCTTCAGGCACCCGAACGCACGCCCCAGAACTGCACCTACCGCCGTCGAAAAGGTCGCCGCCGGCGAGTTCCTCTCCGCCGCAGCTCACTTCCTAGGGAAATTTCAGTTTCGTCAGAGTTAGGATCCGGGGCTCAGTTTAAAAAGAATCTTTCGCTTAGCTTCACAACACCACGATCCAACCCACTGGTTAGCAGCGCCGATCCGTGCGTAGCGCTCGCTCCAGAGTTCGAATCCCCTCCGGCGCAGTGGAAAAAGGCGCATTTTTGCGTTGCTCGCTGACAGGTGGCCCCACCGGCCAGTGACCGTGGGTGCGCATCCCGCCAGCGTGGCACCAGGACCCATCGGCAGTCACTGGGTGTGCCCCGTGAAGGAGATATGCCCTAGAGGCAAATAAATAAGTAGTATTTATTACATTATCTCATAAGTTTATAATAGGTTTGTGTATTATGCTATAATTGTATTAATCGGAATTATTAATACATACATAGACAACCAGGTCCCTAGTGAGCCTCTATATGAACTAGTCCATTGGGCAACAGTTGATCGAGATTCCCGATCAAGGACAATGACGTCGGTTGACAGTGTGGTCATCTTGTTAGTTGAATAAGATGATGGACATACGCAAAGTATTGCAATAAGATCGTATTACGATGTTTGTCATTTGCAACAGATAAGAATTTGATAGCTTATTCCTTAGACCGTGAGACCGTACTTATTGATGCTTCGTAGGGGTGCTTTGAGAGCATCAAACGTTGTGTCTTATATAGCATGACAATAACGGTGTCCATCTTGGGTATTTCAAAAGAGCATCGAGACGTAAGGATCAAGAGCGGGATTTGTTCATCCTTGTAATGGAAAGATACTCTGGGCCCACTCGGTGAGATTACATCTATATAGCTGCGCAGCTTATGACTAGGTCATGGAGATGTAATATCACAAACGAGTTAATAACCTTTGTCGGTAACGAGATACAACAAAGACATCGGTGGGTCTACGATCATATCCCGGACAAGGTAGTATCGCAGAAACAAAGGGAATGAATATTATATTTACTAGTAAAATGCCCGTGCGTTGCAACGGGACATAAAGGACGTTAAATTGGGTTCTACTTGATTTGTCATTTAATGGCAGAAATACGGTGTATTGATCAAATCCATTAACTTTTTGATTGATAAAAAATAGTATTTCTTTCACGATTTGAACCCCTTCAACTTGGGATCAGTTAGAGATTTGAAATTTTTAAGTGCTGGTTTACGAAAACATAGTCCATGTCGAAAAGTTCAGTTGGATCGAAATGATGGACGAGCAACCAAAAACTCTTTGCACGAACATGCCCCTACGTTGCAACAGAGAGAAATCTATGTAGCATTTTCCCACAAAGTAATATCTTGATGATACCGCCATCGTGTGTCTCAACCTAAAAATATATATTTAAATATATATTTGTGATGTTCCAACCAAGATTTGATATACAAATATTCATAAGTGATGACATGCGCATAAATAGAAATGTTGTTTCCAATTTCAAATGCTCTGTGAATGGAGCAAAGGTAGCTAAAATAAAAGAAACTAATTGCAGTTTGAAAAATATCAAAGGAGAGTAAATTTGTAGTGAATGACATTGGAGATATGAGTAAGGTCTTCCACACACGCGAGCATGATAAATAACTTCTTGTTATATTTTGAAATGCAAATATTGGTTATTCATATAATTTGACATACAAGACTTCACAACATAAGATAAAACACCCTGTTTTTCTGTACCATTCTCTTCTTCGTTGAACTCTTAGCAATTTCACCCTGCCCATTGTGCTTTTACCTTGATCCATAATTTGAACAGAAGAATTCTTCCAACTATGGGATGTCAACATGAGATTTTCACTTTCAGGTTCTTGCAAGTAAACGATCCCCAATTGGATCGATGTTACCTCTGTTGTTGTAAGCCTTGTATAGAAAGGATCAGCCATGTCCTTAAGCTCTCAGGGCAGTTCTTCAGTCCCTTCCTTGGCAGAAGCTACACCGCCAAAGTTGCTAAGGTTTCACAAATATATGATCAATATTTACCATCAATTAGAACACATGGGAAATATATATACGCATAAGTGTGGCTAAATTTCTTTCCCATCATACATCCTAATACCAACACAAACGTTAATCTTTTCACTTATTTTTGTCTAACTATGGATGATTTCATGGCAAATCATGAAATCCCTTGTGAAATATTAGAACTCAAACACATACGGAAAAACCAAAAAGTCAGATCAGTCTTAACTTACTCTTCTTCAATCTTTGCCATCCTCAGCCATTGTACAAATAACGGTTCGACATTATCTATAGACTACAGGTTAAATGAAGACATTGCTCTGAACGTCAAGCTTCATCCTCATCCTTGCAATCAAGCAAACAGAACCTTGCACTTGCACAACTATAGCCATTTGGATAATCCTGCTCATTAGCCTCAATTATGATGCCATTTTACCCCTTCCCTTATGTGCAAGGATTTCTGTAACACACTAACAACACACTCGAATCTGTTCTTGAGCACAATAGAGTAACATTAGCTGACCTGACAGGAACCGAAGTAGCTCACCAGTTAGAGTTTGCTATGGAAGAACGCCACAAAATTGACAGGCGCAGTGGGGAGGTCGTCTTGACTAACCACCATGCACCAGACGGGCCAGCGCTAGCCCAGCCGGAGGACCTCGAGTAGCCCAGCTACAGATCGAAGCTGAGGACCTCGGAGGCTTAGTTGTTGGCAACGTTGACGACGACGGCATATCGAACGGTCTGGGGCGGAGACGATCGGGGACGGGGATTACTCCAACCCTAGGTCCTGGCCGGAGTACGTGGCGCAGGTCAGCCGTAGAAGACGCCGCCGGTGGAGAGGATTCACATATTGAATCGAGATCGTCTTGCCGACCAGAGAGCTTGTAGGTGGCCATGGGCACGAGCTGGTTAGCCCCTGGAGGCGGCGGTCAGGGGCTCGACCTCGCTGGCTCGCCATAGGCCCGCTCGATCTGGCGTAAGTGGCGCGTGGTGGCGGCTGGTTTTCCGTGCGTGAGGATCAGAGGAAAGCGACGCGATGTATTGCATGGAGAAGGACGATTGGGCATAGTTCAGGGATTGCGGGTTGATTCCCATATTTTTTAGGGGGCGTTTTGCAAAAGTGGCACGACGTACCATCCTCACCGTTATAGGACATATTATATAGTAGAGATGGTTCAACGACGATATTCGTTGAATGCACAGGGGCCGTCATATACATCCAGGTATCCCTGACGGTCATTGGTGAGCGGAGTGTTCTCGAACCGTAGCGTAACAAACTTAAGGTCTTAACGACACCAGGAGATAGGTTCTGGAATAATATAGGATTTTGTTGGAGAGAGAAATGATCCGGAAAGAGTTCCGGTGGTCCGGAAGGAGTTCCGGGAAGGTCTGGAAGGGTTCCAGGAATGTCCGAAAGTTGTTCGGGTGGTTCGGAAAATGTTTCGGAGTCACGGGATATAAAAAAAGGGGGCTCCCACCTACATGGGCCCTAAGAGGGCCCAAGAGGGGGAGCCGCACCACCAAAGGAAAGGGGGGGCTTGGGCCCCCTAGTCCGAGTTGGACTAGGAGGGGGGCCAGCCCATGGGGGGTTCGGCCGAACCCCCCTCCCTCTCCTCCTTTAGTCCCACATGGGGGAGCTAGGGAGTTTGCACACCCCCTCCCCCCTTTATATAGCAAGGAATATTAATTGGATTAATTCATTGAAAATACAATTAATTGTATAACAGGCCGGCCGAGTTGCTTCTCCGCCCGTTTTGCCCCCTCTCTCCACCTAAGCTATACCGCCGGGCGCCGTTGCCCTGCGGGATTCCAGATAAGATCTACCCCTGTGACGAGGTGTTAACTCGACAAGTCCCAGGGTTGTGCACCCCGGGTTGATTGATGGGGAGAGAGATGAGTGCAAGGTGGTCACGACGGCTGACAAGCAAGGATTTACCCAGGTTCAGGCTCCCGGAGGATAACACCCTACTCCTGCTTGTCTGATTATTGATGCGAGTTGTGGTTACAATGGCGAGATTGCGATCTTGCTAGGGTTTGTGCTGTGGCTATGAGCGTGTCCCTGGGACGAGGAACCCTCCTGGCTTTATAGGCAGCCAGGTCTCGGATGGTTGGTGCCGATGGCAACTACAGATATGGCAGGTTATGCTTCCTAACCGACTTGGACTAGGTTACATGGTACCCCGCGTGGGCCTCCTGTGGGCCTTTCCATCCTTGGCGCGGCCCAGGTAGCCTAATCGTGGGCTACCCGCAAGGCAGCCCCACGTCACCCTGTGATTTCAGTTGGATCTGAATGACCGGGAGTTGTCGTTAAGCTCCGTATGTTTGCGAGTGCTCGGAGGTAAATCTTTTTGAGGAGCCTGGGCGATGTCGTCTCGCCCCCTCAGCCCCCGCGCCACCCCTCCTGCAGCCGTCGGCGCCTCCCCCCTGCCGCCGACGCCTCGCCACCTTCTGCCCGACGCCCGACGCTCGTCGACGCAGGTCATCGTCGACACCCCGTCGTCATCGTCTTCGTCATCGCGGCAAGTTCTCCGCGACCTCGAGGTCGGCTACGTACGACTTCATCGTCAACGCTTGTGCGGGAGCGTAATCCCCGCTATCGGTCTACATGGAGGTAATGTAACCCGTTCCGCCACCGTTATCACATGTACTAGATAGATAGATTCTGGCTAGTTAGGGTTTCGTTCGCTAGAAAAATTATTGTTTTCTGCACCGTAACCCCTTCAGTGGTATCAGAGCCGATCTATGCGTAGTACTGCTGGTACGGTTAGAACTCATGTTGAATGAGGACGTATTTCTTATATTTGCTACCCTCTAGCGTGCACTTGCGATGCCTTCGGTACTGAGTTCATGAAGCGGCCCGGACCGACTTTACGCGTACGCTTACGCGAGACTGGTTCCACTACTGACATACGGCTTGCACCGTATCTGTGGCTGGCGGGTGTCTGTTTCTCTCTCTCTAGTCGGCAAAGCATTTTCAATGGAGGGCCCGAAAGGGATGCTTAAACATGCAATTATACGATCGACATTGTGGCACAAAGTTCGTAGGTAGGGAAGCGATTCTCTTACGATTAAGCCTATTTGCCACGTAAAACTTGCAAAACTAAATAAAGCTAGAGGCGTCTAACTTTGTTTTGCAGAGGCGTTATTTTATGTGACATGGTTACGGTAAGTTTTGATATTACTCGTACTGTCGGAGGCAATGGAGGGCTCCGTAGACTCGGAGCCATGCCGGGGCGCCGGGGGGCCAGGCACATGGCGTCATGAAGGTCCAGGCGCATCGACCATGTCACATCACACTTCATTGCCTCATTATTGTGTGATGTTGTGTGTGCATCCTATTGATTGCTTATATGCTAGATATACAACGGTAGCATCTTGAATAGGATGATCCCTAACAAATACCAAAATTGTGTTCTCCCTCGTTGCGCACCACCAAGAAAGTTCTACGTTATGAGGCAGGCCGTGATGATCGGGTGTCGCACATCTCGTCGTTCGCATACAGTGGGTGTAAGCCATGTTGCACGCGCAGGGTCTTCGAGGTTTGATTGGCGAGCCTAGCATATTCAGAAATATGGCCTCGGAACACGGGAAGATCGAAAGATCGAGCATGAGTCACAGAGTTGTTGTGATCGACATTTTATGTCCACCTTTGAAGCTGTGCTGCCGGCCGTGATGATCGGGGGTGGTGTGGTGGATGAGGGTCGTGTAATCGCTATCATTATTTTTTTGGGGATAATAATTTTGGGTGTGGTGTGTTTTGATAATGTGATTATAAAACTAAAACTCACCTATATATTATAAAATTTACCTTACCTCTTTTGCGATCACATCTGTAGACTACGCAACTATACTTCGGTTACTTCCTCAAGAGCCCGGATTCTAGCTTAGAAGCCGACGGGTCCAACTTCATCAGATGGTACAAGGGTTTTAGAAACATCCTCGAACACAACAACATTATGTATGTTCTCGATGAATCGTTAGGAGAAAGACCAGGGGATTCTGCAAGCGAGGAGGAGGAAGATGATTTCCGTAGGCGTCGAGACATATTAATCGAAGTGGAGATCACCATGACCGTATGCCTAGCACCTGAGTTGAAAGAGTTATTTCGACGCAAGGAGACATGCGTCATGATTGATGCGATAAAGACACACTTCGGGGTTGAATTAAAGCGTGAGCAATTCAGGCAGCTTAGAATGTTCCAGACCATCCATATGGAGGAGCATACCTCTCTGGAGACACATTTGAAGAGATTGTATGGCATCTACTTCCAGCTGACGATGGTCTTCGATTACTGGATGACAGATTCTTGTGCCATTCGGACTGTCCTGATATCTCTACCTCCTAGCTATGAGAAGCATGTGCGCAAGTACATTTTGAAGGCCGACGATATGAACTTCTACAAGTTCGTGTCTGAATTTAAATCTCAGAAAGTTGATTCCATCGAAGAAGAGATCTTCGATGCTACAGGTATATATTTGATATATACATAATTATGAATTCGCCTCTTGATACATGATGAAGTATTTGATACTTGTTCTGTTTGTGAAACAGGTCCTGATTATCACATATATGCGGCGCAGTATGATGTGACCTGGCGCTGAAGATGGTGATCAAGGAGTTGATGGCCATTTGGTGTTCACGTCCTCGAGTTATCATAGTTAACATTAATAGTTTTTTATAAGATCTTTTGTAATAGTGAGCGAGTGTGTGTCTTGATTGTTACAAGACAAAGTTATTCATGTAATAAGACAAGTTCAGTTGTTTTATGTTATGGAACAAGCCAGTTGTTTTATATTATGAATAAAGATTCCACATCTCAATTACATCGATTGTATGATAAGTGTTCATAATTGTAGAAATGATAAAATAGCGTGTCCTATGAATAAGAGTTTTATTACTAGAACAAACACCGTCAAGTTTAGTCATAAAGGCAATGAAAGAAGTAATGGATAATTTTGGTCAATTTAAGTATTTTGAGTGCCAAATTGATTAAGCTTGAAATGGAGTATTGAAGTAGCAATACAAGAGGAAAGTAATTGAGAGTCATTTTTAATGATTAATTAATGGTGTTTTTGCTTGATCCGAATTCTTCTATGATTACTGGTAAATAGGATTATTTGCCTGATAAATCATAAGTCTGAAATTAATTTGATAAGAGATCAAATGGGGTTTTTTCAGAAGAAAGAATGGTGAATATTATATTCACAAGATTCGATCAAAGGACAATATTTTTGAATTATGGTTTCAACATAAAAGACTTGTGGAAATATGTTTCACAATATTATAATGTCATGTATGGTGATATATGGGGTATTATAATCATACTCTATTTTAAATAAAGTGTGGTCTGTCAGAATCAGTCTTAGAAACTCCTAATATGTTCGAAACATTATAGTCGATGTCCACTTTAGAAAATAGAT
This sequence comes from Poa annua, assembly GCA_026929855.1. NCBI lineage: Eukaryota > Viridiplantae > Streptophyta > Magnoliopsida > Poales > Poaceae > Poa > Poa annua. Next base: position 86,657,747 of record CM049430.1, read on the forward strand.
ATTTTTCCCAACGAGAATTTGTGGGATCGACAGTAGTGTCGACATGTATATGATTATATGATAATTCAGAATATACATGAATAGTTCTTTGTAGATTGCTCGCATTGAATGAGAGTGTATTCCAAAACAAAATAGAAACAAAACTTAGTTTGTTGTCTATGTAATTCCGAGGAAAAGATGATTTTTCGAATTATGGTTTATGGATTGGAATTAGAAGCTTGAAATAAGGTGTCAGACCTATGTTGGAAGGTGTTCCAAAGAGTATATGTCTACAAATGAAAATTTGGTGATTAAGAGTGAGGGAGACTAGAAAATTGTTTTCTGCTTGCAATCCTCTTTATAAAGATCATAATATTTTCATGAAATAAGCTTCTAAATAAAGTGTTGTTATATTTAATATTGCTGTCAGGTCACAGCACAATATTGAATGTTTCAGATCTTGTTGACAGATCAAGGTGCACTTTGTGAATACAAAGAAAATTGAGAAAATATCAGAATATGAACAAAGGCTTTTTCAGCCTGGAAATCCAAGTTTCATTTGAAAGGATTAAAAGAGTAATTGTTGCTACAATTCTTATTAGAGGAATAAGATTGTTTAATCATCATATAAAGTGTTATATGAGAAATGTGACTATAAGAAAGACGTGGAAGCATGTCTTGTCAAGAAAAGTGTCTTGGACAAGATCAAATTTGTTGACTACATTTATGTAGACATGCTTGAAATCTGAAGGATTTGTATTAATGTAATACTGTAGTTTGTATTGAATTCGAATTGATAATAGATCAATGATTTTGGTTTGACCAAAATGTCGATTTAAGTGGGAGTCAAAGTTAGTTTACTCAGGTGAAATATGTGGAGAACATATTTTTGAGTGGGAGCTTAGGAACTCAAATATGTGGATGGCATGTTTTTGAGTGGGAGCTCGTGTTCTCAAATATGTGGAGACATATTTTGAGTGGGAGTCGAATTCATCTTGTGTAAATGACACATTGTGAAATTGTACCAGAAGAATAGATAAGAAGGATGAAGTTGTGAAACTATTTGAAAGTTTGTGTCTATTTGGAATAGAACGGAAATTTTAAATAGTTAGTCGAGTTGTTTTGGATTATATCTGAGGAGTCAGAATAGAGTCAAAAGGATGGTCTTTTGAAATCCAATTGATCAATAAGAGTAATGATACATGGTAGTAATGGTTGTGTGACATGTTGGTCTATTATGTAATATTAGACATCATACAGAAACCATATTATCTGCTCGATAAAATATAACCGATGTTCCTAAGAAAAGAACAATTGTAAAAGTAAATTAGGAATTTACTGGAAGTAGAAGTGCGTTAGTTGATGGATTGCCATTAGAATGTCAAGTTTTCTACATTGGTGTGAAAGTATGTAGATATCGCGAGTTTGTAACTGTTACAAGGGGCTCATTGTGACTGAGTGTGTTTTTCTAGACAGTTATCTGGTTGGTATAATCAGAGTAAGCGCTGGGAAACAGAACTCTCACTTAGGTACGGTATTTGCATGTATGTTATTGGATAACATGGTGATATCAAACAAGTTGATATCAGTGAATCGCAAAAGTATGCACAATCATGTATTATGCAGATTGTCAGAGTAACACTCTTCCACAAGCAAGTATTATCAAATGATTCTTATTTGATAAGGGATTTTGATAAAGTAAAATGCAGCTAGTTTATTTGTACTCTAGTGCAAGTGGGAGACTGAAGGAGATATGCCCTAGAGGCAAATAAATAAGTAGTATTTATTGCATTATCTCATAAGTTTATAATAGGTTTATGTATTATGCTATAACTGAACTAATCGGAATTATTAATACACGTATGATACATAGACAACCAGGTCCCTCGTGAGCCTCTATATGAACTAGTCCATTGGGCAACAGTTTATCGAGATTCCCGATCAAGGACAATGACGTCGGTTGACAGTGGGGTCATCTTGTTAGTTGAATAAGATGATGGACATACGCAAAGTATTATAAGATCATATTACGATGTTTGTCATTTGCAATAGATAATAATTTGATAGCTAATTCCTTAGACCGTGAGACCGTACTTATTGATGCTTCGTAGGGGTGCTTTGAGAGCATCAAACGTTGTGTCTTATATAGCATGACAATAACGGTGTCCATCTTGGGTATTCCAAAAGAGCATCGAGACGTAAGGATCAAGAGCGGGATTTGTTCATTCTTGTAATGGAAAGATACTCTGGGCCCACTCGATGAGATTACATCTATATAGCTGCGCAACTTATGACTAGGTCATGGAGATGTAATATCACAAACGAGTTAATAACCTTTGTCGGTAACGAGATACAACAAACACATCGGTGTGTCTACGATCATATCCCGGACAAGGTAGTATCGCAGAAACAAAGGAATGAATATCATATTTATGGTTCAACGACGATATTCGTAGAATGCACAGGGGCCGTCATATACATCCAGGTATCCCTGACGGTCATTGGTGAGCGGAGTGTCTCGACCATGTCTGGAGTGTTCTCGAACCGTAGCGTAACAAACTTAAGGTCTTAACGACACCAGGAGATAGGTTCTGGAATAATATAGGATTTTGTTGGAGAGAGAGAAATGATCCCGAAAGAGTTCCGGTGGTCCGGAAGGAGTTCCGGGAAGGTCTCGAAGGATTCCAGGAATGTCCGAAAGTTGTTCGGGTGGTTCGGAAAATGTTTCGGAGTCACGGGATATTAAATAGTATTTAAATATATTAATTATGAATTAATTATATTTTATATTAATTTAATATTAATTAAACAAAGGAAAAAAGGGGGCTCCCACCTACATGGGCCCTAAGAGGGCCCAAGAGGGGGAGCCGCACCACCAAAGGAAAGGGGGGGCTTGGGCCCCCTAGTCCGAGTTGGACTAGGAGGGGGGCCAGCCCATGGGGGGTTCGGCCGAAACCCCCCCCCCCCTCTCTCCTCCTTTAGTCCCACATGGGGGAGCTAGGGAGTTTGCACACCCCCTCCCCCATTTATATAACAAGGCATATTAATTAGATTAATTCATTGGAAAATACAATTAATTGTATAATAGGCCGGCCGAGTTGCTTCTCCGCCCGTTTTGCCCCCTCTCTCCACCTAAGCTATACCGCCAGGCGCCGTTGCCCTGCGGGATTCCAGATAAGATCTACCCCTGCGATTTCAGCTGGATCTGAATGACCGGGGGTTGTCGTTAAGCTCCGTATGTTTGCGAGTGCTCGGAGGTAACTCTTTTTTAGGAGCCTGGGCGACGTTGTCTCGCCCCCTCAGCCGCCGCGCCACCCCTCCTGCAGCCGCCGGCGCCTTCCCCCTGCCGCCGGCGCCTCGCCACCTTCTGCCCGACGCCCGACGCTCGTCGATGCAGGTCATCGTCGACACCCCGGCGTCATCGTCTTCGTCATCGCGGCAAACTCTCCGCGACCTCGAGGTCCGCTACGTACGACTTCATCGTCAACGCTTGTGCGAGAGCGTAATCCCCGCTATCGGTCTACATGGAGGTAATGTAACCCGTTCCGTCACCGTTATCACATGTACTAGATAGATAGATTCTGGCTAGTTAGGGTTTCGTTCGCTAGAAAAATTATTGTTTTCTGCACCGTAACCCCTTCACCCCGTGCATGGTGAGAAAATCCCAGTGCGCTGCGCTTTAACACTGAGCCCCCTGGTTCCCTGTAATTGCACAGAAGTCCTTCCAGTTGTTTTTCCCATCACAGACAGGTCGTGGAAAATTTCAGAGAACACCCTAGTTTTAAAAATGTAATAACTTTTAATTTATAAATCCAAATAAAATAAACTTTATATATTTTTATATCAGAAAAATACAGTAAACATTAATATCACACTCTTATGTCATTTTGCATTATTTATTTTAAATGCTTTGTTTAAATTAACAAATGCACTTAAATAATTAAATCTGTAATGTGTACGGTAATAAATATATAATGCCCTAATTCTATTTAATATGTCCATATCTTTTATACCATGTCTTGTCATGCTAATAAATATTTAATTTGAGTTGATGTTGAATAATCTTCAATTAAATACTAAATGTGGATTGTGTTGGGCAATTAAGTAATTAATGCCTATTTCCATTTAACTTAATTAAATCACCACACCTGCTATATATTAAGTAACATTTAAATTGTTGGCTACACAAATAACTTGCACCCTAGTCTTTTGCCGGGATTTCATCCCCGCTTTAACTTGACCGAATCACCTCATACCATATTGCACCATCATTTGATTTCGCATTTTTCTCTTTATTGATTATTGTTTCCTATTGTCTGTGTTTGGCTTTCTTTGGGTAGACGACGACGTGTCTGCTGTGAGTACCTACGATACTGAGGTTCCAGCTTTTGTGCCAGGCCACGAGCTGCCAGGCAAGATTCTGCTAACCGGTTAGACGATTGTTTGGTTTTCATTCTTGCCTTTTGATCTATGCTATCCTAGTTATCGATTCTTGAACTGCGATCCCATCACATGTTTCTCATGCAGCCTATACAGCTTTATCCCCACAACCTATAACCCCTTACATGTTTATCTGTTGGCCTCTGCGAGTCGTAGTGCATGCTTAGAATTGGTTGAGCGAGTCGTTCCTTTGTCTTTTATTCCATATGCTTAGTATGATATATTGTTCTACTATAATAAAGTGCTATCTTATTTTGGGGTTCTATAATTAAAAGATAAGCACCAGACGGAAGGCCTTGCGAGGTGCTTTGTTCTGCTCAGTGTCGACCTAGGAACTGAGATTTTGTCCTCGGATCCAATTTTGAGCGCACTAACCACTTGAGGGTGGCCCAATTGAGCCCCCCTCGAATTTGAACGGATCCTCAGCTCGTCCATGTGCCGCAAATAGTTCGGGTTTTCCATTCGCTCATATGCATGTGCAAGATGATGATGTTCGATGAGAGGTTACTTGATACGGGGAGTCATATAGGGGTGGTACGTCGCAAAGCGGACAGTTCCTACTGTGGTTTGAGCCGCAGGGTGGCGTAGTCACAAACTAATGAGTCCGCAATTGATATTCGGCCGGACTCGTGACGCGGGTAACAACTCATATGGGTGGCACTTGGACTTGCTGTAGTGAAGGAATGAGTCGTGTTGAGAGGCCCTAATGTTTTTGATTGGGTTGATCATGCGAGTATGGGTACTGTAGTGCACCCCTGCAGGATATAATCTTATCGATGAGCCGTGTCCACGGTTATGAACGACTTTGGTGATGATGTTGGCTAACAAGATCTAGACAACTTACACGTAATCTTTGTTAATTAATGTGACTAGTAATATAGAATTACTTACACCATAAATGGTAACTAAAATTGTTAATGTGTGAGTATTCCCGGATTACTTCCTCATACTTGGTTGAGGGGGTTAATTCGAGAATGGGTTATGACTGGTGTCAGTTGTGGATGGCTACTCAAACGCTCTCTTATCTCTCTCTAATTAGACGAAAGTTTTAGCGTGTCTCTTTAGGTTGCTAGTGCTGCTGCCGCTAAGTACACTTCCCCCCATACTTTGGGAATCTTACAGTTTTGTAACCTGATAGGTTAAGCTTGTTCGATACGCTTCGGTGTATTGACCCGTTCGCGGGCTGTGGTTTTTCTGCAGTTGAGGATTCTCCGTACGACCAGGTGGGTGGATACTACGTGGAGTTCGACGACGAGATCTACGACGAGTAGTTAGAGTTCCCCTGGGCTACTTCCTGGTGGACTGCGTGGATGGGCCTTCTTTTCCGTTTCGGCTTTGAGCCCTTTGCTTCTTGTCTGTACTCAGACCGGTTTGTTTCTGCTGCATGATGTAATGTTGGGACATGTGTCCTCTGATTGGTGCCATTCGCTATATTTCGCTCAGTGAGAGCTTTTGGATATTATTTCCTTTCTTTGTGTCTTAGGTTTATTTTGTGGTTTCAAATTGTTAAAAATCTGACTCGTATACCATGTGTGTATGGTTGGAGTATACGAGTTGGAAGACTTTTTGGGTTCTTGCGTGCACAATCTGGAAACGTATATGACGCTGGGGTCGCCAAGAGCTGTCGGCCGATGATCCATTCCGAGCCTGGCCTGCTTGTTTCCTGGGATTGGTAACCCCAGTATGTTCTTGGTTGTGTGGCCCAACCGATACGTTTCGTCTGTGTAGCTTGAATTCAGGGTATGACAGTTGGTATCAGAGCTTAAACGCCCTCAGGTTCCCTTCTACTGGTCGTTGTTTGAGTCTAGAAAAATTATTTTGTAGTTATCAGGAAAATCTTAAACGCGAGAGTAGGAATTCTGTTCTTTTACTTCTTTCCCCACCCACCCACCCTGTTCTTCTGGTAAGAAGGTGTTACGATAATTCCCTTCTCACCTTAATTTTAAAATTTAGGACATCGCGTGTTCTGGGTTTTCCGTAGTACCATAGTTGCAGGTGTTGAAGGTTGCTTTTGTCGTTTTGGTAGTTATCAACTTCTTCGGCTATGTTCAGTTTCAATCTTGAATCAATCAGTTGTTCTTCTACTTTTCACTGGAATCTTCTCCTTGTCATTGTACAATTCTTTTTGTGCAATCAATCCTTTTGTTTCCGGAGGCTAACTTCTACTTCAAACTGCTATGTAGATGGCGCACTCTCACGTGGTGCGTAAGACCCACTGCGAGCAGACTACCGGTTACCCGAAGCTTCTCAGAAGCATGGTTGACTATGTCGGTTTCAGCTTTCTTCCGGAGTACCAGGTGTCCGAGATCCCCAGAGATTACGGACATACCTTCTACAGAGCTGTTGTTTGGATCAGGGGCGATGATGGTGATACTGTGCACAAGCACGTGGCTGAGGCTTCCACTGTGGACATGGCAGTACACTTAGCAGTTTACGATGCAGCTCTGGCTCTGCGCAGGGACTACTACTGTTTCAACTACCCTCCGTTCTGCTACGTTCCATACTACCCCTACACGGACTCTCAGTACGAGCTCGAGTTCTTGACAAGACCGCTCAGTTTGGACAGTCTTCAGACTCAGTTGCTGGGACTCTACGCTTGGAGATAGCAGTAGTCCGTCAGCAGCTGCAGCGGGCACTCTCTCACCTGGGTCAGTACGACAGGAGGAACGTCACACCAGACGCTTTCCCGAGGTTCCAGCTCGCTTTTTCGAGTCGTCTGTCTGTTGTGGGTGGATACACTCTAGAGCGTGGTCCTCTGATCACTACTTCTCCAGACCACGTTGGACCACTGCTGTACAGGAAGCAGACGCCAGATGCCTACTCCCCTGAGTTTCCACGCATTGTGCAAGAGTACCACGTGTACTGCGATCGTCGTTACACCCATCGCATCACCGGAGAGGGGTGCACAGTTTCGTCTTCTGATGGAAGCGCGAGCTAGTCTTCGAGTTGTATCTCTTTCTTTGTTGTAGTAGCTATCCTTTGTACCGAAACCGTGTTGGTTGTACGGATGGTTAACTTGTACTAGTAGTTGTCCTTGTAGTACTGAAACCTTGGTGGTTGTACTGATGGCTAACTAAGTGTATGGTTATGAACTTTTGCTATGAGAAGCTTATCCTTGTTATCCTACAGTTTGCAACTGTTTTCTAAGCAAGAATTCGTCTTTCCAAGTTTTCCCTGGCTTTATGTATCTTGTTGCTATTCTAATATCCAATGTCTCCAGGATGACGAACACCAGGAACAACCGCAATGCGGAAGGTGAACCACAACCGCCTCCGATCACTGAGTTGCTTGGTCAGATGACCCAAGTTCTGGCTCAAATGGCAGAGCACGAAGCCTACCAGAACAACCACGGGCATCACAATGAAGGCAATGCACGTGTGACCGTCAAGGACTTCCTCAGTATGGGCCCAAGGAACTTCGCTTCCCCCACTGAGCCGCTGGAAGCTGATGATTGGCTTCGCGAGATGGAAAGGACCCTTGCTATCGCCCACGTGGCTGAGCAAGACAAGGTGCCTTACGTGTCCTACCTGCTTAGGGGCAAGTCTGCCTCATGGTGGGAGAACTTCCAGGCAATGAGAGCTCCCCGGGTGGTCACCACTTGGGGGGAATTCAAGACAGCATTCCTGCGCCACCACATCCCAGAAGGTCTCATGGACAGGATGCGCGAGCAATTTAACTCGCTGACGCAAGGCAGGATGGACGTGATGGAGTACAATGGGGAGTTCAATCGCCTTGCTCGTTACGCTGGAGATGAGGTGAACACTGAGGTCAAGAAAATGGCCAAGTTCCGCAAGGGTTTCAACCCCGCGCTCAAGTACAAGCTGAACCTCGTCAAGGCTGATAACTTCGAGGACCTCGTCAACATCGCGCTCAATGTGGAGCATGGGCGCAAGATCTTCGAAGAGTCGCGCAAGCACTCTCGTGAGAGCAACTCTTCTTCATCGTCAATCGCCGCCGCTCCTACTCAGAAGCGTCGGATCTGGGTGCCTAACAGCGCCTTCGCACGAGCTACCTACGTGACAGGACCTCCAGGACTCGCGCCTCGCCCACCGAACCCGGCTCTTGCTATGAGGGGTTTCAGAGGACCGCCAAGGCCAACGGGCGCTTGCCCCAACGTGACCTGCTACTAGTGCGGGAAACCGGGCCACTACTCCAACAACTGCCCGGAGACCCGTCCTCCTCCACCACCACATCGCCCTGCTCCAACTCAGGCGATGGTCCGCGCACCTGCCCCGACTAGGCCTTTCGTCCCCAACATCAGGCCTCCGGCACGTGCTGCGCGGGTGAACCACATCAGGGCCGAGGAAGCAGAAGAAGCTCCAGAAGTTGTTCTTGGTACACTACCCGTCAACTCTATATCTTCTAGGGTGTTGTTCGATACAGGAGCATCTCATTCTTTCGTTTCAACTAAGTTTGCTGTAACTCATAGTTTACCTAACGAACCCCTCTCGAGAAATCTCACTGTCACTTCCCCCGGCGTTCAGATGACTTCCTCCAAGATAAGCCACGACAATAAAATCCAAATTGGAGGCCATATCTTCTTGGCATCTCTAATAATTCTCGGCAATTCTGATATTGATGTCATTCTGGGCATGGATTGGTTGAAGGCCAATCAAGCTAAGATAGATTGTTCCACAAAGACTGTAACTCTTTCTCATCCTTCTGGACAGATAGTCTATTCTCCAAACCAAACCTCTTCAGCTAAGCTTTTCGCTCTCAATGTTGATCCTCTTCCTTCCATAGAAGCTATTCCGGTGGTCCGAGACTTTCCTGACGTCGTTCCTGAAGAATTACCAAGTATGCCACCTGACAGAGCCGCGGAGTTCATTATTGAACTAGAACCAGGCACTGCTCCTATCTCCAAACGTCCTTACAAGATGGGCCCCAAAGAACTGGCTGAGCTTAAGAGACAGCTATAGGAGTTGGAAAGTAAAGGTCATATTCAACCTAGTACTTCTCCTTGGGGTTGTCCTACTCTGTTTGTCAAAAAGAGGGACACGACTGAGCGACTGGTTGTTGACTACCGGCCTCTGAATAAGAAAACCATCAAGAACAAGTATCCCCTTCCTCGCATTAATGACCTGTTTGATCAACTAGCTGGTGCTAAGGTTTTCTCCAAGTTGGACTTGAGGTCAGGTTATCACCAGATCAAGATCCGTAAAGAAGACATTCCTAAGGCAGCTTTCACCACTCGTTATGGTCTCTACGAATACACTGTCATGTCTTTCGGTCTCAGAAATGCTCCGGCGACTTTCTCACGTCTCATGAACTTCGTTTTCATGGAATACCTCGATAAGTTCATGGTAGTCTATCCCGATGACATTCTTATCTATTCCAAATCCGAGGAAGAACACGGAGAACATCTACGCCTTATCTTGTTGAAGCTCCGAGAACACCGTCTCTACGCCAAGTTCTCCAAGTGTGAATTCTGGCTTCCTAAAGTTTCCTACCTTGGTCATGTCATCTCTTCTGAAGGCATTTCTGTTGATCCAGAAAAAGTGAAGGCCATTGTTGAATGGTTGCCTCCTACATCGGTGAAACAAGTCAAGAGTTTCCTTGGCATGGCTAGCTATTGTCGTCGATTTGTTGAGAACTTCTCCAAAATCGCTAAGCCTCTCACCGATCTTACTAGGAAGGATAGAAAGTTTCTTTGGACTCCAAAGTGTGATGAGAGCTTCAATCTCTTGAAAGCTAAACTTACTTCTATTCCTATTCTGGTTGGCCCAGACACTTCCAAACCTTTCCAAATCTTCTGCGATGCATCTCTTCAAGGACTAGGCGCAGTCCTCTTGCAAGAACGCAAATTTGTGGCTTATGCATCTTGTCAGTTGCAGCCTCATGAGCTCAACTATCGTACACATGATCTTGAACTCGCAGCAATCATGTATGCCCTAAAGGCTTGGAGACCTTATTTGTTGGGGCAGAGCTGTGAGATCTTCACCGACCACAAGAGTCTCAAATATCTCTTCACTCAACCAGATTTGAACCTCAGGCAAACAAGGTGGCTCGAGAAACTCTCAGATTACGATCTTACCATCTCTTACACTCCAGGCAAAGCTAATGTAATGGCTGATGCTCTCAGTCGCAAGTCCTATTGCAACAACCTCATGGTTGAGGACATCCAACCTCCTCTTCACGAAGAATTCAAGAAGCTCAATCTTCAAGTGGTTCCCTCTGGTTATCTTGCAAACTTGATTGCCACTCCTACACTTGAGGATAAGATCTGTGCCGCACAGTTGCGTGATTCTGGTGTCAAGAATATCAAAGACAACATTGGCAAGGATAAGTACAACGGTTTCTCTCTCGATGACAAGGGTACCTTGCTGGTTGAAGAACGCATTGTAGTGCCCAAGCTTGACAGCTTAAGAGAGCTCATTCTCAAGGAGGCTCATGATACTCCGTTTTCTATCCACCCTGGCAGCACAAAGATGTACCAGGATCTCAAGTCAATCTATTGGTGGACCAGGATGAAGCGTGAAATTGCTCGCTATGTGTCTCATTGTGATGTTTGCTGTCGTGTCAAGGCAGTTCATCAGAGACCACCTGGACTTCTTCAACCACTGCAAATTTCTGAATGGAAATGGGACAAGATCGAGATGGACTTCGTTACTGGGTTTCCAAAGTCCAAGAAAGGCAACGATGCAATCTTTGTTGTCATTGATCGTCTCTCCAAAGTGGCTCACTTCTTCCCAGTCAAAGAGACAGTATTAGCTAGTCAGTTGGCAGAACTCTATATGACAAGACTGGTTCCTTTACATGGTGTTCCTTTGGCAATAAGCTCGGATAGTGGAAGTATCTTCACTTCTCGATTTTGGGATAGCTTTCAGAAATCCTTGGGTACTAAACTTCTGTTCAGCACAGCTTACCATCCACAGACAAGTGGACAGGTTGAAAGAGTGAACCAAATTCTGGAGGATATACTCAGAGCTTGTGTTATCTCCTTTGGCATGAAATGGGAGGATTGCCTTCCGTATGCTGAGTTCTCCTACAACAAAACCTTCCAAGCAAGTCTAGGCATGGCTCCCTTTGAAGCTCTCTATGGCCGCAAATGCAGAACTCCTCTGAATTGGTATCAAGCTGGTGAACGTCAATTCTTTGGCCCGGATATTATCCAGGAGGCTGAAGAAAAGGTTCGCATCATTTGTGACAATCTGAAGATTGCCCAGTCTCGGCAGAAAAGCTATTATGATAGCAAGCACAGGGACATGGTCTATGCACCTGGTGATCAAGCTTACCTTCATGTCACTCCTCTGAGAGGCACGCAACGCTTTGGCATCAAAGGCAAGCTCGCTCCGCGTTATGTTGGGCCTTTCAACGTTCTTTCAAGGCGTGGTGAATTGGCTTACCGTCTGGAACTTCCTCCAAACCTCTCCAAAGTGCACGATGTCTTCCACGTGTCACAACTCAAGAAGTGCTTCCAAGATCCAGGGCGTGCAGTTGATCATGGATCAATTGAACTTTGAGAAGATCTCTCTTATGTGGAACAACCGATTCGCATTCTTGACGAAGCTGAACGTTGCACCCGTAACAACATTGTCAAGTTCTACAAGGTTCAATGGTCTCATCATTCTGACAAGGAAGCTACATGGGAACGTGAAGACCACCTCCGTACCGAGTATCCCAACCTCTTCGTTGCTCCATGAAGAATCTCGGGGCGTGATTCCTTTGAAGGGGGGAGGGGAGTGTTGTAACAGCCCGTTTGTAACTTTCCAAAATTGTGTGCAATAAAATGGATATCCATGTCATAATTTACATATATGGTTGCATTTAATTAAATATGTGTCCCAAATGCTTTTTCCAAATTTAAAATCTTATTTAAATTCAAATGGTTTCAAAATATTTCAAATTATGTATAAATATTCAACCCAGATAGTATTATAACTATTTAGAAACTAGTAAGAATTGTTTAAAAGTTTTTATTTTATTTCTTTTCTTATTATGTTTAAATTACAAAACCAGAAAACATTAAAGAAAAGAAAAATAAACGCAGTACAAAAAATAACAGCCGGCCGAGATGGGCCAACTCCTGGCCCATCTCAGCCCACGGCCAGCCCGACCGGCCCACTCCTCTCTCCTCCTTCCTCGTACGGAGCTCGCCCGACCTCCCTTTACAAGTGGCAATGGCGCCTCCCCACTGCCGAGTGCGCCCCACTGCTCGCCCCCACCTCCTCCTCTCCTATTTAGCTCCCTGCGAACCCTAACCCTAGCCCTATTGCTCTCCTCCCCCGCCGCCGCGCACCCTCATCCGCAACCACCGTCGCCATGAGACCCGCGCTTCCGAGCTCCCCACCGGTGCCCCACTGACGTCTTCACCGTCCCCGTCGCGCCATGAGCTGCGCCGCTTCTCCCTCTGTTTCCTCGACGCTAACCGCAAGATCCGCGTCCACCGCTCCGTCCCCTACGTCATCGACGCCGCCACGGCTCCGCCTCCGTTTCCGAGACCGTCCTCTCCACTTCCGTCGTCCCCGCGCCTCCACCGCTCGCCAGCAGCCTGCCCTCGGTGAGCCGCATCCATCCCCTCTCTTATCTGCGTTGTTCCCCTCCATTGTGTACCAGTAGGGCCGCTCGCCGGATATGCCGATGTCGGCATCGCGCGCGGCCGTGTCCCACACGCACGAACACGAGCACACTGTGCTTTCCCCCTCAGTCCCGAGTACACGCACGCACGGACCACTCTTCAGGCACCCGAACGCACGCCCCAGAACTGCACCTACCGCCGTCGAAAAGGTCGCCGCCGGCGAGTTCTTCTCCGCCGCAGCTCACTGCCTAGGGAAATTTCAGTTTCGTCAGAGTTAGGATCCGGGGCTCAGTTTAAAAAGAATCTTTCGCTTAGCTTCACAACACCACGATCCAACCCACTGGTTAGCAGCGCCGATCCGTGCGTAGCGCTCGCTCCGGAGTTCGAATCCCCTCCGGCGCAGTGGAAAAAGACGCATTTTTGCGTTGCTCGCTGACAGGTGGCCCCACCGGTCAATGACCGTGGGTGCGCATCCCGCCAGCGTGGCACCAGGACCCACCGGCAGTCGCTGGGTGTGCCCCGCGCATGGTGAGAAAACCCCAGGGGCGCTGCGCTTTAACACTGAGCCCCCTGGTTCACTGTAATTGCACAGAAGTCCTTCCAGTTGTTTTTCCCATCACAGATAGGTCCTGGAAAATTTTAGAGAACACCCTAGTTTTAAAAATGTAATAACTTTTAATTTATAAATCCAAATAAAATAAACTTTATATGTTTTTATATCAGAAAAATGCAATAAACATTAATATCACACTCTTATGTCATCTTGCATCATTTATTTTAAATGCTTCGTTTAAATTAACAAATGCACTTAAATAATTAAATATGGAATGTGTGGGGTAATAAATATATAATGCCCTAATTCCATTTAATATGCTCATATCTTTTATACCATGTCTTGTCATGCTAATAAATATTTAATTTGAGTTGATGTTAAATAATCTGCAATTTAAATACTAAATGTGGGTTGTGTTGGGCAATTAAGTAATTAATGCCTATTTCCATTTAACTTAATTAAATCACCACACCTGCTATATATTAAGTAACATTTAAATTGTTGGCTACACAAATAACTTGCACCCTAATCTTTTGCCGGGATTTCATCCCCGCTTTAACTTGACCTAATCACCTCATACCATATTGCACCATCATTTGATTGCGCATTTTTCTCTGTATTGATTATTGTTTCCTATTGTCTGTGTTTGGCTTTCTTTGGGTAGACGACGACGTGTCTCCTGCGAGTACGATACTGAGGTTCCAGCTTTTGTGCCAGGCCACGAGCTGCCAGGCAAGCTTCTGCTAACCGGTTACACGATTGTTTGGTTTTCATTCTTGCCTTTTGATCTATGCTCTCCTAGTTATCGATTCTTGAACTGCGATCCCATCAGATGTTTATCCTGCAGCCTATACAGCTTTATCCCCACAACCTATAACCCCTTGCATGTTTATCTGTTGGCCTCTGCGAGTCGTAGTGCATGCTTAGAATTGGTTGAGCGAGTCGTTCCTTTGTCTTTTATTCCATATGCTTAGTATGATATATTGTTCTACTATAATAAACTGCTGTCTTATTTTGGGGTTCTATAATTAAAAGATAAGCACCAGGCGGAAGGCCTTGCGAGGTGCTTTGTTTTGCTCAGTGTCGACCTAGGAACTGAGATTTTGTCCTCGGATCCAATTTTGAGCGCACTAACCACTTGTGGGTGGCCCAATTGAGCCCCCCTCGACTTTGAATGGATCCTCAGCTCGTCCATGTGCCGCAAATAGTTCGGGTTTTCCATTCGCTCATATGCATGTGCATGATAATGTTCGATGAGAGGTTACTTGATACGGGGGTCATATAGGGGTGGTACGTCGCAAAGCGGACAGTTCCTACTGTGGTTTGAGCCGCAGGGTGGCGTAGTCACAAACTAATGAGTCCGCAATTGAGATTCGGTCGGACTCCTGACGCGGGTAACAACTCATATGTGTGGCACTTGGACTTGCTGTACTGAAGGAATGAGTCGTGTTGAGAGGCCCTAATGTTTTTGATTGGGTTGATCATGCGAGTATGGGTACTGTAGTGCACCCCTGCAGGATATAATCTTATCGATGAGCCGTGTCCACGGTTATGGACGACTTTGGTGATGATGTTGGCTAACAAGATCTAGACAACTTACACATAATCTTTGTTAATTAATGTGACTAGTAATATAGAATTACTTACACCATAAATGGTAACTAAAATTGTTAACGTGTGAGTATTCCCGGATTACTTCCTCCTACTTGGTTGAGGGGGTTAATTCGAGAATGGGTTATGACTGGTGTCAGTTGTAGATGGCTACTCAAACGCTCTCTTATCTCTCTCTAATTAGACGAAAGTTTTAGCGTGTCTCTTTAGGTTGCTAGTGCTGCTGCCGCTAAGTACACTGTCCCCCATACTTTGGGAATCTTACAGTTTTGTAACCTGATAGGTTAAGCTTGTTCGATACGCTTCGGTGTATTGACCCGTTCGCGGGCTGTGGTTTTTCTGCAGTTGAGGATTCTCCGTACGACCAGGTGGGTGGGTACTACGTGGAGTTCGACGACGAGATCTACGACGAGTAGTTAGAGTTCCCCTGGGCTACTTCCTGGTGGACTGCGTGGATGGGCCTTCTTTTCCGTTTCGGCTTTGAGACCTTTGCTTCTTGTCTGTACTCAGACCGGTTTGTTTCCGCTGCATGATGTAATGTTGGGACATGTGTCTTCTGATTGGTGCCATTCACTATATTTCGCTCAGTGAGAGCTTTTGGATATTATTTCCTTTCTTTGTGTCTTAGGTTTATTCTGTGGTTTCAACTTGTTAAAAATTCGACTCGTATACCATGTGTGTATGGTTGAAGTATACGAGTTGGAAGACTTTTTGGGTTCTTGCGTGCACAATCTGAAAACGTATGTGACGTTGGGGTCGCCAAGAGCTGTCGGCCGATGACCCATTCCGAGCCTGGCCTGCTTGTTTCCTGGGATTGGTAACCCCCGTATGTTCTTGGTTGTGTGGCCCAACCGATACGTTTCGTCTATGTAGTTTGAATTCAGGGTCTGACATGTTGGACCTCCATGCGAGCCGCCCGCGCAACCGTCATGGCGGACCTCCCGGAAGCGGGTGAAGCGGAGGTGGGGGCGGAGCTGGAGCCGGAGACGGTGAAGAAAGCGGCTAGGGCAGCCTGCTCCTCGGTGACCTCGTCGGGAATCACGGCATACGTCGCGACCTCCTTGACATTGAAGGTGAACTGAGCGAACACCTACGCCGCCTGCTCGTCCTCCGGGAAGCGGGCGTGAGCCATCTCGGAGATCCTTACCCAGGTGCGGTCGAGGTGTTCGGTCATTGTGCTTGGTGCAGGCTGAGCACCGCCGGTGACGCCTTATAAAGGCCGCGGCGTGGCTGGAAACGATTTTCCACCGGGCGGGAAAAGCCCCGCCCCACGCGCGGAACTGGGTGGCGCGAAACGCCGCCGTCGGCGGGAACGCATGAAATGGCGCGCGCGGGAAGCCGGTGTGGTGGCACTAATTCTACGCCATTGTTAACAGCAGTTTAATTGTGTCGGGCCGTTGGGACACCCAGACGCAAAACGGATAGCGGACCACAACCTTTTTCTCGGGCCGACGCAATCGGACCAAATCGGACAGGATTTGGATCAAAAAGCGGCCGTTGGAGATGCCCTTACATTCATACATTGCCGGGTGTCGGTTACTGAGTGTGGTAGTCGCATATACTCAGTAAACCGTTTTGCCGAGTGTTGTCGAGTGCCACGGGCACTGGGCAATTACCCAGTCCCAAATTCCGCTAGCGACAGGCTCTTGGGCAAAGCTCTCCCCACGACGTATATGCGCTCCTCGTCGGGGAGAAACAACTTAGACGACGTCCATCCTCGGGTAGGTATCCGAGCGGCAGAGCGGGCACGTCGAGTGCGCGTCCAGCCACGGGTCGATGCACTCCACGTGGTACAGGTGCAGGTACGCCGGCAGCAGCCGCACCGTCTCCCCGAGCTGGAATGCGGCAAGGCACACCGAGCACGCGGTCGCCTCCTCGCCGTCATCCGTCACGTTGTGCTTCAAGGAAGGGCTGTACGTGAACGCAGGTAGGCCGGCCGTCTGGCTGGAGGCGCTGGCGTGCTGATCGTCGTCGTCGCCTCCGGCAGGTGGCGGCCACGGCCTAGGGACAGTGGCCGTCCCGGCGCCAGCGTCACCGCCACTGGCACGGGTCTCACGCTGCCCCTTGCAGGTGCTCCACACTAAGGTGAATAGGAGCAACGTGGCCATGAAACCGATGACGAGGCCAGCGATGACCCCGCCTTGAGACGAGGAGCTGTCCATGGGATTTTTCTTGGTTGGCCGTGGTCGCCATGGCTCCGACGATGGCGGTGGGCTGGAGACGATGGTGCGGATTCCCGGGGGTTGGGCTCGAAACGAGGATGCCATTTGTGGAAACGCGACTCCAGTGTGCTAGCTACTGTTGTTTGGTGCATATGGTTTTTATGATTGCGAGCTCAGAGTATAATATACTAACGGATCAACCGAGCTAAGCAGATCCTACAATCAGGGGGTTTAGTTGCTGATACAGTGCCAAATGCGCGTCGAAGGAAGGCGAAGTCGCTTGGCACGTCATTTGTTAGTTTCTGCGTGGCCGGCAACGGTTTTGTCAAGGTCATTCGTGTGGATGTGATGTGGTGTCTAATAAAACATCACGATGTAGAAAGAAGCCTGCACTTTGTTGTACACTGGTGGTGGAATGGCAATATGTGATAGTTAGCTTCCTGTTGGATCATGTAGACCTAAGGAAGAGATGACAAATCTAGCTAGCATCTCTTTTTCTTAGAGCATGCAAATTTGTACCTTTGATTTATAGAAGGTAGCTAGCATCTCTCAAAAGGGACCTTCGTGATCGCTATCAGATGGAGACATGTTACCTAGGTAAAGTACATTTCCTTCTTTAGGTAAGTTGGAACAAAACATGGATCATCTATGAGATCATCATCTATACAGTACAAAGATACAAATGGAGACATGTTCAAGTTTTTAGTAGATGCTTTTGCTACCAGTAAGTCTTGTATTCCTCTGTTGTGCGCACTCAGTGTCAGAAGTCAGTTCAAGCTTTCAGTCAACCCAACGACTCAAATTAAATCAAAATAAACCAGCCAAAATCAAACTATACTAAAATAAATTCAAGCAAAACATCTAAGCACACGTGAGACGGTGAGAGGAGAGGAGGCAACAAGGAGGCGGTGGAGGCGTGGGAGAGTCGAGGTGTACAGAAATACTAGTCGCCTCTACAATGTTTTTCTATCTTCCTTGCGGGTCAAAACGTTTTCATTTAACTCATGGAAACGAGTTTATCCTAATAAGCAACAACCCATGTACTAAGCAAAGTGAGTCTAGCTTAGTTGGTTGGTTCCCAGGGCCGTCTCCAGAAAATTGGGTCCCCTATGCGAAATTCATAACGGGGGCCTAAAGTTTGAATTTGTTGCTAGACACAGATAGCTAGAGGCTTCAATAATCTTTTGGACTTCTTTTGTGTTTTGAAAAATTGTGTGTGGCAAACAGCCAACGCCTCAAAGAAAGAAAAAAATAGTGAATCCAATCAACAACTACTAATGTAACAATCGGCATTGAATCATGCAGTACCGATAGGAGGGATGGGCATTTGGTGAGAACTGAGAAACTCTTGTGGTTCCTTTGCATGGGCTCTCACGTCTGCCCGTCACCATGTAATTTCCTGATGGGCCAGCCTCTCACCATGTAATTCTTCCTCCCAACTTCCTCGTTTCCGATATGGACAACCTCGGTTCCGTTCACCTTGCTTGCCCTCAAAGACGGGCATGTTGGTTCCTTGTAATGGAAGTCCACCCTGGTTTAAGTCTAAGATTTAGACATGTGTGATTGCATTTTTCTGAAATTTTCAAGATTTAACCATCAGCGGTAGGTGACGTGTTTGTCAACAGCGAGACGCCTATGCTGAATTCGTCAACCTCAAAATTTGTCAGACCAGTCTCTCGAAGGTGGTTATACAGGTAGAGTTTGTGTGGGTGCGTTCGTAGGCGTTTAAAAAACCCACTAAAATCAAGCAGGCTGCGGGCGCTACTACATGAGGAATGGGCAATTTCCACCATATGTTTATCTGAAATGCTGAAAGCCCAAACTCCATCGATCTCCAGTGGCGCTCCAACGGTTCTAGATACGGCCCACGGACATGCCTGCACGGGGACGCGGTGGTAGGAGCTCATGATGTTTGTTTGACAGATCAGAGTTATCCTGTCTCGTACTACTGGGACTCATTACTGCATCGATTCATGTTTACAATAAGAGGGCAGGTGTGTAATTCAACGTACGGGCCTGCATTGTCGATAACAATGAATCTGCGCTCGGAAGAACGATTTGTGTTCTCAACCAAGTTTAGTATATTGGCGTGGTTTGTCTATTCGAGATATCAACATACAAAATACCAGCATGTTACTTAAGGTGCTTGTTGACTTTAGCAAGTGGCCGAAGGTCTTGTAGACATCCGGTTGGGAGAATGTCAGCGGAACTTTGCTTGCGGGTGGGGAAATGCAAATCAGGATACAAATAAGGAGTAATTGTTTAACTGCAGTATTAATTGCCAGCAATGTTTTCTTGCGTCCCGCTTTATAAATAAAGCAAACATCCAACGTTTACAATCACAACCAGACGAGGAAAAAAGTGCGAAGTACGAGAGAATAAAGGTTTTGCTGGGGCCACAGCACAAGAAAGCCCAAGGGTAAAACAACTACTCCTGATACAAACTCTACACAGTAGAGCTCAACGGCTGGGTGGTGAAGATAGAAGGCGTGCCGCCTTCAGGAGATTCTCGCCCCTGCCTGTCCCGCTGTCTGGCCAACGGGTGCCACTCCTGCAGGAAAGCCAAGAATTTGAAAACTGAGTCAGTGGCCCGTCGTTGGTAGACATGCTCGATGACCATCATGTTACGAATCATCCAAAGTGTCCAGGTCATTGCCGCGAACAGCAACCAGAAGAGGGACCTCCTCCTCCCGGTATGGTTCGCCTGCACTTCCAGGAACTCTGCCAAGTTAAGGGCTTGCCACTCAGGACCCAAGGCCTCAGCAATGAAGCTCCACAGGAACCGAGCAGCGGGACAGGAGAACAGGATATGGGTCCCCGTCTCGGGGACCGCACAAAGGGGACAAGTGCCATCACCAGGTCCCAAACGTCTCGTCACCTCTACGCCCAAGGGGAGGCGGTCGCGGAGAAGTTGCCAAGTAAAGATCTTGATCTTAAGAGGCAACGGTGCCTTCCAAAAATGCGTAGTCCAAGACAACACAGGCCCTCTAAATAGGGCCCGGTAAGCGGAGCCGACGGAGAATTGTTTCGCCGGTGTAAGACTCCACGAGACCCTATCCGGGCTGTCAGACAGGGCTAGGGGAAGTGATGCGAGCAATGACCTCCAGCTCGCAACCTCCCCTGGGCCGAACGTGCGGCAGAACCCAATGTTCCATCGTCCCTGCTGGAGGGCAGAGGCTATCGACATCAGAGGTTCCGCACAAATCGCAAAAAGATCTGGGAACACCGCTCGTAGCGGCATTCCGCCAAAACAGGAGTCAAGCCAGAACAGGGTATCTCGTCCGTTACCTACGGCTGAGACCACCCTAGTCTGATATGGACCTTAATCGATTGGATGGCGTGCCAGAACTGGGACCCCTCTTTGCGCTCACACCCCAACAATGGGCAGCCCCTAAGATACTTGGATTTTATCAAGTCAAGCCAAAGGCCCCCCTCACCCCGAATTTTGCCAGATATAAGCACTGATCCTGTTATTCAGATGGAATTAGATGCATGATGCAGTTAAAACCAATCGCCCTACTGCTGAAAACCACTGCTGGCGTGGCGGGGATGACATCAGCAAATTTTAGTGTCTTGGAGATTAAGTTGCAAGCTTGCAAATTGTGAACATTGGAAAAAAGAGCGGTTATCTTGCAGACCCAGAACAAACCTTTCTGGTTTAAATGGATTTACAAGTTATGACTACATTCTGAATTTCTGATTATGTATACAATAACAGATAGGTCGAACTAGAATACATGACACACCTTGCCAGAAAGCTAGAGACAAACTTCGATGGCGGACCAACTTCGATGGCGGGCGCATTACACCGGCAGCTCCGTCGTTATCGCGGGCCGGCCGTCCTTCTCCGGCGGCTCAACCTCCTTGCGGCAAAGCGGGCACGTGTCATGGGAAGCCAGCCACATGTCGATGCACTCCACGTGGTATAGGTGCTTGCACAAGGGAAGCATCCGCAACATCTCGCCGGGCTGCAGCGTGCCGATGCACACCGAGCACTGTGCATCGCCGCTGCCGCCGCCTCCGCCCTCGCAATCGTGCCGTGCAAAGCGGTTGTACGCGAATTCCGTCAGCTTGGAAATGTCCACGCCGCGAGGCTTGGCGGTGTCCGCCCCCGCGGCGGCGACCGGCGCTCGGTTGCGGATTTTGTAGCAGAAGAAGAAGAGGACGGCGAAGACTGCAGTGCCCGTCAGGCTGACGCAGGTGTAGCTGAAGATCGCCGTGCCTTTGCCGCTGGGCCGCTCGTGTTCTGCGTCTGGCAAATCCGACGGGCCGAACGAAGACATGGATAGAGCTTTGCTGCTTCTGCTTGGAAGACTCTTTGGCGAGCCCGTTGGTAAGAGGAACTACAGCCCCCGCTGACTGCGAGGCCTTCTCATGCCGAAGATATGGAGATAGAGATGGTACGGTAGGAGTGTACGACTTGGTGCATTTTCTAGTGTTGCGTCGATGGGATAATTTTAGTCGCAGCTCAGCAGTTGCCAGCCATTTAGTATTCAATTCTACTGGCTTCAGAGTTGTCATGCATGAGATCATGAAGAGCGCGCGTTTACCGGTACGGAAGACACAAGTTTAAATGAAATTAAGAGATACTTTGTCAACTCTCTGCCCACTGGTTGTAAAACAAAGGCGAGCGCCGACCGGCAGTCGGCTCATCTAGGGGGAGAAATCAGCCGACTGCCCTGATCCATTAAGTCGTAATATGACTGTAGTTTTAACAAAATACTCCAAGCGCAACATTTTTTAACATGTGTATAGAACATCACTTGCAACATTTTCTAGGCATCGTCTCAAAAGCTGTGAAAAATTGTTGCAACATTTTTAACAAGCCCCCGTAGAACATAAACCATTATATGCAACAAATTGCCATTGGGTTGCAACAAAGGGTACAAATCTTTGTCACTCGTCACAACAGAAAACCAATACATCAACAATATGTGCATCACATAAAAAAGTTCACAACATTGGAGGAAATTATTTTGAGCATACTCCCAGAACCCACTACATCGTTTTACTCATGGGTAGTTGGGTACACAACAAACGATAGAAACTTTTAGCATTTCAAATCAAAAAACGCTTTGCAACATCGAGAAATAAAGAACAGTTACATCCACAATTAACGAGCTTCAATCCTCCACCCATATATGGCAACGACAATTTTGTCTCGCTAGATCCTAGTAGTTGTCGGACCTTAGCAGCGGTGGTTTCTTCGAGGTAGCCCTGCAATGTGAGCTCAGTGCATGGCAGCCATGACTTAATCCTGCCAAGGAAATGATTGTTCATCGCAAGGTTCTGAGTCACTTGACCAAAGTGGGTCCATCGCTTGAACTGAAGGAGCTAGCCATTGGTGTGATTAGAAGAGGTTGCTTTGAGACCACATAGGAAAACTTATAGTCATAAATCATATGTGAAAGTGTACGCCTTGCAGGGAGACGTTGCACCTTAATTTGTAGAACATATTTAAAGGTAAGATCAAATAGGACTGAGATTAGATTTGATCCCCAAGACTACACACAGTTACGGAGGATCAAGTGCATCTACCTATTCTTGCTCCAGAACACACATACTTGGATTGGATGCTAACAACTTCTAACAAGGTAATAAACACATACTACCTCTGTTCTAAATGTAATACTTTTTAGTTTTTTTTAGCTCACGTGTATTTATACATGTTTTAGTCTAAGATCATGACATGTGGACTAAAAATGCTAAGAAGACATAGATTTAGGAACGGAGGAAGTACTCCGGTAGCTGAAAAAAATAAGAATACTTGTGATGTGAACTGTGAAGATGAATCACAAATTAAATCAGTTAGCTACAAAATACAGCTACAAGCAAAGTTTCTGGTATAAATGCATTTACGAGTTACAGCTTCATGCTGACGATCGATGTATACATTAACAGATCAGTAGAACTACAACACATGTGACAATCTACAACTAATTACCATGCACCTTGCCGGGAACAGCTTGGGTGGCCGGCCGACCGGCTGGCGAACTACACCGGCAGCTCCGTCGTCGTCTCGGGCTGGCCATCCTCCTCCGGCCGGGGCTCAACCTCCGCGCGGCAGAGCGGGCACGTGTCGTGCGACGCCAGCCACAAGTCGATGCACTCCACGTGGTACAGGTGTTTGCACAAGGGCAGCCTCCGCACCATCTCGCCGGCCTGCACCGCGCCGAGGCAGACAGAGCACTGCGCACCGTCGACGCTGCCGCTGTGCCTACCAGACGGGGCGTACGCGAACTCCGGTAGCTTGGCGAGGTCCACGCGGGCACGAACTCCCGTGTCGGTCTCCGCCGCGGCAGCGGCGACCGGTGCTCGGTGGCGGAGATGGTAGAAGAAGAAGAAGAGGACGAAGACGACCGCGGCGCCGGTGAGGCCGACGCAGGTGTAGCTGAAGATCACCGTCCCTTTGTTGAGGTGATGCCCTTGCACCGAGTTTGGCGAAGCCGTGGGGCCGAAGGAAGCCATGGATCGAGCTTGCTGCTTCTGCTTCGACGACTTCCGCCGGCCGGCCTGGTAGGTAGGTGATCGCCTGATCGGGAGCCGACGCTGACTACGAGGGCCTTATCGTGCGGGGAATCTGGGTCGATAGCATTTTCTAGTGTTCGGGATGGGAGAACGGAGAATGGTACTTGGAGCTGTTGCCATGCAATTTGGCATTGACTTGTACTAGCTGGCTTCAGACTTCAGAGTGCTATGCATGAGGATTGAGGAGCGTTTACCAACACGAAAGTGACAGTACGTACGACTATTTTAGAGATGAAGGGTCTACTTACAACTTTGCCTTTAGAGATGGAGACACTTTGTCAACTCTCTTTTTTTGATTTTGAAAAAAAATGATTATGCCCCGGGCCGCCACTTTGTCAACTCTCTAGACACGCTTGTTGTAAATCAAACGATAATAATCTAAACCCTACAAGTGGTGAGCCTAATCCAAGAGATTGTGCACGGAAACGACAAGGTGATTATTTTTGTAATGAATGCACCGCGCACGACAGAGTAAATTTAGTACACGGGTACCTGTCTTATCCCTAGAGACGAGCTAATCGAATGAATAGGACTGAAGATTGTATTTTGTCAAGATAAACTTGCAAACTTGCAAATTAAGAGACATTGGTGACAAGAGTGGTGTGATCTACCAGATCCGAGAACTAATTAAACTTTGTGGTAAAAATGCATTCACAATTGAGAACTACAGGTTGATGCTTTCATATTGACAGAAATTGGAACAAGAGCACGTGTGACAAGCTACAACTAATTAGCATGCACCTTGCCGGAGACCAACTTGGGTGGCCGGCCGGCTGCCGCCCTACACGGCTACACCGGTAGCTGCTCCGCCGTCGTTGCTTGCTGTCCGTCGTCCTCCGGCGGATCGACCTCCGCGCGGCAAAGCGGGCACGTATCGTGGGACGCCAGCCACATGTCGATGCACTCCACATGGTACAGGTGCTTGCACAAGGGCAACAGACGCACCATCTCGCCCGCCTTCACCGTGCCGAGGCACACTGAGCACTGCGCACCGTCGCCGTTGCCGCTGTGCCTAGCAGACTGCGTGTACGCGAACTCCGGAAGCTTGGCGAGGTCCACGCCGCGACCGCCACCTCCGGTGCCAGCTGTCTCAGCCACTGCGGCGGCGACCGGTGCTCGGTTGCGGATTTGGTAGCAGAAGAAGAAGAGAACGGAGAAGAGCGCGATGCCTGAGAGGCCGACGCAGGTGTAGCTGAAGATCGCCGTGCCTTTGCCGGTGTGCAGCAGGTTGTCTGAGTTGGGCAAATTCGTCGGTCCGAACGAAGCCATGGATGAGGTTAGCTGCTTCTGCGCGAGCCTTCGAAGGCTTGCGCCACCGACTGTAGGGACTTTATTATGCGAGAGATATCAAGATGCATGATAGGGGGCAAAACTGATTCATTTTTCTCCATTTTCTATTGTCGCGGCTGTAACCAATTTAGCAATGACATGAAGTAGCTTCCGGGTGCAATGCATAAGGGCGCTTACCGGCGCGGAAGCAACAATATATTGCTAGTTTAGAGAAGAAGAACACTTTGTCAACTCTCTACACGCAAGCTGTACAGAGCAAATAATGCGCCTAATATAATCCCGGATGATTCAGCGCAGAAGACGAGAGAGCACTACAACTGGATGTGGTTAATTTAGAACCTCACCAGGACACCAGCAACTATACCTTATAAAAAATGCACTTGGTTCTTATTTCTTTGAGAACACTTCCATGAGACGTCCTTTCACTGAAAAGGTCCATGACTTGTTCTAGGCGATATGAGGTCGAATAGGCTTTATAAAAATGCATATAATGATATATGAGTGTAAATAAGAAAAATATCACCCCTCATACTTCCATAGCATTACCGATAAATATTCTAAAAAATAACGTTAGAAAGGAAACAAAGACCCGGCGATTTATTGGTTATGTCACGACGGTGTGATCAATTCGATTTGGTCTATCATTTCGTGTGAATTCTTATGGGACAACGCGCCTCCTCTTAATTTTTATTATCGTGAGAATATGCACATAAAACAAGCTAAATTGAATAAATATAGTTTACAGTAATTCTACCTGTAAAGGGCAGGGTGAGAATACATCATTGACGTGTGATGTAAATTGTATACGCTATATATTTCAATGTTCTTACATTGTTGGAGGTACAAAGAGCCTGTCATGCAAGCTCTTTGTACTAACTCCAATTCAAAAGATTGAATCGTAATTAAGATCATCCTTTAAAGTGTCTCCAAAATAGATTCTTGTTTTCAAAGGACCTTCAACTTAGCAACACGAAACTCAAATTTTAAATACTACAACTAGCAAAAGGTATTTAGAAAATGGCTTCATATACAAGTAGTAAAACACGTAGCATGCGGAATGTTGTTCCCAACTCGTTAATTCACGACACTATGTTTTTATACATTGTTACCAAACAACGCTGATCTCTCTTTTGAATATACTTTCAACTTGTCATTCAAAAACTCAGATTGAGATGGCATTTTAGAATTATGTAATGCTACAGATACATGCTAAAAATTATTGAAATTATAAATGACAACATAATTGATGAGGTTGTTAACAAACTTGACCTTGGTTTCGCAGCATCACAACACTCAATTTAGATTAAAGCTTAAGAAATGGTGTGAATGTTTTCTGAGTAAACTCAGATGCATACAACTTATATTCAACAACTTACTTAACCAACCATCATCAATAACCCTTATGAACTTGAGCCTGTCGTGGCATGATTTGAAACTTACATAGCTCTAACAACAAAAATATAAGAGTAAATATTAGTGATTGGATTAGAGTATCTAAAGCCTACTCGGAATTAAGATGTAAAATAAAATCCTTAGAGAAAACTTAGATAATCATAGAAAGTTTAACCAATGATATGCGAGGAGTCCGGAAAAAATCGGAGTGCCTCGAAGTTTACCTACGAATTGCTTCATAAATTTCATGAGGAAGCTAAATGACCATTTCCAGCATAAAGTGCTACCAACAAATGATATGCAAGGACATTTCTGGCCGTCCATATCTAGTTAGGTTCTCGACAGAAAAAGAAAAGAAGTTGATGTAATTTTATTCAATCAGTAGGATACTAGGATAACTTGTTTAGTTTGGAACTGCTAGTCAGTTCACTTGGTTTTAATACCGAGAAAGTACTACTTCCTGCGTCAAAAAACAAAAAGGACAGAGAACAACTGTTGTGCGGACAGAGTGGAGTGGAGTGCGCTCCCGCAACGCTGAAGGTATGATCTCCATTCCTTCCACCTCCGCTCGATGATTCTCTCTTCCTCTCCGTTGCCCATTTCCTTCCGATTTTCCTGCTGCAGTAGCGCAAATCTTGCCCCGACCTGCTGATTTACGGCTTACGCTCATTCTGTTGCTGTTTTTCCCTGCTGCAGCTTCCATGCACACCACCTGTTCGACGAAAGGCTTCTGAGTCCGTACCCCATGGCTGGGGCGTCGGACAACAAGCGGAGAAGGGTCTCTCGCGCGACAGAGACAGACAGGCTCGGCGCCCTCCCCGACGAGGCGACGACGTCCTCCGCTGCGTCATGTCCCACTTGGGCTCACGCGAAGCCGTGCACGCATCCTTGCTGGCGCAGCGCTGGCGCCACCTCTGGCGCTCAGTGCCCATCATCAGCGTGTCTTTCGCGGAGTTTGATGGCGGGGCTCCTCGAGATGAAACTAAGCGCCAGGGAATGTTTCAGAACTTCGTCAACAGCTTGCTGGTGCACCGAGACCTGGTAGGCCTGGACGAGTTCCGGATCGTTTACAGCTCCTCGAGCACCGACGATAGCTCCGGCGGCGACAGAAAACAGTTGATCTCCAAACGGCCTGTCAATTGGGGTGAACCAGTTGAAATCGATGCGGAAGTACTCTTCTCAAGATACTTGAAAAGGCTACAGGTTTCCAGTGTTAATTTAGACCCAGGTTTCTTTGATCAGCTCCAAACGGGCTGCCCAGCATTGGAACATCTGTTCCTGTGTGACTGCTGCGTCAGGGACGTCGAGATATTCTCCAATACACTCAAGCTGTTGATCCTCTCTGAAGAAGTTGTGTTCGCTGACCAGGCTTCTATTTCCGCTCCAAGTCTCATTTCTCTGTCCATTAAGGGGGGTCATAGGAAGGGCAGGCTACCTAGACTACAGAACATGGCGTCTCTACAGACTGCATCAATCTGGCTTTGGGGAGATATCACAACCTGTGATGCTGATGCTGTCAGGCAGCTTCTCGGGGACCTCTCTGATGTTACAAGTTTGGAATTTTGTTATGGGGCTAACAAGGTATGCTTCTTGGTTTGACATCACTATCCGCGATGATTCTTTTTAGTACATTATCTTCAGACGTATATCCTTACCAAAAGTTGCAACTTAAGCACCTTTCTCTCTGCCATGACCCTTCACAATTATACCAGTGTGATTACATACCATTATTGCAAACCTCTGGAAATAGCCTTGCGCCCCGCTATATTAATATAGCAACCATCCATACAACCGTGAGATCATTGCTAGGGCAAGCAGCACAAATAAGCCAAAAAAGAAAAACAAAGAAATAAAAGAAGAAAAACAAATGCCAACAACGTCAGCTCGACGAAAACGAAGATATCCCGCAACCGTTGCACCCTCCGGAGCATTCCCACCACTCTCCCAAGCCTCCGACTTGCTGCGTACCAAGCAACACCTTCAAGAAGGAATGTGACGACGACTTCGCTGCTACCCGGACTGATCCTAGGATTTCTTCCGGTACACGAAGGGAGTGGAGAAGGGTACACCCGCCGCCCTTCAAGAAGGGTGGCGACGCCCGTAGACGTCACCGCGTCAGGGCCGGCCATCGCCGACATGGATTTCTCCAAGACACCCAATAACCACATCCCTAGACAAACCATCGCCTCCACCAAACACACCACCCGCCAACATGTGCGGCCAGTCTTAGGACATCATCGCCGTCTCACCATGGACAATGTTCTGAGGCCAACCAAACCGAGAAGAAGCACTCGACGAGTAGAGACGACAGTACTACAACCACGTAGGAGGGCACATCCTCCGCCGCCAAAGGCAGCAGCAGACCGGACGTATTAGTAGGAGCATACCAGGCCACCTGCCTGGCCGGGTCCAAATCGGACCCGTGAAGCTCCCTTCAATACGCTGCAGCAAACACGGCGCCGTAGTCGTCACCCTTGTCACGAGCTTCTCTTCCGTCAAGCCGGAGACGTCGCAGTCAAGGCCCGCACCGTCCGGCCCTAACCCAGATCAGGCCCAAAGGGCCCAGATCTGGGCCTGCTGGGCGCCGCCGGCCAAGACCCCCACCGCATCGCCTGCACCGCCAAAGAGCAGCGCCGTCGCCTCACCGCCATCCTAGACTGGGCTGGAACGCTGATGGCCGAGCTGCACCGTCGCCATGGAAACCGCCGCCGCGGTCGGGGCACCACGCGTCGGGGACTGGAAGGCCGGCCGCCGCCGGCACCACACGGTCCTAGCCCGGCGGCGCCCGCCGGCGGCGGCCAGAAGGAGAGGAGGAGAGAGGACCGGAGGAGGAGGGCGGAGAAGAGCGCGCCCCGGTCGCCGCGGGCGACGCGAGCATTATTGCAAACCTCACCTCTGGATAGGATGACAAATGCTCTCTGTATCTATACTCGATATATTCCATTTCATATGCTCATTTAGTATACTCATCAAATTGTTGACCAATATATCTAAATTGGAAAGATCAATTTCATAAGGGCATGTACAATGGTAAAATTAGCCTTATCTTATTTCGTAAGAGATCATCGCTTAACTAAGGGAAGGCAACCTTCCCTTTCTTCATTCTCTCTCAGCCAGCTAAACAATTATCCTACGTGTCAACGCTAAGAGAAGGCTGACATCACCCCATTGTACATGCCCTGGGGCATGTACAATGGTAGAGAAGGCACGCCTTCACTTAGCCATCCACGTCATTTAGGGAAGACAAAATTAAAAGTTATACAATGCATCATCTCTTATTGCCATCCCTAACAATTAATGAGAATTAATTATATTTTGGTAGGAAATTAAAGTTTTAAGGGAAGACAAGTGGTACAATGGTGAAATTAGTCTTCCCTTACTTCATAAGAGATTATCCCTTAACTAAGGGAAGGCAACCTTCCCTTTATTCATTCTCTCTCCGCCACCTAGATAATTATCCTACGTGTCAACACTAAGAGAAGGCTGATGTCACACCATTGTACATGCCCTTATAAAACTCGAGCATTTCCTATTAATTTATAGTGCAATAACTGGGTGACATCATGGGAAGCAATTGTGTCGCTTTAACAACATATTTTTCTTATTAATGAGTCTCTCTAGGTAATATAAGTATTTCGTTTTATCCATTCTGCTCTGAAGATGTAGCTCTAAGCTTTTCAGTGTGCACTCAATCAGACACACTAGTTATGCACCGTTAGTTCTCTCCTGATGTTTGGCAAGTTTGGCTGAATCAGATAGAATATGGCATGTGTTTGATGTTGCGTCTTAATCATCTGAATCATGTGCAGCTGACGATGGAAAATAATTTCCAATGGTGTCCGACATTCACCAATCTAAAAAACCTTACGCTTGATGCTTGGTGTGTCCATGGGGACTTCTATGGACTGACAGTCTTCCTTCAGAAGTCACCCAGTCTGAAGAAGCTAACTCTCAAATTATACCAGGTATGTAATCTTTGCCACAATACGGGTCCTTGAGTTAATGTTGATGCATGCACCATACAGATAAAACCTCTATTTTCATTTTTTGCTAGGGTAATGTGGCTTTAATCATTGGCGAGCTGAAAGACAGATCATTTACATGTGAGCAGCTTGAGATTGTTGAAATCATATGCTCTGAGACAAGTGAGCTGCTACCCAGGGTGACTCAGTTTTTACGTGATAATGGCATGAGCCTTGATTAGATGTGTAACACTCACCAGAACTAAGTTCGATGCAAGGCATTATATCATTCACCTCGCAGGCAAACATCATGCCCTCTTGGATCTACATTGGTTCTCTCT
Source organism: Poa annua (assembly GCA_026929855.1). NCBI lineage: Eukaryota > Viridiplantae > Streptophyta > Magnoliopsida > Poales > Poaceae > Poa > Poa annua. The sequence goes on from CM049430.1 coordinate 86,688,523, forward strand.
GGTTTAGGTGGAAGGAACATGGCATGCATGTTTGCTGTCCTTATCTCTTTTTTTTCACACAGTAGAATCACCGGACGAGGCAGGGGAGAGGTGCGGGGACCGGGGGAGGAGCTGTCGACGGTTGGATGTCGAGGGGAAGGGACAGGACGGAGATGGCGGAGAGGACGGAGTTACCGGAGCGCTGGAGGAAGAGGCCGAGGCCGGCAGCTGCCTCAGAAACCCTACCCGCGCCTGGAGGTCTCGTTCCTCTGTTTCTTTTCGGTCTGGAGGGAGACGAGGAGGTCATAGGGGAACGATTCGTTTCCTTTTTTTTGAGAGAAGAACGATTCGTTTTCTTGCGGTGGCAGTCCATGGTAAATAAGGCGAGATCGAGGGGCAACTCAGCGTAACGATTCGTTTTCTTAAGTTGGAGGCTGCGGAAAGCTGCGGGAAGTTGCTCCCGACGTGCTTCTCGGCTTGCAATGTAAATTGACGAAGCGCTTAACAAAGCTGGACCTAAAAAACAAGGTGTTTGGCTGGACTTGGGCTTACAGATGGCTAAAAGCAGTATAAGCTGAAGCCTCAGCCCAAACAAACAGGGCCTTAGTGTTATGTAAACTAAGAACATTTCCAGTGACTACATATTTGGGACCCAAATTTCAGGTAGCCCGTTTTTTTAAAAAAAACAGCACTTGTAAGTTTCAAAAGATTTGTAAAATGTTCCAAGATGTAGAAATATTCGGTCGTGCAAACATGACAAATGTGTGGATCTCGGTACATTTTCAGAAACTTGAATATTTGCCAAATTTATTATTTTCGTGTAGCCTACAATATCACGAATTTGGCATTGAAATATTGCATCGTCATAGAGTTGGACACTATCTACACCAAGGATTGTGTTACAAATTTCATTTTTGATTTTTTTATTAAAAAACCCAGCTCACTGAAGGTCGGGCTCCATTTCTGGTTTCTGCATTTCACTCGGTAGGATAATTTGGGTTCACATGTTCTTTTTTTATGGTCACTTCACATGGTGTTAATACGGAGAGAGTGAAGTTAAAAAGAGAAACAAGAATATGCCAATACCCATTGTTTACGTGTACCGTGTACGCTTGGTATTTACTCGCTGATCAGCTCATTAAAGCCGGAGGAGGCCTTTCCATCTGCGCTCTGGACACGGACAGAGTCGAGTTCGTCCCCCGCAACACTGGAGCCTGGAGGTATGCTCTCCATTCCGTTCACCTCCGCTCGTTGATTCCCTCTTCCTCGCGATACTGCCCATTTCCTTCTGATCTTCATCTGCCGTCGCAAATCTTGACCGGACCTACGGATTTACGGCGTATACTCGGTTGCTGAATTTTTCCCTGCTGCAGCTTCCATGCACACCACCTGTTCGACGAAACGCGTCTAAGCTCTTACCCCATGGCTGAGTCGTCGGACAACCGGAGGAGGGTCTCTGCGCGCGTCGCCACGGCGGAAGACAGGATCAGCGCCCTACCCGACGACCTCCTCCGCCGTGTCCTTTCCCAGCTGACCTCCCGCGAGGCCGTGCACACATCCTTGCTGGCGCAGCGCTGGCGCCACCTCTGGCGGTCAGTGCCCGTCATCGACGTGACTTTCGAGGAGTTTCAGGACAGGGATGCTGAGGATGACTTTGAGCGCGAGGGAATGTTCAAGAAATTTGTCAACAGTTTGCTGATGCACCGTGACCCTGTTGCCGTGGACGAGTTCCGGCTCTTGTACAGCTCTAGCACCGACGATGGCCACGACGACGCAAACCTGTGGATCTCCCATGCGTTAGAGCATAACGCACGGGCTGTAAAGATTGTCGATCGGTTCGAACCATTCGAACTTGATACCGTGGTATTCAGTTCAATCTACTTGGAACGGCTGCATGTTTCCAGTGCTAACTTGGACTCAGGTTTCTTTGATCAGCTCCAAACGAGCTGCCCAGCATTGGAATATCTGTTCCTAAGTGACTGCTTTATCGAGGATCTTGAGATTTTCTCCAATAGCCTGAAGGTGTTGATCCTCTATGACGAAGTTAAGTTCCTTGACCATGCTTCTATTTCGGCTCCAAGTCTCATTTCTCTGTCCATTTATGGGGATTTTCGGATGGGCATGCTACCCATACTACACAACATAGCATCTCTAGAGACTGCATCAGTCGTGCTTTGGGGGGATATCGACGCATGTGATGCTCATGCTATCACGCAGCTTCTCGCGAGCCTCTCTGATGTTACCTATTTGGACTTCTGTTATGGGGCTAACGAGGTATGGTTCTTGATTTGTCATCACTATCCGTGATACCTCTTTATAATTCATCATCTTCAGACATATGCCCTTACAAAAGTTGCAACCTAAGCACCTTTTTAAGACCTTGACCCTTCACACTTATAGCAGTTGACTCATTACACACCATTAGTGCGAACCTCAACTCTGATAGGATGACAAATGCTGCCTATGTCCATTCAAGAGATTCCATTTCATATACCCATTTTGTAGATTCATCAAACTGTTGACCCAAATATCTTAGTTGGAGGATCGATTTCATAATCATAACTGGGTTAACATCAGGGGAATCAGTTATAGCGATTTAATAACAGTATTCTGATATTAATATGTGTCTCTTGGGAAATAATAAGTATATTGCTGGTTAATATGTAGTATATTTGGTTAACGTGGTTTATGACTGCCATTTATTCATATCCAGTGTATTCTGAAGATATAGCTCTAGCTTTTCCATGTGCACTGAATCAGACACAGTAGTTATGCATTGTTAGCTCCATCCTTATATTTTTGGCAAGTTTGGCTGAATTAGAAAGAATATGGCATGGGTTCGATGTTGTGTGTTAATTCCTTGAATCATTTGCAGCTGACGATGGAAAATAATTTCCAATGGTGTCCTACATTCACCAATCTTACAAACCTGACTCTTGATGCTTGGTGTGTCCATGCGGACTTCTATGGACTGATAGTCTTCCTTCAGAAGTCACCCTGTCTAAAGAAACTAACTCTTAAACTAACCCGGGTATATGATCTTTGCCAGTCTCGATCCTTTAATTAATGTTGATGCATGTACCATCGAGATAAAACCTTTCTTGTTTTCTTGTCAGGGAGATTGGGCGGCAATCACTGGCGAGCTAGAAGAGAGATCATTTATATGTGAGCAGCTTGAGATTGTTGAAATCATATGCTGGGAGACAAGTGATTTGCTATCCATGGTGACTCAGTTTCTACGTGATAGTGGCATAAGGCGTGATAGTGGCATAAGGCGTGATCAAATGCGTATCAGCCACCAGAACTAAGTCCGATGCAAGGCATTATATCATTCACCTCACAGGCAAACATTATGTCCTCTTGGATCTACATTGGTTCTCTCTGATTTAGGTGGAAGGAACATGGCATGCATGTTTGCTGCCCTTATCTTTTTTTTTCACACAGTAGAATCACCGTGATAAATTGAAGGAATTTCTGGTGGCGGCTAGCCACTAGAAACTGGATGCGACATCTTCTGTACGGTTCCAAGCTAAAAATAACTTCCGGGAGAACATTACATTGCATTAGACATACATGAACGATTGCCCGTTCCATTGCATTTTAACCCTCTATGATGCATGATGTTATTTCTGTGAGATGCATGTCTACAACGCTGTAGAAATCTTGCCGTTGCCTTTTTGGTTATGTTTTAAACAAAAATGTTTCCTGTCATGTTATGTCATCTACTCATCTTTGTTGAATTTGCTACCCGATCTTTATAACTTGTATATGATATCCGTGTTAACCATGAAACGTTAATCTTCACTTGATTTGTCTGCATCTTTGTACAACTTGACACCATTGACATATAATGAAGGCAATCACATAAGATATCACTGAACAACATCAGCGGTCACTCGTACAAAGTCTACAAATAAAAGCCACATAAAAGCCTCCTATGTTTGCACACAAAATACCCGTGGCTTGGATTTTCTGTGTTTCCAATAGCTCTATGAAATTTGGATATGAGCATGGCGACGAGGTACATACGAGTACTTAACATGAATGTTCCTATACATCAAGAAAGAAATAGTCAATTGTTTGGTGAGATGACGCTGAAAAATACTTTTAAAAAATCACTTATATTAAGCATGCAAGCCGCCTCATTAAAAACCTTTCAGTTCCCTTAAGTACTCTGGTACGGAAAAGAGTGCGTCTGGAAACTGCGGACTCATCCGAGATTACAATCCTTCACATGATCGCATCAAAGAAGGTAGACATATAGTTAACCCATAATCATCTACGTCTAGAGCTACTCGTTTCCTTTGCTCACAAATGTACAGACTCGTTAGAAATGCGATGTTACCGATGTACATGAGATTCTACTTGGTGAAATGACGCAGATTCTTCTTTTATTCTCGGAAGGCCCGCCGGTGTGCCTCCACCTGATCTGGCTGCTCATAACAAAAACTATGGTTCATATTACGATTCGATGAGGCGCAAGAGGCTAGATTGCTTTCACCGGGCGAAAGAGACCTTCGAACTCGGCTAAAACGGAGGGTTATAAGCCTCCCCGTGGTGGAGCGCTCAAGAAAGAAACAATGCTCCCGTGTCACCAACGTTAGAGAGGGAGACGCAAACACGAAGTACTTCCACTTAAGGGTTAACGCTAGAAGGCGGAAAAACCACATCCACCGCCTTAGACGCAATCAAGGGTGGGTCACGGCACATGAAGACACATACTCTAATGTGCATGCTCACTTTCAGGGTGCCATGAGAAAGGGGCCTCCTAGGGAGCTTGATTTTAATTGGAACATGCTCCAACCTCCAAATGTGGATATTCATGACCTTGATATGCCATTCACGGAAGAGGAGGTCCTATGTGCCATCAAGCAAATGTCGATGGACAAAGCACCGGGCCCCGACGGTTTCACCGGTGCCTTCTTTAGAGCCGCATGGGACATCGTCAAAGAGGATGTTATGAGGGTCATCCACCTCTTCGGCAACCTACACTCCGAGAACTTCCATTGGCTCAATTCGGCTAATGCGGTTCTCCTCCTCAAGAAGGATGAGGCCGAATGCATCGAGGACTTCCGGCCTATTAGCTTGATACATGCCATCGCGAAGATCATTGCCAAGGTGTTGGCTACCCGGCTTTCCCCTCACATGAACAACTTGGTCTCTCCCGCTCAAAGTGCCTTCATAAAAAATAGAAGCATTCATGACAACTTCATGTTCGTGAGAAACTTCGCGCGGAGGCTACACCAGAACAAGACCCCGGCCCTTCTCTTCAAGTTGGACATTAGGAAGGCCTTCGATGCCGTGCGATGGGACTACCTCATCGATCGCTTGAGATGGCTTGGGTTCCCGGAGAGATTTTGTTATTGGATATCCGCCATCCTACGCACTTCCACCTCGAGGATCCTCCTCAATGGGGTGCCAACCGAGCCCATTTGGCATGGGCGTGGCCTCCGACAAGGGGACCCTCTTTCGCCTCTCCTTTTCGACATTGCGATTGACCCTCTACAACAAATTCTTGACCTTGCAACTGAAAGAGGTGACCTCTCACGCCTTCGCGGACGTGGGCCTTTCTTTAGGACTTCGCTATATGCGGATGACGCCGCAATCTTTGTGGCACCAATCAAGGAGGAGATCAACACCTTCGCCGGCATCCTTACTTCCTTTAGGGAGGTCACGGGTTTGTGCACTAATATGGAAAAAACTTCCGCTGTTCCCATCTGGTGCGGTGCCATTGACTTGGACGAGGTGCTTATTCCATTCCCGGCGTTGAGGGCTACCTTTCCCATGCGCTACCTTGGTCTCCCGCTCTCCATTTGGCAACTTAGGAGAGTTGACTTGCAACCGCTTGAGGACAAGATTAGAGAGATACCAAAGTGGGCGGGGAAATACTTCAACGCGGCGGGGAGGAGTGATGTGGTTATACCCGATGGGTACCCCAGCGGGCTGTGTTAATGGTTGTTTTCATGTAAGACCCAGTTGTTGGCCCGTGTAAAGAAGAAGACGAAGGGCCTTTTAGTAGTAAGAGTATGGAGCAAGTTAGGGAATTACTCGTACCGGCTTGGGTAAGTAATACCTGTAATTCTAGTTGTATTCGAACTCCCAAGACCTGGATCCCTATATATATGGGTCAGGAGGGAGAGGAGACGATGTGCTATAAACGATACCCTAACCCTAGCGAGATATCAACTCGCCGGGAACTCCTGTAACCGAACCGTGAGATTGATAATACAGATTGGGCGAGCAATTCCTTGCTCGTCAGCCGTCCGAGTTCGCCAATACCCATATACTCTTCCTATTGATACAACCCTAGGTACATCACCATGGGACTTGTCGAGTTAATCCCTCAGTTGGCGCCGTTTGTGGGAAAGAAGGGTGTTGGACCAACGGAGTCGGCGGCTCCATCAGCAGCAGCAACGTCAGGACCGTCAGGGGAATCCCTGGATCTAAGGAAGCCATACGCGCTCGGGACCTTCGAGTTCGTCCCGCACTCGGCTGCGGAGCGATCAGCGTTCGCACATATATACTCAGGTATGGATTGGACCTTTGGCAACTTCCTTTTCTTGGTCAACCAATGGGGAACTCTCCACGTGGCAAGCCCGGTTAAATCGGCAAGCATGGGCGACGAGATCGCATCTGCGTCGCCCGCGGGATTCTCGACTCCCGCGTCTTCGTCAGCAGTCAAGATCGCATATGCGTCACCCGCGGGAACCTCGACTCCCGCGTCTTCATCAACAGTCAAGATCGCATCTGCGTCACCTGCGGGAACCTCGACTCCCGCGTCTTCGTCAGCAGTCAAGATCGCATCTGCGTCACCCGCGGGAACCTCGACTCCCGCGTCTTCGTCAACAGTCAAGATTGCATTTGCGTCACCCGCGGGAACATCGACTCCCACGTCTTAATCAACAGTCAAGATCGCATCTACGTCACCCGTGGGAACCTCGACTCCCGCGTCTTCATCAACAGTCAAGATCGCATATACGTCACCCGCGGGAACCTCGACTCCCACGTCTTCATCAACAATCGAGATCGCATCTGCGTCACCCGCGAGATACTCGACTCCCGCGTCTTCATCAACAGTCAAGATCGCATCTGCGTCACCCGCGGGAACCTCGACTGCCGCGTCTTCGTCAGCAGTCAAGATCACATCTGCGTCACCCGTGGGAACCTCGACTCCCGCGTCTTCGTCAACAGTCAAGATTGCATCTGCGTCACCCGCGGGATCCTTGACTCCCGCGTCTTCATCCACAGTCAAGATCGCATCTGCGTCACTAGCGGGAGTTTCTATCCCCGCGACATCGACAGCAAACAAGTCAACTTCAGTTTCATCTTCGAGCATTATAAACCCGTTCGTGTCCGTCAAGGAATTAGGTGTGGCATGTTATTGTTCTGACTGTGTCGCTTCCCAAGTTGCATTAATACTCCGTAGTGGGGGTTCGTCCGTGGATAGTAAGCGTGAGCACAGTTGCAGAGGGCGCGGCGTGCGCAGTCAGCAGATCATCCAAGTATGCACGGTGGATGCGACTCCAGGTGCAACGCCTACACCGCACCCGGCGCCCCAGGGCACTCAATACCCTATCATAGAACGGATGGCAAGTGAGGATCTAGAAATCACAGAGGAGATGGCCACCAGGTTGGAGGATATTGTTAACAGAAGCGCGTTGCTACCCATCGACTCCGCCAGGGAGGATTTATTGGCAAACCAGTACCTATTACGCAAGAAAAACCTCAAGTTAGTTGAGTTGCTGAACACCCTCAACGAAAGGCAGGCCAGAGCTGACTCACTTAGTGCAAGAAGACTGGCTTATTCATCCTCTCACTCGACTGGTGCGGAGTCGGGCACAACAGAGCATGTAAGAACTAGGCCTAGGTTACCCGGGGCTAGGCAAAACTTAAGCAATATCAGACAGAAGTTCATGACCATCGCAGATGACAATATCCCCATCCCGAAAACCACAGCTGCAGTCGTAGTGTCTGTAGCAACTTATCTCAGGTCCACCATGCCTCCGCAGGATGACCCGCGACACGCTCTTCACCGAGCTCAGATCGAGGCTTTAGGGCATGTGGGTTCAGCTTTTGTACCAGTCGCAACCCCGGCAGGCCGACCAGGGAACAGCCCTGGTCAGAACCCTCCTGGCACAGGCACCCATGCGAACGGCAGCTGCCCAGTTGGTCAGTCGACCCCGGGCGGTAACACCCGACGCGGCAGTCAGCGGCAAGAGAAAGATGCTCAAGACGAGCCAGAAGGTAGCAGGTCCAGGCGCCGTCAACGCGACGACCGAGATCGGGAAGGCTTGGAGCGGAGCAGATCTAGGCAGCGAAATCGGAGCAGCCAGGACAGAGAAGAGACCGAGGAGGAGCGATCCACTCGACGTCACCGCGAGAGAGAAGAGCGCATGCCTGGTACAGAGGAACGACGGCAGCAGAGGCATGCTGATAGTTTTGATCATGATTATGAAGAGGAGGGGTTCGATGCAAGAGAGGTAATCACTCAGCGGTTAATAAACAGGCGCCGACACCAGCGTAGGCATCGTAGTCGCACTCCAGGTTTCAGTGACAGCAGTTCAGATTCGAAATCTGATGTCGAGCCATGTGGCGCAATGTGCTTCACTCCGGCGGTACGGGAAACTCGCATGCCAAAAAGATTCAAACTAACGTCAGAGACTCCCAAGTATGATGGCAGTCAAGAACCATCAGCGTGGTTAGAAGATTACACAACGGCAGTAGCGTGTCAGCGAGGAAATACCACGACTGCCATGCAGTACATCCAGCTAATGTTAACAGGATCAGCCCGTGCATGGCTCAGAGGACTACCGCGCAGTTCGTATGGTACTTGGGAAGCCTTTTGTAGTGACTTCAAGAGAAACTTTTCTTCCACGTTCAAACGACCCACATCTTTTCAACAGCTCAGGGCTTGCAAGCAAAAACCTGGTGAAACACTGCGCGAGTATATTCAGCGTTGGACTACCATGAAAACTCAGGTGCAAACATCTCGGAGGATAATGCCATATTTGCGTTTATACAAGGAGTCAGGAGCAATGACCTGCAGGAAGCCCTAGGTCGGGAAGATCCCAAGTCAATTGTGCACCTCATGGAAATAGCCAACAAGTGGGCTGACGGGGAAGATTCAGTAAGGAAGGACATAGTGCCATCGCCAGAAGCCGATCGCCAACAGGGCATTAATGAACGTCGCGGCCGTTTCGACAGAAAAATCAGGCCAAGGCCGTATGGAGGAATGGACGGAGTTGAGCAACTAGCTGCAGGGTTCCAGGATAACCGGGCAAGTCGAGGCACCCAGCAGGGGGAGAACCCGCACGAAGGACGGGAGGACGGAAACTTTCTTGACATAAATCGAGAGGATGCCAATAGGAGACGTGATTTATAGCCAAGGGGAGCCCTGAAAGTGCATTCTATGCACTCCCAGATTTTGGTGACTAATGACAACACAAAAGGTATTCTAATGTTTGTGATGAAGCATGCAGGTTCTTTTACAGGTCGTTTGATAAAGAGGAACACTTATTTTTCCTAAGTTTCAATTCTACTTCACTTGGTCTTTCATCAGGATTTCAGTCAGGAGATTTCCGGGACTCGGAGATTTCCGGTCCCTAGACCGGAGATCTCCGAGCTAATCAAGTTTTTCACTAAGTCTCAAATCAGATGCGTACTGACTCCAACTCAAGCTGAGCCGGAAATGCTCTCGGAGATTTCCGAGCACCAGTCCGGAGATCTCCGAGTGACAGAGGAATTTCAACCAAGTCCAGAACTCAAAATGCGTACTGACTCCAACTCAAACTTAGCCGGAAATGCTCTAGGAGATTTCCGGTGCTCGGAGATTTCTGAGCCCCAGTCCGGAGATCTCCGAGTGTCAGAGAATTTTCTACCAAGTCAAGAAGCCCAACCAGTACTGATCCAGAGTCAAGCACAACCAGAATTTCTATCGGAAATTTTCGGAGTCCAGAGATCTCCGGTCCTCAACCCAGAGATTTCCGGGCTGGCGGCTGTACAACGGGCAGATTTTGGAGAGGGGTATAAATACCCCTCCACCTACCTCCAGCAGTCCAAGCTTCCAGATTTTCTCTCTCCTCCATTGGTGCTGAAGCTTGTTTCTTCCGGATCTCCCAATCTAGCCACTCATATCATTTGATACTTGGGGATTTGAGGGAGAAGCCACCGATCTACAACTCCACCGAAGCGTTTTGATTTCCCCCTCTATTTCTTGAGGGGCAACGATTCTAGGGTTCCTTTGTGGATAGCTAGGTTCAACTTTGTGTGTTCTGAATCCTTTGTGGATTTGACCTGTTGTGGTCTTTGTGGGAGCCCCCAATTCAGTTGTGGGTGTGTGCCTCACGTGTTTGTACGGAATCTTCTCCGCCCTTAAAGGAGTCCTTAGTGGAAGAGTGGATTCGCACCTTTGTGGTCGAATTCACATGAGAATAGGGTGAGGCCTTTGTGGCGTTGAGCAAACCTTTGTGGTAGCTCACACCTCTCCAACGAGACGTACACCTTTGTGGTGGAACTTGGGATAAAATTGGTGTCTTCGAGTTCCTAAGGTTGTCTTGTTCCACTCTCCTTTACTGCATTCCTGTACTTGTTTAGTTTCCTTGTTGTCTTTCACTTGTATCACCTAGTTGCACATTTAGACAACTTACCTTCCGCTAGCCTAAAACTGAAAAACACATAAAAATTGCTCACCACCTATTCAATCCCCCCTCTAGGTGGTCAACTGCCATTCAATTGGTATCATAGCCAGGTTGTCTCTTAAAAGCTTCACCGCTTGAGACAAACCTTGGACAATGCAAGTTGATCCGAAAGAGGGTTCCAAAGCGGATGCCGCGACTTTGGCGGCAATGCAAGAGAAAGGTGCCACTATGGCCGATATCAACTCTTTGGAAACAAAGTTGACATCGTCCATACAAACCGAGTTCAAGAAGTTTCATGATATGCTTGAGTCTCTCAAGACATCTAAGGAAACCTCTCTTGCTTTGCCCTCAAAGTCTCCGGTGCTTCCGGGCATTACTCAAGATGTGGACCCCGAATTGTTGAAGGGAAAGCAATTGCCTTTCGATGGGAAGGGTGATGCTACTAGTTCCTCAAACCATCAAAACACTTCATCTTCCCAAGATGAAGTGCCTAAAGGCTACAACACCACTCCTCCCCCATCCCAATACCATACCCCCGATCCCATTATTCCTCATCCGCAAGTTTCTCATAGGGGTGATCCCCCATTGCTTAAAGATTATACATTCTATAAATGGCAATATGTGATGAAGTCTCATGTGTGCAGCTCTTCAATAGAGTTGTGGCGCATCATTCAAGTTGGATACAAGCCGCATGATCCGACCAACTTAACAAGAAGAGAAGTGGTGGAGGCTCAACTTGATGCCACCGCTCTCTACATGATCCAAAAAGCGGTTGGGAACAAGGAAATGTCTCTCATCCAACACCTCACCACCGCCAAGGATACATGGGATGCTCTATCCGAGTTGTTTGTTGGAAATGATAGCATGAGGAGGAACCGCTATGACTCTTTGAGCAATGAAGTCGAGGGTTTCTTCAAGCTTGATGGTGAAGATCATGAGATGATGTATAGAAGATTGGTGAAAATAGCCACAAGCTTTCGGGAAGTTGGTGCCTCTCATATTGATGATGCTTGGATCAAGAGGAAGTATGTTAGCTCTATGATGGCATGTGAGCCAACCGATGTCAAGAGTCTTCAAGGAAGACACAACTACCATCTCATGACGTCTAATGAGGTTATGCAAGAGATGGCCGCGTACAAGGTAGCCACTAAGAATGCTCAAGACGCAAGGGCAAGGGCTCTTGGAATGCAAAGAGGCACAACCAACCTTGCCTTGAAGGCTACCGTTGTGGAAGACAACGATGATGATGATCTTGGAACCTTTGCCGCCATGTCCGAGGAAGCACTCAAGATTGCTTACAATGATCATCTCGCTCTTGCGGCTCGCACCTTTTGGAACAACCCCTCAAGAGGCAAGATGCGTTTTGACAAGAGTGCACCTCAAGCCGATAGGGTCTCACCCTCCAAGTCAAGGACATGTTACAATTGTCAAGACAAGTTCCATTTTGTTGCCGAGTGCCCTTATGAGAAAAGAGAAGAGCATGGTGGACGTCTAGTGCTCAAGGACAAAACCAAGATGCCTCCCAAGAAGGCCTATGGAAAGAAGAGGCCTTTTAACAAGAAGCCTCGCATCGTGTTGTTGACTCAAGAGGAGTATCCTACCGATGATGAAGAGTCGGAGGAAGAAACGCCAAATGAAGTGGCGGCTCTTGCCACCACATCGACAACTACCATTTCTCCATCAACAACAAGAACTCCTTCAACTACGACAAGCTCTTCATCGTCTCTATTCACATCACCAAATGAGAACTCCATCACCAAGAGCTCAAGGTGTCTTATGGCAAAGGCATCGGAGGTATCTTCATCCTCTTCCTCTCTCATGAATGAAATGAATGAACTTGATGATGCCTCTAGCCTTCAAATCAAGCAAGAGCTTGTGGCTTTCGACTCCTTTATCACTAACTTGCAAGGTGATAGCAAGAAACATGTTGGTGCCCTCATGGCCCGGATTGGTGAGCTAGAGCATCTCAATGAAGAGAAGGGTAAGATATAAAGAGAAGACGCTATTTCTCTATCTTACTTGAAATCCTCTCTTGAGGAGGTTGAAGAGTCTCATGCTCGTCTTGAGGAGAAAATTGAAACTATTGAGGAAACTCATAATTCCTCACATGCTAAGCTCATTAAGGATCGTGATATGTACTTTGCTAAATTCAAGGTGGCTCAACAAGATAAAGCCGAATTTGCGGTTGGGCATGTTAGACTCATTGAGTACATGGAGAAGCTCGTCATAGCTCACAAGGCTTTGGAGAGTGAACATGCTCTTCTAAAGGAGTCGTATGCTCAACTCCAAACTCGGCTAACTAACCTTGATTCTCTTAGCATCTCTACCTCTAAATGTTCGTGTAATAATGCTAATGTTGTGAAGGATAATGCTAGGTTGAAGAGTGAGATGACTAAGGTCTCCACATCCAAGATCATCCTTGTCAAGGGTAAGCAAGTTGTTGAGACTCCCATCGTGGAGCCTCACACTCGACAAGGAAAGGAAGGTCTTGGATATGTGCCTCCCATGAAGATGAATGCCAAGAAGTGAAGGGGATCGTGTGCAGAAAACAAAAAAGTTCCTACCAACGATATCCTAAAAGCATGCCAAGATCTATTCTATGCAGATATAGTAGTACGAACGGAGATCGGAATACGTACCCTTGTAGACCGAAAGCGGGGATTACGTTCCCGCACAAACGTTGTCGATGAAGACCGACGAAGCTGACCTCAAGGTCGTGTAGAGGAAGCAGACCTCCGAGTACCGCAAGCGCAGCACCTCGCAGGGAGTCGCACACGTACGGTGGAGACGACGACCTCCGAAGCTCCAGTCCAGGACGAGCAGCGGAAGACTTGGACCGGAACACCAGCAGCGCGGCAGCGGGCTATGGTGGAAGAGATCCCCCTCCTCAGCTTGGCGCGGCTCCGACTTGGGAACCACGAGATCGAGAGAGAAAAAATCAGGAATTAATTGGTGAATTAAAAGGCCAGGGGTGCCCCTTCTTATATAGGCTCCCAGGGGGAGCCAACCTTGCCAGCCAGGCAATGTGGGACTATCCCCACATGCCTGGTGCGGCTAGCCTTGGTGCGCCGGCCCCCTGGTGGGCCCCTTGGCCCATCCAGGCCGTCCACCATGGCCCTCACCGAATCCCCTAGGGATTTTTCCCCTCTTGGGCCTTCTTTCGACCAGAAGGCCCATTTAGGGAAATCAGCCTAAATAAATTCGAAAATAAATATATAAAATCATATTTGCATATTAATTACACTAATTAATATCAAACATAATATATATAATTTTTCATAGCTCCGAAAACTCTTTCGTCGCTGCCCGATCTCCATCGAACCCCTCCCGGGACGCTCCCGGTGATCTCTTTCCTTTCCGGTTGTCTTGTCGAAACCCCTTAATTGTGTTACCCTAGCGGTTCGATATAATAACAGGTATGACCAAGACTCCTCAATGATCAACGACTAACTCGTAGGCCTGGACCCCATGAATTAATCCCTGTGATATAACGAATGACTTTCATCTATCAAACCTGAACGCAAAATCTTAAACCTTTTGCCATAGCGATACTTAGCACGTCCGAGCGTCGTTCCATAGATATCTCCATACCTAATCCCGACCTCGTTACCGACGACGCTATCTTCTACTCGTTCATGATCTCATGTCTCCGTGACCTAGTCACATGCTTGCAAGCTCATTAGACATGATCTCACCGAGTGGGCCCGAGAGTATCTATCCTGCTATGCGGACTGGCAAATCCCGCTCTTGACCCCTCGTCTCAACTAATCCTTTCCGATACCCAAAAGTATCACCGTTATTGTCATACTAAATAAGATACGACGTTTGGTGCAATCAAAGTATCTTCCAGGAATAACAATAAGAGTTGATCTCACGGTCAAAGGCGTAACGACTACGTTCTCCAAATCTGGGTATGTCCATCACATCGTTCTCCAACGATATGACTCCCATTGCCGACCGGCGCCATGCCCCATGACCGGGAAACCTCGATCATCAATCGCGCAACGAAACTAGTCTTAGTAGAGGCTACTAGGGACCTGGTTGTTTACGTATCACACCCATATTAATGTTTCCGCTTAATACGGTTCTAGCATGACACAAAAACCTATTATGAACAAACGAGATATGATAAAGAATACACTTTATTAATTGCCTCTAGGGCATATCTCCTTCAGTCTCCCACTTGCACTAGAGTACAACTTAATCTAGATTACAACTTGGTAAAAGCTTAACACCCATAGCTAACTGGTGCTTTTCATGCTTATCAAGCGGGAGAGGCTTCGTCAGCGGATCTGCCACATTCAGATCCGTATGCACTTTGCAAATCTTCACATCGCCTCCTTGTACGTACTGACGTATCACATGGAAGCGTCGGAGAATGTGTTTGGCGGTGGAGTGAGACCTTGGCTCCTTGGCGTTCGCAATGGCACCCGTATTGACGCAGAAGAGGATCACGGGGTCTTGCACGCTCGGGAACACTCCAAGTTCGATGACGAACTTCCTCAGCCACACAGCTTCATTCGCGGCTTCGCAAACAACGATATACTCCGAATCCATTGTAGATTGTGCGACTATGGGTTGCTTCCCACTTCTCCAGCACATGGCGCCTCCATTCACCTTGAACACGTAACCTGTCTGTGACTTACAGTCATCGGGGTCTAAGCGGAAACTTGCATCTACGTAACCCGTTACGCCAAGTTCTTCATCGCAGCCACCATACACAAGGAACATTTCCTTTGTCTTATCGAGATACTTAAGAATGCTCTTAACAGCTACCCAATGCGGCATTCCAAGATTACTCTGGAACCGGCTTGTCAAACTTAGAGCTAATGCCACATCCGGTCTAGTACTCAACATTGCATACATGATCGATCCTATGGCTGAAGCATAAGGATGTTTCGTCATTTCGGCCTTACCCAGTTCCGTCACCGGACACTGTGCCTTCCGCAATATCTTATTCTTGATAACCGGCAGAGAACCCTTCTTTGCCTTCTCCATACGGAAACGCTTCAGTATTTTATCAAGATAAGTACTCTGACTTAGTGCTAATAGGCGCCTTGATCTATCGCGATAGATTTTTATGCCTAAAACATACGCAGCTTCTCCTAAGTCCTTCATGGAAAATTTACTGTTTAAATATTCCTTCACGCTATTCAGAAGTTTCACATCATTCCCAATCAGCAATATGTCGCCAACATACAGTGCTAAGAACACAACCGAGCTCCCACTCATTTTCTTGTAAATGCAGGTCTCTTCCACATTTTAGATAAACCCAAAACCTTTGATTACCTCATCAAAGCGAAGATTCCAGCTCCGAGATGCCTGCTTCAATCCATAGATGGATCGCTGAAGCTTGCACACCTTGTTAGCATTTCCTGGATCGACAAAACCTTCCGGCTGTACCATGTACAACTCTTCCTCAATGTTTCCATTTAGGAAGGCCGTTTTGACGTCCATCTGCCAGATTTCATAATCATAATAGGCAGCTACCGCTAACAAAATCCGAATAGACTTAAGCATCGCTACCGGTGAAAAAGTTTCATCGTAGTCAATTCCATGAACTTGTCGGAAACCCTTTGCGACAAGCCGAGCTTTATAAACGGTCACATTACCATCAACATCAGTCTTCTTCTTAAAGATCCATTTATTCTCGACGGCCTTGCGCCCTTCGGGAATATCCATCAAAGTCCACACTTTGTTATCATACATGGATCCTATTTAGGATTTCATGGCTTCAAGCCATTTCTCGGACTCTAGACTCGCCATCGCCTCCTTGTAGTTCGTAGGTTCGTCTTGCTCGACTAGCATGACGGTGCAAACCATGTTGCCATACCATTCTGGTGCGATCCGAGATCTACCAGACCTACGAGGTAGAACATCTTCCTCGACAGTTTCTCCCACTCCTTCCACGGAGGACGTTTCCGGAATTGCTTCCGTTGCGCCACTCGGAAACTCGAGTTCAGGATCAACGATTACATCGAGGTCTACCTTCCTCCCACTTACTCCTTTCGCGAGAAACTCCTTCTCTAGAAAGGTACCGGTCTTCGCGACAAAAGTTTTGCCCTCAGCTTGGTTGTAGAAGGTGTACCCAACGGTTTCCCGCAGATATCCTACAAAGACGACTTTCTCCGACTTCGGTTCGAGTTTGTCGGGCTGTAGTTTCTTAACGTACGCCTCACAACCCCAAACCTTCAGAAACGATAATTTAGGCTTTTGGCCATACCATAGTTCATACGGTGTCGTTTCAACGGACTTGGACGGAGCCCTACTTAAAATGAATGCGGCTGTTTCTAACGCATAACCCCAGAAGGACACTGGCAGATCGGTAAGAGACATCATAGATCGAACACTATCCAGTAGAGTACGACTACGTCGCTCGGACACGCCGTTACGCTGCGGCGTTCCGGCTGGCGTAAGTTGGGGTACTATGCCACAACTCTTCAGATGTGTGCCAAACTCAAAACTCAAGTATTCTCCACCGTGATCGGATCGAAGATGCTTGATTTTCCTATTAAGCTGATTCTCAACTTCACTCTAGAATTCTTTGAACTTTTCAAACGTTTGAGACTTGTGTTTCATCAAATAGATATAACCGTATCTACTCAAGTCATCAGTGAAGGTGACGAAGTAACGATAACCATTGCGTGTCGAAACGCTCATCGGTCCACATACATCTGTATGTATGATCCCCAACAAATCCGACGCCCGTTCAACGAAACCTTTGAACGGTGTCCTTGTCATTTTGCCCATAAGGCATGGTTTGCATGTATCGAGGGATCCGAAATCCAACGAGTCCAAAAGTCTATCGGAGTGGAGTTGCTTCATGCGCTTTACACCAATATGACCATGCCGGCAATGACACAAAAACATGGCGGTATCGTCACTACACTTAATCCGTTTGGCTTCTATGTTATGGATGTGAGTACTACGATCGATGTCGTGGTGGTGTCACGGCAGATGCCATAGGATGGCTAATGTGTGGGGCCGATGGACGTTGGTGGATCCGGGGAGGGATAGTGAGCTGACTAGCCCACGCGAGGAGGATCCCGGAATGACCGAGATCTCACAGGAACAAGAAACAAGAACAAAGTGTGAGGGGGAAGATCTAACAAACACAAGCAAATGCACGAAGGCACACAACATACACACGATATACCCAGGTTCAGGGCCCTCGTGAGGAGGTAACACCCCTACTCCTGCCTTTTCTCTCTATAGGGACAGCAGGCGCCGTCCTGCACCATCATTGTCCCCCTGTCATAGACAAGACATGTCTTTGCCCATCCCGAATAGCCTTTTCCGGATTGCCGGGCTAGGCATGTCAGGTCTTGTCGTACCACGATCGTACCGGCTGACGCGCTCCCGTGCCAGGCGGGAGGTGACCATGCTTCCGTGTCAGGCGGAATGGTACTTCCCCCAGCGACAGACGGGAAAGCCTGCTACAGACCGTTGACGGCCTACCGGGAGCCCTCTCGCCGGCTACCTCCTCGTTTGCCACTGTGAGCCTCTTCTGCATAAGATCAAGACCGAGACATATATTCCGGTTAGTACTTATCCGGACTTCCTATCCGGTAAAGCCGAGTACACCTCCTTCCGGGAGTCTCCTCGGACTCGGTGATCCGGGACCCTTTTCGGATGTGTCCGAGCTCGTCTCAGGATGAGTATCTCTAGGCCTAGCCTCCCGAAGATGTCTTAGCCTATCAGCAAAGACATCTTAGAGAAGCTAGTTCTTAGAGGAACCATCCGCTTATGCCTGTGTTGCGATTGTGAAGGCCGGGTGTGTCTATTTATAGCTGCCAGAGCTGACCCTTGCGGCTGCCAGGAGGCACTTTGCCCTCTACCAGTGCTCAAGGGTCAAGTTGCCCTTTCAGCACACCAGGAGGTGTCCCTTGCTCTCGCCAAAGGTTAAGTACTGTTGGCACCTTACTGAATTATACCGGGATCTGCCCCTACCCGGGGGGCAGCCCCCCGACACTAGTCCCCGAAGCTGGTGCTGCACAACGACCTCGGACGATGTGCGGGATCAGCTTTAAACAACAACCATCTTCCGAGAACACATGTCATCACCCTCCGCTTTCTTGCCGAGATTGATTTCTCCCGAGACCCCCTTACCGAGACTGTTTTAACCGGGAGACGAAGTCTGCAACCGGATACTCCAGTCCCGGCGAATCATGACCGTTGGCATCATGCTGAGTTCGAAATCACGGGCTGGGCGCCACACGACGTCCCGTCCGAGCAGAAATGCACTCGAGTGCTTCTGCTCGAGCACGCTGTCGCTTGGGTTCCCGCGCCGGTAGCCGCATCCGATCCGGAGCCCAACCGTTGGGGGCCGTGTGACCCTCGGTGTGGCTGGATCAGGCGCTCCGGATAACGCCACGTGGCGCGCTGCGCAAAACAGATCCCACCCATGATCGTGGAGATCGTGGGCGGGAAAAATGGAAACCGCTCCGGAATCCCCCCCATAAATAGGGGACCGGAACGGTCTCCTCCCCTTCTTCTTCCTTGCTCCTCCTTCATCCTTGTCTCGAGCACATCGCCGCCGCTGCCTTCGTTGCCCGAGCGCCGCCGCCCTCGCCGTTCTTCAGAGCCCGAGCGCCGTCGTTCGTCTCGCACGCCACCGACCTCCTCTTCTCCGGTGAGTCTCTCTCTCCGTCTCGATGATCTCCGTTAGCAAAATAAGCACTCGCCATCGGCCGTGCCCTATCACATGCATGGTTGAGTCGCCGCCGGTGAGCATTAGTCGAGCGACGCGCGCGAGGCGCACGGCGGTGATGCACCGTTGCGGTAGGATGTAGATTTTCCGCTCGCACTTTGCTTCGTTTGAGTTTAGCCCGCACCTTTTTTCCTCCCTTTTGTTTTGATTATTTAGCACATGGTAGATCTTATTTCCCAGGAACCCGGTTGTGTTTAGCAGTTTGTGCTCCGGCATCCTAGCTCCCGGTAGACTAACTCCGACTAATCGCCGCTGCGCCTGCAGAGTAGCCCGGATACAGCTGCAGAGTTCTCCGACATGGGCGAAGAAAGTATCCGGGGATGCTGGGATGGATCCGAAACCAAACAATGGGACCTTGACTGGCTGTACCGGACACACCGGATTCCGCCAGAAGTTGAGAGCCGTCTACCGGAGGGCGAGGTTGAGCCGGAACCCCGACCCGGGGAATACGTTGTATTCCTTACGCATTTCGAGCGTGGGTTTGGGCTTCCGGCTAGCACCTTCTTCCGCGACTTCCTCGACACCTACAGCCTCCAACCGCATCACCTCCCAGCCAACGCCATTATGATGCTCTCGGTCTTCACCACGTATGCAGAAGCATATCTCGGCGTGTGGCCCTTTCTGGATCTTTGGGCCAAGTATTTCATCCTTCGTCGCCAGGTCATCCCCAACCCGGATCAGAAAGAAAAAGACTTGGTCGACTGCGGAGCGGCCACCATCATCCCTCATGCTGACTCCGGATTCCCTATAGTCAAGGGACTAGAATCCTGCCGGAAGTGGCAGCGCAGCTTCTTCTACGTGAAGAACCGAGAGAACTCAGGAGATGGTCCGGGATCCTCGAACCCGGATTTCATAAATTTGCCGGAGTTTGTCCATGGCCCTCCTCGCAAGTTCAACCTCTGGAAATGACTCCCCGATACCGAAGAGGTCAATTGCATGCATGACGTGCTCTTGGCGCTGAACAAGAAAATGACCGGCGACGATCTCCTGCGCTGCTTCATTATCCGCCGCGTCTGCCCTCTGCAAACCCGAGTGCACAAGATGTGCCATATGGATGGGAGCTATGACCCCACCAGGACCAGTATCTTCCCTCTTGACCGTCCCGCGGTCGTCCGACGTGTCCGAGCTATTGCTCGGACGAAGATGTCGGATGAGTATGTTTGGGGTGTCATTGGGGGATCCCGGAAAAAACCCTTAAAACAGGTGCTCCTGTCTGTCTTTCGTGCATTTGCCTTCGTACATGCGTTCACCTGGAAACCGACATGTGGTGATTTGTTTGCGCAGTTGTTCGAGCGGCAAGCCGAGGAGGACGCAGTCCACGCCAACGGGAATTTTGTGCCGAACATCCCGGTGCCGGATAAGATGCCGAGAAAGGACCCCGATGGCGAGGACCATCTCGCCATTCCTCTATTCAAAGCTGCAGCTCCGGGTAACCCTTCAACCTCAGAGGCAGTTTCCATTTCTTCGGATGATGAGGATGAGATTGACTGCCAAATTCTCGATGTTATTGACGCTCTCCCTCTCAATTGGGCCCCAGCAGTGGTTCCGAAGCCGACTGCCGGGACCAAACGCGCCGAGAGCCGGAAGCGCGCGGCTTCCGACACCGAGGCTGCCGACAACCCCGGCAACCCCCCCAAGCGGAGCAAGCCGAATAAACAGACTGCCCCGAAGCCTCGCCGGCAAAGGGGCCCTCCCACTGTGAACTCCGGGTACATTCTCCTTGCCTTATGCCGCATGACTTTGCCTTCTCCATAAATTATTACTGAAACATTTTCTTTCAGGGACGCACTCGATCTCCCGTCACCTGCTATTCCTCCTCCTCCCGGAACTCGGACTCCAAGCCCGGCTCGGGCTTCGCCTTCTCTTCCTCGCCCCTCTACTCGAGGAAGCGAAGCTGCCGCCTTCGGTGCCGCACCGGCATCCGTTGTGACTCCGGATGCTTGCCCGGTGATCGACGAGACCCCGGTGCAGGCCACGACGACCTCGGGAGACATTCTCCTTCCGGATAGTCCGCGCCGAGTGCCCGGGCTTGAGGCGGAGATCTTGAGCCCTCCCCGGCAGTCCGTGCCAGGCGGTCCCTCCCGGCAAGCTTCGGACAAGACTGCCCCGGAGAAGCGGCCCGCAGTCTCCTCCCGGCCAGCTGATCCACCTGCCGGGAAGTCGCGCCCCAAGGTTGCTGGGCAGAAAACAACTTCTGCCAAGCCTGCAGCTGCCCCGACATCCTCGGCCCAAGACTTGGTGCCGCGCACGGGTACGTTTTCGTCGTTACCACCGCCTCCCGCCGAGATCCCTACTGCTGCCTTGCGGATGTTGCAAGCAACCGTTCGCTCCTTTGTGCCTTCAGGATCCCGGGATATTGCTGCTACCCGCGCGCCCGGCGGCTCCGGCATACATGTTGTTGATGCATACAACCAGGCCTGGCTTGCCGCCGACGCCTCCGAGACCGCGGGAGACTTGCACGCTGCCGGCCCAAGCCGCAACGCTCAAGCTCTGCACGCTCTCCAGGTGGCGGCGTTGGATGTTACCCGGGTGATCGAGGTAAGCTTGTTCTACTTCTTTCAAAAAACATTTGTTCCTTCCACCACCACTAGTCCCCGAGATTGGTGCTTAGTGCTCTAGATTCCACCGAATAGCAGATCACTGGGCTCCAATCTTAGAGAAAAGTCCAGGACTCGGATAGCGAGTCCCCGAGATCCTCCCAACCGGGTAGTTTGCTTCAAAATTTGCTTCATAACCACTAGTCCATGAGATTGGTGCTTAGTGCTCTAGATTCCACCGAATAGCAGATCACTAGGCTCCAATCTTAGAGAAAATTTCAGGACTCGGACACCGAGTCCCCGAGATCCTCCCAACCGGGTAGCTCGCTTCAAAATTTGCTTCATAACCACTAGTCCCCGAGATTGGTGCTTAGTGCTCTAGATTCCACCGAATAGCAGATCACTAGGCTCCAATCCTAGAGAAAATTTCAGGACTCGGACACCGAGTCCCCGAGATCCTCCCAACCGGGTAACTTGTTACGCGTTAGAGATTCCGGATTCTCCCGATTTCCTTACATTTTTCCCCGGCTGACTCGTCCTTCTTTGTCTTGATTTCAGGAGTGCAGCAAGAAACGCTGCAGCATCTTCAACCGAGTTCTTGCTGACCTCGGTCAGTCCAAGAAGTGCGAGGGGCGCCTCCGGGAGGAGCGAGATGTCGCGCGCAAGGTCTCGGTAGACCAGAAGACCGCACTCGCCACCGCGCAAGCCGAAATCGCGCGGCTCAACGGCGAGCTCGAGAAAGTCAAGGCTGCTGCGACCGAGATGAAGACGCGCTTCATCGAGGCGACCAAGAAGCAGAAGGAAACCTTGGACCAGTCCGAGGAGCGCGCGCATATTGCCGAGAACGAGCTGGCTCTCCTCCGGTCACGGTCCGATACTTGGCTCTGCGAGCTCACTGTGCTGAGCCGGGATCTTAACAGTAAGTGGACCGACATCCCTCTTGTTGCTTTGTTTCTTTGCTGTTGCTTTTCTTATGACCTAGCCGTTTGACAGCTCTTCTTTTTAAAGGAGAATTCGAGCACTCCCGCGATGCTGCCACCCTTGCCGTTGCTGCCGCTCGAGAGAAGCGCGCCGGGAAGGGCCCTGTCTCGGATGCCTGGGACATCGAGGATCACCTCACCGCCCTGAAGGCCCGGATAGTGCCTCTTCGGTCTATCGGGACGGAGCTGCTTAGCGCTGCGGTCCACGTCCACGACGCACTGTGGCCGAGTATCCGCGCGACGCTTTCGGTTCCCGAGCTCGCGAGCGCACTCCGGTGTGCCGGGAGGCGCCTCCACGCTTGGAAGCGTTCCGGTGCGCGAGCTGGTGCCGACCAGGTCTTGACCCAAGTACTTAGCTGGTACGAAGGTCTTGATCTGGAGGCGATCCAGCGCCTGCGGACGATCTCGCCGTGGCTGAGTGATCCGGCTAAGATCCAGCGGCGACAGGAGGTGGCGCACCGCATCGCCTCGTGGTCAAGCATCCGCGCCTTCACCGCCAGCGTCCTTCCTTCCGACTCCGAATCTGATTATGAGGACGACGAAGAAACCAGCGCGACCGGCGACGCGGATGACGAGGCACCGGAAGAAGATGACGCTGCTTCCGGTGCCGCGCCCGAGAGCGTGCTTCCCCGGGATGTCTCTGAGACCAAGGTGCACCCCGACGCCCCGAGTACTGCTGCCGGAACTGAAGCCGAAGTTGCTTCTGCTGCGTGGGGCCGATGGATGTTGGTGGATCCGGGGAGGGATAGCGAGCTGAAGAGCTCACACGAGGAGGATCCCGGTAAAACCGAGATCTCCTAAGAACAAGGAATAAGATCAAAGTGCCAAGAGGAAGATCTAACAAATACAAATAAATGCACGAAGGCACACAGCACACACACGATATACCCAGGTTCAGGGCCCTCGTGAGGAAGTAACACCCCTACTCCTGCCTTTCCTCTCTATATATTGGTGATATAAGGACTACAACTTGCTACAAGATGTCTCAAAGTGAGTAGTACAAAGAACTAGATGAACTCAAGGTGAGGATGAGTGAATGCTCTAAGAGTAAATGTGACTATAGTTTTGGCTCTGAAGTTGGTCTCTCCCTCTCAGGAGCAGTTATGGCGCCTTTTATAGAGGTCCGGCCAAGAGGGCCGGAAACCCTAACTTGGCTTGGCCCCACCGGACAGGCCTAGCCGGCATGCCGTCACCGGCTAGTGCGACCTACTAGCCGGACTATCCGGTGTAGCCCCTTCGTCATCATCTCGTTAAGGACGGCAGGCGCCGTCCTACATCATCATTGTCCCCTTGTCAGAGACAAGACATGTCTCTGCCCATCCCGGATAGCCTTTTCCGGATTGCCGGGCTAGGCATGTCAGGTCTTGTCGTACCACGATCGTACCGGGTGACGCGCTCCCGTGTTAGGCGGGAGGTGACCATGCTTCCGTGTCAGGCGGGAGGTGACCATGATTCCGTGTCAGGCGGAATGGTACTTCCCCCCGCGACAGACGGGAAAGCCTGCTATAGACCGTTGACGGCCTACCGGAAGCCCTCACGCCGGCTACCTCCTCGCTTGCCACTGTGAGCCTCTTCTGCATAAGATCAAGACCGAGACACACATTCCGGTTAGTACTTACCCGGAATACCTATCCGGTAAAACCGAATACACATCCACCCGGGAGTCTCCCCGGAGTCCTAGATTCGGGATCCTTCCCGGAGACGTCCGAGCTCGTCTCAGGATGAGTATCTCTAGGCCTAGCCTCCCGAAGATGTCTTAGCCCACCAGCAAAGACATCTTCGAGAAGCTAGTTCTTAGAGGAACCACCCGCTCATGCTTGTGCTGCGATTGTGAGGGCCGGGGGTGTCTATTTATAGCTGGGAGACCTGACCCTTGCGCCTGCCAGGAGGCACTTTGTCCTTTACCAGCGCTCAGGGGTCAATCTGCCCTTTCAGCACAGCAGGGGTTGTCCCTTGCTCTCGCCAAAGGCCGGGTACTGTTGACACCTTGCTGAATTATACCGGGATCTGCCCCTACCCGGGGGGCAGCCCCCCGACACTAGTCCCCGAAGCTGGTGTTGCACAGCGACTTCGGATGATGTGCGGGATCAACTTTAATAACAACCATTTTCCGAGAACCAATTACACCATCCTTTTATTCCATGCCGAGATCGATTCTTCCCGAGATCTTTTTACCGAGATCTTCCCACCGAGACTGCCTTAACCGAGAGGCGAAGCCTGCGACCGGATAGCACCATCTCAGTGAATCTCGACCGTTGGTCTCCCGATGAATTCGAGACACTGAGCCAGGGCCCACCCGACGTCCCGTCTGCGCAGAGACGCACTCGAGTGCTTCTGTGCCAGCACGCCGTCGCTTCGGTTCCCGTGCCGGGGAGCCGCATCCGATCCGGAATCCAACCGTTGGGGCCGTGTGGCCCTCGGTGTGGCCGGATCGGGCGCTCCGGATAGTGCCACGTGGCCCGCGACACAAAACATATCCCACCCACGATCGTGGAGATCGTGGGCGGGAAAAACGGAAACCGCTCCGGAAACCCCCCCCCCCCCCCCCCATAAATAGGGGACCGGAACAGTTTCCCCTCCTTCCTCTCCTTCGCACTCTTCTTCTTCGCCGTCTCGAGCGCCCCGCAGCCGCTGCCTTCGTCGCCGTTCGCCGGAGCCTGCACACCGTCGCAATCGCCGTTCGCCGGAGCCCGGCACCGTCGCCCTCGCCGACCTTCTCTTTTCCGGTGAGTTCTTCTTCTCCGCTCCGATGTTTTTCTTCGGCAGAGCAACCGCCCGACCCCGGCCGTGCCATAGCGTAGGTCCGGTAGAGCCGCCACCGGTGAGCATCATTTGGGCGGCGCGCACGAGGTGCACGGCGGTGTTGTACCGACGCGGTAGGATGCACGTCCTTCATTTGTATTGCGCCTCGCCCGAGCCTAGCGCTAGCCTTTTTTCCTTCCTTTAGTTTTGATTATTTAGCATACGGTAGTTCTTGTTTCCTAGGAACCCGGTAACGTTTAGCAGTTTGTGCTCCGACATCCTAGTTTCCGATAGACTAACTCCGACTAACCGCCGCTGCGTCTGCAGAGTAGCTCGGATACCCCTGCGTACTTCTCCAACATGGGTGAAGAACGTACTCGGGGATGCTGGGATGGGTCCGAGACCAAGCAGTCCGATTTGGACTGGCTGTATCGGACTCACCGGATTCCTCCGGAAGTCGAGAGCCGTCTCCCGGGAGAGGAGATTGCACCGGAACCCCAACCCGGGGAATACGTGGTATTCCTCGCGCACTTCGAGCGCGGGTTTGGGCTTCCGGCAAGCCCCTTCTTCCGCGACTTCCTCGACCTCTACAACCTTCAACCTCACCATCTTCCCGCCAACGCCATAATGATGCTCTCGGTCTTCACCACATATGCGGAGGCATACCTCGGCATCTGGCCCTTCTTGGATCTCTGGGCCAAGTACTTCATTCTCCGACGCCAAGCTATCCCCAATCCGGATAAGAAGATAAAAGACTTGGTGGATTGCGGAGCGGCCACCATCATCCCTCGCGCGGACTCCGGATTCCCCATAGTCAAGGGACTCGAGTCCTGCCGGAAGTGGCAGCGGAGCTTCTTCTATGTGAAGAACCGGGAGCACTCGGGAGATGGTCCGGGCTCCTCGAACCCGGACTTCATCAATCTGCCGGAGTTCGTCATTGGTCCTCCGCGCGAGTTCCGTCTCTGGAAGAAGCTTCCTGATAATGACGAGGTCAGTTGCATGCACGACGTTCTGCACGTGCTAACTCAGAAGATGACCGGGGATGATCTCTTGCGTTGCTTCATTGTTCGCCGGGTCTGCCCCCTTCAAAACCGAGTGCACAAGATGTGCCACATGTCCGGGAACTATGACCCCACTAGGACCAGTATCTTTGGGCTAAACCATGCCGGGGTCGTCCGTCGCGTTCGAGCTATCGCCCGGACGGAGATGACGGAGGACTACTCTTGGGGGATCATTGGGGGATCCCGGAAAAAACCATGCGACCAGGTGCTTATATCAGTCTTTCGTGCATTCGCCTTCGTACATGCGTTCACCTGGACACCGACACGGCCTAACTTGTTTGCGCAGTTGTTCGAGCGTCAACACGAAGAAGACGCCGTCCACGTCAACGGGAATTACACGCCGGACTTCCCGAGACCGGACGTGATGCCGAGAGAGGATCCCGACGGCGAGGACCATCTCGCCATCCCTTTCGTTAAGGCCCCGGGTAATCCTTCAACTCTAGAGGCAGTTTTCATTTCTTCGGATGATGAGGATGAGATTGACTGCCAGCTTCTCGATGTTATTGACGCTCTCCCTCTGAATTGGGCCTCAGCTGTGGTTCCGAAACCGACAACCGGGACCAAACGTGCCGAGAGCCGGAAGCGCGCGGCTTCCGACACCGAGGGGGCCGATAACCCTGGCAACCCCCCCAAGCGGAGCAAACCGAGTAAGCAGACGACCGAGAAGCCTGCTCGGCGCCGACAAAGGGGTCCTCCCATTGTGGATTCCGGGTACGTCTTCCTTGCCTTATGTTATTTGACTTTGTTTTCTCCATAACTGTTACTAAGACACTTCTTTTCAGGGATGCACTCGAGCTCCCGTCACCTGCTGTTCCTCCTCCTCCCGGGACTCGGACTCCCAGTCCGGCTCGGGCTTCTCCTTCACCCCCTCGCCCAACTACTCGGGGAAGTGAGCCTGCCGCCTCTGGTGCCGCACCGGCCACCGCTGCGACCCCGGAAGTACATCCGGTGATCGAGGAGATCCCGGTGCAGGCCACGACCACCTCGGGAGAAGTGCTTCTTCTGGAGAGCCCGCGTCGGGTGCCCGGGCTTGAGGCAGAGATCGTTAGCCCTCGCCGGCAACCTGCGGCAAGCGGCCCCTCTCGGCCAGCCGCGACCAAGACCATCCCGGAGAAGCAACCTACTGCCTCCTCCCGGCCAGCGGATCAGCTTCCCAAGTCTCGCGGCAAGATTGCTGGGCAGAAAACACCTTCTGCTCCGCCCGCAGCTGCCCCGACATCCTCTTCCCAGGACTTGGTGCTGCGCCCGAGTACGTTTTCCTCGTTACCACCGCCTCCCGCCGAGATCCCTACTGCTGCCTTGCGGATGTTGCAAGCAACCGTCAGTTCCTTTGTACCTTCAGGATCCCGGGATGTTGCCGCTACTCGCGCGCCCGGCGGCTCTGGCATACGGGTTGTTGACGAATACAACCATGCCTAGCTTGCCGCCAATGCCTCCGAGATCGCGGGAGACTTGCACGCTGCAGGCCCAAGCCGCAACGCCCAAGCTCTGCACGCTCTCCAAGTGGCCGCACTGGATGTTACTCGGGTGACCGAGGTAAGCTTGTTCTCTTTCTTTTATCGAAAAATACTTGTTCCTTCCATCACCACTAGTCCCGGAGATTGGTGCTTAGTGCTCTAGATTCCACCGAATAGCAGATCACTAGGCTCCAATCTTAGAGAAAAAATCCAGGACTCGGACACCGAGTCCCCGAGATCCTCCCAACCGGATAGGTTGCTTCAAAATTTGCTCCATCACCACTAGTCCCCGAGATTGGTGCTTAGTGCTCTAGATTCCACCGAATAGCAGATCACTAGGTTCCAATCTTAGAGAAAAAATCCAGGACTCGGACACCGAGTCCCCGAGATCCTCCCAACCGGATAGGTTGCTTTAAAATTTGCTCCATCACTAGTCCCCGAGATTGGTGCCTAGTGCTCTAGATTCCATCGAATAGTGGATCACTAGGTTCCAATCTTAGAGAAAAATCCAGGACTCGGACACCTAGTCCCCGAGATCCTCCCAACCGGCTTCCGTATATCTTTTCCCGACTAACTCCTTCTTTGTCTTGATTTCAGGAGTGCAACCACAAACGCCGGGACATCTTCAACCGGGTTCTTGCTGATCTCGGTCAGTCCAAGAAATCCGAAGGACGCCTGCGGGAGGAGCGGGACGCCGCGCGCAAGGTCTCGGTTGACCAGAAAACTGCACTTGGCACTGCGCAAGCCGAGATCGCGCGGCTCAACGGCGAGCTCGAAAAGGTCAAGGCCGCTACGGCCGACATGAAGATGCGCTTCATCGAAGCGAGCAAGAAGCAGAAAGAGACCTTGGACCAATCCGAGGAGCGCGCGCACACTGCCGAGACTGAGCTTGCTCTTCTCCGCTCCCGGTCTGATACTTGTCTCTCGGAGCTCACAGTGCTGAACCGGGATCTGAACAGTAAGTGGACCGACATCCCTCTTGTATTCTCTTTGCTTTCTTTCTTGCTGTTACTCTTATGACTCAGTCGTTTGACAGCTCTTCTTTTTAAAGGAGAGTTCGAGCATTCCCGCGAGGCTGCCGCCAAAGCTGTTGCCGCCTCCCGCGAGAAGCGCGCCGGGAAGGGTCCCATCTCGGATGACTGGGACATCGAGGATCACCTGATCGCCCGGAAGTACCTCTCCGGTCTATCGGGACAGACCTACTCAGCGCTGCGGTCCACGTTCACGGCGCACTATGGCCGAGTATCCAGGGGACGCTCTCGATTCCCGAGTTTGCGAACGCACTTCGGGGTGCCGGGAGGCGCATTCACGCCTGGAAGCGCTCCGGTGCGCGGGCTGGCGCGGACCAGGTCTTGACCCAAGTGCTCAGCTGGTACGAAGGTCTCGACTTGGGGGCGATCCAGCGGCTGCGGACGACCTCGGCGTGGGTTAGTGACCCGGCCAAGATCCAGCAGCGACAGGAGGTGGCGCACCGCCTCGCTACGTGGGCAAGTATCCGCGCCTTCACCGCCAGTGTTCTTTCTGACTCTGACTCAGAAGGTGAGGACGACGAAGAAAGCGACGCGAGCGGCGACGCGGAAGACGAAGCCCCGGAAGGAGATGACGCTGCTTCCGGTGCCGCGCCCGAGAAGGTGGTTCCCCGGGATGCCGCGACTTCGCCAAGACCCGAGGCCCCCGAGACCGAAGTGCTTCCCGAAGCCCCGAGTAGTGCTGCCGGAACCGAAGCTGAAGTCGCTCCCGCTGCTGCTCCTTCTGCTGCTGCTGTCACTGCTCCCGAGGTCGCTGCTCCCGAGGCCGCTTCTCCCGAGGCCGCTGCTCCCGAGGTCTCCGTCGAGAAGCCGACTTCCCCTACCGCTTGAAAAAACTTAGTAGATTCGTTAAATCCCCGGGATGCCGGGTGCCATATGTAATATATACTTATACTATTTTCATTCCGCAGTGAACTACCTATCTGAACC
Source organism: Poa annua (assembly GCA_026929855.1). Taxonomy (NCBI): domain Eukaryota; kingdom Viridiplantae; phylum Streptophyta; class Magnoliopsida; order Poales; family Poaceae; genus Poa; species Poa annua. The sequence goes on from CM049430.1 coordinate 86,718,584, forward strand.
ATTTATGCCAATGTATTCTGTTTTGAGTTCCCGACTTGCCTTTCATGTTTACCGTACTTAGGTAATTTCTGCTCTTGTCTACCATTTCGGCGTTCGACATTCGAGTCACAAAACTCCACATACGGCATACATTACTTAGAACAATCCGAGTTCCGGTTAACCGAATTCCCGACATAAACAACAAAGTTATTAAAAAACAAGCATGCCGGATAAGTTCCTGCTCCAAGTCCCCGAGACCATTTTCGTGTTTCCCACCTTCCCTCTCTTTGCTCTTGACTACCATTTCAGCGTTCGTCAGTCGAGTCACAAGATGATTTCACATGGCATACATTACTCTGTCTTTGAGAATTGAACTCGGAACTTTCCCGGCATGCACACAATATAAAAAAATAGCTATCCGGCAGTCCCCGGGTTCCTTCCCGGGATGCCGGTATAAAATAATAAATAAGTTTAACAAAACAGAAGTAAAAAAGAGCACAGAACCAGGCAGTCCCCGGGTTCCTCCCGGGGTGCCTTACTTCCATAAATATTGAAAATTGAGATACACATACACTGAGCCCTTTAAGTGTAAAAGGGGCGAAGTAGAGCTACATTCCATGGACGCTTGGTTTCCTCACCGGACTTGTCCATTACACCTTTCCTAGCTTCCTGTGCATCTACAAGGTAATAGGAATCATTGTGCAATGCCCTGCTTATCACGAAAGGTCCCTCCCATGGAGGCGACAACTTATGCATTCCGGCCGTGCGTTGGATGAGCCTCAGCACCAGATCTCCCTCTCGGAACACCCTCGGGTGCACTTTCCGGCTATGATAGCGACGGAGGTTCTGTTGATAAATTGCCGACCGAGATAGTGCCAATTCTCTGGCCTCTTCGAGTAAATCAACATCATCTTCTCGGGCCTCCTTTGCCTCAGTCTCGGTGAACATTGTCACTCTCGGAGAATCATATTGTATGTCGGTCGGGAGTACCGCCTCAGCACCGTATACCATGAAGAATGGCGTGTATCCGGTAGATCTATTCGGTGTAGTCCGGAGACCCCATAGTACTGCCGGTGATTCCTCTATCCAGCATCCCGGAGTTCTCAATAGTGGTTCGATCAAACGAGCTTTGATGCCGGCCAAGACCAAGGCATTTGCCCTTTCGACCTGCCCATTTGCTTCCGGGTGTGCAACTGACGCTACATCCAGCCGGATTCCCTTCTTAGCACAAAATCGAGCGAATTCCCCCACAGCAAAGTTTGTTCCATTATCTGTGATGATGCTGTGTGGGTATCCGTATCTCAAGATGATGTCTTTCAGGAATTGCACAGCGGTGTGTCCATCGCACTTCCGGATTGGCTTGACCTCTATCCACTTTGTGAATTTGTCCACCATGACAAGTATATGTGTCATATTGCCTCTTGCCGGCTTGAATTGCCCGACCATGTCCAAACACCATACTGCGAATGGCCAAGCGATGGGGATTGTTTTCAGTGCTGACGCCGGCATGTGTATCCGGTGAGCAAATCTCTGGCATCCTCCACACTTCCGGACAATATCCTCTGCTTGCTGTAATGCAGTGGGCCAGTAGAATCCATGCCGGAACACCTTTGCCACCAGGGCCCGGGATGATGCATGATGTCCACACTCCCCTTGATGTATTTCCACCAGCATCTCTTGTCCTTCTGCCGGTTCCACACATCTCTGGAGTACCTCGGTGACACTTCTCTTGTACAGCTCTTGATTGATGACAGTGTATGCTTTTGATCTTCGCAGTATTTGCCGGGCTTCCACTTCATTCTCCGGGAGAGTTCCCTCCAAGATATACGCCATAATGGGCTGTGCCCATCCCGGGACAGGTCTATCCGGGAACATGGGAGTATCTATGTCCATTGGTTCTGCCGACATCACCTCTATCATCATCTTTCTCTGCCTCTCTGAGCACTGGGACGCAGTCCCCGGGTTCGATGTTATGCTCCCGACATCTACTTCCAAGGGTACGGCATCTGAACCAGGCTCCTTGGGGATGAAGATAGATTCCGACTCGGGTGAGGGTTGGATAGATGGCTTCCTGAAATGCTCCAGAGCTATTCCGGGTGGGATTGCATCCCGGGATGATCCTAGCTTGGACAAGACATCCGCTGCTTCGTTTTCTCCTCTGGGTACATGCTTGAACTCGCATCCTTCAAAAAATCCGGATATTTTCTGCACATGAAACCTGTATAAGGCCATGTTTGCATCGAGGGCATCCCAATTCCCCGACACCTGCTGGACTACGAGGTCCGAGTCACCAAAGCACTCTATCCGGCGGATGCCGATCTCCTTGGCGACGTTCAGTCCATGAACCAAGGCCTCATACTCCGCGACATTGTTAGATGCCCGAAAATGGATCTACAGCACATACTTCAGTACATCTTGCTTTGGGGAAGTGAGGACCACTCCGGCACCCAATCCGATCTTAGCTTTTGAGCCATCGAAATGCATCCTCCAGAAATTGTAATCCGGCATCGGAGGTTCATACTGCATCTCGGCCCGGTCTACCAAAAAGTCCGGCAGCGCCTGCGACTTGATGGCATCTCGTCTCTCGTATGTCGGAGCGTACGGAGACAACTGGATGGCCCATTTGGCTACCCGGCCGCTAGCATCCTTGCAACCGATGATCTCGGCGAGAGGAGCTTCGCATACCACTGTGATCGGGTGTTCCTGAAAGTAGTGCTTGAGCTTGGTCACTGCCATGTACACTCCGTATGCCATCTTCTGGTAGTGCGGGTAGTTCTGCTTGGATTCCGAGATCACCTCACTGAGGTAATACACCGGTCTCTGTATCAGCTTGCCCCCTTCTTCCCTTTCTACTACCATCGCCACACTGACTACCCGGTTAGTTGCGGCAATATACAGCAGCATAGGTTTCTTGGGTAACGGGGATGCCAACACAGGTGCTGTTGAGAGCATCCTCTTCAGATCGTTGAATGCCGCATCAGCTTGCGGGGTCCAAACAAACGTCTTGCTCTTCTTCATCAGTTGATATAGAGGCAAGGCCTTCTCCCCAAGTCGTCTCACAAACCGACTTAGGGATGCCAGACACCCGGTAAACTTCTGCACATCCTTGAGACGCACGGGCAACTTCATGCTCTCAATAGCACGAATTTTACCCGGGTTGACCTCGATTCCTCGGCTTGAGATGAGGAAACCGAGCAATTTTCCTGCCGGAACACCAAATGTGCACTTATCTGGGTTCAACCTCATCCGGAATCTTCTTAGGTTCTTAAATGTTTCCCTCAGATCATCTATTAATGAGGCTTTTTCTTTAGTTTTTATGACTATGTCATCGACATAGACCTCGGCATTCCGGCGTATCTGGTCATGCAAGCATTTCTGCATGCATCTCTGGTAGGTAGCACCAGCATTTCTCAACCCGAAAGTCATAACACGATCCCCATAAGGGGTAATGAAAGCAGTTTTCAATTGATCATCCGGATTCAAAGGTATCTGGTGAAAACCAGAATAAGCATCTAGAAAAGTTAAAAGCTCACTCCCGGCAGTGGAGTCTATCATTTGATCTATCCGGGGCAGCGGGAAAGGGTCTTTCGGGCATGCCTTGTTGAGGTTGGTGAAGTCGATGCACATGCGCCACACCTTAAGCAGGAGGGGATCATCTTTCTTCTTCTCCACGAGGACCGGATTCGAGATCCAATCCGGGTGCAGCACCTCCATGATGAATCCGGCGGCCAGCAGTATAGCCAGATGCTCCATGACAGCAGCTCTTCTCTCATCCGAGAGGCGCCTAGTTGGTTGCTTCACCGGCTTCGCATCCGGTCTAACAAATAGAGAGTGCTCAGCCAACTCCCTCGGGACGCCTTGCAGATCGTCACTCGACCACGCAAAAGCATCCCGATTCTCACGGAGGAAGTCGACGAGCTCGCTTTCCTATTTGTTGTCCAGGTTGCTGCCAATGATAACTTGGCGCTCCGGGTTGCTGGGGTCCACACCCACCTTCTTGGTCTCCTTGGGGGGATGAAACGATGCCCCCTGCTCCGGGTTCACCATCCCGGGCATTCCGAGTTGGGAGGTCTTGGCCATCGCCACCACCTGCTGGATCCTCTTCTTTTCCTCTGCGATCACCAGGGATTCAGCCAAGCAGGACCCCGCCGAGGCACACTCCATGGAGCGCTTGTGGTCTCCCGAGATGGTGATCACACCGCTGGGTCCCGGCATCTTCATCTTGAGGTAGCCCACGTGAGTCGAGATCATGAACTTGGCGAGGGCCGGTCTGCCGATCAGTGCATGATACGGGCTCTCGAGGTCCACGACCTCGAACTCCAAGCTCTCGGTTCGGCAGTTCTCCCGAGTTCCGAATAGCACCTCAACCCAGATCTTTCCCATGGGCGAACAAGTGACTCCGGGCACAATGCCATGGAAGGTTGTCTCGGTGGGCAGCAGGGTGTTCATGGATACTCCCAGCTTCAGCATCGTGTCCTTGTACATGATGTTAATGGCACTGCCATTGTCAATCAGAACCCGGCTGAAGCGGACGTTGAGGTTTGGTCCGACGAAAGTTGGGTCCACCACCAAGGCATACGCTCCTGGCTTGGGCATAACCCGGGGGTGATCCTTCCGGCTCCACGTGATCTCCATCTCGGACCAGTGCAAGAACTTGGGCACCGCCGGGATCACAGCATTCACCTCCAGAGCGCGCTGCCGCACACTCTTTCGGTCAGTGGGCTCGGTCACGAAGACCACATAGCTCTGATGTGCTTCCCGGTAGTTGCTCTGCTGGTGTCCGGCTTGGTTACCGTTGTCGTTCCGGGTATGCACCACATTTACTGGGCGAGGCGGGGGTCCTCTCGGAGGAGGGGGAAGTCGAACAGCGTTGGCCCCTGATGTCGGAGGAGGGGGTCTCGGGATATTGGGCCGAGATGCCGGAGCACCCTGCCGAATAGCCCCTGAGCTGCCCTCCTGCAACGTGCGCTGATACCAGCTGCACTGCCGAGTAGAGTGATTCGCGGGCTTGTTGGCCTCCAGAGTGTGGTAGCAGCATGGCTTGTTCAGCATCTCTTCATACGTCAGGGGCTTCTTTTGTTCCACCCAAGTCTTCTGCACCTCCTGACTTTGACCCCAAGCCGGGCCACTGGTCTTTTGACGCTGGCTGTTGCCGACATCCTCCTGCTCCCGGGTTACTGCTGCGACATGCTGCGCGGCATGGTGGTACTCGGGCTGATTTCTCTTGTGGCCGAATTCCTGGCGATCATGGCTCCTGCTCGGCCCTGAACGATGAGGTCCCGCATTCCTCCTGTTGGAGTCTCCGACATCCACCAGGGGTTGCATGGGATCTCCAAGCGTATAGGTGTCGGCGATGCGCATGGTTTCTGCCAAGGTTGTTGGCATCTTTCTCTGCAATTTCTGCCACAGCATAGAGCCATGTCGGCATCCTTGCGCAAACCAGGAGATGGCCTGTGCCTCCACCACTCCTTCGCAAGAGTTGCGAATATTGCTCCACCGGGTAAGGTACTCCCGGTCAGTCTCATTGCTCCTTTGCCTACAGATGGCAAGCTGCTGAGGCCTGTTGGGCCTCTTGTACGTGCTGGTGAAGTTGCTGATGAATGCCTCTTCAAAGTCTAACCAGCAGTCTATACTGCCAGTTCTCAGATTGTTCAACCAGATCCGGGCTGGTCCTTCCAACATCTGCGGTACATAACGTACCTCCCATCGTCTGTTTCCACCGGCTATGCTTACTGCAGTTACATAGTCGGTTAGCCAGTCCTCCGGCTTCTTGCTACCGTCATAGGTCTTGGCACCTCGGTTGAGCTGAAAGTTCCGAACAGGAGGTTCCCGCATGATCCGAGGTCCAAAGCAGGCAGGTCCCGGAGGTCCTTGCTCTTCCACCAATTCGGATTGGTGAATCCGGTCGAGCCGGAATCTGGCGTCTGCCGGGTTCAGCTGCCTGGTTCCTATCCGAGATCCCAAAGGGTTCTCGTCTGGCTGATATCCGAGCTGCTGCAACCTCGAGTTGCCATCGTTCAGCCTGTCATGTGCAGGGACCAGGGCCTGCTGGGGAACGGAGACGACCTCCCTCTGCGGGTTTCCCTGAACGTGAGGAGGATTCCGGGGTGGATTACCACGGCCAACCGGGTTGTTGTTTCCTACACCCAGGTTATCATCCCCGCGGGTACTTCCCGCCTGTCCCGAGTTACGTTGTCCGGCCTGCCCGGCTTGCTGGATACCGGCAAAGGCCGGATCATAGGTTTGTAGCTGTTTGTTCTTCCCGGAACCTCGACTCCGGCTCCGGCTCTTGCTCTTGCTCTTGCTTCTGCTCGGATGCGGGGAAGAGGCCTCCCCATCCGACTTCCTGTCGGGTCTGGCTGAGTACACCTGGGATCCTGCCCCGGGGTTCTTCTTCTTGAAGGCCAGGTTCTGACGATTGGCTTCAATCACCAACTCGTTTACCCTCTCCTGCTGCTTGCGCAGGGCTTCACCGGATAACCCCGCCAACTCGGCCATGGCGGCTTCGGCGGCCCTAAGGGTTTTCGCCGGTGAGCTGTACACCGGCTTCCCTGCTGAAATCCGACTTCCAGTGTTGCTGGTGGTGGCTCCACCAGCCAGCTCCTCATTCACTATTTTCCTTTCTTGCGCAGATCTGCAATGCGCTTCTCCCGGGAGTCTACCTTAGGGAATCCGTGAGCTGCATTGTACTCCCGGAGGCTAGCGCTGAGCTCGCGGTGGATCTCGGCGATCTCCTGCGCCTCAGCGAGTAGCAACTTCCGCTGCTCCTCTAACTCAGCCGAAGTGGCTTGGGCATCTGCTCCGGCAGCTGCCGGTACAGCCAACTTAGCCACGAGTCCCGAGAGGGGATCCGGACGGCGTCGCGGATGGGATGACTGCGGATCTCCATCCCGGGCCGCAGGCCTCTCCTGCGGGGGTTTGGCCAAACGGGGGTGGCCGTTAGTATCGCCGTCAGCATCTTGATACTCCTCCTCGGCTGTCCCGACCATCATCACTGCGACGGAATTCGGGGGGCGACCAGCACGCAGACCCCGAGTAGCGCAGAGCATGGGAGGGCCCTCAGCTTCCAGGATCACGTCCGGGTAGCTACATACAACCTCGGTGGCCACGTAGGTGGTGAAACCACCGAAATCGATGAGACATCCGTTCACCGGAAACGGTTTGTTCCGGAAACACCCTGCGTTGTCGTAGACGAAGTCCATCTCTCCCAGCCTCACGACTAGGCCAGAAAGAACCCGAACGTCGATGTGAACGGGGGAGCCCGTCCGGATGTGTACACCAGCCAACGCCTCTGTTTGCCCCACGGTGGGCGCCAACTGTCGTGGTGGTGTCACGGCAGATGCCATAGGATGGCTAATTTGTGGGGCCGATGGACGTTGGTGGATCCGGGGAGGGATAGCGAGCTGAAGAGCTCACACGAGGAGGATCCCGGTAAAACCGAGATCTCCTAAGAACAAGGAATAAGATCAAAGTGCCAAGAGGAAGATCTAACAAATACAAATAAATGCACGAAGGCACACAGCACACACACGATATACCCAGGTTCAGGGCCCTCGTGAGGAAGTAACACCCCTACTCGTGCCTTTCCTCTCTATATATTGGTGATATAAGGACTACAACTTGCTACAAGATGTCTCAAAGTGAGGAGTACAAAGAACTAGATGAACTCAAGGTGAGGATGAGTGAATGCTCTAAGAGTAAATGTGACTATAGTTTTGGCTCTGAAGTTGGTCTCTCCCTCTCAGGAGCAGTTATGGCGCCTTTTATAGAGGTCCGGCCAGGAGGGCCGGAAACCCTAACTTGGCTTGGCCCCACCGGACAGGCCTAGCCGGCATGCCGTCACCGGCTAGTGCGACCTACTAGCCGGACTATCCGGTGTAGCCCCTTCGTCATCATCTCGTTAAGGACGGCAGGCGCCGTCCTACATCATCATTGTCCCCTTGTCAGAGACAAGACATGTCTCTGCCCATTCCGGATAGCCTTTTCCGGATTGCCGGGCTAGGCATGTCAGGTCTTGTCGTACCACGATCGTACCGGGTGACACGCTCCCGTGTCAGGCGGGAGGTGACCATGCTTCCGTGTCAGGCGGAATGGTACTTCCCCCCGCGACAGACGGGAAAGCCTGCTATAGACCGTTGACGGCCTACCGGAAGCCCTCACGCCGGCTACCTCCTCTCTTGCCACTGTGAGCCTCTTCTGCATAAGATCAAGACCGAGACACACATTCCGGTTAGTACTTACCCGGAATACCTATCCGGTAAAACCGAATACACATCCACCCGGGAGTCTCCCCGGAGTCCTAGATTCGGGATCCTTCCCGGAGACGTCCGAGCTCGTCTCAGGATGAGTATCTCTAGGCCTAGCCTCCCGAAGATGTCTTAGCCTACCAGCAAAGACATCTTCGAGAAGCTAGTTCTTAGAGGAACCACCCGCTCATGCCTGTGCTGCGATTGTGAGGGTCGGGGGTGTCTATTTATAGTTGGGAGACCTGACCCTTGCGCCTGCCAGGAGGCACTTTGTCCTCTACCAGCGCTCAGGGGTCAATCTGCCCTTTCAGCACCGCAGGGGGTGTCCCTTGCTCTCGCCAAAGGCCGGGTACTGTTGACACCTTGTTGAATTATACCGGGATCTGCCCCTACCCGGGGGGCAGCCCCCCGACACTCCCGCTGCTACTACCGGGACTACCGCTTCTGCTGATGCCGCCGAGATTGCTGCTCCTGAGGCCGCTGCTCCTGCCGATGTTCCCGTCGAGAAGCCGACATCTCCTATCCCTTGAAATACTTTAAGAGTAGATTCGTCAAATCCCCGGGATGCCGGGTACAACATGTAACATACACTTATACTATTTTCGTTTCGTAGTGAACTATTTATCCGAGTAACTTATGTCAATTTATTCTGTTTTGAGTTCCCGAATTGCCTTTCATGTTTACCGTACTTAGGCAATTTCTGCTCTTGTCTACCATTTCGGCGTTCGACAGTCGAGTCACAAAACTCCACATACGACATACATTACTTAAAACAATCCGAGTTCCTACTAACCGAATTCCCGACATAAAAAATAACAGAGTTAGTAAAAAACAGGTATGCCGGATAAGTTCCTGCTCCGAGTCCCCGAGACCATTTTCGTGTTTCCCACCTTCCCTCTCTTTGCTCTTGACTACCATTTCGGCGTGCGTCAGTCGAGTCACAAGATGATTTCACATGACATACATTACTTTGATTCTGAGAATCGAACTCGGAACTTTCCCGGCATACAAAATAAAATAGAGAACAGTTATCTGGCAGTCCCCGGGTTCCTTCCCGAGATGCCGGTATAAAACAACAAATGAACTTGACAAAAATGAGAACAAAACATGCATATAACCAGGCAGTCCCCGGGTTCCTCCCGGGGTGCCTTTCTTTCATTAATACTAAAAACTGAGATACAACATACACTGAGCCCTTTACGTGTAAAAGGGGCGAAGTAGAGCTACATTCCATGGACGCTTGGTTTCCTCACCGGATTTGTCCATTACACCTTTCCTAGCCTCCTGTGCATCTACAAGGTAATAAGAATCATTGTGCAATGCTCTGCTTATCACAAAAGGTCCCTCCCATGGAGGTGACAATTTATGCATTCCGGCCGTGCGTTGGATGAGCCTCAGCACCAGATCCCCTTCTCGGAACACCCTCGGGTGCACTTTCCGGCTATGATAGCGACGGAGATTCTGTTGATAAATTGCAGACCGAGATAGTGCCAAATCTCTTGCCTCTTCGAGTAAATCTACATCATCTTCTCGGGCCTCCTTTGCCTCCGTCTCGGTGAACATTGTCACTCTCGGGGAATCATACTGTATGTCAGTCGGGAGTACTGCCTCAGCACCGTATACCATGAAGAATGGCGTGTATCCGGTAGATCTATTCGGTGTAGTACGTAGACCCCATAACACCGCCGGTAACTCCTCTATCCAGCATCCCGGGGTTCTCAACAATGGTTCGATCAAACGAGCTTTGATGCCGGCTAAGACTAAGGCATTTGCTCTTTCAACTTGCCCATTTGCTTCCGGGTGTGCAACTGATGCTACATCCAGCCAGACTCCCTTCTCAGCACAAAATCGAGCGAATTCCCCCACAGCAAAGTTGGTGCAATTATCCGTGATAATGGTGTGCGGGTACCCGTATCTCAAGATGATGTCTTTCCGGAATTGCACAGCGGTGTGTCCATCGCACTTCCGGATTGGCTTGACCTCTATCCACTTGGTGAATTTGTCCACCATAACCAGTATGTGCGTCATATTGCCTCTTGCCGGCTTGAATTGACCGACCATATCCAGACACCAAACTGCGAATGGGCAAGTAATGGGGATTGTTTTCAGTGCTGACGCCGACATGTGTATCCAGTGAGCAAATCTCTGACACCCTCCACACTTCCGGACAATATCTTCTGCTTGCTGCAGCGCAGTGGGCCAGTAGAACCCATGCCGGAACACTTTCGCCACCAGGGCCCGGGATGATGCATGATGTCCACACTCCCCTTGATGTATTTCCAGGAGCATCTCTTGTCCTTCTGCCGGTTCTACACATCTCTGGAGTACCTTAGTAACACTCCTCTTGTATAGCTCTTGATTGATGATGGTGTATGCTTTTGACCTTCGCATTATCTGCCGGGCTTCCACTTCATTTTCCGGGAGGGTTCCTTCCAAGATATAAGCCATAATGGGCTGTGCCCATTCCGGGATAGGTCTAACTGGGAACATGGGAGCGTCTATGTCCATTGGCTCTGCCGACATCACCTCTATCATCATCTTTCTTTGCCTCTCTGAGCACTGCGATGCAGTCCCCGGGTTCGATGTTATGCTCCCGACATCTACTTCCATGGGTACTGCATCTGCACCAGGTTCCTTGGGGATGAAAATAGAATCCGACTCGGGTGAGGGCTGAATAGATGGCTTCCTCAAATGCTCCAGGGCTATCCCGGGTGGGATGGCATCCCGAGACGATCCTAGCTTGGACAAGACATCTGCTGCCTCGTTTTCTCCTCTGGGTATATGCTTGAACTCGCATCCTTCAAAAAATCCGGATATTTTCTGCACATGAAACCTGTATAAGGCCATGTTTGCATCGAGGGCATCCCAATTCCCCGACACCTGTTGTACTACGAGGTCGGAGTCACCGAAACACTCTATCCGGCGGATGTCGATCTCCTTGGCGACGTTCAGTCCATGAACCAAGGCCTCATATTCTGCGACATTGTTGGATGCCCGAAAATGAATTTGTAGCACATACTTCAGTACATCTTGCTTTGGGGAAGTGAGGACCACTCCTGCACCCAATCCGATCTTAGCCTTTGAGCCATCGAAATGCATTCTCCAGAAATTGTAATCCGGCATTGGAGGTTCATACTGCATCTCGGGCCAGTCCACCAAAAAGTCCGGCAGTGCCTGCGACTTGATGGCATCTCGTCTCTCATACGCCGGAGCGTATGGAGACAACTGGATGGCCCATTTGGCTACCCGGCCGCTAGCGTCCTTGCAACCGATGATCTCGGCGAGAGGAGCTTCGCATACCACTGTGATCGGGTGTTCCTGAAAGTAATGCTTGAGCTTGGTCACTGCCATATATACCCCATACGCCATCTTCTGGTAGTGCGGGTAGTTCTGCTTGGATTCCGAGATCACCTCACTGAGGTAATACACCGGCCTCTGTATCAGCTTGGCCCCTTCTTCCCTTTCTACTACCATTGCCACACTGACTACTCGGTTGGTTGCGGCTATATACAGCAGCATAGGTTCCTCGGGTAATGGGGATGCCAACACGGGTGCTGTTGAAAGCATCCTCTTCAAATCGTTGAACGCCGCATCAGCCTGCGGAGTCCAAACAAATGTCTTGCTCTTCTTCATCAGTTGGTACAGGGGCAAGGCTTTCTCCCCAAGTCGACTCACAAACCGACTTAGGGATGCGAGACACCCGGTAAACTTCTGCACATCCTTGAGACGCACGGGCAATTTCATGCTCTCGATAGCATGAATTTTACCCGGGTTGACCTCGATTCCCCGGCTTGAGATGAGGAAACCTAGCAACTTCCCTGCCGGAACACCAAATGTGCACTTATCCGGGTTCAACTTCATCCGGAATCTTCTTAAGTTCTTAAATGTTTCCCTCAGATCATCTATTAGTGAGGCTTTTTCTTTTGTTTTTATGACTATGTCATCGACATAGACCTCGGCATTTCGGCCTATTTGGTCATGCAAACATTTCTGCATGCACCTCTGGTATGTAGCACCAGCATTCCTCAAACCGAAAGTCATGACACGATAGCAATAAGCCCCATAAGGGGTAATAAAAGCAGTTTTCAATTGATCATTCGGGTTCAAAGGTATCTGGTGAAAACCAGAATAAGCATCTAAAAAGGTCAAAAGTTCACTCCCGGCAGTGGAGTCTATCACTTGGTCTATCCGGGGTAGTGGAAAGGGGTCCTTCGGGCATGCTTTGTTAAGATTGGTGAAGTCGATGCACATGCGCCACACCTTAAGCAGGAGGGGATCATCTTTCTTCTTCTCTACCAGAACCGGATTCGATATCTAATCCGGGTGCAGCACCTCCATTATGAATCCGGCCGCCAGCAGTATAGCCAGATGCTCCATGACCGCGGCTCTTCTTTCATCCGAGAGGCGCCTAGTCGGTTGCTTCACCGGCTTCGCATCCGGTCTAACAAACAGAGAGTGCTCAGCCAACTCCCTCGGGACACCTTGCAGATCGTCGCTTGACCACGCAAAAGCATCCCGATTCTCACGGAGGAAGTCGACGAGCTCGTCTTCCTATTTGCTGTCCAGGTTGCTGCCAATGATAACTTGGCGCTCCGGGTTGCTGGGGTCCACACCCACCTTCTTGGTCTCTTTGGGGGGCTGAAATGATGCACCCTGCTCCGGGTTCACCATCCCGGGCATTCCGAGTTGGGAAGTCTTGGCCATTGCCACCACCTGCTGGATTCTCTTTTTCTCTTCTGCGATCACCAGGGATTCAGCTAAGCATGACCCCGCCGAGGCACACTCCATGGAGCGCTTGTGATCTCCCGAGATGGTGATTATGCCGTTAGGTCCCGGCATCTTCCTCTTGAGGTAGCCCATGTGAGTTGAGATCATGAACTTGGCCAGGGCTGGCCTCCCGATCAGTGTGTGATATGGGCTTTCGAGGTCCACGACCTCGAATTCCAAGCTCTCGGTTCGGCAGTTCTCTCGAGTTCCGAATAGCACCTCAACCCAGATCTTTCCCATGGGTGAGCAAGAGACTCCGGGCACAATGCCGTGGAAGGTTGTCTCGGTAGGCAGTAAGGTGTTCATGGACACTCCCAGCTTCAGCATCGTGTTCTTGTACATGATGTTAATGGCACTGCCATTTTCAATCAGAACCCGACTGAAGCGGACGTTGAGGTTGGGTCCGACAAAAGTTGGGTCCACCACCAAGGCATACGCCCCCGGCTTAGGCATAACCCGGGGGTGATCCTTCCGGCTCCACGTGATGTCCATCTCGGACCAGTGCAAGAACTTGGGCACCGCCGGGATCACAACATTCACCTCCAGGGCACGTTGCCGCACACTCTTTCGGTCAGTGGGTTCGGTCACGAAGACCACATAGCTCTGATGTGCCTCCCGGTAGTTACTCTGTTGATGTCCGCCTTGGTTACCGTTGTCGTTCCGGGTGTGCACCACATTCATCGGGCGAGGTGGGGGTCCTCTCGGAGGAGGGGGAAGTCGGACAGCGTTGGCCCACGATGTCGGAGGAGGGGGTCTCGGGATATTGGGCCGAGATGCCGGAGCACTCTGCCGAATAGCTCCCGAGCTGCCTTCCTGCAACGTGCGCTGATACCAACTGCACTGCCGAGTAGAGTGATTTGCGGGCTTATTGGCCTCCAAAGTATGGTAGCAGCATGGCTTGTTCAGCATTTCCTCATATGTCAGGGGCTTCTTTTGTTCCACCCAGGTCTTTTGCACCTCCTGACCCTGACCCCAAGTTGGGCCACTTGTCTTTTGACGCTGGCTGTTGCCGGCATCCTCCTGCTCCCGGGTCACTGCTGCGACGTGTTGTGCGGCCTGGTGATACTCGGGCTGATTCCTCTTGTGGCCGAACTCCTGGCGATCATGGCTCCTGCTCGGTCCTGAACGCTGAGGTCCCGCATTCCTCCTGTTGGAGTCACCGACATCCACCAGGGGTTGCATGGGATCTCCAAGCGTGTAGGTATCGGCGATGCGCATGGTCTCTGCCAAGGTCGTTGGCATCTTTCTTTGCAACTTCTGCCACAGCATAGAGCCATGCCGGCATCCTTGTGCAAACCAGGAGATGGCCTGTGCCTCTACCACTCCTTCGCAAGAGTTGCGAATATTGCTCCACCGGGTAAGGTACTCCCGGTCGGTCTCGTTGCTCCTTTGCCTACAGATGGCGAGCTGCTGAGGCCTGTTGGGTCTTTTGTATGTGCTGGTGAAGTTGCTGATGGATGCCTCCTCGAAATCTAACCAGCAGTCTATGCTGCCAGTTCTCAGGTTGTTCAACCATATCCGGGCTGGTCCTTCCAACATTTGCGGTACGTACCGTACCGCCCATCGTCTGTTTCCACCGGCTATGCTTACGGCAGCTACATAGTCGGTTAGCCAGTCCTCCGGCTTCTTGCTGCCGTCATAGGTCTTGGCACCCCTGTTGGGCTGAAAGTTCCGAACAGGTGGTTCCCGCATGATCCGAGGTCCGAAGCAGGCAGGTACCGGAGGTCCTTGCTCTTCCACCAACTCGGATTGGTGAATCCGGTCAAGCCGGAATCTGGCATCGGCCGGGTTCAGCTGCCTGGTTCCTATCCGAGATCCCAAAGGGTTCTCGTCTGGCTGATACCCAAGCTGCTGCAGCCTCGAGTTGCCATCGTTGAGCCTGTCTTGCGCAGGGATCACGGCCTGCAGGGGAACAGAGGCGACCTCCCTCTGTGGGTTTCCCTGAACATGAGGAGGGTTCCGGGGTGGATTACCACGGCCAACCGAGCTATTGTTTCCTACACTCAGGTTACCATCCCCACGGGTACTTCCCGCCTGCCCCGAGTTACGCTGTCCGGCTTGCCCGGCTTGCTGGGTACCGGCGAAGGCTGGGTCATAGGTCTGTAGCTGCTTGTTCTTCCCGGAACCTCGACTCCGGCTCCGGCTCTTGCTCTTGCTCTTGCTTCTCCTCGGATGCGGGGAAGAGGCCTCCCCGTCCGATTTCTGGCTATTGGGTCTGGCTGAGTGCACTTGGGACCCTGCCCCGGGGTTCTTCTTTTTGAAGGCCTGATTCTGACGGTTGGCCTCGATCAACAACTCGTTTACCCGCTCCTGCTGCTTGCGCAGGGCCTCACCGGATAACCCCACCAACTCGGCCATGGCGGCTTCAGCGGCCCTGAGGGTTTTTGCCGGGGAACTGTACACCGGCTTCCCCGCGGAAATCCGGCTTCCGGTGTGACTGGTTGTTGCCCCACCGGCCAGCTCCTCATTCACCATTCTTCCTTTCTTGCGCAGATCCGCGATGCACTTGTCCCGGGAGTATACCTTAAGGAATCCGTGAGCTGCATTGTACTCCCGGAGGCTAGCATTGAGCTCGCGACGGATCTCAGCGATCTCCTGCGCTTCAGCGAGTAGCAACCTCCGCTGCTCTTCCAAGTCAGCCGAGGTGGCCTGGGTATCTGCTTCAGCAGCCACAGGTACAGTCAACTTGGCCACAAGCCCCGAGACGGGATCCGGGCGACGCCGCGGTGGGACGGCTGTGGATCGCCATCTCGGGCCGCCGGTCTTTACTGCGGGGGTTTAGCCAAACGGGGGTGACCGCTCCCGGTATCGCCGTCAGCGTCCTGGTATTCCTCCTCGGTTGCCCCGACCATCATCACCGCGACGGAACTCGGGGGACGACCGGCACGCCGGCCCCGAGCAGCGCATAGCATGGGCGGGTCCTCAGCTTCCAAAACCATGTCCGGGTAGCTACAGACAACCTCGGTGGCCACGTAGGTGGTGAAACCACCAAAGTCAATGAGACATCCGTTTACCGGAAAGGGTCTGTTCCGGAAGCACCCGGCGTTGTCGCAGACGAAGTCCATCTCCCCCAGCCTTACGACCAGGCCAGAGAGAACCCGAACCTCGAAGTGAACCGGGGAGCCCGTCCGGATGTGTACACCAGCCAACGCCTCTGTCAGCCCCACGGTGGGCGCCAACTGTCGTGGTGGTGTCACGGCAGATGCCATAGGATGGCTAATGTGTGGGGCCGATGGACGTTGGTGGATCCGGGGAGGGATAGCGAGCTGACTAGCCCACGCGAGGAGGATCCCGGAATGACCGTGATCTCACAGGAACAAGAAACAAGAACAAAGTGTGAGGGGGAAGATCTAACAAACACAAACAAATGCACGAAGGCACACAACATACACACGATACCCAGGTTCAGGGCCCTCGTGAGGAGATAACACCCCTACTCCTGCCTTTTCTCTCTATATAGCTGTGGTATAAGAGTTACAACTTGCTACTAGATCTCTCAAAGGAAGAAGCACGAAGAACTAGATGAACTCAAGGTGTGAAGAAGTAAATGCTCTAGGAGTAAATGTCACTATAGCTTTGGCTCTCAAGTTGGTCTCTCCCCTCAGGAGCAGTTATGGCGCCTTTTATAGAGTTCCGGCCAGGAGGGCCGAAAACCCTAAATCGGCTTGGCCCCACCGGACAGGCCTAGCCGGCATGCCGTCACCGGCTAGCGCGACCTAGTCGCCGTGCTATCCGGCATAGCCCCTGCGTCATCATCTCGATAGGGACAGCAGGCGCCGTCCTGCACCATCATTGTCCCCCTGTCATAGACAAGACATGTCTTTGCCCATCCCGGATAGCCTTTTCCGGATTGCCGGGCTAGGCATGTCAGGTCTTGTCGGAATGGTACTTCCCCCAGCGACAGACGGGAAAGCCGGCTACCTCCTCGTTTGCCACTGTGAGCCTCTTCTGCATAAGATCAAGACCGAGACATATATTCCGGTTAGTACTTATCCGGACTTCCTATCCGGTAAAGCCGAGTACACCTCCTTCCGGGAGTCTCCTCGGACTCCGAGATCCGGGACCCTTTTCGGATGTGTCCGAGCTCGTCTCAGGATGAGTATCTCTAGGCCTAGCCTCCCGAAGATGTCTTAGCTTATCAGCAAAGACATCTTCGAGAAGCTAGTTCTTAGAGGAACCATACGCTTATGCCTGTGTTGCGATTGTGAAGGCCGGGTGTGTCTATTTATAGCTGCCAGAGCTGACCCTTGCGGCTGCCAGGAGGCACTTTGCCCTCTACCAGTGCTCAAGGGTCAAGTTGCCCTTTCAGCACACCAGGAGGTGTCCCTTGCTCTCGCCAAAGGTTAAGTATTGTTGGCACCTTACTGAATTATACCTGGATCTGCCCCTACCCGGGGGGCAGCGCCCCGACAATCGAGATTCAACAAGAATAAACCGTTATTCTCGGGAGCATCAACATAAAAGATATCATTCATATAAATAGCACAATTGCTTGACACTGATTTAAATGAATAACCGTCTTGTAACAGGCAAGACCCACTTATAATGTTTACACTCAAGGATGGCACAAAATAACACTTATTTAAAACCAAAACTAATCCCGATGGTAGATGCAGAGGGAGCGTGCCGACAGCCACCACGTCGACTCTCGATACGTTGCCGACGCGCATCGTCACCTCATCCTTCGCCATCCGCCATCTATTCCGTAACTCCTCCTGAGAGTTACATATATGAGCAACAGAACCAGTATCAAATACCCACGTGTTGCTCCGGGCGGATGTAAGGTACACATCTATAACATGTATATCAAATATACCTTGCTCTTTGTCGACCGTCTTGCCAGACTTCCTATCCTCCAGGTACTTGGGGCAGTTGCGCTCAGGTGATCCGATGGTCACCACCATCTTCTTCAGCTTGATTTCTAATTCGACCACTTCGAGCATCTTCAGGATTTCCGACAGGGGTTTTGACGTCCCTTTCATGCCGTAGTCCACGATGGCGTTCTTATAGCTAGGGGGTAGAGAAATCAGCGCCCTATCAATAACCACCTCTTCTGGGATCACACTTCCCAGATCACTCAGAAGTCGAGCGCAGCCATGAAGGAGATATGCCCTAGAGGCAAAAAAATAAGTAGTATTTATTGCATTATCTCATAAGTTTATAATAGGTTTGTGTATTATGCTATAACTGTATTAATCGGAATTATTAATACACGTGTGATACATAGACAACCAGGTCCCTAGCAAGCCTCTATATGAGCTAGTCCATTGGGCAACAATTGATCGAGATTCCCGATCAAGGACAATGACGTCGGTTGACAATGGGGTCATCTTGTTAGTTGAATAAGGTGATGGACATACGCAAAGTATTGCAATAAGATCGTATTACGATGTTTGTCATTTGCAATAGATAAGAATATGATAGCTTATTCCTTAGACCGTGAGACCGTACTTATTAATGCTTCGTAGGGGTGCTTTGAGAGCATCAAACGTTGTGTCTTATATAGCATGACAATAACGGTGTCCATCTTGGGTATTCCGAAAGAGCATCAAGACGTAAGGATCAAGAGCGGGATTTGTTCATTCTTGTAATGGAAAGATACTCTGGGCCCACTCGGTGATATTGCATCTATATAGCTGCGCAGCTTATGACTAGGTCATGGAGATGTAATATCGCAGACGAGTTAATAACCTTCGTCGGTAACGAGATACAACAAAGACATCGGTGTGTCTACGATCATATCTCGGAGAAGGTAGTATCGCAGAGACAAAGGGAATGAATGTCATATTTATGGTTCAACGACGATATTCGTGGAATGCACAGGGGTCGTCATATACTTCCAGGTATCCCTGACGGTCATTGGTGAGCGGAGTGTCTCGACCATGTCTGGAGTGTTCTCGAACCGTAGCGTAACAAGCTTAAGGTCTTAGCGACACCAGGAGATAGGTTCTGGAATATTATAGGGATTTGTTGGAGAGAGAAATGATCCGGAAAGAGTTCCGGAGAGGTCTGGAATGGTTCCAGGAATGTCCGAAAGTTGTTCGGGTGGTCCGAAAGAGTTTTCGGAGTCACGGGATGTTGAATTATATATAAATATATTAATTATGAATTAATGGGATTTTTATATTAATTTAATATTAATTACATAAAGGAAAAAGGGGGCTCCCACCTACATGGGCCCTAAGAGGGCCCAAGAGGGGGGAGCCGCACCACCAAAGGGGGTGGGCCCCTTCGGGGGTTCGGCCGGCCCATGGTGGGGGCGCACCACCCCCTCTCATCCTTTAGTCCCACATGGGGGAGCCAAGGGGTTTGCACACCCCCTCCCCCCTTTATATAGCAAGGCATATTAATTGGATTAATTCATTGGAAAATACAATTAATTCCCGATTTCTCTCTCGATCTCGTGGTTCCCAAGTTGGAGCCGCGCCGAGCTGAGGAAGGGGGGATCTCTCTCCACCTAAGCTATACCGCTGAGCACCGTTGCTCTGCGGGATTCCAGATAAGATCTACCCCTGCGATTTCAGCTGGATCTGAATGACCGGGGGTTGTCGCTAAGCTCCGTATGTTTGTGAGTGCTCATAGGTAACTCCTTTTGAGTAGCCTGGGCGACGTCGTCTCGCCCCTGCAGCCGCCGCGCCCCTCTCCCCTCTGCCGCCGGCGCACCACCTCTGGTGCTGGCGCTCTGCCTTCTTCCGCCCGACGCCCGTCGACGCAGATCATCGTCGACACCCCGGCGTCATCGTCTTCGTCATCGCGGCAAGTTCTCCGCGACCTCGAGGTCGGCTACGTACGACTTCATCGTCAACGCTTGTGCGGGAGCGTAATCCCCGCTATCGGTCTACATGGAGGTAATGTAACCCGTTCCGCCACCGTTATCGCATGTACTAGATAGATAGATCCTGGCTAGTTAGGGTTTCGTTCGCTAGAAAAATTATTGTTTTCTGCACCGTAACCCCTTCAGTGGTATCAGAGCCGATCTATGTGTAGTGCTGCTGGTACGGTTAGAACTAATGTTGAATGAGGGCGTCTTTCTTATATTTGCTACCCTCTAGCGTGCACTTGTGATGCCTTCGGTATTGAGTTGATGAAGCGGCACGGACCGACTTTACGCGTACGCTTACGCGAGACTGGTTCCACTACTGACATACGGCTTGCACCGTATCTGTGGCTGGCGGGTGTCTGCTTCTCTCTCTCTCTAGTCGGCAAAGCATTTTCAATGGAGGGCCCGAAAGGGATGCTTAAACATGCAATTATACGATCGACGTTGTGGTACAAAGTTCGTAGGTAGGGAAGCGATTCTCTTACGAATAAGCCTATTTGCCACGTAAAACTTGCAAAACTAAATAAAGCTAGAGGCGTCTAACTTTGTTTTGCAGAGGCGTTGTTTTATGTGACATGGTAACGGTAAGTTTTGCTATTACTCGTACTGTCGGAGGAAATGGAGGGCTCTGTAGACTCGGAGCCATGCCGGGGCGCCGGGGGCCAGGCACATGGCGCCATGAAGGTCCAGGCGCATCGACCATGTCACATCGCACTTCATTGCATCATTATTGTGTGTTGTTGTGTGTGCATCCTATTGATTGCTTATATGCTAGATATACAACGGTAGCATCATGAATAGGATGATCCCTAACAAAATACCAAAATTGTGTTCTCCCTCGTTGCGCACCACCAAGAAAGTTCTACGTTATGAGGCAGGCCGTGATGATCGGGTGTCACACATCTCGTCGTTCGCATACAGTGGGTGTAAGCCATGTTGCACGCGCAGGGTCTTTGAGGTTTGATTGGCGAGCCTAGCATACTCAGAGGTATGGCCTTGGAACACGGGAAGATCGAAAGATCGAGCACGAGTCACAGAGTTGTTGTGATCGACATGTTATGTCCACCTTTGAAGGTGTGCTGCCGGCCGTGATGATCGGGGGTAGTGTGGTGGATGAGGATCGTGTAATCGCCATTATTATTTTTAGGGATGATAATCTTGGTGTGGTGTGTTTTTGATAATGAGATTATAAAACTAAAACTCACCTATATATTATAAACTTATCTTACCTCTTTTGCGATCACATCTGGAGACTACGGAACTACGCTTCGGTTACTTCTTCAAGAGCTCGGATTCTACCTTGGAAGCCGACGGGTCCAACTTCATCAGATGGTACAAGGGTTTTTAAAACATTCTCCAAACACAACAAACATCCTATATGTCCTAGAACATTAGTTAGAAGTTAGACCAGATGATTCTGATAGCAAGGAGGAAGATGATGAGTTCCGTAAGCATCATGACATGTTCATGGAAGTGACGATCGTCATGAGCGTATGCCTAGCACCTGAGTTGAAAGTTGTTTCAACACATGGAGCCATATGTCGTGATTGATGCGATCAGAGGTCACTTCAAAGATGAATTGAGTCTTGAGCAGTTCAGACAGCTTAGGAAGTTCCGGACCATTCACATGGGGAGCATACCTGTCTGGAGACTCAGTTGAAGAAGTTGTGTGACATCTACTTCAGGCTTACGAATATCTACGATTTCTAGATAGCGAACTCCAGTGCAATAGAGATTGTGCTTTACCTCCTAGCTGTGAATAGCATGTGCGTGAATATGCTATAGAGACACGGTGAGCTTCTTCACATTTGTGAACAAGTTCAAATCTCTAAAAGTTGATTCCATCGAAGAAGAGTTCTTCGACGCTACGGGTATATTTGATATACGAAGATATAAATGTATTCTTCTCATACTTGATAAAAAGTATTTGATACTTGTTCTGTTTGTGAAACAGTCCCTGATTATCACAAGTATGTGGCGAAGGGTGACGTGACAGTGCACGAGTGATGGCAAGTTCATGGCCAGTAGTGCTCACGCCCTCGAGATATCATATTAGTTATCATCAATAGTTTTTTATAAGACATTTTGCAATAGTGAGAATGTGATCTAGTTTGGTGTCTTGAATGTTACAAGACATAATTATTCATATAGAACACATCAGTTGTTTTATGTTATGAAACAAAGCAGTTGTTTCATGTTATGAGTAATTTGCATCACATCTCAATTACATTATGCGTATGATATACATTTATAATAGCGGGAATGATAAAATTATGTGTCCAAAGAACAAACACCATCAAATTTAGTCATAAAGGCAATGAAAGAAGTAATGGATATTTTTGGTCCATTTAAGTATTTTGAGTGCCAAAATTGATTAAGTTTGAAATGCAGTATTGAAGTTGCAATACTAGAGGAAATTGATTGAGAGTCATTTTTAATGATTAATCAATGGTGTTATTGCATGATCCGAATTCTTCCATGATTTTGGTAAATAGGAGTATTTGCCCGATAAATTATGGAGTCTGAAATTAATTTGATAATAGATCTAATGGGGTTTTTCAGAAGAAAGATTAGTGAATATTGTATTCACAAGATTCGATCAAAGGACAATATTTTTGAATTATGGTTTCAACACAAAAGACTTGTGGAAATTTGTTTTCACAATATTATAATGTCATATATGGTGATATGTGGGGAATTATAATTATGCTCTATTTTAAATAAAGTGTGGTCTGTCAGAATCTGTCTTAGAATCTCCTAATATGTTCAAAACATTATAGTCGATGTCCACTTTAGAAAATAGATATTTTCTCAATGAAAGTTCGTGTGATCGACAATAGTGTCGTAATGTATATGATTATATGATAATTCGGAATATACATGAATAGTTCTTTGTAGATTACTCGCATTGGATGAGAGTGTATTCCAAAACCAAATAGAAACAAAACTTAGTTTGTTGTCTATATAATTCCGAGGAAAATATGAATTTTTGAATTACGGTTTATGGATTGAAATTAGAAGCTTGAAATAAAGTGTCAGACATATGTTGGAAGGTGTTCCAAAGAGTATATGTCTGCTAATGAAAATTTGGTGATTAAGAGTGAGGGAGACTAGAAAATTGTTTTCTGCTTGCAATCCTCTTTATAAAGATCATAATATTTTCATGAAAGAAACTTCTAAATAAAGTGTTGTTATATTTAATATTGCTGTCAGGTCACAGCATTGTATTAAGTATTTCAGATCTTGTTGACAGATCAAGGTGCACTTTATGAATACAAAGAAAGTTGAGAAAATATCGGACTACGAACAAAGGCTTTTTGAGCCTTGAAATCCAAGTTACATTTGAAAGGATTAAGAGAGTAATTGTTGCTGCAATTCTTATTAGAGGAATAAGATTGTTTAATCGTCATATGAAGTGTTATATGAGAAATGTGACTATAAGAAAGAAGCGGTAGCATGTCTTGTCAAGAAATGTGTCTTGGACAAGATCAAATTTGTTGACTATATTTATGTAGACATGCTTGAAGTCTGAGGGATTTGTATTAATGTAATACTGTAGTTTGTATTAAATTCGAATTGATAGTAGATCAATGATTTTGGTTTGACCAAAATGTCGATTTAAGTGGGAGTCATAGTTAGTTCACTCAGGTGAAATATGTGAAGACCATATTTTTGAGTGGGAGCTCAGGAACTCAAATATGTGGATGACACGTTTTTGAGTGGGAGCGTGTGTTCTCAAATATGCGGAGACATAATTTGAGTGGGAGCCGAATTCATCTTGTGTAAATGACACATTGTGAAATTGTACCAGTAGAATAGATAAGAAGGATGAAGTTGTGAAACTATTTGGAAGTTAGTGTCTATTTTGAAATAGAACGGGAATTTTAAAATAGTTAGTCGAGTTGTTTTGGATTATATCTGACGAGTCAGATTAGAATCAAAAGGATGGTCCTTTGAAATCCAATTGATCATTAAGAGTAATGATGCATGAAAGTAATGGTTGTATGACATGTGGGTCTATTATGTAATATTAGACATCATACAGAAACCATATTATCTGCTCGATGAAATATAACCGATGTTCTTGGAATAAGAGCAGTTATGAAAGTAAATTTGGAATTTACTGGAAGTAGAAGTGCGTTAGTTAAGGGATTGACATTTGAATGTCAAGTTTTCTACATTGGTGTGAAAGTATGTAGATATCGCGAGTTTGTAATTGTTACAGGGGCTCTGCATGGCTGAGTGTGTTTTTCAGGGCAGTTATCTGGTTAGTATAATCAGAGTAAGCGCTGGGAAACAGAAGTCTCACTTAGTTACGGTATTTGCATATATGTTGTTGGACAACATGGTGATATCAAGCTAGTTGATATCAGTGAATCGCAAAAGTTTGCACAAATCGTGTGTTGTGCAGATTGTCAGAGTAACACTCTTCCACAAGCAAGAATCGTCGAATGATTCTTATTTGATAAGGGATTTTGATAAAGTAAAATGCAGCTGGTTTATTTGTACTCTAGTGCAAGTGGGAGACTGAAGGAGATATGCCCTAGAGGCAAATAATAAGTAGTATTTATTGCATTATCTCATAAGTTTATAATAGGTTCGTGTATTATTCTATAACTGTATTAATCGGAATTATTAATACACATGTGATACATAGACAACCAGGTCCCTAGCAAGCCTCTATATGAGCTAGTCCATTGGGCAACAGTTGATCGAGATTCCCGATCAAGGACAATGACGTCGGTTGACAATGGGGTCATCTTGTTAGTTGAATAAGGTGATGGACATACGCAAAGTATTGCAATAAGATCGTATTACGATGTTTGTCATTTGCAATAGATAAGAATATGATAGCTTATTCCTTAGACCGTGAGACCGTACTTATTAATGCTTCGTAGGGGTGCTTTGAGAGCATCAAACGTTGTGTCTTATATAGCATGACAATAACGGTGTCCATCTTGGGTATTCCGAAAGAGCATCAAGACGTAAGGATCAAGAGCGGGATTCGTTCATTCTTGTAATGGAAAGATACTCTGGGCCCACTCGGTGATATTGCATCTATATAGCTGCGCAGCTTATGACTAGGTCATGGAGATGTAATATCGCAGACGAGTTAATAACCTTCGTCGGTAACGAGATACAACAAAGACATCGGTGTGTCTACGATCATATCTCGGACAAGGTAGTATCGCAGAGACAAAGGGAATGAATGTCATATTTATGGTTCAACGATGATATTCGTGGAATGCACAGGGGTCGTCATATACTTCCAGGTATCCCTGCGGTCATTGGTGAGCGGAGTGTCTCGACCATGTCTGGAGTGTTCTCGAACCGTAGCGTAACAAACTTAAGGTCTTAGCGACACCAGGAGATAGGTTCTGGAATATTATTGGAATTTGTTGGAGAGAGAGAAATGATCCGGAAAGAGTTCCGGAGAGGTCTGGAATGGTTCCAGGAATGTCCGAAAGTTGTTCGGGTGGTCCGAAAGAGTTTTCGGAGTCACGGGATGTTAAATTATATATAAATATATTAATTATGAATTAATGGGATTTTTATATTAATTTAATATTAATTACATAAAGGAAAAAGGGGGCTCCCACCTACATGGGCCCTAAGAGGGCCCAAGAGGGGGGAACCGCACCACCAAAGGGGGTGGGCCCCATGGGGGGTTCGGCCGGCCCATGGTGGGGGCGCACCACCCCCTCTCATCCTTTAGTCCCACATGGGGGAGCCAAGGGGTTTGCACACCCCCTCCCCCCTTTATATAGCAAGGCATATTAATTGGATTAATTCATTGGAAAATACAATTAATTCCCGATTTCTCTCTCGATCTCGTGGTTCCCAAGTTGGAGCCGCGCCGAGTTGAGGAAGGGGGGATCTCTCTCCACCTAAGCTATACCGCTGAGCACCGTTGCTCTGCGGGATTCCAGATAAGATCTACCCCTGCGATTTCAGCTGGATCCGAATGACCGGGGGTTGTCGCTAAGCTCCGTATGTTTGTGAGTGCTCGGAGGTAACTCCTTTTGAGTAGCCTGGGCGACGTCGTCTCGCACCTGCAGCCGCCGCGCCCCTCTCCCCTCTGCCGCTGGCGCACCACCTCTGGTGCTGCGCTCTGCCTTCTTCCGCCCGACGCCCGTCGACCCAGATCATCGTCGACACCCCGGCGTCATCGTCTTCGTCATCGCGGCAAGTTCTCCGCGACCTCGAGGTCGGCTACGTACGACTTCATTGTCAACGCTTGTGCGGGAGCGTAATCCCCGCTATCGGTCTACATGGAGGTAATGTAACCCGTTCCGCCACCGTTATCGCATGTACTAGATAGATAGATCCTGGCTAGTTAGGGTTTCGTTCGCTAGAAAAATTATTGTTTTCTGCACCGTAACCCCTTCAAGCCAAACAACTTGGCCAAGTGCTCAATAATATTGCCGTGATCTTCCATCTGGGCTGAGAAGAAAAGCACAGATGCCTCGTACCTCTCAGACTTGACTTGTCGTGCAAAAACAACCATGAGTTCAGTGATTATATCATAAGCACCCTTGTTCATGAAGCGGTTTTACAGGTCAGCCTCCATGGCAAAGAGCATGCCACTCTGGACATAAGAAGAAATCTCCGCCTTTACCCCATGGACAATCCTTTCGATTTCCGGGGTGGTGTTTGGGAGATCACCTAAGGGGGCATCAAGGATGTAGGCCACCTTGTGGGTTTCAAGTATGGACTTCAGATCGCGGAACCAGGACACGAAGTTAGACCCATCGGTCTTAAGCTTCTCTTTCTCAATGAACAGGTTTAGGTTAAAGGAGGGGTGAGACATCTACAATGGAATTTGCAACAACATAAGACTTTGTTCATAATAATTTTGAGTTATAGTATTTTAGAAAATAACTAACATAACTCCCACTCAAACGAACATACCTCCTGGTCGTTTAAGCGATTAGACGACCCCCATCCATTGCACCACCCCTCATCATCAGAGCCGGCGGCACAACTTCAATAGTAGACAAAATCGTCCGCCACACCAATTTTGTGACTCGTGCTCGACCTTTCGGTCTTCCTGTTCCGAGGCCATATTTCTGAATATGCTAGGCTCGCCACCAAAGACCTCCACGTTGACGCTTGTGCAACATGGCTTACACCCACTGTATGCGAACGACCAGATGTCTGACACCCGATCATCACGGCCTGCCTCATAACATAGAACTTTCTTGGTGGTGCGCGTTGGAGGGAGAACACTAGTGGTATTTTGAAGGGATCATCTTATACAACTACCGCCGTGTAACTAATGTATACTATACACACAATCACACAATATAAGAAGCACACAAAACATCAAATGTAATGCAATGTGATATAGTCCATTGCGCCATGGTCTTCTTGGCGCCCGCGGTTTATAAACAATTTAATAAACCTACCTTGACCATATCACATAGCCCCTGCAAAATAAAGTTAGACGCTTCTACTTTATCTTTTGCATATTTTACGTGGCTTGGGGCTTTCGTAAATAGAACCACTTCATACCTACGAACCTTATGACCACAACAACGATCCAATAATTGCATGTTTAAGCATCCCTTTCGGGCCCTCCATTGAAAATGCGAAGACCAACTAAAGAGAGAGAAATTGACACCCGCCAGCCACATATACGGCACGAGCCGTATGTCAGTAGTGGAACCAGTCTCGTGTAAGCGTACGCGTAAAGTCGGTTCGGGCCTCTTCATCAACTCAATGCCGCTGGAAATACACAAGTGCACGCTAGAGGGTAGCAAATAACTGGAACGGTGCCCCCGTGCAGAACACGGGTTCTAACAGCGTACAGCTATATCTACGATAGATCGGCTCTGATACCACTGAAGGGGATCGTGTGCAGAAAACAAAAAATTTCCTACCAACGATATCCTAAAAGCATGCCAAGATCTATTCTATGCAGATATAGTAGTACGAACGGAGATCGGAATACGTACCCTTGTAGACCGAAAGCGAGGATTACGTTCCCGCACAAACGTTGTCGATGAAGACCGACGAAGCCGACCTCAAGGTCGTGTAGAGGAAGCAGACCTCCGAGTACCGCAAGCGCAACACCTCGCAGAGAGTCGCACACGTACGGTGGAGACGACGGCCTCCGAAGCTCCAGTCTAGGACGAGCAGCGGAAGACTTGGAGCGGAACACCAGCAGCGCGGCAGCGGGCTATGGTGGAAGAGATCCCCCTCCTCAGCTCGGCGCGGCTCCGACTTGGGAACAACGAGATCGAGAGAGGAAAAATCGGGAATTAATTGGTGAATTAAAAGGCCAGGGGTGCCCCTTCTTATATAGGCTCCCAGGGGGAGCCAACCTTGCCAGCCAGGCAATGTGGGACTATCCCCACATGCCTGGTGCGGCTAGCCTTGGTGCGTCGGCCCCCTGGTGGGCCCCTTGGCCCATCCAGGCCGGCCACCATGGCCCCCACCGAATCCCCTAGGGATTTTTCCCCTCTTGGGCCTTCTTTCGACCAGAAGGCCCATTTAGGGAAATCAGCCTAAATAAATTCGAAAATAAATATATAAAATCATATTTGCATATTAATTGCACTAATTAATATCAAACATAATATATATAATTTTTCCTAGCTCCGAAAACTCTTTCGTCGCTGCCCGATCTCCATCGAACCCCTCCCGGGACGCTCCCAGTGATCTCTTTCCTTTCCGGTTGTCTTGTCGAAACCCCTTAAGTGTGTTACCCTAGCGGTTCGATATAATAACAGGTATGACCAAGACTCCTCAATGATCAACGACTAACTCGTAGGCCTGGACCCCATGAATTAATCCCTGTGATATAACGAATGACTTTCATCTATCAAACCTGAACGCAAAATCTTAAACCTTTTGCCATAGCGATACTTAGCACGTCCGAGCGTCGTTCCATAGATATCTCCATACCTAATCCCGACCTCGTTACCGACGACGCTATCTTCTACTCGTTCATGATCTCATGTCTCCGTGACCTAGTCACATGCTTGCAAGCTCATTAGACATGATCTCACCGAGTGGGCCCGAGAGTATCTATCCTGCTATGCGGACTGGCAAATCCCGCTCTTGACCCCTCGTCTCAACTACTCCTTTCCGATACCCAAAAGTATCACCGTTATTGTCATACTAAATAAGATACGACGTTTGGTGCAATCAAAGTATCTTCCAGGAATAACAATAAGAGTTGATCTCACGGTCAAAGGCGTAACGACTACGTTCTCCAAATCTGGGTATGTCCATCACATCGTTCTCCAACGATATGACTCCCATTGCCGACCGGCGCCATGCCCCATGACCGGGAAACCTCGATCATCAATCGCGCAACGAAACTAGTCTTAGTAGAGGCTACTAGGGACCTGGTTGTTTACGTATCACACCCGTATTAATGTTTCCGCTTAATACGGTTCTAGCATGACACAAAAACCTATTATGAACAAACGAGATATGATAAAGAATTCACTTTATTAATTGCCTCTAGGGCATATCTCCTTCAAGAAGGGTATTCCCAAGAGCGTCAACCCCATCGAAGCCAAGAAGGCCGACTCCATTCAATCCAAGGAAGGTCTTGCGAGTAGGAATGCCACAAGGGGCAAGCCTACTCGTAAATATCACGTCGGGGACAACAACCCTAACTATGCTTTATATGTTGATTATTATGGGAATGTTTGTGCTCGTTACATTGGACCCTACTATGGCTTTATTTCATATGCTATTTGGGTTCCTAAGTCTCTTGTCGCTAACCATAAAGCACCCATTGTGAAGCAATGGGTTGCTAAATGCAAGAAGTGATCTCTTGTAGGACCTTGCTCCGGTGGGTCAAAATGGATAATTGATAGTGGATGTACAAGTCATATGACCGGGAGCAAAGAACTCGTCACGGAGTTGAAACCTAATGAAGATCAAGTAACCGTGACGTTTGGTGACTTATCAAGGTCTAAGGTAACCGGGCTTGGCAAAGTGGTGGTTGCCCCCGACATTACTCTTGTCAATGTTATGCTTGTTGAATCTCTTGGTTATAATTTGATATCGGTCCGTGCCTTAACAAAGATGGGGATCTCTCCCTTCTTTGATAAGGACATTGTGGTCCTCTTGTGGAGCAAGTCGCTAAGAGTGGCTTTCGTGGGATACGTGGAGCATGAGCTCTATGTGGTGGACTTCTCCGGGCCACCACTTCTCAAGCCATGTGTCTCTTTGGAAAAGCCGACGTGGGTTGGCTTTGGCATCGCCGACTAGCCCACGTAAACATGCACACTTTGCAAAGTCTCCACAACGGTGGCCACATCCTTGGACTAAAAGATCATGTTTTCTTTTCAAGTGATCGAATTTGTAGAGCTTGTGTGGAAGGCAAGATGCATGATATTCCTCATCCAAGCAAGACCATCATATCTTCGTCCCGGATTTTGGTGCTCCTTCATGTTGATCTATTTGGACCAATTCCGGAGATAAGTTTGGTGGCAAGAAATATTGCCTCGTGATTGTTGATGACTATTCTAGGTATACATGGGTCTATTTCTTCAAGACCAAGGATGAAACTCAACAAGTCTTCATCGACTTCTCAAAGGAAGTTCAACGCCAACATGACCTTCCCATTTTGGTTGTTCGAAGTGACAATGGGTCGGAATTCAAGAACTACACTCTTAACGACTTTCTTACTGAAGAAGGCATTCGTCATCAATATTGCGCTGCTTACACTCCTCAACAAAATGGCGTTGTCGAAAGAAAGAACTAGACTCACATCGATATGGCGAGATATATGTTGGCGGAGTTCAAGTCTCCCATCAACTTTTGGGCGGAGGCTATTTCCACCGCTTGTCACTCATCAAATCGCCTCTACTTCCGCAAGGGCTTGAAGAAGACTCCGTATGAGATCCTTACCGGCAATAAACCCAACATTGGATACTTCCGAGTGTTTGGATGTAAGTGCTATTATCTCGTCAAGGGTGTCCGGTTGGGTAAGTTCCACTCTAAATCTATTGAGGGGATATTTGTCGGATATGGTAGCGAGTCCCACACTTATAGAGTCTTTGATAAATCCTCCCGGATTATCATAGAGTCTTGTAGTGTGGAATTCGATGAAAATGATGGCTCCCAAGTGGAGCAAGTTGGTGTTTGTGATGTAGGTGATGAACAACCTTTTGATGCCATTAAGAATATGGGGGTGGGCTTTCTTCGCCCCATTGAAGTCCATCAAGAAGTTGTTCAAGAAGACTCAAGTTCTCCCATCAAGGAGACCTCACCATCACAAGAACCACAAGGTGGCTCACCCATAGCAAATGATGAATCCCCTCAAGAACAATCTCAAGATCTTCCTCAACAAGAGCATGCTATTTCTTCTCAAGATGAAGCTCATGATGATCATCAACAAGATCTTCATCAAAAAAAAGACCATGCCTCCTTCACCAAGATTATTGAAGACAACTCCACTTCTCCAAGTTCTACTCAAGGGCAAGATCATCCTTCTCCGCCACACGAAGAGACTTCTCATGATGATCAAGGCACTCAAGAAGGTCAAGACGAGGATCCAAAGGATCAAGATGGTCAAGAGATTGTCCCCACAACAAGGGCGGCAATTGAAACTCGTCGTCAAGCTCGCTTCGCAAAGTCATTGGAACTTAGGGCATTATCTCTTGACAAGGTCATTGGTGATATACGAGCAAGGGTCTCCACACGAAGTCAATTAGCTCACTTTAGTGAGCATCAAGCACACATTTCCATGGTCGAGCCCAAGAAAGTATTCGATGCTCTTGAAGATCCCGATTGGCTAGGGGCTATGCATGAAGAACTTAACAACTTCGAGCGCAACAAAGTGTGGCGCCTAGTTGAGAAGCCTAAAGATTGCCGCAACGTTATTGGCACTAAGTGGATCTTCAAGAACAGGCAAGATGAACATGGTATCGTTGTAAGGAACAAGGCGCGGTTGGTGGCCCAAGGCTTTTCTCAAGTCGAAGGCATCGATTTTGGAGAAACTTTTGCACCGGTCGCAAGACTCGAATCGATACGTATTCTCATCGCTTATGCTTCTCACCATGGTTTCAAATTGCAACAAATGGACATAAAAAGCGCTTTTCTTAATGGTCCTTTGCAAGAACTTGTGTATGTTAAACAACCCCCGGGCTTTGAAAACCCCCACCATCCTCACCACATCTATGTCTTGGACAAAGCTCTCTATGGCCTTAAACAAGCCCCCCATGCATGGTACGAGCACTTGAGAGAGTTCTTGGTAGACCGTGGATTTGAGGTTGGGGTAATTGATCCCACTCTTTTCACTAAAAAGGTTAATGGTGAACTCTTCATTTGTCAATTATATGTCGATGACATTATCTTCGATTCTACTAACCGTGTGTTCAATGATGAGTTTTCCAAGTTAATGACCGACAAGTTCGAGATGTCCATGATGGGTGAACTCAAGTCCTTTCTTGGCTTTGAGATAAAGCAATCGAGGGAAGGGACTTTCATATGTCAAGCCAAGTACATTCAAGATATGATCAAGAAATTCAAATTGCTTGGACTTAACGGCGTGACTACTCCTATGCAAACCAAGTGCCACCTCCAACTCAACCCCGATGGTAAAGAGGTAGACCAAAAGGAGTATCGTTCTATGATTGTGTCTCTTCTTTATTTGTGTGCGTCTAGGCCCGATATCGTTTTAAGCGTTGGAGTGTGTGCTCGTTATCAAGCCGTGCCTAAGGAAAGTCATTTGATGGCCGTGAAGAGAATCTTCAGATATTTGGTTCATACCCCTTGCTTTGGGTTGTGGTATCCCAAAGATGGCACCATGTCTCTTTGTGGATACACCGACTCCGATTGGGCGGGCGACATTGATGATAGGAAGTCCACATCCGGGACGTGTCAATTTCTTGGAAGATCTTTGGTGAGTTGGTCCCCGAAGAAACAAAATTGCATCTCATTATCCACGGCGGAGGCCGAGTACGTCGCCGCCGCAAGCGGGTGTACTCAACTTCTTTGGATGCGGAAAACTTTAAAGGATTACGGTGTCCTCTTGGACAAAGTGCCGCTTTTATGTGATAATGAGAGTTCCATCAAAATTGCATACAATCTAGTGCAACATTCAAGTACCAAGCACATTGAGATTCGTCATCACTTCATCCGCGATCACGTGGCACGAGGAGATATTGATCTATCATATGTTGGTACAAGGGATCAATTGGCGGATATTTTCACGAAGCCCCTTGATGAAGCCCGCTTTTGCTACTTGAGGAATGAGCTCAATATCATAGATTCTCGGGCCTTGGCTTGAACTCCGCACACACACTCCAACGTTTAAGGCTTTATTAGACCTAGAGGTATGCATGGACTTAGGGGGAGTGTTTTCCTAATATATTGGACTCTTCCTGCCCCTATTATGCATATAGTGACATATCATTGCTAATTAAATCTAATTTGTGAGCTTCAATGTTGAGATGTAGTTATGGACCCAAGATATATCTTTGCGGTACCATGCTACAACTCATACATGGTGGCCTCGGCCACCAACACTCTTTTTCTTTGGATTCTTTTTGGTTTTATTTTTGATTCTCACTTGCATTGTCTTTGGCTCTTTTGGGAAAACACACTCTTGGTTGGTCTTCTCTTGTGTTTCATGGTTCTTGCAACTTGAGTGTGTCTTCTTTTTCCAGTTTGAGTGTCTATCCTAAGCCTTTCACTATCTTTAAACATAGTTTTCCCCACTCATGTCCCTTTTTGTTTTCTTGTTCCTGGAGTTTTTGGGTTTGAACGGAAATCTCCGAGCCTTACTCGGAAATCTCCGGTCCACCAGAGAATTTCGAGACTAAGTCCATTCAAAAATCAGCACTGACCTGTGATGATTATTGACCGGAAATAGTCCCGGAAATTTCCGGTGTCCGGACATTTCCGGGCTGAGACTCGGAATTCTCCGGCCCCTGCGATTTTTCGGCACTAAGTCCTTTACATTTTCGGCACTGACCTCAGGCGAAGCTGAATCGGAAATAGAGCCGGAAATCTCCGGTCCGATGTCCGGAAATCTCCGAGCGTGCGAAAGTTTTCCAGGGAAATCCGGAAATCTCCGGCACCCAGAGATCTCCGAGCCTCAGTCCGGAGATTTCCGGTTCAAATTTTTCTGCCTATATAAGGGCACGGGTGGACCGGCCGGTTCGGCCAGTTCATCCACCCCGTGCCCTAATCATCTCTCTCCTCCGAAAGTCTCCAAATCTTCCGTTCCTTGCTGCGGGTGGATTGTTCAAGGGTTTCTCGCGTGCTTCGGGGATCTTCTTCTCCTCGCTTTCAAATCTAGGACGAAACTAGCTTTCGTTTAACCTAGACGATTTAGGAGGTTGTTGCTTGTTTCCTTTGGTAGAATTGCTCCCGTTGGCATGCTCTACACTCCACGTGCACATATCTTTTTTTCGTTCATAGATTTTGTTCAAATCTGTCAAAATTTTGTGCAGACCGGAAATCTCCGAGTCTGACTCGGAAATCTCCGAACCCCGGAGATCTCCGAGTCAGACCCGGAAATCTCCGGCCTACTCAGAATCTAATCAGCTAAGGACAGAAACTGTGTTTTGCAAAAACTTCTCTAGTACGTTCCATTTTCATTCTCGGACATGAGTGCTTACCCCATATGCTTTCCATCCTCTCTATGCTGTGTGTTTGCAGGTTCCACCACTCGAGGCCGTTTCAAGCAAATTTCTACACGTGGAAGAGGCAAACAAGTTCATTCTCGCCCTCCCAGTGGGTCCTCAAGTGAAGATAGCACACCTGCTGAGTCTGCAGCCCTGCTCAGGAGAGCCACTGGGACTAGCAAGAAGAAGAGGCTCGAGCTCCGTCTTGAAGACTTCAACAAAGGAAGTTTTCGCAAGTGGTGAAGTGAGCTCTCCTACAATGTCGAGTCTGATGATCCCAAGTACTTTTGCACTGAGATGGCATGGCTCTACAGGGAAGTATATCAGAAGTTCTCAATTGACAAGCCCATATGCCCCATGAAGTGGATTGACTTTGACAAATTAATGAAGAAGGCTGATTATTTTGGTGGTGCTGTCAAGGTATGTGGACTTCTGGGTTTGGAGCACTTGATGAGGACTGAGTGCAACTACAGCGTATCTCTTATCCATCAGTTATATGCTACTGTGGTGTTTGACTCCTCAGAGGATATTGGGATGACCTGGATGTCTGGCAGGCAGCGCTTGACTTCCTCTTTCCGAGAGTTTGCTCGGATTCTTGGTTGTCCCTTCAGTGGTTTGTCTGTTCCAGCTGGCGCCCGCATGCATGTCCATGGCATGTCTTACAACAAACATGTCATGTCTGATCTTTACCAGCCTGGAGGAAGGATTGGCTCTCAGAATGGTCTCCTCCCTACTTATGATATTTTGCTTCGCATGTTCCGTTGGACCATTACTCCCATTGCTGGCAATGCGGACAATATTGCTGGGGCTCTAGTCAACTTGATGGCCAAGGCTCATGCGGCCTATCTTGGTGAGTATGAGGTTGAGCAGGAGGTCTACAAAGTGGATGTCATGGATTTCATTTTCCAGGAGATGTCTCTAGCAGTTTTCGAGAGGAAAGTTCCTTCGTATGCTCCCTATGTGATGTTACTCATCAAGAGGCTCTACAAGCTTTCCGAGCAAGACGGAGATGATTTTGATGCAGCCTTTGGTACTCAGCCCCACAAGGCAGCCCTGCTGATCTAGAAATCTGCTCACCTTGTTCAACAACAAGCCAACATGCAACATATCAACGAGGATGAGATTTTTGGTGGTCCATCGCGGGTTCCCTCCAATCCCAACATCAAGAAAGTTGCCAAGAAGATTCGCCCATGGGTAGTTCGAGCAATTGAGAAAATCATGAACATGAACTATTGCATTCACAGTGAGAACTACTCCATCTACTCTCAGAACCATCGCATTATGAAGCGCCAAGAAGAGATGATGGCTCATATGAAGATGCCTGCTCCGAAGCACCCTTTGAAGCCTATGATTCCTTTCAAGGATTTGAATGCAGATGGACTCACATTTGATTGGGATGATGCAGTGCTAGAGGACAGCAATCTTGAGTATGATGATGATGTTGAGGAGGAGGATGATGATGCCGAGGAGGGTTCCGACTCTTGAGTCATGGGCCGTTAGTGGAACCTCCTCCCTTTTTGGTATCTTGATGCCAAAGGGGGAGAAGTATCTCTAGGACTCTCGGGATTTGCATGGGTTGGGAGCACTTCTTTCTTTTCGTTTTGTTTTTTAAAGTGCTCCCTATTTTCATGACTGTTTATTTTCTTCATGTGTGTGAGACATGAGTACTGTTAAATTCTCTATTGTAATAACTCTATTGTCTAAGTTTGTTGCTTCTATTGTGTATTGTATATTTGTGTGTTTTGTAAAATCTAGGGGGAGTGTTGATCCTAAGGAACGTGCAATTTGTATTCCAAAAACATCCTAAAATAGTGCACTCACTTAGAGGGAGCTCCGTCTATATTTTGCAAATTTGTTCTCCTTTCGTGTTGTCATCATTCGCCAAAAAGGGGGAGATTGAAAGTGCATTCTATGCACTCCCAGATTTTGGTGACTAATGACAACACAAAAGGTATTCTAATGTTTGTGATGAAGCATGCAGGTTCTTTTACAGGTCGTTTGATAAAGAGGAACACTTATTTTGCCTAAGTTTCAATTCTACTTCACTTGGTCTTTCATCAAGATATCAGTCAGGAGATTTCCGGAACTCGGAGATTTCCGGTCCCCAGACCGGAGATCTCCGAGCTAATCAAGTTTTTCACTAAGTCTCAAATCAGATGCGTACTGACTCCAAATCAAGCTGAGCCGGAAATGCTCTCGGAGCTTTCCGGCGCTCGGAGATTTCCGAGCACCAGTCCGGAGATCTACGAGTGACAGAGGAATTTCAACCAAGTCCAGAACTCAAAATGCGTACCGACTCCAACTCAAACTTAGCCGGAAATGCTCTAGGAGATTTCCGGTGCTCGGAGATTTCCAAGCCCCAGTCTGGAGATCTCCGAGTGTCAGAGAATTTTCTACCAAGTCAAGAAGCCCAACCAGTACTGATCCAGAGTCAAGCACAGCCGGAATTTCTACCGGAAATTTCCGGAGTCCGGAGATCTCCGGTCCTCAACCCCGAGATTTCCGGGCTGGCGGCTGTACAACGGGCAGATTTTGGAGAGGGGTATAAATACCCCTCCACCTACCTCCAGCAGTCCAAGCTTCCAGATTTTCTCTCTCCTCCATTGGTGTTGAAGCTTGTTTCTTCCGGATCTCCCAATCTAGCCACTCAAATCCTTTGATACTTGCGGATCTGAGGGAGAAGCCACCGATCTACAACTCGACCGAAGCGTTTTGATTTCCCCCTCTATTTCTTGAGGGGCAACGATTCTAGGGTTCCTTTGTGGATAGCTAGGTTCAACTTTGTGTGTTCTTAATCCTTTGTGGATTCCTTTGTGGATTTGACCTGTTGTGGTCTTTGTGGGAGCCCCCAATTCAGTTGTGGGTGTGTGCCTCACGTGTTTGTACGGGATCTTCTCCGCCCTTAAAGGAGTCCTTAGTGGAAGAGTGGATTCGCACCTTTGTGGTCGAATTCACAGGAGAATAGGGTGAGGCCTTTGTGGCGTTGAGCAAACCTTTGTGGTAGCTCACACCTCTCCAACGAGACGTACACCTTTGTGGTGGAACTCGGGATAAAATCGGTGTCTTCGAGTTCCTACGGTTGTCTTGTTCCACTCTCCTTTACTGCATTCCTGTACTTGTTTAGTTTCCTTGTTGTCTTTCACTTGTATCACCTAGTTGCACATTTGGACAACTTACTTTCCGCTAGCCTAAAACTAAAAAACACATAAAAATTGCTCACCACCTATTCACCCCCCCCCCCCCTCTAGGTGGTCAACTGCCGTTCAAGCCCGGTTCGAACGACCCTATCGATCGCCCGCTCAGCAACTTAATGACCCATGCAGATTGCACCTGTGCAAAGATGATTTCGGCAACTTGCGAGCAACTCCATACTAAAAAACTGCCACGACTTCATCGCAATACAGGCTGAGATACGGCGTAACGCCGCGGCAACTCCGACTCTGCCCGCACACGCAACCTTACTACCGCCTCCGTCCGGGCAAGTCGCGGGGATAGTTCAGAAAAACCGGCAGCAGGAAAACTCGGGTGCGTCTCGAGATCAGTACCCGCAAATCAGGGGGGCAATGTACATGATACAGAAAGGACGGCCATCCAACAGGTGCCAGAAGCTCATCCGTCGTCAAGTTCATTTGGCCATAGCGGCACCTCCAGCAGTCCCAGACTATTTGCAAGGTTCAGAGACTCCAGTCGGCTTCACTCGGGCGGATCACCCGCCGCGAGTAGTACGTCCAGGCCATGCACCACTTGTCATTCGGGCTTTGATTGGAGGATTCAGAATGAGCAAAGTATTTATGGATGGCGGCAGCGGCATCAACATAATTTTTGCAGACACGTTGCGCAAAATGAATATGTCACTCGACAACTTGAAGCAGTCTGAAAACACATTCCACGGCATAGTACCGGGCAAGGCAGTATACCCTTTGGGTTCTTTGTGGCTCGAGGTTGTTCTGGGTGACGAAGATCATTTCAGAAAGGAAAATATCGAGTTTGAGGTCGTCGATTGGCCTTCTCAGTACCACATAATATTGGGGCGACCAACGTTTGCCAGATTTATGGTGGTGCCACACTACACATACCTTATGCTTAAGCTTCCAGGACCAAAGGGAGTTATCACAGTCCGCGGTGATTTCCGCCGTTCGGATGATTGCGACAGAGATTTCTGAGTCTTTCGATGCGCAAGACCAGCTTGCGGAGATCGCTTTGGACAATGATCGCACACTGTTCCCTGAGGCAAAGAAACCCGCTCCCGAGAACGCGTTCATCGCCAAAAATGACACAAGGGCTCACAGGGTTCACCCGGTGGACAGTGGCAAGACAGTTCTCGTATCATCCAGTCTAGATACAACATAGGAAGGTGTGCTCGTCGAGTTCCTCCGTGAGAACTGGGAAATTTTCGCCTGGCACCCTACTGATATGCCAGGTGTACCCAGGGAACTCGCCGAGCATGCCTTACAAATTTATCCAGGCACCAAGCCAATCAAACAAACCATGCGAAGGTTGTCAGACCCAAAGCGTGCGGCAGTCGGGTCCGAAATTGACAGATTACTAGACGCCAAGTTCATCCGAGAATTGAAAAAATCAGACTGGGTCGCAAACCCAATCCTCGTACCAAAAAAAGGAGTTAAATATGGGCGAATGTGCATCGACTTCACTTCACTCAATAAATGCTGCCCCAAGGACCACTTCCCCCTGCCTCGAATTGATCAGATCATGGACTCGACGGCGGGGTGCGAGCGCCTGTCGTTTCTTGACGCTTACTCAGGGTATCAGCATATTCAAATGAAGAAGGAGGATGAGGAAAAGACAGCTTTCATTACCCCTCACGGTGTATACTGCTACACCAAGATGACCTTCGGGCTGAATAATGTAGGAGCTACATATCAGCGGATGATGCAGAACTGCCTGAGGGACCAGATCGGCCGAAATATTCAGGTGTACATCGACGACATAGTGGTCAAGACCAAGGAAACAAGAACTTTGATAGATGATTTGAGGGAAACGTTCGCAGCCCTCAACAAATACAGAATCAAACTCAACCCCACCAAGTGCGTGTTCGGGGTGTCGTCAGGGCAGATATTGGGTTACTTAGTATCCGCCAGGGGCATCGAGGCCAACCCCGAGAAAAGTCAAGACCTTTTGCAACTGCCGGAGCCGACAAAGCTCCGCGAGGTCCAGGGACTCGTAGGAAGGGTGGCAGCTCTCAGCAGATTTATCAGCCGGATGGGCGAGAAGGCTATGCCTTTCTACCAGTTAATGAAGAAGGCGGACAAGTTCGAGTGGACAACGGAGGCGCGAGTGGCGTTCTCAGAGCTGAAGAGGATGCTCACAAACCCTCCTGTTCTCGTGGCGCCCCGAGAACAGGAAACCCTGTATTTATACATAGCCGCCACCAACATGGTGGTCAGTACGGTCTTTGTAGTCGAGAGGCCCGAGGAAGGAAAAATGCAGCCAGTTCAGAGGCCGGTTTACTACCTCAGCGAGGTGCTCACCCCTGCCAAGGAGCGATATCCACACTACCAGAAGTTAGCATACGGTGTGTTTATGACGAGTCGCAAAGTCGCACACTATTTCGCAGAGCACCCGATAGTGGTGGTGAGCAGCGCACCATTGCCCGATATTCTGAATAGCTCCATGGCAGCTGGGCGAGTCGCCAAGTGGAATATCGAACTTGGCCCAGAGATATCACTTATCGGCACCCCAAGGCAATCAAAGCCCAGGTTCTGCCAGATTTCACAACCGAGTGGATAGAGGCTCAGTTGCCACACGTCCCCGACTTGTCCAATTCTTGGACCATGTATTTCGATGGTTCAAAACGATTCGAGGGTGCAGGAGCCGGGGTTGTCTTAACTTCACCCAAAGGAGACAAACTAAGATATCTATTGCAGATGGACTTTAAGCCAGACACAAATAATGAGACAGAGTATGAGACGCTGTTGCATGCGCATGGCCAAAGCTTGTGGAGCAACTAGACTGATGATTTTCGGCGATTCAAACCTGGTGGTTCAGCAAACGATGAAGGAGTGCGATGCAAACGCAGACAACATGCAGGCTTACCGTGACATGTACAATGTCATGGAGGCCAACTTCGACGGGTGCGAGTTAAGGCACGTCGGTAGGGAAAGTAACGAGGAAGGGGATATGCTGGCCAACATAGGGTCCAAAAAGAAGTTTGTTCCGCCGGGAGTTTTTCTGGAAAGAATCAAGTAGAGATCGGTCAAAATCAAGAGTCCAGTCGAGTCAGCAACAGACACCGACATCCCGAATAATAAAGGTGAAAATGCACCGGTTGAACAGCAACCCGAGAATCTGTTAGCCTCGATCCCTCCGGTCACAGTATTCCTCATCGAGCCATCCTGGACCAAACCTTTTTTGTCGTATATCGCATGTCAAGAGTTACCCAGTGACTCAGTCGAGGCCAAACGTATTACTCGACGCTCAAAGGCTTTCACAATCATTAACAAGGAGTTGTACAAACGGAGCATCTCGGGAATATTGTCGAGGTGTATAGCACCAGAGGATGTACGGGAAATCCTCATGGATATACACGCGGGTACATGTGGGCATCATGCGAGCAGCAGGGCACTCGTCGTGAAGGCCTTACATGCAGGTTTTTATGGGCCAACTGCCGTGCGAGACGCAGAGGACTTGGTTCGGAGGTGTCTCGGCTGCTAGAAGTACGCAACTAGACCACACGCCCCTGCGTCCGAGCTCAAGACCATACCGCTAGCCTGGCCTTTTGCGCACTGGGGTCTGGACATGGTTGGACCACTCAAGAGATCATCCCACGGGGGTCATACTTTTCTTCTGGTCGCAGTCGACAAGTTCACCAAGTGGATTGAGGCAGTCCCCGTCACAAACGCCACCGCAACCTCCGCAGTCAATTTCATCAAGTCTATAATCTTTCGCTTCGGTGTGCCCAATAGTATAATCACGGATAACGGGACCAACTTCAAAGCAGAGGAGTTCCAAGATTACTGTACTTCACAGGGTATCAAGCTCAAGTTCGCATATGTCGAGCACCCGCAGTACAATGGTCAGGTCGAAAAGGCCAACGGGCTAGTTTGCAGCGGACTGAAGAAGAGGCTGTTAGTACCACTTAAACGCGCAGCAGGCGCTTGGGCAGAGGAGTTGCCTGCCGTACTCTGAAGTTTGCGAACAACGCCTAACAGGTCTACACAGTTTACTCCTTTCTTTCTAGTACATGGAGACGAGGCCGTTATGCCATACGAACTGAAATTCGACGCCCCACGAGTGGTGGCATATGATGAGGAAGATTCGGGTGAAGCACTCGAGGACGGCGTCGACACGCTGGACGAAGCTCGTGACGTTGCCTTGGCCAGAACCGCCACGTACCAACAGAGCTTGAAGAATTACCACAGTCACCGATTGAGACCACGCTCATTCTACGTTGGCGACTTGGTCCTTCGGCTGAAGCAGAAGAAAGTTCACAAGCTCGCGTCTCCATGGGAAGGACCCTTCGCCGTTACAGAAATCATCGGTGGGCACAGGGGAACCGTCTCACAATCCATGGAACGCGGCGCACCTACGCCGGTTCTATGTGTAGTTTTTAAGTAGCAGGAGTTCATTGTCTGTTAGGGTGTCAGTTTAATACTCATTCTTATTGTATTCTGTCGCACCAGGCAAAAGCAGTATATCGAACAACAATAAAGTACAATGTTCCTCTTTTTAATTAAAGTTGGGAGCCAGCCTATGCAAGCAATACTCGGGGGTGCTTGTAAATTTACGACCCAGTTAGTGCCTCTAGTGTAGGCAGGGCTCGTGGGCTGCCCGCATACGGGCACCTTAGCCGGTTCTCTCCGAGTCAAGAAATACTCAGGGTATCGATGGCAAGGGTGTACTTTTCTAATAGATTACATCTAATTCGACCCGGAATAAATACAAAACTGGAAAAATCAGTCTCACAAACAGTTACACGACCTCCTCTTTGATCGGTGCCAACAGACGCATCCGCTCCAGCTCCAGGGCAGTCTCGTGTTCCATCAGGGCAATCACGCAGCTGGCCGCTCCCTCAACAACAGCGTAATGTCCAGCCATGGAAACCGACCCCGTACCAGCGGGAATACCTGCTCCAACCTTCGCCAAATCTACATCGGGGTAGTGAAGGCGTAGCACAGCGAAGGCCGTAGTGGCGCCCGCCACGAGCTGGTGACGGACAAAGTCTCGGGTGGCGGAGCCAAGGCGAAACTTGGCCAGTAAGCCTATCCGCCCGTCAGGTTGCTTGTTCAGAGGGAACATAGCCTCATGGATCAGACGAAGCGTGGTGTAGCATGAAGAAATTAAGTGTTGCGCTTGCGCGACACGGTCTCGCAGGGTCAGAAGTGTCGTTGCCCGGCTGCGCATAGACCAAATTGAAGAAGCATCACGACCATGCTCTGATGTAACCCTTACAAGTTGCGCATGGACCCTAGTTTGTTCAGCCCCTGCGTCAGTCTGGGCGCCTGCAACAGCAAAGGCAGGATAAAGTTTAAGCACGTACGAAGCAATCCAAAATTCGGGGGCGGTACGCACACTTACAAAGAAGGCCGGCAGCAGCGTCATCCACCTCCTTCATCAATGCAAGCTCTCTCTCTATGGGTCGAGGTTTCTTTGACGGAAGTATGGCAAGCGTACCCCGCGTCACTCTGAGCTCTTGCTCTGCATTTTCACACCGGACCTTCACCAGATTGTACAAGTATTGGTCGCGGGGATTGAAAGGAGGCACAACTTCAGGAGAGGAAGTCCTAGCAGACTGCATCACAGGAAGCAGTCCTTTAGTTAGAAGTTTGAAAATGGGACAAACAGAATAGGAGCAAAAAGCAGACAACAACTCATGTTTGGCTTTGGATAAAAAGCCTCGGGGGCTAAGAAAAAGCGCACTCGATCACTTAAATACTTCCAAAGTTAAACTCAGCTTCGGTTACATTAAGTGCAGCGCAAACATGCGCGAGTATGGTCTACAAATAAAGGCCATTATCTCAATCTAGGTCAGTGCCTTGGGTGGCTAGGACGTTTATTTCGAGCTGGCGCCACTAACTGACGCAGCTGACCCCTTTTTGTTGCGGGCGGCGCTCCGTTGCTCCAACGTCAAGAAAAGAGTGTCCACCAGTCGGCGTGCCTCAGGTTCAAACTAACTGAGGGAGACCTTCTTTCCAGCCGAGCCCAGGGGGAAATTGGCCGCTAGAGCAGACAAGTCTAGCTCCACTCCGTTTCCCAGCAGCATCTTGAAAGCAGTGGCAGAACCACGTACCGTATGCTCACGAAGGAACTTGGGAAAGGAGTCCCCTTCCGTCTTGAACGTGTCCGCCAGGGTGTGCAAGTCCTTCGGGGGCTCTTGATTTGGAAAGGCGATCTTGTGCAGTGCAGTTAAAGAAGCCGCAGAAGAGGCCAGTACCCCGCTCAACCGGTTCCCGAAATGCTCCGCCGATTCAATCACGGCGTCAAGTTCGACGTTTGACGTAGCCGCAAATTGGTCGGCTGGAAAGCCAAGAGCATCTGTGGGCAGCACGAGGGGTATTTTCGGTCAGTCGCAGTGGTAACTTTGGTTGCAATGTCATATTCAATGCAGTAATTTGAGGCGGAAGGTACTTACGAGCTAGAGTTTTTCCGATTGATAGGAGGCGGGTGGCAAGAGCACTGTCTGATTCTGCGCGCTGCGCAGTCAGTACTTCTTCGGCTTTAATCGCCCCCTGAGCCTTCGCATCGCCGAGTAGGTGGGGGAGCTCCTTGGCTGCTCGGCCAACCTCCTCTTTCAAGTCTTTGGCGAGGCTGCGGGCATGGTTCCTCGCCTGGAGTTCAGTGCTGAGTTCGTCTGTATCAAGATGGGAACAGCAAGTCAGTACGATGAGAATAAATTGAGGTGGTAACTCATATGTCAAGTAGTTACCCTGGGCCTTCTGTAGTTGGTCACGGAGTGTCTGGTTCTCTTGCTCCAGTAGCAGGTATTCCCCGCCTACGGCCAGCAGACGGTGGAGGAAGGGCTACAGGTAGTTAAAAGCACAAAAAATAGCAGTGTTAGCGTGCCACGAGTCACAGGAAGTTTCCCTGCAGGCTCGGGGGCTTCTTTCATCGGGGATGCTTTCGAGTTTTCAATAAGCTCGTGTGCAAATCTGCAAGAAGGGAAAGGAAGCGACTTACGTGGTTAGAGTCGGGAGTCGTATCTTGAGGGGCAGGCCTTGTTTTGGCGGCAGTTTTGGAAGTCGTCGCAGCCGCGACAAAGGCAGTGGGTGACTGTGCCTCGTCGTGCTTTCCCATCGATGCATTCGAGGAGGGCACATTTTCGCGAGGAGGAGTCAAAGTATGGGCAGGTTCTGAGTTCTCAGACTCGTCCTAGCTAGGAGTGCTGTAGGATTGCGCAAGTATGTAAGGTTGATGGAGAGAAACTCGGTAAGCGAGTGAGGGAGTTTGGCATACCTTGTTTCCCATGGATACAACTCGTGGCGGCTGCGGCCTCCGATGTCCAAGGGTGGAAGGCTAGAAAGTGGAACGGCCTCCAGGGCCTCAGAGGCGGTAACTGGTGGGGGTAAAGAAGAGTCTTCTTCCCGGGCACCAGCAGTCGCTATGCGTTTTT
Source organism: Poa annua (assembly GCA_026929855.1). NCBI lineage: Eukaryota > Viridiplantae > Streptophyta > Magnoliopsida > Poales > Poaceae > Poa > Poa annua. The sequence goes on from CM049430.1 coordinate 86,763,563, forward strand.
TTTCTTTCTTGGGAGTCGCCAGAGCTTTCGGCTGGAGACCGAGATCGCTTGTGAGTCAGGCTCTTCTTAGTCATGTCACCCTCCGAGTGCGTTGTGGCGACTGATGGCTCGGAGGGAGGGTCTCCAGTTACAGCTACTGGTGTGCCTTCTTCAAGGATAGTTGGCTCGGAGGGTGGATAGGAGAAACCCTGTCAATCAAACGAAAGCAACAGTAAGTGCGTATACGTAATCAGTCGATATGGAACATAAGGGTGGAAGAGAGTAAAAAGAATTTGTACTTCGATTACATGGTTAGAGATCTTGTATCCAGCAACGGGTGAGACCAGCTCCCCTACTTTGACTTTCAAGCCGGTGAGCATTTTCACGGCTTGAATGAGTTCGTTGGTGGAGAAATTTTCTCTAGAAACTCGGGTGGAGTCTTCATCGCCGGTGTACTCGAACATTGGGTGGACGCGTGCTTGTAGAGATTGCACGCGTCGCCGCAGGAAGGTGGTAACAAGGTGAGTGCCAGTAAGCACTCTACCCTCGGTAGTCTGTAGATCAACAACCTTGGCCAAAAGTTCTTTGGCGACTTTTTCTTCAGTCTGGCTCAAGGCGTTATTCCAGGAGCGCTTCTTGGTCAGCTCAGCCTCGGGGTTGAAGGGTGCCAGACCAGTCGATTATCCCGTGGCCACTTCGTCCTTAACATAGAACCATCGTTCGCGCCAGTTCTGGACTGACTCGGACATCAGTATCTTGAAGTAGCCTGACTTGGGTTTGGCCTGGATACCAAGGCCGTCGGGGCCACTGCCTGACCCCTGGCTCTTGATGCTGAAGCAAAGTCGGAATAGCCCCCAGTGTGGGGCTTTCCCGAGGTAGCATTCGCAGAGGGTGATGAAGCAGGCGATGTGGAGACCGGCGTTTGGCGGCAAATCATGGATTTGCGCACCGTACACGCAAAGCAAGCCACGAAGGAATGGGTGAATGGGGAATGCGAGTCCTCTGTTCATATGGTCAAAGAAGCATACCCGCTCGTTTGCAGCAGGCGTGGGTTGGTTCTCTTTGCCGGCCAGACGAGCGAAGTCCGGCGAGGCGGGGAGGACGGTGCTCAGGGACTCAAGATGTCCTGCACGGAGAGAGGAGCGGCGCCATCCACCTCTCTCCTGGGCCTCCGCGGCGGTTGGTGGTGAGCTGGGAGAAGAACGGCGAGGTGATACAGTGGTGCGAGCTCGGTGCGCAGGAGGAAGAAGAAGAGCAGAGGGCGGCGGCGCAAATGAGAAAGGATGGATAAAATTTACGCCGCGGTGAGAATTTAGGTGTAGCGGCAGGAGCAGGACAGTCGTTGGATTGTTGAGTGTGTACGCGTGGCATACATCGGGCGGACCGCATTGGAACTGAAGCGGCGCCGCAGTAACCCACGATGCGCGAAAAACGAGGACGCCATCATCGTGATAGCATGGCGTGCGTGGTGTTCGGTCAAATCAATGTGACTAGTCAGAACAGTCAATGAAAAAATGGGCCTACCAGGGGTCGTGTCTCTTCAGAAAAGGGGTGGAATTTTTTAAATCAAGCAGGAGCAGTTGCATCAGAGTAAATGGTCAGTCAGTGCAATATCGGCAAAGTGGCAGTTTGGTCATGTGGTGACAGATGCCAGTCAGTACAGTTGCGGGTCAATGGAGTCCCTATAAAAATATACAAGTTCAGTCAGCATATAGGTGTCAGTCGGCACTCAGGCAACAGCTAAGTGCACTCCCATCGTGAGTTTGGTTATTTCGTTTAATAGTTTTTTCGGTTTGAATTTGTTTCAGATTAAGCACAATTATAGGCAATTGCACTCAACCTCGGGGGCTACTCCCATCGGGAGCGCTGTCGCGCACCCGATGTTGTTAAGTGTCAGTCGAAGTACGAAATTTACTCGGCGATCATCGTCAGTTGAAGGTTGAAGTTACTCGGCGACCAGCGTCAGTCGAAGGTTGAAGTTACTCGACGAGCAGCGTCAGTCGAAGGTTGAAGTTCACTCGATGAACAACGTCAGTCGAAGAATAGAAGGCTATAAAAACATGCATCGATTGATGCTACTCAAATATGCATATGCAATATATGCTAATGCCGGGAAGTTCTAGCCTAGCCTAGTCCCCGATGCTGCATCAAATCATGCAACGGTAAGACCTGAATAAGGCCGGGTAACCCGTACAAGCTACGTGGACTCGTTGAAATTCCGTGCCAGCAAGCATGAAGCAAAATCCAGGCGGACACGCTAAGGGTACCTTATATTTAACCGGGTTCAAGACAGTAAGTCCCGATAGGCTTGGTTTGGACTTGAGCGGTTTTTCCAGTTTCGAGTCAAGGGACTTGAGACTGAGTAGGTTAGTAAGGTATTCCGCCCAAGTCGCGGATTAACTTGATCCCGATCCGTCGGTTGAACCAGGCCTGCTATGCCAACCATCCCTTAATTTGGTGAACAGGATATTTATGAAATCTTGCGATTAGCAGTTGCACTTATTCGTCCTTATGGACACTGAAAAACAGGTTGATAGCAGTAAGGGAATATGCTCAGGTGATGAATTTACAGAAGGAATTCCTACCCGATCCTTCGGACTCGAATAGGCATTCGGGGGCTACTGATGTGGTTATACCCGGTGTGTATGCCCAACGGGCTATATTAAAGGCTGGTTTCCTGCCAGGCCCAGTTGCTGGCCCGTATAAAGAAGAAGTACAAGGTTTTTGGTAGGAAGGGTATAACTCAAGTTAATAGGTTTCGTGCCGACTTAGGCATCTAGAAAATGTAATCCTAGTCGTATCCAAACTCCTGAGACTTGGATCCCTATATATAGGGGTCAGGAGGGAAGTAAAGGACACGCGCAATCAAAGACACCCAAACCCTAGCGAGGCACAGACTCGCCGGGAACCCTTGTAATCCAATTGTGAGATTGTTAATATAGATTGGACGAGCAACACTTTGCTCGTCAGCCGTCTGAATTATCGATACAACCCTAGGTACATCATCATGGGACTTGTCGAGTTAATCCCTCGTCGATACTTCTCCGATACAGGAAGCTTTCATCACCACTTTGCAAGGTAGTTAAAAGGCATGCTGAATAAGATACATGTACCAAGTCAAATATTACTTAGCTATAGATAGGCATTTATATATGCTCATGGTTATGCGGCAATTATAACGCTTATTTCTGTAGGTCATACCTACTTAAAAGCCAAGTTTTCTACATAGAGAATGACCTTTGCCGAAAGACTTCTTGATTGTTGGATTTTGTAGGAAAAAACATGATCACTGCTACAGCAGAATCTTATTGCGATGAAGTAGGTCTAATTATGCTTGGGTTGACTGCCATAAGTTGTTGAGTTCTGTTGTACAAAGATATGTGTGTGATCGAGAAGTAAATTCCATGAAGTCGGCGTGGGAACGGGATAATCAGAACACTATGTTGTTTCAACATCCATATATGATGTGTTTACATTTTCCAGAATAAACATGCAAATTCTACACTTGCAACATTAATTCATTCGCAATTGTCCTCACAAAAGTTATTTATTTATTCTCACCATAGTCACTAATGGGTATAAATTTATTTTCAGTAACATGTTTACTACTAATATCCGCAGCAACGCGCGGGGTATCATCTAGTTGGCCTAAAAGGTATGCTTCTTGGTGTGACATCAGCATCCGTGATGCATCTTATGTACTCCTTACCAAAAGATGCAACTTAAGAACATTTTTTTGGGCCATGACCCTTAACAGGAGCACTGATCCTCAGTAGCACAATTCGGCTACATCAGGATTAAACCCATAAATACAATTTTTGAATTTTTCAAAATAACAGGAGTACCGATCCTCGGGAGCAGAAAATCTTCACTCCAAAATTACTCATTTTAAAGATTTTTTTTGTATTTTCCTCCCATTTTGTTAAACTAGCATGGTGGCCTCACAAATGCGAGGCCATCATCTAAAGTTGGTTTCGTCTATAGTTTGTTGAAAATGTTTAAGAAATAAAAGATATGAGTTTATATTTACATCGTGTGATAATAAGTAAAATTGGTCTACAACCATCGTAAGTATTTGGTAAGGAAAATATCACGCATGTTAGTAACATCTTTGGCAATCTGAAATTATAGGCATATGATAATTATGCCATATATTGGAACACCCATGTAAGTGATATTCGATATTTAAGCGGAACTATAGTTTTTACATGACGTGAGATAAGTACACTTTTGATAAAAAATTGTTGAATCAAGATAAATCGTTCTATACTCCTTAACAGCTAGGTCACATTAAATAGCGAGTACTAACAGCTTGGTCACTCCATGTTACATTGTGCAACACTTTAGAAACATATCAATGTTTTATGTAGTAAATTGTTTTTCTTCTATGCATATTTGGTAACAACTTAATACATAAATATTCAAAGTTAGAGGAGTGTGATTCAAAGTTTTCCGGACTCGTAATTTATCCTTGCCATAATTCAATGGTTCTACACAGTCGGTCATGTGTATTTTCTCTGTTATTCAAAATGACTACTCCCTCCGTCGACACTTATTTTGGGACGGAGGGAGTACATGACTTAGATAACATACTTCCATACTCTTAATAATTTGTTAATTTTAAAGTGTGGTTGGAATGACATATGCTCTTATGTAGATTTTGTCATATGAGAGAAAGACACATACTTTAAATATGTCTATCATACAAACCAAGAAATATCCGCCAAAACTATTCATAAGAAACTTTTGGTCACGGGACCGACAATTTAATGATACACTGTCTGACCATTAAATATGAAACATGTTAAGCGGGAAACTGTTGACATATCATGTGTATCATTAAGCCAAAATATTTTATAGTATGCATGACGGACGTTCTCGTCAATAGTGTCAATGTTCTTGCAGTGAGGGACATTCTCATCCTTGTGAGAATTTTTGTTGACTCAGCCATGTGTGTATCATTTAGGTGGTTATTTTCTTAGTGTGAGTGACCTTCCATTGATATTAAGACTAATGTAATGATTCCATTCATATTAAAATTCACGACTCTGAACTTTAAACTTCGACGGGCATTTGTGCGAGTGTGTGTAAGATGTTAGTCGATTTTGTTTGGTACACTTGGCAAATGTCGGGTCTTCATTAATGTAGCTTCAATATATATAGGAAATTACATGATCCAAAAATAGAACAATGTAAGTAGTGCGACTAATGTCGTGACTACATTATTTTAAAATTCCATGACTCCAAAAGTTCAACAATCAATCGGGCAATCAGTTTGCTTATTCAGTCAGCCACGCTAGATTTTCTTTCTAAGATAACTCACAAGTTTGTAGTCCTTGCTTCAAAGGAGTTGGATCAGCAGAAGAAGCCAGCTCAAAGACGTGTTTTTGCATTAAACCAACAAGATGCACCAGCCACATGTTCGATCATTCATTGAACTATTCGAATTTGTGGTACATCTGCTAGCATACTTGTAGACCCTGGTTCCACTCACTTTTTTGTATCCCCGTTATTTCTACGTTTTTTGCGCGTGTTGGTGTCAAGGGAATCAATAAATCTAGTCAAAATCAAACTTTACAAATTTTGACCAAATGTAAATATCTAGAAAATACTATCATTACTATTAAAATCACCATGAAATATGTTTCCATATAATATAAGTTTAGTATTTGGAATGTTGATATTATAGCTACTTCCTCTATTCAAAATACTTGACGTGGATTTGTCCAGATTTAAATGTATCTACACACTAAAACACGTTTAGATACCTCCAAATTTATACAAATCAACTGATTTGGAACAGAAGGAGTATATCTTTGTTTAAACTCACAAAGAGATAAATTAAACAGAGGAAGTACTTGTACTGATCACTTGAATCATTTTTTAACTGTCCCTTTTCCTATCCTTACCGTCCGTATTTATTTGCCAACAGCCCAACACGTTCCAGCTGTTGGGGATATATCAACTAGGGGTATAACCAACATAGATCAATCCGGCTAGTCCAGGGTGGCCCAAGGGTGGTAAGGCCGAAGCCTGCCGGGCGGCCCAGATAGCTGACGTACAAGGAAGTAGGCGGACGGTCCAAGGAAGGCGGAAGGCTGAAGCCCATCAAGCCACCAAGCCCAAGACGGAAGGCGGCAACTAAGCCGGCTAGGTCTAGGACTCTGTTTACTTGTCGGACAAGTACTTTCCTTGTACCCTGGGGTCTGGCCGCCTATATAAGCCGGCCACCAGGGAGCCTTTAGGGCAGACGCTTGAATACGCATCATACACATTGTAACCTGTTCACGGCTATTGCCTCATAGTGAATTATAGCAGCACGTAGGATCTCGCCACCGTTGTGGGATCCGAAGCTGGGTAAACTCGCCGTGTCCAATCCCGTACTCGACGACACCAACCTTCTTCCCCACAATCCATACATAGGCTAGAGGACCTCCGTCTCCTATCAATTATGCCGATACCACGACAGTTGGCGCCCACCGTGGGGCATAAGGTTCCTGGCGTCACGTTCCAGGCGGGAACACTTGGCGGCGTGGGCAAGCAGATCGCCGTCGGTCGCGTCACAAGGTATGGCGGCCACAGCTACGTCAACTCGGATGAGTCCTGGCTCCCGGCGGACGACTACCTTATCGGATGCGCAATCGTACCGATCGGAGGGATCGACGTCTTCATCGGGTATACGCCAGAGGCGTACGGCCTACCGCGTTTCTACAACCCCACCCACCAGCCCTTCGACCAAGCAGTCGACCGACAAGATGGATCTGAATCCGCCTTCTCCCAGGAGTCGGCCGAATCTGATTTCCACTTCGTCGGAGTTGTCGGACTGGGATCAGACTCCCAGCCGGAAAACAACGATCATGAGTCAATCCTCCCTGCTCTACAGGAGGATGCGATGTCTGATGCCGGATCCAGATCTACCGTTCAAGTCAACGTAGACTCTGACTCTGATGATGATGTTAGTCTCTTCGAAGAGAAGATCAAAACCCGCTTTTCCAGTGGTAATCCGGCTCCTTCAGAGGGCACATCGGATACTGACATGCCTGACAAGCTGGCTATGATGGTTGTTGTCGGCCACGAGACAACCCCAGTTACTTCGGAGGCGCAAAACAAGCCGGCGGAAGATGCCGGCGACACCACTGCCGGTCAGCTCATTGAAAGTTCCGACAAGGTGCGCGCAAAGAAGAAAACTGGCCTCGAGAAAGGCGGCAGCAGCAAACCCACGGATTTGCTCTCCGTCATCAAAGAAGTAGACGAGATCATGAATACTCCGGTGAATAAAGACACCCCACTTGACGAAGTGGAAGAGCTTAGGCTTAACATGCTTAAGCACTCTGACTTCCTGCGAAAAAGAGAGGAGCACGTTGAGAGCCTTGCGAAGAAGATCGAGAAAGAACAGGAGAAGATGTCGGCCAAAACAAGCCGGCAACTCTTCGAGGAGAAAAGGTCATCAAAAAACCGCCGTGGAAAAGAGCCGCCAACGCAAGCGACGACAGCGGCTCAAGATCTAGGGTTCGACTGGCGTACGGCACCACAGCGCGTGGACAGAAGGGGAGATGTTGTCTTCTGCACCCCTGTCCTCAACGCGGCCGCCGCGCTAGATACCTTGGACGACAACACTTACACGGCGGAAGAAAAGCTGGCCAATGCAAGACACTTCGTGAGCAAGGCCCTAGAACAACAAGCCCGCGCTGATTCCTACGGCCACATGGCGGATGCTCGCGGGGGAGACCTAGAGTCTAAGTCGGGAAAGTGCAAAGCCGCACCTGGCGCCGACCCCGAAGGCTCGTCTGGCTCCAGTATCCATGGCGACAAAAGGAAGACAACGCCACCTCCAAAGAAGACGCCACCGCCAAAGCCAAGGCGGGACGAGAATTCAAGGACAGGAAGCAGAGGAGACCTGCCACCTCCATCCCAGCCAAGACGCGACAACGGCGGTAGCCGGAACAACAGGCCGCCGCCTAGGAAGGACGTCGGCAACGACCCTCCCAGGAGAGGTCGAAGCCGGTCTCCGCAGCGTAGCACCGGCAGCAAGAAGAGAGAGGAGGCAGAAGGATCCAGGCGCAGCATAAGCCGGGCAGCGCAGGACGAGCCGGACGCAAACAGAGGCGCACGGCAGCTCGATCCAAAAGACGCACGACACCGCCTACAAGACATAGCAAGAGGAAAGGAGCCGCTATACTCTGGACCAAAGTCCTTCGGTGACGCCATCCGCAGAGAGCCGTTCCCTAAGGACATGACATCAGTGTCAAAAAACTGTTCTAGGTACAACGGCCTCGTTAAGCCGGACTCATGGCTATCCGATTACGCCATGGCCATAGAGATTGCCGGCGGGAGCAGCTATATTGCCGTCCGTTACCTACCTCTCATGTTGGAAGGCACGGCAAGAGCTTGGATCGACAACCTTCCTGAAAATTCCATCCATAGCTGGTACGACATGGAAAAGGTTTTCTCCCAGCACTTCCAAGGAACATACAAGCGTCCAAATACCTTCACGGATTTGCAACGCTGTATCCAAAAGACGGACGAAACCATGACAAATTTTGTCAGTCGTTGGATATCCGAAAAAGCCAACTGTCATGGTGTTTCGGACGCACAGGCTATCCACGCCTTCTACACGGGCCTACAGAAGAAGTCTTTGCTCCGTCATAGGCTCGTCCGCGAGCAAATCACGGACCTTGGTGAGATGCTCAACCTGGCCGCCCAATACGCGGCGGCAGATGACGACGCCCGGGCGATGACCCAGACGTCAACATCATACCAAAGCGGAACAACAAGCGCAAGCAGGCGGCAGATGACAAAGCCGGACCTTCCAATGAGGTAGCCGTGGCATTCCAAGGGAATGCCGGCAAAAAGAAGTGGAAGAATAAGAAAGATGGTCGCGACGCCGGCTCAGGACCTAAGGCGGCGCGAATCACTTATGAACAGGCAAAGCTTTTGCCATGTCCCATCCACGCCTCACTGGGCAAGGTCAACCATATGCTTGGCGAGTGCCGTTTCATGGACGACTTCAAAAAGGACCCCACAGTCGGCTGGAAGTCAAAGAAGAACGACAAGAAAGACATCAAGGAGGATGAGGATGACGACGACATGTCTATCTCAAGCGAAGATGACGCAGCCGCCAAGAAAAAGAAGTCGTATCCGAAGGTCAAAGAATCTCTTGTGTGCTTTGTCGGCACGCCTTCGGCTAAGGCGGATAAGGCGAAAATGCGCGAACTCAACGCGACAATGCCGGACGTCCCTCAGTACTTGAACTGGTCGGAAGCAACGATCACTTGGGACCGGTCCGACCACCCTGATCACGTTCCTCACCCAGGCAAGTACGCCCTTGTCGTCGATCCCATTGTCGACAACTTCAGACTCACAAAGGTACTTATGGATGGCGGCAGCAGCCTCAACATCCTGTACTATGACACACTAAGCCGCATGAACCTATCAGAGGATCAGCTGGACCACAGCAACCTCACTTTTCATGGCATAGTGCCCGGCAGGCAAGCAAAGTCAATGGGGAGCATCAGGCTGAAGGTAACTTTCGGACCAAAAGAGAACTACCGCTCAGAGTTCCTCCGGTTCGAAGTTGTCCCCTTCAAAAGCGCCTATCATGCAATCTTCGGACGACCGGCTTTCGCCAAGTTCATGGCAAGGCCGTGCTACATATACAGCAAGCTTAAAATGCCGGGGGAGAACGGAACCATCACGATTTCCGGCAACTTCAAGAAAGCCAAGGAGTGCGAGCGTGGCATGGCCGCCTTCGCAGAAGTCGTCATCCACAAGGAAGAACTCGCGCTGCTCGGGGCGGATTCAGACAACTCCATGCCAAGGCCAAAGATTGATGTCAAGAAGACCTTTGAAGCTTCAGAAGACACCAAAAAGGCGGACCTCATCCCAGGCGACAAGTCTAAGCAAGTCGTCATCGGCTCCAACCTTGACAGCAAATAGGAAGGTGCGCTCGTCGAGTTCCTCCGTGAGAATCGTGACATCTTTGCATGGTCGCCTTCCGACATGCCTGGTGTACCGAGGGAACTTGCCGTGCAGTCACTCAACGTCATAAAAGGATCCAAGCCAGTGAAGCAGGCAACAAGACGCTTTGGAGATGAGAGACGCAAGGCTATAGGAAAGGAGATAAATAGGCTGAAGGCCGCCAATTTCATAAAAAAGTTGTACACACCGATTGGTGGCAAATCCTGTACTTGTTCCAAAGAAGAATAAAGAGCTGAGGATGTGTATTGACTATACCGGTGTTAACAAGTGCTGCCCAAAGGATCCCTTTGCGCTGCCTAGAATTGACCAAGTCGTAGACTCCACAGCAGGCTCCGAGCTGCTTTGTTTTCTGGACGCCTACTCAGGATACCACCAAATCAAGATGAGAGAGTCAGATCAGCTGAAAACATCTTTCACCACTCCATACGGGACTTTCTGCTACATTACGATGCCTTTTGGCCTGAAGAATGCAGGGGCGACATACCAGCGCTGTATGCAAAATTGCATGCACGAACAAATCGGCCGCAATGTCCACGTCTACGTAGACGACATCGCGGTGATGTCAAAAAAGAAGGTAGATCTCCTAGAGGATTTGGAAGAAACGTTTCAGAATCTCCGGAGGTATCAGATGAAACTCAATCCCGCCAAGTGCGTTTTTGGCGTTCCAGCCGGCAAACTGCTCGGTTTTATCGTCTCAGAACGAGGGATCGAGGTTAATCCGGAGAAGATCAAGGCCATCCAAAACATATCTAGACCCACCTGTCTGAAGGACGTGCAACGCCTAGCCGGATCGGCGGCAGCCGTCAGTCGTTTCATAAGCCGCCTAGGGGAAAAGGCAATGCCTCTCTACCGGCTATTGAAGAAATCCGACAACTTTGAGTGGACAACAGAGGCAGATGCCGCCTTACAACAACTTAAGGAGGCCCTCATATCCGCTCCGATATTGGCAGCACCTCGATCACAGGAACCAATGATGCTGTACATCGCGGCAACAGGAGCGGTTGTCAGCGTTGTCTTGGCTGTGGAAAGAAAGGAGAACGAAGCCGCGACGTGTGAGCAACGACCGGTCTACTTCATCAGTGAAGTATTCTCCGCCTCCAAGCAGAGGTATCCGCATTACCAAAAGTTGGCTTATGGTGTATTCTTCGCCGCCAGAAAGCTTAGGCATTACTTCCAGGAACACACAGTGACAGTAGTCAGCAAGGCACCGTTGGGAGACATAATCAACAATGCAGAGGCAACAGGACGAGTTGCCAAATGGGGCATCGAGCTTGCCGCCTTTGATATAGTTTATAAACCACGGACCGCCATTAAGTCTCAAGCGCTTGCAGATTTTGTCGCCGACTGGACAGAGGCCATGGAGGAAACGACACTCCCCGAATCAGAATATTGGGTCATGCACTTTGACGGATCAAAGATGCTCAAAGGCTCGGGGGCTGGAGTCGTTCTACGCACGCCTAAAGGTGACAAGCTTAGCTACGTGTTGCAAATCCACTTCACAGCAACCAACAACGTTGCCGAGTACGAAGCTTTGCTTCATGGGTTACACGTGGCAAACGACCTAGGCGTCAAAAGAATCCTCTGTTATGGCGACTCGGATTTGGTCGCGCAGCAAGTAAGCGGAACATGGGATGCGAAAAGCGCAACAATGGCGGCTTACAGAGCCAAAGTTGACGAATTCGCAAAAAACTTCGCGGGCTATGAAGTCCGGCATGTTCCAAGAGTCGAGAACGAGGCGGCAGACACACTTGCAAGACTAGGATCGGAACGCAAAAAAGTACCAAAAGATATTTTCCTGGAACATTTGCACAAGCCATCCATTAAAGGCGCCGATTTGATGGACCCCGATGCAGAAGAACCGGTAGAAGCGGCAAGTCTCGTTGTCTACCTGACACAGCCCGATTGGACAGTCCCATATCTCGATTTCCTAGTCGATAGAAAGTTGCCGGAGGACGATGAGGTGCTAAAAAGGCAGATCATAAGGCGAGCCAAGGCATTCACGGTAATAAAAGGCGAGCTATATAAGCGAAGCACGTGCGGCATCTATCAGCGGTGCATACAGCCGGAAGAAGGCCGGGAAATTCTGAAGGACATACATATTTGCACCTGCGGGCATCATGCTTCCGCCAGGTCCATTGTATCCAAAGCTTTCCGCCAAGGTTTCTACTGGCTTACCGCCAAAGAAGATGCCGAGAACATCGTAAAGACATGCAAAGGCTGCCAGTTGTACGCTCGACAACCTCACTTGCCGGCACAGGAACTGCGGACGATTCCAAACACCTGGCCATTCGCTGTCTGGGGCTTAGACATGGTAGGTCCCTTCAAGAAGGCGTGTGGTGGGTACACCCACCTATTGGTCGTTGTCGACAAGTTCACCAAATGGGTCGAGGCTAAACCGATCAGCAAACTTGACGCACGAACAGCCACCAATATCCTCTGGGGAATTATCTCTCGGTTTGGAGTTCCACACAGCATTATCACTGATAATGGCAGCAACCTGTCTCACGGCGACATAGAAGAATACTGCAGCGATCTGGGTATCCGGCTTGATTTGGCATCCGTGTCACACCCTCAATCCAATGGAAAAGTAGAGCGTACAAACGGCCTAGTCTTATCAGGACTTAAGCCTCGTCTCGAAGCCCCATTACACAGGGCAGCCGGCGCTTGGGCAGATGAGTTACAGTCGGTACTATGGAGTTTGCGCACAACGCCAAACAGGTCTACCGGCTACACTCCTTTCTTCTTAGTATATGGCGCTGAGGCGGTGCTACCTACTGACATGAAATACGATTCCCCAAGAGTTCAAGCCTACATCGAGCAAGACGTAGAAGGTGCAAGACAGGATAGCCTAGACCTGCTAGACGAAGAAAGAGACGTCGCTCTCCATCGCTCCGCCTTGTACCAGCAACAACTTCGCCGCTATCATAGCCAGAGAGTGCGGAAGCGAAGCTTCAGAACAGGTGACCTGGTTCTCCGCCTAATTCAAGACAGAAAAGGCTTGCACAAGTTATCCCCGCCATGGGAAGGACCGTTTATAGTCACAAAGGCGCTGCTCAATGGTTCCTACTACCTGGCCGACATCCGCGACAAAGACGAAAAGAAAATGCGCAAGAAGGCGGCAGGAAAAAGGGGAACCAAGCGCAAAAAAGGCATTGACGATCCGTTCGAGCAAACAAGACGGCCTTGGAATATTGAGCAGCTACGTCCTTTCTACACTTAGCAATTTATAATTGTAATAAGTTAAATATGATTATGAAATAAAAGTCTATGGTTCCTCATCTGTGTTGAGAAGCATGCCATCTTTTGTCTTTTCTTGCAATCATATTTCCCCTATGTATCTAAGTTACCTATTTTTCTAGCTCCGTGTAAAGGTTCAAACTGGTAGATACTTGCAGCTTTCGAGCCAACCCAAAGCAAAAAATAAACTTTTTTGCGCCGCCTAATTCCTTTACCTCTGATTACTTATATGTGGTTCGCCTAGTAGTATGTCTTTGACACCAACATGTTGGCTTTGGTCTCTGATTCTAAACGCATGGTTTAGCCCTGGTTGTTTCAGCTAAAGTTACCGGCTGAGATTTCGTCAACATACAAAAAGTCAAGCATATAAGTCAGGGTAAAATTAGGCGGGCCATATAAATAAAGACAAAATAAAACTTGTCAGCTAGTTTCCGCCTAGCAAAGCAGCAACAAAAGTATATACAAATATTACAAGTCAATGTTGCATTGTCTCAGGGGCCGACAAATAAGGCTAAAAGGAGGCAAGGACAGAAAGATATGGCTCGGGGGAGCGTCTACATCAGGCTTGGGGGCTGACAACTTCAGCCCCGGAACTATCACTCCCCTCCGCCTCGGCCGCGGCGGCAGCTCCAGCTTCCTCTCCGCCAGGCACAGGATGGCGCCGGTAGAAGATTGAAGTGTCCACCATATCGGCAACACGCGTGGCGTAGCCGGCAACGCTGTCCAGAACAGCGGCCGGCTCAACCTCGCTGCCGTCTTCATATGCAGACGGCATGCCTTCGGTGACGGCTTCTATCTCCGCCTCGGGGTAGTGCGCCATGAATAACCCAAGTGCGGTCTTGGCACCACCCCGCGCCGCCGACTTCAGCGAGCTCTTGTGCAGTTTGGTCGCCTGCTCCAAGATAGCGGGCACGTCGCTGAACTCGGTCGGTTCCTGGCTGCCGGAGGAGGTGAAGAACTTGGCGGCAAACCGCTTGGACGCCGCCAAAGTCTCGGTGATCAGTTCGCCCAGACGCGCAAGGCGATCCAGGCGGGGGTTGACAACCTTGTCGTCGCCTAAACCGGCGGGAACTGTATCAAAAATGAAACCATTAGTTTGGCTCAGGCTAAGCAAAATGGCAACATCAAATAAGGAGTGAGAAATTACCAAGGGCCGAGTTATGGAAAGCGGACAGCTCAATCATATGAGTTGCCAGCGCATCCTCAGCAGTTTGGGCGCGAGAAGTCTGCTTGCAGTTTTCCTCGGCAGCCGTCTTCTCCGCCTCCGCCAACTTCTTGCGCAGGCTTTCTAGCTCACCAGTGAGCTGGCTAGATTCCTGCGCAAATTTGAGCTGCTGGGCCTCCATCTCCTTCTGGTGAGCCTCCTTCAACTCCAAGTTGGCGGCCGCCAAATCAGAAGCTTCATTCATAAGAGCTTGCATATCAGTGGACGCCTTCAGTATATCCTGGGCGTGGTCTAGCAGTTCTACAAATATGGATTCGCTAACTAAATGATTGACGGCAACATAAGTCGAAAATATAGCTGAAGGCGAAAAGGGTCAACCCTACCTTCATCTTTTTTGCGGGCCGCCTCCAACTCGGCAATCCGCAGGTCCTTAGCCTCGCACTCCTTCTTCAGGTCGCGGCAGCGCCGGTTTATCTCGACTCGGGAGGAGACAAGCTCGACGTTGGCGGACACAAGGCTCTGCTAGACAAAACAAAGGCATAAAACATATTTTCGAATAACCACTAAGCCGGCAGTCAAATTTCTTTTATTTTTGACTTGCCATCTAAGTGCTCGGGGGAAAGACTATGTATATGCCGGAGTGGTAAAAACTTACAGACAGGTCACCCTCCAAGTCGGCGAAGGCCTGCGAGGCGAAGTTGGCAAAAGCCAAAGTTGACTCCTTGGCCTCCTTAAAGGTGGACCAAGGGTCCCTGACCTTGCCGCCTCCCGCAGTCAGGGCTGCCCTCTGGGACCCGCCGGCAGTCGCCTCCAGCAACCCTTCCTTGGCGGCGCGCGATTGAGCGGCATCATAGGCCGTAGCCTCAGCCAGAAGTAGGGGAGTCTTGGGCGCGCGGTCGGTGGAAGAGGCCCTTGGCCGAGCGCCAGAAGCCGGAGCCGGGGGCTGACGACGAGCGTCGCCCATAAAGCTGCCGGTTTGGAGCTGAGGAGTTGGCGGCACGGTAGCCGGCGAGCTGCCTTGGGGCCGCTTACCCTTGCCAAGAACCCTGGTCATCAACCGGGAAGTTGCGACCCTTTCCCTGTTAATAAAAAGCAAGCACAGTCAATTGGGTGCCAGTATTGAAGAAGTTTGTCGTCTATTAAAGGCAGAATTGAGTACCTTCGGGGGATGTTAATCCCCGCGTTCTCGCCAAGGTTGGCGAGAGCCGGCTCGGTAGCCGATGTGATCCGTTTCTTCCTCTCGGCAATTACCGTAGAGGGAGCGGCGTCGGATGCCTTGCGCTTCTTCGTCTTCCCGGCTTCCGACTCGTAGAAGTCGGGAGCCAGGTCATCCTCCCCCAAGTCGGAGAGCTGAAAAAGAAGACAAGCGTTAATGGAGCTCAAGTTCAGCCGGCGAAGCCGTCAACAAGGGGCAAGGAACAAGGTATCTACCTCG
Source organism: Poa annua (assembly GCA_026929855.1). NCBI lineage: Eukaryota > Viridiplantae > Streptophyta > Magnoliopsida > Poales > Poaceae > Poa > Poa annua. The sequence continues at coordinate 86,779,357 of CM049430.1, forward strand.
AGGGGAGGGTTGTCGTGGGTGTGCATGGGCACGCCCTCCACCGCCTTCACCAGCCCCGCCTTGACGAGGCTGCGGAGCCGGAAAGCTAGGTCGGCAACCGGCAACATCTCTTCGCTCACGCGGAGAGATGCTGTGGCAGTAGGCGAATACTGGCACATTTTGTGCGGGTTGTACCGCAGGGGGAGAATCTGCCGGCCGAGCCAGCAGATGACGGTGTCGACCCCATCCAGCAAAGGGGGAGCCATCGTCCGTGTGAGGAATTCAATCCGCCTTTGAATAAGGCGGAGTTCCTCCGTCAGCTTGGGCACCGCCTCGTCCCAGCATGGCCGGGGCATAGGTGGCGCGTTGACGAATTCCGGGATGCCAAATTGGCGGCCCGGAGCTGCCATATCTTGGCAGTAGAAGAAAGTGGAGGTCCAGCCCTTGACGGATTCAAGGTATGGTATCTTGGGATACCATTGGCGGCCCTGGCGGCAGTTGAAGGTGACGCTGCCGCAGGTTGCCAGCTCGCCGTCCGGCACCGTCTGTCGCCGGCAACGGAAGCAATATCTGAAGAAGTCTGAACTAGGCCTAATACCTAGGTAGCCTTCGAACAGAGCTGTGAAGCCGGCTAGGACTAATATGCTATTGGGTGCTATGTGTGGGGCTGGAGCCCATAGTGATCTAGAACCTCGCTAAAGAAGGCGGAAGGCGGAAGCGCCATTCCCCTAACTAAATGGGAGGTGAGGATTACCCGCTCCCCGGCTCTCGGAGCCGGGATGACGTCTCCATAGGCGGCCCTCCACCGGCAATCTTCCCGAGTGGGGAGGTAGCCGACGGCCTCCAAGTCTTGGAGTGCGTCTTCGTCGACTATGGAAGGAAGCCAGTAGCGGGACCCGAGGTCCGCCGCTTCTTCTTCCTCGTCGACGGGAGCGACTGCCTTCGTCGTCACCGCGGTGGTCGGTGGAGGAGCCGAGGGGCCCGCCGCTGGCGCGCGCGCGGTAGAAGTCCGAGGGGCGACGGTGGCGACATTGCCCGTCGCCGCCGTCGCGGGACGAGTTACCGCGCCGCCCATCACCGTCGCGAGCGCGGTTTCGGTCGCCGGACCGCTCGACGCCGTGGAAAGGTTCTGGCCGGTGGACATCGCCACGCGCAGAGTTCGTCGGAGGAGATGAGCTCGCCGGAGTTCGCTCGGAAGCAAGAAGCGAAGAAGTGGAAGGGCAAAAGGGCACGGAGAGCAAGGGCAGGGTGGTGAAAATGGACCGTTCGGCTACCTATTTATAGGGCCAGGCGTTGCTCCCTGTGCAACGGTGCTTTTAGTCGGACACGTGTCCAGCATCCGTTGCAGCGCACGATTGCACGATCTCCACGCCTCCTCTTTTCCCGCAATTTGTGATCATGGCGAGATTCCCGCCTAGGCTGTTTTCAAACTGTCGTGAGCCGGCTAGGTGGAAACCGTCAAGAAGAATGCTCGGCAAAGATTGCAGAGCAGCCGTCTTTTCCCATGTTGGATAAAGGCGGCCGCGGGTCAGTATCAAGACACGCATGCCTCGTTGATTTTCAGAATGGTTCAAGTCCTGCAGCCGCCAACTTTGGCAGATGAAGAATCAAGAAGAAGCCGGCGCCTGGAGAACTCCAACCTTTGATATATCAACTAGGGGTATAACCAACATGGATCAATCCGGCTAGTCCAGGGTGGCCCAAGGGTGGTAAGGCCGAAGCCTGCCGGGCGGCCCAGATAGCTGACGTACAAGGAAGTAGGCGGACGGTCCAAGGAAGGCGGAAGGCCGAAGCCCATCAAGCCACCAAGCCCAAGACGGAAGGCGGCAACTAAGCCGGCTAGGTCTAGGACTCTGTTTACTTGCCGGACAAGTACTTTCCTTGTACCCTGTGGTCTGGCCGCCTATATAAGCCGGCCACCAGGGAGCCTTTAGGGCAGACGCTTCAATACGCATCATACACATTGTAACCTGTTCACGCCTATTGCCTCATAGTGAATTATAGCAGCACGTAGGATCTCGTCACCGCTGTGGGATCCGAAGCTGGGTAAACTCGCCGTGTCCAATCCCGTCCTCGACGACACCAACCTTCTTCCCCACAATCCATACGTAGGCTAGAGGAGCCCCGTCTCCTATCAATTATGCCGATACCACGACACCAGCGAGCATTCCTTTTCTGTTTGAAGAGTCATGTACATGTACGGCTGGTTTTGTTTTCCGATAAGTACGGCTGGTCTCTTAAAACAACACAACTGTTAATGCCGGCGTGTGTGATGTTAAATATTTAGCATAAATGCGTAACTATTAGATCTCATAAAATCTCAGCCATACATTTAAGATCTAACTATTAAAATTAATTATAGTGATGTGGCTTAAAGTGGTGACTCATTTTAATTTTAGTATATAATAGACAAGCCAAAACATACGTACTGACCAAAAAGACCAGAACGGGGCGACCATGAAACCTAGCATGCCAAGCTTTCTTATTGACAATGAGGGATGTGGGCCGACTCGACATTTGAAAAGCTTTCAGGCCTTGGTGCGCCAGATGGTCGGATGACCACCATTAGTGGTACCTTATTTTTTACAAGGATTCTGTTTTTGTGGTGTTTTCAAATCTTACATTTTAAGATTCGAGATGAGGGTTCGTGTTATGTAAACTAAGAACATATCCGGTGACTACGGTATTTGGGACCCAAATTTCAAGTAGCCCGTCTATTTTTTTTCTTCGAAATAGCACTTGTAAGTTTCAAAAGATTTGGAAAAAGTTTCGAAAGGTAGAAAATATTCACCCGTGCGTTGAATTTGACATTGAAATATTGCATCGTCAAAGAGTTGGACACTGTCTACACCTAGGATTATTCCCTGAAGTTATACAAAACACAAATTTCCATTTTGAAATTTTCAAAAAAAATAAATAACCAGCTCACCGAAGGTCTCGGGTTCCATTTTGGGTTTCTGCGGTTCTGGCCTTCCATATATCTACTTTACTTGGGAAATACCAAGTTAATGAAATTTGGGTTCTCGAAAGGAAAATAAAGTTCATGTAATTTATTCACTCAGTAGGATAAATTGGGTTCACCTGTTCTTATTTTATGGTCACTTCACATGGTGTTAATACGGAGAGAGTGAAGTTAAAATGAAAAACAAGAATATGCCAATATCCATTGTTTACGTGTACGCTTGGTATTTACTCGCTGATTAGCTCATTATTAAGCCGGAGGACGGCCTTTCCATCCTGATCTGCGTTCTGCGGACAGAGAGTCGAGTTCGCTCGCTCCCGCAACACTGGAGCCTGGAGGTATGCTCTCCATTCCTTTCACCTCCGCTCGTTGATTCTCTCTTCCTCGCGATACTGCCCATTTCCTTCTGATCTTCATCTGCCGTCGCAAATCTTGACCGGACCTACGGATTTACGGCTTATACTCGGTTTCTGAATTTTCCCCTGCTGCAGCTTCCATGCACACCACCTGTTCGACGAAACGCGTCTAAGCTCTTACCCCATGGCCGAGTCGTCGGACAACCAGAGGAGGGTCTCTGCGCGCGTCGCCACGGCGGAAGACAGGATCAGCGCCCTACCCGACGACCTCCTCCGCCGTGTCCTTTCCCAGCTGACCTCCCGCGAGGCCGTGCACACATCCTTACTGGCGCAGCGCTGGCGCCACCTATGGCGGTCAGTGCCCGTCATCGACGTGACTTTCGAGGAGTTTCAGGACAGGGATGCTGAGGATGACTTTGAGCGTGAGGGAATGTTCAAGAAATTTGTCAACACTTTGCTGATGCACCGTGACCCTGTTGCCGTGGACGAGTTCCGGCTCTTGTACAGCTCGAGCACCGACGATGGCCACGACGACGCAAACCTGTGGATCTCCTATGCGTTACAGCATAACGCACGGGTTGTAAAGGTTGTCGATTGGTTCGAACCATTCGAACTTGATACCGTGGTATTCAGTTCAATCTACTTGGAACGACTGCATGTTTCCAGTGCTAACTTGGACTCAGGTTTCTTTGATCAGCTCCAAACCAGCTGCCCAGCATTGGAATATCTGTTCCTATGTGAGTGCTTTATCGAGGATCTTGAGATTTTCTCCAATAGCCTGAAGGTGTTGATCCTCTATGACGAAATTAAGTTCCTTGACCATGCTTCTATTTCGGCTCCAAGTCTCATTTCTCTGTCCATTTATGGGGATTTTCGGATGGGCATGCTACCCATACTACACAACATGGCATCTCTAGAGACTGCATCAGTCGTGCTTTGGGGGGATATCGACGCATGTGATGCTCATGCTATCACGCAGCTTCTCGCGAGCCTCTCTGGTGTTACAAGTTTGAACTTCTGTTATGGGGCTAACGAGGTATGGTTCTTGATTTGACATCACTATCCGTGATACCTCTTTATAATACATCATCTTCAGACATATGCCCTAGCAAAAGTTGCAACCTAAGCACCTTTATAAGACCATGACCCTTCACACTTATAGCAGATGACTCATTACACACCATTAGTGCAAACCTCACCTCTGATAGGATGACAAATGCTGCCTATGTCTCCATTCAAGAGATTCCATTTCATATACCCATTTTATAGATTCATCAAACTGTTGACCCAAATATCTTAGTTGGAGGATCGATTTCATAATCATAACTGGGTTAACATCAGGGGAATCAATCATAGCGATTTAATAACAGTATTCTGATATTAATATGTGTCTCTAGGGAAATAATAAGTATATCGCTGGTTAATATGTGGTATATTTGGTTAACGTGGTTTATGACTGCCATTTATTCATATCCAGTGTATTCTGAAGATATAGCTCTAGCTTTTCCATGTGCACTGAATCAGACACATTAGTTATGCATTGTTAGCTCCATCCTTATATTTTTGGCAAGTTTGGCTGAATTAGAAAGAATATGGCATGGGTTCGATGTTGTGTGTTAATTCCTTGAATCATTTGTAGCTGACGATGGAAAATAATTTCCAATGGTGTCCTACATTCACCAATCTTACAAACCTGACTCTTGATGCTTGGTGTGTCCATGCGGACTTCTATGGACTGATAGTCTTCCTTCAGAAGTCACCCTGTCTAAAGAAACTCACTCTTAAACTAACCCGGGTATATGATCTTTGCCAGTCTCGATCCTTTAGTTAATGTTGATGCATGTACCATCGAGATAAAACCTTTATTTTTTTCTTGTCAGGGAGATTGGGCGGCAATCACTGGCGAGCTGGAAGAGAGATCATTCACATGTGAGCAGCTTGAGATTGTTGAAATCATATGCTGGGAGACAAGTGATTTGCTATCCATGGTGACTCAGTTTCTACGTGATAGTGGCATAAGGCGTGACCAAATGCGTATCAGCCACCAGAACTAAGTCCGATGCAAGGCATTATATCATTCACCTCATAGGAAAACATTATGTCCTCTTGGATCTACATTGGTCCTCTCTGGTTTAGGTGGAAGGAACATGGCATGCATGTTTGCTGCCCTTATCTTTTTTTTCACACAGTAGAATCACCGTGATAAATTGAAGGAATTTCTGGTGGCGGCTAGCCACAAGAAACTGGATGTGACATCTTCTGTACGGTTCCAAGCTCAAAATAACTTCCGGGAGAACATTACATTGCATTAGACATACATGAACGATTGCCCGTTCTGATTGGATCGTGATTTTAACCCTCTATGATGCATGATGTTTTTTCTGTGAGATGCATGTCTACAACGCTGTAGAAATCTTGCCGTTGCCTTTTTGGTTATGTTTTAAACAAAAATGTTTCCTGTCATGTTATGTCATCCACTCATCTTTGTTGAATTTGCTACCCGATCTTTATAACTTGTATATGATATCCGTGTTAACCATGAAACGTTAAACTGCACTTGATCTGTCTGCATCTTTGTACAACTTGACACCATTGACATATAATAAAGGCAATCACATAAGATATCACTGAACAACATCAGCGGTCACTCGTACAAAGTCTACAAATAAAAGCCACATAAAAGCCTCCTATGTTTGCACACAAAATATCCGTGCGTTGGATTTTCTGTGTTTCCAATAGCTCTATGAAATTTAGATATGAGCATGGCGACGAGGTACATACGAGTACTATATATGAATGTTCCTATACTTCAAGAAAGAAATAGTCAATTGTTAATTTGGTGAGATGACGGTTGAAAATACCTTTTTTTTAATCACTTATATTAAACACGCAAACAGTCTCATTAAAAACCTTCTAGTTCCCTTAGGTACCATGGTAAGTAAAATAGTGTGTCTGGAACCTGCGGCCTCATCCGAGATTACAATCCTTCCTCATACATGCATCAAAGAAGGAAGACATATAGTTAACCCATAAGCATCTACGTCTAGATGCTACTCGGTTGCTTTGCACACAAATGCACAACCTCATTAGAAATGCGATGTTACCGATGTACATGAGATTCTACTTGATGAAATGACGCAGATTCTTCTTTTATTCTCGCTAGCCCGCCGGTGTGCCTCCACCTGATCTGGCTGCTCATAACAAAAACTGTGGTTAAATAGCCTGAAGGCCACAGAGCTCGTGGTGGTACCGCTCCGTGTTGACGCCCAGCTTCTGCTTCAACGTCTCGAAGGCCAGAAAAGGCGGCCCTCTTATATTTGGAACTTCTCAGGAGATATTTTTTCTCATATTCAGTTTTTTCAAACCAGCATTCATTAGTTGGCAGTGTTGACATCGCACATAATTTTTGCTTCTCTTACATTACTGCCATGTTTGTTTTTGCTGATACAAAACAGCCAGTTCAAAGATTTATGCGTTGTAAGTTATTTGTCTTCTCCCCTTTGGGTCTTCAACAACCTAAACTAGCTACTGTCTATTACAGGTTCAGGATATAATTTATTTTGAGCTGAAGTACAGGGGACATATTGGTCAAGGGGTTGTTTCCTTTTATTTGTGTAATAATCTATGGGCTTGTCTGTTCCCTTTGGAGGAACCTTCTGTTCTAAAAGAAAATGAACTTATGTATGTATTTTGATGAGAAAACTGCTATTGAATTTTTATTTATTTGTGTATAGGCCCCACTTATTTTTTGCACCGGGCCGTATCTCTCAGGGCCGGCCCTGGCTGCCAGCTCGGTTACATCGCCTTCGTCTACCGTCCTCACTCCATTGTCCGCTGCCACCTCGCCTTGCAGTCAGGAGCCTATGTTCACTTCGCGGGGATTCTAATCGGATATGACGATGAGGACCTCCACCACTGCATTGCTGGTTCATCTCACCGTGTGTGAAACTCTGAATGATTAAAGCTCAACCACATCGGAAAAGGTAAAGAAATATTCCACACTGGAAACCACCAGTTTCAGCTAACATAGATGTATTCATAACCAGCAGCTTCAGTTCTTCATATGGATGTATTTATTTAGAATAAAAACCTTTCGATAGGAAAACAATGACATAAATCTGTCTATTCTGCCTTGAATTGTTATGCACTTTTTTTGCAGCAAGCACACCACAGAGGTTGTGATTACCTACAATGTTGGACAATGAATAATAATGAGAATTGAGTGAATCACATGATTTGAGCAGTCTATGTAAGAGTCTCATCCTTTCCGAATATGTTTGGTACATATGTGCAAAATGAATATTTCCCTACTTTCTTTGAAAAGTACATAGTATTAGTTTCCTGCCAACATAGCATGCATGCTAAAAAGTTTCTCTCGGTCAGGGTGAAGTGGGCAACAAAACTGAAGATCATCATTACCATTATGTCGTTCCAATTTGGAATAGAACATGGTTATTGCTCAATGGCTCATTATCCCTTGCAGCATGTGAGTATATACAAACTGAGGTGTGTAGCTCTGCCTCCCACTTATTATTTTTAGCAGTTAATATATTTTCCACTTTCTTGTGATTTGCAAATTATTTCATTCATTAGTTTGATTTCCTCTGAGATTATTTTGATCATGTGATTTTGTCACATATTGGTTGGATTTATTTGGGAAGCTGACTTGAATTTGTCATGTCCACGATAAGGTAAGTATTGTGGACTGAAAGGAAAATAACAATAATATTTTCCTGACCAGAGCTTTATTTTCAATTGTCCACGGTTCATAGATGCATTAATTATGCATTTGGATGTTATACTCTTTGCAACACTTTACAGACATAAAACTAATAGTGGGTATGCATCAAGTTCCTTTGTGGGCTGAAAGATGCATGCTATTTTGTGTCTGCACTTTACATCTTGCACACATTACTTTGGGCGTCTCAACTGCTTAGATTTGGTTTTTTGTTCATCTCGAGTAAAACTAATAGTAGGCATGCATCAGGTTCCTTTTTTGGTCTCCTGGCCATTTCTTTCCGCATGAAAACAGGGCACCCCTGATGGTGGAACAACACCGTTTCATTTTCAGGTATTCAGAAATGAATCACAATATACTTGTAAGCCCATTATAGGTTTCTCTAGCTTCAGTTTGTTGTCCGTGCAGTTCTGCTCCCATAAATTTGAAAGATTTTCTGTTCCAAAGCCTAAGGCCACGATAAGTTTGATATAGAACACTCTGAGACTGAAGCTTTCTTTGATTTGGCTATTTATAACTATTCCATGCTGTTTAACTACATAAATAATTTAATTGTGTTGTTTCGCACACTGTTACATGTTTTATGTCATGAAAGTGTGGTTGTGTGATAACAAGAAAACTCATTGAATTAGATATTACATTTATATTTTAAATACGTGCATTGTATGTGCACGACTACTAGGAAATTATTGCAGTATGTGTAGATACGAGCGTGAATACTGAGTAGCACATTTCTTCAATCAACCTCTTAGGAAATTGACATTTTAAAAATATTTTATTTGTTGTTCTTTTTCTGCTGTATTATACTGCAGGTGTCATCACTTAATTATGGGTCTTTATCTTTTCTAGATTAATGGTTTCATAAGTTGCAGAATTGTCAGCCTTACTGATGTTATCATCATTTTTAGCGGGGAACCGCCATTCAATGACTCGAATAAGGCTCTTATGCAATGACAATTTTCTTTCATAATGAATTTTATCTTGATATATCAATTTAACTGGCCAATGTTTCTGATTTTCCCATTATTTTGTTGTTCATGTTACTGGTTCTGCCCCTGGGTTGTTGGCTTATTGCTGCTGACTGCTGAGCGGGCTTCTAGAGTTTTGGTCATCGACGTGCCTCCTCCCCTTTTTATCTCTTGGTAGCTCATCAGGTGCACGTCCGATCAGTTTGTTCCTGCTTCGGCTGGTTAGAGCTTGTGTAGTAGACGGTAACCTAATAACAAAGACGATTTCTGGCACCGTTCGCTTGTTGCAGCCCCGACCAAAGGTACTTCCTGCTTAAGTTCCTTTGTCACACATTCATTCATGCCCTGTTTTTCCCTATCCTGGGTGCTACTTCAGTCCTAAATAATTAACTGTCTTGAACTGATTGCTGATTGCTCATAATGTAAATGTTCCTCATAGTAGTAATGGTGATGCCAATATTGACATTGTATTTGGTAAAGTTCCTAACACCCCTTGACAGTCAAAATGGTGCTGACATACATCAAAGGGAAATGGCATCAGGGTTTCCATCTATCGAAATCATAAGAAGAATCAGTACAAAACTTGCTCAAATTCACAAAACATGTATGTGTTTTCTACATCTATGCAAATACAGACTCACGTCGGCATGGAACAAATAATATTTATTCTTGATATCAACAGTTGGATGTAAACTTATTGTGCATACTAGATTAAAATGGGATGACAAGCCAAGATACCTACCATCGATTATTCTGATAACTATTACCCTCTATGAATATTTTTAGTTGATTTTTTGTGACTACATCTTTGTAAGTTCTCTATTTTCCCTCTATAAATATATGCAACTTCGTGACATAAAGTAATTTTTAAGAACATATTCCTCACATGTCTGGCGTGCCACTAATGAGCTGGTTTTGTCAGAACTGAAACATCGAAGCTCCAAGAACCATCTGCACTGCCTACTAGAAGGAAATCTTACGGTTCTTGGCAAGTTATAGCGTGGCCTACCACCCGACGCTGGTCTCCCCTGACAATATCAGGTCCTCTCTATGAAATATTATGTATTATTGCCGAGAAATGTAGTTTTTAATCATTGTGTATAGCTTCCCATGACTTAAAAGAATAAAACCGTTGTTGCATAAATGAAGCTAATTGATTGATTGGCAATTCATTTACTACTGTATTCCTCTAGATCAGGTACAATGTAGTGATATCGAGGACAGTAGGTTTTTTATAAGTGCGCAGATGCGCGCATGTGCATAGCTACTATCTCTTCAAACTGATGTGGTATTATAGAAGTAGTATTTATATTATTTTGTGCTTTCTGAGTTTTAAGTGATGTAAGATGTGTGAATTATATATTGTTCGCACAGTGCTGTAAGGGTGTATAATCATCGAACAAGAAATGGCAACTTTCAGACTCCTGCGGTACCTCAGAGTTATAAACGACAAGAAATTGGCAACTTTCAGACTCCTGCGGTACCTCAGAGTTATAAACGTTAGAGACTTGGTTTCATCCACCCTCTTGAGTCTGATGTAGCCTGAGAGGTTCAGTGTATGCGGCTTGTTGAGTCATTTAGACTTCCAGGTAGATAAAAAGAAATGCGTTATGAGAACATGTTCAATTGCTCTAGACTGGAAAGACCTGGAGACATATCTACAATCAATTTAAAAAGTTACACCAATTACCAGATTATGATACCAGGGCTATCATATTAATACAAATAATTATCAAGATAAGTATATATCGTTACTAAATGGATTCGAATCATTTGTGACACATCTACAATCTGGTGTGACAAATTTTCCCGTTACATCAGTTACCAGATTAAACATTATATTCATCAAATATATATTGAATAGCCATCATGATAATTATGCATGGTTATCATATAATTTTATCGAGTTTTTTACACATTATAAGGATATGTACAGCTAGTGGGTAAGAGTTTACGTGTTTCTAAGACACAAGAAATAATATCGTTTCACGTAAATTAGTATCTATCGATCTTATATTGACGTAGAATGGACGTATAGAAACCTGATAGTCAAATTATTATAATGTGATAAGCAAGTTATAATAATCTGGTAACTACTGAAAGAAAAAAAGTTTTCAAAACATGGTAACATGGGATCTCATTTTGTAGATTTAATCACGACTAAGCCAACTGTGAAAACAGATTTTAAATCAGATTAATCATTTGAAAGATAAACCATTTTTAATCTAAAAAATAAAGAGAATCTAAACGATGTCATCCGTGACATCACTGTATGCATGTATGAAAAGGAGCCGCGCACGGAGTAAAAAATATGCGGCGCCGCAGTGTAGTCCTAGTAATTTGGGTCCTCGAAAGGAAAAATAAAAGTTGATGTAATTTATTCACTCAGTAGGATAATTTGGGTTCACCTTTTCTTATTTTATTATGGTCACTTCACTTGGTGTAGTAATACGCCAATACGGGGAGAGTGAAGTTAAAAAGAAAAACAAGAAAGTACTACGCCCTTTCCATCCGGATCTGCGCTCTGCGGACAGAGGCTCGAGTCCGCTCCTCCCGCAACACTGGAGCCTGGAGGTATGCTCTCCATTTGACGAGGCGTTAACTCGGCAAGTCCCAGGGTTGTACACCCCGGGTTGATTGATGGGGAGATAGGAGAGTGCAAGGTGATCACGACGGCTGACAGGCAAGGTTTACCCAGGTTCAGGCTCCCGGAGGATAACACCCTACTCCTGCTTGTCTGGTTATTGATGCGAGTAACGATTACAATGGCGAGATTGCGATCTCGCTAGGGTTTGTGGTTCTGAACGTGCGTGTCCTCTAGGACGGGCAACCCTCCTGGCTTTATAGGCAGCCAGGTCTCGGGTTGTTGGTACAGATACGGTAGGTTACAAGTCCTAACCGAGTTGGACTGGGATATGAGATACCCCGAGTGGGCCTTCTGCGGGCCTTTCCATCCTTGGCGCGGCCCAGGTAGCCTCATCGTGGGCTACCCGCAAGGTAGCCCCACGTCAGTAGCCCCCGAGTGCTTGATCGAGTCTCAGAGTCGGACAAAGGACTCCTTCCTGGACGCGCCATTGGATTGCTTGATCTTGAGCTTGAACTCGAATTTCTTCAGTCGAACCAGCCGCTCCCGATGGGAGTAATCTTGTGCAGTCGAATTACTTTGACTTCTTCTTGTGAAGCTTGCTTCTATTCAGCCTGCTTTGGCTTACTTGTTGGATGGTTTCGGCTGCTTGAGCTTACTGTGTTGCCACTCGAAAGGTTACTTCGGGTGCTCAGATCACCGGCTGATCTTACCTTGTTGATTTCAGCTGTGAAGCCTACCACTCGAATGAATCTGTCGAGTTTCTTCAGTTAGTTTCGTAGCCGTTGGCTTGGTGACGTCACTGATGACGGTTTTGCTGCACGCCTCTGCGCCCGATGGGACGTGACGTGGTGGGCCCCACTGTCAGAGCTGACCACGTCCACAGTTGTCACGTCTCCGAAGCGGGCGCGAAATTTGCGCGGCATGATGACGACGCCTCGGTTCTCGCGCGTAGTGGAGGAAGTTGGCGGCGACGATTGGCTTCTCCGTGCGACACGTGGACGGCTGGATGCCCTCGCTCGGAGCCCTTGCGCGATGGACGGTTGAGATGCCGATCCTCGAGGAATAAGTACTGTGCCCTGGCGTTTGGGATGTCATCTTCTTCAATCCATTCTTGCCTTTTCCTCTCCTCTTGCGCTCTGCCATTGCCGCCGCCGTCCCGAGCTCAAAGCAATCTCTCCCCGCACCCTCCGACCTAAGCGATGGGCAAGCCGAAGGGCACTGCTGGCTCCTCCGCCGCCGCTGTCGATGACGCCGGGTTGATGAAGAAGCCCGAGGGCGACTGGCAGAGGTCGACGACGAAGAAGACTGATGTCGAGCTGCTCCGCGCGCAAGGCCTGCTGCCACCTGCGGAGGAAGTCCAGGTACGAGTCCCTGGCAAAGAAGTGTTTCCCACTCCCCGCAATGGGGAGCGCGTTTGCTTCGCGGACTTCATTCCGCGTGGCTTCGGGTTCCCCATGCACGATTTTGTGCGCGGGCTCCTGTACGCCTATGGGGTTCAGATCCATGATCTGACCCCCAATGGCGTCCTGAGCATCGCGGGCTTTATCGTGCTATGCGAGTGCTTCCTGGGCGTCGCGCCCCACTGGGGCCTGTGGAAGTCGCTCTTCCTCGTTCGCAAGAACGTAGGGAAGAGTGGGCTGACCTTCCCAGTGGGCGGCTTCGGAATCCAGGTGCGCGGTGATACCGCGTACTTCCAGATGAAGAAGTCGGACTCCGTCCAAGGGTGGCGCCGGAGATGGTTCTACGTCCAGTCGAACGACGACGGACTGGACGCCTTCGATGGCAAGCGCGGACTGCGGAAGACTGGCGCCTGGGCGCACCCGCTGTCTGTCGTGGAGAAGGAGGCTGTGCGGCCCCTGCTGACCCTGCTGCACGAGCTGACTCAGACCCTTGGGCGCGATGCGGGTGGCGTCTTTCTGATGGCCACCTTCTTCCGCCTTCGGGTGCAGCCACTCAGCGCCCGGCCCCACCCGATGTGGGCCGCCGAGGGTGTTAGCGCCAAGCCGCTGGATGACGAGGAGGTGGAGGCCAACGTCAGGTCCATCACCAACCTTCGAGCCGCGGACGCCTGCAATGTCAAGTGCCCCGTTGCTCCTTACGGGGCCGCGAAACCCGTTCCTGAGGTGAGTCTGATCTTGCTCTCTTTTTGTACTTGTTCGACTTGAGTCTACTTTGCATTTTGATTCGACTTGCGTCTACTTTGCTTTAGGGTCGGGCTCTGTTCATCAGCTATCCTCCTCTCCCCGAGAACGGACCTGACGATGAGTCGAAGTTCGTCGAGGAGGAGGATGAGGATGAAGAAATCCCTTCCGCACACTCTCCCCGCGATGAGGTGGAGGAGGAAGACGAAGTGGAGGAACCTGCGAGGAAGAAGCGGAAGCTTCCGAGTCGCGGAGAGTCTGCAACCGCATCGTCGCCTGCCAGGGGTGTGGACGTTGCTGAGGAGGAGACCGTGGCGACGTCCCCGGGTGCGCAATCTTCAGGTGGCTGGGAGGAACCTCTCAACGTTCCTCCAGTCAGCTCTGCAGCGCCTCTATCATTCGCGCGGATGCCCTCGCCTTCTCTGTCGAGCTTCGACGACGCCAGCACCCCCAGGTTAGTTTCTTTGCAACGTGTCCTTCGAGTAGCACTTTGCGGGTTCGTCACTTAGTTGTCTTGTGTTCTTGATTTCGGTGCAGCCACCGCTCTGACAACGTCAGCTCCCCCCTTCGGGACACGGAGCTTACTTCTGGCCCTTCGACTGGGCTGGAGACGCCTGTGGTGACGGAGAAGGCGCATGTTGAGGCTGCCGGCCTGGCCTCGTCTAGCCGGGCTCCTCCTTCGGCTGCCGAGGACCTTGAGCTCCTGGACCACGTAAGTCTTCTCTTGTTTTTCTTGTATTCCTGATTTCTCATCGGGTGCGCGACCAGCGCTCCCGATGGGAGTAGCCCCCGAAGGTGTGGGTGACTAGTATAGTCGCCCGCAACTTTATTGATACCTTGCTCTTTTTATTTTCAGCCGTACTATCGCCAGCAGCTTGACGCAGCCGCGGCTTATGTTCGCCTGGAGAAGGAGAGGGACCAACTGCGTTCCTCGCTGGACCAGGCTACTGGCCGGGTGGATGAGCTTGAGAAGGCTCTTCGTGAGTCTCAAGAGCGGGAGCTGGCGCGGGTCGCCCAGGAGAAAACTCAAATCGGTCGCCTCCTTTCACTCGCCGCTGTTCTTGGGGGTGAGTATCGGCTTGACGCTTACTGAGCCATCGTTCCTTTTCTTGTCCTGACTTTGAATTTTGGCGCAGAGACTTGTGGTGGAGCTCCTCCCGAAGACGCGTCGAGTGACACGGTCGACTTGGCGACCGCGGTTGGCTTCTTCGACCGGGTCTGCGCCTACGCCTCGGATGCCCTGAAGAAGTCTTCCGCCGCGTTGGAGAAGTCGACCGGAGCCCTGGCCGTGGTGCATCAAAGCATTTTTCCGGGCAGCCAGCCGCCAGCGACCGTGGACGCTCTGGCCGCACCGTTTGGGGACGCGACCACCATCGCCGACTTCACGCGGTCGCAGACGGTACGCGGCTCCGAGCTCACCTTCCAGCTCCTTTTAGGCCACCAAGTTCCAGGTGACTTCGAGAAGATCGTCAGCGGTTTTCCTCGCAAACCTGATGGTCGAACCGCGTCGTTGAGTGGCGTGAAGGAGCGCGCCTCGCAGCTGGTTGCGCAGCTTGTGGCACTCTTCGAGAGGGCCCTTGCTAAGGCGACTGAGGCGGCTGCTCGGAAGGGCCGTTCCCGGTCGCAGTCCGCGGCCTTAGAGTAGGCCTAGTTGTAGGGATGCGGCAGTCGCTGTGGCTTGTATTTTGAACTCCATGTTTGTAATGAATATTGCCCTGTCGGGTCTTTTGCTCTTCAGTATTGAATTTGCTGACTTTTTTAGTCTTCGAAGTTGAACTGTGCTTGGCAGTCGCATTTCTGTATTGACTCTGCGTATTTCTGACAGAGTGCCATGCGCGATGATGCTCCACCTTCTCCCTTGACCGAGCCGAGTGGCGCGGCTTCCTCTTCGGGTGCTCGCCGTCGTCGGGCGGTGCCGGCTCCTCCGCGCAGTGCAAATGACCAGCGGGTAATCACCTACTTGAGGAACAAGGTGGTGGAGCTTGAGGCGACCCTGAAGAATACGGAGCGGCTGTTGCAGCGCTCCCAGTCGCATCCCACGGCGCAGTTCTCACGTCGTGAAGATTTTTTGCTTGGGGAGATGGACTTGATCAGTCGGCAGTTGCAGGGTATGTATCATGTTGGCGGCTGCCGTCGCTGTTGTTTGTCCTTCTCGTTCTGACTTGCAGTTCGTGTGCGCAGATGTTAATCCTGATTGGGAGGCCGAGCGGGCTCGCGTTGAAGAGCGAGTTACTCGAGAGGCGTCCGGCGACTCCTATGAGGCTCGCCAGTTCTGGGTGAACAAGTCGAGGGGGCGCGTCCTTGCCACGATGCTTGATCGAACGTGGCGCGCTGCCGCTCTTCTGGAGAGCTGCCGGAAGACACTTTGGCACGTCAACCGCGTGTACTTCCCGCATAATGCGCAGCCGAACGGGTTGCCTGCCTTGCTGGAGAGGTTCCGTGATGGCGAAGGGCTGAAGGAAGTTGTCGACGCTCAGCTTGTGGCTGGTGCAAACGCGGTGCTGGCGTACGTTCGGATGCACCGGCCACATCTTCCGCTTGAGCGGGTGCTTGAAGGCCTGCCGGGTGACGACGACTTCGACGAGACCTTGCCGGCTGCGCGCCGGATTATCCGGCAAGTTCAGGGTTTGAGCGAGCGGCTTGTAGGTCCTCTCGATGCGCCAAAGGCCGAACCTGCAGTTTAGAGTAGCTGTCGTCTGATGCACAGGGTTAGCTATAGAAGGCAAATTTGCTTGTATAGATACATTGTAGTAGATTATAGCGCTGTTTCGAGTAAGGAGAATTGATATGTTTACTCGAAAGTGAGGGTGCCTGATTCGACCTGTGTGGCGCAGCTGCCGAGTGTGCTAAGCAGTGGCCTAGGTTTGCAAGTGTTACCTGAATGCCGCGGTCTCTGATTTTATCAGGTGGCGACTTAGGATTTGTAACTTGACCTGTACGGCGCAGCCCCCGAGTCGTTCAGGTGGTGGCCTAGGATTTTGAATGATTCCTGTCTGGCGCAGTCCCCGGGTAGGTCGAGTGACGGCCTAGGATTACAAGTGTGACCTGTGTGGCGCAGCCCCCGAGCGTGTCGGGTGGTGACCTAGGATTTGGAACTTGACCTGTGCAGCGCAGCCCCCGAGTAGGTTCGAGTGGCGGCCGAGGGTTTTTCTGAGTCCTGTCTGGCGTAGCCCCCGAGTAAGTCGAGTGGTAGCCTAGGATTGCAAGTGTGACCTGTGTGGCGCGGCCCCCGTGGGTTGCGGGTGGCGCCTTAGGATTTTGGACTTGACCTGTATGGCGCAGCCCCCGAGTCGGTCGAGTGGCGGCCTAGGATTTTTTATTCTGTGCTTGTGTGGCGCAGCCCCCGAGCAAGTTGGGTGGCGGCCTAAGCTTTTTATTTCAACCTGTATGGCGCAGCCCCCGAGTAGTTCGGGTGGCGACCTAGGATTTCTGTCGTGCTTGTATGGCGTAGCCCCCGAGTGGTTCGGGTAGCAGCCTAAGCTATTATTTCAACCTGTGTGGCCAGCCCCCGAGTGGATCGAGTGGCGGCCTAGGATTTTTTGTCGTGCTTGTATGGCGCAGCCCCCGAGTGGTTCGGGTAGCGGCCTAAGCTATTATTTCAACCTGTGTGGCCAGCCCCCGAGTGGGTCGAGTGGCGGCCTAGGATTTTTGAGCTTCTTGAGTGACGGGAAGGAGGAGACAGATTTTCTTCAAATCACTTTATTGATTCATGCGAACAGGCCGCCTCGTTAAAAACCCTCCAGTCCCCTCAGGTACCCTGGTAAGGAAAAGAGTGCGTCTGAAACCTGCCGCGTTGACTTTCTTGTACAATGCTTGCTTTGAACTAGGCGTAGAACCGGCGGAGTTGTGCTACGTTCCACGGGTTGCTGCAGTCTGCTCCTGTCTTCGAGTCCTTTAGGCGGTATGCTCCATTGCCTATTGCTTCTGTTATGATGTACGGGCCCTCCCATGGGGAGGCGAGCTTGTGCACCTTCTTTTGCTTGAGTCGAAGAACCAGGTCGCCTGCCACGAACGCTCTTGGTCGCAGCCTCCGAGTATGATAGTTACGCAGGTCCTGCTGATACACGGCTGACCGTGCTAGGGCGATGTCGCGTGCTTCGTCCAGGGCGTCTCTGCTGTCTTCGAGTGCCTCCTCTGCTTCTGACTCGTCGTAGGCGACTACTCTTGGTGCGTCAAACTTGATGTCGCAGGGGAGGACCGCTTCTGCACCGTACACCATGAAGAATGGCGTGTACTGGGTAGATCTATTCGGCGTTGTTCGCAGACTCCAGAGGACTGACGGCAGTTCTTCCACCCATGCGCCCGCTGCGCGTTTTAGGGGTACGCGCAGTCGCTTCTTGATGCCGTTGCAGACTAAGCCATTGGCCTTCTCCACTTGTCCGTTGGACTGCGGGTGCGAGACCGACGCGTAGTTGAGCTTGATCCCCTGCTCTGAGCAGAAGTCTTTGAATTCCTCGGCTGTGAAGTTCGAGCCGTTGTCGGTGATGATCCCGTTGGGTACTCCGAACCTGAAGATGATTGACCTGATGAAGTTGACCGCTGTGGACGCAGTCGAACTTGTGATGGGCACGGCTTCGATCCACTTTGTGAATTTATCGACTGCGACCAGGAGGTGGGTATGACCTCCGGGTGAGGATTTCTTCAACGGGCCCACCATGTCCAGGCCCCATTGGGCAAAGGGCCAGGCTAGTGGTATTGTTTTGAGCTCTGATGCTGGGGCGTGCGGCTTGTTGGCAAATTCTTGGCACCCTGTGCATTTCTTCACCAGCTCCTCGGCGTCCTGCATGGCCGTGAGCCAATAGAATCCGGCTCGTAGCGCCTTGGCCACCAGTGCCCGGCTGCTTGCGTGATGTCCGCATGTACCCGCGTGAATGTCGAGTAGGATGGCTTGGCCGTCGACTGGATGTATGCACCTTTGCAGGATTCCTGATATGCTTCTTTTGTAGAGTTCCCCGTTGATGACGGTGAAACTTTTGGAGCGTCTGATGATGCGCTTTGCTTCGACTGGGTCAGCTGGCAGCTTCTGATGCAGTATGTATGCCAGGTATGGTCCTGTCCATGTGGCTTCGACTAGCATGACTTCCATGGGGACCTTGTCTTGGCTTGGCGGGTTGACATCGCCTTTTGTGGTTGCAGTGCTTGCTGTACCCTGAGTCTTGATGGATCTTTGTGTGATGCACTCGAGGAAAACGCCGGGTGGGACTGGCACCCTGTCCGAGCCCATGTTAGCTAGGGCGTCGGCTTCCTCGTTGCTTTCATGGCCGATGTGGCGCAGCTCGCAGCCGTCGAAGTTTCCTTCCATCTGATTGTAGAGCTCTCTGTAGGCGATCATGTTGTCAGCGATGGCGTCGCAGGACTTCATGGTTTGCTGTACCACCAGGTAGGAGTCGCCGTAGATCATGAGGTGCGTGGCGCCGCAGTTCTTGGCCATCCGCATGCCGTGGATCAGGGCCTCGTATTCGGCTTCGTTGTTGGACGGCTTCGGGAAGTCCATCTGCAAGACATACTTGAGCTTGTCGCCTTTGGGGGAAACGAGCACGACTCCTGCCCCGGCTGACTTGAATTTCTTGGAGCCATCAAAGTACATTGTCCACGCGTTGGACAGGTCGGGGACATTTGGTAGCTGGGCTTCTATCCACTCGGTAGTGAACTCTGGGAGAACTTGGGCCTTGATAGACTTCGGGTGAGCATACTTCAGCCCCCATGGTCCTAGTTCGACAACCCACTTGGCGACTCGTCCTGTCGCGCGCTGATTTGTGAGGATGTCTGCTAGTCCGGAGGAGCTTACCACCGTGATCGGGTGCTCGGAGAAGTAGTGGACGACCTTTCTGGAGGTCATGAAGACTCCGTATGCCAGCTTCTGGTAATGCGGGTAATTCTGCTTGGACAAGGTGAGCACCTCGCTAAGGTAGTAGACGGGCCTCTGTACCGGGTGGCTGTGCCCTTCCTCTTCGCGTTCGACTACGAGCACCGTGCTCACCACCCTGTTTGTTGCTGAGACGTACAGGTAGAGCGGCTCGTTTTCCAGTGGTGCCACGAGGACCGGAGAGGTTGTCAATGTCTTCTTGAGATGGTCGAATGCGTCCTGCGCCTCTTGCGTCCACTCGAACTTGTCTGACTTCTTCATCAGTTGGTAGAAGGGTAAGGCCTTCTCTCCCAACTTACTAATGAACCGACTGAGAGCTGCGACTCGGCCGGCTAATCGTTGCACCTCCCTGAGCTTCGTTGGTGCTGGCATTGTGAGAATGTTCTGCACCTTCTCGGGATTTGCTTCGATTCCTCTTGCGGATACAAGGTACCCTAGTAGCTCTCCGGCTGGCACGCCGAACACGCACTTCTGTGGATTGAGTTTGATCTGGTACACGTCTAGTGCGGCGAAGACCTTGCGTAGGTCGTCGACTAGGGTATCCTCCTTCCGGGTAGTGACGACGATATCATTGACGTAGACTTGGACGATCTGCCCGATTAGCCCCTTGAGGCATGCTTGCATTGTCCGCTGGTACGTGGCACCTGCGTTCTTTAACCCGAACGGCATCGTCTTGTAGCAGAAAACGCCGTCGGGTGTGATGAAAGCTGTCTTCTCTTCGTCCTCGACCTTCAGCCTGATCTGCTGGTAACCTGAGTAGGCGTCCAGGAAAGATAGGCGTTCGCAACCTGCAGTCGAGTCGATGATCTGGTCTATCCGTGGGAGCGGGAAGTGGTCTTTGGGGCAGCATTTATTGACTGCCGTGAAGTCCACGCACATGCGTAGTTTCTTCGTCTTCTTTTTCTCAACTAGAACCGGGTTAGCGACCCAGTCCGAGTCCTTGATCTCTCGGATGAACTTGGCGTGCAATAATCTGTCGACTTCCATGGTGATAGCGTCTCGTTTGGGTCCTGAGAAGCGTCGCATGGATTGCTTGACTGGCCTCGCGTCCACGTGGACTTTCAGAGAGTGCTCGGCGAGTTCCCTGGGTATCCCCGGCATGTCAGAAGGTTGCCATGCGAAGATTCTCCAGTTCTCACGTAGGAACTCGACGAGCGCGCTTTCCTACGCGGGTGTCAGGCTTGATGAGACCTTGACTGTCTTTCCGCTGTCAGTCGGATGGACTTGGTGGGTGACGGTGTCGTCATTCGTGTTGAACGCTGCGTCGTTGGCAGGCTTCTTGCGAGCCGGGAAGATGGTCTTGTCGTTGTCGGCTGATATGGCTTTGAACCGCTCTTCGACGCCGAAGGACTCGGAGATCTTGGCAAACTCGCGGTCGCAGCTGTTGGAGAGCCCAAAGTCGCCGCGGACGGTGATCACTCCTTTTGGCCCAGGTAACTTTATCATCAGGTAGGCGTAGTGGGGTACTGCCATGAACCTGGCAAAGCTTGGGCGTCCGAGGATGGCGTGGTATTGTGACTTCCAGTCGACGACCTCAAAGTCTATCGACTCCTTTCTGAAGTGTTCGGGTGCACCGAGGATGACGTCGAGTGTGATGGTTCCCATGGGTGTGATTGGCTGCCCTGGTACTATGCCGTGGAAGGTGGTCTCCGATTCCGGCAATTTCTCTGTCGACCTGTTCATTCGCCTAAGGGTGTCGGCGAATATGATGTTGATGCCGCTGCCCCCGTCCAGGAACACCTTCTTCAGGCTGTAGTCGCCGATCAAAGCCTCAATCACGAGTGCGGCGTGCCCTGGTCGGACTACCTCCGCTGGGTGATCTGCCCTGGAAAATGTGATTGGTGTCTCCGACCCGCGCAGGTAGTCTGGTACCGCGCGCGGGCTGTTGATGGCTTGAATTACTTGGCGTGTGATGATTTTCTGCCTCCTGTTCGACGGGGGTCCCTTCTGGATCATGTTCAACTGTCCCCGTGCGGCTGGGTACGCGTCGACTGCTGCCGGCGGACCTTGTTGCTGCTGCTGCGGCTGGGGGAACGCTCCTGCCGCCTGCACTTGATTGTTGTTTGCGGGTGCTGCCTGGATGGCTAGCTGTGGTGCCGCTTGTATGGCCTGTACCGGGGTGATGATTTGCTGCATGGCATGGTAGATTTTCCTTGCTTTGCGGCAATCTTTCAACAGGTGGTTTGAACCCCACTTTCCTGTTGCCGGGTTGCGGAACGAGTGATGTTTACAGGGTTGCATCAGTTCCTCTGCCGGGGTTAACGGGCGCTTCCACTCGCGCTTCTGACCTCCATCGCTGTGGTCTATGCTGCTGCTGCCACGGTTGTACTGACTCGAGCTGGGCTGTCGACTTTGCTCGTGCTGTCTGCTGCCCTCACGCTTGACCTCGCGGGGGGTTTCATAACCCGCCGCTACTAACTCGATTGAGTCGTGCGTGTAACGTGCCTTCCTCTTTTGACGCGACTCGTGCCAGTTGTTTGTTTCGCCTTCCTTTTTGGGAGAAGTTTCGCGGACGTAGTCCTCTCCTTCAGCCCATTGGTTGGCTGTCTTCATTAACTCTATTGTGGTCTTCGGCTGGAGCCTACCAAATTCCTCCCGGAGATCGCGGCGAGCAACGCCATGCATGAAGGCGTCCATCACCCTGTCCTCTGATACGGGTTCCATGGTATTACGGAGGAGTGTCCACCTTTGGATGTAAGATCGGAGCGACTCGTCTTTCCCTTGCTTGCAGGCCTGCAACTCGATGTAGGTCGTTGGTCTGGCGAATGTTCCTGAGAAACTTTTGATGAAGTTGTCCTGGAACTCTTCCCATGTTCGGAAAGAATCTTTGGGTTGGCTTGTGAGCCACCCGCGTGCAGAGTCTGTCAGCATGAGCTGGATGTACTTATTGCCGTGGTCGATGTTCCACCTTGGCAGGTGCAAGCAATAAGGTAGTCCTCGAGCCACAGCTTCGGGTCTTGCTTCCCGTCGTACTTTGGTGTGCCGGCCGTCAACTTGAAGCCTTTAGGCATGCGGGTGTCGCGGATGTTGAAGGAGAAACATGCTGCGCCACACGGCTCGAAGTCGCGGTCGGCGTGGTCGTTTGCGTGTGCCACGCTAGCCAAACGTTCCTTGCGACTGCGGTCCACCGTCTTCTGCGTCAGGACGTCACGGAGGTCCTTGATTGGCTGTTGCCGCGCCGCCGGGATGCCCGACGTCGTTGGTTCGTGAGCTTGATTACCTGGCCCCTTGGCCGCTAGAGCTTCTTCGATTGCCCTTATGGAGGCAATTTGCTGTTTGTGGAGGAGGGAGCGCGTGTCACCCTCCGGTGGCTGCATGAGCCGAAGGTACGTCTCGACTGCTATTAGGGCAGCGTTTGCTGTTTTTGGGACGGGTATCCCGTTTTCATCTTCGGTGACGAAGGAAGAGTCGAGGTTGCGGGTGAGCCTTGTCCGATCAGCTTCTCCCATGTGGGGGACACGGGCTCTGGTTCGCCGTGCTCCCTGAGTCACCTCTGTGGAGGATGTGAAGGAGAGAGCAGCTCGCCTGGCACTCGACGCGTCCGCGTCCCTTTTGCGCCTGAGAAGTTCGGCCTTTTCGGCGCGAATTCGTTCGCCTTCCTTGCGTAGCAAGTACTGGACCGCCAGGTGATCGTCTCGATGTGCGTTGGGTGGCGGGAACGTGCCCTCGTCCACATGCTTCATTGCTTGGATCGCCATATCACGCGTGATGACGAGCTTCGTCTGGTCCGGCATGTCCACCTCCAGTGGGTGTGCGGGTTCGTCTTCGTCGTCATGCGGCGCTGTGCCGGCCATGAAGACCTGCCTGGGGTAGGCATGGATTGGAGAGTTGGTGCTGCCGCTGCTACTTATGCCACCCGCTTCTTGCTCGGGGTCGAAAATTGCTGCAACGTGGCGTGCGGCGCACCCGCTGTCGCGTCTCTTCGCGATTGTCCATGTGCCCGCACTCGACGGGGCGAGTGCGAGTGGCTTGGGGTAGACCTGGGACTCCCGGGAAGATGAGGGCACGCGTGACGTTGATGTCGGACGCGGGCCCCGGTCGCACGTGCGGGCGCGACGGTGGAGGTGGGGCTTGACATGATTGACCGTACGATCGAGGTTGCGGGTGTAGACTCGATTCGCGGGGTCGTTGCCGAGATTGTCGACGTAGATGTCCTCTTCGCGGGTACAGCTGGCGCAAACCTTGCGGGTGCGGCGGATGCGATCTCCGCGGGTGCGGCGGTCGCGATCTCCGCGAGTGCAGCAGATGCGATCTTCGCGGGTCCAGCGGTTGCGATCTCCGCGGGTGCGGCAGATGCGATCTTTGCGGGTGCAGCGGTCGCAGTCTCCGCGGGTGCGGCAGATGCGATCTTCGTGAGTCCCGCGGGCGCGGTGGTCGGCGATTTTGATGATGCCGCCGCGCGTAACGCCGTAGTCGTAGACCTGAGTATGCCACGACTATCGATGCAACAGAATATGGAGCCGAAGGTGATGTGTATACCTTTGTCCAGATCAGCGTACACCGATTGATGAGCTTTCGAGTGGATGACGTACTCGAAGGAGCCGAATCGGATCGACTCCCTGATGGCGGGTGCGCCGATCTTCATTGCGGATGGAGCCAGCGTGACCGTGATCCTAGCACTTGGTTGAACTTCCCACAGACGGCGCCAATTGACGAGGCGTTAACTCGGCAAGTCCCAGGGTTGTACACCCCGGGTTGATTGATGGGGAGATAGGAGAGTGCAAGGTGATCACGACGGCTGACAGGCAAGGTTCACCCAGGTTCAGGCTCCCGGAGGATAACACCCTACTCCTGCTTGTCTGGTTATTGATGCGAGTAACGATTACAATGGCGAGATTGCGATCTCGCTAGGGTTTGTGGTTCTGAACGTGCGTGTCCTCTAGGACGGGCAACCCTCCTGGCTTTATAGGCAGCCAGGTCTCGGGTTGTTGGTACAGATACGGTAGGTTACAAGTCCTAACCGAGTTGGACTGGGATATGAGATACCCCGAGTGGGCCTTCTGCGGGCCTTTCCATCCTTGGCGCGGCCCAGGTAGCCTCATCGTGGGCTACCCGCAAGGTAGCCC
Organism: Poa annua; assembly: GCA_026929855.1. Classification (NCBI taxonomy): domain Eukaryota; kingdom Viridiplantae; phylum Streptophyta; class Magnoliopsida; order Poales; family Poaceae; genus Poa; species Poa annua. Next base: position 86,804,020 of record CM049430.1, read on the forward strand.
CACGTCACCATTCCTCTTCCTCGTGATACTGCCCATTTCCTTTAGGGCAGACGCTTCAATACGCATCATACACATTGTAACCTGTTCACGCCTATTGCCTCATAGTGAATTATAGCAGCACGTAGGATCTCATCACCGCTGTGGGATCCGAAGCTGGGTAAACTCGCCGTGTCCAATCCCGTCCTCGACGACACCAACCTTCTTCCCCACAATCCATACGTAGGCTAGAGGACCCCGTGTCCTATCAATTATGCCGATACCACGACACCAGCGAGCATTCCTTTTCTGTTTGAAGAGTCATGTACATGTACGGCTGGTTTTGTTTTCCGATAAGTACGGCTGGTCTTTTAAAACAACACAACTGTTAATGCCGGCGTGTGTGATGTTAAATATTTAGCATAAATGCGTAACTATTAGATCTCATAAAATCTCAGCCATACATTTAAGATCTAACTATTAAAATTAATTATAGTGATGTGGCTTAAAGTGGTGACTCATTTTAATTTTAGTATATAATAGACAAGCCAAAACATACGTACTGACCAAAAAGACCAGAACGGGGCGACCATGAAACCTAGCATGCCAAGCTTTCTTATTGACAATGAGGGATGTGGGCCGACTCGACATTTGAAAAGCTTTCAGGCCTTGGTGCGCCAGATGGTCGGATGACCACCATTAGTGGTACCTTATTTTTTACAAGGATTCTGTTTTTGTGGTGTTTTCAAATCTTACATTTTAAGATTCGAGATGAGGGTTCGTGTTATGTAAACTAAGAACATATCCGGTGACTACGGTATTTGGGACCCAAATTTCAAGTAGCCCGTCTATTTTTTTTCTTCGAAATAGCACTTGTAAGTTTCAAAAGATTTGGAAAAAGTTTCGAAAGGTAGAAAATATTCACCCGTGCGTTGAATTTGACATTGAAATATTGCATCGTCAAAGAGTTGGACACTGTCTACACCTAGGATTATTCCCTGAAGTTATACAAAACACAAATTTCCATTTTGAAATTTTCAAAAAAAATAAATAACCAGCTCACCGAAGGTCTCGGGTTCCATTTTGGGTTTCTGCGGTTCTGGCCTTCCATATATCTACTTTACTTGGGAAATACCAAGTTAATGAAATTTGGGTTCTCGAAAGGAAAATAAAGTTCATGTAATTTATTCACTCAGTAGGATAAATTGGGTTCACCTGTTCTTATTTTATGGTCACTTCACATGGTGTTAATACGGAGAGAGTGAAGTTAAAATGAAAAACAAGAATATGCCAATATCCATTGTTTACGTGTACGCTTGGTATTTACTCGCTGATTAGCTCATTATTAAGCCGGAGGACGGCCTTTCCATCCTGATCTGCGTTCTGCGGACAGAGAGTCGAGTTCGCTCGCTCCCGCAACACTGGAGCCTGGAGGTATGCTCTCCATTCCTTTCACCTCCGCTCGTTGATTCTCTCTTCCTCGCGATACTGCCCATTTCCTTCTGATCTTCATCTGCCGTCGCAAATCTTGACCGGACCTACGGATTTACGGCTTATACTCGGTTTCTGAATTTTCCCCTGCTGCAGCTTCCATGCACACCACCTGTTCGACGAAACGCGTCTAAGCTCTTACCCCATGGCCGAGTCGTCGGACAACCAGAGGAGGGTCTCTGCGCGCGTCGCCACGGCGGAAGACAGGATCAGCGCCCTACCCGACGACCTCCTCCGCCGTGTCCTTTCCCAGCTGACCTCCCGCGAGGCCGTGCACACATCCTTACTGGCGCAGCGCTGGCGCCACCTATGGCGGTCAGTGCCCGTCATCGACGTGACTTTCGAGGAGTTTCAGGACAGGGATGCTGAGGATGACTTTGAGCGTGAGGGAATGTTCAAGAAATTTGTCAACACTTTGCTGATGCACCGTGACCCTGTTGCCGTGGACGAGTTCCGGCTCTTGTACAGCTCGAGCACCGACGATGGCCACGACGACGCAAACCTGTGGATCTCCTATGCGTTACAGCATAACGCACGGGTTGTAAAGGTTGTCGATTGGTTCGAACCATTCGAACTTGATACCGTGGTATTCAGTTCAATCTACTTGGAACGACTGCATGTTTCCAGTGCTAACTTGGACTCAGGTTTCTTTGATCAGCTCCAAACCAGCTGCCCAGCATTGGAATATCTGTTCCTATGTGAGTGCTTTATCGAGGATCTTGAGATTTTCTCCAATAGCCTGAAGGTGTTGATCCTCTATGACGAAATTAAGTTCCTTGACCATGCTTCTATTTCGGCTCCAAGTCTCATTTCTCTGTCCATTTATGGGGATTTTCGGATGGGCATGCTACCCATACTACACAACATGGCATCTCTAGAGACTGCATCAGTCGTGCTTTGGGGGGATATCGACGCATGTGATGCTCATGCTATCACGCAGCTTCTCGCGAGCCTCTCTGGTGTTACAAGTTTGAACTTCTGTTATGGGGCTAACGAGGTATGGTTCTTGATTTGACATCACTATCCGTGATACCTCTTTATAATACATCATCTTCAGACATATGCCCTAGCAAAAGTTGCAACCTAAGCACCTTTATAAGACCATGACCCTTCACACTTATAGCAGATGACTCATTACACACCATTAGTGCAAACCTCACCTCTGATAGGATGACAAATGCTGCCTATGTCTCCATTCAAGAGATTCCATTTCATATACCCATTTTATAGATTCATCAAACTGTTGACCCAAATATCTTAGTTGGAGGATCGATTTCATAATCATAACTGGGTTAACATCAGGGGAATCAATCATAGCGATTTAATAACAGTATTCTGATATTAATATGTGTCTCTAGGGAAATAATAAGTATATCGCTGGTTAATATGTGGTATATTTGGTTAACGTGGTTTATGACTGCCATTTATTCATATCCAGTGTATTCTGAAGATATAGCTCTAGCTTTTCCATGTGCACTGAATCAGACACATTAGTTATGCATTGTTAGCTCCATCCTTATATTTTTGGCAAGTTTGGCTGAATTAGAAAGAATATGGCATGGGTTCGATGTTGTGTGTTAATTCCTTGAATCATTTGTAGCTGACGATGGAAAATAATTTCCAATGGTGTCCTACATTCACCAATCTTACAAACCTGACTCTTGATGCTTGGTGTGTCCATGCGGACTTCTATGGACTGATAGTCTTCCTTCAGAAGTCACCCTGTCTAAAGAAACTCACTCTTAAACTAACCCGGGTATATGATCTTTGCCAGTCTCGATCCTTTAGTTAATGTTGATGCATGTACCATCGAGATAAAACCTTTATTTTTTTCTTGTCAGGGAGATTGGGCGGCAATCACTGGCGAGCTGGAAGAGAGATCATTCACATGTGAGCAGCTTGAGATTGTTGAAATCATATGCTGGGAGACAAGTGATTTGCTATCCATGGTGACTCAGTTTCTACGTGATAGTGGCATAAGGCGTGACCAAATGCGTATCAGCCACCAGAACTAAGTCCGATGCAAGGCATTATATCATTCACCTCATAGGAAAACATTATGTCCTCTTGGATCTACATTGGTCCTCTCTGGTTTAGGTGGAAGGAACATGGCATGCATGTTTGCTGCCCTTATCTTTTTTTTCACACAGTAGAATCACCGTGATAAATTGAAGGAATTTCTGGTGGCGGCTAGCCACAAGAAACTGGATGTGACATCTTCTGTACGGTTCCAAGCTCAAAATAACTTCCGGGAGAACATTACATTGCATTAGACATACATGAACGATTGCCCGTTCTGATTGGATCGTGATTTTAACCCTCTATGATGCATGATGTTTTTTCTGTGAGATGCATGTCTACAACGCTGTAGAAATCTTGCCGTTGCCTTTTTGGTTATGTTTTAAACAAAAATGTTTCCTGTCATGTTATGTCATCCACTCATCTTTGTTGAATTTGCTACCCGATCTTTATAACTTGTATATGATATCCGTGTTAACCATGAAACGTTAAACTGCACTTGATCTGTCTGCATCTTTGTACAACTTGACACCATTGACATATAATAAAGGCAATCACATAAGATATCACTGAACAACATCAGCGGTCACTCGTACAAAGTCTACAAATAAAAGCCACATAAAAGCCTCCTATGTTTGCACACAAAATATCCGTGCGTTGGATTTTCTGTGTTTCCAATAGCTCTATGAAATTTAGATATGAGCATGGCGACGAGGTACATACGAGTACTATATATGAATGTTCCTATACTTCAAGAAAGAAATAGTCAATTGTTAATTTGGTGAGATGACGGTTGAAAATACCTTTTTTTTAATCACTTATATTAAACACGCAAACAGTCTCATTAAAAACCTTCTAGTTCCCTTAGGTACCATGGTAAGTAAAATAGTGTGTCTGGAACCTGCGGCCTCATCCGAGATTACAATCCTTCCTCATACATGCATCAAAGAAGGAAGACATATAGTTAACCCATAAGCATCTACGTCTAGATGCTACTCGGTTGCTTTGCACACAAATGCGCAGCCTCATTAGAAATGCGATGTTACCGATGTACATGAGATTCTACTCGGTGAAATGACGCAGATTCTTCTTTTATTCTCGCTAGCCCGCCGGTGTGCCTCCACCTGATCTGGCTGTTCATAACAAAAAACTGTGGTTAAATAGCCTGAAGGCCACAGAGCTCGTGGTGGTACCGCTCCGTGTTGACGCCAGCTTCTGCTTCAACGTCTCGAAGGCCAGAAGCGCCAGCATGCTACCCGTGCCGGCAGGCTTCGACTTGGGGATCGCTTCACGGGGCGGCACGACGGCGAGCTTCTTCACGACAATGCTGAGCGCGCCCACGCAGCTCCTGTGGTGCGCCCTCGGCAGCCGCTTCACGTCGTACAACGGCGCCCCGATTCCGAGAAGCGCACGCACCGCCTCCATGAAGCCGTCCACGCTATCCGGGAGCGTCTCGCCCGTCATCAAGCTCACGAAGTAGGCGACGTGGTAGGCGCCCGCGAACGTCACCCAAGACGGCATGGCTGATCTGAGCAGGTCGGAGTCGCGCAGCAGCCACCGCAGCCTGAACTTATCGATGCCGTCAAGGGGAAGCCGATCAAAGTCGACGCCGCAGGAGTCGGCGAGGTAGGCGATGGACTTGGGGTCCCTCGCGTCTTCTTTGGAAGCGATGTCGAACTCGCGGAGGTTGAACTCCCAAGCGAAGCGCTCGCCGTCGACGGTGCGGACGGCGATGCCCACCTGTAGGGGCTTCAGAAGGGCCACGTTTTTACGGATGACGTCGTAGCGCTCCTTGGCGGTGAGGTCGTAGTGCTTCCGGCCGTCCGCGCCATGGACGACGACGCAGCCGGGGTACTGGACATTCAGCGCGACGTGCTTGGCGCGCGGCGCGATTTGCTTGAGGAGCTCCGATTCGGCGACGAAGTTGCTGGCCCACACCGAGCGGACGGCGCCGTCCATGCTGCTCGACGGCGACGGGAGCTTGTGGTTCGCTGGCGCCTCTTTCTCCGAGCACGATCGTACGGTGGCTGAGGCTGACCTCGGAGATGAATATAGAGCGAGGGCGTCTGCTTCACCTTCTCTGCATCCGGAGACCAGATTTCTCCTGCATATATAGCTCCGGAGGCATCCAGAGACTTGGTTTCCAACTCGAATTCCGATTTGGCATTAATTGGCTTTCGACCTTTTGCTTATCCCAAATTGCTGATATGATCCCCTGACATGGACCCGGAGTCCGTAGAGCACTAGTTTTCGAATGGAACCGCAAATCAACCGAGCAGTTTGCTTAGCAGAGGACAAACTTAATAACCTCATTATTTGCAGAAAGTTTATCTGACCCCGAGTCATCAGTGCTCATTCCATTTGAAAACATTAAAAAAAAAATTTAAATGTTTTAGAAAATATAAAAAACCTGGATATAGCAAATGATATGTCCTACCAGGGGCGGAGCCAGGATTTGAACTTAGGGGGGGGCGAGCAATAAAAATCTCGGAGCTAGCCGATGTCTTCGGGAGGCTAGCAATGGCAACTTCGTGCACAAATACTTAATTCTGACATAAGTACTACAACATACAATGATTAGCTATGGCCATTAGTATGTATTAGTATGTTCTACTCAAAATTAAATGGAATAAAGCAATAAATAAATAAGTACTCAACACATTCTATTTTTATTATTTAGGTGAATTATTAAAATATAACTAAAGAACTAGATGCAAGATGTAAACATGATCATGGATGGTAAATTAATATTCATTATATTTTTCTGATCAAAATTTATATATAACATATTCATATTAATCTATAAAATGAAAGATATGAATATAGTCATAATTTGCAAAAAAGAAAAACATGTATAATAGAAAGAGAGAAAGGTGTTGTAGTTGGGTATTGAACTTGGGTCTCCCTCTGTGTAGTAAACGTACACAGCCATTGGGCTACGAGAGAATTTCTGCTGTCTTAAACATTTGATGGGAAATAAAGGATAAACACGACCGAATCTGAATAAGCATATACTAATTGCTGCTGTAATTTGTTGAGGGGGGCGAAGGGTTGGGGGGGGTCTGACCCCTGCTAGCCCCCCCTAGATCCGCCCCTGTGTCCTACGTTTTTAGATAAAGGGTGTTTATTAATACCACGAAGATACAAATTACACTCAGCCTCTGCAACAACGCAATAACCAAAACTATTACGGATGCACACAGGCGAAAAACAAAGAAGAAGTAATAAAAAGAAAAATCCCGCTAAAAAATTACAGTCAGTCCTTACAGCAGCCACACACCCACCATCAAAACAACACCTGATATCCAATTCTTCAAAAGCAACGCGTTCAAGAAGAACAGTACCAAGCACAACCAATTTAGGCCAGACTTTGAATTTTCATCCTGAAGATTGTACTCGCTCTCAAAATAATGTCTTGAAAATCACTGACAGGCACAACCAATTAAGGCCACACCTAGATTTTCACCCTGAAAGGTAGGGCTTTGGACTTCACGTATGTTGTCGCCCACACTTACATGCTTCTGCTCCAGTCATGAAACATCAAGCCAATTCCTTATCGCCAAAAAGATTCAAACCACCATTGCTAGCCTCAGATCTCAACTTACATGACATTCTCCGTCAGCACCATGGAACGAGAACATGTCCCATGATATTAACAGCCGACAGAACTTCGACGCGCTCCCGGCCAGAGTACAACATGGGGGCGCACGACCAAATCCCATCCAGTCCAGCTATCTCCAGGCATGAATCGTCCAGTGGAGGTCGTCAGCGGAGCCTTCCGAAACTCTACAATCCGACCAGATCGAGAAGGATAGGCAATAGGCAGATTTTCAACTTGTAGCGAGAGGAACCCTAGGACAACCGCCATTATTCTTGCTCCAAGCCTGCAACCCCATGTCGTCGGCCGACTCCCGGCAAACAGCACAAGTGAGCCAACTTCAGCCCAGACGAGCGACGATTGACTCCAGATCAAGCGGCCGAAGACAGCAAATGCACCCGGCCGAGCCGAAGCTCCGCTGCCTCCAAGAACTCCGATCTGATCCCGTGTCGCTGCCTCCCTGTCGCGGTGCCGGCAAGCACCGCCGCCTTACGCCAGCGAGCGCCGCCGCCTGATCTCGCACCCACGCTGTCGTCACGAAGTCAGACCCCCACGTGGAGGCAGTGGCGGAGCCAGGAATTGAGATGAGGGGGGGCGAACAATAAAATCTGTGCCACCGGCGAATTTTTTTTTACAACACATGTAATCCCTAATTTTATGAAGGAACAATGTAAATAACTAGAAGCCTAAAACTCACAAAATTTAGGCAAAAGCAAGTGTATTTAACAGAAAAAGGTTTAAAGATATTCAATTTGCATAACTCATCAAGTACAACTAACAAGATAGTGTCATACCATTAAGTTGTTGTAGTTGTGCTAGCAAGATGGAACTTCCGAGGTAGATGACCTCGACGATTCCCTAAGGCATGAAAACGTAGCATGATCTCCTTATCATCAATTTTTTGAAATATTTCTTTCTCAGAATAGCAAATCATCAAGTCACCGAACCAATCATCACCAATCTTGTTTCGAAGATCTGTCTTTACAATCTTCATGGAAGAGAAAAACCTCTCAACTGATGCCGTTGCAACCGGCAATGTCAAAGCAAGTGTAATCAGCCGGTAGACCAACGGAAAGATCAAATGTTGTCTAGTTTGAACCAACTTGAGAGAAAGATCACCCAGAGTCACATGATAAGAAATCGGGACTACTCTTCATCATATCAATATATATGTTGAGTTGGTCAACCAAGACATAGCAGTCATATGAAGAGAAATCCACGGAGTAAATATTGGCAAGTTCAATTAGCTTCTCATGATCAAAGTTGCTAAACGAGTCTCTTGGATCAAGGCATGCAGTGCAAATCAATAGGCGTGTAGATGTTTCAGAAAACCTATTATTCATCTCAACCATGTTTCTATCAAGCACCTCATCAAAGATTTCTATTTTGTAATAATGCAGGCAAGTAACCACCTTGCGTGAGCTCCTTGTATAACCCCTTGCTGGAATGTTGTCAGTCATGTTTGGCACTATAATATTTCTTCCATCACAAAACTTAGTAGCAGCCAACAAGAGAGTTTCCGGAGTACCATATTATTCAATTTATCTCATTTTATCTCTTGGATATGCCCTTCTCATTTTATCTCGAATCTCTTGAGTACCATATTCTTCAATTGGTCTTCGAATTCCAGGATCAGCAACAACATTTGCAAGATCAAAAACTTCATGAACAATAGCTTCCGGAGTTTCCTATAATAACAGTAGACATCCCAAATGATTATTTCTATACAATAATCTGGATCAAAATTGCTAAAACCGAAATATGTAAAAGATGAAAAAAAGGGAAGAAATAACCTGCTCTTCCCCTCCTTGTCGCTGCTGGTCGTTCGTATCCTCACCCTCACGTCTCCGCTTGCGATTTCGAGACGAGGCAGACACAAGCGTTGCAGCCTCCAGCTCTTCCTGCTCCAACACAAAATCCACAGCTCCCCAGATCTCCGAATCAGAGTCAGACTTCTCCACTCCGTCCATCGTCGGACGAAACCTACCTCGCATTGGCCATGAATCAGGGGACAATTTCTTGGAGGAGCCTCAGAGTTAGAGATTGGAGTTGGAGGCAGGGGAGAGGCAGAGGTGAACTAACCGGTGGGGGCGACGGTTGCGGCCGGCTGCGGGCGGCGGCGAGCGGCCGGCGGCGGGCGGCGACGGGCTGCGGGCGGCGACGGGCTGCGGGCGGCGCGGCGGCGAGATGCGGGCAGCAGCACGGCGGCGAGATGCGGGGCAGGGGAGATGAGCGAGGCTGGTCGTCGCTGCCTCACTGGCTACGCGTCTGGGAGCGTTGAAGAGGTAAGTTTTTTTTAACGTACCTGTAGTGTAAAAAACACATGAATCGGTGGGGGGGCGGTCGCCCCACCTCGCCCCCCTGGTGGCGCCGCCCCTGCGTGGAGGGGATCTACCGGGCCGCGCCACCTCGGCAAGCCGCCTTGCGTCGGCCTGGCCGCCACCGTCACCGGCGGCGGCAGCGGCCGGAAGGAGAGATCACATATTGGTTTTTGGCTATTGGTGCAGGCGCTCCGGAACCGCCTCGCGCGAGCGGCCCGGGAGCGAGCAACCGTGTTCTACTATGATAGAAAATCGTTATGTGTTATAGAAAAATGAGAAAATCCAGGTGTTTCGAAATCCTTACTTTTCAAGATTAGAGACAAGGGTTATTCCTATGTAAACTAAGGATATTTCTGATGACTATTGTATTTTGGAGCCAAACTTCACCCGTTTATTTTTTTTAATAACATTTGTAAGTTTCAAAAGATTTGGAAAAACATTTGAGATGTAGACAATATTAGGCTGTGCAGAAATGACAAATGCGTCGATCTCACTACATTTTTTTTGAATATTTGTCAGATTTTTTAATTTGGTGGAGCCTACAATATCACAGATTTTGCATCGTCATAGAATTCGACATTATCTAAATCTAGGATTTTATGCTGACTTTTTGAAACTTACAAAGTTATTTTTGAATATTTCAAAAAATAATAGCTCACTCGAGGACAGGCTCCAGTTTTGACCTTCCATATATCTACTTTGCTTGGGCTCGAAAGGAAAAAAAAATATCACTCAGTAGTTTTTCGTATGTTCACTTCACTAGGTGTTAATAGCGAATTCTAAAAAAAAAACTACTCCGTAGGTGTTAATAGCGAGAGAATAAAGTAAAAAACAATACAATAAAGTATTAAAGCCGGAGGACGGCCTCTCCAGTCTCCACGGCACGGACACAGAATCGAGTGCGCTCACGTAGTCACGGGAGGTATGCTCTCCATTCCGTTCACCTCCGCTCGTTGATCCTCTCTTCCTCGCATAATGCCCATTTCCTTCTGATCTTCCTCTCTCTGCGTTCATCATCCCGTCGCAAATCTTGCCCCGGCCTGCAGATTTTACGGCTTACACTCAGTTGTTTATTTTGCCCTGTTGCAGCATCCGTGCACACCACCTGTTCGACGAAAGGCTTCTTAGCCCTACCCGATGTCTGGGGCGTCGGCCAGCCCGGAAGACAGGATCAGCGTCCTCCCCGACGACCTCCTCCGCCGTGTCCTTTCCCAGCTGACCTCCCGCGAGGCCGTGCATACATCCTTACTGGCGCAGCGCTGGCGCCACCTCTGGCGGTCAGTGCCTGTCATCGACGTGACTTTCGAGGAGTTTCAGCACAGGGATGCTGAGGATGACTTTGAGCGTGAGGAAATGTTCAAGGACTTTGTCAACAGTTTGCTGATGCACCGTGACCCTGTTGCCCTGGATGGGTTCCGGCTCCTGTACAACTCGAGTACCGACGATGGCTACGAAGACGCAAACCTGTGGATCTCCCATGCATTAGAGCATAACGCACGGGTTGTAAAAGTTGTCAATTTCGGCGAACCATTGGAGCTCGATACCGTGGTATTCAGTTCAATCTGCTTGAAATGGCTGCATATTTCCAATGCTATCTTATACTCAGGTTTCTTTCAGCAGCTCCAAACGAGCTGCCCAGCATTGGAATACCTGTTCCTATACGACTGCTTTATCTATGATCTTGAGATTTTCTCCAATAGACTGAAGGTGTTGATTCTCTCTGAAGAAGTTGTGTTCATTGACAATGCTTCTATTTCGGCTCCAAGTCTCATTTCTCTGTCCATTAACGCGGATCTTTGGGAGGGCATGCCCATACTAGAGAACATGGCATCTCTAGAGACAGCATCAGTCTTGCTTTGTGCAAATATCAAAGCATATGATGCTCATGCTATCAGGCAGCTTCTCGTGAGCCTCTCTGATGTTACAAGTTTGGACTTCTGTTATGGAGCTAACAAGGTATGCTTCTTCATTTGATATCACTATTTGTGATGCCTCTTTATAATTTATCATCTTAAAACATCTGTCCTTACAAAGGTTGCAACCTAAGCACCTTTTTTTCGACCATGACCTTTCACACTTATACCAGATGAGTCATTACATACCATTAGTGCACATAGGATGACAAATGATGTTTGTGTCTCCACTCGATATATTCCATTTCATGTGCCCATTTTGGAGATTCGTGAAACTGTTGACCAAACAATCTTAGTTAGAGCATCGATTTCATAATCAATAACTGGGTTAACATCAGGGGAAGCAATTATAGCGATTTAATAACATATTTTTCATATTAATGAGTGTCTCTTTGGGACTAATAAGTATATCACTGCTTAATATTAATATGTGGTATATTTGGTTTACGTAATTTATGTTTGTACAGCCATTTATTCATATCCAATGTGCTCTGAAGTATAGGTCTAGCCTTTCCCTGTGCACTCAATCAGACACAGTAGTTATGCATTGTTAGCTCCATCCTTTTATTTTTGCAAGTTTAGCTGAATTAGAAAGAATATGACATGGGTTCGATGTTGTGTGTTAATCCTTTGAATCATTTGCAGCTTACGATGGAAAATAATTTCCAATGGTGTCCTACATTCACCAATCTTACAAACCTGACTCTTGATGCTTGGTGTGTCCATGCGGACTTCTATGGACTGATAGTATTCCTTCAGAAGTCACCCAGTCTGAAGAAGCTAACTCTTAAACTAGCCCGGGTACGTGATCTTTGCCAGTCTGGTTCCTTGAGTTAATGTTCGTGCATGTACCATAGATATAAAACCTAATTTTTTTCTTGCTAGGGGAATTGGGCTGCAATCACTGGCGAGCTAGAAGACAGATCGTTCACATGTGAGCAGCTCGAGATTGTTGAAATCATATGCTCGGAGACAAGTGAGTTGCTACCCAGGGTGACTCAGTTTTTACATGATAGTGGCATTAGGTTTGATCAGATGCGTCTCAGTCACCAGAACTAAGTCCGATGCAAGGCATCATGTCATTCACCTTGCAGGCAAAGAAGATGTACTCTTGGATCTACATTTGTTCACTTTTGTTTAGGTGGAAAGAACATGGCACTTATGTTTGCTGCCCTCGTCTTTTTTCACACAGTAGGATCACCGTGATAAATTTAAAGGAGTTTCTGTTGACGGCGAGCTAGATGAAACTTGCATTAGACATACATACAGGGTTGCCCTTTCTTCTTGGATCTTGGATTGATCCACCAATGACAAAAAAAAATCTTGAAACTAATACATAAGCTGATTAAGATTTTAGCTTCCGTATGGATGCATAATTGTTGTTGTTTTGAGATGTATGTCTACAACGATGCAGAAAACTTGGTGTTGCTTTATGGTTGGTGTTTAAACAAAAATGTTTTCCGTTATGTCATGTCATCTTTAGTTAATTTACTATTATGATGCTCGATCTTCAATGATATCTGTGTTAACCATGCAATGTTTAACTGCACTTTATTTGTAATGTAATATTCTCTTCGTTTGTATTCATCTTTGTAAAATTTGGCACATTCACATTTGGAAAGTTAGAGAAAAGTAAAATCCTCCTATATATGTTCAGCTCAAACGAAGAATCAGTGCCTTGGGCTTTCTATATTTCCAATTGATGCAAATAGATAGTTACATACGGGCACTTTTTTCGAAAGTAGGAGCCAAAGGCTCCCAATTTTCATTATCGTGAAAACTGATAATACAATGTCTATGAATCTTAACATCCCAGGCCTCAGCCCTCGCCTCAGGTTTGTCTTTGCTGCAACAGGGTATGCAAACCCAGACTACCAACAGCATTTCTAAACTACAGGGTACGTCCAACAAAACCAAAAAAGCAGAACGCTACAGAAACCTATTCAAGTTCAACACCATCAGCGCAGCAACTTTTTTGGGCCCAGGGTATGCAAACCCAGACCACCAACATCATCTCGAAAGTACAGCCAACTGAACCGAAACAGCCAACTGAACTAAAAACAATTTCTAGCGTACTTGCAGATTGTACTTTGCTAGGCCGCAACCTGATCTTGAATCCTTGATCTGGCTGCTCAACTCAAAACTTAATTGTGGTTAAATAACCTGAAGCCCACACAGATTGTGGCGGTACCTCTCCGTGTAGACGCCCAGCCTCTGCGTCAATGTCTCGAAGGCCAGAAGCGCCAGCATGCTACCAGTGCCGGCGGGCTTCGACTTGGACATCTCTTCACCGGGCGGCACGACGGCGAGCTTCTTCACGACATGGCTCAAGGCGCCTACGCAATTACCGTCGTGCGCCCTCGCCAGCCGCTTCACGTCGTACAGCGGCGCCCCGAGAAGCTCACGCACCGCCATCATGAAGTCGTCGACGCCGTCCGGCAGCCTCTCGCCGGACATCATGCGCACGAAGTAAGCGACATGGTAGGCGCCTGAGAACGTCGCCCACGACGGCCGGGCTCTGCCTCCGACCAGGCCGGAGTCGCGCAGCAGCCACCGGAGCCTGAACCCATCGATGCCGTCCAGGGGAAGCCGGTCGAAGTCGACGCCGCAGGAGCCGGCGAGGTACGCGATGGACTCAGGGTCTCTCTTGTCCTCAACCGAGGCGATGTCGAACTCGCGAAGGTTGAACTCCCACGCGAAGAGTTCGCCGTCAATGGTGCGGACGGCGATGCCCACCTGGAGCGGCTTCAGGAGGTCCACGTTTGCACGGATGACGCCGTACCGCTCCTGGGCCGTGAGGGCGTGGTGGTTCCGGCCGTCGCTGCGGACGACGACGCCCGGGTACTGGACGTTCAGAGCGACGTGCTTGGCGCGCGGGGCGATCTGCTTGAGGACCTGCGATTCGGTGACGAAGTTGCTGGCCCACACCGAGCGGACGGCGCCGTCCATGCTGCTAGACGTATGGCGACGGGAGCTTTCGGTGCGGAGGCGCCGCCTTCTTCTTCTCCAAGTACGATACTACGATCGATGTGACGCAGGGGGTTGGCTGCCCTAGGAGATAAGATGGATGTAGAGCGAGGGCTTCACCTTCTGCTGGGAGGCGCCCGGAGAACCGCAATATATATAGCTCCCAAGTCATCCAAGGACCTGCTTTCAAACTCGAATTCGGATTCCGCTCTCGTATGTCAGTGTCCTGTTCTGCCGAGTCCGTACATATGGCACTGGTTTTCGAATCGAACACCGAGTAGCGTCAACGAACATCGGGTTTGAAGAAAAACCTACCTCTATCTAGGCCCACGTAAAAAAAATTCTATCTAGTCCCAGTTGATTAGGGCCAAATATCTTCCCAATAACGTTATCGTTGCATTTGCATCCCCACAGGGGTGGGGACGCCTTTTTTGAGAAATCTTGGACGCGGAAAATTCACAACTAGGAGGGCCGTTCCTATCTCTTATACCATCCATCTTACATCAAGATATGTGCAAAACATTTTTATGAATCCATCAAATCAAATCATCATTGTTTTGTATGTTAGATATTTTTATGTTGACAAATTAATATTTGTGGATATGTGTTTTCGGAAATTATTTTTGATTTTGGTATTAAATTTGCTGAATATGTATGGTTATGTAAACATATTTTTTTATTAATAAAATTAACCAATATTTCCCAAAAGTGTAAACATATTTATATGTTGACAAATTAATATTTGGGGATATATGATTTCGGAAATGATTTTATTTTTTATTTTGGTATTAAATTTTGTGAATATATATGTTTATGGAAACATATTTTGGTACTAAAAAAATTAACCAATATTTTCCAAAAATGTAAACATATTTTGTTTTGTTTGCATTTTGCTAAATACATGTGGAATATGTATGTCATTAAGTATTAACAAGGAAGTGGGAGTAATTTTTTTTTCAAAAGAATGGAGATGGGAGGACCCGCTCTTAGTTGTGGAACTTTATTTTCCAGAAATCTTAACAAGATCAAACACCTGTTTAAAGTTGGGGCCAAAACTTCATCCAAAACGGAGAGCCGCCATTTTTCTGGTTAGATAATTGGTCTGCGATGCCCTTAAAGGATTGCTTCCCGCATATCTTTGCCATTTGTGAGAATCAGCGGGTCTTGGTGGCGGAGGTGGTGCGCACCCTGCAGCGTCTCAGGCGTATTTTAGACCAGCCGGCGGCCACATAATGGATAGAATTGGATAATGTGATCTGTCGGTTAGTCCTGTCGGCTGGGCTGGGTGTGGTATGTGGTCGCTCGAGGAGTCGGGGGGTCTACTTCGTGTCGTCCATGTACAGAAAGTTAGTGCAAGGGACAACGGTGGCACATTTTGCGCATCTTTGGAGGGCCAAACTTCTCCTTAAAATCAATTTTTTTGTGGTAGATGAATCTTGATTGTTTGTTGTCGGGGGTATGCCGCTTGCCACCCGCCACGGTCTATCTGATGGAACTTGTGCATTGTGTGGGTCGTGAAAGACGCCAGCCACATGTTCTTCTTTGGTTGCTTGCTTGGAATGTGATGCGTTCGGCGCTTGGGTGCGCTTGGTCACCTTCATGTTTTCTCGATTCTTTCACCACTCTCAGATCAACACCGTAGAGTGGTGTGGGGCATGTTCGTTGCTCAGAGCGTTGCGAAGCATACGTGATAAGCTTGCTACTGAGAGGAAGCTCATTAAGCATCCGGCTACCTTATTTCCAAATGTTCGATGTCCTTGCAATTCTGGTCCCTATAAGTGCCAAGGTGGTCGACGAGCCAAGGCTAAGAAGTCTTGCGGACAAGCTGAGGAGGTTGTATACATAAAATCGTCCTCCCCTGGAGTTGGTGGTCATCTTGGTGGAGCCTAGGCGCCGCTTTCGTCGCAGTTGCCGGGTTGTCCTAGTTGCTCCAGTGTTTCGATAGGCTTGGTTCTTGCTACCTGTTTTTCTGATTCTGGGAGAGTTCCTTCTTGCTTTGATTCTGCAGGAACAAGGCGGCGATCGTCCAGGCCGGCGACGTGCACAAGATGATCTGGGCGTACGTGCTGATGGTCCTGGCGCACCGGAGCTACGGCGACCGCGCGGCCATGGCCGAGGCCGGCGTCACGTCCGCGCTCCTGGAGCTCACGCTCGTGGGCACGGCGCTGACGCAAAAGCGCGCATCAAGGATCCTGGAGATCCTGCACGCGGACGGTGCCGCAGGAGCGAGGCGCCGGAGGGCAGTGTCGTGGGGAGGAAGCCGAGGCCGACGAGGCGTGCATGAGCAACGAGAAGCGCGCCGTGCGGCAGCTGGTGCAGCAGAGCCTGCAGAGCAACATGCGGCGGATCGTGCGTCGGGTGCGGCTGCCGCAGGAGCTCGCGCCGGCGTCGTCGAAGAATCTCAAGGCGCTCACCGGCTCGTCCACCTCCAAGAGCCTGCCTTTCTAATGCGGCGGCCTTCCGGATCCACGCGCATTGACAGCCGCGAAAGGACGGGCGGGCGAACGTCACGCATGGAAAAACCGCTCTCGACTGCCGTCGCATGTTATAACTAGCCCTTGTGACTTGTGGCCAGTGGCGGAGCCAGCATGTAACGATTGTGTTCAAATGAAGCCAATGGATTTCTACTACTCAAGCCTATATTATTGCCTAACACCGTGTACCACTTACTTTAATCCTATAGTTTTTTTTTTTTTTTTTTGAAACCTTTAATCCTATAGTTTTGAAGGGGGCGGTTTTCCCACCCCGCAGTTCGGCCGCCTGGCTTATCTTGGCCGTCCATCCTAGATCGCACGCTCGCTTATAAATCTTTACAGAAACGTCCTTATATTTTTATTAAATTAAGTTTTAGTTCTCCCGCCGTCGGAAACGGATGTCCGCGCCGCCTGGAGCTCGATCGCGCTCCTCCGCGCCGCCCAAAATGCGCCGCCCCGCTCCTCCGCCGCCGTCCGGAGTCGGAGCTCCTCGGCGCCCGCCCGGGAGCCGGAGCTCCTCGGCACCAGGCGCCGCCGCCGCCCCGCTCCTCCCGTCGCCGCCGTCTCGCTCCACCGCTGCCTCCCGGAGCTCCTCCGCACCAGGCGCCGCCGAAGCTCCTCGGCGCTCCTCGGCACCAGGCGCCGCCCTGGAGCCGCCGCCGCCGCCCTGGAGCCGCCGCCGCCGCCCCACCCCGTCATTCGACCACCACGAGCATGACGACGAGGTCGAAGCGGGATGGGGAGGCCGTAAGCGAGCGAATCGTGTGAGAGTCGGCGGCCGGAGCTTGGGAAGAAGACCTCGATTCGGTCGATTCACGACTTCCCGTCACGAGCTGCTCGAGGAGGGAGAAGAGGAAGGCGTGGGGGAGCTCGTGGGCTTCTCAGTTATACGCAGGGCGACATGAGATGGCATTCATCAAGCCCGCGGGGGCGCTGCGGAGAACACCATGGCTCCACGAGGACCCAATCCAACAAATCCATCGCCCCGCTCCTCGCCTACACCTCCAGGCGTCCGGGCCACCGCCAGCGGGGAGCGCCGCACGGAAGCAGTCGGCGGCGAGCGCGGCGCGTACCGGCCGAGGCCCCGGAGGAGCACGCCCTTGGCGAGCAGCGAGGCCGGGTCCACGGCGAGCGCGCCGGGGCAGTCACCGAGGCGCGCTTGCGCCTCCGCGCGGTGAGCTAGCGGGGAGCAGAGGACCCGGCGGTCCTTGCGGCGCCGTTGACGATGCGGGAGCAGACGCCGATGTACCCGGTGGGCTAGCGGGGAGCAAGGCACGCAGCAGCACCGCGCTCGACAGGCCGGCGAACGCCGTGGCCGCACGGTACCAGCAGCCGACGCTCCGCTTGTGTGCGGGCTAGCTAGTTGCGCACAGTCGCCGGCCGGATGGGCGTGCTAGCTAGCTAGCTGCAGCGCGCACGCGCTCGCTGGCCGCCTGTCGGCCCTGCTGGCTAGCTAGCTGCGGCGCGTGTGTGCGTGTGTGCTCCGCGCTTGGGAGGCGGCGCTCCGGACGGCGACAAGCCGTGGTAGCGGCGGCCGGAGCTTGGGCGAGCCGCTTGCGGCAGCCCAGAGTCCGAAGAGCTCGTCGGCCGATGGGGCCTGCTGCGTGGCCGCGTGGCGCGCTTGTTCGCTCTCGCCAGCGCGTGGACGCACGGACGAGCTGAGCGCACGACGCCCGGCAGCGGCGGCGGTGGAACAAACGGGGACAACGGCGTCTGTTCGAAATAGAGCTCAGCCGGAGCCGTGGCACCACGCTCCTCCCGTCGCCGCCGCCCCGCTCCACCGCCGCCCCGCTCCACCGCCGCCGCCCGGAGCTCCTCCGCACCAGGCGCCGCCCCCGGAGCTGGCGCCACGCTCCTCCCCGCCGCCGCCCGCTCTACCGCCGCCGCCCCGGCCGGAGCTCCTTGGAACAGCTCCGTCGGTGTCGAGGACCCAGTCGTGAAAATTAATAGAGGTGGGATGGTTTTTTTGCAAGAAAAATGTGCACGAATCTTGACGCAATTAACGGTGGGGATAGCGAGTGGCGGAGCCAAAAATTAAGACGAGGGGGCGAACAGTAAAAGGTGTGCCACCGATGTTTTTTTTAAACAACACATGTAATTCACAATTATCGGAAGCACAAGTACGGAACCGGCGACCCCCTACTGGCGTCGCCACTGACTACCAATGTCATAAAAATAACACAAAATCAACTTTAAAACTAGGACTCCTCCCATTTGAATTGGACAATTAAACAACTCTTATTTTATCTCTGATTTACTTGGTCTCCCAAGTGCACGATTAACAATAACATTTGCTAGATCAAACTTCATGAACAAGAACAATAGCTTTTGTAGCATGATGTAATATAAAGTAGACGAAGATTGAGTATTTTGCTACAAGCCTATAGCTTGTTAGCACTAATCTTGATATTTTGTATCTGCATATTTAGTTTTTTTGAAACGATCTGCATATTTAGTTTTAGTCACGTTTGTAGCATAGCTTAGAGAAATGTTGGCCGGTGAAACTTTTGTGTGCAAAAATGGTGAGATGCCAAGCTGATGGTGGCAAGGCGAGATGCTGTGACGTGCGATGCAGCACTTGCATGGAGGAAGGAGAAGGCCTACCGAGTGATTCGGTAAATTAAGTCAGCTGATGCATGCAAGTTAGTTGGCTGCCAGCCAAGCCGTTGGTGTGCATGCGGATGTGTGCATGCCGTTAGTGGATTCTAGAATAGGTCATGTAGTAAGTTGGTTAGTGGAGGCTGTGCATAGTGGCCAACCTGCCTTGTTGGTGTGCATGCGGCTAGTGTCTTACATGTATTATCCTAATATACCATATACCGCATATGTATACACAAAAAATCCACCGGATCGGAGGGGGGCGGCCGCCCCACCTCGTCCCCTGGTGGCGCCTCCCTGGGATAGCCCAGGCGGCCGAACCGTGACACGGGATAGTATTTTCGTGTATGAACCCAATGCTTATCTTGTATAGCTTCGCCTCTGCTTGTGGCCTTATTAACTTAAGGTTCTGGCGGCTTTTATCTAGAAAATTTATGGAAGAGTGCAAAAACTTCGAGAGATAACAGACACAAAAATACTGAAAAGATTTGTAGCCGATGCCATGCAGATTACACAGATTGCAGAGCGTGCGCGGCAACTTCTACGGCCGGGACGACGGAGGCCTCAACCGGACACCGGCATACCGGGCACGTCCTGTGCGACCACAGCCACACGTCGATGCACCCTTCATGGAACATGTGCGTGCACGCCGGCAGCTGCTTCACCACCTCCCTGGGCTTAATCTCGGCGAGGCACACCGCGCACTGATCGTCCTCTCCGCCGCCGCGCACCGTCTTGTCGTACCTGTACACGGGCAGGCCGGCGACCGCTTCCCGGCCTAGCCCGACTGTCCGTTCGCGTGGAAGCGTGGCCATGGACCGATCACTCTCGGCCGGTTCTTGCTCAAGCTGCAGGCGTCGCAACCTGGCGCGGGCGCGCGCTCTCTCGCACAGCCCGGCGAGGAAGAGGAAGGCGGCAAGGACGGTGGCGATCCGGATGTTGATTCTCCAGGGGACGCCGGCGAGGTACAGTATGGCGCTCGTTAGGCCGACCGGAGCAGCAACGATGAACACGAGTTTGAGCGGCATGCCGGCCGGCGGCCGGCCGATCACTGCGCCGATCCCGATATGCTTTTGGAGGTGCGATTTGCAGTGTTGTTGTTAGGCTTGCGCATGGCTGGGTCTGTGGGTTATCGTGGTTATTCCAACTGCGCCGGCATGCGTGAGCTTGTACTGCAAGAGCTCATCGATGGCGACAAGCTAGCAGGCCATCTTGGAGTTTACTTGGTCAGGTTATATCTCAGGCATAATGGCCGCTCTAGAGTCTGACAAATTTGTCTATCCAACATTGCTGATCCAAATTTTCCATTCGTGGAATTTCTATACAAATTTGGTTTGTGAATCCGAATTGGTTTTGTTCAGACATAAAATGTATGGTTTGTCAAGCTTTTTTGTTAGCTTCATCTGTTCACAACTGTTCTAGACACCAAGCTTACTGTATTTTGCATACTGCATCTTGAAAACATGCTTAATAATATCAACCGTTCTAGACACCAAGCTTAGTAATCACTTCCATACAGTTATCTTAGTAAGAAGAAACGAATAGTCGAAAACGCCACAATGTCGGTATGTTCGTTGCTGATCAAGTACTCCCTCCGTCCCAATCCTGACTAAAACAACATGCACAAAGTGCTCCAGCGATTATCCAAACAACGGAAAAAAAAGCAAAGCGTTGGGTCAGGTGTTTAGGCACATGGACGATACTCGTAGTAGACGATGCGCCGGCATACCGGGCACGTCGAGTGCACGGCCAGCCACTGCGCGACGCATTGCTTGTGGAACTTGTGCCCGCACGCCGGCAGCCGCCTCGTGTCCTCGCCGCTCCCCACCTCGCCGAGGCACACGGCGCATTCCTCCACGCCCGGACCAAGGTCCTTCCGTCCCCCGCCGCTCATGGCCTGGAGCTGTGCCAGCGCGCTCGCCGGCAAACCGAAGACGGCGCCCTCGCGCTGCTGACGGCCGGCGGCATTGTTGTTGTTCAGGCCTCTCTGATCCTCCACGTCGTCGGCGCAACGGCCAGCACCCTGATCACGCGAGGCCCTCCTCTTGCGAAGGGCGACGGTGCACACGCCCGCGGTGATGGTGAAGAAGATGACAGTGGGGACGCCGCCCAGGAGGATGACGGTGAAGCTGGGGTTCCTCCGGTAGCCCGCCACGGCCAGCGCGCCTATGCAGATCCCGGCGAGGAAGATGGCGATGGCCTCGAACAGCTCGATGCCCCAGGGGCAGGTGGTCTGGTGGCGAGCCATGGCGTGTGTGGTCGATCGATAGCTCAACGCAAGGGGTTTAGCAGATCTGGATTTTCGTTCAACGGCGTGATCATAACTATCTTTCATTAACTCTTTCAAAAAAAAAACTATCTTTCATTAACAGCTTCCGATTTGTTAGGAGATCGATCCTACTCCGCCTATGCTTTCATTAACGCAAGGATAAATCTTATCTTCTCTATACTACTCCCTCTGTCTAAGTTTATAAATCACTTCTCCACAATCTCTGCGACCAAAGCAGCTTTATATTGGGCGAGCTGGAGAGATTAAAAATGCTAAATATACCCTATTTTATGCTAAATCAAAACTGTATTTATTGCAGAATCAGAACCATCGC
Source organism: Poa annua (assembly GCA_026929855.1). Lineage (NCBI taxonomy): Eukaryota > Viridiplantae > Streptophyta > Magnoliopsida > Poales > Poaceae > Poa > Poa annua. The sequence goes on from CM049430.1 coordinate 86,825,980, forward strand.
ATAGGAAGGAGAGAGAAGGTGAAACCGGTTCAGTTACATGCAGATCCGAAGCTGTATTTTTCGTGCATGCATCTCCCTTCCTATGTTCACACTCCATGCAAACCATCATCGAGCGAAGGACCGTTGGAGAATTGATTTCCTGCTCCTCTCTTCCCTTACCCAAAATGTCTAATTAAATGCTAAGTGTGCCCTATTGCTGGAATTTTCTCATTTTGGAGAAAGGACTTATAAACCTGGATGGAGGGAGTATAAGAGATGCCACGTGCATGAACGCGGCAAAATAATAAACATGAACTTTGGACGGCAGCATGCCCCCAGTGGTCTCGAATTTTGAGTAAGGCGGCACCCAAATATTGAGATAAACCTTTACCAAAAGAACTGAAACAAACTCACTCCATTTATATGAGTAGCAACAAATATGAGCGTGGCTAGAGCTCAGTTAACTGAGAACTCGAGTTCTCAGTCGACTGACGTAAGCATGAGGTTTACGTGTTTATTAAACTCTAGAATAACTTCACTTGCGGGCAACTTGTACCCACTTGTAACTAGAAAAACTCACTTGGGAGCCACTTACAACCCACTTGTAACTCAAAAAAAGTCAAAAAAATTTAGTTGCGACCAATTTTTAACTGGAAAAATTTCAGTTGCAACCCGGTTATAATTAGAAAATCTCGGTTACAAGTCCGATGTAACTGGAAAAAAAGAAATGGAAAAAGAAAAGAAAAACGCAATCATCTTGGCGCATGATCGAACGGTGCTGGACGCGACTGAGAACTCGTGAGTTCTCAGTCGATTTAGAACTAGCAAAACCGTTCGATTATTTGCTACTCACTTCGTATCAAAATATAAGATCTTTTAGCACAAAATATGTTCACATGCATGTAGTAGATCTTGTACTAAGATATGTCTACATGTGGACATATCTTATGCTAAAACATCTAATATTTTGATACATAGGGAGATTCGTATTGAAAAACACTTTCTAGTAATACTAATTTTTATCAAATATTGCCTCTATTTTTTTTAGAAACACAGTACAACGCAAGCGCTCGTATACACGCGCACATCCTCGCCCCTACGGACACACGCACACATACCCTACCACTATGAGCACCTCCGAGAGACTTATGCGATGGGTCAGGTCTTGAGATTGACGAAGTCACCACATGCGGCTCGCTGTCGACGGGAACGTCGCCTCCCACTGAAAGAATATTTCATCTAAATGAGAAACATCATTGTCAAACCTGGGGTTTAAACTCTGGTGGGCTGAGATTACAACAATCCTTCTAACAATCTTGCCACAGGCAAGTTCTCAATATTGCCTCTATTTTTAATATAAGATGTTATAGATATTACATATGTCGACAGTCGACAAGATACACACTTGAGTGAGTATACATGCACACTAAAATATATTTAGGTACATAGAGATACAAATGAATCTAGGTAAATCCCAAAACACCTTATAAGTATTAAAAACCCTTATGTATATGGATTTATTTTTGGTTAAAGACAAATCTTTGAAAAATTGTGTGCCTTGTTCATTGGAATGGAGGTTCGAATCGTACCCTACATGAGCTCCTAGTCCCATTCCCATGTGCCGCATCCAACACTACTCATGCCCCATTGTGCCTTTAGTATGGTAATTGATCTAGCAGAACACACCCTCCGGACCCTTATGATGCCGAAGGGTGCCTTTGGAGTCTAAGAACCATGCAACATAAAAGAGGGCATATTTTTAAGAAGATGCAAAATGATCTATGCCTCCTAGAGGTTGATTGACGGGTAGAATGATTATTGATACGTCTCCAACGTATCTATAATTTCTTATGTTCCATACTATGTTATGTCATATTATTACATGTTTTATATGCATTTTATATAGTTTTATACATTTTCTTAGACTAACATATTAACAAGACGCCATAGTGCCAGTTCCCTGTTTTCTGCTGTTTTTGGTTTCAGAAAATCACTTAAGGAAATATTCGCCAAATTGGAAATAAAACAGGCAGAAATTATTTTTGAAATATTTGCGTCACGAGAAACCGAAGACGAGACGAAGAGGGGCCGCGAGGGGCCCACACCACCTACTCGCGCGGTAGAAGGGGGAGCCGCGCCGGGAGGTGATGTGGCGCCCTTGGGCGCCCACCGACTTAGATCTTTCGCCCATAAATACCTCCCTGACCTAAAAATTACATACGGTTAATCACTTTTTCCTCCACGGGTCCCGAGCCGTCGTCGTCATCAACACCAATTCGGGGGAGATCAGAACTGCTCCCCGACACCTGATACGTCTCCAACGTATCCATAATTTCTTATGTTCCATGCTATGTTATATCATGTTATTACATGTGTTATATGCATTTTATATAGTTTTATGTATTTTATGGGACTAACCTATTAACAAGATGTCACAGTGTTAGTTCCCTGTTTTCTGCTGTTTTTGGTTTCAGAAAAGCTCTTAAGTAAATATCCGCCAAATTGGAAACGAGCCAACAATATTTATTTTTGGAATATTTGCGACCAGAAGAACCGAAGACGAGACGAAGACGGCCCCCGAGGGGCCCACACGCCTGTTGGCGCGGCCGAGAAGCCCGCCGCGCCGGGAGGTGGTGTGGCGCCCTCGAGTGCCCACCGAGCTAGGTCTTTCGCCCATATAAACCCCCCTGACCTAAAAAATCGAGACGGTTAATCACTTTTTCCTCCACGGAAACCGAGCCACCGCCGTCGCCGCCACCACTTCGGGAGAGATCAGAACTGCTCCCCTGCACCCTGCCGGGAGGGGGAATCGTTCCCGGAGGTCTCTACGTAGCCATGACCGCCTCCGGACTGATGTGTGAGTAGTCTACCTTGGACTACGGGTACATAGCAGTAGCTAGATGGTTGTCTTCTCCTTTTGTGCTATCATGTTTAGATCTTATGAGTTGCTTATCATGATCAAGATCACCTTTATGTAATTCTCCATGTTATGTTTGCTGGGATCCGATGAATATTGAGTACTAAAGTTATTGCTTCATAATATATCATGTGTGTGCTATTTAATAATCTCTCTGTTACTTGTGTATGCTCTGGTCAAGTAGATAGTAGGTTCATGTAACTCCAAGAGGGGGTATTTATGCTCGATAGTAGGTTCATGTCTCTATTTAATCTCGGGCAGTGACAGAAAGCTCTAAGGTTGTAGATGTGTTGTTGCTACTAGGGATAAAACATTAGTACTTTGTCTAAAGATGATGTTACTTACTTATTTTACACACAATGATTAAGGCAATAATCTGTTGCATGCAACTTAATACTGAAAGGGGTGCGGACGCTAACCGGAAGGTGGATTATTAGTCATACATGCGGCTGGAACGGTCTATGTATATTGTTGTAATGCCCGAATGAATCTCACACTAGACACCATATCATTAGTATATGCATTGGGTTGCTTATCATTATTATGTCAATTGCCTAGCTGTAATTTATTTACCACGCATGGATGAATGTTATTATTATTTATGGAGAGACACCACTAGTGAACTGTGGACCCCGATCCTTCTCATTAATCTGATAAAACCACAACTCCAAACCTGTTACTTTCTGCAAACATCATTTTTTCTTCCACACATACGTTTAATCCTTTGTTACAACAAGCCGGTGAGATTGACAACCTCACTCTTAAGTTGGGGCAAAGTATTTTGATTGTTTTTGTGCAGGCTCCACGTCAACTACACGCCAAGCACTTTTTTGGCGTCGTTGATACCTCGGAGGAATTCTCATCTCCTACTGGTTCTATAACATTGGTTTCATACTGAGGGAAATTTGCTGCTGCACTACTTCATACCTTCCTCTTGGGGTCTCACAACAACACACCTACCGTGCGCATCAAGCTCTTTTCTGGCGCCGTTGCCGGGGAGCCAAGAATTCATCACGTGGACTCGCTCATCTCCCCTACGTCGTAGAAAGCTCTTTTCTGGCGCCGTTGCCGGGGATTTGAAGATTCACTACGAGGGGAGTTTTCACACTTAAAATCTTTTAATTTTGTTATTGTCTTGCTTAGTTTATTTTTTATTACGGTCCTGTTTGCTTAAATATCAAAAATACAAAAAAAAAATAGTTACTTGCATTACTATTTATATTTCAGTTTGCACTTTTATTTTCAGATTTGTTGCTTTTCTTGTTTTGATTTGTGTTATTTTTCTTTAATTGTGTTATTTCGGTTTGTCAATTAAATGACTAAAATGAGTTCCGCTGAAAACACTAAGTTGTGTGACTTTACAAGCACCAACAATAATGGTTTTATATGCACACCTATTGCTCCACCTGCATCTAAAGCTGAGTTATTTGAAATTAAACCTGCTTTATTGAATCTTGTTATGAGAGAGTAATTCTCTGGTGTTAGTTCTCATGATGTTGCTGCACATCTAAATAAATTTGTTGAATTATGTGAAATGCAAAAATATAAAGCTATAGATTGTGATATTATAAAACTGAAATTATTTCCTTTCTCTTTGAGAGGAAGAGCTAAAGAATGAATGCTTTCACTGCATAGGAATAGTATTGATTCATGGATTAAATGCAAAGATGCTTTCATTGGAAAATACTATCCTCCTGCTAAGATTATTTCTCTAAGAAGTAGTATCATGAATTTTAAACAACTTGATATTGAACATGTTGCTCAAGCTTGGGAAAGAATAAAATCAATGATAAAGAATTGCCCAACCCATGCACTAACTGCTTGGATGATCATCCAAACCTTTTATGCGGGACTATTTTTTTCTTCAAGAAACTTATTGGATTCAGCTGCGGGAGGTACCTTTATGTCCATCACTTTGGGGGCTGCAACAAAACTCTTGGAGTATATGATGGTGAATTATTCTGAATGGCATACGGAGAGGACACCTCAAGGTAAGAAGCTAAATTATGTTGAAGGAACCTCCTCTTTGAGTGAAAACATTGATATTATTATGTTTATGCTTGCTAGTGGTAAATCTCATATTGATCCCAATAATGTTCCTTTAGCCTCTTTAGTTGCACAAGAAGAACATGTTGATATAAACTTTATTAAAAACAACAATGCCTATAGGAACAACTATGGTAATAACAACTATAAGCCATATCCTCCTAATAATGGTAATTCTTATGTTAAAATGCCTAGTGAGGAAAGGATTATGGAAATTGAGAAAGCTACTAAAGTTTTTATGCAAAATCAATATGAGAAAAATAAAATATTCACTAAATCCATGGAAGAACAATCTAATATGCCAAGAAACATTAGTCATCAAATGGAAAATTTAAATAGGGAGATTTCGGGTCTCCAAGGAAAAATGACTAATGCTGAAACTTGTATTTCCTCTATGTCTATAGCACAATCTTCTTTAATTAATAAAATGGCTGCTAAACCTGAAAATATAGATGATAATCCTTTTGGTACTGCTAATGCCATCCAAGTTCAAATTGACGAAAATGTTAGATTAATGGCTCAATTACGTGCTAGATGGGAAAGAGAGAGAGAATTAGAGAAATGGTCTAATATTGTTAAAGTTTTTACTATTACTACCACTGAAAATAATGGTGTTTCACATGTTAGTAACCCTCCTACTATCCATGGTAACATAGTTGGTGTTGGAAATGTCTCCTCTACTTCACCCAAAAATTTAAAATTGTCTAAAACTGTTGAAACTAGTGTTGATAAAAGTGCTGAAATTTTTAAGAACATGAAAGAATGTGGTTCGGTTTGTTTTGATGATAATAATTTTTATTTTTATAATTGTAATATCTCTAAAGTTATTAAGTTCTTGCAAAAATTGGCCACAAGTCCTGATGCTAGCTCTCTTAATTTGGCTTTTACTGCTCACATTACAAATGCTCTCATTAAAGATAGGGAAGATAAATTAAAACTTGAAGCTTCTATCCCTAGGAAGTTAGAAGATGGTTGGGAGCCCATCATTAAGATGAAAGTAGATAAATTTTATTGCAATGCTTTGTGTTACCTTGGTGCAAGTATTTCTGTTATGACTAAAAAGATTTATGATATGTTTGATTTGCCGCCATTGGAACATTGTTATTTGGATGTTTGACTTGCTGATAATGCTTTGAAGAAACCTTTGGGGGAGGATAAATGATATTCCTATTATGGTTAACAATAACCTGGTCTCCGTTGATTTTATTGTGTTGGACATTGAATGTAATCCATCTTGTCCAATTGTGTTGGGAAGACCCTTTCTAAGAACTGTGGGTGCAATTATTGATATGAAAGAAGATACCATCAAGTACCAATTCCCACTCAAGAAAGGTATGGAACACTTCCGTAGTAAAAGAATGAAGCTACTTTTTTATTCTATTGTTCGTTCAAATTATGGTGTTGATGCTTCATCTCTTGATAATACTTGAGTTTCACTTTGTGCCTAACTCAAAGGCGTTAAACAAAAGCGCTTATGGGAGACAACCCACTTTTATTCCTGTTATTTTAATTTGTTTTGCTTGTGTCAAGTACTTGTACTACCTCTGTAGAAATTCCTTTTTATCTTATTTTTATTGCAAAGTTGTGTCAAGTTAAGCCTCTAGTCGAAAGTTGATGTTAAAATTCAATTCGTGTGCTGAAACAGATTTTTGCTGTCCACCGTAAAAACTATATCAATTAATCGGAACGTCAGCAAAATCTTCCCTTTTGTGTGCATAATCCCCAGATGTATACGCAACTTTCATTAGTTTTGAGTTTTCTGATCTGAGCAAGTTAAGTGTCTCGAAAAAATTCTTCCTTACGGACTGTTATGTTTTTGAAAGATTCTGTCATTTTCTTTTGCAATGCCTCTTTTACTATTTTGATTGGATCTTTTTATCCTTTCAAGTATCAGTTGAAGGGGATCGTGTGCAGAAAACAAAATTTTCCTAGAAACGATATCCTTAAAACATGCCAAGATCTATTCTATGCAGATATAGTAGTACGGCGGAGATCGGAATACATACCCTCGTAGACCGAATAGCGGGGATTACGCTCCCGCACAAGCGTTGACGACGAAGACGACGTAGCCGACCTCTAGGTCGCGAAGAACTCGACGCGACGAAGACGACGAAGATGACCTCGAGGTCGGGTGGAGGAAGTAGGCCTCCGAGCACCGCTAGCGCAGCACCTCGCAGGGTGTTACACACATACGGTGGAGACGACGGTCTCCAAAGCTCCAGTCCAGGACGAGCAGCGGAAGACTTGGACCGGAACAGCAGCAGGGCGGCAGCGGGCTATGGTGGAAGAGATCTCCCTCTCAACTCGGCGCAACTCCTACAAAGGGAATCACGAAATCGAGAGATAATTGGGGAATTAATTGGTGAATTAAAAGGCCAGGGGTGCCCCTTCTTATATAGGCTCCCGGGGGAGCCAACCTCCCTAGCCAGACAATGTGGGACTATCCCACAGCCTTGGTGCGTCTAGGGAGGGTGCGCCGACCCTAGGTGGGCCCCATTTGGCCCACCTAGGCCGGCCAAGCCTCCCCACAAAATTCTCTTGAGGGTCCCCCCCCATGGGCCTTCTTTCGACCAGAAGGACCATTTAGTGAAATCAGTCTAAAGAAATTCGAAAATAAATATATAAATCATATTTAAATATTAATTACACTAATTAATATCAAACATATTATATATAATTTATTCTAGCTCCGAAAACTATTTCGTCGCTGCCCGATCTCCATCGGACCATTCCCGGGACGTTCCCGGTGATCTCTTTCCTTTCCGGTTGTCTTGTCGAAACCCCTTAAGTGTGTTACCCTAGCGATTCGATATAATAACAGACATGATCAATGACTAACTCGTAGGTATGGACCCCATGAATTAATCTCTGTGATATAACGAATGACTTTCATCTATCAAACCTGGACGTATAGTCTTAAAACCTTTGTCATGTCGATACTTAGCGCGTCCGAGCATCATTCTCAGATACTTCCATACCTAGCATGATCTCGTTACCGACATCGCTATCTTCTACTCGTCTATGATATTATGTCAGCTGGTGACCTAGTTACATGTTTGCAAACTCATTTGACATAATCTCACCGAGTGGGCCCTAGAGTATCTATCAGGCTATGCGGACTGACAAATCTCGCTGTTGACCCCTCGTCTCAACTACCCCCTTCCGATACCCAAAAGTATCACCGTTATTGTCACACAAAATACGATATGACGTTTGGTGCAATCAAAGTATCTTCCAGGAGTAACAATAAGAGTTGGTCTCACGGTTTTAAGGCGTAATGACTATGTCCTATAAATACTGGGTATGTCCATCACATTGTTACACCTAACGACATGACTTCCATTGCCGACCGGCGCCATGCCCTATGATCAGAAAAACTCGATCATCAATCGCGCAACGAAACTAGTCTTAGTAGAGTCTACTAGGGATCTGGTTGTTTATCTACCACACATGTATTAATGTTTTCTCTTAATACAGTTATAGCATGGTATAAAACATATAATGAACAATTGGGATATTGCCAATAAACTATGTTTATTAAGTGCCTCTAGGGCATATTCCTTTCAGTCTCCCACTAGCACTAGAGTAACACTTAATCTAGTTTAAACTTGGTAAAAGCTCAACACCCATAGCATCTTGGTGCCTGCTCGCCTCGTGGAAGAGGAATACAGTCAATAGATCTCACACATTGAGACCTATGTGTGCTTTGCAACACTTCTATGTCATCTAGTTTGACATCATCCCGTATCTTACGATGACGGTGAAATATATCCTAGTGGATGGAGTGAGACTCGAGCATTCGCGTAGCATGGGCCTTAAAAGTCTTAGAGATCTATTAAGGGGACCACTTACGCTCGGAAAATTGCTCAGTCCAATCACAGTTGCTACTTCTGAAGTCGCGATATATTTCTATACCTATGTAGATTATGCGACAGTGCATTCATATGCGACTTCGCAAACTAACCATGTCTATCTTCAAAATAAAGGACATCTCCTATATGAGATTTCTAGTCGTATGGGTCAGTGTCATAACTTGCATCATCGTAACCGCTTTACGGCAAGTTGTCTTTCCACTCTTACCCTTTACTAGAAAACATATCTTCAGTTCTCATAGACACTGAAGAATAAACTTAACGTTTGTTCATTGATCCACACAAGGATCACTCTAGAACCTGTTCTTCAACCAAGAACTTGGGTCACACTAAGTCGAGCTTTCAGTATGATAGCATCTGTCTGATACATAGATAATGTCGAACATCATTTGCTATTACTGAAAATGCCAACATAAACATAATATTTTACCTAGTCATACAAGTAAGAACCTCTTTCTTCGCTTGTTCTATTCTGAGACACTTCAGAATCTTAACTTAGTAAATATTCCGACATAATGTTATTAAGCCCCTTACAATCTATACAATTATAAATCGGATGCCTAATAATCCTAACTTCATTTCATAGAAAATTTAATCACTTAAATAATCCTTTACACTCTACTAGAGGATATGTGTCATTTCAATATGTCGTTACATACAAAATCACGAATGACACCTAGCTCTCACTCAAATATGCCTTCCGCATATAAGATCAAGTAAAAGCTACTAAGCTCCCACTCAAATATGCCTTCCACATATAAGATCAAGGAAAGCTACTTTGCTCTCACTCACTTCTTTGCAAATGTAGGTTTCTTTAACTATTTTGAACAACTCCAAAATCTTTTGATCACATTATCAAAGTGAAGATTCCAGCTCCGATATGCTTACTTCAGCCCATGAACGGACAACTGAAGTTCAGATACATGTTTAGCATCCTTAGGATCACCAACTCTTTCTTAATGACACTATTAAGAAACATGGTTTCCTTATCCATCTATCAATTTCTCATTCGAAATTATAGTGATTGCTAAACGACCCAGAATAGATTTAGGCTTTGCCATTTGAGACAAACTCTTATGTGGTCAACTTTTGAATCTGTCGGAACTGTTTCACGACAAATCGATCCTTCTCAATGTCTATTCTCTCATAAAATTCCACATTCTAATAACATCCTAGATGCCATCAAGAAGATCTCCCAAGTCATTACCTGGTAATCGTACATGGATTTTATTTCGGATCATAAATGACTCATAGCCATTTCTCGGACTTAGATCTACCATCTCTTCTTCGTAGTTCGTAGATCTGTCATATTCCATTAATATGACCTTCACAACAAGATTGTCGTAACACACAGTGTGGAACACAACCTCGTATGCCTACGTTCTTAGTATGAGCTCAGAGCATCATGATCTTGTATCATCAGCTTTTTCAAGCTGTGGAGCATGACACCGAAAACAGTTTCGGTTGCGCCACTCTGATGTCTGGAGAGGAAGTTCGCCAACTTCGTCTTGCTCTACTTTCTTTCTCACTTATACCCTTGGATAAGAAACTATTTCTTTCGCAAGGTATATCCCGACAACAATTTTGCCTATGTCGTGAGACATGTACCCAACTAACTCTTTAGGTACGGTACACTATAAAGATTAATCCATTTTAGGTTTCATCACATCGAAACACTAAATTGCTGAATCGACAATCTAGGCTAAAAGCCATGCCATCACTCAAATGGCATTGTCTCCATGGATTTAAATGGTTTCGCTCTGATCTAACGTGAGTGTTACGTTTCTACCATATAACTCTAATGATCACAATAATTCGGTAAGAGATTTATTTACCACACACTATCCGATATGGTGCAATTACGACGTCCTAACATACCATAACACTATGGTGTTCCATGCGACGTAATTTGTGGAACTCTTCTCACAAGTCTTCCAATGATGTGCCAACATTATAACTCAAATCTTTATTTCCTCAATCTGTATCGTGGGAATTTGATTTTCTTGTTAAATTTATTTCCTACTTCATTCTGAACTTGATTGATCGAATCAAAATTTCCAGGCCAACATTCCCCGAGTGGATATCCATATATCTACTCGAATGTTCATGAAGTCTTTGAAATAAATACTTCCACTACACGTTAAAGTACTTCATTGATTCACATACACCCATATGCATGATTCTCAACAAGTTACGGTCAAAACGTTTAGCGAAGTTCACGAAATAAAGGTCTCCACTACCCGTCAATTACTTCATTGAACCACATACATGTATATGCATGACTATCAATAAGTTATATGCCCGTTTTCCGAAAACGGTGTCACAGTTATTTTGCAAGTGTCAAAAGATTAAATCTTAGGACTTGTAGATCCATCCGGTATGGAGCTAATGCATTGACTATAACATTGACATGTATTAAACGGTAGTGCCACACATATGTGGTGTCTTTATTAAGTTTGTATCCTTTGGTATTAATATTATGAATGTGGGAGCTTCTACCATCTAAATTCAAATCGTCATATGATTATTACTTCATAAATATAGGACAACGAATTTGTCACTAACATATATGAACAAGTGTCTCCCTAGAGGAGACACACTTATAACGATCATACTAACAAGCGATCATAAAGAATTTATCCAAATGGTAGATCTAGAGGGAGAGTGTCTATGGCCATCACAACAACTTGTCTGCCATTATCAACACGCAGTGTCGCCTCATCCTTTCAAGCTACTCAAGCAGTAAACCTGGTTTTCATAAAACATGACTAGTTCAAAACTTAGTCACTACTGCGAGTACTTGCTTAGCTAAAACATTCATAACATGTATATCATATATACACCATCATCATCGATGACTTCCCGCGATCTGTTTCATCTTCTTGATACTTCCAACGTAATCAAGAACCATGAAGGTGAACGATTCCCCTTGCATGACATAGTCTATGACAGAGGATTTGCACTTGGTAACGACGTCTGTCATCCAGTGATCGAGCAGAGCGAGGCGTCTCAATGTTCATCAAGTATGAACATATGTCATAAAGTATGACTGCCACGTGCTCCTTCAATGTGTGTATTATCTTCCACCTTGGTTGAGAAGACAATCAGTCAACGTACCGATAAACTTCATCAACCCAACTTTAGGGGTACCCCGAGTTTAGCGACCATCTCATATGTTCGCGATCTAATAACTCGTACCCACCGTTGGTTCTCTATGGCAGAGATCACAAAATACACTGGACTATGATGATATCATCCGCACAAAACCTGATAATCCAAATTATCATTTGTTAGTGGAATCTTCGGGTTTATCTCGTATCGGATATTGTATCACAAAGAGCTAACGGTTTAAACAAGGAGTATCCTCAAGCTAAAGTATAAAACTATGAAGTTTGGACCCAACCTTTTAAGCTTCTCAATCGCAGGAATGCGCCTAATTTTAAAATATGCTATCACATTGGTTAAAATCTACAAAGATTTTGCAAAACAGACTTTGTTCATTATATTTTGAGTTCTAGTATTTTAAAAAATAACTATCCGAACTCCCACTCAAACGAACATCCCTCTTGGTCGTTTAAGAGATTACACGACCCCCATCCATTGCACAACCCCTCATCGTCAAAGCCGGCAACACAACTTCAAGGGTAGACAATTGTCAATCACAACAACTCTGTGACTCATGCTCGACCTTTTGGCCTCCGTGTTCCGAGGCCATATCTGCATATGCTAGACTCACCACTATAACCTCCGCGTTGACGCTTGCGCAACATGGCTTACACCCACCATATACGAACGACGATATGTTTGACACCCGATCGTCACGGCCTGCATCATAACGTAGAACTTTCTTGGTGGTGCGCGTTGGAGGAAGAACACTAGTGGTATTTTTGAAGGGATCATCTTATATAATTATCGCCGCGTAACTAATATATACTAATATATATAATCACACAATATAAGATGCACACAAAACATCAAATGTAATGCAATGTGATATAGTCCATCGCGCCATGATCTTCTTGGCGCCCGCAGTTTATAAACAATTTATCAAACCTACCTTGACCATATCACATAGCCCCTGCAAAATAAAGTTAGATGCTTCTACTTTATCTTTTGCAAATTTTACGTGACCTGGGGCTGTCATAAATAGAACCGCTTCATACCTACGAACCGTATGACCACAAAAACGATCCAATAATTGCATGTTTAAGCAACCCTTTCGGGCCCTCCATTGAAAATGCAAGACCAACTAAAGAGAGTGAAACAGGCACCCGCCAGCCACAGATACGGTACAAGCCGTATGTCAGTAGTGGAACCAGTCTCGCGTAAGCGTACGCGTAAAGTCGGTCCGGGCCACTTCATCAACTCGATGCCGCTGGAATCACAAGTGCACGCTAGAGGGTAGCAAATAACAGGAACGGTGCCCCCGTGCAGAACACGGGTTCTATCAGTGTACAGCTATATCTACGATAGATCAGCTATGATACCACTGAAGGGGATCGTGTGCAGAAAACAAAACAATTCCTAGCAACGATATCCTTAAAACATGCCAAGATCTATTCTATGCAGATATAGTAGTACGGCGGAGATCGGAATACATACCCTCGTAGACCGAATGGCGTCGATTACGCTCCCGCACAAGCGTTGACGACGAAGACGAAGTAGCCGACCTCTAGGTCGCGAAGAACTCGGCGCGACAAAGACGATGAAGATGACCTCGAGGTCGGGTGGAGGAAGTAGGCCTACGAGCACCGCTAGCGCAACACCTCGCAGGGTGTTACACACATACGGTGGAGACGACGGCCTCCGAAGCTCCAGTGCAGGACGAGCAGCGGAAGACTTGGACCGGAACAGCAGCAGTGTGGCAGCGGGCTATGGTGGAAGAGATCTCCCTCTCAACTCGGCGCAACTCCGACAAAGGGAATCACGAGATCGAGAGAGAATTGGGGAATTAATTGGTGAATTAAAAGGCCAGGGGTGCCCCTTCTTATATAGGCTCCCGAGGGGAGCCAACCTCCCTATCCAGGCAATGCGGGACTATCCCACAGCCTTGGTGCGGCTAGGGAGGGTGTGCCGGTCCTAGGTGGGCCCCATTTGTCCCACCTAGGCCGGCCAAGCCTCCCCACAAAATTCCCTTGAGGGTTCCCCCCCCCCCCCCATGGGCATTCTTTCGACCAGAAGGCCCATTTTGGGAAATCAGCCTAAATAAATTCGAAAATAAATATATAAAATCATATTTAAATATTAATTACACTAATTAATATCAAACATATTATATATAATTTATTCTAGCTCCGAAAACTATTTCGTCGCTGCCCGATCTCCATCGGACCATTCCCGGGACGTTCCCGGTGATCTCTTTCCTTTCCGGTTGTCTTGTCGAAACCCCTTAAGTGTGTTACCCTAGCGGTTCGATATAATAACAGACATGATCGAGAATCCTCTCCGATCAATGACTAACTCGTAGGCCTGGACCCCATGAATTAATCCTTGTGATATAACGAATGACTTTCATCTATCAAACCTGGACGTATAGTCTTAAACCCTTTGTCATGTTGATACTTAGCGCGTCCGAGCATCATTCGCAGATATCTCCATACCTAGCATGATCTCGTTACCGACATTGCTATCTTCTACTCGTCTATGATATTATGTCAGCTGGTGACCTAGTCACATGTTTGCAAACTCATTTGACATAATCTCACCGAGTGGGCCCTAGAGTATCTATCCGGCTATGCGGACTGACAAATCTCATTGTTGACCTCTCGTCTCAACTACCCCCTTCCGATACCCAAAAGTATCACCGTTATTGTCACACAAAATACGATATGACGTTTGGTGCAATCAAAGTATCTTCCAGGAGTAACAATAAGAGTTGGTCTCACGGTCTTAAGGCGTAATGACTATGTCCTATAAATACTGGGTATGTCCATCACATTGTTACACCTAACGACATGACTTCCATTACCGACCGGCGCCATGCCCTATGATCAGAAAAACTCGATTATCAATCGCGCAACGAAACTAGTCTTAGTAGAGTCTACTAGGGATCTGGTTGTTTATCTACCACACATGTATTAATGTTTTCTCTTAATACAGTTATAGCATGGTATAAAACATATAATGAACAATTGGGATATTGCCAATAAACTATGTTTATTAAGTGCCTCTAGGGCATATTCCCTTCATCAGTGGCTGTACCTAATGTCCAGTAGAAGTTTTCAAGGATAAGAGAAGAGGATGATACAATGTGATCAAGAGGATAGTAAAGCCAAAGCTTGGGGATGCCCCGGTGGTTCACCCCAATATTATTCAAGAAGACTCAAGCGTCAAAGCTTGGGGATGCCCAAGGCACCCCCTTCTTCATCGACAAACTATCAGGTCCTTTCTAGTGAAACTATATTTTAATTCTGTCACATCTTATGTGCTTATCTTGAAGCGTCTATTTGTTTTTTGTTTTTTGTTTTTTTCATTCTCTGAATAAATATGGATCCTAGCATTCTTTTGTGTGGGAGAGAGACACGCTCCGCTTTTTCATATGAATACTCGTATTCTTCATTTATATTTGTTGAGTATTCGTATTTTGTTTGCTCTCTAGCTCTTGTTTTTTATGCTTCTCTTGTAGAGCTGTTAGCTTTGTTATATCATACTCTCATATCTCATTGTTTTACAACTTGTAGAGTTTATCTTTTAAATAAGTTGATTGGTGTTTGGTTGAGAACAGAAAATGCTAAATGTGGTAGATGTTATAATTAAATGATACATTAATCTTGTAGATCATTAATTGTGTCACTTGAATCATTGATGTTGTTTTGAGATATTAATTTGCTTAATGGAAAACTTGATGATCTAGTAAAGTGGAATGATTAAATGGTTGGCCTAGAGAAACTTGAAAACTGTGCCATGCTTAAGTTTCCAGTTGATTGTAGAATGGTATATGACTTCTTTTTGCCTAAGGCAACCGTAATGGCTTTATGTTATGCGCTACGGTCGGGTCCCCAACAGTTACTTTTCATTCGCCACAGCACCCCTAGGAGTAATTTTCATTACGCCTTGCATGATCATATTTTTATTTGGAATATTTTACTTGTGAGTTTTAAAACTGCGGTTTTCATGGCACTTCCACCACCATATTGCTAGCCTCTTCGGTATTTTGCTTTGTCCTTTCCCACATTGAGAGTTGGTGTATTTTTCGCGGGTACATCCAAACTCGTGGGAGATGTTCATCTTGTTCTCCTACACATATGCCAAATATCTTCCTCAAAAGTCAAAACATCCACCATACCTACCTACTACAACATTTTCATAGCTGTTCCGAGATATATTCCCATGCAACATCCATCTTACATTACATGACTTGTTGTCATTCATTACTTGTTTATTTATTTGTGTGTTTCTATAAAGCTGATGTGTGGTTTTACCCATGTTACGCTAGAGAACTGCATAACCTGCTACACTGGCAGAGGCACCGTTGTCATATGTATTCTTATGGCACATTCATATTAGTTACTTGTATCATCAATATGTTGTTTTATCATCATTAGTGTGTTGTCATATATCATGTATCATATTAGGATGCTTGCCCCTAAAAGTGAAAAGATCCATGGAGGCCATCGAAAAGAGAAACATAAAAAGAAAAAAAATAAAGAAAGAAAGAATAAAAAATGGGCATCATTACTATTCTTTATCACACACTTGTGCTTATGTTACAACACCATATCATTTATAGTCATCACTTGTGCTCATGTTATAGCACCATATCATTTGTGATCATCATTTGTGCTCATGTTTAGCACCTTTACTCCATATGAGAGAGTTTTCATGTCTTAGTTGCATAACTATGTGAGGAACTTTACACTATAGAACTTGGCTGGTATATTCAAATGATGAGCCTCCTCAAACGTGCTCTAGGTCTTCGTGAGAAAGCAAGTTGGATGCACCCCCACTAGTTCCATTGGAGAGCTTTCATATACTTATAGCTCATTGTGCATCCGTTGTGTGGCAATCACTACTCCTTACATAGCTTTGATTGTATGACTTTCTCTTGTCTAATGATGATCTACAGCTTTGTGAGCCTTTCTTCCGTTGGCCTTCCAAACCTCCGTTAACATTCTCTTAGCCATAACATCCTGGTGTGAGGAACAACCGTTGAACGCTTGCTTGTTTCTTTTGAACAAATAATATATTGATCTTCTACGTGCATATTGCTATTACTTGACTTGATCCTTTCATAAAGTTGTCATGTTTGTTGAAAGCATTAGATGAATATACTGTTGTGCTTGAAGCTTAAATCATCTTTAATCTCTACTTTGCACAGTTGATTGCTATCTAGTACTATATCATTGAAAGCGTTGCTTCCTTCACCTACTTGTTTGTTCATTACTCATTTGATATCAATATAAACTATAACACTTATTCATTTGATTTCAGTTTATATGCCTTACAAGGAATTACATGATAGAGATTGTGTTTAAGCATGTCACTTCCGAAATTATTCTTCTTTTATCGTTCTTTCCTACTCGGGACGAGTAGAACTAAACTTCGGGATGTTGATACGTCTCCAACGTATCCATAATTTCTTGTGTTCCATGCTATGTTATATCATGTTATTACATGTTTTATATGCATTTTCTGGGACTAACCTATTAACAAGATGTTACAGTGCCAGTTCCCTGTTTTCTGCTGTTTTTGGTTTCAGAAAAGCTCTCAAGAAAATATCCGCCAAAATGGAAACGAGCCAACCAGTATTTATTTTTGGAATATTTGCGACCAGAAGAACCGAAGACGAGATGAAGACGGACCCGAGGGGCCCACATCGCATGCTGGCGCGACCGAGAAGCCTGCCGCGCCGGGAGGTGGTGTGGCGCCCTCGGGTGCCCACCGACCTAGGTCTTTCGCCCATATAAACCCCCCTGGCCTAAAAACTTGAGACGGTTAATCACTTGTTCCTCCACGGGTCCCGAGCCGCCGTCGTCGCCGCCACCACTTCGGGAGAGATCAGAACTGCTCCCCAGCACCCTGCCGGGAGGGGGAATCGTCCCCGGAGGCCTCTACGTCGCCATGACCGCCTCCGGTCTAATGCGTGAGTAGTCTACCTTGGACTATGGGTCCATAGCAGTAGCTAGATGGTTGTGTTCTCCTCTTGTGCTATCATGTTTAGATCTTGTGAGCTGTCTATCATGATCAAGATCATCTTTATGTAATTCTCCTTGTTGTGTTTGCTCGGATCCGATGAATATTGAGTACTAAAGTTATTGCTTCATAATATATCATGTGTATGCTATTTAATGATCTTGCATGCTCTACGTTACTTGTGTATGCTCTGGCCAAGTAGATGTTTGTAACTCCAAGTGGGGGTATTTATACTCGATAGTAGGTTCATGTCTCTATTTAATCTGGGACAGTGACAGAAAGCTCTAAGGTTGTAGATGTACTGTTGCTATTAGGGATAAAACAGTATTACTTTGTCTAAGGATGATATTACTTACTTACTTTACACACAGTGCTTAAGGCGATAATCGGTTTCATGTAACTTAATACTGAAAGGGGTGCGGACGCTAACCGGAAGGTGGATTATTAGACATAGATGTGATTGGAACGGTCTATATATATTGTTGTAGTGCCCGAATAAATCTCACACTAGACACCATATCATTAGTATATGCATTGGGTTGCTTATCATTATTCTGTCAATTGCCTAGCTGTTATTTGTTTACCACGCATGGATGAATGTTATTATTATTTATGAAGAGACACCACTAGTGAACTGTGGACACCGGTCCTTCTCAGTAATCTGATAAAACCACAACTGCAAACCTGTTACTTTCTGCAAACATCACTTTTTATTCCACACATACGTTTAATCCTTTGTTACAGTAAGCCGGTGAGATTGACAACCTCACTGTTAAGTTGGGGCAAAGTATGTTGATTGTTTGTGTGCAGGCTCCACGTCAACTACACGCCAAACACTTTTCTGGCGCCGTTGATATCTCGGGGGAATTCTCATCTCCTACTGGTTCGACAACCTTGGTTTCATACTGAGGGAAATTTGTTGCTGCACTACTTCATACCTTCCTCTTGGGGTCTCCCAACAACACACCCACCGTGTGCATCATCACCCTGTCGGAAGGGGGAATCGTTCCCGGAGGGCTCTACGTCGCCATGACCGCCTCCGGACTAATGCATGAGTAGTCTAACTTGGACTACGGGTCCATAGCAGTAGCTAGATGGTTGTTTTCTCCTCTTGTGCTATATATCTTCTTCTAGCTTTACTACATTATGAGTAAGGTGTAGTGAAATTCATCGCTGTCCAAATTATTTTATTACAAATTATAGGCATGTTGTTTATAGTTTAGGTACGCCTGCACAGATGATGACCAAGCATCGTTAAGCGATGGAGTTAAGTTTGTGTGTAATAGGATGGGCATCTTGAATGTTGAATCTGATGCTATTCATAGTCATAGATGTTTGAGGGCTGCTTTTCAAGTTACTGAATATAATTTTAAATTCATTGCCTGAAAAAAATAGTTGCGTATAGATCTGGGCTGTAGGTTTACATATTTTGCTTAGGTTCCAATGCGTGCCTTTTTGAGGTGGATGATTTCTGTTGTAGGTGACGGTGTCTTAGTCCCTAATTTAGTTTTCGTAAAATAATTTTTTCCTTTGACTTATTCTGTATGCGATCCGCCTCTCTCGGATAAGAGTACCAAGAGATATGATATCGCAGCTGGGATTGAGTGTTTATGCTGAAGATGTTGATAAAGTTCTGAAAAGTATGTTGCTTGGGCGACCTGCCATCAAGAGAGAATCCATTCGGGTTCAAGCTTCGAAAAACTTATGGAAATCCACGAAGGTCAGAGGTGGATGCTTGGGAGAGCCTTGGTAAAAAGTAAATCCAGGAAATCAGGTCGAAAACTGGGTATAATGTAGATGATATAAACTATCGATTTTGCAATGCTGCATGTAGCCATTCCAAGAGTTGCATCGTATTGCTGGAGGTGCAGCTCTGATGGCGGACAGTGCTTGACACATGCACAATCTGCTACCAATACAATGGATGGTATAGTGAGTAAACTGCTTCACATATTCATCGATTTTGATGATGTGCTTCCTTTCTGTAGAGTGAAGATGTTGGAGAACGGTGCTCCGTTGAGCACCCATTTGGAAAAGCTTGCTAAAGGAATTGATCAGCTTGGCACGCGGTGATGAGTCAAGATTGGATGATGAAAACTAAACACTAAGAAACACGTACTCCGTACGTTATTACACCTGACACGTGTACCACGATGTCCTGTAGGCGGCGCGGCGAAGCACGCTGTTCGTCGAAAACAAGGTTTTAATGAGGAAACCCTAGTTGACGACCAGATGGGAGCGCATTAGCACCCGCACGTCCTATGCAGTGTGGGACCAAATTCGAAGGAGAGAGACGACGAAGGGACCAGAGCAAGGGTGGAAGACGAAGTCACGACCCTCACCAATGACGGGGCTGACGCAGCGGGCCACGGTGTCCCGAGCACCGGAGACGGGGACATCGCAACTGGTCGCACGTCGCCAGCGGAGGCGAGGAATAACCTTAACGCGGGGGGTAAAGTTATGTGGGGAGCTCGTTGTCCTGAGTGTCGAGTTTCATCAATAGTAACTTTTTAATTTTGAATTGATGTTCAAATCTGTTTTAGATGAATTTTATTGAATTGGTAGCACTCGGTTGACTGTTTAAAATATCATTTGTCGAGAATGTTTATCTTAATGTTTCACACAGTTTTTTGTGTTGTAGTGGTTTTGTTTGATGGTAATATACGAGATAATCGTGTCATGTAGGTTTGAACTTGTTTACACTCCTCACTGTACCCGTCTTCTCCAACCCGTGTCGCCGCTGCTCGTCGCGTTTTACTCCATGATCATCACTGCCGCCATCTCGCACCGATGTCGTCGCATCGTTGTCCAGCTCGTGGCCCTTCATGGTCTGTCATGTAGATAGTTCTAAAATAAAAATCTGAATATTTTCAAAATCTGGATATACTTTTTAAAAAACCAGTGTACCGTTTCTGAAGATGAACATTTTTTAAATATAAAAAATGAAATCTAATCGTTTTCAAAAAATAAAATTTTTCAAATATGACAATTTTGAATTATGAATCATTTCAAAAGAAAAATCAAATATGAACAGTTTAGAATTTGCACCATTTTAAAATGAACAATTTGCAAAAACTAAACTATCTCGAACATTTCCAAAACCTGAACCGTTTTCAAAGGATTTCCCAAAAGTAAGGACATATATTTTGAGCTGAACTTATTTCAATTAAAATATTGATCCCATTTGAATTTTTTAGTGAACCGAAACATAAATTATTTTTTGAATGATTTTTAAAAGTTAACAGAACATGACACTGAGCGGAAATTATTTTTTAACGATTCTGAAAAGTGAACAGAACATGACGGTGAACGGAAACTATTTTTAAACAATTTTGAAAAGTGAAAAAAAATGGTGGTGAGGGAAAACTATTATTAATAACGATCTTAAAAGTGAACAAGGTCGGTGAACGGAATCTATTTCTGAATGATTTTAATAAGTGAATAGAAAAGGTCTATAAACGTAAAATATTTTGAACGGTTTTCAGAAAGTGAACATTGTAGGTATTTGACCGGAAACTTATTTTGAATGATTTTTAAAAGTGTTCAAAATATAGAACGATTGTTTAGTGGGTCTTACCTTTCTATTTAGATGTGGAAGATATATAGATTATTTTTTTATTTTTATTTTGAGAATTTTTCCAATCATATTAGACAAAGATTATTAATAAAGGGAATAGCCAGCACGGTCCACGTCGATGAAATTGATGAAACAGAGCCTGACCCGGCTACGAGACATGATCGGCCTCGGAATCGTCAGCCAGCGATTAGTGCCGCTAAATATGCACTCAAATCCTTCCTGCGCATCCTCATCTGATCTGATCGATCGCGAAATCTCTCGAACTTGCCCAGCAGCTGTCCCTATCTATCTATCTATCTATCTATCTATCTATACTTCTTATAAAGCAAAACCCCACTAACTTACAATAAATGATTCTATCTTAACATGCAAGCTATCCACATCACTTCTTCTTTTAACCAATCAATTATCAACATCATCTCATAAAAATTAATTACTTATTGTCCATCTCTACATGAAAGTATCAACATCATTTTTTTCTTTAGCCATTAAATTAGCCACATCATCTTTTTATTTTGTGGTTCAATGATAAGACCACATAATTTCTCAATGTAATTACTAAATTAAATCACGTGTTATTCATGCATGCATATTTTTATAGTTTGCTTCACAGTTTAAGCGTTTATTTTGTTCTTAGTGATACACGCTCAACGACGCGGGGTATCCATCTAGTTCTTGCAAAGATCCATGCCGCCGACTGCGGCGAGCGCGTGGCGACGCCGCCCGATCCACGCCGTACAAAAGCAGCGGAGGATGGCTCTCGAGGTGCCGCAGAGCGCGGCACGCCCCGGACAGCAACGGCAACGGCAGCGATCGACCGGAGGGGCACGAGGTCACGACGACGGCGACGGCGCTCGGTTTCTTCCACCACGACGACGGCGCTGGCCGGCGGGGGGCCACGAAAGGGCCGGTCTTCGTCCCTTCCAAGTCGGCCACCCACCTCCTCGGCGTCCATGTTGTCGACGGCGTGCAGTTCTCCCGCCCGGTCGCGTCCCGGAACGGCCGCCTCGTCGTCGAGCTTCGGCGGGGCACGCGCTCCGACGGACTCAGGCTCTGCGTCTGCAACCCGATGACGGGTGACGCGGACGTTCTCCCGCCGCTCTCCGGCGAGGACATGCCCGGCTACTACGCATGCGCCCTCCTCACCGGCGAAGACGTGGACCCGCCGGTCTTGGCGCCGGCCTACTTCCGGCTGCTCCTTGTCTACAACCGTCGCGGCTTCACGGCGCTCCGCAGGTACTCGTCGTACACGGCAAGCTGGGGGCCGGAAGCCAAGGCCGAAGAGCGAATCTCCAACGGCTGGCTCCGCAACATGGTGCAGCCCACTGCGCTCCGCGGCGTGGTCTACTGGCGTCTTGCCTGGCACGTGCTGGGGGTGCGCATTGACGACGCGACCATGGAGCAGTACAGGGTGCCCTACGGCTGCCCTCAGCCGACGCCTGTGAACAAAGCTAGCAACGGCACCATGGGCGTCTCGCCGGAGGGAAGACTGTGCTTGGTTACCATGATAATGGCCGGGCCCATTCTTGGAGTGATAACAAGGGTCTTCCGGAAAAAGACCCTGACAACGACGACATGGGTGTAGGAAGATGAGAACCACAGGAACGGAGTAGGGATATCCATCTAGATCAGTTCAGACTGGAAGTTGCGACAGCCATGACGGCCCGGTGGTACTGCGACAAGAGCGGTGTGCTCTTCTTCACGCTCGGCCAAGGTAGCTCTATCCGTGGCACATTTGCTCTGAACCTCAAGACCAAGGAACTCGAGAAGATTGCCGACCGTGAATCATGGACAGACTTCTGCGGATATGAGATGGGAATGGAGGTCCCTTGTAGTGCCTCCCTGAATTCAAATAGTGGGAGCACTAGTACAATGTAAATTATAGACTTTGTGCTTGGTAGTACAAAATGTTATCATTAAATCACAATGATGAACAACGAAAATATTGAAAGGTGGCTATTTAAAAATGACTACCAGTTTGGGTGTGCGGTTGGATTTTTTTGGCAAATCAGACCACCTACGCAAGCGAATTTTGATAAAAAAGACTCCTCCCAATTTGAATTGCCAAAATTACCGCAGCCTGACGCCTCTAGCCGTGACAGACTGACAGCATACAATATGGGCTATTATGTGGTGTTGTCTATGGGTATGTATTTCGGTGCACGACCCACCAAATGAAAATCCTGCTCCTTTCGGGGCTTCAAACTTGGCACCCCATCCGGGAGCCACAACCATCGCCTCCATGATAAAGCTAAGCGAACATGCACGAGCATTAGCGTCAACAGGTTTCAGAAAACGCTGAAGAGATAATGCATCCAAAGACCATGTCTCATCCGTAAAAAAATTACTATGCTCGAAGGTGACAACGGGATGAACTGCTATAGTGTTAACAATTACTGTATTGCCACTCTACAGCAGCTGGGGTTCAGACAACTGTGTGTGGATTAAAAAAGGGGGCAACATCTGGGATTAATGTTATAACATTTGCACCTGGTGAAGATACATGACAGATTAAATGCCTGCAGAGACAAGCTTAGATTAAGAAAATAATGCAACCAAAGACCATCTCTGATCTGTGAAAACCCCGTATTGTGTTGATGTTTCACGAGGTGACAAGGGGATGAATTGCTATAGTGTTTACAGTTTATTTTCAGTCTACGGCAGCTGCAGTAACTATAAACGCATGTAAAAAACGGTGGGAGCAACTTACTGCTCAAATTTTAATAAGTTCCTATTACATTGCAATGTTAGTATGTCACACACGACTACTACTAAGATACTGCATCTTTCGTTCTGCTTTGACAGTTATGTTTACCGGTAGTTTGGTATGGCAGGCAATCGATCTCGTCCTTGACTGCCACCAGCACCCCGTCCATGGCAGACAGAGGCGCCCCTGCAACCCAGCAAATCAACGAACCACATATCAGGCGTAACCAACATTTTTCTTCTTCCTTTTGCAGCATACACAGTACACGCAATGAGAGCAATGGATCTGCACCGATCACTCTGCCTGAATGCGCCATGAATTCGGCAGATCAGCAAACCTCTCTGTCGCGCAGTACTGTTTTACATAAAATATTAGACACGTATTGTATAATTTAATATATATCTGCCTTGGCGAGGAGCTCCCACTGCTGCTCGATCTCCTGCGCGGTGAACTCGCGCAGGCTCCGGCTCTCGGCGAAGTCGTCCACCGCCGGCTGGATGGTGTTGAAGGAGGGGAGGCCTCCTCGGCCTCCTTCAATCCCGGCCACTCCTCCTCCGACTCGTGCTTCGGCTCGCGCTTTGGCTTGACGATGCGGGAGATTGCAGGATGTAGGGAGGACCTTGGAAATTTATGCAACCTAAAACAGATGTGCACGCGAGATTGCTTATAACTCACCGTAAATTGGACTGGTGATGGTGGATTGCACAAGTGTCTACATGGGCTAGGATTCCTGATAGACAGTGCATGAAATTATGGTTCTTTTAAACGTGTCACCGTAAATTTCTAAAACATCTTTGAGTCTGTCTGAATCTCACTATACCTGAAACCTCCATGCAGGCAGTAAGATACCTACTAAGGTTCTAGACTGAGTATATGTGCCAACTACTGAATGTGGCTAGGCATTTTGTGTTCGGTATGCAGGCAGCTAAGTTGATTCCATAGAATGTTCGGAATGATCCACCGGAGGTTGGTGAGACTGAAATATTTGATCTAATTCGATTGTTTTTACTGCTTCCTTTTGGTAACCAACAGATGTCACTTTGCAGGATAACATCAGTGGCAGAACGGAATCTGACATCAAACGGCAAAGCACAAACAGTATATACCCAGGCTTCTTCTCAGCATGCATGTAAGGATGGAGACAAGGCTTGCGGAATGGCAGTTAAGCTGGGAGAGCAGAAGAGTCTGCCAGGACGAGTAATGTGCTTCAGGCTGTGAGGATGTTTGAAATTGCACAATATTTTGGCGCTAAATTTGAGAGTTTCTGGAACAGACTCTGGTGCAACTTCTCTGTCTACGATGAAACCAGTGAGTTCGCCGTGAAGTCCTTCTCTGTTAACTACTTCAACTTGCTATAAGATAAATACTGTGTTTGGTGATGTCATTAGTTTCTGCATGCCTTCAGTGAAGCTAGCTAACCCAAAAGAATCATCTGATCTATGCAGAAACTATCCCCATCATGTGTTACACGCATGATAGTGATGCCAAGGTCAGAGCAAGGAACACTCTGCATGTTGTTTTGGTAAAATTTGCATCGATTAAAGATGGTTTACGCTTGCCGCTGCAAGCACAACATTATGTTTCACCGTGAAAGAGATCACCGCAAATTATCACTGAGTTGGTTCGTATATTATTCAGTTTTCTTGGGCTCCATCAATTATTCGCATCTAATTTGTCCAACTATACTCGTTGACATACCATAATTTTTGTTCTAATTAATTTCATATGCATGCAGGATTCATACCTAACGTTGACTTGCGGTTGCGGTGTGCTTTGATCCTACTTACATCGAGGTTGTGCTGAAGGTGAAGGGCGCCAATGAATCAGAGGTCAAAGAGTTGAGCCGTCTAGCTGTGGCATACCGTCGCTCGTGCTTGATAAACTGTCTTTACCCTTGTGCGCTTAGCATGCTGGAGTTGATATTTAGCCTAGTTTACAATTCTGTCGAAGCCGCAGTCCATGAAGGTCACCAGAGGGTCATGGCCAAATGGGTTTCAAGGGTGTGTTATCCACCGCCACCGCTAGAACCGAGTGCGTGAAAGTCAAGCTACCTGCTGTCGGAGACGATGGGTTGCCGGTTGATGCTGCTGATGGCATGATCAGCCTTTCACGGTTTTCCCACAACCACGTTTGCGTACCCGGCCTATCCCACACGTCCATCGGTTGGAGATCCGGGAGACCCGGGCGGGACAGCGTTGACGCGCAGCTAACTCGTCAATCTGCCTATCTGCTTACTATTACGTGCCTGAAAGCATGGTTACAGTTTGGCGCGGCGTCCCCGTTTTCAGGTGCGAGACAGCACCACCAGCACCAGCTGACAGGTGGGCTCGAATGCCCGTGCGCAGGGAGCTGCACGTCGCTCTGTCCCCTGCTGCAGGTCCTTCTTCTCCACCAGTCGATGACCGCCGCGGTGCTCAAGCTCGCGCTGGCGCTTGCCAGCCGTCGCGGCCATGCGCATGTCACGCCACTGCACGTCGCCTTCGCGTTCCTCGGCTCCTCCTCCTGCGCGCTCCAGCAGCATTGGCCGGGCGGCGCACGCGTCGCGGCTTACGAGCTGCTCAGGCACGCCTGCCTGCGCTCGTCGCACCCCGCGTCGTCGGCCACAGCCTCGGCGGCGCAGCACCCACTCCAGTGTCGCGCCCTCGAGCTCTGCTTCAACGTCACCCTTAACCGCCTCTCCACCTCCGGCCCATGCACTCGCCGCCGCCGTCTTCCGGGGCGCCCTTCGCGGATTCGCTCATCCGGCCAAGCCCCACGGTCTCCAACGCGTTTGTCGCCGCGCTCAAGCGCGCCCAGGCCAACCACATCAAGGTGGAGCTCGACCAGCTCATCATCTCCATCCTCGACGACCCCAGCGTCAGCCGCATCATGCGAGAGGCCGGCTTCTCCAGCGCCACAGTTAAGGCCAACCTCGACTCTCGAGGAGGAGAGCGGCCGCGCTCATGTGCATGACCTCTTCCTCCTCGTCCCCTCCCCCGCCGGTCATACCTCCGCACTTCTTCCTCGACCACGGCGGCATCGGCAATAGTATGTACTGTCGGCGGCTTGGGGATGTGGCCGCCGCAGCTCTTGAGCTCGCCGCGTCCGTACTGCAACGAGGACGTGAGGGCGGTGCTGGAGGTGATGCTGCGGAAGCAGGGCAGAAAACCAACCCGGTCGTCGTACAGCCCCGTCGAGCACATGGTCAGCGAGCTCGCCCGGCTCATCGGAATTGCTGCTCGCCGTCGCAAGGTCGCACGGTGACTGACCTGCTTGCTACAATGGTCTAAGCCTACGTTGGAGTTCGGATCACGCCGGAAAGAATGGTGGCGGGCGGCGCGGCGTCGGTGGGGGAAATGTGTGGCGGAGAGCATATCTGCTTGGTGGGTAAGGAAGTTAGGCGAGAATGGTGGGCAAAACATAGGCAGCCTGCCTGAGCGCAGGTTTGGGAGTCGCTAACCCCAAATGATGGCAGGTGGTGGTGGTTGACCGGCACACATCTTACAGCAGTGGGGGCGGGTGGGATAGGCCGGGGACGGGAACGTGGTTGTGGGATGTAGTTTTCTGCCAGTGTTGCTTGGTCCCTGTTTCGTCGCTATTACTGACTTCGGAAAGCAAGTATTGCCTGAGCCCATCGGAACTCAGTTTGAGCTATTTGCTTTGCTCGAAGCAGTGTATCCCCCGTTATATTTATGTTGTGTTGTTACTTGTTAGTCATCATATTATTATGCAAGCATTGAATCCGTAGTTTCTATGCTGGTGTTGTAATGCTGCTTGCTGCTGATGTAGTCTTTGTTAAACTTGTCCAAGTGGTGCTTTGTACAACTACTTAATGACGATACTGGAAATTCTTAAGTGGACTTTGAGCTGGTATTCTCCTTGCTCCGGTCGATGTATCAGGTTAAACGGAGCAAGACACCAAGTTATGAAAGCCAGTGTTGCAAGGTCCCTCTTCTGTCACGACAACTGACCGGCACTCATGTCTATCTGCTGAACTCATTTGAACTCTTGATTTGGTTGTGCTTGCTGGAATTCACAATGATCCATATCACAGATAATAACCAAATATACAAGCTAAAAACAGTCTCAAAGAAATTGTGTGATCTGAACAAGTGTCACAGGGAATGTATAGCACAATCATGTCAGGAAATATAGACTTGATGTACACTGTCCGACTCAACAGAATCAGCGCACACAATATGTGCAAAAACAAAGATACATTTTGAATAAACAAGCATGGGTATCGAGCTTCGAAAAATGACTGCATATTCCAAGTATCCATACAGCAGGAGAGGGCGACACTACAGAACCCTCAACTTGTCAAACACACCTCTTAAACAACAGCAGGGGGGCGTATCATCATCACCATCATCAAACATACATCCAACATGAAGAAAAGGGTCTGGGACAAAAAAATACAATTGAATTACAGACTAGCAGGGTATAATCCATCCTGTACTTCCTCCTCTAAGATGGCTCGGAATCCATCACCGAGCCACATGTGTTGTTCTTCTGGCACGTTGCCAACCTGAGCCAGGTGGCCACTATCGACGCCCTGAACACCTTGTGGAGGGAGAGGCGGCTTACTATGCTGTGAGAGTGTTGTTTCTACTCGAAGCCATCCATCATAGGGCGTTGGCCCCCTTCCGATGATGCACTTTTCGAGGACTGTTTCCGAGCTGCACCACGCCTGCTCTTGGCTTTTTTTGCCTTCATCCTCCGCTTCTTCTCGTTGGCATCGACCCAGGTGTATTCGGAAGGTATGTGGAACGGATCAACCTCATCTTTCCCACTCCTGCTGTCGCCGCTCTCACTGGACTGTGCACCACGGCCCCCTCTAACCCACGAATACCATGAGGCTGATCCTTCCGAGTCTTTGGACTTGGCGTCCTGGAACTGTGTAGGGCTCGAAGGTGGGGTAGCAAACTCGTCTAAAGGCTGTAGCTCTTCAAACTTTGTAAATATCACAATGACCCGTATTGTTGGGACAATAGGGATAGCAATCTGAAAAAACACAGGAGACTGTCAGAAATCACTATGTCAAAGTACAGCTCATGAATGGATGCAGGGTTTATCATCCAGAAGAAAATATGCAACAGCAATTTGTGTGAATAAGAAGAGTTGTAAATGTGATCTAGAGTTTTAGACAACAAACATTCCTTAAAGATAAGGTGCATCCTTACAGAAGCCATCGTTTCATGAAAACTCTGAAGGTAAATTAGCAGCTCTGTCCATCAATCCTGGTCTAATCAATCTTGAATCAAGTACTCATATGCATCGGCTAATTACTACTCCCTCCAATCCATAATAAGTTTCACTCATTTAGTTCAAACTTATTATGGATCGGAGGAGTAGCTTTCTATACCTGTTGATGCATTCTGGAATGGTGCATAATGGTGTTGGTTGGTATAACTGAATATAGGTTCAGGTGCATAACTCTGGAAAGACTTCACATCAGAGTATCAGACCACCAAATCCAGCATCAAACAAATGGAATTATGATCATGAACTCAAATTGGTTAGGGAAATATAACTCAGCCTGAGTCAACAGGCCAGGCTAAATAGATACTGTGTGTGGAAATTGTTAGGAATAGACTTGTTGTATTCCAGGAGGCCAAAGGCCACAATATAAAGGACATGTACAGGTGTGAATATGCAGGAAACCCCCTAATAGTGGGGAGTTACAATTAGACTACAATTAGACTATTATACTTCTAACACCCCCCCTCAAACTCATGTTGGGTCAACAACACTGAGTTTGGAGAGAAAGAAAACATGTTGCGCTCTAGTCTGTGCCTTGGTGAAGAAATCCGCTATTTGCAACTCTGAAGGCACATAATGGAGGGTAACAACCCGATCCTGCACATTTGCACGTGTGTAGAAAGCATCAACACCAATATGCTTGGTCAGCTCATGCTTGACCGGATCACGTGCAATACTGATAGCACCTGTACTGTCAGACAAAAGTGGAGTGGGTGTCGTAACAGAGACCCCAAAATCTGCAAGTAACCACCGTAACCAGGTCACCTCTGCAATCAACGAGGCCATAGCGCGCAGCTCAGCCTCAACACTCGAGCGAGAAACTGCTTTCTGTTTCTTCGTCTTCCAAGCAACCAGCGAACCACTAAGAAAAACACAGTAAGCAGAAAGAGACGAACGATCCGTGGGATCACTCGCCCACGTAGCGTCCGAGTAGCACTGGAGCTGGAGAGAACTGGAGCTAGGGAAGAAAAGACGACGAGTACTCGTACCACGAAGGTAACGAAGAACACGAAGAAGATGACCGTAGTGAACCGTGGTAGGAGCTGAGACAAACTGACTCAGAATATGAACAGGATAGGAAATATCCGGACGAGTGACGGCGAGATAGACAAGACTCCCAACGAGATGACGATAGCGCGTCGGATCAGAAAGGGGCTCACCATCAGTAGGACGGAGCTTAACATTAAGCTCCATAGGAGTCTCAACAGTGCGCTCATCCCCAAGAGCAGCACGAGCAAGAAGGTCCTGAATATACCTTTCCTGGGAGATGGAAAAACCATCAGAAGTAGAAGAAATCTCAATCCCAAGGAAGTATCGAAGAGGACCAAGATCAGTCATAAGAAACTGATCACGAAGACGAGCCTTAACAAAGCCGATATACTCAGGGTCATCTCCAGTGATGATCATGTCATCAACATAGAGAAGGAGAAGAGTGCGACCACGAGAAGAAGTGTGGATAAAAAGTGCAGCATCATGTGCGCTAGGAGAGAAGCCGGCGGCGGTCACCACAGAGGCGAAACGCTCAAACCAAGCTCGAGGGGCCTGTTTCAGCCCATAGAGAGAACGCCGAAGACGACAAACCATCCCATCAGGAACATAATACCCAGGAGGAGGCTGCATGTAAACCTCCTCACGTAACTCGCCATTAAGGAATGCATTCTGCACATCAAGCTGAGACACGGACCAACGGCGAACAGAGGCAACAGCAAGAAGAGTGCGCACAGTGGTCATATGAGCCACGGGCGCAAAGGTCTCATCGTAGTCACGGCCGTGCTCCTGCTGGAAACCACGAGCTACAAGACGAGCTTTATATCGCTCAAGAGATCCATCAGAGCGGGTCTTAATTTTATAGACCCACTTACACGTGATAGGACGAACACCGGGAGGAGGAGAAACAAGCTCCCAGGTGCCAGTGCGCTCTAGCGCAGCAATCTCCTCGGCCATGGCAAGCTGCCAGTGCGGATGACGCTCGGCATCCCTATAAGAAGTCGGCTCGGAGGTAATAGAGAGACCATACTGACTAGGAGAGTAACGGTCTGGAGCACGTCGCAGACGAACAGGTCGTGAAGAGGAAGGCTCATCGGCAGAAAACGACTCATCAGAAGAAGAGGAAGAAGAAACAGGAGAGGAAGAATCCGAAACCGGAGAACGAGGAGAACTAGGGGAACTAGACGGAGGAGTACTAGGAGAGGACGGTGCCGAGGTAGAAGGTGGCGCCGAGGTCGAAGGTGGGGCCGAGATCAAAGGTGGCGCCGAAGTCGAAGGGGGCGCCGCGGTCGAAGAAGACGCCGAGGACGAGGGGATAGTGGGAGGCGTATCCGGAAAATGAAGAAAGGATATATCACCCACCGGGTAGGTACCCGAGGTGGGGCAAGGATAGAAGGGACGCGTCTCATCAAACGTGACATCACGAGAGATGCGCAGCCTACGACCAACGGGATCCCAACAACGATAGCCCTTATGCTCATCACTGTATCCGAGAAAAACACACTCAACCGACTGAGCAGTCAGTTTGGTGCGTTCGCGAGGAGGGAGAAGGACATAGCAAACACAACCAAATAAACGAAGAGTCGAGTAGTCTGGAGAACTACCAGAGAGACGCTCGAGAGGAATACCACCCTGAATGGCAGCAGAAGGCTGAATGTTAATGAGATGAGTCGCCGTAGCAACAGTCTCAGCCCAGAAATGCGGCGGAAGGGAGGAAGCAATCATCATGGCACGGGTAGTCTCAAGAATATGACGATGCTTACGCTCGGCGACACCATTTTGAGCATGGGCGCCGGGACACGAGAACTGAGCAAGGGTGCCCTGCTCAGCAAGAACACCACGCAGATGCTGGGAGATGTACTCACCTGCAGAATCAGCACGAAAAACACGAATAGGCGTGGAATACTGAGTGTGTACCATGGCCACAAAACGCTGATAAATAGAGAGGACCTCACTGCGAGAGCGCATAAAATATAACCAGGTGTACCGGGAAAAATCATCAATGAATAAAATATAGTAGCGATGACCCCCTTTTGAAGCAAAGGGAGCCGGACCCCAAACATCTGAATGAACAAAATCAAACGGTCGCTGAGATGAAGACACACTAGTAGGATAGGGAAGCTGAATCTGTTTGCCTAACTTACAACCTTGACAATGTAAAGACGCATCTCCTGAGACAGACCCCAGAAGACCACTACGAACTAAAGACGATAAGCGGGAATCACAAAGGTGACCCAGACGATGATGCCACTGCTGAAAAGAGCTGGAGGCGGAAGCAGCAACCGCAGAAGAACTGGTCGATGAAGAAGCAGAAGGTGGAACGCGAAGCCAGTCTAACTCCCAGAGCCTCGGGGACTCACGGCTACGAGGGCCAGCTCCAACCAGGGCCTGAGTGTGGCGGTCCTGAACAGAACAAGAATCAGCGTCAAGGATGATGCGACAACCAGAATCAGTGAGCTGACTAGCAGAGAAAAGATTCATCTTAAGACTAGGAACATGAGACACATCAGGAACAGAGAAAAAGGAGGTAGAAAGGGAACCTCGACTGGAAACAGGAAGAGAGGTACCATCGGCTGTGATAACACGGACAGGAGAAATAAGAGAACGGAGAGCAGAAAGAATAGAAGACGCAGAAGTCATATGAAAAGAAGCTCCAGAATCCAGATACCACGGGGACGACATACCTGACTGTGTAGAAGATGGTGGGCGCGCAGTGTCAGAAGAGGTAGGCACAGAACCAGCAGTGCCCGACGAGGAAGATCCTGTAGCAGCGAGCAGACCACGAAGACCACGAATAATATCCTGCTCAGAGAGTGTAACTGTAGAAGATCCTGACGAAACAACCTGCTGACGAGCAACTGCAGAAGATCCTAACGAACCAGACTGCTGACGAGCAAGGTACTGCAGACGTAAACTGGGATCCCTCTTCCAGCAGCCAGAGAAATCGTGGCCAGTCCGGCCACAGTAGGAGCAGGGAGGACGAGTGGGGCGGGACTGACCACGAGACTGCTGAGTCTGACCCTGACCCTGGACCGGAGGACTGGAGAGGAGCGGCGGTGCTGAAGACCGCAACGAAGGTGCCGGCGCAGGGGGGCCACGAGTGGCAAGAACAGAGGAAACCTCAAGAAGTCCAGCACTGCGAAGGCGAGTCTCCTCAGCGCGAAGCTCAGACAGGACCTCAGAGAGCGGTACACGACCGCGAGCAAGCAGCTGGGCACGACGGGGCTCAAACTCCTTGCGGAGCCGAGATAGGAACTCATAGACGCGCTGAAACTCCAGATCCGCGCGCACAGTCAGACAGCAGGGACATATGCCACACACAGCTGTACGAAGGGAATCAAGCTGACGCCAAATAGCAGCACTCTGAGTATAAAACTCGTCAATGGTGGAATCACCCTGCTGAAGAGCATGCTCCTGGCGAACCACAGATAGGTAAAGAGCATCCCCAGACGGTTGATAACGCTGGCGAAGAAAAGCCCACTGAGCAGCAACAGTGGGAAGACTCATGAACTCGGCAGCATACTGAGGCAGAACGCTGGAAGTGAGAACAGCTGCAGCACGGGCATCCTCATCCATCCACTGAGTGAAGTCAGTCAGATCCAGCCGGTAGGTCGAAAGAGCGTCCGAATACTCCTGTACCTGCCGGTCATAAGCCGACATAGCAGAATCATCAGCACTCCTGGCTGCATCCTTGACCGTCTGAGTAGCGTCAGACGCAAAGGAGACGGGCGTCGGTGGAATAGGCGTCGTGGGAGCAGTGGGGCGCGGCGGACAGGGGACCTCGCTAGACAACACACCCCAAAGACGAAGACCGCGCATGTGGACGCGCATAAAGGCAGTGAAATCAGGATAATTCGCGCCATCAAAAATCACCGGGCAGCGAGGGATTGCAACGTAGCCCGAGGATGACATAACTCTCTTTCTGTGACGGGCGGGGCGGGCCGGGGCGGGTCCGGAGCTGGCGACGACGGGGCGGCCGGGGCGCGGCGGTGGCGGCCGGAGGGCGGCGGCGACCGGGGCGCAGGGGCGGCGACGTCGGAGAAGCTGGCGACGGCGGGGCGGCCGGGGCGCGGCGGAGGCGGCCGGGGCAGCCGGATGCTGGCGACGGCGGGGCGGCCGGGGCGCGGCGGTGGCGGCCGGGGCGGCCGGACGATGGCGGGGCGGCCGGGGCGCGGCGGTGGCGGCCGGAGGGCGGCGGCGACCGGGGCGCAGCGGCGGCGACGTCGGAGAAAAAAAAAATTACGATGGCGGCAAGATCTAAAACCGCTCTGATACCATGTTAGGAATAGACTTATTCCAGGAGGCCAAAGGCCACAATATAAAGGACATGTACAGGTGTGAATATGCAGGAAACCCCTAATAGTGGGGAGTTACAATTAGACTATTATACTTCTAACAGAAATAATCTAATGACCAATAGCACTATCATATTTTTCATCCAATTCTTGATGAACAGATACTAATTATTTAGTTAGCTGGTGCATTAAGTAGCTAACAGTACTACTGTTATCTTGGTAAGCTAGTATCAGGCTTCAAAATATACTAAAAGTTGTCAGGTCGCAATGCAAAGCTCTAGTGTTGGGATAATACTAACTCCAGCTCTAACCCTCTAAAAAAGAACCAAGATCAACAAAAATAAATGATTGTGTCCATGTATAGAAGTGTTAAGGAATAAATAAAAGTTTCAGACAGCTACGCCCATTGAGAGGGGATGCTAAAATGTCGATGGAGTAGGTTGAATTGGTGGAAGACACGAATTGATGCGTTGTAGTGCAATATATACTTTTAGCAGTTTCTGAAATCTGATGATTGAACTGAATGTTAGAGCATCGACACACTAGGCATGCTCAAAGGATTTAAAGTTGATTTAACAAAACACAAAAGGACATGGCAAACTACCAAAACAATCAATACAAAATAAATATTAGGTTCTAGTACTACATACTGGCGACAGCTTCTCGTCTAAATCAGCAGGCAAGACGGCCATGAGGTACAATCAGTTGATCTTCATTCAAAATCAAGGGAAATGGCATCAGTTGGCACATATATAACGAGTTGCATGCCAGCTATCCCATTAGGGCTTTTTCTTCTTCTTCACCGTCAAAGTAATCTAGAGCATCTCAGCCCTCAGTGAGACAACTCCAGCTGTCCTCATCCTCGCGTCATAAGTAGTCTCTAGCAAGGAGCAAAAGCACCTCAGAGTCCTGAAATAAAGCAGTCGAATGTCAAAATCAAACATCTCTAAGGATCTTTACTAGGCACAAAAGATGACAACAAAAATATCGATCAAGTAACAATAGTTATGCATGTTATCAGCAGAAATATCAATTCAACTAATGCGCATAATAATACTAAGCAAAAATTGTCTACTCAACAGACATAGTTAAACACTACAGAGATATATGCATCATGTCAGTATGTTTTTAACACTCATCATACAAGCATAAAAATGGGAAACAAAGCAACCTGACATGTGAGCTAAAGATATCAACACCAAAACAAAACAAGGTCTAACACAACTCACATTTTCCACGGAACGACGCTACAACTTTGTAAAAAATCAACATCACCATCCAAGTTAAGGGTTAAGAGAGGTACCTATGGGTGCCAATGTCGACGAGCTCCTAAGGGCGGCGGCGGCGGCAGCAAGGTTGCCGTGGTGGGGCGAGCTCCTGCACGACACCTGGCCTACAGATGCAGCAAGTACGTATGAGAACAAAAGGTAGTAAACAGCCTAATACACTTAGCCAATTAGAATAATGTAGAAATCAGCAGAAAATCAATCTCAAGATTTGCCAGATTCATCATACAACATTTCCAAAAACAATGTCTAAAATATGCAAAGAAGACAAAATGGACAGCAATAAGAATGGTGGTTCAATTGACTGACCATCTCAAGTCAGCTACTTTTGCACATCACGTCAAT
Source organism: Poa annua (assembly GCA_026929855.1). Taxonomy (NCBI): domain Eukaryota; kingdom Viridiplantae; phylum Streptophyta; class Magnoliopsida; order Poales; family Poaceae; genus Poa; species Poa annua. Next base: position 86,862,364 of record CM049430.1, read on the forward strand.
GTTTTGTACATGAATGTTTTGCCAATCGCAGTGCCCGGCGGCCCCTCACGTGCGTGCAGCAGCCTCCCAGAACCACGGCTGTGCGATGTCACTCGTCAGACACTCAGACCCCTCGCCATCTTACCGTGTCACTGCCTGCATGCAGCAAAATAATACGAATTAAGAACAATATTTAACAGATCATACACAAGAAATTGCTTGTTCTTAACATTACATGGGTTAGATAGAACTTCTGCACTAAGATTTAGAATACAATCTAGCAAATAAGAAAACAATCCCTACTACTAAACAACACAGAAGATGAGCTGCAAGAGCACTTGTGAGTGCCATGAACAAATCCTAGCAAGATGGGAGCAGAACTGCTATTGTTTTTCAGATTGATAGAAAAATGAGGAAAAGACCCGAGGCAAAACCTCAGACTTGAAAAGTTCGTTTTAACCAAACCAAGCATCATGTTCATCAACATGAGCATATACATATTGTTCTAAGCAATTATTAAGAACAAGTATAATAGAACACATGTTTTCTCAAGGTTCAAACCTTGTTACACGTCACATACAGAAGAGACTGGGTGTGTCAACCCGCTTGTATTAAATTCTGGACTAGATGATTTCCAGTTCTACAAGTATCAAACTCCCGCAGAAAGCATGACATGTGTTGTCCAAACTCTGGAGCTTTGCATCAGATATAAAATATGGAAGGCAACATATCCACACTTGCCTCAAGACACAAATGTACCTAGATGACAGAATTCGCTAACCTATTATCCATTGCATTTGGCAAGAACATGATGCACACATAGTCTGCAGCAAACCATAGATTGGGAAACAACAGGGTTGGATAGTGTGGTGTTACCTTGACGCCCTACTTGATGATGATGATGATGCAGTCAAGGAAGTGCTGGTCGTTGATCAGTAGGACGGCGGCATCAGCAGCTCGACATATGGTGGCCATGGTCGACTAGCCAGGAAAGGCATTGGTGCTACCAAATCGCACAACGGTGACTGACGAGTCACCCTGGCTATCCCTACACAAGACAGTAGAACAAGGTGATGAGAAACAAATTTAATCTTGGTTAAGACTCAAGATAATAATTCGTAAACTAGCAAGCCCAAAATTATCACAAAGCCCGTCTATTAAAAACAAAATAGCATGCATGGTGGCTGCAACTACACATATACAAACAACTAACAGAAAGTAAATCTACACTTGTTCTCAATCGTTTCAATTTACATCTAATCGAAGTATCTCATCAGTGACACTTTGTGCATTTTCAGCACCAGTTGACATGCATGCAAAACTAGAATGCTACCCTGAGAAACATGACTAGATTTTAGCATACATGCAAAATCAGGCATGTATGTATGGATACTAATTGATCAGCTAAACAAGCAGAACCACTGCCCTGTTGCACAAAGGGAGCATTATTCTTACAAGGGAAATGTGTAGATCATACAAACATACCACCAAGTACTATATAAGTAGATCGTCATCAGCTCGATTGCCAGATCACATAGTGACCATCCCTCAATCCATGACTTCACATAACACGCAGAGGAGACACGCAAAGAAGAACCAGCTCACCTAAGCCATGGAGACCAACAAGAGAACGCCGCTGCCACACACTGGCCAAGATTCATCCCAGCCTATCTCCTTTACCTGAAATACAACAACAATAACATAAACATATATTAGGTTCAAATCACCAACCAGACCAGCTCCCACAAGTTCATTACAGTTAAAAAACGTCTTAAAATAACAACTCAAGCACCAGAACATTACATAAATATCTGGTCCAGTCCACACACAGTTGGCTGGAACTGCAGACAAATAAACAGCAAGTAAATCGTTGCACTTGTTCCCAATCCATTTTTTAGTTTACATCTAATGATCAAATCATCTCAACAGTGATCACCAGATTTCACCATAAAATGCAAAACTAAAATGCTTCCCTCACCAGATGTTCATTGTACATGCAAAATTATGTTTTTATGGGATGCTAATTCATCTTTAACTAAACAAAGATAACGAACTCACTGATGCGCAACAGGAGCAGTTATTCCCACAAAGTAGAAAATATACGTACATCACACGCACACTAGACCCAGTACTAAATAAGTAGTAATAGATTGACATCGGCTCCAGATGACCAGACCACAGAATAACCATATACCTTGACCCATGATTTCAGCACATGCAGACCACAGAATAACCATATGACTCGACCAACAAGAGGCCACCTCTCCCAGCCTATCTCATTCAAGTGAAAAATAAATACACAAAGGTAGTCCCCAGGGTTCAAATGCAATCAGGCCAGCTCCAACAAGTGCAACCACATTAAAGCAATACCAGAACCCTCTTATAATAATAACACGAGCTACCTAAGCCAACAAAGTAGATGTCATTGTCATTTGCATGGAGTGTTACGGGGGTACTAGGTTCAGATGAATGGGTGAGATTGTTAATTTAAATAAAAGGATTGACCTTTTCATTTTAGTACATGGAGTGTTACGGCAAATAACTACAAAACTGTTATGGTACTGAGCAAAGACATGAAAGGACATGCAAATTTAGTGTGTTTCAGCAAATGACAAGAAAAAACGGTATCCAGATAAAAGTTTCCCATTTTACACTAACACTAACATAAACAGGTTTCAACAATATATTAATTCCTAACTATCTTCTCTGGTTTTGGCATCTGAGATGTCCACGCTGTTGGACGATAATCCTTAATATTACTGCCACTGTGCATACCGGCTGCACTTGTACCTAACAAATATAGTTGGTTAGTTTGGTATGTAAATTACCACGTACAGTATATGTACACATGCAAGTCATCAGTGAAAAACTGAAAATCAATGGGCGCAGCTCCTTTTCCTCTCTCTCACGCTTTCATACTTGGAATGGAGCCCTTGTACCTAACCAATCCCGTTGTTCAAAGGCACGAATCTATGCCGATGTGAAGCAATATCCCAGCTACTTGGACAGATGAATTTTTCACCACAGTTGAAGTAAAGGTTTCACCAGAAATCCTCACAAGAACACTTCCCATCTTTGAAATGGTGAAACCGATACAGATCTCGCACAATGATCTCCCTATCTGTGGCTTGGCTTACGTACTTGATTGCTTCATGACAGTCCACACAAACACGAAGATTCTTAAAGATCCTAAGTGGAGTACCACTCGGAGTGCTGATGATCCCAAACGCAATGGCAAGCTTCTCACTGTGGAACTTCAGAGCTGTTTCCCTTTGTTCCTCCTCTACATCATGAGCAACAAGATCAGTTCTACTTGTGTACCCCAGTTCCTTCAGTCTCTCCATCAACTTCTCCATGTAATCATAAATTTCAGCTGATCTTGGGTGTTCCATATCCCCTGCGACAAATGTATGCACAACATTCTTCAGATGGATCCAAGATCGCCCAGGTTGCTTCCAGACCCTCTTTTCCCTCATCGAACTTCTAACCTTCAATGTGTCAAGCCATTTGCTGTGAGTGGCATACATGTTTGACAGCATAACATAAGATCCAGCATCACATTGCTCCAGTTGAATCAAATTTTCAGAAGCAAGTTTTGCGTGCTCCATGTCCTTGTGAACTCGACAAGCTGAGAGTAATGTCTTCCAAACAATAGCTTCATGCTTAATCTTGTTTTCCTTGATGAAGCTATTTCCTCTGTCGAGCAGTCCAGCTCGACCATAAAGATCGACCATGCAATTGTAATGCTCAATGCTCGGAACAATTCCATATTCTTCTTGCATAAGCTTGAAGAAGTAGTCTCCTTCACTGACCAATCTGCCATGGCTACAGGCAGATAGAACACCAACGAGGGTAATCTCATTTGGTGTGATCTTTTCTGCAGTCATTCTGTTGAAGAGCTTTATGGCCATTCTTCCTTTCCCGTGTGATGCGTAGGAGCACAGCATTGAAGTCCAGAGAGCAACATTTTTCGTGTGAGCTCTGTTGAATATCATGCAAGCATCGTCTAGGTTGCCACACTTAGCATACATGTCGATGATGGCAGATGCCAATGGCGCGTCAAAACTGTGCCCTAGCTTCTCTATGCATCCGTGCACTTGCCTACCTTGTTCAACCATCCCTGCATTTGCACATGCTGCAACTGCACTGGTGAGGGTGAACTGATCTGCAGCAACCCCTTTACGCAGCATCAAACGGAAGAACTCAAAAGCTTCTTCCTCCCTGCCATTCTGTATGTACCCAGCAACCATCGTGCTCCATGCAAAGTTTGTGTCACCGGTAAACTGTGGCCATCTATCAAAGATTAACACAGCAGACTCCATTACGCCGCACTTGCAGTACATGTCCATGAGAGAGCTCCGAACAAATGCGTCGGTTTCCAGTGCAGCTACCAGCACACGGCCATGGAGCTGCTGACCAAGGTGTAGCAAGGAAAGCATGCCAGCCAAGGCAAGCGCCGTGGAGTATGTGTAGTGATTAAACGCTACCCCAGCTCGTGCCATATGATATAGGCGGTCCAGCGCCTTGGCAGGGCAGCTATTCCGCATCAAGCCGCTGATGACCGTGTTCCAGCTTGAAGTGTCTCGCACGGGTGATTCATCGAAGAGCTGCATGGAGCCAAGAATGTCGCCGTTCTGCAGACATGCGCTGATCACAATATTCCAGGAGACGCTGTCTATCTCGGCCATTGCTGTAAATGCCCTCTTAGTACGGCCGTAGTCGCCGCACTTGGCGTACATGTCGAGAACAGCATTACACAGCACCCCGTCGAGATGCACCCCATTCCTGAGCATCCATCCATGGACGCGCTTCCCTGAGTCCATGTCGCGGAGCCCCGCACAACACCTGAGGACGGCTGCAAGAACAAAGTTGTTTGGCGCGGCTCCAGCTTGGGCTAGCATCTCCGCAAACGCACCCATGCCATCCCGATGCCGGCCTCCGCGCGCACAGGCCGCGATGACTGCCGTCCACGCGGATGAGCTCCTCGTCTTGGGTGTTTCGTCAAGCACCCTGCGCGCACTGTGGAAGTGGTGGCCGGAGCTCCCAAGAAACAGGACACGCTCGCGGGGAATCAGAGCCAATCCTCCTCCTTGGGAAAGGGATAGGGGTCGCTGGAGAAGCGGCGCGGAGGAGGGGGTTGAGGATTGCAGCGCACCCAGAGCTTTCCTTGCTGCGTACCTCATGAATCGGACGGCCGCTGGGCGCTGGCTGGCTGGAAAAACTTGGAGGCGAGGAAGCGCCGGACGGAAGGGCGCCCCTAACGCCGGCGCGCTTGGAGGCAGAGGCAGAGGCGAGCGGCGGGGTTGGCTGTTGCAGGAGCCTTGATCCTGAAGGGAGGGCTGTTTCGGTTCAGTTGGCTGTACCTGTACTTTCGAGATGATGTTGGTGCTCTGCTGCGCTCATGGTGTTGAACTTATTGAATAGGTTTCTGTACCCTGTAGTTTAGAAATGTTTTTGGTAGTCTGGGTTTGCATACCCTGTTCAGTTGCAGCAAAGACAAACCTGAGGCGAGGGCTGAGGCCTATTGTATTATCAATTTTCACGATAATGAAAATTGGGGGGGCCGTTTGTAACTATCTATTTGCATCAATTGGAAATATAGAAAGCCCAAGGCACTTATTCTTCGTTTGAGCTGAACATATATAGGAGGCTTTTACTTTACTCTAACTTTCTAAATGTGAATGTGCCAAATTTTACAAAGATGAATACAAACCAAGAGAATATTACATTTACAAATAAAGTGCAGTTAAACATTGCATGGTTAACACAAATATCATTGAAACTCCGTAGTAGATTAACTAAAGATGACATGACAGGATGGAAAACATTTTTGTTTAAAAACCAACCATAAAGCAACACCAAGTTTTCTGCATCGTTGGAGAGAATCAACACCTTCAATCTATTGGAGAAAATCTAAAGATCTCTGATAAAGCAGTCGTATAGGAACAGATATTGCAATGCCGGGCAGCTCGTTTGGAGCTGATGAAAGAAACCTGAGTATAAGTTAGCACTGGAAATATGCAGCCTCTTCAAGAAGATTGAACTGAATACCGCGGTATCGAGTTCCAATGGTTTGCCAAAATTGACAATTTTTACAACCCGTGCGTTATGCTCTACTGCATGGGAGATCCACAGGTTTGCATCTTCGTAGGTTTGTGTCTCCGTAGCCATTGTCGGTACTCGAATTGTACACGAGCCGGAACTCGTCCAGGGCAAAAGGGTCACGGTGCATCAGCAAACTGTTGACAAAGTCCTTGAACATTTCCTCACGCTCAAAGTCATTCTCAGCATCTATGTCCTAAAATTCCTCGAAAGACACGTCAATGACGAGCAGTGACCAGACCACCATAGGTGGCGCCAGTGCGGCCCCTGCAAGGATGTATACACGGCCTCCCGTGAGCTCAGCTGGGACATGACACGGCGGAGGAGGTCGTCGGGGAGGACGCTGATACTGTCTTCCGGGCTGGCCGACGCCCCAGACATGGGGTAGGGCTAAGAAGCCTTTCGTCGAACAGGTGGTGTGCACGGATGTTGCAGCAGGGCAAAACAAACAACTGAGAGTAAACCGTAAAATCTGCAGGTCGGGGCAAGATTTGCGACGGGATGATGAACACAGAGAGAGGAAGATCAGAATGAAATGGGCACGATGAGAAGAGAGGATCAATGAGCGGAGGTGAACGGAATGGAGAGCATACCTCCCGTGGCTGCGTGAGCGCACTCGATTATGTGTCCGTGGAGAGGCCGTCCTCGGGCTTAATACTTTCTTTCTTTTTTCTTACTTTACCCTCTCGTTATTAATACCTAGTGAAGTGACCATACTAAAAAAATAGCTCTTTTACAGTACTTCCGAGTACTCCCGGTGGAAATAATTCTGTCCATCCGATCAGCGCAATTAGTATAATATTTAATTAACTTAACGGTTTTGCTAGTTATAAGTCGTCTAAGAACTCACGAGTTCTAAGTAGTGTCCACCACCGTTTGATCATGCGCCAAGGTGTGTGCGTTTTTTTTCACGTTTTTTCAGTTACAAGTGGTTTGCAACTGAATTTTTTTCAGTTACAAGTTGATTGAAATTGAATTTTTTTAGTTACAAGTGGGTTGTAACTGGATTTTTCGGTTGCAAGTGGGTTGCAACCGAATTTTTTCGTGACAATTTTTGAATTTGAACATTTTTAGACAAAAACTCATGCGTACGTTATGTTTACGTCACCCAACTAAGAACTCACGAGTTCTAAGTCGAGTAAGTTCTAGGCACGCCCCTTAACTTAATGAAGGGTATTATGATAACTTACTACTCAGTAACTTCGAACTACCCGCACGATCTGCCGAGTGACCAACCCGCACACGATCTGAACACACGCCATATGTACGGGTCCGGCATCGGCCATCACAGACTCCAGTGGCGGAGCGTGAACAAAATGTAAGACGAGACAAATTCCCCCAAAAACAGAGAATATGTATAAAAATGAGGCAAGTAAAAGCACACATAAGACAACTGATATATATAATACTGTCAGGATGATATATATCAACATCTTCACACAAAATACATCATATATAAATGGTTCGAATATACTTGGGTATATGATATTGGACTAGTAAGTTTATGCTCCAATCTCCATAACCAAGACATCAAAATATGACAAATAACTAGCTACAGAATTCCTCTTTGGTCCTCTTTGCTCCAATCTTCGTAGCTACAAAATATGACAAATTAGATTTCGTAGGTACTCCAACCTCAATAGTTGTGCTTTTGTGTAATATATACCCTATTTTACTTTTCAAGTCCATTTCAGTTTTTTGTTTTTTCATTAATAAACCAACACTCAGGCAAGACTGAGATGAGGCCAGTCCTCTTGTATGATTTTGGTTAATATGATTTTGTTTCTTTGGTACTCTTGTATGAACGGAATGTACAGTCACTGCACACTTGCGAAAAAATAGAAAGACTTGGTTATCAGATATTCAGAGCAAGAGGAGTTTATTTACAGGCTCTAACTGAACATTTCCAGTGGAGTGGACACAAACAATTCGTTCAGCAAACTTCACACCATCAAGAATCTACTACCCAACACTTCACCATTGCCAGCGTCTGATCTTCTCTAAGAATGATTTGGCAGATTGGATGCAGGACTGAAACAGAGAGCTAGACAGGGCTAATGGAGTCATCGAGCAAATCAGCGAATCGGACCGGCGGCGGCGGCACCGCCAGCGCCCGGCACACGGGGCACGTCGGGTGGCCGGCCTTGAGCCACTTGCCGATGCACTTGTCGTGGAACCGGTGCCCGCAGCGCGGCAGGTCCCGAAGGAGCTGCTCCTCCCGCATGCCGGCGAGGCACACGCAGCACTTGTCCTCGGCGCCGCCGCCGCCGCTGCCGCCGGTTTCTTCGTCGTCCTCGTCGTCGCTGAGCCTCAGGAACGACTTGGCGGCTGAGACGGAGACCCCCGAGTCTGGCGAGAGCCAGACGACCATGACGACGATGTTGACGAGGCAGAGCCCGTATGCGACGACGTCCGCCTGGCTGCGCTCGAAGACGACGATGATGAGGGGGACGAACACCATGAAGACGAAGGCCAGGCAGCGGTTGGCTAGCAAGGTCCCCGCGGCCGCGGCGGCGCCGGCACCCGGCGTCGTGTCCAGCAGCGGCGTCAGGACGGGCGGGGCGTCGTTCTGCCGCGACGTGGACGGCAGCAGCTGGTCGGCGCGGGGGGGCATGGTCTGGTTGTACCAGCGCGCGAAGCAGTAGAAGAGGAAGATCTGGAGGGAGAAGCTGCCGGTGAAGGTGGCGGCGACGACGCCGTAGTAGTCGTAGGCGAGGCGGGTGGCCAGGAGCAGCGTGAGGAAGGTGAAGGGCAGGTCCAGCCACGGGAAATCCATCGCAGCCGCGCCGCCGGCGAGGCCGCGCGCATCACACTCGCGCGCTGCCCGGGATGAGATCCTCTTCTTCCCTTAGATCCTCAGCTGGAAGAATCCGTGAAAGAACAGTGTTTTTGTGGAGGATTCTTGGTCGGATTGTGTCTATCGCTTCGCAAATTCGCCTCTTTCTTGCGGGAACAAGTCAAGAGGAATTAAAGTCGAGAGAGAGCACTAATGAGGCGTTAGCTGCCCACGTAATCAAAGTGATTATTCGAGCGAAGCAACCTATGGACAGAGTAGTCAAGATTTTAATATTTATTCGAATTTGTCGTGGTGATTGTGACATATTCACGGTTGTTGTGAGATTGATGTGTTGTACACTTTGAATATTTTCTCATCGCACTGTACACTTTTTTTTGGAATTGTTATTGTACACTTTGAATCTTCTACAGCATCATAAATGATTTTTCGGAGAAAACAAAACTATGTTTAGCCCTCAGTGATAGCTATCTACACCTTACCAAAACAGCAACATATCTCGACCGTTAACGAGTGCGTTGCGATGGTGACGGGAGAATAAGGACTATCTTGTTCTCTCTCTCAGTTCATTGTCATTTTCGTTATAAGAGAGTGGATTTAAGATTGCGTTAAATCTTCGGAGAAGAGTGACAACTTCGTGTTCCTGTCAAAACTCGGTAGCAGTAAGATCATCTCTAGCAGGTCTTCGAATCTATTTCACGTGATGTGGCGAGTATGCATTTTAAATCATTTTATGACCTTTGTATCGTCTGGTTCGGATATGAATCCCCTCCCCCACCTCCACTATATCAGTAGTGTCAGGGCTATTTAGGGTCAGCTTGATCCACTTCGCCGCATACATCTCCTCCACTATAGGGTTTGCCAACTCCGGTAAGCAATTAGCCGCATCTCCGCTATAAAATGGAGCAGGAATTTTATGGTGCGCATTTCGCCTTGCGGTTCCGTCGTCGGCACGGGGTCATCGATGCCGGCCTTTGAGTACTCCGACTCCTTACGACGAGAAGTACATTGCTGCCGACGACTATTCATATTCCCCACTCATCGAGGCCATCACCGACCACGATGCTGATAAGCTCGCCACAATCACCATCGCCGATAACCTCATGGATCGAGCACATCTAGAAGAAGTACTTTCGCTCCGTCATCGCTCATAGAAGGTTCAACCATTTAGTACAACCAAACTGTTGAACGACGACCGCCTTGCGCACGTCCTCTCGTTGAGCACCGAGCATGCAGCATGCGGGAGGGAGGAGCGCCACAAGCACCTAACCCCGCGCGACCTAAGGCGTTGATACGACAACTAGTGTGGTGATATCGTCCCTTTTGGTTTGGTTAGATCTAGAAATAATCTAGTTTAAGAAAATCTAGTAAAAATTATGTTTGATCTTGTATTTATGCTTTGCTAGCACATGAACTAGTATGTTTGTCGATGATCAAAATACAGAACGAAGTTTAGTTTTGTACCAAATGTTGTTGGGGTGATATGCTAGCTAGAGAATAGAGATGCTGTAAGCGGCCCGGCCGCAAAATCAACTCGCTATGACCAGGGGATGCAAATTGGGGAGGTTTCGCTCGCCCATGGAATTAGAGACGAGAGGTCTCACCGGATGGATACCGACGACTCCCGGCCGTCGCTGTCCGATCTACCCTGTCGACTGTGGAGCACTAGGACCAAGTGGGCGAGGCGTGAACTACGCGTACGAGCCTTTGTCCGGGGGCTCCAAGCAGCATTGCAGCGTCCCGGTCGCCGTCGCCGCTTGTTTTTCTTCTTCTATAAACAAACGAAGGATGGACGATGGATATGTCCGCAGGAACAATGGAGAGCGATGGCAGTGGGTCCCAGCATCCAGTTGCACAACGAGACGTGCAAACCAGTTACTTTCACCTCCGGTTGTTGCCGATCGTCGACTGCCCGTACCGTCCAAACGGAGCCAAGAGGAAAACAAATATTGAAAAGTCTTGAGAGAAAATATAGCCTCTTGTTTATATTCTTAGAGAGAGAGAGAGGTGTTTTGCCTCTGAGTGAATGCCCACCTTTATTTAAAATTGATCTTAATATGTGTTCGCAAAGTCGTTTCATGAAAAATAAAAATAATTATTTCCTGTGCGGAAAAGATAAACCTGTTGCTAAAATAACCCTTCTCACGACATTTTTTTTTTGCTTTTCTATACAAATCACAAAAAATGTGCTTTTATTTTTCATAAAACAAGTCTGTGAACAAATAAATGTATCAGAAAATTTTATTTTAGTTTTTTCACATTTTAAGATGTGTTTTTAAATACAGTGTGCATATGCATCTAGGAGTCAAAATGGATTCCACATATACTTTTGATATTTTTTTTATACTTTTGAGTGAATTTCACCGAGCTCACAACATACTTGAAAAGCTTTCAACCAATTTCACAGATATTTCAGTTCACTTCATCCGAGCTTTCAACCCCGATGGAACAAGTATGAACTAGAAAAAAAAAGAATCTTGAAAAAATGAAATAGGATTGAAAGTGTTAGGATTGTGTCCAATGGTCCCTAGTGGTTGCATCGTCATGGAGGTCTCATTGGTGTGGCTTGCGCAAGGATCTAAGTCAGGGATGGATCTGGTCGTGGTGGTTTCATGTAGTTGCGGCGTAGCGTGTAGGCATGGGCATTAATTTTGTTTGATTGTTAGGTTTTTCATTAATTATACCAAAAAAATAGTTAATAGTAGTTCATTAACCAACAATTCGGTTTTGTGTTAACTACCGAATTGACTAAACAATCATGATGGTAATGGGTTGACCCCGTACTGGCCTTGGGCCTGGACCAATTGGTGTTTTGGTTCAATCCAAAATCTGGCTATGATATAAGTGGTTTCAAATGTGGAGGAAACGATTGTGACAACAGAAACACATAGTTAATATCTAGAAATTTTATAACTACACATGAAGAATGTTTCCTCCACAAGATAAAAATCATGAAAACAGCAAAAATATTATCTCCATAATATCACTAGCATCGTCGACGGAATGTCTCCATAGTACTAACATTCTGAGGAAATATGCAAGCAGACAACAAACATACAAAACATAACATAAGGAATGTAAATAACACATCATCATATGAATTTTCTTCCGCGTGAGTCAACATCATGGACGTATCAGAACTTTCATGACTTTGTTTCATCATATGACTCAACATCGGGATTGTCCATTGATCACACTTGTTTTAGTGTCCCCATATTTTACATATATCAAATGGCAGAACATGGTTGTGGATGTGGCTTGTTTTATCTAGAAAAAAATACCACTTCATTTTATCCAATTAGCTGAGTGCTTATTTACCAATGAAATTTTTGCATACCAATCAATGTTACAAAATAGACGCAAAAATGTGAAGGTGTATTTTCATATATTAGTTTTCAAATATATAAATGACAACTATATACTATTCTAAAAATGTACTCTCTCTGTTTCACAATATAAGATGTGTAGGTTGTGTACATGTTGTCTAGATTCATAGCAAAATAAGTGTACTCATACACTAAAATATGTCTAGATACAAGTTTAGACATGTGCATGTGGAAAAAGGCTAAAACATCTTATATTGTGAAACGGGGGGAGTATTTAAAAAATTGGTGATGTATCTAATAAGGTCATTTTGACACTGTAAAGTTTGATATTTTTTTGTCAATCAGGTCATTATTGACATTTAACACAATTATACACGTTATTTTACAAAACAAAGATACACGCCTAGGCAGATGAAAATGCACAACTATAGAGCTAGTAACATTCCTACATTTTTCTAGAGGAAGACCGTAAAACATACTTGAGAGATGTCTATGGATTGTATTGATATAAGAATCAATGAATTACTTTATTTTTTGTGGGATTCAATTATGTTAGTCGAAACGTTGTTTCATTGATTCATATAATAAACAAAAATGATAAGGGCATTGTCAAAGATGCCTTAATTCTATGACCCGTTTTTTGTTTGAAATCTTCCATGACCCACTTTTTTTTTGAATTAAAAGCACTGTATATTAAGTTAGCAAGCCGCCTCATTAAAAAACTTACAATCCACTTAGGTACCCTAGTAAGAAAAATAGTGTGTCAGAAACTTGTTATCCGCGATCAAATAGTCACATCGTTCAGGAGTTTATCTAATATAGCACTAGGGGGTTCATCGACCCAATTACAAGAATTCTTACTAAAAACAAGACCTAGCAAGCTCGTGCGCGACTTCGTTTGCTTCCCGCTTCTCTGTAGTGGTATTGTTCGTCGAATTGAAAAATACTAGTCATCTTGTCGCGGCGATACGCCGCACCCGTTGTGATAGGAAATTATAAAATTCGGTAGAATTTGTAAGAAAAAAGCATAAAACACTAAAGCATTCGGAAATCGAAATCGTAAATTATGCAACAAATTGAACATTTATTAATTTGGGTGGGAAGTTTAAAAATTTGGAAATCAAAGTCAACAATTATTCAACGAAATGAAAATTTCTTAGTTTGTGCGGAAAGTTTGAAAAATTATTTAGTTTTAACATTTCTTAGTTCTTTGTTTTACACCGTGGATATTTGGTGCAACTTTTATGTGCAAAGTTCTCGTGGAGTAAATAGAAGTTAAATTTGGTAATGTGCACATTTCATAACTATTTAGGTTTGAAGATTGGTAGAATTGAAAGGAGAAGCTATATAAGTAATATAGAAAGGTGTAACGTTAATATTTGAGCTGATTTTATATAAGCTCCACAATTAATATGGGAAATCATAATGTTTGTTGTAATTTTTTTTAAATTTGTCTAAACTTGTATATAAATGTGTTAGATGTGAAGTTTTTTTTTCCTGCATATTTTGGTAGTTTATTTGAATTTTTTTTTGAGTTGTGTGTCAAAATAACGTTAATGTTTGAGATGATTTTATGTAAGCTCCACAATTAATGTGGAAAACCGTAATGTTTGTTGTAATTTTTTTAAAAGTTGTCTAAACTTGTATATAAATGTGTTAGGTGGATATATATTTGTTTTCTGCAAATTTTGGTAGTTTATTTGAATTTTTCTGAGTTGTGTGTCAAAAGATATGATTTTCTTCATTTTTCATTTATTTTTCTGCAGATGGAAACTGTAACCGTGGCTGACAGGTGGGCCCACATGTCAGCGAGGCCACGCTGACGTCAGCCCTCGACGCAGCGGGCCTGCGACGCGGGCGGCGGCGCTCGGCTTGCCGAGCCGCAACGGCGAACAGTCTGAGGCCGTGGAGGGGCTTCGCTGGTGGAGCACGCCGAGGCGTATATAACCGGCGGCGCGGCGTGCCATATGGCCGCCGGAACCGCCGGCGGCAACCGTTTCCGCGGCGGTGGTCAGAAACAATGGCGGCGGCGAACTCCGGCAGGGTGGAGGCGACTGCAGCCATCCGGGAGCGATTCCTCCGTCGCGAAGGTAGAGGAATCGACGGCGGACGTCCTCGCGTGCTTCTCTTTGAGAGAGGAGGGCTGCAGAAGCGGCAACGCGCGGCGGCGGCGCCGGCGACCTCCGGGTCGCGCGAGAGGGGAAAGAGCTGGGAAGATTGTGCGGGGGATTTTTTGCAAAAACGTATACGACGTTTTCCCTAATAGCAAACCGATCCCTAGCAGTGCAAATCTTTGGATGGCGGAGCACTGCCACGATTTTTCAGAAGCTCTTGTGTAAAAAGGCCAGGTTACCGGTGTAACTGGAGGCGACCGGACAGCAACCGGGTGATGTGTCGCCTGCTGATTGGCTAAAAATAGGTTGTGAACAGTGTTTCGCGCGGTGAGGACGACGTGGACGTTTCTTGGACGTTGGATGGGTAGATCGGACGGTCCATAATCAACGACGACGTGGCTGGAGGACAGTGAGTGGATGTTGGGGGTTTTTATATATAGGTAGATAAGGCGTGATGCACTAGACAAATAATTGGCCAAAGTTTGTGCGCCGACCTTGGTTTTTGTTTTTGGAGCTTTGGATGGACCATAGTGGCCCTTGGGTCTGTAAGCTTACTGGGCTATGAACAGGGCCACACACCAATCCACCATCTATTTTAAGCCCTAGCTTCATTCTCACAATGAAATTTAGAAAAAGCCTGTGCTGCCCTAAACAAGCATTTGACCCTGTTATCGAGATTCGAGACAAGACCGTCCAAGCTGCGAACAAACAGAGAAGAGGAACCTGAGATTTTGGTTCAGAAATCAACTTAGATGGCCGTAATTATATTAAAACATGAAGGCAAGTTTCTCCGGATATTTGCCAGTAATATGCACTACAATCGTCAACGAAATGTTTTTTTTAACTCAATGAAATTTCGTGCGATAGAATACGTGTCGCTGTAGGCTGGCTACACGAGAAGTCGCAAACTTGGCGACATGGTCGCAGTGGATCACATCGAACTCAGAATGAAATATCTTGGACTAGTTTCTAGTTGCACTAGGGGGGCCTGAATGCGGTGGCTCGAACCCTGATAAGCATAATTAAGGCTAATACAATAAGAGAGATGTGTCAGCCATTGTTGCATCTATCGCAGCAAACATAATTAGATGATCAGCTCATATAGTAAAACCATGGAATCTAGCTAGTAAGTCTGATGGACGATCCCTTAAATAAAACGCCACGTATATGTTGTCGTTTATCCACTATAATTGGCATTCAATCATTATTATACATGTATATTGTTCAAGATCATATATGTAAAACCTAAATCCAAATACCAGAGACGACCTTGCTTGGTCAATATCCTAACCCAAATCCGCCCTTCCTTAGATACAGCTCCCTGCGCTGTCAACGAATTAAGGCATTATCCATTTCTTCCACAAGCTTCCTCCTCAGCCTACAAATCAGCGACTGACGACGGCGCCATTAATTGCTAGCTCACAAGTCACAAGCACTGCGCCAAGCCTTCAACCAACAACGATGCCGTCGTCAGAGGACCATCCGACAAACCCATGGCAGGCGCACGGCGGCGGCGTCCTCGACGCCGGGCCGGGCAGCACGCTGGTGCTCGCGTCCTACCCGGTGCTCCTTCTCCTCGTCCTCCTCTCCGCGTTCGTCAAGTACGTCTGGATCGCGCTCGTGCTCTACTGCGCGGTCATGGTCCTGCTCTCCTGCACCAGCCGCTTCTTCGCAACCGCGCCGGAGGCGGTGTCGCCGCAGCAGGCCGAGACGGCAGTCGAGCGGGGGCGGGGCGGTCTATCGCAGGCTGCCATAGCGGCGATCCCGGCGTTCGTCTGTGCTGGCGACGTCGGCGAGGCGCAGTGCGCGGTGTGCCTAGAGGCCCTGCGAGGCGGAGACACAGCGCGGCGGCTGCCGTTGTGCGCGCATACGTTCCATGTGGGGTGCATCGACATGTGGCTCGACTCGCACGCGACGTGCCCCGTCTGCCGGTGTCATGTCGAGCCGCAGAAGAGCGGCAAGATGGCGCCGTTGCCACCAGAGCCGCCGCTGCCGCCGGTGTAGTTGTTGTTGTTGGTGGCTGCAGCACAGCACGGCGGGCATGCATGCTGGATGTTGAAGATACAGTAAAAGATTGTACATATTCAGATACTTACAGCAGGGTAGTATAGTATTCCATCAATACTGTCTTGCTCCCCGGCTGACTGGCTGCTGAATATCGTAAGCAGTATACTAGTGTTGGATTCTTGTACATGGTTACGCTAGTATGCTGAGTACTAATCTTTCTCAAGTCTTCCACCTATAGCATTGTCTACACCCTTAAGTCTTAACGACAACGAACTCCACATCACGTCTTGAGGTGGATACCACACCAAATCATGAAACTGAGCTCATTGAAGTCAGCCTAATAGAACCATTTAGGCCGGATGCTTTTTTTTATTTCGCTGAACGAATATGTATACGAGTATGATCTTTAAACTGTTGTCAAACTCCATTTGTTCACTACTAACTCTAATTAACATCTGACATTATTTATGCGTCAGTTGTCACATCTAACTAGTATATCTCTTCACTTACTCACCAAAAGCTGTTTTGAATAACGGCGTGGACTGATTTCATGTACATGGCTGTCTAGTACCGCGCTAAAAATTGAAAACCATTTGATGGACTACTATGGGAACTAACAAGATGTCAGAAATGTAGAGAATAACATACATATTTAAGTTTATTGTAGATTTTTAGAATTAGAAGTGCACAAAAATAAATATTATACATTCGCCAAAAAAATATATTATAGAACCCATGATAATTTTAGGATACTATAATTTCTTCCTACAAAAATGCGTCCATTTTAACAATATTATCAATTGGTGTCACACTAGTTGTTTTTTCATACAAAAACGTTTTTTTTCTTTTACTCCTATTTTTCTGTTAACCCCCACACAAATACTTGTTAAAACTAGTTGATTTTTTTCACAGCTAAAAGAAACATCGGTTTTTCGATTAGTTTTATTTTTTACTTACCCCCCCCCCCCCCCCCCCCCCCCGGCACACACACAAACATTTGTCAAACTAAGAAAAAATCACAATAAAAAGAAATGAAGTTTCCACTCTTCAGCTAAGTTGTGGATTCAGACTCACATCAGTCTTTCGAGTTAGACATTCATCCTGCTGCTGGCTCGAACGGCTCGATCATGAGTCAAGAAAGAACATACATCAAAGTCGTTCTTCTCCCGTAGGTCTCACCTCTTTATTGTCCGGTCATCCTGTGTGCTTGGCAAGTGGAACGAATAGAAGGCTTCCTCTAAAGAAGCCGTATCGAAGTGGAACGATCAAGAGATAGGAGTCCTCGACGGAAAGCAGAGACAAACATCCATCTCGACTCTTTTTTGACCATTTTTGTAAGGCGATAACTAAAGCCGATTGACCTGGAATCTGTTTACCAAGTTAGGACTACACAAGTAGTTTAACAGGCAGATGCTTTTGACTCCTTCTTCTGCTTATCCTTACTTTCGGTCAATAAGACATACTCCCTCCGTTCCTTGATATAAGGTGTATAGTTTTTGCTGAAAAGTCAAACTTGACTAACTTTGACCAAGATTATAGAAAATATTATTAGCAATTACTATATCAAATCATTGCCATTAGATTCATCATGAAATATATTTTCGTATTTTATTTTCTTAGTATTCAAAATATTGATAGTTTTTGCTAAAATCTTGGTCAAAGTTAGTCGAGTTTGACTTTTCATCAAAAACTATACACCTTATATCAAGGAACGAAATGAGTACTTAACTAGAACTAGGGGCGTACTATACTTGTCCTCACGGACCAACATTCTATCTATACCCAGGTTAGGCAAAGCGGGATCAATTACTCATTTTCTTTCTTTAACCCACACCAACATTTGTCAAACTAGCTGATTTTCACAATAAAACTCCTATTTTATTTACCATCTTTATAGTGGTTTTCGTTATTATGGAGCTAGCTGGGCTGCCACATGTCTTTCGCTACCTTAAAATCATTTTTTTACGATAAATCACTTTAAAGATGCAAACTACAAACCACACTTTTGACACTTTAGAGATGAAATTTATGTGATATTATAGCGAAAGGACCAAATGGTGGGCAATGGGAATGTGCAATGGGCTCTTGTCTTCTCGGACAATCCTAGAAACGCGGCTGAATAGTTATTGCTGATTTTAACCTGTGTCTTTAAACCTGTTATGAGTTCTACATGTGAACAAATTTCTTCCTATCTAATTGAATGTTAGATCACTTACCTTAACAATAAAAAATGACCTCAAAAGCTTGGTCTAGAATTCACAACAAAATCTTTTTTAGTGGAAGAAACCATTTTTTCCAAGCCCTATTTTTTTTTGGAAAATTATTACAGTACTTGCATACTGCATTCTTTATTGATTTTGTAAAAAGGGTGTTAGTACATGAGGGGTGTACCAACGAGGGCTACAAAAAGGAAATCGAAAAAATCTAATTCAAGAGTAGTTCAAATGAAACTATCAACCCAAACATCGAAGTCAACATAAGCCTTCCTGGTAGCCCTTAGTTTAAGCCAATTCATCTCTTCCTTGAAGATAGCACGACACTGGTATAAGCTTGGAACACGTTGCTGGGAAATGAACGTATTTCGTGTTTTCCAAATCGCCCTTTCCAAGCCCTATTGTTCATCTTGTTGGAGAGGTTGGTCATAGTAGATAGGAGGGAGGTAATTAAACAACATAATGCACACAACATACTGTACTGTCTGCGTACAAAAAGACTGCTAAGATTTTCTTTATCGAGAAGGGAAACACAGCCCCGGTATCTTAAGTGATGCACACATCCATCTTATTGCAGAGTATTTTTTAATATTTAGTATTGCATCTCATGGATCTCACACGGTGTACATGTAAGTAAACCAACA
Source organism: Poa annua (assembly GCA_026929855.1). Taxonomy (NCBI): domain Eukaryota; kingdom Viridiplantae; phylum Streptophyta; class Magnoliopsida; order Poales; family Poaceae; genus Poa; species Poa annua. The sequence goes on from CM049430.1 coordinate 86,881,543, forward strand.
AAATTGTAGATATCCGGATCAACTATCTCCAGATGCCTAGATGCAGAAGCCATATGTTCCCAACTTCTCCGAGAGAATGTAGGGACAAGTGTAATTCTAATACATAGTCATACGAATAAACTGCAAAAAACGATGAATCACAACATTATTAAAGATTGCCGTTTTTTACAGTTCCATATGGTCCAAATTAAATCACAAACACCCATATGGATCCATGTTTTATTTACTTTCCAGCCATGGCATAGTTATACTAAGCTCAATGGTGTGTTATAGATAGGGGTGGGGTGTGCTCCTCTACTTCCCTCTGGCCATGATGAGATTCATGCTGGAATTTTAGTATACTTGGGCTAAGGCCCAACTAAAATCCAAAATTCTCATGTCCCATTCTGGTTGGCTGGTTGTGCATGTACGTGACTAATGTTTAGTCCCATACTGCTAGTGGAGAGTGAGCTGCACCACTTTATATAGTGGGGTGTTCTAGTACTAGTATGAGCCAATGAGAACAAGAGAAGATGAAGAGTGCCACACGCGCGCTCCTCCTCCTCGCCTCGTCACGACACGTCACGACGCGTCGCGGGTTGCGGGAATCTCGCCGAGCCGAGCTTATATTTTTGCAGTCCGGAAAAATTAAATAGTCATTGATTATTAATTAATGGACGCGTTAATTATCTTGCCGTTTCCGATTCCTATGGGATCGTGGGGCGTTACCGACTCGATCGTGGCTTACAGCCCACGTTCTACCCGACTCGCACTATATATACAGCCCGGGGCAAACCCTAGCCTCTACCACGAGATACATGGTCTCACACCGTTCCAGAGCATTGCGCCGCCGTCTACCAAGTCTTCTCCATCCCGTCTTCCGGCGTGCACCGGTTGAAGGGACAGTAGGCCTCCGGAACCCCGCCTCTTGTGATCCTGTACGGGAGAGGGGCGATCAGGTTTTTGGGGAGCGCACTCGCGCGACTACTGGCTTCGAGTTCTTCCCCAACGACGACTTCTTCCCCGACATCACCAACCTCTTCATCGACAACATGGGTGACGACACGGGGAACTCCAGTGGTGCGACTGCCGCTGCACCGTACGTGTTCTTGATCTTCCTATATGAAGTTTTGCTAGAGTTATTACTTATAGTATAGGCTCTAGATTGCATCTGTTTATCTACTGTTTGCGTAGATCACATGATTAGTTTAATCTATATTATTCTAGTCATGAATTGTTCACTATTATTGGGAATTAAATTATATGCTAAATCGCCTAATTATTCAACAATCCAAAAACCTGATTATAGGCAATTAGCAACTGTTGGCTTTATCGCGTCAACGAGGCCGTTTCCCTTTAAAGGGGTTATGTATAAGCGGTGGCGCATGAGAGCAGTGTTATGGTTTCAGAACATGAACTGCTATGCTGCCACCAAAGGCAAGCCTGATGGCGAGCTTGACCCTGCACAGCAGGAGTCTTTCGAGAGGCTCGACAACATGTTTAAGAGTGCCCTTTTGAGTATTCTTGACGATTCCATTGTGGACTCGTATATGTCGTTTTCTAACGGCAAGGACATGTGGGATGCGCTCGAGGCCAAGTTTGGGGTCTCGGACGCTGGCAGCGAGTTGTATGTCATGGAAACTTTCTATGACTACAAGATGACTGATGAGCGCCCTGTTGTTCAACAGGCTCATGAGATACAGTCACTCGCTAAGGAACTTGAGCACTTTAAGTGTATCTTACCGGACAAGTTTGTCGCCGGTGGCATAATCGCCAAGTTTCCACCTTCGTGGAGCAACTTTGCTACCTCTCTGAAACACAAGAGACAAGAGTTTTCCGTTTCGGATCTCATTGGGTCGCTTGATGTGGAAGAGAAGGCGAGAGCGAAGGATACACGTGCTCGAGTTTCCGAGGCTAGTTCTAGTGCCCATGTGGTACAAAAGAAGAATTACCAGCCGCCCCACAAGACCAAGTTTAACAAGAACAACTCTGGGGGTAAGGGCAAGCCTGATGGAAAGTTCAAGCCATCACAGCCTACCAACTTCAAGAAGAAGAACAATAAACCGAGGAAGGGTTCATGCCATGTTTGCGGTGATCCAAATCACTGGGCACCCCGTTGTCCCAACCGCCATGAGCTGCGTGAACCTGACAACAATGGCAAGAGTGCCAATGTTGTCATTGGCGATACTGAGATGAAGGATCCAGGGTACGAAATATTTCCCACCATCCTTTCAGTTTGTCATTCACCTGAATGGTTGATTGACACTGGTGCCAATGTACATGTTTGTGCTGATTCCTCGATGTTCTCTTCTTACCAGATCACAGGGACTTCCCCCGTGCTGATGGGTAATGGGTCACATGCTTTTGTTCGTGGAGTCGGTACAGTCGATCTGAAGTTTATTTCAGGGAAGACCGTGCGCCTGAAGAACGTTCATCATGTGCCCGCCATCAATAAAAATCTCGTCAGCGGATCGCTGCTGTGTCGAGATGGGTTTAAGTTGGTTTTCGAGTCCAATAAAGTTGTAATATCTAAGTATGGACAATTTGTTGGAAAAGGCTATGAGTGCGGAGGCTTGTTCCGCCTATCTTTGTCGGATATTTGCACCAAAGTTATTAATCATATTTGCCATAAAGTTGAATCTAATATTTGGCATTCTCGACTTTGTCATATTAACTTTGGTAGCATGACGCGGCTAGCTAATTTGGATTTAATTCCGAAATTCACTAATGTCAAAGGTTCCAAGTGTCAAGTGTGCGTTCAAGCTAAACAACCCCGCAAGTCCCATAAGGCTGCGGAGGCAAGAGACTTGGCACCACTGGAACTTATACATTCAGATCTCTGTGAGATGAATGGCGTGTTGACAAAAGGCGGAAAGAAATATTTCATGACGCTTATTGATGACTCCACTAGATATTGTTATGTGTATCTCCTGAAAACAAAAGATGAAGCTTTAAACTTCTTCAAAAACTATAAAGCTGAAGCAGAGAACCAACTTGATCTAAAAATAAAACGGCTAAGGTCTGATCGTGGTGGAGAGTACTTTTCCAATGAGTTTGATTCTTTTTGTGCGGAACATGGTATAATCCATGAGAGGACGCCTCCCTATTCACCTCAGTCAAATGGGGTAGCCGAAAGAAAGAACCGAACTCTAACTGATTTGGTTAACGCCATGTTAGACACTTCGGGTCTCTCCAAGGCATGGTGGGGGGAGGCGCTATTGACAGCTTGTCATGTCCTAAACCGAGTTCCCGCAAAGAACAAATCCGTTTCTCCATTTGAGGAATGGGAAAGAAAAAAGTTGAGACTCTCTTACTTACGTACTTGGGGTTGTTTGGCGAAAGTCAATATTCCAATTCCCAAGAAGCGCAAGCTAGGACCAAAAACCGTGGACTGTGTTCTTCTGGGCTATGCTTTTCATAGCATTGGCTATAGATTTTTGATAATCAAATCTGAGGTACCCGACATGCATGTTGGTACGATTATGGAGTCGAATGATGCGACTTTCTTTGAGGACATCTTTCCCATGAAGGGTATGTCTAGCTCATCAAATCAGGATATACCTAATACATCTAGTCAGGATTTAGTTGAGATTCTTGATCCTACCATTCTGATAGAACACACTGATAATCCCATGGAGGATGACAATGAAGCTCCTATTAGGACAAGAGACAGAGGACTGCTAAGTCCTTTGGTGATGATTTCATTGTGTATCTTGTGGATGACACCCCCAGTACCATTTCAGAAGCTTATGCATCTCTTGATGCTGACTACTGGAAGGAGGCTGTCCGTATTGAGATGGATTCCATCTTAGCTAACGGAACCTGGGAAGTTACTGATCGTCCTTATGGGTGCAAACCTGTAGGATGTAAGTGGGTGTTCAAGAAAAAGCTTAGGCCTGATGGTACTATTGAGAAGTACAAGGCGCGGCTTGTGGCCAAGGGTTATACCCAGAAAGAAGGAGAAGACTTCTTTGATACTTACTCACCTGTGGCTAGACTGACCACGATTCGGGTGCTACTTTCGTTGGCTGCCTCGCATCGTCTTCTTGTTCATCAAATGGACGTTAAGACAGCTTTCCTAAATGGAGAGTTAGACGAGGAAATTTATATGGATCAGCCTGATGGTTTTGTAGTACCGGGTCAGGAAGCAAAGGTGTGCAAGCTATTGAAGTCTTTATATGGCCTTAAGCAAGCTCCGAAGCAGTGGCATGAGAAGTTTGAAAGAACTTTAACTGCTGCAGGTTTCGTTGTTAACGAATATGATAAGTGTGTGTACTATCGCCATGGTGGGGGCGAGGGAGTTATTCTATGTCTGTATGTCGATGACATACTGATATTTGGAACCAATCTTGATTTAATCAAGGAGGTTAAGGATTTCTTATCTCAGTGTTTTGAGATGAAGGATCTTGGAGTAGCTGATGTAATTTTAAACATCAAGCTGCTGAGAGATGGTGATGGTGGGATTACACTGCTTCAATCCCACTATGTGGAAAAGATCTTGAGTCGCTTCGGGTATGACGACTGCAAGCCTTCTCCGACACCATATGATCCCAGTGTGTTGATTCGAAAGAATCAGGGCATTGCTAGAGATCAACTGAGATATTCTCAGATCATTGGCTCGCTTATGTATTTGGCTTGTGCCACGAGGCCTGACATCTCTTTTGTTGTAAGCAAGTTGAGCCGGTTTGTTTCCAACCCGGGAGATGATCATTGGCATGCGCTTGAGAGAGTTATGCGCTATTTAAAAGGCACTGTGAGCTATGGAATTCATTATTCTGGTTATCCTAGAGTACTGGAAGGTTATAGTGATTCCAATTGGATATCTGATGCTGATGAGATTAAGCCCACGAGTGGTTATGTGTTTACACTCGGTGGTGGAGCTGTTTCCTGGAAGTCTTGCAAGCAGACCATTTTAACGAGGTCAACTATTGAAGCAGAACTCACAGCATTAGACACAACCACTGTTGAAGCAGAGTGGCTTCGAGAGCTTTTGATGGACTTACCTGTGGTTGAAAAACCCATACCTGCTATCCTTATGAACTGTGATAATCAAACTGTGATAGTTAAGATTAAAAGTTCTAAGGATAATTTGAAGTCATCAAGGCATGTGAAAAGGAGATTGAAATCTGTCAGAAAATTGAAGAACTCCGGAGTTATTGCGTTGGATTATATCCAAACGTCTAAAAACTTGGCAGATCCTTTCACAAAGGGTTTATCAAGTAACGTGATAGATAATGCATCGAGGGAGATGGGTTTGAGACCCACCGTATGAGTTGTCCACAGTGATAACCTACTCTATGTGATCGGAGATCCCGTGAATTAGAAGTGGGAGACAAGCTGTTGGTCGGCTGGGAGGAGAGTATCCTTACATTTTACTATCCCACTCCGCAAAGATGCAATACTCTCCTGATCTGCATGGCAGGTTGATATTTATCTTAATGTGTTCCAAGCGGTTTACTTTTATAAGCGGAGATGTTATCCTGCAGAGCATCTCTTGAGGAACACACCTATATGAGTCTGACTGTTAAACGTCGCAGTCTATGAGAGTCGGGTTCTCTTTAATAAACTCCTGAAAGGCCTTGGAGTATGACGTATAAGCTCCACACCGCGGGGAAGCCTTGCGGTAGCCTAGTATCGGTCAAGGGCTTGTGTGAAATTAGGTCGCAGCAAACTTGTAGTTCAAGGCATAGTCCACTATTCAAGTTGTGGCCTAACGTAGCATAAGTTTCTAAGTGGAGTTCAACTTAACAGTCCCCACTAAGCACCGGTATATAAAACAATGTTTTGGAACAAAGTGATACAATGTGCCAATGAGACTTTGTGGGGCATTGCTGGAATTTTAGTATACTCGGGCTAAGGCCCAACTAAAATCCGAAATTCTCATGGCCCATTCTGGTTGGCTGGTTGTGCATGTACGTGACTAATGTTTAGTCCCATACTGCTAGTGGAGAGTGAGCTGCACCACTTTATATAGTGGGGTGTTCTAGTACTAGTATGAGCTAATGAGAACAAGAGAAGATGAAGAGTGCCACACGCGCGCTCCTCCTCCTCGCTCGCCTCGCCACGCCACGCCTCGCCTCGTCACGACACGTCACGATGCGCCGCGGGTTGCGGGGATCTCGCCGAGCCGAGCTTATATTTTTGCAGTCCGAAAAAATTAATGAGTCATTGATTAGTAATTAACAGACGCGTTAATTATCTTGCCGTTTCCGATTCCTATGGGATCGTGGGGCGTTACCGACTCGATCGTGGCTTACAGCCCACGTTCTACCCGACTCGCACTATATTTACAGCCCGGGGCAAACCCTAGCCTCTACCACGAGATACATGGTCTCACACCGTTCCAGAGCATTGCGCCACCGTCTACCAAGTCTTCTCCATCCCGTTTTCCGGCGTGCACCGGTTGAAGGGACAGTAGGCCTCCGGAACCCCGCCTCTTGTGATCCTGTACGGGAGAGGGGCGATCAGGTTTTTGGGGAGCGCACTCGCGCGACTACTGGTTTCGAGTTCTTCCCCAACGACGACTTCTTCCCCGACATCACCAACCTCTTCATCGACAACATGGGTGACGACACGGGGAACTCCAGTGGTGCGACTGCCGCTGCACCGTACGTGTTCTTGATCTTCCTATGTGAAGTTTTGCTAGAGTTATTACTTATAGTATATGCTCTAGATTGCATCTGTTTATCTACTGTTTGCGTAGATCACATGATTAGTTTAATCTATATTATTCTAGTCATGAATTGTTCACTATTATTGGGAATTAAATTATATGCTAAATCGCCTAATTATTCAACAATTCAGTGGCCCATTTTACCAATTCTCAAATATATTGTTGAAATTGGTTGGAGGAGTAGTATTAAAAGTAAGATGAACAATTCTCTAAATATTGTGAGCAAATGGACATGTGAAAAATAAATGATGGATATAATCATCACATTCATAGAAAGAACATTCATTGCAAACATTCCATTTGTTTACGTTAGGGTTCATAGAAAGAAAATTTATCGATGGACAAGCTCTTTCAGCGATGTTCTCTTACGTATCGTGGTCACGTCACGGGTATACGGTGACGCTTTTTCATGTGGACAATCAATTCATTCAACATATATCCCTAAATAGTTTGGAGTATATAGTACGGTCATAGAAGATTCAAGCTTTTGAGGATTTTATTTTTCGCCATGAGAATCACTTATCGAACACATTTTGTGTTTTTTGCAGACCCCACATATTGTACCTGTACCCCCAAAACACTAGGCTTGATTAAATAAACTTGGCTGTATATTCCACAAAACCCCGAATTACCAATCAAGGGCATCACCTTGCTATAAGGTTAGGAAAAGCTAGACGCTGAGTGACAAGTGACAACTGACCAAGAGGTGATCGTTGGAACGGCACCCCGTGTCACGCTCTCGACGTGGGTATCCGTGATTACGGCATATGCATGCCTGGTTGGGCAAATTCAGGCGTGCGAGATGCTGCCGCCAGTACGATTTTGGTACGAGTCTCTGTCGGGCAGATTTTCAGATATCTTGAGAATTGGAGAGTGATCAGTGTCGCTGTTCTTCAAGCTTGCCCTATCCCTTGCGCCTGGTAAATTCCAACACCCAGCAGATTGACCACCAACTAGTAGAATCTACGCAAGATCATTCCATTCTGACCTTTTATGAATGCAACAAGTGAGTTACACGTACATCAACGACAGTCAACAGTATAGCTTAGTTTAGTAATAAGCTTCCATCGTGAAACATGGTAATAAATCTCTATATTGAACTCAGAATCGTCTTGTTTCTCTAGTATACTTTGGCTTAACTATTTAAGGCGTAAGAAAATTAGAACGTGCAGTACATTCTCACTCCAAGTTCGCTGAGAGCAATGCCGCTGCAGCAGGAATATCAGCGAATCACTGTTAATTACACCGGTGGCAACGGGTGCTCCACGGCGGCCGCTGCCGCTGGCGCAGAAGCTCTTGCCGTGACCTTCCTTGGCGAGAGCTCGCAGCGGCAGAGCGGGCACGTCCTGTGCGTGTGCAGCCACAGGTCGATGCAGTCGATGTGGAAGAGGTGCCTGCATGGCGGCAGCTGCCGCACAATCTCACCAGCCCGGACGTCCTCCAGGCACACCGCGCAGAGCAGCTGTGCGAAGCTCCCGCCCGGCTCCTCGGCGCTGCCACCCTTGTCGGTCGCCTGGTACGCGAACGTGGGCATGGCGCCGATCGCCGCGTCCGTCAGCCCGCAGGTGCACCGGCGCACGAGCCGCACAGCCGGCACTGCAGGCTGCCGCCGCGTCCCGGCGTCTCCGCGCGCCCCCGCGGTGCCGACACCGCGCGTGGGCGCGAGGCAGGCGACGAGGGCGAAGAGGAGGACGACGAGGCTTGTTATGGCGCAGGCCTTGGCGGGGCTGAACACGGCGAGGAGCACGCAGAAGAGCAGCAGCGACACGAACGCCACCATGATGGCGTAGCAGATGTGCGGCTCGTCGTCATCGAGCGCGGCCGCCGCCGCGCCGTCCGTCGCCAGCCGCGGGTACAGGTTCAGCATCAGCCTGTGCCCGATCATGCATGCGAATGCTCGCTTGCTCGCTCGCCGGAACAAGTGTCTCTGCAGTCTGTGCGGTAGCTGTTTATCTCTGTCCGACGTGAAGGAGGTGATGCCGCGATGCGAATGCGATAGGTCAAGATTCACGGCGACTAGGAGGAGGTAGAAATAGTCGGACGTGATTCTTCGACGTGCGCCGGACGGAAGAATGGAAAACGACTGATTCCCTCTGCGTGCCGCGGTTGGCCGGTGGTTTGAGCGGCTTACGGTTTCAGGTTTTGGTTGGTTGGAAGAGAATCGTGGGGATTCACAATACCTAGCTAGCTGCTTCGAGCGTGTTGCGGAGCACATATGTTGTGTGGCTGCTGCAGCGAGGAGTGCTGCGAGCTGCGAGGATATGAGGCAAGGTTGCCGCAGTGGGTCACGGAGGCCGGCGTTACAGCATCTCTAGCAAGATCCTGCATATCGGACCGCATCGATATTTACGGGTCGATATGCGGTTTAGACCGCTTTTTCGTGCAGAATATAAATGTCATCGGGCTCTGAGCCTGCATAACTTATGGTGGGCCAGATGCGTCAATCACCATATATGCCGCGCGGAGGGGCAGATGGGGTTCCGAACCCTATTCCCACACCGCCGCATCGTCTGCCGCTCCGCCACATCCCCACTCAGCTTCGACGAGAAATCCACCGCGCGAACAACCCCGTCGCGTAGTTCCACCACCGCCATGGCGCCCGGCAGTGGCAGCGCAGTCGGCAGCAAGGAGAGATGTCGGCGTGCCTCCGACGCTGTGCGCATCCACACGAGCTACAAGTGGACCAACTACAGCCTAGTCCCTCCACCAAAACTACAGAAGCGCAAGTCCAAGTACCGGACCTCGCACAGAAGCCCAATGGCCTCGAGCACCTCGAGCACACGCTCCGCCCTGTCGCCATCGAGCGTCCACAGCCACGGTCTCGCCCTTGTCCCCGTGAAAAGGAGCCAGTCGGGTTCATGCCTCGGCTACCTCGTCGACGATAGCCACCTCCACACGGTCATCATCCTCCTCGCCGAGCAAAGCCATTGTGAGGAGGACAAGAAGGAGGAGTGGCGGCTCCTCACGACGGAGCTGGCGAAGATGTTTGTCGACCTCAACTCCGACAAGGAGTGAGCCGCCGCGTCGCTGAGCAATCGTGCCACGGCAGAGGCCCCGGTACTCACCAAGCTGAGTTTTGGCACCACCACATGGTGGCGATTGCCTAGTTTGGATTTTCCTATTTTGATTTGTACACTGCGCAGATTTGGATTTTCCTAGGGTAGGATTTCCTATTTTGCTTTCTACACTGCGCAGATCGGAGTTCTGAGAACTCTGCGCAGTTCGGTGTAAAAAAAACTCTCACGAAATTATGAAATTTAAATTATGCAGTTCAATTTAGGGTGTCTGTTCACCACGACCACATTTAGACCTGCAAAAATCGTATGCAGTGCCCTGCGCATGGAGTTTGTTGTTTTGGGGAGCTGCTAGGAGATGCTCCTAGCGGCCACGGATGCGCTCTACTCTAATCAGATGGGGTTGCTTTATGTTTGCGAAAGCTCTGAAGTCCTAATATCTGGGCGTGTTGTAAATGTGTAATTCCGTGGACGCTGCTCCTTCTTAAGAGATGGCAGGAGGTTTGCATGCGCGCCGCGCCTGGATCACTCGGTCGACGTGTCTACGGATTACGTGATATACCGACGAGCTCTGAGTTTTCCCAGTTCAGCCTTGTGAAACTGTACCCACTATCCTGCCTACAGTTTGGACGGGTCCCCATCGGCTGAATTCAGATACCGCCACTAGTTTGGTGATGTTTCAACATTTTTTCACATTCATGTATCTACATGTTCCAAATAAAATTTTATTATATATACACACATTTTAATCTGTATCTAAATAACATTTATTATAGCTGAGACATCTTATACTTCCTTCGTCCCGAAATAAGTATCTTTGGTTTCTCCAAATATGGATGTACCTAGACTTGTTTCATGCCTAGACATATTCATATTTGGGGCAAATGTAAAACATTTACTTTTGGAATGGAGTGAGTATTCAAAAACATTAGTGCGGCTCCTCTCATTGTCGATGACCTTATTGCGGCTGCGCCAATCTCTAACCTCCCGACTCCTACAACGGACCTGTAGGACCTCATTGCTGCGTGCGGCGTCGACCGTGCCTCACTGCTCACTCTGATCCTGCGACGATCGCGTCTACCCCATAATGCTGCTTCTCCGTGATGGGCCGCCCACCCCTGCCTGGCTGGGCTTCTCGGCCCATTTCGTCTGCTGGCTCCGATGCGCCACTGCACCTCCTGGCGGGCCGTCAATCCAGTGGGACTTCGTCGCTCAGCCCACTACCTCCGGCCTTGGCTACTCTTTGATCTCCCAGAGGCCTTTTTCGGTTATTACTTCCTGCATAACTTATTTGTCCGGGCGCCTGTGGCTGAAGAACCTTTCTATGGTCTGTATCAGTACTCTTTGATGATTATGCTTAATCCATGTTACTCCAATTATCCGTTGCCTCCTGGAATACGCGCGGACTTGGTGATCGGATTAAATGCGACGAAGTTAAGGCCGCTCTTTCCACCTCCACTCCCACTATCGTTTGCCTCCAAGAATCCAAACTCGCGGACATCTCCTCTTCCAAAGCATCCTCCTTCCTCCCTCCCTCCACTCGCTCCTTTGTCTTCAAACCCGCTCATGGGGCCTCGGGAGGCATTGTCACCGCTTGGGATGGTCGCACCGTCGACCTCGTCTTGCATATGATTTCTCCCTCACCACGGTCTTCGCCTTCCGCGCCGATGATCTTAAGTTCTCGGTGATCAATGTGTACGGGCTGTGTGACCATCTCTCTAAGCAGCTTTTCCTGGACTCCCTTGTCCATATTTCAGCAACCATCTCGGGCCGATGGCTATCCTTGGCGATTTCAACTTAACCCGGTCCCCCGAGGATCGTTCCAACGATTCCTAATTTTAACATCGCCGAAGCGGACATGTTCAACTCCTGCATCAACTCTTTGGGTCTTATTGACCTCCCGCTCCTCGATCGCCGATTCACCTGGTCTAACATGCAGGCCTCTCCGGTCCTTGTTTGCCTCGACCGCGTCCTCATCAACACCTGCTGGAGTTTTGCCCTCCCGGACTCCACCTCTCCTCCGAGTCCCGCGCCATCTCGGACCATGTCCCTATTAGGCTCACTGCCTCCTCCAAAGCCCCCCGCAGCACCGTCTTCCGCCTCAATAACTCCTGGCTTGCCAGCACCGCTTTCTGCGCTTTGGTCAGCGAGAACTGGCTAAGCGTTCTTCCTCGCGGAACGCGTTCCATCCTGTCTGAAACTTGCCTCCACCTAAAGCGTGTCAGGGCTGCGGCTAAGCAATGGGCTAAAACATACAAGCTGCCTTCTATTCTTGCTGCGCTTTGTCGAGTCACTATCGACTTTCTAGACCGCTTGGAGGAGTCTCGGACTTTGTTCCCCCTTGAATCTCGTCTTCGCACCCTCGTCAACTCCGCCCTCAGTACCCATATTGCGGATAACGCGGCCTACTGGCGACAAAGGGCAAAAATCAGGCACTACATCCTCGGAAATGAAAACTCTCGCTACTTCCACCTCTGCGCCTCGTCTCGTCTCCAAAGGAACCAGATTCAGGTTGTCACTGCGCCGGACGGTACTCCCACTTTCTCTCACGATGACAAGGCCCTGCTCCTAACCAGTTTCTATCGAAACCTCCTTGGCACGCGCACCCCCAACAATTTCACCTTCGACCTTCAACCCCTTGTCGCCCACACCTCCGTTTTACCCTCCCAGGCGGAGAGCCTCGTCAAACCCTTCTCCCTGGACGAAATCCGGGCCACGGTTCTGTCTATGCGGAACGAATCTAGTCCGGGGCCAGATGGGTTTGGTCCAGCTTTCTTCAAAAAAAATTGGAACCTTACCAAAGACGGCCTTCTTGCTCTCCTCTCTGCCTTCCTCTCCCCCCGCATTGACCTTCGACCCATAAACAAATCCTACATTGTTCTCCTCCCCAAAAAACCTGGAGCCTCCTCCCCTGAGCATTTCCGACCAATCTCTCTACAAAACACTTGTATGAAGATTGCAACTAAATGCCTCACCTTGAGACTTAAACCCTTCATGCCTCTCTTGGTCCACCAAGACCAAACAGGGTTCATTTCAGGAAGGTCTATTGCTGAAAACTTTGTCTATGCTGCGGACATCGTCCAAGCCTGCCACAAAAGAGCGGCCCCTGCTATGGTCTTCAAGTTAGACTTCCGCAAGGCTTTTGACTCCATTAACTGGGATGCCCTCGACCTAATTCTCCAAGCCAAAGGCTTTCCACCCTCTTGGTGCAAGTGCATCCAAGCCATCAACACTTCCAGCCAAACCTCTATTCACCTCAATTGAAAGCCCGGAACTTGAATCCAGTGTCGTCGGGGACTCCGTCAGGGCGACCCCCTATCCTCTTTTCTCTTCAACAACGTTGCAGATGTGCTCCAACAACAAATCCTTAAGGCCTCCGCTGACGGCCGGCTTCCACACCCCGTTGTTGATGACCTCCCGTGCCCGGTACTCCAGTACGCAAACGACACCCTCATTATTCTCCGTGCTGGAATTGATTATGTTAACACGCTTAAAGACATCCTCACTGCCTTCTCGGAGGCCATGAGACTTCATATCAATTACCACAAAAGCACTTTTGTCCCTATCCACATCCCCTCCGCCGAGGCAAACCTCCAAGCCGCTGCTTTCGCTTGCGATGTCTCCTCCTTCCCCCAGGTGTACCTCGGCCTTCCACTTTCCACTCATAAGTTTCGGGCTGCCGACCTTGCACCGATCATCTCTCGTTGCGACAGCTACCTTGCGGGGTGGCGCGGTCGCTGCACTCCGATTGGTGGTCGTCTCATCCTTGTCAACTCGGTTCTCTCGGCCCTCCTCTCTCACGCCATGGCTGCTGGGATCCTACCGATTGGAACCATCGAAGCCATTAACAAGCGTCACCGCGCTTTCCTTTGGATCGGGGAGGAATCCTGCCATGGCGGAAACTGCAAAGTGGCCTGGACCGACGTCTGCTCTCCTAGAGATCTTGGAGGTCTCGGTATCACCTGTCTGGCCTCTCAGAACTCCTCCCTCCTATCCAAATTCCTCACAAGGCTCCACAATGGATCCACGGCTCCTTGGGCCTCCTGGTTTCGGCGTTCCTACGGCTGGAACGGCCTTCGAGACCTTGGAGACTTGCATCACCTGGACACCCCCAACTAGAAAGACATCTTATCCACCCTCCCAAACTTCCGCTCCAATTCCCTCCACTAGTAGAAAACGGGCCATAGGACCAAACAGAAATACCCCATTTGTCCCGGTCGTATTACAAACCGGGACAAATGGGGTCAAATAGTTGGTCTCAGCCTACACGCGTTTCAAAATCGAACCTTTTGTTCCGGTTCCAGCCACGAACCGGGACAAAAGGTCACTGGATCCCATTTGTCCCGGTTCAAGCCACGAACCGGGACAAAAGTAGGTGCCTATATATTTAAAAATGGTTTGACACTTAAAAATTCATTGTTGACACTTAAAAAATAGAAAATAATATTTATAAAAATAATTTGAATAATCCCTTCAACACGATTGTTTACTATACCAAGATGCACTCATTTGTAGAATATGAGATTTTTATCACAAATAATTTGAAATATATGAATTAGATTCAAATAATCATCATAAACTCATTTAACTAGACGAAATTAGGTAGAAATTAATTAAAAACCTAATACTTGTATATTATCCATCATATGGGTACTAGTTTCCATGAAAATTAAATGGGTGTCATTTTTCATCATATTTTTTGTATTTTGTTCACAAAAAAAGACATTTTTGCACTTAAAATGGAAACTGGTATTTATTAAAATAATTTGAAGAATCCCTTTGGCATGATTGTTTCTTATACCAATGCGCACCTATTTGTGGAATACAAGATCTATATCACAAAATATACGGTGAAAATTACCGTAACTTGATCATTTGACTTGAAACTTCTAAATGATTATAGATGATAGACCTTTTTGTGAAGACTTTCGTTGCAAATTTGTGAAAAGTTAAGTTTATCATTTTTCATGGCAATTAGTACACATATAAGGACCCCATGCCAAATGATATCCTTTTTGAGATGTTTATCGTTCTGTTTTATTTTTTTCGTTAAAACGATCAAAATAGTCGCGATGACTATTCATCAAAAGAGGTAAGATATTCTAGAATTATCAATATTTCTGTGATATAACCAATAGTTGTGTACCTTAAAATGATTTTTCCAAAAGATTAAAACCATACTATCAAATAGTTATAGCTTAAATTTGAATTAGTTTCGAATAATGGACATAAACTCATTTAACTAGACGGAATTAGGTAGAAATCAAGGAGAAACATAATACTTGGGGATTATCCATCATATGTGTACTAGTTTCCATGAAAATTAAATGGGTGCCATTTTTCATTATATTGTTTGTACTTTGCTCACAAAAATAGTCATGTTTCGCACTTAAAAAATAGAAAATAATATTTATGAAAATGATTGTAAGAATCCCTTTGGCTATCAAATAATTATAATTTAAATTTGAATTAGTTTCAAATAGTCGACATAAACTCATTTAACTAGGTGAAATTATAGCTAGAAATCAAGCAAAAACCTAATACTTGAGGATTATCCATCATATGTGTACTGGTTTCCATGAAAATTAAATGGGTGTCATTTGACATCATATTTTTTGTAATTTGTTCACAAAAAAGTAGCATGATAGTTTCTTATTCCAATATGCACATATTTGTGCAATATGAGATCTTTATCACAAATTATGTTGTGGAAATGACCATAAGTTGATCATTTGGCTTGAAACTTCTAAATGTTTATAGATGAAAAACCATTTTGTGAAGTTATTTTTGAAAATTTTGTGAAAATAAAGTTTATCATTTTTCATAGCAACTAGTACACGTATAAGGACCTCATGTCAAATGATATCTTTTTTTGAAGTGTTTACCATTTTATTTTGCCGTAAAACCGATCAAAATGGTCACCATGGCTATCTATGTTTCTGTAGTACAAAAGATGATTTGGATATCATATTTGAAATCCTCTAAGTTTTTTCATCAATTTGGACATTTTATTTGTTGAATTCTGAATTAAGGTTTTAAAGATACGAATTATTCCATAGTAAATGACAAAGGCAAAATAAAGTAATATTTATTTTATCATTACTTATCACAATATTATTATTATTCTATAGTCATTGTTGTTTATTCAACTTAATTTTTATAATACAAGTAATGAAAAAGTATAACATGATGACCGAGTGGTTAATATGATTGATAAGATAGTAATATCAGTAAGTTCTCAGTTCTCTCTTAGCATCTAATTTGAAAGGAACCTAAATGTTAAGCGTGCTGGGGTTGGAGTAGTCTGAGGATGGGTGACCGAACGGGAAGTTTGATTTAAGAATAAGTGTGTAGTTAGTGATGAAGTGTGTGAGTTAGTAGGTAATTAAATGTATGGCTAAGTGAGAAACAAAAAAAAGAAATAGAAAACACGAAAAAAAAGAAAAACATAATAGCAGTCAGCAATACGAACCGGGAAAGAAATACGAAAGAAAAAGAAAAACATAAAATAGGAAAAAAACAAAAAACACTATTGTCCGGGGTCGTAATACGAACCGGGACAAATAGCCTCCGGCAAAAAGACTGGCTGACGCGGTCACGTGTCCCCCCAATTGGTCCCGGGTCGTGGCGTGCCCGGAACAAAAAGCCACCCTATTTGTCCCGAGCACGTTGTCCCGGGAGCGTGCCCGGGACAAATAGCCCATACGGCCCGGGACCAATAGCATGTTTTGCTCTAGTGCTCGTTTCGGTGGGGTCCGGAACCACTACCTCCTTCTGGCATGATAGCTGGCAGGGGGACCGCACCCTGGCTTGCCTCCTCCCCCCTCTCGCCTCACACGCCAACAAACCCAACATCTCCGTCCATGACGCTCTCTCTGCTCCCGCTGCTGCGCTCTTCTCTTGTCGCCTCTCCACCGTTGCCACCTCTGAGCTCGCCTCGATGACCTCCCTTCTCCAAGGGGTGGCCCTTCAAATTGCTACGCCGGACACCCGTACCAACCGCTTCACGCACAAAGCAGATTCGAATCGTGACACATATTTAGATTTCTTTCGGCACTTGCCTACTGATGCGTCAGCAGGAGCTGCTTGGCACAATGCCGCCACTAAAAACTACAGGATCTTCAACTGGCTCGTCCATCGTCGCCGTATTTCAACAAAGACAAGACGCTTCCGCCACTCCCTCACAAACTCCCCCTCCTGCGACCATGACGAAGACGTAAACCACCTGCTCCTGCACTGTCATCGTGCGCGTGAAGTGTGGGGGGCTCTGCCACCAATCATCCCCCTACCCACCCCCTCCAGCATCGAGGATGTCTGGGCCTCGCTGGCCCCCGACAAGGGGCGGCTAACGATCCTCACCACCGCTCTCTAGACAATCTGGAAAAGAAGAAACACTCTCATTTTCAACTCAATCAATGAACCTCCTACAGTCTCAGCCACAAGATGTATTGAAGATGTCCGGCTCTGGACACATCGCTGCCGCAACCCTAGGACGGAAGATTTCCTTTTATACTGGTGTAATAATGTTCAGCCCCCCTGAATGCCTTGGGGTTGCTTTTTCTTCTTTCTTGTACCCCTAGTTCTCCTTGTAATCGTCTGTGCAACTCGTTGTGATTGGTTATAAAATGTTCAGGCTGGCCTAAGGCCCGCCGTAGTTATAGTCAAAAAAAAGTATTCAAAAACAATGGAAGCACGGGTATCTTCTTTCCCTACAGTTGTAACCAGTGGCGAAGGTCTCGGTAGGGCGAGGTCGGGCGTTCGCCCTACCTACGCTGGAGACAAAGATCAAATACATATGCTTACATACGAGGCTAGGATACTTGATCGATTTGCTTAGGAAAAAAATAAATGAAAAAGATGCTACATTATGTATTGGGCCATGCAGTCCAATTAAGGCGCTTGGTTGGGCCTCACTAGGTTCGACGTACCGCACGTTCTAAATCCTGATCGATCGTGATAGTTCCTAAATCCTGATGGATCAACCACACCAGGCCGCTAGCCGTTACTGAAAGTGCATTCTATGCACTCCCAGATTTTGGTGACTAATGACAACACAAAAGGTGTTCTAATGTTTGTGATGAAGCTTGCAGGTTCTTTTATAGGTAGTTTGATAAAAAGGAACACTTACTTGGCCTAAGTTTCATGTCTACTTCACTTGGTGTTTCATCAGGATTTCAATCGGGAGATTTCCGGGGTTCGGAGATTTCCGGTCCCCAGATGGGAGATCTCCGAGCCAATCAAGTTTTTCGCTAAGTCTAAGATCAGAATGCGTACTGACTCCAACTCAAGCTGAGCCGGAAATGCTCTCGGAGATTTCCGGCGCTTGGATATTTCCGAGCCCCAGTCCGGAGATCTCCGAGTGACAGGGAAATTCAACCAAGTCCAAAACTCAATTGCGTACTGACTCCAGATCAAGCTGAGCCGGAAATGCTCCCGGAGATTTCCGGAGCTCAGAGATTTCCGAGCCCCGGTCCGGAGATCTCCGAGCGCCAGAGATTTTTCAACCAAGTCAAGAAGCTAAATCAGTACTGATCTAGAGTCATGTTCTACCGGAATTTCTCCCGGAGATTTCCGGAGTCCGGAGATCTCCGGTCCTCAACCCGGAGATTTCCGGTCTGGCGGCTGTTCAACGGGCAGATTTTGAGAGGGGTATAAATACCCCTCCACCTACCTCCAGCAGACCAAGCTTCCAGATTTTCTCTCTCCTCCGTTGGTGCTGAAGCTCGTTTCTTCCGGATCTCCCAATCTAGCCGCTCAAATCCTTTGATACTTGGGGATCTGAGGAAGAAGCCACCGATCTACAACTCCACCGAAGTGATTTGATTTTCCCCCTCTATTTCTTGAGGGGCAACGAATCTAGGATTCCTTTGTGGATAGCTAGGTTCATCTTTGTGTGTTCTTGATCCTTTGTGGATTCCTTTGTGGATTTGACATGTTGTGGTCGTTGTGGGAGCCCCCAATTCAGTTGTGGGTGTGTGCCTCACGTGTTTGTACGGGATCTTCTCCGCCCTTAAAGGGGTCCTTAGTGGAAGAGTGGATTCGGACCTTTGTGGTCGAAGTCACAGGAGAATAGGGTGAGGCCTTTGTGGCGTTGAGCAAACCTTTGTGGTAGCTCACACCCCTCCAACGAGACGTACACCTTTGTGGTGGAACTCGGGATAAAATTGGTGTCTTCGAGTTCCTATGGTTGTCTTGCTCCACTCTCCTTTACTGCATTTCTTTCTTGCTTAGTTTCCTAGTTGTCTTTCACTTGTATCACCTAGTTGCACATTTAGACAACTTAATTTCCGCTAGCCTAAAAACTGAAAAACATATAAAAATTGGTCACCACCTATTCACCCCCCCCCCTCTAGGTGGTCAACTGCCGTTCAATTGGTATCAGAGCCAGATTGTCTCTTAAAAGCTTCACCGCTCGAGACCAACCTTGGACAATGCAAGCTGACCCGAAAGAGGGTTCCGAAGCGGACGCTGCGACTTTGGCGGCAATGCAAGAGAAAGGTGCCACTATGGCCGATATCAACTCTTTGGAAACAAAGTTGACATCGTCCATACAAACCGAGTTCAAGAAGTTTCATGATATGCTTGAGTCTCTCAAGACATCTAAGGAAACCTCTCTTGCTTTGCCCTCAAAGTCTCCGGTGCTTCCGGGCATTACTCAAGATGTGGACCCCGAATTGTTGAAGGGAAAGCAATTGCCTTTGGATGGGAAGGGTGATGCTACTAGTTTCTCAAACCATCAAAACACTTCATCTTCCCAAGATGAAGTGCCTAAAGGCTACAACGCCACTCCTCCCCCATCCTAATACCATACCCCTGATCCCATTATTCCTCATCCGCAAGTTTCTCATAGGGGTGATCCCCCATTGCTTAAAGATTATACTTTCTCTCAATGACAATATGTGATGAAGTCTCATGTGTGCAGCTCTTCAATCGAGTTGTGGCGTATCATTCAAGTGGGATACAAGCCGCATGATCCAACCAACTTAACAAGAAGAGAAGTGGTGGAGGCTCAACTTGATGCCACCGCTCTCTACATGATCCAAAAGGCGGTTGGGAACAAGGACATGTCTCTCATCCAACACCTTACCACCGCCAAGGATACATGGGATGCTCTATCCGAGTTGTTCGTTGGAAATGATAGCATGAGGAGGAACCGCTATGACTCTTTGAGCAATGAAGCCGAAGGCTTCTTCAAGCTTGATGGTGAAGATCATGAGATGATGTATAGAAGATTGGTGACAATAGCCACAAGCTTTCGTGAAGTTGGTGCCTCTCATATTGATGATGCTTGGATCAAGAGAAAGTATGTTAGTTCTATGATGGCATGTGAGCCAACCGATGTCAAGAGTCTTCAAGGAAGACACAACTACCATCTCATGACATCTAATGAGGTTATGCAAGAGATGGCCGCTTATAAGGTAGCCACTAAGAATGCTCAAGACGCAAGGGCAAGGGCTCTTGGAATGCAAAGAGGCACAACCAACCTTACTTTGAAGGCTACCGTTGAGGAAGACAACGATGATGATGATCTTGGAAGCTTTGCCGCCATGTCCGAGGAAGCACTCAAGATTGCCTACAATGATCATCTCGCTCTTGCGGCTCGCACATTTTGGAACAACCCCTCAAGAGGCAAGATGCGTTTTGACAAGAGTGCACCTCAAGCCGATAGGGTCTCACCCTCCAAGTCAAGGACATGTTACAACTGTCAAGACAAGTTCCATTTCGTTGCCGAGTGCCCTTATGAGAAAAGAGAAGAGCATGGTGGACGTCTAGTGCTCAAGGACAAAACCAAGATGCCCCCCAAGAAGGCCTATGGAAAGAAGAGGCCTTTTAACAAGAAGCCTCGCATTGTGTTGTTGACTCAAGAGGAGTATCCTACCGGTGATGAAGAATAGGAGGAAGAAACGCCAAATGAAGTGGCGGCTCTTGCCACCACATCAACAACTACTGTTCCTCCATCAACAACAAGAACTCCTTCAACTACGACAAGCTCTTCATCATCACTATTCACATCGCCAAATGAGAACTCCATCACCAAGAGCTCAAGGTGTCTTATGGAAAAGGCATCGGAGGTACCTTCATCCTCTACCTCTATCATGAATGAAATGAATGAACTTGATGATGCCTCTAGCCTTCAAATCAAGCAAGAGCTTGTGGCATTCGACTCTTTTATCACTAACTTGCAAGGTGATAGCAAAGAACATGTTGGTGCCCTCATGGCTCGGATTGGTGAGATAGAGCATCTCAATGAAGAGAAGGGTAAGATAGAAAGAGAAGACGCTATTTCTCTATCTTACTTGAAATCCTCTCTTGAGGAGGTTGAAGAGTCTCATGCTCGTCTTGAGGAGCAACTTGAAACTATTGAGGAAACTCATAATTCCTCACATGCTAAGCTCACTAAGGATCGTGATATGTACTTTGCTAAATTCAAGGTGGCTCAACAAGATAAAGCCGAATTTGCGGTTGGGCATGTTAGACTCATTGAGGACATGGAGAAGCTCGTCATAGCCCACAAGGCTTTGGAGAGTGAACATGCTCTTCTAAAGGAGTCGTATGCTCAACTCCAAACTCGGCTAACTAACCTTGATTCTCTTAGCATCTCTGCCTCTAAGTGTTCGTGTGATAATGCTAATCTTGTGAAGGAGAATGCTAGGTTGAAAAGTGAGATCACTAAGGCCTCCACATCCAAGATAATCCTTCTCAAGGGTAAGCAAGTTGTTGAGACTCCCATCGTGGAGCCTCACACTCGACAAGGAAAGGAAGCTCTTGGATATGTGCCTCCCATGAAGATGAATGCCAAGAAGAATATTCCCAAGAGCGTCAACCCCATCCAAGCCAAGAAGGCCGACTCCATTCAATCCAAGGAAGGTATTGCGAGTAGGAATGTCACAAGGGGCAAGCCTACTCGTAAAGATCACGCCGGGGACAACAACCCTAACTATGCTTTATATGTCAATTATTATGGGAATGTTTGTGCTCGTTACATTGGACCCTACTATGGTTTTATTTCATATGCTATTTGGGTTCCTAAGTCTCTTGTCGCTAACCATAAAGCGCCCATTGTGAAGCAATGGGTTGCTAAATGCAAGAAGTGATCTCTTGTAGGATCTTGCTCCCGGTGGTTCAAAATGGATAATTGATAGTGGATGTACAAGTCATATGACCGGGAGCAAAGAACTCGTTACGGAGTTGAAATCTAATGAAGATCAAGTAACCGTGACGTTTGGTGACTTATCAAGGTCTAAGGTAACCGGGCTTGGCAAAGTGGTAGTTGCCCCCGACATTACTCTAGTCAATGTTATGCTTGTTGAATCTCTTGTCTATAATTTCTTATCGGTCTGTGCCTTAACAAAGATTGGGATCTCTCCCTTCTTTGATAAGGACATTGTGGTCCTCTTGTGGAGTAAGTCGCTAAGAGTGGCTTTCGTGGGATACGTGGAGCATGAGCTCTATGTGGTGAACTTCTCCGGAGCCACCACTTCTCAAGCCATGTGTCTCTTCGGAAAAGCCGACGTGGGTTGGCTTTGGCATCACCGACTAGCCCACATAAACATGCGTACTTTGCAAAGTCTCCACAAGGGTGGCCACATCCTTGGACTAAAAGATCGTGTTTTCTTTTCAAGGGATCGAATTTGTAGAGCTTGTGTGGAAGGCAAGATGCATGATATTCCTCATCCTAGCAAGACCATCATATCTTCTTCCCGGATTTTGGAGCTACTTCATGTTGATCTATTTGGACCAATTCCGGAGATAAGTCTTGGTGGCAAGAAATATTGTCTCGTGATTGTTGATGACTACTCAAGGTATACATGGGTCTATTTCTTCAAGACCAAGGATGAAACTCAACAAGTCTTCATCGACTTCTCAAAGGAAGTTCAACGCCAACATGACCTTCCCATATTGGTTGTTCGAAGTGACAATGGGTCGGAATTCAAGAACTACACTCTTAACGACTTTCTTAGTGAAGAAGGCATTCGTCATCAATATTCCGCTGCTTACACTCCTCAACAAAATGGCGTTGCCGAAAGAAAGAACCAGACTCTCATTGATATGGCGAGATCTATGTTGGCGGAGTTCAAGTCTCCCATCAACTTTTGGGCGGAGGCTATTTCCACCGCTTGTCACTCATCAAATCGCCTCTATTTCCGCAAGGGCTTGAAGAAGACTCCATATGAGATCCTTACCGGCAATAAACCCAACATTGGCTACTTCCGAGTGTTTGGATGTAAGTGCTATTATCTAGTCAAGGGTGTCCGGTTGGGTAAGTTCCACTCTAAATCTATTGAGGGAATCTTTGTCGGATATGGTAGCGAGTCCCACACTTATAGAGTCTTTGATAATTCCTCCCGGATTATCATAGAGTCTTGTAGTGTGGAATTCGATGAAAATAATGGCTCCCAAGTGGAGCAAGTTGGTGTTTGTGATGTAGGTGATGAACAACCTTTTGATGCCATTAAGAAGATGGGGGTGGGCTTTCTTCGCCCCATTGAAGTCCATCAAGAAGTTGTTCAAGAAGTCGCAAGTTCTCCCATCAAGGAGACCTCACCATCACAAGAACCACAAGGTGGCTCACCCATAGCAAATGATGAATCCCCTCAAGAACAATCTCAAGATCTTCCTCAACAAGAGCATACTATTTCTTCTCAAGTTGAAACTCAAGAGGATCATCATCAAAAAGATCATGTCTCCTCCACCAAGATTATTGAAGACAACTCCACTTCTCCAAGTTCTACTCTAGGGCAAGATCATCCTTCTCCACCAAACAAAGAGACTTCTCATGATGATCAAGGCCCTCTAGAAGGTCAAGACGAGGATCCAAAGGATCAAGATGGTCAAGAAATTGTCCCCTCAACAAGGGCGGCAATTGAAACTCGTCGTCAAGCTCGCTTTGCTAAGTCTTTGGAACTTAGGGCGTTATCCCTCGACAAGGTCATTGGTGATATACGAGCAAATGTCTCCACACGAAGTCAATTAGCTCATTTTAGTGAGCATCAAGCACATATTTCAATGGTCGAGCCCAAGAAAGTTTTTGATGCTCTTGAAGATCCCGATTGGCTAGGGGCTATGCATGAAGAACTTAACAACTTCGAGCGCAACAAAGTGTGGCGCCTAGTTGAGAAGCCGAAAGATTGCCGCAACGTTATTGGCACTAAGTGGATCTTCAAGAACAAGCAAGATGAACATGGTATCGTTGTAAGGAACAAGGCACGGTTGGTGGCCCAAGGATTTTCTCAAGTCGAAGGCATCGATTTTGGAGAAACTTTTGCACCGGTTGCAAGACTCGAATCGATACGCATTCTTATCGCTTATGCTTCTCACCATGGTTTCAAATTGCAGCAAATGGACGTAAAAAGCGCCTTTCTTAATGGCCCCTTGCAAGAACTTGTGTATGTTAAACAACCCCCGGGTTTTGAAAACCCCAACCATACTAACCATGTCTATGTCTTGGACAAAGCTCTCTATGGCCTTAAACAAGCCCCCCGTGCATGGTACGAGCACTTGAGAGAGTTCTTGGTAGACCGTGGATTTGAGGTTGGGATAATCGATCCCACTCTTTTCACTAAAAAGGTTAATGGTGAACTCTTCATTTGTCAACTATATGTCGATGACATTATCATTGGTTCTACTAACCGTGTGTTCAATGATGAGTTTTCCAAGTTAATGACCGACAAGTTCGAGATGTCCATGATGGGTGAACTCAAGTTCTTTCTTGGCTTTGAGATAAGGCAATTAAGGGAAGGGACCTTCATATGTCAAGCCAAGTACATTTAAGATATGATCAAGAAATTCAAATTGCTTGGACTTAATGGTGTGACTACCCCTATGCAAACCAAGTGCCACCTCCAACTCAACCCCGACGGTAAAGAGGTAGACCAAAAGGAGTATCGTTCTATGATTGGGTCTCTTCTTTATTTGTGTGCGTCTAGGCCCGATATCGTTTTAAGCGTTGGAGTGTGTGCTCGTTATCAAGCCGCGCCTAAGGAAAGTCATTTGATGGCCGTGAAGAGAATCTTCAGATATTTGGTTCATACCCCTTGCTTTGGGTTGTGGTATCCCAAAGATGGCACCTTGTATCTTTGTGGATACACCGACTGCGATTGGGCGGGCGACATTGATGATAGGAAGTCCACATCCGGGACGTGTCAATTTCTTGGAAGATCTTTGGTGAGTTGGTTCTCGAAGAAACAAAATTGCATCTCTTTATCCACGGCGGAGGCCGAGTACGTCGCTGCCGCAAGCGGATGTACTCAACTTCTTTGGATGCGGCAAACTTTAAAGGATTACGGTGTCCTCTTGGACAAAGTGCCGCTTATATGTGATACTGAGAGTGCCATCAAAATTGCATACAAACCGGTGCAACATTTAAGAACCAAGCACATTGAGATTCGTCATCACTTCATCCGCGATCACGTGGCTCGAGGAGATATTGATCTATCATATGTTGGTACAAGGGATCAATTGGCGGATATCTTCATGAAGCCCCTTGATGAAGCCCGTTTTTGCTACTTGAGGAATGAGCTCAATATCATAGATTCTCGGGCCTTGGCTTGAACTCCGTACACTCACTCCAACGTTTAAGGCTTTATTAGACCTAGAGGTACGCATGGACTTAGGGGGAGTGTTTTCCTAATACATTGGACTCTTCCTCCCCCTAATATGCATATAGTGACATATCATTGCTAAAACTTCAAATTAAATATAATTTGTGAGCTTAAATGTTGAGATGTAGTTATGGACCCAAGATATATCTTCGCGGTACCATGCTACAACTCATACACGGTGGCCTCGGCCACCAACACTCTTTTTTCTTTGGACTCTTTTTGGTTTTATTCTTTGATTCTCACTTGCATTGTCTTTGTCTCTTTTTGGGAAAACACACTCCTGGTTGGTCTTCTCTTGTGCTTTACGTTTCTTGCAACTTGAGTGTGTCTTCTTTTTTCAGTTTGAGTGTCTATCCTAAGCCTTTCACTATCTTTAAACATGTTTTTCCCCACTCATGTCCCCTTTTGTTTCTCGTTCCTGGAGTTTTTGGGGTTTGAACGGAAATCTCAGAGCCTTACTCAGAAATCTCCGGTCCACCAGAGAATTTCGAGACTAAGTCCATTCAAAAATCAGCACTGACCTGTGATGATTATTGACCGGAAATAGCCTCGGAAATTTCCGGACACACCGGAAATTTCCGAGCTGAGACTCGGAAATCTCCGGCCCCTTCGATTTTTCGGCACCTAAGTCCTTTTCAATTTTGGCACTGACCTCAGGCGAAGCTGAATCGGAATTAGAGCCGGAAATCTCCGGGGTCCGAAAATCTCCGGTCCGATGTCCGGAAATCTCCGAGCGTGCAAAAGTTTTCCAGGGCTAAGTCCGTAACCGGAAATAGCCCCGGAAATCTCCGGCACCCGGAGATCTCCGAGCCTCAGTCCGGAGATTTCCGGTTCAAATTTTTCCTGCCTATATAAGGGCACGGGTGGACCGGCCGGTTCGGCCAGTTCATCCACCCCGTGCCCTATTCCTCTCTCTCCTCCGAAAATCTCCAAATCTTCCGTTCCTTGTTGCGGGTGGTTCGTTGAAGGTTTCTCGCGTGCTTCGGAGATGTTCTTCTTCTCCTCGAGGGCTTCGTTTTCATCCGCACGCTTTCTGCGATGTCTTCCGGTAACTCCTCGTTTTTCAAATCTAGGACGAAACTAGTTTTCGTTTAACCTTGCCGATTTAGTAGGTTGTTGCTTGTTTCCTTTGGTAGAATTGCTCCCCTTGGCATGCTCTACACTCCACGTGCACATATCTGATTTTCATTCAAAGTTCTTGTTCAGATCTGTCAAAATTTCGTGCAGACCGGAAATCTCCGAGTCAGACTCGGAAATTTCCGGACCCCGGAGATCTCCGAGTCAGACCCAGAAATCTCCGGCCTACTCAGAATTAAATCAGTTAAGGACAGATATTGTGTTTGCAAAAACTTCGCTAGTACGTTCCATTTTCATTCTCGGACATGAGTGCTTACCCCATATGCTTTCCATCCTCTCTTTGCTGTGTGTTTGCAGGTTCCAACCCTCGAGGCCGTTTCAAGGAAATCTCTACACGTGGAAAAGGCAAACCAGTTCATTCTCGCCCTCCCAGTGGGTCCTCAAGTGAAGATAGCACACCTGCTGAGTCTGCAGCTCTGCTCAGGAAACCCACTGGGCCTAGCAAGAAGAAGAGGCCCGAGCTCCGTCTTGAAGACTTCAACAAAGGCAGTTTTCACAAGTGGCGAAGTGAGCTCTCCTATAATGTGGAGTCTGATGATCCTAAGTACTTTTGCACTGAGATGGCATGGCACTACAGGGAAGTTTATCAGAAGTTCTCAATTGACAAGCCCGTCTGCCCCATGAAGTGGATTGACTTTGACAAACTAAAGAAGAAGGCTGACTATTTTGGTGGTGTTGTCAAGGTAGTTGGACTTCTGGGTCTGGAGCACTTGATGAGGACTGAGTGCAACTACATCGTATCTCTTATCCATCAGTTCTATGCTACCGTGGTGTTTGACTCCTCAGAGGATATTGGGATGACCTGGATGTCTGGCAGGCAGCGCTTGACTTCCTCTTTCTGAGAGTTTGCTCGGATTCTTGGTTGTCCCTTCAGTGGTTT
Source organism: Poa annua (assembly GCA_026929855.1). Taxonomy (NCBI): domain Eukaryota; kingdom Viridiplantae; phylum Streptophyta; class Magnoliopsida; order Poales; family Poaceae; genus Poa; species Poa annua. The sequence continues at coordinate 86,908,828 of CM049430.1, forward strand.
GTCTGTTCCAGCTGGCGCCCGCATGCATGTCCAGGGCATTTCTTACAACAAGCATGTCATGACTGATCTTTATCAGCCTGGAGGAAGGATTGGCTCTCAGAATGGTCTTCTCCCTACTTATGATATTCTGTTTCGCATGTTCCGTTGGACTATTGCTCCCATTGTAGGTAATGCGGACAATATTGCTGGGGCCCTAGTCAACTTGATGGCCAAGGCTCATGCGGCCAATCTTGGTGAATATGAGGTTGAGCAGGAAGTCTACAAAGTGGATGTCATGGATTTCATTTTCCAGGAGATGTCTCTGGCAGTTTTTGAGAGGAAAGTTCCTCCATATGCTCCCTATGTGATGTTACTCATCAAGAGGCTCTACAAGCTTTCTGAGCAAGACGGAGATGATTTTGATGCAGCCTTTGGTACTCAGCCCCACAAGGCAGCCCTGCTTATTCATAAATCTGCTCACCTTGTTCAACAACAAGCCACCATGCAAGATATCAACGAGGATGAGATTTTTGGTGGTCCTTCTCGGGTTCCCTCAAATCCCAACATCAAGAAAGCTGCCAAGAAGAGTCGCCCATGGGTAGTTCGAGCTATTGAGAAAATCATGAACATGAACTGTTGCATTCACAGTGAGAACTTGAAAGGACATTTCTATGATCTCTGTGTTTTGTGTGTTAGTTAACAACATGTGGATGTATTAAGTTGGTGTTAAGTAATGCAGGATAATTTAGGAACTCTTCTGATGCATCAGCACCAAAAAGGAGAAAAAGAGGCAGCACTGAAAGTGTGCTCTGCCCCTGGTGGAGGGCGGAGTTTCCGGCCTTGGGGGCCGGAGTTTCCGCCCCTGCCTGAAGTTTCCGGTCCCTGAGGACCGGAATCTTTACCAAAGCCTCGGTTGCCGAAGTTGTGCTCAGCCCCTGTTGGGGGCGGAGTTTCCAGTCCCATGGACCGGAGTTTACGCCCCAAGCCAAACTTTCCGGCCTCAGGTACCTCGAAGATGTCCAAGTTCAGTTTTGAAGAAACTGGTGTTCAGCCCCTGGTGGGGCCCGGAGTTTCCGGCCTCCTGCGGCCGGAGTTCCGCCCCAGGACGGAGTTTTCGGCCACTAGGGCCGGAGTTTCCGGCCTGGTGATTGGCTGCAACGGCTACATCTTTGGAGGGGTATAAATACCCCTCCTCCTTCTTTCAGCAAAGTTGCTTGACCAAGAAAAGGAGGAACTCCATTGTTGCAAGCCAAGAATCACAAGATCTCCCAATCCCCCCATCCAAACTCGTTGATCTTTGGAGGATTGAAGGAGAAGGCCCCGATCTACATCTTCACCGAGCCGTTCTTCATTTCCCCCTCATTCACTTGAGGGAACACTTGCTAGGGTTTCCACTAGGAAAACCTAGCCCATTGTTGTACTTACCTTCTTGTCTTTGTGACAGATTGTAGCTGTTCGGGAGCCCCCAAGCTCTTTGTGGGTCGTGCCCCGAATCGTTGTTGTAAAGGCTCCGGATTCCGCCTCGAAGGATTCCGATAGTGGAAAGTGGACCAAACCTTTGTGGTGCGGTTCACCGGAGATTTGGGTGAGGCCTTTGTGGCCGTTGAACCATTGTGTTGGTTCACACCTCTCCAACGAGACGTACTCCCATTTAGGGGAGGAACTCGGGAATACATCCTTGTCGTCTCGTGGTTTCACTTCGGTTACTTCTATCCTTATTTATTGCCCTTATTATATCTTGCTTAGTTGCTAGCTTGTCATATAGGTAATTCACCATAGTTGCATATCTAGAGAATTTACCTTTTGTGTGAAGCCTAATTTGAAAAAGAACTAAATTTGAATTAGCACCTATTCACCCCCCCCCTCTAGGTGTCATACGGATCCTTTCAATTGGTATCAGAGCAAAGGCTCTCTTGTTGGGTTTAACCGCCTAAGAGAAGTATGACGCAAAGTGAGGATGAGACCGCAAGGCTTGCCGAGGCTAATGAGTCCCTTAAAAAGGACCAAACCACCGCGACATCCATGGCCGATATCAAAGCTTTGGAAACAACTTTGACATCTTCCATGGATGCTAGGTTTAACGAGTTTCGTGACTTGCTCAATAAACTCATTAACAACAAGCCCTCGGATATCATCCCGCTTGAAAAAGCTTCTAACTCCGATGAGGGTGGTTCCAAGGAGAATAAAGAGCAAAAAGTGAAGGAGGTGAAAGCCAATGATAAGCCTAAGTCATCTCCCAATCGCATGAGGAAAAGGAAGGGTATCATGCCGTTCGGGGATGGTACTCTCCCGATCCAATTATCACTACCCGCATAAACCCTTTAGGTCCCCCACCTAAGCTTAATGCATTAGCTTTTGCTAGTTGGCAACGCTCAATGAAATCTCATGTCAACAGTGCCTCCATCGAGCTTTGGAGGATTACTGAAGAAGGATACATGGTGGAGGATCCAAGCAACATGACCAAGAGAGAGTTCGCCGAAAAGCAACTAAACGCTTTCGCTCTCCACATGATTGAACTCTCCTTGAGCGACAACGACATGCATCATGTTCTACATGCCACCACCGCCAAAGAAGCTTGGGATTGTCTTAAGCGTGCTTTCCTTGGAAATGATAGCATGAAGAGAAATAGATATGAATCCTTGAGCAATGCTTCTGAAGGCTTCTACATGCTTGACAACGAGAACCATGAAGAGATGTATGGGAGACTCAAGACTCTTGCCAAAGCCTTTTATGATGTGGGAGCAACTTATGTTGATGATGCTTGGGTCAAGAGGAAGTATGTGAATGCTCTCTTGCCTTCGGAGCCAATGGAGTTGAAGTCTATTCAAGGAAGATACAACTATCATCAAATGTCTTCCCATGAAGTTATGCAAGAAGTCCAAGCCTCCAAGGTTGCCACCAAGAATGCCGAAGATAACCGTGCTAGGGCCATGTGAATGAGACAAGGACCCTCTCTTGCCTTGAAGGCCAAGGTGACTTGCATAGATGCCAATGATGAAGTTGAAGCTTGTCCTAGCAACATTGCTCCACATGATCTTGAGCAAGCCCTCAATGGTCACATTGCACTTGCCACAAGAGTGTTTTGGAATGACCCGGCTAGTGCTAAAGCTCGTGTTGATGGAGATAACAACTCAAGTGGCAAGAAAGAGCTTGCCTCAAGGACAAAGACGTGCTACAATTGTCATGACAAGAATCACTACATAAGAGAGTGTCCTTATGAGAACCGTGAGCAAAATGGTGGGAAGCTTGTCCCGAAGGACCACTCAAAGTTGATTCAAAAGAAGTCCGCAAGACCAAAGAAGCCTTTCTTCAAGAAGGCACCAAGAATTGTGTTGGTGGCACAAGAAGAATATGCCACAAGTGACTCCGACGATGAAGACACACCTAATAAAGAGGTTGCCGCATTAGCTATTGTATCTACTCCACCATCATCACCGTCACTCTTTGAATCCCCCAATGACAATGTCTCCACCAACAACGCACGGTGCCTCATGGCTCATGTCACCAAGGTATCATCTCCCTCACCTAAGACTACTCATGATCAATCTAGTCTTGAGATTAAGAAAGAGCTAGTTTCTTTCGATACTTTGGTGGCTAACTTGCAAGGTGAAGCCAAAGAACACGTTGAGTCTCTCGTGAGACAACTATGTGCGGCCTTCTTCAAGAAAAGAGTAAATTGAGAGAGAGGATTCTCTCACCATTGCTTCCTGGAATGCTTCCATAGTTTCTCTAAATGGCTCTCTTGATGAAGAAAGTGAATATAGAACCACTCTAGAGGAAAGACTTGAATCTCTTGATGCTAAAAATGATGAAATCATTAGTAAAATCATTAAGGATATAGATCATGTTTTTGCCAAATATAAAGTGATTAAAAAGGAGAAAGTTGAACTTGGGGTTGCGAATACTAGACTTCTTGAGGATATGGAGAAGCTTGATAAAGCTCACAAGGTCTTGGAAACGACCCACTCCATCCTTGTTAAGTCACATGAGCAACTCCAAACTCAACTCTCTAAAACTTGCTCAACTAGCATAACCATTCTTCCTCGTGTTCATGAAAATGTCATTGAAGAAAAAGCTAGGTTGAAGGTGGATCATGCTAAGACCTCTATTCCCAAAGGTAAAGATAAGGGTTTTGCTTATTTGTTTGAGTTAAAACCACACAAAGGGAAGGAAGGTCTTGGGTATGTGGCCGAGGCAAAGAAGAAGGTGAGCAACACCAAGTAGAACAAGACCAAGCCCGCACAAGCTAAGACTAACATTGCGAGTGGTAATGCCACTAGGGGCAAGACCACTCGTAGTGACTTTGCGGGGCACAACAATCCCAACTACTTTCTTTATGTTGGTTATTATGGTGATGTTTATGCAAAATATGTTGGTCCTTATGATGGTTACATTGATTATTCTATTTGGATTCCTAAGACCCTTGTTGCTAACCGAAAGGGACCCATTGAGAAATGGGTACCTAAATGCAAGAAATGATTTCTTGTAGGACTATGCTTCCGGTGGATCTAAATGGGTGGTTGATAGTGGATGCACTAGTCATATGACCGGAAGCAAGGAGATCATGACGGAGTTGAGACCAAATTTAAATCATTCAACCGTCTCTTATGGTGACAAGTCCAAAGCCGAGGTAAAGAGTCCCGGCAAGGTGGTAGTTGCAAGGGATATCACCCTTGTAAATGTCATGCTTGTTGAGTCTCTAGGTTACAATCTTATGTCCGTTCGTGCTCTTAATAGGATGAACTTTGATGTCCACTTTACTCTTGATATGGTGGTACTCTTGAGGAGCAAGACTCTAAAGGTCATGTTCGTTGGGTATGTTAAAAATGAGTTGTTTGTGGTAGACTTTTCGGGGTCAACCAACACTCAAGCAATATGCTTATTCGGAAAGGCCGACGTGGGGTGGTTGTGGCATCGCCGCTTGTCCCATGTCAATATGAGAACTTTGCAAAGTCTCCACAAGGGTGGCCACATTCTTGGACTAAATGAGAATGTTTCTTTTTCTAGAGATCGTCTTTGTAGGGCTTGTGTTGAAGGAAAGATGCATGATTCTCCCCATCCAAGCAAGACCATCATCTCATCATCAAGGGTATTGGAACTTCTTCATGTTGATCTTTTTGGTGCCGTACCTCAACCTAGTCTTGGTGGGAAGAAATATTGTTTGGTGATTGTCGATGACTATTCAAGATTCACTGGGGTTTTCTTCTTCAAGACGAAGGATGAAACTCAACAAACCATCATCGATTTCTCCAATGAAGTTCAACGTCAACACAATCTTCCCATTTTGGCCATTAGAAGTGACAATGGCTCCGAGTTCAAGAACTACACCCTAAATGAGTTTCTTAGCGACGAGGGAATTCGACATCAATACTCCGCCGCATATACCCCTCAAAAAAATGGTGTAGCCGAGAGGAAGAACCGGACTCTTATGGATATGGCTAGGTCCATGTTGGCGGAGTTTAAGTCTCCACTCTTCTTGTGGGCCGAAGCGATCTCCACGGCGTGTCACTCCTCCAACCGGTTATTCTTTCGCAAAGGGAAGAAGGAAACTCCATATGAAATGCTTACCGGCAACAAGCCCAACATCTCCTACTATAGAGTCTTTGGTTGTAAGTGTTTCTACAAAATCAAAGGTGTACATCTTTCTAAGTTTGAAGTTAAAGCCTTAGAAGGTGTTCTTGTTGGGTATGGTGCGAACTCTCACACTTATAGAGTCTATGACAAATCCTTAGGGAGAGTTGTAGAATCTTGTAGTGTGAGGTTTGATGAGAATGACGGCTCCCAAGTGGCGCAATTTCATGTTTGTGATGTAGATAACGAGGAACCTCAAGATGCAATACAAAGAATGGGTGTTCGATTTCATCGCCCCATCGAGATTCATCATGAGCCTCCTCAAGGAAGTACAAGCTCCACTCAAGTGGAGATTCCATCATCACAAGTTGAAGTGGCACCTTCTATGGAAGCAAATGAGACACCTATCCAAGAACGAGAATAAGCTCCTCCTCAAGTTGACCAAGAGGTTTCACAAGATTCAAGAACTCCTATTCTCAACTCTAGTCAAGATCAAGAGCAAGAGCATCCATCTTCTCCCATCATTGAAAATGTGCAACAAGATGGCAATGCTCGTCAAGACGGTCAAGACGGGGACTCAAATGATCTAGGTGATCAAGCCGAAATCCCACGCAACAGTGGGGATATCGAAACCCGCCGTCAAGCAAGAGTCAAGAGAAATTTGGAAATCAAGTGTCACAAGCTTGAAGCCATCATTGGTGATGTATCTCGCAAGGTTTCCACAAGAAGTCAATTGGCAAGCTTTAGTGAACATCAAGCTCATATCTCTATGATTGAACCAAAGAAGGTGTTTGAAGCTCTTGAAGATCCGGATTGGTTGAAAGCCATGCATGAAGAACTTAACAACTTCAAGCGCAACAAAGTATGGAATCTAGTAGAGAAGCCAAAAGATTGCCACAGTGTTATTGGCACCAAGTGGATATTCAAGAACAAGCAAGATGAGCATGGAATGGTTGTAAGGAACGAGGCGAGATTGGTAGCTCAAGGGTACTCTCAAGTTGAAGGCATTGATTTTGGAGAGACCTATGCTCCTGTGGCTCGTCTTGAGTCCATCCGTATCCTACTTGACTATGCATCACATCATAATTTTAAGTTGCAACAAATGGATGTGAAAAGTGCATTTATTAATGGTCCCTTAAAGGAGTTGGTATATGTAAAGCAACCACCGGGATTTGATGTAGTGTACCTACACCTAAAATATGGCAGATACCTGTGTATAGTGCAAATCCCTGGATCGATTCGTTTGCACACACAGTTACGATGTAATATCACAACAAAGTATCAATTTATTACAACGCTGATCCAGACTAGGAAAATATTCATTACAAATTTGCATAGCATACAGCTAGCAGTACACAGAGTAAACAACGGAAAATTTATTCTTCATGGAGTCCCCAATCATCATCATGTGCCACAGGCGAGCATGTTGGTTGAAGACTCGAAACCCTTAGTAAAACTTTCACTCATCATCAGGACAGTCTGCAATAAGATATATATTGCAACAACGTGGGTCAGAACCATTAAAATGGAACTGGCAAGTGACACTATGGTGGACACTTAGAGGAATAACTCTATGACCTATATGCTTATCTGGCTGGTGGAGCTCAAGGCTATTTTGCAGAAAGCAAGTTTTTCCCTAACCTTTTTGAAAACACTTTTCTTCTATTCGAGACATGCGTGGCATGAAATCCACTGTCTCATTCTACCCTTGTTCACCCATCAAGTTTTTCATTTATAAGTTGGAATGGTGGAATCCTCCGTTGACATCCTCGTTCAGCTGCTCAATTGTCTGTTTCCGGGGACACGGCTAAGTACTTAGATTTTAACTCTGCAGAGGTTGTGCACGTTCACCATTGTACCTATTCAACCCAGGTTATCCTTTACACACCTTTTGTGATAAGGAAATGAAAGAATAAGACGAGATCTTTCAGAAGCATTTCCCCTCCCACTCTGGCCTGACGCGCTCCACCTACAAATCCTCTACCACCACCTGTCTGGCCGGGGAGAGTCCACGCAGCTTAGTTGATCAAGCCAGAGCCCATATTGGCAATGGCTGCACGAGAAGCAATCTTCACTCGGAGTTCTTCAGATTCCTTTGCTCCTGGGTGGCCTTCCACAAGTGAATATTCCACAGGTAAAACCCCTGGGAACAACACTCAACTCATACAGCCAAGCAACCAATTTCCACCCAGGTGTTTGATTAAAACTTAGTAGACTTATCTTTTTCATCAAAATAGTTTTTGCATAGCATCACTATTCTACTAAGTAATTTCATAGGAACCTAGACACAGGAATAAAGAGATCTATCATGGCTTGCATAGTAATGCTATCCTACACATGCTTATAGAAAATACTCTACTCATGCATAGAAATAATAGGACTTTTATGGGGGTGTGCCACTTGCCTTGGCAATCGGGAGTGCAGCAGTTACAGTTGCAAAGATTCTCGTTTCCCTCCGAATAGTCTAACAAAGAAATAAACAGCCACACATAAACACACAATCAAAGGTGCACACAAAGAATATATATGCTATGCATGAGATGAGATGCAACAATTTATTTCCAAATATATGCATGAATAAATTTTTGATTTGTTTCTATTATTTAATCATGAGTAAAGGGTTAATGACAAGGACTTTAGTTCACTTAAATAAATTTTCAAATCAAATTTAGTAAAAATGACATTTGGGCAGAGGGCATCTAAACAAGTTGTTAGCAATTTGATTTACTCAAAAATAAATTTTCTAACTAAAGTTATGTTTAAAACACTTAAACTACTCTCAAAAATATTTGAAAATTTGTATGTGTCAAAACAGAAAAATAATGAATCCAAAGTGTTCTACTGGTTCTAAGGATTTCAAATATATAAAAATATTTAAATTTGGTTAAACAGATAAAAAGTAATGACGAAAACAGTGTGTAGGGGGTTTTCTGCAAAACTGCCAAATTAAAAGATTTAATATAAATTCAGAAAATAAAATCTGACGTGGCGCTGACGTGGTGCTGACGCGGCGTACCGGTTCGGAGTTTTAAGTGATCTAATCCTAGCCGTACACGGGAGATCTAACGGTCTAGATTAAAACGACCAGCAGCGAGCGGCGCGGCCGGCCGGAACCCTAGCCCGAGGCGTGCCCGCGGCGGTGCCATCGCCGGAGTTGCTCGCTTCACACGCCCTACTGCCTACGAGGATGAACGAGTCATACCCGTGCATGGAGGAGGTCGAGGCGGGGACGATGGCGAGGTGGTCGACGATGGAGTGCTTTGTCGCGCCGGAATTTGCTCGTCGGAGTCGTGCTCGGCGGCGGTCCTCTTCGGGCGTGGATGGAGACGATGTTCTTCTGCCCGAGAAGACGCAAAAACTTGTCAAAATGATGTGCGAGGTCAAGATAGACCAGAAGGAAGTGGAGAGAGGGCTTGAGAGGGACGCGGCTCACCGGAGTTCGTCGAACTCGCCGTCGGTAACGGCGGGGCTCGGGGGGTGCTCGTGGGCGGCCTGGTGGCTCTCGGGAGGTGGTGCTTGGGGCAAAAGAGAGAGGGGATCGAGGGGATCTTATAGCAGGAATCGGCGACGTAAATGAGTGAGTAAATCGCCGGGAATCAATCGAATTGATTCGGCCGTTTCTCGGCTAGGTCGTGGGCGTGATTTGGGGCGAGCCGTTGCAGCGGGAGGGATGACAGGTAGGGCCCACCTGTCAACGAGTGAGCGCGCGCGCGGGCGGGGACGGGCCACTGGCGGGCTGGATTGCGTCGCGCGCGCGGTAGATAGCTAGTGGGCTTCGGCCCACTGGCCGGCCCGATTCTAATTTTTTTCTTTTTGAAAATTCTTTTCTGTTTTTGAATCTTTTGAGTATAAAACAAATTCAAAACTATATTAAAACTTATTAGAAAAATTCATAAAAATAATATTTGAAAAGCTTATGAAAAATAGATCTTTTTGACATTATTTTTGTCTAAAATAAAAATAGAATAAAAGGAACATTATTATCATTTCAAAATAACAATTTTAAAGGATATAGAGTCAATTTAAGTATATTTAATTAATTAAATTCAAATTTTATGTGATTCATATGACATGTTTAATGATAATGATGCATGGATGCAAAGTTTTAAATTTTTCTGAAAATTGGGATGTTACAAACCTAACCCCCTTAAGATGAATCTCGCCCTCGAGATTCGGATTGGCTAGCAAATAGGTGAGGGTGGTCTTCTTTAAGGTCATCTTCTCTTTCCCAAGTTGCTTCCTCTTCTGAATGGTGATTCCACTGTACTTAACAGAATTTGATGGTCTTGGTTCGGGTGACACGTTCTGCTGTCTCCAAAATCTTTATTGGTTTTTCTTCATAAGTGAGATCACTTTCTAGTTGTACTTCCTCTAATGGCACCGTATCTCTTAGCAGTGTTTCTGCCATTTCTGGGTGACATTTCTTCAGCTGGCTGACATGAAATACACTTTGAACCGCGGAAAGTGCTTCCGGGAGTTCCAATTCATAGGCGACCTCTCCTTTGCGGGATAATACCTTGAAGGGTCCAATAAATCTAGGTGCCAACTTTCCTTTGATTCCAAACCTTTTAACTCCCCGCATAGGTGAAACTCGGAGATAGACTCGGTCTCCCACTTCATACGTGACTTCTCTCCTTTTGGAGTCCGCATAACTTTTCTGTCTGGATTGTGCTATCTTTAAACGGTCCTTAATCAACCTGACTTTTTCCTCGGCCTCCTTGATTATGTCTGGGCCGAACAGACTACGTTCCCCGACGCCACTCCACAGTAGTGGGGTGGTGCACTTTCTCCCATACAGGGCTTCAAATGGTGACATCTCTATGCTCGCTTGATAGCTATTGTTGTAAGAGAACTCGGCATATGGAAGGTTATCATCCCAGCTTGACTTATAATCTAGAGCGCATGCTCTCAGCATATCTTCTAGGATCTGATTTACTCTTTCTGTCTGTCCATCCGTTTGCGGATGAAACGTTGTACTAAACTCCAATCTAGTTCCCAGAGACTCATGTAATTGATTCCAGAAATGGGAAGTAAACTGAGTACCCCTATCCGACACAATTTTCTTGGGAACACCATGTAGACACACAATCCTCTTCATGTAGATGTCAGCTAGTTTGGCACTAGTGTAAGTAGTCTTTACGGGTATAAAGTGGGATACTTTCGTCAGCCGATCGACTATAACCCATATAGAATCATACCCTGATTTAGTCCTGGGTAGACCCGTGATGAAATCCATACCAATCTGTTCCCATTTCCAGTCTGGTACTGGTAACGGTTGTAGCAACCCTGCTGGTTTTTGGTGTTCTGCTTTCACACGACTGCAGACGTCACACTTTGCAATGTATTCTGCAATATCACGTTTCAAGTTGATCCACCAATACCTCTCCTTTACATCCATGTACATCTTGGTGTTACCCGGATGTATGGAATAAGGTGAGTCATGAGCTTCTTGAAGTATTAACTTCCTGAGGTTGGCATTGTCAGGAACACAAATGCGTTCTTTATACCACACGGTTCCTTCTTCATCTACTCTAAAATCTCTGGCCTTACCTTCGCTTAGGTTCCTCTTGATTTCTTTTACTGCTTAATCCTCTAACTGCGTTGTCTTGATTTTGTTAAGTAGAAGAGGTTGAACTTCTAAGGATGCTATGAATCCTTCAGGTACCACCTCTAACCGAAGGTCCTTAAACCCCTTACAAAGATCTTCCGGCAACTCCCCTGCCGTGAGTCCGTTTACATAAGTCTTACGGCTCAAGGCATCAGCCACTACGTTGGCTTTCCCTGGGTGGTACTGTAGACTTAAATCATAGTCTTTGATCAATTCTAACCATCTCCTTTGACGCTTGTTTAATTCCTTCTGAGTAAAGAAATACTTGAGCCTTTTATGATCCGTAAAAACTTCACATCTCTTTCCCCATAAATATGGCCTCCATATCTTTAGCGGATGCACCACAGAAGCTAACTCTAAATCATGAGTGGGGTAGTTTACTTCATGATTTTTGAGTTGTCTTGAGGCGTAAGACACCACTTTGCCTTCTTGCATCAATACGCTTCCTAGGCCGCGATATGAAGCGTCGCAATAAACCTGGAAGTCTTTCTCTACATCTGGGAAGCATAAAACTGGTGCCGACACCAAGCGCTTCTTTAATTCCTGAAAACTGATCTCACAAGCTTCCGTCCACTCAAATTTCTTTCCCTTCTTCAGTAGTTCAGTCAAGGCCTTGGCAATCTTGGAGAAGTTTTCAATGAATCTCCGGTAGTACCCTGCCAGCCCTAGAAAACTGCGGATTTCTCCCACATTTTTGGGCGATTCCCAATTTGTCACAGCAGCAACTTTTTCAGGGTCCACTGCTATCCCATCTTTAGACACCAGGTGTACTAGAAATCCTACTTGTTTTAACCAGAATTCACACTTGTTGAACTTAGCATATAATTTATGCTCTCGGAGCCTTTGCAATACCAGACGTAAATGTTCTTCATGTTCGTTGTGACTTTTGGAGTAGACTAAGATGTCATCGATGAAGACAACAACAAACTTGTCCAGAAAATCCATAAACACCTTATTCATCATATTCATGAAATAGGATGGGGCATTGGTTAACCCAAAAGGCATTACCGTGTACTCATACGATCCATATCTTGTAACGAAAGCAGTCTTGGGTATATCCATTTCTCTGACTTTCATCTGAAAGTACCCTGATCTGAGATCGATCTTGGAGAAGACGACAGCCCCTTCTAGTTGATCGAACAGTTCATTTATTTTGGGTAGCGGATACTTGTTCTTGATTGTATGCTCATTTATGTCACGGTAATCGGTGACTAATCTCTGAGTACTATCCTTCTTCTTGACAAAAAGGATCGGGGCTCCCCAGGGTGATGAACTTGGACGGATAAAGCCTTTCTGCATAAACTCTTCCAGTTGTTTCTTGAGTTCTTTCAGTTCATCAGTTGCCATTGGGTAGGGCCTTTTAGCAATGGGTCCTGTCCCCGGTTTTAGTTCTATGAGGAACTCTACATCTCTATCGGGTGGCATTCCTGGTAGTTCTTACGGAAACACGTCAGGGTATTCCTTAACTATAAGGACCTCACCGAGACTAACCCCCTTAAGAGAATTAAGCCTAACCTTCTTTAGTTCAAACTTTGATCTAAAGTTGATCTTCGAGCCTTCTGGAGTGGTGAGAGTGATGGTTCTATTTGCGCAGTCTATGATTCTTGCATAGCGGGTCATCCAATCCATCCCTATGATAACATCCAGGCCTTGTGTTTCCAGGATGATCAAGTCCGTAGGAAACTGATGCTTTCCAATCTTCAGACTCAACTGTCTACAGCCAGAGGTTACTAGCATCTCTCCGCCCGGCGAGCTTACTCTAATGGGGCTTCCTATATTTTCCACTACTAACCAATGTTTGTTTACAAAAGCTCTTGAAATGAAAGAATGCGATGCTCCAGTATCAAATAAAACTAATGCTGGGCATGAATTAAGCAAGAACGTACCAATGACAACATCAGGTTCATCGTACACTTTTTCCACATTGATGTGGTTCACCTGTCCTTTCTGGAAGGGATTGGGCTTGGCAGCTTCTGTGGCCTTCTTTTCGGGGCAGTCAGTGGCGTAGTGACCCTTGTTATTGCACTTGAAGCATAGGACTTGGCTGATATCTTTCTTATATTCTGGGTTTGGGCGATGTTGTCCATTGTTGTGGCCAGCATTTCCATTTCCCTTGTGATTCCCATTGTTTCCCTTGAAACCACCACTATAGTTGTGACCATGATGTTTATGGTTGCTTCCTCCACTAGGATAGTGACCAGGTTTATAACTCTGGTTTGCATCTTGAGGGAAAGATCTCTTGAAAGAAGTCTCAGAATGGGGTTTTTGAACATTCAACTTTCTCTTCCTATTTTCAGCCTTCTTGATGTTATCCTCTAGTATGATAGCCTGATCTAGGAGAGTATGATAATTTGGGGCGTATGCCACTGTCAAAGGGATCTTCAGCTCGTCACTCAGCCCATTTAGGAATTTTGCCTTCCTCTTAGCCTCGGTGTTAATGTCTTCAGAGGCATAACGGGAAAGGGCATGGAAATCAGCCATGTACTCCTTAAGGCTCCTGTTTCCTTGTCTCAGGTTTCTGAACTCTTCCTGCTTCAAGTTCATAATTCCCGTGTAGTGTACCTGCACCTAAAATATGGCAGATACCTATGTATAGTGCAAATCCCTGGATCGAATCGTTTGCACACACAGTTACGATGTAATATCACAACAAAGTATCAATTTATTACAACGCTGATCCAGACTTAGAAAATATTCATTACAAATTTGCATAGCATAACGCTAGCAATAAACAGAGTAAACAACGGAAAATTTATTCTTCGTGGAGTCCCCAAACATCATCATGTGCCACAGGCGAGCATGTTGGTTGAAGACTCGAAACCCTTAGTAAAACTTTCACTCATCATCAGGACAGTCTGCAATAAGATATATATTGCAACAACGTGGGTCAGAACCATTAAAATGTAACTGGCAAGTGACACTATGGTGGACACTTAAAGGAATAACTCTATGACCTATATGCTTATTTGGCTGGTGGAGCTCAAGGCTATTTTGCAGAAAGCAAGTTTTTCCCTAACTTTTTGCAAACACTTTTCTTCTATTCGAGACATCCGTGGCATGAAATCCACTGTCACATCCTACCCTTGTTCACCCATCAAGTTTTAAATTTATAAGTTGGAATGGTGAAATCCTCCGTTGACATCCTCGTTCAGCTGCTCAATTGTCCGTTTCCGGGGACACAGCTAAGTACTTAGATTTTAACTCTGCAGAGGTTGTGCACGTTCACCATTGTACCCATTCAACCCAGGTTATCCTTTACACACCATTTGTGATAAGGAAAGGAAAGAATGAGACGAGATCTTTCAGAAGCATTTTCCCTCCCACTCTGGCCTGACGCGCTCCACCTACAAATCCTCTACAACCACCTGTCAGGCCGGGGAGAGTCCACGCAGCTTAGTTGATCAAGCCAGAGCCCATATTGGCAATGGCTGCACGAGAAGCAATCTTCACTTGGAGTTCTTCAGATTCCTTTGCTCCTGGGTGGCCTTCCACAAGTGAATATTCCACAGGTAACACCCCTGGGAACAACACTCAACTCATACAGCCAAGCAACCAAATTCCACCCAGGTGTTTGATTAAAACTTAGTAGACTTATCTTTTCATCAATTTTTTTTTTGCATAGCATCACTATTCTACTAAGTAATTTCATAGGAACCTAGACACAGGAATAAAGAGATCTATTATGGCTGGCATAGCAATGCTATCCTACACATGCTTATAGAAAATACTCTACTCATGCATAGAAATAATAGGACTTTTATGGGGGTGTGCCACTTGCCTTTGAACGTTGTTGTTGTTCACAAACTCTATTCAACAACGAACGTTTGCTCTCCGTTCAATCTAAACAATATAAGCAAACAACAAAACAACAATCAACAAACAAACATGCACATTCATAGTGAACAAACAAGTTTTGTAAAACTTCCAGGGAAAGTATGTCATGTATGATATGCAATTTATTTCTAAGGACTAGACATGCATGTCATGCCATGAAAATCTTTTAAGTTAATGCAAAGAAATGGATTGGTCAAAATGTCTAAGGATCAAAGTCATAAGTTGAATAAAATATTTTGTTTTTATAAATCTTGAATAAGCACTCTAATGGCTTAGTTCTGATGTGAAAAATACTTAGAGAAAATACTAGCTCTATTCTTCGAGGTGATCAACAATTATTATCAACTCTTTGTAAATTGGATATTCACTATAGTGAGAGAGACAGACACCCGGCCAGCCACTTAAATTGTGGAACAGGTCTCATGTACGTGGACATGTAAGGTTCGTTCCCAGGCCGCTTCATCTCACTATGCCGCTAGGATCCAACAAACTTCAAGATGGTAATAACAAGATCAAAAACGTTTATGTCTAAAGTGAAAGAATAGATTAGGAAAGAGGGGAAAGATAGAAAGAAAGATGTAGTTGGTCTTCTAGAAACCTTCTCCATACTTGTAACTTTCTCATGAACTTCTTCTTGATTTTTCTTCTAAGTGCTTCTACTTCTTGGAGGTTCTTCTGAAGTCTTGTTTTGGCTAAGCCCTTCATTGGTCTTCTTGCTCCATGTTGAAAATATTAAGTTTTGAAAATATTTCTGCCTTAGAGAAAATGAGGGAGGAGTCTTATTTTGGGGATTATAACTACATGTGAAGATAAGTCCTGCATGCAATGCACTTTTAAATCCTAAGAATATCATTCAAACATTGTGATATTTTATAAAGTATGCATTTAGCTATAATTGCAATTTAATTAAATTTCGATCTTTGGAGAAAATAACAAAAGGATAAGATTAAAGTTTTCTATGATTAATATTTTTATAACTTAATTTTATTAATAGTGTTAATAGGCAGGGAGTATTTAATTAAGTATATAGCTATTTGATTTAATCAAGAATAGTATTTCCATTAATAGTTATGTTGAAAATACTCAAACTATTCAAATTAAATATATATAACTATGAATTTATTCAAACATCACTCAAAATATTTTATAGCAGTGTCATCAATTTACAATTATTCTAAAGTTTCTAAAACAATTTTATTTGCAATTTTTGAACTTACAGATTTAAAGTTATGACAAAAATACTCAAATTTACCATTTGAAATTTTGAATATTTTAAACTAAGTCAAATTTGAATTCTGGCAGATCCAAAATATTCTACATGTCGAGGGCTTTTCAAATGTATAAAAATATTTGAATTTGGATAAAATGAGAAAAAGATATGATAGTTTGAATAGATAGGGGCTTTTCTGTAAAACTGCCATTTTTAATTTAATTAGAAAAAGAAAATCCACGCAGGCGCTGACTAGGACGCTGAGTGGGCTGCTGACTGGGCTGCTGACGTGGTTAAGTCATTGGATCTGGGCCGTCAGATCTGGATCTGGCGGTCCAGATCGGATCGTACCGTTTCAATTTAAGTCATCTAATCTTAGCCACACAAGGTAGATCGGACGGCTGGGGGAGAGGGGGCTCACCGGGCGGCGCTTTTGGTCGCCGGAGAAGAGGATGGCGGCGGCGCGGGCTCGGGCGTGAACGAATCTCTCGCTCCAATGGCTCCCTTGGCTCGGGGAGGCAACGAACAGGCGCGTCTCGTTGCGACGAGGTGGATGGTGGCGACGGCGTCTGCTCGGGCGGCCTGGAGCGGTGCGGTGGCGCGGACGGAGCTACGGCAATTCCGGTGACCTGCGTGCCCGCTCGAGTCGTCGGCGTTTGAAGATTCAAAACATCAGAGAGGTTCACCGAGACGAAATAGAGAGAAGGGGTGCGGTCTCGGGGTCGGACGGTTGCTCACCTCGCCGGGGAAGAGGAATTTGCGGCGGCGGAGGAGATGAACTCCGGCGAGCGTTTTCAACGGCTTGGCGGCGTATTTGTGACTAGGGTTTGGGACAAAAAGGACGAGGGGGTCGTGGAGGTTTTATAGGCCGAGCGGGGGAAACAATCCGCGACAATCTCGCTCGAATTTGAGTAAGGATCGGAGAGGAATTCGGGGGCGTAATTTCAGGCACGAGGTTAGGGATGAAGTCCCCTGCCAGGTGGGTCCCGCTGTCAGAGATTTTTCTTTTTCCTTTTCTGATTTTTCCATTTTCTTAATAACTTTTGATTTATAACTCCTAATGATGTCAAATTAATTTCTAAAAATTTGTAAAATTATTATATTTGTATTAAACCACTTGTAGGACTATTTTGAATAATTTTTAAAATTATTAAATTTGAATTATTGGTTTTAGTACCAATTTGACATTTAAAGTCAAATTTGAAATCATTTCTTAATTAAGTTTTCTTTTGGCTAAATAAAATTTGTAAAATACTCATATTCAATTATGTTTGGATTTAAGTTATTTAATTTCATTTCCAATTTTGGTATAATAGTAAAATAACTAAATATAATTGTTTTTAAGGAGATAGGAAATATGATAAATTAAATTTTAATTTCAAAATGGTTTGTGAGCCATTATATTTTATATTAAGATAATTCATTTGGAATCTTCATAAAAACCTTGGAAAAGATTTTAGATTAAATTCTTTCCTTATACAGAATATATATTCATGAAAATCATTTCATGTTTTGAAGTAAATGAAAATCATTTAAGCTAATGAAGTCTTTATTTGGATAATTCATTAATTATAAAATCTAGGAAGTTTTAAAGTTATGAACATAAACTTATAACTTCCAAAACTATAATTTGAATTTAGTAAAATGAATGAAACCATTTGGCAATTATACTATTTTAATAGTCTTAAATTTATTAATAGATATGGCTAAGTGATAGAAATTACTTTCTTAAAAGGAAACTATTTTATTAAAATGAAATGGTTTGAAGTTTATAAAAACATTGTCAATTTTACATATTAAGGTTTTTAAAATACAATAAGAAATGAAATGTTTTAACTAGAAACCACTTTTTGAAAATAATGTTAAACTGAGATATTTGAAATATTAAACCCTTTCAATATGTTTGAAGTCATTTATAATTGGTTTTCTTATGCATTTTAATATTTAATTTTAATCAAAACAAAAGTTTTAAATTTTTGTGATTTTTGAACATTATAAAATGTTGGGATGTTACAGCCCGAGGAGATATGAGCATTACGAAAACCTTCCTTGAAATTTTCCCAAGTCATGGTTTCTAGTGGGTGGGTGATTTGATAGGTTTCCCACCACTGGATCGCTGGTCCTTCCAACAGATGAGTGGTGAACCTCACCTTCTCAGCTTCAGTACATTCACAAGTCACCAGATCCCTGTCCACTGAACGCAGCCAGTCATCTGCCACAATGGGTTCAGTTGCAGTGGAGAACTATTTCGGTCGGAGTCTCAGAAATCTGGTAAGTCTATCCACATGGGGGGGTGGTGGCGGAGGCGGGTTGTGGTTGTTGTTGTTGTTGTTGTTGTTGTGTGTTGCCGCAATGAACTGGGTCATCATAGTCATTAGCTGAGCTTGAGCAGCCATCAACTGTTGTATAGCATCATTGTTGTTGTGGTCGTTGTTGTTGTTGTTGTTGTTGTTGTTGTTGTTGTTGTTGTGATCAGGCGTACGACGGGGAGGCATCTGTGATTTGTATAGGTGAGTTTATTAGACGGAAAGGTCTAATGAGAAAGATTACCCCAACAAACAAACAACCTAAGGAACAAAACAAACATCACACAACTCAAAACTTTGGATAAACCAGACATGAGAGTTTTGGAAAAATATAGCGCGAGGTTCCTCGGAATACAATGGAAGGTACTGCCTTATCACAAGTTGATAGGTCAATACAAGACTAAGATAACGATGAGGTGTAAATAAATGATAGTCTCGCTAACGAACTACTCGACCATGTCGTCTTCTTCTTCTTCAATTTCCTGAATCTCGATTCCTTCATTGTCGAGTACTTCCCTTAATTCCTTCACTTCTTTCTCCAGGGCAGAGTTCTTCTCTTGCAGTTCCCTTTTCTCGGTACGAAGACGCTTGATCAAGTCACTATCAGCTTCAAACTCGACTTCATTGCTCTCGAGTTCTGCCTTCTGTTCTCTGATAGTCTTGTTTTTCTCTTGAACCCTTTTCTCCTGTCTCTTGTATTTTTCCTCTTGTGAAGCAAACTTTTCTTCTTGGGCCTTAGCCACTTCCTCTTGAGCTTTTATCTTTTCCTCGTTCTCCTTGAGTAAGGCACACAACTCATCGTTCTTCAGAAGTTCAGTGTGTCTATCCTCATAAAGTTCTGTGACGAGGACCTCCAACTCCTGGAAATACAGACTAAGGGGCTTTGCTTTGCCTCTATCTCCAACATCAAAGAGGTATGGTTCTCCCTCCTCGTTTCTCCTTCCAAAGAAAATGGAGTAGTGGCCCCTCAACTCTGTGCTATAGCGTCCGCAGAGACGTCCAATCAGGTCCTGCATCACGAGATTGAGTCCTTTTTCTTTGGAGTCACTAACCATTTTGATTTCTAACGGGGGCTCTTCTCCGCGTCCTGGCTGAGTTGCTTTTATTCCCCAACAGCCCTCCTTGTTAAACTTCTTCAGGATGAAGCCCTTAACTTGAGGTAGCGGTAAACCTATCTTCTCGCCGATGTCGAGAAGGTAGCAGCCAAAACGGGTGTCCTCGAAGTCCTCCGCAGTGGTGAAGTGGAAGCTCGTCATCCTTTAGGAAGAAAGAAAAGAATTTAAAACAAGAAATGTGTAAGGTAAGGAGGTACTAGTCATAAGTTTATTATTAAATTAGAGTCAAAACGAAGTCAAATCTCAATGTGATCAACAAATATAAACAACTCTTTGTAAATTGGATATTCACTATAGTGAGAGAGACAGACACCCGGCCAGCCACTTAAGTGTGGAACAGGTCTCATGTACGCGGACATGTAAGGTTTGTTTCCAGGCCGCTTCATCTCACTATGCCGCTAGGATCCAAAAATACTTAGGTAGTTAATACTATGATCAAAAGGTTTTTCCAATCCTAAGGGATCGAACCTACAGGCAACACAGTGCTCTGATACCATCTGTAGTGTACCTGCACCTAAAATATAGCAGATACCTGTGTATAGTGCAAATCCCTGGATCGATTCGTTTGCACACACAGTTACGATGTAATATCACAACAAAGTATCAATTTATTACAACGCTGGTCCAGACTAGGAAAATATTCATTACAAATTTGCATAGCATACAGCTAGCAGTACACAGAGTAAACAACGGAAAATGTATTCTTCATGGAGTCCCCAATCATCATCATGTGCCACAGGCGAGCATGTTGGTTGAAGACTCGAAACCCTTAGTAAAACTTTCACTCATCATCAGGACAGTCTGCAATAAGATATATATTGCAACAACGTGGGTCAGAACCATTAAAATGGAACTGGCAAGTGACACTATGGTGGACACTTAGAGAAATAACTCTATGACCTATATGCTTATCTGGCTGGTGGAGCTCAAGCCTATTTTGCAGAAAGCAAGTTTTTCCCTAACCTTTTTGAAAACACTTTTCTTCTATTCTGGCCTGACGCGATCTTTCAGAAGCATTTCCCCTCCCACTCTGGCCTGACGCGCTCCACCTACAAATCCTCTACCACCACCTGTCTGGCCGGGGAGAGTCCATGCAGCTTAGTTGATCAAGACAGAGCCCATATTGGCAATGGCTGCACGAGAAGCAATCTTCACTCGGAGTTCTTCAGATTCCTTTGCTCCTGGGTGGCCTTCCACAAGTGAATATTCCACAGGTAAAACCCCTGGGAACAACACTCAACTCATACAGCCAAACAACCAATTTCCACCCAGGTGTTTGATTAAAACTTAGTAGACTTATCTTTTTCATCAAAATAGTTTTTGCATAGCATCACTATTCTACTAAGTAATTTCATAGGAACCTAGACACAGGAATAAAGAGATCTATCATGGCTTGCATAGTAATGCTATCCTACACATGCTTATAGAAAATACTCTACTCATGCATAGAAATAATAGGACTTTTATGGGGGTGTGCCACTTGCCTTGGCAATCGGGAGTGCAGCAGTTACAGTTGCAAAGATTCTCGTTTCCCTCCGAATAGTCTAACAAAGAAATAAACAGCCACACATAAACACACAAGCAAAGGTTCACACAAAGAAGATATATGATATGCATGAGATGAGATGCAACAATTTATTTCCAAATATATGCATGAATAAATTTTTGATTTGTTTCTATTATTTAATCATGAGTAAAGGGTTAATGACAAGGACTTTAGTTCACTTAAATAAATTTTCAAATCAAATTTTGTAAAAATGACATTTGGGCAGAGGGCATCTAACCAAGTTGTTAGCAATTGATTTACTCAAAAATAAATTTTCTAACTAAAGTTATGTTAAAAACACTTAAACTACTCTAAAAAATATTTGAAACTTTTGTATGTGTCAAAACAGAAAACTAATGAATCCAAAGTGTTCTACTGGTTCTAAGGATTTCAAATATATAAAAATATTTAAAGTTGATTAAACAGATAAAAAGTAATGATGAAAACTGTGTGCAGGGGGTTTTCTGCAAAACTGCCAAATTAAAAGATTTAATATAAATTCAGAAAATAAAATCTGACGTGGCGCTGACGTGGTGCTGACGCGGCGTACCGGTTCGGAGTTTTAAGTGATCTAATCCTAGCCGTACACGGGAGATCTAACGGTCTAGATTAAAACGACCAGAAGCGAGCGGCGCGGCCGGCCGGAACCCTAGCCCGAGGCGTGCCCGTGGCGGTGCCATCTCCGGAGTTGCTCGCTTCGCACGCCCTACTGCCTACGAGGACGAACAAGTCATACCTGTGCGTGGAGGAGGTCGAGGCGGGGACGATGGCGAGGTGGTCGACGATGGAGTGCTCTGTCGCGCCGGAATTTGCTCGTCGGAGTCGTGCTCGGCGGCGGTCCTCTTCGGGCGTGGATGGAGACGATGTTCTGCTGCCCGAGAAGACGAAAAACCTTGTCAAAATGATGTGCGAGGTCAAGATAGAACAGAAGGAAGTGGAGAGAGGGCTTGAGAGGGACGCGACTCACCCGAGTTCGTCGAACTCGCCGTCGGTAACGGCGGGGCTCGGGGGGTGCTCGTGGGCGGCCTGGTGGCTCTCGGGAGGTGGTGCTTGGGGCAAAAGAGAGAGGGGATCGAGGGGATCTTATAGCAGGAATCGGCGACGTAATGAGTGAGTAAATCGCCGGGAATCAATCGAATTGATTCGGCCGTTTCTCGGCTAGGTCGTGGGCGTGATTTGGGGCGAGCCGTTGCAGCGGGAGGGATGACAGGTGGGGCCCACCTGTCAGCGAGTGAGCGCGCGCGCGCGGGCGGGGACGGGCCGCTGGCGGGCTGGATTGCGTCGCGCGCGCGGTAGATAGCTAGTGGGCTTCGGCCCACTGGCTGGCCCGATTCTAATTTTTTTCTTTTTGAAAATTCTTTTCTGTTTTTGAATCTTTTGAGTATAAAACAAATTCAAAACTATATTAAAACTTATCAGAAAAATTCATAAAAATAATATTTGAAAAGCTTATGAAAAATAGATCTTTTTGACATTATTTTTGTCTAAAATAAAAATAGAATAAAAGGAACATTATTATCATTTCAAAATAACAATTTTAAAGGATATAGAGTCAATTTAAGTATATTTAATTAATTAAATTCAAATTTTATGTGATTCATATGACATGTTTAATGATAATGATGCATGGATGCAAAGTTTTAAATTTTTCTGAAAATTGGTATGTTACATTTGAGGATCCACACTTCCCAAACCATGTCTACAAGCTTGATAAGGCCCTCTATGGTCTCAAACAAGCACCTCGTGCTTGGTATGAGCACCTAAGAGAGCTATTGCTGGACCGTGGCTTTGAAGTGGGGCAAATCGATCCCACTCTCTTCACAAAGAGGGTAAAAGGGGAGCTTTTCATATGTCAACTTAATGTTTATGATATTATTTTTGGCTCATCTAACAAAGCTTTCAATGATGAATTTTCAAAGCTTATGACGGATAGGTTCGAGATGCCCATGATGGGAGAGTTGAAATTCTTTCTTGGTTTTGAAATCAAGCAATTAAGTGGAGGGACTTTCATCTCTCAAGCCAAATACATCCAAGATATGCTCAAGAGGTTCAAGATGCAAGATGCAAAAGAGAAGAGGTTTCCTATGGACACCAAATGCCATCTTGAACTTAGTCCAAAGGGTAAAGATGTCGATCAAAAACTCTATCGCTCTATGATTGGTTCTTTGCTTTATCTTTGTGCATCTAGACCCGATATTGTGTTGAGTGTAGGAGTGTGTGCAAGGTATCAAGCGGCTCCTAAAGAAAGTCACTTGATAGCGGTGAATCGAATCTTCCGATATTTGGTTTATACCCCAAAGTTTGACTTGTGGTATCCTAGGGGGTCTAACTTCTCTCTTGCCGGTTACACGGATTCGGATTGGGCCGGTTGCAAGGATGATAGGAAGTCTACTTCCGGTGCATGTCAATTCCTTGGGAAATCCTTGGTGAGTTGGTCCTCCAAGAAGCAAAATTGCATATCCTTATCTACCACCGAAGCCGAGTATGTGGCGGCCGCTAGTGCTTGCACTCAATTACTTTGGATGAGGCAAACTTTAAAGGAATACGGTGTCCTTTGTGAAAAAAGTGCCTCTTTTGTGTGACAATGAAAGTGCTATCAAGATTGGTCACAACCCGGTGGAGCACTCAAGAACGAAGCATATTGAGATTCGCTATCATTTTATTCGAGATCACATCAACCGGGGTGACATTGAGCTTGGTTATATCCCAACGAAGATTCAACTAGCCGATATGTTCACAAAGCCAATTGACGAAGCACGGTTCACCTTTTTGAGGCATGAGCTAAATATCGTGGATTCTAGGAGCATTGGTTGACTACCTTGCATACACACCTCTATCTCAACTTTCTATTTGGTCTAGGTGTAGGCATGGACAGAGGGGGAGTACGGTCCTAATCTATTGGACTATTCCTCCCCCCATTATGCCAATAGTAAGAATTGTTTTCGTCTCCTTTTGTTCATTATTATGAATTGTGAGCCTAAATGTTGAGTAATGGCGGTGAACCCAAGATATATCTTCGCGGTATCACACCACATAAACTCATACATGGTGGCCTAGGCCACCAACTTCTTCCTTGTGAACATTTGATCCTCTTATGTTGCTATCTTGATTTTTTGTTTTATTCTTGCTCTTATGGAAAATGCACTCAAGCGTTGCTTCTTAATGTCGTTTTTGTTGTTTCTTACCAAACTTGAGTGCATGGTACCATCTCCACTGACCATTTGTCTTATCCCAGGCCTATCTCATCTAAAAACCTGCTCCTCTTGCCTTTTGCATGTCCAAAACACATAAATCTGGGATTTGGAGTCGGTGGGGCCGGAAACTCCGGTCTTCCAGGCCGGAGACTCCGGTCTGACTGAAGTTTCCGCCCTTAGAACCGGAATCTCTGGCCGGGGCCGGAGACTCCGGTGTCTAAGGCCAGAAACTCCGGTCTGGGCAGTTCGCTGGGATCTTGAAAGGGGATCGGGGTGAGGAGTTGATCCACAACTCCCCACACACCCCCGACCCCCACACCTCTCCCAGTCGCCGCCGCCGCCTCCAAGGACCTCTCCGGCCGCTCCAAGCCACTGGAATCCGCCGTGCCACCGGCCCCTCCTCCGTACAAGTGCTGGGGATCCATCTCCCTCGCATTTGACCTCCACCATGTCGGGCAAAGGTTCTCTTCTCTCTCTCTCTAGGTTTTCACTCTAGATCTTGTTTTGAGAGAAGTTCTGGCTGTGCTGCATGGTGTAGAACCCTAGTGTTGGCATTTTAATCTCTAGAAAATTAGTTGTGCTCAATTTTTCCTTAGATTTGAACTAGATTGCAGTTTTCTGCCACAGGGCGGAAACTCCGGTCCTTCATGCACCGGAATCTCCGGTGTAGGCCGGAATAGCCGCCCATGTGGCCGGAAACTCCGGTCTAGCTCATATCTGAGAGAAATTTTGACACTTTTAATTTTCTCCCTTTGGCTTTCTTGGACATGCAAACTTATCTCCATGCTATCCATGTACTCTATGTTTCACAGGTCAGAGGAAAAAGGTGGTCACCCGGAATCCGCTCCTTGCTTCAAGTAAAGGAAGAGCTAAAACAAGGGACAAGCTTATATTTGATAGCAGCAGTGGCCGCATGAGACAACAGAGCACTATCGATGAGGAGGCCACTAGACAAGCTGAACTTGGTGGTTTTGATAATGAAGAAGAGGCCGAGCAAGCTCATTTTGACTCTTTGACCACCGTTCTGGGTATGGGGAAGCTAGAGTTCCGTCGTATGAGGTCACAACAGTTCTATGACTTGCCTCCCAACACCACCAACCCCAATTTCCCAAGGAGGGAGCAGCAGCTGATTATGCAGGAGATTTATGCCCGGATTGAGAAGCACGCAGTCTGTGAACAGAAGATTCTGGATCTTGAGGCGTTGAACAAGAAAGCATACTTTCGGGAGGCTGTTTGGATTGCTAGGAAGCTTGGTCTGGAAAAGCTCATCTCTTACACTCAGCAGGATTATGATATTCAGCTCGTGCAGCAGTTCTTTGCCACGGTGGTGTTTGACAACGATGATGATGTCACGATGACTTGGATGACTGGACCGCGCAAGTGCACCTCCAACTTTGTGGAGTTTGCGACAGCTCTGGGCTATGACTTCAAGGGGGCCACTACTCCAGTTGGGGTGAGGATGCATGTGGAAGGGACTGCATATAACAAGCGCCGTTTACGCCCTCTTTACTCCGTTGCTTCTTCAGTGGGCTCTAATCAAGACCTCCTTCCCACCTACAACATCTTCCTCCGCATGGTTCGGCTCAACCTTGCTCCTCAAGCCGGGAATGTGGATGCTATTCGAGGAGGCCTTGTCAACCTACTCTACCATGCTTACAAGGTCCTTCAAGCCGGTCCGGAGTGCCGAGGCCAAGAGGTGGATGTGATGGATTTCATCAAGTGCGAGATGCATTGGGCCATTTTCGAGCACAAGAACCCACTCTATGCTCCCTATGTGATGAAGCTCATTCTCTCCAAAGTGCCCACGCTTGAGCTCTCTAGCTTCACCAAGCATGCCAAGGGTACTCTTCATACTCTCTCCAAGCACACAAAGCAAGCTTCATCCTCTCATGCACCTCCTCCCCAAACTAGTGATGAAGAGGACGCTCCTTTACCTAAGAGGAGAAGCAAGAATGCCGATCCCCCCACTAGTCTTCAAGGGAAGGCCAAGGTAAACGCGGAATTTAGCAAGCTCTCTTGGTGGAAGAGGAAACTGTTATGCATGGACGTTGCTATTCACAAGGAGAATCATGGGTCTTATGTGAGAGAGAAACATATTTTGAGCAACCAAAACTTGATGATCAAGGAGATGGGCAAAATGAACAATGGAAATGTTACTCCTCCTCCAGAAGAAGATGAAGCTGGCATTCCCATCATTTCCTCATCTTCGTCTGACACGGTCCCTATTGACCAATGGAATCAGGATGTCTTTCCTTGGGCTGATTATACGGATGTGACCTCCTTTCCTACCTCGTCTCACAACACCGGCAAGGCTCCCATGAACCTATCCGATGAGGACTACGGCGACGAAGGATATGACGACATGGATGAAGACACCGAGTGATCTTCATGGGCTCGTTAGTTATGCTCTTTTCCCTTTTTGGTATCTCGGTGCCAAAGGGGGAGAAGTAGTTCTATTAGGTTCTCTCCGGGATTTGCATGGGTTGGGACACAAGCATGTGCCTCTATCATTTTATTGCGCTTGTGTCCTTGTTATGTTATTTCATATTTGGATTTCGAACTTATTTGCCTTCTCTATGTCATGAACTATGTGTGTGTAAGACATTAGGATTTCTTATATTATGTGGTTGAGATTACTATTGTGCCTTGGTTATATGGGGTTAATATCTTCAGTTTTGTGCACAAGGTATGGTTTATCTCCTAAAACTCAACCCATACTATACTATGTCTTATTTGTGAAATGTATTTGCCTACCTATCATTCTTGCAAATTGTTGTTCAAATTTTCCTCTATATGTGTGCACGTGCATTCCAAAGAAAATATTCTTGATGCACACATCTAGGGGGAGCTCTTTCAGCTATCATTACACGTTAGTGAAATTACTGTTATTGCAAATCCATATGTTGTCATCTAACACCAAAAAGGGGGAGATTGAAAGGACATTTCTATGATCTCTGTGTTTTGTGTGTTAGTTAACAACATGTGGATGTATTAAGTTGGTGTTAAGTAATGCAGGATAATTTAGGAACTCTTCAGATGCATCATCACCAAAAAGGAGAAAAAGAGGCAGCACTGAAAGTGTGCTCTGCCCCTGGTGGGGGGCGGAGTTTCCGGCCTTGGGGGCCGGAGTTTCCGCCCCTGCTTGAAGTTTCCGGTCCCTGAGGACCGGAATCTGTACCAAAGCCTCGGTTGCCGAAGTTGTGCTCAACCCCTGTTGGGGGGCGGAGTTTCCGGTCCCATGGACCGGAGTTTCCGCCCCAGGCCAAACTTTCCGGCCTCAGGTACCTCGAAGATGTCCAAGTTCAGTTTGAAGAAACTGGTGTTCAGCCCCTGGTGGGGCCCGGAGTTTCCGGCCTCCTGCGGCCGGAGTTTCCGCCCTAGGCCGGAGTTTCCGGCCACTAGGGCCGGAGTTTCCGGCCCGGTGATTGGCTGCAACGGCTACATCTTTGGAGGGGTATAAATACCCCTCCTCCTTCTTTCAGCAAAATTACTTGACCAAGAAAAGGAGGAACTCCATTGTTCCAAGCCAAGAATCACAAGATCTCCCAATCCCCCCATCCAAACTCGTTGATCTTTGGAGGATTGAAGGAGAAGGCCCCGATCTACATCTTCACCGAGCCGTTCTTCATTTCCCCCTCATTCACTTGAGGGAACACTTGCTAGGGTTTCCACTAGGAAAACCTAGCCCATTGTTGTACTTACCTTCTTGTCTTTGTGACAGATTGTAGCTGTTCGGGAGCCCCCAAGCTCTTTGTGGGTCATGCCCCGAATCGTCGTTGTAAAGGCTCCGGATTCCGCCTCGAAGGATTCCGATAGTGGAACGTGGACCAAACCTTTGTGGTGCGGTTCACCGGAGATTTGGGTGAGGCCTTTGTGGCCGTTGAACCATTGTGTTGGTTCACACCTCTCCAACGAGACGTACTCCCATTTAAGGGAGGAACTCGGGAATACATCATTGTCGTCTCGTGGTTTCACTTCGGTTACTTCTATCCTTATTTATTGCCCTTATTATATCTTGCTTAGTTGCTAGCTTGTCATATAGGTAATTCACCATAGTTGCATATCTAGAGAATTTACCTTTTGTGTGAAGCCTAATTTGAAAAAGAACTAAAATTTGAATTAGCACATATTCACCCCCCCCCCTCTAGGTGTCATACCAATCCTTTCAGAACTACTCCATCTACTCTCAGAACCATCGCATTATGAAGCGCCAAGAAGAGATGATGGCTCATATGAAGATGCCTGCTCCGAAGCACCCTTTGAAGCCTGTGATTCCTTTCAAGGATTGGAATGCAGATGGACTCACTTTTGATTGGGATGATGCAGTGCTAGAGGACAGCGATCTCGAGTATGATGATGATGCTGAGGAGGACGAGGATGATGATGCCGAGCAGGATTCCGACTCTTGAGTCATGGGACGTTAGTAGAACCTCCTCCCTTTTTGGTATCTTGATGCCAAAGGGGGAGAAGTTTCTCTAGGACTCTCGGGATTTGCATGGGTTGGGAGCACTTCCTTATTTTTCGTTTTGTTTTTCTTGTGTGCTCCCTATTTTCGTGACTATTTATTTTCTTCATGTGTGTGAGACATGAGTACCGTTAAATTCTATATTGTAATAACTCTATTGTCTAAGTTTGTTGCTTCTTGTATGTATTGTGTATTTGTGTGTTTTGTAAAATCTAGGGGGAGTGTTGATCCTAAGGAACGTGCACTTTGTATTCCAAAAACATCCTAAAAATAGTGCACTCACTTAGGAGGAGCTCCGTCTATATTTTGCAAATCCGTTCTCCTTTCGTGTTGTCATCATTCGCCAAAAAGGGGGAGATTGAAAGTGCATTCTATGCACTCCCAGATTTTGGTGACTAATGACAACACAAAAGGTGTTCTAATGTTTGTGATGAAGCTTTCAGGTTCTTTTACAGGTAGTTTGATAAAGAGGAACACTTACTTGGCCTAAGTTTCATGTCTACTTCACTTGGACTTTCATCCGGATTTCAATCAGGAGATTTCCGGGGTTCGGAGATTTCCGGTCCCCAGACCGGAGATCTCCGAGCCAATCAAGTTTTTCGCTAAGTCTCAGATCAGAATGCGTACTGACTCCAACTCAAGCTGAGCCGGAAATGCTCTCGGAGATTTCCGGCGCTCAGAGATTTCCGAGCCCCAGTCCGGAGATCTCCGAGTGACAGGGAAATTCAACCAAGTCCATAACTCAATTGCGTACTGACTCCAGATCAAGCTGAGCCGGAAATGCTCCCGGAGATTTCCGAGCCCCGGTCCGGAGATCTCCAAGCGCCAGAGATTTTTCGACCCAGTCAAGAAGCTAAATCAGTACTGATCTAGAGTCATGTTCTACCGGAATTTCTCCCGGAGATTTCCGGAGTCCGGAGATCTCCGGTCCTCAACCCGGAGATTTCCGGTCTGGCGGCTGTTCAACGGGCAGATTTTAAGAGGGGTATAAATACCCCTCCACCTACCTCCAGCAGACCAAGCTTCCAGATTTTCTCTCTCCTCCATTGGTGCTGAAGCTCGTTTCTTCCGGATCTCCCAATCTAGCCACTCAAATCCTTTGATACTTGGGGATCTGAGGAACAAGCCACCGATCTACAACTCCACCGAAGTGATTTGATTTTCCCCCTCAATTTCTTGAGGGGCAACGAATCTAGGGTTCCTTTGTGGATAGCTAGATTCATCTTTGTGTGTTCTTGATCCTTTGTGGATTCCTTTGTGGATTTGACCTGTTGTGGTCGTTGTGGGAGCCCCCAATTCAGTTGTGGGTGTGTGCCTCACGTGTTTGTACGGGATCTTCTCCGCCCTTAAAGGAGTCCTTAGTGGAAGAGTGGATTCGGACCTTTGTGGTCGAATTCACAGGAGAATAGGGTGAGGCATTTGTGGCGTTGAGCAAACCTTTGTGGTAGCTCACACCCCTCCAACGAGACGTACACCTTTGTGGTGGAACTCGGGATAAAATTGGTGTCTTCGAGTTCCTATGGTTGTCTTGCTCCACTCTCCTTTACTGCATTCCTTTCTTGCTTAGTTTCCTAGTTGTCTTTCACTTGTACCACCTAGTTGCACATTTAGACAACTTACTTTCCGCTAGCCTAAAAACTGAAAAACATATAAAAATTGGTCACCACCTATTCACCCCCCCCCCCCCCTCTAGGTGGTCAACTGCCGTTCAGTTACGGACATCAGATCGCAAGGAATCGGGCAGCGGCTACCTAACCTCCAGGCTTCACTGCTCCATCATTCATAGCTCCAGCCTCCATCTCCACAGCGGCTGGCGGACGACATGATCCGGCAGCAACTACGGCAATCGGGTTTGGTTTGGGCGAGGTTCATTGATTTTGTACTGAGAATCTAATTTCAAGAAAAGATGCACAGACAGAAGGGGAAGGGGATAACAAAGGGGGAAATGTATAATTTTTTTTCTAAATTTTTCATATGGGTTGAACACTAGATTGTAGAATTTGTGAATTGGTGACTACCAATTTGACGAGCTATTTTGTATTGCTAGCTTATAAGATATTCTTAGTTTTCTAAAGAATTCACCCGATCTCGATTTTTTTCCGTCCTTCGACACTGGTGTAACTCTGTTTGAACATTGCATTGTGCTGCTCTGCAAAATCCTCGTCGAGACGCAAATGCTTGACACTCTACCTGACGTCTTACGTGCAGAGATGTTTTCTTTCCCACATCTTGCTTTAGGGAAACAAGGTCATCATCGTGCACGCTACAAGCTGTCACACCCTAAATCTCTCCGGTCCAGAGACAACATTTGTTTTAGGAGACTACGTACATGACAGCACGTGGAACTCCGTCCGTAGCTTCCCTGCTGGGCCGCCACCATCCTCAGGTGTCTAGTTGGCATGTGGTCATAAGGAAGTTGGGCCAAGATCGTGCTTTTGGGCTGAACTGGTCTCTAGACCGCTCCTGGGAAACCCCATGGGGTCTTTGGCTGGGCTATTGCTCCAAATTTCTATTTCCTCAAAGTCTAAACACCAAAAGTCTAAATCAACGCCGATATTTCGAATGACTAAAAGAACGCCCATATTTCGAAAATAGGTTAAACTCCTACCGACGTAACGCCAAACCCACCCTCGAGACCCCTAGGTCTACAAGCCATGCACCTACTATACACAAGAAGACACACCCCTCCCATCCCAACTCCACTTCCATCGGTGAGGCCTTGTAAGTAGAGGGGGAAAGAAGCAAGGTGTGTCAGTCGGGCAACTCCGAGAGAGAGAAACGAAGAGGCAAGAGGGGAACAAATAGAGGATCTCAAAGTAACAAGCACATCAAACGGTGCTTACCGCAAACTTTTCTGAGATCTCCTTTAAACTAGTGCCACAAAAGTTTTATAACACTACGGAAAAAGCGCTGCCAACCCCTCTAGAGAAGGCCGAAATATCCCACAAATTCCCATTTTGCCCGTCTATCTCATGATCTGCACAGAGAGATGATGCTGGGATTTCCCACCCGCATCCCCGCCAACCGGCAGTCGCCACCAAGCCGCCCTGATGAAGTCCATGCTAGACGGGTTTCCCCATCCTCGTCACACCGCCACCTAGACAAAAGCTCCATATGACCACGACTATGACACAACCGATCTCAGCATGTCCCTGACTCTCCTATCTGCCACCGAAACTCAACTTTCCATCTTTGAGCAGCAACAATTCAGAGCCAACGATCTGTGGGAATAGAAGGTTGAAAACGAAACAGAAATGTATGAAACATGAATTATGGTTTTCGTTTCATTTCTTCTTGCCGGCATAGGAAACGAGGTCGGAAACCCCGGAAAGAAATACGGAATAAAAAATCACTGAAAAATGATTATGAAACGGTTACATAACGGATACAACACAAAAGCGGATATTTGTCGGAACACTATAGCGGTATAATATATTGGTGCATACTCCCAAAATATAAGTGTTAAGTAGATAATAACAATACAAGACAAGAAATCAGGAAAGGGTCGCCGAGGGCTCGAGGAGTCGAGACGCCTATCCTGCAAGCGATTGTTGAGGCGGCGTTCTAGGCATGTGATCGCACACTGCATGTATGTAAATAGATTAATTAGGGTTTAATACTAGCTAATGGACCTAACTAGCGATATAGGCAGATCTTAGTTTGCACATCGAATCCAACGTGTAGTGGTCGTGCAGAAAGATTTCATATCATTTTTGTTTTTAAATATGCCGTTTCCTTTTTATTTCCACAAAATTCTGTTGTCATTTCCATTTTGTTATCTTCTTTCTTTTTTTACGAAAACAGCTGGAAAATTTTCTTATCGATGATTTCCAAGTTCCAACACAAAACAACAATATAATGCTTAGTGTGATCATGTGCTCCCGAATCAAGCTGAACGTGCTGCCAATTTTCGTTAACCTGCAGCCGCCGGGCTAACCTTTAAATTAGTTAGCTGGCCGACGGCTAATTTGCTACTTTGCCAGCAAAGACAGCATCGCAGCTTTCAGGTGAGAGTAGCTGACGGGTAGAACTTTTGGGAGCAGCAGTATGGCAACTTTCATATCGAACTCATGTAGCTATGTGCTGTAGCAACGCGTCGTGGTCGAAAAAGTTTCACAATATTAGCAAACGGACTCTTATTTAAAGAGAGCACACGTATGGTGATTGAGACGTGCCGGACGACTTTTGAACGAATAGACTAAAGTTTAGTCGAATACGACTTTGTTGCTTCTTTATGGAGACGAATCATTATTATCCGTAGATAGATAAGATAATGCATGCTTTCGAAAAGAAATGGTAACCATTTGCAAGAAGATTTCTGTCGAACAGAAATGCAAGAAGACGTGTTGAGCTGTCAGTTAAAATTGATTCTATCTTTCAAAAAACATTGATTCTAACGTGGGGAAAAGTACTAAATGCCATAAGAAAATCCAACAAATAAAAGTGAAATCTGCATGGATCATTGTCGCTGCTCTTGTCGGGTATATACCTCTTTAGCCAAGAAGGAACTGGACAAGAATAAAGCTTTTCAAGTGCACTTTGGTCATGTCAAACATGCTCGACACTGAATATTTACATTCTTTGCAGTGACACAAGATGAATCACCAAGAATCGGATGAAAAGCTCCAAAATGCACCTCGAAGCAATGGTGTCTGTGCCATTTCCCCTTCTAGTTACTGCACACTGTCCAACTGAATTGACAGTAAGCGGCTGTGCAACATTTGCTGCCTCAGTTCCTGCACCTACTTAATGCAGCACTTGTGGTGACAACTTAGAAGACGAGACCTCTGTATATGCCGGCGGTGGCGATGGCGATGGCGACATACTCGCATCTGTGCGTTCCAACACGCCGACGCACGTCGTCGTAGACTGAAGGCCGAACCTCATCGGAGACGGCGACCGAACTACCACGACCTCCAGCATCTGAGGCGACTGCGACATTGAGGCACCCCGTTCGTCCACGCTCCCATGCGTCAGTGGCGTCCGCGACGGAGATCTTGACAGGACGTAGTCACGCGCCATCGGTGCCGGTGACGGCGACCTGGACACGATCCTTTCCTTCGACCCGCTCGTCGAGCCTCCGATCCTCAACGGCGATCGCGCCAAGATGTCCGCGAAGATCCTCGTCGTCGTTGGCCGCTCGGGCGACACGTCGCAGCGACGCAGCTGCGGCAACGGAGGCGACAGGGCTGCCTCGCCAGGACGCACGCTCTCCGGCTCCGGGTGCGCGCGGCACACCGGGCACGTGGAGTGCGCGCACAGCCAGGCGTCGATGCAGGTGCCGTGGAAGAAGTGCCTGCACGCCGGCAGCACGCGCACCACGTCGCCGTCCTCCAGCTCCTGCAGGCACACCACGCACTCCACAGACGCCGCCGCCGCCCTCCCTTTGCTGCCGCTCCTCTTCTTGCCCCCGCCCCAGTTGCCCTGGGGCGACGGCGTAGGCGCCGCACGCGCCCTGTACGTGAACGTGGGGAGCGCGGCGATGTCGTCCATGCTCAGCCCGGCGTGGTTGACGTGGAGCTGGCCGTTATCGGCGCCGGTGCCGTGGAGCGCGCGCCACTCGGACAGGAGCGACGCGCCGTAGCGGATGGCCAGGTAGAGCAGGACGCCGGCGAGGACGGCGATGATGATGTACAGCAGCGTGAGGTTGGAGCTGGCCGGCCCGGGGCCGTCAGAGGCGTCGACGTCGGAGGTGTCAGGCGATGACGCCGGGGACGACATGGCTGCGCTGCGCGCGCGCGGCTAAGAAGAAGAACCTGATCCGATTCCGACGACTTGTGTAATGTAGAGAGATGGCTTATAGGACATGGGCGATGTTGTGAATCAACAACCAACGAATCATTGCGACGTGGTCGCCGTTGGAGACGAGACGAGAGCTATAAGATGAAAGCGATTGTGCGTCGCACTCATGCTTGCACTGCATCATGGATACTATATTCAGTTGCGTCGCTAGCTGGACTCTGATTGAGGCGGCTCGATATTTCTTGGACTTTGCTGCTGGTTGTGTTTACAGCCGTTCTTTTCTATTGTTGGGATCCGGTGAGAGCATCGTGTTCATCATCACGGAAGACATGTTTGGCATCCTTGTGTGATCGATAGAGCCAAATTTTACTGATGGACAAACTGGTGATGTGGTGCCACATCTTGTTGGTTTGGGCCTATCCATTTTAAAATATGCTCATCACACAAACTTCTTTTAAACGTGGACAGGACCTATAGTTAAGAGTTTTCAAAGGAGAGAAAGTGTCATATCCCTCTGTAATAACAGATTATAATACACTGGCAACAATGCATGCACACAGGTAGCAGAACTTCTTATAATTCGATACAAAGGACGAAGTTACAAAGGTACTTTTGTTTTTGAAATTTAGTTACAAAGGTGCTTAACAACGTTTCCGCTACTCCAACCATGGTGCTGGGTAAAATCAAGATTGAGGGTCGCGCCATGGCGCTCAATTCGGGAAGCTATGGTCGTCATTGATAGGGCTTGATGATGTGTTGTTCTTTACCTTTTGTGTTATGATGTGATGTTTGTATTGTGCACTGGATTTGGCCTTTGCTTCTGCGAAAAGGCAGATCTCCTGGCATGTTTTCCAAACTTGTATCAACTTCCATAAGAATGGATTAGTTCGTTTTTGAAAGGAACGATATGCAATTGGACATTACACTAATTAAGTTGCTTGGTTGCGAAACATGAGAGCTCCATCTGTGCTATGTATATTGATAACTTTGGATTGGCGATTGTGATGTCTCGTACACCATAACAGCATACTCCATTAATTTTTAGTGGGCATATAACAGTTGTGATTTGGAATTGGACAAAAGTGTGATCAGTCCGAAGCTAGGCCATTATGCCATCTGAGCAACTTATACTACAAACAACATATAATCGCATGATCGCATGCTAGAATAGTTTGTACCCCCATCTCTACTATTTTGGACAACGCAGGATGGCTTTGACATATGTGTAGCCATAGTCTTCGTTACTATCATTCGAGTTGGTGGTTGTCTGTGGCTATTTGTTGTTTGTATGTCATGTGCAGCAGCTCTCTCGTTCGACAGAAAATTGGCACCGCCCACGTGTTCTCCCTCCGTGATATCCAACGATCTTGACATGCCCTCCTCTTCATTAGCCCTCAGTCGCCATTTTTCGCTTATGTTTTACGAGCTCATAATATGGAAACATATCCTCCTCATATGGTATGGTTTTCTTATAATGACCCACACAATTTCTCCACCTTTGATCATAAGTCCTCTTGTTTGTATGCTCAGAATAGTAAGCACCCTAGTAGGTCTAATTGTTGACCATGCCCCTTTTGAATGGTTAACAAAGGAAACTAATTTGGCTTATCTTGTTGCAACAATGTAGCATGGTGCGGAGAGGAAGACGTAATGGAGGAGCAAGGGGTGGCATACAGCTTGAGTGTGGGCTTAGCAGTAAGGAGGCCAAGTAGTGGACTGTCATGAGGCGGAGCGTTTAGGTGGCACAACAGCTCTAGCGGCCAATCTAGGTGCAACGGGACGACAGGTGTATCAGAACGCCCGGGAGCATCATCTCTAGCGGCCAGGTAACGTGCATTGGCCAAGGGGTCAGGTGTGAACAAAAAGAGACGACCGAGGGACCACGTGCAGCGGAAGGCGCCAACGGACAAGTCATGTATGGAGATAAAGAAATAGAATAATAAGGGCAAGCCCCTCACGGTTTCGCAATTTGAAAGGGAAGAAAGAGAACATAGTTGTAATTTCATGATCCGAACAGACTAACAGATTGAAATTTTGAATTTATAGCTTAATGACAAGACAAAGCGTAAAAGGGTGCCATTGTCACACTTAATGCCATCTAAAAAAGGAAACTTGAAAGACAGTGGCAATCCACCCCGACGATCAACTATCTTAAATGATATCGCGTTGTCTCCTATCCTTATGAAAAGCTTCGGGTTTCTAATTAGAAAAGAGGTAAGCAAAGACCTAAAATGATTGTAGGTGAGGCCAGTTGTATAAGGGCGTAGATTGTTCTCGTGAGCGCCATACATGATGTAGTTCTTATAAATCCTGCAGGGGTACTTCAAAAGGTGAATTTTTTAATTTTTAATATTGTTGGGTAAACCATTGTCTTATGCCACCTCGAGAACTTTTTTTTTGGCCTGTTATGAAATAAATAACTAGGATTGGAGCCATTCTCTCCCCACCACCCCCCCCCCCCCCCCCCCCTCTAACTCGAGTTGAATAAAATCCATAGCACTCTGTGTAGGGATAGCTAATGAAAGTGAAGATGCAAAATTTCCAGTACTGAACTTTCAACATCAAAGATGGTGCACACATTTTAACAATACACCTTCAAATGTGTATTAGTCATATGCAGAAAGGCAATGAGATGAATTTGTCAATGAAATGTGTATTAGTCATATGAAGACAAATGGACAGTTTTCGGTACCTCTGTACCTTATTCTAAAGATAGTGATGTCCCGA
The DNA here is from genome assembly GCA_026929855.1 of Poa annua. Classification (NCBI taxonomy): domain Eukaryota; kingdom Viridiplantae; phylum Streptophyta; class Magnoliopsida; order Poales; family Poaceae; genus Poa; species Poa annua. The sequence continues at coordinate 86,946,125 of CM049430.1, forward strand.
TCACGAAGATGCAAAACTAAAAATTCCTTAAATTGAATATATCATTTTGTATTTTTGTAAAGTGTAGTCTTAACTGAAGGTAACCTCTTTAAATGAAATTGAGAAGATAGTGCTAAAAAAATATCTTCTTTGTTACACATTTGGGGACTATATATATATACTCGGTATTAGTACTGTACACGGGTTTAGTACACGGTCTATAGTTCAATGGCGAAACGATCGACGTGGTACCGCATGCACAATTGGAGCCGTGCCCAAGTGACGTGTTCACCCATCGTTGGAAGGGTGGCCAGGAATACATTTTAGCTGTCATTGTGGAAGTTTTTTGGGGCTTTATATCTCTTATTGGTCATATCGGTTTGAGGCAATTGTAAGCCGTCAAAAAAGTTTCCTTCATGGAAATAAGGATTGATCAACCATTATCGTTAATCATCTTTTGTAGTTCAACTAATAAGTAGAGCCTGACATGATGTGTTTATTCAACGGTGATCTGGTGCGATAGTTCAGACATGATTGGGGTACGAGACACCGATCGTACGTTATGAACTGTTTGGTGTCGCTTGCTGTTGGATCATGCTCGATCGAATAGGCTTGATCTTTGAAGTCAAGTTGGCAGGCAGCCAACAGAGGCGCACGATTAGTAGTTGTCTGGAAAATGAGCCGAAAAGAAGGATTATTCAACTGCAAGGAGTTGAGGCAACTCGGCTTTGGCCTTTCAGGTATTGAACATGTCGAGGTCGAACAAAAGAGCATCTGCTAGCTTACGCTGATGAAAACAGCGATGCTATCAGCTAAATGGCTTAGTCGTGGATCATCCAGACCTCAAGGGCAACCAATCTAACAGTGACCTCAAGGCGAAAAAACTGTATGCTTGGCCTGTACACATTGACCGAACAAACAGGAAAGAAATCTCCAAAACCCATCCAATAAGGTTCTAGAATTCACAAAACCGGACACATACTGTTATTTGGGCCGTCCCATTTGCGGAAGTAAACGCTGGAAAAGGAGCATTGTTCAAGATATCGGTTGATATCCCGATTTATCAGTCAATTTTATCGCTTATCGTTGTCTGACCGATAAGATAAATTGGTCGATAAATCAGCCGATATGCCGATAAATCTGTCGATTTAGCACTTATCATAGGTCGACCGATAAGATTCCGATAAGCGATATCCGAAAGGAGTACATCGTATCTTCGCTAACCTTTGCACAGAGCGTAACAGGCAAGCACTAGGCGTAGGTCGCCCTAAACTTGTCAAATTTAGGTCCACTCTATAGCCATCGGATCATCATCCAACGAACAGAATCCGTTAACTACTTTTTTGCATTTTAGTCCCTCTAGTTTTTGGAACTCAACCCGCACTCCACAACAGATTCAATCGAAAGGGTATGTTGAGTTGCCCCCGACCTTCACTGTATTTACACCAAAAATGCCACAACGCTGATTTTCAATGTGTATTACAACATATCCTGAGTAAGACAACAAAATTTCTCATCCCGCATACTCCGATAAGCGATATCCGAAAGGAGTACATCGTATCTTCGCTAACCTTTGCACGGAGCGTAGCAAGCAAGCACTAGGCGTAGGTCGCCCTAAACTTGTCAAATTTAGGTCCACTCTAAAGCCATCGGATCATCATCCAACGAACAGAATCAGTTAACTATGTTTTTGCATTTTAGTCCCTCTAGTTTTTAGAACTCAACCCGCACTCCACAACAGATTCACTTAATCGAAAGAGTATGTTGAGTTGCCCTCGACCTTCACTGTATTTACACCAAAAATGTCACAACGCTGATTTCTAATGTGTATTACAACATATCCTGAGTAAGACAACAAAATTTCTCATCCCACATACAAAATATATACATTATTTCAACAAATTGCTGCAACATTTTAGAGACAAGTAATTTTATAAAAAGGCAATTAAACAACTATTTTTTTCATTAGATTGCTTCACAATAAAACTCGTCAACAATTTCAACAAAAATCACAATCTCTTACAACAACAAAAAATCATGTGTTTGTAGCAACGGAAAAAATGAATGTATTAAACAACTATTTTTTATCGGATTTTTTGTAACTAAAATCACAATCTATTACAAAAAAACACCATGTGTTTGCATCAACGAAAAAATAACGTAACAAAAAAATGTCGTTGTTGCAGATTCATTTGCAATAAAAAATACCAACTATTTTAACAAAAAACACAAACAATTAATATATGTTTACGCCAGTAAAAAGTTAGCTGGTTTTTTATATATAGATTCATTTTGAACAAAAATTAACACTTATTTCAATAAAACTGAGAAACTATTACAATAAAAATAACAAAAACATATGTGTTCGCAACACTTTGAGAAGGCACATAACATACAACGCCGAGTTCAAAAAGATACCAACGCTGACGAAAAGCAAGTATAGAACGGCAACACAATTATTTACAAGACAATGAACGGCAGTATATGTGCGTGCCGCCGAGCCCATGCAAGTGCGCTCGCTAGGCTCCGCGTGGAGAAAGGGACCTAAGATTGGACGCTAGGTCGACCTAATACTAATAGAAGCGTTTTCCAGCGTAGAATAGGGTTTTGCCCTTGATCTTGATCTTCTTCTGGGATTGAAGGTAAGGGAGTTGCACGATTTCGATGTGACATGTCACGAGGTGCGAACGCATACTCGTTTCTGCTTCTCGCCACTCTGCACCGTTGGATCCGAGATCGTGCGGTCCACGCTCGAGCCAGCAGCGTTAGCAGAGCCTGCGAAGACTCCGTGGCGCGGACCGCGGATCCACTTCCTCCGGCTCGTCGTCCCTTCCCTCCGACCAGCGCCCGGTTTGCGTTAGATTAGCAGCCCGTGGGCCTTTATGTTGGCGTTTTAATTCGCCCGTCACTGTGCAGCGCTTCATGTACCGTATCGCCCGAGCGATTCGTAGCACAGAATCACTCGCGGTTGATACGAGGCAAATGGCTGCTAGTGGCTCAATTATTTTTTTCGGGTTGCCTACTACATACAGCACGAACAAGGTTCGTCTTTCTTCAATTGGTTTGCACCAAACTTTTTAGGTATATATATGGTTTCATATACTAGCTCTGATCCTAAAAAAGTGCCCGCAACGGTACTAGTAAGTTGTACATAGAAAGTGTATTCCTAGCTACAACTAAATTGAACCGTACGAAGTAACAAACTAACAATTGGTGATGTGAATAAACTCGTGAATCTTACCAGTACCTTGGGAAAGGCCAATACTACTATATATGAAAGTTGGTCAAATTCATGCTCAGATTAGCTATCCACATCACCCTTTTTTCACTAGCCGTTCGATCGGCGCGTCGGACAGCTGAGATGCGCTCAAAACACCCCCCAAAACGCGAGTTACTGTAGCTCCGCCCTCTCCACCAATCACAGCGCGACACGTCGCTCGGTCACCATCCGGTCTAGCCGGTTCCCACCGGTCACCGCGGCTATTTTACACAAAAACGCCTGACAAATAGGGGCGCTGCCCCGCGGTCCATATTTCAGAACAGCAAAGGACCTCTTTGTAATATCGGAAAACTCCGCATACTTTTCTGCAAAACGACCCCACAGAAACCCATCTTCCCCTTCCTCTCTCCCGCGACCGCGAGATCGCCGCCGGCGTCACCGTGCTCCGCCGCCGCTGCGAGCTTCCTCGGTCAGATCTACGAGCCTAGGGAGCTCCACCGCCACGCTCGCTCCCTCCTCGCCGCAGATCGGCGTCCGAAACGCCTCGCCGTCGCCGGAATCAACGGCGTCGTGCGCGTTGTGCTCCTCCGCGTCCGGACGCTGCCGCCGCTCCGGCGACCCAGGTGGGGTGGCGCCGCCACCTACGGGTAGGCCGTGTATGTGCGCGTCGGGCGAGCGTACGCGCGCGCCCTGCCTCGCCGTCGCGCGACACCGGCGTCGTCAGAGCCGCCGCGACCACGACACCAGCTCTGCCCACAGATGACGTCAGCAGGACGTCACCGTAGGCCCGGAGTGTCAGCCTCTGTACAGAAAAAAAAATTATCAGTACCTTCATAATTTTAGAATATCCAAATACTAAGTTTAAATCTTATTTACTAGGAGTGTCAAAATATCAAACCTACAAAATTTTAAAATGTTCAAAACATCGAATTCAATTTTTTTTTACTACACGGGCGCGGCATTGCCGCACTAAGTTGCCTAGTATAACTAAAGAATCTTATCGATCAACATTTAACATTAATTATTTGAAAGTTTAACAATACAATTTTGTATAGGAATTCGGTTCTATAGAATTGTAGACATCGACATCCGCCTAGAGATTCACAATACTTTGCTAAAGACCACAACTGCCAAACACGCCTCGTATTGCAAATACCGTAATAAACCAGTGATATCCGAAAATTGTGGCATCTCACATCTACGTGTTCGCTTGGTTGAGCCTATAATTTGCAATACTGGCAGAACATTTGATGGACCTGGAGTAGAGACGTCCAGCTAAAAATCCTATGTCACGCTTGTAATTTTCTGTAAACTAAACTAGGAATATATACTGTGGTATTTAAAAACTGTAGTTTTAAAGATACCATACTTCTAAACAGATATCTAACTGAATTCTTAAAATTTATAGGATACTTTAGTCGCCTGAGGTGGCATAATGTGATCTTCTTTATTTTTTTGGTCTAGGCGCTGTTCCTCCTATATCAATATAAAAAGGCAAAACGTTTGCCGTGAACTTTTAGTTGAGAAATCTCAACCACATAAAGTTTTCAAGCCGAATAGTCGTGGAGTTCTAGAAAACGAAACCGAGAGAAAGAAAGAGTTCGCTGCAGGAATGAATGTTGTGTGGCAGACAAGAAGGAGGTAGAAGAATCAAACAAGGCGAACCGCATGCGGTGGAAAAGTATAGTTAGTTTTGACTTGAAAAACCTTCAGCCACTAAACACCATTTTCGCTGTTACTTTGGATCCCGGGGAAGCCAGCGCGCGGTTGCCCTTCCGGCAAAGTAAAGCTCAGTTGCATATGTACAAAAAGATGCTGTACCATGTGAAGAGTCGCCAAATTTGTTACACCCAAGATGAGCAATATCATTTCCTTTGGCAACTTCAAGAATCAGGAAGAGTAATACACACCTAGTATGATTTACACTACCTCCGCCAAATGGGGATCTGTCATCACCCGAGGAGGCGAAGTTGACCGACTGTCCGCCGGCACAGGCCTCCTCGGCGACGGAGACGTTGCCGAACTGACATTGCTCGCGGGCAGGAAAAGCACCGAGTGCGTTGGCGTTGGCGACCTGATCACCGGAGACGGCGACCTGGAAGCCGCAGCATTGTTCACTCTTGACATCTCCCCTCCCTTTGGCGACGCCTCGGCCTCCCACGGGCGCAGATGCGGCGGCGGCGGCGACATGGATGCCTTTCCCTGGCAGATCTTCTCCGGTCCCGGGCTCGCCCGGCACACCGGGCACGTGGCGCGTGACAGCAGCCACACGTCCACACAGCTCGCGTGGAAGTAGTGCTTGCACGACGGCAGCATGCGCACCAGCTCACCCTGCCGGAGCTCCTCGAGGCAGACCGCGCAGCTGGCCGCCGCAGCAGTCTTGGCCTTGCCGATGACGCCGCCCCAGCGGCCGGGAGAAGCGGCGTGGTACGTGAACTTCGGGAGCACGGCGATGTCGTCCGGGGCGAGGCCCAGCTGCTCCCCAGTGACCGCGTCGACGTGCCCGGTTTCGGCGTCGCCGCCCGTGCGCGCGCGGCCACTGGTGTTGACGGAGCGGCCGAAGTAGATGAGGCCGAGGAGGACGATCGCGATGAAGGCGCCGATGCCCGTGTACTGCAGCGTCGTGGAAGCCGATCCAGACATTGCAGAATGAGTTTCCAAAGAGGAAGAAGAGGGGTAGGCGTCCGTGCTCGAGGTGTCAGCGACAAGCTGAGGCCGGCGTTGCGTTTTGTAAATCATGATGATGGGGTAGGCGGTAGCGATTTATGCATGTGTGTTTGGAGTTAGGAAATGTCAGGCACGTATAGAGGATCATGATATTCCGATTCTTGATGATCTTCTACTTTGTTTAAGACTATAGATAGACTTAGTTAGTGAGCACGCATTGGAACCGAAACAATATTCTAAATGGCACGCATATGAAAAAAAACTCATACAGCAACATCAATGGAACTCTAATGATAAGATTGTCAATTCACCGTACAATTGTCACATCTAAAAGAAGATCAAATGATGACCTATAGAAATTGAAACTAAGAGGAACGTAATATCCGATTCTCGTTCCGGTCATGCCGATGTATCTAGCTGTGGTGGTCTATGGATGGTGTGTCCTGCTCTGCTTCGGGTGAAAACCCTCTGTCGGTCCGGCCGATGCTGACAACGGTGACGCCGTGTGCGCCGTCTTCCTCGTTGGAGGGTTGTCGGGAAGCTTAGGCAGTCCACCCTTCCCCGGTGCCCGGGCGAAAGCCTAGGTCCAGTGCGTGGACCGGACGTCGGCGACGTCCTTGACGCCACTCCCCCCTTTGGGGCGTCGTCTTGGTGCACCAAGCCCCTGCTAGCTGTTTGATGCCTAGGTCGGAACAGACAACCAGCAGCCATGGCATCTGTCGCGCTGGTTAGATGAAGATGAAAGGTGAAACCCTCCGGTGTCTTTGCAGATTGATAGAGTTTTTTTATGTTGACCTTGTATCTGCTCCACCTTCTGTAGTTATGTTTAGTTGTTGTGTGTTCTCTCCTCTTCTCTCTCGGAGAGGTTGGGATCTTGTAATCATCTTCCTGTATTCTTACCGGCATGTGTCCCGGTCCATCTATATCAAATGAAAGCAGCGCTCGCTCGCTGCCTTCCGTAAAAAAAATCTGATTCTCGATGTCGATGATCCCCGCGACTTTCTCAAGGGCTACTCTGATACACAACAAATTATATAGAGTAGGACTTACAAAAAATTGGACCTTCGATTTTCTCTTTCCATTTAGATCATTTGATTCACATGATTTAAATCCATACACAATCTCTCCCCATGCATTTTTCTTTTGCAGTCGATGTTGAAGGAACGTTTCATCCTGTAAAATATCTTGGAGCAAACATTTTTCGATTGTGGTGTTAGTATCTATTTGATTTTAACATGTTTTTCTTGATCCAACATGATTCGGTTGGACATGCCACTCCAATTTGGTGTTTATTCATATTCATGTATTTCGAGAACCAAATGAATTCAAGGTAGCCCTTATGAGCTGTTAAAATATACATATCTAGATTTTTTTGGTTGACATACATCGCAGTAATGCCGCAACGTGTTTTTTTTTCTCGTGTTCTTATATGCACCAAACTATAACATAAAGACGCACACACATCACCATGTATAAACATAATTTCTATTGAGATAGTCTCGTGCGGTTTCAAGAGTGATCAATGCACCATATATGCCTCCGCTATTACAGATCGTGTTAATTTTAGACCTGCCATTACAAATGGAACCAGCCCTCCATTTGCGTTATTCCCTAACGGTTACTCTTAGAAACAATAGTCGTATGCGAGGCCACAAACAGTGTTTTGGGACCAAGATTCGCATACGAGTTATGACCAGGCAAATGTGTGCCATATATTGTGCTATTGCACACGATTAGTTTGATGTTTTCGTATGTCTAGTTTTTCGTCTTCCCGCCTGTCGGGGGGCTGCCCCCCGGGTAGGGCAGATCTCGGCACTACTCTACAGTGTGGCAACAGTATTTGACCTTTGGCGAGTGCAAGGGCCACCCCCTGGTGCGCTGAAGGGGTAACTTGACCTTTCGGAGCTGGTAGAGTGCAAGGTGCCTCCTAGCGGGCGCAAGGGTCATCCCTGGCGGCTATAAATAGCCACCCCGAGCCCTCAGAACAGCACAAGCATCAGCGGATGGTTCCTCTAAGAACTAGCTTCTCGAAGATGTCTTTGCTGGCTGGCTAAGACATCTTCGGGAGGCTAGGCCTAGAGATGCGCATCCTAAGAGGAACTCGGGTGCATCCAGGAGAGACCTCGGACCTCGTGGCTCCGAGTAGACCTCCGTTAGGAGAAGTACTCGGAGGTACCGGATAAGCAACCCGGGTACGGGCTAACCGGAGTGTTTATCTCGATCCTAACAGGTTGCTTTATGTGTGCAGGGAGGACTCGCAAGGTCGAGCAAGGAGGTGACCGGCATGAGGGATGCCGGTAGGCCGTCAACGGCCTGGAGCAGGCTTTTCCGCTTGGCGCGGGGGGAAGTACCATCCATCCCACTGACACGGAAGCATGGTCACCTCCCGCCTGACACGGAAGCATGGTCACCTCCCGCCTGACACGGGAGCGCGTCAGCCGGTACGACAACAGTACGACAAGATCGGACATGCCTAGCCCGGCAATCCGGAAAAGGCTACCCGGGATGGGCCAAGACATGTCTTGTCTCTGACAGAGGGACAATGATGTTCCAGGACGGCGCACGCCGTCCTTACCGGAATGATGATGAAGGGGCTACGCCGGATAGCACGGCGGCTAGGTCGCACTAGCCGGTGTCGACATAACCGTTAGGCCTGTCCGGTGGGGCCAATCCGGATTAGGGTTTCCGGCCCTCCTGTCCGGAACTCTATAAAAGGTGCCATAACTGCTCCTGCGGGAGAGAGACCAACTTGGGAGCCAAGACCTTAGTCGCATTTGCTCTTCCCTTTCTCTAGTTCTTCTTGTTCTTCGTGTTCATCCCCGCAAGAGCTTCAAGAGCGGGTTGTAGGTCTTATTCCACACTTATATTGAGAGGAAAGGCAGGAGTAGGGGTGTTACCTCCCCACGAGGGTCCCAAACCTGGGTACATCGTGTGTGTGTTCTTTGCCGTCGTGCAATTGTTCGTGTTTGTTAGATCTTTTCCCTTGTTCTTCGAGCTTGTTTCTTGTTCCTGGGAGATCTCGGTTACACCGGGATCCTCCCCCGTGTGAGCTCTTCAGCTTGCTATCCCTCCCCGGATCCACCAACGTCCATCGGTCCCACAAATTAGCCATCCTATGGCATCTGCCGTGACACCACCACGACAGTTGGCGCCCACCGTGGGGCTGACAGAGGCGTTGGCTGGTGTACACATCCGGACGGGTTCCCCCGTTCGCTTCGGCGTCCGGGTTCTCTCTGGCCTTGTCGTCAGGCTGGGCGAGATGGATTTCGTCAGCGACAATGCCGGGTGCTTCCGGAACAAACCCTTCCCGGTGAACGGATGCCTCATCGACTTCGGTGGCTTCACCACCTACATCGCCACCGAGGTTATCTGCAGCTATCCGGACATTGTCCTGAAGGCTGAAGATCCCCCCATGCTCCGCGCCGCCCGGGGTCCGTCTGGCGATCGCCCCGCGTGCTGCGTCGCGGTCATGATGGTCGGGACGACCGAGGATGTGTACCAGGATGCCCCCGATGGCGATGTTGACACTCACCGGGTTCGGTTAGCAAAACCTCTGCAGGAGAGAGGTGCTGCCCGAGACGGCGATCCTCAGCCCTCCCACCATCGTCGTCGCCCGGATCCCCTCTCGGGCCTGGTAGCTAAGCTGGCTGTCCCAGTGACCGTGGATGTGGATGCCCAAGTCACCTCAGCTGATTTGGACGAGCAACGCAAATTGCTGCTCGCCGAAGCGCAAGAGATCACCGAGATCCGGCGTGAACTCAGTGCCAGCCTTCGTGAGTACAACGCGGCTCACGGCTTCCCCAAGATGGGCTCTCGGGACAAGCGCATTGCCGATCTGCGTAAAAAGGGCAGAATGGTGAATGATGAGGTGGCAGGTAGCACGACACCTAGCCATAGCGGGACGGATAGCATGATCTCGGCAGAAAAGCCGGTATACAGCTCGCCTGCCAAAACTCTTAGGGCTGCAGAAGCAGCTATGGGCGAATTGGTAGGGCTATCCGGAGAAGCTCTCCGTAAGAAACAAGAACGGGTCAACGAGCTAGTCATAGAGGCTAACCGGCAGAATAAAGCCTTCAAGAAGAAGAACCCGGGAGTTGGATCCCATGTACATTCGGCCAGGGCCGAGAGCGACAAATCGGGCGGAGAGGCCTCCTCTCCACATCCGAGTAAAAGCAAGAGCAAGAGCCGAAGCCGGAGCAGAGGATCCGGGAAAAACAAGCAGTTACAGACGTACGACCCAGCCTTCGCCGGAGTTCAGCAAGCCGGACGGAACAATCCCGGTCAAGTTCGGGGTAGCCATAGCGATGGTAACCAGGGTGTAGGAAACAATGATGCGGTAAGCCGCGGCGATCCACCCCGGTACCCACCGCAAACTCTGGGAAACCGACAGAGAGACGCTGCTTCTATCCCGCAGCCAGCCTTAGTTCCTGTGGTTAACCGGCATGATGATGGCAACTCAAGGCTGCAGCAGCTCGGATACCAGCCTAACGAGAATCCTTTGGGATCCCGGATAGGAACTCGGCAGCTAGATCCCGCGGATGCCCGGATTAGGCTCGACCGGATTCACCAATCCGAGTTGGTTGAGGAGCAAGGTCCTCCGGGACCTGCGTGCTTTGGACCTCGGATCATGCGGGAGCCGCCTGTCCGGAACTTCCAGCTCAACCGGGGTGCTAAGACCTATGACGGCAGCAAGAAGCCGGAGGAATGGTTGACCGACTATGTAACTGCAGTAAGCATAGCCGGTGGAAACAGACGATGGGCGGTACGTTATGTACCACAGATGTTGGAAGGACCTGCCAGAATCTGGCTGAACAACTTGAGAACCGACAGCATAGACTGTTGGTTAGATTTCGAGGAGGCGTTCATCAGCAACTTCACCAGCACATACAAGAGGCCCAACCGCCCGCAACAGCTCGCCATCTGCCGGCAAAAGAGCAATGAAACCGACCGGGAGTACCTTACTTGGTGGAGCAACATTCGCAATTCTTGCGAAGGGGTTATTGAAGCTCGGGCCATCTCCTGGTTTGCGCAAGGATGTCGGCATGGCTCTATGCTTTGGCAAAAATTGCAGAGGAAGATGCCGACGACCTTGGCAGAAACCATGCGCATCGCCGATACCTACACGCTTGGAGATCCCATGCAACCCCTGGTGGATGTCGGTGACTCCAACAGGAGGAATGCGGGACCTCAGCGTTCGGGATCCAGCAGAAGCCATGATCGCCAAGATTTTGGCCAGAAGAGGAATCAGCCCGAGTACCACCATGCCACACAGCATGTCGCAGCTGTGACCCGAGATCAAGAAGATGCCGGCAATAATCAGCGTCAGAAAACAAGTGGCCCGACTTGGGGTTAGAGCCAGGAAGTACAGAAAACTTGGGTGGACCAGAAGAAGCCCCTGACGTATGAAGAGATGTTGAACAAGCCATGATGTTACCATACCCTGGAGGCCAACAAGCCAGCAAACCACTCCACTCGGCAGTGCAGCTGGTATCAGCGCACATTGCAGGAGGGCAACACGGGGGCTACTCGGCCGAGTGCTCCGGCATCTCGACCCAACATTCCGAGACCTCCCACTCCGGCGTCCGGAGCCAACGCGATCCGGATTAATCAGCCACACCGAGGACCCCCGCCCCGGCCGGTAAATGTGGTGCACACCCGGAACGACAATGGCGCAGGCCCAAGTAATCAACCCGTACATCAGCAAGGCAACTACCGGGAGGTACATCAGAGCTATGTGGTCTTCGTGACCGAGCCCACTGACCGGAAGAGTGTGCGACAGCGCACCCTGGAAGTGAACGATGTGATTCCGGCGGTGCCCAAGTTCTTGCACTGGTCCGAGATGGAGATCACGTGGAGCCGGAAGGATCATCCACGGGTTATGCCTTAGCCGGGTGCGTACGCCTTAGTGGTAGACCCAATCTTTGTCGGACCAAGCCTCAACGTCCGCTTCAGTCGGGTTCTGATTGACAATGGCAGCGCCATTAACATCATGTACAAGGATACGATGCTGAAGCTGGGGGTGTCCATGAACAGCTTGCTACCCACTGAGACGACCTTTCATGGCATTGTGCCCGGAGTCTCTTGCTCACCCATGGGTAAAATCTGGGTCGAGGTGTTATTCGGAACCCGGGAAAACTACCGAACCGAGAGCTTGGAATTCGAGGTCGTGGACCTCGAAAGTCCGTACCACGCGTTGATCAGCAGGCCATCCCTGGCCAAGTTCATGATCTCAACTCACATGGGATACCTGAAGATGAAGATGTCGGGTCCTAACGGCATAATCACCATCTCGGGGGATCACAAGCGCTCCATGGAGTGTGCTTCGGCCGGCTCGTGCTTAGCCGAGTCCCTGGTGATAGTTGAGGAAAAGAAGAGGATCCAGCAAGTGGTGGCGCTGGCCAAGACCTCCCAACTCGGGATGCCCGGGATGGTGAACCCGGAGCAGAGCGCGTCATTCCAGCAACCAAAGGAGACGAAGAAGGTGGGGATTGACCCCAGCAACCCGGAGCGCCAGGTCATCATTGGCAGCAACCTGGACATCAAATAGGAAGGCGAGCTCGTCGACTTCCTCCGTGAGAATCGGGATGCTTTTGCGTGGTCAAGTATTGATCTGCAAGGCGTTCCGAGGGAGTTGGCTGAGCACTCTCTGTTTGTTAGACCGGATGAGAAGCCGGTGAAGCAACCGACTAGGCGCCTCTCGGATGAGAGAAGAGCTGCCATCATGGAGCATCTCGCCATACTGCTGGCTGCCGGATTCGTGATGGAAGTGCTGCACCTGGATTGGATATCGAATCCGGTCCTGGTAGAGAAGAAGAAAGATGATCCCCTCCTGCTTAAGGTGTGGCGCATGTGCATCGACTTCACCAACCTAAACAAGGCATGTCCAAAGGACCCATTTCCACTTCCCCGGATAGATCAAGTGATCGATTCCACTGCCGGGAGTGAACTCTTGACTTTTTTAGATGCCTACTCCGGTTTTCACCAGATACCTTTGAATCCGGATGATCAATTGAAAACTGCTTTTATTACCCCGTATGGGGCTTATTGCTATCGTGTCATGACTTTCGGTTTGAGAAATGCTGGTGCTATATACCAAAGGTGCATGCAAAAATGTCTGCACGACCAGATAGGCCGGAATGCCGAGGTCTATGTCGATGACATAGTCATAAAAACAAAAGAAAAAGCCTCATTGATCGATGATCTGAGGGAAACATTTAAAAACTTAAGAAGATTCCGGATGAAATTGAACCCGGATAAATGCACATTTGGTGTCCCCGCCGGAAAGTTACTCAGTTTCCTCATATCTAGCCGGGGAATTGAAGTCAACCCGGGTAAAATACGTGCTATCGAGAGCATGAAATTTCCGGTACGTCTCAAAGATGTGCAGAAGTTCACTGGTTGTCTAGCATCCCTAAGTCGGTTTGTGAGCCGACTAGGTGAGAAGGCCTTGCCCCTGTACCAGTTGATGAAGAAGAGTAAAACATTCGTTTGGACCCCGCAAGCCGATGCGGCGTTCAACGATTTGAAGAGAATGCTCTCAACAGCACCCGTGTTGGCATCCCCATTGCCCAAGGAGCCTATGCTGCTGTACATTGCTGCCACTAACCGGGTAGTCAATGTAGCCATTGTGGTAGAGAGGGAAGAGGGGGGCAAGCTGATACAGAGACCCGTGTACTATCTCAGCGAGGTGATCTCGGAATCCAAGCAGAACTACCCGCACTACCAGAAGATGGCATATGGAGTGTACTTGGCTGTGACCAAGCTCAAGCACTACTTCCAAGAGCACCCAATCACAGTGGTGTGCGAGGCTCCCCTCGCCGAGATCATCGGCTGCAAAGATGCAAGCGGCCGGGTTGCCAAATGGACCATCCAGTTGTCTCCATATGCTCCGGCATACGAGAGACGAGATGCCATCAAGTCGCAGGCGCTGCCGGACTTTTTGGTAGACTGGGCCGAGATGCAGTACGAACCTCCGATGCCGGATTACAATTTCTGGAGGATGCATTTCGATGGCTCCAAGGCCAAGATCGGGTTAGGTGCCGGAGTGGTTCTCACCTCACCAAAACAAGATGTGCTGAAGTATGTCCTGCAAATTCATTACCGAGCATCTAACAATGTCGCTGAGTACGAGGCCTTGGTTCATGGACTGAATGTCGCCAAGGAGATCGGCATCCACCGGATAGAGTGTTTCGGCGATTCCGACCTCATAGTGCAGCAGGTGTCGGGGAGCTGGGATGCACTGGATGCCAATATGGCCTTGTATCGGTTTCATGTGCAGAAAATATCCGGATTTTTCGAGGGATGTGAGTTCAAGCACATACCCAGAGGAGAAAACGAGGCAGAAGATGTGTTGTCCAAATTAGGATCATCTCGGGATGCCATCCCACCCGGGATCGCTCTCGAGCACTTGAGGAAGCCATCTATTCAGCCCTCACCTGAGTCGGATTCTATCTTCATCCCCAAGGAGCCTTGTTCGGAAGCTGTGCCCATGGAAGTAGAAGTCGGGAGCATCGCATCGAACCCGGGGACTGCACCACAGTGCTCAGAGAGAACAAGAAAGATGATGATGGATGTGATGTCGGCAGAATCAATGGACATAGATGTTCCCGTGTTCCCTGTTCGAGGGATCCCGGGATGGGCACAGCCCATTATGGCTTACATCTACTGGCCTGGTGGCCTGATGGTTCGAGGGATCCCGAGGTGTGTGGTACCGGAAGAAGGCCAAGAGATGCTGCTGGAAATACACCAGGGGGAATGTGGACATCATGCATCATCCCGGGCCCTGGTGGCGAAAGTGTTCCGGCATGGGTTCTACTGGCCTACTGCATTACAGCAGGCAGAAGACATTGTCCGTAAGTGTGGAGGATGCCAGAGGTTCGCTAACCGAATACATATGCCGACATCAGCACTGAAGACAATCCCTATCACTTGGCCATTCGCCGTATGGTGTTTGGACATGGTCGGGCAGTTCAAGCCGGCAAAAGGCAATATGACACACATGCTGGTCATGGTGGACAAGTTCACCAAGTGGATAGAGGTCAAACCAATCCGAAAGTGTGACGGACACACCGCCGTGCAATTCCTGAAAGACATCATCTTGAGGTACGGATACCCACACAGCATCATCACGGATAATGGCACCAATTTTGCCGTGGGGGAATTCGCTCGATTTTGTGCTGAGAAGGGAATCCGGTTGGATGTGGCATCAGTGGCACACCCGGAAGCAAACGGTCAAGTCGAGAGAGCAAATGCATTGGTCTTGGCCGACATCAAAGCCCGCTTGATCGAGCCACTGTTGAGAACTCCGGGATGTTGAATAGAGGAGATACCGGCAGTTTTGTGGGGTCTCCGGACCACACCGAATAGATCTAAAGGGTATACGCCATTCTTCATGCTATATGGTGCCGAGGCAGTACTCCCGACCGACATACAATATGATTCCCCGAGAGTGACAATGTTCACCGAGATCGAGGCAAAAGAGCCCCGGGAAGATGATGTTGACTTACTTGAAGAGGCAAGAGAATTGGCATTGTCTTGGTCTGCAATTTATCAGCAAAATCTCCATCGCTATCATAGCCGGAAAGTGCACCTGAGAGTATTCCCAGAAGG
Source organism: Poa annua (assembly GCA_026929855.1). NCBI lineage: Eukaryota > Viridiplantae > Streptophyta > Magnoliopsida > Poales > Poaceae > Poa > Poa annua. Next base: position 86,961,600 of record CM049430.1, read on the forward strand.
AGATCTTGTGCTGAGGCTCATCCAACGCACGGCCGGAATGCATAAGCTATCACCTCCATGGGAGGGACCTTTTGTGATAAGCAGGGCATTGCACAATGATTCTTATTACCTTGTAGATGCACAGGAGGCTAGGAAAGGTGTAATGGACAAATCCGGTGAGGAAACCAAGCGGCCATGGAATGTAGCCCTGCTTCGACCCTTTTACACGTAAAGGGCGCAGTGTATGTTGTATTTCGATTTTTATCTATCAATGAAAGTTCGGCACCCCGGGAGGAACCCGGGGACTGCCTCGTTGTGTGCCCCTTTACTTTGTTCCTTTTATTTATTGTTCTATGTCGGTAACCCGGGAAGGAACCCGGGGACTGCCTGGTACCTGTTTTTTATGTTATCTATATGCCGGGAAAGTTCCGAGATCGATTCTCAAGTCAAAGTAATGTATGCCATGTGAAATAATCTTGTGACTCGACTGACGAACGCTGAAATGGTAGTCAAGAGCAAAGAGCATCAAATGTGGGGAACACGAAAACGGTCTCGGGGACTCGGAGCAGGAACTTCTCCGGCATATCTGATTTATTAACCCGGTTGTTTTTATGTCAGGAATTCGGCTAACTGGAACTCGGATATTCATAAGTAATGTATGCCGTGCATGGAATTTTGTGACTCGACTTTCGAACGCCGAAATGGTAGACAAGAGCAGAAATTGCCTAAGTGCGGTAAACATGGAAATGAACTCGGGGACTCGTTGCAGAGTAAACCAACATAGCTTGTTTTTACATAACATAGTGCAGAGTACGAATTTAAAAAGTATATATTACAAGTTGCACCCGACATCCCGGGGATTTAACGGTTCCACACTTAAGTGTTTTTTAGGCAGTAGGGGAAGCCGGCTTCTCGGATGCAGCAGCAGAAGGAACAGCGGTGACGATCTCCTCCACGCCAGCATCAGTACTCGGGGCCTCCGGTTGCGCCTCGACCTGAGAGGCCTCGGGTGGCGATGAACCAGTAGCATCCCGGGAGACCACGATCTCGGCGGCGGCACCGGAAGCGGCATCATCTTCCTCCGGGATCTCGGCGTCCACCTCACCGGTTGCACCAGTCTCACCATCATCTTCATAATCTGACTCGGAGTCAGAAGTGATGAGGCTGGTGGTGAAGACGCCGATGTCGGACCAGGACGCGATGCGATGCGCCACCTCTTGGCGTCGCTGGATCTTGGCCGAATCGGTGCACCACAACGAGATGGTGCGCAGGCGCTGGATCACATCAAGATCGAGCCCCTCGTACCAGCTGAGCACGTGGGTCAAGACTTCGTCAGCACCAGCCCGCGCACCGGAGCGCTTCCAAGCGTGAAGTCGCTTGCCGGCATCTCGGAGCGCAGTCGCCAATTCACTAACCAAGAGGGTAGCGCTGGCGCCAGGCCATAGAGCGCCATGGACATGGACGGCCGCACTTATCAGCTCGGTCCCGATCGACCGGAGAGGTACTATCCGGGCCTTCAGAGCGGTGAGGTGGTCCTCGATATCCCAGGAGTCCGAGATAGGACCCTTCCCGGCACGCTTCTCCCGGGCGGCAGCAACTGCAAGGTTGGCGACGTCTCGGGAGTGCTCAAATTGTCCTTTAAAAAGAAGAGTTGTCAAGCGGCCAGGTCATGAGGGTGGTAGCAGTAAAGAAAGAGAGCAAGAGAAAAAGATCTCGGTAAACTTACTATTGAGGTCCCGGTTCAACCCGGTCAGCTCGGAGAGCCAGGTATCTGCCTTTGACCGGAGAAGCGCCAACTCGGTCTCGGCAAGATGGGCGCGAGCCTCGGATTGATCCAAGGTTTCCTTCTGCTTCTTAGACGCCTCAACGAAGCGCGTCTTCATGTCAGTCGCGGCAGATTTGGCCTTCTCGAGCTCGGCACTTAGCCGCGCGATCTCGGACTGAGTCGCAGAAAGCGCAGACTTTTGCTCCACCGAGACTTTCCGCGCGGCATCCCGCTCCTCCCGGAGGCGCCCCTCACATTTCTTGGACTGACCAAAGTCAGCAAGAAGCCGGTGGAAGATGCTGCCGCGTTTCTTGCCGCAGTCCTTGATCCAAACAGGGAATGCGATGTCAATCTCGGGAAGGATCCCGGGGACTCGGGGTGTTCCGGGATCCATGTCAATTAAACTACTCGGTAGGGAGGATCTCGGGGACTTGTGTTCAAAGTCTTGTTATTTTTTCTAAAGATTGGAGCCTAGTGGTCTGATATTCGGTGGAATCTAGAGCACTAAGCACCAATCTCGGGGACTCGTGTTCAAAGTCTTTTTATTTTTTTTCTAAAGATTGGAGCCTAGTGGTCTGCTATTCGGTGGAATCTAGAGCACTAAGCACCAATCTCGGGGACTAGTGGGTATGGAGCAGTTAAATTTTGGAAAAGATAAAGGGAACAAACTTACATCGACCACCCGAGTGACGTCCAGCGCGGCCACCTGGAGAGCGTGTAGAGCTTGGGCGCTGCGGCTAGGGCCGGCAGCGTGCAAGTCCTCCACGATCTCGGAGGCATCGGCGGCGATCCAGGCTTGGTTGTACTCTTCGACAACTCGCACGCCGAAAGCACCAGGCGCGCTAGCAGCAACGACCTTTCGGGATCCTGAAGACACAAAGGAGCTTACGGTTGCTCGCAGCGTCTGCAGGGCGGCAGTGGGGATCTCGGCAGGAGGTGGCGGTAATCGCAAAAACTTACCCGTGCTTAGGGCCAAGTCTTGGGTAGAAGATGTCGGAGGGGCAGTAGGTTTGGCGGAAGCTGTTTTCTGCCCGGTGGCCTTGCTGCGCGATTTCCCGGGAGGAAGGTCGGATTGCCGGGAAGGGGCCGTGGGCTGTTTCGGCGGAGGAGTCTTGCCCGGGGCCTGCCGAGAGGAGGCTCCCGGCACGACCTGCTGAGGAGGACTTGCGATGTCCGTCTCAAGGTGGGACACCCTGTGCGGGCTGTCCGGGAGGAAGATGTCTTCGGATGCGGCGGTAGCCTGGGCCGGAGTCTCGTCCACCACTGGACGAGCATCCGGAGTCGCGGCGGCAATCTGCGCGGCACCAGGGGCAGGGTGCTCGTTGTCTTGTACGGAAGGGCGAGATGGAGAAGGAGCAGCCCGAGGCGGGCTAGGAGTGCGGGATCCCGGAGGTTGGGAACCCGCGGAAGCCGGGACGTCAAGTGCCTCTCTGAAAAAAGTATATCAGAAAAGACATCGGGAGAAGACAAAATTATCTAACTCAAAGCAAAAAGGTCTTACCCGGGATCGACAGTGGGAGGACCTCTCCTTCGGCGTGGAGGCCTTTCGGTCGTTTGCTTGCTCTTCTTGGGGGCGGTGCCGGATGCACCGACAGGGGTAGTGTCGGAAGCCGCACGCTTGCGGGTCTCGGCACGCTTCGTCACGGCCGTGGGTCTCGGAGCCACTGGCGAAGCCCAGTTGAGGGGAAGAGCGTCAATCACATCTAGTATTTGACAATCAATCTCATCCTCATCATCTGATGAAATGGAAATAGCCTCTGGGGTTGAAGAATTACCCGGAGCAGCAGCACGAGCTAGAGGAATGGCAAGGTGGTCCTCGCCATCGGGATCCTCTCTCGGCATCTTATCCGGTACCGGGATGTTCTCCGCGTACTTGCCACCGGCATGCATCGCGTCCTCCTCGGTCTGCCGCTCGAATAACTGCAGGAACAAGTCATTGCATGACAACCATGTCGGTTTCCAGCAGAATCCGGGTGCAAAAGTAAGTTGGCGAAAGACAGACACAAGCACCTGCCGCAGTGGTTTTTTCCGAGAACCCCCGACAAGACCCCACTGATAGTTACCCGACATCTTCGTTCGAGTAATAGCTCGAACGTGCCGGGCGACTGCAGCATGGTCCAACCCAAAAATGCTGGTCCTTGTGGGATCTAACAGCCCGTCCATATGGCACATCTTGTGCACTCGGGTCTGTAGGGGGCAAACGCGGCGGATGATAAAGCAGCGCAGGAGGTCATCAGACGTCATTTTCTCCGTCAACACGTTGAGGACGTCGTGCATGCATCTGACCTCCGCGGTAACCGGGAGCCGGTTCCAGAGGTCGAATTCGTGGGGAGGACCCATGACGAACTCGGGTAGATTGATGAAGTCCGGGCTCGAGGATCCCGGACCATCTCCCGAGACCTCCCGGTTCTTCACGTAGAAGAAGCTCCGCTGCCACTTCCGGCAGGATTCTAGCCCCTGGACTTTGGGGAAGCCGGAGTCGGCGCGAGGAATTATAGTGGCCGCCCCGCAGTCGACTAAGCCTTTGACCTTCTTGTCCGGGTTGGGGATGACTTGGCGGCGGAGGATGAAGTACTTGGCCCAGAGATCCAAGAAAGGCCACACGCCGAGATACGCTTCCGCGTAGGTGGTGAAGACCGAGAGCATCATGATAGCGTTGGCTGGGAGATGATGAGGTTGGAGGCTGTAGGTGTCGAGGAAGTCGCGGAAGAAGGGGCTAGCCGGAAGCCCGAACCCCCGCTCAAAGTGCGTGAGGAACACAACGTATTCCCCGGGTTCGGGTTCCGGTTGGACCTAGTCCTCCGGGAGTCGACTCTCGACTTCTGGCGGAATCCGGTGCGTCCGGTACAGCCAGTCGAGATCCTCCTGGATGGTCTCAGACCCATCCCAGCACCCTCGGACGCTCTCATCACCCATGTCGGAGGGACCTGAGGATGTATCCGGGCTATTCTGCACGCGGAACGGCAGTTAGTCGGGTTAGTTTACCGGGAGCTAGGATTCCGGATCACAAACTCCTAAAAGAAACCGGGTTCCTAGCAAATGAGAAGTACCGCGCTCGAATAAAATGAAACTTAATCGACGCGAATATACTCGGGCGAGATATGGAGATGGGCTAGTGCGAGTGAAACCTAAAGTATGGAGGGCTCTACTGTCAGCGCCGCGCTGCTCGCGCTCGCCGGCGGCGGCACAACCCGCGGATGCGTGGTTTCACGGCCAAGCACGAAGCATCGTCGTCGTGGTGAAGTTGAACTCACCGGAGGAAAAGAGGACGGTGGCGAGCGAGAGTAGCGTGGCCCGATAGCGGAGGCGAAAGGCTCCGGCGGCGGACGGCAGCGGCGATGCTTGGGCTCCGAGCACGACGACGGCGAAGTGCTCGAGACGGTTGCGGGAGAAGTGAACAAGTTGGGGAAGAAGAAGAAGAGACCGCTCCGGTCCCCTATTTATGGGGGGAATCCGGAGCGGTTTTCGAGTTTCCCGCCCACGATCTCTCCGATCGTGGGTGGGATCAGTTTTGTGCCGCGCGACACGTGGCGTCGCCCGGAGCGCCCGATCCGGCCACACCGCAGGCCACAGAGCCCCAACGGTTGGACTTCGGATCGGCTGCGGCTCCCGGCGCGCGAACCCGAGCAGTGGCGTGCTCGGTCAAAAGTACTCGAGTGCATTTCTGACTCGACAAGACCCCGGGTGGGACCCAGCCCCTAAGTTGGAATTCAGTTCGGCACGAACGGTAATATGCACTGACGGGGCGCTATCCGGTTAGGTGCATGGCCTTCCGTTCTGAAGGATCTCGGTCTGGGGATCTCGGTAAAGATCGTCTCGGCATCAAATCAAAGGATCGTCCCATGTTTCCTGGGTGATTGTTATTATTAAAGCTGATCCCGCGCATCATCCGGGGTCGCTGCACAGCACCAGCTTCTGGGACTAGTGTCGGGGGGCTGCCCACCGGGTAGGGAAGATCTCGGCACTACTCTACAGTGTGGCAACAGTACTTGACCTTTGGCGAGTGCAAGGGCCACCCCCTGGTGCGCTGAAGGGGTAACTTGACCTTCCGGAGCTGGTAGAGTGCAAGGTGTCTCCTGGCGGGCGCAAGGGTCATCCCTGGCGGCTATAAATAGCCACCCCGAGCCCTCAGAACAGCACAAGCATCAGCGGGTGGTTCCTCTAAGAACTACCTTCTCGAAGATGTCTTTGCTGGCATGCTAAGACATCTTCGGGAGGCTAGGCCTAGAGATGCACATCCTAAGAGGAACTCGGGTGCATCCGGGAGAGACCTCGGACCTCGTGGCTCCGAGTAGACCTCCGTTAGGAGAAGTACTCGGAGGTACCGGATAAGCAACCCGGGTACGGGCTAACCGGAGTGTTTATCTCGATCCTAGCAGGTTGCTTTATGTGTGCAGGGAGGACTCGCAAGGTCGAGCAAGGAGGTGAACGGCATGAGGGATGCCGGTAGGCCGTCAACGGCCTGGAGCAGGCTTTTCCGCTTGGCGCGGGGGGAAGTACCATCCATCCCCCTGACACGGAAGCATGGTCACCTCCCGCCTGACACGGAAACATGGTCACCTTCCGTCTGACACGGAAGCATGATCACCTCCCGCCTGACACGGGAGCGCGTCAGCCGGTACGACAACAGTACGACAAGATCGGACATGCCTAGCCCGGCAATCCGGAAAAGGCTACCCGGGATGGGCCAAGACATGTCTTGTCTCTGACAGAGGGACAATGATGTTCCAGGACGGCGCACGCCGTCCTTGCTGGAATGATGACGAAGGGGCTACGCCGGATAGCACGGCGGCTAGGTCGCACTAGCCGGTGTCGACATAACCGTTAGGCCTGTCCGGTGGGGCCAAGCCGGATTAGGGTTTCCGGCCCTCCTGGCCGGAACTCTATAAAAGGCGCCATAACTGCTCCTGCGGGAGAGAGACCAACTTGGGAGCCAAGACCTTAGTCGCATTTACTCCTAGGGCATTTACTCTTCCCTTTCTCTAGTTCTTCTTGTTCTTTGTGTTCATCCCCGCAAGAGCTTCAAGAGCGGGTTATAGATCTTATTCCACACTTATATTGAGAGGAAAGACAGGAGTAGGGGTGTTACCTCCCCACGAGGGCCCCGAATCTGGGTACATCGTGTGTGTGTTCTTTGCATTCGTGCAATTGTTCGTGTTTGTTAGATCTTTTCCCTTGTTCTTCGAGCTTGTTTCTTGTTCCTGGGAGATCTCGGTTACACCGGGATCCTCCCCCGTGTGAGCTCTTCAGCTCGCTATCCCTCCCCGGATCCACCAACGTCCATCGGCCCCACAAATTAGCCATCCTATGACATCTGCCGTGACACCACCACGACACCGCCTATTTTCTAAAATCTCTCTTTGTATGAAATATCACGGTGTTCCCCCTTTTCCCCAGGTTGGCCCAGCCGAAGCTCCGTCAGTGCCTACGAGGATGAAGAAGACGGTGGGGTGGCCGATTCCGGGCCTCCCGATCCAATAGCTTTGGCGAGGATGGTGCGGAGGTTGAGCCGGAGCTTACAGGCGGCTCAGCTTTCCTCCTCCTATCGACGCCGCGTGGCGGATGAGATCGGAAGGGGTGACGGGTTCGGCTATGTCACAGGCGGCTTGTGGTCCGAGTGTGTCAATTTTTCTATTTCGCGCCACTCTTGACTATTGACTGGTTAACTTAATCACATACCGAGCTATACGATTTAGTAGTGACCGTATAATCAACATACTAATACATATATATGTTTTTTTAGGGGAATACATGTGTATATGTTGACTGTATTGGCCGAAAATTTAATATGGTGACCCTTCGACACAAGGGCAGGGACCATTGATGTATTTTACTCAAATTCGAATCTCCCTCGCCTCCACGCGGCGCGCAGTGTTTTCAGCGCGCCCCGCCCCCGCTCCTCCGTTTCCCTCCCCGCCACCAAATCCCGATTTCCTCCAAACTTTTCGCGAAAATTATCAAGATTCACTGGCTAACCAAAAACGGCAAGAAACAGCAGATCCGTCCGCTCCCTCCACTCCTCTCCACCCAAAAATTTCCCACGAAAACTCAAATCTTGCCTTCTCTTCCCTCCCTCCTCGTCCCATCTTACAAATACCCATGGAAGATCCTTCCGGTCACATCACAATTCCCAAGCTCCAACCGAGCCACCTCGCCGGGCAGTACACCACCGAGCCCGGCTCCAGACGCGTCAGCTCGTGCCCGAGATGGCAGTCGAGCGCGCCGGCAAGGAGAACCTGCCGCCTGCGGTTGCCCCGGCCGCCGCCGCTCGTCTTCATTGCGTCGCCGTCAAGAGCTGCAAGCTGAAGCGAGTCGGGAGAGCGCGGAGACGGGTGCCGCTCAGGGACATCACCAACCTCGTCGCCGCGGAGTCCGCGTGGCAGCAGGCTCTGCTCCAGCGGCCGCAGGAAGGGTCGGCGGCCACGCCGGAGCTGACGAAGGCAGAGCCGGCCGTGAACATGTGGCTCGCTGGTGCTGCCGGATTGAAGGCGGGCAGGTACTCGCTCCGGAAGGAGTTTAGATAGCCGGCGATTGTACATACAGGGATCTGATGTATACTTCTGATTTCATTGTCCAATAGCTCCTTGGACTAGATTTTGTTCGATTGGTTGTCCCATTTCTGTATTGTGATTATAGGAAATGAGCTACTGAACAAAAAATATATTTTTTATTTATAAAAGAGGTGAAATTGGTTTCTCATCGATTAAAGATAGATACTACAGTACTTAATCGGAATCTGGAATTGTGCAGTAAGTTGTTTTCAGACTTTATACTTGGAGTTGCAGATCTGTTCCTCAGTTCTCTAGGTACGATTGATGTTTTGCATTGCATCTCAACCTCCGAAGCCTGTGGCCGTGCAGGTTATAGGGTGACTTCTTTTGGGCTTATGATTATGCATAAGCCTGCTTATAGATTTCGGTGGACAAAAACTGCGGTGGGCAGAAACTCTAGAAACTCCTGAGGAGACTTCTTTTAGGCTTCTACTGGTTTGGTTTATTTGCTGTGATGATTTGTAAGATGTCCGTTTTACCCCTGGATTTGATATATTCATTAAATAAAACGTTGTATATGATACATATGTTAGTTTTTAGTACAAAATAAGTTAGAAATAAAATAAAATAATATAAACTACTCAAGCTAATATTCCTTCGGCGATAAGGTGTCAAAAGTATAATTCGTTTAAAATAATACTTAAATGACATCATAGTAATTCAAGTTGGAACCTTAACAAAAACAAAGCATGTCGAGAAATAGATCCTTATTACTTGGGCACATCCGCTTGATTTGCAAACAAATAAGTGCATTGTAAAATATACATGCTCCCAAGTGCACATCCCGGCTGTCCTCAACTAAAGAATAAAATTCAGATCAACAAATCATCAGCGACCCAATCATCTCCAGTCGTCTTGCGATCTGTGCTGCACTTACAGGTACGACGGCATGCATTGCTAGGTGAATCCGATCCGACGGGCCAAGCCAAGCTACCAATCATGTACCAAGCATCTACCAGTTCAGTTCATCTACCATATCAGAGGAGAAACCAACAACTATAAGTTCAGTTCTTCTACCAATCGTCAGTCAAAGAGGAGAAAACATCATCACTAAGCATCAGACGAGAGGAGAGACACGGCATCTACCAATCATCGGGCAAGAGGAGGCAACAACACATGCTTACCCACGGAGCTTTGGAGGCGTTGCTGGAGTGCAGCCGGCGACGGGACGGAGCGGAGCGGGCAGAGCATAGAATACGACGACGGAGATGGATACGGGGCGGAGCGGGTGGCCGGCGAGTGGCGGCGGAGAGGAGATCAGGCGGCCGGCGGTGGGGATCTTCCCACTGCAGGTCGGGGCGACGGGGGTAGGGGATTGGATTCTATTTTTTTTTCCTTTGATAACGCTTGACCGAGAGATGGCAGGGAAAAGAGTGGGGTGGCAGTTTGGAGGTAATTTCAGCGAAGGACATGTCCGTTTTCAAAGAACCTTTCGCGGGGCGAGCTGAGAAGCTCGGGAAACTGGGTCCAAGCAGTTTCTGCCCACCGTGTGTAATTGGGCTAGAAGTGACTTCTACTGTGGGGGGAAATTGGAGACTTCTTTTAGGCTTGTGGGCTTCTAAACCCAAAAGCAGGTTGAGAAGCTGAAAAGAAGTCAGCCATAGATAGGATTGCAGCATGGGTTCAGTCTGATTAGTACTCCCTTTGTTCTGAATTAATTGACCCAGATTTAGTGCAGTCAATTAATTTAAAACGGAGGGAGTACGAAACAGTGTAAATGAAAACTCAGTCTGTGAGAAAGTTAGGTATGAGTGAGCGAGAGCCGCCCCACGCGTCCCGACCGCTCCAGGTCGCCACGCTCACCCCCTTCTTCCCCGTAGCTTGCCCTGTAGCCACGAGCACAACACCACCCACTCTGTTCTTTGGATCCTTCACGCCGGAGCTGCTAGCTAGGCCTGCCGCCTTGGGCCGGCCATGCCCTGCTGCGGCTGGGCGCTGCGACGCGCCTTCAAGGAGGGCGGAGAAAGCCGCAGTTTGCGCCGGCGATGCACGCCGGCTGCAAGAATCGAGACCCTCTGGTGGCGTCAGAGGAGACCAAGCAAAGGAGCTGCCACCACCCCCACCTCTCCTGCCTGGCGTGGTGCCCTGCTCTCTCTTCCGCCTGGGGAATCGCCTTCAAGCTTCCCCAATACGGACGGCGCAGCGGATAAGATCCATTATTGTAGCTCCTCCGCGCGATTCCGGGGAAATAAAGCCACCTGCGAGTCAATCTGAGGCGGGGAAGTGGCAATTGGTTCGCCCGAAGTTTTAGTGGCGCAAGGTTACGCCTTCCCCTTTCGGAGGACCGTGTTCTGGGGGAAATCGAAGAAATCCAAAGGGGGGGCAGGGCGCGAGCAGATTTAATGGGCTCTGCTTCCGCTGCCTTTCTCCCGCACACACCGTCCGCAAGTGTCTTGGCGACCTCCACTGCCTGGCCTGCAAGCGACCTGGACACCGCGCCCGCTTCTGCCCCAGCCGTGCCTCGCCAACGCCGCCTGCGCCTGCGCCTCCCCTGGCCGCTGAGGCGCCGCGGTTCGCCACGCTCGGTCGCAGCGCACGGGCCATGGAGCACCCGCCAGGCCACCACTCGCGCCGGCCTAAGGTGGAGCACAGCGCCTCCTTCAGCACGCCGGCTATGGAGAGGGAGATCCACGACATGCGGCGCACCCACCTCGCCGTGTGTATCTCCGACCCCAAGCTCAACATCAGTACCAGGTCGGTCGCCAAGGCTATCCACCGGGTCCTGCGCCTGCGTTGGAAGGATCTGCACGTCTCCGCCACCTGCCCCGACGACTTCCTCGTCAGGTTCCGCGAGCCGCACCAGCGTGATGAGGCGCTGGAGGTGCGCACCTTCCCGCTCAAGAAAGGCGAGCTCACGGTGAAGGCTTGGTCACCGGTGGCGCGTGGCTACCCCAAGTCATGGCGTTACTACTGCAGGATCATCATCGAGGGGATGCCGCTGAGCTCTTGGAGCGACGAGGAGACCATCCATCAGGTGCTCGGAGGCGCGTGTGAGCTCGACGTCATCGAGCAGCGCTCAGTCCTCAAGGACAACACGGCGGGCATCTTCGTCTGGGCTTGGTGCTTGCACCCGGACCTCATCCCCCTCATTAAGCTGCACACCATCAAGACGCGGCGCTCCGCGCTGCGAAAGGCTGAGGTGGAGGGAAGGCCGGTGGAGGAGTGCCGTGACGGAGAGTTGTTCCGCATCATCAATCACCTGGACACGGTCAAGGAGTATAGAGGTGATGAGGAGCTCGACGTGATCTGCCACGAGTGGGAGTTCACCTACACCGACGAAGAGCCCCTGCCCCGTGGGCGTACGGCGCGCAACCGGCTTGGCCCCTCCAGCCACTTCAACGACGACAATGAAGGAGGGGGCGGCCAGCACGGCAACAGGAGGACCGGCCACAACCAAGACCGTGCAAACCAGAGCCGCGAGGACTGGCACGGCAACGGCGGTGGCGGAGACCACTCGAGACGCGACCACGGGCACCACAGGACTACGACCGGCGCGCAACCCGCTCCCCGCCGCGATGTCGCCACCACGACGCGGTACCATCGCGGAGGCGCTCGAGAAGCCCGCCCGCCGCTAAGCACGGCGCGGACGTGGCTGCCAACAATGACGCTGGCAAGGGCAAGCAAGTCTGGCGGCCAACTGCCGCTTAGAAGGACGCGCAGCTCGCCGTACTCCAGCCAGTGTGCGAGCTGCCGCGAAGGGACCGTGCTGAGTCAAGCAAGGCAAGCAGGAGCCGCTCACGCACGCCGCTAGGTGCGCTAGCGGAGGGGATGACAACCCCCACCGCCAACACAGGACCAAGGCCGCCAAGCCCCGGGAGCCCCATGCAGACCTCTGCACCCACACCGCCGCGCAGTGCGGCGAGCACAACAGCCGAGCAATACATGCTCTGCTCAACGGGCTCTGGCAACCTCCTAAACAACGACATTGGAGTGGAGATGATGCCCAACTCGCCACCCATCCCATGGGCTAACCTACAGCCAATGGCAAACGCCAGCGCAGCTGACTCATGGTCCGTGAACATCCTACCGGAGTTCGGCGACTACGGAAAGATAGAGGGCACGTGTGACATGATGCAGACGCTCATGGCGCAGGAGGTGCAGGCCCAGATGTGGGGTCACGAGCAGTCTGGTGAGTATCTGCCAACGCTCGACACCATGGCTGAAGGGGTTACGGTGCAGAAAACAATAATTTTTCTAGCGTATGAAACCCTAACTAGCCAGGATCTATCTAGTACATGCGATAACGGTGGTGGAACGGGTTACATTACCTCCATGTAGACCGACATCGGGGATTACGCTCCCGCACAAGCGTTGACGGTGAAGTCATACGTAGCCGACCTCGAGGTCGCGGAGAACTTGCCGCGATGACGAAGACGATGACGCCGGGGTGTCGACGAGGACCTGTGTCGACGGGCGTCGGGCGGGAAACGGCGAGGCGCCGGCACCAGGGGGTGCGCCGGCGGCAGAGGGGGGGGGGGCAGCTGCAGGGGCGAGACGAGGTCGCCCAGGCTCCTCAAAAAGAGTTACCTCCGAGCACTCGCAAACATACGGAGCTTACCGACCCCCCCGGTCATTCATATCCAGCTGAATCGTAGGGGTAGATCTTATCTGGAATCCCGCAGGGCAACGGTGCCCGGCGGTATAGCTTAGGTGGAGAGAGGGTGCAAAACGGGCGGAGAAACAGCTCGGCCGGCCTGCAATACAATTAATTGTATTTTCCAATGAATTAATCCAATTAATATGCCTTGCTATATAAAGGGGGAGGGGGTGTGCAAACTCCCTAGCTCCCCCATGTGGGACTAAACAAAGGAGAAGGGGGGGGGGTGCGCCCCACCATGGGCTGGCCGCACCAGCCATGGGGCCCATCCCCCTTTGGTGGTGCGGCTCCCCCTCTTGGGCCCTCTTAGGGCCCATGTAGGTGGGAGCCCCCTTTTTCCTTTATTTAATTAATATTAAATTAATATAAAAATCCCATTAATTCATAATTAATATATTTATATATAATTCAATATCCCGTGACTCCGAAACAATTTCGGAACCACCCGAACAACTTTCGGACATTTCTGGAACCATTCCAGACCTTCCCGGAACTCCTTCCGGACCACCAGAACTATTCCGGATCATTTCTCTCTCTCCAACAAAATCCTATATTATTCCAGAACCTATCTCCTGGTGTCGCTAAGATCTTAAGTTTGTTACGCTACGGTTCGAGAACACTCCAGACATGGTTGAGACACTCCGCTCACCAATGACCGTCAGGGATACCTGGATGTATATGATGGCCCCTGTGCATTCTACGAATATCGTCGTTGAACCATAAATATGATATTCATTCCCTTTGTTTCTGCGATACTACCTTGTCCGAGATATGATCGTAGACATACCGATGTCTTTGTTGTATCTCGTTACCGACGAAGGTTATTAACTCGTCTACGATATTACATCTCCATGACCTAGTCATAAGCTGCGCAGCTATATAGATGTAATCTCACCGAGTGGGCCCAGAGTATCTTTCCATTAGAAGAATGAACAAATCCCGCTCTTGATCCTTACGTCTCGATGCTCTTTCGGAATACCCAAGATGGATACCGTTATTGTCATGCTATATAAGACACAACGTTTGATGCTCTCAAAGCACCCCTACGAAGCATCAATAAGTACGGTCTCACGGTTTAAGGAATAAGCTATCATATTCTTATCTATTGCAAATGACAAACATCGTAATACGATCTTATTGCAATACTTTGCGTATGTCCATCATCTTATTCAACTAACAAGATGACCCCACTGTCAACCGACGTCATTGTCCTTGATCGGGAATCTCGATCAACTGTTGCCCAATGAACTAGCTCATATAGAGGCTTGATAGGGACCTGGTTGTCTATGTATCACACGTGTATTAATAATTCCGATTAATACAGTTATAGCATAATACACAAACCTATTATAAACTTACGAGATAAGCAATAAATACTACTTATTTATTTGCCTCTAGGGCATATCTCCTTCAGTCTCCCACTTGCACTAGAGTACAAATAAACTAGCTGCATTTTACTTTATCAAAATCCCTTATCAAATAAGAATCATTTGATAATGCTTATTCATGGAAGAGTGTTACTCTGACAATCTGCACAATACATGATTGTACATACTTTTGCGATTCATTGATATCATCTTGCTTGATATCATCATGTTATCCAATAACATATATGCAAATACCGTAACTAAGTGAGACTTCTGTTTCCCAGCGCTTACTCTGATTATACCAACCAGATAACTGTCTAGAAAACACACTCAGTCACTATGAGCCCCTTGTAACGATTACAAACTCGCGATATCTACATAGTTTCACACCAATGCGGAAAACTTGACATTCTAATGTCAATCCAACAACTAACGCACTTCTATTTTCAGTAAATTCTAAATTTACTTTTACAACTGTTCTTTTCCTAAGAACATCGGTTATATTTCATCGAGCAGATAATATGGTTTCTGTATGATGTCTAACATTACATAATAGACCAACATGTGATACAACCGTTACTTCCTTGTATCATTACTCTTAATGATCAAGTGGATTTCAAAGGACCATCATTTTGACTCTATTCTGACTCCTCAGATATAATCCAAAACAACTCGACTAACTATTTAAAATTCCCGTTCTATTCCAAATAGACACTAACTTTCAAATAGTTTCACAACTTCATCCTTCTCATCTATTCTACTGGTACAATTTCACAATGTGTCATTCACACAAGATGAATTCGGCTCCCACTCAAATTATGTCTCCACATATTTGATAACACGAGCTCCCACTCAAAAACGTGTCATCCACATATTTGAGTTTCTAAGCTCCCACTCAAAAATATGTTCTTCATATATTTCACCTGAGTGAACTAACTATGACTCCCACTTAAATCGACATTTTTGGTCAAACCAAAATCATTGATCTATTATCAATTCGAATTTAATACAAACTACAGTATTACATTAATACAAATCCTTCAGACTTCAAGCATGTCTACATAAATGTAGTCAACAAATTTTGATCTTGTCCAAGACACAATTCTTGACAAGACATGCTTCCGCGTCTTTCTTATAGTCACATTTTTCATATAACACTTTATATGACGATTAAAAAATCTTATTCCTTTAATAAGAATTGCAGCAACAATTACTCTTTTAATCCTTTCAAATGTAACTTGGATTTTCAGGCTGAAAAAGCCTTTGTTCATATTCTGATATTTTCTCAACTTTCTTTGTATTCATAAAGTGCACCTTGACCTTTCAACAAGATCTGAAACATTTAATATTGTGATGTGGCCTGACAGCAATATTAAATATAACAACACCTTATTTAGAAGCTTCGTTCATGAAAATATTATGATCTTTATAAAGAGGATTGCAAGCAGAAAGCAATTTTCTAGTCTCCCTCACTATTAATCACCAAATTTTCATTTGTAGACATATACTCTTTGGAACACCTTCTGTAGGAGATATGCCCTAGAGGCAATTAATAAAGTGTATTCTTTATCATATCTCGTTTGTTCATAATAGGTTTTTGTGTCATGCTAGAACCGTATTAAGCGGAAACATTAATGCGGGTGTGATACGTAAACAACCAGGTCCAAAGTAGCCTATACTAAGACTAGTTTCGTTGCGCGATTGATGATCGAGGTTTCCCGGTCATGGGGCATGGCGCCGGTCGGCAATGAGAGTCATATCGCTAGAGAACGATGTGATGGACATACCCAGATTTGGAGAACGTAGTCGTTACGCCTTTGACCGTGAGATCAACTCTTATTGTTATTCCTGGAAGATACTTTGATTGCACCAAACGTCGTATCTTATCTAGTATGACAATAACGGTGATACTTTTGGGTATCGGAAAGGAGTAGTTGAGACGAGGGGTCAAGAGCGGGATTTGCCAGTCCGCATAGCAGGATAGATACTCTCGGGCCCACTCGGTGAGATCATGTCTAATGAGCTTGCAAGCATGTGACTAGGTCACGGAGACATGAGATCATGAACGAGCAGAAGATAGCGTCGTCGGTAACGAGGTCGGGATTAGGTATGGAGATATCTATGTAACGACGCTCGGACGTGCTAAGTATCGCTATGTCAAAAGGTTTAAGACTTTACGTTCAGGTTTGATAGATGAAAGTCATTCGTTATATCATAGGGATTAATTCATGGGGTCCAGGCCTACGAGTTAGTTTTTGATCATTGAGGAGTCTTGATCATACCTGTTATTATATCGAACCGCTAGGGTAACACACTTAAGGGGTTTCGACAAGACAACCGGAAAGGAAGGAGATCACCAGGAGCGTCCCGGGAGGGGTCCGATGGAGATCGGACAGCGCCGAAAGAGTTTTCGGAGCTAGGAAAAAATTATATATACTATGTTTGATATTAATTAGTGTAATTAATATGCAAATATTATTTATATATTTATTTTCGAATTTATTTAGGCTGATTTCCCTAAATGGGCTTTCTGGTCGAAAGAAGGCCCAAGAGGGGAAAATCCCTAGGGGATATGGTGGGGGCCAGGAGGGGCCGACCGAAGTGGGCCAAGGGCCCACTAGGGGGCCGGCGCACCCTCCAGTGCCGCACCAGGCATGTGGGATTAGTCTCACATTGCCTGGCTGGCAAGGTTGGCTCCCCCTGGGAGCCTATATAAGAAAGGGCACCCCTGGCCTTTTAATTCACCAATTAATTCCCGATTTCTCTCTCGATCTCGTGGTTCCCAAGTTGGAGCCGCGCCGAGCTGAGGAAGGGGGGATCTCTTCCACCATAGCCCGCTGCCGCGCTGCTGGTGTTCCGGTCCAAGTCTTCCGCTGCTCGTCCTGGACTGGAGTTTCGGAGGCCCTCGTCTCCACCGTACGTGTACGACTCCCTGCGAGGTGCTGTGTAACATCCTAGGATTTTTCAAATTCTGAAAAATCAGAAAAATTAAAAACTTTTTAAAAACTATTTGTATGTCGATTTGAAAACAAAATTCATGCATGCATTCATCATTTTCTTATTGTTTAGATTTGAAATTACAATGGTTGAAATACTATTTCCATTTGAAAATCTATCTGAGAAAATATTAAAAACAAAATAATGATAATGCTATTTATCTTATTTTACTTTAATATTTTGAATGTAATTATTAGAAATAATTATTTTCATTTGTTCACAATTGTGGCACCAAATTTTATTTAGCCATAAATAAATAAATTAAATTTCTATTTTCAAATTTAACAAAAGTGTCAAATTTGCATTAAATCAAATATTCAAAGTTAATATTTTTGAAAAATGGTCAAAACATGTCCATAAGTGTTTTAAAATAAAGATATGATTTTTAGAAATTTTTAGAAATTAATTTCATTTCAGAGTTCTAAAACAAAAGTTATGAAGAAATTAAGAAAAAAAAAACGAATTGGGCCCAGCCCACCGAACCGAGCTCGTATCCAACTCAAACTCTGAAAATTCATTTTTCTAACCACCTTTCATTCAAACACGTTTATCTCGAGAAATATAACTCCAAATCCGGATCCGCTTGATCCTACGCGTTCACAACTCCGAGCCCGATCTATTCCACCATCCCTTCGCCTATATAAACCACTCTAGCCATCGGCATCTCTTTTACTCTTTTCGTTCCACTGAAACCGTAATGAGCGAAATAGTATTTCGTTCGTTCGACGAACAAAACCATCTCCAATCGCGACGGGGCCTTAATCATTGTTGTAGATCTCCTCGATACCTTTCCATTCCAATAAGCCTCAACTCTTTTCATCAAGCGTGGAGGAAGAATTTCGAATCGTCATCCATTAGATCTGAAGTCGTATTTCTCAGATCTCTTCGCGCTCGTTGCGTCAAATCGAAATTCCTTTGGTGAAAAGGTAGATCTACTCTATATCTACAACTTTCCTGTTGACAACTTTTTATTTTAACGTATGTAATTTTCTGTATAATACATATCGTGTTTAATGTTGTTCGAGTAACCAAACCATCTCAAAAGTTTGGGACAACAATACGAAAGTTGTTCCCCTGATCAAGACCTTTCTTTTGCCCCAAGCCTCACCTCTTTTGGTTCAGCGAGCTGAGAGATATTCGCGTTTGAAGTTTCGGATCAGATAGGTATTTTGCGATTTGTGACCAATTTATCAATCCACTTATGTTATAATTCTGATAGTTAGAAAGAGGACGTAATTCTCTACAACTTTCGTTAAGAGTGTTTTTCTATCCGAGCAACTTTATTTTTGGTCAAATTCGTAGTCAAATCCCAGTCAGCCTGCCACGTCAGCAGTCAAAGTCAACAGGAAGACCGGCAGTTTTGCAGAAAAATCCTAAATTTTAAATCTATCACTACTTTTTATTGGTTTTGTCAAATTTTACAAATAAAATATTTTTGAAAAGCTTATGACACGTAGATCCTTTTGGCATCATTACGTTTATGTTTTGTCAAATTGAAATTTGTTGAAATTCAAAAGTGGCATTAATGGTAATTTGAACATAACTTCAAATTTGAAATTTAAAATTTATCAAACTCTTTTGCTATAAATTTGAATGTCTAAGTATTGGCAGTAGTATTTTTCTACTAATTTTGTAGAATAAGTTTTCTATGATTTTGTAAATAATATTGATTTAATACTTTAAATGATATTTTAATGAATAAAAAAACTTATTAAAAATATATTAAAATTAATTTCATCATCTATTCGAATTATAAAGTACTTAGTCATATTATGACCACTTTGGTATTAAAAGGTACTTAGAAATATTTTGCCTCTTTAAACAAAATAAATTCTTCCTTAGAAAATATTTGATAACTATTTTTTTTCGACAACACTCTTCATTAGAAAAATTTCAACATCTTAAAGATGCTAAATCTTTTCCTTAGAAAATTTTAGCATCTAGAAGACTTAGTTGTTTTATTTTGTGAAGTGTTGTCCTTAGAAATAAATTGCATTGCATGCATAGCATATTGTATTGTATAGTTATACTCCTCTGAGAAAAACTTCTTCCTTATTTTCTCTAAGTTAGGATTATTTTGAGCATAGTGTTTTGGTAAAGTGCTATGCACTTAGACACTTGAGATTCTTAACATGAAGAATAGAAGGCCAATGAAGACTTAGCCAAGAAAACAAAACTCCGAAGGCATCTCTAAGAAGCAAAAAAAACATTTAGAAGAAAATCAAGAGGAACTGCAAGAAGTCCATCCCCCTTTATTTCTCTAAGTCTTTCTCTTTCCTTTTCTTCTCTCTTAAACCTCGTGGTGGCTAAGGTATATCCAAGACCAGCCCGGGTGATGTACAAATCATCAAGTCTGAAGAACCATCAAGTCTACATGATTCAATGAAGACATCGGAGAAAGTTACAAGTCTGGAGATGAAGCCTAGAAGAAAAACAACATCTTTTCTTTATCTTTTTCCGCCATCCTATTCTTCTTTCACTTTGGGCATGACCAAGTCCATAGTGATTATGACCAAGTCAGAATGCTAGTTGAAGATGAAGAAAAATACAAAGGAGTTGAAGATTTCAAGACCAAGCATGTGAAGACTTGCAGCAACATTACAACTTATTCAAGTTGATTTATAGCAAAGTTATTCTGTCCAACCTATGACCTTGGTCCTTAGTAATTTTGACTAACACACTTGCCCTGCATTAACTTAGAATAATTTCATGGCATGACATGCATCTCTAGTCCTTAAGAATATTTATCAGATCATGCATGTCATATTTTTCTAAGTGTTGCATTTATGCTTGTATGTTTATTTGAGGCTTGTTTGACTTGTTAGAAAATTCGGAGAGAAACGAAGGCTTTTGCAACTGTTACTCCTGTTCTCCCTGTTGCCAAGGCAAGTGGCACACCCTCATAAACTTCCTAAATATTTTTCCATGCATTACTTAGTGTATTTCTTATATGCATGTGTTGGATAGTATTGCTATGCTAAAACTACTATATCCCTTACACTAGTTGTGTCTAGAATCCTATTGGTAACTTGGTAGAAATATTGATGCTATGCAAAAGTTGTTTTATGAAAATTAATTTCTACTAAGTTAAGAATGAAACTCCTGGTTGGAATTGGTTTTGAATGGTTTATGTTAAGTGTTGTCTCTTAGGGGTGACCTCTAAGGGATGGTCACTTGTGGACGACCACCTAGGAAACAAAAGGATCTGAAGAATTCCAAGTGAAGATTGCTTCTAGTGCAACCATTAGTCAATGGGCTCTGGCTAGATGGATTAAGTTGTATGGACTCGCCTCGGCCTGACAGGTGGTGGTAGAGGTTTTATAGGTGGAGCGCGTCAGGCCGTTATGGGGTGGGAAGATGCTTCTGAAAAGTCTCGTCTCAACTCTCTCCTTTTCCTTAGCACAAATGGTGTGCTTGAGGATAGTTTGGGTTTGTTGGGTCTAATGGTGAAAGTGCACAACCTCTACAGAGTGTAAAGCTAAGTACTTAGCCGTGTCCTCGGTTACGGACAATTTTGAGCAGTTGATCAAGGACGTCAACGGAGGATCCTATCATTCCAATTTCTAAGTTAAAAGTTGATGGGTGAACAAGGGAAGATGAGATTATGGTTTTTATGCCATACTCGTCTTGATTTCAAGAAAAGTGTTTTCAAAAGAGTAGGAAAATTGGCTTTATGCAAATTAGCCTTGAACTCCACCAGCCAAATATGCATATAGGCTATAGAGTTATTCCATTAAGTGTCCACCATAGTGTCACTTGCCAGACTCCATTTTTAATGGAATCTGACCCACTCTGTTGCAAAATTTTATTTGATACAGGTTGTTCAGATGACGAGTGAGGTTTTCGTTAAGGGATTTCGAGTCTGCAACCAACATGTTTTTCGCCTGTGGCAACATGAAGATGGAGACTTAATGCTATTATATTTCCGCTGTGTATTCTTTCCAAAGCTAGCCTTATGCTATGCAAATTGTAATGAATATTTTCAAGTCTGGATCATCGATGTAATAAATTTGATACTTTGTTGTGATATTACATCGTAAACTGTGTGTGCAAACGAATCGATCCAGGGGTTTGCACTATACACAGGTACCTGCCATATTTTAAGTGCAGGTACGTTACAGATGGTATCAGAGCACTGTGTTGCCTGTAGGTTCGAAACCCCTAAGTTTGGATAGAAATAGGATTTGGCCATAGGATTGAAAATCTATTTTTATTCAGTTATCTAAAAACAAAACTTTTCATTTTATCCTCTCTTATACTCTCGTCTAATATCAAACTTCTGAAAATATCTTATCTTTTTCTAGTTGACCATGTTCGTAATGTCTGAGGTCGATACTTCATATGCAATTCCACAAGTCAACATGAAGAACTACCTGCATGGAAGGACACTGAAGAACCCAGATTCATAGCTCAAACACTTAGAAGATTTTGAAGAAAGAAGAACTTGAAGCACTCAACAAGGAGATAGACAAGAGACCACCATTTAATTAGAACAACGACACCGTGATAGTGTATTGATCATGCCAACTCAGTGTGGTACGACAATACTAGATTGCTTGTTTGTGTTGAAACTTGTTGCTCGATGTTTGTTAGATATTGTTTGTAAGATGATTTGCCTCGGTTTGTTGAGTTTGGGGTAGAAATTTTCCCTAGTATCCTTCTATCTTTTACTCATCTATGCTAAACCCAAACAGATGTCTCGCCCAAGCACCAACGATGAGATGATAGTTGCAATTCAACTATTAGAAGCTCAGGGTCAGTTGATGCAACTCATGGTACATAATCAAGTCCACAATCACAACAGAGAGTTACCTCAGGGAATGCAACAACTGTTGGATAACCAGACCCACATTGTGCAGATGATGCGTCACAACATGACCAACAATAATATGAACCCACCCCAGATGGACATTGGTAACAAGGATATCAAAGGAAATAGTTTGACAAAACCTCAAGCCTGTAAAACGTGTGGAGAAATAGGACACACATCCAAGGAATGTCATGATGAGTGGCCCCATGGTGTCTCCAGCTATTCAACCGACGGATGCCCCACAACCATGGTTACTTGCTTTTTGTGTGAAGCAACAAATCACGTCCCGACTAAATGTCAACTCTATCCCATGGTGCAAGAAGTCAGTCAGCAAGTCCAAGAGGGAATGCAACAGAAACTCAGGAAATATATGGAAGTACAAGAACCCAAGGAGGAACGCAAAAGAGATACTAGTCGTATAACATATGTTACTCGTAGAGTACGAGAACATTATTCATGGGGCTGCAAACAGAAGAAGATTGGTCAGGATGCGGAACAAAATCATTATCAAAATGAGATTGTGGATCAAACTAAGGTGAAAAATGGAAGGTCACTTCCGAAGACATCCAAACGTAACTCCAAGTGCTGCTATAAATGTGAGGGACATCACTTAGCTCGAAATTGCCCCATCAAGCGAGACAGGACTTCGTCCATTGGGATAAAATATGATGAACAAGATTTAGAACAATTTTTAGCCTTGGAAGCACCAAAGAAGAAGCGGAGCTTAAAAGAGATCATTTGCTACAATTGCAAGAGCAATGACCACTACGCCAACGAGTGCCGAGCAAAGAAGAAGGCCGAAGAAGCTGCCAAGTCAAATCCTTTTGATAAAGGATATGGGAACCATATCACTGTGGAAGAAGTGAACGGTACATTTTGAATCAAGTTTCATATCCAAGTTTTCACTACCAACAAAGATTCCTTTTAAGGGTGGTAGCCCACCCATATATCCAGTCACAACCTTTTGCTAGCCTTCTCGAATCTCGAGGACGAGATTCCTTTTAAGGGTGGTAGTCTGTAACATCCTAGGATTTTTCAAATTCTGAAAAATCAGAAAAATTAAAAACTTTTTAAAAACTATTTGTATGTCGATTAGAAAACAAAATTCATGCATGCATTCATCATTTTCTTATTGTTTAGATTTGAAATTACAATGGTTGAAATACTATTTCCATTTGAAAATCTATCTGAGAAAATATTAAAAACAAAATAATGATAATGCTATTTATCTTATTTTACTTTAATATTTTGATTGTAATTATTAGAAATAATTATTTTCATTTGTTCACAATTGTGGCACCAAATTTTATTTAGCCATAAATGAATTAATTAAATTTCTATTTCCAAATTTGACAAAAGTGTCAAATTTGCATTAAATCAAATATTCAAAATTAATATTTTTGAAAAATGGTCAAAACATGTCCATAAGTGTTTTAAAATAAAGATATGATTTTTAGAAATTTTTAGAAATTAATTTCATTTAATTCGGAGTTCTAAAACAAAAATTATGAAGGAATTAAGAAAAAAAAAACTAATTGGGCCCACCCCACCGAACCGAGCTCGTATCCAACCCAAACTCTGAAAATTCATTTTTCTAACCACCTTTCATTCAAACACGTTTATCTCGAGAAATATAACTCCAAATCCGGATCCGCTTGATCCTACGCGTTCACAACTCCGAGACCGATCTATTCCACCATATTTTCGCCTATATAAACCACTCTAGCCGCCGGCATCTCTTTTACTCTTTTCGTTTCACCGAAACCCTAATGAGCGAAATAATATTTCGTTCGTTCGACGAACAAAACCATCTCCAATCGCGACGGGGCCTTAATCATTGTTGTAGATCTCGTCGATACCTTTCCATCCCAATAAGCCTCAACTCTTTTCATTAAGCGTGGAGGAAGAATTTCGAATCGTCATCCATTAGATCTGAAGTCGTATTTCTCAGATCTCTTCGCGCTCGTTGCGTCAAATTGAAATTCCTTTGGTGAAAAAGGTAGATCTACTCTATATCTACAACTTTTCTGTTAACAACTTTTTATTTTAACGTACGTAATTTTCTGTATAATACAGATCGTGTTTGATGTTGTTCGAGTAACCAAACCATCTCAAAAGTTTGGGATAACAATACGAAAGTTGTTCCCCTGATCAAGACCTTTCTTTTGCCCCAAGCCTCACCTCTTTTGGGTCAGCGAGCTGAGAGATATTCGCGTTTGAAGTTTCGGATCAGATAGGTATTTTGCGATTTGTGACCAATCTATTAATCCACTTATGTTATAATTCTGATAATTAGAAAGAGGACGTAATTCTCTACAACTTTCGTAAAGAGTGTTTTTCCATCCGAGCAACTTTATTTTTGGTCAAATTCGTAGTCAAATCCCAGTCAGCCTGCCACGTCAGCAGTCAAAGTCAACAGTCAACCGAAGACCGGCAGTTTTGCAGAAAAATCCTAAATTTTAAATCTATCACTACTTTTTATTAGTTTGGTCAAATTTTACAAATAAAATATTTTTGAAAAGCTTATGACACGTAGAAACTTTTGGCATCATTACTTTTATGTTTTGTCAAATTAAAATTTGTTGAAATTCAAAAGTGGCATTAATGGTAATTTGAACATAACTTCAAATTTGAAATTTAAAATTTATCAAACTCTTTTGCTATAAATTTGAATGTCTAAGTATTGGCAGTAGTATTTTTCTACTAATTTTGTAGAATAATTTTTTTATGATTTTGTAAATAATATTGATTTAATACTTTAAATGATATTTTAATGAATAAAAAAACTTATTAAAAATATATTAAAATTAATTTCATCATCTATTCGAATTATAAAGTACTTAGTCATATTATGACCACTTTGGTATTAAAAGGTACTTCGAAATATTTTGCCTCTTGAAACAAAATAAATTCTTCCTTAGAAAATATTTGATAACTATTTTTTTTCGACAACACTCTTCCTTTGAAAAATTTCAACATCTTAAAGATGCTAAATCTTTTCCTTAGAAAATTTTAGCATCTAGAAGACTTAGTTGTTTTATTTTGTTAAGTGTTGTCCTTAGAAATAAATTGCATTGCATGCATAGCATATTGTATTGTATAGTTATACTCCTCTGAGGAAAACTTCTTCCTTATTTTCTTTAAGTTAGGATTATTTTGAGCATAGTGTTTTGGTAAAGTGCTATGCATTTAGACACTTGAGATTCTTAACATGAAGAATAGAAGGCCAATGAAGACTTAGCCAAGAAAAACAAAACTCCGAAGGCATCTCTAAGAAGCAAAAAAAACATTTAGAAGAAAATCAAGAGGAACTGCAAGAAGACCATCCCCCTTTATTTCTCTAAGTCTTTCTCTTTTCTTTTCTTCTCTCTTAAACCTCGTGGTGGCTAAGGTATATCCAAGACCATCCCGGGTGATGTACAAATCATCAAGTCTGAAGAACCATCAAGTCTACATGATTCAATGAAGACATCGGAGAAAGTTACAAGTCTGGAGATGAAGCCTAGAAGAAAAACAACATCTTTTCTTTATCTTTTTCCGCCATCCTATTCTTCTTTCACTTTGGGCATGACCAAGTCCATAGTGATTATGACCAAGTCAGAATGCTAGTTGAAGATGAAGAAAAATACAAAGGAGTTGAAGATTTCAAGACCAAGCATGTGAAGACTTGCAGCAACATTACAACTTATTCAAGTTGATTTATAGCAAAGTTATTCTGTCCAACCTATGACCTTGGTCCTTAGTAATTTTGACTAACACACTTGCCCTGCATTAACTTAGAATAATTTCATGGCATGACATGCATCTCTAGTCCTTAAGAATATTTATCAGATCATGCATGTCATATTTTTCTAAGTGTTGCATTTATGCTTGTATGTTTATTTGAGGCTTGTTTGACTTGTTAGAAAATTCGGAGAGAAACGAAGGCTTTTGCAACTGTTACTCCTGTTCTCCCTGTTGCCAAGGCAAGTGGCACACCCTCATAAACTTCCTAAATATTTTTCCATGCATTACTTAGTGTATTTCTTATATGCATGTGTTGGATAGTATTGCTATGCTAAAACTACTATATCCCTTACACTAGTTGTGTCTAGAATCCTATTGGTAACTTGGTAGAAATATTGATGCTATGCAAAAGTTGTTTTATGAAAATTAATTTCTACTAAGTTAAGAATGAAACTCCTGGGTGGAATTGGTTTTGAATGGTTTATGTTAAGTGTTGTCTCTTAGGGGTGACCTCTAAGGGATGGTCACTTGTGGACGGCCACCTAGGAAACAAAAGGATCTGAAGAACTCCAAGTGAAGATTGCTTCCAGTGCAACCATTAGTCAATGGGCTCTGGCTAGATGGATTAAGTTGTATGGACTCGCCCCGGCCTGACAGGTGGTGGTAGAGGTTTTATAGGTGGAGCGCGTCAGGCTGTTATGGGGTGGGAAGATGCTTCTGAAAAGTCTCGTCTCAACTCTCTCCTTTTCCTTAGCACAAATGGTGTGCTTGAGGATAGTTTGGGTTTGTTGGGTCTAATGGTGAAAGTGCACAACCTCTGCAGAGTGTAAAACTAAGTACTTAGCCGTGTCCTCGGTTACGGACAATTTTGAGCAGTTGATCAAGGACGTCAACGGAGGATCCTATCATTCCAATTTCTAAGTTAAAAGTTGATGGGTGAACAAGGGAAGATGAGATTATGGTTTTTATGCCATACTCGTCTTAATTTCAAGAAAAGTGTTTTCAAAAGAGTAGGAAAATTGGCTTTATGCAAATTAGCTTTGAACTCCACCAGCCAAATATGCATATAGGCTATAGAGTTATTCCATTAAGTTTCCACCATAGTGTCACTTGCCAGACTCCATTTTTAATGGAATCTGACCCACTCTGTTGCAAAATTTTATTTGATACAGGTTGTTCAGATGACGAGTGAGGTTTTCGTTAAGGGATTTCGAGTCTGCAACCAACATGTTTTTCGCCTGTGGCAACATGAAGATGGAGACTTACTGCTATTATATTTCCGCTGTGTATTCTTTCCAAAGCTAGCCTTATGCTATGCAAATTGTAATGAATATTTTCAAGTCTGGATCATCGATGTAATAAATTTGATACTTTGTTGTGATATTACATCGTAAACTGTGTGTGCAAACGAATCGATCCAGGGGTTTGCACTATACACATGTACCTGCCATATTTTAAGTGCAGGTACGTTACATGCTGCGCTAGCGGTACTCGGAGGCCTGCTTCCTCTACACGACCTTGAGGTCGGCTTCGTCGGTCTTCATCGACAATGTTTGTGCGGGAACGTAATCCCCGCTTTCGGTCTACAAGGGTACGTATTCCGATCTCCGTTCGTACTACTATATCTGCATAAATAGATCTTGGCATGCTTTTAGGATATCGTTGGTAGGAAATTTTTTGTTTTCTGCACACGATCCTCTTCAGTGGTATCAGAGCCGATCTATCGTAGATATAGCTGTACGCTGTTAGAACCCGTGCTCTGCACGGGGGCACCGTTCCTGTTATTTGCTACCCTCTAGCGTGCACTTGTGTATTCCAGCGGCATTGAGTTGATGAAGCGGCCTGGACCGACTTTACGCGTACGCTTACGCGAGACTGGTTCCACTACTGACATACGGCTTGTACCGTATATGTGGCTGGCGGGTGTCAGTTTCTCTCTCTTTAGTTGGTCTTCGCATTTTCAATGGAGGGCCCGAAAGGGATGCTTAAACATGCAATTATTGGATCGTTGTTGTGGTCATAAGATTCGTAGGTATGAAGCGGTTCTATTTACGAAAGCCCCAAGCCACGTAAACCATGCAAAAGATAAAGTAGAAGCGTCTAACTTTATTTTGCAGGGGCTATGTGATATGGTCAAGGTAGGTTTATTAAATTGTTTATAAACTGCGGGCGCCAAGAAGACCATGGCGCAATGGACTATATCACATTGCATTACATTTGATGTTTTGTGTGCATCTTATTTTGTGTGATTGTGTGTATAGTATACATTAGTTACACGGCGGTAGCTGAATAAGATGATCCCTTCAAAATACCACAAGTGTTCTCCCTCCAACGCGCACCACCAAGAAAGTTCTACGTTATGAGGCAGGCCGTGATGATCGGGTGTCAGACATCTCGTCGTTCGCATACAGTGGGTGTAAACCATGTTGCACAAGAGTCAGCGTGGAGGTTTTTGGTGGCGAGCCTAGCATACTCAGAGGTATGGCCTTGGAACAGGAAGACCGAAAGGTCGAGCACGAGTCACAAAATTGGTGTGGCGGACGATTTTGTCTACTCTTGAAGTTGTGCCGCCGACTTTGATGATGAGGGGTGGTGCAATGGATGGGGGTCGTGTAATCGCTTAAACGACCATGAGGGATGTTCGTTTGAGTGGGAGTTATGTTAGTTATTTTCTAAAATACTATAACTCAAAATTATTATGAACAAAGTCTTATGTTGTTGCAAATTACATTGTAGATGTATCGCCCCTCGTTTAACCTAGGTCTGTTCCTTGAGAAAGAAAAGCTTAAGACCAATGGGTCAAACTTCATGGCCTGGTTCCGCAACCTGAGGATCCTCCTCACTCCCCATAGGGTGGCCTACGTCATTGAGGCCGCCATAGGTGACCCTCCTGCAGATGATGCCTCTGAGGATGAGAAGAAGGTCTTCCAGACCCGATCGGAGGATTCTGCCTTTGTCCAGAGTGGCATGCTCTACGCCATGGAAGCCGACCTGCAGAAGCGCTTTGAGAAGATGAGCGCCTTTGAGATCATTTCGGATCTTAAGGCTGTCTTCGCGCCACAGGCTAAGGCTGAGAGATATGAGGCTTCTGAGCTTTTCTTCTCAGCCAAGATGGAAGAGCATAGCAGTGTGAGCGAGCATGTAGTCAAGATGTCTGGCTACGTTCAACGCCTGAATGCTCTGGAATGCAAGATTCCCGATGAGCTGGCGATTGACAGGGTGTTGCAATCGTTGCCGCCAAGCTACAAAGGCTTCGTCATGAACTACAACATGCAGGGCATGGCTAAGTCCCTGGGTGAAGTGTTCGTGATGCTCAAGACTGCTGAGGTAGAGATTAAGAAGGAGCACACGCTGTTGATGGTCAACAAGACCGTTGATTTCAAGAAGTCCGGTGGCAAGGGAAAGCAGAGCTGGAAGTCCCGGAGGGAGGCAAAGTTGGCTGCCAAGCCCAGGACTAACAGGTCTGGTCCCAGAGCTAGCGTGGAGTGTTTCTACTGCAAGGGGAAGGGTCACTGGAAGCGCAACTGCCCCAAGTATCTGGAGGATAGGAAGTCTGGCAAGACGGTCGACAAAGAGCAAGGTATATTTGATATACATGTTATAGATGTGTACCTTACATCCGCCCGGAGCAACACGTGGGTATTTGATACTGGTTCTGTTGCTCATATATGTAACTCTCAGGAGGAGTTACAGAATAGAAGGCGGCTGGCGAAGGATGAGGTGACGATGCGCGTCGGCAACGGATCGAGAGTCGACGTGGTGGCTGTCGGCACGCTCCCTCTGCATCTACCATCGGGATTAGTTTTGGTTTTAAATAAGTGTTATTTTGTGCCATCCTTGAGTGTAAACATTATAAGTGGGTCTTGCCTGTTACAAGACGGTTATTCATTTAAATCAGTGTCAAGCAATTGTGCTATTTATATGAATGATATCTTTTATGTTGATGCTCCCGAGAATAATGGTTTATTCTTGTTGAATCTCGATCGTAGTACTCACATCCATAACATAGAAGCCAAACGGATTAAGTGTAGTGACGATACCGCCATGTATTTGTGGCATTGCCGTCTTGGTCATATTGGTGTAAAGCGCATGAAGCAACTCCACTCCGATGGACTTTTGGACTCGTTGGATTTTGGATCCCTCGATACATGCGAACCATGTCTTATGGGCAAAATGACCAGGACACCGTTCAAAGGTTTCGTTGAACCGGCGTCGGATTTGTTGGGGATCATACATACAGATGTGTGTGGACCGATGAGCGTTTCGACACGCAATGGTTATCGTTACTTCGTCACCTTCACTGATGACTTGAGTAGATACGGTTATATCTATTTGATGAAACACAAGTCTGAAACGTTTGAAAAGTTCAAAGAATTCCAGAGTGAAGTTGAGAATCAGCTTAATAGGAAAATCAAGCATCTCCGATCCGATCGCGGTGGAGAGTACTTGAGTTTTGAGTTTGGCACACATCTGAAGAGTTGTGGCATAGTACCCCAACTTACGCCAGCCGGAACGCCGCAGCGTAACGGCGTGTCCGAGCGATGTAATCGTACTCTACTGGATAGTGTCCGATCTATCATGTCTCTTACCGATCTGCCAGTGTCCTTCTGGGGTTATGCGTTAGAAACAGCCGCATTCATTTTAAATAGGGCTCCGTCCAAGTCCGTTGAAACGACGCCGTATGAATTATGGTATGGCCAAAGCCTAAGTTATCGTTTCTGAAGGTTTGGGGTTGTGAGGCGTACGTTAAGAAACTACAGCCCGACAAACTCGAACCGAAGTCGGAGAAAGTCGTCTTTGTAGGATATCCGCGGGAAACCGTTGGGTACACCTTCTACAACCAAGCTGAGGGCAAAACTTTTGTCGCGAAGACCGGTACCTTTCTAGAGAAGGAGTTTCTCGCGAAAGGAGTAAGTGGGAGGAAGGTAGACCTCGATGAAATCGTTGATCCTGAACTCGAGATTCCGAGTGGCGCAACGGAAGCAATTCCGGAAACGTCCTCCGTGGAAGGAGTGGGAGAAACTGTCGAGGAATATGTTCTACCTCGTAGGTCTGGTAGATCTCGGATCGCACCAGAATGGTATGGCAACATGGTTTGCACCGTCATGCTAGTCGACCAAGACGAACCTACGAACTACAAGGAGGCGATGGCGAGTCTAGAGTCCGAGAAATGGCTTGAAGCCATGAAATCCGAAATAGGATCCATGTATTATAACAAAGTGTGTACTTTGATGGATATTCCCGAAGGGCGCGAGGCCGTCGAAATAAGTGGATCTTTAAGAAGAAGATTGATGCTGATGGTAATGTGACCATCTATAAAGCTCGGCTTGTCGCAAAGGGTTTCTGACAAGTTCATGGAATTGACTACGATGAAACTTTTTCACCGGTAGCGATGCTTAAGTCTATTCGGATTTTGTTAGCAGTAGCTGCCTACTATGATTATGAAATCTGGCAGATGGACGTCAAAACGGCCTTCCTAAATGGAAACATTGAGGAAGAGTTGTACATGGTACAGCCGGAAGGTTTTGTTGATCCAGGAAATGCTAACAAGGTGTGCAAGCTTCAACGATCCATCTATGGATTGAAGCAGGCATCTCGGAGCTGGAATCTTCGGTTTGATGAGGTAATCAAAGGTTTTGGATTTATCCAGAATGTGGAAGAGACCTGTATTTACAAGAAAATGAGTGGGAGCTCGGTTGTGTTCTTAGCACTGTATATTGACGACATATTTCTAATTTGGGAATGATGTGAAACTTCTGAATAGCGTGAAGGAATATTTAAACATTAAATTTTCCATGAAGGACTTAGGAGAAGCTGCGTATGTTTTAGGCATAAAAATCTATCGCGATAGATCAAGGCGCCTATTAGCACTAAGTCAGAGTACTTATCTTGATAAAATATTGAAGCGTTTCCGTATGGAGAAGGCAAAGAAGGGTTCTCTGCCGGTTATCAAGAATAAGATATTGCGTAAGGCGCAGTGTCCGGTGACGGAGCTGGGTAAGGCCGAAATGACGAAACATTCTTATGCTTCAGCCATAGGATCGATCATGTATGCAATGTTGAGTACTAGACCGGATGTGACATTAGCTCTAAGTTTGACAAGCCGGTTCCAGAATAATCCTGGAATGCCGCATTGGGTAGCTGTTAAGAGCATTCTTAAGTATCTCAATAAGACAAAGGAAATGTTCCTTGTGTATGGTGGCTGCGATGAAGAACTTGGCGTAACGGGTTACGTAGATGCAAGTTTTTGCTCAGACCCCGATGACTGTAAGTCAGAGACAGGTTACGTGTTCAAGGTGAATGGAGGCGCCGTGTGCTGGAGAAGTGGGAAGCAACCCATAGTCGCACAATCTACAATGGAGTCGGAGTATATCGCTTCTTGCGAAGCCGCGAATGAAGCTGTGTGGCTGAGGAAGTTCGTCATCGAACTTGGAGTGTTCCCGAGCGTGCAAGACCCTGTGATCCTCTTCTACGACAATACGGGTGCCATTGCGAACGCCAAGGAGCCAAGGTCTCACTCCACCGCCAAACACATTCTCCGACGCTTCCATGTGATACGTCAGTACGTACAAGGAGGCGATGTGAAGATTTGCAAAGTGCATACGGATCTGAATGTGGCAGATCCGATGACGAAGCCTCTTCCGCTTGATAAGCATGAAAAGCACCAGTTAGCTATGGGTGTTAAGCTTTTATCAAGTTGTAATCAAGATTAAGTTGTACTCTAGTGCAAGTGGGAGACTGAAGGAGATATGCCCTACAGGCAATTAATAAAGTGTATTCTTTATCATATCTCGTTTGTTCATAATAGGTTTTTGTGTCATGCTAGAACCGTATTAAGCGGAAACATTAATGCGGGTGTGATACGTAAACAACCAGGTCCAAAGTAGCCTATACTAAGACTAGTTTCGTTGCGCGATTGATGATCGAGGTTTCCCGGTCATGGGGCATGGCGCCGGTCGGCAATGAGAGTCATATCGCTAGAGAATGATGTGATGGACATACCCAGATTTGGATAACGTAGTCGTTACGCCTTTGACCGTGAGATCAACTCTTATTGTTATTCCTGGAAGATACTTTGATTGCACCAAACGTCGTATCTTATTTAGTATGACAATAACGGTGATACTTTTGGGTATCGGAAAGGAGTAGTTGAGACGAGGGGTCAAGAGCGGGATTTGCCAGTCCG
This sequence comes from Poa annua, assembly GCA_026929855.1. Classification (NCBI taxonomy): domain Eukaryota; kingdom Viridiplantae; phylum Streptophyta; class Magnoliopsida; order Poales; family Poaceae; genus Poa; species Poa annua. Next base: position 86,994,578 of record CM049430.1, read on the forward strand.
CATAGCAGGATAGATACTCTCGGGCCCACTCGGTGAGATCATGTCTAATGAGCTTGCAAGCATGTGACTAGGTCACGGAGACATGAGATCATGAACGAGTAGAAGATAGTGTCGTCGGTAACGAGGTCAGGATTAGGTATGGAGATATCTATGGAACGACGCTCGGACGTGCTAAGTATCGCTATGGCAAAAGGTTTAAGACTTTACGTTCAGGTTTGATAGATGAAAGTCATTCGTTATATCACAGGGATTAATTCATGGGGGGCAGGCCTACGAGTTAGTTGTTGATCATTGAGGAGTCTTGATCATACCTGTTATTATATCGAACTGCTAGGGTAACACACTGAAGGGGTTTCGACAAGACAACCGGAAAGGAAGGAGATCACCAGGAGCGTCCCGGGAGGGGTTCGATGGAGATCGGACAGCGCCGAAAGAGTTTTCGGAGCTAGGAAAAAATTATATATATTATGTTTGATATTAATTAGTGTAATTAATATGCAAATATTATTTATATATTTATTTTCAAATTTATTTAGGCTGATTTCCCTAAATGGGCTTTCTGATCGAAAGAAGACCCAAGAGGGGTAAAATCCCTAGGGGATTCGGTGGGGGCCAGGAGGGGCCGACCCAAGTGGGCCAAGGGCCCACTAGGGGGGCCGGCGCACCCTCCAGTGCCGCACCAGGCATGTGGGATTAGTCCCACATTGCCTGGCTGGCAAGGTTGGCTCCCCCTGGGAGCCTATATAAGAAAGGGCACCCCTGGCCTTTTAATTCACCAATTAATTCCCGATTTCTCTCTCGATCTCGTGGTTCCCAAGTTGGAGCCGCGCCGAGCTGAGGAAGGGGGGATCTCTTCCACCATAGCCATCTGCCGCGCTGCTGGTGTTCCGGTCCAAGTCTTCCGCTGCTCGTCCTGGACTGGAGCTTCGGAGGCCGTCGTCTCCACCGTACGTGTGCGACTCCCTGCGAGGTGCTGCGGTACTCGGAGGCCTGCTTCCTCTACACGACCTTGAGGTCGGCTTCGTCGGTCTTCATCGACAACGTTTGTGCGGGAACGTAATCCCCGCTTTCGGTCTACAAGGGTACGTATTCCGATCTCCGTTCGTACTACTATATCTGCATAGAATAGATCTTGGCATGCTTTTAGGATATCGTTGGTAGGAATTTTTTTGTTTTCTTTACACGATCCCCTTCACCTTCCAACATAGGTCTGACACCTTATTTCAAGCTTCTAATTCCAATCCATACACCATAATTCGAAAAATCATCTTTTCCTCGGAATTACATAGACAACAAACTGAGTTTTGTTTCTATTTGGTTTTGGAATACACTCCCATTCAATGCGAGTAATCTACAAAGAACTATTCATGTATATTCCGAATTATCGTATTATCATATACATGTCGACACTACTGTCGATCCCACGAATTCTCACTGAGGAAAATATCTATTTTCTAAAGTGGATATCGACTATAATGTTTTGAACATATTAGGAGATTCTAAGACAGATTCTGACAGACCACACTTTATTTAAAATAGAGTATGATTATAATACCCCATATATCACCATATATGACATTATAATATTGTGAAACAAATTTCCACAAGTCCTTTTGTGTTGAAACCAAAATTCAAAAATATTGTCCTTTGATCGAATCTTGTGAATATAATATTCACCATTCTCTCTTCTGAAAAACCCCATTTGATCTCTTATCAAATTAATTTCAGACTTATGATTTGTCGGGCAAATACTCCTATTTACCAAAATCATAGAAGAATTCGGATCAAGCAAAAACACCATTAATTAATCATTAAAAATGACACTCAATTAGTTTCCTCTGGTATTGCAACTTCAATACTTGATTTCAAACTTAATCAACTCGGCACTCAAAATACTTAAATGGACCAAAAAACATCCATTACTTCTTTCATTGCCTTTATGACTAAATTTGATGTTGTTTGTTCTTTGGACTTATAATTTATCATTCCTGCTATTATAAATGTATATCATACGCATAATGTAATTGAGATGTGATGCAAATTACTCATAATATGAAACAACTGCTTTGCTTCATAACATAAAACAACTGATGTGTTCTATATGAATAATTATGTCTTGTAACATTCAAGACACCAAACTAGATCACACTCTCACTATTACAAAATGTCTTATCAAAAACTATTGATGATAACTAATATGATATCTCGAGGGCGTGAGCACTCCTGGCCATGAACTTGCCATCACTTGTGCACTGTCACGTCACCCTTCGCCGCATACTTGTGATAATCAGGGACTGTTTCATAAACAGAACAAGTATCAAATACTTTTCATCAAGTATGATAAGAATACATTTATATCTTCGTATATCAAATATACCCGTAGCGTCGAAGAACTCTTCTTCGATGGAATCAACTTTTAGAGATTTGAACTTGTTCACGAACGTGAAGAAGCTCATCGTGTCTCTATAGCATATTCACGCACATGCTATTCATAGCTAGGAGGCAAAATGCAATCTCTATTGCACTGGAGTTCGCTATCCAGAAATCGTAGATATTCGTAAGCCTGAAGTAGATGTCATACAACTTCTTCAATTGAGTCCCCAGACAGGTATGCTCCCCATGTGAATGGTCCGGAACTTTATAAGGTGTCTGAACTGCTCAAGACTCAATTCATCTTTGAAGTGACCTTTGATCGCATCAATCACCACATATGGCTCCATGTGTTGAAACAACCTTCAACTCTGGTGCTAGGCATACGCTCATGACGACCTTCACTTCCATGAAAATATCATGATGCTTACGGAACTCATCATCTTCCTCCTTGCTAGCAGAATCATCTGGTCTAACTCCTAACTAATGTTCTAGGACATATAGGATGTTTGTTGTGTTTGGAGAATGTTTCTAAAACCAATGTACCAGCTGATGAAGTTGGACCCGTCGGCTTCTAAGGTAGAATCCGGGCTCTTGAGGAAGTAACTGAAGTGTAGTTCCGTAGTCTCCAGATGTGATCGCAAAAGAGGCAAGGATAAGTTTATAATATACTGGTGAGTTTTAGTTTTATAATCACATTATCAAAAAACACACCACACCAAGATTATTATCCCTAAAAATAATAATGGTGATAACACGACCCTCATCCACCCCACCACCCCCGATCATCACGGCCGGCAGCACAACTATAAAGGTGGACATAAAATGTCGATCACAACAACTCTATGACTCGTGCTCGATCTTTCGATCTTCCCGTGTTCCGAGGCCATATTTCTGGATATGGTAGGCTCGCCAATCAAACCTCGAAAACCCTGCGCGTGCAACATGGCTTACACCCACTGTATGCGAACGACGAGATGTGTGACACCCGATCATCACGACCTGCCTCATAACGTAGAACTTTCTTGGTGGTGCGCAACGAGGGAGAACACAATTTTGGTATTTGTTAGGGATCATCCTATTCAAGATGCTACCGTTGTATATCTAGCATATAAGCAATCAATAGGATGCACACACAACATCACACAATAATGATGCAATGAAGTGCGATGTGACATGGTCGATGCGCCTGGACCTTCATGCCGCCATGTGCCTGGCCCCCCGGCGCCCCGGCATGGCTCCGAGTCTACGGAGCCCTCCATTGCCTCCGACAGAGTAATATCAAAACTTACCGTAACCATGTCACATAAAATAACGCCTCTGCAAAACAAAGTTAGACGCTTCTAGCTTTATTTAGTTTTGCAAATTTTACGTGGCATATAGGCTTATTCGTAAGAGAATCGCTTCCCTACCTACGAACTTTGTACCACAACGTCGATCGTATAATTGCATGTTTAAGCATCCCTTTCGGGCCCTCCATTGAAAATGATTTGCCGAGTAGAGAGAGAGAGAAACAGACACCCGCCAGCCACAGATACGGTGCAAGCCGTATGTCAGTAGTGGAACCAGTCTCGCGTAAGCGTACGCGTAAAGTCGGCCCGGGCCGCTTCATCAACTCAATACCGAAGGCATCGCAAGTGCACGCTAGAGGGTAGCAAATATAAGAAAGACACCCTCATTCAACATGAGTTCTAACCGTACCTGCAGTACTACGCATAGATCGGCTCTGATACCACTGAAGGGGTTACGGTGCAGAAAACAATAATTTTTCTAGTGTATGAAACCCTAACTAGACAGGATCTATCTATCTAGTACATGCGATAACGGTGGCGGAACGGGTTACATTACCTCCATGTAGACCGACAGCGGGGATTACGCTCCCGCACAAGCGTTGACGATGAAGTCGTACGTAGCCGACCTCGAGGTCGCGTAGAACTTGCCGCGATGACGAAGATGATGACGCCGGGGTGTCGACGATGACCTGCGTCGACGGGCGTCGGGCGGAAAACCGCGAGGCGCCGGCACCAGGGGGGTGCGCCGGCGGCAGAGGGGGGCGGCGCGGCAGCTGCAGGGGCGAGACGACGTCGCCCAGGCTCCTCAAAAAGAGTTACCTCCGAGCACTCGCAAACATACGAAGCTTAACGACAACCCCCGGTCTTTCAGATCCAGCTGAAATCGCAGGAGTAGATCTTATCTGGAATCCCGCAGGGCAACGGTGCCCGGCGGTATAGCTTAGGTGGAGAGAGGGTGCAAAACGGGCGGAGAAACAGCTCGGCCGGCCTGCAATACAATTAATTGTATTTTCCAATGAATTAATCCAATTAATATGCCTTGCTATATAAAGGTGGGAGGGGGTGTGCAAACTCCCTAGCTCCCCCATGTGGGACTAAACAAAGGAGAAGGGGGGGGGGTGCGCCCCACCATGGTCTGGCCGCACCAGCCATGGGGCCCATCCCCCTTTGGTGGTGCGGCTCCCCCTCTTGGGCCCTCTTAGGGCCCATGTAGGTGGGAGCCCCCTTTTTCCTTTATTTAATTAATATTAAATTAATATAAAAATCCCATTAATTCATAATTAATATATTTATATATAATTCAATATCCCGTGACTCCGAAACAATTTTGGAACCACCCGAACAACTTTCGGACATTTCTGGAACCATTCCAGACCTTCCCGGAACTCCTTCCGGACCACCGGAACTCTTTCCGGATCATTTCTCTCTCTCCAACAAAGTCCTATATTATTCCAGAACCTATCTCCTGGTGTCGCTAAGATCTTAAGTTTGTTACGCTACGGTTCGAGAACACTCCAGGCATGGTTGAGACACTCCGCTCACCAATGACCGTCAGGGATACCTGGATGTATATGACGGCCCCTGTGCATTCTACGAATATCGTCGTTGAATCATAAATATGATATTCATTCCCTTTGTTTCTGCGATACTACCTTGTTCGAGATATGATCGTAGACATACCGATGTCTTTATTGTATCTCGTTACCGACGAAGGTTATTAACTCGTCTGCGATATTACATCTCCATGACCTAGTCATAAGTTGCGCAGCTATATAGATGTAATCTCACCGAGTGGGCCCAGAGTATCTTTCCATTAGAAGAATGAACAAATCCCGCTCTTGATCCTTACGTCTCGAGGCTCTTTCAAAATACCCAAGATGGACACCGTTATTGTCATGCTATATAAGACACAATGTTTGATGCTCTCAAAGCACCCCTACGAAGCATCAATAAGTACGGTCTCACGGTCTAAGGAATAAGCTACCATATTCTTATCTATTGCAAATGACAAACATCGTAATACGATCTTATTGCAATACTTTGCGTATGTCCATCATCTTATTCAACTAACAAGATAACCCACTGTCAACCGATGTCATTGTCCTTGATCGGGAATCTCGATCAACTGTTGCCCAATGAACTAGCTCATATAGAGGCTTGCTAGGGACCTGGTTGTCTATGTATCACACGTGTATTAATAATTCCGATTAATACAGTTATAGCATAATACACAAACCTATTATAAACTTACGAGATAATGCAATAAATACTACTTATTTATTTGCCTCTAGGGCATATCTCCTTCAATGGCTGCTTGGACTGGGGCATGAAGCAACGACCCGGTTCAGCAGCATCCCTGCTACATCCAGTACCAGCCTCAGGAGATGGTGAGCCACGAGACAGTCTTTGGCCCAGGCTGCTAGCCACAAGCACACCAGCAGGCTTCGATGCATGCCATGGGCACACCTGAGCACACGATACATGAGGTGCAGCATTCACCAGCGGGAGGATGGCAGCTGCAGGACATATTTGCTACCCCGCAAACGCCGGCGGTGTCTGGCGTCTCCTCTGATGACATTGACGACGACGCACTCTACGACATCACCATCCGCTCCAACACCATCCAGGCACTGAAGGACGCAAGGCTGTGCGGGCCTGGCCTGGAGAACGTGACCTCACACGTCGCATCGCTGCAGGTCGAGGAGCCGAAGGAGTCGGTAATGAGCAAGATCATGGGGTAGTTGCAAGGGTCGTTGTTGGGCTTCCCAGCACACAGCGCACACAAGATGAAAGGAAGCATGGGCAAGATTCTACAGTCCGCTACCTCGACCAGGCGCAGCGACAGGCCAGCAACGCGGGCCTCCACCATGCAGGCCACCAAAAAAGCTCAGGCAAGCGCATGCAAGCAGTGGGGACTCATCCAGCATGAGAGTGAGTTCAACGAGGAGATACTGCAACAGTACATGTGCGTGTACGCTACACCACTGCCAGACCATTACATCAGCGACGCGGAGCTGCTCACGGAGGTGGACAGTGGGCCCAAGTTTGTTCTCCCGCTGGAGGACATGTAGGCGCTGATGTCCGCATCTCAGTCGGATAGGTTTTATGGATAGCTACGCCTTCCATTTGCTAGGATTGCTGAGGACGAACCAAGCCAATACCTGTAGCCGGCTTGACGAGTCTGGGGCAACATGTATCGTAGGGAGTCAGTCGTCTTTCCTCCGGTCGGATGGCAGTACCACGGAACCATCGGGGATTGGCAATCCCCTAGCGTGTCAGGGAGCCATGGACAGCGCCTATGATGCCCACTCTAGTAGATGTCGTCATCGTCTCTATGTTAGCAAAACTTAAGCTGCTAAACTGGAATGTAAGAGGGCTTAACGATCACGCGCGGCGCGCCGTTGTTAAAGAACTAATGTTGCAAACAAGGTGTTGGGGATATATCAAGTAGGGGTATAACCAACATGGATCAATCCGGCTAGTCCAGGGTGGCCCAAGGGTGGTAAGGCCGAAGCCTGCCGGGCGGCCCAGATAGCTGACGTACGAGGAAGTAGGCGGACGGTCCAAGGAAGGCAGAAGGCCGAAGCCCATCAAGCCACCGAGCCCAAGACGGAAGGCGGCAACTAAGCCGGCTAGGTCTAGGACTCTGTTTACTTGCCGGACAAGTACCTACCTTGTACCCTGGGGTCTGGCCGCCTATATAAGCCGGCCACCAGGGAGCCTTTAGGGCAGAGACAACTTCAATAGGCATCATACCCATTGTAACCTGTTCACGGCTATTGCCTCATAGTGAATTATAGCAGCACGTAGGATTCCGCCACCGCCGTGGGATCCGAAGCTGGGTAAACTCGCCGTGTTCAATCCCGACCTCGACGACACCAACCTTCTTCCCCACAATCCATACGTAGGCTAGAGGACCCCCGTCTCCTATCAAATATGCCGATACCACGACAGTTGGCGCCCACCGTGGGGCATAAGGTTCATGGCGTCACGTTCCAGGCGGGAACAGTTGGCGCCCACCGTGGGCAAGCAGATCGCCGTCGGTCGCGTCACAAGGTATGGCGGCCATAGCTACGTCAACTCGGATGAGTCCTGGCTCCCGGCGGACGACTACCTTATCGGATGCGCAATCGTACCGATCGGAGGGATCGACGTCTTCATCGGGTACACGCCAGAGGCGTACGGCCTACCGCGTTTCTACAACCCCACCCACCAACCCTCCGACCAAGCAGTCGACCAGCAAGATGGATCTGAATCCGCCTTCTCCCAGGAGTCGGCCGAATCTGATTTCCACTTTGTCGGAGTTGTCGGACTGGGATCCGACTCCCAGCCGGAAAACAACGATCCTGAGTCAATCCTCCCTGCTCTACAGGAGGATGCGATGTCAGATGCCGGATCCAGATCTACCGTTCAAGTCAACGTAGACTCTGATTCCGATGATGATGCTAGTCTCTTCGAAGAGAAGATCAAAACCCGCTTTTCCAGTGGAAATCCGGCTCCCTCAGAAGGTAGAGCGGATACAGACATGCCTGAGAAGCTGGCTATGATGGTTGTTGTCGGTCACGAGACAACCCCAGTTACTTCGGAGGCGTAAAACAAGCCGGCGGAAGAAGCCGGCGACACCACTGCCGGCCAACTCATTGAAAGTTCCGACAAGGTGCGCGCGAAGAAGAAAGCTGGCCTCGAGAAAGGCGGCAGCAGCAAACCCACGGATTTGCTCTCCGTCATCAAAGAAGTAGACGAGATCATGAATACTCCGGTAAACAAAAACACCCCACTCGACGAAGTGGAAGAACTTAGGCTTAACATGCTTAAGCACTCTGACTTCCTGCGAAAAAGAGAGGAGCACGTTGAGAGCCTTGCGAAGAAGATCGAGAAAGAGCAGGAGAAGATGTCGGCCAAAACAAGCCGGCAACTCTTCGAGGAGAAAAGGTCATCAAAAAGCCACCGTGGAAAAGAGCCGCCTGCGCAAGCAACGACAGCGGCTCAAGACCTAGGGTTCGATTGGCGTACGGCACCACAGCGAGTGGACAGAAGGGGGGATGTTGTCTTCTGCACCCCTGTCCTCAACGCGGCTGCCGCGTTAGACACCCTGGATGACAACCTTACACGGCGGAAGAAAAGCTGGCCAACGCAAGACACTTCGTGAGCAAGGCCCTAGAACAACAAGCTCGCGCTGATTCCTACGGCCACATGGCGGATGCTCGCGGGGGAGACCTAGAGTCTAAGTCGGGCAAGTGCAAAGCTGCACCCGGCGCCGACCCCGAAGGCCCGTTTGGCTCCAGTAGCCATGGCGACAAAAGGAAGGCAACGCCACCTCCAAAGAAGGCGCCGCCGCCAAAGCCAAGGCGGGACGAGAACTCAAGGACATGAAGCAGAGGAGACCTACCACCTCCATCTCAGCCAAAACGCGACAATGGCGGTAGCCGGAACAACATGCCACCGCCTAGAAAAGATGCCGGCAACGACCCTCCCAGGAGAGGTCGAAGCCGATCTCCGCAGCGTAGCACTGGCAGCAAGAAGAGAGAGGAAGTAGAAGGGCCCAGGCGCAGCATAAGCCGGGCAGCGCAGGACGAGCCGGACGCAAACAGAGGCGCACGGCAGCTCGATCAAAAAGACGCACGACACCGCCTACAAGACATAGCAAGAGGAAAGGAGCCGCTATACTCTGGACCAAAGTGTTTCGGTGACGCCATCCGCAGAGAGCCGTTCCCTAAGGACATGACATCAGTGTCAAAAAACTGTTCTAGGTACAACGACCTCGTTAAGCCGGACTCATGGCTATCCGATTATGCCATGGCCATAGAGATTGCCGGCGGGAGCAGCCATATTGCCGTCCGCTACCTACCTCTCATGTTGGAAGGCACGGCAAGAGCTTGGATCGACAACCTTCCTGAAAAGTCCATCCATAGCTGGTACGACATGGAAAAGGTCTTCTCCCAGCACTTCCAAGGAACATACAAGCGTCCAAATACCTACACGGATTTGCAGCGCTGTATCCAAAAGCCGGACGAAACCATGACAGATTTTGTCAGCCGTTGGATATCCGAAAAAGCCAACTGTCATGGTGTTTCGGACGCACAGGCTATCCACGCCTTCTACACGGGCCTACAGAAGAAGTCCTTGCTACGTCATAGGCTCGTTCGCGAGCAAATCACGGACCTTGGTGAGATGCTCAACCTAGCCGCCCAATACGCGGCGGCGGATGACGACGCCCGGGACGATGACCCAGACGTCAACATCATACCAAACCGGAACAACAAGCGCAAGCAGGCGGCGGACGACAAAGCCGGGCCTTCCAATGAGGTAGCCGCAGCATTCCAAGGGAACGCCGGCAAAAAGAAGTGGAAGAATAAGAAAGATAGTCGCGAAGCCGGGGTGAATCACTTATGAACAGGCAAAACTCTTGCCATGTCCCATCCACGCCTCATTGGGCAAGGTCAACCATATGCTTGGCGAGTGTCGTTTCATGGACGACTTCAAAAAGGATCCCACAGTCGGCTGGAAGTCAAAGAAGAACGACAAGAAAGACAGCAAGGAGGATGAGGATGACGACGACATGTCTATCTCAAGCGAAGATGACGTAGCCGCCAAGAAAAAGAAGCCGTATCCGAAGGTCAAAGAATCTCTTGTGTGCTTTGTCGGCACGCCTTCGGCTAAAGCGGATAAGGCGGAAATGCGCGAACTCAACGCGACAATGCCGGACGTCCCTCAGTACTTGAACTGGTCGGAGGCAACAATCACTTGGGACCGGTCCGACCACCCTGATCACGTCCCTCACCCAGGCAAGTACGCCCTTGTCGTCGATCCCATTGTCGACAACTTCAGACTCACAAAGGTACTTATGGATGGCGGCAGCAGCCTCAACATCCTGTATTACGACACACTAAGCCGCATGAACCTATCAGAGGATCAGCTGGATCACAGTAACCTCACCTTTCATGGCATAGTGCCCAGCAGGCAAGCAAAGTCAATGGGAAGCATCAGGCTGAAGGTAACTTTCGGACCAAAAGAGAACTACCGCTCAGAGTTCCTCCGGTTCGAAGTTGTCCCCTTCAAAAGCGTCTATCATGCAATCTTCGGACGACCGGCTTTCGCCAAGTTCATGGCAAGGCCGTGCTACATATACAGCAAGCTTAAAATGCCGGGGGAAAACGAAACCATCACGGTTTCCGGCAACTTCAAGAAAGCCAAGGAGTGCGAGCGTGGCATGGCCGCCTTCGCAGAAGCCGTCATCCACAAGGAAGAACTCGCGCTGCTCGGGGCGGATTCAGAAAACTCCATGCCAAAGCCAAAGATGGATGTCAAGAAAACTTTCGAAGCTTCAGAAGACACCAAAAAGGCGGACCTCATCCCAGGTGACAAGTCTAAGCAAGTTGTCATCGGCTCCAACCTTGACAGCAAATAGGAAGGCGCGCTCGTCGAGTTCCTCCGTGAGAATCGTGACATCTTTGCATGGTCGCCTTCCGACATGCCTGGTGTACCGAGGGAACTTGCCGGGCACTCGCTCAACGTCATAAAAGGATCCAAGCCGGTGAAACAAGCAACAAGACGCTTTGGAGATGAGAGGCGCAAGGCTATAGGAAAGGAGATAAATAGGCTGAAGGCCGCCAATTTCATAAAAGAAGTTGTACACACCGACTGGGTGGCAAATCCTGTACTCGTTCCAAAGAAGAATAAAGAGCTGAGGATGTGTATCGACTATACTGTTGTTAACAAGTCGTAGACTCCACAGCAGGCTCCGAGCTGCTTTGTTTTCTGGACGCCTACTCAGGATACCACCAAATCAAGATGAGAGAGTCAGATCAGCTGAAAACATCTTTCACAACTCCATATGGGACTTTCTGCTACATTACAATGTCTTTTGCCCCGAAGAATGCAGGGGCAACATACCAGCGCTGTATGCAAAATTGCCTGCACGAACAGATCGGCCGCAATGTTCACGTCTATGTAGACGACATCGCGGTAATGTCGAAAAAGAAGGCGGATCTCCTAGAGGACTTGGAAGAAACTTTTCAGAATCTCCGGAGGTATCAGATGAAACTCAATCCCGCCAAGTGCGTTTTCGGCGTTCCAGCCGGCAAACTGCTAGGGTTCATCGTCTCAGAACGAGGGATCGAGGTTAATCCGGAGAAGATCAAGGCCATCCAAAACATATCCAGACCTACTTGTCTGAAGGACGTGCAGCGCCTAGCCCGATCGGCAGCAGCCGTCAGTCGTTTCATAAGCCGCCTAGGGGAAAAGGCAATGCCTCTCTACCGGCTATTTAAGAAATCCGACAACTTCGAGTGGACAGCAGAGGCAGATGCCGCCTTACAACAACTTAAGGAGGCCCTCACATCCGCTCCAATATTGGCAGCACCTCGATCACAGGAACCAATGCTGCTGTACATCGCGGCAACAGGAGCTGTTGTCAGCGTTGTCTTGGCTGTGGAAAGAAAGGAGAACGAATCCGTGGCGTGTGAGCAGCGACCGGTCTACTTCATCAGTGAAGTGTTCTCCGCCTCCAAGCAGAGGTATCCGCATTACCAAAAGCTGGCTTATGGTGTATTCTTCGCCGCCAGAAAGCTTAGGCATTACTTCCAGGAACACACAGTGACAGTAGTCAGCAAGGCACCGTTGGGAGACATAATCAACAATGTAGAGGCAACGGGTCGAGTTGCCAAATGGGGCATCGAACTCGCCGCCTTTGATATAGTCTACAAACGACGAACCGCCATTAAGTCTCAAGCGATTGCCGACTTTGTCACCGACTGGACAGAGGCCATGGAGGAAACGACACTCCCCGAATCAGAATATTGGGTCATGCACTTTGACGGATCAAAGATGCTCAAAGGCTCGGGGGCTAGAGTCGTTCTACGCACGCCTAAAGGTGACAAGCTTAGCTACGTGTTACAAATCCACTTCACAGCAACCAACAATGTTGCCGAGTACGAAGCCTTGCTTCATGGGTTACACGTGGCAAACGACCTGGGCGTCAAAAGAATCCTCTATTATGGCGACTCAGATCTGGTCGCGCAGCAAGTAAGCGGAACATGGGATGCGAAAAGCGCAACAATGGCGGCTTACAGAGCCAAAGTTGACGAATTCGCAAAAAACTTCGTAGGCTACAAAGTCCGGCATGTTCCAAGAGCTGAGAATGAGGCGGCGGACACACTTGCAAGACTTGGATCGGAACGCAAAAAGGTACCAAAAGATATCTTCCTGGAGCATTTGCACAAGCCATCCATTAAAGGCGCCGATTTGATGGACCCCGACGCAGAAGAACCGGTAGAAGCGGCAAGTTTCGTTGTCTACTTAACACAGCCGGATTGGACAGTCCCATATCTCGATTTCCTAATCGACCAAAAGTTGCCGGAGGATGATGAGGTGCTAAAGAGGCAGATCATAAGGCGAGCCAATGCATTCACGATAATAAAAGGCGAGCTATACAAGCGAAGCACTTGCGGCATCTATCAGCGGTGCATACAGCCGGAAGAAGGCCGGGAAATTCTGAAGGACATACATATTGGCACCTGTGGGCATCATGCTTCCGCTAGGTCCATTGTATCCAAAGCTTTCCGCCAAGGTTTCTACTGGCTCACCGCCAAAGAAGACGCCGAGAACATCGTAAAGACATGCAAAGGTTGCCAGTTGTACGCTCGTCAACCTCATTTGCCGGCACAGGAGCTAAGGACGATCCCAATCACCTGGCCGTTCGCGGTTTGGGGCTTAGACATGGTGGGTCCCTTCAAAAAGGCGCGCGGTGGGTACACTCACCTATTGGTCGCTGTCGACAAGTTCACCAAATGGGTCGAAGCTAAACCGATCAGCAAACTTGACGCGCGAACAGCCACCAATTTTCTCTGGGGAATTATCTCTCGGTTTGGAGTTCCACACAGCATTATCACCGATAATGGCAGCAATCTGTCTCAAGGCGACATAGAAGAATACTGCAGCGATCTGGGCATCCGGCTTGATTTGGCATCCGTTTCACACCCTCAATCCAATGGACAAGTAGAGCGTACAAACGGCCTAGTCTTATCAGGACTTAAGCCTCGTCTCGAAGCTCCATTACACAGTGCAACCGGCGCTTGGGCAGATGAGTTACAGTCGGTATTATGGAGTTTGCGCACAACGCCAAACAGGTCTACTGGCTACACTCCTTTCTTTTTAGTATATGGCGCGGAGGCAGTGCTACCTACCGACATGAAGTACGATTCCCCAAGAGTTCAAGCCTACATCGAGCAAGACGTAGAAGGTGCAAGACAGGATAGCCTAGACCTGCTAGACGAAGAAAGAGACGTCGCTCTCCATCGCTCCGCCTTGTACCAGCAACAACTTCGCCGCTATCATAGCCGGAGAGTGCGGAAGCGAAGCTTCGGAACAGGTGACCTGGTTCTCCGCCTAATTCAAGACAGAAAAGGCTTACACAAGTTATCCCCGCCATGGGAAGGACCGTTTATAGTCACAAAGGCGCTGCTCAATGGTTCCTACTACCAAGCCGACATCCGCGACGAAGACGAAAAGAAAATGCGCAAGAAGGCGGCAGGAAAAAGGGGAACCAAGCGCAAGAAAGGCATTGACAATCCGTTCGAGCAAACAAGACGGCCTTGGAATATTGAGCAGCTACGTCCTTTCTACACTTAGCAATTTATAATTGTAATAAGTTAAATATGATTATGAAATAAAAGTCTATGGTTCCTCATCTGTGTTGAGAAGCATGCCATCTTTTGTCTTTTCTTGCAATCATATTTCCCCTATGTATCTAAGTTACCTATTTTCTAGCCCCGTGCAAAGGTTCAAACTGGTAGATACTTGCAGCTTTCGAGCCAACCCAAAGCAAAAATAAACCTTTTTGCGCCGCCTAATTCCTTTACCTCTGATTACTTATATGTGGTTCGCCTAGTAGTATGTCTTTGACACCAACATGTTGGCTTTGGTCTCTGATTCTAAACGCATGGTTTAGCCCTGGTTGTTTCAGCTAAAGTTACCGGCTGAGGTTTCGTCAACATGCAAAAAGTCAAGCATATAAGTCAGGGTAAAATTAAGGCGGGCCATATAAATAAAGACAAAATAAAACTTGTCAGCTAGTTTCCGCCTAGCAAAGCAACAACAAAAGTATATGCAAATGTTACAAGTCAATGTTGCATTGTTTTCAGGGGCCGACAAGTAAGGCGGCTAGAAGGCAAGGACAGAAAAGATATGGCTCGGGGGAGCGTCTGCATCAGACTTGGGGGCTGACAACCTCAGCCCCGGAACTATCACTCCCCTCCGCCTCGGCCGCGCCGACAGCTTCAGCTCCCTCTCCGCCAGGCACAGAATGGCGCCGGTAGAAGATTGAAGTGTCCACCATGTCGGCAACCCGCGTGGCGTAGCCGGCAACGCTGTCTAGCACAGCGGCCGGCTCAACCTCGCTACCGTATTCGTACGTTGACGGCATGCCTTCGGTGACGGCTTCTATCTCCGCCTCGGGGTAGTGCGCCATGAACAACCCAAGGGCGGTCTTGGCTCCACCCCGTGCCGCCGACTTCAGCGAGCTTTTGTGCAGTTTGGTCGTCTGCTCCAAGATGGCGGGCACGTCGCTGAACTCGGTCGGCTCCTGGCTGCCGAACGAAGTGAAGAACTTGGCGGCAAACCGCTTGGACGCCGCCAAAGTCTCGGTGATCAGTTCGCCTAGACGCGCAAGGCGATCCAGGCGGGGGCTGACAACCTTGTCATCGCCTAAACCGGCGGGAACTGCATCAAAAATAAAGCCATTAGTTTGGCTCAGGCTAAAGCAACATGGCAGCATCAAAAAAGGAGCAAGAAATTACCAAGGACCGAGTTATGGAAAGCGGACAACTCAATCATATGAGTTGCCAGCGCGTCCTCCGCAGTTTGGGCGCGAGAAGTCTGCTTGGAGATCTCCTCCGCAGTCGTCTTCTCCGCCTCCGCCAACTTGTTGCGCAGGCTTTCCAGCTCACCAGTGAGCTGGCTAGATTCCTGCGCAAACTTGAGTTGCTGGGACTCCATCTCCTTTTGATGAGCCTCCTTCAACTCCAAGTTGGCAGCCGCCAAGTCGGAAGCTTCATTCATAAGAGCTTGCATATCAGTGGACGCCTTCAGGATATCCTGGGCGTGGTCTAGCAGTTCTACAAATATGGATCCGCTAAGCTAAATGATTGACGGAAACATAAGTCAAAAGCATAGTTGAAGGCGAAAAGGATCAACCCTACCTTCATCTTTTTTGCGGGCCGCCTCCAATTCGGCAATCCGCAGGTCCTTGGCCTCGCACTCCTTCTTCAGGACGCGACAGCGCCGGTTTATCTCGACTCGGGAGGAGACAAGCTCGACGTTGGCGGAGACAAGGCCCTGCAAGACAAAACAAAGGCATATAACATATTGTCGAATAACCACTAAGCCGGCAGTCAAAATTTCTTTTGACTTGCCATCTAAGTGCTCGGGGGAAAGGCTATGTATATACCGGAGTGGTAAGAACTTACAGATAAGTCGCCCTCCAAGTCGGCGAAGGCCTGCGAGGCGAAGTTGGCAAAAGCCAAAGTTGACTCCTTGGCCTCCTTAAAGGTGGACCAAGGGTCCCTGACCTTGCCGCCTCCCGCAGTCGGGGCTGCCCTCCGTGACCCGCCGGCAGTCGACTCCAGCAACCCTTCGTTGGCGGCGCGCGATTGAGCGGCATCATCGGCCGTAGCCTCAGCCAGCAGAAGGGGAGTTTTGGGCGCGCGGTCGGCGGAAGGGGCCCTTGGCGGAGCACCTGAAGCCGGAGCTGGGGGCTGACGACGAGCGTCGCCCATAAAGCTGCCGGCGTGGAGCTGAGGAGTTGGCGGCACGGTAGCCGGCGAGCCGCCTTGCGGCCGCTTTCCTTTGCCAAGAAGCCTGGTCGTCAACCGGGAGGTTGCGACCCTTTCCCTGTCAATAAAAAGCAAGCACAGTCAACTGGCCAGTATTGAAGAGGTTTGTCGTCTGGTAAAGGCAGAATTGAGTACCTTCGGGGGATGTTAATCCCCGCGTTCTCGCCAATGTTGGCGAGAGTCGGCTCGGTAGCCGACGCGATCCGTTTATTCCTCTTGGCATTCGCCGTAGAGGAAGCAGCGCCGGACGCCTTGCGCTTCTTCGTCTTCCCGGCTTCCGACTCGTAGAAGTCGGGAGCCAGGTCATCCTCCCCCAACTCGGAGAGCTGAAAAAGAAGACAAGTTAAAGGAACTCAATCCTAGCCGGCAAAGCTATCAAACGAGGGGCGAAGGAAGAAAATATTTACCTCGAGGGGAGGGTTGTCGTGGGTGTGCATGGGCACGCCCTCAGCCGCCTTCACCAGCCCCGCCTTGACGAGGCTGCGGAGCCGGAATGCCAGGTCGGCGACCGGCAATATCTCTTCGCTCACGCGAAGAGAGGCTGTGTCAGTAGGCGAATACTGACACATCTTGTGCGGGCTGTACCGCAGGGGGAGGATTTGCCGGCCGAGCCAGCAAATGACGGTGTCGACCCCATCCAGCTGAGGGGGAGCCATCGTCCTCGTGAGGAATTCAATCCGCCTTTGAATAAGGCGGAGTTCCTCCGTCAACTGGGGCACCGCCTCGTCCCAGCATGGTCGAGGCATGGGTGGCGCGTTGACGAATGCCGGGATGCCGACTTGGCGGCCCGGCGCTGCCATATCTTGGCAGTAGAAGAATGTGGAGGTCCAGCCCTTGACGGACTCGAGATACGGTATCTTGGGATACCATTGGCGGCCCTGGCGGCAGTTGAAGGTGACGCTGCCGCAGGTTGCCAGCCCGCCGTCCGGCACCGTCTGTCGCCGGCAACGGAAGCAGTATCTGAAGAAGTCTAAACTAGGCCTAATACCTAGGTAGCCTTCGAACAGAGCTGTGAAGCCGGCTAGGACTAATATGCTATTGGGTGCAATATTGTGGGGCTGGAGCCCATAGTGATCCAAAACCTCGCTAAAAAAGGCGGAAGGCGGAAGCGCCATTCCCCTAACAAGATGGGAGGTGAGGATTACCCGCTCTCCGGCTTCAGGGGCCGGGATGACGTCTCCGAAGGCGGCCCTCCACCGGCAATCCTCCCGAGTGGGGAGGTAGCCGACAGCCTCCAAATCTTGGAGGGCGTCTTTGTCGACGATGGAAGGAAGCCAGTAGCGGGACCCGAGGTCCGCCGCTTCCTCTTCCTCGTCGACGGGGGCGCCAGCCGTCGCCGCGGTGGTTGGTGGAGGAGCTGAAGGGCCCGCCGCTGGCGCGCGCGCGGTAGAAGTCCGAGGGACTACGGCGGTGACATTGCCCGCCGTCGCCGTCGCTGCGGGACGGGTTATTGCGCCGCCCATCGCCGTCACGGGCGCGGTCTCGGTCGCCGGACCGCTCGACGCCGTCGAGAGAGTTGGGTCGGTGGACATCGCCGCAAGGAGAGGTCGTCGGAGGAGAGGAGTTCGCCGGAGCTCGCTCGGAGGCAAGAAGCGAAGAAGTGGAAGAGGCAAGTGCGCACGGAGAGCAAAGGCTGGGTAAAGAAAATGGACCGTTTGGCTACCTATTTATAGGGCCAGGCGTTGCTCCCTGTGCAACGGCATTTTTAGTCGGACACGTGTCCAGCATCCGTTGCAGCACACGATTGCACGATCCCCACGCCTCCTCTTTTCCCGCAATTTGTGATCATGGGGAGATTCCCGCCTAGGCTGTTTTCAAACTGTCGTGAGCCGGCTAGGTGGAAACCGTCAAGAAGAATGCTCGGCCAAGATTGCCGAGTAGCCGTCTTTTCCCATGATGGATAAAGGCGGCCGCATGTCAACATCAAGACACGCCTGCCTCGTTGATTTTCAGAATGGTTCAAGTCCTGCAGCCGCCAACTTTGGCAAACGAAGAATCGAGAAGAAGCTGGGGCCTGGAGAACTTCAACCTTTCTGGGGGCTAATGTTGGGGATATATCAAGTAGGGGTATAACCAACATGGATCAATCCGGCTAGTCCAGGGTGGCCCAAGGGTGGTAAGGCCGAAGCCTGCCGGGCGGCCCAGATAGCTGACGTACGAGGAAGTAGGCGGACGGTCCAAGGAAGGCAGAAGGCCGAAGCCCATCAAGCCACCGAGCCCAAGACGAAAGGCGGCAACTAAGCCGGCTAGGTCTAGGACTCTGTTTACTTGCCGGACAAGTACTTACCTTGTACCCTGGGGTCTGGCCGCCTATATAAGCCGGCCACCAGGGAGCCTTTAGGGCAGAGACAACTTCAATAGGCATCATACCCATTGTAACCTGTTCACGGCTATTGCCTCATAGTGAATTATAGCAGCACGTAGGATTCCGCCAACGCCGTGGGATCCGAAGCTGGGTAAACTCGCCGTGTTCAATCCCGACCTCGACGACACCAACCTTCTTCCCTACAATCCATACGTAGGCTAGAGGACCCCCGTCTCCTATCAAATATGTCGATACCACGACACAAGGTGCTGCATCATGTGCGTCCAAGAGTCAAAACTCGAGCTGCTCTCCGATGAGGCAAAGGCGGACATTGTTGGTACCTTCCTCGAAGTTCACACACACTTGCCGGCTCAAGGAACCAGAGGAGGGGTCCTACTATTCTGGAGAACAGATCAGTTGAGGGCAACCAATATTGAAGTCGGCCAGTTCTCCATCACTGCTACCTTCGAGCACACTGAGGATCAGACCTCCTGGACACTAACCACAGTCTACGGGCCGTCGGATGACGCCCGTAAACAGACCTTACTCAACGAGATAACCCACATTCACGCAACAATCCAAGGGCCTTGGATGATCATTGGTGATTTCAACTTAATCCTGCATGACCGTGACAAGAACAAGCCAAGGGTCAATCGGACATGGATGGCAAGGTTCAAAACGGCACTAAATATGAGCTTCCTGGGGGAGATCAAGCTTGTTGGGCGGCGCTACACATGGAGCAATGAGCAGATCGACCCGACTCTCAGTCGGTTAGACCGTGCTTTTTGCAACCTTGACTGGGACGAGCTATTTCCAGGAGCTAAGTTGTTGCCGCAGGCGTCCTCGATGTCGGATCACTGTCCACTGCTTTTGGTGCAAGAGACCTTCACGCGTACCCCAGCAAGATTTCAATTCGAGAGCTTCTGGCCACTACTGGAAGGATACACTGCCACTGTGTCTCAATCCTGGACATCACCGTGCAATCTAACCAACCCCTTCGCAATACTTGATCACAAGCTAAAGCGTCTTGGGAAACACCTCAAAACTTGGGCCAAGAATTATGTCGGCGGCATAAAAAAGCAGATGCTAATCAGTCAAGAGATAACTCTGCGGCTGGACACAGCACAGGAGACCAGATCGCTGTCTGTGGCGGAAAGGGAGCTGCGATCGAGGCTAAAGGTTAGGTCGGTTGGATTGGCAATCATCAACAGAATAAAGGCCAGGCAGCGGGCTAAAATTCTGTGGCTAAGCTTGGTGATGCCAACACAAGATTCTTTCACCTAAGAGCATCACACCGGCGTCAGAAGAAAAAAATTCAATCGTTGCAATCGCCGGAGGGCATTGCCACCTCTCCACAAGAGCTGGAGGAGGTTGTAAACAAACACCTAACTGCTGTCATAGGGACCAGTCCCAGCTTCACCCAGCGCTTCGATTGGACGACACTTAATCTGCCAAAGCCAAACCTTGACTGCCTCGACGAACCATTCACCAACGAAGAGGTCAAGAAGGCAGTTTTTGCAACCGCCTCGGACAAAGCGCCGGGCCCGGACGGGTTCTCCGGAGGGTTCTTCAAAACAGCTTGGAGCATTATAGAGAATGATTTGATGCAAGCTATGCACAAATTCTACAACATACAAGACCAATCCTTCAATTGCTTAAACAATGCCTTCTACATCTTCCTGCCAAAGAATGAAGAACCAATTACGATCTCACAGTACAGACCGATCAGCCTAATACACGCCTTCGCTAAACTGGTCTCCAAGATTTTGGCTACGAGACTTCAAACGAAACTCGACAGCCTAATCTCACCGTGCCAAAGTGCTTTCCTGGCAGGAAGAAATATCCAGGACAACTTTCTGTACGTTCAGAATCTGGCCAAGCACTTCCACAAAAATAAGATGCCAACACTCCTTGTCAAGCTTGACATTGCAAAGGCGTTTGACACGGTATCTTGGGCATACCTGCTAGACATGATGGAAGCAAGAGGTTTCCCACTAAGATGGCGCAATTGGCTAGCAATGCTCTTCAGAACAGCGACGTCGAGACCAATTATAAACGGCGCCCTTGGGAGAGAGGTGGCACATCGCCGTGGACTTAGACAAGGGGACTCCATTTCCCCCTTCCTCTTCGATCTCGCAATGGAGCCGCTGCACAGGCTCTTGGAGATCGCCACTGATGCAGGGATACTCACAAAACTAAGAGGAACCAAGGCAACATTTCGCACCTCTCTATACGCCGACGACGTAGCATTGTTCATCAACCCCACCGAGCATGACATTATTGGGCTAAAAAGCATCCTTGACGCATTTGGCAAAACAACCGGCCTGGTCACAAACTTCACAAAGAGCACCATAACCCCTATTAGGTGCGAAGGGCTTCAAATGGAGATCATCACTCAAACGAGTCATATTACGCTGGCGGACTTCCCCTGCACCTACCTTGGCTTGCCGCTTTCCATCAGGAAGCTAACCAAGGCTGATTGGCAACAACTACTGGACAAGATGAACAGATACCTGGCCACGTGGAAGGCAAAACTAATGAGCAAGGCGGGAAGATTAGAGATGTTCAACTCGCTGTTGACCTCCTTAGCTGTCTATATGATGACAATCAATGACATGGCAGCTTGGGTTAGGAAGTAGTTCGATAGGCGGAGGCGTGCTTGGCTATGGGCTGGAGAAGGAACATGCAAAGGAGGTCAATGTCGGGTCGCATGGAAGAAGGTATGTCGGCCAAAAGTCACTCGGTGGCCTTGGGGTACACTGCATAACCTCCTTCGGGAAAGCACTGTGACTACGATGGTTGTGGCACAGCTGGAAGAGCCCATCCAAACCATGGGTGCACGTGCCATCCCCATGCAACAAAGAAGAAGAAAACCTCTTCAAGGCAGCCACCAAAATAACTATTGGAAATGGTAAAAAGGCAAACTGCTGGACAGACAAATGGCTGCATGACCAGGCACCAATGGACCTCGCACCTGAGCTATTCAAGATATTTGTCCAAAAAAACAGAACTGTTAATGAAGCGATGCAAAGCGGGAAGTGGATGCAGGATCTGCGTCTAAAGCTAAAATTCGACCATCTTCCTCAGTTGTTGCGCCTAGCTGAATTGATCGACCAAGTGCAGTTGGGAGATCAGGATGATGACATCTTGTGGGTGGTTGGCAAAAACATGCACTACATCACGAAATCTGCATACCTTATGCAGTTTATGGGGTCTCACAGCTATGATAATACAAGGTTAATCTGGAAGGGGTGGGCGCCAGCCAGATGCAAGTTCTTCATCTGGACGTTCCTGCTCGGAAAAGTTCTGACGGCGGACAAGTTACTGCAGAGGCGTTGGCCTAACAAGTACTTCTGTCAATTGTGTAGAAGAAACCTAGAAACGGTCGAACACCTATTCTGCGAGTGTCCATACAGCAAACAGATCTGGGCGGCCTTCGCCCAGATCCTGCAACTGCAGTCGCTCCAGCCAGGAGAATGGGAAGGCAGGGACATTGATATGGGAATACGGTTTAAAAGCTTACAACTACCAAACACAAAGGAGAATAAGAAAATGGCTCATTCCCCATCACACCTTCTATGCTGGGCAATTTGGAAAGAGCGCAATAGGAGAATCTTTAATAAGAGAGAGCTGACAGCGTACGAGTTAATCGCCGACATTAAGAGTGAGATGATAGCATGGAGCGCAGTGGGGGCACCACTGCAGCTCCCAACGCAAGACGCCGGGGCAACTTTCGACCCGGGTTGAGTTATTTGTTTATTTTTTTGGTCTTCTGGCCACTTTGGTCACGATTTCTGTAACCCAACTCTTCTATCGCTATCAATATAGCAGCTCTCCTGCTTTTTATTCAAAAAAAAAAACTCAGTCTGTGTGAGTGACTGCCATACAAAGGATATTGAATAGCAAATCCGAACCTAATGGGATCCTAAATCTGCTTCGGTACTGCATCTTTCACCATTAGTAGAGGGGGAAGAGCTTGCAAGTTTTATTTTTGCGGGTTCCATTCTCACATTCTGTTATTTGTTCAGTCCACTTAAATGGCGCTTGCAAGACCACACAGATCAAAGGATGTACGAAGATGCTATTTGCTGCAACTGGCAGAAGTACCCAGGCGTGGAAATGGTGCGGGCGAGGCGGCAATGCTGGGAAGGAATTTTTGCTGGATTAGCTGCATTTGAAAAGGTGTCAGTTCTCTCTACGTTTGCTACTGAATTTATCAAATTGTTCAGAGAGATCTTTGTTCAGTAAAAAACACCTGATTCTTTATCCAATTTAGGACTGCATTAATTTGTGAAATATGTAATTAGTAAAAATATGCTCAAGATCTAAACTGAGTTTTATCATACTTGGCAATTTTAACAACCGTCCATCCACTCTGATAGAACGGTGATAAAATAGGAGCTACCTAAAACTACTAGATTTAAACTACCTGAAACTACCAATGTTTTTTTATTTTTAATCTAAAGTAAAAGGGTATTTAAGTAAATTAATGTCAATGGCCTCAATGTCTCCCCGCTAATCTGAGTCTCCACCGCTCCCAGAAACACCATGCCGGTCAGGAGGGCAGAGGAGGAGGGGAGGAGTGCTCACCGCCTGTGTGAGAATCCGCTCCATAATGAACGGCAAGGTGGCCGCAGAGGTGAAGGAAAATGAGCTGCCCGCGGTGACACAGACGTCGTCGAGCTCGCAGGCGGCTGCGTCCTCGGGGATGGGCCCGACGAGGCCCGGCGACGGCGGGGCACCGGCCAGCGCGCGGGGGACGTAGAAGGCGGAGGCACTCCAAAATCGGGACTCCGTCAGCCGGAGATCGCTGCCGGCGAGGCGGGTCCGTTGGTGGTGGTCGCTCATGCAGGTGCGCCGTGTTGTTGCAGGGCGCCCTAACGCCCAAGTTCTTCTTCCTCACAGGGTAGCTTTATAGGCAGGCTAATACTAGAGCACGTACTCCACGTCTCCACCCAGCCCTCCACTATGCTGTTCGATCCATGCGCTCTGGCCGCACGAACGCTCACGACGCGGCTGCATGCAGGAGATTGCAACGGCCCCTATAGCTAGCTACTGTATGCAACTCCTCCACTAACAGCTAACTGAACTCACGTACCTACGCGCCCGGACGCGCACACACATACTCGCGCAAGCACACGCCACGCGCACTCACACAGGCATGGCTTACACGCCCACACGCCGGACGATGTGGGGGTGGGAGAGCCGAGCCGCTCCCCTCGCTTGCATCCGCGTCCTCCGTCAGCCGGCCCCCAGAAATTGCCACGATGGTCCGGAGATTGTTGGCGCCGCGGCTGGTTGTGGGCGCCATGGACGCGCGTCGCGACCGCTCCTACTCGCCTTCTTCCTCTATCCCAAGAATGGAAGCCGTCCCCTAGCTTGCATCCGCCTCTGCCGTCCTCTGGCCGCTCGCATTTGTTGCCGCGGCAACCTATGGCGAGGCCCCAGCATCGCTCTGTGTGGGAGAAGATGGATGCCGCGAGGTGGCTGGTGTACCTCGGCGTGGCTGAGGTCATCTCCTACCCCGACGACCATATGGTGGTCGAGCTCAGAAAGCTGGCGGGCCGCTTGAAGGAGTCCTACAGGGGCTTGGTCCTCACGCTCGAGGCGTTTCCATGCGACCTCCGGCAGCTGCTCGACCAGTTCATGAGCTGAGAGTACGCTGCTCTCCGCAACGGCCTCCCAAAGTTGTAGCTGCGAGGAGAGGATGTGGTGCACGGATTGGGGAGGAGAGGAGAGGGATCGCCGTGGTCTGGGGCTATGGCGCTGCACTCAGCGGGTTGAGGGAGAGCAGGACGTGAAACTGATTGCGGACAAATGACCATCATATCCCGAGTGATTAACCTTAATATTATGTTTAATGGTTGAACGGCTGGAATAAATTTAGGAGTTATAGATCGAAATCAACGGCTGAAATAATTTAGAAGAAAATCTACTTAAAACTACCTGGGTAGTTTCCATAAGCACGGTAAAAGAGCTCATTTCTATAATAAACAACTATACTGTGGTTGCAGGCTTTTAAATATGGTTGTGTGTATTGCTTGTTTGTAATGTTTCGTACCCAGGAACAGAATGTGTAAATTGTCTCTTTAACTTCAAAAAGAATGTGTAAATTGTCTTCTACGACCGGAGCTGTTTGCTGGGTACAAATGCAGATGCTGATAAAGCAGTGTTGTGAATAGCTTGCGGTGCTGTCCATCCTTACTGTTGTAGTCTGCAGAAAACTGTTGCATGTATTTCTGTTCAAGAGTTCTTATCCGGTGGTAGAGTAATTAATCCACAAAGGCAGGTGGGCTTTTCCTTGGGTTATGCTGAACACTATGTTTAGTTTTCTTTGATCTTTCCCAGCGACACAAATAATGGATCAGAGGGAGTACTATATTGGCAAGAATTTCAGTGTTGGCCATAGTATATTGCTACCTATATTATTGTTGTTGCATAAAATCAGTCATGGTTAGCTGCATTACTATGTTCATTGATGGCTCTTCTAGGTCTAGTCATTGCTTCGATATGTGGCTTAGACTGAATTTGTTCAGAGGGAGACGAGTGTTATTTGGAATAGCTTTGGCCTAGATCCATAGTAAATTCATTCGCAAAAAAAGCATAGTAAACGGACAGTTTTAATGTTTTATGCTGTGTCTTAGTCAGTGTTGGTTGGTCCATCTTGTCGGTTGACAAGATCATTTGTTAGTTTAGTTGATCACCGCATAATCATACCTTCTTGACAACCTCCCAGTTTTGTCCAGCATTTTATCTTCAGTAAAATTTGATACCGCATAGAGACCTCCTGACAAATGTACCAATTTTGTTGTTCTTGTAGTCTGTTTGTTTTTTGCACCTTCCTCTGGTAATGATATATCAATCTGAGGTAAGTTTGTGAACTTTCATGTTTGGAGGCTTTGCAGCACTTTCGACGCGTGCTGAAAAAAGAACGTGCTGCAACTTCTTGTTCTGAGATGTGAACTAGCTACAGCCTGACATCATAGGAAATTTAGTTGTTGACAATGCACCTCAGGCTGCTGCCATGCACCTCTGCTGGTTTGAGTTTGCTCAGGATCTGATCCTGGTTGGTCGATGGAGTTGGTGTATTCCGTTCCATGAGCCTAGTACAGTACAAACTAACCAGTTTTTGGAACTTAAGAAGAGAAAATATTTTTAACAAAAAGTTTGAAACTCACTTTGAAACATTGTGTCCATGGAAAGATGCACCTATGTGTGAAGAATAGTCACATCACCATGAACTATATAATAACTATTCTATGGACTTGATCATGATTTTGTCATTTCGTTTGAAAGCTCAAAATCTTCATACATTTTATTTTATTTTATGAATAATCATTTAAAATGATTGGAAAATCTAGGTATATTTTCCATATCAACCAGAACACGTAAAAGGACTATGTGCCAAAGGATTGCCTTCTATGACTTTTTAATTTTCTTTCACTAGTTTTCAAAATGACGTCAAATTGTCGTTACAATTATTTATAGTAAGTGTCTGAATCTTTCAATACACTCGATGGATAGTGCGTCAAATATCTTTTGAGAAACTTTAAATCTTTTTCTGGAAATTTAAGAACCAAACTATAACACACTTGTGTTTTAATTTTAAATCATGTTTCAAAATTTAATGGAAATACATTTAAATGAACAAAAGTAGGTAAAAAGTGAGAAAGTCTTAATATTTGGGGATTTGCGGTCAAATTCAGTCCACTCCCTCCATTTTTAAATATAAGATGTTTAGTTTTTTCTTTTCAAATTCACACGTATTTATGTGTATCTAGAATATTTTAGTGTCTATGTTCACCCATTTTAATCCATATCTAAACAACATATGCAATAGATTAAACATCTTATATTTCAAAATGGAGTGAGTACTTTGTATGAAAATTGAAGACATACCATTTCTATAACAAAAATAAAATTAAAATGCGCACATTATCATGAAGCAACTGCCATTTCAAATTTGTTTATGGAATTTCTGTATTTATGCTAAGCTCATACCAAAAATATGGCTACATGCCAAAATCTTTTAATTTTTAAAAGCTTTATATGTTAATACATTTATTCATATTAAAGAGATTACGAAACGTGTCATTTGAAGAAAATAAACTTATAATTCATAATGTTTTTTTAAAATGTAAATGTGCATAATATTTTATTACTTTCTTGTCGAGTGTTTTTAAAACGCTCTTCTAAGTGAGTTCTGTTGTGCGCCAGCCGTCAAATGGGGTTAGAATGGACTGTATCTAGGTATCACAAGTTTCATGCCGAAATACGCTTGACAAGCTATGAATACGCTGAGTTTTTTTTTCTTCTGAGTATTTTTTGGGGCACTCGGAGAGCACCCGGCAAATGATCCTTTTCCCCGTAGTGACATCATATTGTATTATTACTTTCTTTCTTTCAAACCATATGTGAGGTGTGTGATAGACAAGAGTCCGTGATATACACATTAGTGTAACCATATTCATGGTTATTTTCTAGATGGAGACAAAAGATTCGCTACAGTCAACTAACAAAAGAGTTTGACAGTTTATTAAAAGGAGAGAAAAATGAGTATTTTTGTATTCTTGTTAACCAATGCTAGAAATTCAATTTATTAACTCCGCAAGCAGATAGCACCGCAGATGCTCAGTGGATCAGTGCGGATGTAAGGCTCGACTCCCACCGGACAGTATTTTGTCTTTGTTTTGCGGCGACGCGATTCGCCTTGCTGACTGTTTTCTGATCACTGATCTATATTTTAACATGACCTTTTGAGCATGTATATTTCATACATTTCAGTTGCTTTCCAGAGCGCACTTCAAGCCCACAGTAATATATATCTCTTTGTCTAATCAATCACAGAAGTAATATTGAAGCGTCCGTATCCACAAGTTGGTACTCTGTACTATATTTTTTTTCGATAAAGGGCGCTTTATTACTTTACACCTAGCTTCTACATAACAAGAATGCACATACCATAGTTCACGAACCGAAACTGAAAAAAGACGTATTACATATCACAACCGAATGATCAACTGCAACTACGTCTAAAGTGGTGGTGGCTCAATCCGTAGACTATGCTGTCACCCATGATGGGAAAAAGTATCCCTCACCGTGAACTCCAATCGTGCACAAACCTCCGTAAATAGGTCTCGGTGCTCCATCCGCTGAAGAGACGACCATGAATGGAGTGTATTGTTACACCGGTAGATTACCTGCAAGGGAGAAGATAATTTATCATTAAACACTTTGTCATTTCTATATAGCCATAGCGACCAAATAATGGCAAGCGCTCCCACCCTAATAAGCTTTCTAAACCTGTTATCGATTCCGTGTAACCAATTCCCAAAGACATTGGACACACTGCGTGGTGGATAAACGTTGGATGCTACTTGGATGATTGACCATATAGACCTTGCGAAACGACATTGAAAAAAGAGATTTTTATTGTTTCATTCTGATGACAGAAAACACAACTCTTACTTCCTTGCCAGTTCCGTTTAGCCAGATTGTATTTGGTTAGAATTACTCCACGACGAAGGTACCAACCAAACACCTTTGTTTTAAGTGGTATCTTCATCTTCCAAAGCAACTTGTTGTTATCCACCTGTATATGAGAATGGGATAAAGCATTATACATGGAGTCTACCGAGAATTTGCCATTCTTGTGTAGATTCCATCGAAATTCGTCTGGCATGGCGGAAAGTTGTATATTGACTAGCCGTTGTAAAAGGGCTTGCCATGCAACCAAACGCTGGCCAATCAGAACTCTCCTAAACGTTACATCTGGAGGTGAGGTCGCCATTACCTTCTTAATGGTATCACTTTTGTAACGAACAATATTATATAATGCCGGATATTGTTCACGGAGCGTGGTATTTCCTAGCCACGAGTCCTCCCAGAACCTTACCTGGGACCCATCTTTAATCAAAAAATGTCCATATCTGAAAAACTGTGATTTTGCAGCCATCAGACCGGACCAAAAATGTGAATCACCCTGTTTCCACGAAACTTGTGACAAAGGTTTAGAGCCAACATATTTCCGATTGAGGAGGGTTTCCCATTGTCCATTATCGGTCAACAACTTAAACAACCACTTACCTAGCAGAGCGGTATTCTTGATCTGAATGTCGTGAATTCCCAGCCCTCCTTGGTCCTTAGGTGTACAAACCATACTCCATTTAACCAGTCGATATTTCTTTCCTTCACTATCCCCTTGCCAAAAGAAACTAGATCTGTAATAATCTAGCTTTTGGAGCACACCTTTTGGCAGGAGAAAGAAAGATAACATGTAAAGTGCCATGTTCGTGAGCACGGAATTTATGAGTATCAATCTTCCGCCGAGGGATAACAATTTACCTTTCCAACTACTTAAGCGTTTTTGTAGTCTTTCTTCGACACATTTCCATTCAGCAATAGTAAGCCTTCGATGATGAATCGGAATGCCTAAATAGCGAATCGGAAATTGACCCTGTCCACAACCGAAGAGTTCGGTATAGAGATCAGTCTCGTCTATGCCCTCGCCAAAACAGAACAACTCACTCTTATGGAAGTTAATTTTTAGACCTGAAAGTTGCTCGAAAGTTGCTAAAATTAACTTCAGATTTCGAGCCTTTTCAATGTCATGTTCCATAAAAAGGATTGTGTCATCAGCGTATTGAAGGATGGAGAGACCTCCATCGACAAGATGAGGGATCAATCCTTCAATCTGACCATCCACTTTAGCGCGCTCGATCATAATGGCAAGCATATCCGCCATTATGTTGAAAAGCATAGGGGGTAGCAGATCGCCCTGCCTAAGACCTTTTGGAGTCTGGAAATAGCAGCCAATGTCATCATTAACTTTGATGGCGACACTACCTCCAGATACGAAATTACCAATTAAAGCACGCCATTCATCAGAAAAACCTTTCATTCTAAGAGTTTGTTGGATGAAAGACCACTTGACTTTATCGTAATCTTTTTCAAAATCTAATTTAAGAATAACCCCATTTAGCTTCTAGGAGTGTAACTCATGAACTGTTTCGTGCAACACGGCTACCCCATCAAGAATATTACGTCCTTGCATAAAGGCAGTTTAATACGGTCGCACCACATGTTCAGCAACTGTATTCAGGCGAATTATGGCTACTTTTGTAAAAATCTTGAAACTAACGTTCAAGAGGCATATAGGTCTAAATTGTTGAATCCTTTCTGCCTCATTAACCTTAGGTAACAAAATAATTTCACCAAAGTTCAGCCGAAACAACTCTGTACTATATATCGGAAAATAACACATTTATCCTGAAAATAAAAAATAATACATTGAACATGGCTACAAATGACCGATATATCATCATATTCTAGAAAGGTTGGTGAAGCTCTTCAAAACAACAGGTTGAGAAACAAAGTTTTCTACTCTTAACATATTTTATGAAAACCTTGGATGAATGTTTTTATCCAAGAAGTTGCTTACAACGAGTTTGTGAAAATGGAGATGGTGTTGTTGGGAGAATTTTCAAAACACATCGTGTCTTCGTAATTACGCCACACCATCCAAAATTGTGCGACCACATTACCCCTGTACGGGACTGAGCTTACTCGAGTAGTTTATCTGTCTTAGTATGGTACATATCAACGACAACGAACTTTTCCGTTTCATGGGGTCCTACCGCTCAAGAAAGGATTGGAGTGTACATTCATACCGCCGACCACAACCATGAGTCCTCACACTACGGGGATTTAAACGCACAGGTTGACCTGATGTCGATGAAATTTTGATAACTAGGATGGGAAAATGAAAAGCTCTGATTGAATAATCTTTGTTCGAATGTACCACCTTATATCAAGACTTATGTCTTATCACTGGAGGTTTATCAGATGATGTGGGTAAAGTGTAGAACCACTGCAGGGTGTCAAACTATTTCGAATAGTTGTGTCCACGGTAATGGATAATTGGTTGGCCCTACTTTTACCTATGTGGGGGTTTTGAACTTGTTTGAAAGAGAATGGAGAAGTTTTGAAACAATACGAGGTTGGTGAATAATGGGCGATGATCATGAAAAGCTACAATCATTGAGAACTTTTGAGTAAACTATTCTAAAAAGAAGTTGAAATGTTTTCTAAACCATTGTAAAGGAAAACGTAGCTTTATGCAAAAAAAGAGCGTAAATCGTTCCACCATACTTAGCCTAAGCATGTATACTTCTTAGCATCTCTTTTTGGGTGGTTTGTGAGTACATTCAAAATTATTCTCGTGATATTGTTTCCCTTGGCTATTGACTTGGTAAAACTTCAAGGAGTAGTTCGAGGAAGAAAGTTTTGACAAAAACTTTGCGAAGTAGTAAGTTCTCATGGTTAGTTGCTTGTACGTTAATACATATGGCTTGGGTCTGTCAATGCTTAAAGTTTTTGTTTTTGTTTGATTTGAATTCTGCCAATGAGGCTTTGATGTAAGACTTGGTCTTAACGTCCTTAGTTGTGTAAGAGTAGGTATGGTACTGTAATTGACGTAAACTTTGACATCAGTTCGGTTATGTTCCGTGACACACATGGGGGCGAGGATGGATACATCAAGAGTATTTAGACCAACTAGTCTTGGGTTCCCCACAAAGGTAGTGCGGTGTTGCTTCTTCCGCAACGCCGATGGCGAGTCTAGACTGTGTGACACAACATGGTCTCAACGATGGACGCGTGTTGGTAGAAGTGCACAAGCCGGTAGAGCTGTATGGCGACGTGGTGGCGTCGATGGGTGGCCTGGTTAAGGTATCCGCTTGGATCTACTCCCTGAAAATGGGTTGGTGCAACATGACGGAGACGATTTCCAGAGATTTAAACCACGAGGCGGCGATGGGAATATGCTGAGGCATGGCCTAGTAGTTTCCTTTATCATTGAGCTTGTTGGTGGTGCTTAGATATCTTGTTTCCTAGGTCCGGTTTGTATGATCGTTTTAATGATTTTTCTCTGTGTGTTGAATGAAATAAATCAGAGTCGTATGTATTTGTTCGATGGGGAGGCCGGGATAATCCCCTTCCGATAAAAAAAATTAATATATGTAGTACAACTGAGATTGATTAATACAAAATAATAATATCATTATATCTGTCATAAATATCTCATGATTCTATAGTTTTCTTAATATTTTTCATAACATATTCTTATCAAAATAACTGTCTAAGCTGAATGTATTTCAAATTAGATAACGAGTTGAAGAAGGAGAACAAAGTCTGTAATCAAGATAACAATTGGAATTACGAAATAACTTCATGTCCGACGCTTCTCGTACGACAAACCAATCCGATGGATCATGCTGATTGTTTAGGGCCTCTTTGGATTGAAAGGATTTCGTAGAAATTTTGGAGGATTCCAATCCATACGAATGTTTCCTAAGGAATGCCTTTGAATCATAGGATTGAGTCTACCAAATTCCGAAGGATTCCCTTCCTATGCCCTCTATTCCATACGAATCTCAACATGAGCTCAAACCTCATTTTACTTTTCCTTTACAAAGTCCAATGCACTCACACTCTACCTCTCTCTACTCTCTCTCTCCTCATTCCTGTAAATTTCCTGTGTTTGTTTCCTGTGCACCATCCAAAGACATCGTTTACAAATTTCCTATGTTTTGGAATCCTGTAGGGATTGAAGTACATGACATCTCGATCCTATATTTTTCCTATTCCTACGTTTTAAAAATCCTACAATCCAAAGAGACCCTTAAGGCCATCAAAGGGCCAGCGGTTCTCGTTGGTAACCGTCTGTACGCACAACATCTCTCTTGGAATTAAACTGAGTGGAGAACTTTACAAGTCTTCATTAACACATGTTTTTGGTCGCCACAGCAGGAGGTTCTGTGGCACGACGCTGTTTTTTTGTGTTTATTAACAAATATTCTATTTGTGTCGTTCATGCACAAGATAAAAGCAAAGCAGAAGTTGAGAAAAAACTTTCATATTTATTTTTTGTATGACACACACGTACGCACCCACACGTATAACATGAACTTGGAAAGAAAAATACTCCTAGGTATTAAACTCTGAACCAGCACCTTTTGCCGATGCGTTACAAATTGGATTTGTGAAATCGGTTAGACAAATCTGGAGAAATAATGACCACAAACTAGACGGCGAGCATGCACGCATGCTGCTGATCGTGATGACGAGATCAGTGATGCTGCGGGTTAGAGCCTCCAGGGCTGAGCCTCTTCGACCTATCCGGCGATATGTCCGGCTCCGGCTCACGCGGCCACGTCCCTGTGGTGCTCGCCGTCGTCGGGGTCGGGCTGCTGCCGATGACTACGGCGTCCTGTAGCAAACGCCGACCCAGCATAACCGGCCGGTCGCCGCTGGAGACCGCCGGGACGGGCGACGAGGTGACGACGAGAACGAAGCAGACGCACCAGAGGCAGATGCACACGAGTAGCTTCATGGCAATACGGCTCTCTATCTAGCTTGCTCGAGCTGCTAGGGTGGGATCTGCAGTGACGATGAGGTACATACAGCTCGTACGAGCATGCATTTATAGTGCAAGCTTGTAGTTGTCGTTGTAGGTTTGTTTTTGTCGCCAAGTCAAATTGTATATGGATCATGCATGTAGTGGAATCTCGCACTCATCTGGCCGGTCATTTGCGGAGAGAGATTTCCTAAATGCAGCTAACCGATATACGGGCGGTGCCAGTTAGGTTAGTTGAGGGTTTTGCCGCCCTTCCTCTCACCACCCATATCGCTCCTATCTCAGAATCTTTCGGTTGTATTTTGTTTCTGGGTGCTTTGGCTGCACGTACGATCGAGTTCCTTGTTGGAACTAATTGAGATTTTGATGAGTAAGTCAACACTCAATATATGCATGATCGAGGGGGATATACATTCAGATTCAGCGTAACTATATCCAACTTCCCTTTCATTTCGTCCGATGTAATCCACAGTCATCAACATCCTTTAGCAAGTCATCGCGCATGATTGTTCAATTCTTAATCTACTTCTGGATGCGTGTTATCGGACTCATACGGCATTTTGACGCGTTGACAGCATGGTGCCGCTCGTATGTCAGCATCCATGAGTTTGGAAGTCTCAATTCTCAACAACTTTACACACATGGATTATTTCCAGAGAAAGATAAAGGAGGGAACGAAGCACCTAGCCACCGGTGGACACAAGGACTTGCAGCGCACGCCGCCTCACTCCAATCCCCTCAGACCCTAGAAAATTCTACCATCTTTCTATTGCATGTAATTTTCTGATCAGGAAAAAATTCATTGCACGCGGAAGAAAACTTCTGATTTTTTATACTAGTCTATTTTGAGAAATAGTGTTATTTTAGATGATTGTACCGTAGGCCCAAGATTAATAAGAATAATTAGTACTTGCAAAAAAATAAAGTTGGATGGATACACGACACTTTATTCTGGGTTTTTCTTTAGAAATAGTTTTGTTTTAGATTTTTCTTGAAAAAAACAGTACAACATAGAGGATCAGAAAATGGTCCGCACACCACGCGTGCTAAGGTAAATCATGTACACGAAGTAATAACACAAAATACTTCCATCTTATAGCAAGCACCACGCGTAGGAATGAGAAGATCTTCAATTTGGAACGAGATGCGGGGACTATGGATGGGGAGGCGACTTTATAGTCTTTATTACTTATCATTTCAAGAAGTTATTCGAGATGCTAGATAAAAAAATTCCTCTACAAATGAGACAGTTCCACATGATATTTCGTAGTATTCTCGAGCGGAGAATGTATTGCTATCACAAAACTGTGAAAAAAGTATGTGATGATATTTATCAAATGGAGCATAATAAAGCTCTGGTACCTGATGGGATTCCTGCGGAGTTTACAAAAGTCCCAGGAGGTTTACAAAGGAGACTTGAGGGATTTGTTTGATCAATTACAAATTGTGGAGTTGCTTCTATATATATATAAACTCAACTGGGGGGTCATCACCTTGTTGCCAAATAAGAAAATCGTGGTTCATGTTTAGAAGTATCGTCACATTTATCTTCTTAGTGTTAGCTTTAGTATTTTGAATGTGGCCATAAATGGTATTACTTGACTTTTCCATAAGGTGACTTGGTCGTGCTTTGTGCTAAGTGGACAGGTAGAACCACCAATTTGTGAGTTACGTCGAAGTGTAAAGTGTAAACCATGCATGGTTGAATGTCGTTACTGGTTGCAATTCGGATATCTGATGCTTAAGCAGATTGCAGGGAACAGATTCTGTTTTGGTGTACGTACGTCCCAAGAAGTTGCGTTATTAAAAGTGGATTATCTTTAGTACTATGTTATTCATGATTTCTTAAGGTCCCAAATGCTCTTGTTTTTTTGGGGGGATGTAGTGCGTCAGCTAGATTTTGAACTTAAGTTACAGTACTGGAGCAACGTGCAAATATGCATATTTTTGTTCCTACATGCACACTTGCGTACGTAACGGAAACCGTTTATGTGTCTGGTCCCCTACTTAAGAGGAAAAAAGGAATCTTAACTGCTGGAGTACTTTCGTTAGGATTTATGTTATACTAGCTAAAGTAGAATCAAATTCAAAAAAAGAAGCTAAAGTAGAATCAGTGTTGGAAAAAAGTTAAGTGTTTGAAGTGGCATTTGACCTCCCACATGTGTGTTTTAGAAGTTTCCTATGCAATTCAGTAATGTCCACCACTCCGAGTATAGCCCAACATGAACTTCCCAACGTGCACTCATATTTTTATGCACTCATGGTTCTGATGTAATGCGGATTCATGCGCAAGTACGCAGATGCACTTCGAAACACCTCTTTTTACTTCTCAAACTGGCTCGAAAGCAACACACTCCAAAGGTCACAAAGATTCCTGGCTCTGCATTAGCCCGAAGGGCAGGCACATAACGGTGGACTTCTGTTGAGAATGGAATCAGACAAAGCATCCCATAAGACTTGATGGTAGCTGAGTTCCAGCCAACTAATCCAGCATTTGATCAAAGAAAACAGAAGCTGGTGACGTCCATGATGTACGGACTACTGGACTTGTATAGCCAATACAACTGGGCACAGGTCCATAATGTACATTCGTTTCTCAACTCTACCAGCACAAACAAGTACAAGTGAATGTTTGAGCGGATTTTTGGAATCAACGTTGTTCTGGGGTAGGATTGAGGGGTCTTTTACGGTACGAATAGGTAAACAGCAGCCGTCCAACCCGCAAGATCGGACGGTTGATGTTGATCCATACTACTCAACGCACCCACCAGTATTTTTTCACCAAAGCGTAAAATCGTAAACATGTCTCACAACACAATTTCTATATCGAACAGGTTTTTTTTTGCAAGTCTGTCCGGTTAGGGTTGCGGGGCCGATCCACACGTTCCTCTGCACTCGCGGCGGCAGCGGCGGCGTATCCACCTTCTCCACTCGCTCGGCGATCCGACCCACTCCACCACTTCTCTTTCAGATCTCGTGGAGGTAGTTCATGACGCGACGCGGCGGCTCTCCGGTCCGTGCAGAAGCCGCCGTCCAAACCTGAGGATGTCTCGCCGCCCGCTCACCGGCGTGCCCGCCGCGAGACAGCATCAACACGCGCAGGTGGCTCCAATCCAGCACGTAGCCATGCGCTTCGGCGACGAGGAGGCAGTAACACTGGCGTCGTGGTGCTCATTCCCGTTGATCGCCCGGCGGGCATGCACCCATGGCTGGACATCTGCAGCAACAGCTAGGTCCAGCAGTGCTGGCGGACGGCATTGAGTCGTTTCCATTGGAGGGGACGCGACGGGCGAGCACGCGCAACGGCGCCTGAGACATCGTGAGGTGGCTCCGGCTTGCCCAGCGAGAAACGGCCATGCAGTCTGCCAGCTGCGATGGAGGTCTTGCCCAGGGAGAAGTGTCTGATTTTTTTTTTTGAATTTTAAGTGTCTGAATTTTTACTTCTAGCAGAGACTGGGCCGGTTGCTTGCCAGGATGTGAAGATCAATACAATAATAACTGTCAAGGCAGGGGAAGTAGTGCCAATCGAGGGTGTTGTCGTCGATGGACGAACTGAGGTTGACGAGAGCACTCTCACCGGGGAGTCCTTCCCGGTGGCCAAGCAGTCAGACTCCCAGGTCTGGGCTGGTACCCTCAAAACATATGGTAATACACACAACATAGACACCGGAGTTGACATTGCTGAGATTTCTAAAATAGACCCTAGCTAGGTCGCTGATCTTTCGTTCATTTTGTATTTGGTGATATGTCAGGTTACATTGCTGTGAGGACAACTGCTACGGCTGACAACTCTGTAGTGGCGAAAATGGCAGGGCTGGTCGAAGAATCCCAATCCAGTATGCAGAAGCTGATTGGTATGTGTGCTTAGTACTGCACACCCGATAAATATATGAGACTAGGCTAGAAGTAAAAAAATCACCAGGTAAATATATGAGACTACTGCAGAAACTTCAAACCTGTATAGTTATGCAATGAGAATACTCATTCTAGAAAGAGAACATGCTCAAATGGCAGTGTACGCTGAGCAAGTTTCTCAACTTTCAGTTGTCAGTTTGTCACTACTGACAAGAGCCTGCGGTAGCCGGGTACAGCTAGCTGCCGATGGCAAAAATAAAAATCATCAGTTTCAGTACTTGTGCAGAAAGATCCTTCTCTCAATTCCTTAATCCATCGATGTAGTGTAATATTTCTTCAGAGTGATTTTCTCCTACTCAATGAACATGAATGAAATGTAAACATCATTCTTATTTATCCATTTTAATGGGGGATTTATATAGGTGTAAATGTTAAGCGTTCCGTTATATCGTTTCAGGATGCCCTGTCAAGAAAGCAATGAAACCTTTGATATTAACTGTTTGTCTACAGAACTGTAAAACATATGTTGTTACCTTTTCCGTTAGATGGTGAGGAGATGAATACGTCTGATGCTACCTGTTTTTGCAGCGTGAGGAGATAAAGAAGCAACTAGTGAAATGTAAGAATCAGAAGGACGAGCTTGAGTCCCTGTGCTGCACTGCAGGCAGAAAGAAAGCAAAGCCACTCTATAGGTGTTCCTGATGCGGTGATGCCACCTCTAACGAAGCAAATCTTTAGAGAAAGTCAGGAGGCGGAGATGTCTGAAGCCTGAACCTCGGCGGGGGGGGGAGCGGAGATTACGTTCAGACACACTGATGCGGGCAAAAGGCATCACGAATCTCCAACAACAGCTTACAATCGAGATAGGCGAGGGATATCCTGTTAGTTGTGGGATCGACGCGTTGGCATTTGCTGTTAGATGTTTTTCTTACTTTGTCCTTCATTACTTCTAGGTTGGTATGCTTTCAGTTCCTCTTGTCTCAAGCATTTCCCTATTTTTGCAGGTTCATGAGGACCTATACAGGGTGAAGCGCTTCAATGCCGAAGGAGCCCTCGAATACGGAATCATCTACTGCATCGTCAGGCCTTCCCGGATCAAGAAAGAGGGTGGCTCATCCACCGGTCAGAAGAAGGATCTGCGGAATCTGGGACTTGCCTAGTAGACTTTAGCTAGCGTTAACATGTCACTATTTTCCACGTTTCCACGTTTGGTCTCTGCATTGAAATGATGCCTCCCTTGATCAGTTCATGTGGAGATCTGAGTTTAGTAGTTTGTTCCATCCAGTGCCCTAGACAGAGCAATACCATGCAGAACATACACATTTTCTTCTATTTTTATTTTTATTTTTGATGCATAGTGAGACTCGGCATGCACATTTTCTAATTCGATTAAAGAATGTGGTCGGAACAATGTTCTGTGTCTCTTCGGGAAGATTTGTGGTGATTCCGCAATATGCTAACTGCGTCACGGCACACATGTTCTAGTTGCTATGCTACACGGCATGTGCGGCAGCGACAAAAGCGGCGTGTGCGGGCTGGATCCCAACTTCTATTTCCTTTTTCTCGAAAAAAAAAACTTCTATTTCCTTTTTTCTTCAACGCCCGGCTTCAGTTTGCTCTTTATCCTGGGATGGATTTCAGTTACCCCCTCATAATAATATATTTGTTAAACTAGTCCAAACAATACTGCTACCCATAGGACAAGTAAGTTGTACCGTAAAAGATGCCAGGATTCAAAATCTACATAAATTTTAGAGACTAGGTTCTGAAGAAGGCACAGGACGAGATCCAACGCGTTGTCGGCAGGAAGGGTCGCGTGGAGGAGTCAGATCTCGCTGAGCTCCACTACACGTGTGCCATTATCAAGGAGACCTTCCGCCTGCACCCGGATGTGCCACTGCTCGTGCCGCAAGAGTCCGTCGCAGCTTGCACGCACGGCGGCTACAACATCCCGGTCCCGGCCAAGACACACATCATCATCAACACCTTTGCCAAGGGACGGGATCCAGAAATCTGGGAGGACACGCTGGAGTACTCGCTGGAGCGGTTTGAGGGTGCCAACGGCGAGATCGACCTCAAGGACCCGAACTACAAGCTTCTACCATTTGGCGGTGTGGCTGGAGAGGTTGACCTGGCTACACGTTCGCGCTGGCCACAATGCATGTGTCCTTGGCTAGCTTTTTGTACCACTTTGAGTGGGTGCGTGCGCGCCGAGGACGTCAGTCCTGAGGAGAGCTTCTGGCTGGCCACTAGGAAGAAGGAGCCCCTCTTCGTCGCTGTCAGGAAAAGCGAGGAGTATGAGTTTAAGTGGGGAGGAGCTTAACGAGGTTTAAACTGGGTTAGTAGCTTCTTTTTCTTGTTAAATATTTTTATTGTGGGACCGTGGAAGTAACGTTATCTGTTTTCAAACATCACAAATAAATGATGGTTTAAAAAGTATAGTCTGAAGGTAAAATCGCGAGAAAGAGAAAGTCAGGTAGTACAAAGTCCGTTTAGTGATGTTTGTTGATGACTTCATTCACCTTCTCCCCTTTACAATATTTGTTCAAAGATTAAATCTTGTTAAGTTTGTGCAAAACATATACAAGAAAATATCAAAATTTACAATATTTAATAAATAAATTATCAAAATATATTTGGGGTAGATCTATTGATATTATTTGGTATAGCAAAATGTCCGTGCGTTGCAACGGTTTCATATACTGAGTGTAAACATCTTAGGCTTTTTTACCTTAAAATTTATATTCACCCCACGTGTAATCTTCATGTTTCTTTCAAAAGAAATACTCCCTCAAGTCCATTTAAGTGTCACGACCTATTCAGAAATGTGTACGGAGTAAGTTATATTTTGCGGCAAGTTTTTCGTTCTTAGTATGCTATTGTGAGGAAGTAGAAAACATAACACGCGGTATGCTAATCTTCTTTCATTGCACCCTCCTATCTAAAATTATAAGATTATAAATCCTTAAATAAAGTCCTATCCAAACTTATAAGATTATAAAATCCCTAAATAAAATCCATTATGCGTTTTCAACATCATTACATATGGTTATATTAAATGATACAATAATCGTTAAATAAAATCCAAAGAAGGTATACGGAGCACTGTTGTAGCATATTGTATCCTCCAAGGTCAAACGAACTCTCTAGGTAGCAAAAACAACACTTCAAGTATACCTTATAGACATATGTACTAAAAAATATCTAGGTTCATTCTCAAAATATTAATTCATTCTCGAACTCGGGCCTTCAATTATTGCAAATTTCAGTGCATCATTTTGTTTTTGATAGTTTTGCATATATATAATTGTTGTTTCATCGTTTATCATGATATGCTAGCACGCGCTATACATATATAGTCTACTCATATGCTTAAATATTCCATCGTATATAAAAAAGGATATCCAATAACAAGGCATTCATTCAATCAATCCAAGTGTTTAAGATCAGCTCTCAACTATTCCATCGTATAGAAAAAAGGATATCCAATAACAAGGCATTCATTCAATCAATCCAAGTGTTTAAGATCAGCTCTCAACTTGGACCATATGCATAGAAATTACGATAAGACATTGCAACTGAGAGTTCCTTCGTGCTTGCGCCACCGGTCAAAGAATTCCGTAGACAAAAGGGCCGTCTGATCCGGGAAAAACGAGAACACGGCGAGGCGTCGAGGCGGTAGGTGATGCGGCATCGGCAGCTACGCCTCCATGAAGCCCTTCAGTGCCCAGATGCTCAACAGGCTCAGCTCGAGGTGCCTCTCCCATCGCCGCTCGCCGGCACCGTCGGACAGGTCAAGGCTCAATACCACCACCGTGGTGTCGCCAGGGTGGTTGCACGATTTGAGGATCTGAACGAAGACTGTGACGTGGGTGTAGCCATGCGGATTGATGACGCGCGTGGTGCGCTGCCCGCAGACGTTCCAGGTGAAGGCCATCCACATCCGCCGCCGCCGGGACTTGGTGAAGAGCGACCACGGCAGCGTCGACACCTCGGGCCGCCCGTTCATGGAGCAGGCCACGGACCCTCCATCCCTGACCACGTCGTCCAGCCGTTCCCCACGTCATCCAGCCGTTCCCCTCCTCCCGTCGCGGAGGCCGGTCCATCGGATTCTTAGGTGTAGCAGCACCAGAGGAATTGGTAGGGGCGGCGGTTGTGTCCCCCATTGAACCGCCGCCGCCGCTTAGAGGAGAAGGGGAATAGTGCGGTGCGGTGCTGCAGTTTTAGACTTAAGTGCAAAAGTCGTGACTTAAGATAGTGCGGGTTGATTTTCATAATTTTGAGGGGCTAAAGTGAAAAAAAGAAAAACTACGCCCTACGAGTCGTTAGCTCTACCTTTGCTGGCTGTTTTCTTTAGTCTTTGTGAACGCTTCTGGTTGTGGCTCCTGTTTTTTGGTTCCTTGTTTCGCTCCACATCTAATGGGATGTCTAGGAGGGGCTGTAATTTCTTT
Organism: Poa annua; assembly: GCA_026929855.1. NCBI lineage: Eukaryota > Viridiplantae > Streptophyta > Magnoliopsida > Poales > Poaceae > Poa > Poa annua. Next base: position 87,036,097 of record CM049430.1, read on the forward strand.
TCCTGTTTTCTTACTTTACGTTTTATGTTGCTGTAGCTGAACCCATGGTTTCTTTTAACATTGTGTTTGGATGTAGAAATTGAACCGTGAAATTGAGGAATCTGGAATTAAACATCCAATTCCACTGTTTGGACTGACCGGAGAATTTAGGTGTGGAAACTTGGACCAATTCCACGCCCCGCGCCGGCAAGTGTTCGCTCGGCCAGAAACTTTCCGAGGCTCGACCCTCGGAAAGTCGTGGAAAGTCTCGCTCGCGCGGCCGCTCGCTCCCCTCGCTCGAAAAAAGGAAACTATGTCCGCTCCTTCCTATCGCTCCGACGGATCTGGAGCTCGATCCAAACGGCGGCGGCGGCGGCGACCAGGCACCACCCTCCTATGTCCCTCCCTCTCCTACAAGCCTTGAACTCATCTTTCTATTTGTGTTATATTTCAGACTTAATTTCAAATTTTATTATTTTACATGTGTGCAAAATAATATATCAATATTTGAATATATATGTATAATTTTTTCATGTATATGACAAGTTTATATTGTTCAAACTCAACAAAATATTTAATTCCATATTTTATACATCCAAACAGGAATTGGAATCACGTACTACTTTTGTTTCCGGGTAGAAATTCCATTTTCAACCAAACACTGGAATTTGAATTGAAGTCCAATTCCTTTCCATCTTAGAAATGGAATCGGTAGACCAATTCAATTCCAGGGTCCAATTCCTACATCCAAACACAGTATAATGGAAATCGGGGGAACCCCTTATTTTCAAAAAAAAAAAACGAGTCGTTAACTCGTATTATATGGTAGAGATAGAGATAGAGATTGTAGATATTTACATTCTTGTTTAATACATGGTCAAACTTAGACAACATTGACTAAATTGATATGCATTGTTTTGTGAAACAATGGAGTATCGAAGATAGGCTACCTAGTTTCTCCGGTTTATTGGGTTGTTGTTTATTTTCTACCAAAGACAAATGGTCCGAGTTCATTCGCATTGTGGCAGGTCTTCAGGCGGCGAGGGCACAGAAGTATCCGGAGTCGCCCCGTCCTGAACCTCGAATATCATACCCAGGCCGAGATCAAGATGGGCCTCGAAGTGGCAGTGCATGTACCAGATCCCTGTAATATATAAAGACATACACAAAACTTAATAACCTGGGAACATAATGTTCACCCAAAGTATAATTTTAAGTAAGTTTACTAGTACAGTAGTTTTCTGTGCTGTACCGGGGTTGTCTGCAACGAATCGGATGACGGCCCAACCACCGGTCGGGACGGCGATGGTGTTGCGCTCCTGCGGGTTGACGAGGTTGAACTGCGGCACCGCCGTGGTCTCGTCGTAGTTGCCAAAGCTCTGCGCGAGGACGAAGAAGTTGAAGCCATGGAGGTGCATGGGGTGGCTCTCCTTGGCGATGAGCCGCGTGTTCTGGAGCACCATCTCCACGGTCTCGTTGTACCGGAGAGTCTTCACCCTGGTCGACTTGGTCGTGTACTGCATCGTGGCGTTGTCGCTCGCGTCGGATGTGTAATCGAAGACGACCGGCGGCCTGTCCGGGAAGTCGCGGGTGTAGACGCCGGCCGTCATGTTGCTGTAGTGGGCCTGGAGCATGGAGGTATTTCTCGGGGGCACGAAGGACGCGTTGTTCATGCTCGACGCGAACACTGTTCTGCTCCGGTTGCACAACGTCTGCTCCGGCTGGCAATCGGCGACGCCCAAGCCGACGGTGACGAACATACGGGTGTCGACCGCGAGCGGCACGGTCGGTTTACCAGGGAGCACCATAGCCGTGAGGTTGGAGAGGAACTTGTGAGCGGTGTCCGTGTCCCTGAACCCTGGCAGCTGCGGCAGGGGAGGCGGCGAGGTCGTGTTCGGTGCGCCGGCGTACTCCACCACGGCCGTCGCGACGGTCATGCTGAACGGCGGGCCCGATGGAATCCCGCTGTCGTAGGGAGACGCCGCCATGTAATAGCGCCCGACGGCCGCGTCCGTGACCATGAGCGCGTCCACGGTCTGCCCAGGAAAGATCACCACCACGTCGGTCTTGTAAGGCGTGGTGTAGCACGCGTCCGCCCCCACGACGGTGAAGCTGTGGTTCGCCACCTTGAAGAAAAATGGCGTGTTGAGCGCGGCGTTGACGATCCGGAGCAGGCACGTCTGGTTCTGCCGCACCTCAAGCCTGTGCGTCTCTGCACATACGCAACACATACAGTACTCATTAGAACACACATCTGGATCGTTCGTAGAGATATCTCTACTACGGAAGATCACGTACGGCTCGGGGCGGAGCAGTTGTAGCGGTCTCCCGGCTTGCCGTTGATGGTGTAAGCGTCGGCTTGTCGTGCCGGGAAGCCGGTGAGGAAAGCCATTTGCTGCAGGTCAACGACGTTGGCGTTCCACCACTCTCCCAGCATCACAACCTCCTCCCTGTCGGGCTTGGGGAAGGGGTAGCCGCCATGACCGCGGGGCAGGATGATGAGGGCACCGTAGACGGTGGCGCGGAGCAAGGAGATGTGGGCGTGCCACCACAGCGTGCCCTCCTGCCCGGTGACGTTAAAGCTGTAGGTGTAGTTGCCGCCTGGCCGGACGGGGCACTGCGTGATCATCGCCGGCCCGTCTGACCACGGAGTGCCGCGCTGGAATATGCCGTGCCTGTGTTTGTAAATTTCAAGATTGAGAAAGTTGGTAGCTGATCGAGCACAGAAAAATACATGCATGTACACTATTTGTTTTTGCGTGCAAGTGATTTACCAGTGGATGGTCATGCCGTAGGGTGACTCGTTGACGAGGTGTACGACCACCGTGTCTCCCTCGCTGGCCTGAATCGTCGGGCCGGGGAGCTGCCCGTTCACCGCCGTGATGATCCTGTCCGGTTGGCAGAGCTGGCTAATAGACAGGTTCCCGACCTGGTGAGATCAAACATGATATTCAGAGCATGTCCGCGATTAATTGCACTAGCAACAACTCATATATTCCTCCTCCGTCTAAAGTAAAAAAATTGCCACCTTCTCTGTAACAAATATCAAATTCATCTGATCCGATTCCTATTCCTCGAATTAACAATAAAACCACCATACTCGTCTTAACTCACAACAGAAAAAACAGATATATAAGAATTCACTAAGTCCTCCTCTCTTCGTCTACGTGCATGGTGGCTACGTGCAAATCAAAAATAAAAGATGTTGGAATTGGAGACAACAAAGAAATACACATTATAACACGATGACATATGCACGTACACCTTCATACCATATTATCAAGAAATGATATGCATGCACTATGCCTATAAGCTACTTCGTGGAGGCAACCAAGGAATTGGAGTAGCATGCAACTAAATGTAAATGGGCCAAAAATATGTCATTGGACTAGTCGGAAGAACATGCATAAGTACACATGCATATATGAAAATAAGTGTATCTCACGCCCAATTACATTGAAGGTGTGTTCCACAACTGCAGCTTCACCAACAGAAGCAATCAATGCAAGGGCAAAAGGCAGAAAAAACGACCAAGATGTCGCCATGTCCGCAGTTCTATGTAGTACAGAAGGACACAAGATTTGACTGATATTTGATGGACTGCTCGAAATAACGTCGTTATATAGGGATTATGGAGGGAGATTAGACAACGTGTCAAGCATTTTCAAACAGAGAGAGAGAGAGAGAGAGAGAGAGAGAGAGAGAGAGAGAGAGAGAGAGAGAGAGAGAGAGAGAGAGAGAGAGAGAGAGAGAGAGAGAGAGAGAGAGACGTTTGGACTTCCTTCTAAAGTCTTATATGTGCGTAAGACTGCAATGTAACAGGACGCAAACGTTGATTTTGAGTAGATGCAATACAAATTTAGTTTCTCATTGAGAAAGTTGAACAATCAAATGCTCCTGTACAATCACTATCCTGACCACGCAAAAGTTGATTTTGAGTAGATGCAATAAAAATTTAGTTTCTCATTGAGAAAGTTGAACAATCAAAATGCTCCCGTACAATCACTATCCTGACCAAAAGTAAACGGATTTACTTGGAATTTAAATAATTGAATTAGCGACTATAAAATTTTGGTGATTTGATAAAGATTCCTTTGCACCATATACTATGGTAAGAATATCATTTACATCCATTTAAATTTCTTGTCTTCCTATGATGCAACCAAACAAATTTTTGAGCAAGCATAGCCATCCCGATTATTAATAAAGGTTGTATGCATCAACAAATGCAGAGGCCGAGACTCCTCTTTTTCTAAAAAAAAATAACCATCCCGATTCTAGTAGATACTCGCTCCATTTCTGAAAGTAGGGTGTATATTTTTCTCCACGAATATTAAGATAGTGTATTTTGTACATGGTGGACTTATTTTTATCTAGAAAAAATGGTGAGAGATGAGTTCTTAATAGGCACAAAAGGAATACAATCCCTTAAATCACACTTTTGAGATTAAGTCTCATTTTTTATGGGTTAAATTGTTCATAAATTACAAATACATCTTATATTATAGATTTTTCTTTTAAAAAGTATCCACCTTATATCATGAAATGGAGGGAGCATAACATTATTCCTGCCTTTTTGTTGGGGATATATCAACTAGGGGTGTCTCCAACACTAATCAATCCGGCTAATCCAGGGTGGCCCAAGGGTGGTAAGGCTGAAACCTACCGGACGGCCCAGATAGCTGACGTACAAGGGAGTAGGCGGACGGTCCAAGAAGGCGTAAGGCCGAAGCCCAAGACGGAAGGCGGCAACTAAGCCGGCTAGGTCTAGGACTCTGATTACTTGCCGGACAAGTACTTGCCTTGTATCCTGGGGTCTGGCCGCCTATATAAGCCGGCCACCAGGAAGCCTTTAGGGCACGCTTCAATACGCATCATACACATTGTAACCTGTTCACGGCTATTGCCTCATAGTGAATTATAGCAGCACGTAGGATCTCGCCACCGCTGCGGGATCTGAAGCTGGGTAAACTCGCCGTGTTCAATCCCGTCCTCGACGACACCAACCTTCTTCCCCACAATCCATACGTAGGCTATAGGACCCCCGTCTCCTATCAATTATGCCGATACCACGACAGTTGGCGCCCACCGTGGGGCATAAGGTTCCTGGCGTCACGTTCCAGGCGGGAACACTTGGCGGCGTGGGCAAGCAGATCGCCGTCGGTCGCGTCACAAGGTATGGCGGCCACAGCTACGTCAACTCGGATGAGTCCTGGCTCCCGGCGGACGACTACCTTATCGGATGCGCAATCATACCGATCGGAGGGATCGATGTCTTCATCGGGTATACGCCAGAGGCGTACGGCCTACCGCGTTTCTACAACCCCACCCACCAACCCTTCGACCAAGCAATCGACCGACAAGATGGATCTGAATCCGCCTTCTCCCAGGAGTCGGCCGAATCGGATTTCCACTTCGTCGGAGTTGCCGGACTGGGATCAGACTCCCTGCCGGAAAACAACGATCCTGAGTCAATCCTCCCTGCTCTCCAGGAGGATGTGATGTCAGATGCCGGATCCAGATCTACCGTTCAAGTCAACGTAGACTCTGACTCTGATGATGATGCTAGTCTCTTCGAAGAGAAGATCAAAACCCGCTTTTCCAGTGGCAATCCGGCTCCTTCAGAGGGCACAACGGATACCGACATGCCTGACAAGCTGGCTATGATGGTTGTCGTCGGTCACGAGACAACCCCAGTTGCTTCGGAAACGCAAAACAAGCCGGTGGAAGATGCGGCAACACCACTGCCGGTTAACTCATCGAAAGTTCCGACAAGGTGCGCGCAAAGAAGAAAACATGCCTCGAGAAAGGCGGCAACAGCAAACCCACGGATTTGCTCTCCGTCATCAAAGAAGTAGACGAGATCATGAATACTCCGGTGAATAAAGACACCCCACTCGACGAAGTGGAAGAGCTTAGAATTAACATGCTCAAGCACTCTGACTTCCTGCGAAAAAGAGAGGAGCACGTTGAGAGCCTTGCGAAGAAGATCGAGAAAGAACAGGAGAAGATATCGGCCAAAACAAGCCGGCAACTCTTTGAGGAAAAAAGGTCATCAAAAAACCGCCGTGACAAGGACCCGCCAACACGCGCGACGACAGCGGCTCAAGATCTCGGGTTCGACTGGCGTACGACACCACAACGCGTGGACAGAAGGGGAGATGTTGTTTTTTGCACCCCCGTCCTCAACGCGGCTGCCGCGCTAGATACTCTCGATGACAAAACTTACACGGCGGAGGATAAGCTGGCCAATGCAAGACACTTCGTGAGCAAGGCCCTAGAACAACAAGCTCGCGCTGATTCCTACGGCCACATGGCGGATGCTCGCGGGGGAGACCTAGAGTCTAAGTCAGGAAAGTGCAAAGTTGCACCTGGCGACGACCCCGAAGGCCCGTCTGGCTCCAGTAGCCATGGCGACAAAAGGAAGGCAACGCCACCTCCAAAGAAGACGCCACCGCCAAAACCAAGGCGGGACGAAAATTCAAAAACAGGAAGCAGAGGAGACCTGCCACCTCCAGCCCAGCCAAGACGCGACAATGGCGGCAGCCGGAACAATAGACTACCGCCTAGGAAAGATGCCGGTAACGACCCTCCCAGGAGAGGTCGAAGTCGGTCTCCGCAGCGTAGCACCGGCAGCAAGAGGAAAGAGGAGGCAGAAGGGCCCAGGCGCAGCATAAGCCGGGCAGCGCAGGACGAGCCAGACGCAAATAGAGGCGCACGGCAGCTCGATCCAAAAGACGCACGACACCGCCTACAAGAAATAGAAAGAGGAAAGGAGCCGCTATATTCTGGACCAAAGTGCTTCGGCGACGCCATCCGCAGAGAGCCGTTCCCTAAGGACATGACATCAGTGTCAAAAAATTGTTCTAGGTACAACGGCCTCGTTAAGCCGGATTCATGGCTAGCCGACTATGCCATGGCCATAGAAATTGCCGGCGGGAGCAGCTATATTGCCGTCCGTTACCTACCTCTCATGTTGGAAGGCACGGCAAGGGCTTGGATCGACAACCTTCCTGAAAAGTCTATCCATAGCTGGTACGACATGGAAAAGGTTTTCTCTCAGCACTTCCAAGGAACATACAAGCGTCCAAATACCTACACGGATTTGCAACGTTGTATCCAAAAGCCGGACGAAACCATGACAGACTTTGTCAGCCGTTGGATATCCGAAAAAGCCAACTGTCATGGTGTTTCGGACGCACAGGCTATCCATGCCTTCTACACGGGCCTGCAGAAGAAGTCCTTGCTCCGTTGTCGGCTCGTCCGCGAGCAAATCACGGACCTCGGCGAGATGCTCAACCTGGCCGCCCAATACGCGGCGGCGGATGACGACGCCCGAGACGATGATCCAGACGTCAACATCATGCCAAAATGGAACAACAAGCGCAAGCAGGCGGCGGATGACAAAGCCGGACCTTCCAACGAGGTAGCTGTCGCATTCCAAGGGAATGTCGGCAAAAAGAAGTGGAAGAATAAGAAATATAATCGCGACGCCGGCTCAGGGCCTAAGGCGGCGCGAATCACTTATGAGCAGGCAAAACTTTTGCCGTGCCCTATCCACGCCTCACTCGGCAAGGTCAACCATATGATTGGCGAGTGTCGTTTCATGGACGACTTCAAAAAGGACCCCACAGTGGGCTAGAAGTCAAAGAAGTCAAAGAAGAACAACAAGAAAGACAACAAGGAGGATGAGGATGACGACGACATGTCTGTCTCAAGAGAGGATGACGCGGCCGCCAAGAAAAAGAAACCATATCCGAAGGTCAAAGAATCTCTTGTATGCTTTGTCGGCACACCTTCGGCTAAGGCAGATAAGGCGGAAATGCGCGAACTCAACGCGACAATGCCGGACGTCCCTCAGTATTTGAACTGGTCGGAAGCAACGATCACTTGGGACCGGTCCGACCACCCTGATCACGTTCCTCACCCAGGCAAGTACGCCCTCGTCGTCGATCACATTGTCGACAACTTCAGACTCACAAAGGTACTCATGGATGGCGACAGCAGCCTCAACATCTTGTACTACGACACACTAAGCCGCATGAACCTGTCAGAGGATCAGCTGGACCACAGCAACCTCACCTTTCACGGCATAGTGCCCGGCAGGCAAGCAAAGTCAATGGGGAGCATTAGGCTGAAGATAACTTTCGGACCAAAAGAGAACTACCGCTCAGAGTTTCTCCAGTTCGAAGTTGTCCCCTTCAAAAGCGCCTATCATGCAATCTTCGGACGACCGGCGTTCGCCAAATTTATGGCAAGGCCGTGCTACATATACAACAAGCTTCATCACGATTTCCGGCAAAGGAGTGTGAGCGTGGCATGGCCGCCTTCGCAGAAGCCGTCATCCACAAGGAAGAACTCGCACTACTTGGGGCGGATTCAGGCAACTCCATGCACAAGCCAAAGATGATGTCAAGAAGACCTTTGAAGCTTCAGAAGACACCAAAAAGGCGGACCTTATCCCAGGTGACAAGTCTAAGAAAGTTGTCATCGGCTCCAACCTTAACAGCAAATAGGAAGGCGCGCTCGTCGAGTTCCTCTGTGAGAATCGTGACATCTTTGCATGGTCGCCATCCGACATGCCTGGTGTACCGAGGGAACTCGCCGAGCACTCGCTCAACGTCATAAAAGGATCTAAGCCGGTGAAGCAAGCAACATGACGCTTTGGAGATGAGAGACGCAAGGCTATAGGAAAGGAGATAAATAGGCTGAAGGCCGCCAATTTCATAAAAGAAGTTGTGCACACTGACTGGGTGGCAAATCCTGTACTTGTCCCAAAGAAGAATAAAGAGCTGAGGATGTGTATTGACTATACTGGTATTAACGAGTGCTGCCCAAAGGATCCCTTTGCGCTGCCTAGAATTAACCAAGTCGTAGACTCCACAGCAGGCTCCGAGCTGCTTTGTTTTTTGGACGCCTACTCAGGATACCATCAAATCAAGATGAGAGAGTCGGATCAGCTGAAAACATTTTTCACCACTCCATACGGGACTTTCTGCTACATCACGATGCCTTTTGGCCTTTAAAATGGAGGGGCAACATACCAGCGCTGTATGCAGAATTGTCTGCACGAACAGATCGGCCGCAATGTTCACGTCTACGTAGACGACATCGCGATGATGTCAAAAAAGAAGGCAGATCTCCTAGAGGATTTGGAAGAAACTTTTTAGAATCTCCGGAGGTATCAGATGAAACTCAATCCCGCCAAGTGTGTTTTCGGCGTTCCAGCCGGCAAACTGCTCGGGTTTATCGTCTCAGAACGAGGGATCGAGGTTAATCCGGAGAAGATCAAGGCCATCCAAAACATATCCAGACCTACTTGTCTGAAGGACGTGCAACGTCTAGCCGGATTGGCAGCGGCCGTCAGTCGTTTCATAAGCCGCCTAGGGGAAAAGGCAATGCCTCTCTACCGGCTATTGAAGAAATCCGACAACTTTGAGTGGACAGCAGAGGCAGACGCCGCCTTACAACAACTTAAGGAGGCCCTCATATCCGCTCCGATATTGGCAGCACCTCGATCACAGGAACCGATGCTGTTGTACATCGCGGCAACAGGAGCTGTTGTCAGCGTTGTCTTGGCTGTGGAAAGAAAGGAGAACGAAGCCGCGACGTATGAGCAACGACCGGTCTACTTCATCAGTGAAGTATTCTCCGCCTCCAAGCAGAGGTATCCGCATTACCAAAAGCTGGCTTATGGTGTATTCTTCGCCGCCAGAAAGCTTAGGCATTATTTACAGGAGCACACAGTGACAGTAGTCAGCAGGGCACCGTTGGGAGACATAATCAACAATGCAGATGCAACAGGTCGAGTTGCCAAATGGGGCATCGAGCTTGCCGCCTTTGATATAGTCTATAAACCACGGACCGCCATCAAGTCTCAAGCGCTTGCAGATTTTGTCGCCGACTGGACAGAAGCCATGGAGGAAACGAGACTCCCCGAGTCAGAATATTGGGTCATGCACTTTGACGGATCAAAGATGCTCAAAGGCTCGGGGGCTGGAGTCGTTCTACGCACGCCTAAAGGTGACAAGCTTAGCTACGTGTTGCAAATTCACTTCACAGCAACCAACAACGTTGCCGAGTACGAAGCTTTGCTTCATGGGTTACACGTGGCAAACGACCTCGGCGTCAAAAGAATCCTCTGTTATGGCGACTCAGATTTGGTCGCGCAACAAGTAAGTGGAACATGGGATGCAAAAAGCGCAACAATGGCGGCATACAGAGCCAAAGTTGACGAATTCGCAAAAAACTTCGCGGGCTACGAAGTCCGGCATGTTCCAAGAGCTGAGAACGAGACCGCGGACACACTTGCCAGACTAGGGTCAGAACGCAAAAAGGTACCAAAAGATATTTTCCTGGAACATTTGCACAAGCCATCCATTAAAGGCGCCGATTTGATGGACCCCGATGCAGAAGAACCGGTAGAAGCGGCAAGTCTCGCTGTCTACTCGATACAGCCGGATTGGACTGTCCCATATCTCGATTTTCTAATCGACAGCAAGTTGCCGGAGGACGATGAGGTGCTAAAAAGGCAGATCATAAGGCGAGCCAAGGCATTCACGATAATAAAAGGCGAGCTATATAAGCGAAACACGTGCGACATCTATCAGCGGTGCATACAGCCAGAAGAAGGCCAGAAAATTCTGAAAGACATACATATTGGCACCTGCGGGCATCATGCTTCCGCCAGGTCCATCGTGTCCAAAGCTTTCCGCCAAGGTTTCTACTGGCTTACCGCCAAAGAAGACGCCGAGAACATCGTAAAAACATGCAAAGGCTGTCAGTTGTACGCTCGTCAACCTCACTTACCGGCACAAGAACTCAGGACAATTCCAATCACCTGGCCGTTCGCGGTCTGTGGCTTAAACATGGTGGGTCCCTTCAAGAAGGCGAGTGGTGGGTATACCCACCTATTGGTCGCTGTCGACAAGTTCACCAAATGGGTCGAGGCTAAGCCGATCAGCAAACTTGACGCGCGAACAACCACCAATTTCCTCTGGGGAATTATCTCTCGTTTTGGAGTTCCACACAACATTATCACTGATAATGGCAGCAACCTATCTCAAGGCGACATAGAAGAATACTGCAGTGATCTGGGTATCCAGCTTGATTTGGCATCCGTGTCACACCCTCAATCCAACGGGCAAGTAGAGCGTACAAACGGCCTAGTCTTATCAGGACTTAAGCCTCGTCTCGAAGCTCCATTACACAGGGCAGCCGGCGCTTGGGCAGATGAGTTACCGTCGGTACTATGGAGTTTGCGCACAACGCCAAACAGGTCTACCGGCTACACTCCTTTCTTCTTAGTATATGGCGCTGAGGCGGTGCTACCTACCGACATGAAATACGATTCCCCAAGGGTTCAAGCCTAAATCGAGCAAGACGTAGAAGGTGCAAGACATGATAGCCTAGACCTGCTAGACGAAGAAAGAGACATCGCTCTACATCACTCCGCCTTGTACCAGCAACAACTTCGCCGCTATCATAGCCGGAGAGTGCGGAAGCGAAGCTTCAGAACAGGTGACCTGGTTCTCCGCCTAATTCAAGACAGAAAAGGCTTGCACAAGTTATCCCCGCCATGGGAAGGACCGTTTATAGTCACAAAGGCGATGCTCAATGGTTCCTACTACCTGGCCGACATCCGCGACGAAGAAGAAAAGAAGAGGCGCAAGAACGCGGCAGGAAAAAGGGGAACCAAGCGCAAAAGAGGCATTGACGATCCGTTCGAACAAACAAGACGGCCTTGGAATATTGAGCAGCTACGTCCTTTCTACACTTAGCAATTTATAATTGTAATAGGTTATATATGATTATGAAATAAAAGTCTATGGTTCCTCATCTGTGTTGAGAAGCATGCCATCTTTTATCTTTTCTGGCAATCATATTTCACCTATGTATCTAAGTTACCTATTTTTCTAGCTCCGTGCAAAGGTTCAAACTGGTAGATACTTGCAGCTTTCGAGCCAACCTAAAGTAAAAATAAACTTTTTGCGCCGCCTAATTCCTTTACCTCTGATTACTTATGTGTGGTTCGCCTAGTAGTATGTCTTTGACACCAACATGTTGGCTTTGGTTTCTGATCCTAAACGCATGGCTTAGCCCTGGTTGTTTCAGCTAAAGTTACCGGCTGAGGTTCGTCAACATAGAAAAAGTCAAACATATAAGCTAGGGTAAAATTAAGGCGGGCCATATAAATAAGGCAAAATAAAAACTTGTCAGCTAGTTTCTCGCCTAGCAGAGCAGCAACAAAAGTATATACAAATATTACAAGTTAAAGTTGCATTGTTTCAGGGGCTGGCAATTCATGTCAGAAGAAAGCAAGGAAAGGAAACACGGCTCGGGGGGGCGTCTACATCAGGCTTGGGGGCTGACAACTTCAGCCCTAGAACTGTCACTCCCCTCCGCCTCGGCCGTGCTGGCAGCTCCAGCTTCCCCTGCGGCAGGCACATGATGGCGCCAGTAGAAGATCGAAGTATCCACCATGTCGGCAACACGCGTGGCGTAGCCGGCAACACTGTCCAGAACAGCGGCCGGCTCGACCTCGCTGCCGTCTTCATATGTAGACGGCATGCCTTCGGTGACGGCTTCTATCTCCGCCTCGGGGTAGTGCGCCATGAATAGTCCAAGCGCAGTCTTGGCACCACCCCGCGCCGCCGACTTCAGCGAGCTCTTGTGTAGCTTGGTAGCCTGCTCCAACATATTGGGCACGTCGCTGAATTCGGTCGGTTCCTGGCTGCCAGAGGAGATGAAGAACTTGGCGGCAAACCGCTTGGACGCTGCCAAAGTCTCGGTGATCAGCTCGCATAGACGCGCAAGGCGATCCAGGCGGGGGCTGACAACCTTGTCGTCGCCTAAACCGGCGGGAACTGTATCAAAAATGAAACCATCAGTTTGGCTCAGGCTAAGCAAAATGGAAAAATCAAAGTAAGGAGTGAGAAATTACCAAGGGCCGAGTTATGGAAAGCGGACAACTCAATCATATGAGCCGCCAACGCGTCCTCAGCAATTTGGGCGCGAGAAGTCTGCTTGGAAATTTCCTCGGCAGCCGTCTTCTCCGCCTCCGCCAACTTCTTGCGCGGGCTTTCCAGCTCACCAGTGAGCTGGCTAGATTCCTGCGCAAATTTCAGCTGCTGGGCCTCCATCTCCTTCTGGTGATCCTCCTTCATCGCCAAGTTGGCGGCCGCCAAATCGGAAGCTTCATTCATAAGAGCTTGCATATCAGTGGACGCCTTCAGTATATCCTGGGCATGGTCTAGCAGTTCTACAAATATGGATTCGCTAACTAAATGATTGACGGCAACATAAGTTGAAAAGATGGCTGAAGGCAAAAAAGATCAACTCTACCTTCATATTTTTTGCGGGCCGCCTCCAACTCGGCAATCCGCAGGTCCTTGGCCTCGCAATCCTTCTTCAGGTCACGGCACCGCCGGTTTATCTCGAATCGGGAGGAGACAAGCTCAACGTTGGCGGACACGAGGCCCTGCAGGAAAAAGCAAAGACATAAAACATATTGTCGAATAACCACTAAGCCGGCAGCCAAATTTTTTGGACCTGCCATCTAAGTGCTCGGGGGAAAGACTATGTATATGCCGGAGTTATAAAAACTTACAGACAGGCCGCCCTCCAAGTCGGCGAAGGCCTGGGAGGTGAAGTTGGCAAAAACCAAGGCCGACTCCTTGGCCTCCTTAAAGGTTGACCAAGGGTCCCTAACTTTGCCGCCTCCTGCAGTCGGGACTGCCCTCTATGACCCGCCGGCAGCCACCTCCAGCAACTCCTCCTTGGCGGCACGCGATTGGACGGCTTCATCGGCTGTAGCCTCGGCCAAAAGAAGGGGAGTCTTGGCTGCGCAGTCAGCGGAGGAGGTCCTTGGCGGTGCGCCAGAAGCCGGAGTCGGGGGCTGGCGACGAGCATCGCCCATAAAGCTGCCGGCCCGGTGCTGGGGAGTTGGCGGCATGGTAGCAGGCGAGCTGCCTTGAGGCCGCTTACCCTAGGAAAGGAGCCTGGTCATCAACCGGGAAGTTGCGACCCTTTCCCTGTCAATAAACAACAAGCAGTCAGTTCAGTGCCAATATTAAAGAAGCTCGTCGACTGTTAAAGGCAGAATTGAGTACCTTCGGGGGATGTTAATCCCGCGTTCTCGTCAAGGTTGACGAGAGCCGGCTCGGTAGCCGTTGCGATCCGTTTCTTCCTCTCGGCGATCGCCGTAGAGGAAGCGGCGCCGGATGCTTTGCGCTTCTTGGTCTTCCCGGCTTCCGACTCGTAGAAGTCGGGAGCCAGGTCATCCTCCCCCTAGTCGGAGATCTGAGAAAGAAGACAAGTATTAATGGAACTCAAGTTAGCCGGCGAAGCTGTCAAAAAGGGGCAAGGAGCAAGATATCTACCTCGATGGGAGGGTTGTCGTGGGTGTGCATGGGCACGCCCTCCACCGCCTTCACCAGCCCCGCCTTGACGAGGCTGCGGAGCCGGAACGCCAGGTCGGCAACCGGCAACCTCTCTTCGCTTACGCAGAGAGAGGCCGTGGCAGTAGGCGAATACTGTCACATTTTGTGCGGGATGTACCGCAGGGGGAGAATCTGCCGGCCGAGCCAGCAGATGACGGTGTCCACCCCGTCCAGCAGGGGGGAGCCATCGTCCGGGTGAGGAATTCAATACGCCTTTGGAAAAGGCGGAGTTCCTCCGTCAACTTGGGCACCGCCTCGTCCCAGCATGGCCTGGGCATAGGCGGCGCGTTGACAAATTCTGGGACGCCAAATTGACGGCCCGGAGCTGCCATATCTTGGCAGTAGAAGAATGTGGAGGTCCAGCCCTTGACGGATTTAAGGTATAGTATCTTAGGATACCATTGGCGGCCCTGGCGGCAGTTAAAAGTGACACTGCCCCAGGTTGCCAGCCCGCCGTCCGGCACGGTCTGACGCCGGCAACGAAAACAGTATCTGAAGAAGTCTAAACTAGGCCTAATACCTAGGTAGCCCTCGAACAGAGCTGTGAAGCCGGCTAAGACTAGAATGCTATTGGGCGCTATGTTGTGGGGCTGGAGCCCATAATGATCTAGCCCCTCGCTAAAGAAAGCGGAAGGCGAAAGCGCCATTCCCCTAACTAAGTGGGAGGTGAGGATTACCCGTTCCCCGGCTTTCGGAGCCGGGATGACGTCTCCCAAGGCGGGTCTCCACCGGCAATCCTCCCGAGTTGGGAGGTAGCCAACAACCTCCAGGTCTTGGAGGGTCGCCTCGTCGACGATGGAGGGAAGCCAGTAGCGTGACCCGAGGTCCGCCGCTTCCTCTTCCTCGTCGGCCGGAGCGCCTCTCGCCGCCGTCGCCGCGGCTAAGGGTGGAGGAGCCGAGGAGACCGCCGCCGGCGTGCGCGCGGCGGGAGTGTGAGAAGCGACGGCGGCGACATTGCCCGTCGCCACCGTCGCAGGACGCGACGCCGCGCCGCCCATCGCCGCCGCGGACGAGGTGTCGGATGTAGGACCGCCGGACGCCGCGGAGGGGATGTTTTGACCGGTGGACATCGCCGTGGGTGGAGGTCACCGGAGAAGGACGCTCGCCTGAGTTCGCTCGGAGAAAGGTGCGGGAGAGCGGGAGGGCAAAGGGTCGAGGAGTGCAAGAGCTGGGGTGCCGAAGTGAACCGCTCGGCTCCCTATTTATAGAGCCAAGCGTAGTTTCCTGTGCAACGGTGTTTTTTAGTCGGACACGTGTCCAACATCCACTGCAGCGCATGATCGCACGATCTCCACGCATCCCCTTTTCCCGTGATTTTGTGATCGTGGCGAGATTTTCGCCTAGGCCAGTTTCAAACTGTCGTGAGCCGCCTAGCGATATCCGTCAACAAATGTTCCCGGCGAAACTATTGGTTAGCCGTTTTTTCCATGTTAGATAAAGGCGGCCGTGTGCCAACTTCAAGACACTCTTGCCCCCTTTCTTTTGATTTTCAGAATGGTTCAAGTCCTGTAGCCGCCAACATTGGCAGATGAATATCAAGAAGAAGCCGGCGGCTGGAGAACTTCAACCTTTCTGGGGGCTAATGTTGGGGATATATCAACTAGGGGTGTCTCCAACACTGATCAATCCGGCTAGTCCAGGGTGGCCCAAGGGTGGTAAGGCTGAAGCCTGCCGGGCGGCCCAGATAGCTGACGTACAAGGGAGTAGGCGGACGGTCCAAGAAGGCGTAAGGCCGAATCCCATCAAGCCACCAAGCCCAAGACGGAAGGCGGCAACTAAGCCGGCTAGCTCTAGGACTCTGATTACTTGCCGGGTAAGTACTTGCCTTGTATCCTGGGGTCTGGCCGGCTATATAAGCCGGCCACCAGGAAGTCTTTAGGGCACGCTTCAATACGCATCATACACATTGTAACCAGTTCACGGCTATTGCCTCATAGTGAATTATAGCAGCACGTAGGATCTCGTCACCGCTGCGGGATCTGAAGCTGGGTAAACTCGCCGTGTTCAATCTCGTCCTCGACAACACCAACCTTCTTCCCCACAATCCATACGTAGACTACAGGACCCCGTCTCTTATCAATTATGCGGATACCACGACACTTTTTACTATGTTATTGTGTTTCTATAATCATGCAAAAAAATGCTCTAATGCTGGAGAGGAATGCACATGTGTGTCACACCCTTTTAAATACGTTTTGCACACTTGCACGAACAACGTACCGTACAGTGTAACGATCCTTCGCCAAACCGAACCCAGCTAGCATGTTATTGTCTTTGTCCAATTGAACACACCTACTGGTAAGCAGATGTGTAAGCAGACCGACTGCTATCACCTGACAACTCGTTGAGACAGATAATCTGATATGATATCTATCAAGCAAACAAGATTATGTGGCGCCTATGCAGCACGCTTGGACTGCTGACTAATACATCCAGAATTTGTCAAAGGTAGATAACTAGCGAAAGAAGGCAAGCCTTGCAGGAAAAGAAGAACAAAAGTTCTCTTCTTCCGGCTTTCAGAGACAGCGAATGCACCATACAGTTTATTAAACAGTACGAGATGTAATTTAATTAGTTTGATATATGCCATCGTTTGAATTGTACGGAAATATGCTTATTAAAAAGAAAATTGAAAATCATGGGAAACCAAATCATATGATGGACTAGGTAGGCAAGGTGTGTACCGGCAAATCATAGGAACAAAAAAAAGAAAATTGAAAATAAGACATGAATTGGCAAAAGAATTGGAACTCGGTACGGTCAATTGAGTAATTAGGGATGCAACAACGGGATCCATTTGTTCTAATTTTTTTCATTTTATGCATGTGTTCAAAGGATTAAAAATTTGTACTACACATGCATAAAATAAAGAAAAAATAGAATAAACAGGCCATGTTTTCGCATCTTTATGAGTAATCAGGTCATCACGCGCATCTATGAATCTGGAGCTTCATGCAGTTCAAACAAAGCTGAGAACAGAACAATCAATTATATTTTAGATTTAGTATGAAACAAGTAAAAGTCTATCAATTGTTGGATCCTCGCCCACTTGATTGGGTAGCCTTTTTATCTCCTTGACGCAGCAGTGATAAAAAATCAAAATAATAGACGATCATAGTACAACCATTTCATCATGAGAGAATTCCTTATTTGACACTACCTAAAAATTATATTCCTTATTTGACACTGAAAAATAATTCTTCCCTTGATGACCGTTGGTCTAAATTTGTTTCCTAAAAATTGTTCACATTCAAAATTGTGTTCGTATTTTTGAAAATGTTTCATCTTTTTAAAAATGTTTTCACTGTTAAATTTGTTCAAATTCAAAAAAAAATCATATTAAAAAATTGTTTAAATTTTAAAATGTTCACATTAAAAAATCACATTCGAAATTTGTTTATATTAAAAAAAATCATCATGTTTTTTCTGTAAAAAATGTAATGAAATAAAGGAAAAGGAAAAGGTTGGAGAGAAGTGGGCCGCATTTCGGCCCAGTTCCGTATCATTTCCAAAAATTTAACAATTTTTATTTTACATATTTTTTAATTTTGAATACCTTTTAGTTATGATTTTTTAAAACTGAACATTTTTAAATTAAAAGAATTTTTAAGTTTGATTTTTCTCGAAACTAAACAATTTTAAGTTTTGAACAAATTTCTGTTTGAACATTTTTTTAAAAAATAAAAGCATTACTAAATTTTTGAACAATTTTTAATTTTTAATAAAATATTTAATTTTAAGGAAGCTGAACATTTTTTCAAATATAGAAAGTGCATATAAAAAAGTCTACAAATTTGTTTGTTAAATATTTTTAAAAAATTTAACAAAAATGGTGTTTAAATGAAAACTAGTTTTAAATAAAATGTCTGTTTGAACATTTTTAAATTTAAAATATTTTAAATTAAGAAAATTTCAACATTTTTCAAAAAAGATATTATTACAATTTAAAATATTTTAGAAAACTGAACATTTTTTAATTTCAAATAAAATTTATGTCTTAAACATTTTAAATATATCAAAAAACTGAAAGAAAAAGAAAAAACTAAAAAAAAAACAGCCAAAAAAAAAAGGAAAGCAAATACAAAAAGAATACTCCCTCCGATTCATAAAAAATGTCGCTCATTTAGTACAAAGCTTGTACTAACTGAATTGGACGACATTTTTTATACATCGGAGGAAGTAATAAGACGAATCTAATGGGCCGGCCCGTTACGCTCGGGGGGTGTGCGCGGAGGTGTGGAATGTCCGCACTATGCGGAGACTAGGAAATAGCAGCCGCTCCCCACGGCAGCAGCGTGCAAGTCATCCTGGTGTGCAGGCCCGTGGGGGTCATGGCCCATGCGCACGCGCGGGGCCGCATTCTGAGATGGGCTCTATGGGGAGCAGGCCCATGACGATGGAGCCATGGAAGGGATGGACGCCGGCGGGTGAAGCTCGCAGAGCTGGATTCCCCTAAAAAACAAAAGAAACGAAGAGCTGGATCAATGCTCATAACAAAACAAAACAAAACTGGATTAAGGCCGAGCTGACGCGACAGAAAAATTTGAAAAGCAAGAGGAAAACACCCGCACGGCATGGTGTTAGTCCATGATGTATTGATGAACGTGATTTATTTGAGTTCAATGGTGCCGTTGATCTCAAGCTGAAGTGTACACGGAATGTGTATATCCAGGAAGATGGTGCCGTCGCGAGGATGAAGACCTGCACGTATGGTTCGGAGCGTGACTTCTAGGATCATATATTTATAAAACTATAAGGCGTCGAGCAATACTGGTTATGTGCTGGGCGAACCAACTAGAGTATGATTGTAGTTGGATAAATTCAGTTGACCAAAGATGCAGAGGCTCGGATTAAAAATTCCCTTTTCTAAAAGTTGACCAAAGATAGGGCCAGGTTGCCGTAGCCCCTAGTGAAATTATAAAATCTTTACTACCCCTAATACATTGTGTGAAGTCATGGTGCCTATTTATTCCATGTTAACTGAACCGAACGGAGGATCTCCAATAAAAAAACTGAACCGAACAGTGATAGAGTTTTTTCTCGACCGTTCACCAATTCTTACTTCTTCCAAAATACTTGACATAGATTTATCCAAATATAAATGTATCTAGACATGTTTTAGTTTGCAGATATAACTCTTTTATACAGATCCATGTCAAATATTTCGGAAGGAGGGAGCACTGGTTACTCAATCTCTCATCCCCTCCTGGCCTTGTTCGACGGCAACACGACATGGTGGGGTTTGCTTGTCCAAGTCCATCTCAGCTCAGACTGGTTACCGGCGACGTGGTCGTCCTCCTTGACCATCGAACTACAACTCAAGGAGGTTCTTGGCGGCTGTCACAACAACTACCAATTCAAGCTTAGACCAGGCGACCACCGACCACTGCTAGGCGTTGCAAGCTTCTCTCCCCCTACCTTGATTTTATTGTCTGATTGGCATTTAAATTGGAAAAAGTTTAAACTATAACATGGAAAAGATCGTTTACATATAGTTTTAAAAATATGTGGTGACTGCGAGAGGAGACGACTGTGAATGAGAGAAGAGTTGATTATTTTTGTGGACAAGATCAATCTAACTATATATATTTGGGGGTAATGCTACAAATTATATGCTCATTGTTGTGGTATGATTTGTCGTTTAAAAAAATTCTATATGCTCAGTGGATAACATTAATTCAGCAGAGCCCGGATTTTTTTGGGCTGAGCGATGGGGTCCTGCTCTCGCGACTCCGCGCCCGCGCCTGCCTCCAGGCCCGCCGCCGCCGCGCCGGCTGCCGCCGCCGCCGTGTTTGCCCGTAGGTTTCGCGCCCCCACCGCCACGGCGTTCCCGCTCGGGCGCATATCTGGATCTCCAGCCGCCGGTGTCGTCCCGGCGCTCTGCTCTGGGCGGGGACGAGGAGACTGTCCCCGAGACCCCTCCCGAGCTGCTGCGCCCTGCTGCAGCGTTGCCAGCCGCTCCCCAGCTGGCCTCCCTGCGCTCTCCCCGCATTAATGGCGGTGGGTGGTGCTGTGAGCCGCGGGGGTCTCCGGGCCTTCAATGCCCAGGGCTGGCTGTTGGGAGATGGTCTGCCCGCCCTCAATGCGGTGCCCCCAAAGTCAAGGCGAGGACGGCGAGGAGACGGGCCGATGGGAGATGGTGGTGTCACGCTCGCCGCGCCGCCCGGCTTTTCCTTCAACTTCAATTTCGACATTCAAGACCAACCACCGGCCTCCGCCTCTCCCCGTCTGGCTGCGTGGACGCTGCTTCCGTTGCCTATGTAAGGGGCACCGCCTTGGTGCTTGCCGAGAACCTCTCAAGTGCAGGCGCTGCTTCATCAACGGCCACTCCTCGCGCTCCTGCCGCCGTCCGCAGCAGCCACCACCAGGGCCGGAGGTGTTCTGCCCCAAGCCAAGACCCCTGCCGCCCCCTCCTCTGCCACAACAAAGCCCTCGCCAACAAGTTGCTGCAGCGCCTGCGGTGGTGTCTGTCTGGGCTGCTGCTCCAACCGCTGCAGTCACCCCCACCGTGCCCGACCTCGCCATGCCGCGCCCTGGGGACCCCGAGCTGCGCCCAGAAGAGGGCTTTGTCGTCATCGCCAACACGCCACAGATGCAACAGGAGGCGGTCCACCTCTCCACGAGCTGTGCTGTCGCCTGGGTGGACGGGCTCCACCCCAGCATATCCACGGCCGCCATCACCTCAGCCTTCAATACCCGCTTCAGTGCCGTGCATGGGGACATCACGGTGGTCCGCCACTTCCCCGAGCAGTTCCTCGTCACATTCAACCACCCTCACCACTGTGCCGCCGCCGTCGCACAAGGAAGCTTCCGCTCCGGCAATATCAACATCCAGGTGAGGCTATGGCGGCTTGAGGCCCATGCTGACCATGTGGACATGCGCTACCACGTCCATGTCGCCATAGAGAAGCTTCCGTTGTACGCCTGGAATGTAGACGTTGTGGCCAAGGCGCTCGGCCGTACGTGCTCCCTCGACTACATCGACGGCCGGTCCAAGCGCAAGGAGAACACGGAGTGGCTGGGTGCGTGGGCTTGGACTGACAACCCGAGCGCGCTCCCGAAGATTATGTGGGTCACCCTGCTTGCCCGCAATGCAGTGCCGGGCGAATCACAGGCCCATGGACGGCGTGGGCTCCGACACCGGGTCCTCATCCACCTCGACATCGTGGAGGATCACAACAACCTCGACGCCCAGGGCAACCCGCCTCCTCCCCGCTCCCTCTCCTGGAAGAAGGGTGATGTGGATGGGCGCGTGCCTCAGCCGCGACGAGTACCGGAGAGGAGACATGATGATCGTCGCGACCGCCGCGACGACGACCACGACTGGGACCGTGACCACGACCAACGACGTGGCCGTGACCGTGCTGACGGGCGCGGCTACGGCAAGGGCAAGGAGAGCTGGGGCACAAAGCATAGGCGCGGCCTCTCAAGGACGCCAAGGGATGATGATCGCTCCGGGAGCAGGCGCCGCCATGGCAATGGGGACGAGCGCCAGCACGCCGCGTCGTCGACAACATGCATTCTGTCCGGCGAGGGGTGCTCGATGGCGCTGCCATGCGCCACCCCGCCACCTCTGACCGCTGCCCAGGCCACTGATGGCGCCCTCACCGACATGGACTCCTCCGATGAGGATGCCGCTGGGTTCGACAACGGCCGCGTGGGGCGGGCCCTTGCGCGCCCGACCTCCCCGCGCTCTGCCAGGCGCTCCTCCCGCGCGGCACTCACGCCCCCAACGTCTCCTACCTCGGTGTTGTCGTCGCCGTCCAGCTCCACCAAGTCAAGGCCGTCCCCGGTGCTGCAACTCCAAGCCTCCTACATGCCTACACTACTACTTCGCTCGCCGGAGGTGATGCATATGCCGCTCGACACACCTGTCGTGGTGGTGTCACGGCAGATGCCACAGGATGGCTAATTTGTGGGGCCGATGGACGTTGGTGGATCCGGGGAGGGGTAGCGAGCTTAAGAGCTCACACGGGGAGGATCCCGGTAAAACTGAGATCTCCCAAGAACAAAGAACAAGAACAAAGTGCAAAGGGGAAGATCTAACAAACACAAACAAAGGCACGAAGGCACAAAGCACACACACAATATACCCAGGTTCAGGGCCCTCGTGAGGAGGTAACACCCCTACTCCTGCCTTTCCTCTCTATATATTGGTGATATAAGGACTACAACTTGCTACAAGATCTGCCAAAGGTAGAAGTACGAAGAACTAGATGAACTCAAGGTGAGAAGGAGTAACTGCTCTAAGAGTAAATGTGACTATAGCTTTGGCTCTCAAGTTGGTCCTGCTCTCTCAGGAGCAGTTATGGCGCCTTTTATAGAGGTCCGGCCAAGAGGGCCGGAATCCCTAATTCGGCTTGGCCCCACCGGACAGTCCTAGCCGGGATGTCGTCATCGGCTAGTGCGACCTAGCCGCCGGACTATCCGGTGTAGCCTCCTCGTCATCATCTCGTTAAGGACGACAGGCGCCGTCCTGCATCATCATTGTCCCCTTGTCAGAGACAAGACATGTCTTTGCCCATCCCGGATAGCCTTTTCCGGATTGCCGGGCTAGGCATGTCAGGTCTTGTCGTACCATGCTCGTACCGGCTGACGTGCTCCCGTGCCAGGCGGGAGGTGACCATGCTTCCGTGTCAGGCGGGAGGTGACCATGCTTCCGTGTCAGGCGGAATGGTACTTCCCCCCGCTATAAGCGGGAAAGCCTGCTACAGACCGTTGACGGTCTACCGGGAGCCCTTACTCCGGATACCTCCTTGCTTGCCCCTGAGCCTTTCCTGTATAAGATCAAAACCGAGACACACATTCCGGTTAGTACTTACCCGGATTATCTATCCGGTAAAGCCGAGTACATCTCCGCCCGAGAGTCTCCCCGGAGTCCTAGATCTGGGATCATTCCGTAGAAGTCCGAGCTCGTCTCAGGATGAGTATCTCTAGGCCTAGCCTCCCGAAGATGTCTTAGCCTACCGGCAAAGACATCTTCGAGAAGCTAGTTCTTAGAGGAACCACCCGCTTATGTCTGTGCTGCGATTGTGAGGGCCGGGGGTGTCTATTTATAGCTGCCAGAGCTGACCCTTGCGTCTGCCAGGAGGCACTTTGTCCTCTGCCAGCACTCAGGGGTCAGTCTGCCCTTTCAGCACTCCAGGAGGTGTTCATTGTTGTCGCCAAAGGTCAAGTACTGTTGATATTTACTGGATTAATCCGGGATCTGCCCCTACCCGTGGGGTAGCCCCCCGACACTAGTCCCCGAAGCTGGTGTTGCACAGCGACTTCGGACGATGTGCGGGATCAGCTTTAATAACAACCATCTTCCGAGAACCTATGACACCATCCTTTTATTCCATGCCGAGGTCGATTCATCCCGAGATCTTCTCACCGAGATGGTCTTAACCGGGAGGCGAAGCCTGCGACCAGGTAGCACCATCTCAGCAAATCTTGACCGTTGATCTCCCGATGAATTCGAGATAGCGAGCCAGGGCCCACCCGACGTCCCGTCTGCGCAGAGGCGCACTCGAGTGCTTCTGCGCACGCACGGTGTCGCTTGGGTTCCCGCGCCGGGGAGCCGCATCCGATCCGGAATCGAACCGTTGGGGCCGTGTGGCCCTCGGTGTGGCCGTATCAAGCGTTCCGGATAGTGCCACGTGGTTCGCGGCGCAAAATAGATCCCACCCACGATCGTGGAGATCGTGGGCGGGAAAAACGGAAAACGCTCCGGAATCCCCCCCATAAATAGGGGGCCGGAACGGTCTCTTTCACTTCTTCTTCTTCGCTTCTCTTCTCCTTCACCGTCTCGATTTCGTCACCGCCGCTGCGCTCGTTGCCCGCACGACGTCCCGCTCGCCGTTCCCCGGAGCTCGCACCCCGCCGCTCCTCTCGCACGCCGTCGATCTCCTCCACCGGTAAGTTACTCTTCTCCGCTCCGATGCCTTTCTCCGGTAGAGTAACCTCCCGACGCCGGCTGTGCCATAACACGAGCACGGTTGCACCGCCGCCGGTGAGCACATTCGAGCGGCGCGCACGAGGTGCACAGCGATGAACCACCGTGGCGCTAGGATGCATATTGGTCACCCGTATTCGTACCTCGTTTGAGTTTATCGCGAGCCATTTTTCCTCCCTTTGTTTTGATTATTTAGCACATGACAGATCTTGCTTCCCACCAACTCGGTAGTGTTTAGTAGTTTGCGCCCCGACATCCTCGTTTCCGATAGCCTAACTCCGACTAACCGCCGCTGCGTCTGCAGAGTAGCCCGGATACCCCTGCATACTTCTCCGACATGGGTGAAGAACGCGCTCGGGGGTGCTGGGATGGGTCCGAGACGAAGCAGTCGGATCTTGACTGGCTGTATCGGACTCACCGAATTCCCCCGGAAGTCGAGAGCCGTCTACCGGGAGAGGAGGTTGCACCGGAACCCCAACCCGGGGAATTCGTGGTATTCCTTTCGCACTTCGAGCGCGGGTTTGGGCTTCCGGCTAGCCCCTTCTTCCGCGACTTCCTCGACACGTACGACGTCCAACCTCACCATCTTCCCGCCAACGCCATCATGATGCTCTCGGTCTTCACCACCTACGCGGAGGCGTATCTCAGCATATGGCCATTTGTGGATCTCTGGGCCAAGTATTTCATCCTTCGCCGTCAAGCCATCCCCAATCCGGATCAGAAGATAAAGGACTTAGTTGATTGAGGAGCGGCCACCATCATCCCTCGCGCGGACTCCGGATTCCCCATAGTCTAGGGACTAGAGTCCTGCCGGAAATGGCAGCGCAGCTTCTTCTACGTGAGGAACCGGGAGCCCTCGGGAGATGGTCCGGGATCCTCGAACCCGGACTTCATCAATCTGCCGGAATTCTTCATGGGTCCTCCGCGCGAATTCCGTCGCTGGAAGCATCTTCCCGACAACGACGAGATCAAATACATGCACGATGTTCTGCACGTGTTAACTCAGCAGATGACCGGGGATGATCTCTTGCGCTGCTTCATTGTGCGCCGGGTCTGCCCCCTTCAAAACCGAGTGCACAAGATGTGCCACATGTCCGGGAACTTCGACCCCACTAGGACCAGTATCCTTGGGCTAAATCACGGGGGGGTCGTCCGTCGTGTCCGAGCTATTGCCCGGACGGAGATGACGGAGGACTATGTTTGGGGGGTCCTTGGGGGATGTCGGAGAAGACCATGCGATCAGGTGCTTATATCAGTCTTTCGTGCCTTCGCCTTCGTACATGCGTTCACCTGGACACCGACACGTCAACGGGAATTACACGCCGGACTTCCCGAAACCGGACGTGATGCCGAGAGAGGACCCCGACGGCGAGGACCACCTCGCCATCCCTTTCGTTAAGGCCCCGGGTAATCCTTCAACTCCAGAGGCAGTTTTCATTTCTTCGGATGATGAGGATGAGACTGACTGCCAGATTCTCGATGTTATTGACGCTCTCCCTCTGAATTGGGCCTCAGCTGTGGTTCCGAAACCGACAACCGGGACCAAACGTGCCGAGAGCCGGAAGCGCGCGGCTTCCGGCACCGAGGGGGCCGACAACCCCGGCAACCCCCCCAAGAGGAACAAACCGAGTAAGCAGACGACCGAGAAGCCTGCTCGGCGCCGGCAGAGGGGTCCTCCCCTTGTGGATTCCGGGTACGTCTTCCTTGCCTTATGCTATTTGACTTTGCTTTCTCCATAACTATTACTAAGAAACTTCCTTTCAGGGATGCACTCGAGCTCCCGTCACCTGCCGTTCCTCCTCCTCCCGGGACTCGGACTCCCAGCCCGGCTCGGGCCTCTCCTTCACCTCCTCGCCCTTCTCCCCGAGGAAGTGAGCCTGCGGCTTCCGGTGCCGCACCGGCTACCGCTGCGACCCCGGATGCGCATCCGGTGACCGAGGAGATCCCGGTGCATGCCACGACCACCTCGGGAGAAGTGCTTCTTCCGGAGAGCCCGCGCCGGGTTCCCGGGCTGGAGGCAGAGATCCTCAGCCCTCGCCGGGAACCTGCGGCAAGTGGCCCTACTCGGCCAGTCGCGCCCAAGACCATCCCGGCGAAGCAGCCTACCGCCTCCTCCCGGCCAGCAGACCAACCTCCCAAATCTCGCAGCAAGATTGCTGGGCAGAAAACATCTTCTGCTCCGCCCGCAGCTGCCCCGACATCCTCGTCTCAGGACTTGGTGCTGCGCCCGGGTACGTTTTCCTCGTTACCACCGCCTCCTGCCGAGATCCCTACTGCAGCCTTGCGGATGTTACGAGCAACGGTCAGCTCCTTTGTATCTTCAGGATCCCGGGACGTTGCTGCCACCCGCGCTGCCGGCAGCTCCGGCATTCGGGTTGTTGATGACTTCAACAAGGCCTGGCTTGCCGCCGACGCTTCCGAGACTGCAGGGGACTTGCACGCTGCAGGCCCGAGCCGCAGCGCCCAAGCCCTGCATGCTCTTCAGGTGGCCGCGCTGGATGTCACCCGAGTAAGCGAGGTAAGCTTTTCCTCTTTCAAAGAACGCATTTGTTCCTTCCACCACCACTAGTCCCCGAGATTGGTGCTTAGTGCTCTAGATTCCCCCGAATAGCAGATCACTAGGTTCCAATCTTAGAGAAAAATCCAGGACTTGGACACCGAGTCCCCGAGATCCTCCCAACCGGATAGGTTGCTTCAAAATTTGCTCCACCACTAGTCCCCGAGATTGGTGCTTAGTGCTCTAGATTCCACCGAATAGCAGATCACTAGGTTCCAATCTTAGAGAAAAATCCAGGACTTGGACACCGAGTCCCCGAGATCCTCCCAACCGGATAGGTTGCTTCAAAATTTGTTCCACCACTAGTCCCCGAGATTGGTGCTTAGTGCTCTAGATTCCACCGAATAGCAGATCACTAGGTTCCAATCTTAGAGAAAAATCCAGGACTTGGACACCGAGTCCCCGAGATCCTCCCAACCGGATAGGTTGCTTCAAAATTTGTTCCACCACTAGTCCCCGAGATTGGTGCTTAGTGCTCTAGATTCCACCGAATAGCAGATCACTAGGTTCCAATCTTAGAGAAAAATACAGGACTTGTACACCGAGTCCCCGAGATCCTCCCAACCGTATTTTTTACACCTTTTCCATACTGACTTTGCCCTCTTTGTCTTGCTTTCAGGAGTGCAGCCAAAAACGCCGCAACATCTTCAACCGGGTTCTCGCTGAACTCGGTCAATCCAAGAAATCCGAGGAGCGTCTCCGGGAGGAGCGAGATGCGGCGCGCAAGATCTCGGTGGACCAGAAGACTGCTCTTGCCACTGCGCAATCCGAGATCGCGCGGCTGAACGGCGAGCTCGGAAAGGTCCAGGCTGCTATGTCCGAGATGAAGACGCGCTTCATCGAGGCGACCAAGAAGCAGAAAGAAACCCTGGACCAGTCGGTGGCGCGCGCAGATAACGCCGAGACCGAGCTAGGTCTTCTCCGGTCGCGTTCTGATACTTGGCTCAACGAACTCACCGTGCTGAACCGGGACCTCAACAGTGAGTAATCCGACATCCCTCTTCTCCTGTTACTTCCTTTACTTGCTGTTGCTTTTCTTATGACTTAGCCGTTTGACAGCTCTTCTTTTTAAAGGAGAATTTGAGCACTCCCGGGAAGCTGCCGCCAAAGCTGTTGCCACCTTCCGCGAGAAGCGCGCCGGGAAGGGTCCCATCTCGGATGACTGGGACATCGAGGATCACCTCGTCGCCCTGAAGGCCCGGATAGTACCACTCCGGTCTATCGGGACAGATCTGCTCAGCGCCGCGGTCCACGTCCACGGCGCACTGTGGCCAAGTATCTGGGGGACGCTCTCGCTTCCCGAGCTCTCGAGCGCACTTCGGGGTGACGGGAGGCGCATCCACGCCTGGAAGCTTTCCGGTGCGCGAGCTGGCGCCGATCAGGTCTTGACCCAAGTACTCAGCTGGTACGAGGGTCTCGATCTTGAGGCAATCCTGCGCCTGCGGACGGTCTCTTCGTGGGTCACCGATACGGAGAAGATCCAGCGCCGACAAGAGGTGGCGCACCGTATCGCCACGTGGTCAAGCTTCCGCACGTTCACCGCCAGCGTCATCCCTTCTGACTCGGAATCGGACTACGAGGACGACGAAGATGATGCCGCTTCCGGCGAGGCGGAAGACGAAGCCGCTGAAGGAGATGACGCTGCTTCCGGTGGCGCGCCCGAGAAGGTGGTTCACCGGGATGCAGTGACTTCGCCAAGATCTGAGGCCCCCGAGACCGAGGTGCTTCCCGAAGCCCCGAGTAGCGCTGCCGTCATCGAATCCGAAGTCGCCCCCGCTGCTGCCGCTGGCCCTGCTCCCGAGGTCGTTGCTCCCGAGGTTGCTGCTCCCGAGGTCGCTGCTCCCGAGGTCTCCGTCGAGAAGCCGACTTCCCCTACGGCTTAAAACACTTAAGTAGCAAATTCGTTAAATCCCCGGGATGCCGGGTGCAAGATGTATCGTACACTTATGTTATTTCTGTTTCACCGTGAACTATTTATTCGAACACTTTATGTCAACGTACTCAGCTTTTAGTTCCCGAATTGCCTTTCATGTTTACCGTACTTAGGTAATTTCTGCTCTTGTCTACCATTTCGGCGTTCGGTGTTCGACAGTCGAGTCACAAAACTCCACATACGGCATACATTACTTTAAACCCATCCGAGTTCCTACTAACCGAATTCCCGACATAAAAAACAACTTAGTAAAAACAAGCATGCCGGATAAGTTCCTGCTCCAAGTCCCCGAGACCATTTTCGTGTTCCCCACCTTCCCTCTCTTTGCTCTTGACTACCATTTCGGCGTTCGTCAGTCGAGTCACAAGATGATTTCACATGACATACATTACTTTGACTTTGAGAATCGGATTCGGAACTTTCCCGGCATGCACACAGTAAAATATAAGATAACTATCTGGCAGTCCCCGGGTTCCTTCCCGGGATGCCGGTAGAAAACAGTAAATGAACTTGACAAAAATAACAAGATATGCACGTAACCAGGCAGTCCCCGGGTTCCTCCCGGGGTGCCTTATTTTCATTGATATTTGAGAATTGAAATACAACATACACTGAACCTTTTACGTGTAAAAGGGGCGAAGCAGAGCTACATTCCATGGACGTTTGGTTTCCTCACCGGATTTGTCCATTACACCTTTCCTAGCCTCATGTGCATCTACAAGGTAATAAGAATCATTGTGCAATGCTCTGCTTATCACAAAAGGCCCCTCCCACGGAGGTGATAGTTTATGCATTCCGGCCGTGCGTTGGATGAGCCTCAGCACCAGATCTCCCTCCCGGAACACCCTCGGGTGCACTTTCCGGCTATGATAGCGACGGAGGTTCTGTTGATAAATTGCCGACCGAGATAGTGCCAATTCTCTGGCCTCTTCGAGTAAATCTATATCATCTTCTCGGGCCTCCTTTGCTTCCGTCTCGGTGAACATTGTCACTCTCGGGGAATCGTACTGTATGTCGGTTGGGAGTACTGCCTCAGCCCCGTATACCATGAAGAATGGGGTGTACCCGGTAGATCTATTCGGTGTAGTCCGGGGACCCCATAGTACTGCCGGTAACTCCTCTATCCAGCATCTTGGAGTTCTCAATAGTGGTTCGATCAAGCGAGCTTTGATGCCGGCTAAGACTAAGGCATTTGCCCTTTCGACTTGCCCATTTGCTTCCGGGTGTGCAACTGATGCTACATCCAGCCGGATTCCCTTCTCAGCACAAAATCGAGCGAACTCCCCTACAGCAAAGTTTGTTCCATTATCTGTGATAATGCTGTGTGGGTATCCGTATCTCAAGATAATGTCTTTCAGGAATTGCACAGCGGTGTGTCCATTGCACTTCCGGATTGGCTTGACTTCTATCCATTTTGTGAATTTGTCCACCATGACAAGTATATGTGTCATATTGCCCCTTGCCGGCTTGAATTGCCCTACCATATCCAAACACCATACTGCAAATGGCCAAGTGATGGGGATTGTTTTCAGTGCTGATGCCGGCATGTGTATCCGGTGAGCAAATCTCTGGCATCCCCCACACTTCCGGACAATGTCTTCTGCTTGCTGCAATGCAGTGGGCCAGTAGAACCCGTGCCAGAATACCTTTGCCACCAGGGCCCGGGATGATGCGTGATGTCCACATTCCCCTTGATGTATTTCCACCAGCATCTCTTGTCCTTCTGCCGGTTCCACACATCTCTGGAGTACCTCGGTGACACTTCTCTTGTATAGCTCTTGATTGATGACAGTGTATGCTTTTGATCTTCGCAGTATCTGCCGGGCTTCCACTTCATTTTCCGGGAGAGTTCCCTCCAAGATGTAAGCCATAATGGGCTGTGCCCATCCCGGGACAGGTCTCTCCGGGAACATGGGAACGTCTATGTCCATTGGTTCTGCCGACATCACCTCTATCATCATCTTTCTTTGCCTCTCCGAGCACCGGGACGCAGTCCCCGGGTTCGATGTTATGCTTCCGACATCTACTTCCATGGGCACGGCATCTGAACCAGGCTCCTTGGGGATGAAGATAGATTCCGACTCGGGTGAGGGTTGGATAGATGGCTTCCTCAAATGCTCCAGAGCTATTCCGGGTGGGATTGCATCCCGGGATGACCCTAGTTTGGACAAGACATCTGCTGCTTCGTTTTCTCCTCTGGGTACATGCTTGAACTCGCATCCTTCAAAAAATCCAGATATTTTTTGCACATGAAACCTGTATAAGGCCATGTTTGCATCAAGAGCATCCCAATTGCCCGACACCTGTTGGATTACAAGGTCCGAGTCACCAAAACACTCTATCCGGCGGATGCCGATTTCCTTGGCGACGTTCAGTCCATGAACCAAGGCCTCATATTCCGCGACATTATTAGATGCCCGAAAATGAATCTGCAGCACATACTTCAGTACATCTTGCTTTGGGGAAGTGAGGACCACTCCTGCACCCAATCCGATCTTAGCTTTTGAGCCATCTCGGCCCAGTCTCGGCCCAGTCTACCAAAAAGTCCGGCAGCGCCTGCGACTTGATGGCATCTCGTCTCTCATATGCCGGAGCGTATGGAGACAACTGGATGGCCCATTTGGCTACCCGGCCGCTAGCATCCTTGCAACCGATGATTTCGGCGAGAGGAGCTTCGCATACCACTGTGACCGGATGTTCCTGAAAGTAGTGCTTGAGCTTGGTCACTGCCATGTACACCCCATATGCCATCTTCTGGTAGTGCGGGTAGTTCTGCTTTGATTCCGAGATCACCTCACTGAGGTAATACACCGGTCTTTGTATCAGCTTGCCCCCTTCTTCCCTTTCTACTACCATCGCCACACTGACTACCCGGTTAGTTGCAGCAATATACAGCAGCATGGGTTCCTTGGGTAACGGGGATGCCAACACAGGTGCTGTTGAGAGCATTCTCTTCAGGTCATTGAATGCCGCATCAGCTTGCGGGGTCCAAATAAATGTTTTGCTCTTCTTAATCAGTTGATACAGAGGCAAGGCCTTCTCCCCAAGTCGGCTTACAAACCGACTTAGGGATGCCAGACATCCGGTAAACTTCTGCACATCCTTGAGACGTACGGGCAACTTC
Organism: Poa annua; assembly: GCA_026929855.1. Taxonomy (NCBI): domain Eukaryota; kingdom Viridiplantae; phylum Streptophyta; class Magnoliopsida; order Poales; family Poaceae; genus Poa; species Poa annua. Next base: position 87,068,068 of record CM049430.1, read on the forward strand.
ATGCTCTCAATAGCACGGATTTTACCCGGGTTGACCTCGATTCCCCGGCTTGAGATGAGGAAACCGAGTAACTTCCCTGCTGGCACACCAAATGTGCACTTATCCGGGTTCAACCTCATCCGGAATCTTCTCAAGTTCTTAAATGTTTCCCTCTAATCATCTATTAACGAGGCTTTTTCTTTTGTTTTTATGACTATGTCATCGACATAGACCTCGGCATTTCGGCCTATTTGGTCATGCAAGCATTTCTGCATGCATCTCTGGTATGTAGCACCAGCATTTCTCAACCCGAAAGTCATAACACGATAGCAATAAGCCCCATAAGGGGTAATGAAAGCAGTTTTTAATTGATCATCCGGGTTCAAAGGTATCTAGTGAAAACCAGAATAAGCATCTAGAAAAGTTAAAATCTCACTCCCGGCAGTGGAGTCTATCATTTGATCTATCCGGGGCAGCGGAAAGGGATCTTTCGGGCATGCCTTGTTGAGGTTGGTGAAGTCGATGCACATGCGCCACACCTTAAGCAGGAGGGGATCATCTTTCTTCTTCTCCACCAGGACCGGATTTGAGATCCAATCCGGGTGCAGTACCTCCATGATGAATCCGGCGGCCAGCAGTATAGCCAGATTCTCCATGACAGCAGCTCTTCTCTCATCCGAGAGGCGCCTAGTTGGTTGCTTCACCGGCTTCGCATCCGGTCTAACAAATAGAGAGTGCTCAGCCAACTCCCTCGGGACGCCTTGCAGATCGTCACTCGACCACGCAAAGGCATCCCGATTCTCACGGAGGAAGTCGACGAGCTCGCCTTCCTATTTGCTGTCCAGGTTGCTGCCAATAATAACTTGGCGCTCCGGGTTGCAGGGGTCCACGCACACCTTCTTGGTCTCCTTGGGGGGCTGAAATGACGCCCCCTGCTCCGGGTTCACCATCCCGGGCATTCCGAGTTGAGAGGTCTTGGCCATCGCCACCACCTGCTGGATCCTCTTCTTCTCTTCTGCGATCACCAGGGACTCAGCTAAGCACGATCCCGCCGAGGCACACTCCATGGAGCGCTTGTGGTCTCCCGGGATGGTGATCACACCGTTGGGTCCCGGCATCTTCATCTTGAGATAGCCCACGTGAGTCGAGATCATGAACTTGGCGAGGGCTGGTCTGCTGATTAGGGCGTGATACGGGCTCTCGAGTTCCACGACCTCGAACTCCAAGCTCTCGGTTCGGCAGTTCTCCCGAGTTCCGAATAGCACTTCGACCCAGATCTTTCCCATGGGCGAGCACGAGACCCCGGGCACAATGCCATGGAAGGTTGTCTCGGTGGGCAGAAGGGTGTTCATGGATACTCCCAGCTTCAGCATCGTGTCCTTGTACATGATGTTGATGGCACTGCCATTGTCAATCAGAACCCGGCTGAAATGGACGTTGAGGTTTGGTCCGACAAAAGTTGGGTCTACCACCAAGGCATATGCTCCCGGCTTGGGCATAACCCGGGGGTGATCCTTCCGGCTCCAGGTGATCTCCATCTCGGACCAGTGCAAGAATTTGGGCACCGCCGGGATCACAGCATTCACCTCCAGGGCACGCTGCCGCACACTCTTTCGGTCAGTGGGCTCGGTCACAAAGACCACATAGCTCTGATGCGCTTCCCGGTAGTTGCTCTGCTGATGTCCGGATTGGTTACCGTTGTCGTTCCGGGTATGCACCACATTCACTGGGCGAGGTGGGGGTCCTCTCGGAGGAGGGGGAAGTCGCACAGCATTGGCCCCCGACGTCGGAGGAGGGCGTCTCGGGATGTTGGGCCGAGATGCCGGAGCATTCTGCCGAACAGCTCCCGAGTTGCCCTCATGCAACGTGCGCTGATACCAGCTGCACTGCCGAGTAGAATGGTTTGCGGGCTTGTTGGCCTCCAGAGTGTGGTAGCAGCATGGCTTGTTCAGCATTTCCTCATACGTCAGGGGCTTCTTCTGCTCCACCCAAGTCTTTTGCACCTCCTGACTTTGACCCCAAGCCGGGCCACTTGTCTTTTGACGCTGGCTGTTGCCGGCATCCTCCTGCTCCCGGGTCACTGCTGCGACATGCTGCGCGGCATGGTGGTACTCGGCTGATTCCTCTTGTGGCCGAACTCCTGGCGATCATGGCTCCTGCTCGGTCCCGAACGCTGAGGTCCCGCATTCCTCCTGTTGGAGTCTCCGACATCCACCAGGGGTTGCATGGGATCTCCAAGCGTATAGGTGTCGGCGATGCGCATGGTTTCAGCCAAGGTGGTTGGCATCTTTCTCTGCAATTTCTGCCACAGCATCGAGCCATGCCGGCATCCTTGCGCAAACCAGGAGATGGCCTGTGCCTCCACCACTCCTTCGCAAGAGTTGCGAATATTGCTCCACCGGGTAAGGTACTCCCGGTCAGTCTCATTGCTCCTTTGCCTACAGATGGCGAGCTGCTGAGGTCTGTTGGGCCTCTTGTACGTGCTGGTGAAGTTGCTGATGAATGCCTCTTCAAAGTCTAACCAGCAGTCTATACTGCCAGTTCTCAGATTGTTCAACCAGATCCGGGCTGGTCCTTCCAACATCTGCGGTACATAACGTACCGCCCATCGTCTGTTTCCACCGGCTATGCTTACTGCTGTTACATAGTCGGTTAGCCAATCCTCCGGCTTCTTGCTACCGTCATAGGTCTTGGCACCTCGGTTGAGCTGAAAGTTCCGAACAGGAGGTTCCCGCATGATCCGAGGTCCAAAGCAGGCAGGTCCCGGAGGTCCTTGCTCTTCCACCAACTCGGATTGGTGAATCCGGTCGAGCCGGAATCTGGCGTCTGCCGGGTTCAACTGCCTGGTCCCTATCCGAGATCCCAAAGGGTTCTCGTCTGGCTGATATCCGAGCTGCTGCAACCTCGAGTTGCCATCGTTGAGCGTGTCCTGCGCAGGGGCTAGGGACTGCTGGGGGACGGAGATGACCTCCCTCTGCGGGTTTCCCTGAGCGTGAGGAGGATTCCGGGGAGGATTACCACGGCTAGCCGGGTTATTATTTCCTACACCCAGGTTACCATCCCCACGGGTACTTCCCGCCTGTCCCGAGTTACGCTGTCCGGCCTGCCCGGCTTGCTGGATACCGGCGAAAGCCGGATCATATGTCTGTAGCTGTTTGTTCTTCCCGGAACCTCGACTCCGGCTTCGGCTCTTGCTCTTGTTCTTGCTTCTGCTCGGATGTGGGGAAGAGGCCTCCCCATCCGACTTCTGGCTGTCGGGTCTGGCTGAGTACACCTGGGATCCTGCCCCGGGGTTCTTCTTCTTGAAGGCCAGATTCTGACGATTGGCTTCGATCACCAACTCGTTTACCCTCTCCTGCTGCTTGCGCAGTGCTTCACCGGATAGCCCCACCAACTCGGCCATGGCGGCTTCGGCGGCCCTAAGAGTTTTCGTCGGTGAGCTGTACACCGGCTTCCCCGCCGAAATCCGACTTCCTGTGTTACTGGTGGTGGCTCCACCAGCCAGCTCCTCATTCACCATTCTTCCTTTCTTGCGCAGATCTGCAATGCGCTTCTCCCGGGAGTCTATCTTAGGGAATCCGTGAGCTGCATTGTACTCCCGGAGGCTAGCGCTGAGCTCACGGCGGATCTCGGCGATCTCCTGCGCTTCTGCGAGTAGCAACTTCCGCTGCTCCTCTAACTCAGCCGAAGTGACTTGAGCATCGGTTCCGACAGCTGCTGGTACAGCCAACTTAGCCACGAGTCCCGAGAGGGGATCCGGACGGCGTCACGGATGGGATGACTGCGGATCTCCATCCCGGGCCGCAGGCCTCTCCTGCGGGGGTTTGGCCAAACGGGGGTGTCCGTAGGTATCGCCGTCAGCATCTTGATACTCCTCCTCGGTGGCCGCGACCATCATCACTGCGACGGAACTCGGGGGACGTCTGGCACGCAAACCCCGAGCTGCGCAGAGCATGGGAGGATCCTCAGCTTCCAGAACCACGTCCGGGTAGCTACAGACAACCTCGGTGGCCACGTAGGTGGTGAAACCACCGAAATCGATGAGACATCCGTTCACCGGAAACGGTTTGTTCCGGAAACACCCTGCATTGTCTGTTCCGGAGACATCTTCGAGAAGCTAGTTCTTAGAGGAACCACCCGCTTATGTCTGTGCTGCGATTGTGAGGGCCGGGGGTGTCTATTTATAGCTGCCAGAGCTGACCCTTGCGTCTGCCAGGAGGCACTTTGTCCTCTGCCAGCACTCAGGGGTCAGTCTGCCCTTTCAGCACTCCAGGAGGTGTTCATTGTTGTCGCCAAAGGTCAAGTACTGTTGATATTTACTGGATTAATCCGGGATCTGCCCCTACCCGGGGGGTAGCCCCCCGACAACACCTTCGCCCGTGCGCCCTCCTGGTTTTGAAGCCTCGCCCGAGCCAGACACGCCGCCTATCGTCTCCTCCACGGCTCTGGAAAATCAGCACCCCGCTCAGCTCCGTGGGCCGTTGTTCGTGCCCAGTACAGCGCCGCTGCTCTCACCGCCAATGTCCTCGCCACCTTCTCGCCCTGCCAAGCGGAGAATGGCGCTCACCGGCATGGTGATGGCACGCACACGCACCGGTGGATTCTCGATGCGTCGTGTTAGCCAACGCGCCAAGGCCAAGCGCAAGGAGGCTCCTGTGGCCAAAGAGGCCGAGGCATTGGTCTGCCGTGGCCTGGGCATCATCAAGGACGGCCACGTCGTCACCGCCGAGGCCCTCGAGCGCTTCGCTAGCATGTTCAAGGACATGGCAATGCCTGAAGTCATCCTTGCGCTGCAAGCTCTCTTCAAGCTGGGCTCGCCGATGGATGCTGCCATCCAGGACGCACTGATCGGGCATGGAGGAGCCCAGGGCTTGGACGTGGATGCCACGGCCGAAGCAGCTGCTCTGTCTGCTGTTTAGTCTCACCCGTTGCTTGCTGTTGTGGGTCCATTTAGTTTCTCATGTTAGGAATCCTTGTTAATCTGTTGTGTTGGAACGTGCGTGGGTTGAATGATGATGATCGGAAAGAGGCTGTGAACGACACAATTGCTTCCTCCTCCCGTCAAGTAGTGTGTCTCCAAGAAACAAAGCTTCAAGATGTCACGACAGCTGACGCTTATTTTCATTGGGGGAAATAGGTTGCGTGGCTTTGCACATAGACCTGCCGTGGGCACCAGGGGCGGCATCCTTTTGCTTTGGGATGACTCGTCCGTCCAGGTTGCCGATGTCGTCGCAACCGAGTTTTGTTTGTCGGCCACCATCCGTGTTGCCAACTACGACGCCGACTTCCGAGTAACCACCGTTTACGGGCCAACGGCCTCCAATAGGAAAGACGACTTCTTCGCCGAGCTCCTTGCGCAAAAGCCCCCCACGGGGTGCCGATGGCTTGTCCTTGGTGACTTCAACCAAATCCACCGTGCAAGAGATAAAAACAATACGAATGTCAATCGCGCCCGCATCTCGCGTTTCCGTAAAGCCCTCAACGATTGTGAGCTAAACGAAATCCATCTTCAAAATAGGAGGTTCACATGGAGCAATGGGAGAAGAAACCCCACCCTCTCCAAGCTCGACGCCATGTTTTGCAACCCGGAATGGGAACTTCGGTTTGGCACGCATGTCCTTCATGATCTCTCATCGTCCCTATCCGACCATTGCCCTCTACTTCTAGCCGATGTTAGTGGGCCTTACAAGCCGAGAACCTTCCGCTTCGAGAATTTTTGGCTTCGCTTGCCGGGCTTTGACGACCTTGTGAAGACTTCTTGGGATGCCCCCATCACCCACACCGAGCCATGCCATGTTCTCTTCCATAAGCTCAAGCGGCTAGGTTCCTTCCTCTCAACATGGAGCCGATCCTTGTTCTCCAAACCAAAGGTCCTTCTCCATGCGGCTCTTCTTGTCATACTACAACTTGACCTTGCACAAGAATCACGTCAACTCTCCGGGGAGGAACATGAGCTCCACTCGCTTCTTAAACGGAAGGTCCTTGGCCTTTCCATCGTTGAGAGGGCTAGAAAAAAGCAATGCTCTAGGGTCCAAAACCTCAAGGAGGGCGACGCAAACACAAAGTTTTTTCACCTCAAGATCAATTGGAAGAGACGCAAAAATCACATCCACCGCCTCAAGCATAACAATGGTTGGGTCACGGAGCACGAGCATAAGGAGAGCATTATAATTTATACATGACCACTTTGAGGCCGCTCTCGGAGGCGGCATGGGTAGAAACCGTGATTTCAATTGGGACGAGTTACATTTTCAAAATCCGAACATGGATGGGTTGGCAAGACCCATCACCAAGGAGGTGGTGAAGCTTGCGATTCTTGCCATGCCTAGCGACAAGGCGCCGGGACCGGACGGCTTCACCGGGGGGTTCTTTAAGAGATGTTGGGACTGAAGGGGTTACGGTGCAGAAAACAATAATTTTTCTAGCGAACGGAACCCTAACTAGCCAGGATCTATCTATCTAGTACATGCGATAACGGTGGCGGAACGGGTTACATTACCTCCATGTAGACCGATAGCGGGGATTACGCTCCCGCACAAGCGTTGACGATGAAGTCGTCCGTAGCCGACCTCGAGGTCGTGGAGAACTTGCCGCGATGTCGGAGTCGATGACGCCGGGGTGTCGATGATGATCTGCGTCGACGGGCGTCGGGCGGAAGAAGGCAGAGCGCCAGCACCAGGGCTGGTGCGCCGGCAGCAGAGGGGGGGAGGCGCGGCGGCTGCAGGGGGCGAGACGACGTCGCCCAAGCTCCTCAAAAGAGATGCCTCCGAGCACTCACAAACATACGGAGCTTAGCGACAACTCCCGGTCATTCAGATCCAGCTGAAATCGCAGGAGTAGATCTTATCTGGAATCCCGCAGAGCAACGGCGCTCTGCGGTATGGCTTAGGTGGAGAGAGACCCCTTTCCTCAGCTCGACGCGGCTCCAACTTGGGAACCACGAGATCGAGAGAGAAATCGGGAATTAATTGTATTTTCCTATGAATTAAATCAATTAATATGCCTTGGTATATAAAGGGGGAAGGGGGTGTGCCAACCCCCTTGGCTCCCCCATGTGGGACTAAAGGAGGAGAGGGGAGGGGGGGTTCGGCCGAACCCCCCTTTGGGCTTTCCCACTCCTAGTCCAACTCGGACTAGGAGGCCCAAGCCTCCCTTCCTTGTGGGGTGCGGTTTCCCCCTCTTGGGCCCTCTTAGGGCCCATGTAGGTGGGAGCCCCCTTTTTCCTTTATTTAATTAATATTAAATTAATATAAAATTCCCATTAATTCATAATTAATATATTTATATATAATTCAATATCCCTTGACTCCGAAACTATTTCGGAACCATCCGAACAACTTTCGGACATTCCCGGAACCATTCCATACCTCCCCGGAACTCCTTCCGGACCACCAGAACTCTTTCCGGATCATTTCTCTCTCTCCAACAAACTCCTATAAATTTCCAGAACATATCTCCTAGCGTCGCTAAGACCTTAAGTTTGTTACGCTACGGTTCGAGAACACTCCAGACGTGGTCGAGACACTCCGCTCACCAATGATCGTCAGTGATACCTGGAAATATATGACGACCCCTGTGCATTCCACGAATATCGTCGTTGAACCATAAATATGATATTCATTCCCTTTGTCTCTGCGATACTACCTTGTCCGAGATATGATCGCAGACACACCGATGCCTTTGTTGTATCTCGTTACCGACGAAGGTTATTAAATCGTCTGTGATATTACATCCCCATGACCTAGTCATAAGCTGCGCAGCTATATAGATGCAATATCACCGAGTGGGCCCAGAGTATCTTTCCATTACAAGAATGAACAAATCCCGCTCTTGATCCTTACGTCTTGATGCTCTTTTGGAATACCCAAGATGGACACCGTTATTGTCATGCTATATAAGACACAACGTTTGATGCTCTCAAAGTACCCCTACGAAGCATTAATAAGTACGGTCTCACGGTCTAAGGAATAAGCTATCATATTCTTATCTATTGCAAATGACAAACATCGTAATACGATCTTATTGCAATACTTTGCGTATGTCCACCACCTTATTCAACTAACAAGATGACCCCATTGTCAACCGACGTCATTGTCCTTGATCGGGAATCTCGATCAACTGTTGCCCAATGGACTAGCTCATATAGAGGCTTGCTAGGGACCTGGTTGTCTATGTATCACACGTGTATTAACAATTCCGATTAATACAGTTATAGCATAATACATAAACCTATTATAAACTTATGAGATAATGCAATAAATACTACTTATTTATTTGCCTCTAGGGCATATCTCCTTCAGTCTCCCACTTGCACTAGAGTACAAATAAACCAGCTGCATTTTACTTTATCAAAATCCCTTATCAAATAAGAATCATTTGATGATGCTTGCTTGTGGAAAAGTGTTACTGCACAATCCATGATTGTGCATGCTTTTGCGATTCACTGACATCAACTTGCTTGATATCACCATGTTGTCCAATAACATATATGTAACTACCGTAACTAAGTGAGACTCCTGTTTCCCAGCGCTTACTCGGATCATACTAACCAGATAACTGCCCTGAAAAACGCACTCAGTCTTATAGAGCCCCTTGTAACAATTACAAACTCGCGATATCTACATACATTCACACCAATATAGAAAACTTGACATTCAAATGGCAATCCCTTAACTAACGCACGTCTACTTCCAGTAAATTCCAAATTTACTTTCATAACTGCTCTTATTCCAAGAACATCGGTTATATTTCATCGATAAGATAATATGGTTTCTGTATGATGTCTAATATTACATAATAGACCCATATGTCATACAACCATTACTTTCATGCATCATTACTCTTAATGATCAATTGGATTCCAAAGGACCATCTTTTTGATTCTATTCTGACTCCTCAGATATAATCCAAAACAACTCGACTAACTATTTAAAATTCCCGTTCTATTTCAAAATAGACACTAACTTTCAAATAGTTTCACAACTTCATCCTATTCTATTGGTACATTTTCACAATGTGCTAACTACACAAGATGAATTCGACTCCCACTCAAATTATGTCTCCACATATTTGACAACACGAGCTCCCACTCAAAAACGTTTCATCCACATATTTGAGTTCCTGAGCTCCCACTCAGAAATATGTTCTTTACATATTCCACCTGAGTAAACTAACTATGACTCCCACTTAAATCGATATTTTGGCCAAACCAAAAATCATTGATCTACCATCAATCCGAATTTAATACAAACTATAGTATTACATTAATACAAATCCCTCAGACTTCAAGCATGTCTACATAAATGTAGTCAACAAATTTGATCTTGTCCAAGACACATTTCTTGACAAGACATTCCACCGCGTCTTTCTTATAGTCACATTTTCATATAACACTTTATATGACGATTAAACAATCTTATTCCTCTAATAAGAATTGCAGCAACAATTACTCTCTTAATCCTTTCAAATGTAACTTTGAATTTTCAGACTCAAAAAGTCTTTGTTCGTATTCCGATATTTTCTCAACTTTCTTTGTATTCATAAGGTGCATCTTGATCTGTCAACAAGATCCGAAACACTTAATACAGTGATGTGACCTGACAGCAATATCAAACATAACAACACTTTATTTAGAAGTTTCTCTCATGAAAATATTATGATCTTTATGAAGAGGATTGCAAGCAGAAAACAATTTTCTAGTCTCCCTCACTCTTAATCACTAATCTTTCATTAGCAGACATATACTCTTTGGAACACCTTCCAACAAAAGTCTGACACTTTATTCCAAACTTCTAATTCCAATCCATAAACCATAATTCGAAAAGTCATCTTTTCTCGGAATTGCATAGACAACAAACTGAACTTTGTTTCTAATTGGTTTTGGAATACACTCTCATCCAATGCGAGCAATCTACAAAGAACCACTCATGTATATTCCGAATTATCGCATAATCATATACATGAGCTTGTGTCTAACGCCCAAAGTGCCTTCATCAAGAAACGGAGCATTCGTGACAACTTTCTTTATGTGAAGAACTTGGCTAGGAGGTTTCACAAGGGCAAGATACCCTCTCTACTCTTCAAGATTGACATCCGGAAGGCTTTCGACTCCGTTAGGTGGGACTACATCCTTGACCTCCTTCAACGATGAGGCTTTCCACCTCGATTCCGTAATTGGATTGCCGCTTTGTTCTCCTCCGCATCCTCGCGGGTCCTCTTCAATGGTGTGGCCGGCTGTCGGGGGGCTACCCCCCGGGTAGGGGCAGATCCCGGTGTAATCCAGTAAATATCAACAGTACTTGACCTTTGGCGACAGCAAGGGACACCTCCTGCTGTGCTGAAAGGGCAGATTGACCCCTGAGCGCTGGTAGAGGACAAAGTGCCTCCTGGCAGGCGCAAGGGTCAGCTCTAGCAGCTATAAATAGACACCCCCGGCCCTCACAATCGCAGCACAATCGTGAGCGGGTGGTTCCTCTAAGAACTAGCTTCTCGAAGATGTCTTCGCCGGTAGGCTAAGACATCTTCGGGAGGCTAGGCCTAGAGATACTCATCCTGAGACGAGCTCGGACGTCTCCGGGAAGGATCCCGGATCTAGGACTCCGGGGAGACTCTCGGGTGGAGATGTACTCGGCTTTACCGGATAGGTATTCCGGGTAAGTACTAACCGGAATGTGTGTCTCGGTCTTGATCTTATACAGAAGAGGCTCAGTGGCAAGCAAGGAGGTATCCGGGGTAAGGGCTCCCGGTAGACCGTCAACGGTCCGTAGCAGGCTTTCCCGTTTATAGCGGGGGGAAGTACCATTCCGCCTGACACGGAAGCATGGTCACCTCCCGCCTGACACGGAAGCATGGTCACCTCCCGCCTGACACGGGAGCGCGTCACCCGGTACGATCGTGGTACGACAAGACCTGACATGCCTAGCCCGGCAATCCGGAAAAGGCTATCCGGGATGGGCAAAGACATGTCTTGTCTCTGACAAGGGGACAATGATGATGCAGGACGGCGCCTGCCGTCCTTAACGAGATGATGACGAAGGGGCTACACCGGATAGTCCGGCGACTAGGTCGCACTAGCCGGTGACGACATCCCGGTTAGGCCTGTCCGGTGGGGCCAAGCCAAGTTAGGGTTTCCGGCCCTCCTGGCCGGACCTCTATAAAAGGCGCCATAACTGCTCCTGAGAGGGAGAGACCAACTTCAGAGCCAAAGCTATAGTCGCATTTACTCTTAGAGCAGTTACTCCTTCTCACCTTGAGTTCATCTAGTTCTTTGTACTTCTTCCGTTGACAGATCTTGTAGCAAGTTGTAGTTCTTGTACCACCAATATATAGAGAGGAAAGGCAGGAGTAGGGGTGTTACCTCATCACGAGGGCCCTGAACCTGGATATATCGTGCGCGTGTTCTGTGCCTTCGTGCATTTCTTTGTGTTTGTTAGATCTTCCCCTTTGCTCTTTGTTCTTGTTCCCTGTTCTTGGGAGATCTCGGTTTTACCGGGATCCTCCCCGTGTGAGCTCTTCAGCTCGCTATCCCTCCCCGGATCCACCAACGTCCATCGGCCCCACAAATTAGCCATCCTATGGCATCTGCCGTGACACCACCACGACAGTTGGCGCCCACCGTGGGGCAGACAGAGGCGTTGGCTGGTGTACACATCCGGACGGGCTCCCCCGTTCGTTTCGACGTTCGGGTTCTCTCTGGCCTAGTCGTAAGGCTAGGGGAGATGGATTTCGTCTGCGACAACGCAGGGTGCTTCCGGAACAAACCATTTCCGGTGAACGGATGTCTCATCGATTTCGGTGGTTTCACCACCTACGTGGCCACCGAGGTTGTTTGTAGCTACCCGGACGTAGTCCTGGAAGCTGAGGACCCTCCCATGCTCTGCGCTACTCGGGGTCTGCGTGCAGGTCGCCCCCCGAGTTCCGTCGCAGTGATGATGGTCGGGGCAACCGAGGAGGAGTACCAAGATGCTGACGGCGATACTGACGGCCACCCCCGTTTGGCCAAACCCCCGCAGGAGAGGCCTGCGGCCCGGGATGGAGATCCGCAGTCATCCCATCTGCGACGTCGTCCGGATCCCCTCTCGGGACTCGTGGCTAAGTTGGCTGTACCAGCAGCTGCCGGAGCAGATGCTCGAGCCACTTCGGCTGAGTTAGAGGAGCAGCGGAAGTTGCTACTCGCTGAGGCGCAGGAGATCGCCGAGATCCGCCGCGAGCTCAGCGCTAGCCTCCGGGAGTACAATGCAGGACACGGATTCCCTAAGATAGATTCCCGGGAGAAGCGCATTGCAGATCTGCGCAAGAAAGGAAGAATGGTGAATGAGGAGCTAGCTGGTGGAGCCACCACCAGTAACACTGGAAGTCGGATTTCCGCAGGGAAGCCGGTGTACAGCTCACCGGCGAAAACTCTTAGGGCCGCCGAAGCCGCCATGGCCGAATTGGTGGGACTATCCGGTGAAGCCCTGCGCAAGCAGCAGGAGAGGGTAAACGAGTTGGTGATAGAGGCCAATTGTCAGAATCTGGCCTTCAAGAAGAAGCACCCCGGGGCAGGATCCTAGGTGTACTCAGCCAGACCCGACAGCCAGAAGTCGGATGGGGAGGCCTCTTCCCCGCATCCGAGCAGAAGCAAGAGCAAGAGCAAGAGCCGGAGCCGGAGTCGAGGTTCCGGGAAGAACAAGCAGCTACAGACATATGATCCGGCTTTCGCCGGTATCCAGCAAGCCGGGCAGGCCGGACAGCGTAACTCGGGACAGGCGGGAAGTACCCGTGGGGATGGTAACCTGGGTGTAGGAAATAATAACCCGGTTAGCCGTGGTAATCCACCCCGGAATCCTCCTCACGTTCAGGGAAACCCGCAGAGGGAGGTCGTCTCCGTTCCCCAGCAGGCCCTGGTCCCTGCAGACAGGCTCAACGATGGCAACTCGAGGTTGCATGTAACGCCCCGGGATTTATCCCCAATTAGATTTTGTTTGTTTTTCTTTTTGCATCAACATGACATCATCATGCATCATTTTATTTGTCAATCTTGAATTTAAATTGTTGCATTTTAATTCATCTCCATTTAAATTTCTTTTCCACTTTTAAATCTAATTGCAAATCAAATTAATTTAAATGTGATATTTAAATTCTTTTCAAATATTCAAATTAATATATTAAATTGTGTTTTGGAAACAATAAGTAAATTGCATATTTTAAAACAAAAACTATTTTGTAAAGTTTCTCTATACAACTTCTTTTTCTATTTTGTTTTAAAATATAAAAACAGAAAAGAATTAAATAAAAGAAATAAAAACCAGAGAGAAAAACATTACCTGGGCCACTTCTCTCCTTCTTGCCCACCTTCTTTTCCCTGGCCGAAGCCCACCCTTGGCCCATCTAGCTCTTAGCCCAGCCCACCCCCTCTCTCCATGTCGTCTTCTCCGTACGGGAGAGAGACTTTCCAGCGAGGCAGGGAGAGCCAGCCATGGCTGCCCCCATCCCACCTGCTCCCTCCACCTTTCCCCCTACTACTTTAGCCGCACCCTCTCCCCTCCTGGAACCCTAGTTCCTCTCCCTCCTTCCCCTCCGCAGCGCCGCCTCCCTCCCCTTCTTCCTCCATCCTCTGTTTTTCTTCCCACCAAAGATCGCCATGGCCGGAGCTCGAGAAGCTCGCCCAGCCATCACCATGGTCGTTGCGGGTGCCTCCCAAGCGCGGGGATGGAAGCGGGTTATCTTCCTCGTCCAAATCGCTGCAGGAGCCGTGGCCGGAGCTGTCCGGGAGCAGCGCCAAGGTCCTCGTCACCGGCGTCGACTTCGTCCGGCCGGGAGCGCTCGACGTCCTCTCCTTCCACTTCTCCCCCACGTCTTCTTCAGCCTCCGAGCCGACCCCGACCCCCTCGGTGAGCTCCGGTCCTCCCTCTCCTTCCTCCCGTGCTCTGTGGACTCGCCCTCGCGCGGCCTGAGTAGATCGACGCCGGCGTCGCCGCGTCCAGCCTCTGTCGAGTTTCTCTGAAACTCTTTGCCGAATTCAGTTTCGACAGTATTCAGAACAGTAGGTTTGGTTCAAAAACAAAATGCCTCCTTTGTGAACAACAACACGATCCCGCTCCCCTGGCTAACAGCACCGGTCCTCCCAGCGCGCGCGGTCGCGAGCTCGATCCCCAGGCCGGCCGAATAAAACCCCCCTTTTCCCATTTTACTTTCGCCACTGACATGCGGGCCCCGCCTGTCATTGACTGCGGGAGCACGCACAGCACACACGCGCCCGCGTGGCACCTGGGCCCGCCTGGCAGCCGCAGGTGTGGACTTTGTTTCGGTGAGAAAGATTCTGAGGAGAATCTCTGCGCGGGAAACTTGCACCGGAGCCCCTGTATTCTTGTGTTTAGTGCTTAGCCCCTCACAGTAACTATTCCATCACCAACAGGTCCCTGCAAATAACAGAAACAACCCTAAACTTAATATGCTAATAACTTTTAATCTATAACTCCAAATAAAATAATCTTTATATGTTTTTATATCAGAAAAATGCAATGAATATTAATATGCCATTTGTATGCCATTTTGCATCTTTTATTTTAATTGCTTAGTGTAATTTATTTGTTGCACCTATATAATTAAATATGGATGTGTTGGGCTTTACCTAATAATTACCCTATTCCCTTTAATTTAATTACATCACCCATGCCATGTGTTGCCATGTTAACCAACATTTAATATTGCTGGTAAATAAATAACTTGCACCTAAATATTAATTGCTGGGGTTGCTTTCCCGCTTAATTTGGATTACCTGCATTGTATTGCATCTTGCCATGCCATGCATCATTCTCGTATGATCATGCTGAATCTTTTGCCGTAGTTGTAAAATGCATCTTTCACGCTTTCCAGTGTTTGTTGCTTCTTCGCGGATATGACGTTGAGATGTGTGAGCAACGACAAGATCTGCTTCCATGCGGGATTCCAGGCAAGCAAAATTTGCTTGTTTACCTATACATTGTCTTTCATTCCTGCCGTTGATCTCTGCTACCCTAGTTATCGATTCTTATCGCGATCCCATCACATGTTTATCCTCCAGCCTATACAGCTTTATCCCCACATCCTATCACCTGTTGTTTGTTTATCTGTTGGCCTCGCGAGTCGTAGCGCATGCTTAGAGTTGTTTGTGCGAGTCGTCTGTTGGTCTTATGTTACATCTGCTTAGTATGATAGAATATTCTACCTTAATAAAATGTTATATTATATTGGGGTATTATAATTAAAAGATAAGGCACCAGGCGGAAGGCCTTGCGAGGTGCTTTGTTCTGCTCAGTGTCGACCTAGGAACTGAGATTTTGTCCTCGGATCCAATTTTGAGCGCACTAACCACTTGTGGGAGGCCCAATGGAGCCCCCCTCGACTTTGAACAGATCCTCAGCTCGTCCATGTGCCGCAAGTAGTTCGGGTTTTCCATTCGCTCATATGCATGTGCATGATGATGATGATCGATGAGAGGTTACTTGGTACGGGGGGTCATATAGGGGTGGTGCGTACGTAGCGGACAGTTCCTACTGTGGTTTGAGCCGCATGGTGCGCAGGCACAAACTAATGAGTCCGCAATAGAGATTCGGCCGGACTCCTGACGCGGGTAACCACTCATATGGGTGGCACCTGGACTTGCTGTAGTGAAGGAATGAGTCGTGTTGAGAGGCCTTAGCGGGTTGATCATGCGAGTATGGGTACTGTAGTGCACCCCTGCAGGGTATAATCTTATCGATGAGCCGTGTCCACGGTTATGGACGACTTTGGTGATGATGCTGGCTAACAAGATCTAGACAACTTACACTTAATTAATGTTAATTAAATTGACTAGTAATATAGAAATTATTTTCACCATAAATTATAACTAAAACTGTTCAATGCGTGAGTTTCCCAAATTGCTTCCTCATATTTGGTTGAGGGGGTTAATTCGAGAATGGGTTATGATTGGTGGTAGTTGTAGATGGTTATTTTATGCGCTCTCTTATCTCTCTCTGATTAGACGGAAGTTGTAGCGTGTCTCTTTAGGTTGCTAGTGCTGCTGCCGCTAAGTCCACCTCCCCTATATTTTGGGAGATGGTGTAGAGAGTAGGCAAGTCGGTTTTGCTTGCCAGGGAGTGCCCTGACCCTCTTTTGGGATGTGCTTTATGTGCAGTTAACAGGTTTGAAGTCTGACGACGTTAGCTTGGAAATCCCTCCGGCTTGGCTGGGCAGGGATATGGCGCCATTGCTTATCTTCAGGACTCTTAGTCCAATTTGCATCTTATCCGTAGTCGGATACTATTCTGCTTCCGCTGTCATTTGTATCTTTGTATTGTATATTTGTATCTTGACTCGTTCGAGTCGTTGTTGTAATTTATCTTCTGTTGTATTTGTGGATGTATCGGAACTGTTGTAATGTTATCACAATTCCACCCACATAATGCGCATGTTTCGGCGTGCACATTATGTCTGGTGGGCGACCTAAAATCGTTATTATGCGGATTTCGGCGGGATCGCTTAAATCTACATAGTACCGATTTTAGGGCGTCACATTGCAGCAACTCGGATATCAGCCAGACGAGAACCCTTTGGGATCTCGGATAGGAACCAGGCAGCTGAACCCGGCAGACGCCAGATTCCGGCTCGACCGGATTCACCAATCCGAGTTGGTGGAAGAGCAAGGACCTCCGGGACCTGCCTGCTTTGGACCTCGGATCATGCGGGAACCTCCTGTCCGGAACTTTCAGCTCAACCGAGGTGCCAAGACCTATGACGGTAGCAAGAAGCCGGAGGACTGGCTAACCGACTATGTAACTGCAGTAAGCATAGCCGGTGGAAACAGACGATGGGCGGTACGCTATGTACCGCAGATGTTGGAAGGACCAGCCCGGATCTGGTTGAACAATCTGAGAACTGGCAGTATAGACTGCTGGTTAGATTTCGAGGAGGCGTTCATCAGCAACTTCACCAGCACGTACAAGAGGCCCAACAGGCCTCAGCAGCTCGCCATTTGTAGGCAAAGGAGCAATGAGACTGACCGGGAGTACCTTACCCGGTGGAGCAATATTCGCAACTCTTGCGAAGGAGTGGTGGAGGCACAGGCCATCTCCTGGTTTGCGCAAGGATGCCGGCATGGCTCTATGCTGTGGCAGAAATTGCAGAGAAAGATGCCAACAACCTTGGCAGAAATCATGCGCATCGCCGATACCTATACGCTTGGAGATCCCATGCAACCCCTGGTGGATGTCGGAGACTCCAACAGGAGGAATGCGGGACCTCAGCGTTCAGGACCGAGCAGGAGCCATGATCGCCAGGAGTTCGGCCACAAGAGGAATCAGCCCGAGTACCACCATGCCGCGCAGCATGTCGCAGCAGTAACCCGGGAGCAAGAGGATGCCGGCAACAGCCAGCGTCAAAAGACAAGTGGCCCGGCTTGGGGTCAAAGTCAGGAGGTGCAAAAGACTTGGGTGGAGCAGAAGAAGCCCCTGACGTATGAGGAAATGTTGAACAAGCCATGCTGCTACCACACTCTGGAGGCCAACAAACCCGCAAACCATTCTACTCGGCAGTGCAGCTGGTATCAGCGCACGTTGCAGGAGGGCAGCTCGGGAGCTGTTCGGCAGAATGCTCCGGCATCTCGGCCCAACATCCCGAGACCCCCTCCTCCGACATCGGGGGCCAATGCTGTGCGACTTCCCCCTCCTCCGAGAGGACCCCCACCTCGCCCAGTGAATGTTGTGCATACCCGGAACGACAACGGTAACCAAGCCGGACACCAGCAGAGCAACTACCGGGAGGCACATCAGAGTTATGTGGTCTTCGTGACCGAGCCCACTGACCGAAAGAGTGTGCGGCAGCGTGCCATGGAGGTGAATGCTGTGATCCCGGCTGTGCCCAAATTCTTGCACTGGTCCGAGATGGAAATCACCTGGAGCCGGAAGGATCACCCCCGGGTTATGCCCAAGCCGGGAGCGTATGCCTTGGTGGTGGACCCAACTTTTGTCGGACCCAACCTCAACGTCCGTTTCAGTCGGGTTCTGATTGACAATGGCAGTGCCATCAACATCATGTACAAGGACACGATGCTGAAGCTGGGGGTATCCATGAACACCCTGCTGCCCACTGAGACAACCTTCCATGGCATTGTGCCCGGAGTCTCTTGCTCGCCCATGGGAAAGATCTGGGTGGAGGTGCTATTCGGAACTCGGGAGAACTGCCGAACCGAGAGCTTGGAGTTCGAGGTCGTGGACCTCGAGAGCCCGTATCACGCCCTGATAGTCAGACCAGCCCTCGCCAAGTTCATGATCTCGACTCACGTGGGCTACCTCAAGATGAAGATGCCGGGACCCAACGGTGTGATCACCATCTCGGGAGACCACAAGCGCTCCATGGAGTGTGCCTCGGCGGGGTCGTGCTTAGCTGAGTCCCTGGTGATCGCGGAAGAGAAGAAGAGGATCCAGCAGGTGGTGGCGATGGCCAAGACCTCCCAACTCGGAATGCCCGGGATGGTGAACCCGGAGCAGGGGGCATCATTTCAGCCCCCCAAGGAGACCAAGAAGGTGTGCGTGGACCCCAGCAACCCGGAGCGCCAAGTTATCATTGGCAGCAACCTGGACAGCAAATAGGAAGGCGAGCTCGTCGACTTCCTCCGTGAGAATCGGGATGCCTTTGCGTGGTCGAGTGACGATCTGCAAGGCGTCCCGAGGGAGTTGGCTGAGCACTCTCTGTTTGTTCGACCGGATGCGAAGACGGTGAAGCAACCAACTAGGCGCCTCTCGGATGAGAGAAGAGCTGCTGTCATGGAGCATCTGGCTATACTGCTGGCCGCCGGATTCATCATGGAGGTGCTGCACCCGGATTGGATTTCGAATCCGGTCCTGGTGGAGAAGAAGAAAGATGATCCCCTCCTGCTTAAGGTGTGGCGCATGTGCATCGACTTCACCAACCTCAACAAGGCATGCCCGAAAGATCCCTTTCCACTACCCCGGATAGATCAAGTGATAGACTCCACTGCCGGGAGTGAGCTTTTAACTTTTCTAGATGCTTATTCTGGTTTTCACCAGATACCTTTGAATCTGGATGATCAATTAAAAACTGCTTTCATTACCCCTTATGGGGCCTATTGCTATCGTGTTATGACTTTCGGGTTGAGAAATGCTGGTGCTACATACCAGAGATGCATGCAGAAATGCTTGCATGACCAAATAGGCCGAAATGCCGAGGTCTATGTCGATGACATAGTCATAAAAACAAAAGAAAAAGCCTCGTTAATAGATGATCTGAGGGAAACATTTAAGAACCTGAGAAGATTCCGGATGAGGTTGAACCCGGATAAGTGCACATTTGGTGTGCCAGCAGGGAAGTTACTCGGTTTCCTCATCTCAAGTCGGGGAATCGAGGTCAACCCGGGTAAAATCCGTGCTATTGAGAGCATGAAGTTGCCCGTGCGTCTCAAAGATGTGCAGAAGTTTACCGGGTGTCTGGCATCCCTAAGTCGGTTTGTGAGCCGACTTGGGGAGAAGGCCTTGCCGCTGTATCAACTGATGAAGAAGAGCAAGACATTTATTTGGACCCCGCAAGCTGATGCGGCGTTCAACGACTTAAAAAGAATGCTCTCAACAGCGCCTGTGTTGGCATCCCCGTTACCCAAGGAACCTATGTTGCTGTATATTGCCGCAACCAACCGGGTAGTCAGTGTGGCGATGGTAGTAGAAAGGGAAGAAGGGGGCAAGCTAATACAGAGGCCGGTGTATTACCTCAGTGAGGTGATCTCGGAATCAAAGCAGAACTACCCGCACTACCAGAAGATGGCATATGGGGTGTACATGGCAGTGACCAAGCTCAAGCACTACTTTCAGGAACACCCGATCACAGTGGTATGCGAAGCTCCTCTCGCCGAGATCATCGGTTGCAAGGATGCCAGCGGCCGGGTAGCCAAATGGGCCATCCAGTTGTCTCCGTACGCTCCGGCATACGAGAGACGGGATGCCATCAAGTCGCAGGCGCTGCCGGACTTTTTGGTAGACTGGGCCGAGATGCAGTATGAACCTCCGATACCGGATTACAATTTCTGGAGGATGCATTTCGATGGCTCGAAGGCTGAGATCGGATTGGGTGCCGGAGTGGTCCTCACTTCCCCAAAGCAAGATGTACTGAAGTATGTGTTGCAGATCCATTTTCGGGCATCCAACAATGTCGCGGAATATGAGGCCTTGGTTCATGGACTGAACGTCGCCAAGGAGATCGGCATCAGCCGGATAGAGTGCTTTGGTGACTCGGACCTCGTAGTCCAACAGGTGTCGGGAAATTGGGATGCTCTTGATGCAAACATGGCCTTATACAGGTTTCATGTGCAGAAAATATCCGGATTTTTTGAAGGATGCGAGTTCAAGCATGTACCCAGAGGAGAAAACGAAGCAGCGGATGTCTTGTCCAAGCTAGGGTCATCCCGGGATGCCATCCCACCCGGGATAGCCCTAGAGCATCTGAGGAAGCCATCTATTCAACCATCACCCGAGTCAGAATCTATCTTCATCCCCAAGGAGCCTGGTTCAGATGCCGTACCCATGGAAGTAGATGTCGGGAGCATAACATCGAACCCGGGGACTGCGTCCCAGTGCTCGGAGAGGCAAAGAAAGATGATGATAGAGGTGATGTCGGCAGAATCAATGGACATAGACACTCCCGTGTTCCCGGATAGACCTGTCCCGGGATGGGCACAGCCCATTATGGCTTACATTTTGGAGGGAACTCTCCCGGAGAATGAAGTGGAAGCCCGGCAAATATTGCGTAGATCAAAGGCATACACGTTCATCAATCAAGAGTTGTACAAGAGAAGTGTCACCGAGGTACTCCAGAGATGTGTGGAACCGGCAGAAGGACAAGAGATGCTGGTGGAAATACATCAAGGGGAGTGCGGACATCCCGCATCATCCCGGGCCCTGGTGGCAAAGGTGTTCCGGCATGGGCTCTACTGGCCCACTGCATTACAGCAAGCAGAAGATATTGTCCGGAAGTGTGGGGGATGCCAGAGATTTGCTCACCGGATACACATGCCGGCATCAGCACTGAAAACAATCCCCATCACTTGGCCATTCGCAGTATAGTGTTTGGACATGGTCGGGCAATTCAAGCCGGCAAGGGGCAATATGACACACATACTTGTCATGGTGGACAAGTTCACAAAGTGGATAGAGGTCAAGCCAATCCGGAAGTGCGATGGACACACCGCCGTGCAATTCCTGAAAGACATTATCTTGAGATACGGATACCCACACAGCATTATCACAGATAATGGAACAAACTTTGCTGTGGGGGAATTCGCTCGATTTTGTACTGAGAAGGGAATCCGGCTGGATGTAGCATCAGTTGCACACCCGGAAGCAAATGGGCAAGTCGAAAGGGCAAACGCCTTGGTCTTGGCCGGCATCAAGGCTCGTTTGATCGAACCACTATTGAGAACTCCGGGATGCTGGATAGAGGAATTACCGGCAGTACTATGGGGTCTCCGGACTACACCGAATAGATCTACCGGATACACGCCATTCTTCATGGTATACGGTGCTGAAGCAGTACTCCCAACCGACATACAGTATGATTCCCCGAGAGTGACAATGTTCACCGAGACGGAGGCAAAGGAGGCCCGAGAAGATGATGTAGATTTACTCGAAGAGGCCAGAGAATTGGCACTATCTCGGTCGGCAATTTATCAACAGAACCTCCGTCGCTATCATAGCCGGAAAGTGCACCCGAGGGTGTTCCGAGAGGGAGATCTGGTGCTGAGGCTCATCCAACGCACGGCCGGAATGCATAAGCTGTCACCTCCATGGGAGGGACCTTTTGTGATAAGCAGGGCATTGCACAATGATTCCTATTACCTTGTAGATGCACAGGAAGCTAGGAAAGGTGTAATGGACAAATCCGGTGAGGAAACCAAGCGTCCATGGAATGTAGCTCTACTTCGCCCCTTTTACACTTAAAGGGCTCAGTGTATGTGTATCTCAATTTTCAATGTTTATGGAAGTAAGGCACCCCGGGAGGAACCCGGGGACTGCCTGGTTCTGTGCTCTTTTTTACTTCTGTTTTGTTAAAAATTATTTATTATTTTACCGGCATCCCGGGAAGGAACCCGGGGACTGCCGGATAGCTATTTTTTATATTGTATGCATGCCGGGAAATTTCCGAGTTCGATTCTCAAAGACAGAGTAATGTATGTCATGTGAAATCATCTTGTGACTCGACTGACGAACGCCGAAATGGTAGTCAAGAGCAAAGAGAGGGAAGGTGGGAAACACGAAAATGGTCTCGGGGACTTGGAGCAGGAACTTATCCGGCATGCTTGTTTTTTAATAACTTTGTTGTTTATGTCGGGAATTCGGTTAACCGGAACTCGGATTGTTCTAAGTAATGTATGCCGTATGTGGAGTTTTGTGACTCGACTGTCGAACGCCGAAATGGTAGACAAGAGCAGAAATTACCTAAGTACGGTAAACATGAAAGGCAAGTCGGGAACTCAAAACAGAATACATTGGCATAAATGGTTCGGATAAGTAGTTCACTAAGAAACGAAAATAATATGTGTATATTACATATGCCACCCGGCATCCCGGGGATTTAACGAATATACTAAGTTTTTTAAGCAGTAGGGGAACTCGGCTTCTCGACAGAGACCTCGGGAGCAGCGGCCTCGGGAGCAGTGGCAGCAGCAGCAGCAGGAGCGACAGCGGCTTCGGTGCCGGCAGCGCTACTCGGGGCATCCGGACGCACCTCGGTCTCGGGGGCCTCGGGTCTTGGCGAAGTCGTTGCGTCCCGGGGAACCACCTCCTCGGGCGCAGCACCGGAAGCAACGTCATCTCCTTCCGGGGCTTCGTCTTCCGCCTCGCCGGAAGCGGCATCATCTTCGTCGTCCTCGTAGTCCGATTCCGAGTCGGAAGGGATGACGCTAGGGGTGAACGTGCGGAAGCTTGACCACGTGGCGATGCGGTGCGACACCTCTTGTCGGCGCTGGACCTTCTCCGGATCGGTGACCCACGAAGAAACCGTCCGCAGGCGCAGGATCGCCCCCAGATCGAGACCTTCGTACCAGCTGAGTACTTGGGTCAAGACCTGGTCGGCGCCAGCCCGTGCACCGGAACGCTTCCAGACGTGGATGCGCCTCCCGGCACCCCGAAGTGCGCTCGTGAGCTCGGGAAGCGAGAGCGTCCCCCGGATACTTGGCCACAGTGCGCCGTGGACGTGGACCGCAGCGCTGAGTAGGTCTGTCCCGATAGACCGGAGTGGTACTATCCGGGCCTTCAGGGCGACGAGGTGATCCTCGATGTCCCAGGCATCCGAAATGGGACCCTTCCCGGCGCGCTTCTCGCGGAAGGCG
Source organism: Poa annua (assembly GCA_026929855.1). Lineage (NCBI taxonomy): Eukaryota > Viridiplantae > Streptophyta > Magnoliopsida > Poales > Poaceae > Poa > Poa annua. Next base: position 87,091,382 of record CM049430.1, read on the forward strand.
GCAACAGCTTTGGCGGCAGCTTCCCGGGAGTGCTCAAACTCTCCTTTAAAAAGAAGAGCTGTCAAACGGCTAGGTCATAAGAATAACAGCAAGAAAGAAAGCAAAAAGAAGACAAGATGGATGTCGGTCCACTTACTGTTCAGATCCCGGTTTAATACTGTGAGCTCCGAGAGCCAAGTATCATACCGGGAACGGAGAAGAGCAAGCTCAGTCTCGGCAGTGTGCGCGCGCTCCTCGGACTGGTCCAGGGTCTCTTTCTGCTTCTTGGTAGCTTCGATAAAGCGCGTCTTCATCTCGGCCATAGCAGCCTGGACCTTTCCGAGCTCGCCGTTCAGCCGCGCGATCTCGGATTGCGCGGTGGCGAGAGCAGTCTTCTGGTCCACCGAGACCTTACGCGCCGCGTCTCGCTCCTCCCGGAGGCGCTCCTCGGATTTCTTGGACTGCCCGAGGTCAGCAAGAACCCGGTTGAAGATGTCGCGGCGTTTATGGTTGCACTCCTGAAATCAAGACAAAGAAGAAATTAGTCGGGAAATAATATAAGGAATCCGGTTGGGAGGATCTCGGGGACTCGGTGTCCGAGTCCTGGACTTTTTCTCTAAGATTGGAACCTAGTGATCTGCTATTCGGTGGAATCTAGAGCACTAAACACCAATCTCGGGGACTAGTGGTGGAGCAAATTTTGAAGCAACCTATCCAGTTGGGAGGATCTCGGGGACTCGGTGTCCGAGTCCTGGATTTTTTTTTCTCTAAGATTGGAACCTAGTGATCTGCTATTCGGTGGAATCTAGAGCACTAAGCACCAATCTCGGGGACTAGGGGTGGAGCAAATTTTGAAGCAACCTATCCGGTTGGGAGGATCTCGGGGACTCGGTGTCCGAGTCCCGGATTTTTTCTCTAAGATTGGAACCTAGTGATCTGCTATTCGGTGGAATCTAGAGCACTAAGCACCAATCTCGGGGACTAGTGGTGGTGGAAGGAACAAGTGTTTTTCGATAAAAGAAAGAGAGCAAGCTTACCTCGGTCACCCGGGTAACATCCAGTGTGGCCACTTGGAGAGCGTGCAGAGCTTGGGCGTTGCGGCTTGGGCCTGCAGCGTGCAAGTCTCCGGCGATCTCGGAGGCATCGGCGGCGAGCCAGGCATTATTGTATTCATCAACAACCCGTATGCCGGAGCCGCCGGGCGCTAGAGTAGCGGCAACATCCCGGGATCCTGAAGGAGCAAAGGAACTGACGGTTGCTCGCAACATCCGCAAGGCAGCAGTAGGGATCTCGGCGGGAGGCGGTGGTAAAGATGAGAACGTACCCGTGCGCGGCACCAAGTCGCGGGCCGAGGATGTCGGGGCAGCTGCGGGTGGGGCAGAAGATGTTTTTTGCCCAGCAATCTTGCCGCGAGACTTGGGAAGTTGGTCTGCTGGCCGGGAGGAGGCTGTAGGCTGCTTCTCCGGAACGGTCTTGGGCGCGACTGGCCGAGAAGGGCCGCTTGCCGCAGGTTGCCGGCGAGGGCTAAGGATCTCTGCCTCCAGCCCAGGAACCCGGCGCGGACTCTCCGGAAGAAAAACTTCTCCCGAGGTGGTCGGGGCCTGCACCGGGATCTCCTCAATCACCGGATGTGCTTCCGGGGTCGCAGCGGTAGCCGGTGCGGCACCGGAAGCCGCAGGCTCACTGCCTCGGGTAGAAGGGCGAGGAGGTGAAGGAGAAGCCCGAGCCGGGCTGGGAGTCCGAGTCCCGGGAGGAGGAGGAACAACAGGTGACGGGAGCTCGAGTGCATCCCTGAAAGGAAATGTCTTAGGAATAGTTGTGGAGAAAGCAAAGTCAGATAACATAAGGCAAAAAGGACGTACCCGGAATCCACAAGGGGAGGACCCCTTTGCCGGCGCCGAGCAGGCTTCTCGGTTGTCTGCTTACTCGGTTTGTTCTTCTTGGGGGGGTTGCCGGGGTTATCGGCCCCCTCGGTGTCGGAAGCCGCACGCTTCCGGCTCTCGGCACGTTTGGTCCCGGTTGTCGGTTTCGGAACCACAGCTGAGGCCCAATTCAGAGGGAGAGCGTCAATAACATCGAGAATCTGGCAGTCAGTCTCATCCTCATCATCCAAAGAAATGAAAACTGCCTCTGGAGTTGAAGGATTACCCGGGGCCTTGACGAAAGGGATGGCGAGGTGGTCCTCGCCGTCGGGATCCTCTCTCGGCATCACGTCCGGTTTCGGGAAGTCCGGCGTGTAATTCCCGTTGACGTGGACGGCGTCTTCTTCGTGTTGACGCTCGAACAACTGCGCAAACAAATTAGGCCGTGTCGGTGTCCAGGTGAACGCATGTACGAAGGCGAAGGCACGAAAGACTGATATAAGCACCTGATCGCATGGTTTTCTCCGGCATCCCCCAATGACCCCCCAAGAGTAGTCCTCCGTCATCTCCGTCCGGGCAATAGCTCGAACACGACGGACGACCCCGGCATGGCTTAGCCCAAAGATACTAGTCCTAGTGGGATCATAGTTCCCGGACATGTGGCACATCTTGTGCACTCGGTTTTGAAGGGGGCAGACCCGGCGAACAATGAAGCATCGCAGGAGATCATCCCCGGTCATCTTCTGAGTTAGCACGTGCAGAACCTCGTGCATGCAGGTAATCTCATCGCTATCCGGAAGCTTCTTCCAGAGACCGAACTCGCGCGGAGGACCAATAATGAACTCGGGCAGATTGATGAAGTCCGGGTTCGAGGATCCCGGACCATCTCCCGAGTGATCCCGGTTCTTCACATAGAAGAAACTCCGCTGCCACTTCCGGCAGGACTCTAGTCCCTTAACTATGGGGAATCCGGAGTCCGCGCGGGGGATGATGGTAGCCGCTCCGCAATCCACTAAGTCTTTTATCTTCTTATCCGGATTGGGGATGGCTTGGCGTCGGAGAATGAAATACTTGGCCAAGAGATCCAAGAAGGGCCAGATGCCAAGGTATGCCTCCGCATATGTGGTGAAGACCGAGAGCATCATTATGGCGTTGGCGGGAAGATGATGAGGTTGAAGGTCGTAGAGGTCGAGGAAGTCGCGGAAGAAGGGGCTTGCCGGAAGCCCAAACCCGCGCTCGAAGTGCGCGAGGAATACTACGTATTCCCCAGGTTGGGGTTCCGGCGCAATCTCCTCTCCCGGGAGACGGCTCTCGACATCCGGAGGAATCCGGTGAGTCCGATACAGCCAGTCCAGATCGGACTGCTTGGTCTCGGACCCATCCCAGCATCCCAGAGCACGTTCTTCGCCCATGTCGGAGAAGTACGCAGGGGTATCCGAGCTACTCTGCAGGCGCAGCGGTGGTTAGTCGGAGTTAGTCTACCGGGAACTAGGATGTCGGAGAACAAACTGCTAAACACTACCGAGTTGGTGGGAAACAAGATCTACCGTGGGCAAGATAATCAAAACAAATGTGAGGAAAAAGGGGCAGGCTAAAACTCTTACGAAGTGCTGCAAGTGAATAATCTACGCCCTACCGCGGCAATGCATCACCACCGTGCATCTTGTGCGCGCCGCTCAAGTGGTGCTCGCCGGCGGTGGCTCTACCGGACTTGCGCTACGGCACGGCCGGGCTCGGGCGGTTGCTCTACGGAGGAAATCGTCGGAGCAAAGAAGAAGAACTTACCGGTGAAGGAGGAGATCGGTGATGAGCGAGGCGGACGGCAACGTTCGAGCTCCGGCGCGCGGCGACGGCGACGGTGTTCGGCGACGAAGGCGACGGCGGCGGGGCGCTCGAAACGGTGAGGAGGAAGAGTGCGAAGGAGAAGAAGAAGGGGAGGAGACCGTTCCGGTCCCCTATTTATGGGGGGGATTCCGGAGCGATTTCCGATTTTCCCGCCCACGATCTCCACGATCGTGGGTGGGATCTGTTTTGTGCCGCGCACCACGTGGCACTATCCGGAGCGCCCGATCCGGCCACACCGAGGGCCACACGGCTCCAACGGTTGGATTCCGGATCGGCTGCGGCTACCCGGCGCGGGAACCCAAGCGACACCGTGCGTGCGCAGAAGCACTCGAGTGCGTCTCTGCGCAGACGGGACGTCGGGTGGGCCCTGGCTCGGTGTCTCGAATTCATCGGGAGATCAACGGTCGAGATTCACTGAGATGGTGCTATCCGGTCGCAGGCTTCGCCTCCCGGTTGAGACAGTCTCGGTGGGAAGATCTCGGTAAAAAGATCTCGGGAAGAATCGATCTCGACATGGAATAAAAGGATGGTATAATTGGTTCTCGGAAAATGGTTGTTATTAAAGCTGATCCCGCACATCATCCGAGGTCGTTGTGCAGCACCAGCTTCGGGGACTAGTGTCGGGGGGCTACCCCTCGGGTAGGGGCAGATCCCGGTGTAATCCAGTAAATATCAACAGTACTTGACCTTTGGCGACAGCAAGGGACACCTCCTGCTGTGCTGAAAGGGCAGATTGACCCCTGAGCGCTGGTAGAGGACAAAGTGCCTCCTGGCAGGCGCAAGGGTCAGCTCTAGCAGCTATAAATAGACACCCCCGGCCCTCACAATCGCAGCACAAGCGTGAGCGGGTGGTTCCTCTAAGAACTAGCTTCTCGAAGATGTCTTCGCCGGTAGGCTAAGACATCTTCGGGAGGCTAGGCCTAGAGATACTCACCCTGAGACGAGCTCGGACGTCTCCGGGAAGGATCCCGGATCTAGGACTCCGGGGAGACTCTCGGGTGGAGATGTACTCGGCTTTACCGGATAGGTATTCCGGGTAAGTACTAACCGGAATGTGTGTCTCGGTCTTGATCTTATACAGAAGAGGCTCAGTGGCAAGCAAGGAGGTATCCGGGGTAAGGGCTCCCGGTAGACCGTCAACGGTCCGTAGCAGGCTTTCCCGTTTATAGCGGGGGGAAGTACCATTCCGCCTGACACGGAAGCATGGTCACCTCCCGCCTGACACGGAAGCATGGTCACCTCCCGCCTGAAACGGGAGCGCGTCACCCGGTACGATCGTGGTACGACAAGACCTGACATGCCTAGCCCGGCAATCCGGAAAAGGCTATCCGGGATGGGCAAAGACATGTCTTGTCTCTGACAAGGGGACAATGATGATGCAGGACGGCGCCTGCCGTCCTTAACGAGATGATGACGAAGGGGCTACACCGGATAGTCCGGCGACTAGGTCGCACTAGCCGGTGACGACATCCCGGTTAGGCCTGTCCGGTGGGGCCAAGCCAAGTTAGGGTTTCCGGCCCTCCTGGCCGGACCTCTATAAAAGGCGCCATAACTGCTCCTGAGAGGGAGAGACCAACTTCAGAGCCAAAGCTATAGTCGCATTTACTCTTAGAGCAGTTACTCCTTCTCACCTTGAGTTCATCTAGTTCTTTGTACTTCTTCCGTTGACAGATCTTGTAGCAAGTTGTAGTTCTTGTACCACCAATATATAGAGAGGAAAGGCAGGAGTAGGGGTGTTACCTCATCACGAGGGCCCTGAACCTGGATATATCGTGCGTGTGTTCTGTGCCTTCGTGCATTTCTTTGTGTTTGTTAGATCTTCCCCTTTGCTCTTTGTTCTTGTTCCCTGTTCTTGTGAGATCTCGGTTTTACCGGGATCCTCCCCGTGTGAGCTCTTCAGCTCGCTATCCCTCCCCGGATCCACCAACGTCCATCGGCCCCACAAATTAGCCATCCTATGGCATCTTCCGTGACACCACCACGACACCGGCCTCCCCATCCTCCATGGGCGGGGACTCCGGCAAGGTGACCCCTTGTCTCCACTCCTCTTCGTCATCGCCATTGACCCCCTCCAACAAATCCTTGAGGTGGCCACCCGGCTTGGCCTCCTACATAAGATTCGTGGGAGGGGCACAATCTTGCGCACCTCCTTATACGCGGACGATGCAGCGATCTTCGTGGCTCCTTTTCGCAATGATATTTTAACCCTTGCGAGCATCCTTGATGATTTTGGGAGGGTTACGGGCCTTTGCACCAACTTCCAAAAGAGCTCCGTGGTCCCCATCCGTTGTGGCTCCTTAGACCTTGACACCATCCTTCATGGTCTACCGGTCGTGAGAGCCACCTTCCCGATGAGATACCTCGGACTCCCACTTTCGGTGTGGGAATTGCGCAAGGTCGATTTCCAACACCTCGAAGACAAATGCGCCGGAAAGGTCCCCACTTGGCATGGAAGATTCATCACCATGGCCGGCCGCGGCACCATCGTCAAGTCGATCCTATCCTCTCAAGCCATCTACCATTTGACTCCTCTCATTGTTCATCCGGGCCTCATCCAAAAGCTTAACAAGATCTACCGCGCGTTCTTTTGGGCGGCCGCCGACAAAGTCTCCGGTGGCCAATGCAAGGTGAATTGGGAGGCGGTTTGCCGCCCAACAAACCTTGGAGGCCTTGGCATTTTGCACACCGACAAGCTCGCCCGTGCACTTCGTTTACGGTGGCCTTGGCTACTTTGGAAGGACCCGACGAAGATTTGGGCGGGTTCGGAAACGCCATGCACCAAGGAGGACATGGACCTTTTCTACGCCTCCACCACCATCACCGTGGTGACGGTGCAAAAGCATCCTTTTGGGAGGCCCCTTGGCTTGGGGGCGAGAAACCTAGGAACATCGCACCGCTTCTTCATAGCATCTCCTCCGGAAAGAAAGGGTGCATCAAAAAAGCCTTGCTCAACAATGCTTGGATTCATAACATCAAAATGGTTGAAGACTTCTCCATGCAATACATGTTCGAGTTCCTTGGCCTTTGGAACAAGTTGAGGCATTTTCACTTGAATGGCCAAGGTGAAGATACCATCTCTTGGAACCTCACCGCGGATGTTGCCTACTCGGCTAAGTCGGCATATAAGGCGCAATTCCTTGGGGCCACCTCATCGGACTTCAAGCGCGTCATTTGGGAGATTTGGGCCCCCCCAAGACCAAGATCTTCGCGTGGCTTGTCCTTCAAAACCGACTTGGACCGCCGACCGCTTGGCTAGACGTGGATGGCAAAATTGTGGCACGTTCCCTCTATGCAAGAGGACTGTCGAGACCGCCGCACATCTTTTTGTTCACTGCCGTTTCACTCTTCGGATTTGGAGCGTCGTGAAGGTGTGGCTTGGGCTTCACGCTTTGGAGCTTGCGGCTTGGCCAAACCTCACCCTTCCGGAGTGGTGGCGCCACATGGTGAGTTCGGGCACGCTTCAACGGAAGGCTATGGCTTCCCTTGTTCTTTTGACCTCTTGGGAGATTTGGAATGAAAGAAATGCGAGGGTCTTCCGTAACAAGCACGCGCCGCCCACCTCAATCCTCGCCAAGATCAAGCATGAAGCGCGCCTTTGGTCCCTTGCGGGCGCAAAGCATCTAGGAGACATTCTACCTAGCGAGTAGTCCGTCGTTATAATATTTTTTGGTTTCGATCAAACTTGTTGTTGTTACCCCACTCTCCCTTAATTAATATAATGGGGCAAAGCTTTTGCCCCATAGTTTCTAAAAAACATTAATTCAGCCTGACTCCAAAGGCGCTAGTTTGCAGGCTTGCAGCCAATCGTAGCGAAAACGATTATAACTGAACAATACCAAATACCGGCAAATGCAGGTGTGAGGTGAATCTCTACGTGTGGTTTATGCAAAGGGTAAACGCCAGCCTGCTAGCTTTTCTTGATCACCTGAATTTGATATACGATATACTTGTTGCTAGTGGAAGTGTGGAACACAAGGGATCGACAGCATTATATGTTCCCGATAGGCTCAAGCATTCTTTGTCTCACATCTGACCATGGTGAGTGACAACAGAGTCTTTTCACATCTCCTTATCCACATACCACGTAGATGTTGTATCGTGCATGCTAAGTACCTAACGGATCACACTCAAGCTAATCCAAATAAACATAACAGGACCCCACAAACATGCATCCGTACGATGCAGATCAGATGTGTTAGTTAAGCAAACTGAATCTCACGGTTTCGCTAGGTGTATGGTGCCTGCTAACTTCTTAGCATTTGCTCGTGTATAATGGGCCGATTTCAATTTGCTCTAAGAGTTGCAGTGTTGGATTTTTCTTAGATACAAGAGAGAGCGTGAAGAAAGAGAACACTACCTTTTGTTAGCTAGCATTTTTTTTTTCTTTTGAGAAGGAGTAACCAGTAACCAAGGTTTGTACATCAATTGATTCACACATCCATATTTAATACGAAGTTTATCATTCAACGGCATTACAACTCAAGAAACACAAAAAAAATACAGGAATCAATCATCTGAACAAAGGAAGCATTAAATATCTGGTCATCATGTAATCTACTAGTATGATGCCAAGTTGCCAACTAGCCCGGCTGAAGATATTCTGATGGATATCAGCGGCTTTTTTTCATTCGAAATACATTAGTTGCCGCTGATCTGAGGGAGTAGGCAACCCCGTAGCTTAATTCAGTATGTATCCATATGAAGAACCAGTAAAAAATTGAGACTCGAGTCTTGTTAAAATTAAAATTATCCAACTCCATATCGACCAAAATAAGCAGAAACCTCTATACACGTATTCTAGCTTTAAGTTTCTTGTCGATTCAATTCTGCCAATTTCTAACATATTTTTCCACTAACTCATTCACTAATGAAATTAGAATAAAAGATAATCCATTGCACAATGTATATTTACTTCCTTCTCGAGTTGTGGTATGTCCGATGGGGACTTCATTGTCTACCATTGTACGTGTGTATTATTAGTGGTGTATGGTCTTGGTCGAGTTAAACATGAAGAGTTGATATATTTGTAAATGTAAAATCACACATCATAATATCTCATTACATGTGTACAACTTTATAAAATCACAATAAAATATTTCATATTTCCATAAACCCATCCAAATTATTCACTCAATTTTCACAATTCATAATGAAATGGTTGTGGTTAGATTTGTCTCATCCAAACTTAATGCCTCTTAATTACTCTCGTATTTCAGCTTACTTACGTAAGAATTGTTCTTTTTCATGCTTTAAATACTAGTTCTTTCTTCAGAAACAATGTTTAAGCCCCATATTCTCGAGTTTTCAATATATTACTACAATTCTTACAAGTGTTTTTACAGTTTTGATGAAATTCTAGATGTGCATGGTCATAAATTTGTTTGGTAGTTTTGTAACTTTTTGTTTATTATTTTTTGCCTAACAATTAACATGCATTATTAAATGTTATGGATATCTTCTTCTACCTAAGAATATTTAAGGTAATAAAACATCTATATTTGCCCTGATTCAAACTTAATTAAAATTTAACAAGTATAAAAAAATCATATTAACACTGATTCATCATAATATATTTGGATCCACTGTATATATATTTTATGTTGTAGGTATTAACACAATTTTCTACATATCTGGTCGAACTTAGATAAATTATAACTTGGACAAAGAAATAATTTGGCATAGACTAAAAGCTACATAGATACGGAACTCGCTAAATCCGTTCAATGATTTTAGCACCACTATTCCAGGTGAGTTATCTAGTTATTTGTTTGTCATGGGGCGTAGATATGCAGCTGCTCCGAATTGGCGGATCTCTTTATCACCAAAGGAAAACTAATAAACAGGTTGCACTCTCTGCAACCACAGCCATCCACTTCTTCAAGATCTCACAGGGCCGGCTAGTCAAATGTAGTGTAAAGCCATGGTACACAGTCAGACTATCTGAATCAGCGTCATCCTATACTTCCATTGCTAGCTCATATTATGCTTTGGTGACACACAATGTCTCGCTGTCTCATCTGGTTAGCTTAGTAAAGGTTGATAAGCAAACAAGGGATCGACAGGATAACAGAAGGCGTTGCACTAGCTGTACTAAACCAATACTTTCAGGGCGCCCACGATTAACCGCCAGCTATATCTGCAGCGCGCGATGGAGGTCGTTGCGATGCCGAAGCGACCTCCACTACGATCCCTGCGTGTCCTCTCCTCCCTCGAAAAGATCTTCACATTTTATGCAGGTTTGATCGGATATTTGCTCAGTATTTAATCCACGATTAGTTAACGTCGCCATCGGTCCAACTGATTGATCCTCTGGTTGTTTCCTCACCTGTACCGGCTTGTGGGTTGTATATAAAGGTGTGTGTGTGAGTGCATGCATTTGACTCAACTCTCTTGCAAGCCTCCTTCTTGTACGACAAACACCTCACAAACTATTAGCTAGCTGTGACTGGAAATCGACTCTTCCGGTTGAAAATTTGCCAGGTAACCTAGTTCTGTTTGTTCATGTCTTCTTCGAGGAGGACGGCGATGGTGGCGATGGTGCTGTTCTTGGTTTGCACTGTTGGGGTTGCCAGGAAGATGGAAGCAGGAAGGATGACCCAGAGAGGTGAGGTTTTGGTGGACAATGGAGAGGGTGGTGGCGGCGGAGGTGGTAATACGCCGCCACATGTATTTGTCGGTCACCGTCCGAGGCTTGTTGCGTCGTTCACAAGGCGTGATGAGGAAGTCGGGCCGCCGTCAAAGAGGGAGGTGCCAGGTGGGCCAGACCCGATTCACCACCACGGCCACGGTAGCATGCCGCCATCTTCGGTTGCTCCATAGAGGCAGTCAGAGCAATATAGATGAGTGATGCACTCATGCATTCATACATGTTCATATGTTATCATGCGAAGGTTTACGTGAGTAGTATGTTGAATAATTTGTTGTATAGTAATAAATAAATTTGTAAGATGTATGAGTGTACTCGTATATCCTTCTAGAGTAGTCATCGGAATGACATCATATTGAACGGTGCTAGATCAAGGATATCACGGTGGAGGCCGAAGTGTGTCGGCTAGCTGGGTTATTCAAGTTTTCAAGATACGGCGTAGCGGTGGAGGATAGGCGAGTAGTCCACGTCAACTCTGGTTGCCATTGGCAGCAAGGTGTCTGCTCTTGGCCCCTCATTGGAAACTTGAACTTTTAATCTTTACTTTTATGAAAATCGATATGTCATGTAGGACATATCCTTAAAAAATAATTAATGAGAGTGCATGTGTGCATATGACCGATTTCAAGTGTCGATCACAAGTGTTCACAATAAAAAAGAAAAACAACAAAGTTGGTTCCGTTGGGATTTTATAGTACTTACTCCGTACTAAAATAAAATGTCTCAAGTTTGACTAAAAATGAATATATCTAGACATGTGTTTCATTTGGTGACACTTTGGGTTCTGAGGCTTGACGATACACGGTATTAGCCCAAGTATTTTCAGCTATATACCTCAAGGCATGCGTGAAAGTTAGCAAATAAACTAAGTGTTTCCAAGCTACGTAACAGAAGGTTGTCACGAAAGATCTAGTGTCAGTTGGTATACGGCCTTGATTGACAATGGTGCATGCACGATGTTGACGAACAGATCAATCTGAATGAACGAGTGCGCGCTCTGATAAACAAGTTGAAATTCTCGTTCTCAGATTTGTTCTAATAAAAGAATAGCTGACGACATGCACTGATGCACATCCATCTTTGTCTTTGAATATTATGTTTTCGCGGTGTCTTTGAATACCTTTTTTTATTTTTGAGAAGCTTCAGTTCTACATTGGGCAAGAAAAATTACTGTCCAGGCCCACTTGTGCGATTCTAAACCTGGCGTGTTTCCGCTGAATCCTACCTGACGCTCATGGCATCAGTTAACGAGCCACTAGACTCTTTGCGAGCGGGAGGACCATCAAGTCCGCAGAGGTCCCCTTACATGGGCCGGCCATTATAGACTCGTAATTTTTAGGTCTCTCTTGTTTTTTCTTTTCAATTCATTTTCTTTTTTCGTCGTTTTTCTTTTTGTTTGTTTTTTCTTAGTTTTCGTTTTGTTTTATTTTTATTTCCTTACTTTTCGTTTGTATACCAATGGATTCTTTTTGAAAAGAAATGCTGATAATGATTGGGTATCATATTTGCACCAGCGGTGAAGATATTACTTGAGACACCATGTGGTGGTATTACCTTGCCCCTTGGCTGGCTGACAAATAGAGACCCCTTCATGCTGGCTGTAGTTTTCTTTTCGCTGGTGGTATGGGGAGTTAAACTCTTGTATTTTCGTTATCTCGATAATCAATATCGGCTTGTGGGTGTTGCTTGGAAAAAAAATGTGGTTATTGCCTGATATGTGGTCACCTGCTTTTAAATGAATATGTAATATGTATTATGAATCATTGAAAAAAATCTAACATGTGAACTTTTTTAGAACCTGTATTTATTTTTGAAACTATGAACATTTCAATATTTTCTTTAAACCATGTGAGCATTTTTCAACCCCGTAAACATTTTTTTGGATCCGTAAAAATCTTTTAAGACAATGAACAATTTTTAATAAAACATTGTGAAAAAATTGTTAACCTGTAAATGTTTCTCAAACCCTAGGAAATTTTGAAAAAACATGAACATCTTTTAAAATGTATGAAAAAAATTCACGGTATAAATGTTAAAATTTAAAAATGTTCACTTAAAATGTGATAAAGGCTTGTGTCTATCTGAAAAACATCCAGGTTTTAAAAGGGGGGTGTTCCGGCATTTGAAAATGTTCACACATCTCAAAAAATCCTTGTTCCGTTAAATTGGTCATGCGAATAATGTTCATGTATTCAAACAAGTTTTCATATTTTATTCAAAAATATATAATGAAATTAAAAACATATAAGAAATCATTAGCAAACAACAAACAAAAGAGATAAAAAATGGGATAGCTATTAGCTAAGGTGGTGTCAGTTGTGCGGGTGATCTAGGGCACCAACGCATTCTTGTTGGGCCGTCGAATTGAACTAACGTGTGTGGGCGAGTCGAGCGTAGCACTCGCTTCAAGCGATACAAGAAGATCATTCTCTCTATTAATGTTGTGAGGCATGCCCTTCTGGGGCGCTCTTAATGTTTCAGGCCCTAATGACAGCACGAGATGTGAAAGATGATCACCAAAGAGGATGCATGCCTCGCTGGAGAAAGAAACAACGTGGTTGCACCAGCAACGTTGGCGAGGCGAGGAAGGGACATCATCATAGTCGGTGGCGCGGGTGGAGGTGAGAAAAAACTGTAGCTTGAAAGGGGAGGGGGTTTCGGGAGCTCACCGAAACAACACTTTGGGTTTGGGTATAAGAGTTCAACGATAGACGAAAACATATTTAAACAGAAGCTAACGCCAATGGCTGGAGCATATTTTTACTCATGCATACCTATACATGCTTTGTATATTCATGACAAGTTTTGTAAGAGAAGTCTTCTATTTTTGGCTATGAACAAAAAAACAAACCCGTGGATCTCTAAAAATATATAAGTTCTTTTTTTTTTGTTCGAAGATGTTTTTTTACCTAATTTTGAACGAAAATTGTGAAGTATGTTTTGAATGTGTATATGAAGATGTATACTTTGCGGGTTATTTAGACCCAAAATACCATGACCAAACCATCATACGCCATAGTCGTCATCTCCCGGTGACGAAGACAGGTTGCAACCGCTATAATTTCTCGAATCAGGCTTTCGCCCCGCGTTATAAATAAAGCCCAACGGCCGAAACGATACAAAGTGATGAGGGAAACTTCTTATAAGCAGATCAAAGATAAACAAGAGAAAATATAAAGCACCAAGCTTGCCACCGAAGACGTTGTCGATGACAAGGATATCAGAGCACCACGACACCGCCCCCAAGGAGGTAACGACACACACAGCGCCGCCGTCATCGAGACCCGGAAGTCTAGGGTTTTCACCCGGTGCCCTAGTGTGGAGAGTAGACACAACGACGCCCTCAAGAGGGTAACGACACACGAAAGCGTCGCCGTCGTTGGCGCCGGAGCACTGAACTTTCGCCCAGAGAAACCCTCCCCGCACCTCAAACTATCGACGGTCCCCGAGCTGAGCTTCCACACACAATCAGGGTATTGGCAACGCCAACGACGCCAACACCAGGAGACCCCAACGACCACTCCTCGCCACCCACATGGTCCAAAGAGATGGGCCATCACCACTGGGGCTGCCGCCCCGACATCCTCGGACTCGCCCGTGTAGCGAGGCTCCTCGTGTGATCCGTTGTGCGGGAAAAGTAGGACCGGTAGAGATCATAGGGCGGCAGCAGCACAGCCATCCGAAGGAGACCGTCCTTTACCACCACCGTAAGTAGTTGCCGACCGGACACATCAGCAGGGACACACCCGCCTGGCCGGTCCCTCCGGCCCGTGAAGTCCCCGCCGCCACGCTGCAGTAGAAGAGCCGTTGCTGCTGTTGTCCCTGTTCACACCACTCCACCTTCACCACACCATGGCCAGCACAAATTACCCACCGCTCCAGGGGCGGCCTACTCGTCGTGTCGGTTCCTAGCCACCACATGCCCACCTGGCCCGAGTCGTCGCGCCGCCTGTCGAAAAGTTGCTGCACCACCTCCTGGAAGACCACCCGCCCGCTGGAGGTCCTCGACGAGCAACCCCACACCGCATGAAGGTGGTGCCGACGCCCCGCTCGACGAGGTCGTCGTCTGACCTGGCCGTCAGATATCAAGCCTAGCTTGATGGGCAGCAGCGCTAGGGTTACAGCTAGACAAGACGCAACCACCATGTCTGGGCCAACCTAGCCTGGACATGGCGCCCCAGCCCCGAACGGCGGCAAGGGGATGCGGTCAACGCCATGGCCTGGGAAGCCTCCACCAGCTGGGCCCAGATCGAGCCCTCCCTGGCCCAGGTCGGACCCGAGCTGGCCAGCGCCGCCTGGCCTGGGAGCACCGCCGCCTGCTTCCTCCCCGCCCTACAACGCAACCCTCCGACGTCCCGCCGCCAGCCGTCGCCCCGCCCAACGAGGCGAAGTCCTGACGCACCGAGGCTCGCCGGTCGACGGCCCTGCCCCGCGTAGGTCCGTGAGCGTGCGAGATTGAGCGAGGCCGCCGCCGCCGACACCGCACGGGCCTCGCCCGGCAGCTCCCGCCGGCGGCGGCGGAGATGGAGGAGCGGGGCGGGGAGGTCGGGGAAGAGGGAAGAAGGTCGCCGCCCGGTCGCCCGCGGGGACGGCACGGACGACTCGGGAAGAGAGGAGAAACTCAGCAAGGTCCTCGATCTTTTCACAATTTCTTCTCTTACAAAACTTGTCATGAATTAGAGATCTTCACGAGTTAGAGATCTCCACGAGTTACCACCGGGTCTCCATGGTCCCGAGGTTCCATCTTCGCACCGTCGGGACCCAAGCGATTTATTGGGGTTGGTTGGATGTCCAGATGCAGGTAGATAGATGCTTCTTGAACGAGAGCTTTACCACTAAGCTAGTGCATGGGAGGTCCCAGCAACAGAACCACCGGAGATAGTTGCATTACATTGCATTGCATTGCGTAGATAGAATCCTCAATTGGGGCTTCTTCCGCCCATGCTGTTGCACTTGCATCTTCTCGTCAAGCTGAGCTGCGAGGGTCCCAGATCGCCGCTTCAGGGGTTGCTTTTCACGTGCAAGAGCGCGTTTATAACTGACTCACCTTGGTTCGCTCACGGTTCGGCTATGGTTGGAGGCTGGTTTCCACGAACGCAGGTGAGTGCGTGCCATGCGTGTAAGTGCTGGCATTGTCTGCTGCGTTTGGAAGCACTACGCATCGAGGTTGAGGCTTAGCTTGAGCAGGTTGGTTGGGTCGATCGACTTCTAGAAGAGCTACTGAGAGCTAGACGCTGTCGGCCTAATTAGCTTGCAGCCTAGTAGATCAGACAAGCTAATTGCATTTCTGCAACGAACGAGTGCGCTCTAGCGAGGTTCTTGCTCTCGAAGGAAGAAAGTCATGTCCTTTTGTTCCAAAATTTTAGTACCATGTGTATGAATTCACTCAATTCCCTGAAGCAGTAGAGGATTTTTTTTTTGAGGTTTAACGCGGTCGAATCCACCGTCCGATTAGATAGAATAGATTGTTATGTACAACATTTTAGGTTAGGAAAAATTCCCTTAATCTACATGTAAAAATAGAAATATTCCTACTGATGAAGAGATGGACACCAGCATAATCAAAGCAACTAATTAAGCAGGAACATTGAGAACATACTACTCCTACTACGCTCCAATTGGACCTTCTGGATTCCAAAAGCATTTTCTCCGATCGAGACTGCCTTTTTTTCCCTTTTAAGGGGCCGACGTTTAGGTTGCATCGCTATCATTAAAAAAAACTGAGATAATGTGTGTTAGATTGCAACCATCCCATAGCACAACCTCAATCCTCAAAAACCCTGAACAACCTTAATTCCCGATTACGACACTTAACTAGAGCAACCAACTTTATCCCCCATAAGCACCGATCAAACTACCCAGCCAACCAAAAGTACCACACAATTCTGGCTCCTGAAACAGAAACGAAATTCGATTATTGGCATCTCGATTCTGCTTTTCTCCAGCATCGATCTTGGAAGTTTCCAAGGGTCCAAGCAAAGGACTGCATGTTGATAGATCGGGCTCAACTACTACTACTGCGGTATGCACTTAGAATAATTGAGAGCTTTTTTGCTGGCGAGATCGATCAAGCCCCACAGTCATGCACAGCGAAAAGGACGCCCATTTGTTATCTGCTGCACGTAGGAATCGATTCCGTTCCAGGCTGGTAGCTGCGTGCATGTTTTTCTGGGTAACCTAAGGATATCTCTTACGGGGCTGCTCAATTGGCTCGGATAGTCCGGATTTGAGCAGCCCGGACAAAATCAAGCCCCTGCAGGGCTGCCCAAACGGACCGTTAGTCCGGCTTTTGGTCCGCGGCTGCTCAAATCTGGACCAAATTTGGTCCACAATTGAGCAGCCTCCCAGACAACTCTGAACACAATCGTGTCCTCTACTTGGCGCCCTGGCCCGCCAAAAAGAGGCACACATTTTGTACTTTCCTCTCCCACCCCCAGCCTCCGCCGCAGCTCCCAAAACCCTATCCATGTCCGACACCGCCCCGCCGTCAAATCCGATGCAAAAGCCCAAGATGCTCACGAACGAAGAGAGGAGGGAGCAGTCGGCCAAGAGGGCGGGGCGGAGGAGGAGAGCGAAGGAGGAGAAGTTGTAGACGATGGACGACGAGCGTACCAGGATCGCCCAGGCGGCGGCGGAAGCGGTGATGAGCATGCTGGACATGCGTCCGGCGACCGCAACCAAGACGTACGTGCCTCCCTCGCAGGCCGCTAGCTCCAACACGTCCACGGCCCGGTCGCGCTTCCCGCCCCCCCCCCCCCCCCCCCCGACGCCGACGCATCCTCCGCGCCGACGTACGGGTACTTGTCCGGCCGTGACCCGACGCCGCAGCCCTTCTACTCGATTAAAGTGGAAGATTCGTCGCCGCTCCGCGGCCCCGCCGTGTGCTCGATCGATCTGAACACCGCGTCGGGCTCTGGGCTGTCCGCGCCCCGCAAAAGTTGCATCCGCGTTCCGCCGGTCGTTCTTCCCGTGCCCCGCAACCTGTTCGACGAAACGCCGGTCCCGTCGACTCAGGCGACTCCAGGACTGACGTTTGAGGAAGGCGACGCGTACATGAACGGCTTCATCAACGAGAATGGCCGTGCGAGCTACATCGACGCCGGGGGCGAGTAGGAGGAGGACGGAGCGGACGGCCGGGACGAACACCACATCGCCGACATGCCGTTGTTCATGGACGAGCTCACCCAGCAGGCCAAGGCGGCGAGGAGGAACGTCAAGCGGGGCGCCGGCTTCACCGAGAAGGAGGATGAGTGTCTCTGCGACACATGGATGGAGGTGGGACAGAACACCATCATCGGGGCCGAGATGAAGGGCAGCGCGTACTGGGCGAGGATGTTCAGGAACTACCATGAACGGGCCCTCCTCCAGCCGTACTCCATGGCCACCACACGGACCGAGCTCTCCATCCAAAAGATGTTCGGGCTCATCTCGCAGGAGTGCAGCAAGTTCACCGGCTCCTTCGAGCACGCCGCGGCCCGGCCGCAAAGTGGCATCGGCATCGCCGACTTGGTGAGTGGCCCTTCCTTTCCTTGTCCATTTGATGTTTGTGTAGGCCTTCCATGTCCTCCAATGGCCGTTTGTGTAGGCGTTCCAAGCGTTGGAGCATGGGGGCAAGTCATTCAACTTCGCCCATTGCTACCGGAAGCTCAAGGACAACCAGAAATGGAAGGAGCTTCACAGCGCCCTCAAGAAAGGAGTGGCCGTGCACAGAGGGTGCCGCCAATGGCCACGGGTGCCGCCGATGGTCCGGAAAGCGAAAGGCCAAGGGGACGGGTCAACTCCAAGCTCGACCTGAAGCGGGACGCCACGACGATCGCGCTGCAGGAGACCCTCCAAGGCTTCATCACCCAGAAGGACAAGGAGACCGAGAAGAAGGACGAGAGGGACGAGAAGAAGCGCCTGGAGAGAGAGGAGGTGACGAAGAACTTCTTCCTCGTCCAAACGAAGAAGCTCGAGATAGAGGAGGAGAATGCAAAGACCAGGGCCTTGGAAGCCTCGACAAGGGCCATTGAGGCCGAGAACAAGAGGAAGGAGGTTGAGCTCGCTCTGGCCGCCCAAGAGGCGCAGATCATGGCCATGGACCTGACCTGCTTCACCCCAAGGAAGAGGGCCTACTACGAGAAGAAGCAGCAGCGGTACATGGAGGCCGAGGGCTGGTCGGCATGGCCTGATCGTGCCCGACATGGCCTGAACCTGTGGCCGGCATCCTATTTTGTACATCTAGACTAGTCCATCACCCCGTGACCGGCATGGCCTGAACCGTGGCCTCCTTTTACATGTGCCAATTTTGTTTTTTTGGTATTTCCAGAGCATTTTCGTATTTGACTATATGTGCACTTTGAAAACTCTCACAATTTGAGCAGCCCCGTAGGGCGCATGGCTCCAGTCCGCGCGGACACGCCCGCGGACAGCTGCTCAAACGGACAAAATCCGGACCAAATCGGTCCGGATTTGAGCAGCCCCGTAGGAGATGTCCTAATCACAGTCTCTTCAGCCTCACCAACAACTAAATCCTGCCAATTTCACCTCAGTGCATGTTATGTTGTTAGCTAGTACTCCCTCTGTTCTGAATTAATTGACTCAGATTTAGTATAATACCTCCGTTGTGTCTGTGTCAACGGACTTTCAATCTAAACTATGGCTTATGGAAAATGAAAAATGTTTCCCCGCCTGAATTTAGCCACGGATGTTATTAATCTTGCCCTGTAAACTCACATTTTACAGATGACTGTATACTGAAAGAACATCAACCCGTTATTTTATTTCTGTAAGGCTGAAACAATGATAATTTTCTTCCTACAAAGACGCGCACTAGCCGTTGCGTTCCTGACAATGGTCTCCGCCATTCAGAATCAACAAATAATCGATTGGCTAATCCAATCTGTATCTGCCATATGCCAATAAAATAAAACCGAACATGGTTCTTCCTCCTCTGTGCATCATGTGGCATGGTCTGGAGTTTTGTGATTGTGTCAGTGCTCGCTACGTTTGGAGCCAACGCATGCATGTTCTATCCTCTTCGCATTGATCAGGATGCGAGTTTGGTTGACCTCACATGCGCAGGTTTTGCGTAGTTAAGATTAAAGAACATGGCCCTCTTGCAAATGGAGCTAACGTTAGTACTGTAGAACTGAACATGGATGTGAAGCTAAAATAAACACTGCTGTCAAGTACTCCCGCAAGAGCATCTAACCTTGCCGGTGGACCAACCCGGCGGCTAATAAGGTAGCGGTAGCACGCAGTTGTAGCTTCATTGCCGTCATGTACTCCCACTCCCACATACTAGAGCTTTTTTCTTCGCTGGATGTTCGACGAGGTTTTCCTAATCTTCGCGTAAGTCATCACTACGCTCAACAAACAAGAGGTAACGGGAATGAATTGTGATCAGCCATGCACCTAATTAGTCTAGACTGTAGACAGCGGTCCCGTACTGTGGCCTTGTACTCGCCATGCATGAGCTAGATAAGTTCAGTACGTGCAGTACCTCTGTTTTTTTGTTAACTAAGTGTGAGCAATGCGCGATCTATCCTTGCAAAACGAAGAGTGCCAACTCGTGGTCTCGTATACTGCTTTCTTTACATTGAGCGTGTACCATGTGATGCATATACAATACCATTCTTTTCTGTGGTCACAAGGAAGAAGAAGGTATACCTAGGCGCGCCATGTGGGTGGGTCTTCAAAACCGTGCTATGGCTAGACAAGGATCCACCGTCGCCGTCACATGATCCCTGCAGATGGATCAACTCAATATTACGGGATGCAAGAAAATGTATACAGTATTAGATTTGCATCTAGCGTTCGCATGCGTCGGTGACGAGCATTGCAGTAACTAGAAGATGTAATAGTACAATGAAATGAATGACATCAATACAAGCAGCATTTGTTGTTCTCTCTAGCTCGCGTATAATCACAAACAAGAAACAGTGAAACACATGCTTAGATTCTTATCTTCAGACAGGCCGGCGCACTACCAAGTACTTCACCACTTCCATTCCCTTCGTAATTCCTATACTATACGCTCTCCAACACAAAAAAGCTTTGGCCGCATGTGTGGAGTGTCGCCACTGCCCCTTGGGAGAGAGGGTACACTTGCAGCTTGGCGCTGCGACCAACTACTAATATTTATGGCTCAACAACCACGGCGCCAAGGGCTATTTATTTAGTGGCTGCCATTGTGCTCGTCCGGATGACATGAGCTGTGGCTTGTGGGTGGTGCATTGGGACAGGCAACCAGGGGACCGAATGCTCCAGCGCCAGGGTTCAGGCAAGGCAATTCATGTTGACTTCGGGGGCGCCGACTGCCTTTTGTGAGGCCTCTACATTGACATCGACTTCTCACAAATTTTGTGCAAGATATACGGTGATCATCTTTTAGGCTTAACATATTTGTTCAAGAAATTATGTGTCAAAGTTGGAACTGTTTGAGTGGACGAATGACAGTAAAGAATAGAAGAACAAAATTGCACCCTTTTTTTTAAATGTTCACAAGCGTAAAATTCTGATAACACGCATTGTAGGGAAATGTCTTCTAACTATACTATTGATTTGGACACTTGGGTTTTCCTGTCCGATATTGCCCAAGCTATGAACAATCATCTGATTTATTTTTCTTACATACCAACTTTGATGTATCATCACACTATATAGAAAGAATGTAGCCAAACAAACGTACCTTGATAACACATGATTGAAGTTATGTCGAATTATCTTTTAGTCTAAATATGTCGTTCAAATTAATCTTAGTACGTGAGAAATGAAAAAACAAAGATATTGTTAATATGCGGCCCATCATGTAAAACCATATTGGTAGATTCTTTCTCGTTTCTTCAAACCCATATTTATAATTACAGTATAAGAATAATACTATATATACATGTACATAAATTTATTGCGTTACTCCTCCACCTCATCACCTGTTGATATTTACATGTTATTTCATTAGTAAAGACCCTTGAATAAGAAATGGATCTTCTTGTGGCAATGTATCTTTTCCATAATAAGGTTTGCAACAACCCTCTCCATTATCTAATCTACATAACCATTTACTCAATAGAAAAGTATTCATCACCTTTGAATCTACCTAGTTGATCTAATAGTTGACAAACATATTGCCACTTAACTAGATGATGTTACATGTTTTCCTGCTCATATTGGCAAACCAATATTTTCTATATACATACGACTCTTTAACAACATATATTAAAAGAGTAAGCAAATACAATTGTTTAAGGACATGTTATTCAAGCAAGACCTTATCGGGTCACGTGACGAATCAAAATGACTACAATTATACTGAACTTTTATACTTCTCTAGTTATATTTCTTAGCATGTGATAAAAGTGTAATTTTTAGTTTGTCTGCATAGTTTAACCACATAATAGTAGGTGTGTTTGTTATTTGTAGAGAATTCATTGAAAGATACTAAATTTTGTTTTGTAACGAAGTCTGTTCTAGAACCATGCTTTCTACAAATCATAATCTTTATAATAGATTGGTATTTACAATAAAGATCTGTAAAGAGTATCATCTAACAGACGTCCGGTATCAGTTTCTAGTGTATGACTAAGCATCTTTGTAGAAACTTGTAAATATTAAATTTTCTATAATTTTTAAAATCCATAAATATAAATCTTGAAAAAAAATAATCGGGGGGAGCACGGGAGAGGTCGAGGGACTTTTTGAGTATTGAGATCATTTGCTACCCTTGATGACGCCATGCTGACACCGACACATGATCTCCTCTTGCATGTGCTGACCTATTTCCGGGTAGATCGGCTGAAGAGACTCCAGCGTTGACCTTCTCCATTGCGCGTGTGCATTGTGAAAAGGCAATTACCCATCACTAAGAAACAACTAAGCACGCAGGCTGGACCCGTTTAGGGCTGAAAGCCGGAACCTCCAGTCAACGGCCTGGATCAAGCTAGGCTCCCGCCGATCCGACGGCCCAGGCTGCGAATCAGCAACCTCCAAACGTACGCTACTGTGCACACGCACTGGACACAGGGACGAAGACAAAGGGTGGCCGCGATTCAGGGAAACCACGAGGGCACCGACTCCAAAAGCCTGGACGCCAATTAATGGGCAGTTGGAGCAACAAGCTGGGCGATAGGGAAGTAAAGAGAGACGACGACAGGGGTCGGAGTGAGCTGAGCTCTCCTAGGGTTTGCCATTGTCCCCCGGGCGTGAGAGAGCATCTCCACCGCACCACCAAATCACCTCAGAAAACACGTTGGGGTCGTTCAAAACGAAAATTCAGTCTAGTGTATTGGATCAGTTTATAGGAGGCACCTCAAACACCTGAAAGTGTGGAGCATGCTTGGGGGAGTCGCGCAACGACTGGACACCTCAAACACCTGAAAGTGTGGAGCATGCTTGGGGGAGTCGCGCAACGACTGGACAAGCCCCCCAAAAAGCGTGCCCCCTTGTGATCCGCACATCGGTCACATCCGTTGTAATGGCGGATCAACATTTCCGTCTTCCCAGTGTGGCGGATACGTGTCGTCGATATTAAACCGACATGTCACGTCACCACCGAGTCGTCAGTTCCCGCCCACGCCATCGTTTCAAGCCGTGCTCTCCCGTCTCGCCACGACCACATCGTGTCATCGAAGGTTACGATCGGCAGAGCACACACAAGTCTATCAACGTTAACTCAGCCGCACTTAGTGAGAGCTCCCCTTCTCCTACCTACTTCTCTTTTATGGACACCTCCTTAACATCGGAAACACGCCTCCTAGCCACCTCCTGGATAGCGGACCCAACTCCTCCACCGTTTGATGACGAGCATAACGAGGTGGACGAGGAGAGTGAGCTAGAGGAGGAGCAGTCGGGGTAGGAAATTCCGCCCCAGCCGGAGGAGACCGAGCCGGTGTGGCGGGCCGCAGTGAGTAGCTCTCCCAAGTTAATTTGCAGAATCGGGGACAATGACAACGAGGTTTGCCCCTCTCATGTCGTCATCCAGACACCGAAAAATGACGAGGCTAGCTCAACAAGTCCTTCCCGGTCTTTAGATTATGTTGAGTTTTAGTTTAAATTTCGTTGTAACGTGTCAAGTCTCAATGAAAATTAGCTCTTTTGTTACAAATTTCGGGGTGCAGGTGAGCCGTCCCGGGCTCAAATTGCACTGCACGTCCAGCTAATGATGTCAGTTGATCTGGTGGAGGATCACGGAGAGAGTAGAAAGAAAAGAGCATCTCATTATGATCCCTGATCGACCCCAGGAATGAGAAATACTCATATTAGTCAGAACCGGGGTATCAGGATATGCAGGGGGTGGGGCTGTAGTGGAGTTACTTTGTCCCCGTGTTTACAGACAGGTAGCCCAAGTAAAGGTAAGCCCACTCTTCAGCACCAGCAGTCGAACATATGAGTGACCATACGTTCTCTTCATCTCAGGTTTTTTTAGAAAGGAGGATGTGATTCTCCGGCCTTTGCTACCGAGTGATGCACATAGCCATGCGCACTTATTAATTCCAACCAAATTTATAAAGTATAATGTTGAAAATAAACTGAAATCAACCTCTCGACAACAAGGGTGACTACCACTATGATGGGGATGACTAACACCGACACACATCATCTAAAACTGTAGTACCCGTTCAGCTAAACACTACGCGCACACCGACATGTACGCTTTAGTCGCTGCCGCCTTCTTCCACAAACCCATCTTCAGAAATGATCAACACCATGACCTTGCAGATCCAGTCTGCCATCGGCATCGCCACGATGCCAGACAGCGCCAACATGCGTAAGTCCATCGACCCGAAATCAAGACTCCGCAGCGCCACGCCCCCGATACACACCGACATCGACGTGGTAGATGACAACCGCTCCACCAGCTGACCTTCTCCAATCGATAGCTGCTCCAAAAAACGTTGCCCTCAAGAGGGGAAACGACGTCGTACGTCGCCAACGTCCAATCCGGGAGACCCAAATTTGGGATTTCCCCCGGAGCAACACGAGTGAAGTGACAAAAACAGCGAGGACTATGCCTTCAACAAGGTGCCATCATCGTCCACCCAAACCAAGGTCTAGGCTCGGCTTTCACCGGCTGTCACGTCATCTCGAAACTCGTCATCGACTGGATCTCCAATGGACCTTGACGTGGGATCCCAAGATCCTCCACACCAGGCCTAAGCTGGCCGACCACCTCCGACAAGGGAGGTCGCCGCCTTCATGCCTGGGACCGCCGCCCCGGAGTCCATGTGGTGCGGACGGCTCAACACCAAGTCGAAGCGCCGGGGAAGGATCTGCGGATCAGCCGTCGACATGCCGCCATCGCATAGCGGCTCTCCGGCCGCCGCCGTCGCACACCACCGCAGCCGACGGAGAGAGGACGGGCGCCGTCTCCTTAGCCCTTGGTTGCGACCGGCGGACGCCCCGCCGCCGCCCTGCCGCTCAGGCCTTGCCCGGCGACACCACGGCGGCGGCGAGGGGAGGGGACAGGTTGGAGAAGGGTTGGGCGCCAGCGATGGGGATTGTGCCACACGGAAAGATAAATTAATGGACGTAAGATTGCTTTCCGTTCGTCTCAGGTAAGTAATTCATTCGTAGACGTAACCAGGTCGTGCACATTTGGCATGCGACCTGAACTTTCGTGTAGATACCGGTTTATAGTTCAGTTGGACTGCAGGAGAGAGCATCATCCGGTCATGCCAAATAGTGCCACCCGCTCATCTCTCCCGCAACAGTCCAGCAGCAGCGGCAGCGGCACACCTCACTCCCGCAGTAACGCTAGTTGTACTATAAATCAGGCGCCCGCCACACAAGCAAGCAAAGGATCCCATCTTTCTCACTCACTCTCTCTCCGCGTCTCCCTCCCACGGCACATGCGCGTCGCCCGCCGCTGCCTGCTGCCGACACCAGCAACAACAATGGAGCATCGACGCTTGCTTCTGCCCCTGCTCCTCGCCGCGCTGTGCCTCTCGCTCTCTGGCGCCGCGGCGGCCAAGCACAGCAAGAAGTCGTACGCCGCCATCTTCAGCTTCGGCGACTCGCTCTCCGACGCCGGCAACCTCATCGTCGACGGCATCCCCAAGGCGCTCACCACCGCCAGGGCGCCCTACGGCATGACCTTCTTCGGCAAGCCCACCGGCCGCTGCTCAAACGGCCGCGTCGTCGTCGACTTCCTCGGTAACGTCTCTCTCTCGCTCGCTCGCCGCGCCTGCGACGAATCCCACATTCCTGCGCGCGCCGGCCGTCTCACTCCGGCGACCGGCGGCGTCTCTGTCCTGCGCCTCGCCGTCCCGGTTCCTTTCTTGGGCTTTTTCATGTACAGTAGTATATTTGGATGCAATATCCGATAGGAGTGTCTCTGTTTTTTAAAGCCGTTGATTTGGAGTCGGGTGGAGTGTTTGACTACGCTCTGACCGTGGCCAGGACGAAATTGACTCTTGTTTAGTCTGCTGCTCAACTGGTATCCGATGTCTGGATGCTCATAACGCTTAACTTTGTAGCGATGCAACGCTAATCTTGTACTACTACAAGAGAGGCTTAAAATTTTCATCTTTGAGAAAAGAAGATCAAATTTAGTGGTAAAAAAGAGCTACTGCTTTCCAACAGTGAATAATAAATTCGTGCTGCCTCCGTTCTGCTATGCCGGCCAAAGTATCGATGTGAATTAAAGGCCCTTTCTTTATAAAGATAAAGCAAGCGAGAAGTATTACTGCAAGAAGCTAAGAATTTACTGTTGCGGCCAATGGACCACATATATATCTGTCTCACTCTCTTGGATCGCTAGACTGTGAATTTCGATATTCGTTTTGTCAAATTGTCTATTGGAGTTTGTTCAGATCAACAGACAGTGGCACGTAATTTTTTTTGTTTTTATTGATGGGGATCTTTTTCTGCCGATTTGCAGCTGAGCATTTCGGGCTTCCTCTGCCACCGGCGTCGCAGGCCCACGGCATGGACTTCAAGAAGGGCGCCAACTTCGCCATCACCGGCGCCACGGCGCTCGAGTACTCCTTCTTCAAGGCTCATGGCATCGACCAGCGCATTTGGAACACCGGCTCCATCGAGACCCAGATTGGCTGGCTCCAGAAGATGAAGCCGTCGCTCTGCAAGTCGGAGAAAGGTCCGGCAAGATTCTCTTGCGCCTTGTTGAAACGGTGCTGCTGCCATGTTTTTTTATGTCTGTAGATCAAACAGTTACTAGAAATTTATCTGTTGTGTTGACTGCAGAGTGCAAGGATTTCTTCAGCAAGTCCCTGTTTGTGGTGGGGGAGTTCGGGGGCAATGACTACAACGCTCCATTGTTCTCCGGTGTTAAGTTCTCCGATGTGAAGACCTACGTGCCGCTCGTCGCCAAAGCCATCGCCAACGGTGTCGAGGTATGAAATCAATGGATGATCCTTCCTAGACCAGTAATGTAGGTCGACCCCTGCATTGCATCATACTAGTATATACACAACACAATGCACATACATGGCTGGACTAGAAAAGCGGCATAGTGTGCTATACAACTTGCCTCCTGGTCCTGGGACATTCAGGGAATCATGCATGCTAGTGTGCGGTGCTGATTTCAGGCAACACACATCTGTCATATCTAGATGCTTGTTGGCAAGGTGAAATGCATGATAAACCCATGAGAGGTTACAAAATTGGCATAAAGACAATGAAGGATATGTTCTCAAATTGTTTTGGGATTATATAGATTTCAGCTATACTGTGGAGTATTTAGTGAGGAGACTAAGGTAGTAGGTAAGCACTACTATGGTGTCACAACTCACATCCTAAAGCTCATGAGAGCATAGTTGTGCTGCTTGTGCAGGGGTGAGGGGTGGCTACACACCGGCGTGGTAGTAGGCGAGGGGTATAACCAATTCACATTTTATTGGGTTGGATCTAGGGATCTCAGTTTGATGTTTACATATGGTCAACTGGGTTACCAACATTTGTAGACATTGAAATAGGAGCGAGAACCTGTGACACTTCAGGTATAGTTTTCATGTAAGAATCTTATGACTAGGCAATTAACATGCAATTGCTATCGTGATGCCATGGGATCTGTACTATGTTACCGAATAGAGTTGCTCCACAGCACATCAGATTGTTGCTTAGTGCAGCCCCATGTGATGTCTAGATGGGGAATTCATTCCGGACATGATTGCACAATGAAGATAATGGGCATGGAAAAGGTATGGTTGGTAAAGAAGATGAGGAATCATTTGTTTATATGCATGGACATCATGGAACGGCTGTCACATGACATAGCTCTGAAAAATTGTTTGTTTTCGCACACTTCAAGGAGAGTGAACAGATCTTCTGAATGATGGTGCTATTAGCAGTGTTCTAGTATTAAACTAGTTCATTGGTGTATAATATAATTACTTCAAACGGTCGTGTGGAGATTTGTTCAAAATATCCTTATCTAAGTTTTGGAAGTAGGTTTGCCCATTTCTTGAATTAATGCAGGTTGAAACCTACTTTACATACACAGATGTGAATTTCCTTATGATCTCAACACTCAACACTCATTTTCTTCTTTCTTCCAGCAATTGGTCGAGCTTGGGGCAAAAGACTTGTTGGTGCCTGGAATTCTCCCTATCGGGTGCTTCCCCTTGTACCTGACGCTGTACAACAGCAGCAAGAAATCGGACTACAACGCGCGCACCGGGTGCCTCCGGAGATACAACCGTCTGGCGTTCCATCACAACAGGGAGCTCAAGCAACAGCTTGATTTGCTCCAGAAGAAGTACCCGGAGACAAAACTCATGTACGGCGATTACTTCAAAGCCGCAATGCAGTTTGTCAACAGCCCTAAAAGTTTCGGTGAGCAATTCCTTCCTCCATGACCTGTAAAACAATTCGAGTGTATGTCATGATCTAAGTGAACTTGACACACCATTGCAGGTTTCAGCACAGCTCTGCAAGCGTGCTGCGGCGCTGGAGGGTCAGGCATCTACAACTTCAACATGAAGAAGAAGTGCGGCGAGGCGGGCGCGAGCGTGTGCTCGAACCCGTCCTCGTACGTGAGCTGGGACGGCATCCACATGACCGAAGCCGCCTACCGCATGGTCGCCAACGGTTGGCTAAACGGCCCCTACGCCTCTCCCCCAATCATGAAGTGATGATAATTGAGATGGTTAACTGTACGTAGCGTCCCTGGTGCTGCTAGAGGGATGGATATGATATGAGAGGAGTGCTTCTGGCACCGGAGAAATTAAGTTATGGGTAAAATTGCTCTAGTTTATTCGTTGAGTTGAGGGAGTGTATAAAACTGTGCCGGTATAGATATGTTTTTCCCAACTGAAAGATGTAGTACAGATGCAGCTTGTATGACATGTCCCTGATTCTTATTCATTTGCCAAGAATCGCAGAAGAATAATTTTGTGGAAATATATGGGACCAAATGGTGCATTCGCGCCACAAGAACTGCAGTGTCCTTGTAAACCGACTGGTGTTTTCACTGATCAATCTGCTCCATCTAACATTACAGTAGCGGCCGTACTGCGTTTAGGATTGCCGGTTTTGATTAGGTGGGTACCAACCCTTCAAATGAACAGCCCAAAATCGTGTGCTTATAATAGTACAAACAGGCCAATATCGGGCCGGGCACCCATCAAACTGAGAGGCGATGAGCCGAGGCCGAAGAATCCGAAGGCCGTACTGGAGTGTCCGATGGCCCAAAGAAAAATAGTGGTGCAGAAATGAATACTGATTGAACGTCGAGAAATCAAGGTGAATGTCGATGCAGCAATGTCTAAGAGTGGGCTGTGTTCGACGGTCGCTGCAGTGGCACGGGGAGAGACTGGCGCTTTCCTGGGTGCTTCTTCGATTGTGGCACAAGGGATCACCGATCCTGAGATACTGGAGGCCATGGCTTGCAGGGAGGGCATGGCGCTTGCAAGGGATCTATACTTCCATCGCTTTAAGCTGGCGACTAATTGTATCAATGGTGTTAGAAGCTTGGAAGGTGAAGGTATGGGTCCTTATGGTCAGATTGTGCGAGACATCAAAGCCAGGTCCGACGATTTCCGCTAGGTACAGTTTTCCCATGAAGGAAGAACGACAAATATCGATGCTCACAACCTAGCTACGAGTTCCTTTACTCTAGATATAGGGAGACATGTTTGGTTTCTTGATCCACCAGATGGTGTTTGTAAGCAGCAAGGGTAACAAGTTTCTGACACACTCTTTTTCTCACCAGGGTACGTAAGGGGACTGGGAGGTTTTTAAGAGACGGCTTGTTTGCTATTAATAAAGTGGTTTTAATTCTAAAAAAAAGTGAATGATTCGAGAAATAGAGTGGTGTAAAATGTGTCCAGTTTTAAAAATAAATTGGGTTATGTTCAATGGTTAGGTTGGCCGTTTTTCCTTTCGTTAGTTTTTTCTGAAAGATCAGGTCGAACGCTATTCGCTCCCGCACACCCCTTCTCGGCAGCATGGGTCGTCGGACCAATAGCTCCAACCTGGATTTATTTTTCCCTTTCAAATTTTTCCTGTTAAAGTTTTTTCTTCTTTCTTGTTTTCCTGTTTCAAATTTTTTTATGTTTTTTTTACTTTTATGTTTTTTTATAATATTATTCAATTTTTTGTTAAAAAAATCATACTTCTAAAATTTTCATTTATTTATTTTTTACTTCTTTTTTCTTCTACTTATTTCTTTCATTTTCCATTTTTAAATATTAATACTTTTGCCTTCAAACAAGATAAAGTTTTACTACATAAATCAAAAAGGTAAACGTTTTGGTTAAATTTTACTGAAAAACAATTTATGCTCAATGAATTTCCTTAAAAAATAAAATCATTCTAAAATAGTTTATGATCACTTGTTTTTTAAAATCCGATAATAGTTTTGATTCAAATACCTATTTTGTTCAGTTTTTCGAATTCCTTATAAAAATAATTTTCGTTCGTAGACTCTTTATGTGTTCTTTTTAAAAATTTGATAACAAATAGTTCCCGTTCAACTACTTATTTTTGTTCACATATAAAAATCATTCAAAAAAATTATGTTCATAATTTTTTTGTGCACTTTTTAAAAAATTGGTCAAAAATATTTTCATTTTAAAAACCTATTTTTGTTCACTTTTAAAAATATTTTTTTTAAAAATTGTCCATATACTTTTTCGCTTCACTTTTATATCACTTAAAAATATTTTTGTTCACAAATATTTTTTGTTGACTTTTTCAAATCGTTCAATTTTTTTTTGTTCATTGGCCTTTTTTGTTCACTTTTATAATAGTTCAAAATTTGTTTTTAACACCATTTTTTCAGTTTTAAAATCGTTAGAAAGTAGTTTCCGGTCACCACTATTTTTTGTTCACTTAATAAAACCGTTCAAATTAGCTAAATGTTGAATAGAAAAAGTTCAATTAAAATATATGTTCTTATTTTTAAAAATCATTCAAATTTGAAAAGTGTTCATATTTACAAAAAATGTCCATATTTTTGTAAAAAATGGATTAAAAAAATATTCCGAATGGAAAAAAATACATAATACATATATAATTTTTAATGAATGTTTTGTTCTTCTTTTGCAGCATGCTATTTTATTGTAAAAGCAGAAAAGAAAAGTAGAAATGAAAAGGGGAGGAAGACAAACGAGTTGGTGGCCGGCCCACAACCCCATAAAATGCGCTCTGCCAGGTTACATAAGCACTCCCTTTTTTCCTTCTCCTTGGGTTTTGTTTAACAAAAACAAAATAATTGGGTTGAGCTTGTGGAATACAATGTCATATGATCGAACAAAAAATGTGGCACATTAAAAGAAAGGAAAACAACGCCTCAAGTTTTTTTATCTTCATTTTTCTTATTCATTTTCAAGAAATTGATTTCTTGGACGGACGTTGAGGCGTCCCGAGTGGAGATGTTC
Source organism: Poa annua (assembly GCA_026929855.1). Taxonomy (NCBI): domain Eukaryota; kingdom Viridiplantae; phylum Streptophyta; class Magnoliopsida; order Poales; family Poaceae; genus Poa; species Poa annua. Next base: position 87,122,533 of record CM049430.1, read on the forward strand.
TTAGTGTCGTAATACTAAATAGTGTTTTTTCAAATATGACCAGTTGTGTCGATTCACATGGTAAAAAAATAATCTCTCTGGATATTATTATCAAAAGTTACCTGGTGGAAAGAGGAAAATACAACACGTGTATGTCCAGACAATCCACCTAAAGGGAATTTGCCTCCTACCCAGATAGCTGAAAGCCCGTTGCCTGACGAGGCAGGCAACATCACGTGGCGGGGCATAGGACTTCCCTCCACCTAGGTTGATGAGATATGCATGTGTCTGTTTTTTCACTTTTCGCCAGGATACTTTTAACAATAAAATTTGAAGGAATTTACTTTTAACAATACGATTCAAAATCTAATTGTAGTAAATTTGAAGAGCTCAATTTCATCAAATTTAGCCCGGAGACAACCTAAATGTGTCGTTTTGCTGCCACGGTGCGAAAAGCTGCGCCCGCTGTAGCTCGGGTAAGAACGGACGTGCAGGGCCTGAACGTGGGTGCAGTTGCCTGGGCCTAGCCTATGCATGCACAGTACGTGGCATGTGCTCCGTGTAATCAGCGACGCACGCCTGCACTACCCCGTGCAGATTTACTACGCCAGAATCCATCCTATTGGACGCCGAGGGCGGTAACTGCGTGCGCGTGATTTGGATACGAATCGATAGCCTTCCGTTTCCGTTTACATCGCGTTCTGTTCGTTTCCACCCCTGTCTCCGGCTCCGCCACGCCTTCTTCACCGCCTACAAATACCGATGCGGCCGCGCCTGGCCTGGCCTCTCCGTCTGCCTCCTCCTCCATCGTTTCTCTCCCTCTCCTCTGCCTCATCTTGGGGTTTCGCTAGGGTTTTTCTGTAGCGGTTCGGAGATACGCATCCGGCGGCGAGCTCCGTCGTCTCAGTTCTCGGCGAGTTCGATCTGGCCTCGGCAAGTGCGAGTTTCTCGGCGAGTTCGTTGCATCTATATTATCCTCGGCCACTGCGAGTTCCTGCATCGATCTTACAAGTTACAAGTTACGCGAGGAAGTTCTCGGGTGGAGGAGTTCGGGATCAGGAGTTTCCTCTCGAGGAGAAGCGCTGGGCGCAAGACTGCTGTTTTTCATTACCGGAGCAGAGTTCCGATCGACAAAGGTAATGCGATTTAAGTCGAGCGCTTATTCGCCTACTTTACTCCTAGGTTAGCTGTTCCGTCTCAGGAGTTAATTTTTCTAAGTTTTTTTTTTGAAACAAAGGCAGAAGCTCTGCCTTATTTATTATTATTTTTCTAAGATTATGCCTCTGTTGTTTGCATCTATATGTCTGGGTGCTCGTGCTCTGTTATGCTTGGGGTGAGATGTCCGACTGCCTGAAATATTTTGTTTGTCGGTATGTTGCTTGCTAGGAAAACTGGAAATTTGATTTGCTGTGGAGTGGCTGAAGATTGTGCAGATCTGTTAGATGTAGAAGCGAGCTGCTTTTGTTGGATCGACGAGGAATAGTTTTATTTTTAGGTTACAAGGACTCACTCAGACACATACGAACCCGCTTGTGTTTTTAGATAAATTCATACTAGGTTTGGAATCCGAGGTTGCTCGGATAAATTCATGACTTATCACATACTCCGTCCGTTCCGAATTAATTGACTCAGATTTAGTGTTAAGTTGTACTAAATCTGAGTCAATTAATTCAGAACGAAGGGAGTACTTCACGCACCGTGTGACACACGGTTTGGACGCGTGTGTGTGAAGTTGTGGCACTCCCATATTTAGTCCTTGCGTGATCAGCCATGGCCTATAAGGAGGCGCACTACTGCAAGCGTTATCAATTAGCAATATTTTGCCTTAGTAGCTTTGTTTGACGGAGGCATGCATTTGTATTTCATAGTACCCTTCGTTTCACGATATAAGATGTTTCAAGTGAATCAAATGTTGTCTAGATTCACACTAACACGTGTGCACATGTACACTAAAACATGTATATATATACATGGGTACATATGAATGTGGAAAACAGTTGAAACATCTTATATTGTGAAAAGGAGGGAGTAGTCTCTTTTGCATGATATATGTTTTTTCATGTTTCCGAGGGCTCCAAGGTGTCGCTAGTTATTTCTTTGGGCTTATTTTGTGGTTGTTAAACATGACTTTGACTAAGAATTTATTTTAATATATTTTAACACAACACAAAATTGGTGCATGTGCACTTGTATATTCAAGTGGTTTGTAACATAATTGTTGCGTTGTGTTGTATCACATTGGTAGCATATATCATCTCCTCCATATTGGTCACTGAATGGTCACATATTTTAATTTGCAACTTAGCTTTGTCCTTGCTTAGAACTTAATGAAATTTCATTTAAGTTTATAGACTACAACACCAAAACAGTTTAAAGAAGTTTTACCAAGGACATGAAGTTTCAAACTATTTGGAGAAGACAAAGTAAATTGTTGCTTAAAACAAATCAAAATATCCCATATTTATTTGAAATGAAGGAATAACTACTTTAAATAGTTAAATTTCTTCAACATAAAAAATATAAAGTAAATAACATGTCATTGTTTAATATTTTATAGCTAGGACATGGTTCAACTTTACTCTTTGTAGGCATATATGTATTATTATTTCTATCGCTGGATTATATTAAGTGTATATTTATCTAATGTTGATAAATTTGTGTATCAAAGAAGCCCTTAATTGAAAACATTACATCTGAGACATATTTAAAAGTTTAGAATTAGAATGTATGGTAATATATTGAAATTTTGCATTGCTTTGTTAGTAGAAAATGCATGTCAATGGCTATTTAACCTATTGGTTAGCGCTTTATTTTTTTGAACCTAATTGGTTTTGATTGTTGAAATTAGCCTAATTTGTTGTGATTGTTTAGCCATGTTTGATGGGTAAGATATATTTTTGTTGGACTTGTTGATTTTTTTTGAGAATTCTAGACTATGGGTTTAAAAAAATGATTATAGATTTTTCTAAGAGTTGGATGATATGTATGACATAGTATCAAATCTTAGTTATAGTACAAAAATATAATATAACCTTATTAAAAAGTTTAGAATTAGAATTTATGGTAATATATATTGAAAATTTGCATTGCTTTGTTAGTAGAAAATGCATATGTCAATGGTTATTTACCTATTGGCTAGCGCTTTATTTATTTGAACTATGATTAGCCTAATTGGTTTTGATTGTTTGAAATTAGACTAATTTGTTGTGATTGTTTAGCCATGTATGATGGGTAAGGTATATTTTTGTTAGACTTGTTTTTTTAGACTTCTAGCCTATGGATTTTTAAAAATGGCTATATTTTTTTCTACGGGTTGGATGATATGTATGACATATTAAGAAATCTTAGTTATAGTACACAAATATAATATAACCATATTAAAAAGTTTAGAATTAGAATGTATGTTAATATATATTGAAATTTTGCATTGCTTTGTTAATAGAAAATGCATATGTCAATGGAACTGTGATTAGCCTAATTGGTTTTGATTGTTTGAAATTAGCCTAATTTGTTTTGATTGTTTAGCCATGTATGATGGGTAAAGTATATTTTTGGTGGACTTGTTGATTTTTTCTTGAGGATTCTAGACTATGGGTTTAAAAAAATGACTATAGATTTTTCTAAGGGTTGGATGATATATATGGCATAGGAAGAAATCTTAGTTTTAGTACACAAATATAATATAACCATATTAAAACGTTTAGAATTAGAATGTATGGTAATATATGTTGAAATTTTGCATTGCTTTTTTAGTAGAAAATTCATATATCAGTGGCTATTTAACCTTTTGGCTAGCGCTTTATTTATTTGAACTATGATTAGCATAATTTGGTTTAATTGTTTGGAAAAAGCCTAATTTGTTTTGATTGTTTAGCCATGTATGATGGGTAAGGTATACTTTTTTTTGGACTTGTTGATATGTCTCTTGAGATTTCTAGCCTATTGTTTTCAAAAATGACTAGATTTTTCTAAGGGTTGGATGATATATATGACATAGGAAGAAATCTTAGTTATAATACACAAATATAAATAACCATATTAAAAAGTTAAGAATTATAATGTATGGTAATATATTGAAATTTTCCATTGCTTTGTTAGTAGAAAAAATGCATAGGTCAATTGCTATTTAACCTTTTGTCTAGCGCTTTATTTATTTGAACTATGATTAGCCTAATTTGTCGATTGTTTGAAATTATCCTAATTTGTTTTGATTGTTTAGCCATGTATGGGTAAGGTATAATTTTGTTGGACTTGTTGATTTTTCTCTTGAGACTTCTAGCCTATGTTTTTCAAAAATGACTATAGATTTTTCTAAGGGTTGGATGATATGTATGACATAGGAAGAAATTTTTGCCTACGATTCTATGTATAAATATATATTTAATGAGAGGTTCTTATAAATATTGTTTATGCTAATAAATTGGCATGTTTTAGATATGTGGTGACTTTCAAAAAATTATAATTCCAATAGCTATACAGAAGTAAATGGCTAGAGCTCAACTCATATGTTGTTGTGGAGCATAGACATTCTATGCTATTCTTCCGTCAAATGAAGAAACTCTCACACAAATTGCAATCTTATGTGTGCCCTTATGTTGAAGAGTGTTACAATTTGACATATATGACATGGTGTACAAATCAAAGTCAAAGTTGAAATTGTAAGGCGCTTATTTTGTAGGAATTTTTTTCTTTTCATGCCCGTCCTCACTTAAGCACGAGTAGGGAGTGAGTAGAATTAAGTGAGGAGGGGCATGCAATTTGAATTCCCTTTGTTTGTATGATCTTTGATGCATGATCTTTGACATTAATATTATATGGATTGTGTAAATGGTACAATTATAAGTACAAATCATAGTTAAAGTTGTAAGTTCTTGAGTAGCAAGAATTGTGTGGGCCTTGCATTTTAGCATAGAGATATTATATTTTAGGCCATCTATATAGACTAGCAAAAAGATCATTAATCATAAGTAGTTTTCTTAAGTGATGGTGTTTATGTTTTTTTTGTAGTTATTGCTTGCACACTGTTGTGGATTTTGACATTCTTTTTTTCTGTCCCGTCAATTAATTGAAGCTAACCCGTAGGTTATTCGAAGAAAGATGAGAAACAATGGTAGCTATAACTTTGATGCAAGCTGTCGCAAGCGCATTAAGAAGAAGGAACCAACTGAACTTATGAAAAGGAGCCGCAAACAACTGAAGAAAACTCGAGAATGTTATAAGGTATTCGGGGGAAACATATATACCAATGATAATAGACAAGGTAGGGATAATGTTTCCAAAAGAGAGAATAGGCATGTCAGTGTAGTGCCTCGGACAAATAAAGGCAAGGGAATGGAATATTTGCCTCAGAACACCAATGTCGAGAAATTCATGCCCTCTTCTTCAAGGATTGTTCCGAAGAATGGCAATATGTATAAGCCCTCTTCCTTAGAGCCAAACAATGGCGTTGCTTCTTGTTGGAGAACTACAAATTCTTCTTCAAGTCCAAACATTGGCTTGATTCCTTTGGGGAGGAACAATGAGTCGTTTAAGTTACGACCATCTTGTCTTAAGAATGGATTTTCCTCGGTGTCGAAGGATGATGACTCCAATTCGATGTTCAATATATCAAAGGAACCACAACCCTCATCCATTTTAGGCAACTCGAGGATTGTTGCACAAAGTGTGAACAATGAAGCCCAAGAAGACACCCAGACGACGATTGAAGCTTTGAATCTTAGCTTGAAATTGAAGGGTAAGCAAGGTACCAAAGCCAACAAGAGAATCTATCCCGATTCTCGCCAAATGGTTGAGATATCAAGTAACAAGGAGTCGCATACGAACTCAATGGATGAGAACATTCATAGTAGAAAGCGGAGTAATAGCCTTTCGGAGGATCGAGGAATCGATGACGACAAGCTAAAAATCAAGCAGATGGAACCATTATTGCAAGAGAAGATCGAGACACACGAGGATGATGATAGTGAAGTTGAGATTCATAGGTCAAAGGATAGAAGGAGAAGAAAACTTATTCTCATAGACTATGTAGATGATGACAGTGGTGATCAAAATCTAGGAGGTACCACTGGATTGACAACACTAATCCGCAATAGCCTTTCGGAGGATGGAGGAATCGATGATGACAAGCTAAAGAGCAAGTGGATGGAATCATTATTGCCAGAGAAGACCGAGACGCACGATGATGATGATGATAGTGAAGTTGGGATTCTTAGGTCGAAGAATAAAAGGAGAAGGAAACTTATTCTCACCGACTATGAAGACGATGACGGTGGTGATCAAAATCCCACTGGATTGACAACACAAATGGATGTTGTGAAGGATGATCCTATCAAAGTCAACACATTTCCTTCTAAATCTTTGAAGCTGCAAGAGCATGGTTCACTGCCCATTGATGAACCCGTTTGGAGGTAAAACATATGTTATAGTTTCCATTCTAAAGTGCCATAGGTACTTTTCCTTATATGCTAATTTTTGTTGTTCGTTATTGTTTATTCAACAGTGGAAGCATTAAGATAAGCAGCAACAAAAATGTTTCGTTGTCTGCACATTTTTCAACCAAATGCTGCCAGAAGGTGTGGAACTTGGCAGGATCATTGCAGCAAGAGATTACAGTAACACAGCTTTCTAGGATGGAGGCTTGGCCTAAGAGCTTTGAGGCATCAGGGCCCACTGATAACAATATTGCATTGTATTTATTGCCCTTCGAAATGAGGTGCCTTCCTTAGCTTTCGAGATCAATTTTCATCGGTTCTAGCTATTTCACCATTTAGAATCTAATTGTTCTGTTTTTATCCTTAGGCAAGATGCAGACCTGGATCAACTAGTTATGGAAGTTGTGGAGAATGATATGGTCTTACAAGCTGTTATTGGCGAAACTGAGATGCTTATATTTCCTTCTATTCTACTACCTGAGCAACACCAAAGTATGTTTCTGTTCGTAACAATAAATATGATTGTCAAAGAAAATTTACTCACCTGATTTCAAGTGTAGTTGTACTAATCATCCTTACGAAATAACTTAATTTCTCAAGAACCTTAAACCTTTCAACTCAATGTGAATATTTAGCTCATCGGTTAAGTGACTTAAACAATGTTCTCTTCCTTTCCTTCCAGCCTTTAAAGGGAAACTCTACCTGTGGGCGGTGTTCAAGCGAAGAACAAATAAGGCTGCCACCGCGGAAGAGCAACAACATGGAGAAGAACGCTCCGCACAGGATGAAATAGGAAACCAGCAGGCTTCACAATGCAGTGTGGGCAAAGAGGGCCACAGGGTTACAGGTTTAAACACGGACTTTGGACTTGAAGCTCCGAAAGAAGTGGAGAGCCAAAGCATGGAGCAGGAACAAAATCCATCCTTGGCTTCTGCCAACACATCTAGTCCTGGTACTGAAGGTCCTCCCATTAATGCTACAACGTCTGTAAACCATGGACATACCCACTCGGGCTTGGCTGTTCCAACTGGAGCATGGTTTGGTTTTGTGGTTCACGAGAATCCGAGAACGGATCAACTCATACAAGAGTTGCAACGCGAAGGCGCTCTGATGGTTGCAATGCGAGGAGACATGATGGGGTCAGGACTTGGCCAGGCAACAGCAACTGGTAGAGAGGAGAACGAGGTGCCACCGAGCTCAACTGGACGCGCCACCATGGTGTAGTGAGCCTGGGCCATTAGCTTGTCCATGGCCAATAGCTTCAGTTGTGCTGGACAGTGGACAGGTTCGTTTGGTTCATCTTTTGTAGTATTCTGGTCTGTATCTCCTTTATTATTATATTATTATTCGAGTTGGAGTACTAGTTATGTAGAGGTCAGGTATTTCCCTATCTGGTTGTACTAGGATATAACATGTTAATATGCTCAGTCACGTGAGTTAACGTCCTTTAGTATTCGAGTTGGAGTGCTAGTTATGTAGAGGTCCGGTATTTCCCTATGTGTTGTACTAGGATAACATGCTAGCTTCAGTTGTGCTGGACAGTGGACAGGTTCGTTTGGTTCATCTTTTGTAGTACTAGATGACCCGTTGCGCAACTCCGTAATTGCCAAAAGCAGGACAATATTTTTTCCATAGTATTTCTTTGTTTCGCTACCTGTAATTAATGATAACTTTTAGTTTGGTAATAGATAGAAACACCTTACTTCGATGATTAGAAAAAAAATGAGAAGTAATAAATTAAAGTTTTTTGCGCTCATGAAATACCAACTAAAGTACTTTTTTAAAATAGTGATAGGAGACAACAAAACAAAATGCATGCTCTAAATAGGCATCCTACGATCCTCTCTTTTTTTACGGACAATTTGTTTCCGTCGTCCTACCTGCTCGGCTTCGCACGCTATTGTCCGTCGACTTACTTGTCTCCACCTCAAGCAGAGAGAATCACCACATTCTGCCTCCTTGGACAGGATTCTCATTCTGATTCCACGCTTCCGCGAAGACCCTCCGCTAGGGTTTTGGTTGATCTTGTTCTCCATCGCAGTGTTGGGCTTCGGCATCCCGACATTTGTGATTGGATCTTGCTATTACAGGAGGGAATGTAGAACGGCGGTGGAGTGGATTTTGTGGAGTGCGTGGTCTGGGCTGTATATAAGGTGGAAGCATGGGCCTTCTATATTGGTATGGAGTAATGGTGAAATCATCAGAAATCATCAGAATAGCAAGAACTGTCGTCTCTATCGTATTCTTATGTACTGTGTTCATACTTCTGGCAGACCATGTTTGAACCTGTTATTAACTGGGGTAAGAACACCTTTGATGATAAAGACAATCAGCAGGTAATATCATCACCATGATTTGCTGCAAAGAAATTCCCTACAGAACTACACAGAAAATATCATTCCACGTGCTCTTCTATAAAGAAACTCATCAGTATGCATGGTCTGCAACAAATCATGAAGGAACAGATTGGGGTATTTTCCCCATAGCACCATACGGTTGTGACTTGAATAAATCATCAAATCCATGACAAACTGGAATGCATGATTTAAAACAAGTAATCAATTTTTTCTAGCTGAACGATTCAAAGGTGCCCACGCATAGCCAGGTCTGCCTTCTATCCTCTTGTCCATTTGCAAAGTCTAACAAGATACCATTATACAGCTCTAGCTTCAGCAGGTAAATAAATAGCTGTTCACCAAAAACTATTACACATTTCTAAATGAACATGACCTTCCATTTGAAACCAGGAAACATATTGGGAAGCTGAAATTTATATCATGCACACACAAAAACAGGAACCTAAGCTGACAGCCAGCAAACACAAACACAAGTATGCAGAAGAGTTGTCAACTTGAGTTGATAGCCATCACACACACAAAAAGAGGAAAATATATGCACATAATACTCTCAGAAGTAAAGAAAGCGAAGCAGTAGTGGAATACATGCAAAGAGGTAGATAGAGTTCAGGCATGTCCGATAACTAATGGCATACACAAACATAGAGTTCAGTTCATAGTACGGGCACATGATTATGCCATGGATGGGCAGTAGGTCCTTTTCCCTACTATGCAGAGCCTCTACTTACAACGACGCTACTTCTGCAGAAGCATGAGTTTACGCAAAATAGTCTTTACATCGGCATCTACATAACAACCATAGAAGGTCCATGTAAGATGCATCCAGCAGACGCGTGGATGTAAATGACAGGGTCATCACAAAATGCTGAAACCGCAGGTGCCAAAGTCCACGACAAGGTGATCAGCCTTTCTTGCTGGCTCGACGATGTACTGAGGAAGCCACACTGAGTACCAACGGACGTTGAGTCAGCAAGTAATACTGAGATAGTAACCAGTTCTTCACTTGGCCTTTGCAAGTTAAGCTCGCAACATGGAACATATATGAAGATAGGGCTATATAGACAAGAACCTGATAATCAGAAGAAATAACAAAGAATTAGTACGATACTTGGCACGAAAGAGAAGAAACCGATGCCAGGAAAAATGACAATAAAAACGGGTTTAGAAATATAACAGTCACATAGAAAACCAAGTACTTCAATTCATAGGTATAGAACATACACATGTCAATACGCCTACGGCAGCCGGAGGTAGAGGCAGCGGCACGCAGATAATGTTATGTGAATTGTGATTTTGAGTTTTGAGAAAGAAAAAAAAACAGCCCAAGGAATACCCCTTTTTGGAGCCACCTATGGTTTCTCATTCATCATGGCATAGTATTCTGCATTGCATCTAAGAGAAGATACTAATATTATCATTATGAGCAATCATCCTTTCGTTTCTACATGCTATCATTATATGGGAACCTCAGTGCAAGGTTTCCCCTTTACAAAGACGGTATTCAAATGCTCGAGAATCTTAAGATTTATAACACCCATGAGAAACAGAACCATCACAATATAGACCCAAAGGAAAAGAAGAAATGGCATGCGTAAGGTACCTAACCCGCACCTTATGTACAAATGACATCTGCAAACCGAGGAGAGAAGCTACCTCCTCTGTTTTTTGCCCCCACCCGGCTTAACTTGAGGGTCAGTCCTGATACATTAGAACATAGCACAATAAGTGATGTAGCATCGACATATAGGGCTGGAGTAACGAGGGAAAACATCATGTTGGTAATAAACATGCAAGTAGAACCTTTTGGCACTGGAGGTGAGGATAGCAGATTCCTGATCTTCAACATTGGCTGCAGTAGGACGCACAACAACCTAAACAGCAGGATCAACATGCCACAAATATAGGTCAAAAGTGGAATAGAATTGAACCATACTTGATAATATATCTTCACTGGGAGCGTTATTGTTTTATAAACAAAAACTATGTCTGTTGTAAGCTGAACTATGGCCACTCCCGTACTTGAGGATGTACTATGTTAGAGACATTTCTTAGACGGGTAGTTAGGGATGAACCCATCAACCAGCAGACGTGTATGCATAAATTGCGAAAACTAACATAAGTCACCTCTGTAGCTACTGGAGCATCATCATCAGCAATTTCTGCACCAGGATCAACAAGCTGAAAAAAAAACCGGTCAAAACCGGAACACCATGGAAAGAGATCCTGGACAGGAATAAAAATTAGGAGAACTAACATATGTCACCTGTGCAGATGCAGCATCGCTATGGGCAACATCCGACTGATTGCCTCTGAGAGGGGTCTTGAACAAAGAACGCCTTGTGCCACGCTTGTGGGCGGACGACCTGTCACAACAAGACGCGCGGTTAGAGGATGGGGGACCTGAACAAATGTATTACCTATGTATAGCTAACACTTCTGAGGCCATTACCTTGCAAGCGGAGTAGAGGGGCTGAACTTAGTAGCAGAAGAAGCAGGCGTCTGTGATTTAACAGAGAAGATTAGTATGTAGGAAGGCAAAGGAAAAAAAAGTAGAATCACCCAATACATACAAATATTTTATGTGGATCATACCTGCCCTGCGGGTGAACCATGTGGAGATCGAAAGTCCTGACCAAGAGGAGCTGAACCTAATGCAGGAGGCTTGCTTGCTGCAGGCGCTATAAGCGGTCCTAGGACTGGGAGATGTGCGCCTGAACCACCGCCTGATGACGATGCCTCGGCAGAGCCAGAAGTAACAACAAGCAAAGGGGATGGCAGCTCAGGTTTATAGGTCTCTTCAATCCTACTGATCTGGAAAGATAAATTTTCGCTAGTTTGCGTCTGCCATTTCTTTGATATGCAGACCAGAAGCTTGTACTTCTGTCCAATGAGACAAGTAATCTCTGCTGGAATAGTTTTGTCATGCCTTGCGATACTTGCTATCTCATCAACCATAACATAACCAGGATGCCTCTTACGCAAGAGAGTTAGCAATGATTTTCCTATAGCCCCAGCTGCCACCTTGTCAAAGAGCACAAACTCAGCCTCGGCTGTGCCATCAGACGCGAAGACGGAAACACAATATCTGGAAACATAGATAAAAAATGTATGAGCCATCAGACAGCAGCAAACGACGTACGAAACATCCAAGGAACATCATCACTCACGTCAGATCTGCCTCAGTGGAAGAGCAATTATCATCTGAGCATCTATACTTATATCCATCGTGTTTAGCAGACTTGCGGCACGTGCCACAAGAAGGGAACCACCAACGCTGGTCAGTACCAACTGATTTGACAGTGACAGTGCAGAAAAAACGTTTATCCTACACAAGCAGCATAAGGCATCATTTATGTATTGTTGGTTTACAGAGAAAAAGGTAGACAAATACCCGGACAATACCCAGAAGACACCATCAAAATAGAAGGCCGAAGTAACAAGAATTGTTTCCTAAAAGGCCACTCAGAGATTCAGGCCGTACAAACGGGCAAAACCAAGAAGGACTAAGCGACTCTTTGGCCCATGTTTCGTAGAGCGTGGCTTCAACATTTTCAAGTTAATATACACTTGCAAGAAACCCGATAAAGTGCATTAAAACTAAGCTGCTTATGTTATTTTCCCCATTTTCTTCTTGTAATTGAGATAAAGCCACACGAGCGATAATAGATTGTAAAGCATATACAAGCATGAAGTAGATTTACCATATCTACGAAAGGATCAAGGTCAGTAAGTTCTTTGATGGTTTTATCGACCGGGGTCTCTTGAACTCGGGGCAGAAGGGCATCTGGTCCTGTGGGAACATAGGTGGCTAGGGGAGTAAAATTTTCTCCAAGGCTGCAGAAAGAAACAATCAGACGTAAATACGTAGCAAACAGATAAAAGGATGAAAGAATGACGTTGGTCTGGAAGAAGACCTTGCGCGGAAGGAGTTGATATCAGGGACATCCTCATCAACATACCAGCGACAGGCAGCACTGCCGCTGAGTCCTCTAATTCCTGCAGATATATCATAGGAGAGGAACCAACAGATTTATTAGTTCATAGAGAAAGCAAGGCAAACAGGTAAGGATGGATGTAAGGACGGGAACTAATGAGTCTAGGAAACCATAGAAGCTACAAGCACACATAGCAGCAGCATCTCAGGGGTAGCCATAAAAGATAATAAAGAGACAACAATACTTAGTACGCACCACGAGCCGTCTTAGGCAGCGTTCCCACAAAGATAGCAATAACCGACTCTTTAGCACCCATAGCACGAACTGCCTCGGCATCAAACTCAACTGCACGATCACCCCAGAGAACAAGCTTCAGCTCATTGCCCCTGCATAATCACACGGGAAAAAATAGTAAAATATGCGAACTACCTGCACACTAACTAAGGCGTGAGGGAAAACAGGCAGCAATCGCAACAACTCACATCAGGTCTGTCAGCATAATGGTCCTTGTATTGGAAGCAGCTGTCTGGTACATGGACTGAACAGGTATCACATCAGAAACCATGTTGATCCTTCCAATAACATCTGCAGGAAAAGGAGATGAAAAATAGAAGTGAAGATCATAAGTTGGAAGCGTTGAGTATAGAGGGCAACAAATCCACGCCAAAACCAGCAAAACTAACCAACAAATCGTGGAGGATTGGCAACGGGCCTTGGGATATCCGGGAATGCAGTCAGGCTGTATGTGCAGAATGGAAAAGTGTCTTCCAAGCTAGGCTTTTCTTGAACCGCGGTGTACCTTGTAAATTGCACCATGAAAGGACTCTCTACAGCCCTGTACAGTGGTCTTGATAGGTTACACAGAAACTTTTTTATAACATACACCTTCCCTTCTTCCAGCACATCTTTGAACCGATCTACTGAGCCTGCAGGGATCTGACCATACATGTGATTTCCCTGCAAAAACAAGGACTGCATTATATCAAGCAGAATAATAAGTATTGCATTAACAGGAGAAGCGTAACAGTAGACTCTAAATCTGAAGCCTTAGTGCTGACCTCGCTATCAAGCAGAACCAGGTCAGTGTGCTTAATGTCTCCGCCGTCAGTTCCGCCACGAAAATGCCAGAGGCGAGAGACAAGAACACAGATAGTCCACTGAGTGCTATCCTTGTGAATCTCAGACAGCAGGTTGTACGCCATCTGCAAGAACGTGGTAAGCATGATTCGATCTAGGGGAGACAGCGGCTCTAAAACAAGGCAAGCGCAACAAGAAAGTCAAGCCAAAAGAAGATAAAGCATTTGGATGTTCAAAGCAAATACCTGGCAGGAAAGGAAACAATGGGTGCAATAAACATTTGGAGAAGAGCAAAATCATACAGGCCAATAATAACATCTAACAAAAAGGAGGCACCACACATAGACAGATTTCGTAAAATCAAGCGGTAATTAACATTGGTAGCAAAAGAACTGAAACGGGTGCTGTAAATAATATTGTCAAAAACAACTCGAAAGCCTGCGGTAGTCAGCATTGCCAAAAGAACAACTTAAAAGTCTAGGGTAAATAAAAGCATATAGTACACATAGCTACGTAGATAGAAATCATTTATCTACAAGAGATTGAAATATCTCAGGGAAGACGATATTTCTAGTCTCAGAACCGCATGTACCATCTTCATTCTCAATCAATATTCGTAGAGCTTTTTTAGAGGTCACGCGTGACACCGCCACATAAAACTGCCCATGGATGAACACTGGAGTCTTGAGATACAGACCAACTGCTGCAAGAGTCTAGCCTTGGCTTTTATTAATAGTCATAGCATAAGAAATTGTAATAGGAAATTGTCGTCGATGTAAAGTAAAGGGCCACTTAGGATCTCTAATGGTCAGACATATCCTAGGTATATAGACAACATCTCCAATATTAGAACCAGTCATTACAATGGCCTCAATGACCTTTTCAGCAAGCCTAGTAATAATAAGCCTTGTGCCATTGCACAAACCAGTAGACTGACTTATATTTCTAAGAAGCATGATGGGAACACCTTTTTTAAGAACCAATCTATGGTAAGGGAAATTGTTGACTTTGATAGTATTTAGAACTTCAACGGGATAAAAGATATCTACGTTGCGAACCCCGTCAGCGGAATTTCCTGTCGAGTCACAACTCAAGTATTCCTTATTCTCACCAGGAACCAGAGAAAGAACATGTTCATTAATGTCCTGGGCTATTTCATTTGTCGGTGTTAAGATAGCTCTTTCTTTTAAATAGCTAGGATCAGAGAACCTTTTCAAAAAATCAACGTAAACAGCCCCAACAATGGCAGGAATTTTAGCACCATCGGTATGCACCAAATGTTCGTCGGGAATAGTTATCCAGGTTGAGTCAGACTCCCCTTGTCGTGCCACGGCAGGGACCGTGCCATTGCCAACACTTAGAACCCACTGATCAAAAGCCGATGCCTCATCCCGCACATTAGGATCTGTAGTCTGAACAGACAGACGCATATTAATACTAAGATGAAGAACGGTAACATCACGCCACAGAGGAGAATTTGTAACAGCAGCGTTTACAACCTGAGACCGGGTCCCACCTTCAATGACTGGTAATATTTGCCTAAGGTCACCACCTAGGACAACTATTTTACCACCAAATGGAAGTTTAGCAAGAGAGGAATCATGTTCAGATAAAACATCTCGCAAGCTTCGATCTAGCGCCTCAAAACACTTCCTGTGTGTCATCAAAGCTTCATCCCAGATAATAAGAGAGGCCGACTCAATCAAAGAGGAAAGCATGGTAGACCTCCGGATGTCACAGACCCCGTTATTATCAAGATCAATAGGAATTTTAAATCTAGAATGAGCTGTCCTACCTCCAGGCAGTAATAGTGATGCAACACCCGAAGATGCGACAGTTAAAACAACCCTTTTGTATCCTTGAAGGTATGCAACAAGAGCATTCCAAAGGAAAGTTTTTCCAGTTCCACCATGCCCGGAGACAAAAAAGAAACCAGGCTTGTCGTCCCGCACTCTATCAACAATTGATTTAAAAGCCTTTGATTGATCTACATTAAATTTCTTTTGCATGGCCTCAGCAGTTTGAATGAGCGACCCGAAATCTTGCGACAACTCATCATTAATCATATTATTGCAGTATGAACTATTATCATTGACAGATCTTAACGGCAAACCATGATCTAAAATACTACAGCCATTCCTAGCAAATGCAACTGTTAACTCATCTAGAAGCATGTTTTTCAATTCATCAGCAGGAATAGAATAAGAAGGATCGTGGCGAGCCCTACGAATTCTATATAGTATGTCTTCAGCCAAATAAATCCAATACTTTTCAAAAAAAGCATTTTCATCAATGATGCCACAGAAAATAAGCATAGTAACAAATAACTGTCGCAATTGGTTTCCCATACCCCACAGTAAAGCCTCATCCAATGCACAAAACCACTCGTTGTCATCCCCAAGCAACCCCCTGGCAGCACATGCATCCTTAAATGTCCCATATACAGAGCCATTGTAAGTCCTAACATCAGCATAGCTTCTTGCACCCTTGACAAGCATCAACAACATTCTAAGATAGTAGAGCTCACCAGTAGAAGGATGCACATAGTACATTCTCCCAATCCTTTGGCTACATTTTCTTTTAACCCATTTCTTATTTTCCCCAACCCAAGACCATTTAGTGGGGAAATCACAGTATGTTAAAGACCTCGCACTTTTATACCTAGCATTAGCAACAAACCATTCGGTCAACATGGTTTTATGCAACAGAGTATTATTTACAATCGCTGGAAGACTGGCCTTTGCACGAAAACACACAATATGTTTATTCAGCAAGTGAACAACGAGCCTTTCCACAGAAGGATGTTTGCTGTGTATGTCATACCCATAACATCTCCAGAAAGAGTCATGAGAACAGACATAACGGCACTCTCGATACTCCTCAATTTCATCTACACCACCATCATCTACGTCACCGGCATTCTTTATCCTTTTAAATAGGGTCTTTAAAAAGTCAGGTCCCTTAGTAACATACTTATAAAGGTATTTTATGACATGTGTTTTGTTACACCACTCAACATTTAAATGAGCTTGATATTTTTTTAACAACTCCATGTTATAAGGAACAACATGCCTATTGTCAAGCCTGACCTTGTTTTTTATGATGAAACGACCATTATCGCGACGCCTATAAACAGGAAAACCAAATTCATCAATAGATGTTTCGTCCTGAAATATCTTGGGAATTTTTTTTGAACACAACCCGTCCTTCATACAAGGACACTTAGGACCATCTTCCCCACAGGGGCCATGCATCATGAACTCAGCAACAAGAGCATATCCAAGAGGATCCTCTACTGGGTCAGGAATTTCGGCACACACATAGGAATCAATTAAAGCAGGGCTCACCTCACCCCGTTTTTTCTTGTCTTGCCAAATAAGTATATGCGCGTGGGGCAAACCCCTTTTCTGGAACTCCACAGTGTGCAGAACTGAAAGTAAAGAGGCTAGTCAAAAAAACAATACAAGCAAACAAGCATGAATCTACAGAGGATGGACCTAGGAAACAACAGGCTACATTACCTGCGACAATAGGACCGAAAGCTACTCCAGCCCTAATATCCTTCAGGTACTCAGTAAGCTTCATGTGGTAAACCCTGACAGTAATATCAGCCCTATTGTGTGGTCTCTGGCCAGGTTCAACGGAGAGAACTTCTGTTATCTCGGGCCACTTAGGATTACACGTGAAGGTGGAAAAAATATCAGGACAACCATGAACACGCGAGATTGCCACTGCATCCTGAAAATTTTCAACCATATAGCGCCGGCCACCGGTATGAGAAGAGGGCAATATTTTTTTTTTACCAACGGAGCTCCCATCCATTTGGCCTGCTCCAACCGCATCGACAAGTCCTTGCAAATTATCATCCCTCAGATCATCATTGCTTAGCAGAATAAAATGCAGCCGGGCCTCATCTATGCATACACGGGAATCTACCACTGCCTGATCAGACAGCAGACCACATGACAGATAAGGGTTATGCTGGCCTTCTTTATAATGGGAACAAAAGCAGTAAAAATCCTGCATGGTCACCTTTTGCCTTTTTTTCGGGTCTGAAGTATCTACTCCCATGTATTTAACACCCAACTGGAACCCACGCTCACCATATGGAAATAGTAGAGGGTATTGTAAAGACATGTAAGCAGGATGTAAAGAAGAAATTCGTTGTAGATTAGTACCCCTACCACGGATTATTATATCACGGGAAGGAGCGTCCAATGTTAACTCACCAACCACCAAGCATGCAAGCTCATCCGTTGAAGGAAGGTTAAACTGAGGGCCATCATTTGGACCAGGATGAACTATACGAATAGAAATTTCAGTAAATTCATTTTCTTTCAGGATCTCCTTAGCCATGCGGAATTTTTGCACAAGAGAATTGTCTCCGTCAAGCATCAGCTCAAGGCCATTAACAATATCCTTATCTAACCTCCCTGTAATTCTGTCTTCTTTATTTAAAGCCTGAATTCGATTATCAACTTCATTGCCTCCATGAAATACATATAGCTCTGCAAATTTTGGATCATGCCCCTCTTGAGGCAAAAGCGAGCCCATTCGGTGACAGATAGCGCCAGATATTTTGAAAATGTTTGGACCCCCACCATCATTTACCGAACGATCTATAGTCGCGCCCATGGAAGTAAAAGCAAACAGACAGTTATATTGACGTATTTTTTCAATAAACTCCTTGCTACGCGGTGGTCCGTCGAAGGCCAGAAGGGCACGAAGAAACTCGGGTGGTTTTTTAAAAGGCGCGACGAAGACCTTCCCACCTTTGCAACAGAGGTTGTAAACAATACGCCTTTTCTTTCTTGAAGACGCCGACTTCGCCCTGTCCTGATACCAGAAGCTTGCCTTACAGCGACCACACCTATAGTCCGGGCCTCCGTAAAAAGACCTGCCTACATAGCTACCTAGGGAATTTTTGTTTTAGATCCAAGCATGAGATGACCAGCTATCTGTAAACACATGCAACACAGCCTACACAGAGCATGTATTACCTTTTAAAATATCAGTCTCCTCCGCTGTGAACCCAACCCATGAAGCCTCTAAAGGAGAAGAAAATGGAGCATCTGTACCAAATATTGGAATAGAAAACCTCACACATCGTTGGAAGCACGAGGCAAAACCCAACGGAGCAAACAACAACATAAAACTCGAGTAAGCACCTGGCATACGGCCACAACACCTATCATGTATGATCTTGCGTTTTTTTCGGTTCCTACCAGCAGCCTCCGAGGTAAGAACAGGAAAGAAGCCATCCGCTATAGCAACAAAAGCGCATAGGACATAGCCAAACACATCAGTAAGCTAACAGTATAGTAGCTCGACACTATCACAAAGGAATAAGCAACTGCATACATTCTCTCTTTGGAAGGCCTGAAGAAATAAACCCGACCAGAACTGGCGCCTTGCGGCGATGAGGGCGACGAGGAGCCCTGGCAGGCGCGCCGCGACGAGTATCACGTGGGCCCACCATGGCACGCCGTCAGGGCATAGGAAGGAGGGAGTTTACGGGGAAAGGAGTGGACCACACACACAAACCATAGCAGAAATGGCGCTGGCAACATCAAGACAAGTCAGCAATAGGCGAATTTTCTGGTTAAGATGGTGAAGTTAAAAATAACTATGCTTTATCTATGAGATCCCTGCGAAGACAAACACCCAAACAATAGAGCTACCTATCAGATAAGAAGTAGCACTCAAAATATAATCATGAGAAAAAAAATCGTAGAGGCAAGCAAGAGAAAGCACAACTATCAAACAGAATGAAGCAAGAGGAAAGAAGCAGCATCCAAACAAGAGCACACAATCACCAATAGACCTTTTTTAAGATCCAGAAGCAATACGTAGGGGAAAAACAATGAGAGCAAGCAACAACCTTGATACGAGCAGCGAGCTGAGAATAGCAGCGAACACAACACGGTGAAAGGCTAGCTCAGAGAATCCTTGCACCTACAGATAGAACGATGAACGGTAAATGAAAGATTATTGAATGTTAAATTCAAGCCTGCAACAAGGGAACCAAGTAGGTAAAATACATGCATAGGTAAATTATAATCTATCCTAGGACAATGGAGAAGACGCACAACACTAACCAATCTTAAGGACGTATTCTTGCTCAATGCACAAAAAAATTCGATCATCCAGAGTCTCAGCCCTTGGACTGAGATACCAATCTCCCTGACGGAACTGAGAATAGTCAACAACAGACATCTCAGTATACGGCTGACGAGCAGTGGTAGGTGGGGTGACATCCTTCCTCTTCTTGGACTTGGGCTTGCTAGCGAGAGCTTTCTTTGGCCTTGGTTTGCTTGAGGAGGAGGCTGCAGGCCATTTACCACAGACCTTCTGAATGACAGACCTTGAGAGCCTCCCACTCTCCTCCGCGAGAGTAGGGCTCCCACTCGAATCACCTGTGAATATAGCAAAGATAGGTAGCAAAAGATGAGTACACACAAGCCAGAAGTGCATACATTAGAAAGGCATTAGGTTGATCACATATAGCTAAACATTAGGAAATCTGAAAACTGCACTTTTCAGGTTCAGACCGGAAATTCCGGTTCAGGTCAGACCGGAAATTCCGGTTTGTCGAAACAGTGTAGACTTTGAGATTCGATATGTCTAAAACTAGATCGATCCAACAAAATGCAAAACTAATGTACATACATAGCAGTGAATGACACTAGGAGCAATCTCTAACAAGCAATTTCAAAACAAATAACACCACATCTAGATCCAAGTGCAAGCACCTAGGGTTAGGGAAAAGTGGAGTTACCCTCATCCATTGAGGACATTGCTTGGAGGAGAAGGCTCCCGGGACGAAGGAGAAACAGATCTGGCCGAGGAGAGAGATCCCCGGCGGTTGGAAGGCTCCGGAAGAAGAACTGGAAACCGTTCTTCACCCCGAGCCTCCCTTATATTTTTTAGACATACCACCCGACCGGAAATTCCGAGAGTAACTTAGCACCGGAAATTCCGATCCGCAGGGGGGCCGGAAATTCCGACCAGCCGAACCAAACTCCCAGATTTCAAACGGATGACTTGTGTGCAATAGAGAGAAATGTTTTCAGGGGAGAAGAGGCTTAGGATAGATTTCCAAACTGTCATTGGTACGCCATACTCAGCTTACAACAACCAAATCGATTCATAAAGCGCCAAGTTGAGTAGGTTTTCCACATGCATTAATCCGAAAGCAATAAAACAACAATAAGCTCCAAATAAAACCAACTCTTCAAAGAGAAGAGGTTGGTGGCCGAATTTACCATGTAGGAGTGTATGGCATGTCACCGCAAAGATGTATCTTGGGTACATAACCAATACTCGTCGTTTTACCTCATTAGTCATAAGAATGAATATAGAGATAAAAGAACACGTGCTATCGGCATAATGGGAGGAGGGATGGTCCAATCTGTTAGGACCGCACTCCCCCTATGTCCATGCCTACATCTAAACAAGATAAGATGCATTTACGTCCTAGGTGAGTGTGCAGGCGATCAAGCTAAGGACCTCGAATCAATGATATTGAGCTCATTCCTCAAAAAGCAAAACCTTCCTTTCTCAAGGGGCTTCATGAA
This sequence comes from Poa annua, assembly GCA_026929855.1. Classification (NCBI taxonomy): domain Eukaryota; kingdom Viridiplantae; phylum Streptophyta; class Magnoliopsida; order Poales; family Poaceae; genus Poa; species Poa annua. The sequence continues at coordinate 87,143,889 of CM049430.1, forward strand.
GATATCCGCCAATTGATCCCTTGTGCCCACATATGATAAGTCAATATCTCCTCGGGCCACATGATCCCTTATGAAATGGTGGCGGATCTCAATATGCTTAGTTCTTGAATGTTGCACCGGGTTGTAGACAATCTTGATGGCACTTTCATTGTCACATAGAAGAGGCACTTTGTCGCAATCGACTCCGTACTCCTTTAAAGTTTGCCTCATCCATAGCAATTGTGTGCAACAATTTGCGGCGGCAACATACTCGGCTTCGGCGGTGGAGAGAGATATACAATTTTTCTTCTTAGAAGACAAACTTACCAAGGACCTCCCAATAAATTGACAAGCACCGGAGGTTGAATTCCTATCATCATGATCTCCCACCCAATCGGAATCCGTGTACCCACATAATGGGAAATGTGCATCCTTGGGTACCACAATCCATAGGTTGGGGTATAAGACAAATATCTAAAGATTTTCTTGACCGCCATGTCATGGCTTTCCTTAGGAGCCGCTTGATATCTTGCACACACTCCTACGGCTAGCACTATATCCGGTCTAGATGCACAAAGGTAAAGAAGAGATTCAATCATGGAGCGATATACCTTTTGATCCACATCCTTACCCTTGGGGTTGAGATCAAGGTGGCATTTGGTTTGCATTAAGGTAGAGGCACCCTTGAGCTCAAAAAACCCATACTTCTTGAGCTTTCTTGAATGTACTTTGCTTGGTTGATGAACGTTCCTTCCTTCAATTGCTTGATCTCGAATCCGAGAAAGAACTTCATCTCACCCATCATAGACATATCAAACCTGTCAGTCATAAGCTTGGAGAATTCTTCGTTAAATGCTTTGTTAGTAGACCCAAATATAATATCATCCACATATAATTGACAAATGAAAAGCTCTCCATTTACTTTCTTAGTAAAAATGATGGGGTCGATTTCCCCAACTTGGAACCCACGGTCTACAAGTAGTTCTCTAAGATGCTCATACTACGCACGTGGGGCTTGTTTAAGGCCATAGAGTGCCTTATCCAACTTGTAGACATGGTTCGGATACTTGAGGTTCTCAAACCCCGGTGGCTGCTTAACATAAACAAGTTCACTTAGTGGACCATTAAAAAAGCGGATTTAACATCCATTTGTTGCAAATTAAAGTTATGGTGAGAGGCATAGGCAAGAAGAATACGAATTGACTCAAGTCGAGCCACGAGTGCGTAGGTTTCTCCAAAGTCAATGCCTTCAATTTGGGAGTAACCTTGAGCCACCAATCTTGCTTTGTTTCTCACCACCATGCCATGTTCATCTTGCTTGTTCTTTAATATCCACTTGGTGTCGATAACATTGCGGCAGTCTTTGGGTCTTTCTATTAACTTCCACACCTTGTTGCGCTCGAAGTTGTTGAGTTCTTCATGCATAGCATCAAGCCAATCTTTATCTTCAAGAGCTTCAAAGACTTTCTTGGGTTCCATCATGGAGATGTGAGCTTGATGTTCACTTAAGCTTGCAAGTTGTCTTCGAGTAGAGACCTTGCTTCTCACATCACCAAGCACCTTGTCAAGAGATAGAGCTCTCAATTTTTGTGAGGTGCCAACCCTATTCAAGCGGCGGATCTCGATTTCCCTCCTTGTGGTGGGAGGGATCGCTTGATCATCTTGATCATTCATGTCTCCGCATTGACTGAATTGATGGCCTTGATCAACCATAGGAGTGATGATCAGAGGTGCGGGAGTAGGTTGATCTTGGCCTTGTTGAGAGCTGCCACCGGGAATGTCAGCAGGACCGGATATTCCGGGTTCATTGTGGACCGGAAATTCCGAGTCACCGGAATTTCCGACTCCAGTTTGAACCGGATTTTCCGGCCCTCCGGAAATTCCTGGAGCAGCTGGAGGTTCTTGTGCTTCTTCTTGGCTGGGCGTGTTGGGCACGGTGTTGTTGTTGGATGTTTCTTGTGTTGGGGTAGCCACCACTTGCGTAGAGCTTGATCCTTATTGAGCAACCTCATAATAGATTTCGACTGGGCGGTGGACGCCCAACCCCATCCTTCGGATAACATCTTGAGGTTGATCATCACCTACATCGGAAACACCATTTTGCTCCACAAGGGAGCCGTCATTCTCATCGAATACCACACTACAAGTTTCTATGATAATGCGCGAGGCCTTGTCATAGACTCTATAAGTATGGGATTCGGCACCGTAACCAACAAAAGTCCCTTCAAGAGACTTAGAATCAAACTTGCCTAAACGAACACCTTTGATGAGATAGAAACACTTACAACCAAAAACTCGGAAGTAAGAGATGTTGGGCTTGTTCTCTGTAAGCACTTCATAAGGTGTCTTCATGAGTCGTTTGCGAAAAAAGAGCCAGTTGGATGAATGGCAAGCGGTGTTGACGGCTTCGGCCCAAAAGTTGTGAGGGGACTTGAACTTGGCCATCATCGATCTTGCCATCTCAATAAGTGTGCGGTTCTTCCTTTCGGCTACACCATTTTGTTGGAAAGTATAAGCATCGGAATATTGATGACGAATCCCTTCTTCACTAAGTAACTCGTTCAAGGTGTAGTTCTTGAACTCGGAACCATTGTCACTTCTTATCACCAATTGGGACATTGTGTTGACGTTGAGCTTCATTGGAGAAGTCGATGATAATTTGTTGAGTCTCCACCTTCGACTTGAAAAAGAAAACTCATGTGTATCTTGAATAGTCATCAACAATCAACAAGCAATATTTCTTGCCACCAAGACTAGCTTCCGGAATGGGACCAAAGAGGTCAACATGGAGAAGCTCCAAAACCCTCGTTGATGAAATGATGGTCTTACTTGGATGGTGGATGTCATGCATTTTTCTTTCAACACAAGCCCTACACAATCGATCCTTCGAGAAAGAAACATGGTCTTTTAGTCCTAGGATATGACCACCCTTTTGAAGACTTTGCAAAGTCCTCATACTGACATGGGCTAGTCGGCGATGCCATAACCAACCCAAGTCCGCCTTATCGAATATGCACATTGCATGGGAAGTGGTGACTCCGGAGAAGTCAACCACATATAGCCCATTCTCAACATACCCAACGAAAGACACTTTGAGAGACTTGCTCCGCATAAGGATAACCATTTCCTTTTTGAAGATAACGGTATAACCCAAACAAGTTAAAGAATGCACCGAGATCAAGTTGAAACCTAGGGACTCGACAAGCAAGACATTCACAAGTTTGATGTCCGGTGCCACTACCATCTTGCCGAGCCCTATTACGTTAGACTTTGAATTGTCACCATATGTAACGGTCATTTGATCATCATTAGTCTTCAACTCTGTTACAATCTCCTTTCTTCTGGTCATATGACTAGTGCACCCACTATCAATTATCCATTTCGATCCTCCGTAAGCAAGGCCCTACACACAATCAATTCTTTGATTTAGGTACCCATTTTGCAATGGGTGCCTTTTGGTTAGCAACAATGGTCTTTGGGACCCAAATAGCATATTCAATATAGGCATCAAAAGGACCAATGTATCTAACATAGACATCACCATAATAATCAACATATAAAGCATAATTGGGGTTAGATATGTGAACGGGAATCCGGCACCTAGAGGGGGGGGGGGGGGGTGAATAGGTGCTATTACAAATTTTAGGTCTTTTCAAATTTAGACTCAACACAAAGGTAAATTCTCTAGATATGCAACTATGGTTAATTTACCTAAATGACAATCTAAGCAATAGCAAGATAAATAAGCTAACAATACAAGCAAGTAAGGGAGCAATGATAAGGGGAATCGAGTGAAGCACGCGGAGACGAAGATGTAATCCCGAGTTCCACCCAAGGGTGTATGTCTCGTTTGGAGAGGTGTGCGCTACCACAACAGGTTAGCCACAACGCCACAAAGGCTCACCTTCTTCTCCGATGAACTCAACCACAAAGGTTGCGAGTTCACCACTATTGATCCCCTTTTAGGGCGGATATCGAATCCCTTACAAACGCTTGAGGCACGCATCCAAAACTTAATTGGGGGCTCTCAAGATGACCACAACAGGTCAAGGACCACAAAAGGTCAAGGCAACACCAAGATTACAACAATGGTGAACTAGGTTTTCCCACCGGAAACCCTAGCCACGAAATCCCAAAGTGAATGGGGAGGACATGCAAATTCCTTCGGTGAAGATGTAGATCCGGGCCTTCTCCTCCAATCCTCCAAAGATCAACGAATTTGGGTGGAGGGATTGGGAGATCTTAATGATTTGAGCTTTCAAGAATAGTAGGAGAGAGAAAATCTGAGAGCTAGCTGTTCTTGAGTGAGTGAGGGGGTATTTATACCCCCTCCGAAAAACTGGCCGTTGTCTGCCTCGAAGACCCGGAGATTCCGGTATAAGTGACTCCCGGAAATTACGGGTCACTCCGAATATCCGGTTCTGTGAAATATCTGAGTTGAATTTCCGGTTGAGATCAGAACGTCTTCGACATCTTGACTTAGCCAAAGTTCTTCAAGTTTCTGAGGGTTGCCCGGAAATTCCGAGTCGGTGAAATTTCCGAGCTGATTTTCCGGTTGGAGTCAGAACCACTTTCTCTTCTTTCCTTAGCCAAATCTGGAGTGGTTTTCTGGGTGACCCGGAAATTCCGAGTCAATGAAATTTCCGAGTTGAATTTCCGGTTTGAGTCAGAACCACTTTCTCTTCTTTCCTTAGCCAAATCTGGAGTGGTTTTCTGGGTGACTCGGAAATTTAGAGTCAATGAAATTTCCGAGTTGAATTTCCGGTTTGAGTCAGAACCACTTCCTAACTTTTCCTTAGCCATTTTTCTGTTAGATATAGGAGACCCAAAATTTCCGATCCTGGAAATTTTCGGCTTCAATATTCCGATTCTAGGAAGAATTCCAGAAACTCTTTTTCTCTACATTTTGGCTTTGGGATAGGTGGTAAGCAACTCACTCAAACTGAAATACTTAGCAATAGGATTAGTACATCATTGGTATTGTTAACTAACACTCAAAACACTAGGGATTAAGAAATGTTCTTTCAATCTCCCCATTTTTGGTGTTAGATGACAATACCAAGATTTGCAAAGAAACAAAATGCAATATCATGTTTTTGACAGAAAATAGCTCCCCCTAAACAAGTGCATGTATGAAACATAAAATGACAAAGGATAGGAGCAATTTTATAATAACAAACACAAGATATCACAAAGGAGTAAGGAGACAAAATGTGAGGTTATGGTAGCATTTGAGACTAGATAGAGTTTCATGCCTTGTGTATATAGGATATGAAGAGAATACCAACACAATAAATTTGAAGTCTCAACCATAGGATAATGATAGCATAACATTGTCTCAATACACATAGATAATAAGAGAGTTTAACAAACAACCACAAATAAGATAAATGGACACAAGCGCAAAGAAATGGTAAACGCATATGCTTGTGCCCGAACCCCTGCAAATCCCCGAAGTCCTACTAGAGCAACTTCTTCCCCTTTGGCATCTAAACGCCAAAAAGGAAGAGGAGCGATGCTACGTCCCGTGAAGGTCTTCCGTCCGGGGGAGTCTCCTCATCATCATCATCTGCATCCTCATCATCATAATCATCATCTGCCTCCTCCTCATCATCATCATAAGCATGTCCAGTGGTGTACGAGCTGCCGCCAAGGTCATGATCAATCTGTGTCCAAGGAGCCAAAGAATCCTGGTTCCACTGAGCAAAGGTCAGGGGATCAGAGAGATCTACAGAAGCAGGAGAGCCAGACACATGATGAAGGATCAAGTCTTGATTGTAGGCCAGCTGACGACGATCCTTGTAGGCGGTGTATTGCTCCTTGCGGATGTCCACATTCATGCACATGATGTTGCGTTGGAACCAATTCAGCTTCTTGACCTTCGCATGAGTGGCCGAGACATAAGTAGGAGCAGCAGCCCTCCTAGCATCACCCATAAAAGATCCACCCTGAGCTGAGCTAGAAGAAGGCACAGGAGGAGGCTTGACCACTGTATTCTTCTCATATAGTTTCTTGAAGTCATGCGGCTCCAACTCACCATCACTGAAGTTAAAGTCAAGAAACTTGAACTTGATGAGTTTCATGATGTAAGGAGCATAGGGGATAGTGACCCTGGTGGTCATGGCTTCATACATCTCATTGTGGATGTAATCCCTAACATCCACACTCCAGTCTTCATCAGGGTCAGGGTCCTCCACAATGCGGTTGGCATGAAGGAGCAATTTGCACAGAGGGGTCACCACATTGTCATTATTGCCACCACTTGGTGCAATGTTCTCACAGAGGATGCGCACAAGGACATCATAAAGAGGAAGCAAGTCTCGAGAATTGCCGGGTGTGGCTCCCTCACCATATAAGTGCACGGTCTGCTTCTTGTTGAGCTTGAAAGGGTGGTGCATGCGATAGCCTTGAGGATTGTCACCATCAAACTTGTAGCCGAAAACCTTGGCAAACTCCTCAAAGTTGGACTCACATAAAGATTCACCAGTCATCCACTTAATTGTCTTCTTTGAGTCACCCTTCATCACAAGAGTGGCAAAGAACTGCATCACAAGCTGAGAGTCGTAAGGACAACGAGTGAGCACCAGCCTCTCCAAGCCCATAGTCTTGACAATATGTATAGCTTCAACAAAAGAGGCTTTCTTCTGCAGAGTTGCAAGGTCAAACGGATGCATAGGCCGAACGGGCTTCGACAGAGAGTAGTAGAGGTCCATGAGTATGAACTCTTGCTCTTGACATCAAAAGCTGCGATCATCCAGAGTGTTGTCCCTTGGCCTAAGGTACCAATCCACTTGTCGGAGCTGAGAGTAGTCAACAGAGCTCATCTTTGTATAGTTCTGACGTTGAGGAACATGAGCATTTTTCCTTTTCTTGGATGGTGGCCTCTGAGCAACAGCTTTCTTCTTCTTTGGACCAGCTGGGTTACTTGAGGAGGCAGGACCCTTAACCTTGTCGACAGGGGTCTTGAGAACAGGTGTCCTTGAGGTGTTCCTTGATGCCCCTGCGAAGGACGGACTCCCACTAGAACCTGTGAATTTGAGCATAGAGGGTAGCACAAGGTAAGTACACGCAAGGCAGGAGATGATACACACATTAGGTAGGCATTTGATAAATCATATGTAGTTAAACATGAGTTAATCTTAAAACTGCAGTGTTCAGCTCGGAAATTCCGATTCATACTTAACCGGAAATTCCGGGGGACCGGAAATTCCGGGGGACCGGAAATTCCGAGTCAGGCTGAGTCGGAAATTCCGACCTAAACAGAAACAGTGCAGATCTGAGATTGACTCGGTCTAAAACTAGATCGATCCAACACAATGCAAAACTAATGTATGTAGATGGCAGGGAATGATGCTACGAACAATCTCTACCAAGCAATCTTGAAACAAATAACTCCACATCAAGATCCTAGTGCAAGCACATAGGGAAAAGGAAAAGTGAAGTTACCCTCATTCAATGAGGCGATTGCTTGGAGGAGAGAGTTCCCGGGGCGGAGGAGGAGCAGATCCGGCCGAGAAAGAGATTCCCCGACGGTCGGAGTGCTCCGGAGGGATCTTGGAGCAGCAGGGGCGGCGGTTGGAGGAGAGGGAGTTCGGGGGTGGAAGAAGGGCACGAATGAGCCCTTCACCCCGAGTCTGCCCTTATATTTTTCAGACAAACCGCCCGATCAGAATTTCCGGGTGTAACTTACACCGGAAATTCCGAGTCACCGGATATTCCGATTCATAAATGAACCGGATATTCCGACCTGCTGAACTAAAATCCCAGTTTTCAAATGGATGACTTGTGTGCAATAGAGAGAAATGTTTTTAGGGGGAAGTAGGCTTGGGATAGATTTCCAAACTGTCATTGGTACACCATACTCAACTCACAATTACCAAAACGAAATATTAAGCGCCAAGTTGAGTAGGTTTCCCACATGCATGAAAAGGAGGGCAAATAGCAACAATAAGCTCCAAATAAAACCAACTCTTCAATGAGAAGTGGTCGGTGGCCGAGGCCACCATGTAGTAGTGTATGGCATGTCACCGCGAAGATGTATCTTGGGTACATAATCAATAGTCGTCGTTTTAGCTCATTAGTCATAAGAATGAATGTAGATATAAAAGAACACTTGCTATCGGCATAGTGGGGGGAGGGATGGTCCAATGTATTAGGACCGCACTCCCCCTATTTCCATGCCTACATCTAAACAAGATAAGATGCAATTACGCCCTAGGTGAGTGTGCAAGCGATCAAGCTAAGGACCTCAAATCAATGATATTTAGCTTATTCCTCAAAAAGCAAAACCTTCCTTCCTCAAGGGGCTTCGTGAAGATATCCGCCAATTGATCCCTTGTGCCCACATATGATAAGTCAATGTCTCCTCGGGCCACATGATCTCTTATGAAATGATGGCGGATCTCAATATGCTTGGTTCTTGAATGTTGCACCGGTTTGTAAGCAATCTTGATGGCACTTTCGTTGTCACATAGAAGAGGCACTTTGTCGCAATCGACTTCGTACTCCTTTAAAGTTTGCCTCATCCATAGCAACTGAGTGCAACAACTTGCGGCGGCAACATACTCGGCTTCGGCGGTGGAGAGAGATATACAATTTTGCTTCTTAGAAGACCAACTTACCAAGTACCTCCCAATAAATTGACAAGCACCGGAGGTTGACTTCTTATCATCTTGATCTCCCGCCCAATCGGAATCCGTGTACCCACATAATGAGAAATGTGCATCCTTGGGGTACCACAATCCAAAGGTTGGGGTATAAGACAAATATCTAAAGATCCTCTTGACCGCCATATCATGGCTTTCTTTAGGAGCCGCCTGATATCTTACACACACTCCTACGGCTAGCACTGTATCCGGTCTAGATGCACAAAGGTAGAGGAGAGATCCAATCATGGAGCGGTATACATTTTGATCCACATCCTTACCCTTAGGGTTGAGCTCAAGGTGACATTTGGTTTGCATTGGAGTAGAAGCACCCTTGAGCTCAAGCAACCCGTACTTCTTGAGCATGTCTTGAATGTACTTCGCTTGGTTGATGAACGTTCCTTCCTTCAATTGTTTGATCTCAAATCCGAGGAAGAACTTCATCTCACCCATCATAGACATCTCAAACCTTTCAGTCATAAACCTTAGAGAATTCTTCGTTAAATGATTTGTTAGTAGATCCAAATATAATGTCATCCACATATAATTGACAAATGAAAAGCTCTTCATTAACTTTCTTAGTGAAAAGAGTGGGGTCGATTTCCCCAACTTGGAATCCACGGTCTACAAGTAGTTCTCTAAGGTGCTCGTACCACGCTCGTGGGGCTTGTTTAAGGCCATAGAGTGCCTTATCTAACTTGTAGACATGGTTCGGATACTTGAGGTATTCAAACCCCGGTGGTTGCTTAACATAAACAAGTTCATTTAGTGGACCATTTAGAAAAGCGGATTTAACATCCATTTGTTGCAACTTAACGTTATGATGAGAGGCATAGGCAAGAAGAATACGAATAGACTCAAGTCGAGCCACGAGCGCGTAGGTTTCTCCAAAGTCAATGCCTTCAATTTGGGAGTAACCTTGAGCCACCAATCATGCTTTGTTCCTCACCACCATGCCATGTTCATCTTGATTGTTCTTGAAATTCCACTTGGTGCCGATAACATTGCGGCAATCTTTGGGTATTTCCACCAACTTCCACACTTTGTTGCGCTCGAAGTTGTTGAGCTCTTCATGGATAGCATCAAGCCAATCTTTATCTTCAAGAGCTTCAGAGACCTTCTTGGGTTCCACCATGGAGATGTGAGCTTGATGTTCAGTAAAGCTTGCAAGTTGTCTTCGGGTAGAGACCTTGCTTCTCACATCACCAAGCACCTTGTCAAGAGATAGAGCTCTTAATTATTGTGAGGTGCCAACCCTATTCAAGCAGCGGATCTCAATTTCCCTCCGAGTGGTGGGAGGAATCGCTTAATCATCTTGATCATTCATGTCTCCGCCTTGACAGAATTGATGGCCTTGATCAACCATTAGAGTGACGTCCAGCGGTGAAGGAGAGGGTTGATCTTGGCCTTGCTGCGAGCTGCCACCGGGAATGTCAGCAGGACCGGATATTCCGGGTTCAGTATGGACCGGAAATTCCGAATCACCGGAATTTCCGACTCCAGTTTGAACCGGATTTTCCGGCCCTCCGGAAATTCCAGGAGCAGCTAGAGAATCTTGTGCTTCTTCTTGGCTGGGCGTGTTGGACACGGTGTTGTCCATGGGTGTTTCTTGTGTTGGGGTAGCCACCACTTGTGAAGAACTTGATCCTTGTTGAGCAACCTCATAATATACTTCAACGGGGCGGTGGACTCCCAACCCCATTCTTCGGATAGCATCTTGAGGTTGATCATCACCTACAACGGAAACACCACTTTGCTCCACAAGGGAGCCGTCATTCTCCTCGAACACCACACTACAAGTTTCTATGATAATGCGCGAGGCCTTATCATAGACTCTATAAGTGTGGGATTCGGACTCGTAGCCCACAAATGTCCCTTCAAGAGACTTAGATTCAAACTTGCCCAAACGAACACCTTTGATGAGGTAGAAACACTTACAACCAAAAACTCGGAAGTAAGAGATATTGGGCTTGTTCCCGGTAAGCACTTCATAAGGGGTCTTCATGAGTCCTTTGCGAAAGAAGAGCCGGTTGGATGAATGGCAAGCGGTGTTGACGGCTTCGGACCAAAAGTTGTGGGGGGACTTGAACTCAGCCATCATCGACATTGCCATCTCAATAAGAGTGTGATTCTTCCTTTCGGCCACACCATTTTGTTGGGGAATATAAGCAGCGGAATATTGATGACGAATCCCTTCTTCACTAAGGAACTCGTTCAAGGTGTAGTTCTTGAACTTGGACCCATTGTCACTTCTTATCACCAAGATAGGGACATTGTGTGGACGTTGAGCTCATTGGAGAAGTCGATGATAGTTTGTTGAGTCTCCACCTTCGACTTGAAGAAGAAAACCCATGTGTATCTTGAATAGTCATCAACAATCACCAAGCAATATTTCTTGCCACCAAGACTAGCTTCCGGTATGGGACCAAAGAGGTCAACATGGATAAGCTCCAAACCCTTGTTGAAGAAATGATGGTCTTGCTTGGATGGTGAATGTCATGCATTTTTCTTTCAACACAAGCCCTACACATTCGATCCTTCGAGAAAGAAGCATGGTCTTTTAGTACTAGGATATGGCCACCCTTGTGGAGACTTTGCAAAGTCCTCCTGTTGACATGGGCTAGTCGGCGATGTCATAGCCAACCCAAGTCCGCCTTAGCGAATAAGCACATTGTATGGGAAGTGGTGACTCCGGAGAAGTCAACCACATAGAGCCCATTCTCAATGTACCCAACGAGAGACACATTGAGAGACTTGCTCCGCATGAGGATAACCATCTCCTTTTCGAAAACAACGGTATAACCCAAACAAGTTAAAGAATGGACGGAGATCAAGTTGAAACCTAGAGACTCGACAAGCAAAACATTCACAAGTGTGATGTCCGGTGCCACTACCACCTTGCCGAGTCCTATTACCTTAGACTTTGAATTATCACCATATGTAACGGTCATTTGATCATCATTGGGCTTCAACTCCGTTACAATTTCCTTGCTTCCGGTCATATGACTAGTGCACCCACTATCAATTATCCATTTCGATCCTCCGGAAGCAAGTCCCTACACACAATCAATTTTTTGTTTTAGGTACCCATTTTGCAATGGGTTCCTTTTGGTTAGCAACAAGGGTCTTTGGGACCCAAATAGCATATTCAATGTAACCATCAAAAGGACCAATGTATCTAGCATAGACATCCCCATAATAATCAACATATAAAGCATAATTGGGGTTAGATATGCCCGCAAAGTCATCACGAGTGGGAGTGCCCCTTGTGGCATTTCCACTTGCTATATCATCTTTCTTGGCTTGTGCGGGCTTGGTCTTCTTCTTGATCATCTTCTTCTTCTCCTTAGCAACATAGCCTAGACCTTCCTTACCCTTGTGGGGCACTTGCTCATGAAGAGGAGTAGTGAGTGTCCCCTTGCCTTTAACAAGGGAGGTCTTGTGCTCGGTTGCCATGGAGGGAACAAACAAGACCCTAACTTTATCCTTGACAACATTTGCATTAGTATTCAAAGAAGTAGAATAGTACTAGGTTTCTCAAGAATAGATATCCGAGTTTGGAGTTGATCGCGAGACTTGAGGAGACGTTCGTGATCACTTGTCAATACCTTGTGAGTATTTTCAAGTGACTCGAAGTCTTCGCAAAGTCTAGCATGAGCAACTACAAGCTCGGACTTTTTATTTTGCACAATTTTACATTTAGCAAAGTAAAGATCACGATCCTTAGGGATCTTAGCAAGTTGCTCCTTAAGGAGAGCATGCGTTTCTTGTTCATCTTCAAGGGAGGATTGGAGAGACACCTTAGTGTGAGCATCCTCTCTCTCAATCTCACCTTTTAACTCAAGCTCATACTCAATCTCACCTATGCGACTCATAATCGAGCCAAAGTGTTTCCTTCCTTCTACTTGCAAGTCATGAATTTATCAAAAGCAATAATTTCTTTCTTGACTTCAAGACTCATACCATCATCATGAGGGTGAGGGATAGGAGACTACATAGATGAGACTTCATTAGAAATTGCCATTGAGAGAAATGAGTAGGTTTGAGCTTAGGAGGATCACTTCTAAAGTTAACATGAGGGTGAGGGATAGGAGGGTTAGGAGAGTAATTATGGTTGACATTATGAAATTCCTCTCCTTTGGGGGTGTTAGAGGAGCTAGGTGATTCATCCTTTTCCGCCTTCCCGAGGGAAACACTTGGAGGAACATCTTTGGAACCATCCGAAGATGACTCCTTAGAGTTCTCACCATGCTCCTTAGGAGGAGGAGAGGGAGAAGTAGCCTCGGGCTCCTTAGACTTCAAGAGTGTCATGAGCATCTCATTCATCTTGAGGAGTTGGGCCTGCAAGGACGATCTCATATCAATAAGATCGGCCATGGTTGCCCCTTTGGCTAACGCCTCCTTCTCCGCCTCTAATTTCTCACGGGCGGCCCTCTCGGCATCGGATTCCGTCATTGTTGCACTTAGGCGGTTAAGCCCTTTAAAGTGAACAAGGCTCTGATACCAATTGAACGGGAATCCGACACCTAGAGGGGGGGGGGGGTGAATAGGTGCTATTACAAATTTTAGGTCTTTTCAAATTTAGCCTCAACACAAAGGTAAATTCTCTAGATATGCAACTATGGTGAATTTACCTAAATGACAATCTAAGCAATAGCAAGATAAATAATCTAACAAGACAAGCAAGAAAGGGATCAATGATAAGGGGAACCAAGTGAAGCACGCGGAGACGAAGATGTAATCCCGAGTTCCACCCAAGGGTGTACGTCTCGTTTGGAGAGGTGTGCGCTACCACAACAGGTTAGCCACAATGCCACAAAGGCTCACCTTCTTCTTCGATGAACTCAACCACAAAGGTTGCGAGTTCACCTTCCACTATTGATCCCCTTTTAGGGCGGATATCGAATCCCTTACAAACGCTTGAGGCACGCACCCACAACTTAATTGGGGGCTCTCAAGATGACCACAACAGGTCAAGGACCACAAAAGGTCAAGGCAACACCAAGATTACAACAATGGTGAACTAGGTTTTCCCACCGGAAACCCTAGCCACGAAATCCCCAAGTGAATGGGGAGGACATGCAAATTCCTTCGGTGAAGATGTAGATCCGGGCCTTCTCCTCCAATCCTCCAAAGATCAACGAATTTGGGTGGAGGGATTGGGAGATCTTAATGATTTGAGCTTTCAAGAATAGTAGGAGAGAGAAAATCTGAGAGCTAGCTGTTCTTGAGTGAGTGAGGGGGTATTTATACCCCCTCCCAAAAACTGGCCGTTGTCTGCCTCGAAGACCCGGAGATTCCGGTATAAGTGACTCCCGGAAATTACGGGTCACTCCGAATATCCGGTTCTGTGAAATATCTGAGTTGAATTTCCGGTTGAGATCAGAACGTCTTCGACATCTTGACTTAGCCAAAGTTCTTCAAGTTTCTGAGGGTTGCCCGGAAATTCTGAGTCGGTGAAATTTCCGAGCTGATTTTCCGGTTGGAGTCAGAACCACTTTCTCTTCTTTCCTTAGCCAAATCTGGAGTGGTTTTCTGGGTGACCCGAAAATTCCGAGTCAATGAAATTTCCGAGTTGAATTTCCGGTTTGAGTCAGAACCACTTTCTCTTCTTTCCTTAGCCAAATCTGGAGTGGTTTTCTGGGTGACTCGGAAATTTAGAGTCAATGAAATTTCCGAGTTGAATTTCCTGTTTGAGTCAGAACCACTTCCTAACTTTTCCTTAGCCATTTTTCTGTTAGATATAGGAGACCCGGAATTTCCGATCCTGAAAATTTCCGGCTTCAATATTCCGATTCTGGGAAGAATTCCAGAAACTCTTTTTCTCTACATTTTGGCTTTGGGATAGGTGGTAAGCAACTCAGACAAACTGAAATACTTAGCAATAGGATTTGTACATCATTGGTATTGTTAACTAACACTCAAAACACTAGGGATTAAGAAATGTTCTTTCAATATGCCCACAAAGTCATCACGAGTGGGAGTTCCCCTTGTGGCATTTTCACTCGCAATGTCATCTTTCTTGGCTTGTGAGGGCTTGACCATCTTCTTGATCTTCTTCTTCACCTTAGCAACATAGCCTAGACCTTCTTTACCCTTGTGGGGCACTCGCTCATGAAGAGGAGTAGTGAGTGTCCCCTTACCTTTATCAAGAGAGGTCTTGGACTCGGTTGCCATGGAGTGAACAAACAAAACCCTAGCTTTATCCTTGACAACATTTGCATTAGTATTCAAAGGAGTAGAAGTGATAGGTTTCTGAAGAGTAGATATCCAAGTTTGGAGTTGATCACGAGACTTGAGGAGACGTTCGTGATCACTTTTCAATACCTTGTGAGTATTTTCAAGTGACTCGAAGTCTTCGCAAAGTCTAGCATGAGCAACTATAAGCTCAGACTTTTCATTTTGCACAATTTTACATTTAGCAAAGTAAAGATCATGATGCTTAGTGATCTTAGCAAGTTGCTCCTTAAGGAGAGCATGCGCTTCTTGTTCATCTTCAAGGGAGGATTGGAGAGACACCTTAGTGTGAGCATCCTCTCTCTCAATCTCACCTTTTAACTCAAGCTCATACTCAATCTCACCTATGCGACTCATAATCGAGCCAAAGTGTTTCCTTCCTTCTACTTGCAAGTCATGAATTTATCAAAAGCAATAATTTCTTTCTTGACTTCAAGACTCATACCATCATCAATATCATGGGATATGGAGGTAGGGGGCAATTTTACCTCAGATGTCTTTGCCATAAGACATCTTGCATTCTTGATAATGGGGCTCTCATTTGTTGAGGAGAAGAGTGACAGAGGTGTAGAGGAAATGTCTAGAGCGGCCACTTGCGTTGGGGTGTACTCCTTGTCACTATCTTCATCATCGGTGGGATATAGCTCTTGGGTCACCAAGACAATCTTTTGGTTCTTCTTAAAGAAGGGCTTCTTCATGGACATAGGCCACTTGCCCTTCGTCTTGGCCACTAGCCTCCCACCATGGTCCTCTCTTCTTTCCCACGGGTAATCGAAAACAAAGTGGCTTTTGTCACCACAATTATAGCAAAGCCTCACCTTGTTGTTTGTCTTTCCTCCATTGGAGGGGAACTTCTTGTCAATCATAGCTTTGGCCCTTCCGGAGTTCTTCCAAAAAGTTCTTGCGTCAGACCCATGTGTTGGGTCAGAGTACTTGAGAGTGTCTCACTAGATAGCTCGACTTGATCATCATACTCATCTTCATCCTCCTCTTCAACGGTGGCCTTCAAGGCAATTGAGGCATGCTTGTGCATCCCTATGGCTCTTGCTCTTGCATCTTGTGCAATCTTGGAGGCCACCTTCTAAGCGGTCATCTCTTGCATAACTTCATTGGATGTGATCTTCGCGAAGTCTGTCTCCCTTGGACTGTCTTCAAGTATGTTTCCTCAAAGGGCAAGAGTGCGGTCACGGACTTACTCTTGATCCAAGCATCATCAATGTAGACTACACTGAGGTTCTTGAAGGTGTTAGCAATCAACACCAACCTCCGGTACATGTCCTCATGACTTTCTCCATCCAACTTGTACAACCCTTCCACCTCATTGCACAAGGCATCATACCGGTTCTTCTTCATGCTCTCATTGCCGACGAAGATGTCGGAAATAACATTCCACACTTCTATGGCGGTGGAGAATTGTTGAATGAGAGGCATGTCCTTCTCTCCAACGGCCATTTGTAGTTGATGAAGAGCGGTGGCATTGAGTTGACTATCAACCACCTCTCTCCTTGTCAAGTTGGTTGGATCATGGGCCTTGAATCCTTCTTCAGTGATGCGCCATAGCTCAATGGAGGCACTACATAAAAAATTGTCATTGAGAGAAATGAGTAGGTTTGAGCTTAGGAGGATCACTTCTAAAGTTTACATAAGGGTGAGGGATAGGAGGGTTAGGGGAGTAATTATGGTTAACATTATGAAATTCCTCTCCTTTGGGGGTATTAGAGGAGCTAGGTGATTCATCCTTTTCCGCCTTCCCGGGGGAAGCATTCGGAGGAACATCTTTGGACCCATCCGAAGATGACTCCTTAGAGTTCTCACCGTGCTCCTTATGAGGAGGAGAGGGAGAAGTAGCCTCATGCTCCTTAGACTTCAAGAGTGCCATGAGCATCTCATTCATCTTGAGGAGTTCGGCCTCCAAGGACGATCTCATATCGATAAGATCGTCCATGTTGCCCCTTTGGCTAACGCCTCCGTCTCCGCCTCTAATTTCTCACGGGCGGCCCTCTCGGCATCGGATTTCGTCATCGTTGCACTTAGGCGGTTAAACCCTTAAAAGTGAACCTGCCTCTGATACCAATTGAACGGGAATCCGGCACCTAGAGGGGGGGGGGGTGAATAGGTGCTATTACAAATTTTAGGTCTTTTCAAATTTAGTCTCAACACAAAGATAAATTCTCTAGATATGCAGGTTAGCCGCAATGCCACAAAGGCTCACCTTCTTCTCCGATGAACTCAAGCATAAAGGTTGCGAGTTCACCTTCCACTATTGATCCCCTTTTAGGTCGGAGATCGAATCCCTTACAAACACTTGAGGCACTCACCCACAACTTAATTGGGGGCTTTCAAGATAGCCACAAAAGGTCAAGGACCACAAAAGGTCAAGGCAAAACCAAGATTACAACAATGGTGAACTAGGTTTTCCCACCGGAAACCCTAGACACGAAATCCCCAAGTGAATGGGGGAGAAATGCAAATCGCTTCGGTGAAGATAAAGATTCGGGCCTTCTCCTCCAATCCTCCAAAGATCAACGGATTTGAGTGGGGGATTGGGAGATCTTGATGATTTGAGCTTTCAAGAAATATAGGAGAGAGAAAATCGGAGAGCTAACTGTTCTTGAGGGAGTGAGGGGGTATTTATAGCCCTCCCCTTTTCTGGCCGTTGGCTGTGTCGACCAGTCGGAAATTCCGATATAAGTCATAACCGGAGAAATGAAATTTCCGACAGGAATTTCCGGCTGGAGTCAGAACCTTTTCATCTTCTTTCATTATCAGATTTCTTCAATGTTCTTCAAGGTGCACTCAGAAATTCCGGTGAATGGAAATTTCCGAGCACAATTTCCGGTTGAGATCAGAACACTTCTTATTCTTGACTTAGCCGTTTCTAAGGGATCTTCTGGGTGCAATCGGAAATTCCGCTAGATGGAAATTTCCGATCACAATTTCCGGCTCGCGTCAGAACACTTCCTCAATCTTGACTTAGTCGTTTCTGCGATGTTGATCTTGGTCCACTCGGAAATTCCAGTAAAGTGAAATTTCCGAGTACAATTTCCGGTTGAGATCAGAACCATTTCTCAAACTTGACTTAGCCATTTTCTCTGAAGTTATAGTGAACCGGAAATTCCGGCCCTGGAAATTTCCGGCTCACATATTCCAGTTCCTGGAACAATTCCAGAACCACTTCTTCTTCGCATTTTTGGCTTTGATGCATATGAACTTAAATCACATACAATCTGAAATATTTAGCATTCTATTAGTCCATCATGAGTATTGTTAACTAACAAACAAAACACCAGGGATTAGGAAATGTTCTTTCAAGGTGCTCTTGGAACTTCTCACGGGAAGAGGTGGGGAGATCCGCTTGGGGGCGTAGGGAGGTGCGGCTGCTCCTGGCCGGCGCCAGAGCAACTCCGACAGGAGGCGTCGAGGAGGAAGGGTGATGTTGGGGCGGTGCCCAGCCACACGGTTCTGGGAGAGATCCGATCTGAGATCATGGGGTTAGGCCGATGACTGGATCCTCCTTTTCCTCTTCTGCCAAATCCTGCGTTGGAGTTGACCAATGGCGGCGTCCTAAGATTTTTTCTTGCACCAAGATGATGATTTGTCAGTGCATGTCCTCATCGATCCTCCAATCCTCCAAAGATCAACGGATTTGAGTGGGGGATTGGGAGATCTTGATGATTTGAGCTTTCAAGAAATATAGGAGAGAGAAAATCGGAGAGCTAACTGTTCTTGAGGGAGTGAGGGGGTATTTATAGCCCTCCCCTTTTCTGGCCGTTGGCTGTGTCGACCAGTCGGAAATTCCGATATAAGTCATAACCGGAGAAATGAAATTTCCGACAGGAATTTCCGGCTGGAGTCAGAACCTTTTCATCTTCTTTCATTATCAGATTTCTTCAATGTTCTTCAAGGTGCACTCAGAAATTCCGGTGAATGGAAATTTCCGAGCACAATTTCCGGTTGAGATCAGAACACTTCTTATTCTTGACTTAGCCGTTTCTGAGGGCTCTTCTGGGTGCAATCGGAAATTCCGCTAGATGGAAATTTCCGATCACAATTTCCGGCTCGCGTCAGAACACTTCCTCAATCTTGACTTAGTCGTTTCTGCGATGTTGATCTTGGTCCACTCGGAAATTCCATTAAAGTGAAATTTCCAAGTACAATTTCCGGTTGAGATCAGAACCATTTCTCAAACTTGACTTAGCCATTTTCTCTGAAGTTATAGTGAACCGGAAATTCCGGCCCTGGAAATTTCCGGCTCACATATTCCAGTTCCTGGAACAATTCCAGAACCACTTCTTCTTCGCATTTTTGGCTTTGATGCATATGAACTTAAATCACATACAATCTGAAATATTTAGCATTCTATTAGTCCATCATGAGTATTGTTAACTAACAAACAAAACACCAGGGATTAGGAAATGTTCTTTCAAGGTGCTCTTGGAACTTCTCACGGGAAGAGGTGGGGAGATCCGCTTGGGGGCGTAGGGAGGTGCGGCTGCTCCTGGCCGGCGCCAGAGCAACTCCGACAGGAGGTGTCGAGGAGGAAGGGTGATGTTGGGGCGGTGCCCAGCCACACGGTTCTGGGAGAGATCCGATCTGAGATCATGGGGTTAGGCCGATGACTGGATCCTCCTTTTCCTCTTCTGCCAAATCCTGCGTTGGAGTTGACCAATGGCGGCGTCCTAAGATTTTTTCTTGCACCAAGATGATGATTTGTCAGTGCATGTCCTCATCGATCTGGCGGATGAGTCGTGTTCCGGAAGGCTCCGCCGGCACTCCATTGGGCGAATCATGCCTGGAGATTGCTGGATCGGGTGGAATTCAGTCGTGCGCACACATATTTTCTCTGGCCGTTCGGTTTCAGAGGGAGCGCTTCGAATCTCTGCTAGCGGTTAATATTATGGAGCATGTTCTCGTTCCGTGGTGCTAGCGGAGAATGACATGAAAGCCAAGATCTAAGGTCAGCGATGGTTGTTCGAGTCTTGGTGGCAAGGGGAATTGACTTGATGATTTGTAACTTGGAGCAGCGGCTTGCAAGTGGGGGCGACATCGCAGGATAAGTTCAAGTCTCGCCTTGCAGGGTGAAAATCCAATGTCTGACCTTAATTGGTTATGCGCAATGACCTTGCTCAAGGTGTTGTTTTGTGAGCGAGTACTTCTGGACTTCTGGCGCTATCTCGGTGGTGTTAGTGCTGCTTCTACAAAGATTAGATCGCTATAGCGGGACTTGTGTTTTTATAATTCTTCTTTATTTTTTTGCATGTGTGCACCCGTAAAGCCGGTAGGATAATACGTTGTTGCAGAGGCTGAATGTATTTGATACTTTCTTGATATTAATAAATTCTCTTTATTTAAAAAAAAAGCTAGCTTGTGTCAGTGAAGAAGCAAACCAAGTACTTGCGTCGCTTTTTTGTGTGACACCCCGCATCGATGCTGACTATGTGCGGAATAGGTTCAAAACGTTTTATGGTTTGCTTTTGTACAACATAGTGCATGGTCTAAGAATCAAAGAGGCCCTCAATTTTGTTCCCTACCCTCGTCCTCGAGAGGCAACACGTTGCCAGGACCAGGATGCCAATTCACAATCCATCAGCCTCCGCTCCCGTCCCCGTGCCGTCCTGGTGTTGCATTCAATTGCACACCACCACGGTCACCATCAGTGAATGCGCCACCCCCGGCGCCACTCCCAGGAGCAATGGCCATCCGTCCCCAAACACCGGCCCATCACCGCCCCAGCCAGTGACGGCGCCGCAGCTGGGAGTGGAAATGCGCAATAAAATGGAGCTTCAGTACAGACGAGGATCTGATTCCAGCAGAGTATATCACCGCTCAGCCACAAGAGACCCCGTCTCCATGGTCGTACTGCCCCCTCACTCCCCTCAGGAAGAAGCAGACAAGCTCCGCGCCCAGCCCACGGGAAGCTACTGGGAGCAGTAACCGCGCCAAGCCAAGAAACCGAGGCAAAGTAACCTCCTTTTGTTTCTCCTCCTCCCAGCGTGTCTTGCCGGACCACGGTGAGACGAAGGAGTAATGGCTAGGACGCGGACGCGATCCGCCGGGTGGAGCGTCGCAGCGGTTCTCGCGGCGGTGCTGCATCTCCTCCTTGCGGTTGCGGCGGCGGAGGCCGGGAAGTACAACGCGGTGTTCAATTTCGGGGACTCCTTGGTGGACGCCGGGAACCTGGTCACGGAGGGCGTCCCGGACTACCTGGCCACGGCGCGGCCGCCCTACGGCCAGTCCTACTTCGGCCGCCCCACGGGCCGTTGCTCCGACGGCCGCCTCGTCATCGATTTCATCGGTAGCCGGCAGAGTTTTGGTTCATTTCAGTGCGATCTTTCTTGGGGCGTGCTCTGGAGTCTGGTCTTGGTTCGAGAATTGATGGATTTCCTGGTGCTTGCAGCGCAGGAGTTCGGGCTGCCGCTGCTGGCCCCCTCCAAGGCCAAGAATGCCAGCTTCGCGCACGGCGCCAACTTCGCCATCACCGGCGCCACCGCGCTCGACACCGAGTTCTATGACAAGCGAGGGCTCGGCAAGTTCGTCTGGAACTCCGGCTCCCTCTTCACCCAAATCCAGTGGCTACGCGACCTCAAGCCCACCTTCTGCAACTCCACTCAAGGTATAAGAAGAAGAAAAGATCTAAGGCTCCGTTTGGCATCAACGTATTTTTAAAGTATATAGAGGATACTTTGGTTTCTAAAAATACTAAAGTATTGAATACTTTAAGGTGTTTGAATCTAATAAAAAATATGGTTTTAAAACTGAAGTACTGACTAAAACTGTAGTTTTTTTGAAGTATTGGAGAAAGAGGTCCGGCCCTTTTTTTCTGAAACTGAGAAAGGAGAGAAAAATGAAGTATTAGTTTGTCTGGCGTTGGAATACTTTGGTTTGGTGATACTTTAGTTTAGAAAATACTGTGCTGCCAAACTGAGCCTAAGGCTAAGTTTGGCAACGAAATATTTCTAAAATCAAAGTATTGGAAAACCGAAGTATTTGCATGTCTGGCCAACCAATACTTCAGTATTGAAAAAAGTACTCTAGACCTCTTTTTTATATACACTTCAAAATCAGTGTAGTTTTCTTGATACTTCGACTTCATGGATGTTGATGTGTGATATTGACATCAATAATATTTGGTCTTATGCTTCGCTTTCCTTATATATCCGAAGAATGCAAGGATTTCTTTGCCAAATCCCTGTTTGTCGTCGGGGAATTTGGTGGAAATGACTACAATGCGCCGCTCTTCGCCGGGAAGGACCTCAAGGAGGCATACAAGTTGATGTCTCATGTTGTCCAGGGCATCTCAGATGGTGTTGAGGTAACATTTATGTCTTTTTGCTGGTTTCCAGCACGTGGTTTGTAGATTTGTTCTAATTCCTCGTGCATGATGGATGCAGCAACTGATTGCCGAGGGGGCAAAGGATTTGATTGTGCCTGGAGTGATGCCATCTGGATGCTTTCCGGTGTACCTAACCATGTATGTTGACCCTAAAGAGGGCTATGGCACGCGTAGTGGCTGCCTCAAGCGTTTCAACACGTTCTCATGGGTGCACAATGCAATGCTCAAGCGTGCGCTTGAGAAGCTTCGTGCCAAACATCCTGGTGTGAGGATCATCTATGGGGATTACTTTACACCAATAATCCAGTTCTTGCTTAATGCGGAGATGTTCGGTGAGTTCCAAAGTTCTTTTCATTTTGTTGTTATTTGCTCATGAGATATCATTGATGTGATTAGTCTAATATTAGGAAACTTCAGGAGCCTGGTATTTATTTTACTGAAGGTTCGCTTTGATAGTGCTAAGTTTGAGAGATTGATTTAATATTTCTCGTTATTCCTAATTCAACTTTGCTATGAAATCAAGTCAAACTATGTTCATATGAGATGCTATAAACATTACTGATAATTCAGATCTTGGTGTAGGTTTCCCAGTGTCTTAACCAGTGCCTTTTATCTTCAGCGTGTACGATGTGACAAATCCTATTATGATTATACAGATTACAAAGATAGTAACCAAGTAACTTGGGTTATCATCATGTCCAACCTCTCATCTACATCCAGAATACTATTTAAGAACTTATCCATGTTGCAGAGGTCCGTAGTAATTAAACTCTTCCATCATATAAAGAAGTAAGTCGTAGTATTTAGTACGCATGTTTTTTTCTGAACATTGGGAAGTAGGACCTATTACTGCGAGCTGGCCATGCCTTACATGTTCTCAAATACTGTGGCACAATTCTTGCGATGAATCTTTTTTTCTTGTGAATCTTCTTTTGCCCCACATAGGCAGCTCATAACTGGACCTTGACATTTAAGTTCTGGAATCTATATAAGTTGAGTTTCATGTTCAACCATATTAATTTGTTGATGTCATACGTAGAAATGAAAATTTGAATGTACCTGTAAGAGAAATTCTAACCTCATTTCGTAAACAAATCCTAAGAAGCTGAAAAGGTTATGTGTAGAAAAATGTGTGTATTCGTGTATCACGCCACACTAGAAAGTAGAAACAACGTGTTGCGAGTTCTCAAGAAGAAATTACTTCTGCACGAGGATGCTGCTAAATTGGGATTTTTACAGGAGAATTACCTGGAGCATCATCTTGCAGTATGACTGCAAAAAAGTAGCCTAGGTATACCTGGTATGGTGGTACTGTTGTTTTATGGTGATCCAAATTCATATGTGTGAAGTGAAGTGAGCGGCTAACTTCGGAGCGAAGCGGAGGCCCGTCGCCGGGAGGCTTGGGCCGTAGCGTAGCGAGGAAGTTAGCCCACCGGCCCATCCTGCGCAACCGACTTAGGGTTTCTGCCCTCTATAAATACATCTTGTAAGTCGCCTGTGTATTTAAGTCGCCTGTTGGGATAAGCCACACATTGTAAACCCACGGCGTTTGTAACCTCACCCGATATAGTGAAGTATTGCTGGCTGGCGTCCGTGGTTTTTTCCTCTCCTTTGTTTGGAGGGGTTTTCCACGTTAAAATCTCGTGTCCCCGTTGGTTTGATCGTTCCGCTCTTCGTCGTTTCTTGCTATATCATATAACAGGTACCAGCTATTGACATTGTAAGATTTCTGAATAACAAACTTTGATTCATGTCGTTACCACTAGAACCACAAGCACCGGAAAGTCGCTCGGTTAGCTGAACCCATCTTCTGCCCATCTATAGTTTCGTATCTTGTCTCTTTTCATACATTTCTTTTCTTATTCTCTTGTAGAAATGAACATGGACTTTCTAGCTACTAATTTAGGCAACACTCTGAACATATAAGAAAATGAAGGCTTGTCAGGTGACGCATCTGTGTCAGGGAGAGTGTCGCTCTCATGACATCAAGAGATGGGTACACATTCAGCCATAAGCCTCTCACCGTTGCATTATGGGCAGAGTAGCAACATACACTGACAGTCTGTCATGATTACTACCTGATAAGTGGGGAAACTGTGTGATTGCTTGTATAAATAAGGTGTACATATGTTCCAAGAAAGTGACCAATAGTTTTTTCTTCCAAACCAATGCACAAGCACCTAATGTTTCTCTCCTTGATGTAGGATTTCACAAACAGCCACCAAGAGCATGCTGTGGCGCTTCTGGGACTGGTCCTTACAACTTCAATCTGGCAGCCAAGTGTGGTGATCCTGGGGCTACGGCGTGTGCTGATCCAAAGACACATTGGAGCTGGGATGGCATTCACTTGACGGAGACCGCATATGGACACATTGCCAGAGGTTGGTTGCACGGCCCATTCACGGATCAACCTATCTTACAGTCTTCCTGAGCATCTGCCTAGTCGCTTTGACATGTTCTACCAATAGAGTGTATCAAAGAACCACACCCAATTGGAGCCGATAACGTAGTTCCTTCTATAGTTGCATGTATTCGATCCATTTTGTTCGGATTCATCACAGTAAGATAAAGGCAGGTGGAGATGGGAGGTTATGAAAGGAGGACTTCTTTGTTCATCAGGTGGTATAGGTAACAAAATATGTTGCACAAAGTGGTTGAATATATGATACTTACTTTGATCATGCGTGTCTTCTGAGCAATATGGCCCTTAACTAACTTTTATCTGAATATATTGTGTACCTTTTAGTTTGTTTGGTCCATAAAAATTGCATGTGGGATCTCTTTTTGAAGCATTGGAATAGCATGGCATGGTTCAGAAAGAGAAGGATCTCAAATGTATATAAAATGGCCTTCTATAGAGATCTTGTGCTATTTAAAAGTTACTATATCACATAATTGCTTGCCACCTGTGCAACAACTCTAACCCCTGGGTTTAGTTAGGACAATAGGACAAATTAGTCGGGCTTATCTGATAATGCTTGACTGCTCTATTCTGGTTAAACGTCAAAGAACCTCCTCATTTTCGGCGTCCATTCAACTCACTATAAGATGTTGAAGACGACGATGATGAATTATTGGAGAACTCATCTATAATCGTCGACTTCATGAACCAACCAAATGTCGTAGTCATCCACACGAATCTACGATAAAACTAGTATACATGAACATTTTTTGGGTAATTTTCAGCTTGTGGAAGTCATATATGGCGCGCTCTTGCATGGACAAAATGGGAGATGGAGTTGGCAACTACATACGTCCGGGAACGTAGTTGGCGCTTTCGTGGGCCAAATCACCGCGATCCGGGCTATGACGACTTATCTAGAGTTGTTCTAAAACTCTTCGCTCCTCTTCGTGTTCCTTCTATATGTTTGATGCATCTTGCTAAGATGTATCCTAAACTAAAATTGTGGGGTGCGCGTGGGGGGGCTAAAACTTTAGCGCTTGGCGAAGTATTCAACGTGAAATTTTATATCGCTAAGTAGTGAGCCTATTTCACTTGGTTAGGTAAGTGGATTTACACTCCAACCATTCAGCTTCGTTCCTCGTGTATGCAAATTTTCTTCATGTTGTACATGTTACTTTTCGACGGAAGACAGCGCCGCTTCATTTTCATTAAGAGGAACCGGAACAAATGCCGGTTGACAGTTAAGAATCGCAGGCCGTGCACATTTCTTGGAGGCCTTAATGAATTAGCCTTACATTCCAATGGCTCTAGTACATGTTACTCAATGTTGACAGTTAAGAATCGCAGGCCGTGCACATTTCTTGGAGGCCTTAATGAGCACATTTCTTGGAGGCCTTAATGAATTAGCCTTACATTCCAATGGCTCTTTTAGTGGACACTGCTCACTGCTAGCTATAGGAAGTACTAGCGCGTCCTACTATCTCATCTTTGCTCCAGCAGCATCGCGTAGAGGATGTGGTTCCACGTGTCCGGCAGGCCAGCGATGCACCAGTGCGTGCAGTCCATGCCGTCCCGCCCAGGCCCGCCGTACACCGACGGGTGCGCGTCGATCCTGAGCTGCGAGAGCGCGGTGACGTCCAGCAGCGACACCGGCGTCGACATGGCGGCGATCACCCCTCGCACCACGACCTGCTCCGGGAACACCGTCTCGTCGCCGTCCGTGGCCACCTGCGACGGCCGCGTCTGCCGGAAACAGCCTCCGGACTCCGGCGCCGTCCCGTCGTGCTCCTGCTCCTTGGAGGTGTAGGTGTAGTGGCTCGGGGAGACGCCCTGGTAGATGACCCTGGTGAGCGATGTGTCGATGTTGGCGTCGACCCACCTCGCCCATGTGGAGAGGCCCTTGGAGAAGGCGGCGAGGCGGTCCATGTCGCGGTACGTCCTGCTCCCCTCCTGCATGTAGTCCCACACCTGGCTCGCGCCCTTGTAGGTCCACCAGTGCCAGGTGTTGAAGACGAGCAGGTGCGCGCCGAGCCAGGAGGAGGCGGCCTCCATGGAGTCGAGCTTGAGGACGCGGCCGACGTCCTCCTGCACCACCACGTCCACCAGGAACTTGCTCACGTACATCACCACCGACAGGTCGTAGTCCTCGAAGCGCACGGAGGAGACGGGGTCGCCGGTGGCGTAGGAGACGCGGGAAGGGTCCGGCGCGGCGGCGTGCAGCATGCAGGAGAGCGAGGCCCACTGGTTCATGCTCAGCGAGTCCCCCACGAACATCACCGTCTTCCCGCGCCACCTCTTGAGGAAATTCAACCCGTCGAACCTACGACGATCCATTCAACACAGTCCAGATTAAGGCAGAGTCTCTCTCTACTCAACCGCGGCCGGCTTCTCAAATGAGTGAAATTTAAAGTACCTTGGAAGGCGGCAGGAGGCGGGGCTCCACCGGAGCTTGAGGTAGGAGGTGTCGGGGCGGCCGTTGCGGCGGCAGTCGAAGACGCCGGGCACGAAAGGGCAGCTCGACGCGTTGTACATGGGGTAGGACGCGTCCGCGACCCATCTCCCCTGGAACAGGTCGCACGACGAGGCCGAGCCGGCAGAGCTGCCGGCACGCCCATCCACCACTACCACGCTCTGCACGGCCGCAGCGAGTAGCAGGATGGCCGTCATCGCGCAGCCATGGCGGAATCTGGCACGCGGCAATGGCAGCGCCAGGCCCTTAGCCATGGTTTTCCACGACGAGAGACGAAGACGTACGGCGGCGGCGACGCCATAAATAGGCCGGGCGCGGTCGATCGATCGCGTCGTTCTGAAGCAGATGTGGCCACTGGGACGCACGGTTGCCGATGGTGTGCGCCCCGCGATCGTTGCATGTAGTGATCTGCTTGGAGTGCGACTCAAGTTGCGTGTTGTGATCCGAAGAGTTGTCCATCGAGTTATCCGGTGCATGTGCGCGGGAGAGGGAAATAGACTGGGGTTTGACCGTGGCCCCGCTTAAAATCCGGACAGGACACGTGAAAGCAAAGCATCGAAATCATGTGCAGCGTGGATCTCAAAGTACTTCTTTTTTTAAAAGCCTGGCTCTTATTAGCTTTGGCTTCTCTGATTGCACAAACGCAACCAGAAAACCAGGGATCACATCAAGGTTCATTACATCAACATGCTGAAGGGTTTCTTTGGCCAAACAGTGAGCTATCTTATTCGCATTACGGCTAACAAAAAGAAACCGAAATCCCTGGAAAATACTAGCTAAACTCCTCATTTCACTGAAAATATGAAAACTTGCTGTCCTCTCCCCCATACTGGAATGCCACAGCTTCACGATGTTTGCGCAATCTGTCTCTATCACCACCTTTGCCACATCCTTCTCTCTAGCCTTCAGCATTGCATCCGTACAAGCTAACAGCTCCATCGTCTCTGGGTCCGTGATGCCAGAGTATACAGCACCATGCCCAAATAGATACTCGCCTCCGTGGTTGCGAGCAACGAGACCAATACTGTCTCTTCTTCCTCTTTCATCGATTGCTGCATCAGTGTTTATTTTGATCCAATCGACGCCAGGGCACTTCCAACTCGCCACAGCAACCACACCCGGTTGTTTCGGTCCAGTAGGTACCTCCAGAGACCTCACAATATCGTCTATGATCTGCATGGATCGCTGAGGCTGGAACTTCTCTTCCCCATGAGTATATTTATTACGGTTGTTCCAGATCGCCCACATCACCGTAATCATCAACTCCGCTTCTTTACGTGGTACCACCTCGGGTACAAGCAGGTCTTCCTTCCAAGTATACGGATGTAACTTAGGTAACTTGAGTGAGAAAGATCTTTCAGCAGCTTCCCAAAAGCACATCGCATGATCACATGTGATTAAACTATGGTACATATCTTCTTTCTCATGTCCACACATCGGACAAACACTTAGTTGCATGACATGACGCCTCTCCAACTCGTGGAAACAAGGCAACATGTTCTTCAACACTCGCCACCAAAAGACTCGGATCTTTGATAGTACATTTAATTTCCACAAGACTTTCCATTTGTGCTCATCATCAGAAGAATTTGCTGCAGGTCTTGTGTGTTCAAATTTGCTCTCCAGTAGCTCCCTGTAAGCTGAGCGTGCTGCACGGAAGTTGGTAGAATTTGAACGGACTAACGCAAACGGACACACATTTTATTGGCGTTTGATCCGTTTACGTCGTCAAATGGACAAGTGGATTGTCATGTCCGCCCCGTCTCTCTAGCTACACATAGGGTGTGTTGGGTAGCCTGTATGGTCCATCTCAACTCATACATGCTCAACCGAGCTATGCCGACTACATGCAAATTTATTTCCGTGTGTTTGTTTGGTAGGTCGAATAAGCTTAGTTGGGCTGAGTTTAGACCATGTTTGGTAGCCTGTACGATCTGAGCCATGCCAGACTTTTATAAAAAAACGATTAGGTCCTTGGAAGCAAAATTTTAAACGCAATCAGGTCCCTAGGAGTTGAGCTCTGGCTTCGGCGTCGCCGCCGGCAAGAGGAGCCTCCTCCGGCGAGAGGATCCGTCGTCGGGAGGCCGCGGCCTCCTATTCCACGCGCGGCGTGGGCAAACGTGGGCGGCAACACGAGGAAGTTTCTCCTTTTTCCGCGTGACGAGTGGGTCCTCCGTGCTGGCCGATGGCTATGAGGAGGCACTGGATGACGGCAGTCGGTGCTGACGCCTGGAGCATGGCTCCTCCGTGGACGGAAGGCGCCGGCGCCGGGTGCCCAAGTGGGGCGGCGCTGGTGGCGGGGCAGGCGACTAGTGCTGGCCACGGGAGAGAGGAAAAGAGAGAGAAGGACACGGGGAGAAATGAGAGAGGTTTTTTCGTCGGGGGCGGGCGACACACGGCTCAGGTGGGCCCAGACGTGGGATTTTATGTATGAGCTCGCCCAGGCTCACTTGAGAAGCTCGATTTCCACTTCCAACCGGGCATGGCTGAGAACCTTTTTTTTGTATGAGTTGGGCATGACCCAGATGACTATTACTGGCTACCAAACAACTGAAAGTTGGGTGAGGTTGGGCTCACCCAGGGTACCAAATACACCCATAACAGACCGGCAGATTCTATTTGTCCGACATGATTTTGGTCTTTTCTTTCACTTGGCAAAACAATACAAATGGTTCAACATAAATTTAAGCAAACAATACAAATAATACAGTTCAAATAGTTGAACAAATAGTTAGATATCTCCAATGTGCCGACATAAATGGACTTTTGTCCGCGTTTGGTCGGCTTGTGTCGCCAAAAGGATAGAGGTCCGGCCCATGTCTCCAATGGGCCGAGGCATCTTGTCCAGCCGATCAGGTTTTGGCCGTTTTAATCATATATTTTACCTTTTTATTATTATTGAATCATTTTGGTAATACAAATTATAACCCATATAGGTGCAAAAAATATAACAATCAAACTAGTTAAGCAAATAGTTATTACAATTAAAATAATTCATTGATAATATATCATGGTCCACAAATAGTTTACAAACTAAATACTCCCTCAGTCCAACAAAGGATGTCTTGAATTTGTCAAAAAAAATGTATCTCCCTCTGTCCAACAAATGATGTCTTGACTTTGTAAAAAAGATTAGTGTATAGATACATGCTATTTTTGACAAAGTCCAGACATCCTTTATTGGACGGAGGGAGTAGATAAATAAATCAGCAATGGAACTAATGGTTCCGTAGTGCCGCCACACATGCTCTATCAAATCATTTTGGAGCTGAACATGTGTCTCCTTCTCACGAATGTGGTGGTGAAAGTCAAAGAACTGAGCAAAGTTGCTCCGTGTGGTTCAACTAACTCACCCTGAAACTGTCATTCCTGATCATGCAAGCCATCATCTCGCACATCCTCTACGATCATGTTATGTATGATCTCACAAGATGTAATCACCTCCTACATGGTCTGGGTGATCCATGTTCTAGCAGGGTCGAACAATACCCAAATCGTGATTGGAGGGCACATAATGCTCGCTCCATATTTTTTTATAGCGCTCTCTTGTGTTTTTGGCAAATCTCTTCCTATTCTCATAATTTGGATCGGAGATTGTCTTCACAAACGTAGTCCATATAGAATAGATGCCATAGCTAGATAGTATGCCTTATTATACGTGTGACCATTGATCTTATAGGTCACCTGAAGCACATTGATATTATTGTGACATGACCATGTCTAAAAACAAATACCAAATCTTGTGATGTCACGACTTTAAATATGCACTCTCACCCTTGTAGCCCTTTGTAAGCAAACTTGTTAATAAGGCGCGGAGACACGCCGCACCCGTGTAGTATCATCGAGTGTTGCAGTAGATAATAACTCTTTTTAAGGGCGACATGTCCTGCTGAGAAGTAGCAAAAGAGACTATGTTGACAGCACATATGAGTATGTGTACATGGACATGGCACATGTTCTTGTTGTAGATAGAGTTTGTTGTAAATGAAACAGTACAAACATAATACTTGCTAACAAACAGGACAGGGTTTGAACATAATCTATACTAAGGCACATTAATAATTATTTCATCTGTTATAGGAATTGCCTTCTGACAACAAACGGTGCAGATGAAAGCAGATAGATCATGAATATCTCTTGTCTTTGTCTTCATGCTCTAAAGCACAGTACACAGACGATGCTTGTTCAATAATCAAACTTGACCACATATATATAAGGGAAGATATTTTATAATAAGACATGGTTGATACGAAATTATAATTGTCCGTGAATGGACCAATGCATCTTCAGCCAGGAATCGATAAGCACAGTTATTGATTGAAATAGTCTACATGGTACTGCCTAATTTGCTGGGTCCTACTACTTCTTGATGATAAGGAAAAGATACAACAATATTTTCATTTGATAGATCGGTAGACATTCATACCTTTAGAAATCGCAAGTGTTTCCGTCATAATATCAATCACAACATCAGCTGGAAGTGCTTCAGAGCGTGAAGGTTGAATTGCATAGGTGTATTCTAAGCGGGGACATGCTCGAGAATTTTGCTGTATATTTGCTAAAATGTTTCCTTAGTTGCCCCAGACAGTCGTAGAATACTCCCCATAACAGAAATCTGCAAACATAAAGCTTCAGATTAGAAGAGATAAAAAACAATGAAATCAAAAGCAGATATGAAAAGCACAAATTATCACAGGCTGTACTAACTGTTTTATTGATAAGACACTTACCTGGTAGTGGAAACTCTGAAGAAATGAAGAAGAACCGAGAGAATAGACTTCTAAAAACGATGAACAACAGCGTCAGTATGTAGGCTAACTCGAATATTAAGAGGAGATGAACATGAAACTCTCTGTGGTTATTGATTCAGTTCCCATGTCTTCGTCAGTCAAGGACCAATCCTATATGAAGGATCTACTCCACAAATATTTAGTAAAGCAATGATTTGTCCCTTGCTTCATTAGCTACGATCTATTTCTCCAATCTAGCCTCACTAACCTTCTTCGACGACCAAATATTTGGTGCGGAAATCATAAACTAACTACACCTACAACCTTAGTTTCAATACTGGGTATAAATGATTCACAGAAGTGGCACTTTTACTCTGAGAAAAGTTATAGTGCAAGCGTGAATTCGAATATATCTATTTATCTTTGATATAGAAGAATATACTTAGCACATAAATTGACCAAAGGAAGTGAAACAACTCTATGATCTCTCTGTAAAGGGCAAAATGGATGAGAAGTATTTTTCTTACCTGTAAGGGCAGCGTCAAACACCATATCTGACTACTTTAAGGTGGCATCCTTTTTCTCTCCAATATAATTAGAGTGGAACATTGAACCAATTCACTTTTTAGAAAGAAGACAATCTGCTTTCAAATAATTATAGATTCCTAGACATCCTTCTGATTGCCTAACTGCCTAACTGAAACATCACAACTATAGTAGCTTAAACTGGATGTAACTGAAAGCATACTACTAACGCCCTTTTCACTAATGATCCCTGTCACCAGTGGCTGTGTAACGGAGGGTTGGGTACACCACAACAACACAACACATAATCAAGGAACATGATACCTTTAGTGATGTGCTCAGTTGGGAGATTCTTATTGTCCAGCTTGATCCACATCTCCACTGCGACATCAATTACGAACTTCCTTAAGTCACACGATTTACTCACAAGGCTAACAAACAGCCAAAAATCTGCAGTTATGTCCATAACAGAAATGATGGAACTGAGTGACAAATCAAAACCATTCTTCAGTTCTGATATTACAAATTCAACTTTAGCCCGTCACTTCAACTGCTCATTCTATCACACGAAATTTCCGGCATTTATTTAGAAGAAAAAAAAACAAATTTGAACCATCCGATGCAATAACCCTAGTCTCTCCTTCCTCCGGCGGCGAATCACGCCACCGAGAGTTTTTTCCGATCGCCGATCGGCGATTCATCTTACCCCATATCTCCTTCATCTAGGGCTGCTGAAGGGGTGTTCCACACACCTCCCTGGTGTCCAGACGAGGTTGGTATCGGGGCTGGCGGTGGTCTTCAAAAGATGAAGGAAACAGGAGAAGCAAGCGGATCGGTGAAGGCGGGTGCGGAACCGGTGGAGAAACTGCTGGATAGATTGAATCTACTGGAGGATGAGCAGGATGATTTCATATGGGAGGAAGAGGTCGAGGAACAATCGGAGCCCGCGAAGTGGCTAGCGATCGCAAAGGTACACACTACTAAAGGTTTTAGCCCTAGCGCTTTATTTGCTGACATGCGGTATGCGTGGAATCCGGCGAAGGAAGTAGTGTGGAGGAGGATTGATGATAACCTATTCACGATTCAGTTTGGGTGCTTGGGAGATTGGAATAAAGCAACAAAGGAGGGTCCATGGCTATTCCGTAATCAAGCACTTCTCATAGAGGAATATGATGGTTTTGTTAATCCAAGGGCTGTGAGCCTTGACAAGCTTGATGTTTGGGCAAGGGTTTTGAGATTACCTGATAACTACCTCAAGGAGGCAGTGATTAAAGGCATGTGCAGGACTGTTGGACTGGTCAAGGAAGTACAGACAAAGCTACCGGCTGGCTTTGCGGGTGAATTTGCTCGTATTCGTGTCCAGATTGATGTGCAGAAGAAATTGTCTCGGTTTGTCTCCATTACAAAGAATCAAAAGAAGGAATTCTATCAGGTTCATTATGAAAAGCTTCCCATATTTTGTAACCAGTGTGGGCTGATAGGGCATTGGTATGAAGAATGTGGGACAGGAGAACATGATCCAAGTAAGATGGAATGGGGTAGCTTCATTCTGGCTGATGGTGGACGAGGTAGAGGCAGAGGCCGCGGTGCAGGCCGTAGTAATACAGGTGGGCGTGGACCAGCCCGAGGAAGAGGTAATTCCCCGCATGGCCGGGGTTTTGGCAGAGGGATGAGCGAAGATAAACGTGATTTTGAATCTGACCATAATGGTGGACCTTCGGAAGAGATAAGTTGGAGATGGAATGCTATGAATAATACTGGAAATATTCCTGTAGATGGACAAATACATGATGCTGACATGATCGATTCGCCATCGGGTAGGAAAAGATTAGCAGCTGATTCCGTTTCGAATGGTAAAGATGAGGGCCAGGTGGATGGCACCTTAATGATCACTGACAAACAAGCACAGGTTGCTGAAATAGTGGATCAGTATGAAAACGCTAATGATGGTATATCTGACCTTCTATCGACTCCACAGAAGAATCAGAACAGAAAGAAGATGAAAGGAGTGGATGATGATTTAACCTCAGGATCGGTTTCGGATGACAATGATACAAGATCGGCGGCTCCCCTCGAGGGTGACCGCCGGACACAATGAAACTCTTAAGTCTAAACTGCCACGGTCTAGTGGGGGCCGCGGCAGTGCTTGCGCTTGTGGATCTTCAGAAGCGCAGAGGAGCGGATATGATGTTCTTATCTGAAACTCATTTAGAGGATTGGCCGGCGGAATGTTTGCGTCGTCGGCTGCAAATGGATCACAAGTTTGTTGTTAGGAGTAATGGGAGAAGTGGTGGCTTATTATTACTTTGGAAGAAGGAAATAGTGGTAGGCCTCAGATTCAAATATGACAGCTATATTGATGTTAGGGTTGGGAGTGGGGTGGAAAATATTTGGCGTTTGACTGGTATGTATGGAGAACCTAAGTGGGAAAATAAACATCACACTTGGCGAAGGCTGAGGGGATTGCATGCGGAGAGTACAATGCCATGGTTGGTAATTGGTGATTTGAATGAAATTATGTATCCCTTTGAGAAAGAGGGTGGTAACCCTAGGCCAGCAAGGTTTATGGATGAATTCCGAGAGGCTTTAACGGACTGTAGTCTCACTGATTTGGGCTATAATGGCGACCGGTTCACCTGGCATCGAGGTAACATTAGAGAGAGATTAGACCGAGCAGTGGCTAGTGATTCTTGGAGGGACAAATTTCCTTTTGCTGTTCCAGAAAATTTGCCGTACTGCAAGTCAGATCATCGGCCATTGCTGCTCAGTATGGAGCAAGAAGTGGCGAATGATACTAATGGGCCGAATGTCTTGCGGTTTGAGGCACGCTGGTTGAAAAAGGCCAACTTTAGGGAGGTGGTGAAAAAAGTCTGGGATTCTATTCAAAATCAGTCTGCAATTGACCTGGCGGGAAAGCTAACAAAAGTTCATGAACACTTGCACAAGTGGGACCGCAATGTTCTAAGGAGTTCAAGGAAAAGAATAAAAGCGGCCCAACATGAATTGGAACGGGTTTCAGTGGATGATCTTACAGCAGCAAATATTCAGCGTCAAAAAGATTTAGCAGTTCAAATTGAAAAGCTTTTGGAACAGGAAGAAATGCATTGGGCTCAACGCAGTCGTGTAAACTGGTTACAGTATGGTGATAGAAATACCTCGTATTTCCATAAGTTCGCAAATACAAGAAGACAAAGGAATAGAATTAAAAAACTGAAGAATGATCAAGGCAATTGGCTTGAGGGAACGGAATATTTGAATCCTATGATATCAGATTACTTTTCTGGTCTCTTTAGCAAGGAGGTTTATGATACTGATCCGGCTGTTCTTGAAAAAGTGATACCTCGGGTTTCGGTAGAGATGAATGAGGCTCTTCTTAAGCCATATTCGGCGGAGGATGTGAAGAAATCATTGTTCTCAATTGGTGATCTAAAAGCTCCAGGAACTGACGGTTTACATGCTATTTTTTTCAAAAAGTGTTGGCATATAATTGGGGATGATTTAACAAAGGAAGTGCTTGCTGCTATTAATAATCGCTCTATTCCGGCGGGGTGGAATGACACGGTTATTGTTCTTATCCCTAAAGTGGATGATCCGGAACTGATTTCCCAATATAGACCAATAAGTCTATGCAACGTGCTCTATAAGGTAATATCTAAGATGATTGCTTTCAGATTTAAACATATTCTTGATGAAATAATATCTCCTGTGCAAAGTGCTTTTGTCCCGGGCAGGATGATCACTGACAATATTCTGCTTGCGTATGAAAGTATTCATTATATCAAGACTAAGAAGAAGAGTAAGAGTGGTTATTGTGCTGTTAAATTAGACATGCATAAGGCGTATGACAGAGTTGAATGGTTATTTCTTAAAAGGATGCTTATTCGGCTAGGTTTTCAGGCTGAGTTTGTGGATCTAATTATGGCCTACGTAAGTTCGGTGAAATACAAAGTCAGATATAATGATCAAGAAACCGAAGAATTTATTCCTTCCAGGGGCTTAAGGCAGGGGGATCCTCTCTCCCCTTACCTTTTCCTGATTTGTGCAGAAGGACTCTCAAGTTTATTGGCTCATGAAGAGGAGGTTCGTGGCATTGAGGGGGTAAGGGTGTGTAGAAATGCACCATCAGTATCACATTTATTATTCGCTGATGATTCCCTAATCCTCATGAAGGCAGATTTTGTTAATGCAACCTCATTGAGACAAGCTCTTGACACCTATTGTGCTAATTCGGGTCAGTTGGTAAGCCAAGCGAAGTGCAGTATTTTCTTCAGTCCCAATGTGGATGTTAATCTGAAAGGTGCTATTTGTACGGAATTGAATATCATGACTGAAGCTTTGTCTGATAGATATCTTGGGCTCCCTGCAATGGTTGGAATTGACAGAAGTGATAATTTCTTATATTTAATTGAGAGGGTTATAGCTCGTTTGAATGGCTGGAAAGAAAAGCAGTTGTCTATGGGGGCAAAGGAAATTTTATTGAAAGCTGTTATCCAAGCAATTCCTGTTTTTGCCATGGCCATTTTCAAGATTCCAAAGAAAATATGTAAGTTGCTTACGGATGCTATGGCTGCTTTTTGGTGGGGGGATACGGAAGAACAAAAACGCATGCATTGGAGTGCTTGGTGGAGGATGTGTATTCCGAAGAAAGATGGGGGCATGGGCTTCAGAGATTTACATGCTTTTAATCTAGCTATGTTAGCAAAACAATCCTGGAGATTAATCCAACAACCTGATTCTTTGTGTGCTAGAGTGCTCCGGGCTAAATATTACCCACACAGCAATATCTTGAATGCGGGTCCTAAGGCAGGCTCTTCTTTTACCTGGCAGAGTATTCATAGTGGGCTTCAAACTTTCAAAAGAGGTCATATTTGGAGAGTTGGCAACGGCAGAAATATTAATATTTGGAAAGATCACTGGGTGCCGAAAAGTGCAACGAGGAAAATTGAGACGACTAGGGGGGACAGCTTATTGCAGACTGTGGAGGAGCTTATTGATCCGTATACAGGGCTTTGGGATGAGGATCTTATTCGGCAAAGTTTTAATCAGTGGGAGGCTGACTTAGTCTTGAGAATTCCTATTAGTCCTAACTTAAATGACGATTTTATTGCTTGGCACAAAACAAAATCTTTTTCCTTTTCGGTGCGATCAGCTTATTACATTGAGTGGGAACACCAATATGGGAGTAAAATGAGACGTCAAGATGGACAGGGCCCCTCAAGACACAATCCGGTTTGGGACATCCTATGGAATTTACAAATTCCCGCTAAAGTTAAAATATTTATTTGGAGATCTCTTCATGGACTGGTTCCTGGAAGGTGTGTGTTGGCTAACAGACATATCAAGGTTTCAGCGGAGTGTCCGGTTTGTTTCCAAGGCGCTGAGGATATTAGACACCTCCTATTCACTTGTAAACGTGCTAAGATGGTTTGGCAAGCCCTGGGTTTAGACAGAGTGATTAATGAAGCGAGCTCGGTTGACCGATCTGGGTCAGTAATCTTGGAAGAAATTCTAAGAAGCCCTATTACAAAATCACCTGTTCTTGGACAATTGGGATTAAAAGAAACGATTTCGGTAGCATCCTGGTATATTTGGTGGCAGCGTCGGGAAGCCGTGAAGGGTGAATCTATTGCGCCAGCAGCGAGATCAGCTTTTTCTATTCAAGCGCTCACTGCAAATTTCTCGCAATCACAAGGTAAATTGGTGCCCAAGGAAATCATGTGGAAGAAACCTCCCTATGGAACTTACAAAGTAAATGTGGACGCTTGTTTCTTCCCAAATGGAGCTGGTGCGTTAGCGGCGGTAATCAGAAATTCTCATGGTGAAGCAATTGCGGGTGTTGCTGAACCATATTTAAATCTCCTAGATGCTACGACATCTGAAGCTATGGCAATGAGGTTGGGGCTCCGACTATTGGACTCTATTGCTTGCTCTCCAGTGGTTTTGGAATCGGATAATATGGAATTGATCAATGCTTGTACGGGTGTGAATGAGATTTGGAGTCCATATACAGCAGTTCTAGCGGATTGCTTTCAAATAGCTCAAGGAATTGGGAATATTTCTTTCAGTCATTGCCCTCGCGAGGCAAACAAGGTGGCCCATAATTTAGCTAGGACTTGCTTTGAATCTAGGACTTCTTTTATTTGGGATGGGGACCCCCCAGCTTCAGTTAAAATCGATGTAATAAATGATGTATCTATGTTTGGTTGAGGCGGCAAGTTTCAGACGCACTCTTTCCCTAACCAGAGTACCGAAAGGGACTGGCAGGGTTTTAATGAGGCGGCTTGCTGACCTAATATATGCGGTTTTAAAATTCAAAAAAAAAAAAACTGCACCACAACTGCCAGGTATGCCGAAACACACTTGAAAAAAGGGAAAATTCAGAAACATGTATTGTACCACATAAATTAAATTGAAACCAACATCATTATTCTAAACGAAAAACATAATAGCTACAATTTCAATTTCCTTTAGATATGAAAAGTCAGGACATTGCAAGGAGAACACATAATAATAAAAACAATTTCCAGAGACATTAACATAAATAGAAGCCATCTTTTTTCAATCGGAATATAGAGTCAAATCTACTAAAGATGCTAGATGAACTAAAGATGGTCCATGCTCAGACCTGAATATCTGTCAGCACATGATCTTGGAAGAAGAATTGCATTTTCACAATATAACTGGACTTCCGGCTGAACGGCAGTTGACCACCTAGAGGGGGGGGGGGTGAATAGGTGGTGATCAATTTTTATGTGTTTTTCATTTTTAGGCTAGCGGAAGGTAAGTTGTCTAGATGTGCAACTAGGTGATACAAGTGAAAGACAACAAGGAAACTAAACAAATACAGGAATGCAGTAAAGGAGAGTGGAACAAGACAACCGTAGGAACTCGAAGACACCGATTTTATCCCGAGTTCCACCACATAGGTGTACGTCTCGTTGGAGGGGTGTGAGCTACCACAAAGGTTTGCTCAACGCCACAAAGGCCTCACCCTATTCTCCTGTGAATTCGACCACAAAGGTGGGAATCCACTCTTCCACTAAGGACTCCTTTAAGGGCGGAGAAGATCACGTACAAACACGTGAGGCACACACCCACAACTGAATTGGGGGCTCCCACAAAGACCACAACAGGTCAAATCCACAAAGGAATCCACAAAGGATCAAGAACACACAAAGTTGAACCTAGCTATCCACAAAGGAACCCTAGATTCGTTGCCCCTCAAGAAATAGAGGGGGGATGTCGGGGATGTAATCCCCGGGACCCCTAAAAAGTGTGACATTCGGTATGGAGGTTTCTTGTTGGCTATTTATATTTTAAGTCTATGCGCGATTCTAACAAATCCCCCATAGACTCGGGGACTAGTGTCGGGGATGTACTTCCCCGGTACCCTGAGAGTGCGGGGTTATTGTGCTAATATTGCAGGAACAAGTTCATCTATAATAATAAAGAAGTAAAGGAAAAGGAGGAGACGGTGTCCCTGGCTCGTTTGGCAAAGCCTGGCCCGACATCTCCTCGGCTGGGCCGACATCTAGGTGATCCCGTGGGCCAAATCGCCCATTGGGCTCAAATCTGGATCCCGGTCAACGAGATAACTGCATCCGCACCACCACGCTCCCCACCCACGAGGTCAACCCCGTCATCCTCAACCTCTGCGCCTCCCCTCGTCCCCAACCGCCAGCGCCCTCATCTCGGCCCGAGCAGCTCCATCCCGGCTGCCTTGACATCGCCGGCACCAGTCCGAGCTCGTCCTCGACCTCGGGAGCGCCCTCGCCTCCTCTGCTACAGCCTGCTCCGCCCCCGGCATCCACCGCGACGCAGGCGCCCTCGGCTGCGCCCCGGACACCCTCTTCCCCGGCATCTTCTTCGGCCCCGACCTCGGCGCCGTCCGGGCACGCCTCGTCCCAGAGCCTCCCTCCTCCGGCCTCGAGTCCCGCCGTGTTCCCTCACCTCCGAGACGGTCGCGACGCCCGGCACCGACCGCACCTTCCCCGACATCTTCCTCAACCGCGGTGTCCCCGACATCGCGCCCGGCTTCCCCCGCGCCTCGCCCGCATCTCCGACTCCGGCCAAGGTTCGACTGCGCCCCGGCTACCTCGACATCCTCCACGCCGGCCGCCTCCCCGACATCACCGGGCGCTCGACCTCGTGCACATCTCCTCCGGCGTCCCCCCGGCTCGGAACCACCGCCCTCGACCTCGGGCAGGGACAGCGTGGCCCGGCCCCGCATCGATCTCGGCAGCCCACGGCCGCCCGAGCTCGTCCACGCCGGCCGCCTCCGGCATCTCCTGCCCCGGTCTCATCTACCCGCGCCCGAGAGCCACCCCGACATCGACGGACCCCGGCAGCACCTCGATAGGACCTCCTAGGTTCATCCTCGACACCGGACGCCAACGACATCTTCGATCTCGGGCTGCGTCTTGCCTCGGAGCGAACCGAGTTCGTTCGGGTATTTCATCCACCGGGACATCTGTACATGACCAAAAAACGGTACGGGACCAAGAAGATAAGAAGAGAAGGGCATGAAGATGCAAAAGACAGCAGCTAGGAGACAAGGCAAGGACACCGGGTGTACCATGTCTAGACCTGACCCGACATGGCTATAGTGATCGCCGATGTGACTATAGTACAACCGTGCGACATGGTGAACAGTGCCGACAAGACCCCATCAGTCAAATCGTGAACAGTGTACCGCGCATAGTGTTTCCTGTCTTCTTGTCCCCAGCTTGTCCCCTGGGCTCTCCTATAAAAAGGGCACCAGGGGGAGAGGGAGAGAGAGGCCACCACCCCACTACTTCATTTCCCCCCTTCTCATTTGCTCTCAAAACCTCATGGAGGCATGTGTAGCAGCTCATAGAGCGTGTTGTAGCCCGGATAATAAGAGGAGAAATATACCGAGTAGGCTAGATGCTGCAGTAGGGGTTTTATCTCCTCACGAGAGCCCCGAAGCAGGGTAAATCCTTGTGTCACTGTGTCGGTTGAGTTTATCTGCGCACGAGTTCATCGCGCAATCCCTCCCCGAGATCCCCTAGCGTCCATCGGCCCCACATATTAGTCTTCCCATAGGCATCTGTCTGTTCGCCACGACGACAGTTGGCGACCACCGTGGGGCAGAGTGGCGCTTGCGGGAACAATTTCAGACGGGACCCGACATCCCAAACCGGCATCTCCAAACCGGGATCCCTACGCTGCGGGCAGTGGTCACTGACATCCTGCGCCACGGGTAGCGGTCGCCGGCATCTCCAAACCGGGATCCCTACGCTGCGGGCAGTGGTCACTGACATCCTGCGCCGCGGGTAGCGGTCACCGGCATCCCAAAATCCGGGATCCTAAATCCGGGATCCCTACGCTGCGGGCAGTGGTCACTGACATCCTGCGCCGCAGGTAGCGGTCACTGGCATCCCAAAATCCGGGATCCCTACACTGCGGGCAGTGGTCAGTGACATCCTGCGCCGCGGGTAGCGGTCACCGGCATCCCAAAATCCGGGATCCCTACGCTGCGGGCAGTGGTCACTGACATCCTGCGCCGCGGGTAGCAGTCACCAGCATCCCAAAATCCGGGATCCAAAATCCGGGATCCCTACGCTGTGGGCAGTGGTCACTGACATCCTGCGCCGCGGGTAGCGGTCGCCGGCATCTCCAATCCGGGATCCCTACGCCGCATGCAGTGGTCATTGATGTCCCTGCGCCGCGGGTTGAGGTCGCCGACATCCCTGCGCCGCGGGTTGAGGTCGCCGCATCCCTGCGCCGCGGGTTGAGGTCGCCGACATCCCTGCATCGCGGGATGAGGTCGCCGACATCCCTGCGCTGCGGGTAGAGGTCTCCGACCTCCCTACGCCGTGGGTTGAGGTCGTCGACATCCCTGTACCGCAGGTAGAGGTCACCGACATCCCTGCGCCGCGGGTGGAGGTCATTGGCGTCCCTGCATCGTGGATACCGGTCGTCGGCATCCCAAACCGGCATCCCTGCATCGCGGGCACCAGCCGCCGGCGTCTGCCCCGACACTCGTCATCAACGGACCCCTGGCAGTTGCACACCAGTTACCCGGGTTATGTCGCCTCCGACATCCCCAACAGCTCCTGTG
This sequence comes from Poa annua, assembly GCA_026929855.1. Taxonomy (NCBI): domain Eukaryota; kingdom Viridiplantae; phylum Streptophyta; class Magnoliopsida; order Poales; family Poaceae; genus Poa; species Poa annua. The sequence goes on from CM049430.1 coordinate 87,186,296, forward strand.
CTCCGTGAGTATCCTCATATGTACCTTGCAATTATGTTATCTTAGATTTATTCGGGAACCGCCCCTACGTGCCTAGTTTAATTGTTTACCCGGGAACGAGATATCGTAACCCGGGGACTGCCCTGTTGTGCCTGTTTCGTCATCTGTTTGTTTTTTACCCAGGAACGAAATGTCGCAACCCGTGGACTGGCTTACCGGTCGGTTGAACCTTGCATGCTTAATCTGTAGAGTAACTCGGTTTATATTTATTTATATGCTTGTTGTATCTTGCTTCTTGCTGTGTCGTTTGTGAGCCGGCATCGCGAAACTGGACTCGGGGACTGCCGTGCTCCTTTGTTTTCCTGTTGTATCTGAAAATTTACCCAGGGACTCGGTGGAACCGGTTTCCCCATGTCTGCCTTGGCGGCTAGTTGTATTCTTATGTCTCGCGTTAAGTTCTCTTGGGCATGTCGTTTAAAGTTTTCACTTCCATCAAATATTTGTTATACATACCTGTCTACGCTAAAATTATAAGAGGATGTTGTATTTACCGAGATGGTACCCATGTTGGTTTTACCGAGATGGTACCCATGTTGGATAACCGCCTTACCGAGAGGATGTTCATGTCAAAAATTCTGGGGGTATCAGTCATTATATTGGTTATCTTGGATCCATCTGATGATTGGTTATTTTCTCAAGATATATTGCATATGATTTGTGGTATCAGTTGGCCCACGTATCGCAGTATACTGCACAATTTCCAGATCGCCGTTTATTTCGGTTCGCCAATATATCATGGCTTCCTGCAATATCTCCACATCGCCGTTTATGTCGGTTCGCCAACACATCGTGGCATCATACCATATCTCCAGATCCCCGTTTATTTCGGTTCGTCAATGTATCATGGCATCGGGAAATATTTCCAAATCGTCATTTATTTCGGTGTATCAAAGTTCGCTAAAGGAAACACCCGAGATACCGAAACACCTGTGATACGCCCAGAGTGGCCGAGATACCGAAACATGTGTGATATGCCCAGAGTGGCCGACATACGAAATACCGAGATACCTGTGTGACATTGTGTGTTTGGTTGGAGGCGTCTGTGTCGGTATACGCCCAGAGTGGCTAAACGCCGGCACATGAGACTCTGTGCCGGTATACGCCTAGAGTGGCTAAAACGCCGGCACATGAGGCGTCCGTGTCGGTATACGTCCAGAGTGGCTAAAAGCCGGCATGTGTTATGTGTTTATGTCAGACCGGCTGTGGCCGAAGACATCTATGTCGGTAAAACGCCCAGAGTGGCTAAGGAAACGGCATATGATTGTATTTTTGCAGGTACGCGATGGAGTAGGTGAAGGCGGTGACGTTGGTATTTTTTCTAAGTCTGTGCGTGACTCTGCGAGTCCCCCGCAGCCTCGGGGACTAGTGTCGGGGATGTAATCCCCGGGACCCCTAAAAAGCGTGACATTCGGTATGGAGGTTTCTTGTTGGCTATTTATCTTTTAAGTCTATGCGCGATTCTAACAAATCCCCCATAGACTCGGGGACTAGTGTCGGGGATGTACTTCCCCGGTACCCTGAGAGTGCGGGGTTATTGTGCTAATATTGCAGGAACAGGTTCATGTAAATAATAAAGAAGTAAAGGAAAAGGAGGAGACGGTGTCCCTGGCTCGTTTGGCAAAGCCTGGCCCGACATCTCCTCGGCTGGGCCGACATCTAGGTGATCCCGTGGGCCAAATCGCCCATTGGGCTCAAATCTGGATCCCGGTCAACGAGATAACTGCATCCGCACCACCATGCTCCCCACCTACGAGGTCAACCCCGTCATCCTCAACCTCTGCGCCTCCCCTCGTCCCCAACCGCCAGCGCCCTCATCTCGGCCCGAGCAGCTCCATCCCGGCTGCCTTGACATCGCCGGCACCAGTCCGAGCTCGTCCTCAAACTCGGGAGCGCCCTCGCCTCCTCTGCTACAGCCCGCTCCGCCCCCGGCATCCACCGCGACGCAGGCGCCCTCGGCTGCGCCCCGGACACCCTCTTCCCCGGCATCTTCTTCGGCCCCGACCTCGGCGCCGTCCGGGCACGCCTCGTCCCAGAGCCTCCCTCCTCCTGCCTCGAGTCCCGCCGTGCTCCCTCACCTCCGAGACGGCCGCGACGCCCGGCACCGACCGCACCTGGATGTAATCCCCGGGACCCCTAAAAAGCGTGACATTCGGTATGGAGGTTTCTTGTTGGCTATTTATATTTTAAGTCTATGCGCGATTCTAACAAATCCCCCATAGACTCGGGGACTAGTGTCGGGGATGTACTTCCCCGGTACCCTGAGAGTGCGGGGTTATTGTGCTAATATTGCAGGAACAGGTTCATCTACAATAATAAAGAAGTAAAGGAAAAGGAGGAGACGGTGTCCCTGGCTCGTTTGGCAAAGCCTGGACCGACATCTCCTCGGCTGGGCCGACATCTAGGTGATCCCGTGGGCCAAATCGCCCATTGGGCTCAAATCTGGATCTCGGTCAACGAGATAACTGCATCCGCACCACCACGCTCCCCACCCACGAGGTCAACCCCGTCATCCTCAACCTCTGCGCCTCCCCTCGTCCCCAACCGCCAGCGCCCTCATCTTGGCCCGAGCAGCTCCATCCCGGCAGCCTTGACATCGCCGGCACCAGTCCGAGCTCGTCCTCGACCTCGGGAGCGCCCTCGCCTCCTCTGCTACAGCCCGTCCGCCCCCGTCATCCACCGCGACGCAGGCGCCCTCGGCTGCGCCCCGGACACCCTCTTCCCCGGCATCTTCTTCGGCCCCGACCTCGGCGCCGTCCGGGCACGCCTCGTCCCAGAGCCTCCCTCCTCCGGCCTCGAGTCCCGCCGTGCTCCCTCACCTCCGAGACGGTCGCGACGTGTAACGCCCCGGGATTTATCCCAATTCAGTTTTTTGTTTGTTTTTCTTTTGCATTATCATATCATCATATCATCATGCAATTGTCTTTTCATTTGTTTAATTGCATTTAAATTTAATTCAACACCTTTGAAATTCAAATTCCACTTTTAAATCGAATTGCAAATCAAATTAATTTAAATGTGGTATTTAATTTATTTTCAAATATTCAAATTAATATATTAAATTGTGTATTGGAAACAATAAATAAATTGCCTATTTAAAACAAAATTTATTTTGTAAATTTTCTTTATTCAAATTCTTTTCTATCTGTTTTAAAATATATAAAAAACATAAGAGAATAAAACAAAACTTTTAAAGATAAAAATAAATATATAAAAACAGAGGAAGGAAGTTCCTGGGCCTTTACCTGGCCCATCTCCTCTCCTCCGGCCCAGCCCCTCTCCTCCCCTGTCGTCTTCCTCCCCGTACGGGAGGATACCTTTCCAGCGAGGCAGGCAAGCCATGGCTGGCTCACTGCCCCGCGCCCCCACCTCGCCACATGCTCCCTCTCCACCCCTTTAAATCGAGCCGCACCTCGCCCCCGGAACCCTAGCTTCCCCTTCCTCCCTTTTCCTTGCGCCGCCACCGTTTATTTTTCCCTCTGTCCGTCCACCACCGAGAGGCACCGGAATTGCCTCGACGCGGCGCCGTTCCTTCGGACCTCCCTCTGCCTCGCCATCGCGCCATCCACGACGTCCCGACGTTCCTCTTCCTCGACGCCCGAGAGCAGGAAGCAGCAGCCACGCACACCACCACGACGACGATGCCTCCCCCGACTCCGTCCGAGCGCCGCCGCACCGTCTTCGGCACGGACCTCTCGCCCCCGACGTCCCCGAGCCTCCCCGCCTCGCCATCGACTCCCCCGAAGTGAGCCTCGTCTTCTTCCCCTCTTTTCTCCTCCTGTTTCGCCTCCGATTCGTCGCCAGCCGCCGGCGCCGGAGACGGCCGTGTCACGACCGTGGCACTCGCTCGCAAAACTAGCACGGACGCATCGCCCCTCTCTCCCTTCCTAGCTTCCGAGGACGGAGATGAAAACGCCACCCAATACCGCACCCGCCGCACGCAATATTCGGGTCTGCGCTGCCCGATTGGAGTCACCGGAGCCGTTCTTCATCCGCCGCGACGCTCGGGCGCTGAGGAAAATTCAGTTTCGTCAGACTAGTTTTCAGTTAAGCCCAGTACTCACGTTTTGCCTTAGAAACTACTCGTTGCGTAGTCTGTCAACATCACCACCCCGCCCTACTGGCAAGCGAAGCCGTTCTGTTCCCTGTCCGCGCGCAGACCCGAGTTCGATCCCTGGGTTCGTGGGTTAAAACCCCCCCCTTTTCTATTTTCTCTCGCACACAGACAGGTGGGTCCCGCTGGTCATTGACTGCGGGAGCCTGCACTACACGCACAGCTCCCACGCACGCCAGCGTGGCGCACGGGCCCGCGGGGCAGTCTCTCCGGCTAGCCCTGGCTCGGTGAGAAAAGTCCAGGAGCGGATCTGTACTGGTGTTTTTGCCTCGACCCCCCTGTTTCACTGTTTTTCGCACAGAGACCCTCACTGGGTCTTTTTCCATCACGAACAGGTCCCTGTCATTTTCAGAAACACCCCTAATCTTGTTATGCTAATAACTTTTATTCTATAAATCCAAATTAAATAATCTTTATATGTTTTTATATCAGAAAAATGCAAGGAATATTACTATGCCAATTGTATGCCATTTTGCATCTGTTATTTTAATTGCTTAGTGTAATTTGTTAATTGTTACTAAATAATTAAATATGGAATGTGTGGGGTAATAATTATATAATGCCCTATTCCATTTAATTTAATTAGGTCACCCATGCCATGTGTTACCATGTTAACCAACATTTAATATTGCTGGTAAATAAATAACTTGCACCTAAATATTAATTGTCGGGGTTGCTTTCCCGCTTAATTTGGATTACCTGCATTGTATTGCATCTTGCCATGCCATGCATCAGTCTCATATGATCATGCTGAATCTTTTGCCGTAGTTGTAAAATGCATATTTTACGTTTTCCAGTGTTTGTTGCTTCTTCGCGGATAAGACGTTGAGATGTGTGAGCAACGACAAGATCTGCTTCCATGCGGGATTCCAGGCAAGCAAAGTTTGCTTGTTTACCTATACATTGTCTTTCATTCCTGCCGTTGATCTCTGCTACCCTAGTTTACGATTCTTTATTGCGATCCCATCACATGTTTATCCTACAGCCGATACAGCTTTATCCCCACATCCCATCACCTGTTGTATGTTTATCTGTTAGCCTTGCGAGTCGTAGTGCATGCTTAGAGTTGGTTGTGCGAGTCGTCAGTTGGTCTTTTATTTCATATGCTTAGCTTGATAGATTATTCTACCTTAATAAAATGTTGTATTATATTGGAGTATTATAATTAAATGATAAGGCACCAGCGGAAGGCCTTGCGAGGTGCTTTGTTCTGCTAAGTGTCGACCTAGGAACTGAGATTTTGTCCTCGGATCCAATTTTGAGCGCACTAACCACTTGTGGGAGGCCCAATGGAGCCCCCCTCGACTTTGACTGGAACTTCGACTTGTCCGGGAGCTACACCTAGTTCGGGTTTTCCATTTGTCTCATATGCATTGATGATACTAGTGTAGTATTTTACTTTGGCGGTGTGCCTTGTTACATGCATATAGGGCGCAGCCTGTTGGTGCGGAGGGGTGTGTCCTGCGGGAATCCGCACCCTTTTGGCCGGGACCAGCATAGCTCCCGTGGCTCCTGGACTTGTTGCGGTGAAGGAAAAGAGTTGGGTTGAGAGGCCCTAATGTTTTTGACTGGGTTGATCATGCGAGTATGGGTCCAGTAGTGCACCCCTGCAGGGTATAATCTTATCGATGAGCCGTGTCCACGGTTATGGACGACTTGGTGATGATGCTGGCTAACAAGATCTAGACAACTTACACCTAATCATTGTTAATTAACCTGACTAGTAATATAGAATTACTTACACAATAAATGGTAATTAAAACTGTTTAACGTGTGAGTTTCCTGAATTGCTTCCTCATACTTGGTTGAGGGGGTTAATTCGAGAATGGGTTATGTTTGGTGTTAGTAGTAGTTGGTTATCTTATGCGCTCTCTTATCCCTCTCTGATTAGACGGAAGTTGTAGCGTGTCTCTTTAGGTTGCTAGTGCTGCTGCCGCTAAGTCCACCTCCCCTATATTTTGGGAGATGGTGTAGAAAGTAGGCAAGCCGGTTTTGCTTGCCAGGGAGTGCCCTGACCCTCTTTTGGGTTATGCTTTATGTGCAGTTAACAGGTTTGAAGTCTGACGACGTTAGCTTGTGAATCCCTCCGGCTTGGCTGAGCAGGGATATGGCGCCATTGCTTATCTTCAGGACTCTTAGTCCAATTTGCATCTTATCCGTAGACGGATACTATTTTGCTTCCGCTGTTATTTGTATCTTTGTATTGTAACATTTGTATCTTGACTCGTTCGAGTCGTTGTTGTATTTATATCTTCTGTTGTATTTGTGGATGTATCGGAACTATTGTAATGTTATCACAATTCCATCCACATAATGCGCATGTTTCGGCCTGCACATTATGTCTGGTGGGCGACCTAAAATCGTTATTATGCGGATTTCGGCGGGATCGCTTTAAATCTACATAGTACCGATTTTAGGGCGTCACACGACGCCCGACACCGACCGCACCTTCCCCGACATCTTCCTCAACCGCGGTGTCCCCGACATCGCGCCCGGCTTCCCCCGCGCCTCGCCCGCATCTCCGACTCCGGCCAAGGTTCGACTGCGCCCCGGCCACCTCGGCATCCTCCACGCCGGCCGCCTCCCAGACATCACCGCGACGCTCGACCTCGTGCACATCTTTTCCGGCGTCCCCCCGGCTCGGAACCACCGCCCTCGACCTCGGGCAGGGACAACGTGGCCCGGCCCCGCATCGATCTCGGCAGCCCACGGCCGCCCGAGCTCGTCCACGCCGGCCGCCTCCGGCATCTCCTGCCCCGGTCTCATCTGCCCGCGCCCGAGAGCCACCCCGACATCGGCGGACCCCGGCAGCACCTCGACAGGACCTCCTAGGTTCATCCTCGACACCGGACGCCAACGACATCTTCGATCTCGGGCTGCGTCTTGCCTCGGAGCGAACCGAGTTCGTTCAGGTATTTCATCCACCGGGACATCTGTACATGACCAAAAACGGTACGGGACCAAGAAGATAAGAAGAGAAGGGCATGAAGATGCAAAAGACAGCAGCTAGGAGACAAGGCAAGGACACCGGGTGTACCATGTCTAGACCTGGCCCGACATGGCTATAGTGATCGCCGATGTGACTATAGTACAACCGTGCGACATGGTGAACAGTGCCGACAAGACCCCATCAGTCAAATCGTGAACAGTGTACCGCGCATAGTGTTTCCTGTCTTCTTGTCCCCAGCTTGTCCCCTGGGCTCTCCGTAGGAACTCGAAGACACCGATTTTATCCCGAGTTCCACCACATAGGTGTACGTCTCGTTGGAGGGGTGTGAGCTACCACAAAGGTTTGCTCAACGCCACAAAGGCCTCACCCTATTCTCCTGTGAATTCGACCACAAAGGTGCGAATCCACTCTTCCACTAAGGACTCCTTTAAGGGCGGAGAAGATCCCGTACAAACACGTGAGGCACACACCCACAACTGAATTGGGGGCTCCCACAAAGACCACAATAGGTCAAATCCACAAAGGAATCCACAAAGGATCAAGAACACACAAAGTTGAACCTAGCTATCCACAAAGGAACCCTAGATTTGTTGCCCCTCAAGAAATAGAGGGGGGAAATCAAAACGCTTCGGTGGAGTTGTAGATCGGTGTCTTCTCCCTCAGATCCCTAAGTATCAAAGGATTTGTGTGGCTAGATTGGGAGATCCGGAAGAAACAAGCTTCAGCACCAATGGAGGAGAGAGAAAATCTGGAAGCTTAAACTGCTGGAGGTAGTTGGAGGGGTATTTATACCCGTCTTCAATATCTGCCCGTTGTACAGCCGCCAGCCCGGAAATCTCCGGGTTGAGGACCGGAGATCTCCGGACTCCGGAAATATCACGGAGGAATTCCGGTTGTGCTTGACTCTGGATCAGTACTGGTTGGACTTCTTGACTTGGAAGAAATTTCTCTGACACTCGGAGATCTCCGTACTGGGGCTCGGAAATCTCCGAGAGCATTTCCGGCTAAGTTTGTGTTGGAGTCAGTACGCATTCTGAGTTCTGGACTTGGTCGAAATTCCTCTATCACTCGGAGATCTCCGGACTGGGGCTCGGAAATCTCCGAGCGCCAGAAATCTCCGAGAGCATTTCCGGTTCAGCTCGAGTTGGAGTCAGTACGCATCTGATTTAAGACTAAGTGAAAAACTCGAATTGCCCGGAGATCTCCGGTCTGGGGACCGGAAATCTCCGAGTCCCGGAAAATCTCCTGACTTAATTCCTGATGAAAGACCAAGTGAAACAGTATTGAGAATTAGGCAATATAAATGTTCCTCTTTATCAAACGACCTGTAATAGAACCTGCATGCTTCATCACAAACATTAGAAAACCTTTTGTGTTGTCATTAGTCACCAAAATCTGGGAGTGCATAAAATGCACTTTCACCGGCTTAGAATAGCCTTAGATACATCATACATATAGTATACTCGTCACGTTCTAGAACTGAAATGGTGTAATCCTAAGAAAGAAACTTTTAAACCTGTTTTGGGAACTTGTTAAATCAGAACCTCATCACGTTGTCTAACCTTTTATTTCAGAACCAAACTGTACCCAATTATGTCATTAAGATGGATCTAAATTCTATAAAATGTCATAGCTCATCCCTTCCCCAAACCAGATCACTAAAATGGAATCACTAAAACTCGATTGGAAATCATTTTCAATTCTAATGTCTAAATGTCTTACAACTATAGGTACCTACTAAGATTTACTTCTCTAAGAGAACATCAATTACTTAATTAGTCTGTATCATGTCCTATCATGTCTAGCAGAATAGTAAGTGTGCAGAACAGTTGGATAAAGAAATCATCTAACTTTGTAACTGGACTATTGAAAGTAAAGAGATCATAGCACATTTTAGCTATACATCTTTCCGATACTTCAGCGAGCAGCAAAAAAACACCCCTGCACTATCCATTAGTATCTTCAGGACATCCAAAGTCCAGAGCGGACTTGCTGAATCTGGTTGCTGAACCTGGTTGTGGGCGCTATAAAGAAATTAACAAATTGGCCACTGTTGTGAACACCCTAAGGCAATGGTATTAATTGGTTTTCTTATGCAACAGGTGCGTGCTACAGCAGTGCTTCCACTCTAGGCACATCAGTTAACAATCAAAACAGCACCGAAGCATGAACTAAAAAGAATCTGCTTCTTGCCTCCTGTATACTGCGGGAGGAAAAGCTACTCTTATTGGTAAGGAAGTGGATACAGGTCCATAACTGATGTGTAATATCCACTTGCTTTGTATGAGACGTTTGAACTAAGTAAATCTAAAGAGAAACGGTGGGGAGGAAAATTACCACGCCAGAAGTAAGAAATCATGGAGGATGGGTGGAGATTTACCTAGACAGTGATGAGGATCTGGTGGTCGTCCTCACCGTTAGCCTGTACAAGTCCAATCAATCTGGTCAGCGCTTCTCCCTGGAGATCCGGTCGTGGCCAGTGACGTGTGAGGTGGAGGCGCGGGGAAGCGGCACACACGAGCATCTTCCATAGCAGGCGAGGACGGCGGCCGAAACAGCTGAGAAGGAAAGGGGTTGGGTTTGGCCGTCGGAATCGGCGGTGGCGACCGAGTCCGCGGCGGACGTGAAGCACGGCGGCGATAAATCGCCGCGATTCCGGCCCTCCCAGGAAGCCATCGGCAACGCGGAGGTAGAGGCGAAGATGGCGGAGCTCTCCGTGGGCTTCAATCAGACCGAGGAGGCGCGGAGTGGCGTGCGGCGGCGCGACCACGGGGTCGTGGGAGAGAGAAGGGGGAAGGGGGCGTCTGTGGTTTTGTTTGCTTACTAATAGGTCCTGCGCAGTACTGAAAGTTGGACTGTGGGTTGATGTTTTATTTTTTGAGTGGCTTATGTGCAAAATATGCACAGTGACCGGTGGAACCGAAGGCCACCGGGGGGTGACCGGGCGACGTGTGTCGCCCTGATTGGTGGAGAAGCCCGAGCTACAGTACTACGTGATTTGGTGGGTGTTTTAAACGTATCTGGACCGTCCGACGCGCCGATCGGACGGCCAGCGTTCATCGCACGACGTGGACGCCAGAATTGAAGGTGAATCCGACGCACTTTCATATATATAGGTATATATAAAATAATAATAATATATATGAGCAGTTTCTTCAATTCGAGCGCGGTATCACAGTTATTCATGCTCGAAATGCTCTAATGAACAGCCCAGATGTGCCAAAACGGCCCAAAACGGATTACTGCACTGTCATGGCCTCAGATCAATGGTAACCCAACCCCATCCAGTCGGGCAGCTCGGCGCACACGGTGTCCGCGCTTCTGGAAGGAACAGCTCCGAGAGAAATGGCCACGCGGCCAGTCGCCCTCTCCGCTCTCAGAACCTCCTTCCCCTTCCCCCACTCCCCACCTCCCCTCCGCCGCCTCCAAACCCTAACCCGCGCGCTCGCCTCCTCCTCCCCGCAGCCCATGGCGTCATCTCCAACCCCCAAGAAGGTAAGCAAGCAAGCATGCGAGCGAGCACCCTATCCCTTTCCCCCAGCCCACGGCGTTTTCCCTAACTGTGAGTGGTGGACGCTGCAGGTGCTGGTGCCGATCGCGAACGGGACGGAGCCGATGGAGGCCGTCATCACCATCGACGTGCTCCGCCGCGCAGGGGCCCAGGTCTCCGTCGCCTCCGTCGAGCCTGCCGCCCCCGCGCAGGTCGCCGCGTCATGGGGCGTCAACCTCGTCGCCGACGCGCTCCTCGACGACCTCGCCGATGCCGATTTCGACCTCATCTCGCTCCCCGTGAGTCTCACATACATAAATATGCTCTCCTTGTCCGTCCCCGCGAGCAAAGTGTGTTTGTTCTGGTTTCAGAATTCAGACCAACGGTTTATTTATGTGCTTAACTTGATTCCCTTTCATTGTACTGAACATGATAAACCAATTGAGTTCTTCCGGAGCAAAATAGATAACCTTGTTGCCGTCATGTAGTAGTGAATGTTGGTGACAAAACAGCAGAGAACCACGCATTGGTTATGTAATGAAGGCATCGTATCTTTATTTACAGCACAAATTGAAAATTTCACGGCCTTTCTGAATCCAGTCTAGGGATCATCAGATGAACTACAGCTCTGAACATAAGAAACGCAACTCTATTGTAGTTTTCCAGATGTAGGAGGATACAAGTGTCGTTATATCAGAACTCCTTACTTGTGTTGCTCTAGGCTCGTTTCCATGGGTCTGCTTCCTTGGGATATTTATTATGCACGGGGAGAACATTATGAGTCGCTCTCATGGTTTCTGTCTCCACCTTGTTGTTATTGAATTGTTTGTTTTGTGTCTATGTCCCTTTGTAACTCTCGGTTTGTAACATTGTGTCGTTCTCATGATTCTATCAGGGAGGAATGCCTGGGGCTTCAACCTTTAGAGACTGCAAAAGTTTGGAGAACATGGTTAAAAAACATGTAGAGAAGGGCAAGCTTTACGCTGCAATATGTGCTGCACCAGCTGTGGCGCTGGGAACTTGGGGTTTGCTCAATGGATTAAAGGTTATAGTCTGACCCATCATTAATTTTTTTGTGTGCCTTGTATTATCAGTCGGGCGATGCTCATTCGAGTGTTTGTGATAGGCAACTTGTTATCCTTCATTCATGGACAAACTTTCTTCAGAGGTGAAAGCTGCTGAATCAAGGGTACAGATCGATGGGAAGTGTGTGACTAGCCGTGGGCCAGGAACAGCCATGGAATATTCTGTCGTTTTAGTTGAACAATTGTATGGCAAAGAGAAGGCTGATGAAGTTGCTGGGCCGATGGTAGGAATCATTTTTCAACATTGTATACATTCATTCTCTTAAGTGTCCATTTCAGAAATATTATTTACCAGGTAGTCGTACATTGACATGTTTTTTTTTCATGGTAAAATAGTCAGGCTATTCTGTTTAGTTAGATGGCCTGAACCTGGCAGTAGTGCAAATTTTGTACTATTTAGGGAGGAAAAAATTGCCCAGTGTCTTGTTTTGCATTTTATATTTTACCCTGCAGAATCAATAAAAATAAGATTGTCTCTTGTTATGTCTACATAAATCATTCACATTTCACTTCTGTATGTAAAGCAAAACAAGCTGTTCTAGGTAAAGTAACTTCAGTTGTGTGTAGATTTGTCATTTACCTAAGGTCTAAGGATGTTATTGGTGAGTCATATCGGATGGTAACCTTTCTCTCCTGATTAACGTTCTACATTAAGAGTAGGTGGATTCTGTTTCAGACAATCGACATTTTTGGGTTTTAAACTTTTGTATCCACATCCTCGATGGAACGTGTTATGACAGTGGCTTGTAGAATGTTATGTATTATGTTTACAACTTTTCTGCAGTCTGTTACATATCATTCAACTGATTAGTTTTCTTGCTATAGTTGCTTTCTGTTGGAAATTTGCAAACATTGTCTTGCGTTCCTTTTTTCTGCCTAGGCGCCTAGCTGTAATTCTCATATTGTTGTAGCCCTTCTTTACATGTGAGCTTACGCGATTTACCATTCTAGGTCATGCGTCCCCAGCATGGCGTGGAGTTTTCGATGAAGGACCTAAATTCTATCAGCTGGAATGTTGGTGAAAATCCTCAGGTATGATTACAAAACCTATTTCTTAGGTGCAGTATTTGTTTGGTTTATTTTGATGTCATAGCATGCTCATAACTGTGATCCTTGGTGAAACCATTCAAGTAGCTGAGTCTGATTTTTATTGATAAAGAATATATTCTTTGTGAGGATTACACATTATATCAGGGCAATGTGTAAAGTTTTTTAATACCAAGGTAGGATGACATAGTACAAATCTTAACAAGGCAAACCAAGTTCCTAAACTACAAAGGTATGGTTTGCTAGTATTGTGCAAACCATGGTTCTTGGTGCAAACATTGTTCCTAAGCACGGTAGATTTTCCATTGTGTATTTTTTGATATTAATCCAGTGTGCTTAGTAAAGCTAGCTCACTAAGTATTTATATATTAGACAACGAGGATAGGTGTGTTCGATAACTCACCTATTTTGTAAGAGATTTTTTTATTCAGAAATTTGCCTTTCTAACTTGGATTTTACATTGAGGGAGGTATGAAAATTGTAGCCACTAGCGTAGTACGCATTACGCAAACAACATGTAGTGCTTGACTAAGGTTAAATCACAGAAAGCCACTAGTAAGCAATTAAATGTGATCTTTAACCAATCTTCAATTATAAATTGTTTAGCAGGGTGCTTATCACAGTTGCCCTTGTTGCATGTCTTGTTTCTTATATTTTCCATTGCACGGGGCGCTTAGCTCAAACGGTATGGTCATCAATAATTCACCATCTTGTTCTCCGGCTGCAGATTCTTGTACCAATTGCTAATGGCACAGAGGAGATGGAAGCAATTATGATAATTGACATTCTTCGAAGGGCGAAAGCAAATGTTGTCGTTGCATCTTTGGAAGGCACTTTGGAGGTTGTCGCGTCCAGGAATGTGAAGATGGTTGCTGATGTGCTGTTAAACGATGCCCTTAAGCAGCAATATGATCTCATTTTGTTACCTGTAAGTTTCATGCATTAGGTTTAACCATCAGGGACTGTTAGCCTATATCTTATGACCTCTCATCTGTTGATAGGGTGGTCTTGGTGGTGCCCAAGCATATGCCAAATCAGATGAACTGATTGGTCTGATCAAGAAGCAAGCTGAGGCAAACAAACTGTATGGAGCTATATGTGCCTCGCCAGCAATTGCCCTTGAACCACACGGCCTGCTGAAGGTATAGTACGAGATAAACGTTGAATCCTTTTCTTCTGAGGGGGATAATAACATTATATCCTAGTGAAACATAGATACTCAAACACCTCTGTAACTTGCTCTTCCACACCAGGGAAAGAAGGCTACATCATATCCTGCTATGTGGGGCAAACTTGCGGACCAAAGTGAATGCAAGAACAGAGTTGTTGTTGATGGCAACCTGATCACTAGCCAAGGTCCAGGCACTTCCATGGAATTCTCTCTTGCCATTGTAGAGAAGCTCTTTGGAAGGGAAAGGGCCCTTGAGCTGGCCCAAACCATGGTTTTTGTATGAGTTCTGTTACTACAAGAAAGTTCCAGGTCAGACTAGAGTGACACTGTGAATACGAGGCATGCTATCTAGCGGGTGTGGAATTTACTCTATAGCCTTTCTCTTATAACAGTACTACCTGTAATTTATGGAAATGCAATAAAGTGTTATTAAATCCAATGTCCTTTTTCTGAAAATTTTGATTTCTCCAAACTCCTTTGATTCATACTCTGAGAGGCATGTACTCGGGAATAAGCACGGAACTGCGAAATGTTGATGATAGGAGCCAATTAACCCTGAACTCAAGCAGAGTATAGTTTGGGAATATAACTTCTCTTAGCCCATTTATAATTTGGGAGTATAACGTCTCTTAGTCCATTTTTGTCTTGACAGCTGATATTTTTTCACAGTACACAATAAGGACATTGACATCCTAGGCTGAACTGAATATGATTTTTCATGACCGTTAACAGAACGACAAAAGAACAGAGTCGCAACGAGAATAATATATATAGAATTTTCCAGTTATTTACACAACGCCCTCACCCATACACCAAATGATCATTAAACGCAGGGAGTCTGAGCTTACAACAAATAAAAGAATACAATCATATATAATCATATGTACATCGGCCTAACACCACCGCAGTTTGGAACAAAGCTCTTCACGCCGCCGAAAAGCGAATCCCTCAGGCAGGCAGCAACCTAGGCCACCCACCATTTCTCACCATCTTCCGCAACCCCATGTGTGTGTGTCACAAAATGGACTTTCTTCCTCGAAATATTTTTACACGCTGTGCCGACCACAAGAAGGCCAAGGTACGTAGGTAGTGCCTTCCACATCGCAAAGATAGAGCTTTTCCTCTGGCCTACACCATGCTTTCCTTTTGCCTCCTGCAATGGCAAAAAGGGGAGGAGCCCTTGTGACCATGTGTTGGAGATCGTCCTCCCATGGTGTATCTATGTGTCATGTATGGCTCATCTACTAATATATATACATATTTTGTGATGGTTTTCTATTGGTGAAATGGAAAGGAAACGGGCCATGTGAAATGGAAATAAAAGTGGCTTTCTCTCTTGGACGCATGGTTGGGCCTAGGGATATAAAGCTCCCACATGACAAAAGAACGAAGGTTGTGTCATCTGTGATAAGAAGGCAAGGCTGCCATTTCATACCTTCAAACGGTGCATCAACTGGTCTCGAAGGCTTTTGGTCCACAAAAGTCAAGACCATTTTGCTTGCATGCATATGCATGCATGGCCACACTCTTTGGTGCTTCTGTCATCCCAGTAAGAACGCCTGGGATGTAAACAGGATGGCCAGCGCTGAGAGGAGGCACACGCTTGTGAAGTCTTTCCTCACATCCTGCGCCACAGAAGGTGGAACCTCGTTAGTTCATAAATATTGTAAAAGAGGCATCTCCATCTTTTGAAAACCCTACTTAATTCTCCGAACTGAGCAACAAATTAAGACTAATGCATCCAGTCTTTCCGCGAAAGGCAATCATATTGTTCATCACGGCTTTCGGTGGTCTACGTGATTAAGTATCAACCATAATTTTTGCTCCACTAACTAACACCATATATATTTGGGTGGAGAAGAATCGCATATGCACCTAACGCGGATTGTTCAATCATGAAAGTTTTCGCCCCCTAGGACACTAAACCGTCGACCGTGCGATAAGTGTGCGTGAAGAGGAACACTTTGGAATTTATTCTCTATTCTTGTGTGCACAAATGCTCAAGGAATATTGAGAATTTTCTTGTCCTTGGGGGATGACCATAGTATTAGAAAAGATGGGACGGCCTTACAAATTGGACGTGTGAAGTTTCCTACAAGAGTGTGGACACAAACACAACCGTGTGCATGCAAAGACTAATTATTCTTTCTTCTTATTCGTGGCAGTACTAGATATGATTCCTTGGCAGGTCATGCTTTCTTTGGGTTTTTTCTATTTCTTTCCAAACGGAGTGATCAGATCAGATGATCCTTTGCAACACTTTAAGTGCAAACAAAGGAAAAGGATAACCGTGCAATTCAGCTAGGTCATTGGAAAATTGCCGACTAGGACACTAGCTGCGTGCGCGTGTACGGCTCGTCGGCGTCGTCGTCGGTTAACTTCTTTACTTGCCAAGGGTGCCATGCATGTCTCCTCCATGCATGCATGAATTCATGCAGATGAAAGTGTCCTAGCTAATCTATAGTATTTGATACGCATCATGCAATATGTGGAGATGGACCACTAATTAACCACTTTCGTTTAGATAAGAGACTTTGATATAGTAGTAGTACGTTCTACTAAAGTCCAGCTTGGACCAACAGTGATCCACATGTGCATTGCACCTTGGCTAGCTGACGTTGCTGTGGGGAACCCGGATCTTCAAGAGAAAAGCATCACTGTGTGACTCTATCTCTGACTGAAAAGATGTGATCCTGATAGATATGCTGTACCAAGTATCTGCTGACAATCTAGCTAGTTCCATATTGGCAAACTTTGGAGAATTAAGGACGATCAAACCCAAGGAGAGCTCTAGCTAGCTAGTGAAAGAACATGCATGGTGGATCAGAGACTCACCCTGGTGGCCGGCGGTGCGGCGGAGGCGGCGAGGGAGAGGGACGCCGCCGACGTGGTCTGCTGCTGCGCGAGGCCGACGTTGTAGACCATCCTGCCGTCGGGCTGGTAGAGGCCGTAGTTCCTCTCGGAGGTTGGCCCGGGCTTCATGTTCTCGTTGAAGAGCGCGAAGAGGTAGACCTCGAGCCGCTGGCGCGGCCGCAGCGGCGTGCCTTCGTTGCCCACCTGCCGGACCAGCAGGTTGCGGTTGTAGGCGCGGGCGTTGTCCGCGGTGGCGCCGACCTCGTCGGCGTCGCCCTTGGACGGCCACCCGGTCTCGGAGACGTACACCGGGATGCCGCCGTAGCCCAGCCGCGCCGCCGCGAAGCTCACCGCGTCCACCTGCGCGTACAGCATGCTCGTGTACTGCAGGTGGGTGTAGGGGTCCACGGCGCCGACGTGGTACGGGTCCGACAGCGCGTAGGACAGGGACACGCTGCACATTTGCACACATGTAGGTGGCATCCACGTCAGAAGAGTCGCAAAACAATGCTGAGATGGCGGAGAGGAATTGTATACGTACTTTGCGGGGTCGGCCTTGTAGGCGAAGTAGGGGTAGGCGTTGATCCAGAAGGGTGCGCTGGTCTCGGCGAGGAAGCGGAGGAAGGGGAGCATGAGGGCGGCGCACTCCGGCGTGAAGGCGCCCTGCGACGGCGGGTACGAGTTTGCGAGCACGCCGAGTGAGCTTGCCGTGGAGACGTGCACGTACCCGTCCATGCCCAGCTGCGCCAGCGCCGCGTGCAGGTTGCGCATGGCGGGTACGAGGCTGGCCTTGAGCGCCTCGTCGTCGTCGGTGAAGACCTCGTTGCCCACGGCGATGCCCGTGACGCGCGTGGCCGGGAAGTAGGGCCGGATGTTGGCGGTGACCCACTGTGCGGCCTGGCCCGCGTTGGCGGCCATGGGCTGCACCAGGTCGTTGGGCACGGTGACGATGAGCTCGATGCCGGTGCCGGCGAAGGCCGCCAGCACCTGCGGGTTGACGTCGTAGATGCGCACCTTGCCCACCCGCAGCGAGGACAGCAGCGACACCACCTGCGCCGGCGTCGGCAGGTTGTTGCCCACCTGCCCGTAGTTGATGCCGATCGCCGCGCCGCATTGCAGCACGCAAACCTCTGCACGCACGGAAGCACATTCCAAGAAAATCTTAAATATCAGTTGTCGGGTGATTCGCGCGCGGCCGATCGATCGACGGCGTTGCATGCATGTGCAAACGTGCATTACCTGAGCAGAGGAGGATGCAGAGCAGCGCAGAGAGCAGCAGCGTCCTGGACCTCGCGGACGTCGCAAATGGCGCCATTGCTTGCTGCTGCTCCTACGACGATCGATGAGCTGATCAGTAGAGCGAGGAGGGAAGCGGGGGAGGGAGAGAAGCCGGGTATCTGAGCGTATTTATAGACTGGATGTTCGAGACGGCCGGTAGGTGCTTGCGGTGTGGGGGTGGAGCTAAGCTAATCGGGCAATAATTCTTTACTTTACTTGGGTGTGATCCATGGGATGGTATGGGAGAAGACTTTGGAAGCGGCGGTTAATCGGGGTTGGGGTTGCCTCTGACGCCTTCCGTTCCGTTGCCGTGGCTTGGCCTGTTTTGTGGCAGGAGCCCTGCAGGGGAGGCAAATGCCCGATGCTCTTGTCTCTTCATATCTTGTGTCCAGCCGGACGGACGTGTGAAAGCGGCGCCTAGCTTTAGGTTAATTAACTTGTTTAACTGAGCACAATTCAGGATGTGCCGACTTGTTTAACTGGTCGAGCCCACGCAGGGTCTGTGAAAGGATAGCTGACGGCCACTGGCCCAAACTGGATGTCAGTTAAACTCGTGTTTTTTTTTAGTGTGAATCATGGAATATATGTGAGTTTACTTAAGGTATGGAGCTGGACTAAATTAAACCCTGATTGACAAATACGACCTGTTTTGATTAAAAAACATACAGACAAAAAATCGAAAGGTTATTTACTGTAGGTCGTAATCTAGCTTTTCATGAAGCATTTTTTTTTCGAACTTCGGCAATGCCTTTGATTGATAAAGTCGAAAAGAGTTGGACAATTTATAAGGGAAACCGGCCAAAAACCATACAACACAACGCACCACGCTGGCCCCAAGGCCACGCCCCAAAAGCAAGCCGACGACTATATCACCCTAGCAATCATAGCCGACACAAACACGGCGGAGGCAGACCTCAACGCAAGAAGATACCCGGAGCCGCCGCTCCGACATCCACACCGGCCCCAAGGCCACGCCCCAAAACAAGTCGACGGCGATGTCACCCTAGCAACCATAGCCGACACAAAACACGGCGGAGGCGACCCTCAACGCAAGACGAAATCCGGAGCCGCCGCTCCGACATCCACGCCGGCCCCAAGGCCGCTCACCACCTAGCCGAAGACGAAAAAATCGCCGCCGCCAACCACCAGCACTCCACGTACCCCTCGGCACGGTGGAACATCCAAGACGAGGCCCCAAGAGGCAAGCGACGCAAGAGCGCCGCCCCCGCCCGATCCCTCGCGGGATCTAGGGTTTCCCCCGGAGAACCCGGACGAAGCAGCGAGAGCACCGTCACGACGACGCCTTCAAGAAGGACACGACGCCCGAGGGCGTTGCCGTCGTCGGCCCAGGCCGATAGCCAGGGCAAGGCCTTCGCCCGCCGATGTGTCGCACACTCCGCAACCGCCCTCAAGGACCGGCCAGACCACCCTCTCGATCCCGCACACAGACCATGAGCCCCACGCGCTCGACGATCTGAGGCCACGAATGGAACCAGGCGCCGGGGCCCAGGTCCACCTCCCACAGAGCCTCCACCTGGCTCGGCGCGATACGAAGACCATCATCCGGGGCCGCCGCCCCGCCATCCGGGCGTCACCTCCACTGACGGACACCCTCCACGGCCGAACTGACGAACACGACGATGAGATCTTGATGTCCTCAGCGAAGCCGGGCGAACTGGGGAGAGAGGCCCAACATCCAACACGCCACAACGCCTAGGCTCCCTGTCGCCGCGACGAAAGCCGCCGTGCGGATCATCACCGCTGCTCTAGACCGAGCAGCCGCCACCGCGCCCAGACCGGACACCACCACCGTCGCAGATCTCCACCACATCCACATACCCGGCTAGCGCCACAGAGCAAGCGAGCTCCATGGCAGCCACACCTGCTGGCCGACCTCCCCAGACGTTGGTGGAGGAGGACGCCGCCGCTGTAGTCGGAGCCCACGCCTCCACGACCCTCCAGCCAGCGCAGCACTGCCACGCCGCAGCACCGTGGCCCGCGTCGTCGCCCTGCCTTCCCCAAGGCCAGAGCAGCGGCGCATCTGCCGGGCCGCCGCCACCATAGGACGGCCCGCCTCCCCATCGAATCAGGGCGCCAGGGGCCCGATTCGCCGCCCCGCAGCCGGCCGCCACGACGGCGAGCATGACGCGGTTCCGGAGCCGCCGCTCCGGCCTGCAGCCGCCGGCAGGCCGCCATCGCCGCTCCCAGCCCGAGCCCGGCGGCCGCCCGCGCGCCAGGGCGAGAAGAAAGCCACCCCCGCCACCAAATTTTGGCAGCAGGGGCGTGCCGCCACCGCGGCGCAGAGGCCGACGGCAGCGGCGTCGAGGAGGCGTGGAGGAGGACCTTCTGGCGGCGGCGCGGGGGAGCCCTCCGGTGTCGCCTGGGCACGACACGGGAGGGAGAGGATAAGGTTGGCTCCAGCCCTTGATGGGTTATCTAAAAAAAATTCAAAGTTCATCATGAAGCATTTGATCCCTGTTTTGGATGCGTTTCTAATTTGTGAGTTACTACACACTGGTCACTGGATGATTTTTTTATATGCTTAGGCCAATCGAACGTCTCCACTGGATAATTGTAAACTTTTTGTTAAGAGGGAGCAAGTGTTCAAAGTTCTGCTCTTGTAGATGATTTAGAAATGGATCGTCGACAAAGAGTGCGATAAGTTTTGACATGACCCTTGCATATTAACTCATTCTAAACCACATCTCATAAATATGAACAATTCATATATATCTAAAGTATAGATACAATCATTCAGTTCCAAAATTTGAGTTACAATTTACATACAAATGGAAAATCATTATATTTATCTTTACATCGATAAATCTTAATATCTGTTACATAAGGAAATAATCAAAGAAAAACAGAATGCATATACATGAACATTTCAAGTCACGAGATTTGTTACATTATTTTTGGATATACATTTGATCTTCCAAAAGGAATAAAAGAAGAAACATTACAAGGAATGGAAATTCCTAAAACACTACCTTTCAACTTGATCATCCTTCTTCTCGTTCTTCTTCTTTTCTTCAAAACCTGAAATAAGAGAAAACGTAAAGAGAAAGATTTGGTATGTTAGAATGTCTGTCTTCAGCACTTAGGCGAGGTAATGTTTGATGTTTTAAACTTAACTATGGGAAATCAAACATATGTTTTGATCTCCATTTGGATTACAGTTCATTACTTAACCAAGGCAACATTAGGGACTTGGATTGCTTGGGTCAAGATCTTTCATTTCCAGCAAAGAGGCAGCAAGAAATAAATCAGCAATCAAGAGGCAACACGGGACATATTAGCAACACTGATTATTGAGGCAAGCATGGCATGATCTTTTGATCCAGCTATCTTTAGGAAACAATGTAACAAAACTCTAATCTAGTCAAGTTGTAGTCAAAACAAAGCCCACACATTTCATCTATTGAATCTATATTTGGATTGAAGGCCACTATGATTCCGAGACACAAATAAATTAAGCAAAGCTTAGTAAGCATATCGAAGCCAACAAGATATTTCCAGCAAGCCATCAAGATATTATCAGCAAGCTCACACTTGGCAGCCCAAAAATAAAGCCAACATGGATATATAATGTGAACTGGCCGAAGCTAGCTTGTCACCAAGGGGGAATGCCCTGGACTTGTTGTAACCTGAAATGGCAGCAGTATAAGACTATCAACACGGGCGAATTAGCCACAATCTAATACACCATACTGTTCAAGATCTCAAGAACAACAATGACACCCGGATTTGCAGCTAAAATTTTAGGAATTAGTCGAATAGCGAGGAGGGAAGACAATACGAGAATAAGCAGTTTTATTTGATTCCACAAGAACAAGCTACAAAAGAAACAACAGGTAGAATTCTATGAGGGGCTAAGCTTATATACGAGAGCATCTGTTCTTGTCAGTGTGGCTGCCATCTCAAATTTTTATTAGACTCTGAAGACGTGATCGACGAAGAATAAGGAGCACACGATCAATATAAAGTCTACTATGAATAACATGTTCAACCCTATTTTCACGGATAATAGGTACTAAAAAAAGCAGTTGAAGAAATGTTATTTAAGGAACCCATCAGATTAGGTCACAGCCGCTAACCATCCCTCTATTCCAAAATTCTTGTCGAGCTATACTGTCCAAACATTATTGTCGAGCTAGGTGCTATGGCCCTAAATCTAACCGTGAAAGTTGCGCCGACTAAGAAAGCCGCTTTCTGGCAGCGGCAGAAGCACATCGACAAGAAAGTGTCAAGCTGCGGTACAAGTTTCTTAGCCTGCTAATTTGCCTGGATTATATATTGGCGGTGTACAATGTGCTGCGCATCTGCGCGTGGCTACGTACGCTCGAGATCGAAATCTAGCTCACTCTTTGCCGGCGCTGTCGTGATGATCGCTGCATGTTGCGTTGGCCTTTCGGTCTTTACAACCACGCCCTATTTCGTCCTACCTGCACCGTCAGCAACGGCCGCTGTAACCACAATGTTGTCGGCAGATCAACGCCCTATTTTAGTCTTAGAGTTGGCGTTTCAGCCACCACGAAGAGCCCTCGATGCAGAGAGTGGATCGAGTGTTGCATTCTCTTCGTACCTGCCGGTCGTACGTAGTTGCTGAAGGGCAACGAAGAAGTGTTATTAATTTGGGCTTTTCTGTAGTTAGTGTTAGTGGGAGACACATGCCAAATATATATGTTCACTTTCGCAATCACAATGCTTGGTAATCTTCAATTACCACGAGCGTTAAATCCAGGGCGGTCGATCGGTGAAACGAATTTTGACCGGGTTATATATACCGAAACTGTTTAGCACTCGCTTTTAGACTAAGGAAATAGCTAGGAAATGCCTAGTGGATAATGCTCTGCACCTTTTGGCCGTCGAAATTGGACTAGAGCTAGGGTAGACCAGAGTCATAAAAGTGCACTCCTAAATGGAATCAAGGATTATCTTGTATTGATCTTTACTCTTTATCGGTCTCTGCACTAATCTGTAGCCACTAATAATCCTGCATGCATGCAATATGCATGTGAAAATGCTTGCCAACTCTGCCACAGGACAAACCGTGGAAAAGGACCGATCGAGGTCGTTAACTTTAAGCAAGGCAGAGATAGCTCTACCATTGGACAAATACAAATTAATTTTGTCTGCAATGTTGTAATCTATGATTTGCATATCTGTTTGGTCAGTTTTCCACCTGTTGTCGTGCGTGTGAACTTTGGCTGAGAAACTCTGCTTTCTGTTGTGTTTCTCTTATCCAGATCATGGCAGGAGCAGGACGTGCATCCGTGTAATCTAATGGTTGGCCTGAAATAGAGTTGCGATAACTCGGATGGTCTTACTTGGGCATGCTACCTAATACTCCTACACAGAATAAAATCTAGACCAATTTATAACTTTGTCCTCTCAAAATACGGTAACTAGCTATTTTATATAGCCCACACATCTGATCTTTTAGTTTTTTTAACACATAACAAGTGGATGATGAACATAAAATCATTTTTTTATCTGACAGAAAAATGACTGATAAATCAACTCGGGTCCGTTACGTTTCGAGTATCAACCAACTATACAACATGAGTTAAACAAATGTTTTTACTCATTATGATTCATACATCAATCGAAGCAGAGACCGGAGGAGATTCCCTCCTTTAAAAAAAATAAGGTTTTTTTGCTCATTTTTTAAAAGAGTAGGGAGCAGAAACTCTACTTTTTTTTCTACAGTTCTACACGAAATAGGATGCATGTTTATGATGTTTTAGCAAATATTTATCAGATCAACGGAAAAAGTGGTTGGAAAATTGACCAAGCATATTGTAACATTAAACACCGTCAGAAATGCATATTATATGTATATATCCCTTAAGCTCAGTTTACTATCTGTTATGCTTGTTCGTCAGAACTACATATCATACTTATACATCCAACTCCAAGTCGAGCCAGAGGAACTATACCTAGCAAAAGTCAACCTAGACTACCGAGCCGGAATGAAGCCGTGCCGCCTGATAAACCATCAGACATGAAGTTGGGGTCTTAGGTCCATCTCGCTTGTCGTTTCTTTTGTCTTTCTTTGTAAGAGTGTTTCTTCTCCACCTTGTACCCACCTAAAAGAAAACTCTAAATGTAGTATATGAACCAACAATACAACAATACCAATATATTGAAGTCGGTCTCTTTTGAAACCGCTAGTAGTCTGTCTTAAGTGTTAAGAGATACTTAACGTGCATATTCGCTCTGTGAACCTACTTAACCACTACTGGATGCGCCATTGTGGGCACCTCGTGCATCGGCAAACATTTGCTTTCCCTCAATACCATATGGAAAGACACTAGAGCTTAATTATGCAGCCTACCCATGCCCCCAAATAAATTGCTCAGCTCCCTTGCTTACCTAATACACTACGGGAGTCACAGCGCAGCCCGACGGCATTTTCAACGCCGACGGCAATTACGGTCACATCGTAAGACCGACGAACCGATAAATACTGTCGGTGTCGTTTTACCGTCAGCGTCCTAGTTGTGAGCCCGACAGCCACCGTCGGGCTCACAGTGCCGTCAGCGTCCATTTAATCCCATTGTGAGCCCGACGGCACTACCGTTGGGCTCACTATGCAGTTTTTCGTTTTTATTAAAAAATAGATTACATTAAAAAAATAAAAAGTACTAAAAAAAAGAAACCTTTTGACATGCAGTTTTTTAAAGTGTACTAGTTTTTAGAAAAATGATAAACTTGAGTTTTGACAACTTTTTAAAACAAAACTTTACAAAAATATCAATCATATACAAACATGCATAAGTTTCAACACATATGTGTGACAATTATCATGTCATGGTTTGTGATAAGGTGCTCATATTCAGCACATATGTGTGTCATGGCATGGGAAACAACGTCGCCGAAGCGATTTTCAATTTTTTTTTTAGAAATATCATTTTCCATTATGTAAGTGCCAAAAATGACATTTTTTGTGAAGCACGTACATAAAATATGGTCCAAAATGACACTCATTTACTTTTTACAAAGAGTAGTACATATTTGATAGATAATACCTGAATATAAGAATTTTCCTTACTTTCTATCTAAATTCGGCTGCTTAATTGACTTTATGTCAATTTTTTGGAAGTAATTTAAATTTGAACTACAACTTGTGATAGTTTGCTCTGAATTGCTTACAAAAATAATTTTAAGTTACACAAGTAGTGGTTACAACATAGAACCGTCAATAGTTTTGAAAAATTCGACCACTTTTGATGAATAGACATGCTCTCCATTTTGACCCTTTTTTGAAAGAAATGAAAAAAAATATGAAACATTACTAAAAAAAAAGAAACCCTTTAGCATGAAGTCCTTTTATATGTAGTAGTTTATAGGAAAAATGATAAACTAGATGAAGTTGTGTGGTCCGTTCTAGTGACAGCATTCCTTTCTATAGAGCCAATCTCTCCGAATTCCTAAAATCTCTATTTTCTGCAAATATGTCACGTGTTTCTATTGTTGCAAACTTTTCAAAACAAAACTTCACAAATATGTGAATCATCTATAAACATGCATATGTTTTAAGACAAATGACCAATGTATGACCATTATCATGTCATAGTTTGTGATAAAGTGCCCATATTTAGCACATATGTGTGTCATGGTATGGTAAACAACGTCGCCGAAGCGATTATCAAAATTCTTTTTCGAAATATCATTTTCCATTTTCAGTGCAAAAAATGACTTTTTTTGTGAAGCAAGTACATAAAATATGGTTCAAAATGACACCCATTTAATTTTCAGAAAGAGTAGTACATATTTGATGGATAATACCTGAATATGAGGATTTTACTTAGTTTCTATCTAAATTCGCCTCCTTAATTGACTTTATGATGATTTATGTTGGTTCTTGTTTGTTTTAAAAGACATCATTCATTATGAAAATGATGACATGGATGTCATATTTGGATTGCTCTCATTTTTATGATCGACATAGACATTTTATTTAGTGAATTCTAATATAGAAATATGAAGATATGAATTATTTCTTATTAAATGGAAAAGACAAATAGTTATTTTGTTCATTCAAATCTTATTTTTGAAATTTTAAAGATTAAAAAGTATAATATCTCAAATGAGGGTTAATATGATTGCTATCATACTAATAGCAGCAAGGAATGACATCTCAACTGGAATCTCATTTGAATAGAACTCAATAGTTAAGTGTGCTTGGCCTGAAGCAATCTGAGCATGGGTGACCGTCTGGGAAGTTTGACTAATGGTTGATAGTTTGAGTTAAGATTATGATTAAGTGTGTGATATGAGATTAAATATATGACTAAATTGGAGTTGATATAATGATAAAAAAGTTGAATTTTTTTTAGAAAAAGTATTTTTTTTGAAAAAATGGTTTTCAAAAATATTTGGTAGAGCTATTTATGAGCCCGACGGCAATGTCGTCGGCGTAGCTAGCTATGAGCCTGACGGCATTTGCGACGCCGACGGCAACGGCGTGAGGCCGATGGATTACACGCCGACTGACGAGGGTGTAACTCGGCAAATCCCAGGGTTGTCCACCCCAGGTTGATTGAGGGGGAGAGAGGAGCGTTGGTGATCACGACGGCTGACAAGCGAGGCGTTTACCCAGATTCAGGCTCCCGGAGGATAACACCCTACTTCCTGCTTCTCTGGTATTGATTGTGGGTAATGGTTACAATGGCGAGATGACGATCTCGCTAGGGTTTGTGGTGGCAGCTATCAGCGTGTCCCTTGGACGAGCAACCCTCCTGGCCTTTATAGGTATGCCAGGTCCCGGGTGAACGGCGCCGATGGCAATTACAGATATGGTAAGAGTCGTATGACCTAACCGAATAGAACTAGGTCACACGATACCCTTAGTGGGCCTTCTATGGGCCTCCGCAACCTTGGCGAGGCCCAGGTAGCCTCATTGTGGGGTAGTCGAAGAGTAGCCCCACGTCAGTAGCCCCCGAGTGCTTGGTCGAATCGTAGAGTCGGGCAGAGGACTCCTTCCTCCTGGGCACGCCGCCATGTTGCTTGTACTTGAGTTTGGACTCGCTTTCTTTAGTCGAAGAGCACGCTCCCGATGGGAGTAAATTCTGCAGTCGAACTCCTTTGTCTTTGCTTTTGTGGAACTCGCTTCTCTTCGGCTTGTTGTCTTACTGTTTATTGATTCAGCTGACTGGGCTTACTTGCTTTTCTTTGCCACCCGATTGAGTGTTTCGGGTTCCTGGATCATCACTCTGGGCACTGTTGATTTCCGCTATGAAGCTTACTACTCGAATCATGCGTTCGAGTTCTTCCTCAACTCTGTGTCTTCTTTAGAGCAGTTGCCTTGCTGACGTCAGCTATGACTCTTTGTAGCACGCCTCTGCGCCTGATGGGATGTGACAGGACTGGCCCCACTGTCAGTGTTGACTGTAGTCAGCAGTTGCCGCTTATCTCTGGTTTTGGCGCGAAATTTTCGCGGCGTCATGATGGTGCCTTGATCCTCATGCGTAGTGGACGGAGTGGGCGACGACGGTTAGTCTCTCCGTATGATACGTGGACGGCTGGATGCACTTGCTGGAGACGGTTTCTTCGCGGACGGCTGAGATGGACTGCCTGCACGTCATAAGTATTGCATCGCAGCGTGAGAGAAAGTCATCTTCTCCAATTTACATTGCCTCCATTCCTTGCGCCATTCCTGCCCCCATCCGAGCTCTTTGCCTTTTGTCCTCTCACCTTCCATGAGCGCCCAACTCGATGGGGAAGTCGAAGGCTTCCACCAGCGCCGCCGCCGAAGCAGGGGTGATGAAGAAGCCTGACGGCGACTGGCAGAAGTCGTCGGTGAAGAAGGCCGATCTTGAGGTCCTGCGCTCGTAGGGCCTGCTACCCCCGACGGACCAGGCCACGGTACGCGCCCCTGGTAAGGAGGTGTACCCTGCTCCTCGCGAGGGGGAGCGCGTTTGCTTCGTGGATTTCCTTCCACGGGGCTTCGGGTTCCCTCTCCACGATTTTGTTCATGGTCTTCTGTACGCCTATGGGGTTCAGATCC
The DNA here is from genome assembly GCA_026929855.1 of Poa annua. Classification (NCBI taxonomy): domain Eukaryota; kingdom Viridiplantae; phylum Streptophyta; class Magnoliopsida; order Poales; family Poaceae; genus Poa; species Poa annua. The sequence goes on from CM049430.1 coordinate 87,214,335, forward strand.
ACAATCTGACCCCCAATGGCGTCCTAAGCATCGCGAGCTTTATCGTGCTCTGCGAGTGCTTTATGGGGATCGCTCCCCACTGGGCTTTATGGAAGTCGCTCTTCCTTGTTCGGAAGAACGTGCGGAAGAGCGGGTTGACATACCCGGTGGGCGGCTTCGGCATCCAAGTGTGCGGCGACACCGCGTATTTCCAAATGAAGAAGTCGGATTCCGTCCAGGGGTGGCGGAAGCGGTGGTTCTACATCAGGTGCGACCAGGAGGGCCTGGCGGACTTGAACGGCGAGCGCGAGTAGCGGAAGACGCGCGCGTGGGCGCACCCGCTCGCGGAGGAGGAGAAGGAGTCTGCGAGGCCGTTGCTGAGCCTTCTGCGCAACCTGCTCAAGACCTTGGGACGTGAGTCAGGCGGCGTCCACCTCATGGCCACCTTCTTCCGGCTTCGAGTCCAGCCACTCCGCGCTCGCCCCCACCCGATGTGGACAGTTGAGGGCGCCAGCGACCCGCCGCTTGACGACGAGGAGGTGGAGACCAAGGTGAGGGGCATCACTAGCCTCCGGGCCGCAGACCCCTGCAACGTCAAGTGTCTTGTCGCCGTGTACGGAGCGGCTAACCCTGTTCCTGAGGTAAGGTTCTACCTTTTTCTTCTTTTTCTTACTTGATTTCTTGATCCTGTTTCTTGATTCGACTTGTCTTTATTTGTTACAAGGTCGCTCTTTTCTTGTCAGCCTTCCTCCACTCCCAGAAATCGGACCTCACAACGAGGTGGCGTTTGTGGAGGAGGAAGGTGACGATGAGGACATACTGCCCGCCGTCTCTCCGAGTGACGAGGTGGACGAAGAAGAGGAAGAGGAGCCCGCGCGGAAGAAGCAGAAAATGAGGAGTGGATGTGACTCTGCGACTGCTTCGTCTCCTGCGAAGGATGCGGCTGCTGACTTGGAGGAGGCTGGCATGTCCTCTTCGGGTGCAAGGTCCCGGGACGACTGGGACGAGCCCTTGGCTGCACCTCCTGTCAGCTATGCGCCACCGCGCGAGTTCGCTCGGATGCCGTCCATCTCCCTGGGGAGCGACGATGACGTCGAGACCACCAGGTTAGTCGTTCTTTCTTTTCTGTTGTGTCGAGTTGCCTTCTTGATTTTCAGGCTTTGATTTGAGTTTTTATGAATCTTGTGTCAGCATCCGTTCTGGCGGCGTCAGCTCCCCTCCGCCCGATGTGGAGCACACGTCTGCTCCTTCGACCGAGCTAGTTATGCGTGTGGTCGAGGAGCATGCGCGGGCTGGTGGCTCTGTGGCGCCGAGTGACGCTACCGCGGCAACTTCGGCGGATGTCGATATCCTGGACCACGTAAGTTCCTGTTCTTGTTCTTCCGTAGTTACATCGGGTGCGCGAACAACGCTCCCGATGGGAGTAGCCCCCGAAGGTGTGGGTGACTAGGATAGTCGACTGCAACTTTATATTTCTTTGCTTGTTTTGCAGCCATACTACCGCCAGCAGCTTGAGGCAGCCGCTGCCTTTGTTCGCCTGGAGAAGGAGAGGGATCAACTGCGCACCTGCTTAGACCAGGCCACCAGGCGAGCTGCGGAGCTGGAGTGGAAGCTTCAGGCTCAGGCTGAGCTGGAGAAGGCACTGCACGAGTCGCAGGAGCGCGAGTCGTCCAAGAGAAGACTCAAGTCGACCGCCTACTCGCACTCGCCGGCGCTCTTGGAGGTGAGTCTTACGGCTTGGAGCCTACTTTTGTCTTTGCTTGATTTGCCTTGTGTTGATTTCGGACCTTTTGTTCAGAGAAATGCAGAGACGCTCCTCCGGAAGGTTCGTCCAGCGACGACGTCGACTTGGCAACCGCGGTCGGGTTTCTTGACCATACCTGCGCGTACGCCTCCGCTGCGCTGCAGAAGTCGACGGCGGCGTTGCAGAAGTCGACCGGAGCATTGGCGACTGTGCACCGGAGCATCTTTCCCAGCGCACCGCCACCGACTGCCGTCGACGCCCTCACGGCGCCGTTTGAAGATGACGCGACCACCCTCACGGAATTCACTCGGACGCAGACGGTACGTGACTCCGAGCTCACCTTCCAGCTTCTGCTTGGTCACCAGGTCGCTGGCGACTTCGAGATAGTTGTTAGCGGCTTCCCTCGAAGGCCTGACGGCAAGACCGCGTCCCTTAGTGGGGTGAAGGCACAGGCTGCACAGCTGGCTGTGAAGCTTGTTGCCACCTTCGAGAGGGGGATCGCCAAGGCAACCGAGGCGGCTGCTGCTCGGAGGAGTCACTCCCGGTCGGAGTCCGCAGCATAGGAACCTTGTAGTGTAGGACTTAGTAGTCTATGTTTGATTCTGCAGCCTGTAATGACTTATATTTTGTCGGGTCTTTTGGCCTTGAACTATGTTTTGTGCTGAATTATATGTTCCTTCACTTCAATTCTGCTTTGGTTCAGAAGTCGCCTTTCCTTTTCTGTATTGACACTGCATATTCGTGACAGACTGACATGCGCGAGACCACTTCCATTGCTGCGATGACTGGCGCGAGTGGCGAGGGAGGTTCTCGTTCGACTGCGGCTGTGCGCCGTCGTCGATCAACGCCAGTTCTGAAGGGGATCGTGTGCAGAAAACAAAAAATTTCCTACCAACGATATCCTTAAACTAGCCAAGATCTACACTATGCAGATATAGAAGTACGGCGGAGATCGGAATACATACCCTCGTAGACCGAATAGCGGGGATTACGCTCCCGCACAAGCGTTGACGATGAAGACGCCGTAGCCGACCTCTAGTTCGCGGAGAACTCGGCGCGACGGAGACGACGAAGATGACCCCGAGGTCGGGTGGAGGAAGTAGGCCTCCGAGTACCGCTAGCGCAGCACCTCGCAGGGAGTCGCACACATACGGTGGAGACGACGGCCTCCGAAGCTCCAGTCCAGGACGAGCAGCGGAAGACTTGGACCGGAACACCAGCAGCACGGCAGCGGGCTATGGTGGAAGAGATCCCCCTCCTCTACTCGGCGCGGCTCCGTCAAGGGAACCACGAGATCGAGAGAGAAAATGAGAATTAATTGGTGAATTAAAAGGCCAGGGGTGCCCCTTCTTATATAGGCTCCCAGGGGGAGCCAACCTTGCCAGCCAGGCAATGTGGGACTATCCCCCATTGCCTGGTTCGGCCAAACCAGGTGCGCCGGCCCTAGGTGGGCCCCATTTGGCCCACCTAGGCCGGCCAAGCCTCCCCCACAAAGTTCCCTTGAGGGTTTTCCCCCCCATGGGCCTTCTTTCGACCAGAAGGCCCATTTAGGGAAATCAGCCTAAATAAATTCGAAAATAAATATATAAAATCATATTTGCATATTAATTACACTAATTAATATCAAACATAATATATATAATTTTTCCTAGCTCCGAAAACTCTTTCGTCGCTGCCCGATCTCCATCGGACTCCTCCCGGGACGTTCCCGGTGATCTCTTTCCTTTCCGGTTGTCTTGTCGAAACCCCTTAAGTGTGTTACCCTAGACGTTCGATATAATATCAGGTATGATCAAGACTCCTCAATGATCAACGACTAACTCGTAGGCCTGGACCCCATGAATTAACCCCTGAGATATAACGAATGACTTTCATCTATCAAACCTGGACGTATAGTCTTAAACCCTTTGTCATGGCGATACTTAGCGTGTCCGAGCATCATTCTCAGATATCTCCATACCTAGCATGATCTCGTTACCGACATCGCTATCTTCTACTCATCTATGATAGTATGTCAGCTGGTGACCTAGTCACATGTTTGCAAACTCATTTGACATAATCTCACTGAGTGGGCCCTAGAGTATCTATCCGGCTATGCGGACTGACAAATCCCGCTGTTGACCCCTCGTCTCAATTACTCCTTTCCGATACCCAAAAGTATCACCGTTATTGTCATACTAAATAAGATACGACGTTTGGTGCGATCAAAGTATCTTCCAGGAATAACAATAAGAGTTGATCTCACGGTCTTAAGGCGTAACGACTATGTCCTATAAATACTGGGTATGTCCATCACATCGTTACTCCTAACGATATGACTTCCATTGCCGACCGGCGCCATGCCCTATGATCGGAAAACCTCGATCATCAATCGTGCAACGAAACTAGTCTTAGTAGAGGCTACTAGGGACCTGGTTGTTTATTTACCACACCTGTATTAATGTTTCCGCTTAATACAGTTATAGCATGGTATAAAACATATAATGAACGATTGGGATATTGCCAATAAACTATGTTTATTAAGTGCCTCTAGGGCATATTCCCTTCAGTCTCCCACTTGCACTAGAGTAACACTTAATCTAGTTTACAACCTGGTAAAAGCTCAACACCCATAGCATCTTGGTGCCTGCTCGCCTCGTGGAAGAGGAATACAGTCAATAGACCTCACATATTGAGACCTATATGTGCTTTGCAACACTTCTATGTCACCTAGTTTGACATCAACCCGTATCTTACGATGACGGTGAAATATATCCCAGTGGATGGAGTGAGACTTGAGCATTCGCGTAGCATGCGCCTTAAAAGTCTGAAAGATCTATTAAGGGACCACCTACGCTCGGAAAACTGCTCAGTCCAATCACACTTGCTACTTCTAAAGTCGCGATATATTTCTATACCTATGTAGATTGTGCGACAGTGCATTCATATGCGACTTCGCAAACTAACCATGTCTATCTTCAAAATAAAGGACATCTCCTATATGAGATTTCTAGTCGTATGGGTCAGTGTAATAACTTGCATCATCGTAACCGCTTTACGTCAAGTTGCCATTCCACTCTTACCCGTTACTAGAAAACCTATCTTCAGTTCTCATAGACACTGAAGAATAAACTTAACGTTTGTTCATTGATCCACACAAGGATCACTCTAGAACCTGTTCTTGAACCAAGAACTCGGGTCACACCAAGTCGAGCTTTCAGCCTGATAGACTCTATGTGTGATACATAGAGAATGTCGAACATCATTTTCTATCACTGAAAAAGCCAAGATTAACTTAATATTTTACCTAGTCATACAAGCAAGAACCTCTTTCCTCGCTTGTCCTTTTCTGAAACACTTCAGAATCCTGACTTAGGAAATACTCCGACTCAATGTTATTAAGCCCCCTCTGATCTATAATTATAAATCGGATGCCTAATACTCCTAACTTCATTTCATAGAAAATTTAATCACTTAAATAATCATATACACTCTACTAGAGGATCTGTGTCATTGAATATGTTGTTACATACAGAATCACAAACGACACCTAGCTCCCACTCAAATATGCCTTCCGCATATAAGATCAAGGAAAACTACTTAGCTCCCACTCAAATATGCCTTCCGCATATAAGATCAAGGAAAGCTACTTTGCTCCCACTCACTTCTTTGCAAATGTAGGTTTCTTCAACTATTTTGGACAACTCCAAAATCCTTTGATCACATTATCAAAGTGAAGATTCCAGCTCCGATATGCTTAATTCAGCCCATGAATGGACCACCGAAGTTTGCATACATGTTTAGCATCCTCAGGGTTACAAACCATTCTTAATTACACTATTAAGAACCATGGTTTTCTCATCCATCTATCAATTTCTCATTCGAAATTATAGTAATTGCTAAACGACCCAGAATAGATTTAGGCTTCGCCACTTGAGACAAAGTCTCACGTGGTCTGTCGGAACTGTTTCACGACAAATCGAATCTGCTCAATATCTACTCTCTCATAAAACTCCATATACTATCAACATCCTAGATGCCATCAAGAAGATCTCCCAAGTCAATACCGGGTAATCGTATATGGATTTTATTTCGGATCACAAATGACTCATAGCCATTTCTCGGACTTAGGTCCACCATCTCTTCTTCGTAGTTCGTAGGTCTATCATATTCCATTAATATGACCTCCATAACAAGATTGTCGTAACACACAGTGTGGAACACAACCTCGTATGCCTACGCTCTTAGTATGAGCTCAGAACATCATGATCTTGAATCATTAGCTCTTTCAAGCTGTGGGGCCTGACACCGAAAACACTTTCGATTGCGCCACTCTGATATTTGGAGAAGAAGTTCACCAACTTCGTCTTGCTCTACTTTCTTTCTCACTTATACCCTCGGACAAGAAACTATTTCTTTCGCAAGGTATATCCCGGCAAAGATTTTGCCTATGTCGTGAGACATGTACCCAACTAACTCTTTAGGTAGGGTATACTACAAAGATTAATCCATTTTAGGTCCGATTACATCGAAACACTAAATTGCTGAAACGACAATCCAGACTCAAAAGCCATGCCATCACTCGTATGGTATTGTCTCCATGGATTCAAATGGTTTCCCTATTTGCTAACGTGAGTGTTTACGTTTCTACCATATGACTCTAATGATCACAATAATTCGGTAAGAGATTTATTTACCACACACTATCCGATAGGGTGCAATTACGACGTCCTAACACACCATAACACTATGGTGTTCCATGCGACGTAATTTGTGGAACTCTTCTCACAAGTCTTCCAATGATGTGCCAACATTATAACTCAAATCTTCATTCCTCGATTTGCATCGCGGGAATTTGATTTTCTCGTTAAGTTTATTTCCTACTTCATTCTGAACTTCGTTTGATCGAATCAAAAATTCAGACTAACATTCCCCGGAGTGGATATCCATATATCTACTCGGAATATTCATGAATCTATGAAATAAAGACTTCCACTACACGTTAAAGTACTTCATTGATTCACATACACCCATATGCATGATTCTCAACAAGCTATACTCAAAACGTTCAGTGAAGTTCACGAAATAAAGGTCTCCACTACCCGTCAATTACTTTATTGAACCACATACATCTCCATGTATGACTATCAATAAGTTATATGCCCGTTTTCCGAAAACGGTGTCACAGTTATTTTGCAAGTGTCAAAAGATCAAATCTTAGGACTTGTAGGTCCATCCAGTGTGGAGCTAATGCATATAACATTGACATGACTAAACGGTAGTGCCACACATATGTGGTGTCTTTATTAAGTTTGTATCCTTTGGCATTAATATTATGAATGTGGGAGCTTCTACCATCTAAATTCAAATCGGCATATGATCATTACTCCATAAATATAGGACACAAATTTGTCACTATCATGTATGAACAAGTGTCTCGCTAGAGGAGACACACTCGTAACGATCATACCAACACCCGATCATAAAGAATTTATTCAAATGGTAGATCTAGAGGGAGAGTGTCTATGGCCGTCACAACAACTTGACTTCCGTTATCAACACGCAATATCGCCTCATCCTTTCAAGCTACTCAAGCAGTAAACCTGGTTTTTCACAAAACATGACTAGTTCAAGACTTAGTCACTACTGCGAGCACTTGCTTAGCTAAAACATTCATAACATGTATATCATATATACACCAGCATCATTGATGACTTCCGGCGATCTGTTTCATCTTCTTGATACTTCCACCGTAATCAAGAACCATGAAGGTGAATGATTCCCCTTACATGACATAGTCTATGACAGAGGATTTGCACTTGGCAACGATGTCTGTCATCCAGTGATTGAGCTGAGCGAGGCGTCTCAATGTTCATTAATCATGAACATACGTCATTAAGTATGACCGCCACGTGCTCCCTCAATGTGTGTATTCTCTTCCATTTTGGTTGAGAAGACAATCAGTCAACGTACTGATAAACTTCATCAACCCAACGTTTGGGGTACCCCGAGTTTAGCGACCATATCATATGTTCGCGATCTAAAAACTCGTACCCATCGTTGGTTCTTTATGGCAGAGATCATAGCATACACTGGACTATGATGATATCATCCGCACAAAATCCGATAATCAAAATTATCTTTTGTTAGCGGAATCTCCGGGTTTATCTCCTAGCGGGTATTGTATCACAAAGAGCTAACGGTTTAAACAAGGAGTATCCTCAAGCTAAAGTATAAAACTATGAAGTTTGGACCCAACCTTTTAAGTTTCTCAAATCGCAGGAATGCGCCTAATTTGAAAAGATGCTATCACAATGGTTAATATCTACAAAGGTTTGCAAAACAGACTCTGTTCATTATATTCTGAGTTCTAGTATTTTAGAAAATAACTATCCGAACTCCCACTCAAACGAACATCCCTCCTGGTCGTTTAAGCGATTACACGACCCCCATCCATTGCACCACCCCTCATCATCAGAGCCGGCGGCACAACTTCAAGAGTAGACAAAATCGTCCGCCACACCAATTTTGTGACTCGTGCTCGACCTTTCGGTCTTCCTGTTCCGAGGCCATATTTCTGAATATGCTAGGCTCGCCACCAAAGACCTCCATGCTGACGCTTGTGCAACATGGCTTACACCCACTGTATGCGAACGACGAGATGTCTGACACCCGATCATCACGGCCTGCCTCATAACGTAGAACTTTCTTGGTGGTGCGCGTTGGAGGGAGAACACTAGTGGTATTTTGAAGGGATCATCTTGTATATCTACCGCCGTGTAACTAATGTATACTATACACACAATCACACAATATAAGATGCACACAAAACATCAAATGTAATGCAATGTGATATAGTCCATCGCTCCATGGTCTTCTTGGCGCCCGCAGTTTATAAACAATTTAATAAACCTACCTTGACCATATCACATAGCCCCTGCAAAATAAAGTTAGACGCTTCTACTTTATCTTTTGCATATTTTACGTGGCTCGGGGCTTTCGTAAATAGAACCGCTTCATACCTACGAACCTTATGACCACAACAACGATCCAATAATTGCATGTTTAAGCATCCCTTTCGGGCCCTCCATTGAAAATGCAAAGCCAACTAAAGAGAGAGAAACAGGCACCCGCCAGCCACAGATACGGTACAAGCCGTATGTCAGTAGTGGAACCAGTCTCGCGTAAGCGTACGCGTAAAGTCGGTCCGGGCCGCTTCATCAACTCGATGCCGCTGGAATCACAAGTGCACGCTAGAGGGTAGCAAATAACAGGAACGGTGCCCCCGTGCAGAACACGGGTTCTAACAGCGTACAACTATATCTACGATAGATCGGCTCTGATACCACTGAAGGGGATCGTGTGCAGAAAACAAAAAATTTCCTACCAACGATATCCTTAAACTAGCCAAGATCTACACTATGCAGATATAGAAGTACGGCGGAGATCGGAATACATACCCTCGTAGACCGAATAGCGGGGATTACGCTCCCGCACAAGCGTTGACGATGAAGACGCCGTAGCCGACCTCTAGGTCGCGGAGAACTCGGCGCGACGGAGACGACGAAGATGACCCCGAGGTCGGGTGGAGGAAGTAGGCCTCCGAGTACCGCTAGCGCAGCACCTCGCAGGGAGTCGCACACATACGGTAGAGACGACGGCCTCCGAAGCTCCAGTCCAGGACGAGCAGCGGAAGACTTGGACCGGAACACCAGCAGCGCGGCAGCGGGCTATGGTGGAAGAGATCCCCCTCCTCTACTCGGCGCGGCTCCGTCAAGGGAACCACGAGATCGAGAGAGAAAATGGGAATTAATTGGTGAATTAAAAGGCCAGGGGTGCCCCTTCTTATATAGGCTCCCAGGGGGAGCCAACCTTGCCAGCCAGGCAATGTGGGACTATCCCCCATTGCCTGGTTCGGCCAAACCAGGTGCCCCGGCCCTAGGTGGGCCCCATTTGGCCCACCTAGGCCGGCCAAGCCGCCCCCACAAAGTTCCCTTGAGGGTTTCCCCCCCATGGGCCTTCTTTCGACCAGAAGGCCCATTTAGGGAAATCAGCCTAAATAAATTCGAAAATAAATATATAAAATCATATTTGCATATTAATTACACTAATTAATATCAAACATAATATATATAATTTTTCCTAGCTCCGAAAACTCTTTCGTCGCTGCCCGATCTCCATCGGACTCCTCCCGGGACGTTCCCGGTGATCTCTTTCCTTTCCGGTTGTCTTGTCGAAACCCCTTAAGTGTGTTACCCTAGCGGTTCGATATAATATCAGGTATGATCAAGACTCCTCAATGATCAACGACTAACTCGTAGGCCTAGACCCCATGAATTAACCCCTGAGATATAACGAATGACTTTCATCTATCAAACCTGGACGTATAGTCTTAAACCCTTTGACATGGCGATACTTAGCGTGTCCGAGCATCATTCTCAGATATCTCCATACCTAGCATGATCTCGTTACCGACATCGCTATCTTCTACTCATCTATGATATTATGTCAGCTGGTGACCTAGTCACATGTTTGCAAACTCATTTGACATAATCTCACTGAGTGGGCCCTAGAGTATCTATCCGGCTATGCGGACTGACAAATCCCGCTGTTGACCCCTCGTCTCAATTACTCCTTTCTGATACCCAAAAGTATCACCGTTATTGTCATACTAAATAAGATACGACGTTTGGTGCGATCAAAGTATCTTCTAGGAATAACAATAAGAGTTGATCTCACGGTCTTAAGGCGTAACGACTATGTCCTATAAATACTGGGTATGTCCATCACATCGTTACTCCTAACGATATGACTTCCATTGCCGACCGACGCCATGCCCTATGATCGGAAAACCTCGATCATCAATCGTGCAACGAAACTAGTCATAGTAGAGGCTACTAGGGACCTGGTTGTTTATCTACCACACATGTATTAATGTTTCCGCTTAATACAGTTATAGCATGGTATAAAACATATAATGAACCGATTGGGATATTGCCAATAAACTATGTTTATTAAGTGCCTCTAGGGCATATTCCCTTCAAGTTCTTCAGCGAAGCACGAACGACCAACGGTTGATCACCTACATGAGGAACAAGGTGGTTGACCTCGAGGCGAGTCTGAAGCGTGCCGAGTTGGAGCTGGAGCGCTCTAAGTCGCGCCCTGTCGCGGAGTTCTCTCAGCGCGAGGACTTCTTGCCTGGCGAGATTGATCCGATCAGTCGACAACTGCAAGGTTGTTAGCATTTTGTCTTTGACTTCCTCCTTGCAATTTGTGGATTGTAACGCTTGTAGTTTCTTGATGCAGATGTGATCCTTGATTGGCAAGCTAAGCAGGCTCGGGTCAAAGAGCGGGTCACCCGGGAGGCAACTGGCGATTCACACGAGGCGCGCCACTTCTGGTTGAACAGATCGAGAGGTCGTATCCTCGCGTGTATGCTTGATCGTACTTGGCGGGCTGTTTTTCTCCTGGAAGGTTGCAGGAAGACCCTCTGGCACATCCATCGCGTGTACTTCCCGCACAATGGGCAGCCCCACGAGTTGGCCACATTGCTGGAGAGGTTCCGCGAAGGTGACGCGTTGAAGGAGATTGTCGACGCCCAACTCGTCGCCGGGGCGGACGTGGCGTTGGCGTATGTCCGACTGCACCGGCCAAATCTTTCTCTGGAGAGGTTATTAGGTGGCCTGCCTGGGGATGATGATTACGCCGATACCTTGCCAGCTAAGCGCCAGATGATTCAACAGGTCCAAAAGCTGAGTGAGCGCCTCGTGGGGCCACTCGATGCGCCAAAGGATGAGCCTGCAGATTAGGGGTAGCAGTCTTCTGTTGTACAGGGTTAGTTATAGGAGGCAAATTTGCCAAATGTAAATATCAATGTATGAGGTTGAGGGAGCCCCCGAGTAAGCAAGTTGAAACTGTTTGCATTACTGTGTGAATATCTGTTGTGCACCCTCGAGTGGACTTAGTGTGACTTAGGCCTAGTCTTCGTGCGACGTGGCCCGAGTGCATCGAGCGTGAGTCTTGACCTGTGTGGCGCAGCCCCCGAGTGTATCGGGTGGCGGCCTAGGGCTCTGTCGTGGACCTGTATGGCGCAGCCCTTGAGTATTTCGAGTGGCGGCCTTGGATTTCAAGTGATACCTTTAAAGCGCAGCCCCCGAGTGTATCTGGCGTCGGCCAAGGATTTTTTTACTTGACCTGTGCGGCGCAGCCCCCAAGTGGTTCGAGTGGTGGCCTAGGATTTTACTAGTAGGGCTTGTATGGCGCAGCCCCCGAGTAGTTCGAGTGGCGGCCTTGGACTTCAAGTGATACCTGTAAAGCGCAGCCCCCAGTGTGTCGGGCGGCGGCCTAGGATATTTGACTTGACCTGTATGGCGAGGCTCCCGAGCAGATCGGGTAGCGGCCTAGGATTTTGCGAGTAAGGCTTGTATGGCGCAGCCCCTGAGTGGTTCGAGGGACGGCCTAGGCTTTTGATTTGACCTGTATGGCGCTGCCCCCGAGTGGTTCGAGTGGCGGCTTAGGTTAGGGGTTGCCTTGACTGAAAAAGTAAGGGGAGAGCTTGTTCCATAAATCACTTTATTGATTCTCGCGAGCAGGCCGCCTCGTTAAAACCCTTCGAGTCCCCTTAGGTACCCTGGTAAGGGAAAGAGTGCGTCTGAAACCTGCCGCCTTGACATGCTTTCTTTGGTGCAATGATTGAGTCGACTAGGCGTAGAAACGACGAAGCTGTGCGACGTTCCACGGGTTGCTGCAGACTGCTCCCGTCTTCGAGTCCTTCAGGCGGTAGGCTCCGTTGCCAATTGCTTCTGTCACAATGTATGGGCCCTCCCATGGGGAGGCAAGTTTGTGCACCTTCTTCTGCTTAAGGCGGAGGACTAGGTCGCCTGCGACGAATGCCCTTGGCCGCAGCCTCCGTCCATGGTAGTTGCGCAGGTCTTGCTGATACACGGCTGATCGTGCCAGGGCGATGTCGCGGGCTTCATCCAGGACGTCCATGTTGTTTTCGAGTGCTTCTTCTGCGTCTGACTCGTCGTAGGCTACCACCCGCGGTGCATCAAATTTGATGTCGCGGGGTAGGACTGCCTCTGCGCCATACACCATGAAGAACAGAGTGTATTGGGTGGACCTGTTCGGCGTGGTTCTCAGGCTCCATAGTACTGATGGCAGTTCTTCGACCCACGCGCCCGCGGAGCGTCTCAGCGGTACTCGCAGGCGCTTTTTGATGCCGTTGCAGACTAGGCCGTTGGCTTTCTCGACTTGCCCATTGGACTGCGGGTGCAAAACAGATGCGTAGTTGAGCTTGATGCCTTGGTCAGAGCAGAAGTCCTTGAATTCTTCGGCTGTAAAGTTTGAGCCATTGTCCGTGATGATGCCATTCGGTACCCCGAATCTGAAGATGATGGATCTGATGAAGTTAACTGCTGACGATGCACGACTTCAATCCACTTGGTGAATTTGTCAACTGCGACCAGGAGATGAGTGTGTCCTCCGGGTGAAGATTTCTTGAGCGGTCCTACCATGTCCAGCCCCCATTGGGCGAAGGGCCAGGCTAGTGGTATTGTCTTTAGCGCGGATGTCGGCGCGTGTGTCTTGTTGGCGAACTCCTGGCATCCGGTACACTTCCTTACTATTTCTTTTGCGTCTTGCATAGCTGTTGGCCAGTAGAACCCGGCTCGTAGCGTTTTGGCCACCAAGGCCCGGCTGCTGGCATGATGCCCGCAAATGCCGGCATGAATGTCAAGTAGAATAGCTTGGCCATCGACTGGATCCACGCACCTTTGTAGGATTCCCGAGATGCTTCTCTTATAGAGCTCGCCGTTGATAACGGTGAAATTTTTGGAGCGCCGAATGATGCGCTTGGCTTCGACTGGATCGGTTGGCAGCCTTTGGTGCAGTATGTAGGCTAGATATGGTCCTGTCCATGCGGCTTCGACCAGCATGACCTCCATAGGTTCCTTTTCTTTTCTTGGCGGGTTGGCAGGGCTCGTTGAAGGTGTGGAGGGAATTGTTGCGGGTCGAAGCTTAATGGACCGCTCCGTGATGCGCTCGAGGAAGACGCCGGGTGGAACTGGTACCTTGTCTGATCCCATGTTGGCGAGGGCGTCGGCTTCCTCGTTGCTATCGCGGCGGATGTGCCGCATCTCACAGCCGTCGAATGTACCCTCCAGCTGGTTGTACAGGTCTCTATAGGCGATCATGTTGTCGGCGATGGTGTCGCAGGACTTCATGGTTTGCTGTACGACGAGGTAAGAGTCTCCGTAGATCATGAAGTGAGTGGCGCCACAGCTCATGGCCATCCGCATGCCGTGGATCAGGGACTCGTACTCTGCTTCGTTGTTGGAGGGTGTTGGGAAGTCCATCTGTAGAACGTATTTCAGTTTGTCGCCTTTGGGGGAGATGAGGACGACTCCTGCCCCTGCTGCTTTGAACTTCTTGGAGCCGTCGAAGTACATTGTCCATGCGTTGGACAAGTCGGGGACATCTGGTAGTTGGGCTTCTATCCACTCGGTGGTGAATTCTGAGAGGACTTGGGCCTTGATCGACTTCGGGTGAGCGTACTTCAGCCCCCAGGGTCCTTGCTTAACAACCCACTTGGCGACTCGTCCTGTCGCGCGCTGGTTTGTGAGGATGTCTGCTAGCCCAGAGGAGCTTACCACCGTGATCGGGTGCTCGGAGAAGTAGTGGACGACCTTTCTGGAAGTCATGAAGACCCCGTAGGCCAGCTTCTGGTAGTGCGGGTAGTTTTGCTTGGAAAATGTTAGGACCTCGCTGAGGTAGTAGACTGGTCTTTGGACATGATGATTGTGCCCTTCTTCTTCCCGCTCCACTACGAGTACGGTGCTCACCACCCTGTTGGTTGCTGAGACGTACAGGTATAGCGGCTCGTTCTCCAGTGGTGCTACCAGGACTGGTGAAGTCGTTAGGGTCTTTTTGAGCTGGTCGAATGCCTCTTGCGCTTCTTCTGTCCACTTGAACTTGTCCGTCTTCTTCATCAGTTGGTAGAAGGGCAGGGCCTTCTCACCCAACTTACTTATGAACCGGCTAAGAGCTGCCACTCGGCCAGCTAGTCGTTGTACTTCACGGAGTTTGGTTGGTGCTGGCATTGTGAGTATGTTCTGCACCTTCTCAGGGTTTGCTTCGATTCCTCTTGCAGAGACGAGGTACCCCAGTAACTCTCTGGCTGGCATGCCGAAGACGCACTTCTCTGGGTTCAGCTTGATATGATATTCATCGAGCGCCGCGAAGACCTTGCGGAGGTCGGCGACTAAGGTGTCTTCCTTTCGGGTCGTGACAACGATGTCATCGATGTAGACCTGGACAATTTTCCCGATGAGCCCCTTGAGGCATGCTTGCATTGTACGCTGGTATGTAGCGTCGGCGTTCTTTAACCCGAAGGGCATTGTCTGGTATCAAAAGACGTCGTCGGGTGTGTGAATGCAGTTTTTTCTTCGTCGTCGACGTTCAGTCTGATCTGCTGGTAACCTGAGTAAGCGTTTAGGAAAGACAGGCGCTCGCAGCCTGCTGTCGAGTCGATGATCGGGTCTATCCGCGGGAGCGGGAAGTGATCCTTGGGGCAACATTTGTTGACGGCGGTGAAGTCAACGCACATGCGTAGTTCCTTCGTCTTCTTCTTCTCTATTAGGACAGGGTTGGCGACCAAGTCCGAGTCCTTAATTTCTCGGATGAACTTGGCGTGCAGCAGTCGGTCGATTTCCATGGTGATCGCGTCCCGTTTGGGCCCGGAGAAGCGTCGCATGGCTTGTTTGACGGGTCTGGCGTCCTTGTGAACTTTTAAGGAGTGCTCGGCGAGATTCATGGGTATTCCTGGCATGTCAGAGGGTTGCCATGCAAAGATTTTCCAGTTCTCACGTAGAAACTCGACGAGCGCGCTTTCCTATGCGGGGGTCAAGCTTGATGATACTTTGACCGTCTTGTTGCTGTCAGTCGGATGGACTTGGTGGGTTGTTGTGTCATCGTTCGTGTTGAAGGCGACATCCTTGGTTGGCTTCTTACGGGGTGGAAAGACGGTCTTGTCATTGTCGGCTGAGATGGCCTTGAAGTGCTCTTCGACCCCGAAGAACTCAGAGATCCTGCTGAACTCGCGGTCGCAGCTGTTGGAGCGGTCGAAGTCGCCGCGCACCGTGATTATTCCTTTGGGTCCAGGCAACTTGATCATCAGGTAGGCGTAGTGCGGTACTGCCATGAACCTGGCGAAGGTTGGGCGCCCAAGTATGTCATGGTATTGCGACTTCCAGTCGACGACCTCAAAGTCAATCGACTCTCTCCTGAAGTGTTCGGGTGTGCCAAGTATGACGTCGAGTGTGATCGTTCCCATGGGTGTGATTGCTTGCCCTGGTACTATGCCGTGGAAGGTGGTCTCAGACTCTGGCAGTTTCTCTGTCGACTTGTTCATCCTTCTCAGGGTGTCGGCGAATATGGTATTAATGTTGCTGCTGCCTCCATCCATGAATACCTTCTTCAGGTTGTAGTCTCTGATCAGGGCTTCAACAAC
Organism: Poa annua; assembly: GCA_026929855.1. Classification (NCBI taxonomy): domain Eukaryota; kingdom Viridiplantae; phylum Streptophyta; class Magnoliopsida; order Poales; family Poaceae; genus Poa; species Poa annua. Next base: position 87,230,546 of record CM049430.1, read on the forward strand.
TAGGGCAGCATGCCTGGGTCAAGGTACATCTGACGGGTGGTCTGCCCTGGAGAATGTGATTGGTGTCTCTGACCCTCTCAGGTAGTTCGGTACTGCACGTGGGTAGGTGGTGGCGTGAAGGACTTGGCGGGTGATGAGCTTTTGCGCCCTGTTTGAAGGGCGTCCCTTCTGTATCATGTTGAGCTGTCCCGCGCGGCTGGGTACGCGTCGTGTGCCATTGGCTGGGCTTCATGTTGCTGCTGCTGCTGTTGGGGGAAGGCTCCTGCCGCCTGTGTCGGGTTGTTGTTCGTGGGTGCTGCCTGAATAGCAAGCTGCGGGGCTGGCTGCAGCGCCGGCACAGGAGTGATGATATGCTGCATGGCCTCGTAGATCTTGCGTGCTTTACGGCAATCCTTCAACAGGTAGTTGGCGCCCCACTTGCCCGTTTCCAGGTTGTGGAACATGTGATGCTTGCAAGGTTGCGCTAACTCCTCGGCTGGGGTCAACGCGCGTCTCCACTCGCGTTTCTGGCTTCCGTCGTTGTGGTTGATGCTACCGCCGCTGCGGTTGTACTGTCCTGGGTCGGACTGTCGACCTTTATCGCCGTTGCGACTGTATTGGCGACCTTGATCATATTGGCGATTGCTATCGTGTGCATTATCACGGGGGTTTGATATCCCGCCGCTACTAGCTCGATTGAGTCGAGGTTGGTGAAACGTGGTTTCTTCTTCTGGCGTCCATCCCGCCAGTTACTTGTTCCGGCTTCGTTCTTCGGAGAGTTGTCGCGGTCGTAGTCCTCTCCTTCGGCGCACTGGTTGGCTATCTTCATGAGCTCGATTATGGTTTTCACCTGGAGCCTACCGAACTCTTCGCGGAGGTCGCGGCGAGAGAGGCCATGCATGAACGCATCCATCACCCGGTCTTATGAGACGGCTTCCATAGTGTTGCGGAGAAGTGTCCACCGTTGGATGTATGACCGGAGCGACTCATCCCTTCCTTGCTTACATGCTTGCAACTCGATGTAGATTGCCGGCCTCGCGTACGTTCCAAGGAAATTTTTGATGAAGGTATCTTGGAATTCTTCCCAGGTTCTGAAGGAGTCCTTGGGTTGGCCGGTGAGCCACCCGCATGCCAAATCCGTGAGCATGAGCTGGATGTATTGCATCGCCATGGTCGACGTTCCGCCTTGGCAGGTGCAGGTGATGAGGTAGTCTTCGAGCCAAAGGCGCGGGTCTTGTTTCCCGTCGTACTTGGGTGTTCCTGCTGCTAGCTTGAAGCCTTTGGGCATGCGGGTGTCACGGATGTTGAAGCTGAAGCATGCGGCGCCGCACGGCTCGAAGTTGTGATCGGCCTGGTCGTCCGGGTTCGTCGTATCAGTCGAACGCTGGGTGCGGTTGCGGTCCACCGTCCTTTGCACGATGACGTTGCGAAGTTCTTTGCCTGGTTGTGGCTGTCGTAGTGGCCTTGCTGCAGGGCCATCTAGCACTGCCGGCTCGCGGGCTTGATGTTCTCGCTCCTCACGTGCTCGGCTTCTTGGCACCTTGTTCGACAAGGCGTCCTCGATTGCCTTCATGGACATGATCTGCTGCTTGTGGAGAAGGGCGCGCGTGTCTCCCTCCGGTGGCTGTGTGAGCCGAAGGTACGTTTCGACTGCCATGATAGCAGCATTCGCCGTTTGGGGACGGGTATCCCGTTTTCGTCCTCGGTTACGAAGGAAGAGTCGAGGTTGCGGGTGACCCTGGCTCGATCGGCTTCCGTCATAAGGGGAACGCGAGCTCTGTGTCGCCGTGCTCCTTGGTTGACTTCCGTGGAGGAGGTAAATGAGTAGGCAGCCCGTCTGGCGCTTGACGCGTCGGCCTCCCTCTTGCGCCGAAGGAGCTCGGCTTTTTCCGCGCGAAGTCGCTCGCCTTCCTTGCGTAGCAAGTACTGTACTGCCAGCTGATCGTCCCGAGGTGCGTCAGGTGGCGGAAACGTGTCGTCGTCGACGTGCTTCATAGCCCTAATCGCCATGGCACGCGTGATGGTGAGCCGCGTCACCTGGTCAGGCATGACTACCTCCAGTGGATATGCGGGTTCATCATTGCCTTCTGGAGGTACTGTGCCAGCCATGAAGACTTGCGTGGGGTAAACTTGGGTAGGGGTGTTTACGCTGGCGCAGCTGCTTCCGTCATCCGAGCCTTGCTCGGGATCAAAAATTGCTGCCACGTGATAGGTTGCATAGCCATCATTGCGTCTTCCCGCGATCTTTACCGCGGTCGTGGAGGACGATTTCGCAGTCGCTGGAGCGAGCGCGATTGTCTTGGGGAAGACTTGATGAGTCCATTAAGATGTGTGTGACGCGGCTGTCGGTAGCACGATCTTGGTCGCACGCGTGGGTGCGGTTGATGCAGTCGAAGTTGGAGTAGATCTTGGTTTTGCCAGCCGTGCGATCGAGATGGTCGAAGTAGACTCGATCTGCATAGCCGATGTCGAGGTGATTGACGTAGTCGATGTAGATGCGGGTTGATTGGTCGGAGACGCGATCTTCACACTTGTGGTAGGCGCGACCTCCGTGGTAGGCGACGGCGGGTGTGGCGTGATGGTAGCCGATGTGGGTGTCACCGCCGCGCGTGGCGCGGTCGTCGTGGACCTGAATATTCCACGACTGTCCACGAAGCAACGTATGGAACCAAAGCTGATGTGTATACCTTCGTACAGATCGGCGTACACCGAGCGGTGGGCCGGCGGGTGGAAGGCGTATTCGAAGGAGCCGAAGCGGATTGGCTCCCGGGTGATGCAGACGTCGATCTTCTTCATGGATGGAGCCGGTGCAACCATGATTCCAACGCTCGTTGTTCCCACAGACGGCGCCAATTGACGAGGGTGTAACTCGGCAAATCCCAGTGTTGTCCACCCCAGGTTGATTGAGGGGGAGAGAGGAGTGTTGGTGATCACGACGGCTGACAAGCGAGGCGTTTACCTAGGTTCAGGCTCCCGTAGGATAACACCCTGCTTCCTGCTTGTCTGGTTTTGATTGCGAGTAATGGTTACAATGACGAGATGACGATCTCGCTAGGGTTTGTGATGGCGGCTATCAGCGTGGTGACGAGCAACCCTCCTGGCCTTTATAGGTAGGCCAGGTCTCGGGTGAACGGCACCGATGGCAATTACATATATGGTAAGAGTCGTATGACCTGACCGACTAGAACTAGGTCACACGATACACTTAGTGGGCCTTTTATGAGCCTCCGCAACCTTGACGCGGTCCAGGTAGGCTCATCGTGGGGTAGTCGAAGAGTAGCCCCACGTCACCGACGGCCTTAGCCCAACGGCCACCATCGGGCTACGTGTACACCGAGGGTTTCCAGCATAAACCCGACGGCACCGTTGGTTTAGGCTGTTACTCCCGTAGTGATAAAACATCTCACCATACAGGCAGGAAATTCGATGAATCTTAATCTATACTGTAGAATGCATGATCGGTTGCAAAAGGGAACTTTCTGTTGTGCATCAAGAGATTAACTCATTACTTATCTGAAGAAAAAAAAAGACAAAAAAGCATATGGCCACACCGGGAACATGGCCATGCACTGAGCTGAGCAGCAGCTGGAGGATCTGATATACTTTGTTAACCGGAGAAGGTCTTGGAATATGGCAATATGCTATTTGCAGCCAGGCGCCGAGCACCTTTTAATCCACAACGGAACTAGACAACTAGCAATTTTGTTTCTGTAGACAAAGATCAGCAGTTAGTTTTGGTGCTTCGAGCTTTTAGTCGTGTATACACTTTTCAAAGATGCAAGTGATAGAGATAATAATTAGAATTTTAAACTTGTGATTGATATCCTGTGGCTAGCTAGTTGCAAAATATTTGCAACACTAAGCGATGTATACAAGTTAGAAGCTATTTGACGGACAAACTTACAGTGAAAGAGTAAATGTTATTTCATTCTCTCGTCATGATGACGGAAGTCAAATATTGTATTCCCATGCCAGGTGTGTTATACAAGGTTATTCTTGACAAGGATTACTCCTTTCCTAAGATACCACAAAATCTTAATTGTTATTGTGGTATCTTTATTTTTCACATTAAGCAGGATCAGCATTTGAAGCAAGCTGCAATTCTGTTATTTTCCAGATTATCTCCCACATTAATGCTGCTCTACCATAGAAGCTCAAATTTGCATTGGGAAACATGAAGAATTTATCAGTCCCCTCTAAGATCTTAGATTTTCTAAGGTGGCCGAGAGACGCCAAAAGCGTCGAGGATTACCTCCCAGATCAGTTTAAACAAGTCACAGGTGAAAATAGATACAACGATTATTTTTAATGTTTTCAGCATACAAACATAATATCACGGATTCTTATCAAATAGATAGGGATCTCGAAACAGGTTGGACACTTGGACGTACAGCTCGGGTAGAACCGTGACGTCCCATTAAAGCCTGAAATATCGTATGCTCTTTCGAGTTAACCCGCTGAAATATGTGGTCGGAGAAATAGAGAGCACCCACTATAACATTTAACGACAGTTCTTGGTAACCAAAACTTATCCCCTAAGTATCTAGAGTCCTCTTTTTGAGTAAATCAGCTATCCTTGTCTGAAGATCGAATTAAAACCCAAAACCACGAGCATACTTGATCTTCTAACCTGTAGGAGTCAAATTGTTGTGTGGCATCCGAGTCAGCTTATCATGTAATGATAGTGAAATGTCTGGACATGGGGATTGACAATTTACAATTTCCTATCAAAGTGGACCTCTGTAGGGCGTCATCCGTGTAGATAATGACATATATATGGTAGATGATGCTATGTACGCATGCTTACACTCTCTCATGATCATCTAGAAAACGCTTTGGATAGACATCGATCGCTTTATTTTCTATATCTGCCGAGAAAAGAGCGGCGACGGTGGTAGTGCAGTCTCGCTCATTTGGCAAAGGCGATGATGTCAATTTGGCAGCGTCTTTGCACCCCGCCGGTGTCATCCGGCCGCGTTTTAATTCCACATCAGCGTGAACAACTGAACACTGTTCGCTTTGCCCGAAAGACGGATGACGTGCGATTCATGCATTTCATATTTGGAAGATCTCGTGCGTATGTTTGCCTACAGTTCAGTCCACTACTCGTGGCGCTGATGCAATTCCTCGAAATTTCTTCGCGGATGCATGGTCGTTGAGGCGCCGCGTCGTGCACTCCATCGTGCGTGCATAAGCAAAGGGTTGATGCAACTAAGTCAGCAATTAAAATATTTCTTTGATTATTTCCTTATTGTTCTTTTGAATCAAACATAAGAGTATCCGGCCGGCCGACTCAATGCCAGTCTTGGTGTAATATGAATGATTTAATATCAGTTTACTTTAGTTTAGTGCGTCACATAATTTGGTTTGTGCGCGTTGTTAGTCTGGCCGTACGTTCGAAAACTATGTTTTACACTACTACACTTAATATATATGCTTGCTGATAAGTTTTTCTTGGAGCACTATGAACATTCAGAAGGAGGGACAATAGCGCTAGTGCCTGCATGCATGCATGATCGTAATATGCATGTGTCGGTAGGGAGAGCCCATGAGATTTGTGGTCCGCGCATGTACAATGCATATGCGAGAAGATCGGATAAACCTCTTTTCCGACGACCCCATTTGGATTCTCTTGCATGAATCCTAATACAGAAACTAACCAGTGAGCACAGCAAAGCCATAGCCAGGGTTGCTACTTTCTTTGCATCGTTCTATTACGCTATGCGTCTTTATTATGAGGTATTATGTCCAGCCGAAGAAAAACATACGGTCCCCCATCGTTTCGGATATGGATAGAGTTGAACTTTAGAAACCTTGACATCCATAGCCTTTAATCCTTCAGGTTAGATACTTCATACTGTTTTATTTGTGGGTAATGTTTTCTCAAATTTATACATTGTCCATTTCACAATTAATATCACAATTTGAAGAATGGTATTTTTATTGGTTTTGTGGTTATTGTACGCAATTGAACATATATATAGTGGTCAAATTACTGTATGATGTATGGATCTTCCTATACTAACGTTAAGCTTCTAACCATCGTTGCTCTCGACAATCTCAATTTAGCTGTGCACTAGAAAGCCGCTGCCGTCGCCAGTGATGGGTGAGATCAGTTCCTGATCTTCCAAAGTCTCCATGAAGTGATGTTGCCACGTCCTTAGTAGTAGTAGTAGGTATATTTGCCAGCGAGATCGAACTTTAGGAGATCATGGATCATGTGGTTCAAGGATACACCTATTAAAGCAGGTACGTCCTACTGGTCCAAGCTGGGTTGGTGGTTCTTCTCTTTAATCTGGTCCCAGATTGTGTAACTGCTGTGCTAAACCTGACCTTCAGAACATGTTGTTGTCTGTGTATTGCATTTCTAGGTGGCTTTGGACCCAAATGCTCCTATCAAGTTTTGTTAGCATTGGACCTTTTTTCTATGGCCACAATGAAGGCTTATTGTTAACATAAGTATCAAGGAGATCCAAGAAATTCTGTCATTGTTACTTTGACAACTGCTATATAGAAGAACTCTTGGGGTACTCTGTGAGTCCAGATGCACCCACATATTTTGCCTAAAAATGCTTAATTGTGTAAGCATTCACAAGAAAAAATAATATTATATTGCTCTATTACGATGTCAAATTTCAAATCATAATGTAGATAAAGAAAAAAAATCAAATTATGGTCATTTTTCAGACATGGCAAAATATTCATTGATATAGAAGAAATGAGCTGGTTAATTTGTCGTCAAAATGGCCACACTAGTAGAAAACGGGGCTTTGGTTCACCCCTTTAGCCCACATTTAAAAAGGAACCAATACTAAAGGGTGCAAGCCATCAGATTGAATTTCTGAGGGACCTTTAGTCCCAGTTCGTGTCACGAACCGGGACTAAAGGGTCACCATATGCGGCCGCAGAGGCGGGGCCCAGTGTATGATCATTTAGTCCCGGTTCTTGGCACCAACCTGAACTAAAGGGTCTACGACACACTACTTTTTTACCGTGAAAACCCACATCTAAAATAAATTTTAAAAATGAAAAAAACTTCAAATTTTAAAATCTTTTGACCTGCCGCTACCTATCGCAACCTACTATTAGAGGAAAATTTCAATTTTGATTTTTTTATTTCTTTTCAAAAAAAGTGATCTCAGTTTAAAAACTATAACTTTTGCGTACGAATTCGGAAAACATTGTGTAATATGAAAAACTATCTGCGCAATTAGGTCACATAAAATGACATTTTGTGATGATTTACCATTTTAAGTTTTTTATATTAATTGTAGCCAAAGTTTAGTCTCAAATGAAATGATAAAATGTGGTCAATCGGAAGGAATCTTTTTTTGCAAATTTTGTCAAAAATCAAGTTTATCATTTTTCATTGCAACCAGTATACATATAAGGGCCCATACCAAAGGATTTCCTTTTTTTAGGTGTTTATCACTCTATACCATTTTTTCGTAAAAACAATCGCGATGACTATTTATCGAAAGAGGTAGGATTTTCAAGAGTTATCAATGTTTCTGTGATATAACGAATAGTTTTATACCTTAAAATGATTTTTCCAAGAAATTCAAACCAAACTATCAAATAGTTGTAATTCAAATTTGAATTACTTTTGAAAAATTAACATAAACTTATTTAACTAGGCGAAATTAGGTAGAAATCAAGGAAAATCTATTACTTGGGGATTATCCATCATATGTGTACTAGTTTCCATGAAAATTATTTGGGTGCCATTTTGCATCATATGTTTGGTACTTTGTTCACAAAAAAAGTCATTGTTTACACTTCAAAAATAGAAAATGATATTTATGATAATAATTTGAAAAATCACTTTGACATGATTGTTTACTATACCAATACGCACCTATTTGTGGAATATGAGATCTTTATCATAAACTATGTCGTGAAAATGACCATAACTTGATCATTTGACTTGAAACTAATAGATGTTTATAGATGATAGTCTTTTTTTGTGAAGACATTTTTTTGCAAAATTTGTCGAAAATCAAGTTTATCATTTTTTATGATAACTAGTACACATATAAGGTTCCCATGTCAAAAGATTTCCTTTTTTGAGGTGTTTATCACTTTATTCCATTTTTTCATAAAAATGATTAAAACGGCCGCGATGACTATTCATCGAAAGAGGTAAGATTTTCAAGAATTATCAATATTTCTGTGATATAACAAATAGTTGTGTACCTTAAAATGATTTTCCAAGAAATTCGGACCAAACTATCAAATAGTTGTAGTTGAAATTTGAATTAGTTTTGAAAAATTGACATAAACTCATTTAACTAGGAGAAAATAGGTAGAAATAAGGGAAAAACATATTACTTGGGGATTATCCATCATATGTGTACTAGTTTTTGTGAAAATTAAATGGGTCCCATTTTGCATCATATGTTAGGCACTTTGTTCACAAAAAAGGCCATTTTTTACACTTAAAAAATAGAAAATGATATTTATGATAATAATTTGAATAATCCCTTTGGCTAGATTATTTACTATACCAATACGCACCTATTTGTGGAATATGAGATCTTTATCATAAACTATTCCGTGAAAATGACCATAAGTTGGCCATTTGACTTGAAACTAATAGATGTTTATAGATGATAGTCCTTTTTGTGAAGACTTTTTTTGCAACTTTTGTCAAAAATCAAGTTTATGATTTTTCATGGCAACTAGTACACATATAAGTGCTCCATGTCAAAGGATTTCCTTTTTGAGGTGTTTATCACTTTATTATATTTTTTCGTAAAAATGATCAAAACGGTCGAGATGACTATTCATTGAAAGAAGTAAAATTTTCAAGAATTATCAATATTTCTGTGATATAATCAATAGTTGTGTACTTTCAAATAATTTTTCCAAGAAATTCAGACCAAACTATCAAATAGTTGTAGTTCAAATTTGAATTACTTTTGAAAAATCGACATAAACTCATTTAACTAGGCGAAATTAGGTAGAAATCAAGGAAAAACCTGTTACTTGGGGATTATCCATAAAATGTGTACTAGTTTCCATGAAAATTGAATGGGTGCTAATTTGCATCATATGTTTGGTACTTTGTTCACAAAAAAAGTCATTTTTTACACTTAAAAAATAGAAAATGATATTTATGATAATAATTTGAAGAATCTCTTTGGCATGATTGTTTACTATACCAATACGCACCTACTGGTGGAATATGAGATCTTAATCATTAACTATGCCGTGAAAATGATCATTACTTGGTCATTTGGCTTGATAGATGATAGTCCTTTTTGTGAAGACTTTTTTTTGCAACTTTTGTCAAAAATCAAGTTTATCATTTTTCATGGCAACTAGTACACATATAAGGGCCCCATGTCAAAGGATTTCCTTTTTTGAGTTGTTTATCACTTTATTCCATTTTATCGTAAAAATGATCAAAACAGCCGCGATGACTATTCATCGAAAGAGGTAAGATTTTCAAGAATTATCAATGTTTCCGTGATATAACCAATAGTTTTGTACCTTAAAATGATTTTTCCAACAAATTCAGACCAAACTATCTAATAGTTGTAGTTCGAATTTGAATTACTTTTGGAAAATTGACATAAACTCATTTATCTAGGTGAAATTAGGTAGAAATCAAGAAAAAACCTATTACTTGGGGATTATCCATCATATGTGTACTAGTTTTCATTAAAATTAAATGAGTGCCATTTTGCATCATATTTTTTGTACTTTGTTCACAAAAAAGTCATTTTTGGACTTAAAAAATCGAAAATGATATTATGAAAATAATTTGAAGAATCCCTTTGGCATGATTGTTTAGTATATCAATACGCACCTATTTGTGAAATATGAGACCCTGTATCACAAACTATGCCGTGAAAATGGCCATAACTTCATTATTTGACTTGAAACTTAAAGATGTTTATAGATGATAGTCATTTTTGTGAAGACTTTTCTTGCAAATTTTGTCAAAAATCAAGTTTATCATATTTCATACCACCTAGTACATATATAAGGACTCCATTTCAAAGGATATCCTTTTTTGAGGTGTTTATCGTTTTATTTCATTTTTCGTAAGAAAGATCAAAATGGTCACCATGGCTATCGATGTTTCTGTAATTCATGATCGAGTGGTTAATATGATTGATAAGACAGTTATATCAGTAAGTTCTCTGTTCTCTCTTAGTACCTAATTTGAATAGAACTTAAATTTTAAGAGTGCTTGGGGTGGAGTAGTGTGAAGATGGGTGACCGAACGGGAAGTTTGACCGTAGGTATGCACTTTGACTTGAGAATAGAGGTAAATATAAATTAATTGGTCAAATAACTCAAAGATTCAAAGTTCAAAAACAATTCGAAGATTTAAAATAAAAAAACCTGAAAAAAATCTAAAATAATTGATTTTTTTTAAAAAAATAAATTTCTGCTAAAAACCTTTAGTCCAGGTTGGTGGCCATGTAGAAGGGGGTTTAGTCCAGGTTCATAAGCAACCGAGACTAAAGGGTTGAGCACCTTTAGTCCCGCCTTGGTAGTCCCGGTTGCTACACCGGGACTAAAGGTACTCTGGAACCGGGACTAAAGGCCATATTTCCACTAGTGACAAAAACCGAGGCAACACAAAGACGCAACACGTCGGTCCTAAGACCGCGCCTCACAAGAGTCAACAGCCAATCGCATGAGTGACAAAAGCGGGCATTCAAACAACTCAACGAATCACGTACGGTGGGGCGATAAACTTGAGTCGCCGCTCTGACATGGACCGGTAGAGTTGATGGCGTGAATTGAAGGCCTACAGTTTAGTTTGGTATATATTGTTATCTTTATAGAAATGTTTTAAACGTAGGACATAATTTCCTCTTGGAATTTTTTTAAATCGATTTAAAAATGAATGAATTCGGTATAAGAAGATTCGATGTGTATGTCTACTCTAAGAAAAAACGAACCATATATTACATGACTTTTAGTCTCAGTTCACGTTAGTTGACCGTGTGTGCACTGAACTTAATTTTTTTATGATCTACTGTGATAGATCTAGAGACGCCGGAAACAGTATAATATATAAACTGAAAATGTATACCTGAATTATCGTAATTTGACCGTTAATGCCAAACACAGACATGGAGTGGAACTAGGACTATGGAAATACCAAGAGTATATACTCTTCAAACTTGCTTTAATATAAAAGCAGTGTGTATTATTGTGATGTAGAGGCCTATTTCAAAAAAAGAGTATATTCTCTTGTGACTACGTTGCACTAAGTTTTTTCAAGAAAAAGAATGTGTCCACCAATTAATACATTAAATCTATTGCCAGGATAAAAAAAGTTAAGAACCTATCAGTAGCTAATATAAGATGGTAGGATTGACTTGGATCTGGCAGAGCAAGCACGTACGTACGTCATTGCCCTTCATCTTAATTTCTACCACACGGCCGGGCATGTGGTAGAAACCTATCGGTAGCTAATATTAGAAATTCGTTAGTTGAGTGCCGACCTAGAGAGCAGAACTATAGAGAGACAATCCAACATGGGCATGCATGTTGTCCAAAGGAAAGCTGAGAAAAAGGGAAGGAGCCGGGTACAATGGATAAACCAAAGGCGCAGCAGGCTCGTGTGACGCAAAGGCACATTGCCCGTCTTTCTGTCTACTCTCCTCCGACGGCGACCACGACTCTCCGACTCCTTATCACAGTTTGCCGATCTGCGTCAAATTCTATTTCATGGCTGGCCACGGACCTCAGATCACTCGACGTTTCGCTCATGCACGTACCATCAATCTCCTCTCGTCCCGAATAATCTGGGGAAATTTGGCTCATCTTTTTCAGCTGTACCGTCACCATCTCCAGAAGGTTTGATCGATCCATGTCAGCCATTAGCGATGTTTGGCCCATGTCCGGCGCTTTGATTTGGTTGTCACATGCATGCATGCTTTGGTCAGTCAAATACAAGGAGATGCCTGATAACTTAGCATTGTTTTTTTTTAGAAAAGGATAACTTAGCATTGTGGGTTCTCAGCATTGTACTCGATCGTTCTTAATTCTATGCGAGGCTGGAAAGGCATTATTCATGCCGTAGCGAATTCTAAATCATAGGAGATTTCGTGCTCCAATGATCATTTTAGCTAATTATCTATTACACAAACGTGTAAATAATCAATTTCCAATACTTTGTATTCACACAAAAATAATAAAAGTGTGGGTCTGAATATGCGTATTTTTAAATCTCCAATTTATATATTTGTGTCATTTTTGTGTACGCCGCAATATAAAGTATTTGAAGTTCATTTTTTCATGTTTGTGGGATAGACCGTTGGTTACATCCCTTTTTTTAAAGATTATCTTAAATATCATCTTTGATTTTATTTAACTAGAGAGACCACTGAATCTCTCCGGAGCACAAAGCACTTTCCGCTTCTAAATAGGCTTTGATATGTAATGCTTCACGATTTTTGTGTGTGAAGCCTAGGTGTATTCGTTTTTGAGTGATAGAACAAGAGTGGAGCTCCGAGGTGAAACAATGATATGGAACAAGACGCTATCTGTAGACGTTTATTCATATGTCTGTCCGAATGAGGATAGTGAACAAACGATGCCCAAAGCACAATGTGGTTAAGATTAGGTGGTCCTCCTTTAGTACCTTGACTGCAGTTCCGGCCTTCCGGGGTGAAACCCTTGGTCTAAACTTTGACGGTTATACATCACGTTGGCGATCGTTAACCTACTAAAAATGTATGAAATTTGCCGAGTCCGACTCGTCCGAATGAAAATTTAGGACCCGGTCTTTAACTTTTGACTCGATAACTACACTCCTAGTATGTAGTTAGGTTATCTGAAAGTGTTGGTTTTAGAGAATCTTTTTGCGACTCGTGTGTGTATCAAGGTTAGCTTTCGACATCATTGTTAATTATTGTGTCCATTGAATCTTGAATTTCTCTTAGTAACTTATTTATGCACAATCTTGATTCACTGATAACTAATACTAAATTATTTAAAATGGGATGAAATCCATATCTTGTTAATTTTAACATTTTTTACGACTTCAAACTCTTCACTTCATCCATGTGGTGAGTGGTGACTCCAACATTTTCTATAAAAAGTTTGTTTTTTCTGGAAACACAAACGCTCACATACACACATGTACACTTATCATTGTGAACACATACACACAATCACTACCCCCTCATGAGCAACTCTGAGTGGCTGGTCGGATTTAAGATTTTCAAACTAACAGATCCCTCACTATCGACGCATCGCATTGAAGAATATTCCATCTTTCTAACCATCCAACCATGTGGTGGTCGCACAGGGAGGTATATCGATCATCACAGTAATCATCAGCCATAGCCCATAAGTAGGTTGACTCGTACATTGTCTCAGAGATAAAAAGGCAACGGCTGTGCTATGCATACTGCAGATGCCCGTGCAGCGTACCACCTAGCAACATGCCCTGTTGTCTAACAGTTTGGGCAGCGATCCACATCGAGGCCACTGGTTCCTTTGTGAGCCTTTATACGTGTAGGCGAGTCATCGATCGACCAGCGTTCTTGCATGGGTTGCACGTGCATGGTCACATTCTAACCATTGGACCTGTAGCTAGGGCTAGGCACGTAGTACTGTGACCGTGTCGTGGGGAGGTGACTTAGTGTGGAGGATTTCTTTCTGCTACTTTGCACATATTTGGTACTGGTCGGTATAGATCCATCGATCGATCGACTTAGTGTGTGGATGATAATAAGGACTTTAACGAACATCTTGTCATTCCTATCTTTACGAAATAGCAGCACGTAGGCCGTAGAATATGTATAGACGTGTTTTGGCTCCCGGTGCATATGTACACTTATATAAAATGCATTTTGAAATTTCAAAACAATTAGAAAAGTTTGCGCATAGATTTAACGTGCCATGTGCCTATAAAGTCGTGCCATGACAGATGACCAACCGATATTTTTGTGACCTGTGTAAAACACTAAACTGCGGTGTCAAAATAATTCAAGCGACTATTTTTTTTACACAAATCATAAAAAGTCAATTTTCTAAAGTACAATTTTTTAACACATAAAATTTGCAGATGTATCTGCAGAAATTTGTTATAGAATTTTGATATTTTTCAAATAGCGATGCATATAAACCCGAGAGTCAAAGTAGTTTTCACCATGTGTATGTGTTTTCCTATAAAAACGTGTCTGATAGACTTGTTTTCTCGTTCCATAATAAATGTGAAGGTCCACACCTGAGCTGAGAACACAAATCTATACTTATTTATTTTAACCTTAGAATGGATTAATAAGATTTAAAAAAAAACTATGAACTATGTATGAAAATGAAATTGTTCGTTTGGAAATTTCCCGAAAAGCTAATTATAGGTTCTTCTCTCCATCGGAACAATAGGGCCGTTATGCTTATTACTAAACTTGTTGAAGATTCTATCAGTTACAGCGGATTCAAGGGATGGAGCCAGATCTACTATCCGCTTGCTGTCCCTAAGCTGATAATTGCCCAAGCCTATTTGTTTTTTTCCAGTTCGAATAGCCGGTTTCCTCCCCTTCCGCTCAAGCTAAAGGTTCTGGGCTACGGCTTCCGGTTCCGTATTCCGATTCGTCTTCGGATAGCATTCTCAAATCCCTTTCATGCCTTGCCACCCCAGAAGCTAGTTCCAGTATCCTCATTTCTTTGGACACCAAACATGCAACATATCTTCCATTGGCATTAACACATCATAGTGAAGCTTCCTTCACTGAACAGATCTTCAGCAAGAAGTGACTAGTTGTCATTCCAAACTCCTAACCTTTTGTTTCTCTCTTGCTTGCTTCGATTCGAAATTCATCAAATGAAGGATTCAGAGCTTTTGTGTCCCTTAAGAATCCAAAAGAGGTTGCTCAGAAGAGATAGATGTATCCCAACCGCTATTGCTCTCGCGTAAAGACTTTATTTGATTTTTTTCGTTAAAAGGTGTTTTATTACTTAAAAGATTTAAACATTTATACCCAACATCTGCATAATTAAGATGCACACAGATGAATTTGATGTAGCGTGTGTACTGTCGTGCATTGTGTTTGATGCAATGCAATGCAGTGCAATGTGTTTGATGCAATGCAATGTGTGTGTACCGTTTCAGTTGGGTTGAATTTACATAGTAATAGCAAACCAACTTGTGGTTGAATGGTTAGCAGGGTGGTTGTACCCTCAGTCCACCAGAGTTCAAACCCCAGGTTTGACGACTGTGTGTTGCATTTAGGCGCAATATTCTTTCAGTGGGAGGCGACGTTCCCGTCGACAGCGAGGCGCCCGTGGTGACTTCGTCAATCTCAAGATTCGGTCCGCTGGCTCAGGATTTCGGATATGCTCATAGGGATAGGGTGTACGTGTGTGCGTTCATAGAGATGAGTGCGCGTATATGTGAACATCTGCGTTTGTACTATGTTTCTCGGAAAAAAAAATACATAGTAATATGAGAGAACGGTTTCTTCGGCGTTAATGCTGGCATACCTTGTGAAAGGAGCATGCGTGGTGAGTGAAAAGTCACCAGATATATTCTTCGCCACACATATGGGCCTGACGGCCTGCTCAACTTAATTTTTGAGTTGAGTCCTGTGAAAGTGTTTCGCTCGTAATGGTCGGCCTAGGGTAACATATGGGCCTGAAACTGTAACCAGCGCGGTGCTCGTGGGTTTGGCTATCTGTTTAGTTTTTATTTCGAGAGCTCGGCATTTCCTTCTGTTGGGCTAAACTGCCTTGACTGAACGATGATTGGATCTTTGTGAATCAGGCCATGGCGTATGAGCAAGGATGTAACCGGATTCGATTAATCTCAAAAACAATTTGTAAACGGATTAATTCATCCAAAGTTCCTTAATCCTTACCCTACCAATTTTGAAATAAGCCATCTTCCTATCAAGGTTAAGGAGTCAAGTGAGCATCTCCACGACGGGATTGAATATCCGGATCGAATCAGAGTTCACACCGCCGGGATGATCTGAGGTCGCTTGTCTCACATGGAAGAGATATGAACCTCTCTGGATAAACACCTCTTTCGGTATCGGCTTCTTTTGTTCTCCGAATAATTTTCAAATATAATGCTACACTCAAAACTTCTATTAAGATATTTGTTAGAATAAACTTAGTAGATATGCCTCCTAACATATTATATATAATTATGTCTTAATTACGCAGGCGTACAATCTTTAATTTACAATGTTTAGACTAAGCAGGGATTTGGCTACATTTTTTTTTTTGAGAGCTCGGCATTTCCTTATGTTGGGCTAAACTGCTTTGACCGAACGATTATTGGATCTTTGTGAATCAGGCCATGGCGCATGAGCAGGGATGTAACCGGATTCGATTAATCTCAAAAGCAATTTGTAAACGGATTAATTCATCCAAAGTTCCTTACCCTTATACACGAATTTTGAAATAAGTCATCTTTCAGGAGTCAACTGATCATCTCAGCGGCGGGATTGAATACATAGATCGAATCAGAGTTCACACGGCCGGGATGATCTGAGGTCGCTTGTCTCACATGGAAGAGATATGAATATCCCTGGATAAACACCTCTTTCGCTATTGCCTTCTTTTGTTCTCCGAATAATTTTCAAATATAATGTTACACTCGAAACTTCTATAGATATTTATTAGAATAAACTCAGTAGATATGCCTCCTAATATATTATATATTATTATGTCTTAATTAGTTCAACTGTGAAAGGAGGTAGGCGTACAATCTTTATTTTGCAATTTTATTTTCAGCCTAAGCATATACTGCAAAAACCAATATAGTTTTGTTTACAAAATATTTGATTCAACACAAGGTAAATATATTTTTAAATGTACGTGAGGAACAAGAATTGTACATAATATAGTAACATTTTATGTTTAGTTTAGCTGTCTAAAGTATATATGAGGAGATGTACTTATAAAATTAAAATATAATATTAAATTTCAAAAAAAATGATAGAAATATTATAAATCTAAGTTATATGGAAGTTTAAAAGTTTGGTATAATGTATATTGACTTAACTCGCCGTGGGTCTAAAACAACCCTGCCCGCGGCCGATGCATGCGACCGCTACCGCCCAGATTTGCTCCCTCTAACCTTTGCTACATGTGACACACGCTCTAATCTCGTGCCCCGGTCCTGTTGCTTCAGCGTCAAAGCTGGTCCTTTCACCCCAGTCACTAACCCATCGAAAGTCCGACCCTTGAAGTGGAGAAAGGCAGGTGTGACACTCTTCTCTCCCGCAAGTCTATCAAAGTGACCTCTATGATCATCCCATTTTTATCAGATTTCCCCTGATTTGACTGGCCAATTCTCTCTTAATTAATTAACATATTGGAAGTAAGTTATGTACCTTTCAAAGCAAAATATCACTGCGATGCGACAAGAGGACCATGATGATCTTCAACCCTTAGTGACAAATGAAAAATCCATGCATACAAATTAATTGATTCTACTACCCTTGCCGTGCTTGAAAAAAGGACGTATTTTTTTAAAAAAATTAAACAGTGTAAAGTTTGACCAAGTTTTTACCAAAGAGTATTAGCATCTACCATACCAAATATATATTGTTAGATATATAATGAAAGATATTTCTTATAATGCCCATATAATATTATTGTTCTCTTGGTCGTTTATGCTAAAACTTCAATTAAAATTTAAATTGCTCGACTTTGCAAAAAGAATATACGCCATACTTTGAGGAATGAAATGAGGATCTTAATCTTTTTTCTGAGACACAATTCATACTTTTTCCTATTTCCATCCGAGTTTGACCACCATATACTTGCACATCGATCTGGGTATGTGGCCTCTCAGTGACCAATTGAGGAACATGTGGTACATAGCAAGCTTGTGCTGGTTGGGCCAGCACTGTGATGGCAACCCTCGAACATACGGGCTTATCCTCAAATCCCCCTAAAAGGAGAGAAGGTAACAAGACAATTTTTTTGGTACAACGAGACATCAGTAAGGGAAGCCATTAGTGACGCTGCCGCCGTCGCGCCGTGCGCCGGCGGTGGCGTAGAACAGGTCACCGAAGTCGCAGAGTCCGTTTAGCTCCTCGACGCGCTGCGGCTCGAAGTGGCCCGCCACTTGCTTCGCCGTCGTCAGCTGGTCGCTGCCGGAGGCGCAAGGGCGCCCTCGCTCGCCGGCTCCGCCGCACGGCCTCGGGCGAGGCCTGTGCACCGAGGGCGGCGGCGGCGGCATCGTCGAGTACTTGCCGGTGAGCCTCTGCACGACGGACTTGAAGCTGGCCGCGTCGGAGCTGACGAACTGCGTCTCGATGAACTTGACCTTCACGCCGCCGCCGCCGTTGTTCTGCCTCTCCATGGTCGCCGCCATATTTATGCGTATGTATTTGTACGCACTCCCTTGTCACTCCTCTCGGTTGCAAGCTCGATCTTGCTAAGCTGAACGTACGTACGCAGGAGAAGGAGCACGATGACTCTTCTCTGCTTTGCCTCTGGGGGTATGTATGACGATGACGATCGAACAGTCGAACAGATGATCTGGTCGTTTGGCTGCAGAAGCCGTGACATTATATAGGTTCAGCAGCCGCTAGCCAGGATTGCCGCCGCAACGTTACCCCCGGATGACATGCGGGGTCCAGCGGAGATAGGTCCCATCGTCAGCGAGAGAGGATGACTCATCCGGTGCGTTGGCAGGTGATCGGACTGGTCAAAGATACGAGTGAGTTCGGAAGAGCAGTCAGACCAGGCGGCTCGTCAAGCGCTCGTGCGGAATAGACAGCGCCATCGGCATCTTCTTCTCGGCTGCTAAGATTTTCTTCCTTTGCTACTTGCGGCTTGAGTTGAGACCAGCAATCGTAGTGTTGATTGTTAAACCTTCTCTTCTTGTGTCAAAAGTTCAGGGCATAATGTAATTAGACAGTGACAGGTGTGTGTGTGACACTTATTGGTCGATCCAAGTGTGTTGAATTGACCGTGGAAATTTTAACAGTGTCCACATCCACGGCTCCTACAAGCTGGCATTTCGTTTTCACCGAAATTTCTGGAATTTGCGAGCTGTTAATAGGCGCCGGAATAACTGTATATTTCAGTCAAGCACATTGAGGTCACACGTGAGGCTGAACCAAACGCAAGCAAGCGAAGCCCGAGTTTAGCCAAATCGCTACTGGAAACTTGGCCACTAAGATTCAAGCGGTGATGTTGATACCTTTGGCTCAGATGAAGACAGGAATTTTCGTGATTTATGTGGCGTCCTTATTCCTTAATAATCAGATCAAAGCCGAAAAGGTGAAGCTTGTAGTATGTAAGTACGCAGTTAGCACACTTATTTTGGCTCATCTCTGAAAATACTATCTGCAGAAGATAACCACTTAATTAACGTGTCCCAGACTATGATAATCTAAGATGGATACCCACTAAGTTCAAGCTCTAAACGGCCGCCTGTCAATCGCCTAAACTTAAACTGCATCCTCCAGTCAAACTTGCCTACATGAAGTCCTGTTATAGATGCATCATGGATGCATGGCCTCTTGCATATCTAGCTATATATGCCCATGTGGTCGATCGGTAGATAGCTAAGTTTATATTCTCATGGTTCCCATGACTACTTGACAACGTAAGGCATGGGACCATGATTAACGAGATGACACCATGAATTAAATATTTAGCACGTATGTCCATATCAGATCTCCGGGAGTGGCTACGCCAGCTGGGGTTTTCTCTTGTTTCTAGAAAACAAAGATTATGTATTGAACTTTTATTTTAGATAGTATACTAGTCGATGTGACCATGGCGCATCCGTTGGATATGGTTGTTAAGTTGATTTTCCGCTTGTTGACTTGACTGAGCTCGTAGACCAGCTAATGGCCTCGACTTAATTTGGACTAACAAGAGAAATAATAACAAAAAGAACGAAGGGGGGAGACGTCACCCCGGTTTGTCATTAAGGTAGAAATGTAACTCGAATCCGTAACCTGACACGTGGCGCTTCAGCCTGCCGACCATTTGGTCGTAGAAGTGTTCACACTAAAAAGAGATAAAAGGAACTTATTGGTTTCTCTCTAGATAGCATAAGGTATAAACAGTTTAACAAATAAGTTGTGTGGCTATGTCTTGTGGAAGTTGAAAAATCTACCCACGATAGCCTTACCACAAACTAAGAAGTTCTAGTGATCAAAAAAATCTACCTAGGATAGACTTACCAGGGAAGATCGACTTACTGCACTAAATCATTTAATTACCTTGGAGAAAGGCCACAACGAGAGATCACGACGTCAGAGGCTTACCGAAAATTAAGTAGTGGTAACTAAGACCCGGTGGGTGGAGAAGAATTGCTTGAAAACTAATATGCCGTTGAAGATAAAAACAACTCATTGATATGTGATTCAAATATGTCACACCTCCAGGTCACAGCTGATTTGAAAGCTAAAGACTGGTCGACGGGCCAGGATGCTAACTTTGTGGAGAGCTTGAACAACTTATCATTTGATTATGAATTCTTCGGTGCCACAGTTTGCTTTGGTGGGTAGTTAAAGAGACCTTATGCTGGGACATACCACCTACTTATTTGATAATTCTTCTTAGCAGCTCTAGAAAATCTTTGAGATAGTTCCAATTTTATGGGCTAGGCCGTGTTTGGAGCTCAATTTGGTTATCACGGAATGATATAGTCTTCAACGCCAAGATCGTTTTCTTAATAACATGTCCAAAATGATATTTGTACTCACATAGTGTACGTGTATATATTCGGCATGGTGGTGCAAGCTGGAAGAGGCAGTACTAGAGTGCCTAAAGCTAATGCCGAAGAAATGGAACTAATAGTTAGATAGCGCCGAGGCATTGGCTAGGTTTTTTTTTTGCATAGCTTTCTTTTATTCGCTCCTCTCTGGGGAAGGCAGTGTAATGTTAGCTAAGCTTGTTGTCGAATTGTGCTCCATTGAAAAATCAATTCGATCCCAAGAGTATTCGGTTGTTTGATGTTCTTTTATGGAGTATAAACCAGTGCAATTTTTTTTAAAGTTGTCTATGAGATATTTTGTTTCTAGAACTGAATGTAAAAAATGGAAAAGTATTGCGCTATGACAATCCATATATGAGGCCATCAAACGCAAGTGGGAGGAGCTGGGCCGCGGGCAACCAGTGCCACGGCCCGGGGCCCTGCCAATTTTCTGCCCTACTAGTATATGCTTAAGTGGACCAGGGCTCAGCCCAACTGCAGCTGTACGTAGTCTGTACTGACATTGTTGAGTTCATATGCCTGACGAATTGAGTAGTTGCTGTCTAAATGTACAGGTCCTTAACATGCCGAAGAACAGACCAATCGTCATGCATAATACAATACTTGAAGGATTTGGTCATATATCTTCTAATTTCTGAGCAATATATGTCCAGCTGATGTGGAACAGATAGCGCCTGTCCAAGTGCTGTCTTTCGATCCAAGCTAGCAGTGGCCGAGAGATGACTCTCAAAACTTACTACTCCTATGTGCATCCTGGCAAAGGCAGCGAACAAAACAGCTAGCTGCTGCATCGATCACAACAAGAAATAAGCAGCATCGATCATGCCAAGAAGCGAGTATGGTAGGTTGCTTTGTTCTCAAGGCAGGTTCCCTGACAGGCCTTCTTAAGTAAAACCCTAGCTGCCTGACTACGAGGTGCATGGGCAGCCATTGATGGCTGCGCCGATGTCGAGGGCCGAGAATCTATGTATCGCGATCGACGTGATAAATACCGATGCTTCCGCAGCAAGCGTCGGCCTGACTAATGGTGGCTATGCTGTGTTTGCTTGCTACTTGCTAGCTGCAGCAATTGATCGGAATTAGGTCAGTCAGCCTGCAGCGTCAAGCGGCCTGGTTAATGGATTATGGATGTGTGTTTGACTGCGTGGATATGAAGGGACCAAGATATATAGACTACTTCATAATGTGAAGCGTACTTTAGAGTTGGCACAAGATCTTGCCTGCAGGTGCAGGAGAGATACTTCTGTAACGATTCTGGGGTTCTGCAATCAAGAATTCAAAATGGATGCATGTCCTGGTGATCGATGAGAAGAAAACAGGAACATCCAATGCTACGTGCTGAACTACTGGTCAGAAATCAGAAGTGTTTGCAATGTTAACTAGCGGAAGGACAACAAGCTACTCCCTCCGTTTGTAAATATAACATGTTTTATCCTTTGGCAAAAATTCACATGTGCACAAATGTATCTAGATATTTTTTAGTTTTCAGGTTCACTAATTTCAATATGCATCTAAACAAATGTAACAACTAAAGTATCTTATAATAAAAAGCAGAGGGAGCCTCACAGAGAGTAACATAAATTTCTAAGTTTCACAATATTACAAAATAAATCATAAACGGAGGGAGTAGCTAGGAGCGTCGATCCGAGACTTGGTTAGATGCCGGACCTGAAGATGTTCTTCAGTTGCTGGATCTTGACCGTTGTGTGACCCTTCCTGTCTAATAAAGTTCCTATTTCAACCGCAAAAAAAGAGAGCCTAAGCTGCAATTAGGTAGTAGATATGTAACTATTTTGCATTTAAGCTGTAAACAGCGATGTATGTGGCTGTGCATGCAAGCTTGGTCACCTAGTAGGAGAGAATTTGGGAAAAGGGAATCTTGGCTTCATGGACCATGATTTGTCGTTTTCTAATCCATGCGAAGACTAAGCTTGGACTGAAGTGTATCATGCATGGGTCTATACTCTATAGTGGTTTGGACGTGTCATATGGATCGTAAACTTGTATGGCTATGTCTGTAAATACAATGCAAAAAACTTAAGCACCAACTGGCCGTCGTGTTGCACTTTATAGTTTAGATCACACTTTAAAAATAAGAATCTTACAACAAAGAGATAACAAAATAAATTGAATGTTAACTCTATGAATATCTATAGTAAAAACTAAAAGGTTAACTGTTTACATGCCCAAGAGAACATAACAAGAAAATATATTTTTTATATGAGAGGAAGATGCACCGCACACTTTCGCCTATCAAAGGTAACACAACCTGTGGTGCTGGTATTTTAGAATACCTTCCAAAGAAGAGGAATATTTTCATTGACACGTAGGAACCCAAAAGTGCATAAACATGAAAAATATAGTAATCACAGACCATTTCTAAAGTTTAATCCTCTTGGTTAGGAGAACGGTAAACATGTAACAAAGGCCCATACACGTAGCAATAGGACGGTTCCCTGGAAACCAGAGACTTGGTCCAGAAAAAAAAAGGAAGTACGAGAGCTCTCATGGGAACCTAGCGCCCCATCTAGATAGGTCCCTATCCTCCTCTGGCGGCTTCGCCAGTGTCGGGCGGGGTGAGGAAACCGATTTATGAGTAGAGTTCTTAATAAAATAGTGTTTCAGTAGATTGATTAGGGTTTTAATATATGTTTTATTAATCAGTGGAGATGGCATCGTGTATAATAAGTAATCTTCAGGCCTTTGTTCGACAATCTGACTCGAATTGTGGTTTTAAAAGAATAAATTTGCCTAGATATAGTACTTTCGATCTTGCTTTGCCATATCGATTTAGATTTTATTCCCTCGTGGTGGTTACCGCGAGGAGAATTTTTCTGGCAATATATGTTCGGACAATTACATCCTCGACAACATTGATCCGTACTCTCCGCTCCCAGCAATGTCGACTAGACTGTCCGGTTGCTTTTCCCTGAAATACCGGTGTTGCTACTCTTGTCAATGTTGGTTGATTAATTTAATGGTTGTGTGCATGCACGTTTTGCATTACCTTATGAGAGAACCCTCGCCCTATAGTTATTTATAGGTATGGGATTTGGTATCATTGTCATTTTTTAGTGTCTGCCTTCAGAAAAGTACAAGACTGTGTCATGAAAGAAGAAATAGTTTGAAGATTTGTTCATTGCTTTTAGACTTTATTTTGTGGCCGATGTATCTTTATTCGGTACTATATAACATAGCATGGTATGGATTGTCAAAAAGAAGGTAAATATGTAACAAAAATGTTTGGTTGTAACCCATGAAAATGCATGAAATTTCTACAGGCATTATATGCTTGTCATAATTTTACAAGAAATAGAAAGGTCCATTAGCGTTGGAGTCAAAGAATTGTTTCAACGTGATTGATGCAGTAGTCAACATAGAAATCACAAGTGTGTGGATTTGAGTATACGCACACTTCTAAAAAACTGTGAGATATTTTTTGATGAGAGAAACTGTCCATAAATAGCAATACAGATTATATTATAATTTTTTATTTTAAAAACTATACACCTAATATCAAGAAAAAATGCCACCGGTGGCTTCTCCTAATGTCGAACCTCATGCGCAAGCGCCTATGCGTACGTGGTAATTTACGTGTCTTGATTCATTTCTCCCCTAGTTAGTTGTGCAGTGACCGTGTCTCTACGTTGCTTTGGTTCCCAATGTCACCTTGAGCAATGTGCTGCAGTGCGTACCACTTCACATGCGCATCTCCATATGTGTGATTTTTTACCACATGTGCTTTTCAGGATGGATATATGCATTCATAATTCAAAAACTTTGATTCTACATAGTGAGTCGATGTAAAGCATATTATCTAATATATCTAAGAAACTTAGCATGTGTTCCTGTGTCCATATTCATATATGAGGTTTTCTTTTTAGTATTCTGATTGTTATGGAGAAAACACATAAAAGTTCATATCATGCTGAAATGCTATTCGCAAAAAAAAATATCATGCTGAAATGCTAGATGTAACTGTTTCTTTCATACAAACCTTAGGCAAAAAAAGTCATGCTGAAATGCTAGATGTAACTATTAGAATATTAGAAGATAACAACAAAGAATGCATTCAACCTCGACAAATAAACTACCCCATCCGGTCCTTGTTATAAGGTGTATTAGTTTATCATATCAAAATTGACTATGTACAACCAATTTATTAGGAAAAATATAAACGTGTGAAATATTAATAATAAATTATGAAAATATATTTTCTAATAAATATAATTATATAGATTCATATTGTAAATGCTAATAATGGTTTCTAACAACTTCGTCAAATATAATCATATTTACTTTTTCAAAGAACCAATAAGCCTCTAGCGCATGTGTTTGATTGATGCATATGGCCCAAATTTATCACAATTGGCAAATTCAAAGAATAAGAAGCCTAATCAAAAAGTGTGATAAACCACACACAAACCAACTACTCATATAACTAGATTATCAATTCCACCAACATCATACAAGATATATGCTTATAAAGTGTAAAGTGGAAACTTCAGGCGTTACATTTTCACATGATATAATTCTGTCTTATAGTATGATTCATATCATAGTGATAAATTGACGACCTAGAGATATTCGTTGGACCTATAGTATAACCTCACCGCATGGAGTATTAATTCAACCTACTCAAGAAAATAAAAATAGGCGACGTAAACATATGAGCATCACGTACTAATAAGCGTAGGAGAAGCAAGTTGCGACATAAACTCCCTGTTAAGCCAGCCCAGTTACAAGCACAAAAAATACAACTCACCGATACACCTTTTTCACCACCCGGGAGGGGGAAAAGCCCTTTTCACCATGAACTGACTATTGCTCCTATTCGCTCATCCCAAAAATAGCCATTCAGTTGGGATGATAGAGAGTTGACATTGATCTACAGAGCTAGGTAGACGATATGCCACGTAGTAGTCATTTTCAAATTTACCTGGGGTGAGGTGCCTAATTGGGAGGAGTAAAGTAACCAATGCCATTCCTATGGCCAAGACAAGAGCACACGGTTATAGATTAATTTAAAGGGCGGTGAAATAAGTAAGGCTGTTTGCAGGGAATGGAAGAAGAATGGAGAGGTTGGGATTTGGAACAATGGAATTAGAGGTTTAATTCCTTGTTCCCCTGACTCCCACGTGCAAAGTCCAAATTGGAGTACAGTGAGATTCTACTGCATATTGGTTTACAAACTAAGCTCTTGCTCAGTTGTTCTCTCATATATATTTTTAAAGAGAAGAAATGCAAGACCACATCTCCCTTGATTATTATGTCTAGCAGGGACACATTTGCAAAATCACACAATAATGATACAGTACTGTTCCAGATGGAGACACCTAAATGCTCCTTCTGAGGCCAGTTTTGGGGCAGGTCCCCTAATCAAGGGACAAAACTCCCTTCTTTTCATTTAGTCCTTCCAAGACCATCCCCAAGACATGCATGCAAGCATATTATTTCATGTGCATGTACACTATTACTGTGATCCTATCAGTATGATGGTCAATGCTCTCGCTAAATAATTAAGCTAGCTAGTAGCACCAATAGCTAGCCAGCTCAAACCCATCCATCCCCGCACAGGCCAAACACACAGCGCATTTTATAGACCAAAGGGTTTGTCTTTGGTGAGCATCTTGGACTGCCTCTTCCAGCTGCATCTTTCCATATAACCCATACATATCCTCTCCCTTCAGTTGCACCATCACCTTCCTCTTGTTTTTCTTGCTTGTCTCTACACTTTGTTGCTTTGAGGAACCAGCGCGGAGCAAAACGGCAGAAGGAGATTTCCAAGGTTTGTGCTCATCCTTTAGTTTCTTAGCCCTCTGTGCATTAAGAGAAGGGTATATAAGGTGCAGCTAATTTGAGAGATCAGGCAAGCTCGCTTCCAATTGGGTTTTACTCACTGGTTACACACATGTTGTTTGGTTCTCAGATCTTAGGGGTGCCGAGGGATCATGCATCCGAATGGCGGCGCACTGTCGGTGCCACCAGGCTTCCGGTTCCATCCTACGGACGAGGAGCTCCTCTACTACTACCTGAGGAAGAAGGTTGCTTTTGAGGCCATAGATCTTGATGTCATCAGGGAGATTGATCTCAACAAGCTTGAGCCATGGGACCTCAAAGGTATTATATGATCAAGCTAAACCTGCGGTCTAGCGCCGGCCGGCTACCTAGATTGACTGATGGAGTGACAAACTAAACCATGTGTATCCTTCATGGCAGATCGGTGCAGGATAGGGACGGGGCCTCAGAACGAGTGGTACTTCTTTAGCCACAAGGACAAGAAGTACCCGACGGGGACGAGGACGAACCGGGCCACGACGGCGGGGTTCTGGAAGGCGACTGGCCGTGACAAGGCCATCTTCCTCGGCAGCGGCGCCAGGAGGATCGGCATGAGGAAGACGCTGGTGTTCTATGTCGGCAGGGCTCCCCATGGCAGGAAAACCGACTGGATCATGCACGAGTACCGCCTCGACGAAGACAATGTTGAGGTTCAGGTAGGCAAAATCATGCCTCATTTGGTACCAACAAAAAAAATGAAGCATTTTATACCAACAAAAATTGTGGCATATATTTTATGCTAGTAGCTTTGTTTACCCAATATCGATCTCTGGTCTAAAATGCAGGAAGATGGCTGGGTGGTGTGTAGGGTTTTCACGAAGAAGAGCTACACGAGAGGCATGAACCCGGCAGAGATGGCAGCGTTCGACGACGACGAGCTCCTCCACCCCTTCCCGGTCCCAGATGATTCCGGCCCCGGTGCAATGCAAACGTCGATGGACCAGAAGCACATCATGCACAACACCGGACACCTCATGCAGTACACCAGCAGCCAGCAGAACCACTATGACTTCCCATCCTTCGACGCGTCCATGCAGCTCCCGCAGCTCATGAGCGCCGAGCACGAACAGACGCAGCTCCCCTCCTTCATCCCTGCCGTCACCATGAGCTCCCTCGAGGTCGAGTGCTCGCAGAACCTGATGAAGCTTACTTCCAGCGGTGGCAACGGGATGCTCCACCATCACCACGGTGGAGGCGGCGACCCCCGCTTGGCTGCCACCGATTGGTCCATCTTGGACAAGCTCCTCGCCTCGCACCAGAACCTGGACCAGCTCTTCCATGGCAAGGTCACCGCCGAAGCAGCATCAATGACACCTTATCAGCAGCAGCAGCAGCAGCTCATGGAGCTAGGAGGCAGCACCTCCTCCATGCAGAGGATTCCGCTACAGTACCTCGGCTGCCAGGCCGCCGACCTCCTCAGGTTCTCAAAGTAGCTGAATGGAGCTTTGTTTAATTAGCTAGGTGCCATGTTAAACTGTTGATCTGATCAGCTCCTGTTTTTTCCTAAGACCTGGTTAATTTGATCATCATTCTATAGTACTATGGAAATGGATATGCATCTTAATGTATAGGTAGTTGTATATGTCGCTTCGAGTTTGCCAAAACTTGTTGAATCTGCAATCTCTATTCTCGAAAGACAAAATAGACTACAATATTTACACAGAATAGATAGGGACGCACGCAGCGTTAATTAGCTCCAAAAAGGTGGCAGATTCATTCAACAAATGACAAACTCGAAGTAACATATGCATTCATTTTTTTTCAAATCTATATATGGTGCACCGTGTGAGTTAGCATGCATACGATCTCTATTGGTTCTCATGTGGTTGGACTCGATGAGAGAACGGTCTATACTTGCCAGTTGCCTGCACTATGGACGGTTTGTAAGCTTAGATGGCTTTAGTGTATGTGTCTAGTTTCCATTTAATTCGATGTATGTTTGCTCACAAATGATTTTGTCTCCATTCATGAAACATAGGATCGAATCCGAAATGGGAAAACCAAGATCTGTATATTTGCTTTAGAGTTTTGCTTTCGACGGGGAGTGGGAGAAAATTCTAGGATTAGATTGATATGGCACTCAAATAGTATGTTCAATTTAATGAATTTTGTCAGATTTTACAGAATAAAATATGAAAAATGGAAGTGATATTTGAATTCTGATTGGTTTTAGATCCTAATGATTATATTGCCTCATTAATTGAGTTACATACCACTCCTGGTTGTAGCAATTTAACTAAAGTATTAATTTAATGGACAAACTACATGAGGGAATATGTAGATTTGCATGGGATTAAAGGAGATGGCTTGTTCTTAATATCAGTGGTTCTCCAGAGACTTTATTTTAAAAAATTACAAATGTTTGATTTGGCATTTTCTTCAAGAAAAACAAAGGGATCCATAACCCATTTAAAGATAACAGAGACAAAATATAAATAATATGAAATGAAATCCAGCAAATTTGTATGAGCAATTTCTTTTCTCCATAAATACTTAATTAAAATCAGGGACAAAATAACTTGGAAAAAAAGTTTCATGAAACTTAAAAAAACTAGATTTTTTTCAAGGAAATATTACTAAATTACTAGGACTAAAATAATTTTACTTACCATGGGATACGACAATTATCTGCAAGGAAAGCTAGCCTGGTGCGTGCAGCATAATACTGATGTTTTTCCACACGTGGTTCCAAGTGAGATATTGCAAATAAGACGAAATTGTAGCAAGACATGAGTTTTGGGGCAACTGCAACGAAAAAATCACAACGATTAGGGGGTTTTAACTAATACCCTGGACTATAGGGTAAGTAATAACACAAAATGTAATTGAGTAGATTACCCGGTTAAAAAAACTTACAAACGAAGCTGATATGTCACTAAATATAGGAAGGGGGCTCGGCTCATTTTAGACTTGAGCTAGTCGTTAAGCTGGGCTTAAGTGTACAAAAGAAAAGGAAATGTTTTTTTAGGATAATGCATTATCACCTTTTTGCGGCTACTAGTGTACTTTGATATATTAAGTATGTAAAAAAGGTTTAGTTTGGGTTTAGGTTACATGAATGATGCGTATTTCAAGTGTTTCATAGAGGGTTTGAATCTTGACACTACCACTACACTTTTTTTTAGATAAGGGGGAGTGGATCCCCGGCCTCTGCATCCAAAAGATGCACACAGCCATCCGCAATTATTTAAACGAACCAATTCAGCAAGTTTTACAGTTCATGGTGAAGGGAATATGCCCAAGAGGCACTTAATAAATATAGTTTATTGGCAATATCCCAATCGTTCATTATATGTTTTACACCATGCTATAACTGTATTAAGCGGAAACATTAATACAGGTGTGGTAGATAAACAACCAGGTTCCTAGTAGCCTCTACTAAGACTAGTTTCATTGCGCGATTGATGATCGAGGTTTTCCGATCATAGGGCATGGCGCCGGTCGGCAACGGAAGTCATATCGTTAGGAGTAACGATGTGATGGACATACCCAGTATTTATAGGACATAGTCATTACGCCTTAAGACCGTGAGACCAACTCTTATTATTATTTCTGGAAGATACTTTGATCGCACCAAACGTCGTATCTTATTTAGTATGACAATAACGGTGATACTTTTGGGTATCGGAAAGGAGTAGTTGAGACGAGAGGTCAACAGCGGGATTTGTCAGTCCGCATAGCCGGATAGATACTCTAGGGCCCACTCGGTGAGATTATGTCAAATGAGTTTGCAAACATGTGACTAGGTCACCAGCTGACATAATATCATAGACGAGTAGAAGATAGCAATGTCGGTAACGAGATCATGCTAGGTATGGAGATATCTGAGAATGATACTCGGACACGCTAAGTATCGCCATGACAAAGGGTTTAAGACTATACGTCCAGGTTTGACAGATGAAAGTCATTCGTTATATCTCAGGGGTTAATTCATGGGGTCCAGGCCTACGAGTTAGTCGTTGATCATTGAGGAGTCTTGATCATACCTGATATTATATCGAACCGCTAGGGTAACACACTTAAG
Organism: Poa annua; assembly: GCA_026929855.1. Classification (NCBI taxonomy): domain Eukaryota; kingdom Viridiplantae; phylum Streptophyta; class Magnoliopsida; order Poales; family Poaceae; genus Poa; species Poa annua. The sequence continues at coordinate 87,261,061 of CM049430.1, forward strand.
GGGTTTCGACAAGACAACCGGAAAGGAAGGAGATCACCGGGAGCGTCCCGGGAGAGGTCCGATGGAGATCGGGCAGCGACGAAAGAGTTTTCGGAGCTAGGAAAAATTATATATATTATGTTTGATATTAATTAGTGTAATTAATATGCAAATATGATTTTATATATTTATTTTCGAATTTATTTAGGCTGATTTCCCTAAATGGGCCTTCTGGTCGAAAGAAGGCCCATGGGGGGGAAACCCCTCAAGGGAACTTTGTGGGGGAGGCTTGGCTGGCCTAGGTGGGCCAAATGGGGCCCACCTAGGGCCGGCGCACCTGGTTTGGCCGAACCAGGCAATGGGGGATAGTCCCACATTGCCTGGCTGGCAAGGTTGGCTCCCCCTGGGAGCCTATATAAGAAGGGGCACCCCTGGCGTTTTAATTCACAAATTAATTCCCAATTTCTCTCTCGATCTCGTGGTTCCCTTGACGGAGCCGCGCCGAGTAGAGGAGGAGGATCTCTTCCACCATAGCCCGCTGCCGCGCTGCTGGTGTTCCGGTCCAAGTCTTCCGCTGCTCGTCCTGGACTGGAGCTTCGGAGGCCGTCGTCTCCACCGTATGTGTGCGACTCCCTGCGAGGTGCTGCGCTAGCGGTACTCGGAGGCCTACTTCCTCCACCCGACCTCGGGGTCATCTTCGTCGTCTTCGTCGCGCCGAGTTCTCCGCGACCTAGAGGTCGGCTACGGCGTCTTCATCGTCAACGCTTGTGCGGGAGCGTAATCCCCGCTATTCGGTCTACGAGGGTATGTATTCTGATCTCCGCCGTACTTCTATATCTGCATAGTGTAGATCTTGGCTAGTTTAAGGATATCGTTGGTAGGAAATTTTTTGTTTTCTGCACACGATCCCCTTCAGTGGTATCAGAGCCGATCTATCGTAGATATAGTTGTACGCTGTTAGAACCCGTGTTCTGCACGGGGGCTCCGTTCCTGTTATTTGCTACCCTCTAGCGTGCACTTGTGATTCCAGCGGCATCGAGTTGATGAAGCGGCCCGGACCGACTTTACGCGTACGCTTACGCGAGACTGGTTCCACTACTGACATACGGCTTGTACCGTATCTGTGGCTGGCGGGTGCCTGTTTCTCTCTCTTTAGTTGGCTTTGCATTTTCAATGGAGGGCCCGAAAGGGATGCTTAAACATGCAATTATTGGATCGTTGTTGTGGTCATAAGGTTCGTAGGTATGAAGCGGTTCTATTTACGAAAGCCCCGAGCCACGTAAAATATGCAAAAGATAAAGTAGAAGCGTCTAACTTTATTTTGCAGGGGCTATGTGATATGGTCAAGGTAGGTTTATTAAATTGTTTATAAACTGCGGGCGCCGAGAAGACCATGGCGTGATGGACTATATCACATTGCATTACATTTGATGTTTTGTGTGCATCTTATATTGTGTGATTGTGTGTATAGTATACATTAGTTACACGGCGGTAGATATATAAGATGATCCCTTCAAAATACCACTAGTGTTCTCCCTCCAACGCGCACCACCAAGAAAGTTCTACGTTATGAGGCAGGCCGTGATGATCGGGTGTCAGACATCTCGTCGTTCGCATACAGTGGGTGTAAGCCATGTTGCACAAGCGTCAGCGTGGAGGTCTTTGGTGGCGAGCCTAGCATATTCAGAAATATGGCCTCGGAACAGGAAGACCGAAAGGTCGAGCACGAGTCACAAAATTGGTGTGGCGGACGATTTTGTCTACTCTTGAAGTTGTGCCGCCGGCTCTGATGATGAGGGGTGGTGCAATGGATGGGGGTCGTGTAATCGCTTAAACGACCAGGAGGGATGTTCGTTTGAGTGGGAGTTCGGATAGTTATTTTCTAAAATACTAGAACTCAGAATATAATGAACAGAGTCTGTTTTGCAAACCTTTGTAGATATTAACCATTGTGATAGCATCTTTTCAAATTAGGCGCATTCCTGCGATTGAGAAACTTAAAAGGTTGGGTCCAAACTTCATAGTTTTATACTTTAGCTTGAGGATACTCCTTGTTTAAACCGTTAGCTCTTTGTGATACAATACCCGCTAGGAGATAAACCCGGAGATTCCGCTAACAAAAGATAATTTTGATTATCGGATTTTGTGCGGATGATATCATCATAGTCCAGTGTATGCTATGATCTCTGCCATAAAGAACCAACGATGGGTACGAGTCTTTAGATCGCGAACATATGATATGGTCACTAAACTCGGGGTACCCCAAACGTTGGGTTGATGAAGTTTATCAGTACGTTGACTGATTGTCTTCTCAATCAAGATGGAAGAGAATACACACATTGAGGGAGCACGTGGCGGTCATACTTAATGACGTATGTTCATGATTAATGAACATTGAGACGCCTCGCTCAGCTCAATCACTGGATGACAGACATCGTTGCCAAGTGCAAATCCTCTGTCATAGACTATGTCATGCAAGGGGAATCGTTCACCTTCATGGTTCTTGATTATGGTGGAAGTATCAAGAAGATGAAACAGATCGCCGGAAGTCATCAATGATGATGGTGTATACATGATATACATGTTATGAATGTTTTAGCTAAGCAAGTGCTCGCAGTAGTGACTAAGTCTTGAACTAGTCATGTTTTGTGAAAAACCAGGTTTACTGCTTGAGTAGCTTGAAAGGATGAGGCGACATTGCGTGTTGATAACGGCAGTCAAGTTGTTGTGACGGCCATAGACACTCTCCCTCTAGATCTACCATTTGAATAAATTCTTTATGATCGGGTGTTGGTATGATCGTTACGAGTGTGTCTCCTCTAGCGAGACACTTGTTCATACATGATAGTGACAAATTTGTGTCCTATATTTATGGAGTAATGATCATATGCCGATTTGAATTTAGATGGTAGAAGCTCCCACATTCATAATATTAATGCCAAAGGATACAAACTTAATAAAGACACCACATATGTGTGGCACTACCGTTTAGTCATGTCAATGTTATATGCATTAGCTCCACACTGGATGGACCTACAAGTCCTAAGATTTGATCTTTTGACACTTGCAAAAATAACTGTGACACCGTTTTCAGAAAACGGGCATATAACTTATTAATAGTCATACATAGAGATGTATGTGGTTCAATGAAGTAATTGACGGGTAGTGGAGACCTTTATTTCGTGAACTTCACTGAACATTTTGAGTATAGCTTGTTGAGAATCATGCATATGGGTGTATGTGAATCAATGAAGTACTTTAACGTGTAGTGAAAGTCTTTATTTCATAGACTTCATGAATATTCCGAGTAGATATATGGATATCCACTCCGGGGAATGTTAGTCTGAATTTTTGATTCGATCAAACGAAGTTCAGAATGAAGTAGGAAATAAACTTAACAAGAAAATCAAATTCCCGCGATGCAAATCGAGGAATGAAGATTTGAGTTATAATGTTGGCACATCATTGGAAGACTTGTGAGAAGAGTTCCACAAATTACGTCGCATGGAACACCATAGTGTGATGGTGTGTTAGGGCGTCGTAATCGCACCCTGTCGGATAGTGTGTGGTAAATAAATCTCTTACCGAATTATTGTTATCATTAGAGTCATATGGTAGAAACGTAAACACTCGCGTTAGCAAATAGGGAAACCATTTGAATCCATTGAGACAATACCATACGAGTAATGGCATGGCTTTTGAGCCTGGATTGTCGTTTCAGCAATTTAGTGTTTCGATGTAATCGAACCTAAAATGGATTAATCTTTGTAGTATACCCTACCTAAAGAGTTAGTTGGGTACATGTCTCATGACATAGGCAAAATCTTTGCCGGGATATACCTTGCGAAAGAAATAGTGTCTTGTCCGAGGGTATAAGTGAGAAAGAAAGTAGAGCAAGACGAAGTTGGTGAACTTCCTCTCCAGACATCAGAGTGGCGCAATCGAAAGTGTTTTCGGTGTCAGGCTCCACAGCTTGAAAAAGCTGATGATTCAAAATCATGATGTTCTGAGCTCATACTAAGAGCGTAGGCATACGAGGTTGTGTTCCACACTGTGTGTTACGACAATCTTGTTATGAAGGTCATATTAATGGAATATGATAGACCTACGAACTACGAAGAAGAGATGGTGGACCTAAGTCCGAGAAATGGCTATGAGTCATTTATGATCCGAAATAAAATCCATATACGTTTACCAGGTAATGACTTGGGAGATCTTCTTGATGGCATCTAGGATGTTGATAGTATATGGAGTTTTATGAGAGAGTAGATATTAAGCAGATTCGATTTGTCGTGAAACAGTTCTGACAGACCACATGAGACTTTGTCTCAAGTGGCGAAGCCTAAATCTATTCTGGGTCGTTTAGCAATTACTATAATTTCGAATGAGAAATTGATAGATGGATGAGAAAACCATGGTTCTTAATAGTGTAATTAAGAATGGTTTGTAATTCTAAGGATGCTAAACATGTGTGCAAACTTCGGTGGTCCATTCATGGGCTGAAGCAAGCATATCGGAGTTGGAATCTTCACTTTGATAATGTGATCAAAGGATTTTGGAGTTGTCCAAAATAGTTGAAGAAACCTACATTTGCAAAGAAGTGAGTGGGAGCAAAGTAGCTTTCCTTGATCTTATATGCGGAAGGCATATTTGAGTGGGAGCTAAGTAGCTTTTCCTTGATCTTATATGCGGAAGGCATATTTAAGTGGGAGCTAGGTGTCATTTGTGATTCTGTATGTAACGACATATTGAATGACACAGATCCTCTAGTATAGTGTAAAGGATTATTTAAGTGATTAAATTTTCTATGAAATGAAGTTAGGAGTATTAGGCATCCGATTTATAATTGTACAGATCAGAGGGGGCTTAATAACATTAAGTCGGAGTATTTCCTAAGTCAGGATTCTGAAGTGTTTCAGAAAAGGACAAGCGAAGAAAGAGGTTCTTGCTTGTATGACTAGGTAAAAGATTAAGTTAATCTTGACTTTTTCAGTGATAGAAAATGATGTTCGATATTCTCTATGTATCACACATAGAGTCTATCAGGCTGAAAGCTCGACTTGGTGTGACCCGAGTTCTTGGTTGAAGAACAGGTTCTAGAGTGATCCTTGTGTGGATCAATGGACAAACGTTAAGTTTATTCTTCAGTGTCTATGAGAACTGAAGATAGGTTTTCTAGTAACGGGTAAGAGTGGAATGGCAACTTGCCGTAAAGCGGTTACGATGATGCAAGTTATTACACTGACTCATACGACTAGAAATCTCGTATAGGAGATGTCCTTTGTTTTGACGATAGACATGGTTAGTTTGCGAAGTCGCATATGAATGCACTGTCGCATAATCCACATAGGTATAGAAATATATCGCAACTTTATAAGTAGCAAGTGTGATTGGACTGAGCAGTTTTCCGAGCGTAGGTGGTCCCTTAATAGATCTTTCAGACTCTTAAGGCGCATGCTACGCGAATGCTCGAGTCTCACTCCATCCACTGGGATATATTTCACCGTCATCGTAAGATACGGGTTGATGTCAAACTAGGTGACATAGAAGTGTTGCAAAGCACATATAGGTCTCAATGTGTGAGGTCTATTGACTGTATTCCTCTTCCACGAGGCGAGCAGGCACCAAGATGCTATGGGTGTTGAGCTTTTACCAGGTTGTAAACTAGATTAAGTGTTACTCTAGTGCAAGTGGGAGACTGAAGGGAATATGCCCAAGAGGCACTTAATAAACATAGTTTATTGGCAATATCCCAATCGTTCATTATATGTTTTACACCATGCTATAACTGTATTAAGCGGAAACATTAATACAGGTGTGGTAGATAAACAACCAGGTCCCTAATAGCCTCTACTAAGACTAGTTTCATTGCGCGATTGATGATCGAGGTTTTCCGATCATAGGGCATGGCGCCGGTCGGCAACGGAAGTCATATCGTTAGGAGTAACGATGTGATGGACATACCCAGTATTTATAGGACATAGTCATTACGTTTTAAGACCGTGAGACCAACTCTTATTATTATTTCTGGAAGATACTTTGATCGCACCAAACGTCGTATCTTATTTAGTATGACAATAACGGTGATACTTTTGGGTATCGGAAAGGAGTAGTTGAGACGAGAGGTCAACAACGGGATTTGTCAGTCCGCATAGCCGGATAGATACTCTAGGGCCCACTCGGTGAGATTATGTCAAATGAGTTTGCAAACATGTGACTAGGTCACCAGCTGACATAATATCATAGACGAGTAGAAGATAGCGATGTCGGTAACGAGATCATGCTAGGTATGGAGATATCTGAGAATGATACTCGGACACGCTAAGTATCGCCATGACAAAGGGTTTAAGACTATACGTCCAGGTTTGATAGATGAAAGTCATTCGTTATATCTCAGGGGTTAATTCATGGGGTCCAGGCCTACGAGTTAGTCGTTGATCATTGAGGAGTCTTGATCATACCTGATATTATATCGAACCGCTAGGGTAACACACTTATGGGGTTTCGACAAGACAACCGGAAAGGAAGGAGATCACCGGGAGCGTCCCGGGAGAGGTCCGATGGAGATCGGGCAGCGACGAAAGAGTTTTCGGAGCTAGGAAAAATTATATATATTATGTTTGATATTAATTAGTGTAATTAATATGCAAATATGATTTTATATATTTATTTTCGAATTTATTTAGGCTGATTTCCCTAAATGGGCCTTCTGGTCGAAAGAAGGCCCATGGGGGGAAAACCCTCAAGGGAACTTTGTGGGGGAGGCTTGACTGGCCTAGGTGGGCCAAATGGGGCCCACCTAGGGCCGGCGCACCTGGTTTGGCCGAACCAGGCAATGGGGGATAGTCCCACATTGCCTGGCTGGCAAGGTTGGCTCCCCCTGGGAGCCTATATAAGAAGGGGCACCCCTGGCGTTTTAATTCAAAAATTAATTCCCAATTTCTCTCTCGATCTCGTGGTTCCCTTGACGGAGCCGCGCCGAGTAGAGGAGGAGGATCTCTTCCACCATAGCCCGCTGCCGCGCTGCTGGTGTTCCGGTCCAAGTCTTCCGCTGCTCGTCCTGGACTGGAGCTTCGGAGGCCGTCGTCTCCACCGTATGTGTGCGACTCCCTGCGAGGTGCTGCGCTAGCGGTACTCGGAGGCCTACTTCCTCCTCCCGACCTCGGGGTCATCTTCGTCGTCTTCGTCGCGCCGAGTTCTCCGCGACCTAGAGGTCGGCTACGGCGTCTTCATCGTCAACGCTTGTGCGGGAGTGTAATCCCCGCTATTCGGTCTACGAGGGTATGTATTCTGATCTCCGCCGTACTTCTATATCTGCATAGTGTAGATCTTGGCTAGTTTAAGGATATCGTTGGTAGGAAATTTTTTGTTTTCTGCACACGATCCCCTTCACATGGATCATAGAGGGTGGCTACAAAGATGAGCCAATCAAATAAAAATGAACTAAACATCAAGTCTTCTAGGATGAAGCCACCCAGCCCGACTGAAAATAGCCCGCACGACTGTCAACATACGGGTACAACCAACATCCATGAGACCACGCTGATCCACCGGCAACAGGAATGACCATGAGTGGATCCAAAAACATGCCTTGTGAATGACCTGCAAATAATGAATAGAAGTTGTTTTGTTAAAGACCACATCATTTCGACAATTCCAAAGAGCCCACAAAATGGCCGCTACACCAATTCGAATGCGAGCCTTTGTCATCTTATCTATCTCATTCAACCAACCCCCAAACAAGTTCACAATACTTACAGGAGGGTAGACATTAAAAGTGAAGTATACTAAACACCATACATCTCTAGCAAAAGGACATTTAATAAAAAGATGCTCAGCAGACTCATCCGCATCACAGAATACGCACTTCTTACATCCTGTCCACTGTCGTTTATATTTCTGACCAACAAAAAATAAGTTAAGTAATTACTTTCTCTTGTTTTTGTTACAAAATTTAGCATTGTCTTATTTTAGATAGCTATGTAACTATGTTATGGTTGGCGAGTAACCTGAAAATGCAATCTTATAAAAACAGTTATGGTTTTTTTTTACCTCCAAGTGATAGAGGTGCCTTATATCTCACTGGTTGTTTTGTTGCTAGCTACGAAAAATTCTCGATTTTATTAACATGTGCATTTTACCTATCAGCACGAGTTAGTCAATCGCTTGACAACCATGCTTCTACAAAACTTGGAACTTTGTCCTCGATTTGACAATTAGGCCTTTTAGATTTTTTGTTCGCTATAACTGTTTTGACTTTGTGACTAATAATCATAGTTAAAACATCCAATGCCACCATGCTTCTCCATACTTGCTTGCTTCGCTAGATCAACGGCATCAGAACGCGGTGCTGTACAATTTGAGCCGTTAATGTAGACAAAAGCTCTTTTGCCGTACGGCCGCTTTGTTTATCAAGACCCATGCATTTATCTATGCTGTGAAACAGTGTTACAGTTAGAAATCAACGCCTGATGCGTCACGCTTCTTCCTCCTCGCCACCGAATTAAATTAATCGCCTAACCACGCATATCAAAGTTCATGCTTATGGAATAACATTACCATAAAAATATACTACTGCCTGTCTAGCAGTACTACCGACCTTAGCTTTTCTTTGTACTCTTGGAGAAGAAAGGGCGGGTGCTTGAGGGCGCTATTGCGGGGTTACGGCCTGTGGGTATGGTTACCCTTTTGGGGGCGCTATTGCGGGTACCTTCGACACGCCAAGGCTCCGGGTGAAAACCTTTGACCTCTGGTCTCGAGGACGGCGACGTGCCACGTCATTACCCTCTTGGGGGCGTCCTCGTGGAGCTACGGTATCTCGTGGGCTTATTTTACTGTTCCTCGGTGGCAAGCTTGGTGTTCCTTGTTCTTTTTATTTTCTTATCTTTAATATGCTTTGTAAGAGGTCCCCTCATCACATTGTATCGGTTCAGCCGTTGTGGCTTTATTTATAAAGCGGGGTTACGGGCTGTTTCGTGGAAACATTGGCGCTTGTGCTGCAATATTCCAATGTTTGAATGCAGCAGCAGCACGCCACTGACTGTCCAGGCTCGGTCTCAGGTCTGTGCAGAGTCAAACGAAGCAGCTGCGAATATGAAAACATATACTTAACAGTGGTGGCACTCCAGACCAGTGTTACCATTTTTGAGTGTGTAAATATCAATCAGACGTGTGGCTAAGACTGCAAAAAATGGCAGTGGTTGTTACAGTGTCGCGTGGACGGCTAAGCTTACAACAAAACCTAACAAGGCACCGACCGTGACCTGTGCCTCCGTGTGGCCGACGGATTCATTCAACCGCTTATACTCCTCTGTCAATACAGTTAGCTCTGGTTCTGAGTTCGTTCTCGGTAATTTGGCCGCGGCGCTGCGTCTTGAGAAGGGCATAGTGTCTGAACGTTGTGATGCGGATGCTTCCTGGGGAACAGAAGCCATCTTGCGGTTCGCGGGAAGGGGTTCAGAGGTGATATTCAATAGGTCACCAGCGTCCTCCTGATATTGAGTCGTCTGATCCCTTAGGGTCCATAACTTGTTCAAAACCCTTGCATGTTTGCCCACCTCTCTTCTGACTCCCTATTGATAACAAGCATGGCGAGCGTCAGTTTCAGTGGTTTTGGTGCTTATTAATGAAAGAGCGTCAATAGATTATAAATCTGAAACAACCCCTATCAAGCCTTGTGTAAGATCCCTTCTGATCATTATTAACAAAGCTCAGACATGGCGTCAACGTGGCATAATCAGTACAGAGGATAAACAGACGAGTAAATGCTCTGCCAATGTACCCTGGCAACATAACGATGTACAGTGCACCAGTACCACTACCTAACATACAAATCCCTTTTATCTAAAAAAACTACCTAACATACAAAAATGGGTACTAACTGAAATGCTCAAACTTTTTTTACAGCTGCATTCCACAGCAAGCTGAAACTGACCCTGTTCAAAAACACTGGTAAAGAATAGGAAGTGCACCGACTATGATCTCATAAAGCTAATATCTACAATTACTAACTGGGGGATAACACCATCTTTAATGGTATTCACCTTTTAGAAGGGGAGGTATTAGAGAGGCGCTACGTTTTGTGTGAACAAGTGAGCAAATAATCGGAAGTAACGAAAAAAAACTCAAGACAGATATACCTGAATGTCACACTTCATGTAAAGATACATGATAGTGCTTCAAATATCAGTGCAAACTGACGTTCTTTTGGCCGCAATATATCAGCTAGCATCAGGTATCTTACATTCATACTACGCTATCTGACTGGTGCTAAAAAATATTTAAAGCTCAACTTATTTTTTTTAAGTGTTGGAATTGCAAATATAATACAGAAAAATGTGAGGAGATGAAAGGCAGTCTACATGGAATGTCTACCAGACTCAAGAAGGCAAAGACATAAAGCGAATGTATGGGACCAATATCTTTTCTTTATGGATGTGTTTTCTCTCTTAAGGAACGTGTGTGAAACATGATTGTCAAAAGTATAGCACCTTTCACCTCCCAATTTTGTGAAAACAGATGCAACAGCTATGGCCAGTGGGGAATGTAGGCCAATATAGTGGAAATGAAGAGTCTGTTTCGGATATTAAGAGAGTCACATCCCTGATAAGGGAACATGTTCTAAAGGTTTCTACTAGGTTTGTATGAATAAATGTGAAAATTGAGTGTTGCATAATTTGGGGATTTGGCAGACCGGACTAGCAAAAAAACTGAATCACAGCAGATACAGTTGAATGATAATGATAAGTTCACTGACGTTCATAATGACCAGATTTCTAATTTAGCATGCAGACATAAAAAACAAAATAAAAGCATTATATCCACTATACCTGGGCGTCATACATTACAATCGACGCAAACACCACCGACATCCCGAATATGGAGTCTGCAAACCCCCTGCATTCTAAACCCCGAATTAAGCATGAAAACATACAATCTATGGACAAAAGCAAGCTGAAACATATAAAACCCTGAGCTATAATAGTTTTAATGAAGCTAACCTTTCGAGTGCAAGCGACGTAGTGACTGCCACAACCGCCTACAACATGAAGAATAATAGTTAGAACCATTTGACATTTGAATTGTTAACTTTGACAGGAGTTAATAGCTACCTCACAAACATATAGAGTTGTACACTAGAATAAAGAACTAATATGTTGGGATAAGACCTTGCTTTGATTCCTATTTGAATCATTCGATGGTATATGTTTCCTGATGTAACCTTTTATTTTACATACTATAAGCATCTCAATTAACAATCAAAACACCATCTTAATCTTAACTGTTGATTTGTGATCCTAACTATGACGGTGCAATTAGAAATGTGGTGCTGGGAGTATAGGATAGTCAGCCTCTGTACATAGGCAGAGTAGTGTGTCTGGACTCTATTTGTCTCCTATTCTGACTCAGACATACAGAAATAGTGGATGCCTCGCTGTAAAATCCCCTGGTTGTGACATTCCTCGTATGGGTGACCATCACATCTGAGCACCCTGTGGTTTCACATCACATGATTCGGGGCTGAGGTTCGTCCGTGCATTTTTGAAAGGACTGCAGCTTGCAATGGATCTTCATTGTCCGGCTATCCTCGAAATGTATTGCTTCTTTGTGCATTGGCTACTTTCCATGACATCTTTGGACAGGTTTGCGCTTTTCAATTTGAAGGATGAAGCGGTTGGTATGATGGAATGCCTCCAGGGCATTCAGCTAGTAAAGGTTACAAGAGATGCGAATATGGTTGCACATGCCATTGCTAATACTGTTTGCAATAAGCAGAGGTGTCTGGGTGTGTTAACTGATGGATAATGGAGTTTGTGAAATGTCAACAATGACTGTATGAGTGTTGGTTAATCGATATATGGTTGGTTTCCAAAAAGATAAAACCAAGAAAACTAGCCTCTGGAAATAGTATTTGACTCCTGTAAGGCTGTGAGCCTGTGACTATGTCACCAACACCACACATGGCAACGCAGTTACGCAGGAGCACAACCTTACCTCAAACAGGGCCTATACACAACCGCAGTAAGGCAAGAACACGATAAACTACAGTAAATAAAGCTCGGGGATGAAAGTCTTACTGCGGAGTGGGTGGAGGGCATCCCCCCTGACCGGGCGGCGACCCTGATGATGTCGATTTTGCCGCCATCCCTGCCGGAAGTGAAGGGCTTCGACAGCTGCCCGATCACGCTCGCCGCCGTCGCCGCAATCAGAACCTTCAGGGAACGAGACGAGACCTCGCCGCAATTAGTCACCAATCGAAAGAAAAACAGGATACTGGTCAGTCAAAGCCGGCGACCGCTGGCGAACCTTGTTGTGCGCGAGCTCGGCGAGGTCCTCCAGCCCGAGGTGGAGGGAAGATGCGACCTTTAGGGCCCGCCGGCAGCGCCGCGCGTGCCTGGGAGGAGACCAGGAGGAGGAGGAAGAGGTCGCCGTGGAGGGGAGGAGGGCCATGGCCATTGGAACGGTAGAACCAAATGGCTTCCTCCTTTGATCTATCTTAACAGTACTCTCTGTCTGTCTTATGTTCTGACTTAAGTACTGTATAAATGTTTGTAGCTTAACAGTTGCAAGAGCATCTGTAGTCTCTAATAAAAGAAAATCCCTAAATAGTCTTGGTGTGATGTCTCCATCTTCCGACACCTAAATATTAACGCCAACTCTAGCAATTGCCCATATTTTTACTTGGTAGATTGTAGAATTGACAAAACTTTGAGTATGCTCGCCCAAGTTTTAAGCGCCACTTGCATATGCCCCACTACTTAAAAATGTATTTTAAAATGTCAAAAAATAAAAACATTTTTTTAGATATACTTCAGGATATTTAATGTTAGCATAAAATTCCCGAAGAAAAGGCATTTCTTGTGACCTATGCAGAAAAGATAAATCCGGACACTTAAAAATAATTTTATACAAGATATGTTTTTATCTTTTTGCACAGGTAATAAAAAATATTTTTCTTAGCAAAACTTTTTATGCTAACACAAAATATCCTTATGTATAGCTGAATTATTTTCTAATTTTTCAGACATTTTGAATATGTATAAAAATGTTTTTTTTTAATTTATGTATAAAAATGTTTTACACAACGGATACATCTACAACATGACCTGAAACACCGTGTCCACCTTTTCCTCGTCAATGTTACACGAAAACCTCGTCAGAAGGGCAAATGCGTGCAATAGTTTGGATAGCTCTGATGACAGCAGCACTGTTAGTCATAAGATTACTTGCACGGCACTGAGACGGCAAAAGTTTCAACGGCTGGAAGAGGGGGGAAAAGACAAGCACGACAATGTACTACAGGCTTGGCAGTTTGCCGGTGATGTCACAGCATACTATGCCAATTGCCAATCATGCACCAATCAAGAACAGAACACGGCGTCGTTTCCGAAAGAAAAACAGAGCCTGTAAACATAACTCATAACCGCCTGCAGCCGAATGTCACCAACGGTGTCAAGAAATCAAACCATACATGAGAAAACAAGAAAACGTGCATCAATAACAAAACCATAGGGGGAAACTCAACAGCAGCACACACATCACATGTTCAGCGCTGACCATTTTGGTTAGTGGCATGTGGATCATATTCAAAAACAAATGTGGCAGCTGGTGAGTTCTGGGGACCAATGTGCACCAAAAAGGAAGAGTTCCATATCAACATGACTCTAATAACAACACTTCCAAGGTGAATACTGGGAATGCAGCACGGTGTAGGGTGTCTTATTAATGCTCCCGCAAAGGTACCATTGATGAGAGGCGACATCAGAAGACACCACCTGACTGCAAGAAAAAAAAATGTTTTTCATGTTAGAGAAGAACATACTTCATAATGATGCAGACAAAGTGAAATAGATGTCAACACACATTGAGTCCATTAATGTACAGAAAAGATCATAGGGAATTCAAGTATAACTGCATTGGTACCATCAAAATTTGAGTACACATTGAAAGATAAGGATAGCAGAGTGTGCAATGCATGAACTGCAGAGGTAGGGCACAAGGATAGAAAACCCATTTGACAGTAATCCTAGAAGTCACAAGGACCCAGTCTTGGAAAAGATTGCATGGCAAACAGCTATATCCTCTGACAAAATCCCTTTTCTGATTCATGTATATGAGTCCATATCAACAATTTTTATAAGTGAAAGAAATTCCAAATGCCATGGATTTTGATGGGGTCCACACAGAGACTCTATTTGAGGAACTGACTACCTAGTCCTGTGACTTTTGTTTACTAAGTAGCAAGTGCAATCTGTGACATGTGTGACTTCTATCTACTAAGTAGTAAGTGCAAAAAAGTACAAGCCACTCCCCAAAGGCAGACAACAGATTAGGAATAACCATGATGACTGATTATGCAATGGTAATTAACTAGCCTGTCAGCATTATTCACAGGCTTGAACCAACAACAGATAATGCGTTAAGCACATGGTTTTTAAGGCGACGCCTTAGCGCCTTAAGAGGAGGGGTCGCCTTGGCGCCGCCTAGGAAGGCGCTTTGGACGCCTAGGTGCCTAAAGCGCCCCTTTTTGCAAAGTGGAGGGTGGGCGCCTTGACGCCTAGGCGTCGCCTTGAGGACGCCTTTAAAACCATGGTTAAGCAATAACGGCATCATCATTCTGCAAATTTCATGTGCAATAGCATGGGTCCACACTACTTCGTAGCAGTAACCGAAAGACTGCATGCAGAATCATACAGTATATGTGTTGTATTTCAGCATCTGTAAACGGCCAACGTACCATGATAGCCTCAATCTCTTCCTCAGAGAGTGGTGTGCGTTTGGGAAGTTGTGAAGCTGGCCCTCCAACAGCATTATGAGAAGGTGCCGAAGGAACATCTGATTTAAAACGATAATTCTTTTTCTCCCCAGAAGATGGTGCCGCTGTTTGAGCTCCTGAATATGAAAATGTAGATTGTTAGTAACACCAATTTCCATGTACTATGAGAAGTATTTTGTGTTAGGAAAAAAGGTACTTTGTAATGATACATCCCAGTTTACAATAGAAATAGTGCTCAAAATAGTGTCTAGAGGGCAGTGTTGATGTCCAAGCAATATAGTTGGGGATTTCTATAAAAAAAATCCTGAGGTTGATCAACCATTGTAGATATCCCCAAGTTGAGTGGCTTCTTGTAAATTTTCCCTGAGTGGCTTTCTTCGAAAAATATAACTGTCCCTGGACAGTTTTGTACTCATTAATTTTATAACCTGACACGACGCATTCCTTCTGTTTGCTTGCTCGCCTGGATCTATGCTCTCGCAGCACAAACGCCCGGCAACACTGCACCAAGGAGCGCCGGGTCTTTGCAGCAGCGACAACGAATCCAAGCGACCAGGCAAAACTCATCCACCGCCCCCAAGCTGAAGAATGCTTCCACGAATCCGGCTATAACTTATCAGACTGCCTGACAGAGCTTGTCCACTGAGGGCCGATGACGTTACTGCTGCCAGTCAGTTGTGGAGGGACGCACTGCGTCTGCTCCATGAAGTTGTGCTCTTCATGTGCTATAAGCGCCATCTGCAGCATGAGAGGCATGAGGTGGGCAGCAAGGCAGGGTCTGTGGGGCGTTAAAGGAAGCCAGACTTATTGCTGGGAAGAGGGGCAACAGGATGTCTGAGTTATTACTAGAGGGCAGCCATGATGGGGCCCCTTGTCTGGATGTGCAATCTAGGAGTCTGCCTGCCTCGCAAGTATTGATGATTTAGCCTATTTTTCCTTGGGGTTCAAAGCTAAGTTGGCCGGAAACGGATAGAGTTTCAGGAAGGATTTGGCTAGTTTCCCGGTGTCATATATTTGGCAGTGCTATTAGTTTTTTTTTCATAGTCATTTAGACACGTTTAAGTGTAGGATGGGCGCCCCATATAGTTAAAGTTAGAAATGACAAACATTCTTGGCAAACATACAGAGACTGCTCAAACTTTTGGAAATTGATAAAGATCAAAAAACTTAGGGAGAAATCCTTCCAGAGGTATCTTAAACAAGTTCGTTTGTCTTATTTAGCAAAATAAAACACCTGCATAGCAGCTCCAGAAATGCAGTGAAATGCCAACATAGCATGCGAAAAACTAGGCATTGCAACACTGTTACAGTATTATCAGGCCAGGGAACAATCCATACATTCATAGCATGTGAAAAGCAACTCATTGCAACACCTACTGCAAATGATGTTTAGTAGAACAGGAAATAAGAACTGTCCAATAACAGGTGTAGCAGGCTGTATAGCATGGCACCTACAAGGGCTATGAAAGTCAGAGAAGACAGCTTCTCTTCTAATCCAGAAAACAGGGTTGATTATTTTCAATACATTCAGCACATGCACACATATGGCATACACTGCTCACTGGGTCACTAAAATGACTTGTATCAACCTCCATACACTAGAGATGTTTGTACAGATTAGTTAGCACGAGGCAGCAACAACAACCCTAAATCTGAATGATATAGCACCATCTGTAAAACAAACAACTACAAAGAACAGTAGAATCAAGAAAACACATTGCGGTTGGATGGTAACGCACAAAACCTTCTCTTTTCCATCAAGTTCCTTACAAAACTTATGCCTAATATATCTCAACTCCATCTATATTAAGTGAAGAAGAACCACTAAAACATAACTTCCAATTGGCTTAAACTCTGAAAAGCTGCCTGAAACCATCAGCCGTAGGATCTCGTGCACATTCCTAATTTATGCGGCAAAATAACATCTAAAGGCAAAATTATGTTGCAGGGTTCAATCGACTGCTTCAGGAAGCAGGCGCCCAACCACGGTTTACCACCGGCAATTAGCAAGAAGAACCAAAAATCATACTGGTTTACTTGCGGATTCGAGAATCGAGCGCTTACCCAATCGGGACATTAGGGTCGCATGCTGATCTGCAGGTTTCGCCGCTGCATCAAGGAAATCAATCAAAAAAGCGCGAAACCCAAGAATTAGATCTCCGGCAAACTCTACCTGGACTAGCAAAACCTTAATCCCAACACGAATCGAAGGGGAAAATGGAATTGGGGGAAAGAAAGCACCTGGTGGGGATGGGGCTTTGAGATGCCTCTGGGGGAATCTGATCAGGGGAATGCGCGGCATCTTTGCGTTGGGAGTTCGGGGGAGGAAACGGAAAAAAAATTCCGAAACAGTTGTCGGAAATTGGCGAAGCTGAACCTGTTGTTCTTCTCCGGTTCGTTGTTTTGTTCTCCGGTCCCTTTCTTGGGGTGGGAGGCAGAAGAGGACCAGGGAGGGGCGGCGGTAGGTTTTGTGAATAGCTCCCGAAAAATGAATACTTCGGTTTAACTGATGTTTAAATTTTTTTAACTACTCAATGTCTTGAATTTTAAAAGTGGAACCTTCATTCTTTTTTTCTGAAGGCTGGAATCAACAAAGTAGTTTTACAGGTACTGCGTCGAATCTTATGCATCCGAGGCATTCGTGTATCCTATGCATCCCTGCAATCTGAACCCAACAATCAAAATCCAGTGTCTCACCTCGAATCAAGAAAATTTTGCATTTACATACCTGCTTCTTGATTTAACCGTGTCTTTTGTTTTGTGTAAAAATCCCCCTAACTCCCTAATCCCCGAAACCTACCTGACCTGACTTGCATCCAATCTAGGTATTGTGAAACCTGACCTGGTACGGAGGCTCTGAACGACAGCGACCCCAACGCTATGACCGGCGAGAAGAGGATTTGGCGTACATAGGCCCTGACTAGGGCACGGCAGACTGCGTCGGGGACGAAGAATGGAATCTCGCTTCCGGCCACCGCGAGCGCGGACGCATGTCATAGTGACCGAGCCTGCCGCCGGCGTCGTCATCCGAGGAACTAGCCACATGTTGTTTAGAGAACGGGGATACAGGACGAGAGACCGGTTTGATTTTTAGGTACTAATTTGTAAAATTGACAGCCAGATGTGGACGGTTTAGTGTAAAATTTCACACGATTTAGATCGTCCGGCTGAAACGATCGGGAAGCAGGGATGCACAGATCGATCAGGTTCACATGTCCATAGAAATATTTTGATTCGAAGAAGCCGCTCAAAGCACAATTGGTCTCGTGTCGTGCACCCGGTCGCACGGGGTCTCAGACGATGCTTCCCTCCATCCTTTCAAAATCAAGAAACGCGCCGTCACACTCACACCGCCGCCGTCTCCGTCGTCCACTCTCCTCTTCTCTCGGCAGCGCCACAGACCACCCACCCACCACCGCCATTGCAAATGCATCATCACCACCTCCAAGCTCCAACTCCCACCTCACTTCTTCGTCCACTCATTCCTACCACCACTACACCTCCATCCTCAAATCCTGCGTCGCGGCCGGCTCCCTGCGCGCCGGCAGGCAGCTCCATGGCAGGCTACTCGTGTCGGGCCTCGGCTCCGACACGGTGCTGGCCACCAAGCTCGTCGATCTCTACGCTGCCCGTGGCCATGTGGAGCACGCGCGCCGCCTGTTCGACGGAATGCCCAAGAGGAACGTGTTCCTGTGGAACGTGCTCATCAGGGCCTACGCGCGGGAGGGCCCCCACGAGGCCGCCGTGCAGCTCTACCGTGGGATGGCCGAGCACGGCGTGGAGCCGGATAACTTCACTTACCCGCTGGTGCTCAAGGCGTGCGCCGCGCTCCTGGACCTGGAGACGGGCAAGGAGGTGCACGAGCGTGTCTCGGACACGCGGTGGGACGAGGACGTGTTTGTGTGCGCCGGTCTTGTTGACATGTACGCCAAGTGTGGGTGCGTGGACGATGCTCGGGTAGTGTTTAACGGGATTGATGTGAGAGATGCCGTGGTGTGGAACTCGATGATTGCTGCGTATGGGCAGAATGGGAGGCCAGTGGAGGCGCTTTCGTTGTGCCGCGACATGGCTGAAAATGGGGTTAGGCCGACAATCGCCACTCTGGTGAGTACAATATCAGCGGCAGCTGATGCAGCTGCTCTACCTAGAGGGAGAGAGCTGCATGGGTTTGGTTGGAGGAGGGGTTTTGGGCAGCAGGATAAGCTCAAAACTTCCCTTGTCAATATGTATGCCAAGAGTGGGTGGGTTCAGGTTGCTCGTGTTCTCTTTGATCAACTCACGATGAGGGAACTTGTTTCTTGGAATGCCATGATATGTGGATACGGGATGCATGGCCATGCTGATGAAGCGCTTGAACTTTTTGACAAAATGAGGGTTCAGGCTCAAGTGAATCCTGACAACATCACTTTTGTTGGGGTTCTATCTGCCTGCAACCATGGAGGGATGGTAAACGAAGCAAAATACTTTTTTGGTCTGATGGTGGATATGTACTCAATCAAGCCAACGGTGCAGCACTTCACTTGCCTCGTGGATGTTCTTGGTCACGCTGGTAGGTTTGATGAAGCACATGATCTCATCAAGGGGATGTCTATTGAACCAGATTCAGGGATATGGGGTGCACTTCTCAATGGATGTAAGATTCACAAGAATGTTGAACTAGGTGAGCTAGCCCTCCAGAAGTTGATTGAGCTTGAGCCTGAAGATGCCGGTAATTATGTGCTTCTATCAAATATCTACGCTCAGTCTGGGAAATGGGAAAAGGCTGCAACAGTGAGGAAGCTAATGACCAATAGAGGCCTGAAAAAAATTATTGCTTGCAGTTGGATCGAGTTGAAAGGGAGAACGCATGGATTTCTTGTTGGGGATGCATCTCATCCTAGATCAGATGAAATTTATGAAGAGTTAGAGAGATTGGAAGGTCTTATGAGTGATGCTGGATATGTGCCTGACACCATGCCAGTTTTCCACAATGTGGGAGATGATGAAAAGAGGAACATGATGAGGAGTCACAGTGAGAGGCTGGCCATTGCTTTTGGGCTCATTAGTACACCTCCTGGGACAAAGCTTCTTGTGACCAAGAATCTTCGAGTTTGTGAGGATTGTCATGTTGTCATCAAGCTGATTTCACAGATTGTGCAGCGTGAAATCATCATAAGAGATGTTAACCGTTACCATCACTTTGTAAAGGGTGAATGCTCTTGTAAAGACTACTGGTAACCTTCACAATGAATAAACTAGTTGAATTTGGCAGTATAATGGGGACAGTCTTATAAGGGTTGCACTCTTGTGTGGCAGAAGATATTCCTATGCGAAACAGCAATATTTGGCCGTAAAAGCATAGCTCGTTGTTGAGAAATTCAGAGGTGACAGAAAATCTGTAACTGTCTGTTACTAAGTCAGAGTTCACTGCAATGCTTTTTACCAGACAAGCTAAGATGCTTACTAGGCCAGCATCAAGTTGCAAAATGCAAAGGTAATTGTTTGTTACTCCAAACTCAAGTTGCAGACTGCTCAACTTAAGACCCTGTCAGGAGAGGTGCAAACTCAACCTTGGGATTCATGGTTTCTACTGGTTGGCACTTTTATACACACCCCTGAAAAATTCATATGAAGAGGTCAACGGATGAGCCGCCTTCATCCCAGTTTCTCGGAGCACACGATCGAGGAGGGAAACTCCGGCAGCCGGGCGCTCTACTCCTCCTGGGATCTACAGTCTACACCACCGGCGGCCACCGTGTGCAAAGAACACTGACCAGTGACTCAGTGAGGAGTACAGTAAACTACTGTAGTCAACCGACGGCCAGCGCTGGTCAGAATTCAACCAAGGAAACATGTGCTTTCCTTAGACTGTTATTCATCGACCTATATACTCACTAGTCATTAGTGAGTACTCCAAAGGACTATGAACTGGTCCACTTACCATGTTGTTTAATGGGGATTTTGTTTAATTAGACCGAGGCGTAGATTTCGGTAGTTAAGAACAGAAGTGTGGAGCGGAAGCACGTTGCAGTTGACCAGGCCGCTTCAGATTTACTACATGGAACACCTTTGATCTTTGTAGTTTGCACTAGTGTAGTATATCAGCAAAGCATTGTGAATCGTATACACTTCTGAATTTTATTTCATTTCCATTACAAGATCTCACTGCCAAATACACACCTCCACGCGAGACATGCCTCTTGACCATATGGTAGGACTCCTAATTGATGATATATCAGGAAATCTCAAAATGGTACCGAATTGTGCTTTATACGAACTTGAGTTTTTCGTACTAATTTGTGTCTCTTCTGTCATGTTTACTCTCTGTTTACAGTGTAGTGTTTCTTTAAACACTAATGCTATCATTTTAATCTTTTGATAAACTATTGCATTTTTATACTTCCATAGGTACATGACCATCAGTTAACCTTTCATTGACCACATGTAAATTTCATTTCTTCCAACTGATTGCAGTGAATAAGCAGTGCACATCCAAAATATTTGTTGAAAAGTTGTTTAATTCACTATGAAGGAGGGTATCTTCTTTGTTTAAACAACATGTGTATATCAGTTTACGAAAAAGATAAATCTACTGAGTAGGCGGTTGGGATTAGTTAATTCTCATATGCCTTATAATTAGTAAAACCGTCTGCAAATGCAACACAATATAAAATAAATCATTAGTGATAGATAAAAGTTAACACGCAACAAGAAAAAAATAATAAAGCAAGACATAAGTTAAAGTGGAAACCCCTGTTTAATTGAGAAGCTATAAAAGATAGGGGTGTCTAGAAGATTCAAGAGCAATTTGTATAACTGATGAAAATAGCGCCATCCCGTTAACTAGTACTAAGAAGCAAGTTACATTTTATTTTGATACATATCCAAATATGGAAATTGCCTTCTGAGAAAAAAAAAAGCGAATCAAACATTCAGAAATTTACACAAAATTTTTTAGACCCGCATATTTTACACAATTTTTTTATACCGGAAACGAGCTTTAGTAGGCTTTTTTTCATGTATCGTGCGTCCCTCTCAAGCATCAGAAAAGGCTATAGTAGTTAGCATGAAAAGCACATCGTTACGCCGTAAAGCTGGAACTAAAAGTGCTCCAAATGAAACATTTCAACGTTCATCCACGTTCAGTATGGTGAAAGAAAAGGACTGGCACTTGCAATACGTTGGATGCAAAAGACGAATTGGTCTTTCACCTAAGCCAATGGCTGCACATGGGGGCGCACGGGCCTCTAGAGGATAACGCAAAATGGCGACAGCTCCGTCGTTGAGCACGACCCTTCTCTGAAAGCAACCACGCTCCTCCGGCCAAAAGTTCGAAAATCGGCTTAAAATACGCCCCATCTACAAGACCAGGGGGAGACCGTCCTAAAACAAAAAGGTTGGATGTTCGAAATTTTAAAATTTTATTTGAACAAGTTGCCAGCCGTTTGATTCTTTTTATCGACGATGTTTGGCAACCGAAATCATTTTTCATCAAGGGCATGAGTGGTTCGTGCCTACGTGTGACGCGTGAGTGGTCCCGCTCACGTTCTAATTTCTCATATTGTTTCATGGACTTTCTCTTCCTCTTTGCGTCACGGCCTTCATGGTGAGACGACGTTGGTGGCGGTGTTGTGGAGCCGTGGTGAAGAAGACGTCGTCGAGACTAGACTTAATGATGGGGGTGGGGGTGCTCGCCGAAAACGAGATCTGATGTTGGGGAGAGGATAAAAGGATGACTGATTTAGCCGTGGGCCCGTGAAGGAGCTGATTTACTTAGAGCGAGCCGCGGGTAGGGGCGGCAGACAGTTCAACCTAACAACGGGGGTTTAACTGGGTTTAACTGAGATAAAAAGGAGAACCAAAATTAACGGGTAACAAAGATCGATGAAGAGAGACAAGTAACAGTGAAGATACGTCTTCTGCAATGAAGCCGCCAAGGGAGCTTCCTGTATGACTTCATGGTATCGATGAAGGACTGGTCATTCATGCATGGAATAACCATGGAAGTTAAGCAGGCCCGTCAGAGTCATGGCTTGGAGAGTTGGAGATATACATTATCTATCAGGGATGGATCTGTCACATGTACGTACCCGGGACGTACATACTACGTATGCCTAGACGTAGACGGGCCGGTATATACATTCCACACGAAATGAGGAGAGGCTGCGACGCAGAGAGAAGGACTGGGTGGAATTACTTACGTGTTAGAAATTGTTTGTGTAGGCTCTGAATTCCCGCAAGAGAAACAGATTCAGGAGGATGGAATTCTTCTGCGCAGGAGAACGACAAGTTGGAATATCTTCATTTCTGTACCAGTTGAGTCGATGGAATCCAAGCTAGTGTAGCAGCCTCGGAGGAAAGCAATGCACCCGTACGCACGTATTGCGGTCGTTGGTGCCTGGGCAGTGTAGAGGTGGACGTAGACTAGTTTTCTAGAACTACAATTGCTATGATCAGTCTACGACCATGTGGCGGCTCTCGAGCTCATATGCTGAGTTGATAGCATAAACTACTAGTATTCAGACAAAACTATCACTTTTATTTTAAATCGTATGGAGCTACCCCACTTGGGGGGGGGGGGGGGGGCGCGGTTTGGTCTCCCTCACTATTGACGATCGACGGCGTGGGATCCGTCCATGGGGTGGTGGCGACCCTGATGGAATGTTCATCGCGCCGACCGTGAAAGTTTGTTTACCTCGTTGAATGCACGGTCAGTTTGTTCTCGTTCTATGTGTGCTCCGGGGAAAACCCTGATTCGAGTGTCCCAAACTGGATGATGTCAACGTTCTTGTGTTGTCCCTTGTTCGAGCATCATCTTTGCAATCACTAATTTGGCTGGAGGGACAAGTGTATTCCTTTAGTAGATAGGTGCAGATGTATGTGTGCTTCTTGAGTGATGGCCTAGGTAGAGCAGTGTGACATCTACTACACTTGATGACGACGAGTTTTGACAACACGGTGCAACGCGCCTCGGCTACATACGTGGGATGATGGATGCACGTAGCACGGTGGCGTTATCGACGGCAACCCTTACATTGTCATTGTGTTGATCCATGTCCTAAAAATTGGTCGGTAGACGGTGACAGTGGCTTCTGAAATGTGCGCATGCAGTGTGCGTTGTCAGTTGTACCTGCTTGGGCTCCCGGTTCGTTATTGTTGGGCGGTCTGGTGAGGTGTAGCGATGAAAAATGTTGTGTGGTTCATTTGTTGGGTTTTACCCCCTTTTTGAAAAGAAAAGAGCCCGACCATGTATTGTACGTGTGGCGGGTGGCGGCTAGGCTACACGTCTACTGGACTCGTGGCCTTTGTTCTTGGACATTTTGAAATCCATGACGGTCATACTGTACACAAATATTGATATGAACCTCCCAAACAAAATAATCTCTTTGAAAAAATACTCCCCACAAACAAACGTGGTAAGCGACAAACTTGTTTGGAAATAAAATTGCGTGGTTTTGTCTCGAGTCAGAGCATCGACCCGGGAAACAGGCGTCACGCACGCACGCTCGTGGTTGAAAAAGCGGGTGAGCCGTAAACATCACTCGCACCACCAGCTTCCCCGGACGTACGTAGGCTCAAAAATTAATCTATCATCATCAAGATGTTTGACCGGCTTGAATGTTAAGCATGCATGCCTCGATACTCGGGACTAACCGAATTAACCGGGGCCAAAAGTTGACTGCATGTTGCTTTCGCCTTGTGGAACCAATGGAGTATCGCTTTAGCTAGAGCAGCTTCGTGGTTCTTTTCATCCAAGTTGCTCTGTGTTTATATATGTGGAAAATAAGGACAGAGCAAAAACTGAGATGAAACAACTTAGTACAAGTTACAAGTTTACAACACACCGGTAAGAGATTAAGCTACCACTCTAATTAACATGCTACTACGGTACAGAATAGTATAGTGGTGTTCATCCTAAATCAGACCACTGGTTACTCAAAAAAAAAAAAATCGATCCCATGGAGAGGAACACAAAAAAAGCAAGAAGCATCTCCAAGGACCGATTTACACCATGCACGAACACGGGCCACGGCCGGCCGGATCTGAGCACGAAAATGCTAGCCGGTCCAAGGTCGCAGATCGATCGGGCTCTGGTCGCGGCAGCGCAGCCGGGAGGAGTTCGTTCCTTGTGCGCCGGCCGGCTAGCTAGGTGGCGTCGACGGTCTCCGGGCACTCGAGGATGCACTCGAGCCGCGGGCGCCACCCGTCCGCGCGCGTCGCCGTCGGCTTGCAGTCATGGGCACCGCCGCCGGTCCGTGCGGCGCCCATCTGGCGGAGCACGTCCTCGAGCCGCTGCTCGCCGCTCTTGAGCTGCGCCATGAGCCACTCCAGCTCCGCCCTGGTCAGCACCACCTTCACCTTCATCCCAGCCGCCGGCGCCTCCTCCACCACCTCGTCCTCTTCCTCCTCCTGGAGCAGCAGCACCTCGCCGATGCTCCTGGAGGTGGTGCCGGGCTCCTCCGGCACCACCCGCTCGCCGCGCCGCCGCCGCGTCTCCTGGTGCCGCTGCTTCTTAGACGACGCCTTGTTCAGGCAGTTGCCCATGGCGCCCGCTCGCTCGCTCGCCGGCCGGTCGAGGAGGTGGAGTAGAGGGAGCAGCTAGAGCTAGCTGGAGCTGGCCTTGGTTGAGGTTTTGCTAAGAGGTGGCAGGAGCGGAGGCGCGGGGCGTTATATAACGGCCGGCGACGAGAGCGGCAGCGGCCTTGGGTTTGGGTTGGTGCGTCGTGCGGGTAAAGGGTCGAGGCATATGCTGCGTGCACATGGTGGGGCCGGGCCGGGGGACTGGTGTGGTGTGGTTCGGTGCGTGGCCCCTAATAAACGGTAGGCACTTTTTTGCCTTGGCTTTGCTTTTGGTTTGGTCGGTCGCTGGCAGCCGTGTTTTGCAAAAGAGAAGAACAAAATAAACATCGAATTGAATTTGTGGATGAAAACTAAAATAGGCTGTGGTTGACATTTGACAAGTTTTTCTCCAACGCTTGGACGCATCGTGAACCGTTGGTTCGTCGCGGTCCGTTTTGCGTCTCAATGAAAGCCTAACGCGAGGGCGTAGATTGAAGCGCATCCAATTTTGGTCAGTCGTGTGTCCTGTTCGACGTATTTCTGGGTCAAATTTGGGTTAGGTTTACATTGTCACGGACAGTGACAGAGCCTCCGTGTGTCCGCCATTTGTCCTTCCACTGCCCGTAGCTCGCTGCCCATATGATTCCCCAATGGATTCCAGTGTTGGCCCTTTCGGCGAGCATACGCGCACAAAAGCAAGAAATAGCAGGCCGGCGAAGTTGCCTCACGTAGGAGTATGTCAACGCCGCGTCGTTCACCCCCCAAGTCCCCATTCTGGGTACGTGGTTCAACAAGGAGCACGGCCTGCACCGGCAGTTGTTGTCCACGCGGGCTCTGGCGCCGCCCACCGGGTCGTTCGTCTCACCCGTCACACCTCATGGTACCTAGAGCACCAGTGCCAACGCCGCCGCACGTTGTAGTAGGAGAAGGAGGAGGAGGAGGCCACCTACGACTCCGGCCACGACCTAACTCCGACTTGAAGGCCACACGGGAGGAGTTCGAGATCAAAATTTGAGGGTGTTATATATCTTCCAGACATTTTGAACTTTTTTCCTTTGGCAAAAGGTTTGTTTGGTGGGACAGAAAGTCCAGAGACGAGATCTCCAGGCAGGGCATGTGGGCTCCCTCCGGTTCCTCGCGGGACGTACTGGACCGGGCCATCGGCAGCATGGTGCGGCCACGCGTGCATGATGAATCGATTATCGATCCTCCGGTTCCGTCACCATCATGCGTGCTTCCGCTACACGCATGCACTGCCTCGGCCGGGAATGGATCGATCGGTGCACGACAGCGCGGTGGACTACTCGAATCGATCTGGCTGTTCAAGTGTCCATCGTCCATCCATCATGCATTGATGCACCCTACCGCGCGCAACCGGTTTTCATCAAATCTGGCTACCACTGGCTTTTGTTTGATGCGTGCCAGTTGTTTCGGGTACATGCATGCATGGTTTGTGTCTGCCAGTGTTGGTCCAATTTTCAGTGCATGCAAAATCATGTCAGGAACGCCGATGTTGCTAGTTTTGCTCATGTTGTGATCTCTGTAACTCTAACAGTAAAGCTTTAGGCACCGATCAAAGAGCAACGAATTCAGTATTAGCATTACTGCAATACACTTGGCAGAAGAAAGCACCCGCACGTCAAGCCACATTGCCACGGCTTCGTGATCGTAGCAGCGTTGGGGTTGGGGTATAGGGGACGTGGAGGTGGAACCATGCGTGCCCAACTAGCCGCACGTGAACGCAAGCCAGTACAAATGGCCCGTGCACCTCCTACAACTCGTAGTCGTAGGATATCGGTCTGTCTCGACTCGTAGCGTGCTCACGGGCGCACACACGCTACCTGCTCCTTCAGCTAATAATATTGTCATACACTTATACAGTACTACGCCGTATGATCAGTACAGCCTGGACAGGACAATCGATCGGCCGATCGACATGAGCGGCAGATTATATGTCGGATAACATGACAAAGTTGGTCCCATGCATATGGACAAAATTGGCGGCATGCCTGGTGATTAGTGGTAGTGTGTCAGTTGGAAAGAGCATAAACAAGGACAGTGTGACTCGTACTTGTACGGCCGTGTACTTATTACAATGTATCTAATCTACTACCACTACTGTTCCACGATGAGTCTTTTAGCGAGCTAGTTTAAAGAGCATACTGTGGAACATAGGGAGTAAGTGTTAGGACCCGCTAGGAAGAAAGAAGGTGTTTTCCCTCGTTGGGAAGAAAGATGGTGTTAGGGTCTTGAAGATGCGATGGAGGTGGACCATGCATGTTAATTTGCCTGTGAGAGGGTTTTCGTTCTAAAAAAATCATTTACTTATAGGTGATGGTGAGGCTTTGACGACATCCTAAAGTAAGAACTAGGTCATACCGCCCTTTCCCTGCACTTGCGGTTTACTTATGTAAACAAGTTTGGTTGAGCACGCAGACGGGAACCAGTATAAGTAAATATTTATGTGATCAATTCAATGCCTCTTTAACAAAATGTACAATTTTTTCTTTAATTTTGTGGGGAAATGGACAATGAGGAGTGAAATTGTTTTCCAAATATTACAAAATAGCATGGACATAGTCACAAACAATCAGCAAATACATTAAACCACACCACATTACATGAATACCATGCTATATCTTGTAACTCCACTGCCGATCAAGGCATGTTCAACCACTTGTAAAAAAACGAAACATTACCTCTGAATAACGTTACTTGGTTTAGTATTTAGGGTTTAGTGTTTAGGAAGAGGCTGGGTGTCCCACCTCGACAAATAAAACAGGCATGCTCATGTATTCATGTGAAAATAAACATTGATTGTTTTTTTAGAAAAGAAGCAGGCATGCTGTCGCTGCAGGCAGCTACTGACAGTTTGTTGTTAATTTCTGCTTCCTGCAGCCATGTTTTGTCTTTGGACTGATTACCCCTCTCTCTCTCTTAATTTTGTTTTGTTCAGCTGGTTGGCGATACCGATACGTATGTTGGACTGTTCTGTGGGGAGACGTATTGACTGTACGACTCGAAGTCTCAGTCGTCGTTGTAGATAGAGTATACTTTGCACGGGAGTGCAGATTATTCAAGCTTGTTTGTATATGTCGACAGTAACAGCTAACAACCGCGTGCTTAAACTGTGTGCAAATAGATTGTTGGGATTGGAAGATAGGCGAAGGGATTGCGAAGGATTTTTTGGTCCTTCATTTCAAGTTTCTGCAATACATGCCATTTTGTGTATTCAGGACACGCTTATTTAAATACAACATTAGTTTATAGTTATGTACCTTGCGATGGCTTAAGCATTACACCATCATTGGAACAGTGTTCAATCAATGTCGGAAAGAGAGAAATGGAACATTTTTCCCGAAGAGGAGCAAAAGCAGAGTGCTTGTGAGCTTGTCTCATCATACCCGCGTCAACCATAGGTCAAATCAAATGACTCACAAGTTAGATTTGGCCATCACGGCAGGTTGGTATCTCCTATGTAATCACATAGACCAGTCAATACGTCCAAGTATTCATTCTATAAAAAAAAATACGTCCAAGTATTCCCTAATCCCATGAAACTTCCAAGATGATAGAATTCAGATGGGTGGTGCACACACCCTAAATTAGTTGTGCCTTTCCTTTAAAGGCTTCTTTTTTTGAGAGCACACAATTGTGTGTCTTACTTTTGTAGAAGAGGAACAAGAAGTACAAGAGCTTTCTAGTCTGTCGAAACAACCTAGAATAGCAACACCACAGACTCACACAAGCCAAAACCTCACTCTATGTTATGAACTCCTACTCCTCCTCCTAATCCAGCTTGGCTCCAAAGCTTCATATCAGCTACAATTTTTGCAGCCAAATCATCCTCGTTACATTGTAGCGTAATGTTGTCGAAGACTCTCGCATTCCGTTGTTTCCAGATGTTCCAATAGATGAGGAGCACCCAGGAATCAAACCGTTTGCGCTCTTTAGCAACCAGCCTCCCTCTCTCGCGCAGCCACCAGGACTCCAGCTGATCATCTGCATTGGGGATGATAAGCGGCCAGCTTATAGCTCCTCGGCAAGCATGCCACACCTGTCTTGTGTAGACGCATTTTACCAGCAGGTGCTCAACCTCATCCACCCCTTGCGCGCACAGGTGACAGGCATCAGCGTGGAGCTGCAACCCATGTCGGGCTCTCCTCTCTGTAGTCCATATCCTATGCCTTGCAGCTAGCCAAATGAAAATTTTATTCTTGAGTGGGGCTCTGCATTTCCAGATGCTATCAGCTAGAGGCGAGCTGATCTGCCCCTGGCAAAGCATTTTGTAAGTAGATTTAGTTGTGTAAAGCCCAGAAGCAGACCACGGCCATCTGAACTCGTCATTGAGTGATGTATCTCGCTGCACCTCGCCCAGTTTCAGCCAGAGAAACACCAGCTGCCGGCTCGCGCTATCGCTCAGATTTTTGCCTACATCCGAAATCCAACTGTTACGTGTGAGCCTTGTCTGCACAGTCCTAGAGTTTTTGCGTCTGGTGCCCACTGTAGCAAGGAGATCTGGCGCAAAATCTCTGATGGCTTCGCTGTTTATCCATCTGTCAGACCAGAACATAGTCTTGCTACCACTGCCAACCTTGATCTCGATCAGACTGTCAAAAACCTGCTTGGCTACACTATCTTTGAGTGCAGGCAGCCCTTGCCATGGCCTGTCAGATGCCGTGCGGCACAGCCACTCCCACCGAACTCTGAGCGCCAATCCTTGCAGCTTCAAGTTCTTTACCCCTAGCCCTCCGAAGCAATATGGCTTACACACCGTTTCCCAAGCAACAAGACACTTGCCGCCATGGGACTCCTTCTTGCCAGCCCAGAAAAAAAATATCATCCAATCGTTTGCTGCCTCCAGCAGCCACGCCGGAGCATCTGCCACCAAGAGCTGGTGAATTGGCCTAGTAGATACCACAGCTTTGATCAACGTGAGTCTTCAGGACGTTGGATTAATCCCCGCTGCCAAGCCGGCACTGATGATATGATCCTATCAAGAAACGGCTGCCATTCTGAGCGCGTCAGGGGTCGCAACGCCAGCGGCAGCCCTAAATATTTAATGGGGAACGGAACCACTGGGCATTGCAGACTATTACTGACAAGCATCTTGTCTCCGTCTCCCTCGCGGATGAGTGTCGCTGTGGATTTATTGTAATTGATCCGCAGCCCCGACGCCTCGCCGAATATCGCCTGCATAGCTTTGATTACTGTCATGTCCTGAACAATTGGATTTGCAAAGATCACGACATCATCGGCGTATATTGAGACCCGCTGAAGTGGTGTGGCGCCGATCATATCAGCAAGCATACCATCATTCGCAGCGCTGACAAAGAGCTGTGACATTACCTCCATATCAAAGATGAATAAAATTGGTGACGATGGATCTCCCTGTCGTAGGCCTCTAGCATGCACGATTTTGCGACCTGCCACTCCATTCACAAGCAGTCTGGAGCTAGCAGTGGAAAGGAGAATAGCAATTCGCGCACACCAAGTCGCACTGAATCCAAAAGCTCGCAAAACCTCCAAAAGAAAGGACCAAGAGAGAGATTCAAATGCACGTGTGATGTCAAGTTTTAATAGCACACCTTTTTGACGCCGCAAATGAATTCTCCTGGCCATCTGCCGAACTAGCACAAAATTATCGTGCAAACTTCTTCCACGAACAAAGGCAGACTGGTTGGCACTGATAAGTGTTCCGATTTTTTCCCGTAATCGAATTACAATGATCTTCGAATATATTTTAGAAACTCCATGCACCAAGCTTATTGGTCTGTAATCCCCAACGGTCGCTGCATCAGATTTCTTTGGTATTAGAGTGACTAGAGCCGTGTTTAGCTTCCCAAAATCCCTGCCATCTCCCAGCCACAGCTTCAAAATAACTGCCATTATGTCTTGCTTAATAATCGGCCATGCCTTCAGATAGAACAGCCCTGGGAATCCAGCAGGGCCTGGTGCGCGATCGTGTGGTAGTTCCTTGATAGCACCCCAGACTTCCTTCTCTGTGACTAGCGAATCAAGGTCAGAAAGGTCTACCTGTTGTAGTCCCAAGGCCTCCAAATCAACGGTGAATTCGCGATTGTGAACCGATCCCAACAGCTCTTGAAAGGCATCAGAGAAAGCCTGCTCCTTGGCCTGCTGATCAGTGATGACTTCGTTCCCATGGCGGATGGCAGGGATGAAATTCCGTTGCCTTCTGCCATTGGCCACCAAATGAAAAAGCTTTGTATTGGCATCTCCTTCTTTTAGCCAACGAACACGGGATCGCTGCCGAGCAATGGTTCTTTCAAGGGAACAGAGACCTAGCACAGATTGTTTGACAGTCCTCCGCAGCCATCTCTCCAAAGGTAGCAAAGCTCTCCTGTCTTGTGCAGCATCAAGTCTGGCTATCACCACATTTGCAAGTGCAATTTGGAGTTTGACGTTCCCCGTTGTCTTCTGTCCCCAGGATTGCAAGTGCGCAGCAAGGTTCCTCAGCAATTCATTCAGACGCTTAACTAGATCGACAATGGCATCATCACAGCACCAACCCTCTTGAACTGCTTCTTCAAAGCCAGCTAGCCCGGGCCAGTAAGCTTCAAATCTGAACCTCCTCTTGGGCCGCAATGCAGCATTCAGCGATAGGTGTAGCGGCGTGTGGTCTGAAGCGTTAGATGACAGCGCTTGTAACAAGCTGCCAGGGTAAAGCATCTCCCAGTCCACGGTTGCAAGGGCGCGATCAATGCGGGTCATCGTGGGGATCTCCCGCTCATTACTCCAAGTGTACAGTCTCCTGTGAAGGTATAGATCCTTGAGTTCATGTGCATTGGCAAACGCTCGGAAGCGAGCCATTGTTGAGGTTCGCATTATTTTTATCCGATGCGTGCAAGATCATATTATAGTCCCCAATTGCGAGCCAAGGCCCCGGGCACAGCGAGCGCCTATCCGCAAGTTCCTGAAGGAACTGAATCTTCTTGGTAGTGGCTTGTGGCCCGTACACCACGGTAAGCCACCAGTGTTTGTGGTCTAGCGTTTTTACTTCACCAGTAATGGCGAAGGAGTCAAAGCTTACATTGGAAATGGACAACGAAGCTGTTTTCCAAGCCATCAAAATTCCTCCCCGGGTTTGAATAGCAGGAAGATAGACAAACCCGTCGAACGCGGGGCCTAAGCACTCCATGACCACGAACTGGTCAATTACCTTCAGTTTCGTCTCCTACAAGCAAACAATGCTAACATGAACTGAATCCACCAACTCTCTAACAGCGCTACGCTTAGCTCTGTCATTAAGCCCCCGCGGGTTCCAACTAAGTACTTCTGGGTTGCAATCCATAAACAACATAGCAGAAGACTCCAGCTAGGCGCATAATTACTGCACGCTAAACGCGGCTCCAGGCTCCAATGTCGCGAGGGTATCCACCGGAGGCAGTGACTTGCCAAAAATTGCAGCCACCACCCTTAGCTGCTCGTCCTTCATCGGCGAGTCAAAAACTTGTTGGAGTTCCAGCATTGCGTTCTCATCAGGTTCGATGTCAGCAGGAGAAATGTTTAGTGCAATCAGCAGTGCCAACTCTGCAGTAGAGGCCTTCTTGGAGGATCGAATTACCGGTGTGTTACCACCGAACCTGGTGCTTCTGCGTGGCGTGTATGGCTCTGCATTTGCACGCAGTGGGTTAGCCGCTTCCACAGCACGCAGCAGTGGGGGAGCTAGCTGCTTGAGGAGCCCAGCGCAAAAGCTCTTGATTCGTCCGAAAGCCACTTGTTCAGCCTCAGACATGCCTCCTTGCTGTGCAGGTGCACAATGATTCTTTACCCTGTCGCATGTAACCTCCTCGCTAGAACTCTCAGAGCCCGAGAGCTGCACTGGGAAATAGAATTCCGTAGATTGGCGCCGCGACATCTCACCATCTCCATTACGATCCAAACTTAGGCTATCCGAGTAAGAGGTCACGAGAAGATGCTCAGATTCTACCGCCGCTGCAGTTACAGACATATCTGTTGGCAACGAAGGTGTCGCACTGACTAAGCGGCTTTTCAAACTAACACCACCAGTGTCTCCGGAGTTTATCATGCCCAAGCCCAGCCCACCTGTAAAGACCGCCTCACACGGTTCCCGCGCAGTGGCGTCTTGGCATCTAGCAAGCACAGTAGGCTCAAGGATCAAATCTTTGTCACTTCCTGGGATCGGCCGCTCGTTTGAATCCACCTTGGGGTCTTCTGGTCGCACCTGAGCTGTACTCCCAACGGCCAGCTCCACTCTGCCCCCTGTCTCCAGACCAACTTCCTTTGGGACAGCGATCACCAGTACTTCGGCTTCGCATTCCTCATGGCGCGTCTCCACGCGTCGACGAACCATGGGAGGGAGCTTCCAGGCGGTGGCGGGGGCCACCGCCTGGCAGTACGACCGGCGCATGCGACCGCCTGCGCGATTGCTTCCATTGGCCCCACCACGATTGTCCGGTACCCCAATGCGCCAGCAAGGACGGCTTGCAACACGGCCAGCGCCGCCGCCGCCTTCGCCGCCACCACCGTGCCTCTCAACGTCGGGGTGGCCGCTGTGCCCACTGCCAGAAGAGGACTGCGTCATCCAAACTCCCGGATCCACAGCTTCCTCAATGCGATCAATGTGAATCAGAGTGCGATACTTGAGCAGCGTGATTTCATCCACAAAACCTTCATCCTGAGGTCCCGGCGGACTGAAAGAACGTCCTGGCTCCTTGGCCGGCGAGGGAGTGTTCTCCCTAAGCGGTGTGGGCTCCGGAATAACCAGGATGCTCACCGACGGGATTTTCCCTGGCTCGTTCGTCCAGGCAGAGAGCTTGAACAAACCAAGATCTTCTCTCGAGCTGGTTGCCGGCGCGATAGTGTCAACGACGCAAGACGAACCCAAGAGCTCCTCGACGATCTCCCGGTCCCAAGCGTGGGGCGGTATACCTTCAATCACCAAATCTACCTTCGATATCAAGGTCTCCTGTGTTGCTTGAGCCTGCCGTGTCCATTGCCTGAAGAACGGCGTGAAACCCAGCCCATTGATGAAAGGGAGTGCCATAAGCCTGTTCCGTAGCTCTGAAGTGTCGCAGACCACGAGAAAGTCCTCTGGTTGGAACCCGTGCACTGTGATCCTAGTTCCAGCAACTTCCAACATGTTACAGATCGCAAGGGCGGCCTGACCGCAAGACACAGCCGGGCACGCACCACCGACGTAAGCCACCACCGCGTTGCGCAGGCGAAACTCCAGATCCTCCACCACTTGCGAGCGGCGGACGACGCAGATGGGCGCGTCCACATCCTCTTCCTCAGGCCACGAGCCCACCTGCCGGCCGCCCAGCACCGTCCATACCTCAGTCTGACGGGCTGGCGGTGGCACATGGTTCAGCATCGCGCCAGGAGGGGAGGTGCTCCTTGCCACGGCAGGTGCAGGCTGAGGCGCACGCCTGGCCAGCTTCGCAAGCGCATCCCGACGCAGTTCTTCCTCAGACCTGGGACTCCTGGGCCGCTTGCAGTCGAACGCACGGTGGCCGAGCTCGCCGCACCGAATGCAAACCTCCTTGTTTGTGCACTCGTGCTTGTAGTGTCCCGGCTCATAGCACTTGAAACAGAGCCATGCAAGCTCCGGTGGGGGCGGCGGCCGCGAGGGGCCCGCGTCCTCCTTGCGCAGCGCCTTCCTTGATGGTCGCGGCGCAGCCCAGTTAAGCCTGTCCTGGATGCCTCCACCTCCGACCGCAGCCGCCGGTGCCAAGACCGACGTCCCTTCGTCGCACCCCGCCCCATCGCCAGCAGCGCTAGCAGGTGAGGAAGGGGACGCGGAGGAGATGCCGAGGCCTGAGACCACCGGCCTGTCGCGGATCTGGGAGGAGCTTGAACCCGGCGAGGCAGAGCGCACCTAGCGCTGGATGAAGCGCGGCGGGGAACCAGCCATACTGCCAGGGAAGGAGGGCGCCGGGGCCAGAGTGGCGGCCGGCGAGGTCTAGGTGGGCGCCGGGGCCAGAGTGGCTGGCGGCGCAGTCGGGGGCGGAAGCGTTTTTAATCCCCTGGTCTCATTTCTCGTTCCTTTAAAGGCTTCAAACTTCAACACATCAATTGATCTACAAACGTTGTCGCAGACCTGTGCTCTGAAACCATTAGCCGTTGCTATGATGTAACTCCTGGTTTTCCGGATGCTGCTATGCATTCTGATTGTAATGATCATATAAACTCCGAGTAATAAAGTGGGTCACATGGTAAAGAAGGGTATAAGCACCACTGGTTAGCATTTGCCTACCTTTCATAGTTAATAAATTTGCTTTCCAACCTGCAAGTCTCCAAGTCACTATCTAGGATAAACTGCAGAGCAGCCCTCCTCAGACACCTCATGTAGAGAACTCCCATACATTCAACAGCTAAAATAAACAATGTTCAAGATATCTTCCGATATTCCAATAAATCAACCGATTTATTGCTTCTCGGTGTCTGACCGATAAGATAAAATCATCCGACATACCGATACATCGGCCGATATGCGGATAAACCGCCAATTTACTACTTGCTTGGATCAACCAATAAGTTCATGATAAGCAGTATCTCCAACATTGAAAATAAACAAACATCACTTCAGAGAATATTGCTCAACAGAAGCATTGCTTCCAGGTTCCAAAAAGGACATTCCTTATCACAGCAGCAAAATGCACGGTACTCCCTCCGTTCTAAATTAGAAGACCTCCATTTTTCCACATGTATCTATACATGTAACAAGTCTAGATACATTGATATGTAGCCAAATAGAATTCATCTAATGTGGAACGGAGGGAGTAATACAAGGGCAGCACATTAGACAACACAGTTCTTGGCAATGTAAAATACCACATAACAAAGTTTTAATTAAAAGGAACAACTTGAAGTTCACATCACCAGTAGCTCAGCTTCCTTTGAAACATTTTGGCACTTACCATTACAATGAAGCTAGCGCTACAACAGATAAAAAGCAGTGATAGCCACAGCTTAAACTAACAGTGAACTACACAGACCGGTAGACAGAGAACTGTCCAGCTTACGGTAGATAAAAGGAGGTGGAAGCCACAGCTTCAGAGACTGGTGTACCAACACAGGACTAGATTATCCTGCAGCCAGACATTAGGCTCAATCCATATCTGAAGCAGTTGTGGTTCAGGACAACCTCTGTTTCTTCTTAGCAAGGTTCTTAAATATAGACTGTACATCATCAGATGTGACTGGTTTAGACGGATCACGGGATTCCTGCTCAAAGTATGAAACAAAAGTATAAGAGGTAAGGTATATGAAGATAAAAAAGAAAAGAGACATTAAGTTTGCCATTATGAGTGACAAAGGGAGATTTGAACAATGAAATGGATCTTCCTTTTTAAAAAAAGAAAATATCAGCGATATAAAAATTTAAACAAATTTATCTGTACATAACTGAAAAAAGAAAAGAAATTTCAGCTAGATACACAATAGCATATTGGTGAAACAAGCAGGCCGATTTGTAACTGTAAACGAATTGTAGAACAGGTTGGGTCTCTGTTAGAAACATGATCCTACTATGCAGAGGCCTGCAAGGGTGGATCCAGTTCATGGACAAGGCTCCCCTGTAACCCCAGGACCTTCCACACAAACTCATGGTGGCATTTTTATTTGTCAAAGATGACCCAAAGTATCTGAGTGAAGTTACTTTTAGGTGATCCCATGGCCCATTCTCGTATATCTGCCATGCAGAAAGTATCAAACTGCTCCGAAACAAAATAGTCCAAAATT
The DNA here is from genome assembly GCA_026929855.1 of Poa annua. Taxonomy (NCBI): domain Eukaryota; kingdom Viridiplantae; phylum Streptophyta; class Magnoliopsida; order Poales; family Poaceae; genus Poa; species Poa annua. The sequence goes on from CM049430.1 coordinate 87,298,082, forward strand.
AATTGCTATGTTACTATTGTGTTGGAAGCCAACCGGGGTAGATCATAGGCATACCATCTCCTACAACTTCTATTTGAAAAAATATGTGCATGATGCATATTTGCTGAAGAGAAACAATTCGTTTTTATAGCTTCAACTACCATGAATGTTCCAGGGGCTTAGCCTTCAACTGACCTCTCATAATCAAATTAAATGTGAATAATACTGTCTTCCTTTCTGTGAAACAAGGAATGGATCTTTGAGGTTCAACCTGGAGCTATATGAGAACTCGTGTAACTCAGACTGAACCCACAAAAGAAATTGGACGTTTGACCATATGATCAGGGATTAATAATGAATCCATGTTATTAGGGGTTTATAATGAGACCATGCCATCATGTTGCTGCCAGGTTGTTTTATTAGGTTTGTATTTGTTGCAGCACTAAATTTTAACTAACCAGGAACTCCATCATGCTGCAAAGCGATAACTAGTTCAACAATCAGAAAGAGTAAAATTATTTTGACCAACATAGAGTTATAAAGTACTGTTACTGCCATACTTGCTAGGAATTTAGCAGTCCTGATGGACTTCTGAACTACTACCTCTGTTCCAAAATGTAAGCCTTTTTAGCTAGCTAATTTAGTTTGCTAAAAAGGCTTATTTTATGGAACGGAGGGAGTATGTTTTATCTTGATTCCTTCTCTGTATTAGTATGATTGTTGGTTTAATATAGATAAACATGGAGGCACACAAGTTCCAGGGATAACAGCATGCAGAAATTATCAATAACTTAAGACAAAGTGACTAACAGTCAAATAAGCAGGGAGTTTTACCAGAAAGGACTGGAACTCATTCTTCATGTCACTGATACCACCCAAAATCTCAATCTTCTGAACATGGTTAAGTGAATTAATAAAGTTAGCTTCAGCTCCTTCCTGCTGCTCCAACTTCTTCTGCCTTTTCTGCTTAGCTATGTTTTCATATTCCTCAATAGAGTCCTCCTTATCAGTAAGGTGTCCAATGCCCCGTTGTGCATAGAAATTGGTGCATGTTCCACATCTACACAGAGTCTCTCTCCATCCTTTTGTCAAGAAAAAGGGCGTAGTTTTCTCTGGATCAGCTGACTTTGTATTTATATCCATTCCTAGCTTACAGTTGCTAGCTAAATTGTCACCCAAGTTGGACTTCTCTGAAGCTGCAATATCTTGTATAGAGTTGTCCTTGACAGAGGTCTTCTCAACAGTTTGGTGGTCTACAAGAGCACCATTATCGTTCTTCTCAGTGTCAGCATGACCTGAACAGCCTCCTTCCACACCATTTGTATCAGCCACAATAGCTTGTGATGATGCAGAAGTCTGCTTGCTGGAAGCCCAAATTGTATCAGGGTATAATTTCAAGAAAGAACAAACAGGCGAGCATTTATGGCATATGAAATCCTCATAGAGCGGCTCCCCTTCCTCATCACATGGTATCTGAGAAGCAAGGAAGCACATTAGTCACAAACTATTTTTTATGTTCAGTAAGTACCTGTGAAAACTATGCACAAAGATACAGTTTGCAGGACCTGATGTAGCTTAGAAGTAAAATATGCACTCTATCAATATGTAGGCTTAGTTACAGGACTGATCAAGAAGAGATACTCAGTTGCAGGTTAACATAACAATGACATGGGAAATCATACTCCTAGGCAGGAAAATGGACAAACAATGCAACACTGAAAACTCAAAAGTAGTCATACAGTGCATTTGTTTTCAACTTTTACCCAGTAAAGGAAGGTTTTGATGCTATGTTTCTAAGAATCAAAACAATAAATCTAGCAGAGCAACATTGTAGGTAAACGAATTTCTCGGAGCAGTACTAGGACAGAGTAAAAGGTATGTGTCACAGAAATCATGCAAACTTACAAGAATCAGAACACATGAAGCAGCTAACAAATACTATCCAATTAAAGAAGAACATGGAAAGTAGAAAACCTTTTCTGCAGAGTCAAGGCCAATATGATCCTCATGAAACCAATCTTCACAAATACAGCACTGTATCATTTCAACTTGCTCCTTGGCTTCTGGGTCAGGATAAGGCCTACTGCACGTGCAATACAAACCCATGAAATTTTGATTATAAGAATTTGCCGGGTTCTCAGGATCTTTCTCAGGGTTCAGTTTGCAGGGGTGGCCTCCAAACTTTGAGTTGCCACAGTCACAACGAAAGTTTCGCTTTGTCCAAAGTTCAACAACCTTGGAAAAAAACAGGAGCAAATTCTCAGGAGTCAATTGTGTGCACAATTACAGAGACAAGATAGTAACAGATAAAGCGTGATCGTACAACTCCTAAATCCTTTGATTGCAGATGATCGTACAACTCCTAAATCCTTGCTACCACGAAGCACTGAAAACTGACTGATCTAGAAGCATACCAAAGCTATTTTGTCCCGTGACTTGGCTACTGACATTTGATGGCATACCTTACTTAGCATGATCAAAACTCGTTTTCAATGTGACATGTCTAACAATACTTGATACAGTAGATGCCCACATATAATTCGCCAACTGCTAATATTGCTCAGCACACGACTAAACATGTTCAAATATCGCTGCTACTGCTTAAGAGTGACCATGTAAAACGATGACATCCATCCAATCCACGAGACATCATCAATCGGCAAAGATAATACTAGCAGGAGGAAACTGGATCCACAATTCCCACCAAACTCAGCACCCCCATTTCCTCCTTAGCACCCTACGAATGAATGAATGAACTAATAATAATCCAGCTACATAGTACTATCATAGATCTAACTAACACAGGGAACCTCTATTAATTAATTAATTAAAGCGAAACGAGCGGCAGCTTCTAAAACTAAGAGATGGGAAGAGGGGGGATGAGTTACTGACCTCGTGTCCGTCGTGGCAGGCGAGGCAGCATGCAGTGCAGACCCCGGCGTTGCCAGCGGGCGCGCAGGTGAGGCAGGAGAAGACGGCCTGACGCTTGAGGTGGCCGGCGCCGTAGGTGCACTCGTCGCCGTCGTCGCCGCCCAGCACCAAATCGGCCTCCTAGTTAGGGTTTGGTTCGAATACGAGGAGACGGAGTGAGTGGGGCGGCGCGCGCCAGATCGAGCTGGAATAAAATAGAGGGAGGAATGGATGGAAGAAAATAGTTAGGGTTTGGTTGTTACCAGCTCCTCGGCCTCGATCCCGTCCATGTACTCCCTGAAGGTGAAGGTCGGCTCGACCTCGTCGTCGAAGGCCGCGTCGGTCGTCCCCTCGCCGGCCATGGCCGTCCTAGGGTTAGGGTTCGGGGGGGAGGGGACGCGGAGGCGGCGGGGGAGAGATTGGGTTTGGGTGAGGAGGGTTGAGGGAGAGCGAATCTAGGTGGAGGAGGAATGGCGGAGGGGGGGAGCGAGATTTTAATGTGTTTTCGCCTCCGCGAATCTCCATGTCGCCGCTTTGGTTTCCCGCCACCGCGACTGGACTTTTGCCGCGGGCGGGTGAAATGATGCCCTCGCACGAACAGGAAGGATCCACAACAGGGCTTCTATCCGTTTCTAAGTACCACAGAGCCACTTGGAATGAAATATACTAGAAGAAAAAGTCGCACGCCTTGCTGTCCGTTCAATACAATAAACGATAAATAAATAAAAATAATTTAAACGAAACATACTTATAAAACAATATTAATAATGAAAAAATAGTACAACTCGATCACTGCATGAAAGTAGAGAATGAATATAATTATTTAGCTGTAATTTTATGAAATTTAAATTGTGTACATGATTATATAATGATTTGATCAAATTTCCAACAATCTAGAGACATTATATGATGAACATTACAAACTCAAAAAGCTAGATTAAGCATCGAGATTATACAGTGATGGGCATTGATTTAATATAATAAAATTAAGTATATTTCCGACATAAATTATCCCAAAATCAATAATAGTTGGCATAATTATGTCCTAACATATTTAAATAAATTGCATCAAATACGGCCGATACTATATAAAACAGAGGAACATTTTATCAATAAATACTAAATAATACACAAAAATATAGAGCAAACTAAGAGATAAAATTGTTTACATGCAAATTATTTGTGCATTACATCTAGATTGTATAAAATAGATTATAAAAATTAAATGGTATGAATACAACCAACTATTATATATTAAATTGTAGAAATACACTTCTTTTGACATATAGTTTAAGCGCATGTAGCATGCAAGTTACCAATGGACTTGAGGGGCGGCATTAGGGTTGGAGAGTCGACCACTACTAATAGAAACAGTGATAGCGTTGACCGGTGCGGGAGGCGACATGGGTGTTCGCATGCAACTACTATGAGGATCATAGAAGTCAGCTCAACAGTGTGTTTTCGGTACAATTCGACTCAAGAGAGGCGGAGGGGAAGAAATGATGGCACGTGGCATCAGGAATTATGTGCCATGTAGTCCCAAGTGCTTGACGAAGTCATAGGCGTGTGTGGAGAGAAGTGCAGACTTTGTGTAGATGTGTATGTGGAGATAAATGCAAACTTTGCGTAGGGACGGTTATTTTCGGTACAATACGACTCGAGGTAGGAAAAGAGAGAGAAACCGTGTCGTGTGGCACAAGCGGCATGGCGCTATGGTGGACGCTACGAAAAGATAAGGGAGAGGGTTATTGGATATCTCTCCGGTAGCTCCGAACTTACCACATTTCGTTTTAAAAAAATCAAAACGACATGTTTAGCTTTTAATTTTTTGAAATAAAACATTCCAGTACGTGCACATATTCTACAAACTCTAGATTTTTTATGTATTTTTGTCTTAAAAAAAGAATAATTTGAAGGGAAATGAAGCTGTTTTATTGTTTATAGAAAATAGGAATCCTTTTTATTTCACAAAAATTTAGTAGATAAGTACAAACATATGTATATATAATATATCTAATCAAAAAAGTTTAAACTAAATTTAAAATTATAAACTATAACTAAATATAAAGTGAAATATGAGTGGGGTCCACCATGACGTGGACATGTGGGAGAAGGAGAGACCTCTATTCCTAGAGAGCATAGTATTGTTAGAGATTGTAAAATCAATAAAACCAGTGTTTAATGCGTCGGGTGCCACTTTTTTTTCCGCAAATCGGACGATCTTCTAGTTGAATCGGTGAATCGTGTTCCAGTTCTTGAAGCTAATCTTGCTCATATCATGCTTTTCCAACACAATGTGAAAATAGTATGCTAAATCGGTATCCAGACGGTTAATTTTTATATATAGGCTGATCTATATTATTTGCTTCTCGGTCTCGCGCTCCGTCTGAACTGGCTATGGTTTCAGTGGCAAGCGTCGGAACGTGCATGGGCAGGCATGCATGTTCCGTGAGACCCCAATGGACCGCGCTCTGTTCGCCGCAGCCACCAGAGTTTGGTTGGAAAACGGACTCACAACAAGCTTTTGGGAAGACTCCTGAATCGGAGATTCCCCACTTCGGCAACAATTCCCGCTGCTGCAAGCCAACTGACGAGGGTGTAACTCGGCAAATTCCAGGGTTGTGCACCCCGGGTTAATTGAAGGGGGAGAGAGAGGAGCGTTGGTGATCACGACGGCTGACAAGCAAGGTTTTACCCAGGTTCAGGCTCCCGGAGGATAACACCCTACTCCTGCTTGTCTGTTATTGATGGCGAGTTGCGATTACAACGATGGCGGCGAGATTGCGATCTCGCTAGGGTTTTTGGCGGTGCCTGTTGGCGTATCCTCTAGGACGGGCAACCCTCCTGGCTTTATAGGTAGCCAGGTCTCGGGTGGTCGGTATCGACAACAATTACAGATATGGAAGGTTATGAAACCTAACCGAATTGGACTAGGATACATGGTACCCCGAGTGGGCCTTTTGTGGGCCTTCCCGTGCTTGGCGCGGCCCAGGTAGCCTCATCGTGGGCTAGTCGAAAGGTAGCCCCACGTCAGTAGCCCCCGAGTGCTTGGTCAAAGCGTAGCGTCGGGCAAAGGACTTCTTCCTCCTGGACGCGCCATTGGATTGCTTGATCTTGAGTTTGTACTCGTTTTCTTCAGTCGAAGAGGACTCTCCCGATGGGAGTAATATCTTCAGTCGAATTTCTTTGTCTTGTTCTTCCTGTGAAGTCTGCTTCTATTCGGCCTGTTGGCTTACATGTAGATTTGATTCGGCTGCTTGAGCTTACTCGAATGGATGTTTCGGGTTCTCAGACCAGCACACTGTCTTACTGAGCTGTTTCAGCTTTGAAGCTTACTACTCGAATCTTGGGTCGAGTTATCGCGATGTTTCACTTGCTTGGAGTTGTTGGCTTGATGACGTCACTGCTGACGTTTCCTTGCACGCCTCTGCGCCCGATGGGACGTGACGTGACGGGGCCCACTGGTAGTAGCTGCTTAGCCTGCGCCTTCACTCCGCCCAGGGACGCGGTCCGGCCATCAGCCCTCCGAGAGAAGCCGCTGACAACCTTCTCGAAATCGCCCTGAATCTGGTGACCTAGAAGGAGCTGGAAGGTGAGCTCGGAGCCGCGTACCGTCTGCGTCCGGGTGAAGTCCGCGAGGGTGGTCGCGTCGTCCTTAAACGGAGCGGCAAGAGCGTCGATGGCAGTCGGCGGCGCATCACTCGGGAAGATGCTCCGGTGCACCGTCGTAAGCGCACCAGTCGACTGTTGCAGCGCAGCCGCCGACTTCCTCAGCGCATCGGACGCATACGCGCAGACACGGTCGAGGAAGCCGACAGTAGTGGCCAAGTCAACGGTGTCACTCGACGAGCCCTCCGGAGGAGCTCCACCGCAGTCATCTAAACAACAGGTCTAATGTCAGACAAAGGAAAAGCAAACAAAAACAGTAGGCGTGAGGCCGAAACTTACCCCCAAGAACACCGGTGAGTGAGAGGAGACGATCGACTTGAGTCTTCTCTTGGACGACCCGTACCCGCTCCCGCTCTTGGAACTCGTGAAGAGCTTTCTCAAGCTCAGTATGAGCCTGAATCTTCAACTCCAGTTCAGCAACCCGCCTATCAGCCTGGTCCAGAGAAGCACGCAGTTGGTCCCTCTCCTTCTCCAGGCGAACGTAAGTTGTGGCTGCATCAAGCTGCTGGCGGTAGTACGGCTGAAAGACAAGCAAGAAATTAATAAAGTTGCGGACGACTATACTAGTCACCCACACCTTCGGGGGCTACTCCCATCGGGAGCGCTGATCGCGCACCCGATGAAACTGCAGTACTATAAGCTCAAGTACAAAGGACTTACGTGGCCCAGGAGGTCGACATCTTCGGAAGACGACAGAGGAGCGCGACTTGACGACGCGATGACAGCAGGTTGTGTGCGCTCCTCGACCACCACCCGAGTCACCAGCTCGGTCGAAGGGGCGGACGTGCGCTCCACTTCACGGTGAGGGGAGTTGACATCGCCAGAACGACGACTGAAGCAAAACAGTACAGTGACCAACTAAAAGACTGGAACTACAAAAGACAACTCGAAGCCAACAAGATATTAACCTGGTGGTCTCAAGCTCATCGGCGCTCCCCAAGGAGATAGACGCCAGTCGCGCGAACGCGCGTGGTGGCGCGGAGCTAATCGGGGGAGCAGCCAGCGGCTCACTCCAACCACCCGGCGAACGCGCACCCGAGGACGTTGACGAGGTGTTAACTCGACAAGTCCCAGGGTTGTGCACCCCGGGTTGATTGATGGGGAGAGAGATGAGTGCAGGTGGTCACGACGGCTGACAAGCAAGGATTTACCCAGGTTCAGGCTCCCGGAGGATAACACCCTACTCCTGCTTGTCTGGTTATTGATACGAGTAGCGATTACAATGGCGAGATTGCGATCTTGCTAGGGTTTGTGGCGGTGGCTATGAGCGTGTCCTTTGGGACGAGCAACCCTCCTGGCTTTATAGGTAGCCAGGTCTCGGGTGGTTGATGCCGATGGCAACTACAAATATGGCAAGTTATGCTTCCTAACCGACTTGGACTAGGTTACATGGTACCCCGCGTGGGCCTTCTGTGGGCTTCCACGTCCTTGGTGCGGCCCAGGTATACTTATCGTGGGCTACCCGAAAGGCAGCCCCACGTCAGACGTCGAGACGGCCTCCTCCGGATCAGAATCGGCCCCCCTCGCAGGCGACGAGGTAGTCGCAGAGTCACCTCCACTCCGGCGCTTCTGTTTCTTCCGTACGGGTTCCGCCTCGTCGTCTTCATCCTCCACCTCTTCATTGGGCGAGGTAGCAGACGGAAGCTCGTCGTCGTCGTCATCCTCCTCCACAACCTTCGACTCGTCGTCGGGTCCGTTCTCAGGGAGAGGAGGAAGGCTGACCAGCAGAGATCGACCCTGAAATAAGTAGACGCAAGTCGAATTAAGAAGTAGGGTATCAAGAAAAGAAGAAACGAAGAGAACAAGTCAAGAACATTACCTCGGGAACAGGGTTCGTCGCCCCGTATGAAGCAACCGGGCACTTGACGTTGCAGACGTCCGCGACTTGGAGGTTGGTGATGGACCTCACCTTGGCTTCCACCTCCTCGTCGTCAAGTGGCTCGTTGCTGACGCCCTCGACGGCCCACATCGGGTGGGGCCGAGCACCAAGCGGCTGCACCCGAAGACGGAAGAAGGTGGCCATCAGGAAGACACCACCCGTCTCGCGCCCCAGGGTCTTGGTGAGGTTATGCAGCAGACTCAGCAGCGGCCTCGCGGCTTCCTTCTCCTCCACAGCCAGCGGATGCGACCAGGCGTGAGTCTTCCGCAGCCCGCGACCGCTGTCGAATGTCGCCAGGCCGTCCTGGTTTGACTGGACGTAGAACCATTTCTTGCGCCACCCCTGGATGGAGTCCGACTTCTTCATCTGAAAGTACGCGGTATCACCGCGCACTTGGATTACGAAGCCGCCCACGGGGAATGGTAACCCGCTCTTCCCAACGTTCTTGCGAACGAGGAAGAGCGACTTCCATAGCGCCCAGTGGGGCGCGACCCCCAGGAAGCACTCGCAGAGCACAATAAAGCCCGCGATGCTCAAGACGTCATTGGGAGCCAGATCATGGATCTGAACCCCATAGGCGTACAAGAGACCGCGCACAAAATCATGCAAGGGGAACCCGAAGCCCCGCGGAAGGAAATCCACGAAGCATACGCGTTCCCCCTCGCGGGGTGTGGGGTAGACTTCCTTGCCAGGAGCGCGTACCTGGACTTGGTCAGCAGGAGGCAGGAGGTCTTGCGCGCGGAGGAGTTCGAACTCCGTCTTCTTCACAGACGACCTTTGTCAGTCGCCGTCGGGCTTCTTCATCAGCCCGGCTTCGTCGGCGGCGGCGGAGGTGCCAGCAGCGGTCTTCGACTTCCCCATGGCTCCGCAGGGCAGCGCAAGGTGCGAGGACAAATAGCACGGAGCTCGGATGAGGGAGAGAATGGCAAAAGGCAGAGGAAAGGAGGCGCGGACGATTGGAGAAGATGATGCCCTCGCGCCGCGGCGCAGTACTTATGCCTCAGCGAAATCCATCTCAGTCGTCTGTCGCGCAACGGTTCCGAGCATCTTCATCCTGCCGTCCACGTGTCAAGCAAAGAGGCCAACCGTCGCCGCGCACTTCCTCCACTACGCACGAGAATCGAGGCGTCATCATCGTGCGCGAAAATTTCGCGCCCAGTTCGGAGACGTGACAACTGCTGACCGCGGTCAGCTCTGCTAGTGGGCCCCGCCACGTCACGTCCCATCGGGCGCAGAGGCGTGCAAGGAAACGTCAGCAGTGACGTCATCAAGCCAACGGCTCCAAGCAAGTGAAACAGCGCGATAACTCGAGCGTAGGATTCGAGTGGTAAGCTTCAAAGCTGAAACAACTCAGGACAGAGTGCTGACCTGAGAACCCGAAACATCCATTCGGGTGGCAAAGACAGTTGAGTAAGCTCAAGCAGCCGAATCAAATCTACATGTAAGCCAACAGGTCGAATAGAAGCAAACTTCACAGAAAGAACAAGACAAAGTCATTCGACTGAAGATATTACTCCCATCGGGAGTGTCCTTTTCGACTGAAGAAAACGAGTGCAAACTCAAATATCAAGCAATCCGGTGGCGCGTCCAGGAGGAAGAAGTCCTTTGCCCGACTCTACGCTTCGAGCAAGCACTCGGGGGCTACTGACGTGGGGCTACCCTTCGACTAGCCCACGATGAGGCTACCTGGGTCGCGCCAAGCACCGGAAGGCCCATAGAAGGCCCACTCGGGGTACCGTGTATCCTAGTCCAAGTCGGTTAGGTCTCATAACTTTCCATATCTGTAATTTCCATCGGCACCAATCGCCCGAGACCTGGCTACCTATAAAGCCATGAGGGTTGCTCGTCCTAGGGGACACGCCAACAGCCACCACCACAAACCCTAGCGAGATCGCAATCTCGCCGCCATTGTAATCCCAACTCGCCTTCAATAACAGACAAGCAGGAGTAGGGTGTTATCCTCCGGGAGCCTGAACCTGGGTAAAACCTTGCTTGTCAGCCGTCGTGATCACCAACGCTCCTTTCTCTCCCCCTCAATCAACCCGGCGTGCACAACCCTGGGATTTGCCGAGTTACACCCACGTCACCAACTCCAGAGGGAGAACGCGAACAATAGTGGAAGCGCTCCTTGAACACATATGGGTGCATGATCTTCGCGTGGACATGCCGCCACTGGCCCTTGCCCAATATCTCTAGACATGGGCGCTTCTTCAACACGCAGAGACGCAACTGTTACAGGATACGCCTGGACTCCATCAGATGGACCCCCACGGCGGATGGCAACAACTCCACAAAATCGGCATACAAAATCCAGTTCGTCGGACGCCAGCCGTCTCCGATGATGGTTGTGGTCTTGGAAACCTGGATGCCGCCAAAGATTAGGTTCTTCTCTTGGCTCCTTCACCTGAACATGCTTTGGTGCGCCGATCGTCTGCTTTGTCGAGGATGGAACAACGACTACTTCTGCCCGCTGTGTGTCAGAAATCTCAAAACCTCAACACACCTATTTCTAGAGTGCCCTTTCGTCGCCAGGATTTGGAGTGTGATCGCAACCTGGCCAAACTGCACCAGCATTGCTCATGTTTTTGGTGCAAACTCCACGCTGGAGGCTTAGCAGCGGGTCATGGACAACACCATGCCAGCGTGCCGCTGAGGAGTCAGCTCTCTCTTCGCTCTAACGTGTTGGTGCAAGGAACGAGAGGATTTTCAAGCACAAGAAGGCCACGCCTACGATCCTTTTTTTTTCAGCGGCTCTCATATAAGCATTAGCTTGTTACAATCAACAACAATAAAGGGGCTGATCTCTCCAGGCACACAGTTTAACCAGATACCATCAGTTCCCTCTACCCTACTGAGTTTTGCAAGCTCATGGTTAACAACATTACAATCTCTATTCACCAGAGACAAAGAGAAAGGAGGACCAGACTTTCCAACTCTATCTATTTCTCTGTAGATGGTGCAGAGTTTAGACAGGTTTGGGGTTGTGGAGTTTACAGCATAAACCACCGTTGCACAGTCTGATTCCACCTCTGAAGGAAAGATCCCAAGTTGTGTGCATGTATGTAAGGCCAATAACAGAGCTTTAGCTTCAGCTTCCTCCACATCTTGGTAGGGTTGTAGTTTTTGCGCCATCGAGCAGATCACCGTGGCCGAGTGATCTCTGATGATCGCCCCATGTATCCATGCATAGTGTCTTGCATAAACGAAGCATCAACATTCAGTTTTGCCTCACCTTCCCTAGGAGCATGTCACTTGTTGTTTTGAGTAGCATTGTCATGATGCTTCCTCCTCCACTCTCTCGTGTCCAAATTGGCTTTGCCTTGGTTGCATATCTCCATTCTCGGGTACTTGAGAGTATCAACATAATTTTGAAGAAAGATAGTGGAGGCCTTAATGGAGCACTTACCGTCCTCATGGACAATGTTATTATTTAGATGCCAAGCTCTCCAAAGCATCAGCAGGATAAGGGGGGCCAAGTCCTTACTCGAGTTTGCTAGCCTCATGAGAAGCCAGTCCGGTCAAGTGTAATGGAACTGATCTTCATTGGGCAGGTTCCACACTTCCCTCGTTTTGTGTCTTAGTGCTCTAGCTTTTGTGCACACAACAGTGGCATGGAAGCTGCTTTCTTCATCAGTTCCACAAATATTGCAGGTGTTGTCCCCCTCCAATGTACTTCTCCACTTATTCTTCTTTGTGGCCAAATTATCAACAACACATCTCCAAGCGAAAAATCTGACTTTGTATGGAACTTTGCATTTCCAAATAAGATCCCACAGCTTCCTCGAGTCGTCACCATTTATGCTGCCACCTTCTCTAAGGTGAGCATCTCTCTTGAGGTCGAAAGCTAGTTTATACGCATTCTTCACAGTGAAAAAGCCATTCTTCTCATAGTGCCATGTTGGGGTGTCCTTGTCTTCAGGCATTGGATGGATAGTAAGGATTTTTTCAGCGTCGTAGTGGTGGAAAATATCCCTGATCTTCTCCTCATTCCACTATCTAGTTCTCGTAATAAACAAATATTTTGCTCTTCTACATCTGGTGCGCCTTTTAACACTATTTATAGGCATAGGGTTCTTCCGAGCAATCAAGTTACATCTCTTGATATCAATACTTGATCCATCCCCCACTCTCCAGATGATTCCTTGTTTCAACAGGTCTAGTCCATGTTCAATTTCTCTCCACGTAGGGGAGGCCTCGGCATTGAAAATCGTGTCCAAGAAATTCCCGTTTGGGAAGTAATTTGCCTTTAGTAGGTTTGCACAAAGGCTTTCAGGGTGTGAAGAATTCTCTAAGCCTGTCTAGCAAGCAAGGCTTGGTTAAAAAGTTTTGTGTCTCTGAAGCCCACACCACCATGCGATTTGGGTAGGGTAAGATTATCCCATGTTGTCCAATGAACTTTCCTTTGTTCCTCATCTTCTCCCCACCTGAACTTTCTGATGGTTTTCATATAATCTTCGTGGAACCCTACTGATATATTTTTTAGGGGAAGTAACTGCGCCTATTACATACTCTCCAAGTCCACACTAAGAGCGATCCTAATGCACTCATGAGCTAATTCATGCCAAGTTTCACTAACTTGCCCGCAACCTTCCTTCGCTAACTTGTGTGCCACACCGTTTGCCGTACGACGTGCCTACTTCACCTGAAACTCCTCAAATTCTTGCAATGCTATCTTGAGGCCTTGAATCCAAGGACCGTACCTGGATCTGCCCTGCTCCTCCGAGTTGAGCTTGGCCACCACCGACACATTATCATTCTCCAGGATGACCCTCCGCCTTCCCAGCCTCTTTGCCAACGCCACCGCCTCCATGCAAGCTCGAACCTCATCTTCCTCCGAGTCGGCCAGGGAGGGGTAAAAACACACGTTCCCGCAAGGAAGCGTCCGTGGTGGTCGAGGGCGACCGCACCCCCACCCCCCTCCTCCGAGTCCTTCGCCTTGGCACCATCCACATTTACCTTAATCCACCCCTCCGCCGGCGCCGTCCAAATAGTTCTTGGAGGTGTACCACTCTCCACCTTGGTGTCTTGAATGTTCCTCCATTCCTCCATTAGCGCCGCACATCTCCTCGCCAGCTGCATCGGGTCCTCCATCTTGTCCTTCTCCCGTGCGTCATTACGTACCAACCACATCTGGTATATGGTCATCATAGATAGCTCGACCTCATCCTCCTTAGCCGAGCAAAACCAGTCCAAAAACCATTGTCAGCCGGGGACGCCACCTCGAACCCCACCACCTTTCGCAGAGCTTCCCATACATGCTGAGAATGGGGGCATGCCCGGAATGGGGTAATTTGAAAATACTCATAATATGATTAGTGAGTGCTTGGGACTCAGATTTGATCAGTGTTTCCTTTGCAGCCATAGACATATGGTTTTCGTTCGACACACATAGTTTTTTCCCAAAAATCTCTCTTGTAGGCTGGAATTTTCCTTTTTTATTCTGCCTACGATCCTGACATCGTGGATCAAGGAAGAAGCTCAGGGCTGGGCCTTTGCGGGGGCGAAAGCCCTGCGAAAACTGTTGTGGAACCGCCTTGAGGCCCTTGAACGTGCTCTAGCTAGCTGTTTTTGCTCTCCTTTTTTGCTCTTCTTTTCTTTTCTTTTGGTTACCTTGATCACCCACGGGGCCAGGGGTGCACCCTGTAGTCCTGTACCTTTCCCTCTGCTAATCAACGGAAGCCAGCAATTGATGGAACTAAAATTTTTTTTGCTCCTGTGGCATCGCCCCATCATGTACCGAAAGATGTTAAAGATCAGACAAACGCATTATTTTAGCATACATTCCCTATGTTCATCCTTTTATTCACTCAACCGCAGCATACCATTTACACTCAGTCACTCAGTGGCATTTTACTCCCAGTTCCGTCAGTGTCAGGACACAATGCGACAGCACCACAACAAACATTTTTTACACACGCCTCCCATAGGGGAGCCGGGTTCCATTATCAAGATAACATAACAGCAGTTCTTACCACCACAACAAACATGTCATTACAGAAAGAAAATTTCGTACAGGGCAGGCGTCAAACGTGGATTTATACAGCATGGTTGTGCTCGTCGAGGAATATGGACAGCATATGGGCGGCTGCCGGAGGTCTAGGAAGCGGTGATTGCGCTGCCCCGCATTCTCTTCATCTTCACTGGTTTCGCGGTTGGCTTCTCTGGTTTCTCCTGTCATGAGATGAAATAGCAAAAGGATCAATGAGTATTCCATCGCACTAGTATGAATCTACTAGAGTTGATGCATTGATAGAAGCACATCTCCATATCTTGATACATTTAATTTGTAAATTAGTTAATAACTGCTGCAATCAGTGGGAGCCTAGGCTCATCCTGTTTCTGAGAAATGGCAATGCACAGCAGCGTAGTTTCCAGAAATCTTGCAATATTCGAAACACAGACAAGGGACAGAGCAACAAAATACACAAAATACAACTTACCTTTTCAGTAGAAGTACAATATGCCTCCAGCTCCCTCCTTACAAATGTTGGCAGAATAAAAGCAGCCCTATGAATCTGTTGAACCAAAAAATAGGTTAATGACTAACTACTGCACAGCAAAGTCTACTACTGGAAATCTCGCATCAGTGTGGCAACAAACAAAGAACAATTTTTGAGCCAAAATGAAAAAAGACAAATATGGGGCTATCAAAGGCAAATGGCCAAACCTCCGAATTGTAAAATTTCATTTCTCTTCCAGCTTCCATAGCTCCTTCAATTTTCTCGATTGGATTGACTGGAGTCAAGAAGTCCACCTGTGGACCTTCCTTCGCGCACAGCAAGAATCCAATGACACCGCTACAGATCCAAATATTTAATTGGTTAGCTTAAATACGTATGAATTGAGTATGCATATATAACTCTAAACAACAGGGAGCTATAGCTGATTGAAAATTTACTAATACTTTGCACCATGAATGTTCATTTTTTTTAGAATTGGATATTATGTTTGACTGTAGTCATTCATCAATATACACATGCAATGCACCTCGACATCCGACCCGAGTGCCACAACATGCACTGAGCAGAGACCACCTGATTAAGTAGAGATCATGGGAAGGAATATCCCAGCAAAGGTTTATATGCTAATTGGCCAACTTACAACCTATTACTCCATTCAGTTAGAACAGAAAGAAAAGGCTCATAATAAGCATTTCAAACAATAGAATTATTTTTCAGCTTCAGCTCATTCTTTATGCAACATCTGAAAAATTAGCTCAAAGTCTAGGACATCTTGCCTAAATTTCTGGGAATTAAACAACAACTGAAATATGAATGTGTAAAATATAAAAATAAATGGATATACGGAAGTTACAGAAGAAAAGACCAACAAAGATGACGCAGAGAAGTAGATAACCTAGGGTATGTTGGAACGCTTGCCCATGCATAGTGCACGCCACCCTTGAATGTCTCACGGCAGATGGAGAGCATATCCTGGATGAGATGCGTGTGCAGCCACATACTCTCAGCTAGATTAGAAAGAACACCACCAGGCTTTAATGCTCTAGAAATTGTTTGAAAAAAGGGCTTCTCCACAAGTTCCTGAGCCGGCCCTGTAAGATGTAACATGACCGAAAAGTTCAAGTACCGAAACAAAATAACCATGTAAATTAAACCTATAGGAATGAAACTTTAATCTCCTTAATCAAACTAAAGGTCCACAGGTACGCAATGTAGTAGCAAGAACTCACCAATTGGGTCTGACGAATCAACTATAATGGCATCATATTTTCCTTCTGGAGCATTCTTTAAGAATTCCACAGCTGCAAAATAAATGCAATTTTACTATGAAATTTACATAATCAAGACTAGCACTTAGCAGACATGATGCCAAGTTTGAGATGCTATAGAAAAGGTATTATGCCATGCGATCTAGTATGAACATTATACAACTTCTTAACTCTTTACATACCATCCCCAACATGAAGCCGGACACGGGGATCTTCGTATCCAACATATAAATGTGGGAAAAAATCTTTACAAACCTGCATAGTTTGAAGGTATACATAAGAATATGACTATTTAGATGATGAAATTGTCAAGCAAAATCAAGAGATGGTTCATACATCAATAACTAGCTGATCAATCTCACAGATGTCGATAGTCTCCACTGAATCATGTTTGGTTACTTCTCGTAGTACACCACCATCACCACCCCCGACAACCAAAACCTGCATCGAATAAAAGGGGGTATTTATTTAGTATAAAGAATTAGGAGACTCTACATAGAACATAAGTGACTACTCGTAATTCAGTAATTACACATAAAAAGAGAATTACCTCTACTGTACTTCTTGGAGAAAATGCTCCAATTCAACTTAAATGCTAAAACAAATAATTTCACAGCATACGTGTACATTTATATGACTGAGAACAAAATACATACATTTTTAGGAGATGGAATTGAGCACAGTGGAAGGTGAGCAACCATTTCCTGGTATGCGCATTCATCCTTGTCAGTCAGCTGAACAATACCATCAAGGACAAGGACATTCCCATATGTTGAAGACTGCGTACACAATTGAATGTGTTACACATTACTATGTTCAACAAACTCGAACCACGTGTACTCAGTTATAAGACCGAGAATAACCTCAAAAACCAAAACTTCTTGGTAAGGTGATCTCCCCTGGAATAAAATCTTCTCCACCTTCAACGAATGAGCCTCTCCTGTATAGAAGAAGTAACTGTTGTTACAACCCTGCTGAGCTTAAGCAAGTGGCTTACTTCAGTATTATGCTACAGTAGAGATTAAAGATTATTTTTCACATATTACAACCCTGACCAGCTCAAGCAAGTAGATTACTTAAGTATTGTACGAATTTTCATAGACAATGCCTGTATTGGAAAGTGTAAAATGCTGTTTCAGAAATGCCGTTTTGACCAATTTTTTTTAAATATTATTTTTTTAACAGAAATTCAGAGAATATTGCGCAATCTGAATAATTTTCAGAAATATTATAGCCTCGGCCCAGAGGAGGCCGAGCAGTTACCTATCGGCCATGACTGGGCCGATTAGTGCATGCACGCGCTGTGCCGGCCGGTGTAGCTACCAGCTAGCCTCTCCATGCCTGTGATTCTGCATGTATGTGAGCATGTCGATGCTTATTTTGTATGCATGTGAGCGGATAGGTTATGTGCATGCGTACGAGCATGCACGTGTATGTCTTGCATGTCGGTCACGGGGTGGCCGATAAGTGCCTATCGGTCACGGCGTGGCCGACCAGGCCTAGTCGGCCGTGCCCTAGCCGACCAGGTCAGAGCAGGTACTGGCTGACGCGCATATGCAGCCGACTGCTCCCGTCGGCCACGTCATAGCCGATAAGGCCTAGTCGGCCACGGCACGGCCGAGGCTGTATTATTTGTGAAATATCCTCCAATCGCGCAATATTCTCCGAATTTCTATTTAAAAAAATAATATTTTAAAAAAGGCTCTTTCAGGTACCATCTCAACTTAAACAGGCGAAAACAAAAATAAGTAGGAATTGCTAGGAAAATTGCAACGGTTATGGGGCGTTCTATTGCCATATCATCCTAGGATGGGTTAGTCCATCATGGGATCATCACATTATTCTGGTGAGAAGATTGCATTTCTCATTATCAACCAGTTTTGTGCTTATGAGGGATGCGATGGTAATGGACCAACGAATTTCATTTCACGAAACCCAACAAATGGATTACATTAACAGTTAGATGAATGGTAAATTCACCATCTAGTTCCTCGAAGCAAACACTTACAATTTCTGCCAGAGAAAAGGTTACAACGGATTTGACAGTTTAGGAGTCTCCAGGGAAGGCTTACATTAGTGAAATAATCATCACATTCGTAGTGTAAGGAACAGATTTTCACAAGTATTATTTGAGGGAAAACATGGTGAAAGAACATGGATTAAATAGGAACAGGGAATACCAGGCCACATGGGATTGTTGAAGTACTGCACTTTGCTTGTTTGACCTGAAAATGCAGCAACTTGGTTTTAGATATCACAAGAGAAGAAAATTTTGTATGCCCTTGTAGTTCCCATTTCCCTATGAATGCAATAATACAGGACCAATCTGAACACACGTACCAGATCGTGAGCGGGGTTCTGTGAACCAACCGGACACTACAGTTGCGTGGCACTTGGCCTCCGATTCCGGCACAGCAGCCTTTGCCTTGAGACAGCAAGGAGGCAGTGGCTTGCAGGACCCATCAGCCCCACTCCCCTTTGTTTGTGCTTCTGCCGCGGAAACATTTCTTGCGCCTCCACCCTCCATGAACCCTGTTTTGCTTTGAAGTTCCCAGCCTCTGTCAACAGGACAATGGAAGACAGGTAACAATAAAATTTAAGTCAGCAACAGGGAACATTTTTCACTAGGTACGCTGGAAAAGGTACAAATTTACTTGACAATCACGAAACAGGAACAAAGCCTACGGTGCGAACCTTAAAATTCAAGCAAACAAGTACTCCCTCCGATCCATATTAGTGGGCATAGCTTTGTCTAAATTCATATGTATCTAGTTAAGTATTTAGACTAGATACATGTGTATCTAGACAAAGTTGTGCCCACTAATATGGATCGGAGGGAGTAGTATTATATGCAATCAACATGATTGGGAGGAAACAAATTGACTTATCTCTTGAACTCATGCTTTCACTATCTCAGTTTGAGGTTTTGCTGGTACTGAAAAGTCGAGATTTTTCCTACTATTTCAGTTCTCAACAATCGTACACTCCTTTGAACAACACGTACTACTCAACACAGCAGAGAACAGGGCATATAGATATGGTGAAACTAGCTCTGCACCTATTACTAATATCACACTGGCAAAGTAGCAAACGCGCCTACGAGGAGCAATTTACATCCAACGGTTCTAAAAGGTAGCAGTCATAGGTACATGAAGCTGAAACTCCACACCCAAACAGATACAAATTAAACCAAAGGCGGGCTTATTTAGCAAACTAAAATTTCACCAGGCTTACATTTTTCCTTTTTTCGCCAAACTATCCTTACTGGTTGCTAACGGTAAGGAACAAATCGGTAACCAAACTGAAGGACAGGAAAAAACAGAGACGATTAATTCGGAAAGAAACAATATAACCATTTAGTCTTTCAGTTCAAGAAGAAAACTCCAATCTTACCGAAGTGGAAACATCTGACACAAAGAAACAAACACCTTGCGTGCACTCGGAAGAAGACGAAGGGGTGGTAGTTCAGTAAACAACAGATGGTAGTACGTATGTTTTTTCCGTAAGGAAAAATATCCTCGTACGAATCGCACTCCACTAGGAGCAACCACACGCGAGCTCACCCGCTCAGTCAGTCAGTCAGTCACTCGCACGCCGAGAAGAGGAAGAAGAGAGAGGCAACAGGAAACATCTGCACGTGTAACGGTTCCGCAAAGCCCTTTCACGGACGAAGAAACGCTAAAAAAAAGGACCCTTGACGGCACAATGGAAAAATTCTAGAGAACCTGCAGAGCTAACTTAAGACTAATCCCGAGAGTTGGAGCTGTGAACAAATTGCAGGAAAGTCCCCGAGAAAAATTAGCACGAAATGGGAGTTCCTAATGGCTAATACACAGATCTTCAACGGGAAACCAACGAAGTGCGTGCCAGAACAGAACAAGGAGTTTTTATCTAAAAAAACAGAACAAGGAGTAAGTAAGTAATTAAGGTCCCTAGAAAGCTTCCAAGCAAGTAATTAAGGTCTACATAAGCTTGTACAAAACACGGTTGCTCTTGCTCGTTCTTGCTCTCACCTGGTGGCCTGGACACGCGAAGAGGAGGGCGTGCGGTGGTGGGAGAGAATGGGATGGCGTGGTGGGCGAGAAGAAGAGAGGCCAGCCTAAATAGGCGACGATGCAGGGCAGTGCAGGTTGTTGCATGATGCAGCGCTGGCTGGTCTCCGTTGCTCCTCCAGTCCTCTTCCGGAGCTGTGTGGTGCCGTCCATGGGGATGGGATGGGGCCTAGGAGCAGCTGTAGGAGGGAGAAAACGAAGAACTCGTGCTGGCTTTCTTCATTGTCAAATCAAAGCAATAAAGGACGGAATGCGATGCTCCTCTCTTCAGATAACCATACAGATGAAACGTGTTAGCGATCGGCTGCAACGGATTAGACGTACCTTTCACGTGATGTGGCTCCGCATCTGATTCTTATTTACGAATGCTGTGAAGTGTGAACAACACAAGGATGAAAGTGGTTTCCCCCTAGTATATATCTCACTGAACCCGTGAACTAACCGATAACCCAGAACGCAAGTACTTTTGATGATCTATCGGCTCCTACTAGGTAACCCGGCAACCAAATACGTACTGGCAAGAAAGTCTAGCCCACTCGGCTGGTTAAATATACATCTAGGAATAGGAAAATTCTAAACATGTGAGTTATTCCCCCTAGAAACTTGATTTTTTTTTTGGAAGGAAATAAATATTAGGGCGTTCAGTAACAAATATTCCACTCATGGCGACGCTTTTGCAAATAATTAAAGGCGGTGTTTAAAAGCTCGGCCGATTTATCTTGAATCGTGGAATGACCGATAATACTACAGTTTATTATCGGTGTCAATCTATCGGTATCCCGATTTAGCTCGAACTTCGCCGCTTATCGGGCATTTTATCTCGATTTGTCGGCATGGCGAGCCGATTTACCAGCCGATAGTCTTACATTAGATTTAAAATTTGAAGTTATTCTGAATTCAAAAGCAAGTATTCAAGGCAGCACTTCTGTCCAATACTTTAATGTTGTCTTTGCAGCATGTATTTAGAATTTTTAGTGTTGAAACTTTGGATTTATAAAAAAACTAGCTGATAATAAGCAACAAAAAATTGATTAATCGTCTGATAATCGATTAATCTCTAATCTGAGGTCGATCAAGCAGTAAACGATATCTTCAGCATTGATTAAAATACACAGAAAAGATTTGGGTATTTTTTTAAATACACAAGAATTGGGTCTTAACCTCATGTTCAAATAGCTGAGTTAGTCGCTTAAATCTTTTTTGATTCCCTATATGTTTTGTTGTTTTGGCTGGTGCCGCTCGGATGTTTACTCCTCCTATATCGATGTAGAAGGCAAACTTTTTGACTCCTTTAAAATACAAATATAGTCAGGTTTTTTACTTCATGGTGTGATTAGTGTAACAAATATTTAACTATAAGGGTAAAAGGTCGAATTCACTCTAAATAACATCATATACCGACTGAATTTATACCTCGAAGCTTCAATTTTTACTTTCAGTGAAAGTGTCTATACTATAAGGAATAGTATATATGTAATCACCTTTTTCTTTGGGCGAGAACATTTATTTTAATGCATGAAAATTATTTTACATGTCTAATGCGTTGTCCGTGCATGTCTTTTTTTTTTCAAAAAAATGATATTGTCATTAGTTTGCGTTATAGACTATAGCGCTACACATGTAACCTACACTCCGATAAACAAGACTTACAATTTTTTACAAAATTTATAACATTACTATATTTGAGAAATGATACATAAGTAACATCAATGTTTATAATATTGACTAAATACATTATGAAAATTTATTGACTAAATTCGTGTATGTTGTAGCAATGAATATTTTCTCTATAAACTTGGTCAAATTTAGAAAACGCCGACTTTTGACTAAATTCATGTGCGTTGTTTTCTTGGAACGGTTGAAGAATGGGTCAATTAATTCTGTGCCATACCTAGCTGAATTCTATCGGTTCGTGGCATACTCGCGTTGTTTCTCTGTTCTGTGCCCTGGTTTGATCGCATATCGTCCAAACGCTCGGTTCCCTCTGGTCAACCTCCTTTGACCCGCACTTGACCTGACTGGTGGGTCGGCCTGGCGCGGCTCGGCTGGAATTTCCGCGGCTCAGCTAGTGTGCGGCTCGGTTGGAATTTCCTTTCGTCGGCGCGTGGGGCCAGGCACTAGTCTGACTGGTGGGGTCGGCGCGTGGGGTCAGCATGGGGTTCGGCGCGTGGGGCCGGGGCACTAGTCTGACGGGTGGTGTCGGTGCGTGGGGTTGTCGCGTGGGGTCAGCGTGGGGTTGGCGCGTGGGGCCGGGGCACTAGTCTGACGAGTGGGGTCGGCGCGTAGTGTTGTCGTGTGGGGTCAGCGTGGGGTTGGCGTGTGGGGTCAACGCGGGTCACTTAGGGTTTGCCCGCCCACCCCCCACCGCGGCTAATAAAAGGGGGCCGCCCTCGGCGGAGAAACACCATTTTATCTCCTTCTCTCTCCCCCTCCCTCCCTCGAAAATACGGTGGAGCCCGCCCCCGCCGCAGAGCCCCCACCCTACTCGCCGATGTCGGACTCGGAGCTCTACTCGCCTGAGGAACTGCACGACATGCATGAGATGGAGCGAGAGGAGCGGCTAGCGGAGAAGAACCGTCGACAGAAGCAGAAAGGTCTCTCCTCTCTGCGCGAGAAGAACGATCAACCATACGAAGTGGCGCATGGAGATCTTCCGCCGCAATCCCCAGTCTACGAGTACGGGGCATCGGAGTCCTCGGATGAGCCCCACTCCGACGAGGAGCACGGGCCTGATGTCGTGGACCAACCGCCTGCGCCCGTCGTCATTGCGCCCATTGCCGAGCCCAATGTTATCGACGAGGACATCTCTGGCGAGGGGAACTCCGACGACATGGACGACTCCAACGATGAGGATGACATGGATGACTCCGACGCCTCCGACTCCGACGACAAAGACAAATCCGACGCCTCCGAGGACTGTGATGTCACTGTCGGTCCACCGCAGCACCCATGAAGAAGAAGAAGTAGAAGTGTTAGCATTAGTATTAGTAATAGTAATTGTAGTATAATAGTAGTAGTATAGTTCTTGTAACTGACTGTGTTATATGGAGATAATCGTTTGTTTCTATGGAGTAAATCAATATTCTGATCGTCTATCTTGTTTGACAAATGCATATACACCGTGATTGGACATGACGGGTAGGCTAGGCTAGCTGTGGTGAGCAAGCAGTTCTGCGACGCGTTCAATGGTCATGCCTATTTGTGCACGCTACATAGACGGCAGGGTGGACTACGGCATGCCACGCACGTATTCAATATGCACGCAGTGCCACGAACTGGAAGGCTCTCAGATGTGTCAGATGTGTCTCATCGTACGACTTGTAAATATTAGTTTGTTTTAGATTCTTCCTTTCACGCTAGAACGGATAAACATGAACGAATACGTGCCGCTCGTTCTGCCCTATGATCAAAGTAGACATAAATTAACGCAGACTGGCGGGGGCGATGGAGCTGTAAGCCTGTAACACAAGTACACGATTGGCGCGACCGACACAGCTATAGCTAGTACTCCCAAATCTGAACTAAGGCGGCGCAGGGCTGGTTGAGCCGCTGGCGTGCTTCAGACGCACATCGTTCATCACCTCCTCAAACTTGCATCAAAACGTCGACGCTTCTCCGCGCGACGCTCCGAACGCACAAACTTGGTGAAAACTCGCGCATCCAGCTCGACTTGGTCGACGATCTTGAGTAGGTCGGCGCTGTCGTCGGTGGAGAGCGATTCGAGACTTGAGTAGGACTCGTCGTCGTCGCTGGACTCGGTAAACGCTGCCGGCGGTGGCGACTGTGGGGTCGCCACGGCCCGGGAGGACCCAGCCTCCCCATCGTGACGTCGCTGCGGTGGTCGTCGCTGCGTTGGGCGTCCTCTTCCTCGCTGCGGTGTGCTCCCCCTCCTGTTAGCTAGGGTCCTCCTCCTCGCTGTAGCTGCAATGGCATTCGATTCATGGCGGCGGCGCTCCTCCTCCTCGTAGTCGCTCTCGGATGGGTCGCTCTCGGATGGGGATGACATGGCGGTGAGAACGGAGATGGGTGGCGAGAAGCCGGATGGAAGGGTTTAAATGGCCGCGTAGTAGGCGGGAAATGTTACGGAAACTGACACATAGATTTCAGCGAGCACGTACATTCCAGCGAGTACGCTAAACTGACAAACTTGGTCAAAAAAGAGTGAAAAATGTTTGGTACAAATGAACAGGTTTGAAGCTAAGTTACGCAAACATATGTTTTTTGTAAGTTCGTATGAACACATTTTGCAGCCTACCTTCGGAGTTTATTTGGATCGCATTTTTCAGCGAGTACACTCACCATTTTGACTTAGAAATGGGGCCGTTAACCCTACCTTCGGAGCTCATTTGAAACACAATTTTCAACGAGTTCACAATTTTTGCTTAGAAATGGGCCGTTTATCCTACCTTTGGATCTCATTTGAAACACAATTTTCAGCCCGTTCACTGTTTTTGGCTTAGAAATGAGTCCGTTTACCCTATCTTTGGAGCTCATTTGAAACACATTTTTTAGCATGTCTATAATTTTTGCTTAGAAATGGGGCCGTTTACCCTACCTTTGGAGCTCATTTGAAATATATTTTTCAGTGTGTCCACAATCCTAGCTTAGAAATGCATGGGGCCATTTACCCTACCTTGCGAGCTCATTTGAAACACATTTTTGAGCGAGTTCATAATTTTTGCTTAGAAATGGGGCAGTTTACCGTACCTTTGGAGCTCATTTGAAACACAATTTTCAGCCAATCCACTGTTTTTGTCTTAGAAATGTGGTCGTTTACCCTACCTTTGTAACTCATTTGAAACACATTTTTCAGCGTGTCTACAATTTTTGCTTAGAAATGGTGCCGTTTACCCTACCTTTGGAGCTCATTTGAAACACAATTTTCAACCAGTCCACTGTTGTTGGCTTAGAAATGAGGTCGTTTACCCTACCTTTGGAATTCATTTGAAACACAATTTTTCACCGTGTCTACAATTTTTGCATAGAAATGGGGCCCTTTACCCTCTCTTGAAAATTTATATGCATTTGGTGTGCCAAAATACCCATTTTGTGTCACTGAGGCAAATGATGAAGGGGTTCCAGTGCAGAAAACAATAAATTTTCTAGCGAATGAAACCCTAACTAGTCAGGATCTATCTATCTAGTACATGTGATAACAATGGCGGAACGGGTTACATTACCTCCATGTAGACTGATAACGGGGATTACGCTCCGCACAAGCGTTGACGATGAAGTCGTACGTAGCCGACCTCGAGGTCGCGGAGAACTTGCCGCGATGAAGTAGACGAGGACGTCGGGTGTCGATGAAGACCTGCGTCAATGGGCGTCGGGTGGAAGATGGCGAGGCGCCGGCGACCGGGGGGGGGGGGGGGGGGTGGCGCCAGCGGCAGGGTAGCGGCAGGGCTGCTGGGTGGGCGAGCTGATGTCGATCAGGCTCCTCAAATGTGGTGCCTCCGAGCACTCGCAAACATACGGAGCTTAACAACAACCACCGGTCATTCAGATCCAGCTGAAATCGCAGGGGTAGAACTTTTCTGGAATCCCGCAGGGCAACGACGCCCGACGGTATAGCTTTGGTGGAAAGAGGAGGCAAAACGGGCGGAGAAGCAACTCGGCCGGCCTGCTACAAATTTAATTATATTTTTCATGAATTAATCCAATTAATATGTCTTGCTATATAAAGGGGTGAGGGGGTGTGCAAACTCCCTAGCTCCCCCATGTGGGACTAAACAAAGGAGAGGGGAGGGGGGGTTCGGCCGGCCTAGCCATGGCCGAACCAGCCATGGGTCCCTTCCCCCTCTAGTTGGTGCGGCTCCCCCTCTTGGGCCCTCTTAGGGCCCATGTAGGTGGGCTGCCCTCTTTTTCCTTTATTTAATCAATATTAAATTAATATAAAATATAATTATTCATAATTAATATATATAAATACTATTTGATATCCCGTGACTCCGAAACATTTTCCGAACCACCCGAACATCTTTCGGACATTCCCGGAACCAGTCCAGACCTTCCCGGAATTCCTTCCGGACCACCGAAACTCTTTTCATATCATTTCTCTGAAGGGGATCGTGTGCAGAAAACAAAAAAATTCCTAGCAACGATATCCTTAAACTAGCCAAGATCTACACTATGCAGATATAGAAGTACGACGGAGATCGGAATACATACCCTCGTAGACCGAATAGCGGGGATTACGCTCCCGCACAAGCGTTGACAATGAAGACGCCGTTGCCGACCTCTAGGTCACGGAGAACTCGGCGCGACGAAGATGACGAAGATGACCCCGAGGTCGGGTGGAGGAAGTAGGCCTCCGAGTACCGCTAGCGCAGCACCTCGCAGGGCGTCACACACATACGGTGGAGACGACGGCCTCCGAAGCTCCAGTCCAGGACGAGCAGCGGAAGACTTGGACCGGAACACCAGCAGCGCGGCAGCGGGCTATGGTGGAAGAGATCCCCCTCCTCTACTCGGCGCGACTCCGACAAAGGGAATCACGAGATCGAGAGAGAAATCGGGAATTAATTGGTGAATTAAAAGGCCAGGGGTGCCCCTTCTTATATAGGCTTCCATGGGAGCCAACCTTGCCAGCCAGGCAATGTGAGACTATCCCCACATGCCTGGTGCGGCTAGGATAGGTGCGCCGGCCCTAGGTGGGCCCCATTTGGCCCACCTAGGCCGGCCAAGCCTCCCCCACAAAATTCCCTTGAGGGTTCCCCCCCATGGGCCTTTTTGGACCAGAAGGCCCATTTAGGGAAATCAGCCTAAATAAATTCGAAAATAAATATATAAAATCATATTTGCATATTAATTACACTAATTAATATCAAACATAATATATATAATTTTTCCTAGCTCCGAAAACTCTTTCGGCGCTGCCCGATCTCCATCGGACCATTCCCGGGACGTTCCCGGTGATCTCTTTCCTTTCCGGTTGTCTTGTCGAAACCCCTTAAGTGTGTTACCCTAGCGGTTCGATATAATAACAGGTACGATCAAGACTCCTCTATGATCATCGACTAACTCGTAGGCCTGGACCCCATGAATTAATCCCTATGATATAACGAATGACTTTCATCTATCAAACCTGGACGTCTAGTCTTAAACCCTTTGTCATGTCGATACTTAGCGTGTCCGAGTATCATTCTCAGATATCTCCATACCTAGCATGATCTCGTTACCGACATCGCTATCTTCTACCCGTCTATGATATTATGTCAGCTGGTGACCTAGTCACATGTTTGCAAACTCATTTGACATAATCTCACCGAGTGGGCCCTAGAGTATCTATCCGGCTATGCGGACTGACAAATCCCGCTGTTGACCCCTCGTCTTAACTACCCCCTTCCGATACCCAAAAGTATCACCTATCATTGTCACACTATATAAGATATGACGTTTGGTGCGATCAAAGTATCTTTCAGGGATAACAATAAGAGTTGATCTCACGGTCTTAAGGCGTAATGACTATGTCCTATAAATACTGGGTATGTCCATCACATCGTTACTCCTAACGATATGACTTCCATTGCCGACCGGCGCCATGCCCTATGATCGGAAAACCTCGATCATCAATCGCGCAACGAAACTAGTCTTAGTAGAGGCTACTAGGGACCTGGTTGTTTATGTACCACACATGTATTAATGTTTTCGCTTAATACAATTATAGCATGGTATAAAACATATGCTGAACGATTGGGATATTGCCAATAAACTATGTTTATTAAATGCCTCTAGGGCATATTCCCTTCAGTCTCCCACTTGCACTAGAGTAACACTTAATCTAGTTTACAACTTGGTAAAAGCTCAACACCCATAGCATCTTGGTGCTTGCTCGCCTCGTGGAAGAGGAATACAGTCAAAAGATCTCACACATTGAGACCTATATGTGCTTTGCAACACTTCTATGTCACCTGGTTTGACATCATCCCGTATCTTACGATGACGGTGAAATATATCCCAGTGGATGGAGTGAGAGTCGAGCATTCGCGTAGCATGTGCCTTAAAAGTCTAAGAGATCTATTAAGGGGACCACCTACGCTCGGAAAACTGCTCAGTCCAATCACACTCGCTACTTCTAAAGTCGCGATATATTTCTATACCTATGTAGATTATGCGACAGTGCATTCATATGCGACTTCGCAAACTAACCATGTTTATCTTCAAAATAAAGGACATCTCCTATATGACATTTCTAGTCGTATGGGTCAGTGTAATAACTTGCATCATCGTAACCGCTTTACGGCAAGTTGCCATTCCACTCTTACCCTTTACTAGAAAACCTATCTTCAGTTCTCATAGACACTGAAGAATAACTTAAAGTTTGTTCATTGATCCACACAAGGATCACTCTAGAACCTGTTCTTCAACCAAGAACTCGGGTCACACTAAGTCGAGCTTTCAGTCTGATAGCATCTATGTCTGATACATAGATAATGTCGAACATCATTTGCTATAACTGAAAATGCCAAGATAAACTTAATATTTTACCTAGTCATACAAGCAAGAACCTCTTTCTTTGCTTGTCCTATTCTGAAACACTTCAGAATCTTGACTAAGGAAATATTCCGACATAATGTTATTAAGCCCTTTACGATCTATACAATTATAAGTCGGATGCCTAATACTCCTAACTTCATTTCATAGAAAATTTAATCACTTAAATAATCCTTTACACTCTACTAGAGGATCTGTGTCATTCAATATGTCGTTACATACAAAATCATGAATGACACCTAGCTCCCACTCAAATATGCCTTCCGCATATAAGATCAAGGAAAGCTACTTAGCTCCCACTCAAATATGCCTTCCGCATATAAGATCAAGGAAAGCTACTTTGTGAAGGGGATCGTGTGCAGAAAACAAAAAATTTCCTAGCAACGATATCCTTAAACTAGCCAAGATCTACACTATGCAGATATAGAAGTACGGCGAAGACCGGAATACATACCCTCGTAGACCGAATAGCGGGGATTACGCTCCCGCACAAGCGTTGACGACGAAGACGACGTAGCCGACCTCTAGGTCACGGAGAACTCGGCGCGACGAAGATGACGAAGATGACCCCGAGGTCGGGTGGAGGAAGTAGGCCTCCGAGTACCGCTAGCGCAGCACCTCGCAGGGCGTCACACACATACGGTGGAGACGACGGCCTCCGAAGCTCCAGTCCAGGACGAGCAGCGGAAGACTTGGACCGGAACACCAGCAGCGCGGCAGCGGGCTATGGTGGAAGAGATCCCCCTCCTCTACTCGGCGCGGCTCCGACAAGGGAACCACGAGATCGAGAGAGAAATTGGGAATTAATTGGTGAATTAAAAGGCCAGGGGTGCCCCTTCTTATATAGGCTCTCAGGGGGAGCCAACCTTGCCAGCCAGGCAATGTGGGACTATCCCCCATTGCCTGGTGCGGCTAGGGCAGTGCGCCGGCCCTAGGTGGGCCCCATTTGGCCCACCTAGGCCGGCCCTCCCTCAATCGAAGCCCTGGGGGGAGTTTCCCCCTCATGGGCCTTCTTTCCACCAGAAGGCCCATTTAGGGAAACCAACCTTTAAAAATTCGAAAATAAATATATAAAATCATATTTAATCATTAATTACACTAATTAATATCAAACATATTTTATAGAATTTATTCTAGCTCCGAAAACTCTTTCGTCGCTGCCCTATCTCCATCGGACCCCTCCCGGGACGTTCCCGGTGATATCTTTCCTTTCCGGTTGTCTTGTCGAAACCCCTTAAGTGTGTTACCCTAGCGGTTCGATATAATAACAGGTACGATCAAGACTCCTCTATGATCGACGACTAACTCGTAGGCCTGGACCCCATGAATTAATCCCTGTGATATAACGAATGACTTTCATCTATCAAACCTGGACGTCTAGTCTTAAACCCTTTGTCATGGCGATACTTAGCGTGTCCGAGCATCATTCTCAGATATCTCCATACCTAGCATGATCTCGTTACCGACATCGCTATCTTCTACTCGTGTATGATATTATGTCAGCTGGTGACCTAGTCACATGTTTGCAAACTCATTTGACATAATCTCACCAAGTGGGCCCTAGAGTATCTATCCGGCTATGCGGACTGACAAATCCCGCTGTTGACCCCTCGTCTCAACTACTCCTTTCCGATACCCAAAAGTATCACCGTTATTGTCATACTAAATAAGTTACGACGTTTGGTGCGATCAAAGTATCTTCCAGGAATAACAATAAGAGTTGGTCTCACGGTCTTAAGGCGTAATGACTATGTCCTATAAATACTGGGTATGTCCATCACATCGTTACACCTAACGATATGACTTCCATTGCCGACCGGCGCCATGCCCTATGATCGGAAAACCTCGATCATCAATCGCGCAATGAAACTAGTCTTAGTAGAGGCTACTAGGGACCTGGTTGTTTATCTACCACACCTGTATTAATGTTTTCGCTTAATACAGTTATAGCATGGTGTAAAACATATAATGAACGATTGGGATATTGCCAATAAACTATGTTTATTAAGTGCCTCTAGGGCATATTCCCTTCAGTCTCCCACTTGCACTAGAGTAACACTTAATCTAGTTTACAACCTGGTAAAAGCTCAACACCCATAGCATCTTGGTGCCTGCTCGCCTCGTGGAAGAGGAATACAGTCAACAGATCTCACACATTGAGACCTATATGTGCTTTGCAACACTTCTATGTCACCTAGTTTGACATAAACCCGTATCTTACGATGACGGTGAAATATATCCCAGTGGATTGAGTGAGACTCGAGCATTCGCGTAGCATGCGCCTTAAAAGTCTAAAAGATCTATTAAGGGGACCACCTACGCTCGGAAAACTGCTCAGTCCAATCACACTTGCTACTTCTGGAGTCGCGATATATTTCTATACCTATGTAGATTGTGCGACAGTGCATTCATATGCGACTTCGCAAACTAACCATGTCTTTCTTCAAAATAAAGGACATCTCATATATGAGATTTCTAGTCGTATGGGTCAGTGTAATAACTTGCATCATTGTAACCGCTTTACGGCAAGTTGCCATTCCACTCTTACCCGCTACTAGAAAACCTATCTTCAGTTCTCATAGACACTGAAGAATAAACTTAACGTTTGTTCACTGATCCACACAAGGATCACTCTAGAACCTGTTCTTCAACCAAGAACTTGGGTTACGCTAAGTCGAGCTTTCAATCTGATAGCATCTATGACTGATACATAGATAATGTCGAACATCATTTGCTATAACTGAAAATGCCAAGATAAACTTAATATTTTACCTAGTCATACAAGTAAGAACCTCTTTCTTTGCTTGTCCTATTCTGAAACACTTCAGAATCTTGACTTAGGAAATATTCCGACCTAATGTTATTAAGCCCCTTCTGATCTATACAATTATAAATCGGATGCCTAATACTCCTAACTTCATTTCATAGAAAATTTAATCACTTAAATAATCCTTTACACTCTACTAGAGGATCTGTGTCATTCAATATGTCGCTACATACAGAATCACAAATGACACCTAGCTCCCACTCAAATATGCCTTCCGCATATAAGATCAAGGAAAAGCTACTTAGCTCCCACTCAAATATGCCTTCCGCATATAAGATCAAGGAAAGCTACTTTGCTCCCACTCACTTCTTTGCAAATGTAGGTTTCTTCAACTATTTTGGACAACTCCAAAATCCTTTGATCACATTATCAAAGTGAAGATTCCAGCTCCGATATGCTTGCTTCTGCCCATGAATGGAGAACCGAAGTTTGCACACATGTTTAGCATCCTCAGGATTACAAACCATTCTTAATTACACTATTAAGAACCATGGTTTTCTTATCCATCTATCAATTTCTCATTCGAAATTATAGTAATTGCTAAACGACCCAGAATAGATTTAGGCTTCGCCACTTGATACAAAGTCTCATGTGGTCTGTCGGAACTGTTTCACGACAAATCGAATCTGCTCAATATCTACTCTCTCATAAAACTCCATATACTATCAACATCCTAGATGCCATCAAGAAGATCTCCCAAGTCATTACCTGGTAATCGTATATGGATTTTATTTCGGATCATAAATGACTCATAGCCATTTCTCAGACTTAGGTTCACCATCTCTTCTTCGTAGTTCGTAAGTCTATCATATTGCATTAATATGACCTTCATAGCAAGGTTGTCGTAACACACAGTGTGGAACACAACCTCGTATGCCTACGCTCTTAGTATGAGCTAAGAACATCATGATTTTGAATCATCAGCTTTTTCAAGCTGTGGAGCCTGACACCGAAAACACTTTCGATTGCGCCACTCTGATGTCTGGAGAGGAAGTTCTCCAACTTCGTCTTGCTCTACTTTCTTTCTCACTTATACCTTCGGACAAGAAACTATTTCTTTCGCAAGGTATATCCCGGCAATGATTTTGCCTATGTCGTGAGACATGTACCCAACTAACTCTTTAGGTAGGGTATACTACAAAGATTAATCCATTTTAGGTTCGATTACATCGAAACACTAAATTGCTGAAACGACAATCCAGGCTAAAAGCCACACCATTACTCATATGGTATTGTCTCCATGGATTCAAATGGTTTACCTATTTGCTAACGTGAGTGTTTACGTTTCTACCATATGACTCTAATGATCACAATAATTCGGTAAGAGATTTATTTACCACACACTATCAGATAGGGTGCAATTACGACGTCCTAACACACCATAACACTATGGTGTTCCATGCGACGTAATTTGTGGAACTCTTCTCACAAGTCTTCCAATGATGTGCCAACATTATAACTCAAATCTTTATTTCCTCGATTTGCATCGCGGGAATTCGATTTTCTTGTTAAGTTTATTTCTTACTTCATTCTGAACTTCGTTTGATCGAATCAAAATTTCAGACTAACATTCCCCGGAGTGGATATCCATATATCTACTCGGAATATTCATGAAGAATATGAAATAAAGACTTCCACTACACGTCAAAGTACTTCATTGATTCACATACACCCATATGCACGATTCTCAACAAGCTATACTCAAAACGTTCAGTGAAGTTCACGAAATAAAGGTCTCCACTACCCGTCATTTACTTCATTGAACCACATACATCTCTATGTATGACTATCATTAAGTTACATGCCCGCTTTCCGAAAACGGTGTCACAGTTGTTTTGCAAGTGTCAAAAGATCAAATCTTAGGACTTGTAGGTCCATCCAGTGTGGAGCTAATGCATATAACATTGACATGACTAAACGGTAGTGCCACACATATGTGGTGTCTTTATTAAGTTTGTATCCTTTGGCATTAATATTATGAATGTGGGAGCTTCTACCATCTAAATTCAAATCGGCATATGATCATTACTTCATAAATATAGGACACCAATTTGTCACTATCATGTATGAACAAGTGTCTCGCTAGAGGAGACACACTCGTAACGATCATACCAACAGGCGACCATAAAGAATTTACGCAAATGGTAGATCTAGAGGGAGAGTGTTTATGGCCATCACAACAACTTGATTGCCATTATCAACACGTAATGTCGCCTCATCCTTTCAAGCTACTCAAGCAGTAAACCTGGTTTTCACAAAACATGACTAGTTCAAAACTTAGTCACTACTGCGAGTACTTGCTTAGCTAAAACATTCATAACATGTATATCATATATACACCATCATCATTGATGACTTCCGGCGATCTGTTTCATTTTCTTGATACTTCCACCGTAATCAAGAACCATGAAGGTGAACGATTCCCCCTTGCATGACATAGTCTATGACAGAGGATTTGCACTTGGCAACGATGTCTGTCATCCAGTGATTGAGCTGAGCGATGCGTCTCAATGTTCATTAATCATGAACATATGTCATTAAGTATGACCGCCACGTGCTCCCTCAATGTGTGTATTCTCTTTCATCTTGGTTGAGAAGACAATCAGTCAACATACTGATAAACTTCATCAACCCAACGTTTGGGGTACCCCGAGTTTAGCGACCATATCATATGTTCGCGATCTAAAAACTCGTACCCACCGTTGGTTCTTTATGGCAGAGATCATAGCATACACTGTACTATGATGATATCATCCGCACAAAATCCGATAATCAAAATTATCTTTTGTTAGCGGAATCTCCGGGTTTATCTCCTAGCGCGTATTGTAACACAAAGAGCTAACGGTTTAAACATGGAGTATCCTCAAGCTAAAGTATAAAACTATGAAGTTTGGACCCAACCTTTTAAGTTTCTCAAATCGCAGGAATGCGCCTAATTTGAAAAAATGCTATCACAATGGTTAATATCTACAAAGGTTTGCAAAACAGACTCTGTTCACTATATTCTGAGTTCTAGTATTTTAGAAAATAACTATCCGAACTCTCACTCAAACGAACATCCCTCCTGGTCGTTTAACACGACCCCCATCCATTGCACCACCCCTCATCATCAGAGCCGGCAGCACAACTTCAAGAGTAGACAAAAGTCCGCCACACCAATTTTGTGACTCGTGCTCGACCTTTCTGAAAGAACATTTCTTAATCCCTAGTGTTTTGTGTGTTAGTTAACAATACCAATGATATACTAATCCTATTGCTAAGTATTTCAGTTTGGGTGAAACTCATATCACAAATCCTAAAGCCAAATTGTAGAGAAAAAGAGTTTCTGGAATTCTTCCCAGACCCGGATATTCCGGTTCCCCAACTCGGATATTCCGGGTCATCCCCAGAAAATTGGCTAAGTCAAGTTCAGAAGTACTACTGACTTCAATCGGAAAATCAGCTCGGAAATTTCAAGGACTCGGATATTCCGGTTCACCAACCCGGATATTCCGAGTCAACCTCAAGAAAATTGGCTAAGTCAAGATTCAGAAGTGGTACTGACTCCAATCGGAAAATCAGCTCGGAAATTTCAAGGACCCGGATATTCCGGTTCACCAACCCGGATATTCCGAGTCAACCCCAGGAAAATTGGCTAAGTTAAGATTCAGAAGTGGCACCGACTCCAATCGGAAATTCAGCTCGGAAATTTCAAGGACTCGGATATTCCGAGTCAACCTCAGAAAATCGGCTAAGTCAAGTTCAGAATTGGTTCTGATCTCAACCGGAAATTCAGCTCGGATATTTTCAAAGGCCCGGATATTCCGGGTGACCGGAATTTCCGGTGGTACTTATACCGGAATTTCCGGGTACCCAAGACAGCCAACGGCCAGATTTTGAGGGGAAGTATAAATACCCCCTCACTCACTCAAGAACAGCCAGCTCTCAGATTTTCTCTCTCCTACCATTCTTGAAAGCTCAAATCATCAAGATCTCCCAATCCCCCCACCCAAATTCATTGATCTTTGGAGGATTGGAGGAGAAGGCCCGGATCTACATCCTCACCGAAGGGATTTGCATTTCTCCCCCATTCACTTGGGGATTTCGTGGCTAGGGTTTCCGGTGGGAAAACCTAGTTCACCATTGTTGTACTCTTGGTGTTACCTTGACCTTTTGTGGTCCTTGACCTTTTGTGGTCTTCTTGGGAGCCCCCAATTCAGTTGTGGGTGTGTGCCTCAAGCGTTTGTAAGGGATTCGATCTCCGCCCTAAAAGGGGATCAATAGTGGAAGGTGGACTCGAAACCTTTGTGGTTGAGTTCATCGGAGAAGAATGTGAGCCTTTGTGGCGTTGCGTCTAACCTGTTGTGGTAGCGCACACCTCTCCAAACGAGACGTACACCCTTGGGTGGAACTCGGGATTACATCTTCGTCTCCGCGTGCTTCACTTGGTTCCCTTTACCTTTGCTCCCTTACTTGCTTATCTTATTATTGCTTAGTTTCTCATTTAGGTAAATTCACCGTAGTTGCATATCTAGAGAATTTACCTTTGTGTTGAGACTGAATTTGAAAAGACCTAAAATTTGTAATAGCACCTATTCACCCCCCCTCTAGGTGCCGGATTCCCGTTCAATTGGTATCAGAGCCAGGTTCACTTTTAAGGGCTTAACCGCCTAAGTGCAACGATGACGGAATCCGATGCCGAGAGGGCCGCCCGTAAAAAATTAGAGGCGGAGAAGGAGGCGTTAGCCAAAGGGGCAACCATGGCCGATCTTATTGATATGAGATCGTCCTTGGAGGCCCAACTCCTCAAGATGAATGAGATGCTCATGGCACTCTTGAAGTCTAAGGAGCCCGAGGCTACTTCTCCCTCTCCTCCTCCTAAGGAACATGCGGGGAACTCTAAGGAGTCATCTTCGGATGGGTCCAAAGATGTTACCTCAAGTGTTCCCGGGATGGCGGAAAAGGATGAACCACCTAGCTCCTCTAACACCCCCAAAGGAGAGGAATTTCATAATGTCAACCATAATTACTCTCCTAACCCTCCTATCCCTCACCCTCATGTAAACTTTAGAAGTGATCCTCCTAAGCTTAAACCTACTCATTTCTCTCAATGGGTATTTCTAATGAAGTCTCACCTATGTAGTGCCTCCATTGAGCGTTGGCGCATCATTGAAGAAGGATACAAGCCCATGATCCAACCAACTTGACAAGAAGAGAGGTGGTTGATAGCCAACTCAACGCCACCGCTCTTCATCAACTCCAAATGGCCGTTGGAGAGAAGGACATGGCGCTCATTCAACAATTCTCCACCGCCAAGGAAGTTTGGAATGCTCTTTCCGACATCTTCGTTGGGAATGAGAGCATGAAGAAGAACCGGTATGATGCCTTATGCAATGAGGTGGAAGGGTTCTACAAGTTGGATGGAGAAAGCCACGAGGACATGTACCGGAGGTTGGTGTTGGTTGCCAACTCCTTCAAGAACCTCGGGGCGGAGTACATCAATGATGCTTGGATCAAGAGGAAGTTTGTGACCGCTCTCATGCCCTTTGAGGACACGGATTTGAAGACACTCCAAGTGAGACATGACTTTGCATAGATGACATCCAATGAAGTTATGCAAGAGATGACCGCATACAAGGTGGCCTCTAAGATTGCACAAGATGCAAGAGCTAGAGCCATAGGGATGCACAAGCATGCCTCAATTGCTTTGAATGCCACCGTTGAAGAAGACACTACTAGAAATCCCCATATTTCCGACGGTGAAATCTTATAACCGACGGACCGTCGGCTAGTACGCCCATATCCGACGGTTGCCAGAATGGCCGACGGTCTCCGACAAACTCTTGGGTATTGCTACCAATGGCCGACGGTAAAGTCCATTTTCCGACGAGGAAATTCAACTCTCGAGTATTTTATCTTATAGCCGACAGTGAAATGAAATATACGACGGTCTAAACATAACTCTCGGCTATGTGTAATAAATAAACGACGGTACATTTACAACTCTTGGTTATTAGTGAAGATACCCGACGACAAATATCAACAACCGACGGTTGAAGTTGACACTCGGTGATATGTTTGAGTCGATAATTATTTTATATTAATTTTTAATTATTTAAATGTTGTACGTTCCATGTGAAAAGAGTTTGGAGTATTTTTTTAAGGTGGGATTCGGTGAAGTATTGAAGTCCACGAAGTTTTCGATCGGGCGCGTCATTTTTGGTAATGGCGTGCGCAAGATATTTGCTTTCGGTAAAGCGGCAATTTTTGTCTCAGACTGCGCGCGCAATACAATTTTCGCTTATGTGCGGTAGAAAAACCGCCGGCCACCCACCACGACCACCACATCCTGTGATAAATATCCCACTTTCCTCCTAAACCTATCCCGCGTGCTTCCAGCGGCAAGCGCCGCCGCCATCGGTCGCTCGAGCGCATCCTCCTTCGGTCCTTCCCCACGACCCCCTCGGCCCCTCCCCTACGAACCGCGGCCGTCCAGGACCAAAAGGAGGAGAGGATCTCTAGCCGCCGTCCTAGGACTGGGCTGAGGCGCACGGGGAGATGGTTCTCTCTACCACCGCCGCCGCCTGGTGTTGGTCTCTACGCCGCCGCCACTCGCTTCCCCGGTCAACCACCTCGTATTCTCTGTTTCCCAAACCACCTCTCGATTCATTCTTCCTCTCTCCCCTAACCTCGCCCACCTCACCAGGATCTGAGCTGTGCCCAGGCGGCCGTCATTCGCCCCGCCCTGGAGCAACTTCAACTCGTCTGGCTCGGGCAGCAACGGCGGTTTTCTGGCGAAGGGAACAAAATGATGAGCTCCTACACCAACTACACTCGGGCTGCTCTGGTATGATCTACCGCTCCCGCACCACCGCCTCTACCTTATCAGCTCCTCAGACCTATCAGGTCATGCCCTTCATGCTTATCTCTTCCGTTTCTCAATTCAGATCAGATGATTTTGTTGTGTATGGAACACACTATTTTGTTTATCCTTTCCAAGTTAAATCTGACAAACATGGGTTTATGTGTGCAACAGATCCTAGAGGTCAGACTTTCTCCATCCTCTGCTAGATCTGAACAACTTTACTAGTTTGTGGCCCTTCATGTTTCAGCTTACCTCGTTGTGAGGATTTTTTTCATACGGATCCCAGAAGGGACCGGATTCCATTACTAGTATTTTAATTCGTTGGGAGGAATTGTCGCTGATCACCTAGGTGTTTGCGATCACGATATGTGCCTTGTTGGGATTGGAGATACTGCATGCTGACAAGTAACTGCATGTATGTGCCATTGCAGTTGTGCACAATGCTGAAGGAGCATCTGAGCCAGATGTTGGATTGAGATTTCTGATTTTCGGCACTATCACAATGAAGAAAAGGTATACTTTCAGAGTTTTAGAAAATTATACTTTCAGGTAGGAGACATGGCACTTGTGAAATTACAAAGTTGGAGTCACTAATTGCCACACAAATAGCATTCAGATTATAATCTGCCAGTTCTGTGGTCTCAAGTCAACGTGGGAACTACTGTGTCCTGTGAATCTGTTTACCAAATCTGATTTGAGTGGTAGCAGTACTGCTATTTTCCGTCTTCTTTACTGTTATATATTTTGGCTTGTACAATTTTGTTACTTGTCCGACTTATCTTATCATTTTTTAGATTATTTCCATTTGTTGTCTTGTATAATTATGTTTTCATCTTTCTGACAACTATTTTGGTAATTTTTGTAGGGAATGGGAGGCAATGTGATGAGGACGACTTCTCTCGTGCTGAAGAGAAGATACTTCTTAGAGGCCATTCAAAATAATTTTTTGAAGCTGGAATGCGTGTTTGAGGGTTATGCAAAATCTGTAAAAAATTATGTTCCTTTCTATTTAGAGGATTATTAAGATTGTGTGATTTTGGTATAAGTCTTGTGGTCTGTGATGCAATTAGAGATTGTGTTGAAATACATACCGTTCAATATAATATTTTTGTTACCGTATCTCACTGATTGCAACTGTTCTGAAGGTCAATTTTACAGTACGCCGCGTAGATTAGATAACCAGTGCATGTCCCTGAAGAGCAATGGTAACTGTTGAGACTCTATCTGACAGTTTAAAGCGCCAGCGCCCTCTCAGCTATAGTAATAATTGATGGGACAGATTAATCGTCGATTACGGTTAATGCTGATGGGATATAGCTAAATATATAACCGAGGGGAAACTGTCGTGTATTGACACCATTGAGCCACGTGGGCAGCTGTTGACCAAAACATAGATGACGGCTAACCGTCGGCCTTTTACCGTCGATATAAGTAATAGCCGAGAGTACCGTCGGCCATTTGTGTAATGGCCGACCGAGCATCACCGACGGG
The DNA here is from genome assembly GCA_026929855.1 of Poa annua. Taxonomy (NCBI): domain Eukaryota; kingdom Viridiplantae; phylum Streptophyta; class Magnoliopsida; order Poales; family Poaceae; genus Poa; species Poa annua. Next base: position 87,337,955 of record CM049430.1, read on the forward strand.
GGATGACCGACGGTGTACAGTCGGATTTAAGCTTAACCGACGGTAATCTTAAATATCCGACGGTAGTTTAGCCCTCGGCTATATGGAGATATCTAGTAGTGAGAGGATGAAGAGGAGTGTGATGATCAAGTCGAGCTATCTAGTGAAGCTCTCTCAAGCACTCTCACTCAACACATGGGTCTTGCGGCAAGAACCTTTTGGAAGAACCCCGGAAGGGCCAAAGCAAGGATTGACAAGAAGTTCCCAACGGAGGAAAGCCATTCAACAAAGTGAGGCTTTGCTATAACTGCGATGACAAGGGCCACTTTGTTGCCGATTGCCCATGGGAGAGAAGAGAGGATCATGGTGGGAGGCTCGTGGCCAAGACGAAGGGCAAGGGGCCCATGCCCATGAAGAAGTCTTTCTTCAAGAAGAACCAAAAGATTGTCTTGGTGACTCAAGAGCAATATCCCATCGATGATGAAGATAGTGACAAGGAGGATACTTCAACGCAAGTGGCCGCACTAGCCATGTCTTCCACACCTCCATCACTCTTCTCCTCACCAAACGAGAGCCCCATCGTCAAGAATGCAAGATGTCTTATGGCAAAGACATCCGAGGTACAATTATCCCCCAACTCCATATCACATGACATTGATGATGCTATGAGCTTAGAAGTCAAGCAAGAAATCATTGCTTTTGATAAATTCATGACTAACTTGCAAGGAGAAGGAAAGAAACACTTTGACTCAATCATGAGTCGTATAGGTGAGCTTGAGGATGAGCTTGAACTAAAAGGTGAGATTGAGAGAGAGGATGCACACGCTAAGGTGTCTCTCCAATCCTCTCTCGAAGATGAACAAGAAGCCCATGCTCTCCTCGAGGAGCAACTTGCTAAGATCACTAAGGATCGTGATCTCTACTTTGCTAAATGTAAAATTGTGCAAAATGAAAAGTCCGAGCTTGTAGTTGCTCATGATAGACTTTGCGAAGACTTCGAGTCACTTGACAATGCTCACAAGGTGTTGACAAGTGATCACGAACGTCTTCTCAAGTCTCGTGATCAACTCCAAACTCGGATATCTATTCTTGAGAAACCTAGTACTATTCTACTTCTTTGAATACTAATGCAAATGTTGTCAAGGATAAAGTTAGGGTCTTGTTTGTTCCCTCCATGGCAACCGAGCACAAGACCTCCCTTGTTAAAGGCAAGGGGACACTCACTACTCCTCTTCATGAGCAAGTGCCCCACAAGGGTAAGGAAGGTCTAGGCTATGTTGCTAAGGAGAAGAAGAAGATGATCAAGAAGAAGACCAAGCCCGCACAAGCCAAGAAAGATGATATAGCAAGTGGAAATGCCACAAGGGGCACTCCCACTCGTGATGACTTTGCGGGCATATCTAACCCCAATTATGCTTTATATGTTGATTATTATGGGGATGTCTATGCTAGATACATTGGTCCTTTTGATGGTTACATTGAATATGCTATTTGGGTCCCAAAGACCCTTGTTGCTAACCAAAAGGAACCCATTGCAAAATGGGTACCTAAAACAAAAAATTGATTGTGTGTAGGGACTTGCTTCCGGAGGATCGAAATGGATAATTGATAGTGGGTGCACTAGTCATATGACCGGAAGCAAGGAAATTGTAACGGAGTTGAAGCCCAATGATGATCAAATGACCGTTACATATGGTGATAATTCTAAGTCTAAGGTAATAGGGCTCGGCAAGGTGGTAGTGGCACCGGACATCACACTTGTGAATATCTTGCTTGTCGAGTCCCTAGGTTTCAACTTGATCTCCGTCCATTCCTTAACTTGTTTGGGCTATACCGTTGTCTTCGAAAAGGAAATAGTCATTTTCTTGCGGAGCAAGTCTCTCAATGTGTCTTTCGTTGGGTACATTGAGAATGGGCTCTATGTGGTTGACTTCTCCGGAGTCACCACTTCCCATACAATGTGCCTATTCGCAAAGGCGGACTTGGGTTGGATATGGCATCGCCGACTAGCCCATGTCAACATGAGGACTTTGCAAAGTCTCCACAAGGGTGGCCATATCCTAGGACTAAAAGACCATGTTTCTTTCTCGAAGGATCGAATGTGTAGGGCGTGTGTTGAAGGAAAAATGCATGACATCTACCATCCAAGCAAGACCATCATTTCGTCAAAGAGGGTTTTGGAGCTTCTCCATGTTGACCTCTTTGGTCCCATTCCGGAAGCTAGTCTTGGTGGCAAGAAATATTGCTTGGTGATTGTTGATGACTATTCAAGATACACATGGGTTTTCTTTTTCAAGACGAAGATGGAGACTCAACAAACTATCATCGACTTCTCCAATGAAGCTCAACGTCAACACAATGTCCCTATCTTGGTGATACGAAGTGACAATGGGTCCGAGTTCAAGAACTACACCTTAAACGAGTTCCTTAGTGAAGAAGGGATTCGTCATCAGTATTCCGCTGCTTATACTCCCCAACAAAATGATGTAGCCGAAAGGAAGAACCGCACACTTATTGAGATGGCAAGGTCGATGATGGCCGAGTTCAAGTCCCCTCACAACTTTTGGGCCGAAGCTGTCAACACCGCTTGCCATTCATCCAACCGGCTCTTCTTTCACAAAGGACTCATGAAGACACCTTATGAAGTGCTTACCGGGAACAAGCCCAATATCTCCTACTTCCGAGTATTTGGTTGTAAGTGTTTTTATCTCATCAAAGGTGTTACATTTGTGGGCTACGGATCCGAATCCCACACTTATAGAGTCTATGATAAGGCCTCGCGCATAATCATAGAAACTTGTAGTGTGGTATTCGAGGAGAATGACGGCTCCCTCGTGGAGCAAAGTGGTGTTTCCGGTGTAGGTGATGACGAACCTCAAGATGCTATCCGAAGAATGGGGTTGGGAGTCCACCGCCCCGTTGAACTCTATTATGAGGTTGATCAACAAGGACCAAGTTCTTCACAAGTGGTGACCACCCCAACACAAGAAACATCCATCGACAACACCGTGCCCAATGCCCCTTGCCAAGAAGAAGAACAATATTCTACAGCTGCTCCTGGAATTTCCGGAGGACCGGAAAATCCGGTTCAAGATGGACTCGGAATATCCGGTGGTTCGGAATATCCGGTCCCTGTACCCGGAATATCCGGTCCTGCTGACATTCCCGGTGGCAGTTCGCAAGGCCAAGATCAACCCTCTCCCTCACCAATGGACACCACTCCAATGGTTGATCAAGGCCATCAATCCAGTCAAGGCGGAGACATGAATGATCAAGATGATCAAGCGATTCCTCCCACCACTCGGAGGGAAATCGAGATCCGCCGCTTGAATAGGGTTGGCACCTCACAAGAATTAAGAGCTCTATCTCTTGACAAGGTGCTTGGTGATGTGAGAAGCAAGGTCTCTACCCGAAGACAACTCGCAAGCTTTAGTGAACATCAAGCTCACATCTCCATGGTGGAACCCAAGAAGGTCTTTGAAGCTCTTGAAGATAAAGATTGGCTTGATGCCATGCATGAAGAGCTCAACAACTTCGAGCGCAACAAAGTGTGGAAGTTGGTGGAAAGACCCAAAGATTGCCGCAATGTTATCGGCACCAAGTGGATATTCAAGAACAAGCAAGATGAACATGGCATGGTGATAAGGAACAAGGCAAGATTGGTGGCTCAAGGTTACTCTCAAATTGAAGGCATTGACTTTAGAGAAACCTACGCGCCCGTGGCTCGACTTGAGTCAATCCGTATTCTTCTTGCCTATGCCTCTCACCATAACTTTAAGTTGCAACAAATGGATGTTAAATCCGCTTTTCTAAATGGTCCACTAAATGAACTTGTTTATGTTAAGCAACCACCGGGGTTCGAGGACCTCAAGTATCCGAACCATGTCTACAAGTTGGATAAGGCACTCTATGGCCTTAAACAAGCCCCACGAGCGTGGTACGAGCACCTTAGAGAACTACTTGTAGACCGTGGATTCCAAGTTGGGGAAATCGACCCCACACTTTTCACTAAGAAAGTTAATGGGGAGCTTTTCATTAGTCAATTATATGTGGATGACATTATATTTGGATCGACTAACAAAGCATTTAACGAAGAATTCTCTAAGCTTATGACTGACAGGTTTGAGATGTCTATGATGGGCGAGATGAAGTTCTTCCTCGGATTTGAGATCAAACAATTGAGGGAAGGAACGTTCATCAACCAAGCAAAGTACATTCAAGACATGCTCAAGAAGTACGAGTTGCTTGATCTCAAGGGTGCCTCTACTCCAATGCAAACCAAGTGCCACCTTGAGCTCAACCCGAAGGGTAAGGATGTGGATCAAAAGGTATACCGCTCCATGATTGGATCTCTCCTCTACCTTTGTGCATCTAGACCGGATATAGTGCTAGCCGTAAGAGTGTGTGCAAGATATCAAGCGGCTCCTAAAGAAAGCCATGATGTGGCGGTCAAGAGAATCTTTCGATATTTGGCTTATACCCCAACTTATGGATTGTGGTATCCCAAGGATGCAAATTTCTCATTATGTGGATTCACGGATTCCGATTGGGCGGGAGATCATGATGATAGGAAGTCAACCTCCGGTGCTTGTCAATTTATTGGGAGGTCCTTGGTGAGTTGGTCTTCTAAGAAGCAAAATTGCATATCTCTCTCCACCGCCGAAGCCGAATATGTTGCAGCCGCTAGTTGTTGCACTCAGTTACTATGGATGAGGCAAACTTTAAAGGAGTACGGAGTCGATTGCGACAAAGTGCCTCTTTTATGTGACAACGAAAGTGCCATCAAGATTGCCTACAACCCGGTGCAACATTGAAGAACCAAGCATATTGAGATCCGCCATCATTTCATAAGAGATCATGTGGCCCGTGGAGACATTGACTTATCATATGTGGGCACAAGGGATCAATTGGCGGATATCTTCACAAAGCCCCTTGAGGAAGGAAGGTTTTGCTTTTTGAGGAATGAGCTTAATATCATTGATTCGAGGTCCTTAGCTTGATCGCTTGCACACTCACCTAGGGCGTAATTGCATCTTATCTAGTTTAGATGTAGGCATGGAAATAGGGGGAGTGCGGTCCTAATACATTGGACCATCCCTCCCCCCATTATGCCGATAGCAAGTGTTCTTTTATCTCTATATTCATTCTTATGACTAATGAGCTAAAACGACGAGTATTGGTTATGTACCCAAGATACATCTTCGCGGTAACATGCCATACACTCCTACATGGTGGCCTCGGCCACCGACCTCTTCTCCTTGAAGAGTTGATGTTATTTGGAGCTTTTTGTTGCTATTTGCCCTCCTTTTCATGCATGTGGGAAACCTACTCAACTTGGCTTTTTTGGTTCGATTTGGTTGTTGTGAGTTGAGTATGGTGTACCAATATCAGTTTAGAAATCTATCCCAAGCCTACTTTCCCCTGAAAACATTTCTCTCTATTGCACACAAGTCATCCTTTTGAAAACTGGGATTTTGGTTCAGCAGGTCGGAATATCCGGTTCATTTTGAACCGGAATATCCGGTGACTCGGAATATCCGGTGTAAGTCACACCCGGAATATCCGGTCTGGCGGTTTGTCCAGAAATATAAGGGAAGGCTCGGGGTGAAGGGCTCATTAGTGCCCTTCTTCCACCCCCGACCTCCCTCTCCTCCAGCCGCCGCCCCTGCTGTTCCCAAGTCCCTCCGGAGCACTCCGACCGCCGGGGAACCTCTTTCTCGGCCGGATCTGCTCCTCCTCCGCCCCGGGAACTCACTCCTCCAAGCAATGGCCTCAATGGATGAGGGTAACTTCACTTTTCTTCTTCCTTATGTGCTTGCACTTGGATCTTGATGTGGAGTTATTTGTTTCAATGTTGCTTGGTAGAGATTGTTCCTAGGACTATTCCCTGCCTTATACATACATTAGTTTTGCATTACGTTGGATCGATCTAGTTTTAGACCGAGTCAATCTCAGATCTGCAGTTTCTGTCTGACTCGGAATATCCGGTCTAGATTGACTCGGAATTTCCGGTCCCCCGGAATTTCCGGTCATGTCTGACCCGGATATTCCGAGCCAAACACTGCACTTTTAAGATTAACTCATGTTTAACTACATATGATCCATCAAATGCCTATCTAATGTGTGTATTATCTCCTGACTTGTGTGCACTTACCTTATGCTACCCTCTATGCTCAAATTCACAGGTTCAGGTGGAAGTCCGTCCGCAGGGGGTTCAAGGCACACTGGTAGAGCACCTGTCTCCAAGCAATCAGTCAACAAGGGAAAGGGCCTTGCACCTCAGAGGAAGAAGAAAGCTGTTGCCAGCAAGCCCTCATCCAAGAAGAGAAAGAATGCCCCTAGTCCCCAACGTCCGAACTATTCCAAGATGCATTCTGTGGATTACTCTCAGCTGAGGCAGGGGGACTGGTACCTCAGCGCAAGAGACACCTCTCTCGATGATCGCAAATTTTGGTGCCAAGCACAAGAGCACATATTTGTGGATCTCTATCTCTCACTGTCGAAGCCCATTCGACCCATGCACCCGTTTGACTTTGCATCCCTGCAGAAGAAAACCGCATTTGCTGAGGCCATCCACATTGTCAAGACCATGGGTTTGGAGAGGTTGGCGCTCATCCGTTGTGCCTACAACGCGCAACTTGTAATGCAGTTCTTCGCCACCCTAGTGATCAAGGGTGACTCAAAGAAGACCATGAAGTGGATGACTGGGGAATCATACTGTGAGTCCAACTTCGAGGAGTTTGGCAAGGTACTGGGCTACAGGTTTGATGGTGACAATCCCCAAGGCACTCGCATGCACTCCCCATACAAGCTCAACAAGAAGGAGACAACTCACTTATATGGTGTGGGAGCCACCCCTGGATTCACTCGTGACTTGCTCCCTTTGTATGATGTTCTTGTGCGCATCCTGCGTGGGAACATTGCACCGAGTGGTGGCAACAACGACAACGTGGTTACCCCTCTCTGCAACCTGCTCCTTCACGCCAACCGCATTGTGGAGGACTCGGGTTCTGATACTGACTGGAGAGTAGATGTGATGGATTACATCGACAATGAGATGTATGAAGCTATGACCACCAGGGTCTCTATTCCTTATGCTCCGTACGTAATGAAGCTCCTCCAGTTTAAGTTCCCCAACCTCAACGTCAGCAGCAGTGATTTGGTGCCACATGACTTCAAGAAGCTCTATGTGAAGAAGACTGTGGTCAAGCCCCCTCCTAGGCCTTCTACTTCATCAGCTACAGGTGGATCTTTCATGGGTGATGCTAGGAGGGCTGCTGCTACCTCTACTCATGTTCCTACCACTCATGCACATGTCAAGAAGCTGAACTTGTTCCAGCGCAACATCCTTTGCATGAATGTGGACATCCGCAAAGAGCAATACAACGCCTACAAGGATCGCCGTCAGCTGGACTACAAGCAAGACTTGACCCTTCACCATGCTTCTGGCTCTCCTGCTCCTGCTGCCCTGTCTGAGCCCCTGACCTTTGCTCAGTGGAACCAGGGTTCCTTGGCTCCATGGACACTGATTGACCAGGACCTTGGCGGCAGCTCCTACACCACTGGCTATGACTATGATGAGGAGGAGGAAGATGATGATGAGGAGGCAGCGTCTGAGGAGTATGAGGACGATGATGATGATGAGGAGGCTGCTGCTGCTGCTGATGATGATGATGAGGAGGAGGACCCCTCGGACTGAAGACTTCCATGGGACGTAGCATCGCTCTTCTTCCTTTTTGGCGTTTCGATGCCAAAGGGGGAGAAGTTGCTCTACTAGGACTTCTTCGGGGATTTGCAAGGGTCGGGCACAAGCTTATGCGTTTATCATTTATTTGCGCTTGTGTCCATTTATCGTGTTTTAAATTACTTGTGAAACTCTCTTTATTCCATTTGTGATAACTTTGTATTGAGACAATGGTTGATGCTATCTTTATATTATGGTTGAGACTTCGAATTGATTGTGTTGGTATTCTCTTCATATTCTATATACACAAGGTATGAAAATCTATCTAGTCTCAATTGCTTCCATAATCTTACATTTTGTCTCGTGTCTTCTTTGTGATATCTTGTGGTTGTTGTTCTAAAATTGCTCCTATCCTTTGTCATATTGTGTTGCTTACTTGCATTTATTTAGGGGGAGCCATTTTCTGCCAAAAACATGATATTGCCTTTTGTTTCTATGCAAATCTTGGTATTGTCATCTAACACCAAAAAGGGGGAGATTGAAAGAACATTTCTTAATCCCTAGTGTTTTGTGTGTTAGTTAACAATACCAATGATATACTAATCCTATTGCTAAGTATTTCAGTTTGGGTGAAACTCATATCACAAATCCTAAAGCCAAATTGTAGAGAAAAAGAGTTTCTGGAATTCTTCCCAGACCCGGATATTCCGGTTCCCCAACTCGGATATTCCGGGTCATCCCCAGAAAATTGGCTAAGTCAAGTTCAAAAGTACTACTGACTTCAATCGGAAAATCAGCTCGGAAATTTCAAGGACTCGGATATTCCGGTTCACCAACCCGGATATTCCGAGTCAACCTCAAGAAAATTGGCTAAGTCAAGATTCAGAAGTGGTACTGACTCCAATCGGAAAATCAGCTCGGAAATTTCAAGGACCCGGATATTCCGGTTCACCAACCCGGATATTCCGAGTCAACCCGAGGAAAATTGGCTAAGTCAAGATTCAGAAGTGGCACGGACTCCAATCGGAAATTCAGCTCGGAAATTTCAAGGACTCGGATATTCAGAGTCAACCTCAGAAAATCGGCTAAGTCAAGTTCAGAATTGGTTCTGATCTCAACCGGAAATTCAGCTCGGATATTTTCAAAGGCCCGGATATTCCGGGTGACCGGAATTTCCGGTGGTACTTATACCGGAATTTCCGGGTGCCCAAGACAGCCAACGGCCAGATTTTGAGGGGGAGTATAAATACCCCCTCACTCACTCAAGAACAGCCAGCTCTCAGATTTTCTCTCTCCTACCATTCTTGAAAGCTCAAATCATCAAGATCTCCCAATCCCCCCACCCAAATTCATTGATCTTTGGAGGATTGGAGGAGAAGGCCCGGATCTACATCCTCACCGAAGGGATTTGCATTTCTCCCCCATTCACTTGGGGATTTCGTGGCTAGGGTTTCCGGTGGGAAAACCTAGTTCACCATTGTTGTACTCTTGGTGTTACCTTGACCTTTTGTGGTCCTTGACCTTTTGTGGTCTTCTTGGGAGCCCCCAATTCAGTTGTGGGTGTGTGCCTCAAGCGTTTGTAAGGGATTCGATCTCCGCCCTAAAAGGGGATCAATAGTGGAAGGTGGACTCGAAACCTTTGTGGTTGAGTTCATCGGAGAAGAAGGTGAGCCTTTGTGGCGTTGCGGCTAACCTGTTGTGGTAGCGCACACCTCTCCAAACGAGACGTACACCCTTGGGTGGAACTCGGGATTACATCTTCGTCTCCGCGTGCTTCACTTGGTTCCCTTTACCTTTGCTCCCTTACTTGCTTATCTTATTATTGCTTAGTTTCTCATTTAGGTAAATTCACCGTAGTTGCATATCTAGAGAATTTACCTTTGTGTTGAGCCTAAATTTGAAAAGACCTAAAATTTGTAATAGCACCTATTCACGCCCCCCCCTCTAGGTGCCGGATTCCCGTTCACTTTCGGTCTCCCTGTTCCGAGGCCATATTTCTGAATATGCTAGGCTCGCCACCAAAGACCTCCACGCCGACGCATGTGCAACATGGCTTACACCCACTGTATGCGAACGACGAGATGTCTGACACCCGATCATCACGGCCTGCCTCATAACGTAGAACTTTCTTGGTGGTGCGCGTTGGAGGGAGAACACTAGTGGTATTTTGAAGGGATCATCTTATATATCTACCGCCGTGTAACTAATGTATACTATACACACAATCACACAATATAAGATGCACACAAAACATCAAATGTAATGCAATGTGATATAGTCCATTGCGCCATGGTCTTCTTGGCGCCCGCAGTTTATAAACAATTTAATAAACCTACCTTGACCATATCACATAGCCCCTGCAAAATAAAGTTAGACGCTTCTACTTTATCTTTTGCATATTTTACGTGGCTTGGGGCTTTCGTAAATAGAACCGCTTCATACCTACGAACCTTATGACCACAACAACGATCCAATAATTGCATGTTTAAGCATCCCTTTCGGGCCCTCCATTGAAAATGCAAAGCCAACTAAAGAGAGAGAAACAGGCACCCGCCAGCCACAGATACGGTACAAGCCGTATGTCAGTAGTGGAACCAGTCTCGCGTAAGCGTACGCGTAAAGTCGGTCCGGGCCGCTTCATCAACTCGATGCCGCTGGAATCACAAGTGCACGCTAGAGGGTAGCAAATAACAGGAACGGTGCCCCCGTGCAGAACACGGGTTCTAACAGCGTACAACTATATCTACGATAGATCGGCTCTGATACCACTGAAGGGGATCGTGTGCAGAAATCAAAAAAATTCCTAGCAACGATATCCTTAAACTAGCCAAGATCTACACTATGCAGATATAGAAGTACGGCGGAGATCGGAATACATACCCTCGTAGACCGAATAGCGGGGATTACGCTCCCGCACAAGCGTTGACGATGAAGACGCCGTAGCCGACCTCTAGGTCGAGGAGAACTCGGCGCGACGAAGACGACGAAGATGACCCTGAGGTCGGGTGGAGGAAGTAGACCTCCGAGTACCGCTAGCGCAGCACCTCGCAGGGCGTCACACACATAGGGTGGAGACGACGGCCTCCGAAGCTTAAGTCCAGGACGAGCAGCGGAAGACTTGGACCGGAACACCAGCAGCGCGACAGCGGGCTATGGTGGAAGAGATCCCCCTCCTCTACTCGGCGCGACTCCGACAAAGGGAATCACGAGATCGAGAGAGAAATCGGGAATTAATTGGTGAATTAAAAGGCCAGGGGTGCCCCTTCTTATATAGGCTCCCAGGGGGAGCCAACCTTGCCAGCCAGGCAATGTGGGACTATCCCCACATGCCTGGTGCGGCTAGGATAGGTGCGCGGGCCCTAGGTGGGACCCATTTGTCCCACCTAGGCCGGCCAAGCCTCCCCCACAAAATTCCCTTGAGGGTTTCCCCCCCCCCCCCATGGGCCTTCTTTCGACCAGAAGGCCCATTTAGGGAAATCAGCCTAAATAAATTCGAAAATAAATATATAAAATCATATTTGCATATTAATTACACTAATTAATATCAAACATAATATATATAATTTTTTCTAGCTCCGAAAACTCTTTCGGCGCTGCCCGATCTCCATCTGACCATTCCCGGGACGTTCCCGGTGATCTCTTTCCTTTCCGGTTGTCTTGTCGAAACCTCTTAAGTGTGTTACCCTAGCGGTTCGATATAATAACAGGTACGATCAAGACTCCTCTATGATCATCGACTAACTCGTAGGCCTGGACCCCATGAATTAATCCTTGTGATATAACGAATGACTTTCATCTATCAAACCTGGACGTCTAGTCTTAAACCCTTTGTCGTGTCGATACTTAGCGTGTCCGAGTATCATTCTCAGATATCTCCATACCTAGCATGATCTCGTTACCGACATCGCTATCTTCTACTCGTCTATGATATTATGTCAGCTGGTGACCTAGTCACATGTTTGCAAACTCATTTGACATAATCTCACCGAGTGGGCCCTAGAGTATCTATCCGGCTATGCGGACTGACAAATCTCGCTGTTGACCCCTCGTCTCAACTACCCGCTTCTGATACCCAAAAGTATCACCTATCATTGTCACACTATATAAGATATGACGTTTGGTGCGATCAAAGTATCTTTCAGGGATAACAATAAGAGTTGATCTCACGGTCTTAAGGCGTAATGACTATGTCCTGTAAATACTGGGTATGTCCATCACATCGTTACTCCTAACGATATGACTTCCATTGCCGACCGGCGCCATGCCCTATGATCGGAAAAACCTCGATCATCAATCGCGCAACGAAACTAGTCTTAGTAGAGGCTACTAGGGACCTGGTTGTTTATCTACCACACCTGTATTAATGTTTTCGCTTAATACAGTTATATCATGGTATAAAACATATAATGAACGATTGGGATATTGCCAATAAACTATGTTTATTAAGTGCCTCTAGGGCATATTCCCTTCATTCTCTCTCTTCAATAAAATCCTATATTATTTCAAAACCTTTCTCACTGTGTCGTTAAGACCTTAAGCTTGTTACGCTACGGTTCGAGAACACTCCAGACATGGTCGAGACACTCCGCTCACCAATGACCGTCAGGGATACCTGGATGCATATGACGGCCCCTGTGTATTCTACGAATATCGTCGTTGAACCATAAACATGATATTTATTCCCTTTGTCTCTGCGATACTACCTTTTCCGAGATATGATCGCATACATTCGATGTCTTTGTTGTATCTCGTTACCGACAAAGGTTATTAACTCGTCTGTGATATTACATCTCCTTGACCTAGTCATAAACTGCACAGCTATATAGATGCAATCTCACCGAGTGGGACCAGAGTATCTTTCCATTACAAGAATGAACAAATCCCGCTCTTGATCCTTACGTCTCAACACTCTTTCGGGATACACAAGATGGACACCGTTATTGTCATGCTAAATAATACACAACGTTTGATGCTCTCAAAGTACCCATACGAAGTAGCTATAAGTACGGTCTCACGGTCCAAGGAATAAGCTATCATATTATTATCTATTGCAAATGACAAACATCGTAATACGATCTTATTGCAATACTTTGCGTATGTCCATCACCTTATTCAACTAATAAGATGACCCCATTGTCAACTGACATCATTGTCCTTGATCGGGAATCTCAATCAACTGTTGCCCAATGGACTAGTTCATATAGAGGCTTATTAGGGACTCTGGTTGTCTATGTATCACACGTGTATTAATAATTTCGATTAATACAGTTATAGCATACACAAACATATTATAAACTAATGAGATAATACAATAAATACTACTTATTTATTTTCCTCTAGGGCATATCTCTTTCAAATGAGGGTGGGCGAGCCAAAATCCCCGTTGGGTCCGCCGTGGTCCACTCGTCAGTGGGTGTACATCCCTTGTCCTACGCGTGCGTCCAATCAGATCGCAGAATGAGCTTCTCGTGGATCGCCCCGAGTCTACATGTAGATTTCTTCTAGAGGAAATCGAACGGCCGTAGATTCTTTGTAGAGGAAATCGGACGACTGCAGATTTCTTGTAGAGGAAATGACCATAAAAATTCAAAAATTATCGAAAAATTGAAAAACCGACGCACATAGTCTTTTTATGTCATATACTAACGACTCAAGTTGAAAAACATGGTCTACATTCATTCAAATGAGAAAGGCATGGATCTCATGTGATATCGCATAACTCAAATGTGCAAATGAGAATTACAACATGATAATTTCAAAATACTAACTAAAGTATCATTTAGGAGTGACTAAGAATGGTCTAGGCTTAGTTCGCGCCCAAATTTTAGACAAATGTGCGCATGTGCGCGCCCATAGCACGCCGGGCATGCTCTGAGCTGAAAGGAAAGACGTCGCCTAGAGGGGGGGGGGGGGGGGGTGAATAGGCGAGGAACACTTTTTACAATTTAGACTTGATAAATGCGGAATAAAACTTAGTGTTTAACTTATCAGTGATACAACCTAAATATACTAGGTTCGCTATGTGCACCAACAACTTATGCTATGCAACACAAACAACAAAGGGATAGCAAGGTAAAGGACCTCAAGCACGATGGCTATCACAAAGTAAAGTGCATAAGTAAAGAGCTCGGGTATAGGGATAACCGAGGCACGCAGAGACGATGATGTATTCCCGAGTTCCACCACAAAAGGTGTACGTCTCGTTGGAGAGGTGTGAGCAACCACAACAGGTTTGCTCAACGCCACAAAGGCCTCACCTTCTTCTCCGATGAACTCGACCACAAAGGTCCGAGTCCACCTTCCACTATGAACTCCTTTGGGGCGGAGAACAATCCCGTACAACAACCTTGGGGCACACACCCACAACCGAATTGGGGGCTCCCAAATGACCACAAGAGGTCTTGACCACAAAGGTCCCAACTAGCCACAAAGGCCTTGACCACAAAAGGTCCTATGGCACAAAGGCGGCCACTAAGGCGTCTAGGGTCCAAGACCCAAGAGTAACAAGCTCACGAATTTCACCACCACGAATCCTCGTGGAGGGCTCAAACCGATGCAAGATGCAATGGCAAGAACACACAAAGTGCTCAAGTCCTTCACTCTCAAATTCCAACAAAGCAACAAATGCTTATGGGGGAATAAGAGAGGAAGAACCAAGAAACCACAAAGGAGATAAATCCTACACTCCCAAATCCCATCACAAGCAACTAATGCTTATGGGGGGATAAGAGAGATCAAGAACAAAGGGGGAGAACCACAAAGGAACTCAAAGATCTAGATCCACTATGTTCCCCTCACTTAGAGGAGAGATGGATTGGTAGAATTGTAGATCTAGATTTCCTCTCACTTTTCCCTCAAAGATATGCAAGAATCATGGGAGGATTTGAGAGGGGGCAAGCTTTCCCAAGGTCAACAATGGCAAGAGAGAGAGGGGAAAGTCGTCAGCTCAAGGAAGAAGAAGGGGAGGGGTATTTATAGCCCCTCCCAGATTTCTAGCCGTTGGGAATCTCCAGTCCGGAAATTTCCGAACTGAGGTCAGGAAATTTCCGGACCCCGGAAATCTCCGGTAGGAATTCCGACCCGAGCTGAGAAAAGATCAGTGCTGAAAGCAAATAAGACTTGGCGAAAAACTGCAACTTGTGACCGGAAATATCCGAACCAGGGCCGGAGATTTCCGGACCCCGGAAATCTCCGGTAGAAAATCCGAAGGAAAACTGAACTGAGTCAGTACGCAATTGAGTTCTGGACTTAGCAAAAATCTTCCGTCGCTCGGAGATCTCCGGACTGGGGCTCGGAAATCTCCGAGCACCGGAAATCACCGAGCAAGGTCCAGACATTTCCGACCCTTAGAAAAACTGCAGAAACAACAGAACTGAAATATCTTTTACAAATAAACTCCGAATGATTTGAGACCAACTCCGTTGGAAAGGCACTGACAAGGAGGGGCTACCAAAACTGGAAATATTGCAAACCATAAATAGAGCAAAGTCCCCACACATGTGAAGGTGTGGAACTTTCCTCAAGGTTGAACCGGTAATATTTCCACACCGAAAACGCAACGAGTTTTCCAAACTAAAACCGTTTTCGAAGAACTTGGTCTTGTTATGAAGATCACGACAAGAACCAAAAACCAACAAGGAGAAAAGCCAAATAAGAACCAAGAAAGATGATATGCCAAGCATGCAAAGGTTTGAGCTCTCCACAAAGATACGATCAAGTTACTCACTCGAGAGCCCCTCTTGATAGTACGCCTATCTATCCTATAGCCCTAACAAGATCATACCTTTGCCTTGAGCAATCCACTTGATCTAGATGTTGACGATCTTGATCTCTTCAAGTGGACCACCTTTCTTGATTTCGCTTGCTAGCACATGCTTGATGAAGACTCCTCCATATACTCCCCCATACTCCATCATGAGAGAGTCTCGCTTAGCTTCGTCTTCATGTCTCCGGCTTGCGCTTGCTAGCACATGCTTGATGAAGACTCCTCCATATACTCCACCATACTCTATTATGGGAGAGTCTCGCTTAGCTTCGTCTTCATGTCTCCGGCAGCTTCCCTTGTCTTGCACTAGTCAACCTTGATGACGATCGTGGCATGACATCATCCTCCATGAGCTATATAAATTGATCTTCTTGTTGCAAGCCCATGGAAGATACCATCTTTCTTCATATAGGTGATGCCTTGACGACTTCAAGCCATACTAGCAATATGCTCAAAACACACATTAGTCCTTAGGGATTGTCATTAATTACCAAAACCATACATGAGGGCACATACCCTTTCATGAGCGCGCCCAGAGTGCGCCCTTAAGGTGTTCGACAGAAGTACAATAACAAATATTACAAATTTCTGCAAATGTTCAGAGCTTTGTCTTGCTCCTTGTGTTCTTAGAAGGAGCTACGACCTTGCTCCGGGTGCTCCTTGCTACGCCCTCGCACTGCTTGTTCTTCTTGGCTTGTTTGTTCCTAGTTTGTGGTGATGCTCCTGCTGGTGGTGATGCTCCTGTTGCTGGTGGTGATGCTCCTACTGTTGCTGATGCTCGTGATGCTCCTGTTGCTGGTGGTGATGCTCCTGTTCCTGGTGATGCTGGAACCCAGGTACTTCCAGTAGCCGAAACTGGTGATCTCGGAGGCGAAGCTACAAATTCCTCTTCCTCTTCCATTCGAGCAACTGCTGCCAAAAAAAATGCCTCTCCTTCAGGATCTTCTCGTTCTGTATCTTCTGGTGCTTCCCATTCTTCACGAGCAGCTCTTTTCTACGCACGAGTCCTTTTATGCCAGTAGCCTTTAGTTTTTACCCTTCTTGCTTGTCTTTTCCCTGGCATTCAAAATTCAAGTGAAACAGATATTTCCTAACAAATATGGAAAACTCTAGACACATGTACCTTTCAGTAAACTCTTTTGCTACTCTGGCGGACGCTTCTGCTGCTCTGGCGGCTGCTGCTGCTTCATATGCGCCCCATCCTTCGTCTGTTACAAATGTACAGGGGACTGCATTCTTGCAATTCGTTTGCATGTGCCCTAGTTCCCCACATCTTTTGCACAGACGTCTCTTTACGGCTCTACCCTCTGCACCTGGTCTTACTCTGTTTACCCTTGGCCTTCCAGGTGCTCTGTTTAGCGCCGGAGGGTATAGTTTGAATCCTGGATGATACTCATCCCATTGTTCTTTTCCCAATAAAGCAGACACGTTATCAGCATATGCTTCCTTAAACTTGGCAAAAGAGAAATATTCAGACACATATTGATCAACTTTGCCCAATTAGCCTCTGAGGTAGGTCATAAAGTAGACGGCATGTATACATGGCTTCCCACTGAGCTTCCATCGCGTGCAACTATATTTCTTGTTTCCCAAATCCACTGGATACCTCCAAACATGGTCTTTGAAGGTATATGTCAGCTCAGCTAATAGGCCTATGCATCTTTTCATATTCATAAAACCCTGCATATTTCTTGCTCGTGCATGCAAATTCTTGATTACACTTGGGATGATGATATGGTCATCATATGAGTGTCCAATTCTATTGCGCAATACCATCTTCTCCATTATCAACTGCCTGATGCTGTCAAATATTTCCCACACCATTAGACCTTTCAGGTTTATAATCTTTGCGTTGAAACTTTCAATAGCGTTGCTTGTCACATAGTCCACATTGCAAGATGTTCCAAATAAGCTTCTCGTCCACAGCTTTCCGTGATGTGCATCCAAGTATGGTTCGACGGTGGGATTTTCATCGTACATGGTCTTCAAGTGGTGTCTATACTTCTTCTCGCTGCATGTGTACGATGCTGGCCAAATGTTTGCATCAAATACTTTCCCTTTAAATTGCTTCTTGAAATTAGCAGCAAGATGTCTCATAAATTCCATGTGCTCTGCTTGAGGAAACACAATTCCTACAACTTTCTCCAAACCCTTGCAAGCATCAGTATGGATAACCAATCCAGCAGGGTCCCCTATAACCTTGTGTAAATTGCACAGAAACCACCTCCAGCTCTGCTCGTTGTCCACCTCCACCACACCATAAGCAACTGGAAAAAGGCAGTTGTGTCAATCAACTGCACAAGCAGCTACCAACTTCCTTTCCATTTTTCAGTTAGAGCCGTTGCATCCACATCCAAATATGGCCTGCAACCTTTACGAAACCCTTCATGGCAAGCCTTGAAAGAGACAAAAGCCCTCCTGAAGACATTTCTTTCAACAAACTTTCCATCCACTTTTGACCGCACAACCATATTATCGATTTCTACCACACTATCTGGACTTGCCTTCTCCACCTCACCTTTGAATGCGTACAACAACTGGAAGTTATCTTCCCACGCAGTACCTCTTATCCTCCCTATGGCCAGTTCTCTAGCTTCCCATACCTTCGAGTAATTCAGACACCCTTTCATCTTATATTTTGCACTGATTGCTTTGGAGAGTTCAGTTGCTCCAATTCTTTGGTCCTCTCTTAGCGCTGGAGTCATCTCACTTGCAAGCCACCCTCTGGTTGCTAAGTGTTCTTTACGCCAGTCCACCTTAGGGGCACAAGTGTGTTCATGCATGTTATACTTTATCTCTACCATGTTTTTCGTATCATGCATGTCACAAATCTTCTTTGGCACAAGAACGACATGCAACTTCCATTTGCATCTCTCATATGGGCAGTGAACCGTATACCTGTCTTTCTGACTCTTCACAATGTCGAAAGTATTGTTGCTGATGAGACAGTACGTTGTAACTGCTAACCGAAGTTCATCCATATTTTTGAATCTTGTCCCTGCAACAAGCGATGGAGCAGTCCTATCCCATTCAAGTTATGGCATGTCATCACCATCGTATTAATCTGCAATCATCATGTCATCGTTCTCCTCCTCCTCTTCAGGAATATCTTGTCCAAGCATAGCGGCAGAGGCCCTATGGCCCAATTCATTCACAAACTGAGGAAACATCTTCTCATCTTCATCGTCGTTCCGCGGCACAGGATCGTCGGCTTCATCGTCTAAACGCATAGCATCTTCAACATCTGCTGCAGTGGGCTGACTTGAACTACTAGTGGAGGGCTTACTTGTACTGCCACTGGGCTGACTACGAAGTAACGGTGGAAGGTTTGCATTAGCAACTGCCCACTTTTCCGTTGAAGTCTTTCGAAATTCATGTACAAGTCGTTTCCGAACGACCTCAATCCTGATTTTACCGAATCGCTCGGTCGCGCTCTAAACAAATAAGTATCCAATTACAGTGTCATCGGCGAGTGGGATGAAATTGTCCCCCACAATTGACCAGTATTAGAGAACAACAATATCAATCGGCCGCCAGCTGTATCAGGCACACATAGCATTAAGCGAACCGTTTAGAGAAAAAGACGTTTCTACCACCAACTTATACCAAAAAAGATCGCCTAACTCCTGATCGTCCTCTCAGCGCGAGGCGAATTCGACTGACAAGCAAAAAGCGGTATTCGGATTCATCCTATTGAACAAAATTCATGGCGATAAAGGTCAAATTGAAGCCATATTCAACTACATACATCACGAAATCGAGACAATCGATAGATTAATCGACAGATTATGTACTTACATCTCCATCCAAGTGTTATCTGAATCCGATTTCACCCAGTCCTCGCCTTCAAAAGGCGGAACAGGCGGAACGACGGGGCCTGGAACTGCCGCCATGGATGCGTCTTCCAAGCGGAGGTTCAGTGCACCACCGACGGACGGGGCGACGCTAGGGCGGCGGTGGTAAGGCGTGGGGCGGCGTGTCCGATTGGGATTTGGGGGGGGGAGACGATGATTCAAACCTACCAACGGTCCAATTCAAAAAGCGCAGACCAAAGGAAAGTCCAACCGAACCGCACACTAGCCGAGCCGCGCCAGGCCGACCCCACCAGTCAGCCCAAGTGCGGGTCAAAGGAGGTTGACCCAGAGGGAACTGAACGTTTGGACGATATACGAGCAAACCAGGCCACAAAACAGAAAACCAGTGCGGGTATGGCACAGACCAATAAAACTCAGCTCGGTACGGCACCGAACCAGTTAACCTTTGAAGAATTTCTAAAAATTTCTGGTAGTTGTCATGAGAAGTTAGCTGGGACTGAGCCATCTACGAAGAATTTGGGTCCCGTAGTACGTGCCATTTTCCATCACGTTCGGATAGTGCCCTACCTCCATTTATGCACGCGTGCAGTTTTCAACTTCCGGACATAGTAGGCGACTATTTGGCCGTACAGCTCATTTTCCGGCAGCATTCCTACACCCATGCAAATATGCAATATGCATGCCTACACAAGATGAGAAGAAACCATTCATCGTAGGGACACTTCCATTCAATGTGAATCCGACATGTTGCGATTTTATTTTCTAGTTAGGGGAATTCCAAATATTCGATGTAGATGTAGGCCAGTCTTGGCACAGATGGTGTGCTTGGATTGGAAATGGATGCGGAAATGGATAGGATGCATGCGGATGTGGTACCGGATTCGGATGATGGATGGAAGGACAGTGACTGGTGCCGTTGCAATGCACGTTCGTCTCTCACCAACGAGGGAAAACAAAACATGCCATGTGATGTGGATGCGATGGTTTTGCCCAATAGATCATGTTTCTTCGCTGCCCACCAAATAGGATAATTTGAAATCTGAACTACCTGCAGATTTTTAAGAGTAAATTTCATGGCGGCTGATAGATTTATCTATCACGTTTTTAAGAGGAGTAAATTGCACTACTACCTCCGTTCCTAAATATTCTTGTTAGACTTTTCTAGATTCATACATATTCACTTATTTGGCTCAGTATATAGTTCATCTTAAGATATACCAAAAAAACACTTATATTATAAAACAGAGGGAGCTACCATCAAATACTAGAATCATTTCAAAATTAAATGTTTTAGCTCGAATGAATCTATACGGCGGATCCAAGTAGGAGCTTGTGAGGGGCTTAACCCCACTTAAAAATTGAAATTTTAATAGTTTTGTTCGTTTTTAAAGAAAATATTTATGTTAAATTATATAAGAAATGCCTCCATCACTTTGTATGTCCCCTCTCAAAATCCTTTCTGACCGTTAAAAAAAATCCTTTCTAGATCGGTCCCTCCAGGTGTAGTGTATCGATGCACTCTTTTTTTTCACAATATTCACTCATTTTATTATTCGATATTTTAAAAGGTTAGCTCCAGGCTAAACGGGCTGGCCCAGTTTAGCACTTTAGCTCTGTCTCGTTAGCTCTGCATATATCCTTGTCAATACGGGCTGGACACCGACTCCATCTGGAAACGTCGTTGATACTTGATATACACACACAAAAAAAGTTCTAAAAAGAAACTTGGATATACCCAAAAAAGCTGTCAAATAGGAAAACTCTGTAGCTAGGGCTGCTGCAAAATCGACCCTCGGGCGGCTGATGGCCATGGCTAGCAAGCAGCTCAAGTGGTTCATCTCCAAAACTATGGCGGAGGAGCTCTCCACGGGCTGTTCCGAGGAGTCTGCTCGCGCGGACGATGGAAAGACAACTTCTGATGGTGACTACGACGACATGGTGCTCGCTGAACAACACAGGGATCCTGCGGACATCCTACCTGACGACCTGCTAGCCGACGTCTTCCGCCGCCTCGCTCCGCGTTGGCTCGCCGCGTCCCGCTGTGTCCGCAGGGACTGGCGCGCCGCCATCGACGCCGGCCGACACCTGCGCTCGGACCTGCTCCCGCTCTCGCTTACCGGCATCTTTGTCCACTTCACGGACCACAAGTTCCCGCCCGCCCTTCCTCCCGCTGCTGCACGGCGGCCCTTGCCGTGAGCGGTAGGCTCGACTTTCTTTTCAAGATCAGCACCTTCATCAAAGTCTCTGAATACCACGATCACTATATAGATTTGTGCGACTATGACGTTATTCATCACTGCAATGGGCTCCTTCTCTTCAACAAGTACGTCGTCAACCCTGCTACACGAGGGATCCTTTGCCCCCACGGCCGCGAGGTTTATTCAAGCCAATTGCGCGGACGGTGGATGGCCGTACAACTTACATGAAGTATCTAGTCTTTGATCCTACGCTGTCACCCCATTATGAGGTGTTCATAATCCCCCAGTACTATACCAGGAATTACGAGGACTACTTTGATCCATTAGTGGAGAAACCCTCGTCCACATGCACCATGCGTGTCTTCTCATCAAGGTCTAGTCAATGGGAGTTGAGGTCCTTTGTTGGAGAAGCGGGTGCTGTAGGGACGGTCTCCGGTACTATCCGGTTAATGGGTTTGCCACAGTTTGCTGTCTACTGGAGGGGAGCACTTTACGTGCAACGTGGATCTAATTTCGTTATAAGGTGGGTACCTCATCTAGCCTCCTCATTTAGTGTAAATATTACTTACTTATACCGCCAGTTTTTCTTAACAACAGTCCTTTATTTCTGCTACTTTAACAACAGTACTACTTTGACATTTGCAGAATATCCCTCTCAGACAACAAGTACCGTGTAATTAGACCACCAGCGGGTGTGGGCGTGAGCATGCATCCAACTCGTTATCTAGACAGATCAGCAAACGGGGTATACTTTGCGGCACTTGATAACTACTATCGCCTTCGGGTCTGGATCCTTGATGAATCACTTGATCAAATGGAGTGGACGTTGATGCAAGATATAGATCTTGAGCCCGTGCTTGCTCTGCACCGACAAGTTCATAGACGACGTTGGAAGTTAAAGGATGTTAACTACAACCTATATTGTTCCCACCTTCCAAAATACATCAGGAACAATGAAGTCGAAGAAAAGCTTGAATGGAACTCTGATAGTGACGATTTTGATGATATCAAAACTGAAGGATGTCGCTCAGGAGAGAACAAGCAAAGAATGAAGAAACAGAAGCTTGCCAGCACAGACATGGACGAGTGTGAATTGTATCGAGAGCCTTTGTTGTATGTGCCTAAAATTTGTATACTCGGATTCCACCATTACAGAGAGGTTGTCTTCCTAAGTGAATCAATGGAGAACAAAGGACTGGCCTTTCATTTGATTACATCAAGTGTTGAAATCTTAGGCAATATGTGCCCAACGAACTATAATCATTTCCAGCGGTTCAATAACAATGGACCCCGCGGACTCGGTATCAGATATTCATTTACATACACACCATGTTGGTTTGAAGAGTCCCCTAGAAACCGATAGTTGAGAAGTCCATTTTTTTGTAATGTTGACACATGTTGGCCGGAATGTTTTTGAGTAACTGAATTAATTTATAGAACATGATGGTTTAGTCATCTTCAATATGTTTTAAGATCTACAAGGATCGGTTCCTATATAAATATATTTGGCCATTTATGTTTATTTGGTTTGTTTTCTGTTGTGAGTGATAGTGTATTATGGAAGTTCATGATGAGCATACCCAAAAAAACCACGGTAGCGATCTTCTTTGTTCCATGAAGTTTGTTGGTGATAATTGTCAAATAACTGACGGGAACGATGCTTGAGTCCACATCGATTGCGTGTTGATATAGGGGCACAAAGGCCGGTAGTTACAAGAGATCTTATCCGCATACAACTCATGCGGTATACTGAATATAACCTAACTATTACATTTAACACTCCCCCTTAATCTGAACTTGTTGAAAGGTTTAGATTACGCTTAAACTCATCTAACTGTTTGACTGGTAGTGCCTTTGTGAAACCATCTGCAACCTGATCTTTGCTTGAGATGAATTTAATATCCAAAAGATTATCAACAACTCTTTATCTAACAAAGTGAAAGTCTATCTCAATATGCTTAGTACGGGCATGAAACACTGGATTTTCTAACAAGTAGGTAGCACCTAAATTGTCACACCAAGACATGGTTTATGTGTTAGCTTAACTCCCAAGTTCAGGAAGAAGTGCTTCTACCCATATCAGCTCTGCTGTAGCATTTGCTAAAGCCTTATATTCAGCTTCAGTACTCGACCTGGATACTGTAGCTTGTTTTCTAGAGCTCCAAGAAACTAGGTTCGACCCAACAGATACGGCAAAACCACTTGTGGATCTTCTATCATCAAGACAACTTGCCCAGTCTGCATCAGTAAAGGCACCGAGGAGTGTAGATGAAGACTTCACAAAAGTGATCCCAATGTTTATGGTGTCTTGTATATATCTCAGAATGCGCTTCACAGCTGTCCAATGTCCAGTGGTTGGGGCATGAAGAAACTGGCACACTTTATTGACTGAATAAGACAAGTCTAGACGTGTCAATGTCAAATACTGCAAACCTCCAACAATGATGTGATGCTTTGTACTATCCTTCGGACCAAGAAGAGTACCATCATTGAGAGACAATGGTTCTGTAGATGAAAATGGTGTGGGTGCGGCTTTGCAATCAAGCATGCCCACATTTTCAAGCAACTCGGAAGCATATTTTTCCTGTGTTAGAAGCAATCCACCTTGCACCTATCGGACCTCAGTACCAAGAAAATAGTGAAGATCCCCTAGATCCTTAATAGCAAAATTCTCATTGAGGTTCCAAAGTAAGATGTCAATAGCATCATCAGAGGAACTCGTTACTATAATGTCATCAACATAAATCAACACATAGATGATGATACCTGACTTGTTATAGAGAAACAATGACGTGTCAGCCTTTGAAGGTACAAAGCCGAGAGCATTCAATCTTGAACTGAGTCTAGAGTACCATGCTCGAGGAGCTTGTTTCAGTCCATAGAGTGGCTTGTCAAGTTTGCAAACGTGATGCGGAAGGTGAGGATTTTCAAAACCTGGAGGTTGTCTCATATACACTTCCTCTTCCAGAACACCATGAAGAAACGAGTTCTTGACATCTAGCTGCCGTAAACTCCATCCGCGACAAACAGATAGAGACAAAACAATTCTAATAGCAGCAATCTTAACCACGGGACTGAAAGTATCTTCATAATCAATTCCATACCTTTGCTTGAACCCTTTTGCAACTAGTCTGGCTTTGTATCTATCAATAGAACCATCGGCTTTCTTCTTTATACGATACACCCATTTGCAGTCAATTAAATTTATATTGCTGCTTGATGGAACAAGGCGCCATGCCTTGTTTTGAATCAACACATCATACTCTTCTTGCATTGCTTCACGCCATTTAGGATCATTTAAGGCTTCAATGAGTGTGTTTGGTTCATCTGTAGAGGAGAGCAAACCATATCTAACACAACCATCTTTATATATTTTTGGCTGACGTATACCTTTCTGGAGACGTGTGCGAGATGTCGAAGGTATAGGAGGGTAGCGAGCTTGAACCACCAGTGATGTCAATTCATCAGAATCATTATGGTCCTCTGGTGCAGAATCATCAGACGCACCATTTTCATTTTCATTTTCATCATGTTCATCATTTTCTGATTGTTCTTCAGCACTGTTTGCAGCAATATTATCCCCAAAAGAAGTGGTCACAGAAGATCCTGGAGAGAGATCTGGTGTGTCAGTTGATCCTGCCGGTGAATCATTGCACAATGATTGCGTGCTGGAGGCTGACGCGCCAGCGCCAGGTGGCCGGTTTCCACTGGATGGGGAGGAATCTGGAGGCGGGGTTGCATGCGGGGCCTCAGGAGGAGCACGGCGCGACGCGGAGAAGTCGCCACCTGACCGTGCTGGCGTGGAGGCGGGAGAATCCACCTCGGGATCGCGGCCGGATCTGGCAGGGGAATGTCCAGGCGCATCTTTTTCGGATCATGTGTCTGTTTCGTCATTTTCTGGCTGACCTGAAATCTCTGTTTCTAAATCATTTTGTGCATCGTTTTGGCTGGAATTTTCTCCTGGAGCTTCATCTTCCTGCGACACAACAGTAATTGGCACAATAGGAGACACATGGTTATCAATACTTTGCACACCCTCATAGGAATTTGATAATGGGAGGAGTAATATTTGTGTTTTAGGAGGGCACCGGCATTTGGATGAAGGCAGGCAAAAGGAAAAATGTTCTCATCAAAAACAACATCACATGAGATATAAATCCTGCCAATAGAGACATCTAGACATGACACCCTTGTGAAGAGGGCTATACCCAAGAAACACACACCGTTTTGAACGGAAAGCAAGTTTACGTTTGTTGTAGGGACGAAGATTGGGCCAACACGCACATCCAAAAGTGCGAAGAGCATCATAGTTCAGTGTGATATGAAGGAGACGTTCGGTTGGGGTGTCAAAATTGAGAACTTTGCTTGGAAGCAAGTTTATGAGGAAGGTGGTTGTGATAAAAACTTCATCCCAAAATTTTAAGGGCATGGAGGCATTTGCTAATAAAGCAAGACCAACTTCAACAATGTGACGGTGTTTTCTCACAGCTGAACCGTTTTGCTGATGAGCATGAGAGCATGAAACATGATGAGTGATGCCAACTTTTTGGAAAAATCCATTTAACTTCTCATACTCGCCTCCCTAGTCAGTTTGCATTGTAATTATTTTCTTATCAAATTTACGCTCAACAAGTTGTTGGAAGTTAAGAAAAGCTTGGTAAACATCAGAACGTTTCTTAAGCAAATATATCCATGTGAACTTGCTGAAATCATCAATAAAACTGACATAATATGCATGTTTTCCCACAGAAAGAGGGGCATGCCCCCATACATCAGAGAATACTTGTTCCAAAGGAACAATAGATACACTAGAGGATATGGGGTATGGTAATTGATGACTCTTGGCTAACTGACAAGAATCACAAACATATGGAGTACTTTCTGGGATGTGTGCTATTTTATTTCTCCTAAGAACTTGCTGAACAAAAAATGAGGAAGGATGTCCTAAGCGGCGATGCCATGTAGACGATGATGGCTTTATTGTGATGAAGGCTTGTTTGGAGGTCTCATGGAACATGGGCACCAAGGGATAGAGACCACCATAGCAAGGGCCCCTAAACATTGTTCTTCGAGTTGCTTGGTCCTTAATGAGGAAAAAGAAAGGATGAAACTCAATAAATACATTGTTATCAAGAGTAAATTTATGAACGGATAGGAGATTTTTAGAAGCATTAGGAACATGGAGCATATTTTTTAGATCAAAGGAAACTTGAGGGGTATGCAATACTGAATTACCAATATGACTAATGTCCATACCTGAACCTTCAGCAGTTCGGACCTTGTCTTGCCCATGATACTTGTTGGCAACGAGGAGCTTGGTTAACTCGCTGGTGATGTGGTCGGTTGCGCCAGTGTTAGGATACCAATTTGGATCAATACCATATGAAGCAAGATGTGCACTCTTCTCTCTTTCTTCCTTCTCTTTGTCATCTTTCTTTTTCTTGTCATCTTCATAACGCCACTAGCACTCGCTGGGAGGATGGCCGTGCTTCTTACAGATCTGACAGTCAATGTCAACGTAGCGAGTAGCCACGCGATCAGGGCGACGTCCACCGTCATTGCGACGATAGCCACCACCTTCACTGTGTCCACGATTGCGACGATCATCACGACGTTCATCTGGACGCCAGTTGTTGTTTCCTTCATCACGAGCACGGTAGCCACCACCGTCATTGCTGCCACGGTCAGGAAAGAAGCCAAGCTCAAGAATGCGACCATGCGAAGGAGGTGAATACCCGCGAGGTGGTAGAGTCTGTGTACGGTAACACTGGTCACGTTCTGAACCTCGACGAGCCAAGTTAGCCGAGGAAACGAACGAGCCATTCTCTTCAACACCATTGCGCATGTCATATCCACACAACTGTTCATAGAATTCCTCTAGGGAGGTGGTTGGGTTTCCATTGATGGTGGTGATGTGAGAGTTGTACTCTCTCTTGTCCAAACCGTGCAGCAGGTAGCCGAGCAGTTCATCCTCGCCAACAGGTTTCCCGAGAGCAGAAAGCTCAGCGGAGAACGCCTTCATCTTGGTGTAGTATTGGTGAGATGTCATTGCGAGCTTCTTGGTGTCGTTGAGCTTCTCACGCAGATGCTACACCTTGGTGCGAGACGCGGTCTTGAACATGCCATTGATAGCAGCCCACGTTGTAGCCGTGATGTCCATACCCAGAACATGAGATAAGATGTCTGGTGACAGCGAATTCAGAAGAAAACGGAGCACCTGTTGATCCCTAGCGATTCAAGCCAGGTATGCAGGATTATCAAATCGGATCTTCTTTTTCTCGGAGTCTTCAACTTCGATCATCCTCGCCGGTGCATTGTCAGATCCATCCAGGAGTCCCATGACATTGGCACCTCAAAACGCGGGGACGATCAGAGCCTTCCATAGGAGGAAGTTGCTTCTTGTCAGCTGTTGGGTCGGAGGGGCACCTAAGGCGGTGGCTAGGCTGGAACTTGACGACGATGAACTCATTGCGAGCAGGTCTTGAGGCGGCGGCAGCGGCTTTTACAGCGGCGGCGGCGACAGATGTCTTGGGTTGTAGATTGGTTTTGGTTGTGGTTGTTGTTTGTTGTTTTTGTAGAGGTTGTGGTTGCTGCTGTGACGGCAGGGAGGGCTGCGGTGGCTGCAGGGGTTGTCTGGTGTTTTGCGGCGGTGGCGGCAGCTAGGTCATAGGAAGAGGTGCTCTGATATCATGTCAAATAACTGACGGGAACGATGCTTGAGTCCACATCGATTGCATGTTGATATAGGGGCACAAAGGCCGGTAGTTACAGGAGATCCTATCCGCATACAACTCATGCGGTATACTAATATAACCTAACTAATAGTAAAATGTCCGTAGCAACGGGTTTTTTATAAATCCGTAGTATAAATAATCATAGCTCAAGAACATCCTCTCTTCCAATGGTCCATGTCCTGTATTTCAGCATGGTTGTCCCACATGTGTCGCCACTTATTCCCCTCTCACCGATAGTCGCATGGAGTCAACTGATCACAGGATTAGTTGAGATAGCAAAATTGCTTGCACATTGCTACATGTTGACTTTAATTAAATATTGATCTGCAATCCCCACCTGAAAAATTAACAATCTTCCCGCTAATGCTTATTGTATAGCAACACAATTATTATTGAGCATTTGTGTTGATCACATGTACTTAACAATCTTTGCTAATGTTTAGAAAGCATGCTACCATATTTCTCCAGGAACGTAAATATTTGCATGAAATGTCGCTCCTCTTAGGTTGCAAGAAGGACCTTGCCCATCTCCGCGATTCAGCTTCCCATGCACCCACATCCTCGTCATCATACAAATGCGACGCTTCTACTCCCATGTACTACTTGAAGATGGTTGGGAAATCAACAAGCTCATCCAACAAAGTATTCTTTTTGAAATATTCCTTCTTCTGAATAAACCATTTTTGCATTGTAGCCCGCCCTCAGTGGTCCAATATAATCATTACACTCTCGAGATATTGTAGAAATTTAATCAAAAGCCGATTGAGTGGAATTTCAGCTGCACTTGTCAAGGACGCTACAGCTTTAATGACCTGTTCACAAGCTCTCTAGCCTCTTAGATGATGAAACGAAGATCAAAGTGATTGTTCCACCCAATAGTTGATGTCAACAAAAACTTGTGCTCTGCAAAATCTGACTTTAAGATCATTGTGTCATTGGAACAATGCAATCTGAAGTTCTGAACACACACTGCCTAAGCAGACAAGAACATTCCATATTTTTAATGGAGATTTATCTAAGATACATCCATTATATCGCAATCAGGGCATCTGAGTCTATTTAAACTATGTTATCCAGAGGAACCACTTACCCAACTCAGCTTACCTATGAAACAAAAATACAGAATATGAGCAAACAGTTAAACCTCACCTGATATAGCATAGTAGCCTCACTGATCATATCCCAGCAACCTACTTTGTTTTCGCCCCCACCGCAAAATCATCTGCAATCCACTTCTTCCAGACGGGCGTAGGAGCGAGAAGACATTACACTGGCAGAAGACATATCCTCATTCCTTACCACTGGACGTACAGATGGAGATACTATAGCAGCTATCTACACATAAGAAACATAATAATTAAAAAATGTTGCTAGGCGTTTTAGCTAAAGAAGATTATGATATGGGTGATCTCACCAGATCAACTGTCAAGGCTGCATCCACGTCGTTGTGCTTCTACAGAACATGTCCAAAAAAAGATCTTGAAAATGCTATACCCAAACCACAGATAAGACAACCAGCGCCATAAAAATTCCAAGCAAAGGAGACTATGATCTGCTGTCTTAGATCCAAGATAAAAATAACAGGGAGCAAAGCAAACAAGAACAGCCACATAGGTTGGACGTCTTGGACAGAATCTCGATAGGATTTGGTTAACCATTTATCTTCTATTTTCAAACCTAATAAACCATTTTATGCAAATGGATAAAACATGTTAATCATTAGGTTAATAGGTTAGATATAGTTAACCATTGGTTATTAAGGTTCGAACCACTTTTAAGTAGACTGTTGCAAGACAATCGGATGAAAGTTCATGACTACCTGTGAGTTCTCAGAAAACACTAAGCCGAGCTAGATTGATTTCTCTAACAACAAAATTGAGCGCTAAATCTTAAATTAAAGGATCATAAATAGTTCGGTTCTTATGTGTATTCAGAATATATTCAGAATTGTGTTGCTACACACACTTGCAACCTGCTCTTTTACATTTTTTGCTGTCTGACCAGCAGTACACCCATTTTTTGCTTCTAAAGTCCACCGACAATAGAAACGATCAGCTACAGAATTGCTTATTCAAAAGCCATGCCTCTACTAACCTGCTACAAGGAAAAGCACTAAAGATTTTGCCGGTCTTGTGCTTATACAAATTGTAGCAAGTCATGTTAAAACTGAACTTCAAATACACATTCAAGTTTGTCTAAAATACAACACTGCACAAGGTCTAAGTTCCAACACTAATAATTAAGGACATGCAACTCTGTGATCTTCCTTATCACGCCGTCCAAGAGACTTGTTCTTCACCTAACATTTTCGTTTCATACAATTCAGTTTAACAAATGACTATCTGACAAAGAGAATAGCTGCAAAAAAATTACATGTATCTAGCCAATCCAAGAAGTGGCCAAGTTAAGCGAATCGATGAATGTATCTAAGAGCGGCAAGAAACTACTGTATTAGTTATCTCATACAAGGATTGGAAAAGATTAAAAGGAAAATACGCCTTTACCTGAACATGCATCGTTAGTGTAGGAACAGCAGCTGCAACCCTGCAGCAGCGCCTCGCACAGGGCTTTCCTCCCGCGCTGTAACATCGTAGGATTTTTCAAATTCTGAAAAATCAGAAAAATAAAAAACTTTTTGAAAACTATTTGTATGTCGATTTGAAAACAAAATTCATGCATTGTTTAGATTTGAAATTACAATGGTTGAAATACTATTTCCAGTTGAAAATCTATCTGAGAAAATATTAAAAACCAAATAATGATTATGATATTTATATTATTTTACTTTAATATTTTGATTGTAATTATTAGAAATAATTATTTTCATATGTTTACAATTGTGGTACCAAATTTTATTTAGCCATAAATAAATTAATTAAATTTCTATTTCCAAATTTGATAAAAGTGTCAAATTTGCATTAAATCAAATATTCAAAATTAATATTTTAAAAAAGTGGTCAAAACATGTCCATAAATGTTTTAAAATAAAGATATGATTTTTAGAAATTTTTAGAAATTAATTTCACTTAATTCGGAGTTCTAAAACAAAAGTTATGAAAGAATTTAAAAAAACGAATCGGGCCCAGCCGGCCGGCCCAAACTGGGCCGAACCGAACCGAGTGTTTGCATCCTATCCAACTCAAATTCTAAAAATTCGTTTTTCCAACCACCTTTCATTCAAACACGTTTATCTCGAGAAATATAACTCCAAATCCAGATCCGCTTGATCCTACGCGTTCACAACTACGAGCCCTATCTATTCCACCATCCCTCCGCCTATATAAACCCCTGTAGCCGCCGGTATCTCTTTTACTCTTTTCGTTCCACCGAAACCCTAATCAGCGAAATAGTATTTCGTTCGTTTGACGAACAAAACCATCTCCAATCGCGACGGGGCTTAATCATTGTTGTAGATCTCGTCGATACCTTTCCATACCAATAAGTATCAACTCTTTTTATCAAGCGTGGAGGAAGAATTTTGAATCGTCATCCATCAGATCTGAAGTCGTATTTCTCAGATCTCTTCACGCTCGTTGCGCCAAATTGAAATTCCTCCAGTGAAAAGTATCTACAACTTTCATGTTGACAACTTTTT
Organism: Poa annua; assembly: GCA_026929855.1. Taxonomy (NCBI): domain Eukaryota; kingdom Viridiplantae; phylum Streptophyta; class Magnoliopsida; order Poales; family Poaceae; genus Poa; species Poa annua. Next base: position 87,369,725 of record CM049430.1, read on the forward strand.
ATTTTAACGTACGTAATTTTCTGTATAATACAGATCATGTTTGGTTTTGTTCGAGTAACCAAACCATCTCAAAAGTTTTGGACGACAATACGAAAGTTGTTCCCCTGATCAAGACCTTTCTTTTGCCCCAAGCCTCACCTCTTTTGGTTCAGCGAGCTGAGAGATATTCGCGTTTAAAGTTTTGGACCAAAAAGGTATTTTGAGATTTGTGACCAATCTATTCATCCACTTATGTTATAATTGTAATAATTAGAAAGAGCATGTAATTCTCTACAACTTTTGTTAAGAGTATTTTTCCATCCGAGCAACTTTATTTTTGGTCAAATTCGTAGTCAAATCCCAGTCAGCCTGCCACGTCAGCGAGTCAATTCGCACGTCAGCGGTCAAAGTCAACAGTCAACCGAAGACAGGCAGTTTTGCAGAAAAATCCTAAATTTTAAATCTATCACTACTTTTAATTGGTTTGGTCAAATTTTACAAATAAAATATTTTTGGAAAGCTTATGACACGTAGAAACTTTTGGCATCATTACTTTTATGTTTTGTTAAATTAAAATTTGTTGAAATTCAAAAGTGGCATTAATGGTAAATTGAACATAACTTCAAATTTTAAATTTAAAACTTGTCAAACTCTTTTGCTATAAATTTTAATGTCTAATTTTTGGCAGTAGTATTTTTCTATTAATTTTTGTAGCATAATTTTCTATGATTTTATAATTAATATTGATTAAATACTTTTAAGTGTTATTTTAATGATTAAAATTGATTAAAAATTTATTTTCATCATCTATTCGAATTATAAAGTACTTAGTAATATTATGACCACTTGGGTATTAAAATGTACTTAGAAATATTTTGCCTCTTTAAACAAAATAAATTCTTCCTTAGTAGATATTTGATAACTATTTTTTTTGACAACACTCTTCCTTAGAAAAATTTCAACATCTTAAAGATGCTAAATCTTTTCCTTAGAAAATTTTATCATCTAGAAAACTTAGTTGTTTTATGTTGTTAAGTGTTGTCCTTATAAATAAATTGCATTGCATGCATGGCATATTTATTGTATAGTTATTGTTTTTCTCTAAGTTATTATTTTTCAACATAGTGTTTTGGTAAAGTGATATGCACTTAGACACTTGAGATTCTTAACATGAAAACTAGAAGTCCAATGAAGACTTAGCCAAGAAAAACAAAACTCCGAAGGCATCTCCAAGAAGCAAAAAAAAACATTTAGAAGAAAATCAAGAGGAACTGCAAGAAGACCATCCCCCTTTATTTCTCTAAGTCTTTCTCTCTTCTTCTCTTTCTCTTAGACTTCGTGGTGGCTATGGTATATCCAAGACCAGCCCGGGTGATATACAAATCATCAAGTTTGAAGAACCATCAAGTCTACATGATTCAATGAAGACATCGGAGAAAGTTACAAGTCTGGAGATGAAGCCTAGAAGAAAAACTACATCTTTTCTTTATCTTTTTCCGCCATCCTATTCTTCTTTCACTTTGGGCATAAACCAAGTCCTTAGTGATTATGACCAAGTGAACGGATAGACGTCGCCTAGAGGGGGGGGGGGGGGGTGAATAGGCGATTTAAAACTTTTTCGAGGAGCCGGAATATCCGGTCCAAGAGTGACCGGAAATTACGAGTAGCCGGAATATCCGGTACACGAATGACCCGGAAATTCCGGTATGCTTGATAAAGGCGGAGTAAAACTAGAGGTTTACTTTAACAAGCATACAACCTAGATATATAAACTAGGCTCACCTATGTGCACCAACAACTTAAGCTAAGCAATACTAGTAACAAGATGATAGCAAGATATATGACTTCAAGCACGAAGGCTATCACAATGTAAAGTGCATAAGTAAAGAGCTCGGGTATAGAAATAACCGAGGCACGCGGAGACGAGGATGTATTCCCGAGTTCCACCCAAAGGTGTACGTCTCGTTTGGAGAGGTGTGCGCAACCACAACAGGTTAGCCGCAACGCCACAAAGGCTCACCTTCTTCTCCTGATGTGCTCAACCACAAAAGGTTCGAGTTCACCTTCCACTATTGATCTCCTTTGGGGCGGAGATCGAATCCCGTACAACTCTTGAGGCACACACCCACAACTTAATTGGGGGCTCCCAAGTCTTGAGGCACACACCCACAACTTAATTGGAGGCTCTCAAGTGACCACAAAAGGTCTTGGCCACAAAAGGCCGGCCACAAAAGGCGTCTAGGGTCCAAAGACCCAAGAGTAACAAGCTCACAAGTAATACCACCACGAATCCTCGTGGAGGGCTCAAACCGATGCAAATGCAATGGCAAGAGCACACGAAGTGCTCAAGTCCTTCACTCTCAAATTCCAACACAACAACAAATGTTTATGGGGGAATAAGAGAGGAAGAACAAAGGAAACCACAAAGGAGTCAAATCCTTCACTCCCAAATCCCACCAAAAGCAACTAATGCTTATGGGGGGAGAAGAGAGGAAGAACAAAGAAGAAGAACCACAAAGGAACTCCAAGAACTAGATCCACTAAGTTCCCCTCACTTAGAGGAGAGATGGATTGGTAGGACTGTAGATCTAGATCTCCTCTCAACTTGCCCTAAAGAATATGGAAGATTCAATGGAGTGATTGAGAGGTAAGTGAGCTTTCCAAGGTCAACAATGGAGTAGGAGAGAGGGAAAAGTCGTGCTGCCTTAGATTAGCTGGGGAAGAAGAAGGGGAGAGGTATTTATACCCCTCCAGGAAATATAGCCGTTGGCTGTTTCGACACTCGGAAATTCCGGTATAAGTGAGACTCGGAAATTCCGGTCAACCGGAAATTCCGGTCTAGAGAGACTCGGAAATTCCGGTCACCCGGAAATTCTGGTCTAAGAGAGCTCGGAAATTCCGGCTGGAGTCAGAAGCAAAACCAAACTTTTCCTTAGCCATTTCTGGAGGACTTTTCTGGGGGCACTCGGAAATTCCGGTAGACGGAAATTTCCGAGCACAATTTCCGACTGGAGTCAGAACCCTTTTTCTCCTTTCCTTAGCCGTTTTCTTAGATGAGCTGGGGAACCGGAAATTCCGTTAGGGCGGAATATCCGACCCCAATAATCCGAATCAGCAGAACACCGAAACAAAAACTGCTATAACTTTTGCAAATGAACTCCAAATGAGGTGAGACCAATTTTGTTGGAAAGATAGCGACGAAGACTACCCAACAAAAAGTTGCATCCCATAAATAGAGTAAAATCACCACACATGTCAAGGTGTGGGACTTTCCTCACGGAAGAACCGACAATATTTCCGCCACCGAAAACGCAACAAGTTGTCCAAAGTAAAACCGATTTCGATGAACTAGAGCTTAACATGGAGATGAACCAAGCTCGAATTCCTCACCAACATAAAAGCCAAATAAGAACCAAGAAACATGATATGCCAAGTATGCAAAGGTTTGATCTCTCCACAAGAATGCGATCAAGTTACTAACTTGAGAGCCCCTCTTGATAGTACGCCTATCTATCCTATAGCCCTATCAAGATCATACCTTTGCCTTGAGCATTCCACTTGAGTTGGATGATAACTATCTTGATCTCTTCAAGTGGATCATCTTTCTTGATTGCGCGTCCAAACACTTGCTTGATGAAGACTTCTCCAAATACCCCCCCATGCTCACAATGGGAGAGTCTCGCTTAGCTTCATCTTCATGTATCCATTGCAAGCACCAAGCATAGGATCTCTTCAAGAAGCTTCTCTTGGTCTTGGTCTTGCACAACTCATCTTTTCTTCACTAAGATGATGTCTTGAATCTTCAAGACATGCTTGCAATAAGCTTCACTCAACACATGAGCTTCAAGAGTTCAACACATGAACTCCACCATTCCATGGATAAGATCTATAGGGATATCTCAATGCAAACATTAGTCCATAGAGATTGTCATTCAATTACCAAAACCACACATGAGGGAAAATGCTCTTTCACCAAGTCCATAGTGATTATGACCAAGTCAGAATGCTAGTTGAAGATGAACAAAACTACAAGGGAGTTGAAGATTTCAAGATCAAGCATGTGAAGACTTGCAGCAGCATTACAACTTATTCAAGTTGATTTATAGCCAAGTTATTCTGTCCAACCTATGACCTTGGTACTTAGTAATTTTGACTAACACACTTGCCCTGCATTAACCTAGAATAATTTCATGGCATGACTTGCATCTCTAGTCCATAAGAATATTTTTTCATATCATGCATGTCATATTTTTCTAAGTTTTGCATTTATGCTTGTATGTTTATTTGTGGCTTGTTTGACTTGTTAGAAAATTCGGAGAGAAACGAAGGCTTTTGCAACTGATACTCCTGCTCTCCCTGTTGCCAAGGCAAGTGGCACACCCCCATAAATTTCCTAAGTATTTTCTATGCATTACTTAGAGTATTTCTTATATGCATGTGTTGGATAGTATTGCTATGCTAAAACTACTATATCCCTTACACTAGTTGTGTCTAGAATCCTATTGGTAACTTGGTAGAAATATTGATGCTATGCAAAAGTTGTTTTATGAAAAGTTAATTTCTACTAAGTTAAGAATGAAACTCCTGGGTGGAATTGGTTGTATGTGGTTTTTGTTGAGTGTTGTCTCTTAGGGGTGACCTCTAAGAGATGGTCACTTGTGGATGGCCACCCAGGGAACAAAAGGATCTGAAGAACTCCAAGTGAAGATTGCTTCTAGTGCAACCATTAGTCAATGGGCTCTGGCTAGATGGATTAAGTTGCGTGGACTCGCCCCGGCCTGACAGGTGGTGGTAGAGGTTTTGTAGGTGGAGCGCGTCAGGCCGTTATGGGTTGGGAAAATGCTTCTGAAAAGTCTCGTCTCAACTCTCTCCTTTTCCTTAGCACAAATGGTGTGCTTGAGGATAGTTTGAGTTTGTTGGGTCTAATGGTGAAAGTGCACAACCTATGCAGAGTGTAAAACTAAGTACTTAGCCGTGTCCCCGGTTACGGACAATTTTGAGAAACTGATCAAGGACGTCAACGGAGGATCCTATCATTCCAATTTCTAAGTTAAAAGTTGATGGGCGAACAAGGGAAGATGAGATTATGGTTTTTATGCCATACTCGTCTTGATTTCAAGAAAAGTGTTTTCAAAAGAGTAGGAAAAATTGGCTTTATGCAAATTAGCCTAGAACTCCACCAGCCAAATATGCATATAGGTTATAGAGTTATTCCATTAAGTGTCCACCATAGTGTCACTTGCTAGACTCCATTTTTAATGGAATCTGATCCACTCTTATGCAAAATTTTATTTGTTACAGGTTATTCAAATGACGAGTGAGGTTTCGTTAAGGGATTTCGAGTCTGCAACCAACATGTTTTTGCCTGTGGCAACATGAAGATGGTGACTCATTGCTGTCTTATTTCCGCTGTTTAGTCTTTCAAAACTAGCTTTATGCTATGCAATTTGTAAATAATATTTTGTAAGTCTGGATCATCGATGTAATAAAATTGATACTTTGTTGTGATATTAAATCGTAAACTGTGTGTGCAAACGAATCGATCCAGGGGTTTGCACTATACACAGGTACCTGTCATATTTTAAGTGCAGGTACGTTACACGCGCCAAACGCCGTGGGCATGTACCCTCCTCAAATCACGCCAAGTCCCCGGAGCAGGCATCGGCGGAGCAGGCGCCAATGACAAGGCCGGCGCGGCGCCACCGCTAGTACGGCAACCACGTCCGGAGCAGTCGCGCGAGACTGCGAGAGGGCGGCGGCTAGCCGCTCTTGCTTCAACCATCCAGCCTCATAGTAAGGGGAGAGGGAGGGCCGCGTGCAGCCCCTCCTAGCTATCCGGCCGGCGGCGGCAATGGTTAAGATAGGGGAGAAGGAAGGTCAACTCTCGGGTTGAACCATTTTTTCACTTATACGGAGTGTGGGTTGCTTTCGCTATTTTCGAAAATTTTAAGTGCAAAATATCCACGACTGAAGGGAATATGCCCTAGAGGCACTTAATAAACATAGTTTATTGGCAATATCCCAATCGTTCATTATATGTTTTACACCATGCTATAACTGTATTAAGCGAAAACATTAATACAGGTGTGGTAGATAAACAACCAGGTCCCTAGTAGCCTCTACTAAGACTAGTTTCGTTGCGTGATTGATGATCGAGATTTTCCGATCATAGGGCATGGCGCCGGTCGGCAATGGAAGTCATATCGTTAGGTGTAACGATGTGATGGACATACCCAGTATTTGTAGGACATAGTCATTACGCCTTAAAACTGAAGGGGTTACGGTGCAGAAAACAATAATTTTCTAGCGAGAGAAACCCTAACTAGCCAGGATCTATCTATCTAGTACATGCGATAACGGTGGCGGAACGGGTTACATTACCTCCATGTAGACCGATAGCGGGGATTACGCTCCCGCACAAGCGTTGACGATGAAGTCGTACGTAGCCGACCTCGAGGTCGCGGAGAACTTGCCGCGATGTCGGAGTCGATGACGCCGGGGTTGTCGACGATGATCTGCGTCGACGGGCGTCGGGCGGAAGAAGGCAGAGCGCCATCACCGGGGCTGGCGCGCCGGCAGCAGAGGGGGGGGGGGGGGGGGGGGGCGGCGGCTGCAGGGGGCGAGATGACGTCGCCCAAGCTCCTCAATAGAGTAGCCTCCGAGCACTCGCAAACATACGGAGCCTAGCGACAACTCCCGGTCATTCAGATCCAGCTGAAATCGCAGGAGTAGATCTGATCTGGAATCCCACAGAGCAACGGCGCTCTGCGGTATGGCTTAGGTGGAGAGAGACCCCCTTCCTCAGCTCGGCGCGGCTCCAACTTGGGAACCACGAGATCGAGAGAGAAATTGGGAATTAATTGAATTTCCTGTGTATTAAATCAATTAATATGCCTTGCTATATAAAGGGGGAAGGGGGTGTGCAAACCCCTTGGCTCCCCCATGTGGGACTAAACAAAGGACATGGGAGGGGGGGTTCGGCCCCCACATGGGCTGGCCGAACCAGCCAATGGGGCCCACCCCCCTTTGATGTGCGGCTCCCCTTCTTGGGCCCTCTTAGGGCCCATATAGGTGGGAGCCCCCTTTTTCCTTTATTTAATTAATATTAAATTAATATAAAAATCCCATTAATTCATAATTAATATATTTATATATAATTCAATATCCCGTGACTCCGAAAACTCTTTCGGACCACCCGAACAACTTTCGGACATTCCTGGAACCATTCTAGACCTCTCCGGAACTCCTTCCGGACCATCGGAACTCTTTCCGGATCATTTCTCTCTCTCCAACAAAAACCTATAAAATTCTAGAACCTATCTCCTAGTGTCGCTAAGACCTTAAGTTTGTTACGCTACGGTTCGGGAACACTCCAGACATGGTCGAGACACTCCGCTCACCAATGATCGTCAGGGATACCTGGAAATATATGACGACCCCTGTGCATTCCACGAATATCGTCGTTGAACCATAAGTATGATATTCATTCCCTTTGTCTCTGCGATACTACCTTGTCCGAGATATGATCTTAGACACACCGATGCCTTTGCTGTATCTCGTTACCGACGAAGGTTATTAACTCGTCTGTGATATTACACCTCCATGACCTAGTCATAAGCTGCAGCTATATAGATGCAATATCACCGAGTGGGCCCAGAGTATCTTTCCATTACAAGAATGAACAAATCCCGCTCTTGATCCTTACGTCTCGATGCTCTTTCGGAATACCCAAGATGGACACCGTTATTGTCATGCTATATAAGACACAACGTTTGATGCTCTCAAAGCACTCCTACGAAGCAACAATAAGTACGGTCTCACGGTCTAAGGAATAAGCTATCATACTCTTATCTATTGCAAATGACAAACATCGTAATACGATCTTATTGCAATACTTTGCGTATGTCCACCACCTTATTCAACTAACAAGATGACCCCATTGTCAACCGACGTCATTGTCCTTGATCGGGAATCTCGATGAACTGTTGCCCAATGGACTAGCTCATATAGAGGCTTGCTAGGGACCTGGTTGTCTATGTATCACACGTGTATTAACAATTCCGATTAATACAGTTATAGCATAATACACAAACCTATTATAAACTTATGAGATAATGCAATAAATACTACTTATTTATTTGCCTCTAGGGCATATCTCCTTCAGTCTCCCACTTGCACTAGAGTACAAATAAACTAGCTGCATTTTACTTTATCAGAATCCCTTATCAAATAAGAATCATTTGATAATGCTTGTTCGTGGAAAAGTGTTACTGCACAATCCATGATTGTACATGCTTTTGCGATTCACTGGCATCAACTTGTTTGATATCACCATGTTGTCTAACAACATATATGCAAATACCGTAACTAAGTGAGACTTCTGCTTCCCAGCGCTTACTCTGATTATACTAACCAGATAACTGCCCTGAAAAATACACTCAGCCATGCAGAGCCCCTTGTAACAATTACAAACTCGCGATATCTACATACTTTCACACCAATGTAGAAAACTTGACATTCAAAAGTCAATCCCTTAACTAACGCACTTCTACTTCCAGTAAATTCCAAATTTACTTTCATAACTGTTCTTTACTCCAAGAACATCGGTTATATTTTATCGAGCAGATAATATGGTTTCTGTATGATGTCTAATATATACACAATAGACCCACATGTCATACAACCATTACCTTCATGCATCATTACTCTTAATGACCAATTGGATTCCAAAGGACCATCCTTTTGATTCTATTCTGACTCCTCAGATATAATCCAACACAACTCGACTAACTATTTAAAATTCCCGTTCTATTTCAAAATAGACACTAACTTTTAAATAGTTTTACAACTTCATCCTATTCTATTTGTACAGTTTCACAATGTGTTAACTACACAAGATGAATTCGACTCCCACTCAAACCACATATTTGATAACACGAGCTCGCACTCAAAAACATGTTATCCACATATTTGAGTTCCCTAGCTCCCACTCAAAAATATGTTCTTCACATATTTCTCCTGAGTGAACTAATTATGACTCCCACTTAAATCGACATCTTGGTTAAACCAAAATCATTGATCTACTATCAATTCGAATTTAATACAAACTACAGTATTACATTAATACAAATCCCTCAGACTTCAAGCATGTCTACATAAATGTAGTCAACAAATTTGATCTTGTCCAAAACACATTTCTCGACAAGACATGCTACCGCGTCTTTCTTATAGTCACATTTCTCATATAACACCTTATATGACGATTAAACAATCTTATTCCTCTAATAAGAATTGCAGCAACAATTACTCTCTTAATCCTTTCAAATGCTACTTTGGATTTCCAGGCTCAAAAAGCCTTTGTTCGTATTCCGATATTTTCTCAACTTTCTTTGTATTCATAAAGTGCACCTTGATCTGTCAACAAGATCTGAAATACTTAATACAGTGCTGTGACCTGACAGCAATATTAAATATAACAACACTTTATTTAGAAGTTTCTTTCATGAAAATATTATGATCTTTATGAAGAGGATTGCAAGCAGAAAACAATTTTCTAGTCTCCCTCACTCTTAATCACTAAACTTTCATTAGCAGACATATACTCTTTGGAACATCTTCCAACATAAGTCTGACACTTTATTCCAAACTTCTAATTTCAATCCATAAACCATAATTCGAAAAGTCATCTTTTCTCGGAATTACATAGACAACAAACTGAACTTTGTTTCTAATTGATTCTGGAATACACTCTCGTCCAAAGCGAGCAATCTACAAAGAACTACTCATGTATATTCCGGATTATCGCATAATCATATACACGTCGACATTACTGTCGATCCTATGAATTTTTGTTGAGAAAAATATATATTTTCTAAAGTGGACATCGACTATAATGTTTCGAACATCTTAGGAGATTTTAAGACTGATTCTGACAGACTACACTTTATTTATTTAAAATAGAGCATAATTATAATTCCTCACATATCACCATATATGACATTATAATATTGTGAAAACAAATTTCCACAAGTCTTTTGTGTTGAAACCATGATTCAAAAATATTGTCCTTCGATCGAATCTTGTGAATACAATATTCACTAATCTTTCTTCTGAAAAACCCCATTTGATCTATTATCAAATTAATTTCAGACTCCATAATTTATCGGGCAAATACTCCTATTTACTAAAATCATAGAAGAATTCGGATCAAGCAAAACACCATTGATTAATCATTAAAAATGACTCTCAATCAATTTCCTCTAGTATTGCAACTTCAATACTGCATTTCAAACTTAATCAATTTTGGCACTCGAAATACTTAAATGGACCAGAAATATCCATTACTTCTTTCATTGCCTTTATGACTAAATTCGATGGTGTTTGTTCTTTGGACACACAATTTTATCATTCCCGCTATTATAAATGTATATCATACGCATAATGTAATTGAGATGTGATGCAAATTACTCATAACATGAAACAACTGCTTTGTTTCATAACATAAAACAACTGATATGTTCTATATGAATAATTATGTCTTGTGACATTCAAGACACCAAATTAGATCACATTCTCACTATTACAAAATGTCTTATAAAAAACTATTGATGATAACTAATATGATATCTCGAGGGCGTGAGCACCACTGGCCATGAACTTGCCATCACTCGTGCACTGTCACGTCACCCTTCGCCACATACTTGTGATAATCAGGGACTGTTTCACAAACAGAACAATTATCAAATACTTTTCATCAAGTATGAGAAAAATACATTTATATCTTCGTATATCAAATATACCCATAGCGTCGAAGAACTCTTCTTTGATGAATCAACTTTTAGAGATTTGAACTTGTTCACGAACGTGAAGAAGCTCACCGTGTCTCTATAGCATATTCACGCACATGCTATTCACAGCTAGGAGGTAAAGCGCAATCTCTATTGCACTGGAGTTCGCTATCTAGAAATCGTAGATATTCGTAAGCCTGAAGTAGATGTCACACAACTTCTTCAACTGAGTCTCCCGACAGGTATGCTCCCCATGTGAAGGGTCCGGAACTTTCTAAGCTGTCTGAACTTCTCAAGACTCAATTCATCTTTGAAGTGACCTTTGATCGCATCAATCACAACATATGGCTCCAGGTGTTGAATACAACTTTCAACTCTGGTGCTAGGCATACGCTCATGACGACCTTCACTTCCATGAAAATATCATGATGCTTACGGAACTCATCATCTTTCTCCTTGCTATCAGAATCATCTGGTCTAATTCCTAACTAATGTTCTAGCACATATAGGATGTTTGTTGTGTTTGGAGAATGTTTCTAAAACCAATGCACCAGCTGATGAAGTTGGACCCGTCGGCTTCCAAGGTAGAATCCGAGCTCTTGAAGAAGTAACCGAAGCGTAGTTCCGCAGTCTCCAGATGTGATCGCAAAAGAGGTAAGATAAGTTTATAATATATAGGTGAGTTTTAGTTTTATAATCTCATTATCAAAAACACACCACACCAAGATTATTATCCCTAAAATAATAGTGGCGACGACACGACCCCCATCCACTACACCAGCCCCGATCATCACGGCCGGCAGCACAGCTTCAAAGGTGGACATAAAATGTCGATCATAACAACTCTATGACTCGTGCTCGATCTTTCGATCTTCCCGTGTTCCGAGGCCATACCTCTGAGTATGCTAGGCTCGCCAATCAAACCTCGAAGACCCTGCGCGTGCAACATGGCTTACACCCACTGTATGCGAACGACGAGATGTGTGACACCCGATCATCACGGCTTGCCTCATAACGTAGAACTTACTTGGTGGTGCGCAACGAGGGAGAACACAATTTTGGTATTTGTTAGGGATCATCCTATTTATGATGCTACCGTTGTATATCTAGCATATAAGCAATCAATAGGATGCACACACAACAACACACAATAATGATGCAATGAAGTGCGATGTGACATGGTCGATGCGCCTGGACCTTCATGGCGCCATGTGCCTGGCCCCCGGCGCCCCGCATGGCTCCGAGTCTACAGAGCCCTCCATTGCCTCCGACAGTACGAGTAATATCAAAACTTACCGTAAACATGTCACATAAAATAACGCCTCTGCAAAACAAAGTTAGACGCCTCTAGCTTTATTTAGTTTTGCAAGTTTTACGTGGCAAATAGGCTTATTCGTAAGAGAATCGCTTCCCTACCTACGAACTTTGTACCACAACGTCAATCGTAAAATTGCATGTTTAAGCATCCCTTTCGGGCCCTCCATTGAAAATGCTTTGCCGACTAGAGAGAGAGAAACAGACACCCGCCAGCCACAGATACGGTGTAAGCCGTATGTCAGTAGTGGAACCAGTCTCGCGTAAGCGTACGCGTAAAGTCGGTCAGGGCCGCTTCATCAACTCAATACCGAAGGCATCGCAAGTGCACGCTAGAGGGTAGCAAATATAAGAAAGACGCCCTCATTCAACATGAGTTCTAACCGTACCAGCAGTACTACGCATAGATCGGCTCTGATACCACTGAAGGGGTTACGGTGCAGAAAACAATAATTTTCTAGCGAGCGAAACCCTAACTAGCCAGGATCTATCTATCTAGTACATGCGATAACGGTGGCGGAACGGGTTACATTACCTCCATGTAGACCGATAGCGGGGATTATGCTCCCGCACAAGCGTTGACGATGAAGTCGTACGTAGCCGACCTCGAGGTCGCGGAGAACTTGCCGCGATGTCGGAGTCGATGACGCCGGGGTTGTCGACGATGATCTGCGTCGACGGGCGTCGGGCGGAAGAAGGCAGAGCGCCAGCACCGGGGCTGGCGCGCCGGCAGCAGAGGGGGGGGGGGGGGGGGGCGGCGGCTGCAGGGGGCGAGACGACGTCGCCCAAGCTCCTCAATAGAGTAGCCTCCGAGCACTCGCAAACATACGGAGCCTAGCGACAACTCCCGGTCATTCAGATCCAGCCGAAATCGCAGGAGTAGATCTGATCTGGAATCCCGCAGAGCAACGGCGCTCTGCGGTATGGCTTAGGTGGAGAGAGACCCCCTTCCTCAGCTCGGCGCGGCTCCAACTTGGGAACCACGAGATCGAGAGAGAAATTGGGAATTAATTGAATTTCCTGTGTATTAAATCAATTAATATGCCTTGCTATATAAAGGGGGAAGGGGGTGTGCAAACCCCTTGGCTCCCCCATGTGGGACTAAACAAAGGACATGGGAGGGGGGGTTCGGCCCCCACATGGGCTGGCCGAACCAGCCAATGGGGCCCACCCCCCTTTGAGGTGCGGCTCCCCTTCTTAGGCCCTCTTAGGGCCCATATAGGTGGGAGCCCCCTTTTTCCTTTATTTAATTAATATTAAATTAATATAAAAATCTCATTAATTCATAATTAATATATTTATATATAATTCAATATCCCGTGACTCCGAAAACTCTTTCGGACCACCCGAACAACTTTCGGACATTCCTGGAACCATTCCAGACCTCTCCGGAACTCCTTCCGGACCACCGGAACTCTTTCCGGATCATTTCTCTCTCTCCAACAAAAACCTATAAAATTCCAGAACCTATCTCCTAGCGTCGCTAAGACCTTAAGTTTGTTACGCTACGGTTCGGGAACACTCCAGACATGGTCGAGACACTCCGCTCACCAATGATCGTCAGGGATACCTGGAAATATATGACGACCCCTGTGCATTCCACGAATATCGTCGTTGAACCATAAGTATGATATTCATTCCCTTTGTCTCTGCGATACTACCTTGTCCGAGATATGATCTTAGACACACCGATGCCTTTGCTGTATCTCGTTACCGACGAAGGTTATTAACTCGTCTGTGATATTACACCTCCATGACCCAGTCATAAGCTGCAGCTATATAGATGCAATATCACCGAGTGGGCCCAGAGTATCTTTCCATTACAAGAATGAACAAATCCCGCTCTTGATCCTTACGTCTCGATGCTCTTTCGGAATACCCAAGATGGACACCGTTATTGTCATGCTATATAAGACACAACGTTTGATGCTCTCAAAGCACTCCTACGAAGCAACAATAAGTACGGTCTCACGGTCTAAGGAATAAGCTATCATACTCTTATCTATTGCAAATGACAAACATCATAATACGATCTTATTGCAATACTTTGCGTATGTCCACCACCTTATTCAACTAACAAGATGACCCCATTGTCAACCGACGTCATTGTCCTTGATCGGCAATCTCGATGAACTGTTGCCCAATGGACTAGCTCATATAGAGGCTTGCTAGGGACCTGGTTGTCTATGTATCACACATGTATTAACAATTCTGATTAATACAGTTATAGCATAATACACAAACCTATTATAAACTTATGAGATAATGCAATAAATACTACTTATTTATTTGCCTCTAGGGCATATATCCTTCAAAAACCGTGAGATCAACTCTTATTGTTATCCCTGGAAGATACTTTGATCGCACCAAACGTCATATCTTATCTAGTGTGACAATAACGGTGATACTTTTGGGTATCGGAAAGGGGTAGTTGAGACGAGGGGTCAACAACGGGATTTGTCAGTCCGCATAGCCGGATAGATACTCTAGGGCCCTCTCGGTGAGATTATGTCAAATGAGTTTGCAAACATGTGACTAGGTCACCAGCTGACATAATATCATAGACGAGTAGAAGATAGCGATGTCGGTAACGAGATCATGCTAGGTATGGAGATTTCTGAGAATGATGCTCGGACACGCTAAGTATCGCCATGACAAAGGGTTAAGACTATACGTCCAGGTTTGATAGATGAAAGTCATTCGTTATATCACAGGGATTAATTCATGGGGTGCAGGCCTACGAGTTAGTCGTCGATCATAGAGGAGTCTTGATCGTACCTGTTATTATATCGAACCGCTAGAGTAACACACTTAAGGGGTCTCGACAAGACAACCGGAAAGGAAAGAGATCACCGGGAGCGTCCCGGGAGGGGTCTGATGGAGATCGGGCAGCGCCGAAAGAGTTTTCGGAGCTAGGAAAAATTATATATATTATGTTTGATATTAATTAGTGTAATTAATATGCAAATATGATTTTATATATTTATTTTCGAATTTATTTAGGCTGATTTCCCTAAATGGGCCTTCTGGTCGAAAGAAGGCCCATGGGGGGGGGGGAACCCTCAAGGGAATTTTGTGGGGGAGGCTTGGCCGGCCTAGGTGGGCCAAATGGGGCCCACCTAGGGCCGGCGCACCATCCCTAGCCGCACCATGGCTGTGGGATAGTCCCACATTGCCTGGCTAGGGAGGTTGGCTCCCCCCGGGAGCCTATATAAGAAGGGGCACCCCTGGCCTTTTAATTCACCAATTAATTCCCAATTTCTCTCTCGATCTCGTGGTTCCCTTGTCGGATCCGCGCCGAGTAGAGGAGGGGGATCTCTTCCACCATAGCCCGCTGCCGCGCTGCTGGTGTTCCGGTCCAAGTCTTCCGCTGCTCGTCCTGGACTGGAGCTTCGGAGGCCGTCGTCTCCACTGTATGTGTGTGACGCCCTGCGAGGTTCTGCGCTAGCGGTACTCGGAGGCCTACTTCCTCCACCCGACCTCGGTTTTATCTTCGTCGTCAAAGTCGCGCCGAGTTCTCCGCGACCAAGAGGTCGGCTACGTCGTCTTCGTCGTCAACGCTTGTGCGGGAGCGTAATCCCCGCTATTCGGTCTACGAGGGTATGTATTCCGATCTCCGCCGTACTACTATATCTGCATAGTGTAGATCTTGGCTAGTTTAAGGATATCGTTGCTAGGAAAATTTTGTTTTCTGCACACGATCCCCTTCAGTGGTATCAGAGCCGATATGGCCTCGGAACAGGGAGACCGAAAGGTCGAGCACGAGTCACAAAATTGGTGTGGCGGACTTTTGTCTACTCTTGAAGTTGTGCCGCCGGCTCTGATGATGAGGGGTGGTGCAATGGATGGGGGTCGTGTAATCGCTTAAACGAACAGGAGGGATGTTCGTTTGAGTGGGAGTTCGGATAGTTATTTTCTAAAATATTAGAACTCAGAATATAATGAACATAGTCTGTTTTGCAAAACTTTGTAGATATTAACCATTGTGATAGCATCTTTCCAAATTAGGCTCATTCCTGCGATTGAGAAACTTAAAAGGTTGGGTCCAAACTTCATAGTTTTATACTTTAGCTTGAGGATACTACTTGTTTAAACCGTTAGCTCTTTGTGATACAATACCCGCTAGGAGATAAACGCGGAGATTCCGCTAGCAAAAGATAATTTGGATTATCGGATTTTGAGCGGATGATATCATCATAGTCCAGTGTATGCTATGATCTCTGCCATAGAGAACCAACGGTAGGTACGAGTTATTGGATCGCGGACATATGATATGGTCGCTAAAACTCGGGGTACCCCTAAAGTTGGGTTGATGAAGTTTATCAGTACGTTGACTGATTGTCTTCTCAACCAAGATGGAAGAGAATGCACACATTGAGGGAGCTTGTGGCGGTCATGCTTAATGACATATGTTCATACTTGATGAACATTGAGACGCCTCGCTCAGCTCGATCACTGGATGACAGACATCGTTGCCAAGTGCAAATCCTCTGTCATAGACTATGTCATGCAAGGGGAATAATTCACCTTCATGGTTCTTGATTACGGTGGAAGTATCAAGAAGATGAAACAGATCGTCGGAAGTCATCAATGATGATGGTGTATATATGATATACATGTTATGAATGTTTTAGCTAAGCAAGTACTCGCAGTAGTGACTAAGTTTTGAACTAGTCATGTTTTGTGAAAACCAGGTTTACTGCTTCAGTAGCTTGAAAGGATGATGCGACATTGCGTGTTGATAATGGCAATCAAGTTATTGTGATGGCCATAGACACTCTCCCTCTAGATCTACCATTTGGGTAAATTCTTTATGATCGCCTGTTAGTATGATCGTTACAAGTGTGTCTCCTCTAGCGAGACACTTGTTCATACATGATAGTGACAAATTGGTGTCCTATATTTATGAAGTAATGATCATATGCCGATTTGAATTTAGATGGTAGAAGCTCCCACATTCATAATATTAATGCCAAAGGATACAAACTTAATAAAGACACCACATATGTGTGGCACTACCGTTTAGTCATGTCAATGTTATATGCATTAGCTCCACACTGGATGGACCTACAAGTCCTAAGATTTGATCTTTTGAAACTTGCAAAATAACTGTGACACCGTTTTCGGAAAACGGGCATATAACTTATTGATAGTCATACATAAAGATGTATGTGGTTCAATAAAGTAATTGACGGGTAGTGGAGACCTTTATTTCGTGAACTTCACTGAACGTTTTGAGTATAGCTTGTTGAGAATCATGCATATGGGTGTATGTGAATCAATGAAGTACTTTAACGTGTAATGGAAGTATTTATTTCATATACTTCATGAACATTCGAATAGATATATGGATATCCACTCGGGGAATGTTGGCCTGGAAATTTTGATTCAATCAAACAAGTTCAGAATGAAGTAGGAAATAAACTTAACAAGAAAATCAAATTCCCGCGATGCATATCGAGGAATAAAGATTCGAGTTAGTTGGCACATCATTGGAAGACTTGTGAGAAGAGTTCCACAAATTACGTCGCATGGAACACCATAGTGTTATGGTGTGTTAGGACGTCGTAATTGCACCCTATCGGATAGTGTGTGGTAAATAAATCTCTTACCGAATTATTGTGATCATTAGAGTCATATGGTAGAAACGTAAACACTCACGTTAGCAAATAGGGAAACCATTTGAATCCATGGAGACAATACCATACGAGTGATGGCATGGCTTTTGAGCCTGGATTGTCGTTTCAGCAATTTAGTGTTTCGATGTAATCGAACCTAAAATGGATTAATCTTTGTAGTATACCCTACCTAAAGAGTTAGTAGGGTACATGTCTCACGACATAGGCAAAATCTTTGCCGGGATATACCTTGCGAAAGAAATAGTTTCTTGTCCGAGGGTATAAGTGATTAAGAAAGTAGAGCAAGACGAAGTTGGTGAACTTCTTCTCCAGACATCAGAGTGGCGCAACCGAAAGTGTGTTCGGTGTCAGGCTCCACAACTTGAAAAAGCTGATGATTCAAGATCATGATGTTCTGAGCTCATACTAAGAGCGTAGGCATACGAGATTGTGTTCCACACTGTGTGTTACGACAATCTTGCTATGAAGGTCATATTAATGGAATATGATAGACCTACGAACTACGAAGAAGAGATGGTGAACCTAAGTCCGAGAAATGGCTGTGAGTCATTTATGATCCGAAATAAAATCCATATACGATTACCAGGTAATGACTTGGGAGATCTTCTTGATGGCATCTAGGATGTTGATAGTATATGGAGTTTTATGAGAGAGTAGATATTGAGCAGATTCGATTTGTCGTGAAACAGTTCCGACAGACCACATGAGACTTTGTCTCAAGTGGCGAAGCCTAAATCTA
Organism: Poa annua; assembly: GCA_026929855.1. Classification (NCBI taxonomy): domain Eukaryota; kingdom Viridiplantae; phylum Streptophyta; class Magnoliopsida; order Poales; family Poaceae; genus Poa; species Poa annua. Next base: position 87,388,183 of record CM049430.1, read on the forward strand.
TTCTGGGTCGTTTAGCAATTATTATAATTTCGAATGAGAAATTGATAGATGGATGAGAAAACCATGGTTCTTAATAGTGTATAAGAATGGTTTGTAATCCTGAGGATGCTAAACATGTGTGCAAACTTCGGTTGTCCATTCATGGGCAGAAGCAAGCATATCGGAGATGGAATCTTCACTTTGATAATGTAATCAAAGGATTTTGGAGTTGTCCAAAATAGTTGAAGAAACCTACATTTGCAAAGAAGTGAGCGGGAGCAAAGTAGTTTTTCTTGATCTTGTATGCGGAAGGCATATTTGAGTGGGAGCTAAGTAGCTTTTCCTTGATCTTATATGCGGAAGGCATATTTGAGTGGGAGCTAGGTGTCATTCGTGATTTGGTATGTAACAACATATTGAATGACACAGATCCTCTAGTAGAGTGTAAAGGATTATTTAAATGATTAAATTTTCTATGAAATGAAGTTAGGAGTATTAGGCATCTGATTTATAATTGTATAGATCGTAAGGGGCTTAATAACATTATGTCGGAATATTTCCTTAGTCAAGATTCTGAAGTGTTTCAGAATAGGACAAGCAAAGAAAGAGGTTCTTGCTTGTATGACTAGGTAAAATATTAAGTTTATCTTGGCATTTTCAGTTATAGCAAATGATGTTCGACATTATCTATGTATCAGTCATAGATGCTATCAGACTGAAAGCTCGACTTAGTGTGACCCGAGTTCTTGGTTAAAGAACAGGTTCTAGAGTGATCCTTGTGTGGATCAATGAACAAACGTTAATTTTATTCTTCAGTGTCTATGAGAACTGAAGATAGGTTTTCTAGTAACGGGTAAGAGTGGAATGGCAACTTGCCGTAAAGCGGTTACGATGATGCAAGTTATTACACATACCCATACGACTAGAAATCTCATATAGGAGATGTCCTTTATTTTGAAGAAAGACATGGTTAGTTTGCGAAGTCGCATATGAATGCACTTTCGCATAATCTACATAGGTATATAAATATATCGCGACTTTAGAAGTAGCAAGTGTGATTGGACTGAGCAGTTTTCCGAGCGTAGGTGGTCCCTTAATAGATCTTTCAGACTTTTAAGGCGCATGCTACGCGAATGCTCGAGTCTCACTCCATCCACTGGGATATATTTCACCGTCATCGTAAGATATGGGATGATGTCAAACTAGGTGACATAGAAGTGTTGCAAAGCACATATAGGTCTCAATGTGTGAGATATGTTGATTGTATTCCTCTTCCACGAGGCGTGCAGGCACCAAGATGTTATGGGTGTTGAGCTTTTACCAGGTTGTAAACTAGATTAAGTGTTACTCTAGTGCAAGTGGGAGACTGAAGGGAATATGCCCTAGAGGCACTTAATAAACATAGTTTATTGGCAATATCCCAATCGTTCATTATATGTTTTACACCATGCTATAACTGTATTAAGCGAAAACATTAATACAGGTGTAGTAGATAAACAACCAGGTCCCTAGTAGCCTCTACTAAGACTAGTTTTGATGCGCGATTGATGATCGAGGTTTTCCGATCATAGGGCATGGCGCCGGTCGGCAATGGAAGTCATATCGTTAGGTGTAACGATGTGATGGACATACCCAGTATTTGTAGGACATAGTCATTACGCCTTAAGACCGTGAGATCAACTCTTATTGTTATCCCTGGAAGATACTTTGATCGCACCAAACGTCATATCTTATCTAGTGTGACAATAACGGTGATACTTTTGGGTATCGGAAAGGGGTAGTTGAGACGAGGGGTCAACAGCGGGATTTGTCAGTCCGCATAGCCGGATAGATACTCTAGGGCCCTCTCGGTGAGATTATGTCAAATGAGTTTGCAAACATGTGACTAGGTCACCAGCTGACATAATATCATAGACGAGTAGAAGATAGCGATGTCGGTAACGAGATCATGCTAGGTATGGAGATATCTGAGAATGATGCTCGGACACGCTAAGTATCGCCAAGACAAAGGGTTTAAGACTATACGTCCAGATTTGATAGATGAAAGTCATTCGTTATATCACAGGGATTAATTCATGAGGTGCAGGCCTACGAGTTAGTCGTCGATCATAGAGGAGTCTTGATCTTACATGTTATTATATCGAACCGCTAGGGTAACACACTTAAGGGGTCTCGACAAGACAACCAGAAAGGAAAGAGATCACCGGGAGCGTCCCGGGAGGGGTCCGATGGAGATCGGGCAGCGCCGAAAGAGTTTTCGGAGATAGGAAAAATTATATATTATGTTTGATATTAATTAGTGTAATTAATATGCAAATGTGATTTTATATATTTATTTTCGAATTTATTTAGGCTGATTTCCCTAAATGGGCCTTCTGGTCGAAAGAAGGCCCATGGGGGGAAACCCTCAAGGGAATTTTGTGGGGGAGGCTTGGCCGGCCTAGGTGGGCCAAATGGGGCCCACCTAGGGCCGGCGCACCATCCCTAGCCGCACCATGGCTGTGGGATAGTCCCACATTGCCTGGCTAGGGAGGTTGGCTCCCCCCAGGAGCCTATATAAGAAGGGGCACCCCTGGCCTTTTAAGTCACCAATTAATTCCCAATTTCTCTCTCGATCTCGTGGTTCCCTTGTCGGAGCCGCGCCGAGTAGAGGAGGGGGATCTCTTCCACCATAACCCGCTGCCGCGCTGCTGGTGTTCCGGTCCAAATCTTCCGCTGCTCGTCCTGGACTGGAGCTTTGGAGGTCGCCGTCTCCACCGTATGTGTGTGACGCCCTGCGAGGTGCGGCCCTAGCGGTACTCGGAGGCCTACTTCCTCCACCTGATCTCGGTGTCATCTTCGTCGTCTTTGTCGCGTCGAGTTCTCCGCGACCTAGAGGTCGGCTACGTCGTCTTCGTCGTCAACGCTTGTGCGGGAGCGTAATCCCCGCTATTCGGTCTACGAGGGTATGTATTCCGATCTCCGCCGTACTACTATATCTGCATAGTGTAGATCTTGGCTAGTTTAAGGATATCGTTGCTAGGAAATTTTTTGTTTTCTGCACACGATCCCCTTGATTGACGTACCGGACATGTTAAGCCGTATTATATAGGAAAAATGCTTTCGCTAGGGCAACCTATCGCGACAGGCTGTCGTAGGTCGCTCGTAGCAGCGCTGCGATCCATCGGTAGCTAGACTCTTGTGTATCTTTTTTGGCCCACCAGGGTTTCTAGCCCAAGTTGTGTATGTGCGTAACATTTTTTTGGGTAACATTTTTTTCTGAGCCCAGCGTTGCCTCCCTTGTTGGTCCCACCGCCAGTGGTGGAGCTGCATGGTGATTATGATGTCAAGCGATATCACAAAAATATTCAGAACAGGGAAGGAATTGCTATGTCTACATTCTAATTGACACCTAAAGTACTAGCTAATGACCTCACTGCCATCAATTGACATCACTTGAAGAATGTTCCAGCTCCGCCATGTTGGGCCATGTCCCTCCACATGGAGGTGTGTTGGCAGCCCAACTTTAGCCCAGAAAGTCCAACACGTGTGAGCCGTCGATCGCTGTATGCATCCAACGGCTAAGCTGCCTCCAAGAGAGGTAAGAGAAGAAAACCCTAGCCATATTTTGTGGTTGTGAAAGCAAGCAAGAGAGGAAGTCAGAACGTGGCTGCTGCTAAGAGAGAGTGAGAAAACACACAAGAACACCACAACCTAGTGAGAAGAGAGGAAGAAGAAGAAGAAGAAGTGATTCCTGTCAGGATTTGGCGCATCTGACCGGTCTGCCTTCAAGCCTGTGTTTGGAGGGTCAAACGTGCTTGGATCGACTCCATACTTGGTGAGCTCGTTCCTTACTTTGAGTACTTCGATCTGGATAGCTGGTTTGAGGGTTGGGTCAGAGAAGCATCAGATTTGAGAGAGGTTTCGCCAGTTCGGACTGCTGCAGTTTCAGAACAGCATAGTTTGGTAGAAGAACAGTTTGTGCAGGCAAACGGTGTCCGATTGAGCTCATCTTTGGTGGGTATGTTGGGATACATATGTCTGTTTGTCTACTGAGTTTGGTGCTGATTGGATCTGCGGTTTAAGAGCAGTTTGCTGATTACCGAAGAGGACAGAATCTGTGATACTCTGCTTTGCTGAAATCCTTCCTCTTGTGGTTGTTGTTGTTGTTGTTGCCGGTGGGCAACGAACTGAAGTGTGTGTTGTAATCTCTAGATGTTCTAGAGAAGACACTTGATCATAGTGAATCTTGCGTGGACCGGTTGGTCCACAGCCGTGGTTTTTCCTCCTTACGTTGGGGAGGTTTTCCACGTAAATCCTTGTGTCACTTGTGCATGTGATTGTGTTTATTTCCGTTGCATATTGTTGTTGGTTGAACCTATCCTCGAAGTTCATTGCAGGCCAGAGGCTTTTGGAGTTGTGCATCATCTCCCTTTGCCCTAACACGCCACTGCCCACCGCTGGTTGCTTAGTTGTTGTTTCACGTGCATGCATCTGCTTACTAGCTAGCACACTCGTACCGTATAGTCAGTTGTAGCTGTTGTTTCTTGCAGACATGCTCACCGGCGATTGCTAGCTTGAAAAAAAAATACATATTCCATTAACACATACACACCTGATCGATGGCTAGTTCATTCACTCCAGTTTAACCTGGCGTTCGATTCGCCACGTCATTCAAGCCCAAACTTGTTATGATGTCCTACGACTACATGCGATTTTGAGTAGACGGGCTTCCGCCTAGTTGGATACATTGCCGACGGTGCCGAATCAGTGAGATCGGGACACCATAGATGATAGTACTACTAAGTTCCTTTTGGATTTTCAAATGTTGCTAACTTAGTTTTCGAAAAAAAATGTTGCTAACTTCCATCAAATGTGTATCAAAGGCGCACAAACTTAGTTGGGAAAGCAAATGAAAATTGTTGCAATGTCTTTTGGGGCATTTGTTACAAGTTTATGTTTCACCTTTTATTTTGACAGTGTATATAAGCTTTTAAATTGTAACAAACGTGTATTCAATTTATTGCGAAAGCACCTGCTAGATGTTCTAATGTATATTGGATCTTTGCTTTAAATTCAATCTACATTTTTTTATGTTCGAAATACAAGTTTTTGTTGTTGTTACCGTTTATGATTATTGTTGAAATAGGTGATAATTGTTGTTGCACATGAGCTAGGCGACTTTCTTAATTGATGCAAGTAAATGTTTTTTGTTGAAATAGTTCGTGATTTTTTGTTGACATTGTTGATGATTTTTGTTTCGAATTAGTCTGAAAGAAAAGAATGTTGTTTAAGTACCTTTTTACTGCCAAGCAAATGTTGTTTTTGTGAATATTAGTGTTTTTTGAATTTGTCTGTGACGTTTGTTGTGAACCAGTCTACAGTAAAAAAAATGTTCTTTAACCTTTTTAAGTAACATTCCTTTTGTTAAGTCGCGAGGGTTTGTTGTGATAATATTTTTTTTACACGGGGCTAAGGTATTTTGTTGTAATATGCGGTTTTTTTTGTTGTTGTAATCTTTCGTGATTTTTATTGTAATTGTTTATTTATTTTATTGCGAAGCAATCTGCATCGAAATATTGTTGTTTAACTATTAATTGTTTCTTTATTTGTTGCAATAATTTTTTTAAAAGTATATGTTTCAAGGAGCCCGTGAAGATGTTCCGTTGCTAATGCTTTCATAGTTTGGCATTTTTAGTTTCAACATTATTGTTACAATGATAATACATGCTTTTTCATTTTTGTTATAAAGTAGAAAAAAGATTAGCCGTGCAATGTACCAACAGCTAGCACTAATTCAAATCAGCCATGCATCTACAGTCTGGACTAGATTAGGATACACGCAACAGCGAGTCCAGGAATTAATTGCAGGGGGGCTGAAAGTTGACGACGACTAACAAACGACTACTAAACAGTTACTTCCGTAGAAAATAAGTCAATATATAAGACATAAAATTATTTAAGACAAAATACCACAAATTTTCAGGTTAAAGAATACAAATCGCACACTAATACATTCAGTACTAGAGAAGCAACAACAAAAGGACAAAGTGAGTTGTCTAATAAAACTAGTAAACAAACATGTACCTATAAGAAATCACATTATACTCGTGTGGCAGATGTCCTCGACGATCACTCAATTTCTAAAACTGTATAATGATCTAATCATCATGAATGCATCTGAATATCTCTTTCTCAGCACACCATTAAATCATTTAGTCCTGGATCATGAATAATTTGACTTGGATGAAATTCTTGAATAAGCTGACTTAGTTGGTTTGTACTCTCATCAAATGTGGCGGACCTGGTGGCTGGTGGCATTGCTCTCAACAATTTTGGGATCAAGTTCATGTTCAGTTTGAGGTTCAACATGCTCAGGTTCAGCTTGAGATTCAACATGGTCAAGTTCAGGTTGAGTGCTACCATCGGAATTAGGTGTAAAATAGCTACAAATGCTCACATGCTTTCTCTTCATTTTAATAAATCTGAAAATATATTACACATACATACGGAGTAGATAAATTCACTGGAGCTAGCTAGTATATAATAAATCTGAAGAGGAGTTGCTTGGCTGGAACCTGGAAGCAGTGGAGGAAGGGAACTGGAAGCCGTCGGCGACTCGGCGTTAGAGGTTGGAGGCACTAGGGTTTGGCGCCGCCGGCGCGGCTGGATGCGGGCCTGAGGTCGGGCGGGTGCGGCCGGAGAATGCAGGCGTGCGGCTTGCCGCGGCGGTCGCCGGCTCGCCGCCTGGCGGGTCGTGGCCGGCCGCCTCGCCCCCGTCTCTCTGCTTATCCGCTATGCCGTGGCCAACCGTGGTTGTGCTCTGTGTGTGGGGCTGAGCTGAGTTGCGTGCTCTCTGCTCTATTGCTTGCCTGAACGATTGGCTATGTGCTAATGGGCCTCCTTTAGCAGCAGATGAGTAGTAGTAAAGAAAATTACATTTTGGCAGGACAGGCTAGGGTCTGTTAAAGCCTGCCTACTGCCCTCACCTTTGGATACACGCGCTGCATGCAAGGAGAGAGTGTGTGTCTCCAAGCACATGGTAGAGCCCACCAGCATGCTACCCTTCTACGTATAGAAAAGTCAGCTGACATGAGCACAATATCCTGAAAGCGACATGTCTAGGTTGTTTTCTGAGCGTCCGATGAGCGTAATCGCACGCCGCGCGAGGGGACCTACGAAAGGAATTTCTAGGTCGACCTACGCCAGGTAGAGATAGAGAGAAGAGATTACATTTAATAATAATCACATCACGACCATTTTTAAATATAAATATTAACATTTTGCATGGAGAAAGGAGCAGTCGCGGTGAAGACACCCGAAGTTGCTGTTGCCGGTGGGCAGACCGAAGAAACAGAGGAGATGACGTCGGGATGGCGTACCACGCGGCACTGTAAGCGGACGCCCTGGTAGAGGAGTACTACTGGACAGCGAGGAAGCTCCACAAGTACGGCCGGGACAAAGGAGTGGCCGAAGCGTGCGGCCAGAATTGCCAGAGTCCACCCGCCGCTCAAGGACATGGAAGCGAAGATCGAGAACAGAATGGATCAGACATTAACGCGTTTGTCACGAAAATAATGTAAAACCAGTTTATGTAAGTCAACATACGAGAGGGTGTTTCATAGAGTAAACTTATCGACTATGTTATATATTCTCGTACGGAACACGAAACTGAATACTCACTACATGCATATGCACAACCCGAGACCGTGCATTCAGAGATCGAGGGGGTACATACGTTCTGCATCCAGAGTTTATCTTTGAGTGTTGCGGGTCACCTTTTCTCTTGCTATAGCTAGCTAGAGTGCTTGTTTAGTGGTGTAATGAGGCAGCTGCAGGCTTCTATATGTAGCAAGTTAACTCGTGCTGCTAGACTGCCGCTACGTTTGCAGTGTTCTGCGAGATCTTGCAGCTTGGTAATTAGCTACCTAATGGAAAGGTTATCTAGGTGGAACGGATCACGTGCAGGCGCATGCATGTCACCGGCCGGCTGGCAAGATTTTTTTATAAATATGACCCTCTGCCGAACGGATTTATCAAAAATGACCCCTCTAAAAATCTTTGTCAAAAATGGCCTGGCGGCAAGCTAAAAAGGCGACATGTGCCACTCCCTCCATTAGGATGGTGGGATGTCCTTTCCTCCATGGGAAGTGGCGGGAGGACTGTTACCGCCACCTGCAAAGACTGGACGTGGTGGGCCCTGCGGCTGTCCGTGGCGGGAGGCCAGCGTGGCAGCGCCACGTCATCCCGCCAATGCGGTTGGAGGGAAGCGGGTGGGCCCCGTGGTGGGAGGTTCCTCCCTCCCGAAGGAGTGGCGGGATGTGCACTGAAAAAAGAAAGATTCTTCTGCCTCGTTTTACTGTATGTGACCACCGAAAGTGACATGGGATGGATTGTGAGGGGAATGGTTTATGTGGATCATGCATGCATGTATTATTTTTTAAGGAGATGCTTCACGCATGGGATTTGCAGCTGGTCGCGCATGCGGGGAGCAAGACGTGACGCAAAGCACTGTTTTGGCATAAGAATTTGTACTTTTTGTGTCCATTTCTGGTTATCAGTGCACTGATTTCTTTCTCTTTTGGCTTTATTTCACTGTATGTGACCACCGATGGTTTCATTTTATGTGTGCTATGTATCTGTGATTTCCGATCAGTTCTCCATCTGTATCTTTAAAAAGACGCCCCGCAGCACATTCTCACATACTACGCTCTCGCGGTTCGTGAGCAGAGAGAGCTGCTCTCTGATTGCTGTGATGAAGAACACAGACAATACCAAGTTGAACCACTTGAGATGATTTAGGAGTGAGATTTAGAGTCTGATATAGTGGAAGAAATGATAGATCAAGGTAAAAACTTTACAATCCATCTAAGGCCACGGACAGCCGCAGGGCCCACCACGTCCAGTCTTTGCAGGTGGCGGTAATAGTCCTCCCGCCACTCCCCATGTAGGAAAGAACATCCCGCCATCCCTAATGGAGAAGGTGACACGTGTCGCCTTTTTAGCTTGCCGTCGGGCCATTTTTGATAAAGATTTTCAGAGGAGATTATTTTTGACAAATTCGTTGGATAGAGGGTCATATTTGTAAAAAAATCCGGCCGGCTGGCAAAGCCAGGTCCCAGCGACGTCGCCGTGTCTCGATCGAGGATCTTCGTCGAGCACGACGGCGCCGAGCGTTTCGGCCACCTCGATGCCAAGATCGCGACTTGCGCGCTGCTCCTGCACAAATCCTCGAGTCAATCGACGACGACGACGCCAGGGGCTCCGACCTGCTGGCTCTCGGGAAACTGAGACACTGCTTCGCCGTCTGCGACGTGTCAGGAAGCATGGTCGACCTCCCCAATCCCCATACAGGTCTGCGCCGCGCTCGTCCCAGTGGTCGACCTCCGGTCCGTCTCGCGTTCCCAACCGGGGGCATCAGCAAGCACGGACTAGCTGGTCGACGGCGAGGAACGGCTCGTGTGGACAGGGACGCCGTGGGGTGCCAAGTCTTGCACTTGCTGTTTATCATTTCGTCCAATACGTTTGCTTCTACCATAGTGTATTTCCTATAGAAGAACAGAAAGTTTAGAAAGTTCAGTTGTGACCTTGTGCACATGAAACTCAAGTTTTTTGTCCGGTTTGTCCGTTTTACAATTAATGTAACTTAAATACACGGACCGCATAAAGTGGTGTGACTGCCGGTGGTTATTTATGCTCGCAAGTGGTGATCAGTAAAACTGCTGTTCTTCTGCAGAAAAGTTGGGTTCAGCTGGCTTTTGTAACAGCATTGCACGCACTCTCTCCTTCAAGGTCCGCATTGTCCTGCGAGCAATACGTGAAGCGTTGGTCTCTGCACCGGAGCTGAGCAGAGTATAGCCGTCGTTCACAATCGCAGGTTGCAGCAGCAGCTCCTCGCGTAAAGAATCTTCAATCTTCTTTCTGCAGTGCCTGCGCCAGGCTACTTGTATAAAACAAGCTGCCCAGGTTTTCCACTGCTGTGAATAGAACTTAAACGTATGCCGGAGCTGTTTGCTGTGGAGTCGTCGGAATTGAGTGGCCACAAACTTCAAGTCTTCAGCCATCAAAGCAAAAGCTTCAACTTCAGACACTGGCTTCACTGTCCTGACTGAGCTCGGGAGACTTGATGTTGGGCTGGGATCAAGAGCCCAGGTAAGAAGCTCCTCGCCACAAAAATCTCCGGCTTTCAGAACATCAGAGTTGAAGAAGCCAGTTTTTCCACCATTTGTCGTCATACTCATGACGTCTCCTCGCATGATGAAGAACATTTCATTTACTGGGTCCCCTTCACGAACAATGCAGCCACCTTCTGTGTATAAAACAGGCTTTAGGCGGTCGCATAAGACATTCAATAGCTGATCATCCAAGTCTGCAAACATTGGAACCTGAAAAAAGGAAAAAAAAAACGGCAAGGTAAACATTAAGGGTAACCAAGAGATAAAACAGGTCAGCGGTACATTTTCCATTTCCGATCCACTATTTTCGTCACCCAGTGGTCATGCTTACATTGACGAACAAACATAGTTGGCACTGGTCAATAAGGACCGTCTACCACGTTATTATTATATATTTTTGGCTACACAAGGAGCATAAAATCTTCTGATACTGAAAGCAAAATAAGGGGTTCGCCATATAAGCACCACATTGATCAACATCATCAAAATTATTAAACCGTCCAATATGTAATTACGAGATATATAATTTTATGAGAGATCCTAATCCATAAGTAAAATTATCTAATTCCCATCATTAGGTCCAGGTCAAATACTACACATGAACGCCAATGCAAAATGATTTTGGGTAGTTTGCGTGTGTCAAAACTCGCAATGTTATACGAAGGTGAGATACAGACATGTACAAGGGTGTACTACACTAGCACAAGGTAGGCTACATGATAGTCATGGCGTCAAGGCCACTTATTGATACATATCCAGCTAGATAATGCACTTGGTCATGGCGTCATGGCCGCTCATGGTAGGCCATAAAGTATACATGGATTATGTATACATTTTACCCACAAGAAAATATTATACGTATACAAAGGGTTTCTCATAGAAGAACCACTCTATGCGATTGGAATTAAAAGTGTAAAATATTACTATTACGCAAAACTTGCACCAGAAGTCTGTGCAAACCACTTATTCTTCCTTTTCTTAATCAATAATTGTTTAACTAAAAACTATCGTTATAGAGCAATAACTGAAACAAATACCAACAAAAGAGAACTAAGATTAAATCCAGGTATAAGGAGATCGCCATAGTAGACCTACAAAAGCTGGACTAACTGCAATATATTGAAAAGCCGCATCAGACTCCCACATCAAGGAGACAAGGAGATGATCCTAAGGTCGGCAAACGCATTTGGGCCGGTTTTCATCGGTTCCCGTAATTAACCGTGCTTTGTATGGGTTTGGGTCCGGTTTCCCCTTCTAAACTGGATCAATTTTTTCTTCTTATATTGAAACCGCAAAGTTCCTGCCGGTTACAGTCAAAATCCTAAGGTCGTCAAACGCATTTGGGCCAGGAGCACACCACTCAAAAGACAGACTACAAGGCCACTACTTTACATCCGAAGTAGCAAAGAGAAGACAAACTCATGAAAACCACTTGCTCCATATGGTGGTCCGTGACGACAAAGACATAGACAATATTGCAGCCAATAAACCTAATTCCACATGACACCGTCTCAAATCTAGAATGTGTCAAAACAAAAACACAAACCTAACCAATATCATACTTCATACCTATCGATGTCAGAGATGAGAGAAAATGGTGAAGATTAGAAGTGTTGACTATTCACAAAGTATTTATATGACAAAAAGTTAGAAATTCCACAAAGAGATATCTTACAAAAATTGTCAAGAAAGGCTAAGCTTTGATGTCCTATAATCTAGAAATTGGTTTTGCATCCTATTCTATTCTTGTATATTAAGTACATAGTACGGTAAAAAAAAGAGATATACTAGAAAGTCTCATGAAAAAAAATGAACATCCAAATATCAATCTAATAGTGTACTGCCTTCTTATAGTTTGCTGCCAATAGATACTTGCAAGTATAATAAAAAAATATCACGACCATTTCACTAGTAGATCATCATAAAAGTAACCGACAAATTGACAAAAAGGTAATTAATTATAAAACCATAATACAATTGAAAAAATGCATTAGAAGAAAACCACACATCAATGTGGATAACAACTCAAGTAAAAAAATGTGGATAACAACTTGTCATTAGCAGACCATGACCGAAAGATCTTAATAACTATTGTCACATTCGCGAGGGACATCTGGCTAGTTCGACAACATTTCGCATGTACGAGGTGTGAGCAATTTCTCTAATTAAAAGCAATACTTTACAAACTCCCTCCCGGTGAGACACGAGTACTCCCTCCGTTCACTAATAAATGTCTCAAGTTTCTCAAAAAGAAGATGTATCTAGACATGATTTTTTCTAGATACATCTTCTTTTTGATAATTTGAGACACTTATTTGTGTACGGAGGGAGTAGTAAATACTAGTTGGTTGTAATGGAACAAGCAATGTAGTCTTAACCTAACTTAGTTATCTGTGACTAAGCTTGGTGCTTTATTTTCGAATTTTTAGTAACCTACTCCCAGATAATACCTACTCTATATTAAGAAAGGCAAAACCAACAGGAAGAAATAACCATTCATAGGTCATAACTCGGTTGATATAGCATAAAAATAGTTCAACTATTCATTTGACCAGCATATTTTCTTAAGCTGGCTCAACCCAGGATTAAATACTACTGCTCAGGTAATACGCTTGTTTGGAAAAAAGCAATTGCAAAAGGGTGGAAGATTATTCATGAATCATGACTCTGTTATTGGGTGTACATACTCGATTGTTTACTCGACTAAATGATTTTTCCAAAGATTCCTCAGATCTGAGACTATTTATAGCCAGCACAACAAGTTACTCTGCAATCAGAAACTCATAAGGTGTAAGAACATACCCTCATGAGAAGTGATAAACAAATATGCCGTTTTATTTCCCTCCTAAGATCCTTGGGGAGGTTCATCAGGAGGCGCTCTTCATCAACACCACTTGTCTCTTGCCATCTATATTGTTCATAACGCCGTATTCGCTCCTTGAGGTTCTCAGGAAGAAGCCGATATGACATCCATTGATCTATATCATGCATTTTCTCCCTCGTTTCTTTCATTCTCAGAGAGTCTGACTCGAAATAGGTCTGCAACACTCACAGTAAGAAACTGTTATGAGGCTTCAAGAATGACATAGCTACCCTAGTAGCAAAGACATGATTTGTTCTATATCAGGGTGAATGAAATAGAGTTTTGTATTATTTTTTCTGGTAAACATATTTTTTAAAGGATATCATAATGTGGGACAAATATTTGAAAGCTCGCTCGGATTAGCGGGGGATCTGCTAAAGAAACATATCATGGAGAATTTGAAATTTCTGTGCCCCACTTCGTTTAACCACGCTGCCACCCAGAACCTCTTATTATACTTAAAATCAAAACTTTTTTTGGGCCAATACTATACTGTTTTTAATCTCATCAAGTCATAATGGTATGTGGCGTCACATAGTTCAATGGGGGTAGTATATGATACTGCCCACTATGCGAGATCAAAATATGTACGTGCTGCAGTTACTTTAGGGCAAACCTGAGATTTTGCTGACCCCACCAGACACAATAGAATAATTTTTCAAAAAAGGTTGTTGATTGTGAAACATTTATTATAGCTGGCGCATAAATTCCGAAGACTGGGTCTAGAAGATTGTTCATGGAGGGAAGGCAAACATGCTGTAAGAAAGCATTTCCTACATTCGTATCACCATTTCCACAGTATAAATATGCAGGTTTACAGTCAGAATTATGACTGCATTGCTCTCTCCAGCAGGCATCTTTGCGTTGAATAGAAAGCAAGTACCAAACGGCTCCAAGGATCTACAGATATTAAAGATTACCAGTAAATATTTAGTCATCGAGACTTATTTGCATTGCACTTCTAAAATTAGTCCATTATGCTGAAGATAATAAACGTAGATGATCGCATAAAATTCAGCACATACTACCTCCACTTACAATTAGATGGAACTTCAGAGATTGAAACGATCGGTGAGTCTTATTACTTCCACAATAATATAAGATTGTATACATGAGATTTTTTTATGACAAACATAACAAATTATTAGAAACATTGAGATAACTTAGAAAAGATCACCATTTACTTGGTTCTGCAAGTGCAATCGCGAGGTGCGTCTCCGGACCGTCCCGTGAAAAGATCACTAGTAGGGAACCCTTAGGGGACTCCTCGTATCAGTGGCCTTTTGTCCGCGCCACTGTTATAGACAGTGGCATGTCGAATTTGGGCAGGCCACTGTTATTAGTGTAGCAGCAGCGCGCGTGAGCAGTCGCCACACACCACTACTCTGTGGGACCAGGGTTCCGCCCAAGTCATTTTGCCGCCTCAAGTCGAAGAGGCAGTTTGGCCACTGTCTCAAGCCGGAGTGAATGCCTTGGATGCCGTTCAACCTTCCCAGCCTTATAAAACCCCCTCTCGCGGTCTCGCCGGAGAGTCATCTCTATCCTCGCAACTTCTTCCTCGCCATCTTCTTATCCAGGTCTAGTCGGAGGCAGCAAACAATAACTACAAGTCCGGTGGCAGCGCACCAGTCTCTTCACTGGCCTATCGACGAGCTGGTGGCCTTAGTCAGGGGAGGTGGCGTCAACGCCAGCGCGCTCAATCCGACCCAGGAGAACCCAGGCATGATTTCTGGGCGGCACGTGGGTGTACGTTCCAAAACCAAGGCTGGTGTTCGTTCCAAAACCAAGGCCCAACACGAGGACGCAAAAAACGGACTGTCCGTTTTTGCTGTCCGCTACAACCTATTTTTGGTCCAAATTTGGGTTGAGTTTGCATCGGGCCAGACGCTCGTGGACAACATGTGTGTTCACCCGCTCACCAGAGGCAGAATTGGCACTCTCCACTCCGGCCTTTCCTCTCCCAAACCCCCACTCCAGCTACAGCCCTATCATGGCTGATCCACCCGCCACCACAGCCACCAACCTCGCCAGCCCTGTCGCCGAGGTGCCCTTCGTATTCACTATCGAGGCCGAAGCTTTGAAGAAGCCAATAAGGAGATCACGGCGGAGCAAAGAGCCAAGGAGACGTGGAAACGAAACGCCCGGAGGCAAAGGACCAAGGTGGCCCGCGTCGCCACCGCTAGCAAGGTCACGCCGAGAAGAAGGGCGAGGACGATGCGCACGACCTCGTGTTCAGGACCGCGGCCGCTGCCCTCCTCATGATCAGGATTGTTTCACCCACAAAAGGGTCGTGGTAGCTACCGCGTTGGCCAACTCCAACCAAGGTCCAACTCTGCCATGATGCCATCCTCGCCCGCCGCCGCAATCACCTGCGTACGGGTACCTTCCCGGAGCCGTGCGCACTCGGATGTCGGTGAATGTCGATGAATCCTCTTCAGTCACCCTTGAGGTACCTACACTTGATCTCAATGCGCCCGCTAGGTCGGATTAAATGTGGCCCTATGCTTTATTTGATTGGTTTGATCAAATGTGATCAAAATAGCCAAACCTCTGGCCGGGCACACTAAATGCATTGACCCTTTGGGTGCGGTGGCCAGGTGGCCAGGGACTGGGAGGGGCGGACATGGACCGTACGCCTATCCGTTTGGTGACCCAAACAGGCAAAAACCGGACAAAAGGCATGTCCATTTGCTTCGGCCCGTTAGAGTCATCGTAAAGTAGCACAGGACCTCCATGGTCCAGTCACCACCGGCACGAGATGGGAACGAGATCCTCTGACGTACATCTATTTACTGCAGAGGGACGTAAACGATTTTCGTTCGTGGATTGCGCATCCGACGGCAGCAGCCCTAAGTCACCACTGCTGCTGGGTCAACCGTTGTACGCTCGCGAGCGTCGCCGGCCCGCCCCTGCACGACGCCGGCCACGGCGAGCTGAAGCAGAGAGGGCGAAGAGCACGCGCACACACCTTGATCCATGAGGATGTCGAGCTTCTGGACGGCGTCTTCGGCGACGGCACCCATTGCCTGCCGACGCGGGAGCTCGAGAGGCCGACGTGCTCGATGCGGAAGCCGGGCAGAACTGAACGCCAATTCCTTCTCATCTTGGAGGAAGGCGACCGGCGTGCACCGGGGCAACAGAAGCAAAAGGTCTAGCGCGGCGACCATGTCGACGGAGCTGCCGCGGCTGCGTGCACCGGGGCAGCGTCCGCGCAAAGGTCGAGTGAGGCGAGGTCGACACAGCTGCCGCGGCGGCGAACTTCCAATGCAAACGTTGTTGTCGCTACGGCCGGCGACGACGGATTACACGGTGGGGCGGAGTTGTCGCTGCGGCCGGCGGCGACGGATTACACGGTGGGGGCGGACGCTTCGCAGGCAGAGTTGATCCTGCCGGCTCGCCGGCGAGAGCGGACGGTGATGGTGAGCGATAAGTTTTTCATCTCGCCTTGTTGATTTTGACTTTGGGCTGACTGTTTTTGCTTTGGGCTGCTGCCAGCGGATATGCAATCAACGAGCGAAAATCGTTTACGTCCCTCTGCAGTAAATAGATGTACGTCAGAGGATCTCGTTCCCACGAGATGGGCCAACAACCCTGCCGAGCGCCAAGACAATCACATCGTGTTTGGCTAGATTAGGGAGGGGGAATGGGAGTTAGCAGTGGGTGTTCTGTAGGAGAATAAATATGTGAGTTTAAATTTTATTCCTATTCCGCTGTTTTGTGCCTGCTGGGGACACGATGGGCTTTAGAGCATCTCCACCGGGGGACTCCAAAATCATGTCTGACACCCCCAATTGAGAGTCAACTGGAGGTGTCAGATAGGTGTGCGGTCTTATGGAGGAGGTGCCGGATAGGTGTGCGGTCAAACAGAGGCCGCTATCCACAACAATGTCCCCCAAAGGCACACCTAATTTTTTAACAATAATTTAAACAAACTTAACATTTTTTTATAATAATTAAAAAACTTATAATTGAAAACCGAGACTGAGTCCTATCCTAGCCGCCTAAATTTAACAAACTTACAATTTAAACCTACAACTACACGGAGAGAAGAAGACATATGTCGTCATCGGCGACAACCTACGGCTTCTAACCAACCACTACATGCGTCAGTATCAAGCAAGTCCCCTCTTCCACCGCCTGTGTTAAGCAAAGACTCAACCGCCATGTTGGGCGGTGGTTCTCCATCAGGGCGAGAGGAGTTGGGAGAGGGAGAGGGAGATGGGGAGGCAGAGGGCTTGATGTGAAGAGGAGTGGCGCGCCGCAACTATTTTAAAGGCGTCCGGAGAAGCGGGGTTGGGTCGTAATGTGATCGCCAGTTCGCCTGTCACACATTGACGTCGACGACGCATGTGCAAGGCGCCGCCATGGGAGCCGTACCAACGTCATGTGCACGGCGCTGGTTGACACGTCACATCGTCTCTGCGCCCGCCGATGACACCTCGTTTCTACACAGACGTTATTGCGAGTAGGCACACGATGACACCTCATCTTCTCACCATTAATCGGGCAGACCTCTTTGTGCAGTCTAATTAATCACTTGGCACCGTTTGTGTATGACGAGCATGCCACCCTGTCGGAGGGCCTCTCTAACTCATGTCTGGTACCCCCGAGAGGGCCTCCAACCGGATACGAAATGGCTTCGGGCCGAGATTTTGGGGTGCTGCTGGGTCTTTTTAATGTCTGAACCACTCGATGACGGTAAAAAATCTAGAAAATCACAAATGTTGAATCTCAAGATAATTAAGTACATTAATTTCTGATATTTACTACATGCTCGTCATGTTTAGTCATGTTCAGGGTCATGTCCAGCAAATGGAATTCAACCGGTCATCATATGGAGACGACATATTCAGGCCTTGTTTACTTTAGGGGATTTGAGGAGATTATCTCGATCCAAAAAAACCCCACTAGTTTGTTTACTTTTAGGCCTTGTTTATCACAAGGTTCTATTGGAGATGAGAAGAGTGGGGATGAGAGGGGATTGGGTGTTCCCCTAAAATACACTAGTATGGATTAGAGTTTTTGGTTTGGACAAAATAAGTTGGTTGGTTGGGGATTTTTGGGGATTATCCCCTCCAAACCCCAAAAATGCCCTCAAGGTAAACAACAAATTAGTGGGTTTTTTCGGGGGATCCAGTATACTCCCCTTCGAACCCAAAAACACCCCTAAGGTAAACAATGGATCCAGTATGCTGGCTTTATCGCGTCAACGAGACCGTTTCCCTTTAAAGGGGTTATGTATAAGCGGTGGCGCATGAGAGCAGTGTTATGGTTTCAGAACATGAACTGCTATGCTGCCACCAAAGGCAAGCCTGATGGCGAGCTTGACCCTGCACAGCAGGAGTCTTTCGAGAGGCTCGACAACATGTTTAAGAGTGCCCTTTTGAGTATTCTTGACGATTCCATTGTGGACTCGTATATGTCGTTTTCTAACGGCAAGGACATGTGGGATGCGCTCGAGGCCAAGTTTGGGGTCTCGGACGCTGGCAGCGAGTTGTATGTCATGGAAACTTTCTATGACTACAAGATGACTGATGAGCGCCCTGTTGTTCAACAGGCTCATGAGATACAGTCACTCGCTAAGGAACTTGAGCACTTTAAGTGTATCTTACCGGACAAGTTTGTCGCCGGTGGCATAATCGCCAAGCTTCCACCTTCGTGGAGCAACTTTGCTACCTCTCTGAAACACAAGAGACAAGAGTTTTCCGTTTCGGATCTCATTGGGTCGCTTGATGTGGAAGAGAAGGCGAGAGCGAAGGATACACGTGCTCGAGTTACCGAGGCTGGTTCTAGTGCCCATGTGGTACAAAAGAAGAATTACCAGCCGCCCCACAAGACCAAGTTCAACAAGAACAACTCTGGGGGTAAGGGCAAGCCTGATGGAAAGTTCAAGCCATCACAGCCTACCAACTTCAAGAAGAAGAACAATAAACCGAGGAAGGGTTCATGCCATGTTTGCGGTGATCCAAATCACTGGGCACCCCGTTGTCCCAACCGTCATGAGCTGCGCGAACCTGAGAACAATGGCAAGAGTGCCAATGTTGTCATTGGCGATACTGAGATGAAGGATACAGGGTACGGAATATTTCCCACCATCCTTTCAGTTTGTCATTCACCTGAATGGTTGATTGACACTGGTGCCAATGTACATGTTTGTGCTGATGCCTCGATGTTCTCTTCTTACCAGATCACAGGGACTTCCCCCGTGCTGATGGGTAATGGGTCACATGCTTTTGTTCGTGGAGTCGGTACAGTCGATCTGAAGTTTACTTCGGGGAAGACCGTGCGCCTGAAGAACGTTCATCATGTGCCCGCCATCAATAAAAATCTCGTCAGCGGATCGCTGCTGTGTCGAGATGGTTTTAAGTTGGTTTTCGAGTCCAATAAAGTTGTAATATCTAAGTATGGACAATTTGTTGGAAAAGGCTATGAGTGCGGAGGCTTGTTCCGCCTATCTTTGTCGGATATTTGCACAAAAGTTATTAATCATATTTTCCATAAAGTTGAATCTAATATTTGGCATTCTCGACTTTGTCATATTAACTTTGGTAGCATGACGCGGCTAGCTAATTTGGATTTAATTCCAAAATTCACTAATGTCAAAGGTTTCAAGTGTCAAGTGTGCGTTCAAGCTAAACAACCCCGCAAGTCCCATAAGGCTGCGGAGGCAAGAGACTTGGCACCACTGGAACTTATACATTCAGATCTCTGTGAGATGAATGGCGTGTTGACAAAAGGCGGAAAGAAATATTTCATGACGCTTATTGATGACTCCACTAGATATTGTTATGTGTATCTCCTGAAAACAAAAGATGAAGCTTTAAACTTCTTCAAAAACTATAAAGCTGAAGCAGAGAACCAACTTGATCTAAAAATAAAACGGCTAAGGTCTGATCGTGGTGGAGAGTACTTTTCCAATGAGTTTGATTCTTTTTGTGCGGAACATGGTATAATCCATGAGAGGACGCCTCCGTATTCACCTCAGTCAAATGGGGTAGCCAAAAGAAAGAACCGAACTCTTACTGATTTGGTTAACGCCATGTTAGACACTTTGGGTCTCTCCAAGGCATGGTGGGGGGAGGCGCTATTGACAGCTTGTCATGTCCTAAACCGAGTTCCCGCAAAGAACAAATCCGTTTCTCCATTTGAGGAATGGGAAAGAAAAAAGTTGAGACTCTCTTACTTACGTACTTGGGGTTGTTTGGCGAAAGTCAATATTCCAATTCCCAAGGCGCAAGCTAGGACCAAAAACCGTGGACTGTGTTCTTCTGGGCTATGCTTTTCATAGCATTGGCTATAGATTTTTGATAATCAAATCTGAGGTACCCGACATGCATGTTGGTACGATTATGGAGTCGGATGATGCGACTTTCTTTGAGGACATCTTTCCCATGAAGGGTATGTCTAGCTCATCAAATCAGGATATACCTAATACATCTAGTCAGGAATTAGTTGAGATTCCTGATCCTACCATTCTGATAGAACACACTGATAATCCCATGGAGGATGACAATGAAGCTCCTATTAGGAGCAAGAGACAGAAGACTGCTAAGTCCTTTGGTGATGATTTCATTGTGTATCTTGTGGATGACACCCGCAGTACCATTTCAGAAGCTTATGCATCTCTTGATGCTGACTACTGGAAGGAGGCTGTCCGTAGTGAGATGGATTCCATCTTAGCTAACGGAACCTGGGAAGTTACTGATCGTCCTTATGGGTGCAAACCTGTAGGATGTAAGTGGGTGTTCAAGAAAAAGCTTAGGCCTGATGGTACTATTGAGAAGTACAAGGCGCGACTTGTGGCCAAGGGTTATACCCAGAAAGAAGGAGAAGACTTCTTTGATACTTACTCACCTGTGGCTAGACTGACCACGATTCGGGTGCTACTTTCATTGGCTGCCTCGCATCGTCTTCTTGTTCATCAAATGGACGTTAAGACAGCTTTCCTAAATGGAGAGTTAGACGAGGAAATTTATATGGATCAGCCTGATGGTTTTGTAGTACCGGGTCAGGAAGCAAAGGTGTGCAAGCTATTGAAGTCTTTATATGGCCTTAAGCAAGCTCCGAAGCAGTGGCATGAGAAGTTTGAAAGAACTTTAACTGCTGCAGGTTTCGTTGTTAACGAATCTGATAAGTGTGTATACTATCGCCATGGTGGGGGCGAGGGAGTTATTCTATGTCTGTATGTTGATGACATACTAATATTTGGAACCAATCTTGATTTAATCAAGGAGGTTAAGGATTTTTTATCTCAATGTTTTGAGATGAAAGATCTTGGAGTAGCTGATGTAATCTTAAACATCAAGCTGCTGAGAGATGGTGATGGTGGGATTACACTGCTTCAATCCCACTATGTGGAAAAGATCTTGAGTCGCTTCGGGTATGACGACTGCAAGCCTTCTCCGACACCATATGATCCCAGTGTGTTGATTCGAAAGAATCAGGGCATTGCTAGAGATCAACTAAGATATTCTCAGATCATTGGCTCGCTTATGTATTAGGCTTGTGCCACGAGGCCTGACATCTCTTTTGCTGTAAGCAAGTTGAGCCGGTTTGTTTCCAACCCGGGAGATGATCATTGGCATGCGCTTGAGAGAGTTATGCGCTATTTAAAAGGCACTGCGAGCTATGGAATTCATTATTCTGGTTATCCTAGAGTACTGGAAGGTTATAGTGATTCCAATTGGATATCTGATGCTGATGAGATTAAGGCCACGAGTGGTTATGTGTTTACACTCGGTGGTGGAGCTGTTTCCTGGAAGTCTTGCAAGCAGACCATCTTAACGAGGTCAACTATGGAAGCAGAACTCACAGCATTAGACACAGCCACTGTTGAAGCAGAGTGGCTTCGAGAGCTTTTGATGGACTTACCTGTGGTTGAAAAACCCATACCCGCTATCCTTATGAACTGTGATAATCAAACTGTGATAGTTAAGATTAAAAGTTCTAAGGATAATTTGAAGTCATCAAGGCATGTGAAAAGGAGATTGAAATCTGTCAGAAAATTGAAGAACTCCGGAGTTATTGCGTTGGATTATATCCAAACGTCTAAAAACTTGGCAGATCCTTTCACAAAGGGTTTATCATGAAATGTGATAGATAATGCATCGAGGGAGATGGGTTTGAGACCCACCGTATGAGTTGTCCACAGTGGTAACCTACTCTATGTGATCGGAGATCCCGTGAATTAGAAGTGGGAGACAAGCTGTTGGTCGGCTGGGAGGAGAGTATCCTTACATTTTACTATCCCACTCCGCAAAGATGCAATATTCTCCTGATCTGCATGGCAGGTTGATATTTATCTTAATGTGTTCCAAGCGGCTTACTTTTATAAGCGGAGATGTTATCCTGCAGAGCATCTCTTGAGGAATACACCTATATGAGTCTGACTGTTAAACGTCGCAGTCTATGAGAGTCGGGTGCTCTTTAGTAAACTCATGAAAGGCCTTGGAGTATGACGTATAAGCTCCACACCGCGGGGAAGCCTTGCGGTAGCCTAGTATCGGTCAAGGGCTTGTGTGAAACTAGGTCGCAGCAAACTTGTAGTTCAAGGCATAGTCCACTATTCAAGTTGCGGTCTAACGTAGCATAAGTTTCTAAGTGGAGTTCAACTTAACAGTCCCCACTAAGCACCGGTATATAAAACAATGTTTTGGAACAAAGTGGTACAATGTGCCAATGAGACTTTGTGGGGGATTGCTGGAATTTTAGTGAACTTGGGCTAAGGCCCAACTAAAATCCGAAACTCTCATGGCCCATTCTGGTTGGCTGGTTGTGCATGTACGTGACTAATGTTTAGTCCCATACTGCTTGTGGAGAGTGAGTTGGACCACTTTATATAGTGGGATGTTCTAGTACTAGTATGAGCTAGTGAGAAGATGAAGAGTGCCACACGCGCGCTCCTCCTCCTCGCTCGCCTCGCCACGCCACGCCTCGCCTCGTCACGACACGTCACGACGCGTCGCGCCGCGGGTTGCGGGAATCTCGCCGAGCCGAGCTTATATTTTTGCAGTCCAGGAAAATTAATGAGTCATTGATTAGTAATTAACGGACGCGTTAATTATCCTGCCGTTTCCGATTCCTATGGGATCGTGGGGCGTTGCCGACTCGATCGTGGCTTACAGCCCACGTTCTACCCGACTCGCACTACATATACAGCCCGGGGCAAACTCTAGCCGCCACCACGAGATACATGGTCTCACACCGTTCCAGAGCATTGCGCCGCCGTCTACCAAGTCTTCTCCATCCCGTCTTCCGGCGTGCACCGGTTGGAGGGACAGTAGGCCTCCGGAACCCCGCCTCTTGTGATCCTGTACGGGAGAGGGGCGATCAGGTTTTTGGGGAGCGCACTCGCGCGACTACTGGCTTCGAGTTCTTCCCCAACGACGACTTCTTCCCCGACATCACCAGCCTCTTCATCGACAACATGGGTGACGACACGGGGAACTCCAGTGGTGCAACTGCCGCTGCACCGTACGTGTTCTTGATCTTCCTATATGAAGTTTTGTTAGAGTTCTTACTTATAGTATATGCTCTAGATTGCATCTGTTTATCTACTGTTTGCGTAGATCACATGATTAGTTTAATCTATATTATTCTATTCATGAATTGTTCACTATTATTGGGAATTAAATCATATGCTAAATCGCCTAATTATTCAACAGACGAGACAACTTTCTGGACTAAAATTTGGGATCTGCCTTGTCTGCCCAAAATAAAACAGTTTGTCTGGCGTCTAGCAATGATAGTTTGCCATTGTTGGTGAACATCAAGAGAAGAGGAATACAGTGTGATACAATATGTGTATTCTGCAAGCTATTGTGATGAAGATGGTGCTCACATATTCATTAAATGCAGTGAGATGAAAGAATTATGGAGGCTGGCAGGGGCAGAAGAACTACGGGTTCGCATGCATACTTTTGAGAATGCACAATCAGTGATACAGGAGATCCTCATACTCAATGATGAGAAGAAGATTCTGATTTTTTGCATGCTCTGGCGCTGGTGGACACAGAGGAATAAGAATAATAAGGAAAGAAAATGCATCACAGAAAAAGATGTGTTTAGCCAAACTCGGTACTGGGCTGCTGAGTGTGTGCAAAATTGCAAACCGGCGAAAGAACAGAAAGCTACAAAGCCTGTTGCTATATGGCATAAACCTGAAGGAGACATTCTAAAGGTGAATATTGACGGTGCTTTTCATGTAGAAACAGGGGAAGGCGGATGGGGATTCATTGCACGAGATGCTGATGGAGTAGCGCGTGGTTCTGGAGCAGGACACATCTCTCATGTCTCAAGTGCATTGCAAGCTGAGGCGTTGGCCTGCTCTGAAGCTATCCAAGCAGCAGCGATCTGGGGAATGGTGAATATACATGTGGAATCTGATTCGATCACTTTGGTCAGAGCACTAAAATGCAATGAGTATGATCGGGCGCCCGAAGGGATCCTTTTCCGTGATGCACGCGCTTTTTTGCAGTTAAACTTTGTTAGTTGGGAAGTTAGCCATGTTAGCAGATCTTGTAATTCTGCTGCACATTTGTTGGCTGCTCTTGGTGCAAACCAGAGGGAATCAAGGCTACTGTGGCCGGAAATTGTACCAGATGATGTAAATGTTGTGGTGGCCAGCGATTTAGTTGAGCCCAGGTAATGGAATCAGGGGTGTTTCATGTCCAAAAAAATCCTTCCAACCAAACGCGTTGTATTAATCAATCATTTCATCCACCCTTTAATGTGAAGTTGACTACTCGTTGTATTTGTCAGGAAATGAGCAACTATATTTCCAGTAGGCCAAATGCCAGTACTTATACATGTGTGATGAACAGTAACCTATACACATCTACACATCTAACACCCCCCCTCAAACTCATGGTGGGTCAACGACACTGAGTTTGGAGAGGAAGAACCCATGCTGCGCGCGAGTATGTTCCTTCGTGAAGAAATCCGCTAGCTGTAACTCGGAGGGCACATAGTGAAGAGCAAGAATCTGATCCTGCACAGCAGCACGCACAAAGGAGGCATCCACGCCGATGTGCTTGGTGAGCTCATGCTTCATCGGGTCACGCGCAATGCTGATGACACCTGTACTGTCTGATAATAGAGAAGTCGGTGCAGCAGCAGAAACACCAAAGTCTGCTAGCAACCATCGCAACCAGGTCACCTCAGCCGTCAACATAGCCATCGCTCGTAACTCAGCCTCTGCACTGGAGCGGGAAACTGCCTTCTGTTTCTTCGTCTTCCAGGCAATGAGAGATCCTCCAAGAAAAACACAATAGGCAGACAGCGAGCGGCGATCAGAGGGATCACTGGCCCACGTAGCATCAGAGTAGGCCTGGAGCTGGAGAGAGCTGGAGCGAGGAAAGAAAAGGCGGCGAGAGATTGTGCCACGAAGATATCGTAGAACACGGAGAAGGTGACTATAGTGGACAGAACTGGGAACAGACACGAACTGACTCAGAATGTGGACAGAATATGATATGTCTGGACGAGTGACAGCCAGATAGACAAGACTCCCAACAAGATGTCGATAGCGTGTCGGGTCTGTGAGGGGATCACCATCGGTAGCACGAAGCTGAACATTGAGCTCCATAGGAGTCTCAGCAGTGCACTCATCACCAAGAGCAGCGCGAGCAAGAAGATCATGAATATATTTTTCTTGGGAGATGTAGAAACCATCATAAGTCGAAGAAACCTCAACCCCAAGAAAATAGCAAAGAGGACCAAGATCGGACATCAGGAACTGCTCACGGAGGCGGGCCTTAACAAAGGCAATATACTCAGAGTCATCGCCAGTAATGATCATGTCATCAACATATAAGAGGAGGAGCGTCCGACCACGAGGTGAGGTGTGGACAAACAACGCAGGGTCATGGTCGCTAGGCACAAAACCGGCGGCAGTCACCACAGAGGCGAAACGCTCAAACCAGGCGTGAGGGGCTTGTTTAAGGCCATAGAGAGAGCGCCGAAGACGACAAACCATACCATCAGGAACAGAGTACCCCGGTGGTGGTTGCATATAAACCTCCTCACGCAACTCACCATTGAGAAAGGCATTCTGGACGTCAAGCTGAGACACAGACCAATGACGAACAGAAGCCACAGCGAGAAGAGTGCGAACAGTGGTCATGTGGGCAACAGGAGCAAATGTCTCATCATAATCACGTCCCTGCTCCTGCTGAAAGCCACGAGCCACAAGACGAGCTTTGTAACGCTCAAGAGAACCATCGGAGCGAGTCTTGATCTTATAGACCCACTTGCAAGTGATGGGACGAACACCGGGAGGAGGGGAAACAAGATCCCATGTGCCAGTGCGCTCAAGTGCAGCAATCTCCTCAGCCATCGCAAGCTGCCATTCAGACTGAGCCATGGCATCCCGATAGGAAGTGGGCTCGGCAACAACAGAAAGACTGTACTGGGAAGGAGAATAGCGATCAGGAGACCGTAAAGAGGTTCGAGAATGAAGGTTATGAACCGATGTACATGGGGAAGGAGGCGCACTGGAAGTGGAGGGCACGGCAGAAGGATCATCCACAGCACGAGGGCGACGAGTGTAGTGGAGAGGAAAAGGAGAGAGGGGATGGTGTATCGGAGAGGAAGGTGGAGAGGTGGATGACGAGGAAGGAGTGGAGGAAGGTGGAGAGGGTGGCGTCGGTGGTGTATCAGGAAGAGTGGGACTCATCATAGGAGGAGGTGGAGGAGGAGGAACACGAGGCAAAGAGGGATAGGTGTCGGGAAGAATAAGGAAGGAGATATCCTCAACCGAGAAGGGCGAGGCAGTAGGACGCGGATAGTACGAACGAGACTCATCAAAAGTCACATCACGGGAAATACGTAGCCGACGACTAACATGATCCCAACATCGATAAACCTTGTGCTCATCACTGTAGCCAAGAAAAACACACTCCACCGACTGAGCGGTCAGTTTGGTGCGTTCGCGGGGAGCAAGGAGAACATAGCACACACACCCAAACATTCGAAGAGCAGAGTAGTCAGGAGAACGACCAGAGAGACGTTCCATAGGAATACCACCCTGCAAAGCAGCCGAAGGCTGGATATTGATGAGATAGGTGGATGCGGAGATAGCCTCAGCCCAAAAGTGGGGTGGAAGAGAGGCGGCGATCATCATCGCACGAGCCGTCTCAAGAAGGTGACGATGCTTGCGCTCAGCAACGCCATTTTGAGCGTGAGCACCAGGACAAGAGAACTGGGCGAGAGTACCCTGTTCGGCAAGAAAACTACGCAACATCTGGGAGATATACTCACCAGCCGAGTCAGCACGAAAGACACGAATGGGCGTGGCGAACTGGGTGTGCACCATGGCAGCAAATCGCTTATATATAGGGAGGACCTCGCTGCGAGATTTCATACAATAGAGCCAAGTGTAGCGAGAGAAGTCATCAATAAATAAAACATAGTAGCGATGACCACCTTTCGAATCAAAGGGAGCAGGACCCCATACATCAGAATGAACTAAGTCGAAAGGACGCTGAGAGACTGACTCACTCGTAGGATAAGGTAATTGAGTCTGTTTGCCAAGTCTACAACCATTACAATGTAAAGATACATCGCCAGAGACAGACCCTAAGACACCTTGATGCACTAGCGAGGACAGGCGAGAGCCACATATATGACCAAGTCGATGATGCCACTGTTGGAAGGATGCAGAGGAGGAGGCAGCAAGAGCATGCGAGCTGGCGGATGTGGTGGCAGAGGAAGGAACACAAAGCCACTCAACCTCCTAAAGGCCCTAAGCCTCACGGCGCCGAGGGCCAGCTCCAACTAGAACCTGGGTGCGACGATCCTGAACAGAGCAAGAGTCGGTATCAAGAATAACACGACAGCCAGAATCAGTAAGTTGAGCAGCGGAAAAGAGATTCATGGTAAGACGGGGAACATGAGAAACACCGGGAACAGAGAAGGATGGAGTAGAAAGAATGCCACGACTAGCAGCAGGAAGAGGTGTGCCATCGGCAGTAAGAACATTGACGGGAGAATCAAGAGGGCGAAGAGAAGACAGAGCAGAAGCATCAGAAGACATGTGAAAAGAAGCTCCAGAATCCAGAACCCACGGAGATGTACCTGACTGTGTAGGCGGCGGTGGCGGAGTAGCAGTAGTGGAAGCAGTCAGCGAAGCAACGGTGCCCGTCGAAGAAGAGCCAGAGGAAGCCAACATACGCTTGAGCTGGGCAATATCCTGGGCAGTAAATGACTGTGCAGACGGAGGCGCACGAACTGCAGGAGAGGAGCGACCCATGTCACGCTGCTTCTTGAAACAATCAGACTCTGGGTGGCCGGGCTTTTTGCAGTAGTCGCAGAACATGTGAGAGCGAGGCCGACCACCCCCTCCAGAGGGCCGTCCGCCCACCCCCCGTGAAGGAGTGGGTAGCAGCGGTGGAACAGACGACAGCGGAGCACGGGCAGCAAGCACCGTAGGAACCACAAGCAAGCCAGCAGAACGGAGTCGAGTCTCCTCAGCGCGAAGCTCAGCAAGTACCTCTGAGATGGGAACACGTCGACCACGGGCAAGCAAGTGTGCACGCCGAGGCTCAAACTCAGAACGCAGGCGAGACAAGAACTCATGGACACGCTGAAACTCCAAGTCTGACCTCACTGTCTGACAGCATCGACAAGTACCGCAAACAACAGTTCTCAGAGAGTCAAGCTGACGCCAGATGGCAGAGCAATGTGTGTAGAACTCATCAACAGTAGAGTCACCCTGCTGAAGAGCATGCTCCTGACGCACCACAGACAAGTAGAGAGCATCACCAGAGGGCTGATAGCGCTGACAAAGATAAGTCCACATCGCAGCAGTAGTGCCCAAGCCCATAAACTCAGAAGCAAACTGAGGTAAAACACTAGCAGTGAGGACAGCAGCAGCACGAGCATCATCATTGCACCACTGAGTATAAACAGACAGAGCATCCCGATAAACAGAGAGAGACTCCGAGTAATTCGATACCTGCTGGTCATAGGCTTCAACTGCAACATCATCAGCATCTTTGGCGGCAGCACGATCAGCCTCAGAAGCATCAACGGCAAGAGTGGGTGGCACCGGTGGAGTAGGAGCCACAGGAGCAACGGGGCACGGCGGACAAGAGACCTCGCCAGAGAGAACACCCCAAAGCAGAAGGCCGCGCGTGTGGATACGCATAAAGCTCACAAACTCGGCATAGTTGGTGCCATCAAAGATCACACTGCACCGAGGAACAGCAACATAGCCCGAAGAAGACATCGCGGGCTCTCTGTTTTTTTTTTTTTTTTTTTTTTTACAGAAAGTCAACCGATGAGAGAGAATATGGATCTGGGCGCTTGCACTCCGGCCCGATGGGCTGCGCACGAGCTAGCACAACAGCAGGAGCTAGCACGGAGGAGCACAGCAGCAGGAGCTAGCACGGAGGAGCACAGCAGCAGGAGCTAGCACGGAGGAGCAAGATACCACGGAGGAGCAACTAGCAGCAGCCGGGGAAGCGCCGGCGGCAGCTGGACGAGCCCGACGGCGACCGGATGAGGTTGGGGCGGCAGCAAGCCGGAACGACGGCAGTGCGGCAGGCCGAAACGGCGGCAGCACGGCAGGTCGGAGACGACGGAGGACGGCGACGACCGCACGGAGCAGGCTGGACAGCGACGGGCTGCAGCAACGGAGCACGGAAACAGCGCCGGCGGCGGCTGGACGAGGCCGACGGCGGCCGGACGAGGTTGGTGCAGCAGGTCGGAGATGACGGCGGCGGCGGCACGGCAGGCCGGAGACGGCGGCCGCGGCGCAGCAGGCCGGTGACGGTGGCAGCACGCACGGAGTTGCTCGGAGAGAGGAGAGCAAACCTGTGCTCTGATACCATGTCAGGAAATGAGCAACTATATTTTCAGGAGGCCAAAGGCCAGTACTTATACATGTGTGATGAACAGTAACCTATACACATCTACACATCTAACAGTATTAACCTCCCAATATTGTTGCCCGAAATATAATTCTAATCCTACTACTAATCACACTTATATTTAGTGATTATAGTCTATTCGCCACTCCAATCCCTGTGGCTGGCTCCGCCTAGGTGAGACCGTGGGTGTAATGCAAATGTATAAGAAGATTTGGGAAGCGATTGAGCTGTACAACTGACATACTGTATTGCCCCATCGATAATCGCATGCCAAACTTTTGCACATACTTTTTAATCTACACAAACTCTTACCACGCATGACAGCTGGCTTGCATTATTCAGAATACAGAAATTAATAAACAGGGCACTTACATGGCTAGCAAGCATGTAAATTATGAGGCTCAAAGCAGCACCGGCCGATGTTGTCTCTGTAATTATCCCAGAAGATCTGGTGATTTGAAGATAGAGTGGCCTTATTCGGATGAGCCGAGGCACATATTGGCATATAACTATAAACATCAAGATGTCTTTGGCTTCCATTAACTCCGAGCCTTCAAAATTCGGTAGCACGAGCAAAATGACCACCTGATAACAAAAGTTGATCAAGATTACAAGCTTTTACAGGACATAATACGAAAATGCTTATTTACTGCACCATTGGAACTACAAATTATAGATAAATCCCAAACAGAATGACAGTATCGTTCCTTATCTATATTTGTGTCAATCTGTATTCCAATATGTGAATTAGTATTAGGTAGCAGTATAACTCTTGAAACATGCAGGCAACTATTTTTATGCAATATACCTGTTGAAACTATTAAGACGGGCAGGTGCGACCAAAGTTGCATGCAATCAGGCGGTAAAAAGGGACTTGAAGGAGTGGAGTGTCCAAGATTTGACACTTGATAGGACTGCATGGAACTCAGCAATCCATGTGCCAGAACCTTAATTTACCTTTTCGTGTAATTTGTTTACTTTTCTATCTCTCTTCAATTTTTTGTTGTGTCAGGTTTTATATTGGGTTTTACCTCTAGACTACTCCAACTTGCTTGGGACTAAAGGCTCTGTTGTTGTTCTTGAAACATATGGCTAAGAAATATTTACATAGTTCTACTGCCCGGGCTACTAAAGGTAATGAATAAAATGGCTCATATAGAATAACAGACTTCCTATGTTTCTTTTAGGTTAGGAAGCATTTGCTATGATGCATCAAATGTTCTATGTTTAGCTTAATCAAGTAATACCTCTGTTCCATAATTGTTGTTTTAGTTTTAGTTCAAATTTGAACTAAAACCATGACAAGAATTATGGAACGAATGGAGTAAATAACATAAGTACCTGAGGGAGCGGTAAGACAGCCCAAATATCAATCAGAAAATATGTTGAAAAATACCGCTTTGCAATAGCATATCTATCCTGAACCAATACACCCCTACGAAAAGTTGTAGCGGAAGATGTGATAAAACCTGTCCAAAACTGAAGTACGATATGGACTACATAGAATATATCTGTGATAGAGCGCAAGACATTAGCTGTGATTTCCAACTTCCTATCCAAATACCAGCAAGAATTTTGATCATTGATAACTGGGATATAGAGGAACAATGGATCCACAAAAACTGCAAAAACACATGATAACATGAATATTTTGTTCCATGTTTGCAGAAATGGTCCTTGAGGGTGAAGAATTTTTGATGTGGGCTTTCCCTTCAAGATTTCAAAATGGAAACAGTTCCCAAGGAATGCAAATATCCCATCGATTCTTTCTTTAAGTGATCTAAGTACATTAGGTCTGCGTGGTGAAACTATGTCCGTGTAGTTAACACTCCAGTCCCGTAATCTGCACATATCATGAAACAAACAGAACACTCAGAACCGTTATAAGATGAAGCTTTGACCAGTGATTCATTCTTTACAAAAATAAAACCAAACAAAATTGTATTGCTTCTGTTCCCATGTGAGAGAAAACGATGAGTAGCTTTTAGTGCAGTTTTACTCAGAGCACTCATAATATTTTGTGACGAAGGCAGAGGCACCAAAGTTCCATCTACACTTTTTTTACCCTTTCTATTGCGGAGAGTACCCTTGTTTTACTTAAGGATAAGGAACTATCACACCAGTATTCAACTGTGTTGAGTTGCTAAGTTACCATAACACATAGTTAAAGGCTGCAAATAGGGCAAACCATTGTTCTCTAGAAATTATCTCAAACAGCAGGGGGTGTTAGAAGTTGACCTAATACAATGTTCCGCTCTTTCCGTCATCATCCCCACCAGGCCAGCAGTTAGCTGCTAAAGAGCATAGATCAGTTCTTCAAGGTGTGGAAATTGCATATATCGAGTTCCCTGATGATGATCAAGCATAAGTAAGAGAAGCAAACAATAATTTCATAAACCAACAATCACTTAATACAGCTGACGGAAATGTTGAGTGAGATAGCTTAAATACTGTCAACCAGATTATTAGATAAACTGATAAACGGTCATCCGGAGGCCTTCTTGGGTAGAAAAATACCATGATAAATAACATAGGTGACTCTGAGTTCC
The DNA here is from genome assembly GCA_026929855.1 of Poa annua. Classification (NCBI taxonomy): domain Eukaryota; kingdom Viridiplantae; phylum Streptophyta; class Magnoliopsida; order Poales; family Poaceae; genus Poa; species Poa annua. Next base: position 87,420,599 of record CM049430.1, read on the forward strand.
GTTGGTATACTTTAAGAAGGATGGTTCAAAACAATAGTTGGTTAAAAAAATTCCAGCCTGATAAAGGCAGCTGGACTGCATGTGTGATTCATGGACAGATAATTTATAGATGCAACGATTTTCGGGCAAAGCCCACATTTCCATGGCTCTCCAATTCGAAAATGCTACACTTACTGCTGGATTTCTTACGGAGCTGATTTTACCGGATGATGTGTATACTGTAGCGACCCCTGGTTTTGCCTAAAACCTGGGCGAACACATCAACAGAAGTACAGAACCTAACTTAGATGCTCGAACTAGACATTAACGAAATTAACAACAGAGAAATGCCTTTTAACTGAAATATCACTCGCATTGGACAGGCTACAGTCGCAGACCCCACCAACTCTGCCGCAAAATCCCGCACCCAAAAGCCCAAAGTAAGCGCGCAAGATCAGACTAGAAGAACTTAAAACAGAGAAAAACTGCAGTAGGTCGGAGCAGAGGAAGCGGCGGAAGCTTTACCTGGGTTATTTCTCTCGCTCCCTCCTTGCGCGAGTTAAGCCGGGTGGACAGATGAAGAGGATGGGACTGAGATGGGAGACGGGGTGAAGCTTTGACGAAGGCTCCGCGGTGACGCGGCATGGTGATGGCGGTCGACTGGTGATGCCGCGGTGTGCCCGCGGCCCGCGGAGGAGGAAAGGACAGAGAAGTAGGCGGACATGGACACTCGTGGTGGACTTCACTCCACAACGACCCTGCAATATGCTCGTCTTGTCTACGCCGTAGACTGACCGGGTTAGAACATGTCTAGCAGCTTCTCTATGTTTGGCTCTACTCTACATGTCCGGAAATCCATTTGGGATAGTATGAGAATCTAGTCCCACTGTTTGAAAATATATTTTTGAAATGTTAAATTTTTTGCAAAATTTTCAGGGTGTACCTACAAACATTTTATGTTGACACATAAAATTTCAGAAAAAGTTATTTTTTTAGGCATGTGTTTAGAAGATAAAACAACATCTTCTAAAAACTCTTTTTGTAGTACTCGTCTGATCCGTATTAAGTGTCGCCAGCCTAGTAAAACTTTGAACCAGCGTTGTACACTCTCTACGACAATTAAATTGGACCGGAGGTAGTACCATTTTTTTTCTTCTTTCACACAGGTTACAAAAAAATATTTTTATTATAGAACTTTATGCGTGGACATAAATGTCAAGATGAAAATCCGTAATTTTTATTGGAAGTTTTCGACAACTGAAATGTTTTTTACTTTTTTTTTCCTAATGGTAGTAGATGCATTTTATGTAGCTACAAACATTTTATGTTGACACCATTTCCTTCCTGGGAGATCCAAATACGTAGGAGTTGCTTCATAGAACGAACCACCAGGCTCCTCTCTTGCAATATACAGAAGATTCCGCCTCAAAATTGCACAAAGCACAACCCCTTTTAACTTCCAGAGCATATCATGAACTGAACACAATGGATCAGGCATTAACATATTTGTCACGAAAATACTGTAACACCAGTACATGTAAGTCAACATACGAGGGTGTTTCATAGAGTAAACTTATCGACTATGTTATATTTAACACACGAAACTGAGTACTCACTACACACATTCTATACGCACAACCCGAATAGTGATCACATCCACACTTGTTCCCTATATATGATATACAAACACTTCTATTGTTACTATCTATAAACCGATCAGCATGTATCAACAATAGCGAGTACAACCCCACAAGTCATGCAGAAGAAAAGGACACTATAAGGCATACATGCTTGGAAGTGGCGACTCCGTACAACTACTGCTCTTCTGCAGCAAAGTTTGGTTCAGCTGGCTTTTGTAACAGCCTTGAAGGCACCCTTTCCTGCAGCCGTGCCTTTCGGGTGGAATTTCTCCTCAAGATCCGCATCATGTTGCGAGCAAAACGTGAAGCATGTATCGCTGCACCAAAGCTGAGCGAAGTAGAGCCATCACTCACGATCGCGAGTTGTACACGCTCCTCCTTCTCACGTAAAGAATCTTCAATCTTCTTTCTGCAGTGCCTGCGCCAGGCTACTTGTATAAAACAAGCTGCCCAGGTTTTCCACTGCTGTGAATAGAACTTAAACGTATGCCGGAGCTGTTTGCTGTGGAGTCGTCGGAATTGAGTGGCCACAAACTTCAAGTCTTCAGCCATCAAAGCAAAAGCTTCAACTTCAGACACTGGCTTCACTGTCCTGGTTGAGCTGGGGAGACTGGATGTTGAGTTGGGATCAAGAGCCCAGGTAAGAAGCTCCTCGCCACAAAAATCTCCGGCTTTTAGAACATCAGAGTTGAAGAAGCCAGTTTTTCCACCATTTGTTGTCATACTCATTAGGTTTCCTCTCATGATGAAGAACATTTCATTTACTGGATCCCCTTCACGAACGATGCAGCCACCTTCTGTGTATAAAACAGGCTTTAGGCGGTCGCACAAGGCATCCAAGAGCTGACCGTCCATGTTTTCAAACATTGGAACCTAAAAAACAAAAAACATGGCAAGGTAAACACATAGGGGACAACGAAGAGATGGAAGATCTTGATTGTGGTGCAGGTCATCTGCTATGAGTCCTGACATTATTACTGTGTACATGTAGTCGACTGTTTGCTTCACTAACTGATTTTTGCTAAACTTCCTCAGATCTCAAACTAACACTAGTATTTATAGCCAGCACAACAAGTGACTCTGCAATCAGAAACTTGTATGTTGTGAGAACATACCCGCATGAGAAGGGATAAACAAAGATGTCTTTTTATATCCTTCCTAAGATCCTTGGGGAGGTTCATCAGGAGGTGCTCTTCATCGACTCCACTTGTCTCTTGCCATCTATATTGTTCATAACGCCGTATTCGCTCCTTGAGGTTCTCAGGAAGAAGCCGATATGACATCCATTGATCTGTGTCGCGGCTTTTTACTCTTGTTTCTTCTATTCTCAGAGAGGATGACTGCAAATAAGTCTGTAAGACTCACAGACAAAGACAAAAGAAAACAGTTAGAGGCTTAGGCATGAGTTAGCGACCCAAATAGATGTCACATACCAGCAAAGAACACCATAATTTGTATTTCTGTATATCTGGGAGAATTTCGAAAATTGTTTTATATATTATTTGTTCCACAATTTAAGAAATTAAACTGTTGCTATAAGTAAATCAAACCATTTTTCTGCCAGTATTATGTTGGTTTTGATCTCATAAAGTCATAATGGTATGATACGTCTGGAGGTAGTACTCACAAGGCATAGCCGGTAGCACAAGTTATCGTCCATCTTTCTTGAGATCAGTTGGACAGTTTGGGTTTTATGTAATTCAATCATAAATACAGTTTTTTTGGCTTTATGTAATTCAATCATATATTCTTCTTCTTGTGTGGAATACATTTTAGCATCAGTCTAGCATTCAAGGTCTCCATTTGATCATGTAGGCATCAGAACCGTGCCTAATGAATGCACATCCCATCACACGGCTTTGTTTGCGCATGTGCGGTCCGCACTGGCGGATCCACTAAGGACTACCTGGGTGCACATGACACCGGGTAGCAAAACACTTCTTTGTCATTTTTTCACCATGTATGCACCCCCTAAAGATAACTTTTATCTGTTGTGGCACCTTTTGTGCACCCTGGTTTCAGATCGTGTAGCTCCGCCACTGGCGGCCCGCACAATGTAGCAACCCCAATTGGAAATCTAAATGTAGGCATCAGAACCATAACACATTATCATGTTTCCAATACAACTTTTATTGATGCAATAACTTCAAGAAAATGAAATTATTTGTTTCTTCCAAGATATCTACAAACTCTGAACTAAAGTGGAGAAATTACTTAGAATACACTCCTAGATATCAATGGTAATATTATTACCTGCACATTACCGATCAGAAGTGAGAACAGAACCAAGCCAGATATTGACACAAAAACAGCAAACAAATTTTCCCATGCGTAAGTGCTTGTTTTCAGGTTTTGGCCAAGAGAACTGCATGAAATAGATCAAGACAAGTGTAAGCGACTAAGTGTTGCAATCTATATTTATACCAGAAACATACCCCACCAGTTGCGGCGGCAATCTCTTAAAAAAATGTTATGAAAATAAAGTGATATAAAACCCATGAAATATGAATTTGTTACACAAAATATGGAACTTGCCACAATTGTTGAAAGGCTAAATTTAATTGATGTGATTTTTTTATTTGGTGATTAAAAGCGGGTGACGTGGAAAATTGTATGGATGAAAAGTAGATGATGTGGGTAGTTGGATGCAAAAGAAAAAATTGGCCATTAGTGGGATGACATGGACAATTGGTTGGCTATAGTAGTGGATGATGTGGATAGCTTGCATATTGAGATAGAAAATCATAAATGAACTTATAGTGGGGTTTTGCTTTATAAGAGGTATAGTTATGCACAGTAGTTATCTTTAGGGCAAACCTGAGATTTTGCAGACCCCACCAAACACAATAGAATAATTTCGCAAAAAAGTTTGTTGATTGTGAAACATTTGTTATAGCTGGCAGATAAATTCCAAAGAGCGGGTCTGGAAGAAGATCGCTCGTGGTGTTACTTGGAAGGCAAACTGACTGTAAGAAAGCATTTCCTACATTCGTATCACCATTCCCACAGTATAAATATGCAGGGTTACAGTCTAAATTTTGACTGCATTGCTGTCTCCAGCAGGCATCTTTCCGCTGAATAGAAAGCAAGTACCAAACAGCTCCAAAGACCTGCAGATATTAAAGATTTTACCCATAAACATGTAGCCATCAGGGCTTAGTTGCAATTGCACTTCAAAAATTAGTCTATTATATATGCCAAAGATAGAACTAGATGATGCCATAAAAATCAGCCTATATACTAACATGACCTAAGGACCACTGGACCAGGCTCTGGCCTGGCGGCTGATGCTTCAGGTGTGGAGCTAGCCCGGGTTCAAATCCCAGCTAAGACATACTCGAATAAACCGGGTGTCTCACCTACCTAACGACGTATAACCAAGGGAGGGATCATTCCCCCGTTGGCAACGTTTTTTTAATACTAACACGACCTAGAATATACAAACTTAAGTCTTTTAAAATTGAAACTAATAATAAATTTTAAAATAATACCACACTTTATTATTATGACTTGTATGATAAACCTAACCATATTACTATTATAAAACATTGACATAGACTATAAATTGTGGAAAGCATTGTACTCCCTCCGTCTTTGAATACGAGGACACGTCATAATTTGAGGACAAACTTCAATCATTAATTTTGCCAACAAAGTCTGAGTTATATACCACCAAAAGTATACCATTGGATGCACAGTTCAATAAACTTTCCAGTGATATATTTTATATGAAATATAACTCATATTTTGTGGATCAAAATTAAAGGTCAAAGTTTGACAAGAAAATGAAGTGGCCTTGTATATAAAAATGGTGGGAGTAACAATATATCTAAGCAACACAGTCAAGAAATTTCCATATATGTGGTAGAATATATCTCGACAGGGAGGAGAGACCAAAGGCATGCTACGAAAAAATTGTAACATAAACACACAGATATTTTTATTACATAAAGTCCAGAAGGGGCAGGAAGCCTGGAATGTTCCTAAACCGGCGCAAACCTGAATGGTCTCCATAACAGAATTGATAACTTTGTCCGAGAATCTGAAAGGTGTGAGGGTTGTGAAGAGCGATAATCCATTCTAGTCTTTTGAAATTGTGCTTGCAGAATTTGCAGCTAGCTTTGCGAAATAGGTTTCCATTGTCACCATAACTATTTGATGTTACTATTTTTGGTATTGCCCACATCGACAAAGTACCATGGGACTGAAGCGCCCCCCCCCCCCCACCCCCCACCCCCCCACGGGGCAAAGTATGACAGATAATCCATTCCAAACTTTTGCACATACTTTTAATCTATAGTCTACATAATCGCTGACCACACATGACAGCTTACGTCAGAGTCATTGCAAAAAAGGATAGCTGACTTACACTATTCACAATACATAAATTAATGAACATAGCACTTACATGGCTAGCAAGCATGTAAATTATGAGATTGAAAGCAGCTCCAGCCCATGCTGTCTCTGCAATGATCCCAGCAGATCTGGTGATTTGAAGATACAATGGTCTTATTCGGATAAGCCGAGGCACATATTGGCATATAACTATAAGCATCAAGATGTTTTTAGCTTTCATGAGCTGTGAGGCTTGAAGATTAGGTAGCACGACCAAAATAACCACCTAGTAACAAAAGTAGATCGGGATTACAAGATTGGCTGCAGGACATAGTATAATTAGTACAAGGTAAAGGTATATCTCTTGAAACAGGTGGAATTTTTTACGCAATAATATAGTTCTTGGAACAGATAAACATCTATTTCTACATAGTTTCCATGCATGGGCTACCAGGGTAACGGATAAAATTGCTCATATAGATAAGCATCTACTATGTTGTGATCAAATGCTCTATGACAAGCCTGCTCTAGTAAATAGCATGGTACCTGAGGGAGGGGTAAGACAGCACAGACATCAATCAGAAAATATGTCGACAAATATCGCTTTGCTATAGCATATCTATCCTCGACCAATACACCCCTACCAAAATTTGTAGAGGAAGATATGAAAAAGCCTGTCCAAAACTGAAATCCCATATGGAGTATGTAGAACATATCAGTGACAGAGCGCAAGACACTTGCTGTGATTTTCAACTTCCTATCCAAATACCAGCAAGTATTTTGATCATTGATAACCGGTATATAGAGGAACAATGGGTCCAAGGAAACTGCAAAGATACATGATAACACGAATATCTTGTTCCATCTTTGCAGAAATGGTCCTTGAGGGTGGAGAATTTTTGTTGTAGATTTTCTGTCATCCAGCATTGACCTCTGTAAGGTTTCAGAACGGAAACAGTTTCCAAGGAATGCAAATACTCCATCAGTTCTTTCTTTAAGTGATCTAAGTACATTATGTCTGCGTGGTGAAACTATGTTCTCTGAGTTAACAGATGGATCTGGTGATCTCCAGTCCTGAAATCTGCACATATCATGAAGCAAACACAACATTCAGAACCATTACAACATGAGTTTTTCACCAGTGGTTCATTATTTACATAAAACCAACGGAAATTGTGCTGCTTCTGTTCCCAAGAGAGAAAAAACAATGTGTAGCTCTTAGTACAGTTTAAAAAGCAGATGACTTCATTGACCCATTTTGAGGTAGAGGGACTAGTCATAATACTGTGTGATGAAAGTAGAGGCACCAAAGTTCCATGTACCCTTGTTTTACTGCAGGATCAATTACACTAGTATTCACATGTGTTGTGTTGCTAACTTACTATAAAATATAGTTGAATGCTGCAAATTTGGCAAACTATTGTTCTCTAGAAATTATCTCAAACAGCAGGGGGTATAAGAAGTTGACCTAACATATTTGTCGTCTCTTTCCATCATCATCTCCATCAGGCCAACAGTTAGCTTCTGAGAGGATGGATCAATTCTTCACGAATTGCATACATCGAGTTTCCTGATGATTATCAAGCATATGTAAGCAGAAAACGATAAATTTATATACCAACAATTCCTTAATACATCTGACAGACATGTCTAGTGAGATAGCTTGAATATTGTCAACCCGAAAACGATAAACGGTGATTCGCAGGCTTCCATGAGTAGAAACAATGTCATGATGGATGAAATACAGGTGACTCTGAGTTCTTTTGGTATGCTTTAAAAGGGACAACCGTCAAAATAAACAGGAGGTTAAACTTTTCCAGCCAGACAAGGTGCAAAGATTTCCATGAAATGCTTCATTTCAAATAGCCCTCCAGTATAATCTCAGGCAAACAAATACTATTAAAGCGACAGTAAACATTGAACTATGGTCTGCACGAGTTTTTTTCTTTTTGAGGGAACATGGTCTGCATGAGTATGGTTTAGGCTAAAATTAGACTAGGTCGTTTGAGCATATCCAAGGGAGACATGTTGTGTTATTGCTTAAATCGCTTTTTAGTAGCCCAGCCAAACTGAAGCATAATCTGCATGAAAGCAGTGACACAGTGACACGAGCTTGCCGGTGCAGTCTCACACAAGAGTCAATTTTGGCTCCTCACCCGCAGGAAGGCATTTTTCTGTACCAGATGGCCTACCCTGCCTTATCAAGGAATCCGAGCTGTCTAGCAAGCTTCAGACCCAAGGTTGCCTTAGTGACTTACTGGAGCAGAAATAAAATCATTTACAAGTGAATTATAGGTGCCCCCAGATTTCTGAACTCAACAAGGGTAAAATCAAACACTAGGTGGTACAGAACTACAGATGTGCTAGTCTGATAAAGGTTACCAGACAGCAAGCGCAGATACCGCTGCGGATAATTTTACACGCAAAGGTTTTCCAACGTCCCTACATTTCCGTCCGTGGTGATCCAATTCGAACAAGGCACTGGAACAAGGAGTACCAAAGAGACGGTGCATACAGGAACTAAACAATTGCCTGCCGCTACAAAATGATTTGATTGATTTTGATCCTTTCACACCTAATTGCTAATTGCTGCCGAAACAGGCAAAAGAAGCAGAGTAACGTTAACGAGCATGCCAGAGTAAGTAAGTAAGTAAGGGTAAGGCTCGCTGAAATTAACACTCCGCCGCCCCTGGTTCCGCCTACAACTTGACTTGAGCCACCACAAATCCAAACCCACAACCTATACAACCACAGGTAGCATCGGAACATAACCTCCATGCTCGAACTTCAACCATTAATTGCAACTAAGCCCTGAAGGCTACATGTTTGTGGGTAAACTTCTCACGGCCACGGCAGTCTGTAGAGCCCGCCAAACTCCGCCGCAAAATCGCGCACCCGGACGGCCGGACCAGATGCCGAAACTAACTACTACAGAAGAAAAGTTTCAGCGGAGCAGAGAGGAGGCGGAAGCGGAAGCTTACCTAGGGTTTGCGGAGGGCTTTCTCTCTCCCTGCGCGTGTTAGGCGGGGTGGACGGAGGAGGGGACGGGTGGTGGGGTGGAATGGTGGGGGAACGGGACGGGAGGAAGCTTTGACGGGGGCATGGTGGTCGTGGACTGGACTGCGGGAGGGAGGGACGCTCGTGCTCGTGGTAGACTCCACAACGACGGGTCTGGTCCACGCCGTTGACTGACCAACCAGGCCGGCCTACTATGGAATCTTCTACTGCATATCTAAATAGGAACAACTCACTACCTCATTTCTCTAGACAAGTATCCACCTCAGCAGCCTTCCACGTCACACAATGTTCTACGTCAGTTCCTAACATTAGTTTCGTATTTTCCTCCATCCAGCTTAGTTTACCGTTGATTAGTGTTAACCTCGCCGCACATGATGGTAGCGTTTGCTTTTCCTCTCCCATAATTGTCGTTGAATGCAAACGCCAACCCGTATGCCTCTTTCGCTGCCCTCCCCATCATGTCTCTCTCTTCAGTTACGGTTCTCTACACATTATATATTACTGAATCCTGATCAGACACCACGCGAAGCGCAAACGGGGGCGCAATTCCTGATCATACACCACGGGCAACGCAGTCATTTTCCGACAGTGCCGCAATTGAACCCAACGATGTCATCATCTTCCTGGCCAACCGTGGACGGCACATTCACCATCCACATTCCTCTCCTCTCTACATGCCGTTAGGAAGGACTACTGGATGTATTTGTGCCTGTCTGCAGGTCGATCAAGCGTTCTGAATCTCTCCGGCCACCATCGCTCTATACTTTCACTGTCAGCGGCTCAGGTGCTGATCGGATCACCAAGGCAATAGATTGTGAGTTGTACTCGGTAATACATATGCAGCAAGATGAGTTTTCGTGTTTCATTTTAGTAAATAAGCTTCCCCACGATCCGATCTGAGTAGTGTTCTGTTGATCTCCCATTAATGACCCATGTGACTCTCATCCTTTTGGCTTGCCACACCATCGTTCTATACTTTCACTGTCAGCGGCTCAGGTGTTGAGGATGGCCAAGGCAATAGATGGTCTTTCGTGCCCGGTTAAACATATGCAGCAAGATTAGTTTTCTTATTTCATTTAGTAATTAAGCTTCTCCATGCTCCGATCTGAGTAGAGTGTTTTGTTGATCTCCCATTAACACATTTGACTTTTAGATAGCCAGGTGCATGGTAAATTTCCTCCGTGAACTAACGTTGCTTTGTGCATCAAAGAAGTAAGATAATTAGACGAAGGTCTTCCTTGGCGTTCATACTATGTTCATCCATCAAAAATACGTTTCTCTCTTGATGCAGGCTGCATTTTTTTCTTTTTCGTTCTTGCAGGTTACAATCAAAAGAGCAAGCCAAAAAGTACCTGCTAATATATAGAAGAGGCAGCAATTGCTGTACCTTTCAAAATAGCATACGAAAAAGGAAGTTTCTGGCTTGAAGGATTTTTTTGTCCCCTTCATATACATGTTTCTGCCCAGCAGGCAGCAGCTCTCTGCATGTACTTACTACAATTATGTCTTCATATCGTTTAATTCTCAGCGTTCATTGTAACCTGCTTACTATGATGTTTTTTAGATGAAACATGTCAGTATGTCGCTTCACCAGTTCAAATATACCACAAGATACCGTTGTACATATTCTACTCAAATTCACACTTCATTGCATTTTCCAATATATGTTTAAATAGTACAGTACCATGCAAATTGGGAGTTGTCTAAAATATTTCTTAGTTCCGTGCTATGATTTTTTGTTTTTCTTTAATATACTTTTCAGTGTTTCAATCGCGCTAGAATTCATTTACAAAGTGCCCCGCCGCAACGCGCGGGGTGTCATCTAGTTCTTTAATTAATTCCTCCACGTGATTTGGACGTTATTAGAGTTTAATTATATTAGAGGGTGATGAACGGATAGACGTCGCCTAGAGGGGGGGTGAATAGGCGATTTAAAACTTTTTCCGAGTAGCCGGAATATCCGGCCCAAGAGTGACCCGGAAATTCCGGTATGCTTGATAAAGGCGGAATAAAACTAGAGGTTTACTTTAACAAGCATACAACCTAGATATAAATACTAGGCTCACCTATGTGCACCAACAACTTATGCTAAGCAATACAAGTAACAAGGTGATAGCAAGATGTATGACTTCAAGCACGAAGGCTATCACAATGTAAAGTGCATAAGTAAAGAGTTCGGGTATAGAAATAACCGAGGCACGCGGAGACGAGGATGTATTCCCGAGTTCCACCCAAAGGGTGTACGTCTCGTTTGGAGAGGTGTGTGCAACCAGGTTAGCCGCAACGCCACAAAGGCTCACCTTCTTCTCCTGATGAACTCAACCACAAAAGGTTGCGAGTTCACCTTCCACTATTGATCTCCTTTGGGGCGGAGATCGAATCCCGTACAACTCTTGAGGCACACACCCACAACTTAATTGGGGGCTCCCAAGTCTTGAGGCACACACCCACAACTTAATTGGGGGCTCTCAAGTGACCACAAAAGGTCTTGACCACAAAAGGTCTTGGCCACAAAAGGCGTCTAGGGTCCAAAGACCCAATAGTAACAAGTTCACAAGTATCACCACCACGAATCCTCGTGGAGGGCTCAAACCGATGCAAATGCAATGGCAAGAGCACACGAAGTGCTCAAGTCCTTCACTCTCAAATTCCAACATAACAACAAATGTTTATGGGGGAATAAGAGAGGAAGAACAAAGGAAACCACAAAGGAGTCAAATCCTTCACTCCCAAATCCCACCAAAAGCAACTAGTGCTTATGGGGGGATAAGAGAGGAAGAACAAAGAGGAAGAACCACAAAGGAACTCCAAGAACTAGATCCACTAGGTTCCCCTCACTTAGAGGAGAGATTGATTGGTAGGATTGTAGATCTAGATCTCCTCTCAACTTTCCCTAAAGAATATGAAAGAATCAATGGAGGGATTGAGAGGAATCAAGCTTTCCAAGATCAACAATGGAGTAGGAGAGAGAGGGAATTCGTGCTACCTTGGTTGGGCAAGGGAAGAAGAAGGGGAGGGGTATTTATACCCCCCCAGAAAATACAACCGTTGCACCCAGAATTTAGACCGGAAATTCCGCCCAAAAGTGAAATTTCCGAGCTAAATTTCCGGTTCCAATCAGTGCCTCTTTTTCGAGAAAAACTGCGAGAATCGGATATTCCGATTCAGTCCAGAATCGGATATTCCGATTGACTGAAAACTGACAGAAACAGCAAAACCAAAACTGCAATATCTTTTCCATCCGGACTCCGTTTTCAATGATTTTTGGCTCGTTGGAACCGTTACAACGAGCTCTACTTAAATATGCATAGAAACATCATAGTCCATCATGTGAGGATAAAACCAAATGGGGAAAGGTTTAACTTTCCTAAAACATGTAAACCGGTAAAACCACCAATATCAAAAACGTAACAAGATATTCATACGAAATCCGTTTTTGATGAACTAGAGCTTAGTATGGAGATAAACCAAGCTCTAAATCCTCACATGGATGAAAGCCAACAAGTTTTCGAAACTAAGACCGTTTCCGATGAACAAGAGCTTGACATGGAGATGAACCAAGATCTAGTTCCTCACCACCATAAAAGCCAAATAAGAACCCAGAAATATGATATGCCAAGTATGCAAAGGTTTGAGTTCTCCACAACGATGCGATCAAGTTACTAACTTGAGAGCCCCTCTTGATAGTACGCCTATCTATCCTATAACCCTATCAAGATCATACCTTTGCCTTGAGCATTCCAGTTGAGTTAGATGATGAATGTCTTGATCTTTTCAAGTGGTTCATCTTTCTTGATTGTGCGTCCAAGCACATGCTTGATGAAGACTTTTACAAATACTCCCCCATTCTCACAATGGGAGAGTCTCGCTAAGCTCCGTCTTCATGTATCCATAGCAAGCTCCAAGCATAGGATCTCTTCAAGAATCTTCTCTTGGTCTTGCACATCTCACCTTGATGACGATCACCACATGACGTCATCCTCCATGAGCTATATGAAATCATCCCAAGAGATACATGATCGCTCTTGGTACATCTTGTAGCTTTGTGTGTTGATCAACATCTTGATCAATCTTGTATCTTCCAACATTTCTTCACTAATATGATGTCTTGAATCCTTCAAGACATACTTGCAATAAGCTTCACTCAACACATAAGTTTCAAGCGTCCAACACATGAACTCCACAATTCCATGGACAAGATCTATAAGGATATCTCAATGCAAACATTAGTCCATAGAGATTGTCATTCAATTACCAAAACCACACATGAGGGAAAATGCTTTTTCAGGTGACACTCGATAATACGTAGTCTCTACTTTTTTTTCGTTACCAAATAATGGAGTAGATACTGCATTGCAGAATATAAAAGTCGCAGCTAAGCTGATATACATACCTTTCCAAAGTCCTACACCTTCATTCTTACCAAACACCATGAGATTTTTTATATTAATTTGAATTATTTATATACGATCTTATTATAGTCATGTGGTTGCATAATATCACTTCGACTAGCCTAAATTTTAAACTACATTCCCTTTTGAACAAAGGAGCAGGATTATACGACGTTGTTTGGAAAAAAGGAACAAAAAACTATAATAATTAGGCTAATAAATTAGAGGATAACAAACTTCATGTTTTTATCTTTCTATGTCTACAATTGTTATGTTTTTTCTGCGTGACATCCAAATAACACTTAAAAAATTTATGTGGTTTTGGTTCATGTAATACTTTAGAAGTTAGAAAAATGACAACTTAATTCTTATGCCTTTTTCTATAAGCTATTAGCACCAGTCATACAACAACTTGTCAGGTGGGAGCAAAAACATACAATAACTTGAAAATAGGGTTGGAGTGGCACATAAACTTGTTAAGTCGGAGCAAATTCATACAAATCCACTCAGAACACGACACGTGTCTGCCACGTTGGATTTGCGCATGCGGTATAATTTTGTGGAAACACTCCTGCAGTATGTGAATCAACACGTACGGCGTCCAGAAAATAAAATCTCCCAAATCAATCGCTCCGATTTCTTGCCCAATAGCGAAGGGAACATCATCCTGTGTAACGATCAACCCAAATCCAAATGCTTTCCTGAGCACAACTATATACCTTCGATCATGGCGTCCGACAACACTATTTTGACCCACAAACAACAATTCAGAGGAGGTCGAGACACCTACCGTACTCTGGAGCCTTCGTACATACGATACACGGGATCACCCACCATTAGCGTCACCAATGAGGCACGACAAGATTCCAAAAGGAGTGGCGTAGCCTCCGCGACCTTCTAAAGCGAGAAGAACACGACGAATCAATCGGGCTCCTTTCCTTCTATACGCAGACTTTAGGGATTTATGTGCAAATTGAAAAAACTTAATTATTAATCAGCTTTTGTGAATTAAAAAATGGACACGTCTAGCCAACGGCCGGCCGTTGTGCTGCTGCTTCTAACGGCCATCCTGAAAAGGAAATTTTCTGTCCCCCCATGAGCAAAAAGCGGAAAGTGCAGTCATTGTGGTTTTCCGGCCGCTTTTCTCTGTCCTAGTAACGCACGCTAATCAGCCTGCCGTTTTTAGCTACTTTTCAACGGCCCCAGCTGAAAAAGCGAACGCACATGCAAAGGTCTGGTCCACCCTCCTGTTTTTCTTGGAATCTACTGGAGCTGGTCCTATTTGTATCGATACAGGCAACAGAACGTCTGCTTCGTGCTCACTTTCCCCTTCTCCTCCAAACCCCTCCTCTCACCTTTGAGCAACTCGAAAACCATGGCTTCTTCTCCAGGTTCTGAGAGATCCATGAACAGAGTTGAAACTGTGTTTCAGATTCCAGATGAGGTAACAACCCCATCCCTCCCCCCTACCCCCTCGACCCCCCTTCTCCTAATGGTTGTATCTTCTTCAGACTGGATCTATTCACCCCCTGTAGGCAAAACATGAGGCTAAGTTTCTTGCTGTGTATTTCTCTTGGCAACATGTTTACTGATTTCAGGGGGAGAACTACAAGTTTTTAGGCAAACATGGTATTGCTATTAAGCAAACAAATACTCTGGGGAAATTGTAGTATGAGCGGATTTGGGCAACAATGTACTAGCATGTAGGCAAACATGTATTGATGGTAGGCAACAAATTGTCAGCTGTAAAAATAGCTAGATTTATGGACGGTATTTTTTGTACTTGGCAGGTCAATTGTATGCAAGATAACCATGAACAGGAAATTGTATGCAAGATGACCATGAACAGGAAACAAACAGAATTTAGCAAAAAAATATAGTGCTAGTACGCATGGTTGCTAGAAAGTGGTAGAAAAAAATGCAGAACAAAAAGGTATTCGCACATAGTAGTCACACATTGTTCAAACTTCTTAACAACTGGCAGTGACACATTTAGTCTACTAGCTGCATAATCTGAGTAGAACTAATCCAATTAAAAGTAACTGGACATGGTTCTTAGAACGTTGCGTGTGCATGCTTGGAATAATGTCAAAGTTCTTCAATTTTTTGTACTTGATTCTTCTGAATAAGTTTGATGTCTGCATCCATACTGTCCACCTTTAGCCCAAGAACATACCTGCCACCAAATAAAAAGAAGACAAATGATGGACATAGAAATACAAAACATAAAAAAAGAGCAAACCTGTTACAAAAATGGAAGTTGCCCAATTTTAATATCAGTGTTTGTTTGTCCGTTGTTTGTTTCTGCTAGATAGTTACTTGTTTTTAACATGTAATTTTCCTATGCGTGTACAGGTCCAACGTGGTGCGCTTGATCTTAATGAGGTGCCATTTGATCTGAACACAGCGGCTGGTGTGATACCGCATAACTACTTTATGGGGCTAATGGATGAAGCTATTGGTGAGTCAGCAAACCAAGATGTTGCTGTGAATGAAGCAGAACCTAATGTCCAGGCAACAACAGCAACAGAAACAGGCACTTTTGAGCATGGTACGGCAACTGGTTCTGGCCCAATGGACACAGGAGAGGATGAAGCATCATCCCAGCCCCACGATCCAGAAATTGGTATGCGTTTTGACACGTTACTTGAAGCTAAAGAGCACTACAACCAGTATGCTTTGAGGAAAGGATTTTCAATCAAACAAAACACTTCTCGGAGGTCAGCATACACTGGAGTCTTGGTAAAACAGCAATTTTCGTGCAACAAGGACAGGAAATCTACAGTGGATGATGGTGGTGCAGAATTGCAGTTCAAAGCTGGACCTGTCCCAGATCCATCTGAACTTGATGAGGTTGAAGCTGAGGCAGCTGAAATTGCGTCTGTTATCGCAGAGATTGGTCCAAAGAGGAAGGTTGTAAAACAGAGGCAACGTTTAACTATCAAACAGACGCAGTGCAAAGCTAGCATGGTTGTAAAGCTCAAAGATGGGAGATGGGAAGTGATCACTTTCAATCCTGACCATAACCATCCTCTGGTATGGAAACCATCCTTGTCCAAATACTTGAGATCACATCAAGGGATACCTCCTGAAGAGAAGGAATTTGTGAAGAATCTACATAGCACAAACTTGTCTTCAGGTGCGTGTGTTTTTGTCTTTTAATTTTTTTTCCAGTGCTTGTACATTTTTGCTTATAAAGCTATTGTTTTGTTGGGCAAACTTATATTTTAGATTTGGACCATCTTAGCTATGTTTTTGGTCAACTAGTAAGTATGCTTAATTTTAGGACACAACGTTGGTGTGGTATTTTTTGACAATAGCTAAGATGGTCTGGGCAACAAATTAGCAATAGTTAGGCAACTTTGATCATACAATGGGCAACTATCATCATAAAAAATATACTGGGCACCATATATCTATTAGAAGGCAACAAAAACTTCTGAAGGATTATTCTGGGCAACTTTATGTATTTTGTTATGTGAAAAAAATACAATCATTGTTAGTCTTATAGAACATACATAAAAAAAGCAAAAGATTGCTAGCCTGCTCCTATTAGTTTGTGTGTTATTATCTGAATGAAAATAAAACCAATTTAAAATGTAAAAACTGACTGAGATTCATTTTTAAAACTACATTTCCACATGGAGGATTATGAGCATCATGTCGGAGTATTATGGGACAGAAATGCTTGTTCCGTACACCACAAAACACATTACCAATTTCTGCGCAACTCTGAATACAGAGGCAAATGAAGGCGACATGGTTTTAGTCCTGGAGTACTTTGAAGAGATTAGAGATAAAGATCCAGATTTTTTTTTTAAAATAAAAAGGGATGCTGAGGATAGGGTAGAGAATATCTTCTGGGTGGTAGGTTTTGCAAGGAAGGCATATGCTGAAGCATACCATGACTGCATCTCGTTTGACAGCACCTACATGACAAACATGTACAATATGCCATTTGCTCCTTTCATTGGCATCAACAGGCACGGTTCGTCTATCTTGTTGGGCTGTGGTTTTGTTAGGCAGGAGTTGGCTACCAGTTTTTATTGGTTGTTTGGTGCATTCCTTGAAGCAATGGGAGGGATGTCACCGGGCAATATTATCACCGACCAAGACATTGCTATGAAGTCATCGATAGCTGCGATGTTCCCATTCTCTGTGCACCGTTGGTGCCGATGGCATATTATGCAAAAGGCACAAAACAAGGTTGGAACTGTCCTTGGTAGAAACCCAGGATTAGCTGAAGATTTTAATGATTGCATAGATTTCAGTTTTTCCCCTGAGGAGTTTGAGGCAAAATGGGCTCTTTTTTTGGGCAAGTGGCCTGCTGCAGCTGCGCACCCGCATTTTAGACAGCTCTATGACACCCGTGCTGGCTGGGTACCTTGTTACTTCAAGCACAGGTTCTTCCCATTCTTGCAGTCCACACAGAGAAGTGAAGGCTTCAATTCTGTTCTGAAGCGGTACATCAACCCTAACAAGTCTATACTGAACTTTGTTAGGCAATACGAGAAGATTCAGAACCATGTCCTAGTGAGAGAAGAGGGAAATGATTTCAGAACAAATTATCTTGAACTTAGACCATGGTCCCCCTTCCCCATTGAGGCACAAGCTCTTGCAGTGTATACCAAGGATATCTACAGGAGATTCTGTAATGAGTTTGAGCTCATTGGTAGGTACAATGTTATTTATTTTGGAGGCAACCTCTATAGGCTTGAGCCAAATAGGGGATGTCTAGCTAAGTATGGGACTAGATCATATATGGTGTCTGCAGATAGAGAAGGTGGGTTGTACAGTTGTGAGTGCTCCAAGATGGACAGGGATGGAATGTTGTGCTGCCATATTCTCAAGCTTTTCACTCACCTGGGTGTTGATGTAATACCTGATCGGTACCTAATTAAAAGGTGGACGCAGCGTGCAGTTTCGATGGGGGCAGCAGAAGCAGCAGCAGGTGGGCAGCACCAACCTGACGTGCTTCCTCCAGAATCACAGATGCAGTTGCGTCATGCTAACCTGAACATGAATTTTGGCAAAGTTGCCAAAATTGCCTGTGTAACAGATGCTGCTGCTGCTGCTATTTTGAATAGGCATGTCCGTGCAGCGGCTACTGAAATCTCTCAGCTCAACAAGTCGCGGAAAAAGAAGAGAAGGGCAGAAGATGGACCATCTACCAGTGCGCCCGCACCTGATGAGGCTCGAGACCCCCCTAAATCTACAACAAAAGGGCGTGCAAAATCCCACAGGACTAAATCTGCTTTTGAGTTGCAGCCAAAACAAAAAAATCGGCGCAACTTGTGTGGTTCATTTGATCACAATTCGGCTACATGTGAGGAGAGGTTGCGTCGCTAGGGTTGTGATGATGAAGGCATTTTCAAAGCGCGTAACTAAAAAAATACTTCCTGATGTAAGGGTTGCGATGGTGATGTAATGAGGCAAGTTGAAGGCACAAAGACAAAGCAACTTCTATATTCTTACTTTTAAATGTAAATTTGTGTTGTGTTTTTAGGCAACCCAAAATGTTCTGTTGTGCAAATTGTTATAATGTTTCAGAAAAACAAGGTTGGATTGCAAAAAGAACAACTTTCATGAATGTACGACAGTGCATGAAAAAAGCAACTTTTCATGGAACATACCCTTCTACTTCATTTGCAGTGCAGCCCTCTGAAAGGATCGGTATGACACCTAGAGGGGGGGGGGGGGTGAATAGGTGCTAATTCAATTTTAGTTATTTTTCAATTTAGGCTTGACACAAAAAGTAAATTCACTAGATATGCAACTAAGGTGAATTTCCTATAAGACAAGCTAGCAACTAAGCAAGATATAATAAGGCAATAAATAAGGATAGAAGTAACCGAAGTGAAGACACGAGACGACAAGGATGTATTCCCGAGTTCCTCCCTTGAATGGGAGTACGTCTCGTTGGAGAGGTGTGAACCAACACAATGGTTCAACGGCCACAAAGGCCTCACCCTAATCTCCGGTGAACCGCACCACAAAGGTTTGGTCCACTTTCCACTATCGGAATCCTTCGAGGCGGAATCCGGAGCCTTTACAACAACGATACGGGGCACGACCCACAAAGGGCTTGGGGGCTCCCGAACAGCTACAATCTGTCACAAAGACAATAGGTAAGTACAACAATGGGCTAGGTTTCCTAGTGGAAGCCCTAGCAAGTGTTCCCTCAAGTGAATGAGGGGGAAAAGAAGAACGGCTCGGTGAAGATGTAGATCGGGGCTTCCTCCTTCAATCCTCCAAAGGTCAACGAGTTTGGGTGGGAGGATTGGGAGAGCTTGGAGCTTTTAGCTTTGCATCAATGGAGGTGAGAGAGTGTAGAAGCTCACTTCTTCAAAGGTAGGTGAAGGGGTCCTTTTATAGCCTCTTCAAATTCTGGCCGTTTGGAGCAATAACTCCCGCAGCGGTACTACCGCTGGACCCGGCGGTAGTACCGCTGGGCCTTTGAATTCAGCCGTTGCCCGCTTCACGCGCTTCTGATAAGTCCAAACTTCACGCAGCGGTACTACCGCTCGGGAGGCCGGTAGTACCGCTGGGGAGAGCGGTAGTACCGCTCCGGTACCGCTGGAGGTACCGCTCTGAGAAACAGAAGGCCGAAAACGGCGGTACCTCCGGCGGTACCGCCAGCGGCATCTTGACTTCGCGCTGGTCCTGCGAACTTGTAAAAACACGCAGCGGTACTACCGCTGGAAGGGCCGGTAGTACCGCTGCACAACGGTAGTACCGCTCAGGTACCGCTGGGGGTACCGCACCGCGCAACAGAGGGCCGAAATCGGCGGTAGCTCGGGCGGTACCGCCAGCGGCGGTACTTCCGCTGGAAGTGCCGGTAGTACCGCTGCGCAACGGTAGTACCGCTCAGGTACCGCTGGGGGTACCGCACCGCGCAACAGAGCGCCGAAAACGGCGGTAGCTCGGGCGGTACCGCCAGCGGTAGCCAAGGCCCGAGCATCCAGTGCAGCGGTACTACCGCTGATGCCGGCGGTACTACCGCTGCCTGGAGCAAGGCTTGCTAGATAGCTTTCGCAGCGCCCGTTTCGATCGTTTCCTTTTTGCTAGAATCTTAGATACACCCTGCAACTTTAATAGCCATGTTAGAACACATATTGTGTTGTCATTAGCACCAAAACAAGGGTCAATTAGAAGATGCTCTTTCAATCTCCCCCTTTTTGGTGTTTGATGACAACACAACATAACACGCGAGGGTTCATAAAATTTCGACGGAGCTCCCCCTAGATGAGTGCATATTCTTAGAGTGCTTTGAATACACGAGTACACGACACCTAGAATCAACACTCCCCCTAAATTTTACAAGCCAAGCCACAAAGATAGCAATCACAAATGCAATATTAACCATAAGACAAATAAGCAACACATAGATAGAAAAACTAGTTGCACATGTCTTACACCATGCATACATAAAGGAGTTCCACAAGAACTAATAAATTTAAGTGTTCACAAGCTAAAAAGGTCGAAATAAGTGAAAACGAGCTCGTGACACCCACCCATGCAAATTCCCGAGAGCAACCTAATAGTTATCTCTCCCCCTTTGGCACCAAAGCACCAAAAAGGGAAAAAATCGGAACTACACGCCCCAAGGGTCCCAATCCGTGTAAGAGGAAGAAGCACCATCATGTTCTGGGCTCGACCACGTGATGATCTCGCCCTCGTCATCCTTGGCTTGCCATTCATCCCACGTGGGGATGTGTTGCTCGGACCCGGAAGGCACATCTTCCCCCTCGGCACGGCGGCAAGCAACCTCAACTTGGCGAGCCTTCATCTTCTCCTTATGGTCCTCATATTGATGCCTCTCAACTTTCTTGGATACATGGAAGATTTTCTTCATAGCACGAGCCATCCAAGCAAAAGAACCACCTTTGGAGGGTTTGGAGGGCTCGGCTTCATCCACCACTTCCTTCTCCTTCCTAGGTTTGAGCTTGTGGGGCTTGATAAGGAGCCTCTTGCTCTTGTGAGGGGTCCACTTCTCGGTGTCACCGAGATCATCAATGTCATTGTGCTCAAGCCACTTCCACACCACGATCCTCATGATCAAGGGAGCAAAGGAGATGTTCTTCTTCTTGCTAATCACATGCCATAGCTCATGCCAAATGAAGTCCATCACATCAAGCTTCTTGCCTTGTCCCTTCATTTGCATAGTGAGAACCATCAAGTTCTTCAAGTAGCCATGGATTTCATCAATGTTGCCTACTTTTGGATTGATTGTCTCACGGTAGATGCGGTGCATGATGTCCCAAGTGGGGTATAGGCCTTTGGAATCTCCATACCTCCACTTATCCGCACTATCCGGGTTGTAGAGGGGAGCAAGCTTCTCAACACCAAAAGCACTTCCTCCTTGGAAGTGAACACGGAAGTGAGTCTCATCAAACTCTTCCGGAGGAAAAGGGCCGAACTCTTGATAGTTGAGGGACTCGGCAATATCTTCCCAAGTGGCTTCAAACACTTTCTCTTTAGTCATCCACTTGATTCTTCTTGTTGTCTCATTGCCCATGTGCACGGTGGCTAAGAACTGAGCCACAATCTCCTCATCATAGTCTTGCTCAAGCTCCATGATGTGAAAGAGGTCAAATTCCTCACAGATTTCCAACGCTTCACCAAAGTAGTTGGGCTTGGACCTCATGAACTCAACGTTGATGTGGTGTTGTATCACGGTGTTGTCCTTTGGTTTCTTCAAAAGGATTTCCCGGTAGCATTCTTCTTGGAAGGTGTTGTGGAAGAAAGGATTGTTGCCGCGAACGGAGGGTATTTGATCCATACGATCAATCACATAGAAATCCACAGCTCGCTTTGCCACAAACTCGGGCTCACTGAGTTGACTAGCTGTTTTCGGGCGCTTGGGAAGGGACTTTGTTGATGCCGGGAACCTTCGGCGCTGCAATCCATCAAGGGCATCTTGTTCATCTGTGGAAGCGGTCCTTTGCTTCTTCCTACTCGCAACGGACTTGGTACGACCACTACCTGTGAATAGCAAGAGATGGAAAGCATATAGATGAGAATGCACAAATTTCATGAATTATGAACGAAGAACACGAGTGTACAAAATTCTAGGAAGAGTAAATCTAGAGGTAAAGTACCACATTTGGGTTTGAAGGTGTAACAATGAGTAGATGTAAGGCTTAAGACAAGCATTAGACCTAACTAGGGTTGCTCCAACAAATCTAAAATGGGAACTTTAAATCTAGCCTATAACTTTCCATGAAACTTCTACACAAGGTTCTTAATCCATAAAGAAGCATCTCTACCAACTCATTCACCACATATCCGAAGAGAAAAGCACTAATATCATCTCTATCCATCAACTAGATGAGAGAGAGGGATTTGGCTTACCGGAGCTCATGGTGAAGGATCGAGGAGGAGGAGAGAAGCTAGAGGCCTCCCGGAACGAGGAGCACAAGGTCCTAGGCCGGGGAAGGGCTCTTCCCGGCGGTGGAGTGGCCGGCGGCGGCGGGGATGTGGAGGAGAAGGAGATGGGGTTGGGGGAAAGTGAGAGAGTGCACTCTCAAACCGCCCAGCCCCGTGCCCTTGAGTCCAAATCTCCCGCGGCGGTAGTACCGCTCGGTCCAGCGGTAGTACCGCCCCGGTTCTGTCGGGCGCCCGAGCGCAACTGCCGCTGCGCCCGGTACTACCGCTGCATACAGCGGTAGTTCCGCTTGGTGCGACGCAGCGGTAGTACCGCTAGGGGGACCGGTAGTACCGGCGCCTGGGAAAAAAAATATTGTGGCTCAAAACGATGCCCACAACGCGTTTTTCACGCCGGTTCCGACCATCCACACAACCAAGATCATGAAACAAAGCATTTAGAGGTAGAAGGGCTTTAGGGAAGTGGGCTTAGGATAGAAACTCAAACTGAGAGTGGTACTTCACACGCACTTTGCAAAACGCGTGAAACTCAAGAAGACCAAAATGAGTGTGTTTCCCACAAAACCAAGATGAGGCAAAAGAAATCCACGAAAAATGTCATGAAAAACCAACTCTTCTTACAAGGAGAAGAGGGCGGTGGTCGATGCCACCATGTTGGAGTGTATGGCATGTCACCGCGAAGATATATCTTGGGTACATAACCAATCTCGTCATTTTAGCTCAATTAGACATAAAAATGAATATAGAGGTAAAAGAACACTCGCTATCGGCATAATGGGGGGAGGGATAGTCCAATGGATTAGGACGGCACTCCCCCTATGTCCATGCCAACACCTAGAACAAATAAATAGCTAAGATAGAGGTGTGCATGCAAGGTAGTCAACCAACGCTCCTAGAATCCACGATATTTAGCTCATGCCTCAAAAATGTGAACCTCGCTTCATCAAGTGGCTTCGTGAACATGTCGGCGAGTTGAATCTTCGTGGGAATATAACCAAGCTCAATGTCACCCCGGTTGATGTGATCTCGAATAAAGTGATAGCGAATCTCAATATGCTTCGTTCTTTAGTGCTCCACCGGGTTGTGACCAATCTTGATAGCACTTTCATTGTCACATAAAAGAGGCACTTTGTCACAAAGGACACCGTATTCCTTTAAAGTTTGCCTCATCCAAAGTAATTGAGTACAAGCACTAGCGGCCGCCACATACTCGGCTTCGGTGGTAGATAAGGATATGCAATTTTGCTTCTTGGAGGACCAACTCACCAAAGATTTCCCAAGAAATTGACATGCACCGGAAGTAGACTTCCTATCATCCTTGCAACCGGCCCAATCCGAATCCGTGTAACCGGCAAGAGAGAAGTTGGACCCCCTAGGATACCACAAACCAAACCTTGGGGTATGAACCAAATATCGGAAGATTCGATTCACCGCTATCAAGTGACTTTCTTTAGGAGCCGCTTGATACCTTGCACACACTCCTACACTCAACACAATATCGGGTCTAGATGCACAAAGATAAAGCAAAGAACCAATCATAGAGCGATAGAGTTTTTGATCGACATCTTTACCCTTTGGACTAAGTTCAAGATGGCATTTGGTGTCCATAGGAAACCTCTTCTCTTTTGCATCTTGCATCTTGAACCTCTTGAGCATATCTTGGATGTATTTGGCTTGAGAGATGAAAGTCCCTCCACTTAATTGCTTGATTTCAAAACCAAGAAAGAATTTCAACTCTCCCATCATAGACATCTCGAATCTATCGGTCATAAGCTTTGAAAATTCATCATTAAAAGCTTTGTTAGATGAGCCAAAGATAATATCATCAACATAAAGTTGACATATGAAAAGTTCCCCTTTTACCCTCTTTGTGAAGAGAGTGGGATCGATTTGCCCCACTTCAAAGCCACGGTCTAGCAATAGCTCTCTTAGGTGCTCATACCAAGCTCGAGGTGCTTGTTTGAGACCATAGAGGGCCTTATCAAGCTTGTAGACATGGTTTGGGAAGTGTGGGTCCTCAAATCCCGGAGGTTGCTTTACATATACCAACTCTTTTAAGGGACCATTAAGAAATGCACTCTTCACATCCATTTGTTGCAACTTAAAATTAAAATGAGATGCATAGGCAAGTAGGATACGGATGGACTCAAGACGAGCCACGGGAGCATAGGTCTCTCCAAAATCAATGCCTTCAACTTGAGAGTACCCTTGAGCTACCAATCTCGCCTTGTTCCTTACAACCAATCCATGCTCATCTTGCTTGTTCTTGAATATCCACTTGGTGCCAATAACATTGCGGCAATCCTTTGGTTTTTCTACTAGATTCCATACTTTGTTGCGCTTGAAGTTGTTGAGTTCTTCATGCATGGCTTCCAACCAATCCGGATCTTCAAGTGCTTCAAACACCTTCTTTGGTTCAATCATAGAGATATGAGCTTGATGTTCACTAAAGCTTGCCAATTGACTTCTTGTGGAGACCTTGCGAGATACATCACCAATGATGGCTTCAAGCTTGTGACACTTGATTTCCAAGTTTCTCTTGACTCTTTCTTGACGACGGGTTTCAATATCCCCATTGTTGCGTGGGATTTCGGCTTGATCACCTAGATCATCTGAGTCCCCGTCTTGACGGTCTTGATGAGCATTGCCATCTTGTTGCACATTTTCAATGATGGGAGAAGATGGATGCTCTTGCTCTTGATCTTGACTAGGGTTGAGAATAGGAGTTCTTGAGTCTTGAGAGACCTCTTGGTCAACTTGAAGACGAACTTGATCTTGTTCTTGGATAGGTGTCTCAATTGCTTCCCTAGAGGGTGCCACTTCAACTTGTGATGATGGAATCTCCACTTGAGTGGAGCTTGTACTTCCTTGAGGAGGCTCATGATGAATCTCGATGGGGCGATGAAATCCAACACCCATCCTTTGTATTGCATCTTGAGGTTCCTCGTTATCTACATCACAAACATGAAATTGCGCCACTTGGGAGCCGTCATTCTCATCAAACCTCACACTACACGATTCTACAACTCTCCCTAAGGATTTGTCATAGACTCTATAAGTGTGAGAGTTTGCGCCATACCCAACAAGAACACCTTCTAAGGCTTTAAATTCAAACTTAGAAAGATGTACACCTTTGATTTTGTAGAAACACTTACAACCAAAGACTCGATAGTAGGAGATGTTGGGCTTGTTGCCGGTAAGCATTTCATATGGAGTTTCCTTCTTCCCTTTGCGAAAGAATAACCGGTTGGAGGAGTGACACGCCGTGGAGATAGCTTCGGCCCACAAGAAGAGTGGAGACTTAAACTCCGCCAACATGGACCTAGCCATATCCATAAGAGTCCGGTTCTTCCTCTCGGCTACACCGTTTTGTTGAGGAGTATATGCGGCGGAGTATTGATGTCGAATTCCCTCGTCGCTAAGAAACTCATTTAGGGTGTAGTTCTTGAACTCGGAGCCATTGTCACTTCTAATGGCCAATATGGGAAGATTGTGTTGACGTTGAACTTCATTGGAGAAATCGATGATGGTTTGTTGAGTTTCATCCTTCGTCTTGAAGAAGAAAACCCAAGTGAATCTTGAATAGTCATCGACAATCACCAAACAATATTTCTTCCCACCAAGGCTAGGTTGAGGTACGGCACCAAAAAGGTCAACATGAAGAAGTTCCAATACCCTTGATGATGAGATGATGGTCTTGCTTGGGTGGGGAGAATCATGCATCTTTCCTTCAACACAAGCCCTACAAAGACGATCTCTAGAAAAAGAAATATTCTCATTTAGTCCAAGAATGTGGCCACCCTTGTGAAGACTTTGCAAAGTTCTCATATTGACATGGGACAAGCGGCGATGCCACAACCACCCCACGTCGGCCTTTCCGAATAGGCATATTGCTTGAGTGTTGGTTGACCCCGAAAAGTCTACCACAAACAACTCATTTTCAACATGCCCAACGAACATGACCTTTAGAGTCTTGCTCCTCAAGAGTACCACCATATCAAGAGTAAAATAGACATCAAAGTTCATCTTATTAAGAGCACGAACGGACATAAGATTGTAACCTAGAGACTCAACAAGCATGACATTTACAAGGGTGATATCCCTTGCAACTACCACCTTGCCAAGACTCTTTACCTCGGCTTTGGACTTGTCACCATAAGAGACGGTTGAGTGATTTAAATTTGGTCTCAACTCCGTCATGATCTCCTTGCTTCCGGTCATATGACTAGTGCATCCACTATCAATCACCCATTTAGATCCACCGGAAGCATAGTCCTACAAGAAATCATTTCTTGCATTTAGGTACCCATTTTTCAATGGGTCCCTTTCGGTTAGCAACAAGGGTCTTAGGAACCCAAATAGAGTAGTCAATGTAACCATCATAAGGACCAACATATTTTGCATAAACATCGCCATAATAATCAACATAAAGAATGTAGTTGGGATTGTTATGCCCCGCAAAGTCACTACGAGTGGTCTTGCCCCTAGTGGCATTACCACTCGCAATGTTAGTCTTAGCTTGTGCCGGCTTGGTCTTGTTCTCCTTGGTGTTGCTCACCTTCTTCTTTGCCTCGGCCACATACCCAAGACCTTCCTTTCCTTTGTGTGGTTTTAGCTTAAACAAATAAGCAAAACCCTTATCATTAACTTTAGGAATAGAGGTCTTAGCATGATCCACCTTTAACCTAGCATTTTCTTCAATGACATTTTCATGAGCACGAGGAAGAATGGTTACGCTAGTTGAGCAAGTTTTAGGGAGTTGAGTTTGGAGTTGCTCATGTGACTTCACAAGGATGGAGTGGGTCGTTTTCAAGACCTTGTGAGCTTTATCAAGCTTCTCCATATCCTCAAGAAGTATAGCATTTGCAACCCCAAGTTCAACTTTCTCCTTTTTAATCACTTTATATTTGGCAAAAACATGATCTCTATCCTTAATGATTTTACTAATGATTTCATCATTTTTAGCATCAAGAGATTCAAGTCTTTCCTCTAGAGTGGTTCTATATTCACTTTCTTCATCAAGAGAGCTATTTAAGGATGCTATGGAAGCATTCAAGGAAGCAATGGTGAGAGAATCCTCTCTCTCAATCTTACTCTTTTCTTGAAGAAGTTCTTCGGCCGCACATAGTTGTCTCATGAGAGACTCAACATGTTCCTTGGCCTCACCTTGCAAGTTAGTCACAAAAGTATCGAAGGCAACTAGTTCCTTCTTAATCTCAAGACTAGATTGATCATGCATAGTCTTAGGAGAAGGGGATGATACCTCGGTGACATGAGCCATGAGGCAACGAGCGGTGTTGATGGAGAGGTTCTCATTGGGGGATTCAAAGAGAGATGATGATGAAGTGGAGACAATGGCCAATGCGGCTACCTCTTTGTTAGGTGCATCTTCATCTTCGGAATCACTTGTGGCATATTCCTCTTGTGCCACCAACACAATTCTCGGTGCCTTC
Organism: Poa annua; assembly: GCA_026929855.1. NCBI lineage: Eukaryota > Viridiplantae > Streptophyta > Magnoliopsida > Poales > Poaceae > Poa > Poa annua. Next base: position 87,448,802 of record CM049430.1, read on the forward strand.
TTGAAGAAGGGCTTTCTAGGTCTTGCGGGCTTCTTTTGAATCAACTTGGAGTGATCCTTTGGGATAAGCTTCCCACCATTTTGCTCACGGTTCTCATAAGGGCACTCTCTTATGTAGTGGTTCTTGTCATGACAATTGTAGCATGTCTTTGTCCTTGAGGCAAGCTCTTTCTTGCCACTTGTGTTGTTCTCTCGATCAACTCGAGCTTTAGCACTAGCCGGGTCATTCCAAAACACTCTTGTGGCAAGTGCAATGTGACCATTGAGGGCTTGCTCAAGATCATGTGGAGCAATGTTGCTTGGACAAGCTTCAACTTCATCATTGGCATCTAGGCAAGTCACTTTGGCCTTCAAGGCAAGAGAGGGACCTTGTCTCATTCCCATGGCCCTAGCACGGTTATCTTCGGCATTCTTGGTGGCAACCTTGGAGGCTTGAACTTCTTGCATAACTTCATGGGAAGACAATTGAAGGTAGTTGTATCTTCCTTGAATAGACTTCAACTCCATTGGCTCCGAGGGCAAGAGAGCATTCTCATACTTCCTCTTGACCCAAGCATCGTCAACATATGTTGCTCCCACATCATAAAAGGCTTTGGCAAGAGTCTTGAGTCTACCATACATCTCTTCATGGGTCTCGTTGTCAAGCATGTAGAAACCTTCGGCGGCATTGCTCAAAGATTCATATCTATTTCTCTTCATGCTTTCATTTCCAAGGAAGGCACGCTCAAGACAATCCCAAGCTTCTTTGGCGGTGGTGGCATGTAGAACATGATGCTTGTCGGTGTCGCTCAAGGAGAGTTCAATCATATGGAGAGCGGAAGCGTTTAGTTGCTTTTCGGCGAACTCTCTCTTGGTCATGTTGCTTGGATCCTCCACAGTGTATCCTTCTTCAATAATCCTCCAAAGCTCGATGGAGGCACTGTTGACATGAGATTTCATTGAGCGTTGCCAACTAGCAAAAGCTAATGCATTGAGCTTAGGTGGGGGACCTAAAGGGTTTATGCGGGTAGTAATAATTGGATCGGGAGAGTACCATCCCCGAACGGCATGATACTCTTCCTTTTCCTCATGCGAGTTGGGAGATGACTTAGGCTTATCATTTGCTTTCATCTCCTTCTCTTTTTGCTCTTTATCCTCCTTGGGTCCACCCTCATCGGAGTTAGAGGCTTTTTCAAGCGGGATGAAATCCGAGGGCTTGTTGTTAATGAGTTTATTGAGCAAGTCACGAAACTCATTAAACCTAGCATCCATGGAAGATGTCAAAGTTGTTTCCAAAGCTTTGATATCGGCCATGGATGCCGCGGTGGCTTGGTCCCTTTTAAGGGACTCATTAGCCTCGGCAAGCCTTGCGGTCTCATCCTCACTTTGTGTCATACTTCTCTTAGGCGGTTAAACCCGAAAAGAGAGCCTTAGCTCTGATACCAATTGAAAGGATCGGTATGACACCTAGAGGGGGGGGGGGGTGAATAGGTGCTAATTCAATTTTAGTTATTTTTCAATTTAGGCTTGACACAAAAAGTAAATTCACTAGATATGCAACTAAGGTGAATTTCCTATAAGACAAGCTAGCAACTAAGCAAGATATAATAAGGCAATAAATAAGGATAGAAGTAACCGAAGTGAAGACACGAGACGACAAGGATGTATTCCCGAGTTCCTCCCTTGAATGGGAGTACGTCTCGTTGGAGAGGTGTGAACCAACACAATGGTTCAACGGCCACAAAGGCCTCACCCTAATCTCCGGTGAACCGCACCACAAAGGTTTGGTCCACTTTCCACTATCGGAATCCTTCGAGGCGGAATCCGGAGCCTTTACAACAACGATACGGGGCACGACCCACAAAGGGCTTGGGGGCTCCCGAACAGCTACAATCTGTCACAAAGACAATAGGTAAGTACAACAATGGGCTAGGTTTCCTAGTGGAAGCCCTAGCAAGTGTTCCCTCAAGTGAATGAGGGGGAAAAGAAGAACGACTCGGTGAAGATGTAGATCGGGGCTTCCTCCTTCAATCCTCCAAAGGTCAACGAGTTTGGGTGGGAGGATTGGGAGAGCTTGGAGCTTTTAGCTTTGCATCAATGGAGGTGAGAGAGTGTAGAAGCTCACTTCTTCAAAGGTAGGTGAAGGGGTCCTTTTATAGCCCCTTCAAATTCTGGCCGTTTGGAGCAATAACTCCCGCAGCGGTACTACCGCTGGACCCGGCGGTAGTACCGCTGGGCCTTTGAATTCAGCCGTTGCCCGCTTCACGCGCTTCTGATAAGTCCAAACTTCACGCAGCGGTACTACCGCTCGGGAGGCCGGTAGTACCGCTGGGGAGAGCGGTAGTACCGCTCCGGTACCGCTGGAGGTACCGCTCTGAGAAACAGAAGGCCGAAAACGGCGGTACCTCCGGCGGTACCGCCAGCGGCATCTTGACTTCGCGCTGGTCCTGCGAACTTGTAAAAACACGCAGCGGTACTACCGCTGGAAGGGCCGGTAGTACCGCTGCACAACGGTAGTACCGCTCAGGTACCGCTGGGGGTACCGCACCGCGCAACAGAGCGCCGAAATCGGCGGTAGCTCGGGCGGTACCGCCAGCGGCGGTACTACCGCTGGAAGTGCCGGTAGTACCGCTGCGCAACGGTAGTACCGCTCAGGTACCGCTGGGGGTACCGCACCGCGCAACAGAGCGCCGAAAACGGCGGTAGCTCGGGCGGTACCGCCAGCGGTAGCCAAGGCCCGAGCATCCAGTGCAGCGGTACTACCGCTGATGCCGGCGGTACTACCGCTGCCTGGAGCAAGGCTTGCTAGATAGCTTTCGCAGCGCCCGTTTCGATCGTTTCCTTTTTGCTAGAATCTTAGATACACCCTGCAACTTTAATAGCCATGTTAGAACACATATTGTGTTGTCATTAGCACCAAAACAAGGGTCAATTAGAAGATGCTCTTTCACCCTCCATGGTGCTTTGTTGTTATCAGATGTAACCCAGCTATGACTCATGAACTTGCGCATGTTTGGGACATCTTTCCCTGTATAGGTTGGCACGATTCTTCCGTCCCACAACTGTGCATTAGCAATTGTGCATAAACCGCAGTCGTGGCTTTTAAAAAGGAAAATAGCAGTTAGAAGTGCGTTTATAAATGTTTATTTTCCAAAAAGAAATGCATTATAAAAAGTTGCTGCAAGAGCATTAAAAAAAAGCGTAACTGGGCAACTTTTCTAATTTGGCCACCGTTGTTATATGCTGGTCAAACATTTATCACAGATTAGGGTAAAAAAACATGAGAATAGTGTGAGGGCAATTTTGATCAGTTTTTCGGACACCTATGACCTCTAACTTGGCAACTTTGTCATAGTTCTTGGCAACTATGATCATATAATGGGCAACTATAATCATATGCTGAGCCACCATATATCATAGAGAATGTAAAAAAAACTACTGCAGGATTAGGCTGTACTAAATAAGGTAAAAAAAATACAACAGAGGGGGAGTTTTGTATGCTTACTTTGTTATTTGTCTTGGAACAGGTATTTCTACGAGGGGGAACGGGTCCAGCTTTACTTTAGACTTGACATAGTTGTCATCCCAAATGCTGCGAATGGAAGATATTATCCTTAGTGCGCAATCCTTTAAAGCCCGATCTTGTAGAGTCCGCCATGAATCAAGCACTTCAAACTTCCTGTCTCTGATGTTGATATTCAGAATCCAGTAGTGGTTCACTGGATCTTTTGCCTTTGGGTCCAGACACTCCATGACAGGAAGCATGACCTGTTATATAAAAAACAGATTATTTCGAGGCCAAGGTAAAAATTGTGTTACAAAGTAAAACAACTGTTGAAAGTGTTTCCAAAAACAGCAAATTGTTGCTTTTTTAAAAAGTCTAACTAGTTGCTTAAGTAAACATAAACAGTTGCTGATCTCAACATATATTGTTGCCTGAGTTAGTATTTAAGTTGCCTAAATGAACATAAATAGTTGCTGATTTCAGGCATAACACACATGTTTGATCCCCCAGGAAACTAACCATGTCTTGTTTGTCTAGACGTCGTTGAGCACTGAACAATTTGTTGATTTCAGCTCCTGACGACTGTAGCTGCTGAAAGCGTGTCTGCATAGAAATTGATCTAGTTAGCAACAACTAAAAAAAAGTGAACACACATATTGGCAAAAAAGGATGGCTAGACTTAAATAACGAAAGATAAAAGCTAGCAATAATGAACTCACTGCAATCCTCAAAGGCATTATGATCTTCCTCGATAAAGCAGGCAAGTTGTTTGCAATTTGCAAGAAACCTACTTCCATTACAGAATTGTGCAACCATCCCTCTGGTTTCACCGAATCTGCTAGTTCCTTTAGTGTGATGAAGTAGCCGTTGAAGTTTACAACAGGTGGGCTGAGATAGATTTAAAAAGTTAGCAATTAAAAAGCAGCTTACAAAAAGCAACTAAGCCAGATTACGTCGGCAATCAGACATGCATAAAGTATGGAACAAAAAAATCAGTTTGGCAACACTGCAAAAAAGGACAAACAAGTACCTTTTGAAGTCCTGCTTGCTTCTTGTGTTTCTTCCACCATGCAAAATGACTAATGCATATAGCTTATTAATCTCAGGGGTGCAAACAAAATGCTTCTTGCATCCATCATCCACATATGATTGCATGTGAGCCGGGGGTTTATAATTCTCCTGGCATGAATTTTGTTGCCTGATGATGAGCTATTGGTTCCATCAGATACAGAGTCTCCATTTTGGACAATGGTTTGCTTTGCTGGTGTTTCAAAATCTGATGTTGAGGCTACAACGGTAGCTGTGAAATTTTGTTGCTCTTTCAGTTTTGACTGTCTCTCAGCCTCAATACATGCTCTAACTAAATCATCTGCGTCTAGTTGCTCAAAAAGTTCGTCGCTGGCCTCGCATAAGGCTGCCGCTGAATCTATGGTGGATTGAATAGGAAAATCAAATTTTGGCCCTAGGCTGAAGCTTGGGGGGTCACAGTATCCTTCGCCAATGCACTTCTTTCGAACATCGCTTGCTATGGCTTGATCAGTTGCTGGATTGGTCGTTGTTGATAACCCATATCTGTTGCTTGGAGGAGTTACTTTTTTCAGAATATCAGCCAGGTCTTTAGCCGTCACAGAATGCCTTTTTGCTTGTGCCGGAGAAGGTGGAGGGCAACTCTGAAGCGTGTGCTTGGAATGTTTTAGCTGCGACGTTCCGCATACAGATGATGCTGCTGCCTGCGACATGTATGATGTTGCGTGAACCTTGTATGTTCTTGCCTGTGCAGTTGATGGTGTTGCATGTGCAGTATGTGTTGCTGAATGTGACATGTATGATGTTGCCTGAACCCTGCATGTTGTGGCCTGTGCAGTTGATTTTGTTGCCTGGGTGGTTGGTGTTTTTGCCTGTGACATGTAAGATGGGTTATAAGAAGCTGTTGCTGGGCTTTCATCCCAGATTACCTCTGATCCACATCGCATCTCAGATGGTGCACAAGTTGTCCTGCTTTCATCCCATATTACCTCTGATCCACCACGCGTCTCAGATGGTGCACAAGTTGTCCTGGCGTGTGATAAAGGGCTGGCGTCCCAAATGACTGATTTAGTTGCCTCTTGCTCCATTGAAGTTGTTCCACATGTTTTTGCAGGTGTCTGATATGTGAATGTATTTCTAGTATTCTGGAGTCTAATTTGGTGCTCTTCTGAAACTACTGTTGCCGCATTGTTTTTCCCAGAGCATTCAGGACCCCCGCTTATTGTCCTCCGCTGCCTAGCCATGGCTCTCCTCTCGCTAATCTCTTTGAGAACCATGGTTGCTGATTTCCCTGCATAGCATTTAGTTGTATCTTTCCCTGCCATGAGTGATTCTTCAAACCACTCATTGTATGTACCTTGAGACCAGACTCCACTCAGCTTCATTTCATCTGGCTCTTCTACGGGGATTGCTAATCGGTCGATCAAATCATCAAATTTGTACATTTTAGACCAGGATGTTGGCGTCTCGTCCCAAATAAATGGCAACTCTAGTTGCGGGACATGAGGGTATTTGCTTTACTTCTCCATCATGCATATATCCAAAAGAGAGATATCACCCCCCAATGGTGATGCGCTGTTGTTGTTACCTGTCTCCCCTTTTGTGTTATCTTTGGATCTCTTGGACCTAGTCCTGACATAGTACTGCCCTGGGGGTATCTTGTCGCCAGGATCGTCTCCATCTTGCCTGTCATCTGATGCTCCCCCTCTTGCACTCCCATCATCGTTTCCCCCAGCAGCATCATTGTCATTGTCCCTGTTGCTTGGGTCTCCCTGAGCTTCATCATGATCCGCTGTATCTTCATCTTCCTTCTCCTCATCAGTATCATTGTTGTTTTCACTCTGCTCTTGCTCCTCTTCCTCAGCCTCTACGTTGCCTGTCCCATCATCATGGTCCTCGTCATCGTCATCTTCGTATGTGTCTTTTTTTTTGTGCTTTCTGTCAAAAAAATGAAAGTGAGCAACATTAATAAGGTATAAAAACACAAGTGTACATCAACATTGATAATTATAAAAGAAACTACTACTGGTAGGTTGGGCAATTTAGTAAGTGAGTTTGTGTAAAAAACATCAGCAGTAATAAAAATACCAAATAAAAATCTCATGGCATATAAGCAACTAGTACTGCTTGTGCTGGCAAATTATAGATACTAAATGAGCAACTTAACCTTCAGTTATGTGCAAAAATGTATAAGCTTAAACAGTAGAACTGAGTAATTCAAACATACCCTGTGTCATCTTCGCTGTCAGCGTCCTCTGGTTCGGTATCTTCACTGTCATCTTCTTCTTGGCTTTCTTCATCTGCATGGATGATGTTCTTCCCACGGGTTCCTGTGCGCTGCTTCTTTGTCTTTCCCTGCTCATTAGCACCTGTAGTGCGTTTATTCCTGGAGTTGTCTGCTTGTTCCAACTTGCCCACGCCTTGCACAAATTTAGCAAGAGATCCCTCGAATTCCGAACACAAACCGTGAATGAGCACTCCCAATTTCCTCTTTTTCTGCATTACATTTGTGCGCATGAGGAACAAACTTTGAAAAATGAAGCAACTTTTATATTGTACTAATCAGCTAGGTGACAAATTAAACACAGTACAAAAAAGTGTTAAATGTCATTAACAATATGAGCAACTAATTATGTTTATTTAAGCAACATATATGTCATGATCAGCAACTAAGTAGATTTAAAAAAAAATGACCAACCGTTTGAAAAAAAGTAAAAATAGAAGTAGCATGAACTCACGCTCTGATTGTAGTTTCCAGGTAGATTTGCGTTCACAAATTGCTCTGCCTTAAGCAATCCCCCAAAAAAGCCGATTTGGGTTGTATTTCTGAACTTCTCTTTAAGCTGTTTTTGTAGTGAAGAGATGATTACAACATTAACAAAAACAAAAAAAAGACAAAAAACTTCACAAAGAAAAAACACAGAAACAAGTAATTTAGTGATACAAGATTGATGAAGATAAAGCTCACTTGTAACTTCCCAAAAACTCCAGGAGCAATTCTGTCCTTCTTCATAACCTTCTTTACCAAGTCAGAGTTCCAAGCGTTTATGCGAGGCATGCAATCACTAATTAGCTCGTCAACGACCAGTGAATCTAGGTACCGCATCTAGTTAAAAAGTGTCATTCAGAGGAAAAGTTAGTAAAAAAAAGCAAAACATGTACAGAAAAATAAGCATCATGGCAATTTTTGGTCAATTCTATGCAACAGAAGTTGCATTTCTGTGCAATTATTGTACAGGTTAAAAGTAATTTGGCAAAAGTTTCAGTATATCTAAGCAACTAAAACATATAGCATGATTCCGGAAACAAAAACAGTACAAGCATGCGCCTATTATCCAAAAAAAGTCAAGCAGCTAAATCTAAGCAACTTCTCCGCATAGAGCAAATCATTCATAACACAAAAAAAGTACATTAACAAACTAGGGTTAAAAAATTAGAACCATGAGAACAAAACAAAGCGGATGGAGCGGTTGGATGCTTACTACTAGGTCGTAAACACAGCAGCACACTGACTTCTTATTGTTCTTCAATCCTAAGAATGCTTGCTTTATTTGATCAACAACAAATTGAGAAATGTTCATTCGTTCTAGCTGGTCCAGGTCACAAACCGCTACGTAACACCGAGGGCTAACTTTAAGACCAGTAGTTGGTGCGAGAAAGCAATCGAATGCTACAACAGCCCATGCTCCCACAAACTTATCACCAAAATCCCCTTTCAATTTGTCTTTAATCATCGTACACCAAGCTGTCAAATCAGGAGCAGTGCTTTGTTTGAAACCATATTCAGCATTGATTGCCTTTACAACTTCTGCATTAATCTCCCACACAACCTTCATGCCTGAATTTGGCAACCCCCACATGTCAGAGACGCTATTTGCATCAACAGGAACACTCCCCCTGTTGGGAATCACAAGCTCTGACTTGTCAGGATCATAACACCTCATGACCCATTGACTGAGGTCAGCTGGCATTGTTGGAGCTTCAATTGCAAGCAATCCACCAAAGTGCCTATCAATGAGGGCACATTTTTGTTGGCTGCTTAGATTCTTATTCAGAGCCACAAGCCTTGATGGGGATGCCCTGTTTCTTAGAGTCTGTTGATACAAAAAAACACAAAAAAGACATGAGGGACATTGTCATATTTAAAAGGACTTACCATACAGCCAAAAGGAAAGTATAATGCCATGCAGATACCATGCACGAAACTAGTAGCCAATCTGGTTAATACCACAACTAGTAGTTTGAGGCAAAAAACTACTAGTTATTAGGCAAAACATACTATCTCTTAGGCAAACACAAAAAGAAATGGATCAACACATTAGAAAAAAGTGGTGGGCATATTTAAGCAACTTTGGTAAGCAAAAAAGAAGCATCATCAATATCTCGTGACTAAGCAATTATGCTGCCGTTTTCTGGCAAACAAATAAACACATAAGTATATTTGGTGGCTTACATCTGATGGGTCATCCTTTGATTTCTCTTTATCTTTAGGGTTTGCTGGCTCACTGTCTGCCTCCTTTCCAACCAAATCAGGATACTTCCTTTTAGGAGCTTTCCCACGCATCGATGCTTGCTTCTGATTCCGCTTAAAACCAGCCTCCTACGTATAGACATCATTTAATGAAAAAGAAAACAGACAACAAAAATGTGCTCATGAGAAACAGAGAAACTGACTGGAAAAAACTTACTATCCCTTTCCCCTTAACAGTCCCAGGATCCGAACTTGGCGCTGGATCTCCACTGCTAGCCATGAAACCTAAAGGGAGCAAAAAATATAAATGGACAAAGTGAGTATTAACACACTGTTTTTGAAAAAAGAAACTAACCCTAACCATACAACCTATCCATACAACCTTAAAAAAATAACTTAGTGAGTTGGTAAACACCTCTAAACCCTAAAAACAAACTAGTAGTGCCCTGTTGTTTATTAAAATTTCTACCCAACTTCTGTCAACTGTCTACTTCACTTCTGTCAACTGTCTACTTCACTTCTGGCAACTGTCTTCTTCACTTCTGGCAACTGCTCTCACTAAAAACGTCTAGCAACTCGCAGATGACGAAAAATGTGCAACACAAACTGCTGCTGCATTTCTGGCAAGTACGACATGCATTTCGGGCAACTACGACTGTACTTTTGGCACCTACGACTGTATTTCTAGCAACTGCCCTCTACACAACTAGGCAACAACAACAAAAAGATGTACAGAGTTTTAATCGAAAAGTACAATAATTACTGCACAAAAACCCCGACAACAACGTGCTGATTCCATTCTATTCAACTGAAATCGTCCATCAAATCTGTCTGAAAACCCCAAAATGAACAGATCAAAGGTCGTGCCCCTTCCGTGGAGTGGAGATGCTCACCAGCAGATCATCCGACCGGAGAAAAGCTACCCCTCACTGCCGTCGCACCTCCGCGTCAACCGCCTTGTCGTCGCTGCTCCGCCCTTGCCGCCGCAGCTACAAACCACCACCGCCAAAACGCGCCGCTGCTCCGCTCCGCCGACTTAGCCCGCGCTGCTCCGCACCACCGCCCCTCCAACCGCTGTTCTCCGCCTCTCTACCCCGCTACAGGAATACCTCGCATCTGGTGGCGGTAGTAACAAGGTGAAGGTGGATCCGGAAATGGCGACGGAGCCTGCCGGATTTTGGGGGAGGATCTCGCGCGGAGAGAAGAACGGAGCGCGCCCGATTTTGTGGAGCAGGATTTGGGGGATAAAATGCGCGACGTGGGAGGTTTGGGCAAAATAAATGCAACCGCACGTGGCCCCCGCCCGACCATGTGCATCGAGAGAATCGGGCGGCTCGCGACCGGCCGTTTTTTCTCTCCGTTTGACGCGCGCGCGAGAATAAGCACTTCCGTTAAAAAATTAGTTCTTAAAAATCCGGGGGCTTTTTTGTAAAAAAATGTCCATAGTGGCAACCAACTGGCAGAAACGTGTCACGTGCCGAGTAGATTTGTCTGAATTTGCTCCAATCTGACAAATTTGTGTACCACTCCAACTCCATTTTCATGTTCTTGTATGATTCTGCTCCCACCTGACAAGTTGTTGTATGGCTGGTGCTAATACCTCTTTTTCTATTCTACGTTTTTACTTCATGTGTTCCAAACGGGCCATCTCCGATCGGAATTAGACGTCCCTCCAATAAATGAATCTATATAATTACCGCATATCTAGATACACTCACTTTCCTTTTGTATCAAATAAAACAATATCTTTCCTCTTATGTTGTGATGATAGATTATTCAAGATAAAATTTTTGTTACTTCAAACGTTTCTTATTAATTTCTAAAAAAAATATTCGTGGATGCGGCAAAACAAATTGTTCCAGAAATCCATGTCTACTGGATTTGGCGAAACAACCATTTAAAATACTCTGAATTCCGTACGGACAAGTCATCTTCACCCCCGAACTCATATGCTCCCACGTGGATAGTAAAGAAAATAACAAACACTATTAAAAGTTTGTTTTACTACAGTGAACATGAATCTGTGTTCTAACTTCATAAGACAAATTTTCCGCGAGATATTATGTGTAGTGGTATTTGAAAAAGTTTCATGTGTGGGAAGTGTTCAGACTTGAGAGGCGAAGCGTCCAACTCCAACACGACCCCCTCTTTTCCCCTCATCCACAACCCCTTCCGGGAGCTCGAGACCTGCTACAGCTAGGGATGACACGCGCCGCTGCCGCCAGCCTCCGCGGCCTGGTCGGCATTGCGGCGGCGGGCCGGCGGGAGGTGAGCGCCTCCGTCCATGGCCGTGGCGCCTCGCCCGGGTGGCGCGGGTTCCGTGCCGTGGCCCCAGGCTCCGGGGGCTGGACGGCGCCTGAATCCCCCTCCTCTTCGTCCTCGCCGGCTCCAGCACAGCTGCAGCCGCGGCGCGGCGCGGCGGTGCTGCGTGGCTTGATTAGCGGCAGCTTCGATAGGTAAATCTAATGGTCATATTCTTGCTCTCCTAGTTGGTTAATGCTTGATGCCTACATCCGGGTAAAATGCTAGGGATTGTCCCAATACCACTTATTCTCAAGTGTGTGCAATATTACAGTGTAACTTTTTACAATCCTAGTAGTGCGGGCCACGGCATTTCATCTTAAATACTTCTAAGTTTCTAAAAGAAAATACACACATCATGATTAAGTTTACCTTCAGCTTCATGCCATTTACCTCTAGGTAGCTTGTATACTGGTAAAACAAACCTCTAGGTAGCTTGTACAATGCAAACAGGTTGACATAGCGTTTGGAACGATGTAATACAGTGAGGACGGTAAGCTGAGCTGTGGATACTCGACTTTCAAGGGGAGGAGATCTACTATGGAGGATCGCTATGATGTAAAGTTTGCTAAAATTGAGGGACAGACAGTTAGCCTGTTCGGTGTATTTGATGGTACTGTCTTTGAACTTGCTTTCATTATCTTGTGATTCCTGGTCTACCATGTCTATGCTTACAAACATTTGGTATAATAGGCCATGCAGGACCACTTGCGGCTGAATACCTAAAGGAACATCTGCTTGACAACCTTATGAAGCATCCTCAGTTCCTGGAAAACCCAAAGCTGGCTCTGAGTGAGTAATGTCTTCTTCCTTCTGTTTGGCTATACCATTTTGCATAGTAAGGCCCTTCACAGTGGCACGTAATACTTATCTTCTTATCATTTTTTTATTACTTTTGCAGAGACAACCTTCCTGAAAACTGATGCTGATTTCTTAGAGTCGGTATCCATTCCTTATAGGCAGGATGGTTCGACAGCTTTGACTGCTGTATTGGTCGGTGACCAATTATATGTTGCAAACGTTGGCGATTCGCGTGCTATTGCTTTAAAAGGTGGCAAAGGTAATTTTTCTTACCGTATTGCTTTTTTAGTAAGCATCCTTCTTTCTTATATCCAATACCACTAACAGCTACCGATGCTTAGTATACCCTGAAACTCTCTTTCATCTAGTGGCTAGATATCCTTGTAATCTTGTTAGTATTCCCTCCGATCCATATTGATTGTTGCTGAATAAGATGTATCTAGACATGTTTTATTCTACTAGATACATCCGATTCAGTGACTATTAATATGGATTGGATGGAGTAGTAGATTTAAACTTTCTTACTTCAAAAGGAGGCAAAGGTAACATTTTCTGATCTTGTTGTTTTGTTAGTAAACATCATTCTTTCTGATATCCAGTACGACTTATAGCCAGTAGCTACCAATGCTTAGTATACCCTGAAACTCTTTGTAGTTCAGTGGATATCATATCATTTTACTCATTTACTGTAGTTAATAGTAGTTCCAAACTTGCTTAAATTATATTTTCTAGAGATTGGGCATGTCTCTTCCGAATACCTAAGGAGTGATTATTCATTTTTACTGCTGGTAAGGAATGAAAACTACTATGGCCTGCTAAAATTTATAAAGTGTTCACCTCAGATTTCTTAATACATTCGTGCATACTTGTTCTGTTGCTATATTGCACAACTGTGAACACTAATTAAGTAATTATTGTCTGGTTTTATCTTTAACCATGGAGCATATAACAAGACATGTTTATTTCTATGTTTCTAGCTATTCCACTCTCAGATGACCATAAACCTAACAGAAGAGATGAGCAAACGAGAATTGAGAATGCTGGAGGTAGAGTTATTTATGACGGTAAGAGTTCCTAATCCTTATAACGATTTTTAATATTAGCCAGCTTCAGCTTAATTCAATGTGGGAAACTGGACAAAATCAAGCTTATTACCTCAAGGCAACTTTTTTTTTTGTGAGGCATCAACATGGAGCTTTAAGCCACCTGAACTTTTTCTTACTCAAATCCAAAGTTAAAATGTTGACACTACGCAACTAATTATGTGCATGTCTAATTATTGTTTGTCCTATTTTTCTAGTAGTTGAAGGTTCATTACAAGCACTGTACAATTATTGTTTGTTCTTCTGTTTCCTTATGAGCTCTTCTGCAGGTTATACTTGGAGAGTTGATGGAATTCTTGCAATGTCTCGTGCATTTGGCAATCGGGGATTGAAGAAATATGTTGTAGCAGAACCTGACATTCAGGTATCTAATATATGTTTAGTTCCGCATTAATTCCCAGTCCCTTAGGCCCCGCTTGGTTCGCCATTTTATTACCTCCGTGCGAGAAAACGGCGGCTAGTAGTGGAAAATTACGGACCATCGGAGGTGGGTAGAAAAATACAGGCCGTTTCCGGTCCAAATACAGCCTTCCCAAGCGGGATCTTAAATGTAATTAGCTCAGTACTTCAATGTTTACCGAGGAAGGACCTGATTTTCTCATGCTCTTTTTTTTGGTAGACCACAATATCCATTTCCATTCAGATGAGGAATAATGAATACCCACTTTACGAACCATTAGCCTGAATAGAAATGTTGAGTACCTACTTTAGGGACCATCATCCTGATAGGAAATGGATCCTGCAATGCTTCACAAGCTGTAAATTCAGTCCTTCAGTCCATCTAATCAAATACTGTCGTTTACTGAGTGATCTTGTTGAATCAAGCAGTTGCAATTTTATAGTTCTCCTGTAAATTTGTTCACTGATGGTACTCCCTCCGATCTGTTAAAACTGTCATGAAAAATGAACTGGTTACGTACATAGCACAGTACAAGTTACGGCACATTTTTAGGATCGGAGGGAGTAGTAGATTCTCGTCGTGGCCTGTACTGAAGTACTGAAGTTGCAAGCTCAATCTGGGTATCAATATTGCTCCTACAACTGGAAGGGCACCCCTGTCTATCACAATCTACCATAGGAACTTGTTTCAGTGGTGGGAGGAGCGTTCTTTTGTAGAATTTTTTTTCTCTTTATTTTTGGGAGTTTGAATATTGGGAAGGGCTACATCAATTTTGTGTGAGAGTCTGAGAAAGAACTCATTTTCCCGGTGTTTTAAGTGGGAAGTGAAAGAGTTGTCGGATGAAAACGAAGATCAAACATTAAGCCCTGTTCTAATAGTAATAGATGATATTGCTCTTATTTTGTAGTGGGTCATGTTGAAAATAATTATCTGGGTGTAACTATCATATGAGACTGCTTGGCAAGTCTTCAGGATTTTGCTATTGCTGAAGTTTTTTTTCTTTTCTGGAGAGGCATGTCAACACGTACATATGCAGATTACTTGGCAATAACGATAACCAACACTGTTACGATATTCTGTTTGTATCTTTGAACATTAAAGTGACAACAGTATTCATCATAAGATACAGTTTATTTTAAGAAAGCTTAATTGTGAAAAAAGGACAAAAAGCCTCAAGGAGTTAGCACTTAGCAGAACTTCACTGGAAGTGGTCTGTCCTAAAGTTTATTTGGATTCTCCAACTTCTGAAATGCAGGAATCGTTAGTAAAGTTATACTGTTAACAGTTAACACAGCTTCACTGAAGATCTTTCTGTTGGAAAAGCGTGTTAGGTGTCAATTGCTCAATCTTTAGTGGTGTTTTACTGTAAAAAATTGCAGGAAGCAGAGGTCAACAGTGATTGGGAATACCTGGTTCTTGCTACAGATGGCCTTTGGGATGTTGTGCAAAATGAGGTGAGGAGTATCTATTTTAATACGCACCTGTTTTAAAACACGCACACACACACACGCACACGCACACGCACACGCACACGCACACGCACACGCACACGCACACACACACACACACACACACACACACACGCACACCCGCACACGCGCACAGATAGTATATATGGTGAACACGGTCATCCATATCATTTTTACACAACTCATTTGGTCTATTGCTAATCAGTATTTTATGTCTTTTAACAACAAGGATGTTATTTCACTTGTGGGAGCAACAGACGGGATTGAGGCAGTGGCCGTGAAGCTGATGGAATTGGCCCACTCTCGGCACAGCTCAGATAACATCACATGCGTAGTGGTGCGGTTTCACCATTGAAAACCGTAGAATGTCCGGAAAAAAGTAGAATGTACTGATGGGGGCGAAGGTTTTGTTAGACTTGATATCCTGAAAGTATTTTTCTGTAGTTTGTGTAACGTAAAAGACTTCAACAGCTATAGAAGAGTGTTTCTTCTAGAAATGTGTACATCTTTTTTCTAGTGAAACTGCATCATTCCCGATTTTTCCTCTCCCAACTACACGTGGAGTGATCATGTCGAAAGAAGGAAATTCTCTCAGAACTTTTACAAGGTAGGTGTTCACACCACAATCTTCTACTAGCACTTTCTTCTGAACTGAAATATGCTACTAGCACTTCTTCTGAACTGAAATATGTTACTAGCACTCCCACTTATAAACTACTCAAAGCATGTGCAACACTAACAAGGGCAGACTTAAGGTTGGGGTAGGTGAGTTCAGCCAAACTCCAATTCAGTTAGAAAATGAACTGGTACTATTACTCAACGCACCAAACAAATTCACGATAGAATGTTCGAACTGGAACATATTACAAATTAACTGAACTCATCAGCTCATCCTTGATTCCCTCATTTGCATCCTCCCCTACATCAAAAACTTAATACTTCATCCTAGACACTCAGATCGAAACCCTAGCGGTGGCGGTGGTGCTGAAGGGCGGCGTCACGAGCGTCGACGGTGTGAGGGAGGGAGGTGCCGGGAGGGGAAGAGAAAAAAGGCATCAACGTCGTCGTTGTGCAAGAGCTGTGCCCCGCGTCACGGCAAAAATGTGAGAGTGTATTCTCATCTTCTTCCACTCCAACCAGAGGTGTTTTCTAGGGATTATCCGGGCTTAGCGCTTTCGAGCCTGGCTGTGTCTCGATTTGGGCTGGGAATGGACGCTAAAAACCCGGCCTGAACTGATGCCAAATGAGACCCGAGGGAGATTTTCATCCCCCCTCGAATACAACTGTTCATATCTGAAAAATCCCTCCCCCTAAAAAACAAATCTGAAAAATTCCCCCTCCGCTAATTTTTTTCTTCTGAAAAATCGGACGGCTAGCAGAGCTCAACAAAAATAAAGTCGTTCATCAGTGTATCAGTGATCAGTACTACGACCTCCTCCGAACCTAAACCCCCAAATCCCTCAAGCCGCCGCCGTCGTCTCGCTTAAACCCTAAGCTCAGCCCCGCGCCTCCGCCATGGGAGGCCGCCACCACCTTCTCGGCTTCCTCCGCCGCGCGGCGGCCGCCTCCTCATCCCGCGCCGCCGACCCTCTCTGCCACCTACACCCGATCCCGCCGCGAAATGGCGCCGCCATTCCCGTCAGCACCCGATTCCTCTCCTCGCGCGCCGCCGGCGCCTCGAAGAGCCTGATCGACGACGAGGCCGACCTCAGCGACTGGGTCAGCGACCTCAAGACCGACTCCTTCCACCTCGGCGTCAGCAGCGGCGACGAGGGCCCCGCCCGCAGCCCCGCCGCCTCAGGCAGGGGAGGCCGAAGAGGAGGGAGAGATTCGGGGGGACCACCTTCGAGATCGAGGTTTGACGACGGTGATTTCGGCGGCGAGAGGCGTGGCCGTGAGTTCGGCGGCGAGAGGCGTGGGGGTCGATTCGGAAGCGATAGTCGTGGTGGTGGCCGGTTCGGCGGTGATAGGCGTGGTGGTGGTCGATTCGGAAGCGACAGTCGCGGTGGTGGTCGGTTCGGCGGTGATAGCCGTGGTGGCCGGTTTGGTGGTGGTGGTGGCTCTGAGCGGAGGGGGAGGGTGGCGAGTAGTGATCTCAGTGACGATGATGAGGTTGGGTTTGGTTCTGCGAGGGGAAGGCGAGGGCGCGGCGGGATGTCTTCAGGATTTTCACAGAGAGGAGGGAGGGGAGGTGATTTTGGTGATGATGGATTTCGGTCTTCTAGGGGCCGGGGCGGGAGGGCGTCGGGTATGTCACACAGGGGAGGGAGGTATGGTGGTGACTTGGATGGAGAAGAGTCTGGGTTTGGGTCTCCCAGGGGAAGGCGAGGTCGTGGTGGAAGGGACTCTGGTTTGTCACGCAGAGTGGGCAGGGGAAGTGATTCGGATGACGACGAGGACGGCAGCGGGGAAGAAGTTGGTTTTGGGTCTCACAGGGGCGGTCGGGGCCGTGGTGGAAGGATGCCAGGTTCTTCAAGGAGAGGAGGCAGGGGAAGTGATTTAGATGATGACGAGGATGACAGTGGTGAGGAAGTTGGTTTTGGGTCTCGCAGGGGCAGTCGCGGCCGTGGTGGAAGGATGTCAGGTTCTTCAAGCAGAGGAGGCAGGAAAATTGACTCAGATGATGACGGGGAGGATACTGATGATGCAGTTGAGTTTGGAGCTTCTGGTGGAAGACATAATCGTGGTGGGAGAGCAGAGAAGATTGGAAGTTTGGGATCACGTAGAGGAGGTAAAGTAAGGGATGGTGGGAAAACGTTTGATTTTGGTTCGTCAGAGAGTGATAGCGAGTCAGGGGAAGTTGATGAGGATGATGGGCCATCAGGCTTTGAGGATGATACCTCTGGTGATGATGGTGGCGAGGAGGATTTGGTGAATAGTGCAACTAAGGATGCCATGTCTTTTGAGTCAATTGAAGGAGAGCCAGTTGAACAGGAGGGTGTAGTGGGCACAAGAGGCACTGGAGGTGGTGATTCGTATTTGAGTCAGACAAGGTAGCTCTTGCTCAAGTTTTCTCTAATTAAGTGTTATGGAATGTTCCTCTATGTGCTGTGTATTGTTTTTATCTCCACGATAACTAATTAGTTTTTTCACTCTGTGATCATGTAAGAATATTTGAGTCATGAAGTTTGCTGTACAACTGCTTGCTATCCCTGTAGCAGGTCTTTTTATTTACTTTGTTATCGGCTAAATGTTAGTTTTATATATGACAATACATTCATGCGAATTATTACTTTACCTGGTTACCATATTCCGTTAATAAAAACTTCTGCTTCCAAGTTCCTACATGGCCTAAAAGGATCCCATCCTTGAAGTGCAAACAAATATTAGGTGTTGTTTTACTCATGGTATACCAGGTTCCGCTATCCTTTCGATGTGTTGAACTTCAGTTCTATTCTCAATTCTGATAACTTCTGCGAACTTAAGGGCAGCAAAGAAAATATATCTTGTTCAAGGTCATGCTTAGGGGCCTAGTCACGCTTTACTAGAACATGTGACCGAGTTATCTCAATCAGGATTGATTTCATCTAGCTGCATTGGTTAGCTTTTGTACTGAAAGTTGACAAATGATGTACATTTAAACCATCACGACTGTCAATTTATAAAAAGTGCGCCTAAGCGCACACTTAGGCGCTGAGCGGAGGCAAAAAGGATAGCGCTCAACTGCGCTTAAACGTGTGCTTAGCGCTTTAATCTTTCAGAAAAGAGAGAAGCAGAGGCAAAACAGTGTCTATTCTTGCAATCAGAAAAGAGAGAACACACATATGGAAAACAAAGGATGGAGGCAGTGTCAATTTTCGCAATCATGTCTTAGTTTGAGGTGCTTCGATTATGTTCTTTTTTTTAAGCTGTTACTTTTAAACCCACCCTGGGTTTATTTGAAGCAGCATATGTTGATGATGGAAACATATGACATTTGTAGCATAGTATTGAGGGTGCACCAAACTATCCTGTTGCTAAATCATCCGAATCGTATACTCCTTGTGCAGCAATGATTGTATGTTACATTAGAAATTTGTGTATATATGTTTGCTGAATGTCGCTGCAGCTTGTGATACCCTGGTTGACGTAAATGGTATATTTACAGAAACTACAGGCAGGCATGTGCTATGATCATGGTTAGAGTTTATTGGGTTATTACGTCAGTATGATCTATAAGGCTATAAGTGGTCATCTGCATTGTTTACAAATAGTTGCAGACTTGAAAAATAGTAAGAGAATATGTGCTGATAACGGACCTAACGACCTATTAACCTAATATTCCTTATCCTGTTGGATCTTCCCTCCTTGTACATCACAGGTTTGATGAATGTGCTCTATCTCCCTTGACACTAAAAGGTGTTAAAGCTGCTGGGTATGAGCGGATGACTGCGGTTCAGGAGGCCACTCTTCCTATTATACTTAAAGGTTAGCACGGTGCTGTTTGTATATGTTAAAATAGTTATGATTTTACTTCATCTCATGCATATTTTCTCCACATAGTTGTTACTTGTTAGGACTCGTGGGTTACTACTTACACCAATGGACGGACAGTATCTCCTACCACTATCTATATAGTCTTTTATCTTTTCAGTTTCAACCATATACTCCCTGAGCACCTTCATTTTCTAGAAATCTAATGGTCTTGAAAAGCTTTGGTGGTGGAGAAAGATAAATAATTGCTTTATGGTGTCCAACTGCTCATATATTGGGACTCGAAGGATTTTAATGGGTTAGCTTTGATAACTGGCAGGAGGATCAGGGCATTAGAAATTTGCAGCGTTGCTCTGCTTGTACTAAAAAATTTGTGTATGGATTTTTTTTTCCATACCGATGTGCTTCCATGGTACACAATTTTTTTATAAGTGCTCAGCGTGGCAATAAACACATCGGTATGGAAAAAATGGAAGTGCGTTGACTTCATAAGTGCGTTATCATGAAAGCTAAGATGAGAGATCAGATAATGAACACTTGAAAGCGAAGGTTATCATGAAAGCTAAGATGAGAGAACACAAAAGTACCTCACATAGCTAAGCTTACGCTTACACATTGTCTCCTTCTGAAAACCTTCCTGTTTATTGCTCCACACACCCACCAGTCACATACGCATATTGCTATCTTGTGCACACTGACCACAACTCAGTTTACAGCTTGACTCACTTCTGCATCAGTTGTCTAAACCTTCGTCTTCTTTGTCCCTTTTTTTCTTCCTGCAGTTCCTCTCTTATGATCACACCATCATTCCAATTCATTTAGGCAATAAGATTGCCAACCTAGTTTTTTTAAGGCAAAAGCGCAATATTGTGGAGTTCTGAGCATCCATGAGTGAATTGCCCAGCTCTTTTATTGACCAGTTATACAGAATTTCTTCATACTCTTTGCAAAAAACCAGTACAGTTAAGTTAGTATGAAAACACATCAGTGGAATTGGCAGTGGTCTTGTAGTACTGATACTCCCATAGTTTCTCTAAAGTTGTAAGCTCTCGACTGTCTTAAACAAACATGACCCATGTCTAGATTCCTGAAATAGTTATAAACATTCGACTCGTTTAACAACAGATGTGTAGAATGCTGAATTCCGTTAATTAGTTCTGAGCCTTCCGAAACCTGAATACATGTAACTGAAATAAAATTAGGTAAGCTCGCTGAACTTGGGGACTGAAGATGGATTTGGTGTGTTAGCAAATAAAGTTGTTTTGACGGGATATGAGATATTGGGATAGAACAAATTTTGCAATTTGTAACGATCATCCTATATTCTTATGGCAGAAGAAACACAATTTGAACCTTGAGTTGATTTGAGAGTCAATCTGGACAATATTTAGTTATGAACTATGCTTTTGGGAAATAAAATCAGATACCCTATGTAATTGTGGAAATATGATAACTTGAATTGCATCCTTTTAGTCACCGCTGACAATCTAACAAGCCTTTTCCTCTGTAGGGAAGGATGTCCTGGCCAAAGCAAGGACAGGAACTGGAAAAACTGTAGCATTTTTGGTGAATACCCTCCCTTGAGTAGTGATTTTTCTTCTGCGTTTGGGCCTTCGTTAAATTTCAAAATGTAATTCATCATCGTTGTATGTTCAGCTTCCGGCCGTTGAAGTTGTCTCCAAATTGCCACCTCATGACCATGATAAGAAAAAACCTCCCATTAGTGTTGTTGTCGTGTGCCCTACACGTGAGCTTGCTGATCAGGCTGCTGCAGAAGCAAACAAACTTCTTAAATTCCATCCATCAATTGGAGTACAACTTGTAATTGGTGGTACTAGGATGGCTCTTGAGCAGAAACGCATGCATACGAACCCTTGTCAGGTGATTGAAAATAACTTGCTGAACCATCCTTGCTACTTCTGTGAGTCACATGTTGTGATCTAAAAGTAATGCTAATATGCAGATTCTGGTAGCTACGCCGGGAAGGCTTAAGGATCATATGGAGAACACACCAGGGTTTGCTACTAGATTGATGGGCGTAAAAATCCTTATTCTTGATGAAGCTGACCGCTTGCTAGATATGGGGTTCCGAACTGATATTGAGAGAATAGTAGCTGCACTCCCCAAACAACGCCAAACACTCTTATTTTCTGCTACAGTTCCAGATGAGGTACAATCACTAAACCTGCTCGAGTCATCATCATTTTATTTGGTCCACATAGAACAAATTTGCACTACTTATTCTAGGTTCGTCAAGTATGTCATGTTGCCATGAAAAGAGATCTTGAATTTGTCAACACTGTTCAAGAAGGAAGCGAGGAAACACACTCGCAGGTATTATATAGACTAAATGAATGTTAATTTCTTCTACACTGCTTTGATCCAATATGATGCTTATTATTACCATATTCAGGTGAACCAAATGCATTTAGTTGCACCACTGGACAAACAATTCTCTATCCTATATGGTCTTCTAACAGACCATATGTCGGAAAATGTTGACTACAAGGTAATTCCATTATCGACTTTACAGTGCCTTTCCTAGTCACTGCTTTTTATCATACACATATTAATGAAAGGACACCAAATGCAGGTGATTGTGTTTTGTACAACGGCGAAGGTAACGAGTCTTGTTGCCGAACTTCTGTCTGAACTGAAGTTGAATGTCCGTGAGATTCACTCAAGAAAGCCACAAAGTTACAGAACTAGGATATCAAAAGAATTCAAGGAATCAAAGGGTCTCATTCTTGTTAGCTCTGATGTGTCTGCTAGGGGTGTTGATTATCCGAATGTCACACTAGTTGTGCAGGTAACCAACCTCTTATACTGTATTTGTCCATTTGCTTTACTTATTTATTTACAGATGAGGACTTTTCCTCCTTGCTGTTTATAACCACTCAGAAAGACCTTTCTGCATGCAACTATAAATAGTTAGTTGCAGCTAAATATGAGCATACTTATCTTGTATATCTCTTACACATCTGAGTTATATAAATTATAATGAACTGATGCCATATCATGGCCATTGCAGTTGGGAGTTCCTTCTGATAGGGAGCAATATATCCACCGTCTTGGTAGAACTGGTCGCAAAGGTAATGAGGGGAGTGGAGTTTTACTGTTGGCACCATGGGAAGAATTCTTCTTGAGAAGTATCAAAGATTTGCCCATTACAGAGGCTACGCTACCATTAATTGATCTGGACACTAAGCGAAAGGTACATAAGCTCCTTCAGCAGTGCACATCTTATAGTTAGTGTCTTAACGTGCAATAGGCAATAGCAATGGTCAATGTACATGTGTTTTCATTTATCAATCAATGATAGAGCTATCCGGGAACCTTTGGGTTATGATAGTTTTCCGGTTGATTATCTTTTAATCTTTAGATGTTTTTGTAAGTTCTTGTCTATTTAATCTTCCACCACATTAGCAATGAATTTCTAGAAGTTCCAAACTGAATGTAGTTTTCAAAAGCCATTCCGAGGTCTTAATTGCACATATTAGGATGATCCAGCAAATAAGTAGAAAATGTTCAGCGTAAGTTTGGAGGGCTGGTCTGAGGTGGCGGATTAGCTGAAAGCTATATCATACATGGAATGCTGTTCCACATATATCATTAGTCTACTTAAATTAGTTGGTAGGTTGGCATGGGGCAAGATGTTGTGTTTCTCATTTCCTTATTTTTTCACAGGTTGAGAAAGCTCTTGCACATGTGGAGGTGAAAGATAAGGAATCTGCTTATCAAGCATGGCTTGGTTACTATAATTCAAATAAGCAAATCGGCCGTGATAAGTACCAGCTTGTATCACTGGCCAACGAGTTCAGTAGAAGTTTGGGGCTTAATAACCCTCCTGCACTGACTAAGCTAATCCTTAAAAAGATGGGACTGAGCAACATTCCAGGTCTACGGTCAAAATAGTCTTGAAGGTTTGGCCATCTTTTTTGCTGACAGTATGGCTCTCCATATTGGTAAGAACATTCCAAGTTCGATAGCCAAGTAAACAGGCTGTGGATTAATAAACAGGTTGTTGTATACAAGTCACTCATGCTTGCAGTATGGCAAGCTTCCATGTTAGAAATTCTGTTTTCTCTTGTAACATGGAAACACACCTTAGGTGCATGTCCCCACTAGCATATGCTCTGTTGCATATCGTGGACAATGGTTTGACTACGGTACGGCGATGCTATAAGCAAGTTCACATACCATTTGGTAACCATTATCAGAGTTATTGTCTCTTCACCTGTTACTGGTGGTTATATTCATTATCACAGATGAGGGCAAAACTGAAGGGTCCTCCCATGCCGCTCCCAGGGCGGCTCTGGAGTAGAAATTCCCCGCCGCCGCAAGCCCCCTCCTCCTCTGCTCCCCTTGCCGCTGCTGCCGCCGACCTCCGCGCCGCGGTGGCGGCGGCCTCCCCGCAGCCAAACAACTGGCTGGCGGGGGTGTTCCTCCTTCATGCGCGGGTGGTTGTCGGGCCGCCTGGGACGGCGATGGCGGGCCGCCGGCGCAGGCACGCTGGAGCGGCGGCTCCGGGGCTGGTGGAGTGCGTCCATTCGATCTGGCCTCGTGGGTGGCAGCTCGACGGCGCGGTGGCAGCTCGGCGTCGATCTGGCGCGATCTGGCCTCGTGGGTGGCGGTTCGGGGGTGGCTGCTCGTGCCAGGGCGGACGGTTGGTGATGCCGGGGCGTCGGGTTGCTGCGGCTGCGGTGATCTGTGTAGAGCAAGGTGGCGGCGTCGTGCGGGCCGATCTGGGCCCATTCTGGGTTCGGAAGGGCCGTTGCGGGAAGGCTTCGGAGGAGCTCGGGCTGGAGCTTGCGGGGCTCGCGCCAGGCGCTGTGCAATGGCGTGCCCTGGTCTTGGTGCGGTGAGCCGGTGACAAGGAGCCGTACGGACGTGCATGGCGGGCTGACGGCAGTAGTGGTGGCACCCTTTGCAGCGTGCTATGTGGTCTTTGGTGCACTCGTGTACCCTAAGACCTGCAAGCATTTGATGGAAGGGAAGATGTTCCGGTGAAAGCTTTGCCCAATTTGGTTGGTGCAGGCAGCGGCGGCGTCTTTTGGCGTCGTTTACCTTCTTGAAGGCGTTGTCATGGAGCTCTCTTCCTCTTCATTCGAGTGGCTTGGACTCTTCGGGTGAAAACCCAAGCTCCATCTGGAGCGGGCGACGGCGACAGTTATGTTGTTACCTTCTTGGAGGCGTCGCTTTGGAGGGTCAGTCTAGTGCTGATGCATGGGGTTCCCATCTCGTCTGGGTTCGAGGATGTCGGGGCAGCGGCCTCGAGATGTTGGATGTGCGTCGAGGCGGCGGCCTCGGGCAGCTGTGCAGTTGTAGCTCCACGAGGTAGGGCTACAGCTTGGTACAGCTTTGGGTGGTGACCTTGAGCAGCCAGGGCGGCAGGGTTATCGGCTCGGTCGACGCATCCCAGCGGGGATGGTTGGACGGTATGTCGTCGCGGCGGCCCTGGGCATGGTGTGGCGGCCGTGGTCTGCGGGCAATGATCTTGTGTAGCTCGGGCTACAAGATTCTGGGCCGTGCGGCGTTGCTGCTCAAGGGCGAGCGGTGTTATGTCGGGGTGGCGACCCTGAAAGGTGGTGTTGGCTGTGTGTGCAGGGCATACTGGAGCGATGGATGTCGGGGCGGCGGCCCCGAGAGCTTCGCGACTCCTATGGAGGCGAGGTTGGTGTTGGCAGCTCTACTCCGACAGGGTCGGTGAGGTCGTCTTGCTTGTTTGTTGCTGCGAAGTCGAAGCTGCAGTGTACGATGACGGGCAACAGGCATTGAGCCCATTCAACGGTTGGTCTCTTCATATGCGTAAGAGTGTCCCGTATCTGCTCCTCCCATAGCAGTTACGACTTCTTCTCTCCGGTAAGGGTGGATGGTTGGCCGGATCTTTGTGGAGTGGTCATGGTCTTGAGGTTGTGTGGTCTTCGCGCGGTGGTGTTGGTGCTCGTTGTATGGTTTTCACCCGGTTTCTTCTGTTAATAAACCGGGCACCTTCTTCTTAATTAATACTAGGAAACGTGCCGGTGTGTTGCAACGGGAGGAATTTTTATTTTTGGAGAGAAGTACAATTATGTTTTTCTACAGAAAATCATGATCTTCTTTTGCACAAAACAACATTGTTTGGGATAAAAAACATGAAAACTTTTAACATTTCCTTTACCTGAATTAGGCACTGCACTCCCCTGCGTGGATGGTTTGGAATGGTCGGAAAACATCCATATATAAATGTTAAATAAAAACTTGGTGGAGCGATAGCATCTCGATCAAATCATGCCACCGGAAACAGGTGAGAGATGAACGGAAGAGTTGTAAGATAAAAAGTACCTTGGCTCATGCCTACTTCTCAGTTTTACTAACTAAACCAGTACATATTGTCTGCATTATCACAACCAGAACAACGGAGCAAATACTACAAACAATCAGTACCTTATTTGTTTAGCTCTCATGAGCATTATGAACGAACATTTACATAGCACCAGGAGAGAGGAGGCACCGTTGGAGGTTTGAGATAAAAGGAAGGGACTCTGAGGGCAGTTTCCGTAAGATGCCAGCCGGTGCTCCCCACCGGCGTCAGACACTACGGCCGCGATGCCCTGTGCTCCTTCCTGCCGCCGCATGGTCTCCCGCAGCCGGCAGCCGGCCGCCGCTGCTACTCCGAACCATGGTGCCCACGCGCACCAGATATCAAACGGGGCATGGATAGTCGCCAGATCTGGGTGTTAGATCTTAAAACCCATCTAGGAACTACTAGATGAATATTGACAGCAATCTAGAACATAAAAACAAAATAAATAGAGAGGGTTTGAGGATTATTATAAGCTCCAGCTATTGAAGACATCGTCGTCTGCTCGGTGCAGGCGAGGTTGAGAGATGATGTAGTGGAAGAAGATGTAGCAGATGTAGCACGTCGAGGTTCCAGCCTTCCCGTTGCTGTGCGCAATCTGCGATCGGGGCAGAGTTGGGGTGTGGGAGCTGCGTGACTTAGCGCTAATGTGTGTAGCTGCAAGTCGCCAGGACTCCCCCTGATTTATATGCGCACACAACAGGGGGCCACGAACCATTAGTTGGTTGGGACGCCCCGATCAGGGCGTTCTGTTACAACAGAAAAACAAACTCACGAACAGGTGCGTGGGCTTTTCTCTTTTCTTTCTTCCTTTCTTTCTTTTGTTTTGCTGTAACATTTATTTGACTCTGTCTTTGTCTGTTAAAACTGACAGATCTAATACCAACATTCTCCCCCTAGATCGTTAGGTTTAACTTCTTATGCCCATTCTCCATAGGAATAATATACTAAAATGAGGCGTTACAATAACCAATGAAATGTTGTTGAACCCCAACACTTATAGTACACAGCCTATTTCGAAATGGAAAACATTCTTCTTAATGGGAGTGGTTCTTTATTGTGGTCCTCTTATTCTAAAATCATAAGGCTCCCTGTAACCATGCCGGCAACATGCTTTTGGAAAATACTGGGTGGTAAGCCTTTCGTTAGCGGATCCGCAAGCATACGTGTCGTATTTATATGCTTTACCTCAATTGTTTGATCCTGGATTCTATCTTTCACAACACTGAACTTAATGTCAATGTGCTTGGCAGCAGCACTTGACTTGTTGTTACTCGTATAGAAAACTGCGGGTTCATTATCGCAGTATAGCAAAAGTGGTTTTGAAATGCTGTCAACCACTTTTAGCCCGGGAATGAAATTCTTTAACCATACAGCCTGCCCAGTGGCCTCAAAACATGCTATAAATTCTGCCTGCATCGTAGACGATGCAGTTATCGTTTGTTTGGAGCTTTTCCACGATATAGCTCCTTCGGCCAGTGTGAATATATAACCTGATGTGGATTTTCTAGTATCCACACAGCCAGCATAATCAGAATCTGAATAACCTACAACTTCGAGGTTATCAGACCTTCTATACGTAAGCATGTAATCTTTCGTACCTTGCATATAACGCAAGACTTTCTTTGCGGCATTCCAGTGGTCTTTTCCTGGATTTGATTGGAACCTGCCAAGCATTCCCGTTACAAAAGCTAAATCAGGGCGTGTACACACTTGTGCACACATGATGCTTCCGACAGCTGAAGCATAAGGAACCGACTTCATCTGATCAGTTTCTATTTGGTTCCTCGGACATTGAAATGTCCCAAACTTATCGCCCTTAACTATAGCAGCAGGTGTGGGAGAGCACTTATGCAAATTGTATTTCTTCAGTACTCTCTCACAGTATGACTTTTGGGATAGTCCTAACACCCCCTTAGACCTATCTCGATGAATCTCAATGCCAAGAACATACGAGGCTTCACCGAGATCCTTCATATCAAAATTGGAAGACAGAAAATTCTTGGTCTCATGCAGCATATCCTTATCGCTGCTGGCCAACAATATGTCATCCACATATAGGACTAAAATTGTGAACCTACTGCCTTTAAACTTAACATAAATGCAGTTGTCCTTCACATTCTCTACAAAACCAAAAGCTCGAATAATTTTATCGAACTTGAGGTACCACTGTCTTGAAGCTTGCTTCAAGCCATAGATGGATTTGTTCAACCGACACGCTAAATGTTCCTTTCCTTCCACGACAAAACCTTCCGGTTGAGTCATGTAAACATTTTCATTAAGTTCACCATTTAGAAATGCCGTTTTAACGTCCATTTGGTGTAATTCTAGGTCGAAATGAGCTACTAGAGCCATGACGATCCTAAAAGAATCTTTACTTGACACAGGAGAAAAGGTCTCATTATAATCGATTCCTTCTCTCTGCGTGAAGCCTTTTGCCACAAGTCTCGCTTTGAACCTTTCGATATTCCCTTTGGAATCGAATTTGGTTTTGTAGACCCATTTGCAGCCTACTCTTTTAGCACC
This sequence comes from Poa annua, assembly GCA_026929855.1. Lineage (NCBI taxonomy): Eukaryota > Viridiplantae > Streptophyta > Magnoliopsida > Poales > Poaceae > Poa > Poa annua. The sequence goes on from CM049430.1 coordinate 87,477,138, forward strand.
TTTGGGAATTTCTACTAAGTCCCAAACATTGTTTGAGCCCATAGATTTTAACTCGTCTTCCATGGCAATTTGCCACTTAGACGAATTCTGACTTTTAATGGCTTCTTTATATGAGGTTGGATCCTCCACCTTTCCTACGTCATTTATATCCTCACTCATGTAAGTGACATAGTCGTCTGAAATGGCTTTCTTTTTGTCTCGCTGTGATCTTCTCACAGGGGGCGGAGGAACAGGGGGCGGAGGAACATCATTATTTTGATGATCTTCTCCATTCTCTTCATGATGATCCTCTTCACTTTCTGGATTTTCATCATTATTTTCAGGATCAACATTGGGTTCAGGATCTGAACCAAAAGATTCAGAACCAAAACTACGAGCCACCTTTCTTCGAGTTGGTAGAACGAGCTCAATCGGAGTTGGGAATGAAACACACACCCGCTTTTCCTCAAGGTCGATCTTTCTTAATTCAGTGACTTCATTATCCTCAAAAAATACCGCTTGTCTAGTCTCCACAAACTTGGTGGTATGATTAGGACAATAAAAGCGATATCCCTTTCCCCTATGAGGGTATCCAATAAAGAAACAACTTACTGTTTTTGGATCTAATTTCTTAAGTTGTGGATTGAATATTCTAGCTTCAGCTCGACAACCCCATACACGCAAATAATTCAAGCTCGGTTTTCTTCCCGTCCACATCTCGTAAGGTGTGTTCGGTGCTGACTTAGTAGGAGCAAGATTTATAATATGTGCGGCTGTCTTTAATGCCTCCATCCATAGGCTTACTGGCAAACTTGCATGACTAAGCATACTTCGCACCATGTCCATAAGTGTGCGATTTCGACGCTCAGCCACGCCATTTTGCTGAGGTTCGCCAGGCATTGAATACTGGGCAACAATTCCATTCTCAGCTAGGAACTTCGCAAAAGGTCATGGAATTTGCCCATAAGGAGCGTGTCTACCATAATACTCTCCCCCGCGATCAGATCGTACAACTTTTATTTTAACATTCAGTTGGTTCCCAACTTCGGCTTTGAATATTTTGAATTTTTCCAAAGCTTCCGAACGATCACGTATCGGGTAAATATACCCGTATCGAGAAAAGTCGTCTGTAAAGGTTATGAATGAATCAAAACCATCTATAGAGTTGACGTTAAGGGGTCCACATATGTCAGTATGAATAAGTTCAAGGACACCTGTAGATCTTACTACTCCTTTCTTAATCGTTTTTGCGTATTTTCCTTTAATGCAGTCAATACATTTATCTGCATGAGAGAAGTCTAATGGAAGAAGTACGTTATTTTTTATGAGTCTTTCTATTCTCCCCCTCGAAATGTGGCCCAAACGACAGTGCCACAATTTCGAAGAAGTACTAGCACCCTTCCATTTCTTCTCATCTTTAGAAACATCACTCACATGCAGAACTGAATCATTCATTGATAACATATATAATTTGCCTCGTCTGACACAGAGGCCAACATTCTTATTACAAAATTTTAACTCAAATTGTTTGTTGCCAAACTTGCACTCAAACATGTTATCATCTAGGCAAGAAACTGAAATCAAATTCCTACTTAAAGTAGGTACATAAAGAACATTATTCAAATGAAGACGGAAACCGGTGTGGAGCTCCAAGATGAGTGACCCTACAGCTTCGACATCGACTTCAACTCCATTCGCGACTTTAAGTCTTCTTGCCCCCTCTCTTATAGTTTGGATCATATTTAATCCCTGCATGGAATTAGCAACATGAGTAGTTGCACCTGAATCAATCCACCATTCGGTACTAGAGAAATTAATATAAGAACTTTCATCAACAAATGTGATTTCATCTGTACCTTTCTTATTGAGCCATCTCAGAAAATCTGGACAGTCCTTCTTAAAATGCCCTTCTTTTGAACAGAAGAGACACTTGTTGTCGAAAGACTGATCATGGACCTTCTCCTTTCCTTTAACAGGCTTTGGCGCGTTGTTCTTAAAAGGCTTCTTTGCAGGCTTGGAGGAACTTGGTTCATCATGTTTTCTCTTGTAGGATCCAACATGAAAAACTTGATCCTTATTTTGCCTCTTGATTCTCTCTTCTTCCTCAACGAGCCGTGGGGATAACTCGGTGAGTGACCATTTTTCTTTAAGAGAGTTGTAATTTATCTTAAATTGCTCAAACTCTGAAGGGAGGGACTCTAGTATCATAATCAGAAGGAGGTTATCACTAAGCTCACACTGTAAAGCTTTCAGTTTGTTGGAAGCATTAACCATCCTCAGAATATGAGATCTCACATCTCCATCATTATTATATTTTACAAGGAGCTTATGAAACAACTCTTGAGCATAGACTTTTTCGGAGCCCTTGAACTGCTCCTCCAAAGCTGCCATGAACTCCTTGGCATTATCCTTCTTGGGGAGAGCCCCAATGATATCTGGAGATATTGAAGACTTCATCACGAGCATTGCAACGTGATTTGTCTTTTCCCATTTTTCCAATTTGGAATCATAGGCTTTCTTTAATTTATCATACCCCGTGGCACCGACAGATGGTGCCACAGGTTTGTCCTCCCGCAAGGCGTAATCAAATTCATTGAAAGCCAAGCAGAGTTCCATAGCATTCTTTATCTGTTCTTTTAGATTGATTATGCATAGAGCTAAACCTTCCTTAAAGGAAGGGATGACCCAATGGATGGACACTTTATGAACTTTACCTTGTAATTTGAACAGCTGTCAATGAGAAAATAGAAAATTAAACAGTAGGGATTTTTCCCTACTGTTTTGCGCCTCAAAAAAAAGTTACTTCCTGTCAAGTGTTCGACAGTATCTGGTCTAAACGGAGCGGAAGCTGAAATTTTTTAAATGGACGCGCATAAGTATGACATGAATATAAATTTACGTTGGTAAAAGAATTAAACATGCCATTATTCTGAAAATTTCCAACTCTATGTCAGAACACCGTTGGGCAGTAATGACATAAAATTGAAAAATGCTTTAGGGATATGATTGTAAAATTAAAACAACGTTGGTCAGATTTAATTTTACTATCATAAATCTTCTCAAATTAAACATCAATTTTAAACTTAAAGGAAAAAACTTCATATGATGTCTAATTTGATAATTCAACATTTAAACATGTTAAATATTCGAAACAAAAAATCTCGATGGTTCATTTTCATTCAGAATAATAACATATTTTAATTCATATTTTAGGCAATATTTTTCTGTATTTAAACAGTGCATAAAACTGAACAATAAAACTTATAATGCAATGATATTTAAAACAGAAACTAAACAGGGAATTCGGAACAGCCCAGGAAAAATAAAAAAAAATTCCTGGACCGCAGCCCATCTCCGAAGCCCACGAACTGACCTAGGCCCAAAGATCCCGGAGCTGTCTGAAAACCGTCCGATTGAAACGGACGGCCGAGGTGATCCCCGGACGGACTAAAGCGGACCGGGGTCAAACCCTAACCCTAATCCCCCCATTCTCTCTTCCTCCCCCGATTCTTTCCTCGCGAGTTGCGGCGCCGAAGCGACCACGCCGCGCTGCAGCTTCTCCGGCGGCCGGAGCCTCCTGTGTGAGAGAGAGAGGGACGGCGACGCCCTCCCCTGATGCTCTCGCGCGGCTCCCGGAGGGACGGCGCCGGACGGCGAGGGCGCGCCCGTGAGAGAGACGACGACGGCGGCGCGCCGCCCTCCCTCTTGACTTCCGACGCGGTGGCTGTGCTCAGCGGAGGAGCGTGCGTGAGGCGATAGCCCGCGCGCTCGATCGTTGAGCATGGCTGCCGGCGTCGTTTTCGGACGGGCGGCGAGGAGATGGTGAAAGCCGGCGAGGCGGCGTCCTTTCCGTTCTCCACGAGCGCGTCTTCCGGGCGAAGGCGTCCTGCCGCACCTTGTGGTGCGTCCATCCGCGCGCTCCTCCCCTGAGGGAAAAACGACGACGCGGCGTACTGGTAAGTCCCCTACCGTGCTCCTACTGCTTTTGGTTCTTCGATTTGGGGACTTCTTTTAGGGTTAGGTGGTTCGGGCAGAGAGGGATTCAATTTTAATTTGGCACAATTTTTATTAATCCCCTCCTTCTAATTGCTTCATGACTAACAGGAGATCAAAATTAATTAACCGAAACTAAAATTGCCAAAAATACCAGGAAGTGTTAATTAAAATTGACCATTAGCCTTAACAGTGCTTGATTAGAGAGCAATTAGACTAACCCGAAACATAATCAACAATTTAATTGCCTAAAACATGAACACAATTAACCCAAATTTGATCTACAGATCGAGTTAAGGGTTCTAGTGCTATCAAATTTGGCCTCTGATACCAATGTTAGATCTTAAAACCCATCTAGGAACTACTAGATGAATATTGACATCAATCTAGAACACAAAAACAAAATAAACAGAGAGGGTTTGGAGATTATTACAAGCTCCAGCTATTGAAGACATCGTCGCCTGCTCGGTGCAATCGAGGTTGAGAGATGATGTAGTGGAAGAAGATGTAGCAGATGTAGCACGTCGAGGTTCCAGCCTTCCCGTTGCTGTGCGCAAGCTGCGATCGGGGCAGAGTTGGGGTGTGGGGAGCTGCGTGACTTAGCGCTAATGTGTGTAGCTGCAAGTCGCCAGGACTCCCCCTGATTTATATGCGCACACAACAGGGGGCCACGAACCATTAGTTGGTTGGGGACGCCCCCGATCAGGGCGTTCTGTTACAACAGAAAAACAAACTCACGAACGTTGGTGCGTGAGCTTTTCTCTTTTCTTTTCTTTCTTCCTTTCTTTCTTTTGTTTTGCTGTAACATTTATTTGACTCTGTCTTTGTCTGTTAAAACTGACAGATCTAATACCAACACTGGGTGGATAGGCCGTCAGCCGATCTCCACCACCTGTACAGCTCCAAGCCGCCCTCCCACTCCTAGACACGCTATCTACGAAATAAGTACATCGCCTGGAAAACTGCATCACGACGACGCCGTTCTGCCACATGGACACGTCGTCGGCCGATCTCCATCGCGACATCACAGTCCTGGAGCGCCGCCATATACTCGAAGGCTACTCCCCACATCGCCCCATCTTGAGCCCCGACGGCTCCCAATCGAGCCGTTCTCTCCTCCTTCCCGCTCGTCCCGTCGAAGCCTCCCCTGGTTGCGGTCCGCCGCCGTATCGTGCCCTCCTTCGCCCGGCTCCCAGCGCGACCAACTCTGTCGTCCCGTACCTGTCGTCGCCCGGCCTCCCGGTGCGCCAAACAGCTAGCGCCGGCGGCTACCGTGCGAGGGAAGAGGCCGCATGAGGATTTCCTGGCTTCGGGCTTGACAAAACGTTTTTTACCAAGCGAAGCGGTACAACTTCTGGATGGCAGTGGTGGGTAAATAACTCAAAGTAGTAGGGGCTAAACCGTCCCAAAAAAAGGTCGACGAAAATTTTGGCAGAAGCCTTCCTGCTTTTATTATCTCTACTATATAATATCTCTTGAGGCGAGGACGTACGTCGCGCTGTTTTTGCAATTTAGTCCCTGGACAATCGGGAAATTAACCCACACTCCAGGTACGTCCGAGTCCCGTCCTCTCGTGTCCTCTTGCGACGAGCTCTGCCGTCTCCTTGATTCAATACCGATGAGGACCTGGCGACCTGTACGCAGCATCATGAAGGCTCGACCTCGGACCTTCTCCCCGTCGCCGGCATCCCAAGGGCCAAGGGGCCTTGGACCTCCTCCCCGTCGTCAACATCCCAAGGCGCTGCAAGAGCTTGAGACGTCCCAGCCGTAGGACGGCAGAAGTACTTGAGCCCGAGCCACCGCACGCCTAGCCGGTTGTCCTCTGCTGTGTTGGGCGCTTGCCAGACCCCCGGGAGCACATTCATTGAATTTTAGCTCCTTATTTTGTGCAGCGGTCGAGGAGTCAGGGATGCTGCGGTTGTGTGCTGTGCGTGCTTGAGCAGAGAGGAGAGAGAGAAGAGGAGGTGGAGCGACCAGAATAGAAAAAGCAGGAAGAATAGTGGGGCGGCTGCAAATATGACAGGGGTGTGGAAAGCAAAATTCCATGTGAAGCCCTAGGGTTTCGGTGGGAGGCCGGGTTGGGTTGTTTTTGGGCCGAAAATGAATGGTGTTTCTCTTTTATTTCCCTTTTCTTTTCTGATTAAATTTTTCAACCAAAGGAGTTAATTGGAAATTCAAACCTTCTGTATACATTTTATAAACTTTACATGTTCAAGTTCAGTTAATCTTTAGAAAAATTGTAACGCCAATGTCTTCAGAGTCATTTGTAATCTTTACGAGTGGTTAATTTAGTTCTATTGTTAAATTAGCTGCATTGTGGTATCCTAACACGCAGTGACATCACATACTTTTTTAGTAGAGGCACATGTCAAATGGAAGATCAGGCCGTCGCCTCAGGTAAAGCCACCGCGAAGGAGGCCACGGGAAGAGTGAAAAGGCCCCGAAGCTGCATAGTATGGTGCTTGTGGGTGTACCGTCAGGATGGATGCGAGCGTCGCTCGATCTCACACACGAGGGTCGACTAAACCATCATTATTATATCTGTTTGGATTTGAATAATTGATAATAGTATTTTCACTAATATAACACGTGACTATCGGGCGAATTAGTACTACTTATCTTCTTTGGAACAATGCATAACTTTTTGGAAATTTTTGTCATCCTCATTTTCTATTGAGTGTTTCAGTTGAATTTACGGCTTTTATTGGGATTTTCTTATCGAACTGATTGTTGATTATTTAAAAAGAATGGAGATCTCAATGGACCTTTCTAGCCATACAAATAAAATATATAGCTATTTTTGGCTGGAGCTTTATGTATATATTTGTCTTTGATGGAGTGTTTGAATGGGACAACACATGCCATGCATTGCAAGGCTATTTTTATTTCAAAACTGAATACATTTTAAACATATATAGTAATCATTTTGCATTAGTCGATACATGCATTTACACTTATACGATTATCCACATTCTTTATACATATTAAGCATGACTAAAAACATATTTTAAACACCATATTGATTTGCTTTAGACCCGTTGCAACGTACGGGCATTTTGCTAGTTAGGTATAGATATAGATAAGGGGCAAAGATTTTGCCCCACGTTTTAAAAAAAAATTCATTATCAGATGACTTTTTTTTCAGTTTCATCTCGGTAATTTATTGTACATTGATAGAGCAGTTCCGCCTCCGCAGCGCCGCTGCCATATCGCCGCCTGCGATGCTACCTTGTGCATATGTTTTAGTTTTGGATCGATCAGGAGGAGAGTCCTGACGGCCGGATCACGATTGACGAACACGGAACAGCTCTGCAAGAAGAAACAGAATCAACAAGATGACGAGATCGTACCTTGGGGAATTGGGGAGCAGTTAGGGTTCCTGGGTCAATCGCTTGGAGCAAACCCACCACATACAGTACACGCGCTTAAATTTACCTCGAATTTGAAAAGAAATCGTTCTGCGTAAGGCCTCTATTGGTTGGTTGTATTTTAACCAATACGATGATCGTATTATTCCACGCAGAAAATCTTGTTGGATCAATTGCAAATTTACAATCACTTAAACTCGACGTGTCGACGTGTGTTCAAAATTCGAAGAGTAAATTGCAATTTTCACCCCTTAGTTTGATAATTTTTTACACCAACTAACCCGTTCATCTTCGTTGCCCCATTTAGCAGAAGCTTTGCCAGTTTTTATCCTCATTGAGATTTGCATGTGATCTGTCATGTGTGTCTCAGTCAAATGTTTTCCTTGGGTTATTTACCACATTAGGAAATACCTTGAATCCAAAAAAATCTGAATCAAAATATTTTTTCCATTTACCATTGGGAAATGTAATCACAAAACTATCATGCGTGTGCTCGTGTGTTCAAGCGGAATCAGGCTCCATCACCAATAAGGATTTTTTTTAAATGTTAGCAGGAGAACTGCTAAATTGATTGATTAGAAAAAAAGGTGATCCAGTTTATAAAGGAAACCGTATCTGAAAATCATATAAGACTCGGTTAATTGAAGGGAAACAAAGCAAAGCCCACACCCTAACAACGATAACGCCAAACAAACAATACCTAGAGCAAGAAGGTCGCATCTCACATATGCCGCAAGCCTCCAAAGAGCAACCACGACTCCAAACGGCTTGGAGCAACGCACCTGCAGCTACGTCTGAGCCTAGAAGGAGTGGACGGCGGGTTTCGAGCAGACCTGGAGAAGATGTTGCCAAGGAGGCGTCAGCGAACATTGCGCCCTGCATGCACACGTCATGGAAGTCGCGGAACCAATAAGGCTTTACATGGTCTTAGAAAGACCAGCAAAAATCGTGAGATCAAACGATGAAGATGAATTAACCGAGGTAGAGAGAGAAGATAGAGAGAGAGAGGTGATGTAGCATAAATTAACCAATGCAGGCAGGCTGTCCAACTGCTCTGTACCGCAATCCGCAAATAAAATGAGAATTTAATTCAGGACAAAGTTTCTGATATGCACCGACACTGAACTTAAATTTGAAGGTGATTTCTGCAAGACTCAATAAAAAAATGCTAAGTAATACTTCAGACTACAAGCCCACGGTTTCATATTAGTATCTAAACAGATAACTTGGTCACTTTCGTGCCCTTTGGCTCAGCTCCAGTATGAATCCACTGAGGGTACATGATGTTTGCTGAATGTTAGTCTGCAAGCAGCAGAATGTTAAATCAATGGTTTTACCAGGTGTTCACATCATCTTGGCTTTAAAGCAAAGGTTTTACCAGGAGACATATATTTTCAGATCATTACAGACAGCAGATGAAAACCAGGAAAGTGGCCAGTTTCAGTGAACTTAATAAAGGTATAAGGAGACACGGCAACAAACACTTGAATCCCATTTAAAACACAATTAAGATACACCATGCAAACACTTCAGCATTACCACAAACGTTTCAAGCGATCAGGGATCGTCCAACACACAACACTGATATACCCCATTACAGAAGTACAAGCATATTTATATACACTTTTACTTAGAGAACTGCTCCGTCCGTTCTACATAGTTAGCAAATGTTTGCTTCTTAGACTCGAGCTGAACTGACCATCATGTTTTCCTTGTTTTCTAGCTGCTCCTTCTCTTCAGGCTGGACTGCTTTTATGATGCACCAACTCAAACCCTTTGCAACCATATCGATAGTCACAAATATCCCAACAACCCAGAAGACACGGTTCATGATTTCGTTCCTTTGACACATCTTCCTGTATATCAGATGACGCAAGAAGCACAACTTATTAACTAAAGAGAACAGGAAACAAGGGCATACATATGTACATATTTGCATTATATATATATATATACCTGAAAGTGTCACCTGGTCTAGGCTTTAGCCCCAGGGAAAGCGGATACAACAACATTTCGCTATTCCAGGAATGCAATTTAGAAATATAGTATTCTTGACGAAACTGAACAATCTCATTAAACAGCTCCTCTTTCATCGCTAGTATGTACTTGTGGCGCAACACTGCGTCTTTTGTCTCCTCCTCTGTTAGAGCCTGCAGGATGAGATTATCAGTAATCGAATTTAGATCTAGCTTGGAAATTGGAAGTCGGAAAAGTTGCTTGGAAACTGAAGTTGGACAAGTAGCTTGGAATTGAAGTTGGACAAGTAATCGTTAATTGAATTCAGAATAGAAATATTCGGAGTTAACTGAGGTGATTTCTCGCTTTTCTTTATTATAAAAAGGTCTTAGATTTTAGCAGAAAAATCTTATCCATTAAGAGATGGATCTTCAAGAGAAGTCAGGTCTAGAGGGAGGTTCTGAGCACCAAGATTAGCATGGTTGATGAGAATAGCACGGTTGATGATAATGGCCCAAGTATTAATAACATGACCTTGACTATCAACTACAGATTGGTTGAAAAACAAACCATTTAGGTTGAAAGCCATACACTATACTACTAATAACACCTAAAGTATAATATGCAGTGAACCAGATCGCTACTAGTACAGAGTATGGAATAGAGGCACGCAGGTTCATAGATGCACATTTGGTCTCCAACTAATAAATACCCCCTGCCTAGTATTTGTCTGCGAGTTAAACAGGATAGCATGCTATTCGACTTATATATAATCTTTCGAGTACTATACAAATCATTATCTTGGTTAATTGTTTCGAAAGAAGCGATGTTCCTATTGCTGCGAGATCATGATGCGATAAAAAAGGGATGAGAATTTTGCGGTAAAAAGGGGGCGGAACCGCTACCCACTCTGGTGCGCAAGTGCCGCCCGGGGACGATGGCCGCCCTGAGTGCGGCGCGCCGAGCCTCGCTGCCACGTTCCGAAGCGCCGCTGCCATATCGCCGCCGCCTGCGATGCTACCTTGTGCATATGCTTTAATCGATCAGGATCACGAAGAGAGTCCGGCCGGATCTCCAAGACGAAACAGAAATAGCAAGACGAAATCGTACCTTGCGGAATATTGGGGAAAGCCTGCCTAGGGTTCGTCGGTCGACTGCGATTACGGTTCCCTCCCCTATTCTTCTAATCTGTCTCTCGCACGAAAGGCCCTCAGCTTCGCGAATCGTTCCTCGGAAAAAGACATGTTGTTCGATATATTTAAAAACAAACTGCCACCATGTAGAAAATAAGAAAAAACTGAATATCATACAATTGTAGTCCACTGATTTTGTAGCGTGAACTGTTAGGAGTAGACTAGGTAACTTGGCGCAGCGACACGCTGCGTTCGTGTGGCTGTTAATTGTGTTTAGTCTCATAAATATAGTTAGTAAATCAAACTGTTATTGAGAGGTCTCGGACTATTTTTGTTGTTAACTATACTATAACACTTAATGTCCATGCTTCGCATGGAGGAACATTCAAACTAATTATGTATGTGTCAAATTTCAAAAATGCTATATCTTACGTGAAGGCAATAATTTTCAACATGTTATTTGTTGTCAAAAGGGAGGAGATTAAATTCTACCTATAAGCTAATTATACAAAATAACATATTTACCTAGTATGGCTATTAACATGATACAGTTACCAAAACATAACTGGTAATATCAATTTCATAACATCAGAAAAATGCACATAGCACTCAATGAATGCTAAGAAATATCTTTTATACATCTTCTATACAATTATATCATTTACATGCAATGGTAAAAATCATATGTCATTCAGAAATCATTTTCTAAACTACCTTATGTCGAACAACATAAGAAAGTAAAGATGTCCCACTCTTGATTATCTCCTTCCTTTTCACGCAAGAAAAAAACAGAAAGTTTGCCATAACCGGACCTTGAATGAAAACCAGCATACATTCATTGCCCGTTGTTCCTCTGCTTGGTGCATGGTCCTCTATTTTAACTATATTCCTGTAAAATAGGGGAAGGAAATGAAAACACACATTGCAGTGGTGAACTATGCAGTATGCACATAAGGCTGTGACATCCCGTGACTAATCTGGAGAAAAGGATAACTGGGCATAATAGTACATAATCAGCAACCCCCTATTCATCTTCTTGGTGCATGGACATCTATCTCTTAACTTTATATATGATCAAAAAAGGATGTTGAAAGTAAAATAGAGAACACTTAATCAGACTATCCTAATAATAAGACCAAGAAGGAAAACAAAGCAAATTGCCCTTTGAGGAATGACCTGATCACGTATCCAAATGGAAATTCCCAAGTTGCTTGACCGGTTGCTCATAAATTCTTTTCCTCTTCAAGCACTGTGTTGCAGCTTACGACAAATAAAAAAATGGTAATTATTAGCAAAGAGTATTACCTAAGCGTTTAGTTCTAGCTGATTTTATATTGTCAGAGGAATGTGTTGTTTTAAGATGTATTACTTGGAGACCAACAACATCATCGGTTGCTAAAAGAGTGATTAGGTCATATTCCGAATATGTACCTGCTCCATAAACTCCCTTTGAAGGATTTGACACTTTACCTGATAACCAAAATAACATCAAATGGAAGAACTCGTCATGATCTTGCTGAATAAATATCATTCGATGCAAAGGCATGACATGTTTCCTGTCCACCTTCATAGTGGAATAGCCTTAATGTGGCTATATGATCACCAAGCTTTTCAGGTGTATCAAAATAGTCTGTATCGAGGCCCAAAGCAAGAGAAATGATCATTGCAACCGATTTTGCCACTCTCCTGGAACCCACGAAATTCAAGACAAGTAAGGACATGTTTACCTCTGATCGAAGAAATGAAACTTCATAAAACTTCATCTACCAGACACATAAGATGATACAAAAAGGTAAAAGGACATTCTGTAGACTACAGAAGCCACTTTATTAGCTTAGACTCAGATTTACAAGAACTATGTGTGCTACTTATTATTCTCATTAAGTTACTTCTAACTCTATGCAATCTTAAATTTTAACAGATCGACTTACACCAGGTTTTCCCGAGTTCAATGTACAATATACTTACAACGATTCCTTGTGATATTTCTCCATAATGTCCCTCCATTTCGGCAATACTCGGAGAGAGCAATAAGATAACTAAGAGATACAGGCATATGATAGATTGGAAGATGGTAAATGCTATATCTTGATATTTATTAATCATCAGATTTAGATGACATGTTTTAGTACAAAAATATCTTGAAAACAGAGACAACTTACCTCGAGAAGGCCACTGATTTGGACTGTTCGATTGAGGATCATCTGCAGGTGCGTACCTCAACACCTATATAATACCCTTCCTTGTAGTCACCTAAAGATCAACAAGTGCCCATCGTAAGAAACCCAATTTCCAGTGCAGCTTGTATCTTTTTTACAATGACTGAGATTCCTAATTAAGTGTAGGAGTAGCAACGGATGACGGACTCGATAGATTACCATTCACTTGATTTTCTGGATCAAGAATCTCATCTAGCATACGAGTATACCCCCGATTCTTTTCATTTCGAAGAAGCTTCATTTTCTGACTGTCCTGAAGTTTGAAGAACATCTTGCTCTAGGCAAAAACCTCATCCATGAACTCCTGGTTAACTCCCTAATCCAGCACATAAAAGAAGCCAGCAGACATGCCTAAAAATAATATGGAAAGTTTGTTTAGAAAATATATTTTGAAACTATTACAAGAAACGTAAGTAAAGTACAATAACCATGTTCTGAACACTAAATATCAAAAGGATTTCATCAAACATGCCTAAAAAAAGTTTGACAACTACAGATCACATTATATGACAACAACGATCAGAATCGAAGTAGAAAAATAGGAAAGAACCTTAACCTTGCAGTACTAATCAATTTGACTATGAAGACAAAAATTGCCAATGAACACAAAATGACACTGCTACTGTTTCAAAGAGCATAACAAATGATTTGAAGATTAAGAACACTGGACGGCAATAAATCAATAATCAGTTAATTGATATTCTGCGTCTTATGCCTAGCAACGTACTAACTACTTTGATATAGCAAGCTCATCTTACTTTTAATCGTATGCAAGTGTCAGTGCTGCTGTCCCACCGCGACAGTTGCAGCTCTCTGACGCCGGCACCGTGCTCGACGACGAGCACGGGAAGCGCCCGTGCTACTTGCCCTTCTCGCCTTGGGCCCTGGGCAGCCTCGGTAGTCTTGGGGCTCCATAACGACCCGCGTGGGCCGGTTGTGGTCGTGCTTGCGGCTACGACCTCGAGGCGGTTGCTCGCCGGAGAAGGAAGCGGGGACGGGAGAAGGCAAGAGGACGGGAGAAGGCATAGGAGTAGGAGAGGCGGTGGAGGCACGCGCGTGGGCGTTTTGTGTGGCGGCGAGGTGAGGACGAGGGAGCGATGAGGACGGGGGAGATAAGGAGAGGAAGAGGGACTCCATGCGAGGAAGGTCGGCGGCCGCAGCGGCGAGGGAGAGGAGCTTGGCGAGGAGGAAGCGTTTGCCGTGGAGCTTGGCGAGCTGGTCGAGCGCGCGGAGGCGGAGGCGATGCCGCGGCGGCGGGCGTGCTGCGCGAGGAGGCGTGTGGATAGGGTTGAGGACTGCGGGTTGATGCCCATATTTTTCAGGGGGCTTTTTGCAAAAATACCAAGACGTACGACCGGAGTCCCCAAGACATATTATATAGTAGAGATTATATTATATATATACTAGCAAAATATCCGTGCGTTGCAACGGAAATCCATCAAATGGACATTGTGATTGACTTTCGACATAGCCATGCAACCCACCTGTATAATATGTATAGAACTCTTGGCGTGAGAAACATATACATTAATTTCATAGTCATTTCATTAAGCTCATCCGTGCTCATATTTCCATCTTAATTTCATTTTTGTTCGCCTTGACGAAGCATGGTGAATAAAGTACGTCGTGTCTTTGCCAAAAAACAGCCCTCTCCTAATTTTTTTTGCCAAAAATATTCTTTCATAGTGGACTTCATTTGTTCGTAATAATTATTTTTCGTTCCACCATAGAACCTCGTCACTCCTACTATGAAAATCAATTCTTGCTTTGCTACAGAGAAACCAGCGGACTCATAGTGCTCCAAAAAAGCGGACTCATAGTCATAGTGCTCCTTGTGTGTCGGCTGATCGAGCACGCCGAGTCTAAAAATCACAAGCTCGTCCTCGTCCTCAGAAATCTGAGAGCTCCTCATCCCTTTGAACGCCTCCCCTCTATACCATCTACACACTTTGAGTCATGGAGTCATTGTCGGTGCTCCCGATCAAGTAAGAAGGAAACCATGCTAAGCTCATCATGGACTGTAATAAAAAAAAACCGTCGGTACTACAACAGCGAAAATAACACCGCATACAAAAAAAAAAGCAATGGTACCCCTTTTGGGGAGGAGGTTGAGTAGGACCTTACGCCCAACTTCCTCTGGATTGATTTCCTAGTAAACGGGGATCCGGAGCAATAGGTCAAATTAACTCTACTATCTTCTTCTTAGGACATCTGCTAATGTCATGACCAAACTCCTAGCAAACAGCACAGGATTTGGGCTTCCATGCATATTCTGCTTTAATCTCAATCTCGTCTCCTTAATAAGTAAGTAATTACTAAAAGAGTTTCCAAGATCCTTGAAAAAGTCTTTTTTTACTTTTGCAAAAACAATTTTTTTTTCAGTGACTTTATCCATCCTGCCACGCAATGTCATTGTAAATTGGGGAGAAATCCATAAGAATCTCAACCATCTCATGCTGTCTTTCAGAAAATCCCACATAAGCCAGAGCTTCAGAATTGGAGTATTGCGGAACTTTCCAAACTCAGTAGTCGGTATCGAGATGGTACCAAGAAAATACTATTGAGGTATCTTTTGCCGCAACCAAACTTTAGCAGCTACCAGCCCCTTCTATTTCTCTCCTTGGAGGGATTTTTAGGAGATCTAGACATACTCTGATCACTTTGTATGCCCTTATTTTATCGGTTTTGCTAATTCTCAGGTGCCTGAGATTTTCTTAAGTCTCAGTCACCCATGAAAATATGCATAAGTTGCACTTTTCTGGCAGAAAAATGCAATTGCACTTTTTGATAGAAAAGTACAACTCGTTTCAGTTGCACTTTTTTTGAACTGCAGTTGCACTTTTCTGAGTCGATTGAGACTTAAGAAAAAATCAGGCGCCTGAGACATATGCACTCCCTTATTTTATACGCACATGTCTTTACCCCTACTGTAGTGCACAAGCTCTTAATACTCACCTCGTGCTTGAAACTGCATAAGGAAGAAACTTGCTATTACGATGACGTAACAGAAACTGCAGAACCAGTGAGTAACTCCATGTATAGACTATGTGATAACCACAAATTTATATTACATAATCAAGAAGTTAAAGAAAATTTAAATCCTGAGGTACTGCTTCCTGATTGCTGTTGCTCAAGAGTTCTTACCTAGTGTTCATACAGTTTTCTATTCCGCTTCTTTAATCATCACAAGTAAAAGCAAAATAATACATTTATCTGGAATGGCCTGAGATGTTTAAACGGTGATATTAGGGGGTAAGGTAACACGGCAATGGCCGGCAAAATAGCACTGTTGTTTGCATGTGTTAGCAACAAACATATTTTCGAAACTGAAAGTACATAACTGTGTGAACATGATACAATTTCTAAAACTGAGAAATGACCTATTTGTCAACCATTTCGGTGACCAGCTCATCCAAACCGCAGGTCATACAAAATCTACAACTCCTATTCAGGTCAGCATGTCCATTTGGAGAGGCCTGCCATTTCTGGAGGCAAGCACACCCAAGGAAGGCAACAAGGGATCCATAACAGGATCAATCTCAAAACATTACCTTTGCTAGTACTAATAAATAGATTTATAAATGTTGCTGAAGAGTTCTTGCACGTTATTTATATGCATACAAACACACATGATTTGGCACTTTTCAGGTCCTGAAAAGAAATCATGTACCCAGAAGAAACAATGATAAAGAATGATATGTTTGATTGTATCATGAACATCATACTATCAGCATAACCTTTTTTTGTCCAAAATATATGATGAAAAGAAAGATCTTGATTTTATGAGATATAGACATACTCTGATCCCTGGAGCACCTGCAGAATTGTCATGGGCGAGAGTGTGCCTACAACCGGTAGCATTAATTCCTTTGGAAATAAACCTGACCCCGAAAGTTAACTGAACAAAACGCACCCAGTCGATCCCCAACCTCCCGATCCCTACATCCTTATCCTACCCATCCAGCGCGCTACCTCCAGGCCCACTGGCCACCGCCGCGCCGGAGTCCGGCCACACCGCTCCCTCTTAGGATTATCCCGTTGTCGTACGGGCTACTCCCTTTCGAGGCCCTCTGCTTCCGTTTCTGTGGACCTCGTCGGGGGAGGCGAAGGACGGGAGGATCTCACCGGAGGAGGGGAACCAAACCAGCGCCTTTGAGAACGGCAAGGGACCGGACGCAAGGGTTCGGCGGCGTATGGCCTCTAGTGGAGCTCGTACCTAGCGCCGGGGTAGGGGTAGAAGATGTGGCTGTGCTTCATGTAATCCCGCCACCGACCTTCCTCTCCTCCGGCCGCCTTGGGGTTGCAGCCGCCGTCTAGTTCCTCTGTTCGGCGGCGTATGGCCTCTAGTGGAGCTCGTACCTAGCGTCGGGGTAGGGGTAGAAGATGTGGCTGTGCTTCATGTAATCCCGCCGCCGACCTTCTGAACGGATAGACGTCGCCTAGAGGGGGGGGGGGGGGGGGGTGAATAGGCGATTTAAAACTTTTTTCGAGGAGCCGGAATATCCGGTCCAAGAGTGACCCGGAAATTCCGAGTAGCCGGAATATCCGGTCCACAATGATCCGGAAATTCCGGTATGCTTGATAAAGGCGGAATAAAACTAGAGGTTTACTTTAACAAGCATACAACCTAGATATATAAACTAGGCTCACCTATGTGCACCAACAACTTAAGCTAAGCAATACTAGTAACAAGATGATAGCAAGATATATGACTTCAAGCACGAAGGCTATCACAATGTAAAGTGCATAAGTAAATAGCTCGGGTATAGAAATAACCGAGGCACGCGGAGACGAGGATGTATTCCCGAGTTCCACCCAAAGGTGTACGTCTCGTTTGGAGAGGTGTGCGCAACCACAACAGGTTAGCCGCAACGCCACAAAGGCTCACCTTCTTCTCCTGATGAACTCAACCACAAAAGGTTCGAGTTCACCTTCCACTATTGATCTCCTTTGGGGCGGAGATCGAATCCCGTACAACTCTTGAGTCACACACCCACAACTTAATTGGGGGCTCCCAAGTCTTGAGGCACACACCCACAACTTAATTGGGGGCTCTCAAGTGACCACAAAAGGTCTTGACCACAAAAGGTCTTGGCCACAAAAGGCCGGCCACAAAAGGCGTCTAGGGTCCAAAGACCCAAGAGTAACAAGCTCACAAGTATCAACACCACGAATCCTCGTGGAGGGCTCAA
This sequence comes from Poa annua, assembly GCA_026929855.1. Lineage (NCBI taxonomy): Eukaryota > Viridiplantae > Streptophyta > Magnoliopsida > Poales > Poaceae > Poa > Poa annua. Next base: position 87,494,978 of record CM049430.1, read on the forward strand.
ACCGATGCAAATGCAATGTCAAGAGCACACGAAGTGCTCAAGTCCTTCACTCTCAAATTCCAACACAACAACAAATGTTTATGGGGGAATAAGAGAGGAAGAACAAAGGAAACCACAAAGGAGTCAAATCCTTCACTTCCAAATCCCACCAAAAGCAACTAATGCTTATGGGGGGAGAAGAGAGGAAGAACAAAGAAGAATAACCACAAAGGAACTCCAAGAACTAGATCCACTAAGTTCCCCTCACTTAGAGGAGAGATTGATTGGTAGGATTGTAGATCTAGATCTCCTCTCAACTTTCCCTAAAGAATATGGAAGATTCAATGGAGGGATTGAGAGGGAAGTGAGCTTTCCAAGGTCAACAATGGAGTAGGAGAGAGGGGAAAGTCGTGCTGCCTTGGATTGGCTGGGGAAGAAGAAGGGGAGGGGTATTTATACCCCTCCAGGAAATATAGCCGTTGGCTGTTTTGACACTCGGAAATTCCGGTATAAGTTAGACTCGGAATTTCCGGTCACCCGGAAATTCCGGTCTAGAGAGACTCGGAAATTCCGGTCGCCCGGAAATTCCGGTCTAAGAGAGCTCGGAAATTCCGGCTGGAGTCAGAAGCAAAACCAAACTTTTCCTTAGCCATTTCTGGAGGACTTTTCTGGGGGCACTCGGAAATTCCGGTAGACGGAAATTTCCGAGCACAATTTCCGACTGGAGTCAGAACCCTTTTTCTCCTTTCCTTAGCCGTTTTCTTGGATGAGCTGGGGAACCGGAAATTCCGGTAGGGCGGAATATCCGGCCCCAATAATCCGGACCAGCAGAACACCGAAACGAAAACTGCTATAACTTTTGCAAATGAACTCCAAAAGAGGTGAGACCAATTTTGTTGGAAAGATAGTGACGATGACTACCCAACAAAAATAGAGTAAAATCTCCACACATGGCAAGGTGTGGGACTTTCCTCAAGGTAGAACCGGCAATATTTCCGACACCGAAAACGCAACAAGTTGTTCAAAGTAAAACCGATTTCGATGAACTAGAGCTTGACATGGAGATGAACCAAGCTCTAATTCCTCACCAACATAAAAGCCAAATAAGAACCAAGAAATATGATATGCCAAGTATGCAAAGGTTTAAGCTCTCCACAAGAATGCGATCAAGTTACTAACTTGAGAGCCCCTCTTGATAGTACGCCTATCTATCCTATAGCCCTATCAAGATCATACCTTTGCCTTGACCATTCCACTTGAGTTGAATGATGACTATCTTGATCTCTTCAAGTGGATCATCTTTCTTGAATGCGCGTCCAATCACTTGCTTGATGAAGACTTCTCCAAATACTCCCCCATGCTCACAATGGGAGAGACTCGCTAAGCTTCGTCTTCATGTATCCATTGCAAGCACCAAGCATGGGATCTTTTCGAGAAAGCTTCTCTTGGTCTTGCACAACTCATCTTTTCTTCACTAAGATGATGTCTTGAATCTTCAAGACATACTTGCAATAAGCTTCAAGAGTCCAACACATGAACTCCACAATTCCATGGACATGATCTATAATGATATCTCAAAAGCAAACATTAGTCCATAGAGATTGTCATTCAATTACCAAAACCACACATGAGGGAAAATGCTCTTTCAATCTCCCCCATTTTGGTAATTGATGACAATCTCTTTTGAGAGGGTTAATAATATGGAATTTAACGAACAAGAGTGGTTGCACTAACATCAAATACTACAAAGGTATGTGATGTTAGTCCATACACATATATAGAGCAAACTCCCCCATAATTTATGCACGTGTGTATGAACATGAATTCATTGCATATATTATCGACCATTACCGATGGTGGAGTTTCCACTATATATATAAAACCAAGCAACGAATGCAAAGGCAAGGAAGGCAAATACTTAAGAAGATACCAAAGTAAAAAGCCAATTCCATACAACCCTCCAAAACTTCTCCCCCATTGGCAACGATTGCCGAAATGGGCGAAAGGCTTTGGAAAGGTAACATAATAAGATCTCCTTCATGATTTATGCATTTCTCATTATATGAGTGAAATCAAATGCACTTATCCAATGACGAATAGATGAAGGGGATCAAACTATATTGAGGATCCAAAAATTGCGCAAGAAAGATACCAATTGAAATCCACTGGAAGGATACCAATTGCAAAAGGGGGAAAGCATTCACAAAGAAGCAAGCAATCAAGGGATCCAAAAACCAATTGAGCACAAGAAGATGTTGTGATAAGATCAACCAAGTGTTCTAAAAATCACGAGGGAACTCCCCAAGGTACATGCACAATGAAAAGGTTTGTATTTCAATATGGTGTGCATAACATGGAATCCTCGCTCCCTCCTAGATAATTTTGAACACAAAAAGGTGCAAGAACGAATAAAGGCTTGCTCAACCGGGAAAGGATGGGTGTGACATGAAAATACAATTTTGGAGACTAAATAAGGATGAGCCTAAGCAACATCATAGTCTTTCAAATTATGAGGCACATAGTGCATATCATGTATTTTGCAAACAAGCACACCCAAGATGATAAATCAAATATGATCACAAGCTTATTAAGAGGCAATGTGAAACCAATAGAAAAACAAAGCTTGTGTCATTTAGAGATCACCAAAGAATCAAGAAAGTAGTAAAAGGTGATCACTAGAGATTTTGAATACCAATTAAATATGTAACAACCCTCATGTGTATAAGTTTCTAAGTGGACACTAAGTCCTCAAAGAAACATGCACACACAATGTAGGTACAAGGTCAAGCACAAGATATTCAAGAGGAAGTCATAAATACACCGATAAGAATTTTTGCTTAAAAGCAAAGCACATAGCTCAAATTATTCTTAAATGGTATAGATGAACTTCCAACACCAAGTTCTCAAAGCATCACAAATACCCACATAGGATAAGTGATAGTTGGGATACTTCGAGACACAAAACAAATATCACATAAGGCAAATGATTTATGAGAATTCATCAATATTGTATATGAGAGACTTTGAAATAAATTTGCTAGATTAACATATTGGGGATCCGACAATCATGAAAATGATTATATATAAATATATATTCCCCTTGATGTTTAATCATCCCGGCTAACTCACATTTGCAATGAAGATGTATTGAATCAAACTTTGCAAAAACCATATCAAATGCAACTTAGAGAAACTCATGCCAAAGAACAACCTACACAAGGTTGAGAGCTAGAAGTATATGCATGAGTTAGATACTTGTTACCGAGATAGCATTGACGGTGTAGAAGATGAGAGTTCACAATCATCCAAGCTTGACTCCAAGAAGCACATGGTGAAGACATCTTCTTTAAATAGAGGCAAGCTTCCAATGCATCTCTCATGTACCTAAAACAAATCAAGTACACAATGGTACCCAAACTAATTGGGTCCAAAGTAGTTAGTCCAACTACAATACATAGGACAAACTCCACATAAATATGTGCATATTGATATGAAATAGAATTTCATGCACATCTTAGCCATTTAGGATTTGATGGAGTTTATCTTATATATTGGATCAACGAAAGTAAACATGCCATAAGATATACAAATAGTAAATATGCATGCACAAAACTTTCAAGAACCAAGCGAGATACAATTTGGACAAACCACAAATTAAATCAAGAAGCTACACAAAAGTGTGGCAAGAGAAGAATTTGTCCTCATTGTTTCAAAAGACTCAAACCAACACATGATTGGAGAAACCAATTTGAAAAGATATCAAATGAAATCAAGGTCAAGGCTAAACCAATGAGCATAAGAAATAAATCAAACAAGCATGCTCGAAAGTTTATCTCATCCAAAAAGGTAGACTAGGAACCATGGGATGAGATAGCCAACTCCACAAAGAAGAGTAAGGTTTCAACAAATAAACCAAGCCCTCTACAATTTTCATGATGGCACAAAGTACCAAGACGAAAAATGTTTGTCTTTCAAAGAGACATGTCATCGGGAACAAAAACCAATTGAAGACGACTAATGTTGAATAACATATAGGATTGCTCCCCCAAGATTTGTGCATTACTTATGATCTTGTATTTGAATACAAAATACACAAAAATGGGATCATCACTTTCCATATATATTGTTAACCAATTAGTCATGTTCAAGAAGAGCAATAAGATACAAAACCAATTTAAAAACCAATTTAAAGAATAGTGTTCTAAAGAGTATAGAGTAGCTTCCCCATGATTAGTGCATTTTTAAGATCTTGTATGTAAATACAAAATGCACACAAGTGGGATCATTACCCTCCATATATCTTTTTGAACACAAAGTTCAAGAAAATCAATAAGACCCGATAACAATAAAAAGGATGATGTTCTACTCAATGTAGGATAGCTCCCCCAAGAATAGGACATTACTTAGAATTAAGTCTTCGAAAGTAAATGCACAACAATGGGATCCTTGCTTGTCCTAACTCAAGAAAGCACAACACAAATTATGAGTAGAGCAACAAAAAGATCCAAATGAAGCAAAGAAGACAAATGGGTGGTTAAACCAACACAAACTTGGCGATAGAATAATATAACTTAAGAACAATAGCCAATGTAAATATGATCAATACATTTACCACAAATATAATTATCACTTGTCAAAGACAATGATTGTATGGAGACATTTCTCGGTGGTATTTGACATATATGTATTCAAGATCATATTCACAAAACATAAGCATGTGGCAAAATAAAAGAATTGAAAAACATGCTTATCTAGATATTCTTGATGACTTCACATATTCAATGATCATCCTAGGCATCAAGAAACTTTCTCACAAACAAGATACCAAAAGATGGTTGATAAAAATGCATTTAAGCAAATATGGAACTTGTTTGAGTACCATGCCACCTAGGAACAAGATAATCAACAATATCAACTCTAGGTGACACTACCTCACATGTTCACATTTTCTAGGCTTGTAATATGCACATAGCTTATTACTCCCCCATAATGTGATAATCCTTTCTTTGTAACAAGAGGCAAAAGAAATCCAACAAGAGATAACTAATGGACATTAGAATTTGAATTTCTCATGAGTAAGACATACCACAAAGAGAGTAGATAATATTGAAATATAACTACTAAGTGGTATTCCTCATGAATACACATTTTAAGAGGGTGAGTTACCAAAAAGCACATCACTCCCCCAAAATGGGATAGTCCATTAAAAATCCCTAAAAAGAGCCAATTAAGATAAAAACAAATAGACAAGAGGCTCAAACATACATGGTGTGCAAACCATCATACACAAGCTTGATTACTCAACATAAGTAAGTAGAGTGCACAACACATATGAAACACTAGTAAGGCACAAAACCAAACACATGTAAGGGTGCAAGTAACTTTCAATGTATACATATGAATTAGATACAAGTTACCGCAAGGAGGAGCATTGGATATATGCTAAGACAATATAATCCAATTGACTTGACTTGAGATAATATGGATGATGAAGATCCCTTAATTCTTCATGATGTAGTCAAGTCTCCAATGTCCTCCACTTACACCTATTGATCAAGTTTTAGCTTGTTGGTCCCCAACTAAGTTGGGTCCTAAGAGGTTAGTCACAATAGGTTTGGCAACCCAAATGGTTCTTTTCTTGACACCACTTTGAGTACCAATAAATTTGGCAAACACATTGCCAACCTTATCCTTCCGAAGAGAATGAACATTATCAATAGTAGGAGGGTTGGATAAGGTACCATGAGTGCATGAAGAAGCAAAGTGATCCTTCCCACGACATTTGTAGCAAAGGCGGTTTTTACCTTTCTTCTTGGGAAGGGAAGGTTCTTCAACTTGGGAAGCTTGAGTTTGAACTTGAGGTTGCTTCCCTTGTTGCTTCTCACTAAGAGGCTTCTTCTTCAAAGGGCAAGATCTCACGTGGTGCCCTTCAACCTTGCACTTGAAGCACACAATCTTGGCCGAATCAATAACTTGTTCTTGGCCCTTCTTCTTGACGAACTTGTGCTTCATCTTGTTCTTGGACTTGTTCTTGTTGTTGGAGTTGAATCCAAGTCCACTATTGTCATGAGGAAGTTGTTGCACTCTCAACATGTTGTCGAGGGTGGACTTCCCTTCATGACACTTCTTCAAGTCTTTCTTCAAAGAAGTGACTTGTTCCTTGAGCTCTTTGAGTTCCTCTACACGGTTAGTTTCAACACAAATACTAGAGGAAGTAGATGCTACATTGTTAGAGCAACAAGGCAAGGAATGTAATTCATCACAAGATTTAGCAATGGTATGTGATGTAGAATTACCAGTACTAGCACATTGCAATAAAGCATTAGTAGTAGAGTTTGTGCTAGTGACCATAGGAGGCTCACAAGATTTTACCTTCGTTGTGACCGCCTCATGAGCTAACTTTAGCTTAGCATGGGATGCTAGGAGATCCTCATTAGAGCTAAAAAGCTTTTCATGAGTTTCTTCCAACTTCCCATACTTACTAGTTAGCAAATCAAGTTGAGCTCTTAGCTCAACATTCTCCTTCAAAATAGATGCTTCACACAAAGTGGAGTTAGTAGCACAAGCATCATTAACATTAGAAGTGGAAGGAGACAACATGACAAGCTCATTATTTAACTTAGCATTTTGTTTACTAAGCACATTACATTTAGCAATAGCATGTTCATGTTCTTTAGTGAGTTTAGCAATTACTTCATTGTTTAACTCCTCACTAGATTCTAATCTCTCCTCAAGAGCAACCCGAGTTTCTTGCTCTTCCTCAAGAGCATTCTCAAGATTGTGGACCTCACCCGCGGAATCACGAGCAAGACCCCACCCTTCATGACAACGGGTCTCCATAGCCTCAAAGGTCTCCTTAAGCTCAAAAAGAGTAGTCATGATTTCTAAGAAGTTCTCATGAGCATTTTTATTATTTAAGAGAGCATGAGAGACAATATCAAACTTCTCCTTAATTAGATCATCATCATCATTATCATCATCATGAGATATATTGGAGTGCACGGTAGGTGATACCTTATACTCCTTAGCCATTAGGCAAATGTGAGTAGTGGATGAGGACGATGAAGAGACACTTGAAGCACCTTTGAGGTCCAAGTCTTGTTCCAACAATTGTTGGGATTCCTCTACATTGTTAGCCAAACAAGTACTAGAGGAAATAGAAACATTTTGATCACGGCAACAAGACAAGGAAAGCATATCATCATGAGATTTAGTTAAGCAACTACTACATGATATGCAAGGACTATCAACACTAGCATTTAATACATTTGAAGGGCTAGAGGTGTTTAAGTCCAAAGATAGAGCATTGCAATAAGATGGGTGAGAAGTATAGTCAATAGTGGATTCACCATCAAGATTGCAATTTCTATCACCACTCACCATATCATTACCTTGTGGCAAACCACATGTCGGTGAAGTGGAGGAAGTCGTGAGCTCATCACGACCGGATGTCGAAGGAGGACAATCATCCTTGGAAATGTTGGACACCTCATATATATCTTGAAGTTTTGTCCATAATTCATGAGCGCTCCGAAAAGGCATGATCGACGCAAGGACTACATCGCTCAAAGCACATATAATACCATTAGATGCTAGAGTATCGAGATAAGAGTTTTTCTCATCCTCTAAAGATAATTCTTGAGAATCCTTTGGAGGAGAAAAACCCATATCTACAATACTCTCTAAATTACAACCCATGTCTCTAAAAAGATTAAGCATGCGAATTTTCCAAACATCATAATTTGTGCCATCGAATCTTTAAGAGGGATTGTGCACTAGATCTCTAAACGACATCTTTATCTCTAGGCGGTTAGTCCTAATAATGAGATAACCTGTCTCTGATACCAATTGAACGGATAGACGTCGCCTAGAGGGGGGGGGGGGGGGGGGGGGGGGTGAATAGGCGATTTAAAACTTTTTTCGAGGAGCCGGAATATCCGGTCCAAGAGTGACCCGGAAATTCCGAGTAGCCGGAATATCCGGTCCACAATGATCCGGAAATTCCGGTATGCTTGATAAAGGCGGAATAAAACTAGAGGTTTACTTTAACAAGCATACAACCTAGATATATAAACTAGGCTCACCTATGTGCACCAACAACTTAAGCTAAGCAATACTAGTAACAAGATGATAGCAAGATATATGACTTCAAGCACGAAGGCTATCACAATGTAAAGTGCATAAGTAAATAGCTCGGGTATAGAAATAACCGAGGCACGCGGAGACGAGGATGTATTCCCGAGTTCCACCCAAAGGTGTACGTCTCGTTTGGAGAGGTGTGCGCAACCACAACAGGTTAGCCGCAACGCCACAAAGGCTCACCTTCTTCTCCTGATGAACTCAACCACAAAAGGTTCGAGTTCACCTTCCACTATTGATCTCCTTTGGGGCGGAGATCGAATCCCGTACAACTCTTGAGTCACACACCCACAACTTAATTGGGGGCTCCCAAGTCTTGAGGCACACACCCACAACTTAATTGGGGGCTCTCAAGTGACCACAAAAGGTCTTGACCACAAAAGGTCTTGGCCACAAAAGGCCGGCCACAAAAGGCGTCTAGGGTCCAAAGACCCAAGAGTAACAAGCTCACAAGTATCACCACCACGAATCCTCGTGGAGGGCTCAAACCGATGCAAATGCAATGTCAAGAGCACACGAAGTGCTCAAGTCCTTCACTCTCAAATTCCAACACAACAACAAATGTTTATGGGGGAATAAGAGAGTAAGAACAAAGGAAACCACAAATGAGTCAAATCCTTCACTCCCAAATCCCACCAAAAGCAACTAATGCTTATGGGGGGAGAAGAGAGGAAGAACAAAGAAGAAGAACCACAAAGGAACTCCAAGAACTAGATCCACTAAGTTCCCCTCACTTAGAGGAGAGATTGATTGGTAGGATTGTAGATCTAGATCTCCTCTCAACTTTCCCTAAAGAATATGGAAGATTCAATGGAGGGATTGAGAGGGAAGTGAGCTTTCCAAGGTCAACAATGGAGTAGGAGAGAGGGGAAAGTCGTGCTGCCTTGGATTGGCTGGGGAAGAAGAAGGGGAGGGGTATTTATACCCCTCCAGGAAATATAGCCGTTGGCTGTTTTGACACCCGGAAATTCCGGTATAAGTTAGACTCGGAATTTCCGGTCACCCGGAAATTCCGGTCTAGAGAGACTCGGAAATTCCGGTCGCCCGGAAATTCCGGTCTAAGAGAGCTCGGAAATTCCGGCTGGAGTCAGAAGCAAAACCAAACTTTTCCTTAGCCATTTCTGGAGGACTTTTCTGGGGGCACTCGGAAATTCCGGTAGACGGAAATTTCCGAGCACAATTTCCGACTGGAGTCAGAACCCTTTTTCTCCTTTCCTTAGCCGTTTTCTTGGATGAGCTGGGGAACCAGAAATTCCGGTAGGGCGGAATATCCGGCCCCAATAATCCGGACCAGCAGAACACCGAAACGAAAACTGGTATAACTTTTGCAAATGAACTCCAAAAGAGGTGAGACCAATTTTGTTGGAAAGATAGCGACGATGACTACCCAACAAAAATAGAGTAAAATCTCCACACATGGCAAGGTGTGGGACTTTCCTCAAGGTAGAACCGGCAATATTTCCGACACCGAAAACGCAACAAGTTGTTCAAAGTAAAACCGATTTCGATGAACTAGAGCTTGACATGGAGATGAACCAAGCTCTAATTCCTCACCAACATAAAAGCCAAATAAGAACCAAGAAATATGATATGCCAAGTATGCAAAGGTTTAAGCTCTCCACAAGAATGCGATCAAGTTACTAACTTGAGAGCCCCTCTTGATAGTACGCCTATCTATCCTATAGCCCTATCAAGATCATACCTTTGCCTTGACCATTCCACTTGAGTTGAATGATGACTATCTTGATCTCTTCAAGTGGATCATCTTTCTTGAATGCGCGTCCAATCACTTGCTTGATGAAGACTTCTCCAAATACTCCCCCATGCTCACAATGGGAGAGACTCGCTAAGCTTCGTCTTCATGTATCCATTGCAAGCACCAAGCATGGGATCTTTTCGAGAAAGCTTCTCTTGGTCTTGCACAACTCATCTTTTCTTCACTAAGATGATGTCTTGAATCTTCAAGACATACTTGCAATAAGCTTCAAGAGTCCAACACATGAACTCCACAATTCCATGGACATGATCTATAATGATATCTCAAAAGCAAACATTAGTCCATAGAGATTGTCATTCAATTACCAAAACCACACATGAGGGAAAATGCTCTTTCACCTTCCTCTCCTCCGGCCGCCTTGGGGTTGCAGCCACCGTCTGGTTCCTCTGTTCTGTGTTCGACCTAAATAGCGATGCGCCCGGGACGAACCGGTATACGACTTAAAAAGGACTGCGGGTTGATTTCATCATTATGCAGGGTGTTTTGTGTAAAATGGCCACAACATACGACCGCCAACCCCAAGCAATATTATATAGTAGAGATAAGTAGGCCTGTAGTATTATATAAGTAGAGATAGAGATAGAGATTGCTGTCGTACGTGCGGGTGAAGCCTAACTAATCGGTTCAGACAAAACGTGTCCATGAAAGTAGGATTCATTCAAACTTTGTTAAAAGATGAGGCTGGTGTAGGGGTTACGGTGCAGAAAACAATAATTTTTCTAGCGTATGAAACCCTAACTAGGCAGGATCTATCTATCTAGTACATGTGATAACGGTGGCGGAACGGGTTACATTACCTCCATGTAGACCGATAGCGGGGATTACGCTCCCGCACAAGCGTTGACGATGAAGTCGTGCGTAGCCGACCTCGAGGTCGCGGAGAACTTGCCCCGATGACGAAGATGATGACGCCGGGGTGTCGACGATGACCTGCGTCGACGAGCGTCAGGCGGAAGATGGCGAGGCGCCGGCAGCAGGGGGTGCGCCGGCAGCAGAGGGGGGTGGCGCGGCGGCTGCAGGGGCGAGACGACGTCGCCCAGGCTCCTCAAAAAGAGTTACCTCCGAGCACTCACAAACATACGGAGCTTAACGACAACCCCCGGTCATTCAGATCCAGCTGAAATCGCAGGGGTAGATCTTATCTGGAATCCCGCAGGGCAACGGCGCCCGGCGGTATAGCTTAGGTGGAGAGAGGGGGCAAAACGGGCGGAGAAGCAACTCGGCCGGCCTGCTATACAATTAATTGTATTTTTCCGTAATTAATCCAATTAATATGCCTTGCTATATAAAGGGGGAGGGGGTGTGCAAACTCCCTAGCTCCCCATGTGGGACTAAAGGAGGAGAGGGAGGGGGGGTTCGGCCGAAACCCCCATGGGCTGCCCCCCTCCTAGTCCAACTCGGACTAGGGGGCCCAAGCCCCATTTCCTTTGGTGGTGCGGCTCCCCCTCTTGGGTCCTCTTAGGGCCCATGTAGGTGGGAGCCCCCCTTTTCCTTTATTTAATTAATATTAAATTAATATAAAATATAATTAATTTATAATTAATATATTTAAATACTATTTAATATCCCGTGACTCCGAAACAATTTCCGAACCACCCGAACAACTTTCGGACATCCCTGAAACCATTCCAGACCTTCCCGGAACTCCTTCCGGACCACCGGAACTCTTTTCGGATTATTTCTCTCTCTCCAACAAAAACCTATATTATTCCAGAACCTATCTCCTGGTGTCGCTAAGACCTTAAGTTTGTTACGCTATGGTTCGAGAACTCTCCAGACATGGTCGAGACACTCCGCTCACCAATGACCGTCAGGGATACCTGGATGTATATGACGACCCATGCGCATTCTACGAATATCGTCGTTGAACCATAAATATGATATTCATTCCCTTTGTTTCTGCGATACTACCTTGTCCGAGATATGATCGTAGACACACCGATGTCTTTGTTGTATCTCGTTACCGACAAAGGTTATTAACTCGTCTGTGATATTACATCTTCATGACCTAGTCATAAGTTACGCAGCTATATAGATGTAATCTCACCGAGTGGGCCCAGAGTATCTTTCCATTACAAGAATGAACAAATCCCGCTCTTTATCCTTACGTCTCGATGCTCTTTCGGAATACCCAAGATGAACACCGTTATTGTCATGCTATATAAGACACAACGTTTGATGCTCTCAAAACACCCCTACGAAGCATCAATAAGCACGGTCTCACGGTCTAAGGAATAAGCTATCATATTCTTATCTATTGCAAATGACAAACATCGTAATACGATCTTATTGCAATACTTTGCGTATGTCCATCATCTCATTCAACTAACAAGATGACCCCACTGTCAGCCGACGTCATTGTCCTTGATCGGGAATCTCGATCAACTGTTGCCTAATGGACTAGTTCATATATAGGCTCACTAGGGACATGGTTGTCTATGTATCACACGTGTATTAATAATTCTGATTAATACAGTTATAGCATAATGCACAAACCTATTATAAACTTTTGAGATAATACAATAAATACTACTTATTTATTTGCCTCTAGGGCATATCTCCTTCAGCTGGATCTATTGTACAACTGATACGATCACGTAAGGTTAACCAAGCCCGGACTCGCATATATACTACTCTCTCCATTTTAAATTAGATGACTTCTATTTGTCAAAAACAACTCTTCTTGTAACAAGGTTATTTTGTTGTACCCTGAGTCGTTCCTCTTTCAGCTTTCAGAGTTGTTCAGTTGTACTCGGTCTTATGACCAAAACCCTTTCTTCTAATATAATAACATGCAGTTCTCCTGCATGGATCTTTTTTTTTGTCGAAAATAACATAAGTCTAGATACATGCTCTTTTTAACAAACTAGCAAGTTGGCCCTCCCAAATGCGAGGGCATCATTTATACATGGTTAAAAGTGTTTGCGATTTTGTTTTTGGCCTACTGGTATCATTTTATTTACCATAATATACAATAAATCTAAAAAATTCTACAACTACCTCACATGTTTTGGTAAGCAACATATCAGGGATGCGTGTAACATATTTGGTGGTCTAAAATTTGTGGGATATTTCCATGCCATATTTTGAATCGAAAGGGCATCATTTATAATTGGTTGAAAGTGTTCAAGACTTTTTTGGATTCACTGTTTTTGGTTGAAAATAAATTAAATTGTTCTAGAGCTACCGCACATGTTTTTGTAAGAAAAATATCAGGATTGCATGAAACATATTTGAAACATATTTGGTAGTCTAAAACTTGTGGAAACTTATTACTGTACCATATTTTGAAACATCGATGTAAGTGATAAAGTGAACTATTTTTACTTGATGTTAGATTAGTACTCGAGGTTAGATATCTTCGATAAAATTTTTTTGAATAAAGAAAAAGTTTATCCTACTTAATAAATAGGCCACATTAGTGTGATAATTATCTTGTTATGATGTTCTTCCACTCATTTACTCCCTCCATGTCACAATGTGTAAAGTTGTACAAATGTTAACATGGTGGAAATTATTTTTGTATGCAATAGACTCTGAAAGATAAATTATTTTCTTTTAGGCATATTCGTTAAGGGGTTAATATATATCGGTAGTCAAAGTTGGAGAATTACGACTCTAAGTTTTCAAGACTCTTAACTTCTCTTTATTATCATTCAATGGGTCTACAAACCCGGTACACATGTATTTTTCCGTGTTATGCAGAATGACTATGCGGTTTGGATAGCATAGTTCAAGATTCTTACTTAGTAAGTCGTACTGTACAATTGGAATGATGTGTTCTTATGTTGAAATTTGTACTAATATAAATACACATATACAATAGTCCAAAAAAAATACCATACAAACAAAGGAATGTCAGCCAAAGCCATTCCTAAGAATTAGCTTTACCCTTTTAAGTCCTCGGATTAAAAGTATTGACACACAATGTGGATAATACATATGAAATATATCACGGGAATATGTGCTGACTTATATTTGTTGGATGATAGGACATCTCATCCTAGTGGAAGTGGAATATGTGTTGACTAAACTATGTGTATATCAGTATGTTGGTAATTTTCTTAGTGTGAGGTCGATAGGGCGATTAATTTTGACTTCATTAATTACTATAACAATTTCACGACTTTAGATTCCGATTTCAATTTTCCACGGGCGTTTCGTGAGAGCGTTGGTCAGATGCCGATCAAATACATTATCAGTTATGTGTACTCAATCATAGAAACAATCTACACGTTAAGGTCACATCTTCATTAATCTTAAAATTCCACGACTCCAAACTTTAGCAGAAGTTTGGTAACGTTTTGTTTGTGTCTTGATCTTATGGCACTCGATTTTTTTATTTATTTATGTGTATAATCATAAAAACAACGTACTCTAAACCCTCCGTTCACAGTTAGTCCGGCGTTTATACGGTTTGAAAACTAACTAGAAAATATATCAACATTTAACTATAAAATCATTATAATTACAATCTTCATCAAATGTGTTTGCACAAAATTTCAATCAGGTATTATGAATGTATACTACTTATCGCTACATCCTTGGACAAACTTTACAAATTTTGATTTTGACTAAACTCAAGAAGCAAGATAAGTTAAACCGAGCAAGACTGGTCGGTTTAAACTTTTTCTGAATTGTCCATATTCTAGCAGTTCTTACCCTTTGTCTGGTATTTTTTTTATTTGTTACCGCACCTATCAGGTTCCAGCCAAAAAAGTTAGTCTACTACAATGTTAGAATTTTAAATGGATGCAATATTTAACTACAGTCTTACGTATATACGTTTTGTTTTTATTTTTCTTTCACCTACCACGTTCTATCAAAAGCTAGCCTCGACTGTTTCCGTACATATTGGTCAGCTTTTTGAGATTTTATTTCTTAGCGATCCGATTTGGAGATATATTGTGTCCACGCCCAAGAGACGTGATGATGGTGTATAAAATGTAACGTGCTTATTAACTTCTTATATTTTTTTTATTTCAACGTCCACGCCCTAAAATATATTTTAGATCTAATTATTAAAATTAATTTAGATGACGGAGGTAGATTTAAGTTGCACGTATAGTCATATCTATATATTTTTTGGAAGAGACATGTGTCCTAGTAGGAGACGTTAATAAATCAATGTTGCAATAACTGTCGCGTGTACTCTTTTGTGGGTCGGTGATTGGGCAGGCGCCACACAACCCTAGCCGCCGCCGGCTCCCACCTCCAACCCTAGCCGTCGCCGCCGGCCAGCTCCGCTCCGCCCCCCTCCCTCCTTCTCCTTGTTCCCCTCGTCGCTCCCGCGAGCGACGGGCGGGAACCCTAGCCTCCCGAGCCGCCCGGCCTTCCTCTGCGTCGCCCCTCCCCTCGCCGCCGCCGGAGGACGCCGCCGGCCGTAGGCCGGGCGCTGGCGGCGGGAGGATCCCCTTCTCCCTCGCTTGTGGAGCCTGGCGCGGGCCGGCCTTTGCAGCGTGGGCGTCGAGCTGACCGAGGGGGCGGCGGCACAGCCTCTCCGGCGGCGGTGTGGAGACTCGGGGGCGGTGGGGCGGGTCAGGGACGGCGTCATGTGGTGGTGGCGGCGACTTGGACAGCGCGGGATGCGGCTTTGGGCCGGAGGTCTCGGCCAGGTTTGCAAGGCTCTCGACGACGACTCTCATCTGGAGCAGGTGACGGGAAGGAGCAGAGGCAGCTCGGCCTCAGGGCAGTGGATGGCGGAGCTGGCCGGAGGCAGCGGGCTCTCGACCCAGATCTGGGCCTGTTTGGGCCTGATCTAGGTTGGGCAGGCCCTGCTACCCGACGGTTTCAGTGGTTTCTGAGGTTCGGGAACCCTTCCCCCGACCATGGAGTGGATGGGGTGCTGGATCTGGGCCAGGAGGGCCTGGATCTGGTGACCGCCTAGCAGCCTCGTTTACTCAAGGTTTGCGGGTGTGACCGGCGGGTGCGTCCTGCTAGTCGCACCCCCACTGTCCTAGGGTAGACTATCTCGGTCCTTCTACTATCCGTTCCGATGGACGTGTCGTTTGGACACCTGCTTCTCCCTGGGTGCGAGATCTTGGACGTCGGGGCGGCGGCCTCGGAAGGTGGCCTGCACGGGCGACTCTGCGGCGAGTGACGTGGCAGCGGTGATGGTCGTCTTCTCGGTCCACGTGGGTGGCGTGGAGTTGGCGGAAGGTGTTCCTGGTGCTGGCGTCGCTTCGGCAATGGCGGCTCCCAGATCTCGTCTTGGTGGCCTGGCTCGAGACTTTTGGCGTTTCAAGGTATCGAGTGTAGTAGTAAGGTGCTTTCGAGCGAAAGCTCTGCGCTTCGGCGCCAACAGCGACGTCACCTGCGGGTGTCATCACCCTCTTGAGGGCGCTGTTGTGGGTGCCTTCTCTACACTTAGCGTGGTAATAAGGTGCTTCCGAGCGAAAGCTCTGCGCTGCGGCGCCACAGTGACGACGCCTGCGGGTGTCGTGACCCTCTTGGGGGCGCTGTTGTGGGTACTTTCTCCGCGCTAGGGCTCGGTGAAAACCTTGACCTCTTGGTCTAGACGGCGGCGGCGCTTTACGTCGTCACCCTGTTGGGGGCGTCGTCTTGAAGCCTCGGTACTTCTTGATCCTGCGTCAGAGTCCTCGGTGGCAAGTCCGGTTTTCCTTTTCTTTGTTGTTCATCTTTGATCTGTCTTGTAAGAGGGGGCCTTTTCACCTTGTATCGATTCGGCCGTTGGTCTTTTGGGCGTTGTGCTGTCTGGCCCAACAGCGGTTTCAAACAGTCTGGCTTTATTTATAAAGCGGGACGAAAGACTGATTCGTAGTGTACTCTTTTGTGCGTTCTGTCCGTGCGTATGTGTGCTTGTACGTTCCGGCCGTACACATGTTGGGTTTATCTTTTTTTTCTTTGAGAATAACGTGTTGGACCCAAATGTGTTGTCTGTTACATAAATCAATCTTTTAATATATGGCTGACAATGCCACGTTACATATTATCTTAAAAAACTGTCACGTTAAATCTTAACTATAGACTGTGTCAAAGTGTTAACTGTTAATATCTGATTAAATCTGAGACGTAAATTTTAGATTTAACCATCCAAATAATTTAAATGATGTGGCTTAACGTGGTGGCTCGAAACACTAACTCATTTTATTTTTAGTATATAATAGATAAAAGTCATCTAATTTAGAACATATCGAATATATGATAAAAAGGGCACATATTCGTGCACCAGTTCCTTGAGCAAACATGGTAACCAAATACAATTAGCCGCTGGACTCTATCGTGGTACCCGTACCAGGCAAATTTCAAGCCAGTATTTGAAAATTGAAATGAACCTCTACACTGGCCGGCCGGTAAGAGTTGAGCTGTGAAATTAAGGGTGTGTTTGGTAGCCCGTATGGCTTCAACAAAACTTTCTCACATGGGCCAAGCTGAGGTTATACGGGTTGGGCTGAGATATTGTTGTGTGTTTAGTAGATTGCATGTGTTGAAACGGACTGACCCGAGAGGCTGTTTGGTAGGTTGTATGGGCTGAAACTAAAGTCCAGAAACTAAAACTACAGATAGGTCCAAAGTTTTACAAAAAAGTCCTTAGAAAGAAATTAAAAAAGCAATCAAGTCCCTCCCCTCGAACTTCTGTGTTCCGAGCAAATCGCCGGTGGCGGCACTCCTATTCCGGCGCCGGGCGGCGGCGGTAGACGTGGGGAATCAGAAGCATATGTGGCGGCGGAGGATCCATGCTCGGGACAGAAGAGGCGGCACGAGGATGGTCGCAGATGCGGATCGGGAAGCCGGAGCTCGGTGCATTCAGTCGTCTTTGGGCGCGGCGAGGAAGCACGGCCATCTCTGGGCACGGCGAGCAAACACAACCGTCTCTAGGCACGGCGAGCAAGCACAGCCTGCGGGGAGGAGGAGGACGAGAGGCGCGGGACAGGCGGTTGCCGGAGGAGAGCAGAGGAGGAGCCGACGGAGAGAGCTCCAGCCTGCGGGGAGGAGGAGGAAGAAAGTCTGCGGGGCAAATGAGGCTGTTTTTCGAGAGGGGCTGGCGGAGCGGACGCTCAGGTGGGCCCACGGGTGGGGATTTTTTTCGTATGAGATGAGCCAGACTGAGTTGTGAAGCTCGATCTGAGCTTCTCTCACGGGCCTGGCTGAGAGGGGTTTTCGGTGTGAGGTGGGCATGACTCAGACGGGAGACACAGGCTACCAAACAGCCAAGAATTGCATGGGGAGAGATTATCTAAGGTGGGGCAGTCTACCAAACACACCCTAAATGCACCATCAAACCACAACTGAATCTACATACGTAGTAGTACGTACGCAGCTAGGCAAAACGATATCATCTACAGTAGCTAGCTACCCTGTTGCACAGCCTCTTGAGCGTTAAATCGACGAGTTGTTCAGCCCTGGTGACAACACAAGAGCTTCACAAGGGAAAATGTTTATTTCATGCCAAATTCGCGTTCCAAATTAAATTAAACGCGGCCTTGATCAAACCAATATTGCCCGTTGCCCCGTTTAATTACGAGAACGTTTGCTGAATCTCTTGCACCAGTTCTTCCGCGCTGAGCGCACACTCGATTCCGATCTGCGGGAAGGCAATACATATGCATGTACAACGTTAGAACTCACATTTTTGTTAGTACATCCGGATGAGACGTACAGTTGTTGAATCGAGAAGTTGCCACAATTGAATAAACGGGTGAATGCATCTGCCATTCAGGTCCAACAACCTACTCAGTAAACTGTACTACATATATAGGGTCACTATACCATGTATACTACGAGTAGTACTCACTGAACTGTGCGTAGGTCGTGAGCCCTATTTTGAAGATGTCCGGGTCCAACCTAGCCGGCCATGCATGGATGCATGCAGCCCAATTGGAGTATGAATTATGACCAGCAGTGCGGCTTCAGCATGCATGCATGATTGGCCAGCACTTCACAAGGGAACCTCACATGAAACAAATGCAATCCTCCTCGACTTTACTATGTTCATGCAGTGTTTGATTGGTCCATGCCTGCCTTTACTATGTTCATGCTGGAAAAAAGGAGGGCAAGAACTAGCTTGTTTAGCTAGCTGGACGTAGTACGCACCTTGACGGTGAAGGCGTTGACGTCGGTGTCGTCGATGGTGCTGATCTTGGCGTGCAGGATCTCCAGCGCCGGCGCCCGTTCCTCCAGCGCGGCGATGATCTTCACAGCCTGCCCTGGCGCGCGGTGCGACACCGTCTTCAGCACCAGGTTCGCGCCGGCGAACTCCACCCTAACGTCTGGGAGGGGCATCTGCAGCGCCTGTCGGTTGGTGTAGAGCGACAGCTCGGCGGCGATGGCGTCGACGTAGGAGGAAGCCGGCTCTTGGCCGGTCGGCGTCATCGCCGGGGACACGTAGCCCGAAATGGGCGGCGGCAGGGGCCGTAGCTTGTAGGGGCTGCTTGGCGTCGGCGGCGTCCTGGCGGGGCTGATCGGGACGGCGAAGCGCGGGCTGAGCGGCGGCGTGGACTTGAGGAGCGGGCTGAGCGGCGGCGTAGACTTGAGGAGCGGACTGAGTGGCGGCGTGGATCTGTGGAGCGGGCTGAGCGGGAGGCGTGGGCTGTAGGATGACGGCGGCGGCCGCGGGCTGAGGACATGCTCGGTGTAGGCCTTGCGCTGCTTCTTGGCCTCCAGCGACTGCTTCACTTGCTGCAGCTCCTTGATGTAGTCCACCACCCCTCCTATGATGGATGCTTGGTCACCCTGATCAGAAAAGACATATCATAATTTGATCCACATGCATATCCAGTATATTCTACGTCTTTGATGAAAGAAGTGTAGCTCAGGGTTTCCAAGGAGAAAACGTAGGTAGCGCTAGGCTTCAGTTCGTTAGCTAGGCCGGTCCATATGGTCGTGCATTCAGCTGCATGCATGCACTTGGCAAGCAGTGTTTTAGCTAGTAGCTGCACGTACGTTACGTAGGACCAACTGAGCCCAATTCCCAACGAGGAAGATCTATGGAGAGATTGATGTCAATAAAGTGATATCTAACCAGCCAGTGTACTAGCAGTACCGTGCTACTTTTTTCTTTCAGAGCTAGCACACTGGACTGGAGTACTGGTACAACGTAATAAATCATCGAATAGTTAGTTACCTAACACTAACGAATCTACATCCTTACAGTAAAGATCGACTGTACGTGTACTCATTCCCGTAGATGAACAGATGCATGGACATGGGAAGATATATAGAAAGCTAGTATGCTTGATGCATGAATATACCCGTTCAAAATGCATGAATTCATAGACGGAAAGTCACTTTGTAGATAGGCAGTGAGATGATCTTACACGTTTGACGTAGAAACAGGGCATGAGCGACCGCAGCACGGTGAGGTGCTCGTTCATCTGCTTCCTCCGGTTGCGCTCCACCGTGATGTGCGCCGTCTTGGGCACCGCGCCGCCGCCTCCCTCCTCCGGCGAGCACCTCTGCCTCTTCTGCTCCTGTGCTATGCCGTCACATTCGATCTGCCGCGTTCGCCGCTTGCTGCCTTTGTTCCCAGGCGCAGGAACAGCCAGCAGCCCACGACCACCGCTGCCGGCGCCAGCGGTGGGGCTCGACGCTGCCGCAGCTCCGTTCACGCAGTCCTCCCACGTCTCGAGGATCCTGAATAGGTCGTCGGCGTCGGAGGGGAGCTGGAACTCGCCGTCGACGTCCACCAGGAGCTGGTCGCACAGCCCGTCTCCCATGATCAATGCTTTGAACGTACGGCCGGACTGATGAGCTTGTGTTTGCTACCTGCTGCTATAAGCGGCGGCTGAGTGGTGGTGTAGGGAAGGATGTTTGTGTGCAAGTGGAATCTTGGCTAGACAGCCTTGCTTCTTTTAAGCATGGAGCTAGAGTTCGGATGTTTGCTTGGGAGATTGTCATGAGAAGAGTCGAAATGACTTAAATACTGGCATGGTTGCAAGAGTTGATACTCGGTGGGAGAAAAGCGTCACACTTGGTGGCCCACCAACAATACTTTGGCCATACTTGTTAGTTGTTAGGCCAACTCGAGGCATACGTGTCGGGCCATCTTAACGGGCTAATCATGATTCATGAATGATTAAACTCTTACAGATACATACACAAATAAGTGAACTCGATCCTGTTAAATATGGTTTATTGTTTGGTAACCATACGGCTGTGTACGAGACTACGAGTATATACCATGTATTATAACCCTATAGTAAAATATCCGTGCGTTGCAACGGACGAATAAAATTTAGACACATTTCAATATTACTTAAGATGTACAAAATAGTTGGTCGACCTCTCTAGTGTTATATTTGCGATATGGGATATTATAGCGCACTAATCCTATTCATCATTATTTAGAATCAGATGGGTTTATCTCCAATGGATTTCAGGAAATATAGTTTAAATTAGGTTATCAATCTCTTCTAGAAATGACATTTGCCCTGATAAAGTGTGAAACAGTTCTACATATATTATGGTATGCTAGCTACAAGGAATAACTTTCTATGAAGCACTCAGTGAACAGGTAGTTCAAAAAGATTTCAATTTAAATCGAATGGAAGTACTGCTTATTAGAAAAAAGAATGCCAAATTGTCTCCGTCAACTCAACTCATGTACTCGGGGCGCATGCGCTAGAGCCAGGTGCTCCAGGCCGTGGCCTGGTAGGCTGTGCGGAGGAGGTCCCTTCTGCGCCGGCGAGCATTTAAGAGGCTGGTCCCGCCATGGTGGTGTGTCACAACATCTGACAGAAGAACGACGCGGGAGGAGGTAGGACGAGGGCCTGGGTGCCCATTCATAGACAGGATGAAGAGCCAGAACCCAGATCCGCCCACGAACGCCAGCGTGAGCGGCACCGCCAGCACCCGTGGTTGCGCTACCACCCGGCATGCCGCCCCCACCATGCCTCCGGCACGGTGCACACTCATCTTGCCAGCAATGCCCTGCGGGTCAAGCCAGCGGAGCGCGGGCACGGAGTCACCGATATTGAAGACGCATGCGAGCTGGAAGAGCTCCGCCACCATGTCCTTGAACTCCCCCAGTGTCCTCGCTGACTACACAAATATATATATTTAGAAAGTGGGAATACTTTTACATCCATTCCAGAACAATATACAATGAAAGGGGAAATAAATTTTGAAGGGGTTACGGTGCAGAAAATAATAATTTTTCTAGCGTACGAAACCCTAACTAGCCAGGATCTATCTATCTAGTACATGCGATAACGGTGGCGGAACGGGTTACATTACCTCCATGTAGACCGAAAGCGGGGATTACGCTCCCGCACAAGCGTTGACGATGAAGTCGTACGTAGCCGACCTCGAGGTCACGGAGAACTTGCCGCGATGATGAAGTCGATGACGCCGGGGTGTCGACGATGATCTGCGTCGACGGGCGTCGGGCGGAAGAAGGCGGGCGCCGGCACCAGGGGGGTTGCGCCGGCGGCAGAGGGGGGGGGGGGGGGCGGCGGCTGCAGAGGCGAGACGACGTCGCCAAGGCTCCTCAAAAAGAGTTACCTCCGAGCACTCACAAACATACGGAGCTTAGCGATAACCCCCGGTCATTCAGATCCAGCTGAAATCGCAGGGGTAGATCTTATCTGGAATCCCGCTTAGGTGGAGAGAGGGGGCAAAACGGGCGGAGAAACAGCTCGGCCGGCCTGCAATACAATTAATTGTATTTTCCAATGAATTAATCCAATTAATATGCCTTGCTATATAAAGGGGGAAGGGGGTGTGCAAACTCCCCGGCTCCCCCATGTGGGACTAAAGGAGGAGAGGGAGGGGGGGGGGGGGGGGGTTCGGCCGAACCCCCCATGGGCTTGTCCCACTCCTAGTCCAACTCGGACTAGGGGGCCCAAGCCCCCCCTTCCTTAGGTGGTGCGGCTCCCCCTTCTTGGGCCCTCTTAGGGCCCATGTAGGTGGGAGCCCCCTTTTTCCTTTTTTTAATTAATATTAAATTAATATAAAAATCCCATTAATTCATAATAAATATATTTATATATAATTCAATATCCCATGACTCCGAAACAATTTCGGAACCACCCGAACAACTTTCGGACATCCCTGGAACCATTCCAGACCTTCCCCGAACTCCTTCCGGACCACCGGAACTCTTTCCGGATCATTTCTCTCCCTCCAACAAAAACCTATATTATTCCAGAACCTATCTCCTGGTGTCGCTAAGAACTTAAGTTTGTTACGCTACGGTTCGAGAACACTCCAGACATGGTCGATACACTCCGCTCACCAATGACCGTTAGGGATACCTGGATGTATATGACGGCCCATGTGCATTCTACGAATATCGTCGTTGAACCATAAATATGATATTCATTCCCTTTGTTTCTGCGATACTACCTTGTCCGAGATATGATCGTAGACATACCGATGTCTTTGTTGTATCTCGTTACCGACGAAGGTTATTAACTCGTCTGCGATATTACATCTCCATGACCTAGTCACAAGCTGCGCAGCTATATAGATGTAACCTCACCGAGTGGGCCCAGAGTATCTTTCCATTACAAGAATGAACACATCCCGCTCTTGATCCTTACGTCTCGATGCTCTTTCGGAATACCCAAGATGGACACCGTTATTGTCATGCTATATAAGACACAACGTTTGATGCTCTCAAAGCACCCCTACGAAGCATCAATAAGTACGGTCTCACGGTCTAAGGAATAAGCTATCATATTCTTATCTATTGCAAATGACAAACATCGTAATACGATCTTATTGCGATACTTTGCGTATGTCCATCACCTTATTCAACTAACAAGATGACCCCATTGTCAACCGGCGTCATTGTCCTTGATCGGGAATCTCGATCAACTGTTGCCCAATGGACTAGCTCATATAGAGTCTTGCTAGGGACCTGGTTGTCTATGTATCACACGTTTATCAATAATTCCGATTAATACAGTTATAGCATAATACACAAACCTATTATAAACTCATGAGATAACGCAATAAATACTACTTATTTATTTGCCTCTAGGGCATATCTCCTTCAGTCTCCCACTTGCACTAGAGTACAAATAAACTAGCTGCATTCTATTTTATCAAAATCCCTTATCAAATAAGAATCATTTGATAATGCTTGCTAGTGGAAGAGTGTTACTCTGACAATCTGCACAATCCATGATTGTACATACTTCTGCGATTCATTGATATCATCTTGCTTGATATCACCATGTTATTCTAATAGCATATATGCAAATACCGCAACTAAGTGAGACTTCTGTTTCCCAGCGCTTACTCTGATTATACTAACCAGATAGCTGCCCTAAAAAACACACTCAGTCATACAGAGCCCCTTGTAACAATTACAAACTCGCGATATCTACATACTCTCACACCAATGTAGAAAACTTGACATTCCAATGTCAATCCATTAACTAACGCACTTCTACTTCCATTAAATTCCAAATTTACTTTTATAACTGCTATTCTTCTAAGAACATCGGTTATATTCTATCGAGCAGATAATATGGTTTCTGTATGATGTCTAATATTGCATAATAGACCAACACGTCATACAACCGTTACTACCTTGTATCATTACTCTTAATGATCAATTGGATTTCAAAGGACCATCCTTTTGACTCTTTTCTGACTCCTCAGAAATAATCCAAAACAACTCGACTAACTATTTAAAATTTCCGTTCTATTCCAAATAGACACTAACTTTCAAATAGTTTCACAACTTCATCCTTCTCATCTATTCTACTGGTACAATTTCACAATGTGTCATTTACACAAGATGAATTCGACTCCTACTCAAAACATGTTTCCACATATTTGAGAACACGAGCTCCCACTCAAAAACATGTTATCCACATATTTGAATTCCTAAGCTCCCACTCAAAAATATGTTCTTCACATATTTCACCTGAGTGAACTAACTATGACTCCCACTTAAAACGACATTTTGGTCAAACCAAAATCATTGATCTACTATCAATTCGAATTTAATACAAACTATAGTATTACACTAATACAAATCCTTCAGACTTCAAGCATGTCTACATAAATGCAGTCAACAAATTTGATCTTGTTCAAGACACATTTCTTGACAAGACATGCCTCCACGTCTTTCTTATAGTCACATTTATCATATAACGCTTTATATGATGATTAAACAATGTTATTTCTCTAATAAGAATTGCAGCAACAATTACTCTTTTAATCCTTTCAATGTAACTTGGATTTCCAGGCTGAAAAAGCCTTTGTTCATATTCTGATATTTTCTCAACTTTCTTTGTATTCATAAAGTGCACCTTGATCTGTCGACAAGATCTGAAACATTTAATACAGTGCTATGACCTGACAGCAATATTAAATATAACAACACTTTATTTAGAAGTTTCTTTCATGAAAATATTATGATCTTTATGAAGAGGATTGCAAGCAGAAAACAATTTTCTAGTCTCCCTCACTCTTAATCACCAAATTTTCATTAGCAGACATATACTCTTTGGAACACCTTCCAACATAGGTCTGACACCTTATTTCAAGCTTCTAATTCCAATCCATAAACCATAATTCGAAAAATCATCTTTTCCTCGGAATTACATAGACAACAAACTGAGCTTTGTTTCTACTTGGTTTTGGAACACACTCCCATTCAATGCGAGTATCCTACAAAGAACTATTCATGTATATTCCGAATTATCCTATAATCATATACAAGTCGACACTACTGTCGATCTCATGAATTCTTGTTGAGAAAAACATCTATTTTCTAAAGTGGACATCGACTATAATGTTTCGAACATATTAGGAGTTTCTAAGACTGATTCTGACAGGCCACACTTTATTTAAAATAGAGCATGATTATAATTCCCCACATATCACCATATATGACATTATAATTTCGTGAAACATATTTCCACAAGACTTTTATGTTGAACCCTCAATTAAAAATATTGTCCTTTGATCGAATCTTGTGAATAGAACGTTCACCATTCTTTCCTCTGAAAAACCCCATTTGATCTCTTATCAAATTAATTTCAGACTTATGATTTGTCGGGCAAATACTCCTATTTACCAAAATCATAGAAGAATTCGGATCTAGCAATAAACACCATTAATTAATCATTAAAAATGACACTCAATTAATTTCCTCTGGTATTGCAACTTCAATACTTAATTTCAAGCTTTAATCAACTCGGCACTCGAAATACTTAAATGGACCAAAAACATCCATTACTTCTTTTATTGCTTTCATGACTAAACTCGACAGTGTTTGTTCTAGTAATAGAACTCTTATTCATAGGACACGCTATTTTATCATTTCTACAATTATGAATACTTATCCTACAATCAATGTAACTGAGATGTGGAACATTTATTCATAATATAAAACAACTGACTTGTTCCATAACATAAAACAACTGAACTTGTCTTATTACATGAATAACTTTGTCTTGCAACAATCAAGACACACACTCGCTCACTATTACAAAAGACCTTATAAAAAACTATTAATGATAACTATGATAACTTGAGGACGTGAACACCAAATGGCCATCAACTCCTTGATCACCAGCTTCAGCGCCAGGTCACATCAAACTGCGTCACATATATGTGATAATTAGGACATGTTTCACAAACAGAACAAGTATCAAATACTTCATCATATATCAAGAGGCGAATTCATAATTCTGTATATATCAAATATATACCTGTAGCATCGAAGATCTCTCCTTCGATGGAATCAACTTTCAGAGATTTGAATTCAGACACAAACTTGTAGAAGTTCATATCATCGGCCTTTAAAATGTACTTGCGCACATGTTTCTCATAGCTAGGAGGCAGAGATATCAGGACAGTCTGAATGGCACAAGAATCTGCCATCCAGTAATCGAAGACCATCGTAAGCTGGAAGTAGATGTCATACAATCTCTTCAAATGTGTCTTCAGACAGGTATGCTCCTCCCTGTGAATGGTCTGGAACATTCTAAGCTGCCTGAATTGCTCACGCTTTAATTCATCCCCGAAGTGTGTCTTTATCGCATCAATCATGATGCTTGGCTCCTTGCGTCGAAATAACTCTTTCAACTCAGGTACCAGGCATACGGTCATGGTGATCTCCACTTCAGTGAATATGTCTCGACGCCTACGGAAATCATCTTCCTCCTCCTCGCTAGCAGAATCTCCTGGTCCTTCTCCTAACGGTTCATCGAGAACATATAGAATGTTGTTGTGTTCGAGAATGTTTCTAAAACCCTTGTACCATCTGATGAAGTTGGACCCGTCAGCTTCTAAGGTAGCATCCGGGCTCTTGAGGAAGTAACCGAAGTATAGTTGCGTAGTCTACAGATGTGATCGCAAAAGAGGTAAGGTAAAGTTTATAACATGTAGGTGAGTTTTAGTTTTATAATCAAATTATCTAAAACACACCACACCAAGATTATTATCCCTAAATTAATAATGGTGATCACACGACGCTCATCCACCACACCACCCCCGATCATCACGGCCGGCAGCATAGATTCAAAGGTGGACATAAAATGTCGATCACAACAACTCTGTGACTCGTGCTTGATCTTTCGATCTTCCCGTGTTCCGAGGCCATATTTCTGGATATGCTAGGCTCGCCAATCAAACCTCGAAGACCCTGCGCGTGCAACATGGCTTACACCCACTGTATGCGAACGACGAGATGTGTGACACCCGATCATCACGGCCTGCCTCATAACGTAGAACTTTCTTGGTGGTGCGCAACGAGGGAGAACACAATTTTGGTATTTGTTAGGGATCATCCTATTTATGATGATACCGTTGTATATCTAGCATATAAGCAATAAATAGGATGCACACACAACAGCACACAATAATGATGCAATGAAGTGCGATGTGACATGGTCGATGCGCCTGGACCTTCAAGGCGCCATGTGCCTGGCCCCCGGCACCCCAGCATGGCTCCGAGTCTACAGAGCCCTCCATTGCCTCCGACGGTACGAGTAATATCAAAACTTACCGTAACCATTTCACATAAAATAACGCCTCTGCAAAACAAAGTTAGACGCCTCTAGCGTTATTTAGTTCTGCAAGTTTTACGTGGCATATAGGCTTATTCGTAAGAGAATCGCTTCCCTACCTACGAACTTTGTACCACAACGTCGATCGTATAATTGCATGTTTAAGCATCCCTTTCGGGCCCTCCATTGAAAATGATTTGCCGACTAGAGAGAGAGAGACAGACACCCGTCAGCCACAGATACGGTGCAAGCCGTATGTCAGTAGTGGAACCAGTCTCGCGTAAGCGTACGCGTAAAGTCGGTCCGGGCCGCTTCATCAACTCAATACCGAAGGCATCGCAAGTGCACGCTAGAGGGTAGCAAATATAAGAAAGACGCCCTCATTCAACATGAGTTCTAACCGTACCAGCAGTACTACGCATAGATCGGCTCTGATACCACTGAAGGGGTTACGGTGCAGAAAACAATATTTTTTCTAGCGTACGAAACCTGACTAGCCAGGATCTATCTATCTAGTACATGCGATAACAGTGGCGGAACGGGTTACATTACCTCCATATAGACCGATAGCGGGGATTACGCTCCCGCACAAGCGTTGACGATGAAGTCGTACGTAGCCGACCTCGAGGTCGCGGAGAACTTGCCGCGATGATGAAGTCGATGACGCCGGGGTGTCGACGATGATCTGCGTCGACGGACGTCGGGCGGAAGAAGGCGGGCGCCGGCACCGGGGGGGTTGCGTCGGCGGCAGAGGGGGGGGGGGCGGCGCGGCGGCTGCAGAGGCGAGACGACGTCGCCTAGGCTCCTCAAAAAGAGTTACCTCCAAGCACTCACAAACATACGGAGCTTAGCGACAACCCCCGGTCATTCAGATCCAGCTGAAATCGCGGCGGTAGATCTTATCTGGAATCCCGCAGGGCAACGGTGCCCGACGGTATAGCTTAGGTGGAGAGAGGGGGCAAAACAGGCGGAGAAACAGCTCGGCTGGCCTGCAATACAATTAATTGTATTTTCCAATGAATTAATCCAATTAATATGCCTTGCTATATAAAGGGGGAAGGGGGTGTGCAAACTCCCTGGCTCCCCCATGTGGGACTAAAGGAGGAGAGGGAGGGGGGGGGTTCGGCCGAACCCCCCATGGGCTTGTCCCACTCCTAGTCCAACTCGGACTAGGGGGCCCAAGCCCCCCTTCCTTAGGTGGTGCGGCTCCCCCTTCTTGGGCCCTCTTAGGGCCCATGTAGGTGGGAGCCCCCTTTTTCCTTTATTTAATTAATATTAAATTAATATAAAAATCCCATTCATTCATAATTAATAGTTATATATAATTCAATATCCCATGACTCCGAAACAATTTCGGAACCACCCGAACAACTTTCGGACATCCCTGGAACCATTCCAGACCTTCCCGGAACTCCTTCCGGACCACCGGAACTCTTTCCGGATCATTTCTCTCCCTCCAACAAAAACCTATATTATTCCAGAACCTATCTCCTGGTGTCGCTAAGAACTTAAGTTTGTTACGCTACGGTTCGAGAACACTCCAGACATGGTCGAGACACTCCGCTCACCAATGACCGTTAGGGATACCTGGATGTATATGACGGCCCATGTGCATTCTACGAATATCGTCGTTGAACCATAAATATGATATTCATTCCCTTTGTTTCTGCGATACTACCTTGTCCGAGATATGATCGTAGACATACCGATGTCTTTGTTGTATCTCGTTACCGACGAAGGTTATTAACTCGTCTGTGATATTACATCTCCATGACCTAGTCACAAGCTGCGCAGCTATATAGATGTAACCTCACCGAGTGGGCCCAGAGTATCTTTCCATTACAAGAATGAACAAATCCCGCTCTTGATCCTTACGTCTCGATGCTCTTTCGGAATACCCAAGATGGACACCGTTATTGTCATGCTATATAAGACACAACGTTTGATGCTCTTAAAGCACCCCTACGAAGCATCAATAAATACGGTCTCACGGTCTAATGAATAAGCTATCATATTCTTATCTATTGCAAATGACAAACATCGTAATACGATCTTATTGCAATACTTTGCGTATGTCCATCACCTTATTCAACTAACAAGATGACCCCATTGTCAACCGACGTCATTGTCCTTGATCGGGAATCTCGATCAACTGTTGCCCAATGGACTAGCTCATATAGAGGCTTGCTAGGGACCTGGTTGTCTATGTATCACACGTGTATCAATAATTCCGATTAATACAGTTATAGCATAATACACAAATCTATTATAAACTCATAAGATAACGCAATAAATACTACTTATTTATTTGCCTCTAGGGCATATCTCCTTCAAATTTATCTGGTACAACAAAGAGGAAAACCATATCTTCCTTCACTGTTGGAAATGTAAATTTTATAGTTCAGGATTTAGAAGACAGTCTACCGTGCAGTTCTACTCTATTCCATGCATCAAATCGGTTGCACGCTATCTGGTTTCACCACGCAGTCATGCCAAGAACAATATCTGAAATGGTGTATAGTAAGATAATCATCTGAATAACTGAATATTGATTAACAGATGTGAATTCAGTGGCTTTAAGAGGATATTTGGAATGACACAATAACTGGATTTTTTTTATCCAGCACCACAGTTAACCACCTACTACTCTTGATCTAAGAACCATCAATGAAAGAAGGCGATTTAACCGCAGACTTTGTTATCTCAAAAAAAAAAACCACAGACTTTGACCAATCAAGCGAAAAGGCATTGTTTCGGTCGGTCAACCGGTTAGGGCATACGAGTATAAATTTGAGAATGAAGATAGATTTAAACTAAGTTTGAAATTTACAGAAAAAATATATCATGCAGCTAAACAGCTTCATTGCAACAAAAATAACTCAATTAGCAATCAGCCATGCTGTAGTGCAAAAAGTGTCAAGACATTTACATTAAGAGCTCTTAAAAGCATGTCTTGCCCAAGTTACAAATACAACTAAGTGACATAGATGATAATCACAAATGAAATGTTGTCAGCCACGATCCAAAAAAAAAGGAAAAATACATCAACTGGTAGTAACCACTAACCAGACATCTATGTGGAGATAGAAACATAGTTTACAATGGAACATCCTGAATGTTTCCAATCAAATAATTATGTCAAGCAGAAATACTATTGTGTATTCAGTAAAATAAATATTTTTCTAAATGTTATTAACTGGGGATCCTTAAGTAACAAAGAACCTCACATCAATTGCAGAAACCATATATGTTGGATTCAGGATTTGCAAATATTAAACCTGAACGATGAAACTCCTGGACATTGAATCTGGCCATCTGGTATAAGTTATAGAAAGGTAACATCAATTTAACATAAATACATGACTCGTAGGAATGATTCACAGTTGGAAAATTCAGCAAACATGCATGCCACTTCTCTTTTTCTTGGCAATAGAGAAGTCACTTCAAATGAATAATCATGCAACAATGTCATTTAAACCGGAAATAGTTTTCAAGAACAACTGCAATAATAGTAAGTTGATGATAGCTTCATCACCAACACAATATTATTATTATAGTATTATTATTATAGTCAACTGTACAATGAGGGGAATAAGAAGTAGCTTTGGTACCGTGACAGGGTGGTGCTTCTTCCTTGTAGACACTCAAGAAGTAGATCATCTTCAGTGAGTACAGAAAATAATTGGAATTAAGGTTGTGCTGGCTGAGAAGAAGGAATTGCAAATCCTAAATGACATTTATCCTGAATGATATAATGTGTGTGGGAACTCTGACCAGACGAGCCCAAGTTTACCGCGCACAACAGTTTGGAACAGAACCTTTCTTAATCTAAATACAGTGTACCAATACAAAGAGTCTTAATTTTACCTCAAGCAAGTCCACCAAGTACTTAATCCTCGGAGAAAGTTGCAAGCCTCGGGGTCAAACTGGATCTCCTCCCCCTCCTTCCCCTACGCCTGGTTGCCATACCTACCAACAAAATCAACTACTTCACCGTAATTTCACATGGAAAACTTTTCAACATCAATCTTACAATAAGAACATATATAGAGAGGGAAATAATACAATTTAAATCACATGAGCTACTCATCTTGTCAACCACGTATACGAACCAATCAAAGATTAATGCATAGCATTGAAACAATATTTGATTATACTCCCGAATTACTAAAGGGTTTTCTAAGAAATCCATGAAACGAATCTATGAACGTTCATATCACATATAATAGGATATTAAGCATGTCATACATCAATAAGTTTCAAAAAAACTAAGGCACGCAAGCACATGACAAGAACACGGAGTACTCCAAATGGATTTATGCATCTACCTTATTCTTTGAGGTGTCTTCTTGCCACTCCGGCCGAAACATCAGCAGAAGCAGAGTGAGCAACTTTGCTGCTTGTGCAAGTGCAACACATCATCACGGAGGACCTTCACTCGTCAATCGATCCATCTGGAGTCTGGACTAAACTTGATGATCCAGATGGAGCGTTTGTGCCCTTGTATCTCCTGGTTCCTGAAAAGGCCACCGAGGTCCTTGTGCGATTTCCCGTACGAGCGCTTCTTGACACTGTCCGGGGCTCCGGGCCACACCCTCCTGGCTGTCATCCGTGGCAGAGCTGGAGTGGCGGCCGCCCTTCTCCGAGGACGTGCCCATGGAGCCAGCGTCACTGCGGATGGTGCGGAGCCAGCTGCTATAGGCTGCAGCGCCGCCTAGAACACACCTCGCCGTTACTGCAGCCGGAGCTAGACCGCTCCATGGAGGGTGGAGGCGCCGCTCTCGAAATTGGAGCTCGATTGGAGGGGCCTTGCCAGCTCTTCTGAATGAGCGGGGAGCAGCTGATGAACAGCTAGAACGCCATCGTCGAGGTTCCGGATCAGGCAGCTCGGGTCCTCCTCCCCAATCGCGGCCCCGTCGATCTGGAACACGCGGCATCGTAGGAGGCGTCGGAGGATCCGCCTATCTTGAATCGCGCGAGGGAAGGGACGGGATCCAGGCCGGTGGCATGGGCTAGTGGCCTAGGCGGCCGGAGTAACCTACTGTGTGAGCGGCGGCGGCTACGGCGTGAGCGGCGGCGGCTGGGTTCGATCAACGGGAGGAGCAACCTAGGTCTGACAGAAACAAGAGGAAACGGTTCGGAACTTAAGTGAGGACTGCGGATTGATTTGGCAATCTTTGAGGGGCTAAAACGCAAAAACGACTTGACGTACGACGCCTCACCTTAAGCCATATTATATAGTTCCGGATCAGGCAGCTCGGGTCCTCCTCCCCAATCGCGGCCCCGTCGATCTGGAACACGCGGCGTCGTAGGAGGCGTCGGAGGATCCGCCTATCTTGAATCGCGCGAGGGAAGGGATGGGATCCAGGCCGGTGGCATGGGCTAGTGGCCTAGGCGGCCGGAGTAACCTACTGTGTGAGCGGCGGCGGCTATGGCGTGAGCGGCGGCGGCTGGGTTCGATCAACGGGAGGAGCAACCTAGGTCTGACAGAAACAAGAGGAAACGGTTCGGAACTTAAGTGAGGACTGCAGATTGATTTGGCAATCTTTGAGGGGCTAAAACGCAAAAACGACACGACGTACGACGCCTCACCTTAAGGCATATTATATAGTAGAGATTGTTGTCTATATATAGTGATCATTGTGGAGGCTAGACCCAACGAAACCCTAAACCTTTGTTGCTTTAACTGATCCCTCTTATTGTCAACCTCTTCCACCGGTTACTACCTCATGCCGAGGCAATTGAAATCAAGGACTTCCGACCAATAAATCTCATGCATCCACAGCGAGGCAAACCTAGTGGCAAAAACCATGCCCGAATGGATGGCCCCATCATGACGCAGATTGTGAGGACGCATCAAAATGCCTTCATTCACGTCCAATTTCTACATGAGATTTTTAGATAGTCCAGCGCATGACACGAAAGTTGCATGGTAGCAAATTGGAGTGCATCATGCTTCAACTAGAGACAACGAAGGCATTTGATACAGTTGATTGGGCCCTCTTGCTCAAAGTCCATGCCAGGCGGGTTCGACTGGAGAAGGGCTCTCCCTTCTCCCTTCTCTCCTCGACACGGCTTCTATGCGCATTCTATTTAACAACCTTCCAGGTAGATTTATCCGAAATAAGCGCAGGTTGACAGGGGGATCCGGCCGATATCCCCATTATTGTTGTAGGGGCGCTTATGGGGTGCCTTCACTACAAGTTGTTGAAGGCTTCGAGCAAGGGGTTGCTATCGCCACTTGCACATTGTAGCCTACAACAAATAATTTCTTCATGTATGACATTGTCTTCTTTATTAACAAGACGCCCAATACATGTTTTTGCTGTTTTTTATTTCAGAAAATCATGTTGAGAAAATATCTTTGGAAAATTCTGCAAAAATTCTGGAAAAAAATTACTTCAGAACGAGACCGTACACCAAAGGGCACTGAGGGGGAGGTCCCCACCTCTGGCGCACCTACCTGGCGCAGAGGGGGAGACCCTACCGTAGGGGGTGGGACACCCACTCGCGCAGCCCTTTTGCCTAGTTATTACCCACAATGAAAACATCGTAATACAGAGAAAATATTCAACGGAACTCACCTGGGGCGCCGATACTTTGAAACCTAGTTCGGGAGGGTTCTGATGCTCTTCCCGACACCCTGCCGGAGGGGAGATAATCACCGGAGGCTTCTTCATCGCCATGCCTTTCTCCGGAGTTACGCATGAGTAGTTCATCCTTGGACTAGGGGTACATAGAAATAGCTAGATGGTTGTATCTTCTCTTTGTGCCACCATGTTTAGATCTTGTGAACTTCCTAACATGATCAAGATCATTTTATTGTAATGCTACATATTGTGTTTGAGAGGATCCGATGATTTGTGAAGTTATGATCAGATTGTTTAGTGTTTTTTCATCATGTTATATTTATGATCTTGCATGCTTCCGATGCTTATGTTGCTTTGTCCAAGTAATGATTTGTATCCAAACGGTGTGATGTGTTGTTGCTACTAGGGTAAAACAATGGTGTTTATGTCCATATTATTATATGCAATGGCTATATTACATATGGAATTTATTATAATTATACGTTGCTTGCAACTTAATAGTTTTGGCTGACATGTTGTGTGGATATCCCAAGGTGAATTATTAGTCATAGATTCAGTTAGATTGTGGTCTATGTACTTTGACGTAATGCCCATATAAATATTACAAGACAATCTTTATCATAACAGAGTGCTATAATATGCTTTCATGGATTTGTCAATTGTCCGGCTGTAATTTGTTTACCCATGTGTTTGCTTATCTTTTTTATGGAGAGACACCATTGTGAAACTATGAGCCCCGGTCCATATATTTTATATTATTTTTTATATCATCTATTCCTCGCTTTCATAATCATTTGCTAGATGTCCGATTTTCATATTCATCATATTATTTATTTATTTATTTATTTTCGACCATACATTTGACAACTTTGTTTTCAGCAATACGGGAAGCTTCTTCCTGAATAGTTGCGACAAAGTTTGGTTTGGTTGTGTGTCGGTCCACATCATCTTTGTGAGAATCGTAAATGACGCCCTTTTGCAAGGAAGTCACCAAGTTATAACTGATCACTCCTCTTGGACGATAAACTCTGGTTCTTTTACTAGGGGAAAACGCTTTCACTGTCTGCATCACCATTTCCGCTTGGATTGTTTCGACAATTGTGTCTCGCAACATCATTTACCTACCCATGACATTAACAAGCGTTGGTCCATTCTGTCACCTACCCTGGGGTAATTTTGTACCGGTACAGTATCTACCAAAATACAAATCCACTATGATATGCCCAATGCTCTTGTAGCAATGTTATATAAGGACGTGATCACATCAGAAATGGTTAACGATGTTTCGCCATTGGTCGCTCACATCGGAAACGGGTCAAGTATATCATGCCACCCCTGTGGCCCACCCACAACAGCAATGGCAATCCCCTATTCACCATTGCTGATATGTGGTGTCTCGTGGTCACCCATTTGCGGCATGCCTCATCGCACACATCTTTTAAGTTCACCTTCTCTAATCTGATACTCATGTCCAATGATGTGCCCTTAGAGTTAGGTGTGTGCAATGAACAACGTATGTGTTGTCATAGAACCTTGTTGTTAATGGGTTCATTGCAAAATGTGACAAAAAATGTACTTCATGAATTAATATAGGTCTTCTAGGTCGACATGTCCATGCCTATGGGGCATGTACCTCTGATAGCTTAATACTTCCTCAATGACACTAGGAGTACTTTCGTCAACCTCCACGACAATTCTTAAGGGGCGATGGACAATATGGAAGCAGACCACAATACTTGTCGTTAAGTAGAAGGAAAGACCCAATGGGTAATAAAGAAGGGATACCATGTAATATATATGATAACATTGATATCCAGTGTGCTATAGAGGCTCAACACATTGTGTTGAGGATGAACACTAGGGCTCGCTTGGTTCGTCGGAAACTAGCCCAATACCCCCCGTAAAGTTTACGGACCATCCAAGGTCCTGTGAACAATCCAGCGCAGCCGGGTATATTTTGACGGTTCCCTATTTTGGCACGCCAATCGAAGCGGTGCCCTAGTGACGAAACGTACCAAGCCCGGTCAGTAATAATAGAAGAATATATATGTATCTCACCACAACACTTAAGGACTCAACGGAGTACCAATACATTGCTTGCAAGAAGCATATATAATGGTACCATCGCCGCTTGAGCAAGACGGACCAAGGATTACTCATGGAGCGTGTTGACAGAGAAGGATCATCCAAATTACATAATGACATTTTGAAAGACGAAACAATGCCCACGATCATTATTATCGTGGGCATGGTGATCACGTTAACCGACATACCTTGCACGTTGGACGATGAAGAAGGGTAGACAGGAAAGTGAGAAGTCTGCTAGCGAGAGTTTTCCATAAGTGCAAGGAAAGGTTCGGAGACATGACATTACTGACGAAGTGCAGAACAAGTACCTACCTGCATATCAATAAGAGCGGAGGCCTCCGACACCACCACATCTCACCTTACCGCACATCAATGCCAGCAAGGAGTTCTTCATGTTGAGGCAAGAAGGTATGACTACAGGTGAGCAACACGCCATATAACTCTACCATAGCCACGAAGGAAGCTAGAGGAGTGTAAAAGAGGTCTTTTCCTTGAACCTAGGAGAATCATGTTACCGCTGACCGGCTAGCTTATTACCACCACCGCCGATGGCAAGGGGCATGAGGATGGGAGATTGTGCGCATTTGAGTCACCGGGTTGATGGGTTCGTAGCATAGAAAACAAAAAATTTCCTACGGTGAGAACAAACCAACAAGCCAAGATCTAATCTAGGAGATGCTTGTAACGAGTGGAACATATTCCAAGAGAAACTCACCCTCGAATACCGTAAGCGTTTCGAGAATAATTCTCGAGGATGATGTAGTCGTTCACTCGCCGATCTCAAGATCGTGAAGATGTGCGCTGCAACGGGAAGCGCCTCCGTACTCGGTCACACGTACAGCTTGATGACGACCTCCGTTCCCTCGATCCAGCGGGGCAGCGGAAGTAGTAGAACCACCAAGGAACTCCAACATCACGACGGCGTGGTGTGGAGGAGAACTAAACGGCCATGGATTCGCCAAGCGGATGGCCGAGAGGTGGAGCAGCGAGAGGAGGGAGAGAGGATCAAGTGTGTCCATAAGAGGGAGCTCTACCTCTCCTTATATAGGAGAGGGAGGCAGCCCAAGGGTGGTGCGGCTCAAGGAGCCCC
The DNA here is from genome assembly GCA_026929855.1 of Poa annua. NCBI lineage: Eukaryota > Viridiplantae > Streptophyta > Magnoliopsida > Poales > Poaceae > Poa > Poa annua. Next base: position 87,532,574 of record CM049430.1, read on the forward strand.
CACCCCTTCCTCTTCATGTGAGTGGAGCATCCACTCATGCCCACTCACTCTCTTTAAAACTCCACTCAAAAATCCCAAGGGTTTTTCTTTATTAAATAAAACAATTTCATTTCTTTTCAATATTTGTTAATTCTATTAACAAACATTAACACTTATCCCCTTGGTTCATTTTTTAATTCTATAACCAACCATTGGCAACCATTGACAATTAACCCCTTGAACTATTTCAATATTAACCGAAACAATTTTGGTGCTGTCCAAACTTTTCTCTGAAATTCCGTGTCTACCCAAAAGCGTCGACAAATCTTAAGTGTGTCACCCTACGGTGCGTGAATAATGTAGACATGATCGAGACAGCGGGATCTGGAGATTCGTAATGACTCCTACATATTCGACGATGAATCTTGTGATCGCGTGAACCAAAACACGTCATAACAATTCCTTTTGTCTCGCGATATTTTACTTGTCCGAGATCCGATCATTGGTATCATCTATACCTTGTTCGATCTCGTTCCCGACAAGTACTCTTTACTCGTTCTGTGATATGACATCCTTGTGACCTAGTCACGTGCTTGCAAGCGGTGTCGATGTGATATCACCGAGAGGGCCCAGAGTATATCTCTCTGTCACCTGGATGGACAAATCCCACTTCTTGATCCATGAGCCTCAAATAATACTTTCGGAATACCCAACGCCACTTTTATAGTCACCCTGTTACGGTGTGACGTTCGATGTTATCAAAGCATTCTTCCGGTGTTAGTGATTGACATGATCTCATGGTCTAAGGATTAGGGTTACTTCGTATGCTCAGTACAACAATATAAACTTAATGACCTGATCGTATTGCTATACTTAATTTGGGTGTGTTCATCATATCATTCTCCTAATGACGTGATCCCGTTATTAACAACATCCAATGTTCATGATCAGGAAACCTTGATCATCAGTGAATCAACGAGCTAGTTAAACGAGAGGCGTTACTAGGAACTCTAATTTGTTCATTAGTCACACATGCATTAATGTTTACGATTAATACAATTCTAGCATGAGAAATAAAAATTTATCATAAACATGGAATATGATAATAACCACTTATTATTGCCTCTCGGGTATATTCCTTTCAGTCTCCCACTTGCACTAGGGGCAATAATCTGTATTACATTGTAATGATCCTAACACCCATGGAGTTTCGGTGTTGATCATGTTTTGCCCTTGGGAGTTGTTTAGTCAAAGGGCCTGCCACATTCAGATATGTATGTACTTTGCAAATCTTTATATCACCATCCTTGACATGTTCACGGATGGAGTGAAAACGGCGCTTGAAATGTTTGGAATTCTTGTGAGACCTTGGTTCTTTAGCATTGGCTATGGCACCATTGTTGTCACAATAGATAACCATCGGATCCAACGCACTTGGAACCACATCTAGTTCGCATATGAACTCCTTCATCCAAACTCCTTCCTGCGCTGCCTCCGAGGCAGCAACATATTCTGCTTTTGTCGACGATCTCGCCACCACGGGTTGATTGGAACTCCTCCAGCTTACTGCTCCTCCATTCATAAGAAATACGTACCTAGATTGTGACTTAGAGTCATCCGGATCGGTGTCAAAGCTAGCATCGACGTAACATTTTGCGACGATCTCTTCTTCACCGCCATACACGAGAAAAATATCCTTAGTCCGTCTTAAATACTTTAGGATATTCTTTACCGCCATCCAGTGTTCCAAACCTGGATCAGATTGGTACCTGCTAGTCAAGCTAATAGCATGTGCCACATCCGGTCTTGTACATAGCATAGCATACATGATAGAGCCTATGGCTGAGGCATAGGGGATCTTGTTCATCAATTCTCTATCTTCCGATGTAGCTGGACTTTGAGTCTGACTCAATGTCTTTCCTTGTAACATAGGTAAGAGCCCTTTCTTACTTTCATACATTCTGAACTTTTTCAGAATCTTGTCAAGGTATGTACTTTGCGAAAGCCCAATCAAGCGTCTTGATCTATCTCTATAGATGATGCCTAATATATACGATGCTTCACCGAGGTCCTTCATCGAAAAACTATTGTTCAAGTAACCTTTTATACTATTCAAAAATTCTATATCATTTCCAATCAACAATATGTCATCCACATATAGTACTAGAAATGCTACAGAGCTCCCACTCACTTTCTTATAGATACAAGCTTCTCCATAAGTTTGGACAAATCCAAACCCTTTGATCACTTCATCAAAGTGGAGGTTCCAACTTCGGGAAGCTTGCTTCAGTCCATAAATGGATCGCTGAAGTTTGCATACCTTGTCAGCATCCTTAGGATCGACAAAACCTTTGGGTTGCACCACGTACAACTCTTCCTCAATGTGACCATTAAGGAACACAGTTTTGACATCCATTTGCCAGATTTTGTAATCGAAAAATGCAGCAATTGCTAACATAATCCTAACAGACTTCAGCATCGCTACAGGAGAGAACGTCTCCTCGTAGTCAATTCCTTGAACTTGTCGAAAACCTTTTGCGACAAGTCGAGCCTTATAGACGGTCACATTACCATCAGCGTCAGTTTTCTTCTTAAAAATCCATTTGTTCTGCGGTCATTGGGTAAGTCCACCAAAGTCCATACTTGGTTTTCGTACATGGATTCCATTTCGTATTTCATGGCTTCTAGCCATTTGTTGGAATCTGAGCTCATCATCGCTTCATCATACGCCGCAGGATCATCATTATCAACTACCATGACGTTCATGACGGGGTTGCCATACAGTTCAGGAGCTGTACGCGTCCTTGTTGACCTGCGAAGTACGGTAGTATCCTCTTTCGGAGTTTCATGATCTTGATTATCATTAGTCCCCTCTTCATCTGGCGAAGTCAACTCCGGAACAATTTCCGGCGCTGCGCTACTCGCCATTCCAAGAAGAGAAGGTTCAGTAACCTCGTCGAGTTCTACCTTCCTATCACTCACACCTTTTGAGAGAAACTCCTTCTCTAAAAAGGATCCATTCTTGGCAACGAAAGCCTTGCCTTCGGATCTGTGATAGAAGGTGTACCCAATTGTTTCTTTAGGGTATCCTATGAAGACGCATTTTTCCGCTTTGGGTTCGAGTTTATCAGGCTGAAGCTTCTTCACATAAACATCGCATCCCTAAACTTTTAGAAACGATATCTTAGGTTTGTTTCCAAACCATAGTTCATACGGTGTCGTTTCAACGGATTTAGATGGAGCCCTATTTAAAGTGATTGTAGCTGTCTCTAGTGCATGACCCCAAAATGATAGTGGCAAATCTGGTAGAGACATCATAGACCGAACCATATCCAATAAAGTACGATTACGACGTTCGGATACACCATTACGCTGTGGTGTTCCGGTAGGAGTGAGTTGTGAAACTATTCCACATTCTTTCATATGTGTGCCAAACTCGTAACTCAAATACTCACCTCCACGACCGGATCGCAGAAATTTGATCTTTCTGTTACGATGGTTTTCCACTTCACTCTGAAATTCTTTGAACTTTTCGAACGTCTCAGAGTTGTGTTTCATTAAGTAAATATACCCATATCTACTTAAATCATCCGTGAAGGTAACAAAATAACGATATCCACCGCACGTCGACACACTCATTGGACCACACACATCGGTATGTATGATTTCCAATAAATCCGTCGCCCGTTCCATCGTGCCGGAAAACGGGGTTCTAGTCATCTTGCCCATAAGGCATGGTTCACATGTCTCAAATGATTCATAATCAAGTGATTCTAGGAGCCCATCAGAATGGAGTTTCTTCATGCGTTTAACACCAATATGACCTAAGCGGCAATGCCACATGTACGTAGCAATATCATCATTCAACTTGATTCTTTTGGCATTCACATTATGAATGTGTGTATCATTACTATCAAGCATCAAAAGAAATAAACCATTCTTCATAGGTGCATGACCATAAAAGATATCATTCACATAAATCGAACATCCATTGTTCTCAGACTTAAATGAATAACCGTTTTGCATCAAACAAGATCCAGATATAATGTTCATGCTCAACGCAAGCACCAAATAACAATTATTAAGGTTCATCACTAATCCTGATGGTAGACGAAGAGGTAGCATCCCGACAGCAATCACATCAACCTTTGATCCATTGCCGACGCGCATCGTCACCTCATCCTTTGCTAGTTGTCGTCTATTCCGTAGTTCCTGTTTCGAGTTACATATGTTAGCAACCGAACCAGTATCAAATACCCAGGCGCTACTACGAGTACTAGTAAGGTACACATCAATAACGTGTATATCACATATACCTTTGTTCACTTTGCCGACCTTCTTATACGCCAGATATTTGGGGCAATTACGCTTCCAGTGCCCAGTACCCTTGCAGTAAAAGCACTCAGTGTCAGGCTTAGGGCCAGCTTTGGTCTTTTTCTCAGGCGCGGCAACAATTTTGACGCCCTTCTTGAAATTACCATTCGGCTTGCCTTTCTTGCCTTTCTTGAAACTAGTGGTTTTATTGATCATCAACACTTGATGCTCCTTTTTGATCTCCACTTCAGCCGTTTTGAGCATTGTCAGAAGCTCGGGGAGAGTCTTCTTCATGCCTTGCGTATTGTAGTTCATCACAAAGTTCTTGTAACTTGGTGGACTGATTGGAGAACACGATGAATTCCTAACTCATTGGGGATCGATATACCCAGTGCTATGAGCTTATCGGCGTACGCAGACATTTTGAGTACGTGCTCGCTAACGAAGCTGTTTTCTTCCATCATGCAGCCAAAGAACTTTTCTGAAGCATCATAACTTTCTACGGCAGCATGGGTATCGAAAATCATTTTCAATTCTCCCATTGTATCAAAAGTGGTGCTGTTCTCAAAACGTTTTCGCAGCTCCGGCTCTAAACCATACAGAGTGTCGTAGTGAACTGCACTGTGGTCCTCCTTCTGAGTCAGGAAAACATTTTTCACATCATCGGGAGCGTCATCAGCGGGTGGGGCACCTAGCGGTGCATCAAGCACATAGAGCTTTTGACAAGCTGTGAGGAGAATCCTCAGGTTAAGTGCCCAATTGGTGAAGTTGGTTCCATTGTTTGCTAGTTTCTCTTTCTCCATGAACATATTGAAATTGAAAGCAGGTGGTGCCATGATCTACAACATATTTGCAAAGACTATTTAGACTAAGATTATGATAAATTAAGTTCAAGTTAATTCAAAATTATTACGTGAACTCCCACTCAAAAACAACATCCCTTTAGTCGTTTCAGTGATTACACAAACCAAATTCACTACACCAATAACCGATCATCACGAGAGATGGTGCAGCTGCAAAGGCGAACATCGACATGCTCATCATATCATCTATATGACTCATGCTTTACCTTTCGGTTACGTGTTCCGAGACCATGTCTGTACATGCTAGGCTCGCCAAGTAGAACCATGGTATTTGCGTGTGTAAATCTGGCTTACACCCGTTGTATGCGAACGTTGAGTCTATCACACCTGATCATCACGTGGTGCTTCGAAACGACGAACTTTCTTAACGGTGCATACTAAGTAAGAACAGATTATTATCTTGATATTAACTGTGAGAGGGATCATCTTATAATGCTACCGTCGCGATCTAAGCAAAGATCTAAGCAAAATAAGATGCATAAAAGGATTAACATCACATGCATGGATAATGTGATATGATATGGTCCTTCTTGCACTTGATCTCCATCTTGTGCATCTTGGCATGATCTCCATCATTCCACCGGCGTGGCACCAAGGTCCATGGCGCCTCCTTCTTGATTGTCCTCCAAATTTACAACATTTCATCTAGATATGATATTTAGCACACATGCCATAAATTAAAAAGACAACCATTTGGCTCCTGCCGGTTTGTCATAATTTACAACAAATATCATCTCATACATCAAATTTGTAACTTTGACCATATCACATCACATGCCCTGCAAAAACAGTTAGACGTCCTCTAATTTATTTTTACATATTTTACGTGGCTTAGAGCTTTCGAACATAGAACTGTTCTTACCTAGGAACATTAAACCAAAACAGTGATAAAAATATTATTAGCAACATGTTCTATTTTATATCTTATCTATAGAAGGAGAGACAGACACCCGCAAGGCCACTTATGCAAAACAAGTTGCATGTCAGTTGTGGAACAAGTCTCATGTGCGTGGACATGTAAGGTTAGTCCGGGCCGCTTCATCCTACTATGCCACTAAGATACAAAATATACAAAGGAAGCAATAACATGATCATCAACACCCACATACACATATGTGTTCTACCCGTACAAAGCATCTACGCATAGACACGGCTCTGATACCACTGATGGGTTCGTAGCGGTGAGAACAAACCAACAAGCCAAGATCTAATCTAGGAGATGCTCGTAACGAGTGGAACATATTCCAAGAGAAACTCACCCTCGAAGACCGTAAGCGTTTCGAGAATAATTCTCATGGATGATGTAGTCGTTCACTCGCCGATCTCAAGATCGTGAAGATGTGCGCTGCAACGGGCAGCGCCTCCGTACTCGATCACACGTGAAGCTTGATGACGACCTCCGTTCCCTCGATCCAGCGGGGCAGCGGAAGTAGTAGAACCACCAAGGAACTCCAACAGCACTACGGCGTGGTGTGGAGGAGAACTAAACGGCCATGGCTTCGCCAAGCGGATGGCCGAGAAGTGGAGCAGCGGGAGGAGGGAGAGAGGATCAAGTGTGTCCATAAGAGGGAGCTCTACCTCTCCTTATATAGGAGAGGGGGGCAGCCCAAGGGTGGTGTGTCTCAAGGAGCCCCCACCCCTTCCTCTTCATGTGAGTGGAGCATCCACTCATGCCCACTCACTCTCTTTAAAACTCCACTCAAAAAATCCCAAGGGTTTTTTTCTTTATTAAATAAAACAATTTCATTTCTTTTTAATATTTGTTAATTCTATTAACAAACATTAACACTTATCCCCTTGGTTCATTTGTTAATTCTATCAACAACCATTGGCAACCATTGACAATTAATCTCTTGAACTATTTCAATATTAACCGAAACAATTTCGGTGCTGTCCAAACTTTTCTCTGAAATTCCGTGTCTACCCAAAAGCGTCGACAAACCTTAAGTGTGTCACCCTACGGTTCGTGAATAATGTAGACATGATCGAGACACCTCTCCGATCAATAGTCAACAGCGGGATCTGGAGATTTGTAATGACTCCTACATATTCGACGATGAATCTTGTGATCGCGTGAAGAACCAAAAAACGTCATAACCAATTCCTTTTGTCTCACGATATTTTACTTGTCCGAGATCCGATCATTGGTATCATCTATACCTTGTTCGATCTCGTTCCCGACAAGTACTCTTTACTCGTTATGTGATATGACATCCTTGTGACCTAGTCACGTGCTTGCAAGCGTTGTCGATGTGATATCACCGAGAGGGCCCAGAGTATATCTCTCCGTCACCTGGATGGACAAATCCCACTTCTTGATCCATGAGCCTCAACTAATACTTTCGGAATACCCAACGCCACATTTATAGTCACCCTGTTACGGTGTGACGTTTGATGTCATCAAAGCATTCTTCCGGTGTTAGTGATTGACATGATCTCATGGTCTAAGGATTAGGGTTACTTCGTATGCTCAGTACAACAATATAAACTTAATGACTTGATCGTATTGCTATACTTAATTTGGGTGTGTTCATCATATCATTCTCCTAATGACGTGATCTCGTTATTAACAACATCCAATGTTCATGATCGGGAAACCTTGATCATCAGTGAATCAACGAGCTAGTTAAACGAGAGGCGTTACTAGGAACTCTAATTGTTCATTAGTCACACATGCATTAATGTTTCCGATTAATACAATTCTAGCATGAGAAATAAAAATTTATCATAAACATGGAATAAGATAATAACCACTTTATTATTGCCTCTCGGGCATATTCCTTTCACGGGTACGGTAGGACACCCAACATGCAACACATCTATCTGGAGAGAGATCGTGAGAAAAAAGTACGGGCTTTTGTCTTAATGCACGAAACGATATGTTTCAAGGCATGTATGAGAAAAATTAATTCAATACTAAATTCATATTTCACGTAAACGATTTTTTTTAAATGCAGAGAATGATAATATCTATATGTGTTATAGGCAATTTCCTGAATTAAACATGGGACATCTATCTGATTCGCTGAGGCCGGACAAGTTGACCGGTGCGGATTTTAAGATATGGCAGATCAAGACCATGTTGTGCTTGCGATCTCTGAAAGTGTTCGAGGCCAGTGAGGGTTTAGCTGAAGGAACTATATCTGACGAGGATCAGAACAAGTTCAACGATACCAACACTACCTTTGTGGGAATCGTTTTGAGTGTTCTTAGCAACAAGTTGTTTGATGTGTACATGCACATCTCAGATGGCAAAGAGCTCTGGGAGGCACTGAACGCTAAGTTTGGTGTAGCAGATGCTGACAGTGAACTGTACATCATGGAGAGCTTTCATGACTTCAGGATGGCTAACAACCGTTATGTAGTCGAACAGACTCATGAGATACAGTGCATTGCTAAGGAGCTTGAACACGCTAAGTGTGCCTTACCTGACAAGTTTGTGGCCGGTTGCATTATTGCAAAGTTGCCTTCTTCATGGAGGAACTTCGCCACAATTAACTCTCAAACACAACAGTCGGGAGATATCGGTTGAAAACCTGATAGCGTCTCTTGATGTTGAGAAGAAGGCTCGGGCTAAGGACACTGCTGAGAGAGGTGGTGAAGGTCAGTCTAGCGCCAACATGGTGCAGAAGAACCATAACCACGGCAAGAACAAAGGAAAGAACAAGCCTACTTTCCATGTACCTGTCAAGACTAATTCTTTCAAGACGAAGAAGAAGATGATGATGAACAAGTCTAAGCTAGGTTGCTATACCTGTGGAGAGCTCGGCCACTTCTCTGTGGACTGCCCAGATCGTGCAGACAAGGGAAAAAGGCCAAGACTGTCAATGTCGTGACCGCTAGCAATACTGATGGGTATGGTAATTTACCATTAGTGCTTTCAGTATTTCAATATCCATGTTGGTGGATTGATACGGGTGCTAACGTTCATGTGTGCGCTGACATCTCTTTGTTCACTTCTTATCAGGTCGCTCGGGATTCTTCCGTCCTAGTGGGGAATTGATCACATGCTACTGTTCGTGGTGTTGGCACGGTAGATCTGAAGTTTACTTCGGGGAAGATCGTGCAGCTGAGGAACGTGCAGCATGTCCCTACTATGAACAAGAATCTCGTTGCGGTTCCCTTCTATGCAGAGATGGATTTAAGTTAGTCTTGGAGTCCAATAAAGTTGTAGTGTCAAAGTTTGGACAATTTATTGGTAAAGGTTATGAGTGTGGAGGCTTGTTCCGTTTTCCACTTTCAGATTTTTGTAATAAATCAGTAAACCATATTTGTGGCGGTGTTTCCGATGATACCAGTGTTTGGTATTCTCGTTTATGTCACATTAATTTTGGTTTGATGTCTCAGTTGTCCAGTATGAGTTTAATTCCGAATTTCACTATTGCCAAAGGTTCCCAGTGCCATAGTTGTGTGCAATCAAACCAACCTCGAAAGCCTCATAAGGCAGCCGAGGACAGACACTTAGCACCGCTGGAACTCGTACATTCCGATCTGTGTGAGATGAATGGCATGTTGACAAAAGGTGGAAAGAAATATTTCATGACTTTAATTGATGATGCTACTAGGTTCTATTATATATATTTGTTGCAAACTAAAGATGAAGTTTTAGACTAGTTTAAAATTTACAAAGCCGAAGTAGAAAATCAACTAGAGAGAATCAAACGTCTTAGGTCGGATCGTGGTGGCGAGTATTTCTCCAAAATATTTGATGTATTATGTGAGGAACATGGTATTATTCATGAGAGGACGCCTCCCTATTCTCCCCAATCAAACGGGGTTGCTGAGAGGACAAACCGCACGCTGACTGACTTGGTGAACACCATGTTAGACACTGCTGGTTTATCTAAGGCATGGCGCGAGTCCGTCGAGCGTACAGGAAGGCGAGCCGTGATGAAGAGCTTGAGAGAAGTCGTGCGGAGCGCTTCCCAAAAACCTTATTCGCCCTCTCCCGTACAGGATCACAAGGACGAGGGTTCCGGAGACCTGATGTCCCGTTCGCCGGTGCACGCCGGTGCTCGGGATGGAGTAGACTACGGTGGCGGCGCAAGGCACGAGTTGGCAAAACCGAGATTGGTTCGTGTGTATTGCAGCGCACGCAGTGCCCGACTTTATATAGCGCGGCTAGAGAAAACCCTAACGGGTACAACATGGGCCAAGTCCACGTCGCGCACGTTTAGGTCGGTTACAGTAGCCCACGATACGGGAGCGACCCGAACCGACTATCTGTGACGCGTCCGTCCAAACCGTTTTTCCCAGACTGTAAAAAATAAAGCTCGGCTCGGCGAGATTCCCGCAACCCGCGGCGCGTCGTGACGGGCGGGCGGTGCGTGCGTGCATGCGAGCGGCGGCGAAGGAGGAGGAGCGCGTGAGAGAGCCTCATGTTCTCACAAGCTTACCAAGTAGCAACACACTCCACTATATAAGCTGGTGCTACTCCTCTTCCACTAGCAGTATGGGACTAAACTTAGCTCCCACTCCACTCACATGTGCTGCCACTAAATTGGGCCTTTAAGATTTCTGAAATTGCTTATTGGGTTGCCCCACTAATGGGCCCAATTCTAAAATCCCCCACCAGATCTCAAATCCCCATTTAGAGATATTTGGCAGACCTTGAGTCTTGTTTATATACCAGTGTTTTAGCAGAGACTGTTAAGTTGAACTTCTGCATAGAACCTTGAGCTACGTCTATCGGCAACTTGAACAATGGAAGAATCTTGAATTGCAAGTTTGGTGCTTCTAGATTTCACACAAAATCATAACTGATACTTGGCTGCTAGTAGCCTACCCCGCGGGTGTAGCATATGCGTCATACTACCTGGTCTCTTCATGAGTTTACTAGAGATCAACCAAATCTCATAAATTGCGACGTTTAACAATTTGACTCATATAGGTGTGTTCTTTCAAGAACGCTTTGTAGAACAACATCTTTGCTATGAATAGCCAACAAAAACACATTAAGGCATGTAGCCAACTTGCCTTACAGATTTTGAGAGTTGTGCATCTTCACATAGAGAGGGTTAGGTAATAACTCTCCTCTGTCACACCACTAGCTTGTTCTTCCCAGGTCCTAATTCACGGGATCTCGGATCACATAGGTTGGGTTACCACTATGGAGTAACGCTCACGGGTCTCAACCCCATCTCCCTTGATGCACTTTCTATCATATTACGTGATAGTCCCTTCGTAAAGGGATCTGTCAGGTTTTTTGTCTGTTTGAATATATGAAACAGATATTACTTCGGAGTTTCTCAATTTCCTGACAGACTTCAAACGTCATTTAACGTGTCTTGATGACTTTGCGTTATCCTTAGCACTCTTCACTTTGACAATAACCGTTTGGTTGTCACAGTTCATAAGGATGGCCAATAATGGTTGCTCAACCACCCGCAAGTCCATATCTCCGATCACATAGGTTGGGTTACCACTATGGAGTAACGCTCACGGGTCTCAACCCCATCTCCCTCGATGCACTTTCTATCAGTCCCTTCGTAAAGGGAGCTGCCAGGTTTTTGTCTGTTTGAATATACGAAGCAGATATTACTCCGGAGTTTCTCAATTTCCTGACAGACTTCAAACGTCTTTTAACGTGTCTTGATGACTTCGTGTTATCTTTAGCACTGTTCACTTTGAAAATAACCGTTTGGTTGTCACAGTTCATAAGGATGGCCGGTAATGGTTGCTCAACCACCGGCAAGTCCATCAAGAGCTCACGCAGCCATTCTGCCTCAACATAAGCTGTATCTAAAGCATTAAGTTCTGCTTCCATGGCTGCCCTCGTCAATATGGTATGTTTGCAAGACCTCCATGATACTGCGCCACCACCAAGAATAAACGCATATCCACTTGTGGCGTAGAGCTCATCAACATCTGAGATCCAGTTCGTATCACAATATCCCTCAAGCACAGCTGGGTGCCCTGAATAGTGAATCTCATAACTCATTGTACCGTTCAGATAGCGCATGACCCTTTCAAGTGCATGCTAATGATCAGTACCTGGGTTAGACATGAACCTGCTCAATTTGCTCACAGCAAAAGAGATATCAGGTCTCGTCGCGCTCGCAAGGTACATGAGTGAGACCACTTGAGAGTATCTTAATTGATCTCTCATCTCTTTCTTGTTCTTTCTGAGTGTCACGCTGGGATCATAGGGTGTTGGAGAAGGCTTGCTGTCTATATAGCCGAATCGGCTCAAGACCTTCTCAACAGAGTGTGATTGTGTTGGGGATATACTAACTAGGGGTATCTCCAACATGGATCAATCCGGCTAGTCCAGGGTGGCCCAAGGGTGTTAAGGCTGAACCCTGCCGGGCGGCCCAGATAACTGACGTACAAGGAAGTAGGAGGACGGTCCAAGGAAGGCGGAAGGCCGAAGCCCATCAAACCATTAATCCCAAGACGGAAGGCGACAACTAAGCCGGCTAGGTCTAGGACTCTGTTTACTTGCCGGACAAGTACTTGCCTTGTATCCTGGGGTCTGGCCGCCTATATAAGCCGGCCACCAGGGAGCCTTTAGGGCACGCTTCAATACGCATCATACACATTGTAACCTATTCACGGCTATTGTCTCATAGTGAATTATAGCAACACGTAGGATCTCGCCACCGCTGTGGGATCCGAAGCTGGATAAACTCGCCTTGTTCAATCCCGTCCTCGACGACTCCAACCTTCTTTCCCACAATCCATACGCAGGCTAGAGGACCCCCGTCTCCTATCAATTATGCCGATACCACGACAAATTGCGTTAACGTAATCCCACTCTCGTCCCTAATCAGTTTGATGTTCAGAATCACATCAGCGTGTCCCAGATCTTTCATATCAAAGCTCTTTGACAGGAAATATTTTACCTCATTTATCACTATCATGCTTGTACCGAAAATTAGTATGTCGTCAACATACAAGCATAATATGACACTATCGCCCCCACCATGGCGATAATACACACACCTATCAGCCTCATTAATGGCAAAGCCCGCAGAAGTTAAAGTTCTGTCAAACTTCTCATGCCATTGCTTAGGTGCTTGTTTCAGCACATACAAATATTTTAACAATTTTCACACCTTTCCCTCTTCACCTTTTACTACAAACCCATCAGGCTGATCCATATAGATTTCCTCTTCCAACTCTCCATTAAGGAAAGATGTCTTTACGTTCATTTGATGAACGATCATACCATAGGAGGCAGCCATAGAAAGTAGTACACGAATGGTGGTCAGTGTAGCGACAGGTGAATAGGTGTCAAAGTAATCTTCGCCTTCACGCTGGGTGTAGCCCTTGGCTACAAGCCGTGCCTTGTACTTCTCAATAGTACCATCAGGTCTAAGCTTTTTCTTGAACACCAACTTACAACCCACAGGTTTGCAACCGTAGGGTCGTTCAGATAATTCCCAATTTCCATTAGAAAGAATCGAGTCCATCTCATTATGAACAACTTATTTCCAGTCATCCGCATCAGGAGATGCAAATGCCTCTGCAATGGATGTAGGAGTATTGTCCACAAGGTACACAATGAAATCATCACCAAAAGATTTTTCAATCCTCTGTCTCTTGCTCCTCTTAGGAGGTTCATTGTCATCCTTCTCAAGGACTTCCTCAACATGTGGTTGTTTAGAATAATCAACAGATGTACTATATTCAGTAAATATCTCAGAAGAAATCCTATCAGTGCTATGCATATCCTTCATAGGAAACATGTTCTCAAAAAATGTTGCATCAGGAGATTCCATAATACTATCAACATGCATATCATGTACCTCAGATTTAACTACTAAAAATCTATAGCCGATGCTCCGCTGAGCATAACCCAGAAAGACACAATTCACTGTCTTTGGTCCGAGTTTACGTTTCTTAGGTATTGGAACATTGACTTTCGCCAAGCACCCCCAAGTGCGTAAATAAGAAAGTGATGGTTTTCTCCCAGACCACTCCTCGTAAGGGGTCTTCTCTTTATTCTTGTTGGGAACTCTATTCAGGACATGACACAAAGTCAATAAAGCCTCCCCCCACCATGCCTTAGATAAACCAGCAGTGTCTAACATGGCGTTCACCAAGTCAATCAGCGTGCGGTTTTTCCTCTCAGCAACCCCGTTTGATTGGGGAGAATAGGGAGGCATCCTATTGAATTGTTGGAATATTAGGCACACTTTCATGACTTTAATTGATGATGCTACTAGGTTCTGTTATATATATATTTGTTGCAAACTAAAGATGAAGCTGGTCTGTTTGCAAGACCTTCTATGGCTGCCTCCTATGGTATGATCGTTCATCAAATGGACGTAAAGACAGCTTTCCTTAACGGAGAGTTGGAAGAGGAAATCTATATGGATCAGCCTGATGGGTTTGTAGTAAAAGGTGAAGAGAGAAAGGTGTGCAAATTGTTAAAATCTTTGCATGGGCTGAAACAAGCACCTAATCAATGTCATGAGAATTTTGATAGAACTTTAACTTATGCGGGCTTTGCCGTTAATGAGCCTGATAGGTGTGTGTATTATCGCCATGGTGGGGGCGATAGTATCATATTATTCTTGTATGTTGACGACATACTAATTTTCGGTACAAGCATGATAGTGATAAATAAGGTCAAGTTTTTTCTGTCAAAGAGTTTTGATATGAAAGATCTGGCACAAGTTGATGTGATTCTGAACATCAAACTGATTAGGGATGAGAGTGGGATTACGTTAACGCAATCGCACTATGTTGAGAAGGTCTTGAGCCGATTCGGCTATATAGACAGCAATCCTTCTCCAACACCCTATGATCACAGCATGACACTCAGAAAAAACAAGAAAGGGACGAGAGATCAAGTAAGATACACTCAAGTGGTCGGTTCACTTATGTAACTTGCGAGCACGACGAGACCTGATTTTTTTTTGTTATGAGTAAATTGAGCAGGTTTATGTCTAACCGGCCTGGTGGACAAGGGTATCTTGTGGAACGAGAATGGCTGGAAAACTGAAATACAGTAAGTAAATTGAAAATTAAACCGAAAAAATGTTATATCGACAATGCATATTGGAAAGAAGGGGGTGCGAATAAATGCACGACATAGCTCAGGTTTACACCACCCTTCTCATCACTGTGCTTTGCTCTCTAATTAAATGGATTAATTACTCTCTTCGACCTGCGCGCCTTGCATTTCCATGACCCTTGCTCGATCCATTTGCACCCTGCCACGCATGAATGCTGCAGCAAACTATAGTGATTAAATTCCATTTAAGGCAGACTGAGTATGCATGGTCATTACTGATGTACACTTTTCACCGCAGTAATAACGGCACATTCCTTTTGCCCTGCAAGTAACATGCATGCATGTTAACGTTGGCTGGCATCCATCTGCGTCTGGCTCTGGCCACACCATTAGTTAAGAAAGCTGTTTAAACAATAAACCACAAAGCACTAACAAGATAAAGCCAAGGCGAGCTTATCAAGTTCGATAAATGTGTAAAGTAGCAACATAGCAATGTGTACATGTCTCTTTGTGTATGTCTTATAGCATTCCATATATTTATGCAATGGAGTAATCAACTAGGTACTTTTTTGGACCACGGCCAGAAGCTACGTAAATGTGAGCTACTGCAGGAGGAATATCGTGTAAAATTGTGCCTAAATTTAGAAATGATTTCAGATTCATTATTTCATCCTTTATATGCTCATCCCATGATACCATTTTCTTTTATCCATTTCTCGATCTCAATTCTCAATCCTACATTCCATGTCTTCTACGGGTTCTACCCTCCCGCTTTGCACCACCAGCCCCTCTCTTTCCAACTTCTATTCTCCCTCCCCGGGTCCAGGATTTGAAGCTTGCAGGTATTTGCTTCAGAACTGATTTATGTGATACAAGTGCCGCAAAATCAGTTAACATCCAAGTGATACAAACATTCAGAACGAAAACATTATAAAATGGTGTGAAACCTAATTATATCAACATCCACTGCAATGGTGTGAAAAACGTAGAATCTATAACAGGTATCAAAACCTTAAAATTTTAAGCTTAGCAGAAGTGTTCCCATTTGAATCAAACATGGGGGATCGAAGCCTTGGGGAAGCTGTTTGGTCTTCACCCTAGTAGGTATGTCACCAATCTTTTGATATCGGCCCTACTGCTGCCACCCAATACGATCAGACCACTTGCCACGTTATCGTTGGATCCACATAGCAGTGAGCTCATCCTTCTTCCGCTTTATGTCATTACAAAATCTATCATCCTTCTTTATCTCTAAAGATGAGATGCCTTAATTAACTATGCCATAGCTATTACAACCCATTTTCCATGCTCTACATAATTCTCGGTTTGCATTTTCTCTCCAAAATATTTAGACAAATCTTATTATAAACAAAGATGCTTGGCTAAACCATGCTAACTCTTAGTTCTTGCTTGATCATGTTAATAATGATTAAGATAAATAAGTTTTGTCTAGGCAAAACGTTGACTCATACCAACTAGGTCTTGCAGCTACGGAATTAATCTAACTCGTAATTTCATGAAAGACATGAAGTGCGCATATGCATGATGAGGTAGGACAGCTAAAACTTGCCCAACATACCTGCAAAAATACGATGAGAAGCAATTGTGCTAAGAAAATGTTGCGTGCAAAATTAGGCAGATATTTTTTTGAAACGGGAAAATTAGATAGATGTTGAACGTTCATTACGTACCTGGATAACTCCCTAGACAAAAGTAAACGCGTGAAACTGCCGCTACCTTGTTTTGTGTAGTTGCCTACCAGAGTACGTACTCCTGAAGTATACCAGGTGTATGTGTATCACTCCTGAAGTGTACTCTACGAGTACGACTATATGGTCTAGCTAGGCATATCCCTGAGTGTTAAAGTACAATACGATTTAGATATATTTGGTAGTATTAGGATTGTAATCCAAGTCTATCTCTATTAGGTTCCGTAAGCTTCAAGTCTTGTACCCCTTTATATACAGCCCACCGTGGCTCATTATAATCAATCTACTATCAATACAATACAACATATTCCGCAATCTTACATGGTATCAGAGCGGTTCGCTCCGGAGACTAGAGTTTAGCCACCGCTTCCACCGCGCCGCCCCCGGCGAGATCGTCTCCATGATCTCCGCCGGGGGCACCGCATCTCGTAGCTAGGTTTCGTAGTTTTAGCAATTTTCGTTTTTCCAAATAGATACTTTCTGTAGCTACCAAACATCCGTCATCTCGTCGAAGCAGTTCGGCAGATTGATTCGCAGTATTACGATCTTGTATTCCTACTATGCATGAAAGACTCCGATCATTGCATGTGGGGAAAAGATCGATCAACTAGCTCTACTCCAACCAAGCAAAGATGCATGTGCCTCCAGGTGCACCGTACGATCTATGCCGTCAAATCGTCAAAAAGCCGATCCATTCACGTTCATGGTCATCATCGCCGACAAGTTCTACGCCAACAACACCTCGATATCTTCTACCTCTACATCACCGACAACGATCTACTTCAAAAAAAAGTCTTCAACAACCACCACGTCATCTTCGTCCACCACAACCTTGCCGCCAGAGTTGCAGTCTATTTTTATTTTGCACAATTTACTAGTTGCAACTTCTTCTTTTTTTTCGTCTACTCCGGCAACAAACGGCAGAAAATCTGCGCTACGCGTCGCCGACCACGGAGATCTCCTCTGCTTCTTCATCCGACTCTGGCTCGCATGGTTAATGGTGGTCCCTTTCTTCGCATGCCCGGTACTGGCAACATCGGCGCGTGCCTTCGTCCCCGACGCGCTCCCGAGTCTGGCAAGCTTGGCAAGGCATGCCGCCTACCTCAACTACATCGACTCCAGCAAAATTCTACCTCAACTTCCTCAACAAACGGCAACATCGACCACAACTGCAGCGCCCACAACTCGGCTACATCGACATCGGCATCAAGGGTTATCAACTCGGCTCCTCTTCAGTTCGCGACTTCGGATTATGCTCCAGTCAGACCGTCCGCAACGCTCCAGTTGTTCGTGTCACTACCAATCCGACTGCGAGGGATGTTAGAGTACAATACGATTTAGATATATTTGGTAGTATTAGGATTATAATCTAAGTCTATCTCTATTAGGTTTCGTAAGCTTCAAGTCTTGTACCCCTTTATATACAGCCCACCGTGGCTCATTATAATCAATCTACTATCAATACAATACAACATATTCCGCAATCTTACACTGAGTATGGTTACCTGTCAAAATTTACAACTCTGGATTAATAGTCATCCTAGAAATCCACCTTACTTCTAAAAAAATACCGATTGGATCAATTTCTGGCAGAATAAGAGATACTTCGTGTTCAATTTTTTTAAACCTTCTACATCAGTTTTGTTTTTGTTATAGTTGATTTTTTTGTAGCCAGTTCACGATAGACAATCTCCCAAACATATACTCTCTAGCTTCTAGTAGCCGATAGAAGGAGCTAATTTTCAATCCATATTCCATATTGTTTCAATCAATTAACTCACTACGATGTATTAATCTAGTTGGTCTTTAAAGGAGCTCTAGATACGCTGCCACCACACGTCTTCCGACAACCTCATTGGTGCATTTTCTTCTTGCTTCTGGTTGATGATGTCCCCTAACTATTGGCCACCACTTGCTAATCCCTAACACCTTCTACCTTGTAAACCATACCCCTGCCCGCTGCCACCAACACGTACCATAGATGATTTGGTCTTTGTGGCTAACCCTAACTCGTGGCTACCTGAAAGAAAGTCATTCCTGGGGAACATAGATAACTCATCAGAAGATTTAAACGTGAGGATCTCTAACAAACATTTACTCTAAGAAACTGATCCTCCTCATGCATTCCCTATATTATATACTCCGTACTCCTTAAAAATAGATATGCTAGTACTATATGAAGGTGTGAGCCATGAATGATGCAAGACACGGAGAAGTCATGCACAGTTAAGCAAGACATGAATATGATCGTCCCATCTTTGCCATCGAAGTAATGGCAACTGCAGCCGCTATTTAGTGATCATCAGCTAGCCGTCGCGTCCCTCCCTCTCGCCCCTGCATCCTGCCTCAACATTTACTCCCACATTAATCCCATCAACAACCGGATGCATCCGAAACCTAGCTTATTATTATCAATCTCCTCTCAAGCACGAAGCGTAGAGTATGAAATTGCACTGGTGTATTCATGTTTGCATGCAATACAATGCGCTATAGCGCGTAGTACGTCCCAGCATGCACAGCACAGTACTGATTTCCCTGATCTTTGAAAGCATGTCAGGGAGAAGATGAAAACAAGGGCGAGACGACAAAGGCCAAGAAGAGAACAACAGCGAGACGACAATGGAGGATCCTGTGCATGCGCCGGTGGCCGCGGAACAGAACTGCATGGCAGGACAACAATTATAGGGCACCAGCACCATGCATGCAGGGACATTGCATATATGATACTATAGGCACATGTCAGAGAAACTTAAATTTCTCGTGCCATGCAGAAGCTCGATCATCACGGTGCCGCTGCATGGCCACCTAGCTATAGACCTAGCTTCAGGGTCACACGCACTCACACACCGTTGCTCAGATCAGCTATCGTTTCTTATTTTCAACCTACACAACCATATAGCATATTTTTTATTTTATGACATTCGCTCTCATAGATAAATAACTAATTGCCTGATCGGATAAGCAAACAAAACGCCCAGGATCATCGTTTCCCTCTTCAAGGTGTATATAGGTGGGGCTATATGTTCTACTAACTTCAGGGCAAATCTAGGGGAAACCTTGATCCGTGATGGCGGAACTTCAAACATTGGCATCATGCTTAGAGTTGCCCCTCTGGTCGCAGTGACTAAAGATTAGAGGTGGATTGGTGGTATATGGGGTTTGCAACAATTAGAGGTGGGTTGGTGGTATATGTGGATGAGCGATGTTGGTGTCGCGCTAAGAGTTTGTGGTAGTCAGTTCTTCGGAGTGTTCACGAGGCTTGTCGTAGCCATATGTGATCGCATTTCTTTTTTGCTTCCCACCATCACAAAAGGTGTTGCTTGTCGTAGCCATGTGTCGCCGACTATCCTTGGCTGATCTTAGCAGGATTTCACATTATTGTTGTGGTGAGAGCTCTACTAATGATCGTCTCTGTAAAGTCGGAATCCCCTTACTGGATAGGAAGTGATGAACCGGTGATGATGACAATTGTGTGCTTCCTTGGTGGTGTATTCTTCTCACTGGAGAACACGTTGTATTTGTTGTGAGCCAAGTCGAGATCGAGAGAGAGAGAGAGAGAGAGAGAGAGAGAGAGAGAGAGAGAGAGAGAGAGTACACTATTCCATGATATATCCACATATGACATATGTTTCTATGTGTTTCTCTATGTATATAAAAAAAGATTTTGCCATTACAGTTTCTGGACCCAAATGATGGGTCTACCAAAAC
This sequence comes from Poa annua, assembly GCA_026929855.1. Taxonomy (NCBI): domain Eukaryota; kingdom Viridiplantae; phylum Streptophyta; class Magnoliopsida; order Poales; family Poaceae; genus Poa; species Poa annua. Next base: position 87,553,111 of record CM049430.1, read on the forward strand.
GCTTCTCACTATTCCATGATTTTATCCACATATGTTTTTATGTGTTTCTCTATGTATATATATATAAAAAAAATATTATGCTATTACAGTTGCTGGACCCAAATCATGGGTCTACACAAACGCTTCTCGGATTTACGTCTCTTGATGTAAATGAATCAAGCATGTAAAATGGTGCTACCCTAGCTATGCCACCTAGGATAGTTGTGTAGTTGGAGATTAAAGCGAGGAAATGCTAAGATATCTATTACTCCCTCCGATCCTATTAAAGTGTCGGAGGGAATAAGCGTTCAACGCACACGTTTGGTACTGTTTTAGCGACATTTTTTGTGGATCGGAGGGAGTAGTAAGAAAGATGAGATATTGTCTGCATTGTACGAGGTGTTTTGTTTTAGTCGTAAGTTTTCTATTTAAATTTTAATCAAGCTATAATAAGGAGGATGAAAATATAACTTGTTCGAGACAACGCTAGGATTTATCCGTTGTATGACATGTTTTTAGTCTTCTCACATGCATTGTATAAAATAAAATATTATAGATCAGTGAGTAAACGTGAATATGGTAACTATGGTACTGATGTTTACTACTGGATGAATCAAAATTCAAAAAGATTGAAATGCCATCCATGCATCTCGACCTTCATACTACTCCTACTAGACGAAGCTTCATTGAAGCCAAGTTGAGTGCATTGAATGGCATCCACGAAAGAGGTATGACATGGATTGGAGAGATGTCCATAACTTGCACAACTAGGGTTCAGGAGTTTGGGGTGGCTATATACTATTGCAAGCAAATTAAGAAGGAGAAAGAATATTTATTCATCGGAACATTTGAAAGGAGATCTGCGGGGCCAGGCTAGCTACATTTTGCACAGTAAAGGAGAACATAAATGAGAGGAAATCAAGGGACGCTAGCGGCTGCTGTCGCTGCATGGAGGTGTGTATATGCATGCATGCATGGGTGTCCTGCCGCCGGTGCCTTGGTCTCACTCACGTACAGTACATTTATCAGAGCCAGTCATGTTTCGCCCGGATGTATGTCGGCCTTCCAGACCCACGGCCGGCGGCAGATTCAATGCCATCGATCGAGGCCATAAAGATGACTTCTGGTGCTTCTGAATGGCTCATTCAGCCGGCTGCCATGCCTTGTCTCGCGCTACATCCTTCTGGGTGATGCTGGGAATGCATGGATTCATGCAGGTTGTGGGTTAGTTTCTTTTCGTTAAAATAAAGGCCTACGATTGGCATATGCCGTGATGTTTTTATTTTTATATGCATGTGTATATCTTTAGCTATGCTTTCTCTGCCGGCGTACTAAGCTGATACTATATGTAACAAGAAAAGAGTTCAGCCCAGCCATAAGCATTACTAGCTCATTGCTACTTCATATGTTCTATATTAGTTTTTGTTGAAACGGATGTATGTAGATCTGAAGTACATCTTGACAAGAGACGAAAGGCCCGCTGTAGCTGAAACTCCTCCCGCGACTCCCCGTTCCTAATCCTAGCCGCCGCCACCTCCGGCCCGCGCCGCCGGCCGCCGCGCCCCTCCCGCCCACCCTCCCCTTCCCCCCTCTCTGCCGCGTCCGCGCCGCCCCGCGGCAGCCGGCCGCGGCCGCTCTTCGCTTCCGCGCGCCCCTCCCTCCAGCCCCTCCTCCTCCACCGCCGTCGGCGAACGCCGGGCTTGGCCCGCACGGTGCCGGCGGCGGCGGCGTCTCCTCGTCCCGCGCAAGTCTTCTCGAGAGGCCGAGGCCGTGGCTCGCGGCGGCGCGGCTCTGGGCCTCCAGGCTGCGGGCGTGGCGGCTTTTGGCGGGCGGGGAGCGGCTCCGGGCGACGTTGAGGTGGCTCCTGACGGTGGGGTGCTCCTGCGATGGCGCGCGGCAGCAGTCCGCGATCAGCCTGGTCTGGACCTGCTGCGGGCCAGGTGGGCCTGCGGTGGCCTGGATCGGGGTGGACGTATGTCGTGCTGCTATCGTTGGTGATGGCTGCGGTGGTGCTCGTTGGGCATCCGTACGTGGCCATGCCAGAGTTGGGCCAGGCGGGACTGGATCTGACAGCATCCTCGCTTGCGTCGCGGTGTGCCAAGGCGTGTGCTTTGGAGCCGTTTCCCGTCGTACGGAAAGGGGGGCGGGACCCTGGATGGTGGCGGTGCTTTTCGGCGGGTAGCGGTCCGGCTCCGGGCAGCGATGTCTGTGTGTTGGGTGGACGGAGGCATGGTGGCGCTGCTGTTGGCGGCAGGGCTGTGGTCATTGTAGTGCTGGTCCGGCGCGTCGCCCCAATCCCAGATCTGGGCCCTATGGGCCTATCTGGGTTTTAGGCGGGCTAGACCAAATCTTCAATGGTGCGGTCCTCTTTACATTGATGACAAAGAGCAGCTTGGATTGGGGGCGGCGGCGTCAACGGTGTGCCTTCTGCAGCGGACGGCGGGAGCTTCACGGGCCTCTCCAGGTGGAGAGGCCCAGTCGGGCTTGCGGGCCTGGTGTGGTCCTATTGTGGCGTCCGGTCGGTTACCGTCTGTGATGGTGGAGGTTGGTCCCTCCCGCACGTCGGCGGTGCTGCGGCTCCTAGTCCCGGCTCTTCCTCTTCGGTGTGTAGGCTTCTGTGCTCTTGGTCGTGGTGAGACTTTGTGAGCGACTTCGCGTTCGTGTGGCGCTGTGTGGCGGTCAGTGTGGTGGAATGTTCCGGTGCGCCTAGGGTGATGGGGTCAGGAGAAATCCTAGTCGGCTTGTCCGTCGTCGACGCGGTGGCGCCTGTGGGTACCACCAGTCCTTCCTGGAGGGCGTCGGGTGTTTCCCCCTCTCCCCGTCGCGTACCAGGGGAAACCCTTGGCAGCAGCGTCGTGGTCGTCGCATCCCTTCCTGAAGGTGTTGTTTGGTACCGGCGCATCGGACCATTAGGAGCGTTGTGGGAGGCCTCTGGTTGGCGCAGCGGGCGCGAAGCTTGCTAACTTTGTCGATCCACCGTTGTCGGCATTTTTCTTCTTCTTTTTCTTTTTCTCTTCGCTTTTATTTTGGGCGTTTTTGTGTTGTTTCCGTCCCAGCAGCTCTTTTGGGTGTTGTGCTGTCTGGCCCAGCAGCGGTCTCAAACGGTGTGGCTTTAATTATAAAGCGGGGCGAAAACCTGGTTTGAAAAAAAAATACATCTTGATACATCCACTTTAGCGATAACTAATACTCACTCCGTTTATAAAAGGATGTCAGAAGTTCTGGGTGGTTCTTCTGAATGGCTCATGCAGGTATTGGGTTAGTTTCTTTTCGTTTAAAATAAAGGACTATGATTGGCATGTGTTGTGATGTTTTTATTTTTATATGCATGTGTATATCTTAGCTATGCTTTCTGTGCCGGCGTACTAAGCTGATATATATAACAAGAAAAGAGTTCAGATCCAGCTATAAGCATTACTAGCTCATTGCTACTTCATCTGTTCTATATTAGTTTTTGTTGCAACGGATGTATGTATATCTCAAGTACATCTTGATACATCCACTTTAACGATAACTAATACTCACTCCGTTTATAAAAGGATGTCAGAAGTTTTTTCAGACTTACATGTATCTACACACTAAAACAAGTCTAGATACACAAGTTTAAACAAACATGTGACATCTTTTCATAAACGGAGGAAGTATATGAATAGAGAGAGTAAAGGAGAAAACAAATTATCATGTTTAAACAAACCTGTGACATCCTTTCATAAACAGAGGAAGTATATGAATAGAGAGAGTAAAGGAGAAAAAAAATTATCACCACGTAGTGAAACAGAACTCTAAAGCTAGTTTGTTTCTTCGCACTAGCTATCAAAAATTACATGTTATGAAGACTAGCTATATGGTTCAAAAAAACAAAAACAAAAAAACTAGCTATAGATAATGGCATGTCTATTTGATCCCACAGACTTGGTCTCATTTAAGAGCCGGCTAGCTAAAGCCTTCCATTCTGATTTTGCTAGTTTCAAACTCTTTGCGATTAGCAACATGTTCCTTCTCCAGTTCTCTTAATACGCAGCTCTACTCCTTCCAAAACTTTTTTTCACCCGCAAAAAAAACCGTGTCGGACAAAGGAGAGTTAGTTTTGCAGTGGCATTTCAGGGACACCAAAACTGTGTCGTTATAGGGATTTTAGAACTTTTCAGCAGCATATTCTCCTTTAAATTAACAACCCAAATGAGTAAGTACTATAAGTTCACTTCAACTTCAAGGTTAAGAGTCCCTATGTTGGAATTTACGTTGTTTACAATTTCTGGTCATGGTCTCAAGCCTGGTTGTGGCACATATAGAGAGGTTCAGTGAGGTCTTGAGCTGGCTTCTTGGGACCATGTTTCATGCATCCATATAGCGATGCCCAATAAGACTTCTGGTATACCACGCTTACTGCGTCAGTTAGTGTAAATAGAATTTGCCGCCCGCTGAGCGTTCTGCTCTACTCGTTGCTACACGGGCGATTGGCTGGGAGGGACCAAACGACGGCCCAAACACTGGACCAAACTGTAATCGGGCCTTAGAACTGGATCCGAAATTTTGCTTTGTAAGATTTTCTCGTGTGTTTATACTTTGGTCCGCTTTTTCTTAAACAAAAATCCACTTGTACTCGTGTTTTTTTAGGTGTGCTAAATTTTCCTTGATTTAATTCAAATTGTGTTTCGTAGTAGTCGTGATGTGTTACTCATATGTTAAAAAAATTCAGATTGGTATAAGTGTTTTTTCACCTCGTATGTGTGGTTTGTTTCATGTCTGTTCATATTCTTTCACCTTATTATTCCATTAGTATTCACGATTTGTTCTTCATATGTTTAAACTTTGTTCTTCACATGTTTATACATTGCTCACCGCTCTAAGGTTTTATGTTTCATGTAGTCATGTTTTTTTCTCATTTGTTTAAATTTTGGTGTGCTGCATCTAAAGTTTTAAACAAAGAAGGGAACAATTAAAATATAGGTCAATGATAATTGTTGAAAACTAAAATTCAATTAAAGAAGCATGCCAAAATAAACAATTCCCGCAACAAAATTCCCATTAAAAAATCCCGCCATGTCGTGGAAAATAGAGTGAGGGGGGGGGGGGGGGGGGGGGGTCCTTCTAACAATAGAAAAATAAGATGAAAATGTATTTCCGAGTGCCATGTCATGATGCACTCGGCAAACAATGGCCTTGACGTGACACTCGGCGCAGAGCTCTATGTGATGTCACATTTCTGTCTTGTGCGGAGCTGCCACGTGGCGCAATCATTTGGGCGAGTTCCAAAATGTTCTCGACTACGGCAGTCGTCATACAACCCTATTTGGCTGGGTTTTATTTTTCTATTGTTGCATACAAAAAAACACTCGACATATAGCACTTTTGTAGGGAACCCGACATACAGCACTTTGTTTTTGCGAGTGCTTCTTTTTGTCTAGTATTTCTAGGATGCACTCAACATAAATTTTAAAATTCCCGAATGCCTAATAAGTTGCAGCGTGGCCACCCTCGGCAAAAAAGCGATTTCCGGTGTTGGCCCTACATCTATTTGTTTGGGTGAACTAGCACAACAATTAACTTGGGAGTCCATGATGTTTATGTATCTTCTCGTTTGTTGACAACAAAATAGTTATTTGAAATTCTGAACTAAACTGTTCGTGTTCAAGGAAACAAAAATATATAATTTCATTCATTGAAACTATGTGTCGACAGTTCAGTAAGCAACACTTTCTTATTTGAAGTTAATTAGTTCGTGATGGCTGAGCATGTCATAGTTAGGTACCGAGGACGTTATCATGGCTCCCTGAGTGGAATAATTCGTCCCTCGTCTAAACGATATGATCGCCGATCAAACCTTGTCTTACGCTGCTTGCGCTCGATCGTCCAATAATATTTGAAATCCATTAGGAAAAAAATGAAACTCCATCATTTTTTATGTGATGTTGCTCTGTGAAAGCCTTGGAGTTTGAAGTATAACATGTTCTGTAGGTAGTAGTAGTTGGGCTGATTAATACAGACGTCGACATATATGATGATATACTCGACGCACATCTCGATCGTCAAGAAAACCTTGGAAATTAGTATCATTCAAAAGTTAATGGTCAAGGCACTCAAGCCAAGTGCTTAGCTACGCGTTTAGACCTAACTAATCAGCCACAAAACAGTGACTTTCCGCGTCGACTACCTTCGTATCACCATCCATCTCTGCACCTTTGTGTCTCACGTCGATCGATCATATGATATCGGTCGCAAGTTGGAGACGGAGGTCGATCGTGTCTTGTCGTGTGAGCCGTGACCCCGTTCTTCTCCTTTATCATTCACAAGCTGTAGACCGCTTGTTCCTCCACCCACTTGTAAAGCTCATCACCTCCCTCGCTCTCATCATCCATTTCTTGCTTGTTTGATCCAAAGCTATAAACATGGCGACGGTCGTCCGGGCTGATCACGAGCCGACAGATGACAGCGCCCTCGTGCTGTGGGACTGCGGCAGCGCGCTCTACGACTCCTACGAGCTCACCGCCTTCAAGCGCCAGCTCGACGCCGCCGTGCTCGCCTGCCGGTCCATCTCCATGCCTCACCTTCCGGCCACCACAGCGCCGGCAACGTCGACTGCCGGAGGCAGGAAGAAGCGGGCGAGGAGGCTGCCGGCCCTGCTCCGGAGGCTCTTCTCCAAGGTGCTCGTCCGGCTGCGGCTTCCTGCCTCGGTGCGCGGCGCGAGACATCACGACCGGTACGAGGGGTACGGCCACGGAGAGTACTACGGCGCCACGGGTTCGCCGTGGTCTGGGGCGCTGACGTCCATCCCGGAGGAGAGAGACGGCAGCCCGGAGACCGGGTTGTCGCCTCCGGTCGTCGCCGGCCCGAGCGCGCTGCGCAGGGTTCAGTCCGAGCGCTTCATCGGCAGCAAGACGGCGTCCCCCATGGCGCCATTCGATGTCGTTTTGTAGCTCAGCATCTAGACTATTCCAGTGATTAGCCATATCAGACTGTGCAGCGAGTTCTTCTGTTTTACTTTACATATACATTCAGTGTTCATGGTGGTGTAAGAATTTAAGTGGCCACAGCATGCAGTGTAACAAGGAAATTCAGAGAGTTGTTGCTTGGAGCATGAGATGGATGTACGCCGGTCGATCCAGATTGTTTGCTTAAATGGAGCCAATTCTTGCATAGTCGCGCTCGTCAGCTCGCTCTTGCGGTTGTGCGTACAACCTGGACAGAGAAGAACGGTAGTTGATGAGGATGCTCTCTGTAGTTGACATCACTAGTGTGAGGTCAGCCCGGCATCTGTTTTCGTCACTCCCATGTGTTACTACTATTCTCTCCCGTACAAATTAATTGACGCATGTTTAGTATAAACTTTGTATCTATGCTTCTACGAAAATATCAAACTTTCTATCACCCCTTGACTTAAAGAGTGTTCATGTTATTTTCGGTCCATCACAAGATATCGTGTCGCATCTTGCATCCAGAGTTCCAGACTAGTGAGATAGGTGGTTTGGGGGTTATGATGTGTGTTCGCTAACACGATGCATCATGCATCCCTCTTGTATACGTCGTTCATTGTGAACACGGTCCTCCTGGCCAGTGCCGAGGACACCACGGAAATAGGATGAAATGTACTCTTTCCATTTCAAATTATAAGATGTTTTGTCTTTTGCCATGTATGTTCGCTCATTTAAAAAAAAATCCAAAACATATTATAATTCTGAATGGAGGGAGTAGTAGATTACATAATGATTTAAGTTGCAGCCGGCAGTAGGTTCATGCCATGTTGCTCTGTTCAGTAATAGGATTCAAATTCTCAACCCTTATTTCCTCTCAACTTATTGGTTTGCCGTGAATAAAAGAACATGCTGGTATCAAAATTTGAGGTGAAGATCTTCTCTTGTTTCCAGAGCTACGGAAACTACTCCCTCCGTTCTAAATTAATTGACTCAGATTTAGTACAACTTATATTGAATCTGAGTCAATTAATTCAGAACGGAGGGAGTAGTTCTGAACAAAGATTTAACACATTGTTTTAGGGTTCTATACAACTATAACTTGTAAAAGCAAAGATAGGCTAGTGGTTGGCTATAATACATACCTGAGACAATAGGAAGATACCACTACTAAGGGAGGCGTTGTCTATGCTCACAGGAGTAGATATTCTCAATGTAGAAAATACATTTTAAAAGCATTTCAAAATGTCAATATAACCCGAAATCAAATTTCAGGTGTATATCTGGACGTTTAATACTCACACATAAAGCTGCACAAAAAGACATTTTTTGTGGCATGTGTAAAAAGACGAATTTAGCACTCGTAAATGACTTATCACGAAAAAGATGTTACCTTTTTTTACATAGGTCACAAAAATGTTTTTTTTTCTGAAACTTTATGTCCGTACATACAATGTTTTGATGTACAAGCAAGTGAGTTGTCAGGCACTGAAAAGACCAAATGCTGAATAACCACAGCATCTTGCCACAGTCACAGCTGGAATAACAACAACCTAATTCCAGAGTAACACATAATGCAACAGAGAAGGCAGGAACTGAACTGACATATTTTTGAAGCAAAGATAGTGGCTCAGCTGTAGATCTAGACAACACAAGCCGCTTTGCATAATAACTTATGAGAAATTGCACTTTGCATAGGACGATGACAAAATAATTACTCTCAAGGAATTGTACTTCACACAAGGGAGGGGAACCGTGAAATAAGGGAAAATTCAGACAGCCTAGTCCATCCTCTCCATGATATCGTCATCGATCTCGATCGCGATGATCTCCCCGTCTTCAAACTGATCCTTCCTGGGAGGCGCAGGCGGGGCGTACAGCCGAGCTGGGCCTGTTCCCTTCTTCTTGTTACGGGGCCGTGCCTAACATGACCATACAGAGAAATAAGAATCATAGTAGGTGCATCAGTTTGAGATTGTGCTAGAGGACTCACATTCCCAAATGAGTGGCTGAACCTTTTGCCTCTCTTTGTCTTCCTGTCCCCTCTTCCACAGTAGACTGATCACAATAGAGAGAGTTCTGAAGTCAGAATTGGTTCAAAGTTCAGATACTCATTTGATATTCAACATATGCAATCCTCAAGTATTTTTACGAGCAGTTTTGTGTATTGTTTATTTAACCACACATAATCTCAACTGAACAGTATGCTCATCGACACACTACCAAGTACCAACTCATCAACTCAAGTTACTTTCCTGAAATGTAATGTTCATCGACAAACTGCAAATTAACACTAACTCAACCCCACTACTCATTTGGAAAGCGGGCAATTTTCCTGATTCTTCTGTAATATCTTGCGAAATTCATGCCGGCATTTCTTCATTACAAACGAATTTCACCTCCCTAGGTGTTTCATGGCATCCCCGACTAATAATATATTGGGTTCCTAGTCCATCAGTCGTAATCCTTTTTCTCTTGATACTAACCACTAAACAGGAGAAGAACTCCCTAACGAGCTGGCGAACATTACTACTACCGAGCAAAATGACGGTTGCGAAAAAAGAGGGGAGGACAAGTAAATTTACCATCAAGAACTGAGGTGAGAGGGGCCGAGACGGCTGTGGCGGCGAGGCTGGTGCGGGAGCGGGAGAATGATACGGTGGCCGAGAGCCCGAAGGAGGAGGAGGATACGGCGCCGTGGTGGTGGGAGGGGAAGGCGGCGGTGGACACGGCCATGCCCTGGACGGCGAGGAGCGCCATTGGAGCGAGCAGAGAAGGAGAGCGTGTGCTGGATTTGTGAAGTGTGCGAGATGAATGGATGATTGGAGAGGATAAGGAAGATAAACGACGCGTCAAAGGCCACAACTGGGCCAGGCGATCTGTAGGTACTGGGCTTAACCATATGTTGCTGAGCCTTTCAATTAGTTAGCCATATGAATTTTTTAGACGCGAAGGTCTTCCCGTCCGTTCCGCTGCACGTGTATTTATTTTGAGTACCGGTTTTTTAAAATAAATATCTTGAAAAACGTTTATTTAAATTACGAACCGTTTTCACTTCTAAACTCCTTGCGTCGAGATCTTCAAAACTAATTATTGATTGTGTATAGTTCGTACAACCTAGTATATGTAGTTGTACATCCAACTTAAACTGAGTGTAGTTGTACGTATAACCTAATTTATGTAGTTCTACGTTCAACCATGTTCTCTTCAACCTGATCTATATAGTTATACGACATGATCTGTACAACGTGATTTGTGTAGTTGTAAGTACAACCATGTTTGTGTAATAGTACTAGTTAAGTTTAAATTTATGCATGGTGTTGTGTAGTGTTTGTACATCTTATGTAAAACTGAATCTAGATCTGGATTTGGGGCAGTCCCGTGCTTCATACGACCACGTGGCGGCTGAGAGAGCGCGGCCAAAACAAACCTTCACAAAGGTTAGTGATACCCTTTATTTATCTACTGGGATCAACATACAATCGACCTCCTGGTGTAACAAAAAATCCAATCGACCTGATGATTTTCCTCTTAAAATAATGAAAATGTGATGATTTTTCGTATACCTGCAAAAGAAATCTTGAATACATGTTGGAACAAGCTTTTGTTGTACAGTATGTTTCTTCATGTCACCAAAATGGATGCAAGTTTGGACCTCCCAAGTTATAACATACACTATATCCAAGTTTAGAGCACCGAAAAGCATGACATTTTTTGTCATAAATATGTTTTGAAAATTTAACCTCTACATTGATTTGCTTCAAAAGTTTGACTACGCCTATCTTCTGCATAATTCAAGACCAACAACATTGTGCATGAAGTCAAGTGGCTCTTGCGACATCCTCAATCTGAACAAAAAAAATTGTGTCCACAAGGAAGAATAGTGACCAATAATTGCTGCTTAATAATATGATAATAGTCCTCGTATAATAATACTGGATAAGGAAAAAATTGTACAATCCGCAAAATAAGAGGAAATAAGTACTCTCCCAACCTCGAGTTATCATTCCACATGACCCACATGCTAGGCTCGGTCCCATGGTGGGTCGAGGCACCCCACGCCTCTCCGGCCCCTACCATGCATGATCCATGTTGCCTTGCTACGTATCGTTCCCTCTCCCCTGATATAGATGTTTGTCCTTGTGTACCCGTTCGAAAAGCGGAAATGAGGTTGTATGGTGTATTGGTATTGGCTATGGGGCAATGCTGCTATTTTTAAATCCTTGCCCTGAAAGGTCCAGAATGTAGGTTCTGCATGCATGGGGTTGTGTTCGCCCTTCCTCATGAGGCTAATATTTAATTATCATAGAGCTTGAAGATCAAAGTTTTGTTTTCTGATGTGGCGTTAACATACACATGAATTGTATAATAATTTATTTATTTTTAGGATAAGTGGGCAAATTTGCCTCTAGGCACTCGGAAGCAAGGAAACACCGTTTCAGAAATTCTATTTAATAGCGAAAAACTCAATGATCTACTAAAATGAAGCGAAAAAATGATACATTGTGTGAAATGTGCTTTCAACCGTTGTTAAGCTCGTAAAGATTTTGCTTCATATCGTCATATCGAACCATCTTCTTGAATCTATTAGTAACCGGAGCTTATGCTGCTAGTGAGACTTACATGTTTTAGATTGACTGCATGTGATCTAAAATAGCTAGTTATGATGATGAAGGATGTCCATAAACTAATATTACATAACCGATAGGTTAAAAAGTAAGAAATGACTTTAACAAACTTGTTGTTGCCTAACTTTGACGCGTGTGGTTGATATAATGATATCTATATTATTGTTTTTTACGGTCGTCCAACATAAATTGGACCCGAGACGAATTAGAATAGATTGAATTTATACTAAACTCTTTTATTTCTCTAAAACTAATTTTAGCATGGTACAATACAGACGTGCACAAATTTATGTAACTATTTGGCATAGTTAACCACATAAAACGTTGTTAAATATACTTGTTGTGTCCTTTGTTGCACAATTGTAGTTTATATCATTGAAAAATCATCAGTATTATGCTAGTTTTAATATGGGTTCGGTAACATCATTTCCTTTCATAAATTAATGTTTTATATTTGTTTAAATATACAGGTTTGCTTAAGAACTCTAAAAAATATGATCTTAAAATATCCGTATAGAGCTTTGTAGTGCATGATTAGGTAATGTATAGTAAATTAAGTCGTTTGTGTAGTCTTTTACTAAGGTTTACATGCTTAAGATTGTCTTGCCAGTTATACTCCCTCCGTTTCTAAATATAGCTTTTTAAAATATTCATATGTATCCACATGTATCTAGACATGTTCTAATTTGTATCACTTATTTTAGTCCACATCTAGTTAATATGTGAAATACCTAAAAAAATGTTATATTTAGGAATAAAGGGAGTAGTAATTTAGCCATAATAAGTTAATAATGTGTAAATGCTTTGTACTTCGTATAGAACTATCATTGCTAATATGAACCATTGCAAAAGGATGTAAAGTGCGACGCACAATACTATCGCATCTATCATACTTGTCCCACTTGGCCACTTTCGTATCCGTACCAGTTTAATCGTACTGTACAATCCCAGTATGGCAGTATCCCAGCCCCTCTCCCCAGAGGTTTGCAAATTTTCAGCCAGCCACGGCACTTGTGCGGTATATAATCCGTTTACCAAATCCATTGCATGCAGACACGTTCCGTACACGAACTGGCTTCCGGCGACCAGGTACAATGGAAGCAGGATGCATGCTTTGCTGCTGGAATTTTCACGTCCCATCCAGCATACGTGTTGAGTCTTCAACCTCTTGTAATCTTTTATTCTGAACTTCACCTCGTTATAGTTTCAGTATACAGTACTATCGTTAAACTTATCCAGTTCCCTGTGGACTAATTGATGATAGCTTGACATGTGTGTTAACTTCAGCTAGAAAATCATATGAGTGACAGTACTTGTCTAGCTTAATTTGACCCGGCTTTGAATCTTCACGTTTCTTCTCTCTGCTTATTTGACCAGTACACTACATTTTGTAATACTGTACTTTCTTGACTTTGTCACCGTAGGCCTAACCTATAAAACACATTTCCCAACTTCCATGTTTCTATCCAATCACAAACAACAGACTTATAACCTATTGACACGTACGGCTTGCAAGATGCCAAGTTCTGCAGCTCTAGCTCTTGTGCTGCTCTGCGCAGCGACCATCATGGCGGCGGCGGCGGGAGCCGACGTCCAGTCCTACAGCTACCCCGCCTTCAACGCCAACACGACCGACAGCCTCGTGGTCGCCACAAACATCTCCGTCCTCACGCCGGCGTCGCTCCTCTTCCAGCCCGAGCGGCCCCTCCCGGAGGTCAACGCGTCCGAGGGCTTCCTGCTGCTCCCCGACACGGTCGACGTCTGGCGCGCCGACGGCGCCGGCGGGGTGCTGCCGACACGCGAGGCGTCCTTCAACACGAGCTTCACGGTGGAGACCTCCGCCTCTCCCGTCTCCTTCGTCGTCCTCCTCGACAGGTTCCCGACGTTCAACAGCCCGGTGGGCCTCCGCGGGGACGCTAACGACTCGGACGACACCACCGGCGCCGTGCCCAACGCCACGGCGGACGGGCTCGCCTCGGTCGAGGTCGGCACCGTGAAGTCGTATGCGCCGGAGTCCCCGGACGTCGGCCTCAACGTCACCGTCACGCCCAACGGCGCCGCGGCAGCCGCCGTGTGGATCCAGTACGACGCCGCCGCGCACCTCCTGCGCGTGTACGTCGGTGCCTCCGGCGGGGGCCCGAGGCCTTCGAAAGCTCTCGTCGACGCGCCGCTCTCCCTCGCCGGCCAGCCCACCACCACGCAGACCGCGCTCGTTGGTTTCTTCGCCGGCACCGTCCGCGACATCCTCGTCGGCGTCCGTGACTGGGACCTGACGGTGGACAGGTTCGACGGCAAGAGGAAGAAGGGAACGTCGTGGTGGGTGATACTGATCGCGGTGCTCGGGTCAGTGGCCGCCACAGCCGCCATTGTCTCCGTGGTTGTGTGGTGCTTCGTGTCGAGACGCCGGCCACGCAACATGGAACCCAAGCTATAGTTTGTGCCGTGTTCATATTTACTTTTAATTTATCTCTAGGTGATTACCAAAACAAAGTGTTTTATTCCGTAGTGAGTAAATGAGAAATCTAGAAAACCCAAAATAAATCCGCGTGCTCGCGCGCGTGTGCCTTCTGCTCCGACTGGGATCCAAGTGACTTTACAATTTTAATTAAGGATGCCATCATCATCCATTTTTAATCCAACGGTCTACATTTTAAACTCAAAATTATTATTTTTTAGAAAAATTGAAAACTTGTGTGTTCACAAAATATCAATATTTATTTTCTAATTATCATTTCTCTGGTTGGTAACACAATGCGTGATGCCATGGACACAATTGAACGCAAATATTATTGTTAACTTACTTATTTGGAGTACTTTAAGTTTAACATGTCAAATAGGTATCTCTACTATATAATATTCCTTACGGTGAGGCGTTGTAAGTCGCATTTATTTTGCAATTTGACTCTCTACTATATAATATCCCTTACGGTGAGGCGTTGTACGTCGCGTTTATTTTGCAATTTGGCCCCTCAAAAATTGGGAAATCAACCAGCAACACTCTTGGCTAGATTGTGCTGACTTTGCACTTTAGCCCCTGTCTTCAACCTCCGACCCCTCCAAATCCAAATCACTAGCAGAGCACCACCGTCGCATTCCGTCACCGGCCCACACTTCCCCGGTGCGGCGGCCCTGTCTTCACCCAAATCTCATCTCTACCGTCCATTGATACCCTCGCCTTCGCCGCCGCCGCTCAATACTCCATTTCACTCCCCAACACCACCGCTCGATCTGCCACCGGAAAAGGGCGACCTCCACCGTAGAAAACCCCCGATTCCCTCCTCGCGTGCTTTCTCTCTCACTCTTTTCCCAATATTCTTCTCCCAGCAGCTCGCCGCGCCGTCGCCCGGCGGCGCTGACCACCGGTCACTGCGCTGATTGGCGCCTATCCTGGTCTTCCGACCCCGCAAGCTCTGCTCCTCAGAGTATGTCTGATTCGGCTCCACAGAAACTAGATTTGGCTAGCACATCGAACTTGAAGATGTGGAGTTGGGTGAGCTAGGCATCACCTCTAGACATCCCCGCCGTTCAACCCCGTCCAGGCGTTGGGGAGCGCACTGGAAGATCATGGCGAGGAGTATGGGTGCCGCCGGACTAGATTTGTTCATGACGTATGTGGAAAATGAGTTGACGGTAGATTTTGATACAGCTAAATTGTGCCATGGGACCGGACAAGATGCAGGCACGCACGGACAGAAGACGCAGCACGCAGTTTGTGCGGACGAAGATACACCCAAGGACAGCGGCAAACTGAAGGACGAACAACACCTAGCTCACACTGTCAGGGCTCAGCCCTCCCGCCCTCCAATGTTCCAGCCGGTTGCCTACGTGCTAACCGCCAGATCGCTCCAAGTGCATCAATCCGCCCTCCAAGCCCACGCTCTAGATCACTACTCAGAACAAGGTCAAAAAGCTGTGTCTCCAGATTGTATTCTTTTGCGTCAGAAGCGGTCACTGACTTCTTGATCTGAACTCTGACGTGGTAGTGTCTCTGATCACCGTTAAGCAAAGCGATGCATTTTTCCTCATTCCGGTCTCCTTTTTTAGTCTGGTATTGGCATCCTATGAAAAGAAGGAATTAAACCGTATATATCACATATATTGATGGAAGATTGAGCTGCTACAGAGGAGACTCCATGCAGAATGGCACCTCCGAGGCGCCATCAGAGCGCCACACATGAATGCACTATCCAACCAAACGTTGGATAATCTCTTCCATGTCCACTCTCACATCAGCAATTAAGGTTTACTTCTTATGACCTTTGGCTAGATTGTATTGATAATTGACTTGCCACACATTATAATTACAACATTAGTTGATGAAAGTACCGGGAAACCGATTCCTATATTTTATCCATTCATATTACTCTATATATTAAGGGCGGAGGAAATGACGCGCTGTGAGCGCTCGATTCACTGTTCATTATGAACAGTAATGAACAGTGTCCAGGCACTTTTAAATTTCCCCCTGCCAAGGACCTAGCTGTAATTTCGAAAAAAGTCGAGAACGTTTTTGCAAAACTATCTCCGCAGTCATCCCCGACCTCTTCTCTCTCTCGCGACCTCCGGGGCGCCGCCGGCGCCGCGCCCCGCCGCCGCTACGCACCTCCCAGCTCGGATCGAAGAGCCCGAGCTGCTCCGCCGCCACGACCTCTTTTGTTCCCGTACACACAACATAGCTCATTTACTTAGTCGCAGACATATTATTACATAACTAAATCCAATACTCAAGTTCTATGTCCGGCATGTCGTCTTCAGCTAGATCTTTATCATCCATCCAAGAGAGTTGAACCTTCGCACTATATAAACATCCTGCTTCTTCTAAACAAAATATTTTCCCATAAAGAACAGAGGCATACTCTTCACACCGTGCTATCGCAAACACAGAAACACCGTTACGACCCTTCCTAGCATCAAACAAATTTCTGAAAACAAAGTATTCTAAGAGAACACGACGAACAGTCTGCTCTAAATCCGCATCACCTTCTTTTAACCAAAACTGAACAACAATATCTTCTGGAAGCGACATCTCATGAACATCCTTCCTCGAGCATACCGGCATATCCGCCCAAAACTGGCGATCCCTCGAGCATCCCGACAGATCTAACCACAGCTGACGATTCATCGACATCTAAATTTCTAAACGATCACACTAGATATCGCGCTTATATAGAGAACTCCTCTTTTGTATATTATTGCCTTACAATACCGCCCACCTTATATAGCATCAAGCACATCATCCCTATATGCACCTAACGCTCAGACGTGCAAGACATGCACTCAAACACGTATTGTAGACAAAAAAAGCTACGTGCCTGCAACAAAAGACTTATACATGAAACACATGCACTCACACACGTATCGTAGACACAAAAGCTACGTGCCTACAGCAAAACACTCCTACCTGCAAAACATGCACTCACACGTATCCTAAGCAACAAAGCTACGTCCCTGCACCTAACACTCATGCAGACATCTCCACAGAAACAACACATCATTCCCCATACACATCATTCGTTCGAAAAAAAAAATTAACTAACCAAAAGACAATACGCAAACATAGTCATTCCGATATATCACTATCCACCAAATTCTTGCTACATCATAGTCCCTATTAAAAATAATACTTTATGCTACTATTTATAAAATATGTTCACTATAATTCACATCGATTGTAACATTAGATCGGTTCTAGAAATCAAATTTTCAGATCTATTATTTATTAACATATTTTTTTCACCAAGGGTGTGGCGTGCCACCATACAGAATTGTAATATTCTCAATTATGCTTACCACTTATTCGTAAAGCCTTCTAAAAATGCTAACAAAACATATTAACACACACTATGATGACATAATAAATTTTAGACCAAATTAAACATCAAGGGCACGGTGTGTCGCCGCGCCAATTCCACTAGTCATGTTATAATGAGAGCGAAGCAATTAGTTTATTCAGGTGAATACAAAGTTGACAAGTAGATTTTCATTTGCTGATTTTTAACATGCTTAGCGGTTAGCATGATGTGAGAGATATGCTACTCCGACAATTATTACTTTTTTTGGTGTCTATGCCTAGGTGTAAATTTGTTTTGCACGTGTTTGTTAATATTGTAAGAGCACTAAAAAGTGTACCTGCGTCAACTTCTTAAAAGCAGAACACAATATATGATTTACTTCTATTTGGAATATTGGCTATATTTTAGTTGTGGATAGGAACACCTCATGATATCTACACTCCACTTCTCAAAAAACATTGCCTTTGTTGTGAAAACTTTTATTCAACTTAAACTTAATAGCTATTTTCTCATTGACACTGAAAAGATATTAATGAATTATTGGACTTCTAAAACCAAATTCAAGTGTACTTAATCTACAATATCTTAGAGTATAGAAGGACAACAATTGTGTCCATTGTAAGTAAGAAACATCATGTTTTGTGGTTTTATGCGTCTTTCCTAAGTTAAATCGACATAGACAAGCAAGCTGCTATTTTAGACACTTATGCAACCGCACGGGAAACAATCTACCTTGAAAAATGAAACATAAAAATCATTGCCATCAAGGACAAAAAAGGACGAAACCAATAATTCAAACAAGAGAAAAAGAACCGAGTCCTTAAGTAACGACTACAAAGAACATATGCATCCTTACCATTTAAACTCGCTAGACCAAATCTGAGCAGATTATTTCATGATTATTATATCTTACCAAACTGGCTATGCACCTCGAAATATTTTCAAGTAATAGTTAAATTGTGCTAACATTTATCTTATAAAAAGATGATTTTTCTACCCGTATCATGATTATTATATCTTATCAAACAGGTTATGCAGCCAGATTGATTTTTTTAGTAAATTTGAATTATTATAGCATTTATTTTATAAAAAGATGAGTTTCCCGCCCGTAGCAACGCACGGGCATTTTACTAGTACTTCTATAATATATTGATCAACAAAATTATGTTTTAACTTCTCTGTTGCGGGGTCGAGGGGGTTAAAGGGCGTAGGTCAGGGCATTGTGGCGGGGCTCGAGCGGGTGGAGGTCGTGTGTTGGAGTGTGCAATGACCTCGAGAACATGGGCATGCACGTGCAACTATTTGGGATGAAGCGGCTGACGGGTGGTACCCGCTGCTCAGAGAGATGGCAGAAAGGGGTTGGCGCTTAGGTGAATTGCATCTAGGGCATGTCTGGGCCGTTGTGCGTTGTTCGGTCATGTGGTAACAGCTGGGCCGGTCGGGTTGGCCTGGTTTTTTTCCTTTTCAGTTTTATTAGTTTGGGTACAATTTTAAAATCAAACTTGATTCAAATATTTTCAGGAAAATATAGAAAATTATGTTTGGAAAGCTTATCCAAACTAGAACCTTTTGGCAATACTTAGGCCTTAAAAATAATTTAGTAAAAATACAAATATTTGATACAACATATTTAAACCTTTCTTTGGTATTACTCCAATTTGGAAGTTTTTTCGAACTTATAATTGATAAATTTGTGTTTGAACACAACGATGACATGATGATGATGAATGCGTGCATGCTTTTGAAATTTAAAATTTTGGTATGATACAATGTGTCACAGCAAGGACTCGCAAACTCTCATTTCACAAAGTCTCGTTGAGGAAGGATGTTTTTTTTTATGGATATTGCAATGATGGAGGCCCGATGTCTCTTCTAGTGTCAGTCTCCGCGGCACTGGAGTTTACCACAATGGTTGTAGGAGATCTAAGTATCTTTTCGTATTTCTCGATTACAGAAGATTTTATCTGCAAATTCAGTATAATTAATTTATTCTGACTTGTTTATTTTATAATTGATTTTTTAATGAATTATGTTTTTTACTTAATGAAATATTCAGTACAATTAATTTATTCTGACAATTTTTTTGAAATATGTGTTACTCTAATAAAAAAACGGCGGTTGCCCCGTGCTGGATCGATACTTGTATAGCCCATTGCGGCACGAAAGCCTAGCCCACTAGAATTTCATCGCAGGTCCCTTTAAACCCATCGCATTCGCATCCCAGTCCCACACTCCCACTGACTCCTTCCTCCGGTTCCTCTCCCCGTCTTCACCACTTCCCCTCTCGCCGGCCGCCGCCACGTCCGTCCGTCTTCATCCCGCTTCCATCTCCGCCGGCGCTGCGCCCGACACCGTCGGAAAAGCCGACCGCCTCCCCTAAGCCTCGCCTCGGGGGCCTAAAGCATCGAGAAGATCCATCTTGGAATGGCGAGCCAAGAGAAGCCCACCACGCCGTCGCCGTCTCAGTCTCCTCCGACGCCGCCGCAACCGCCGGCGCCCGAGGGAGCGCCCCGCACCCGGGGGTTCGGCGGAGGCGCGGGGTACCCTAACCCTCCGGACGCGGCGCCTCCCGACGCGGCCACGCTGCGGGAGCAGTGGCGGTTCGCGGTGCGGCAGTACAGCCGGATGTACTCCCACGCCTGGGGCACCGCCATCCTCGCCGGCGCCGCCTTCTTCGCCCTGGGCTGGCTCGTCAAGGGCTCCAACCCCATCCCCTCTCGCGGCGAGCCCGCTGCTGCCACCAACGACGCCGCCAACGCAAACGAGGGGAAGAAGTGACTGGTGAGATCGCACGGTTCTTGTTTGATCTAGTTCTTGATTTGTTTAGATTCGACCTCTTAACTGCTGGTACATAACGTTGACGATCGAATTAGTTTCGCGCGGTTGGACTTGTAAAGATTGAAATTTGTGCAGGCTTCGCGTGTTAGGTTAGGTGATAAGGACATTACAGAACTGTTACTTATGTTTAATCAATATATAAATTGGAGTGTTGGACTTAGTTTTCAACTAATTTAATGAAATCATTTCAACATCCAGTTTATTTGAGCATCTGAAAGCTTCAGAGCGGAAATGCAGGAATTTAATATTTCGTTGTGTCTTTGAGGCTTGAGGGTGTTAGGTTAGTCAAAGCAGCTGTGGTAGATGGCTCCTCGTGACCTCTTGGTTACGGGCCATGAGAATATGTTTTTTTCCTAGAATGTTCATTATCTCATCACATACAATTGCTTAATTGGATTTTCAAGGTGGACTATAAATTCATTTATTAAAAGCTTAGAATAGAAAGAGCATGTTTCAGATTGTGAATCTTGTTTACATCTCTAGAGGTTCAATGGATATCATACTTTTGTGGGGAGAAAATGATAGTAGTACTTAGCTGCTCTGAAATGCAGATTGTGCATGTGGTCGCAGACACAACCATTTCGGATTAACAACTTTCTTAAGGAATACACTGAAATAAGCATGTTTTTTAGAAAGGCCAACCTAGTTTGTTATGTGTTCTGTTTCTCAGTAGATACGCTAGTTATCTTGTAAATTTTGTATATCATGATGTTTCCCTCAGTTCCTGAGCATTAGAGTTTCACTAAATACACAGTAGTACAGTACTATCTCTCATCTTTGTACAGCTGAGAGAGAATGTCTTTTCTGTTGTTAGTCGTGCATAAATTTGCATAGCTAGACAAGTATGCAAATATGCATCTCCTAAACAAGTCGGAGATGAAAAATCCAATCATTTAAGTTCGTACATGTAATTTGCAGATGAGAAAAATAGATCAAGTAAAATGAGTAAGTTTTATGTTCTAAGTGAAACGTAGGCCAGTGATGCAATTTCAACCTATTATAGTGAGAAAAATCCTAATGACTTTGCAATGCTACCGGATAGGATAAACCTGCTACCTCAAGATAAAAGTTGGGAGTAGTAGTTAGTTCTTAGTTTACTTTAAATTATGACATGCATAATAATCTGGAGGTAAAAAACTAGGGTGCACATTGACCTAGCATCACATAGTATTGTCTCTCGTCTTCCAGTGTGATTCTTTCTGTAGATGAGAGCTGATATTTTGTGCGGAAACTAAAATCTGCAACTAATTGTACTCGCAGCTCATGTTATAAACAGCTCCTCTGAGTTCTCAAGAAATGTGAAAAACTTTTTGGGTAGATATGCTACATCTTGTGCACCTACGAAATTTGATCCTTAAATAAGATCATTTATGGCCTGAGCAAGAAAAAGGAGTGTTCTGTGAATAAAACCGGAGATTATTCACTCATCGCCTTTCTGTTTTGCATAGGTCACAAGTTGTCATATTTTGGATGAATTTTGCAGGTGAACAAGATAAAATATTCGATGTCCGTTAATATTTTTTCATTCTTGGAAACTCAGAAAAACTTCGTGCAACATGGGATGCGAGTGCATCTAGTTGAGGAAAATTCACATTCTGTGCTTAGTAATGTTCTAATGCTTAGGAATAGGAAGACAAATGCACACCATGGTATAGCAAACTAGAAGGTACAATTGAATATATAATAAAACACTCCCCATTTTTATTTTGCAAGGTGTTAGCATTTCAGGGTTCAAGTTTGGCCGACAATTAGACTAATAAAATGTCGTATATTTGACAAAAAATGATATCACTGAATGCATTGAAAAGCATTTTGTAATGATATTACCTTTCTGTCATATAATCCACACTTTATTGGTCTAGTTGTTGGTCAAACTTGAATCTTTGTATGTCTGATCGTTTTGCATAACGAAATATGGAGAGTGTAAAATAACAAACTTGATTAGTCCTTTTACAAGAAATTCCTGATATTTTCATTAGTTTGTTGTAATAAAATATACTGATCCACTTCCCTTAATGTCTATCTAATTGAGTTTAACACGCTATACCATGTGCATAAGACTTTGATGTGTTGCTTAACTGTCATGTCACGTATAGGAGAATTAGTGTTTTGGTAAAATTACTTCTTATCAAGCAACTTCTGCTTTGTATCGTGCTAATATTGTCTAAATTCTGATCATTTTATCAATGAATGTTTCAGTGACTGAAGTCTGCTCTCTACTAGATTTTTAATTATCACTAAAAAGAAGTCACGAGATTTATAGCATAAGCAATAGTAAGCCCATGGATGAGTATTGAAAACAACCTCTATCGGTAGACCCTGGGAGTATTGAAATCTGAAACTGCTGTCTTTACTCAGCTACATTTTTCTCCCCATGGATGAGTCCGATCTGTGTAGGATAGTTGAAATTGGTTCATCATAACATATTTTTCTTTTATGCTGACATACACTGCAAGCAAGGTGATTTTATGACTGCAGTTGCCTTGCAACTCCTTGACATCCTAACATTCTCTTATAATTTTTTTTGTTGAGGTGTTGTTGATAAAGGTGCTTGGAGAAAGCCTTTCTTCCCACTTGTGCAAAATCGACCAAAGCTGGAAGAGAAATTTCGCGTGGTTTAAAAGCTTTGTGATCCTTCACTGCGGTGTATTTGCTCAAGTCAAAATAAGGGAACGTGGCATTGTGGTAGCATGTAACTGAAGCTCTGGAGTATCTTGTAAATAAACCGAGATGTCGACGGATTCATATAATATAATAAATGAGTCAGTTGACATTTTTAAAGAACAAGTTATCTCAGAACCTATCACTTTTGGATTTTCCATATCTTGTACATGTTTATTTCTGTAGATTTTTGGATAACTGTTTATTTCTGAAGTGTCTGGTTTGGTGAACACATGTTTATGACGAAGACATTATTTTGGAGAGAAGCCATAAAGACCTGCACGACAGCACGAGAGGATGCTCATGCATATGTGCATAAGCAAAGGATGATCATGCTTATGCATATGTGACACTGCTGTAGAAAATGTTGCAGTTGCCATCGAACTTACCAAAACCGTACTGATCCGATGCTAAGGAAATAAACACTTCTACTCACTACTAAGACTATACACGGGATATCTATGACAGGAGCTAAAACTTTTTTCAATTTTTCACTCTGCTTAGATTCCTTGATTATTCTACTATGTTTACTTGTTACAAAATGTCTATAGAAATGCCAGCATGTTGAAGTCCAAGCAAGCCAAGTAACCACTTGGTGCAGTACTTCTGTTGTAACTGGTGACACCGTTTTACAAGTCATAACACACCCCAACAGCTATAAGTATGCTTCCTAATATTATTGGACATCGTGAACGTGTGCCAGCAGAAGATGCTCCAGTTTCTGAGCCATGTCAAAATTGGTTGACCTGATCATTCTTGTGACAGATCCTTTGCCAACATCTGCATGATTATATCGTTCCACGCCTCGATCGGCCCGGGCAAGCACCAGTGCAGGCAGTCATTCTGGACTTTGCCGGTCTGCTCCTTCGCAAAAGGATGATGTATTCTGTAAGGCCCTGCATGGGCATCAGGCCTCTGCAGTGACATCTCAAATGTGTCGAGCAACTTCAGACGACCAGCATTGCTGCGCCCGTCATCTCCTGCCGCCTTGGCGAACTCCGCTCTTTCGATCCTCCACATAAGGTTGTCCAATTGTCTGTCACCAACCTGGTGTGGTTTGAACGGCACCTTCCTGTCGCAAGTGCCGTCGCTGAACCATTCACCATTCTCAAAATGCGACGGCGACCACGTCCTATAGAAGACCACCGGTTTGTGAGGCGACGTCGTGATGAACTTGAAGGCCTCCCTGAGAGAACGGCGGAAGGAGTGCTCAATGGTAATCTCTTTCAGGCTCTTATCCTTGCAATGGTGGCAGCCGATCGCAGCTCCATTCTCCAAGTAGACTGCGATTTTGAAGAACCATTGCCCTGTTGATATGATGACATAGTCAAAGCTGTTCCATTGGCTTACCCAATTTGTGTCAAGAGCGTCAAAATGCAGCCGGGGTTCAGAAGACGTTATCCCATTCTCATCCTCGAATATTTCAGCCTTGACTAGAAATGGTGCCCAGACAAGAGACAGTGTGAAATTGTACGAAGGAAAGTGCCATCTCCTGGATTGCCAAGTTTCAGAATGGTAGACCTCAGTAGGATCTTCAGCCTGAAAATGACAATGTAACAATTTGATTGTTAAAAGATTTTCTCTTCTGATGGATCAGATGGTTAAAGAATTCAACCAAGCACAGCAGATAGCATCTACATACTGACTAACATACCACACACATCTGAATGTGGAAAAGGGCAAGATAGAGCTTATAAACTAGAGCTTACTATGTACTAAAATGACACATCGTATGCAGATCCATCATATTTAACAAGAACACAATCCATCAAAATTCTCCAGAATGAAGGCAATTATATTCGTTACCTCCGATTTGATATATAAGTGGAGTTTTATCAAGTACTACCTCTATTCTACAATTGTGGAACAGAGGGAGTACAAGATTATATAGATATAGTTGAAGACACAAGGTCAACTGTCTGGTCGAAAGGTGATATATTCATAATCTGCAAGACCCATCAAAATTTTGGTGACAACTGTAAAGAAAGGGGTTGGATACCTCAAAGTATCTTAGTATGTTTATATATAAACTTCAATAAAAGCGTAAATCTTGGGCAATTTGATCCTTCTCTTTATGCTTGATATAGTTAGTCATGCATACTACAAAAGTAGTAACAAAAACTAAAATAAACTGTGCAGCAAGAAAGGACCTCCTCCAAAATGTATTACATGCATAATTGCTAAACTGTTCATAATCCTTTCACCTTACTGCTATGTGCTATACATGCATAATACGAAGAACTAATCAGACAACACCCTTAATTCCTTACAACTATTGCATGTAAAATACCTTGGAAAGGAGGCAGAGCAAGGACTGGACGTGATTGCGAAGAATCGAGTCACCAACCAGTGCCCAGTGCTTGCCCCTCATGCCCTCCAGAAACGCCTTGCCCTCAAACGGCGGCAGCACGTCGCAGCCATACGGCTTCCATTTCCAGTAAAGATAGCCCTCGTCAGGCCTTCCATTTGACATACAGTTCTGTGGAACCTCAAGGAACCGGCAGGTTGCGTTGGTGTAAGCTGGGCCAGACGAATCATGGACCCATTCCCCATGGAAAAGATCACACTTTGCTGCACCTGTCAAGGAGAACATCACTGTCAATCAGGGCACTGTTAGCTTTGTACTAGCACCACCGACAGTTCCTACTTTAATTAATGGAAGGGATCAGTGGATGAGTCACAGCTTAATTTCCAACGGCAGGCATTCTCACCAAGATAAAATACTCCTGTGGCACATATCAAGCCTAATGAGGCCAAACATGCATCTAGATTCTAGGCTCAAACAGAGGTCAATACAATAAGCTCAAGAAACGAGACGGGATCCACATGGCCCCCTGAGCACTGAACTAAGTTGAGGATTTCTGAACATGATAAGCCATAGAGCAGAACTTTTTAGGTTGGGCAAGTTAGATCATTTCATTTCACCCAAGAAAAATTACTCTTTAGTATTGACATTAGAAATTGTTTTCTCTTGTTTGCTCAACCAAGAACCCATTGTGAAATCGTATGCATTCGAATTATTGTATGAAATAGGCAGATATCCCCCAGCTAGAGCCAACTGATGTTTGTCAGTAGCCAACCAACAAAAGGCATCTTTTGATGCTGCAAATCGGAGCAATCTGATCAATACCCAAAATTCAACTCTTACCGGAACTACGGCTGCTAATTCCCATCTATCTGTCGGTAGTAAATAAAGAGAGCAGAAAAGGAAAAAAAATACAGAAATGGCAACGAACAGAGCAAAACATTCCAAGAAACCACCACCCGCTCACCGTTGGGAGTTACGGCGGGTCGCTCGTCCTCGCTGTCGGCGTCGGTGTCCTCCTCCGCCGGCGCCGTCACGGCGAACGCCGCGGCCTCCTCGGGCGCGGCGGGGGGCGGCAGGCGGTAGGAGGCGCAGTGGTCGGCGAGCAGCCTCAGCGCGAGGCCCGCGAGGAGCACGGCCAGCAGAAGCTTGAGGGCGGCGGCACGCCCGCCGCCCGCCGCGGCCTTCTTCTGCGCCGGCATCGGCACCGGCTCGTACTCCGTCCCCATCCCCGAGCAGGAGCAGCAGCACCGACACTCCCGCGCACGCGCTCGCAGTGTGAGTGTGAGTGATGCAGCTGGTCGGTGGTTGGTAGGTACTCGGTGAGCTCTTGATGCCGCCCGCACCACAGTGAACCGCGCCGCGCGTGCCTGCCAGTCAGTGTGTGATTTCTTAGTAGTAGTATATATGTGCGGTGGCGGGGGCGGTGCGGCCCTGCGTGTTGAAGACGAGGAAGAGGACGAAGAAGGGCAATATCCGCAAATGGAGGAGGAAAATGGTGCCCGTGGTGATTGTTCAGCTCGCTCGGCAGGGTGTCGGCATGGGACTGTTTGCAATTTGCAGGAACCACCTCAGGTTTTCACGAAGGTGGTCGTCTGCACAGGGTCTTTTTTATTCATAATTTTATATATGTACTTTTCCACTTGTATCTATCAGAGTTGTTTAATTTCCTGCTTACCCGGTACAGGTACTTGCCCTCTCATTTCATTAGATAAGAAAAAAATGAAAACCATTGACAGAGTGTTTAGGAGCTACTCCATCCGTTTGGACAAAGGGAGTAGCAAACAAGGAATTAGGGGCTATATTTTACACTCTACAAGCTAAGGGTTTCTTTGTCGATTCGTAGGATGGAAAAGACGTAGGATTAGGAACAATATAGGATTGTAATGTCATGCACATTTCAATCCTACAGAATTTCCTATATGTTAAAGTTTGTTTGTTTATTGCATCAAAGAAATTTTAAAAAGAGTTAGGAGTGGACGCTAGATTTCCTTGGGGGGTGACTACTTAGGAAAAAATCATATAGCATACAATCTTATAAATCAAATAAGAAAAATAGGAAAATATCATATAGGATTAGATCCTCCAAAATGTCTATGTTGTTCCTTTGAATCAAAGCAGCCCTAAGGAAACGTTTGGCTCGCAAGATTCTAAAAACACGAGAATAAAGAATGCACATGCAACATAGAGGATACAAACACAAATGAACTGAATTTTGTATACTTGGATACTTCGTTCGCATCAATAAGATAATAATTTTGGTAGGAAAAAGCCAAACCGAATAAGAAAGTATAATTAAGATGACATTATGACAATAAAGATCCCAGTCTCATTTTTTTGTGTATGTAGTGAAAAGAGGTGCAAGGGTAATGTAATTTTTTTAGGGCTTTTATTCGTAGGATGGGAAAAACAAAGAAATATGAAAAGTATAGGATTGTTATGTCATGTACACTCCAATTTTTTAGGATTTAATTTGTACCAAAATTTGTTTGATTCCACCAAAAGAATTGTAAAAAGAGCTGGAAGTGGATGTTAGAATTCCTGTTGGAAGTAGTACAAAGATTCATATAAAAAATCTTATAGGAACTAATCCTATGAATCAAACCACTAGAAAATTAAAGGAAACAATTTATATTGGATAAAATCCTAGAAGAATCCTAGGAAGTTCCTTTGAATCAAACAAGGCTAAAAGTTTTTTCTTTAAAACTGAGATGAGAGAATATTTCACCTTTTTTTTCCTTTACCCCGATCGTTTGAACCAAACTGATAAATAGTTGTATGTACCATCGCAAAAACTTTTCTCTTTATGTGTTACTCATAAATTAAATTCGTAGACCATAACCTCTCATGAAGAAGAAAATCTTTACCTCGAGCAACGAATACTTCCTTTGAAATGCGCACATCTATCTCCTTTCACAGAGAAAAAATTCGCTAAAACTCTTCCACTCCACCGGTACGAGGGAGTCCCGGACAATTGTATAAGCGGTAAATTATCGTAACAACTATGAAAAAAATCATGTGGAATAGATGTGCTCACACGGCCGTAGCGAAAGCTAGCTAGCTAGCCTGATGCGAAGAGATAATATGGAGTTTCCACAAATCAGAATAAAAACTGTATCACAAAATGGGATAAATTGTGTTTCTTGACTTGTAATTTGCGTCTTGTACCTGTCCTTTGAAGTACTGTCGCAGCAGGTTCATCCTATACAACATCGCTGCTTCCCGCTGATAGCAACTAAAAACATAAGCAACCACTGAACACTTGTACGCGTGTGTGCGACGTGTAGCATGCTGTTCGTCGGTGCGTACTGTAGACTTTGGTTTATCGGATAAACAGTGAATTTCTTCTCCCATCCTGAAGTCATCTTTCTTTGTTCAACGTCATTCATGAATGGCGAGTGTGGAGGTTGATCTTATTATTGTCAATATGGCACATTCATGATTATTTGATGCACTCGTTTTATTTGTTTCTTTATATAATTCTGAACCGGATGGCATGGAGGTTGCCCATTGTGCCAGCACGTATCTCTTCGCTTTTAAAAAAAGGCTGGTTTGCATCGGCGAGATGAGGAGTACATGTCATGTGCCTACCTAAGAGACCTGTACCTGGAAATTTATGAGCAATTATTTTATTGATTTTGTTGTCATATACTATCTCTGCTCTAAAATTAAATATTTTGGCAGGCTATTCTATTTTTTTGCGAATTTTGGCTTAAATTCATGACTGGAAGTTGATCCACAAACTAAACCTCGACTGCCCTCAACTCAGTGTCCACCGCACTCAATTAATCCCCATTTCATCATGTTATAAAAGATAGCAAGAAATCTGGAAAGATCAAACCAACGGGGACACACGATTTAACGTGGAAAACCTCTCCAAGCAAAGGAGAGGAAAAAACCACGGGCGCCAGCCAACAATATTTCACTATATCGAGGTGAGGTTACAAACGCCGTGGGTTTACAATGTATAGCTTACCCCAACAGGCGACTTACAAGATGTATTTATAGATGACAGAAAACCCTAAGTCGGTAGCGATCCGACTTTGACACGATCCGAACCGTACCAAGCCTTCGGCGATGGGTCTCTGCTTCGCTCCGAAGTTAGCTGCTCACTTTACATCGTCATATGAATTTGGATCAGCATAAAATAACACATCATTGAATTACTGACCGATAAAAAATCTAGTGCCTATACAAGTTTTTCGTTTGCGAATTCGGACATTATATAAGTATATAACCAACACAATGGAGAAGTGGGATTTTTTTCTGTTTCTGAATACCACAAGTGAAACGCGGGCCGCGTGTTGAGACAACCAGATACAGATCCACATAGGGTCATGGGTGTACAGATATACAACCAATTTTTTACAAAACAAAATCATATGTATATTACATAATATGTGTATGTATCAATGGCATTATAGCTTTGAGCAAAAAAAAAGTAATTAACATCAATCTAAGCTTAACATCTTCTGATTGTGTAATACTTGTTTTCTAATTTGTGCAGTAAAATTGTTGATTCATCTAACTATGGTGATTTTTTTTTAATTTTAGCTATTAAAATCCTTTATACATTAGGCAAAAAAATGGAACACACAAGTTCAAGAATCTGCTGGATTTGTCCCTTGAGACAACGATTGAAGCTTATTAACCTAGGTGAATGATAACCCTCCGAGAGCATCGGTTGAATGTTAATAAAGCATTAGAACAACCTCACGGTGGCTTAGGGTGGGGTATGCCAGTCGGTGTAATACACCACGAGTATCTACTAGATGTCTAACAGCCACCTTCATCTAAACCTTTTGATGTAGCAAAATTAAATCTAATCTTTTGAAAGAATGAGCTAGGACTAAATCTTTCTAAATTCTTGATAGACAATATTTTGGTGAATCCATCAGCCATTTAAATTTGTTGGAGATAAACTTGATTTCAATTAATTTGTTGGGAAATCTTTCTTTGAAAAAGTAATAGTCAATTTCAATGTGATTTGTGTGGGCGTGAAACACATGATTTACGGAGATAGGTAGCACCAAGATTAACATACCAGAGGTTGGAATTTTCCTTGAGAGAAACCACAGGCTCATTAAGCAATGTGACGTTTTGAAGACATCTCCACTAAATGTGACGTTCAAACAGGAGTTAATCGGGAGTTAATCGTTCCTATGGTTATGGAATGCCCTGATAAGTTTTGCTGGAATCAACTTGAGATGGTCAGTTCTCAGTGAATTCCATGTATAAGTCGTACGTCCATCCATATGCAGTCGATAAATATAAGAAAAAAATGAAAATACCACCGCAAGTATCTTCACAAAGGGGCGATCCATGCTAAGAATATTCTTCTTAAGCATAACTGGCACGGAAGTACATAATGTGAATTTTCTAGTCTGTTCTATATGATCACCATACAAGTTGCGTTTAACTGGTAACCGCCAGGAAGTATAGCTAATGTCTTTGGAAAAGGCCACGTGGTATTGATCACATGTTGAAAGTGTTTCTTAGGGATGAGAGCGCTTGTCGTTATGGTTGATTTGGATATACAGAAATAAAATTATTTTTATGATAAAATTTATCTCTTACACATGTCGTCTACTGGCCCAAACATTTGCTCCATTCGTGGTCGTCTCTCCAATGTGGAGTTTCGGCACGTGTTTATGGAGGTTAAGGTGTGAGGGGTGTTTTTTCATGGATGGCAATGTGATCTCCGCATTGGCCCTCCAGCTTCGTAGACGTGCTATGAGCTCTCTTTTGATCTTTATATATCGCCTTTTATGTTTCTTTTTGGATTTCTATTTGTGGCTATGTGCATAGCAGAGAAAGATGTAAAACATTTTGTATATCATTGACGTTTTGAGTAATGAAATGTGCGTTATTAACGAACATACACTATCAAGCGGTGGTGTGCATCTGTCCTAGCAGCAGCTATATATGGCATGCGTTACCAAATAATGAAAGCATATTTTTCCATGAAACCCCATGGAATGAGCCTACGAGTTACCTAAAGCTTGAAGACACTTATATCATACATTCTACAATTTTTTTTTTGAGAAACACAGTACAACGCAAGCGCTCATATACACGCGCACACACTCACCCCTATGAACGCACACACGCACACCCTACCCCTATAAGCACCTTCGAGAGACTGAGCCGGCGGGTCTTGAGATTGACGAAGTCACCATAGGCGCCTCGCTGTCGACGGGAACGTCGCCTCCCACTGAAAGAATATTCCGCCTAAATGAGAAACACCAGCGCCAAACCTGGGGTTTGAACTCTGGTGGGCTGGGGATACAACCATCCTCCTAACCATCTTGCCACATGCAAGTTCTCTACAATTTTCTTCTTATTTGCAAATATATGTTCGTAATATACACTCTAGGTACCTTTGTTCGGGTATTTGATAGAAACATATGTTCCGGAGAGCTCTACAAAGATATTTTATAAGGTTAAAATATACTATAACAACTGCGAGAAGTATTAATCCATGATGGAAAACATTCCTTATTATTTTTTAATGTGGATTTCAATGAACTTGAGAAAAAGGGCAATGCGATTTCAATATACCCTAACTTAACTTTCAACAATAGACTGGATTGTACCATAGACCATTATTGTATTTTACAACTATGGTTAATTGTGTTGAATACATAGAAATGTACAAATTAAGCACTTATTTCTTACAACATAAGTCATAAATAGGTAAGAATATTTGGTATAAATAAACAAAAGTGCACAAAACTTGTATTTTGATAAGTAAAATGCATCATACAACTTTTGAAAAATCTTATTGAATCATTCATGCACTACAACATGTAGAAGGGTGTGTACGTGTGAGTCGGTGTTAATATAACTAGAAACACGTGCTAAATCAGAAGTTTTTTCATGTATGAAAACATCATAAGTTTTATAACCGTTGGATAGGTAACAATACTAATCATGACAATAACTGCAGCTCCAAAGATGACCTAATTAATAAACAGAAATATAGAGTATTCATACCATGACAAGGCTATTGGTGTACGTACCTTGCACTTGCACCAACACCTTGCACTAACGAATTGATTATAAATAAGAAGTTTGAAATGCCCTAACTATGTTTCTCAATAGACAATATGATATGCGCAGCAAGAGAAACCAGATTTTGTTGAAGGGTCACGATACCATTCAAGGATTACATGAACATTGTTGATTGGGCCTCCAATAATTGGAAAGTGCATTACACATCCCAAAGGTATAATAAAATCCTGAAATACTGGCAGCTAATTGCATAGCTTGGATGGACCTGCATGAAAACAATTACCCAGTTAGCCTTTCATGGAGTAAAACGTCTGGACAATTTTAATGAAAGTATCCTGAGTGTACAATTTTTTGTATCTCTGATCAACATCCAAGCCAATAAATCAAGTAAGGACAGATGAATGTACATATATTCCAATAAAAGGTGTTTCCTCTTAGCTACTCCTAGAAAAAAAAGGGGCTTCCTAAAGCATACCGGCGAGAAGTCTGTTACCATACTATTGATTCCTCCTACCACTGCATCATCACAAATAAAAGAAGAATACATACATGTAACCTACTTTGCAAATATTTGGAACGGTACCTTAATATCTAAACAGTCTGCAGTTTATCTTGTCAATTTGTCTCAACAAAAAGAAGCAAAGAGTCGGATTAGAATCAACAAAGAATGTAGGCAAAAGTGCAGAAACAGAAGACTGGGCGTTGGGTAAACAACATGAGCGAACAAAATCTCTAAGACCTGAGGTTTAATCCCGATTCCCCTTGCTAGAAAAATGGGCGCAGATGGGACTACCACCAACCAGAAACAAATGTCAGATAGCTCACATAAATCCAAGAGAGAGGGGGAGTAAGGTGCAGCAGCTTTGCCTTGCAGTATAGGACAGTGTGTTAGCCTTCAGTTCATGGTTCCTTTATCGAAGAAGGACAGAGGCATCCTAATCAAGTAGTCGAATGTTCAAGGAATGTACGAATGAAATACGAACGAAGGTGAGAACTTGCCTGTGGCAAGATGGTTAGGAGGATGGTTGTATCCCCAGCCCACCAGAGTTCAAACCCCAGGTTTGACGCTGGTGTTTCTCATTTAGGCGGAATATTCTTTAAGTGGGAGGCGACGTTCCCGTCGACAGCGAGGCGCCTGTGGTGACTTCGTCAATCTCAAGACCCGCCGGCTCAGTCTCTCGGAGGTGCTCATAGGAGTAGGGTGTGCGTGTGTGCGTTCATAGGGGTGAGTGTGTGCGCGTGTATATATGAGTGCTTGCGTTGTACTGTGTTTCTCAAAAAATAAAAAAATAAAAGAAATACGAATGAAGGTGTTGAATCTGTTCTCTCCCTCTCCCATCAGTTTGTAGATGAGAAACTACAAATGAGAATAAAGTGAGGGAAACTGAAGGGTGTTACTGCGGGGCAATGAATTAATTTACGTCTCCATTCAGTAAGCTAATAATGCATGAGACTAAGAGGTCGGTGTGGTGGAATCAGAGGAGATGAAGGGTTTGTGTTGAGCCGACAGGACCAGGCAAGGTGAGTAATAAATATCGTTAAACCGAGAAAAACAAAAAACTAGGTTTACATGGAAAAAAGGCTGACGTGGAGGGCCAGTGAGGTGAACCATCTTGCATTCTTAGACAAACAAAGGTGATGTGGACCAATTAGATGATTCATGATCTGTACATTTTGCATGTTGAGAGAATTCTTTGTAGTGAGTCTTTCCTATTTAGATATAGAAGATTTAGGTGATGCCGATCAACCTAGTGTCTTGAATAATCACATTTTAATATATATAATAATATTGCAAAATGTACTTTTCCTTTTTAAATATCTAATCCGCCAGAGCATGAGGCCTCGAGCCTAGATCCTCAAAATAGAATTTGCCCCGCTTTATAAATAAAGCAACAACCACCAAACAACGAATGGTACAAACGCAACACCACACAGCTGGGGCAGCAGCAGAGAAACACCCAAAGAAAGGAAAATAAAAGCATAAACAAAAAGACGACAAAGGCAGATTGACTAAACTAAGGTGACCCGCAACCGCTACGTTCTCTCCAAAGATGCACCACCATGCTCCTAGTGCCGAATCATCCAGTACCAAGCAACACCTTCAAGAAGGAAAGCTCGCGCTGCCGCCCGAACCAGCACACTGGTCTTAGGGTTTCCCCTGGCACACTGAGGGAGGCGAACGAGGGAAGCCATGACACCCTTCAGGATGGGATCATGCCACCTAGACATGACACCGCATCGGTGTTGAGCGAGCCGACAAGGATTTCTCCCGCAAACACCCTATCCACCGCCCTTGAACGATCCGAGACATAGGAACCTTGGAAGGACGAAGCCAAGCCATCTCAGACTCGTCGCCCACCAACTTGCGCCACCACGGTTGCGAAGTCGCCATCGTCGTCTCACCAAAGCAACCAGAACAACATCCACAAGACGGAGGCGAGGGCTAGCTCGACACCGGGTCAGCAGGACCGCGATCACGCGGGAGGGAACTGCCTTCACCGCCTCGACGGTAGTCGACCGGACGCGGTCGAGCACACCAGTCCCAATCAGTTCTGGCCGCCTGCCAGTCCCAATCAGATCCGGTCGAGCCCAAAACAGGCCCGTAAAGATCCACCACGCTACAACCAGGACGGCGCCGTAGCTGCTGGAACCCTGCAAGAACACCCCCATCTCCATCTGCAGAGAAGTCTACCACAAGGCAGGCTTGCGCGTCCAACCTAGAGGGGCCCGTAGGGCCCAGATCTGGACCGAGGGCAGGGGCGCCGCCCTGCAGTTAACCCCCGTCCCGCAGTGTTGTGCCACCCCACCGCACCGCAAGGACGCCGTCGCGTCGCCGCCACCCGGCCGGAGCCGCGCCAACGCCGCCCGAAGAGCACCACCGCCAAGGAGAGCCGCCACCGCGCACGGGCTCCTTGCGCCGCGGAGACGCCGACACCGCACGGGCCCCCGACGGCGCACGCCGGCAGCGGCCGGGGAGAGGAAGGAGATGAGGGGAGGAGGAGGCGGCTGGCTGGGGAAGGTCTCGATCAAGACGCACGTGAAATCGTGTAGTATGTCTTAATAAGAGGCAAGTGACCGAACACATGCGTGCTGTGCACGGCCAAGACGCATGTGAAATCCGAGCAAGATTTCAGAGCCGTCCTCGCCGCCTCTAGGTACACTACAGACGGTAAACATGCAGTCTTAATTACACACCGAGTTGGATTTAACCCTAGTGCCCTAAGTACTAGTGTGTCATAGACCGACACTTTGACAGATGCAACAACGAAAAAGCCCCTAGAATCATACATCTGGCAACTACCGGATCATCCTCTTTTCCCAGTAACTTTTGTCTTTCCCGATTACTCACCCTCAACATGATCACTGCATCCTTTATTGATGCAAAACTTGTTGTCGGCCGTCTCGCAGATGCAGATTCGTTGTTGAGTAGCATCCCCACGTACGAGCCCTCGATCGCAAAAGGAAGAAGGCGACGACGTACAACGTACGACGCACCGACATTTTTTGTATGCAGGTAGAGGTTGCGTAACCGCAGATCGAGCCGGATATCCAGCTCCGGACTCCGAGTGACGACTGACGGTGAGATTAATTGAGATCCACCGATCCGTCATTCCCGGCCTGCTGATTTGGATCCATGGCAAACCTCTCGCTCACGTGCCCTTGTCGATCTCCGCTACATATTCCGTGCTGGCCAGATGAGGTTAGGATTTTGTGTTTATTTTTGTTGCGCCTGCTGGGAGCCTGGGAGCTTAGGGTTAGGTTAAAGTTTTCCTGTTCTTGTGTTTGGTATTGCTCAACAGACAGCAGCACTACGAAGAAATATGATTGATCTCTAAGGGTGTGTTCGTTTCTGTAACCAACTGGAATGGAACGGAACCGTTCCGCACCTGGAGGCAATTCTAGTGTTCGGTTGGCACAAGGAATGGAATTAGGTGGTTCCTTGGAATGGAATATTCTGTGAAGATGCGGAATCAACCCGTCCGGCCAAATCGGCCGGACCAAGTGAAACGGCTCTCTGTCTCTCGCTAACCCCTTTCCCTCAGCGTAATCTCTCTCTCTCCTGTGGCTGCTCCAAGCTCGCCGGTGCCGCCCTCCTCCCTCCGTCCAGGCGCGGCAAGGACGCCCTCCTCCCTTGCTCCTCCATCCACGCGCGCAGGGGCGGGCCGGGCCCGGAGGCGTTGGACACGGGCGGAGGATGGAGGTCACCGGCGCTGCCCTCCTCCCTCCCTTCTCCATCCAGGCGCGGCCAGGACGCGTGGCCGGCCAGGCCCAGAGGTCGCTGGAGGTCGCCGGCGCCGCCCTCCTCCCTGCCCCGCCCTCCTCCCTTGTCGAAGGTCGACGCCAAGACGGCGCGGCCAAGACCATGCAACTTGCTGCTCTCCCACGACCTTGCTCCTCCCCCGTGATTTGGAGTGATTTGGGGAATAATTAAGGTGTATTAAATATTTAGATTATATTAGGGTCTAATTAATTGGATATTTACAATAATTAGATTCCGTTCCATTCCACCTCTTCCAAAATCAACTGAACACCCAGATGGAATGGAATGGAATGGATGGAGTGGAATGGAAGTCTTGGTCAATTGTTCTTGGGAAGTCAGGGTAGCTTTCTGAATTTTCCTATTACAAAACTATTAGTTGGAACATTGTGTTATCCGAATTTTGGAAGTACCATCTTTTTCTGAACTTTAATACTCGTATGAGTACGGACAGCTTATGATCAAGAACGCATTACATCATCTGAATCTGAATTTGATGTAAATTTAGCTTTTACAAAATTAACCTGACATCTTGGTCAATTGTTCTTGGGAAGTCTGACTAGCTTAATTATCTGAATTTTCCTACTAGAGAATGAGGTGCAGCATTGCATTATCCGAATTTGGAAGAACTGTCTTTTCTGAATTTTAATTCTTGTAGAGCATCGACAGTGTACGATCAAGAACGCATTGCATCATCTCAATTTGATATAAATTTAGCTATTATGCAAAATCATAGTACTAGAACAAGAGCCCATTTGCCATCCACGGATCCAACTTGGGCCTGCTTGCATTGGTTGGTTTGAGGCATGCACCGGCGGTGGCCCATCTATCAAGATGAGACCCCCGTGACAGAGCCGTGAAGGTCTGAAGGGGAAGAATGGGATGAGACTGAGACCCATCTATCACGCTCGCGGAGATGGCGCAGTGAGAGGACAGCATGCTTGATCGTCGTGTTGCTCGCTGCTCGTGCCCGCGATGCTCGCCGGCCATGGTGGAATGGAGTGACGTAGTAGAGTAGATGCTTCACGAGCGCGTGACCTCTACGCCACCTAGTACCTTACCTCGTCGCCGTCCAGACCTTAACCTCGGCGTGGGCACGCGCTGCTTGCTCTCGCCGTCGATCGCATCCTCAGCTGGTAGCAGCCCCCGATCTCCTCCTGTCCTGGTCCCGTCGTCGAACAATCATAGCGCGAGAAAAAACAGGTGAGAGCTACTGTAGTGGTACTGTGCTAGGGGGTAGCTCTGTAGCTCGGCTGGACCATATGACTGCATCGGGCTCTGTAACTCAGCAAACGAGCAGGGCGCCAGCACATGGGCCTTATTGTATCGGATCGGGCCCAAAGATTTTTCCTCATGTAGGGCACCTGTCCTAAGTAAATTTGGCAATACCCCTCAAAATAACAAAAGTAGATTTGGCAATGGGCGCCATTCCACGACCCCGATGGCTAATTCACTTGTCTGTCAGGGAATGGTGATTGTAGGGATTTAATCTCCACTGGGCTGTTTCTCAAATGCTTGTGCTAATTTTCTGGGGTAAAAATTATGCTTGTGCTTACATGTAGAGCTCTTGAGTTGG
Organism: Poa annua; assembly: GCA_026929855.1. Classification (NCBI taxonomy): domain Eukaryota; kingdom Viridiplantae; phylum Streptophyta; class Magnoliopsida; order Poales; family Poaceae; genus Poa; species Poa annua. Next base: position 87,591,073 of record CM049430.1, read on the forward strand.
TACTGTACAGGTCCGGTTTGATTGCAGGATCTGGGATGAACTTCCATGTGGAAAGAAAATCCCGAGTATACATAGTGACAGTGAGAAACAGGTTTCGGACACCATTATTAGTATGGATCAGTCCCACATTCGTGTTCACAGATTGCACAATCTGAGTTCAGGTGCCTGACCCTAATTTCTCAACTTACATATATACTCCTGCAAATGGAAAAACTCAGGATCCCTCGCCCTCCTTTTCAGAAGGTCCCACATTCCAGAATCGAGGTAAATAAATATTTAGGTTTCTCTTCCAAGGCGCATCAAGAAAAATGTAACACGCAAACAAACCAACAATCCACTACCTAGGTAGAAAACTACAGGGATTCCCTCCTGGACGCAGAAGCACTGTATATGTAGGACGCCTCACACAAAACAGTGCAAGAAGCACAAGAACTAGCCGCACAGCGTGAAGCCGCAAAGGGATTTCTGGAGATCTACCATGTGTCCCTCATTTATCCCGGAGACTTCTGAGGTCTGTATGTTCTGAGAGGCAGCTAATGTCTGTCCTCTGACTCATCACCGAGCTTCTCCGTGGGCTATGATCGTGCCGTGTTGACCTGTCACGATGAGTTTTGGGACTCGCATCCCAAATCCACGCCTCAGTTTCTCAACACTGCATTTACAGGAAATAAATAAGATGTTAGAACCCAGATGTACACATTGCACTACAGCTAACAGTCTGTTCACTGAATGGTATCGGTGGTTGTGGTCCATGGCCAGAGAAACCATATCAACCGAACAGATACGGAAACTGTTTCTGAACATGGAGCCATGTGCGCGTTGATCAGGACGCATGCTAGTTCGAGAATTTCACAAAAGAATAACTCCTCCAGAGTCAAGATTTTCTGATACGCAAAAGCAACGGGTGATGATCCGAGCAATCGTGACACACACTAGTATTCAAGTTTTCAGTCACATGGATAGCCAATTAATGTAGCTCTGGAGAACAGGCTGTTCAAAAGCTACGTATGTGCACGTAGTCGTAACGATCAAGCTCTGCTGATCACACCTGGCACTTCATAAAAGTGAGACCGATGATGTCACAGAATTTCCAAACAATGTTACTAGTTTAGTACAAAAGCTATATTAAAAAGCTACAATATCTTAGTAAATATGTTATTTTTTTACTTGCAATTCTACCATGACTTTTAAAGAAGCTCTATATTTATCAAAGTCAGACAATATTAAGCACAATGCATTATGCACTACCATACTTGCTAAAAGCTTAGGATTCTAATTTATATATTATGACTCCTTCGCAATAGATTCGATATGACCTTAGATTTTCTTCTCCATAAACAAGCATATCTTTGATTCAAGTTATATCTGTGCAGGAAGGAGTATCACAGCAAGTATAGTAATGCACTAACTACACTTGTCGACAAAATGTATTCAGACGAGGAATTTGCGACTAAGGGAAGTGATCTCAAGTACTTTGCATTCGTAGAATTTAAAATGATTAAAGATATGCTTACGTTGGTGCAAGCTTGCCAAGCCCAGAAAGCTCTTCACCAGATACTTCATCTGTAACTTTCCCTGAATTTTCAACTATATAAGATCTTTCAGGGGAATCAGAGAGTCCTCGAGCTACAAGTAACTCTAAATCCTTCTGGTGGAGTTCTCTTCCGTTAATATATATGCCAGTGTTTCCACCACCACATTTCTTGGGCATAGGGTAATTAAACTCTGGAATATTTGGCTGCAAGCAAAATAACCACTTAGGAATTTAATCCACCCACACAATGTGTAGGGAATTGCGTAAAACCTGCAATCTCTTACCGGTATCATGCCAAGGCAGGGCTGGCCGACAACACCCCAGAACCCAGCACGATTGTCATACCTAAGTAAGAGAATATTCAAAAATATTTAGAGTATTCAATACGAGAAAGCAGACTTCTAAATACATAGGACATATTTATTATATGAATTAACTAAAGCATGCCTCCTAGGTTAGTGAAGCTTAGCTGCCTGAAATTTGAAATCATGTTGTGGAATTTACCAGTAATCACCAGGATATATTGCTCCAGCTAGCTTCTCAGCCTTCCTGACTGCACGGTCTGGGATAGGGAAACCATTTACAAACACCCTTCCTCTTCCATTGCGTGTTGCGCTGTTCATTTTGAAGCTCTTTTTTATAAGATTGGTGATAAATGAATCACCCACCTTTGTCACCCTAGTGTGGCCAGAATCTTGTGTCAGGCCAGAATCTTGCGGCACATTAAATGTATCCTGTGTGTAATCAGGATCATCAAACTCATCGTCTGACGACTGCCTCTCATTTGCTACACAGACATCTTTGATTGAGTTCTGCTTGCAACTTTCAGTTAACAGCACAACCTTTTCATGTTCAGAACGGGTACTTCTGCTTCCTATTCCAGAACCTTCAGAAGGTGACAATCCACAATGGTCACGACGTGGTAAACTCGGTGTGCGGGAAATCACATTCCCTTCGGCAGGAAGATCTCTTGATTTAGGACTATCCTCACAATTAGTCCCTAGAGGGGAATGTTTGTGATCTGATACACTTGAATTTGAGTGCTTATCATTTTCCTGAGAATGGTGGCTTCCTACAGAAAAAGAATATGGTGGAAGCAATCTCTCATCAGCAGTAGCACACAAGTTGTCTGGCCTGTTATCACCAATGCCATCTTGCAGTGCAGGAGATAAATGTGCACTTGGTGCAAGTTCTGACACATCGAGCCTGGTTCCATCAAGCTTGACTACAATTGTGTGTGAGCAGGAGCCACACCGCATTTTATACTCCTTCCCCAACAAAGAACGTTTCTTTGGTAGCTGCAGTACTTCGTAGCAGTTGTAGCATATGGTGAAAGGAGCACCACCGGCAATTGACTCACAAGTTTGTGCAGGCTTCTTCCTCACGTTGGCCCTTGGGTTATTCCTCTGCAAGGAAGGATTAGCGCCTCTTGAATTGTACCTTTGCTGACCAAGCAAGGGACCATCCACAGGATAAGCCCCATAGCTGTTCACAAGATATGGTGCTCTCTGATCATTGAAACCCAGGGGTGTTCCCTGTACAGGCAAGAACTCCCTGTGGTAGCAATGTGGGCAAGAACAAGCAGCCTGATGGTAGAAACCTTCGTGGTGGCAAGAGAGGAGAGGATCAGGATCATGTTGTCCAAAGAAATAGTTATCGAAATTTCTCAATGGATAAGGGCCAGCAGGATAGCTAGCGGTTCTTGTATGTGCAATAGGTTCCACATATCCATGAAGGTTTTGCTGTGTAGGCAATGGACCATAACCATGTGGAATGCTAGGACTCCGCACATTCCTGGAGGGAGAGTGATGAGAACCCTTCCGATGTAATTGAGATCGATCATGCCTCAACTGAGCCAACCGTTCATGAATACCGTATGAACTAGAGGCATCTACTGCTCTATTGACTGCACTTGTATCTGGCCCATTTACCTCGCAGGATTGCTGCACCTGATCTCTCAACTCATCAAGCATCCTCAAGAGCTCAGCCCGATCTTTCTCAAGACCCCTGACTTTGCTCGGACCATCCAAATCTGTTTCATTGGCATGCTCCCTACTGGAATATGTGTACCTCGACTTTGAATGGTGGTCAACAGGGCCTTCTCTCCAGAATGGATTGGGTGGAACACTGTCAATTGGGGACCTTGGGCGAATGTCAGATACACCTCTTGTTCTTGCAGGATGTGCAGTCTCTCCATTTTCCACATTACGGAAGGGCATGTACTTAGCCTCTCTGACATCATCTCTTAGGTTAGATTTGACACTTGAGGTAATTGGTTCTCTTTTAATCCGACTGTTATCACGGCTGTAAATTGATCTACTGTGCAAAGCTGGCATTCTACTGGGTACTGATTGATTATCGGTGCTAGCTCCATACGTTGCTTCAGATGTGTCAGGCACTACTTCCAGGTATTTCACATTTCCATTATCAGAGGTATCCAAAGCTTGGCCCGGGGTTTTCTTCTTCGCTGCAAAATTCAGGAGAGCAATGGTGTCATATCCAGATTCATACTAGCACTCAATGATAGACAGAACATTATGGAAGAAGGCTCAAAATACCAAATCATATTATGACAGCCAATTATGAAGATAACAATTACTATCTCATAAGGATGTGCAGAACACAAATACATCTCCTAGACTCGCACCACTGGCATCGCCTTTGCCTATATATTGGCCCCAAAAGCTTACTGGCAACGCACAACCGAAGACTTAAAGTGCAAGTAGATCCTAAACTAGTACTGGTAATAGCAAATGACAGGACATACACTAGATTTAAAATTGGTGAATCATCAGCAAATAATTTAACACATGTAGGACAAATTCAACCCATCTTTTCTTTCCCGCTGACCCCGATCGATATGACGCTATAAAATTACAACCAACCAATATAGGAACCAAAGCTTCCGAGGTAAGAACTGGTAGTACACTGAGCTTTCAGCTTCGGTCTTTTTACACGAGACTTTTTCTAAGTTTAATCTTGCAAGAAACAGCAAGTAAAAAAAGAAAAAGACCCGGTCCTCCCAAATCAATATCTCACAGAAAGAATGGAAGCCGAATCTGTGTCCAGGGAAAGGAAGACCGTAATCTGCTGGGAACAATGAAGAGGGACTCGATAACTGTTCCTCCTCGCAGCAAGCGTGGGGAGCATCAGCAAGGCAAGATGACAAATTGCAGGGATTGACTAATCACGTCTTTCTCAACAGACACTAATCAATTCCCCCACATTTCATATCCACCCTGCCTGCCTCCAGCGGAAGACAAAAAAGGGAATATTCACGGCAGTTCAGAAAGTATCAAGAAGGCAATCGACGAGCAAACAACAAGAAAAACACAGCCCCGAAAACCCGGCATTATGGCTGATGGCCCGTGATAAACGCAGGGCCCCCGCGCCGCTGAAGAGTAAAGTGGTGGTTTTTACCTTGGAGGGTGGCGCCGCAGCCGCCGCAGACGTAGACAGAGTAGGCGGGCAGCTCCGGCAGGAACTTGTCGCACCTGGGGCAGCGCACCACCCGTATCCTCGCCGCCGCCGCCGCAGCCGCCTCGTCCCCTTCCATTCCCTTCTTGCTCTTCCTCCTCCTCTTCGCCCTCTTGTCCCGGTCAAAAGAACCGCCGCATTAACGAAGAGAGGAAAGGATCCCACCGAATTAACACCGAGGAGAGGAGGAGCGCTGGCTGGTGCTTGCGCAGACAGGCGCACAGGCAAAGAAAGAAACACCACGACGGTGGCGCAGAGAAGCCCGTCGTGATCCGAGGGAGAGGGAGAAAGGCTGGTGCTTGCTGGTTGAGGTGGGAAGGAAAAAATGGAGCTTGGGGAGGGAGACGGAAGGAAGGAGAATGGGAGATTGGGAGGGAGGGAGGTGGAGGAGGTGAGGTGGTTGCCCAAATTAAATTGAGGCTTCACGAGGCGGCCTCTGTGTCTGACTCCAATGCTTCGGAGAGCTTTTGTTTGCTGCTGGCTCTCTCGCTGCTGCGGCTTTGGCCCGTTGTCTTTCCTTTCGCGCTCTTCAACGCGGGCGCAGAGAGAGAGCAACAGTCGTGCTCGTGCTGTGTGGTGTCCAGCAGAAATTGACATCGTCCCTCAATACTTTCCAAACAGAAATGGGAGTATCTTGCCCTTTACCCTGCTCTTCAGCTTACCGTGCTCCAATTAATAACTTTCAGGCACATATCAGACCATCATAGAACGAGAGCGCCTCCTCCTGTTCGCGCCGGAACCGCCGCATCCACGCTCCTCAGTTGTTGTCGTCGTACTCGGCGAGGGTGTGCTCGTGCGGGGTCACCCAGGATCGGCGACACGCGATGTCGCGCCGGATCTGGTCCTCTGTCTCCGGCAGCGCCGGCACAGGGAGGCCGCCGAAAGGGGACGTGTGCCACCCTGCGGGCAGACACGCGTCCGGTGGCACCAGCAGGCCGTAGCGGTACAGGTCCCACGCCTCTTCGGTGGAGACCGTGCGCCCGCTACGCCTGCTGCTGCTGCCCTCCCAGTTGTTCGCCATCGACGCAGAGGTCGAGGGCGGTGTGGACGACGGACGGTGTCGGAGAGGGAGAGAACAAAGGGAGGTGTGGGAAAGATGGTGCCGTTGGAGAGGGGATTTCAGCGCGGGAGGGGGCGGTGCGCGAGCGTCCGCGCCGGCATGCGTTGCGTGGACTGCCACGCACGATGTCGTCGGCGTTAATGCGACACGTGCCGACAGGCCTGCCGCAGCCGTCTCGTCGAATCGCCTCCCGTCCAGTCCCATCGCCTCGTCGACATTAATCGCGGCGCAACGGCCTCCTGTGCGCCTTCATTAACATGGGCGATGCGTTGTGTGTATATGACAAGCGGGTCAGCTCTGTCAGGCCGATGGCCGAGCCGATGTTCGGCACCCCCTTGGAGGCCCTCCTGGGAGTGTCGGACATAAAAAAGCTCGGGGCGAGGCTTTGGGGGTGCCGTTGGTGGGCGTTTTTTATGTCGGGGCCCCCAAAGGCCTTTAGGTGTCTTTTAGAGACCCCCGGTAGAGATGCCTGACCCTCGACATAAAACGTTGTATATATTCAAAAACTCTGCATATTTAAGAAAATGCCATTAACTTTTACTTATCGTACTCTACTAAAAGCTTCCAACTTATTTAGAATAATCCATTTAATATGGAGTTACTAGTCGCAGAGATTCTAAAAATCTCAAAATACGCCATATGACGTGCTCAAATTTGAAGAAAATGTCATAACTTTAGCTTATCCTACTCCAGAAAACATTTAAAGAAAATAAGTCATTTAGAATAATCCATTTTATATGGATTACTCGGTCAACAGATTCCGAGAATCTTAGAGTACACAATAGGCATGCTCTGATATTTTCAGAATCTCTCTGACTGAGTAAATCCATATCAAACAGTTTATTCTAATCGATTTTAAAAAAATATGTCGGCGACTTCTAAAATGTCTTGAGTAAATGGCGTTTTCTGAAATTTCAGAACACCTAAGCTTATGACGTTTTCAAAAAGGGCTATGTGACTGAAAGTTATTCAAGAAACCACAATTTTTTTTTTGAATTTTCCATATATATAAACACTAATAAAGCCAGCAAGCCGCCTCATTAAAAACCTTCCAGTCCCCGCAGGTACCCTGGTAAGGAAAAGAGTGCGTCTGGTACTTGCTGACTATCCGAGTTCGAACAAGGTTACATCGTTAATTACATCAGGAATAATAAAGCTAGGGGGATCGCCATCCCAAACAAAAGAGCTATCAGTATCATAACCGTAGCGAGCTAACTTGTGCGCCACCGAATTAGCTTCCCGGTTGCAGTGTTGCACTGTAACAGATCCTATCCCAGAAGCTCTGACAAAGCAGTCAGTCAGGATCGCCGTGTATGGACTCCAGATTTCAGTTTCTCGGTTATAAGCTTGACAAAGCTCCAAGCAATCCGTTTCAATGATAGTAGGGGAGCACTTAATTTCCTCGATCAACATTATCCCTCTCTGAAGGGCAACTGCTTCTGCAGTTGCCGAGTCCAGCACACTTGAAAAAGGCCAATACCCTCCCGCTAGAGCATCTCCTCGATGGTTGCGGATAACAGCACCTACAGCTCCATCTCCATTAGGAAAGAAAGTGGCATCAATATTAAGTTTGTACTTACAAGGAGGAGGCGGCGTCCAGGTATTCACTCTCGGAATAGCTTTAGGTGTAGTATTCTGATAATTTGCAGCAAGAGCCAAGATCGCAAACGCCGAGCGCTCAGGAGGTTTAACATGCTCTCCTTTTACCGCCTCCCGGCGCTGCCACCAAATGTACCAAGAGCCGACAGCGATAGCTTCTTTGAACCCAATTTGACCCAGAATCGGAATCGTGGGAGCGTTGCTTCTAAGAATTTCTTCTAGGATAACTGAGCCTGATCTTTCCATCGGTAAAACTGCATCAATAGCTTCTGAAAGCCCCAAAGAAGTCCATACCTGACGAGCACGAACACAAGAGAACATGAGGTGTTTGATATCCTCTGAACCTTGTTTACAGATCGGACATTGGGCTGAGGTTTTTATGTGTCTATTGGCCAATATCGCAAGGCCAGGAATGGTACCGTGCAAGGCCTTCCAGATGAATATTTTCACCTTCGCCGGCACATTCAGCTTCCAGACAATTTCCCACACAGGGTTCCTGCCTGCAGTACCTAAACTTGCTCCATTTATTTTAGGACCAAAGCTGTGCCACCATTGGATATAATAAGCGGAGCGAACCGTAAAGATGTTAGTCTTGGAAAAATGCCACGCCACGAAGTCATCAGTCATATGGATGTTCAGAGGGATTTTCAAAATCCTGGACACATCCACCAAACTGAAGTTGTCTCTTAGGGTTTGCTCATCCCATGTATGCGTAAATGGATCTATTAGCTCGTCAACAGTCCTCAACAGAGAATTACCTTGAGGAGAGATGATCATCCTAGTGGGACTTGAAGGGACCCAATGATCATGCCAGATGTTAATAGAGGTGCCAGAACCGACCCTCCATATGTGTCCCCTCTTGAAAGTAGTCAAACCAGCGACAATGCTCTGCCATGTGAAGGAAGATCCACTCTTCGGACCAGCTTTTAGCACATTACCATGAGGATAATATTTCGCTTTAAGTACTTGAGAACAAAGAGAATCCGGCTGTGCAAGAAGTCTCCATGATTGTTTAGCTAGCATGGCAAGATTAAAGGAGTATAGATCACGGAAACCCATTCCCCCATCTTTTTTCGGAATGCACATACGCCACCATGCCATCCAATGCATACGCCGCTGATGTTCAGTATCACCCCACCAGAAAGCCGCCATAGCGTCTGTCATCTCCTTACACAATTTTTTGGGTATTTGGAACACCGACATGGCAAAAACCGGGATTGATTGAATTATTGCCTTCAACAGAATTTCTTTCCCTCCCAATGATAAAATTTTTTCGTTCCAATATTCCAGCCTTTTGATAATCCTTTCCAGAAGATGAATAAAGCTATCACTTTTATCCAAGCCTACCATGGATGGTAGGCCCAAATATTTATCAGAGAGAGCCTCTGTCATGATGTCTAACTGATCACAAATTTGAGCCTTTAGCTCAACCCCAACATTCGGACTGAAGAAAATGCTGCACTTTGAAGCACTAACCATTTGTCCCGAGCTTCCACAGTAATGATCAAGAACCTGTCTCAATGAGGTTGCATTATTCATATCTGCCTTCATAAGGATTAGGGAATCATCAGCAAAAAGTAGATGCGAGACTGATGGTGCATTCCTGCAAACCCTAACTCCTTCAATGCCACGAACCTCCTCTCTATGAGCCAGAAGACTTGACAGCCCCTCTGCACAAATAAGGAACAAATACGGTGATAACGGATCCCCCTGTCTTAGACCCCTCCCAGGGATAAAAGAATCAGTCTCTTGACTGTTAAATCTGATCTTATAGGAGACAGAACGGACACACGCCATCAGTAAATCTACCACGGCTATATCAAATCCTAGCCGGGTCAGCATACTCTCCAAAAAATTCCACTCTACACGATCGTAGGCTTTATGCATATCCAACTTCACTGCACAATAGCCCCACTTTCCTTTCTTTTTATTCTTGATTGTATGTAAGCTTTCATAAGCCAGGAGGATATTATCTGTGATCAATCTGCCGGGAACAAAAGCACTTTGGACTGGAGAGATGATATCATTCAGAACATGCTTCAGCCGCATAGCAATCATTTTCGAAATCACCTTATAGAGCACATTACAAAGGCTAATTGGACGGAATTGAGTGATGGATTCTGGTTCATCAACCTTTGGGATTAGAACAATAATGGTTTCATTCCACCCCTCCGGAATTTCTCTACTATTAATTGATTGGAGAACTTCAGCAGTAAGTTCATCTCCGAGAATATTCCAACACTTCTTGAAAAAAATAGCATGCAAGCCATCCGGCCCCGGTGCTTTCATATCGCCTATGGAGAAGAGAGCTTTTTTTACTTCTTCTGCTGAATACGGCTTCCGTAAGTCGGCATTCATCTGATCTGAAACTTTAGGAACAACCTTTTCTAGGATATGGGGGTCAGGTTCATCTACCTCAGTAGAAAATAAGCCAGCAAAATATTGTGAAATAATTGGATTTAATACTGCATTACCTTCACGCCATGCTCCTGAATCATCCTTTAACTTCTTAATCATGTTTTTCTTCCGTCTAGCACTAGCAAAGTTGTGAAAGTAGGCTGTATTCTTGTCGCCATGTTGTAGCCAGTTTATTCTGCTTCTTTGAGCCCATCGGATCTCCTCTTGTTCCAGGAGGAACTCGATTTCTTGGGCTAGTTCCTTTTGCTTTGCTACATTCGCATCCGTTAGCGGACCAGATGCCGCCTTCTCGAAATCTCTTTTCGCATGACGTAGTTTTCTGCTGGTACTTTGTAGGATAGTACGGTCCCATTTATGGAGGAGATCATGCACAACTGATAACTTGCCCGCCAAGCCACCGCTAGTCGCATGCACCTGAGATTGCTCCCATGCACTCTCGACTACATGTTGAAATTGCGATTCCTTCAACCATTTGGCCTCAAACCGGAGAACAGCCGGTCCCGAGACCTCTTGTTGAGCTTCTGGAACTAGACACATCAGGATAGGGCGATGATCGGAGTGATCGTAATCCAAGTTTTGTAACACTGCCTCCCCGAACCTGTTATTCCATGCATCATTAGCAAGAGCACGGTCTAGTCTTTCTCTTATCCTTCCTCGATGCCACGTAAACTTCTCCCCCACATATCCACAATCAGTTAGCTCACATTCAATAAGAGTATCTCTGAAGCTTTTCATAAAATGATCTGGTCGTGGATTACCACCTTCCTTCTCAAACTGATACATGATTTCATTTAAGTCTCCCATTACCAACCACGGCAAGCGAACAGCAGCATGAAGATCCTTCAAACATTGCCAGGTTTGGTGTTTGTCCTGCCATCTCGGTTCCCCATACAGGCCAGTGAACCGCCAGATGCTATCCTGGCTATCACCCACAAAAACATCAATAAAATTATGCATCTTATAACGCAACGAAACTGTCACCTCTCGTCTCCACAGAAGTAGGAGACCGCCGCTTCTTCCATCACTACTAACAACCTCTTTGAAATCAAAACCTAGCTTCCGTCGCAAGCATTCCGCCGGCCACTCCTCCAAGTGAGTCTCCGACAGAAACACAATATCCGGGCAACACCGCTTGAGTAACTTTAGCAGTGCCCGGATTGCCGTGGCCTTTTTGAGGCCACGACAATTATATCCTAATATTTTCATTGCGTCCGGTCAACCTCCACACCGGAGGTTGCCGATATCATAGGGGTGTTCTCACTGTTTGTCACCTTCGATCTTTTGGGTTGCTGGATTTTCTCCGGAGTAGAGTTGATGCTGCTCACGGGTGAAACCCCCACTTTATCTTTCCCTGTCTCCACTAGTGCAAGACCATTCTCATCATCTTTCTGAGCCTCCTGTCCCGGGAGATTTCCTTCATCTCCAAAAGCAAGCCTCTTCCGGTTGGGGTTCTCTTTGTCTGTAGATCTATCATCCTCTGGCTCTTCTTCCACTTCATTCGTGTATGGGTTAGCACGAGGATCATTAAATGAAGTAGTCAGACCTGATCTTCCGCGCCCTCTGCCCAAGGGAGGCATACGTCCCCCATTGCTTTCTCGACCATAGCCACGGCCACGGCCACGCCCTCTCCCATGATCCACCAAGATGAAGCTTCCCCATTCGAGCTTGTCAACGTCATGCTCACCAGTCCCGCACTCCTGGTACCAGTGTCCCACCATACCACAATGGCCACAAAAAGTAGGAAGTTTCTCATATTGGATTTGATAATACTCTTTCTTCGAGCTCTTGGTGATTGAGACAAAACGAGATAACTGCTTGTTCACATCAATGCGAACTTTTATCCGAACATACTCACCAGTGAACCCAGCCGGTAGTTTAAGTTGGACTTCCTTTACCTCACCAACAGTCCAACACATGCCCTTAATGACATGCTCTTTGAGATAATTATCTGGTAGCTTCAAAACACGAGCCCAAACTCCTAATCTGTCCAGCACCACCCCCCTAGGGTTTTGAAAGCCATCGTACTCTTCAATCAGCAGAGCTTGATTTCGGAATAGCCATGGCCCGTTCTTCGTAGCCTTGTTCCAATCCCCAAGGCATCCGAATTGCACAGTAAACAGGTTATTCTCAATTTTCCTCCACTTCACCTCTTTTGCGGGGTTCCATGCAGATCGCATCTCTGCATACAGAGCACTAGGGCTAAACCCTTTCAACGTATGTACCTTTGCGATCGCGAGCCACTTTGCAGCCTCAGTTTGTTCTTCTGCCTCCTCTTCCCAGATGAACTCATCTTGTTCGTCCTCGAGCAAGTTCAGTCGTCCCAGAAGATCTTCCATCCGATCAGATCGCGGCATCGCCGAGCCGCTTGTTTCCCCTTGATCGCCCATCGTGCAAGCTATCACCGAGTCCCAGCCGGAACCGAGAGAGAGAGCACTTCAGGGGCGAGACACCGTCTAGATTGGACTGGAGAAACTCTCGGTGACGCAGCCGCCGCCGGAGGACAAAGAGATCTAGGTTGAAACCCTAGATCACCATGAAATCGCCTGTCGCGAGAGGAAAACGCTTCACGCTACACCTTCCTTCAACTAAAAATTTTCAAGAAACCACAATTAGTTCTGAATGTTAGAAGAAATAACCATCTACTAAAAAATGATACGAAAAGGGAAGGAGTGGGTTGTTCTTGTTCAGCTACACGCTACCTCCCGTGCCGTCCCTGCTGCCGAAAAATATGCTCATCGGCCAATCCGGGCGATGCGTGAATGCGTACGCGCATGTTCTTTTTCCACTCCCGTGACGCTGCCTTCGACGTCGGACAATGTTGAATCCGTAACACTTCTTTACGTCTTGGAGTTGGAGATTTTGTCATGTCAGCAACTCCGTACGTCTACGTACAAGTTGGCAGCGGGAGAGCAGCTGAACAGGTCGCGCTTAAACTTTCTTTCGCCCGGGTTGATTAAGTGGCAAACCACGCACGATGAAATTATGAATAGGTTACCAAACGCTGACTTTGTCTCCTTGGGTCAACTTATTATTATTCCACAAATCAGCTGGACAACTCACTTTTTAAATTTTCATTGAAGCTAGTTGCAGCTTACAAATAGTATTTACATTGCCTCGAGATGTCCAACTCTTGGAACAAGCTGACCTTCCGCTAAAAAGATTACTCCCAAGAGTAAAGACATCCATGGTCTTTGACTCGGTGGCTCATTAGCTTTAGTCCTCGTGCTAAAGAAATGTTGATTCCATGTCCTGAATTTGTCGTACTGGCTCGATGCTGACATGGTTGACATTCCGGTATCCAATGGGCGAGTGGAGCAAGCTAAGAAAACCGCCCCTTACCGACGATTAGGTTTTATTCACATAGCCCACCATGTCGCATTTCCCGCCTTGGTTTTGGACACAATCCACCTTATTAAGTTCGTCCAGAGAGGAAGACACATAATGTAAGAATAAGAATGAAAACCCAGCATCAGGTAAAACCTCATGTTGATTGTGTGTGATAACTATGATGTCACTCGTGAGACGATCATCAAGCGCTTCCCTTGAATCCATCCTTCGATAATGTAAGTAAGTATCCTTTTAGGTTGAATTGGATAGCATTGATTTGTCATATCATGACACGTGAGTTGGATATACGTTTACCAAATTAGAAGTATGTTTTTACATTTTTTTTGGAATATAAATATTACAGTCGTGTTTCTACATGTTTGAATCGGGTGTGTTGGATATTTTGAATTTTAATACTCTTTTTGTTCCTTAATATAAGGTGTATACGATTTTTAAAATACTTTTAAAATATAAGGTGTATTCTGATTTATAGATAATTTTACTTATCAAAAAATGAGTCATAGGCTGGAATTTTTTCAATTTATGACTATGAGGGATTCATCTCTCTCGATTTTTTCCAGAAAAATATGAGTCAGTTGCTGGCTTCTTAATTTTCGTGCCAAAAGCCTTATATTAAGGAACAAAGGAAGTATGTTTGAATCAGCTGATCACAACAATAACTTATGATTCAGCTATTCCATATTGGATTTTCTTTTTGTAGATTCCAGAGTTTAGCCGAGGCTATATTGGTGGCACGACTAGTTTGATTTCATCGAATTTGAGAGATGAACTCTAGTTTGGTGAATTCAGAGGAGAGATCGAGTCTGTATATATAGGGCAGTCATGGTCATATAGATTACACATTGTGTTGAACGAAGATAAATGACTCTATGGTTTTGATTTGAAAGCATTTCCTACCTTATGGTACATTGTCTACATAGAATAAAGTCGGCGCCAATCTCTTATTTACTCGTGTACCTTGGACTCTTTAACAATAAATTTATGGAACCATTTTCAAGTTTTCACTTTTCGTTGATGTTCAAATCACCCATGGCTCCACATTGAGCCTGTTTTGGATTTCGATTTGCTAATGTGGCTTGTAATGACATCATGGGCGGGCCCAGGAATTAAGCACCGTGTATTCAAAATTTTAATACTTTTTTCTGGAAGCCTATGACGTTCAATGCTTGAAATCAAAACAAAAATATGTTTGATGTTGCCCTGCTCTTTGTTTTAAATGATTTATGTAACATTTTGGAGGATTCAAATCCTTACAATTTTTACTATGTTTTTTGTTTGATTCATAGGATTGAATCCCATGAAAATATTTCTAACAAATCATTTGTACTAGATTCATAGCAAATCTAGCATCCTTTTTCAAAATCTCGAAGATTCATCGGTCACATTCTTCTCACCATGTTAACTTGAAACCTGTCGCGACCCATATCCTCTGGAACACATGGTTAGATGTCGACTGTCATGCACAAGAGACTGAATTAGCGTCGCCGTGAGTTGGTCCAGCCAACTCCATATCACCCCGAGCCTCATCACACGGCTCAGTTTGCTGCCAGGAGGAAGAAGACGCTGCTTTCAGTCCTCATTTTTGGCTCTTTTCACAGGGCGATGTTTATACTGTTCAGTGCTACAGTCATACAGCCGCTTCACTGTTCCACGCGGCCTCGCTGCCATTCTACTGCACACGTGATCACCTCTGCCCACAACTGAAACGGATGCTCATATATGTACTCTGAATAGTATGTAGTTAAATGTATCTGACAGACTTTGCATACTTCAATACTGGCGCCTTGTTAATAAATTACAGTGTGACCAAACTACATGGAAAACTATATATAGCAGAACGCATTATGATGTCCTTCGTACAAACAAAAAAACTACACTAACATTGAAGAGATGTTTGTATTATGAATTGGATCACAATATCCTGAATATCTATCACAAGCGCATGGTCATGGACGCAAAGGTTGTCATCTCTGAATTTTATGCTGGCATTCGGCATATATCACGAGGCAATCAAGTGATCTAACACATCCATAATTTCAGGAGAGAAGGGAGAAAAAGTGATCAGACCAACCCATAACGAATGGTCGATCTGTTTTTTGTTGGTTCTCTAAACAACACTAACATCTGTATTATGAAGTTTATCTGCATGAAAAGGGTAGAAAGGTACCGGCTGGCCAATTTCAATAACGGCGAAAAAGTGAAAGTGTGTGTGACAGAGATTGAGGCGATGCACTCACATTACCTCTGTGATCCCCGAAAAAGATTTCCGGTGATGCGGATGTCGCAACGAATGGGATCACAAACCGAATACACCATTTTGTGGGACGCCTCCGATGGATGTGTACATAATCTTGGTCCCAAATCTGCTAAATTTCTTTACCATC
Organism: Poa annua; assembly: GCA_026929855.1. Taxonomy (NCBI): domain Eukaryota; kingdom Viridiplantae; phylum Streptophyta; class Magnoliopsida; order Poales; family Poaceae; genus Poa; species Poa annua. Next base: position 87,606,893 of record CM049430.1, read on the forward strand.
GCATCTGAACCTGCTAAGACAGTGCAGGCCACCGTAACTGGCAGAAAGTGAGCATGATGGAGCAATTTACATCAAAAGAAGGGCGGTAAGGAACAAAGCTAAAGATGCAATCATCTTTTGACCAAAAGATTAGCCAGCCAACGCAACCTTTAAGCTCTCCAAGAAGAAGAAAATTCTTTGAGGGTGCAGAGATTTCGTTTCTCTGCTAGAAAATTCTATGGCGATCGCCTATTTCCCGGGGAAACTTCCTCACATGGAAGCAGGGGCTTGGGTCTGCATGAAGCCATGAATGCATCAGCCCTTGGCATTATGATTCTACTCCTAGCTAGTAACATGAACTGTAACAGGAAACATTGTCTTAAAGGGGTGTTGATCACGGAAAATAGAGAGATGAAATGCATATGAGTGGTCGAAGGGGGTGAGCATAACAAAAAATTGGCAGCTATTCTAGCAAGAGCCAAATTTTTGCATCATCCATGTGCCATTTGATTGGATCGATCTCCCACCCACGAGCGTTCCTTGGGATCCTTTGGTCGATTGTTTGCAGGAGTGGCTCCGGAAGGCTCACAAGACTGTAGTCTGAAAAATCATCACTGTCTGGTGGAACAGTTGGAAGGAAATAAATAGGCGAATCTTCCAAAACAAGAGCTTAAACCACCACTTGTTTGATCAGTCTCCTCAAAACAGTTTAACGTTTAGCACGCCTGAATTTTATTTTCTTTGCCCACCCTACACGGGTCGTCTGTGAAAACTCTGTGTTTATGTATGTCTGCTCTCCCTCTTAATGATCGGCAGCGCTTCCCTCCCTACCATTTCTAAACTTGGCCATGTACGGAAGATACTACACTGTTTTTGAATTGCTCTTGGCGTAGTTGTGGAGCTGCAAGCAATGACTCGGCTCCATCAAAAGAATGGCAAACGACAGAATCCTCTTTGCGCCAAAGATCATCATCAGCCGGCCAACGCAAGACTTTCAAGGATCCCCAAGGAAGAAGAAAGAAACTTCCCTGCACATTTCGACGCTAACGAAACCGACACCAAAACCACTTTGAAAGTGCCCAACTTTTGCTCCAAATCCGGACCCCCGGCCGGGAAACTCTGAAAGATGAACAGGAAAGAGGGACATGAGCGCCTCCCTCCCGTGAAATTTCACAAAAATAAACCTTTGAACAAACTTCAGCCAAAACTAACCCCTTTTCAAAACTATTTCAAAATCTAACCCTTTTTGGTAGCGCCCAACAATGCGGCGCTACCCTCTCTGTGGTAGCGCCATCGACTGCGGCGCTACCCTCGTGCCAGCGTGGCACGGCGGCCCCGCACGTCGTGGCGCTACCCTCCCTGACTTAATCTGGAACTTTCTTTAACTAGGGTAGCTCCATGCCCCGTGGCGCTACCCTATGTATGGTAGCTCCAAGCCCTGCGGCGCTATCCTCCCAGACTTAGTCGTTTTCCTGTCCAGAGGGTAGCGTCCCCGACCACGCTGGCACGAGAGTAGCGCCGCAGTCGATGGCGCTACCACAGAGAGGGTAGCGCCGCATTGTTGGGCGCTACCAAAAAGGGTTAGATTTTAAAATAGTTTTAAAAAGAGGTTAGTTTTGGCTGAAGTTTGTCCAAAGGGTTATTTTTGTGAAATTTCATCTCCCTCCCTTCCTTGGTGCACAGAGGTCGATGCATCATGGGGAAGCCTTTGTGGTTTTTTGCGCTTTAGCTCTTTGTTTGCTTTGGTCTCAAAGTCGATGTTCAGATTTATTTTGGAATCCGAAAGCTGGCAGGGGGCACCACTGCACCAGTGGGCACTGGCCTCACTGCTCGCCCGGTTCGTTGCAAGCAGTGGCAGAGACGACGACAGTGTAGCGCGCAGCTCACCACTGGCTGGGCTAGGAAGCATGTGAGTTGCGAGCAGTGTCATGTGTATGTAGAGATGATGGTTGATGGCCTAGCTTGGTGGAAATGGTGTTATTTTGTGCGTGTCTTCGAGTCTGGGAATGGGATACGAACAAGCAGATGTAGCCTGAACTGACTTCGGCCTCCTGGCGTTCCAATGGTCAAATGATATGCTTCGTCTGAGTCGGCCAAGGATACCGCCGGTAACTGTCCGAAATGCTAACCATCTCTTTCGTCTGAGTCAAATTAATACATAAGGCAAAGCTTTTGCCTCCGTTTAAAAAAAAAACTGTCCGAAATGCTAACAATCTCTTTCGACTGAAGTCGGTATGTGCTTTATGTTCTGACATTTCAATAAATAAGCTAAACTGTATGGTAGCATGATGTTGTTCCAGTTCCAACTGGCAAACGAGAATCCAACGTTGTTCAGCAGCTACAGTACATGAGGTTCTTAAATGTCCCAGGTCGATTCAGAGCTTCATACTATTCCAGCATGCGGAGTGGCAGGCAATGAGCCAAATGTTCGCTTGGGTTCATCTCATCTTTGCCATGAAAGATTGAAACTTGATGAGGGCATTTCAATGATTTTAGTTCCGTGCTTGGTCCAGAATTTGACTAAATCTTAGGGCATCTCCAGTCGCCCCTCAGAGCCCCCAAGAGGCCTTTTTAGCGTCGGCGAAAGCAAAAAGCGCCGTTTTTCCACCACTCGCCCCGCCCCCAGAAGCCTAAATAACGTCGTTTCGACGTTATTTTGCGCCGGCCCACCCAGCCGAGACCCAGCCCACTGAGTTCTAGAGCGACACGGGAGTAATTGGCGCGGAACAGGAACCGTCCGGGCTCGTCTTCTCAGCTCCCGTGTCGGTCAAACGCTGCTAGAGTAATAGCGTGGTGGGCGGCCAGTGAGCTCCTAGGTCAAAGGTTGCCGGAGTAATGGCGTGATGCGACTGCGACATCCAATCGAAGGGTACGCGGCGTGCAGTAATGGCCACCACCGCCCCTTCGCCTAGTCGCTCCGCGCTATAAAACCCCTCCGAGCCCTCGCCGTCCCTCCCACACTTGTCATTCCTCTCTCACCGCCTTTGCCTCCCTCTCTCTTGTCTCGCCGCCGTCAAGAACGGTTGGATCCGCCGCCACCTCCGCAAGGGTGAGGCGTGGGCGTTGTACAGCGCGGGGTACTCATGCCCTCCCGATATGCACGTCCCCGGCGCCTCCGGTGGCCAGGGGGCGCGGCAACTCAGCGCCGGCGGCGTGCCTGTGCCCCTTGTCCCTGCCGACAGCGAGAGGGACTACGCCATCGCCAAAGTACGCGCGGGCCTGACGCCGGAGCAGGCGGTAGACCGGCGCTGGAGGCCAGAAGGCAACGACGCCTTCTGGACGACATACTTCCAGCACCGCCCCGATGAGGAGGTCGCCGACCGCGGCAACAACGGCCCGGTGGAGGGATGCTGCAACAGCAACAGCCACAGCCGCAGGCGGTGGTGGGGAGGCAATCACCGCACACTCCTGTGGGTGCTCGACTACATCGCCGGCGACAATGAGCCCCGGTTGACCATGCCGGCGTGGACGCCCAGGCGGATGGGCACCGGCTCCTCGTCAGCGACGACCTCCTCATCCTGCGGCGCGCGCTCGGCGCCTCTACCAGGTACACGCACGGCGCCAAACTCCTCCACCCCTCCTCTCCTCAACTCTGGGAGCCCTGCCCCTGTGCGCAGCGGCGCCCTCCGCATCGGCGAGCCGCGTCAGCGACGCGCGGCGTCTCCGGCCTAGTGGTTCCAGCGCGTCGTCAAGCCGAAGCATGAGCCGGTGGAGGAACAGGAGGACGAGTGGCCCGGCCTGAAGGAAGCCGAGGAGGCCTCCTTCAACACCATCCAACCGGCACCGACGACTGAAGCCTGCGAGAGTTCACGACGCAGGAGATGGAGCTCCAGCGCCAGCTCCTCGCCGAGGCGAAGCGCTAGAGCGCGAGCAGCACGTCGCTGGCCGCCGCTCAAGTACTACATCTTCGACCCCAGCGACGACGAGTAGGAGGAGGACTCCCGCATGGCAGGTGGTGGGACGACGCCGGCGCAGGCCCGAGCAATCGGCGAAAGGATGACGACGGTGGCGCCGGCGACTACAACCCGGCGATCGCGACCAGGCTCAGCCTGCTAAACTAGGCGCAGTTTTAAGTTTTTATTTATGTTTTAGTTTAAATTTTTGCAATGTAATCGGCGAGTTTACCAAATATGAATGAAATCACCACTGTTTGCGCCAAATTTTGAATGAAATTGTCACTTTTTTACCCGTCATTTTTAATATCGCATGGGTCGAAACTTGGGCTGGGGAACGACCGGAAACCGCGCCGCCCCCAGGTTTCAGATTAGCATCGTTTGGCGCCGCGGCGGCCCCAAAACAGCGGCGTGTTGGGCCCTGTGGCGACCGAGAGATGCCCTTAGAACACTCCCAGACCTCTTAAAACCTCTTTGGATTGTAAGCTTTTCACAGGATTTTAATATTTATGATTTTTTCTATGGATCGTCATCGGTTTAAATAAATAGTGTTAAGAAAATCCTATGGATTGAATCATAAGAGTCAATCTGAACCTACACTCCAACAGCTTCGTAGTAATCTGAACCTACACTCCAACCTCTTTTTTATACTCAAATGCCCTTAGAACACTCCCAGACCTCTTAAAACCTCTTTGGATTGTAAGCTTTTCACAGGATTTTAATATTTATGATTTTTTCTATGGATCGGTCATTGGTTTAAATGAATAGTGTTAAGAAAATCCTATGGATTGAATCATAAGAGTCAGCTTCGTAGTAATCTGAACCTACACTCCAACAACTTCGTAGTAATCTGAACCTACACTCCAACCTCTTTTTTACACTCAAATGCCCTTAGAACACTCCCAGACCTCTTAAAACCTCTTTGGATTGTAAGCTTTTCACAGGATTTTAATATTTATGATTTTTTTTATGGATCGTCATTGGTTTAAATGAATAGTGTTAAGAAAATCCTATGGATTGAATCATAAGAGTCAGCTTCGTAGTAATCTGAACCTACACTCCAACAGCTTCGTAGTAATCTGAACCTAAACTCCAACCTCTTTTTTACACTCAAATGCCCTTAGAACACTCCCAGACCTCTTAAAACCTCTTTGGATTGTAAGCTTTTCACAGGATTTTAATATTTATGATTTTTTCTATGGATCGTCATTGGTTTAAATGAATAGTGTTAAGAAAATCCTATGGATTGAATCATAAGAGTCAGCTTCGTAGTAATCTGAACCTACACTCCAACAGCTTCGTAGTAATCTGAACCTACACTCCAACCTCTTTTTTACACTCAAGTGCATAGGATCGTCACTTTTGCTATGTTTTATTTTCTGCCTTCTACCCAAGCGACAATTACCACCACATTGTTCCATGCACTCATAAACCTGTGAAATCTTTGACATAACAGACAGACCAATTACCACCGCATTGTTCCTTGCACTCATAAACCTGTGAAATCTTTGACATGAAAAGCTTGATAAATTCATTTCAATGATTAGTTCGGTGCTAGGTCCAAAATTTAACAAAATCTTATACTACTTCCAAGACAACAACCTCTTAAAGAGATCTTTGGGCAGGCATATAGAGTTTCTAAATGGAATTCCTTGCTGCCGACGACTCTGTTTTGTTGGTACTAAAACAGTCATCTGGCAGTTAAGCACCAGATATCAAATGGGAGAAACATGATTCAATGCTAAACTCAAAGAACACATGTTTAGTTACATTGATCTCAGGGAATACGGTAACAAAACCGGGATAAAATGACTCCTACCAGGCGAACATATAGTTTCAATCCAGGGTAACAAAACCAAGATATTCAGCATCTATCCGTCAGTCATACAGCTTCGATAACTCAGACGAGTATGCCACAAAAGGCATGCAGGATAAGAGGCAGCGCACAATCCACTTCCCCACCCAACACATATTGGTACAGTATTGAAAACCTTCTCTACATCTGGTCTTGGCATGGTGGGACTCATCTCCATCTGTGGGTAAGTAGCACTCACAACAGGCAGCCTCTCAATGTTCAGATCAGTCGTCGTCCTCTGTGTCATCTGTCTTCTGCTTCTTCCACTTGTAAGCAGCTTCCAATATCTTGAGGTTTGGTGCCAGCGCAACCTCATCAGGGAAGATATAATCGATGTACTCCTCGTACCTAAGGTAGAGCAAATGATACGTCAGTATTTTTCTTAATTGCTGGAAACTACACAGAAAATGTATTATCTGAAAACACCAGTGCTAGTTTATTTCTCCCGATATGATTTTTTTTAATAGAGCTTGGATCGCACAATCACCAAATAGCATGATACACATGGCAAGCCACCAACATCTAAAAATACAGTACCAAGAATAAAGAAATAAGTAGAGGGCATACGCAATATTGGAGCCATCGTCTGAGGGGAGTGGTCTCTTCCTCTTCACTTTCCTTGGCGCCTTCTTCTGCACTAAGGTGACATCACCAAGATCACCAAAGCTCAACTCCTTTTTGAGCCATTCTTCCAAGAGCATTGCTCTTTCCTCCTTTAGCTCTGCAGCATTAGTCCTGAAGTAGTCGAACGCCCTTTCAAAGACAGCTGACCACCATAACACATCAATGTCAGATTCAGCTCACAATGAATCAGAAAATGAACATAAAAATGATTTATAACTGCCCAAAGTAAGCTCTCTAGCTCGTTACTCACCTCGACACTTCCGGACCCGCTCGATCTGCTGTTCCTCATAACCAGCATCATTCTTTTTCTCCTCACTTTCACTGTCTTCTCCCAAACCAGCTGAGGCCTCAAATTCAGCATAACTGATCCATACCTTCAAATGCTTTGTTCTATCAAGCAGTCTCTCATAGAGTTCCCTTGCTCTATCAAATTCATCTTCATCAATTTCAAACTGCAAGTACTCCTGTAAGTTATAAATGAAGCAAGAGAGTGAGTAAGCCTCCCTAATAACAAAAATGAAAGAAATGTCAAATTTCCAGTGAACTTTAGAAGTAAAAGGCAGTAATAAATATCCAGCAATTATATGTTTTTCTTAATGCGTGCTTTTTCAGGCTGTCAAAACGCAAACAGTAATCACCACTAATATAAAAAGACACACAGTGTGGGATCCAAACCATCGTGGCCGTTCAACCGGACGATCCACGCTCAATATTACTCCCGCGATTAGCGGTAAAACAGTGTCCGTCACCTCTAACCCCGAACGATCCAGTCCAAAACATCCACGAACGAATCCCCACCCCGCAGCCTTTTTTCCGATCGCCATCACGGCTCCCTGCCACATCACTGCCGTCCCGAATTCACGCACCGCCCCGCCGCGGCAGCCTCCTACTGTCGCCCCGCGTGAACATGGCAGCCGAGCCTGCCCGCAGCCGCTGCCCTGCACACGAGCATGCCTCCCTGCACCCGCTGACACTTAGCCTGAGGGATCGAGAAGAGGACGAACAGACGCGCCGATGGCGCACCCGCTACCAGTCATGCATGAGCATGCACGCAGGCAGCAGCGAGCAACCCTATCTGAATTTCTTTTGGGGAGTATCAGCAAGTGCAGCAGCTGGCACCACCTCCTCATGCTGCTCTCTTCCATATCTGAATTTTACTTTTCGCACACCTTGTCTGAATATTGGTTTGATTCCTAACTGGACTTTGATATATCTCTATCTCATTATTGTGTATGTTGTTTTGTCAAGTTGATTCGGAATTAAATCTCCTTCAAGCAGTGATTTTGAGGTCAAGAAAGAACGATATGTGCCATGTATGTAGAGAAAAGGATGTGAGATGCTATCAAAGAGCATGCCCAACAGCCATGGAGTTTGCATTTGTTGCTAGAACCACGGATGATACTGCAAGTTTTGATTTGAAACAAGGAGTATCCAAAGTTCAGTTTTTTTTTTTTAGAAAAGGGCCAAAGTTCGGTATGGATACATGCTTCAGAATTTCGGAAGATGTGCTACTCACGGATTTCTAACAATCTCAATCAGGAAAGCCCTTCGGATGTTACTATAATGCCGTTCTACAGGATGAACAAGAATGAAGTATTATGCTTCGCAGATGCGGTATATTTGACCACTACGACCTAAACAGACTACTACACTTCAATTAGATCCTTCTGTGGTAATGTTATTTTCTGAGCTTTCGCCCCAAAAAAATGTTGGTTAATATAGAGTCCTTAGATTTGATGGTGGAGTTCTTCCTTAAGTATCCACATGAAGTCGACATGAGCAGAAATGGGAGCTTTTTTTTTGAAACATAGCACGAGGAAATGGGAACTTTTTTTTGAAACAGCACAGGAGGAAATGGGAACTCTTATACTACTTGTGTTCATCGTTTGCATACTTCAAGAGAACTACATTAACATGCTATCGCATACACTGATGAATGCCATCACCAAGGCCGTCGTTCAGTGTGAGGATAGCATGGAAGATGTAATTAAGTGGATTTTCTCAAAATGCATTTCATCATATATCCCCCTTTCAGGTTAGGGATTATGGTTGATGTTGTGCAAGTTATTAATGAGGAACGGTTTATTTTGTAGCCATATTTTTGGATTGCATAGAACTATTGTCTAGCTTTTGATCAAGTGATAACGAGACATTTGTTTCTACCATATATACAACTTATTGGTGCAAATTGGATATCACTTTCATTTGTGATTTTGATCGTCTACTCCATGCGGTGACACTGTTTTCATAAACATGAGGTAGATTGGTGATATTTTGGTGTTACCTAATGTTTTCGTGACAAAAATACATTCTTTATGACGCTTTTTTCTTTCTGACGAATACAAGGTTCAGAGAGGTTTGTTCAGGTGCCAACGCATTCTTATCACCGCATAGGTTGTTTCTTCAACACTGAAGCATCTGTCCTAGCCAATGCAGCATCTATCGTGGTTTCCAACATAGGAGATGATTTGGAAGCTTGGCACAGAAAATTGTTTACTGTAATGCAGATTACATATCAAGAAACTTCTAAAAACTACAGAGAGAAATGTGGTAAGCTTTGTACCAGTACTGTACGTAAAAACTACAGGAGTTTTCATACGATTTAAGTTTGAAGGCATCTTCTTGGCACAAATGTTGATGCTCCACGTTTTTACTTGGCACAAATGTTGATGTTAACGTTATATATATATAAGCAGATCAAAACATCAAAACAACGTTAACACAGAACTTGATTAGCGTTATTTGAGGAACAAGGATGCATAGGGAAAACATACTCAATACGTCTGCTCCAAAAATAAAAGGGCAGCAAGAAAAACATACCTTCCATAGAACCTCAGGGGTATCAAGGGCTGGCTGAGCAATAGCAAGTTCATATATTGATCGTGCACGATCCGTCTCGCTAAGGTTCTTTTCCAGTTCTGCATACTTCCTCCATGCATAACAGTTTGCTGGAGACCATTCAATATACTTCTCATACAGGGTCCGGCAGCGGTCAAAATTGCCAAGATAAAGCTCAATCTCAATGTATTTCTTAAATATTTTCCCTTTTGGAGCCATGCCAATAGCATTGCCGAGAATCTGCCGTGCAGCCTTTATGTTCTTTTGCCTTATCTCAAACTGTGCGGCCATGAGCCACAACTTCGCAAAAGTAAATTTCTTGTGTGGAATGAGTTTCAGACACTCCCTATAAACCTCTCGGGTTCTGTCTGTGTCCTGTGCATCAAGTTCCTCATACAAAGCATAATTAATCCAAAGGTATATGTACCGCTGCCAGTACCGCTTCTCATCAGCAGGGGGGACATTAGCAATGGCCCTCTCATACACATCCCTGATCCTGTCCTTATTCCCAACACTCTCCTCAAGCCTGATGTAATCAAACCATGAGTCATAATTGAGCGGGTTTTTCCTCACCTCATCTTCGTACTGGAATCTTCTCTTGCCAACAATGGCATCCTCAATCCCCTCACGATCACCAAATTGTTTCTCAAAAGCCAGGAACTTCCTGTAAAGATCCTCAGCCCTGCCCTTGGGCACCCTATCAAGGGCATACTTGTATATCGCACGAGCTCGCTCCACTTCCCGGGTTTTTTCTTCAAACTCAGCAAAGGCTACAAACAGCACCTCTGCATCGTCATCATCAACGAGCAGGTCGCCTGCACGCTCATACACATGGCGTGCCCGCTCTACCTCCCCACGCTTCATCTCAAACTTTGCATATCGGATGAATGTATCGGGCCGCGGATGCTCAGCCACAAACCGCTCATAGATCCCCCTGGCTCGCTCAACCTCCCCATACCGCAGCTCAAATTTGATGTACGAGTTCCAGCCAGCAATGTCAGGACGCCATGACATCCAGCGCTCAAAGACCTGGCGAGCATTAGCGACGGCGCCAAGCACCTCCTCCATGTGGATATACTTGTACCAGAGCTGGTCGATGCGGGGCAGGAGCGAGACAGCACGGTCCCAGACGTTCCTGGCATGGTTGACATACCGGTTGCGCATCTCGAACTCGGCGTACTTGAGCCAGAGCGTGTGGTCGCGGTGGGCGACGTCGAGGGCGCGCTCGTAGACGGAGCGAGCCCTGGCGAAGTCCTTCTGCCCCTCCTCCCATCGGGCGTACTTGACCCACGCGGAGACGCTCCAGCGGACGCGGCGGATGAGGTCCTCGAACCTCTTGCGCTCGCGGAGGCGGTAGTCGGCGAGCTCGTGGACGTCGGTAATCTTCTGCTTGGGCGGGCGGATCTCGGGCTCCTGCCGCTCCCGGGCCTCCCGAAGGATCTGCTCCGCGGTGATCTGGACCCCCGCGGGCGTCTTGTTCTTCACCCGCGTCGCGCGGGGCAGCTTGACCTCCGTGTCGCGCTTCGTGAGGAAGCCGAGGCTCGCGTCAGGGGCGGGCGGCGGCTGCGCCTGGTCGGCGCCGCCGCCTCCGCGGGTGGTGAGCGCCATGGACGCTGGTGTTTGTGCTAGGGTTAGGGTTTTGGGGGGCAGGAGAATAATGGTAGGAGGAGGAGACAGGGGACGGTATGATTGAGTAGAAGGTTCGCTGTACGCCCGGACGGCGGCGCGGCGGAACCCGGCGCCGGAGTAGGGCGGTGGACGGCGAGGAGCTAGGGGGGAGGAAGGCGGCGCGTGGGGCGGGGAAAAGGAGCTCGACTCGATTTGGGGTTCTATCTGGCCGGACGAACAGGCGGGGGTTATCTGCAAAACTATCTCACGTGTCCGTGTTCGAATTTATCATGGTACGGATTTGAATACGGAGTAGTATTATGAGATGAATACGCAGAAAACAAACTAAATTTGAAATGAATATACTCCTTCTATCTCAAAATACTTGATGTATATATATGCCTTGCAAAAAAAAAAAATAGATGTATCTACACACTAAAATTAAATATGTATAAATGCATCCGTATTTAGATAAATATATGTGCCACATGTTTTGAAACATAGGGAGTATTACATAACGGAGTTCCTTATATATTCGGCCTTATAATTAACTAGTAAATCTTAGTCTTCTCGCTATACATTGCAAGTCGTGTGATATGTGAGCTATAATTGTATATAACTGATATTTATTTATTTATTTATTTAGTTACCCATGAGTTGCAACTCACTAGCCATTAGATTAGTCATTAGTGAGAAGAAGCTCTCGAACTTGTGTTTTGATGTTCTTCTCTTTTTTGTTTTTCCTCTTAGACTTCTCCCTAGAATCATATATTTTTGTGAGGTTTGGGGGGTGAATGAATGAACCACTTCGTTTGTTTTTATATGTATTAGTGGTATGTGTTTGAGTTTTTTACTCCCATCGTGCAAGTAAAGTTTGAAAAGTTTGTTACTTTTGAATGCATTGTGCATCATGAGGTTGCCGGTCGAGCTTTGTCTTGTGAACAAAGATTCGGAAAATTGTTGGAAGGCTCCAATTACATCGTGGAGTTGTGTCCAAACATGTTCTAATATTTGGCCAACGCGTTCAAGTAGAGTTCATCAGAGGACTGAGTTCTTTCTGTATGGGAGAGGCTCAACGAGAATATGGTAAGCTTTCATGTCCTTGGTGGGCCTTTGGGGCTCTATACCTTTCTAACGAGAACATATTTTCATGTGGAAGTAATTTCAAAAGTTATATGATCATTTTCGAATGTCTTGGTTATCTTTTATCCGACCTCCACTATTTATGCAGTTATTGTATGACAACCTTCTCGTTTAAGGTTATGTATCTTGCTATCTCATAGTCATTGATCTTTTTTTAAAGCATAGTTTATCGATGCATATGGTTGAGCCTAACATGTTTTAGGTTTAGTACTTGTAAATTAAACGTGATTTTATTCCGTATTTGTATTCAATCCAAAATTTTAATAGGTATAAATCGTACATTCACCGATGTACCCAACCGTGACCACGCGTGGCATCCCGAAGGTGGCACAACCATCATCCATAGATTCAGTGCAGCCGTTTAAAACAGACAAGGCTCCTTTCGTCCACATGTGTAGTGTTCCAACATATTCGTCGGAGGAGCAACAATTTAGGGCTGGGACGAGGAAGGAGACATGCAGAAAGGAGATGCGTCGTACTTCTACTACATATAAAATGTAAACTTTGTTTAAATCCCTACAATATAAAGTACTCCCTTCGATCGAGAAAAATTGTCGTGGGGAAACATCACTCGTAGTACAATTCACACGCAAGGTTTCCGACAATTTTTTCGGTTAGGAGGTAGTAACAATGTTTTGTGCGGACGAAATGACCATGACATTAAAATGGAGAACCTAAATTTCACATGTAGTCCTCCTTACAATATAAGATGTTTTAGCATAAGATACACCATATCTTAATGCAAAGTTGTGATTTATGAAACCTACATTGTTTGGCTGCACTTTAAAGATTGAGAAAAAAATGACATGCGAAGTTCTGAAGAACCAGGGGGTGAAAAATGACAAGCGAAGTTGTGAAAAAAGCTCGAAGTGCTCGCCCACCAGGCGAACACCATCTCCACCGGTGCGCTCCTGCTTCCTGCTTCCTGCTCCGTTCTCCTTCGCCGACACCAAAAACTACGAGAGGAGGGGCGGGGCAGCGGGAGGCGTCGGAGGAGACGATGCAGTGGTACTTGGTGGCGGCGCTCCTCACGGTCCTCACCAGCTCACAGGCAACACCCCGAAAACCCTCGCCCCCTCCGCCTCCTCCCTTCCTTTTTTCTTGTCGATTTAACAGCCGCACTGTATGTAGCAAGCCAGATCTCTCCGTCAACGGGGATTGGTTGCGCAGTTTGATCGGTGCGCGGCTGGGGTTTCGTGTCGAGATGGCAGCGCTAGAGGGCTCTAGGTAGCGGCGGCGGCGGATTCGATCTGCAGTGTCGTGCCCAAAGGCAGGCAGTCGTGGTTCTCTTAGCTGTGAACCACTACTGTAGTAGCGCGGGTCAGAAGAGTGCTGGCGAGATGCGCTCTCCAAGTCCCACTTACATCTTTCCTACCAGTTCGAGATGTACCGAACTAGTGCATTGTAATGGGACGAGGAGGTAGATGGAGTTGGTTTTTTGTGGGATTTAAGATGCCCTGACTGCAGGTTGTTTAGAAAAATATTGATTCCCTAGTGACTAGCGAGTTGATCGTGTTCATTGTGTACTCTAGATGGCTGCACGCATCAGTAGTCTGCAGAGCCCAGGGGCATTCCCTCATATTTTTTTCACCCAGTCCACCCAACGATGGATTGATGGTTGGACAGCAGTGACCGTGAAACTCATAGCCGATTAAGTTCGTAATGGTGCACATGAATTGCTGTTTGACTTTGGTTTGTCAATTGTGGTTCTTCACGCTAGTGTTTCTGATTGAATTACATGTGTGTGTGCAGGGTATATGGACTACCCTCTCGCAGAGTAACGGCAAATATAAGTACGACTATGCGACCATTCCATTTCTCGCAGAATTCTTCAAGGTACATTAATTGAGATTTTCTCTCGAATTGTATGCTATTGCCCACAACAATGTTTGGACCAATATATCTGTTTTTACCCTGTGGTGATTAGGAGACAGTAATTTTGGGACCTTTACATCTGTTTACCCCCAGTGGTGGAACCTGTAGTGTAGGCCTGTAGCAGACATTCAATTCAGAACATTATATCTCTTTATTTTAAGTGGTTCAAAGATGTAGCAGACAATGATTCATCTTTATTAGTTCTGATATTATCCCATTCTCCTCAATGCAGTTGTCATTCTCGAGCTTCTTTCTTTGGAAAGAATGCCAGTCTTCTTCGCCACCAAGGATGACAAAGGAGTGGAAAAGTGTGCGGCTATATCTTGTTCCTTCAGTCATATACCTCATCCACAACAATGTCCAATTTGCGACCTTGACCTATGTTGATCCATCTACCTATCAGATATTGGGAAACCTGAAAATTGTCACAACTGGAATTTTATTCAGGTGTGCCATTGGCTTTTCCATCACAAAGCCTGTGTTTAATTTTTCCTAATGTTGTCAGTGTGATATGATCTGGATTTCCATTCCCATGTGTTGCCTGCATTCAGTTTGTTATGCAGTCCACCTCAGACTTTGCTTCCTGTTAACAAAACTCAGACTGAGTGCTCAATCCTAACTTTAAAAATAGCCAAACTGATTTAGAATAATTGAACTTTTTGGGGAATATTATGATTTTGTTCCAAATTAAGCAACTAGCTTACTCAAAACACCAATTATGATCAGTATATATCTTGTGGTTTTTGATAATTCTTGCCCGTTTTGAGTTCTCAAAGTGCATCTTCTGGTTTATTGCATTTCACTGTTTTGTTTTTTTATTTGTCTTCAATATGGAAATCTTGACAAATACAAATCCCTCCCATCTTCCTGCACAGCTATTTCATTTTTTTTGCAATATAATTTTCCCTGTTGGCTACATTGTCCAATCTGAAATGCTTATATCCTTTTGTTGGCTTGCATCAGAAAGTCAGAGTTTTCACCTAATTAGTGCATGCATCCTTGTTGAGTCACGGGACTCGTGGTAATTGAGATATCGATAATCTTATGTTTGTTTCTCAAAAATTAAAGTATTCGTCAAAATTGTTTAGTTGAACCTGTAGTAAGTTATTTCTGTATGAGAAAGTGTCCAGAGCATCCCACCCTTTGGTGCACGCCTGTGCACAGTCTACAGAGGTCATGATGTAACCAAGCATTCTGCATAGTTTAAACACAAATCACGAAGTGCAGTAAGAAATCAAAATTCCGGTGAATAGTAGTTTATATTTTCCATTTATTTATTTAGGGTTTCTTTCCGACTAAGATTTCTATTTTTTTTCTGTTTTGCTGTACATAGAGATCAAATTTATATTTGAGATTTGTGACATGATACATTGATTTGCGTCACTTGTCATCTTCCTGCTTTTTTCATGACATTCGCATTTTGTTTCAAAGCAGATACATGGTAATGCAAATAAACACTGGATGCACTGTATGTGCCCTTACCCTATTGTAGACCTAATAGGCTACAGAAGTATATTCACTTGTCATCTTCCTGGGTTTTTTCATGACATTCACATTTTGTTTCGAAGCAGATACATGGTAGTGTAAATAAACACTGGATGCACTGTTTATACCCTCACCTTATTGTAGAGCTAAAAGGCTACATAAGTATATTCAGTGCAATTGGTGCTTGATTTACCCCCCCTTGATTGACTAATGATCTTTCTCTCTACTAATTGGGCTAGGCTTATCTTAAAGAGGAAATTATCAAATCTACAATGGATGGCAATTGTTTTACTGGCTGTGGGAACAACTACAAGTCAGGTTTGTTAATGTTGCGAAAGTTTCCTGTTTTATTTTGATTTTGTGTTTTATGCTTATTACAGTTTTTTTTGCAACATTCCACATTATATAGAAATCTGATTACTAATGAAATAAGAGCACAAATTGATTCAGTGATAGTCACCCTATTCACAGTTCGCATGCGTAGTTCGCAATTCGCTACCATCCTTGTTAATTGTTAGAGGGGTCAGGTTCACGGATCCGCTGTTTCCGGTTCAAAATAAGCTAGCTACTGTAAGGTTCACAAGCAAATAGCACAGAAGATCCCACATCAATAACACAAAGGAAAAGTAGAACAATTGCGTCGGTTGATCCAGCCCTAACAAGCCCACAACCTGCTCTAGCTTGCTCCAGATTGCCTCAGTCTATCCTTACAAGCGCCACTGCCTGCATGTTTGCTTCAGCAGTCCCGCAGGTTCATCACCACTAATATAAAAAGAGAGAGATGTGGCAGATCCAACAAATCCTATACGTTTAACTCCTAATCCAACGAACTAAAACACAACCATGATTTGCGCTAAACACCGCGGAGCGGAACGCAACTTTCAGGCAAGCCTCCGCACTGCCCCGCTGCTAATTGACTCTTTCCCTCCATGCCGCCTGCAACTCCTCCCCTACAACCACCGCACACTCCTCGTCCGCACGTCGCTGGAGGAATCCACCACCAACACCTAGACGACTACACTAGACTACCACCAACGCCCAGACAACGACGCCACCGGCCGTCTCATTGCTTGCACGAGGACGTCGCCGCCGTCGCACTGCCTGGGACAGCATGCTGCAGCCGTACTGACCTGCTCGCCGCCGCTGGCACGTACTGCCGGGGACACGCCGCTGCCTCCGAACTGGCCCGCTCGCCGTCCGCCTCCTGCATCTCTGACCACGCCGACGGTTCGTTCACATGCAGGATTTCGAATACTTTCAGGCAAGCCATCATGCTCACCAACTGTTTGATACAATGCCACATAGTGTCTCTTCCAAATGAATACGTTTCTGCATCTGAAAAAATTAACTGCATTGCAATCAGACTATTTATAACTATTCCGGAAACCAAACTTGAGATTGAGATAGTACAGAAAACTGTTAGTATATTGGTTTTTTGTGGCACCAATAAGTGTTAGTAAGGAGGGAAAGAGAATACGGTGTTTCTGTCGGTTGTTGCAGCTTGCCTGCCAGATATAGCTGCAACCCGTGAGACGTCAGTTTTGCTGCTTGCTGCTGACCACCTGACACTTAGAGGAATTTGAGAGATTGATAGAAATGAGAGGTTGGGAGATGGAGTGCTGCTAGCTGATGTGTGCTACTTGTCTCTTGAAGCATTCCTGATGCAAGAGTATTGAGGACAAGTGTATCACATATACAAAGTTTGATTTGATCGGTTATCTACAATTTAGAGCTTACTGATGGTACCTTTAATTACTATTCTGAGAGAGCAGCAAATTTCATCATATCTTTGACTTTCTGGAGTACTCCCTCCATTCCTGAATGTAAGAGCTATAGTTTTTTGAGAAAAAATCCAAAATATATGGTTTATAACGATTTTTGGATGAATTTACCGATGAAAAAGTGTGTTTCATTCTTGAACAGAGTGAATTTATGGATTGTTTTCATTTGTTATCTATTAGGGAGTCCTCTCTTCTAAATTTTGTCTAAAACAAATGAGTCCATACTATGTCAAATACTCATGTCTTAATATCCGTGCAGAAAACTATAGCTCTTACATTCAGGAACAGAGGGAGTATTATAAACTGATGTGGTGTTGTGTGCGTAAATTGTAATATGAAATAGTAATGCCATGTTAGCCAATTAAATTGGATGATTTATGGAGCTAAGTTGTGCGTCGGTCTGTTTTTGTTTTTGTTGTAAATGCTCTCCAGCCATTGGTAGGCTTATTTTGAGAAACTCATTCTTGCATTGTAGTAAAAGAAAATAAAAGCTGACAATGGGCTGGAGAGGCATGAGTTTTGGGTGGGGTGCTTGGTTTCACTCGGGATATCAACTAACTTTTTATCAAATGAATTTTGAAGCTCATATATAAATGGATTAGGATACACAGTGTATGCTACTACGCACTTGCATATTTGAGATCATTATGTTTCAATGACCCTGCTTGGTTCACTTCTGATGGTGAAAATGAGCTAGAATTGCATTGATCCACTCCAAAAATTCATATAAATGTATATTCATCTGCATAAAATGGGTTGTACTTACTGTTGTGGATGCCGTATGGTTTAAGAATTGCCAATTTCTCCAAATCAAAACCACAATGGTTCAGATACTACATTAGACATGCTACTGTGATATCTAAATGTGTTCTTTAATATCATTTTCTTCTTACAGACAAGGGAAGTAAAAATACACATGTCATCCTCCAAGCGCATTCCCTTCAATACACATGTCTCTAAGGATCGCCAGAATCATAAATTTGGAAAAAACGAGGCAGAAAGGATGTCAAATAAATCCATGATATTATACAAGTGCACTTTTACTAGTCTCAAGAGAAGGGATATACTGCCGCTCCACCACACCCTCCTCTCCTGATAGCTCCCTTCTGCCGTAAGAGGCTTTCCAGCTTATTCTCTCGCTGCGGCCATCTACTTCTCATGCTCCTGGTAGATGAAGGGAAGCATGTCCTTCATGCGTGCATTCACAGCGACCAGGAGGAGGTTTTGTTGCACAGCAATGAAGCCCGTCCAACATGTTCTCCACCGTCGCTGTTTTCATACTGACGATCCTTGCACGTGGGGGCGATTTCGTTTTCCTGTTTGCAGATCATGAGTGATCTCAAACCCTGATCTAGATTAATCTTTCCGGACTGGGGCTCGAATCCTGTAACTGTTTGCCGGTTCATTTGATATTTGGAGTTAGGATTAAATTAGTATATATGTATTGCTCAAAGACTAAGCTATATACATATAGAGTAGGGTACTCTATTCTAACTTCTGAAACACTTTGATATAGTGGCATGTTACCACAAGACATCCACATTTTAAGCATTTAAATCTATAACTTATCATATCAATGCTTTTTTTTAAAGTTGTTTGCTAGGCTCTATTTCAAGTACAAATTGAGTAACACGTGTTACAAGGTCTCTATAGGCATAAAACGGGTCACTTGTTACTCATCAACTAAAATATGTGGTCTTTAGTTTAGGAATTAGTACCTATCAGAATGGAAATTCTGGCAGTAGGGTTCAAGCTGGTACCGATTCAATTAAGATTTCCCCATTACCCCACGAGATTTCTGTTATTTTTCTATTACATTATAAATTAACTATAATCAAAGTTGGAAAGACCTACTTATTTTAGGATGTCTTCTATAATGGTTTTTTTCCAGTCAAAGACAACAAAAAATATTAAACTTACTTGTCTTGTGTTTTTCTTGTCACTGCATATCAATTTAGACTGCTTTGTAACTATCATGCCCCTTACAGGTCAAGGGATGTGGAGACGCACCATGTGATTCGCTTTTCTCAGCACCATTGCAGGGTTACATGCTTGGGATACTTTCTGCCTGTCTTTCTGCGCTAGCTGGAGTCTACACTGAGTACTTGATGAAGAAGAATAATGATAGCCTGTACTGGCAAAATGTGCAATTATATACGTAGGTATCTATATTTAGCACTGGTCTATTTTTAAGAATTGCACAGCCCTAAGTCCCATCTCATCACCCTTATTGCGCAGCTGCCTCATCCAAACATTTTCGAGACTATCTGTGAGCACTGTTTTATACTCATCTCATCTGCTGTCAGGTTTGGAGTTATCTTTAACATGGGTTGGCTTGTCTATGGGGACTTCAAGGCTGGATTTGAGATGGGTCCATGGTGGCAGCGTCTTTTTAATGGCTACTCCATCACAACATGGATAGTTGTGTTCAACTTAGGGTCTACCGGTCTGCTAGTATCATGGCTGATGAAGTATTCAGACAACATAGTTAAGGTGAGATCATCTAATCAAGATTATGCATGTCATCTAACATTTGAATCTTATTCTTCTCCTAATGCCTGTAAAGTGAAATTGTAGATTTTGTTGCATGTCAATTAGTTCTGTGGCTGTTTGTCAGAGAAAATAAGTTAATCTGACCGCTTAATGTCCTTCCGTAGATTTGCACATGTGCCTAGTTTTTCTAACAATCCATATTACTAATATAACCTTGATAAATATCATGCACATGCTTTTTGTTTCATCATTTTAATTTTATGCACATGCAATTTAAACAGTGCTTCACAAACTTCTGTTTTAACAGGTGTACTCAACTTCAATGGCCATGCTTTTAACAATGGTTTTGTCTGTATATCTTTTCAATTTGAGAGCTACAGTTCAGGTAGGAGTATATATCTTTGGTGTCACGGTCCTTTTGTTTGTTGTGAATTTTATAATTACATGTTTGGAGATAAAACATCCTTGGCTATCTATTCATGCTAATACATGTTTATCGCCTCTGTTTTGTAGCTTTTCTTGGGCATTCTCATCTGCATAATTTCCCTGCAGATGTATTTTATGCCTGTGCACATGCTAGTTGAATTACCACAAACATTGCCAGCTACATCAAAGTAGGTATGGTCCACTGTTATCTGACCGGTTGATCAGAGTGATAAGGACTGTTGATCAAATGAGCAGCATTAGATGATTACCTTGGGCTCAGCTTTAATCTGAATTTGAGGCTGCGATCTTCAACAGTTTCTTTGGAGCACCACGTTGCAGAGAGGTAAAAAATCAGTGAAGTGAACTCATGATATCAGTGGACAAAAGGCTAATTGATGTGGGCTTTGCTAATTTGTATTCAGGTGGAGGATGAAGGATGAATGCTATGTGCCTTTTGGCTTTAGAAATAGAAATATGTACACCGTTATCTTCAGTTAGTTGAAAAGGGTTTGCTAACCATGCTAATTTGTTTTGCCATTCACATGCAAGAATCGATACAAGACTGGCGACTAAACTTGAGTAATTATATCCTTAAAGAAGATTTAAGATATCTTTTGTTCCAGCAACTGTACACTTTAGATGCCCTTATTTCACTTATACCTGAATGGGATTCAAACTGGAGTTTGTTGTTACTTAATGGGCAGATATCATGCATTACATTCATGGTTTTCGCAATACTTGCTTAGCACACAAATGACATTATGTGGTTGACATCATGTCAGATGGTATTCTGCCAGTAAGTGCAGCTAGCTTAGTTACTATCCTGTATTACCTTGGTCTTTGAGGATCAACAGTTTGATATAGGGTATTCCACACCTGCATGCGCTAACTCTCCAAGCATAATATAAGGCATGTGACTCTGGAAATTAATTATTGAATTTATGAAACAATATGCTCTATCAGGATCTCTTCTCTGATCATAGTGCCGTAGTGTCCCTTGGTCTGCAACTCATGTCCTCATTGCAAGATTAGCAAGCCATGCTGTGTTTATGGGATGTTTCCATGTGGAAAATGGAGAGGCTGTCCTGTGTTTGACACTGTGCAAGGACACTATACCTAGCCTTCATTCAATCTGCCGTCTGTACTCTCCAATCTCCAGTCCACTTTCTATGGTTATGAGGTTGGCTCATCGGTCATCTCAATTGGGGACCTTGCTTTATGTTGCTAGTATGGTCCACGCTAATTGTTTCTAAAATCATTTTACTTTATGCGCTATAGTTTTGCTAGCATGATTAAATGCTTACTATAGTAATTAAATGTGTGAGAGGAGTATGAAGAAGTGTAACTAAGTTAGAAATCAAGTGATTGTTCCTACTTCCTAATGTGCATTTCACGAATGCTTAACCTACGGTATAATGTGGTTGGCCTCTAATTATGTCTTGATTATTTGTACCTGAGCTCAACACCATGTCCATTTATATTCTAGATTCTTAGTGGAAGAATGCAATGATGTAACATATATATGCCAACTTACTAATGACATGGAATTTATCCCATTGGTGCATAATCAATAGGTGGTAAATCCATAAAACAATATTTTGTTTTTTCTTGCATTAAGTTTTGTGTTGTAGAATTGTCCAGTGATTTCTTGATGCACTTGCAGCTTCCAAGATTATATTCCTTTCCCTTTCCAGATGTGATCTTCCTTATGTAACTGTTGGGAGGGGAAAAGAAAGGGGGACATGGTAGCTTGTAGAATGAACATTTGCATTGAGATATCTTTTGCGTGTGTTATGATAATGTCTAGCAAGTTCTGGTGACATCTGAGTATATTTTCCTGTTTTTGCACACTCGATGACTCGAGCTTCTTATGCCCAAGCACAGGCCTGCACATGGACGTGGTGCAAGGTGAGCGAGCTCACGAAATCATTGAGCCCATATTGTTTGTTAAGTGTGAATACTTAAATATTCTAAAAAGTACTTGTAAGTTGTAATTGACCCTAAAAAGTACAAAACATTAGTGCTAATTAAGAAATCAACAGAGCTTGGACATTACAAAAAGTGATTATTTTTTATTTAGTCTAACATTTAATTTGAATAAACATTCAGAATAAGCTGTCGATTTGTGCCATCTTTCTTATCGCCTGCTATGGCATGTTCACGGTGGTAACAGCAAATGACCACTAGGAGATGAAGAAGACCTGTTAGTAGAATGATGAGCTATTACTCCTGATTGATGACTAATTGGGTGTTAATCACCTCATACTGACACTGCTGTCGTCCTCATGGTTCCCTCATTTCTTTCTTGAGAAGGGGGAAGAGGCAAAGCAAACATCCATTCCTTGCTGCGCATGACACTCCGCCGAAAAAGATTGTCGGTTTTGTTTCAGCCAGACAGCAAACAATGAGGAAAAAAGAAACATGATAGAAAATTGCCTAAACGAGGTTGCCGTTGGGGCGCCCCTTGTTTCTTGTCGCCCCTAGTATCAGCATCGTGCACACAAGATAGGAGTGTGTGCCTAGCAACAGGTCACATCCTTGGAACAGAATTGCTTCTCCTGCAAGCATGTTGGCCTGCCATGCCAAACTCATGCAGGTCCATGAAAAACAAATCACAAAAAAATCACTCCTAATCATATTTGGGAGAACTGTACAGTCCAGTTAGTTTTCTTGGCAAAAATGCTGAAGAGCTCGGTGTGACTGGGGAGATAGATAAGGCTCCGTTTGGAATACATCAATTTTGTAGAAAGCGGTTCAATTCACATGATAAATTTCACACATGTGATGGTGCTTTTTCTTTGTTTTTGAAAGACCTTAGCTTCCACCACGATACCTAAAAAAAGAAGCTTCCACCACTAGAAAAATAACTAGCCAGAATGACACGGCACCAGCTCTTAAATGCGCATGTCGAGCAGGTTTAAATCAGCATCACTGGCATAAGTCTAGTACTCTCCACATTGTTCCAAACTTCCAACCTCTTACTCACTCCATCTCTCTCAGTAAAAAACCTCTCACTCCATCTATATAAACCCATCCAAAGCATCCTCAAACGCAAGTCAGAACACGAGTTGCTTGTTAGTTACAGAGAGCATTCAGAGGCAGAAGCGAAACACACACATGGGATCCTTGGCCCCCGCCGTGAGCGTGAGCATGGCCAAGCCCAACGGCGGCACGGCCACCGTCGGCGGCCAGCAGCATCATCAGCAGCCCGAGCGCGGCATGTTCAGCTGCAGCTTCCGGATGCCGCTGCACTACCCGCGGTACAAGAAGGCGGACTACGAGGCGATGCCGGAGTGGCGCGTCGACTGCCTGCTCCGGGAGTACGGCCTCCCCGTCGCCGGCGACGTCGACGACAAGAGGAGGTTCGCCATGGGAGCCTTCCTCTGGCCCGGCCAGTACTGATCGATCGAGCTTCTTACACCTTGAGAGGGCGGCGATCAGCATGCTGGTAGAGGCTGAGGAGCGATAGCAGCAGCAACATCACATGCCCGGCCGGCCATGTAATGCATGACGACCTCGTGTCGACATTATAATTCTTGTTATCTATATCGTCGAATAGTATATTCACCATAGAGAAGATGTGTTTCTTGGAGTATGTCCTGAATCCTGATGTTCTTATACGTCTCTTACACGTCCGATCTCGATCGTTTTTGTTTTGTTTTGAGAAACACATTATAAGGCAAGCGCTCATATAAACGCGCATACACTTATCCCTATGAAAGCACGCACGCACACCCTACCCCTATGAGCACCTCCGAGAGACTAACCCGGCGGGTCTTGAGATTGACGAAGTCACCACGGGCGACTCGATGTCGACGGGAACGTCGCCTCCCACTGAAAGAATATTCCGCCTAAATGAGAAAACCAGCGTCAAACCTGGGGTTTGAACTCTAGTGGGCTGAGGATAAAATCATCCTCCTAACCATCTTGCCACAGTCAAGTTCTCCGATCTCGATCGTTCTGGTGTGTAGTTCCGAGCTTTGTTTCAGGCCTGCAACCTTTCCCCTTGTGTGACTGAAAGTCTGAACTGTTTGCGAGCTTTGGACCGATCTTGCAATTGGTTACCATTTCACCAGATTGGCAATCGGATAGTTCTGAACCCGAAAGGCCCCGCTGACATTTTTCTGCTACAAACAAGTTTAGCCTAATCAACAAGAACGGTAATGTTCATTTACCGCCGAGTTTTGCTCGGAAGTCTGCCAGCCCAAACACCCCCAGATCCTCACCGTGTGGCCGGTCTTTGAACTCTACTAGGCTATTAGATATTCCGGGACAGTTCCGCAAGGCGGTATTTCCACCATGGCATGCATCTCGTTGGGTGATTTTGCTATTCACAATTTCAAATGAAAATCCCGTTCTCCTAGTTTTCCATGACATTTGGACCAAAATGTCCATGACTCAACAAGCTTGTCGTCTGTCCTCCCTTCCTCTCGATGTCATAGTAATGCCATGTGCCACATCGGAGAAAAAAAACTACTAATTCCATCTGTAATTATATATAAGACGTTTTGGTAGGCTAATTTTGCATACCAAAACTTCTTGTAATATGGGACAGAGGAAGTACATCTCAACCCCTGAATAATAGGAATTAGTGGAAATTTGTAAAAATCAGTCACACTACTACTTTTGTAGAGCCACTCATGGTGTATTTTTTCGAGGGAACAAAGTGCTTCATTCATTAGCAGAGACATAGTCTGTTAGATAGAGCTCACTCATAGCGGGACACACTGGATTGAACCGGGTGTACCATTAATGATTAATCCCCTGTGACTTAGCTAACAAAGCTAGCTGATAAGCTATTTTATCGCACTATCTTCCAATTTACCTAATAACGATGTCTTTGCGGAGATTCTTCAGCGAAACAATCTCGTCAGGCGCTCCAAAGTCTCTACATAGTTGCCTCAATTACTTGCAGTGGCTACAACAAAGATGTGGTCAAATTCTAGCATAGCAGGGGCCTGGGTAATACTGTTAAAGAGCTCCTACATTTGTTAGCATAGCAGGGGTCTGTCATAAAGAGCTCACTCATAGCGTGGGACACCTTTTAAACTGGCTAAGAGTAATTCTCCGTGTCCTAGCTAACAAAGCTAGCTGATGAACTATTACACTGCAATCTCTTCAATATTCCTAATAACGAAGTCTTCGTGGAGATTCTTCAGAGAACCAATCTTTTCACAGGTGCTCCAAAGTCTCCCTTGATAGCTGTCTGTAAGAATGCTGTAGTCGAATTCTAGCACAGTAGGAGCCTGGATAATATTGTTTGCAATATGGAGACCCTGGGCAATTGTTGCCCAAAGCCAACACCTTTTCTTCATGGTTCCGAACAATGACAATGCAGAGCGTTGCCTAGTGCTCACCAGGAAGGCGATGTCCACATTCAGTTTGACCTAGCCTTTGTGTGTTGTTACTTCATGTCGAAATCCTGATACTTCCAAGTCCTAAGATATGTGCAAATTTCAACGCTATTGCAAAAAGCAGTTTCAACTGTTGTTTTATGGTGATCCAAATTCATATGTCGATGTGAAGTGAGCGGCTAACTTCGTAGCGAAACGGAGACCCGTCGCCGGGAGATTATGATTATGTTCTATCTCTATTTTCATGCTTAAATAGGTAAAGTATAACATTAAGGTTTGATGCCATCAGGTGCAACAACCATGCAATGGATGCTTTCATGCAATTCAATACAGCAATAAGGAGCACATGCACCCCATACAATGATGTGAGCACCCCCTGCCTCACAAAGAAATTCCTGGTTCAAGCTGGAACGCAGTTTCATCCCATACAGATAACTCTTTACAGCCACCCATCAATCACTGCCCCGAGATACTCGAAGCTTCTGTTCCCGCAGCTCCTGTTGTGTGAGAGATCCAACTGTCTACTCTATTAATTATTGCCTCATAATCATGCAGTCTACAAGTGTTGCTTCGTGTAGCCACACCCTCTTGAACTCTTCCAATCATGCATGTGCGATAATGTTTGGTCGTTCGTGTTCTGGGCTGACTTCGACAGCAACGCCGGCGCATGCGAGGGGATGGACGCCCTGAGGTCGACGGCGCTGCCTCACCGGCGGGGACGGACCGAGCTCGGAATTTACTGCTGGACTAGTGTCCACGATTGCTAGAGCTGAATCCGACACTTGTTCATTGTTCGATCACAGACTCGAGTTGGCGCTTCCCTCAGTCCATAGAATTGCTGCTTTCACGGCCATTATTGCGACTTTGCGACGGTCAATGATTTGTTTGTGGATTCTGCTAGTGGACATACAGTAGATCCATTGGATGCAGCAGTAAAGCTCGAGAGCTTATGGTTGTGATTGAATGATTACACTTAAACTACAACCACGTATATTTGATTTTCACCCATGAATCAAAGTAACAAGATACTACTCTCTCCGTAGCAGATCATAGGATGCAATTTCAAAACCAGATTTTTCCAAAATATATGATGCAATTTAGCAATTAATACCCATTTTAATTACGCATGTTGCTTCCCTCCACCAATCATCATGTGTTTTATTTAAAATTCCAATTAATTAGGCTAATGCATGTGCTATTACAATAAATATTGTATTTAAGAATTTTTCTCACCCAATAGACTCATGCCTTGGTTATAGAGAATTGCTAATTGCATCTTATAAACCGGTATGGAGGGAGTAGATTAGTAGTCTCAAATTACAATTGTTTCCCTTATTTTTTTGATAATTTTTTTTATTACTTAAGAAGTTTAAGCATTACTGACCTCTGCATAACTAAGATGCACACAACCACCAGTACCCAAGTCAAATAGAGAATAAAAAAAGATGAATTGCATATTATAATGAGAAATTGTAGATCCGCCTAAGATATTGATAGGTCTATCTTAAAGTCTTCTTATGTCTTCTTAAAGTCTGGATTGTTTGCGAGCTTTGGGCCACTCCCGCAGTTGGTTACATCTTCACCGGTTACGGTTACCAATAGTTCATTTTCTATTGGTTTCTATGGCCTTTTTGGATTAAAAGAATTACATAGCAATTGTAGAAGATTCTAATACATAGGATTTTTTCTATGGAATGTCTTTGGACTATAGGATTGACCTCATCAAATTGCTAAGGATTTCATTCTTATACCCTCTATTTCATAGGAATCTCAATATAAGCTCAAACCTCATTTATTTTTTTGCTTTGAAAGGTCCAATACACGCACACTATATCTATCTCTACTCTCTCCTCATTTCTATAAATTTTCTGTGTTTGAATCTATGCACCATCCAAAGAAATTGTTTATAAAATTCTTATGTGTTGAAATCCTTTTAAAATTAAGGACATGACATCTTAATTCTTTGTTTTCCTATTTCTACGTTTAAAAAATTCTGCAATCTAACAAAATCCTTGTCAAGATTGGCAATCGGATTAAGAAAAAGTTCTAACCTGGAAGGCCCCGTTGATAGTTTGCTCCTAGCAACAAATTTAACCTAACTAAGAGCATCTCTAACAGAGCACTCAAATCACAGAACCGTAAACGACGCACGCCATAGCAACACCCTTAAACAGATCCTTAAAAAAATACAGCGCAAATCCTGAACCAAAGTCAACACAAAGAAACATCGGTACAGGGCGTAGTAGTTGCTGCTATCTCTTCCTCCTCTAGCCTCTCGCTCCTCTGGCCACCGCTGCCCCGCGACCCGCCGCCTCTGCCCCTCGACCCGCCGCCGCCTCCTCGACCCGCCGTCGGGACTCCTCTTCCTGTCAGCAGCCATCGCAGCCGAATCCCTGGTCCTGGTGGTGGTCTGATCCGCGAGAGAATCGCCGGTCCTCCCCGCCCTTGGCTCGAGCTGGAGGGACGAGGAAAGGTTCCGCATTGACGGCCACAAACCATCGGGAGCCCGTCCACCGCCGGAGGACAGCCTCCTGGGCGTGCTCTGCGTCTCTGAGACGGCGTCGCGCACGGGCGTGGAGGAGCTGGAGGAGGACGAGGAGGGGTTGGAGGGCGCAGAGGAGGGCGACGTCAGGGCGGAGATCCTCGACCCCCCGCCGCCTCTGCCCTCGCAGGTGCCGCCCCTCGACCCGCCGCCGCTGCAGGTCCTCGCGGGCGCCGCCGTCTCTGCCCTCGCACGCGCCGCCGCTAGTTCCCCTCGCGGGCTTTATTTTTCCCCGATTCCGGCTGATTCCGTTGAGTTTGGTGGAAAACTGTCGAATTCCGGCAAGGCTACCGCGGGTGCTGAATGTTCAGCCCGCCAACACCTCTCGGGTTGACAGGGCCCTTCGGTTTGACCGCGAAGCATGATATTCACGGTTACACGGGCTGAATTCCCAGGTCCCCTCAAAATCATTTATGGGTTGGTGACTTTTAGAGGTTATGCTATTTTCATTTTTGAGGTTTTCGACCCGTGTATGGCAGTTATTTTACAGTTCCACGCGGTTTGAGTGCTCTGTTAGAGATGCTCTAATACAAGGTATTCATATACCACTGAATTTTGCTCGGAAGTCTGCCCAAACACCTCCAGATTACGGGTTCGGACGAAGTAAAATCAGCCCCGTAGATGGGCCTGTGCAGGGCCCCAAATCGATATCGGCATCATCATTGACACGATCTCCGTAATACAACACACGACATTTTTTAATGGATCAGAGGAGTGCTAAAAATGTAAATAAGCTAAGGATTCAAGCTAGATGGGCTGCATGCATCACCGCCTCCGATTCCACCACAATGCAGCGCATTGAGGGGAAATTGCAGCTCTAAACATCTGGTACTTTCTACGTTTCCTAAAGCAAAGCAGGATAGCTGCATTCAACGAGTTAAGATGTGGCCAAAGGATAGCCGCATTCAACGAATTATTATGAACCAATACATAATAATTGGAAGTACATGTAGAGGGCATCCGGATGAAGAAAAGGAAGCTTCAAAGGTTTGTGTGTATTCGGTTGGTGCGGAGTCAGGACGCATAACAAAACCTTTATTTTCCAAAAACAAAGAAGTGATCTATACTTGTCAGAAATTGTGATGTAAAGTAGTTCAAAAGTTAATGACAGACAAATGCCTCTGAATACCGTAGGTTCTACGTGCCTCACAATATAAATATGCAGGCATCTTACTCACCGCATCCTTAGGTTTTAGTACGCGATGACAGGAACCAACCAATTGCCCACCTTTTCTTTCTCTTTAGCAAAGTTCAGAAATTGTAAGTGAAAGGATAAAGGAGTAGGAGGAGTAAAATGACCGGTCTATGGTGTGTGTGTGTGTGTTGGGGGGGGGGGGGGGGGGGGGGGATATGAGGCATCGGGATTATAACTTGCTCACAATTGATTCATCTATGTAAGACTACTAGAAGAGCTCGGTAATTTGTGCCATCAAGAGAACCGAAACCAGCTTGAACTGAAGCTGTCGGAGTTGTTCCTTCTTCTTCAGCAAATACGTACCAGGCTCTTTGGACAACTCCTTCAACTGAACGAACACGAAACATTGTGGGAAAGCTAAGTACTCCATCATGACTGGACATTATAAAACAATTGAATGAATGAACATAGGACTGGAAACTTGTGGCTTGAGAACTAAATGAGAGGTGCCCACTGCAACCACCATGACTGGGCTGCACTTATTAACAACGATAATCACTAATCATCACCAGTTGACCATCTTGCAGTTGAGCCTGATCTCCACCGGTGTCCCCTTGGATGGCTGTATGTTCCCCATCTTTATCATGGCCTTTGCGAAGTCCTTGGCAAAGATCTTACCATACTTACTATACATCTCCACTAGATGGTCCTGAGACCCACCGGAGCCGTAGAGTGTCTGATCAGAGGTGAGAAGGCCACGCCGCGCGATCAGGTTCTTGTAATAGGCGTTGTCAAACCTCATCGGCGTCTGCTCGTCAAATGGCGCCATGCTCCCGTCTCTGTCGTCACCGGCCGGACACGTCTGCCGCCTGGTCTCCGCGAAGGAGTGGTCGATGTCGTCATCACCATTGACACGATCTCTGTAATTCACGCAGTTGGCCATCCCGACAGTGTGCGCGCCGGAGAGCGCGGTCATGTCGCGGGCGTTCAGGCCACGCTTCTCGAAATCGGAGACGAGCGTGGTGTAGTTGTCGTGAGGGCTGGGCAGGTCGTCGGCGCCGTCCTTGTCGGCCCTGCGTGAGTCCTTGCGGCCGACTGGCATGTTCCAGCTGGGACCTCCCAGCATGCTCACGGCGTCGCGGGAGGCGAGGGCGATTATGTCGGAGCAGGAGACGGTGGCCGGGCAGTCGTGCTCCAACACCGACTTGATCTCGTCGATCACCTCGTAGCCGCGGAGAGAATCGTTGGGCAACGCGTCCTTCTCGCTCTTGGAGAAGGGCGTGCTATCCAGGAGAACGGAGGCATCACATCCCTGCATATAAACCAACATTTAGTATCAGTTTCAGGTTCACTGACTACGGATAACCGGGTGATCATGCAAGATGGTACACGAGTGTAGCAGATGGTACGTACGTTGACGAAGCAGTCGTGGAAGAAGAGGCGGAGGATGGCGGGTGCCACCGTCCTATCGCCGGCAACCGTGTTCGCCATGACCCTCCGCACGACGCGCTGCACGTTGGGGCACGTCTTGTCGTAGTACCTGGATGAGAGCTCGTGGTCGTGGTCGCCATTGGCGGAGGATACGAGAGCAGCGAAGAGGAGCAAGGCAAGTGCCACCCAAGATTCACCTCTGGAGAAAGCCATGTCTTGTGGTGTCAACAAGGCGATCACTCGATCGATCAAGTGCTTCTGAGGCAACTGCGGTGAAGCTGGGAAACCGAGAATTTCAGGAACAATTGCTGTAGTGTAGAAGCAGCTGGTTTAGCTTGGTTAACTGCAAGCAGGTTGCGGTGGATGAGTGCGTTGAATCCTGGAATGGATGCATGTTTATATAGCTTCCTGGAGCAGCTCGGGTCTACCTCGTGCTTGTTACGCGGGATTCTGACGAGGTCAGGAGACTCGCGGCCAGCCGAAAGAAGAGAACAAAAGAGGATATACTAGCTAGTAGACAAGTTAATTATAAAACACTTGCAGTAGCTAGCGTTGGGGTTCGTTGATTTGAGTCTTACAACCACGCGTCACATCGTAAACTTGCAGTTTCAGTCGGCACGATCGAGATTTGTGCTCTCTCAATAAGGAGGGCATGATTGGTTTCTACAGTTGATCCGGTGATTCGCTGATTTTCGAGCATCACGCAAGCGTGTGCACGTGAACTCGTTTATGAAGATCGTTTTTCAATGTTGGGCATTTTATATAACGGTGCTAAAGCTTCTGTTGACAAAATCCTGAAATTGTTTATATTAAAAAAAATCTATGTAATTGATAGATCGAGAGTATGGCATATATAGTGGGGGTGACGTCAGTCTTCCCTTATAGATGCTACGTTGGATTTTTACTTAGGTGGAGTAAAGAAAATTATGGGAGAGGAAGTTGTCTTCCCTAAGCTAGAATTTTTTGATAAGTCGAGGCAAGGTTTTTTACAACCAATCAAAATGTACTTTTGAATGGAGGATGGATAAATCATGTATGCTTGATATTTTGCGCTGACAAACCTTATTGGTTTGTTTTAGGTTATTCAAGGGTTTTATTTATATCTAAATAATAAATAAATTATGTCAAGAGTGAATGATGGATAGATGTCCCAAAACGACCATACCGTTTAGATATAAAAAAAGCATACGCTGCTAAATAGCCTTGTGATATCCTTAAGTTATATATACAAGCTAAATACTTGTGTAGTGCTACGGATCAACAAATTAATTTGCCTCGCGTCAAACCATAGTTGTTGCGTTCCTCAACACACGCTTAACATGTCTCAGCCGTAAAAATCAGAGTAAGTAGCTTGTCACCATGGAGATACATTTTTCACTCGCTTTCTATCAAGTTTGCACATATTTCGGGTATTTTTCTCAACACCACACTTCCCCTTCTCCACTCACTAAGGCGCACAAAAACATCGTCTCTACCTCAAGATCCACTGCATTATCAAATCCATTTGTCTAGTCCAGGTCCACCGCCCGCTCCGTTCCTCTGCCACGCCCTAATCGGTTGAACCCGCTGAATCATGTCCGAAGATGGACCAAGAATATCCATCACCTATTTTCATGCAGTGTTATTCCCTACTTCATCTTGGTGTGTTTTCCTGGCATTGACTACTTATTGCACTATAACATAATAGCCTACTAGTAGCATGTCATTTTTGCTACCAGTGGTGTGTATGCCGTGTTTGGTAATGAGACGAGTGATACGGAATCTTATGCTAACAGATTTCTAATATATAAGAGAAAACAAACATTTTATAAAAAACTAGCACAGTGGCCGTCGTAAATGCGAGGGCATTGTCTGTTTATGTTTGAAAAATAATTTCATAGTTTTACAAATATTTGATGTATGTTTGTCGATACAAATATATGGTTATTAGTCACAACATATGAGTGGTAGTCCTTGACTTGCAATTCAATGGTTGGATGCAACAACAAAGGGCATATGAGTAGTTTGTGTTAGGAAACATCCTTTGGAGGCTCATTGTGTCGTTTAGATGTTGTCGAAGGAGTAGAGTTTAAGTTTGTCTTTAAAACAGAAGGGGTTTAATTAATTGAACATCATTGATTCGTGTTGGAGCTCTCTAGTAATGGATAATGGGTTGTCATTCTTTTCATTTTTAAAGTAAGTGTTATGTGCATCCTTTAATTTTCTTGTGTAGCTCTTATGTATAATAAATAGTTTGTCATGAATAATTTAATTGATCTTATGTATAATAAATAATTTCACGTCCAAACACACACAACATTATAGTTAGGACAATAAAATAGGAGAATTTCATTTTACCTCGTCGATACATTTCTTCTTCTCATTGGTTGTCTGAAGTATACAATGACGTTTTCACTTTCCATTTTTAATACATGGTATTTTGGACAGACATAGTGTGGAAGATGTAGGTTTACAACTATTTATTTATTTATTTATTTTGAATCAATTGTCCTAAGTCATTATATGGTTTCACTTTTGGGGCCTGACATATCTCTATATCGGTCTTAGATCTCACATAAGTAATTAGGAGTACCCTCATTTTTGTAATTGGGAGTAATTCCCAAACTTAAAGTGTGTTAAAGTAAAGCAAAGTCTACAGCATGATAATTGTATGGGGATACGTCCGTATAATGCTTTCATACAAATTTAAAATCAATTTGTTGGTATTACCAAGAACACGCCTAATAACCAACTGAAGGAGATATGCCCTAGAGGCAAATAAATAAGTAGTATTTATTGCATTATCTCATAAGTTTATAATATGTTTGTGTATTATGCTATAACTGTATTAATCGGAATTATTAATACACGTGTGATACATAGACAACCAGGTCCCTAGCAAGCCTCTATATGAGCTAGTCCATTGGGCAACAGTTGATCGAGATTCCCGATCAAGGAGAATGACGTCGGTTGACAATGGGGTCATCTTGTTCGTTGAATAAGATGATGGACATACGCAAAGTATTGCAATAAGATCGTATTATGATGTTTGTCATTTGCAATAGATAAGAATATGGTAGCTTATTCCTTAGACCGTGAGACCGTACTTATTGATGCTTCGTAGGGGTGCTTTGAGAGCATCAAACGTTGTGTCTTATATAGCATGACAATAACGGTGTCCATCTTGGGTATTCCGAAAGAGCATCGAGACGTTAGGATCAAGAGCGGGATTTGTTCATTCTTGTAATGGAAAGATACTCTGGGTCCACTCGGTGATATTGCATCTATATAGCTACGCAGCTTATGACTAGGTCATGGAGATGTAATATCGCAGACGAGTTAATAACCTTCGTCGGTAACGAGATACAACAAAGACATCGGTGTGTCTACGATCATATCTCGGACAAGGTAGTATCGCAGAGACAAAGGGAATGAATATCATATTTATGGTTCAATGACGATATTCGTAGAATGCACAGGGGTCGTCATATACTTCCAGGTATCCCTGACGGTCATTGGTGAGCGGAGTGTCTCAACCATGTCTGGAGTGTTCTCGAACCGTAGCGTAACAAACTTAAGGTCTTAGCGACACCAGGAGATAGGTTCTGGAATATTATAGGAATTTGTTGGAGAGAGAGAAATGATCCGGAAAGAGTTCCGGGGAGGTCTGGAATGGTTACAGGGATGTCCGAAAGTTGTTCGGGTGATTCCGAAATAGTTTCGGAGTCATGGGATATTGAATTATATATAAATATATTAATTATGAATTAATGGGATTTTTATATTAATTAAATAAAGGAAAAAGGGGCTCCCACCTACTCAGGGCCCAAGAGGGGGGAGCCGCACCAAGCAAGGAAGGGGAGGCTTGCGCCCCCTAGTTTCCGGATTCGCTCCGCCTTACAGCCTTGCTTCCAAGGGGGGTTCGGCCGAACCCCCCCTCCCCTCTCCTCCTTTAGTCCCACATGGGGGAGCCAGGGGGTTTGCACACCCCCTTCCCCCTTTATATACCAAGGCATATTAATTGGATTAATTCATTGGAAAATACAATTAATTGTATTGCAGGCCGGCCGAGCTGTTTCTCCGCCCGTTTTGTCCCCTCTCTCCACCTAAGCTATACCGCTGGGCACCGTTGCTCTGCGGGATTCCAGATAAGATCTACCCCTGCGATTTCAGCTGGATCTGAATGACCGGGGGTTGTCGCTAAGCTCCGTATGTTTGTGAGTGCTCGGAGGTAACTCTTTTTGAGGAGCCTGGGCGACGTCGTCTCGCCCCTGCAGCCACCGCGCCGCCTCCCCCCTGCCGCCGGCGCGCCCCCCTGGTGCCGGCGCCCCGCCTTCTTCCGCCCGACGCCCGTCGACGCAGATCATCGTCGACACCCCGGCGTCATCGACTTCATCATCGCGGCAAGTTCTCCGTGACCTCGAGGTCGGCTACGTACGACTTCATCGTCAACGCTTGTGCGGGAGCGTAATCCCCGCTATCGGTCTACATGGAGGTAATGTAACCCGTTCCGCCACCGTTATCACATGTACTAGATAGATAGATCCTGGCTAGTTAGGGTTTCGTACGCTAGAAAAATTATTGTTTTATGCACCGTAACCCCTTCAGTGGTATCAGAGCCGATCTATGCGTAGTACTGCTGGTACGGTTAGAACTCATGTTGAATGAGGGCGTCTTTCTTATATTTGCTACCCTCTAGCGTGCACTTGCGATGCCTTCGGTATTGAGTTGATGAAGCGGCCCAGACCGACTTTACGCGTACGCTTACATGAGACTGGTTCCACTTCTGACATACGTCTTGCACCGTATCTGTGGCTGGCGGGTGTCTGTTTCTCTCTCTTTAGTCGGCAAATCATTTTCAATGGAGGGCCCGAAAGGGATGCTTAAACATGCAATTATACGATCGACGTTGTGGTACAAAGTTCGTAGGTAGGGAAGCGATTCTCTTACGAATAAGTCTATATACCACGTAAAACTTGCAAAACTAAATAAAGCTAGAGGCGTCTAACTTTGTTTTGCAGAGGCGTTATTTTATGTGACATGGTTACGGTAAGTTTTGATATTACTCGTACTGTCGGAGGCAATGGAGGGCTCTGTAGACTCGGAGCCATGTCGGGGCGCCGGGGGCCAGGCACATGGCGCCATGAAGGTCCAGGCGCATCGACCATGTCACATCGCACTTCATTGCATCATTATTGTGTGCTGTTGTGTGTGCATCCTATTGATTGCTTATATGCTGGATATACAACGATAGCATCATAAATAGGATGGTCCCTAACAAATACCAAAATTGTGTTCTCCCTCGTTGCGCACCACCAAGAAAGTTCTACGTTATGAGGCAGGCCGTGATGATCGGGTGTCACACATCTCGTCGTTCGCATACAGTGGGTGTAAGCCATGTTGCACGCGCAGGGTCTTCGAGGTTTGATTGGCGATCCTAGCATATCCAGAAATATGGCCTCGGAACACGGGAAGATCGAAAGATCGAGCACGAGTCACAGAGTTGTTGTGATCGACATTTTATGTCCACCTTTGAAGCTATGCTGCCGGCCGTGATGATCGGGGGTGGTGTGGTGGATGAGGGTCGTGTAATCGCCATTATTATTTTTAGGGATAATAATCTTGGTGTGGTGTGTTTTAGATAATAAGATTATAAAACTAAAACTCACCTACATATTATAAACTTTACCTTACCTCTTTTGCGATCACATCTGTAGACTACGCAACTATACTTCGGTTACTTTCTCAAGAGCCCGGATGCTACCTTAGAAGCCGACGGGTCCAACTTCATCAGATGGTACAGGGGTTTTAGAAACATTCTCGAACACAACAACATTCTATATGTTCTCGATGAACCGTTAGGAGAAGGACCAGAAGATTCTGCTAGCGAGGAGGAGGAAGATGATTTCCGTAGGCGTCGAGACATATTCATTGAAGTGGAGATCACCATGACCGTATGCCTGGCACCCGAGTTGAAAGAGTTGTTTCGACGCAAGGAGCCAAGCGTCATGATTGATGCGATAAAGACACACTTCGGGGATGAATTAAAGCGTGAGCAATTCAGGCAGCTTAGAATGTTCCAGACCATTCACATGGAGGAGCATACCTGTCTGAAGACACATTTGAAGAGATTGTATGACATCTACTTCCAGCTGACGATGGTCTTCGATTACTGGATGGCAGATTCTTGTGCCATTCGGACTGTCGTGATATCTCTACCTCCTAGCTATGAGAAGCATGTACGCAAGTACATTTTGAAGGCCGATGATATGAACTTCTACAAGTTTGTGTCTGAATTCAAATCTCTGAAGGTTGATTCCATCGAAGGAGAGATCTTCGATGCTACAGGTATATATTTGATATATACAGAATTATGAATTCACCTCTTGATATATGATGAAGTATTTGATACTTGTTCTGTTTGTGAAACAGGTCCTAATTATCACATATATGCGGCGCAGTTTGATGTGACCTGGCGCTGAAGCTGGTGATCAAGGAGTTGATGGCCATTTGGTGTTCACGTCCTCAAGTTATCATAGTTATCATTAATAGTTTTTGATAAGATCTTTTGTAATAGTGAGCGAGTGTGTGTGTCTTGATTGTTGCAAGACAAAGTTATTCATGTAATAAGACAAGTTCAGTTGTTTTATGTTATGGAACAAGTCAGTTGTTTTATATTATGAATAAAGATTCCACACCTCAGTTACATTGATTGTATGACAAGTATTCATAATTGTAGAAATGATAAAATAGCGTGTCCTGTGAATAAGAGTTCTATTACTAGAACAAACACCATCGAATTTAGTCATAAAGGCAATGAAAGAAGTAATGGATAATTTTGGTCCATTTAAGTATTTCGAGTGCCAAATTGATTAAGTTTGAAATGCAGTATTGAAGTTACAATACTAGAGGAAATTGATTGAGAGTCATTTTTAATGATTAATCAATGGTGTTATTGCATGATCCGAATTCTTTCATGATTTTGGTAAATAGGAGTATTTGCCCGATAAATTATGGAGTCTGAAATTAATTTGATAATAGATCAAATGGGGTTTTTCAGAATAAAGATTAGTGAATATTGTATTCACAAAATTCGATCAAAGGACAATATTTTTGAATTATGGTTTCAACACAAAAGACGTGTGGAAATTTGTTTCACAATATTATAATGTCATATATAGTGATATGTGGGGAATTATAATCATGCTCTATTTTAAATAAAGTATGGTCTGTCATAATCAGTCTTAGAATCTCTTAATATGTTCGAAACATTATAGTCGATGTCCACTTTAGAAAATAGATGTTTTTCTCAACAAGAATTCATGAGATCGACAGTTGTGTCGACATGTATATTGTGACGCCCTAAAATCGGTACTATGTAGATTTAAGCGCTCCCGCCAAAATCCGCATAATAACGATTTTAGGTCGCCCACTAGACATAATGTGCACGCCGAAACATGCGCATTATGTGGGTGGAATTGTGATAACATTACAACAGTTCCGATACATCCACAAATACAACAAAGATATAATTACAACACCGACTCGAACGAGTCAAGATACAAATATTACAATACAAAGATTCAAATGACAGCGAAAGCGAAAAAGTATCCGACTACGGATAAGATGCAAATCGGACTAAGAGTCCTGAAGATAAGCAATGACGCCATATCCCTGCCCAGCCAAGCCGGAGGGATTCCCAAGCTAACGTCGTCTGACTTCAAACCTGTTAACTGCACATAAAGCACATCCCAAAAGAGGGTCAGGGCACTCCCTGGCAAGCAAAACCGACTTGCCTACTTTCTACACCATCTCCCAAAATATAGGGGAGGTGGACTTAGCGGCAGCAGCACTAGCAACCTAAATAGACACGCTACAACTTCCGTCTAATCAGAGAGGGATAAGAGAGCGCATAAGTAACCATCTACAACTAACACCAAACATAACCCATTCTCGAATTAACCCCCTCAACCAAATATGAGGAAGCAATTCGGGAAACTCACACATTGAACAATTTTATTTATAATTTATTGTGAAAGTAATTCTATATTACTAATCAAATTAATTAACATTAATTAGGTGCAAGTTGTCTAGATCTTGTTAGCCAGCATCATCACCAAAGTCGTCCATAACCGTGGACACGGCTCATCGATAAGATTATACCCTGCAGGGGTGCACTACTGTACCCATACTCGCATGATCAACCCAAGCAAGCATCAGGGCTTCTCAACACGACTTATTCCTTCACTACAGCAAGTCCAAGTGCCACCCATATGAGTTGTTACCCGCGTCAAGAGTCCGGCCGAATCTCAATTGCGGACTCATTAGTTTGTGTCCACGCGCCATGCGGCTCAAACCACAGTAGGAACTGTCCGCTTCGCGCGCACCACACCTATATGACCCCCCGTATCACATACCCTCTCATCATCATCATCATCATCATCATCATCATGCACATGCATATGAGCAAATGGAAAACCCGAACTACTTGCGGCACATGGACAAGCTGTAGATCCGTTCAAAGTCGAGGGGGGCTTCATAGGGCCTCCCACAAGTGGTTAGTGCGCTCAAAATTGGATCCGAGGACAAAATCTCAGTTCCTAGGTCGACACTGAGCAGAACAAAGCACCTCGCAAGGCCTTCCGCCTGGTGCCTTATCTTTTAATTATAATACCCCAATATAAAACAACATTTTATTAAGGTAGAATATTCTATCATACTAAGCAGATGAAACATAAGACCAACAGACGACTCGCACAAACAACTCTAAGCATGCGCTACGACTCGCAAGGCCAACAGATAACCAAACAACAGGTGATGGGATGTGGGAATAAAGCTATATGGGCTGCTGGATAAACATGTGATGGGATCGCGATAAGAATCGAATACTAGGGTAGCAGAGATCAACGGCAGGAATGAAAGACAATGTATAGGTAAACAAGCAAACTTTGCTTGCCCGGAATCCCGCATGGAAGCAGATCTTATCGGTGCTCACACATCTCAACGTAGTATCCGCGAAGAAGCAACAAACACTGTAAAGCGCAAAAGATGCATTTTATAACTACGACAAAGATCCAGCATGATCATGTGAGAATGATGTATGACATGGCAAGATGCAATACAAAAGCAATTAATCCAAATTAAGCGGGAAAACAATCCCGACAATTAATATTTAGGTGCAAGTTATTTATTTACCATCAATATTAAATGTTGGTTAGCATGGCAACACATGGCATGGGTGATCTAAATAAATTAAATGGAATAGGGCAATATATATTTATTACCCCTAACATTCCATGTTTAATTATTTAGTTGCAAATAACAATTTACACTAAGCAATTATAATAAAAGATGCAAAATGGCATACAAATTTCATATTAATGTTTATTGCATTTTTCTGATATAAAAACATATAAAGATTATTTTATTTGGAGTTATAGAATTAAAGTTATTGCATTTATAAGTTCAGGGGTGTTTCTGAAAATTACAGGACCTATTCGTGATAGAAGAAGTGTCGGTGGGGGCTAAGACGTGAACACAGGGAGCACAGGGGGCTCGGTGCGAAAAGTTCTAGATCCAGATTTCTCCTCGGCTTTTCTCACCCGGGGGAACTCTACTCGTGAGACTGACCGTGGGACCCGAGACGCCACGTAGGCGGGGTGTGTTGCGCTGGCCTCCGCGGTCACTGACCAGCGGCGCCCGCATGTCAGCGAGTGAAGAGAAATTAAAAAGAAGGGCAATTATTCGCAACGCGCCCCGGGACGAATTCGAACCCGCGCCCTCGTGCGGGTAGAGCGATGGCTGCGCTAGCCACTAGGACCGAACGGTGTTGGTGTTCAAACTGCAGCGCTTTTGGTTTTGTAGCTGGTACTACTGCACAACACCTGACGAAACTAAACCATGTACGAGCACAGATGTACGGCGGAGAAAAAGAAACCGACGGCGTCGACCACGGGCGGGCGGCGCCGGGCGTGCTCGAGCGCGGGATTGGTGCGGGGAGTGTTGCGGTGCAGTGGAAGAGATACCCGAGCTGGGGGGAGGAATGAGTCCAAAAACCGGAGCTTTAGAGGTCCGGCCATGGCTATGGCGGACCGAAGGAGTCCGGCGATGGATTCGTCGATTCCGCCGTCAAAAGAGAGGGGGGCAGGCGGGGATTGGACCGGGAGCTCACCGTGGAGGTGCTCGATGGAGTTGTTGGTGCTCGGGAAGTTGGGGACGCCGGAATTCGGAGGCGGAGGCTCGCTGGCCGCGGGGAAGAAGGGGACGGCGTCGACGTGCACCGCGTCTCCGCGTCGAATTCGTTCGGTGGAGGAGCTTGACGAGGGGGTCGCGCTGCTCCGGTGCTCCTCCTCGGTGCTTCGTCGGCTTCGGAGCGGTGGGGGATGGCGTGGTGGTCTCCGGTGAGTTTTGGTGGGGAAGGAACAGAGAAAGAAGAAGCGGAGAAGAAGAGAGGGAAGTGGCGGCGCGGCTGCGAGGGAGGAGAAGAAGGGCTAGGGTTCGGAGAAGAGGAGGAGGGGCGGCTTTAAGGTGGGGAAAAGGTGGAGGTGGGGCGCACCATGGCCGGCTCTGTCTCTGCGCCTCGCTGTAAAGGGGAAGAAGACGACATGAGGGGAAGATGGGCCATGAGGAGGTGGTCTGGGTGTTGGGTTTTTGGCCCAGTTAGAGTTTTTCTTTTCTGAATCTTATTTTTTGGTTTAAAACTTTTCTGTTTTTCTATTTTTAAAGCAAAATAGAAAAGGAAAATGAATTAGGATATTTTACAAAATAGTTTTAGTTTTGAAATAGGCAATTTAATAAACCAGTTTTATAATATTTGCAAAAGATTTAAAATACACATTTTAATTAATTTGAAAAGCATTTGAATTCAAATTGTGTGATTTGAATTTAAAGGGAGTTTAAATTTAAATGCAATAAATTAAATGAAGTGACCAATGCATGACGAAATGATGACATGATGATGCACAAAAGAAAAACAACAAAAAAACTAATTGGGGATAAATCCCGGGGCGTTACATATATGATTATGCGATAAATCGGAATATACATGAGTGGTTCTTTGTAGATTGCTCGCATTGGATGAGAGTGTATTCCAAAACCAAATAGAAACAAAACTTAGTTTGTTGTCTATGTAATTCCGAGGAAAATATGATTTTTCGAATTATGGTTTGTGGATTGGAATTAGAAGCTTGAAATAAAGTGTCAGACCTATGTTGGAAGGTGTTCCAAAGAGTATATGTCTGCTAATGAAAATTTGGTGATTAAGAGTGAGGGAGACTAGAAAATTGTTTTCTGCTTGCAATCCTCTTCATAAAGATCATAATATTTTCATGAAAGAAACTTCTAAATAAAGTGTTGTTATATTTAATATTGCTGTCAGGTCACATCACTGTATTAAGTGTTTCAGATCTTGTTGACAGATCAAGGTGCACTATATGTATACAAAGAAAGTTGAGAAAATATCAGAGTACGAACAAAGGCTTTTTGAGCCTGGAAATCCAAGTTGCATTTGAAAGGATTAAGAGAGTAATTGTTGCTGCAATTCTTATTAGAGGAATAAGATTGTTTAATCGTCATATAAGGTGTTATATGAGAAATGTGACTATAAGAAAGACGCGGTGGCATGTCTTGTCAAGAAATGTGTCTTGGACAAGATCAAATTTGTTGACTACATTTGTGTAGACATGCTTGAAGTCTGAGCGATTTGTATTAATGTAATACTGTAGTTTGTATTAAATTCGAATTGGTAGTATATCAATGATTTTGGTTTGACCAAAATGTCGATTTGAGTGGGAGTCATAGTTAGTTCACTCAGGTGAAATATGTGAAGAACATATTTTTGAGTGGGAGCTTAGGAACTCAAATATGTGGATAACATGTTTTTGAGTGGGAGCTCGTGTTGTCAAATATGTGGAGACATAATTTGAGTGGGAGCCGAATTCATTTTGTGTATTTAACACATTGTGAGATTGTACCGATAGAATAGGATGAAGTTGTGAAACTATTTGAAAGTTAGTGTCTATTTTGAAATAGAACGGGAATTTTAAATAGTTAGTCGAGTTGTTTTGGATTATATCTGAGGAGTCAGAATAGAATCAAAATGATGGTCCTTTGAAATCCAATTGATCATTAAAAGTAATGATGCATGAAAGTAATGGTTGTATGACATGTGGGTCTATTATGTAATATTAGACATCATACAGAAACCATATTACCTGCTCGATGAAATATAACCGATGTTCTTGGAAGAAGAGCAGTTATAAAAGTAAATTTAGAATTTACTGTAAGTAGAGGTGTGTTAGTTGTTGGATTGACATTAGAATGTCAAGTTTTCTACATTGGTGTGAGAGTATGTAGATATCGCGAGTTTGTAATTGTTACAAGGGCTCTCTATGGCTGAGTGTGTTTTTCAGGGCAGTTATCTGGTTAGTATAATCAGAGTAAGCGCTGGGAAACAGAAGTCTCACTTAGTTACGGTATTTGCATATATGTTGTTGGACAACATGGTGATATCAAGCAAGTTGATGTCAGTGAATCGCAAAAGCATGTAC
Organism: Poa annua; assembly: GCA_026929855.1. Lineage (NCBI taxonomy): Eukaryota > Viridiplantae > Streptophyta > Magnoliopsida > Poales > Poaceae > Poa > Poa annua. The sequence continues at coordinate 87,649,882 of CM049430.1, forward strand.
AATCATGGATTGTGCAGTAACACTCTTCCACAAGCATGCATTATCAAATGATTCTTATTTGAGAAGGGATTCTGATAAAGTAAAATGCAGCTAGTTTATTTGTACTCTAGTGCAAGTGGGAGACTGAAGGAGATATGCCCTAGAGGCAAATAAATAAGTAGTATTTATTGCATTATCTCATAAGTTTATAATAGGTTTGTGTATTATGCTATAACTGTATTAATCGGAATTATTAATACATGTGTGATACATAGACAACCAGGTCCCTAGCAAGCCTCTATATGAGCTAGTCCATTGGGCAACAGTTGATCGAGATTCCCGATCAAGGACAATGACGTCGGTTGACAGTGGGGTCATCTTGTTAGTTGAATAAGATGATGGACATACGCAAAGTATTGCAATAAGATCGTATTACGATGTTTGTCATTTGCAATAGATAAGAATATGGTAGCTTATTCCTTAAACCGTGAGACCGTACTTATTGATGCTTCGTAGGGGTGCTTTGAGAGCATCAAACGTTGTGTCTTATATAGCATGACAATAACGGTGTCCATCTTGGGTATTCCGAAAGAGCATCGAGACGTAAGGATCAAGAGCAGGATTTGTTCATTCTTGTAATGGAAAGATACTCTGGGCCCACTCGGTGATATTGTATCTATATAGCTGCGCAGCTTATGACTAGGTCATGGAGATGTAATATCGCAGACGAGTTAATAACCTTCGTCGGTAACGAGATAACAAAGACATCAGTGTGTCTACGATCATATCTCGGACAAGGTAGTATCGCGGAGACAAAGGGAATGAATATCATATTTATGGTTCAACGACGATATTCGTAGAATGCACAGGGGTCGTCATATACTTCCAGGTATCCCTGACGGTCATTGGTGAGCGGAGTGTCTCAACCATGTCTGGAGTGTTCTCGAACCGTAGCGTAACAAACTTAAGGTCTTAGCGACACCAGGAGAAAGGTTCTGGAATATTATAGGAATTTGTTGGAGAGAGAGAAATGATCCGGAAAGAGTTCCGGTGGTCCGGAAGGAGTTCCGGGGAGGTCTGGAATGGTTCCAGGGATGTCCAAAAGTTGTTCGGGTGATTCCGAAATAGTTTCGGAGTCATGGGATATTGAATTATATATAAATATATTAATTATGAATTAATGGGATTTTTATATTAATTTAATATTAATTAAATAAAGGAAAAAGGGGGCTCCCACCTACATGGGCCCTGAGAGGGCCCAAGAGGGGGGAGCCGCACCAAGCAAGGAAGGGGAGGCTTGGGCCCCCTAGTCCGAGTTGGACTAAGAGTGGGACAAGCCCAAGGGGGGTTCGGCCGAACCCCCCCTCCCCTCTCCTCCTTTAGTCCCACATGGGGGAGCCAGGGGGTTTGCACACCCCCTTCCCCCTTTATATACCAAGGCATATTAATTGGATTAATTCATTGGAAAATACAATTAATTGTATTGCAGGCCGGCCGAGCTGTTTCTCCGCCCATCTTTGCCCCCTCTCTCCACCTAAGCTATACCGCTGGGCACCGTTGCTCTGCGGGATTCCAGATAAGATCTACCCCTGCGATTTCAGCTGGATCTGAATGACCGGGGGTTGTCGTTAAGCTCCGTATGTTTGTGAGTGCTCGGACGTAACTCTTTTTTAGGAGCCTGGGCGACGTCGTCTCGCCCCTGCAGCCGCCGCGCCGTCAACGCTTGTGAGGGAGCGTAATCCCCGCTATCGGTCTACATGGAGGTAATGTAACCCGTTCCGCCACCGTTATCACATGTACTAGATAGATAGATCCTGCCTAGTTAGGGTTTCGTACGCTAGAAAAGTTATTGTTTTCTGCACCGTAACCCCTTCACCAACTACCCACATTCCACATCAATGTGCATTTTTACTGGAAAGTGTTCTTTGCTCTTGAGATCGAGTGCTCCCTCTGCTTAAGAAATTCGAAAGATATTATTGGGAGTTTCAATAAATTCTGAAAATATTATGGATGTATTCAATGGGTATCCCATAAACGTGTAAAATTTCAACTTGAAATGTTTTATATTATGGGCTACAAAAAAGCAAAATATGGTGAAACTTAGATATTTTATAATATGCATATTTAGATCTGCAATTTCTCATTTTATGCAGTTTAAAATACAATGTTTTTGAACTTGCTACTTTTCATGTTTGTGGGATGCACTATTGGTTTCACCCGGATATTTATTTTCAGTAGTTTTATACTAAAAAAAATTGAGGGACCGCTGGATCTCTAGAGCCAAAAGTTCCTACTCATTTTTTACTTGATATCTATATTTTCTTGTGCTCCTATTATGACAATGTCATCAAGCTCTAGAGGAAAATCCAACCCCGTCTTTATACAAATATTTAATATTCTATACAAGTACCAGTTTGAATCTTCATATGATTCCCTTCACTTTCAGCAACTTATAATGTTCTAGAAGGCGAGGGATCTCACTAATCAATCTTCTGAGTGTATTTTAGTTTTGTCAGGTTAGTATGTGATTCAGAACAATCGTGATTTTGTTGGGATGCATTGTCTGAAATTAATGATATTGGGTATTTCTAAGTTACTATGGTCCTCCCATGCATCAATGTTATCACGTATTAATCCTCGAAGCAAGTGGTCGCTCCAATGGCTCATCTTTGTTTTCTAGGTAATTATTGGCAATGTTGGGGATATCGATTATCGGGACCTTATCAGTCGACCCAAGATAAGGGGTAAATCATCCGATTTATCGGTGTATTAGGCGGTTTATCGGCATATCGGCCGATTTATTGGCATATCAGCAGATAAATTGATCGACATATCAGCCAATAAGTCGATCGACCAAGTTATCTTGTCGGTCTGACACTGAGAAACGATCAATCGGCAGATTTATCGGAATATCGGAAGATATCTTGAACAATGATTATACGAAAATGGCAATAACAACATGTCTTATAAATAAATATATTACTTTTCATTAAAAAGAACCCATTTGAATCTTCAAAAGATTCCATTTACCTTAAACAACTTAGAACACTCGAGGAATTGTGGGATTTTACGAATATATCTTGTAAATGTAATTTAGTTATGTCAGATTAATATGTATTCAGAACAATGTAAGTTGGTTGGGATGGTATCGTCTAAAATTAAGGATCTTATAAATATCAAAATTTATCCAGTGCTCTTATAAATATCGAAACTTATCGCGTAGTAATACGCGAAGCAACCGGTTCCCGTGAGACAATTTTTTTCTTATGGTAATTTAAAGAAATCAGCAATGACAACATTTCTTCTGAGCAGTTTGTACTTGAGTACCAGAAACCCATAATCGGTCAGAAACTCTAAGGTTAATAAACATTTACATGTTACATTTTTGAATATTTTTGTTTACTCTAAAAAAAATACTCCCTTTGTTTTCTCATATAAGGTGTATAATTGTTTTCTTCTGAAAAGTCAATATTCACTAATTTTGACCAGGATTTTAGCAAAAACTAATAATATTTTGAATACTAAGAAAATAAAATATGAAAATACATTCCATGATGAATCTAGTGATAATGCTTTGATATGGTAACTGCTAATAACATTTTTCTAGCAAATCTAGTGTAGGTTTTTTTTCTTAACCGACATTTTGTAAATCATTTTCTGAAAAACGTAAGTAACAAATGACAGATCTAATAGTTATGTTTCTTAGTCAGCTACAATCGAGCTATGCTATTTCACGATCTAGTACATCGTTCCTTACGTAAGAAAAAGACTTTACGTAAGTTTTTTTCTGATAACGACACGTCCGGCCAGCCGGACTCCGTCTGTTGGCAGATGGGTCATGCACGTATGTGCATTTTAATCTGATACGTGTCCAGCTGAATAACATGGTTATGTAATTAGTGTATTTCATTTAAATCTTAGCCGTATATTTTTAATCCAACTAGATTAATTAAGAGGATGTAATTAACATGGTGGCTCTATTTATAAACTTATTTTGCTTTTAGTATATAATAGATAACAATGATTGGCGTTAAGATGTCGCAGTGGCACACATAGTTTCTTAGAATTTTGTTTCGACTTGTTTTCACATGACATCATAAATAACCTAGAGACTCATCCAAGTTCTTGAAAAGGTTACAATCCTAAGAATCACCATTCTTGATCTGGCAATGACACACAAAAAATAAAGAGGCAGCGAGTTTGATCTTTTTGTGTAAATGGAATATATCAATATGAAGATGATAGCAATTACACCCACATCCACTGCACTAACATTAAAAAATCACAAGGAAGAACATAGCCATAGAAAAAGCACACAACAACAAATACTCCGCCCAGTGATCAACCAGGTGCAGGAGCTAGGTCCAACCACCAGCAACACAACACTTGGGATGCAAATGATGTTTTCCGATAACGGTGCCTCCGGGAATGGAACATAACACAACCGCTATTGTCACCCAATCTAACTAGAGAATGAGATCATATATTTTCACCTTGGAGAAAGTCCGCCCTCTTCAGACAATGCCTTTGAGAAGAGAGGTTGTAACACCGCCATTAGGAGGTACAACAAATGAAGACTAGACATAGGGTATTCACACGGAAAGTCAAGAGCTCAGTACTCGAAGAGCACCTCAACCATTCCTACTGCCCCTGCTTGCTGACGACGTTGATAAAAATCACCAATCACAAGTCTGACCGCTGGCATGCGCTCGATTTCGACATAGACATCGCCCCAGAAGGGAAACCATTGGCTGTGACGTATCATCTTAATCGCATCCCAAACCTTGTGTTCACCATCACTTAGTAGTGTTTAACTCGACATGAGCCATCAAAAACCCCTTTTATATTACCACCTTTGTGTAGCATCCCAGGATTTAGGGCCCAGAAATAGAGTGGACACAGGAGTGTGCATTGCATTCATGCATGAGAAAATCCAGATAATTTTCGCGCATTTAATTTTCAAAACACTAAGTGATTGAAGTTTCACTTGAGTTGGTGGAATTGAAGTAGAGCATCAACTTGAGCGTTCTAAATTTTGAGATGATCTTGTCTTAGACCTTATTTTGGGTTAGAGATATAGACGATAGAATGTAACACCAAATGAACATAACACCCATACACCAAAACATTACTTAGGAGTTAATGATCAACCTAGTTGTTCTTAGCTATCCTCTGAGCGTCTAATCTCATCAATTGTGCTAGACATACTTCTAGTACATGGAATTTATGATAGTCTTGAATACCAAGAGGATTCACCTAAATCTTACCCTAGATCTTCTTCCTTGATCTAGACATCTTATTTTCTTACCTCCCAATCTTCTCGAAGGCATAAGCAAGAGAAGATTTCAAGAAAGGAGGAACTCAACAAAAAGATTGTGAGAAAAATTCTTTAGTTGGGCAAGTAGACGGGAAACACCAACGTACGAAAAGTTAGATCGTTTTCTGGCAAGTGTTGAATGGGAACAGAAATTTCCATTGGTTATGGTGCATGCAATGACCCGTACGGGGTCGGATCATACGCCACTCCTTTTAGACTCCGGTGATCAAGCTCATAGTGGTAACAAATACCATTTCTCATTTGAATTATCTTGGTTGCGTCAAGATGGTTTCTATGATATGGTTAGCAAGGAATGGCATTCGGTCCAAGTAGGGAATACACCAGTGGAACGTTGGCAAAATAAAATTAGACATTTAAGACAAGTTCTACGAGGGTGGGCCAAAAATTTAGGTGGGGAGTATAAAAAGCTGAGAGATAAATTGTCCTTATTAATTAATGAACTTGATATTAAAGCTGAAACAACTCCTTTAGAGGTAACCGAGCGGGTTGCTAAGAAGGATGCTGAGGTTCAACTTGCGAAAATTAAGAGGGACGAGGAGTCTAAATGGGCGCAGAGGGCCAAAGTTAAACATGTTCAGGAGGGTGGAAACAATACGAGATATTTTCACATAATTGCTAATGGAAAACATAGGAAAAAAATAATTATCCAATTAGAGCAGGATGAAGGTACAATTGTAGGACAAGAAAATCTAAAGGTTTTTATTTCTCAATATTATAAGAAGTTATTTGGAGAACCGGCTCCGAATAATTTTTCCATGCGGGAGGATGTCACTGCGGACATGCCTCAAATTTCCGACGAGGAAAATGAGATTCTGACGGCAGCCTTCACCGAGAAGGAAGTGCTTGATGCTATTAAGAAAATGGAACATAATAAATCTCCAGGACCAGACGGGTTTCCTGCGGAGTTTTATCAAAAAAATTGGTCGGTAATAAAAAGCGATTTGATGGCTATGTTTGCGCAGTTGAAAACTGGAGACTTGCCACTATATAAGCTAAACTTTGGTGTGATCACACTACTTCCCAAAAAGGAAGATGCCAGTAGAATTGAGCAGTATAGACCGATTTTCTTATTGAATGTAAGTTTCAAGATTTTTACTAAGGTAGGAACCATACGGGTGACAACCATTGCTAGTAGAGTAGTTAGGCCAACTCAAACTGCGTTTATTCCGGGAAGGAATATTTTAGAAGGAGTTGTGGTTCTTCATGAGACGATTCATGAAATGCATCGGAAAAAGTTAGATGGGGTTCTATTTAAAATAGACTTTGAGAAAGCATACGATAAGGTCAAATGGTCCTTTCTTCAACAAGTTTTGCGCATGAAAGGTTTTTCAACACAATGGTGTGAATGGATTGCTAGATTTGTTCAGGGAGGGAGTGTTGGAATACGAGTTAATGATGATATCGGTCATTACTTCCAAACACTAAAAGGCCTTCGGCAGGGGGATCCCCTATCACCTCTCCTGTTTAATTTGGTTGCGGATATGTTAGCTATCCTAATTTCACGAGCGAAGGAGGATGGGCAAATTGGCGGATTGGTACCACACTTAGTGGAGGGTGGGGTGTCGGTTCTTCAATACGCGGATGATACGATTTTGTTTCTTGAGCATGACCTTGCGAAAGCCGTGAACATGAAACTGATACTATCCTGCTTTGAACAATTGTCAGGTTTAAAAATAAATTTTCATAAAAGTGAGATTTATTGTTTTGGTAAAGCTAAAGAAGCACAGGATGAATATCGTCATATTTTTGGGTGTGAGGCGGGGACCTTGCCGTTTAGGTACCTCGGCATACCTATTCATTTTAGGAGATTGCTGAATAAATATTGGAAACCGGTGGAGGATAGGTTCGAGTCCAAGTTGGGGTCTTGGATAGGTAAGATGTTGTCATACGGAGATCGTCTTGTCCTAATTAATTCTGTGCTCACAAGTTTACCAATGTTCCTGTTATATTTTTTTCTTATACCTAAAGGGGTTAGGAAAAGATTAGATTTTTATCGATCAAGATTTTTTTGGCAAAGTGATAGTCAAAATAAAAAATATAGATTTACTAAATGGAACATTGTATGTCGACCAAAAGATCAGGGGGGACTTGGTATTGAGGTACTCGAAATTAAGAACAAATGCCTACTAAGTAAATGGTTGTTTAAGATTATGAATGAGGAAGGTGTGTGGCAGGAAATATTAGTAAATAAGTACTTAAGGGATAATACGTTATCCCAAGTACAAGCAAAACCTACCGACTCTCCCTTTTGGAAGGGATTAATGGAAGTGAAACAAGATTTCTTTTCTCGAGGTACTTTTGTGGTTCGGAATGGGCAGCAAATAATTTTTTGGGAAGATACATGGCTAGGGACCGTTCCACTTTCGATGGAATATCCATCACTGTATGCCATTGCAGCTAATAAAAAAGCTACTGTAGCAGACGTGTTAAGTATTGTACCTATCAATCTTTTATTCCGTAGAAATGTTCTAGGTACTAGGAGGACGGCATGGCTAAACCTGGTTGAGCGACTAATGCGAGTTCAACTCAACAATGACGAGGATACTTTTAATTGGAAGTTAACTCCCAATGGAGTATTCTCTGTCAAGACGATGTATGCTGACATGTTAAATGGCCACACAATATTCTTACGAAAATATTTGTGGAAACTGAAGATTCCGCTAAAGATTAAGATTTTTCTTTGGTTTATGCAAAGGAAAGAATTGTTGACAAAGGATAATCTTAAAAAGAGAAATTGGAATGGGTGTACAAAATGCGTCTTTTGTCATTCGGATGAAACAGTAAACCATCTATTCATTTCTTGTTCATTTGCTCAGAGTGTTTGGAGATTATTTCATTTCACGTTCAATTTGTACCCCCCACAACTAGTATTGCTAATTTGTTTGGTAGCTGGTTGAATGGCATTGATAAGGCAACAAAAGGTCGGATTCGAATAGGCGTTGCGGCGTTCCTATGGGCGATATGGAACTGTCGTAATGATTTTATTTTTAACAAAACCGATGCTATCCATTATTTGCAGGTGGTCAACAAGGCGGTCTACTGGATCAACACGTGGTTCGTGCTACTTCCTGTCGATCAACGTGGACTTATGGATTCCGGATGTACCCGCATGTTGGCGGTCGTACGGGCTATCTTGTGCCGGGCTGGATGGCTTCATACTAGAAGAATAGATGTTTAGTACTTTGGTCTTCGAATGGTTGATTTTTGTAGCAACTTTGCGTGATGCTTGAGTTGTAAACCTGAACCTATTATGGCTGTTTCCGTTGCAATAAAATGCGGTGGCTGTGTGCATCATTTTGATGCAGAGGCCGGGGATCCGCACCCTATTATCTAAAAAAAAGTTGGGCATAGAAGTGTTATGCCAAGCTAACATGCAGAATTGGAAACTCTTATATCATTAACCATCTTTCTTAATCTCTAGAAAGAATGTGATATCCAAAGGTTTGTGTTATATAGAAGTAGTGTGAGAACAAGCTTCGAAACCTTGTTAACAACTCACTTTTGTATGCTAAAACACTTGAGTGTCATATGCAAATTAACCCCAGATAATTTAGTACCTTAAATATCTCAGACACTTGAGTATAAGTAGTAGTTTGGAGACAAGACTGATTACCTTGTTTACAAATTCTTCTTATATTCATGTGGTAATGTGAGTACTTATTACACATCAACATTGCATCTATCATATCACCATAAGACCTAACTCTAGGCAGGTTATCTATACCTTGTGCCTCCAGAGACATCAGATCATGTTCTCACATGATTTAGTTTCCATGTAGCACCAGTCAATCTAATTTGGCAGTATATCATGCTAAGCATATATTAGAATTGATCCAATGCATATACTCTCGGTTGGTATCAAAGTGAATATCTGTAACTATCACATGACAACACCTTGTTGTTGCCGAGGAATTCTTAATGCATCACAAAACAAGTTTAACTATTCATATATATCTTTACCCTAGAGAAAACCATCAAATCACCTTCACAACTCAAACATATCAAGTCCCCACAAATAAGTTATGACAACTCAAATGTTTACCAAATAAAAAATAATCATATGTTTTCATCTTACTAAAATGCATCACAAAAATCAAGAGGTGCATGTCCCACTTCTTAGTAAAAGAAATAAATCAGTATGTCCAAAATCATTTATTTGATAAAAGAATTCAAAACACACCAATTACTCAAAATATATCAAATATACAATTGTCTTAATGTAATGAAACATTTTTTCTAATATAAACTTCCCTGGACTTGTTTGCAAGTTTCCAGAATCTAAAACAAGTCCAAAACAATAGAAAAGGGCCTGTTTACATTGATTTTCCAGTTCCTCAGGAATCCAGGGGGTTTTCTGCAAAATTACATTTCTATTCGTTTTCTTCTCTCCGGCCAGAAGGCAGCCGCCGCCGTGTCTCCGCCGCTGCGAAGCCGTGCTCCATTTCCTCGCCCTCTCGCGCGGATTAGGTCGAGGAGGAGACGTCTGCATCTCTCACTTCTCACCCACGCCCTCTCTCTCTTCTTCCTTCCTCCCTGTTCTTCCCCAACCTAACCCTAGCCTCTTCGGCCGCCGCCATGGATTGCCAGCGATGGAGGAATCGCCTTGACGTTCTGTGTATCTGGGAAGCTTCGTGGTGCCTTGAGGGCCCTCCTCGCCAATCCGTTCGTGCAGAGGAGCCCGGGAGGAGGAGTATTGCGCCGTCATCTAAGTCCGGCCGTCGGCATTCATGGATGAGTTCGTCACCGACGGACCTCATCTCGCTTCTCCGAGCTATCCGTAGCGCTCGTGGTGAGCCAAAGCACCTCCCCACACCATTTTGTTCTCTCAATTCGCGTTGGAAGCATCTATTCGCCGTGGTGTTGTTTCGACCGCCGCGGGAACTCGCCGCCGGCGAGCCTCCGGTGACCATTTGGTCCGTGCGCCGCCACCAAAAGGACAGCCAGACCATTCCCTAGCTTAGGCAGCGACCAATTTGTCCCAATTCCTTCGTATGTGTCGAATTCATCTCGGTTTGGAGATGAACGGCAGTGCTGACGTCACCATGACGGCATAAGATCAATTTAAATCATTTCCTTTATTTATTTTTGAAATAGATAAGTCTATGACATGTGGGACCCTTCTGTCAGACTTTTATTCTTTTAGGAAAATTCTAAAAATATTAAAACACTGACATGTGGGCCCAACTTAATTTAATAATTTTAGAAATTGATTTTAGTTGAATAAACTTTGCAAATTCATAACTAATTCATTTTAAACCAATAAAATATAATCTTTATACCAAAATGATCAGAAAAATAAAATCTATATTGTTGTATCATTCCTATTTGTGTTTGAATAAAATTGAAACATAATAAAATTTGAAATACAAACCACATAATCTTTCAAATATGAAGTTATTTGAAATGCTATTTTGGATGCATTTCAAACTTCATTTAAATTGTTTGAAATGCATAACTTTAACTTTAGTAATGTGTTCTTATTACAACATGAAATATCTTATTTCAATAAATCTATTTCAAATGATATTCTATTTTAAAATAAAAAAATTATAAGAATTATTTTCATAATTTTGAAATTAGAGTTACAAGCTTATAAAAGTTGTTCTATTATTACTTTGCACTCATTTAACATAAATAAAAATAAAAGAACACTTTGAGCTACTTTCTACTGAATAAATGTTTTCCTTACTCCATGAATTACCTAAACCATGCCATTTATATTTTAGTTAAGTAAAATTGGATACAACTCCAAAGTATAATAACATTAAGGGAATAATCCAACTTGTGTATTCTAAATGCACTTATACGGAACCAAGCTAAGCATATGTTAGATAGTGCTTGAATTAATTCACATTGTCCATGATGCAAAGTCTTGGGTAAAACACACAAATAAGAATAATGTTATTAGCTCTCTATTAACCATATGATTTGATATCAACAATGTTAGACATTATTTATGTTCTTCAAAAGTTATTCTTTTTGCCATCATAAAAGATAATACTACCCTAACTCTAGTTAATTAAAGTGCATACATATCTGCTACCAACATAAGATGAACACAACCTAAAGCAACCATTGAGTGTTTATATATGATTTGACTTTACTCATATGCTTAATATGATACATGAACTTTAATGTTAAACAACTCATCTTGCTTGTGAAGTAAACTTGAAGACAAAACAACTCTAAATGAAAACACCCAACTCAAACAACACACAATCTCCGAGAGTGAGATACGGGGTACTTTGCGATGCATCTCATACTTATGCATTAATCATGTTGCTTCTTCAAACATTAGTCCTTACCGGACCGATGATGTTTTTTTCAGACTTCTCGGAGTTATATTATATCGAAGACCTTGGTTGCATAATCTTGCAGTAAAAAAGGCAAGTTCATTCCTTTTAATTCATGTCCTCTTGGAATATTTGTTAAGAAACTATTTTCAAAATGCTATTATCACATGCACTACAAAAAGGACTGAAAACTTATTTTATAATGATATGACTATGGTTATCCACCAGTGAGGTGGTAATCGCATATGGCTGGCACATGGGACCACGGTAAGAATGTTGTGGTGGAGGTTCCATTTGCACGGGAAAGTATCACCTGGGACTTAACAACAAATGTCGCCAGTGATTCTTGCGCCAAATATTACGCGCAACCATGAGATCTGGAATGGGACGGAGAAGTCAGCTGTACCCTTTTCCTCTCGTACACCAACGGATGCATAGTACAAGCCAGGGGGTGGTAAATCCGCTCATGAGCTTGAGATGGCTCGGATAATAATCTCACCTTCGGATTGTGGCTTCTAGCATCTATGAAGGTTGGCTTCAGGACTGATTTGATGCGGTTTCCAAATAGTCAGCAGGCATGAGATGACTGGTTTCCTCTAGCCTGCAACTGAAATAATGGGGGGTGTGCGGGGATGGTGGAAAGACGCAGTGATTGGCTTGAATTATTGACTGGGCCCCACACCAGGGAAGTGTGGACGGGAAAGTACACCCGGTTGTGCAACAAGGTCTTGATCTCTTGTGGGCAAAGCAGCGCACCTCTGCAGAGTGTATGAATGTGACATGTTACTCCACGTTCCAGGACGGAACGACGAACGTAGCAGGAAAGGAGGCTCCTCAAAGCCCTAGCCCTGTGTCTCCTGACGAGCATAGTCTTCAGAATAAAAGCAACATGTTGAAGAAATGATTTCGAAAACTTACATTAGCCTACGACAATTCATTGTCCGTGGCTGTGTTTATGCATTAAACTTCCCACCTTGTATATATTGAACTTGCTGGGTAACACTGTTACTCACCCTTGCCTCTTAAACCCCTTCTTAGACATGAAAAACCACAAGAAGGCAACACTTTAGGCTATGAAGACTCCGAAGACGGATAAACTCAAGATACCAAAGAAGGCAACTACATCAAGTTGATGCAATTGAAGGAAGACGGAGGACAAATGAATGCGTAGTGTAGAAGAGGATAGATTTCTAGTCATAGAACCTATCTCTGTAGGCATTGCTACAGCGCAATCGCAAGCCTAGCCGTATTAGCAGTAGGCTTCGTATAGGTTAGTTCCTCCGAGATTTTCCATTTGATGTTCTTTTATTAGGGCCTCGCCTCATTGTTTCGAGTAGTTTCTAAAGATCTGTTGTTTTGGATATTCTGTTTGTAATCCATAGTCATGCCTTGGACATACGATGTTTCTGTTGTACCACTCTGACGACGTAACACTGGTGGGCAGTGATCCATTGGTGCTACGTCAACGACTATAGCATACTACACCATGCAGTGATATGTTGGGTCACCACACTTTGTCAGCACCATGGAAACATTGATGCCAAGGCCAATGTGCCCGATGGTGCCGACACAAAGTGGGGGCTTTGCAAAGCAGCTCCTCAAAGTTGCATTGGCTGATGTTTGCGACCAGATCACCTGTGATCCATAGGTCCTTAACTGCCTCGTGTTTCTCCATGTAGACTGTTGGCAAAGAAAGTCCGGGTTAGGCAACAAGAGGAATGGGAGACACTATCGCCACTAGGACATGAATCCCAGCCTTCAGCGACCCATCAACGAGCCAACTCTCTAGGCAACACTCACCCGCCTTAAGGAGCCGTCTGCCACAAACATACGCCCAGATTGATGATAGATAGATCAGGGGACGTTACAGTCAGATCTATGGACATCGCGGCAAGATCAATAAAAAAAAAGACATCTCCCAAAAAAAAATGGTTGAAAGGTTTTACAGAGATGCCGATAACAAATGAGACATCCTCCTCCCTCACCGCCGGCGAGAGGTCGATGAGCTGCCCATAAAATATTAACAAGCTACTTATAGTATAGTAACAGCAACATTGACATTTCCAAACGATCTTTAGAAACGAGTTCACATATTACACGCTTGCGTGATACGTACTAGAAATTGGATCTAGCCTAAAGATCAATCGTGCCGTCGTGTTATCATTTAGAGAGCACGAACCTCGTGCCGATTTTAAGCTGCAAGTGTACGATGTGACGTACGGTCTTAAGACCCGAATTAACGAACCCAGCTAGCTAGCTGCAAGCGCATTATAGTTATAGCAAGTTGTTCCGGCCGGTCTTGAGTCTTGACCTCGTCAGAATTCCCCGCAACGAATCGAAGCACGAGGCCGCAGGCGAAGCGAAGCACTACACAGCAGAGCAAAGAAAAGCACACATTAACCATTTCATAACAGAATACAGATCACGTAAATACCCCTCCATTCAGACATATATATATATGGATACTATATTTTGATTTGTTGTCAAAAGCATTTGCCTAAAATTATCAGAATACGATATATTTATCGGGACAATTTATATGGAATCTTATGCTAAGGGCTTGCTAATCTATAGGAGAAAACAAATATTTGTAAACAACACTGGATGTGATTTGAGCTCAGAAGCTGCAGTGGCACGTGTAGTTGTTTACGGACACAAATAATTTAGTACTTGTTTTCGCATGAAATGATCATATGCTACATATTCCTCTAAGGTCATATATGTTTCCAGCAAGACAATACTACCCTTAAAAATATATGAATGTATGATAAGGTCATAAGATGCATATATATTACCATTGACGTTTTGAATCCTAAGAGTCCCATTGTCGGTCAAGAAATCCGCTAGAGGCACAATTGATTTGTAATATAAGCAATTAAGATTTTTTTCAATACTACACATTAATAAGCTTTAGTAACGTTATGATAAAATACCAACCTCAAAAACATCAAACAGTTTATGGAATGAGGTCATATGTACAAGCAAGTATAAATATTAGAAAGTACCAACATTGTCCATTCCAAGCATTGATAAAAACGAGTTCAAAGAGGAAGACAGAACAGACCCTCGCGTCGCTCCCACTCCCCTAGACGACACACCAACGTCACGCCCTCGACCTCCGGCACTCCTCTGCCTCGCTCCCCCGCCATAACGGGGGGCTTCACCGGGGAAAGCCTGCGTCCAGCCGGTGTGCATGGGGGAGGACTTGTTTCTCCATCGTGGGGGGTGGGGTTACCAGGAGTTATCTGACAGTTGTGGATTTAACATTGCGGTGGCTCGCACAACACTATTCTGGTGGGGTATATGATGGGGTGACCGGGGTTGTTCCTCCATCAATTATACAGTGAAAATAAATTAAGAGGCGCCCCGTTTTGATTTATAAGTTAAGAAATTTTACAGTTTGATCAATAGAATTCAGCACCGTAAATACCCAACATTTAAAATACGAAACAATCTCAAGAAACGAGTTCATATGTAGATGCTGCGTTATAATAGGAAGTCAGCGAATCAATCATGCCCTCCTTATTTAGAAAGTCAGCGAAACAATCTTTAGAAACGAGTTCATATGTACACGCTTGAGTTCATATGCACCTCGTGCCGACTGAATCTGCAACTGTACGATGTGACATGTGGTCGTAAGACGCAGATTAAGGAACCCCCCTAGCTAGCTGCAAATGTATTATACTCCTAATAAACTTGTCTATTATATACTCTTTTGTTCTCTTCTTTCGGCTGGTCTGACCTCGTCCGTAACAAGCACGAGGCAAACCGGAGACCATGCCAACCTAAGCAGTTCGTACATATATTCCCAAGAAGCTATATAAACATGCATCCATTCCATGATTCAACGCACTCATCCACTGCAACCTGCTTCTACAATCTACACTACAACAATCTTTCCTGAATTTCCCAGTCTCTCAGCTTCACCGCATATCGAGTGATCGCCTTGTTGACACCACAAGACATGGCTTTCTCCAGAGGTGAATCTTGGGTGGCACTTGCCTTGCTCCTCTTCGCTGCTCTCGTATCCTCCGCCAATGGCGACCACGACCACGAGCTCTCATCCAGGTACTACGACAAGACGTGCCCCAACGTGCAGCGCGTCGTGCGGAGGGTCATGGCGAACACGGTTGCCGGCGATAGGACGGTGGCACCCGCCATCCTCCGCCTCTTCTTCCACGACTGCTTCGTCAACGTACGTACCATCTGCTACACTCGTGTACCATCTTGCATGATCACCCGGTTATCCGTAGTCAGTGAACCTGAAACTGATACTAAATGTTGGTTTATATGCAGGGATGTGATGCCTCCGTTCTCCTGGATAGCACGCCCTTCTCCAAGAGCGAGAAGGACGCGTTGCCCAACGATTCTCTCCGCGGCTACGAGGTGATCGACGAGATCAAGTCGGTGTTGGAGCACGACTGCCCGGCCACCGTCTCCTGCTCCGACATAATCGCCCTCGCCTCCCGCGACGCCGTGAGCATGCTGGGAGGTCCCAGCTGGAACATGCCAGTCGGCCGCAAGGACTCACGCAGGGCCGACAAGGACGGCGCCGACGACCTGCCCAGCCCTCACGACAACTACACCACGCTCGTCTCCGATTTCGAGAAGCGTGGCCTGAACGCCCGCGACATGACCGCGCTCTCCGGCGCGCACACTGTCGGGATGGCCAACTGCGTGAATTACAGAGATCGTGTCAATGGTGATGACGACATCGACCACTCCTTCGCGGAGACCAGGCGGCAGACGTGTCCGGCCGGTGACGACAGAGACGGGAGCATGGCGCCATTTGACGAGCAGACGCCGATGAGGTTTGACAACGCCTATTACAAGAACCTGATCGCGCGGCGTGGCCTTCTCACCTCTGATCAGACACTCTACGGCTCCGGTGGGTCTCAGGACCATCTAGTGGAGATGTATAGTAAGTATGGTAAGATCTTTGCCAAGGACTTCGCAAAGGCCATGATAAAGATGGGGAACATACAGCCATCCAAGGGGACACCGGTGGAGATCAGGCTCAACTGCAAGATGGTCAACTGGTGATGATTAGTGATTATCGTTGTTAATAAGTGCAGCCCAGTCATGGTGGTTGCAGTGGGCACCTCTCATTTAGTTCTCAAGCCACAAGTTTCCAGTCCTATGTTCATTCATTCAATTGTTTTATAATGTCCAGTCATGATGGAGTACTTAGCTTTCCCACAATGTTTCGTGTTCGTTCAGTTGAAGGAGTTGTCCAAAGAGCCTGGTACGTATTTGCTGAAGAAGAAGGAACAACTCCGACAGCTTCAGTTCAAGCTGGTTTCGGTTCTCTTGATGGCACAAATTACCGAGCTCTTCTAGTAGTCTTACATAGATGAATCAATTGTGAGCAAGTTATAATCCCGATGCCTCATATCCCCCCCCCCCCCCCCCCCCCCCCCCCAACACACACACACACACCATAGACCGGTCATTTTACTCCTCCTACTCCTTTATCCTTTCACTTACAATTTCTGAACTTTGCTAAAGAGAAAGAAAAGGTGGGCAATTGGTTGGTTCCTGTCATCGCGTACTAAAACCTAAGGATGCGGTGAGTAAGATGCCTGCATATTTATATTGTGAGGCACGTAGAACCTACGGTATTCAGAGGCATTTGTCTGTCATTAACTTTTGAACTACTTTACATCACAATTTCTGACAAGTATAGATCACTTCTTTGTTTTTGGAAAATAAAGGTTTTGTTATGCGTCCTGACTCCGCACCAACCGAATACACACAAACCTTTGAAGCTTCCTTTTCTTCATCCGGATGCCCTCTACATATACTTCCAATTATTATGTATTGGTTCATTGGCCTGATTTTTGTTGAACCTTTGTCTTTGGCCACATCTTAACTCGTTGAATGCAGCTATCCTGATTTGCTTCAGGAAACGAAGAAAGCACCAGATGTTTAGAGCTGCAATTTCCCCTCAACGCGCTGCATTGTGGTGGAATCGGAGGCGGTGATGCATGCAGCCCATCCAGCTTGAATCCTTAGCTTATTTACATTTTTAACACTCCTCTGATCCTTGAAAAATGTCGTGTGTTGTATAGAAATTTTGTACTAGCCGGTGATTTGTTTACGACAGTTAAAGTGGCTTCTATTCAAGATTTAACAAATTACCAAAAATATTGACAACTGAGCGCGGTGGAGACAGACTTGAGGCTACTTGGATGGCTGACCATATAGAACGCGCAAACTGACATTGGAAAAACAAATGTGGTTGATGGAGTGGACAAGAAGGATAAAATACATATACGGGTGGGAGCGATTACATTAATATGGTCGTTATGGCTATGTAGAAATAATCAGGTTTTAATGGTAAACTGTCTTCCCCATGCATGTATTGTATCACTATGCACACTTATTCCGGGAGTGGTCTACTCTACAAAAACCATAACACCGAGGCCTTTATATGGTTGGAGAAGGTGGCGAAAGAGATTTTTACCCAACATGGGTGGCGGCATAGTTTGCGGATTGAACCACCTCCACCATAGGCGTTTCTAATAGATTCATGTAATTCTAGGATTTGCCTATGAGATTTGCCTCTATCTTATACTTTGGTACTTTCGGATGTGTGCATCCAGAGGCCGGGTGTGGCCCTCCTAGATTGTATCACCTTGATGTAAACATTGGAAGTTAATTAAAACGCCCTTTATTTTATAAAAAAATTAAAGTGTTAAGAGGTAGTAGAAACTTTGGTTGATTTAAGTGTCCACTAACACAGCTTGAGAGCCCCGTGGACCTTAACTACTTGAACTTTTTCTACATAAACTTTCCAAAGAAAATTTGTTATCTCTGTCACATGTCACATTATTAGGATAGCATAGCCTTGAATTACAACAAGTGAAAATTAAACATAACAATATCCCTGATGATGAAGGCAACCAACCACCTATGCATCATCATTAACAGTTTTCTCCGATGAAGTGCTGATTGTGGACATTACTTCATCCATATGTTGTGTTGTTTCCTCCTCATGTTGATGCAGCCATGCAGGGCAGTAAATATAAACCCTAGTTTATTCAGCTGCAACCTTCATAGATGTACACATGAAAGGTACCCTACATGCCCAGGTGAAACACTTGATGAAGCTGAATTCAATGAGTTGTCATGAACTTAACGAGAGCAACTGATAATCATCGAACATTACCAGTAAGCTGATGACCCTGATCATGGTAGAAATGTATATTCTGCAATGCCATCGACATGTTAATTAATATATTTCAATTGCTAAAAGAACTGTACACATCATTTGCAAAAAAAAAACATAGAACTTTACACATGGCATTGTTGCCATGACCGCTTGAACCAGCGCGCCAATCTAGCCTATCCGATGAACATAATTAGTGACTGAGTCGCAGCTCAGTTTTTTTCTAAACTGACGGGAAATTCTAATAGTCGTCTAACTCAAACTTGATACTAGCAGCAACATTTAACTAGAAGTCCACGTTGGTGTTTTTGCGTGTCGTAGTCCTGGTCAAAAATCATGAGCCTCAGAGCATTTTGCGGCAATATTTGATAAATCTTCAACAAATCAATTGAAGCAATGTCCAATGGGCATGGTATTTGCTGAACAAGAAGGAACTACTCCCTCTGCAGATTTCCTTCCATCTGAGCTCAGCGTTCACGCGGCCCGCAATGAACAAATAGAATAGGAGGTGTGGGCCACATGTCGCACATGAGCCATCGGTCGCGCCATAGAAGAACGCCCAACATAAAGATGCGCATTTCTCCTTGTGAAATAGTATTTTCTAGTAGTCAGAGCAACAAGCATCAGCAGCCGGCTCGTTGGTAAGGCTTGAGCTTCTGCACCGTGTTGACGATGGCACAAATTACCAAGCTCTTGCATTTTGTGGTGCTTGCATGTATGGTTGAATCGATGCTGAGCAGACTGTAATCCTGATGCCTCATATTCCCCCCCACCCCACACACACACGCACACACAAAAAGAAATTGGACCGTAGATCTATCACTTTTCTCTTACTTCCACCTACATCCATACAACTTTCTGACCTCTGATAAAGAGAAAAACAAAAATGTGGGCTATTGGTCGGTTCCCGTGCTAAACCGAAGGATACAACAAAGTAACATATCTGCATATTTCTATTGTGCAACCCGCAACATTCACAACCTGCTGGATTCAGGTGCATTTGTCTTTCATTAACTTTTGACCTACTTTACATTACAATTTCTGACAAATATGGCCCACTTCTTTGTTTCCGATTTTTTTTTATGGAATGGTCCAGACTCTGCACCAAGCGAATTTTCTTCTCGGGGAATGCCCTCTACATGAACTTCCAGATTCCAATTATTCTATCGGATTTCAGGGCCTTAGTTTTTGAAGAAATTTTGTCTTTTGCCACACCTTCACTCGATGGATACATATCTCCTTATTTATCTCGGGAACATAGGAAGGTACTCCGTAGATGATTAGAGCTAAAAAGTATCCCTTATGCGCTTCATTGCGGTGGAATCAAAGAGGCAGTGATTCATGTAGCCCCATCCGACTTGAACATAACCCGAATTAGGCCAGATCATGGGATGAAGCGGTGGTCAGAAGGCACAAGAATGGCTTATTTACATTTCTTGTACATAAACTTTTCTTAATTCAAGTGTCCACCAACACGGCTCGATGGCCCCGTGTCCCTTAATTACTTGTATTTTTTTCTTGTAGAACCTTCGAAAGAAATATTGTTATCTCTGTCACTGGTCACATTATTGGGATAGCGTAGCCACGTATTACAACCGGTGAAAATTCAACATAACAATAGTTCTGCTGAGGAAGGCAACCAACCACCTGTACATCAACATTAACATTTGTTCCTGCTGAATGGCTGATTGTGGACATTACTTCATCCATGTGCTGTGTTGTTTCCTCTTCATGCTGATGCAGGACAGCAAACATAAACCCTAGTGATTGTGCTGCAGCCTTCAGGGATGTACAAATGACAGGTACCCTACATGCCCAGATCAAACACTTGATGAAACTGAATTCATTGAACTGTCCTGAACTTAACGAGAGCAACTGATTTTCATCGAATATGACTAGTAAGCTGATGAGCCTGATCGTGATGGAACTGTACACTGCCATAGACCTCCTAATTGATTGCAACTACCAAATAATGCAGGTGAAGGACAAGGCTCACATGATTGCTCGGTAGTTCGTTTGCTTGTGTAATGCAGGTGAAGTAGGTGGCTAGAATAGGGTGCATTTGGCCGAGAGTCCCATGTACGATGAACGACAAAACGTCACTGTACTAAAACTGTTGATCATAGCGGGTGCAGGACCAATTAGTACAGGGAAAATATCTTCTTGGGAACACCAGTTGCCTGGTATGTCATCACCGCAAATGATATGTTATGTATTTCACGTAATGTTAGAGGCCGATTAGATATTTCAGGCCATCGTGAAACATGTAGTTTGGAGGTAATAATGGTGAACAACTAGTTGAATTTTTCTGTAACCAACTCAAATTCTCCCAATTCAGAAGCAAATGAAAGTTGACCAACTATCCAACTGCAGAAACAGAAAAAATCGTTGCAGTATCTTTCGTTTACTTTGCCTGAATTTCACCCAGAGATAATGCACTGTGTAGGACAAAAAAAATCAAAGATGTGTTAACTTTATTTCGTTTGTTATCAAACTGTCAACAATGAACAGACTCACTGAGCAAATCGAATAAGAGAATAGACATATTTGTTTCTACAGACTGTCGTCATCATTGGCCCTACCAGGTTTCATCTTTCATGTATGCCACATAATTCGAGAGGTTTTTCATCGCCGATGGTTGAATTTTATTGTAACAACTGAAACCCTCTCAGGTCAAAAGTAATGGAGGTTAGAGAAGCTATCCAGTATTATAGTTTGCACCATCTATTGCAGAAACAAAACGATCATTGCAGTGCCCTTCATTTCATTTCATTTGCCTGGATTAGTTATGGCACATTTTGTACAGCTAGAAGATTCTAAACTCTGTCAACCATTTTTTGATTTTTTTATCATGTACTGTAACTATCAACAAAGAGCAGAGATACTGAGCAAATCTAATAAGAGAACAGACATACTTGTTTCTTTAATCTGTCCTTATCACTGTCCGTAGCAGGTGTCATCTCTCACGTAAACCACATAATTCTGGAGGTTTTATGTCGCCAGTGCGTGTCCATCGCTGTTGCTAACGTGAGCCTTTTCTTCTGTTAATGAAAAAATACGAAGGAGAAGAAGAAGCATGGAACGGTCCAAACGGATCAGCATATACCTTTCGAAGCAGAAACGGAGGGTTTATAAAAGTATGCAAAAAGGCGATTCAGAAAGGAAAATTGGGAAGTCAGCTGCAAATCATCAATGTAGTACTCTCCCTGGATCTGACTGAGAAATGAAGTATTAAAAGAGTATGATTAAGAATAAGCATCATACACAATGCAGATTCCTGGTGATGTCAAGCAGAGACAGGTCGCCTGACTGAAAACATGTCATCATTGAGAAAATGATCGATGTGGAGCAAATATACCTCAACCGGATACTGCTAGATGTGCATAATTGGGCAATTGTTTGGACATGTGGCTGATCTCAGGCAAGGCACCATTGGTAATGGTAGGTGAACTCTCTGCATCACTCGTGGCTCTCCTTGCCTCAGCCGTGCTAGTATTTCTAGTCCGGTCCACATAATTGACTAAAGAAGTGGCTAATCTGCCACAAGAGAATGAGTTGTTTGGTTTTAGCTCAGGAACCAGGCATGTGTCCAGTTTACTGCCAGCTCCTAGAAGAGAATAGTACACAAGTAACAGCAAGTATAGAACTCATAAGCGAACACTGTTATTTTGTCTGAAGGAAGGAAGATGATGCTGTTCTGAGTCACCGTCCGTCCATATCGCAAAGGGCCAGCCATTTTGGGGGCAAGTTGTTGAGAAGTTGATGTAAAAAAAAGGAGTTGTTGAGAACAAAGAGTGGCTCAGCTTGGATGACCTCGATCACGGTTTGCTCGGACAATTACACCAGCGAACAGCATGGCGATCAGCAAGATATTTGGAGGAAATCCCGTGTTCTCTTTCATAGAACAGAACAAAAAGGGCAAGATGCCGACAGACAGATGGGGACTATATTGTCTCAAGGCTGAAATCTCGCGGCGTAGATTCGTCCATGCGAAGGTATACTGCTTGTGATTCCCCTCTGAGCAGGGTAGAGATATTTCTGCTTCTTGGCACTGCATTTCTCCTTTCTGTCAGAAACAATGTGTTGTGCTGTCGAAAAGGAGAAGAACAAAGTGAAGAAGGTTTGTTCAAGTGGCACCCAGCTTCCTATGAAGGCCACTCTCCTTGCCTTGGATTGATCTGAAGAGTTTCGACATCATATCAGGCTATCTTAACATTTCACTTCAGGATGATATTTTCGGATGAAATTGACTTGAGTTTCAGGGATGGTGATGTGGTTTCGGGTTTCTTACTGATGTCTGACGAGAACCATGGCTACAAATGCATGTACCGGGACTACATGATAAGACAATCATTCATTCTCCTGTCAGGGGAGCTTCAAAGATGCCTATTTGCTTCCAGAAACTAGTATAAAGTAAGTTAGGAGAAATAACAATGTGTGCTTCTTTGCTTACCCTTCATCTCCACAGGCGAACGACAGATGCATCTGTCCTCTGAAGTACTTATATTAAGGTTGACGATAAGATGTTTGTTATGCCACCAATATATCATCATGTCTTGCAAGAAGTTGGAGAAAGAGAGTTGACATTGCCAATACAAAATCTGGTATCACAAAGTGAACTTGAACTTGAGAAAACAGTAAATGTAAATAACTTAGCAACCGGTGATCTTCTCTTCCCTCTAACACTGTAAGAAACACAGAGAAACTTGACGGCAAGATAGCTACAGTGTCATGAATCAGTGATCCACCACTAACACTGTCAATTCTAAACTAAACTACCAAGCAAAAAACCAAAACAATTTTGGTTTAACCGAAGATACCCTGATGCATGCTTTTCTCCCCACATACAGATACAGAATTACAGACAGTGTTTCTGACTTTCAGGCGACATTGAGCGGCGGAGGGAGGCCTTCCTCCGGCAGGCCGTCGACGAGGCCGCGCAGTCCGGGCTTGAGCTCGCTGCTGCAGAAGTGACGGTACTCGGCGGTGTCGCCGGCTTTCTTGCACACGTTGACCATGACGAGCTCCGGCGTGAGCTGTAGTATCTTTGCGGAGATGGCGAGCGCGCCCTTGTGGCCGTTCCTCGTGGCCTCCAGGCTGACCTGGCAGTCCTTGGTGCGCGCCGTGAAGCTGACCTGCCCTGCGATCTCCTCCAGCTTGGAGATGATGGTGGCCACGGGGGCGCTGGACACGAAGCGCATCTGCTCGCCCCGCTCCTCAAACAGCCCGGACAGGTCGAAGCTGGGCGAGGAGGCGATGATGTCGAAGGCGTTCATGCTCTTGATCCGTCGTATGCGCGGCTGCTGGGGCGCCCGAGCGGCGGCGGCAATGTGCATCTTCTCGAGGTTGACCAGCGACGGCGCTGATATGGAGGTGTGCATGCCGCCGCTGCCGTCGCTGTGTGACAGTGACAGTACAGGGGAGGAAGCGCCTGAACCTGAAGACGACGGGGTGGTCTCGTCGTCAGAGTCGGAGTCGTGGAAGTCGGGCTCCTCGGGGCCGTGAAGGCTGCGCAGGCAGTCCTTGTTGTCGATGTAGAAGCTGATCTCCTTGAAGTCCTTCTTGAACCATTCCGTCTCCATGATCTGCGGCAGCGTGATCCGGTGCGCCGGGTTGGGTTGGAGGAGTCGGCGCACGATGCGCACCAGGTCCGGGCTGAAGGTGCGCGGGCAGCGGTACTCGCCGCGGCAGATTGTGCGGTAGAGTGTGATGAAGTCGTCGTCGCGGAAGGGCTTGCGTCCGGCGGCGAGGACGAAGAGGACGATGCCGCAGGACCAGGCGTCCGCCTTGGCGCCGTCGTACCCGCGGCGTGCGAACACCTCGGGAGGCACGTACAGCGGGGTGCCGCAGACGGTGTGGAGTAGCGCCTCCCTGCGCGCCGTGTCGGCGTGGGCGGAGAGGCCGAAGTCGGCGACCTTGAGGTTGCCGTGCTGGTCGACGAGTAGGTTGTCGGGCTTGATGTCCCGGTGGTAGACCCCCTGCGCGTGGCAGAAGGTGAGCGCGGAGACGAGCTGCTGGAAGACGCGGCGCGCCTCGGCCTCCTTCATGCCGCCGTTGACGGGGATGTGGCGGTAGAGCGGGCCGCCGCGGACGTACTCCATGACGACGAAGATCTTGGACTTGCAGGCCATGACCTTGTGGAGCTGCACGATGTTTGGGTGGCGCAGGCGGCGCATGACCGCGATCTCGCGCTTGATCTGGTGGACGGCGCCCAGCTTGATGAGCTTCTCCTTGTCCATGACCTTGATGGCCACCTCCTGCTTCGTGTCCGTGTGCCGCGCCAGGTACACCTTGGCGAAGTTGCCCTCGCCCAGAAGCTGCACCTGCTGGTAGCGGCCGGGAAACTTGGGCCGATCCGCCATGGCGCCGCCGCCGTCCAGATATTTTGCTGTGTTGAGTACCAGGGGGTGGAGGCGACGAGACGATTGGGGATCAGCGGAAATAAATAGGAAGACTGTTGAGACTGACGGACTGGCTGATTCGTAGCAAAATCAGTAGTCATATAGACTCACTCCGCTCCGCCCATCTCACAGGCACAGCCAGAGGCAGTGTCTCAGGCCGATTTCTCCACCTCGCTCTTCGGCACGCATCTCAAGGCAACACCACGTCAGTGAGTTCAATTGCTCGAAATCCAACGGGGCCACATTTGATCTGCGGTCGTCCGTTTCTATCCGAGAGGGCAGATATCACGGGCGAAACACCACTGACGAGACTATTGTTGAGGGAGCACTGACGGATGTATGGGTCTTTTACACGTAGATTAAAAGAATTCCATTTTTGAGGGATGCCATGGCACCTATGGAACCACCGCTAGATCCGCCCCTAGTGAGGAGGAGTTTCGGCGTATGAGGCTCGCCCGCCACTAAGGATGAAGTTATAGTACGACATTGCAAAAGCAATCGCGGAGATAGACGTGTGACGAGGCAATCTAGCAACTCTCGATGAATCAAGGGGCAAACTCCTACACTCGACCCCGAGGGTCTACCGGTGCCGACTCACGTGATGATCACAGAAGGGGCGCACCTTCGTCTCTATCATTAACGTTTATCTCACATCAGTGCTAATCCCGTGATAAGTGGAGCTAAAAACTTTTTTTTGGTTTGTCTTGTCACGAGCTCACATTGTATTTATTTTGACGTGTATGAGCTCACATTGGTACAACCACTGATTTGGCAGGCTTACAATTCACAAAAAAAATCATTCATGACAAGCTAAAAAGTTCAAACCTTTTTTTTGTCACATTCTTCTTCGCACTCTATCAAAGATATATGACAAGGTTGTGTGCATCAGTCAATGTACAAACGTAGACGGTCTCTCATATTTGAGAACATAATCAAAATATGACAACACAAAATGCACTACTGACTACATCAGCGCCATACACAACCAACTTACCCCTAAATACATTTTCAATATAGATTTTCCTTTCAACCGATCAAAAGGAGTGCATTTTCCAGTGAGAAGGCCCAAAAGGCTTCTTTTTGGCCCAAAAGGCTAGAGAAGGAAATATTGCGTGGAATTAGGCTCATTTATGTACGGGAAATCTGGTCGAGAAACCATAAATAATCATGCGTCCGAAAATCACTAAAGAAGCTTCCATTTTCCTAATCGCACATAAAGCATTCCCTTCAGAAGATCACTTCCATCGCGCGTAGGATCGCACAAGCATCCAGCGATCGGTGTACAAATACAATCACCCGCGACGTGTCTGTACAAAGCCCGGTGTTGTACGAAGCCATTGTGATGTGTACAATAACCGGTGGATGTCGATGTACAACAATACAGATTTAAATTATATATATATACTCACACGTATAACTAAACAGACTTAGGTTGTACATACAATCATACAAATTCAGGTATACGTACAACTATATATACTTAGATTGTATTTACAACCGTACAACTATGTAAACTCAAACGTACAAATACATAGTCTCAGATGTATAATTACACAGACTCAGATTGTACGTATAACTACATAGACTCAGTAGTACAACTACGCAGACTCAGATTATACGTACAAATACACAAACTCACACACAACTACACATACTCAGATTATACGTACAAACTACACAGACTCTGATTGTAAAAACTATACGTAATTAGAAGTATAAAAGAAAATTTCGTCAAAACATATCAACATGGGATCTAATTTTGAAGATCTCGATGCGAGGAGCTCAAAATTGAAAATTATTTGTAATTTGGATGAATTGTTCTTAAAATATTTTGTTTCGAAAATTTCGTTTTTAAAAAATATAAAAATACTGTCCTCCCACCCTCTCCCTTGTCCATTTCTCACTAATTCTCATCCCCACTTTTATTCTGATAGTGACACTTGGTGGACATGCAAATAATCATCAGGACCTAGCTAAATAAAGAGAAAGCGACACTTGTCACGATAAGAATGAGAGTAAAGTTTCCTTTACAAAGGTAAGCTTTTTTAGTGATTTCCGAATCCTTTTCCTAATCGCACCCAAATATATATGTTGATAATCGGTAGTGGCTCTCCACTCGAATCTCTAAGTACAACTTCTTTGTTTTTATTGTAGCTCTCGCAGTCTCTAGCATCCCAAACTACAAAGGCACGACACAGATTACAAGAAACAACACAGAGGTGATAAAGGCCGGCCTAATGATACATACTTAGCGGCAGTGTCAAGGAACAATGATTGATCATGCAGATCGACCAGGTGAAGACCAATGAGCAGGTTCAGTGGTTATCCGAGAGAAAGAAGAAAAAAACGCTCCTAGTCACCCGTAGAATCATAATTGACATGCGGGTTGTAACGTGCTAACACAAGCGAGTGATGCAAGTATCCATGGAAACCATTTACAAGTTTAGCTTTAGCGCAGGGTGAGAAGTTCTTAATTGATCCGTGTTTGATCCAGATATGCGAGGCATGTTCTGCAGGTCGGCTGCTACTGCCTGCTATGTGCTTCACAACTGCACAAGCGAACCTGACCGAATACTCCTTGGATCATAGGATTCTTAATCCTTTCCTTTACCGAATGTGTAAATCTCGGTTGTATTCATCATTAGAGTGCCACCTGCCAAACATCACCGTATCTACAGAAGCCATGCACGCGATGATGGGGTCATATATATGCCGCCAATGGCTAAAACTTACTAGCCGTTAAGAAAATGGTGAATGAAGAAGTAATGAAACAAAGCTTTCTTTGGGACACCAGAGATAGAATTAAACTTTTAACTCCTGACGAGTCCCAACCCAAGTCCCAACAAATAACATCCCAAGCAGGGGCGGAGCCAGGATTTAAACTTAGGGGGGGCGAGCAATAAAAATCTCGGAGCTAGCCGATGTCTTTGGGAGGCTAGCAATGGCAACTTCGTGCACAAATACTTAATTCTGACATAAGTATTACAACATACAATGATTAGCTATGGCCATTAGTATGTATTAGTATGTTCTACTCAAAATTAAATGGAATAAAGCAATAAATAAATAAGTACCCAGCACATTCTATTTTTATTATTTAGGGATCATGGATGGTAAATTAATATTCATTATATTTTTCTGATCAAAATTTATATATAACATATTCATATTAAGATATGAATATAGTCATAATTTGCAAAAAAGAAAAAATGTATAATAGAAAGAGAGAAAGGTGTTGTAGTTGGGTATTGAACTTGGGTCTCCCTGTGTGTAGTAAAAGTACACAGCCATTGGGCTACGAGAGAACTTCTGATGTCTTAAGCATTTGATGGAAGATAAAGGGTAAACATGACCGAATCTGAATAAACATACACTAATTTCTGTTGTAATTTCTTGAGGGGGGCGAAGGGTTGGGGGGGGGTCTGACCCTGCTAGCCCCCCCTGGATCCGCCCCTGATCCCAAGTATCCAAGGATTATAATAGTTTTTTTACTGCACTTTTTACTAAGAATAAAGAGGGAGAAACATACTTTCAAATGGAGAACAACGAGGCCTCTCGCGACAACTAGTTTTCCAAACTTAGATAGTATATTCCATTTTACTCGGTATCAGAAGAACTATCTTGATACCGGTAAATGTACAATGTATCAAGCTGATACTTTTTTTTTTGCATATTCAACTTGAGCTAGATGGGGATGATCATATCCGTTTGAAGCTAGAACGCCTTTTAAATTTCATCCACTTACTATAAACTCACAAGTTTCTTCCCCGTAATCAGCTTGGAAAATCATCTCTTATAAATATCTTCACGTGTCCATTAGCACCAAATGAATAACAAGTTTGAAGAATGTGATTTCATACATTTCTTAAGCTTGATTATGAGATCATTTGATGTCATCTTCTAATGGGTTCTATGAAATTATCCTTTTGAGACAAGCCGATGAAAAGATAACTAGTGTCATACAAAAACACCAAACACATATAGATTACACACGTTAGTTCATAAGAGCGCAGTTGACAAATGTTTACCACATCTTGAGATCACCTTGACCCCACTTGGTACATCATTATGCTTTGTGCGTCCATAACATTAAATCCGTTTTTTACACTTTGTTTTGATCAAACTCCTATATGTTTATCTGAAGAGAATAAGTTTGGTGATGGTGTGCATTACAGGATTCTGTCCCCAATGGTGAACTAGTCCATGATTAAGATTTTAATAACAAGCGTGCAAATCCGCTCTGCAATACTCTATCCGTTTCATAACATAAGATGTTTTAATAGTTTTCATATTCACATGTACACATGTGTTATCTAGACATGTTTTATCATAAGTGTGCACTCATTTTAGTATGAATTTATACAACATATCTTATATCTAAAACATCTTATATTATGGAATGGAGTGAGTAATTAGTACTCCCTCTGATCAGTAAAGTTTGTCGCGGGCCAAGTAGGAAATTGTACTAGGTTAGTATCGTTTCCACGCCAACTATTTCCGATCGGAGGTTGTAGCTTTTTGTTTCTCTACAATTTTTCATTTTCCTGACGAATTGCAAGGGGTATTCATTTTCTCAACATTTAGTATAAACCCTCGATTAATTTTCAGGGGTATTCAAATTCAACCAGTAGCTACCTTTTGAGAGTCAAGAATGCAGAACTTTCAAGGGGAATTGGCGTACCAGATCAACCGTGGCTCACTCTCTCCTCCCGACTCCACTCTTCCAAGTCCACCATGAGATGCAGAACCCAACAACTCCCCGCCACCATGTTTCAAGCTAACACTGAACACTATCAGCATCAGTGTAGTAGCTATTAAACCACCTCTATCAGCATCAGTCCACCATGAAAAACTGAGCAACTCCCCGACATGGTCTACTGCTCCATTCCATTCCTCCTCGATCTTCTTCCTCCTTCCACGCCGCCTCCCTCCAAATCTCTCCGCAATAAGTAATGACTGCGCTCCGCTACACACGTCGTCGTACTAGGTAGCTAGTACGCTTCAAGTCGCAATGCCACTCCACTCCCACCACGTCCGCGGCCTCCTCCTCCTGCTGCTGGTGGTTCTTTCCGCCTCGGTTCCCGGCTCTGTCTCCTCCTCCTCCTGCGCCGGCGGCGAAGCGGACGACGCGGCCATCATTGCGGCCGCGTTCCGTCACGTGCGCAACTTCCCGCCGCGGCCGAGCGTGCCGGCATGCACGCCGCTCCGGGAGCTCCGGCTCCCGTCGCAGAACCTCACGGGCGCCGTGGCGTGGGCGGCGCTCGCCAACCTGTCCGCCCTCGCCGCGCTCGACCTTTCCGGGAACGCGCTCCGGGGCGCCATCCCCGGCGGCTTCTGGCGCGCGCCGTCGCTCCGTTCCGTCGACCTGTCCCGGAACCAGCTCGGCGGCTCGCTGCGGGTCGAGCCCAACCCGATGCTGACTTCCCTCAACGTGTCCGGCAACCGCTTCACCGGCGTCGCGGGCCTGGACGGCCTTGCGGGGCTCGACGCGCTCGACGTGTCCGCGAATAGGATCCGGGCGGTGCCCCAGGGCCTGAGGCGGCTGACGAATCTCAGCCGGCTCGACATCTCCGGGAACGCGATGCAGGGGAGGTTCCCCGGCGACTTGCCGCCGCTCGGTAGTGTCCGTTTCTTGAACGTCTCGTACAACAACCTGTCTGGCGCCGTGAACGCCAGTGCCGTGAAGAAGTTCGGGCCGGCGGCGTTCGTGCATGCCGGTAATGCTTCGTTGGTCTTCTCAAAGGACTCCACTGCGCCGCCGCCACGGAGAGCGCCTCCACCGTCGCCGCCGCCACCACGAGGAACAGGTGGAAAGAAGGATCCCGCCGTGAGGACGGCATCAAAGAGCACATCAACGGAAACGAAAGGAAAGAAGCATCTCGGCGTGGTTGCCGTTGCGGTGGTGTGCGGGGTGGCGTCGGTGATCGTTCTGCTCTGCTTGGTCGGCTCCGTGGCGTGCGGGGTACTGAGGTGCAGGAAGAGGAAGAACGGAGACAATGAGGAGAAGGTGCAGTGGGGTGAGAACGAGGAAGAAGAAGAAATGGCGGTGCCTGCCGCAGCAGCAAAGGGGGGCTCCGCCGCGCCGGTGGTGCTCTTCGAGCGGCCACTCATGGAGCTTACGCTCGCGGACCTCGCGGCGGCCACGTCCGGGTTCGGGCGCGAGTCCCAGCTCGCGGAGCGGGGCGGCCGCAGCGGCGCCGCGTACCGCGCCGTCCTGCCCGGCGACCTGCACGTCGTTGTGCGCGTCGTGGAGGGCGCGATGGCCGGGGTCGACGAGGAGGACGACGACCCTGCCGCCGCGGCCGCCGCGTTCCGGGAACTCGCGCGGTTCCGGCACCCGAACATACTCCCGCTCCTCGGCTACTGCATCGCAGGTGAATTGAATTCAAGTTGGATTCTTTTCTAGTTGGAGCAGTTAGGTGGTTTTTAGGTGCACCGATCACGATCAGGCTTTTGAATTTCGAACTTGCGGGGCTGAGCATTTATTGCTTGCGTGCTTGCAGGGAGGGAGAAGCTGCTGCTGTACGAGTACATGGAGAAGGGCGACCTCCAGCGGTGGCTGCACGAGCTGCCGGCCGGGCGGCCCGACGACACGGACGTCGACGCCGGCGGCGACATCTGGGAGGCCGCGGGGGGCGCGGAGGACAACAACAAGCGGTCCATATCGGAATGGCCGACGAGGCACCGCATCGCGCTGGGGGTCGCGCGCGGGCTGGCGTTCCTGCACCAGGGGTGGGCGGGGTCGGGCCGGGCGGTGGTGCACGGCCACCTGGTCCCCGCGAACGTGCTCCTCGGCGACGACCTGGAGCCCCGGATATCGGACTTCGGGCACCTCAGCGGCGTCCACAGCGGCAATGAGAGCGCGACGTCGGAGGGGGACGTGTACGGGTTCGGCGTGCTAGTGCTGGAGCTGGTGACTGGGCAGGGGAGGTGGGACGAGGCGTCGGTGAGCTGGGCGCGCGGGATCGTCCGCGACGGCAAGGGCATGGACATCGTGGACCCGCGGGTGGCGGCGGGCGGGCCGGAGGCGGAGCGGGAGATGGTGGAGTGCCTGCGGGTGGGGTACCTGTGCACGGCGCACTCGCCGGAGAAGCGGCCGACGATGCAGCAGGTGGTGGGGGTGCTCAAGGACATCAGGCCAGCGGCAGCTCGTGCGCTCGACCGTGGCGATGCATGATGATGCCATGCCAAGTGTGATCTGCACGAGTCGGACTGTCAGCCACGAACGCATGCCTTCGTTCGTTTGAGTAGATCATACACATCACGGCCTTTTCCTTTCCTGGTAGGCCTATCTAGTTTGTACGTACAGTGTTCATGCTTGTAAACAGTTTTCTTCTCAGACAACAGTTGATTTCAGAACCTTTTTCTCTCTTGTTGCCTTTGGTTTTCTCTTCTTCATTGCGTTTGACAGGAAAAGGATCAGGAGCATCAGTTCGTATTTGAAATGCGGCCCGCCATGGCGCCATGCGCCCCTACACGTAAATGCGTTCCCGGCATTTAATCTCAAAAGCTTGCACCGCATATCACCCTGACCAGAATCATGTCGGATCCATGCATGTGGGTTTTACAAAAGGTAAGATCGAGATCGAGAAGCGTCAGCGTACCATGATCGAACTTTGTTGCTTTCAAAGTATGGCGCAGTAACAAGGATATTGCTAAACTAGCAACAACAAAACAAGGAGATGTGTAGAACAGGGGTTAGTGGAATGGAATGCGAGATTGTTAATTCGGTCTGGGAGTCAGAGATCTCACTGGGGTTGGTTAGTTGGTTACCGGCCGCCACGGGGACCTAGGGCCTTTTGGCCTTTTAGGTTTGGGCACATGTACAAGGGTCAAAAAGGGGTGGATCTTGTCGCGTTGCCGCCGGATCGTTGTGGGGAGGCTGCGACAGCTCAGGTCAGCGATGAGGGTTGGCCACCGGTTCCGGTACCAGCCAGCCAACGGGGGTAGCACTCTCTCTGTCACGACGTGGATTGCAGACGTACAACGATAGTTGTATGGCTGGAGTGGCAAATCTGAGTCAGACGTGAATGTTCAAGCCAAGTGAACTTTTTCAACTGTGATGAAACATTCCCTAGAAATGGTGTCGTCCTCAACAACATCCCCGCTCCCGTCCCATCCCCACCGTGCCCTCCCGGCGCCGGCCACTCCGGCCTCGCCGGCCACATCCCTTTCCCTGAGACCCAACCAGAATCCCCACCGCCGCCGTCTGCGCGACCTCCGTCAGGGTCCCCCGCATCCTCCCGATCATGTCGAGGAGGTGTATGTCGAGTAGGCCCCAGCTCTGCTTCACACCGCCCCGGCCAGCCACGTCCTTGCGTCGACCTCTGCTGCCATTAATGTCGCACCGGCGCGCATTCAAGGCGGGCGGCCGGCTCAGGTATGGCGTGCTACCCCCGATGCCCGGCTCGGGTGCCTCTCACCCCCCCCCCCCCCCCCCCCCCCCCCCGCGACCCCGACAGCCGTGCAGCGACAAGATGGACCTGAAGAGACGGAGCACCCCTAGCAGCTGATCCAGCACCGCCGCCCGCGTCAGCCTGCTCCTCCCGTTGCGCAGTTAAGGCAGCTGCCCACCGACCGGCCGCGACGCCCTGTCCCACGGCACCTCATTAGTCTCTGCTTCAAGTGCTACCATAAAGGCCACAAGGTGAGAGATTGCAAGGGCCTGATTTGCTGCCGGCGATGTGGAGGATCCGGACATAAGGCAAAAGACTGCTCCAAGCCACCAAGTCCTCCTGCTCCGTTCAAGCTCGACGCGACATCCTTCCCTCCGCTACGGCCTCCTGCCATGACGCGGCGCCCTGCGGACCCACGCTCCCGGCTGGCCGAGGCCAGCGTGGTGGTGCCGGCCACCACGCAAATGCAAATATTCGTTGCAGCTCTGTCCTCCAACTCGGTTCTGCTCAGCCTCGGCGGCTCCAGGCCTCACGTCTCCCCTGCTGCTGTGGCGGACGCGCTGCACGACGAGCTCAACATCCCCACAGCTTTCATGACGGTCGTCCGCGACTACCCTGAGGATTTCCTTGTCACCTTCCACCACCAGCACCACCGCGAGCTCGCCATCGCCAACCCGTCCTTCCGCCACGGGCTGCTGGAGGTTCGGATCAGGCCTTGGACAATGGAGGGGCTCGCTGAACATGTGAAGATGAAGTATCACGTCCTACTCGAGCTTGAGGGCGTCAAGCTCCATGCGTGGGATGTGGACACGGTGACCCGCGCCATCGACGACGAGTGCGAGCTCGACTACATCATGTCTCTCACAATGTCAAGGGAAGACGCAACGACGATGGGGGTTTGGGTCTGGACGGATAACCCGGACAAAATCCCCAAAA
Organism: Poa annua; assembly: GCA_026929855.1. Taxonomy (NCBI): domain Eukaryota; kingdom Viridiplantae; phylum Streptophyta; class Magnoliopsida; order Poales; family Poaceae; genus Poa; species Poa annua. The sequence continues at coordinate 87,684,396 of CM049430.1, forward strand.
TCAAGAACCTCAAGCTCCCCTCGCGCCTCATGACCACCTCGTCCCCAGCCATCAGACGTCGTGCCCTCCTCTCACGGGTCATCGGCCACCTCGCCATGTACGAGGACTTCAACGACGTCGAGGTGGTTCCGGGCGTGCCATCCAAGCCTTGGCGCACCGAGCTGTTCGATTGGGCACTTGGTGTGGTCGACGGAGAGGGACAGGCTCGTGGCCACCGTGGCGGCAGCAGCGGGGCAGAGCGGAGCAACGACGACGACGGTGATGCGGGCCGGGGTCGTGATGAGGACCGGCGTCCTGTCCGCGACCATGCCGCTGATCGGAGTCGCTCCAGGGCCCACCGCGACCAGCAGCGTGACGGGGGCGGCGTCAGGCGCAGCGACCGCCACGATGGTGGGTAGCAGGAACGTCGCAGCGTCCAGCGCCGTGGCCTGGGCTCTGACTCTTCGCCAAGCCCACCTCGCAGCCCCGGGGGTGGCCCTCCCCATCGCCACCACCCGCTTGATCGTCCGCGCTCGGACTCGCCCTCCTCGGTCCTGCCTACCCCTCCTGAGGTCACCGTTCGTGACGGGAGCAAGCCCCCTGGCTTCTCCACCTCGCCTGCGTCGTCCGTGCCCCTGATTGAAGATGCTCATGTGACTCCTACTTCCGCGTCGCAGGTTCTGGCCACACAACCATCTCCTTCCCAGGTGCCGGAGACGCAGCTCTCCCCCACCCAGGTCCCTGAGACGCAGACGCCCACCTTCACACCAGCTGGCTTCGGCGCACCGCCCCTGTTCCTGCCCAAGGCTGTGGCGATCCTCCAGTCGCCTCCTTTCCCGCCTCCTCGGGCCCCCACGGTGCGGCGCATGACGCTGGTTGGCTGCTCATACAAGAAGTCCAGTGCACGCCTCAAGATAAAGAACAGTGGGGTTCCGGTCGCCCGACTGGCCGAGGAACTTGTTTGTCGTCGCATGGGGATCGTCCAGGACGGTGAGCCGGTCACGGAGCAGGCGGTGGCGGAGTTCGTTCGGCTTTTTCAGGGGCAACTTCCTTGCACAATCCTGGCAGCGCTTCGGGCCCTGTTCCGTCTTGATTGTGCTGCGGCGAACGCTGTGGAGGACGCCCTGGTGAACCATGGAGGAGATGATGCCCTTGACCTTGGTGACAACAAAGACACATAGACACCAGTTGAAGCCTAATGCCAACCTCCTGTTGTTTACTAGAGGAGTCCTATTGTGTTCTGATGTTAGTTTACCACATAGTTTTGGTTCTGTTCTTTGGGCTTGTGCTCAGATCCCGGCCCATGTGCCGGAAACTGTTGTTGTCCACCCCCCCCCCCCCCCCCCCCCCCGCGCTATTATGCTCTATGTTCGGTTGTGTTCTTTGGGCTTGTGCTCGGCTCCTGGCGCTTGTGCTGAAAATTGCTGCTGTCCACCCCTCATTGTTGTGCTGTGTGTTCCATGCTCGTGCTACTTATTGTGGAGTCTACTAGTTGTTTAAATGGATGAGCTGTTTTTGAAAATTTGTTGCCTGTGCTGGAACGTTAGAGGCCTAAATGGCCCAGATAGACAAGCTGTGATCAATCAGTTTGTGGCCTCCACACCTTGTCACATTGCTTGCTTCCAGGAGACAAAATTACAAGTGGTTGATCAATACACGACCGCTTTTCTCGGGGGAGGGAGGCTCCGTGGGTTCACTCAACGCCCGGCGTTTGGGACACGAGGTGGGATTCTCCTCCTGTGGGGTGAGAGCTTGATCAACGTCACCAATGTTGTCGCAATGGAATTTTGCCTCTCGGCCACGATCGATCAATTCCGCTCATTCAGACGCCTTCTTCAAAATAACAACGGTCTATGGCCGCACAAATGCTTCGAGAAAGGATGACTTCTTCGCCGAAATCCTTGCGACCAAGCCTCCCACGGGTACTACATGGCTTGCCCTTGGTGACTTTAACCAAATCTTCCGGGCTAGAGACAAAAGCAACACAAACATCAATAGACGGAGAATGCTCACGTTTCGCTCTACGCTTGAAAATTGTGACCTCAAAGCTATTCACCTACAAAACGACGTTTCACATGGTCCAATGAGCAAGCCACCCAACCATGTCAAGGATTGATGGTGCCTTTTGTAACCCGGAATGGGATATGTCTTTTGGCTCTCACATCCTTCATGGCCTCTCCTCGTCGCTCTCCGATCATTGTCCGCTCTTGCTCGCCGGATACTCCGGGCCACAGAGAACACACCCCTTTCGCTTTGAGAACTTTTGGACTTGCCTCCCCGGATTCAAGGAGCTTGTTGCCGAGACTTGGGCCCTTCACACCCCGCACTACGAGCCTTGTCAAATCCTCTTCCATAAGCTCCAAAAGACCGGCGCTAAGTTGAGACGATGGAGTAGAGGGTTCCTCTCCAATGCTAAGATTCAAATGCAAATGGCTCTTCTCGTCATATTACGATTCGATGAGGCGCAAGAGGCTAGATTGCTTTCGCCGGGCGAAAGAGACCTTCGAACTCGGCTCAAACGGAAGGTTACAAGCCTCGTTGTGGTGGAGCGCTCAAGAAACAAACAATGCTCTTGTGTCACCAACGTTAGAGAGGGAGACGCAAACACGAAGTACTTCCACTTAAGGGTTAACGCTAGAAGGCGGAAAAACCACATGCACCGCCTTAGACGCAATCAAGGGTGGGTCACGGCACATGAAGACAAAGACTCTATTGTGCATGCTCACTTTTGGGGTACCATGAGAAAGGGGCCTCCTAGGGAGCTTGACTTTAATTGGAACATGCTCCAACCTCCAAATGTGGATATTCATGACCTTGATATGCCATTCACGGAAGAGGAGGTCCTATGTGACATCAAGCAAATGCCGGTGGACAAGGCACCGGGCCCCGACGGTTTCACCGGTGCCTTCTTTAGAGCCGCATGGGACATCATAAAAGAGGATGTTATGAGGGTCATCCACCTCTTCGGCAACCTACACTCCGAGAACTTCCATTGGCTCAATTCGGCTAATGTGGTTCTCCTCCCCAAGAAGGATGGGGCCGAATGCATCGAGGACTTCCGGCCTATTAGCTTGATACATGCCATCGTGAAGACCATTGCCAAGGTGTTGGCTACCCGGCTTGCCCCTCACATGAACAACTTGGTCTCTCCCGCTCAAAGTGCCTTCATAAAAAAATAGAAGAATTCATGACAACTTCATGTTCGTGAGAAACTTCGTGCGAAGGCTTCACCGGAACAAGACCCCGGCCCTTCTCTTCAAGTTGGACATTAGGAAGGCCTTCGATGCCGTGCGATGGTACTACCTCATCGATCGCTTGAGATGGCTTGGGTTCCCGGAGAGATTTTGTGATTGGATATCCGCCATCCTACGCACTTCCACCTCGAGGATCCTCCTCAATGGGGTGCCAACCGAGCCCATTAGGCATGGGCGTGGCCTCCGACAAGGGGACCCTCTTTCACCTCTCCTTTTCGACATTGCGATTGACCCTCTACAACAAATTCTTGACCTTGCAACCCAAAGAGGTGACCTCTCACGCCTTCGCGGGCGTGGGCCTTTCTTTAGGACTTCGTTATACACGGAAGACGCCACAATCTTTGTGGCACCAATCAAGGAGGAGATCACCACCTTCGTCGGCATCCTTACTTCCTTTGGTGAGGTCACGGGTTTGTGCACTAATATGGAAAAAACTTCCGTTGTTCCCATCTGGTGCGCTGTCATTGACTTGGACGAAGTGCTTCTTCCGTTCCCGGCGTTGAGGGCTACCTTTCCCATGCGCTACCTTGGTCTCCCGCTCTCCATTTGGCAACTTAGGAGACTTGACTTGCAACCGCTTGAGGACAAGATTAGAGGAAAGATACCAAAGTGGGCGGGCAAATACTTCAACGCGGCGGGGAGGAGGGAGTTGGTAAGGTCGATGATGGCTTCCCAAGCCATTTTCCACCTAACCTCTCTTGTTTTGCCTCCCGGGTTTATCCAAAGCGTTGAGAAAATTGAGAGGGCTTTCCTTTGGGCGGCTTCCGACAAAGTTTCCGGTGGCAAGTGCAAGGTTAGTTGGAAGAAGGTGTGCCGCCCAACCGAGCTTAGGGGTTTGGGGATCCTTGACACTCACAAGTTTGGGGTGGCTTTGAGGCTACGGTGGCTTTGGCATGAGTGGACGGACACATCGAAAATATGGATTGGAATGGGTAACCCTTGCACAAATGAAGATGCCAAACTATTCTATGCGTGTACATCCATAACCCTTGGCAACGGGAAGAAGGCTCCTTTTTGGGACTCGCCATGGCTTGACGGTCAAAAACCCTACGACATAGCCCCTCTCATTTTCAACATCTCCAAGCTCAAAAAATGGTGTGTCCAAAAAGCCTTGCAAAACGGCGCGTGGGTTCAACAAATAAAAACACCGGAGGGGCTCTCTCTTGCTCACATCCAACAATTTGTTGATCTTTGGACCCATGTCCAACATGTGCAAATTGATGAGGACTCTAGTGATGCCATCATTTGGACAATGGACGCTTCCGGTACCTACACGTCCAAATCCGCATACCATGCACAATTCTTAGGCTCCACATCTTCTAACATGAAGAAAATGGTGTGGAAGGTTTGGGCGCCTCCCAAGTGCAATTTTTTGTGTGGCTTATCATTCAAAATCGGGTTTGGACCGTGGACCGGCTTCATAAGGGGGTGGCCTAATTGTGATGTTTGCCCGCTTTGTAAGCAAACTAGAGAGAAGGCCTCACACCTCATGTTCCAATGCCACTACACCAAGAGGATTTGGGGTATGGTGAAGGATTGGCTCCATCTACCTTGGTTGGACTTGACCACATGGGGCAACTACAACAATGTTGAAGATTGGTGGATGCACATGACAATCAACAACTCGTCAAGGAGGAAGGCCGTTGCCTCCCTTACCCTTCTTGTTTCTTGGGAGTTGTGGTCCGAGCGCAATGCTAGGGTGTTTCGGAAGAAAGCCACCCTTCCCTCGGTCGTCCTTGGTCGTATTCAAGACGAGGCTTACACTTGGGATAAGGCGGGTGCAAAGCATTTGGAGTTTTTGTTGCCGGGAGATTAAAGCTTGAAACTTGTAATGGGGCTCTTTTAGAGCGGTGGTGTTGTAAAACGTTAAAACTACTCTATCTCCTTCTTAATTAATATAAACCTTCAAAACATTCCTAAACTTGTTTAGGGCCTCTTGAAATTATAGGATTAATAAGGCATGTTGTAGGAAAATCATGCACTATGATATTTCAGTTTGTTCGGTGCGCAGGGAAACAAAACGTAGTAATATTTTTCCCGGAATGAGGAGAGTAGAAAGAATATAGTGTGATGCATTGAACTTCTCAAAGCAAAACAGAGAGGTTCGAGCTCACGTTGATATTCATATAGAATAAAGGACGTAGTAATGGATTTCTTACAAATTTTATGCCCTCGATCCTATCATCGAAAAGGATTATCTAAAATAATTATGATGAATTGGAATCCTCCGAAATTTCATTAACTTTGCACTGAATTGCCAAAGTGAATGGCAGTTCCAAACCATGGATGTTAGCGCAGTAAGCTGTTGTGGCGATATAAAAACTTAATGCCTCGCCCTTTGCAATGCCTACAAGATATATATAAGACAAGTCATATTGTTTTACGTCCAACAACGAAAATATATGTGATTAGGCAAGACAAATGTGTAACGTTGTTACGAATTTGTTGTCACTGACAAAAGTTTAGCACCACACTCCACGTATGAACCATCTCATGTGTGTCTTGTTAAGCATACGACAACTAGCTTTCGCTCCAAAATAAATACTGGAGATCATCTATAATCTCATCATCGAAATTTGTTGTGTATCCACTTATAATCTTCAAAATAGATAACTAAGCAAATAATCTGCACATAAAAAACAACACAACGTGCGTTAAAGTGGTATCGTTGGGTTTCTCCTTGGATCGGTCCATTATTGTATTCGTCATTTCGAAGCAATGATTTTGGGCCAACTTGTATTGCTCTCCTTTTCTTTCTTGTGCCTAATTTTAGCAAAATAGACCAAAATCTCTCTCTCTCCCTCACACGCACGCACGCATACATGCACACGACACATGCCTACTACCATGCGGAAAACCCTCATTGCCCTCTCAATCACTGACCTGAAAATAGTAAGAGGACGCCACATCCTAATGGTTCTCCAGACATGAAGAGAGGACAAATAGGCAGGGACGGAGCCAGGAGTTTTACCATGAGGGTGCGAGGAGGATAAAGGTCATATATGATTTTTTTAAGATACACTATATATATATATATATATATATATATATATATATATATATATATATATATATATATATATCCATTTGTTCTATTTTAGAAGAAAATTGTGGAGATAAACTTCACAATATAGGAAGTCACACCACAAAATTTATATCAAACATAATTTTTTTTTGGAAATAAGAAACTTGATTTCTAAATTAAGCATCCGACTATATTGAACAAAAAAATATCGGAGTTATAAATTAATCACTTGGCAGATAAGAAAATTGGAGATATCCTAAATAAATCGATCTGGCTCACTTCATCCAGGTAGGCAATCAATATTTTCCTAACTAATATTCAAGGCACACTTAATCCGATGTTGAGAGATGATCAATTAACTAATCAGACACGAACAATTCAAAGAGACGTGTAAACTACCATTCTTCCTTTCTTCTTCAACGTCTTCGTCGATCTTGCATACCGTTGTTGGTCGCGCGCCCGAGCATAAACTTTTTTTCTAGCCGCCGCTCATATGTAGCATGCCGGATTGTCACACTATTCTCAGTCTCAATTATGAATCAGCTTAAATGTTTTGATCTTCTACAAGTAGATTTTATCACTTGGCGGCAGCCGGCAAGCGCACACACGCTGCAAGGCCAGAAACGATCGATATGATTGTACATGTAGGCCGATCACTCTTCACCTAAATGAGCTTTCTAGTACTAAATGGGCTTGAAATATAGGATTTCAAGGCTGATTTACGTTACACACGGACATGGGGCGAAGTAGTTAAAAAAACAAAGAAAATAGCGATATTATTAATCGTTTCAAAGGGCGAGCAAATCGTTGGCGAGGGGTCTCGCCCCCGCTCGTCCCCCTTCCCTATAAATAGGGGAATCAACACAATCCAATGATCATTCAAATAGAGGGAGGATAAAAGGAAAAAATGGAGATGGATCTATGATGGTCCATGAGAGCTAATTGGGTTCTCGACCAAATAAATCTGAAGACAATTTTATACTAAACTTTTGTGCTTCGGACTTATCTTTTCCTATGATACAGTCTTAATGAGTACTTTGGTTATCTCTTGTACACTATTAATGCCATAGAAAAGATTTCAAATACAAATTGAAATGTATATCCATGAAAACCACACTTGCATTATGCTATATTGAAATTGATTTTATAACATGCTTTCATGCACAAATTAATTTTCAACTAATTGAATTAGATACTAATAGACATAGATATTAGATAATAAAAATCTCTATATTATATGTATGAGAAATATCTTCATAGTTCTTTTACCATATGATTAGGTAAGCATATTTCTAGAAACTTCTATAGGATAAATTAAAACTAGTGAGAGTATAAGTAGAATTGTTGGTAAGATTCTTTACGTTCTTCATGGTTAAATGTGTATTTTGATATATAAGTTTAAATCTGGATGCTATGTACTTGGTAATGGAATAGCATCGATAATAGTAACCAACGACTAATGAATCACTATAATGCATTCTACAAGATTTACATACGTATAATTTGATTATTCGATATGATCGCATGCAAATGCAATTCACTTGGCGTTATATGCTGTAAGCAAGTGATATTATAGTTGCTATAAAAAAATCGTCTGTAAATCTTGCCCTTATAGCACCTATAGCAGATAGCTTAAAACTCTACCACAAAATCAGTTTCAAGTTTCCCTGGAAAACAGTTTTAGGGGTGTCAAGAGGCAACTGGCATAACAAAAACCGCAAATTCATACCGCATTTTTTAAAACTTCCATGCTGAGATAGTCTAACGACCATCATGTTGCAAACCTGACAAATAGGTTCATATCTAGAGTTCTACATAGCATTTCAAATAGAAAACTAGATCAAGATACATTACAAACTAGGGTTCTTCAAAGCCGCGGTACTATAGGATGGCGGATTTGCAGCCGGCCACCGCAAGCTCATGCTCCGCTTGACTACTCGTCGTGGCGCCTCGTCACGCTTTGTCGTTGCATCACACTCAACAGCAAGGAGGGTTGTGTCGTTCTCATGACAATTCTTGACGTGCAGCACGATGCGCTCATTAAGCACATGGAAGTCGGCCTACGTGCCCTTGCCGCCACTTCAGAATAGTCGCAGTGGTCCCGTCCCTACCTTGACCACACATCGTGCACCGCTCAGCGTCCTCCTCCACGATTGAGACGGGCACTAGCGGCGGGCTATATCTTCGTGCCTCCGTGCCATGCGGGCGGTGCGCTGTCGGCGCTCCTCCTCCTTGTCACCCATTGGCGCACCCCATGGCTCACACCCATTCCTTTTTGCCCCCATTATCGCAGGTGGTCCCGTACGCATTTGATTTGTCGGAGAAGAAGAAGAAAACAAGGCAGAGAGGCTCGCTAGAGTAGGAGAAGATGTGGCGGAGGAAAAAAAATACGCCCTGATCGGGAAAATGAACCCTAAATCAGCCTCCATTCCATGATGTAGTGGGATTTGGTTGTTGGTTTAGTGGCCGGCCAATATGCATTGTCGGTTCTGGTCATAAAAAAATACATAAAATTGCATGTTGCCAGAATTTTCTGGGCCGAGGGTATACGAAATTTGTTAGAGATGTTATTAAATGTCGCTGAATCGATAATCTTCCTCATCGTATAATTTCAAAAGAGGTAAAGTAGATACATCCCACTCATACATACAATTCTTCGTTGCATGAGGCCTCAGTTACAATCATACTATACACCCAAAAAATCAAGCTACAATGAGACTGCATAACCTCTATATTCTCTGTCATCTAAACCTGTTATGTATACTAGAGCTATCCAAATTCCAAAGAACCCCAAACTATGCACAGAAGAACGAAACAAATATAATTGCAGGCTTCGAAGAATAATAGAAAGCAAAAAAAAAACAAGGGCCTGCATGCTTGGACACCGAGTCGGAGACATTCAGAAGTCGACGCTGCCGTCGCCGCCGGCCCTGCACATGCACCCGGCCGTCCTGGGCTGCCGGTAGACGGTCCGGCCCCTGGGCCGGGCGCGCACCCGCTTGTACTCCTCCACCATGGTCCTCACCCTCCTCTCGAAGCCGCCCCAGTCGATGCCGCCTTCCTCCGACAGCACCTGCGCGTACCGCTTCCGGTTCGGGTGCAGCGTCGGCGCGCGGCCCCGGCCGTGGTACACGCGGAACCCCGACACCAGCGACGACAGCTGGCTGCCGGAGTCCGTCACCGCGAACACGTCCGACGACGCGCACGCGATGAAGTCCAGCGCCGCGAGCTGCGGCGGCACGGCAAGTCACGTTCGTCAGTTGTTAGTTAGAGCGGAGGAGATCAAGATTCAGAAGATGTTGCGAGGAAAAATGGATGGATCAGTCGCTCGATCTTTACCCGGGAAGAGAAGTTCGTGAACGGAGCCAGCTCGTCGGTGGAGAGGATGTCCTCCTTGGTCACCAGGTTCGGGTACAGCCGCGTCAGAGGGTGCAGCCGCGTCACGCCGCCGTATATCTGAGACCCGGCCACGTAGATGAACGTCCGGTGGTCGTAGCCGAGCGCCGACAGGATGAGCCCGGCTTCCTCAGGCGTCAGCGGGCACCTCCCCTGGCTGCGCTGCTCCTCCGGCGACACGGTGCTGCCAGGCGACACCAAAATGCCATGTCAGGAAGACATTAACCACTGAAGTTATCGGCAAATGCAGCGAGCTAAAGATGCGATCTTTCGTACGTGTTACGAAGGCGCGTGGCGAGTGCCGGGAAGTGGGTTTCCCTGAACGCCTGCAGCTCCCGCCTCTCCTCCTCGCCGCCGCCGAACTCGCAGAGGGAGTAGGCCACCATGTCCACCTCGAACCTCATGTGCAGAGCGAGGTACTTGCTCGGCCCGCCGGCGTCGTCGTGTTCCTCCCCAGACGCCGGGTCGAGCATGTTGCCTCCGAAGAGCTGCTTGTCCATCTCCGTCTGCATCGCGCTCACTCCGCGCAGCCGCTGCACCAGCAGAGACCCCAGTTTCTGGATCTCAGGGGCGAACTTGAGGGCGTGGAAGTTGCATCTGCATCGCAGCCTCTGCGAAGGCAAACATCTGATGATCAAACAGGGTTTTCTAGACAGAGGTGGTGGTGCATTGTACATAGTTCATCTGAAGATAGTCTCAACAGAGATGGAAAATGTTACCTGCAGATGGACAGGTACTGAGTCGAAGCCGAGCCGGTTACCGAACCCGAGGAAATGAACCACACCGTTCTTCCGGAGAACAGGAAGTGCAGTCTTGATGAATTCAGACGGTTCAGCCTCTTTCGCGATGTCATTATCAGTGATCTGTGATAAAGGTGCACGAGTGGAGCGGATAAGTAAACCTGAAGAAACAAACAAAAGGGGTTTGCAGTTTCAGGACATGGTTCAGGCACTAACTTGGCTACCGATTGCCTCGAGGTCAAGAGACTGGAGATGCGATGGTAAATCTTTCACAATGTGCACGTCACTCTTCATGTACTTCACGAAGTAGTCTTCCTGGTAGATGTCACCGAACTGACTGAATGAAAAAGAGAGAGAGAGATAACAGATACACCAGAGAAATTTGGTCAGACATCGTTTACTGTAAAACAATGTCAAATACAACCATTGCACAATTTTGGCTCTACAAATTTATGAATGAACATAGTTTCTAACCTTTTGTCCTTCCACACGCTGCTGTAAAGAAACCGGGGCAGGACTAGTGTGGCATTAAGCAGAGCTGCAACGACAACGGCATTACACACCTGGAGTAAAGAATGTAGCTCATTCAGGTACTGATGAAAAATATCAAAATTGAACTATCTTCTGGGGATGCGGATTGAATCAGTGAATCCTTACGGCCACACGCTGTTGGTTCAGTCCACCGTTTGCGCTGATCAGAATGAAGCCATTGTTCTTCTCGCTAGGTTCTGGGAGATTAACCAACCAAATCCAATGTCAGGAAGCAAGTACAGTAGTAAAAACGTACATTAACCATATGCAGTTTGTTGAATAAAGTTGAAACCTTCATCTGCCAAGCTGTGTTTGGCGGCACAGGGTTTCCACTTGCGCGCCTGTTGGTAAGGTTCTTCCCATAACGCGAAATCCTCACCACCTGACTCGTTCTGCACTGGCAGCAAGGGAAAAGTGCAGCACCATCAGTGTAATACAGTTGCAGAAAGCAACTACTATGATGGCAGGATCAAACCTTTGTGGTGGCTAAAGTCGCCATCTGTATGAGCCTTCCATGCATTATCTGCTCTGCTTGCTCCTTCCTTACGAGATTCTGCTTGACCTCCTTCGTTGACAGAAATTAGAAATGTTTCAGGTCGCTACAAGATTCAGAGGGAAATAGCTGGCTGGACGCAGGGTATGAATATGAACGAGCGCGGCTATCGTACAATCAGAAAGGAAACAAGAAAGTTCTTTATCAAACAAGGTTTTTTTTTGTCTGAATTTGATCGGGAGGGAGCTGAAGAAAGAAACATACCTGGAGTCCCCTGAAGTTGACGGAGATGGCGCCGTTCCGGAACTGCACCTGGTGGACCGCGGACATGAGGAGGGATGCGGCGAGCAGGAGGCAGCCCATGAACCCGACGACCCCGGCGAACACCCTGAGGTTCCACGCGGTGACGCCGCCGCCGCCCCTGGCCTTGCCCTGCCGCAGCCTCCCGATGTTGGTCGCGCCGACCCTCCCGTCGCCGCCCGCCGGGCCGACGACGACCCAAGAGGCGTCCATTGCCGCCGCCCGACCCAATCACGAAAGCGCCACCATTGGGGGCTTGGCTTGTCGTCGAGGGCAACCAACCTCAAGTCGAGCAACACGGCAACATCAACAACGACCGGAGTTGGTGTTGAATTATTCCTTCCCCAAAATCTCCATTTCCCATGGACGGACGGACAACGTGGGCATCCAGCGAGTATTCAGAGTATAGAATGGTTCAGAGTCAAACGAGGGCGAGGCGCTTCCATTCGTTCTGTCTCGATCGCCGATCGGTGTAACCACCGGCGGGCAGGTGAGATGTGATCGGTGGCAGCTTCCTGGCGGCGATAAAGAAATGGAGCTCGATCTCCTGTCAGGATCGGCAGATGATAAAAAATTGGGAAGGGATGATCGACCTAACGTGAGGACGACTCGCCGGCATCGCATCGTCCTATATATTTGGTGGCCAGGTGGTGGTGGCGTGGTAGGATGGAGATGGCATTTCGGCCGGGAGGGATGTGTTCCGTAGGTTAGAAGCCAAGAGAGGTTTCGGTTGGGAGTTCCATTGATGTCGACAACGGGAAAAGGGGGCGGCGGAGTCGGTAACAGCCGGTGGTTGGTGCACGATCGAGCAGTGCAGCTTCAGGTTCGCGTGTGCAGTTTTGGCTCCGCTTCCGTTGTGGATAGACACGGTGCCGTCTTGCCGTGTGCCGGTGCACTTGGCAGCGGGAGAGGGAGATGGCGGCGGCGCGTGCGTGTATTCCGCCGCTCTGCAGGCCGCGTGCGATGTCCTCGAGAAGACGACCACGACCAATATCAATCGGCAGCCCATAAGCTGCGGCCAGCATGAAAAGGTCCTAGCTAGGGAGTTGGGGCTCGAAAGTTTTGGTGATCCCAGTGGTGTAGCTCAGTAACTGTGGTCTGCAAACCAACTTCGTCCGGAGAGATCACAAGAACCAACAATTGTTGCTCGGTAGTTGGGGATCACAGGGCTCTACGTGCTGCGGTTGGAAAAGGTGATTTTTTTGTCCGAAAGGACTGGAGTGAGAGGGTTGAAAGATATGTTTCTCACTCAATAGTGAGAAATTTGAGAACTTGCCACATAGAAGGGTGGTTGTACCTATCCCACCAGAGTTTCTCATTTAGACAGAATATATTTTTCAGTGGGAGGCGACGTTTCCATCAACAGCGAGACGTTTATGGTGTTTCGTCAATCTCAAGACCTGATCCACCGTCTCAGTCTCTCGAAGGTGTTCATAGAGCTAGGGTGTGTTTTATTATGTAAATACATATAAATTTGAATAAAAGTTGAGACATTTTATATGAAACGGAGAGAGTATATCTGAGATTAATTACCAAAATTAATAATGTTGTTTATGTGCATACAACAAACAAGACATACCTATCAGATCTGCACTTTGTTCAACAAAATAAATCAGATCTGCACGGCCATACACACGATCGTCAGGAAAGGAAACAACACAGTAAAATGAGCTATGGATTGGAGAGGGGCAGAAAGCAAGTGATGTCCCGAGGCAGAAAACTCAAGCGCCACACGGTGGAATAAGCAGCGTATTAAGCATGCACATTGACACTACTAGTACTAGTGACGGCAATTGGTTGCCTATAATCCGTATTATTCGGCATTCGTATTGGAAAAAATACTAATAGGGTAAACAAAATAATCTCCATAAAAACGATGCCTAACTCGAACTTGATTCTCGAAACGTCACGTGCGTGTGAGGCGAGACGAGGTGGTTGACCAAAGAGGTAATGATGTTGATCCTCTTTCCCTTTTTATGTGTTCTTGGTTTAGTTATATTTTAAATATTTTTCTAACAAGAATCTAATAAACTATAAGTGAGTTGGTGAAAAAAGGAGAGGTAAATGAAGAGAATCGACTAAATAAGGTAAATCTTGAACAAAATTTATTTTAGTATCTTCTTTAAATAAGGTAAATCCTGAACAAAATTTATTTTAGGATCTTCTTCAAATAAGCTAAATCCTGAACAAAATTGATTTTATCTGGTATAAGGATTTTTCTAATTTTGTTCATTAAATCTGTCGGTCAAGCTCTCTTATTAAGTCCCGGTTCAGCTTTTTGTTCACAATAAGATGAATAATGGTCGTTTGAGATTTTCAGGATTTCTTAAGCAAAAATGGGCCAAACCCAAATAAAATCCAACAATTGCATCATTTTGTTCTACCTGTTTTTTTATAGTACGCGAACATTTCTCATACTTCATGTACAATTTTTTCATGTGGCAAGCAATGTGCAAGTGCAATAAAAAAATATACCCCCTCCATTCCATAATGTAAGAGTTATAGTTTTTTGAGAAAAAATCCAAAATATATGGTTTACAACGATTTTTGGATGAATTTACCGATGAAAAAGTGAGTATCATTCTCGAACGGAGTGATTTTATGGATTGTTTTCCTTTCTTATCTATTATGGAGTCCTCTCTTCTGAATTTTGTCTAAAACAAATGAGTCCATAATATGTCAAATACTCATGTCTTAATATCCGTGCAGAAAACTATAGCTCTTACATTCAGGAACAGAGGGTGTATCATTTTACAACATGACGGTTGTAGAGTTGACATAACTCTTAGTTCGAATTGAGTCCGAAAATACAAAACAAACAAACAAATCAATTATAAAGAATATCCAAAAATCACACTCCCTCGGTTTCTGAATATAGGGTGTATAGTTTCTGCATAAATGTTAAGACATGGTTATTTTAGATACGGTGCACTCATTTTATTTCTGAAAACAATCGTGAGAAATGAGTTCTTAATAGACACAAAATAAATATAATCTGTTAAATCTCTCTTTTAAGACTATGTTTCATTTTTATGGGTCAAATTGTTCATAAATAGCAAATACACTTTATATTATGTACTCTTTTTCAAAATATTATACAGCTGACATCAAGGAACAGAGGGAGTATTGTTTTTTTATGACATTATTATATCTGAATTATATTTTCTGCTTCGATATTCAAATTTCATTAGAACATATGAAATTTTTCATAAATTTCTAGTTTAAGTGGTATTGAGGCAGAATGTTTCCATATTCAAGTGGTATTGAGGCAGAATGTTTTTTTTTCGGTAGAAAAAATTGTTGAATATTGAAGTTTTTTGTCCGTGTAATTACACGCTTCAAAAAAGTGTTGCCCGTGTTGCCTGCCCTACACGGGCCGTCAAAGTGCCCTAATTGGGCCGGCACGAGCAACATTTCATCGGCGTGCACCCGATCAAGCCCAGTCCGGTGAAACCCTCCCATTTCAGTCCACCTCCCCACTTAAACCCCCACGCCGCACCACTCGCCGCCGGCCGCCGCCGCCACGCCCTCGCCATGGCTCACCTCCGCCTCCTCCTCTCCCGCTCTCTCTGCAGCCCGCACCCTCACCGCCTCCTCCCGCTCTTCCGATTCTGCTCCTCCAACTCCGGCAACCCCCCACCGCCGCCCATCAAGCCCGTCTCCTACGCGCCCAAGCCGCAGGCCCCGCCCGACGAGCCCCCCTCCCCGAGCGCGGCCAGTCCCGACGAGTTTCCCAGCAGGTTTCAGCAGCAGCCGCAGCCGGTGAACCCGCCGCGGCAGCAGTTCACGAGGCAGGAGATGCGGTACGTCAACGACGCGGGCCCCGCGATCGCGCCGGTGTCCTACCCGAGCAGGGTCGCGCCGCTGCCCGAGTACCGTCCACCGGCGGACCAAGGCGCAGGCGAGGGGGCCAAGGAGGAGGAGGGGGATCTGCGCCGCGAGGGCGAGCGGATTGAGAGGGAGGCTGCGTGGTCGAGGGCGCCCGTCTTCGGCCTGCAGGTGGAGGAGGATCCCGTGCCGTACCCGACGCTGATACCTGTCGTGAAGCGCCCGCAGAAGGCCGCCATTGATCTCGTCGATGCGCTCCGCGAAATCAAGGTCTAGTACAACTTGTTGTGATTCGCTTCGTTGCAGTTGGTACTTACGTACAAATCAATGATCTTGGTGTGGCCCCATTGAGGACTAGTACAATGTTCTCTAGTTTCGGGGTGTTTTGAGTGTTTGAGTGCTTGCCATATTTTCGGTGAGAAGAATACCTCATCGGAAGTAGCATGATTTTCGTCTGGTTTAGTCATAGGGTGTTTACGTCTTTGTTTAGCTGAAGCCGAAAGGTAAATTCTAGTCTGGGGTTAGGCCTGAACATAAGTTCTAGCCTGGTGTTAGGCCAATTTTGAAGTTTCATGTTGTGACATTGGATGCTAGTTTACTAGCCTCTTGTCTTCTTATCTCACTTATGTACTTGTCTATGTATGTGAGTCTGTGCAAAATGAGACGTGCTTGTACCATGGTTTGGAGCCCTATGTTCTTGGTAATGTAGTTAGCTTTCTCTTTTACACATTTGAGAACTCTGCTGGTTCTTACCATGGTTCGGCACTCAATTAGATATACATATAAGACTTGTAATGTAGAAGTGTGGGAAAATGTAGAAATGCTTTAAGTTAACTTGAGAATCTAATATTTCTTAGTCGAAGAATCAAGTTTTCTTACCTTGTTATGTTGCTTTCTTCCAGGCCAGTGCAACTGAGAAGAAGCGGAATTTTACTGAAACAGTGGAAGCTCATGTGATGCTAGGTGTTGATCCACGACGTGGTGACCAGGTCTGCTGCACTTCTATAGGAAGTACCTTGAACTAAACCTTTTCTCCTGCTAAGTTATCTCACATCATAATACTACTTGAATATGGAAATTTAACTTGTCATGATACTGACTTATTGATTGACACTCCCTCCATTCCACAATATAAGATGTTTTAGGTGTTTCACATGTTGTCTAGATCCGGACTAAAAAGAGTGGACATATACACTAAACCGTGTCTAGATACATGTCTATGCATGTGAATGTGAAAAAGGACTAAAAAATCTTATATCATGGAATGGAAAGTGTACTTACCAATTCCTGTAGCAAAAGTGACTGGTAGTTCGTGCCATAATACTTGCTGTGAAGCCAAAGTTCACCGTTGCGTATTTGACAGAGATGCTACTTAAATGCTTTTTCTATACACATTGAGGCCTATCAAATACAAAAGGAAATCTTTGTCCAGGGCTTCTGTGCTTGCTAAAGCCAAAAAGAACTGATGATTAACTAATAATTCATCACTTGAATAGCCAATTTACGTTATGATATTTAATTTTCTCAAATCTGCTTGTGAATATTAAATTGACGGGAAGTTATTTTCTGGCACTGACCAAAATCTTTCGGGCGTGCAGATGGTCCGTGGCGCCATAACTTTGCCTCATGGCACCGGCAAGGTACCTTTCTAATTATCAAATACATTCTATTTGTGCAAGAAATTTACAGGCCTCTTTTCGTTTTAACATTAAAATAAGCGTGTGTTCCCAACAGGACCTTAATTTTTCTGTGAGTGATTAATCCTGAGATCTTTATGATTTGCAAGACTGTCAGGGTAGCAGTATTTGCTGAAGGTCCGGCAGCAGAAGAAGCTAGAGCTGCTGGAGCAGATGTCGTTGGTGGCGACGAACTGATTGAGGAGATTCGTAAAGGTACTTCATTTCCTTCTGATGATGTAGGAGCTCCTTTAGTATGTTGTAATTTTAGGAATTTTGTTTTCCATTGAAGTATCATCAATTCCTAAATGTTCTAACTCTAGTACACCATCGTTAATTATATTTTTGACTGATGCTTGTAGTCTTCCAATCTTCCATATTGAAATCCTTGTTGATGTGGAGTTTTTTTACTTACCATTGTGTATATGTAGGAGGAGGCAAACTAAGCTTTGACAAGTGCATAGCAACCCCAATGTTCATGCCTCGTCTTTCAAAGGTAGTAGTGTGAACTTACTGACATCACTGTAATTTCCTGTTTGACATATTATTAATAACCTGACTGATTTGCCTCCTTAGGTCGCTAGAATATTGGGTCCTCGTGGTTTGATGCCAAACCCTAAGGTAGGCATCTTGCCTTGTCATTTTCTTTAGGAGTTATACTTAAATCTTCTGCCTTTGATCACACTTTAACTCTATAGCTAGGGTCTGTGACAAATGATGTTTCTGGTGCTGTAAAAGCGGCAAAATCAGGTCGTGTTGACTTCAAAATAGATAAAACTGCTATAGTGCATGTTGGTCTTGGAAAGGTATGTGACATCAGTTTGGATGCAAAAGTGTATTATCAACGTAATGTTACACATATCCGATCAACTTCTGGTGCAATTTTGTGCCATGCCTCATTATTGTCTGTATTGTTTTTGCAGGTGAATTTTTCCGAGGAGAGTTTACGTGAAAATATTGGTGCTTTCGTAAATGCACTTTTACTTGCTAAGCCGGTGGGCTTGAAGAAAAGTAAGTGGTCTGCTATTGTTTCTTACTCCCTCCGTTCCACAATATAAGATGTTATAGGTTTTGTACATGTTGTCCAGATTCATTCCAAAATAAGTGTACACATACACTAAAATGTGTCTAGATACAAGTTTGTACATATGCATGTGGAAAAAAGGCTAAAACATCTTATATTCTGAAACGGAGGGAGTACGTGCTTATTCACAAGTATTTTTGCGAACATAGATCCTTGAGAACTACTCTTGTATTACAAATCTATAAACTTAAACATTTTTGCGAACATAGATCCTTGAGAACTACTCATGCTGACGCTATATTATACTGATACTATGTATGAACTTTGAGCCTTACGGCTGTACCCTTCAAATGACTGGTTTTGTTATGACTATTCTCTGACATCTTCAATACTTTGAACATTTGACCTGAAACTGCTATGGCCAGTGTAAGAAAGGTATCTGAGAAACTGGTTCGGATGGCATATTGACTACTAATTCATTATTGGATATTAAAAGTTTTGTTCATGTATGCTTCAGTATTTGTATCTTATTTCTCTGGTAATTGTGACAGTGCTACCAAATCCAAGTTGTTAACACTTTCCTTATTTCAGCTTCGAAATATGTTGGATACGTGAAGAAGTTCACATTGAGTAGCACAGTAAGCTCTTTTCCCTTCCGCATCTGTCAGATGATAGGCCTATCAACTGCACAGAATACTTCACACAAAAGTACTGATATGCTAAATTTCTTTTGGTTTCCATATTCTTATCAACTCATATGGTTCTTTTATGACAGCGGTAGGGGAGAACCCTACTAAATTTATGGTAGTAATGCTAAGAAATACAAAGTATGCTTTGAAAGGCTTAGAGAAGACTTCTTTTCGTAAAAAATCTGACAGACTAACCAAACTGAGAAGGATACAAAAGAAAAACCAAGAGCTAGGGTACACATCTTGGCACTAGTAGTCTTGCAGGCATAGTTTGCTACCTTTTTCATTCGCCAATCACAATGCAATTATGCATATTTCTTTAGCAAAACTCTTTTGTTATCTGAAACTAGGTTGTAGGATTAATGCATATTTGTCATTGTGCTCTATTCTTTTCGAAAATGATCCTTTTGACTGTCTAAGTTGATACCATGTAACACAGAAAGGTAGAATTACTGCTTGGTACATGACAATTTTGCTAATGGTTTGTGGTGTTTTAGTTGTCTTGACACGGGTCATCTGTACTGTCCATGAGGTCTTCTTTTAAGACTGCAGTTGAACCCCTAATGTGCTTGTATAGTATTATCAGTATTTAGTAGCTGATCATAGTTTATGAGCTGTAATGGCTGCTAGTGGCTCATGTCATTTCCACTGGGGTCAACCAAGAGTAAGGTTCCTTGTAATATTTGCAATTCTTAGGGGCGATAACCCCAACTTCATCAATCAGTCATTTTCATCTGCAACATCTCCTCAGATTGCTCTTATCTTCTATGTCTCTTACTGGAGTATCTTTCTTGCAGATGGGACCTGGATTTTCTGTTACCATACCATCACTATCGTCTGCGGCTGATAATTATAACAAAGCGCAAGTCAGCTAATGAACCATTTTATTTCCGAGGCACTTGCAACCAGTGCCCTGCAAGTGGCTGTGGCCTATTGCGGAGGAGCATAGCGTGATAACTAGGCTGAGCACAGTTGGATGGATTGCGGTTATACCTTGTGGGAAAAAACTTTCGGCGAACATTATCTCGTTAATTTTCTTCTGGTTAGAGAAATCACACGGTTGCTTTTGATGACCCTCTCATGCCATTCCTAAGTGCTCTGCAGTTTGTTGTATGCAATGTAACCTTGAGTTCATTACTAGAAAAGATTGTAGGCATAGGTTAATTCTTATTTTGAAGAAGCTAGAACTGATAGGTTGGAGCACAAACACTTGAGTGAGGAAGTAACCAGTGTTTGCTGGGCATTTGTTAACGCCGTTCCGGCAGCTGCCGTGATGGAGTTCATGGTCGCCCATCTGATCCAGCTTTTGCATATGGAGAAATAAAAAAGCTACCTGGTCTCTTGTTGGCATATATCTGTGGACGTGGTCAACAGATTTTGACCTTTTAGTTCCCTGCTTGACTGTTGGAAGATTTTTCGGTGCCTACTGGACAATGTAGGTCCGGTTGCTTGATGAGATAGCGTCGAAATAACGAACTTGTGGTTGGAGCATATATATATTGGCTTATGCAGCTCTGTCACGTCGGTCCACTAGTATTGAATAAATCGGAAGTATCGGAAATAGAACGTGCTGCAAAGTTATGTGTGTTCTATTTGTATACCATATCTGAAAACGAACGTTTAGTTCCCAGGTTGTAGAAGCACTAAAGGCTCAATTTTGTGAGGATACGAAAATGAGTGGAAACGAAGACATGATTATCTTAAAAAAAAAAGGATACACCCTGAAAGCGGAGTGCATCAATTTCATAGAAGAAGTGGCCAAGACGGCCGAACAACGCCTAAAGGCACGCGATACAAAAACAACACCTCACGGGTACAACACAACCCCACATCGGCCGAAACAAGACTCGCCTTGTACCTTCTCCAACCCTAAAGCGAGGAAGAGATACACTAAGCTTCTAAGCCATGTCACTACCGAAGACCGGAACAAGAGACCAACTCCAACACCAAGATGGCACAAGCCAAGCACCGCCCACCCATAAGCCCCTAAGAGAGTCGGTGAAGGGACGGCGGGGCTAAGACATGATTATCTACAATGACTACACCCATTTGAAAAATGGATGTAGTGCATCTTGGTTGCCCGTTGCTTTTCGTATGGAATGTCACATGTTTAAATCATGTCCCTATACTGTTATGTAAACTTATCTTCTTTTTCAAAACAACTTAGATTAGTATATGATACTTTTTATGCCAAACATAATTTAATTTATTGGACTTTAATTCACTCGTAGCACAACTTAATCATGATTCACATGTATATATTCCTATAAATACACTGCACTAACTAAATACCCCCACTTATTTATTGCAGGATTTTTTGCTTTAGCTCAGGGTTTACCTGATTATACATTTAAAAAGTTCAAACACGTTCATGTTGTATCATGAGAAAAGGGCCAATAGCTCTTGTACGACGTTTTTCATGTGAATTAGAATGAGAGCGACGTTTTACTGGAGAATAGCTCGCATGCGACGGATCTGAGCGGGTAAATAGCCCACGACTACACATGCATTAAAATTGTCGTCAACGTGCTCAGTTAGGGCTAAGACATGTCGTGCCACCAAGTTAACTTACCGCATCAAGTCAATTCAAGCGTTGAAAAAAAACCCGCATCAAGTCAAACTGCCTACCGTGCCCACCCCCGACCTGAACTTTGCGACAGCCCGGCGGCGGCGGTGGAGCCCTCTTTCTCGGCGGCGTCATTCATGGTTAGTGCATTCGGAGCTCTAGTCCCAATCCCATCTCCCTGTTTGTAGATCTAAGTTCGTGCCTCTGTTTGTTGAAATCTATAGAAGGTGAGAGGGGGCCTCCAGGTGAGAGGAGGTCGTGGTTCATCCCGAGCCCGTCAGTTTGAGAAGGAACCGCCAAAATCATCTTCGAACAGGTGATACGCCTCCAAATCCGGCCAATTTTCGCCAATTTTACGCCCTCCTCTGTTCTTTCTCATACTGCCCGCCTATGACAGAGAGGATGCTCCTCGAACCTTTGAATTTGAGGTCACTTTCTTTCCATCGACGACAAAATTAGCCGATGGTAGCATGGAGAATATCGAAAGAGATACAATTGTGAAATGGGGGGTTGATTGTGAGGAGATTGATCCCACTGAACTACAGAAGATGGAAGAGAAGGCGGTGAGGAAATTGGTGGAGAAAATTGGGGAAACTGTGGTTTGGGGTCCAGAGCAAGAGGTTTCACTATTGCGGTATGATGATTTGAAAGGAGATTATGTTAGAATTGAAGATGGTGAACATATTATTGATGAAATCGATAAGCAAGAGGGCTGGACAAGGCTCAGGGCTGATTTTTTTGCTGAGCTCGTTGATCTGAATATTGATTCGAAAGTGGGTTATGTGCCGTCACAGTTGGCTGTGTAGAAGGCAGAACGTGATTGGGCTTCATAGAGGCATCTAGTTTCCATTGTTACCGATCTGACAGTAATAGCCGGTGGGGCTAATGCATTTGCAGAAGAGGGCGCTGGTGTTGTTGTTGATTGGAACACAGTTGAATTGCAGGAGCATACTGATTTGGTCATTGCACCAATTGATGACACAGATATGGCCAAACTATTTGGCATTCTAGTCGATGACATAGATGAGGAGGAGAGTGATGAAGCTACAAGTGATATTTCTGACAGAGAATTGTGTGAAGATGTAGATGAACAGTTGATGGAAGATGCTGCACAATATGTAGATGATGCACATCTTGATGAGCTGGTGCATGTGTATGACAAGGAAAACCCTGTCATTCAAGTGGGAAAGTTGTGGCCAAACATGGATGAGTTCAGGTTGTCTTTCAAGACTTATGCAGTCAGACACCTGTTTGATGCCAAGACACTTTGGACTGATAGAAAGAAGTTTTATGCTAAGTGCAGAGGTTTTGATGGTAGTGGTGTGAGGCCTTGCAAGAGGTACAATTCTGCTAGACTGCAGGCTGATGGAAGAACAGTCAGGGTTAACCAAATCCCTCATCAACATACATGTTTTACAAGTACACAGAGAGTATCAAGCATGAAATCACAGATTTGGGTTGCAGAAAAGATAACTCCATTTTTGGCAAAAAACACCGAACACTACTGCCAAAAGACTGAAAGTTGACCTGGAAAAGATGTAAAAGATTAAACTGAAATATACCA
Organism: Poa annua; assembly: GCA_026929855.1. NCBI lineage: Eukaryota > Viridiplantae > Streptophyta > Magnoliopsida > Poales > Poaceae > Poa > Poa annua. The sequence goes on from CM049430.1 coordinate 87,707,461, forward strand.
CAATGTGGAAGGCTAAACAAAGGGCAATGAAGAATTTGTATGGTGATTGGGCAAACACATTTAGGATGCTTTTCAATTTCAAAGCAGAGGTGGAGAAAAGGTCACCTGGCAGTGTTGTCGAGATAGATACAGAGACATCAGAGGATGGCAAGGTTAATTTATCCAAATTCTTTATGGCTTTAAAGCCTTGCATCGATGGTTTCAAAGCAGGATGTCGTCCATATTTGAGCATAGACTCATCATTTTTGACAGACAAGTGGATTGGTCAGTTGGCAGCATGCAATGCTCTAGATGGACACAACTGGATGTATCCTGTTGCTATTAGCTTATTTCAGTCAGAGACTGAGGCTTCATGGACATGGTTCATGATGCAGTTGAAAATAAGCTTGGGGCCAGTTTCACCTTTTGCAATACACACAAATGCATGCAAAGGTCTGGAAAATGCAGTTAAAAATGTGTTCCCACATGCCGAGCAGAGGGAGTGCTTTGGGCATATGTGGATGAATTTGATCAAAAAATTCAAAGGAAATGTACTTGGGAGAATGTGGCCAGCAGCAAGATCTTACACTAAACATACACATGCATATCACAGAGGTAAGATAACGGCATCATGCTCCGAGTTTGAAACATGGTTGAACACCTACCATTCTTTATTATGGTACAGGTCAGGATTCAACACTGCCATCAAGTGTGATCATATCAAAAACAACTTGGCAGAAAGTTTCAACAACATGGTGAAGGAGCTAAAAGATTTGCCTGTGCATGACATGGTTAACCAAATCAGGATCATGCTCATGCGGCTGTGGGAATTGAGAAAAAAGATTGGTGATTGTCTGCAAGGTGATAAACTTGCAGCAGTGGTGCAACAGGTGGTCAACAGAAGCAGAAGTCTTATACATTTGTCTGTTGAGGCATCATCACTGTGGGGTGCTGAAGTTAGAGATAACTTCACTGGAAGGAGGCATGTTGTTGAAACTGAATCGCGTGAGTGCACTTGCCTCAAGTGGCAACACACTGGTAAACCATGTGAGCATGCCATTTTATTCTTAGCCACGCAGTTGAGGTTAAACATGCATCCATATCTGCATGAATATTATTCGGTAGCAAGATTCAAAGCTGCATATGCAACTTCAATTCCACCTCTCACAGATCAGTCTCAGTGGCCAGAAGTGTCGCTTGCATTTTCCATGTGTCCTCCGCTGACAAAAAGAAAGGCAGGCAGACCCAAACAGAGTAGATACAAGGCATGGTTTGAAAAAGGTGGGAGTAGTAAGAAGGGCAAGGGCAAGAAAGACAAGAAAGATGAAAAGCCAAAAGGGCTCAAAAGGGTAGCAAAAATAGATGCAAGCGGTACCAAGAACTTGGGAACAGAGAGGGATCTAGACAATGTATTTTTTTCCTCCTCAGCCCAGAAAGTATGTGCTTGTTTATTAGTGTTTTTTCATATTGTGCTTTTGTTTCAATTATAAATATAGGGCATGCTTTCTTGTTTGCAGGAGGAAGATTGCAAGTCAGCCTCTTGTTGTTGAACAATGTTGGCCAACAAAAAGAGCAAGAGTCAGTGGTTGTAGAAGAAAGAGAACTGACTGACAACAATTTCATGTTGAAGATGAAGAAATTGCAGTGGAGGTGCACCCTGTCGAAACTGAAGAAACTGAAGGAGATATGCCCTAGAGGCAAATAAATATGTAGTATTTATTGCATTATCTCATAAGTTTATAATAGGTTTGTGTATTATGCTATAACTGTATTAATCGGAATTATTAATACATGTGTGATACATAGACAACCAGGTCCCTAGCAAGCCTCTATATGAGCTAGTCCATTGGGCAACAGTTGATCGAGATTCCCGATCAAGGACAATGACGTCGGTTGACAGTGGGGTCATCTTGTTAGTTGAATAAGATGATGGACATACGCAAAGTATTGCAATAAGATCGTATTACGATGTTTGTTATTTGCAATAGATAAGAATATGGTAGCTTATTCCTTAGACCGTGAGACCGTACTTATTGATGCTTCGTAGGGGTGCTTTGAGAGCATCAAACGTTGTGTCTTATATAGCATGACAATAACGTGTCCATCTTGGGTATTCCGAAAGAGCATCGAAACGTAAGGATCAAGAGCGGAATTTGTTCATTCTTTTAATGGAAAGATACTCTGGGCCTACTCGGTGAGATTACATCTATATAGCTGCGCAGCTTATGACTAGGTCATGGAGATGTAATATCACATACGAGTTAATAACCTTCGTTGGTAACGAGATACAACAAAGACATCGGTATGTCTACGATCATATCTTGGACAAGGTAGTATCGCAGAAACAAAGGGAATGAATATCATATTTATGGTTCAACGACGATATTCGTAGAATGCACAGGGGCCGTCATATACATCCAGGTATCCCTGGCGGTCATTGGTGAGCGGAGTGTCTCGACCATGTCTGGAGTGTTCTCGAACCGTAGCGTAACAAACTTAAGGTCTTAGCGACACCAGGAGATAGGTTCTGGAATAATATAGGATTTTGTTGGAGAGAGACAAATGATCCGGAAAGAGTTCCGGTGGTCCGGAAGGAGTTCCGGGAAGGTCTGGAATGGTTCCAGGGATGTCCGAAAGTTGTTCGGGTGGTTCCGAAATTGTTTCGGAGTCACGGGATATTGAATTATATATAAATATATTAATTATGAATTAATGGGATTTTTATATTAATTTAATATTAATTAAATAACGGAAAAAGGGGGGCTCCCACCTACATGGGCCCTAAGAGGGCCCAAGAGGGGGAGCCGCACCACCTAAGGAAGGGGAGGCTTGGGCCCCCTAGTCCGAGTTGGACTAGGAGTGGGACAAGCCCATGGGGGGTTCGGCCGAACCCCCCCTTCCCTCTCCTCCTTTAGTCCCACATGGGGGAGCCAGGGAGTTTGCACACCCCCTCCCCCCTTTATATAGCAAGACATATTAATTGGATTAATTCATTAGAAAATACAATTAATTGTATTGCAGGCCGGCCGAGCTGTTTCTCCGCCCGTTTTGCCCCCTCTCTCCACCTAAGCTATAACGCCGGGCACCGTTGCCCTGCGGGATTCCAGATAAGATCTACCCCTGCGATTTCAGCTGGATCTGAATGACCGGGGGTTGTCGTTAAGCTCCGTATGTTTGCGAGTGCTCGGAGGTAACTCTTTTTGAGGAGCCTAGGCGACGTCGTCTCACCCCTGCAGCCGCCGTGCCGCCCCCCTCTGCCGCCGGCGCACCCCCTGGTGCCGGCGCCCCGCCATCTTCCGCCCGACGCCCGTCGACGCAGGTCATCGTCGACACCCCGGCGTCATCGTCTTTGTCATCGCGGCAAGTTCTCCGCGACCTCGAGGTCGGCTACGTACGACTTCATCGTCAACGCTTGTCCGGGAGCGTAATCCCCGCTATCGGTCTACATGGAGGTAATGTAACCCGTTCCGCCACCGTTATCACATGTACTAGATAGATAGATTCTGGCTAGTTAGGGTTTCGTACGCTAGAAAAATTATTGTTTTCTGCACCGTAACCCCTTCAGTGGTATCAGAGCCGATCTATGCGTAGTACTGCTGGTACGGTTAGAACTCATGTTGAATGAGGGCGTCTTTCTTATATTTGCTACCCTCTAGCGTGCATTGCGATGCCTTCGGTATTGCGTTCATGAAGCGGCCCGGACCGACTTTACGCGTACGCTTACGCGAGACTGGTTCCACTACTGACATACGGCTTGCACCGTATCTGTGGCTGGCGGGTGTCTGTTTCTCTCTCTCTAGTCGGCAAAGCATTTTCAATGGAGGGCCCGAAAGGGATGCTTAAACATGCAATTATACGATCGACGTTGTGGTACAGAGTTCGTAGAAAGGGAAGCGATTCTCTTACGAATAAGCCTATATGCCACGTAAAACTTGCAAAACTAAATAAAGCTAGAGGCGTCTAACTTTGTTTTGCAGAGGCGTTATTTTATGTGACATGGTTACGGTAAGTTTTGATATTACTCGTATAGTCGGAGGCAATGGAGGGCTCCGTAGACTCGGAGCCATGCCGGGGCGCCGGGGGGCCAGGCACATGGCGCCATGAAGGTCCAGGCGCATCGACCATGTCACATCGCACTTCATTGCATCATTATTGTGTGCTGTTGTGTGTGCATCCTATTGATTGCTTATATGCTAGATATACAACGGTAGCATCATAAATATGATGATCCCTAACAAATACCAAAATTGTGTTCTCCCTCGTTGCGCACCACCAAGAAAGTTCTACGTTATGAGGCAGGCCGTGATGATCGGGTGTCACACATCTCGTCGTTCGGATACAGTGGGTGTAAGCCATGTTGCACGCGCAGGGTCTTCGAGGTTTGATTGGCGAGCCTAGCATATCCAGAAATATGGCCTCGAAACACGGGAAAATCGAAAGATCGGGCACGACTCACAGAGTTGTTGTGATCGACATTTTATGTCCACCTTTGAAGTTATGCTGCCGGCCGTGATGATCGGGGGTGGTGTGGTGGATGAGGGCCGTGTAATCGCCATTATTATTTTTAGGGATAATAATCTTGGTGTGGTGTGTTTTAGATAATGAGATTATAAAACTAACACTCACCTACATGTGATAAACTTTACCTTACCTCTTTTGCGATCACATCTGTAGACTACGCAACTATACTTCGGTTACTTCCTCAAGAGCCCGGATGCTACCTTAGAAGCCGACGGGTCCAAGTTCATCAGATGGTACAAGGGTTTTAGAAACATTCTCAAACACAACAACATTCTATATGTTCTCGATGAACCGTTAGGAGAAGGAACAGGAGATTCTGCTAGCGAGGAGGACGAAGATGATTTCCGTAGGCGTCGAGACATATTCATTGAAGTGGAGATCACCATGACCGTATGCCTGACACCTGAGTTGAAAGAGTTATTTCTACGCAAGGAGCCAAGCGTCATGATTGATGCGATAAAGACACACTTCGGGGATGAATTAAAGCGTGAGCAATTCAGGCAGCTTAGAATGTTCCAGACCATTCACATGGAGGAGCATACCTGTCTGGAGACACATTTGAAGAGATTGTATGACATCTACTTCCAGCTGACGACGGTCTTCGATTACTGGATGGCAGATTCTTGTGCCATTCGGACTGTCCTGATATCTCTACCTCCTAGCTATGAGAAGCATGTGCGCAAGTACATTTTGAAGGCCGATGATACGAACTTCTACAAGTTTGTGTCTGAATTCAAATCTCAGAAATTTGATTCCATCGAAGGAGAAATCTTTGATGCTACAGGTATATATTTGATATATACAGAATTATGAATTCGCCTCTTGATATATGATGAAGTATTTGATACTTGTTCTGTTTGTGAAACAGGTCCTAATTATCACATATATGCGGCGCAGTTTGATGTGACCTGGCGCTGAAGATGGTGATCAAGGAGTTGATGGCCATTTGGTGTTCACGTCCTAAAGTCATCATAGTTATCATTAATAGTTTTTGATAAGATCTTTTGTAATAGTGAGCGAGTGTGTGTGTCTTGATTGTTGCAAGACAAAGTTATTCATGTAATAAGACAAGTTCAGTTGTTTTATGTTATGGAACAAGTCAGTTGTTTTATATTATGAATAAAGGTTCCACATCTCAGTTACATTGATTGTATGATAAGTATTCATAATTGTTGAAATGATAAAATAACGTGTCCTATGAATAAGAGTTCTATTATTGGAACAAACACCATCGAGTTTAGTCATGAAAGCAATGAAAGAAGTAATGGATGTTTTTGGTCCATTTAAGTATTTCGAGTGCCGAGTTGATTAAGCTTGAAATCAAGAATTGAAGTTGCAATACCAGAGGAAATTAATTGAGTGTCATTTTTAATGCTTAAGTAATGGTGTTTATTGCTTGATCCGAATTCTTTTATGATTTTGGTAAATAGGAGTATTTGCCTGATAAATCATAAATCTGAAATTAATTTGATAAGAGATCAAATGGGGTTTTTCAGAAGAAAGAGTGGTGAATATTATATTCACAAGATTCGATCAAAGGACAATATTTTTGATTTGTGGTTTCAACATAAAAGTCTTGTGGAAATATGTTTCGCAATATTATAATGTCATATATGGTGATATATGGGGTATTATAATCATACTCTATTTTAAATAAAGTGTGGTCTGTCAGAATCAGTCTTAGAAACTCCTAATATGTTCGAAACATTATAGTCGATGTCCACTTTAGAAATTAGATATTTTTCTCAACGAAAATTCGTAGGATCGACAGTAGTGTCGACATGTATATGATTATACGATAATTCGGAATATACATGAATAGTTCTTTGTAGGTTACTCGCATTGAATGGGAGTGTATTCCGAAAACCAAATAGAAACAAAACTCAGTTTGTTGTCTATGTAATTCCGAGGAAAAGATGATTTTTAGAATTATGGTATATGGATTGGAATTGGAAGCTTGAAATAAGGTGTCATACCTATGTTGGAAGGTGTTCCAAAGAGTATATGTCTACAAATGAAAATTTGGTGATTAAGAGTGAGGGAGACTAGAAAATTGTTTTCTGCTTGCAATCCTCTTTATAAAGATCATAAAATTTTCATGAAAGAAGCTTCTAAATAAGGTGTTGTTATATTTAATATTGCTGTCAGGTCACAGCACAATATTAAATGTTTCAGATCTTGTTGAAAGATCAAGGTGCACTTTATGAATACAAAGAAAGTTGAGAAAATATCAGAATATGAACAAAGGCTTTTTCAGCCTGGAAATCCAAGTTACATTGAAAGGATTAAAAGAGTAATTGTTGCTGCAATTCTTATTAGAGGAATAAGATTGTTTAATCATCATATAAAGTGTTATATGAGAAATGTGACTATAAGAAAGACGTGGGAGCATGTCTTGTCAAGAAATGTGTCTTGGACAAGATCAAATTTGTTGACTACATTTATGTAGACATGCTTGAAGTCTGAAGGATTTGTATTAATGTAATACTGTAGTTTGTATTAAATTCGAATTGATAATAGATCAATGATTTTGGTTTGACCAAAAATGTCAATTTAAGTGGGAGTCATAGTTAGTTCACTCAGGTGAAATATGTGAAGAACATATTTTTGAGTGGGAGCTTAGGAACTCAAATATGTGGATGACACGTTTTTGAGTTATGTGGAAACATGTTTTGAGTGGGAGTCGAATTCATCTTGTGTAAATGACACATTGTGAAATTGTACCCGTAGAATAGATGAGAAGGATGAAGTTGTAAAACTATTTGAAAGTTAGTATCTATTTGGAATAGAACGGAAATTTTAAATAGTTAGTCGAGTTGTTTTGGATTATATCTGAGGAGTCAGAATAGAGTCAAAAGGATGGTCCTTTGAAATCCAATTGATCATTAAGAGTAATGATACAAGGTAGTGATGGTTGTATGAAATGTTGGTCTATTATGTTATATCAGACATCATACAGAAACCATATTATCTGCTCGATGAAATATAACCGATGTTCTTAGGAAAAGAACAGTTGTAAAAGTAAATTTTGAATTTACTGGAAGAAGAAGTGCGTTAGTTGTTAGATTGACATTAGAATGTCAAGTATTCTACATTGGTGTGAAAGTATGTAGATATCGCGAGTTTGTAATTGTTACAAGGGGCTCTCTATGACTGAGTGTGTTTTTCCAGGGTAGTTATCTGGTTAGTATAATCAGAGTAAGCGCTGGGAAACAACACTTAGCTACGGTATTTGCATATATGTTATTAGAATAACATGGTGATATCAAGCAAGATGATATCAATGAATCGCAAAAGTATGTACAATCATTGTGCAGATTGTCAGAGTAACACTCTTCCACAAGCAAGCATTATCAAATGATTCTTACTTGATAAGGGATTTTGATAAAGTAAAATGCAGCTAGTTTATTTGTACTCTAGTGCAAGTGGGAGACTGAAGGAGATATGCCCTAGAGGCAAATAAATAAGTAGTATTTATTGCATTATCTCATAAGTTTATAATAGGTTTGTGTATTATGCTATAACTGTATTAATCAGAATTATTAATACATGTGTGATACATAGACAACCAGGTCCCTAGCAAGCCTCTGTATGAGCTAGTCCATTGGGCAACAGTTGATCGAGATTCCCGATCAAGGACAATGACGTCGGTTGACAGTGGGGTCATCTTGTTAGTTGAATAAGATGATGGACATACGCAAAGTATTGCAATAAGATCATATTACGATGTTTGTCATTTGCAATAGATAAGAATATGGTAGCTTATTCCTTAGACCGTGAGACCGTACTTATTGATGCTTCGTAGGGGTGCTTTGAGAGCATCAAACGTTGTGTCTTATATAGCATGACAATAACGGTGTCCATCTTGGGTATTCCGAAAGAGCATCGAAACGTAAGGATCAAGAGCGGGATTTGTTCATTCTTGTAATGGAAAGATACTCTGGGCCCACTCGGTGAGATTACATCTATATTGCTGCGCAGCTTATGACTAGGTCATGGAGATGTAATATCACAGACGAGTTAATAACCTTCGTCGGTAACGAGATACAACAAAGACATCGGTATGTCTACGATCATATCTCGGACAAGGTAGTATCGCAGAAACAAAGGGAATGAATATCATATTTATGGTTCAACGACGATATTTGTAGAATGCACAGGGGCCGTCATATACATCCAGGTATCCCTGACGGTCATTGGTGAGCGGAGTGTCTCGACCATGTCTGGAGTGTTCTCGAACCGTAGCGTAACAAACTTAAGGTCTTAGCCACACCAGGAGATAGGTTCTGGAATAATATAGGATTTTGTTGGAGAGAGAGAAATGATCCGGAAAGAGTTCCGGTGGTCCGGAAGGAGTTCTGGGAAGGTCTGGAATGGTTGCAGGGATGTCCGAAAGTTGTTCGGGATATTGAATTATATATAAATATATTAATTATGAATTAATGGGATTTTTATATTAATTTAATATTATTTAAATAAAGGAAAAAGGGGGGCTCCCACCTACATGGGCCCTAAGAGGGCCCAAGAGGGGGAGCCGCACCACCTAAGGAAGGGGGGGCTTGGGCCCCCTAGTCCGAGTTGGACTAAGAGTGGGATAAGCCCATGGGGGGTTCGGCTGAACCCCCCCTTCCCTCTCCTCCTTTAGTCCCACATGGGGAAGCCAGGGAGTTTGCACACCCCCTCTCCCCTTTATATAGCAAGGCATATTAATTGGATTAATTCATTGGAAAATACAATTAATTGTATTGCAGGCCGGCCGAGCTGTTTCTACGCCCGTTTTTCCCCCTCTCTCCACCTAAGCTATACCGCCGGGCACCGTTGCCCTGCGGGATTCCAGATAAGATCTACCCCTGCGATTTCAGCATGATCTGAATGACCGGGGGTTGTCGTTAAGATCCGTATGTTTGCGAGTGCTCGGAGGTGACTCTTTATGAGGAGCCTGGGCGACGTCGTCTCGCCCCTGCAGCCGCCGCGCCGCCCCCCTCTGCCGCCGGCGCACCCCCTGGTGCCGGCGCCCCGCCATCTTCCGCCCGACGCCCGTCGACGCAGGTCATCGTCGACACCCCGGCGTCATCGTCTTCGTCAGGCAAGTTCTCCGCGACCTCGAGGTCGGCTACGTACGACTTCATCGTCAACGCTTGTGCGGGAGCGTAATCCCCGCTATCGGTCTACATGGAGGTAATGTAACCCGTTCCGCCACCGTTATCACATGTACTAGATAGATAGATCCTGGCTAGTTAGGGTTTCGTACGCTAGAAAAATTATTGTTTTCTGCGCCGTAACCCCTTCAGAAACTGCAGTGGAGGTGCACCCAGTCGAAACTGTAGTGGAGGTGCACACTGACGAAACTGAAGAAACTGGAGTGGAGGTGCACACTATCGAATCTGAAGAAACTGCAGTGGAGGTGCACACTATCGAATCTGAAGAAACTGTAGTGGAGGTACACACTGTCGAAACTGAAGAAATTGCAGTCGAGGTTCAAACTGAAGAAACTGTCGAAATTGTCGAGGTGCACACTGTCGAAACTGTCGATTTTGATCAACATGAACCTGCTTTCGAGTTTCAGGGAATGACAACACCGAGTCCAGTGAAGAAAACCAAAATGATAAGTGATTTTTTTGTGGGTACAGTAGAACCAAAAACAAGAACAGCTACATCGAAGAAGGGTACAAGGCGTGGCCGGAAGAAATGAAACTGTTGGTCATTCGGCGTGGTCCGAAGAAATAAAACTGTTGGTCATTTGAGATTTATGGAATGTAATAACATTTGTTAGGCACTATGTATCCGCATGTTTCCATCCGATTTTTTTTGGTTATTCTTTTCAAACTGAAATTCAATTTTGACGCAATATTCAAAACCGCTAGGGTAACACACTTAAGGGGTCCAGGCCTACGAGTTAGTCGTTGATCATAGAGGAGTCTTGATCGTACTTGTTATTATATCAAACCGCTAGGGTAACACACTTAAGGGGTTTCGACAAGACAACCGGAAAGGAAAGAGATCACCGGGAATGTCCCGGGAGGGTTCCGATGGAGATCAGGCAGCGCCGAAAGAGTTTTCGGAGCTAGGATAAATTATATATATTATGTTTGATATTAATTAGTGTAATTAATATGCAAATATGATTTTATATATTTATTTTCGAATTTATTTAGGCTGATTTCCCTAAATGGGCCTTCTGGTCGAAAGAAGGCCCAAGAGGGGAAAATTCCCAAGGGGAATTCGGTGGGGGCTTGGGTGGCCGACCCAGGTGGGCCAAGAGGCCCACCAGGGGGCCGGCGCACCAGCCATGGCCGCACCAGGCATTTGGGGATAGTCCCACATTGCCTGGTGAGGAGGTTGGCTCCCCCCTGGGAGCCTATATAAATAGGGGCACCCTTGGCCTTTTAATTCACCAATTAATTCCCTAATTCTCTCTCGATCTCGTGATTCCCTTTGTCGGAGTCGCGCCGAGTAGAGGAGGGGGATTTCTTCCACCATAGCCCGCTGCCGCGCAGCTGGTGTTCCGGTCCAAGTCTTCCGCTGCTCGTCCTGGACTGGAGCTTCGGAGGCCGTCGTCTCCACCGTATGTGTGTGACGCCCTGCGAGGTGCTGCGCTAGCGGTACTCAGAGGCCTACTTCCTCCACCCGACCTCGGGGTCATCTTCGTGGTCCTGAGTTCTCCGCGACCTAGAGGTCGGCTACGTCGTCTTCGTCGTCAACGCTTGTGCGGGAGCGTAATCCCCGCTATTCAATCTACGAGGGTATGTATTCCGATCTCCGCCGTACTTCTATATCTGCATAGTGTAAATCTTGGCTAGTTTAAGGATATCGTTGCTAGGAAATTTTTTGTTTTCTGCACACGATCTCCTTCAGTGGTATCAGAGCCGATCTATCGTAGATATAGCTGTACGCTGTTAGAACCCGTGTTCTGCCCGGGGGCACCGTTCCTGTTATTTGCTACCCTCTAGCGTGCACTTGTGTATTCCAGCGGCATTGAGTTGATGAAGTGGCCCGGACCGACTTTACGCGTACGCTTACGCGAGACTGGTTCCACTACTGACATACGACTTGTACCGTATCTGTGGCTGGCGGGTGCCTGTTTCTCTCTCTTTAGTTGGTCTTGCATTTTCAATGGAGGGCCCGAAAGGGATGCTTAAACATGCAATTATGAAGGAGATATGCCCTAGAGGCAATTAATAAAGTGTATTCTTTATCATATCTCATTTGTTCATAATAGGTTTTTGTGTCATGCTAGAACCGTATTAAGCGGAAACATTAATGCGGGTGTGATACGTAAACAACCAGGTCCCTAGTATCCTCTACTAAGACTAGTTTCGTTGCGCGATTGATGATCGAGGTTTCCCGGTCATGGGGCATGGCGCCGGTCGGCAATGAGAGTCATATCGCTGGAGAGTGATGTGATGGACATACCCAGATTTGGAGAACGTAGTCGTTACACCTTTGACCGTGAGATCAACTCTTATTGATATTCCCCGAAGATGCTTTGATTGCACCAAACGCCGTATCTTATTTAGTATGACAATAACGGTGACACTTTTAGGTATTGGAAAGGAGTATTGAGACGAGGGGTCAAGAGCGGGATTTGCCAGTCCGCATAGCAGGATAGATACTCTCGGGCCCACTCGGTGAGATCATGTCTAATGAGCTTGCAAGCATGTGACTAGGTCACGGAGACATGAGATCATGAATGACTAGAAGATAGCGTCGTCGGTAACAAGGTCGGGATTAGGTATGGAGATATCTATGGAGCGACGCTCGGACGTGCTAAGTATCGCTATGGCAAAAGATCTAAGACTTCACGTTCAGGTTTGATAGATGAAAGTCATTCGTTATATCTCAGGGATTAATTCATGGGGTCCAGGACTACGGATTAGTCGTTGATCATTGAGGAGTCTTGATCATACCTGATATTATATCGAACCGCTAGGGTAACACACTTAAGGGGTTTCGACAAGACAACCGGAAAGGAAGGAGATCACCGGGAACGTCCCGGGAGAGGTCCGATGGAGATCGGGCAGCGCCGAAAGAGTTTTCGAAGCTAGGAAATATTATATATATTATGTTTGATATTAATTAGTGTTATTAATATGCAAATATGATTTTATATATTTATTTTCGAATTTATTAAGGCAGATTTCCCTAAATGGGCCTTCCGGACGAAAGAAGGCCCAAGAGGGGAAAATTTCCTAGGGGAATTCGGTGGGGGGGCCAGGAGGGCCAGCCTAGGTGGGCCACAAGGGGCCCACCAGGGGGCCGGCGCACCTCCCAAGCCGAACCAGGCTGTGGGGGGTTAGTCCCACATTGCCTGGCTGGCAAGGTTGGCTCCCCTTGGGAGCCTATATAAGAAGGGGCACCCCCAGCCTTTTAATTCACCAATTAATTCCTGATTTCTCTCTCGATCTCGTGGTTCCCAAGTCGGAGCTGCGCCGAGCAAGAGGAGTCGGGGATCTCCTCCACCATAGCCCGCTGCCGCGCTGCTGGTGTTCCGGTCCAAGTATTCCGCTGCTCGTCCTGGACTGGAGCTTCGGAGGCGTCGTCTCCACCGTACGTGTGCGACTCCCTACGAGGTGCTGCGCTAGCGGTACTCGGAGGCCTGCTTCCTCTACACAACCTTGAGGTCGGCTACGTCGGTCTTCATCGACAACGTTTGTGCGGGAACGTAATCCCCGCTTTCGGTCTACAAGGGTACGTATTCCGATCTCCGTTCGTACTACTATATCTGCATAGAATAGATCTTGGCTAGTTTAAGGATATCGTTGCTAGGAAATTTTTTGTTTTCTGCACACGATCCCCTTCAGTGGTATCAGAGCCGATCTATCGTAAGATATAGCTGTACGCTGTTAGAACCCGTGCTCTGCACGGGGGCACCGTTCCTGTTATTTGCTACCCTCTAGCGTGCACTTGTGTATTCCAGCGGCATTGAGTTGATGAAGCGGCCCGGACCGACTTTACGCGTACGCTTACGCGAGACTGGTTCCACTACTGACATACGGCTTGTACCGTATATGTGGCTGGCGGGTGACAGTTTCTCTCTCTTTAGTTGGTCTTCGCATTTTCAATGGAGGGCCCGAAAGGGATGCTTAAACATGCAATTATTGGATCGTTGTTGTGGTCATAAGATTCGTAGGTATGAAGCGGTTCTATTTACGAAAGCCCCAAGCCACGTAAAATATGCAAAGGATAAAGTAGAAGCGTCTAACTTTATTTTGCAGGGGCTATGTGATATGGTCAAGGTATGTTTATTAAATTGTTTATAAACTGCGGGCGCCAAGAAGACCATGGCGCGATGGACTATATCACATTGCATTACATTTGATGTTTTGTGTGCATCTTATTTTGTGTGATTGTGTGTTACACGGCGGTAGCTGAATAAGATGATCCCTTCAAAATACCACTAGTGTTCTCCCTCCAACGCGCACCACCAATAAAGTTCTACGTTATGAGGCAGGCCGTGATGATCGGGTGTCATACATATCTTCGTTCGCATACGGTGGGTGTAAGCCATGTTGCACAAGCGTCAGCGTGGAGGTCTTTGGTGGCGAGCCTAGCATACTCAGAGGTATGGCCTCGGAACAGGAAGACCGAAAGGTCGAGCACGAGTCACAAAATTGGTGTGGCGGACGATTTTGTCTACTCCTGAAGTTGTGCCGCCGGCTTTGATGATGAGGGGTGGTGCAATGGACGGGGGTCGTGTAATCGCTTAAACGACCATGAGGGATGTTCGTTTGAGTGGGAGTTATGTCAGTTATTTTCTAAAATACTATAACTCAAAATTATTATGAACAAAGTCTTATGTTGTTGCAAATTCCATTGTAGATGTCTCGCCCCTCGTTTAACCTAGGTCTGTTCCTTGAGAAAGAAAAGCTTAAGACCAATGGGTCAAACTTCATGGCCTGGTTCCGCAACCTGAGGATCCTCCTCACTCCCCATAGGGTGGCCTACGTCATTGAGGCCGCCATAGGTGACCCTCCTGCAGATGATGCCTCTGAGGATGAGAAGAAGGTCTTCCAGACCCGATCGGAGGATTCTGCCTTTGTCCAGAGTGGCATGCTCTACGCCATGGAAGCCGACCTGCAGAAGCGCTTTGAGAAGATGAGCGCCTTTGAGATCATTTCGGATCTTAAGGCTGTCTTCGCGCCGCAGGCTAAGGCTGAGAGATATGAGGCTTCTGAGCTTTTCTTCTCAGCCAAGATGGAAGAGCATAGCAGTGTGAGCGAGCATGTAGTCAAGATGTCTGGCTACGTTCAACGCCTGAATGCTCTGGAGTGCAAGATTCCCGATGAGCTGGCGATTGACAGGGTGTTGCAATTGTTGCCACCAAGCTACAAAGGCTTCGTCATGAACTACAACATGCAGGGCATGGCTAAGTCCCTGGGTGAAGTGTTCGTGATGCTCAAGACTGCTGAGGTAGAGATTAAGAAGGAGCACACGCTGTTGATGGTCAACAAGACCGTTGATTTCAAGAAGTCCGGTGGCAAGGGAAAGCAGAGCTGGAAGTCCCGGAGGGAGGCAAAGTTGGCTGCCAAGTCCAGGACTAACAGGTCTGGTCCCAGAGCTAGCGTGGAGTGTTTCTACTGCAAGGGGAAGGGTCACTGGAAGCGCATTTGCCCCAAGTATCTGGAGGATAGGAAGTCTGGCAAGACGGTCGACAAAGAGCAAGGTATATTTGATATACATGTTATAGATGTGTACCTTACATCCGCCCGGAGCAATACGTGGGTATTTGATACTGGTTCTGTTGGTCATATATGTAACTCTCAGGAGGAGTTACGGAATAGAAGGCGGCTGGCGAAGGATGAGGTGACGATGCGCGTCGGCAACGGATCGAGAGTCGACGTGGTGGCTATCGGCACGCTCCCTCTGCATCTACCATCGGGATTAGTTTTGGTTTTAAATAAATGTTATTTTGTGCCATCCTTGAGTGTAAACATTATAAGTGGGTCTTGCCTGTTACAAGACGGTTATTCATTTAAATCAGTGTCAAGCAATTGTGCTATTTATATGAATGATATCTTTTATGTTGATGCTCCCGAGAGTAATGGTTTATTCTTATTGAATCTCGATCGTAGTACTCACATCCATAACATAGAGACCAAACGAATTAAGTGTAGTGACGATACCGCCATGTTTTTGTGGCATTGCCGTCTTGGTCATATTGGTATAAAGCGCATGAAGCGACTCCACTCCGATGGACTCTTGGACTCGTTGGATTTCGGATCCCTCGATACATGCGAACCATGCCTCATGGGCAAAATGACCAGGACACCGTTCAAAGGTTTCGTTGAACGGGCGTCGGATTTGTTGGGGATCATACATACAGACGTATGTGGACCAATGAGCGTTTCGACACGCAATGGTTATCGTTACTTCGTCACCTTCACTGATGACTTGAGTAGATACGGTTATATCTACTTGATGAAACACAAGTCTGAAACGTTTGAAAAGTTCAAAGAATTCCTAGTGAAGTTGAGAATCAGCTTAATAGAAAAATCAAGCATCTCCGGTCCGATCGCGGTGGAGAGTACTTGAGTTTTGAGTTTGGCACACATCTGAAGAGTTGTGGCATAGTGCCCCAACTTACGCCCGCCGGAACTCCGCAGCGTAACGGTGTGTCCGAGCGACGTAATCGTACTCTACTGGATAGTGTCCGATCTATGATGTCTCTTACCGATCTGCCAGTGTCCTTCTGGGGTTATGCGTTAGAAACAGCCGCATTCATTTTAAATAGGGCTCCGTCCAAGTCCGTTGAAACGACACCGTATGAATTATGGTATGGCCACAGGCCTAAGTTATCGTTTCTGAAGGTTTGGGGTTGTGAGGCGTACGTTAAGAAACTGCAGCCCGACAAACTCGAACCGAAGTCGGAGAAAGTCGTCTTTGTAGGATATCCGCGGGAAACCGTTGGGTACACCTTCTACAACCAAGCTGAGGGCAAAACTTTTGTCGCGAAGACCGGTACTTTTCTAGAGAAGGAGTTTCTCGCGAAAGGAGTAAGTGGGAGGAAGGTAGACCTCGATGAAATCGTTGATCCTGAACTCGAGATTCCGAGTGGCGCAACGGAAGCAATTCCGGAAACGTCCTCCGTGGAAGGAGTGGGAGAAACTGTCGAGGAAGATGTTCTACCTCGTAGGTCTGGTAGATCTCGGATCGCACCAGAATGGTATGGCAATATGGTTTGCACCGTCATGCTAGTCGAGCAAGACGAACCTACGAACTACAAGGAGGCGATGGAGAGTCTAGAGTCCGAGAAATGGCTTGAAGCCATGAAATCCGAAATAGGATCCATGTATGATAACCAAGTGTGTACTTTGGTGGATATTCCCGAAGGGCGCAAGGCCGTCGAGAATAAGTGGATCTTTAAGAAGAAGACTGATGCTGACGGTAATGTGACCGTCTATAAAGCTCGGCTTGTCGCAAAGGGTTTTCGACAAGTTCATGGAATTGACTACGATGAAACTTTTTCACCGGTAGCGATGCTTAAGTCTATTCGGATTTTCTTAGCGGTAGCTGCCTACTATGATTATGAAATCTGGCAGATGGACGTCAAAACGGCCTTCCTGAATGGAAACATTGAGGAAGAGTTGTACATGGTACAGCCGGAAGGTTTTGTCGATCCAGGAAGTGCTAACAAGGTGTGCAAGCTTCAGCGATCCATCTATGGATTGAAGCAGGCATCTCGGAGCTGGAATCTTCGCTTTGATGAGGTAATCAAAGGTTTTGGATTTATCCAGAATGTGGAGGAGACCTGCATTTACAAGAAAATGAGTGGGAGCTCGGTTGTGTTCTTAGCACTGTATGTTGACGACATATTGCTAATAGGGAATGATGTGGAACTTCTGAATAGCGTGAAGGAATATTTAAACAGTAAGTTTTCCATGAAGGACTTAGGAGAAGCTGCGTATGTTTTAGGCATAAAAATCTATCGCGATAGATCAAGACGCCTATTAGCACTAAGTCAGAGTACTTATCTTGATAAAATATTGAAGCGTTTTCATATGGAGAAGGCAAAGAAGGGTTCTCTGCCGGTTATCAAGAATAAGATATTGCGTAAGGCGCAGTGTCCGGTGACGGAACTGGGTAAGGCCGAAATGACGAAACATCCTTATGCTTCAGCCATAGGATCGATCATGTATGCAATGTTGAGTACTAGACCAGATGTGGCATTAGCTCTAAGTTTGACAAGCCGGTTCCAGAGTAATCCTGGAATGCCGCATTGGGTAGCTGTTAAGAGCATTCTTAAGTATCTCAATAAGACAAAGGAAATGTTCCTTGTGTATGGTGGCTGCGATGAGGAACTTGGCGTAACGGGTTACGTAGATGCAAGTTTCTACTCAGACCCCGATGACTGTAAGTCACAGACAGGTTACGTGTTCAAGGTGAATGGAGGCGCCGTGTGCTGGAGAAGTGGGAAGCAACCCATAGTCGCACAATCTACAATGGAGTCGGAGTACATTGCTGCCTGCGAGGCCGCGAATGAAGCTGTGTGGCTGAGGAAGTTCGTCATCGAACTTGGAGTGTTCCCGAGCGTGCAAGACCCCCTGGTCCTCTTCTGCGACAATACGGGTGCCATTGCGAACGCCAAGGAGCCAAGGTCTCACTCCACCGCCAAACACATTCTCCGACGCTTCCACGTGATACGTCAGTACGTACAAGAAGGCGATGTGAAGATTTGCAAAGTGCATACGGATCTGAATGTGGCAGATCCGCTGACGAAGCCTCTTCCGCTTGATAAGCATGAACAACACCAGTTAGCTATGGGTGTTAGGCTTTTACCAAGTTGTAATCTAGATTAAATTGTACTCTAGTGCAAGTGGGAGACTGAAGGAGATATGCCCTAGAGGCAATTAATAAAGTGTATTCTTTATCATATCTCATTTGTTCATAATAGGTTTTTGTGTCATGCTAGAACCGTATTAAGCGGAAACATTAATGCGGGTGTGATACGTAAACAACCAGGTCCCTAGTAGCCTCTACTAAGACTAGTTTCGTTGCGCGATTGATGATCGAGGTTTCCCGTTCATGGGGCATGGCGCCGGTCGGCAATGAGAGTCATATCGCTGGAGAGTGATGTGATGGACATACCCAGATTTGGAGAACGTAGTCGTTACACCTTTGACCGTGAGATCAACTCTTATTGATATTCCCCGAAGATGCTTTGATTGCACCAAACGTCGTATCTTATTTAGTATGACAATAACGGTGATACTTTTGGGTATTGGAAAGGAGTATTGAGACGAGGGGTCAAGAGCGGATTTGCCAGTCCGCATAGCAGGATAGATACTCTCGGGCCCACTCGGTGAGATCATGTCTAATGAGCTTGCAAGCATGTGACTAGGTCACGGAGACATGAGATCATGAACGAGTAGAAGATAGCGTCGTCGGTAACGAGGTCGGGATTAGGTATGGAGATATCTATGGAGCGACGCTCGGACGTGCTAAGTATCGCTATGGCAAAAGGTCTAAGACTTCACGTTCAGGTTTGATAGATGAAAGTCATTCGTTATATCTCAGGGATTAATTCATGGGGTCCAGGCCTACGGATTAGTCGTTGATCATTGAGGAGTCTTGATCATACCTGATATTATATCTAACCGCTAGGGTAACACACTTAAGGGGTTTCGACAAGACAACCGGAAAGGAAGGAGATCACCGGGAACGTCCCGGGAGAGGTCCGATGGAGATCGGGCAGCGCCGAAAGAGTTTTCGGAGCTAGGAAATATTATATATATTATGTTTGATATTAATTAGTGTTATTAATATGCAAATATGATTTTATATATTTATTTTCGAATTTATTAAGGCAGATTTCCCTAAATGGGCCTTCCGGACGAAAGAAGGCCCAAGAGGGGAAAATTCCCTAGGGGAATTCGGTGGGGGGCCAGGAGGGCCGGCCTAGGTGGGCCACAAGGGCCCACCAGGGGGCCGGCGCACCTCCCAAGCCGAACCAGGCTGTGGGGGGTTAGTCCCACATTGCCTGGCTGGCAAGGTTGGCTCCCCTTGGGAGCCTATATAAGAAGGGGCACCCCCAGCCTTTTAATTCACCAATTAATTCCTGATTTCTCTCTCAATGTCGTGGTTCCCAAGTCGGAGCCGCGCCGAGCAAGAGGAGTCGGGGATCTCCTCCACCATAGCCCGCTGCCGCGCTGCTGGTGTTCCGGTCCAAGTCTTCCGCTGCTCGTCCTGGACTGGAGCTTCGGAGGCGTCGTCTCCACCGTACGTGTGCGACTCCCTGCGAGGTGCTGCGCTAGCGGTACTCGGAGGCCTGCTTCCTCTACACGACCTTGAGGTCGGCTACGTCGGTCTTCATCGACAACGTTTGTGCGGGAACGTAATCCCCGCTTTCGGTCTACAAGGGTACGTATTCCGATCTCCGTTCGTACTACTATATCTGCATAGAATAGATCTTGGCTAGTTTAAGGATATCGTTGCTAGGAAATTTTTTGTTTTCTGCACACGATCCCCTTCAAATTATTGGATCGTTGTTGTGGTCATAAGGTTCGTAGGTATGAAGCGGTTCTATTTACGAAAGCCCCGAGCCACGTAAAATATGCAAAAGATAAAGTAGAAGCGTCTAACTTTATTTTGCAGGGGCTATGTGATATGGTTAAGGTAGGTTTATTAAATTGTTTATAAACTGCGGGCTCCAAGAAGACCATGACGCAATGGACTATATCACATAGCATTACATTTGATGTTATGTGTGCATCTTATATTGTGTGATTATATATATAGTATATATTAGTTGCACGGCGGTAGCTATATAAGATGATCCCTTCAAAATACCACTAGTGTTCTCCCTTCAACGCGCACCACCAAGAAAGTTCTACGTTATGAGGCAGGCCGTGATGATCGGGTGTCAGACATATCTTCGTTCGCATACGGTGGGTGTAAGCCATGTTGCACAAGCGTCCGCGTGGAGGTTTTTGGTGGCAAGCCTAGCATATTCAGAAATATGGCGTCGGAACAGGGAGACCGAAAGGTCGAGCCCGAGTGGTGTGGCGGACTTTTGTCTACTCTTGAATTTGTGCCGCCGGCTCTGATGATGAGGGGTGGTGCAATGGATGGGGGTCGTGTAATCGCTTAAACGACCAGGAGGGATGTTCGTTTGAGTGGGAGTTCGGATAGTTATTTTCTAAAATACTAGAACTCAGAATATAATGAACAGAGTCCGTTTTGCAAACCTTTGTAGATATTAACCATTGTGATAGCATCTTATCAAATTAGGCGCATTCCTACGATTGAGAAACTTGAAAGGTTGGGTCCAAACTTCATAGTTTTATACTTTAGCTTGAGGATACTCGTTGTTTAAACCGTTAGCTCTTTGTGTTACAATACCCGCTAGGAGATAAACCTGGAGATTCCGCTAACAAAAGATAATTTTGATTATCGGATTTTGTGCGGATGATATCATCATAGTCCAGTGTATGCTATGATCTCTGCCATAAAGAACCAACGGTGGGTACGAGTTTTTAGATCGCGAACATATGATATGGTCGCTAAACTCGGGGTACCCCAAACGTTGGGTTGATGAAGTTTATCAGTACGTTGACTGATTGTCTTCTCAACCAAGATGGAAGAGAATACACACATTGAGGGAGCACGTGGCGGTCATAGTTAATGACATATGTTCATGCTTAATGAACATTGAGACGCCTCGCTCAGTGTAACATCCCAAGTTTGCTAAATAGAAATATAAGGTGTGTTTGAGCATTGCATGCATCTCATTTAATTTGGACAAGAATTTGCATTTTAAAATTCACATGTTTGCTTTTGCAAGAAAGGGGTAAACTCTTGTTATTCTTGGTGAACTCAAAATATTCTAAATTTTCAAAATCCAAGACTGCCATTGGCTTCCTTGTGAAATTTTGAATCTCCTAGTATTTTTCTGCAAATTTTCCTCTTTACAGAAAAGCCCCAAACTATTTAAACAAGGAACGAGGGGCCAGTTTGTAAAGAAAACTGGAGATTTTTATTTTTCTCGGGGGGGTTTTCAGAAAAAGTTGCCGTCCTCTTCCTTCTCACATCGCCGACGTGCCGTGGCGCATGCTCCGCCGTTCCTCGCCTCCCTGCGCCGTGATTCGCGCCGCCGCTTTGCCGAGGAGCTACAAGAAGCTCGCCGCCGCCCTGGAGGAACCCTAAGACAACTCCATTTCGCCTCTTCTTTCCTCAACTCGCCCGAAACCCTAGCTACGGCCGGCGAGAAATCCCGGCGACTCCAGCCACCACGCACTCCGGTGAGCAGCTCGGGAGCACCGCCGTGTTCCCCTCTCCCTCCACCGCGAGCCGTTCGTGCCGAGACGATCAGAGCAAAGAGAAATCGACCGATTCCTCCGTGCGGGTCCGACGCCGGCGAGCTCGATTCCGGTGAACCTCCGCCTCCCCTCGCCTCCCCGACGCTTCCACGAGCTCCAGGTCGTCCCCGTGGTCCTCCCCATGCCCTCCTTCTTCTCCCTCTTCCTCTGGTTCGCCAGGCCGCCGAGCGCCGCCGTCGGCCTCCGCTCCGGCGAGCCGTATGGCGTCTCCGGTGACCATATCCGGGCGGCGCCACCACCAAATGGTCTGCCTCGATCTCCTCTAACGATTGCCGCAAGGCAATTCGATCAACTTGCTCGAATTTGAGCAGTTCGTGCTCGGCAGGGAAGATCTGGGCGTTGATGACGTCAGCTGACGTCATCATCTCTTTTTAATTTCCTAAAATCATTTATTTCTTTTCTGTAAATGTTTTATTATGACATGTGGGGCCATGTTGTCAGAGTTTTAATCTTTTTCCATTACTATTTTCTGAAATGATTAAAAGTATGACATGTGGGGTCAATTTATTTAAATAAATTTGAAATTTGAATTAAATTGTTTAAACTTTGAAAATTCATAACTAATTCATTTTAAATCAGAAAAATATGATTTTGATATCAAAATATTCAGAAAAATAAAATCTATTCAATTATAATTTAATCATGCACATTCTATACAAGGAAAATAATGTTACTAGTCTCACATTAATAAACCCTAATTTTAATTATGGGTATATTTTATTCACCCATTTAATTAAAGCTTGCATCTAGGATATTCTAAAAATGACATATCATTCATGTGATTGTGCATTGCATCAATATTGTATTGATTGTGTCATTCCTTTCCGGTATTTGGTTCTTCGCGATAGGATTTGAGCCCGAGAGTGTTTGCAACGCCTCCGAAGATCAATATCCAGCTACTGAAGAGCAAGGCAAGCATAACCTTATATCTGCATATATAATATTTCCAAAGTATTTGATTATTGTGTTATGCATATGGTTCAAAGATGTTTTGGTCGAGGTATAGAGTGTCACTTGCGTTGCATCGCCGCTTAGACTTGTTAGTTGTTCCTTTCTCCATCCAGTTGAGAAGATTGGGATGGAATAAGTATAAATGATTTATTTATTGTTAAAGACTTGGATGAGAGGCCATATTGGGATTGTGGTGGGTTGTCTCGTTCTCGTCGACATTAGGAACTGAGTTCCTGGGTTCGGAACCAAGACTATTCGTGCATCCACACGGGGTATTCATTTCCCCCTCGACTCCAACTTGCCTAGCCTACTACGTGAAGCCACTAGTTCGAGTGTTCCATTTGCGTGTGCGGTAAAATGGTTTGAGGAGAAAAATTAGGGCTTGGGTCAGGAGAGTGTGACACTCTGATCTTGACCCTGGCAACCCGCACTAGGGATCGCTGAGATGGCGGTCTGACCTACTGCTGTGGCTCATGGACATAGGCGAAGCTTGGGAAAGGTCGTGGCCAACTCTCCAGCCGGCACTCCCAGGTAGAGTGCTAATGTCTGGCGTATCGGTTGGTTGGCGCGTGTGGGTAGTTACACCCCCTGCAGGGTAAATCGTTTCGGAAAGCCGTGTCCACGGTTATGGACGACTTGGTACCTTATTTCGGTGATCATAGACAACTTAAAATTAATCATAAAACTGTCAACTAAGGATGGTTAGGGTTACTTCCTCGGGTTGAGCGAGGGGTGATTCTTGAGGGTGGTGCAAGCGATGACATCTCGGTGGCTACAGAAGATGGAGGATGAAGTCAGAGGTGTTGTTTCCTTATCCCATTTTAAAAGTCTACTGATGCGAGATTCTCTCCTCCCTCTTTTTGAAAACAAAGATGGCTTTATGCAAAGACATTCATGAATACTCTCTGAACGGGCAGATATATAATAGGTTAAATAAGTCTTGTTGAGTACCTCCTGTACTCAGCCTTGCGCACTTTTTGCACAGGTGAAGGTTCCTACTCCACTGCTGGTTTCTACTTGGACATCGACGAGTAGATCGGGGTTCCCGGGCAGCAGCCTGGAATCGATGGGCGGGACGTCGCTTATGTTATGGCCTCTTAGGCCTTTTGGTTCTTGTTATGTAGCATAACATAATTTGCTTTCGTTGTTTGATGTACTGTTGGGTCAGTGACCTTTGCTTGTAATATTTGCTATCTTCACTCTGCTAAGAGTTTGTATAATATTGCTTTGAGTCGTAGAGTCACTGTTGTGTTACCGAATGTTCAACTGTTGGCTCTCGAGATCGAGGTTAGGCTTATATCAGATGGATATCTGGGATTCGTCTAGCCTGGCTCTCGGGGGTGCTACACTCAGCTCAATCACTGGATGACAGACATCGTTGCCAAGTGCAAATCCTCTGTCATAGACTATGTCATGCAAGGGGAGTCGTTCACCTTCATGGTTCTTGATTACGACGGTAGTATCAAGAAAATGAAACAGATCACCGGAATTCATCAATGATGTGTATATATGATATACATGTTATGAATGTTTTAGCTAAGCAAGTACTCGCAGTAGTGACTAAGTTTTGAACTAGTCATGTTTTGTGAAAAACCAGGTTTACTGCTTGAGTAGCTTGAAAGGATGAGGCGACATTGCGTGTTGATAATGGCAATAGTGTTGTTGTGATGGCCATAGACACTCTCCCTCTAGATCTACCATTTGGGTAAATTCTTTATGATCGCCTGTTAGTAAGATCGTTACAAGTGTGTCTCCTCTAGCGAGACACTTGTTCATACATGATAGTGACAAATTGGTGTCCTATATTTATGAAGTAATGATCATATGCCGATTTGAATTTAGATGGTAGAAGCTCCCACATTCATAATATTAATGCCAAAGGATACAAACTTAATAAAGACACCACATATGTGTGGCACTACCGTTTAGTCATGTCAATGTTATATGCATTAGCTCCACACTGGATGGACCTACAAGTGCTAAGATTTGATCTTTTGACACTTGCAAAATAACTGTGACACCGTTTTCGGAAAGCGGGTATATAACTTATTGATATTCATACATAGAGATGTATGTGGTTCAATGAAGTAATTGACGGGTAGTGGAGACCTTTATTTCGTGAACTTCACTGACCGTTTTGAGTATAGCTTGTTGAGAATCGTGCATTTCGGTGTATGTGAATCAATGAAGTACTTTAACGTATAGTGGAAGTCTTTATTTCATAGACTTCATGAACATTCAAATAGATATATGGATATCCACTCGGGGAATGTTGGCCTGGAAATTTTGATTCAATCAAACAAGTCCAGAATGAAGTAGGAAATAAACTTAACAAGAAAATCAAATTCCCGCGATGCAAATCGAGGAAACAAAGATTTGAGTTATAATGTTGGCACATCATTGGAAGACTTGTGAGAAGAGTTCCATAAATTACGTCGCATGGAACACCATAGTGTCATGGTGTGTTAGGACGTCGTAATTGCACCCTATCGGATAGTGTGTGGTAAATGAATCTCTTACCGAATTATTGTGATCATTAGAGTCATATGGTAGAAACGTAAACACTCACGTTAGCAAATAGGGAAACCATTTGAATCCATGGAGACAATACCATACGACTGATGTCATGGCTTTTGAGGCTGGATTGTCGTTTCAGCAATTTAGTGTTTCGATGTAATCGAACCTAAAATGGATTAATCTTTGTAGTATACCCTACCTAAAGAGTTAGTTGGGTACATGTCTCACGACAAAGGCAAAATCTTTGCCGGGATATACCTTGCGAAAGAAATAGTTTCTTGTCCAAGGGTATAAGTGAGAAAGAAAGTAGAGCGAGACGAAGTTGGTGAACTTCCTCTCCAGACATCAGAGTGGCGCAACCGAAAGTGTTTTCGGTGTCAGGCTCCACAGCTTGAAAAAGTTGATGATTCAAGATCATGATGTTCTGAGCTCATACTAAGAGCGTAGGCATACGAGGTTGTGTTCCACACTGTGTGTTACGACAATCTTGTTATGAAGGTCATATTAATGGAATATGATAGACCTACGAACTACGAAGAAGAGATGGTGGACCTAAGTCCGAGAAATGGCTATGAGTCATTTATGATCCGAAATAAAATCCATATACGATTACCAGGTAATGACTTGCGAGATCTTATTGATGGCATCTAGGATGTTAATAGTATATGGAATTTTATGAGAGAATAGACACTGAGCATATTCGATTTGTCGTGAAACAGTTCCGACAGACCACATGAGAGTTTGTCTCAAGTGGCGAAGACTAAATCTATTCTAGGTCATTTAGCAGTTACTATAATTTCGAATGAGAAATTGATAGATGGATGAGAAAACCATGGTTCTTAATAGTGTCATTAAGAATGGTTTGTAATCCTAAGGATGCTAAACATGTATGCAAACTTCGGTGGTCCATTCATGGGCTGAAGCAAGCATATCGGAGCTGGAATCTTCACTTTGATAATGAGATCAAAGGATTTTGGAGTTGTCCAAAATAGTTGAAGAAACATACATTTGCAAAGAAGTGAGTGGGAGCAAAGTAGCTTTCCATGATCTTATATGCGGAAGGCATATTTGAGTGGGAGCTAAGTAGCTTTCCTTGATCTTATATGCGGAAGGCATATTTGAGTGGGAGCTAGGTGTCATTTGTGATTCTGTATGTAGCGACATATTGCCTCTAGTAGAGTATAAAGGATTATTTAAGTGATTAAATTTTCTATGAAATGAAGTTAGGAGTATTAGGCATCCGATTTATAATTGTATAGATCAGAAGGTGCTTAATAACATTAGGTCGGAATATTTACTAAGTCAAGATTCTGAAGTGTTTCAGAATAGGACAAGTGAAGAAAGAGGTTCTTGCTTGTATGACTAGGTAAAATATTAAGTTTATCTTGGATTTTTCAGTCATAGAAAATGATGTTCGACATTCTCTATGTATCACACATAGAGTCTATCAGGCTGAAAGCTCGACTTGGTGTGACCCGAGTTCTTGGTTGAAGAACAGGTTCTAGAGTGATACTTGTGTGGATCAATGAACAAACGTTAAGTTTATTCTTCAGTGTCTATGAGAACTGAAGATAGGTTTTCTAGTAACGGGTGAGAGTGGAATGGCAACTTGCCGTAAAGCGGTTACGATGATGCAAGTTATTACACTGACCCATACGACTAGAAAACTCATATAGGAGATGTCCTTTATTTTGAAGATAGACATGGTTAGTTTGCGAAGCCGCATATGAATGCACTGTCGCATAATCTACATAGGTATAGAAATATATCGCGACTTCGGAAGTAGCAAGTGTGATTGGACTGAGCAGTTTTCCGAGCGTAGGTGGTCCCCTTAATAGATCTCTTAGACTTTTAAGGCGCATGCTACGCGAATGCTCGAGTCTCACTCCATCCACTGGGATATATTTCACCGTCATCGTAAGATACGGGTTGATGTCAAACTAGGTGACATAGAAGTGTTGCAAAGCACATATAGGTCTCAATGTGTGAGATCTATTGACTGTATTCCTCTTCCACGAGGTGAGCAGGCACCAAGATGCTATGGGTGTTGAGCTTTTACCAAGTTTTAAACTAGATTAAGTGTTACTCTAGTGCAAGTGGGAGACTGAAGGGAATATGCCCTAGAGGCACTTAATAAACATAGTTTATTGGCAATATCCCAATCGTTCATTATATGTTTTATACCATTCTATAACTGTATTAAGCAGAAACATTAATACAGGTGTGGTAGATAAACAACCAGGTCCCTAGTAGCCTCTGCTAAGACTAGTTTCGTTGCGCGATTGATGATCGAGGTTTTCCGATCATAGGGCATGGCGCCGGTCGGCAACGCGAGTCATATCGTTGGGTGTAACGATGTGATGGACATACCCAGTATTTATAGGACATAGTCGTTACACCTTAAGAGTGTGAGATCAACTCTTATTGTTATCCCTGAAAGATACTTTGATCGCACCAAACGTCATATCTTATATAGTGTGACAATGATAGGTGATACTTTTGGGTATCGGAAGGGGGTAGTTGAGACGAGGGGTCAACAGCGGGATTTGTCAGTCCACATAGCCAAAAAGGGCTCAAAAGGGTAGCAAAAATAGATGCGAGCGGTGCCAAGAACTTGGGCACAGAGAGGGATCTAGACAATGTATTTTTTTCCTCCTCAGCCCAGAAAGTATGTGCTTGTTTATTAGTGTTTTTTCATATTGTGCTTTTGTTTCAATTATAAATATAGGGCATGCTTTGTTATTTGCAGGAGGAAGCCTGCAAGTCAGCCTCTTGTTGTTGAACAATGTTGGCCAACAAAAAGAGCAAGAGTCAGTGGTTGTAGAAGAAAGAGAACTGACTGACAACAATTTCATGTTGAAGCTGAAGAAATTGCAGTGGAGGTGCACCCTGTCGAAACTGAAGAAACTGCAGTGGAGGTGCACCCAGTCGAAACTGCAGTGGAGGTGCACACTGACAAAACTGAAGAAACTGCAGTGGAGGCGCACACTATCGAATCTGAAGAAACTGCAGTGGAGGTACACACTGTCGAAACTGAAGAAATTGCAGTCGAGGTTCAAACTGAAGAAACTGTCGAAATTGTCGAGGTGCACACTGTCAAAACTGTCGATTTTGATCAACATGAACCTGCTTTCCAGTTTCAGGGAATGACAACACCGAGTCCAGTGAAGAAAACCAAGATGATAAGTGATTTTTTTGTGGGTACAGTAGAACCAAAAACAAGAACAGCTACAGCGAAGAAGGGTACAAGGCGTGGCCGGAAGAAATAAAATTGTTGGTCATTCGGCGTGGTCCGAAGAAATAAAACTGTTGGTCATTTGAGATTTATGGAATGTAATAACATTTGTTAGGCACTATGTATCCGCATGTTTCCATCCGAATTTTTTTGGTTATTCTTTTCAAACTGAAATTCAATTTTGACGCAATATTCAAAACCGCTAGGGTAACACACTTAAGGGGTCCAGGCCTACGAGTTAGTCGTTGATCATAGAGGAGTCTTGATCGTACCTGTTATTATATCAAACCGCTAGGGTAACACACTTAAGGGGTTTCGACAAGACAACCGGAAAGGAAAGAGATCACCAGGAATGTCCCGGGAGGGTTCCGATGGAGATCGGGCAGCGCCGAAAGAGTTTTCGGAGCTAGAATAAATTATATATATTATGTTTGATATTAATTAGTGTAATTAATATGCAAATATGATTTTATATATTTATTTTCGAATTTATTTAGGCTGATTTCCCTAAATGGGCCTTCTGGTCGAAAGAAGGCCCAAGAGGGGAAAATTCCCAAGGGGAATTCGGTGGGGGCCTGGGTGGCCGACCCAGGTGGGCCAAGAGGCCCACCAGGGGGCCGGCGCACCAGCCATGGCCGCACCAGGCATGTGGGGATAGTCCCACATTGCCTGGTGAGGAGGTTGGCTCCCCCCTGGGAGCCTATATAAGAAGGGGCACCCCTGGCCTTTTAATTCACCAATTAATTCCCTAATTCTCTCTCGATCTCGTGATTCCCTTTGTCGGAGTCGCGCCGAGTAGAGGAGGGGGATCTCTTCCACCATAGCCCGCTGCCGCGCAGCTGGTGTTCCGGTCCAAGTCTTCCGCTGCTCGTCCTGGACTGGAGCTTCGGAGGCCGTCGTCTCCACCGTATGTGTGTGACGCCCTGCGAGGTGCTGCGCTAGCGGTACTCAGAGGCCTACTTCCTCCACCCGACCTCGGGGTCATCTTCGTCGCGCCGAGTTCTCCGCGACCTAGAGGTCAGCTACGTCGTCTTTGTCGTCAACGCTTGTGCGGGAGCGTAATCCCCGCTATTCGGTCTACGAGGGTATGTATTCCGAGCTCCGCCGTACTTCTATATCTGCATAGTGTAGATCTTGGCTAGTTTAAGGATATCGTTGCTAGGAATTTTTTTGTTTTCTGCACACGATCCCCTTCAGTTTCAATGCTATCAGAACTCAAAAAGATTTGATGCTGATCAATCCGAACCCTTTTGCTATGTCAAGCTCATAGTTATCAAAAGTGTGCTTGAAACGACCTCGAAAGGTAGGGTAAACGCCCTCGTTTCTAAGCAAGGTTTTTTTGCATTTTGTCTAAATCACCCAAATTAATTTCCTATACATCTATTCTACCTATATAGTGTAAATCTGAAGTTTCATTGTGTTTTAAGTAATTATTCTATTTTTTGTATTTTTTTAATTAAAATAACATGTTTTAATAGAAATCATGTATAACATATATTAAACTCATGTTTATATTTTTTCTCGTTACTACATC
This sequence comes from Poa annua, assembly GCA_026929855.1. NCBI lineage: Eukaryota > Viridiplantae > Streptophyta > Magnoliopsida > Poales > Poaceae > Poa > Poa annua. The sequence goes on from CM049430.1 coordinate 87,737,513, forward strand.
ACATAATAAGACTATGTGCGCTGGTTTGATATTTTTTTGATTTTTTATGATTTAGTTATGCTCAACCCTAGTGACTAGCGCGCACATCCTCTTTCATTGAAAACCTTAGTACATTGTTTGAAGTTTCACCTTTTGTGGGCGGCATTTTTATCCAAATGTATGAAAGTTATGTTTATAATTTTTTCTCGTTACTTCATCACATAATAAGACTATGTGCATTGGTTTGAGCCTATATTGATTTTTTTGAATTAGTTATGCTTAACCCTAGTGGTTCTTGATCTCTCACTTGATTTGACACTTTTTCGTAAAAAATAGACGAAAACTATATTTATATTCTTCTCTCGTTGCTATACAACATAATAAGACTTTGTGCGCAAGTTTCAACATTTTTCTATTTTTAATGATTTAGTTATGCTTAACCCTAGCTCAGTCTCATAGCTCAAAACCCCTCTAAACCCTGGAAACCCCGTCTGAAACCCTGCCCCCTTCGGTGTCGTTGATCGCTAAGACTGGATGGTTCCGATGTGCCGCTAGGGTTAGCCGATCCGCGTTTGCGCTCGCTCTGCGCTCTGATTGGCTAGCGGTGGCGCTCGCTCTCCACTTGTTGGGTGGAGCGTTGATTGGTGGGGTTTGGATCGGCTAACCCTAGCGCTCAATCTGGACCGTGCATTACGATCAAACGACCGAAACTTACGCAGTGCATGGACCGGGCGTACGAATGATTGACTCCGTGTGTTATCGATGAGAATACGTGCCTGCGATGCATGCAAGTCGTGCATGCATGCCGCAGCCCCGCCCCAGCCCAGACCTGCCTCGTTTTCAGAGCAAAAGCATCACGTAGCACCAGCGCTATTTTGCAGCGTTGCAGTTATTTGCCCGTGCGTAGCGATGCAGTTATTTTCCCGTGCATAGCCCTCGACGCAGTGGAAAAGCAGTCGCATCAGCGCTATTTGCAGCGACGTATGGACGCAGCAACCGAAAAGATGAAACCCGATCGAGGCGAGGCTAGCTAATACAAGCCGTGGAAACGCAATTTCGACGATGCAGCCTGTGTTTACACGCCGTGGAAACGCCTCGCGCCGCTCAAATGCATTGGAATCGTCTCCCACGTCTTAATGTGCCGCGTGCCCACGTCGACGGAGAAGAAATTGCAGTGTTCTTCCTCTTCTCTCGCCCGACATTATAAGGACTCCCTCTTGTACTCTTCTCTCACAATCTCCTCCCAAGCCGCATCCTCTTCTACCTCTTCTCTCACACTCTCCTCCCAATCCTAGCCACCGCCACCATGCAGTTCAATGGCCCAACTTTCCAGCGCCCTGCCACCGTGCCGGAGTGGCAGTATCTGCCCGGTGTCCTCGTCGAGAACCGCCTCCGCGTTTGGGCCTTCTCGAGGTGGAGGGGCGCTCGGGATCTTGCGCAGTTCTTCCTCTCCTGCGGCTACCGCCACCTCCCCCATGGCTCGCCGCGCATGTTCCGGCTCGAGGAGGTCTGCGACAACCATCTTGTCGTGGGCTACTTCGTAGAGTTCCGGAACTGGTTCGACGCACGCCACCTCCTCGGGCAGGTGTGGTGGTATGGATGCAAGATGATCGCATTCACAAGCTACAACATATTAACCAACTTCAACGACATCTACAACTACCACGGCAACATTCACACCCTCCCCTACAACATGGATGCGGAGGAATACGAGTGAGCCGCCCCCCCGAAGGAGGACTCAACATGGATGCGGAGGACAACTTCCTTGTTCTAGTTTATTTCCATGCAATTTTTCTTTTTCCATGTTTATCTTAGTTTTATTTCCATCAATGTTTGTCTTAGGTTTACTTGGGCATATATGCCCATCTTTTAGATTTATTTCCTATATGCCAATGTTTGTGTTTCTGCTACTAAAAATTTGTGTCTCTTCGGGTCCTACAAAAATTGTGTCTCCTTGTAGCGTACCTGCACTTTAAATAAGGCAGATACCTGTGTATAGTGCAAATCCCTGGATCGATTCATTTGCACACACAGTTTACGATGTAATATCACAACAAAGCGTCAATTTTATTGCATCGATGATCCAGAATTACAAAATATTCGATACAAGTTGCATAGCATAAAGCTAGCATTGAAAAGTACACAGCGGAAATACAATAGCAGTGAGTCTCTATAACTTTCATGCTGCCACAGGCGAAAACATGTTGGTTGTAGACTCGAAACCTTTAAACGAAACCTCACTCGTCATCTGATCAAATCTGCAATAAGGAAAATATTGCAACAACGTGGGTCAGATTCCATTAAAAATGGAGTCTGGCAAATGACACTATGGTGGACACTTAATGGAATAACTCTAAATCCTATATGCATATTTGGCTGGTGGAGTTCAAGGCTAATTTGCATAAAGCCAATTTTTCCTATTCTTTTGAAAACACTTTTCTTGAAATCAAGACGAGTATGGCATGAAAACCATAAATCTCATCTTCCCTTGTTCACCCATCAAGTTTTATTTCTGAAGTTGGAATGATGGAATCCTCCGTTGACGTCCGTGATCAGCTGCTCAAATTGTCCGTACCGGGTACACGGCTAAGTACTTAGTTTTACACTCTGCAGAGGTTGTGCACGTTCACCATTGTACCCATTCAATCCAGATTATCCTTTACACACCATTTGTGATAAGGAAAGGAGAAGAATGAGACGAGATCTTTCAGAAGCATTTTCCCTCCCACTCTGGCTTGACCCGTTCCACGTAACATCCCCCTACATCTGCTTGTCAAGCCGGAGAGAGTCCATGCAACATAATTGATCAAGCCAGAGCCCATATGGCAATGGCTGCACTGGAAGCAATCGTCACTCGGAGTTCTTCAGATTCCTCTGTTCCCTGGGTGGCCATCCACAAGTGCACGTACTCCAGGAACCATAGACATGGACCTGAGCAGCCACTCAACTTCGCCGCCATACAACCAATCCACCCAGGAGTTTCATTAACTTAGTGGATGTGCACTCTCAGGTAAAAATCACCATGCTCACGGCCCTAAGTAGAATAGAAATTCATCCTAGGCGACGACAACCATGAGCACAGTCCTGAGTAGTCACTTAACATTTTGTAAAACTTTTCATCAATTGCATAGCCTCAATATTTCTGCTAAGTATGATATAGGAACCTAGACACAGGAGTAAGGATTTCTACACAGGTTTAGCATAGCAATACATTCCTACACATGCATATAAAAATACACTAAGTAATGCATATAGAAATAATAGGAAGTTTATGAGGTGTGTCACTTGCCTTTGAATGTTGTCGTTGTTCACAACTCTTTTCAACGATACTCGGGACTCTCCGTTCAATCTAGCAGTATAGACAAGCAACAATACAACAATCAACAGCAAGCACAACTCCACAATGCACACAAACACATACTAGATGAATAAATAAGTTTTATAAAACTTTCTAAGGAAAATATGTTTATGCATGATGTGCAAAATATTCCTAAGGGCTAGAAATGCTTTTTCATGCCATGGAAATCTTTTAAGTTTATGCAAGGCAAATAGGTTGGTCCAAAAGGACTAAGGGCTAAGGTCATAAGTTGAATAAAATATTTTGTTTTATATCATATTGAATAAGCCCTCTAATGCTTAGTCTTGATGTGTAGAAATATTTAGAGTAAATACTAAGTTATTTGTTCAAGATGATCAACAATTAGTATCAACTCTTTGTAAATTGGACATTCACTATAGTGAGAGAGACAGACACCCGGCCAGCCACTTAAATTGTGGAACAGGTCTCATGTACGTGGACATGTAAGGTTTGTTTCCAGGCCGCTTCATCCCACTATGCCGCTAGGATCCAACAACTTCAAGATGATAACATCATGATCAAAATTTGTTTAAGTCAAATGTGAAAGACAAGATTAGAAAGAGGGAAAAGATAGAAGAAAGATGTAGTTGTCCTCCAGGCTTCATCTCCAGACTTGTACTCTTCTCCTTGATGATGTCTTGATTGAAGTTTTGATAGACTTGATAAATCTTCAGACTTGGTGGTTCTTGTATCCTCGAGGCTGGTCTTTGATTTACTTAGTCATCATGAAGTCTAACAGAAGAAGGAGGGAGAAAGAAGAAAGAGGGAGAAAGACTTAGAAAATATTTCTGGTTGGTCTTCATGAACTTCTTCTTGATCTTTCTTCTAAGTGCTTCCACTCCTTGGAGATTCTTCTGGAGTCTCGTTTGGCTAAGTCCTTCATTGGTCTTCCAGCTCCATGTTGAAAATTACTAAGTGTCTAAGTGTATAGCACTTTACTAGAATGCTAAGTTGAAATGATCCTAACTTAGAGAAAATGGGGGAGGAGTTTTCTTATGAGAAATATAACTACAAAATAAAATATGCTATGAATGAAATGAAATTTTTAATCACAAGAAACATAAAAATAACTTTTGTGATTTCTTTATAAATATGCATGAATTTATAAATGCAATTTAATTAATTTCTAATTTTGGAAAATATAATAAAAGGAATAATTATAAGATTAAAGTTTTCTATGATTAAATTTTTATAATATAATTTAATAAATAGTGTTAATAGACAGGGGTATTTTAATTAAATTTATAGAAATTTACTTTAATCAAAAATAATATTTTTATTAATAGTTATCTTGAAAATAGTCAAACCATTCAAATTAAATATATAACTATGAATTCATTCAAAAATTACTCAAAAATATTTTATAGCAGTGGCATTAATTTACAAATATTCTAAAGTTTATAAACAATTTTATTTGCAATTTTTGAATTTACAGATTTAAAGTTATGACAAAAATACCCTAATTCACCATTTGAAATTTGAATATTTTAAACTAAGTCAAATTTGAATTTTGGCAGATCCAAATTATTCTACATGTCGAGGGCTTTCCAAAAATATAAAGTTTGTTAAATTTGGATACGTGGTTAAAAAGTTGTGACAGATCTAAGTGGCAGGGGTGTTTCTGTAAAACTGCCAATTAAATTTAATTAAGAAATCATTTTCCACGTGGCAGCTGACTGGGCGCTGACGAGGCACGACGTGGCGCTAACTGTGCGTGCTGACTGGGATTAAGTGATTGAATCTGGGCCGTCCAGATCTAGATCTACGATCCAGATCTAACCGTACCGATTCGAAACATGATCTAATCTCAGCCGTAAGATGTGGATCGGACGCTCACCGTGCTTTGACCAGATCGTGGCGGCGGAGGTTCACCGGAGATGGCGATGGTGGTGGCGCCGGCGTCGGTCGATGACGGAGTCCACGCTCCCGTAGGTTCCCGGGCTCGGGGAGGTGACGAGGAGGCGCGGCGCGACACGGCACGGTGGATGGTGGCGATGGTGTCCGCTCGGTCGTCCCGGAGCGGCGGCGAGCCGTGGTCGAAGGTGCTCGGGCACGGCGGACTTCCGTCGAGCTCGTCCTCGACGTTCTTCTGCAGGAAATAAGGGAGGAGGGGGTTCACGAGTTGCGCCAGGACACGGGGATGAGGGTAGATGGGGTCTCGGGCTCGGGGATGGTTTACCTCGCCGGGAAAGGAAGGAAAACGGCGGCGGCGGCAGTGCGGCTCCGGCGAGCTGTTGCAGCGGCCTGGCGGCGTTTTTTCGAGAGAGGGAAGAGGGGAAAGGTGCGACAGGGCCTGGGGTTTATATGTGGGGGGGGGGGGGGAGGGAGATCAAATCCCGCAAAGAACTCGCCGGATTTTGGAAAGGAGATCACGGCGGGATTTTCGGTCGGAGGTTGAAGACGATCGGCTCACGTCACCGCTGACGTCAGCAGGTATTTTCTTTTTCTGATTTTTCTCCAATTAATTCATAACTTTTGATTTGAATGTCCAAATGAGGTCAAACAAAATTCTAAATATTTGTAAAATTATTATCTTTCTGTTAAACCAATTGTGGGAGTGTTTTGAACATTTTTCAAAAATAATAATTTCAAAATATTGATTAAATGTAAAAATAGACACTTTATGTTTAATTTAAACTAGGGTTTAATTAATTTTAATTTTGGCTAAATAAATTATATGAAATACCCATATTCAATTATGTTTGGATTTAAGTTATTTAAACTTGTTTTGCTGAAATCATTCTTCTTTATTTTGGCATGATATTAAGGAACTAAATATAAATAATGTTTGGGAAATGTGAAATATAAGGTATTCCTTTTTTTTAATTGAAAATAATTTGTGCAACATTATTTTTTATATTATGATAATTCATTTGAAAACTTCATAACAACTTTGGACAAGATTTTTGTTTTAATTCTATTCTTATTTAGAATATATTAATCATTCCATGCTTTGAAAATAGATGAAATTCATTTAAGCAAATGAAATGTTTATTTGGCTAATTCATTAATTTCAAATCTATGAAGTTTATAGTTGTAAATTACAGAATTGAAATTTTAACACCATGTTTTGAACTTAGTTGAGAGAATGAAAAACTATTTGACAAATAGATCATGTTTTAAATAGTTTTAAAAGAACACTTGTAAATATTATTTAAATTTATGAATAGCTATGGCTATGTGTTTGGAATCATATACTTATGAGGAAACTATTTATTTCATGAAATTGGTTTGAAGGTTTTTCAACATTCTTCAATTTACATATTAAGGGTTTTGAAATAAAATGGATATTGTAATGTTTAAGTGAGACATTTGAATTATTAAACTCTTTCCAATAAGTTTGAAGTCTTTCAAAGTTGGTTTTCTTATGCATTTAATATTTTATTTTTAATAAAAAGAAAAGTTTTAAATTTTAGTGATTTTTGAATATTATAAAAAGTTGGGATGTTACAGACTACCACCCTTAAAAGGAATCTCGTCCCCGAGATTCGGAGAGGCTAGAAAGACAAGGCAAAAGCTTGAATGATTATGATAACTCGGGATGTTTTGGAAAATGAAATTTTCTGACATGGAAAGTTGAAAACCGGTAGGGGATGATTTTTATGATTAGAAGGATAGAAAGAAAGATAGTTTGAGATCTCTGGATTTAAGTGACTGGGTTTGAATTATCTAGGTGGCTACCACCCTTAAAAGAAAAGTTTTGTTGATAATTAAACATTCTAATGCACAACCGAAAATCAAGGTAATCCATTACAAACATCATATAACAAACATCAAGCAACGAGGTTCAAACACAAGCAAATACATACATGAAAATTTCAAACTTATTTTGAGAAATCGATCAATTCGTTTATCAAACGAAACACACCAAAGTCGAGGAAATACAAAAGCAACAGTACTGCCATACCACAATTTGATAGGTCAATACTCTAAATTAATACGATAAGCTAAATAAGATAAATGGTGGTCCCTCTAATGTGGTTTTGATTGCTTCATTCATTCCTCTTTGATCTCACGCTTGCGCTTCATCGCGTGGTTATTTGCCACAGGTGTGACTTCTTCCTCAATTGACTCTTCAGAAGGCACCTCCTCGGGGTCTCCTTCTTCCTTTACAGCTGCGGGTACAGCCACATTTCCAGTACCTTGGTCATCCCCTTCTTCAGCTGCTGGCGGTGGTGGAGGTGGGTTGAGTTGTGCCTCAAGTGTGGCAATCTGCTCATCGTTATCGAGGTTCTGCAAGTGTAGGTCATGGATGAGTTCCTCCATATGGCCAACAAGGTTTTCAGAAGTTTGGAGTTCTTGGGTTTTTTGCGTGTATGACGGCTCGGGCATTATCTGCGATGTCATAAGCTTGTTGAACCTTTCTAGTCAGACAGTTGATGAGAAAATCCAAGTCTTCAAACATCTTGTTAACGATGGGCAGGTCCAAGCGATTTCCCGTGTGAGCCATCGAGAGACCATGTGCATCCCTCTTCCCAAAGGCACGGAAGGGCGATCCTGGTGCTAGCTTGTTGCGATACTTGTAACACAAACGAGCCATTAAGTCCACCATATCTATGTTCACTCCCTCAATCCACTCTGGGTAGTAGGTGACATAGTCCACGGGCTCAAAGTCTGGCATCGTGGGATCTGGGGTCATGATGGTGCGGATTTCCCAACGTGTCACATGGGGTATGTCGGTCTCCTCTTTCCTTCCTCGGAAATAGGGCGGTGGTAGCTTCAATTGACTTGTCAACCTGGACAGCTGCCTCCCAAAGATGAATCCTGACAAAACTCCGGCATACGCGGTCTCAGTGTACTCTCCATCTAAAATTTTGAACAGGTAAGAGTATTAGAATTTAAAAAGAAAGGGAAAGATGCAAGACAAGATAATTAATGTAAATAATATTAAAGGAATTTTCAAAATTTACTCAAGTTTTGGAAACCTAGTTTATTTAACTATTAAACCTTTGGGGTCTCCGTCCAATCCTAGGGGTTTCGAACCTACAGGCAACACAGTGCTCTGATACCATCTGTAGCGTACCTGCACTTTAAATAAGGAAGATACCTGTGTATAGTGCAAATCCCTGGATCGATTCATTTGCACACACAGTTTACGATGTAATATCACAACAAAGCGTCAATTTTATTACATCGATGATCCAGAATTACAAAATATTCGATACAAGTTGCATAGCATAAAGCTAGCATTGAAAAGTACACAGCGGAAATACAATAGCAGTGAGTCTCTATAACTTTCATGCTGCCATAGGCGAAAACATGTTGGTTGTAGACTCGAAACCTTTAAACGAAACCTCACTCGTCATCAAATCTGCAATAAGGAAAATATTGCAACAACGTGGGTCAGATTCCATTAAAAATGGAGTCTGGCAAGTGACACTATGGTGGACACTTAATGGAATAACTCTAAAGCCTATATGCATATTTGGCTGGTGGAGTTCAAGGCTAATTTGCATAAAGCCAATTTTTCCTATTCTTTTGAAAACACTTTTCTTGAAATCAAGACGAGTATGGCATGAAAACCATAAATCTCATCTTCCCTTGTTCACCCATCAAGTTTTATTTCTGAAGTTGGAATGATGAAATCCTCCGTTGACGTCCGTGATCAGCTGCTCAAATTGTCCGTACCGGGTACACGGCTAAGTACTTAGTTTTACACTCTGCAGAGGTTGTGCACGTTCACCATTGTACCCATTCAATCCAGATTATCCTTTACACACCATTTGTGATAAGGAAAGGAGAAGAATGAGACGAGATCTTTCAGAAGCATTTTCCCTCCCACTCTGGCTTGACCCGTTCCACCTAACATCCCCCTACATATGCTTGTCAAGCCGGAGAGAGTCCATGCAACATAATTGATCAAGCCAGAGCCCATATGGCAATGGCTGCACTGGAAGCAATCGTCACTCGGAGTTCTTCAGATTCCTCTGTTCCCTGGGTGGCCATCCACAAGTGCACGTACTCCAGGAACCATAGACATGGACCTGAGCAGCCACTCAACTTCGCCGCCATACAACCAATCCACCCAGGAGTTTCATTAACTTAGTGGATGTGCACTCTCAGGTAAAAATCACCATGCTCACGGCCCTAAGTAGAATAGAAATTCATCCTAGGCGACGACAACCATGAGCACAGTCCTGAGTAGTCACTTAACATTTTGTAAAACTTTTCATCAATTGCATAGCCTCAATATTTCTGCTAACTATGATATAGGAACCTAGACACAGGAGTAAGGAATTCTACACAGGTTTAGCATAGCAATACATTCCTACACATGCATATAAAAATACACTAAGTAATGCATATAGAAATAATAGGAAGTTTATGAGGTGTGCCACTTGCCTTTGAATGTTGTCGTTGTTCACAACTCTTTTCAACGATACTCGGGACTCTCCGTTCAATCTAGCAGTATAGACAAGCAACAATACAACAATCAACAGCAAGCACAACTCCACAATGCACACAAACACATACTAGATGAATAAATAAGTTTTATAAAACTTTCTAAGGAAAATATGTTTATGCATGATGTGCAAAATATTCCTAAGGGCTAGAAATGCTTTTTCATGCCAAGGAAATCTTTTAAGTTTATGCAAGGCAAATAGGTTGGTCCAAAAGGACTAAGGGCTAAGGTCATAAGTTGAATAAAATATTTTGTTTTATATCATATTGAATAAGCCCTCTAATGGCTTGGTCTTGATGTGTAGAAATATTTAGAGTAAATACTAAGTTATTTGTTCAAGATGATCAACAATTATTATCAACTCTTTGTAAATTGGACATTCACTATAGTGAGAGAGACAGACACCCGGCCAGCCACTTAAATTGTGGAACAGGTCTCATGTACGTGGACATGTAAGGTTTGTTTCCAGACCGCTTCATCCCACTATGCCGCTAGGATCCAACAACTTCAAGATGATAACATCATGATCAAAATTTGTTTAAGTCAAATGTGAAAGACAAGATTAGAAAGAGGGAAAAGATAGAAGAAAGATGTAGTTGTCCTCCAGGCTTCATCTCCAGACTTGTACTATTCTCCTTGATGATGTCTTGATTGAAGTTTTGATAGACTTGATAAATCTTCAGACTTGGTGGTTCTTGTATCCTCGAGGCTGGTCTTTGATTTACTTAGTCATCATGAAGTCTAACAGAAGAAGGAGGGAGAAAGAAGAAAGAGGGAGAAAGACTTAGAAAATATTTCTGGTTGGTCTTCATGAACTTCTTCTTGATCTTTCTTCTAAGTGCTTCCACTCCTTGGAGATTCTTCTGGAGTCTCGTTTGGCTAAGTCCTTCATTGGTCTTCCAGCTCCATGTTGAAAATTACTAAGTGTCTAAGTGTATAGCACTTTACTAGAATGCTAAGTTGAAATGATCCTAACTTAGAGAAAATGGGGAAGGAGTTTTCTTATGAGAAATATAACTACAAAATAAAATATGCTATGAATGAAATGAAATTTTTAATCACAAGAAACATAAAAATAACTTTTGTGATTTCTTTATAAATATGCATGAATTTATAAATGCAATTTAATTAATTTCTAATTTTGGAAAATATAATAAAAGGAATAATTATAAGATTAAAGTTTTCTATGATTAATTTTTTATAATATAATTCAATAAATAGTGTTAATAGACAGGGGTATTTTAATTAAATTTATAGAAATTTACTTTAATCAAAAATAATATTTTTATTAATAGTTATCTTGAAAATAGTCAAACCATTCAAATTAAATATATAACTATGAATTCATTCAAAAATTACTCAAAAATATTTTATAGCAGTGGCATTAATTTACAAATATTCTAAAGTTCTAAAACAATTTTATTTGCAATTTTTGAATTTACAGATTTAAAGTTATGACAAAAATACCCTAATTCACCATTTGAAATTTGAATATTTTAAACTAAGTCAAATTTGAATTTTGGCAGATCCAAATTATTATGAGGGTAGATGGGGTCTCGGGCTCGGGGATGGTTTACCTCGCCGGGAACGGAAGGAAAACGGCGGCGGCGGCAGTGCGGCTCCGGCGAGCTGTTGCAGCGGCCTGGCGGCGTTTTTTCGAGAGAGGGAAGAGGGGAAAGGTGCGGCAGGGCCTGGGGTTTATATGGGGGGGGGGGGGGGGGGGGGGGAGGGAGATCAAATCCCGCAAAGAACTCGCCGGATTTTGGAAAGGAGATCACGGCGGGATTTTCGGTCGGAGGTTGAAGACGATCGGCTGACGTCAGCAGGTATTCTCTTTTTCTGATTTTTATCCAATTAATTCATAACTTTTGATTTGAATGACCAAATGAGGTCAAACAAAATTCTAAAAATTTGTAAAATTATTATCTTTCTGTTAAACCAATTGTGGGAGTGTTTTGAACATTTTTCAAAAATAATAATTTCAAAATATTGATTAATTGTAAAAATAGACACTTTATGTTTAATTTAAACTAGGGTTTAATTAATTTTAATTTTGGCTAAATAAATTATATGAAATACCCATATTCAATTATGTTTGGATTTAAGTTATTTAAACTTGTTTTGCTGAAATCATTCTTCTTTATTTTGGCATGATATTAAGGAACTAAATATAAATAATGTTTGGGAAATGTGAAATATAAGGTATTCCTTTTTTTAATTGAAAATAATTTGTGCAACATTATATTTTATATTATGATAATTCATTTGAAAACTTCATAACAACTTTGGACAAGATTTTTGTTTTAATTCTATTCTTATTTAGAATATATTAATCATTCCATGCTTTGAAAATAGATGAAATTCATTTAAGCAAATGAAATGTTTATTTGGCTAATTCATTAATTTCAAATCTATGAAGTTTATAGTTGTAAATTACAGAATTGAAATTTTAACACCATGTTTTGAACTTAGTTGAGAGAATGAAAAACTATTTGACAAATAGATCATGTTTTAAATAGTTTAACAAGAACACTTGTAAATATTATTTAAATTTATGAATAGCTATGGCTATGTGGTTGGAATCATATACTTATGAGGAAACTATTTATTTCATGAAATTGGTTTGAAGGTTTTTCAACATTCTTCAATTTACATATTAAGGTTTTTGAAATAAAATGGATATTGTAATGTTTAAGTGAGACATTTGAATTATTAAACTCTTTCCAATAAGTTTGAAGTCTTTCAAAGTTGGTTTTCTTATGCATTTAATATTTTATTTTTAATAAAAAGAAAAGTTTTAAATTTTAGTGATTTTTAAATATTATAAAAAGTTGGGATGTTACACTCCTCGTGTCCTACAAATGCTCGTGTTTTAACAATGTGCGAAATAATGAAATAAAAGAAAGAAATAAAAGAAATAATGAAATAAAAATGAACACATCCCAATTCCTTCCATTAAGCAGAATGAAATAAACAAACATCCTATGAAAATAATGATCGTGTTTCCATAACAAGCATCCTATTAAAATAATGACCCTAAACCAAATAATGTTCGTGTTTTTAACCAAAACTTATTCACCATTAAAATGCTATGAAAATATTGAAATAACATAAGCAAAATGAAATAACAAGCATCCTTTATTATTGGGCCCAAAGTGTGTGTACATATTTTTGTTTTAGGTTTTACATGGGCCCTGGCCTTTTCTGCTAGTTCTTCTCTTTTTTTTCTAGTGTAAGTCTGTTTTTTACACGGGCCTTGCTCGGTATTTAACATTGGCCCTGGCTAGGTTTTACATGGGCCAAGCCTTTTCACTTAGTCTTTTCTCAATTTCTTCTTGTTCTCCTGAACTGAACATTGCACACACGTTGCACAAAATCATCCGAACTAAAACAAACCAAATCAAGGCTGGATTCCATGTGCATTTATTACATGTCTTAGTCATACATCAATTGACCATGTCTACCTTACGCCAACACAAACAATCTACATTATTTTCTGACTAATGATCGACAAATAGAGAACTCCAAGAACAATTGCACATAGATAAAAAATTGCAGCCAGCAGATTGCTCTGCTTCTTCAGATCCACAAGTTTCTCCAGCTGCTTGGCCATCTTCTTCAACTCGTCCTTCTGCAACCCATTCTGCACCGTAGCAACACCCCCCCCCCCCCAGTAGCAGATCCCAATTCCTTCCACGCCCCATTAAGCACCGTAGCTCCCAGAGATTTGCCCTCCTCTTGAATTCTCTTCATGTATGCATCAAGCCACTCAAAATGGTCGCATGGAGGCAATTCGGAGCCCCAAATCGGATGCATACCCAAATCGACCCCCCCAAACAGGATGAGGGGCTGAGAAACCAAAATTGACGAAATTGGGAGGGGGAAACGGGGGGAAACACAGATCTCACCTCCCCGGTTGTTCTTTGCTCTCGCATTTCACATACTCGCGTCCTTTGTTGCCGTTCTTGTCGCTTGTGGTGACCCGCCGCTTCAGGGACGCCGTCCGTCCATACTCAGGGCAGCTTCCTAGCGGAACTGGACCGAAGAGTGGCCACTTAGAGTGGGAGGCGCAAACGGAGCTCGACGGCATGCCGCCGGAGAAGAAGGGATGTCGCCGGTCGGAAAGAAGCTCGCGGGGATGGCGGCTGTGGCACGAGGGAGATGTGGTTCTTATGACGTGGAGAAGAGGTGGGTCCCGCGCTCGGAGGTGCTTCTGCGGGTCCGGTTTAAGTGTGGGTTCCAGCACGTAAGATGGTTCCAATCTTAACACTGTCTTTTGCGGTTAAGTAACGATGTCGCACGACAGCTATTTCTCCGTCGAGCATCCGTCGCATGCGAGCTATTCCACAGAAAAACGTCGCTCTCCTTCCAATTCACTGGAAAAACGTCAGATCAGAGCTGTTGGCCCCATGAGAAAAATATGTACTAAAAAATATGACCACACATACCCTGTACAAAACAAGATAAAATGCATGGTTCAACATGGTAATAAAGTTTGCTCAGACCTACTTATGGATCTCGTTTGGGTTTATAGATGCACCTCACGAGAGAATTATGAAATCGAGAGTTTATGGCCATGGAGAGTATGAAGACTACGGTTTTGACTTGGTTGTGTTTATCTCGTATGTGTCCTTCCGCCAGGATGATCTTCACGTATAGATGCGTTGGTAGTAGGAGTCCCCATGTTGCACGCTAGGTTTTGGTATTGCATGTTATGTAAATGTTCGGCTAGTTCAGAGATCTTTGAAGTATTCACATAGCACAGTGGGTTTTTTTTTAACTCAAAACTCTCCATATATTAAGGTAGGAAGCCCGCCTCATTAAAAACCTACCTGTCCCTTAGGTACCCTGGCAAGAAAAGAGTGCGTCTGAAAACTTGCCGCTTTAAGTGTTTAATACATTTACATCACGAATGTATACTCTCTTTAACCCAATCCGCTGGATCTCCATGAACACAAGCATGCTCAGTGGGGGTTAGATCGGTGGACTTTCTGCATGAGGGCCTCCTTAGTTTACCACGAAACAGGCTTTCGCCCCGCTTTATAAATAAAGCCACACCGTTTGAGACCGCTGCTGGGCCAGACAGCACAACGCTCAAAAGACAAGAGAAGAGAAAAAGAAAGAGAAAAACGAAAAAGAAAAATGCCGACCACGATGGCAAGACAACTGTAAGCAAACTCCACAACCGATGCGCCCACCGGAGGCCAGCCACCAAGCTCCTAGTGCTCCAGAACGTCGGTACCAATCAACACCTCCAGGAAGGGATGCGACGATGACGACGCTGTTGCCTAGAGTTTCCCCCGGTACGCAACGAGGAGAGGAGGAGGGGCACCGAACGCCCTCCAGGAAGGACTGGCGACACCCGCAAGCGCCACCGCGCCGGAGTCGACAACGTCGACTAAGATTTCTCCCGACCCCCTCCATCACCCCAGACGCTCTAGAGCACTCCACCATACCGCCCACAACCCAGCGCCCGATCGCGAAGTCGTTCACACTGTCTCACCCCGGCGCACAGAGGAAAGGCCTACACTCCGAAGTGGAAGAGCCGGGACTAGGAGCCGCAACACCGCCGACGTGCGGGAGGGACCAACCTCCACTGTCAAAGACAGTAACCGACCGGACACAACAGCAGGAACACACCAGGCCCGCAAACCCGGCCGGGCCCCTCGAGGCCCGTGAAGTTCCCGCCATCGCGTTGCAGAAGGCACGACGTTAGCGCTGCCGCCCCAGATCCGAGCTGCTCTCCGACACCAGAGCATAGAGGATCGTGCTATCGAGAACTCAGTCTGACTCGCCTAAAACCTAGATGGGATCCGAAGATCCAGATCTAAGCCGGGGGCGGCACGTCAAACCAGCACTACAACGGGCACGGCCCTGCCGCCAAGAGGAGGCGCCCCTGCACTATGTCCGGCCTTACCCAGCCCGGACAACCTCCGGACCTGGACCAAGACACCGTCGCAAGCCGAGCAGCACCGCGGCAACAACACGCGGGTAAGAACGGTCCAGAGCGGGGGATGGGCACATCAGCGCAGCCGGCGGCAGATCTGGATCTGGAACCACCTCGCCCCAGATCCAGCCCGCAGTAGACAGCCACACGTACACAACAACAAACAACCCTAGGGCCCAGACCTAGACCCGCCTGGCCCAGATCGGGCCCGTGGGCGTGTTAACGCCGCCTCCACGCCGACCAACCATCTGCATCCGGCCACGATGATCCAAGGAGCACGCCTGCCCATCACCATCGGCAGCAGCCTGCCACCATGTCCAGAGACGCCAGCGTCACCGGGAGAGGCACCGCCAGCCGCCGCCACGAGCCCAGGCCGGCCCGCTTGGGCCCAGATGCAGCTCGAGCCCAGCGCCGGATCCGCACCAGACATGTACTCCGCCCTGGCGGCCGCCCTCCGCAACGCCGCCACCGCACCATCCTCACCAGCGCCACCGCATCCAACACCTCCAGCGCCGCCGCCAACCTCTCCAGCGCCGCCGCCCTGCCAAACTTCGTCGCCGCCAGCGAAAAAGGAGAGGAAAAGCTCCACCGCCACCTTCCCTGGGGGCGCGCACGGCTTTGCCGGCGCCCCCTCCGGCAGCGGCGAAGCGGGGGGAGGGTGGTTGGGGGCCCCGACGGCCGGCGTAGCTAGGGTTTCCCCGTGTCGCCTCAGGCGGAGGCGACGCGGGGGTGGGGGCGAAACTTTAGCTACCTCTTGGGATCTGATCGCCTCCTTAATTTCGTGGGCTGGAAGTGTGTGATCGTAATTTTACGGTGAGCTGGGGTTTCCCCTTTTGCATTAGTACCATACTCGTCCGCTGCACCTGCACGTAGAAATCCTTTTTAAGTGAGTATTGGATCGCTGAATGTTCCTAAAACCTCTTCCGAAATGCATATTCTTTGGTGTCTTGATCAAAATGAGATGCAGACCTCTGCCGTTTGTACCACAGCCACAGATTAGCGCGCATGCAATGTAATCTTGAGTTCATGACTAGTAGAATAGATTTTAGGCATAGGACGTTAATTCTTATTTTGAAAGAAAACTAGAACTGAGAGTGGCTGGAGCACAGACACCTAGTGAAGAAGTAACCAGTGTTTGCTGGGCATTTGTTACCGTGGTTGTTGCAGTTCAAAGTGTCCCATCTGATCCAGCTTTTGCATTTGGAGAAATAAAATAGTTGCCTGCTCTATATATAGTTGTCATATATCTGTGGACGTGGTCAACAGATTTTGACCTTTTTTGTTCCCTGCTGCCTGTTGGGAGATTTTTCAATGCAGATGGCCAGATGGGAACATGTATGTCTGGTTGCTTGCTGGGATAACATCAATATTCGCTACTGACAAAATAACGACTTGTGGTTGAAGCGTATATATTGGCTTATGCAGCTCTGTCACGTCTAGCGCTGCATAAAATTTTGAAATATCGGCCGTAAAAAGTGGTGCAACGTCATGCGTAGT
This sequence comes from Poa annua, assembly GCA_026929855.1. Classification (NCBI taxonomy): domain Eukaryota; kingdom Viridiplantae; phylum Streptophyta; class Magnoliopsida; order Poales; family Poaceae; genus Poa; species Poa annua. The sequence continues at coordinate 87,754,697 of CM049430.1, forward strand.
GTTGCATTTGTATAGTTACCATCCCTGAAAATGCACGTTTAGTTCTGTATGGTACGTTGTCAGCGGCCAGAGGTTTTGGCTCAGACCACTTGCGCTATTTTCACAACCTCGCCGCCGCCAGGGTGTCTAAAGCAAGCACTTCTACGATGCATTTTACTGAAAACAAGGAGTGAAAAAATATATCCTTACTAATTAATAAATAAAATCATCTGACATGCGGCAATGGCGCATGATACTCACAGTGAAAGGTAATTACTGATTGGCCTATGATAACATGATTAATAAGCTACAATTTCTCACAAAAAAAGAAGTAGGAGCACCAAAGGTTCAATGTTGTGGGCATTATGGATAGAGGAGGATAAGAAAATGAGGACGTGGAAACGAAGACATGATTAGTGACAACAACTACACCAATTTGGAAAATGTTGCTTTTGGTACGAAATTTGACGTGATTAAATCATGTCCCCATCTGATTACCAACTTTTCTCCTTTTTCGAAACAACTTGCATTAGGATATGATACTTCATGCCAATCAGAATTTACAGAATATGAATCTAGAACTTATGGGTACGAAGAGTATAGAGTCTAGGGTTTTAACTTGGTTGTGTTCATCTCGGATTCGTCCGTCCGACATGATGATCTTTGGGTATATATACGCGTCCATAGTACGTAGGAGGCTGCATCTTGCACGCTAGGTTTTGATTGTCTTGCACATTAAGTTGATCTAGTAACCTTACTTAAAAATGTTTGACTAGTTCAAAGATCCTTAAAGGAAGTCTTCACATAGCATAGTGGGTTAGGTCGGTGGAGTTTCTGCCTGAAGGCCTCCTCTGCTACAGATGTCACAGATGTCACAGATGTCACCATGTCACAGTGTGCTGCCCATCCTAGATATTATGGCCGAGCCCCATTTTTGTTCTGAAACTTGTAAAAAACTTTACTTCCTCCGTCCATAAAAGGATGTCTCAACTTTGTCCAATTTTTTATGTATCTACATACTAAAGTATGTCTAGAAACATGAGAATTTGAACAAAGTTAAGATATCCTTTTGTGTGGACGGAGGGAGTAATAAATTTCTATAGACCAAAACTAGGTACGTGAAAAGAAGAGACAGGGTTTCCTCCTTTTGCATTAGTACCATAGTGCACGTAGAGATCCTAGGTTTTTAGGTGAGTATTGGATCACTGAATGTTCTTTATACATGTTCCGAAATGGATATTCTTTGGTGTGTTGATCTAAATGAGATGCGGACCACTGCCGTTGTACTACCGCAGCCACAAATTAGCATGCATGCACACTCTACCCTGAAGAGATCTATAAATAGGTGAGCTTCCGGGAAGCCAGGCACCACTACCGCATACACTTCCAGAGTGACTTCACCGGGCTGAGCTTAGCTAGGCATCTCTAATTGATCTGAGTAATTAACTTGATCGCCATGGCTGCAGCTCCGTCCATTCTGCACTGCCTGGTCGCCATCTCTCTCCTCTCCTGTGCTGCACACGCGCAGCTGACGCCGAACTTTTACGACGACTGCTGCCCCGACTTGGAGGCTATCGTGCGCGCAGGGATGAACAAGGCTATCAGTAGGGAGCGTCGGATCGGCGCGTCGCTTCTCAGGCTCTTCTTCCACGACTGCTTCGTCCAGGTGATAAGTTGCATCTGTATTTTCTTTAAACGAGGTAGAAAATATGTCTCTTGGGAAGTTTGGAAGGAGAGGAATGTAAGTGCAGGTTGGATAAGCACGCTGTGTAAGCTTACACGATATTTGTTTGAGCGTGTTAGGGCTGTGACGGCTCGGTTCTTCTCGACGCCGGAGGCGAGAAGGAGGCTATTCCGAACATGATGTCCCTCCATGGATTCCGTGTCATCGACGCCATCAAGGCCAGCGTGGAGGCGGCGTGCCCCGGCGACGTCTCCTGCGCGGATATCCTCGCGCTTGCCGCGCGCGACGGGACGTTTCTGGTACGTGAAAAACAGGACCATGCCAGCCTTCCTTGGAGTAATACACTGCTGCCGCTTTTGGCTGATGCAATTTTTTCGCGGCATGCATGCAGCTCGGCGGCCCGACCTGGAGCGTGCCGCTCGGCCGCCGCGACTCGACCACGGCCAGCCAGGCTATGGCCAACGCGAACCTCCCGGCGCCCTTCTCCAACCTCTCCACGCTAATCACCAACTTCGGCAACCAGGGGCTCTCCCCGGCCGAGATGACTGCGCTGTCCGGCGCCCATACCATCGGCCAGGCCCGGTGCCTGAACTTCAACGACCACATCTACAACGACACCAACATCGACCCGTCCTTCGCCGCGCTGCGGCGGGAGACGTGCCCGAGCTCCGGCAACAGCAACCTGGCGCCCATCGACGTGCAGACCCCGACGACGTTCGACAACGACTACTACAAGAACCTGATGGCGAAGCGCGGCCTGTTCCGCTCCGACCAGGCGCTCTTCAACGGAGGGTCGCAGGACTCGCTGGTGCGGCAGTACAGCGCCAACCCTGCACTCTTCCGGAGCGACTTCGTCAAGGCCATGATAAAGATGGGCAGCATAAAACCGCTCACCGGCACCGCCGGCGAGATCAGGGCCAACTGCCGGGTCGTCAACAGCTAGGTGATCAAGATGATCGGTCGATCGATGCTGTATAAATATAGCCCCTTATCTGAATGACCACTCAATTGTAACTTACATCAGTGAGTGAATAAGTGGTGACATCACAATCACCTCCGTTCCAAAATATAAATGCTTTGCTAGGCCATTTTTTCGGACCAAAACGTGCTATATTATACTCCCTCTATTTTTTCAATATAAGAGGTTTCAGCTATTACATAAGTTGTCTAGATACACACCAAAATGAGTGAATATCGATACTAAAATATGTCTAGATACACGGACATGTGGATGTAGAAAAAAGACTAAAACATCTTATATTAAAAAACAGAGTTGCGCATCAGTTTGGTGCCCGCGCAGGTCAACTTGCGCTTCCTTCCTGGAGGTTCTGCTACGAATCCTGTCTGGAAAACAGTCTGGCAGTTGAAGATTCCGAGTAAAGTAAAAAAAAATCTTTGGCGTTCATTACACGGCATTATCCCTCTAAAATGCATCCTTGCTAATCGCCATATTGGCACTTCTTCCGAATGTCCTATATGTCATCTTGGACCTGAAGATGTACGTCACATGTTATTCCTTTATCCTTCCGCTCAAGAAATTTGACAACAATTGGGCATTTATGATTGTATACACGAAGCTACGAACATTGATCTTTCAGGTTCGGTGGTTCTGAAACACTTGCTTAGGCTGCCGGACAATACTTTGACAGGATTTGATTTCGGGCGTAAGGAGCTTATATCTGTGACTTGTTGGTATCTTTGGTGGATGCGAAGACAAAGAACCCATGATGAACCTGTCCCGCCAATTTCGAGATGTAAAATGTCCATATTAGGAATCACAGCAAATGCCTTTAGATCTCTAAGTCGGAAGAGGAGAGGAGGCGAAGTGGCAAAAACCTGAGCCAAGGCAAGTTAAACTGAATGTGGATGCTTCCTTTCATAGTGATACATGCTCAGGATCCATCGGTGCTGTAATCCGAGACTACCAAGGCAACTGCATCGCGGCATGGTGTAAGTTTCTAGACCATGTCTCTTCGGCAGCAGTGGCAGAAGCTCTGGCTATGCGTGAAGGTTTGAGTTTTAGTAGCTCCTTGGGACATGATGTCATCCAAGCCAAATCGGATTCCTTGGAGGTTATTGAAGCTTGCAAAGGTGATGTATCATGGTGGAATGAATCAGCTGCTGTCTTTGCGGATTGTGTGGATATTGTAACGCAAATAGGTACTGTCACCTTCAAGCATTGCCCAAGAGAAGCTAATTAGGTTGGTCATGAATTAGCTAGCTAGATATAGTTTTAGCAATAGTCAAACTTGTAATTGGATAGATGATATCCCTATCTTTCTCGTGAGTAGTCTTATGAACGATGTAATTGTTAATGATTAAAGGCGGCAAGTTTCAGACGCACTCTTTTCCTGATCAGGGTACCGAAAGGGACTGACAGGGTTTTAATAAGGCGGCTTGCTGACCTAATATATGTGATTTAATTTTTTTTTAAACAGAGTTGATAGTATATCACTGTCTCCTGTGTCATCCGATAGCCCTATTTTTTTCTTTTCTGAAACAGAGGCTTTTGCCCCGTTGCATTGAGTAAGAAAAAGAGAGTTGTCTATTGATTAAGAAAAATCAGGCAAAGACCGTATTACATCGTATATTGCAAATATACAATATATTCAGCCAACGCTTATGCTTTTGAAGGGCAAATCCTACCATGCCAATTTTGTGAATGCAGCCCATGCTTTATTTGGTTGGTCTTTGATTAAAGCTTGAATCTGAGAACTCAAAACAAGTCTTACATAAATGGGCGCAGGATTTGATTTTGTATCTTTTCACCTTCTTTTCTGGTGTTTACTGCATTGTTATTTTCTATCCTGGAACGTGCCGAACCACCGTAAAACTTGTATTTATGCAAAGGAATATACCCAGGGTATTAGGGATTTTATAACTGAGTCAAATTGGAGCTCTCTCACGACCTCTGCTTTCTGTGCCGTACGATCGTGCTCCTGGGACAATCCTGACTGTCCATTTTCGTTTTGTTGCGCTAAGTGGGCTGATTATCCCGAGAGCCGCTGCTCTACGTATCAAATTGCTATAGTGTGGTTAATTGGGCCAAAAACCCACTAAGCCCATCTATCCGAGTCAGGGGATAATGTACAACACGCCTCCCTATGGTGGAATGCCCTCTCGATCTCTCTCCTCGAGCGACGTAGGGCAAAGATCTGACACTGCCACACCAGACAATTTGACGAGTCGTGCCCCCAGCAGCCATGCCACACAAAACTTCAGGACAACCTTCGAGGGGAGTGATGAGCGCTCGCGCCGCTACGCTCCATCCCTCCACGCACGTGTCGCTCCAGGAAAATACAATCCCATCATGGGTAAGGGCCCCCGCCCCTATCTGTGCCGTTCATTTTTGTTGACTTTGATGGAGATTCGTGCTGAACCTTTTGCACATCGCTCCTCCCACCAGTCCTTTGCAATTTTCATAGAACCCCATAGCATTTCAGATATTTCAAGTTCTCAGTTATCCTGCAATTTGGACCAGTATTTTTTTGACTGTAAAATGGGACAAGATTTTGCTAAAACAAATATTCAGATTCGAGTAATTTCCTGTGGCAAAATTTATTATATTTCGAATCATATAATTTTAGAGAACTCACAGAAAATATATTTACCGAAAAAATATTTTACAGAAACTTTTCTCATCTCACAAATATTTCAGAAAAATAAACTTTTCTTATCATTTCAGATATTTCAAGTTCTTCTTTCTCCTGTAATTTGTTTTGTCCAGTTTTTTTGAGTAAAAAATAAGACAACATTTTTCTAAGAAATTTGTCCACATTCGAATAATTTTCTGAGTCAAAAATTTATCATATTGCGAATCATATAATTTTAGATAATTCAAAGAAAATACAATATTTACTGACAAAAACTTTTCTCATTGCACATATTAATACAACACAAAATAATTTTGTAGAAAATCACAAACACAATTTTGTTAAATACATTTTTTCTGGGTTTTAATTTCAAAATAATTATGTGAAGTTTCATACAAAATTCATAGAAGATTCTGAGAGATTCACAAAATAAATATTTCCCAGAATTTTTCATATCACAATTTTTCTAATAGCAAATTTCAGAGAATATTCATACACGGTTCATAAATTATAAAGAATACCAAAATAATTCTGTGAAGTTTCATACAAAGTTCATACAAGATTCAGTGAGATTCATACAAGATTCATATAAGATGTACAAGATTCATACAAGATTCGTATGGGATTCATACACAATTCATACAAATTTCAGAGAGATACAAGAAAATCGATCTAGGCTGAGAGTCGGCGCGCATCAAAAAAAGAGCCTGCACAAACATTTTCAGATCGATACATAGGATATAATTGACAAGAATAAAAACGCATCTCACATTCAAAACAGAAACAAAAAAACCAATGGATAGGCCAGGGAGCACAAATCCATGCGAAGATTGTTGAAGCCCACCACCCCCGGGATCTGATGGTTACAGGATGTGGCGGCCGCCGGTGTCCGGAGTTTTCTGGTGGACATGAAGTTTATGTTGCCTAGGTTCAGTTAACTCGGACTCCTTGTCCTCCCAGATCCGTCCACCAGGAGCTCAGATCCACACCTATGCTGTGAAAGATTAAAAAAATGATACAGATTGAGATCTGGTGAATGAACCAAAATAAACTTTGTATACAACAAGAAAAATAGATAAAATAAATCCAAAAAAAGCAGGACCTTGGCGATGATGTTGAGCGTGGACGGCACCACCAAGTTGTGCGCCGCGCCCCTACTCCTTGTGCGCCGCCGCCACCTTCTCCTTGTGCGCCGCCGGGGAGACGAATGTCACGAGCGGGCACGGGCGATAGCACGGGAGGGCGCGGGCTCCGGCGCGGAAGGGAGGACGCGGGAGGGACGGCTCGTTCTGGCGCCGCCGGCGGGAGGGCGCGGCCGCGGGAGGGCGTCGTCGGCGCGGGCAGGTGATTTGGGGAGGATCGGGAGGTCCGAGATGCCCACGTTATGTAAGAGATCACGATCCCAATGATCAGTGCATCGCAATCACATAACCAACATAGGTATAAAAGAGTTACATCATTCAAGTCGTACGAATAAAAGTCTTACAACACATAGACGGTCATACGACCAAAATCAACAAACCTCGTCACGCATGATGGAATTAACTAAGATAGCGGAAGCTCGTGGCTAGCGACGACTCTTAACATCTCCGAGCGCAGATTCCCACAAGTGCAGTTGACCGGTGACAGCTAGGTGGCGAAGTCGTCGTCATACACCTCCTCCTCGACGAAAGCCTCCTCGTTAAAATCTGGACATTTGAATATCCAGGGACACAGCCAGATGAGTACAATTACGTACTCGCAAGACCACCTCTAGGTTTAAGTTTTCATGATAATACAAGAAAACACATTTTCGAATACTGAGAAGGCTCCTTAATACAACTACATGGCTTATTTTTGAATACAATGATTTCCAGCATAGAGAATACGACATCTCTATATCTTTGTTGAAGAAAAACATTTAGAGATAGAATTCTCTTCTCTTAGATATAGGAAGGACATATCCAAGTTCAAAACTTTCTTTTGTAAAAGTTTATCAAAACACTAGGATAGGGGTAACCCTTTTTCCAGACTTGAGGTCGGACTAGTTGTCTCCCCTAGATCAACCATCCTTACCCAAATTCCGTACCTCCCAGGTACCACTTTGTTGCCTCCTTGTTTTCCCCCGGAAACCTTTCTCTTTTGAAACCATAAAACATCCAGCATGCCTAGTGGGACCTTCCCAACCGTCCATGACCGCGGACGCGGCTATTCGAATAGATTTACACTCTGCAGAGGTTGTACACTTTCACCACAAGATTCGGATGGTCTGCCGTGGATCAACCACAGACTGTACAGAGACAGCATGCACACATCAGACGGCCAATCCTAATTTCCACTATGTTAATGCTGGTACAAGAATATCCTCTTCGAGTGAGTTTGTACTCCCCGGCACCGAGTGAGCTAGCCGTATCGATCTGGTTCCCCCTAGTCTCACAGCGCCATGACAGGAGACCCACCGTTGCTTCCCGGTGGCACACGAAGTCCACTCTCTGTATGCCCATTCCCTTGCAGCATTCGGTTCCGGGGACTCTAACCCCATCTAGCCCATTGAGAAATATTCGAATACCAACACCAACAAGCTTCCGTTAAGCCCCGTGTCCATTTTGAGGTAATGTGGTTGCACGGGTTAATTGTTGAAGCGGCAGCTAGGGTCACACTTTGTCTTTCAAAACACTTTCTTCTCCGACTACTCCCAGCAGCTCGGTTTTTCGCAAACACCTCCGATTGCTCCCAGCAACTCGGGTTTTAATAAAACACTTGCTCGCCGATTGCTCCCAGCAGCTCGGGTTTTCCTCCATAAAACATTTTTATCAAATAGTTCCCCATCCTATAGCTTTGAGGTAAGATAACAGAATATACTACTAGAAAACTTAATCTTCTTGATGGAGCCTTCAATGACAAGACTCATCAAGTAAAATTCTTTTTATAATACCTACAGCTATTCTAGAAGATAACTTTGGCCAAACAATATTTTGAAAAATAGTTTTCGGGTGGCAAGGTGCCACAAAGGAAGTAAAACATGCATTATTTTATTTTTGAAAACAAAACATGCTTGATAAAATAATAGGAATCATTATAGTGGTGAGGTGGGCTTGCCTTGCTCAAAGTACTGTCCCTGGTCTTGATCTTCAGCGTAGTCGTGCTCAGCTACCTCGTACTGCTCGTCTTCGGGTTGCGGTTCTAGCGTAACATGAAAAACAAACGAGACTAGCGTAAGCCCTAAGATGCATGTTGATAACAACCTAAGGTATCTCAACAAACAACAAGCATCACAACAAGAGAACACAATTAATGCATTTAATAGTTATTAGGGGCTGTTTACATGGTTTAAGCATAACTCTTAAGGTACTGCTCCTAAAATTAAACCCTTCTACCACATTACTCCTAACAAACATGTGGAACTCTGAAAATTAGCTGTGCATGAACATCTATCACCATACAAGAATTAAAAATCAGATAAGACCTACTGATGTCAAACTCAAACAGAAGATAGGTTCAGTTTTATAGATCTCCGGAATGCACAACCTTTCTGGTGAGATATGAGTTTTCTCTTTAAGTGGAGATTTTATTCATCAGATTTGGATACTCCTAGCTCAAGTTATTCCAGTTTTAAAATAAAGTAAACTTCTGACCATTATCTAAGTGCAGAAAATAATAAGAATTATTTTGGTGTCAAACCAGTGGGGTGAGATAGATAAACCTGTGGCTATTCCACAAAATTATCCCCAACATTTATCTATGGACAGAGGTGGCTCCACCAATTAAAACTAGACATGTCATAATCTCTGAAATTTCAGAAATGCAATTTAAGAGATTATCTCCCTGTTCTTTAGGGATTTATTCACTAAGAAATAACTAGTTACTGGAAAAATCTAAATTTGTAGTATATGATACTTCCAACACATATCTAACACTTCCAATTGGATTTCAAAAAGTGTTTTTATTGAAGAGTTAAAAATCACCAAACACCTACTGATGTTATTTTTAGACTAGAAACAACTTTTGCTAGAGTAATCTCCTGCATGCAAGATTTACCAATTTGGATAGACATTTTTATAAGCTTTCCAACAGATCCAAGATTGCATGATTTGGGTTTACAGAACACAAGTTATTAAACAAATGGTGTAATAGATACGTTTTACTAGATCTATTTTAACACTCAACATGAAACACATTTTTGACCAAATCCAATGCCACATGGTTAAGAAAACGTGCATGCATGTTACAAAATTAATCCCATCATTTTAGCCACTCTAGATTTACCACAAAAGATTAAAAGCTAGACTGAAGATTTACTGGAAAAATAACAGGAAAAGAATAAAAGAAGGGCAGGCCGAACGGGCCAGATCTGGGCCAGATCGGCCCAGAGGCGACGCAGGGCAGCGCGGATCTGCGCGGGGCTGAGCTGGGCCGGCCCAAATGCTGCGCGCGCGCCGCCGAAACGGTAAGCGACCGTGGATCTGGGATCCAACGGTCCAGGATAGATCGGGCGCGGTTCAAAAACAACCGCCGATCTGAAAATCGACGGCCTCATGCCATCGTCTTCCTCCCGACCGAAAAACACGAGCAGGAGCTCGAGAAAACGACGCCGAGCATGGAGGGCTCACCTAGGGCTCGCGTATGGACGAAACGGTTGTTGGAGGTGGACGCGGCGTCGAAGGGGAGCTCAGGGGTGGTCGCAACGCTTGCATGCAACGCCGGAGTCCATGGTGATGATGACGGCGTCCTCCTCGGGTCGTGGATTAACCAGGTGCTCTCGAGCTGCAACAGAACCAAGGGAGGGGAGGGGAGTTAGATCCAGCAGAGGGGAAACCAGGGGACCAAAAATTGCGAGGAATGGTAGAGAGGAACGAGAGCTACGGCAGTTTCCTTCCTTCGGCCACCGTAGGAAATCTCCTCGTCTACAGGGCGAATGAGGGGGAGAGCTTGGTGGTTTTCGCCAGGGGAGAAGAGGAGTGGGTTGGTAGGAGTCAGGGAGGGGGAGAAATGGACAGGGGAGGGGCTCGGGTGGTTATAACGAGCTCCACCCGATCTAGGGTTAGCTCGGGCAGGAGAGAGGGAGGGGGGGTGGCTCCTTCGTTCTTACTGGCTCAGGTGGGCGGTGGAGAGGGGGCAGAGATGGGTTTGGTCGGATGACCAGCCCTAGCCAGTGAGAAGAAGGGAGGTGGCCTTCGGTTGGGTGGAAAAGAGAAGAAAAGAGAGAAGAGAGAGGAGGGGTTTGCCCTAGTCCATGACAGGTGGGACCAGGGGTGAGGTTGCTGCTCTCCTTCTCAGCAGGTGGTGTGGAAAAGAGTGTGAGAGAAGAAAAAGGTGAGAAGTTTGAGTAATTAGCTCAAAAGAATTTGAAAATCTAAACTTGAATTATTCAAACATGACCCACAAAATTAAAATGGGTCTACACCCCAAACTTACCTAAATTAAGAGAAGGTACTGAACTTACAAAAGCCCAAGTCAACTATCTCATTTGGCTTTCAAAGAAAAGAAATCTTTTGGTGATAAGTAAAAGAATATCTCAAATGGTCATGTTAATTTGATGCCCCCAAAAGCTAGTGATATTTATGTGCAAACAAACTCTTTTGAGAGAATTTAGAGCAGGGTGTGAAATTATACATGCCCTAGATCAAAATGGTCCAGATGCATGTCAAAAACCATTTATGGTTTGCTTAATAATAGCTCATAGTTTGGCTAAGTTTTAACAACCATGAAGATTCTAATAGTGGATATTTTATGCTTGGTGTGATGTGGTTTTTAGTATTTTCAATTCTCATGAAGTGTTAGTGACACACACAACAAGCATAAGGTGTGCAAGCAAATTAAATCATGACTCAAAATTTTACACACACAAAAGTTTTTGCAAGAGGTGAAAAACCTAGAATAACACCACAATGCTAAGGCTAAGAGAATTGGGGTGTTACAGACCTTCCCCCCTTAGGACAATCTCGTCCCCGAGATTCCAGATTTGAAGAAGAGAGAAAATCAGGAAATTCATGCTCCAAATAATCTTCACGCTCCCAGGTGGCTTCTTCCTCCGAGTGGTTGCTCCATTGGATCTTCAGGAACCTGATCTTCCGTCTCCGGGTCAGACGGACGTCTTCAGCGAGAACACGAAGTGGTCGTTCTCGATAAGTGAGGTCATGATTGAGATCAATGGTGCGATGATCTACCTCCTGATATGAATGAGTATCACCAGGAACTTGCAGACACTTCCGGAGTAGAGATACATGAAATACCTCATGGAATTCCGATAGATGGGGTGGCAGGTCTAGCTGATAAGATACTTCTCCTCTACGACTGACCACCATAAAAGGGCCAATATATCTTGGTGCTAATTTCCCCTTGACATGGAAACGTTGCATTCCCTTGAGCGGTGTAACGCGCAAATAAACCATATCTCCTTCCTTGAAGTTGGGTTCACGCCTTCTGGAATCTGCGTAACTTTTCTGCCGGGATTGGGCGGCCTTAAGACGGTCACGAATGAGTTGAACTTGCTCTTCGGCTTCTCTCAGGGTGTCGACTCCAAAAAATTGGCTGTCTCCGGTTTGCGACCAGTTCAAGGGTGTACGGCATCTGCGCCCGTACAAAGCCTCAAATGGTGCCATCTTCAGACTGGCTTGATAGCTGTTATTGTACGAAAAATTGGCAAACGGCAAGCAATTCTCCCATTTGGCTCCATAAGCTAACACACAAGACCTAAGCATATCTTCAAGGATCTGATTGACTCTTTCCGTCTGTCCTCCTGTCTGAGGGTGATACGCAGTACTGAAAAAGTGTTTTGTTCCGAGTTCCTCTTGAAGCTTAGTCCAAAAACGAGAGGTGAATTGAGTTCCTCGATCAGACACGATAGTCTTAGGTACTCCATGAAGGCTGACGATACGTGATATGTAAAGGTCCGCAAGTTTATCAGCTCGATGACGAGTGCTTACCGGGAGAAAATGTGCAACCTTGGTGAGTCTATCCACAATGACCAAAATGGCATCATGCCCACGATTGGACCGGGGCAATCCAGTGATGAAATCCATGCCGATCTCATCCCATTTCCACTCGGGCAACTTGAGAGGTTGAAGTAATCCAGCGGGTCGCTGATGCTCTGCTTTGACCCTTTGGCAGATATCGCAATGCTGGATGAACATTGCAATCTCGCGCTTCATGCCGTACCACCAGAAATTCTGCTTCAAATCCTGGTACATCTTGGTTCCACCGGGGTGGATAGAATACAAATTCTCGTGAGCCTCCTTCATAATTAACTGCTTCAAAACAGGGTCTGACGGTACGCAGATGCGTCCCTTATACCAAAGAATACCGTCAGGGTCGATGGTGAACCCAGGGACTTTCTCTTTGTCCAATCTTCTTTTGATGCCCTCAATTCTTTCGTGACCCTTCTGTGCTTGCTTGATCTGCTCCCATAAGGTGGGTTGCAACAGGAGTTGATCGACTGCCCCATAGTTGACCACCTCTATACCCATCTTATCCAGCTCTTCCCAGAGTTCTGGTCGTCTAACCTTGGTCAGGGAGTTGAATGAACACGGCTGACGACTAAGGGCATCAGCTACAGCGTTAGCTTTTCCAGGGTGATAATGGATGTCCAAGTCATAATCCTTGATGAGTTCTATCCATCGTCATTGCCTCATGTTCAAGTCCCTCTGGGTGAAGATGTACTTCAGGCTCTTGTGATCGGTGTAAATTTCGCAACGGTTGCCCATCAGAAAGTGCCGCCATGTCTTGAGTGCATGGACCACTGCAGCAAGCTCTATGTCATGGGTTGGGTAATTCTGCTCATGCTTGCGGAGTTGTCGCGACGAGTATGAAATCACCTTGCCCTCTTGCATAAGGACACAGCCAAGTCCGAGTTTGGAGGCATCGCAATAAACCACAAAATGTTTGGTCACATCTGGCATGGTTAAGATAGGTGCGGTAGTAAGGCGCTTTTTTAGTTCCTGGAAGCTGGCTTCACATTTGTCGGTCCAAATAAACTTCTGATCCTTCTTCAATAGTTGGGTAAGAGGCTTTGCAATGCTTGATAATCCCTCAACAAACTTGCGGTAATAACCTGCTAATCCAAGAATGGACCTTACTTCGGTTTGGTTGGTGGGGGTTGGGAACTCAAGAATGGACTTGATGTGGGTAGGATCTACAGATATCCCTCCTGCTGAGATAACATGGCCAAGAAAGCCTACTTCTTTTAACCAAAACTGGCACTTACTGAACTTAGCATACAACTGGTGTTCTCGCAAGGTACCGAGAACCAACCTCAGATGCTCTTCATGCTCCTCTTCTGACTTGGAATAAATCAAGATGTCGTCAATAAAGACAACCACAAATTTATCCAAGTAATCCATGAACACCTTGTTCATGAGATTCATGAAATAGGCTGGAGCATTGGTCAGGCCAAATGACATCACTGTGTACTCGAACAATCCGTAACGAGTGATAAAGGTCGTCTTAGGGATATCAGATTCTCTGACTTTAAACTGATGGTAACCGGTGCGGAGATCGATCTTGGAGAAGACTCGAGCTCCATTGAGTTGATCAAACAGATCCTCAATCTTGGATAGGGGGTACTTGTTTTTAATAGTCACATCGTTCAGCTTACGGTAATCCACGCACAAGCGAGTGGTACCGTCCGTTTTATCCACGAATATGATTGGTGACCCCCAGGGTGACGCACTAGGGCGAATCATCCCTTTTCTAAGCAGGTCATCCAACTGCTTCTTTAGTTCCACCAACTCCTCGGGGTTCATCCGGTAAGGTTTTTGAGCTATAGGGCCAGTACCGGGTACCAACTCAATGATGAACTCAATATCCCGATCCGGTGGCATACCGGGTAATTCTTCGGGAAAAACATCCGGGTACTCACATACTACCGGTACCTCTTCCAAAATGGCTCCAGCTACACTCTTATGGCAATGACTTGAGGTGGAGTGGTAGGTTGAGAAGTGTGTAATCTCCTCTCCTTCCGGGGTGGTTAGTGTGACAGACTTGTTGGTGCAATCAATTTTTCCCCGGTTAACTGCCATCCAATCCATTCCTAAAACCACTTCTATCCCTTGCTTTCCTAATACCACTAAATCCGCATGGAATCGGGCTCCTTGAATTTCCACAGGAGTCTCCTTGCAAGATACAATGGCTTTAGTAGTGGCCCCCGGAATTTACACTCTCATAGGACGATGCATCACGGTTGGAATCATACCACTCTTCCTAACAAACGGCTCCGTAACGAAAGAATGGGAAGCTCCCGAATCAAACAAAACTGAGGCAGAAACTGAGTTGACAAGGAACGTACCCATAACCAGGTCTGGTGCCTCCTGGGCTTCTTCTGCGCTGATATGGTTCAGGTGACCTCGGGTGACAGGGGCCGCTTTCTTGGGATACGGGTTCTTGCCTCCTGGTGGACGGGGTGGCCCTTGGTTCATCTTTGTCGCATTAGGGCGACCACCGGCGGGCTGTCTAGTGGGACACTCCCACGAGAAGTGTCCAGGCTGTCCACAAGTGAAACATCCTCCTGTAGGCTTCGGAGCAGGCGGCCTATTAAGGTTGAGGCCGGGGTTGAAACTACCTCCAGGACGAGGTGCAGGCGGGCGAGGAGAGTAGTTGGGTCTTGGTGCAAAGGTTGGAGGCCTTGGTGATGCATAAGAAGGTCTTAGTGGAGGTGAAGGGCGCGGACGGGGGTAACTTCCCGTAGGGCTGCTGCTGCTACTTCCTTGCTGCATCAGTTGGCGACGCTTGCGGTTGTCAAACGAAGCCTTGCGCTTGTGCTCCATCATAATGGCTGCATCCGCCAAGGACTCCAGGTCGGTGAAAGGCATCACCACCAGAATGCACTGCATCTCATCATGAAGTCCATTCATGAACCTCTCCTTCTTCTTGTCTTCAGTATCGGTATCGGTGGGCGCATACCTTGCTAGAGATGTGAACTTCTCCAAGTACTCGCCCACAGACATACTGCCTTGCTTGAGCGGCAGGAACCTTTCTCGCATAATACTGACGAGTCCAGAGGGCACATAACGCTTCAAGAACTTGGTCTTGAACGCCGGCCAAGTCACAACTTCCTCCGGTGGCAACAGAGCACGAATGGCCTCCCACCATGCTCGGGCAGACCCAGAGAGGTAGTGAGTGGCGTAGACCACCTTCTCGTTGTCACCCACTTGGGCGACCCTCAGGTTGTTCTCTATAGTACGGATCCAGTCATCAGCATCCAGTGGCACTTCACTCTTGGAGAAAACTGGAGGATTGGTGTTCTGAAAGTCACGAAGCTTGGAGCGGGGTTCTTCATTTCCTTGACCGCCATTCTGGTTGACGGCAATCTGAGCCAGATGCTGCAGGGTGGCAAGGTTGGCATTCCTCTCGGTGCGAGCTGCCTCGCGATCCTCCATAAGAAGACGTAGCACTTGAGCCATAGATGGCTCAGGTGGTGGGGGTGGTGGTGGATCCCTTGTCATTCTGAATTTCAGAATAAACACACATTAATTCTTCTACTTAGAAATTTTAAAACAGGTTTTGAAAAAGGGGTTCATCAAGCATACACAAAAGCATACAAATTTCAGCAAGACATTACTCCTAAGAAGACATGATTCCATTTCCACAGCAAGGTTCCAAAAGCAATCATCACATAGTTCACAACCACAAAACACGGACTGACATAGTCTTACAATAATTCCGACACACACTCATGCTAACTAGACCACACAATCGCATCCACTTATCGCGATGGTTCGGTCCTAACCCAAAAGATACTGCGCAACTAGCTACTCCACGTCCACGGCAGCGTCACTGTCAAAGGGTGGCTCGTCGGGGTCCTCGTCCTCAGACATCACAGCCCCCGAGTCCTCACCGTCCTCGCCTCGAAGGTCATCGTCGTCCTGCTCGCTCACAGGCTCCATATCCATATCCTCCGTAGGGTCCTCATCATCAGGCAGGAGATCGTCATTGTCCTTGCTCAGAGCCTCCACCTCGCTCTCCAGCTCGCTGATCCGCTCGTCACGGGCATCAACGGTCGACTTGAGCATGTCAACCATCCCGTCAAGCTGGAACCTGTAGAAGCGAGTAGTCTGGAGACGCGCAAAGATGGAACGGCGCTCCTTGCGCTCCATCTTGAGCTCTGTCTAGGACTCCACTAAGCGCTCCTCCGAGGTTTTGAGCTTCAGCTCCACGGTCTTCAGCTTGTCCTGAGACGCCTTGAGTTGCGCCTCCAAGTCCTCGATCCTCAGCTCAGCTGCCGAGATCCGCACCTCAGCTCCGTCGTGATTAAGACGGTGAAGGTCACTCTCGAACCGACTAGTGACCAGCTGGGACTAGGTGTACTCGACGAGGAGTCCCAGCTCGGCCAAGTGGTTCCCGAAAGTGGGGTGGGGACGTGGCGGCACAGGGTTACTCTGCTCGTCCAAGACAGAGTAAAATTCAAAACGGGTGCCGCCCAGCTCGGAACTGTGAGCACACACCAAGCGGGCAAGAGCCCTCTGCAGCACGGTGACGAACGCCCCCATCTGAGTCGATGCAAGGGCATCCTCAATCAGCTCCTCGGCGAAGGGTGGCACAAACGGTCCTCGAAGGATGCACCTCACAGTCCAGGACATCTCGTCTCCCACCATGGGCAGACAACGTCCAATCAGCAGCTCTGGTAGCGGACGCCTCAGGTGTCGGGTCAACTGGAGGAGGTCGGCCTGGAACAGACGCGAAACTCCGGTGTCTGGCACCGCTCCCAACTGAATCGACGACGAGAACTCTCCGCTCATCTACACAAAATTTTAAATGGAGGTTTAATTAGTGAACGATGTACAAAATTTTAAACAGGTAAAATCATAAGATTTAATGCAGGTATAATATTAATCAGTGAGTAATAACAGAGGGGAGGGAGGAGTAGCAGTATATTCTGCACATTTTTAAGTATTTCTCTCCTAACTATTTAGTAAAAAACATTTTGCGTGACGTCGACGCCCAACCTAACTAAAGTCTCCTAAGGTCAACGATGGCTCTGATACCAAGTCTGTAAGGACCCCTCGGACAAGTCTGAGATGCCCACGTTATGTAAGAGATCACGATCCCAATGATCAGTGCATCGCAATCACATAACCAACATAGGTATCAAAGAGTTACATCATTCAAGTCGTACGAATAAAAGTCTTACAACACATAGACGGTCATACGACCAAAGTCAACAAACCTCGTCATGCAGGACGGAATTAACTAAGATAGCGGAAGCTCGTGGCTAGCGACGGCTCTTAACATCTCCGAGCGCAGATTCCCACAAGTGCAGTTGACCGGTGACAGCTAGGTGGCGAAGTCGTCGTCATACACCTCCTCCTCGACGAAAGCCTCCTCATTAAAATCTGGACATTTGAATATCCAGGGACACAGCCAGATGAGTACAATTACGTACTCGCAAGACCACCTCTAGGTTTAAGTTTTCATGATAATGCAAGAAAACACATTTTCGAATACTGGGAAGGCTCCTTAATACAACTACAGGGCTTATTTTTTAATACAATGATTTCCAGCATAGAGAATACGACATCTCTATATCTGTGTTGAAGAAAAACATTTAGAGATAGAATTCTCTTCTCTTAGATATAGCAAGGACATATCCAAGTTCATAACTTTCTTTTGTAAAAGTTTATCAAAACACTAGGATAGGGGTAACCCTTTTTCCACACTTGAGGTCGGACTGGTTGTCTCCCCGAGATCAACCATCCTTGCCCAAATTCCGTACCTCCCAGGTACCACTTTGTTGCCTCCTAGTTTTCCCCCGGAAACCTTTCTCTTTTGAAACCATAAAACATCCAGCATGCCTAGTGGGACCTTCCCAACCGTCCATGACCGCGGACGCGGCTATTCGAATAGATTTACACTCTGCAGAGGTTGTACACTTTCAACACAAGATTCGGATGGTCTGCCATGGATCAACCACAGACTGTACAGAGACAGCACGCACACATCAGACGGCCAATCCTAATTTCCACTATGTTAATGCTGGTACAAGAATATCCTCTTCGAGTGGGTTTGTACTCCCCGGCACCGAGTGAGCTAGCCGTATCGATCCGGTTCCCCCTAGTCTCACACCGCCATGACAGGAGACCCACCGTTGCTTCCCGGTGGCACACGAAGTCCACTCTCTGTATGCCCATTCCCTTGCAGCATTCGGTTCCGGGGACTCTAACCCCATCTAGCCCATTGAGGAATATTCGAATACCAACACCAACAAGCTTCCGTTAAGCCTCGTGCCCATTTTGAGGTAATGTGGTGGCACGGGTTAATTGTTCAAGCGGCAGCTAGGGTCACACTTTGTTTTTCAAAACACTTTCTTCTTCGACTACTCCCAGCAGCTCGGGTTTTCGCAAACACCTCCGATTGCTCCCAGCAACTCGGGTTTTAATAAAACACTTTCTCGCTGATTGCTCCCAGCAGCTCGGGTTTTCCTCCATAAAACATTTTTATCAAATAGGTCCCCATCCTATAGTTTTGAGGTAAGATAATAGAATATACTACTAGAAAACTTAATCTTCTTGATGGAGCCTTCAATGACAAGACTCATCAAGTAAAACTCTTTTTATAATACCTACAGCTATTCTAGTAGATAACTTTGGCCAAACAATATTTTGAAAAATAGTTTTCGGGTGGCAAGGTGCCACAAAGGAAGTAAAACATGCATTATTTTATTTTTGAAAACAAAACATGATTGATAAAATAATAGGAATCATTATAGTGGTGAGGTGGGCTTGCCTTGCTCAAAGTACTGTCCCTGGTCTTGATCTTCAGTGTAGTCGTGCTCAGCTACCTCGTACTGCTCGTCCTCGGGTTGCGGTTCTAGCGTATCATGAAAAACAAACGAGACTAGCGTAACCCTAAGATGCGAGTTGATAACAACCTAAAGTATCTCAACAAACAACAAGCATCACGACCAGAGAACACAATTAATGCATTTAATAGTTATTAGGGGATGTTTACATGGTTTAAGCATAACTCTTAAGGTACTGCTCCTAAAATTAAACCCTTCTAGCATATTACTCCTAACAAACATGTGGAACTCTGAAAATTAGCTGTGCATGAACATCTATCCCAATACAAGAATTAAAAATCAGATAAGAGCTACTGATGTCAAACTCAAACAGAAGATAGGTTCAGTTTTATAGATCTCCTGAATGCATAATTAACCTTTCTGGTGAGATATGAGTTTTATCTTTAAGTGGAGATTTTATTCATCTGATTTGGATACTCCTATCTCAAGTTATCCCAGTTTTAAAATAAAGTATACTTCTGACCATTATCTAAGTGCAGAAAATAATAAGAATTATTTTGGTGTCAAACCAGTGGGGTGAGATAGATAAAACCTGTGGATATTCCACAAAATTATCCCCAACATTTATCTATGGACAGAGGTGGCTCCACCAATTAAAACTAGACATGTCATAATCTCTGAAATTTCAGAAATGCAATTTAAGAGATTATCTCCCTGTTTTTCAGGGATTTATTCACTAAGAAATAACTAGTTACTGGAAAAATCTACATTTGTAGTATATGATACTTCCAACACATATCTAACACTTCAATTGGATTTACCTCAAAAAGTGTTTTTATTGAAGAGTTAAAAATCACCAAACACCTACTGATGTTATTCTTAGACTAGAAACAACTTTTGCTAGAGTAATCTCCTGCATGCAAGATTTACCAATTTGGATAGACATTTTTATAAGCTTTCCAACAGATCCAACATTGCATGATTTGGGTTTACAGAACACAAGTTATTAAACAAATGGTGTAATAGATACTAGATCTATTTTAACACTCAACATGAAACACAT
The DNA here is from genome assembly GCA_026929855.1 of Poa annua. Taxonomy (NCBI): domain Eukaryota; kingdom Viridiplantae; phylum Streptophyta; class Magnoliopsida; order Poales; family Poaceae; genus Poa; species Poa annua. Next base: position 87,774,727 of record CM049430.1, read on the forward strand.
TTTGGACCAACTTCAATGCCACATGGTTAAGAAAACGTGCATGCATGTTAAAAAATTAATCCCATCATTTTAGCCACTCTAGATTTACCACAAAAGATTAAAAGCTAGACTGAAGATTTACTGGATAAATAACAGGAAAAGAATAAAAGAAGGGCAGGCCGAACGGGCCAGATCTCGGCCAGATCGGCCCAGAGGCGACGCAGGGCAGCGCGGATCCGCGCGGGGCTGAGCTGGGCCGGCCCAAACGCTGCGCGCGCGCCGGCGAAACGGTAAGCGACCGTGGATCTGGGATCCAACGGTGCAGGATAGATCGGGCGCGGTTCAAAAACAACCGCCGATCTGAAAAGCGACGGCCTCAGGCCATCGTCTTCCTCCCGACCGAAAAAAACGAGCAGGAGCTCGAGAAAACGACGCCGAGCACGGAGGGCTCACCTAGGGCTCGCGTATGGACGAAACGGTGGTTGGAGGTGGACGCGACGTCGAAGGGGAGCTCTGGGGTGGTCGCAACGCTTGCATGCAACGCCGGAGTCCATGGTGGTGACGACGGCGTCCTCCTCGGGTCGTGGATGAACCAGGTGCTCTCGAGCTGCAACATAACCAAGGGAGGGGAGGGGAGTTAGATCCAGCAGAGGGGAAACCAGGGGACCAAAAATGGCGAGGAATGGTAGAGAGGAACGAGAGCTACGGTAGTTTCCTTCCTTCGGCCACCGAAGGAAATCTCCTCGTCTACAGGGCGAATGAGGGGGAGAGCTTGGTGGTTTTTGCCAGGGGAGAAGAGGAGTGGGTTGGTAGGAGTCAAGGAGGGGGAGAAATGGACAGGGGAGGGGCTCGGGTGGTTATAACGAACTCCACCCGATCTAGGGTTAGCTCGGGCAGGAGAGAGGGGAGGGGGTGTCTCCTTCGTTCTTACTGGCTCAGGTGGGCGGTGGAGAGGGGGCAGAGAGGGGTTTGGTCGGATGACCAGCCCTAGCCAGTGAGAAGAAGGGAGGTGGCCTTTGGTTGGGTGGAAAAGAGAAGAAAAGAGAGAAGAGAGAGGAGGGGTTGGCCCTAGTCCATGACAGGTGGGACCAGGGGTGAGGTTGCTGCTCTCCTTCTCAGCAGGTGGTGTGGAAAAGAGTGTGAGAGAAGAAAAAGGTGAGAAGTTTGAGTAATTAGCTCAAAAGAATTTGAAAATCTAAACTTGAATTATTCAAACATGACCCACAAAAGTAAAATGGGTCTACACCCCAAACTTACCTAAATTAAGAGAAGGTACTGAAATTACAAAAGCCCAAGTCAACTATCTCATTTGGCTTTCAAAGAAAAGAAATCTTTTGGTGAAAAGTAAAACAATATCCCAAATGGTCATGTTAATTTGATGCCCCCAAAAGCTAGTGATATTTATGTGCAAACAAACTTTTTTGAGAGAATTTAGAGCAGGGTGTGAAATTATACATGCCCTAGATCAAAATGGTCCAGATGCATGTCAAAAACCATTTATGGTTTGCTTAATAATAGCTCCTAGTTTGGCTAAGTTTTAACAACCATGAAGATTCTATTAGTGGATATTTTATGCTTGGTGTGATGTGGTTTTTAGTATTTTCAATTCTCATGAAGTGTTAGTGACACACACAACAAGCATAAGGTGTGCAAACAAATTAAATCATGACTCAAAATTTTACACACACAAAAGTTTTTGCAAGAGGTGAAAAACCTAGAATAACACCACAATGCTAAGGCTAAGAGAATTGGGATGTTACAGTTTCTCCCCGTTTTTTTGACGAATATATAGGTAGCCGTGTACTGCGGGTTGAATCTATTATTTTCAGGGGGGCAAAATGCAAAAACATACGCCACTCTGAGCAGTTGACCCGCACGAATCCCCAAGAAAAAACGAGTGGCTCAGATAGTAGCGGTGGCCCTATACATAAGGGGTAAATCCGCGTCCCGTCGCTCCACCACAGCAGCAGCCATGGTGCACACGACTGGGAAGCCAAGGGCATAGTCCAATCGGTCAGGTAGAACAGCGATCTCCTTCCTCTTCCTCCTCCCTCATTGTTTTTCGTTGGATCTACTCGCTGTCCCTCACTGCTAATCTTCATCTGGCTCGCCTGGCTGCTGCGTCAGTTTATTGATCTCAGTGAGCGTCCCGAAGACCCTTCTCCCTCCCGGAAGAATCCCCAGCCACCACGCCGTCGACAAGAGGTGCAGGTGCATCTCCTACTCTTTTTTCAATTCTCACGGGAGATTAAGTGGTATGTGAGTACGTATTTGTCTAATTAATTCGTTTTCTCATGATAGTAAGAATATAAACTATGTGAAATAATCTTGCAGTGCACCGAGAAGGCTCATTGTACAGTATACATTGCCACTGTTTCAAAATAGATCCTCAAGAAATTAGTAGGATGCTCCAGTTTACTAATTTGATGGTTTTCTTATTGTCGATCTCAAGCTAGAATTGTGTTTTCAACATTTGTTGATTAAACAACCAGACTGCAATATGGCGGACGCGGTTATCTATGAGAAGTTGGAGGGGCTGGGCAGTGGCAGGGACCTCCCTCATGAAGCCTGCCTGGAGGGACCCGTCCCACACGTCGCTCGTGGAGGGTCGACCTGCTCTTCGGCCTCTGGGCCGTGCCCACGCTGCTGTGCTGCCGTGCTGGGACACCTCCAACGACACCCCACTGTGAGGCTCGACGACGACGAGGCCGCTGTTGGATCCACGATCGACGCCCTCTTTATGCTTACGGAGGAACACCGTGCATGATGATAGGAGCTGGCGTTTTTTAGCAAAATTCTCAAGCAGATGGCGTTTTCGATAGCTAGAAGATCAAATGCTAGGAAGGTGCAGATACTGTGGCGATAAGAGGCATTCAACAACATATCTTGGTTAGGTGGTCCTCTTTCTTTGCCTATTGCATCCTCCACCAATCTGATGCATACATCATGTTTACAGTAAATTTATTCTTGTTATTTTCCTCTAAATCCCATAGCACGTCATCATCTTCCTCAGTGATGGTTTAACCCCGAGATTTTTCTACAAAGCAAGCAAACTTTACTTCTCTCATCCATTTTAGAATTATAGAGTGTTTCCCTTTGTAATTTAAGGCAATGATTCCATCGCACACTCTTCTAATAAGTCAGGTAAACTTTCGCTCACTTCATCCCTTCTAAATTCCTCTGGTTATTTTGTTCATGATATATCCAGAACATCACAGCTAATAATAGAGGTTATGTGTGCATGTGGTTTCCATACATGGCAGAAGCAAGTGCAATGAATTTTACTACTGGGTTTATATTGAGAGGGTCATGATGAAGGCACGAACAATAGGTCATAGGTGTGCCACACACGAGCTTAACAAGGTTAGCTTGCATGCTAAAAGATTATTTTGTAGTAAAATGTTGTACGCACAAAATTCGATCTTTGCCTTCCTTTATATGTAAGTAAAAGAACCCCTGATTAAGCTATGTCAGTGCTAAAACTGAAAGTAGATATACACCTAAATTATATGAAATCATATGAACTACAGAGGGTGCATCATTTGAACTAAGGGCCTTCAAGCAATTGTTCTTTATTTGCTACATCTTACTACATCGTCAAGTTCCAGCATGCAATTGCAACCTTTAATGAGCAAAGATGTGTGTATCTGACCATTCATATACTATCTTTCTCAAGTGATTTATCTATGATTACTGGGTACAAATCTCATCGGTTACTATTTGTTTTCTGTAGATTCTTGCTCATTGATTAGTTACACCTTGGCATGATTTTATTGGGTATAGTTGCAGTTGTCTCACTGTCATCCTTTCATCAGCACTACAGATGCCTTCATACCTTGCCGATGTCGTCCTCATTTTCTTTACAGTCCAAGCCTAAACTGGATAACTTTATTCAGGCGCTGATTATTAGGATTTGCTTCATGAAATTTTGTTTAATCATCAGTTATATGTGTTAATATAGAACTTTTAGCTATAGCTATGTGTTTTGCTTTTAACTTCTACGAGGATATTTAATATTTTGTAATCATTATGTTTCTGGTACAAGCAATTTCTGTGCATTAGGACTTTTTGGACACAAAAATCTCTGACGGTACCTTCTTGACGAGAAAAAGTTCGGAGAATAGGAGTTTCGAGGTCAATGAATTAGGACGGGTAAAGGTTTTGTGATGTAAGTTGTCCTGCATCTTCGCTCTTCTTCTTTTGTTCTCTTATTCTCTTTGCAAGTTGTTGTTTGTTCTTTCAAATTCGGTTACATCTGTTTTCTAGGATTCTGCTCGACCTTATTAATACTGTTTTAAACGGTATTTGATGACACGTCAATGTTCTTATGCCTCTGAATTAGGGTCTAAAATTTTAAGTTACACATACTAGATTCTTTGTTTTAGTTGTCTCCTGTTGAATTTGTACCTTTAGGCTTCAGTATTGTGCGTCCATGTTTACGCACTCTGTCAATACCTGCTGTGTCATTCCCTGCAGATATTGGCATGACCTCTCTTTTACGAGAGACTTGCTCAGGCTAGGATGCACAATCTTCTGGTGGAAATGGCAGCACCAACAAGCGGGTGCATCGGTCCGTCACGTCGGTCTTCCGCCAATTCAATCTTTGTTTACATCTTGCACTGCACATATTTATTATTTTTCTCTCGAGATAGTTGCAAAGCAATGTGATGAGGTTGTTCCTCTTTATTACAGTACCATTTAAGTGCGTACAAGATACACTGTTTTTATAAAATTTCTAGCTAGCATCTCTGTTGAGTTTATGGATTTGGTAAACATGTCGGTAGGGGTGTAAACGGATCGGATCGGATTTTGCCTTTACCATATCCTATACCATAATTTTTTATCGGATTCGAAGCGGATCGGATAATGACCGGATGCGGATATCTGTGATGGCGGATTCGGAGGCGGAAACGGAGCGGATTCGGACCGGTAACAAAATTAATCGGATAGATACGTGTATAATTAAATTTTCAAACCATACATACAAAAATAATTGTTTGATAACTTAATAACTAACCAACTTGTAATTTATAGTCTTTACAATGACTATTTAAGTGAGATGTTGTTCGACTAACGAACTCGACAACTTACTAGTTTCAAATTCTGCTATATTAGACTAGACAATTCGGTAGAAAATCGGATTATTCGGATTCAAACCATCGGATAATCCTATTTAAATTTCGGATAATCCATATTTTATGCTATTTTACATACCATATCCTATACCATATCCGGGTGTTAACTTCGGAATCGGATATCCTTATCCGGCGTATTCCTTAAAACCGGATATGAATTGTTGAAAACGGTTTCGGAATCGGATATGGTGCGGAAATTATCCTATCCGTTTACACCCCTACATGTCGGTAACATTGGTTGATTGATGGGCAAAAAATGATTTTTTTTGTGGGTGGAATATTATGTTGTAAATCTGATAATCTAATGAAATTCCATCATATTTATAACTTCATTGTTATGCAACTATCTCAATCTGGAAACATTGCCTCAAAAAATATTTCTAGCAATATTTGATAACATTTATTCAGTCTCTTGGCTTTGCCTGTGTGGGATAATGTTTAGCTAAAATATCCTAGAAGATGACAGTACTTCATAACATCTTTTCAATCTATTCCAATAATACACTTTAAATGTAACCTTTATCTTCCAAATTAACTTTAATTTTATTATCTTCTATTAATGACAATCTAAATTCTTAATGGATGGGCGCGGCAACGCGCGCCTACATGATCCTACATGATCTAGTAGAGATATATGAAATCATGTTTTGCACCAGCTGATGCCATGTCGTCATTTTGTCCAGACGTTGCATGCTGGAAAACCAAATGTTTGTCTCGTCTCTGATTGCCATATGTGCAGCGCGGTCAACAGATTTTGACCACTTTGTTTGCTGCCGGGGCCGGGACTTTTCAACGCAGACGGCATCATTTATGTCCTCTTATATGATGAGGCAACCAAAACAAATAGAGCTGCATATTGACATGTTTTATGACGTATTCCATGTTTTTATTTAGTTGATTAATTCATTAAGGATCGTATATATATATATATATCTGGTGGACAGATATGTGATAACGATTACTACTACTTTTCTCTCTCTCGAAACAGGCTTTCGCCCCGCTTTATAAATAAAGCCACACCGTTTGAGACCGCTGCTGGGTCAGACAGCACAACGCCCAAAAGACAAGAGAAGAGAAAATGAAAGAGAAAAACAAAAAAGAAAAATGCCGACAACGATGGCAAGACAACAGTAAGCAAACTCCACAATCGATGCGCCCACCGGAGGCCAGCCACCAAGCTCCTAGTGCTCCAGAACGTCGGTACCAATCAACACCTCCAGGAAGGGATGCGACGATGACGACGCTGTTGCCTAGAGTTTCCCCCGGTACGCAACGAGGAGAGGAGGAGGGGCACCGAACGCCCTCCAGGAAGGACTAGCGACACCCGCAAGCGCCACCGCGCCGGAGTCGACAACGCCGACTAGGATTTCTCCCGACCCCCTCCATCACCCCAGACGCTCTAGAGCACTCCACCATACCGCCCACAACCCAGCGCCCGATCGCGAAGCCGTTCACACTGTCTCACCCCGGCACACAGAGGAAAGGCCTACACTCCGAAGAGGAAGAGCCGGGACTAGGAGCCGCAACACCGCCGACGTGCGGGAGGGACCAACCTCCACTGTCAAAGACAGTAACCGACCGGACACAACAGCAGGAACACACCAGGCCCGCAAACCCGGCCGGGCCCCTCGAGGCCCGTGAAGTTCCCGCCATCGCGTTGCAGAAGGCACGACGTTAGCGCTGCCGCCGCAGATCCGAGCTGCTCTCCGACACCAGAGCATAGCGCACCGTGCTATCGAGAACTCAGTCTTACTCGCCTAAAACCTAGATGGGATCCGACGATCCAGATCTAAGCCGGGGGCGGCGCGTCAAACCAGCACTACAACGGGCACGGCCCTGCCGCCAAGAGGAGGCGCCCCTACACTATGTCCGGCCTTACCCAGCCCGGACAACCTCCGGACCTGGATCAAGACACCGTCGCAAGCCGAGCAGCACCGCGGCAACAACACGCGGGTAAGGACGGTCCAGACGCGGGAGGTGGGCACAGCAGCGCAGCCGGCGGCAGATCTGGATCTGGAACCACCTCGCCCCAGATCCAGCCCGCAGCAGCCAGCCACACGTGCACAACAACTATCAACCGTAGGGCCCAGATCTAGACCCGCCTGGCCCAGATCGGGCCCGTGGGCGTGTTGACGCCGCCGCCGTCGCTGCAGGTCGCCGCTCGCGTGTCGGAACCCACCGTGGCCTCTTCCCGCATGCCACAGCACCACGGAAGCACCGGGGCCGCCCACCGCAGCCTGGCCGGCCAGCACCCCCGCTGCCGCGCCCGCATCCTGAAGCGCCGCCAGGACGGCCCGCAGCCACAGTCCACTGCAAGCCCAGATCGGGCCCGCAACCACGCACCTCCAGCAGCGCAAGCGACGCCGCGCTCTTCTTCCTCGCTCCGCTTCCGTCGCGTCCCCAGCCCCGCCGCCCGCACAGCACCGGAACCTCATCCTCGGGAACACCCAAGAAACGCTCTCGAACAGCTCCACCCGAAGTGCAGCAGCGCCTGCCCAAAGGCCCAGCCTTCACGCGGCCGGCAGCAGGCACACACCGCGCCCAAAAAGCCGCCGGAGCGCGCACCTCCACGCTGGCGCCCTGAAGCCCAGAGCTGGATCGCGGGGCCCAGATCCGGCCCGCCCCGCGCCCAACTCCCTCCGCCGTGCGTCTTGGCGCTCCACGCCGCCGGCGCGAACTGCCGCGCCCCGCATCCGAAGCGCTGCCGCGAAAACGCCGGCCAACCGCCGCCGTGGTCGCCCCCTCGCCGCCGCTAGCAGAGGCGCTCGCGCGGCGGAACGAGCCGAAACGCCCCGACGCCACCGTCCTTGGGGCGCTAGCAGCTTTGCCGCCGTCCTCTCTGGTAGCGGCGATGCGGGCGAGGCGGCAGCGGGCCTCTACAGCCGCCGGCGGCTAGGGTTTCCCCCGTGTCGCCAGGGGAGGGCGACGTGGGGGTGGGGGTCGCGCCCGATATTTCCTCGGAGCAATCGCCATTACTACTACGTTTTACCATATCAAAAGAGAAAAGGAAGAAGAATGTGGAAACGGCCAAACTCATGTTTGATCGACGGATGTTTATGATTAAGGCCGGGCATGTACAACGGTTGATAAGAGTCATAAGACAGTCTTATCTCAAACCTACCATATAATCAAGATATGACGAAACAATATGATGTACAATGGGTTATTCTTTAGTTATGTCTTTGCTAGCAAATATTCCTAAATTTGTGGTGAGACAATTATTGTTGAGATATCATCTCTTAGCTAAGATAAGACATACCTCCTTTTCTCAATTCTCTCTCTTCCAAATCAGCAATTATCCTATGTGGAATTGATAAGATAAGACCATTGTACATTCCATAAACACTCTTCAAGCGTATATAGCCCATAGAAAAATCGCTTTGATAAATAGGCCTCACTTGCGATTCTTCAAAAAATTGACACTGCAATATGGTACTAGCCGTTGCTAAATTTGAGAGTTCGGACCATCGATCGTCTCTGCTAGCCGTTGACGCTCGGAAGTATTTCCTGATGGTGCTGCCCATCTTTATCATCGCCGTTAGCCCGTTACGAAATTCTTCCGAAAGAGCTAGCACATGGTTTGTATTTTCTAATGTAAGACTTTCTACTCCCGCCGATCCGAAAAGAGTGTCGCGAGTAGCACTATCCTATCATGTCGTATGTAATCAACTCTTTTACAACAACGTTTAAATCGGATCGGAGGGAGTAGTATTTTTCTGCACACATATATTTGGACGACATGTTTTCGTACAAGGTTCACTCACATGAACCTTCTTATAAGCCCGCTCAATCGTTTTGACAAACAGGCATCAGTTGTGTTCTTCAAAAATCGACTCCACACATGCATGGTACTATCGATCTGTTGCTATGTTCGAGGGTTCCGACCATCAATCGTCTCGAGTATCCGTTCTTCTAGCTAGATATATATAGCTACCTGTTGAAAAAAAAAACTACCTGTTGACGACTCGGCAGTATTTCCTGATTTGTCCAGCGGTGCCGGTGAGCGGTTTTATGCTGCCCATCTTTATCATCGCCGTCACGAAATCCTTCCGGAAGAGCGCTGGGTTGGCACCGTACTGCCGCACCAGCGCGTCCTGTGACCCTCCATTGAAGAGCTCCTGGTCGGAGTGCAACAGGCCGCGCCGCGCCATCAGGTTATGGTAGTAGGCGGTGTCGAACACCCTTGGGGTGTGCGCGTCCATGGAGGCCAGGTGGTTGTCGCCACCGTGCCGCGGGCACTTTTTCCGCTGCCGCGCTGCGAAGGATGCCTCTACGTCGGCGTCGTGGTAGATGTGATCCCGGAAGGTGGAGCACCTGGCATGGCCAATGGTGTGCGCGCCAGACAACGCCGTCATGTCAGTCGGCGAGAGACCTTGACTGGCGAACATGGAGACGAGCGTGGGGAGGCTGGAGCCCGGACTGGGAAGGTTGGCGTTGGCGAGGGACTGGTTCCCCACCGTCGAGTCGCGGCGGCCCAGCGGCACGTCCGAGGTCGGTCCATGGAGCTGGTTAGGTCGTAGGGACAACAGAGTTAAGCTGGTGCATATGTAAATGCAGCAAGATCAAGGTAGATCAGTAGCATGCAAATTAAGTACTACCAGAAACGTTCCGTCGCGCGCTGCAAGCGCGAGGATGTCGGCGCAGCAGACGACGCCGGGGCACGCCGCCTCCACCCTTGCCTTGATGGTGTCGATGACATCGAAGCCACGCAAGGAGTTGGCGTTCGGGCCTGCGAACTTCTCGCCTCCGTAATCCAGAAGGATCGAGCCGTCACAGCCCTACACAGTATATGCAAGTTAGAATTTCATAGTACGGATTGTGAGCAACGAGACTGAAATGACGTACTCAAGTGTGACAGACTTAATTCACCTGGACAAAGCAGTCGTGGAAGAAGAGCCTGAGCAGTGACGCGCCGATCCTCCGCTCCTTGGCCACGGCCTGTTTCATCACCTCCCACACGGTACTCTCCAAGCTGGGGCAGGAGGTGGAGTAGAAGGTCGTCGAGAGCTGCGCGTGAGCAACGAAGGAGAGGAGAGAGACGACGAACAGGCAGTGAATTGACTTAGGATCAGCCATGGAGATCAACGCTAGCTTCGAAATTTGCCTAGCCAGCTCGGTTGGGATCACCTCCATATTCAGCTAGGTTTCCATTTGTAGCTCATACCGCGGTCGCCCGGAACAAGAACTCATGTGTAACTAAAAAAAATACACAGGGAAAGTATGGCAGCAATTAACTGATTACTAACTTGATAAATCTTTTAGAGGGATAGTTTAAGTTAATACCTATTCTCTACTATATAATACAGCTTAAGGTGAGGCGTCGTACGTCATTTTCTTTTTCCCGTTTTGCCCTCCCATCAAATATCATATAACGCACTGCTGCCATGGTACCGGTTCGTGAATCTTTTTTCCTCCCACGGTCCCACCGATGCTTCCGCGTCTTCTCTTCCACAGCTTATCGTTCTCTGTTCAACAAGGGAAATCCACAGACCCTGTTGTGCCCCACCTCCATGGCCGCCCGGAGATATCTGTGTGTCTCACCGGCTCGGCTCGGACCACACTCATCCTGTTCCGGCGCACTTTTGTCCTCCCGGGCCCCGCCCAATCTTTCCCGAGCCTATCTTTGGTCACGATGGAGGTGTCGGTTCAGCCGGTACCGGCCGCCGTAGGAGCTGGTCCACGATGACGAGCATGACCATGGCTGCTACTCCTTCATCATTGCCAGTAGTGCGTAAGGCACAGATCCAGTCGCGGCACTTCGCTTTAGGAAAAGTATTTGGGGATTTCTGCTACCCACTGGATGCGGATTAGTTCTAAAATCTAAATCGCGAGTTGTCGAGCTTCGCCTGCGAAACAGCCACCGGCTGCTTTCATATGGAGAGATGCAGATAAAAAGATAGTGCGCGCCTTCAGTGCCGGCCCGCAAGGGAACGCAGGCCGCCTGAAGTGCATATCGCGGCTACTGCATGCGCTACCGCGCTTGAGAGGGCGTCGTGACCTAAGGGTGAATGAGAGTCACATCAAAATTGGAATCAGCATACGCGCGATTGTTCTTTCTTTCTGTCTTTACTGTCATCGACTAATGGTAAGATGGTTGATGCCAAAATCTGATGAGGTCTGCAGTGTGTTGGTTCTACTATATTTTCGTCAACACCTGCATTTTTCATCACCTATGTGGCTATGCCATAATAGGAGTCGGGAGAAGAAGAAAAAAACCTTTGCTGCCAGAGACGATATCCACATCATTTTTCGTGTGTTGGACCGATTGAACCTTGGCAATCAGATTTGGCCTTACATCTCCTTCCTCATAGAAACTTGTTAGGTAACTGTGCATCTATATTGCAATATATTATATTCTGCACCACAACAAATCAATATCCTCACGAATGTTAACAGTCTGGTGTTTTTTTATGTTTTTTGCGGGGATAGATATTTGTGTTTTATTCTGTTAACACATGAATCCATCAAAGGTGAACACGATTGCTGCTGTTATGGAAGGGTGGGAAAGGAGTGGTGTTATATTTGTGAAGTCTTAGTTAACTGAGGACATCGTTCACTAACATGCATCCAACGATCAAGCGCTGAGATGATATATAAAACTAACTAGCATGGACATTTAGTTGTTTTCTCTAATTAATGTACTATTATGTTAAAAATATATTTTACAAAACATTCCTATTCACACAGCATGTTATAAGTTGTAAAGGCCTTGATTACATTAGCATGTAATTACAGAGTTAGCTTTATCTTCCCAAACAAAATATGCCAATAAGTTAGAAATGACCTATGTAAAGTTAATCATCAGATTGCTTTATCAGTCCGTAGCAACGCGCGGGTGTTTTGCTAGTTTGAATTAATCTCCGTTTATCATGACGAGTTAGTGTATATAATTTTCAACAGCACGTCACACATTCATTTGACGACGTCACATATATGGAACTTACAAAAGCCTCACGGCCTCGGTTTTGAAAAGCTTCGGTATGTGGAAGGCTTTGGCAAGTTCCACATCTTTGACGTCGTAACTACCAGTCTTTGGCATGATATGTGGTTGCTCTTACCCTCACTACGCGCTGCTGCACAGACTCCCACCTTTATGTGCGTTTTAGTACATGTAGCTACGGTACATTGCATAACCTCATATCATCAAATAGTAAAATATTACACAAAGATACTAGAATCTTGTACTTTCCTCATTGACGATTAGTCAAATCAATGTTGTTTCTATACCAACTATACAAAGAAGTTGCTGCTGGAGTGGATGTACAACCCAACCAACTAGATTCAACTCCTCCCGAGCGTGAATTTGGGACTTCCCCCACCGCTTTCCTCTAAAAAAACTACAAATCATGTATACTTTTTAAAATTTTGACTTGCCAAACACTTTTTACTATAAAAAGGTGGTGATATTGGTTCGCTTTATACTTATAAATTATTCACTCATACACTAGAAACCGGTACTAAGACATTTGTTAGATCGTACTCACTACAGATCTTTACTAAAAATAATTATATAGATTATGCATCACAGTAAATATAGAGAATAAAGTTTAGTATCTTTCGTTGAATTCACTACCAAAAAAACAACACAACAACTAATATTTAGTAATATTGTCTGTTATGTGGTTATACTATGCAATCAAACTAAAATTATAATTGTAATGGTATGACATGCTAAAAAATCTAGAGAAGTATAAAAGTTCGATATAAATTATACTTATTTTTATTCGTCTCAGATACAAATTTTAATTGGACCGCCTTAGAGATAGTCAATTTCAGTGGACAAAACTTTCCATTCGCCGGACGAGATGATCGGATCTCCATCCCCTGACAGGCGAATGGCCATTGCCATGTTAATGGGCGAGCCAAATCGGAGACATCGCTCCAGGGGAAAACCAAAGATCTTGCGCGACATCCCATTATGGATCAGAGATCCAGTACAGACTTGTCCCTTGTGCCGCCCGTCATTGTGAGGCAATACTATGTTTTGTCTCTTTCCCCATTATTTAGTTGTAACTGTGAATAAAATAAGTACATGTATCATTATAAAATGTTTTCCACTATTATTTGCCATTAATATCTTGATTAGAGGCTGTCTAAGTTCCACACGGCACATAAAAACACTACACAATCTACATTTAACAATTAAGTCCATCCCCATTTGGTAGCTACCTAGCTATTGACGACTCTACAGTTTGCCCTGATTTGTCCAGCCGTGCCGGTAAGCGGCTTTATGTTGCCCATTTTCATCATGGCCCTGGCGAAATCGTCCCGAAAGGTCGCGGGGTTGCCACTATACTGCCGCACCAGCGCGTCCTGCGACCCTCCGTTGAAGAGCTCTTGATCAGAGTGGAAGAGGCCGCGCCGGTCTACCAAGCTCTGGAAGTAGCCGGCGTCGAACGCCAACGCAGTCTTGGCGTCCATGGGTGCGAGGTTGTTGTCCCCGCCGGAGTGCGGGCACGTCCGCCGCTGCTGCTTCGCGTAGGACGAGTCGATGTTGGATTCGTTGTAGATGCGGTCGCGGAAGGTGGAGCACCGGGCGAAGCCGAGCGTGTGTGCGCCCGAGAGCACCGTCATGTCGGCCGGCGAGAGCCCTTGTTTGGCGAACAAGGTGATGAGAGTGGAGAGGTTGGAGCTCGGCCCCGGGAGGTTGGCGTTGGCGAGGGATTCGTTCGCTGCCGTCGAGTCACGCCGGCCTAGCGGCACATCCCAGTACGGCCCACCAAGCTACGGATCGAGAAAAATAGAGTTGCGATAAATGCAGCGAATAGGGTAGCAAGTAATACGGCGGGAAAAATTTGGGACGCACCAGAAATGTTCCGTCGCGCGCTGCGAGCGCGAGGATGTCAGCGCAGGAGACGACGCCGGGACAGACGGCCTCCACGATTTCCTTGATGTCGTCTATGACATCGAAGCCGCGCACGGAGTTGGCGTTCGGGCCGGCAGATTTCTCGCCTCCATCGTCCAGAAGAATCGAGCCGTCACAGCCCTGTGTTAAATATGCATGTTAGATGCTCTGACAAATCACAATATCATACCGTTTTTCTTCAAAAAGGGAAACGAGACCTAGACCTCGACATCAAAATGATGCACACGGATTTATAGAATGCATGGCATACATAGTGAAGTGAAACTTAATTACCTGGACAAAGCAGTCATGGAAGAAGAGCCTCAGCAGCGACGCGCCGATCCGCCGCTCCCTGCCGACGGCCTGCTTCATCTCCGCCCACACGACATCCTGCAGGCTGTGGCAGGAGGTGGAGTAGAAATTCTTGGAGAGCTGCGCCTGGGCAACGCTGGACAGGAGAGATAAGGCGAGTAGGCAGTTCGCTAACCTAGTATTCAGAGACATGGCGATCAAGTTAGATTCGAGATGTGCCTAGCTACCTCGATCAGTCGTACTCAAGTAGTGTAGCGCCTTGTGTTGTTCGATCGCCTGCGAAACCTGGGTTTTTATTTATAGCTCTTCGGCAGAGTCTCTACTCTCAAGCATGCTCTCGGCGCATTCACAGTCTAAACAGTTGGCGTGAAGTGGAAATTTACAGAGCAATTGACCGTTGAATCGTTCTATACATATTTGGAATTAATTTTTGCTTAGCCAAATAGAAGATCGTGCAAATATTTATCAGAGATTGTATCTATGGATGGATATGCTATCTTGGAGAAAAAAAGAACACTACTCGATGTTCCCTGCCTGAAGCAACAAAGAAAGAACTAACGTCTCAGGGGCGTCTGAATCGCACGATCAATGTGCGTATTGCAAGCAGACAAGGCAAATAAAATATTACTCCCTCCATCACAGTTTACAAGACACAATATCAAATTTGAGAAATCTCAAGAGTATCGTTTCTTAACACAGAAGAGATCATATCCTCTACTTCGTTAATGCAGTCATGTGCCGCCAACAAAAATTAATATAGTACCAACTCCATCTCGATATACTAGTACTACTATTCCACCGATATTTGCTAAATCAGAACTATGTGGCTTACTATATGATAGAAAATCACATTCAGTAGTAAATATGTTTTAGTACATATTCAGTGGCCTGATCTACTGTCAAATAAATGATTATTAATTGAGATGTTTTTGTCAAACTTATATGAACTAAGGAAACTTATATGATCTTTTTGGTGGAGTAGAAGTACGATGTCAATCTATCGTTTGTACATTGTATGATGCATGTTGACGTCAACAGGTTAACCCGCATGTTTCATATTAGTGTCCCAAATAAACATATTTGATGGCCGTCCGAGTGAGAGATAAGATGGTGGTTTTTACGGGGTTTATATATCTAGAAAAGATAAATATGTCGTGGAATCGGCATAATTGATATAAGACGGGAATCCTCTAGTCTACGTATGGATTGTGTGGAAGAAGGTTGGTGTCGTCGAGGACGGGACTGAACACGGCGAGTTTACCCAGCTTCGGATCTCGCAGCGGTGGCGAGATCCTACGTGCTGCTATAATTCACTATGAGGCAATAGCTGTGAACCAGTTACAATGTGTATGATGCGTATTGAATCGTGCCCTAAAGGCTTCCTGGTGGCCGGCTTATATAGGCGGCCAGACCCCAGGATACACGGCAAGTACTTGTCCGGCAAGTAATCAGAGTCCTAGACCTAACCGGCTTAGTTGCCGCCTTTCGTCTTGGGCTTGGTGGCTTGATGGGCTTCGGCCTTACGCCTTCTTGGACCGTCCGCCTACTTCCTTGTACGTCAGCTATCTGGGCCGCCCGGCAGGTTTCAGCCTTACCACCCTTGGGCCACCTTGTACTAGCCGGATTGATCCATGTCGGAGATACCCCTAGTTGATATATCCCCAACATTAGCCCACAAAAAGGTTGAACTTCTCCAGACGCCGGCTTCCTCTTGATACTCCATCTGCCAATGTTGGCGGCTGCAGGTCTTGAACCA
Organism: Poa annua; assembly: GCA_026929855.1. Lineage (NCBI taxonomy): Eukaryota > Viridiplantae > Streptophyta > Magnoliopsida > Poales > Poaceae > Poa > Poa annua. The sequence goes on from CM049430.1 coordinate 87,790,754, forward strand.
TTCTGAAAATCAAAAAAGGGGGCAAGTGTGTCTTGAAGTTGGCACACGGCCGCCTTTATCCAACATGGAAAAAGACGGCTAACCGATAGTTCGCCGGGTATATTTGTTGACGGATATCGCTAGGCGGCTCACGACAGTTTGAAACTGGCCTTAGCGAAAATCCCGCCATGATCACAAAACCGCGGGAAACGGGGAGATGTGGAGATCGTGCGATCATGCGCTGCAGTAGATGTTGGACACGTGTCCAACTAAAAACATCGTTGCACAGGAAACTACGCTCGCTCTATAAATAGGGAGCCGAGCGGTTCACTTCGGTACCCCAGCTATTGCACTCCTCGACCTTTTGCTCTCCCGCACCCTTTCTCCAAGCGAACTCCGGCGAGCGCCCTCCTCCGGCGACCTCCGCCCACGGCGATGTCCACCGGTCAAAACATCCCCTCCGCGGCGTCCGGCGGTCCTACATCCGACACCTCCTCCGCGGCGGCGATGGGCGGCGCGGCGTCGCGTCCTGCGTCGGTGGCGACGGGCAATGTCGCCGCCGTCACTTCTCACATTCCCGCCGCGCGCACGCCGGCGGCGGTCTCCTCGGCTCCTCCACCCTTGGCCGCGGCGACGGCGACGAGAGGCGCTCCGGCCGACGAGGAAGAGGAAGCGGCGGACCTCGGGTCACGCTACTGGCTTCCCTCCATTGTCGACGAGGCGACCCTCCAAGACCTGGAGGCCGTTGGCTACCTCCCAACTCGGGAGGATTGCCGGTGGAGACCCGCCTTGGGAGACGTCATCCCGGCACCGAAAGCCGGGGAACGGGTAATTCTCACCTCCCACCTAGTTAGGGGAATGACGCTTCCGCCTTCCGCCTTCTTTAGCGAGGTGCAAGATCACTATGGGCTCCAGCCCCACAACATAGCGCCCAATAGCATTCTAGTCTTAGCCGGCTTCACAGCTCTGTTCGAGGGCTACCTAGGTATTAGGCCTAGTTTAGACTTCTTCAGATACTGTTTTTGTTGTCGGCGTCAGACCGTGCCGGACGGCGGGCTGGCAACCTGCGGCAGTGTCACTTTTAACTGCCGCCAGGGCCGCCAATGGTATCCTAAGATACCATACCTTGAATCCGTCAAGGGCTGGACCTCCACATTCTTCTACTGCCAAGATATGGCAGCTCCGGGCCGTCTATTTGGCGTCCCGGAATTTGTCAACGCGCCGCCTATGCCCAAGCCATGCTGGGATGAGGCGGTGCCCAAGTTGACGGAGGAACTCCGCCTTTTCCAAAGGCGGATTGAATTCCTCACCCGGACGATGGCTCCCCCTCTGCTAGACGGGGTGGACACCGTCATCTGTTGGCTCGGCCGGCAGATTCTCCCCCTGCGGTACAGCCCGCACAAAATGTGTCAGTATTCGCCTACTACCACGGCCTCTCTCCGCGTAAGCGAAGAGAGGTTGCCGGTTGCCGACCTGGCGTTCCGGCTCCGCAGCCTTGGCAAGGCGGGGCTGGTGAAGGCGGTGGAGGGCGTGCCCATGCACACCCACGACAACCCTCACATCGAGGTAGATATCCTCCTCCTTGCCCCTTTTTGACAGCCTCGCCGGCTAAGTTGAGTTCCATTAATACTTGTCTTCTTTCTCAGATCTCCGACTTGGGGGAGGATGACCTGGCTCCCGACTTTTACGAGTCGGAAGCCGGGAAGACTAAGAAGCGCAAAGCATCCGGCGCTGCTTCCTCCACGGTGATCGCCGAGAGGAAGAAACGGATCGCAACGGCTACCGAGCCGGCTCTCGTCAACATTGACGAGAACGCGGGGATTAACATCCCCCGAAGGTACTCAATTTTGCCTTTAACAGTCGACGAGCTCCTTTAACACTGGCACCCAACTGACTGCTTGTTGTTTTATTGACAGGGAAAGGGTCGCAACTTCCCGGTTGACGACCAGGCTCCTTTCCAAGGGTAAGCGGCCTCAAGGCAGCTCGCCTGCTACCGTGCCGCCAACTCCCCAACCCCGGGCTGGCAGCTTTATGGGCGACGCTCGTCGCCAGCCCCCGACTCCGGCTTCTGGCGCGCCGCCAAGGACCTCCTCCGCTGACCGCGCACCCAAGACTCCCCTCCATTTGGCTGAGGCTACGGCTGACGTGGGGCTGCCTTGCGGGTAGCCCACGATGATGCTACCTGGGCCGCGCCAAGGATGGAAAGGCCCGCAGAAGGCCCACTCGGGGTACCTCGTATCCTAGTCCAACTCGGTTAGGTCTTGTAACCTACCGTATCTATACCAACCACCCGAGACCTGGCTGCCTATAAAGCCAGGAGGGTTGCCCGTCCCAAAGGACACGCTCATAACCACCACGACAAACCCTAGCGAGATCGTAATCTCGCCATTGTAATCGCTACTCGCATCAATAACCAGACAAGCAGGAGTAGGGTGTTATCCTCCGGGAGCCTGAACCTGGGTAAACCCCGCTTGTCAGCCGTCGTGATCACCTTGCACTCATCTCTCTCCCCATCAATCAACCTGGGGTGCACAACCCTGTGACTTATCGAGTTAACACCTCGTCAATTGGCGCCGTTTGCGGGAAAGTCAAACAAGTGTTAGGATCATGGTCGCTCCGGCTCCATCCGCAATGAAGATCGGCGTGTCCGCCGCCAGGGAGTCGATCCGCTTCGGCTCCTTCGAGTACGTCCTCCACCCGCCGGCCCACCGCTTGGTGTACGCCGATCTGGACAAAGGTCTACGGCTACCGCGCCACGCGCGGCGATGTCACCCGAATCGGCAACCCTCGCGCCATCGTCGCCACCCGCAAAGATCACATCTGTCGCACCCGCGGAGGCCGCGCCCGCGAAGATCGCATCCGCGTCGACTGCATCGACGACCTCAACAACGGCCGCGCGGATCGGGTCTACTACACCAATCTCGATCGCACGGTCGGTCAAATCAAGATCTACCTCAACTACTTCCGCCGCGTCGACTACGGTCTGCCGCGTCGACTACGGTCCGCCGCGTCGACTGCCTCTACGGCACCACTTCGCCGCGTCGACTCCGGTCCGCTGCGTCGACTGCCTCTACGGCCCCACTCCGCCGCGTCGACTCCGGTCCGCCGCGTCGACTGCCTCTACGGACCCAGTCCGCCGCGTCGACTCCGGTCCGCCGCGTCGACTGCCTCTACGGCCCCACTCCGCCGCGTCGACTCCGGTCCGCCGCGTCGACTGCCTCTACGGCCCCACTCCGCTGCGTCGACTACGGTCCTCCGCGTCGACTGCCTCTACGGCACCACTCCGCTGCGTCGACTACGGTCTGCCGCGTCGACTGCCTCTACGGCACCACTTCGCCGCGTCGACTGCCTCTACGGCCCCACTCCGCCGCGTCGACTCCGGTCCGCCGCGTCGACTGCCTCTACGGCCCCAGTCCGCCGCGTCGACTCCGGTCCGCCGCGTCGACTGCCTCTACGGCCCCACTCCGCCGCGTCGACTCCGGTCCGCCGCGTCGACTGCCTCTACGGCCCCACTCCGCCGCGTCGACTCCGGTCCGCCGCGTCGACTGCCTCTACGGCCCCACTCCGCGGCGTCGACTACGGTCCGCCGCGTCGACTGCCTCTACGGCGCCACTCCGCTGCGTCGACTCCGGTCCGCCGCGTCGACTGCCTCTACGGCACCACTCCGCTGCATCGACTCCGGTCCGCCGCGTCGACTCCAGTCCGCCGCGCACAAACAAATTCGCCTCGGCCACACCTGATGCTCTCCCGGGTGTTGCGCCGCACAGGTCACAAACAAAATCCTTGGCCGCCACTCGAAGCACTCGGGGGCTGCGCCGCGCAGGTCTAATTCAAACCTAGGCCGTCACCCGACGCACCCGTCGGGCCGCGCCATACAGGTATAACTCGAAAAATCCTTGGCCGCCACTCGAAGCACTCGGGGGCTGCGCCTCGCAGGTCTAAGTCAAACCTAGGCCGTCACCCGACGCACTCGGGGGCTGCGCCATACAGGTATAACTCGAAAAATCCTTGGCCCTCACCCGAAGCACTCGGGGGCTGCGCCGCACAGGTCTAAGTCAAACCTAGGCCGTCACTCGAACACTCGGGGGCTGCGCCATACAGGTCCAACAAGAAAACCTAGGCCGCACTCGAACACTCGGGGGCTGCGCCATACAGGTCCAACAATGCAGTAGGCCGCTTGGCTGAGCAAATACTCGATATGTTTGTCGAATCCACCAAGTAGGCCGTCGGGCTGAATGCGCACTCAAATAAAAAAGGACAGTGGTTCCATCTCAGAGATCTCTTTTCGACTGAGAAGTTTTTGAGATTAACCTCAATTACAAGCAATTCAGCTTAATCTCGGGGGCTACTCCCATCGGGAGCGCTGTTCGCGCTCCCAATAGACTCAGTCGAAGCATTAACGACTAAAGCATCCTCTGTAAGCCCTCAATGGCCGGAGTCGAATTTCCTTAACTATCGTTTTCAGGAACAAGACAGAGTGCCAATCTGAGAACCCAAAACGTCTATTCGGGTGACGAATAAAGTCGAGTAAGCTCCCAATCTGAGAACCCAAAACGTCTATTCGAGTGCCAATCTTGTCAAGTAAGCCAACAGGCCGAATAGAAGCAAGCTTCACAAGAAGATGAAGGCAGAGTAATTCGACTGCACAGGTTACTCCCATCGGGAGTGGCTGGTTCGACTGAAGAAATTCGAGTTCAAGCTCAAGATCAAGCAATCCAACGACGCGTCCAGGAGGAAGGAGTCCTTTGTCCGACTCTACGCTTCGACCAAGCACTCGGGGGCTACTGACGTGGGGCTGCCTTGCGGGTAGCCCACGATGATGCTACCTGGGCCGCGCCAAGGATGGAAAGGCCCACAGAAGGCCCACTCGGGGTACCTCGTATCCTAGTCCAACTCGGTTAGGTCTTGTAACCTACCGTATCTATACCAACCACCCGAGACCTGGCTGCCTATAAAGCCAGGAGGGTTGCCCGTCCCAAAGGACACGCTCATAACCACCACGACAAACACTAGCGAGATCGTAATCTCGCCATTGTAATCGCTACTCGCATCAATAACCAGACAAGCAGGAGTAGGGTGTTATCCTCCGGGAGCCTGAACCTGGGTAAACCCCGCTTGTCAGCCGTCGCGATCACCTTGCACTCATCTCTCTCCCCATCAATCAACCCGGGGTGCACAACCCTGGGACTTGTCGAGTTAACACCTCGTCAACGGCCGATGAAGCCGCTCAATCGCGCGCCGCCAAGGAGGAGTTGCTGGAGGCGGCTGCCGGCGGATCTCAGAGGGCAGCCCCGACTGCAGGAGGCGGCAAAGTTAGGGACCCTTGGTCCACCTTCAAGGAGGCCAAGGAGTCATCCTTGGCTTTTGCCAACTTCACCTCCCAGGCTTTTGCCGACTTGGAGGGCGACCTGTCTGTAAGTTTTTATAACTCCGGCATATACATAGTCTTTCCCCCGAGCACTTAGATGACAGGTCCAAAAAAATTGGCTGCCGGCTTAGTGGTTATTCGACAATATGTTTTATGCCTTTGCTTTTTCCTGCAGGGCCTCGTGTCCGCCAACGTTGAGCTTGTCTCCTCCCGATTCGAGATAAACCGGCGGTGCCGCGACCTGAAGAAGGATTGCGAGGCCAAGGACCTGCGGATTGCCGAGTTGGAGGCGGCCCGCAAAAAAGATGAAGGTAGAGCTGATCTTTTTTGCCTTCAGCTATCTTTTCAACTTATGTTGCCGTCAATCATTTAGTTAGCGAATCCATATTTGTAGAGCTGCTAGACCATGCCCAGGATATACTGAAGGCGTCCACTGATATGCAAGCTCTTATGAATGAAGCTTCCGATTTGGCAGCCGCCAACTTGGCGATGAAGGAGGATCACAAGAAGGAGATGGAGGCCCAGTGAAAGAACATTTCTTAATCCCTAATGTTTTGTGTGTTAGTTAACAATACCAATGATACTAATCCTATTGCTAATTATTTCAGTTTGGGTGAAACTCATATCACAAATCCTAAAGCCAAATTGTAAAGAAAAAGAGTTTCTGGAATTCTTCCCAGACCCGGATATTCCGGTTCCCCAACTCGGATATTCCGGGTCATCCCCAGAAAAGTGGCTAAGTCAAGTTCAGAAGTACTACTGACTTCAATCGGAAAATCAGCTCGGAAATTTCAAGGATCGGATATTCCGGTTCACCAACCGGATATTCCGAGTCAGTCTTTGGAAAATTGGCTAAGTCAAGATTCAGAAGTGGTACTGACTTCAATCGGAAAATCAGCTCGGAAATTTCATGGACCCGGATATTCCGGTTCACCAACCGGATATTCCGAGTCAGCCTCAAGGAAATTTGCTAAGTCAAGATTCAGAAGTGGCACTGATTCCAATCGGAAATTCAGCTCGGAAATTTCAAGGACTCGGATATTCCGAGTCAACCTCAGAAAATCGGCTAAGTCAAGTTCAGAATTGGTTCTGATCTCAACCGGAAATTCAGCCCGGATATTTTCAAAGACCCGGATATTCCGGGGCACCGGAATTCCGGTGGTACTTATACTGGAATTTCCGGGTGACCAAGACAGCCAACGACCAGATTTTGAGGGGGAGTATAAATACCCCCTCACTCACTCAAGAACAGTGAGCTCTCAGATTTTCTCTCTCCTACCATTCTTGAAAGCTCAAATCATCAAGATCTCCCAATCCCCCCACCCAAATTCATAGATCTTTGGAGGATTGGAGGAGAAGGCCCAGATCTACATCGTCACCGAAGGGATTTACTTTTCCCCCCATTCTCTTGGGGATTTCATGGCTAGGGTTTCCGGTGGGAAAACCTAGTTCACCATTGTTGTACTCTTGGTGTTACCTTGACCTTTTGTGGTCCTTGACCTTTTGTGGTCTTCTTGGGAGCCCCCAATTCAGTTGTGGGTGTGTGCCTCAAGCGTTTGTAAGGGATTCGATCTCCGCCCTAAAAGGGGATCAATAGTGGAAGGTGGACTCGAAACCTTTGTGGTTGAGTTCATCGGAGAAGAAGGTGAGCCTTTGTGGCGTTGCGGCTAACCTGTTGTGGTAGCGCACACCTCTCCAAACGAGACGTACACCCTTGGGTGGAACTCGGGATTACATCTTCGTCTCCGCGTGCTTCACTTGGTTCCCCTTACCCTTTTCTCCCTTACTTACTTATCTTGTTATTGCTTAGATTCTCATTTAGGTAAATTCACCGTAGTTGCATATCTAGAGAATTTACCTTTGAGTTGAGCCTAAATTTGAAAAGACCTAAAATTTGTAATAGCACCTATTCACCCCCCCCCCCCCCCTCTAGGTGCCGGATTCCCGTTCACCCAGCAGCTGAAATTTGCGCAGGAATCTAGCCAACTCACTGGTGAGCTGGAAAGCCTGCGCAAGAAGTTGGCGGAGGCGGAGAAGACGGCTGCCGAGGAAATCTCCAAGCAGACTTCTCGCGCCCAAACTGCTGAGGACGCGTTGGCGGCTCATATGATTGAGCTGTCCGCTTTCCATAACTCGGCCCTTGGTAATTTCTCACTCCTTACTTTGATTTTGCCATTTTGCTTAGCCTGAGCCAAACTGATGGTTTCATTTTTGATACAGTTCCCGCCGGTTTGGGCGACGACAAGGTTGTCAGCCCCCGCCTGGATCGCCTTGCGCGTCTATGCGAGCTGATCACCGAGACTTTGGCAGCGTCCAAGCGGTTTGCCGCCAAGTTCTTCATCTCCTCTGGCAGTCAGGAACCTACCGAATTCATCGACGTGCCCAATATGTTGGAGCAGGCTACCAAGCTGCACAAGAGCTCGCTGAAGTCGGCGGCGCGGGGTGGTGCCAAGACTGCGCTTGGACTATTCATGGCGCACTACCCCGAGGCGGAGATAGAAGCCGTCACCAAAGGCATGCCGTCTACATATGAAGACGGCAACGAGGTCGAGCCGGCCGCTGTTCTGGACAGCGTTGCCGGCTACGCCACGCGTGTTGCCGACATGGTGGATACTTCGATCTTCTACCGGCGCCATCCTGTGCCTGCCGCAGGGGAAGCTGGAGCTGCCTGCACGGCCGAGGCGAAGGGGAGTGACAGTTCTGGGGCTGAAGTTGTCAGCCCCCAAGCCTGATGTAGATGCTCCCCCGAGCCGTAGTTTCCTTGCCTTCTTCTGACATGATTTGCCAGCCCCTGAAACAATGCAACTTTAACTTGTAATATTTGTATATACTTTTGTTGCTGCTCTGCTAGGCGAGAAACTAGCTGACAAGTTTTTATTTTGCCTTATTTATATGGCTCGCCTTAATTTTACCCTGACTTATATATTTGACTTTTTGTATGTTGACGAACCTCAGCCGGTAACTTTAGCTGAAACAAACAGGGCTAGGCCATGCGTTTAGGATCAGAGACCAAAGCCAACATGTTGGTGCCAAAGACATACTACTAGACGAACCACACATAAGTAATCAGAGGTGAAGGAATTAGACGGCGCAAAAAGTTTATTTTTGCTTTAGGTTGGCTCGAAAGATGCAAGTATCTACCAGTTTGAACCTTTGCACGGAGCTAGAAAAATAAGTAACTTAGATACATAGGGGAAATATGATTGCAAGAAAAGACAAAAGATGGCATGCTTCTCAACACAGATGAGGAACCATAGACTTTTATTTCATAATCATATATAACTTATTACAATTATAAATTGCTAAGTGTAGAAAGGACGTAGCTGCTCAATATTCCAAGGCCGTCTTGTTTGTTCGAACGGATCGTCAATGCCTCTTTTGCGCTTGGTTCCCCTTTTTCCTGCCGCCTTCTTGCGCCTCTTCTTTTCTTCTTCGTCGCGGATGTCGGCCAGGTAGTAGGAACCATTGAGCAGCGCCTTTGTCACTATGAACGGTCCTTCCCATGGCGGGGATAACTTGTGCAAACCTTTTCTGTCTTGAATTAGGCGGCGAACCAGGTCACCTGTTCTGAAGCTTCGTTTTCGCACTCTCCGGCTATGATAGCGGCGAAGTTGTTGCTGGTACAAGGCGGAGCGATGTAGAGCGACGTCTCTTTCTTCGTCTAGCAGGTCTAGGCTATCCTGTCTTGCACCTTCTACGTCTTGCTCGATGTAGGCTTGAACTCTTGGGGAATCGTATTTCATGTCGGTGGGTAGCACCGCCTCAGCGCCATATACTAAGAAGAAAGAAGTGTAGCCGGTAGACCTGTTTGGCGTTGTGCGCAAACTCCATAGTACCGACTGTAACTCATCTGCCCAAGCGTCGGCTGCCCTGTGTAATGGAGCTTCGAGACGAGGCTTAAGTCCTGATAAGACTAGGCCGTTTGTACGCTCTACTTGTCCATTGGATTGAGGGTGTGACACGGATGCCAAATCAAGCCGGATACCCAGATCACTGCAGTATTCTTCTATGTCGCCTTGAGATAGGTTGCTGCCATTATCAGTGATAATGCTGTGTGGAACTCCAAACTGAGAGATAATTCCCCAGAGGAAATTGGTGGCTGTTTGCGCGTCAAGTTTGCTGATCGACTTAGCCTCGACCCATTTGGTGAACTTGTCGACAACGACCAATAGGTGGGTATACCCACCACGCGCCTTCTTGAAGGGACCCACCATGTCTAATCCCCAGACCGCGAACGGCCTGGTGATTGGAATTGTCCTTAGTTCTTGTGCCGGTAAGTGAGGTTGACGAGCGTACAACTGGCAGCCTTTGCATGTTTTTACGATGTTCTCGGCGTCTTCTTTGGCGGTAAGCCAGTAGAAACCTTGGCGGAAAGCTTTGGATACAATGAACCTGGCGGAAGCATGATGCCCGCAGGTGCCAATATGTATGTCTTTCAGAATTTCCCGGCCTTCTTCTGGCTGTATGCACCGCTGATAGATGCCGCACGTGCTTCGCTTGTATAGCTCGCCTTTTATTATTGTGAATGCCTTGGCTCGCCTTATGATCTGCCTTTTTAGCACCTCATCGTCCTCCGGCAACTTGCTGTCGATTAGAAAATCGAGATATGGGACAGTCCAATCCGGCTGTATCGAGTAGACAGCGAGACTTGCCGCTTCTACCGGTTCTTCTGCATCGGGGTCCATCAAATCGGCGCCTTTAATGGATGGCTTGTGCAAATGTTTCAGGAAAATATCTTTTGGTACCTTTTTGCGTTCTGACCCTAGTCTGGCAAGTGTGTCTGCCGCCTCGTTCTCAGCTCTTGGAACATGCCGGACTTCGTAGCCCGCGAAGTTTTTGCGAATTCGTCAACATTGGCTCTGTATGCCGCCATTGTTGCGCTTTTCGCATCCCATGTTCCGCTTACTTGCTGCGTGACCAAATCTGAATCGCCATAACAGAGGATTCTTTTGACGCCGAGGTCGTTTGCCACGTGTAACCCATGAAGCAAAGCTTCTTACTCGGCAACGTTGTTGGTTGCTGTGAAGTTGATTTGCAACACGTAGCTAAGCTTGTCACCTTTAGGCGTGCGTAGAACGACTCCAGCCCCCGAGCCTTTGAGCATCTTTGATCCGTCAAAGTGCATGACCCAATATTCTGATTCGGGGAGTGTCGTTTCCTCCATGGCTTCTGTCCAGTCGGCGACAAAATCTGCAAGCGCTTGAGACTTAATGGCGGTCCGTGGCTTATAGACTATATCAAAGGCGGCAAGTTCGATGCCCCATTTGGCAACTCGACCTGTTGCCTCTGCATTGTTGATTATGTCTCCCAACGGTGCCTTGCTGACTACTGTCACTGTGTGCTCCTGGAAATAATGCCTAAGCTTTCTGGCGGCGAAGAATACACCATAAGCCAGCTTTTGGTAATGCGGATACCTCTGCTTGGAGGCGGAGAATACTTCACTGATGAAGTAGACCGGTCGTTGCTCATACGTCGCGGCTTCGTTCTCCTTTCTTTCCACAGCCAAGACAACGCTGACAACAGCTCATGTTGCCGCGATGTATACCAGCATTGGTTCCTGTGATCGAGGTGCTGCCAATATCGGAGCGGATATGAGGGCCTCCTTAAGTTGTTGTAAGGCTGCGTCTGCCTCTGCTGTCCACTCAAAGTTGTCGGATTTCTTCAATAGCCAGTAGAGAGGCATTGCCTTTTCCCCTAGGCGGCTTATGAAACGACTAACGGCCGCTGCCGATCCGGCTAGACGTTGCACGTCCTTCAGACAAGTAGGTCTAGATATGTTTTGGATGGCCTTGATCTTCTCCGGATTAACCTAGATCCCTCGTTCTGAGACGATAAACCCGAGCAGTTTGCCGGCTGGAACGCCGAAAACACACTTGGCGGGATTGAGTTTCATCTGATACCTCCGGAGATTCTGAAAAGTTTCTTCCAAATCCTCTAGGATATCTGCCTTCTTTTTTGACATCACCGCGATGTCGTCTACGTAGACGTGAACATTGCGGCCGATCTGTTCGTGCAGGCAATTATGCATACAGCGCTGGTATTTTGCCCCTGCATTCTTCAGGCCAAAAGGCATTGTGATGTAGCAGAAAGTCCCGTATGGAGTGGTGAAAGATGTTTTCAGCTGATCCGACTCTCTCATCTTGATTTGATGGTATTCTGAGTAGGCGTCCAAAAAACAAAGCAACTCGGAGCCTGCTGTGGAGTCTACGACTTGGTCAATTCTAGGCAGCGCAAAGGGATCCTTTGGGCAGCACTTGTTAACACCGGTATAGTCAATACACATCCTCAACTCTTTATTCTTCTTTGGAACAAGTACAGGATTTGCCACCCAATCGGTGTGCACAACTTCTTTTATGAAATTGGCGGCCTTCAGCCTATTTATTTCCTTTCCTATAGCCTTGCGTCTCTCATCTCCAAAGCGTCTTGTTGCTTGTTTCACCGGCTTGGATCCTTTTATGACGTTGAGTGGGTGCTCGGCAAGTTCCCTCGGTACACCAGGCATGTCGGAAGGCGACCATGCAAAGATGTCATGATTCTCACGGAGGAACTCGACGAGCGCACCTTCCTATTTGCTGTCAAGGTTGGAGCCGATGACGACTTGCTTAGACTTGTCGCCTGGGATGAGGTCCGCCTTTTTGGTGTCTTATGAAGCTTCAAAGGTCTTCTTGACATCAATCTTTGGCTTGGGCATGGAGTTGTCAGAATCCGCCCCAAGTAGTGCGAGTTCTTCCTTGTGGATGACGGCTTCTGCGAAGGTAGCCATACCACGTTCACACTCCTTGTCTTTCTTAAAGTTGCCGGAAATCGTGATGGTTCCGTTTTCCCCCGGCATTTTAAGCTTGCTGTATATGTAGCACGGACTTGCCATAAATTTGGCGAAAGCCGGTCGTCCGAAGATTGCATGATAGGCGCTTTTGAAGGGGACAACTTCGAACCGGAGGAACTCTGAGCGGTAGTTCTCTTTTGGTCCGAAAGTTACCTTCAGCCTAATGCTCCCCATTGACTTTGCTTGCCTGCCGGGCATTATGCCGTGAAAAGTGAGGTTGCTGTGGTCCAGCTGATCCTCTGACAGGTTCATGCGGCTTAGTGTGTCGTAGTACAGGATGTTGAGGCTGCTGCCGCCATCCATGAGTACCTTTGTGAGTCTGAAGTTGTCGACAATGGGATCGACGACGAGGGCGTACTTGCCTGGGTGAGGAACGTGATCAGGGTGGTCGGACCGGTCCCAAGTGATCGTTGCTTCCGACCAGTTCAAATACTGAGGGACGTCCGGCATTGTCGCGTTGAGTTCGCGCATTTCCGCCTTATCCGCCTTAGCCGAGGGCGTGCCGACAAAGCATACAAGAGATTCTTTAACCTTCGGATATGGCTTCTTTTTCTTGGCGGTCACGTCATCCTCGCTTGAGACAGACATGTCGTCGTCATCCTCATCCTCCTTGTTGTCTTTCTTGTCGTTCTTCTTTGACTTTTTTGACTTCCAGCCGACTGTAGGGTCCTTTTTGAAGTCGTCCATGAAACGACATTCGCCAAGCATATGGTTGACCTTGCCGAGTGAGGCGTGGATAGGGCACGGCAAAAGTTTTGCCTGCTCATAATTGATTCGCGCCGCCTTAGGCCCTGAGCCGGCGTCGTGATTATCTTTCTTATTCTTCCACTTCTTTTTGCCGACATTCCCTTGGAATGCGACAGCTACTTCGTTGGAAGGTCCGGCTTTGTCATCCGCCGCCTGCTTGCGCTTGTTGTTCCGTTTTGGCATGATGTTGACGTCTGGATCATCGTCCCGGGCGTCGTCATCCGCCGCCGCATATTGGGCGGATAGGTTGAGCATCTCGCCAAGGTCCGTGATTTGCTCGCGGACGAGCCGATGACGGAGCAAGGACTTCTTCTGCAGGCCCGTGTAGAAGGCGTGGATAGCCTGTGCGTCCGAAACACCATGACAGTTGGCTTTTTCGGATATCCAATGGCTGACAAAGTCTGTCATGGTTTCGTCCGGCTTTTGGATACAGCGTTGCAAATCCATGTAGATATTTGGACGCTTGTATGTTCCTTGGAAGTGCTGGGAGAAAACCTTTTCCATGTCGTACCAGCTGTGGATAGACTTTTCAGGAAGGTTGTCGATCCAAGCCCTTGTCGTGCCTTCCAACATGAGAGGTAGATAACGGACGGCAATATAGCTGCTCCCGCCGGCAATTTCTATGGCCATGGCATAGTCGGCTAGCCATGAATCCGGCTTAACGAGGCCGTTGTACCTAGAACAATTTTTTGACACTGATGTCATGTCCTTAGGGAACGGCTCTCTGCGGATGGCGTCGCCGAAGCACTTTGGTCCAGAATATAACGGCTCCTTTCCTCTTGATATGTCTTGTAGGCGGTGACGTGCGTCTTTTGGATCGAGTTGCCGCGCGCCTCTGTTTGCGTCTGGCTCGTCCTGCGCTGCCCGGCTTATGCTGCGCCTGGGCCGTTCTGCCTCCTCTTTCCTCTTGCTGCCGGTGCTACGCTGCGGAGACCGACTTCGACCTCTCCTGGGAGGGTCGTTACCGGCATCTTTCCTAGGCGGCAGTCTATTGTTCCGGCTATCGCCATTGTCGCGTCTTGGTTGGGCTGGAGGTGGCAGGTCTCCCCTGCTTCCTGTCCTTGAATTCTCGTCCCGCCTTGGTTTTGGCGGTGGCGTCTTCTTTAGAGGTGGTGTTGCCTTCCTTTTGTCGCCATGGCTACTGGAGCCAGACGGGCCTTCGGGGTCGTCGCCAGGTGCAACTTTGCACTTTCCTGACTTAGACTCTAGGTCTCCCCCGCGAGCATCCGCCATGTGGCCGGAGGAATCAGCGCGAGCTTGTTGTTCTAGGGCCTTGCTCACGAAGTGTCTTGCATTGGCCAGCTTTTCCTCCGCCGTGTAAGTTTTGTCGTCCAGGATATCTAGCGCGGCAGCCGCGTTGAGGACGGGGGTGCAGAAAACAACATCTCCCCTTCTGTCCACGCGATGTGGTGCCGTACGCCAGTCGAACCCGAGATCTTGAGCCGCTCTCGTTGCGCGTGTTGGCGGCTCCTTGTCACGGCGGTTTTTTGATGACCTTTTTTCCTCAAAGAGTTGCCGGCTTGTTTTGGCCGACATCTTCTCCTGTTCTTTCTCGATCTTCTTCGCAAGGCTCTCAACGTGCTCCTCTCTTTTTCGCAGGAAGTCAGAGTGCTTGAGCATGTTAATTCTAAGCTCTTCCACTTCGTCGAGTGGGGTGTCTTTATTCACCGGAGTATTCATGATCTCGTCTACTTCTTTGATGACGGAGAGCAAATCCGTGGGTTTGCTGCTGCCGCCTTTCTCGAGGCCAGTTTTCTTCTTCGCACGCACCTTGTCGGAACTTTCAATGAGTTGACCGGCAGTGGTGTCGCCGGCATCTTCCACCGTCTTGTTTTGCGCTTCCGAAGCAACTGGGGTTGTCTCGTGACCGACGACAACCATCATAGCCATCTTGTCAGGCATGTCAGTATCCGCTGTGCCCTCCGAAGGAGCCGGATTACCACTGGAAAAGCGGGTTTTGATCTTCTCTTCGAAGAGACTAGCATCATCATCAGAGTCAGAGTCTACGTTGACTTGAACGGTAGATCTGGATCCGGCATCTGACGTCGCATCCTCCTGGAGAGCAGGGAGGATTGACTCAGGATCGTTGTTTTCCGGCTGAGAGTCTGATCCCAGTCCGACAACTCCGACGAAGTGGAAATCAGATTTGGCCGACTCCTGGGAGAAGGCGGATTCAGATCCATCTTGTCGGTCGACTGCTTGGTCGAAGGGTTGGTGGGTCGGGTTGTAGAAACGCGGTAGGCCGTACGCCTCTGGCGTATACCCGATGAAGACGTCAATCCCTCCGATCGGTACGATTGCGCATCCGATAAGGTAGTCGTCCGCCGGGAGCCAGGACTCATCCGAGTTGACGTAGCTGTGGCCGCCATGCCTTGTGACGCGACCGACGGCGATCTGCTTGCCCACGCCACCAAGTGTTCCCGCCTGGAACGTGACGCCAGGAACCTTATGCCCCACGGTGGGCGCCAACTGTCGTGGTATCGTCATAATTGATAAGAGACGGGGATCCTCTAGCCTACGTATGGATTGTGGGGAAGAAGGTTGGTGTCGTCGAGGACGGGATTGAACAAGGCGAGTTTACCTAGCTTCGGATCCCGCAGCGTTGGCGAGATCCTACGTGCTGCTATAATTTACTATGAGGCAATAGCCGTGAACCGGTTACAATGTGTATGATGCGTATTGAAGCGTGCCCTAAAGGCTTCCCGGTGGCCGGCTTATATAGGCGGCCAAACCCCAGGATACAAGGCAAGTACTTGTCCGGCAAGTAATCAGAGTCCTAGACCTAGCCGGCTTAGTTGCCGCCTTCCGTCTTGGGCTTTGTGGCTTGATGGGCTTCGGCCTTACGCCTTCTTGGACCGTCCGCCTACTTCCTTGTACGTCAGCTATCTGGGCCGTCCGGCAGGGTTCAGCCTTACCACCCTTGGTCCACCCTGAACTAGCCGGATTGATCCATGTCGGAGATACCCCTAGTTGATATATCCCCAACAAAATACATATCATTTACTACTCCTGTAGTTAATGCCCACATGAACACAACAACATATCATAATTAATACTCCCTCCATTTCTTGATATAAGGTGTCCAATGTTTTTAGAAAAAATACAAAATATAAGGTGTATTGCTATAAGTAGACAATTTTATTCATCAAAGAGCAAGTCAAAATGTGGAACAGAGGGATTTGACCTATTGTTTTTAATCTGTGACTATTAGAAATTCTTCTCTTGGTTTTTGTTGAAACAAAATGAGTGCGCTCGTATGTAAAATACTGGCATGTTAATATCCGTGCCAAAACCTTAGACACCTTATATCATGGAACAAAGGGAGTAGTAATTAATAAAACCTGTCATGGAAATATGACACTTGGTACATAGTCTCATTGAGAATAATCATGCATGGAGTATGTGGCTCCCCTAAGGATAGGGTGGCATTCATCACCCCATTTGTACACGCCCTCACTCATTTTGTCTACATGTTCATGATGTTTACAGTTCGCCGTATGGTTGCCTTCCTTTTAAAGGGCTTCTTTGAATTGTAGGAATTTAAAATGATTTTTATAGGATTCCAATCCTTAGAGGTTTAAAGGAATGATGCTATCAAAATCCTATGGACTGGATTCCTTGCCTCAGTTTTATAGGAATTTAAACATTCACTTGAACCTCATTTTTAGACTCAAATGTGTAGGATCGAGTCACTTTTCTTGTGTTTTTTCTACGTTTCATCTAAACGGCTTTCCCTGTAATTTTCATACGTTTTACAATCCTTTGTTTTACACTAGTAAATCTGTAAGATTCCTCTAATTTCTTATTCCTTTGTTTTTCAATCATGTAATCCAAAGCATTCTTACATACATCAAAGACTGTTGGGAACCACAACATAGGGCACTTTACTTGTTACATATGCAAGAGAGTGTGTAATTGTCCTCGCTCATACTTATACAGCTGCTCAAAATTCATATATAAAATGATTATCTCAAATAAATCAGTGACCACTTTTATGTAAAGATTTCTCGCAATAATGATGTATATCCCAGGCAGGTCTTTTTCCTAAGCTGCATATGATAGCGCTAACCTATATGAATCTCAAAATAGCAACCTATATGAATGATGTAGTACAGGAGGATGAATTGATGATTATGCAACGTGGAATATTTTTTCTAGCTGTGGCGATCTCCGGATCGAACGTGATTCATCAACGGTCATTCCTTGTTCTTTGTCTGCTAGACAAATATGTTCTTCTAGATCCGTTCAACAACTTCCGTCTGCAACCAACAACGTCAGGCCGGTTCAGGAATGAGTGGCAGGGACGTTGTGTCGTCGACATGGCCTAGAGGTTTAAGACGAAGGGCATCTAAATTTTTTGTTTGAATTTTCGTTTTTGTTATGGTGCTTTGTACTGTTCCACGTTTCCAGGGTCCTTTTGTAAAACAAAACAGCCAATTGGTCAATCATGGCTGGGATATTTATTCTTTGAAGCATTTTCATCCATCCGCCATTGGATAAGTCATCTCGAATAAACAGGTTTTTTTTCTTTGCTAGACTTAAGAGCTGGAAGCGTTGGTTTAGCGCTAGCAAATCAAATATTTCAATAATTTCTTTTGCCACATAATCTAGGTGGAAAGTGAAGAATTCCCAAACAAGATTACAATGCTCTAACTTCTCTCTCCACATTCTTCTTGACTAATTCTTGGGCCTTAGAAAAGTGAATTCTCATGTTTTCATTAGGGATTGAAACCGGTCTTCACAAACATGCGCACTCCGTTTTTTAATATAAAATGTTGTAGTTATTACACATGTTGTCTAAGACACACAAAAATGAGTGAATATGAATACTAAAATATGTCTAGATATAAGTTTAAATATATAAATGTGAAAAAGGTTAAACCGCCTTATATTAAAAAACAGAGGTGGTAGATCTTATGTATATATCATGTATATGATATTATGATTTGAGTAACCCATTTTGTATTTATTTTGGCACCCTTATTTCCTTATTTTTTTAAACTAACGATAACCTATTTTTTTATTTTTTTCATATATATATATATATATTATTTCAACAAAGAGTACACAATTATAAAAACAATACTAAAAGAGACGAGCAAATCTATGAGATTTTTTTTTTTCATGACATAATTTTTTACTTTTTTAAATACAGCCGTAGAACAATGTAGAATACACTGAATCACAGGCTGTGAATACAAATGAGAGTTCTCCCCTTTCAATTTTGACCCGCAATATCAAGACTTCGTGACTCAAACGACTTTGCAAAGTGGAGTGCTGATCGTCACGCGTCGAACAGCTTCTTAGATCCAACGGCTGAGCTCTCTTCACTGCGCTTCCACATGTCCTTCCTCCGGCTCCGGCGCCTCCTCTCTACCGTGGCCGCCGCCGCCCACGGCCCACTGCCGATCCGCGTAGGCTTGACGGAATCAGCCGGCCGCGGAGTCTTCGCTACCCGCCCCATCGCCGCAGGCGAGGTCCTCCACTCTGCGCAGGCCCTGCTCTGCCATCCGTCCCGCTCACTCCTCCACGAGGTGAGCGCCCCTCCATTTGCTTCTGGCCACCACCTCTGACCTCTCCCCCTAGACCAGGGCTACACCTACACATTCGCCCGGAATGGGATAGACTAATTCGGATTGGTCTCAGGTGTGCCACAGCTGCCTCAGGAGGAAGGCGGGCAAGGGCGACGCCAGCGGGGGCTGCTACTTCTGCAGCGACGCGTGCCGAGAACATGCTCAGGTGAATCACCCTAGTTAGGTGCTTCCCGTCCTTGGGACGCTTCCTACTATCTTTTGATTGTACCAGTGCTCAAGCATCAAGATTCAATAGGGGTTAGTGGGGGTGGTAGTCCTAGTCATTTGTACAGTTTCAGTAAGGATAGTGTATGCTATACTTTGTTCTAGTGTGAGCATAGAAGTCTTCCTAGAATTCTTGAAGAGTTCGTGCGATTTTTCATAGCACGCTTAAGTTCATTGTAAAACATTTCTAATTCTCCTTAATTTAGAAGGTGCGTGGTTCTCTCTTTCAAGCATCTAACGGTAACAAGATGTGTGGTTTCTTCCTGTTCAGGGATTCCATGGCATTGAAAAGAAGGTGGATTGGTCCTTGTTAGACGACCACTGCAGGTATGTTGATACTAAGTACTAACACATACCATCTTGATCTAGATTTGCACATCCTGACTTCTTCTAGATTTGTTTTGTTCTTGTTACGGCATTACAATTCCGCTATACGCACAATTGTAAGATTTAACATTCTGTGTTCTTGTTTGCTCTGAAGTTTGCGAGGTCTGAAGTACCCATACATGGTCAAGCGGCTAGCTTGCATGGTTATATCAGGAGCTGTTGATGCAGACTGTCTTGACATTCTTCAGCCAGCCCGTTTGCATCAGGAACAAATTACTGAGGTACCATTTTTGATGGGTTGAGTTTTTTTCTCTCTCGGGAATGGAGTTTAGTTGTTCTTACCCTTTGTGTAGAACATCCTTGCTTATGTTCTTTTCAGAACAAAGTCAAATGGCACTCACATTTTTCTTGCTCTATGATGTTATATGGTTGGCTGCTTATATGGACAATTGGAATATTACAGATGGAGGAGGAGTTCGAATTGCTGGATTCCACTTTTAGGGAGGCAGGGTTTCGGGAAGAGCTCGCCGCTTGTATCCTTTATATCTTATTCCAGTCCCATCAGTCATCTGGTTTCCCTAGAGTTAATCTCTCATGACCAAATTATGAATGGCAAGTTGCCAACATACGCTAAGTAATAACACCTAGGCTTTTGAATTAACTCTGCTATTTGGAAGACGGAGCGGAAACTTCAACACCACACTTTCACAGTTCTTTTTCTTTGACAATATTAGTTTTCACCAAACAATGGTACATCAACGTACTTGCAAGAATACGTGTAAATGCATTCCGTATCGAATTGCTTGCAACTTCATATGAGGATCTTCTATCCTCAGCGATAGCCTCGGTAGCGTGTGATGCATCAGTTGGCAATGCTGTGTACATGCTCCCCTCGTTCTACAATCATGACTGTGGTATGGCTCTTTACATTTTCATCAGTTGGCACTGTTGTCTATAGCCCCCCCCCCCCCCCCCTGTTCTACCTATCATGCCAGTGGTATGGATCATCAGATAATCCTTTGGACGGAACAAAAGAGAGCAATATGTAATGCTTTCACAGTTTTTTCCTCTTTGGAAGCAAGAATTTTGTTGCTGCATTCACTGTTATTTCAGTACTCACTCCACCTTATATCCATAATGAATGTATTTCTTTTATTGTTTCTTGATGCTCCAATGTATTAAGTTTTCTTTGACATCTTTGGTTGCTTAATCAATTGAGGTTTAAAAAGTAGCATATGTTCTATTTCTTGAATATCACTTATCCGCTTTTTTTTCAAATTCACATTCTTTCATGTCGACTTGCAGATCCAAATACACACATAGTTTGGCTGGAAAATGCAGACGCTAAATTGAAGACCCTTCGTGATATCGACGAAGGTATAGATAAGTGTGGTAGTACTTATTTAGCCATTGTCCCTTGTGAACATTAAAAACAAAACAATGAAAAGCGAAATCGGTGATGAGATAACTACCTATATCTTGATACTCTTCTGTTGCATCTGTCATAGGTGAAGAGTTGTGTATCTGCTACATTGATGCCAGCATGGATGTCAATGCCCGTCAAAAGATTTTGGCTGAAGGCTTTGGCTTCCAGTGCCGTTGTCTCCGGTGCTTATCTGGAGATTAGAATTCAGGTTTCACCTGCGATTTTTTTACTCGAGATGCGAGCACCTTGTAGTGTGGTTGTTAAATAACAGCAGGAAAATTCCTATTTATTAGGTAAAGTGTCACCGTGTTGTGGTATCGTTCATCTAATCCACACAAGGTGGCTGACCTGAGGACTACCTCTGCAAGCATCTGATGAAGCCATTAGGTAGCAGTGCAATTGACCTTGCTTGCAGGTGCTGGTGTCAACTGTCAAGATGTGTCCAGTGCAAACTAGTAGAGTCCAAATACGAAATGTTGTTGATTAATACTGGAGGCCACCCATGGCGCAAACTAGTTAGGGTTTTATTTTAGTTAAGCTTATTTGTCTTAGTTTTTATTTTATTTTGTGGTCTATGTGCAATTATTTACAATCCCAAGTTACGGAAAAAACGAAATGGGTCGCCCATTGGGTGCACCGGTGGACAAGGGGTGTCCGTGGCGGCACCCAAATGGAACAAAACAGACACATTTTTTGTCTGTTTGGGATTGGCTCGTTGGAGTTGCGATTACCCATTTCCTGAGAAAGAAAGCTTAAGGTGTTGTGGCAACTGTTGCTGTCAAATGTCCTCATATCTGCATATCAAACGCTGCACGTACAGTCCCAACATGGCTTGTGCTGTTGGGCACCTGCAATGTTCCGACCTGAGTAGAAGTATACCAGAAGTGGCCATCCCCAATCAGGTTATCATGACAGTTGGAGCACCGAGGCCAAGTGGGCCGGCCGGTTTGCCTCTGTGCGGTGCAGCATCGATCGGCCATCAGGTTGGTGCGATATCGAGTTGTGCAGCAGGATTGTGGATGAACGCAACACAGCAGTCAGCACTAGCACTAGGCACTAGGCACATGCATTGCTCGCTGGTGGTGGCCATCCAAGTGCGGTGGTATCCATCGGCGTCAGTAGAGCTCACTCGCTTTGCAGTCCCCTCGCAGATGTTCTCCGTTTTTGTCAGTTCTAATAGCATCTTCAATTGGATTATGTTAGAATTTGGGCCCATGAGTGGAAAGCCCAATAGCAATTTCTGAAATCTCAAAGCCCATGAAAAAATGGCAGCTCACATGAGAGTGGAGTGGGAGCTAAAGTTTAGTCCCACATTGCTAGTTTAAGAGGAGTGGCACCACCTTATATAGTGGAGTGGAGTGATACTTGGTAAGCTTGTGAGAACATGAGGCTCTCTCACGCGCTCCTCCTCCTCCGCCGCCGCTCGCACGCACGCACCGCACCGCACCGCACCGCACCGCACCGCACCGCACCGCACCGCCCGTCACGGTGCCCGAGCTTTATTTTTGCAGTCTGGGAAAAACGGTTTGGACGGACGCGTCACAGATAGTCGGTTTGGGTCGCTCCCGGATCGTGGGCTACTGTAACCGACCTAAACGTGCGCGACGTGGGCTTGGCCCATGTTGTACCCGTTAGGGTTTTCCCTAGACGTGCTATATAAAGTCGGGCACTGCGTGCGCTGCAAAGTACCCGAACCAATCTAGGTTTGCCACCTCGTGCCTTGCGCCGCAACCGTAGTCTACTCCATCCCATGGTGGGGGCGATAGTGTCATATTATGCTTGTATGTTGACGACATACTAATTTTCGGTACAAGCATGATAGTGATAAATGAGGTCAAGTCTTTCTTGTCAAAGAGCTTTGATATGAAAGATCTGGGACAAGCTGATGTGATTCTGAACATCAAGCTGATTAGGGATGAGAGTGGGATTACGTTAACGCAATCACACTATGTTGAGAAGGTCTTGAGCCGATTCGGCTTTATAGACAGCAAGCCTTCTCCAACACCCTATGATCCCAGCGTGACACTCAGAAAGAACAAGAAAGAGACGAGAGATCAATTAAGGTACTCTCAAGTGGTCGGTTCACTCATGTACCTTGCGAGCGCGACGAGACCTGATATCTCTTTTGCTGTGAGCAAATTGAGCAGGTTCATGTCTAACCCGGGTACTGATCATTGGCATGCACTTGAAAGGGTCATGCGCTATCTGAACGGTACAATGAGTTACGGGATTCACTATTCAGGGCACCCTGCTGTGCTTGAGGGATATTGTGATTCGAACTGGATCTCAGATGTTGATGAGCTCTACGCCACAAGTGGATATGCGTTTATTCTTGGTGGTGGCGCAGTATCATGGAGGTCTTGCAAACAGACCATATTGACGAGGTCAACCATGGAAGCAGAACTTACTGCGTTAGATACAGCTTCTGTTGAGGCAGAATGGCTGCGTGAGCTCTTGATGGACTTGCCGGTGGTTGAGCAACCATTACCGGCCATCCTTATGAACTGTGACAACCAAACGGTTATTGTCAAAGTGAACAGTGCTAAGGATAACGCGAAGTCATCAAGACACGTTAAAAGACGTTTGAAGTCTGTCAGGAAATTGAGAAACTCCGGAGTAATAACTGTTTCGTATATTCAAACAGACAAAAACCTGGCAGATCCCTTTACGAAGGGACTATCACGTAATGTGATAGAGAGTGCATCGAGGGAGATGGGGTTGAGACCCGTGAGCGTTACTCCATAGTGGTAACCCAACCTATGTGATCGGAGATCCCGTGAATTAGGACCTGGGAAGAACAAGCTAGTGGTGTGACAGAGGAGAGTTATAACCTAACCCTCTCTATGTTAAGATGCACAACTCTCAAAATCTGTAAGGCAGGTTGGCTGCATGCCTTAATGTGGTTCTGTTGGCTATTCATAGCAAAGATGCTGTTCTACAGAGCATTCTTGAAAGAACACACCTATATGAGTCAAATTGTTAAACGTCGCAATTTATGAGATTTGGGTGATCTCTAGTAAACTCATGAAGAGACCAGGTAGTATGACGCATATGCTACACCCGCGGGGTAGGCTACTGGCAGCCAAGTACCAGTTATGATTTTGTGTGAAATCTAGAAGCACCAAACTTGCAATTCAAGGTTCGTCCATTGTTCAAGTTGCCAATAGACGTAGCTCAAGGTTCTAGGCAGAAGTTCAACTTAACAGTCTCTGCTGAAACACTGGTATATAAACAAGACTCGAGGTCTGGCAAATATCTCTAAATGGGATTTGAGATCTGGTGGGGGATTGTTAGAATTTGGGCCCATGAGTGGAAAGCCCAATAGCAATTTCTGAAATCTCAAAGCACATGAAAAAATGGCAGCTCACATGAGAGTGGAGTGGGAGCTAAAGTTTAGTCCCACATTGCTAGTTTAAGAGGAGTGGCACCACCTTATATAGTGGAGTGGAGTGATACTTGGTAAGCTTGTGAGAACATGAGGCTCTCTCACGCGCTCCTCCTCCTCCGCCGCCGCTCGCACGCACGCACCGCACCGCCCGCCCGCCCGCCCGCCCGTCCGTCACGACGCGCCGCGGGTTGCGGGAATCTCGCCGAGCCGAGCTTTATTTTTGCAGTCTGGGAAAAACGGTTTGGACGGACGCGTCACAGATAGTCGGTTTGGGTCGCTCCCGGATCGTGGGCTACTGTAACCGACCTAAACGTGCGCGACGTGGGCTTGGCCCATGTTGTACCCGTTAGGGTTTTCCCTAGACGTGCTATATAAAGTCGGGCACTGCGTGCGCTGCAAAGTACCCGAACCAATCTAGGTTTGCCACCTCGTGCCTTGCGCCGCAACCGTAGTCTACTCCATCCCGAGCGCCGGCGTGCACCGGCGAACGGGACAGCAGGTCTCCGGAACCCTCGTCCTTGTGATCCTGTACGGGAGAGGGCGAATAAGGTTTTTGGGAAGCGCTCCGCGCGACTGCTCTCAAGCTCTTCATCACGGCTCGCCTTCCTGTACGCTCGTCGGACTCGCGGGCTGCTCGTCAACAACGTCGCCATCGCCTTCAGGAAGCTGCTGCCGAAGCTGCCGCCGTCGCTGCTGCTGCTGCAACAACTACGACGACTACTACGACTACTACGACTACTTCATCTACAGTTGTTCGGTATGTTCATCACGTGCCGATGTGCCGATTTAGTATGTCCATGCATGTAGACGTTTTGCTGCTGTTCATGTTAATTAATACATCTAGTATTTGCGAGATTAACATGCTAGTAGCTGCTGTTATAATGTTAAATATACTGAAATTAATCATGGAAATTGTGCCTAATAATCCAACAGATTAGGCAAATTCCGTTCCTGTTTGTCCACGGACAGGGCCAGACAACCACCAAATATTTGCCTTCTACAATCATAACCCTCAAAGTTTTCCCTCACATTCATGCAAAGGCATGCAACATCGATCACACAATTCACAATTCATCGCCAATTCAAAATAAGTTAGCTGCATTAACCGAGTTTTGAGACAAAATAAAATCTAACAATTCATACATAACCGATTACAAGAATGAGTCGATTGTCCAGTCTCCTCTACCGATTTGGACGAGGCTGCGTCCACAAGGTACACGATGGAGTGTCCATCTCCATCTCTGCTTCTTCCTCTCGCCACAGACGAGGCGAGAGGGGTGAATGGTCTCGGTGGTGGGAGATGGCGACGGAGCAAGAGGCGGTTAGGTGTGATTTGGAGATGTTTTAATTGGGTTTTTAAAACCTTCATTTTCTTGGATACTAGAAACATACCCTACACGTTGCGGCGGGAATTTTTTAATTTTTACTATTGTTTATAGAAATATACAATATATTACAAATATAGGAAGGCTAAATTATTTGACGTGGTTTTTTATTTGATGATAAAAAATAGGTGACATGAAAAATTGGATGATGAAAGGTAAAAGTTATGGATATATTGCATGCAAGAAAATGTAGGCTTTAATGAATATCAGTGGGATGACTTGAATATTTAGTTGGCTAAGAGAATAGATGATGTGGATAGTTTGCATGAGCTAGAAAATAATTATTGTATTAATGGGGTTTTGCTCTATAAGAGGTATAGATTTAACACTGAACACCGAATACAAAGCCTTTTATTCCTGTACATTGTGGCACATCTCAATCGAGGCCAGGGCGCCCAAATCCAGAGCAAAAGCCACTCAAATCCAGAGCCAAGACGCCGCTTTTTACCCATGTTCCGAACCTTCGCACAGCACGCAAAGACGCAAAAGAAAGCGAGGGACGGCAAAGAGACCGGCGCTCCGCCTTTGTTCCCCAAAAGCGAGGACTGACCCAACCCGATTAGCTGCTTGATCGCCGGCGCACGGTGGTGCGCCGCGCACAACCGCAACCATGCATGCATTCTCGTCAACCAACCAATAACCCGGTGCACCTTGCAACATTCTGTTCAGATTGGAGCAGTACCACACTTCTATAAATACAACATTCTGTTCAGTTCTTCCTGTCACTTAGCTAGTTAGCTTGATTACATCCATTGTTGATGCTGCTGCTCTACAACCCGTGTTCTCTGTTTTGTGGTAGTAGATAGCTGGGTTCAGACACCGGCGGCGGGTATGTGTCGCTTGTCCGCCAGGAGTTTCGCCGTTGTTGCTCCTGCTCTCCTAGTCCTCTTCTGTGCGGTTCTTCCATGCCACGCCAAGCTCTCGACCAAGTTCTACGCCAAAACGTGCCCAAACGTGGAGGCCATCGTGCGGTCAGTGATGGCGCCGGCCGTCGCCGCGGAGCCGCGGATGGGCGCCTCCATCATCCGGCTCTTCTTCCACGACTGCTTCGTCAACGTGAGTCAGTCCATCGATCGCACTCGTCGTCCTTGGCTCTGCATCTTCCCAAGCTTAACTAATACGTACGGGTGCGTTTCTTTGTACAGGGATGTGACGCGTCGATCCTCCTGGATGACACGCCGACGTTCACCGGAGAAAAGAACGCCGGCGCGAACGCCAACTCCGTCCGCGGGTACGAGGTGGTCGACGCCATCAAAGCCAAGGTCGAAGCCGCCTGCAAGGCCACCGTGTCCTGCGCCGACATCGTCGCACTGGCAGCTCGCGATGCCGTTAACCTGGTGAGTGCACAATCATCATCCCGCAGCCGGCCGGGGGTACCATACTTACACCTCGCTCGCGAACGTGTTACTGACGCATAGCTATCTGCACGTACGGCAGCTCAGGGGCCCGACGTGGAACGTGCCGCTAGGCCGGAAGGACTCGCGAACGGCGAGCCAGAGCGCCGCCAACGCCAACCTCCCAGGACCCGGCTCCAGCGCCGCGTCGCTCGTCTCGGCGTTCGCGGCAAAGGGGCTCTCGGCGCGCGACATGACGGCGCTCTCCGGCGCGCACACCGTGGGGCGCGTGCGCTGCCTCTTCTTCCGCGGGCGCATCTACGGCGACCCCAACATCAACGCCACCTTCGCGGCGATGCGGCAGCAGACGTGCCCGCAGACCGGCGGCGACGGCAACCTAGCGCCGTTCGACGACCAGACGCCGGACACCTTCGACAACGCCTACTACGCCAACCTCGTGGCAAAACGCGGGCTGCTGCATTCGGACCAGGAGCTGTTCAACGGCGGGTCGCAGGATGCGATGGTGAGGAAGTACGTCGGCAACGCTAAAATGTTCGCCGGCGACTTTGCAAAGGCCATGGTGAAGATGGGTGGCCTCATGCCGGCGGCCGGGACGCCGACGGAGGTCAGGTTCAACTGCAGGAAGCTTAACTAAAGAATGCATGGTTACGCATTGCCTGTTCTGTTTATGACTAAGATCACTAGATCAGATCATACACTTAGACTGTGACACGACTCGAGCAGGAGTATCATATCCTTCATTTATTATGGCCACCTGATAATCATGTCGTGTAGTTGTTCCGTGTTTGTTCAGTATTTCAGCAAAATCAAATACGTAGTGCAGCATGCACTTTACTGAAATAAAAGACGAGAACACACTGCTCTCCTTATTGTTGTGCGTCGGCCACACTAGTTGAACACGCTAAAAGTCCCGGACCGGGAGGGCTTTTTGTCCCGGGCATGCGACCGGAACAGCGTGTTCGGGACAAATAGCCTCCCCTACTTGTCCCGGGCACGCCACGGCCCGGGACCAACACGTGGCCAACTGGGATAGACAGAGGTTGGCTCTCATTTGTCCCGGTTCGTAATACGAACCGGGACGGTACTTATGATTTATTTTTTTCTTTTTTTGTTTCCTATTTTCTATTTTACTGATTCTTTTATGTTTCTGCTTTTTATATTTATTTTTTATTTCAAAAAAGATCGAGTTGCATATTATACGCTACTATATAGTATATATAATGAATACATAATTTTTTCCTCGGGATGGTCACATACTAGTAATACACGAGTTTAGAACCGTAAAATCATGTCTAAATATTTACAGCCGTAAGATCATGTTTAAATATTTACAACCAGAGATAATTACATGACAGAAGAGGCATTCAACCCTATTTTTTTCTTGGGATGGTCTTTTTCGGCTGGATTATACTGCAGTCTGCGCCTGACTTTATGACATAGTCAAGCAGGCCCGCAATTTCCTCCGCAATTGGTAGTAGGCGGTCTTTTGCATCAAGCCTGTTCCGGATCGTTTCAAACTAAAAAGTAGAGATCAACACCAATATATCAACCATCATGAAAATAATTCAATTTGAAAAGTGAACAAGTTTGAATAAATTGTTAACGTACGCCATTCCAGTCTGCCCCCTCATTGAAGTGAATTCGGATGAACTCGCAGACATAGAATCCACACAAATTGGTACCTTGTTGCTGCTTCGCGCACTTTATGAGAGAATAAGATAAGAAACCAATCAAAAAATAATCAAAAATATTGAAAAAATGGTATTGTGAGACTAAAATTAAAAATATGTATACGTGGAACCTAACTAGTACGGTTTACCTCTCGCCATTTAAAAGTGAGCTTCCGGACTATACCGACGTCCTTGTGGAAAGAGGTGAACTTGTCCCAAATCCTGAAGTTTACGGTATGGAAAATTAATAAAGAAGTTTACTAATTACGATATATTATTAGAAAAGACGAGGTCAATTGTGATAATGAACGAAATTAACTCTGGAGCATCTCTTTCGTGCCGCCGAACTTTTCTTCAGGTTTCGATAATGGGTCCAAGACATCAACGATTGTCTTTTCAACATCAATCTCAAATAATACCCACTGAAAACTGCCATATGTTTATATTTGTTAATAACTAAATCGTCAATTACATATACTTAACATCGAGTATGTATAAGAAAGTAAACAACTCACTCGAAGTTGAACGGAAAAATTATGGTGTTTTTGTAATGTTGCGCCACCAAGTAAGTAAGCAAAAGCTCCTCCGTATTCTCTGGGTAATGTAACAAACCATGATGATGAACTCGATTAGGGTCAATGAATCCAATCCTGTGATTGAGTCCTAATTTTCGAGATTGTATAATTTTTAACCTGCATAATAGAGTACAAAAGGAATATAGTGATGAGGATAATTACAAGCAATGAAAAAATAGTTGAGCTAGAGAATTAATGACATATATACATAATTTAATTACTTACATGCAAAAGGCACTCATGATAGATTTGTCGAGCGCGTCAAAATTGAATAACTGACATAATTCGCAATACTCGATTTGAATATCATCATCACCCGGGCCATAAAAATTCTTTGGAATTTTCCCATAGGGCCAGTCTCCTTGATTTGGAATTTTCCCATAGAGTCCAACGGTTTTGATCGGAGCGGCGTCGAGGAAGTAGTTCTTCACGTCACGGATCCACTTCTGCCGCGCCTTGCACGAAGGGTGACCCACACCTTGAACCGCATGCCTTCCTTCTTGTAGTAGTACAACTCGGACCGAGGCGGACGCGCGAATGGCTCCATAGGACCGGAGAAAAGGGAGGAGAGATGGTGTGTGGAGGAGCCGGAGAGATGGTGTGTGTAGGAGCCATACTGTGCATTTTATAGCGCCGGAGAGGCAGATGAATCGCCGGTCGGAGAGCTGAGGAATTTTTCCAGTCACGAACCGGGACAAATAGGTGTAAGCTGGAGCGCTCGGCGGGTGCTACCTTATTTGTCCCGGTTCGTGGCTGGAACCGGGACAAATGGGTGTCGCCTGGAGCGCTCGACGGGTTTTAGGCCCCATCTAGCAGTACGACCGGGACAAATGGGGTTTTGGAGTTTGGTCCTTTAGCCTGTTTTCTACTAGTGCCAGTGCAGCGCGGGATGTTGGCCATGACATGCGCAGCAGCGACGACTCAGCCAGGGCGGCGGCGACACCTTATACGCCGTCTGACAGGGCCAATGGCGGAGGAAGGAGGCAGGGAGCAACAGTCTGTGGTGGTCCTATGGTTGTTCAATGATTTCTCAACATGATGGGCTTGGTACGGTGACACCGTATACACCGTCGAACCGGATTCGCAACAAACTGTGTTATCACCTCTTATCTAAATATCTAAACCGAACCAAACCAATGAACTGGTGCCAGACGAGTTGGTTTGACAAACCAGCTGATACCACTCTAAATCGGCAAGAACTAGTCGGCCTTCTAGGCTAGGCATGATGTTGAAGAGATCAAATATATTGTCTTATGATTAACTATCTTGACAATTTGACGATGTAAAAACGCCATACATAGATCATTCATACACCATTCCCAGAGAAAATCAAAATATGTATTTTGTACTAAACTTTTGTACTTATTTTTATCAAAGTATAGTCCTAATTTATAATTTTCTCTATTATTTTGATGTCATAATTAACCCAAAAGAATATTTAGAATATTACCTATAGTGGTATTTGTTGTTCACTTTTTTGTGTATGTCACTACAAAGTATGTCGAGCTAAATTTAAATGGGATGTTATAATAGAAATTCTTGAGCTTTTTTTATGGTTGCATAAATAGTTTTGTGTGCATATTTGTTCGTATATTTTTAATATCTTAAAATATTTTATAGAGATCGTATAAGCTATATTTGAAAAAATATCTTGTTAGTGATTCTAGTGTATTATTAGGTGAGTATAATTATAGAAGCTACTAAAATTAGCAAGTGTGTCTTGCATATCGGTTCAGTAACCAATTCACGAGATGCACCATGTGCATTAGTATCTAAATACAATCTCTTATAGTGATGAGCGATGAACCTAAAATTGCCGCAGATCTAGTAGGAAGGAAGAGATCAACCTTAAAAGCATGCTCAGTTAGGCTTAAATTTTAAACAAAAATAATTAAAAATCTTCCTGCATCAGTATGGTTAAAAGATGAAGCATTCTACTCTATCAAACATGAGGTAGAACTGGTTACAGCTTCAGTACAATCTATGTTGAGACTAATTCTTCAATCCGTGAACACTTTTGCCTCTATTCTTGACCAAAAAATAAAGTATCAAAGATTTTACGCCTTTTTTTTTGCTGGGAATCGAGAGAGCTTTATTCAACACAACCGGCACCAGCTTCATCAGCTTGAAGACTGGTGACTAGAAAGTCTGGTACAGAATCAAGCAAGCTACTCGTCACCATCAATGTGCAAGCAAATTTCGCATAAAAATGAGCCGGGCAATTCGCCGATCTAAAAGTATGCTGAATAACAAAAGAATTAAAACTAAGAGCTAGCTCTCCAACATCTTGAATGATAGGTGCCACAGCCGATCGTGAACCATGGCGAGTGTTCCAGAGATTGACAAGCTCCAAGTAATCAGTCTCCATTACCACATGTAATAATCCTCGTAACCGAGCAAAAGTGACGCCGTCTCGTAGCGCCAATGCCTCGGTAATAAGGGGATCTGTGACCCCAGGGTAAGGTTTACTCCAAGCACCTAGGTAGGTACAACATGTACGTGCCACACCACCCGCACCTCCCTTGCGAGCATCAATTGATATGCCACCATCGATATTGATCTTCACAGCATCGCCATCCGGTGGTCGCCATCCGTAACCCAGCATCACACATGCAGCACTCAACGGAATAGCAATGACTGCAAGAGCCTCCTTCACCATCTCGAGAGCTTAAACCGGGTCAAAGAAACCAAGATCGTGTGTCCAGCTATTTCTTGACGACCATATAGCCCACATGGTCGTAATAATCTTAGGATGATCAGAGTCAAAAAAAAAGGGGTCACAAAGAATATCCCTGGACCATGTTAGTGGGTGTAGCCTTGGTAACACAAAGTTAAGCCATGACTGTGCTTCCTCCCTGAATTTCCTTGCGTGAGAACATGAGACTAATGCATGCATTAAGTCTTCATCCGTAGAAAGACAGATTTTGCACCTGCCTATTGGAGTAATATGGCGATGCTTAAGAACTGTTTCAACTGGGAGTATGCCTCGCAACACTCTCCACCAAAACACTCGGACCTTTGGCACCACATTCAAATTCCACAAAGATTTCCACATCTGTTGATCTGACATTGATGTTTCGGTAACCGTCCCTTCTTCTAGAGCAAGGTGCTCGTTGCGAATCACTAGAGAACGATACACTGACTTTACAGAATACAAGCCTGATTTTTCAAGCGACCAGGCCCAGAAATCTTCCCCTCCTCCACGACGTAGCGGAATATTCAAAATCGCGTCGGCTTCCGGAGCAATAAAATTGTTCCGAACCAAATCAATCTTCCAGCTGTCAGTCTCTGAATCAATGAGGTTTGACACCAAATTAATCTCATCCGTCCCAATCTGTACCGATGGTCTGAGTGTTCTCGTTCCAGGAATCCAATTTTCATTCCAAACTGAGACTGACGAGCCATCACCAATCTGTTTCACTAGTCCAAGCTGAAGAGCTTCTCTGCCAGCTACTATCGCCTGCCAAGTTGCAGAAGAACTGGCCGAGGCAGTCGCCTGCAAGAATTCCGAATTCGGGTAGTACCTACCCTTTAGCACCCTCGCACATAAGGTATCAGGTTCCGTCATCAACCGCCAACCGTGCTTGCCAAGCAAAGCAATATTGAACAACTCTGGATCCTTGAATCCCATGCCGCCTTTCATTTTTGCTGAACACAACTCCTTCCAAGAAACCCAATGAATAGATCTCTTGTCCACCGAGCTATTCCACCAAAATTTCCCAGTACTTGACGTGCAGCTTTTATAAACTTTCTTTGTAAGTTTAAAGCAGCTCAGACTAAACACAGACAGGGCTTGTATTATTGTCTTAATGAAATGTTCTTTTCCAGCACAAGAAAGCATACGTGCACAACCCTGTACTCTACCTCGAATCCGTTCACCAATGTGGTCAAACGATCCACTAGTAATCCTTCCTACTGATGTAGGTAAACCAAGATATCTCTCACTGAATGCTTCAACAGGTATACCCAACACAAGTTTCAAGTTCTGCCGAACAACATCGGGTGTATTTGGACTGAAAAAGACTGAGCTCTTTTCTCTATTCACGCACTGTCCCGAACACTCTCCATAAATTCTCAGAATATCATTAAGCCTCTCACCACTACTCACACTTGACCGCATAAAGATGAGACAATCATCCACAAACAACAAGTGATTTATCCATGGTGATTGGAAACTCACTCTTAAACCTCTGTCCACATGAGCTCCCCCAAAAAGATTCAAAAGAGCTG
The DNA here is from genome assembly GCA_026929855.1 of Poa annua. Taxonomy (NCBI): domain Eukaryota; kingdom Viridiplantae; phylum Streptophyta; class Magnoliopsida; order Poales; family Poaceae; genus Poa; species Poa annua. The sequence continues at coordinate 87,823,828 of CM049430.1, forward strand.
AAAACCCTTGTGCACAAAGCAAGAATAGATACGGTAATATGGGTCTCCTTGTCGTAACCCCCTCGATGGAGTAAAAAAGGCAAAAGCTCACCATTGACTCTTACCGAAAATCTAACCGAGGAGACACACTTCTGAATCAATCGAACTGTTGCGTCGCTGAAATCGAGACGCAACATAATAGCCTCGAGAACATGCCATTCTACCCGGTCATAAGCTTTCATCATGTCTAGCTTAACCACACAAAAACAATTTCTCCCCTTCTTCTTGCGCCTCATCACATGAACACTTTCATAGGAAATAAGTACATTATCTATGATCAAACGTACAGGCACAAAAGCACTTTGTTCTTCTCCAATAATATCACCCAAAAAGACTTGCAGTCTATTTGCAATGCATTTAGTACCAATCTTATACAGCACCGGGCAAAGAGAAATAGGTCTATATTGAGAAATCCATTGAGGATGGTGTACCTTGGGTATTAGAGTAATAGTAGTGTCATTCATTCCCACCGGTAGAACTCCACCATTTAGAAAATCCGAGACAGCCTGCACAATATCCTCCTTGAGAAGATCCCAATGTCGCTGAAAAAATCCCGCAGTGAAGCCATCAACTCCAAGAGCTTTAGAAGGAGCCATTTGAAACAATGCACATCTAATCTCCTCCTCCGAATAAACTCTGTCCATCCCTTCGTTCATCTGTTCTGTTCATCTGTTCTGACACACAAGGTTGAACAAATTCCAGAAGTTCATCCATATCTCTAAAGCCTTGAGATTGATACAACATTTGATAAAACTCTTGAATTTCAGTTTTTGATTCTTCCATATTGATACACGTTGACCCATCAGCTCTCTCCAATAAATCAATCTTATTAATGCGTCTTCTCTGGGCTGCTTGTGTATGAAAATATGACGTGTTTCGATCGCCTTCTTTCAACCAACGAACTCTCGACCTTTGCTTCATCCAGATTTCTTCTTGGTGCAAAGCTCGTCGTAATTGTCTTACTATAGCCTTCTCCTCCTCTGACGGACCGCGACCCATAGAGATAACCTTGAGTCGGTCCAACCTCTGGCGCAATTTCCGAATAGTCCGCGTTAAGCTACCAAACTCCTCCGCTCCCCATGGGCCTAATTTTTCTTACAGATCCTGCAAAGCATCAACCACACCTGACAGACCGCGCTGTCCCGCTCCTTTACGCCAGTTATCAACAATCAGTTTTGAAGGGGTTACGGTGCAGAAAACAATAATTTTCTAGCGAGCGAAACCCTAACTAGCCAGGATCTATCTATCTAGTACATGTGATAACGGTGGCGGAACGGGTTACATTACCTCCATGTAGACCGATAGCGGGGATTACGCTCCCGCACAAGCGTTGACGATGAAGTCGTACGTAGCCGACCTCGAGGTCGCGGAGAACTTGCCGCGATGTCGGAGTCGATGACGCCGGGGTGTCGACGATGATCTGCGTCGACGGGCGTTGGGCGGAAGAAGGCAGAGCGCCAGCGCCGGGGCTGGCGCGCCGGCAGCAGAGGGGGGGGGGGGGGGCGCGGCGGCTGCAGGGGGCGAGACGACGTCGCCCAAGCTCCTCAATAGAGTAGCCTCCGAGCACTCGCAAACATACGGAGCCTAGCGACGACTCCCGGTCATTCAGATCCAGCTGAAATCGCAGGAGTAGATCTTATCTGGAATCCCGCAGAGCAACGGCGCTCTGCGGTATGGCTTAGGTGGAGAGATTCCCCTTTCCTCAGCTCGGCGCGGCTCCGACTTGGGAACCACGAGATCGAGAGAGAAATCGGGAATTAATTGAATTTCCTATGAATTAAATCAATTAATATGCCTTGCTATATAAAGGGGGAAGGGGGTGTGCAAACCCCTTGGCTCCCCCATGTGGGACTAAAGGTTGGGGGGGTTGGTGCGCCCCACCATGGGCCGGCCGAACCCCCATGGGGCCCACCCCCCCTTGTGGGGTGCGGCTCCCCCCTCTTGGGCCCTCTCAGGGCCCATTTAGGTGGGAGACCCCTTTTTCCTTTATTTAATTAATATTAAATTAATATAAAAATCCCATTAATTCATAATTAATATATTTATATATAATTCAATATCCCATGACTCCGAAACTATTTCGGAACCACCCGAACAACTTTCGGACATTATCGGAACCATTCCATAGCTCCCCGGAACTCCTTCCGGACCACCGGAACTCTTTCCGGATCATTTATTTCTCTCCAATAAAAACCTATAAAATTCCAGAACCTATCTCCTAGCGTCGCTAAGACCTTAAGTTTGTTACGCTACGGTTCGGGAACACTCCAGACATGGTCGAGACACTCCGCTCACCAATGATCGTCAGGGATACCTGGAAATATATGACGACCCATGTGCAATTCCACGAATATCGTCGTTGAACCATAAGTATGATATTCATTCCCTTTGTCTCTGCGATACTACCTTGTCCGAGATATGATCGTAGACACACCGATGCCTTTGCTGTATCTCGTTACCGACAAAGGTTATTAACTCGTCTGTGATATTACCATCTCCATGACCTAGTCACAAGCTGCGCAGCTATATAGATGCAATATCACCGAGTGGGCCCAGAGTATCTTTCCATTACAAGAATGAACAAATCCCGCTCTTGATCCTTACGTCTCGATGCTCTTTCGGAATACCCAAGATGGACACCGTTATTGTCATGCTATATAAGACACAACGTTTGATGCTCTCAAAGCACTCCTACGAAGCAACAATAAGTACGGTCTCACGGTCTAAGGAATAAGCTATCATACTCTTATCTATTGCAAATGACAAACATCGTAATACGATCTTATTGCAATACTTTGCGTATGTCCACCACCTTATTCAACTAACAAGATGACCCCATTGTCAACCGACGTCATTGTCCTTGATCGGGAATCTCGATCAACTGTTGCCCAATGGACTAGCTCATATAGAGGCTTGCTAGGGACCTGGTTGTCTATGTATCACACGTGTATTAATAATTCCGATTAATACAGTTATAGCATAATACACAAACCTATTATAAACTTATGAGATAATGCAATAAATACTACTTATTTATTTTCCTCTAGGGCATATCTCCTTCAGTCTCCCACTTGCACTAGAGTACAAATAAACTAGCTGCATTTTACTTTATCAGAATCCCTTATCAAATAAGAATCATTTGATAATGCTTGCTCGTGGAAAAGTGTTACTGCATAATCCATGATTGTACATGCTTTTGCGATTCACTGGCATCAACTTGCTTGATATCACCATGTTGTCTAACAACATATATGCAAATACCGTAACTAAGTGAGACTTCTGCTTCCCAGCGCTTACTCTGATTATACTAACCAGATAACTGCCCTGAAAAACACACTCAGCCATGCAGAGCCCCTTGTAACAATTACAAACTCGCGATATCTACATACTTTCACATCAATGTAGAAAACTTGACATTCAAATGTCAATCCCTTAACTAACGCACTTCTACTTCCAGTAAATTCCAAATTTACTTTCATAACTGTTCTTTACTCCAAGAACATCGGTTATATTTTATCGAGAAGATAATATGGTTTCTGTATGATGTCTAATATATACATAATAGACCCACATGTCATACAACCATTACCTTCATGCATCATTACTCTTAATGACCAATTGGATTCCAAAGGACCATCCTTTTGATTCTATTCTGACTCCTCAGATATAATCCAACACAACTCGACTAACTATTTAAAATTCCCGTTCTATTTCAAAATAGACACTAACTTTTAAATAGTTTTACAACTTCATCATATTCTATTGGTACAGTTTCACAATGTGTTAACTACACAAGATGAATTCGACTCCCACTCAAATTATGTCTCCACATATTTGATAACACGAGCTCCCACTCAAAAACATGTTATCCACATATTTGAGTTCCCAAGCTCCCACTCAAAAATATGTTCTTCACATATTTCTCCTGAGTGAACTAACTATGACTCCCACTTAAATCAACATCTTGGTTAAACCAAAATCATTGATCTACTATCAATTCGAATTTAATACAAACTACAGTATTACATTAATACAAATCCCTCAGACTTCAAGCATGTCTACATAAATGTAGTCAACAAATTTGATCTTGTCCAAGACACATTTCTTGACAAGACATGCTACCGCGTCTTTCTTATAGTCACATTTCTCATATAACACCTTATATGACGATTAAACAATCTTATTCCTCTAATAAGAATTGCAGCAACAATTACTCTCTTAATCCTTTCAAATGCAACTTTGGATTTCCAGGCTCAAAAAGCCTTTGTTCGTATTCCGATATTTTCTCAACTTTCTTTGTATTCATAAAGTGCACCTTGATCTGTCAACAAGATCTGAAATACTTAATACAGTGCTGTGACATGACAGCAATATTAAATATAACAGCACTTTATTTAGAAGTTTCTTTCATGAAAATATTATGATCTTTATGAAGAGGATTGCAAGCAGAAAACAATTTTCTAGTCTCCCTCACTCTTAATCACTAAACTTTCATTAGCAGACATATACTCTTTGGAACATCTTCCAACATAAGTCTGACACTTTGTTCCAAACTTCTAATTTCAATCCATAAACCATAATTCGAAAAGTCATCTTTTCTCGGAATTACATAGACAACAAACTGAACTTTGTTTCTAATTGATTCTGGAATACACTCTCGTCCAATGCGAGCAATCTACAAAGAACTACTCATGTATATTCCGAATTATCGCATAATCATATACACGTCGACATTACTGTCGATCCTATGAATTCTTGTTGAGAAAAATATCTATTCTCTAAAGTGGACATCGACTATAATGTTTCGAACATATTAGGAGATTCTAAGACAGATTCTGAAAGACCACACTTTATTTAAAATAGAGCATGATTATAATTCCCCACATATCACCATATATGATATTATAATATTGTGAAACGAATTTCCACAAGTCTTTTGTGTTGAAACCATAATTCAAAAAAATATTGTCCTTTGATCGAATTTTGTGAATACAACATTCACTAATATTTCTTCTGAAAAACCCCATTTGATCTATTATCAAATTAATTTCAGACTCCATAATTTATCGGGCAAATACTCCTATTTACCAAAATCATAGAGGAATTCGGATCAAGCAAAACACCATTGATTAATCATTAAAAATGACTCCCAATCAATTTCCTCTACTATTGCAACTTCAATACTGCATTTCAAACTTAATCAATTTTGGCACTCGAAATACTTAAATGGACCAAAAATTATCCATTACTTCTTTCACTGCCTTTATGACTAAATTCGATGGTGCTTGTTCTTTGGACACATAATTTTATCATTCCCGCTATAAATGTATATCATACGTACAATGTAATTGAGATGTGATGCAAATTACTCATAATATGAAACAACTGCTTTGCTTCATAACACAAAACAACTGATGTGTTCTATATGAATAATTATGTCTTGCAACATTCAAGACACCAAACTAGATCACACTCTCACTATTACAAAAATGACTTATCAAAAACTATTGATGATAACTAATATGATATCTCGAGGGCGTGAGCACTACTGGCCATTAACTTGCCATCACTTGTGCACTGTCACGTCACCCTTCGCCACATACTTGTGATAATCAGGGACTGTTTCACAAACAGAACAATTATCAAACACTTTTCATCATAGCGTCGAAGAACTCTTCTTCGATGAATCAACTTTTAGAGATTTGAACTTGTTCACGAACGTGAAGAAGCTCACCGTGTCTCTATAGCATATTCACGCACATGCTATTCACAGCTAGGAGGTAAAGCGCAATCTCTATTACACTGGAGTTCGCTATCTAGAAATCGTAGATATTCGTAAGACTGAAGTAGATGTCACACAACTTCTTCAACTGAGTCTCCAGACAGGTATGCTCCCCGTGTGAATGGTCCGGAACTTTCTAAGCTGTCTGAACTGCTCAAGACTCAATTCATCTTTGAAGTGACCTCTGATCGCATCAATCACGACATATGGCTCCATGTGTTGAAACAACTTTCAACTCAGGTGCTAGGCATACGCTCATGACGATCGTCACTTCCATGAACATGTCATGATGCTTACGGAACTCATCATCTTGCTCCTTGCTATCAGAATCATCTGGTCTAACTCCTAACTAATGTTCTAGCACATATAGGATGTTTATTGTGTTTGGAGAATGTTTCTAAAACCAATGCACCAGCTGATGAAGTTGGACCCGTCGGCTTCCAAGGTAGAATCCGAGCTCTTGAAGAAGTAACCGAAGTGTAGTTCCGTAGTCTCCAGATGTGATCGCAAAAGAGGTAAGATAAGTTTATAATATATAGGTGAGTTTTAGTTCTATAATCTCATTATCTAAAACACACCACACCAAGATTATTATCCCTAAAATAATAATGGCGATTACACGACCCTCATCCACCACACTACCCCCGATCATCACGGCCGGCAGCACAGCTTCAAAGGTGGACATAACATGTCGATCACAACAACTCTGTGACTCGTGCTCGATCTTTCGATCTTCCCGTGTTCCGAGGCCATACCTCTGAGTATGCTAGGCTCGCCAATCAAACCTCGAAGACCCTGCGCGTGCAACATGGCTTACACCCACTGTATGCGAACGACGAGATGTGTGACACCCGATCATCACGGCCTGCCTCATAACGTAGAACTTTCTTGGTGGTGCGCAACGAGGGAGAACACAATTTTGGTATTTTGTTAGGGATCATCCTATTTATGATGCTACCGTTGTATATCTAGCATATAAGCAATCAATAGGATGCACACACAACAGCACACAATAATGATGCAATGAAGTGCGATGTGACATGGTCGATGCGCCTGGACCTTCATGGCGCCATGTGCCTGGCCCCCGGCGCCCCGGCATGGCTCCGAGTCTACAGAGCCCTCCTTTGCCTCCGACAGTACGAGTAATATCAAAACTTACCGTAACCATGTCACATAAAATAACGCCTCTGCAAAACAAAGTTAGACGCCTCTAGCTTTATCTAGTTTTGCAAGTTTTACGTGGCAAATAGGCTTATTCGTAAGAGAATCGCTTCCCTACCTACGAACTTTGTACCACAACGTCAATCGTATAATTGCATGTTTAAGCATCCCTTTCGGGCCCTCCATTGAAAATGCTTTGCCGACTAGAGAGAGAGAAACAGACACCCGACAGCCACAGATACGGTGCAAGCCGTATGTCAGTAGTGGAACCAGTCTCGCGTAAGCGTACGCGTAAAGTCGGTCCGGGCCGCTTCATCAACTCAATACCGAAGGCATCGCAAGTGCACGCTAGAGGGTTGCAAATATAAGAAAGACACCCTCATTCAACATGAGTTCTAACCGTACCAGCAGTACTACGCATAGATCGGCTCTGATACCACTGAAGGGGTTACGGTGCAGAAAACAATAATTTTCTAGCGAGCGAAACCCTAACTAGCCAGGATCTATCTATCTAGTACATGTGATAACGGTGGCGGAACGGGTTACATTACCTCCATGTAGACCGATAGCGGGGATTACGCTCCCGCACAAGCGTTGACGATGAAGTCGTACGTAGCCGACCTCGAGGTCGCGGAGAACTTGCCGCGATGTCGGAGTCGATGACGTCGGGGTGTCGACGATGATCTGCATCGACGGGCGTTGGGCGGAAGAAGGCAGAGCGCCAGCGCCGGGGCTGGCGCGCCGGCAGCAGAGGGGGGGGGGGGGGCGGCGGCTGCAGGGGCGAGACGACGTCGCCCAAGCTCCTCAATAGAGTAGCCTCCGAGCACTCGCAAACATACGGAGCCTAGCGACGACTCCCGGTCATTCAGATCCAGCTGAAATCGCAGGAGTAGATCTTATCTGGAATCCCGCAGAGCAACGGCGCTCTGCGGTATGGCTTAGGTGGAGAGATTCCCCTTTCCTCAGCTCGGCGCGGCTCCGACTTGGGAACCACGAGATCGAGAGAGAAATCGGGAATTAATTGAATTTCCTATGAATTAAATCAGTTAATATGCCTTGCTATATAAAGGGGGAAGGGGGTGTGCAAACCCCTTGGCTCCCCCATGTGGGACTAAAGGTTGGGGGGGTTGGTGCGCCCCACCATGGGCCGGCCGAACCCCCATGGGGCCCACCCCCCCTTGTGGGGTGCGGCTCCCCCCTCTTGGGCCCTCTCAGGGCCCATTTAGGTGGGAGCCCCCTTTTTCCTTTATTTAATTAATATTAAATTAATATAAAAATCCCATTAATTCATAATTAATATATTTATATATAATTCAATATCCCATGACTCCGAAACTATTTCGGAACCACCCGAACAACTTTCGGACATTATCGGAACCATTCCATAGCTCCCCGGAACTCCTTCCGGACCACCGGAACTCTTTCCGGATCATTTCTTTCTCTCCAATAAAAACCTATAAAATTCCAGAACCTATCTCCTAGCGTCGCTAAGACCTTAAGTTTGTTACGCTACGGTTCGGGAACACTCCAGACATGGTCGAGACACTCCGCTCACCAATGATCGTCAGGGATACCTGGAAATATATGACAACCCCTGTGCAATTCCACGAATATCGTCGTTGAACCATAAGTATGATATTCATTCCCTTTGTCTCTGCGATACTTCCTTGTCCGAGATATGATCGTAGACACACCGATGCCTTTGCTGTATCTCGTTACCGACAAAGGTTATTAACTCGTCTGTGATATTACCATCTCCATGACCTAGTCACAAGCTGCGCAGCTATATAGATGCAATATCACCGAGTGGGCCCAGAGTATCTTTCCATTACAAGAATGAACAAATCCCGCTCTTGATCCTTACGTCTCGATGCTCTTTCGGAATACCCAAGATGGACACCGTTATTGTCATGCTATATAAGACACAACGTTTGATGCTCTCAAAGCACTCCTACGAAGCAACAATAAGTACGGTCTCACGGTCTAAGGAATAAGCTATCATACTCTTATCTATTGCAAATGACAAACATCGTAATACGATCTTATTGCAATACTTTGCGTATGTCCACCACCTTATTCAACTAACAAGATGACCCCATTGTCAACCGACGTCATTGTCCTTGATCGGGAATCTCGATCAACTGTTGCCCAATGGACTAGCTCATATAGAGGCTTGCTAGGGACCTGGTTGTCTATGTATCACACGTGTATTAATAATTCCGATTAATACAGTTATAGCATAATACACAAACCTATTATAAACTTATGAGATAATGCAATAAATACTACTTATTTATTTGCCTCTAGGGCATATCTCCTTCAAGTTTATCATAATGAGTCTGCCAAACATTCTCGTATCTAAACTGTTTTAGGCCTCTGCAACTCTGATTCGATAGTTATTCACGTAATTCCACCACCGCAAAACAATGATCTGACTCCGTAGAGACAACATGTCTTACTCGTGTATGCTCAAAACATGTCAAAAACTGAGAGTTTGCAAAAGCTCTATCTAGACGTGCTTTGACATTAGCATCTCGAGCCTGACGATTGTCCCAAGTGTAGGCTGTTCCCGACCATCCAAGGTCTTGAAACATGCAATCATCTGCTACATCTCTAAAATTTCTCATCTGCCATTCAGGCCTAGCTGTCCGAGAAAAATGCTCTTGAGCATATAGTGTCTCGTTAAAGTCTCCCATACACAGCCAAGCTAAATGTTGAATCTCATTTAAAGTTCTCAAAAACCGCCAACTGTGGTGCCTATTTTCCACCCGTGGCGCTCCATAAAATCCCGTAAACCTCCACTCCTCGGAGTTTTGGGCTCTCTTCCGCACCCTCGCATCAATGTGGCCGGAACTAAAGTTTTTAACCTCAACACTCAGCCGACCAGAACAAGCCTAGTCCACCGCTGAGCCCCTCACTATCAACTGCAAAGCATCCACCAAACCCGAGTCTGCTTTGTAGCAACTCAACTCTTTTAGCACTGATCTTTGTTTCCATGACAAACACCGGAGCAGGCCCTTCTTGCTTCACAATACAATGAAGCTCTCGAACGGACCCGAGGTTCCCAAGCCCCCGGCCGTTCCATCCTACGCAACTCATTTGGACGGGCAGGGCTGATGCACAACCTCTGCCGAAAGTTGAGAATTGATAGGAACCTTTCTTTTCTTATTATAATCTTAAGCACCAGCCCCTTCTTGAACCAATGCATCAGAGGGAGAGAACATTACTAGCTCTTTATTAGTGTTCACCTCAACCGCTTCAGTAACCACATCGGGTAACACTCCCACCTTCCTGTATTCTTGCCTCTGTAAAGCCCCTTTTCTCTTCTTTGGATCTATCTCCTTTGACGAAGATGATATCTCCGCTCCAGATTCCGCAGCGTTACTCGAGACCTTATCTTCTCTCGTACAACCTGCAAACTGCTCCCTAGACACATTGTCAATGGAGCCAGACTTCCTTCTCTCCTCATGTGCCCTCAGACTAGGTCCATACGGCAAGTTCCCCTCCTCATCTCTCTTAGCAGGAGCTAAACAGAACAAATCAGAATGTCCAACACAGCCACACGAAAAACAAAAGTGCGTTATTTGTTCATACTGAAGCTCATACCAATCTTTCCCTTTTCTCGCAGCCGAATCAATCACTAATCCTCTTCTCAAAGGTTTTGAAATATCAACTGTAATTCTCGTCCTGAGAAAACCACCCACCGGATCAAAAACCGTCTGCGTCGCGTTTCCATCAATCTGCTTTGCAATAGCCTTCCCCCAAATCATATTTCTCAAGTTCAATGGAAGATTTAATACCCTAGCCCACAACTGCAACTTGTCGACTTTCAGCTCTGATGGCTGCAACTTGTCGAATTTTACGCCTCTTGCGTGCAAAGTTTGTGTAGACATGTGACCGTAATGACATGTTTGTACACGGAATATCCTTTAACGGCTAGCCGGTGAACCATCCCTATAAATAAGTGAAGGGAATATGCCCTAGAGGCACTTAATAAACATAGTTTATTGACAATATCCCAATCGCGTTCATTATATGTTTTATACCATGCTATAATTGTATTAAGAGAAAACATTAATACAGGTGTGGTAGATAAATAACCAGGTCCCTAGTAGCCTCTACTAAGACTATTTTTGTTGCGCGATTGATGATCGAGGTTTTCCGATCATAGGGCATGGCGTCGGTCGGCAATGGAAGTCATATAGTTAGGTGTAACGATGTGATGGACATACCCAGTATTTATAGGACATAGTCATTACGCCTTAAGACCGTGAGATCAACTCTTATTGTTATCCCTGGAAGATACTTTGATCGCACCAAACGTCATATCTTATATAGTGTGACAATGATAGGTGATACTTTTGGGTATCGGAAGGGGGTAGTTGAGACGAGGGGTCAACAGCCAGATTTGTCAGTCCACATAGCCGGATAGATACTCTAGGGCCCACTCGGTGAGATTATGTCAAATGAGTTTGCAAACATGTGACTAGGTCACCAGCTGACATAATATCACGGACGAGTAGAAGATAGTGTTGTCGGTAACGAGATCATGCTAGGTATGGAGATATCTGAGAATGATGCTCGGACACGCTAAGTATCGCCATGACAAAGGGTTTAAGACTAGACGTCAAGGTTTGATAGATGAAAGTCATTCGTTATATCACAGGGATTAATTCATGGGGTCCATGCCTACGAGTTAGTCGTCGATCATAGAGGAGTCTTGATCGTACCTGTTATTATATCGAACCGCTAGGGTAACACACTTAAGGGGTTTCGACAAGACAACCGGAAAGGAAAGAGATCACCGGGAACGTCCCGGGAATGGTCCGATGGAGATCGGGTAGCGCCGAAAGAGTTTTCAGAGCTAGGAAAAATTATATATATTATGTTTGATATTAATTAGTGTAATTAATATGCAAATATGATTTTATATATTTATTTTCGAATTTATTTAGACTGATTTCCCTAAATGGGCCTTCTGGTCAAAAGAAGGCCCAAGAAATGGGGAATCCCCTTGGGGATTCGGTGGGGGCTTGGGTGGCCGACCCAGGTGGGCCAAGAGGCCCACCAGGGGGCCGGCGCACCATGGCTGGCTGCACCTGGCATGCGGGGATAGTCCCACATTGCCTGGTGAGGAGGTTGGCTCCCCCCTGGGAGCCTATATAAGAAGGGGCACCCCTCGCTTTTTAATTCACCAATTAATTCCCAAATTCTCTCTCGATCTCATGATTCCCTTTGTCGGAGTCGCGCCGAGTAGAGGAGGGGGATCTCTTCCACCATATCCCGCTACCGCGCTGCTGGTGTTCCGGTCCAAGTCTTCCGCTGCTCGTCCTGGACTGGAGCTTCGGAGGCCGTCGTCTCCACCGTATGTGTGTGACGCCCTGCGAGGTGCTGCGCTAGCGGTACTCGGAGGCCTACGTCCTCCACCCGACCTCGGGGTCATCTTCGTCGTCTTCGTCGCGCCGAGTTCTCCGCGACCTAGAGGTCGTCTTCGTCGTCAACGCTTGTGCGGGAGCGTAATCCCCGCTATTCGGTCTACGAGGGTATGTATTCCGATCTCCGCCGTACTACTATATCTCATAGTGTAGATCTTGGCTAGTTTAATGATATCGTTGGTAGGAAATTTTTTGTTTTCTGCACACGATCCCCTTCAATAAGACCCCGTACTAAGTGGGCAGGGTTAGCGGCCTTGTCGATTTGAGGTGAAATTCTGGATTTGAGATCTTTTGCAAGTTGAGCAAGTTTTTCTTTCACTCTATTCTTGAGAAAAATCTTTGACAGAGAAAAAGAGATAGCTGAGAACAAATCAAGAGCGATTTCGAGCAGAAGTGATATGCTCATAAGTCTTGAAGATTGGTAATCCTACGTGGTTAGGAGTGAACAATTTCTACACACGGTGTTTTATTTGCCGTGACAAATACTTCCGTTGATTTCCTTAAATAAATAGTAAGAGATCGGGTAAACCTTACAAGATTGGCTTGTCGACACCCGCCACCCGGGTGTGTCACGCTTTGGTGTTGTGTGGAGCGAGCCATGCCACCCGGGTTGACAAGGCCAAGGAGGGTAGCGTGGCCACCAGTCACCAGCGAGCGAGCCTCGGGGCTGCCCATCTTCTCGACAAATAAACACGACGCGACCACACGTCGCATCATCCCCAGACCGTGGATGCCGCGTGGGGAGGGCAAGGCGAGCTGTCCGCCAGGCTCGCTTGCCAAGTGACACCCATCCCCCTTGGCGACACATAGCTGGAGAGGTGGCGGCCAGGCAGCACGACCAATATCTGGGACGTGTCGGGGGGCGGGGGGGACCAAAGGAAAGGAGGATTGGAGCCTAAGGAAATAAAACATTATAAGCAGTTCATACATTTCAATCCAAGATCAGACAAGCAGGAAGCATGATTTAACATCTCCGAATGGCCGAACCTGGGTAAATTGCTCTGTATGTTCGATACTTTGGATCTGTCACACTCTTTTCGTAGATCAAGGAATTCATGTACCCATACCACCAAACAAAATAAAGGGGAGTCACCGACGTCTCCTTATTGTTCGTGTTTCGACACACAACATGGCTAGGAGAGATGACGAGCTTATCCAATGATTCTTGGCGCACACATGTATAGCCTTTCCAAACAAAGATGTAGATATATTGCCAACAGACTGAATTTTGGGAAACAAATCAGAACTGTTTGTTACCTTTACTTTCAGTTTTTGCAATTCATATGCATTCTTGTTCATATTGCTTTGTTTCTATTTGTGTTATTATTTTTCCTCATTTCTGTTCTCTCTTATGTGTCGCCAAAGGTTCAACACTGCTTGCTACTACTTTTCAAAGTAAGTATTAATTTTAGTTTAAATTTATATGCTGAACTAAAGTTGCTTCATATATTCGCTGCTATACCAGAAACATGTCGGATGTGCTTACTCTTTATTATTAGAGCTAATTTTATAAATATATATTCACTCCCATTTAGGCGTACTTTTTTTAAAAGCATAATATATTAAGACAGCATGCTGGCTTGTTAAAAAAATCAGTACTCTTAGTTACCCTGATAAGGAAAAGAGCGTGTATGCAACCTGCTGCTTCTGGGATCAAACAAGAGTTACATCGTGGATGATTTAGGCGTACATCTTGATCGTTCTATGTTTATCTCGTCTCTTTAATAAAGAAGAAATAGAACTGGCCAGATCATATTCGACATCGACATAGTTTATTTATTGAAGAGCTAGCTTTCAGAAATGTAAATCCCGAAATGCTAAGGTCTCTATAAAACAGATTACCCCCAGTACTCTTGTCATCTCCACTCTTTTGACAGTCCAGACTTGGTCTGCGTGTACACACACACTCCCTGATTCCCATGCGTTAACCACTCCATTATGAATATACTTTTCAAGCTCAAGTTGCAATTGTGCATCGATCTGACCCACACTGTAGCACTTTGCATCGATCTGATCCGGCGCTAACACTAGAGTCCAACCTTAATCTGCCCACCGTCACCTTCCGCCAGGCTTCAACATGCAGATTAGTCAACCAATCCAGCTCGAGTTCAGGCGTCCAACCAATCTCTCACCGAAGCATCTGCGACCATACGAGCCATGCGGCAGAGAGACGCAGTATATATACGCTCCCATGTCTCGATTCTCTTGACATCAGCCACTAGCAAAGTCTTCTCTCTTCCGGTTCGCTAGTAGTAGTCATTGTACATGAATTGTAGCTCGTTACCTATGGCCGCCACTGCAGTGAGGTGCTTGCTCGTGGTTGCCATTGTTTCTTCCACCCTGCTTGTCGCCGGCGCTGCGGGTGTGCAGCTATCGTCGAGGTTCTACGACAGGAGATGCCCGAAGTTGCAGAGCATCGTGCGGTCGGTGATGGCGCAGGCTGTGGCGACGGAGCCGCGGATGGGAGCTTCCATCCTCCGCTTGTTCTTCCACGACTGCTTCGTCAATGTGACTACTGAGACACTTGTGCCCCTCAGGCAGTTTCCATTCGTGTAAGATTTATAACTCTCAAAAGTCAAAATGCAGGGCTGTGATGCGTCGATCCTGCTTGACGACACCGGGAGCTTCATCGGCGAGAAGAACGCAGGGCCGAACGCCAACTCGGTGCGCGGGTACGACGTCATCGACACCATCAAGACCCAGGTCGAGGCGGCCTGCCGCGCCACCGTCTCCTGCGCCGACATCGTCGCCCTCGCCGCACGGGACAGCGTCAATCTGGTAACCATCCACCATGCAGCAAGCTTGAATTGAATATATAATACGTACGTACGTCGACGAAAAGCTTACGGGTGCAGTGATACTACTCCAACGCAGCTCGGTGGGCCGACGTGGACGGTGCAGCTCGGCCGCCGCGACGCGCTGAACGCGAGCCAGAGCGCGGCCAACTCCAACCTCCCGGCACCAGGGTCCAGCCTCGACACCCTCATCACGATGTTCGGCAACAAGGGGCTCTCGCCGCGAGACATGACGGCGCTCTCCGGCGCGCACACCATCGGGCAGGCCCGCTGCGCCACCTTCCGCGACCGCATCTATAACGACACCAACGTCGACGCCACCTTCGCGGCGCTCCGGCAGCAGACGTGCCCGCCGCAGTCCGGCGGCGACGGCGCGCTCGCGCCCATCGACGCGTCGACGCCGGACAGGTTCGACAACGCTTACTACGAGAACCTGGCGAGCAGGCAGGGGCTGTTCCACTCGGACCAGGAGCTATACAACGGCGGGTCGCAGGACGTGCTGGTGAGGAGGTACAGGCGCAGCGCGGGCATGTTCGCCGCCGACTTCGCCAAGGCGATGGTGAGGATGGGCAGCCTCATGCCGTCGACAGATACGCCCACGGAGGTCAGGCTGGACTGCAAGAAGATCAACTGAGGTCAGCTGGAGTCCAGTCCACGCCTCCAAGGAGGCCAAGGCATACAATGTGTGGTGACCGCGACGACTGAAGTACATTCCGATTGAACTCGCGAGGCTTCGGTGTCTTCAGAATTTTAAGAATTGAACTGGTCAAATATATATATGGATCTAGTAATCCCATCGGTCATTTTGGCAATTGTAATGATAAATTAATCAGGAATATAATTCAGAAAAATCAATAAGCTGATTTGGGTTACATTCAGTTCGATAGCGAGGTGAGACTGACTGAGAGTTAGCATGAACAACGGAGTCCAATTTCGCATCAGTTGCTGACGCCAAAATGCTTCATCTTTTCATTCCTATTTTGAAAGGAGACAGGCGTCAGATTTTTGCGTCAGACTTCGGGGCATGTGATCTGAAATCTAAGTAAGAACCTGCAGGAAAATACTCGTAGTATAATTTTCACTTGCAGACAGAATCAGTGCCCCAATAATTCAGTGCAAGTTGGGACACACGGATCGAGCACGACATGCACCATGGGCACGGGCGCACAGCCCCAAGCTCTGCCTGGAGCAAACATGCCGGCACGGTGTGACGTACGGTGATCGATTCAGACATGAAAATGGCAAGGCCACTTGCCCGCCGCCGCACTGACCCCATCTCCGGCCGCGTCGGGCAACTCTGGACCTGGACGAATCGGCGGCCCGTTGGTCCGTGGCCTCGGTACTCACGAGGCGTCGTCGCGTTCGCCTAGATTGGCCGCCATGACCATGCCCTGCCGTTGCCGGCCGGTGCAGGGCAATGCGCGCTCCTGTATATTTTTGGCTGGAGCTCACTGCGGCACTGCTGCAGTTTGAAAGCATCACAGCCGAATCAGTCAAGTGAACCGAACCCAAGGCTGCGGACGTGGGTAGAATGCTTGGTACAAAATGGCAAGTGGTGCATCCGACAGACGGTGCGAATCTCCATGAGGATCTGGGGAGACTCTGAGGGCAAATCAGGGGAAATATTACTCTAGATATTTGTATGAGCTCTGCACAATGCTCAAAAGAGTCAAAATATGCCTCGGCCGGCCGGGGAAACGCTGTCCGCCGTTTCCACCGGTCCAGTCACGCAAGCAAGACTGAAGAAAGAAGGTGAAACATTTTTTCTCTATGTATATAAGATTCCTTTATTCACTAGAGAACTACCATTGTACTTGTACACCATGTCTTTTAACTTCTCTATACAACATGCGAAACCTAACCCGTTTCAGATAAAAACATGGTACTGGTGTGTTCTTTTCTGGAACCAACCGGAATGGAATGGAATGGTTCCATTCTGTGAGTCCATTCTTTTGTTCTTTTCTGGAATGGAGTGGAACGGAAACGAAGTGGTTCCAGAAAAGGGAATATTCTCTCAATATGTGGAACCGACCGGTCCGGCCGATTTGGCCGGACGAGGTGGAACGGAACAGTAAACTGGGCGATTAACTCTAATTTAATCAAGTTTAGCAAGAATTAATTAATATTAGAAATAATTAATCAAGTTTAGTAATAATTAATCAAGATTAGAAAATATTTAATCGAGTTTGTTGCCGTTCCGTTCCATTCCATTTCACCCCATCCTAGAAAAGAACACAAGAATGGAACGGTTCCGTGACAATTTTTTGTCCAAAAAGAACACAAGAATGGAACGGTTCCATGAGAGTGGAATGGAATGGTTCCATTCCATTCCACCCGGTTCCAAAAACGAACACACCCTAAGAGAAGACAATTTTCTCAACATCTGTACATACCCTATGTAACTCTAGCAGAAATCCCAAAACTGCGTGGCCTATAAAATTCCTATGAATTTAGCGACTGGATGAAAAAGAGATGTCTTGATCTGTAAAGTGTATATAGTAAGAGCGACTCTAGCGAGAGATCTAATATAGTCCGCGTATATAAAATCATAAAAAATTTAAAACAAGGTGAAAAGAAATGTCCTATCCCGTAAGTCTCGAAGGGTAACTCCAGCGGAGCCCCCCATTCGGAACATTGTGTGTCTGTTTCGATCCATGTAGCGGTGTTGTGGTGGTGGCGGGGGTGTGTGTGTGTGGGGGGGTGGGGGGGAGCCATCTTTTCCGGCCCCTGTTTTAAGTAAAGTTCCGCGGAAAATTAAACATATTTTTCATTAAAAAATCAACTAAAAATTTGGCCGAGCGCTAGTGATAACCTTGAACATAAAATATAAATGACATCGCCGGCAAAATCAACTAGCTATAATCCAAATAGCGTGGGGAGAAGCTACCGGAGGGCGTCGTTGCACCTCCGCCTCACCAGTCAACATTGATTCATGTGTCATTTCTGCCACCTCGATCTCCTTCTTGGAATGGTAGTGGTGGTGAGCTTCGCGTGGCAGAGCTCATCGTCCTTGAAGGTTTCCAGGAGCGGGCTGACCTCCGCCAGCTCCGGGTCGCCAACCTCCTCCTCCTCCTCAGTCCACCTTGGACTCTTTCACCGCAGCGCAAGCAGACGGGGCCACGTTGGCGGCGCACAAGGTTCCATTGAGCTCTGCGATTGTCCCGACGTACTCCTCCTCGTTGACGACCTACTCTTTGTAGGAGAGAGTAGACTAGTTTCATTTTCGGTATTGGTGTTGTCTCTGCCATGGTTGTATTCCACGATTGGCATCATCTTATATATATTTTCTTCCTTTTATGAAGTTATAAGATACCTGTGGCGTACTCTTGGATAAAGACAAAGTAGATTTTAGCTAGTCCAGATGAGTGACGAGTGTAGTAGTTAAAAACAACGGACTACGGTTTCGTATTTTCTACATTATTAATATTGCATTCACGTCAATAAATGATGTGATGCGATCTTTTTTTACTCCTACAAGATCTTCCGTTTGGACAAACATAGATTAATTCGAAATATGCTCGAAATTAATTATACCAAGGACAAGGCAAGAGATTATTGAATATTTAATCTCTGTCATATTTCCGAGTTTCAAATTAACGGCTGCTTCTGACCACAGAGGTCACAAAGTCGCGTGCACGAAATTGTGCGAAATACTTCAGATATTTGTGGATGATCGAATAAACATCCGCGGCTCTCGTACGGATAGGCTGGTCGCCATGGCTGATCCTACGATATTGCACTGCCTGCTCGCCGTCTCTCTCCTCTCCGGCGCCGTTGCACACGCACAGCTATCCACGACCTTCTACTCCACCTCCTGCCCCAGCGTGGAGACTACTGTGTGGGAGGTGATGAAACAGGCCGTCGTGAAGGACCGGCGGATCGGCGCGTCGCTGCTGAGGCTCTTCTTCCATGACTGCTTTGTCCAGGTGATGATCAGTCGCATCTGAGTCTACATGCAGGCAAATTAACCCAGGCAATGTCACAGTTGACATGATATATACAAAGAGTTATACCATGCATGTGCAGGGTTGTGACGGCTCGATTCTTCTGGACGCCGGAGGCGAGAAGTACGCCGGCCCGAACGCCAACTCCGTGCGGGGCTTCGATGTCATCGACACCATCAAGTCGCGGGTGGAGGCGGCGTGCCCCGGCGTCGTCTCCTGCGCCGACATCCTCGCCCTCGCAGCCCGCGACGGAACGTTTCTGGTGCGTGCCAAACTTCATTACTTTACCACATCCGGCCGGTTTGCTTACAGCTTTGTCCAGTACATGCATTTTCATCGCAACTTTGCTTGTTTGTTTCCACGACGTGACGTGCGTGCAGCTCCACGGGCCGAATTGGGACGTGCCGCTCGGGCGGCGCGACTCGACGACGGCGAACGCGTCCCTCGCCAACGCCAACCTCCCGGGGCCGGGCTCAAGCTTCGCCACGCTCATCTCCATGTTCGGCAGGCAAGGGCTCACACCCACGGACATGACGGCGCTGTCCGGCGCTCACACCGTTGGCCAGGCACGGTGCTCCACCTTCCGCGACCGCGTCTACAACGAATCCAACATCGACGCGTCCTTCGCGAAGCACCGGCGGCGGACGTGCCCGCGCTCCGGCGGTGACGACAATCTAGCACCCATGGACGTGCGGACCCCGGCGGCGTTCGACGGCGCCTACTACGACAACCTGATGGCGCGGCGCGGGCTGTTACACTCCGACCAAGAGCTCTTCAAGGGAGGGTCGCAGGACGCGCTGGTGAAGCTCTACAGTGAGAACCCTGCACTCTTCCGGATCGAGTTCGTGGCCGCGATGATAAAGATGGGCAATATAAACCCGCTCACTGGCACTGCCGGAGAGATCAGAGCAAACTGCCGAGTCGTCAACAGCAAGAAAGCTGATAAGAATTGAAGGTGATGGAGATGACTGAACCTTTTCATGTCGCCGGTTTGCTCCTACATTATCAGTTTATCACATTGCCCTCCTATTCTGCTCCAGTCGCTGGGGTTCACATAAACATGTTTGACTGCTTGTTATCCCCGATCGACACATTTTGGATGTGAAAACTGTGAACCATAATTCAAGAATAATATATTTGCTTCGGTTTCTAGATCAGAAGCTCGGGAAGTTGCCCACCAATTTTGCACCGTAAACCCAAATAATGGTGTGGACAAACTGAACATAAGCCCATACCTATTTTGGGCTTTTCCAATGAGAAACCTAGAATCATGTTTGAAGCCCAAAAGAAAAGGGCCTATGCGTGACATAAACTACAAGAATGTTCCCGCCATGCCCACTTGCTCTGTATTTTTTTTCTTATAGAGTGCCAATGATTAAAGTACGATACATCCCTTAAAGCCATAGCTCATTGTGCTATATCTGTAATTAGCTACAGGAATGTTGCTAAACATCACATCTATGCAAGTATCAAGAATAATGTGAGTCGTGCTAGCTTAGGAACAAGGGATCAATCATCCAAACCACCATATCTATGACAAATAAAATCCCGTCACTTGTGATGGTATCGTATCATTGTCCGCTATTGATTGATTGATGATGATGGTGCAATTTTACGGCCAACTAACATTGTATGACATTTGCAGTTTTGCCCTGGACAACTTGAACACAGCTATGTACTATGTGTACATATGTGTGTTCTTTTGATACATATGTATATACGTGAACCTGACCTTTACATGTTGGGATTTTGTGGATGGCCAAAATTTTCCATAAATCACATTAAACCTTATATTTTGAAAAAAATCTTAAAAAACTATACACCTTACATCAATGAACGGAGGGAGAAGTATATCCCTTAAAGTCATATATCATTGTGCTATATCTGGAATTAGCTACAGGAATGTTGCTAAACATCACATCTATGCATGTATCAAGACCAATGTGAGTTGTGCTTACGAACAAGACAATCATCCAGCCACCATCTATATTAAAAAAAACGTACATTTGCGATGGTGTCGTATCATTGTCCGCTATAGATGAAGATGGTGATGTAATTTGCGATGACATTTTACAGTTTTTCCCTGGACAACAATACACAATAATAAAGATAGAATCGACATAATCTTACACAACAATGGTTGTGTTAAACTATGTGGATTCAACCATTATTGCTTTGTAAAACTTTGTGAATTTACTCTGTGTTGCTGTGTAAACTATGTGGATTCAGCCAGTGTTGCTGTGTTAAACTATGATTATTCTATATTTATTATTACAGTGTAAGATTATGTCAATTCTATCTTTATTATTGTGTAATGCTGTCAAACAAATAAACAGTTCGAGATTAATAGAAACATCGCATTGCAATAATGGGTAAAAGTGGTAGTTTTTTGTGATTGCGGTCAAAAGTGGTAGTTTTTTGCGATTGCGGGCAAAAGTGGTAGTTTTTTGCGATTGCGGACCTAAAGTGGTAGTTTTTTGCGATTGCGGGCAAAAATGGTAGTTTTTTGTAATTTAGTCTGCAGAGTGGTAGTTTTATGCTAACTACTCGCTCGTTGTAGATGTGATTGCGGAAGAACTGGCACTGGGAGCGGCCGATGGTGTGCGCGCCGGAGAGCGCGGTCATGTCCTGCGGCGAGAGGCCTTGCCTGCCGAACATGGAGATGAGGGTGGCGAGGCTGGAGCCGGGGCCCGGGAGGTTGGCGTTGGCGGCGCTCTGGCTGGCTGTGCGCGAGTCCTTGCGGCCGAGCGGGACGTTCCAGGTGGGACCTCCGAGCTGCATGCGTGCATTTTGCCGAGTCAGCCATGCATGACTAGAACGAGAGAGTACCTTAGAGAGGTCAGCGTATGGGGGACTGTGCTGGGTACTTACCAGGTTGACTCCATCACGGGCGGCGAGGGCGAGGATGTCGGCGCAGGAGACGGTGGCCTTGCAGGAGTTCTCGACCTGGGTCTTGATGGCGTCGATCACCTCGAACCCACGGGCGGAGTTGGCGTTCGGTCCGGCGGACTTCTCGCCTCCGGCGTCGAGCAGAATCGAGCCGTCGCACCCCTGTATGCATGCCGATCGAGATATGGTCAGCGTCGTCAGTGGGCAGCACGTAGCAATCAGGACAGATGAACGGAGCTAGTAGACTAGTGTGTTAGTAACACTGTGTTGCGGTTGCTTACATTGACGAAGCAGTCGTGGAAGAAGAGGCGGAGAATGGAGGCGCCCATCCGCCTCTCCCTTTGCACGGCCGACGCCATCCCTGACCGCACGATGGTGGCAAGGTTGGGGCAAGTCCTGGAGTAGAAGCTGGGCGACAGCTGCGCGTTGGCCGCGCCGGCGAGGACAGAGAGGACGACGGCGAGGCCGACGAAGGCCGACATGGTGGCCATTGCACGCTCCTGTTTAGTTAGTGAGCTCTTGGAGGTCGAGGCAGAGAACACTACACAACTCTTTGTGAGTTTGGATGAGCAGGCGAGAGATCCAATATATAGTGCTCGAGTGCTGCTCGAGCTTGGTGAATGGTGACGACGCTGACTGCTAGCATGCACCTGCATGGGCTGGGCAGGCTCGACGCAGGAGATACAAAGTTCTTTGCCAAACTCTGGAGGGTCGCCGCTGGATTTGGTTGACCAAATTAACATCCGGCCACGCCCGGCTGCATGGGCCCCGGCCGGATTGGAATGATGCTAATCAGCATGCGCAATTCTGCCTTGTGGTCTGAAGTATTGCATGTGTTAGTTAGCATCGTATGTACTTCCTCCAATATATTATACGCGATCGAGCCGACATGTGGATGTGCACGTCACGGGTATAGATACGGTTATCAGGATATGCACGCATGGGCATGGGCCAGTCTCTCCCTGTGGAAGTTTCGTGGACTCATCCATGACACACGCCATATTGCAAATGGAAGGGTGCTACTGCTACTACTGTTTTGTTTCGAAGAGGAACGAAATCTTGGCCTCTGCATCCAAATAATGCACACAGCATTATTCATGGACTGCTGCTATATAAGGAGCAAGTTTTTTGCTATCGGTTTGATAATTTTACCTAGGGGGCCAGGATTTACGGTTACCATGGTTACAGAAATAACCATTCAATTTATCGCCCGGAATTTTCAGACAAAAGTTGAGTTTAATATCTTATAGAGAAAATAGTTTTGCAGAAGTTGATGATGGCTTGGCGGTATGCCTTAAATGCATTGCGCACATGTCCATTAGTTTGATAGTCAGACTCAGGAGCGCCCCATTTTTACAGACTACTAAAAGCAAATTCATGGCCCGGGATAAAAATCGGTCATGTAAAGCCACGACCAGATAAAAAATATATACTGCCATGTAGACAATTTTTTTTCCAGAAAATGATATTTTTCTGGTGGGAAAGGAGATTTTACCATGGATGCTAGAAAAAGCGGTGGTAACCTAATATACCATTGGTAATCCACACTCTAGTAAATAGTCAATTTTAGTTCTCTACCGTACCCCAACAGGTGTTTGTGTCGACACTGACGAACGTGAACCACCGTCGCCACCATAGACCCTCTTTGCGCCGCGCCCCTTAATATTGATTACTTGAAATAAATGTAAGTAATTCTCATTCACTGTCCGATCAAGAACTCTCCTTTTGTGATCTTGTATGGCCATGAACCTCGTCACTGCACACCTAGTTTACTGGAGGTGGAGTCAATAAGACAATTTAGAACTTTAGTTACTTGTTTCGTAAAATAAGAATGCCACCTTATTATGTTAATATAAATCACGAGTGTTCTTTTGGGAAAAGAGCGCTTGCGAGTTGCGGCAACACTGCACTTTGAATCCGAATGAATTCGTAGACCTCGCTCACTTCACAAACAACACTTTTCTGGTGGGGGCTGTTGTCATCACGCAACTTTTTCTCGCTCTATTGTCGTGGAGGTATTGTAGTCATTTCTACTCTCTTAGATTTTGTTTTACATTATTTTAATTGTCTTACTTTTGTGAGTGTCTTTCATAAGTATGAAACTTTAAATTAGTATGATTTTAATCATGCAATTATGGATGACTGTGATAATACAACTGAGTTGTGTGACATTTGTATGTGTGTCTAAGTAGTTTGAAATAAGCCATGGTTTAATTAACTTGATGTAAGCAGCAGTTAGGAGGTACTCCCTCTGTTCATTTATATAAGACGTTTTACAAATAGTTTAAAGTGGCTGGATATAAACCGAAATGAATGAACCTGTCAAAAGTAGACTAGATACAAAGTAAAGGGAGTGAATCTAGAAAAGAGGTAAAACGTCGTATAAAACGGAGGGAGTACTCCTCATGAGGATGTATCTAAGTGGAGAATCTAATGATCGTGATTAATTTCATACTTTTTTCCTAGTTTTTTGTCTGTTGTATGCTATATTTTGTATATATATAATAGAAAGTACTAATGCACATTAGGCAGGTCCTAGGCTCCCATGTGCATGCCAATCAGTCCTGCTTGCTTAACCAAAACACGATATTTAATCTGAAGCGCCACCAGTTCCTTTCTATCTCAAGGTTTGAAGCAAGCATCCATAATGCTGTATCGGTTGGCCCATGCATGAACCACCTCAGGCAGTTTAGAAAGGTACTAATCGACAGAGTTGCACATAAGGACGACATTATTTCGCAACTTGCACATATGTCGATATCAATACAGTTATTTGGAAGATAAGATGATGATGTGCCAAACTATTACTTGATTTCGCAGTGCCAATGCATGTATATACTCCAACACATTCGAACAACAGTTCAAAGTTGGACGCGTGCTTCTATCTCACTATCACCCGTCTAAACGGATTGTGAGTAGTCCAAGGCCAGCGCTCAGTGGGGTCAGCGCCGATAAGCACTTCTTAACCGAAAAGCAACTTGGAGTACGTACGTAATGCCAGAATTTAAAAAAATTGAGGGAATATTACAGGCTATGGTCGATAGCTTTCTCTAGGCGACTACATACGTGGATAATGCAAATGCGTATGGATATTGGTTTGTTCATCGACGTGATTGGGACAGGGCAATCCAATTTATGGGCTGGCCACTATTAATCTATTATCCTCCGACTTTGTAAGTTATATGGACGGACAAGAACATCATCGAAACTTACACTTTCTTTTTCCGAAAAACATCCAAAAGTTTCACCGGGTCAGGTCTATTAATCATGAAGGAGTTTTACAAAAAAATAAAAAATACTACAAATACCCAAAAAAAATATTACAAATGACTACTCTTCCGGAAAGATTTCATTTAAACGTTTGGCACACACGGTGACCCAAAGTTCCACAACTTTCTTATTTTTTTTCTAGAAACATAAGATGCAGCATTTTCTTGTTGTGGAGGACATGAGTATTCCTTTCATTTCAAACCTCCCAAAATATGACCAAAGTGATGGAGGCAATTTTGGCTTGGAGGTTAAGGAACCGGTCATAAGCAACCATCCAATATCGAGAGAATATGCCTTACATATATGAATGTTTATGGCGAAGAGGACAAGACAATCCTTGATGAGGCCCAAATCCGAACGGTGAAACGATAATGGGCAAAAAGGTGAGCCGTCGACTCCGTAGTTATTATGCAAAATGGGGAAAGGACACAATTCGGTCATCCCCTCTTCTCAAGCCTATTCACCTCCCAAATCCATTTAAACAACTTGAGCTTGGAGGAGCCCAATTTCCCAAACCATTTTTGCCATGTTGTCAGAGATGGCCCATATGAGTTGAGGTTTGTATGCCGATGCTGCAGAGTAATGCCCACTTGCCAAAATTGCCCTCCACATCTTTAGCAAGATTCGTGTTTTGAAGTTGCTTCCAAATACCAACAAATTGCTCCATGTGCACTTGAGAGGAATATAGTTGTTCAACTTGATTTTGGAGATCCATTCATTTTCATGAAAAACATTCCAAATGCTCTATTTTTTCTTTTGAGAAGCCAAGTAGATGAGAGGGGTGATGTTTTGTTTAGCTTGGAATCATTGACCCAAGGGGTGTCCCACAGAGGCGTCTTTCTACCATTTCCCACCGTGATGGAAGTGGTGGCATAGAAAAGATTCATATCCTCCCTTATGAAAGGGTTGCCCATGTCAATCCAAATATTAGAATGGTGGTTTCATTTGAATCATGGCCATCGCCAGCAGAGAGCCCTGAAAATCATGTCAATACATAACACCAAGGCCCCTACAGTCCCTGGGGCGGCACACCATTTTCAATTGACTATCCATTGGGTATTGGAGGCCGAGCACAGAAAGTCTATGACTAATTTCTTCATGTTGTTGCAAATTTCAGGAGGCATAATGAGCGGAATCTAGTATTAAATAGCTTCATAGGTTATCACCGATTTGACAAGGGCGGTAGAGGGTAAACTTCCCATTCCAAGTCGAAACTTTATTTAATCTTTGGTTGTTTCACTTTTGAAACGAGGTCGTCATTTCAGGGTAACTACAAACACATGAAATCCGATCTCATTGTACATGATACGTTTACCCCTAAAATCACACGAGGATGAAATAATGCACTCGAGGCAGCACAAAACCATTTTTGGTTCTCGAGGTTTTCAGTGCTCCCTTAATTTTTTTGTAAAGGAAATCTACAAGTTTCAAAAAATCTGAAAAACTGCTAGGTTTAGCAATGATGTATCCTACAAGGATGTATAATCGCAACAATAAATTATGATAACTCTAGCTATACAAAAATGATAAACTTTATAAATTTTGTAGTTTTGAGAATATTCACCATTCACATTACGTTGTCACCCAACCTTTCCATTTCTATACGTGTAGGTTAAAATAGAAAATATTTTAAAGTGAGATTCAGCATGTTTGTAGAATACATCATTAAGTATATCAAGAAAAATCCTAATCTTTCTAAAGTTGTAAACATATTTTTTATTTCTTAAAATAAAGGGAACACTAGAACTCAGAAGTCAAAAATCTCTACTCCTAGAGGAAGAACATTTTTTTCTTGGAACACTTCAGCTAACCAAACCCAGACTAAGGAAGTACAGCTTGGCTGGAACTCATCGTATCTTGCATGGCGTTTCGATAGAAGTTCAAATTAGCTTGGCTGTATCAACCAATTTTTATTCTCGTCCAAGAAAATGATATTTTTGGTACCATTATTATTGGTGTTCAAGAATCACGCCGAGAGGTGACAACTCATCGACTCGCTAGCAAACATACGGGGTGGTTTCAGTCCATGTCCAAACTTTTGTCCCTGCTAGGCCATATTCAAAGTTGCTTGGTCACGGGATAATTAAGATCATGATTAAGGGATGCCAACAATAAGCATAGTCAGGTACGAGTAAGGACGAGCCAGCAATTAGGTTTGAAGGAGGCATAATCATATTGGAGGGGGCAAAAATTAATGGTTTAGAACAACTAAGCATATGACTAACACTCTAACAGGGAGTTTATTTTCTGAAACAGAGGAAGTACTATCCTACGGAAAACTCTTTTTTTACAAATATAACGCTCTGTCAAACTTTTTTGCCAAAAATTACTCTCTCAGTTTATTTGTCAAAAATGACCCGACGGAAGCGTTTAAAATCGATTTTCCTCCATATGGGATGGCGTGAGGTCCCTTCCTCCATAGGGACTGGTGGGAAGTCCCTTCGCAGTCAATCAGCATGTGACACGTCGCGCCGCCCCCACCACCTTCTTTCATTCCGGATGGCGGGAACCACATGTCGTCCCAGCAGACTCCCCTCCATCCGGAATGACGGGAGAACACATGTGGCTTATTGGTCTTTCCGCCAGAGTTAGTTTGGATAAGAAAATAGTGGGGTTACTTTTGACTATAGGCATGGACAATGGTTATATTTGTAAAAAAAAAGAGTAAACCCTCGTACAACAGCCTAGCTAAGCATGTCAACTACAACATGTTGACTCAACTGTACTATCCAAATTAATTAAACTAAATGTCGTGGTAGGCATGCCATTAACGTAGGCCATGTCGGTTGTAGTTACAAAGTTCCATCATATTATCACATCAAACTAGTTGTATCATATTGTCACATCAAACTAGTTGTAGTTATTGTTCCAAAAAAATGTAGTTGTAGATAAAAAAACTAGATTTCAAATATAAAGTTAATACAATAATTAGAATTAAATTTGGAAAAAAAAATCACCAGGCAACAGGACACTCGAACACTCTTCGTTACCTTTGAACAACCACAAATGTTCAACTAGATCATTTAACAGTCAAAAATTAATACCTTCATTATTATTTCCTGATTACTGCAAGAAATTGAGCAAACTCGGACACCTGATGTGCCACCACTATAGCGTGCTGATAGTCATAATGCTGATAAAACATTCGATCAAACAATTCAGATATATCTAAAATTATACCCTGATAGGGGAGAATGGCTTCGAACGATGTCATCGTCACACCCAGAGACCCAGATCTTGGGTTTCCCTACATAGCCAAGCACCTCCATCACCATGCATGAAGTAAGCGTGCCGAAAATGAGAGCGAGATAAACAACCCACACTTTTTAGATTCCGGTGGAATTTTTCATTGACCCATTTAATACTCCGGTTTTTGACTGGAATCCAGGGAACCAAACAATGCCTAAATGAGGTGAAAAACGATAATGGAGGATTTCAGAATGGAAAGGGTCCCTATATTTCATCATTCTTATTGGAGGCGTAAATCAAATTACGTAAGAATGAGTAGATGACGAGCTAGCGCCGTCCTAGATGAATGTCCCAATCACCGCCGTCTAGTGGGCCAAATGGTTCCAATAAGGGTGGGGTCAAACACGGTTAAGACTGCGTGGACCATCTTTTGGGGCTACACGGCCCATCCTTGGACCTCCACATCGGCGGCTTCTGCGTCGGAGTTCGGACGTGCACAATCCATGGAGCCCTGACATGCTCTTGCTTGACTGAACTGAACTAGGCTGCTACCAATTGGATAGCAGCCCTGGCGGCCATTTCTGAATACGTCATTCGTCTTGTTAGGCTGTTACAAAAAAAAGGCATTTTCCAAAATGAAAGAAAATATAAAAAGTGTAACGCCGATCTATTTTCAGGAAAACAAAAGAAGTCCAATTCGGTTTAAGTATTCGCTCATAACTGGATAGTTAGTGCATAGTTAGTGCACACTCAGCTCAGCTCAGCTCATGAGCGATTAAACAACACTCCAGATGATAGCAAGACTAGCATACTGATTACGGCCATGTAGACTTTAGGAGTTCCGTTTTGAGAATAGATTACGACTGATTTTTTATATATAGAAAAAGGCACATCTGCATAGATGTTGTTTACAAAAAGAGTTACATCAGGTCACAGAAGGTCGAAACATGGATCAACCATCTAAAAAATGGGGACGACATGTAGTGGTACTGCATCAACATGTTATCATTTTATCAGAACGTCAACTGCACTAACTGTATAAATCTGATGCAATCAACTCTAGGCAGTTACATCCAAAATACATGGCTTCTCACTTCTTCGCTGAATGTAGGAAAGACCATGTACGGATCTAGCGGGTGGCCATCTGAAATTCTGAATCACCTGCATAAAAAAAGTTTTCTTGGCTCTATTAAAGATATAATCATTTTTTAATGTTTAGATAGCCTAAAGTAGAGCACAAACTCCCATTCAGATTTGTACTTTCACATTTTTTTGGAAACCCCTCAACTAATTGCCAAACATATTCTTTTTGGCGGATGAATGTTAAAAGCCAAATAGACAATCCTCCAAACCATTTTTTGCTAAAGGAGAGGAAATAAATAAAGGATGAACTTTTTTGTCTTGATCGTAAAAATAACATTCTTTACACTCGTTTCAATTACGTATTTGCCAGGTTAATTATCTTCTGTGAGGATGACCTTTAATGTCGGAACCACATGAAAATCTTTATTTTTAATGAAACCTTCATTTTCCACGAAAGAATCTTGTATGACCATTCATGGAGTCTAAAAGTACATAGATTTGACTCTAAATATCCCGTTATTTGTTACCTTCCAAGGAAAAGCATCTTGCTGGCCCGAAAGGTGGACAACCATGCATTAACTGGTTAACCAAGTGAAGCCGTCTTGTCCATTTATTTCCGCTTAAACTCCTCCTATAACCTATATTTATTTATCAAAGGTGCTTACGCTACCGAAACTTCTTTCTGTTTGACAATGTTATATAGAGATGGATAATTGCTAGATAAAGTCTTGTCCCCTAGCTACGTATCCTCTCATAACCTAGTTTGCTCACCGTTCCCAACAATTAAACTTCAAAGGCTTATACATTACGATTGATGTGCGCGGATAATAATATGTGTTGCATGTGTGCCCATGTTTACTTGGTTATTGTAGAAATAGTAATTCAATTTCACCTATTTTTATAAGATTTCAACATGCGCCGTGTCAGCAGATAAAAAAGGTGATGTCCATCTAGTTTTTCTAGAATAACTCTGTCACAACCTTCTTGGAAAGTCTTATGGTGTCTCAACAATGTTTAATACTCTCTCCGTTTCAAATTAAATGATTTTTATCTATTATATACTAAAAGCAAAATGAGTTAGTTTTTCGACCCACCACATTAAGCCACATCATCTAGATTAATTTTAACAGTTAGATCTGAAATCGATGATTACGATTTAATGAAGTATTATTAATTATGTAACCGTAGAAAGTATAAAAACGTACAACGTTGGCACGTCCAAACAACCTCGCCCAATGTCATGTCACGTACGTACGGTAAAACAATCTAGGGCCGATGGGTACTTGCCTTTGTACCAAGGTTGTTATGGAATTTCAAAAGAAAGAAAAGGTTGTTACGTAGGAGTAGGGTTTTTTTTTCCTCCGTGGCCCACATCTATAATTCACTTGGTCCATAGTATTTTTTCTTTTGACTTTGACGCGAACATGATCTGAAGCACACATAAGTAAAACCTAACCAGAAAATCTAGCTGATTTGTTGATCGATTGGTTATATAGGAGCGCACACATATAACAGTACGAGATTGGACGGCCACACATGCATGCACGTAATATGACATACATCTAATCTGATCTTAACCGTACAGTTGTGGAAGAATTTTCTCATCAAGCACATTGCATTTTTGTGTCATGGCTAGATCTGCATCCATTGTGTAAAATATTTTTAGAAACTTTAAAAAATATTAACAAATTTTAAAAATATCCGATATACATTAGGAAATTTTATGTTAGCATACATAGTTTCATGGAGAAAAAAATTGTTTTGACCTGTGCAAAAAATATGTCTTACAAAATCATTTCAGAGCGTCGAGATTTTTGTTTTTTGTATAGGTCAAAAAAATGTCTTTTCTTCACAACACTTTTGGTGCTAATTTAAAATGTCTTGAAGTATATCTGAAATTTTATTTTTTGACATTTTAAAATATATCATGGCACAATCCTAACACCTTAAGCGCGCTTACGTATTTTATCTTGATAAATTCTCGCTTACGAATTCCTTTTATCATGACACAATCCTAATGCCTTAAGTGCGTTTACTCATTTTGCGGGTATAATGTATTTGTGCTGATCGTAGAGTAGTAACCTTATGTCATACTTGGTGTCAAGAGATCAAGTGTAAGAGGTGACTTTATTTGGATCTAACATTAGACTCGGATGAGATGCCAATAGTTGATGTGGAATTTCCAACATATGCACGATGGGTTAAAATGGGAACAATCTACTATCCAAGAAAAAACATTACAATAAAATATAAATATAAATTTTCTTGGATATAAAATATTAGATAACAAGTATATTTGTTGGTGACATCATGAGTTCATGTATAGTTTCCATATGTAATCAAATAATTTTTTTGTGTGGCATGCTTTTGAAAGATTATAGTATTTGTGGCATTGCAATCAAGATTTTTATTTTTCTATTTTATCTCTTTAATGCAAAAACTTATCTAACGTATTGGGCATTGTCGCAATGCTACAAGGATTGATGATAACCTGTTGCGGATAATTTGGTGGTGCAATGATATTATGAAGGCTACTTGGAAGAGGACATGAAGTAATGTGATTATTGATTAAGAGATTAAAATGTGTGTCGGTGAAGTATGTGTTCATTTTTACATGAACAACAATTACTTGTGGAACACCGCTATTGAAGCGTGGGGATAGTGGGAAGAAAGTAATTAGTATATCACTTCTTACTTTTGAACATAATATGTGACATGTTCTTTGAAAGTTTCATCAACCCACAAACTAGAGTGATTCAAAATAGCCCTCACAAAAATTGATTCAAAATAAAATGTCATGTCTCTTATGTAACATTACATTTACACTAGCTAAAGAATTGTAGATTTAAAATTTAATGTTTTTTGAATCTTTGAAAGCATCAACTTTTTTTGCACATATTCAACATGTTAAAGACTAATGCCCTCGCATTGCGAGGACCACTTTGCTAGTTTATATAAAAGTGAATGTATCTAATTTGAAACGGAATGAGTACAAGGTTATCAGCGAGCAGGGGAGTTTTCCCGCTTCTTCAAGTTTACTGGGGTGTTTTGGAAAATTTTAAGGCCCGTAAATAACACCAAGCAGGCTTGTGTAAGAAATTTTTTATGGCCCATAACTGACACCAGTTTTGGCCCAAAAAAATAACCAACTAAGCGGGGCCTAAATCTCTAAAACTCCTTTTACTCGCTCCAGTCTGCCAAAACTGTCACAGAAACTAGCCTAGTACAAAATGCATACAGACTTGCGACACTAATTCCGGATCAAATGGAGTAGTTTTTTCTCTCTCTGCGGTTGTATTACATGATTGGTCAATTCTCAAGAAATAAATTCCCCATGTATGTCTCCCGAAAAAAATATAATATTTGTACACCCAAAGGTCACCAGAATATGGGACATTGTTTGAAACAACGATATTCATACATACTTTATTTCTCTACTTGACCATGTCGTGGCCAGCAAAAGTTAAAACAATTTCAAGCCTAAAAGCCTCTTATTTCTCAGGATGACAGAACAAATGGTCCTTAATTCGGCTTGGTGACCTCATGAATAGCGTTTGCCAAATAGGCGACATTTCCCGTTGTCACACCAGCCATGCTGAAGGAGGAAACATCAATATAATTAGGCACAACTCATACATCAAATGCATAGAGATGATTTCAGACATCGGTATCACAAAGCTTCTCAAATAATCTACCTTATCCTGCCATTACGAGTCATGTATATGTGGAATTCATTTGTTAAGCGATCAACTTGTTCAGGTGTCATCCCGCTGTAGCAGAACATGCCGATCTGTTCACCAAAGAAAAGAGTTTTTGAATATTACAGTTGTTGGCAAGCGCCAATGGAAGGGCAAACAAATTTCGCAGAAAGAAATATTTGAATTTTAATAGGGTCTCACATCCACAACATGAAGTAAAAGTAGAGCAAATTTACTGTGAGGTTTGCAGAATCGTGATACAAGCGTTCGAACATCTTACTCGAAATAAGCTTTTGCCCCGTTATGTAAATATAGCAATCAAGTCGTGGCGCCCGTACCTGATTAGTAATATGTTCCCATGATAATGGTGAACCCAACTTTTCAAGGCCTTCTTTAAGTGCTTTTCGCATTCCAATGATGCGATCTGCCATACCCTGAGACAACACAGTAATAACAGTACAAATCAAACCCATCAGTTTCATAATTATCAAATGATTCAGGATTTTCTTTTACTTTGAAAGTAGTCAAGAGTAACTACTTGGAAGAAGCATCGTGAAGTTACCTTGACCTCTTTCAACCATAATGTTTTCAGTGCTGGATCACCAAGGATTGTGGAAACAACTAGTGCGCCATGAAGTGGTGGGTTGCTGTACATAGGCCGGGCAATCTGTTGCAACTGGCTCTTCACGGCAACTGCCTGCTTCTCATCATCACAGAGAATACTGCAAAATAGTTAATATATAGAAGATCAGGGCCATGGCTGAGGAAAAAAAGTGTGTCACAAACTTCGTTAGCGAATGGAACAGAAAAATACACAGTTAACTTCGAATGGATGTCTAAAAAGATCAATGGCTAATACTGGACGCATAACCTTAGTTTTCAAGAGCATTTAATAATGTAGTCTACTTAAATCACCTAAAGCTATGCATGGTGATCAGAAATAATCATACATGACATCATCAACGCATTGTCAAATATAGGTACTTCCATGTAGCTGAGACAAACACTAACATGTAGCTGGAGAAAATAGAAATAAAGTACAAGTAGCCAATCAAACACACATACTTTCTCCGGGATAATTATGGAGTACCTAAGGCATCCTGCTCTTTGGCCATAAAGTCCCATGTTTTTTGCGTACGACTGTGCACATCCAATTTGATGTCCATCTTCAAGGAAAATCCGAATTGCCTTGGCGTCTCTCTCCGGGTCACCGCTGGCAAATCCTTGGTATGCCATGTCGAAGAATGGGAAATGGTGCTTCACCTGAAAATTATAAAATAAAATACAACATCATGTCATTCATAAAAGAATATAAATAATTACTTATGGCTATTATCCAATTTGTCGCTGTATATGTACCTTGAATTGATGAGATATCTCTCTCCATTGTTCCTCGGTAGGATCTACCCCAGTTGGATTGTGAGCACATGCATGAAGCAAAAAGAAGGAACCATCTGGAGCATTCTGGCAATTGAAAGAAAAGCATAGTTCTGAATTAGTCATCGATAAACTGTCAACAAGGAATACTGCGTCCTTGTAAGTAAATAATTGATAACACATGCAAAATTACCTTGATGTCATCCATTAGGCCTGAAAAATCCAATCCTTTTGACTCGGGATGGTAATAGGCAAATGTTCTTTGTTGTACCTGACCGTCTCTCCAAATGTTGTGATGGCTGTAGCAGTTCAGAAAGTTAGGAACTGTCGAAGGTGCCGACTTGAAGATGCAGTGAAAGATCATTTCAAAACATTTGCTAAGTAAGTGCACTACACTTAAATGAGTTTCCGAATTTTGTTAATAACCAATATGGGACATGTATCTGAATTTTGTTGACACGACAGGCAGGGAATGGGCACAAGGCGAAGTACAGTATATCCAAACTCACTTTGCCCATGTCGGGGTAGGTATGTAGATATGTGAATCCGGCAAGAATCGTTTCTGGAAATCAGCAAAGAGACGACATGCACCAGTCCCTGAAAGAGCCTGCACTGCCGCAATCCTCTTGTCCTTGATGAATTCAGAATCCTCCCCATAAGCTAACTTGAGCGATTCCTGAACCATTTTCACACTTCCTCCCATCGGAAGGTACTCCCTGTTTTGCAAATTCCACTAAAAAGTATGAGAAAAACTCATGCTAACCACTTGAGCACTAGAACTGCATACATGTCCTAGTGAACTCAGATTTTGCATTCTTACAAATTTGGAGTATCATCTTTTTCTGAAGAACAAGCATACGTGTCCAAGTAAACTCAAATTTTCCATCTTGGAAACTTGGAAGATCACCGTTTTATTAGAACAGATCAGTGCTCGGTTGGCTAGAGACTATACAGCACAGCTGTGAGCTTGGGCACCGGCTTTAGAAGCGCAGCCGCCGCAGGTGCCTCACCTTCAACCTAACAACATACAGTTAAGGGAGGGAACTTTGCCCTTTAACCACGATTCTTGTTAACCTTGCCACCATGCACACATGAACCCCTCTAACACAGTTAGAAATGATATACTACACTCATTTCAGCGGGGAAATGGTGTATTACGATCAGTTGCAGGGTCATGATCCTGTACTAAAGCACAGGAAAATTGGCCAATATCGGCATTTATCGTTGGAGAGAAATGCCCCACAAACATGTCGAATTCACGCAATGACATGCATAAAGGTCCGGGTGGAGTCAATTCACCAATTGATTCATTGGGACCAAGAAAACAGCTCCCACAACCGCATTAAAGGAGAAAAAGAAGAGCAGGAGAGAGACGGAGCAAAGGCAGTGTCGAGTGTCGACAGCGAGATCTCACATGTTGGCGTTCCCGGCGATGCGCCGCTCCGCCTCGCGCACGCACTCCAGCACCACGGGCTTCCCGTCGTCGTCCCGGTACGCACCCTGCGGAATACCAACCCGAAATCGCTCCGATCAGCAGCCGGAACAGCAGGACTGACATGCGGGTGAAGAAAACGAGAGACGGAGAGCGCGATACGTACGACGCCAACGTTCACTTTGTCCGGCGAGGGGTCGGCGAGGAAGGCCTCGGTGACGCCGAGGATGGGGTCCTTGGCGGCCGGCTCCACGTGGCCGAACCACGACGCCATGGACCTCGACGCTGCTGGCAGGAGCAGGCCGCACCGCCGCTGTTCCCTGAGCCTGATCGACGCGGCGGCGCGGGACAACGCCATGCCGTTGCTGGACGCGGCGCGTGGCGTGGAGAGCTTAGCTGGAGTTGGTTGCTGGAGAGGACAAGCGGTATGGGAAGGTTGCTTGGGGGTCCTGGGTAAGCGGCACGGCACCTCTTGGCTCTTGCTTGCTGCTCTCTTCAGTATCCTGTTCTTGGGGCCTTTGGTCTGCGTGTTGCGTGCCGTTATGCTGTTCTGTTCTTGGGGCTTTGGTGCTATTCGTGGAGTTTATTGCGCGGTGCTACGTCAGTGATATCATGTGCGGCTGCACGTGGGGCATGTCTGTCTGTCTGAATAAGGTGATGTTCGAAAAACATAAAAAAATAATAGGATTGAATGTGCAAAACATAGAAATAACAGAGAAAATCTACAGGAATGGTCATTTGGATGATACACAGGAAAAACATAAAAAAGTGTCTCGATACTGCGTAAATGAGAGTAAAAAAGAGAGTAGCGTGGATGTTGAAAGTCCTATGAATAGGAATGGAATTCATAAGAGTTTTGGAGGATTCATTCATTTGATCTAAATGGATTTCTTAAGAAAATTCCTATAGATTAGAATCTTTCAATATTTTTATGAAAATCCTTCAATCCAAATAGGGTCTCACGACGCAACGCGTATTCGTTTCCATGACGAACGGTTAAGTCAGCGCGAGTGTTAGTCTCTCTTGTTTTATTGAGAATGACTGTCGCACCCAATAGAGACTAACAAGTCAGTGCGACTGTTAGCCTCTCACGTGGGGCATGTCTGTCTGTCTGTCTGAATAAGGGTGATGTTTGTTTTTCTGCTTCTTTAGATCGCCGTCCCAGTGGTGCGATGGTTGACAAGTGGACTAATTTACCTAAAGAAGAAGCTACATGGGAAGATGCGGCGTTCATCCAGAAGGTGTTTCCGACTTTTCATCCGTGAGGGCATGTCTTAGCTCATCCGGGAGGGGTTGTCAGGAACCAGCGCTGCTATCTGAAGAAGTGCAGCTTACCGCTTCGCGCCTACAACTCCTGACGAGTCGCTGTTTTGAATACCAGGACACCAAGCTTCCGAGAGCTTCTTCAACCACTCAGTAGTTTGTCTTTTAGCTTGATTTTTCTCTTTATTAGTTGTGGATCGTTGGATACCAGTACATCATGTATTATTGGGTTAAACCCTAGCCGCCTCTTGAGAGGTCCGGCCTGAAACCTTCCTTCGGAGGTGCAAAATTCCTCTGTAATTGTCCTCTGAATTCTGAGATAATGATGAATCCCTGAGCCTCCCACCTTCTGTGAGTGATTCTTAGGATAGAGCGTGTCAATTGGTATCAGAGCAGTCCGATCTCTCGGCTCGATTAAGCTTTTTGTTGCGGGTGGCGTACCGGATTGGTGAAGGAGTAGGGTTCGGTTCTCTTGTAAAATCCAATGCTTCTCTTCCCTTTTCGCGGCGGCGGTGTGTTGGGTCGACAGCGGCGCTGGAGGCGGAGTAGTCGCATCTTGGACTGGTCGACGGCGGCGGCGGCAGTCGTTCGGGCAGAAGTTGATTCCCTGTCAAGGTTACTAGAGAACCCTTCTCTAGCAGTAAAATTCATGTGGCATACTCAATTCGTGTGCTTTGGAGGCGGGACGGCAGATCTGTGGCGAGGATTCGAGTTGCTGACGAACTTTTAGCGTAAAATCCCTCTTTTTCTTCCGCGTGATCAGATGGGAACCGAGGAGTCTGACTCGTCTGCGGCGCTGGAGTTCAAATCTCTGCAACTCGACGTCAAGACCCTGCAAAGGTACAGAGAAGAGGACAAACAGGAATTTGCTCGTTTTGCCCATACTGTCGAGTCCAATTTCTAGTCGATTCAGAAGAATTTTGCTGACCTGCAATCAAGTTTTTCCAAAATTTTCAATTCCCCTGATGAAGCCGTGGAAGAACTGGATCAGGAGGACGAGCAAGGGGCCAACTTGAACACAACACCATGTCATGGCAGCAGTACTGGCATAGGGCAACAGAAAACAATTGTCAGCACAACCAAGTTACAGAATGCTCAAGGAAAGGAGCTGAATTTAGATGGCACACCAAAGGACAAATACAAGCACCCACATTTTGGGAAGGTTACAACTGTTGTTCATGTGAACAAGGGAAAGAACCATCAGCCAGCAACCAATGTGGGAATAATAGAGCATCAAGAGTTGAGTGACTTAGAAGAGGATGCAGATACCTTACCAATCACAAGACACAGACGTGATGCACACCTAGGAGATGGGAAACGTAGCACACCATCAGTTAAACCAGCAAGAATGAACATTCCAGAATTTGATGGTACTGATGTGGACTCTTGGATTCAGACCATTGAACTGTACTTCGATGCAGCAAGGACACCACTGGAGAGCAGAACAGAAATTGCTGTAACTTATCTGAAGAATGATGCAATATAATGGTGGCGTGGAACAGGGTACAATGCCAATACTTTACCTTGGCACAGAATATGTCGTTACTTGGGAGATAGATTTGCTGAAACTTCCATTTGTGATAATACCAGGAGCTTTCATGCACTCACTCAAACTTACAGTGTGGCTATAGATATACAAAAGTTCGAAGCAGCTATGAACTTGATGAGGAGAGATAACCCCAGGCTACCTGATGATTACTACATTAATAGTTTCATCTCTGGATTAGCCGACTACATCCAAGCACACTTGCAATGCCACAATCCTGCAGATATGCAAAGAGCAATGTGGTTAGCTCGGCGAATTATACAAGCTCAACCACCCAGGAAACAGTACCCTAATGCTCAGTTCATCGTACGAAAACCTGTTACTGTCGAGGCTGCCAAGACAGTCCCTACAGCACCCAGCACTGCCATGCAAAAGGCTATCAGTCAGAACCTGTGTTACAAGTGTAAAGAACCATGGTTCCCTGGACACAAGAAGGTGTGTACGATGACGCAACAAAAGCAAATACTTGCCTTGCAAGCAGCAATTCTTGCTAACCCAGAAATTATCTATATACATGAACATGATACAGATAGTGATGAGGACACTCCAGCACCACAACCTGTGCCTACCCCGACAGTGAAAAATTCAATGCATGCACTTCAAGGTACTGCTAATCATAAAAACACCTTTACCTTGTGAGTCACTGTTGGGGATGTTTCAGCAATAGCCCTAGTGGACAGTGGTAGTACTACCACCTTTATCACTGCAGCTTTAGCAAACAAAGCAAAATGTGATATTATACCCTGAAAGAAAACTATGGTATTGGTGGAAAATGGAGATACATTGTGGACAGAGTTTGCCTGTTATAATTGTGCTTACAACATACAAGGCACTACCCTGCAATCCACTTTTCAGGTTCTGCCTATTAAGGGCTTTGACATCATTTGGGGAGCTGATTGGATTTATCAGCACAACCCAGTGGAATTGGATTTCAAAAGAATGACACTGAACGCAACTACTGCCAAGGGTCCTGTGTATTTCAGGACATCAGCCTGCCACAAGAACCTAGTATAAAGTCTTCTGCTAAGCTATACAGATTGTTGACCAACAGTACTTGTGGAGCGGTGTTGTTTGTGTAGTCCATGGCAGCAGAACTTGCTAGTGACACTAATTACCCACCTGAAATACAAGCAGATCTCAAGGAATATGAAGGAATATCCAGCTCTCCTGTAGGATTGCCACCTAAAAGAGCTTGTGATCATTCCATCCCTTTAATACCTGAAGCAA
This sequence comes from Poa annua, assembly GCA_026929855.1. Classification (NCBI taxonomy): domain Eukaryota; kingdom Viridiplantae; phylum Streptophyta; class Magnoliopsida; order Poales; family Poaceae; genus Poa; species Poa annua. The sequence goes on from CM049430.1 coordinate 87,863,958, forward strand.
AGATTCTGAAGCAAAGACCTTATCTGTTACCTTACCACCAGAAGAATGCAATGGAGGAGATAATCAAGGATTTGCTCAAAACTCGGACAATTAGGGACAGCTCTAGCCCTTATTCATCACTAGTAATCTTAGTCAAGAAAAAGGATTTATCTTGGAGAAAGGTTACTGATTTCAGAAGGATGAATGCTCAGACTATTAAGAACAAGTATCCTATTCCAATTATTGAGGATTTGTTGGATGAGCTTAATGGAGCAGTAATTTTTTCTAAAATTGATTTGCGAAGTGGGTATCACGAGATCAGGATGCAGGAACTTGATATTGAGAAGACTGCATTTACAACTCATACTGGTCATTATGAGTATTTGTTAATGCCATTCGGGTTAACAAATGCTCCAGCTACCTTCCAACAACTTATGAATACGATTATAGCTCCATTCCTCGGGAAATTTACCTTGGTATTCTTTGATGATATCTTAATATACAGCAAGTCAATGAAAGAGCATGTGCAGCACCTCCGACAAATATTTGATATGCTACAGGACAATCAGTTATTTGCCAAGCGACAAAAGTGCTCCTTTGCACAACAAAGGGTGGAGTATCTGGGGCATATAATCTCAGCCCGAGGAGTAGCTACTGACCCTTAAAGGTGGAGATAATGGTAAATTGGCCAACACCAACGAATGTTTCAGAGTTAAGAAGCATCCTTGGTCTTACCCATTATTACAGGCGATTATCAAGCATTATGAAATTATCTGTAAGGCCCTATTCATGGCCTTAAGGAAGGATGGTTTCATTTGGGGAGCTGAACAAGAACAAGCCTTTGCCCAGTTGAAGAAAGTTGTAGCACCCCCAAGAGCCACGCTAGACAAATCTGAGACCTTAATCTGAGATAAGCCTAACATAGATCTCGGAAGCCAACAGTTGAAATCGATAGCACAACAGAGACCCTACAGCACAAGAAGCAACATATTAAGCTCTTAACAGAGCGAAGAAGCAAATATCACCAAAATAAGGTCACTGAGTAAGTCGTCGATGATCCATCAAGCCTTCGGTGTTGTTGAACTCCACTTCGAAATCGCATTCTACCGCGGAAAACGAAACACCGGAAAAGAAACGGGAAACAACATTCAACCATGGCATCGATGCAATGCGCAAAATGTATGCATGACAAGTTAAAGGATTGAAATGTAACTCCTACACATGGAAGAACATTTTAAATGGAGTGCGAATGCCCGAGAGGTGCCATTCGACAAACTCCATAATTAAGAGAAATGGTGTAATTTGTTCTTCTATTATAAACATGGTTCAAAGTTGTTTAAATATGCATGATTGGTACATAATTAGATAGACCTTATTGTTCTGCAAATTTTGATATGAAAATCATATTTTTCTGAATTAAAATGAATTAGTTATGAATTTCCAAAGATTAAATAATTTTAAATCAATTTAGAACATTTATGAAATTAAATAAATAACTTTTCTAAATATTTCTAAATTTAAGAAATCATTTCTGGAAAACATTAAATTCTGACAGGGGACCCCACATGTCATAATTAAATGAATACAGAAAATAGAATTAAATCATTTCAGGAAAAGATAAAGAAAAGGAAAAGGAGGCGCTGACGTCAGCAATGGAGCATCTCTCCATGCCGAGGACGAATTCGACGAATTCGAGTGCTCAGGGCAGCACCGGCACGCGCACGGGGTGCAGGGAGTCGCGGGAGACCAAGAGGAGGCGGCACGACCAGGAAATGGTCGCCGGAGACGGTGGTTTGCTCGCCGGGGCGGAAGCCGACGGCGGCGCACGGCGGCCGGATGGACGCAGGCGAGAGGGAGGCAAAGAGGGGGTCCAGGAGGACCGCAAGCTCACCAGGAGCGTGACGGAGGGGTCGGGGAGGCGAGGGGAGACCGGAGTCGCTCAGAATCGAGCTCGTCGGCGTCAGACCCGAGCAGTAGAAATCTACGATTTCCCACCGATTCTCTGCTTCCCAGCACAGACAGCTCTAGGAGGAGGGAGAGAAGACCACGACGGTTCTTTGGAGCGTCTCGCCGGAGCGAGGCGTTACCCGGAGCGGCCGGAATCGATGGAAACGGCCGGAGACCCGAGAGCTAGGGTTTTGGCCGGAAAGAAACGAGGAAGAGGAGACATGGAAATGGCCTAGGGTTTCCTCAGCGGCGGCGGAGGGATTCTTGTAGGCGAATCGGTGGCGGCGCCTGGATTCTTGGCACGGCCGCGGGGTGGACGGCGGAGGAGACGACACGGCGGCGGCGTCCTTCTATCGGGAGGAAGAAGAAGAAAAGAAAAGAGGAACCTTTTCTGGAAAACCCCCTGGAGTTTTTGGAAACCAGAAAACCATTTAAAACAGGCCCCTGCTTTGGAGGATAAATCTTTTGAGAGCCTTTTTGTGAACAGAAAATTTATACAAAAATACCAGGAGCTTTAGAATTTCACAAGGAAGCCATTGGCAACTTTGGATTTTGAGAATTTTGAAATTCTTTTAATACATTTAAAATAACTAGTGGTTTAGGCCACTTAGGGTTTCTCTCTTTTATTTTAAAACTCAAATTGTGTGCAACTTTTAATTAGATGCAAATGATGCTCATGATGCACAAACAAATCTTAATTATCGATTAGCAAATTTGGGGACGTTACAAAAGTGATGTCTGAATCACCAGTACTTGCACTACCCGACTTCTCACAACCCTTTGTGTTAGAAGTTGATGCCTGTGACTATGGGATTGGGGCTGTGTTAATGCAAAATGGACAACCCATAGCATTCATGAGTAAAGCTATTGGTCCTAAATCAGCTGGGCTATCTACTTATGATAAAGAAACTCTAGCAATTCTAGAAGCAATTAAGATGTGGAAATATTATTTTGCTGCAACTTCTATCATCATTCGTACTGACCAACAGAGCATCAGATATTTGCAGGAACAAAAGTTAACTGAAGGACTGCAGCACAAGTTGTTGGTCAAATTGCCGGGATATAATTATACTATTGAGTATAAGAAGGGCAAAGAGAATAGAGTGGCTGATGCACTATCTAGGGTGAAGCAACAATTCTACAATCTAGTTACTTCGGCTGCAGTCCCAGCTTGGATAACCGAAGTAACTAAATCTTATGAGACATATGACAAGTGCAAGGATACTATTGCTAAACTTACCTTAGCACCAGATTCGGTTCCTAATATGACACTGACTAAAGGAGTGCTAAGATACAAGAAGAGAACTGTGGTAGGCCACAACACTGAGTTTAGGTTAAAAATTATGGAATCACTGCATAATTCTGAACTGGGAGGGCACTCAGGAGAAAGAGCAACTTATCAACGCTTAAAGTTATTATTCCATTGGCCTGGTATGAAGCAACATAGAATTGCATTTGTAAAACAATGTCCAGTTTGCCAGATAAACAAAGCAGAGCATTGTTCTTATCCAGGACTGTTACTGAAGGGGATCGCAGGCAGAAAACAAATTTTTCCTAGCAACGATATCCTTAAACTAGCCAAGATCTATACTATGCAGATATAGAAGTACGGCGGAGATCGAAATACATACCCTCGTAGACCGAATAGCGGGGATTACGCTCCCGCACAAGCGTTGACGACGAAGACGACGTAGCCGACCTCTAGGTCGCGAAGAACTCGGCGCGACGATGACAACGAAGATGACCTCGAGGTCGGGTGGAGGAGTAGGCCTCCGAGCACCACTGACGCAGCACCTCGCAGGGCGTTACACACATACGGTGGAGACGACGGCCTCCGAAGCTCCAGCCCAGGACGAGCCGCGGAAGACTTGGACCGGAACACCAGCAGCGCGACATCGGGCTATGGTGGAAGAGATCCCCCTCCCAACTCGGCGCAACTCCGACAAAGGGAATCACGAGATCGAGAGAGAATTGGAGAATTAATTGGTGAATTAAAAGGCCAGGGGTGCCCCTTCTTATATAGGCTCCCGGGAGGAGCCAACCTCCCTAGCCAGTTAATGTGGGACTATCCCACATGCCTTGGTGCGTCTAGGGAGGGTGCGCCGGCCCTAGGTGGGCCCCATTTGGCCCACCTAGGTCGGCCCTCCCTCAATCTGAAGCCCTGGGGGGACTTTCCCCCCCCCCTCATGGGCCTTCTTTCCACCAGAAGGCCCATTTAGGGAAACCAACCTGTAAAAATTCGAAAATAAATATATAAAATCATATTTAAACATTAATTACACTAATTAATATCAAAAATATTATATATAATGTATTCTAGCTCCGAAAACTATTTCATCGCTGCCTGATCTCCATCGGACCATTCCCGGGACGTTCCCGGTGATCTCTTTCCTTTCCGGTTGTCTTGTCGAAACTCCTTAAGTGTGTTATCCTAGCGGTTCGATATAATAACAGACATGATCGAGACTCCTCTCCGATCAATGACTAACTCGTAGGCCTGGACCCCATGAATTAATCCCTGTGATATAACGAATGACTTTCATCTATCAAACCTGGACGTCTAGTCTCAAACCCTTTGTCATGGCGATACTTAGCGTGTCCGAGCATCATTCTGAGATATCTCCGCACCTAGCATGATCTCGTTACCGACATCGCTATCTTCTACTCGTCTATGATATTATGTCAGCCGGTGACCTAGTCACATGTTTGCAAACTCATTTGACATAATCTCACCGAGTGGGCCCTAGAGTATCTTTCCGGCTATACGGACTGACAAATCCCGTTGTTGACCCCTCGTCTCAACTACCCCCTTCCGATACCCAAAAGTATCACCGTTATTGTCATACTAATTAAGATACGACGTTTGGTGCAATCAAAGTATCTTCCAGGAATAACAATAAGAGTTGGTCTCACGGTCTTAAGGCGTAATGACTATGTCTTATAAATACTGGGTATGTCTATCACATTGTTCAACCAACGACATGCCCTATGATCGGAAAACCTCGATCATCAATCGCGCAACGAAACTAGTCTTAGTAGAGGCTACTAGGGACCTGGTTGTTTTATCTACCACACCTGTATTAATGTTTCCTCTTAATAAAGTTATAACATGGTATAAAACATATAATTAACAATTGGGATATTGCCAATAAACAATGTTTATTAAGTGCCTCTAGGGCATATTCCCTTCAGTTACAACTTCTGCCTGTTCCTGACTTTGCTTGGGCACACATTAGCATGGACTTCATCGAGGGATTACTAGTATCCGACAACAAGGACATTATATTGGTTGTGGTGGACAGGTTCACAAAATATTCACATTTCATTTCTCTCAAACATCCAATAACAACCAAGTCAGTGGCTAAAGCATTCACAGACAACATATTTAAGCTACATGGCCTACCAATCGTCATGGTTATTGATCGTGATAGAATATTCACAAGTTCTCTCTGGCAAGAACTATTCAAGTCACTTGGTGTTAAGTTGCATTTTAGCACATCGTACCACCCTCAAACAGACGGTCAAACGGAAAGGTTTAATCAATGCCTGGAAAATTACTTAAGGTGTATGGCATTTCTGCAACCCAAGAAGTGGAACCAATGGTTATCTCTAGCAGAATGGTGGTACAATACAACTTATCACACCTCTCTCAACATCACTCCCTTCCAAGCTTTGTATGGCAGGACACCTCCCCTGTTGGCTGAGTTGTTATTACCACCGGAAGAACCGGCTGATCATCTTACACCTACTGCTAGTACTGAGCAAATGGCACAGCAAATCAAGCAATCCTTGCTCAAGGCCCAGCAGAGAATGAAGCACTATGCTGACCTCAAAAGAAAAGAAAGACAACTGGAAATTGGAGCAATGGTGTATTTGAAAATACAACCCTACAGGCACACTTCATTGAGCATAGACATGTGTTTGAAATTGCACTCGAAATACTATGGGCCATTTCGTGTTCTGGAGAAGATTGGTAACACATCTTACAAGCTGTTACTCCCTGATGGCTGTCTACTACACCCTACCTTCCATGTGAGTCAACTCAAGCAACACTTGGGACCTGAAGCGATCCCTACACCTCATCTGCCACTACTTAACCCTTATGGCCCAATTCTGATGACGAGGCTCTAACTCGTCAAGTCCCAGGGTTGTACACCCCGGGTTGATTGATGGGGAGATAGGAGAGTGCAAGGTGATCACGACGGCTGACAAGCGAGGTTTACCCAGGTTCAGGCTCCCGGAGGATAACACCCTACTCCTGCTTGTCTGGTTATTGATGCGAGTAACGATTACAATGGCGAGATTGTGATCTCGCTAGGGTTTGGTGGCTCCGAGCGTGCCCTGTCCCTAGGACGGGCAACCCTCCTGGCTTTATAGGCAGCCAGGTCTCGGGTTGTTGGTACAGATACGGTAGGCTAAAGTCCTAACCGAGTTGGACTAGGATATGAGATACCCCGAGTGGGCCTTCTGCGGGCCTTTCCATCCTTGGCGCGGCCCAGGTAGCCTCACCGTGGGCTACCCGCGAGGCAGCCCCACGTCAGTAGCCCCCGAGTGCTTGATCGAGTCTCAGAGTCGGACAAAGAACTCCTTCTTCCTGGACGCGCCATTGGATTGCTTGATCTTGAGCCTGAACTCGAATTTCTTCAGTCGAACCAGCCTCTCCCGATGGGAGTAATCTTGTGCAGTCGAATTACTTTGACATCTTCTTGTGAAGCTTGCTTCTATTCAGCCTGCTTTGGCTTACTTGTTGGATTGGTTCGGCTGCCTGAGCTTACTGTACAGATCACTCGAAAGGTTTCTTCGGGTGCTCAGATCACTGGCTGATCTTACCTTGTTGATTTCAGCTGTGAAGCTTACCACTCGAATGAATCTGTCGAGTTTTTTTCAGTTGGTTTCGGAGCCGTTGGCTTGCTGACGTCACTAATGACGGTTTTGCTGCACGCTTCTGCGCCCGATGGGACATGACGTGGTGGGCCCCGCTGTCAGAGATGACCACGCCCACAGCTGTCACGTCCCCGAACTGGGCGCGAAATTTGCGCGGCGCGGCGACGACGCCTCGGTTTTCGTGCGTAGTGGAGGAAGTTGGCGGCGACGATTGGCTTCTCCGTGCGACACGTGGACGGCTGGATGGCTTCGCTCGGAGCCCTTGCGCGATGGACGGTCGAGATGCCGATCCTCGAGGAGTAAGTACTGCGCCCTGGCGTTTGGGATGTCATCTTCTCCAATCCATTCTTTCCTTTTCCTCTCCTATTGCGCTCTGCCATTGCCGCCGCCGTTTCGAGCTTGAAGCGATTCGCCCATGCGCCCTGTGACCAAAGCAATGGGCAAGCCGAAGGGCACTGCTGGCTCCTCCGCCACCGCCGCCGATGCCGCCGGGCTGATGAAGAAGCCCGAGGGCGACTGGCAAAGGTCGATGACGAAGAAGGCCGACGTCGATGTACTCCGCGCGCAGGGTCTGCTGGCACCTGCGGACGAAGTCCAGGTACGACTCCCTGGCAAAGAGGCTTTTCCTACACCTCGCGATGGGGAGCGCGTTTGCTTCGCGGACTTCGTTCCGCGTGGCTTCGGGTTCCCCATGCACGATTTTGTGCGCGGGCTCCTGTACGCCTACGGGGTTCAGATCCATGATCTGACCCCCAATGGCGTCTTGAGCATCGCGGGCTTCATCGTGCTCTGCGAGTGCTTCTTGGGGGTCGCGCCCCACTGGGGACTGTGGAAGTCGCTCTTCCTCGTTCGCAAGAACGTGGGGAAGAGTGGGCTGACCTACCCAGTGGGCGGCTTCGGAATCCAGGTGCGCGGTGATACCGCGTACTTTGCGATGAAGAAGTCCGACTCCGTCCAAGGGTGGCGCCGGCGATGGTTTTACGTCCAGTCGTCCGGAGATGGCCTGGACGCATTCGACGGCAGGCGCGGGCTGAGGAAGACTGGCGCCTGGGCGCACCCGCTGTCTGCCGTGGAGAAGGAGGCAGTGCGGCCCCTGTTGGTGCTGCTGCGCGAGCTGACCGAGACCCTTGGCCGCGAGGCGGATGGCGTCTTTCTGATGGCCACCTTCTTCCGCCTTCGGGTGCAGCCGCTGAGCGCCCGGCCCCACCCGATGTGGGCCGCCGAGGGCGTTAGCGACAAACTGCTGGACGACGAGGAGGTGGAGGCCAACGTCAGGTCCATCACCAATCTTCGAGTCGTGGACGCCTGCAACGTCAAGTGCCCCATTGCCCCTTACGGGGCTACGAACCCCGTTCCTGAGGTGAGTCTGTTCTCTCTTTCTTGTTGTACTTGTTCGACCCGGAGTCTACTTTGTATTTTGATTCGACTTGCGTCTACTTTTGCTTTTAGGGTCGTGATTTGTTCATCAGCCATCCTCCCCTCCCTGAGAATGGGCCCGACGATGAGTCGAAGTTCATCGAGGATGAGGGTGATGACGAAGAGATCCCCTCCGCACACTCTCCCCGCGATGGTTTGGAGGAGGAAGACGAAGTGGAGGAACCCGCGAGGAAGAAGCGGAAGCTTCCGATCCGCGGCGAGTCTGCTTCTGCGTCGTCGCCTGCTAGGGGTGCGGGTGTTGCTGAGGAGGAGGCCGTGGCGACGTCCCCGGGTGCGCATTCTTCGGGTGGCTGGGAGGAACCTCTCAACGTTCCTCCAGTCGCCTCTGCTGCGCCACGATCCTTCGCGCGAATGCCCTCACCGTCGCTGTCGGGCTTCGACGACGCCAGCTCCCCCAGGTTGGTTTATTTGCAACATATTCTTCGAGTAGTACTTTGCGGGTTCGCCGTTTTGTTGACTTTTGTGTTCTTGATATTGCTACAGCCATCGCTCTGACAGCATCGGCTCCCCCATTCGGGACACAGAGCTTACTTCTGGCCCTTCGACTGGGCTGGAGACGCCTGTGGTGGGGGAGAAGGTGCACGCGGAGGCCACCGGCATGGCCTCGTCTAGCCGGGCTCCTGCTTCGGCTGTCGATGACCTTGAGCTCCTGGACCACGTAAGTCTTCTCTTATTTTTCTTGTATTCCTGATTTCTCATCGGGTGCGCGATCAGCGCTCCCGATGGGAGTAGCCCCCGAAGGTGTGGGTGACTAGCATAGTCGCCCGCAACTTTATTGATATCTTGTTCTTTTTATTTTCAGCCGTATTATCGCCAGCAGCTCGACGCAGCCGTGGCTTATGTTCGCCTGGAGAAGGAGAGGGACCAACTGCGTTCCTCGCTGGACCAGGCTACTGGCCGGGTGGATGAGCTTGAAAAGGCTCTTCGTGAGTCTCAAGAGCGGGAGCTGGCGCGGGTCGCCCAGGAGAGAACTCAAATCGGTCGCCTCCTTTCACTCGCAGCTGTTCTTGGGGGTGAGTATCGGCTTGACGCTTACTTAGTATTCGTCCCTTTTCTTGTCCTGACATTGAATTTTGGCGCAGAGACTTGCGGTGGCGCTCCTCCAGAAGACGCGTCGAGCGACACGGTCGACTTGGCAACTGCGGTTGGCTTCTTCGACCGGGTTTGCGCCTATGCCTCGGATGCCCTGAAGAAGTCTTCCACCGCGTTGGAGAAGTCGACCGGGGCCCTGGCTGTGGTGCATCAGAGCATTTTTCCGGGGAGCCAGCCGCCAGCGACCGTGGACGCTCTGGCCGCACCGTTTGGGGACGCGACCACCATCGCCGACTTCACGCAGTCGCAGACGGTACGCGGCTCCGAGCTCACCTTCCAGCTCCTTTTAGGCCACCAAGTTCCAGGTGACTTCGAGAAGATCGTCAGCGGTTTTCCTCGCAAACCTGATGGTCAGACCGCGTCGCTGAGTGGCGTGAAGGAGCGCGCCTCGCAGCTGGCTGCGCAGCTTGTGGCACTCTTCGAGAGGGCCCTTGCTAAGGCGACTGAAGCGGCTGCTCGGAAGGGCCGCTCCCGGTCGCAGTCCGCGGCCTTAGAGTAGGCATAGGTGTAGGGATGCAGCAGTCGCTGTGGCTTGTATTTTGAACTCCCTGTTTGTAATGAATATTGCCCTGTCGGGTTTTTTGCTCTTCAGTATTGAATTTGCTGGCTTTTCTGTCTTCTAAGTTGAACTGTGCTTGGCAGTCGCATTTCTATATTGACTCTGCGTGTTCCTGACAGAGTGACATTCGCGATGATGCTTCGCCTTCTCCCTTGGCACGGCCGAGTGGCGCGGCTTCCTCTTCGGGTGCTCGCCGTCGTCGGGCGGCGCCGGCTCTTCCGCGCAGTGCGAATGACCAGCGGATAATCACCTACTTGAAGAACAAGGTGGTGGAGCTTGAGGCGACCCTGAAGAATACGGAGCGGCTGTTGCAGCGCTCCCAGTCGCATCCCACGGCGGAGTTCTCACGTCGTGAAGATTTTTTGCTTGGAGAGATGGACTTGATCAGTCGGCAGCTGCAGGGTATGTATCATGTTGGCGGCTGACATCGCTGTTGTTTGTCCTTCTCGTTCTGATTTGCAGTTCGTGTGCGCAGATGTTAATCCTGATTGGGAGGCCGAGCGGGATCGCGTTGAAGAGCGAGTCACTCGAGAGGCGTCCGGCGACTCCTATGAGGCCCGCCAGTTCTGGGTGAACAAGTCGAGGGGGCGCGTCCTAGCCACGATGCTTGATCGAACGTGGCGCGCTGCTGCTCTTCTGGAGAGTTGCCGGAAGACACTTTGGCACGTCAACCGCGTGTACTTCCCGCATAATGCGCAGCCGAACGGGTTGCCTGCCTTGCTGGAAAGGTTCCGTGATGGCGAAGGGCTGAAGGAAGTTGTCGACGCTCAGCTGGTGGCTGGTGCAAACGCGGCGCTAGCGTACGTTCGGATGCACCGGCCACATCTTCCGCTTGAACGGGTGCTTGAAGGCCTGCCAGGTGACGACGACTTCGACGAGACCTTGCCGGCTGCGCGCCGGATTATTCGGCAAGTTCAGGACTTGAGCGAGCGGCTTGTAGGTCCTCTCGATGCGCCAAAGGCTGAACCTGCAGTCTAAAGCAGCTGTCGTCTGATGTACAGGGTTAGCTATAGAGGGTAAATTTGCTTGTATAGATACATTGTAGTAGATTATAGCACTGTTTCGAGTAATGAGAATTGATATGTTTACTTGAAAGTGAGGGTGCCTGATTCGACCTGTGTGGCGCAGCTGCCGAGTGTGCTAAGCAGTGGCCTAGGTTTTTTCAAGTGTTACCTGTATGCCGCGGTCTCTGATTTTATCAGGTGGCGACTTAGGATTCTGGAACTTGACCTGTGCAGCGCAGCCCCCGCGTAGGTTCGAGTGGCGGCCGAGGATTTTTCTGAATAATTCCTGTCTGGCGCGGTCCCCGAGTAGGTCGAGTGACGGCCTAGGATTACAAGTGTTACCTGTTTTGGCGCAGCCCCCGAGTATGTCGGGTGGTGACCTAGGATTCTGGAACTTGACCTGTGCAGCGCAGCCCCCGAGTAGGTTCGAGTGGCGGCCGAGGATTTTTCTGTCCTGTTTGGCGTAACCCCCGAGTAAGTCGAGTGGTAGCCTAGGATTGCAAGTGTGACCTGTGTGGCGCAGCCCCCGAGTATGTCGGGTGGTGACCTAGGATTTGGAACTTGACCTGTGCAGCGCAGCCCCCGAGTAGGTTCGAGTGGCGGCCGAGGATTTTTCTGAGTCCTGTTTGGCGTAACCCCCGAGTAAGTCGAGTGGTAGCCTAGGATTGCAAGTGTGACCTGTGTGGCGCAGCCCCCGAGTATGTCGGGTGGTGACCTAGGATTTGGAACTTGACCTGTGCAGCGCAGCCCCCGAGTAGGTTCGAGTGGTGGCCGAGGATTTTTGATTCTGTGCTTGCATGGCGCAGCCCCCGAGTAAGTTGGGTAGCGGCCTAAGCTTTTATTTCAACCTGTATGGCGCAGCCCCCGAGTGGTTCGGGTGGCGACCTAGGATTTTTGGCATGCTTGTATGGCGCAGCCCCCGAGTGGTTCGGGTAGTGGCCTAAGCTATTATTTCAACCTGTGTGGCCAGCCCCCGAGTGGATCGAGTGGCTGCCTAGGATTTCTGAGCTTCTTGAGTGACGGGAAAGAGGAGGCAGATTTTCTTCAAGCCACTTTATTGATTCATGCGAACAGGCCGCCTCATTAAAAACCCTCCAGTCCCCGCAGGTACCCTGGTAAGGAAAAGAGTGCGTCTGAAACCTGCCGCGTTGACTTCCTTGTACAACGCTTGATGTGAACTAGGCGTAGAACCGGCGGAGTTGTGCTACGTTCCACGGGTTGCTGCAGTCTGCTCCTGTCTTCGAGTCCTTTAGGCGGTATGCTCCATTGCCTATTGCTTCTGTTATGATGTACGGGCCCTCCCATGGGGAAGCGAGCTTGTGCACCTTCTTTTGCTTGAGTCGAAGAACCAGATCGCCTGCCACGAACGCTCTTGGTCGCAGCCTCCGAGTATGATAATTACGCAGGTCCTGCTGATACACGGCTGATCGTGCTAGGGCGATGTCGCATGCTTCGTCCAGGGTGTCCCTGCTGTCTTCGAGTGCTTCCTCTGCTCCTGACTCGTCGTAGGCGACTACTCTTGGTGCGTCAAACTTGATGTCGCAGGGGAGGACCGCCTCTGCGCCGTACACCATGAAGAATGGCATGTACTGGGTAGATCTATTCGGCGTTGTTCGCAGACTCCATAGGACTGATGGCAGTTCTTCCACCCATGCGCCCGCTGCGCGTTTCAGGGGTGCGCGCAGTCGCTTCTTGATGCCGTTGCAGACTAAGCCATTGGCCTTCTCTACTTGTCCATTGGACTGCGGGTGCGAGACAGACGCGTAGTTGAGCTTGATCCCCTGCTCTGAGCAGAAGTCTTTGAATTCCTCGGCTGTGAAGTTCGAGCCGTTGTCGGTGATAATCCCATTAGGTACTCCGAACCTGAAGATGATTGACCTGATGAAGTTGACCGCTGTGGACGCAGTCGAACTTGTGATGGGCACGGCTTCGATCCACTTTGTGAATTTATCGACTGCGACCAGGAGGTGGGTATGACCTCCGGGTGAGGATTTCTTCAGCGGGCCCACCATGTCCAGGCCCCATTGGGCGAAGGGCCAGGCTAGTGGTATTGTTTTGAGCTCTGATGCTGGGGCGTGCGGCTTGTTGGCAAATTCCTGGCACCCTGTGCATTTCCTCACCAGTTCCTCGGCGTCCTGCATGGATGTGAGCCAATAGAATCCGGCTCGCAGCGCCTTGGCCACCAGCGCCCGGCTGCTTGCGTGATGTCCGCATGTACCCGAGTGAATGTCGAGTAGGATGGCTTGGCCGTCGACTGGATGTATGCACCTTTGCAGGATTCCCGATATACTTCTTTTGTAGAGCTCCCCGTTGATGACGGTGAAACTTTTGGAGCGTCTGATGATGCGCTTTGCTTCGACTGGGTCAGCTGGCAGCTTTCGATGCAGTATGTATGCCAGGTATGGTCCTGTCCATGTGGCTTCGACTAGCATGACTTCCATGGGGACCTTGTCTTGGCTTGGCGGGTTGACATCGCCTTTTGTAGTTGCAGTGCTTGCTGTACCCTGAGTCTTGATGGATCTTTGTGTGATGCACTCGAGGAAAATGCCGGGTGGGACTGGCACCCTGTCCGAGCCCATGTTGGCTAGGGCGTCAGCTTCCTCGTTGCTTTCACGGCCGATGTGGCGTAGTTCGCAGCCGTCGAAGTTTCCTTCCATATGATTGTAGAGGTCTCTGTAGGCTATCATGTTGTCCGCGATGGCGTCGCAGGACTTCATGGTTTGCTGTACCACCAGGTAGGAGTCGCCGTAGATCATGAGGTGCGTGGCGCCGCAGTTCTTGGCCATCCGCATGCCGTGGATCAGGGCCTCGTATTCGGCTTCGTTGTTGGATGGCTTCGGGAAGCCCATCTGCAAGACATACTTGAGCTTGTCGCCTTTGGGGGAGATGAGTACGACTCCTGCCCCGGCTGACTTGAATTTCTTCGAGCCATCAAAGTACATTGTCCATGCGTTGGACAGGTCGGGGACATTTGGTAGCTGGGCTTCTATCCACTCGGTAGTGAACTCCGGGAGAACTTGGGCCTTGATAGACTTCGGGTGAGCATACTTCAGCCCCCATGGTCCTAGTTCGACAACCCACTTGGCGACTCGTCCTGTCGCGCGCTGATTTGTGAGGATGTCTGCTAGTCCGGAGGAGCTTACCACCGTGATCGGGTGCTCAGAGAAGTAGTGGACGACCTTTCTGGAGGTCATGAAGACTCCGTACGCCAGCTTCTGGTAATGCGGGTAATTCTGCTTGGACAAGGTGAGCACCTCGCTAAGGTAGTAGACGGGCCTTTGCACTGGGTGGCTGTGCCCTTCTTCTTCGCGTTCGACTACGAGCACCGTGCTCACCACCCTGTTTGTTGCTGAGACGTACAGGTAGAGCGGCTCGTTTTCCAGTGGTGCCACGAGGACCGGACAGGTTGTCAGTGTCTTCTTGAGATGGTCGAATGCGTCTTGCGCTTCTTGCGTCCACTCGAACTTGTCTGACTTCTTCATCAGTTGGTAGAAAGGTAAGGCCTTTTCTCCCAACTTACTAACGAACCGGCTGAGGGCTGCGACTCGGCCGGCTAATCGTTGCACCTCCCTGAGTTTTGTGGGTGCTGGCATTGTGAGTATGTTCTGCACCTTCTCGGGATTTGCTTCCATTCCCCTTGCGGATACAAGGTACCCTAGTAGCTCTCCGGCTGGCACGCCGAATACGCACTTCTCTGGATTGAGTTTGATTTGGTACACGTCTAGTGCGGAGAAGACCTTGCGTAGGTCGTCGACTAGGGTATCTTCCTTCCGGGTAGTGACGACGATATCGTCGACGTAGACTTGGACGATCTGCCCGATTAGCCCCTTGAGGCATGCTTGCATTGTCCGCTGGTACGTGGCACCTGCGTTCTTTAACCCGAACGGCATCGTCTGGTAGCAGAAAACGCCGTCGGGTGTGATGAAAGCTGTCTTCTCCTCGTCCTCGACCTTCAGCCTGATCTGCTGGTAACCTGAGTAGGCGTCCAGAAAAGATAGGCGTTCGCATCCTGCAGTCGAGTCGATGATCTGATCTATCCGCGGGAGCGGGAAGTGGTCTTTGGGGCAGCATTTGTTGACTGCGGTGAAGTCCACGCACATGCGTAGTTTCTTCGTCTTCTTTTTCTCAACTAGGACCGGGTTAGCGACCCAGTCCGAGTCCTTGATCTCTCGGATGAACTTGGCGTGCAATAATCTGTCGACTTCCATGGTTATAGCGTCTCGTTTGGGTCCTGAGAAGCGTCGCATGGATTGCTTGACTGGCCTTGCGTCCTTGTGTACTTTCAGAGAGTGCTCGGCGAGTTCCCTGGGTATCCCCGGCATGTCAGAAGGTTGCCATGCGAAGATTTTCCAGTTCTCACGTAGGAACTCGACGAGCGCGCTTTCCTACGCGGGTGTCAGGCTTGATGAGACCTTGACTGTCTTTCCGCTGTCAGTCGGATGGACCTGATGGGTGACAGTGTCGTCATTCGTGTTGAATGCTGCGTCTTTGGCAGGCTTCTTGCGAGCCGGGAAGATGGTCTTGTCGTTGTCGGCTGATATGGCTTTGAATCGCTCTTCGACGCCGAAGGACTCGGAGATCTTGGCAAACTCGCGGTCGCAGCTGTTGGAGAGCCCAAAGTCACCGCGGACGGTGATTACTCCTTTTGGCCCGGGTAACTTTATCATCAGGTAGGCGTAGTGGGGTACTGCCATGAACCTGGCAAAGCTTGGGCGCCCGAGGATGGCGTGGTATTACGACTTCCAGTCGACGACCTCAAAGTCTATCGACTCCTTCCTGAAGTGCTCGGGTGTTCCGAGGATGACGTCGAGTGTGATGGTTCCCATGGGTGTGATTGGTTGCCCTGGTACTATGCCGTGGAAGGTGGTTTCTGATTCCGGCAATTTCTCTGTCGACCTGTTCATTCGCCTGAGGGTATCGGCGAATATGATGTTGATTCCGCTGCCTCCGTCTAGGAACACCTTCTTCAGGCTGTAGTCGCCGATCAAAGCCTCAATCACGAGTGCGGCGTGCCCTGGTCGGACTACCTCTGTTGGGTGAGCTGCCCTGGAAAATGTGATTGGTGTCTCCGACCCGCGCAGGTAGTCTGGTACCGCGCGCGGGCTGTTGATGGCTTGAAGTACTTGGCGTGTGATGATCTTCTGCCTCCTGTTCGACGGAGGTCCCTTCTGGATCATGTTCAGCTGCCCTCGTGCGGCTGGGTACGCGTCGGCTGCTGCCGGCGGACCCTGTTGCTGCTGCTGCGGCTGGGGGAACGCTCCTGCCGCCTGCAGTTGATTGTTGTTTGCGGGTGCTGCCTGTATGGCTAGCTGTGGCGTCGCCTGTATGGCCTGCACTGGGGCGATTATTTGCTGCATGGCATGGTAAATCTTCCTTGCTTTGCGGCAATCTTTCAACAGGTGGTTTGAACCCCACTTTCCTGTTAACGGGTTGCGGAACGAGTGATGTTTACAGGGTTGCATCAGTTCCTCTGCCGGGGTTAACGGGCGCTTCCACTCGCGCTTCTGACCTCCATCGCTGTGGTCGATGCTGCTGCTGCCACGGTTGTACTGGCTCGAGCTTGGCTGTCGACTTTGCTCGTGCTGTCTGCTGCCCTCACGCTTGACCTCGCGGGGGGTTTCATAACCCGCCGCTACTAACTCGATTGAGTCGTGCGCGTAACGTGCCTTCCTCTTCTGACGCGACTCGCGCCAGTTGCTTGTTTCGCCTTCCTTTTTGGGAGAAGTCTCGCGGACGTAGTCCTCTCCTTCAGCCCATTGGTTGGCTGTCTTCATTAACTCTATTGTGGTCTTCGGCTGTAGCCTACCCAATTCCTCCCGGAGGTCGCGGCGAGCAACGCCATGCATGAAGGCGTCCATTACCCTGTCCTCTGATACGGGTTCCATGGTATTGCGGAGGAGTGTCCACCTTTGGATGTAAGATCGGAGCGACTCGTCTTTCCCTTGCTTGCAGGCCTGCAACTCGATGTAGGTCGTTGGTCTGGCGAATGTTCCCGAGAAACTTTTGATGAAGTTGTCCTGGAACTCTTCCCAGGTTCGGAAAGAATCTTTGGGTTGGCTTGTGAGCCACCCGCGTGCAGAGTCTGTCAGCATGAGCTGGATGTACTGCATTGCCGTGGTCGATGTTCCACCTTGGCAGGTGCAAGCAATAAGGTAGTCCTCGAGCCATAACTTCGGGTCTTGTTTCCCGTCGTACTTTGGTGTGCCGGCCGTCAACTTGAAGCCTTTAGGCATGCGGGTGTCGCGGATGTTGAAGGAGAAACATGCTGCGCCGCACGGCTCGAAGTCGCGATCGGCGTGGTCGTTTGCGTGTGCCGCGCTAGCCGAACGTTCCTTGCGACTGCGGTCCACCGTCTTCTGTGTCAGGACGTCACGGAGGTCCTTGATTGGCTGTTGCTGTGCCGCCGGGATACCCAACGTCGTTGGTTCGTGAGCTTGGCTACCCGGCCCTTTGGCCGCTAGAGCTTCTTCGATTGCCCTTATGGAGGCAATTTGCTGTTTGTGGAGGAGGGAGCGCGTGTCACCCTCCGGTGGCTGCGTGAGCCGAAGGTACGTCTCGACTGCTATTAAGGCAGCGTTTGCCGTTTTTGGGACGGGTATCCCGTTTTCATCTTCTGTGACGAAGGAGGAGTCGAGGTTGCGGGTGAGCCTTGTTCGATCAGCTTCTCCCATGTGGGGGACACGGGCTCTGGTTCGCCGTGCTCCCTGAGTCACCTCTGTGGAGGATGTGAAGGAGAGAGCAGCTCGCCTGGCACTCGATGCATCCGCGTCCCTCTTGCGCCTGAGGAGTTCGGCCTTTTCGGCACGAATTCGTTCGCCTTCCTTGCGTAGCAAGTACTGGACTGCCAGGTGATCGTCTCGAGATGCGTTGGGTGGCGGGAACGTGCCCTCGTCCACATGCTTCATTGCTTGGATCGCCATATCCCGCGTGATGACAAGCTTCGTTTGGTCCGGCATGTCCACCTCTAGTGGGTATGCGGGTTCGTCGACGTCGTTATGCGGCGCTGTGCCGGCCATGAAGACCTGCCTGGGGTAGGCATGGATTGGAGAGCTGGTGCTGCCGCTGCTACTTATGTCACCCGCTTCTTGCTCGGGATCGAAAATTGCCGCAACGTGGCGCGCGGCGCACCCGCTGTCGCGTCTCTTCGCGATTGTCCATGTGCCCGCACTCGACGGGGCGAGTGCGAGTGGCTTGGGGTAGACCTGGGACTTCCAGGAAGATGAGGGCACGCGTGATGTTGATGTCGGACGCGGGCCCCCGGTCGCACGTGCGGGTGTGATGGTGGAGGTGGGTCTTGACATGATTGGCCGCGCGATCGAGGTTGGGGTAGTAGACTCGATTCGCGTGGTCGCTGCCGAGATTGTCGACGTAGATGTCCTCTTCGCGGGTACAGCTGGCGCAGACCTTGCGGGTGCGGCAGATGCGATCTTCGCGGGTTCGGCGGTCGCGATCTCCGCGGGTGCGGCAGATGCGATCTCCGCGGGCGCGGCAGATGCAATCTTCGCGGGTCCAGCGGGCGCGGTGGTTGGCGATTTTAACGATGCCGCCGCGCGTAACGCCGTAGTCGTAGACCTGAGTATGCCACGACTATCGATGCAACAGAATATAGAGCCGAAGGTGATGTGTATACCTTTGTCCAGATCCGCGTACACCGATTGGTGAGCTTTCGAGTGGATGACGTACTCGAAGGAGCCGAATCGGATCGACTCCCTGATGGCGGGTGCGCCGATCTTCATTGTGGATGGAGCCAGCGTGACCATGATCCTAGCACTTGTTTGCTTTCCCACAGACGGCGCCAATTGACGAGGCTCTAACTCGGCAAGTCCCAGGGTTGTACACCCCGGGTTGATTGATGGGGAGATAGGAGAGTGCAAGGTGATCACGACGGCTGACAAGCGAGGTTTACCCAGGTTCAGGCTCCCGGAGGATAACACCCTACTCCTGCTTGTCTGGTTATTGATGCGAGTAACGATTACAATGGCGTGATTGTGATCTCGCTAGGGTTTGGTGGCTCCGAGCGTGCCCTGTCCCTAGGACGGGCAACCCTCCTGGCTTTATAGGCAGCCAGGTCTCGGGTTGTTGGTACAGATACGGTAGGCTAAAGTCCTAACCGAGTTGGACTAGGATATGAGATACCCCGAGTGGGCCTTCTGCGGGCCTTTCCATCCTTGGCGCGGCCCAGGTAGCCTCACCGTGGGCTACCCGCGAGGCAGCCCCACGTCATCTGATCACCCCGGAAGAAATATTGGAGCGTAAACTCATTCCAAGACAACAGGGTAATATCACCATCCCAGTGGTGCGATGGTTGATCAAGTGGACTAATTTACCTAAAGAAGAAGCTACATGGGAAGATGCGGCGTTCATCCAGAAGGTGTTTCCGACTTTTCATCCATGAGGGCATGTCTGAGCTCATCGGGGAGGGGTTGTCAGGAACCAGCGCTGCTATCTGAAGAAGTGCAGCTTACCGCTTCGCGCCTACAACTCCTGACGAGTCACTGTTTTGAATACCAGGACACCAAGCTTCCGAGAGCTTCTTCAACCACTCTGTAGTTTGTCTTTTAGCTTGCTTTTCTCTTTATTAGCCATGGATCGTTGGATACCCAGTACATCTTGTATTATTGGGTTAAACCCTAGCCGCCTCTTGAGAGGTCCGGCCTGAAACCTGAAGGGAATATGCCCTAGAGGCACTTAATAAACATAGTTTATTGGTTATATTCCAATTGTTCATTATATGTTTTATACCATGTTATAACTGTATTAAGAGGAAACATTAATACAGGTGTGGTAGATAAACAACCAGGTCCCTAGTAGCCTCTACTAAGACTAGTTTCGTTGCGCGATAAATGATCGAGGTTTTCCGATCATAGGGCATGACGCCGGTCGGCAATGGAAGTCATGTAGTTGGTTGAACGATGTGATGGACATACCCATTATTTATAGGACAGAGTCATTACGCCTTAAAACCTTGAGACCAACTCTTATTGTTATTCCTGGAAGATATTTTGATTGCACCAAACGTCATATCTTATTTAGTGTGACAATAACGGTGATACTTTTGGGTATCGGAAGGGGGTAGTTGAGACGAGGGGTCAACAACGGGATTTGTCAGTCTGCATAGCCGGATAGATACTCTAGGGCCCGCTCGGTGAGATTATGTCAAATGAGTTTGCAAACATGTGACCATGTCACCAGCTGACATAATATCATGGACGAGTAGAAGATAGTGTTTTCGGTAACGAGATCATGCTAGGTATGGAGATATCTGAGAATGATGCTCGGACATGCTAAGTATCGCCATGACAAAGGGTTTAAGACTAGACGTCCAGGTTTGATAAATGAAAGTCATTCGTTATATCACAGGGATTAATTCATGGGGTCCAGGCCTACGAGTTAGTCATTGATCGGAGAGGAGTCTCGATCATGTCTGTTATTATATCGAACCGCTAGGGTAACACACTTAAGGGTTTCGACAAGACAACCGGAAAGGAAAGAGATCACCGGGAACGTCCCGGGAATGGTCCGCTGGAGATCGGGCAGCGACGAAATAGTTTTCGGAGATAGAATAAATTATATATAATATGTTTAATATTAATTAGTGTAATTAATATTTTAATATGATTTCATATATTTATTTTCAAATTTATTTAGTCTGATTTCCCTAAATGGGCCTTCTGGTGGAAAGAAGGCCCGTGGGGGGGGGGGGGGAACCCTCAAGGGAATTTGGTGGGGGGGGGGGGGGGGGCTTGGCCGGCCTAGGTGGGTCAAATGGGGCCCACCTAGGACCGGCGCACCATACTTAGTCGCACCAGGCATGTGGGATAGTCCCACATTGCCTGGCTGGCAAGGTTGGCTCCCCCCGGGAGCCTATATAAGAAGGGGCACCCCTGGCCTTTTAATTCACCAATTAATTCCCCAATTCTATGTCGATCTCGTGATTCCCTTTGTCGGAGTTGCGCCAAGTTGAGAGGGTCATCTCTTCCACCATAGCCCGCTGCCACGCTGCTGGTGTTCCAGTCCAAGTCTTCCGCTGCTCGTCCTGGACTGGAGCTTCGGGGGCCGTCGTCTCCACCGTATGTGTGTAACGCTCTGCGAGGTGTTGCGCTAGTGGTGCTCGGAGGCCTACTTCCTTCACCCGACCTCGAGGTTATCTTCGTCATCTTCGTCGCGGCGAGTTCTTCGCGATCTAGAGGTCGGCTACGTCGTCTTCGTCGTCAACGCTTGTGCGGGAGCGTAATCCCCGCTATTCGGTCTACGAGGGTATGTATTCCGATCTCCGTCGTACTTCTATATCTGCATAGTGTAGATCTTGTCTAGTTTAAGGATATCGTTGCTAGGAATTTTATTGTTTTCTGCATGCGATCCCCTTAAGTGGTATCAGAGCCGATCTATCGTAGATATATTGTACGCTGTTAGAACCCGTGTTCTGCACGGGGGCACTGTTCCTGTTATTTTCTACCCTCTAGCGTGCACTTGTGATTCCAGCGGCATCGATTTGATGAAGCGGCCCGGACCGACTTTACTTGTATGCTTACGCGAGACTGGTTCCACTACTGACATACGGCTTGTACCGTATCTGTGGCTGGCGGGTTCCTGTTTCTCTCTCTTTAGTTGGTCTTGCATTTTCAATTGAGGGCCCGAAAGGGATGGTTAAACATGCAATTATTGGATCGTTGTTGTGGTCATAAGGTTCGTAGGTATGAAGCGGTTCTATTTACGATAGCCCCAAGCCATGTAAAATATGCAAAAGATAAAGTAGAAGCGTCTAACTTTATTTTGCAGGGGCTATGTGATAGGGTCAAGGTAGGTTTGATAAATTGTTTATAAACTGCGAGCGCCAAGAAGACCATGGTGCGATGGACTATATCACATTGCATTACATTTGATGTTTTGTGTGCATCTTATATTGAGTGATTATATATATTAGTATATATTAGTTACGTGGCGGTAATTATATAAGATGACCCCTTCAAAAATATCACTAGTGTTCTTCCTCCAACGAGCACCATCAAGAAAGTTCTATGTTATGAGGCAGGTCGTGACGATCGGGTGTCAGACATATCGTTGTTCGCATACGGTGGGTGTAAGCCATGTTGCACAAGCATCATCGTGGAGGTTATAGTGGCGAGCCTAGCATATGCAGATATGGCCTCGAACACGGAGGCCGAAAGGTCGAGCACGAGTCACAAAATTGGTGTGATGGACAGTTGTCTACTCTTGAAGTTGTGCCGCCGGCTCTGAAGATGAGGGGTGGTGCAATGGATGGGGGTCGTGTAATCGCTTAAACGACCAGGAGGGATGTTCGTTTGAGTGGGAGTTCGGATAGTTATTTTCTAAAATACTAGAACTCAAAATATAATGAACAAAGTCTGTTTTGCAAACCTTTGTAGATATTAACCAATGTAATAGCATCTTTTAAAATTAGGCGCATTCCTGCGATTGAGAAACTTAAAAGGTTGGGTCCAAACTTCATAGTTTTATACTTTAGCTCGAGGATACTCCTTGTTTAAACCGTTAGCTCTTTGTGATACAATACCCGCTAGGAGATAAACCCGGAGATTCCGCTAACAAAAGATAATTTGGATTATCATATTTTGTGCGGATGATATCATCATAGTCCAGTCTATGCTATGATCTCTGCCATAGAGAACCAACGGTGGGTACGAGTTGTTAGATCGCGAACATATGAGATGGTCGCTAAGCTCGGGGTACCCCTAAAGTTGGGTTGATGAAATTTATCAATACGTTGACTGATTGTCTTCTCGACCAAGATGGAAGAGAATACACACATTGAAGGAGCACGTGGCAGTCATACTTGATGACATATGTTCATACTTGATGAACATTGAGACGCCTCGCTCAGTTCGATCATTGGATGACAGACGTTGTTGCCAAGTGCAAATCCTCTGTCATAGACTATGTCATGCAAGGGGAATCGTTCACCTTCATGGTTCTTGATGACGTTGGAAGTATCAAGAAGATGAAACAGATCGCCGAAAGTCATCGATGATGATGGTGTATATATGATATACATGTTATGAATGTTTTAGCTAAGCAAGTACTCGCAGTAGTGACTAAGTTTTGAACTAGTCATGTTTTATGAAAACCAGGTTTACTGCTTGAGTAGCTTGAAATAATGAGGCGACATTGCGTGTTGATAATGGCACACAAATTGTTGTGATGTCCATAGACACTCTCCCTCTAGATCTACCATTTGGATAAATTCTTTATGATCGCATGTTAGTATGATCGTTATAAGCGTGTCTCCTCTAGCGATACACTTGTTCATGTATGTTATTGACAATTTTGTTGTCTTATATTTATGAAGTAATGATCATATGCCGATTTGAATTTAGCTGGTAGAAGCTCCCACATTCATAATATTAATGCCAAAGGATACAAACTTAATAAAAACACCACATATGTGAGGAACTACTGTTTAATTCATGTCAATGTTATACTCAATGCATTAGCTCCATACCGGATGGATCTACAAGTCCTTAGATTTGATCTTTTGACACTTGCAAAATAACTAAGACACCATTTTCGGAAAACGGGCATGTAACTTATTGATAGTCATACATATAGATGTATGTGGTTCAATGAAGTAATTGACGGGTAGTGGAGACCTTTATTTCGTGAACTTCACTGAACGTTTTGAGTATAGCTTGTTGAGAATCGTGCATATGGGTGTATGTGAATCAATGAAGCACTTTAACGTGTAGTGAAAGTCTTTTATTTCATAGACTTCATGAACATTCTGAAGGGGTTACGGTGCAGAAAACAATAATTTTCTAGCGAGCGAAACCCTAACTAGCCAGGATCTATCTATCTAGTACATGCGATAACGGCGGCGGAACGGGTTACATTACCTCCATGTAGACCGATAGCGGGGATTACGCTCCCGCACAAGCGTTGACGATGAAGTCGTACGTAGCCGACCTCGAGGTCGCGGAGAACTTGCCGCGATGTCGGAGTCGATGACGCCGGGGTGTCGACGATGATCTGCGTCGACGGGCGTCGGGCGGAAGAAGGCAGAGCGCCAGCACCGGGGCTGGCGCGCCGGCAGCAGAGGGGGGTGGCGCGGCGGCTGCAGGGGGCGAGACGACGTCGCCCAAGCTCCTCAATAGAGTAGCCTCCGAGCACTCGCAAACATACGAAGCCTAGCGACAACTCCCGGTCATTCAGATCCAGCTGAAATCGCAGGAGTAGATCTTATCTGGAATCCCGCAGAGCAACGGCGCTCTGCGGTATGGCTTAGGTGGAGAGAGACCCCCTTCCTCAGCTCGGCGCGGCTCCAACTTGGGAACCACGGGATCGAGAGAGAAATTGGGAATTAACTGAATTTCCTATGAATTAAATCAATTAATATGCCTTGCTATATAAAGGGGGAAGGGGTGTGCCAACCCCCTTGGCTCCCCCATGTGGGACTAAAAGGAGGAGAGGGGAGGGGGGGTTCGGCCGAACCCCCCATGGGCTCTCCCACTCCTAGTCCGAGTTGGACTAGGAGGCCCAAGCCTTCCCTTCCTTGTGGGGTGCGGTTTCCCCCTCTTGGGCCCTCTCAGGGCCCATTTAGGTGGGAGCCCCCTTTTTCCTTTATTTAATTAATATTAAATTAATATAAAAATCCCATTAATTCATAATTAATATATTTATATATAATTCAATATCCCATGACTCCGAAACTATTTCGGAACCACCCGAACAACTTTCGGACATTCTCGGAACCCTTCCATAGCTCTCCGGAACTCCTTCCGGACCACCGGAACTCTTTCCGGATCAATTCTTTCTCTCCAACAAAAACCTATAAAATTCCAGAACCTATCTCCTAGCGTCGCTAAGACCTTAAGTTTGTTACGCTACGGTTCGGGAACACTCCAGACATGGTCGAGACACTCCGCTCACCAATGATCGTCAGGGATACCTGGAAATATATGACGACCCCTGTGCATTCCACGAATATCGTCGTTGAACCATAAGTATGATATTCATTCCCTTTGTCTCTGCGATACTACCTTGTCCGAGATATGATCGTAGACACACCGATGCCTTTGCTGTATCTCGTTACCGACGAAGGTTATTAACTCGTCTGCGATATTACATCTCCATGACCTAGTCATAAGCTGCGCAGCTATATAGATGCAATATCACCGAGTGGGCCCAGAGTATCTTTCCATTACAAGAATGAACAAATCCCGCTCTTGAT
The DNA here is from genome assembly GCA_026929855.1 of Poa annua. Lineage (NCBI taxonomy): Eukaryota > Viridiplantae > Streptophyta > Magnoliopsida > Poales > Poaceae > Poa > Poa annua. The sequence continues at coordinate 87,889,063 of CM049430.1, forward strand.
CCTTACGTATCGATGCTCTTTCAGAATACCCAAGATGGACACCGTTATTGTCATGCTATATAAGACACAACGTTTGATGCTCTCAAAGCACTCCTACGAAGCAACAATAAGTACGGTCTCACGGTCTAAGGAATAAGCTATCATACTCTTATCTATTGCAAATGACAAACATCGTAATACGATCTTATTGCAATACTTTGCGTATGTCCACCACCTTATTCTATTAACAAGATGACCCCATTGTCAACCGACGTCATTGTCCTTGATCGGGAATCTCGATCAACTGTTGCCCAATGGACTAGCTCATATAGAGGCTTGCTAGGGACCTAGTTGTCTATGTATCACACGTGTATTAATAATTCCGATTAATACAGTTATAGCATAATACATAAACCTATTATAAACTTATGAGATACTGCAATAAATACTACTTATTTATTTGCCTCTAGGGCATATCTCCTTCAGTCTCCCACTTGCACTAGAGTACAAATAAACCAGCTGCATTTTACTTTATCAGAATCCCTTATCAAATAAGAATCATTTGATAATGCTTGCTCGTGGAAAAGTGTTACTGCACAATCCGTGATTGTACATGTTTTTGCGATTCACGGATATTAACTTGCTTGATATCACCATGTTGTTTAACAACACATATGCAAACACCGCAACTAAGTGAGACTACCGCTTCCCAGCGCTTACTCTGATTATACTAACCAGATAACTGCCCTGAAAAACACACTTAGTCATGCCGAGCCCTTGTAACAATTACAAACTCGTGATGTCTACATACTTTCGCACCAATGTAGAAAACTTGACATTCAAATGTCAATCCCTCAACTAACGCACATCTACTTCCAAATTTACTTTCATAACTGTTCTTATTCCAAGAACATCGGTTATATTTCATCGAGCAGATAATATGGTTTCTGTATGATGTCTAATATTACATAATAGACCCACATGTCATACAACCATTACCTTCACGCATCATTACTCTTAATGACCAATTGGATTCCAAAGGACCATCCTTTTATTCTATTCTGACTCCTCAGATATTATCCAAAACAACTCGACTAACTATTTAAAATTCCCGTTCTATTTCAAAATAGACACTGACTTTCAAATAGTTTCACAACTTCATCCTATTCTATTGGTACAGTTTCTCAATGTGTTAACTACACAAAATGAATTCGACTCCCACTCAAACTATGTCTCCACATATTTGACAACACACGCTCCCACTCAAAAATGTGTTATCCACATATTTGAGTTCCTGAGCTCCCACTCAAAAATATGTTTCATACATATTCCACCTGAGTAAACTAACTACGACTCCCACTTAATTCGACATCTAGGTCAAAACAAAATCATTGATCTAACATCAATTCGAATTTAATACAAACTACAGTATTACATTAATACAAATCCCTCAGACTTCAAGCATGTCTACATAAATGTAGTCAACAAATTTGATCTTGTCCAAGACACATTTCTTGACAAGACATGCCACCGCGTCTTTCTTATAATCACATTTCTCATATAACACCTTATATGATGATTAAACAATCTTATTCCTCTAATAAGAATTGCAGCAACAATTACTCTCTTAATCCCATCAAATGCAACCTTGGATTTCCAGGCTCAAAAACCTTTGTTCGTATTCCGATATTTTCTCAACTTTCTTTGTATTCATAAAGTGCACCTTGATCTGTCAACAAGATCTGAAATACTTAATACAGTGCTGTGACCTGACAGCAATATTAAATATAACAACACTTTATTTAGAAGTTTCTTTCATGAAAATATTATGATCTTTATAAAGAGGATTGCAAGCAGAAAACAATTTTCTAGTCTCCCTCACTCTTAATCACCAAACTTTCAGTGGCAGACATATACTCTTTGGAACATCTTCCAACATAAGTCTGACACTTTATTCCAAACTTCTAATTTCAATCCATACACCATAATTCGAAAAGTCATCTTTTCTCGGAATTACATAGACAACAAACTGAACTTTGTTTCTATTTGGTTTTGGAATACTCTCTCATCCAATGCGAGCAATCTACAAAGAACCACTCATGTATATTCCGAATTACCGCATAATCATATACATGTCGACACTACTGTCGATCCTACGAATTCTCGTTGAGAAAAATATCTATTTTCTAAAGTGGACGTCGACTATAATGTTTAGAACGTATTAGGAGATTCTAAGACTGATTCTGACAGGCCACACTTTATTTGAAATAGAGCATGATTATAATTCCCCACATATCACTATATATGACATTATAATTCTGTGAAGCAAATTTCCACAAGTCTCTTGTGTTGAAAACATAATTCAAAAATACTGTCCTTTGATCGAATTTTGTGAATACAATGTTCACTAATCTTTCTTCTGAAAAACCCCATTTGATCTATTATCAAATTAATCTCAGACTCCACAATTCATCGGGCAAATACTCCTACTTTCCAAAATCATGGAGGAATTCGGATCAAACAATAAACATCATTAATTAATCATTTAAAATGATACTCAATTAATTTCCGCTAGTATTGCAACTTCAATACTTGATTTCAAGCTTAATCAACTCAGCACTCGAAATACTTAAACGGACCAAAGACATCCATTACTTCTTTCATTGCTTTTATGACTAAACTCGACGATGTTTATTCTAGCAATAGAACCTTTGTTCATGGGACAAGATATTTTATCATATCTACAATTATGAATACTTATCATACAATTAATGTAACTGAGATGTGGAAACTTTATTCATAAGATAAAACAACTGACTTGTTCCATAACATAAAACAACTGAACTTGTCTTATTACATGAATAACTTTGTCTTGCAACAATCAAGACACACACACTCGCTCACTATTACAAAAGATCGTATCAAAAACTATTAATGATAACTATGATAACTTGAGGACGTGAACACCAAAAGGCCATCAACTCCTTGACTACCAGCTTCAGCGCCAGGTCATATCAAACTGCGCCGCATATACGTGATAATCAGGACCTGTTTCATAAACAGAGCAATCATCAAACATTTCATCATATACCATGGGCGAATTCATAATTCTGCATATATCAAATATATACCTGTAGCATCGAAGATCTCTCCTTCGATGGAATCAACCTTCAGAGACTGGAACTCACGTATGAATACGTAGAAGTTCATATCGTCGGCTTTCAAAATGTACTTACGTACATGCTTCTCATAGCTAGGAGGTAGAGATATCAGGACAGTCCGAATGGCGCAAGAATCCGCCATCCAGTAATCGAAAACCATCGTCAGCTGGAAGTAGATGTCATACAATCTCTTCAAATGTGTCTTAAGACAAGTATGCTCCTCCATGTGAATGGTCTGGAACATTCTAAGCTGCCTGAATTGCTCACGCTTTAATTCATCCCCGAAGTGCGTCTTTATCGCATCCATCATGACGCTTGGCTCCTTGCGTCAAAACATCTCTTTCAACTCAGGTGCCAGGCATACGGTCATGGTGATCTCCACTTCAATGAATATGTCTCGACGCTTACGGAAATCATCTTCCTCCTCCTCGCTAGCAGAATCTCCTGGTCCTTCTCCTACCGGTTCATCGAGAACATATAGAATGTTGTTGTGTTCGAGAATGTTTCTAAAAACCCCTGTACCATCTTATGAAGTTGGATCCGTCGGCTTCTAACGTAGCATCCGGACTCTTGAGAAAGTAACCGAAGTATAGTTGCGTAGTCTACAGATGTGATCGCAAAAGAGGTAAGGTTAAGTTTATAATATGTAGGTGAGTTATAGTCCTATAATCTCATTATCAAAAACACACCACACCAAGATTATTATCCCTAAAATAACAATGGCGATGACACGACCCTTATCCACCATACTACCCCCGATCATCACGGCCGGCAGCACAACTTCAAAGGTGGACATAAAATGTCGATCATAACAACTCTATGACTCGTGCTCGATCTTTCGATCTTCCCGTGTTCCGAGGCCATACCTCTGAGTATGCTAGGCTCGCCAATCAAACCTCGAAGACCTGCGCGTGCAACATGGCTTACACCCACTGTATGCGAACGACGAGATGTGTGACACCCGATCATCACGGCCTGCCTCATAACGTAGAACTTTCTTGGTGGTGCGCAACGAGGGAGAACACAATTTTGGTATTTGTTAGGGATCATCCTATTTATGATGCTACCGTTGTATATCTAGCATATAAGCAATCAATGGGATGCACACACAACAGCACACAATAATGATGCAATGAAGTGCGATGTGACATGGTCGATGCGCCTGGACCTTCATGGCGCCATGTGCCTGGCCCCCGGCGCCCCGGCATGACTCCGAGTCTACAGAGCCCTCCATTGCCTCCGACAGTACGAGTAATATCAAAGACTTACCGTAACCATGTCACATGAAATAACGCCTCTGCAAAACAAAGTTAGACGCCTCTAGCTTTATTTAGTTTTGCAAGTTTTACGTGGCATATAGGCTTATTCGTAAGAGAATCGCTTCCCTACCTACGAACTTTGTACCACAACGTCGATCGTATAATTGCATGTTTAAGCATCCCTTTCGGGCCCTCCATTGAGAATGCTTTGCCGACTAGAGAGAGAGAAACAGACACCCGCCAGCCACAGATACGGTGCAAGCCGTATGTCAGTAGTGGAACCAGTCTCGCGTAAGCGTACGCGTAAAGTCGGTCCGGGCCGCTTCATCAACTCAATACCGAAGGCATCGCAAGTGCACGCTAGAGGGTAGCAAATATAAGAAAGACGCCCTCATTCAACATGAGTTCTAACCGTACCAACAGTACTACGCATAGATCGGCTCTGATACCACTGAAGGGGTTACGGTGCAGAAAACAATAATTTTCTAGCGAGCGAAACCCTAACTAGCCAGGATCTATCTATCTAGTACATGCGATAACGGCGGCGGAACGGGTTACATTACCTCCATGTAGACCGATAGCGGGGATTAACATCCCGCACAAGTGTTGACGATGAAGTCGTACGTAGCCGACCTCGAGGTCGCGGAGAACTTGCCGCGATGTCGGAGTCGATGACGCCGGGGTGTCGACGATGATCTGCGTCGACGGGCGTCGGGCGGAAGAAGGCAGAGCGCCAGCACCGGGGCTGGCGCGCCGGCAGCAGAGGGGGGTGGCGCGGCGGCTGCAGGGGGCGAGACGACGTCGCCCAAGCTCCTCAATAGAGTAGCCTCCGAGCACTCGCAAACATACGGAGCCTAGCGACAACTCCCGGTCATAAAGATCCAGCTGAAATCGCAGGAGTAGATCTTATCTGGAATCCCGCAGAGCAACGGCGCTCTGCGGTATGGCTTAGGTGGAGAGAGACCCCCTTCCTCAGCTCGGCGCGGCTCCAACTTGGGAACCACGGGATCGAGAGAGAAATTGGGAATTAACTGAATTTCCTACGAATTAAATCAATTAATATGCCTTGCTATATAAAGGGGGAAGGGGTGTGCCAACCCCCTTGGCTCCCCCATGTGGGACTAAAAGGAGGAGAGGGGAGGGGGGGTTCGGCCGAACCCCCCATGGGCTCTCCCACTCCTAGTCCGAGTTGGACTAGGAGGCCCAAGCCTTCCCTTCCTTGTGGGGTGCGGTTTCCCCCTCTTGGGCCCTCTCAGGGCCCATTTAGGTGGGAGCCCCCTTTTTCCTTTATTTAATTAATATTAAATTAATATAAAAATCCCATTAATTCATAATTAATATATTTATATATAATTCAATATCCCATAACTCCGAAACTATTTCGGAACCACCCGAACAACTTTCGGACATTCTCGGAACCCTTCCATAGCTCTCCGGAACTCCTTCCGGACCACCGGAACTCTTTCCGGATCAATTCTTTCTCTCCAACAAAAACCTATAAAATTCCAGAACCTATCTCCTAGCGTCGCTAAGACCTTAAGTTTGTTACGCTACGGTTCGGGAACACTCCAGACATGGTCGAGACACTCCGCTCACCAATGATCGTCAGGGATACCTGGAAATATATGACGACCCCTGTGCATTCCACGAATATCGTCGTTGAACCATAAGTATGATATTCATTCCCTTTGTCTCTGCGATACTACCTTGTCCGAGATATGATCGTAGACACACCGATGCCTTTGCTGTATCTCGTTACCGACGAAGGTTATTAACTCGTCTGCGATATTACATCTCCATGACCTAGTCATAAGCTGCGCAGCTATATAGATGCAATATCACCGAGTGGGCCCAGAGTATCTTTCCCTTACAAGAATGAACAAATCCCGCTCTTGATCCTTACGTCTCGATGCTCTTTCGGAATACCCAAGATGGACACCGTTATTGTCATGCTATATAAGACACAACGTTTGATGCTCTCAAAGCACTCCTACGAAGCAACAATAAGTACGGTCTCACGGTCTAAGGAATAAGCTATCATACTCTTATCTATTGCAAATGACAAACATCGTAATACGATCTTATTGCAATACTTTGCGTATGTCCACCACCTTATTCTATTAACAAGATGACCCCATTGTCAACCGACGTCATTGTCCTTGATCGGGAATCTCGATCAACTGTTGCCCAATGGACTAGCTCATATAGAGGCTTGCTAGGGACCTAGTTGTCTATGTATCACACGTGTATTAATAATTCCGATTAATACAGTTATAGCATAATACATAAACCTATTATAAACTTATGAGATACTGCAATAAATACTACTTATTTATTTGCCTCTAGGGCATATCTCCTTCACATTCGAGTAGATATATGGATATCAACTCGGGGAATGTTGGCCTGGAAATTTTGATTCGATCAAACAAGTTCAGAATGAAGTAGGAAATAAACTTAACAAGAAAATCAAATTCCCGCGATACAGATCGAGGAAATGAAGATTTGAGTTATAATGTTGGCACATCATTGGAAGACTTGTGAGAAGAGTTCTACAAATTACGTCGCATGGAACACCATAGTATTATGATATGTTAGGTCGTCGTAATTGCACCCTATCGGATAGCGTGTGGTAAATAAATCTTACCGAATTATTGTGATCATTAGAGTCATATGGTAGAAACATAACACTCACGTTAGATCATAGGAAACCATTTAAATCCATGGATACAATACCATTTGAGTGATGGCATGGCTTTTAGCCTAGATTGTCGTTTCAGCAATTTAGTATTTCAATGTGATCAAACCTAAAATGGATTAATCTTTGTAGTGTACCGTACCTAAAGAGTTAAGTTGGGTACATGTCTCACGACATAGGCAAAATTGTTGCCGGGATATACCTTGCGAAAGAAATAGTTTCTTGTCCAAGGGTATAAGTGAGAAAGAAAGTAGAGCAAGACGAACTTGGTGAACTTCCTCTCCAGACATCAGAGTGGCGCAACCAAAAGTGTTTTCGGTGTCATGCTCTACAGCTTGAAAAAGCTGATGATACAAGATCATGATGCTCTGAGCTCATACTAAGAACGTAGGCGTACGAGGTTGTGTTCCACACTGCGTGTTACGACAATCTTGTTATGAATGTCATATTAATGGAATATGACAGACCTACGAACTACGAAGAAGAGATGGTGGACCTAAGTACGAGAAATGGCTATGAGTCATATATGATCCGAAATAAAATCCATATACGATTACCAGGTATTGACTTGGGAGATCTTCTTGATGGCATCTATGATGTTAACAAAATATGGAATTTTATGAGAGAGTAGACACTGATAAGGATCGATTTGTCGTGAAACAGTTCCGACAGATTCAAAAGTTGACCACAATGAGATTTTGTCTCAAGTGGCGAAGCCTAAATCTATTCTGGGTCGTTTAGCAATTACTATGATTTTGAATGAGAAATTAATAGATGGATAAGAAAACCATGTTTATTAATAGTGTCATTAAGAAAGAGTTGTAATCAGTACAATAATGGTTTTTAATCCAGAGGATGTTAAACATGTATGCGAATTTCAGTTGTCCATTCATGGGCTGAAGTAAGCATATCGGAGCTGGAAACTTCACTTCGATAATGTGATCAAAAGATTTTGGAGTTGTCCAAAATAGTTGAAGAAACCTGCATTTGCAAAGAAGTGAGTGGGAGCAAAGTAGTTTTCCTTGATCTTATATGTGGAAGGCATATTTGAGTGGGAGCTAAGTAGCTTTTCCTTGATCTTATATGCGGAAGGCATATTTGAGTGGGAACTAGGTGTCATTCGTGATTTTGTATGTAACGGCATATTGAATGACACAGATCCTCTAGTAGAGTGTAAAGGATTCTTTAAGTGATTAAAATTTCTATTAAATGAAGTTAGGAGTATTAGGCATCCGATTTATAATTGTATAGATCGTAAGGGGTTTAATAACATTAAGTCGGAATATTTCCTAAGTTAAGATTCTGAAGTGTTTCAGAATAGAACAAGCGAAGAAGATTGTTCTTGCTTGTATGACTAAGTAAAATATTAAGTTTATCTTGGCATTTTCAGTAATAGCAAATAATGTTAGACATTATCTATGTATCAGACATAGATGCTATTAGACTGAAAGCTCGACTTGGTGTGACCCAAGTTCTTGGTTGAAGAACGGGTTCTAGAGTTATCCTTGTGTGGATCAATGAACAAACGTTAAGTATATTTTTCAGTGTCTATGAGAACTGAAGATATGTTTTCTAGTAAAGGGTAAGAGTGGAAAGACAACTTGCCGTAAAACGGTTATGATGATGCAAGTTATTACACTGGCCCATACAACAAGAAATCTCATAAAGGAGATGTCCTTTATTTTGAATAAAGACATTGTTAGATTGCGAAGTCGCATATGAATGCACTGTCGCATAATCTACATAGGTATAAAAATATATGGCAACTTCAGAAGTAGCAAGTGTGATTGGACTGAGCAGTTTTCCGAGCGTATGTGGTCCCCTTAATAGATCTCTTAGACTTTTAAGCCCCATGCTACGCGAATGTTTGAGTCTCACTCCATCCACTAGGATATATTTCACCGTCATCATAAGATACGGGATGATGTCAAACTAGGTGACATAGAAGTGTTGCAAAGTACAAATAGGTCTCAATGTGTGAGATCTATTGACTGTATTCCTCTTCCACGAGGCGAGCAGGCACCAAGATGCTATGGGTGTTGAGATTTTACCAAGTTGTAAACTAGATTAAGTGTTACTCTAGTGCAAGTGGGAGACTGAAGGGAATATGCCCTAGAGGCACTTAATAAACATAGTTTATTGGTTATATTCCAATTGTTCATTATATGTTTTATACCATGCTATAACTGTATTAAGCGGAAACATTAATACAAGTGTGGTAGATAAACAAACAGGTCCCTAGTAGCCTCTACTAAGACTAGTTTCGTTGCGCGATTGATGGTCGAGGTTTTCCGATCATAGGGCATGACGCCGGTCGGCAATGGAAGTCATGTCGTTGGTTCAACGATGTGATGGACATACCCAGTATTTATAGGACATAGTCATTACGCCTTAAGACTGTGAGACCAACTCTTATTGTTATTCCTGGAAGATATTTTGATTGCACCAAACGTCATATATCTTATTTAGTGTGACAATAATGGTGATACTTTTGGGTATCGGAAGGGGGAAGTTGAGACGAGGGGTCAACAGCGGGATTTGTCAGTCCGCATAGCCGGATAGATACTCTAGGGCCCACTCGGTGAGATTATGTCAAATGAGTTTGCAAACAGCTGACATAATATCATGGACGAGTAGAAGATAGTGTTGTCGGTAACGAGATCATGGTAGGTATGGAGATATCTGAGAATGATGCTCGGACACGCTAAGTATCGCCATGACAAAGGGTTTAAGACTAGACGTCCAGGTTTGATAGATGAAAGTCATTCCTTATATCACAGGGATTAATTCATGGGGTCCAGGCCTACGAGTTAGTCATTGATCGGAGAGGAGTCCCGATCATGTCTGTTATTATATCGAACCGCTAGGGTAACACACTTAAGGGGTTTCAACAAGACAACCGGAAAGGAAAGATATCACCGGGAACGTCCCGGGAATGGTCCGATGGAGATCACGCAGCGACGAAATAGTTTTTGGAGCTAGAATAAATTATATACTCCCTCCCTCTCGGTTTATAGAGCATGCACGCAGTTTAAGAAAAAGTTTGACCTTTTGATTTAGTCAACAAATTATGAGTTATATCTTACAAAAATTATACCATTTGATTTATATTAAAAATAAGTTTTTAATGACATAATTTTTGTAATATAAAATTTGAATTTTGTTGCTTAAATTAATGGTCAAAGTTCATTCTTAAACTACGTGCGTGCTCTATAAACTGTGATAGAGGGAGTATAATATGTTTAATATTAATTAGTGTAATTAATGTTTATGATTTTATATATTTATTTTCAAATTATTTAGGCTGATTTCCCTAAATGGGCCTTCTGGTGGAAAGAAGGCCCATGGGGGGAAACACCCTCAAGGGAATTTGGTGGGGGGGCTTGGCCGGCCTAGCTGGGCCAAATGGGGCCCACCTAGGGCCGGCACATCATCCTTGGCCGCACCAGGCATGTGGGATATTCCCACATTGCCTGGCTGGCAAGGTTGGCTCCCCCCGGGAGCCTATATCAGAAGTGGCACCCCTGGCCTTTTAACTCACCAATTAATTCCCCAATTCTCTCTCGATCTCGTGATTCCCTTTGTCGGAGTTGCGCCGAGTTGAAAGGGGGATCTCTTCCAGCATAGCCCGCTACCGCGCTGCTAGTGTTCCGGTCCAAGTCTTCCGCTGCTCGTCCTGGACTGGAGCTTCGGGGGTCGTCGTCTCCATTGTATGTGTGTAACGCCCTGCGAGGTGCTGCGCTAGCGGCACTCGGAGGCCTACTTCCTCCACCCGACCTCGAGGTCATCTTCGTCGTCTTTGTCGCGCCGAGTTCTTCGCGACCTAGAGGTCGGCTACGTCGTCTTCGTCGTCAAAGCTTGTGCGGGAGCGTAATCCCCGCTATTCGGTCTACGAGGGTATGTATTCGGATCTGCGCCGTACTTCTATATCTGCATAGTGTAGATCTTGGCTAGTTTAAGGATATCGTTGCTGAAAGGAATATGCCCGAGAGGCAATAATAAAGTGGTTATTATCTTATTCCATGTTTATGATAAATGTTTATTTCTCATGCTAGAATTGTATTAATCGGAAACATTAATACATGTGTGACTAATGAACAAATTAGAGTTCCTAGTAACGCCTCTCGTTTAACTAGCTCGTTGATTAACTGATGATCAAGGTTTCCTGATCATGAACATTGGATGTTGTTAATAACGGGATCACGTCATTAGGAGAATGATATGATGAACACACCCAAATTAAGTATAGCAATACGATCAAGTCATTAAGTTTATATTGTTTTACTGGGAATACGAAGTAACCCTAATCCTTAGACCATGAGATCATGTCAATCACTAACACCGGAAGAATGCTTTGATGACATCAAACGTCACACTGTAACGGGGTGACTATAAAGGTGGCGTTGGGTATTCCGAAAGTATTAGTTGAGGCTCATGGATCAAGAAGTGGGATTTGTCCATCCAGGTGATGGAGAGATATACTCTGGGCCCTCTCGGTGATATCACATCGACATCGCTTGCAAGCACGTGACTAGGTCACAAGGATGTCATATCACAGAACGAGTAAAGAGTACTTGTCGGGAACGAGACCGAACAAGGTATAGATGATACCAATGATCGGATCTCGGACAAGTAAAATATCGCGAGACAAAAGGAATTGGTTATGACGTTTTAGGTTCACACGATCACAAGATTCATCGTCGAATATGTAGGAGTCATTACGGATCTCCATATCCCGTTGTTGACTATTGATCGGAGAGGTGTCTCGATCATGTCTACATTATTCACGAACCGTAGGGTGACACACTTAAGGTTTGTCGACGCTTTTGGGTAGACACAGAATTTTCGGAGAAAAAAATTGGACAGCACCGAAATTGTTTTGGGTAATATTGAAATAGTTCAAGGGGTTAATTGTCAATGTTTGACAATGGTTGTTAATAGAATTAAAAAATGAACCAAGGGGGTAAGTGTTAATGTTTGTTAATAGAATTAACAAATATTAAAAAGAAATGAAATTGTTTTATTTAATAAAGAAAAACCCTTGGGATTTTTTGAGTGGAGTTTTAAAGAGAGTGAGTGGGCATGAGTGGATGCTCCACTCACATGAAGAGGAAGGGGTGGGGGCTCTTGAGCCGCACCACCCCCTTGGGCTGCCCCCTTCTTCTATATAAGGAGAGGCAGAGCTCCCTCTTATGCACACACTTGATCCTCTCTCCCTCCTCCCGCTGCTCCACCTCTCGGCCATCCGCTTGGCGAAGCCATGGCCGTTTAGTTCTCCTCCACACCACGCCGTCGTGCTGTTGGAGTTCCTTGGTGGTTCTACTACTTCAGATGCCCCGCTGGATCGAGGGAACGGAGGTCGTCATCAAGCTGTACGTGTGACCGAGTACGGAGGCGCTGCCCGTTGCAGCGCACATCTTCGCGATCTTGAGATCGGCAAGTGTTCCACTACATCTTCCACGAGAATCCCTCTCGAAACGCTTTCGGTCTTCGAGGGTGAGTTCTCTTGGAACATGTTCCACTCGTTACGAGCATCTCCTAGATTAGATCTTGGCTTGTTGGTTTGTTCTCACCGTAGGAAAAATTTTGTTTTCTATGCTACGAACCTATCAGTTGCTAGGAATTTTTTTTGTTTTCTACATGTGATCCCCTTCAAAACCTTCCTCTAGAGGTGCACAATTCCTCTATAATTGTCCTCTGAATTCTGAGATAATGATGAATCCCTGAGCCTCCCACCTTCTGTGAGTGATTCTTAGGATAGAGCGTGTCAGGAGGTGATGATGATAAAGTCAATCTACCGCCTCGCCTCCAGGTCCAGCTCCCGCGCGAGGTCCTCCTACACCTATCGGAACCCGCGCTCCAGGAAGTCGCGTTGTAAGCCTCGAGCTGCGCCTCATGGCGATGAAGCTTCTTCAGGAGCGCCAGACACGAGTTTCACCTCGACGAGCTTGACGAGGTTGTTGTTACCGAGCAGCTCCTCGTTGTCGCTCTCCTCTATGTTGGCATCACTCTACTACGCGGGCGTAGATAATTAAGAACACACCACACTGCGTGAGCTCCCGACCTTAGAGTCGTGCGTTCCATGGTGGAGCCCGCGTTAGACGAACTCGTGGTGGCACGAACACATGGGGAGGTCGAGAAGATCAAGTGAGAGGCGCGGTAGTTTGGCCAAAATCGCTCGCCGGAAAGGGAGAAGTACAACGGTGGAGGGAACGAAGGGTGTGTTAGAATTGTAATTAGAGTCTAACTCCTCCAGTCGTGTATCATGTATACTAGTCGTATACGTATATAACCTGGTCATGTTATGATTATATAAGTGGAGCACCGTGCGGGGTATTGACCCACGCACCAAACCCTAAACTTGGTTTTTCACTTGGTATCAGAGCCGCCGCCGCCGCGATCCGCCTCCGTCGCCGCCACTGAGTCATCCGAGCCGCCGCCGCGATGGACTCCTCCGCGCTGCAGTTGTCCAGCGTGATGAACACCGTCGCTACCGCGTCGTCCTCCATGGCGCCCGTGATCTCTTCGATCGGGATCTCCGTTCGACTCGACAGCAGCAATTTACCCCTGTGGAAGGGGCTCATGCTTCCGCATCTCGCCGGTAGCAACCTGTGACGCCCGAAAATCAGTACTATGTAGATTTAAGAAATCCCGCCGAAATCCGCATAATAACGATTTTAGGTCGCCCACCAGACATAATGTGCACGCCGAAACATGCGCATTATGTGGGTGGAATTGTGATAACATTACAATAGTTCCGATACATCCACAAATACAACAGAAGATATAATTACAACAACGACTCGAACGAGTCAAGATACAAATAATACAATACAAAGATTCAAATGACAGCGGAAGCAAATTAGTATCCGACTACGGATAAAATGCAAATTGGACTAAGAGTCCTGAAGATAAGCGATGGCGCCATATCCCTGCCCAGCCAAGCCGAAGGGAATCCCAAGCTAACATCGTCAGACTTCAAACCTGTTAACTGCACATAAAGCACGACACAAAAGAGGGTCAGGGCACTCCCTGGCAAGCAAAACCGACTTGCCTACTTTCTACACCATCTCCCAAAATATAGGGGAGGTGGACTTAGCGGCAGCAACACTAGCAACCTAGAGAGACACGCTACAACTTCCGTCTAATCAGAGAGGGATAAGAGAGCGTATAAGAAAAACATCTACAACTAACACCAAACATAACCCATTCTCGGATTAACCCCCTCAACCAAGTATGAGGAAGCAATTCGGGAAAACTCACACATTGAACAATTTTAGTTACAAGTTATTGTGGAAAATAATTCTATATTACTAGTCAGGTTAATTAACAATGATTATGTGTAAGTTGTCTATGATCTTGTTAGCCAACATCATCACCAAGTCGTCCATAAATGTGGACACGGCTCATCGATAAGATTATACCCTGCAGGGGTGCACTACTGGACCCGTACTCGTTCGATCAACCCCAAAAGCAAAGCCAGAAGGTAGGGCATCTCAACACGACAAATCTCTTCTCTACAACCCATCTAGGGAACCGCATGATTGTGTGCACGGCTAATCAGGTCCAGTGTCCGCGGGATCGGCCTTCATAGCACTCTAAGAACGTGTCACCCTATATGAGAATCGACTACTTCATCATCATGAGATCGTTAGGTGTGGTGACCCAGCATACCACTTCATGGTGTAGTATGCTATAGTCGTTGACATAGCGCCAATGGATCACCGTCCACCAGTGTTACGTCATCAGAGTGGTACAACAGAAACATCGCAGGTCCAAGGCATGACTATAGATTACAAACAGAAGATCCAAATACAACAGATCTTTAGAACCTCCTCGAAACAATGAGGCAAGGCCCTAATAAAAGAACATCAAATGGAAAATCTCGGGGAAACTAATCTAAACTAAGCCTACTGCTAATACGGTTAGGCTTGCAATTGCGCTATAGCAACGCCTACAGAGATAGGTTCTATGACTAGGAATCTATCCTATTTTACACTACGCCTTCATTTGTCCTCCGTCTTCCTTCAATTGCTTCAACCCGATGTAGTTGCCTTCTTTGGTATCTTGAGTTTATCCATCTTCAGAGTCTTCATAGTCTAAAGTGTTGCCTTCTTGTGGTTCTTCATGTCTAGCAGGGGTTTAGGAGGCAAGGGTGAGTAACAGCGTTACCCAGCAAGTTCATTATGCAAGGTGGGAAGTTTGATGCATAAATACAGCCACAGACAATGGATTGTCGTAGGCTAATGCAAGTTTTCGAAAACATTTCTTCAAAAGGTTGCTTTTATTCTGAAGACTATGCTCGTCAGGAGTCACATGGCTAGGGCTTTGAGGAGCCTCCTTTCCTGCTGCGTTCGTCGTTCCGTCCTGGAACGTGGAGTAACATGTCACATTCATACACTCTGCAGAGGTGCGCTGCTTTACCCATAAGAGATCAAGACTTTCTTGCACATCCGGGCGATCTTCCCGTCCACACTTCCTTGGTGTGGGGCCCAGTCAGTAATCCAAACCAATCACTGCGCCTTTCCACCATCCCCGCACACCCCCCATTACTCCGGTTGCAAGCTAGTGGGCCCCGTCCCATGCTAAAACTTGCTGACCAGTGGGCACCGTCCCAAGCTAGTCCCGAAGCCAACCTTCAATAGATGCTAGAAGCCACAACCCGAAGGTGAGGTTATTATCCTGGCCACCTCAAGCTCAGCGGATTTACGCACCGCCCGGCTTTGATCTAGACACCCGTTGGTGTACGAGAGGAAAAGGGTACAGCTGACTTCTCCGTCCCATTTCAGATCTTATGGTTGCGCGTAATATTCGGCGCAAGAATCACTGGCGACATTGGTTGTTAAGTCCTAGGTGATACTTTCCCGTGCAAATGGAACCTCCACCACAACATTCTTACCGTGGTCCCATCTGCCAGCCATATGAGATTACCACCTCACTGGTGGATAACCATAGTCATATTAGTATAAAATAAGTTTTCTGCCCTTTTTGTGTGATATGCAATAATAATAACATTTTGAGAATAGTTTCTTAGCAAATACATCAAGAGGACATGAATAAAAGGGATGAACTTGCCTTTCTGACTGCAAGATTATGCAGCCAGGGTCTTCGATATAATATAAACTCCAAGAAATCTGGAAACAACATCATTGGTCCGGTAAGGACTAATGTTTAAAGAAGCAGCATGATTAATGCATAAGTATGAGATGCATCGCAAAGTACCCCGTATCTCACTCTCGGAGATTGTGTGTTGTTTGAGTTGGGTGTTTTCATTTAGAGTTGTTTGGTCTTCAAGTTTACTTCACAGGCAAGATGAGTTGTTTAACATTAATGTTCATGTATCATATTAAGCTTAAGAGTAACGTAAAACCACATATAAACACTCAATGGTCGCTTTAAGTTGTGTTCATTTAATGTTGGTAGAAAACTTGTATCAACTTTAATTAGGTAGGGAACTAGTGTTATATTACAAGATGGTAAAAAGAATAACTTTTGAAGAACATAAATAATGTCTAACTTTGCTGATACTATAACACATGGTTAATAGAAAGATTATAACATTATTCTTCTTTGTGTGTTTTACCCAAGACATTGCAATACGGTTTTATTTCAGTTAAGCACTTACTTCTAAACTATGCATTGTTACTTATGGATGAATGCTTTGTGTTTAGAATATAACAAATTGAATTACCATCTCGGTGTTATGAATTTTAGATTGTTCCCACTTATTTTACTTACACATAAGATAAATGAAAGATAATTATGTACTAGGTGATATATGTGAAACATTCATTCAAAAGGAGCATAGTAATTCAAAGTGTTGTGTGATGTTATTTGTTTTAAATGATCATCAAATGGTAGTATATCAAGTTTCAAATGCTTATAACATCATTTTCAAAATTATGAAAAATAGTATTTATTAATTATTTTCTTAAATAAAATATCATATTAAAATGAAATTATTGAAATATTAATATTACATGTTATAATGAAAACACATTTTAAAACTGAAAGCTAATTATGTGAGACATTGTAAATGAAGTTTGAAGTGCATCCAAAATAGCATTTCAAATAAGCTTCATATTTAAAAGATTAAGTAATTTGTATTTTAAATTTTATTATATTACAATTTTATTCAAAAACAAGTAAGACTGATACAAAAATATAGATTTTATTTTTCTGATCATTTTGGTATAAGATTATATTTTTCTGATTTAAAATGAATTAGTTATGAATTTACAAAGTTTATTCAATTTAAATCAATTTCTATAATTATTAAATAGAGTTGGGCCCACATGTCAGGGTTTTAATATTTACAGAATTTCCTAAAAGAATAAAAGTCTGACATGGGGTCCCACATGTCATAGACTTATTTATTTCGAATTTAATTTCTGGAAAAAGAAAAATAGGCGGCTGACGTCATGCGACGTCAGCGACTGGAATCCGACTCGGGTGAGCACGATTTGCTCACCCCGGCACGAATTCGAGCCGGAGCATCTGCGAGTTGGCTGCTGGGCGCTGCGGGGAGGCGATTGGCGGTGGTTGTGGACCAAATGGTCACCGGAATAACCGGCGGCGACCATTTGCACGGCGGCGGACGGCGGTCACAGCGGCGAGCATGAAAGAGAAGGAAAGGGAGGAAACGAGGGACTCCGTGGTGCTCAGAAGCTCACCCTGAACACGATGGATGGCTCGGTGAAGCAAGAGGACGCCGGACGGCGACGAGAGCTTCCGTGGCGTCGGCGGCCGGAGTTGGAGAAGACGGCGGATTTCTCCACTCCCGAGCTCCCCTGCACGAACGACTCGACGAGGATGGAGTGGAAGAAGAGGCGAAGCTTCCTGGATGCACGGCACGAGAAGGGGTGGCCGGAATCGACGCCTATCGCCGGCGCACGGCGGCGGCCCGAGAAGCTAGGGTTAGGGTTAGAGAGGATTAGGGAGAGAGGAAGAAGAGATGGGGTGCGGGTGAGAAGCTGAGGCAGATGAGGACGGTGTCTCGTTCCTTATCCGCGCGGGAGGAGAAGGAATGGACCACGGCAGCTCGGGGGCGTGGCCACGGCGCTGCCGTCCTTCTGGCTGAAGGAAGAAGAAAGGGAAAGAAAAGGAATTTTGCGGATAACCCCCTGAAGTCCTCAGGAACTGCAGAAACAGTTGAAACAGGCCCTTACTCACTGTTTTTGGACTTGTTTTTGATTCAGAAACTTACAGTTGAGTCCAGGAAACTTTATAATAGAGATAAAGTGTTTATTTCCTTTACTTAATTTTCATTGCTTGATATAATTTTATTGCTAGGTGTATTTTGAATTATTTTATCCTTTTAATTGGGTTTGGACATATTTAGTTATTTTCCTTTCATTGCAATTTATATCTTGCACTTGATTAAATTACTAGTATGCATTTAGGAAGATGAGAATATTTCCTATGCTATCATTTAATTTGGAATTTGTTATTTCCAAATTTTCATTTGATTTAAGATTTTGTTTCAAAGAGTATATGTGAACATGAATATTCCTTTGTGTTGTATTTTGTTGCTTCCACTAAATCATTTTTATGGTGCATTATAACCATAGGGAAATTATTTCTATAGCCCTTTTTATTTTTATGAATTGTTTCCATCAACTACTAAATGATCTGAATTATGGACTTTAAGATATTGAAATATTAGGATACACCAATTGATGGTATGGTGATTTAAGTATTTCTAACCACACCAAATTAATGTTTGATGGAGATAACAAGATGGATCATTGTGATTCCAAAGAAGAGTATACACAATGCTTTATGTCAAATCCATGCTAAGCATGAGATATTGCCAAATGGCTTTTATTTGTGATCCTTGACAAATAAATCATGTGAGAACATGATCAATTATCTATGAAAGCACAAGATAGGAATTCCTACCTAAGGTCAGGTCTTATGGTGATAAGATGATGAGTTTAGACTTCTTCTCGTTTCATTCCCCAGTTAAGATGGGGTAAGAAAGATACATACTTTCTTGATAGAGTTAGTGTATTAGGAATATATCTGATAATAGATATATTTGAGTTTGTGAAATGGGTTTCCTTGAACATATATCAACTAATGCTTCCAGATGATTATTTTGCCATATGTATGAGATTATCTTTTATTGAGAATGAATTCTTGGTTCAACCAATGGATAATTATCCATTAGTGATCTAGTGGCTCCCCTCTTATATGATTCTTCATTCACATGATCTTGAGAGATGATACATGTGTCTCTGAGGTATGTATATTGATTATATACACTTATGACTTGGCATTACTTTCTCTTTGGTTATGATCCCCTTGGAGAAACACCATAAATCCAAATGTGACTTTACTTTGGCATTGATCCTTTTGAACAAGAAATAGGTATTCAAGACAAGTTCTTCTTGTCATGCATTGAATTTCCAACATCACTTGTCTCACCCTTGTGGTGAGGACAATTCAGTTTAACCAAACCAACTTGCTTGGGTTGGTGGTATATGGGGGTGTATATATTTTATGACATCAAATGGCTTTATGCTTAACCAAATGTCTAAGGTATTTGATGTACTGAATTACTTAGTCTTTAATTACTTTGCATATGGTACTCAATTGTTTTGAGCATACAAAAGTGGTTTGTTAGCAAGGTTATAAGGCTTGTTAGCAAACTACTTCTATATAACTCAAACCTTTGAATATCACACCCTTACTAGAGACATTAATATAGATGGTTGTTGATATATGAGTTTCCAACTCTTCAGGTTAGATTGACATAACCCTTCTATGTCCATCTTGGGAATACTCTTATGATCCTTCTTGTTGTATTTCTTCCTTGCTTGTTATCTTCTCTTGCTCATGCCTTCGAGAGGATTGGGAGATAAGAGATTATGATGTCAAGATAAAAGTGGAAGATCTAGGTTAAGCTTTAGGTAATTCAGTTGGTCTCCAGGAATGTCATGGTTTCCATGTACTAGAAATATGTCTAGCACAACTGTTAAGAATAGATGATCAGAGAATAACTAAAAATAGTTGTTTTGGTCATTAACTCCTAAATATTGTTTTGATGCAACAAGTTTTGTTTTCTTTAGTGTAACCTCTCATCGTGTATCTCTTTTCCCCAAAATAAGGTTTAAGCCAAGATCATCTCGAAGTTTATAACGCTCAAGTTGATGATCTACTTCAATTCCACCAACTCAAGTGAAACTTCAATCACTTAGTGTTTTGAAAAACTAATGCGCGAAAATTATCCGGATTTTCTGATGCATGAATGCAATGCACACTCTTGTGTCCACTCTATTTCTGGACCCTAAGTTCTGGGATGTTACATTAGGTAACCATATGCATGCATCAAATGGAAAGCCCGGACTACTTGCGGCGCCCTGGATAAGAAGCGGATTAGATCGAAGCCGCGGGGGGCTCCATAGGGCCTCCCACAAGCGGTTAGTGCGCTCAAAATTGGATCCGAGGACAAGAACTGAGTTCCTAGGTCGACACTTAGCAGAACAAAGCACCTCGCAAGGCCTTCCGCCGGTGTCTTATCTTTTAATTATAATACCCCAATATAAGACAATATTTTATTAAGGTAGAATAATCTATCATGCTAAGCAGGTGAAATAAATAAGACATACAGACGACTCGCACAAACAACTCTAAGCATGCACTACAACTCGCAAGGCTAACAGATAAACATTACAACAGGTTATGTGATGTGGGGGTGAAGCTGTATCGGTTGCAGGATAACATATGATATGATCGCAATTCAAGAATCGTAACTAGGATAGCATAGATCAAAAGGCAAGGATGAAAGACAATGTATAGGTAAACAAGCAAACTTTGCTTGCCTGGAATCCCGCATGGAAGCAGATCTTGTCGTTGCTCACACATCTCAACGTTTTATCCGCGAAGAAGCAACAAACACTGGAAAACGTAAAAGATGCATTTTACAACTACGGCAAAAGATCCAGCATGATCATACGAGAAAGATGCATGACATGGAAAGATGCAAAACAATGCAATTAATACAAATTAAGTGGGAAAGCAACCCCGACAAATAATATTTACGTGCAAGTTATTTATCTACTCAACAATATTAAATGTTGGTTAACATGGTAACACATGGCATGGGTGATCTAATTAAATTAAATGGAATAGAGCAATAATTAAACAAAGCCCAACACATTCCATATTTAATTATTTAGGTGCAACAAAAAAATTACACTAAGCAATTAAAATAACATATGCAAAATGGCATATAAATGGCATATTAATATTCATTGCATTTTTATGATATAAAAACAGATAAAGATTATTTTATTTGAGTTATAAATTAAAAGTTATTAACATATTAAGTTTAGGGGTGTTTCTGCAAATAGGCAGGGACCTGTTGGTGATGAAAAACAACTCAGTGAAGGGCTCTTTGCAGAAACAGGAACTGCAGGGGGCTAGGCGCAAAGTTCCAGATCCAGAACTGGATCATGCACCGTGGCGGGGCTAACCCGTGCGCTAGCGGGCCCAGAGCCACGCTGGCGTAAGGGTGGACTGCGCGCGCGGAAAAAGGTGCCTTTAATTACCACGGGCACGGCGGGGATTCGAACCAGCGAGCGAGCAGTGTGGCGCGGCTCGGTGGTGCTAGCCTGAAGTCCGGATGGGTGTTGTTGTTTAGGAAAGCGATGGATTTTTATTATGGTGAAAACCTGTGCATTGTTTCTGACGAAACTGCATTCGCCCGTGACATGGCGAACTTCAGCGAGCGAGCAGTGCGGCGCTGGGCGCGGTCGTTTGCGGGGTTGCCTGCTCGTGTGCGTGCGTGCGTGGTGCAGCCATGTCTCAGACGAACGGGTGAACGGAGGACATGAAGAGGACAAGGAAAAGCAAGACCAAACGCCCGAACTGGAGCTCGGCCATGGCGACAATGGTGCACAGTGGGAGTCAGAGACGAATTCGATGATCCGTGAAGTAATTGACATGGGGGACGGAAGGAATCGGGAGAGGATCTCACCGGGAGTTCTTCGGGGGAGTGGTTCTTGCCGGGGAAGACCGGAGGCGTGGAATTTGGCGGCGGCGCTCCGCCGGTGCCGAGGGGAATGAGGACGAGGTCGACTCGCTGGGCGAGCCCCTACTCAATTCCTTCGGGGGAGAGGGCGGCGACGACGCTGCGGAGCTTCTAGGCTCCTCGGATGGGCTTCTACGGCACCGGAGCGGCGGGGACGGCGTTGGTGCTCCGGTGGTATATTTCGGGGAGAAAAGCAGAGGAAGGAGAAGGGGAAGAAAGGGGAGGCGGCGGCGGCACAGAGGAGGGAGAAAGGGAGGAGGATAGGGTTTGGGGAAGAGGAGGAGGGGCCGGCTAAGAAGGGGAGGAGGGGGAGCACGTGGTGGGCGCCATGGCCAGCTTTCCTCTGCCTCGCTGTAAAGGGGAGAAGACGACATGGATAGGACGGGCTGGGCTAGGAAGAGAGAGTGAAGATGGGCCAGGAGGGGATTCGGCCCAGGTAAGATTTTCCCTCCCTGTGACTTTCATTTATTCTGATTATTCTTTTCTGTTTTAGAGTTTTTTTTATAAAAAGAATAGAAAAAGAAGAGAGATAGAAACATTTAGCAAAAATAAATAGTTTCAAAATATACAATTTAACATATTAGTTTGAATATTTAAAAATAATTTAAATTTAACATATTAGTTTGAATATTTAAAAAGAATTTAAATATCACATTTAAATTAATTTGATTTGCATTTAGATTAAAAGTGGCAAAGAATTTAAATGGAGTTAAAATTTAAATACAATAATTTAAATTAAGATTGACAAATGCAAATGATGCATGATGATGTCATGTTGATGCAAAAAGAAAAACAAACAATTTTCTAGTTGGGAAAAAAATCCCGGGGCGTTACACAACCTCCACGCGCATCTCGACGGCGACGTCGCTGCACCGGAGAAGACCGTCACCGAGAAAGGCGTCAGCGCCGCCAACCCCGAGTACCACCGATGGTGGTTTCAGGACCAGAGGGTCAAGAGCATCCTCCTCAGCTCCATGGATGGCGTTATTGCCACCCAGATGATTGGCTGCGAGACAGCCGCCGCCGCCGTGTGGAAGGCGGTCCTCACCATGTACGAAGCTCAAAGCCGTGCCAATGTGCGCCATATTTGCCGCCTTCTACAGAGCACTAGGAAGGAAGAGATGTTCGCGGCTGTCTTCATGCATAAGATGAAGGCTTCGCCGACACCATGGCAGCTGCCAGTGCGCCCATCACCGACGACGAGCTCCTCGATCACCTCCTCACTGGACTTGGATCCACATACAACGCCATCGCCGCGAACTACACGGTCGGCAACAAGTCCGTGTCCTACTCCGAGTTCTACTCGCATGTGCTGTCCTTTGAAGCTCTCTAGGCACAGCAGGCGCAGGCCGAGGAATGGTCGTCCTCGACGAACACCGTGATGCGCCCCAATCAAGGTGGTGGCGCTCCGTATCAGCCCTACGGCTATGATGGCCAGCAGGGGCAGGGCCGCAATGGAGGCGGCAACAGCGGCTACAGCCGCAATGATGGAGGAGGAGGTGGCTATGGCCGTAATGACAGCGGCTACGGCCGCAATGATGGTGGTCGCCAGGGAGGCGGCAACGGCGGCCGCAATGACGGTGGTCGCAACGATGGTGGTCGCAATGGAGGTGGCAACGGTGGCAATCGCCGCTGGAGACCTCGCTACCAACTTTGCGGCATCTGGGGACACGATTCGGCAAACTGTCGCAATCGCTTCGATTCCAACTTTCATCCTCCACAACAATCGCGCGGCGGCCACGCCTCCACGACACATCCCAACAACAACAACCCCTGGATCATGGATTTAGGCGCCACCGATCACCTGACGAGCGAGCTGGCGCGTCTTCACACCCACGAGCGCTACGATGGGAAGGACCAAATCCAGGTGGCCAATGGAGCAGGTCTGTCAATTTCGCACATTGGTCATTCGCTTTTAACTGGTACATCTCTTCATCTTAAAAATATCCTTCACGTGCTAGATGCTCATTTAAATCTCCTATCTGTTTATCGTCTAGTTTCCGATAATGACGTGTTTGTCGAATTTCACCGTCATTTCTTTTGTGTTAAGGACAAGGCCACGGGGAGGGTTCTTCTTCTCGGTAGGAGTCAAGGTGGATTGTACCCCATACCATTCGTCAGAGCGTCGTATTCCTCACGTCATGCGTCAGCCGGTCTCACTTCACGGCATTGGCATCATCGTCTCGGTCATCCATCCAATAATGTAATTCAAAATATTGTTAGAACAAATGAGCTTTCGTGCTCCACCAGTCAATACTTCTGTAGTTTGTGATGCTTGTCAGCGTGCTAAAAGTCATCAGTAACCGTATTCTTTGTCCTCTCGTGTTTCCACCGAGCCTTTTGAATTAATTCATACTGATGTTTGGGGTCCGGCTAGTGTTTCTTCTGGAGGGTATAAATACTATGTTAGTTTTGTGGATGATTATTTCCATTTTTGCTGGATATACCTCCTCAAACATAAATCTGATGTGGAACAAGTGTTCTATGCGTTTCAGGCTCACGTTGAGCGTCTTGTGAACGCCAAGATCAAGGCGGTTCAGTCTGATTGGGGTGGGGAGTACCATCGCCTTCATAGCTATTTTGTGCGCACTGGGATAGTTCATCGCGTCTCTTGCCCCCACACCTCTCGGCAAAACGGGATTGCTGAGTGCAAACACCGTCATCTCGTCGAGACAGGCTTAGCACTCCTTGCACACTCGCAGCTTCCCCTTGCGTTATTGGGATGAGGCGTTTCTTACGGCATGTTATCTTATCAATTGTATGCCCACACCTGTTATCAACAAGGATACTCCTCTTTTTCGTCTCACTCATGTTCAACCCAATTATGATTTTCTTCATATTTTTGGGTGTGCTTCTTGGCCAAGTCTTCGCAAATATAACTCTCACAAATTAGATTTTTGCTCTAAGATGTGTGTCTTCTTGGGGTATAGTCCTATGCATAAGGGGTATAAGTGTTTGGATCGATCCACATGGCGTGTGTATATCTCTCGTGACGTTGTTTTCGATGATACTATTTTTCCCTTTGCCACTCCTGGCACGTCCGTGGATGTCTCCACTCTTGAACAAGCCATTCGTTTCCCTTCCGATGAACCAGTTACTAGTGAAGCTATGCATAATTACGACTTGTCCTATTTGTCTACTGATACACCTGTACAAGGTGATGGTGTTTCCCTGCAGGTTCCTTCGCCCCCGCCAGCGATCGATGATCATCCGATCGATGTGCATGAGGGCGCCATGCATGCTGGGCCGGCCTCGGGTGTTGTGCCCGATCCGCTCCATATGCGCGCGACAGATCTTGGGCTCTAGCCCATGTTCGGTACTGACCAGCCCACGTCGCATGTAGCCGCTTCGCCGCCCGCGATGCCTCCGACTGGTTCTGCTGCTGCGACACAACACGTGATGGTAACAAGTCATCGTGACAATACCCGGCGAGAGAAAGAGTACAAGGATGGTTGTGTCCGGTATGATCCTCGCCGCCGTGCATTCTTTTCTGCTCCTTCGTCGCATAGGGAGGCGCTACTTGAGCCGGTGTGGCATAATGCCATGACCGATGAGTTTGCTGCATTACAGCAAACCGGCACCTGGACACTGGTTCCTCGACCGCCTGGAGTGAATATTGTCGGCATCAAATGGATCTTCAAGACCAAGCATCTTCCGGATGGGTCCACTGATAAACATAAAGCAAGATTAGTGGCGCGTGGTTTTACACAGCAGCATGGTATTGATTATGGCGACACGTTCAGCCCAGTGGTGAAGCCAGCCACCGTTCGTCTCGTCCTGTCTCTCGCTGTTTCCCGTGGGTGGAGCCTTTGGCAGGTTGATGTCAGCAATGCATTCTTGCATGGTTTTCTGGCTGAGGATGTCTATATGCAGCAGCCTCTTGGTTTCGAGGATGCACGTTACCCGTCTCATGTGTGCAAGCTTCAGCGATCTATCTATGGGCTGAAACTGTCACCGCGTGCGTGGTATGCTCGCTTGAGTCAGCTTCTCCATCAGCTTGGTTTCATTTCGTCCAAAGCGGACACGTCATTGTTCATATACTCACAGGATGGAGTGCAGATTTTCATGTTGGTCTATGTGGATGACATAGTAATTGCTGGCTCTACTCCGGAAGTTGTGGCTCGCTTGGTTCGTTCTCTCTCAGACAGCTTTCCCATCAAGGATTTGGGGCGGTTGGAGTACTTTCTTGGATTGGAGGCGACTTACAATTCAGGGGGATGATGTTGACTCAGCGTAAGTATGCGCTTGACCTCCTACATCGATGTAACATGGAGAATTGTAATTCTGCCGCTACTCCACTTCCTTTCGGGACTTTAGCTCGATACTCAGGCACACAACTCAGCTCAGATGATGCGTTTCGATATCACAGTATCGTGGGAGGACTGCAATATTTGACACTCACTCGTCCAGATATTTCGTTTTCAGTGAACAAGGTTTGCCATTTCTTATCACAACCCACTGATGTTCATTGGGAGTCTGTTAAAAAGATCCTTCGTTATGTCAGAGGAACATTGGAGACCGGTTTGCGCATTCACAAGTCATCATAGACACTTGTGAGCATTTTTACAGATGTAGATTGGGCCGGGTGTGTGGACGATAGAAGGTCTACTAGTGGGTTTGTAACTTGATTTCATGGAGTTCGAAGAAACAACCCACCGTCTCGAGATCTAGTACCGAAACAGAGTACAAGGCATTGGCTAATGGTGCTGCTGAAGCCATATGGGTAGATTCTCTACTCAAGGAGTTGGGTGTGACTCGGCGGCGTACCCTCGTATTGTGGTGTGACAATCTTGGGGTTACTTATTCGACGGCGAATCGTTTGAACAAATCACATTGAGATCGATTTCCATTTTGTGCGCTCGCTAGATTTCCTGATTTTCCTTATAAACTGGATCAACTCTTTTTATCTATTCGGGCGGTGGATACGACCACCTTTACACTTAAAAAAATAAAAAAAACTGAACCTAAACTTAAATCCGGCGGAATTATACGGGTCTTTTTAATGGTCTGCTAGAGAGATGTTTCCGCGTAGTTCTTCCGTCGTTTCGCTCAACAACAAAAAAAATCTTCCGTCTTCTCCGACCAGCGCCGCCGCCCGCCGGTTCACCGTGCCCATCATCGGATTGAGGTGAGCGACGCCTCGCAGCTTCCGCCTCAGACTACAGCGCCAATAGCAGTTGGTCCGAGGGCCACGGCCGCGGGTGCCGGGATTGAAGGCCGCATCGCCATCTGCTGGTCCTGGAGAGGACGAGATGCTGGGAACCTGTGGTGTCGATTGCCACCTCCGTTTCCTCTCCGCCATGGGTGCTGAACTGCTGATCCCCAACCATCCAACCTCCTACTGTCCGTAAGCTCATTTGCCTCTACGACTTTACTGAATCAGCTTAACTGGTTGGCGATGGAGATGCAACTTTTGCCCTGTATCTCTTTCTTCTCTGGACGTTACGTTTTCAAATCTGTTCTACATCTTACAAGATACAGAGTATACAAGAGACGATAACGATTGTGTTCATTTACAATTCAGTATAGATTTTATTTATAACTAGCAAAATACCCGTGCGTTGCTACGACCAACAAAATGACCTTTCGTGCACAGGCAAATAACTTTCGTCTTACATGATGATCAAGTTCAGATAAAAATTATCATGTTGAATTCAGATAGTGCAATACAATGGAATTGTCGATTTACTTAAAACAGTTGAGACACTGGATGTGCTAGCAAAAGCATTGTTATTGGACTGTGCCTTGACAAAAGGTTTTCACTTAGTCTCTTTGTTTCAATTTACATCTTATCATATTCATACTTCTAACATAAGTTGTTTACTACAAATCATAACGGACAGGGTTTTACCTGCATGCTTTTTTGCCCTGGTGAATCCGGTATTGTTTGGTACCTGCTATCAGGTTCAGAATTTAGTGTTTCAATTTCTAGTTGAACTTGTAGCAGGAAATAAAACGAACATAAAGTAGACATATTGGAGGAATTATACATGCACGTCGCCGCGGCTGTATGAAGTATCTCTTCAGCAGGAGCAGGCTTGGTTCCAAGACTATGAGGGCTTGACATACTTGTAAACAAATTAGTGTCATTAGCATACAAAATAAAATTCTTGCAAAATAATTACCATTAACCAGTTTGTTTATCCGAGCATTTTAGAAGAGAGACACATTGGACATATTCATCCTCCCTAAATTGCACAATATGCAAGTATAACAAAATTCATGCAAATTTAACTAAACTGACAGAGGATACGCACAGTCGCACATACACATCCAAGATGTCACCAAGAATTTAGTTTCACATACATCCTTTGCAAAAAAAGCATTTCCATGCATAATCAGATAAAATAGAAGGAAGAAATACATCCCAGATTGTGAACTCTAGATACGTAGCTGAAATCTTTGCATTCCGTGGTACAGAATTGTGGCAGTACACAGAAACTGGGTTTTGTCTCCAGCAAATCATTGGGCTGTAAAAATTTTCAAATCCTGAATTGTTCATAAAAGATCAAATCATTAATAAGGAAGATGACCATACTGTCATACTCTTGCATTTTTATGAGGTCCGATGCAATTTCTAACAGATGGCTGCAGCAAAGTAGGCTCAGGGCACCTCCATTTCTTCTTCATCTCTTTAGCCTCTTGCTTATTCAGCCAGATCCACAAACAGCACAACAAGAGCCAAGCAGCACTATGGTGTGGAGCTGCTTCTCTGCTCTCCTATTCCAACCAACTGTCACTGTCGATGTTGTCATGGTTGCATGGCTGTTTGGATTTCAGATCTTCTACTGCCCTCATTTGCTACATCATCGCCTGAAATCTGAACTCACATGAATACAATTAGATTATAGACAATTTGGATCTCGTTGAACAATTTGATGAAAGAATTCCATCTCACATATCTACATACTGAGAAGAATTCCATCTCACATATCCGAGAGCACAGGATGGAACATAAGATGCTTACCAATCTAACTACACACTGAGAAGAATGAAGGCAGCACACACAATTGAGAAGATAAGCAGGTCGCAGATTTGTGGGTGTCAAGTGAGGTGGGATCGGGAGTCGGGACAATCACCTAGCTATGTCACGCCGAGCTTCTTTCTTCCGTGCATAAAGGGCTTTCAGAGCACCGGCGGCTTCTGATCTAATTGAATTTTCATTACCAGGAGCAAGTAACTTTAGGAGCTGTTTTGTTGTTTCTCCTGATAAAACTTTCGAACAAACTGACGAGTCTGCCATCATTAAAGCTCCAAGAAGATTGTACACATTAGCTAGAGTATTTGTCTGTCCAGAACTAACCAACTTTATAAGTATATCAACTCGACCACATTGCACGGTTGCTGACCAAAACCTCTTTGTGTTTTTTGACAAGTTCTTCAGTGCTCCAGTTAGCAGGCCATCCACCAAACTCTTGTTCTTGAGGCTAACTTACAGTTGCTCCTCCGTTGAAAATATCTTTGATCCAACATGATCCCTTATCCCACCTTGAGAAACCGCATATATAGCTTTGGCAGCTGCAGTCTACCTTTCAGCTGACTTGGACCTGAGAAGAGCAAGCAATGGAGGTATGCAACCACCAAGCAGAACCTTCACCCCTAACTCATCTTCCTTGCAAAGAGACCCAGAGCAGTAGCAGACAACATTGTAACTCCAGATGAGCTCGGGGACTACACTTCTCCTATGAACCTCTTTGTACTGATGAACACTGGGAAGACAACAGAGCCTGATGTGCGCATACTGAAAATATTATGCAACTGTACTTCCTCTTAAGAAAACAAATGAGGACCGTAGCCGCTAACGTTTTGGAAAAAGAAAAACTTCCAGCAGGTAATGAGGACGAACGGAATTCAGAGCCGATGTCGTCAAGCTCGCAGGCGGGAACTGTACACTCGTGTATAAGAGAGAATTCCAATCATCCTCTCACGTAGCAAGAAGCAAAACCAAGATAAATGAAAGGATTAATGAAATGGCATGGGCTTGGCCACATGCTTGCCCTGCTATTTTAAACAACGTGAGGTGGAGAAGGAAATGGTATTTATCCAGGAAGTGGTGCAGATCGTACTGGAATTAGAAGAGAGAAGGCTAGCACTGCGGTATATGGCAGATGAGCTCGATGCACTTCCGACTGAAGTCGCTTCGCCCCCGCCCCACTCCCCTTCAAGCGGAACGCCTCGCTCTGGCCTGCCCCTGCAGGCCTGCACGGCCTCCCTTTCGGCCTCGGCGTCCACCTCGTGGGCGAGGTCAACCCCGTCATGGTTTTTAAGGCGTCAAGGCGTCCTAAGGCGAAGGGGAGCGCCTTGGCGCCTCGGCGACGCCTAGGCGGACGCTTTAGGCGCCTAAGGCGGTCATTTTTCCAAGGCGGAGGGTGGCCGCCTTGACGCCTAGGCGGACGCCTTAAAAACCATGAACCCCGTGGCTCTGCTCTCCCTGTCCGGCGGGCAGATCTAGCTGATCGCACCGATGGTGGCCGCAGAATGTCCGAAATCTCCGCAGGGACGACCACGCAACGGTGGCGCTTCATGGCTGCACGCCACAGGGACCTCGCTGCCGTCGCCTTCCCCCGTCGAGATTGGAGAGAGGGGAGGCGAGTAGATCAGGTCAGGGGGCTAAACTGCATAATAATATGACATACTTGGACTGCGGGTTAATTATGTCTTAATTTGAGGGCTAAACTGCAAAAACGTGTGACGTACGACGCCTCACCTTAGGCCGTATTATATAGTAGAGATTTTCCATTGGTTGCAACCTCATTAATTGCCTGGATAAAAGATAAGATGATTTAACGCAAGATAGGCATTTCGGCATATCTTGCGTTAAAACATCTTATATTTTGATACGGAGGGAGTAGTAGTTAGTACCTCCGTTGAACTATGGTCCATGTCTACATGCATGTGGACATATCTTGCGTTAAAACATCTTATATTTTGGTACGAAGGGAGTAGTAGTTAGTACCTCCGTTGAACTATGGTCTTAAAATGTAGTTTATACTTTGTAGTTATACATAGGAGCATGGTAGTTCTGTTTGGTCAAACAGTTCAAACCTAGATCAAATTTCCATATGCTCTGTACACCTTTGATATGTTGTCAAATCCAGACATTTACCTGCTTATATTATCATGGAGATCACTTAAAATCTGTAGATGATGCTTCCGCGTGTAACTTATTAGATGCAATAATATTGACAGTTTAAGCAGCGGTTACTGTAATGTGGAGCTCCCCTCAGAAACATTGCTGATTTATTTATTTATGCAGTTGTAGGAAATTTCAGCTATTCAGGCCCATCCTTAGCTTAAATCTTTTGCTTTGGTTGCACCTTATTCAGCAATTTTTTTCTATAAAAGCATTTGTTTCAAGTATTCTTTTTTTCAATTTATCATCTCAGATTACTGCATGGCAGCATGGCCAAGAAAACTGCGTAAAAGAGTGTTTTTTTGTGCTTGAGCAGCTGAATCTTATGCAGACACTCTGACAATTCTTTGGACAGCAGGTCGACGCGCTCATGATCACCGATGGGCTTCAGTTTCATTCTGTTGTTTCACCTGCACATGAGCTGGACAACCGATGTATTTAAGCATTGGAAGCAACACAAACCAGTGTGGCAGCGGATCTTAGCCAGATGAAGCTGCTGCTTACACTCCAATGGACAACGACTCTCAAGCATGGTATGCCATCTTGTTCCACCGCTATATTTTTTCTTTGGCAAATCTGTTTCACCCCTCGTGGTCTCCTTTCTATATATAAAGAATTGTACAAAGCTGAATATATGTATCCGGTTTTCCCTCAATGTCTATTAGCTAGAGACACCATTGTAGTTTTTTTCTCCTCAGCTGCTTATCGGAACCTTACACTGAAGTGAACAACAGAGGAGCCACTGAACATGTGTATCCTGGGAGACGTTGGAAATATTAATTTTCTTATATATCTGTTGCGAAGGGCGGGCCTGGTGCAGCGGTAGAGTACTACCGCCTGTGACCGGAAGGTCCCGGGTTCGAGTCGCGGTCTCCTCGCATTGCACAACGCGAGGGTAAGGCTTGCCACTAATACCCTTCCCCAGACCCCGCACAGCGCGGGAGCTCTCAGCACTGGGTACGCCCTTTTATATATCTGTTGCCCTTTCTATCTTTTCTATTTACATGCCTAGACCAACATGGCGTCTAGGCAATAAAAATCCTTGCTAAACATGCCAAAATGGGGGCTAGCACATAAATTTCCCCGGACGATAAAAATCCTATATGGCTTTGGTCTGACATGTCACATCTGTCGCCTGTCGGTGCCCCTTAGTTGACTAATAATTGATGCGTTCAAATGTAATACTTTACATAGAACCTGGATTGTGTAGATTACATTCACATTGCCACTGTTTATTTATTGTAACAATTCTTTGCGCTCCATTTTTCTAAAGGCTGGTGATATTCACCAATTCTATCAAAGTGGGTGGGATCAGTGAGCTATGTGTCCCACGAAAAAACTAGCGAGAGAACACAAATGTATTTCTTATCTAAAAATAAGTTGTCCTCCACGTACGTGAGAAAGAAATCTGTAGCGTAGTACTACACGGTTTGATGACATGTATCATACTGTGTAGTACTACATGATTTGATGACATGTATCATCATACTGTGGAATGCAGTTGCAGTGAGAAACGAGGCAGAGGGTGTGTGGTGGTCGACGTGGAGGAGGAAAGTGGGGGAAGACCTTAATGTGTATGATTAATTATTCCTACAAAATAATAATTAAATACCATGTGAAAATTAAGAGCACTATTAGAGATTAGAGTCACCTGGACATACAATCCAGTCATCTAAGAATTTGGAGGGGTAGTGGCAACGCACATGCATTCAACTTGTAGGAACTAAAAAACAGAATCACCTGTATCTCCTGAGCTAGTTTTCTTTTGAAATAAAAATCTCATGGACATGTTTAGCGTGTATGACCAAAGTTGTATGAAAATATTTTTTAAATGTGACCTGCACAAAAAAGCCAAATGTTGAAAGGAAAAATAATTTACTTTTGACTTATTCAATTCACGATTTTGTGTTTTTTGTGTAGGTTACAGTATAACGTATTATCTAGGAGAATTTAGCACATATGTAGATAAAATGATTATGTATGCACATAATTCTTTTTAGTATTTAAAAAAAATCCGAGATCATGGAAAAATGCTTCTCTCATCTAAGATAGTCTACACATCATATCGATCCGACACCGTTTATCTTGCCTCTGTTGAATGGCCTACTACCTTTCGCTTCTCATTTTTTTACCGCTTAATTGTGCCACGACGTTGGGATTTTTATGAAGTTCAATAGTATTGGGATTAGAGAAACCATCTTAAAAAAAGTTGATGCCCTAAATTGTCCAAAAACTAATTTTAGCATGCTCTGAAACTACTTTTTCGTGCATATTTTCGGTTATTTGTTGAATATTGTGTTCACAAAGCACACACATGGCTAGACAGGCAATAGAGCAATAGAACCAGCTCCTGCACACCAATATCCTCCCTTCAAGTACAACAAAGTAACTCATTTTATGTTTTTGTTGTTGATAAAAGTGTTCCCCTAATTTCATTACCGAAACCATCGGAGTACTATTAAGAAGTTCAGAGTGTAGAAATCAAGTCTGCCTAGTGCCATTGCCACCTCATGATCGGAGAGGAGGAATGCTATGCTCATTCCTGAAGTGGTCACTCGGATCCACCATGGCCTTCACCGCCGCGAGCCTCTCAAAGTTAGCCTTGAAGTACGCCTCCCCCCAAACTCTCGCTTCTCATTGCTACTCCCAACGCCATTATTGCAGCAGTCGTTTATGCCGAGGTCCAGGTCCCTGTAATTAACGTACACGCCTGATCCATACAGCTCCATCTCCTGATGCAATCCCCTGATCCAGCTCATATGTTGCTCGGACGCCTCTGTTCCTTTGTCCCACGAGAAACCGTAGTACTGGACGTTGTAGAGCGCTCGCCGGTGAGGGAAGGGCGTCGCCGACGGCGCGACGTGACCCATCCTGCCGCCGTAGGGGTCAAGGATCAGCAGCCCGCCCCATCCTTGAGGAACCAGCTCCACATGCTCTCCCACACGTGCATCGGTATGGGTTCGTGCACGAAGTCGGACTTGGCCTTGAAGTACCTATCCGGCTTGGTCCCTCTATCAAGGAGCAGCGCCATGGGTTTCCCCGTGCCGTAGAATGCGAAGTAGTGGACGGACTCGATCTAACTCATCTCCATATGGCTAGTGAGGAAGAAGGGCGGCATACGACTATTGAGGAAGAAAGGCTGCATATGGCTAGTGAGGATATTGCTAGTGAGGAAGAACCTCACTTCATATGGCTAGTGAGGAAGAAGTGGCAAGAAGGGCTACTGAGGAAGAACCAGGTATGGCTAGTGAGGAAGAAGTGGCAATAAGGGCTACTGAGGCTGCGAACGAAGCTGAGGCTGCGAATGAAGCGCCAAAAAGGGTTAGAGAGGCCAAAGGGCCAGAAAACCTGGTGCAACCCCGACATTCCAACACAATTAATTTCAAAGTTTCCAGTGTTGAGAAGGCTTGAGCAGTTAAATCTCAGTAAGATGGCGGACATGACGCTAACATCCCTTCACTACAGAAAAATCTGTGTAGAGCTTTTGGACAGATGTGTTGTTTATCAAGACTCAAATCAAACCGAACTCAAAATCAAGGTTGATAAATCAGCGTGGAACACAGAAAAAGTTGTTCAGCATGTTCTTGACCTGCCGCAAGGCACTAATAAGGAGTTCAAAGCTGCACATGATGTAATAGAATAATACGACAAAATGGTCTCTGCGAAGAATACGACAAGATGGTCTCTGCAGTTAGGCTCGTAGTTGCAAAGTACCCAAAAAAAAAGACAGAGAAGAAGGCAAACGTAAAAGAAGATCAAAGCCTCGCCAATCAAGAGGAGAAGAAAAGAGTGATCATGACGTCGGAGAAAATTGGTTTGTTGTTTGCACACTATGATGAGGAAGATATCAGTCCACTTGCTGAAACAGATATGCTCGTGAGGCTTTATCTTGTCGCAGTGCATGATAGAATGTTACTGCCAGGAACGACATCTTATGTATCCAAAAGCGCAGGTGAAAACATGTATCATGTAGAAAAACTTTGTGAGTTTTACTGGGCACATTCGGTCTTCAATGACTTGAAGAAAGCTTATTTGGCGAAGGACAAAGGTTATATGAGGTGTTGTGTGGCTATCCTTTTGGTAAGTACTACTAGAGTTATTTGGGCAAGGAAGTGTCTAAATTTACGTAGATAGTGTTTTGTAGACTCCATTGTGTGGAGAATCATGTGAGAACGGGATTATCTAGGAGTTCCTGATAATTCCCTTCTCACATGACTCTACACAATGCAGTCCGCAAAAACTATCTACGAACAAATAACTCTAAATTTAGACACTTCCCTGCCCAAAATGAGAATAGTTATTACTTGCATCAGCTAGTAGTACTTAACAAAAGGACTGCCACACAGAACCTCATGGAAACTTTGTCCTTCGCCAAATAAGCTTTCTTCAAGCCAATGAAGACCAAATGTGCTCAGTCAAGCTCACAAATTTTTTCTAGATGATATATATTTTCAACTACGCTTTTGGATAAATAAGATGTCATTTTGGCAATAAAATTTTATCATGCACTGCCGCAAGGTAAAGCCTCATAAGCATATCTGTTTCAGCTGATATCTCCCTCATCCCAGTGTGCAAACAACAAAACAATTTTCTCTGGCGTCATGATCACTCTTTTCTTCTCTTGATTGGGTGGGGCTCTGCCTCTTCTTTTACATTTGCCTTCTTCTCTGCCTTTTTCTGGGTACTTTGCAACTATAAGCCTAACTGCAGAGACCATCTTGTCGTATTCTTCTGTTATATCATGTGCAGCTTTGAACTCGTTATTAGTGCCTTGCGGCAGGTCAAGAACATGCTGAACAACCTTCTCTGTGATCTGCGCTGATTTATCAACCTTGATTTTGAGTTTAGTTTGATTTGAGTCTTGATGAACAACACATCTGTCCAAAAGCTCTACACAAGTTTTTCTGTAGTGAAGGGATTATATCCGCCATCTTACTGAGATTTAACTGCTCAAGCCTGACTTTTGTTCCTAGTGGTCAGACTGGGGATGTGACTTTGTGAAGCAAAGTGGTCTGCTGCCATTCAGATCTGACGGAAAAGATTTGCGGAAATTTCAAACGCAAATTTGAAACTGCCCACGAATTAAACTTAAAAATAATTTTCTTGTCTATTGTAGGAAAGTTATGTTCCATTTAGAACACTTAGCTTTATGGGCTCAATACATAAAATATACTTGATCATAAATCGGGATCAGCCAAAACTTTCTCTGAATATACAATGTGATATACCTGGCTTGCTTGACTGTTTTTAGTTATTTCTTGGTAGTCTAAATTATGAGTTCAAATTAGAGTTAATCTTATCTGTTGGCAGAAATCATAGGCTAAGTCACTCGGCGACTCTGCTTCACGGAGTCGATTGATATCTCTCCCTACTCATGAGCTTAAGCTCTCACAAGTATGGTAGCCGATTGATATCTCTCCCTATTCATAGAGCCTTTGTTTTACAATTAAGCTCTCACAAGTATGTTAGCAAACTAAAAGCTGAACACTTCTGCAAAGCCATGGTTTGTTTATTCTTTGAATTTTGTTATGACCATAGATGGATGATGGATCTGTTCCACGGATTAGTGTAAGAAAACATAATTTTCTCATGATGGAGCAGTTCTGTGGTTTACAAATTGCCGGTGTCATGTAAAATGGCCGTTGTCATGCAAAAAAGGCGGAATTTTCACATCATGGTTGAATCCAACATCGAAGGAATTCTTGCTCCACTTATGGAGGAAGCTCAGCCTCCCCAACCTTGCACCAAATGACCACTCTTCTGTCAAAACCTGATGGTGTCACATGTAGAAATCAAGGAATCGCAAGCAAAGAAAGGATTTGGCCAGAGTCATGATGCCGGGAATGAAACTTATATGGCTGGAGTGGAAAGCCAGCACGAGGACGCATGAGCTGGTAAACAAAACAATTCAGGAACTGGCAGTTTGAAGGCGGCTAGCAAGACAGTAGGTCAGCATGAGGAGTAATCGTATAGAGCTATAGGTGGAGGTTGTAGTGGAGACCATGGTTTTGGTTATCGGTCCGGAAATCCGGGTACCGCCGGAGATCACGACCACCCCTGGGAAATGGTCATATCGGCTAAAAAATCCCGAATTTTTTAATCCCAACGAAAACTTTCGTAAATGGTCACATTAGGAACGCAAAAAAAATGAAATTTTGAATTTTGGTTTTCAAATTCATCCGGTAACCGGTCGGATTTTCCGGTAACCGTGGTAACCGGAAATTCCGATCCCCCTCGGGAATTTTGTTCTACCGGTAACCAAAACCTTGGTGGAGACTCTTGTAACAATCTTGTAAAAATTCCTTTTCAAATCTTAATGAGATAGCAGCAACATTTTGTTGCCTGTCCTTCGAAAAAAAGGCAAAAATTTCTCATGGCCATGTAAGAACAAAGAGGGCTCCCCTATCTCTCTCGGTCTGTTAGATACTTAGAACCGAGATAAATGCAAATAGGGGCAAGCTACCGAATTCATACCATACTCCTACCTGAATTCAATATAAGGATTTGCGTAAACCAGACATATAAGAAGGAAGTACTTTAGTGCCAAGTCCAGACACAACTATCTACGGGAGTGCTGATGTTCTACCTGATGGCAGGGCGAGAGCTATGCTGATGATCGCTGGGGCTTGATGCTGATGTGTAGTGTTGCTGTCCGAGCGCTGGGATGATCCTTTTGTCTTTTGGAGTTTAGCTGATGTAGCTTCTTTCTTGCGCTGTATCAGAAGTATCAGAGATAGTTTCCCCTGCATGGTTTGTTGGTCATGTCACTCTGGGTCTGGGATAATGGTGGCTCTAGTTTTTGTCCCGTGGTTGGCATTTCGAGTCGAAATGTCGGCAACGGGTTTCCTGGAGCTGCCCCAGCTTGCTTCTTATCCCACTCCAATGTGATGAACCTGTTCTTTCCGTTTTATTAATGGAAAGGAGTTAGAAGCTCGGTTTGAAAAAAGTCCAAGCTGAATTCGTCACCGGAACCTGGAGGTTTGTATCGATACTTGTGAGCAGCTCCCGAGCTTGGAGGGTGCGCATCTCTAGTTGACCTGCAATTACTGTCCCGGTGATGGAATATAGATGTATTTTGTTTGTTAGGAAACAAAATATTTCCGGTTAAGTTGGGCAGCTAGACCAAGAAGCCACGGAGACCCATGGTACCACCATTCCATCTTTATTTGGATTTTATACTGTTGATTCGTTTCGATCGTTTGTTCCACATTAATGCAAATGGAGCCACTGCTAACTAACATAATTTACCAATTTTATATTGGTTCCTTACTAATTTACCATGCACGTCGTGCTTGCTATCACGGTCATGAATCTCTAGACCGTACTTAAATATCAAAATCACTGGCTCGTGTCTGCTTTTAGTTTCATGACCTGTCTGAATTCCTTAGGAGACGATACAACTTAAAAAGACAGTTTGACAATGCAGCAGGCTGGCGATAGCATGTTACACGTCTACAAAATCCTGTCACAGGTACTTTCTCTATACAAAATCCTGTCACAGGAATCGTTGACTGTGGCTTTTGTATTGTCTAGCTAGTGCCGACTGCCGACAAATGAATTCACTCGTATCTCCCGAGGTCAAACTCATAACTCAGTCTTATTACAATAAGTTTCACATCGTGAGCACTGAGCAGAACAATCAAGGAGTGGTATATAGAGAGCTTAAGAGACGTGTAGCTTAAGCACACCACTCTCGATCGCTGCGAGCAGCTAGCAAAAGATCGATGGCTATGCTCAAAGGCTTCATAGTCGCGTTTCTTGTGAGCATCTTGTCATGCCAACTGATCTCGGTTCCTTCCGAAGCATCATCCTCTGATGACTTCCTCCAATGCCTAGCGGACAAGATACCTAGCGAGCTCGTGTACGCGCAGGCCTCGAGCAACTTCGCCAACGTGCTGGTCTCATCCATCCGGAACCCAAAGTTCTTCACCAACACTACGGTGAGGCCGCTGTGCATCGTCACGCCAGCCGACGCCTCACATGTCCAGGCCGCCGTGCTCTGCGGCCGCCGGCATGGCGTGCGCCTGCGCGTGCGCAGCGGCGGGCACGACTACGAGGGCCTGTCGTACCGCTCGGCACGGTCCGACGAGGTCTTCGGCGTCGTCGATCTCGCTAACATCCGCACCGTGCGCGTCAACCAGTACGAGTCTACGGCCTGGGTCGACTCCGGCGCGACCATCGGAGAACTGTACTACACCATCGCGAAGGACAACTCACAGATCGGGTTCCCCGCCGGTGCGTGCCCAACCATCGGTGTGGGAGGCCACTTCAGCGGCGGCGCCATCGGCATGATGATGCGCATGCATGGCCTGTCCATCGACAAGGTCATCGACGCCAAGCTGGTCAACGCCGACGGTGATCTCCTCGACCGGGCAGGCATGGGGGAGGACCTCTTCTGGGCCATCCGCGGCGGCGGTGGCGGGAGCTTCGGCATCGTCGTCTCGTGGAAGGTCCAGCTCGTGCACGTACCCTCGACAGTGACAGTGTTCAACATCGGAAAGACGCTTGAGCAGGGCGCCATAGACGTCTTGACCAGATGGCAAGATGTCGGGCCATCACTCCCCAACGACCTCACCATAAGGGCCATCGTGCAGGGCCAGCAAGTTCTGTTCCAGGCTCTGTACCTCGGCACATGCAGCTCGCTCGTGGCGATGATGGGGAACCAGTTCCCGGAGCTCAAGATGACGAGCGCTGACTGCCACTCGATGACCTGGCTCCAGTCGGCGGCCTTCATCAGCTTCGGCAACGCCGATACACCGGTGGAGGCGCTCTTGAGCCGGAACAACAGCCTGAGCACCTTCACCAAAAACAAGTCCGACTACGTCCGGCGCGCTATCTCCGAGGTCGTGTGGGAAGACATCTTCTCCTGGTTCACGATGAACGGAGCCGGGATGATCATCCTGGAGCCCCACGGTGGGTTCATGGGGAGCATACCCACGTCGGCGACGCCGTATCCGCATCGGAACGGCGTGCTGTACAATATCCAGTACATCGTGTTCTGGCAGGATGATGGCACGGCTGCAACGACCTGGCTCGGCAACTTCTACAAGTTCATGGGGAAGTACGTGAGCCAGAACCCGAGGGAGGCGTACGTGAACTACCGGGACCTGGACATCGGCCAGAACGTGGTGGTAGATGACGTCAGTACGTTCGACAGCGGCAAAGTTTGGGGTGAGCAGTACTTCATGACCAACTTCCGGAGGCTCGCGTCGGTGAAGGCCGCCGTGGATCCGGACGACTACTTCCGAAACGAGCAGAGCATCCCGCCATTGCTCCAAGGGCGCCAGTGAGCAGAGTTTACTTGCCCACAAGCGATCCGATTAGTTAATTCGACTGTTCGTGATTCGCCTTCTTTTCTGAATAAGCAATTTGGAGTTTTATTTTGCTAGATAGTGACATGTAGGCTTACTGAGATGTCTATGTACTACAAGCAATATCATTGTGTCCGAGCCCACTTTTCAATAATAACTACTCCTTGGAGTAGATAGAGTTACAATTTCCTTGGAGTAGACTTTAGCCTTTCCTCTTGCCATAGTCAGAACAATGAAACCTTGCTTCTGTCTCGTGTCAACACCCCCTCCAGTAACCAGTTT
The DNA here is from genome assembly GCA_026929855.1 of Poa annua. NCBI lineage: Eukaryota > Viridiplantae > Streptophyta > Magnoliopsida > Poales > Poaceae > Poa > Poa annua. Next base: position 87,929,920 of record CM049430.1, read on the forward strand.
AGCTGTGAGAATTGTTGGGTAGAGAGAGGCAATGTATAAATCATATTCTGGAGAAAAAAGCTGGAAGGCTAGCACTTTTTATTGAAATTATATTGATAAATGGCAAGAAAACCAGAAGGCTAAATAAGCCGTATGAAAGAATGGCACAGTAACGTAGAAGGTATTTACAGTAGAGAAGACATAACTTCTTGCCAAGGTTGACATCCTTGATAAAAAAGGATAGACAATTATCTACTAAATAATGAGAATCTCAAGTGGATATGTTAATTAGGTAAATTCAAAAAGCGTCTCTCTTAGGCCATATCTTGTTAGAGAGACATGTCAAAGGAAAAGTTGATCCTAGGTGGCACTTAATCTTCCAGAGTGCAGGTATGAATTTGGGGTTTATCCCTCTAAAATTGACCACATCTTACAATGAACTAACAGAGTAAACACCTTTAGAATCTAGTTTCCAAAGGATATTATCTTCCTCCTCATTAAGGTTCAAGGAGATAGGAATTTGTAAGACCTCATACCACCATCTGAGCAAAAGTTGCTCATCAAAACATCTACATAAAGTCAACTTCGAATTAACACCATCCCAGGCATCAGCCACCATAATGTTTTGTTCATTTTGAGATAAAATAAATATCCCAAAACTGGATGGCCATGCTATAGCCCCAATCCAATGATCCTCCCAGAATTTAACTTTCTTCCCATTGCCCAACTGCCACTGATACCCAATTTTAGCAGCATTGGAAGCCCAGAGGATCCCTTTCCAAAAAGGACAAACTCCTAGAGCAAAGCAAGAAAATAAGTTTGAGTTATTAGCATTATACTTGTGATCAATAATCTGCTTCCAGAGCTTATTGTCGTCAAGCTGATATTTTTTTATTCAAGAGGCTAGTAAACACATATTCATCTCCACCAAATTGGGAATGCATAGACCACTGTACTCCTTTTTCTGAGCAACTAAACCCCGGTTGGCTAGATGATATTTAAAATGTCCCTCATAATCATCCTAATGGCAATGAGCCATTTGAGAATTTATCAGAGCTATTGCCCACTTAGGGAACTTAATGACACTTAGCTAATATAAAGGAATGCTAGCAAGAACACTCCTTACTAGCTCCAGCTTAGCTGCATGTGACATCAACCTACCTCTTCACCCCCTAGCTTTCTTGATAATTTTATCAATAATAGGTGGAAGGTTCTCGATCATTTCTTAGTTCTTATAGTGAAGACGAACTCCCAGATATTTCATATATTTCAAAGGGAATTCACTAATTCTACAACTAAGAATCTGAGCAAACACCCGAGCCTCCTCCTCAGAAACATATATGAAAAATCATAATTATTAAAAAAAATCGGTGGAGGGATCTTTATTACTTAAAGAGTTTTAACCATTACACCCAGCTTGCACATAATTAGGATGCACACAACCCCAACCACTTGACAAGTGCTCGAACGAAAAATAAAGAAGGCAAATTATATATAGAAATTATAGGGATGCCTAAGGTGATGGAGGACAAATACGAAAATTATGTTGCCATAAATGGAGGGAAAACAACTCCCGCGCCGCAACCTCTAACTATGAAGTTACCTAAAAAAATAGGTTGCGCTGTTGCACACACTATGGGGACAGTAGCAGTGCGCAGGTATATAACCTGCAAAACAGTCATCAAAAACCTTGTCATTTCCACATAGCCAAAGAGAACAAATAATGACAATTGCTCTCACCCTAATAAGGATCTTAAACATAGGATCCACCCCGTTAAGCCAATTGCTGAAAATATCCGCAAAATTAAAAGGGGATAAGAAAGATCATATTTGGATGGCTGGCCAAATAAATCTAGCCAATGTACACTGGAAAAATAAATGCTTAATAGTCTCATCATGTTGAGAAAAGACACATTTTTATTCCCATGCCAATTGCGTTTAGCAAGGTTATCTTTTGTAAGAATTACCCCTCGACGAAGATGCCACACAAACACCTTTAGTTTTAGCGGTATCTTAGTCATCCAATTTTTCCTATTATTATCAACTGGTACATCAGGTTTGGTTAACGCTTTGTATATGAAATCAACCTTTGTATATGAAATCAACCGAGAAATCATTCTTATTAAGATTCCATTTGAATTTATCCGAACCATATGTCGGCTGGACTGGACATGGTCCAACCGCAATAGCAAAGCATTCCAAGAAGCTTGCCTATGACCAAATAAATTCCTTCTAAAAGTAACATTTAGTGAGGAAGTTCCCATCACCTAAGCGATTATTGCTTTTGTGTCGTACAATATTGTGCAAGGACGGATATTGTTCACAGAGCGTGTCTTGACATAACTATTTATCCCCACAGAAACAATTTTCCGAACCATGCCTAATAGAGAAAGATCCATGTGGGAAGAAATACTTTTTTTTAGCCATGAGGCCAGCTCAGAAGTGTGAATCGCCCGGTTTCCAAAGTACCGAGAGGATACCGCTTGAGTGCCCACATACATCCTCATTAGGAGGGTTTGTCAGTCTCCTTTAGAAAAAAATCTAAAGATCCATTTTTCAAGTAGGGTTGTATTATTTACCTTAAGGTCATGAATACCAAGTCCTCCTTGATCTTTTGGGCGGCAAACCACACTCCACTTAGACAGTCGATATTTCATTTTTTTCACCATCACCTTGCTAAAAGAATCTCGATCGGAAATAATCCAACCTTTTCAAGACTCCTTTTAAAAATTCGAGGAAGGAAATCATAGAAAGTACCATGTTTATTAGTACTGAATTTATGAGAACCAATACTTTCTTGAGCCTCAACAAAGCAAAACAATTTACTTTTACGGAAGTTTATCTTAAGACCCGATAATTGTTCTAATGATGTCAGAATTAACTTTATGTTTCAAGATTTTTCGATGTCATGTTCCATAGATAGAATTGTATCATCGGCGTGTTGAATAATGGATAACCCATCATCCACAAGATGTGGAATCAGACTTTCAATTTGACCATAAGACTTTGCGCTTTTAATCATGACGGCAAGCATATCAAATACTATATTAAATAGTATAGGGGACAATGGGTCACCCTATCTAAGATTATTATACCAGAGATGTGCTCAAAACAAGAGAGAAGCCATTTAAAAGATTTAAATTACAGTCTCTCTTTTTGCAAAAATAACATGGTGGCATCTGACTATTGCTTGCTAACCACTCCGAAGTTATTAAACCCATAAGGAGTCTAGTGATTAGTTTGTTATTTGCAGCCCTAATGAGCATTTTTGTGAAAATATCAGTTGTCAGCGGGAAATAGGATCTCACTGCCTCACACTTCCCTACCAGCTATAAAGAGACCACTACTGATATCATTTAGCCAGATTCCAAAGGAACCATTCTCTCAAAGAGACTTAACCAATAACACAAATTTCGGGCTAAAGCCTCTAGTGGACAACATTTTGATTAGAAATGATCTATCACTCTATTATCGGATTTTTCATAATATTTTTTATAGTCCTTCATGATTTCCCTTCGAATTTGTCTAAAACAAACAAAAAAATTGGGCGTCGCAGTTGAATACGGCGACGGTTTGGCAGGAATCGCACCGACGCAATGGAGTTTCGCCGGTGTAGGTACTAGGTACTGCTTCGGCGAGCCGTTGAGATTAAATTTGCTGAGCTGAGTTTACACTTCACCTTAAATCGGTCTTATATATATGCCGCGCCCTTGGTGACGAATTTGATGTAGAAATGAATAGTTTCTCTTTTTGTATTATATGTATTGACAACTGAACATGTATATTATTACACTCTGAGGAATTGAGTCTGAAATGGGTTAACTATCGGCCAACACAACAGTATAAGCTGAGTCAACTCCTCAGGGACTAATAAACTTGGAAGAAGAAAAACAACAGAGTAACAGACTGTAAATTCTGGATAACAGAGGAGCTTTATGTAGAAGTAAACATCACAAACAGATGCTAAATCTGCCTTCATCCTGCTGCTTCCTCGATAAGAAATATTTTCATAAGTGAACTCTCATATAGAAGTTGTTCAGATGAAAGAGCTGCGAGCTCTAAAGAAAATAGAGGAGACGAAATTCGATGACTTTTGTTGTTTTTATGTTTCTGTACAGAAGACACCTGCTAAATACCATTAAATTAGGCATTTCATACGATCCACCACAGATGTACCAATTAATAGCAGGCAAAACCTTCTGGAAAATGTACCAATCAAGAGGAGATAATACCATCCTAACATACATACTAAAAAAAAGAACCCACCTGACAGGAAAAAACTCTCCTTGACATGCATTTTATCCTTAGTGTATTGCCACAAGAGCTCCAACACCTAAATACAGATAGAAACGATCACCACAAATAATGACAGCATCAAGGCTGATTATGTAGTATCCTAATAGCAATTGAGTAAAAGCTAATGCTAGGAAATTGTATTTTAACCGGAGGATCTGTACATGTCCTTACCTCTGGTCTCAAGTACTCCATAGACTCAAATCTTCCATGTGTCAAGCATCCTGGAGAAAGATCGGGTTGAATCATTACTCACATAACTATGATTTTGTACCATATTAACCACTAAATTTAGAAATGCATACATGTCTCAATGCTTGTTCTAAAAATCTGGAAGTTATGCAAAACTAAATAACTTGATAGCAACAAAAAGGCTTCCATGCCTCCATGGCATCCTGTATTGTCAATGAAAAGTTTCTGATTTCGAATTTTTAAACAATCATTACAAATTGGTCCAAGAATGAAACTAATAGCCTAGGAACTGATTATCACGTCCAAGAATAAAACTAATTGCCTAGGAACTAAATTCAAATATAGTTTTCGTGTCTTCCCTACAGTAGGAGAAGCAATTAACTTACCTTATTGACGAATCCAGTTACCATGAGAGTGTGCATCAAATGCTTCAGCCAACTATTCCCATAGTGTTACAACACCAGATCTATCACTTTTAAATGAAATGCAATGTTAGTTATTTATAATAAAAACATAAACGAATATATAACCTATCTCTGTATCAGTTGAATGTAGTGTCATATACATTGTAAGTTATACATGTCGTTTATAAAATTCTGTCTTCTCAAATCATAACCTGATTAGAAGCAAGACTGTCACTAAGTTGTAAGTCTGTACACCATCCCAACGACATATGTATTTGAAATAAATAGAGCACATAAATCAAGCGTGATCCATAAATAAAGAAATATAAGAAGGTCGTTCAATGATTTTTTTCATACCCTATAAGGTTTCAATTTCCTTAATACGTCTTGCAAGGGATGCCAATAAGTGTGATGCAACAGAACATGACCTGGAAGCACCTGCATGAGGAACAACATTATTTGCATAAAGTTAAACAATGTAATAGCTATATTAGCAGTCCTGCTTGTATTCTTTTTAAAGAGAGAAAGGTACACCATCTTGAGCCCAAAGGCAGATTCATAAGGCACATGAACAAAAAGACTTATGTCAATCCCTGAAAGAAAGAAAGACCAAAACCATAGCATACTGTCCACATCCCTAAATATAAAGTGAAGTCAAGAGGGAAAGCTGACATTTGGTGGACACGCTACTATACGACATGAAATCTTAGTTTTCCTCACAGTGCCCGTCTTATCTCTATTATTTAGCATGACAGTATGATTTGTTTTCAAATGACTCCTTTCTGAACATTTGAGAGCTGATTCATTTGAGAGCTTTTCTGGAACCTATCAAATTTCCTAAATGGCCACCTACTGAGATTTGTCCCCATATTCCCTGTGGTCAGATTGACAACAATGCATATGCATTTAGGAGCTGGTAAACCCAAATAACTGATTACTTCTACGACCATTTAAGAAATGAAGTATGCAAAGAAATTAGTCAGCTTTTAAAAGATCCTCGCACGCAGCTGAAACTTGTAACCTTACATGCTTTTTGAATCCTCGCACGCAGCTGAAACTTGTAACCTTACATGCTTTTTGAAATTCGAAAAGATGGGTTATGAGTTTCAAGTAATCTCGTGCTGAACACTGATCCAGAACAATTTATATTAGTGCAACAACTGGTAAGTACAGACACCAATTTACTCTGTAGCTAAATCTAAACAAAGAAACATTAATTGATAGTAAGAACGTACATATATCAATTTATTCTGTTGTTAAATCTAAAGAAAGCAACCTTAATTGATAATATAGAATTAACATGGAGCTGATAGTTAAGCAACCTTTATCGATGTGGTGTTCCACTGTATATGAAAACTAAGTAATGCTATATTTTTCATGTGTACAACTCTGAAATCAAGTTCTTTATTTTGTGTTTTATTGTATTACATGAATCTCAATTCCTTAAACCATTTAGAGTACATATCCCAGATATAGGCAAAAATAATGATTGGAACCTGGAAGAGAAAGATTCATACTCCTTCCCTTGCTGTTATGCTAAGAGGATTAATTATCTTGCCATTGTCATCGTAATTGTGCAGGCCATCAACGGTGAGGAGGTCTACTCATGCCTCTTGGCAATAACATGGATGGTTCTTGATTGGTTTCTGGGTGTCTCGCCCGGACAGAAACAAACCCTCGCTGCGAATCCGCAGTACATGTATTAATTCAAACAGCTGCAATTTTTTTGCAGGAACTGATACTTGCATCACCACGTTCAGCGCCGCGGTCGGTGCGACCACCGGCCAGAAAGCGCTAGCTTTTGAGACCTGTAGAAGAGGGAGGCGGCGGAGCTTGTTGCGGGCCTCCGGAAGAGCCCGGGCGTGTGATTCATCCGTCCGGGCGGCCAGTCGCGGAGTGCTGGAGAGAGGGATGTACCTGCAGCGGAGGAGCACCTGGACGTCGACCGGCTTATCCTTGTCCGCCCGCGACGACATGGCCAGCGGCGGCGGTGTCAAGCGGGTTGCTGGTCGGCGCGTGGGCAGGGGCGGCGCGGCCGGCAGGTGTCGGGGAGGGCGGCGGCGCGGGCGGGCTGGAGTCGGAGGGAGGTGGGGAGAGGGCAAGGTCGACGCGTGGGCACGGACGGCGTGGCCGCAGGTGGCGAGGAGGGCGGCGGCGGTGGGCGGGCTGAAGTCGGGGGAGATGGGGAAAATAGACTCAACCGTTTGCACATTAGTCCCTGCAGTCTCTGATAATTAGATCTAGGTCCTCGGCGGGCAGGTAATTATAAAAGTGTGTGCGGTACTGTTCATCCGCGAATTGGGGCGATCTGGGTCGTCCGATCTCGATCGAACGGTCGAATTTTGGAGCAAGGAGAGAGCTGTAAAATCTTTGGACTTAATATATAGAGGTAATGTATGGATCGGACCGTTTTAGGAGGCACACTCGGTACATTTCTTGGACAAAAAAATAATTTTAACGTTTGGTTTGGGGTCTTTGGGTGCTCTTAGAACAGAGAGTCTGAGATCAATGCAAGTAGCGGCAAGCTACTGAATCCATAACATACTATTTCAAGAAAGGATTTTGCTCAGTCTAAGCTGAACTCGTGACTACTGAAACCTCTTAAATGTCGGAGGCTGGAGTCGATACTTCTGAGCATCTCCGAGGGTGTACTGTCCCCGTGTTGAATATATAGATGTGATTTGTTTGTTCGGAAACTTCGAACCGAATATTTTTTGTCAAATTCGGCAGCTAGACCAAGAAAGGCACAGTACCGCATGTTACCACCATTCAATCTTTATTTGGATTTTGCTTTGGATTGGTTTCGATCTTTTGTTCCACATTAATGCAAATGCCTCCACTGCTAACTAATATAATCACCATGCATGCACGTCGTACTCTGTATACGCTGTCATGCATCTCTGAACCATACTTAAATATCAAAATCACGGGCTGATGTCTTGTAGTTTCATGTGACCTTTCTGAATTCCTTAGGAGACGCAACCTAAATAGACAGTTAGACACTGCGGCAGGCTGGCGGTAGTGTTGAACTAACCGTCTATTTAGATTGGATAAGAGAAGTCTAGATTCATACTTAAATGAGTATGCATGTACACTAAAACATGTCTAGATTCATGTGGTATATATGTATGTGAAAATGACTAAAACCTTTTATATTGCGAAACGGAGGGAGTAGTATTTTGTAGTCGACATCACAACTTCAAAATTCCATGCGCTAGTAATTTAGCCCTAAACCGGATCTCTCGATCATAGAGTTCATTATGCCCAAATCCTGTCACAGGCACACTTTCTACGGATGACATTCAGTATACTGACGATTTACTTCTCTTATGTATCTAGCTAGGGCCGGCTACTGAATTCACGTATCCTCCAAATTAAAGGCATGCTCATAACTCAAGTCTTACTACATGCATCAAGTTTCACATAGTTAGCAGACAGAAGAATCAACTGAGTACTCCGTGCATTCCACAATATAAGATGTAACTTTTTTTTGAAATATAAGATGCTGTAAGTATTATGCATATTGTTTAGATTCACACTAAACTAAATATACACGTACACTAAAATGTGTCTACATCTTATATTGTGGAACTGAGGGGGAGTAGTATATAAATAGCTTAGTGCAGCTAGTTTAAGCACAACACTCTCTCGCTGCCTGCAGCAAAAAATGGCTACGCCCAAAGGCTTCGCACTCGCGTTCCTCCTGAGCTTCTTGTGGTGCCAGCTGATCTCGGTTCCTTCCGAAGCATCATCCTCTGATGACTTCCTCCAATGCCTAGCGGAGCAGATACCTAGCGAGCTCGTGTACGCGCAGGCCTCGAGCAACTTCGCCACCGTGCTGGTCTCATCCATCCGGAACCCAAAGTTCTTCACCAACACAACGGTGAGGCCGCTGTGCATCGTCACGCCAACCGACGCCGCACACGTCCAGGCCGCCGTGCTCTGCGGCCGCCGGCTCGGCGTGCGCCTGCGCGTGCGCAGCGGTGGGCACGACTACGAGGGCCTGTCGTACCGCTCGGCACGGCCCGACGAGCTGTTTGGGGTCGTCGACCTCGCCAACCTCCGAACCGTAAGCGTCAATCAGTTCGAGTCTACGGCTTGGGTCGACTCCGGCGCAACCATCGGGGAGCTGTACTACACCATCGCGAAGGACAATCCGCAGATCGGGTTCCCGGCGGGCGTGTGCCCGACCATCGGCGTGGGAGGCCACTTCAGCGGCGGCGCCATCGGCATGATGATGCGCAAGCATGGCCTCGCCATCGACAAGGTCATCGACGCCAAGCTGGTCAACGCGAACGGTGATCTCCTCGACAGGGCCGTCATGGGGGAGGATGTATTCTGGGCCATCCGCGGCGGCGGTGGCGGGAGCTTCGGCGTCGTCCTCTCGTGGAAAGTCCAGCTCGTGCAGGTCCCCTCGACAGTGACAGTATTCAGCATCGGCAAGACGCTCGACCAGGGCGCCATAGACATCTTGACCAGATGGCAAGATGTCGGGCCATCACTTCCCAGCGACCTCACCATAAGGGTGATCGTGCAGGGGCAGCAAGCTCGGTTCCAGGGTCTGTACCTCGGTACGTGCACCTCACTCGTGGCGATGATGGACAACCAGTTCCCGGAGCTCAGCATGACGAGCGCAGACTGCCGCCCGATGACCTGGCTCCAGTCCGTGGCCTATATCCACTTCGGCAACACCGATACGCCGGTGGAGGCGCTCCTGACCCGTAAAACCAGCCTGAGCACCTTCACCAAGAACAAGTCCGACTACGTCCGGCGCGCCATCTCCAAGGTCGCGTGGGAGGACATCTTCTCCTGGTTCACGATGAACGGTGCCGGGATGATCATCCTGGAGCCCCACGGCGGGTTCATAGAGAGCGTACCAACGTCGGCGACGCCGTATCCGCATCGGAGCGGCGTGCTGTATAACATCCAGTACATCGTCTTCTGGTGGCAGGGCGACGGCACGGCTGCAACTACCTGGCTCGGCAAATTCTACGACTTCATGGGGAAGTACGTGAGCCAGAACCCGAGGGAGGCGTACGTGAACTACCGGGACCTGGACATCGGCCAGAGCGTGGTGGTGGACGACGTCAGTACGTTCGACAGCGGCAAAGTCTGGGGTGAGCAGTACTTCATGACCAACTTCCAGAGGCTCGCGTCGGTGAAGGCCGCCGTAGATCCGACCGACTACTTCAGAAACGAGCAGAGCATCCCGCCATTGCTCCAAGTTAATTAACTCCATCCTTCGTGATTACTATGGGTTGAGATTCGCCTTCTTTCTTGAATAAAAAACAGCAAGCTTTATTTTGCTAGACTGTGGCATGCATGCTTACTGAGTTGTTTGTGCACTAAATTTTTTGCGCACTACAAGCAGTTTTTTTACCATGTGTCTCAAAAGAAGTTTTGGATACACCGGACCGGACCCATAAACAAGCCACGTGGTTCGCCCCACTTTATAAATTAAGCCTCACGATCGATCCATACAACGTGATGAGGAAACCCCTCTTACACAAAAGATCAAAGATTAAACAAATATACATGAGTAGCCACACCCCGCCGAACCACCCAAAACTATAAATTAGAGGTGTCACAAACGCCTCCTTCCGAAACCACCGAACATGTGAAATAAGGTCTTATGATAGGAAAATGACATGTAGGAACATTTTAAATTTATTTTAGCAACAAGAACTATAGGTCTTCATTCTCAAGCAAGTTTTTTTTAAAGGAAAGCGGTGGGAGAAGCCCGCACATCGAGTTTTTTTTTAAATAATAAGAACCCAAATTCGTGTCCGTGGGGAGTTGAATTTAGGTGGCTGGGTTGTATATCCACTACACTAGCCAAGTGAGCTGGGCTCACTTCTTATTTCTAACAAGCAAGTAACATATGATTTCTAACAATAGCAGAAAGAGAGGATAAAATATCATGCTAATTAGGGCACCAAATGTAGGAACATTTTAAATTTATTTTAGCAACAATAACTAGGTCTTAATTCTCAAGCAAGTAACATATAATTTCTGACAATAGCAAAAGGAGAGGATAAAATAGCATGCTAATTAGGGTACCAACTTACCTAACTGTGGCCGAGGAAAGGATAAAATAGCATGCTAATTAGGGTACTAATTTATCTAACAGTCGCCGAGACAATTTATATGTTGGCTTCCGCACTATGACAATAACATGTGTACAACATGCATGCGTGTATCGGCTATCGCATCACCGACAAAGGTCGCCATAGAGCTACGTCGTAGCTACAACCAAGCCCTCGGTGGGTCGCCTCTCGTGTTGCCAGACATCCGATCGTCCCATGATCAGCCTAGTATGTCCTTTCTCAGTTCCCCAACCTATGTAATTGTCACCGAGGAAAAGGAAAAGAATGGCAAAAACTGTAGTCGACACAATTTGTATGTTGATTTTCGCAACTAGCACAATAACTTGAGGGAAATATAACGCAGTCCATGCATTCAGTTGGGCATGCAGCATTGCCAGCTTTATTTAGTTGTTTCATTGATATCTCTGGTAGAGTTAACAGGATCGACGCCTTCTCTATCTGGTAGAGTTAACAAGACACAAACGTAGTTTCAGAGAACACTTTAGCCATTAACTTGGTCAACAAAATATAGATTATACATCATAAAAATTATATCATTGAATACAAATTCAATTATATTTTGTGACATATAATATACTTCATTGCCAAATTTAATGGTCAAATTTTTGTTAAGCTATCTGCATGCTATGTACTGTAAAGGAGGGAGTATTATTGATGTTATTTTTTCATTTTGACCACATCTTTCAGTTGTTACATCTCATTTGTATTTATGTACAATGCTTGAAATATCGATGTGGATGCTACATAGTGGGTTCTCGTCCTTCAGATATCGTTAATTGGAAGATAAACAAGGTTATGTATGTACTACCAGTGGCTTATACTTTTACTCTCGTTACTTTGACACAAGAAAACTATAATATAAAAACTTAATGTACACCTACCAACTATCGATAAAGCATGCTATATATTTATACAATATAGTTTTTTCTATATCTTATTAGACATATGCCATATATGGTCAATTTTATACTCGAAAACAAGCAAAATAACCGAGATTTTGTTAAGCCTGAGATTTAATTCTAGTAACCTTTCTTATTTAGAAATATTTTACTTATAGTAGTTTAAAGGATATGTTGGCTGTTAAAAATTCCATGATCGATACAAACAACATGTGTAAACAATCTTTTATTTTAGAGAAAGCGCGTATTTTACTATTCTTTGCCTCTACACTGTCAAGTGTCAGGATTAGATGTTCTCGAAAAGAAGACGTGTATGCTATTTACATAGGCAATAAGTATAAAACCTGGACTAATATGTAGGACAAATAGTTAGAATTTACAGGATAGGAAACAAGAGAAATTTGACTACTCGTAAGAAGTTGTATATTCTAAGATGCGGTGATTTTGATCACTAATTAAAATTGGAGTATTTATCAAATGCAATAAGCCTTGGATTAAGACACAATTAACAAGGAAAAAAAGATTTACCAAAGACGAAAATGAAATACAAGCCTATTCGTGATGGATCCTAAATATTAGTTGGCCGTGTGGAACACCAACCGCACTCTAAATCTCAATGCAAAAAAGCACCTATAATTAATCCTGAAACTTGTGTTATTGAAATGCAATAAGCCGGGTTACATACAAAAAAACTAAGACATAATTAACAAGGAAAACACATTTAATTACCAAAGAAAGGAAAAAAAGAAATACATGGATCAATCCTTATTACTAGTTGGCCCCGTGTGGAACACTAATTAACCGCACTCTAAATCTCAATGCGAAAAACACCTAATTAATCCTTAAAGTACTTGTCTTGTTGAATTGCATCACCCATCTCCCCTCATCCTCAGTACTTTTGGATGAGTGGCGGGATGCTCTGCTCGTTCCTGAAGTAGTCGGTGGGGTCGACCTTGCCCTTGGTAATAGCGAGCCTCTCGAAGTTACCCTTGAAGTACTTCTGCCCCCACACCTTGCCGCTGCTGTAGGTGGAGACGTCGTTCACCACCTCGTTCCTGCCGAGGTCGATGTCCCTGTAGTTGGCGTATGCCTGCCTGGGGTTCTTGCTAACGTAGGGCTCCATGTAGTTGTAGATGTCCTTGCTCCATGAGAGGGGCGCGTCGCCGGCTCCGGGGGCGAACCAGTAGTTGACGTACTGGATGTTGAAGAGGACGCCCTTGCGGTGAGGGAATGGGGTGGCGGATTCGGGGGTGGCGCTGATGGTGGCGCCGTAGGGGTCGAATATCATGATCCCGGCGCCGGGCTTGACGAGCCAGGTGTTGAAGATGTTCTCCCAGACGCTCTTGGGGAAGGGCTCGTAGACGTAGTCGGACTTGTATTCGGCGAAGGGCTTGAAGGAGTTGTTGCGGTTGAGGAGGTCGTCCTCCAGGGCGTCCCTGTGGCCGAGGTGGACGAAGGGGATGGACTGGATCCATGACATCTCGTTGCAGTCGGCGGCGGTCATGCCAAGCTCGGGGAACTTGCTGGCCATGAGCGGCGTGAGGGTTTTGCAGGTGCCGAGGTACATGGCCTCAAACGTGGCCATGGGCCCCGTGGCGATGACGCGGATCATGAGGTCGGCGGGAAGTTGCGGCGCGACCACTTGCCACTTGTTGATGATGTCCACGGCGCCCTCGCTGACTTTCTTGGGGATCTTGAATATCGTCACGGTGGGCGGCACAGGCTGAAGCTTCACCTGCCACGAGACGACGATGCCGAAGCTCTCGCCGCCGCCACCCCTGACGGCCCAGAAGTGGTCGTCGCCCATGGACTTCTTGTCGTGCAGCTTGCCGTTGGCGTCGACGAGCTTGACGTCGATGACATTCTCTGCCGCGATGCCGTACTTGCGCAGCAGCATGCCGAAGCCGCCGCCCGCGAGGTTGCCGCCCACGCCGATGGTCGGGCACACGCCGGCCGGGAACGCGAGCGTGGAGCTCGCCTTGTAGATGGCGTAGTAGAGCTCGCCGAGCTGCGCGCCGGAGTCCACCCACGCGGTGCGTTTCTTGCCGTCCACATACACCGCGCGCATCTTGTTGAGGTCGACGACGGCGAACGTCTCGGGCTGCAGGGAGCGGTACGAGAGGCCCTCGTAGTCGTGCCCGCCGCTGCGCACGCGGATGCGGACGCTGTGCCGGCGGCCGCACACCACGGCGGACTGGATGTGGGAGGCGGTCGTCGGGGTGATGATGTAGACCGGCTTGACGTTGTCCGGCGACGACCACCTCGAGTTCCGGATGGTTTGGCCCAGGACGGAGGGGTAGGCGGGCGAGCTCTTGGCGTAGAGGAGGCGGGGCGGTATCTCCTTGACGAGGCATCCGAGGAAATCCTCCTTGGCTGCAGGCGGCGGGAAGTAGGAGACGGCGACCTCGCAACAGGACGCCAAGGCGCAGAAGAGGAGCACCAGCGCGAAGGCCCTAGAGTTCGCCATTGCAGCTGAGCTTGGAACGTCCTCACTCCTCAGTGTACATTGTTATGAGGACAGGAGATGAGCTTATATAGGAGGCTCGGAATGAGCACCTCTCGTCTCATCCTAGCTACAAGCGCGGATCCATGCATGCATCAACTGGTGACTGGTGAGCTAGCTACCTAAATCTGGAATGTTTAACCAAGTCAAGGCCTCCGTCTGTGCGTGATGTGGCGATCGGGCATCGCATCTTCGCGCACTGCCGTGCGTTTGGTCTGCAACTGCAAGCACGAAACAGTCGGGACGGTAGCACCTTTCTTTTAGGGCCGGGCGAAACTGCAGGAGCGTTGAATGCAGAATTTAAATCCTCGCGGTCTTTTTTACTCAGAATGTTATGTTATGGGAGGCGTTTTTTTCTTCAAGATCCGTGTGTTTAAGTGTAATACAAATTTACCATTATTACAGGCCACAGCTCCTTCTGATATTGGACTGGGAAGCGTCATTTTATCAGTTCTACTTCTGAACCTCCCAACATCAAAGATAGGCGGCCAGAGGAGAACGAGATCCTCTCAGGTTCGCTTGGTCCGTTGCGATGTGCATCCAACGATGTGTCACGGACCGTGACTTGGCTATACTACACCAAGACCTACCTCGACTACGTGTTCTGCAGCTAAGTCATCGAGCTGAAACCTGCTGTGAGAAATTGGCCGACATCACTGAGACAAAAAGGGCGAATAGCTCCTGTGCAACGTCTTTGCGTGAAATTGGATAGTGACTTACGTTGTTTATTGAAACTAGCACGGTGACCCTCGCAAATGCGAGGGTGTCATCTTTTAGTATGTTGGAAGTGTAAAAAAATTATGCAATTTGTATCTTCTACCTCTTCCATTACGACACGACTTTTTTTTACATGTATTCATTATTTAAATTGTACAACTTTGAATAAATTTTATAAGATGATGGTTCTAATAAAAAAGAAATTATAGATTTTCTTTCGGAGAATATAATGAGGGCATCCTAGTTAGTATATTGAAATTGTTAACTTTTTTTTTACATTTTATCTTTTTCCTCTTTAGTGTGATATACACGACAATTTTTTCATGTTTCAATTTTAAAAGTGCACAACTTTAAATATTTTGTATAAGCTGAGAGTTCTAAGAAATATTAAATAATTTAAACTAATTGTGTAATCACTCGATCAATTATAATGTGCTTGCTAGTGTAGGCATGTAGCTCTACGCCCTCCATCTGTTTTTTTGCAACTCGGTGCCGAGCAATATGGTCCTCATGTTCTACTCCTTGAAAAAAAGATAGGTTTGTATTGAGATCCTTACTTGAATATATAGTGGGTCCCATCAGTGGCGATTCTAGGATGAAAATGGAGGATAGGCTCAAAATAATAAATCTTCAAGCTAAAAAACTTAAACAAAACAATATGGTCTATTGCCCTTCCGATTCAATGTCAATACATGCTGGGACGGAGCATGAGATCAAGGGAGCTAGATTAGCCAAATAGTATGTCTGATCTTGATAAGGGGCTAATCAGGTTAAATTACACTAATGAAGTATCTTTAGTGGCTTAATATTGCAACGACAAGCGATCGGGAAGGTGAGTTTTGCGTACCATCTTCTGTAGGGCCACTATTGGGCCATTCTTAACGCACTACAAAGCCCATGTTGGAAGGGAACGTCACAAAGTTACAAGAATCGCTTCTTTTTTCGGGAGCTCCTTTTCATCGACTTGGTCGTGCGCTAATGCGCATCGAGCGCATCGACCTGGTCGTGCGCTACAGGACCACCCCTAGAGCATATTAGGCCGGCCCATTATCCTCTGCGCTTCGCTGTTACTTATGTTCTCTGTGTAGCTTTGCTGAATGGTTCGGACGGATCGCAGCTTCGAACCCCATGCGATCTTTGGAATAAGGAGTGTGTGAACGTAATTAAGTGAAACATAAAACTACTCTCCTCCGGACCATAAACGATTTGTGAAAAAAGGTAGTGTGTGAACAGAATTAAGTGGGAACAAAAAAATAAATGCATTAACAAAATAAAAAGTGACCCATGAACTATTTGTGCTTAGAAGGTAATGCGTGAACATAATTAAGTGAGAACAAAAAAAATTTGTCCGTTCCAGATGCATGAACGATTTGTGAATAACAAAGTACATGAACTGAATTAAGTGAGAACAGAAATTAAATGCAAGAACGGAATGAAGTGACCCTTGAACGATTTATGTAAAATAAAAGTATTGCTTGAACAAAATTTAGTGAGAAACGAAAACTCATCCCCTCCAACTTAATTCTGTGAGAAACAAAATTTAGTGAGAAACGAAAACCCCATTGAACGATTTTTGGATAATGAAGTGCGTGAACAGAATTAAGTGAAACAAAAACCTCGTCCCTTCCGGACCCATGAACGATTTGTGAATAAGGTGGTGCGTGAACAAAATTTAATTGCATGAACAAAATAAAAAGTGACCCCACGAACGATTTGTGAAAAAAATATAAAAGGTAGTGCCTGAACATAATTAAGTGAGAAACAAAAACTTATCCCCTCCTCGCACCCATGAACGATTTTCCGGTAATGGAGTGCGTGAACAAAATTAAGTTAGAAACAAAAAACTAGACCCCTTCGGGCCCATGAACGATTTTTGAATAAGGTAGTGCGTGAATAGAATTAAGTGAGAACAGAAAATAAATGCATGAACAGAAATAAAAAGTGACCACACGAACGATTTATGAAAAATAGAAGTACCGCGTGAACAAAATTAACTAAGAAACAAAAAAAACTCATGAATGTAGTGCGTAAACATAATTAAGTTAGAAAACAAAAAACTAGACCCCTCCAGACCCATGAACAATTTGTGAATAAGATAGTGCGTGAACATAGTTAAGCGAGAACAGAAAAATAAATGCATGGACAGAATAAAAAGTGACCTCACCAAAGATTTGTGAATGTAGCTACCTCTTTTTTCCTTCTTAACGAGACGAACGCATAAGCATGACAACGCTCAGATCCATGCTAAACAAATATAGCTGATATGTATGATAATTTCTTGCAAAATTAGAGGGTAGGCTTGAGCCATGCGAAGCCTAGCTGGCGGAATCGCCCCTGGATCCATATTACATAAATGAATATTTCAGCAAAACAATGAGCAATATACACTCAAGCCGCAAACCAACTTGTGGTTGGATAGTTAGCAGGGTGGTTGTACCCTCAGCCCACCAGAGTTCAAACTCCAGGTTTGACGCTATGTGTTACATTTAGGTGAAATATTCTTTCAGTGACTTCGTCAATATCAAGATTCGATCTGTCGGCTCAATATTTCAGAGGTGCTCATATGGGTAGGGCGTGCGTGTGTGCGTTCATAGGGGTGAATATGTGCGCGTGTATATAAGCGTTTGTGTGTTTCTCAAAAACAAAATATACTCAAGCCTTCATTTCATCCATGCCAGGTTATTTAAAGTAACCCTATGACGATGCTCATGTTGGCTCTAATCACTGTTTTAGCCATATCTTGTAGTTATTATTGCCACACACGCAAATTTATAAGTTGGTAATAGTACTATTTGACTATAGAGTAGAAACGGTATAATGAAACATTTCATGTGCTATGATTTTATTTAGGGTTATTTATCAGGCTGCCCTCAGTTGTGGCATAGAACTCAGTTTTTCCCCTAGTCGCAAATCGTGCTCAGGTTTGCCCCTACTTCGTGCACGAGGATTCATTCTGTCACTCCAGCCGTCTCCGTTAGACTTTCTTATATGTGGGACGCAGAAGACAACCGTTTTTTTGACATTCAGAAGACAACCGTTGGTTGTGGGACCCAGAAGAGCACCGTTGGCGCGTCTTGTGGGACCCAGTCGTTGACCGTTCGCTGGCGGCGGCGTGTGCTGTAAAAGCAGCGGAGCGCGTCCCCGGAGCTCGCAGCGGTGAGCACGAATCAGCCAGGGCGTTTTGAATTGGAGGCGGGCACGCACTGAGGTTGTCGGCGACTCCTCTTGGTAGTAAGCAGCAGGGCGCGGGCAACCGATTGGGCGGTGTCGACGGGGAGCGCCGCCGACGGGAAGATCGACGTGGACGGCGCGGCCGTCTGCTACAACTAAAGGGGCCGTGCGCGTAGGATCTGAGATCCCCTACGGCTCCGTCCGGTCGAGATCGAGGTCGATGTCTACCTCTAGCTCTCGCGCGACGTCGCGGATCGAGATTCCGGCGCGCATGGAGATGCCGATCTTCCTCTATCCGCGGTGTCAGGCGGACGTTATTCGGAGGATTTCGCAGACAAAGAAGAACAGTAATCGGCCGTTCTACGTGTGCAAGGCTAATGGGGTAAGAATCAGAGCAATTTCACAAATTTAGTGCATCTAGAATGGGGTGAATCGGAGCAATTTTACTAAATTGATCTGTTTGACATTATTGTAGATAACTTGTTTCTTTCTTTGGGTCGATGCTCTGACCAAGAAGCTGACGGATGAACTGCTAGGCGAGCATGAACAATGGTTGCCCATCATGCCACAGAGGGCAGCGGCCGTAGAGCGAGCTCCTTGAGAAGATACGGAGGGTGGAGCACGCATTGATGCTGTTGAGCTTAGAAGGTTGAACCAGAAGATTAAGAAGCTCGAAGAACAAACACATATTCCGCTTTGCAATTACATTTGGACATTTGTAGGTGTGTAAATCGCACTAGGTGAAATATTCAAATTGTATGGAAAGGCATGAATTTGGGGGAAATTTGTTAGTTTGAAATTGTATGAGAAGTTTGAAATTCAGATCATTTATGAATGCAATTTAGCTCTGAAACATAGTGATAATCCTTAAAAGACAAAATCGGATTCCTTTAAAAATGTGTGAATGCACTAATGGGCCAACTACACCAATTAGACCCATTCGTAGTGGCCAAATGGGATTCTCTTTAAAAAAAGGTGAGAAGGGTCCAAAATGAACAAAAAATGGTGCAGCTGGGACTCGAACCCAGGACCGCGCTGTATTGTTGTCAATATGGTCGCGCTGGTAACCAGGAGGAGAATGAGGAGATGTTGGTACATGGAGGGAAAGAAGGTAACTATAGTTACTGCATGACTTTGTTTATAAATTTGAAAATGCATTTTTGTACTGATTTTGTTTGTGACGTTGCTTAACCAGTTATGTAGTTATATCTTTGGGCACACATAAATTTGACAACGTTTTTTTGCACTGATCTTTTTTCACGATCCTGAACCACTTGTGCATGACTTGGTTAAAAAATATAAACACACATTACATATAGAGTAACCCTTACATATATTAGCACCTAGGGGCATATATATATACTCACATTACATATTAGCACAGAGGGGCATATATACCCACATTGCATATATTAAAAAAACCTAAACCCTAACTGCTGGCGCCGGTTCACACTCATCGGAGGGCGCCCTTCCGTTTGCCGGCCAGCCGCCGGTGGTTGCCTACTCCTTCACTCCGCCGGCCTCCTTGCCGTCCACTCCGCCGCCCTGTCTGCCCTCTCGCGTTCGTCAAGGGCCCGGGCATTGGCCTCCCGCATCTCGGATAGCTGAAAGGACAATGATGTCGCCTAGAGGGGGGGTGAATAGGCGGTTTAAAACTTTTCCGGTTTAGGCTTATTAATTGCGGAATAAAACTAGGTGTTTAAATTAACAAGCCGACAACCTACATAAACTAGGCTCACCTATGTGCACCAACAACTTATGCTAAGCAAGACAAACAACAAGGTGATAGCAATATAGAATACTTCAAGCACGAAGGCTATCACAATGTAAAGTGCATAAGTAAAAGCTCGGGTATAGAAATAACCGAGGCACGCGAAGACGAGGATGTATTCCCGAGTTCCTCCTTGTTAAGGGAGTACGTCTCGTTGGAGAGGTGTGAACCGACACAACGGTTCAACAACCACAAAGGTTTCACCTTCTTCTCCGATGAACCGCACCACAAAGGCTTGGTTCACCTTGCACTATCGGAATTCCTTCGAGGCGGAATCCGGAGCCTTTCAACAACAATTCGGGGCACAACCCACAATGGGATTGGGGGCTCCCGAACGGCCTCAAGTGACCACACAAGGGTCCAAGCACCACAAAGGCGTCTAGGGTCCAAGGACCCAAGAGTAACAAGCTCACAAACTTTCAACTTCCACGAATCCTCGTGGAGAGCAAACCGATGCACCAAATGCAAAAGGCAAGAGCACAAGTGCTCAAATCCTTCACTCTCGAATTCCAACAAAGCAACAAATGCTTATGGGGGAATAAGAGAGAAAGAACAAAGAGGAGATGCACCAAAAACTCCAAGATCAAGATCTACTAGGTTCCCCTCACTTAGAGGAGAGATGGATTGGTGGAAATGTAGATCTAGATCTCCTCTCTCAAATCCCTCAAAGATATGCAAGAATCATAGGAGGAAATGAGAGAGGGGCAAGCTTTCCAAGGTCAACAATGGAGGAGAGAGAGGGGGAAAAATCGTGCTTGGAAGAGCTACTCTCTCTGGGGAAGAAGGGGCCTTTTTATAGGTCCCACGAAAAAGAGCCGTTGCAGGAAAACTTCACACCGGAGTTTCCGGTCACTAGGGCCGGAAACTCCGGCCTACTGGGACCGGAAACTCCGGCCCCCACCAGGGGCTGAACACTGTCAACACCGCCGAGGCTTGGGCAAACTCTCCGGTGCCCTGGGCCGGAAAGTTCATCCAGGGGCGGAAACTCCGGCCTGTAGGGCCGGAAACTCCGCCCCCCACCAGGGGCTGAACAGCTTTGGAGAAAAACGTTGAGTCCGGAGACTCCGGTCCTGCACAGACCGGAGTTTCCGGTCTAGGACCGGAGACTCCGGCCTAGGAAAATCTGCAGCAAAACCGATAACGAAAACGTCAATATCTTTTCCATCCGGACTCCGTTTTCGATGATTTTTGGCTCGTTGGAATCACAACGAAGAGCTTTACAAGATCATGCAGATAAACCTCATAGTCCAACAATGGAAGATAAAACCAAATGGAGGAGGTTAAAACCTCTCTAAAAAGGAATCATCGGCAAACCTCCAAAACCGAAAACGCAACAAGTTTTCCATATGAAATTCGTTTTCGGTGAACTTGGGCTTGTCGTGAAGATCACAACAAGCACCAAAACCCAACAAAGAGAAAAACCAAGTAAGAACCAAGAAAGATGAAATGACAAGTATGCAAAGGTTTGAGCGCTCCACAAAGATGTGATCAAGTTACTCACTCGAGAGCCCCTCTTGATAGTACGCCATCTATCCTAAAACCCGGTCTCCCACTAACACCATGAGACCGGTAAAATAGAAAACCTATCAAGATCATACCTTTGCCTTGCGCATTCCACTTGAGCTCGATGATGACGATCTTGACTCTCTCAAGTTGAAACACCTTTCTTGATTGTGCTTGCTAGCACATGCTTAATGAGGACTTCTCCAAATGCTCCCCCATACTCTATTATGGGAGGGCCTCGCTAAGCTTCGTCTTCATGTCTCCTTTGCAAGCTTCAATCAAAAGATATCTTCCGAGATGCATCATATTGAACTTGCTCTTCATCTTCTTCTCTTGATATGTAAGATGGCTTGGGGGTAAACATGATTGTTCACTCAATCTTCTATTCCAAGCCGTACTTGCGATGAGCTCAACTCTATACATGACCATTCTTCATATTAACCCTTGAATAGAGCATTGGTCATTATGTCATATTGAAGAGTCCAACACATGAACTCCTATATTTTCCCATGGACAAGATCTATAAGAATATCTCAATGTAAACATTAGTCCATAAGGATTGTCATTCATTACCAAAACCACGTATGGGGGCAACCATGCACTTTCAATCTCCCCCATTTTGGTAATTGATGACAATCCCTTTTACGAGGGTTTATATAATGAATTTAAGCAGCCATGCAACACAAAGAGCAAGGATGCAAGATAACCGCAAGAGAACAAACCCATATTCCCTTAAACCCTCTAAATTTCTCCCCCATTGGCATTGATTGCCGAAATGGGTGAAAAGTAAGAAGGCTAATATAATAAGAGCTCCCCCATAAAAGTGTGCATTTCTCATAATGTGAGTGAAATCAAATGCACATATCCAATGAAGAATAGATGGAGGGAGATCAAACTATATTGAGGATCCAAAGATTGCAAGAGAATATCAAATAGAAAGATACTTCAACGAAAGAAGCAATCAATCCAAAGGATCCAAAAAGTGTTCTAAATATCATGAGGGAACTCCCCAAGGTACGTGCACAAATAGGATTTGTATTTCAATATAGTGTGCACAACATGGAATCCTCACTCCCTCCTAGATAAAATCGAACACAAACCCATGCAAGAGAATATAAATGAGAAAAGAAGGCAAACCAACTTGCAACAAATAAAATGTTTTGCAACATGAGCAAGGAACAAAAAATAAAAGGATGGGTGTGAGATATAAAGACATTTTAGGAGACTAATACAAGGATGAGCCAAAGCATCAACATAGTCTTTCAAGAAGAGTTGCATACAGTGCATATCATGTCTTTCCCATACTCACATACCAAAAGAGATATAGCAAATAGCTCCACAAGCTTATTTAGATGCAAAAGTATAACTCAAGAAAAATAAAGCTTAAGCCTTTTAGAAACCACCAAAGAAACAAAAGCAATAAGAGGTGGTCACTAAAGAATTGGAATATCAATAAAATATGTAACTAATCTCATGTGTATAAGTTTCTAAGTAGACACGAATCACTAAGATATGGGTCTACAAATAAACATGTACATACAAGATATGTACAAGGGAAAAGGTCATGATATCCAAGACGAAGTCATAAATACACCAATAAGATCTTTGCTTAAAAGCATAGCACAAAGCTCAATTTTATCTTAAAGGGATATAGATGAACTTCCAACACATACTCATCATAGCATCAAAAACTATCCACAAGGGATAAGGTGATAAAAGGGATGCTCCGAGAGAGATAACAAGTATCACAAAAGGCAAATGATTTGAAGAAACAATCAATATTGCATATGCGAGATATAGAGTAGAAAGTGCTGGATTAACATATTTGGGATTGGTGAATCATGAAAATGATTATATATATGCCCCTTGATATGTAATCATCTCGGCTTGCCCACATTTGCAATAAAGATGTTTTGCAAGTACCAAATTAATTGCAACAAAAGATTCATGCCGAGATACAACCTACACAAGGTTGAAAGCTAGAAATGTATGCATGAGGTAGATACTTGTTACCGAGATAGCATTGGTGATGTAGAAGATAGGAGCTCATGATCATCCAAGCTTGGCTCCAATAAGCACATGGTGACAACACCTTCCTTGTAGATGAGACAAGCTTCCAATGCATTTCAAGTGTACCTAAAACAAATTTAAGTACAACATGGTACCCAAAATAATTGGGTCCAAAGTAGTTAGAGCAACTACAACACATAGGACAAACTCCACATAAATATGTGCATACTGATATGAAATTGACTTTCATGCACATCTTAGCCACATAGGATTTGATGGAGTTTATCCTATATATTGGATCAACGAAAGTAAGCATGCCATAAGATATACATATAATAAAAATGCATGCACATGACTTTCAAGAACCAAACGAGATATAATTGAGACAAAACACCAAGTAAACCAATAAGGCACACACAAGTGTGACAATAAAACAAATTGTCCACATTATATCAAATACCCAAATCAACACATGATTGAAGATACCACTTTGAAAAGATACCAATGAAAGCAAGAGACCAATTGATGAAAAATATCATCAAGGAATAAACCAAACCCTCTACACTTTTCATGATGGCACAAGGTACCAAGACGAAAAATGTTTGTCTTCCAAGGAGACACGTCATCGGGATCAAATATCAAACGAGGACAACTAATGTTCAAAAAACATATAGGATTGCTCCCCCATGATGTGTGCGTTATTTATGATTTTGCATTTGAATACAAAATGCACACAAATGAGATCATCACTCTCCATATATATTATTCAAACACTAGTCATGTTCAAGAAAGGCAACAAATTGCAATACCAATTTAAAGAACGGTGTTTTACTCAAAGTAGGATAGCTTCCCAAAGAATAGTGCATTATCAAGAAGTATGACTTTTGAATCTCAATGCACAAGAATTGGTTCATTGCTTTTCCCAACTCAAGAAAGCACTAAATAAATTTTAAGTAGAGCAAAAAGGATCCAAAAGATACAATGAAGACAAATGAGAGTTAGATCAAAACAAATCCTTGGCAATCAAATAAAGCAATTCAAAGCAAGAGCCAAAGCGAATATGATCAATATATTTACCACAAAAGGATTATCACTTGTCAAGACAAGTAATGTGAAGATATTTCTCGGGGGTGGATTGCAAAGATATATTCAAGATCATATTCACAAAACATAAGCATATGGCAAATGATAGGAATTACAAGCTATGCTTAGATAGATAGATATTCTTGATAGCTTCACAAATCATGCGAAGGTGCAAAGCAACTCCAAGGAGTAGCTTGAAACAATGGGCTTCCCAAAAGATACATGAGAACATATTTGGGGAAAGCCATACCAAGAACATCCTCCACAAACAAGATCCAAAAGAGTGAGAGACAAAAAAGCATTAAGTAAATGGGAACTTGTTTGAGCAACATGCCACATAGGAACAAGATAACTAGCAATATCAATTCTAGGTGGCAAAACCTCATATATTCACATTTTCTAGGCTTGTAATATGCACATAGCTTATTACTTCCCCATAATGTGATAATACATTTATTTAAAGAAGAGGCAAACAAAACCAACTCGAGAAATTAATGGACATTATAGAAATTGAATTTCTCATGAGAATGACATACCACATAGATAGTAAATAATTTAAGTATATCAACACTAAGTTGTATTTCTCATGAATACACAATTTTAGGATTGTGAAGTGCACGAAGCATATCACTCCCCCAAAATATGATAGTCCATTAATCTCTCAAAGAGAGCCAACAAGATAAGATATCAAATAAAAGCAATAAGGCTCAAAACAAGTAAATGGTGTGCAAACCAACATACACATACTTGATTTCTCAAGATAAGTAAGTAGAGAGCACAACACATACCAACACTAGCAAGGTACAAAACCAAACACATGCAAGGGTGCAAGCAACTTTCAATGTACATATGATTTAAATAAAAGTTACCGCAAGGAGGAACATTGGATATGAGATAGAACAATATGATCCATATGAATTGACTTGAGAGAATATAATTGATGAAGATCCCTTAATTCTTCATAGTGTAGTCAAGTCTCCAATGCCTACAACAACACCTATTGATCAAGTTTTAGCTTGTTGGTCCCCAACCAAGTTGGGTCCTAAGAGGTTAGTCACAATAGGTTTGGCAACCCAAATGGTTCTTTTCTTGACACCACTTTGAGTACCAACATATTTGGCAAACACATTGCCAACCTTATCCTTCCGAAGAGAATAAACATCATTAATTATAATGGGGTTGGATAAGGTACCATTTGTGCATGAAGAAGCAAGGTGACCCTTCTCACGACATAGGTAGCAACATCTACTTCCTCCTCTCTTCTTAGTTGGAGTCTTGACTTGAGGAGGGGTAGCTTGATTCTTCTTGGGAAGAGACCGTTCTTCAACTTGAGGAGCTTGAGTTTGAACTTGAGGTTTCTTCCCTTGTTGCTTCTCACTAAGAGCCTTCTTATTCAAAGGGCAAGATCTAACATGGTGCCCTTCAACTTTGCACTTGAAGCAAACAATCTTGGCCGAATCCTTGACTTGTTCTTGGCCCTTGTTCTTCTTGTTAAGCTTGGACTTGTTCTTGATATTGGAGTTGAATCCAAGTCCACTCTTGTCATTGGGGCGTCTTTGAACACTCAACATATTGTCAAGTGTAGAATCCCCAACATGACGCTTTTCCAAGTCTTTCTTCAAAGAAGTGACTAGGGCCTTGAGCTCATTTAATTCCTCTACATGGTTAGTATCAACACAAAAACTAGAGGAAGTAGAGGCTTCATTGTTAGAGCAACAAGGCATGGAAAGTAATTCATCACAGGATGTAGCAACATTATGAGTTGATGAATCACTAGGACTAGCATATGGCAATATAGCATTAAGAGTAGAAATTGTGCCATTGTCCACATGGGGCTTACAAGATGTTACCTTTGACATAATAGCCTCATGAGCTAACTTTAGCTTAGCATGGGATGCTAGGAGATCGTCATTAGAGCTAGAGAGCCTTTCATGAGTTTCTTCCAATTTCCCATACTTGCTAGTTAGCAACTCAAGTTGGGCCCTTAGCTCAACATTCTCCTTGAAAATAGATGCTTCACGAGAAGTGTAGTTAGTAGCACAAGCATCATTAACATTAGAAATGGAAGGAGAAAAATTGGTAAACTTATCATTATTAGATAGTTGAGTTTGGAGTTGATCTTGAGACTTGATGAGGAGAGAGTGTTCACTTTCTAAAGCCTTGTGAGCTTTGTCAAGTTTCTCTATGTCCTCACATAGTCT
This sequence comes from Poa annua, assembly GCA_026929855.1. Taxonomy (NCBI): domain Eukaryota; kingdom Viridiplantae; phylum Streptophyta; class Magnoliopsida; order Poales; family Poaceae; genus Poa; species Poa annua. Next base: position 87,956,753 of record CM049430.1, read on the forward strand.
AGCATTGCCAACACCAAATTCAACTTTTTCCTTTTTAAGCACTTTATATTTTGCAATAGCATGATCTCTTTCCTTAATTATTTTACTAGTGATAAGACTATTTGATTCATCAAGAGATTCAAGTCTCTCCTGAAGAGACACTCGAAGCTCTTGCTCTTCGTCAAGTGCATTCTCTAAGGATGTTTTTTCAATAGCATCTTCTCTCTCAATTTTACATTTTTGCTCAAATTGAGTATCCAAATCCTCAATGATTTCTATACATTTAATACCATGAGCAAAAATTTCACATAGAGAAGAGATAGCTTCACTACCTTTGGGAAGATCACCAAGAACAATCTCACCCTTCTTGGTTAAGGTTTCAATGTCAAAATCTTCTTCATGAGGGTCCTCAACCACATCATCACATATCTCGGGATTCGAGGTAGTAGTTACCTTGGAATCCTTAGCCATGAGGCAAACATGATTAATGGGTGAGGAGGATGAAGAATTACTTGAACCACCATTGAGGTCCATGTCTTGTTTCAACAAATGTTGGGATTCCTCTACATTTTTATTCATGCAAATACTAGAGGATATGGAAGCATTATTTTCATGACAACAAGACATGGAGAGCATATCATCATTATATTTAGTTAAACAACTATTACTTGATATGCAAAGACTATCAACTCTAGCATGTATGGCGTTTGGAGTGCTAGAAGAGTTTAAGTCTAAAGATAGAACATTGCAATGAGATAGAGATGAAGTATAGTCAATAGAATATTCACCATCAACAATGCAATGTCTATCACCACTCACCATATCATTACCTTGTGACAAATCACATGTTGGTGAAGTGGACGAAGTTGTGAACTCATCACGGCCGGAAGTGGAAGGAGAACAATCATCCTCAATAATTTTGGACACTTCATATATATCTTGAAGCTTGGTCCAATGCTCATGTGCATTTTGAAAAGGCATGATTGAAGCAAGAACTACATCGGTCAAAGCACACATAAGACCATTAGTTACATGAGTCTCGAGATGAGAGTTTATCTCATCCTCTAAAGATAATTCATGAGAATCCTTTGGAGGAGATAAACACACATCTACAATCCTCTTAACATAATTTGGACCCATGGCCCTAAATAGATTAAGCATGCGGATTTTCCAAACATCATAATTTGTGCCATCGAATATGAAAGTGGGATCGTGCACTAATTCTCGAAACGACATCTTTTACTCTCTAGGCGGTAAAGCCCAACAAGAGAGCCCAGGCTCTGATACCAATTGAAAGGACAATGATGTCGCCTAGAGGGGGGGGTGAATAGGCGGTTTAAAACTTTTCCGGTTTAGGCTTATTAATTGCGGATTAAAACTAGGTGTTTAAATTAACAAGCCGACAACCTAAATAAATTAGGCTCACCTATGTGCACCAACAACTTATGCTAAGCAAGACAAACAACAAGGTGATAGCAATATAGAATACTTCAAGCACGAAGGCTATCACAATGTAAAGTGCATAAGTAAAAGCTCGGGTATAGAAATAACCGAGGCACGCGGAGACGAGGATGTATTCCCGAGTTCCTCCTTGTTAAGGGAGTACGTCTCGTTGGAGAGGTGTGAACCGACACAACGGTTCAACAACCACAAAGGTTTCACCTTCTTCACCTTCTTCTCCGATGAACCGCACCACAAAGGCTTGGTTCACCTTCCACTATCGGAATTCCTTCGAGGCGGAATCCGGAGCCTTTCAACAACAATCCGGGGCACAACCCACAATGGGATTGGGGGCTCCCGAACGGCCTCAAGTGACCACACAAGGGTCCAAGCACCACAAAGGCGTCTAGGGTCCAAGGACCCAAGAGTAACAAGCTCACAAACTTTCAACTTCCACGAATCCTCGTGGAGAGCAAACCGATGCACCAAATGCAAAAGGCAAGAGCACAAGTGCTCAAATCCTTCACTCTCGAATTCCAACAAAGCAACAAATGCTTATGGGGACTTCTCCAAATGCTCTCGAATCAAGTTGAAACACCTTTCTTGATTGTGCTTGCTAGCACATGCTTAATGAGGACTTCTCCAAATGCTCCCCATACTCCATTATGGGAGGGCCTCGCTAAGCTTCGTCTTCATGTCTCCTTTGCAAGCTTCAATCAAAAGATATCTTCCGAGATGCATCATATTGAACTTGCTCTTCATCTTCTTCTCTTGATATGTAAGATGGCTTGGGGGTAAACATGATTGTTCACTCAATCTTCTATTCCAAGCCATACTTGCGATGAGCTCAACTCTATACATGACCATTCTTAATATTAACCCTTGAATAGAGCATTGGTCATTATGTCATCTTGAAGAGTCCAACACATGAACTCCTATATTTTCCCATGGACAAGATCTATAAGAATATCTCAATGTAAACATTAGTCCATAAGGATTGTCATTCATTACCAAAACCATGTATGGGGGCAACCATGCACTTTCAATAGCTCCCTTTCCCGGGACTTCCTTATGCGGCGCCGCAGCCTCTTCTCCTCCATCTTCTCCTTCATCTTCTCCTCCCTCTTCTCCTCCCTCTTCTCCTTCTTCTCCAAGGCGCCGAGGAGGTTCTCGGTCTCCTTGTTGGAGCGCTGGGTGATCCTCGCGTCCTCGTCGGGGTCGGGGTTGTGGACGAAGTGGCCGTCACGACCGCGCGACCTCTTTGGAGGTTTGTCGTCCTCGCTCACCGTCTCCTCCGTCGCCTCCCACCACCGGCGAGGGGATGGGTGGTTGTCCTCGTCGCTGAGCGGCTCGGGACTCGACGGGAGAGAGTAGGTCGACATGGTTGAGGGAGGATGAGGCAAAGGGGCTGGAGAAGGATGAGAAGAAGGGAAGATGGCTGGGGCAATACTTAAAGACCCGATGAGTGTGTGAAATAAATGGGGTAGATGAAGAAGGAAGAGGCGCAAATGGTGTGAAAGCGTAAGAGTAGTACGTGCCAGGCAGCCGCAGCGTTGCGGTCAATGCGGTGACTGCAAAAAATAGTTGGGCTAGGATGCGACGTGACCCTGCATGCGTGCATTAACGCAAGTCCAAAGTCTCGAGCTCACGCCTGCGTTAACTAACTGTCCAGCAGAACGGAGACCGACCGAGGAAGCAAGAGGCACATTGGACAATAGTCTGCCTCTCTTTGCATTAATTCTAAACTAGGGGCATGGACAATAGTCTTCCGTAGCTGCATGGCGAGCACGTATGCATGCAAACTACGGTGGCGACAGCCTGCAGACCCAGTTTAAGCAACACAAGAGCAGTATATCGACACTAATAACATCTCTAACGACTGGCGACTACTCCCTCCAACCTCAAGAGAGTGTGCATCTAGAGATTTGCACATGGATCAAGAGAAATGAGGACGTAACTCCATAACATAACTTTATAAGTGGTTGTGACCTCAAATTATTGCATGAGTCAGTTAATAATGATTAAGTTAAAGGCAAAGTGTATTGGGAGTGTAGATGGACACTCTTTCATGGAATTTTTATTTGCTAGATGTACAGTTTCTAGCGGACGGAGGGAGTAGCTAGCAAGTAAGCAAATCCTAAAGCAATGAGAAAAATAATGTCGTCACAATATGAACGTAACGATCAACCCTAAATCTCATATCCAAGGAAAAATAATTCAGAGCAAAGAGAAAAAGAAATCAGAGCAAAATCATTTCGTCACAATCTGAAAATATCCAAAGAAATATCGCGGCCCGACTGTTTTCAGCGTCCAATCAGGTGGCCGGAACCAACCTCTCGCGGATCGCTATCGGGAATCCTTCTAGAAGATCGTATCTGAGGGCTGTCGTTTGGCAGTAGGGTTTGATCGGACGGTTAGGGTGCGACGGTAGGGTTTGATCAGATGTTGCGCTAGGATTCAAATGAGCATAATTAATTCAAAAAAAATCAAAATGACATGAGACCAACGCCGAATGTGGTTATATGTTATATAGTTGCTATAAAAAATAATAAACTTGGTTTATGGATAATTGATTGAAAATGCTTTCCACAAAAGAGCTATCTTGTATAGACTTGTTTAGAGTTCAATAATAGAGCGATGGGTTCAAATGAGCATAATTAATTCATAAAAAATCAAAATGACATGAGACCAACGCCGAATGTTGTTATATGTGATATAGGTGCTATAAAAAATAATAAACTTGGTTTATGGATAATTGATTGAAAATTCTTTCCACAAAAGAGTTATCTTGTATAGACTTGTTTAGAGTTCAATAATAGAGCGATGAGTTCAAATGAGCATAATTAATTCATAAAAAATCAAAATGACATGAGACCAACGCCGAATGTTGTTATATGTGATATAGTTGCTATAAAAAATAATAAACTTGGTTTATGGATAATTGATTGAAAATGCTTTCCACAAAAGAGCTATCTTGTATAGACTTGTTTAGAGTTCAATAATAGAGCGATTGGTTCAAATGAGCATAATTAATTCATAAAAAATCAAAATGACATGAGACCAACGCCGAATGTTGTTATATGTGATATAGTTGCTATAAAAAATAATAAACTTGGTTTATGGATAATTGATTGAAAATGCTTTTCACAAAAGAGCTATCTTGTATAGACTTGTTTAGAGTTAAATAATAGAGCGATGGGTTCAAATGAGCATAATTAATTCATAAAAAATCAAAATGACATGAGACCAACGCCGATTGTTGTTATATGTGATATAGTTGCTCCTCAAATTTATTTGGATCATTTAGACAAGGTCGATTTTTTCATGAAATTATAAATGGGAGTGTTTACCCTAGGTTCGGACCTCATTTGAAGCACTTTTCTCATGAGAATAGAGTGATGGTTTGAAATGAGCATAATTAAATAAAAAAATCAAAATGACATGAAACCAGCTCCTCAAATTACATGAAAACATAAATCCCACATCATTCAACACAATAGTAAGGATTGTTTCACAGAAATACAACATGATTCATAATGTTTCATAGAATTTTGGCAATAGATACTTTGCTCCTTGTGATTCTTGTGTTATTTGCTATCATTTTGCTCTTTGTGCTCCTTGTTATCACTGTGCTCACTTCTTCTTCTCTTCCCCTCTTGTGTGTCTTCTTCGAACAGACCACAGAGCTGAACAAAAAGTGAGCACAAGGTTTACATGAAGTGATATATGTACAAAAAATTCGAAAATACCATATTTTTCAAAGTGAGAAGAAGATTTACATACCTAGGAGTATTCAGAAGCACAGATGGTTGGTCAACATCAGTTGAAGCATCATTTTCAGCTTCATTTTCAACATCTTTTGGCTCAACATTTGCAGCATCATCATCAAAATAATTATTTTGAGCATCATCATCAAAATAATTATTATTTGCAGCATGATAATCAAACTCATCATTTGGAGCATCATCATCCGAATCATCATTTGGAGCAACATTTTCATTTTTTGTTGCATCCGGCTGCTGATCATGATTTTCATCAGAACTCTCTCCGAACGCTGGATCTACAGCATTATCACAGTACTTACTGAAATGACCAGACCCGCCACACCTTTTGCACTTACGCTGCCTTGCTCCAAGTCCAGCTCCTTCGTTGCAACGTCTGTACCGACTCTTCCTCGGTCTACCTGCTACTCTCTTCAGAACTGGAGCGCAAAGTTTGAATCCAGGTTCCACTTTGTCCCACTGTTGTTTTCCCTCCAAAGCAGGCAAGGCATGTGCATATGTGGCTCTGAACCTTGCAACAGAGTAGTACTCATGAACATATTCTTGTATGTTCCCTGCTGTACCTGGGAGAGAAGTGATGAAAAACAACGCATGAATGCATGGCAACCCAGTTATCTGCCATGCCTACAACTGCAAGTTCTAGCTTCTATATCCACTGGATATCTCCAGTTTCTCTTCTCTCTATCCATTACTGATACCTCTGCTGTGCTATCTGACAATAGAATCATGCTCATTATCAGGCCTACTGTTTTCTGCTTCAGTTCAGTCATCACCGAAGGGATAATAATGTGGCCCATGAATTTAGCCTCAGCTATTCCATCACGAAAATGAAACTTCTGCGCGTATTCTATCCTTATCTTGTCAAGCAAATCCACCAAATAAAGATCTTTAAATTTCCGGATGGCTGCATTGAAAGACTCTGCAATATTATTGTGCACATAATCAACTTTGCTCAGTTCACTAAATTGGCTTCTGGCCCATAACTTGGAGTGATGTGTTTCCAAGTATTCCTTTATTTTGGCATTGGTGTATAACTGCCTCATGTGGAAGTTGTGCTTCCTCACACTGCAAGTCAAAGATGCTGGCCATAAATTGTCTGTATATGTGTTTCCTTTGAATTTCTTCACAAAATTTGCAGCAAGGTGACGAAAGCACTCCCTATGCTCTACTCCAGGGAACACATTGTCCACAGCCACTTCTAAACCTTTGCATGCATCTGTATGAATTACCAAGCCATTGGGGATGTGCAATAGCCCGGCGCAGATTCTGCAAAAACCAAGTCCAGCTCTCCTCGGACTCTGTCTCCAGCACACCGTATGCAACTGGAAATACAAAATTGTGCGCATCTACTACACAAACTGCTACTAATTGTCCTTTAAACCTGCCTGTGAGGAAAGTAGCATCAATAGCCAAATATGACATGCAGCCAGCCAAAAAACCCAGTTTACAAGCCTCAAAGCACACAAAAACCCTTCTAAAGCATTCCTTGGTCCTTGTCACTCCCTTCAATGTGTAATCCACTGAGTGGTGATCAATTTCAACAATATGGGCTTGTCCTCTCCACTTCAGGTTTGAATGAATACAACAATTCAAAACTTTCGTGCCAGTTACCATAGATAGATTCCATAGCTTTTTGTTTGCCATTGAAGACCCTCATGTATGGTAAATCCATCTTGAACTTGGCTTTGATGTTTCCCTGCAATTCTTTTGTACCCACTTGATGGTTTTCTGTCACCCACTTCTTTACTGCTTCTGCCACCCATTTTGACTTGGCTCTACTGATTGTTTCCTTTCTGAGAGTTGATTCTTCGCATGTGTGGGTAAAAGGATTCACTTTTACCTGAATATTCAAGCTTTTCCGCATTTTAGATGCGTGCATCCTCCATTTACAACCCTCAGTCACACAATGCATTGTGTAACGTCGTTTATCGCTTTTGTCAACAATAAAAGCATGTTCTGCCTTGATGCAGTAAGATACAACTGCATTTCTACACTCACTCATGGATGCAAAAATTGTACCTTCCAGCAAACGAGGGTTTTTTGGGTCCCACTGAACAGGTGGAAGGTCTTCCTCCTCATTTTCATCTTCATCTTCTTGCTCATCGTCACCATCATCTGGGATTTCAACAGCACGAGATGCCCGTCGTAAATTCTGAATGACATTAGAGTATAGCCTCTCTTCATCATCCCCAGATATGTCAGCATCAACCTCCACTTCAGTAGGTACCCTTCTGTTGTTGCCCACGCTTGTCGAGCCACCACGTCGCTTTGGATGAACTGATCTATTCTGGCTAGAAATTGCTTTACGACGAGATGGTTCTGTCCGAGAAGATGAACCTGACACCCTTGCATTACTCCTAATGCCGGCACAACCACATTTACTTGCAGCCTCACCTTGAATTGATCTTGCTCCTTATGCTTAGCAAACATGGTAGCGAGTTCTACATCATTGCTAATCTTGACCCAATCCACCCCCCCCCCCCCCCCCAATCGTAGTATTTGAATTCCACTTCTTCATGCAAAGCCCAAGGATATGGGTAGCAAAGAACCTCCCCAAATTGCCTAAAATTCCAGTTGCAATCCATTGGCAGGTCATAATCGAAACCTCCCTGGAATTTCTTATGGGTGTTGTCTTCATTCATGATGTAGCGGTCTCTTCTAGCGTCCACCAAGAAAGCAAACCGCAACTCCATCCTAACCCACGAAAAAACAGAGACGCAATCAGCACAAGCAAAAATGGGAAGCTATTACAGAAGAAGGCTATGTCCAATTGCAGAAATTGACCGCGTCCTATGTATATCGACTGTTCAAATGCACAAACAAGCAAAAATTGGAAGCCTTACCCCTCGGGAGCCCAGTCGTGGACGCGGCGGGTCTCCCGCCCGACGCCAGAATCGCCAGCTACTACAGGGTCGCTGCCGCAATCCATTTCGCCAACAACGTCCTTGTTGGATACAACAGCCCTTCACCTATCAGCACTCCGGCCGGGCGCACGGAAGGAGCCCAGCCACAGGTCGAGCAGGTGGCGGCCGCAGTGGCGGAACGAGCGGTCCTAGTGGCGGAACGAGCAGTCGCGGGACGGTGGCGGCGAATATGCTGGTGGTGCTCAATCTGGTGGCGAGGACGGACGCGGCGGCGAAGGTTGTTGATTGGGCGGCGCAAATGGTGGATAGGCCGTGGCAGGGAAGCACAGAACGCCGGCGAAGCACAGATTGGGGATCAGGACGTTGGGGGAGGCCCACCTGTAAGAATTGCACCCAGTCGGCCCCACCTCTACGTTTTTTTGTTTTTAAAATTAGGTCTCACCTCTTCGTTGGGCGGGCCCTCCTGTATGAACTGCACTAAGTTGGTCTCACCTCTAAGTTGCGGACACACTGTCAGTAACGCCATCAGACGGAATAGACTTCAAACTTGCCGTCGAGGGCAAACCATAGTACGTGCGGACGAACTAGGGGCAAAACTGAGGACGATTCGCGACTAGGGGCAAAACTGAGTCTGAGAAGGCTGCTAGGGGCAATCCATTAAATGACTCTTTTATTTATGGCCCAATGGTGTATCATTTCATTGTATTATATTGGTATAGATGTTTGCGCCGAAAATTAAGACGGTGAAATCGGCCTTACAGTATGTCCATCTACTAATTATCCTGTGCACTTACAGTATTTCTGATATTAGATCTGTCTAAATGCAAGTTTAGTGATATCATACCATCATATATTCTAGATATATGTAATAGAATAATCTCGATTCATGACTTATCTCGTATCATTATATTTTCTTTGTGGGTGCAATAAAATATTATAAATGAGATTTAGAAGTTTCAAATAAAATATTAATGGCAGTATGTATGATTTTTTGAAATCATATAAACAATTTAAAAGAAAATTCACCGACGTCCAAATATTTGATATTTGTTTGATTTGATAGTCATGGAAAAACAATTTAAAAGGAAATTCGCCGACGTCCAAATATTTGATATTTGTTTGATTTGATAGTCATGGAAAAGTTGTATTCAAATGATATTTTAGAGTGTGAGTGTTAATACGAACAAAAGCTTGTTGATTCTTTATTCAACTAAATGTTGAAGCACTTCTTGAATTTTGTAATCAACTCTCCCTCCCTCCCTCCTCCTCTCTCTCTGGCATTTTTTATATATACGTGAAGACTTGAATGCGGGTCGATCTCATTTAGTATGAACATGAAGATTTATTACTGTGTTTCGATAATATGCCGATGTCGGTGTTCTAGCACATACTACCCTCGGTCCCAAAATAGTGTAGTTTTAAATCTTGTTCTTCATTAATTGTTTTTTAGTTTGACCAATTTCATAGAAAATTGTAGCAGTACCTTTGGCGTGAAATTAGTATATAGTAAAACCATATTCCAAGATGCTTCTAGAAATATTAATTAGGTGTCACAAATATTAATATTTTTCTACTAAGTTAGAGAAAAAATTGAAACTACACTTGTAAACGGAGGGAGTGGATGTTTTTTTTTGTCTTGAGAATTATGATTTAATATAGGTGGTAATGAATTAGGATGATCTATCTTTTAAGGAAATTCAGATTCTCACATGGGAGCATATGCTCAACATTTCTAAATGTCAAGAATTCTGAAAAAGTTTTGCACGAACATCTATACATTCCATGTGCGAACTGGCAAGTTTTGCCGAATACCAAACTTTTGTGTGGTATGTGTAAACATGTTGAGCATCGAAGTGGACTACAATTCATATATCTGATTTGCTATTACTTTGTCTCTTGTGCGGTTATTGTCCTTTTTCCCGGTTGACAACATGTTGAAGTGGAAGATTGAAGAGAATAATCTATACCCAAGATGGTAATAGCGGAACTCTATCGAAACAGGCTTTCGACCCGCTTTATAAATAAAGTCACACAGTTTGAGACAGCTGCTGGCCCAGACAACACAACGCACAAAAGAAAAAAGAAGAAACAATGAAAGAGAAAAACGAAAAAGAAAAATGCCCACAACGATGGCAAGACAACAGTAAACAAACTCCACAACCGATGCGCCCACCGGAGCCCTGCCACCAAGCTCCTAGTGCTCCAGAGCGTCGGTAATAGCGAAACTAGCTTAGACTAGGTTGGCCCACCCGTGGTTTTTTTCCTCCTCAATGAGAGGGGATATTTGCATGTAAAATTTTAAATATCATGTGTACCTGTTTTTCAGAACTGCATCACCAGGAAGCACACAACTGCTTTATTGATTTATTTTAACAAGTAATGTACTTGTGATTGCGTTTATATTTCGTTCCATATCCATTGATCCGACGTTGTAACATCCCAATTTTCAGAAAAATTTAAAACTTTTGCATCCATGCATCATCATCATTAAACTTGTCATATGAATTACATAAAATTTGAATTTAATTATTTAAATATGTTTTAATTGACTTTATGTCCTTAAAATTGTTATTTTGAATTTATAATAATGTTCCTTTTATTCTATTTTTACTTTAGACAAAAATAATGTCAAAAGGATCTATTTTTCATAAGCTTTTCAAATTATATTTTATGAATTTTTCTGAGAAGTTTTAATATAGTTTTGAATTTGTTTTATAATCAAAAGATTTAAAAACAGAAAAGAATTTTCAAAAAGAAAATAGAGTCGGGCCAGCCAGTGGGCCGAAGCCCACTAGCTATCTACCGCGCGTGCGACGCAATCCAGCCCGCCAGCGGCCCGTCCCCGCCCGCGCGCGCGCTCACTCGCCGACAGGTGGACCCCACCTGTCATCCCCGTCCCGGCGACCCCTTCTTCCCCAAATCACGCCCACGACCTAGCCGAGAAACGGCCGAATCAATTCGATTGATTCCCGGCGATTTACTCACCCATTTAACTCGCCGTTGCTCCTATAAGAACCCCCTCGACCCCCTCTCCGTTTTTGCCCCAAGCCCCGTACCCCGATGTAACGCCCCGGGATTTATCCCCTTTTAGTTTTGTGTGTTTTCTTTTTTTACATCAACATGGCATTGCATTTCATCGCATTAAATTTAATTTGTTGCATTTAAATTCAATCCCCGCAATTAAATCCAAATGCTTTTCAAATTAATAAAAAATGTGTTATTTTCAAATCTTTTAAAAATGTTAAAAACTAGTTTATTAAATTGTCATTTTAAAACTAAAAATGTTTTGTATAAGATTCGTGTTCAAATTCATTTTCGTTTTTGTTCTAAAAATATAAAACGAAAAAGAGTAACGGGAGAGAAATAAAGCCCAAGCCCGTCTAACCCCAAACCCTAGGTTTTGTCTCCTGAAATCTTTTCCCACCCCCTGGCATTTTGCAGCCGCCCCCCTCCACTCTTTTCTTTTTCCTTTTTCCACTTTCCCCCTCCTTTTTTCTTTTCTTTTCTTTTCCTTTCCTTTTTCCTTCTCTTCTTCCTTCCTTTTCCTTCCTTCCTCATCCCGCACGGGAGAGCAGGCTCGTGCTCCTGCCGAGCTCCCCGAGCCCCGGCCTTCCCCTGCGCCTCCGGCCGCCACCGGCCCGCCGCCTCCCCGCCGCCCAGCGCACGCGCGCCAGCCCCCACGCGACCGCGCCCGCCGGCCACTCCCCGCCGCCGCGCCTTCCGGCCGTCGCGCGCCACCTCCTCCCGAGCCGTGCGCCCCGGCCTCCGCCGCCCCTCGCGCCATGGCCGCCGCCGCGCCCCGCGCGCCCGTCGCCGCGCCTCGGCCACCCAAGCCCCTGCTCCCCGCGCCTCCTCCTGGCTGCCGGACGCGTCCGCGCCTCCCCGAGCCGCCGCCGTCGCCCCCGACGCCCGCGCCATCGCCCTCAACCGCCACGGCCGTCGCTCCCTCTGCTCCACGCGCCGCGCCGCGCCTTTCCCCGCCGCATGCCGCCGCGACCCGCAGCGCCCCCGACGCCCGCGCCGCTCCGCTTCCCCGGCTCGCCGCCCGCAGCCGCCGCACGCCCGCGCCGCGCCCTGCAGCCTGCCGCCGCCGTGTGCGTGCGCCCCGCCTGCGCCTCCCCGCTCCCGCAGCGCGCCGCCCCGCCGCGTGCTTGCCGCCGCGCAATTCCGCCTCCTCCCGCCGCCGCGCGCTCGCTGCCGCGCTGCGCCCGCCGCCGGCTACCTCCACCCGACGGCCCGCGTCCCCGGCCGCCGTCGCCGCCGCCGTGCGTTTCGCCCGCGCCGCGTCGCCTTCCCCGCGGCCTCTTCCGGTCGCGTGCACGTCGTCTCCGTCCGGTGTTCGCCCGCGTCCGCCGCACGCCAGGTGTTCGACACAATGCCCGCAAGAACTTCGGCGTCGCTTTTGTGCCCGAGTTGTCCACCCTTCGAGGTGTTGCTACATACGCGTGCGCGTCCTCTTCCGGTGCCGTGTGTCGTGACTGCCCATGTTCGTGTCGTGGTGCCTGCCCGTGCGCGCTTTCTTTCTGGTGTCCGATTGCCGACCTCCTACGTGCCACGACTACCCGACCACTTCCACGACACCGACAAACGACGATGCCCCGGTTCCGCGACGACTACTTCCCCGACGACGACTACTTCCTCTACGTTCCGAAGACGTCGGTTTCGAACCCTATCTCTCCCGATCCAACGTGCGAACCCAAACCCTAACCCTACCTTCTTTTATTAAATGTCATCTATATTGTGCATATCGCATCATACTTGCATGTGTTGCATCTCTTGGGTTTGGTGGTGTAGCGATTCACCTAAATAATAATTATGGAATGTGTGGGCATTTAATTACTATTGTTGCCTATTCCATTTAATTTGACTAGATCATCTTTACCATGCCTTGCCATCTTAATGGACATTTAATTTGTGGGGTAGATAAATAACTTTAACATTAATAGTAATTGTCGGAATCCCGGTTCCGCTTAATTCGGATTAAGTGCATCTCGCAATGCATATTGCCATGTCATGCATCATTCTCGCATGATCATGCTGGATCTTTTACCGTAGTTATAAAATGCATCTTTTACGCTTTCCAGTGTTTGTTGCTTCTTCGCGGATAAGACGTTGAGATGTGTGAGCAACGACAAGATCTGCTTCCATGCGGGATTCCAGGCAAGCAAAGTTTGCTTGTTTACCTATGCATTGTCTTTCATTCCTGCCGTTGATCTCTGCTACCCTAGTTATCGATTCTTGAACTGCGATCCCATCACATGTTTATCCTGCAGCCCATACAGCTTTATCCCCACAACCTAATACCCGTTGCATGTTTATCTGTTGGCCTTGCGAGTCGTAGCGCATGCTTAGAGTTGATTGTGCGAGTCGTCTGTTGGTCTTATGTTTCATCTGCTTAGTATGATAGATTATTCTACCTTAATAAAATGTTGTCTTATATTGGGGTATTATAATTAAATGATAAGGCACCAGGCGGAAGGCCTTGCGAGGTGCTTTGTTCTGCTCAGTGTCGACCTAGGAACTGAGATTTTGTCCTCGGATCCAATTTTGAGCGCACTAACCACTTGTGGGTGGCCCAATGGAGCCCCCCTCGACTTTGAACGGATCCTCAGCTCGTCCATGTGCCGCAAGTAGTTCGGGTTTTCCATTTGCTCATATCCATGTGCATGATGATGATGATGTTCGATGAGAGGTTACTTGATACGGGGGGTCATATAGGTGTGGTGCGTACGTAGCAGACAGTTCCTACTGTGGTTTGAGCCGCATGGAGCGTAGGCACAAACTAATGAGTCCGCAACTGAGATTCGGCCGGACTCCTGACGCGGGTAACAACTCATATGGGTGGCACTTGGACTTGCTGTAGTGAAGGAATGAGTCGTGTTGAGAGGCCCTCACGGGTTGGTCATGCGAGTATGGGTACTGTAGTGCACCCCTGCAGGGTATAATCTTATCGATGAGCCGTGTCCACGGTTATGGACGACTTTGGTGATGATGCTGGCTAACAAGATCTAGACAACTTGCACCTAATTAATGTTAATTAATTTGATTAGTAATATAAAATTACTTTCACAATAAATTATAAATAAAACTGTTCAATGCGTGAGTTTTCCCGAATTGCTTCCTCATATTTGGGTGAGGGGGTTAATTCGAGAATGGGTTATGTTTGGTGTTAGTTGTAGTTGTTTACTTATGCGCTCTCTTATCCCTCTCTGATTAGACGGAAGTTGTAGCGTGTCTCTCTAGGTTGCTAGTGCTGCTGCCGCTAAGTCCACCTCCCCTATATTTTGGGAGATGGTGTAGAAAGTAGGCAAGTCGGTTTTGCTTGCCAGGGAGTGCCCTGACCCTCTTTTGGGATGTGCTTTATGTGCAGTCAACAGGTTTGAAGTCTGACGACGTTAGCTTGGGAATCCCTCCGGCTTGGCTGGGCAGGGATATGGCGCCATCGCTTATCTTCAGGACTCTTAGTCCAATTTGCATCTTATCCGTAGCCGGATACTATTTTGCTTCCGCTGTCATTTGAATCTTTGTATTGTATATTTGTATCTTGACTCGTTCGAGTCGTTGTTGTATTTTATACCTTCTGTTGTATTTGTGGATGTATCGGAACTGTTGTAATGTTATCACAATTCCACCCACATAATGCGCATGTTTCGGCGTGCACATTATGTCTGGTGGGCGACCTAAAATCGTTATTATGCGGATTTCGGCGGGATCGCTTAAATCTACATAGTACCGATTTTAGGGCGTCACAAAGTGGTATCAGAGCCTTGGTTTCGATCTCCTTGTTGTTTCGATACGAATGGTTATCGAAGCAGCGGGTCCGCAAAAGCCTGTAGGATAACCTCGCTAACGGTCGTTGTTTCTAGAGTGTCGAAAACTATTTGACTTAAATTATTTTGATAATTATCTCAATAGGTTTCTTTTACTCCTTACCTCAATTCTATTTCTCCTCTTACCTTACTTGTTTTGAGTCTCTTCTCTTATCCAAACTTTCAAAGTTTTAGGATCCTCCGTGTGGGTGGACGTTTTCTTGCCTTTTACCCTATTAGGTTCGATCTTTCGGAGTCGTCTTCGTCGTGAGCAACACCCCTTGTTAGTGGTGTCGAGAATTTCAAGGTGCAGCAACAATCCCTTGTTAGTGGTGTCGAGAAGTTCATCCCGGAGCGTGAAGACTCGATAGTTACCCCTCTCTTCTTGTGGTCTCAGCGTGGATCTCGGGACGCGATCCCTTGTTAGTGGTGTCGATTGTAACGCCCCGGGATTTATCCCCTTTTAGTTTTGTGTGTTTTCTTTTTTTGCATCAACATGGCATTGCATTTCATCGCATTAAATTTAATTTGTTGCATTTAAATTCAATCCCCTCAATTAAATCCAAATGCTTTTCAAATTAATTAAAAATGTGTTATTTTCAAATCTTTTAAAAATGTTAAAAACTAGTTTATTAAATTTTCATTTTAAAACTAAAAATGTTTTGTATAAGATTCGTGTTCAAATTCATTTTCGTTTTTGTTCTAAAAATATAAAACGAAAAAGAGTAACGGGAGAGAAATAAAGCCCAAGCCCATCCAACCCCAAACCCTAGGTTTTGTCTCCTGAAATCTTTTCCCACCCCCTGGCATTTTGCAGCCGCCCCCCTCCACTCTTTTCTTTTTCCTTTTTCCACTTTCCCCCTTCTTTTTTCTTTTCTTTTCTTTTCCTTTTCTTTTTCCTTCTCTTCTTCCTTCCTTTTCCTTCCTTCCTCATCCCGCACGGGAGAGCAGGCCCGTGCTCCTGCCGAGCTCCCCGAGCCCCGGCCTTCCCCTGCGTCTCCGGCCCCGCCTCCGGCCGCCACCGGCCCGCCGCCTCCCCGCCGCCCAGCGCACGCGCGCCAGCCCCCACGCGACCGCGCCCGCCGGCCACTCCCCGCCGCCGCGCCTTCCGGCCGTCGTGCGCCACCTCCTCCCGAGCCGTGCGCCCCGGCCTCCGCCGCCCCTCGCGCCATGGCCGCCCCCGCGCCCCGCGCGCCCGTCGCCGCGCCTCGGCCACCCAAGCCCCTGCTCCCCGCGCCTCCTCCTGGCCGCCGGCCGCGTCCGCGCCTCCCCGAGCCGCCGCTGTCGCCCCCGACGCCCGCGCCCTCGCCCTCAACCGCCACGGCCGCCGCCTCCGCTCCGCCGGCCGTCGCTCCCTCTGCTCCACGCGCCGCGACGCGCCTCTCCCCGCCGCATGCCGCCGCGACCCGCAGCGCCCCCGACGCCCGCGCCGCTCCGCTTCCCCTGCTCGCCGCCCGCAGCCGCCGCACGCCCGCGCCGCGCCCTGCAGCTTGCCGCCGCCGCGTGCGTGCGCCCCGCCTGCGCCTCCCCGCTCCCGCAGCGCGCCGCCCCACCGCGTGCTTGCCGCCGCGCGCTTCCGCCTCCTCCCACCGCCGCGCGCTCGCTGCCGCGCTGCGCCCGCCGCCGGCTACCTCCACCCGACGGCCCGCGTCCCCGGCCGCCGTCGCCGCCGCCGTGCGTTTCGCCCGCGCCGCGTCGCCTTCCCCGCGGCCTCTTCCGGTCGCGTGCACGTCGTCTCCGTCCGGTGTTCCCCCGCGTCCGCCGCACGCCAGGTGTTCGACACAATGCCCGCAAGAACTTCGGCGTCGCTTTTGTGCCCGAGTTGTCCACCCTTCGAGGTGTTGCTACATACGCGTGCGCGTCCTCTTCCGGAGCCGTGTGTCGTGACTGCCCATGTTCGTGTCGTGGTGCCTGCCCGTGCGCGCTTTCTTTCTGGTGTCCGATTGCCGACCTCCTACGTGCCACGACTACCCGACCACTTCCACGACACCGACAAACGACGATGCCCCGGTTCCGCGACGACTACTTCCCCGACGACGACTACTTCCTCTACGTTCCGAAGACGTCGGTTTCGAACCCTATCTCTCCCGATCCAACGTGCGAACCCAAACCCTAACCCTACCTTCTTTTATTAAATGTCATCTATATTGTGCATATCGCATCATACTTGCATGTGTTGCATCTCTTGGGTTTGGTGGTGTAGCGATTCACCTAAATAATAATTATGGAATGTGTGGGCATTTAATTACTATTGTTGCCTATTCCATTTAATTTGACTAGATCATCTTTACCATGCCTTGCCATCTTAATGGACATTTAATTTGTTGGGTAGATAAATAACTTTAACATTAATATTAATTGTCGGGGTTCCGCTTAATTCGGATTAAGTGCATCTCGCAATGCATATTGCCATGTCATGCATCATTCTCGCATGATCATGCTGGATCTTTTACCGTAGTTATAAAATGCATCTTTTACGCTTTCCAGTGTTTGTTGCTTCTTCGCGGATAAGACGTTGAGATGTGTGAGCAACGACAAGATCTGCTTCCATGCGGGATTCCAGGCAAGCAAAGTTTGCTTGTTTACCTATACATTGTCTTTCATTCCTGCCGTTGATCTCTGCTACCCTAGTTATCGATTCTTGAACTGCGATCCCATCACATGTTTATCCTGCAGCCCATACAGCTTTATCCCCACAACCTAATACCCGTTGCATGTTTATCTGTTGGCCTTGCGAGTCGTAGCGCATGCTTAGAGTTGATTGTGCGAGTCGTCTGTTGGTCTTATGTTTCATCTGCTTAGTATGATAGATTATTCTACCTTAATAAAATGTTGTCTTATATTGGGGTATTATAATTAAATGATAAGGCACCAGGCGGAAGGCCTTGCGAGGTGCTTTGTTCTGCTCAGTGTCGACCTAGGAACTGAGATTTTGTCCTCGGATCCAATTTTGAGCGCACTAACCACTTGTGGGTGGCCCAATGGAGCCCCCCTCGACTTTGAACGGATCCTCAGCTCGTCCATGTGCCGCAAGTAGTTCGGGTTTTCCATTTGCTCATATCCATGTGCATGATGATGATGATGTTCGATGAGAGGTTACTTGATACGGGGGGTCATATAGGTGTGGTGCGTACGTAGCGGACAGTTCCTACTGTGGTTTGAGCCGCATGGTGCGTAGGCACAAACTAATGAGTCCGCAATAGAGATTCGGCCGGACTCCTGACGCGGGTAACAACTCATATGGGTGGCACTTGGACTTGCTGTAGTGAAGGAATGAGTCGTGTTGAGAGGCCCTCACGGGTTGATCATGCGAGTATGGGTACTGTAGTGCACCCCTGCAGGGTATAATCTTATCGATGAGCCGTGTCCACGGTTATGGACGACTTTCGTGATGATGCTGGCTAACAAGATCTAGACAACTTGCACCTAATTAATGTTAATTAATTTGATTAGTAATATAGAATTACTTTCACAATAAATTATAAATAAAACTGTTCAATGCGTGAGTTTTCCCGAATTGCTTCCTCATATTTGGGTGAGGGGGTTAATTCGAGAATGGGTTATGTTTGGTGTTAGTTGTAGTTGTTTACTTATGCGCTCTCTTATCCCTCTCTGATTAGACAGAAGTTGTAGCGTGTCTCTCTAGGTTGCTAGTGCTGCTGCCGCTAAGTCAACCTCCCCTATATTTTGTGAGATGGTGTAGAAAGTAGGCAAGTCGGTTTTTCTTGCCAGGGAGTGCCCTGACCCTCTTTTGGGATGTGCTTTATGTGCAGTCAACAGGTTTGAAGTCTGACGACGTTAGCTTGGGAATCCCTCCGGCTTGGCTGGGCAGGGATATGGCGCCATCGCTTATCTTCAGGACTCTTAGTCCAATTTGCATCTTATCCGTAGCCGGATACTATTTTGCTTCCGCTGTCATTTGAATCTTTGTATTGTATATTTGTATCTTGACTCGTTCGAGTCGTTGTTGTATTTTATACCTTCTGTTGTATTTGTGGATGTATCGGAACTGTTGTAATGTTATCACAATTCCACCCACATAATGCGCATGTTTCGGCGTGCACATTATGTCTGGTGGGCGACCTAAAATCGTTATTATGCGGATTTCGGCGGGATTGCTTAAATCTACATAGTACCGATTTTAGGGCGTCACACCGAGAGCCACCAGGCCGTCCACGAGCATCCCCGGAGCTCCGTCATTGCCGACGGCAAGTTCAACGAACTCCGGTGAGCTGCGACCTCCTCGAGCCCTCTCTTCACTCCCAATCGTTTCACTTTGTCATTGCGCACCTTGGTGACAAGGTCTCGTGTGTTCTTACGCAGCCAAACTCCGTGTCCGTGCTCACCGACGAGAACCTCCGCCGTGCGCATCTCCGGCGAGCAACCAGAGGAGGCAGGAGGAGCTACGATCTCCACTACTTCGCCAACAACGTCGCCTCGACGCCCTCTACCCGTAGGTATGACCCACATGTCTCGGAACGCAGTAGAACGTCTAGAACGTGCGATGCCGTGCATGTAGCCGCCGCGCGCGCTGCTCCGGCGAGGTCCTCCGGCGACCTAGCGCCGCCCGTTGTTGGTCAACGCGTGTAGGTCGTACGATATCGATCCTACGGTTAGGATTAGATCCTTTTAAACGAAACGGTACGGTTGATCTGGACCGCCAGATCCAGATCTGACGGCCCAGATCAAATCACTTAAACACGTCAGCATGCCCAGTCAGCGCCCAGTCAGCGCTGACGTGTAATTTATTTTTCCCATTTTATTTAATTTGGCAGTTTTGCAGAAAACACCCTGCATACTGTTTTTATCACTACTTTTTATCTGTTTATCCAAATTTAAATATTTTTATATATTTGAGATCCTTGGAACCAGTAGAACACTTTGGCATGATTTGTTTTCTGTTTTGACACACACAAAATTTTCAAATATTTTTTAGAGTAGTTTAAGTGTTTTTGACATAACTTTAGTTAGAAAATTTATTTTTGAGTAAATCAAATTGCTAACAACTTGTTAAGATGCCCTCTGCCCAAATGTCATTTTTACAAAATTTAATTTCGAAATTTTATTTAAGTGAACTAAAGTCCTTGTCATTAACCCTTTATTCATGATTAAATAATAGAAACAAATCAAAAAATTATTCATGCATATATCATGAAAATCCAAAGGGATAGTTTCTAGACGTTGGAAATAAATTGTTGCATCTCATCTCATGCATAGCATATATCTTCTTTGTATGAACCTTTGCTTGTGTGTTTATGTGTGGCTCTTTATTTCTTTGTTAGACTATTCGGAGGGAAACGAGAATCTTTGCAACTGTAACTGCTGCACTCCCGATTGCCAAGGCAAGTGGCACACCCCCATAAAAGTCCTATTATTTCTATGCATGAGTAGAGTATTTTCTATAAGCATGTGTAGTATAGCATTGCTATGCAAGCCATGATAGACCTCTTTATTCCTGTGTCTAGGTTCCTAGGAAATTACTTAGTAGAATAGTGATGCTATGCAAAAACTATTTTGATGAAAAAGATAAGTCTACTAAGTTTTAATCAAACACCTGGGTGGAAATTGGTTGCTTGGCTGTATGAGTTGAGTGTTGTTCCCAGGGGTTTTACCTGTGGAATATTCACTTGTGGAAGGCCACCCAGGAGCAAAGGAATCTGAAGAACTCCAAGTGAAGATTGCTTCTCGTGCAGCCATTGCCAATATGGGCTCTGACTTGATCAACTAAGTTGCGTGGACTCTCCCCGGCCTGACAGGTGGTGGTAGAGGATTTGTAGGTGGAGCGCGTCAGGCCAGAGTGGGAGGGAAAATGTTTCTGAAAGATCTCGTCTCATTCTTTCCTTTCCTTATCACAAATGGTGTGTAAAGGATAACCTGGGTTGAATGGGTACAATGGTGAACGTGCACAACCTCTGCAGAGTTAAAATCTAAGTACTTAGCCGTGTCCCCGGAAACGGACAATTGAGCAGCTGAACGAGGATGTCAACGGAGGATTCCACCATTCCAACTTATAAATTAAAAACTTGATGGGTGAACAAGGGTAGAATGAGACAGTGGATTTCATGCCACGGATGTCTCGAATAGAAGAAAAGTGTTTTCAAAAAGGTTAGGAAAAAACTTGCTTTCTGCAAAATAGCCTTGAGCTCCACCAGCCAAATAAGCATATAGGTCATAGAGTTATTCCTCTAAGTGTCCACCATAGTGTCACTTGCCAGTTCCATTTTAATGGTTCTGACCCACGTTGTTGCAATATATATCTTATTGCAGACTGTCCTGATGATGAGCGGAAGTTTTACTAAGAGTTTCGAGTCTTCAACCAACATGCTCGCCTGTGGCACATGATGATGATTGGGGACTCCATGAAGAATAAATTTTCCGTTGTTTACTCTGTGTACTGCTAGCTGTATGCTATGCAAATTTGTAATGAATATTTTCTAAGTCTGGATCAGCGTTGTAATAAATTGATACTTTGTTGTGATATTACATCGTAACTGTGTGTGCAAACGAATCGATACAGGGATTTGCACTATACACAGGTATCTGCCATATTTTAGGTGCAGGTACACTACAGACGTATACTCAAAGTTTGTACAGCTAGTGAGGCCGTGCATCTGCCCGACATGGCGGATGCATGGAAGGGAAGACGAGACGGCCAGAGCAGAGCCCATGTGGAGGGCGACAGATAGAGCCTAGGAGGAGGACGAATCGAGGATGTAAGCGGGACGAGAACTGTTCGAAGACAAAGTACCATAATACCCTAGAATGATAATACTCCCTACTTAATTAACTGATTGATGATTCGACGGCTACAATATTTATGAGGAGAAGATTGAAATCAAACGGCTGTAACAATTCAGGATGGAAACTACCTAAAACTACCTGGGTAGTTTTCACAAGCACCGTAAAAGAGCTCAATTTTTAAATATCATTTGTACCTGTGTGATTGCGTTTATATTTGTTGCATATCCATTGATCTGACATATACTCAAAGTTTGTACAGCTAGTGAGGCCGTGCATCTTCCGACATGGCGGATGCATGGAAGGGAAGCCGAGGCGACAATAGCAGAGGCAGAGCGATCATATTCATATCTTCTCTCATCGAGGCGAGGAAAAGGCTCCAATTCGCACTACGGGGGTGGCAGCTCAGTCCGACGGTTATTCTAACGCCGACGGCCAAAGGTCGTGGCCGTCGGGGTCACAATATGACACCGACGGCTGGCATAATACCGTCGGCGTTAAAGTGTCGTCGGCGTCCTACAATGAGCCCGACGGTCACCGTCGGCGTAGAAACACCGTCGGAGTACTGGCCCCGTGTGGACGTCCGGGCGCAGCGAGCTAACGGTGCCGTAACCACCCACTCTAACACCGACGGCAACACCGTCGGGCTCAGAACACTTTTTTCCACTTTTTTTTTAATTATTATATTACATTCAAAAATGTTATTTGTAGGGGTACTAAAACATAATAAATAACATAATAACTAATTTGTACAAATATTGTGATCAAATGTGGCCATAATGCGGCGGGATTATCCGGTCTTTTGTACACATATGCGGGTATCTCCGGTGTTTTGTTGTGGCGGGGTTCCAGAACTTAGAGGTGAAAACCCCGTTTCAGGTGTCGGGCATGGAACCGTGCGACGGAACACATGAAATGTTTTTTTTATGGTCCAATATACCAACCTAACACATCCAAGCAAAAAAATCCATGCGTCTACCCCCTCTCGACGCCGTTTAGAAGGGTAGATCGACGGGTCAGACTTTTCTCCAGCGGGAGTATGGTTTCGCCGTAGAGTGGGTACGGAGGGTCAATACCCCATCAAAACATGCATAGACCCCTAATATATGTATACTATTGTGTTGGTAGTTTGTGGGAACCAAGATACATCTCCGAGGTGCGACCCGCTTCACTGACCCCTCTTTCTCCGTAGTAAGTTCTTGCACTTAGAGGTGAAAAACCCCGTTTCGGGTGTCGGGCATGGAACCGTGCGACGGAACACATGAAATGTTTGATTTTTATGGTCCAATATACCAACCTAACACATACAAGCAAAAAAATCCATGCGTCTACCCCCTCCCGACGCCGTTTAGATGGGTAGATCAACGGGTCACACTTTTCTCCAGCGGGAGTAGGGTTTCGCCGTAGAGTCGGTCCGGAGGGTCAAGACCCCATCAAAACTTTCATAGACCCCTAATATATGTATACTAGTGTGTTGGTAGTTTGTGGGAACCAAGATACATCTCCGAGGTACGACCCGCTTCACTGACCCCTCTTTCTCCGTAGTAAGTTCTTGCACTTAGAGGTGAAAACCCTCGTTTCGGGTGTCGGGCATGGAACCGTGCGATGGAACACATGAAATGTTTGTTTTTATGGTCCAATATACCAACCTAACACATCCAAGCAAAAAATCCATGCGTCTACCCCCTCCCGACGCCGTTTAGAGGGGTAGATCGACGGGTCAGACTTTTCTCCAGCGAGAGTAGGGTTTCGCCGTAGAGTGGGTCCGGAGTGTCAAGACCCCATAAAAACTTGCATAGACCCCTAATATATGTATACTAGTGTGTTGGTAGTTTGTGGGAACCAAGATACATCTCCGAGGTGCGGCCCGCTTCACTGACCCCTCTTTCTCCGTAGTAAGTTCTTGCACTTAGAGGTGAAAACCCCCGTTTCGGGTGTCGGGCATGGAACCGTGCGACGGAACACATGAAATGTTTGTTTTTTATGGTCCAATATACCAACCTAACACATCCAAGCAAAAAAATCCATGCGTCTACCCCCTCCCGACGCCGTTTAGAGGGGTAGATCGATGGGTCAGACTTTTCTCCAGCGGGAGTAGGGTTTCGCCGTAGAGTGGGTCCGGAGGGTCAAGACCCCATCAAAACTTGCATAGACCCCTAATATATGTATACTAGTGTGTTGGTAGTTTGTGGGAACCAAGATACATCTCCGAGGTGCAACCCGCTTCACCGACCCCTCTTTCTCCGTAGTAAGTTCTTGCACTTAGAGGTGAAAACCCCCGTTTCGGGTGCCGGGCATGGAACCGTGCGACGGAACACATGAAATGTTAGTTTTTTATGGTCCAATATACCAACCTAACACATCCAAGCAAAAAAATCCATGCGTCTACCCCCTCCCGACGCCGTTTAGAGGGGTAGATCGACGGGTCAGACTTTTCTCCAGCGGGAGTGGGGTTTCGCCGTAGAGTCGGTCCGGAGGGTCAAGACCCCATCAAAACTTGCATATACCCCTAATATATGTATACAAGTGTGTTGGTAGTTTGTGGGAACCAAGATACATCTCCGAGGTGCGACCAGCTTCACTGACCCCTCTTGCTCCGTAGTAAGTTCTTGCACTTAGTGTAGGGTTTCGCCGTAGAGGGGGTCCGGAGTGTCAAGACCCCATCAAAACTTGCATAGAACCCTAACATATGTTATAAAAACAATAACATATGTTATTAAAACATATAAGTAAATGTTTAGAGGTAGATCGTTGAGAGAGTTATTGCCGTGTCGGTCCGGGGTGTCCAAATATGTTGTTAAAACAATATTAGTAAATGAAATTATAATTTATATTTTCGTAACTGTTAATTAAAAACTAGCAATAGATTAATTTTATAAAAAATTGAATTGACTTTTTGAAAAAAAAAGTCTAAGCCCGACGGTAATGCCGTCGGGCTAGCTGTAGGCTTAATTAGTCAACCCCACGCGGGATTGGGGCTTATTCCCCATCCACCCAATCCCGCGCGCCTGCCGCCGCCCTCCCGCACGCCGCCCCGCCGCCGCCGCCCTCCCGCACGCCCGCAGGCCTCCGCGCCTACCCGCGCGCCGTCGCCTTCCCGCACGCCCCAGCGCCCGCCCGCGCCGCCGCACGCCGCTCGCACACCACCGTTCTCCTCCCCGAGCCCTCCTCCGCCCGCGCCACCGCACGCCGCCCGCGCCGCCGCACGCACGCCGCCTGCAGCTCGCCGCATCCTCCCCCGTTGCGCCGCCGCCTCCCCGACCTCCTCCCTGAGCCCTCCCCCGCCCGCACGCCGTCCTCGCCGCACGCAGCCCGCCGCCCTCCTCCTCGTTCCTCCACGGCCGTCCTCCTCCTCCTTCCCTCCCCCGAGACCGAGCTTCCCTACCCGGCGTCCTCCTCCTCCTTCCCGGTCCCGAGCACCTCCTACCCGACTTCGAGCACCTCCCCGGCGTTGAGCACCTCCCCGCACCTTCCCGGTAATTTTGTGTGTGTATTGCTAGTGCTAATGCTATTGTTAGGGTTAGTGCTACTGTTAGGGTTAGTGCTACTGTTAGTGGTGGGGTTAGTGCTAGGATTAGTGGTTGGGTAATGTAAAAATATGACAATATATTTGCTAGTATTAATCTGCATTATATTTTATCATGTAGGTTTCTCGGAGCCGTCGTCCCGGAGCCATCCTCTCGGAGCCGCCGCCGTCTCGGAGCCGTTGTCGTGTTCGTGTTGTTCGACTACTTCCTCTACAGCGGAGGGTGAGATAAAACTCCTTCTCCTCTCTTGCATTTTTATGTTCTAGATATTAGTTTCACATCAAGTCGCGTAACCTAGGTGTCTTTTCCCGTCCGAAAGCATTACGGGGATAAAGATGCGTTAGAGGTCAGCATATTATGATGTGTAACGCTTCGGCATTTACGGGACAGTCGGCGGATGCGTAGTTGGGTACGTTCTCTGTGTTATGCTCCGGTCCGAGTCAGGATTTCGGTAGTGCCTCCCCGTTGTTCTCCGGATGCACATCCTCTCGGCTTTTTGCCGAGACGTGTATCGGGAGAGCAGCGGGGAGGTGCTGTCGAAATTCTGTCTCGGATCGGGGTAGAGCATGGAGAACGTACTCAATCTACGGATCCGGCGGCTGCTAGGAGGCTATCCTATTAGAGATGTAGGATGATGCACGCGTTTTCCCGGTAGAGAATATCTTGTATTTAATTTAATGCCATTTATTTGATATTAAATGCTATTTTTTGCTGTTATTACCTCTAAGTGCAGATGGCTGATGATGAGTGGATGTACAGTGGTCGTATTAGTAGGACTGACATGACAGCTGAGTGGCAGTGGAAAACTGAATATTATGTGAAGGACGCACACCGTGGTTCTAAGACAGTTCGTCCGCTTTGCCCTTGTGCTCGGTGCAAGATGAATAACCGTCAGGGTAGCTTAGAGATGACAAAACACCTTTGGCTTTACGGATATATGCCCGACTTTAACATGCAAATCAACTTTCCCGAGAGTGACCGTGTTAGAGAGGTGGTGATGCGGCAACACATCGATGGCAGTGCCCACGATGGCATTGCAAACATGCTTGTTGATCTTCACTATGCAAATCAGGCACATTCGCCACCTCCCGAAGATCCGGATGAACAGGAGGAATCGGATTTACCGGATGAACCAGAGGAAACCGCGAAGGCCTTCCTTGAAATGATGGCCACCGCAAAGAAACCTCTTTATCCGGGTGCAGAAGTCTCTCAGCTTGATGCCATATCGCAACTGTTAGCTGATAAGGCCAAACACGGCCAAACCCGATCAAGCTTTGAAGATCATTTGAAAACAATGGGTAACATGCTCCCTAAGGGACATTGTCTGCCTCGTACCATGTATGAGTCGAAGAAAATCATGAAATCGCTTTGCATGGATTATGAGAAGATACATTGTTGTCCTAAGGGTTGCCTTCTGTTTCGGAAAGAGTTTGTGAATCACACTCACTATAGCAAGTGTGGGGCCTCTAGGTATGTAGAGGTGAAGGGCGCCGAAGGTGAAATGGTGCAGACGAAAGTTGCTGTAAAGATTCTTCGGTATCTCCCATTCATAAAAAGGATCCAACGCCTTTACATGGATGAGGAGACTGCCAAACAGATGACATGGCACAGGACGGGGAAGAGATACCCTGATATTAGTGATAAAAAGAAGAAGATGAAACATCCGGCTGATGGTGAAGCGTGGAAACATTTCGAAAGAGTATACCCTGATAAAGCCCGAGAGTCTCGAAATGTCAGAATTGCGATAGCAACCGATGGTTTCAATCCATTCGGTATGTCGGCTAGGTCGTACAGCTGTTGGCCCGTGTTTGTTATGCCGCTCAATCTCCCTCCCGGAGTCTTAATGCAACGCAAGACCATATTGTTAACTCTGATCATTCCGGGGCCTGAATATCCGGGGAAGAATTTGAGTGCGTACATGCAGCCGCTAATCGATGATTTGGAACATTCTTGGGCACACGACACATGGACATATGACCGGGCAACGAAGAAAAACTTATGCATGACAGTTTGGTACCAGTATTCCATGCATGACCTACCCGGGTATGCCCTATTCTGCGGACACAGTACAGCCGGAAAGATGCCATGCCCAGTGTGCAGGCATGCTCTTATGTTCGTATGGCTGAAGAAGGGTGGCAAGTATTCCGCCTTTGACAAGCATCGACAGTTCCTCGAAGAAGGTCATAGATTCAGAGAGGACAAAAAACACTTCTTGAAAGACAAAGTTGTCAGTGAAGTAAACAAGATACCAACGTTTGATGGTAAAGTTGTTGATGCGGAGCTACGTGCTCTAAAGCCTAAGACCAAAGGCAAAGGTTTTATTGGATATGGTGAGATGCACAACTGGACTCACATACCAGGTTTGACGCAACTCCCCTATTACAAGGACCTCAAACTTCCTCATAACATCGATGTGATGCACACCGAAAAGAATGTCGCAGAGTCCGTCTTTCACACAACCCTAGACATTCCTGAGAAGACGAACGAGAATGTGAAGGCTAGGGTCGATCAAGAGAGGCTTTGTGACAGAATAAAACTAAACATGCAGCGTCCTGAGGGCAATCGAAGAAATTGGGTCAAGCCAAATGCTGACTTCTTCCTTCTAGCTGCCCAAAAGAAGGAGGCATTCAATTGGCTCAAACACAATGTGAAGTTCCCAGATGGTTATTGTTCTAACATGAGTAACGGAGTCAATTTAACAACGGACAGAGTCAACGGGCTTAAGAGTCATGACTATCACATATGGATTGAGCGAATAATGCCGGTGATGCTTCGAGGCTATCTCCCTGATCGTGTTTGGCGGCCACTTGCGGAGTTGAGCCATTTCTTCCGCACGCTGTGTGCCAAAGAAATATGTCCGGAAATGATGAAAAGACTTCATGAGAAAATCCCAGAGTTGATATGCAAGTTAGAGATTATATTTCCGCCAGGCATGTTTACTCCGATGGTACATCTCATATTGCATCTACCTAACGAGGCATTATTGGGGGGACCGGTTCAGAACCGTTGGCAGTTTTGTATAGAGAGAATATTTAAGAATATGCGAACCAAATGTGGAAACAAAAATCAGATTGAAGCATGCATAGCCGAGGCATATATCATCGAGGAGGTGTCAGATGTATCTACAACATACTATCCTGAAGATGTTCCCAATATGCATAATCCGCTCTCTCGGTACAATACCGATAACCCCAACTATAAACCCAAGCTTCATCTCTTCCAAGGCCAAGGCGGTAAATCTGGTGGTCAACATATTTACACTGTGACGGAGCAGGAGTGGGAGGACATCATGCTCTATGTGTTGATGAACATAGATGAAGTAGAGGATACATTCGTGCCTCAATTTTTGGATGAGGAGTGGTTGGGAATAGAAAATCCTACTGTATCGGAATTTAATACTCTTTTAAGGAAGGGTGCCCCCAGAAGGCAAAATTTTGTGGCTTGGTTCATGGAAAAAGTAATTTCTAACTCACCCCCTTGTCTATTGTAGTTTATGTAAACACGAAACTAACAATTTTGACTAAACTTGTAGGGAAATCAACAGAAAACATCTATGACAGATGAATTGAGATGGGTTTCGCAGGGTTTCGACCCTAAGGTGGCGACTTATGAAAAGTATGATGTGAATGGGTATCGTTTCCATACCGAGAAACACCAAAATACTCGGCCAAATGCGAAAACAGTAAATACTGGAGTGTTTACCGGAGGTCGAAATGAGGATGAGTACTATGGAAGGTTACAGAACATATATGAGGTGAAATTCGATAAAGGGGCCCATCCTCTCACTCTTGTTGTGTTCAAGTGCCATTGGTTCGACCCAGTGGTTGGACTAAAAAGTACCCCTTCCATTGGTTTAGTGGAAGTGAGGCCTTCAACCACCTATAGCGGGTCCGATGTATTTGTTGTGTCTAACCAGGCAACACAAATTTATTATCTACCATACCCATGCCAGAACGAGGAACTACAGGGTTGGGAAGTTGTGTTCAAGGTATCGCCACGTGGTAAGCTACCCATGCCAAACGTGGACGACTACAACAATATAAACCCCATCACATACGAGGGAGATTTCTACCAGTAGGAAGAGGATGGAGGTGACTTTGATGTCCTTATGGGTGGTCTTGATGAAGTCGATGATAGTGAAAGACATGGAAGAGGTGAGGCAGTTTTGAATGTAAAGGACATAGATATGCTCAGCAAGTTACATCTAGATAGTGAAAGTGACGAGGATGAGCCTCCACCGTTCGATGGCATACCCTACTACTCACGTGATAGTGACCCTGATGATGATTAGACCCGAACACAACCCAAAACTTGGTGAGCGTCTTTTATGTTTTATTTCCAACTTGCTTACTACGTCTTATTTTTTCATCAATGTTCTCAATGCTTACTTTTGCTTATTTTCGAGTTCTCAATGCTTTCTTTTGCTTATTTTTGCATGAAATTGTAATTTCTGCTTTCTAACATTTTACATGTTCTCAATGCAGGTGACTAAACCATGAGCAAGAATTCCGCGGCATCCATGCTTAGGAACATTTGTCATTTGCGAAAGCCCCCTAAACGCTTAGGGGAGAGTGACGACGAGGACGATGGACGAGGCGGGGGTCAACCCCGTAGAGGACGAGGCGGGGGCCTACCCCCTAGAGGACGAGGCGGGGTCACCCCACTAGAGGTCGAGGACGAGCCTCGAGGGAGACCACAGTTGAGGTCGAGGTCGAGGACGAGGACGAGCCTCGAGGGCGACCTGCACCGCGAGCTCGAGGACGAGGACGAGGCTCGAGGACTAGACCTTTGTCGGAGGTTTCATCTTCACGGATGATGACACCTTCGACGTCTTACTTCAGTGAGGTAATTGCTATCATGCCTACTGTCTACTATCATGCTCATACTCACTAACTGCTATTTTATTTAGGTACCCTCCGTAGCAACCCACTCGGAGGACAGGGAGGTGGAGCAGCAGCACTTCGTGGTGCAGGAGCCTCAGCATCAGTACTTCGAGGGGGAGGAGCCTCAGCAGCAGTACTTTAGGGTGGAGCAGCCTCATCAGCAGTACGTCGAGCATCAATACTTTGGGGTGGACTTGGAGCAGCCCGTTGATGAGGACCCGGAGCAGCCCGTTGACGAGGACCTGGAGCAGCACGCCGAGGAGGAGGAGGAGGATGTACGCTATTTTCTCCTATTCCTACCACTTAGTTTTGTTCACTTACATTTTATTTGAACTCTAATTTGCATTTTAATTTTAATTTGCAGCACGAGGGGGAGGAGCTTGGGCCGTTGTGGACTCGAGGAATAAAGAATCTTCCAAGAAGATCAAGATCTCAAGAGGGCAAAATTCTTATTAAGCCGGTCAACAGAAAGTAAGTGGCTATCTTTTGATCATATAAGTATGTGGCTAACTCTCCTTGCATACTAATATTGTTCTTTCATGTGCAGCAATTTTCAACTCATCACCAGTTCGGGAAATCTTCCAGGTGGTGTACTTGTGGGCCTTCTGAAGAGGCATTGGCCAGGCCTCTACAAGGAGAATCCTGAGGATCCAAATTCTCTGAAGAAGTTAGCCATGAGGTGGGAGGACTACGAGGCCGCTCAGGGCTCCGGCTACATGGAGACTGTGGAGGGTGAGGGTTTTAAGCCTAGCTGTGCAGAGGTTGTGGTTCACAAGTTCTGGGTAAGAACTATTATATGGTGTTTTGTTTACTTGTGATTCTCAACCATAGTTAACCATAGTTTTGTTAACTTGTGATTCTCACCATAATAAGATTGTCTACATGATTGTAGGAGTTCTATCGCGTGCCTCCCGAGCACGAGCACAAGAGCCACGAGGTCTTCTTTACGATGGTGAGGATCAAGTTACGCCAGATGTGGTATGATGTTAAAATTACAGCTATCGCTCAGTTCTACGCCGAGAAAGGCACGAGATACAACAAGAAGAAAATCCTTGAGCTCAAACTTGGTGAGAAGATGTCCCACGAGGATTTCATGGGGGTAATGAAATTTTCTTTTTATTCCATGTCCATCGTAAAGTGCATTATCTGTTCTTCACTTGAGATGTTGACTTGAGATGTTTTCATCTTAAGATTTGTCCAAAGTGGGCTCTGGGAAAGAAGGATGGCTGGGAGAAACTGGTGGACATGTGGACCGGGAAAGATCTAGATTTCAAGGCCAAGAGCATTCAGAACAGTCTCAATCGCGGTCATGAGGGAACTCACTGTCAAGTGAACCGACACTTCTACCACTACAAGGATCATCAGGTATAAATATGGAACAACCTACTCGTTTTCCCTGGCAGTGTTTCCTTTTTAATGCATACCATTTGTTGTATATATTTTAGATGACCGCTAATGAAGGGCGGGAGCTGGGAGAGTTTGAAGTGTGGCAATTGGCTCATAAGAAGAAGGTGGTCAAGGACGGCGATGATCAATACTATGGCACAACCACTGACAACCTTGAGGAGTACGGCAATGAGAGAGGGTACTCCACTACCCGAGCCAGTACCGGTTCCGCCACCACCGCCGTACCCTCCACGACCGTGCTACGCTGATTTCGTCGCACACTACACCCGGGCGACTCCTGTTAGTACTTCACCAAAGCTTCACTATGTCATTTTTTGTACATCTAGATATTTACACTTAGTCATATTTTGTTCAAACATGTAGGGATCGTCTTCTTCACGGGCAATGGCTCCGTTTGGTCGAGCTTCTGCCTCACCCATGGCCACTCCGGTTCACTCACAAGGTCCTAGCCCGGGTGCTTCTACCTCGCTGCGTCGATCACCCCACCACGAGAGCCGCGAGATGCGTCGACAATCGCCAAACCCGGTTAGTTCATGAAAAACTCTGACATAAACCAAATATAGACTTAGAACTATTTTTCATGATTCAGTTCGGACTTAGAATGTTTGCATGAATTTGGACTTAGAACGTTTGCATGAATTTGGACTTAAAACATTTGCATGACTTTGATCATTTTTCCTTGCATGAATTTGGACTTAAAAGGTTTGCATGACTTTGATCATTTTTTCTTGCATGAATTTGAACTTGATACATTTGCCATGCTAACCGGAGTTCATTTTCATTTTGTAGTGATCATGCTCTTGACGGTGGAATTCGTGCTTGAGAGTTCCTTTGGAGAGATCATTTTGTAGCTTCATGAGCTTGATCATGTAGAAACGTGTGATATATGTTGTGTGATATAAAAACGTGTGATATATGTAGAAACGTGTGATATATTTGATAGCTTCAAGAGCTTGATGATGTTTATGTATGGATGTTGTGTGATATATGATGATTTGTGTTATGTTGTGTGAACAATTTAAGTTTTATTACGTGCAGCATCCAAATGTGTTAGATTATATGTGAATCGCAGAAAAAAATTGAAATTTGCAGGGAATAATTAAAATGCAGCAAAATGCTGCTGTTTTTCACTCCACAATAAGCCCGACGGCAATGCCGTCGGCGTCATGCTGTATTGCATTATTATGCAGTGGTGAGGCCGACGGTATTTGCCGTCGGCGTAGTAACGCTATGGTGAGGCCGACGGCAATGCTGTCGGGCTCACCGTATGGCCTGTGCTCGACGTGCAGCTCCAGCAGCTGACGCGTGTGTCGTGACGGCCGGAGCGCCGTTACGTGTTTCTGCGCCGAGTGTATTTTAACACCGACGGCCTAAAATCACCGTCGGCGTCGCGCACTAGCCCGACGGTATTTGCGAGCCCGACGGCCACGGCGTGAGCCCGATGGATCACAGCCCGACGGTTTTAGGCCGATGGTGGTCGGACTCACTGAGCCCGAGGGTTTCTGTGATGAGCCCGACGGCATTGGGCTGTTACTCCTGTAGTGTCGGTGGCAGCTTCATGCAATATCTTCTCTTACGCCCATCAGTGCTTGCAACTGAATGGATTATCTTGCGAATTGGTGATCCTCACCCGTGATGTCGACGATTCAAGCTCCACTAGCTATATATAACCCTTGCTAGAAAGGACCGTGGTGCAAATGCACTCGTTACTGTCATGCACTTCTTGCACGATTGTCAACTTTTCCGTGGTTCATATAAGTAAGTAAAAGGAGAGTGTACCCTACTTGGGCAGGTTGTGCAGTCACCAATACGGGCGAGCATAAAGAAAAAATATGGCAAACAGAGAAACCACAATGCTGATGGTGAATAATAAAACACACTACGTGCAAGGACTTGCCTTATCCTTTACATCTCGACAAGCACGCGCGCGCATCATCCTCACCAACAGTAGTTACAGTACATGCATTTCGCACTCCAGCCAAACACTCCAGTAAAGCAAACTGTCTTACAACTTGATAATGTAATCTCGATCAGTAGTCATCAACCATGTTTTTAATTAACTCATCGTTCTCCCTCATGCAACCGTGGTTACTTCCATTGGTGGTGGCCCCATGTATGGCGGGATGCTCTGCTCGTTTCTGAAGTAGTCGGTGGGATCCACGGCCGCCTTCACCGCCGCCAGCCTACGGTAGTTGCCCATGAAGTACCGCTCGCCCCAAGTCTGGCCGCTTTCGAACGTACTGACGTCGTTCTCCTCCCCCACCGTGTTCTGGCCGATGTCCAGGTCCCGGAAGTTCACGTACGCCTGCCTCGGGTTCTTGCTCACGTAGTTCCCCATCAACTTGTAGAACTTGTCCAGCCAGGTCGTCGGAGCGGCGCCACCGTCGCCCTGCCAGAACACGATGTACTGGATGATGTACAGCACACCTCTCCGGTGAGGGTACGGCGTCGCGGTGGGGGGGATGCTGCCCATGGCCCCGCCGTGGGGCTCCAGCATGATGTACCCGGCGCCGTTCATCTTGAACCAGGTGAAGATGGTCTTCCACGCGCAGCTAGAGATGGGGCGCTGGACGTAGTCGGACTTGATTTTGGTCATGTAGCTCCCCATGGGTGCCCTGCTCAGGAGCACCTCCTCCACCGTGCCGGTCTTTGCCAAGCTGCCGTAGGACAAGGCCGCGGACTCGAGCCAGGTCATCGACTGGCAGTTGGCGGCCGTCATGTTCAGCTCCGGGAACAGGTGATCCATGGTCGGCACGAGCGAGCTGCACGTGCCGAGGTACACGGCCAGGAAAACAGCTTGCTGCCCTTGAATTTTCACCCTTATGGTGAGGTCGTTGGGCAGTGATGGCCCAATGTATTGCCATTTGGTAAGGATGTCGATGGCGCCTTCCTCAAGGGTCTTTGCGATGCTAAACACTGTCACCGTCGGTGGGACCTTCACGAGCTGGATCTTCCACGAGAGCACGATGCCGAAGTTCCCGCCACCGCCTCCTCGGATGGCCCAGAAGAGGTCCTCCCCCATGCCGGCCCTGTCGAGGAGATACCCGTCGGCTGTTACCAGCTTGGCGTCGACGATCTTGTCGACGGAGAGGCCATACTTGCGCATCAACATGCCGACACCTCCGCCGCTGAAGTGGCCGCCGACGCCGATGCTCGGGCACTCGCCGGCCGGGAACGCGACCTGGGAGTTGTTCTTCGCGATGTTGTAGTACATCTCCCCGATGGTCGCGCCGGATTCGACCCAAGCCGTGGAGTCGCCCTGGTTGACGTGTATGGAACGGAGGTTGGTGAGGTCGACCACACCGAACACCTCGGGTCGGCACGACCGGTACGACAGACCCTCGTAATCGTGGCCTCCGCTGCGCACGCGGAGGCGCACGCCATGCCAGCGGCCGCAGAGCACGGCGGCCTGGACGTGGCAGGAGTCGGCCGGCGTCACGATGCAGACCGGCCGCACCGTGGTGTTGGTGAAGAACTTGGGGTTCTTGATGGACTGGACCAGCACGTCGGTGAAGTTGCTGGAGCTCTGCGCGTACACCAGCTCGCTAGGTATCCTGTTCCTTAGGCATTGGAGGAACTCATCAGAGGAAGCGAAATCATCAGAGTAAGCTAGGGAAGGAACAGTGATCAGGTGGCATGTGAGGCAGCTCACAAAGAACGCGAGTGCTATGCGTTTGAGCAAAGACATCTTTGCTTCTCGCATGCTGTGAGGGGGCTGTGCTTGAACCACTTGGCCAAAGCTTATATATATACTACCGGTCCTTGCTGTGGTTCATCTTTGATCTGCTGATGATGTGACTCTTGTTGCAGTAGTCACTAGATGCATCTGAAGATTTTAGTGGATAAGAAAAGCAATTTTTCATAACATCTGCAATAGCCTGACTTCTTATTTTGTCGTCTGTATGTAGGCATTTGCCTGCGAGAGAAGTTAATTAGCATGTGATGGCGGCCTGACGTTTCATTATACTTGACGAAAAGGTACTCATTAAACAGTACCAAGTTGTACTATGCGGCTGGGATCGGTAGGCGTAGAAGCCACGATAATCTTTCAGATCAACTCCACACGCCAAGCAACAACGAAATCAGGATCCACACAGTGGACCCCTGCATGCATGATGCGTTTTGCTATGTTAGTCTCGCGCGAATTCTATTTAAACCATGATTTACAATGGCCGACTAGACCTTTATATGACCGGCGCAACAACCACTAGATTGGACACAAGCAAGGTTACGTTTTCAGTTCAAAGATCTACCTAACAAAAGATTTGCTTTAACGAACTAAAAACTAACTACGCATGCGTAAAGGAGAAGGACGCATGCGCTGCTTAATTAGGCAATCACGTTTCTGTTCTGGCCTTATTCCATGTGGATGGGAGTTGCACCTATGAGAGGCTATGACTATAAGGATCCGGCGTGCACTCCGGGCATCACAACACATGCTGACGGCAATTTTAACGTCGACGATAATTTATTGTGGCCGTCGGCGTCATAACGTGAAACCGACGAAACGAAAAAAAACCGTCAGTGTCGTTTTGCCATCGGCGTCATAGTGGTGAGGTCGACGGCCACCGTCGGGCTTAGAGTGTCGTCAGTGTCCATTTAATCCCATTGTAAGGCCGATGGCATTACCATCGGGCTCACTATACTGTTTTCCAGTTTTTTTTAAAAAAAATTAGATTACATTCAAAAAAATATGAAAAAATACTTAAAAAAATAAAACATTTGGCATGCAGACTTTTGACCGTATACTAGTTTCTAGAAAAATGATAAACTTGAGTTTTGGCAACTTTTTAAAACAAAACTTTTCAAAAATATCAATCATATATAAACATGCATAAGTTTTAACACATATATCATGTCATTGTTTGTGATAAAGTGCTCATATTCAGCACATATGTGTCTCATGCTATGGGAAACAACGTCGCCGAAACGATTTGCATTTTTTTAAAAATATATCATTTTCCATTTTTTAAGTGCCAAAAATGACTTTTTTGTTAAGCAAGTACATAAAATATGGTCCAAAATGACAATCATTTAATTTTCACAAAGAGTAGTACATATTTGATGGATGATACCTGAATATGAGGATTTTCCTTACTTTCTATCTAAATTTGCCTCTTTAATTGACTTTATGTCAATTTTCCGAAAATAATTCAAATTTGAACTACAACTATGTGATAATTTGCTATGAAATTTTTACAAAAATAATTTTAAGCTACAAAAGTAGTGGTTACAACATAGAACCGTCAATAATTTTGAAAAATTCGACCACTTTTGATGAATAGCCATGCTCTCGATTTTGACTGTTTTTTGAAAGAAATGAAAAAATATGAAAAAGTACAAAAAAACAAACCTTTGGCATGGAGTTCTTTTACGTGTACTAGTTTATAGAAAAAATAATAAACTTAAGTTTTGGTAAACTTTTCAAAACAAAACTTAACAAAAATGTCAATCATCTATAAACATGCATAAGTTTCAAGACAAAATGACCAATGTATGACCATTATCATGTGATAGTTTGTGATAAAGTGCCCATATTCAGCACATATGTGTGTCATGGTATGGGAAAAATTATCGTCGAAGCAATTTTCAAAATTCTTTTCGAAATATCATTTTCCATTTTTTAAGTGCCAAAAATAACTTTTTTGTGAAGCAAGTACATAAAATATGGTCCAAAATGTTGGGGATATATCAACTAGGGGTATCTCCAACATGGATCAATCCGGCTAGTCCAGGGTGGCCCAAGGGTGGTAAGGCTGAATCCTGCCGGGCAGCCCAGATAGCTGACGTACAAGGAAGTAGGCGGACGGTCCAAGGAAGGCGGAAGGCCGAAGCCCATCAAGCCACCAAGCCCAAGACGGAAGGCGGCAACTAAGCCGGCTAGGTCTAGGACTCTGATTACTTGCCGGACAAGTACTTGCCTTATATCCTGGGGGCTGGCCGCCTATATAAGCCGGCCACCAGAGGCCTTTAGGGCCAGGCTCATCATACACATTGTAACATGTTCATGGCTATTGCCTCATAGTGAATTATAGCAGCACGTAGGATCTCGCCACCGTTGCGGGATCTGAAGCTGGGTAAACTCGCCGTGTTCAATCCCGTCCTCGACGACACCAACCTTCTTCCCCACAATCCATACGTAGGCTAGAGGACCCCCGTCTCCTATCAATTATGCCGATACCACGACAGTTGGCGCCCACCATGGGGCATTGAAGGGGTTACGGTGCAGAAAACAATAATTTTTCTAGCGTACGAAACCCTAACTAGTCAGGATCTATCTATCTAGTACATGTGATAACGGTGGCGGAACGGGTTACATTACCTCCATGTAGACCGATAGCGGGGATTACGCTCCCGCACAAGCGTTGACGATGAAGTCGTACGTAGCCGACCTCGGGGTCGCGGAGAACTTGCCGCGATGATGAAGACGATGACGCCGGGGTGTCGACGATGACCTGCGTCGACGGTCGTCGGGCGGAAGATGGCGAGGCGCCGGCGGCAGGGGGGAGGCGCCGGCGGCAGGGGGAGGCGGCGCGGCGGCTGCAGGGGGCGAGACGACGTCGCCCAGGCTCCTCAAAAGAGTTACCTCCGAGCACTCGCAAACATACGGAGCTTAACGACAACCACCGGTCATTCAGATCCAGCTAAAATCGCAGGGGTAGATCTTATCTGGAATCCTGCAGGGCAACGGCGCCCAGCGGTATAGCTTAGGTGGAGAGAGGGGGCAAAACGGGCGGAGAAGCAACTCGGCCAGCCTGCTATACAATTAATTGTATTTTCCAATGAATTAATCCAATTAATATGCCTTGCTATATAAAGGGGGGAGGGGGTGTGCAAACTCCCTAGCTCCCCCATGTGGGACTAAAGGAGGAGAGGGAAGGGGGGGTTCGGCCGAACCCCCATGGGCTGGCCCCCCTCTTAGTCCAACTCGGACTAGGGGGCCCAAGCCCCCCCTTTCCTTGGTGGTGCGGCTCCCCCTCTTGGGCCCTCTTAGGGCCCATGTAGGTGGGAGCCCCCTTTTCCTTTATTAAATTAATATAAAATATAATTAATTCATAATTAATATATTTAAATACTATTTAATATCCCGTGACTCCGAAACAATTTTCGAACCACACAAACAACTTTTGGACATTCCTGGAACCCTTCCAGACCTTCCCGGAACTCCGTCCGGACCACCGGAACTCTTTCCGGATCATTTCTCTCTCTCCAACAAAAACCTATATTATTCCAGAACCTATCTCCTGGTGTCATTAAGACCTTAAGTTTGTTACGCTACGGTTCGAGAACACTCCAGACACGGTCGAGACACTCCGCTCACCAATGACCGTCAGGGATACCTGGATGTATATGACGACCCCTGTGCATTCCACGAATATCGTCGTTGAACCATGAATATGATATTCATTCCCTTTGTTTCTGCGATACTACCTTGTCCGAGATATGATCGTAGACACACCGATGTCTTTGTTGTATCTCGATACCGACGAAGGATATTAACTCGTCTGTGATATTACATCTCCATGACCTAGTCATAAGCTGCGCAGCTATATAGATGCAATCTCACCGAGTCGGCCCAGCGTATCTTTCCATTACAAGAATGAACAAATCCCGCTCTTGATCCAAACGTCTCGATGCTCTTTCGGAATACCCAAGATGGACACTGTTATTGTCATGCTATATAAGACACAACGTTTGATGCTCTCAAAGCACCCCTACGAAGCATCAATAAGTACGGTCTCACGGTCTAAGGAATAAGCTATCTATTCTTATCTATTGCAAATGACAAACATCATAATACGATCTTATTGCAATACTTTGCGTATGTCCATCACCTTATTCAACTAATAAGATGACCCCATTGTCAACCGACTTCATTGTCCTTGATCGGGAATCTCGATCAACTGTTGCCCAATGGACTAGTTCATATAGAGGCTAACTAGGGACATGGTTGTCTATGTATCACACGTGTATTAATAATTCCGATTAATACAGTTATAGCACAATACACAAAGCTATTATAAACTTATGAGATAATGCAATAAATACTATTTATTTATTTGCCTCTAGGGCATATCTCCTTCAGTCTCCCACTTGCACTAGAGTACAAATAAACTAGCTGCACTTTACTTTATCAAAATCCCTTATCAAATAAGAATCATTTGATAATGCATGTTTGTGGAAGAG
The DNA here is from genome assembly GCA_026929855.1 of Poa annua. NCBI lineage: Eukaryota > Viridiplantae > Streptophyta > Magnoliopsida > Poales > Poaceae > Poa > Poa annua. The sequence goes on from CM049430.1 coordinate 87,996,369, forward strand.
TGTTACTCTGACAATCTGCACAACACATGATTGTGCATACTTTTGTGATTCATTGATAGCAACTTGCTTGATATCACCATGTTATCCAATAACATATATGCAACTACCGTAACTAAGTGAGACTTCTGTTTCCCAGCGCTTACTCTGATTATGCTAACCAGATAACTGCCTTGAAAACGCACTCAGTCATAGAGAGCCCCTTGTAACAATTACAAACTCGCGATAGCTACATACTTTCACACCAATGTAGAAAACTTGACGTTCCAATGTCAGTCCATTAACTAACCCACTTCTACTTCCAGTAAATTCTAAATTTACTTTCATAAATGTTCTCATTCTAAGAACGTCGGTTATATTCCATCGAGCAGATAATATGGTTTCTGTATGATGTCTAATATTACATAATAGACCAACATGTCATACAACCATTACTACCTTGCATCATTACTCTTAATGATCAATTGGATCTCCAAGGACCATCCTTTTTATTCTATTCTGACTCCTCAGATATAATCCAAAACAACTCGATTAACTACTTAAAATTCCCGTTCTATTCCAAATAGACACTAACTTTCAAATAGTTTTACAACTTCATCCTTCTCATCTATTCTACTGGTACAATTTTACAATGTGTCATTTACACAAGATGAATTCGGCTCCCACTCAAATTATGTCTCCACATATTTGAGAACACGAGCTCCCACTCAAAAACGTGTTATCCACATATTTGAGTTCCTAAGCTCCCACTCAAAAATGTGTCATTTACATATTCCACCTGAGTAAACTAACTTCGACTCCCACTTAAATCGACATTTTGGTCAATACCAAAATCATTGATCTATTATCAATTCGAATTTAATATAAACTATAGTATTACACTAATACAAATCCTTCAGACTTCAAGCATGTCTACACAAATGTAGTCAACAAATTTGATTTTGTCCAAGACACATTTCTTGACAAGACATGCTTCCACGTCTTTCTTATAGTCACATTTCTCATATAACACTTTATATGATGATTAAACAATCTTATTCCTCTAATAAGAATTATAGCAACAATTACTCTTTTAATCCTTTCAAATGTAACTTGGATTTCCAGGCTCAAAAAACCTTTGTTCGTATTCTGATATTCTCTCAACTTTCTTTGTATTCATAAAGTGCACCTTGATCTGTCAACAAGATCTGAAATACTTAATATTGTGTTGTGAACTGACAGCAATATTAAATACAACATCACTTTATTTAGACGCTTCTTTCATGAAAATACTATGATCTTTATGAAGAGGATTGCAAGCAGAAAACAATTTTCTAGTCTCCCTCACTCTTAATCACCAAATTTTCATTTGTAGACATATACTCTTTGGAACACCTTCCAACATTCTACTTTTATGAATATATAGGTCTGACACCTTATTTCAAGCTTCTAATTCCAATCCATGAACCATAATTCGAAAAATCATATTTTCCTCGGAATTACACAGACAACAAACCAAGTTTTGTTTCTATTTGGTTTTGGAACACACTCACATCCAATGCGAGAAATCTACAAAGAACAATTCATGTATATTCCGAATTATCATATAATCATATACATTACGACACTATTGTCGATCACATGAATTTTCGTTGAGAGAAATATCTATTTCCTAATGTGGACATTGACTATAATGTTTCGAACATATTAAGAGATTCTAAGACAGATTCTGACAGACCACACTTTATTTAAAATAGAGCATGATTATAATTCCCCATATATCACCATATATGACATTATAATATTGTGAAACGACTTTCCACAAGTCTTTTGCGTTGAAACCATAATTCAAAAATATTGTCCTTTGATCGAATCTTGTGAATACAATATTCACTAATCTTTCTTCTGAAAAACCCCATTTGATCTCTTATCAAATTAATTTCAGACTTATGATTTGTCGGGCAAATACTCTTATTCACCAATAATCATAGAAGAATTCAGTTCAAGCAAAAACACCAATAATTAATTTAATAATCATTTGAAATGACTCTTAATTAATTTCCTCTCGTATTAACACTTCAATACTACATTTCAAACTTAATCAATTCGGCACTCGAAATACTTAAATGGACCAAAATATCCATTACTTCTTTCATTGCTTTTATGACTAAATTCGATGGTGTTCGTTCTAGTAATAGAACTTCTATTCATTGGACATACTATTTCATCATTTCTACAATTATGAATGCTATCATACAGTTGATGTAATTGAGATGTGAAACCTTTATTCATAATATAAAACAACTGGCTTGTTCCATAACATAAAACAACTGAACTTGTCTTATCACATGAATAACTATGTCTTGCAACAATCAAGACATTGAACACACTATCTCACTATTACAAAAATATCTTATAAAAAACTATTAATGATAACTATGATAACTTGAGGACGTGAACACCAAATGGCCATCAACTCCTTGATCACCATCTTCAGCGCCAGGTCACATCATACTGTGCCGCATATATGTGATAATCCGGACCTGTTTCACAAACAGAACAAGTATCAAATACTTTATCATATTCAAGAGGCGAATTCATAATTCTGTATATATCAAATATATACCTGTAGCATCGAAGAGCTCTCCTTCGATGGAATCAACTTTCAGAGATTTGAATTCAGACACGAACTTGTAGAAGTTCATATTGTCGGCCTTCAAAATGTACTTGTGCACATGCTTCTCATAGCTTGGAGACAGAGATATCAGGACAGTCTGAATGGCACAGGAATCTGCCATCCAGTAATCGAAGACCACTGTGAGCTGGAAGTAGATGTCATACAATCTCTTCAAATGAGTCTCCAGACAGGTATGTTCCTCCATGTGAATGGTATGGAACATTCTAATCTGCCTGAATTGCTCACGCCTTAATTCATCTCAGAAGCGTGTCTTTATCGCATCAATCATGACGTATGGCTCCTTGTGTCGAAATAGCTATTTCAACTTAGGTGCTAGGCATACGGTCATGACGATCTCCACTTCGATGAATATGTCTCGACGCCTACGGAAATTATCTTCCTCCTCCTCGCTTGCAGAATCCCCTGGTCTTTCTCCTAACGCTTCATCGAGAACATACAGAATGTTGTTGTGTTCGAGGATGTTTCTAAAACCCTTATACCAGCTGATGAAGTTGGACCCGACGGCTTCTAAGGTAGAATCCGGACTCTTGAGGAAGTAACCGAAGTATAGTTGCGTAGTCTACAGATGTGATCGCAAAAGAGGTAAGGATAAGTTTATAATATATAGGTGAGTTTAGTTTTATAATCACATTATCAAAACACACCACACCAAGATTATTATCCCTAAAAATAATAATGGCGATTACACGACCCTCATCCACCACACCACCCCCGATCATCACGGCCGGCAGCATATCTTCAAAGGTGGACATAAAATGTTGATCATCTTTCGATCTTCCCGTGTTCCGAGGCCATATGTCTGCATATGCTAGGCTCGCCAATCAAACATCGAAGACCCTGCGCGTGCAACATGGCTTACACCCACTGTATGCGAACGACGAGATGTGTGACACCCGATCATCACGGCCTGCCTCATAACGTAGAACTTTCTTGGTGGTGCGCAACGAGGGAGAACACAATTTTGGTATTTGTTAGGGATCATCCTATTTATGATGCTACCGTTGTATATCTAGCATATAAGCAATCAATAGGATGCACACACAACATCACACAATAATGATGCAATGAAGTGCGATGTGACATGGTCGATGCGCCCGGACCTTCGTGGCGCCATGTGCCTGGCCCCCGGCGCCCTGGCATAGCTCCGAGTCTACGGAACCCTCCAATGCCTCCGACAGTACGAGTAATATCAAAACTTACCATAACCATGTCACATAAAATAACGCCTCTGCAAAACAAAGTTAGACACCTCTAGCTGAAGGGAATATGCCCTAGAGGCACTTAATAAACATAGTTTATTGGCAATATCCCAATCGTTCATTATATGTTTTATACCATGCTATAACTGTATTAAGCGAAAACATTAATACAGGTGTGGTAGATAAAACAACCAGGTCCCTAGTAGCCTCTACTAAGACTAGTTTCGTTGCGTGATTGATGATCGAGGTTTTCCGATCATAGGGCATGGCGCTGGTCGGCAATGGAAGTCATATCGTTAGGTGTAACGATGTGATGGACATACCCAACATTTATAGGACATAGTCATTACGCCTTAAGACCGTGAGATCAACTCTTATTGTTATCCCTGGAAGATACTTTGATCGCACCAAACGTCATATCTTATATAGTGTGACAATGATAGGTGATACTTTTGGGTATTGGAAGGGGGTAGTTGAGACAACGGGTCAACAGCGGGATTTGTCAGTCCGCATAGCCGGATAGATACTCTAGGGCCCACTCGGTGAGATTATGTCAAATGAGTTTGCAAACATGTGACTAGGTCACCAGCTGACATAATATCATAGACGAGTAGAAGATAGCAATGTCGGTAACGAGATCATGCTAGGTATGGAGATATCTGAGAATGATGCTCGGACACGCTAAGTATCGCCATGACAAAGGGTTTAAGACTATACGTCCAGGTTTGATAGATGAAAGTCATTCGTTATATCACAGGGATTAATTCATGGGGTCCAGGCCTACGAGTTAGTCGTTGATAATAGAGGAGTCTTGATCATACCTGTTATTATATCGAACCGCTAGGGTAACACACTTAAGGGGTTTCGACAAGACAACCGGAAAGGAAAGAGATCACCGGGAGCGTCCCGGGAGGGGTCCGATGGAGATCGGGCAGCGCCGAAAGAGTTTTCGGAGCTAGGAAAAATTATATATATATTATGTTTGATATTAATTAGTGTAATTAATATGCAAATATGATTTTATATATTTATTTTAGAATTTATTTAGGCTGATTTCCCTAAATGGGCCTTCTGGTCGAAAGAAGGCCTAGGAGGGGGAGAATCCCCTTGGGGATTCGGTGGGGGCTTGTGTGGACGACCCAGGTGGGCCAAGAGGCCCACCAGGGGGCCGGCGCACCGTGGCTGGCCGCACCAGGCATGTGGGGATAGTCCCACATTGCCTGGTGAGGAGGTTGGCTCCCCCCTGGGAGCCTATATAAGAAGGGGCACCCCTGGCCTTTTAATTCACCAATTAATTCCCAGTTTCTCTCTCGATCTCGTGGTTCCCTTGTCAGAGCCGCGCCGAGTAGAGGAGGGGGATCTCTTCCACCATAGCCCGCTGCCGCGCTGCTGGTGTTCCGGTCCAAGTCTTCCGCTGCTCGGTCTACGAGAGTATGTATTCCGATCTCCGCCGTACTACTATATCTTCATATTGTAGATCTTGGCTAGTTTAAGGATATCGTTGCTAGGAATTTTTTTGTTTTCTGCACACGATCCCCTTCACTAGCTTTATTTAGTTTTGCAAGTTTTACGTGGCATATAAGCTTATTTGTAAGAGAATCGCTTCCCTACCTACAAACTTTGTACCACAACGTCCATCGTATAATTGCATGTTTAAGCATCCCTTTCGGGCCCTCCATTGAAAATGCTTTGCCGACTAAAGAGAGAGAAACAGACACCCGCCAACCACAGATACGGTGCAAGCCGTATGTCAGTAGTGGAACCAGTCTCGCGTAAGCGTACGCGTAAAGTCGGTCCGGGTCGCTTCATCAACTCAATACCGAAGGCATCGCAAGTGCACGCTAGAGGGTAGCAAATATAAGAAAGACGTCCTCATTCAACATGGGTTCTAACTGTACCAGCAGTACTACGCATAGATCGGCTCTGATACCACTGAAGGGGTTACGGTGCAGAAAACAATAATTTTTCTAGCGTACGAAACCCTAACTAGCCAGGATCAATCTATCTAGTACATGTGATAACGGTGGCGGAACGGGTTACATTACCTCCATGTAGACCGATAGCGGGGATTACGCTCCCGCACAAGCGTTGACGATGAAGTCGTACGTAGCCGACCTCGGAGTCGCGGAGAACTTGTCGCGATGACGAAGACGATGACGCCGGGGTGTCGACGATGACCTGCGTCGACGGTCGTCGGGCGGAAGATGGCGAGGCGCCGGCGGCAGGGGGGCACCGGCGGCAGGGGGAGGCGACGCGGCGGCTGCAGGGGGGCCGGACGACGTCGCCCAGGCTCCTCAAAAGAGTTACCTTCGAGCACTCGCAAACATACGGAGCTTAACGACAACCCCCGGTCATTCAGATCTAGCTGAAATCGCAGGGGTAGATCTTATCTGGAATCCTGCAGGGCAACGGCGCCCAGCGGTATAGCTTAGGTGGAGAGAGGGGGCAAAACGGGCGGAGAAGCAACTCGCTCGGCCAGCTATACAATTAATTGTATTTTCCAATGAATTAATCCAATTAATATGCCTTGCTATATAAAGGGGGGAGGGGGTGTGCAAACTCCCTAGCTCCCCCATGTGGAACTAAAGGAGGAGAGGGAAGGGGGGATTCGGCCGAACCCCCATGGGCTGGCCCCCCTCCTAGTCCAACTCGGACTAGGGGGCCCAAGCCCCCCTTTCCTTGGTGGTGCGGCTCCCCCTCTTGGGCCCTCTTAGGGCCCATGTAGGTGGGAGCCCCCTTTTCCTTTATTTAATTAATATTAAATTAATATAAAATATAATTAATTCATAATTAATATATTTAAATACTATTTAATATCCCGTGACTCCGAAACAATTTTCGAACCACCCGAACAACTTTCGGACATTCTTGGAACCCTTCCAGACCTTCCCGGAACTCCGTCCGGACCACCGGAACTCTTTCCGGATCATTTCTCTCTCTCCAACAAAAATCTATATTATTCCAGAACCTATCTCCTGGTGTCATTAAGACCTTAAGTTTGTTACGCTACGGTTCGAGAACAATCCAGACATGGTCGAGACACTCCGCTCACCAATGACCGTCAGGGATACCTGGATGTATATGACGGCCCCTGTGCATTCCACGAATATCGTCGTTGAACCATGAATATGATATTCATTCCCTTTGTTTCTGCGATACTACCTTGTCCGAGATATGATTGTAGACACACCGATGTCTTTGTTGTATCTCGATACCGACGAAGGATATTAACTCGTCTGTGATATTACATCTCCATGACCTAGTCATAAGCTGCGCAGCTATATAGATGCAATCTCACCGAGTCGGCCCAGAGTATCTTTCCATTACAAGAATGAACAAATCCCGCTCTTGATCCAAATGTCTCGATGCTCTTTCGGAATACCCAAGATGGACACTGTTATTGTCATGCTATATAAGACACAACGTTTGATGCTCTCAAAGCACCCCTACGAAGCATCAATAAGTACGGTCTCATGGTCTAAGGAATAAGCTATCTATTCTTATCTATTGCAAATGACAAACATCGTAATACGATCTTATTGCAATACTTTGCGTATGTCCATCACCTTATTCAACTAATAAGATGACCCCATTGTCAACCGACTTCATTGTCCTTGATCGGGAATCTCGATCAACTGTTGCCCAATGGACTAGTTCATATAGAGGCTAACTAGGGACCTGGTTGTCTATGTATCACACGTGTATTAATAATTCCGATTAATACAGTTATAGCACAATACACAAACCTATTATAAACTTATGAGATAATGCAATAAATACTACTTATTTATTTGCCTCTAGGGCATATCTCCTTCAGGCATAAGGTTCCTGGCGTCACGTTCCTGGCGGGAACACTTGGCGGCGTGGGCAAGCAGATCGCCGTCGGTCGCGTCACAAGGTATGGCGGCCACAGCTACGTCAACTCGGATGAGTCCTGGCTCCCGGCGGACGTACCTTATCGGATGCGCAATCGTACCGATCGGAGAGATCGACGTCTTCATCGTACGGCCTACCGCGTTTCTACAACCCCACCCACCAACCCTTCGACCAAGCAGTCGACCGATAAGATGGATCTGAATCCGCCTTCTCCCAGGAGTCGACCGAATCTGATTTCCACTTCGTCAGAGTTGTCGGACTGGGATCCGACTCCGAGCCGGAAAACAACGATCCTGAATCAATCCTTCCCGCTCTCCAGGAGGATGCGATGTCAGACGCCGGATCCAAATCTACCGTTCAAGTCAACGTAGACTCTGACTCTGATGATGACGCTAGTCTCTTCGAAGAGAAGATCAAAAGCCGCTTTTCCAGTGATAATCCGGCTCTTTCAGAGGGCACATCAAATACTGATGCGCCTGACAAGCTGGCTATGATGGTTGTCGTTGGTCACGAGTCAACCCCGGTTGCTTCTGAAACGCAAAACAAACCGGTGGAAGATGTCGGCGACACCACTGCCGGTCAACTCATTGACGGTTCCGACAAGGTGTGCGCAAAGAAGAAAACTGGCTTCGAGAAAGGCGGCAGCAGCAAACCCACGGATTTTCTCTCCGTCATCAAGGAAGTAGAAGAGATTATGCACACTCCGGTGAACAAGGACACCCCACTCGACGAAGTGGAAGAGCTTAGGATTAACATGCTTAAGCACTCTGACTTCCTGCGCAAAAGGGAGGAGCATGTTGAGAGCCTTGCAAAGAAGATCGAGAAAGAACAGGAGAAGATCTCGGCTAAAACAAGCCGGCAGCTCTTCGAGGAAAAAAGGTCATCAAAAAACCGCCGTGACAAGGAGCCGCCAACACGTGCAACAACAGCGGCTCAAGATCTCGGGTTCGACTGGCGCACGGCACCACAGCGCGTGGACAGAAGGGGAGATGTCATCTTCTGCACCCCCATCCTTAACGCCGCCGCCGTGCTAGACACCCTAGACGACAAAACTTACACGGTGGAGGAAAAGTTGGCCAATGCAAGACACTTCGTGAGCAAGGCCCTCGAACAACAAGCTCGCGCTGACTCCTACGGCCACATGGCGGATGCTCGCGGGGGAGACTAGAGTCCAAGTCAGGAAAGTGCAAAGCCGCACCTGGCGCTGACCCCGAAGGCCCGTCCGGCTCTAGTAGCCATGGCGACAAAAGGAAAGCAACGCCACCTCCAAAGAAGACGCCACCGCCAAAACCAAGGCGGGACGAAAATTCAAGGACATGAAGCAGAGGAGACCTGCCACCTCCAGCCCAGCCAAGACGCGGCAATGGCGGCAGCCGAGACAATGGACAGCCGCATAGAAAAGATGTCGGTAACGACCCTCCCAGGAGAGGTCGAAGCCGGTCTCCGCAGCGTAGCACCGGCAACAAGAGGAGGGAGGCAGCAAAAGGACCCAGGCGCAGAGTAAGACGGGCAGCGCAGGACGAGCCAAACGCAAACAGAAGCGTACAGCAGCTCGATCCAAAAGACGCGCGACATCGCCTACAAGACATAGCAAGAGGAAAGGAGCCGCTATATTCTAGGCCAAAGTGCTTTGGCGACGCCATCCGCAGAGAACCGTTCCCTAAGGACATGACATCAGTGTCTAAAAATTGTTCTAGGTACAACGGCCTCGTTAAGCCGGATTCATGGCTAGCCGACTATGCCATGGCCATAGAAATTGCCGACGGAAGCAGTCATATTGCCGTCCGCTACCTACCTCTCATGGTGGAAGGCACGGCAAGGGCTTGGATCGACAACCTTCCAGAAAAGTCTATCCACAGTTGGTACGACATGGAAAAGGTTTTCTCCCAGCACTTCCAAGGAACATACAAGCGTCCAAATACCTACACGGATTTACAACGCTGTATTCAAAAGCCGGACGAAACCATGACAAACTTTGTCAGCCGCTGGATCTCCGAAAAGGCCAACTGTCATGGTGTCTCGGACGCACAGGCTATCCATGCCTTCGACACAGGCCTGCAGAAGAAGTCCCTGCTCCGTCATCGGCTCGTTCGCGAGCAAATCACGGACCTTGGCGAGATGCTCAATCTAGCCGCCCAATATGCGGCGGCGGATTACGAGCGAGGATGACGCGGCCGCCAAGAAAAAGAAACCATATCCGAAGGTCAAAGAATCTCTCGTGTGCTTTGTCGGCACACCTTCGGCTAAGGCGGATAAGGCGGAGATGCGCGAACTCAACACAACAATGCCGGATGTTCCTCAATACTTGAATTGGTCCGAGGCGGCGATCACCTGGGACCGGTCCGACCACCCTGATCACGTTCCTCACCCAGGCAAGTACGCCCTTGTCGTCGATCCCATTGTCGACAACTTCAGACTCACAAAGGTACTCATGGATGGCGGCAGCAGCCTCAACATCCTATACTACGACACACAAAGCCGTATGAACCTGTCAGAGGATCAGCTTGACCACAGCAACCTCACTTTTCACGGCATAGTACCCGGCAGCCAAGAAAAGTCAATGGGGAGCATTAGGCTGAAGGTAACTTTTGGACCAAATGAGAACTACCGCTCAGAGTTCCTCCGGTTCGAAGTTGTCCCCTTCAAGAGCGCCTATCATGCAATCTTCAGACGACCGGCTTTCGCCAAATTCATGGCAAGGCCGTGCTACATATACAACAAGCTCAAGATGCCGGGAGAAAACGGAACCATCACGATTTCCGGCAACTTCAAGAAAGCCAAGGAGTGTGAGTGTGGCATGGCCGCCTTCGCAGAAGCCGTCATCCACAAGGAAGAACTCGCACTACTTGAGGCGGATTCAGACAACTCCATGCCCAAGCCAAAGATTGATGTCAAGAAGACCTTTGAAGCTTCAGAAGACACCAAGAAGGCGGACCTCATCCCAGGCGACAAGTCTAAGCAAGTTGTCATCGGCTCCAACCTTGAGAGCAAATAGGAAGGCGCGCTCGTCGAGTTCCTCCGTGAGAATCGGGACATCTTTGCATGGTCGCCATCCGACATGCCTGATGTACCAAGGGAACTTGCCGAGCACTCATTCAACGTCATAAAGGGATCCAAGCTGGTGAAGCAAGCAACAAGACGCTTTGGAGATGAGAGACGCAAGGCTATAGGAAAGGAGATAAATAGGCTGAAGGCCGCCAATTTCATAAAAGAAGTTGTACACACCGATTGGGTGGCAAATCCTGTACTTGTTCCAAAGAAGAATAAAGAGCTGAGGATGTGTATCGACTATACCGGTGTTAACAAGTGTTGCCCAAAGGATCCCTTTGCGCTACCTAGAATTGACCAAGTCGTAGACTCCACAGCAGGCTCCGAGCTACTTTGTTCTTTGGACGCCTACTCGGGATACCATCAAATCAAGATGAGGGAGTCAGATCAGCTGAAAACATCTTTCACCACTCCATACGGGACTTTCTGCTACATCACGATGCCTTTTGGCCTGAAGAATGCAGGGGCAACATACCAGCGATGTATGCAAAATTGCCTGCACGAACAGATCGGCCGCAATGTTCACGTCTACGTAGACGACATTGCGGTAATGTCGAAAAAGAAGGCAGATCTCCTAGAGGATCTGGAAGAAACTTTTCAAAATCTCCGGAGGTACCAGATGAAACTCAATCCCGCCAAGTGTGTTTTCGGCGTTCCAGCCGGCAAGCTACTCGGATTTATCGTCTCAGAACGAGGGATCGAGGTTAATCCGGAGAAGATCAAGGCCATCCAAAACATATCCAGACCTACTTGTCTGAAGGACGTGCATCGCCTAGCCGGATCGGCGGCAGCCGTCAGTCGCTTCATAAGCCACCTAGGGGAAAAGGCAATGCCTCTCTACCGACTATTGAAGAAATCCACAACTTTGAGTGGACAGCAGAGGCAGATGCCGCCTTACATCAACTTAAGGAGGCCCTCATATCCGCTCTGATATTGGCAGCACCTTGATCGCAGGAACCAATGCTGCTATACATCGCGGCAACTGGAGCAGCTGTCAGCGTTGTCTTGGCTGTGGAAAGAAAGGAGAACGAAGCCACGACGTCTGAGCAACGACCGGTTTACTTCATCAGTGAAGTATTCTCCGCCTCCAATCAGAGGTATCCACATTACCAAAAGCTGGCTTATGGTGTATTGTTCGCCGCCAGAAAGCTTAGGCATTATTTCCAGGAACACACAGTGACAGTAGTCAGCAAGGCACCGTTGGGAGACATAATCAACAATGCAGAGGCAACATGTCGAGTTGCCAAATGGGGCATCGAGCTTGCCGCCTTTGATATAGTCTATAAACCACGTACCGCCATTAAGTCTCAAGCGCTTGCAGATTTTGTTGCCGACTGGACAGAAGCCATGGAGGAAACAGTACACCCCGAGTCAGAATATTGGGGAATGCACTTTGACGGATCAAAGATGCTCAAGGGCTCGGGGGCTGGAGTCGTACTACGCACACCCAAAGGCGACAAGCTCAGCTACGTGTTGCAAATTCATTTTACAACAACCAATAACTTTGCCGAGTACGAAGCTCTGCTTCACAGGTTGCACGTGGCAAACGACCTCGGCGTCAAGAGAATCCCCTGTTATGGTGACTCAGACTTGGTCGCACAACAAGTAAGCGGAACATGGGATGCGAAAAGCGCGACAATGGCGGCATACAGGGCCAAAGTTGACGAATTCGCAAAAAACTTCGCGGGCTACGAAGTCCGGCATGTTCCAAGAGCTGAGAATGAGGCGGCAGACACACTTGCCAGACTAGGGTCAGAACGCAAAAAGGTACCAAAAGATATTTTCCTGGAACATTTGCACAAGCCGTCCATTAAGGGCGCCTATTTGTTGGACCCCGATGCAGAAGAACCGGTAGAAGCGGCAAGTCTCGCTGTCTACTCGATATAGCCGTATTGGACTGTCCCATACCTCGATTTTCTAATCGACAGCAAGTTGTCGGAGGACGATGAGGTGCTAAAAAGGCAGATCATAAGACGAGCCAAGGCATTCACAATAAAAAAAAGGCGAGCTATATAAGCGAAGCACGTGCGGTATCTATCAGCGGTGCATACAGCCAGAAGAAGGCCAGGAAATTCTGAAAGACATACATATTGGCACCTGCGGGCATCATGCTTCCGCCAGGTCTATCATGTCGAAAGCTTTCTCCCAGGGATTCTACTGGCTTACCGCCAAAGAAGACGCCGAGCACATCGTAAAAACATGCAAAGGCTGCCAACTGTACGCCCGCCAACCTCACTTGCTGGCATAAGAGCTCAGGACAATTCCAATCACCTGGCCGTTCGCGGTCTGGGGCTTAGACATGGTTGGTCCATTCAAGAAGGCGAGTGGTGGGTATACCCACCTATTGGTCGTTGTCGACAAGTTCACCAAATGGGTCGAGGCCAAGCCGATCAGCAAACTTGTCGCACGAACATCCACCAATTTCCTCTGGGGAATTATCTCTCGGTTTGGAGTTCCACACAGCATTATCACTGATAATGGCAGCAACCTATCTCAAGGCGACATAGAAGAATACTGCAGTGATCTGGGTATCCGGCTTGATTTGGCATCCGTGTCACACCCTCAATCCAATGGACAAGTAGAGCGTACAAACGTCTTAGTCCTCTCAGGACTTAAGCCTCGTCTCGAAGCTCCGTTACACAGGGCAGCCGACGCTTGGGCAGAAGATACAGTTCGTACTCTGGAGTTTGCGCACAACGCCAAACAGATCTACCGGCTACACTCCTTTCTTCTTAGTGTATGGCGCGGAGGCGGTGCTACCTACCGACATGAAATACGATTCCCCAAGAGTTCAAGCCTACATCGAGCAAGACATAGAAGGTGCAAGACAGGATAGCCTAGACCTGCTAGACGAAGAAAGAGACGTTGCTCTACATCGCTCCGCCTTGTACCAGCAACAACTCTGTCGCTATCATAGCCGGAGAGTGCGGAAGCGAAGCTTCAGAACAGGTGACCTGGTTCTCCGCCTAATTCAAGACAGAAAAGGCTTGCACAAGTTATCCCCGCCATGGGAAGGACCGTTTATAGTCACAAATGCGTTGCTCAATGGTTCCTACTACCTAGCCGACATCCGCGACGAAGAGGAAAAGAAAAGGCGCAAGAAGGCGGCGGGAAGAAGGGGAACCAAGCGCAAAACAGGCATTGACGATCCGTTCGAACAAACAAGACGACCTTGGAACATTGAGCAGCTACGTCCTTTCTACACTTAGCAATTTATAATTGTAATAAGTTATATATGATTATGAAATAAAAGTCTATGGTTCCTCATCTTTGTTGAGAAGCATGCCATCTTTTGTCTTTTCTTACAGTCATATACCACCTATGTATCTAAGTTACCTTTTTTCTAGCTCCGTGCAAAGGTTCAAACTGGTAGATACTTGCAGCTTTCGAGCCAACCCAAAGCAAAAATCAACTTTTTGCGCCGCCTAATTCCTTTACCACTGATTACTTATATGTGGTCCGCCTAGTAGTATGTCTTTGGCACCAACATGTTGTCTTTGGTTTCTGATCCTAAACACATGGTTTAGCCCTGGTTGTTTCAGCTAAAGTTTCCGGCTGAGGTTCGCCAACATACAAACAGTCAAGCATATAAGTCAGGGTAAAATTAAGGCGGGCCATATAAAATAAGGCAAAATAAAACTTGTCGGCTAGCTCCCCGCCTAGCAGAACATCTCCAAAAATATACACAAAATATTACAAGTTGAGTTTATACTGTTTCAGGGGCAGGAAAGGGCTGACAATCATGTCGGAAAAGGAGACAAGAAAAGGAAACTACATCTCGGGGGGCGCCTATATCAGGCTTGGGGGCTGACAACTTCAGCCCCAGAGCTGTCACTCCCCTCCGCCTCGGCCGTGCCGGCAGCTCCAGCTTCTCCAGCGACAGGCACAGGATGGCGCCGGTAGAAGATCGAAGTGTCAACCATGTCGGCAACACGCGTGGCGTAGCCGGCAACATTGTCCAGCACAGCGGCCGGCTCGACCTCGCTGCCGTCTTCATAAGTAGACGGCATGCCTTCGGTGACGGCTTCTATCTCCGCCTCGGGGTAGTGCGTCATGAAGAGTCCCAGCGCAGTCTTGGCACCACCCCGCGCCGCCGATTTCAGCGAGCTCTTGTGTAGCTTTGTAGCTTGCTCCAACATATTGGGCACATCGCTGAACTCGGACGGCTCCTAGCAGCCGGAAGAGATGAAGAACTTGGCGGCAAACCGCTTGGACGCCGCCAATGTCTCGGTGATCAGCTCGCCCTGACGCGCAAGGCGATCTAGGCGGGGGTTGACAACCTTGTCGTCGCCGAAGCCGGCAGGAACTGTATCAAAAAATAAAATCGTCAGTTTAGCTCAGGCTAAGCAAAATGACAAAAGCAAATGAGGAGTGAGAAATTACCAAGGACCGAGTTATGGAAGGCGGACAGCTCAATCATATGAGCTGCCACCGTGTCCTCGACAGTTTGGGCGCGAGAAGTCTACTTTGATATCTCCTCGGCAGCCGCCTTCTCCGCCTCCGCCAATTTCTTGCGCAGGCTATCCAGCTCACCAGTAAGCTGGCTAGATTCCTGCGCAAACTTCAGCTGCTGGGCCTCCATCTCCTTCTGGTGCTCGTCCTTCATCGCCAAGTAGGCGGCCGCCAAATCGGAAGCTTCATTCATAACAGCTTGCATATCAGTGGACGCCTTCAAAATATCCTGGGCGTGATCTAGCAGTTCTACAATATGGATTCACTAGCTAAAAGATTGGCGGCAGCACAAATTGAAAGATGACTGAAGGCAAAAAAGAGTAATTCTACCTTCGTCTTTTTTGCGGGCCGCCTCCAATTCGGCAATCCGCAAGTCCTTGGCCTCGCAGTCCTTCTTCAGGTTGCGGCACCGTTGGTTTATCTCAAATTGGGAGGAGATAAGCTCAACGTTGGCGGACAGGAGGCCCTGCAGACAAGGACAAAGGCATATAGCATATTGTCAAAAAACCACTCAGCCGGCAGTCAATGTGTTCGACTTGCCATCTAAGTGCTCGAGGGAAGACTATGTATATGCCACAAAGTTAGAAAAACTTACAGAAAGGTCGTCCTCCAAGTCGGCGAACGCCTGGGAGGTGAAGTTGGCGAAAGCCAAGGCGGACTCCTTGGCCTCCTTAAACGTGGACCAAGGGTCCCTAACTTTGCCGCCTCCTGCAGCCGGGGCTGCCCTCTGCGTCCCACCGGCAACCGCCTCCGGCAGTTCCTCCTTGGCGGCGCGCGATTGAACGGCTTCATTGGTCGTAGCCTCTGCCGAGAGACTGGGAACGCTGGGTACGCGGCCAGCGGAGGAGGTCCTTGGCGGCGGACCGGAAGCCGAAGCCTGGGGCTGGCGGCGAGCATCGCTCATAAAACCGCCGGCCCGGGGCTGGGGAGTTGGCGGCACGGTAGCATGCGAGCTACCTTGAGGCCGCCTTCCCCTGGAAAGGAGCCTGGACGGCAATCTGGAAGTTGCCACCCGTTCCCTATCAATAAAGCAAGCACATCCATATGAATGCCAGCAATAGAGGGATTCGACGACTATTTAAGGCGGAAATGAGTACCTTCGAGGGATATTAATCCCCGTGTTCTCGTCGAGATCGACGAGCACCGGCTCTGTAGCCGATGCGGTCCGTTTCTTCCTCTCGGCATTGACCGTAGAGGAAGCAGCGTCGGACGCCTTGCGCTTCTTGGTTTTCCCGGCTTCCGACTCGTAAAAGTCGGGAGCCAGGTCATCCTCCCCCAGGGCAGAGATCTGAGGAAGAAGGCAAGTGTTAATAGGGCTCTAATTAGCCAGCAAAAGCTGTCAAAGAAGGGTAATGAGCAAGATACCTCAAGGGGAGGGTTGTCGTGGGTGTGCATGGGCACGCCTTCCGCCGCCTTCACCAGCCCTGCTTTGACAAGGCTGCGAAGTCGGAACGCCAGGTCGGCGGCCGGTAACCCCTCTTCACTTACGCGAAGAGAGGTTGTGGCAGTAGGCGAATACTGGCACATCTTGTGCGGGCTGTACCACAGGGGCAGTATCTGCCGGCTAAGCCAGCAGATGACGGTGTCCACCCCATCCAGCAAGGGGGGAGCCATCGTGCGGGTGAGGAACTCGATCCGCCTCTGAATCAGGCGGAATTCCTCCGTCAGCTTGGGCACCGCCTCGTCCCAGCATGGTCTGGGCATTGGCGGCGCATTGACAAAGTCCGGGACGCCAAATTGGCGCCCCGGTGCTGCCATGTCTTGGCAGTAGAAGAAGGTGGACGTCCAGCCCTTGACGGACTCGATGTATGGTATCTTGGGATACCATTGGCGTCCTTGGCGGCAGTTGAACGTGACACTGCCGCAGGTCGCCAGTCCGCCGTCCGACACGGTCTGACGCCGGCAATGAAAGCAATATCTGAAGAAGTCTAATCTAGGCCTAATACCTAGATAGCCCTCGAACATAGCTGTGAAGCCGGCTAAGACTAGAATGTTGTTGGGCGCTATATTATGGGGCTGGAGCCCATAGTGATCTAACACCTCGCTAAAGAAGGCGGAAGGCGGTAGCGCCATTCCCCTAACTAGATGGGAGGTGAGGATTACCCGCTCCCCGGCTTTCGGAGCCGGGATGACGTCTCCAAAGGCGGATCTCCATTGGCAGTCCTCCCGAGTTGGGAGGTAGCCAACGGCCTCCAGGTCTTGGAGCGCCTCTTCGTCGACTATGGAGGGAAGCCAATAGCGTGACCCGAGGTCAGCTGCTTCCTCCTCCTCGTCGACGGGAGCGCCTCTCGCCGCCGTCGCGGCGTCGGAAGATGAAGGAGCCGAAGAGACCGCCGCCGGCGCGCGCGCGGTGGGAGTTTGAGAGGTGACGGTGGCAACATTGCCCGTCGCCACTGTCGCAAGGCGCGACGCTGCGCCGCCCATCGCCGCCGCGGGAGAGGTTTCGGCCGTCGGGCCGCCGGGCGCTGCGGCAGGAGTGTTCTGGCCGGTGGACATCGCCGTAGGTGGAGGTCGTCGGAGAGGAATGCTCGCCGGAGTTCGCTCGGAGAAAGAAGCGGGAGAGTGGGAGAGCAAGAGCAGGGGTGCAGAAATGAACCTCTCGGCTCCCTATTTATAGGTCCAGGCGTTGCTTCCTGTGCAACGACATTTTTAGTCGGACACGTGTCCAGCATCCGCTGCGACGCATGATCGCACGATCTCCACGCCTCCTCTTTTCCAGCGATTTGTCCGTGAGCCGCCTAGCGATGTCCGTCAAAAAATATGCTCGGCAAAATTGCGAGTTAGCCGTCTTTTCCCATGTTGGATAAAGGCGGCCGTGTGTCAATATCGGGACACACATGCCCCATTGATTTTCAGAATGGTTCAAGTCCTACAGCCGCCAACATTGACGAATGAAGTATCAAGAAGGAGTCGGCGCCTGGAGAACTTCAACCTTTCTGGGGGATAATGTTGGGGATATATCAACTAGGGGTATCTCCAACATGGATCAATCCGGCTAGTCCAGGGTGGCCCAAGGGTGGTAAGGCTGAAGCCTGCCGGGCGGCCCAGATAGCTGATGTATAAGGAAGTAGGCGGACGGTCCAAGGAAGGCGGAAGGCCGAAGCCCATCAAGCAACCAAGACCAAGACGGAAGGCGGCAACTAAGCCAGCAAGGTCTAGGACTCTGATTACTTGCCGGACAAGTACTTCCCTTGTATCCTGTGGGCTGGCCGCCTATATAAGCCGGCCACCAGAGGCCTTTAGGGCCAGGCTCATCATACACATTGTAACCTGTTCACGGCTATTGCCTCATAGTGAATTATAGCATCACGTAGAATCTCGCCACCGTTGCGGGATCTGAAGCTGGGTAAACTCGCTGTGTTCAATCCCGTCCTCGACGACACCAACCTTCTTCCCCACAATCCATACGTAGGCTAGAGGACCCCCGTCTCCTATCAATTATGCCGATACCACGACACAAAATGACACCCATTTTATTTTCACAAAGAGTAGTACATATTTGATGGATAATACCTAAATATGAGTATTTTCCTTGCTTTCTATCTAAATTCGCCTCTTTAATTGACTTTATGACAATTTTCCGGAACTAATTCAAATTTGAACAACAACTGTATGATAGTTTGCTATGAAATTCTTACAAAAATAATTTTAAGGTACATAAGTAGTAGTTACAACATAGAACCGTCAATAGATTTGAAAAATTCGACCACTTTTGATGAATAGCCATGCTCTCTATTTTGACCGTTTTTTGAAAGAAATAAAAAATATGAAAAGTACTCAAAAAAAGAAACCCTTTGACATGTAGTCCTTTTACATGTACTAGTTTATAGGAAAAATGATAAACATGATTTTTGGCAAACTTTTTCAAAACAAAACTTCACAAAAATGTCAATCATCTATAAACATGTGTAAGTTTCAAGATAAATGACCAACGTATGACCATTATCATGTCACAGTTTGTGATAAAGTAACCATATTCATCACATATGTTTGTCATGGTATGGGAAACAACATCGCCGAAGCAATTTTAAAAATTCGTTTTCGAAATATCATTTTTTATTTTTTTAAGTGCAAAAACTGACTTTTTTGTGAAGCAAGTACATAAAATATGGTCCAAAATGACACCCATTTAATTTTCACAAAGAGTAGTACATATTTTATGGATAATACCTGAATATGAGGATTTTTCTTACTTTCTATCTAAATTCGACTCTTTAATTGACTTTATGTTAATTTTCCGGAGGCAATTCAAATTTGAACTACAACTGTGTGATAGTTTGCTATGAAATTCTTACAAAAATAATTTTAAGGTACACAAGTAATGGTTACAACATAGAACCATCAATAGTTTTTAAAAAATCAACCACTTTTAATGAATAGTCATGCTCTCCATTTTGACCGTTTTTTAAAAGAAATGAAAACAAATATGAATATGTACTCAAAAAAAGAAACCCTTTGGCATAGAGTCCTTTTACTTGTACTAGTTTATAGGAAAAATGATAAACTTGAGTTTGGTAAACTTTTCAAAACAAAACTTCACAAAAATGTCAATCATCTATAAACATGCATAAGTTTCAAGATAAATGACCAAGGTATGACCATTATCATGTCATAGATTGTGATAAAAGTGCCCATATTCAGCACATATGTGTGTCATGGTATGGAAAACAACGTCGCCGAAGCAATTTTCAAAATTCTTTTTCAAAATATCATTTTCCATTTTTTAAGTGTCAAAAATGACTTTTTTGTGAAGCAAGTACATAAAATATGGTCCAAAATGACACCCATTTAATTTTCACAAAGAGTAGTACATATTTGATGGATAATACCTGAATATGAGGATTTTACTTGCTTTCTATCTAAATTCACACTTTATGCGTATTTATGTTGGTTCTTGTTTGTTTTAAAAGACATTATTCATTATGGAAATGATGACATGTGTGTCATATTTGGATTCCTCTCATTTTTATGATCGATATAGACATTTTATTTAGTAAATTCTGATGTACAGATATGAAGATATGAATTATTTCTTTTTAAATGGAAAAGACAAAACTAAAATAAAATAATTGATTATTATTATTATTCAAGTATTACTAAACATAGTTATTTTGTTCATTCAAATCTTATTTTTAAAATTTTAAATATTAAAAAGTATAATATCTCAAATAAGGGTTAATATGATTGATATCATACTAATAGCAGCAAAGTATGACATCTCAACTGCAATCTCATTTGAATAGAACTCAATAGTTAAGCGTGCTTGGCCTGGAGCAATCTGAGGATGGGTGACCGTCTAAAAAGTTTGACTAATGGGGGATAGTTGAGGTAAGATTAAGATGTGTGTGATATGAGATTAAATATATGACTAAATTGGAATTGAAATAATAATAAGTAAAAAAACGTTAAAAAAATATATATTTTTTAAAAAATAGAGTTATGAGCCCGACGGCAATGTCGTTGGTGTAGCTATGAGCCCGACGACATTTGCGACACCGACGACAACAGAGTGAGCCCGATGTTATTATTATTATTCAAGTATTATTAAACATAGTTATTTTGTTCATTCAAATCTTATTTTTAAAAGATTAAGATGTGTGTGATATGAGATTAAATATATGACTAAATTGGAATTGAAATAATAATAAGTTAAAAAAACGTTAAAAATATATATATTTTTTTAAAAATAGAGTTATGAGCCCGACGGCAATGTCGTTGGTGTAGCTATGAGCCCGACGACATTTGCGACGCCGACGACAACAGAGTGAGCCCGATGTTATTATTATTATTCAAGTATTATTAAACATAGTTATTTTGTTCATTCAAATCTTATTTTTAAAATTTTAAAGATTAAAAAGTATAATATCTTAAATGAGTATTAATATGATTGACATCGTAGTAATAGCAGCAAGGTATAACATCTCAACTGGAATCTTATTCCTATAGTGTTATTCCTGTAGCGATGGATTACACACCGACCGTGCTAGCCCGACGGCCACCATCAGGCTACGTGTACGCCCGACCGTCGGGCTACGTGTACGTCGAGGGTTTCCTATGTGAGCCCGACAGCGGACTGTTATTCCTGTAGTGGTGGAGTAGGAGCACCAAAGGTCGGCGTTAGCTAGAAGCATACCCTGCTGTCGATATAACGTTGAGTTGAGATATACACACACGCATCGTCATTTTTTTAATAAAGGGCATTTTATTATTCATAACATCATAAGGATACACATTATATCTTATCCGGCATCTGTATAATTAGGATGCACATGGCTTAAGCAAACCAAAATTATGAAAAATAAACGACAATATACAAAAATCGTGGAGAGCACGTAGAACGCCTATGCAACAGGAGGGCCAGCGTGGAGAGATTTCGGCAAAAAAGTGTGAAATCCCACAAGAGTGTAACAGCTTGTCTCTTTTGAGAATAAGTAACTACTAGCAAAATGTCCGTATGGTGCTACGGATCAACTATATAATATCTGAACGAACTTGTACAGGACAATTTGTTCTTCACAGTGTGTTACATTCTCATGTAGAAACCAACCATGTATAGTCTTTATGGTATATGCTAGGTCTAGCTAAACTTCTCCTTCGCCGCCTCTTCTGTCACGTACAACATTATATATTACCTAGACCTACCTAACATATATCACTTAAAACTATATACGGTTGGAATATAGTGGCTGATATGTTGACCGTCATGAATCATGATAAAACAGGCAAATGTAGATGGTCAAATTGCAGGGGAAGTCCCACATCTTGTGGATGATGGACTATCCATTTTTAAATATACGGCCGATACAATTCTGTTTATTGAACATGACCTAGATAAGGCAGCGAATCTAAAATTAATGCTATCAACATTCGAGCAATTATCTGAGTTTAAAATTAATTTTTATAAGAGTGAATTATTTTACTTTGACGGATGCAGCCTACTGCTCAATATGCCAAAATATTTGGTTTGTGGGCAGGTTCATTTCCCTATTATGTATTTGGGTATACCAACACATTATAGGAAACTGACAAATGCTAAATGGAAACACGTCGAGAAACGTCTTCAAGCAAGGTTGTCCGGCTGGAAAGGAAAATTATTATCTCTTGGTGGGAGGTTGGTTCTCATTAAGTCAATACTCACTAATATGTATTGTATATGATATCGTTCTTCCAGTTACCCAATAGGGTCTTACATAGATTGGATTATTTCCGATCCTAATTCTTTTGACAAGGGGATAGAGAAAAAGAAATATAGACTAGTCAAGTGGAGTGCTGTTTGCCGACCTACAGATCAAGTAGGACTCGATATTCATCACCTTTCATGTTAAGAATTCAGCACTTCTTGGTAAGTAGTTATTTAAACTACTCACTGAGGATGGGTGTCTGACAAGTGACAAACACTCCTTAAACGAAAATACATTGGCACGAAAGCGGTATCACTGATATATTGGAAACCTGATGATTCCCACTTTTGGGCTAGCCTAATGCAAAGAAGCATTTCTTCAGTTATTGTTGATGGTAGGGAGATTAGATTTTAACATGATAAATCATTATGTAATACCACGTTGATAGCAACACGGATAGCAGCATGTCCGCGACTAAGCACTTATCTAACTTGACGATTGGGCTGCTAATTTAGCCTAGCCTAATAAAATCTTTATTTCTATAGTAATCATTTCTTTTTGAAGATTAATTTTCTTTATTGATACATGTTACATGTCTTCACATCGTTGACGTTGGTGATACTGTTCTCCTTGCCTCATCAGGCACACCGATACGATTTGTGTCGCGAATCTGTTCAGTCTGCCGGTTGTGACCCTGATGCGCACGCCTTTTCAATTGATGTCACATGCTCATGTGGTTCTATCTGACCCCGCTCGTCGCAGCAGCAGGTTCATGGTGAAGCCACAACTTCCAGCGGTCGACAAAGCAGTGTGTACTCCAAAAGAAAATTGGGCTCGGCGTTAGAGATATGCCCTGGTGCAAGTGTAGAAAAGAATTCACGACCACCTACAACTCTCCGCTCTCTGGAACCGACGGGTTCAGGACCCTCTTCGGACTGAATTTGTCGTCCATGATAGCAGCGGATAAAGTTTCGATTGGCTTTGCTGGTCAGGGGTAGCGATTTCCCGCTACCGACAGCATTGGAAGTCTCCGTCTGATCTACTTCCTGGGGCTAGACCGTGCCACATAATCGTATTTTGAAGTAACGATGATCTATCTCTATGTGAGATTGAACATGATCTCGATGCTCACAAGCTACAGTACTTTTCTTTTGTTACTAGGTTCTGACTTACTATTTCTTTTATCGTCGGTACCATATTTGCTTCTCCTATATCAATAATACTATCATCAAACCGAAGTGAGTATCCAAAGATGCACCTCGTCATGCTTCCATTAATTTAGTCGTCCGTAAGCAAAGTCTTCACTTTGTCTTGTAGCGTAGAATGCAGTCTGTGTGTAGAAGCACCAGATAGTTCTGTACCTTAATTTGGCGAAGCAGGACTAATGCGATTCCTGAACTGCCGCCATGGCGTGCACAGAAGCTGTGATGTCACTGCATAAGTGCGTCTTGCCAGTTGAATTGAAAATCTTAGTACTGTATGTTATTTCTTCCCCACGTTTACAACCTCTGTACACTCAGAGTACATACCTTTCTTTGACTCCTCCCTCAAAATAGGCTAATAACTAGGACAACTAATATAAAGGAAAGAATGTGAGTAAACCAGAAGAATATATCTTTTTCTCTGAAATGAAGTGTGCATCATCTTTTCTTTGGTTGTATTATTGCTACTTAGATCTGAAAACTAATTCCCTCTTTCTTTCAGGCTGATGGTGACTGCTAACTCAGTGGCAGAGGCTGCAAGTGCGCGCCTAGCCGGTTCGGGTTCGAGTCCGGCTGTGCGGAGACATACTCGAATAAGCCGGACATCTCACTTACCTAACAACGTAAAGTTTAGGGAGGGATCATTCCCTCCATTAACCATGTTTTAGTACATTTTTTAGCATTCAGTATTATATTTAATTGTTATCTTTGGCTTGAAGGAGAATTGTGATATAACGAGGTCTAAAAGGAGTGCAGATTTCGCACTCTCGAGCTCCAGTGATCTCACTACTTTAAAACAAATTCAAAGAAAAAATTAGAAGTATCAAACGAATCTGAAAAAATCATGCATGTTCGTAATGATATATCCTACAACACTAAATACTAATGCAATACTTTGCTTTTTAAGCTACAGAAAAATGACAAACATATAGATCTGAATATAGTAAACAATGTATAGTATCAAATTTCATAACTTTGTCATTTTTGTGTACACCATAATACAAATATTTTACACTGTAATTTTGCACACTTATAGCATACATCATTGGCAACATGCGAAATTGTTTTCAGATTTTTCCGAAGGGAGCACTAGAGCTCGGGAACATAAAGCATTTTCCTGGTCAAAGGACCTTTTTGTACACCGAGGTTAGGTTCTTCCAAACATGTATTTATTTCGTTGCAAGTTATGTGCTTAAGGGTGCCTGCCTTGTTGAACAAGGGATGATCTTTTCCCAATTATTTGGTTTATAATATTGTCTACTGTTAACATGCTCCTAGTAAATTATTTTTTGGATGATACAATTATATATATTATCATAGTTTCTAGTAGCATTTCATTTACTGCCAGTACTGATGTACTTAAACGGCACATTAAAAAGGATAATACTCTTGTTCTACACTAAAATTTTCGACGTGCACACGCCACACAGAGTACACACCTTGCTTTGGCTCCTCTCTTTCAAAATAGGCTAATAATTAGGATAACTTGAAGACAAAAATGTGGATAAATCGAAAGAGTGCATCTTCTGCTCTAAATAACGTGGGCATGATATGTGTTTGGTTGTAAAGTATTGTTGCTACTTAGATCTGAAATTAATTGCATCTTTATTTGATGCTGATGTTGGAATCGACTATAAATCTATTGCTAGGTTTGTGGGTAGAAAATTCAAAATATGATATTCTGAACATTGTTAGTTCATTTAATGAAGCATTTGGAAGATGAGGAATGGTATTATATTGAATTGTCATCCTTGGCTTGAAGCCGGCGTAGGTACTAATTCCGAGCTGAGTGAAACATTGGAAGACCATCGTTATAGAAAGTGCATTGGAGAAGACAACTTTTTTTTAAGGAGAAGACAACATTTTTATCGCCTATCAATGGAGTCCTATAGGCACCTTTACTACTTGGCTAAATTGTGTCCAGCCCGATGGCTGAAGGGCCTTATGAAGATCTACATGGGGTTCATCCATCAAATCGTCTTTGTAATTTTCCTCAAAGGAAAAGTTGGCTAGTGATACGACGTCGACGACGCCGGCGTCAACGCTGGGACTGTACTGAAGTCACCCATAACAATCTTAGCCAGCGTTCGATGCGCCAAAACACATTGAAAATTTGCTCTGGTTTTATGTCCACTTAAGCTTTTTTTAGCTATCATTTTGTAGAATTATGCGAGTAGTAGTAACCAAAAAAGTTTATTCAAATTTAGTTACACATGTTTTGTGCAGTGTTTCATGTCGAAAGAATGGAACCGAGATAGATGCCCATACTGCCAAAGCATAAATTAACTGGACGATAGGAATTACAAACAGATTCGTACAGATCAAGATTTAGAATACCCAAAATAAGTTTCTTTGATTTGTTAAAATATGCCTACATCCACATTTGACAAATTTAAAACACTTGTTTTGGGATGGTGGGGTAGGTGTCAATCACATATTTCTGCCTACATCCATAATTGTTAAATTGCATCTTTCTTCATGCTGATAATGGAATCGGCTATAAATTTATTGCTAGGTTTGTGGGTAGAAAAGTCAAAATATGACATTCCAAACATCGTTAGTTCATATATTTTATGAAGCATTTGGAAGATGAGGAATGGTATTACATTTAATTGTCATCCTTGGTTTGAAGACGGCGTGGGTACTAATTCCAAGCTCAGTGAAACATTGGAAGATCTTTATAGACCGTGCACCCGAGAAAACAACATTTTATTGCCATATCAACGACTGCTTAAGGCACCTTTACTCCTTGGCAAAATTGTGACAGCCCCATGGCTGAAGGAATCTACATGGCGGTACGTGCACCGAATCCTCTTTGCAGTTTCGTCGAAGGAAGAAGTTGACTGGTGCTAGGGCATGGACGACATCGACGTCGGCCTTGGAGACTATGCTGAAGTCACCCATAGCAATCTTAGCCAGCGTCCGATGCGCCAAAAGGCATTGAAAACTTGCTCTGCTTATGTCTCCATTTCAGCTTTTTAGCTACAGAACGTGTAGCCATTCAGGTTTCATTTTGAAGAATTATGCAAGTAATAGTAACACAAAAAGTTTGTGCAAAACTGATCGCTTTTGAAAAAGCGATCCGTAGCAACGCACGGGCATTGAAAACTTGCTCTGCTTATGTTTTGTGCGGTATTTTATTTCGAAGTAATGGAACGAAGATAGAGGTTAAGGCTGTGCAAAACTGAAAACAGTCCAAACCGTCTCAAACCAGTTAATGCACCTAGTTCATTTTCTTTCCCAACAGTCCAAAGACCCAAATTTTCAACAGGTTTAGTTAAAAAATAACCTAGGCCCAAAACGGTTAAACCAGCAAATCATTTTTGCCCAAATAGAGGTCCATATTTCTCTTTAAACAATGTAATCCTTGCAAAGACAAAAACGTACCAAAAAGAACAAGGAAAACATGTCAACAAGATATGTAATGGCCCATACAACACGTATAGAGGAACCAAATCAACAGGGATTGTCAATTGACTCAATAAACTCTGAGCCGAAAGCCCGTAACTCAATAGAAAGGCCACTAACACCAGTAGCCCAAGAATCAAAACCAACAAGCTAAGCATGAGGAAAACAACAAACTTACGTATTCATAACTCATAAGGCCCTAATTGACTGGACGATAGGAATTATAAACAGATTCGTATA
Organism: Poa annua; assembly: GCA_026929855.1. Lineage (NCBI taxonomy): Eukaryota > Viridiplantae > Streptophyta > Magnoliopsida > Poales > Poaceae > Poa > Poa annua. The sequence goes on from CM049430.1 coordinate 88,023,589, forward strand.
GATGAAGATTTAGAATATACCCAAAATACATATTTGACAAATCAAAGACACTTATTTTGGGACGGAGGGTAGATCTCACTCACATATTCGTGGAGGAGAATTCTCGAGAACGACTAGGGCCGAGCAAACTTTTAGTCACACGACCCGTAAGTCCATCTAAAATATCCATAATTTTGGCATTATTGTGGATAAAATTCAACTGGCTATACTAATGACACATACCATTACAAACCACACCTTCTAGACGGACTGTTAGGCCTATCTCCTTCAATTAACCCGCTGGGTTGCTCTTGTTCATGTCCTCGGGACAAGTGGCGGCACACTCTCCTCGTTTCTGAAGTAGTCGCCGGCGTCGACCTTCCCCTTGGTGATCGCGAGCCTCTTGAAGTTTCCTCCGAAGTACTTGTCACCCCACACCTTGGCTCTCTCGTAGCTGGTGACCCCGCCGACGATGGTGTTCTCCCCGATGTCGAGGTCACGGTAGTTCACGTACGCGGCCCTCGGGTTCTTGCTCACGAACGGCTCCATGAAGTTGTAGAGGCCCCTGATCCAGTTGGGGGCGTCCGTCCCGGTGGCGCCCGTCCAGAACGCGACGTACTGGATGTTGTAGAGGACGCCGCTACGGTGAGGGTACGGCGTGTCGCCGGCGGGGATGCTGCCGACTCTCCCGCCGTGAGGCTCCAGGATCATGATCCCCGCGCCTGCCTTGCTGAACCAGGGGAAGATCTTCTCCCAGGTGGACTTGGTGATGGCTTGCTTGACGTAGTCGGACTTGTTCTTGGTGAAGGTGGTGAGGCCGGTGGTGCGGTTGAGGAGCGTCTCGACGGGCGTCTTGGTGTCGCCCGAGTTGATGTACACCGTGGACTGCAGCCAGGTCATCTCCCGGCAGTCGGCGCGCGTCATGTTGAGCTCCGGGAACCGGCTGCTCATCGTCGACAGGAGCGCGGTGCAGTTGCCGAGATACAGGGACTGGAACAGGGCCGACTTGCTCTGCAGGATCACCCGGATGCTCAGCTCTTCTGGAAGGGTCGGCGCCAGCGTTTGCCATTTGGTCACGGCGTTGACGGCGCCCTGGTCGACGCTCTTCTGTATGTTGAAGAACGTCACTGTCGCTGGGACCGGCACGAGCCTGACCTTCCACGACAGCACGATGCCGAAGTTCCCGCCGCCGCCGCCGCGGATGGCCCAGAAGAGGTCCCTCCCCATGGCCTTCTTGTCCAGGAGCGACCCGTTGGCGTCGACCAGGGTGGCGTCCAGCACGTTGTCGGAGGAGAGGCCGTACTTGCGCATCATCAGGCCGATGCCCCCGCCGCTGAGGTGGCCGCCCACGCCGATGGTCGAGCACGCGCCCGCGGGGAACGCCAGCCCGGGGGCCGCCTTGGCGACGGTGTAGTAGAGCTCCCCGATGGTCGCGCCAGAGTCCACCCACGCGGTGGCCGCGCCACGGTTGACGCGCACGGCGCGGAGGTTCGCGAGGTCCACGACGGCGAACGTCTCGCGCCGCTCTGACCGGTACGAGAGGCCCTCGTAGTCGTGCCCGCCGCTGCGCACGCGGACGCGCACGTCGTGGCGGCGGCCGCAGCGCACGGCGGCCTGGACGTGGGAGGCGTTGGTGGGCGTGACGATGACGAGCGGTCTCACCGTGGTAGGGGTGAAGAACTTTGGGTTCCTGATGGAGGACTTGAGGACCGACGTGAAGGACGGCGAGCTCGGCGTGAACACGAGCTGGCTGGGGATGTTCGACGAGAGGCACCGGAGGAAGTCGCCGGAGGCAGCCATGGACGGAACGGGCCCTTCGTAGCAAGCGAGGAAGCAAAATGTGAGGAGGAGAGCCGTCCGTGTAGTGGAGGCCGCCATTTTCGCCGCTCGATTCCTCGATCTCGTGCTTATGGGCTTGTCATCAGCTCGTTATATAGGGCAGGCCATGCCCATGCGGATCCTGTTTCCATCGTAAGATCGTGTGGAGCGACGATGGACGACTTGTTTTTGAAACGTGCGCAAGAGTTTGTGCTAGGTGGCGGGAAAAGTCGTGGTCAACCCTTTTTGCGTTGGCCATCGTTGTCTATCCAGTTGCTTGCATTGGCCGGATTCTGGCTGGCATTCGTTAGATGTGAGCTTGATTTGTATAATTTCCATGAACGTTGTCGAGGACTCCATCTTTTTCTGCATACGGCGTTCGACGACTCGACGAAACCTCGGAATGACTAGTTTTGTTGAAAGTTGTCTACTTGCTGTGGTAACTAGTGGGGTTTTCTTTCCGTGTCTACAAACTTGCAGGGTTAGCTCTTTGCAAAGTGTTTTGACTAGCCTCGGAGTTGAGCAAGATCAGGATTGAAGCAACCAAATTTCATACTCACTCTTTGCAAAGTGTTTTGACTAGCCTCGGAGAGTCGGAGTTGAGCAAGATCAGGATTGAAGCAACCAATTTTCATACTCACAACTCTGTTTGGAGCTCGGATCGAAGTCCCGGCGGCCAATGGCAACCTGATATAATTCAACTGCCAGCAATGCCAGCCTCCGGTCCAAGCTAGCGACAAGTCTTTGTATGTTCAAATGAAACTTCATTGGAGCATCACCACACAAGAGTTCCCCAAGAAAATTGAGTCGCAAAACCTAAGTGTTTAAGATACTACAGTACTAGGAGGGAGTACTAGGGTAGATGAGATTTTCATAAGTAAAACTATCTAGCAACTTCTCTGAAACTAGGTCGCTAAACAAGATTGCTCTCATATACTCCTATCTTTCTATTCTTCTATGATTTTTAGGGTCATACACGTATGATAGTTTAGACGTTCCTGACCATGCATACATAATGTCACATCATTTGAAGTACATAATTATAAAGTTTAAATTTAAATTCAAGCACATATAAAGGGAAGCAAATAAAGTACATGAAGTAACAATCAAACATGTTACCCTACAACTTGTACCACTTGTCAGCCATGTCATCTTGGAGTTGTTCATGGCTTCACCGATCTTCGATCTTTCTGTGCACCTTAGAAATCTTCTGATTAGTTCTCATCAACACGCCTTAGTACGATTGTCCGGGTCCGACACATCGAACACGGCCCACCCGAAACATCGAACACGGACCACCCGAAACCAGATGAGGTGGTGGTTGTTTCCTGCTAGTTTGAGTCGTCGATTGCTTTCCTGAGAGCACTTGATTTTGCTTAATTATTTGGTTGTGTGCATTTTAATGTGTCGACTAGCTCTTGAAGTTTTTTTTAAAGATGCAACGATTTCAGCATTCTGATGTATCAGAAGAGGGAAACTCGTAGATATATGTCGCGTAGGCGAAAGCACGCCTAGAAACTAATAATTTTTTTAAAGAGAATGTGAAAAAAATCAAAACCACTATTTTTGTGCGAAGCACAACCACATCCCGGCCTAATGGGGCCATGGTCACAATGCTTTTCGCCGCCTCGACGCACAACCATCGTCTTGGGCCGCCCCCTGACGCTCTCTCACCTTATCAACGAAGCTATGTTGCACGACAACCGAGGCTCCCACAAAGCACCAAAGACTTCAAGGCAGTGCCTTCAAGAAGATGACGACGTGGGCACCGTCACCCCGCGCCCGCTCAACGGAGTTTTGATTTCCCCCCTAAAATTTCTTGGTCTCTTCAGTGTGTGGGTGGGTTGGGGGGGGGGTCGAGGTTGCAAGACGATACCTTCAAGAAGGAGTAGCTGTGCACAAAGATACTGCCAACACTCATACTAGCGCATCATCAACTTCGCCGCCAACCGCCAACTCCGCCTAAGACCACGTCAGCTGCGACACAACACATCGCGGAAGATACGTCGCACCGGAGCACATCGCGGCATCGCTAGGCCATGAATATGGGTGAGAGGCACCCCGAGCACTGATATGTATTATAGAATTCGTCGATGGAAGTCATCTAAATCTAATTTGGAACGGAGGGAGTATATTGCTACAGACTGTACACATCACCTAATGTTCACAGCCGTTCGATTCTAAAGATCTGGCCGTCCATTTTGCTGTACGCCCACCCGGGCCATGCCGCCACCGCCTTCTCCCTCCTCCCGCCCCTCGCCCGCCGCCTCACCCTGCCTTGCCACACCTCCGGGCACCGGCCCCGCTCCTGACTGGCCTCAGCACAGCTCACCGCCGGCAAGCCTCATCCCCACCTCTATAGAGGCGCACGGATACCTACCCTGGCCTCGACCTCAGGCCCGCATCTCCACCTGCATAGGCAAGCGGCCAGAAAATACAATCCCCTGTGTTCTCCGTTACCATCTCCCGTGGGCGCATTGGTGTGCGTCGGTGAGCAAATGGTCGATTAATCCTCCTCAGTGTGCAATTCCTAACCCCTGAGTGTAACTCATACCATGCCGTTTTGTTTCCATGTCTTCTATATGCAGATGTACCGTCTTCGCTGTTCAATTCACGTACAGTTTTCTTGGCTGCTCCAAATTGCTGTATTCACAAGCTCCATTTCCACATTCACAGTGTCAGGTGCATTTTTTTCCCTGTCAGCATTTACTTTTCATCCATCCCTTTACTCTGTTCCTAGGTCGACCTGCCACTTAATTCCTCATAATTTACTCTACAATTTTAAAATGCTGACCTATAGTTGATCTGTCGTGAAAACAGGGCTCGCAGTGCCAAATCCCTACAGCCCCATCATTGTTCTCAATATAATTTCCAATATCTCTTTTGCTGCGCCACATGATCTAGGAAACGACAGAGGCAAATCTGGTGAGCGCCATGTGGAATACCCCGTCCCTCTACTTTTAGATTTCATCTGCTTTGCATTATTAACCACTAAAAGACTCTTTGGTGCCCTGTGACACCTGACAAGTTTCCATGTTTTCCATATATTTGTTTCCCCCTATTTATGAAACTAGAAAATTCCCCGCTCGTTGCTGCGGGATTTCTAAAGACATATATAGTCATCTATTCTTATATAGTGTTTCTCAAAAATAAAATAACACTATGAACTTCCAATACAGTATCAAAGCACCACAACATGGGGCACGTGCAAAACCTTTGCCATAACTGAAGTGAGTTACTAAATATCCAAATCATGTTGATTGAGAAATTGAGGTTGACTATTCGGGTCTGACATATCCGCCATGGAGTCCATGTCCGTAGTTCTGGCAGCACAAAGAGACTTACTTCATTTGAAGCTGGGAGAGGCAATGACAGGCCACATTAACCCATTTAAGTGCAACCCATGTATCTTAATGACCCAAGATATAAACAGAGAATTCGTTACCGCAAAGCATGGTTAAACCTTATCAGCATGGTTGCTACGTGGATTTCCTGGCGTGATAAGGAACACCGGTAGCCATACAGTAATTGCATCAAGAAGCAGAAAAATATCAGGAGAGTCACCGAGCTGTTTAGTCTGCTACCTGTAGTCATGTACATGTGGGTCGGAGGGGTGTGGCAAAAAAATAAGTGAGGCGTACAAGGGCTCATGTCGGGAAAGAATCAGAAACATACAACATCAACAGATGTGTGACTTGAAAGACGACAGTGGCGACACTGCGGACCTGATTAACATCACAATTCATATAGGCAAAGTTCATATGGAGTCTGGATACTTAATCTTCCTTGGCAAGTTACCACACTTCTTGTAGCTCTCTTCTCTTGCACACGAGACGTATAGGATCAGAATGGTGAGCTACGAGAGGAATTTATAGGACGATGTGATGCTATGAGGAACCACCGTCCATAGGAATGCCAAAAGATAACTGGTTAATTTCGGACCTATGAGAAACAAATGAAGGATTAACTAATAGGGGAGCAATGAAACGTGAGTCTAGCTGCATTAGTTGCAAACAGCGAGGGCAATGGCCAGCATACCTCACTTCCTACACCTGCGTTAGTTACAACAGAAAATGTTGAAGTGAAAGAGGGGAGACCAACCTCCTACACCTGCTGCAGTTTATTGAGTTGAGCCGCATGTGGGTATTTACTGCAATTTGCTAACATGTGTGTCATTTCTATTTCTTGAGATTTGGTCACGTGGACCAATCAGAGACTTGATGACATGTCTAGCTTGCATGCTGAGAGGAGTCCCTTAGTGGGGTTTTCCTATTTAGTTATTTATAAATACTTCATTTTTTGGTAAAGAATCCGTGGGCCAAATATCAAATACTATCTTATATATGTATGTACATATTTCTATTTCCTGTCCAGAAAGGTTATTGCAATTACAAACAGAAGCTTGGCAAACCAAAGTTGCCTATACCAAATAAAAGAAAACTACTATTAGTTGTAGCATCCGTAGAGAACTATAGAGAAAACATGTATGCATATCACCACATAGAAACATAGGCTGGGTCTCGAAAAATAAGTAATGGATAAGTTAGTTAGTTGATATACATGTTAAAAAGACAAACCCTGTTGTTGCTCTAATTCATAGAATCGTCTCAGTGAACAATTCCATAACTAATGATAGATGAGATAAAAAGAAGGAAACATGATCAAGTCGCTCGAAAGGTAATCCAGTGTTCAATCACACTGTGCTTAAGGCGCATGCTGGAGCATGTTAATCACTTAGACTTTCTATCAGTATTAGAACTAGTGCGCATTCTCTTTCTCTGTTTTTTCTCAAACGGTGCATCAGCTGTAGTAGAATTTGCAATGATTCACAATGAAGTATGATTGGCCACTACCTACAGATTATTCATTACCTTTCATATCAACCACTTAAATATCAGAATAAAGGACATGCTAATTTCAGTACAATTGTATCAGGAGATAACAGTCTTTCAAGCGAATCTGCAATGCTAGAACAAAACTAATCAGTAAATTTTCGCCCAAGTTAAAATAGTTTTTTTTAGGAATGCAGCAATAGTCGCAGAACGAGAACTTGTGTAAATTAAGGAGAATCCAGAAAGCTACACACCTTGAAATTGAGCACTCACCATATATCCACTTCTAGTAAATTCCAGCACATTCTCTCGAGGTAACACGATAAATCCTTAATACAGTGCTGGCTGAGATATCATTCCCATACTCATATTCTCCAAATGTCTATCTCGCCAAATTTCAAATAAAGATTTTCCAGAACAATATAGGATACCTTAACACGGATCGATAAACTCATTGCCTCATTTGCAGGTCGGCTGCACCATATTGTGATATAACTTTCCATCGGCGTGGTGTTGAATGTTCCCTCCATTGCATTCTTCAGCTGTTGCGTACACAAATCAGGTTCATCTCAAAAACATGTATCCGTTTTACATTGTTGCCATGTCATTTCCTCTCTATTCAGTTCTACCATATTGTTGTGTCATTTACTTATTTTCTTACTTGCTGTTGTCACGTGATTTCTTCAATTCAGCTTTACCATATTTTGCGTGATTACTTATTTTCTTAGTTGCATTGTACTGTAAACTAGCGACTTCGGATTTTTCGTACACTATCAGATTAAAGTTACAGTATTTGTTCGGTTTGGAATTTTAAAAACATTAATTCCACAGTTAATTGTGTATTAACTATTTCTTAAAACACATCCACTCGGTTAGACATTGTGAATGCAAGACACATATATATAAGACCACCCGTTACCAGTTTGCAGCAACCAAACTCATTTTCACTCCACAAACATCTCTGCAAAAACATGGACAGTCAGCAGCAAGACAACATGTATGGCTACTAAATGCGTAGTTTTCTCAATCCCTATGACTGTTATGTACAACATGCACAACTATTTTCTACAAGAAAGAATCCGATGCACCAAATATTATTCTACCCTCATCAAATCATTCATGGAGAGAAACTCACAAGAAGTACATGGAGGCTGTATATTCATCTTGCATTGGTTCAATATAATCAAAATTTAATTCAACAAAACGGAGGGAGTAACAAAGTAGTATACTATAAAACCGGTATTAGTACAAAATCAATACCAGTAATTAGGCTCGTTATTTCTTGCTTATCTCCATCTATTAATTACATACTATTTCCTTACTTGTACAACTAGTGTAGCCACTAGGCATCTAAACGTCAAGATTAAGCCATTCCTCCACCTCATCACTTGCCCACCACAAGTGGTGGGATGCTCTGTTCATTCCTGAAGTAGTCGTTAGGATCGACCTTGCCCTTCGCGATCGTGAGCCTCTTGAAGTTACCCTTGTAGTACTTCTCGGCCCAAACCTGTGCGGCTTTGTAGCTGGTGACGTTGTCCACGGCGATATTCTCGCCCAGGTCAAGGTCCCTGTAGTTTACGTACGCCTCCCTCGGATTCGTGCTTACGTATGGCCCCATGAATGCGTAGAAGTCTTTGATCCACTTTGTATGGGATGCTCCGTTGGTGGCCGCCGGCCAGAAATTGAGATACTGGATGTTGTACAGCACACCACCACGGTGCGGAAATGGTGTCGCCGGCTCCGGAAAACTGCTGATCTTCCCGCCGTAAGGGTCCATGACCATAATCCCGGCGTCAGGCTTGGCAAACCAGGTGAAGATCTTGACCCAGACGTCCTTGGTGATGGCCTCACGGACGTAGTCGGATGTGCCCTTGTTGGAGTAGTCCAATGAGAAGGTTCTGTTGAGGATGTCCTGCACGGTCGCAGTACTGCCGAGGTAGATGTAGGGCACGGACTGGATCCAGGTCATCTCCCTGCAGTGTGTCCGGTTCAGACCAAGCTCCGGGAAGCGGCTTCCCATCAAGGGCATGAGCGTCTTGCAGGTGCCCAGGTACATGGACTGAAACTCAGCCACCTGTTTCTGAACTCCAACTTGCACCCTTATCAACAAGTCCTCGGGGAGAGCAGGGGCGACTTCTTGCCATTTAGTGAGGATGTCGACGGCGCCCTCGTCGACAGACTTTGAGATGCTGAATACCGTCACTTTCGGCGGCACAGGCACGAGCTTCACTTTCCACGACAGAACGATGCCGAAACTCTCACCGCCCCCTCCACGGATGGCCCAGAAGACATCTCTCCCCATGGTCTTTTTGTTCAGGAGCCTCCCATCGGCGTCCACCAGTGTGGCATCCAGCACGTTGTCAATGGCGAGGCCGTTCTTGCGCATCAGCATGCCGAACCCGCCGCCGCTGAAGTGGCCGCCGACGCCAACTGTCGGGCACAGACCCGCTGGGAAGGCTAGCTGCTTGCTCGCCTTCGAGACAGCATAGTACAGTTCCCCCAGCGTCGCGCCGGAGTCCACCCACGCTGTGGCCGCCTTCTGATTAACGTGCACCGACCGCATCTTGTTGAGGTCCACCACCGCAAACACCTCAGCCTGCACTGATCTGTACGAGAGGCCCTCAAAGTCGTGCCCGCCACTGCGCACACGTATGCGAACGTCGTGGCGGCGGCCGCACACGACGGTGGTCTGGACATGTGGGGCGCTCGTCGGCGTGACGATGACGAGCGGCCTCACCGTGGTGGGAGTTAACAACTTGGGGTTCCAGGTGGAAGATACCAGGACCTTCGTGAACGAGGGCGAGCTCTGCGTGTACAAGAGCTCCTTAGGTATGGCCGTCGAGAGGCATTGGAGGAAGCCATCAGAGGAAGCTAGGGAAGGGACCGATGTAAAGCTAGATAAGACAGTGAAGAAGAGTACTAGTGCTAAGGATCCTGACAAGGCTGCCATCTTTGATTCGTACAACGGTGCAGTTGTGTTGCGATCCTTTGCATGGTATGAAACTCTATAAATATAATAAGGCCTTATGAGTTTATCACGTCTTCACCATCTATATCCAGCACGCAAACGTGCATAAATAAAAGTCTAGTCAAGATAGTTGATTAGGTGACAATGACTGATTTGGGAGACAAAGTTCTTTTTGGTCATGTTGTCCAGAGAACGTCTAATATAGTATGAGGAGTATTGTAGACTAGTAGCCGGTCTAAATAGATGGCTAGACATTTCACCTAGCTGTATGTGAGAAATCAAGCCTAGCTATGACTCTGAGAAGTGGTCAATGTCTTCCCAATCACATCGTCTCGTTTTAATTCGGTTGCTAATTCTTATCCGGATGAGAATTATCTTAGATCTCATTCAACCTACTGTCTCAAGATTTGTGTTAGATTTCGAGTTGCAGATTAGTTGCGATTTGCAAAAGATTTTTCTCTGGTTGAACATGGTTGCTTGCAACCGAGAAAAAATATTTATACATACAAAATTATTCACAGGTTAAACAATGAGAACAATAGTGCCACTGAACTACGTCGTTTGAACTACAATGTATGTTGTTTATTTCAGACTTGTTAAAATTAGTTGTTTGAACGATAGAGTTATAGAAGAGGGCTCAAGAGATTATAGGAAAAAGTTTTCAAAAAATCGTTCGAAAAGAGACCCTTAGAGCCTCTCCACCGGTGCCCTGTATACCCCTCACATCGCTCCAGTTGGACATCTGGACTAGAAAACAGCCCCCAACTGTGCGGAGGGTCCAAAAACTGTCTCACGCCCCCTTGTCAGACATACCCGCCACATAGAATGCCCGGGCCAGTTAGGACCATTCGGCAATGAGATATGAAAACTTCCTACCTAATTATCCCCTCCGCTCCCACACCACCCCTCCCCTTCCACACTGGTACCTGCGGCTCCTATTCTAGGCGACACCTCCACAAATTGCAGCTCTTGTTCGGCGCCGCCTATGCCCATCCTCTCGCATCTCACAGTGCAGCTGCCGGTTGTCATGGAGAGGGGATGAGTGAGAGTAGAAAGGGAACGGGAGCCATCAGAAAGGGCCCAAGAGAAGATGGGAGACCCACTCTCATAATGGATATTGATTTATATACATTTTGTTGGCATTTTGGTGATGTACTCTGATTGTGCCATTTTGGTGGCGGACCATGATTTTGGTGGCTGGGACTTTTATTTAATGGCTATATATTTGTGTGTTCTGATTAATTGTGTGTTTTATAGCCAATGTTGAAACAAATAGTCAAAATCTCAGAGAAAAAAAGACCAAAATCAATAGGGCCGACTGTTTGGTGGACGACTATAGGGCAGCTTGCCTCATAGGCTCGGACATGTATCCGAACGCCGCCATAGCGGGTAATATTTAGGTGGTGCTGTACCTATTTGTAAGTTGCTCTTATTCCTTCGAAATATTTTTTCTTGTATAAGAAACTATCTTTAGAGAACCATTTTTGAGAAGCTGGCAGAGATGCTCTTACCAAGGAAAATTCAGGCACAAAATCATTTTTGAACTTTCACCATTCATGGAAATTTCACTTCAATATGTGTAATATTTGCATCTCTGTAAAAATACTGTGACAATTTTCAAATCCCACTACCATATTTTAAAATGAATACATGCATAAAACGAAATATAAAGACAGCTGAAATAGCCACCGGCCATCAAGATGAAGTCATTCCTGTACACATTTATTTTGACCATTTTCAGTATCTCCATGGTTACTTGCTCGCTGCAGTTGGTGGGATGCTCTGCTCGTTTCTGAAGTAGTCGTCAGGATCCACCTGGCTCTTTGCCATCGCCAACCTCTGGAAGTTAGCCTTGTAGTATTTCTCGCCCCAAACCTTACCGGCCTGGAAGCTGGTGACGTTGCCCACAACGACATTCTCTCCCAGGTCAAGGTCTCTGTAGTTAACGTATGCCTCCCTCGGGTTCTGGCTCACGTACGGCGTCATGAAAGCGTAGAAGTCCTTTAGCCACTTGGTCTGTGCTGACCCGTCCGTCGCGGCCGACCAGAAGTTCATGTACTGGATGTTGTAGAGCACACCACCGCGGTGCGGGAACGGCGTCGCTGACTCTGGGAAGCTGCTGATTTTCCCGCCATAGGGGTCCGTGATCATCAACCCGGCGTTCGGCTTGGTGAGCCAGGCGAAGATCTGTACCCACACGTCCTTGGTGATGGGCTGACGGACGTAGTCGGACGTGGCCTTGCTGAAGGAGTTCAGGGATGTTGTCCTGTTCAGGATGTCCTCCACGGTGGCGGTGCTGCCCAGGTAGATGTAGGGCACGGACTGGATCCAGGTCATCTCCTTGCAGTGCGTCCGGTTCAGGCCGAGCTCCGGGAAGCGGCTGCTCATCAGTGGCAGGAGGGTGTCGATTGTGCCGAGGTACATGGACTGGAAGTTGGCCACCTGTCCCTGGACGACCACCCTTATGAACAAATCTTCGGGAAGAGCTGGGGCGACTACTTGCCACTTGGTGAGGATGCTTACGGCGCCCTCTTTAACGGACTTGGGGACGCTGAACATTGTCACTTTAGGTGGGACGGGCACGAGCTGTACCTTCCATGACAGGACTATGCCGAAGCTTTCTCCGCCACCGCCGCGGATGGCCCAGAATACGTCCGCCCCCATGGCGTGCTTGTCCAGGATCCTCCCCTTGGCGTCGACCAGCGTGGCGTCCAGGACGTTGTCGATGGTGGCACCGTACTTGCGGAGCAACATGCCAAACCCGCCGCCGCTGAAATGTCCGCCCACGCCGATCGTAGGGCACAGACCGGCCGGGAAAGCCAGCTGGTTGCTCACCTTGGAAATCGCGTAGTAGAGTTCTCCGATCGTCGCGCCGGAGTCCACCCACGCGGTGCCTGTCTTCTGGTCAATAGTCACGGAGCGCAGGCTGGCCAGGTCGACAACGGCGAACACCTCCGGGCGCTCAGACCGGTAAGAGAGGCCCTCGTAGTCGTGTCCGCCGCTGCGCACGCGGATGCGCACGTCGTTCTGGCGGCCACAGACGACGGCGGCCTGGACGTGCGAGGCGTTCGTCGGCGTGACGATGACGAGCGGCCTCACCGTGGCAGGGGTGAAGAACTTGGGGTTACGGATGGAGGACACGAGCACCGAGGTGAAGGACGGCGAGCTCTGCGTGAACAAGAGCTGCTTGGGTATGGCTGCCGAGAGGCACTGGACGAAGCCGTCGGAGGTAGCTAGGGATGGGACGGGTGCGTAGCAGGAGAGGAAGGTGAAGAGGGCCGCTAGCGCTAAGCTCCGAGATGAGGCCATGTTTGTTTCGTGCAGTGCTGAGTGCTGTTGCAAAACTTCGCATGGCATCATGCTCTAGATATAGCCTATTTTACGAGTTGGACTTAGCCATCGGTCTGCAGCTAGCAACCCTGGGGAAGTACCAATCAATCAAAGTCATGGTCAACTATAAAATGCAAAGTCTGACGTGGTGAATTGATCGGCACTACATTTTCTACTATTGTATTCCAGTTGAGTAGTCGTCGGTCTAGAAAGATGGCTGGCGACTTGATCTATCTGTCTGACCCCTGAGCCTGCAGAATAGGCAATGTCTGAGAAGATCCGTCCGGTTCTACAGTGGCTCCCCGTGTGAACAAATGCACACGTTGATTTGTCCCCTTTTGGTTAATTTTGGAGTAGAATAGACCACGGAAGCATCTCTTGTGTGCGTGCAGGCTGTTAGATTTCATTTGTACCAAATGGGCTGACTTGGCACCAGTGCGCACGAGAAAAGGCATGGGCCTAGCAAACGTCAACGTCCAACTTCTTTAAATCGGTGTTGCATGGAGCTACTACATTAGAGAACGAGGAGGGCTGCAAGCCGCCTGCGACCCTGCGTGGGTGCTGCTATAGTTTTGGAGTAGATTCCTCTTCGCAAGTTTTGGGTGATCGGCTGCTAGGTTAGACATAATTTAATAAGCTCGAGAAAGGAATAATCAAGCGTTCATTAAAGCTAAACGGCGGCTGCCCAGAAACTTGCACTAGTCATGATTGACACTAGCCGTGAGCTGATAGCGACTTCAAAACGAAAAGGTCAAATTCGCAGTAGCAACGACTGACCGATCGTGTAACACGGCCTCACGTACACACGGTATTGGATATAATTCTTCTTTTCTCACCTCTTTCGCTTTCATACTTCAAAAATCAATTCGTAAAGTGATTTCAAACAAATTAAGAGGTTGGGTAGATGTCAGGGATATTTGTGCCATGATGAGAATATTGTACACGCAATTATATCGTTAGCTATAGTTGTTGTCCCTTTTACTTTTCTACCTATATGTTGCTGCTTATATGGAGTAACTACAGTAAGTCTAATTTGGAGTAAGATGTAAGTTAATTGTTCGATTGGTTCTAAACTTTGAGACGGACAGACATTAGATCGAGCAGTGCTTAGATGAATGGGGAATTGTATGAGACATTATTTTTCTTCATGTTATTTACAGAATGTGGTAAAATATGATTATCGTGGTCCTTTTGCTCGGTGAGATATGAAGTTTTGTTCATGTGTACTTTATATTTATTTTTTGCTAGCATTTGTGCATGGACTGGTTCATTTCTTACAACCAAATGGGCTGACTAGGCACCAGCGCACGAGAAAAATCATGCCTAGCAAACGTCAACGTCCAACTTGTTTAAGTCGGTGTTGCATCGAGTTACTAATAGAAAACGAGGAGGGCTGCGCGCCTGCGAGCAGCCTGCCTGCAACCTTGCGCGGGTGCTGCTATAGTTTTGTACTAGTAGATTCCTTTGCAAGTTTGGTGTGATCGGCTGCTAGGCTAAACATAATTAAAGAAGCTCGAGAAAGGAATAATCAAGCGATCAAGAAAGCTAAACAGCGGCTGCCCAAAAACTACTAGCACTGGTCATAAGCCAAACAGCGGCTGCCCAAAAACCGCTTAGGGCTGTAAATGGTGCATCCGTTGTGAAATTATTGGAATCTGCCGGATATGATTAGAGGATGATATTGCTATGATCCAGCGGATGCGGATTATCCGCCATATTTCACGGATTATCCGACGTTCACAATTACAATTATCTGATAAAATTAGCTCGATCAATCAGTCCAAATATATATTAGTCCACTGACTCAATGATTGTATATATAATACTCCCGTTCCTTGATACAAGGTGTATAGTTTTTTAAAGAAAAATCTATAATATAAGGTTCATTATGAACAATTTGACCCATCAAAAAATGAGACATAGTCTCCAAAAAGGAATTTAACGGATTTTATTCATTTTGTGGCTATTAAGAACTTATCTCTCACCGTATTTTTTTAGAAAAAATGAGTCCACTATATACAAAATACATGTCTTAATATTCGTGCGAAAAACTATACATCCTACATTCAGAAACAGAAGGAGTATAATTCTAATGCTATCACGTCACCTAAGCAGCATATCGTCCTGTTATTCATCGTCAACTACTGCACTTCCTGAAAAATTTGGAGGCGAGCAGTTTCGTTGAAAAATTCTTACATAATCCATGACTTCTAGTTTGCAGATGCAACTTCCTATTGGAAACATAGTAGTTGTAGATCAGTTCATGGTGTTATACCATTAAAGCCACGTTCATACCTTTAATTTACCTCTGGTTAGTACCACAACGACATTATTAACACTACTTACAAACGACACTATTAACACTATTAACTCCTCTGCAAGAAAAAGCAAGGGTATGGACGATTGCAAGACATTGACGCTCCATGGTTTTGTGCCTCTCATATTTGAGAACCTTGACACATAAATGGAAAGCTATGTTAACTTGTTATTCTGATTGTCTTCTGATACCCTTAGCCACTCTCTAGTGCAATTCTTTTGGATATTTTCTTCATATTATTTGTATTGGTGAAATTAAGCCTTTTGTGCATAGTCATCCGATAATGTTTGTCCGTTTTCGGACCGAATCCTCTTAGTCTCCTATCAGACTCCGCAATCAGATATAATCCATATTCAAATCCGCATCCGATCATTATCCGATCGGCTCCGAATCTGACTAAATAATACGATAATGGATATGAAGAGAGCATTATCCTAATCATTTACATCCCCACACGTGATGAGAAAATCAGGCAGCTAACTCCTCGGCATCCTTTATTTCCTGTCCTCCATGGGAGCGTTTCGCTCCCACCTGTCAAGAGTTCATGCGCTAACCATAATTTCATAAGACCGACCCGATGGAAATGGCTAAGACAATCCACATATATTGTAACACCCTCTCTCACGTGTGACCTGGAGAGGCCAACACGTGCACACAACTCTTAGAGGTATACGCATCGATCGGCCAATACATGGACTCAGAGGTATGACTCAAGAGGTCTATACGTGGACTCAGAGCCTCAGAGGTATGGCTCAAGAGACATATACGGGGACACAAAGGGGCTAGAACAAAAAAAGTAGAAGCTAGGACTCGAACCCGACACCTTGGCTCTGATACAATGTCAAGTTTCATGCACTAAACACAATTCCATAAAACCGATCTAATGGAAAGTGCTAGCACAATCCGCATTTACTGTAACACCCCCTCTCACGTGTGACCCGGATAGGCCAACACGCGCACACAAATCTCAGTGGTATACGCCTTGGCCAATATGTGGACTCAGAAGTATGGTTGAAGAGGCGTATACGTGCACACAAAGGGGGCTACAATTTTTTTAATAAAACGCGTAAACTAGGACTCGAACTCAGAGACCTTGGCTCTGATACCATGTCAAGCTTCATGCGCGTCGTAGCATGAGGCGATACCCTTTTGGGATTTTGGTACCCGAGACTAGAGAGCATGCAGGCATGAAAGTCTCAAAATTTCGTCAAGTCAAGGTATAGCGCCGTAGTTTGGGGCGCTATGATTCAGAGGGTAGATCCTCGACCTGTGGCACTATAGCCCTCAGAACTAATAAGTGGCTGAGGCCACGGGGTGGCTGCGCACCCTAGGCACTTATTCAACCCCGGCCCCCTTCTCTCTCCCTCTCGCACCCCCAACTCACAAATCTCCTCGGTGCGGAGGTGAAAAGTTTGTGTCTCCGGCCTCCACTGGCAAACAAGAGCGGCGATGGTGGTAGGGCGTCAAGTTTGTAAAATGATCTCAATTTGGAGGTGAACACCCCTCTTCTCTTGGAGATTGTGCAGTACAGGGTCACCCTGCCAAGTGGTTACAGCCAGGGCAGCATTCGTTTTCTAGCCTCGAACTCCATCTGGAAGAGCCGGGGCCCCATGTCCTGCAAGATTTTCTTTTTTCTTGCCCTCAAATACTGCATCTGGAGATCTGATCGTCAGGCCAGGAGTGTGGCCCTGCACGATCTACTTTCACGGTTTCACCCTACTTCCTATGCTTACAGGATGGCACCATCTTCTGCTCCATCCAATAGTCCAATGCGTCTACGCCAGTGAAACTTGGTTCAGATGACTTGACAAGCTCTTCCCTGGCTCCCCAGTCCCTCTACTCAGGACTGCTTCTCGGACTGGAGGTTTGCGTCACCAAACACGATTCCAGGACCTGACCGCAAAGGTTTTGATTCCTTTGTCATACTTGTCTGCCAGAGTCTGGAAACAAGAGAATGCTTGCGTCTTCGTAACGTCAACCTGCAAACATCTATTCTTGGCCTTGTTAATTCGATCTTCAAAGACATTAAGCAATCAAAGTTGGCCGGAGCGGTGGGTTGAAACAGATAATATAGTAGTTTGATTTTGTTTGTTGGTGTCGTTGTTTGCTGGGTTCATCGCATATGATCATCATTTTCCATAGTAATGAAAGCCTCTTATAGAAACAGCTTTGCTTCCTTGTGTAAAGCTAAGGTACACTCTTGTGCTACTCAGGAAAACATATTTCTTTGCTCTGGCTTATAGTACGCATGATCCTAACGCTCGTATTCAGCTAGCTGACATGTTAAACACTGAATATGATGGATGGATGATATTTTCTGGCGGATAGCAAGCTACCTCATCAAATCATACGTGCAACAAAACCCTCCTCTCAAGATTAACAATTTGTTACATGCTACCAAGACTATAATGATTGGATCATGTCACTTATGATTACCGAAAGGATACCGGTTCGAGCGGTAGAGCTAGGCATGCCCCAGATCATAACTAAGGCTCCAGCAGTTTTCATTACGAAAACTATTTCTGCTTCCAACTAAATAATACTACCTTTTTTTTAAAGATGGCCCAGTGCTTACACTTTTGATTGCCCAAACGTAACAGGGGTATCTTCCTGTCCATATTTTCTTTCTGTTGAATCCAGATTACTATGACTGTACTTTACAATCATCCATGAGACGGATCAAATCAGAGTAATTGAAGAACCTTTTTCCCATATTTTATTTTCATGGAAGAACTCTTTTCTTGAATGCAAGTTACTATGTAGACATAACAAAGCTTAGACACTAATCTACGTTATAGTGTCTTATCTTAATTTCCATGTATCACCTATGTTTTCAGCTATATCGATGATGTGTTTGCAAAGTATAGCATAAATATGGTTTACACCGATGACTAAAATGTTCTTCTCAATTTTTTCATATTATTCTTTACGTGCAACTACAAATAATATAAAAGTACTATCTACAAAGTGAAACTTTTATTTGCAAATAACTCTCGGTCTAAGTTGGGATCTTGCGCCATTGTCTACCTGTGTGAAAATTTTGGTTTAAAATGGCCTAGAAAAAGCCCAAAACATCTCGTGTCAAGCGGCCCGTTTGCCATGCATGTTGTGCCTGTGGAGGTAAAAGTGTCCACGACATGGCAAGGTTATAAACAGGCCGTCGCAGACTGTGCCGCCCCAAGTCTTCCCGTTGGCCACCTATGATAGTAACCACGGGAGGACGAAAATAATGCGGTACTTCTTTTTTGATGGAAGGCAGTAGGCACTGCTTCGATTAATTAGGAGGAGCCGGGTCAAATGCCGGTTTAGTATCAGTTACAATAAAGGAAAAGATGAGAAAAAGAAGAGTACAAGAAAAAGAAGCAGTATAACTATGTAAGTTGCTAATCTCCTGTGAGTCTTGACGTCCCAAGCACCCCGGCAATTTTCCAGTGGCTGATCTCAATCGAGATGCTATCGGCAACCGCAGTAGCTGTGGTTGCAATCTTGTTGAAAATTATGTTGTTTCTCTCCTTCCAGAGTAACCACCATGTTAGCAGGCAGTGGTACTCCAGCGATCGACAGTGTCTGTAGGTGTAGTATTTGTACATTGTTTCCACCAAGTCTTCAGCTGCACACAGTCGGGGTCGGGGTTCAGTGTGGCAGGCAAGTTTTTCTTTGACAAAACGAGTCGCCAGACTTGTCTTGCAAAGGAACAGGTAGCTGAGAGATGGACGGCAGTTTCGGGATGAATGTGACATAGGGGGCAAATGGGATCATGGGGCCACCCCCTCTTCGCCAGTTTATCCGCAGTTAGCACCTTGTTGTGCATCAACAGCCAGGAATGTAGTCGGCATTTTGGTGTTGCTTTAGTGCTCCAGATCTGTGGCAAAACGGTGGAGGGAATATGTCCCAGCAGCTATGCGTGATATGCGGGGGGAAGCTGAGTATGTACCATTTGAAGTTAGGCGCCAAGTCATTGTGTCTTCCTGTTGATCCACAAGTGCCGGGGTGTTTGTGTGTAGCAGTTCCCACAAGCTTAGATATTCAGTGAGAACGGCAATTGGTGGGTTGATTTTGATTAGGGCAATCCACTTCTTCTGCAACAAGGCATCTCGGACCGAGATGTTCTTGAGTCTAGAGTCCTTGAAATGCTGCGGGTAGCATTGACACAGCGGCCAACCTTCCATCCAATGACTCTTCCAGAAACTAGTAGCAGCACCACTATGTATGTGGATTTGAGTAGTAGCATGAAATAGTGTCAGTACATCCTGCCCTGCCCAAGGCTTGGATGGGTCTGTTCCTTGTTGCCAGAGCCAGCGCAGACGGAGTGCATTGCTTTGTAGTTGGAAATTAGGGGGATACCCAGCCCTCCAAGGTTCTTTGGCAAGAAAACTGTTGACCAATTAACGAGACACTTTCCTCCGGAGACCTTGTCAAAAGCATTCCAAAGGAAAGCCCTGCGCAATTTATTCAGTTCACGGTGCAGCCAGTTGGGGTGCAGAACAGCCATCAGTTGGTACGCTGGTAGGGCAGATAAGATGGCTGTGATAAGGGTTAATCTTCCCGCCATGGTGATCCACTTGGCCTTCCAATAAGAAAGCTTATTGCGGTTGTAACATCCCAAAATTTTGAAATGTTTAAAAATCACTAAAAAATTAAACTTTTATCTCATGATAAAATAAAATCATCAATAACCAATAAGAACAACTAAAAAGGATTATATTGACTTATTCAAAAGCATTGTGAATTTAATTGAATCAGTAAACTTTATTTTTCAAACTTGAGTGTGGAGCTATAGATAAACCTGTAGATATTTGTTAAACCTTAAAACCATATTTGCAAGGTAATTTAAATTATTTGAAGTATACCTATTTCAAAAATGTTTTGGATAAAATATTTAATTCAAAAACATTATATCTGCACTCTTATTAAACCCTAGATAAATATTTATAGTCACAAAACTATTTGAAACATCCTCTATTTTTCAAATGTAGTTTTATTCAAATGTTTGAAATTGGAAATGTGTTTGGAATGATTTATTTCAAAACATATGTGTTTGTGTTATTTTTCTCAATTTTGGTTAAGACACAAATCATCTTATTGAAACTCTAATTTAAATTTGTGGAAAGGTGTTAAATGTCAATATTTGAAAATTTCATAATTTGAAAAGTATTACCAACATGAGTTTGAAAGTTTTGAAAGAAAGATCTAGACTTTACAAAGTAGTAGAAATTTGTTTGAACTCAATTGGATTAATAAAACAAAAATTATAAAAGAAATAAGAAAACAGAAAAGGAAAAGAAAAAAAATGAATCAGAAAAAAAAGACAAGCAACCTGGGCCGAGCCCATCCTAATCTAACGCCCGCGCTTCATCCAGCAGCCCAGTACCAGCCCGCCCCGGCCTCTCACCTCCACTCTCACTGATAGGTGGGGACCACCACCTGTCAGGAGAAGGCCATCCCTAACCTCCGGACGCCCACGACCTCAAAACACGATGCCACGACCTCCATGATCCCGCACACGGTTCGCACGACCCGCACGCCCCCAGCCTCTCCCGTGCAGATCCCTACAAAGCCCGTGAACCCCTCTCTCTTTCCCCTCTGAATCCACTCGAGATTGTGCCACCAGGGCGATTAATTTGCTCACCGGAGTTGCCGTCCGCCGCCGCCGCATTTTGAAGATTCCGGCGACACCGAAGGTTACCGTCGCCTGCTTCATACCTCTTTCCCTCTCCCTCGAAATTTCGCATCACCTAATACCCTCCTCCTGTTTTTCTAGCCACAGTTGAGTCGCGTTAGTGCATGACCGGAAGGTTGTTCGCGCCGCCGCAGCTCCATCCGTGCACCACCGTCGAGCCAGGAGGCAATCGAAGACGTCGACGTCTCCAACATCTCCACCAAGCGGTGCTGAACCTTGTAGTCGCCTTCTCGAGGTCGGATCGTCACCAGATTGTGGAGAACGTCCACGCCCGAGCCGCCAGCCACCGTGTTCTCCATTTCCAGCGACCTTCCGCGCCGCCTGGTGAGCTCCTTGTCTCCCATCCGTAGGATCCAAATCGAGCGGTCGAGATTAGATCTCCTTTTTAAAGCGGATCGGTATGCACAATCAGCACCACGTCGACGCCGCGTCAGCGCCACGTCAGGAAACCAATTTCTGATATTTATTCCGAATAGAATTAAATGGTGGTTTAGCAGAAAAGTCCCTGCCACTTTGAACCATCACAACTTTTTTAGCCACAAAGCCAAATTTGACAAACTTCATATCATTGGAAAGCTCTTGACTTGTAGAATCTTTTAGCGCTATCCAAATTCAATTTTGAACAGTTTAAATTAATCCAAATTTTAAATAGGTGATTTAAGTAATTTTGACCTAGATTTGAATTCACAAGTTCAAAAGTTGCAAATAAAATAATGTTGGAAACCTTAGGATCCATCTAATAATGTTTCACTGTTAAAATTAATTTTAGCAATGTCATTATGTTTTTAACATAGTTTAAATCCTACTAACCTTATTAAATTGTTTCCTTTTACAAAAATAACACAAATATTATCTTTTGACCAGAGGTAACAAAACTAAGCCTATTCGACCACTTTTGAAATATAAACCTGTAAATATATGTTCAAAACCTATTAGATTTCAAGATTGTATTAGTTTAAATGTATTCAAATTTTAAATGGAAGAATTGGATAAATTTGACATAAATATAAATTAATGGATCCTAAAAATGCAAATAAAATATTGGTACAAACCTTTCAACTAGTATAACATGTTGCCGCTATTAGAAATAATTTTGTCTAATTAAATATGGTTTTATAAATCAGAGATACAACGTGTATAATTTAGATATAACTTAAAGTCCATAAATCATTTTAATGTGAATTTTTTTGCAAAATGTCATTAAAATAACTATAGTCTTGTAGGAGCCAATACTAACCTTCATTAGATCCATATGATTTATAAATATGTGAAGTTGATTAAAATCTTGTGCCTTCCTTAAATCACAACCATAATTTGAAAATGTTATTATTTCCTTTTGATAAAAGCATGGCGCAAATATTTTGAACATGACCAAACATTACAGTATTGAAATAATATTTATACCTATTCAAATTTGAAAAGTACAAGTTGAATTTAGACCATCCCCTGACCATGACCAGCAAACCCTAAGTCCTATCACATTAATTCGTTTTGTAAATTGAATTACGTGATAAGACCTGACAATAAAATAAATGAACTAAAACAACTATTAATGAACACATTATTGTGGTGTTTGCTTTTACGTGTTATGTGTTGGCCGAAATTGTTTGTTTATTGTATTTCTCTTTCATCGTATAGATTGAACGAATTGAAACGTTCTTCGTTGAAGAGAGTGTGAGAAATGACAACTTTCAAAAGGCAAGTGACGCTCATAAACCACCTATTATTTTCACTATATGCATAGTAGTGTTTTTCCGTAGTATGCATGTTAGGAGTTGTGTGTAGTTACTTTATTATGCTATGCTCCTATGTAGTGTTTAGCTATCCCCACCCTGAGCATAGAAGCAAGAACACTTAGTAGGATGTTTAGCCAAACAATGAAAAATATTTTGACTAGTTGGATAGTGAAAATTAATAAAGTTAATTAATGAAGCTGGTTGGAGAACCATGGTGGGTGGCTACTCAGGGGTCCATGTCTATGGTTCATGTCTATGGTAATTACCCTTGGTGGAAGCGCACAAATGTGGAAAGTCACCCAGGCTTAAAGAGATTGTAGACACACCTTGCTTAGAAGCTTCCAGTGCAACCACATGTCATATGGGCTCTGTCTTGACCACATAAGTTGCGAGACCCCGAGATCTGCGTGACCAACAGATGTAGGGTGATAGGTGGATATGGGTCCGCTTTATGGGTTTTGGGGAATTGCTTCTGAAAGGTCTCGTCTCGGTCTTCTCTTTTCCATTGCATAATTAGGTGACATGGACGAGGGAATGATTGGGTCTTGTGGTGAAAGTGTACACCCTCTCGAGAGTTAAAAAAACTAAGTATACTTAGCTGTGTCCCCGGTTATGGACATTTGAGCAACTAGACAGGGCAGATGTTGAAGATCTCCTCATCCCAATTTCTATAATAAAATTTGATGGGTGAACAAGGGTTTGGGAGAGCTCACCGTTTTCTATCGGTGGTGCTCGTTGTGAATAGTTTTTAAAGTTGTTCACCGTTTTCTATCGGCGGTACTCTTTGTTGTCAAAGGTGTTCACTGTTTTCTATCAGTGGTACCCTTTGTCTAAGATGAAAAGTTGTTTTATAAATGATAGGACAAAACTGGCTTTATGCAAATCAGCCTGAAACTCCACCGAGCCAAATATGCATGTAGATATAGTCTTAGTAATTTTAACTACAAAGTGTTATCTTGCCACCACAATTCAATTGTGCTGACCCAATATAGTTTGGGCTGCAACTCACCATTGCAGGACCCTCTGACGAGGAGTAAGGATTGTTAGGGTCGCGAGTCTCCAACCAAGTAACCTTGCCTGTGTCACATGATGAAGATGGAGCTCACTTATCCATTTGCTTTCCGCTGTGTGTTTATTTCGGTTTGATCTAGCCATGGGCTATGCACCTTGTATCGAACCCTTTTTATTTCTGGATTATAGTGTAATGAATATTGATGCAATGTTATGATATTTCATCTTAAATTGTGTTTGCTAGCAAGTCGATTCAGTGACCAGCACTATACACAGTAGGTCGCTACCTTATAATAAGGAGGGCCTTTACAGCGGTACTTCATGCGAGAGCCGAGAAGTTCTCGTGTAGCATCAACGAGCGGTTCTATGACACGGTATGCACCTATAGGTACCATACACAAAAGGGTCACGCACATGACAATCAATACATCGATATTATTTAAAGGAAATTATTATAAATCATCGATACATCAAAATATCATCATCTTTATGATTATCTATTGGGCATATTTGCCGCTGCCTAAGAACCCGTAGTGTTCTAGTTTCTTCTGACGGCGGCCATTCTTCCTCAGTGAGTAGTATGCTACCGAATACAAAGCTTAGCAGGAAACTGAAACCCAGATAACCGTGGCCTCTAACCAACCGTGACATCCCATGCTTCAAAGATTACGATCGCTATCTCTCGGTGACACACGACGCAACCTCGTGCGTGTCCAAGTCCAACACACTACTGACGTAATTCAGAAAGTTCAGAAAACGGTAAGGTAAAGTAAAGCTATTTTGACAAGGTACATGCACGAGATTTATTCAACAACAAGTGGTGGGATGCTCTGTTCGTTCCTGAAGTAGTCGTTAGGATCGACCTTGCCCTTGACGAGGGCGAGCCTCTCGAAGTTACCCATGTAGTACTTGTCGGCCCAAACCTTTGCGGCCTCGTAGCTGGTGACGTCGTCCACGACGACATTGTGGCCCAGGTCAAGGTCCCTGCAGTTCACGTACGCCTCCCTCGGATTGTTGCTCACGTACGACCCCATGAACTCGTAGAAGTCTTTGATCCACTTTGTACGGGACGCTCCATCGGTGCCCGCTGGCCAGAAGTTGAGGTACTGGACGTGGTAGAGCACGCCAGCACGGTGCGGGAACGGCGTCGCCGACTGCGGGAAGCTGCTGATCTTCCCGCCGTAGGGGTCCATGACCAGCATCCCGGCTTCCGGCTTGGCGAGCCAGGCGAAGATCTCCACCCACACGTCCTTGGGGATGGCCTCACGGACGTAGTCGGACACGCCCTTGTTAGATAGG
This sequence comes from Poa annua, assembly GCA_026929855.1. Classification (NCBI taxonomy): domain Eukaryota; kingdom Viridiplantae; phylum Streptophyta; class Magnoliopsida; order Poales; family Poaceae; genus Poa; species Poa annua. The sequence goes on from CM049430.1 coordinate 88,048,559, forward strand.
TCCAGTGAGATGGCTCTGTTGAGGATGTCCTGCACGGGCGCGGTGCTGCCAGAATCGATGTAGGGCACGGACTCGATCCAGCTCATCTCCCTGCAGTGTGTTAGGTTCATGCCCAGCTCGGGGAATCGGCTTCCCATCAATGGCAGGAGCGCGTCACAGGTGCCCAGGTACATGCCCTGGAACACAGCCACCTGTCTATGGACTCGGCCTACCCTAATGAACAGGTCCTCGGGGAGAGCCGGGGCGACATCTTGCCATTTGGTGAGGATGTCGACGGCGCCCTCGTCGACGGACTGGGAGACGGTGAACACTGTCACCGTGGGCGGCACAGGCACGAGCTTCACTTTCCATGACAGAACGATCCCGAAACTCTGGCCGCCCCCTCCACGGATGGCCCAGAAGAGTTCGCTCCCCATGGCCTCCTTGTCCAGGAGCCTCCCCTCGGCGTCCACCAGCGTGGCGTCCAGCACATTGTCGGCGGCGAGGCCGTACATGCGCATCAGCGTGCCATACCCGCCGCCGCTGAAGTGGCCGCCGACGCCAACCGTCGGGCACACGCCCGCTGGGAAGGCTAGCTGCTTGCTCGCCGTAGAGACGGCGTAGTACAGCTCCCCGAGCGTCGCGCCGGACTCCACCCACGCTGTGCCCTCTTCCTTGTCAACGTGCACTGACCGCATCTTGTTGAGATCCACCACCGCAAACACCTCAGGCAGCACGGACCGGTACGAGAGGCCCTCGAAATCGTGCCCGCCACTGCGCACACGTATGCGGACATCGTGGTGGCGGCCGCACAAAACGGTGGCCTGGACGTGTGGGGCACTCGTCGGCGTTATAATCACGACCGGCCTCACCGTGGTGGGAGTTAACAAGCTGGGGTTCCAGGTGGAAGATACCAGGACCTCGGAGAACGAGGGCGAGTTCTGCGTGTACAAGAGCTCATTAGGTAAGGCTGCAGAGAGGCATTGGAGGAAGCCATCGGAGGAGGAAGCTAGGGAAGGGACGGACGCTAAGCTAGATAAGACAGTGAAGAAGAGCACCAGTGCTAAGGATGCTGACAAGGCCGCCATGTTTGATTCGTGCAACGGCGCAGTGTGCTGTTGCATGGTATGAAACTGGAAATCACTCCTCTGTAAGTCTTAAATAGCAGAACCTACTCTTTACTTCCCCTTTTTCCTCTACTCTCTCTATATAATAGGAGGCCTTATGTCACGTCTGCACTGTCGATTTACAACTGGGAATGTGACTACTGAGCATTGACTAGCATGCATCTAGATAATTGATTAGGTGACAATGACTGATTTGGGAGTCAAAGTTCTTTTTGGACCTGTAGTAGTTAAGGAAAGGTCAAATGTACTCTGAAGAGTATTGTAGACTTGTTGCTAGCGGGTTTTTTTTTTTGCGAGTAAATGGTAGGAGCTCTGTGTTTCAATTAGAAGAAATTGGTAACTATAGAAGTTTTACAAAAAAATGATAGTCATTTAGGACTCTCCCCTTGCCAGCCTGGGAATCACCCCCGGATCAAAAAACTACTAGATTGATGCAGGCAAATGTCGGCCATGGCCAGGTTGGCCACCTCGATGTAGGTCTTACGCTTGTCATAAAAACCCTCATGTTTGTTTCCGTTTGTATGTTCCACCAGGTGTAGATGAGGTGTGTCTGTCTACAAACATGTGAGCTTCTTCAATGTGACTCCAATGCGGCGAAGGAAAGAAGTGAACTCTCCCATAGTTCTCGTGGCGAGGTCCCTGTGGTTAGAGCGTAACAGCAGGGTGGTCGACAAAATCGCGTCGATGCCGTGGGTAGTTTGCAAGAGAATCTGAGAGGAGTTAGAGCTTTGGCAAAAGGCCAAGCTTTGTGGAGTGGATTTACAGATTAGTGAGTAATCACTTACGTGTAATTGGGCTGGGCTGAGGGAATCGCATGTGATTACCCTTGGCAGTTCTTGTACTTGTTTTTCCTCTCTGTCTTAATATGAAAGACACGCAAGTCTTTTGCGTGTTCTTGAAAAACAAATGTCAGCTTCTTCATCCTTTACCAGCCCAGCCGGCCGCCTCGTTAGCTCCTAAATCCACAAGTCTCGAAGCAAAATGGATTTACTGCTTGACTAGTATAGCTTGGGTAAGGTAATATACTTTGTTTACATCTACATATATATAAATCTAGATAATATATGTAACACCTAAAATATATAACAGTTGAAAACGGAGGGAGTAGTCTTTAGACTGTGTCAAGAATTTTGACAAGTCACAATAGCAGATAATTCAGCTTCGCATTCTTGGTGATCCATATGTCAGTGCACACATTTGACTATTGATCACAATCAGTTAGCTCCGCAAAACTTCAGTCGTGTCGTGACACCAATAAGACCGTACAGTACTAATTTAACCCGCCAAATGTTCCTAGTTGAGGAAAATACTTTAACGCCGCCGGCTGACTGATCATCGCTTCGTCAACGTCCCGATCATTTACACTTCTCTTGTCTTTCCACGTGAGTCGTCCCTACGCAACATGTGCTATAGGCGGTTAACGTCCACGTATTTATCTAAGCTAATTCTGTCTCTGATCCGTCTTAAAAGAGCTGAGCTAGTCTCGTGTCAGGCGGCTCGTTTGCCATTCATGTCATGGCTGAGCCACAAGGTGAGGCCCAAGTGCCGGCAGGGCACGACATGGTCCACTCATAAACAGGGACAAGTCTGTCAGCTGGCCACATATAATAACCATGAGGATGAAGAAAATTATGCGGATGCTTCATGATAGAGTTGGTCTCATCACGAAACAAAGGTTGGATAGAGCTGTAGCATCAAAAGAATGGAGGGGACGTTCCCGGCTTAGAGCATCTCTAACAGAAAGCTCAAACTGAAAATCTTAAAATAAATTTACAGTTTGATTATTTTACCAAATCTCGTCGCAACTGCTCGTGCATGATAGCAGAAATCTCAAACGGATATGCAAAGTGGCTAATTTGGGTACGAACGAACTCGAAGAAATTCATCACTAATTCACATAATGTACATATAATCCAAAAGTATAATCTACTCCTACCTCGTCACCGCCCTATTGTACTGCCAAAATTTGGCTCACTGGAGCCTCAGGTGCGGCGGCGACACGATGGACGCCGAGATTCAGTCCTCGTCGCGGCGGTGCTCCGCCTTCTTCTTCTCCTTCCGTAGCAGGACGAGGAAGAGGACGCAGCCAACCATCTCGACGGGGATCGAGTCGAGAAGGTCGAGTGCGTCCGGTTGCAGTAGATCGAGCGTCCGGTCGAGAAGGTCGAGACGCGGGCGGTGGCACTCTTGAACGGATAGACGTCGCCTAGAGGGGGAGGGGTGAATAGGCGATTTAAAACTTTTTCCGAGGAGCCGGAATATCCGGTCCAAGAGTGACCCGGAAATTCCGAGTAGCCGGAATATCCGGTCCAAGGATGACCCGGAAATTCCGGTATGCTTGATAAAGGCGGAATAAAACTAGAGGTTTACTTTAACAAGCATACAACCTAGATATATAAACTAGGCTCACCTATGTGCACCAACAACTTAAGCTAAGCAATACAAGTAACAAGATGATAGCAAGATATATGATTTCAAGCACGAAGGCTATCACAATGTAAAGTGCATAAGTAAAGAGCTTGGGTAAAGAAATGACCGAGGCACGCGGAGACGAGGATGTATTCCCGAGTTCCACCCAAAGGTGTACGTGTCGTTTGGAGAGGTGTGCGCAACCACAACAGGTTAGCCGCAACGCCACAAAGGCTCACCTTCTTCTCCTGATGAACTCAACCACAAAAGGTTGTGAGTTCACCTTCCACTATTGATCTCCTTTGGGGCGGAGATCGAATCCCGTACAACTCTTGAGGCACACACCCACAACTTAATTGGGGGCTCCCAAGTCTTGAGGCACACACCCACAACTTAATTGGGGGCTCTCAAGTGACCACAAAAGGTCTTGGCCACAAAAGGCCGGCCACAAAAGGCGTCTAGGGTCCAAAGACCCAAGAGTAACAAGCTCACAAGTATCACCACCACGAATCCTCGTGGAGGGCTCAAACCGATGCAAATGCAATGGCAAGAGCACACGAAGTGCTCAAGTCCTTCACTCTCAAATTCAACACAACAACAAATGTTTATGGGGGAATAAGAGAGGAAGAACAAATGAAACCACAAATGAGTCAAATCCTTCACTCCCAAATCCCACCAAAAGCAACTAATGCTTATGGAGGGAGAAGAGAGGAAGAACAAAGAAGAAGAACCACAAAGGAACTCCAAGAACTAGATCCACTAAGTTCCCCTCACTTAGAGGAGAGATGGATTGGTAGGATTGTAGATCTAGATCTCCTCTCAACTTTCCCTAAAGAATATGGAAGATTCAATGGAGGGATTGAGAGGGAAGTGAGCTTTCCAAGGTCAACAATGGAGTAGGAGAGAGGGGAAAGTCGTGCTGCCTTGAATTTGCTGGGGAAGAAGAAGGGGAGGGGTATTTATACCCCTCCAGGAAATATAGCCGTTGGCTGTTTCGACACTCGGAAATTCCGGTATAAGTGAGACTCGGAAATTCCGGACTAAGAGAGACTCGGAAATTCCGGTCACCCGGAAATTCCGAGTCCATGAAATTTCCGAGCTGAAATTCCGGCTGGAGTAAGAAGCAAAACTAAATTTTTCCTTAGCCATTTCTGAAGGACTTTTCTGGGGGCACTCGGAAATTCCGGTAGACGGAAATTTCCGAGCACAATTTCCGACTGGAGTCAGAACCATTTTTCTCCTTTCCTTAGCCGTTTTCTTGGATGAGCTGGGGAACCGGAAATTCCGGTAGAGCGGAATATCCGGCCCCAATAATCCGAATCAGCAAAACACCGAAACGAAAACTGCTATAACTTTTGCAAATGAACTCCAAATGAGGTGAGGCCAATTTTGTTGGAAAGATAGCGACGATGAGCACCCAACAAATATTGCATCCCATAAATAGAGTAAAATAACCACACATGGCAAGGTGTGGGACTTTCCTCATGGTAGAACCGACAATATTTCCGCCAACGAAAACGCAACAAGTTGTCCAAAGTAAAACCGATTTCGATGAACAAGAGCTTGACATGGAGATGAACCAAGCTCTAATTCCTCACCAACATAAAAGCCAAATAAGAACCAAGAAACATGATATGCCAAGTATGCAAAGGTTTGAGCTCTCCATAATGATGCGATCAAGTTACTAACTTGAGAGCCCCTCTTGATAGTACGCCTATCTATCCTATAGCCCTATCAAGATCATACCTTTGCCTTGAGCATTCCACTTGAGTTGGATGATGACTATCTTGATCTCTTCTAGTGGTTCATCTTTCCTTGATTGCGCGTCCAAGCACATGCTTGATGAAGACTTCTTCAAATGCTCCCCCATGCTCACAATGGGAGAGTCTCGCTTAGCTTCATCTTCATGTATCCATTGCAAGCACCAAGCATAGGATCTTTTCGAGAAAGCTTCTCTTGGTCTTGCACAACTCATCTTTTCTTCACTAAGATGATGTCTTGAATCTTCAAGACATTCTTGCAATAAGCTTCACTCAACACATAAGCTTCAAGAGTCCAACACATGAACTCCACAATTCCATGGACATGATCTATAATGATATCTCAAAATAAACATTAGTCCATAGAGATTGTCATTCAATTACCAAAACCACACATGAGGGAAAATGCTCTTTCAACTCTCGCTCTTTTGTAAGGCGGCGTCTCTTCTTCTCGCGTTCGAGACGCGCGGTGGCGTCTGTCGAGCTCTCCAGAATGCCAAGGTGCTCCTTCTCGCGGTCGAACTCATCCACCTCGCGCCTGTAGCATGCCCACGGGACGGCCTCGCCTTTTTGCTTGAACTTCTTGATGAGCCGCTTGCGACTGGCGTCGGCGCGGACGAGAACCTTCCGATTCGCGTCGAAGAAGTCCCCAGATCGGTCGCCGCGCCCTCGTAGATTCGAGCGTGCCCTCTTCGGTTCCATCACGTGGCGGCGGCAGCGGCCTAACTACGGCTCCGGGCGCGTACTGCTCGTCGGAGTTGAAGGGTATGGGGGAAGGGGGGGGGGGGGATTGCTCGTCGACGGCGGTGGCTAATAGGGTTTGCAAACTGGGAGTAGCGGGGATCCCAGCATATATACCAACTCGCGGAGCAAATCTATGGTCGCCCTTATCGTGTTTGAGGGTCGGTTCGCGTTCACGGGTTGTGCTATGGGCTAAAAAATTGCAAGGCCCTTAAACTCGCCGGAGTTTTAAGGTTTTTCGTAGATTTGAGGTCTCTGTTAGAGATGCTCTTATAATGTCCTACAAGGGTGTGTGGTGTGGTGTGTGTACCGTTACATATTAATAGTGAAGACAGCAAAACGATCCATTAAGAATGAAATTTCCATCCCATATAGAAAAGAAAAGTGACAGTACTCTGATTTTCAAGGTGTGTCCATACATTTTTGATACTCCCTCCGGTCGTATATAACTATCGAAAGTTGTACTATGAGTTGTACCTACTCGGTTCATTTTCTCACAACATTTAAAATGGATAGAGGGAGTAGCCAATTACACGTCAATTAAAGAAACGGTATGCAGTTTTTTACGCGTCATTAAAAAACTCGTAAATTTCAAAAAAAATACTGGTAAAACTGAAAACCGTGTGAAGAGGTGCAGTTTTTTTTTAGGGCCGTGAAGAGGTGCAGAAATCCGGTATGCGTGAGTTATAGGCCCAGAAGTCCAGAACCTCAACCTGATGGAATTCCCCACATTGAGCCTCCACCTCACTATTTCCAGTCCAGTCCAACACATCCCGCATGAGCAGCGACGAGGCCGAGAAGACGAGCAGCCTCCGCCGGCGGTGACGCCACCGGCACCGCTGGAGGACGACGACCAGCTCTCCGAGATCCTCCTCCGCCTCCCGCCGCAGCCCTCCTCCCTCCCCCGCGCTTCCGCCGTCCCCAGGCACTACCGAAGCCTCGCCTCGGATCCCCGCTTCTGCAGCCGCTTCCGCGCACACCACATGCTGGTTTGTTCATTGCATTTGATTTCCCCCTTATGGTTATAGGTGAATATTGAGGAGGATTTGTTTTGTTCCTTCAGTGCAAATTGTTAATATGAGCTTCACATTTCACTTTATTTTTTATTTAGGGAAAACATTACACATTATTGGTCATTCATGATCTCTTGCAATACCTAGTGCTCACTGCGTTTATCATCTCTACTTATCAGTCTAACTCATATAACTCCAATATAGTTTGTCTGGTCCAACTACATGTTGGTTGTTCTTATGTTTTGTCTGCACGTCTACTTTCTTCGATTTTGGTCACTGTAGATAGATATAATAGTTTATATTATTATAATAATATATAACGAACACATGATTTAAATTGACATTACTGGATTCATGTGAAACATTTCTTTGTTCACGAATAGTTGTCAGTGTTCTATTTCTACAGTGTGGAGAGTAAAAAACGATGATGCACGTCCCTTACTTTAGGCTAGCTTATACAGCATGAATTTGATTAATTTGTTAGTGAGTACCTAGCTCGTGCATTTCTGAAATAATATGCTTATGAGCAGGATTTCAGTGTTTATGCTTTGTTTCCCCATGAGCCCCTCGTTCTCCCGTGGTAAGAAAATTTCAAAATATTTGATAATCTAGGATGTTTTAGTGGAGTTATTTAAACCACTTATTTTAGCCTCTACTAAAACCAGATGTAGCCAAAAACTTGAGAATATGCTAACAATAGGAGTTGAAGGTGCGCCTCACTGCCTCTACAGATTAACTGTCTTTCTATTGCGGTACTCTTTTTCGGATGTTGGTTTTGTCCAATAATTCTGAGATGACAAAAAACTTGAGTTTTTGGCACAATATCTATAATTTGAAGCTAATGTTTACCGGCTGAATCATACAAAAATTGCGAGAGAAGTTGAACGGACTTTCCTTGAATGCACATTATGAATCGGTTTGACTGATGGCGTTGGTTGCTATGCAGGTATCTAGTTAATTCCCAGTGGATGATATTCATAGATTTGGCTGTAGCCTGTAGGCTCTTCCATTTCATTACTTATGTTGCATTCGGGCATGTGAAGATCTGCTTTGCAAGCAAATTGACCCTCTATACCCCTGGTCAAAGATGAAGTGAACTCGTAGGAATTGGTATGCCCTGACCAACTGTAAAGTGGGAACTAATCTCTCAAGCAGTTAACTTCAGTCTGTCTGGTTTCTGTAGACACTATTGAACTGTCATGAATTGAAATGAACTTGTTCGCCCTGTCAGTTGACCTTGTGGTTCATTCCCTTTAATGTCTTCCAAGCAAGCATGCTGATCTTGCATTGCAAGTACTTTGCTGTGGCACATATTCTTTCCAGCATCGTTTGCTCATGTCCCATCTATGATTATTCTCCTAAAATATTTCATTCTGTATGCCAAAAATATGGCAGTGCTGCCGGGACGCTTGAATTTGCTTGTTTTTTTAAGGAAAGTAGAAGCTTGTTAGACTTGGGGCATATCGTGCCACAACCATAGGTGAAGATTCTGCGCCAAGATCAGCATCTGCGAGTCAGTTTCAAGGACAACCCTGATAGCTCCCAGCTGCTAATCAAGGTACACTGCTTGAACAGTTTGACATGAAATGATCAGCAACATGGCCGCTTCTTCCCGCCTTGGCTGCGATCACTTCCCTGCAGAAATATTGTACAATTACTCCCCAGCTAGCATGATTATTTTGCGGTGTGTTAAATTTGAGTTGTGGTTTGCACTAGCTCCTTGGGCATTTTTTCTGTTACTGGCAGTGTTTCCATATGTGTCGTCATTTTGCTTGTCCCCCTCCATGGAGATCTTCAACGGGCGTGCTTCTGCTTGAGGCTCCTCTCCTCTATTTATTCTAGCTGCACCTGCAACTTATACACCCTGCTTAACAGAGTGCTTGTGGGGGCTGTTACATAACAGTAAACCATTAAAAAAACACCATGAAGGGTATATGTATCTTTCTGTTTTGAACTAATTTCTTGTATGGCCTCAGCAATTGTGTTGGAATATGGGCCTTTTGCCTCCGATGGTGCCGCCGAGACAGGAGTTGATGCTCTGCCGCACCGTGCGTCCTCCAAGCCAAGGCTCCGCTTCCACTCCAAGAACACTCCAAGAACATAGGTAAGCACTAAGCAGGCAGGCGCAACAGTGGCCATTCACCTGTTGTATTGATTTGTCCTTCTCTTCTTCAATTTATAAACTAGGTTAAATTATTGTGTGAGGTTATCCTTGCCGTCCTCGTCATATATTGCTAGCTACGTAGGACACAAATTTGACAAAACTTTTGCAACATTTGTACACACTGATTGCACAAGGTTGTACCCGCAATATCAATACAAGTAACTATTACAAAGACAAGCACATGCATGAGCACGGTGGAGCATGGCTATGGTGTAAATTTCACCAGAGCCGGTTCAATTTCAGCAGAAATAGGGGCGAGTTTTGCCTGTTCACATCAGTGGTGTAAATTTTCATCTGTAAAGAAATAGGGGGAAATTCATGTAATCCAAAATTCCAAATGCATGGCCCTTACTACCAGTAGTTTATGTTATTACAACAGATATACAAGGCTAGTTTATAGATGTTATTGCTAATATATTTTGCCAACTCTTCACACAACTTATGACTTGTGCAGCTCCTTCTATTACTGTAGAGCTATTCATCAACTGAAGCTAGCATCTGCACCACATTTTCCATGGTAGGTCTCCTTCCTCTATCTTCCTGCAAGCATGAAACAACCAGCCCAATCATCGTTCTTGCTTGCAAGTTGTTGAAATGGCCATTCAATCTAGTATCAATAAAGTCAGTGATCCAAGATTGTTCGCTGAAATCCAACTCCAGCTTCTCCATGAGCATATTGACCATCCCTTTGAGGACCATTTCGACTTCTTCATCATCATTATTATCCAAATCTGAAACGCGAACTCCCTTTAGTAATTCTAGAAGCACCACCCCAAAGCTATAGACATCAACCTTTGCTGTTATTGGGAGGCTGGAGAGCCATTCAGGCGCTAAGTAACCTCTTGTTCCTCGGATCCGTGATACACTCATGTTGGACCCACCTCTGTTAAGCAGCTTTGCGATGCCAAAGTCAGCGATCTTCGCTTCTAAGTTCTCATCGAGTAGTATATTTTCGGGCTTCATGTCGCAGTGAACGATCCACTCGGAGCACTCATGATGAAGATAAGCCAATCCTTTTGCCACTCCTTGAGCAATGTTGAACCTTTGCTTCCATTCAAGTAAGGCATGCGAACTCCCACCACCAAACAAAATTTTGTCCAATGATCCATTCTTCACACATTCTGAGACCAGTATCCTATGTGGATCATCAGAACAGAATCCCCAAACCCTCACTAGATGCATATGGTAGATCCTACCTATCACATTCAGTTCATGTTGGAACTCTTCTTCACCTTGGTTTACATTTGCCAACCTTTTCACAGCCACTTCCCTTTTATCTTTCAAGACACCTTTGTACACGATGCCTGATGCTCCCCTTCCAAGTTCGTCCTGAAACTTTCTTGTAGCTGTCACCAACTCTGCGTAGGTGTATCTGCGGAAATGGTTCGTTATCATTTCATACCCAACCTCAGCCGGCCACACTCCTCTTAATTGCCTACCCTCCCTCCTCAGAAAAAACCAACCTAATATGATGAATATTAGCTCTGCTAGAAAGATCGCTGAGCAGAATCCGTAGAAGTACAAATGCTTAGATTCATTCCGGCCAGATTTAAGGTCATCTGTGAAATGTGCTATGAAATACTGGTTTGATGCACTACATTTGGGGCTATATTTTGGACCAAGAGGTTGTGAATGGGGAATTGAGGACATTAACACTTGTACGCCCTTCGGAATTTTTATGTACATGGTACCTGTACTACCAAGGTTAGCCAGGGTTACACCACCGAGAAGAGCAGACTTTGGATAGCAATCACCAATTCCTTGCCAGTATGCGAATCCCATGCAGTTGCAGTTACTTGAGCATATGTTCTTACAAGTGTTAAGAGAAACAAAACGATGAGCACCTAGATCATACCCAAGAAAATCAGTGTTTGGTAGCTTAACAAATCTCACATTCTGCTCATCACAAGTGATGTTGATCTTAGGTCTGCAGCCTCTGCTCCGATCACTTGGATCCACAATCTCGTATCCAGGGACGCATACACAAGCAGGCACGGGTGTGTACACACATATTCCATTCATACCGCACAGACCCCGTACTTTGCAGCGCTGAGGGAATGCCATCCATGTGACTGACCATTTTCCTTCTACCGTAGCCAAACTATACAGCCGGAGATTGCCATCAAAATCTAGTGTCATTCTCCTCAGGATGCCAGGGCCCCAATCAGCAGCCGTGAAGGTTGCATTATCGCTTCCTAGGAAATGTCCCAAGCTATCAAGAACCCCACTGGTGCTACTGTTAAAGGGTACTCTAAGCTTACCCCAGATGGTACTGCTTGGATTCGGCCAATAGATAAATGAGAGATCCTTCTCGTCATCAAAGAGAGAAAGAAGGTATTGGTCATCAAAATGGAAGCTGTAATGGCCAGGGATAAGCAGCCTATTTATAGAACGCAGCTTCATGGTTGCATCGATGCTCTGACCAGGTAGCAAGGTATCTGTGGGAGAAGCGAAGCTTTCCCACAGAATGGTTTCACCTTTACCCTCTACAACGAGGTTCCCATTGTTGAAGAGATGGGCCTTTTCAGTGGTAGAAGAGCTCACATTGTTGGTCCACACGACCTGGCCACCGTAATCTTTTAAAACCATACTCCCGTCGGAGTTCAACATAAACTTGGATCCCCAAGTGTACACAGGGTGGAGAGGATTCGCGCTCCAAACAGCAGTTTTCTCAGAGGAGTTGGAAAACCAAATAGAGAATACCGAGGAGTTGGGTGAAACCTGGTGGAAGCCGCAGGTGAAGGTGCCATCTGGAGAATGGAGCATGTCGGAAGTGTGCTCTACGGATAGAGAGGAGCCTGGCGAGAGGAAATCAAGGCCTGAGATGCACAGCAAGCACTGGATGGAAGTGAGGAGGAACAGATAGAATGGGCATGCATCCATGGTTTGCTAGCTAGCTGATCTTTGCAACGATCAGTAGTCTACTGGGCAGTATCTCTGGAAAAAAACCGTACCTCACCTTTCCCTCTTCGATTGAACTAGTCTACCAAGTCTGAACTCTCAAACCAAACAAAGTCTATGAATTTATGATGCTACAGCCGGGTCTTATCCAATAATTAACTGGCCACCAACCACCGGAATATTATCTTTAATTATTTATTTGCATCCGCCATGTGAATATTTATGTCGGTATGTAGTACTGAAATTTCCGGACAGCTTCCCTAAAGGTGTCCTTTTTTCAAATTTTGCAGGAAGCATGGCCACTTCGAAAGGGAGCCATAAACCACTATGAAAGGGAGTCTACTGAACGGTTAGCTCTGAGTATTTGGGTACTGTCCAAAGCACAGGTGGGTGAGGGGAGAAACTGTTGATCTAATTTAGAAACATGCTCCTGTGCTTTGTCAAGTAGATAGTAATATATTCATTGCTGCTAAATAAAAAAGTCAGCAAGTGTACACTAATTTATTCATTGCTGCCAATAGAAAAGACAACAAGTGGATAGTAATAATTTATTCAAAGTTGGATAGCTTTGATCCGAGTCCATTCATGATCAGTTAGGTGATAAGGAAGATAGTGATAGCACTGATACTGATGTTGAGTTAGATGCATGAATAAGGGGCATGATTCTCGACGTAGATTAAATAGGCATAGAAATTCAGTTGGTAAAGTTAAAGGTAGAGGGAAGGTTGTAGTTCCTGTTTTAAGTAATATAGGCCGTAATTAAAAAAACCAGATTATGACATGGCTGGAATGATGTAGAATCTGAGAGAATATTGGTGACCCTGGCGCTCGTAGAAGTGTTTAAGAAGCCATGTCTGATCATGGCCTTTCTTTTGTGGGATTTTCTAAGATTAAGAAACAATAATTTGGCATCATCTGGCCATATTTTCGGATGTTTGCATCAACCAGACGCAAGCTATAGATTTAATGATTTAAGTCCCTCCTTGGCAGAGAAATAATAGCTGGGAGTATCAGTGGTTGTGCCGCATGCAAAGGCAACTAGTGCCTCTAGCTTGTGTTTTTCCTCTACTGATCTTTTAGGAAAACGTTGACATTCACTGACCCAAAACAGGTGGCCGTTCAAATCTTTCCAAGTGCTCGAAACTGAATAACCTATGAATTTCAAAGATCTGTTTGTCCCAACCAAAAATATACGGGAGGGGAGCTTTCTCAAAACTGTAGGATTGTGATGTTATAATCGGCTTCTGTCAGCTGGAAGTCGAGCTGGCGCCAACAAAAATCCATCTTTTCATATGGAGAATCGTCCATAACATTTAACAGCCTGCCTCACAGATTGAATTTCCAGCCCCGAGGAATGGAGTTGGACGATGTGACACCGACTGAAAGAGGATGGTGGTCATCTGCTTTTACAGACAAAGCAGAAACTCCTGTTTTTTTTACAATAAACTCCTGTTAGTCTCACTACACCTGGCAGGAGAGCATTTCATTGACACACATAACCTGGAGTTCCTGCAGGAGAGCATGTGCAGTTTTGTTGTATGTATCCAAAAAGGCGAAGCAGTCAAATGTTGATGGCACTTCCAACTTCTAGTGTTTGCACATTCTCGAGTATTTTTACGTTTTCTCCCAGAGGAAATGCTGAACCATCTAACTTACCAGATCATTCGAAATTATTAGACATGAGGGATGCATGGAGTAGAAAAGCAAAAGCAGCTGGTTTCTAGTTATAGGCATATTCTTTTAAAACACACAAGCTAGCTGAAACGTCAAGCAATGGATCGTAGTCCCCATCTTATTAATTCATACTTTCATGGGCAACACAATAGATGTCATTGTTTACCAATGGACAGCATCAAATACAACACTATAACCACTACTTATGATGATAATATACTAGTAAAGCTAAAAACTGCAACACATGAGGGAAGCAGTTGTTAGGATGAATCTCGTCTGATGACATTGTCCATGTGTTCAGTACAGAGTACAAATCGCCTAAGGTTGTCAAACTGAAGATATTAGATCGCACACAAACCATAGCTAGAGCCTAGAGCTAAGTTTCATCGTTCAGTTTCCAAGTTCTAATTGTTATATATCTTATCTTGAGAAAAAAAACTGTGCTACAGCTATGTGTGTCAATTGCAGGGACCAAAAAAATTTAGTTCAATTATTTTACAATGAAGTATCCAGTCCTGGCTACTGAAAAATAACTTGTGACATGAACGAAATCAGACACTGCAAGCAAATATTTTTCTCAGATAATGACAAAGATAAACACCACAGATGCATGGGGAGAGAATACTACAGAACAATCAATGCTACATGTTGAACAGATCATGAAGCAACATAATAATAATCGGTACGACACTACTGAAAATGGTTAGCTTAACATGAAAGGATGTGAAAGGCATTCCATCAAACAATTATCGAAACGTAAGTTGGTTTTGGTAAACCAGCGTGCAAAGGCATGCCATTACCTGCAGCGTAGACACTTTCAAATGGATGACACTGAAACAGTAGATCAGGTTTGGGAAGTTCCTTGAACTGCAATGGCTCAAACTGGACAGTGAAGAGTCGACAGGAACACCAGATTATTGTCCTCAGCGAAGCCTTGTATCATTGGGTGCTCATCTGAATCCAGGGAAAGCAACTTGTCCAGTTCAATAGTTGCTCCCCTCACCCAAGACGCAACACCATCAGAATTGATCTTCCTCTTCCATAATTGGGCAGTGAAGCCCGACAAAATGAGAAAAGCCAGGCCGCCACCCTCTGCCCGCATGAGTGTGAAGCAGGAGAAATCATCAGACAATGGCATCTGTATCACAGCTAGCCTCTGCCTCTCTAAATCAAACTCGAGGAGTTTTAACGAATCCCCAGCAAGCAACCAGTTAAGGGAATGCCCAATCAGCATAGCGGGCAGCGTAGAAACATGGAACCCATATGGAATTGGTGTAGAGATGAGATAACCCCACACCCCAGTATCTGACGAGACACGAGTAGACACGGACGAGAATCTGACTATTTAGTTCACCATTGTTGTCTGACACTACCAATACCACCTTGAAGTCTTGGACGTCTCCGGAAGCAGAGCCGAGCACCGCCCCCTCGACCAGGCCCCTGGACGGATCGAACCCTGGGGGAGTGGCAATGCAGTGATGGTGGGGCTCCACACCAGGACCTGCTTCCGGGTCTGTTCCAACAATAGTACGAAGCCATGGCGGCATCCGAGGGGCCGGACATAGCGATCGTCGTCGAGCTGCAACGAGAAGCGGCTGGGAGGGACACGATTGGGGGACTCCAGAGTAGGTTCGAACCGTAGTTCGGACCCTCCGTGGAAGCAACCGAGGAGGGGAGGGTTGCGTCGGTGGTGGCGGCGGAATCGGCGGGAGAAAGCTGGATCTAAGACGAGGCGGCGCCAGCGCTTGGAGACGGAGGAGGCGCGCGGGAGGGAGGATGGCTGCGGCGGGAGGCGGAGGAGGATCTCGGAGAGCAGGTCGTCGTCGTCCAGCGGCGCCGCCGCCGGCGACATCTCTACTGGCTCAGAGTTCATGCGGGAGTGAAGCGACATTGGGTGAGAGTGACAGTGAAACTAAGCCCACTAGAAGAAAGCCCACGAAGACAATCAAAACACACATGCTTTGTTTCTCTTCTTCCGTGTTTTAGCAAATTTCTTAAGACAGATATTTATTTTTTAAGAAACGCAGACTCTGATAAACATGCATAAACACTAAACACGCACGTACAGACACCCATATGACCATACACACGTAAATACTACCCCTATGCGACTGGTCCAGCATATCTTGAGGTTGACGAAATCACCACGGACGTCTCGTTGTTGACGAGCACATCACCTACCACTGAAAGCATAGCGTCAGTTAGATCCTGTAAAATTCAGGAAATATAAGCACCCATAAGTCTGAGATTTTTGGTTTATAGGATTCCATAAATCCATAAAAAATTATGTGAAGCAATGAGAAGCTCTGCCAAATCATTTTACAGGGCGGATGGAAAAACTTTCCATTTAATAAGGAAAACCACCAACAACAAAAAACACTAGGCCAAAAACTTTCGGGAAAGCGCAGGAGCATTTCTCCAAAATGAAACTGACCACAGATGAAAATCGTAACTCGAACACCCGGTACCGAAGCCACAAATACAAATAAACCTACACACCACACCAGTGGCACCAAGCACGTGTTGTCCAAAGCCCAACTTCAGCGGAAGAGAACGACTCTCGCCACTCAACACATTCATTGTTGACATACAAGCACCTGCCAATGAAGACCCCGACTTCAGCACAAGGGCATCCAAACCAATGATTTCTAGATGAGCACACCAAACCGAAAAAGGCAAGGTATCCTAGACAATACCATCAACCAAGCTAGACTTTTTCCTCGCAAGGTTTGAAGACTCGAATTGCCATGGCTATCAAATGAAAGCCTCCACAAAGGTGAGAGACATACGAAGGTGTCGTCATCGTCGGTTCTGGTCAAGAGCTAGAATAAAGATTTCACCTGGAATGCAATACATCATCACAGACTGCATACAGAACTTCCCAATACTCATCGACACGCCATGTAGAGATCGTTTTATAACATGAAGTAGAAGTTTTCACTCTTATATCACCATAAGATTTGAAACATTACACAGTTCTTCATCCACCTTCATCATCAATCAGATTTCAAGTGCCATTCTCCCATTAAGTAGAAATGTTATTGTACACTAATTACTTAGCAAATGCGGCGAGGCTTTATATGCCTCGATTTTATTCAGCAAGTGCCATTTTTTAAGAGAATGACCTAATTTGCTTCGTAGTGTCATGAAAACCTGTTTTACATTGCAGTGGGAAAGCACCTTATGGTATTTATTCTTGACTGCAGTGAGGATATGCGTGTAAACACATGCACAAAAAGGCAAGCAAAGATCATCAGGTAGCCAAGCAAATGAACCACAAGGCAATAACAATAACATGATGATTTCAAGTGCCATTCTCCCATTAAGTAGAAATGTTATTGTACACTAATTACTTAGCAAATGCGGCGAGGCTTTATATGCCTCGATTTTATTCAGCAAGTGCCATTTTTAAGAGAATGACCTCATTTGCTTCGTAGTGTCATGAAAACCTGTTTTACATTGCAGTGGGAAAGCACCTTATGGTATTTATTCTTTACTGCAGTGAGGATATGCGTGTAAACACATACACAAAAATGCAAGCAAAGATCATCAGGTAGCCAAGCAAATGAACCACAAGGCAATAACAATAACATGATGATGAAGATACAAGAGCGAGAGACACACAACAATACAAATTCTTTTGTCCATAATTACCCTGCATTCTGAGTTTAGTAGTCAAACTTCGTAAATTTTGACTAATCATGTTGGAAAAAGATCAACATCTACAATAAACAAATATCACCACAACCATCATGAAAGATATTTGTTTTATAAGAACTAGCAAGGTGGAGTATCAGGTTTAGCTCCCGGAAATAATCTTTATAAGTTCCCTTCATTTTAAATAGTGAATAAGGCGGATATTGTCGAGATATTTATGATGGTATATTTTTTCGGAGGGGTCACACTCTCGTAGATCGGGATGGTAGCACACGTGTTTTCAGACTCCATTGGACAACACTCGTTAAAACCATACTCATATTTGTGTGGTGGCTTGTATTGTTTGTCATATGCTCGACGTTCAAGGTAAATCTCAAGATCACCTATGGTGGATGATGGCGTGTGAATGACCGTCCCCCGTTTGGTAGCACCCCAATCCTATTTTGGTCAGAGGAATTACAAAAAAAACGCTAATGAGATATGACGGATCCGGTTTGGGCTAGTTTGTTGTCTAGTATCCCAAAGAAGACGGTGTTCGGTAAGCTCGACGTGGATTATAAGTCAAATGGTGCGCTTGGGCATCGGCCCTCCTTCTGGACACTCTGACTGAGGAGCCTGCTTTCTAGGCCGTGGGCCTACACAGTGTCTACCTCGTTAGAGAGTAATTAATCATGTCATGTGTAGTTGAGGTTTTATATCCTCTTTAGCACTGTAAGTATGAAGATCTCAATAACGGAAGGTCAGACAAAACCACGGAAAAAACAATATCAATGGTGACCACATATTTTTGTGCCAGCATGTAAAATTACATCTGTATGGATCGAATGAAACAACTAAAGTTTATGATTCAAAACTTAGTAGATTTATTGATTCGGTTGGATCCTTATACTTACACAACACCATCATATGATTATTCTCCAATCAATACCAATAAATGTTTCACTCAGAATTTGTAATCCCTCCGGTTCTCCAAAGTTTTCAATTTAGATTTGAAACGTGTATAACTAAACTTCACTTTGAGCAACTAATTAAGTTGGAATATATTTTTGAGATATTACATAACTTTACGGGGGTACACCCTCCATTAAGGGCATACTATTTCTTTTGGTTACTCACTTTCTAGGTTTAACAATATTTCTTTTGTTCAAAATCTTGTCAATATTTACAAAACCAATACGGCACATTTATTTTTTGTCACATTTGTATATTAGCAAGAATATTATTAAATGACATAAATATCTATAGAGTACATTGTGTGCACCGGACCATGCAAAAGGAATCCATGGAAAAGAAGATTCACACGCAAATACGTAATTAATTATGACTTGTGTGCAATACGTGGTAGGGCAGAAGAACAAATTAGTCATGCCCTCGTACGATCGGACTATCACCTCAATCGACGATCTAGCTAGCTGTTGGCTCGTTTTCCTATCGATCGCTCGGCCGGTCACCCGAAGTCCTAGTTTGTTACAATATAGAGTATGTTGGACGGAAGACGATCTCTAACACAGATCGTGTCAACTAAACAACATGTTTACGTTACAACTAATTATTTATTAAATCCTAATTGTAAATTTTAGATCTAACCGTTAAAGGTAATTAGGACGATGTGGCTTAGCGTGTTGTCTCGAAAAACTAACTCATTTTACTTTTAATATATAATAGATTTGGTATTATAGATGTTAATATTTTTTCTGTCGCTCTGTCAAACTTTATGAAATTTGTTTGATTAAACTCGTAATGCAGGGTAATTATAATTAGAGTACTTGGAGATGATATCCACGTCAATCTCCGTCAGGCCTAGTCAGCAACGCCCCAGGTGGCATATATATTATGAATCACACCAGCAATAAAAGTGATGCTTTAACCAATCATGCACCAGCTTGATCATATACTCCACCTTGTCTCACTGCATTCTTATCAGTTGACCTACTTTCTCAGACTTTGTGTCCACGTACTCAAGCTAAAAACAGGATGATCGTCACGAATCCTGAGCCATTTTTTAATGACAGTTGATGGAATGGGTTGCTACTTGCGCGGTACGTGAGTGATGCTCGTCTTCATAAACAACGTTGCATTGGCCCAATTGGGAGCAATAATTTGTAGGAAATGGTGGGGATGATGCTCGGAATAACTTAATCTGCCGGCTGGAAATACGAATGGAGTGGGAGAAAGACAACCCGATGGTCGCATCCACGGCTTTGCTGACAAGACAGAGGAGCATCCCGTTGCATGTTTCAGGAATTCTCAGGGCCGTAGAAAGAGAATGATATCTCCATCCCCTTTTCCTTCAGTTGCTTTTGCAATTTGCATCAAACCCTAGTAGTCGGCCGTTGTGGCCGCTGCCCTCCTCCTATTGCCACCACCAAATGACATGGCCAAACAAAGCCCGTGTCACGGAGGGGGACGGCCCTCATATATATAAGGTTTAGGGTTTTGGATTTTGGTGGCATCCGGCAAGAGGGGCTTCCCTGGTGTTCTACGACATGTTGCTCCTCTCTATGGTGGGACAGCAAGACACGGTGTCTAGCAAGGCCGACTCCAACAAGGTTAGGGTGTCATCGTGGGTCAATTTCAGATGTGATGCCTTGACACATGTGGGCCTATGCCTAGCTCCTTGGCTCAGTGTTTTGTGGGTGGAGTGATAGGTAGATAAGCCGATCCAGATGTGGTGGGCGTGTGTGTGACTGCATGACGACTGTTAAATCCACTGACGTTGGCGGCGCGAGGTAGTAACAATTTTAAAGGCGTCAACAACACAGTTCGTGATCCTGTCCAAATCACTCTGGGAAACCCTAGATATGTTTCTAGTTGGATATTGGCATAGCCTAGCGTCGTTCTCCCCCTTGTATAGGCAACATGTGGGAGTTGGACTAACTAGTCGGACCAGCGGCAGATTGTGGTGTTTAAGAAGGTTTTGCAACATGGCATCCACCGCATCGACACCGATGGTCCTCGCGGCATGTCGCAACGGCTTCTTGGTGGAGGACTCGTGATGATGGATGAGCGTACGGTGGTGGTATTGTTTGGTGCAGTGACAACTTTGACGGCATGCATGTCAAGGATCATGTGGATTACTGCCCTGGAGAGGGGATCAACACCTCGATGGCGTGGTGGTGGCTTCTGGAGTGTATGCAAGGCGTGTCTGCTTTTTGGGTATGGCATACCGTACATATGCTCCCTATACGCAATATGGAAGGCTAAGTGACGCTTCCTGATCTAACTAGTGTGTTTTGTTGTGTGATGGCATGATTTTCGCCGTTCTAGAGTTTGTAAGCGTGTTGTGGTGGTATTCGATTATTTGATATATGTTTTTAGACCTTTTTTGAATAATTTAATTTTGAAAAATGTGTGCAATTGTTTATGCACATGTCGAGGTTTCAGTCTCCTTTTTGAAAGAATATATGATATAACTGTTCATCTCATCATGGAAATTAAATAATCTCCAAGAATGTCGGTAAATACCTATTGACCAAAGGGAGATAAGATAAGTGCTATTGACTTCAACCACATGGGAAAAAAGTTGTGAAAAAAACCATTTGGTGTAAATTCTTGTTGTATGTAATCTTATATAGTTATATGATCAAAAGAGGCATGATAATATACTCCTGCATATTTCTCTGAGAAAGTATGGCCTTAGTTCATCTTACTACTCCCTCCGACCCGAATTAATGGGCGCGGTGGTTTTTTACCAATCCACCCCTATTCTTTTTCACTTGAAGACTAAAGTCGTCCCACCTCGCCATCCCGGCCGGCTCCGCTCCTCCCGCGCCGCACTATAGTCCACTCCCATGGCGCGCTAGCGGCCTTGGGCTCTCCTCCGACGATTCCCGCTCACCTCGTAACCGCCGTCCCAATCGATCCAACACGAAGCCGAGTTTAATCCATCCTGTCGCCGCTAGCGTAGAGCACGCTCGATCTGGATGGCCATGGCAATTGGCGGCCTCACTCCTCCTCGCCGCGCCGCCCCCGCCTCTCCCGCCGTCATGGCGACCCACCACGGCCGCGCGGTACCCGCTGAGGTCGGTCACCGGGATGGCCGCGGTCGACGCCGTTTCTTGGCCGGCGGAGTGGGCGATCTGCTGGTCGTGGAAGATGCGGGGAACCCGTGTGACGCTGGAGGCGACGAGGCCGCGGACGCCAAAGATGCTGGCATCCAGCACGCGGATCTCAGCCGCGCGGTCGTACGCGTCGGACATGGCTGGCTGGCCGGCGTCGTTGAACATCGAGGCCAGAGGCGTGATGCGCTTGCACTTGTTTCATCTGCTTATCTGCTATGTTTTACTCTCTAGTGCACTTATAAACGGTCGTCAGGAAATAAATGAACTGGTGGGGGTTTCGTAAAAAAAAAACAGAGTCCACCCATTAATTCAGGTCGGAGGGAGTACATATAACATTCATCTGACAATGGCGTGCCATGTAGGACCGTTAGGTGACACTATGTTGTGAATTAACTACTCATGTTAATAAAATGAAAATAACGACGTCGTGCTTCGTCCAAAAAGACTACGTACGTCGTGAGGATGTTAGGTTAAGTGCCCCTACGGATGATTGAGAATATCTATTGCTTATATGGCGGTTCACATGGCATGATCTGCCCTAAATATTTTAGTGCTCAAGCCTCAAGGAACACGTGCTAACCACTCGGCAATAAAAAGAAGGAATCTTACTATCAATCATACTACATCAGCACGTGATTAACCTCGATAGAGGTTTCCTGACAAGCTGCCATAGATTCATAGAGTTTTGAACCCTTTTGTTTTTGTTGCGGGGTTTGAATCTTGTCGGCAATGTGAAAAATCTGAAAACCATCGGATGTAAACATGGAATCGTTTCATTTGTGAGATCAGATCAAAGCAGCTGGTGGTCAGTGCCCGTTCTGTCCCCAGTTATCAGATTTCGACAAATCAGCAGCATCCAACTCTAGATTCTTCCCCCACAATCACATCATCGTCTCAGCACGATGAAAGTTCTCACCGTAATTATAGAATCCTTTGCTTCAAAGCAACCGAAAATGCTTTCTTGGCATCGACACGAAACCATAGCTAGATCAGATCAGCATGTCGCTCAGATCAACTTTTTATTCGCCTACTTTCACATTCCCATTCTGTTGCTCGCAAATCCAGAATTCTGTAGATCAGCTTATATTCTGTTACATCGTCAAAATTGAACTCAATTCTGTAGCTCGAAGAAACGTAATCGATCCATGGCAAAAGGAATATTTACAGTTGATCTCTGCCATCGTCGGACACGGCAAAAGAGAAGAAGTGGAGTTCCAGGTCAAAAGTACACAATCATCTGACGGCGGAGGCCACGCTATGCGCCCAGAGCCGGAGGTGCTCCTTGAGGTCGGCGCCGCCGTCGGCCGCCGGGATCCTGAAGGTGCTGAGCACCCTCCTCACCTCCGCCTCCTCGTCCTCCCACGCCTCGGACAAGTAGGGCTTTCTCCTGGGCCCCGAGGCCGACGCCGAGGCCGCCCTGTTTCTGCAAGCTTCTTCTTCCTCGGCGCACGCCGCCTTGGCCTTAGCATTCTTGGCCTCTTCCTCCGCCGCGCGCAGCCGCCGGAGCCCCGGCACGATGGACGCGAGCTGGGCGTCGACCTCGGCCTCGGAGAAGGTGAAGCCGAGGTCCTGCAGCCCCTTCACCTCCTCGAACTCCAGCTCCGACAGGCTCCGCCCGCGCGCCTTCCTCCTCCTGCTCCCTCCTCCCGGACGCCGCGCCTCCTGCCTCCGCCGGGCAGGCAGCGGCTGTGGCGCGACCAGCCCGTCTTTCCCGGACAGGATGGTCTCGAGCCTCGCGCGGTGGCTGTGCGGGATCTTGAGCGGCTCCAGCGCGTCGAAGGTGGCCGTCTTCGCCTCGTCGCTCCGCGTCCGGCGGTGCCGCAGCCCGGACGGAGCCCGCTGCAGCTCGCTCTTGCTCTCCTCCGGCGCCTGCTCCGTCTGCTGCTGCTCTCGCTCAGCTGACGGCGGCGCTGGCAGAGGCGCGGGAGGGGAGGAGCTGTGAAGCACGAGGCGGTGGAACCAGTAGGTGTCGTAGAGCTCCATAGCTTCCTCCGCGGCCGCAACGTCCGGCTGCCGCTCCATTTCGTGGGAGAGGGCGAGCGAGGGAGCAGGCGAGCTCGTCGCGATTGGTTGTGGCGTTGGCGCGGCGGCAGGTGAGGTTTATATGCATAGCGCGTCGGTCGGGCGGGGCAGTACACGGTAACATTTTACACGCGGGAGAAGGGCGACTCGGCCGTACGTAGAAGGTTCTCAGGCTGCTTGGGCGTCACGTATTTGTAGTTTTTTTTTTTTGAGAAACACAGTACACACGCAGACGCTCACAAACACACACGTACAGACACCCCTATGAACGTACGCACGCAAACCCTACCCCTATGAGCACCTCCGAGAGACCGGTCCGGCAGATCTTGAGGTTGACGAAGTCACCACAGGCGCCTCGCTGTTGAACGGGCACGTCACCTACCACTGAAAGCATAGCGCCGGTTAATTCCTGGAAAATCCAGAAAAGTGTGACCACCCATGTCAAATGTAGGAGTTGAACCTGAGTGGGCTGGTTCCACCACAAGGAACCAACCAGTTGAGATAGGCCCACTTCACCATCACGTATTTGTAGTTTTCTACAGGTAAATTTGTACGTATTTGGTATTGCTGATGAACTCAGGGGCTCTTAGTCTTGGCTGATGCGTGTGGTGTTGTCATCATGTAGAAGGATATTTGGTGCATGTGTGTGTGGAAAGTGCGGTTGCTATCTGTGCCAATGTTCCCGTGGACGTAGAAAGGGGACATCTGCATAAAGTTATCATAAATAAACCCCTCATCTACAATCAACAGCGTTCTTGATTTAATTGCGTATTTGTGGGACAAGATTTTTCGATAATGATTTCAGGTTTTACTTGCTAATAATGATGCCACATGCATGATTGTGTTTCATAATTTACTCGAGTTGGAGGTTCTCCAAAAATGCAAATCTTCTTTTATTCAGTGTTGCACTACTTTATCTCGCCCTTTATGTATTACAAGTAATCCCCTAGTCCTAAATTAAGTGTCTCAAGTTCAGTGTCGGTCCTGAGATTTTGGGGGCCAGGGTGAAGCTAAATCTTGGGGCCCTTAATATAGATATCATAACATTCTTTATGTGTAAAATTATGATACTAACGATGAAAGGCACGATTATTTATACACTTTTGTGCATTAGATAAATTAACTACATTCTAAGAATAACTTACATGACCTTATGTTGATGTTGGTGTTGATATTTACTTGCTGGGCAAATTCAGATTATTTCTTGGTGGTTGCTCTTCCTCCATGGCAATTATCACAAACTCATTATCTAGGTTTAACGCGGAAGCTGTGTGTAATGCATAATAGGAAGAAGCTGAGCTGTTGCGTTCCTTCTACTAGACATTTTATTTCAACTGACTATACCGAGAGTTGCCCTGAGCCACAATCTCTTAGGCTTTTATTTTCTGTTAGACTAGTACATGCCCACGCGGCCTTTTCTGTAACAGCAATTCATAACATATATACATGCTTGCTTACCTGGGGAGGGGCCCCAAGATTTTGGGGGCCAGGGCGGCGGCCCCCCTGCCCCCTATCAAGGCCGGCCCTGCTCAAGTTTGTCTAAAAGTTGATGTATCTTGACATGGTTCGTGTATAGATACATTCATTTTTTAAATAAACTAAAGACAATTATTTTGAAACAAAGAGAATACTGAGGGCTCCTTTGATTTAAAAAAAATTCATAGGATTCTTGTACTCCCTCCGATCCATATTAGTGGGCACAACTTTATCTAGATACACATGTATCTAGTCTAAATACTTAATTAGATACATATGAATTTAGACAAAGCTATGCCCACTAATATGGATCGGAGGGAGTAGGATTTTATCCTATAGGAATTTTTCTGTTCTTAGTGCTTTGATTCATAGGATTAGTTCCTACTGAAAAATTCCGCATAGAAATCTTTATACTACTCTTATACGCAGTAGGAATTCTAACACCCACATCAAGCTCTTTTTACAATTTCTTTGGTAGAATGAAACAAATTTTGGTGCAAACTAAGATACTATAGGATGTGGATTCATGCTCCAACCGGTCAATGGAACCGATGATCGTGCATGGGTTGAGTACACCTTAATGGCGGCATGAAGTAAATAAATGTGGATGAGACGCAAACTCGAAACCAAGGCATTCATGTCGTTTAGACTAGTCACAATGGACAGTAACATAGAACAGTAACATACACGTTATTTTAGGCTATGTTATCACCTCCATAGTGGGTAGTAACAAGCATGTGGTGTCATGCAAACCTCTATTTATTAGCTTATAGACTCACAATGTCTTGGGATATGTGATGTTACCGTAACTAGCTATGTTACCACTACCCTCTCTTTCCTCATTAAATATTTGACACATCAGTTTTTTATCCTACGTGCCAACAATGTTACTACTATGTTACTACCCACTATGACTAGTCTTAGCAGATATTCAGGTAACTTGGAGGAGGAAGAGGACCACCAGGAGGGGTTGCTTTCTTGCCGAGTCATGCATGTTTCCGTGAACGCACGGTACGAGAAAAAGACCCCAGCTGCACATTGAGTATAACTAACTGTTGGCCCATTGTTGTCATCACAAATCCATCTCTCGACGATAGTAGATCCATGGGAACATGCATGACCTGCATATGGTGCGTGCTGCCGTGCTGTACGTGCTTTTGGGGTGTGTGTGAAAATAACGGAAACTCCTGCTGATTTCGGACACCAACCAAGAATTGGCACACCGATCGGCTGAATTACAAAAAAAATGTGGGAAGAAAAAATATTAAACAGACAACATCAAACTAATCTATTATATACTAAAAGCAAAATGAGTTAGTTTTTCGAGACACCACGTTAAGCCACATCATCAGAATTGATCTAAACGGTTAGATATAAAATCCATGGTTAACATTTAACTAGAAAATATTAGTAACGTAACTATATTATTAGTTTGACACGATCCACACGTTAGGTAACTTACGTACAGTACAACATCAGATTAAAAAGTTTTTTTTGCCCAGGCGTTTCAAAAGCAAAAATAATCAAGACAGTCACGTAACCCATGCTAAAAAGAAAACGAAAAGCCTGCGCACGAACCGGATGGCCATAGTCACGTAACCATATAGCGTTGAAAAAAAAAACTACCTATACGAGCCATATACAAGCCGGCCGGCCGGTCGGCCTTTGCCAATTGCCATACACTGATACACAAGACAGGCAGTCGTTGTGCTAGATAATATTGATTTTCCGTGTGTTTAAACATTACAAAATCAATAACTTATTTTAGTAGTTAGATCTAAATAAATAGTTAAGATTTTGTATACATTAAATTAATTAATAGTTAGGCTTTTAAATCAAAATAATTAGATCTATATACTCCCTTAATCCTTAGGTACTGCAATATTAACTACATACATATATTTAAATGTGAGAATGTGTATAAATATATCTAAATACATATGAATCATAAAATGCTAAAATGATTTACATTAGTGAACAGAGAGAATAATATGACACATATATAACTTCTCTCCCATTAAAAAAAAACTCAATGCACACATATATATATTCAAAGTGAGCACGTCATTCGCAGCCGTAATCCAACTTAGATTGTCCATCACTATATTTTTTTAACCTTTAATACAAAGTTATCATGCATTCATTTGTTATATATATGCTATGAGTCCAGACTGACCATTCTCGCGTAGTACGGACAACTTTTAAATCGGATGAAAATTATTTTTTCCTTCTTTGGTGCATAAAAGTAATTGTTTACTTTTAAGTGGTGTGCTTCTTCCATCAAGTTTGATCATATTGACTTTTAATGATTTATGAGTACGTACGTGACTACTACTTCCTCGATATCTATGTCACTAGCATGTACTACTAAGGCACATATAACCACTTATAGGAAAAAAAAGATATGATACATTTAATGTAAATATGTTCGGTAACAATATTTTGTTTTATCGATTGCGGCAACAATATCAATCTGCGATATCTCAAAGGAAAATAAAACATTCCCAAAGTCTAAAACAAAAGGAAAAGCAAAATTATAAGTTTTATAGTCACCAGATAATCAATAATAAGAGATAAAAATTTAGAGTCCCAGGCCAAATCATTTAATGCACGAGACAAACATGTAGATGTGTATGGGATTCGTCTCCAACAATTATTAATCATAGGGACCAGCTCAGAAATGTTCAACAATGAAGCACCCTCCACTGAACAAAGTTTTACGCGATGTAATGATACAAGAAAAATAGTTTGCGTGATTTCTACAACCAATGAAGGATTTCGCCGCATCCTGTAAATGTCGGAGAAATAGTTCAATTTTTTTTTTATTATACTTATTTTTTTCTAAATGATTTATTACTTAACAATTATTACACCCAGTACTGCAAAACCAAATGGAACATGTGTAAAAAGTACTCGACTTGAGTTAAGAACTATAACATTTGTCCACATAAGAAACTCAATGTAAGTGTTCCAGTTTCATGAAACGCCATTGAAATTGATGAGTATAGATTAGTTGATGACGCACCTAACACAATTGATAGTTAAAATAAATAATTATACATTCAACAATTGATTAATTTTTTGAACAAATGCATTGTATATGCCTACCACCACATATATAGTTAGAAAACACATGCTAAGGAGCTGATACACAAAGCTTATTGCACCAAAAGCTTAATATGTCTTAGTGATGTATATAGGACGCTAACCATGTAATTCCTCTGGCGGATGGAAGTACAGCAAACTCTGCTAGCTAATCATCTGACCACTTGGTCATTTTTAGAAATTTGATTCCAATGCATATTCTTGCGTTGTTATAATACTGCATGGATTGCTTAGATATAAAAAAGGACGTGCTTCTCTATTGGAGCAGCACACATGATGATGTGCCAAATTAGAACATAGATGAGGATCGATACAAACCGATAGAGTTCTTGATCACTATAAAAAAAGGTGATAGATTGAGAAGAATTAAAGAGTATATATATAATTATCTGCATAAAGGCGTGCATGATATTGTGTAGTAAGTGTCCGCATATAAATGTTGAGTGTATAAAATATAGGCAGCAAACAAAGTTATGTATGGTCCTTTGGTTATTAGGCTACACTAAGTCCTAAATTAAAAAAATGAAATAACATTTTGGGAATGTTTGATCCTATTAGTTGTTTTCATGGGTAATGTTATTTGCATTATTATAGGTATTAAGAATGATTCTTTATTGATCATACAGAAACCATGATTAAAATCATCTCTACATGTACAATTTCTAAAATTAAAAAACTTTTTTCAGCTATAACTTAAATCATTAAGATTTCCGTAGACATACATTTTCATTAAATTTTTACTTCATATTTGGTTTAAGATGTCAAATATTTGACCTAATGTCTCGGGGCATACTAATACTAATGATAGTAACACAGAGTGTTGATGACAAGTTGGGGATTTGTTGGTGATGTGAAAATAGTAGGGATTAAAGCACATGTAGTAAACCTTCGACTAATTTAAATTGTAAAATAGTTCTATGACAATACATGACAATTATATGTGAGTAGGATTGTATATCAGCTAGATTGAAGAGTAAGGAGCAATACGAAAGGAATATAAGAAGTAAAAAAATACCAAGTATTTTCAAAATCCTACAAATATTTGGTCAAAAATCAAATTGGTTCCAACTATTTTTCACATATAGTATTGTTTTACTTATCATCGCGGTTTCTATGTCCATAGAACCATGTAATTAAGAATTTCATACTTTTAGTATCTCTAAAACCACAAAAACCAAACACCTATTCAATACACTAAAGATGATGCCCTCGCATTTGCGAGGGCCACCTTGCTAGTTGTGTGTAATAGCAAGATGCATCACAAACGATTCATTTAGGACAATCATATGCGATATATCAACACCATTTCATATGATCATAACTAGGCAAAGCATGTGCGATACTACGCATCAATGCACAAGATTTATATACTATATCCGTGTGTGATATTACGTACACGTTTTAGAACTAAAAACTTATGCAAATGTTTTGCCCGAGAACACCGTTCGGAGCCTAACACACGACTTTAATTTTGAAAGGTAAGCGATAAAGAATAGCAAACATGAACGCTTGCATCCATGTGACATCGGAGGTTTTAAATTGCCCCATGCGTACTAGTGGTAGTTTCAGATATTTCGGAAAAGCACGTCCAGGTGCCCCTCTAAACAATGTAGTGTAGGTTGCGATAGGAGGGCGTTGGTGTTTCGGCATGCAAGGGGCCACCTTGTTTCTCGACGACCTTGCTCGCCACTGTGCATGCTACAATCGACACTAGAGTAACAACAATTGGAGGGTTAGGATGGTTGTTTCGGGATGAATAATTTGCTCGCTAAACGCAAGTTAACGGGGCAAATTGGATTAGCGCATCGTGTGTTTGTCGCCAACTCGTGATGAGCCATCAAACATGAAATCGTTGTAGGTCGTTGGATATTTTGGTTTGACGACTCAGATTTGTTGGGTATGACCCTTTGGGTTGTTGACTTGTTGTAGATCCGTCTAGATGTAGATTAATGAGTTTTGTTCGGCAGAAAGTATACCCTCTCAAAACAAAACAAAACCTCACATGAATGAATAGTATACTGGGATCACGCGCTGGATAGGTCGCGAGAGAGCTGCAGGGACCGGTCACCGGGTGGCACGTAGGTTTCGTGGTGCCCACTCCCGATGTTAGGAAAAACTAGGTAGAGCGCGACTGGCCAACTCGTTCGCGTGGCCAATGTGTTCCTTGTGACGCAGGGAATTCTATTCAACTCAGGTCTACATCTACAAACCCCCGCTCGCACGTGTGACCACAAAGCATGAAATATGATTAAGATAATTAATTACTAGCAGCTCAACCCACGCACGATCATTTGTTCCATTGACCGGTTGCAATTGCTTGGCTGATGGTCGATTTAACCCGGGGCGAGAGGTGCAGTCAAATGTCTTCTCGTGACTTGTTTGAACGATCGAGGCTTGCACGGGGTAAACGTCCAAATGTGTTATATTTTAGGGTGCTTTGATTCATCATATGATTTTTGAATGATGGAATTCTATATATAGTAAAATTTTCTGTCTTTGGATTGGATTCTACAAAACAAATCCGGAGACATCGTTTGTAGTACTATTCTTTTGAATTTTTCACATATATTAAACCAACGAAGAGTATACGGCATCGGTTATAAAAACAAAGCTAAAATAGACTAGGAAATTTATGGGATCTTCAACCCTTTTCTTTATCCATGACACAATCTTGTACCTTTCTGCTGCAGACATAGAACAACGGCAAAACCACCAAACCACGCACCTGTGGATACCACCGAAGGTTCTCCTTTTTTAATTTTGAGCCACGATACCAAAAATTTGTGCACGCACGTAACCATTAAATTTATCAAGCAACATCGGCAAAAACACCACCACTGATATTTCAGGGACAAATAACCGAACCACGTTGTCGACGTCGTTGGGAGCCGAGAGAATCAATCACCATTGCCGAAACATAGTAGCCGTGACAGATATTGCGAGGACAAACCTCCTCGGGATAACCATGAAACAATCCAAGACTGATCGGGTGAAGCAATATCTGAAGAACCATACCTACACAGAATTAATCTTTCAAAGCCACCATTGACGTCAGGAAGAATATCTCGTCGAACGAAGCATGTGAGATCACTTATTGCAGACGATACCATCTCCATTAACGAAGAAGATACCGATCAAAACCATGCTCTAACATTAAGGACCTTCATATAGCGCAATGCGTAGGTCCGAGATCCCCACCCCTTCTACCACCAGAACGACATCTAGAGGAGGCGTGGACCCATCGAATCTTTACCGGCGGCAACGATGAAGCTGTAAATGGCACCGGCGGCGACGGCTAGGGTTGAAATCCTAGGCCGCCGCCACGATCGCCCCAAGATCACTCGCTCTCCCTTCCTTTCTTCGTATGTACCGGTTCGCTTACATCGTTTGTAGTACTAATTTTCATACACTAGTGGAAAAAGGACTTTACGTCCAGACTATCAGTCTCGGCCAGGTTTACGACTGGTACTAGTGTGGCATCAGTACCGGTCCGAATAACGAGAGGCGAGGGGGGCAGCAGTACCGGTTCGTAGTGACCTTTCGTACCGGTTGGAGACACCAACTGGTACTAAAGGTCTTGGGGAATCAGCTGCGGTAGGACAAGCACCTTTAGTACCGGCTGGTGTCTCCAACCGGTACTGAATTGGTCACTGTACTTAGAGTTTCTCCCACCCCCGAGTCATACACTCCATTTTTCAGCTCGAGCACACACTCCATTTTTGCTCTCTTACCTCTCCCAATAGCTCTAGTTCACCATATTTTTCTCCAACATTTGTCTAGATTGGTGGCACATCTATCTACACAAGGGTTAGCACCTTCATCTACTCCTCCGTCGTTTCAAGTTTAGCTCATTTGCTTGCTAGTTTAGCTCATTTGTTTTTTGTAGTGCTAGCAAGGTGTTTGATGAAATGCTTAACTTAGGCATTTCATTTCTTTTATATGCATTCAGAGCTCAAATTAAAATATGATTTGTGGTTTTTCCTAGTGTTGTTTCGTCCACTTTCTCACCGTCGTCGATCTCCCGCGTCGTGCCTTCACCGACACCACCTCGGTGAGCCTCTTGTTTTTTTTATTTTGTTTTAATAATTCTTAGTTATAGAATTATTACTTGTATACTTTTCTTATTTTTTTTGGTATATATAGTGTCATGGTTTTGACATCTGTCCACATCGGCTCTCGCCCGCTCTATTCGGATGTAGAGGTAGTTGAGCCGGAAATTCCAACCGACCCTATTGTCGAGTTTTTTGTAAAAGAAAATAATGATTTGAAAGAAAAATTGAAAATAAGTTAAGATCTTTGTCTCGAAGAGAAGATGAAATGGGAGTTTAAGATCGTCGACGTCGTCGATGATAACAAGATCAAGATGGAGACAATGCGCTTCGATCACGAACAAGATGAATGCAATGCGCTTGAAGCTTAAAAAGTTTAGAAAATATGTCATTAGTCAAGAGGCTTGGTATCATTATGTTGTTGGTTCAATAGTTACCTTAGTTGCGATTTTGATCGCATTTGTTATTGGATTTAAGTTCTTTATCTAGTTGTATGTTAGTTTCAATTAATGAATGTTTATGAGAACTATGTATTAGATTTCTGTAAATATGGTGAACTTGTATTAATGCATTGGTCAATTATCTCTCTATTAATGATATATAGCTATTGTGTAATTGTTTTAGATATATTTACATAATGCAGATGAATCGACAATGGATGTACGTTGACTGACGCTCTCCGGAGTTCATGATCGGCGTGCAGGATTTTATCCGTGTTGCTGAGACAAATAAGCGGAATAGCTTTATGTACTGTCCATGTTCTGCTTGTAAGAATATCAAGAGTTACTCCAAATCAAAAACAATTCACATCCACCTGTTTGAGTCCGGTTTCATGTCCGGCTATAATTGTTGGACCAAACACGGAGAAACAAGAGTCATAATGGAAGACAATGAAGAAGAAGAGGACCCCGGCAACTATCCTGAGTTTCCTGAATACGACGATACTACAGTGGGGGGACCTGGGGTAGACGCGCTTGACGAAGAGGCGTCGGATGAGCCCGCTGATGATCTTGCTCGGGCCATTGCTGATGCACAGAGAAACATCATAAATCAGAGGGAGTGGTTGAAGTTGGAGCGCATGTTAGAGGATCACAAAAAACAAATTGTACCCAGGTGTCGAAGATGACCAGAAAAAGTTGGGTACCACGCTGGATTTGTTGCAATGGAAGGCTGAGAATGGTGTATCGGACAAGGGGTTTGAAAAGTTGCTGAAAAAGATAAAGAAGATGCTTCCAAAGGATAACGAATTGCCCGATAGTACATACGAGGCAAAGAAAATCGTCTGCCCTCTAGGATTAGAGGTGCAGAAGATACATGCATGCATTAATGACTACATACTCTACAGCGGTGAGCGGTACGATAATCTGAATGCATGCCCGGTTTGCGGTGCACTACGGTATAAGATTAGGCGAGATGACCCCGGTGAAGTTGAGGGCGAGCGCCCCAGAAAGAGGATTCCTGCCAAGGTGATGTGGTATGCTCCTATAATACCACGGTTGAAACGTTTGTTCAGCAACAGAGAGCATGCCAAGATGTTGTGATGGCACAAAGAGGACCGCAAGAAGGACACGATGTTCAGACACCCCGCTGATGGGTCACAGTGGAGAAAAATAGAGGTCACAGTGGAGAAAAATAGAGAGAGAGTTCTCGGACTTTGCATATGACGCAAGTAACTTAAGGTTTGGTCTAAGTACGGATGGCTTCAATCCTTTTGGATAGCAGAGCAGCAGTCATAACACATGGCCTGTGACTCTATGTATTTACAACCTTCCTCCTTGGTTGTGCATGAAGCGAAAGTTTATTATGATGCCATTGCTCATCCAAGGTCCGAAGCAACCTGGCAGCGAGCTTGATGTGTATCTCAGGCCATTAGTTGATGAACTTTTATAGTTGTGGCGGGAAGAAGGTGTACGTGTGTGGGATGAGCACAAACAGGAGGATTTTGACCTTCGAGGGTTGCTTTTCATAACGATCAATGATTGGCCTGCTCTTAGTAACATCTCAGGACAGACAACTAAGCGATACCATGCATGCACACACTGTTTGGATGATACTGAATGTATATACTTGGATAAATGTAAGAAGTGTGTATACCTGGGGCATCGTCGATTTCTTCTGGTCAGGCATAACGTACGGAAGAAAGGCAAGCATTTCAAAGGTGAGGCAGATCACCGTAGGAGTCCTATGGAACGCACCGGTGATCAAATATTTGATATGGTCAAGGATTTAAAAGTAATATTTGGAAAGGGTCCTGGAGGACTACAGGTTCCGAATGACGCTAACGGACACGCACCCATGTGGAAGAAGAAATCTATATTTTGGGAGCTACCATATTGGAAAGTCCTGGAGGTCCGATCTGCAATTGACGTGATGCATGTGACAAAGAATATTTGCGTGAACCTGTTAGGCCACTTGGGCGTGTATGGGAAGAAAAAAACACAAAGGAAGCACGGGAGGACCAGAAACGTTTGAAAGAACGAGACAGCCTGCTTCCAGAACACTATGAAGGTCCTGCCAGCTATGCTCTAACCAAACAAGAGAAATCGATATTTTTTGAATGTATAAGCAGTATCAAGGTCCGGTCTGGCTTCTCGTCGAATATAAAGGGAATAATAAATGTGGAAAAGCAAAAAAATTCAAAACCTAAAGTCCCATGACTGCCACGTGATTATGACACAATTGCTTCCGATTGCATTGAGGGGGCTTTTCCCGAAAAATGTTCGAGTACCCGTTGTGAAGCTTTGTGCATTTCTCAATGCAATATCTCAGAAGGTAATCGATCCAACGATCCTACCAAGGTTGCAGACTGATGTGGTTGAGTGTCTTGTCAGTTTTGAGTTGGTGTTCCCGCCTACCTTCTTCGATGTTATGACGCATGTCTTGGTTCACCTAGTCGAAGAGATTCAAATTCTCGGTCCCGTATTTCTACACAATATGTTCCCATTTGAGAGGTTCATGGGAGTCTTAAAGAAATATATTCATAATCGTGCTAAGCCTGAAGGAAGCATCTCCAAGGGCTATGGAACCGAGGAGGTCATTGAGTTTTGTGTTGACTTTATTCCTGACATTAATCCGATTAGTGTTCCTCAGTCGCGACACGAGGGGAGACTGAGTGGCAAAGGCACTTTAGGGAAAAAAGTATTAGTATGTAGGGACGGACCTTCGTTCAGTGAAGCACACTACACAGTTCTACAAAATTCCTCGTTGGCAGCTTCGTATATCGAGGAACACAAGAATATTTTACGATCTCAGAACCAAGTGGACGATGAGTTCTGTATTAAAGATCAACACAAGACAAAATTCAGCGGTTGGTTGCAAACACATCTCATGGGTAAGACCAAAGTTGATGTTAAGTTGTACTTGTGGGCAGGACACCATCTTCAACTATAGTTACTTTCAATGGGTTCGAGATAAATCGAAATACCTTTTACACGATCGCTCAAGATAAAAAGAGCACCAACCAAAACAGTGGTGTCCGCTTTGATGCAATAAACAACAATGGGCAAAAGGACACATATTATAATTACATAGAGGAGATATGGGAACTTGAGTATGGACCTGATTTGAAGGTCCCTTTGTTTCGGTGCAAATGGGTGAAGTTGAATGCAGGCGGGGTCAAGGTAGACCCGATGTACAAAATGACGACGGTGGATCTGAACAATCTTGATTACAAAGATGAACCGTTTGTCCTAGCAAATGATGTAGCTCAAGTTTTCTACGTGAAAGACATGTCTACCAAACCCAAAAAGAGAAAAAACATGGAAGCGAATACATTAGACAAGCCAAAACGCCACATAGTTCTTTCAGGAAAAAGAAACATCGTGGGGGTGGAGGACAAGACAGACATGTCAGAAGATTATGATAAGTTTGTTGAAATTCGCCCTTCAAAGTCAACACTGACCCAAGCATCACGTTAAATAATGAGGATTCCCCGTGGTTCCGACCCAATGTTAAGCAATCGAAGAAAAGGAGGAATAATATATAAAACTGATGATAATATTGGTGATGTGTAATATTGTATTAAACATAACACTACTTTGGTGATGTTGAATAT
Organism: Poa annua; assembly: GCA_026929855.1. Lineage (NCBI taxonomy): Eukaryota > Viridiplantae > Streptophyta > Magnoliopsida > Poales > Poaceae > Poa > Poa annua. The sequence continues at coordinate 88,084,751 of CM049430.1, forward strand.
TGGTGATGTGTAATGTGTGTACTAGTTTCAATGAAAAATAAGTGGGTACCATTTTGCATCATATTTTTGGTACTTTGTTCACAAGAAATGTCATTTTTTGCACTCATAAAATGGAAAATGATATTTACAAAACTTATTTAACTAGTTATTTAATTATTAGAATCTAAATTTAATTGGTTTGAACAATTAATTCTATACATATGAAATCCCAGAAAAGAGAAAAGAGAAAAGAAAAGACCTTCAGTACGGTTTTCGTTTCGCGCCAGTTATTAGTTTGGCGATTCGTCAAATTTTTAGTACCGGTTGCATACAACAACCGGTACTGAAGGTGCTTTAGTACCGGTCGAGGGCACGGACCGGTACTAAAGGTGGGTGCTTATATGCCTCCTCGCCCAGATTGGCAGTTCACTCTCACAGACACCATCGACGGAGAGGAAGTGCTGCTCCCCGCTGCCGTGCCGCCCCCCGCCCCCCCCCCCCCCCGACGCCGCTGTCGATTCGAACCGCGCCGCCGTCGTGACAGGCGACGTCGTGCCGCTCTTCGACTGCGTGCGCCTCCCCGACGCGCCGTTCTCCGACTCCGTGCACGCCTTCCCGACGTGCCGCGGCCGTGTTCTTTGACTCGATCCCTACGCCGCTCCCCGATGCCATCACCGGAGACGTCGTGCTGTGCTGCTCCCTGACGTCGTCCTCGTCTCCTCCAACTCCATCGAGGGTGAGATCCCCTTCATTCTTCCCTCCGCTTTGGCGCCACCGTAACTAGGGTTAGAAAAACCGCCGCCGCCGTCGTAGCATCGCCGCCCACAGCCGTTGCGCCCTCCTCCGGGACCATTCTAGGGCGGCGCCACCGTCCATTACAGTTGGGGGCGGGTCATCGGCTCCGATTTGGTGTGCAATCGAGGAAAACTAGCAGGCAGGGGAGGAGAGCGCCATTGCTGACATCAGTGTTGTAGTTAGACTTTATATTTGCTACGGTTAGGAAAATTTAATTATATTTGCTAGTTAGAATTGCTAGGAAGTTGTAGTTAGACTTTGTATATATTGTTATTTATATGAAATGCTATTGTTATTTTTGATTGAATATATGGAAATGCAATGTTTTATGTACATGTTTTGTATATATGCTACTGTTTTTGTATATATGTTAAATTTGAGAATGTTAAGTTTGTACTGTGCACATGTTTTGTATATATGGCACTAAATTGTTGTATCTATTTTTGTATTATTAGCCAAGCTATGGACGGCAGAGTTGGTGAAGAGGAATTTTTCAGGTTTATCAGACAAAGTGATCATGAAGATGATGGCTCGCAATATCTTAACATGTCCGGCGCTGAAATGGATGAGGATGGAATGGAGGAGGACGACGACATTTTTAACATAGAAGATATTCCCTTCGGACCGAACATTTTTAACGCCGATGAGAATGTATCGACGACTACCGTCGAGGTATACATAGCCTCTGGTGATAAATGATTTGAGATATGTATACATATACATAGATTAACAAAATATTTCTTCTTTTATCCCTCTGGATCGGGACCAAGCCAGTCTGGTAAATCAGCTGGTAAAAGAAAACGAGGCCCGGCCAAAAAGTTGAAAGATGAAAGGTTTGATATCGAAGAAATCTGCCCTGAAACGGGTGCACCGTTTGCCCCCGAGCAGCACGCACGTAAATATGTCAGTCAGTGCGGAGTTATTGTTCGGGACACCATCCCGATCACCATCCGAGAATGGCAAAAGCCGAAGTCTGGAGGATCAGTTAGTTTTGTTGACAATCGTGTCAAGAAGGAACTTCTGAAGTTGTTGTATGCGCATTTCCACCTACCGACAAGCCTCTCAAATGTCGAGAAAAAGTAAGTCTTCGTATGGACTCTTCAGAAAATGGCCGAACAATTCATGAACTACAAGAAAAGGTTATACCGGGATTTTATCAAGGTGGGCAAAACTCCAGATTTTACTGACGGGCAGTACGTGAAGATAAAAGAACAGTGGGAAGATTTCAAGCCCTATAAGGAATCAGAAGAAGCTCTAGAAAAATCGAGGAAAAATAAGTTAAACGCGGACAAAAATATATATGACCAACGTTTGGGGGCCGGTGGTTACAGGACAGCCGTTCCTTTGTTGGAAGCAAGAGACGCCAAGTTAATTGAAAACGGGGTCACTCCATCTACATCGAGACATCCCACAAGGGTCAGAAATTGGGTGTACGCCTTAGGGCTGGAGCCCAACCCAGAAACATGGAGTCTTGTCTTGAGGCCGCATAGAAGAAATTGATAATGAAGCAGCAGCCAAAGTAGCCGAAGAAAGAGAAGCAGCCAAAGAAAGAGAAACAATTTCAACGTTGTCAAAGACCTTGATGAAGCAGTAGCTTCCGTTCAAGAGGGAAGCTTCAAACCCGATAGAGAGCACGATGAGTTGAAATTCGTCCTCGGGAATGAAGAACACACCGGACGAGTACGAGGCGTGAGCGTCGTCCCTTGGAAGGTTGAGTTCGACAAGTACAAGAACAGTTACAAGAGCCACGATAGGAAGAAGAAACAGGAGGCCGACAAGAATGTCTGATTGGAAAACATGATAGTAGAGTTGCAGCAGAAGAATGCAGAGAGGGACGAAAGGTCATCTCAGCCGCCAGAGGACCAACTGGATATGGCATCTCAGCGGAGAAGCAGTGTGGCTTCCACGCCGTATACCCCGTGGATCAGATTAAGGTTCAGACGATGTGTGAGCTCCACACAAAAATGAAGAACCTATCCATGAAGGTGGCCGCCGGCACTGCTTTGGAGAATACGCCCGGAGTAACCTTCCATGGCTGTCCAATTCCAGCTGGCTATGCTCGAGTCGGTGTGGATGAAATTGTTAATGGATATGACGAACTGGAGCTTGACATTGTTGCAGCAGAAGGGGAGATGACACTGGGAGAAGTGTTTCGTGGAATCATTCTATGGAGAAAGGAACTCATCGTTTTTTCCAGAATCGACACGTAGGCCACCAACCCCCCGAGTAGCAATCAACCTACAAGTCCACACTTTGATAATATGGAGAGGGAACCCAGCGCGACTCCATCTCCCCGGTGCACGAGTCCAACCCAACGGCGGGAGTCCACCCAAGAGCGTGCAAAGAGTCTGTCTCAGCATGAGTCCACGTCAGGGCGTGCTAAGAGTTCCCCTACGCATGAGTCCACGCCGGAGCGTGCGAAGAGTCCGCCCACCAGCAGTAGGTCCTTCTCAATGAGGCAGAGGATGCTTGCCGGTGCGCCGAGTGGTGCTCCAAAGGACAACTTTAAGTACGGGCCTTCGTTGAAGCCTGCTCCGGTGTTAACTTGGGAACGCACAGTTGAGAAAAATGCTCCAGTGTTAAAAGCTGAGATGGACGCACGGGCTGCTACAAGCGCTGCAAAGAAAGTCCCCCCCCCCCCCCCCCCCCGCCAAAGCAGGTACTAAACCCTAAGGGTGTTAAACACATTCTAGACATGGTGTATGATCCTAACCGTAGAAGTTTGGATGATAATTATGCACGCTCTATCTTGAAGAGTTATAACCAAGAAGAGGAGAATAAAAAGAAGCGGCAAGCTGCAAACAAAAAGAAGGGGAAGCAGGTTCCCCAGCTCGGAGAACAGAAAGCACAGTCCCTCGCCCCGCTGAAGGTACAGACAGACAAGGGTTCCAACATTGAGAAAAATATTGGTGCTGCCGGGGACTACTTGGACGATGATGCATTTGACGCAATGTTCCCCGAGACGCATGAGATAGCACGACAATTTGTCTACGGGGAAGATCTTCTCCCTCCTGATGAGATAGTGCGTCTACTTATCAAATGCGGAAATTGCATGACCGGTACAAGAAAAGCACCAAAAATGGCCCATTAGAGTTTTACGTGACATACCGGGCCGACCAATTCTTCATCAACAACGAGATATGTGTCGAATTTGAAGAATTATGGCAGTTATACAACCGACGTGCTCTCAACGCAACTATCATGAGTTGTTATGTTTTGTAAGTGATTGTTTCTAAGTCTCTAGCTAGCTGAGCTTGTGGATATTATCCTCACTATATTCTTTTGTATGTTATTATATATGCAGGTTGATGATTGTGGAGTGCAAAAGTACAAGAGTCTGGGATGTTGGGTTCATTGACCCATTCATAGTTAACTGCAAAAACTTAGTGTGGAAGCCCCAGGACTGCAAGGAGGCATTGTTTACCGGGCTATTGAAGCAAACTCAGGCGGCAGATTTACTTCTTCCTTACAACTTCGGGTGAGTGTGACGGTCTTGAACACATTTCTATATTGCTAACTACTAGATGCTAAGTTTAATTTATGAGTTCTATGCATGCCCCACTATATAAATGTGTGCAGCTACCATTGGATTATGCTGGACATTCTCATTGACAAGGGAATAGTTGAAGTCTTTGATTCATTACGCAAACCAGAATCAAACTACCAGGACTTGATTGACATGATTCAGAGGTAAATTCAACCATTAATCCATTTCATAATATCAAGTAATCAATAACTCATTATTCATTTGCTTTTGTGAGTAGGATTTGGAAAATATTCATCAAGAGAGAGCCTGGTGAATGGAAACCAAAGCTGACGTTTAAACATATTCATGTAAGTGTACTACTATTGACCATAGTCTCTTTAATTCATCCTCATTTTGGATTATTATTTACTTAATTTATATTGTTGTAAAGACCTTGCAGCAACCCCCGGGAAATGAATTATGTGGATTCTACGTCTGCAAGTTCATGAGGAATTTGAGCGTTGAGCAGGCATCATGTGAGAAAAGAATGGATGTGAGTGTTATTGTCTTGCACTATATTTCAATCTTATTATGATTTTATATATATATACACAACAACTAATATATTCATATTGATCTCCTTTAAGCTTAACGACATGCGCGATGCCATCCTACCTCATCAGCATGTAGAAGCAATTCAAAAGGAGTTGGCGGGATTTATTCTTGAGGAGGTCATGTCGCCAAAGGGAGAATACCATAATTCAAAATATAGCTATCCCACATGAAAGGAACTCCCAACGTAATGAGGAGGATGTATGTAATTAATGCGATGTCGATATACCGGATTGTATATATATATGTATATAATAGCGTAGTATGAATATGTGTTATATGTAAATTGTATTATATATATATATCAATGTGTTTCGTATGTAGTAGCGTAGAATACATATACGAAAAGTATAATATGTATGCATCAAATGTGTACCGTATATATGTAAGATAGTAGATGAAAAAGAAAACATAAAATCAAATTGCAGTACCCTAGAAATTGCAGTAAAGAAAAGAAAACATAAAACAAAATGAAAAAAAAACAAAAAACAAATCTTTAGTACCGGTCAGTAACAGAGACCGGTACTAAAGGTTTCCCCACGAAACCGCACTCCGCGCCCCATGTGGAGTCCCTTTAGTACCGGTCGCAACACGCCCAGTACTGATGCTTTGGGGCAACAGTCCCCCTTGGGCAGTACCGGTTGCACATCTGATACTGATGCCCCTCCCCGACCGGTACTGCTGGTCCGTTTTCCACTAGTGATAGCAAATCTAGCGTGCACTCTGATTTCATTTAGAATTCTTTTAATGAAAAAAACTTTGATGAATATAAAATATTCTATGATTAACATGGAGATGGCATTACAATCCTTTCTTATTCCTACTTTTTCTATCCCACAATCAAAGAGGCCTTACTATGTTTACATACTTCCCTATCTCTACAAATAAGACAAATCATTACGTCCATGAGTATGCATATGTATGATTATTAAGTACCTAACGGAAGTATTCACGAAGGGTAAAAATGGTCGTCATGTTTCAAAATTCTAGAGCTTTACTTACCTTCAGGTAGCACCCACAAGAGGTTACTAGGCATTTCGTCCATGTAGGTAGTGGACAAGGTTGTGGTGACCCAGCATACCACTGCATGGTGTAGTATGCTATAGTCGTTGACATAGCACCAATGGATCACCGTCCACCAGTGTTACGTTATCAGAGTGGTACAACAGAAACATCGCAGGTCCAAGGCATGACTATAGATTACAAACAGCAAATCCAAAACAACAGATCTTTAGAACCTCCTCGAAACAATGAGACAAGGCCCTAATAAAAGAACATCAAATGGAAAATCTCGGAGGAATTAACCTATACTAAGCCTACTTCTAATACGGCTAGGCTTGCGATTGCGCTACAGCAACGCCTACAGAGATAGGTTTTATAACTAGGAATCTATCCTATTTTACACTACGCCTTCATTCGTCCTCCGTCTTCCTTCAATTGCTTCAACTCGATGTAGTTGCCTTCTTTGGTATCTTGAGTTTATCCGTCTTCAGAGCCTTCATAGCCTAAAGTGCTGCCTTCTTGTGGTCCTTCATGTCTAGCAGGGGTTTAGGAGGCAAGGGTGAGTAACAGCGTTACCCAGCAAGTTCATTATGCAAGGTGGGAAGTTTGATGCACAAATACAGCCACATACAATGGATTGTCGTAGGCTAATACAAGTTTTCGAAAACCTTTCTTTAAAAGGTTGCTTTTATTCTGAAGACTATGCTCGTCAGGAGTCACAGGGCTAGGGCTTTGAGGAGCCTCCTTTCCTGCTGCGTTCGTCGTTCCGTCCTGGAACGTGGAGTAACATGTCACATTCATACACTCTGCAGAGGTGCGCTGCTTTACCCATAAGAGATCAAGACTTTGTTGCACATCCGGGCGATCTTCCCGTCCACACTTCCTTGGTGTGGGGCCCAGTCAGTAATCCAAGCCAATCACTGCGCCTTTCCACCATCCCCGCACACCCCCCATTACTCCGGTTGCAAGCTAGTGGGCACCGTCCCATGCTAAAACTTGCTGACCAGTGGGCACCGTCCCAAGCTAGTCCCGAAGCCAACCTTCAATAGATACTAGACATCCGGCCGTTGTGATTCACAGGATAGACATCTCCCGGTAATACGGCTTTATCCTGGAACTGCGAACTCGCAACGTCAAACAAGCCCACCGATAGACATCTCTCGGTGATACGGCTTTACCGGTGGCTTGTACGCACTACCCGGCCCAGAATAGTACCCGTTGGTGTACGAGAGGAAAAGGGTACAGCTGACTTCTCCGTCCCATTTCAGATCTCATGGTTGCGCGTAATATTCGGCGCAAGAATCACTGGCGACATTTGTTATTTAATCCTAGATGATACTTTCCCGTGCAAATGGAACCTCCACCTCAACATTCTTACCGTGGTCCCATCTTCCAGCCATATGAGATTACCACCTCACTGGTGGATAACCATAGTCATATTATTATAAAATAAGTTTGCTGCCCTTTTTGTGTGATATGCAATAATCATAACATTTTGAAAATAGTTTCTTAACAAATACTTCAAGAGGACATGAGTAAAAGGGATGAACTTGCCTTTTTGACTGCAAGATTATGCAGCCAGGGTCTTCGATATAATATAATCTCCGAGAAATCTGGAAACAACATCATTTGTCCGGTAAGGACTAATGTTTAAAGAAGCAGCATGATTAATGCATAAGTATGAGATGCATCGCAGAGTACCCCGTATCTCACTCTCGGAAGTTGTGTGTTGTTTGAGTTGGGTGTTTTCATTTAGAATTGTTTTGGTTTCAAGTTTACTCCATTTGTAAGATGGATTCTTTAATGCTGAGTTAATAGCATCAAATTAAGCATACAATTAAAGTAAAACAACATACAACATTCAATGGTGGTTTTAGGTTGTGTTCACCTTAGGTTGGTAGAAGACATGTATGAACTTTAATTAAATAGAGCTAGGGTAGTATTATCTTTTATGATGGCAAAAAGAATAACTTTTGAAGAACATGAGAATGTAAACAACTGTGAGTATTATATGAAGTGATTAAGGGAAGTTATATGATTATTCTTCTTTGTGTGTTTTACCCAAGACTTTGGATTATGAACATATTTTAATTTAATTAGGCCCTTACAACTTAAACTTAGCTGTGTACTTATGAATGAATGGTGTGTTTATTGTAGAATGAAACAAGTTGCATTGCTACCTTAGTGTTATGAACTTTTAAGTTTTTTCCTACTTATTTTATTTATCCAATTATTAATAAACCCGAGTTAACTAACACATGGAGTAGGTACTTATTTATACAAAATAAAGCTTAGTATTCTAAAATGTTATTAGTTTTTCATCTCATTTAAATGGTTGCAACATAGTAGTAGAACATCTTTTGTAAGCTTATAACTTTATTTTCACAATTATGACAATAATTCTTATTATTTATCATTTTAGAATAGAATATCATTTTCATATCGATTTAATGAAAATAAAATATTTCATATTGTAATATAAACACATTACTAAAGTTAAAGCTATGCATGTGAGACAATTTAAATGAAGTTTGAAATGCATCCAAAATAGCATTTCAAACAACTTCATATTTAAAAGATTATGTGATTTATATTTTAAATTTTATTCATTTAAGTTTTATTCAAATACAAATAAGAATGATACAAAAATATAGATTTTATTTTTATGATCATTTTGGTATAAAGATTATATTTTTCTGATTTAAAATGAATTAATTATGAATTTACAAAGTTTATTCAATTTAAATCAATTTCTGGAATTAGTAAATTAAGTTGGGCCCACATGTCAGGGTTTTAATATTTACAGAATTTCCTAAAAGAATAAAAGTCTGACAGGGGGTCCCACATGTCATAGACTTACTTTACAGAAAAATATCAGAGATGAATTTTATTTCGGCCGATGACGTCATCATGACGTCATCAATGGAGGGTTCCTCCTGGCCGAGCACCGATTGCTCGATCACGAGCGACTTGGGACGAATTCAAGCCACCATATGCTACTAGGCGACGCGGCGGACTATTTGGTGGCGGCGCCGTTCACTTTGGGTCGCCGGAGATGCTCCGACGAGCACATGCCGCGGCGGCCGGAAGTTGCTCACGGCGGCCGGAGCGTCCAGAGCAAGAGGAAGAGAAAGGAGAGGTTCCCGAGGACCGTACGCTCACCCTGAAGCTCGTGGAGGGGTCGGATAGGCGAGGCGAGGTCGGAGACGGCCGGAGTTTGAGGTCGACAGCGGCGGACCGAACGGAGGAAATCGGACGAATTCTTCGAGCTCCGGTCCTCTCTGCACGAACGGCTCGAGGAGGAGGTAGAGGAAGACGAGGCGAAGCTTCCTAGATGCACGGCACGGGAAGGGGTGGCCGGAATCATCGGAAAACGCCGGCACACGGCGGCGGCCGGGAGAGCTAGGGTTAGGGTTAGGGAGGATTAGAGAGAGGGGAAGAGGAGATGGGGTGCGGGTGAGAAGCTGAGGCAGATGAGGACGTCTCCCTGGTTCTTATCCTCGCGGAGGAGGCGGGAGGAGGCAGCACGCGAGCTCGGATGCGTCGACACGGCTCGATTGCCTTCTGGCGAGAGGAAGAAGAAAGCGTTTATGAAATGCAACTTTGCGGAAAACCCCCTGGGTTCCTTAGGAACTGCAGAAACAGTTGAAACAGGCCCTTACTCACTGTTTTTAGAGTTGTTTTTAAATAGAAATTTACAGATAAGTCCTGGAAGGTTTATATTTGCTTTAAGATATTTATTTCAACTATTAGTTTGAATAATTTTCCTTTTAATTGAGTTTGGACATATTTAAATATTTTCCTTTCATTGAAATTTATATCTTGCACTTGATTAAATTTCTAGGATGCATTTAGGAATATGAGAATATTTCCTATGCTATCATTTAATTTGGAATTTGTTATTTCCAAATTTTCAATTGATATGAGATTTTGTTTCAAAGAATATATGTGAACATGAATATTCCATTTTGTTATATTTTGTTGCTTCCACTAAATCATTTTTATGATGCATTATAACCCTAGGAATATCATTTCTGTGGCATTATTTATTAATTTCTAATTTGTTTCCATCAACTACTAAAATGATATAGGTTATGGGTTTTAAAATATTGAAGTATTGGAGTACACCAATTGGTGGTATGTGAATGTATGTGTATTTTATGACATCAAAAAACTTGATGTACTGGATGATCTATCCCACTATTCATATGTATATGGCACTCCATTGTTTGTGCATACCAAAATGAGTTGTCAACAAGGTTGCAAAGCTTGTCATCAACCTATTTCTATATCACACTAACATTGTAATGTCATACCATTTCCTGAGAAATTAATAAAGATGGTTGAAGATGAAAGAGTTTCCAATTCTTCAGGATAGATTGACATAACACTTCTATGTCCATCTAAGGAATGCTTCTCTATGTCTTCTTGTTGTATTTCTTCCCTTCTCGATATCTTCTCTTGTTGATGCCTTCGAGAAGATTGTTAGATAAGGAAATATGATGTCAAGATAAAAGTGGAAGATCTAGGTTAAGCTTTAGGTAATTCAATTGGTCTCCAAGAATGTCATGGTTTCCATGTACTAGAAATATGTCTAGCACAATTGATAAGAATAGATGATCCGAGAATAACTAAGAATAGTTGTTCTGGTCATTAACTCTTAAATATTGTTTTGATGTAACAAGTTTTCTTTTCTTTGGTGTAACCTCTCATCGTGTATCTCTTTACCCCTAAATAAGGTTTAAGCCAAGATCATCTCGAAGTTTATAACGCTCAAGTTGATGATCTACTTCAATTCCACCAACTCAAGTGAAACTTCAATCACTTAGTGTTTTGAAAATTGAATGCGCGAAAATTATCCGGATTTTCTGATGCATGAATGCAATGCACACTCCTGTGTCCACTCTATTTCTGGACCCTAAGTTCTGGGATGTTACAGTCTCCCCTCCTTGAACTAAACTTCGTCCCCGAAGTTCGTACTCTCTTACGTTTTGGATTGAGGATCCGTCTTGTATATAAGTTGGCAGTTCTCAAACTTCATGTTGATCCTTAATGGAGATAATTGGTGTATCCCCAAATCCATATTTTTCCTTGAATCCTCTTTTGACTTAGTACTTTGCTAACTGTCAACTCCTGTGATTCTGTGATTCCTTCTTGGAATATTCCACTTCTAGGCATGTCTTATTGAAAATCTCCTGGGATCAGGCTTTATCAAATCCTTGTTAGTCCTATTAATAGCTCTAAGTAACTTTCTTCACGTAATAGCTGATCTACTTTGGAAGGTACTTAAGGTTTTAGGAAGTCTTACTACGGTACAATTTAGTTTTGCTTGATCCAACCTTGGTAATGGCACTATACATAGTCCACCCAAATATGATTGGACAAGATGGTTTACTTTATAAGGTTTACTTAGTCGATTTCCTTTTTCTCGTGTCATCTGGAATCTTCTTAATACACTCATCCTAGTGATGCAAAGCGGTCTTCTAGTATGGTTCACTAGGTGATTTCTCCTACCCACTTCTCCTGTCATTCTCTGGGTTGGAACCAAGGAATGACCCTTTATTGACAAAAGTAGTTCAACAACTTGGTTTTGTCAATCTCCACTTCAAGTCTACTCCTTACTTCATTCTGGTAGGACCCTCAACCTGAATCGAGATTACCTCAAGGGTTCTATCTTGGTAGGGACTGCAGCAAACCTTATGACAATAAGGCCCAACTGCTCCAAATCTTGGGTTTCTTCTCATCTTCTATTCCAGTTTTTCAACTTTCCTTACTTCTACTTCATTATTTACTTCCCTCCTTAGATTTTTGTAAAGGTTTCCACTCTTTGGGTGTACCAACAGGGGTCTTAGGTTTGGAATCATGGTCTTTGATTACCTTACATTTACCTTTATCTAATCTTACAGAGGAAATCTACGGTGTACCCACACAATTGTGGATATCCGAGGTAAATTCTCCAAATAATCTTCACGCTAGAAGGTCCTTCGTCTCTTCTGATGCCAATACTTCTGGCGAATCCCGGAATTCAGAGTTATACACAACTGTTATGTGCTCTTAGACATGTTAGCCGAGAGTTACTGGGTACCACTCCCAGACAGAATTGCACTGCAGGCGTGCCGGGAACACCGGTCACACAAACCCCTCGGAAGACTACCATGCTAATCATAACCAAGAATGCATAACAAAGAATCCTAGAATCATGTTACTGTCGGACTCGACCTCTGAACTTTTCAGAAATGCTATGTGTCACTGGCCATGCTACGTAACCAAGGGTCCCTGGGTTTACCAATCCCAGACCGATGCTCATCGGTATGCGTGCTCGGAATGGATCATCGGCACACAACCCCTCAGTTGCGCCATAACACGGGCATAGCCAAAACTGCATAACAAAGAGTCCAAGAACCTTAACTCTTCATCTTCATGCAAGTCTTCATCCTTGTCCTTTAGAACTCGTCTCTTCCTTTCACGGATTCCTATTCTATCTAGATCTATAACATTAAGCCATAGCTTGGTGATGCAACATGCATTTGCACATCAAGCGAAGCTTCATGACTAGATCTAGTCACACAAAGAACCAATAAAATCCAAGAAATCCAAATGATATGCACACATGCATAAGTAAAGCCTATAACATAGCACTTCGAGTATAATATCTCTCGTACTAAGGCTTGTATAAAGTATTATAGTATGATGCACACATATAGTAGTATATAGGTCTCTACCGTTGTTTGGTAAGGTATAGGGTTCATACTACTCTTCATCTCACTGGTTACCCCAGTTGACCACTTGCAACAGGATAGTCAACGCCAAAGTGATCTTAAAGTAGTAATTATCTACCACTAATTGTGATCTAGCTCCCTTACTATGCATGCTATCAATTGCGTTCCAACTAAGTGCTAACCTCACACAATCTCTCACAATTGCTACACAAATTCTTATTAGCCTATATTGTCTCCTCATCATCATATCTATGTTATCTCTATCTCGCATATGTTGATCCTACATACTTTTATTCAACGTTACTTCCTTAGTAAAATGTCACATTTAATGTTCCTATCATGGTTTAGGAGCTAAGCTCACCATGAGACTTTCTTTTATTAATCTACTTTCGTCATACTCCTTATCTTATGTCATACTAGTATTGGCTCAAGGATGCTACACCATCATGTAAAGAATCACAAGTGAATCTCACGTGATTAGTAGTTGTGGTTACACTATCTCAGATGGCTTCTCTTTAAATGATACCACCATCAACACATAAATGTGCTACTATATTGGTCCTACTTCACTTCATTAAACACCGGTGGTTATAGGATAAGATTTACTAGGTCATACATACTAAGGATGAGATATGTACGTATTTGTTAAATAATACATACATAACTTTACTTATGAACAGATAGGAAATACTTCTTCCAATAAGATGTGAAAGAAGATTTTACTCCATTGTGATAAGATTATTCTCAAGTGAATATCCATCACAAGTCTAAAGAAGTTTGGTTCAGATAAGATGACTACCTATAGTCACTACCCAACCTACAGGTCTCCTTTAGAGGGTTTTAATCCTAGGGTCAAAGCGTTTGCTCTGATACCAGCTGTGGTGACCTAGCATACCACTGCATGGTGTAGTATGCTATAGTCGTTGACATAGCACCAATGGATCACCGTCCACCAGTGTTACGTCATCAGAGTGGTACAACAGAAACATCGCAGGTCCAAGGCATGACTATAGATTACAAACAGCAAATCCAAAACAACAGATCTTTAGAACCTCCTCGAAACAATGAGGCAAGGCCCTAATAAAAGAACATCAAATGGAAAATCTCGGAGGAATTAACCTATACTAAGCCTACTTCTAATACGGCTAGGCTTGCGATTGTGCTACAGCAACGCCTACAGAGATAGGTTTTATAACTAGGAATCTATCCTATTTTACACTACGCCTTCATTCGTCCTCCGTCTTCCTTCAATTGCTTCAACTCGATGTAGTTGCCTTCTTTGGTATCTTGAGTTTATCCTTCTTCAGAGCCTTCATAGCCTAAAGTGCTGCCTTCTTGTGGTCCTTCATGTCTAGCAGGGGTTTAGGAGGCAAGGGTGAGTAACAGCGTTACCCAGCAAGTTCATTATGCAAGGTGGGAAGTTTGATGCACAAATACAGCCACATACAATGGATTGTCGTAGGCTAATACAAGTTTTCGAAAACCTTTCTTTAAAAGGTTGCTTTTATTCTGAAGACTATGCTCGTCAGGAGTCACAGGGCTAGGGCTTTGAGGAGCCTCCTTTCCTGCTGCGTTCGTCGTTCCGTCCTGGAACGTGGAGTAACATGTCACATTCATACACTCTGCAGAGGTGCGCTGCTTTACCCATAAGAGATCAAGACTTTGTTGCACATCCGGGCGATCTTCCCGTCCACACTTCCTTGGTGTGGGGCCCAGTCAGTAATCCAAGCCAATCACTGCGCCTTTCCACCATCCCCGCACACCCCCCATTACTCCGGTTGCAAGCTAGTGGGCACCGTCCCATGCTAAAACTTGCTGACCAGTGGGCACCGTCCCAAGCTAGTCCCGAAGCCAACCTTCAATAGATACTAGACATCCGGCCGTTGTGATTCACAGGATAGACATCTCCCGGTAATACGGCTTTATCCTGGAACTGCGAACTCGCAACGTCAAACAAGCCCACCGATAGACATCTCTCGGTAATACGGCTTTACCGGTGGCTTGTACGCACTACCCGGCCCAGAATAGTACCCGTTGGTGTACGAGAGGAAAAGGGTACAGCTGACTTCTCCGTCCCATTTCAGATCTCATGGTTGCGCGTAATATTCGGCGCAAGAATCACTGGCGACATTTGTTATTTAATCCTAGATGATACTTTCCCGTGCAAATGGAACCTCCACCTCAACATTCTTACCGTGGTCCCATCTTCCAGCCATATGAGATTACCACCTCACTGGTGGATAACCATAGTCATATTATTATAAAATAAGTTTGCTGCCCTTTTTGTGTGATATGCAATAATCATAACATTTTGAAAATAGTTTCTTAACAAATACTTCAAGAGGACATGAGTAAAAGGGATGAACTTGCCTTTTTGACTGCAAGATTATGCAGCCAGGGTCTTCGATATAATATAATCTCCGAGAAATCTGGAAACAACATCATTTGTCCGGTAAGGACTAATGTTTAAAGAAGCAGCATGATTAATGCATAAGTATGAGATGCATCGCAGAGTACCCCGTATCTCACTCTCGGAAGTTGTGTGTTGTTTGAGTTGGGTGTTTTCATTTAGAATTGTTTTGGTTTCAAGTTTACTCCATTTGTAAGATGGATTCTTTAATGCTGAGTTAATAGCATCAAATTAAGCATACAATTAAAGTAAAACAACATACAACATTCAATGGTGGTTTTAGGTTGTGTTCACCTTAGGTTGGTAGAAGACATGTATGAACTTTAATTAAATAGAGCTAGGGTAGTATTATCTTTTATGATGGCAAAAAGAATAACTTTTGAAGAACATGAGAATGTAAACAACTGTGAGTATTATATGAAGTGATTAAGGGAAGTTATATGATTATTCTTCTTTGTGTGTTTTACCCAAGACTTTGGATTATGAACATATTTTAATTTAATTAGGCCCTTACAACTTAAACTTAGCTGTGTACTTATGAATGAATGGTGTGTTTATTGTAGAATGAAACAAGTTGCATTGCTACCTTAGTGTTATGAACTTTTAAGTTTTTTCCTACTTATTTTATTTATCCAATTATTAATAAACCCGAGTTAACTAACACATGGAGTAGGTACTTATTTATACAAAATAAAGCTTAGTATTCTAAAATGTTATTAGTTTTTCATCTCATTTAAATGGTTGCAACATAGTAGTAGAACATCTTTTGTAAGCTTATAACTTTATTTTCACAATTATGACAATAATTCTTATTATTTATCATTTTAGAATAGAATATCATTTTCATATCGATTTAATGAAAATAAAATATTTCATATTGTAATATAAACACATTACTAAAGTTAAAGCTATGCATGTGAGACAATTTAAATGAAGTTTGAAATGCATCCAAAATAGCATTTCAAACAACTTCATATTTAAAAGATTATGTGATTTATATTTTAAATTTTATTCATTTAAGTTTTATTCAAATACAAATAAGAATGATACAAAAATATAGATTTTATTTTTATGATCATTTTGGTATAAAGATTATATTTTTCTGATTTAAAATGAATTAATTATGAATTTACAAAGTTTATTCAATTTAAATCAATTTCTGGAATTAGTAAATTAAGTTGGGCCCACATGTCAGGGTTTTAATATTTACAGAATTTCCTAAAAGAATAAAAGTCTGACAGGGGGTCCCACATGTCATAGACTTACTTTACAGAAAAATATCAGAGATGAATTTTATTTCGGCCGATGACGTCATCATGACGTCATCAATGGAGGGTTCCTCCTGGCCGAGCACCGATTGCTCGATCACGAGCGACTTGGGACGAATTCAAGCCACCATATGCTACTAGGCGACGCGGCGGACTATTTGGTGGCGGCGCCGTTCACTTTGGGTCGCCGGAGATGCTCCGACGAGCACATGCCGCGGCGGCCGGAAGTTGCTCACGGCGGCCGGAGCGTCCAGAGCAAGAGGAAGAGAAAGGAGAGGTTCCCGAGGACCGTACGCTCACCCTGAAGCTCGTGGAGGGGTCGGATAGGCGAGGCGAGGTCGGAGACGGCCGGAGTTTGAGGTCGACAGCGGCGGACCGAACGGAGGAAATCGGACGAATTCTTCGAGCTCCGGTCCTCTCTGCACGAACGGCTCGAGGAGGAGGTAGAGGAAGACGAGGCGAAGCTTCCTAGATGCACGGCACGGGAAGGGGTGGCCGGAATCATCGGAAAACGCCGGCACACGGCGGCGGCCGGGAGAGCTAGGGTTAGGGTTAGGGAGGATTAGAGAGAGGGGAAGAGGAGATGGGGTGCGGGTGAGAAGCTGAGGCAGATGAGGACGTCTCCCTGGTTCTTATCCTCGCGGAGGAGGCGGGAGGAGGCAGCACGCGAGCTCGGATGCGTCGACACGGCTCGATTGCCTTCTGGCGAGAGGAAGAAGAAAGCGTTTATGAAATGCAACTTTGCGGAAAACCCCCTGGGTTCCTTAGGAACTGCAGAAACAGTTGAAACAGGCCCTTACTCACTGTTTTTAGAGTTGTTTTTAAATAGAAATTTACAGATAAGTCCTGGAAGGTTTATATTTGCTTTAAGATATTTATTTCAACTATTAGTTTGAATAATTTTCCTTTTAATTGAGTTTGGACATATTTAAATATTTTCCTTTCATTGAAATTTATATCTTGCACTTGATTAAATTTCTAGGATGCATTTAGGAATATGAGAATATTTCCTATGCTATCATTTAATTTGGAATTTGTTATTTCCAAATTTTCAATTGATATGAGATTTTGTTTCAAAGAATATATGTGAACATGAATATTCCATTTTGTTATATTTTGTTGCTTCCACTAAATCATTTTTATGATGCATTATAACCCTAGGAATATCATTTCTGTGGCATTATTTATTAATTTCTAATTTGTTTCCATCAACTACTAAAATGATATAGGTTATGGGTTTTAAAATATTGAAGTATTGGAGTACACCAATTGGTGGTATGTGAATGTATGTGTATTTTATGACATCAAAAAACTTGATGTACTGGATGATCTATCCCACTATTCATATGTATATGGCACTCCATTGTTTGTGCATACCAAAATGAGTTGTCAACAAGGTTGCAAAGCTTGTCATCAACCTATTTCTATATCACACTAACATTGTAATGTCATACCATTTCCTGAGAAATTAATAAAGATGGTTGAAGATGAAAGAGTTTCCAATTCTTCAGGATAGATTGACATAACACTTCTATGTCCATCTAAGGAATGCTTCTCTATGTCTTCTTGTTGTATTTCTTCCCTTCTCGATATCTTCTCTTGTTGATGCCTTCGAGAAGATTGTTAGATAAGGAAATATGATGTCAAGATAAAAGTGGAAGATCTAGGTTAAGCTTTAGGTAATTCAATTGGTCTCCAAGAATGTCATGGTTTCCATGTACTAGAAATATGTCTAGCACAATTGATAAGAATAGATGATCCGAGAATAACTAAGAATAGTTGTTCTGGTCATTAACTCTTAAATATTGTTTTGATGTAACAAGTTTTCTTTTCTTTGGTGTAACCTCTCATCGTGTATCTCTTTACCCCTAAATAAGGTTTAAGCCAAGATCATCTCGAAGTTTATAACGCTCAAGTTGATGATCTACTTCAATTCCACCAACTCAAGTGAAACTTCAATCACTTAGTGTTTTGAAAATTGAATGCGCGAAAATTATCCGGATTTTCTGATGCATGAATGCAATGCACACTCCTGTGTCCACTCTATTTCTGGACCCTAAGTTCTGGGATGTTACAGTCTCCCCTCCTTGAACTAAACTTCGTCCCCGAAGTTCGTACTCTCTTACGTTTTGGATTGAGGATCCGTCTTGTATATAAGTTGGCAGTTCTCAAACTTCATGTTGATCCTTAATGGAGATAATTGGTGTATCCCCAAATCCATATTTTTCCTTGAATCCTCTTTTGACTTAGTACTTTGCTAACTGTCAACTCCTGTGATTCTGTGATTCCTTCTTGGAATATTCCACTTCTAGGCATGTCTTATTGAAAATCTCCTGGGATCAGGCTTTATCAAATCCTTGTTAGTCCTATTAATAGCTCTAAGTAACTTTCTTCACGTAATAGCTGATCTACTTTGGAAGGTACTTAAGGTTTTAGGAAGTCTTACTACGGTACAATTTAGTTTTGCTTGATCCAACCTTGGTAATGGCACTATACATAGTCCACCCAAATATGATTGGACAAGATGGTTTACTTTATAAGGTTTACTTAGTCGATTTCCTTTTTCTCGTGTCATCTGGAATCTTCTTAATACACTCATCCTAGTGATGCAAAGCGGTCTTCTAGTATGGTTCACTAGGTGATTTCTCCTACCCACTTCTCCTGTCATTCTCTGGGTTGGAACCAAGGAATGACCCTTTATTGACAAAAGTAGTTCAACAACTTGGTTTTGTCAATCTCCACTTCAAGTCTACTCCTTACTTCATTCTGGTAGGACCCTCAACCTGAATCGAGATTACCTCAAGGGTTCTATCTTGGTAGGGACTGCAGCAAACCTTATGACAATAAGGCCCAACTGCTCCAAATCTTGGGTTTCTTCTCATCTTCTATTCCAGTTTTTCAACTTTCCTTACTTCTACTTCATTATTTACTTCCCTCCTTAGATTTTTGTAAAGGTTTCCACTCTTTGGGTGTACCAACAGGGGTCTTAGGTTTGGAATCATGGTCTTTGATTACCTTACATTTACCTTTATCTAATCTTACAGAGGAAATCTACGGTGTACCCACACAATTGTGGATATCCGAGGTAAATTCTCCAAATAATCTTCACGCTAGAAGGTCCTTCGTCTCTTCTGATGCCAATACTTCTGGCGAATCCCGGAATTCAGAGTTATACACAACTGTTATGTGCTCTTAGACATGTTAGCCGAGAGTTACTGGGTACCACTCCCAGACAGAATTGCACTGCAGGCGTGCCGGGAACACCGGTCACACAAACCCCTCGGAAGACTACCATGCTAATCATAACCAAGAATGCATAACAAAGAATCCTAGAATCATGTTACTGTCGGACTCGACCTCTGAACTTTTCAGAAATGCTATGTGTCACTGGCCATGCTACGTAACCAAGGGTCCCTGGGTTTACCAATCCCAGACCGATGCTCATCGGTAGGCGTGCTCGGAATGGATCATCGGCACACAACCCCTCAGTTGCGCCATAACACGGGCATAGCCAAAACTGCATAACAAAGAGTCCAAGAACCTTAACTCTTCATCTTCATGCAAGTCTTCATCCTTGTCCTTTAGAACTCGTCTCTTCCTTTCACGGATTCCTATTCTATCTAGATCTATAACATTAAGCCATAGCTTGGTGATGCAACATGCATTTGCACATCAAGCGAAGCTTCATGACTAGATCTAGTCACACAAAGAACCAATAAAATCCAAGAAATCCAAATGATATGCACACATGCATAAGTAAAGCCTATAACATAGCACTTCGAGTATAATATCTCTCGTACTAAGGCTTGTATAAAGTATTATAGTATGATGCACACATATAGTAGTATATAGGTCTCTACCGTTGTTTGGTAAGGTATAGGGTTCATACTACTCTTCATCTCACTGGTTACCCCAGTTGACCACTTGCAACAGGATAGTCAACGCCAAAGTGATCTTAAAGTAGTAATTATCTACCACTAATTGTGATCTAGCTCCCTTACTATGCATGCTATCAATTGCGTTCCAACTAAGTGCTAACCTCACACAATCTCTCACAATTGCTACACAAATTCTTATTAGCCTATATTGTCTCCTCATCATCATATCTATGTTATCTCTATCTCGCATATGTTGATCCTACATACTTTTATTCAACGTTACTTCCTTAGTAAAATGTCACATTTAATGTTCCTATCATGGTTTAGGAGCTAAGCTCACCATGAGACTTTCTTTTATTAATCTACTTTCGTCATACTCCTTATCTTATGTCATACTAGTATTGGCTCAAGGATGCTACACCATCATGTAAAGAATCACAAGTGAATCTCACGTGATTAGTAGTTGTGGTTACACTATCTCAGATGGCTTCTCTTTAAATGATACCACCATCAACACATAAATGTGCTACTATATTGGTCCTACTTCACTTCATTAAACACCGGTGGTTATAGGATAAGATTTACTAGGTCATACATACTAAGGATGAGATATGTACGTATTTGTTAAATAATACATACATAACTTTACTTATGAACAGATAGGAAATACTTCTTCCAATAAGATGTGAAAGAAGATTTTACTCCATTGTGATAAGATTATTCTCAAGTGAATATCCATCACAAGTCTAAAGAAGTTTGGTTCAGATAAGATGACTACCTATAGTCACTACCCAACCTACAGGTCTCCTTTAGAGGGTTTTAATCCTAGGGTCAAAGCGTTTGCTCTGATACCAGCTGTGGTGACCCAGCATACCACTGCATGGTGTAGTATGCTATAGTCGTTGACATAGCACCAATGGATCACCGTCCACCAGTGTTACGTCATCAGAGTGGTACAACAGAAACATCGCAGGTCCAAGGCATGACTATAGATTACAAACAGCAAATCCAAAACAACAGATCTTTAGAACCTCCTCGAAACAATGAGGCAAGGCCCTAATAAAAGAACATCAAATGGAAAATCTCGGAGGAATTAACCTATACTAAGCCTACTTCTAATACGGCTAGGCTTGCGATTGTGCTACAGCAACGCCTACAGAGATAGGTTCTATAACTAGGAATCTATCCTATTTTACACTACGCCTTCATTCGTCCTCCGTCTTCCTTCAATTGCTTCAACTCGATGTAGTTGCCTTCTTTGGTATCTTGAGTTTATCCGTCTTCAGAGCCTTCATAGCCTAAAGTGCTGCCTTCTTGTGGTCCTTCATGTCTAGCAGGGGTTTAGGAGGCAAGGGTGAGTAACAGCGTTACCCAGCAAGTTCATTATGCAAGGTGGGAAGTTTGATGCACAAATACAGCCACATACAATGGATTGTCGTAGGCTAATACAAGTTTTCGAAAACCTTTCTTTAAAAGGTTGCTTTTATTCTGAAGACTATGCTCGTCAGGAGTCACAGGGCTAGGGCTTTGAGGAGCCTCCTTTCCTGCTGCGTTCGTCGTTCCGTCCTGGAACGTGGAGTAACATGTCACATTCATACACTCTGCAGAGGTGCGCTGCTTTACCCATAAGAGATCAAGACTTTGTTGCACATCCGGGCGATCTTCCCGTCCACACTTCCTTGGTGTGGGGCCCAGTCAGTAATCCAAGCCAATCACTGCGCCTTTCCACCATCCCCGCACACCCCCCATTACTCCGGTTGCAAGCTAGTGGGCACCGTCCCATGCTAAAACTTGCTGACCAGTGGGCACCGTCCCAAGCTAGTCCCGAAGCCAACCTTCAATAGATACTAGACATCCGGCCGTTGTGATTCACAGGATAGACATCTCCCGGTAATACGGCTTTATCCTGGAACTGCGAACTCGCAACGTCAAACAAGCCCACCGATAGACATCTCCCGGTAATACGGCTTTACCGGTGGCTTGTACGCACTACCCGGCCCAGAATAGTACCCGTTGGTGTACGAGAGGAAAAGGGTACAGCTGACTTCTCCGTCCCATTTCAGATCTCATGGTTGCGCGTAATATTCGGCGCAAGAATCACTGGCGACATTTGTTATTTAATCCTAGATGATACTTTCCCGTGCAAATGGAACCTCCACCTCAACATTCTTACCGTGGTCCCATCTTCCAGCCATATGAGATTACCACCTCACTGGTGGATAACCATAGTCATATTATTATAAAATAAGTTTGCTGCCCTTTTTGTGTGATATGCAATAATCATAACATTTTGAAAATAGTTTCTTAACAAATACTTCAAGAGGACATGAGTAAAAGGGATGAACTTGCCTTTTTGACTGCAAGATTATGCAGCCAGGGTCTTCGATATAATATAATCTCCGAGAAATCTGGAAACAACATCATTTGTCCGGTAAGGACTAATGTTTAAAGAAGCAGCATGATTAATGCATAAGTATGAGATGCATCGCAGAGTACCCCGTATCTCACTCTCGGAAGTTGTGTGTTGTTTGAGTTGGGTGTTTTCATTTAGAATTGTTTTGGTTTCAAGTTTACTCCATTTGTAAGATGGATTCTTTAATGCTGAGTTAATAGCATCAAATTAAGCATACAATTAAAGTAAAACAACATACAACATTCAATGGTGGTTTTAGGTTGTGTTCACCTTAGGTTGGTAGAAGACATGTATGAACTTTAATTAAATAGAGCTAGGGTAGTATTATCTTTTATGATGGCAAAAAGAATAACTTTTGAAGAACATGAGAATGTAAACAACTGTGAGTATTATATGAAGTGATTAAGGGAAGTTATATGATTATTCTTCTTTGTGTGTTTTACCCAAGACTTTGGATTATGAACATATTTTAATTTAATTAGGCCCTTACAACTTAAACTTAGCTGTGTACTTATGAATGAATGGTGTGTTTATTGTAGAATGAAACAAGTTGCATTGCTACCTTAGTGTTATGAACTTTTAAGTTTTTTCCTACTTATTTTATTTATCCAATTATTAATAAACCCGAGTTAACTAACACATGGAGTAGGTACTTATTTATACAAAATAAAGCTTAGTATTCTAAAATGTTATTAGTTTTTCATCTCATTTAAATGGTTGCAACATAGTAGTAGAACATCTTTTGTAAGCTTATAACTTTATTTTCACAATTATGACAATAATTCTTATTATTTATCATTTTAGAATAGAATATCATTTTCATATCGATTTAATGAAAATAAAATATTTCATATTGTAATATAAACACATTACTAAAGTTAAAGCTATGCATGTGAGACAATTTAAATGAAGTTTGAAATGCATCCAAAATAGCATTTCAAATAACTTCATATTTAAAAGATTATGTGATTTATATTTTAAATTTTATTCATTTAAGTTTTATTCAAATACAAATAAGAATGATACAAAAATATAGATTTTATTTTTATGATCATTTTGGTATAAAGATTATATTTTTCTGATTTAAAATGAATTAATTATGAATTTACAAAGTTTATTCAATTTAAATCAATTTCTGGAATTAGTAAATTAAGTTGGGCCCACATGTCAGGGTTTTAATATTTACAGAATTTCCTAAAAGAATAAAAGTCTGACAGGGGGTCCCACATGTCATAGACTTACTTTACAGAAAAATATCAGAGATGAATTTTATTTCGGCCGATGACGTCATCATGACGTCATCAATGGAGGGTTCCTCCTGGCCGAGCACCGATTGCTCGATCACGAGCGACTTGGGACGAATTCAAGCCACCATATGCTACTAGGCGACGCGGCGGACTATTTGGTGGCGGCGCCGTTCACTTTGGGTCGCCGGAGATGCTCCGACGAGCACATGCCGCGGCGGCCGGAGCGTCCAGAGCAAGAGGAAGAGAAAGGAGAGGTTCCCGAGGACCGTACGCTCACCCTGAAGCTCGTGGAGGGGTCGGATAGGCGAGGCGAGGTCGGAGACGGCCGGAGTTTGAGGTCGACAGCGGCGGACCGAACGGAGGAAATCGGACGAATTCTTCGAGCTCCGGTCCTCTCTGCACGAACGGCTCGAGGAGGAGGTAGAGGAAGACGAGGCGAAGCTTCCTAGATGCACGGCACGGGAAGGGGTGGCCGGAATCATCGGAAAACGCCGGCACACGGCGGGGGCCGGGAGAGCTAGGGTTAGGGTTAGGGAGGATTAGAGAGAGGGGAAGAGGAGATGGGGTGCGGGTGAGAAGCTGAGGCAGATGAGGACGTCTCTCTGGTTCTTATCCTCGCGGAGGAGGCGGGAGGAGGCAGCACGCGAGCTCGGATGCGTCGACACGGCTCGATTGCCTTCTGGCGAGAGGAAGAAGAAAGCGTTTATGAAATGCAACTTTGCGGAAAACCCCCTGGGTTCTTTAGGAACTGCAGAAACAGTTGAAACAGGCCCTTACTCACTGTTTTTAGAGTTGTTTTTAAATAGAAATTTACAGATAAGTCCTGGAAGGTTTATATTTGCTTTAAGATATTTATTTCAACTATTAGTTTGAATAATTTTCCTTTTAATTGAGTTTGGACATATTTAAATATTTTCCTTTCATTGAAATTTATATCTTGCACTTGATTAAATTTCTAGGATGCATTTAGGAATATGAGAATATTTCCTATGCTATCATTTAATTTGGAATTTGTTATTTCCAAATTTTCAATTGATATGATATTTTGTTTCAAAGAATATATGTGAACATGAATATTCCATTTTGTTATATTTTGTTGCTTCCACTAAATCATTTTTATGATGCATTATAACCCTAGGAATATCATTTCTGTGGCATTATTTATTAATTTCTAATTTGTTTCCATCAACTACTAAAATGATATAGGTTATGGGTTTTAAAATATTGAAGTATTGGAGTACACCAATTGGTGGTATGTGAATGTATGTGTATTTTATGACATCAAAGAACTTGATGTACTGGATGATCTATCCCACTATTCATCTGTATATGGCACTCCATTGTTTGTGCATACCAAAATGAGTTGTCAACAAGGTTGCAAAGCTTGTCATCAACCTATTTCTATGTCACACTAACATTGTAATGTCATACCATTTCCTGAGAAATTAATAAAGATGGTTGAAGATGAAAGAGTTTCCAATTCTTCAGGATAGATTGACATAACACTTCTATGTCCATCTAAGGAATGCTTCTCTATGTCTTCTTGTTGTATTTCTTCCCTTCTCGATATCTTCTCTTGTTGATGCCTTCGAGAAGATTGGTAGATAAGGAAATATGATGTCAAGATAAAAGTGGAAGATCTAGGTTAAGCTTTAGGTAATTCAATTGGTCTCCAAGAATGTCATGGTTTCCATGTACTAGAAATATGTCTAGCACAATTGATAAGAATAGATGATCCGAGAATAACTAAGAATAGTTGTTCTGGTCATTAACTCTTAAATATTGTTTTGATGTAACAAGTTTTCTTTTCTTTGGTGTAACCTCTCATCGTGTATCTCTTTACCCCTAAATAAGGTTTAAGCCAAGATCATCTCGAAGTTTATAACGCTCAAGTTGATGATCTACTTCAATTCCACCAACTCAAGTGAAACTTCAATCACTTAGTGTTTTGAAAATTGAATGCGCGAAAATTATCCGGATTTTCTGATGCATGAATGCAATGCACACTCCTGTGTCCACTCTATTTCTGGACCCTAAGTTCTGGGATGTTACAAAGGTTCAACATGGCGACATCATATGTATTTTGTTCGCGCAAGTGGTTGTGGCAACATAATTTCAGCTGAAATTTGGGTTGAGTTGGACCTGCCCGCCATCTTCCCACCCACCGTCCCGGTCCCTTTTAATGTTTACATTGGGAGTCGGTCCCTATCCGTTCACCCCCGCTCCACTTCACATACCCCATCGACAAGAACCCTAGTAGCCCATACTCCATCTGCCGACAAGAATGCCAAATAAGGGTGTGTTCAGTTTTTGGATGGGGTGGAATGGAATGGAACCATTCCACTCCTAGGGACGATTCCTGCGTTCGGTTAGGGAATGCAACGGAACGAGATGGTTCCTCGGAGGCGAATATTCCTCAAAGATCCGGAATGCGCAGGTTCCACCAAATTGCTCGAACGAGGTGGAACGGGCCGCTGCCGACACCGCCCACCCCTCACCCTCCTCTCGCGACTCACCCATCGCCCCATCCCGCGCCGCCTGTCCCCATCCCGCACCTTCACCGGTTTCCATCCCGCGCCGACACCAGACCACGGGGGAGGAGCAAGGAAGCAGCGCCGCCAATCCCCATCCCGGGCCTCCGCCGGTCCCCATCCCGCGCCGCCGCCAGACCACGGGTGAGGAGCAAGGGAGCGGCGCGGCGACGACGGGGGAGGAGCAAGCAAGCGGCATGGCAACGACGGGGGAGGAGCAAGGGAGCGGCACGTGGTGACCTACAAACTAGCAGCAGCGGCGGCGACCACGGCAGGAGCGAGGAGGAGCCGACAGCAGTGGGCAGGAGCGAGTAGGAGGAGCGGGCACGAGAAGGCGACCACGACAGGAGGAAGCAGCGACCAGCAGGACGCAGGGCATCAAGGTACTACTCAGATCTATCTACTACTCAAACCTATCAAAAATTCAGATCAAATATATGACATTTCTTTGCAAAATCTGCTGATGTATGGTGCTATTCATGTTTGTTTGCTGAAAGCATTGACAGATTGCATGTCTTTTATTTATTTGCCATATAAATTGTTCTAGTGTATGTATTGTAGATGGGCAAGAACATTGACAAAAGGAAAAGGATGATTAGGGGAGCTGTTGTTTTTGTTGTTTGTGCTGCATATGTTGTAGCTGTTCGGGCCTTAAAAAGGAAGAGAAGACCACGCATATCTTATGGGCCAATGCATGAAAGAGACTGGATGAGAATTGAGTATCTCAATAGCAAAATTTGGCATTCAGATGTGACATGTAGTAACATGTTACGTTTTGACAGAGCACCTTTCTTTATTTTGTGTGAGATATTGAGAGAACGCAAGTTGCTATAAAATAGTGTGCATTTTTGTGTGGAGCAGCAAGTGGCAATGTTCTTGCATACCGTTGGACACAATGTCTGGAATCGAGTTGTTGCAACAAATTTTGGTAGATCGTATGCGACAATTAGCATATATTTTAGACAAGTCCTACATGTCATTGGTGAGCTTCGTAATGAGTATATCAGGCCAACTTCGTCGGAGACCCAGAAAAGATAGCAGGAAACCATCGGTTCGACCCATATTTTAAGGTATATGCGAAAACTATTGCTTAGCTATGTAGGATTGTATTGACTCATAATATTGACATATTTTTAACTACATAGGATTGTATTGGAGCTATCGATGGTACACACGTGCGAGCATCTGTTACTAAAGATGTGGAAGCTTCCTTTCATGGGAGAAAGCCATTTCCTACTCAAAATGTGATGGTTGCGGTAGATTTTAACCTCCGTTTCACATATGTGTTGGCTGGGTGGGAGGGGACAGCACATGATGCGAATGTTTTAGCTGACGCGTTAGGGCGTGAGAGAGGCCTACAAGTCCCACAAGGTAAATATTTGCCTTAGATATGATTGTCCATATCTTGTCCAAAAAATTGTCACCAACTTGTTTCTTTTTTATAGGCAAATACTACCTAGTTGATGTCGGTTATGGAGCCAAGCCTGGTTTCATCCCACCTTTCCGTAATGTGAGATACCATTTAAATGAGTGGGGGCAGCAATCCCGTCCAGAATGCCAAAGAACTTTTCAACCTTAGACACTCATCTCTATGTATAGGTGTAGAGCGAGCTTTCAGATCGCTCAAGTGGAGATTCAAGATTTTAGATGATGCCAAGCCATTCTTTCCCTTTCCGGTACAAGTTGACATTGTTGTAGCTTGTTGTGTTCTTCATAATTATGCACTATCCCAAGGAATAGATGGATTCATCATACCGGAGGTAACTTGGACCACCCAACCAATCCGGTCACAAAGACAACAAGCAAGAGACCGTAGGGACACGGTTGACCGTAGGCAACAAATTGCGAACCAAATGTGGGCTGATAGGCAGATCATGTATGGTCATTGAGTGGGCCAAAAACCTTGTATTTCAAGTGTTATTCATGCATCCTTATGTATTTTAAACCATTTATTTGATTGCTGAAGCAAATTGTATTGAAACCATGTATCTTATGTATTGAAACCTTGTGTTCTTCATGTTCTATATCATATTTTTGCACCCATTTTATTGCTGGACAAGAATGTGCATGTTATGTATTGAAACCATGTGTTCTTCATGTTCTATATCATATTTTTGCACCCATTTTATTGCTGGACGAAAATGTGCATGTTATGTATTGAAACCATGTGTTCTTCATGTTCCATATCATATTTTTGCAATTATTTTATTGCTGGACAGATATGGACAATAATGTTGAAAGCACCGGTGCAAGTGGGAGCAACACCATGGGTGCAAGTGGAAGCAAAACCAAGTCCGTGGTTCACTGGACCACTCCTATGTCCACCATGATGCTTGGTTTTTTGGCTGACATTGTGGCCAGTGGTAAAAGGACTTCAAGTGGTTTCAAAGTGTGCCATCATAACCAATGTGTTCATCTTTGGAATGAACACTTCAAGTTGTCATTGACTCATGAGCAGTGTAGCAACCATCTCAAGAAGTGGAGAAAGATTTGGGGAAGGCTAATCTAACTAAAAAATCTGAGTGGAGCTCTATGGGATGAGGATACTTGCACTATTAGCCTCTCCGATGAACACTATGCAGCGCATTGCAATGTAAGTTTTTGTCTATTTCATGCTATTTACTACCATAAGTTATGTCTCATTTATGCTACTAACTTTTGCTTCTTTTTGTAGAACAACAAATCTGATATTCCATTGCTGAATACCCCAATTGAACACTACCGTGCTATGGAAACAATCTTTGGGACCATTACAGAAACAGGGAAGTATGCCAAGTCTGGTTATGACCCCTTTTCTATTGATGTTGAAGATGAAAGTGAGGTGGACACGTCGCCAAATGTAGGCGAGTCTGTTGAAAAAGCACCAGTAAAAAGGAAGGCCAAGCTTGTGCACATTGAAGATGATGCATTAGTCACCACTCTCAAAGATGGATTCAAAATGATGGATGAAGCTCTTGTGAAGTCAGGTGGGGATGATGATGACATACCCGATGGCTTGTTCGATGCTTTGAAGGGCTTCAATGGATTTGATGAGGATCACATCACTGATTATTATGCACACCTTGTTGAGAATCCAAGGATTGCAAAAGCATTCATGACTCTTAGAAAGGACAACAAGCTGATTTGGGTGGGCAGGTATGTGATGAAGACCTTTGGAGTCCGCTGGAATTTGAGTTGAAGTGATGGTATGAACTTCAATTATCTTTAAGTTGTGTTTGCTATCTACTACTATCATATATGGACTGTAATATGGATTGTAATGAAACAAAGACGTTGAACTATGCTTTTGGAAGACTATTGTGCCATGAACTAGTTGAAATATGTGGGGATTGAACTACTATGCACTTCTTTTGGATGAATGTAATGAATTTGGATTACTTTGCAATGATGTTGGACAATTTGGATGACTATTGTGCCATGAACTAGTTGTGTTCTTGAACATAATTGTTTTGATTGTGATATATATATATATATATATATATATATATATATATATATATATATATATATATATATATGTTGTTGTTTATTGCTATAACTATAGGCGAATTGCTGCCAAAATTTTGATTAAAATTGTGATATAAAACACACGTACTAAGTGGTAAGCTCACCATTCCTGTCAAAGAGGTGACCACATACCAATTTCAGCCATTCCATTCCACCCCCATTCCAAAACTGAACACAGAGACGGAATGGTTCCATTCCATTTTTGTTGAACAACCGAACACAGGAACGGAATGGTTCCATTCCATTCCACCCCCTCCAAGAACTGAACACACCCTTAAGTGATTCCCCGTAAAGTGGCACCACGAGGCCGGCTCCTCAATGGGGGCCTGGTGCTGCCCGTCACCTCATCTAACTTGTCTCATCCGGCCGCGACGCAACGAAACCACGTGAACGTCAAGACGAACCCAAAAGTCTTTGGAGGAGATCTTGCCCCTGTCATGGCTCGACATCCACCTGCCCTACGGACGGCCCTGGACTAGCACCATGGGACAAGAATAACAGCGTCCGCTAATCCTTTTGGGCCGTCCGTTGGGGCAGGTGGATGTCTGCATCATGGTTTGGATAGATGGTGTATATTTCCATCTCACATTGCATCGAGGAGACTAGGTGTAATAGTCAATGTTCATATACACTAGCCACTGGGATCATTTTTCTGCCTCATGTTGTGTATATTTAGCATACACGTCCCACTGGAGAAGCTTTAAGGGCTAATTAAAGTGAAAAGGTCAGGCCAAGTTGAGATGAGTTGTAGTGACTAGTGATAGTGAAAATTCAGGTGGGAACATTAAGGCATAGAAGTAGGGATGTAATGTACGTTCAAAGATTGAGCAGGGACAGCCATGGCGACCTAACCCGCGTCCCCCTCCCCCACCCACCGCGCCCTGCCGGCAACGGCCTCTCCGGCCGCTGCCCTATCCCTGCGCCCCAACCAGGTCCCCCCTCCTCCGTCGTCCGTCCTGCTGCGCGGATTTGTTCCCCGCGTCCTGTCACTGTCGCCGATCTTCTCCGACCCAGATCTGGTGCAGCTCATCAAATCTGTGGTGGTCGGCGACCTGCAAGGGCTAGAGGAGCAAGGTGAGCTGGAGTCTAGCATTGAGGAGGTGCCTGAGTCTCTCACGAACGACACCGCGTCAATCCCTTTGGTCGCTGCCGACCGCGTCTCTGCTTCTGACTCTGTCGTGGTGGTGTCACGGCAGATGCCATAGGATGGCTGATGTGTGGGGCCGATGGACGTTGGTGGATCCGGGGAGGGATAGCGAGCTGAAGAGCCCACACGGGGAGGATCCCGGTATAGCCGAGATCTCCCAAGAACAAGAAACAAGAGCAGCACACTAGAGAGAAGATCTAACAAACAAGAACAAATGCACGAAGGCACTCAACACACAGACGATATACCCAGGTCCAGGGCCCTCGTGAGGAGGTAACACCCCTACTCCTGCCTTTCCTCTCTATATAATTGTGGTACAAAGGCTACAGCTTGCTCTTAGATCTCTCAATGTGAAGAACACAAAGAACTAGATAAACTCAAGGTATGAAGAAGTAAATGCTCTAGGAGTAAATGCGACTATAGCTTTGCCTCCCAAGTTGGTATCTCCCTCACAGAAGCAGTTATGGCGCCTTTTATAGAGTTCCGGCCAGGAGGGCCGGAAACCCTAAACCGGCTTGGCCCCACCGGACAGGCCTAACCGGCATGTCGTCACCAGCTAGTGCGACCTAGTCGCCGCGCTATCCGGCGTAGCCCCTTCGTCATCATCTCGGCAAGGACAGCAGGTGCCGTCCTGGAACATCATTGTCCCCCTGTCAGAGACAAGATATGTCTTGGCCCATCCCGGATAGCCTTTTCCAGATTGCCGGCCTAGGCAGGTCGTGTCTTGTCGTACCGGCTGACGCGCTCCCGTGTCAGGCGGGAGGTGACCATGCTTCCGTGTCAGGCGGGAGGTGACCATGCTTCCGTGTCATACCGAATGGTACTTCCCCCCGCATCAGGCGGGAAAGCCTGCTACAGACCGTTGACGGCCTACGGGGGTCCCTCGTGGCGGTTATCTTCTTGCTCGACCTCGTGAGTCCTTCCTGCACAAGTTCAGGACCGAGATAGATGTTCCGGTTAGCACTTACCCGGATCGCTTATCCGGTAAAACCGAATACTCCTCCTTCCGGGAGTCTCCTCGGAGCCCAAGACCCGAGATCCTTTCCGGAGGCACCAAGTTCGTCTCAGGATGAGTATCTCTAGGCCTAGCCTCCCGAAGATGTCTTAGCCTATCAGCAAAGACATCTTCGAGAAGCTAGTTCTTAGAGGAACCACCCGCTGATGCTTGTG
The DNA here is from genome assembly GCA_026929855.1 of Poa annua. Classification (NCBI taxonomy): domain Eukaryota; kingdom Viridiplantae; phylum Streptophyta; class Magnoliopsida; order Poales; family Poaceae; genus Poa; species Poa annua. The sequence goes on from CM049430.1 coordinate 88,116,895, forward strand.
CTGCCATTGTGAAGGCTGGGGGTGTCTATTTATAGTTGCTAGAGCTGACCTTTGCGCCTGCCAGGAGGCACTTTGCACTTTACCAGCGCTCAAGGGTCAAGTTGCCCCTTCAGCACACCAGGAGGTGTCCCTTGCTCTCGCCAAAGGTCAAGTACTGTTGGCACATTACTGAATTATTCCGGGATCTGCCCTACCCGGGGGCAGCCCCCCGACACTAGTCCCCGAAGCTGGTGCTGCGCAGCGACCTCGGATGATGTGCGGGATCAGCTTTAATAACAACTATCTTCTAAGAACATACGATATTATCCTCCGACTGGATGCCGAGATCGGTTTTTCCCGAGATCCTCATACCGAGATCGTTTCAACCGGAAGGCGATGCCTGTAACCGGATAGTGCAGCCTGAGTGAATCTTGATCGTTGGCTCTGCATTGAATTCGAGATCGTGAGCTGGGTCCCACCTGACGTCATGTCTGATCAGAAATGCACTCGAGTGCCTCTGACCGAGCACGCCGCTGCTCGGGTTCGCGCGTCGGGAGCCGCAGCTGATCCGAAGTCCAACCGTTGGGGCTGTGTGACCCTCGGTGTGGCCGGATCGGGCGCTCCGGTGAACGCCACGTGCAGCGCTGCACAGAATGGATCCCACCCACGATCGGAGAGATCGTGGGCGGGAAAATTGGAAACCGCTCCGGAATCCCCCCATAAATAGGGGACCGGAACGGTCACCTCTTCTTCTTCCTCCTCTTCACATTTCCGCCACCGTCGTCTCGAGCACGCCGCCGTAGCCGTGCCCCGAGCCCGAACGCTGCCACTCTCGTTGGTCGCCGGAGTCGTTCGCTTCATCATTGGCTCGCGCCCTTCTTGCCCATCACCGGCCTCGCTTTCTCCGGTGAGTTCTTCTCTCCGCGTCGATGAACCTTTCTTTCACGAGAACGATGTCTCGCGCTCGGTCGTGCCCTAACACACGCGCGGCTGCGCCGCCACCGGCGAGCACGATTCGCGCGGCGCGCACGGGGCGCGCGGCGGGGATGAAGACTCGCTGTAGGACTTAGCCTCTTGCCCGCACTATGCCCTGTTTGAGTTTAGCCCGAGCCTATTTTCCTCATTTAAGTTTTGATTTACTAGCACGAAGGTAGATCTTACTTGCCAGGAACCCGGTTGTCTTTAGGAGTTTGTGATCCGGTATCTTAGCTCCCGGTAGACTAATTCCGACTAACTGCCGCTGCGCCTGCAGAGTAGCCCGGATACATCTGCGGACTTCTCCGGCATGGGTGAAGAAAGTATCCGGGGGTGCTGGGATGGATCTGAGACCACACAGGAGGATCTCGATTGGCTGTACCGGACACACCGGATTCCGTCAGAAGTTGAGAGCCGTCTCCCGGAGGACGAGGTTCAACCGGAACCCCAACCCGGGGAATACGTTGTATTCCTCACGCACTTCGAGCGCGGGTTTGGGCTTCCGACTAGCTTCTTCTTCCGCAACTTCCTCGACACCTACAGCCTCCAACCCCATCATCTCCCAGCTAACGCCATCATGATGCTTTCGGTCTTCACCACCTCCTCGGAAGCATACCTCGGCGTATGGCCATTCTTGGACCTCTGGGCCAGGTACTTCATACTTCGCCGCCAAGTCATCCCCAATCCGGATCAGAAAGTTAAAGACTTGGTCGACTGCGGAGCGGCCACCATCATCCCCCGTGCTGACTCCGGATTTCCTATAGTCAAAGGACTAGAATCCTGCAGGAAGTGGCAGCGCAGCTTCTTCTATGTGAAGAATCGGGAGAGCTCGGGAGATGCTCCGGGATCCTCGAATCCGGATTTCATAAATTTGCCGGAGTTCGCCATTGGACCTCCTCGCCAATTCCACCTTTGGAAACGGTTCCCGGATACCGAAGAGATCCGATGTATGCACGACGTCCTTAACGTGCTAACCGACAAGATGACTGGCGACGATCTCCTGCGTTGCTTCATCATTCGCCGTGTTTGCCCCCTCCAAACCCGCGTGCACAAGATGTGCCATATGGCCGGGAACTTAGACCCCACCAGGACCAGTATTTTTGGGTTGGACCATTCTGCGGTCGTCCGGCGCGTTCGAGCTATTGCTCGGACGAAGATGTCGGATGACTATGTCTGGGGTGCCATTGGGGGATCCCGGAAAAAACCCCTGAAACAGGTGCTCCTGTCTGTCTTTCGTAAACTTGCATTTGCACCCGGGTTCTGCTGGAAACCGACATGGTTGTCATGTGGTGATTTATTCGCGCAGTTATTCGAGCGGCAAACCGAGGAGGACGCGATCCACGCCAACGGGAATTTCGCGCCGAACATCCCAGCACCGACCGAGATGCCGAGAGAGGATCCCGACGGCGAGGACCATCTCGCCATTCCTCTAGTCAAAGCTATCGCCCCGGGTAACCCTTCAACCTCAGAGGCTATTTCCATTTCTTCGGATGACGAGGATGAGACTGAATGTCAAATACTCGTTGTGATTGATGCTCTTCCCCTCAACTGGGCTTCAGCAGTGGTTCCGAAACCTACGGCCGCGACCAAACGTGCCGAGAGCCGGAAGCGTGTGTCTTCCGACACCGATGCCGCCGATGATTCCGGCAACCCCCCCAAGAGGAGCAAGCCGAACAAACAAACGGCCGAGAAGCCTCGACGCCGGAGGAAGGGTCCTCTCACCGTGGATTCCGGGTACATTTTCTTTGCCTCATGCCACATGATCTTGCCTTCTCCTGAAGTTTTTACTGTGATATTTCTTTCAGGGACGCACTCGACCTCCCGTCATCCTTTGCCTCCCGTCCTCCTGGATCCCGGACTCCCAGCCCGCCTCGGGCTGCCTCTTCTCCACCTCGTCCTTCCGCCCGAAGAAGTGAGCCTCCTGCTTCTCGTGCCGCACCGACTGCTGCCGCGGCTCCGGATACTCGTCCGGTGGTCGACGAGACTCCAGTCCAGGCCACGACTACATCGGAAGACATCCTTCTTCCGGAGAGTCCGCGCAGGGTGCCCGGGCTTGAGGCGGAGATCATGAGCCCTCCCCGGCGGCCCGTGCCAAGCGTCCCCTCCCGGCAAGCTGCGAATAAGACAGCCCCGGAGAAACAGCTCGCAGCCTCTTCCCGGCAACCTGATCACCCTGCCGCGAAAGCGCGCACCAAGGTTGCCGGGCAGAAAACAATTTCTGCCCAACCTACTGCTGCCCTGACATCCTCGGCCCAAGACTTGGCCCTACGCACGGGTAAGTTTTCACCGTTACCGCCACCTCCCGCCGAGATCCCTACTGCTGCCCTGCGGACGCTGCGAGCAACCGTAAGCTCCTTTGTGCCTTCAGGATCCCGGGAAGTTGTTGCTGCTCGCGCGCCCGGCGGCTCCGGCATACACGTTGTTGACGAATACAACCAGGCCTGGATTGCCGCTGACGCCTCCGAGACCGTGGGAGACTTGCATACTGCCGGCCCTAACCGCAGCGCTCAAGCTCTGCACGCTCTCCAGGTGGCCGCGCTGGATGTTACTCGGGTGACCGAGGTAAGTTTGTTCCCTTTCCTTCTCCAATAAATATTTGTTCCTTCCCCACTAGTCCCCGAGATTGGTGCTTAGTGTTCTAGATTCCACCGAATAGCAGACCACTAGGCTCCAATCTTAGAGAAAATATCAGGACTCGGAAACCGAGTCCCCGAGATCCTCCCTACCGAGTAGTTTGTTTCAAAAATTGGCCCATCTCCACTAGTCCCCGAGATTGGTGCTTAGTGCTCTAGATTCCACCGAATTGCAGACCACTAGGCTCCAATCTTAGAGAAAATTTCAGGACTCGGAAACCGAGTCCCCGAGATCCTCCCTTCCGAGTAGTTTGTTTCAAAAATTGGTCCATCTCCACTAGTCCCCGAGATTGGTGCTTAGTGCTCTAGATTCCACCGAATAGCATACCACTAGGCTCCAATCTTAGAGAAAATTCCACGACTCAGAAACCGAGTCCCCGAGATCCTCCCTACCGGGTAGCCTTTAATTGTTACCGATCTCGGAGTCTCCCGACTCCCTTAAATCTTTTCCAAGATTGACTCATCCTTCTTTGTCTTGATTTCAGGAGTGCAGCAAGAAACGTGGCAGCATCTTCAACCGGGTTCTTGCTGACCTCGGTCAGTCCAAGAAGTGGGAGGGGCGCCTCCGGGAGGAGCGAGATGCCGCCCGCAAAATTTCGGTGGATCAGAAGGCTGCACTTGCTACCGCGCAGGCCGAGATTGCGCGGCTCAATGGCGAGCTTGAAAAGGCCAGATCTGTTGCGACCGACATGAAGACGCGCTTCGTGGAGGCGACGCAGAAGCAAAAGGAGACCTTGGACCAATCCGAGGAGCGCGCGCATCTCGCCGAGACCGGGCTGGCTCTTCTCCGGTCACGGGCCGATACTTGGCTCTCTGAGCTAACTGTATTGAACCGGGATCTTAACAGTAAGTGGACCGACATCCCCCTTTTTTTCATTGCTCTCTTTCTTTGTTGTTGCTCTTCTTATGACCTAGTCGCTTGACAGCTCTTCTTTTTAAAGGAGAATTTGAGCACTCCCGCGACGCTGCTGCTCTTGCGGTTGCTGCTGCCCGAGAGAAGCGCACCGGGAAGGGCCATGTCTCGGATGCTTGGGACATTGAGGATCACCTCACTGCCCTGAAGGCCCGGATAGTGCCTCTCCGGTCGATCGGGACGGAGTTGCTCAGCGCCGCGATCCACGTTCATGGTGCGATGTGGCCGGGTGTCAGCGCGACGCTCTCGGTCGGCGAACTTGCGAGCGCACTCCGAGGTGCCGGGAGGCGTGTCCATGCTTGGAAATGCTCCGGTGCGCGGGCTGGTGCCGATCAGGTATTGACCCAAGTACTTAGTTGGTACGAAGGTCTCGACCTGGACGTGATTCAGCGCCTGCGCACCATCTCGCCGTGGTGCAGCGATCCGGCTAAGGTCCAGCGGCGACAAGAAGCGGCGCATCGCATCGCCTCCTGGTCCAATATTCGCGCCTTCACCGCCAGCGTCATCGCTTCCGACTCCGAGTCCGATTACAAGGATGACGACGAAGCCGGTGCGACCGACGACGCGGACGCTGAGATCTCGGAGGAGGATGACGCTACTTCTGGTGCCGCCACCGAGACCGTGGTTCCCCGGGATGCTTCAACTCCTCCGCCACCCAAGGCCTCCCAGGCCGAGGTGCGCCCAGACGCCCCGAGTACCGCTGCCGGTGCTGAGGACACCGCCACCGCTGCTCCCGCTGCTGTCATCGCCGAGAAGCCGGCTTCCCCTACTACTTAGAACTTTTTAAGAGTAGAACTGTTAAATCCCCGGGATGCCGGGTGCAAAATGTAATATATACTTTTAACATTTATGTTCCGTACTAAATTATCTATCAGAACAAGCTATGTCGGTTTACTCTGCCACGAGTCCCCGAGTTCCTTTTCATGTTTACCGTACTTAGGCAATTTCTGCTCTTGTCTACCATTTCGGCGTTCGACAGTCGAGTCACAAAACTCCACACACGGCATACATTACTGAAGAATACCCGAGTTCTAGTTAACCGAATTCCCGACATAAAAAATAACTGGGTTAGTAAAAACATGCATGCCGGATAAGTTCCTGCTCCGAGTCCCCGAGACCATTTTCGTGCTCCCCACATTTGACTCTCTTTGCTCTTGACTACCAGTTCGGCGTGCGTCAGTCGAGTCACAAGATGATTTCACATGACATACATTACTCTGACTTTGAGAATCGAAATCGGAACTTTCCCGGCATACAAATAACACAAAAAATAGGTACTCGGCAGTCCCCGGGTTCCTTCCCGAGATGCCGGTATGAAATAATAAACAAACTGGACAAAGTAAATGGGCACATAACGAGGCAGTCCCCGGGTTCCTCCCGGGGTGCCTTACTTTCATTAATACATAAAAACTGAAATACATCATACACTGAGCCCTTTATGAGTAAAAGGGTCGAAGCAGAGCTACATTCTATGGACGTTTGGTTTCCTCTCCGGATTTGTCCATTACACCTTTCCTAGCCTCCTGTGCATCTACAAGGTAATAAGAATCATTGTGCAATGCCCTGCTTATCACGAAAGGTCCCTCCCATGGAGGTGACAGCTTATGCATTCCGGTCGTGCGTTGGATGAGCCTTAGCACAAGATCTCCTTCTCGGAACACTCTCGGGTGTACCTTCCGGCTATGATAGCAGCGGAGGTTTTGCTGGTAAATTGCAAACCGAGAAAGTGCCAATTCTCTTGCCTCCTCAAGTAAATCAACATCATTCTCTCGGGCCTCCTTTGCCTCGGTCTCGGTGAACATTGTCACTCTTGGTGAATCATACTGTATGTCGGTTGGGAGTACTGCCTCGGCACCGTACACCATGAAGAATGGCGTATACCCGGTAGATCTATTCGGTGTAGTCCGGAGACCCCACAAAACCGCCGGTAACTCCTCTATCCAGCATCCCGGAGTTCTCAACAGTGGCTCGATCAAACGAGCTTTGATGCCGGCCAAGACCAAAGCATTTGCTATTTCGACTTGCCCGTTTGCTTCCGGGTGTGCAACTGATGCTACATCCAGCCGGATTCCCTTCTCAGCACAAAATCGAGCGAATTCCCCCACAGCAAAATTGGTGCCATTATCCGTAATAATGTTGTGCGGGTACCCGTATCTCAAGATGATGTCTTTCAGGAATTGCACAGCGGTGTGTCCATCACACTTCCGGATTGGCTTGACCTCTATCCACTTGGTGAATTTATCTACCATGACCAGTATGTGCGTCATATTGCCTCGTGCCGGTTTGAACTGCCCGACCATATCCAAACACCATACTGTGAATGGCCAAGTGATAGGGATTGTCTTCAGTGCTGACGCCGGCATATGTATCCGGTGAGCAAACCTCTGGCATCCTCCACACTTCCGGACAATGTCTTCTGCCTCTTGCAACGCAGTGGGCCAGTAGAACCCATGTCGGAACACTTTCGCCACCAGGGCCCGGGATGATGCATGATGTCCACACTCCCCCTGATGTATTTCCAGGAGCATCTCTTGTCCTTCTGCCGGTTCCACACATCTCTGGAGTAACTCAGTGACACTCCTCTTGTATAGCTCTAGATTGATGACGGTGTATGCTTTTGACCTTCGCATTATCTGCCGGGCTTCCACTTCATTCTCCGGGAGGGTTACTTCCAAGATGTAAGCCATAATGGGATGTGCCCATCCCGGGACAGGTCGAACCGGGAACACGGGAGCGTCTATGTCCATTGGCTCTGCCGACATCACCTCCATCATCATCTTTCTTTGCCTCTCTGAGCATAGTGATGCAGTCCCCGGGTTCGATGTGATGCTCCCGACATCTACTTCCATGGGTACGGCATCCGAACTAGGCTCCTTGGGGATGAAGATAGAATCCGACTCGGGTGAGGGTTGAATAGATGGCTTCCTCAAATGCTCAAGAGCGATCCCGGGTGGGATGGCATCCCGAGATGACCCTAGCTTGGACAAGACATCCGCTGCCTCGTTTTCTCCTCTGGGTATGTGCTTGAACTCGCATCCTTCGAAAAATCCGGATATTTTCTGCACATGAAATTTGTACAAGGCCATGTTTGCATCAAGCGCATCCCAATTCCCCGACACCTGCTGCACTACGAGGTCGGAATCACCAAAACATTAAATCCGGCGGATGCCGATCTCCCTGGCGACATTCAGTCCATGAACCAAGGCCTCATATTCCGCGACGTTGTTAGATGCCCGGAAATGAATTTGCAGAACATACTTCAACACATCCTGTTTTGGTGAAGTGAGGACCACTCCGGCACCCAACCCGATCTTAGCCTTGGAGCCATCGAAATGCATCCTCCAGAAATTGTAATCCGGCATCGGAGGTTCATATTGCATCTCGGCCCAGTCTACCAAAAAGTCCGGCACCGCCTGCGACTTGATGGCATCTCGTCTCTCATATGCCGGAGCGTACGGAGACAACTGGATGGCCCATTTGGCTACCCGGCCGCTAGCGTCCTTGCAACCGATGATCTCGGCCAGATGAGCCTCGCACACCACTGTGATCGGGTGCTCTTGAAAGTAGTGCTTGAGCTTGGTCACTGCCATGTACACTCCATACGCCATCTTCTGGTAGTGCGGGTAGTTCTGCTTGGATTCCGAGATCACCTCACTGAGATAATACACCGGCCTTTGTATCAGCTTGCCCCCTTCTTCCCTCTCTACCACCATTGCCACACTGACTACCCGGTTGGTGGCAGCAATATACAGCAGCATAGGTTCCTTGGGTAATGGGGATGCCAACACGGGTGCTGTTGAGAGCATTCTCTTCAAATTGTTGAACGCCGCGTCGGCCTGCGGGGTCCAAACAAATGTTTTGCTTTTCTTCATCAACTGGTACAGGGGCAAGGCCTTCTCTCCAAGTCGACTCACAAACCGACTTAGGGATGCAAGACAACCAGTGAACTTCTGCACATCTTTGAGACGTACGGGCAGTTTCATGCTCTCGATAGCACGTATTTTACCCGGGTTGACCTCAATTCCCCGGCTTGAGATGAGGAAACCGAGTAACTTCCCTGCCGGAACACCGAACGTGCACTTATCCGGGTTCAACTTCATCCGGAATCTTCTTAAGTTCTTAAACGTCTTCCTCAGATCATCTATCAGTGAGGCTTTTTCTTTTGTTTTTATGACTATGTCATCGACATAGACTTCGGCATTCCGGCCTATCTGTTCGTGCAAACACTTTTGCATGCACCTCTGGTATGTAGCACCAGCATTTCTCAAACCGAAAGTCATGACACGATAGCAATAAGCCCCATAAGGGGTAATAAAAGCAGTTTTCAATTGATCATCCGGATTCAAAGGTATCTGGTGAAAACCAGAATAGGCATCTAAAAAAGTCAAAAGTTCACTCCCGGCAGTGGAATCTATCACTTGATCTATCCGGGGCAGTGGAAAGGGGTCCTTCGGGCATGCTTTGTTGAGGTTGGTGAAGTCGATGCACATGCGCCACACCTTAAGCAGGAGGTGATCATCCTTCTTCTTCTCTACTAGGACCGGATTCGATATCCAATCCGGGTGCAGCACTTCCATTATGAATCCGGCGGCCAGCAGTATAGCCAAATGCTCCATGACGGCAGCTCTTCTTTCATCCGAGAGGCGCCTAGTCGGTTGCTTCACCGGCTTCGCGTCCGGCCTAACAAACAGAGAGTGCTCAGCCAACTCCCTCGGGACACCTTGCAGATCGTCACTTGACCACGCAAAAGCATCCCGATTCACACGGAGGAAGTCGACGAGCTCGCCTTCCTATTTGCTGTCCAGGTTGCTGCCAATGATGACTTGGCGCTCCGGGTTGCTGGGGTCCACACCCACCTTCTTGGTCTCCTTGGGGGGCTGGAATGATGCACCCTGCTCCGGGTTCACCATCCCGGGCATTCCGAGTTGGGAGGTCTTGGCCATCGCCACCACCTGCTGGATCCTCTTCTTTTCTTCCGCGATCACCAGGGACTCAGCTAAGCATGAGCCTGCCGAGGCACACTCCATGGAGCGCTTGTGGTCTCCCGAGATGGTGATTACGCCGTTAGGTCCCGGCATCTTCATCTTCAGGTAGCCCATGTGAGTTGAGATCATGAACTTGGCCAGGGCTGGCATGCCGATCAGTGCGTGATACGGGCTTTCGAGGTCCACGACCTCGAATTCCAAGCTCTCGGTTCGGCAGTTCTCCCGGGTTCCAAATAGCACTTCAACCCAGATTTTACCCATGGGTGAACAAGAGACTCCGGGCACAATGCCGTGGAAGGTCGTCTCGGTAGGTAACAAGGTGTTCATGGACACCCCTAGCTTCAGCATCGTATCCTTGTACATGATGTTAATGGCACTGCCATTGTCTATCAGAACTCGGCTGAAGCGGACACTGAGGTTTGGTCCAACAAAGGTTGGGTCCACCACCAAGGCATACGCCCCGGCTTAGGCATAACCCTGGGGTTTTCCTTCCGGCTCCACGTGATCTCCATCTCGGACCAGTGCAAGAACTTGGGCACTGCCGGGATCACGGCGTTCACCTCCAGGGCACGCTGTCGCACACTCCTCCGGTCAGTGGGCTTGGTCACGAAGACCACATAGCTTTGATGTGCCTCCCGGTAGTTGCCCTGCTGCTATCCGGCTTGGTTACTGGGGCCTGCACCGTTGTCGTTCCGGGTGTGCACCACATTCACCGGCCGAGGTGGGGGTCCTCGCTGAGGCTGATTGATCCGGATCGCGTTGGCCCCCGACGCCGGAGGAGGGGGTCTCGGAATGTTGGGTCGAGATGCCGGAGCACTCGGCCGAACAGTTCCCGAGCTGCCCTCCTGCAATGTGCGCTGATACCAGCTGCACTGCCAAGTAGAGTGGTTCGCTGGCTTGTTGGCCTCCAGGGTATGGTAGCTGCATGGCTTGTTCAGCATCTCTTCATACGTCAGGGGCTTCTTTTGTTCCACCCAAGTTTTTTGCACTTCCTGACTCTGACCCCAAGCCGGGCCACTTGTCTTTTGACACTGACTGTTGTCGGCATCCTCTTGCTCCCGGGTCACTGCTGCGACGTGCTGTGCGGCATGGTGGTACTCGGGCTGATTCCTCTTCTGGCCAAAATCCTGGCGATCATGGCTCCTGCTCGATCCCGAACGCTGAGGTTCCGCATTCCTCCTGTTGGAGTCACCGACATCCACCAGGGGTTGCATGGGATCTCCAAGCGTGTAGGTATCGGCGATGCGCATGGTCTCTGCCAAGGTTGCCGGCATCTTCCTTTGCAATTTCTGCCACAGCATCGAGCCAAGCCGGCATCCTTGTGCAAACCAGGAGATGGCCTGTGCCTCTACCACTCCTTCGCAAGAATTGCGAATATTGCTCCACCGGGTAAGGTACTCCCGGTCAGTCTCGTTACTCCTTTGCCTACAGATGGCGAGCTGTTGAGGCCTGTTTGGCCTTTTGTACTTGCTGGTGAAGTTGCTGATAAATGCCTCCTCGAAATCTAACCAGCAGTCTATACTGCCAGTTCTCAAGTTGTTCAACCAGATTCGGGCAGGTCCTTCCAACATCTGCGGTATGTAATGTACCGCCCAGCGTCTGTTTCCACCGGCTATGCTTACTGCAGTTACATAGTCGGTTAGCCAGTCCTCCGGCTTCTTGCTGCCGTCATAGGTCTTAGCACCCCGGTTGAGCTGAAAATTCTGGACAGGCGGCTCCCGCATGATCCGGGGTCCAAAGCAGGCAGGTCCCGGAGGTCCTTGCTCTTCCACTAGCTCGGATTGGTGAATTCGATCGAGCCGGAATCTGGCATCTGCCGGATTCAGCTGTCTGGTTCCTATCCGAGATCCCAAAGGATTCTCATCGGGCTGGTATCCGAGCTGCTGCAGTCTTGAGTTGCCATCGTTGAGCCGGTCCTGTGCCGGGATCACAGCCTGCTGCGGGACAGAGGCGGCCTCCCTTCGCGGGTTTCCCTGAACATGAGGAGGGTCCCGGGGTGGATTACCACGGCTAGCCGGGTTATTGTTTCCTACGCCCAGGTTGCCACCTTCACGAGTACTTCCTGCCTGTCCCCGAGTTACGCTGCCCGGCTTGCTGGATGCCGGCAAAGGCCGGATCATAGGCCTGCAACTGCTTGTTCTTCCCGGAGCCCCGACTCCGGCTCCGGCTCTTGCTCTTGCTCTTGCTTCTGCTCGGATGCGGGGAAGAGGCCTCTCCGTCCGATTTCTGGCTATTGGGTCTAGCTGAGTGCACTTGGGATCCCGCCCTGGGGTTCTTCTTCTTGAAGGCCTGGTTCTGCCGGTTGGCCTCAATGACCAGCTCGTTCACCCGCTCATGTTGCTTGCGCAGAGCCTCACCGGATAGCCCTACCAACTCGGCCATGGCGGCTTCGGCAGCCCTAAGAGTTTTCGCCGGCGAGCTGTACACCGGTTTCCCCGCCGAGATCAGGCTACCCGTGTGACTGGTTGCGGCTCCACCCGCCAACTCATCATTCACCATTCTTCCTTTCTTGCGCAGTTCCGCGATGCGCTTGTCCCGGGAGTCTATCTTAAGGAATCCGTGAGCTGCATTGTACTCCCGGAGGCTAGCATTGAGCTCGCGACGGATCTCGGCGATCTCCTGTGCTTCAGCGAGTAGCAACCTACGCTGCTCCTCCAAATCAGCCGAAGTGGCCTGGGTGTCTGCTTCAGCAGTCACAGGGACAGCCAACTTGGCCACCAGACCCGAGAGGGGATCCAGGCGACGACGTGGCTGGGATGGTTGTGGATCGTCATCTCGGGCCGCACCTCTTTCCTGAGGAGGTTTGGCCAAACGGACGTGGCCGCTCCCGGCATCGCCGTCAGCGTCTTGGTACTCCTCCTCAGTTGCCCCGACCATCATTACCGCGACGGAACTCGGGGAGCGACCGACACGCAGACCCCGAGTAGCGCAGAGCATGGGGGGATCCTCAGCTTCCAGGACCATGTCCGAATAGCTACAGATAACTTCGGTGGCGACGTAGGTGGTGAAACCACCAAAGTCAATGAGGCATCCGTTCACCGGAAAGGGTCTGTTCCGGAAGCACCCTGCGTTGTCGCTGACGAAGTCCATCTCACCCAGCCTTAGGACAAGGCCAGAGAGAACCCGAATGTCGAAGTTAACGGGGGAGCCCGTCCGGATGTGTACACCAGCCAACGCCTCTGTCAGCCCCACGGTGGGCGCCAACTGTCGTGGTGGTGTCACGGCAGATGCCATAGGATGGCTGATGTGTGGGGCCGATGGACGTTGGTGGATCCGGGGAGGGATAGCGAGCTGAAGAGCCCACACGGGGAGGATCCCGGTATAACCGAGATCTCCCAAGAACAAGAAACAAGAGCAGCACACTAGAGGGAAGATCTAACAAACAAGAACAAATGCACGAAGGCACTCAACACACAGACAATATACCCAGGTTCACGGCCCTCGTGAGGAGGTAAGACCCCTACTCCTGCCTTTCCTCTCTATATAATTGTGGTACAAAGGCTACAGCTTGCTCTTAGATCTCTCAAAGTGAAGAACACAAAGAACTAGATGAACTCAAGGTATGAAGAAGTAAATGCTCTAGGAGTAAATGCGACTATAGCTTTGGCTCCCAAGTTGGTCTCTCCCTCACAGAAGCAGTTATGGCGTCTTTTATAGAGTTCCGGCCAGGAGGGCCGGACACCCTAAACCGGCTTGGCCCCACCGGACAGGCCTAACCGGCATGTCGTCACCGGCTAGTGCGACCTAGTCGCCGCGCTATCCGGCGTAGCCCCTTCGTCATCATCTCGGCAAGGACAGCAGGCGCCGTCCTGGAACATCATTGTCCCCCTGTCAGAGAGGGAGGTCGTGTCTTGTCGTACCGTTGTCGTACCGGCTGACGCGCTCCCGTGTCAGGCGGGAGGTGACCATGCTTCCGTGTCAGGCGGGAGGTGACCATGCTTCCGTGTCAGACGGAATGGTACTTCCCCCCGCATCAGGCGGGAAAGCCTGCTACAGACCGTTGACGGCCTACGGGGGTCCCTCGTGGCGGTTATCCTCTTGCTCGACCTCGTGAGTCCTTCCTGCACAAGTTCAGGACCGAGATAGATGTTCTGGTTAGCACTTACCCGGATCGCTTATCCGGTAAAACCGAATACTCCTCCTTCCGGGAGTCTCCTCGGAGCCCAAGACCCGAGATCCTTTCCGGAGGCACCCAAGTTCGTCTCAGGATGAGTATCTCTAGGCCTAGCCTCCCGAAGATGTCTTAGCCTATCAGCAAAGACATCTTCGAGAAGCTAGTTCTTAGAGGAACCACCCGCTGATGCTTGTGCTGCCATTGTGAAGGCTGGGGGTGTCTATTTATAGTTGCTAGAGCTGACCTTTGCGCTTGCCAAGAGGCACTTTGCACTTTACCAGCGCTCAAGGGTCAAGTTGCCCCTTCAGCACACCAGGAGGTGTCCCTTGCTCTCGCCAAAGGTCAAGTACTGTTGGCACATTACTGAATTATTCCGGGATCTGCCCTACCCGGGGGGCAGCCCCCCGACAGGCTCCACGGCCATTAATGGTGCTCCTGCTCGCATTCATGGTGGCGGGTCAACTCAGGTACGGATGGCCCCCTCTTTCCCCGGCTCTGGCGCTACTCGCTCCCGACCGGTCAGCGGCGCCTTGAAGTCGAGGACGAGACAGAGCACCCCTGGCAGCTAGTGCAGCATCGCCGCCCTCGTCAGCCTCCGGCCGCTACACCGCATTCAAGACCGCCAACCCCCACGCTGCAGCGGCGCCCCATACCGCGTCATCTTAAGGGCCTCTGCTTCAAGTGCTACAGCAAGAAACACAAGGTGAAAGACTGCGGATCCCATCCGCTGCCGTCGCTGTGGTGGCTCTGGGCACAAAGCGAAGGGCTGCTCTCGGGTCCCAAATCCTCCAGCTCCGTTCAAGCTTGACCAAGCAGAGTTCCCTCCTCTTCGGCCTGCTGCCATGCCGCGTCACTCGGGGGACCCGCGCTCTCGGCCGGCCGAGGCTAGCGTCATCATCCCGGCCACACCTCAGATGCAGATATCGGCCACCGCCCTCGCCACCAACTCAGTGCTCCTCAGCCTGGGAGGGTCGAGGCCGCACGTCTCCCCTGCGGCCGTGGCAGACGCACTCTTCGACGAGCTCTCGATCCCCGTCGCATTCATGATGGTCGTGCGCCACTACACCGAGGACTTCCTTGTCACCTTCCACAACCAGCACCACCGCGAGCTCGCCATCGCCAACCCAGCCTTCCGCCGCGACATTCTTGAGATCCGAATCAAGCCGTGGACAATGGAGGGTGGGGCTGAGCACGTGGAGATGAAGTACCACTGCCTGCTCGAGCTCGAGGGCGTCAAGCTCCACGCGTGGGACGTCGACACGGTCACCCGTGCCATTGGGGATGAGTGCGAGCTCGACTACATCATGGCTCGTACCGTCTCTCGTGATGATGCCACCACCATGGGGGTGTGGGTCTGGACGGACAACCCCGACAAGATACCGAAGGTCAAGAACATCAAGCTCCCCACTAGGCTCGTGCCCTCGGCAGCGCCGATCATTGGGCGTCGTGCACTTCGTTCGCGGGTCGTTGTCCACCTCGTCATGTACGAGGATTTCACTGGAGTCGAGTTGATCCCCGGCGTGCCCGCCAGGCCAAGGGGCACGGAGGTCTTCGACATCAATCTCGGGACCGTTGACGGGGAAGCCAGCCCCTCGGATGGTGGCGGCACGCGTGGGCGCCACGGAGGTGATCATGCGCGCAGGAGCGACGATGAAGATGACCGTCCTGCCCGCGGTCGTGATGCTGATCGCCGTGGACTCCGAGACCGCATCTTGGGACGCAGCCGCTCCAGGGCGAATCATGGGCAGGCCCGTGATGACCCAAGCCCGCAGCGACGTCACGGTGGCGGGCGACAGGAACGCCGCGGCGTCCAACGCCGTGGGCTGGGCTCCGATTCTTCGCCAAGCCCACCGCGAAGCCCCGGGGGTGGCCCTCCCCATCGTCGCCACCCTCTCGATCACCCTCGTTCGGACTCGCCTTCCTTGGTCCTGCCTTCACCTCCTGTGGAAAGCGCTCGGGCTGCAAGCAGGCCTCCTGGCTTCTCCACCTCGCCTGCGCCGTCGCGCCCTGGCTCTCCGCTCCTGATTGAAGCTGCTCCTACGACCCCAACTTCGGCCTCACATGTTCTCATCATAGCGTCCTCTCCCTCCGAGGTGCCGGAGACACAACTCTCCCCTGACCAGGTCTCTAAGACGCATACGCCCCCCGCCGCGCCGGCCACCGCGGGTGCCTCGCCTCTGTTCCTGCCCAAGATCGCGGCTCTCCTCCGCTCGCCACCATCCCCACCACCTCGGGCTCCCACGACGCGCCGCATGATGTTGGTTGGCTGCTCGTACGCCAGGTCCAGTGCACGACTCAAGATCAAGCATCGTGGGGTTCCAGTTGCCAGGCTAGCTGAAGAACTGGTCTGTCGTCGCATGGGGATCGTCCAGGACGGCGAGCCGGTCACGGAGCAGGCGGTGGTGGAATTCGTTCGACTGTTCCAGGGGCAACTGCCCTACACTATACTGGCTGCACTCCGCGCCCTGTTCCGCCTTGACTGCGCAGCGGCGAACGCTGTGGAGGACGCCCTTGTGGACCATGGAGGTGATGATGTTGTTGATTTCGCTGACAACAAAGAGACAGAGACGTCCATTGAAGCCTGATGCTAAGGTTGTGCGAGATGCTAGATGTACTCCTTTGTGTCCTGATATTAGCTCGTTTCCTTCTCTTTTTGGCTCTGTTGTATGGACTTGTGCTCGGCTCCTGGCGTCTGTGCTGGAAACTGCTGCTGTCCACCCCCATTTGTTGTTTGTTACAATTCTTGCGTGTGCTAACTCTTGTGGAGTTCCCTGTTAGTTTAAATGGATGAGCTGTTCATGAAGATTTGTTACCTGTGTTGGAATGTTAGAGGTTTAAACGATCCAGATAGACAAGCGGTCGTCAATCAGTTCGTTCTTTCCACTCCTTGCCACATTGCTTGTTTCCAGGAAAAAAAGTTGCAAGTGGTGGACCAATACACGGCTGCTTTTCTCGGGGGAGGGAGGCTACGTGGTTTCGCTCAACGCCCGGCGCTTGGGACGAGAGGAGGGATACTACTCCTTTGGGATGAGAGCTTGATCAACGTCTCCGATATTGTAGCTACGGAGTTTTGCCTCTCGGCCACGATCACTTCCGCTCATTCGGACGCCTCCTTCAAAATCACAACGGTCTATGGCCCCACCCTTGCGTCACGAAAAGAAGACTTTTTTGCCGAAATCCTTGCGGCCAAGCCTCCCATGGGTACTAAGTGGCTTGCCCTAGGTGACTTCAACC
This sequence comes from Poa annua, assembly GCA_026929855.1. Classification (NCBI taxonomy): domain Eukaryota; kingdom Viridiplantae; phylum Streptophyta; class Magnoliopsida; order Poales; family Poaceae; genus Poa; species Poa annua. Next base: position 88,133,728 of record CM049430.1, read on the forward strand.
AAATTTTCCGGGCTAGAGACAAAAACAACACAAACATCAATAGACGGAGAATGACAAAATTTCGCACAACCCTCGAAGATTGTGACCTCAAATATATTCATCTTCAAAATCGGCGCTTCACATGGTCCAATGAGCAAGCCACCCCAACTATGTCGAGAATTGACTTAGCCTTATGTAACCCGGATTGGGACATGGCCTTTGGCTCGCACATCCTTCATGCCCTATCCTCTTCGCTCTCCGATCATTGCCCGCTATTGCTCGCCGGCAACTCCGGGCCGCAAAGACCATGCCCCTTTCGCTTTGAGAACTTTTGGACGTGCCTCCCCGGTTTCAAAGAGCTTGTTGCCGATACTTGGGCCCTTCACACCCCGCACTATGAACCGTGTCAAATCCTATATCACAAGCTTCAAAAGACCGCCACTAAGTTGAGGCGTTGGAGTCGGGGGTTCCTCTCCAATGCTAAGGTTCAAATGCACATGATCCTTCTCGTCATTTTGCGTTTTGATGAGGCGCAAGAGACTAGAGCGCTTTCACCGGAGGAGAGAGACCTTAGGGCTCGTCTCAAGAGGAGGGTCATAAGCCTCGCGGTGGTGGAACGCTCAAGAAAGAAGCAATGCTCTCGTGTTACCAACATAAGAGAAGGAGACGCAAACACGAAATACTTTCACCTAAGGGTCAACGCGAGGAGACGGAAAAACCACATACACCGCCTTAGACGCAACCATGGGTGGGTCACAACGCATGAAGATAAAGATGCAATTTTTCATGATCACTTCCGAGGGGCGATGAGAAAGGGGCCTCCTAGGGAGCTTGACTTTAATTGGAACCAACTACAAGCTCCTAATGTGGATATCCATGATCTTGACATGCCTTTCACGGAGGAGGAGGTCCTATGTGCTATTAAACAAATGCCGGTGGACAAGGCTCCCGGCCCCGACGGCTTCACCGGGGCCTTATTTAGAGCCACATGGAACATTATCAAAGAGGACGTCATGAGAGTCATTCACCTTTTCGGCAATCTACACTCCGAGAACTTCCATTGGCTCAATTCGGCTAACGTAGTTCTCCTCCCAAAGAAAGATGGGGCCGAATGCATTGAGGACTTCCGACCTATTAGCTTGATTCATGCTATCGCGAAGATCATTGCCAAGGTGTTGGCTACCCGGCTTGCCCCCCATATGAACGCCTTGGTCTCCCCCGCTCAAAGCGCCTTCATAAAAAATAGGAGCATTCATGACAATTTCATGTTCGTTAGAAACTTCACGCGGAGGCTACATCGAAACAAGACCCCGGCTCTCCTATTCAAGTTGGACATTAGGAAAGCATTTGACGCCGTGCGGTGGGACTACCTCATCGACCGTTTGAGATGGCTTGGGTTCCCGGAAAGATTTTGTGATTGGATATCCGCCATCCTCCGCACCTCTACTTCGAGGATTCTTCTTAATGGGGTGCCAACCGAGCCCATTAGACATGGACGTGGTCTCCGTCAAGGGGACCCTCTCTCCCCTCTACTCTTTGACATCGCAATCGACCCTCTACAACAAATCCTTGATCTTGCAACTCAAAGAGGTGACCTTTCACGCCTCCGGAGACACGGTCCTTTCTTTAGGACCTCGCTTTATGCGGATGATGCCGCAATCTTTGTGGCACCAATAAAGGTGGAGATCACCAACCTCGCGAGCATTCTCACTTCCTTTGGGGAGGTTACGGGCTTGTGCACCAATATGGAAAAAACATCCGTTGTGCCCATACGGTGTGGGGCTATTGACTTGGATGAGGTGCTACTCCCATTCCCGGCGGTGAGGACTACCTTTCCCATGCGATACCTTGGTCTCCCGCTCTCCATTTGGCAACTTAGGAGGGTCGACTTGCAACCGCTTGAGGACAAAATTAGAGGGAAGATACCAAAATGGGCGGGCAAATACTTCAACTCGGTGGGGAGGAGGGAGTTGGTGAGGTCGGTGATGGCCTCCCAAGCTATTTTCCATCTAACCTCCCTTGTCTTGCCTCCCGGGTTCATACAAAGAATTGAGAAAATTGAGAGAGCATTTCTTTGGGCGGCCTCCGACAAGGTCTCCGGTGGCAAATGCAAAGTCAATTGGAAAAAGGTGTGCCGCCCAACCGAGCTTGGGGGATTGGGGATCCTAGACACACACAAATTCGGGGTGGCTTTGAGGCTACGGTGTCTTTGGCATGAATGGACGGACACATCAAAAATTTGGATCGGAATGGGCAACCCTTGCACAAAGGAAGACACCAACCTATTCTATGCGTGCACCTCCATAACACTTGGCAACGGGAAGATGGCTCCTTTTTGGGACTCTCCATGGCTATATGGGCATAAACCATACTACATAGCCCCCCTCATTTACAACATTTCCAAGCGCAAAAAATGGTGTGTCCAAAAGGCCTTGCAAAACGATGTGTGGGTAGGACAAATAAACTACTCCGGTGGGCTCTCTCTTGCTCATATCCAACAATTTGTTGCTCTTTGGACCCTCATCCAACATGTGTAACTTGATGCGGATACTAGCGACACCATCATTTGGACCATGAGCGCTTCGGGCACTTACACGGCCAAATCCGCATACCATGCGCAATTTTTAGGCTCCATATCGTCAAACATGAAGAAAATGGTGTGGAAGGTGTGGGCTCCTCCCAAGTGCAAATTTTTTGCGTGCCTCATCATACAAAACCGGGTTTGGACCGCCGACCGGCTTCAAAGAAGAGGATGGCCTAATTGTGATGTTTGTCCGCTTTGTAAGCAAACTCGAGAAACGGCCTCACACCTTATGTTCCAATGTCGTTTCTCAAAACGGATTTGGAGCATGGTCAAGACTTGGCTTCAACTACCTTGGTTGGACTTGACCGTTTGGGACAACTACGACAACGTTGAGACTTGGTGGACACACATGACAATCAATAACTCGGCAAGAAGGAAAGCGATTGCCTCTCTTACACTTCTTGTTTCTTGGGAGTTGTGAACCGAGCGTAATGCTAGGGTGTTCCGGAAGAAAGCCACACTCCCCTCGGCCATTCTTGGCCGAATCCAAGACGAGGCTTCCACTTGGGCTAAGGCGGGTGCGAAGCATTTGGAGTTTCTACTGCCGGGAGATTAGACCTAAACTCTGTAATAAAAGTTAAATCGTGGAGCGTTTTAGGCCTTGCGACGGTGTTGTAAAACATTATTTTGCGCTTACTCCCTCTTAATCAATATAAAGAGGCAAAGCTTTTGCCTCTACCTTCAAAATTCAGGTGAAACGTCGGTCTTTGCGTGCGTGAGAAGTGAGAACTGAGAACTGAGAACGAGGAGCGAGCGCGCTTCCCTCTTCGGCCCTGAGTCCCTGACCCCGCGAGGCCACGAGCTGCAACGCGCGATGCTTGCCCCATAACCTCATGGAGACGATGTGACTGGCAGTATGGGCGATAATACTGAAGGGAAACTTAAACAAAACACAAGATCGAGAATCGCCATGCATGATTTGGATCCCTCTGCTCGTCATACCTTGTGTAATAATAATACAAAAACAATCACTAGTTGGTCGATGATTGAGGGCCAGTGTACTTAATTAAACGCCCGCAGGCCCGATGCGTGCTCCCAGAGACCCAGGCTATTCCCAGATGCGGAGCTTGCCGTGCCGGGGAAGCCATGGAATCGGCGAAGAGATCGAGCTACGAATCAGCTAAATTCAGTGCATGCCACAAGACTACTTTGTTTTACATCTAGATTCAGTGCATGCTACAATTGACTTAACGATTTAGCTCGCGAGTCTTTGCAACTTTCGCTGATAGTAATAACTTTTGTGAAGAAAGCGATGAGATAGACTCATCATAGACAAGGAGGAGGAGCCTCGAGTTTGACATTATCAGTCGTAATTAATTCTGCCCTGGCTGTTCATCCTATCGGTTTTCCACTGGTGGAGAGGGCCGATCACTGACGTAGGCAGGGACATTCATACATAGGATCTTTAAACAAAATGTCAGCGTACAGTTTCTCAGCTGCCGGCCGGAGTGGGGTGAACTGTCAGCCAATTATCAAGAGTCCACGAGGCCTGCAAGGGGATTTGTTATAACATCTATTTTGTCCTCTTCTTTAAACATTGACCAAGTTATAGCTGTTGGTCTTGTTCCAACTTCCAACAGCTCCCTTGTTATCTTCTACCATAGTACCTGTTGATCTTTTGCAGAACCGCAGCAGTCAGCAGTGACCTAATCTTCAGCATAATCACATAATCAATTCAGCGTCGTGATCTATGATGAACATTCTAATCTTGAAAAATGTTAGTGTGCAGAAAAGAAAACCATATGACTTTACTTAGGAACAGACAGAAAATAAGATGAGAAAATCCGTAGGATACTGCATTTATAGGAGAACTTGTAGATGGGCTTACATCAACTAGCTCAGCTCACAGACCGCAAAATGTGGATTGCTGGGCAAATCTCCTTTGGCAGAACAAGCTGAATGTAGCTACTGAAGCCCAATGACGGTCTGCCCAAGGAGATATGGCCCGGTAATCTACAACTCGCATGGATTTATTTTTGGCTTTACCTATGGAGGGAGTGGCTTGGTGCATTTCCTAGGTTCGAATGATAGCGTATTTATATGCATTCCACAATGGCAGTTGGTTCTGCAGCTGGCATCAGCATATCCACATGCATCTGCCTTGCTACAGGACTTGGATACCGAAGCATATCTTACACTTTACCGGGCACGTCTGCCATCGATCTTATGCATTCTTTCAACAGTAGGCATAAAATTTTCTCAATGTTTCCCTAAAACCATACTACATGGCAAATTCTTTCAGCAGTAGGCATGCAAGTTAGTACCCCCGGGTCTGGCTAGAAAAAAGACACACCCTCTCCTCTACTAAGAAAATATGAAGCTTCAGAATTTAGTGGTCAGATTCACTCATTTGTTTAACTTTGGTCATAGTCTAATAGTACACCGAAATATATTTGGATCGCATGAAAATATTAACTTTCTACTTGTCATGTACTTCAAAATATAATGAAGATCATGCCTTGTGGAAAGCAGCATATGATCTTGAACAGATGGTATAACCACTATGGCATCTATCTGCTGTCTTGTGGCACTCGGCGTGCACTTGTCCTTTTACATCATCTCACTTTGTTTTACAGAATGGATCGTTTCTCTACTTGTGTTTGCAAACATGATTTTCAGTGAGACTGCATAAAGTGCAATGTATCTGCTGCATTATTTTCTCGGTCTTCTCTGCAATGTTTTGTAAAACAAATGTGGTACAAGGGACACGCCAACCGTATATTAAAACCTGCAGATAAAGGTCCGTCAATCTAAGGTCAGATATGATGAAATGTTACGCGGCTTTTCGACTCCCGCAGAAGCATCTGGTGCGTCCTTTCTGTAAAGCTTAGCTTTATACAAGAGAATCAGATACTTACTAAATTCTTCAACATATCAGGCAGCTTGTGACAGCACAAAATGGAAGATCCATCGGAATGTTCCACAACAAAAGAATAATATAACCGGTCATCCATCACATGAAAAAGAACACGATCTGCTTGTGGACATTTGAATGTGCCTATAAGTGATTAGGGAAGTACTGCATGAATTCATAGAAGATGGTGAATTCTATTCTTCATAAAGTATGTAACTTTTGAGCCTTTCCAGCTACCAAATGCCAGGTAATGTTTCAACAAAAATCACTAATAAAGCGGCAGTGATGGCACTGGTTTCTGTTGAAGGGAGCATATAAAACCAAAGGCAGAGAAATACCAGATATTACCCTGTACAGGTTACAAGCCGATATCTGTTTTAAAACCCAAAATAACGGAATTTATACCAGGTAATCAGACGGAACTGACAGGTTATCGGCCGGTAACTGGTGAATAATCAAACAACATTTTCGTTTAACACAAATTTCCAGTAATGAGTTGTCTAGGTAGCAGACACTAGTAGTCAGTACTCAGCACAGCAGGACACAGTTCAATGGTCATATGGTTGTTGTTTCATTCAATACAGTTTACAAATTAGCTTAACATCAATAATATCAATATCTTCACACAACCTACCACCAAATATTTTATCCGAGTTAGAACAAAAGTTGGGAAACACATATCATGTGGCCCATCAGATAAATGTGATTAAAATGTTTCTGTTAACACTATCGACTTGAGCACCAGGCTCAAGGCAGAAGGATGTGGATCAAAGTTTTTCCCAGAATAGAGATATAATGAGAAGTTTTCCTCACAAAAAAATATATCAAGGAGATTGATTTATCGCCTGGGAAACTGGAGCAAACAAGTAAAGACTAGTCCGAATCACCATAACTGAAAAAAACAGAGGACCCAAAAAAAACTACCATTATTGCCATATTTTCAAATGATCTAGCTATAGAATAGAAGTACCTATTGTCCTTACAACAAGCTTTCAGGGTACCAAACAGAAATAAGCTTCCATTTAAACTCCGTGGATATCATCAATAGAAATTTGTGTTTTGTTAGTGTTGTCAGGATTGGCACTATCTATTTAACCATGTTAATGTGATGTGGTGTCACTTGTCAGCTGCTACAATTACTTTCATTTTCATCGTAGTACATCCGCAGTCAGTTTGTTTCAATATAGAAAAAACATTAAGTTTCAATTCGAAATTATGCCTCTGGGTTTTTTGTTGCGGAAAATCCTTTCAGGTTGGTGTTCTTGACACTTTTTCAAGCTGTACCTTGTTTGGATTTGTCAATAGCAAGAAATGCATTAGAGTCAATCAGAGCTTATGGTAGCTCCAAGTATCTGTTTCAGTACGAGTTTACAAGAAATGTCCTATAATAAATTATAATAGCTCAAGATACCAAATTTACTAGAATCAAGGGTAATTTGTCTATATAAAGTAAGCTGATATAGGATTTAGCTCCTGTAGACTAGACATAGGTTGGTCTCGTATTCGCAAGAGATACCACGAGCAAAGGGGTCATTCTCTTTGTATGGTCGAACCGTTCGAGTCAAAACAAAGGTTAATAGGAAAGGTGGAGCTAGAGGAATACCTCTTGAAAGCATTGTCCTGATCGGGTAGCATATCCAGCAGCATATCCATATTTGCTTGTTCATTTCCGCACTATATATTTCATGGCAACATATAGTGCATAGGAAGCAAGAGATTGCATGAAAGAGCAGCATGAAGAGCAACCTGCAACTAAAAACAGACCGACTGGTCTTTCTCCCACAAGCAAACAGATCGGTGACTGCTACGGAGTGTTTCAGGGTGAGAATCACAGTGCGGTTCTCCTCTGGCATGGATGACAATATATCCTGTCTTAGACAGTGGACTATGCTACCACCGTCCCTGCCAAAGGAGAATTGCCCTGCCATTCAGAATAAACCCTGCTTTCATCTTAGCTCTTTGTCAAAGCACACTGCTAGGTGTAGCCCAATGATGAAACGGTCAGTCAGTAAAGGTATTATTTATAATAATTCTCTTAGAGCTTCTTTCCAAATGAATACTGCAGAAAGTATTTTTAATGTTACCGTGTATAATTCACGAAAGAAAAAGAATAGTGGGGGCAGGCGGGCATTCCCGCATGGGACACTTTGTACTAAAATTGATATCAAGTTAGTCAAACTAAGTTCTTTAATGCAGAAAAAAATTAACAAATTTCAGTAGGCGTTATTGCACATAGTTTCAAATGGCAAGTGTAATGTTATATAAACTCTGGGTGCACAATTTCAACTAACACAAGTAAGCAACTGAGAGCTTGATTGAATAGTCAATGTACAGCAATCAGTGTCAAAGAAGATTGGGGAAAAAATGTAAACAATAGTTACCAGCACTTCATGTAAAAAAGAAACAGTTGAACTGAGCATGAACACACATGAAAAAGTTCACATTAAGTTGCACTATCTTCTTGCACCAAACATCAAGTAGCCAAGAATTAACTAGCACTGCCACTATTGCTACATGGAATCTTAACTAGCAAGTAAAAACGAGCCTGACAAACATACATGGAAAATTCAAAGAAGTAATAATACATACAAATTCTTAGAAAAAGCAATACTATCAGCTTTCAACATTATTAATATTATTAATATCCAACGTGACCACAAAGTATGCGGGGTTTAGAGAGAGCAGATAGTATTTTTATTCAGCAATAAAGCACTACATGTTGATAAATCACTCCAGAAGGGTATTGACAATGGATTTTACATTGAGCTTCTTGAGGTCAGTGTACGACTGACCACAGCCAACAAACATGACAGGAGCTCCAGATACATACACCATGGAAAGAGCTGCTCCAACCTTGTCGTCAATGGTGTCAAACTTGGTGAGCAGAATGCCATCTATCGATCTAGCAGTTGGAGCAATGGAAAGATCCGTCAGTTTCTGACTAAACTTGGTGAGCTGATCAACAGCATCATTTCCCACCAGTGCCTCTCCAACAAACAAAACCAGATCCGGATTATTGAGATTGATGAGCTTGGAGAGTGCTCTCATAAGTGGCTCATTGTCCTGCATACGCCCAGCGGTGTCGACAAGAACGACGTCTGATTTATTTCGAGCAGCTTCCTGAATCGCACCCTTCGCCACCACGGCTGGATCCCTTTCATATCCCTTGTCAAAAATAGGAATTTGAAGCCTGCGAGCATGAGTACGCAGCTGCTCAACAGCACCAGATCTGAATGTGTCGCACGCTGCCAGCATGACAGTGAGGTCATGCTGAAGAAGCCAATATGCAACCTTTGCGAGATTGGTGGATTTCCCGACCCCATTCACCCCAACGAAGACGATGACGTATGGCGCGCCACGCTCCTTGGCAGCGTGCACGTCTCTCAGCACGTCGATGGACCGCCTGGGGGTCATGATTCGAACAAGTGCATCTTCCATAGCTGCCTGAACAGAGGAGGAGATCCGCGTGAAGGATCCGAGCTTCTTGCCTACAAGGCTGGCTGCAACCGATTGACAGAGTTTCTCTGCGATCTCCTCCGCTACATTCTTGGTCATCAGCCGATCCTTGAGAGCTCTGAGTGCAGGTTGCACGTCAGACATCTCAAGCGCCATGTTGGTGCCTGCAATGCTTTTAAACATCGAGGAGAACCATCCACTCTTTACAGTGCTCCTTATGGCTTCATCCTTGTCCATCATGCTCCTCTCCCCCTGGTTGACAGGGGACTGATCAATCACCCCAGCCGCTCTGGCATCAGCTGGGTCGGAAAAATCCAAATTCTCGGGTGAAGTGATCCTCTTGATTCTGTCTTGTTTCTTCTTCTTATCCACCTCGGGTACAGGTTTAATCGGCTTGTTTTTACGATTATTATTGGGCCGTGGAACAATATTTCGCAACTTCCTTAGGTCAAAAGCCACATTGTTGGGACCTTCTTTCACTTCCCCTGTCGCAACCTGACCACCATTGCCGGCATCTGAGCTCTCTTCCACGACACTGAAGTTGTGCTCCTCCTGCCCAGCCGGCTCACCGTCGGAGTCATCCTTCCCAGACCCAGACTCGTCGTCACACGCCGTCTCACTTCCGCCACCACCAGAACCACCACCGCGGGGCTGGTGAACGTCATGAGATGCAGGAGCTGGAAGTTGAACCGGCTTCGCGGGTACGACGGAGGGCGGGCGGGACGCACGCGCCTCGGCCTCGAGATGGAGCTTCCGGAACCTCTCCCCGAACTCGTCGTAGGATGCGCGGCGCGGGTGGTAGATCCGCGCGAACTCGGCGGCGACGGCGGCCAGGAGGTCGTCTACATAGAGGAGGTGGAGCACCCGGCGGTAGACGGCGACGAAGACGAGCCCGAGCGCGTTGTGGAAGGCCCACCTGAGCGCGTGCGGGCCGTGCGCGAACCCGGCCGCGCCGGAGGAGGCGGAGGAGCGGCCGTCGAGGAGGAAGGAACTCACGAGCGCGTCGATCGGGGAGCCCTTGCCCTTTAGCGCGGCGGCACCGCCGGCCAGCGACCAGAGGATCAGCCCCCCGCGCGTGAAGATGAGCAGTTCCTCCAACATCTCGTCGGCGATTTGGCGGAAACCTCGATGGCGGCGACGGTGAAGCGAGTACCGATCGATCGATTTCGCGGAAAATCTGGGGTTGGGCCTGGGCTGTGCCCTGGCTATGTATATGTAGCGCCGAGCCCGGATGGGCCGGACCCGGATTCGGACACCGTGAGTCACAGTGTTACCAGTCTAAAAAAAAGTGTTACCTGGTTTGTCTCAAATAAGACCGAGTTAGTTATTCTCGACTAAAAAAAACGGAGTTTGTGCCTGGTAACCTGGATTCAGGGCGAAAAACAGTGTTATAATTGATCATTTGTAAAAGTTTGATCATTTCTCGACAATCAGTATAGTTATATATGTTTTTGAAAGATGAAATATACTGGAGTAGTAGTCACAAATAATTGGCATTCCAACACCTCAACTCGAAAGAACCACAGGAAATTATCTCCCCTCAGGCATGCAAAAAATGATTAAATCAAATACATCAATTCACTCGCCAGTCCAGAATATCATCGTTGAAACTGTACACAATATCCGATGCACACTTAGGTTGTATAGTTCCCTTGCGACCACAAGCATCAGCAATTCGTTAGCGTGAAACATATTTCAAACTGACTGGATAGACCAAGACATGGTTGCAATGTATTGACTTTAGAAATAATACCATGCCGACTACCACGGACACGATACAAACAATAGAAAGGTTTATAGCCTGATCTAGACAAACATCTCAGTTCAGCAACAAACTTCTCTAGGACATGATACTTGCTACTGCTACTAATAATTAATTCCCGGTCGCTGGAAAGGCGATAGCACAAGCTAACACCATCACAAGCCCAGCCAAAAAATTACAGCGAGGCTCAGCAGCAGCCACCCTTCTTCACTGCCGAGACATCATCCTTCATATTGATCTTTTCACCCTTGCCAGGACCAGAAGCCGAGTCCTCACCTGCTTCAACTGTCCTCTTGCTCACGATGCGGTAAATCTGAGTCAGCACCTCCGCGAATGCTTCTTCCACGTTGGTGGACTCGAGTGCAGAGGTCTCCATTAAATAGAGTGATTCTTTCTCTGCAAATGCCTTCCCTTCATCAGTTTGGACAGCTACAAGATGGCGGAGATCAGACTTGTTGCCAACCAGCATAACAACTATGTTGGGATCCGTGTGGTCCCTCAATTCCTTCAGCCAGCGCTCAGCATTCTCAAAAGTTGCGTGCCGAGTGACATCATACACAAGCAACGCTCCAACAGCACCACGGTAGTATGCACTTGTAATAGCACGGTATCTGCGGCAGAATTCAGATGAGAAAAGGAATGGGTAAGTTAAGGCAGAAGCGAAACAAATAGAAAATTCTGACAAGCAACAGAATTCAGTACGATAAAGAATCCTAAACAGTTCAAGAAGTTTTGGCAAGATATATTTGCAATGTTTGAGAAAAAAAATCTGCTCAAATGTCTCCAGCATGGATAACTCAATTATAATTAAGATGAATAGTCTGTCAATTGGTGGAGTTGCTTATCTCAAAAAAAAAATTGGTGGAGTTGCTTATCCACAGATCTGAGCAGCGTCAGTAAGGAACACAGAGAAGCCTAATACCATTGCTAAATTACATCGACTTCAGAACAACCGTCAGGCCAATATAATCACGAGTTACACATCAATTCATTAAGAAAGACACACATATATATATATATATGTGTGTATATATATAAGAAGAAGAAATTAACATTCATAAGAATTAAAACCACATGAGTTTGTGCTTGCTGCCAATTCAAACCCAATCTGATGAAGTATTGATTCCACTTGAGTCCTGAGTGTGTCATGTGATCCATATAAATTTGGGTAGTGAGTGCGACGCATGTCAAGGTCCTAATAGGCTAGACGATGTGCATCCCATAATACCAAATAAGTGAAACAAGTGAGACAAGAATATAGGTGCACGGACACATGTCTCAACATATCAATTCACAACTGGAAGAATCATATGAGTATGTGGAGGCTAAGGCTTAGGTTTTTTAAAGACGACCAGAGGGCTAGTTGAAATAGAGGACTAAAGCCATAAAACTGACTGCTATTTCTGGCTACTGCGGCATAAATTGCCATGATTAGTAAAAACATGAGTACATGACTATACATGATTATGCAAAGTGGAGAGAACAAAGTGTACTTAAAAATACTGATTACGGATAAGAAAGAATTAGAGAAAGTTCTGCAAGGAAAGAGTTAAGTCAGCCTTCCAACCACTTCACAAGAAATTGATTCATCAGCAAAAAATAAATGCATAGCAGAACTTCTGCAACGAATGTAAGTTGTCATTTCTCTTCAGAAGATTCTGAACAATAATAAGCACCACTTCTAAAAATAGTACACTAGCGAGGGACTTGCAGAGGTTGGGGGTTATTCTCCATTTTGATAAAAAAGGAGTTATTTTTATTTTACATGAAAAAGGAGGTACTGAGCCTGGGCCTAGCACACCAAAAAGATGCATCCAGCCAGAAACCAAATATATATGTACGCAATATACTACAGTATAATGGTAGGACGTACCATGTAAGTTACCTGGACATAGCTCAGGCATCACAAAAGTAACAACTGTTACTGTCGAAATATCAAAATTAACTGAGTTACTCATGAAACCCAAGGTGGCCCAACCCTATGTTTTTTATTTTCGAAAATCCTATGCTGAATACACGAAATCATAATGTAGTGAGCTAAGCGCTGGGCTTGTCCCGTATGTCCAAGATCATCACCGAGAGCAGCACCGATAGATCATGAGATTCTCCAGTTTTACTAAAAGCCTCCAAACTGTACGCTAACTCCACGCTAGAATGAATCGCTACTTGGTTTTTCAAGCAAGCAAAAAGACGGCGGCGAAGAGAAGATCCCTAGTTAATATGATTCGCGAGCGACCGAGACCTTCAGCAATTCAAGGTCCTGTGATCCATCACCATGACTGAAGCGCACCGTAATTCGGCGGCGAGATGAGATCCGACCAACAGATCAGTGCACACACTTGAAAGGACAGATGCACGCATGCATCGGGATACGAAGGCATGAAACCAAGCACAGATCTATGTACGGCCGCGACGGAGCCCAGATCTACCGGCAGCCGAGCAGACAGAGGAAGGTGGAGCATACCGTTCTTGTCCAGCGGTGTCCCAAATCTGCGCCTTGACGACCTTTCCGTCGACCTGTAGCGAGCGCGTGGCGAACTCGACGCCGATGGTGGACTTGGACTCGAGGCTGAACTCGTTGCGCGTGAAGCGGGAGAGCAGGTTGGACTTGCCGACGCCGGAGTCGCCGATGAGGACGACCTTGAAGAGGTAGTCGTAGTCGTCCTCCGCCCGGTAGCCGGCCGCCATTGCGAGCTCTTCTCGGCGATCTGGTTCTGCGTGGGTGGTGGTGGCGAGATGGAGGCTGGAGAGGCGGTGTAAAGGAGGAGGAGGAGGAGGAGGAGAGGGGGGCCGTTGAGAAAAGGAGCACGGTCACGGCAGCGAGCACGGGGAGCGGTGGGTGACGGCGCGTGGAGTGCGGCGAATGGGGGATTTTGGTCGGGTTCGGTCGACCTACATTTGGGGGTGAGGGTCGGCTGGTGCTGGAGTCCACCGTGTTGGCAGGAGAAAGACTGCCGAGGAACCTTTTTTTCCTCCCAAAAAGAATATACCTTCTGGAGTAAACCTTTAAAATACTCCTCTCTGGTAATAGGATATATATATCTGATTCAGCGACAATTAATATAAATCAAAAAGAGTACAAAAAGTGATCGAAACATAAAATTTGTTTCCAGGGAATCACTTCATCCTCCATCGTCGGAGGTTCTGTCGGTTGCCCCGATCTTGTCCTCCTCGGAGGAAGGGGATTTGGATATGGAAGTTGGGCTCCTCCTTTTCTCGCACCTCCTTTGAGCACAAGCAAGACAACGATATCATCTAGGGACTGGCATTGCAGAGAGACGTATGCATCTCCGCCACCGACCACCAGATAGACTCGTGAACAAGGCGGTGTTTTAGACGTAGATTGGACGGCCATAGCCCAGTCTGTGCTACCTTGCCAGGACCTTGTTAAGATGTAGCGGTGATGAATGTGCGGAGGAAGAGGAGGAGGCGGAGTTGGTTGATCAGTCCGGCACTACCTCCTGCGTCGGGGCATCGGCCAATGACGACTTGCGAGCCTTTCTCAACTAGGTAAACCATAAACAATGCTTATTGTGCTCTTTTGATTTTCCATATTTATGTCATAAGTTTCTAAGAATGCATGACAAAAATCTAATCCTATTTGAAATAATAATATTTTCCAATAAGCAAATAACAAATATATTTTCTAATAAGCAAACAATAATAATCTCCAATGGGCACTTGTTATTTTTTCTTTATATATAGCAAAGGATTGTTACATTTTTATGACAAAAATAGAAAAATTACAAGTTAAGTAATCAAATCGTTGTTGAATTCAAAGATTTATCTTCGTCTATTTTACTTTCACTCGAATTCCTAAGTGTTTGAATTGTGTAATCTTCCTTTTATAGAGATTGGTAACCGACTTAAATCAATTGGACCGTAATTCAATTCCTGACGATCATATGCATGCCAGTTTGAAAGTGTATCCTTTTTTCGACTTTTGAAAATTTTGTTGTCTAGTTGTTCTATTCCTAAGTGTTTGCTCAGTTTTTGTTGTGAAAATAAGGTTTGCTCTGATTTTGCTATTGATGTGTTTGTGAGAATCCTCTATAGTTTATTTTGTATTTGCTCTATTTTGGTTAATTCTTTCTTAATTATGCAGATATATACTTCACTAGTTTATGCTCTGAATAATGCAAATATATCCATAACTAGTTTATGCTTTGTGTAGCAATGAATAATGCAGATATATACTTAATTGTTTATGCTCTATGTGGCCATAAGATAACTAGTTTATGCTAGGTGTACCAATGAGCATTGCATTGTTTGTAGGGCTTGATGCGACTGAACGGATAGACGTCGCCTAGAGGGGGGGTGAATAGGCGATTTAAAACTTTTTCGAGGAGCCGGAATATCCGGTCCAATAGTGACCCGGAAATTCCGAGTAGCCGGAATATCTGGTCCAAGAATGACCCGGAAATTCCGGTATGCTTGATAAAGGCGGAATAAAACTAGAGGTTTACTTTAACAAGTATACAACCAAGATATATAAACTAGGTTCACCTATGTGCACCAACAACTTAAGCTAAGCAATACAAGTAACAAGATGATAGCAAGATATATGACTTCAAGCACAAAGGCTATCACAATGTAAAGTGCATAAGTAAAGAGCTCGGGTATAGAAATAACCGAGGCACGCGGAGACGAGGATGTATTCCCGAGTTCCACCCAAAGGGTGTACGTCTCGTTTGGAGAGGTGTGCGCAACCACAACAAGTTAGCCGCAACGCCACAAAGGCTCACCTTCTTCTCCTGATGAACTCAACCACAAAAGGTTGCGAGTTCACCTTCCACTATTGATCTCCTTTGGGGCGGAGATCGAATCCCGTACAACTCTTGAGGCACACACCCACAACTTAATTGGGGGCTCCCAAGTCTTGAGGCACACACCCACAACTTAATTGGGGGCTCTCAAGTGACCACAAAAGGTCTCGGCCACAAAAGGCCGGCCACAAAAGGCGTCTAGGGTCCAAAGACCCAAGAGTAACAAGCTCACAAGTATCACCACCACGAATCCTCGTGGAGGGTTCAAACCGATGCAAATGCAATGGCAAGAGCACACGAAGTGCTCAAGTCCTTCACTCTCAAATTCCAACACAACAACAAATGTTTATGGGGAATAAGAGAGGAAGAACAAAGGAAACCACAAAGGAGTCAAATCCTTCACTCCCAAATCCCACCAAAAGCAACTAATGCTTATGGGGGGATAAGAGAGGAAGAACAAAGAGGAAGAACCACAAAGGAACTCCAAGAACTAGATCCACTAGGTTCCCCTCACTTAGAGGAGAGATTGATTGGTAGGATTGTAGATCTAGATCTCCTCTCAACTTTCACTAAAGAATATGAAAGAATCAATGGAGGGATTGATAGGAATTGTAGCGTACCTGCACTTTAAATAAGGCAGATACATGTGTATAGTGCAAATCCCTGGATCGATTCATTTGCACACACAGTTTACGATGTAATATCACAACAAAGCGTCAATTTTATTACATCGATGATCCAGAATTACAAAATATTTAATACAAGTTGCATAGCATAAAGCTAGCATTGAAAAAGTACACAGCGGAAATACAATAGCAGTGAGTCTCTATAACTTTCATGTTGCCACAGGCGAAAACATGTTGGTTGCAGACTCGAAATCCCTTAACGAAACCTCACTCGTCATTTGAATAACCTGTAACAAATAAAATTTTGCAACAGAGTGGGTCAGATTCCATTAAAAATGGAGTCTGGCAAGTACACTATGGTGGACACTTAAGGGAATAACTCTAAAGCCTATATGCATATTTGGCTGGTGGAGTTCAAGGCTAATTTGCATAAAGCCAATTTTTCCTACTCTTTTGAAAACACTTTTCTTGAAATCAAGACGAGTGTGGCATGAAAACCATAAATCTCATCTTCCCTTGTTCACCCATCAAGTTTTATTTCTGAAGTTGGAATGATGGAATCCTCCGTTGACGTCCGTGATCAGCTGCTCAAATTGTCCGTACCGGGGACACGGCTAAGTACTTAGTTTTACACTCTGCAGAGGTTGTGCACGTTCACCATTGTACCCATTCAACCCAAATTATCCTTTACACACCATTTGTGATAAGGAAAGGAGAGAATGAGACGAGATCTTTAAGAAGCATTTTCCCTCCCAATCTGGCTTGACCCGTTCCACCTAACATCCCCCTACATCTGCTTGTCAAGCCGGAGAGAGTCCACGCAACGTAGTTGATCAAGCCAGAGCCCATATGGCAATGGCTGCACTGGAAGCAATCGTCACTCGGAGTTCTTCAGATTCCTCGGTTCCTGGGTGGCCATTCACAAGTGTACATACTCCAGGAACCATAGACATGGACCTGAGTAGCCACTCAACATAAACCATACAACCACTTACCACCCAGGTGTTTTATTCTTAACTTAGTAGAATTTAGATTTTCACAAAACAACATTTGCATAGCATCAATAATTCTACTAAGTATTGCATAGGAACCTAGACACAGGAATAAGGTATTCTACACAGGTTTAGCATAGCAATACTATCCTACTCATGCATATAAATACACTAAGTAATGCATATAGAAAATAATAGGAGGTTTATGAGGTGTGCCACTTGCCTTTGAATGTTGTCGTTGTTCACAACTCTTTTCAACGATACTCGGGACTCTCCGTTCAATCTAACAGTATAGACAAGCAACAATACAACAATCAACAACAAGCACAACTCCACGATGCATACAAACACATACTAGATGAATAAATAGGTTTTATAAAACTTTCTAAGGAAAATATGTTTATGCATGATGTGCAAAATATTCCCAAGGGCTAGAAATGCTTTTTCATGCCATGAAAATCTTTTAAGTTAATGCAAGGCAATTAGGGTGGTCCAAAGGACTAAGGGCTAAGGTCATGAGTTGAATAAAATATTTTGTTTTATATCATCTTGAATAAGCCCTCTAATGGCTTAGTCTTGATGTGTAGAAATATTTAGAGAAAATACTAAGTCATTTGTTCTAGATGATCAACAATTATTATCAACTCTTTGTAAATTGGACATTCGCTATAGTGAGAGAGACAGACACCCGGCCAGCCACTTAAGTTGTGGAACAGGTCTCATGTACGTGGACATGTAAGGTTTGTTCCCAGGCCGCTTCATCCCACTATGCCGCTAGGATCCAACAACTTCAAGATGATAATATCATGATCAAAATTGTTTAAGTCAAATGTGAAAGACAAGATTAGGAAAGAGGGAAAAGATAGAAGAAAGATGTAGTTGTCCTCGAGGCTTCATCTCCATACTTGTAACTTTCTTCTGGATGATGTCTTGATTGAGCTCTTGGTAGTCTTGATGAATCTTCAGACTTGATGATTCTTGTATCCTCGAGGCTGGTCTTGGATTTACTTAGTCTTCATGAAGTCTCAGAGGAGAAGAAAAGACAGAGAGAAAGACTTAGAGAATAAAAAGGGGGTTGGCCTTCTTGAACTTCTTCTCACTTTTCTTCCAAGTGCTTGACATCTTTGGGATGCTTCCAGAGTCTGGTTTCTTCTAAGTCCTTCATGAACTTCTTCTAGATTTTCTTCTAAGTGCTTCTTCTCCTTGAAGATACTTCTGAAGTCTTGTTTTGGCTAAGCCCTTCAATGGCCTTCTAGCTCCATCTTGAAAATTACTAAGTGTCTAAGTGTAGCACTTCACAAAAATGCTAAGTTGAAATTATTTCTAACTTAGAGAAAATGGGGGAGGAGTTTTCTTATGGGAAATATAACTACAAAAATAAAATATGCTATGCTTGAAATGAAAACTTAAACCACAAGAAACATAATACTAATTTTTGTGATATTTATAAAGTATGCATTTGGCTATAAATGCAATCTAATTAATTTCTATTTTTGGAAAATATAATAAAAGGAATAATTATAAAATTAAAGGTTTCTATGATTAAATTTTTATAATATAATTTAATAAATAATGTTAATAGACAGGAGGCATTTTAATTAAATTTATAGCAATTTACTTTAATCAAAATTAATATTTTTATTAATAGTTATATTGAAATACTCAGACCATTCAAATTAAATATATAACTATGAATTCATTCAAAAATTACTCAAAACTATTTTATAGCAGTGGCGTTAATTTACAAATATTCTAAAGTTTCTAAAACAATTTTATTTGCAATTTTTGGATTTATAGATTTAAAGTTATTACAAATATACTCAAATTCACCATTTGAAATTTGAATATTTATACTAAGTCAAATTTGAATTTTGGCCGATCTAAAATAATCTACATGTCAAGAGCTTTCCAAATATATAAAAATTATTAAATTTGGAGTTGTGGTTAAAAAGTTATAGATGTTTTAATTACAGGGACTATTCTGCAAAACTTCCAATTAAATTTAAAATAGAAAATGAATTACACGCTGGCGCTGACGCGGATGCTGACGAGGCACGACGTGGCGCTGACGTGGCTCGCTGACGTGGATAAGTCACAGATCTGGGCCGTCAGATCTGGATCTGGCGGTCCAGATCTATTCGTACCGGTTGGATTAAAACTTCTAATCTACACCGTAGATTGCAGATCGGATGGCTGGGGACGCGTTGGTCATACCGTGGCGGCGCTTCTCGCCGGAGAAGAAGGCTGGCGGCGGCGCGACCTCGGGCATGGACGGTGCCGGCGTTGGGGAGGCTCCCCGGATGCGCGGATGGTCCCCCCGAGTACGGCGTGGCTCGGCGAAGAGAATGGAGGCGGTGGTTGGTGGCGGGGTGCTCCGGTGCTCGTTCGATACCTCGCCGGAGTTCGCGGGGCGGCGGCGGCTTCGGTCGAGCACGGGCAGCTCGATCTGGCGCAATATAAATCACAGAAAAATTCTCACGGATGCAAGGAGGGAGAAGGAGCAAGAGAGAGAGCTTGGTGTTGCTCACCTCGCCGGAGAACGAAGGGAAACGGCGGCGGTACGGATGAACTCCGGTGAGTTGTTCCGGCGGCCTGGCGGCGTGTTTTTGAGAAAAAAGAGAGGGGAAAGAGAGAGGAGGAGGAGGGGATTTTATAGGGACACTCGATGGTAACAAATCCCGCTGATTTCGACCTCGATTTGATCCGGGATTGGGGAGAGAAGTTTCGGCCGCGATTTTCTCTGGAGGTTGAAGAAGGTGACGTCACCTCTGACGTCAGCAGGTATTTTCTTTTTCTGTTTTATTTATTTAACTCATATCTTTTGATTTATATGTCCAAATGAAGTCAAACGAATTTCTAAAAATTTGTAAAATTATTATCTTTCTGTTAAACCAGTTGTGGGAGTGTTTTGAACACTTTTCAAAAATAATAAATTAGAAATATTGATTAAATGTAAAATTGACACTTTATGTTTAATTTAAAACTAGGGTTTAAATAAATTTTAATTTTGGCTAAATAAATTATATGAAATACCCATATTCAATTATGTTTGAATTTAAGTTATTTAAACACATTTTCTTAAACATGCATCTTTATTTTGGTTTAATAGAAGCATATAATATAAATAATTTTAAAGTAATAGGAAATATAATGGATTCTAATGTTAATTAAATTTTATTTTGTGTAACCTTATATTTTATATTAAGATAAATCATTTGAAACTTCATAAACAACCTTGGAAAAGATTTTATATTTAATTCTTTTCTTATATAGAATATATATATTCATGGAATTCATTTTAAGCTAATGAAATGTTTATTTGGATAATCCATTTATAAACTATATGAATTTATTAGAGTTATAAACTATAGGGTGTAATTTAAACACTAAGTTTTGAACTAGTTGAAAGAATGAAAACTATTTGACAAATAGATCATGTTTTAAATAGTTTAAAAAGAACACTTGTAAATATTATTTTAATTTATGAATAGCTATGGCTATGTGGTTGGAATCATATACTTATGAGGAAACTTTTATTTCATGGAATTGCTTTGAAGGTTTTTCAATCATTCATCAATTTACATATTAAGGGTTTTGAAATACAATGGATAATGTAATGTTTAAAGTGAGACATTTGAATTATTAAACTCTTTCCAATAAGTTTTGAAGTCTTTCATAGTTGGTTTTCTTATGCATTTAATATTTTATTTTTAATAAAAAAGAAAAGTTTTAAATTTTAGTGATTTTTGAACATTATAAAATGTTGGGATGTTACAGACTACCACCCTTAAAAGGAATCTCGTCCCCGAGATTCGGAGAGGCTAGAAAGACAAAGCAAATGCTTGAATGATTATGATAACTCGGGATGTTTTGGGGAAATGAAATTTCTGACATGGAAACTTGAAAACTTGGCAGCGAATGGTTTTTCTGATTAGGAGGATAGAAAGAAAGATAGTTTGAGATCTCTGGGTTCAAGCGACTGGGTTTGAATTATCTAGGTGGCTACCACCCTTAAAAGAAAATTTTGTGATCAGTCTAAAAACTTTGTTTAATCTTGTTTATTTCTCTGATGTAGAGCGTACAAGTATTCAAAATACAATGGCATGTGGTGGATACATAAAGTTTTTAGCACTCACGTTTTCCACTCGGTCCTTGGAGAGATTTATTCTTCTTCCACTCAGGGCAGCCACTGACATAGTGTCATGTTGCTCCGCATCTGCGACATGTCACGGGACTGATGATTTCCTTGTGTGAGCGGGTAAGGCATTTCTCCTTCATCTTTACTGGGCACTTATCAGCATAATGTCCTTTGCCTTTACATTTGTAGCAAATTACGTCACTTAAGTTCCTCTTCTTCTTTGGTGTTTCCAGGGCTAACAGTTCTTTCAAATCTTGTTTGCTATATTCTATCTCAATTGAAGAAGTCCAGTCTCGTTTGATGTGACAATTTCGAGCTAGGTGATCTCCTTCACATTTATAGCAACACTTGGAGGTACTTTTGGATATCTTCGGAAGTGACCTTTCTCTTATTTCATTCTTCACCTTAGTATGACCCACAGTCTCATTTTGATGAAGATTTGGTTCAGTATCCTGACCAGTCCTTTTCTCTTTGCAGTCCCATGAATAATGTCCTAGTTCTCCACATGTAAAACATGTTATATGGCTAGTATCTCTTTTGTGTTCCTCCTTGTTTTCTTGTACTTCCACATACTTCATGAGATTTCGTTGCATCCCCTTTTTGGCTTGCTGACTGACTTCTTGCACCACGGGGTAGAGTTGATATTGCGTTGGAACGTGATTTGTTGCTTCACACAAACAGCAAGAAATCTGACTTGTGGGGCATTCCCTAACTGGATGTCCGGTATGACCATGGGGCCACTCATCAGTGCATTGTTGGGACGTATGTCCTATCTCTCCACAGGTTTTGCATGCCTTTAGTTTGGTCATAAGGTTCTTTTCAAAATCACTATGGTTTTGATCAATCTTAGGCAGTTGCTCATTGATCATCTTCAACAGCTGACTCTGGTTCTCTAATAGTAGTCGCATCGTTGTATGCAAATCACTGGTGTTGGTATTGGGGTGAGACATCTGTTTGGTTTAGAAAGCAATGAGTTGAATTATTTGTACTATGGAGGAATCCTAGTTCAAGAAAACAAAACAAGGCAACCAATCTATAACATAATCAATCAACATCTAACAAACATCAAGCAACAAGGTTCACAACAAACAAACAATCTAGTATTGTCATATAGCCAAGTTGATATGATCAATACACTAACACGATATCGTCATTCTATTTTTGGTGGTGGTAATATCTACCTCCTTCATGACTGCTTCAAGTTCTTGTTCAACTTTCTTGGATATCTTAGAAGTGTTGGTCGAAACCTGGTTCTTCAGTGGTCTTCCATGCATGCAGAACTTCATGATTAATCGTAGCTTTTCCATATGAGGCAGCAGAATCAGACTTAGACTATAAGAACATGGTCATCTAAAAAAAAAGAGGTTTTCAGAAGGTTGATAGTAGATGAGAATACGAGAAAGACATAGTGAAAAGATTTGTTTTTAGAAAAGTGAAGAAAAATAGATTTTCAATCCTATGGTCAAACCTATTTCTATCCAAACCTAGGGTTTCGAACCTACAGGCAACACAGTGCTCTGATACCATCTGTAGCGTACCTGCACTTTAAATAAGGCAGATACCTGTGTATAGTGTAAATCCCTGGATCGATTCATTTGCACACACAGTTTACGATGTAATATCACAACAAAGCGTCAATTTTATTACATCGATGATCTAGAATTACAAAATATTTAATACAAGTTGCATAGCATAAAGCTAGCATTGAAAAAGTACACAGCGGAAATACAATAGCATTGAGTCTCTATAACTTTCATGTTGCCACAGGCGAAAACATGTTGGTTGCAGACTCGAAATCCCTTAACGAAACCTCACTCGTCATTTGAATAACCTGTAACAAATAAAATTTTGCAACAGAGTGGGTCAGATTCCATTAAAAATGGAGTCTGGCAAGTACACTATGGTGGACACTTAAGGGAATAACTCTAAAGCCTATATGCATATTTGGCTGGTGGAGTTCAAGGCTAATTTGCATAAAGCCAATTTTTCCTACTCTTTTGAAAACACTTTTCTTGAAATCAAGACGAGTATGGCATGAAAACCATAAATCTCATCTTCCCTTGTTCACCCATCAAGTTTTATTTCTGAAGTTGGAATGATGGAATCCTCCGTTGACGTCCGTGATCAGCTGCTCAAATTGT
The DNA here is from genome assembly GCA_026929855.1 of Poa annua. Taxonomy (NCBI): domain Eukaryota; kingdom Viridiplantae; phylum Streptophyta; class Magnoliopsida; order Poales; family Poaceae; genus Poa; species Poa annua. Next base: position 88,157,026 of record CM049430.1, read on the forward strand.
CCGTACCGGGGACACGGCTAAGTACTTAGTTTTACACTCTGCAGAGGTTGTGCACGTTCACCATTGTACCCATTCAACCCAAATTATCCTTTACACACCATTTGTGATAAGGAAAGGAGAGAATGAGACGAGATCTTTAAGAAGCATTTTCCCTCCCACTCTGGCTTGACCCGTTCCACCTAACATCCCCCTACATCTGCTTGTCAAGCCGGAGAGAGTCCACGCAACGTAGTTGATCAAGCCAGAGCCCATATGGCAATGGCTGCACTGGAAGCAATCGTCACTCGGAGTTCTTCAGATTCCTCGGTTCCTGGGTGGCCATTCACAAGTGTACATACTCCAGGAACTATAGACATGGACCTGAGTAGCCACTCAACATAAACCATACAACCACTTACCACCCAGGTGTTTTATTCTTAACTTAGTAGAATTTAGATTTTCACAAAACAACATTTGCATAGCATCAATAATTCTACTAAGTATTGCATAGGAACCTAGACACAGGAATAAGGTATTCTACACAGGTTTAGCATAGCAATACTATCCTACTCATGCATATAAATACACTAAGTAATGCATATGGAAAATAATAGGAGGTTTATGAGGTGTGCCACTTGCCTTTGAATGTTGTCGTTGTTCACAACTCTTTTCAACGATACTCGGGACTCTCCGTTCAATCTAACAGTATAGACAAGAAACAATACAACAATCAACAGCAAGCACAACTCCACAATGCATACAAACACATACTAGATGAATAAATAGGTTTTATAAAACTTTCTAAGGAAAATATGTTTATGCATGATGTGCAAAATATTCCCAAGGGCTAGAAATGCTTTTTCATGCCATGAAAATCTTTTAAGTTAGTGCAAGGCAATTAGGGTGGTCCAAAGGACTAAGGGCTAAGGTCATGAGTTGAATAAAATATTTTGTTTTATATCATCTTGAATAAGCCCTCTAATGGCTTAGTCTTGATGTGTAGAAATATTTAGAGAAAATACTAAGTCATTTGTTCTAGATGATCAACAATTATTATCAACTCTTTGTAAATTGGACATTCGCTATAGTGAGAGAGACAGACACCCGGCCAGCCACTTAAGTTGTGGAACAGGTCTCATGTACGTGGACATGTAAGGTTTGTTCACAGGCCGCTTCATCCCACTATGCCGCTAGGATCCAACAACTTCAAGATGATAATATCATGATCAAAATTGTTTAAGTCAAATGTGAAAGATAAGATTAGGAAAGAGGGAAAGGATAGAAGAAAGATGTAGTTGTCCTCCAGGCTTCATCTCCAGACTTGTAACTTTCTTCTGGATGATGTCTTGATTGAGCTCTTGGTAGTCTTGATGAATCTTCAGACTTGATGATTCTTGTATCCTCGAGGCTGGTCTTGGATTTACTTAGTCTTCATGAAGTCTCAGAGGTGAAGAAAAGACAGAGAGAAAGACTTAGAGAATAAAAAGGGGGTTGGCCTTCTTGAACTTCTTCTCACTTTTCTTCCAAGTGCTTGACATCTTTGGGATGCTTCCAGAGTCTGGTTTCTTCTAAGTCCTTCATGAACTTCTTCTAGATTTTCTTCTAAGTGCTTCTTCTCCTTGAAGATACTTCTGAAGTCTTGTTTTGGCTAAGTCATTCAATGGCCTTCTAGCCCCATCTTGAAAATTACTAAGTGTCTAAGTGTAGCACTTCACAAAAATGCTAAGTTGAAATTATTTCTAACTTAGAGAAAATGGGGGAGGAGTTTTCTTATGGGAAATATAACTACAAAAATAAAATATGCTATGCTTGAAATGAAAATTTAAACCACAAGAAACATAATACTAATTTTTGTGATATTTATAAAGTATGCATTTGGCTATAAATGCAATCTAATTAATTTCTATTTTTGGAAAATATAATAAAAGGAATAATTATAAAATTAAAGGTTTCTATGATTAAATTTTTATAATATAATTTAATAAATAATGTTAATAGACAGGAGGCATTTTTATTGAATTTATAGCAATTTACTTTAATCAAAATTAATATTTTTATTAATAGTTATATTGAAATACTCAAACCATTCAAATTAAATATATAACTATGAATTCATTCAAAAATTACTCAAAACTATTTTATAGCAGTGGCGTTAATTTAGAAATATTCTAAAGTTTCTAAAACAATTTTATTTGCAATTTTTGGATTTATAGATTTAAAGTTATTACAAATATACTCAAATTCACCATTTGAAATTTGAATATTTTATACTAAGTCAAATTTGAATTTTGGCCGATCTAAAATAATCTACATGTCAAGAGCTTTCCAAATATATAAAAATTATTAAATTTGGAGTTGTGGTTAAAAAGTTATAAATGTTTTAACTATTTTGCAAAACTTCCAATTAAATTTAAAATAGAAAAGGAATTACACGCTGGCGCTGACGCGGATGCTGACGAGGCACGACGTGGCGCTGACGTGGCTCGCTGACATGGATAAGTCACAGATCTGGGCCGTCAGATCTGGATCTGGCGGTCCAGATCTATTCGTACCGGTTGGATTAAGACTTCTAATCTACACTGTAGATTGCAGATCGGATGGCTGGGGACGCGTTGGTCATACCGTGGCGGCGCTTCTCGCCGGAGAAGAAGGCTGGCGGCGGCGCGACCTCGGGCATGGACGGTGCCGGCGTTGGGGAGGCTCCCCGGATGCGCGGATGGTCCCCCCGAGTGCGGCGTGGCTCGGCGAAGAGAATGGAGGCGGTGGTTGGTGGCGGGGTGCTCCGGTGCTCGTTCGATACCTCGCCGGAGTTCGCGGGGCGGCTGAACGGGAATCCGGCACCTAGAGGGGGGGTGAATAGGTGCTATTACAAATTTTAGGTCTTTTAAAATTTAGGCTCAACACAAAGGTAAATTCTCTAGATATGCAACTACGATGAATTTACCTAAATGAGAATCTAAGCAATAACACGAAAAGCAAGTAAGGGAGCAAAGGGTAAAGGGAACCAAGTGAAGCACGCGGAGACGAAGATGTAATCCCGAGTTCCACCCAAGGGTGTACGTGTCGTTTGGAGAGGTGTGCGCTACCACAACAGGTTAGCCGCAATGCCACAAAGGCTCACCTTCTTCTCCGATGAACTCAACCACAAAGGTTTCGAGTCCACCTTCCACTATTGATCCCCTTTTAGGGCGGAGATCGAATCCCTTACAAACGCTTGAGGCACACACCCACAACTGAATTGGGGGCTCCCAAGAAGACCACAAAAGTCAAAGACCACAAAAGGTCAAGGTAACACCAAGAGTACAACAATGGTGAACTAGGTTTTCCCACCGGAAACCCTAGCCACGAAATCCCCAAGTGAATGGGGGAGAAATGCAAATCCCTTCGGTGAGGATGTAGATCCGGGCCTTCTCCTCCAATCCTCCAAAGATCTATGAATTTGGGTGGGGGGATTGGGAGATCTTGATGATTTGAGCTTTCAAGAATAGTAGGAGAGAGAAAATCTGAGAGCTCACTGTTCTTGAGTGAGTGAGGGGGTATTTATACTCCCCCTCAAAATCTGGCCGTTGGCTGTCTTGGTCACCCGGAAATTCCGGTATAAGTACCACCGGAAATTCCGGTGCCCGGAATATCCGGGTCTTTGAAAATATCCGAGCTGAATTTCCGGTTGAGATCAGAACCAATTCTGAACTTGACTTAGTCGATTTTCTGAGGTTGACTCGGAATGTCCGAGTCCTTGAAATTTCCGAGCGGATTTTCCGATTGGAGTCAGTACCACTTCTGAATCTTGACTTAGCCAATTTTCTTGAGGTTGGCTCAGAATATCCGGGTTGGTGAACCGGAATATCCGGGTCCTTGAAATTTCCGAGCTGATTTTCCGATTGAAGTCAGTAGAACTTCTGAATCTTGACTTAGCATATTTTATTGAGGTTGGCTCGGAATATCCGGGTTGGTGAACCGGAATATCCGGGTCCTTGAAATTTCCGAGCTGATTTTCCGATTGAAGTCAGTAGAACTTCTGAACTTGACTTAGCCAATTTTCTGGGGATGACCCGGAATATCCGGGTCTGGGAAGAATTCCAGAAACTCTTTTTCTCTACAATTTGGCTTTAGGATTTGTGATAAGAGTTTCACCCAAACTGAAATACTTAGCAATAGGATTAGTATCATTGGTATTGTTAACTAACACACAAAACATTAGGGATTAAGAAATGTTCTTTCAGCGGCGGCGGCTTCGGTCGAGCACGGGCAGCTCGATCTGGCGCAATATAAATCACAGAAAAATTCTCACGGATGCAAGGAGGGAGAAGGAGCAAGAGAGAGAGCTCGGTGTTGCTCACCTCGCCGGAGAACGAAGGAAAACGGCGGCGGTACGGATGAACTCCGGTGAGTTGTTCCGGCGGCCTGGCAGCGTGTTTTTGAGAAGAAGGAGAGGGGAAAGAGAGAGGAGGAGGAGGGGATTTTATAGGGACACTCGATGGTAACAAATCCCGCTGATTTCGCCCTCGATTTGATCCGGGATTGGGGAGAGAAGTTTCGGCCGCGATTTTCTCTGGAGGTTGAAGAAGGTGACGTCACCTCTGACGTCAGCAGGTATTTTCTTTTTCTGTTTTAATTATTTAATTCATATCTTTTGATTTATATGTCCAAATGAAGTCAAACAAATTTCTAAAAATTTGTAAAATTATTATCTTTCTGTTAAACCAGTTGTGGGAGTGTTTTGAACACTTTTCAAAAATAATAAATTAGAAATATTGATTAAATGTAAAATTGACACTTTATGTTTAATTTAAAACTAGGGTTTAAATAAATTTTAATTTTGGCTAAATAAATTATATGAAATACCCATATTCAATTATGTTTGAATTTAAGTTATTTAAACACATTTTCTTAAACATGCATCTTTATTTTGGTTTAATAGAAGCATATAATATAAATAATTTTAAAGTAATAGGAAATATAATGGATTCTAATGTTAATTAAATTTTATTTTGTGTAACCTTATATTTTATATTAAGATAAATCATTTGAAACTTCATAAACAACCTTGGAAAAGATTTTATATTTAATTCTTTTCTTATATAAAATATATATATTCATGGAATTCATTTTAAGCTAATGAAATGTTTATTTGGATAATCCATTTATAAACTATATGAATTTATTAGAGTTATAAACTATAGGGTGTAATTTAAACACTAAGTTTTGAACTAGTTGAAAGAATGAAAACTATTTGACAAATAGATCATGTTTTAAATAGTTTAAAAAGAACACTTGTAAATATTATTTTAATTTATGAATAGCTATGGCTATGTGGTTGGAATCATATACTTATGAGGAAACTTTTATTTCATGGAATTGGTTTGAAGGTTTTTCAATCATTCATCAATTTACATATTAAGGGTTTTGAAATACAATGGATAATGTAATGTTTAAAGTGAGACATTTGAATTATTAAACTCTTTCCAATAAGTTTTGAAGTCTTTCATAGTTGGTTTTCTTATGCATTTAATATTTTATTTTTAATAAAAAAGAAAAGTTTGAAATTTTAGTGATTTTTGAACATTATAAAATGTTGGGATGTTACAGGAATCAAGCTTTCCAAGGTCAACAATGGAGTAGGAGAGAGAGGGAATTCGTGCTACCTTGGTTTTGCTGGGGAGGAAGAAGGGGGGGGGGGGGGGTATTTATACCCCTCCAGGAAATATAGCCGTTGGCTGTTTCGACACTCGGAAATTCCGGTATAAGTGAGACTCGGAAATTCCGGTCAACCGGAAATTCCGAGTCCATGAAATTTCCGAGCTGAAATTCCGGCTGGAGTCAGAAGCAAAACCAAACTTTTCTTTAGCCATTTCTGGAGGACTTTTCTGGGGGCACTCGGAAATTCCGGTAGACGGAAATTTCCGAGCACAATTTCCGACTGGAGTCAGAACCCTTTTTCTCCTTTCCTTAGCCGTTTTCTTGGATGAGCTGGGGAACCGGAAATTCCGGTAGGGCGGAATATCCGACCCCAATAATCCGAATCAGCAGAACACCGAAACGAAAACTGCTATAACTTTTGCAAATGAACTCCAAATGAGGTGAGACAAATTTTGTTGGAATATTACATCACATAAATAGAGTAAAATCTCCACACATGGCAAGGTGTAGGACTTTACTCAAGGTAGAACCGGCAATATTTCCGCCACCGAAAACGCAACAAGTTGTCCAAAGTAAAACCGATTTCGATGAACTAGAGCTTGACATGGAGATAAACCAAGCTCTAATTCCTCTCAAACATAAAAGCCAAATAAGAACCAAGAAACATGATATGTCAAGTATGCAAAGGTTTGAGATCTCCACAAGAATGCGATCAAGTTACTAACTTGAGAGCCCCTCTTGATAGTACGCCTATCTATCCTATAGCCCTATCAAGATCATACCTTTGCCTTGAGCATTCCACTTGAGTTGGATGATGACTATCTTGATCTCTTCAAGTGGATCATCTTTCTTGATTGCGCGTCCAAACACTTGCTTGATGAAGACTTCTCCAAATACTCCCCCATGCTGACAATGGGAGAGTCTCGCTAAGCTTCGTCTTCATGTATCCATTGCAAGCACCAAGCATAGGATCTTTTCGAGAAAACTTCTCTTGGTCTTGCACAACTCATCTTTTCTTCACTAAGATGATGTCTTGAATCTTCAAGACATACTTGCAATAAGCTTCACTCAACACATGAGCTTCAAGAGTCCAACACATGAACTCCACAATTCCATGGACATGATCTATAATGATATCTCAATGCAAACATTAGTCCATATAGATTGTCATTCAATTACCAAAACCACACATGAGGGAAAATGCTCTTTCAGTGACACTATCTATGAGACAAGAGGTTGATAAGCTCGCATAAACAAATGTGTGAATAACTAATTGCTTTGCAATGCCCCCACAACCAATCTCGAATATGAGCAGAAATATCAAACAAGGTTCAGTAGTATTGGTGTTTTATGTCTCTGAGAAATTCGGGGTCTCATTTCTCACTAAGGCGGCTAGGAGTATCTTCAAGAGATTTCAAGAGCCTGAAATCAAGAAGGATAAGCATAAGCGTTTTTAGGAAGAAGAAAAATCTAGGACCACCGGTGAAGAAGCTAAGAAGTTCCATGAGAAAAATGTTAAAGAAGAAAACAAGAAGTCTCTAGATGGAGAACAAAGTGTGAGAATTACCAATGAAAAACTAAAATAAAAGGTTGGAGCTAGATGAGTAATTTTGATAACTAACTATGCTCGTGACAGTTTGATTGTTGTTTGTAGGAATACGTGGGAGGAGGGAGTCACACATGCCAGTCATCGAGCTTCTTGGGTGTAGTGGTTCTCACAGTGAGCCCTAAACACTAGAATTGAGGGGGGGGGGGGGGGGGGGGGGGTATTAAATCAAATAGATAATACCCCGCCGCGTTGCTGCGGAATTTCATAGTGATATATATTAGAAAACTTTCTATTGTAAGGAATATGAATTGAGTTGTTACATTTCTTTGTTCAAAGATTGACTCATAGGCTAAAGATAAATATGCATGACTTAATGTTGTGAACCAATTAGAGACTTGATGATGTGGCATGTTTGCATGTTGAGAGAAATCAATTAGTGCGGTGCTCCTATTTAGATATAGAAGATAACGACGATATAGATCTAAAATTTATCACAATTAATTTTCTCCGGACTTCAAAAATAAGCACAAATCCTAGATTTGAGCCCGACTCGGACTTGTTCACGAATGGGTGATGGAAAAGTTCATGTGAATCACTGCTCTTCTCATGATCTAGTGAGTAGAAGATATTCTCTAAACCAAGAGGTGTAACTCTTTTCGAACTAGTAGTAATGTGTGCTAAACTTTTCTTCCCACCTCTTGGAATGGGCATATGAAATTTTCAGAAATTTATGTTGTACATGGACTTAAGGCCCATCTAAAATTCAAACACTCTGAGCCATCTGCAAAACAAAGTAGACTGCAATACGTTTTGATTGTCACCGAAAATATAAGATGTAACCAGGCCGTCTCGTATTGATTACATATATCCAGTGTTTGTGAAGTTAACTATCTCAATCGTGCCATCTAAGAAAAAACTTGCTCATTCGTGTTTATACCTGCGTGAAGATAGTGAACTAAAACCACGCCTGCTCGTTCATAAGATGATGCCTAGATTGGGGATTGGGCAAGGAATCATCTGCTACAGCCTACAAGTAACAGGAGTCACATCTTTTTCGACAAAAAGTTGCACTGGTTAACTGAAGATCTCTTAAATTAACTGAAGTGTGCAAGCAAATGTAACCCATCCTCACAAAGTGCACCACACATCACCAGTGAGTAGTGATCCCCACGCCGATTCCGCTTTACTCCATCCCAGCGGCGACAGGCCGGGACGCGAACAGATGGGTATTTTCCCGCTGAAAAAGGTGCAAGGAAATTAGCCGGAAACTCACTCACTTGGCTGCCTCGCCACCCAAACTGATTAGATCTTGGATCTAACGAGCCCCACCACGGATCGTCCTTATTAAACCGTGAAGGGCCAACCTGCGCAGATCGATTTCGGAAAGGTTTGCTCTAATGGTAGGTCAGTAGGTGGGTCACTATGTCCAGCAGCGTTTGCCTTGCTCTTGCCTGCTATCTGTTCCTGCAGAACCTAAACGGAAAGGCTCAGCTTGATTGCAACATTTTGGTGAACGTGCCCTGGCCTCGCCGGATCAAGATCTTGCCGGTGAATTATGTCAGTCTAGTATGGAGAGCCACGTTGCCAATGAAGGCTAAACAGTAGCAGGACTACCGTACTAGTACGTTCCAGAGAGCTACGAGCATACATTTTTGGGCGTTGATTTGCTGTATAAATCTTCTTTGCATCCTGCTACATGGATAGAGGAGGTCTCTGTCCAAGTCTACGTCGACCTGTAGAGGCATCACCACATGGAGTGATGCTAGAGGGAGAGATCAGCTGTGCTTGTTGCAAGAGGTGAGGGAAGAGGGCCTGCCACCATTAAAGAAAGGTGGCGATGGCCTAAGTCGTGGGCTCGTGGCCAGCCACGATCAGATAAAAGGGTCCAAGCTAAGCCATCCTCTGATCTCTCCCTCTAATAACACCTTCACGATCCACGGCAAACTGTCTATTCCTGTCTGCAAACATGCGATGCTGAATGCAACCACGACAGCCCAGCCCAGCAGCCGTCCTTTGATCGTACCGTGATTGTGAATTCTTTATGCGTCCCGCCATTTGATCCATCCATCCTAGCTGGCTGGTTCCTGCACGCGCGCAGCAATGCCAGCATCGCCGTCCTCTCGATCCCCGGAGATCGCCAGCGTCTCGTCCGGCTCCGAGGAATCTGCGCCTATGATCGGCGGCGGGTTCGTCGTGCAGCTGGTGTCGAGGGATGTCTCCGACGGGCTACTCGGCAAGTTCGCCGACACCAGCGAGTTCGACTTCGACTACGGCCGGAGCGGCCTCTGGTCGCCGCTGGTGCTGCGTCCGGAGGTGCTGCTCCTCGCGCACGCGCCGGCCCGGCGACGACGGCACCGGCGGTGGCGGTGGCGGAAGCGGCGGAAGGTGAGCACCGTTCCAACCTGTGAATTTGCAATATGGGACAGTGGTTTACCTGTTTCTCTACTGAATTCTGATGCAGATGCTCTGCTGCTGCTTCTGATGTGATGTTGTTCGTCTTCCATGGTTGGCTCTGCAGTACGGTTGGAGTCCCATGGCGGAAGAATGAGTGTGTTCTTGTAGCTAGCTGTGTAACTGTGTTCGAACTTACGAATGTGTATACCATGATCAAAGGTCAGATGATAACAAGAGCGTGTGTAAGTACGTGGTTGCAGTACACTGCCTTGAGGTTTGTCATGATCCTGAGAAGTACACCACAAGTGCTCTGTAATTACTACTGGGTTTTATGAGAGCTCTACTATTGTTCCAGACTTCCGGTCGATATTGGTGATTTGTTGTATCCACTGAGCTACAAAAAAATACATGTCCTGCTTCTTTATGTTGCATTATTCTGCGCACTCGGTCCATATTTTGGCGGACAAAAGTAAGAACGACTTTAGCATGGACAACGTGCAGTGCAGAAAGTGCAAAGCAAAATCAAAAGATACTTGAACAAAATTGGAGTCAAAATACAATGATAATTATTAACGACCAGAATTCGAAGTTACCAAGCATTTTAGTTAAGTAGTACAGCAAACGTAAACGGCAAATCCTAAAAGAAATAAAAAGGAAAAAAAATAAGGTCCCACCGAGACTTGAACTCGGGTTACAAGATTCAGAGTCTTGTGTCCTAACCACTAGACCATGGGACCGTTGATGACTTCACTCTCTTAGTAACATTCATATCAGCACAATCTCGAAAGGGTATATATTGCTGCCTTCCGCGAGTAGCAGTTACCACTACGGCATTACCAGACGGAGTCCTCACAACATGTCGCGGAAGACCTCGAGTGCCGTAAGGCTAGCTCCGTCGCCGGAAAACATGAGTAGTATACGTGCAGACATCGGAGGCGGCATCTTCCGTTGTTGCCTGCGATGAGCCCAGATCGAGGGAGACGGTAGCTTTCGCCGCCAGGTGTTATCCGCCTACCACCTATTTGCTGGAATGCGCAGGTGAGAATACTGCAGTTTCTTTGCTTAATTCTCGTAACGTTGTGCGTAATGTCAGGCCATATGTATGTTTTCTCTGTGCCTGATACGGACTTCAAACCATTTATGGCTGTTTTGGCTCTGTATGTATGACCACCTGTATAGCCGCATCACCATGACATGGCTTGGCAACAGTAGGTGATGGATACTCCAATCTTTATAATCTGAATTGAGTGTCTGCTTTCTTATGGATAAGGTTGTGATTAGTTTTGCATAGCACCAATCAATTTCAATTGCTTGGTATTTATATGTATATGCCATGGAACAATTACACGATAAATTGCACTAGTAGAATTTGCCAGATGACTGGCCTATTTTATTTTGAGCATTATTAGAGCACCAGTTGATGCGCAACGGTTTGGGCAATCCCAGTTTATGAACAATACTAGCGGCAGATTAACAAAAAAACTCGCCCAACAGTAAGGATGAGGCTTTGTCTGGACTCTGGATAAAGCTCGCGGGATATGAACTGAAACAACTCTGCTTTGATTTTTCTTCCTTGTCAGAAAAATCGAATAACAAAATTCAACAAATGGTTGTGTGAGTATTGGTCACAGCTGTTTCCTGACCTGCAGTAGACATAATTTTCAATGAACTGTGGAATGTGAGGTTTCAGGCATGGACCAAAGCCTGTCACATTATTTCCAGTCTTTTTGAAGGAATAATGGTAAAGTACTCTATATGGATGGTGTACCCCACTACAAAATACAGACATGTACACTGTCCAAAGGCACAAATTTTACCGACATTGTTCATACGAACATGTTGGCAAAAATAACCAAAGAGTACGTAATTGTTAAGTATACTTCATGAAAATCCTATTTTAAATTTTGTATATTTGACAAAAATCAATATGTTTGACTGAAGCTTAACCTAAAAGTCCGTTCAACTGTGGTATGCTCGATGTGAGACCCTGGAATTCTCTAATACCTTTAAAGTGAATATAGTTTTTTTTGGGGGAAAATTTATGAATATAGATAGCATTTAAACCTAGCCTACCCCAACTTGTTTGGGCCTTTGTTGGTATTGTTGTATTTGAACATGCTAAATTTCTTCGAAAAGTATGACCGACTGTGCCTTGCTCACAAAACACAAAGAGGTAAGTGAACAGATAAACAGATGTTCAGTTTAAACATCTTTGTTTTCAAACGCCCCCAAAATGATCATTACTACATTTTTCTGAAATTCCGTTGATGCAGCGGCTGATTAGTCAACATATTTTATAAGAAGATGTGTTGCAAAAAATATTAATCAAATCCCGAGGTTCCAAATAAGGAACCTACGGTTGGCTGGTCAATGAAGAAAACTGGTTGGTTTCTGGTTGGGCCATTCATTTGAAATGTATTTTTTTCTATGTTAATATACTACTGTAGTCTGCAATTTCTTGTTATGTGAAAAACAGGGAGTCTTTGGAAAACCTGCAGGTTATGATTTTTTTGGTTGTGTGTCATTGTCATCTTTTCTGCTATGCTAGTACTTCATACCACTCATTGCCAAAGTCCCAAGGCGCAGCAACAGTAATAACAGCTGACCGTTTCAAAGAACAGATGCATGAACCCATTTATGTGAACCATACCGCTCTTGTTCAACCAATCATTCTTATGATCTTCTATTTTCTTCCCCACATGCGTTGCTCTCTCTGTCACTCGTCCTTGCTCAAGCCTCCAAAAATATCTGTTCTTTCTCGCTTCACCTCATCCTCCTGCTGCTCACACCTACCAGGATGCCCACCGCAAGAATGGCAGTGATGTGCCCAAACTAGCATCTGTGTAGAGACTAGTGGCGGTCAAAGCGCAACACCGTTCTTTAATCGAACAAACCTTTTTAGTTTAACATTTTTGCAGCCATGTATCCTTCAAAGATCTTGATCCTCTCCTCTATCCTCCTTTTAACCTTTTCTTCATCCAGACTTGCCATGACCAAATCATTTGCTTTCGATGTTGAGCCTGGCACAATATGAAGAAATGATCCCTCCCTCCTCCACAACATTTATCCAGATGATAACTTCTCCGTGCGCGTCCTCCTCCACACGAAGTTTATTACCGGCTCTGATGGCTACGCCCTTCCTTCATTTGCTTGCGGCTTCTTCTGTGCAGAGACTAGGGCTACTTGTGATAACTACATCTTTTCCATCTTTTTTGTCGGCTACTCCAACATCACCGGTGGTGTCCTTGCAGACTTGAGTTCCCCCGAGGTGGTCTGGTCTGCCAACCGTGATCGCCCCGTCAAAGAGAATGCTAGTGTCCAATTTACTGAACTTGGGGACTTGGTGCTCTTTGACGCTGATGGAACACTGGTTTGGTCTACATCCACTGCAGATATGTCTGTTGCTGGCATGAATCTTACCAGCACAGGCAATCTGGTGCTGTTAAACCATGCAAATATGGAGCTCTGGAGGTCTTATGATCACCCAACTAACACACTTGTCGCTGGCCAGATTCTACGAGAGGGGCAGAAGCTTGTGGCAAGCACTCCGTTGGCAAACTGGGCCAGTGGAAACTTGTATCTCACCGTCCTCTCTGATGGTCTGTATGCATTTGCAGGAAATGATACTCCTCTAGCGTACTATCGAAGCCCCACTGGTGGAACTGTCACGACAAACAGGTCAGCATACATTTCCTTCAAGAATGGCAGCCTGGATGTGTTCACTTCATTCCGGGATACAGAGTCACCGGATTACCAGATCCAGCTGCCCAGGGATGACAGTGGGCTGGTGTTTCTGAGACTAGATTCTGATGGGCACCTGAGGTTTTATTGCGATCAAAATACTACTGGTTCAGATGTTTTTGATATAACTGATCCATGTGCCTACCCTCTAGCTTGTGGAGAATATGGTATTTGTTCTAATGGTCAATGCAGCTGTCCCGATGCTGCCATTGGGCAGTCCGAATTGTTTGAAGTAATTGATCCAAGGGAGCTTAATCATGGTTGCGTGCCAGTAGGTTCACTATCCTGTGATTCAGCACGGAAGCCTAGGATGCTTTCCCTTCCCAATATAACTCACTTCAACGGTGTCTACAATTGGACGACAAGCGAAGAGCAGTGCAAATTATCATGCTTGAATGATTGTTCATGCAAGGCTTCGTTTTTCAACCATTATAACATCTCAACTGGTTTCTGTTTTATGGTGTATGACATCTTCTCCATGATAAGTGTAAAAGATGCAAGTTCAAGAAATTTTAGTTCTCTGGCATTTGTTAAAGTTAACGGAGCTAGTGGTAACTTTGTACTATCTAAAGGAAAAACAGCCATTGTGTCAGCCGTTGGTTCTTCAACTTTTGTTGCTATAGTTATTGTTGTAGTGCTCATAGTTAAACAAAGAAAGAGAGCAGGACCATCAGAAGATGACGACTTTATTGATCAGCTACCAGGGCTACCCGCAAGACTTTCTTTTGTGGAGTTGAAGTTGGCAACTAGGGATTTCTCGAAAGTGATCGGGAAAGGAGGATCCGGTTCTGTTTTTGAAGGACAAATTTGTGATAAGCAGGTTGCTGTGAAAAGATTGGATAGCATCAATCAAGGTAGAAATGAATTTTTGGCAGAGGTTCAGACCATTGGAAGCATCAACCACATACATTTGGTGAGGCTAATTGGATTTTGTGCTGAAAAAACACATAGGCTTCTTGTCTATGAATACATGCCTAATGGATCTTTAGATAAGTGGATTTTTCGAAAGCACCAAGAAATCCCACTTGATTGGAAAACCAGATTGAGGATCATAACTGATGTAGCAAAGGGCCTAGCTTACCTTCACAGTGACTGCCGGCAAACAATAGCGCATCTGGACATCAAACCACAAAATATCCTGTTGGATGAGCAGTTCGCTGCTAAGGTATCTGACTTTGGACTCGCAAAGCTATTTGATCGTGAGCAGAGCAGCGTCATGACTCGATTGAGAGGCACACCTGGTTAATTAGCTCCTGAGTGGTTGACATCTGTTATCAATGAGAAGGTTGACGTGTATAGCTTTGGCATTGTCATCATGGAGATCCTTTGCGGTAGAAGTAATTTGGATTACTCGGAGCCCGAAGAAAGCCTTCATCTCATCAGTGTGCTGCAGGAGAAGGCCAAGAATGACGAGCAGATGGACCTTATTGATCCACACTCTACTGACATGCAACATCATTTGCATGAAGTGTCGCGTGTGATGAATTTGGCAATGTGGTGCTTGCAGGTTGATAGCCGTCGCAGGCCTTCGATGACCGAAGCTGTCAAAGTCCTGGATGGTACAATGGATGTTGAAACCGAGCTTGACTTGGACCTTGTAAATCTAGAATTGATGGTGGCAAACAGAGCAGGCCACAGGAAGATTGCTGCGACTCTGCAGATAGACTCTGTTCTTTCAGGGCCAAGGTGAACGCCCATGCTCAAGGTTTGGAACACGAAGTCAGGCGCTGTCATGTGCAACGCCATCATTTGGATCCTGAAGTTGTGATATAGTGATGCCATAGACACTTGTAATGGCGAAAATATGTGCTTTTCATATTTCATGATTGTTTCTTCTTTTCTGAACACTGGTAGTGCCTGAAGTTTAATCTTCGCATATTACATGATTATTTTCTTCTTTATGAACACGGACGTGCCTGAAGTTCAATCTCTGTACATCCCCAGCGAGCTTGTAATCATGTCAGTGAGCATGGGTTTAAGATCAAGGTACCAAAACTTTGTTCCTCGAAATATGCAACTTTCTCTCTTAAAAGGAGTGTGATACGTACTAGGAATTTTGTTACAGAACTATTTTATCGCATGCTGATGTGTTTGTACCTATAAACTTGCTTCACATTAGCACTGCCAATGTAAGCAAGTCGTAGAACACATGCAGAGCATGTTAGCAAATATAATTCTACATTATTTATGAAGTCCATGATGAATTACAGATTAATATACTCCACTTCTAGGCTCTAGCTGCAAGGTGAATGAACGATCACAGTGGGATCTAGGATTATGGCTGCATTTCCTGTGTCCAATCCTGACTGAAATTTGTTTTCAGACAGAACTTCAAAATGTAATAGGACGTATGTCTTTGCGCTCAAAACTCGGGGAAACTAATTTGTTTTGCAGAAACGCACATTTTCTTGGGACTAGCCAATATAGTTACGGAGTGGTTCTTCGCCAGCCCCGCCAATCCCAACTTCCGAAGGGTTTCAGCCCATAGTGGTTCCAAAAAGTCGCATTGTAGCCTGGGCTGCATGTAGCCCGTTTTTTTTTGTTTTGAAATCACCATTTAAAAGTTTCAAAAACAATCCTAGACGTTGGCAATGACATGTTCCACGCTTTGCAAATATCATTTAAAATAGTTTATATCCTTCCTACACAAAAATATCAAATTCTGACAATTTTGAGAGATTTTGGTGTCATCACTGTTCACCGTCCTAGATGCATAAATTTGTCTTTTTTACACAGCCTAAGATACAAAAAAACGCACTTCGTTTTTATGTGTAGAAATCATCATTAACTACGTCTAGAATTATTCTCATAGTTTTTGAAAACTTTAAACTGTACGTAGATTTTAAAATTTTAAATATAGGGTATATGTAGCTTTCCATGTATAAGTATTTCTTTCCCTATGTTTGAAAATAAATGATCATTTTGAAATTAAATGTTCATCTACACAAAATTATGTTATCACAAGAGCTTTTTAGTAGTTTTTGTTTTTGGCCTGGGGCTTTGATCCAGTCCTGGATCCGCCGGTGCTTCTGTACTAACGGCACGGAATGAGCAACCACCGGTCGTGCATGGAATTGTGTGGAAAGCAAGATACGCGTGTATAAACCTTGATTGCGCAGTAAAAACAGGAGCTATCAGTCGCAGACAGTGAGGCACGGGCGTGAAAAGACGTGACACAACATGGGCGCGCGTAGGGCTCCCCTCCCAAAGGGATCCTACCTCCTTCACAAATCCCGAGAAGTGCAGCAGCCCGATGATCGGTCGCTACCTCCCGCTGCCCCGGCGTCTGTACTGTACTGCTTTCTCTGGGTGCCGTCCCCTCGCCACGCATTGGATGCCGCCGCTGGTGTGGTGTGCGTGCCCAAAGGCTGCCGGCGCGCGCGATGCCGATGCCGATCATCTCCGGCTCCACTGCGCGTGGCTGCGTGAACGCAGTACGCGAACGATGCGTCGTGTGGTTGATTCGTACGTGCGTACCATCCTCGAAACTCTTTTCCGTGCACCAAGAGGAGCCACTTCTTTCTTGCCCGTCATCTATCTCCTAAGAGCATCCACAATGAGCAGCGTTTATGCGGACGTTTAAGTGAAAAAAAATAATGCTAGGAAATATAATTACGAGCGTAGCGTCCGCAACGCTGGGCGCTTAATCAATATCTAGATCGAGCCGCGCATGCCTCTGTTTCCCAGGTCTCGAAAGGAAATAACGATTTAGCGCCGAGCGATTGGTTTGGCGATGGCGACCGGCGCCCAGGATTGATTAGTTAACTGCCGAATCTAGGCGCCGCGCTGTGAATCGGCCGGGATGTAGAGTCTTTTTTTTTAAGTTAATACGTAGCTGTACTAGCGCTGGTGCATGGTGATGCCACCCTTTATGAGTGTCCACAAGGAAAACAAACCAACGCTGGTGATTAACCTGACGACACCACGGCGGCACGGGTATCTGAACCCCACCAAATTATACGTGTAGCCAAGAGTAATAAAGACCCAGGATTAAAGAACATAGTAAATATCAAAAGGTCTGTTGAAGAGGCGGCGGCCTAGGGTTTCAACCCTATCCATGCAGTCGTTGGTGAAATCTCCTTCTCGACGTTAATGGTTGATTTGAAAGATTAATTTTGTCTATATATGTTTCTTTAGATCTTGTTTCGTCAGATTAATCTTGGATTGTTTCTAATGGTTGTCACGAGCAGATTTGTCCTCGCGTTATCTATCTCGGCTACTACGTTTTTGGCAATGGTGATCCGTTCTCACGACTCTCAACGTCATCGACAAAGTGACTCGGTTATTTGTCTCTGAAATAACAGTGGTGTTGCTCTTGCCGATGTTGCTTGACTAGTTTAATGGCTGCGTGCGTGCACAAAGGTTTGACATTGCGGCTCAAAATTAAAATGGAAGAATCACCAGTGGTATTCACAGGTTTGTGGTTTGATGTTCTTGGCTTTTTTCTATGGCTTCCTTCAGAAAAGTACATAATTATGTCATGGAGAAAGAAAGGGTTTGAAGATTTCATAGATTTGCTCGTTTCTTCTAGTTTTGTTTTTTTAATCGATATAATCGTGTGCTCTTTGTCGGTTTAATATACGTGGAAAATTAAAAAAAAAATAATAAAGGCCAAGCCAGTTGCATTCATTGCATAATCATGTCGTTCAATTAATTACAGGGTCCGCGACCGGTAAGTACTATGTCAATTGTTTTTGGGGACGACATGTCTATCCATCTCCATGAAAGATACTCTCTCCATTCTAAATTAATTAACTTAGATTTAATATAAGTTGTATTAAATCTTAATTAATTCAGAACGGAAGGAGCACGATAGTACACACCACCACACAATATACCTCCCTAACCACGAACACGCTCACATGTGCGTGCTGCCTTTCGATAGACACAGACGAGTACGTACCCGATCGATCATGCATTGAGCATACTGTATATCCTAGTCGGTCGTCTAGAGGTCGGCGATTTAAAGTAAACAGTCCAGCCTAGCAGGCTTACACTAACCATCCATTCTTTAGCAATTAGGACGCCCCATTCGATCGATTAAGCCGGACTGTTACCCCAAACACTAATATAGAGACGATATATATACGGATGGGGGCAGCTAGCAGGACGATCGATGCGGCGAGTTGCTAACCTCGAAACAGCCTTACGCCTCGCTATATATTTATATAGCAACGAACCGAAACAATCACAAGGCCAAGGCTGGGGCAAACAGCACAATCCTGCCCAAAAGAAAGAAAAAAGACCAAAGAAGAGAAAATAAAGCCGACAACGGCGGTCCGACGAAAACAGAAATGACTCGCAACCGCTGCGTCCTCCGGAGACATCCACCACGCTCCTAGCCGTCCGAAGCACTCCGACCAAGCAAAACCTCCAAGAAGGGGGCGACGAGGCCGACGCTGCAGCTTGAACAATTCCAAGGGTTTCCCCCGGAGTGTGTCCTAGGGTTCCCCCGGTCCGCTGAGGGGTCGGCAGGAGGTACCTAACGCCCTTCAAGAAGGATGGTGACACCCGTGGGCGTCACCGCGTCAGTGTCGAGACTCGATAGGCATTACGCCCGACCTCCAACAGACCACACCCTCGTATGCTCCATATGGCTCCACCAATCCTCCCGCCCACTAGCAAACGCCATCACGATCTTGCAATCATCTCCGTCGTCGCACCGCAGTCCATGTCGTGGGGCCAGTAGAACCGAGCAACGATAGCCGAGCAAGGGTCAGCAGTACGGTGGTACGCGGGAGGGATCTGCCTCCACCACCGGAAGGCAGTAGCCGACCGGATGCAGCAGCTGGGCAAACCAGGCCCGCATGGCCCGGCCGAGCCCAAAAGGGCCCGTAAAGCCCGCCGCCGCACTGCAGCCAGGGCACCGCCGACGCCGCCTTCCCGAGCACAGGGACACCCAGCGTAAGCCGGACCGAAGCCGGCCGAGAAGACGCCGCCGCGAGGAGCTGCACGCCGCGCCGCCAGCCTACACCCGCGCGGGGGAAGACATACCGCCGCCGCCGGCGCCGGCCGCGCACAGGCAGGGCCCGACCCGACGGCGGCAGGGAGGGCGAGGGGAGGAGGGAGAGAGGAGCGGCGGCGGGGCTAGGGTTCCCCTGTTCGCCCACGCGGGGGCGAGACAGGGGAGGGCGAGGGGATCGCTAAACAAGAAACAGGCAGCCAAACTGAAGCCTGCAAGTTGCTAACCTGACCTGCCCCAGTTTTGTAAGGTCTGAAACTTTGGCCAACATCTTAGTTGGATGATTGCGTAAAGCCGTATACATTTGACCGGCATCATATCGTCTTTGACAATATACTAGGTAAATTGGTGCGGCGAAACGCCGCACCCGTGTGGTTGTTCGTTGTATCTATTAGTGTAAAAGTTGTTATTAGGAGAGGAATCATACTTTGCTAGCGAATCAGCGTAGCTTGATGATTTGCCGCAGCCGGAGGTTACAAATGGTGGATTTCGTGAGGTTGTTCACTGCAGCGTGAGTTATATTCAGCGAAGCATGCAGTGGGATCTATTATACATTTAGTTGGGCAAACTGTGTTTCGCAAGATGTTGTTGTTGGTGGATTAACAATTTTTTGTCTATTGTACGTAACTGTCAAAAAAATTTGGGTATTTGATTTTGTATGTAGGTTGATTTAGAAGCCGCCAATGAAAAAATTGGATGGTGTTATGTGTAATCTAAGTTTGACATATAGGGAGTAATCTGTATTCGGAGATTAGAATTGTAGCAATCTAAACTGAAAACCAAGCAATACACCCATGTGTTTCTTCCCTGTTGTTTGTTTGAGAATACTGACAGTGATGTCAAAAGCAAGAATGGGCGATAATAGATTCAGTAGCACTGACTTTCTTGTATTAGAAGAGCATAAACTGAATTTTCTCCATTTGTGTCTAAGCTTTCTAAAGGTTCTGATATTTCTATATGATGCTCACAGATAAAGTGGAAAGGAAATTGTATTAGTGTGGGAAAGCGATAAGTATTAGCTGAAAATGTTGCTTATATGGATGAGTGACATGAAGATTTTCCACACAAATACAACAATTGGATAACAACATCTTAAGCTCTCATTTAAGATAATTCGCAACAAGTATGTAAAAAAATCTCAATCAAGCAAGAATGTACAGAGAAGCGACAAAGAGCATCATATATTCAGAAACTATGAAACCTTATTAGATGCTAAAGAGAGTAGTAATAAAAAGTAAAAGACGGAGAATTCTGCAACACGAAAGCTTCACTGGAAATCTGAAGGGTCAAAAGATCATCTGGAAAACAAACTATCTGTACAAACAGTGCTCTGTGAGACACCATAAGTGGGCAGAAAAAGAAAGTGGGCAGTACTCCATTGTGAGACACCATAAGTAAAACGAAATTACCAATGGAACAGAGCTTTGTACGAATGCGATCTGCCTCCCTATTATTGGTTTCATCCGACATACATCAGTACATGTTACTGGTGCGGTGATCTGTTTGAACTACTTGTTAGATTGGAGTTCAGAACTATATGAATATATAACTACACCAGGACATTTAGCACACCTTCAATTAGATGGACCATTTAGGTTAATTTATTTGATGGAAATGAATGTTTGTATACCGCTGGAAAAATATTACTTTTCGGATTAACTATTGTACTGGAGATCACTGACTGATCTAATGTTAATAAATTTCGGTAACATATAACTATGTTGGTATGTTTTGTAGAAAAAATATTAAATGAAGCATGTGTTTTAAATCTTTATATGGAAGCAAGATAAAGCAAAGAGGTACTCTCCTCTGTTGTTATCTTGAGCGCGGTTAACATGTCGTCAGAGATGCAAAGCCAATGGAACATGTTACTGAAATAGCATTTACTTCATAAAAAAGAAGTTTCACCAGAGCCATGGGATTTCATATGACTTATATATTAGCAAATACCATCAGTTTACAGCCTTATAGTGACAGTATCACTAGATGCTGAAAGCATGTTGCAACAACACAGAGGCACGGGCAAACGAAGAGGAAAATGCTTCCCCCGCCGGCTATTTCAAAGAGAAAATATATGTTTATATGCACTGTTTTAAGATATTGAGGATTTTAGATTCCCTAAATAGAACAGGTTGTTGATTCAATATTTACATGGTCTATTTACAGAGTATTGGCGGGGCTGGATACATGGGGTTTCGTGCTGTCATACCGAATGTTAATCCAAGACACCGAGTCCAGGTCTACTTAAGTTGTCTCATTGAACTCCATTTCCTGCCGAGGATCACAGTGAAGCAAAATATTAGTTGTGATTCATTACACTGGGAACATACGGTGAGACGATAGCTATAAAATAAATACCAGGGAACCAAGCAATAGAAGAATCACTTTTGTGAATCATTGATTTCTTGAACTGAGATGCTGGCTTATTCACAATTTTGAAAACCGAGGTCCCCAATTCTCTTGAGTCTGGACTCTGCAGAAAATAAATAAATATAAGAAATATGTCCTATAGAAAAGAAAGGAGTTCAGTAAGAATTTAAGGAGCATGGTAGCAAGCAGGAACAACCGTAATTCTATTATATCCGTCTCGCTCTCACTGGGAATATAGTACCAGTAATTATTTGAGTGGTCAGGACAACAAAAGTAAGTGAATATTCTATCAGATTACATCTCTGGCATGATGTGCCCTCGGAGTAGGGAAAAATAGAATGCCTATTGCTTGACATATCTACAAACGAAGAACTGAGAGGCTGCTGTACGGCATGAAAACTATATGACGGGCTTCCGGTACTATTGTATGATACAAAGAAGAAAGGAATGACAATCAAGTGGCCTGAGCCCTGTTAAATATCATGGAAAATGGCCATCCATATGTGTTCTAGTCATGTTATGGCTTTCATGTTCATCAGTGTTACGACTATTTTGCATGACTATATACACTACTACATACCTAACTTGTTTGCCATCTTTCTATCAGGAGCCTCTGTCAGCTGCGTTGTGTGCTCTCAGCCGCACTTCACTGGCTGGCTCTCATTTCTCTTGCTAGTGAATTACCGATAACCTGTTAGACCATAAACTAAGACAATATATTATGAATACACTGTCCTATGGCATATCTATGAAGTATTATTGATGAATGCATGGTTTTGGTGATCTATCATTTACTCCAAGCTCAACTATGTTGTCACAATACTTGATATCTTGCTCACCGTCGTCATTCTCTTTGTAGGGATATTGATTTGACCGACAAATTTGGATTACTCTTCAGCTATGGCCCTACTTAGCTACTCTTTAACCCTTGCGTTGGTAAGAACTTTTAATACTAAGGATGAGGCTACCTAGGTGATGTTTGTTGCGTCTATTTTGGCATTTGTTACAGCACAAGTACACTTATATGCCCTTGACAATGGTAAAGTTCTTGCTGCTTCTGCTTTGCACATGTGACGTTGAGTATGGTAAAACTGACGAACCCATGCGGCCTGGAGTCAGCAATCGCCGAAACCTTAAATCGAATTGCAAATGATTGGTAAGACTACATTCAACAGTAGCAACTGGAGGTAACAGGTAGCAGGGCAGGTCACTCACCTGTTTAAGGTTAGTGCTAGGCCAGACATGGCGAAGAGCTTGGCGGCGTCGGCCTTCTGATGCGGACGCCTCCATCTGTAGCACACGAAAATGCAGGGAACCAGCCACCGGAGGAGCATCAGCGACGGGGCACCCTCCGAATCCTCTGAGCTTCGGGGGCGGGGTGGGCGAGGGCGAAGGAGGACGTACACACCTGGGTGGGCGAGGGCGAACCAGTCGGTGTACATCCGTTGGTGCTGCTTGCAGCAGCCCACCACCCGGTCTCCATCACAAGCAGCAGGGGCACCAACTGAAACCTCGTGGGATGCGGCTGCTGCGCCGCCGCGCGAAACCCTAACCCTACTTCTCGGTCGATGGCAATCTCCGTTGATCCTGCTCATCCCGAGCCATGACGCGAAGCTCTTGAGCTACGCCTCGCCGTCCTCTTGGGCCTCGTTGAATAGTGATTCCGGCGGTAGTGGCCGGAGCGGAAGAGAGGAGGAGCGGAGCGGCGGCGGCGACCTCCGGCCCGTGCGGGAGAGAGATGAAGGGAAGTGGGGATTATGCGTATGATTTTGCAAAACACTCTATGTGGTCGGCAGAATTACAATTCGGTCCGGCGCAGTGTTAACATATGGACTACGGGGCAGCTTCTCGATTTTGCCAGACACTTTTCTGCAAAATGGCGTGGCGACCGGCGAAACCGGAGGTGACCGGCCGGGAACCGGGCGACGTGTCGGCGCGTGGTTGGTGGAGAAGCCCGTGCTACAGTAGCTCGCGATTTCCCTCCGGAAACTTGCAATCTGAACCGTTGGACGACACGATCGGACGGCTGGCGGCATTCGGGTGACGTGGATAGCTGAATCAGATGCAAATATGACGCCCTTTTAGATCTTTGACAATATATGGATGGATGAATGGCCTCTTTGTGTGCTCATGCATGCATGTGCGCGTTGTAGCGCTATAGGTCGCCCTAACATGCGGGCTCAAATGATCGATACAGACATACAGTATATATGATGGTACGTCGCTAGCTTCGATCACTTTGTATCGCCTTTGTTATGATTGGGATCCTCTTTAGAAACCAAATGAGGTCGATCCATGCCACATAATGCAACGCTTGACCAAGCATTGGTTTGAAATATAGAGAAATGTTCCATGGGTTTGAAATATAGAAATCCGGAAGGACTGGATCGAGCAGACTGCAGTGCGGGCATATGGACCATCATGGATGGTCGGGATACCGAAAACGATGTCTCAATGTGCAGTTAAATGCGCGCGGCGGCGGTACCCATCGCCGCCGGAAAGCTTGTGGATTCATGAACAAGTTTGATGAACCTCTACAGCTAGCTATAGCTTAATCTGCCATTCATAGCCGTTCGTACGTGGAGTTGTCGATCGATAAAGGATAGGATTAATCCTTCGATCCGGCTTAACTTACCAGATCGACGGCCTGGTGGCGTTGACGTGTACTGTGGAGTAGCTTGCTCGCCCTGATCAGAAAAAAAAACAAGATATTTAAATACATACACCCCTAGCTAGCTTATGATTAACAAGTCTCCACTGGTAAGTAGGTTGGACGATATGCATGGTTATCGATCGAGGATCAGGCTGGCATTTATGTGCTTGTCAGGTTGTACGTGTCAGCACCTGAATCCTGATCGTGCCTTGACAAATGGAGGCTGAGCTAGGCGGCGGCTATATAGATACGATACACGTAGACCGTAGTTAGGGATCCGTGCATGGTGTCTGGATGTGCAAAGTACATACGTACACGTAGCACCCAAGCAAAACCAGTACACCATCGATCGCAGCAGCAACAGTAGGAGTACGCACATACTCGGTCGAAAGTCAAACAGAGTAGCCGGCGCCCAGGGCCGTGCCACAAGATTTGCGCGCCAAGTTCCAACAAGAACAGGAGCAGAAACCACGCATTCACAGATGAGTGACACACCACTCCAGTTTCCGAGTTTTTTTTTTAAATAATACGAATTTTTAATACAAATTCGGATTCTAGCACGCGGAATCAGTAAATTTCAAAAATAGGGTGCGGTCGGCCTGACCCGTGCCGATCGACACGGCCCGTGTCGAAAAGTTACCGTCGGCGGGACCCTCACCGAAGGCTGCATGCTCCAGACGCGCGCAGGCCAGGCCCGCATCGTTCGGCGCCAGCCATGCCGATCTGGGCCGAAGTAAATATCGCGCGGCGGCTCCTCCCTTTCTTTCCTTCTTCTTCCTCCGGTCGACCCGAGCTCCTCCTCCTCAGTTCTTCGTCTCCCCACTAGAAAACAACGTCAAATCTTGCCCCAAAAATAAGATTGAGAGGGTTAGATTGGTAGGAAAGAAGAGAGGAAGACTAGGGCATCAAGGATCTGTTCATGGATTAGATATTCGTGGGTGCGTTTTGAGGAGAGCTGGTGGAGGATTGGAAACAATGGAGGCCAACAATGGTGGATAGGCAGTGGTGGGAGCTCGTGTTGGAGGAGACGGTGTGGTGGTGGAGCAGTGGTGGCGGTAGATTGAGGCCGGGAACGGAAGAAACGGGATTCCCACGCGTCAAGGGTAAACCCTAAGTAATCACTAGATGAATCTTATTTAGTGGATTTATTTATTATGTATGTGTTAGTTGTAAAATATTTGTGTCGGTGGATGTGATAGTTGTAGCGTATTATTTGACGGAATTAATTTGTTTAGGTAATGGAAGTCGTTGATTTTGTTGTGCACTTCGGCGCCGGTAATGTCCGTGTTACGGAGACTGGGGTTGATCTTAGTGAATTTAATAATATGGTGATGCAGTTGCCAGACCCAGAGAGAGCTAGAATAGCAGCAGTGCAGGAGTTTTTCACTGGAAATTTTGGGTATAATCCTAATATGTTTACCGTTAAGATTCAGTCAGTGTGGTCCAAATCCCATACAAATATTTTTCGGGAGTTGTTACCGCTGGATCGAACTGGTCAGTGGATAGCTTGGCTAGCATCATGCAAACGTCGAGGCACCAAACCAGAAATCCTACTGATATTTTATCCGAAGCAGAGCAATTTAGAACAATGAGGCGGAGATTTTCAGCATGGAGAGAGCAGTGATGCTACTCATTCAGAAACTGTGGACATTCCTGAACAGTATGAGCCATCACTCAGTGTTGAGTCGGAAGGACCTCCGCCACTTGGAGAGGCTGATGCGGATGAGTACGAAGGTACTATGCAAGAAGAGATGTTGGCTGAAGATGAGGATGGTGTTGCAGAAGATCTTGATTCGGGTGATGAAGATGTTGGCAATGAGGATGAGGTAGATAATGATGAAGAAGATAATGTTGGAGATGTGCCGCTTCCTGAGTCCTGGAATGTCGACACTTTGCCGATTCCTCGCTCGTGGGATCTCGACAAGTCGAATATGACAACCGTGGATGATGGATATCATTCGGCATGGGAGTACCGAAGGAAAAATGTAAGAATCGGAGCCCAGTATAACACAAAGCAAGAGTTGAGGGAAGCCGTGATTGAGTGGGCATTGTCCACGCAAAGGGTTTTCCATATTGAGGTGTCAAATAGTCGATATTTGACTATGAGCTGCATTAATATTGACTGTCCATCAAGGGTGCATGCTCACGTACCGAAGTACGACGTGCTTTGGGTGGTTTCAGATGTCGTACCACACACATGTGAGATCTCTAGTACGGTGCCGAACCATCCAAACCTGTCTTCAACTCTCATTGCACGACTCTTGTTCAGTGAGATAGTGCGGAAGAAAGACATGACCGCGAGAAGCATTCAGTTGACAGTTAAGAGTAGATGGAAAACAAAAATTCTTTATGGGAAGGCTTGGAGAGCGAAGCAGAAGGCTCTAGAAATGAGATTCGGGACATTTTATGATGCTTATGATAATGCTGTCAAAATGGTTTCCACGTTGAGAGAGCGAAATCCTAGTACAGAGGCAACCGTCCAACTAGTAAAAATTCCTGGGCATCCTCAGTTTGCTGTGTTTGGCAGAATGTTCTTCTCATTCGCCATATGCATTGAAGCTTTTAAGTATTGCCGGCCAGTGTTGTGCATCGATGGCACATTTCTCACGGGCAAGTACAAGGGTGTTATACATACCGCAATAGGTGTGGACGGCAACGGACAAATCGTTCATGTTGCATTTGCCTTTGTTGAGAGTGAGAATTATGATAGCTGGTTATGGTTTCTGAGGCTGTTGAAAAGCGGTGTTGCGAAGGATAGGCCAAATGTATGTATTCTTCATGACAGGCACGCAGGTCTGTTGAAGGCAATCATGTCACTAGAGCAGCCCGCCGATGATGAACAAACTCCGTGGACTGATGTGCAGAGTCGATGGTGCATGAATATGTTTAAAAGACTATGCAATGTGAATCAGCAACGGAAGTATGAATTTTTATGGGAGAGGCTCACCGAATTCACGCAGAACCAAGTGAAAGAGAGAAGAGCTGCACAGGCGACGGCAGTTGCTGCTCAGGTGGCGGCGGCACAAGCGACAAAAGCCGAAGATTCAGAACCAGTAGGGTTGTGTGATTTGCCTGGAATTGATCCACCTGGAACAAAGAGGAAGAAATGAGCACGCATCCGGAATTTTGAAGAATGGATAGAGAAAGTACCGCCAGTGAAATGGTCTTTGTTGCACGATGCACATGGAGCGAGATATGGCATCATGACAACCAACCTTGCGGAGATATATAATTTTGTCCTTCGAGATAACCGTGGTCTGCCACTTACAGCTCTGGTCGAGAGGATTATGCATGGAACAATGAATTATTTCAGAGATAGACGTGTCGAAGCCGTGAATCATTGTCAGTGGTACCCTGGCACACCTTACAGTCGCAAGATAAGAACATACATGGAGAAGAAGACACAGAAGGCTCGGTTCCACAACGTGGTTTGAGTAGGTAATGAAGAAGCTAGGTATGAGGTGCGCCTGCCGACAAACAGATTTGGTGATAGCGTTCAGAGAACCCATGAGGTGTTCATTACTGACGGATATCCGCCAACTTGTGAGTGCACATGCAACAAACCCAGACTTCTTCACCTTCCATGCTCTCATGTGTTAGCAGTTTGTGGTCAGTTGGGCTTGCATGCAGCCACATTCGTGTCACCGTATTACATGAAGGACGCACTGGTTCAAACATGGACCGGTGAAATGAGAGGTTTCCGACTCGAAGCGGTGAAATGAGAGGTTTCCGACTCGAAGGTAACTTCAACACGGTTGAAGAGTCTAATAGAGAAATCATTGCTCATCCAGCAAACATGCGGACTAGTAGAGGACGACGTCAGACACGGCGCATCCGGAATGATATGGATGAGTCTGAAGCAGGTGGTTCCACTCGTCAGTATCTGCTATGCAATATGTTCGGCCACAAAGAGAAACATTGTACGAAATTCCCCCAAGGAGGCGCAACGGTACGTGGCCGAGGCACCCGAGGAGGAAGAGGGCGACCAAATCGTGGCTAGTATTGTGTTTTCAATCGTATTTGTAATAATTAAGTATAATGGGACGATGTTGTTTGTTCTAGGGTATCTGTTTTAATTCGTATTTGTAATAATTAAGTACAATGGGACAATGTTGTTTGTTTTAGGGTATCTGTTTTAATTCATATTTGTAATAATTAAGTACAATGGGACGAATCGGTGGCGGGAGAAATAGGTGGGAACGGCTCGCGGGAGAAACGCGCGCGAATCGGTGGCGGGAGAAAGCTACAGAAATGGGGAGAAATAGGCGAGAGAAATAGACGAAGATCGGCACCTTTCGGCATGGCCCGTGCCGATCGGCACGGCTAATGCCGAAACATGTTGTCAGCAGCAGAGTATGCGAAATCCATGCAGCCGTCGGTACGGCTAATACCGACGAGGGCTTTTCGGCACGGGCCGTGCCGATCGGCACGACTCACGCCGATGCTGTGCTATTTTTGAAATTTTCTAATTCCGTGCGCTAAAATCCAAATTTCTAATAAAAATTCGTATTATTTAAAAAAAAAAACTCTCCAGTTTCCATTCTCCACTCTCCCTTACGCATCCGTCGGGCAGCGGCAGAAACGGCGGCACGAAGCGCGGCATCGTGGGCGGTGAGCCTGCGTCTGTCTGTGCACTGTGCAGTGTGCAGTGTGCAGCCACCACACTCCACACTCCAACACTGGACTGCGGCACGCACTGCTGCGTCGGCGTCACCCGCTTCGTGACGACGACGACGAGTCGACGAGAGAGAGCTTCGTACTGGTAGTAGGCCTGCCGCCGCGAATCCCGAGGCCGTTGCTCGCCGCCGCGGCGCGCGGTCCCCTCCCTACTACGCCATGCGCGATGGGGGAAAAAAGAAGGAAAGATTCGGACAACCCCGTTTGGCTCCTCCGTTTGACCACCAACGAAAGTGCTTGTCGCAAATGACACCGTTATTCAAAGGGCGATAAAGGCCGTCACACCAGGTCCCAGTACGTTTAACCGCGGTGGAAGCCACATCGGGATACCGTGTTTGCCCTTGGGTTGGAGTATTTTCCCTTTCCACAGCTCCTCTGCTCGGCCATCCTCTTTCCACACCGAATACCTGTTTAATTAATATACTGTAATTGTTTTTTTAAAGGGCTGAGATGTTCTAGAAAACAACACAGTAGCCTAGAGAGGATATAGCGAACCGTAATTCTCCCGAGAATCGAGTATGATGCTCCACTCTCGCGGAGCCCAAACGGCCGCTCAAAAGCCTCTTGGGGTGTGTTAAACCGAAACTCGCGACGTTCAAAACTATTTTCTATCCAACGCGGCTAAACTTTTTGTCTGGTACGTCCTCCCACTTTTGAGCTTGGACGGTCCCCACGCCCTCCCGCTTGGACGGTCCATGGGTTACGCCAGACGCAAAGAAATATGATGCCACGTAGGCCGCCGACTCGCGAGCCATGCCTGTCAGGCTAGACAAAACCCCGTCCTCTATCCAATTCCTCTTCAAAAAATTATTTTATCCCACCTCGCTCATGGTGCCACCACCCGACTTCACATCTGCTTGCGCGTGATCGGTGTCCAAGCACGCGAAATCGAATGGTCTACCCTACTACGACCTCACGGGTGACAACAACCCCACATGGGCCTAGCCACGTCAAGGAGAAGGACAATGACGCAGGTCCAGCAACGGAGACGCCAACATCAGGGGAGGAGGAGGAGGATCCCTCCACCAGCTTCAACTACCGCCGCTACCATTAGATTAGGTTTTACGTTTAGTTTAAATCTCGTTAAATTCATTAAATATGCTAAATATTGTAAACTTCGAATATAATCCGTCAAATTTATATTTTGTAATTTTTTTTTGGATAACGACGACGTCCAATAACTATAAACTGTCCGGACCACGTCAAAATGGCCCATCCAGACAACCTTTAGGATGACAGTTTAGACGTACAAGTGGAGATGCTCTCAGAATCTCAGAATATGTAGTTTTGGGCGAAACTGAACCAAACGGATCATACAAAATCTTTCACCAACCCAAAACGGCTGAGGGCAAAACTGGAAAACGCAGGCTGTAATAAGCCTTGAAGTATTTTCCACTCCCAAGCAGAGTGCGAGCTTCAGACAGCCCAGCATCAGCAGCTGCGTTCAGACAGCTAATTCCATCCTCCCTCTCTTCTTCCTCCTCTACTAAACAAAACAGGAAACAATCGGCCGGGAGATCGAGGGAGCGGCGGCCGCAAGAAACAGCGGAGCACCCGCAAGCGCATCCCGAGCTCGCTCGCAGATCCAGCGCCGCCGGCCTCCGGCGGGCCACGCGCCGATGATGCACGGGGCGCTCGGCGGGAGCGGCGGCAGCGGCGGCGGCGGCCTGGGCGGCACGAGGGTGCCGACGTGGAGGGAGCGGGAGAACAACCGCCGGAGGGAGCGCCGGCGCCGCGCGATCGCGGCCAAGATCTACACCGGCCTCAGGGCCTACGGCAACTACAGCCTCCCCAAGCACTGCGACAACAACGAGGTCCTCAAGGCGCTCTGCAACGAGGCCGGATGGGTCGTCGAGCCCGACGGCACCACATACCGCAAGGTACTATTTCTACTCCTGCTTGCTCTCTCTCGCAATGGCTTCTCGGTCGATTCGCTCCGCCGGCCGATCTCCGCGAGCTTCTTTCTGTGGCTGACGCCTCGCCTCGGCGTGAGCTAGAGGTTTGCGGCGGCGGCGTGCTGCGGAATCTTGGCCGCGACTTCGATTTGCGTGCCTCTTCTTTGAGCGTGCTCGCTTGTTTGATCTGACTAGACTAGTTCTGCTCCCTCCGACACACGTGCTCGTTTTTTGCTTGGGATTTCGGCGGGTTGTGTGTGTCAGGGATTCTGCTTGTTTTGGAATGTGTATGCATTTTGTTCCGATTTTGTTGCTTCGGAGGATTGTTCTTGGATGCGTCAATTGCGATACCTCGAGGCTGATGGCTCTGAAGCAGGTTCTTCTTTGTTTTCTGCAGCGTTGTCGCAATTTAGGCTGCTCCCTGTTCTCAGGGTCAGGGGAACTGGAGCTAGATTTTAGAACGGGGAATGGAATGTGGCCTCCCCAGTTTAGCAACCCCTACAGTCAGAATTCATCCCAATTTGTTTTTAAAGCAAATGCTATCTACTGTGCTGCTCCTTGGGGGTTGCTTTGTTTTGTTGTGATTTAGGCAGTTCTGCCCCCAGGCCACCCCAAGCCAGGGGAATGGGAGCTAGATTTAGGAATGGGGAATTCGACCTGGCTTCCTCAGTTTAGCAACCTTCTGTCTTAGGATTTATAAAAGTGGTTAAATAGTTTTATAGTTGCATTCTTCAAAAAGTGAAAGTTCTATAATTAGGGGTTAGAAGGAAGAAAACATTGTGTTTCTTTGCCCTACATTTGAACTGATTGGAGGTGGGAAATTCTTTTTGCGATGGCCTGTTTTGCCTGCACGATCTTATAACCTCAAAAACTTGCATTAGTCGTCAACACTTCTGTATGTGTTTCACTGTGAACTATCACGTTTCTTACATCCATTGGTTGCTACAGTGCTATACGCTTTTGGGTAAAATGATGCAAGAGGAAGGTTCACATTAGAAAATCAATCAAGTATCCCATAATAATGCTGTATTCTTAAAATGGTTTTGCCGATCTAAAAATGGTCGCTATGGTGTTTCTGCACTCTGCACATGCTAGTATGCTACAATTGCTTTCAGCAACATAACTAGATACTTCACTGTGCATTTGTCTCTGGTGTCAACTTAATGCTGGTAATTGAGCATCTTGAGGAATACTTTGATCTATTCTGATCCTGCTACTGTAAAAAAATATGCGAGGCGTTCTCAATTAGGGGAAATTTTTGAATTAGATCGGGCTACTTTGAAATCAGATGGTGTTAAACAAAGTTAAAATGTGGGAATAGTAATATATCTTGCAGCATTTCTTTTAAGTTTACTTCTGTATAGCATGTTGTTTACGAAACATTCGACTGTAAATGCACTTCTCGTTCTGTTGTTTGGAGGTTCCATCTTTCTTTTCAGTTTCCGTCGGGTGAGAAACAGTCATTTTCATCTATGCAGCTGTTCTCCTGTTACTACATTTTCTTTGAGTTGAATAAATTGGATTGTTAAGTGTTCTTTTTGTCCATATTTCAGGGATGCAAACCTCCTCCACATACGCCTCCTGATCCAATTGCAAGGTCTGCTTCGCAAAGCCCCTGCTCTTCATATCAGCCTAGTCCACGGGCCTCATACAACCCAAGCCCTGCATCATCCTCCTTTCCGAGCTCTGGATCCTCTTCTCATATCACTCTTGGTGGTGGAAACAACTTAATTGGTGGTGTGGAGGGAAGTTCCCTTATCCCGTGGCTGAAGAATCTTTCGTCAAATCCTTCATTCGCCTCCTCTTCCAAGCTACCACAGCTTCACCATCTATATTTCAATGGAGGTTCCATTAGTGCTCCAGTAACACCTCCATCCAGCTCGCCAACCCATACACCTCGTATCAAGACTGATTGGGAGAATCAAAGTGTTCTGCCACCATGGGCTGCGGCAAATTATACTTCTCTTCCCAACTCCACACCTCCGAGCCCTGGTGGCCACCACGTTGCTCCAGACCCAGCATGGCTAGCCGGGTTCCAAATATCGTCCGCCGGACCCTCCTCGCCGACATATAACCTTGTTTCACACAATCCCTTTGGGATCTTCAATGCCAGCACATCAAGAGTGTGCACCCCTGGACAGAGCGGGACATGTTCACCGGTTATGGCTGATGCGCCCGCTCATCATGATGTTCAGATGGTTGAGGGGGCCGCTGATGATTTTGCCTTCGGGAGCAGCAGCAATGGCAACAATGAATTACCTGGATTGGTGAAGGCATGGGAAGGGGAGCGGATACATGAAGAATGCGGCTCGGACGAGCTTGAGCTCACCCTGGGGAGTTCACAGACTCGCGGAGAACCCTCCTGATCATGCTATTGCAGTGTATCGTCTTCGCCTGGGTTTATTCTTCAGATTTATTTGGCGGTGCTCTTCCGTTTTATAAGTTCAGTGTTTGTAGAAAGAGAGAAGGGAGTTCAGGGATCTATTATGGTCCTCTGCAGATGATATCCATCCTCTTTCAGTGGTCTGGACTCTGGACTCACTTTAGCTTATGCAACTTGTTAACTTCTTTCTTTCGATTTTTCTTCTTCTTTTAAATATGGGAAAAAATGTAAAATGTCGAGGGAAATGAATGCTTGCAGCAGGACGCCTTAGACATGTTGAGCAAATGGTGGCGTGTGGCAACCATTTTTCATCCGTAAAAAGTAGCTGCAAGTCCTTTGACATTCATGTGCTCTTGCAAACGAGTTTTAGTTGTCCTTAATATGACTGTTGTCGCTGTACTTGTTTCAGAAGTGTGTACATTTCGTGCGTGGGCCATTCATTGATTCATTGTGAACTTTGCTGATTAAAGTTTCTACAAGTGCCTTTGTTGGTCTTTGTTGAATCCTTTCAGCATTAGCAATAATTAGCTCTTTGCTACTATAGTTTTACCAGTTTATTGATGATGATGATTATTATTATTTGCGTCTCCATTCTACCGTAGGCAAGTTTTATCTTATATTTGCAATTGGTTTTCCCCTGATTGCACCTGTCTTTTTTCTTTTCTTGAAATGTGCAGGCTGTCTAGTTTTTGTTTTGGATCTATTTTTCACTTAATGTTTTCCGTACATTTTCTTAGATTTTGGGGATGTTTACACAAAGTAGCACTAAATTAAGCACTTGCGTCCCCTCATAGTCAAGGACAATCTGGCATGATCTATTCTTGTTTCTGCCGCCGTCATTTCGCCCTGCCTCTTGATGCCGTCACCATTCCGGACCATTCCACCATACTCCATAGCTCAATCCCAACACCCCAGCTAATGATCGCCAAAAAAAGATAGCGCATCAGACATTAGTACGCGAAGATTCTCGCAACACATCATTCTGTTAGGTGACAGTTAGTAGAACAGTGTTTGATTTTCTTTATAACGCACACAGTTGTGCATGACCAAGCGATGAACATGCAAAAGACAGGCCAGCGGAAAGGATTCTTTGTGCAACGGTTTCACTCGTACAAGGATTATTCTCAGGCAGACAGTCGGATCGGAGGTCTGGAATCTAAACCAGCAACCTCTTGACCGACAATCTTTCTTCATAGTAATAACTATAATTATCCAACTTATATTGAGTGTTAGCAGCTTTTTTGATGATACGGCCAGCTTTTGGTGCCATCATGTCAAATCTGAATCCGATTAGCACGTCCATCCATGTTTGTCATCATAGAACTGGTCAGGAGGCAGCGAGCTCTACAAAGCTGGTCGCAGCCGCAAGAAAGGTCTCGGGTACATTTACGACATCACACTGTATCTATTGTCATCATGATAGCATAGCCGGGAAATAATAACACTACAGTGCATTGTCCGTCAGAGCGAAATAAATTATACCATCACAGTTCACAGGTTTCAAACTGGAACAAGTGCTGCTGTACAGATTATGGTCACTTTTCCAAGAAAGCTTTAGGTCCTTTTGCTATGCTCTGACTTGCTGTGATCTATGCAGATGTTCCCAGCATCGTCGGGAAGGAACATAAACACAACAAGTATTGAACAAGATATTTACGTACAAGTATAGATAGTATCATACAACAATATGATAAGCTGACGGCAGCAGGTTCAAAACTGATAAACGGACGAGTGACTGTTTATGTATGTTGCAATGATATGATGTCACACAAGTGTCAAAGGTAAACTTGAGGAATATTTTCTTTCCTTTCATTTCTCACGCAATGGTTATTTACAACATTTACATAGTAGTTTCTGGCACTGGTTATGACGCGCCAACGAATGGCAAACTGTACAGTTGCTTAACCAACACCGAGGGATAAGCAAAGAAGCAAATTACCTAGAGACGGCCGAGAGGCATGGAACAGAGGGCACAATGTGTGTCAGAACATAAAGACGGGGACTAATTTTTGATTTTCTCAAATAGTATAGACAGGGCCTTGTAGAGAGTGGCGGCAGCAGGTGGCCTGGCCACTGCACCAAGAAGGATTTCTGATGCCTTAACTGGACCGCCATAAAATCGGGCATTTTCCGAGTTTCGAGTTGATACCACGCTTCCATTGAGTGCACATCCAACAAAGGCACCTGCCAGAAAAGGTGAACAAAAACAAGAAATTTGTGAGTGTGGATGACCCATCGAATAGAGTTTCCAGAACTATTCATCATTGTCACCAATTGTGTAAGTTTATTAGTCCAAACCAAAGTTAGAAAAAAAACTACACTCAGTTGGAAATCAATATGCATCCAACGCTGCAGACATCATTTATCAAAATGATGCTGATTGGAAACTAACCAACATGATGGAATCAACAATACCTGTTTAACGTGATATAACGAGATTGTGCCCAATAATGTTAAATACTATTGTGGCCTGTTTTAAATAGAAAAATGGGACCCTGCATAGTAACATCTACTGCAAGAACTAGCTGGTACTCAAGAAAAGATGTTTCCATCTTTTTATCGCCATGACTTTTAAACTTAACAAGGAAACTAAAAGAGTATTGTCAGGGACAGTTTTGGACAGATAAGTCTGAAAGAAGATCCATTCTGTTCAGCTGCTGATAATTTTAACCATACCTTTGCTGCAGCTGTACGTGTAACACGCAGCATAACCACCATCACCGGCACGAAAATCAGCTTCTGCAACCCGTCCAAGATGACCAGCAGAAGCACCAATGCCAGCCCCAAGCGACAGATGTGCCTTTCCACTGAATGTTCTAATGGCATCAGTGTTCCTCAGAACAATGATAAAGTCAGCTAACTCACCTCCAGCCTGAAAGGTACAATGTGGGAAAATTTCATATGCTATTAAGATTTGGCTATAGTAATAACAAGCTTTATATATACTCGAGAGGATACTGACCTGAACTCCATATCCAACACCACAAGTAGATATGGCTGAAGGAGGCGACCAGGTACCATCAGCTCTACGAGCAATAACCAGCCCAGTACCAATTTTGTATGTGACCATCATTCCAACCTTTGCTACAGTAATTATAGCAAGTCCTTTTGCTTGTCTGAGAACTGAATCGGGGATGGACTTCTCCGGATTCAGCTTCCCAACCTAAAAATTGCATCCATGTTTTGCAAGTTTGGTGAGTGATATTCTGGTTGAACCCATATGACTGGATGAACAAGCAGCTAGCATTTCAAGTTCTAAACCTTATTTCAACCTCGACTTTTGTTAACATATTATCGGCTTCAATGCTTCTGTAGTAGATTTTGGCACAAAGATAACTTATTTTATTGTAGGAAGGAGAGGCGGAACTTGAATGTGCTAATGTTATATAATGCTGACAGGATTGGATTTATTTTAGACCAGGAAGGGCTTCCACGAATGGCTGTACATGTCATGTAACTTGTGTGTATAGAAACAATGATCTGACAATCTTTTGGGAAGTATGCATGTAGAAAGTATAACCTTGTGGATAACATATCCTCGATGATATAGGCACTATAGGTTAATGAAAACAATATTTTCAGTCTAACAGAAAAAAGGGAATGGAAAGGCTTTAGAATAATAATGACTGGGTTGAGAGTTAAGTTAAACTGTAAAATGAGAAACCACATAGCGTTATCGCCATCCAACATTGGTCAAGTATGTTGGGACAAGAAAAGATGGATCTGCTAAGGCTAGGAAGGGTTTTGGATGGATTCATCTATCATTATATTTTTGGGTGGTTCCTCGTTCCTACTCATTAGCAGGGTGATACGGATGTAAGATGTAACCCAATAGATGATGCATAATCCAGTATTCGTCAACTACTGGTTGACCAGAGAGAAGTTTTGGATAGGACACAAAGTTTAACCATGGTTTCTTAGAAATCGGTGAATATACAAGAGAACACAGGTAAAAAAGAACAACAAGCAAGTAAGCAACCAAATTAGTGGGCATAAATAGGTACTTCAGTTACAGTAAAGGCATACCTTACAGTACCCATGAATGGAATTTGCAGCCTTGTATATCTCGTACTCCATCGTGTGTGCCCATGGGATGTTTAACCATGACCGCAAGGTGCTCAGGTCTGTCAAATCAGTAGTCGGAATTTGGCAAGCACGACTGATCTCGTTCATCAAGTAAGGCTGAATACACTCAAGCCGTACTCCACAAACATCACAGACCCTTTGAGGATCAGCAGTTCCAAATTTTGGAGGCATCAAGCTTCTACCTTTTGAACAGCCGCCACAAAATATCCCACCGCAAAAACGACAATGATGGCGGGAGCAAATTATTGGATGGAACCTCGCTCCACAAAGCATGCAAGAGGGAGCAGCACTATCAGGCAGCCACTTTGTGGGTTCTGCCTTAAGAAGAGCGTGTTCAGAACCAACACTGGCCTCTGCAAGTGTTTGAGACTTATCCTCTAAAGCCGCTTGAAGAAGGAAATGTGAAATTACAGACATGCTATGCCTTCCAAAATCATACGATGCAACAGATAATAATTTATCTCTTCCCGCAACAGCCATGTCAGAAACCACATCCCACATTGTCATCTCCCTGATGTCCTCATCTATATCCCATTCTTCTTCTATGAAATACCCACTGTTTGAGCCAAAACCCTTTTGCCACTCCTCATGATCATGTTTTGTCATCGGTGGAACAGAAGGAGGTACCCACACGTCAGTTTGTTCACGAAGTGTGCAATCATAATAGGTGTTTTCTCCTGCTTCCTTTGAGGCAGTCATTTCACCATTGCACTCATAAACATTGACAACACCAAGGCTGTCATCCACGTCGTTTCTGTCAGGATTATCTTTTGTCCCTTGCTCACATA
Organism: Poa annua; assembly: GCA_026929855.1. Lineage (NCBI taxonomy): Eukaryota > Viridiplantae > Streptophyta > Magnoliopsida > Poales > Poaceae > Poa > Poa annua. Next base: position 88,195,143 of record CM049430.1, read on the forward strand.
TGTGGGTTCCCTGAGTTTCAGAAGACATGACACCACGATTAATTTGGATGGGTCCACGATAAATTTGGACATAATAAATTAGAAAAGAGAAAGAGGTCTGGTCGACTCGGTGCTACTATTATAGTAAGGAACTTCCAATCATTGGATCATGGTTAAGGAATTGATTTCCAAAAATATGCGCCTCATGCTTCTAAACATAGAAGATAGTAGATTTATATCCCCATATTTCCTTGTAGAGTGACATATGGATAAAATATACCGCTCTCCATTCAGCAAATAAACTCACATACAAAAGAGTCCAACGAATTGATGGCCCTTCTCACGACTTGTTCAGCTAATGTGCCAATGCTACTACTATTCTACTAATCATTCGAGAAACTATCCAATTGCAATCTAGTCCAGATACAATCCATCACGCAACTCAGGTACTCCAATCTACAGATAAAGGGAACGAATTTCGAAGAGGGGGAGAAGAGCTTCGATTACCTCCTTGGGCTCATCGTCCCACCTCACCGGCGGGTCGCCGCAAACCCTAGCCTCGCCGGCGGGTGCCGCGTCGCCGAGCTGCGGGGGCTCGAGGTCGTACGGCTCGATCGAAGGGTACAGGTGATCGGCCCCCTCCATGCCGCAGAGGGATCAGCGGCGAGGCTTGGCGCTGGATCGAATGGCGCGGGAGTTCAGAAGAGGATTCTGGCTGGGGGAGAAGGCTTAGGATTTGGGGCTTTTTGGATTGGATTTCGTAAGGAAGGAAGGAAGGAAGATGACGAGTTGGAAGCTGGAGAGGAGAACGGGAGAAACAAGTTAAAATTCGAAGCAACGTGTATACTCCTACTACAACAATTGTGTTTGCGTGTAAAAATAAATAAATGAAAAAATAATGTAATATATATTTTGTTTTGCGTTAAGCCCCTCGTGTTTAAGGACTATTTATTTTTGTTTGCTGCACGGTGCCAATCATTGGTGGACCCATATCGACCGGGCACAAAGCTTACAATTGTTCTCAGAACACTATATTTTGTAGCAAATCAAAGATCACTTCTCAACTTCCTCAGCAAACCGAGAATCATGTTCAACTCTCCTATCAAACCGAGTTTGAAAGATCTATTCAAGTTCTTGTTTCTGGAGTTAGATGTGGAAAAAGCTCCAACCCTAGACGCCTTTGGGTCGCTCCCAGGTGACCTGGAGGCACCCACACAGTTGTCGCCACAAACCACCCTCATCGTTCCTATGCCCCTCGCTGCTGCTAGAGGAGGCCGTTCCATGACGGACGACAGCAGGGGGGTTTCCCCCCTAAAATCTGAATGCGTATCACCCCAAAAATCCCACCAGTTCCCCCATCTTGTCATGCCCCCCCCCCCCCCCCCCCCAAATCCTTCCTCCGCCCACACAGATTGTTGCTCCCCTCCTATGGCCCATCATCGTCCGTTGGAGGGCGGTCGTCATCGGATCTGGTAGACTGCTACGACTCCGGCCTGGTGTAGCCTTCAGTGGCTCCTTTGGCCTCGATGCCCCTTGGGCTCTTGCTCCGGCCTCGCGGGAACGCAGCCAAATGCCCCGGCTATGCACTGAGTTAAACATGTCTAGTGACAGGGTTAGTGTTAGTGTTAAAAATGGCTCAATTAAATTAAATGGTCAATTTGAGTATTTTTTATTTTTATAAATTATTGAACAAATATTTCAAATCTTTTTTACAAAAATTATGAAAAATAACTGTGGCGCCATAGATAAGAATTATCTGTGGCGCATCAGGTGGTGCGCCACAAATAAGAACTAATCTATGGCGTGGAGCTTGTGGCGCACCCTCGGTGCACCACAAATAAGCTTTTCTGGGTTAGCGAGGAAATCTATATGGACCAACCTAGTGGTTTTGCGGTGAAGGATGTAGAGAGAAATGTGTGTAAGTTGTTAAATCGTTGCATGACCTAAAACAAGGACCTTAGCAATCACATGAGAAGTTTGACAGACTCTAACTTCTACAAGCTTTGTCATTAATGGGACTGATAGGTGTGTTTATCAGCACAAGGATGGGGGCAAAGGTGCTATATTATGTTTATATGGAGATGACATACTGATATTTGGTATAAACATTGATGTGATCAATGAGGTCAAAGTATTTAATATCATCTTTGACATGAAAGATCCGGTAGAAACTGATGCGAAATCGGTTTGGCTTTATAGACAACAAGATTCCTTTTAACACCTCCAATGTGAAACTTTAAAAGAACAAGAAGAAGTGTGTAGTTCCATACGATCATGATATATTTTAGATCTCGTTATGAAATTGCCTATTTTTTTAGGTTTAAGGCGGTCGAATTCGCCGTCCGATTAGATAGAATAGAGTGTTATGTATGGAATTTAGGGCTAGGAAAAATTCCCTTTACAAGCGAAACAACAAAAACTAGTCTCCAGAATCTTGCGTGTCTCCAACTCCTCCCACACCAAATCCGCCACCTCCGAAGCCAAGGTTGTCACATTGCAGAAGGTCCTCCTTTTCCTCTCCTTCCCTATCTGCCACACCGAGCGGATGATGGTCTCACTAGCCGCTCTCGCGGTCTGGTGTGAAAAAACCACAAGAGTACGGCCTGACAACAACGAACCTCGATCAGCAACACCCATATCTCCCATCCTAGCAGCAGCTCGACACCCCATGTTGGTGACACAAACATGAGCTCCACAGGCACAAAAAGCATGTAACATCCCAACATTTTTGGAATGTTCAAAAATCACTAAAATTTAAACTTTTGTTTTGATTAAAATAAAATATTAAATGCATAAGAAAACTAACTATAAAAGACTTCAACCAATTTGAAAAAGTCTATTATTTCAAAATTCCCAATGTGTCATTATTTTCAAAAGTTATTTCCAATTAAACATTACATTATCCATTGTATTTCAAAAACCTTAATATGTAATTTGAGAAATGTTTTATAAAGTACAAACCATTTTATTTTAAGTAAACAGTTTACTTATAAGTAATTGATTTCAACCACTTAGCCTTAGCTATAAATAAATTAAAATAATAATTACAAGTGTTATTTTAAACTATTGAAAACATTGTCTATTTGTCAGAAGATTATTATTCATTTACCTGGGTTCAAAACATAATTTGGATATTACAAGTCTATAGTTTATAACTTAAAACCTCATAGATTTTATAATTACTTAACAACCCAAATAAACATTTCATGAGCTTAAAGGATTTTCATTTATTTTCAAAACCTAAAATGACTTTCATGAATATATTTTCTATATAAGAAATAAATTAAATAAAAAATCTTTTCCAAAGTTGTTATAAGGTTTTCAAATGAATTATCATAATATAAAATATAATGGTGCACAAAATATTTTGAATTAAAAATGAATACATTATATTTCCCTTCATTTCAAATAAATGTGTGATGTTATTTAATATTGTACTAAAGAAAAAAATTATTTAATATTGGAAAATGAGTTTAAATAACTTAATTTTAAACTTATATAAGTGTTGTATTTTTATAAAAAAAAATTAGCCAAAAACAAAATTATTGAAGTCATGTTTTCAAATTTGACATTAAGTGGGAAATTTGCAATTAATCAATAATTCAAAATTTTGATTTTTGAAAGTGTTCAAAACATGCCCACAACTGGTTTAACACAAAGATTTTGTTTTTACAAATTTTTAGAAAATGATTGACTTCATTTGGAATTATAAATCAAAAGTTATTAAGGAAATAGAAAATCAGAAAATCAGAAAAGGAAAAAGAAAAATCCCTGACAACGGGACCCACCTGTCATGTGAGGTTGTCTTCAACCTCCAGCCGGGTTTCACGCCCGAAACGGCCGGCGATTCCCCTCATCAATCCGAGCGATTTGCGTGGAATTGATGTCCAACGTTTGGCCCTTTTAAAAGCCCTGCTCCTCCTCTCTCATTCCCCTCTTCCCCCTCTTAGAACCGTGCCCCCAGGCCGGCAAAAACGCTCGCCGGAGAAGCTCCAAGCCGCCGCCACGATTTGTCGATTTCGGCGAGGTAAGCAAGCACCCGGGCCCAGACCCCTCCTATCCTTCTCGCCGTCCTCGCGCGCACCTTCCTAACCTCATCCCCGACCTCCCTTCGCAGCTAAACAGGAGGGGGAAGATGAGCTGAAGCTCGCCGACGCCCGAAGCACATCGGCCACATCCCCACGCCCCTCCGAGACGAACTCGGCGCCTCCACCGAGCCCTTCGCCTCCGCTGCGGCCAGACGCACCTCGCCGTCATCTCAGCTTCGCCGGGGAGCCACTGGACCGAGAGATCCTTCCTCGCCCGAGCCCCGCCGTCGTCGGCCTCGTCTCCGGCGAAATCCCGCCGCCCGCTTTTGGTCAAATCTCGGTGAGCCGTGCGATCAGTTTTTAACGCCCACGATTAGAATCATTTAAATCGAACCGGTACGCTGACGTGGCATGCTCCGTCAGCGCACAGTCAGTGCCTTGTCAGCGCCGCGTCATCGACACGTCATCGCCAGCGCGGAAATATTTTATTTAATTAAATTAAAATTGGCAGTTTTATAGAAAAGACCCTACAAGTTAGATCTATCATAACTTTTTAACTACTTATCCAAATGCAAATATTTTTACATGATTGGAAAGCCCTTGACATGTAGAATATTTTGGATCTTCCAAAATTCAAATTTGACTTAGTTTAAAATATTCAAATTTCAAATGGTGAATTTGAGTATTTTTGTCATAACTTTAAATCTGTAAATTCAAAAATTGCAAATAAAATTGTTTTAGAGACTTTGGAATATTTGTAAATTGATGCCACTGCTATAAAATATTTTTGAGTAATATTTGAATGAATTCCTAGTTATATATTTAATTTGAATAGTTTCAGTATTTTCAACATAACTATTAATAGAAATATTATTTTTGATTTAATCAAATTGCTATAAATTTAATTAAATGCCCCCTGTCTATTAACAATATTTATAAAATTTTGTTATACAAATTTAATCATAGAAAACTTTAATCTTATAATTATTCGTTTTATTATATTTTCCAAAAATAGAAATTAATTAAATTGCATTAGCATAATTGTTCATGTGATTAAAAAAGTTGCATTTCATGCATATCATATTTTATTTTGTAGTTATATTTCCCATAAGAAAGCTCCTTCCCCATTTTCTCTAAGTTAGGATTATTTTTAAACTTAGTATTTTTGGTAAAAGTGCTATGCACTAGACACTTAGTATTTTCAACATGGAGCTAGAAGACCAATGAAGGACTTAGCCAAACAAGACTTCAGAAGTACCTCCCAGGAGCAGAAGCACTTAGAAGAAAAGTCAAGAAGAAGTTCATGAAGACCAACCAGAAATATTTTCTAAGTCTTGCTCCCTCTTTCTTTCTTTTCTCCCTTCCTATCTGAGACTTCATGAAGACTAAGTTAATCCCAAGACCAGCCTCTGTGATACAAGAAATCATCAAGTCTGAAGATTATTCCAGTCTACCAAGAATTCAATCAAGACATCACCAAGGAGAGTATTACAAGTCTGGAGATGAAGCCTGGAGGACAACCACATATTATAACGGAGAGCAAACGTTCGTTGTTGAAAAGAGTTTGTGAACAACGACAACATTCAAAGGCAAGTGGCACACCCCCATAAAAGTCCTATTATTTTTCTATGCATGAGTAGATTATTTTCTATAAGCATGTGTAGGATAGTATTGCTATGCAAGCCATGTTTAGACCTCCTTATTCCTGTGTCTAGGTTCCTATGAAAATACTTAGTAGAATTGTGATGCTATGCAAAACTATTTTTGATGAAATGTTAAATTCTACTAAGTTATAATCAAACACCTAGGTGGAATTGGTTGCTTGGCTGTATGAGTTGAGTGTTGTCCCCAGGGGATTTACCTGTGGGATATTCACTTGTGGATGGCCACCCAGGAACAGAGGAATCTGAAAAACTCCGAGTAAAGATTGCTTCTCGTGCATCCATTGCCAATATGGGCTCTGGCTTGATCAACTAAGCTGCGTGGACTCGCCCCGGCCTGACAGGTGGAGGTAGTGGTTTATAGGTGGAGCGCGTCAGGCCAGAGTGGGAGGGAAAATGCTTCTGAAAGATCTCGTCTCATTCTTCTCCTTTTCCTTATCACAAATGGTGTGTAAAGGATAGTTTGGGGTGAATGGATACAATGGTGAACATGCAATTGAGCAGCTGAACGAGGACGTCAAACAGAGGATTCCACCATTCCAACTTCAGAAATAAAACTTGATGGGTGAACAAGGGAAGATGAGATTTATGGTTTTCATGCCATACTTGTCTTGATTTGAAGAAAGTGTTTTCCAAAGAGATAGGAAAAATTGGCTTTATTCAAAATAGCCTTGAACTCCACCAGCCAAATATGCATATAGTCTTTAGAGTTATTCCATTAAGTGTCCACCATAGTGTCACTTGCCAGACTCCATTTTTAATGGAATCTGACCCACTCTGTAGCAAAATTTTATTTGTTACAGGTTATTCAAATGACGAGTGAGGTTTCGTTAAGGGATTTCGAGTCTACAACCAACATGTTTTCGCCTGTGGCAACATGAAGTTGTTGGAGACCCACTGCTATTGTATTTCCGTTGTGTACTTTTTCGATGCTAGCTTTATGCTATGCAACTTGTATCGAATATTTTGTAAGACTCCATCATCGATGTAATAAAATTGATACTTTGTTGTGATATTACATCGTAAACTGTGTATGCAAACGAATCGATCCAGGGATTTGCACTATACACAGGTATATGCCTTAATTTAAGTGCAGGTACGCTACAAAGTACCTCCTCCAAACATTTTCCAGGAGGAGTGCCCAAACATCATAAGCTTCATCATCAAGCCACCCCCGACGACATCTGCCGCTCCATCCTGGTCACTGACGCCGTCTTCTTCTTCATGGTCTTCTTCATGGCGAGGACGAGGTCGTCGATGGCCGCCACCGCCTGGTCCGAGAAGGGATGGTCTGTGATATCTAATAAGGCCATGAAGTCTTCTCGCCGGCGCCCCGAAGGGTGGGCCTCATCAGGCAGCGAGCCGAGACGGCGCGCCACGGTCTCTCTGCCCAGCTGCTCGATGTTGGCACCTTTCGGATGCAGCTTGGCGAGCCTACCGCTCCTCCACACGGACGGCGCCGCCACCTCCCTCTCAGGGGCCGACGTCGTGACCGGCGTGCCCAAAATGGTGGCCGCAAGAGGCACCGTGATCTGAGTGATGAAGCTCGACAAAGGGCACAAAGGTGCACCCACCTCCACCACCTGCTGCCCAGGTCTAGTTCGCACCGTCGAGGCGGTGCCCATCTCAAGTGTCTGCCCGACGTCCTTCTCCACAACGTCTTCCCCCTGACCGGACAACAGGGCGGAGCCCACACTGGGAACGACATTGCCCTCCCCTTGGTGCTCCCTCACCTTGTCGTCCATCAACACCACCTCCCGAGCCAGCTCAGCGAGACGAGGAACCAGCTGCTGCAACATCGCATCAGCAACCTCATCTGTGTTGACAATCCCACCATCGCTCAAAGGATCTCCAACCTCCCCAAGATCAACCAGCAACATCCGGCCAGCCCGCTCGTTCTCCTCCGAGAGCACGCCATCTACTCCCTCCCTGTAGCATCGTAGACTGGCTAGCATCACCTCGTTCGCCATGGGGTAGCACACGTCCCGCTCCGGGCTCACCATGCCGAAGGTGTCATCCTCCAGCCTGCCCACTAGTTCTTTTGGCGCCATGACCACGTCGTGGAAGGAGCGGAGCGGCGAGATGACTGCCGAGCTGAAGCGCCTCTTGGAGGTGGGCGGTGGCGAACAATGTCGATGAAGGCTAGTCGGCCGCAGACCATCAGGAGGCTCCTCGCAGCCCCTGACCAGGTGCCCCTGCCTCCCACAACGCCAACAAACCCGAGGGTCGCTGCAGGACGCGGCGCGGTGTCTTGAGCTGAGGCAGCGGAAACAACGGCCTCGCATCCTTCGCAGGAAAGTTGCACGCCGAGCCAAGCTTCCAGGCGCCTAGTTGGCTGGGTCGCCGTCCCGTGGCCGCACCTGCGTCGTGCCCCACGCACCCTCGTCCTGGGTGATCTTGGCGCCGCCGTCTTGCTTCTGGCCCACGATCGGGAGGCGCGGCGTAGAAGCCAAACTAGCCGGAGCAACAAGGCGCCCCCAACGGCTCCAATCCACGAAGAGAAGGCGCGCGGCCGCCGCACACGCAGCGACCCAGGGTGCGGAGGCAGGGGCGTCTCTCCACGCGCCCAGGATCCAACATCAGCGCCAGCCGGAATCTCGGCTGAAAACGGGGAGGAGCGTCCCCTAGCGGAGGCGGCGCCGCACGGGCGAGCCGACCGAGCTGCAGGGATCCGCCGCCGGATTCCCAAGCTCTGGACGTCCGCGTCGCCGGTAGACCCGATGGAGCGCCGCCGGCCGCATCTGGGGAAGAAATCCGCACCTCCGTGACCTCCTCGTCGGCGTCCTCCGCGCAGTCCGCCCAGAGGAACGTGCAAGGCGAAGGGGAGAAGGTGGGTGGCGCCGACCTGCGGGGCTACGGGGTGGAGACGGTGGTCGGAGCGGCCGCCGCCCTGGTCGCCTCCCGCGGGTCGGGAGCGCACATCAGGTTTTCCCCTCGAGTAAGGTCTAAGACCACTAGTGGAAAAAGGACTTTACGTCCAGACTATCAGTCCCGGCCAGGTTTGCGGCCGGTACTAGTGTGGCATCTGTACCGGTCCAAACAGCGAGGGGCGAGGGGGGGCAGCAGTACCGGTTCGTAGTGACCTTTCGTACCGGTTGGAGACACCAACCAGTACTAAAGGTCTTGGGGAATCAAGTGCGGTAGGACAAGCACCTTTAGTACCGGCTGGTGTCTCCAACCGGTACTGAACTGGTCACTGTACTTAGAGCTTCTCCCACCCCCGAGCCACACACTCCATTTTTCAGCTCGAGCACACACTCCATTTTTGCTCTCTTACCTCTCCCAAGAGCTCTAGTTCACCACATTTTTCTCCAACATTTGTCTAGATTGGTGGCACATCTATCTACACAAGGGTGAGCACCTTCATCTACTCCTCCGGCGTTTCAAGTTTAGCTCATTTGCTTGCTAGTTTAGCTCATTTTTTTGGTTGTGCTAGCAAGGTGTTTGATGAAATGCTTAACTTAGGCATTTCATTTGTTTTATATGCATTTTGATCTCAAATTAAAATATGATTTGTGGTTTTTTCTAGTGTTGTTTCGTCCACTTTCTCACCGTCGTCGATCTCCCGCGTCGTCCCATCACCGACACCACCTCGGTGAGCCTCTTGTTTTTTATTTTATTTTAATAACTCTTAGTTCTAGAATTATTGCTTGTATAATTTTCTTATTTGTTTTTTGGTATATATAGTGTCATGGTTTTGACATCTGTCCACACCGGCTCTCGCCCGCTCTATTATTCGGATGTGGAGGTAGTTGAGTCGGAAATTCCAACCGACCCTATTGTCGAGTTTTTTGTAATAGAAAACAATGATTTGAAAGAAAAATTGAAAATAAGTGAAGGTCTTCGTCTCGAAGAGAAGATGAAATGGGAGTTTACGATCGCCGACGTCGTCGATGATAACAAGATCAAGATGGAGGCAATGCGATTCGATCACGAGATCAAGATGATAACCAGGTCCCTAGTAGCCTCTACTAAGACTAGTTTCGTTGCGCGATTGATGATCGAGGTTTCCCGGTCATGGGGCATGGCGCCGGTCGGCAATGGGAGTCATGTCGTTGGAGAACGATGTGATGGACATACCCAGATTTGGAGAACATAGTCGCTACGCCTTTGACCGTGAGATCAACTCTTATTGTTATTCCTGGAAGATACTTTGATTGCACCAAACGTCGTATCTTATTTAGTATGACAATAACGGTGATACTTTTGGGTATCGGAAAGGAGTAGTTGAGACGAGGGGTCAAGAGCGGGATTTGCCAGTCCGCGTAGCAGGATAGATACTCTCGGGCCCACTCGGTGAGGTCATGTCTAATGAGCTTGCAAGCATGTGACTAGGTCACGGAGACATGAGATCATGAACGAGTAGAAGATAGCGTCGTCGGTGACGAGGTCGGGATTAGGTATGGAGATATCTATGGAACGACGCTCGGACGTGCTAAGTATCGCTATGGCAAAAGGTTTAAGACTTTACGTTCAGGTTTGATAGATGAAAGTCATTCGTTATATCTCAGGGATTGATTCATGGGGTCCAGGCCTACGAGTTAGTCGTTGATCATTGAGGAGTCTTGATCATACCTGATATTATATCGAACCGCTAGGGTAACACACTTAAGGGGTTTCGACAAGACAACCGGAAAGGAAGGAGATCACCCGGAGCGTCCCGGGAGGGGTCCGATGGAGATCGGGCAGCGCCGAAAGAGTTTTCGGAGCTAGGAAAAATTATATATATTATGTTTGATATTAATTAGTGTAATTAATATGCAAATATGATTTTATATATTTATTTTCGAATTTATTTAGGCTGATTTTCCTAAATGGGCCTTCTGGTCAAAAGAAGGCCCAAGAGGGGAAAATTCCCAAGGGGAATTCGGTGGGGGGCTTGGGGGCCGACCCAAGTGGGCCAAGGGGCCCACTAAGGGGCCGGCGCACCCAGCCATGCCGCACCAGGCATGTGGGGGTTAGTCCCACATTGCCTGGTTAGCAAGTTGGCTCCCCCCTGGGAGCCTATATAAGAAGGGGCACCCCTGGCCTTTTAATTCACCAATTAATTCCTGATTTCTCTCTCGATCTCGTGGTTCCCAAGTTGGAGCCGCGCCGAGCTGCGGAAGGGGGGGATCTCTTCCACCATAGCCTGCTGCCGTGCTGCTGGTGTTCCGGTCCAAGTCTGCCGCTGCTCGTCCTGGACTGGAGCTTCGGAGGCCGTCGTCTCCACCGTACGTGTGCGACTCCCTGCGAGGTGTTGCGCTAGCGGTACTCGGAGGCCTGCTTCCTCTACACGACCTTGAGGTCGGCTTCGTCGGTCTTCATCGACAACGTTTGTGCGGGAACGTAATCCCCGCTTTCGGTCTACAAGAGTACGTATTCCGATCTCCGTTCGTACTACTATATCTGCATAGAATGGATCTTGGCATGCTTTTAGGATATCGTTTGTAGGAAATTTTTTGTTTTCTGCACACGATCCCCTTCAGTGGTATCAGAGCCGATCTATCATAGATATAGTTGTACGCTGTTAGAACCCGTGCTCTGCACGGGGGCACCGTTGCTGTTATTTGCTACCCTCTAGCGTGCACTTGTGTATTCCAGCGGCATTGAGTTGATGAAGCGGCCCGGACCGACTTTACGCGTACGCTTACGCGAGACTGGTTCCACTACTGACATACGGCTTGTACCGTATATGTGGCTTGCGGGTGTCAGTTTCTCTCTCTTTACTTGGTCTTCGCATTTTCAATGGAGGGCCCGAAAGGGATGCTTAAACATGCAATTATTGGATCGTTGTTGTGGTCATAAGATTCGTAGGTATGAAGCGGTTCTATTTACGAAAGCCCCAAGCCACGTAAAACATGCAAAAGATAAAGTAGAAGCGTCTAACTTTATTTTGCAGGGGCTATGTGATATGGTCAAGGTAGGTTTATTAAATTGTTTATAAACTGCGGGCGCCAAGAAGACCATGGCGCAATGGACTATATCACATTGCATTACATTTGATGTTTTGTGTGCATCTTATTTTGTGTGATTGTGTGTATACATTAGTTACACGACGGTAGCTGAATCAGATGATCCCTTCAAAATACCACTAGTGTTCCCCCTCCAACGCGCACCACCAAGAAAGTTCTACGTTATGAGGCAGGCCGTGATGATCGGGTGTCAGACATCTCGTCGTTCGCATACAGTGGGTGTAAGCCATGTTGCGCAAGCGTCAGCGTGGAGGTCTTTGGTGGCGAGCTTAGCATACTCAGAGGTATGGCCTCGGAACAGGAAGATCGAAAGGTCGATTTTGTCTACTCTTGAAGTGGCGGAATTTTTTTGTTTTCTGCACACGATCCCCTTCAGTTAGAGGATCACAAAAAAAAATTGTACCCATGTGTCGAAGATGACCAGAAAAAGTTGGGTACCACGCTGGATTTGTTGCAATGGAAGGCTGAGAATGGTGTATCGGACAAGGGGTTTGAAAAGTTGCTGAAAAAGATAAAGAAGATGCTTCCAAAGGATAACGAATTGCCCGATAGTACATACGAGGCAAATAAAATTGTCTGCCCTCTAGGATTAGAGGTGCAGAAGATACATGCATGCATTAATGACTGCATACTCTACCCGGTGAGCGGTACGAGAATCTGAATGCATGCCCGATTTGCGGTGCACTGCGGTATAAGATTAGGCGAGATGACCCCGGTGAAGTTGAGGGCGAGCGCCCCAGAAAGAGGGTTCCTGCCAAGGTGATGTGGTATGCTCCTATAATACCACGGTTGAAACGTTTGTTCAGCAACAGAGAGCATGCCAAGATGTTGTGATGGCACAAAGAGGACCGTAAGAAGGACGTGATGTTCAGACACCCCGCTGATGAGTCACAGTGGAGAAAAATCGAGAGAGAGTTCCCGGACTTTGCAGATGACTCAAGAAACTTAAGATTTGGTCTAAGTACGGACGGCTTCAATCCTTTTGGGGAGCAGAGCAGCAGTCATAGCACATGGCTTGTGACTCTATGTATTTACAACTTTCCTCCTTGGTTGTGCATGAAGCGAAAGTTCATTATGATGCCAGTGCTCATCCAAGGTCCGAAGCCACCTGGCAGCGAGCTTGATGTGTATCTCAGGACATTAGTTGATGAACTTTTAGAGTTGTGGCGGGAAGAAGCTGTACGTGTGTGGGATGAGCACAGACAGGAGGATTTTGACCTTCGAGGGTTGCTTTTCGTAACGATCAATGATTGACCTGCTCTTATTAACATCTCAGGACAGACAACTAAGTGATACCATGCATGCACACACTGTTTGGATGATACTGAATGTATATACTTGGATAAATGTAAGAAGTGTGTATACTTGGGGCATCGTCGATTTCGTCCGGTCAGGCATAACGTACGGAAGAGGCAAGCATTTCAAAGGTGAGGCATATCACCGTAGGAGGCCTATGGAATGCACCGGTGATCAAATATGTGATATGGTCAAGGATTTAAAAGTAATCTTTGGAAAGGGTCCTGGAGGACTACAGGTTCCGAATGACGCTAACGGACACACACCCATGTGGAAGAAGAAATCTATATTTTGGGAGCTACCATATTGGAAAGTCCTGGAGGTCCGATCTGCAATCGACGTGATGCATGTGACAAAGAATATTTGCGTGAACCTGTTAGGCCACTTGGGCGTGTATGGGAAGAAAAAACAAAAAGGAAACACGGGAGGACCAGAAACGTTTGAAAGAACGAGACGGCCTTCTGCCAGAACACTATGAAGGTTCTGCCAGCTATGCTCTAACCAAACAAGAGAAATCGATACTTTTTGAATGTCTGAGAAGTATCGAGGTCCCGTCTGGCTTCTCGTCGAATATAAAGGGAATAATAAATGTGGAAAAACAAAAAATTCAAAACCTAAAGTCCCATGACTGCCACGTGATTATGACACAATTGCTTCCGATTGCATTGAGGGGCTTTTGCCGGAAAATGTTCGAGTACCCATTGTGAAGCTTTGTGCATTTCTCAATGCAATATCTCAGAAGGTAATCGATCCAACGATCCTATCAAGGTTGCAGACTGATGTGGTCCAGTGTCTTGTCAGTTTTGAGTTGGTGTTCCCGCCGTCCTTCTTCGATGTTATGACGCATGTCTTGGTTCACCTAGTCGAAGAGATTCAAATTCTCGGTCCCGTATTTCTACACAATATGTTCCCATTTGAGAGATTCATGGGAGTCTTAAAAAAATATGTTCATAACCATGCTAGGCCTGAAGGAAGCATCTCCAAGGGCTATGGAACCGAGGAGGTCATTGAGTTTTGTGTTGACTTTATTCTTGACATTAATCCGATTGGTGTTCCTCAGTCGCGACATGGGGGAGACTGAGTGGCAAAGGCACTTTAGGGAAAAAAGTATTAGTATGTAGGGACGAACCTTCTTTCAGTGAAGCACACTACACAGTTCTACAAAATTCCTCGTTGGCAGCTCCGTATATCGAGGAACACATGAATATTTTACGATCTCAGAACCAAGTGGAGGATGAGTTCTGGATTAAAGATCAACACAAGGCAAAATTCAGCGGTTGGTTGCAAACACATCTCATGGGTAACACCAAAGTTGATGTTGAGCTGTACTTGTTGGTCAGGACACCATCTTCAACTATAGTCACTTTCGAAGGGTTCGAGATAAATGGGAATACATTTTACACGATTGCTCAAGATAAAAAGAGCACCAACCAAAACAGTGGTGTCCGCTTTGATGCAATAAACAACTATGGGAAAAAGGACTCATATTATGGTTACATAGAGGAGATATGGGAACTTGAGTATTGAAGGAGATATGCCCTAGAGGCAATTAATAAAGTGTATTCTTTATCATATCTCGTTTGTTCATAATAGGTTTTTGTGTCATGCTAGAACCGTATTAAGCGGAAACATTAATACGGGTGTGATACGTAAACAACAAGGTCCCTAGTAGCCTCTACTATGACTAGTTTCGTTGCGCGATTGATGATCGAGGTTTCCCGGTCATGGGGCATGGCGCCGGTCGGCAATGAGAGTCATATCGCTGGAGAGTGATGTGATGGACATACCCAGATTTGGAGAACGTAGTCATTACACCTTTGACCGTGAGATCAACTCTTATTGATATTCCCCGAAGATACTTTGATTGCACCAAACGTCGTATCTTATTTAGTATGACAATAACGGTGATACTTTTGGGTATTGGAAAGGAGTATTAAGACGAGGGGTCAAGAGCGGGATTTGCCAGTCCGCATAGCAGGATAGATACTTTCGGGCCCACTCGGTGAGATCATGTCTAATGAGCTTGCAAGCATGTGACTAGGTCACGGAGACATGAGATCATGAACGAGTAGAAGATAGCGTCGTCGGTAACGAGGTCGGGATTAGGTATGGAGATATCTATGGAGCGACGCTCGGACGTGCTAAGTATCGCTATGGCAAAAGGTCTAAGACTTCACGTTCAGGTTTGATAGATGAAAGTCATTCGTTATATCTCAGGGATTAATTCATGGGGTCCAGGCCTACGGATTAGTCGTTGATCATTGAGGAGTCTTGATCATACCTGATATTATATCGAACCGCTAGGGTAACACACTTAAGGGGTTTCGACAAGACAACCGGAAAGGAAGGAGATCACCGGGAACGTCCCGGGAGAGGTCCGATGGAGATCGGGCAGCGCCGAAAGAGTTTTCGGAGCTAGGAAATATTATATATATTATGTTTGATATTAATTAGTGTTATTAATATGCAAATATGATTTTATATATTTATTTTCGAATTTATTAAGGCAGATTTCCCTAAATGGGCCTTCCGGACGAAAGAAGGCCCAAGAGGGGAAAATTCCCTAGGGGAATTCGGTGGGGGCCAGGAGGGCCGGCCTAGGTGGGCCACAAGGGGCCCACCAGGGGGCCGGCGCACTCCCTAGCCGAACCAGGCTGTGGGGGGTTAGTCCCACATTGCCTGGCTGGCAAGGTTGGCTCCCCTTGGGAGCCAATATAAGAAGGGGCACCCCCAGCCTTTTAATTCACCAATTAATTCCGGATTTCTCTCTCGATCTCGTGGTTCCCAAGTTGGAGCCGCGCCGAGCAAGAGGAGTCGGGGATCTCCTCCACCATAGCCCGCTGCCGCGCTGCTGGTGTTCCGGTCCAAGTCTTCCGCTGCTCGTCCTGGACTGGAGCTTCGGAGGCGTCGTCTCCACCGTACGTGTGCGACTCCCTGCGAGGTGCTGCGCTAGCGGTACTCGGAGGCCTGCTTCCTCTACATGACCTTGAGGTCGGCTACGTCGGTCTTCATCGACAACGTTTGTGCGGGAACGTAATCCCCGCTTTCGGTCTACAAGGGTACGTATTCCGATCTCCGTTCGTACTATTATATCTGCATAGAATAGATCTTGGCTAGTTTAAGGATATCGTCGGTAGGAAAATTATTGTTTTCTGCACACGATCCCCTTCAGTGGTATCAGAGCCGATCTATCGTAAGATATAGCTGTACGCTGTTAGAACCCGTGCTCTGCACGGGGGCATCGTTCCTGTTATTTGCTACCCTCTAGCGTGCACTTGTGTATTCCAGCGGCATTGAGTTGATGAAGCGGCCCAGACCGACTTTACGCGTACGCTTACGCGAGACTGGTTCCACTACTGACATACGGCTTGTACCGTATATGTGGCTGGCGGGTGACAGTTTCTCTCTCTTTAGTTGGTCTTCGCATTTTCAATGGAGGGCCCGAAAGGGATGCTTAAACATGCAATTATTGGATCGTTGTTGTGGTCATAAGATTCGTAGGTATGAAGCGGTTCTATTTACGAAAGCCCCAAGCCACGTAAAACATGCAAAAGATAAAGTAGAAGCGTCTAACTTTATTTTGCAGGGGCTATGTGATATGGTCAAGGTAGGTTTATTAAATTGTTTATAAACTGCGGGCGCCAAGAAGACCATGGCGCGATGGACTATATCACATTGCATTACATTTGATGTTTTGTGTGCATCTTATTTTTGTGTGATTGTGTGTTACACGGCGGTAGCTGAATAAGATGATCCCTTCAAAATACCACTAGTGTTCTCCCTCCAACGCGCACCACCAATAAAGTTCTACGTTATGAGGCAGGCCGTGATGATCGGGTGTCATACATATCTTCGTTCGCATACGGTGGGTGTAAGCCATGTTGCACAAGCGTCAGCGTGGAGGTCTTTGGTGGCGAGCCTAGCATACTCAGAGGTATGGCCTCGGAACAGGAAGACCGAAAGGTCGAGCACGAGTCACAAAATTGGTGTGGCGGACGATTTTGTCTACTCCTGAAGTTGTGCCGCCGGCTTTGATGATGAGGGGTGGTGCAATGGATGGGGGTCGTGTAATCGCTTAAACGACCAGGAGGGATGTTCGTTTGAGTGGGAGTTATGTCAGTTATTTTCTATAACTCAAAATTATTATGAACAAAGTCTTATGTTGTTGCAAATTCCATTGTAGATGTCTCGCCCCTCGTTTAACCTAGGTCTGTTCCTTGAGAAAGAAAAGCTTAAGACCAATGTGTCAAACTTCATGGCCTGGTTCTGCAACCTGAGGATCCTCCTCACTCCCCATAGGGTGGCCTACGTCATTGAGGCCGCCATAGGTGACCCTCCTGCAAATGATGCCTCTGAGGATGAGAAGAAGGTCTTCCAGACCCGATCGGAGGATTCTGCCTTTGTCCAGAGTGGCATGCTCTACGCCATGGAAGCCGACCTGCAGAAGCGCTTTGAGAAGATGAGCGCCTTTGAGATCATCTCGGATCTTAAGGCTGTCTTTGCGCCGCAGGCTAAGGCTGAGAGATATGAGGCTTCTGAGCTTTTCTTCTCAGCCAAGATGGAAGAGCATAGCAGTGTGAGCGAGCATGTAGTCAAGATGTCTGGCTACGTTCAACGCCTGAATGCTCTGGAGTGCAAGATTCCCGATGAGCTGGCGATTGACAGGGTGCTGCAATCGTTGCCACCAAGCTACAAAGGCTTCATCATGAACTACAACATGCAGGGCATGGCTAAGTCCCTGGGTGAAGTGTTCGTGATGCTCAAGACTGCTGAGGTAGAAATTAAGAAGGAGCACACGCTGTTGATGGTCAACAAGACCGTTGATTTCAAGAAGTCCGGTGGCAAGGGAAAGCAGAGCTGGAAGTCCCGGAGGGAGGCAAAGTTGGCTGCCAAGTCCAGGACTAACAGGTCTGGTCGCAGAGCTAGCGTGGAGTGTTTCTACTGCAAGGGGAAGGGTCACTGGAAGCGTAACTGCCCCAAGTATCTGGAGGATAGGAAGTCTGGCAAGACGGTCGACAAAGAGCAAGGTATATTTGATATACATGTTATAGATGTGTACCTTACATCCGCCGGAGCAATACGTGGGTATTTGATACTGGTTCTGTTGCTCATATATGTAACTCTCAGGAGGAGTTACGGAATAGAAGGCGGCTGGCGAAGGATGAGGTGACGATGCGCGTCGGCAACGGATCGAGAGTCGACGTGGTGGCTGTCGGCACGCTCCCTCTGCATCTACCATCGGGATTAGTTTTGGTTTTAAATAAATGTTATTTTGTGCCATCCTTGAGTGTAAACATTATAAGTGGGTCTTGCCTGTTACAAGACGGTTATTCATTTAAATCAGTGTCAAGCAATTGTGCTATTTATATGAATGATATCTTTTATGTTGATGCTCCCGAGAGTAATGGTTTATTCTTGTTGAATCTCGATCGTAGTACTCACATCCATAACATAGAGGCCAAACGAATTAAGTGTAGTGACGATACCGCCATGTTTTTGTGGCATTGCCGTCTCGGTCATATTGGTATAAAGCGCATGAAGCGACTCCACTCCGATTGACTCTTGGACTCGTTGGATTTCGGATCCCTCGATACATGTGAACCATGCCTCGTGGGCAAAATGACCAGGACACCGTTCAAAGGTTTCGTTGAACGGGCGTCGGATTTGTTGGGGATCATACATACAGACGTATGTGGACCAATGAGCGTTTCGACACGCAATGGTTATCGTTACTTCGTCACCTTCACTGATGACTTGAGTAGATACAGTTATATCTACTTGATGAAACACAAGTCTGAAACGTTTGAAAAGTTCAAAGAATTCCAGAGTGAAGTTGAGAATCAGCTTAATAGAAAAATCAAGCATCTCCGGTCCGATCGCGGTGGAGAGTACTTGAGTTTTGAGTTTGGCACACATTTGAAGAGTTGTGGCATAGTGCCCCAACTTACGCCCGCCGGAACGCCGCAGCGTAACGGTGTGTCCGAGCGACGTAATCGTACTCTACTGGATAGTGTCCGATCTATGATGTCTCTTACCGATCTGCCAGTGTCCTTCTGGGGTTATGCGTTAGAAACAACCGCATTCATTTTAAATAGGGCTCCGTCCAAGTCCGTTGAAACGACACCGTATGAATTATGGTATGGCCACAAGCCTAAGTTATCGTTTCTGAAGGTTTGGGGTTGTGAGGCGTACGTTAAGAAACTACAACTCGACAAACTCGAGCCGAAGTCGGAGAAAGTCGTCTTTGTAGGATATCCGCGGGAAACCGTTGGGTACACCTTCTACAACCAAGCTGAGGGCAAAACTTTTGTCGCGAAGACCGGTACCTTTCTAGAGAAGGAATTTCTCGCGAAAGGAGTAAGTGGGAGGAAGGTAGACCTCGATGAAATCGTTGATCCTGAACTCGAGATTCCGAGTGGCGCAACAGAAGCAATTCCGGAAACGTCCTCCGTGGAAGGAGTGGGAGAAATTGTCGAGGAAGATGTTCTACCTCGTAGGTCTGGTAGATCTAGGATCGCACCAGAGTGGTATGGCAATATGGTTTGCACCGTCATGCTAGTCGAGCAAGACGAACCTACGAACTACAAGGAGGCGATGGAGAGTCTAGAGTCCGAGAAATGGCTTGAAGCCATGAAATCCGAAATAGGATCCATGTATGATAACCAAGTGTGGACCTTGGTGGATATTCCCGAAGGGCGCAAGGCCGTCGAGAATAAGTTGATCTTTAAGAAGAAGACTGATGCTGATGGTAATGTGACCGTCTATAAAGCTCGGCTTGTCGCGAAGGGTTTCCGACAAGTTCAGGGAATTGACTACGATGAAACTTTTTCACCGGTAGCGATGCTTAAGTCTATTCGGATTTTGTTAGCGGTAGCTTCCTACTATGATTATGAAATCTGGCAGATGGACGTCAAAACGGCCTTCCTGAATGGAAACATTGAGGAAGAGTTGTACATGGTACAGCCGGAAGGTTTTGTCGATCCAGGAAGTGCTAACAAGGTGTGCAAGCTTCAGCGATCCATCTATGGATTGAAGCAGGCATCTCGGAGCTGGAATCTTCGCTTTGATGAGGTAATCAAAGGTTTTGGATTTATCCAGAATGTGGAGGAAACCTGTATTTACAAGAAAATGAGTGGGAGCTCGGTTGTGTTCTTAGCACTGTATGTTGACGACATATTGCTAATAGGGAATGATGTGGAACTTCTGAATAGCGTGAAGGAATATTTAAACAGTAAGTTTTCCATGAAGGACTTAGGAGAAGCTGCGTATGTTTTAGGCATAAAAATCTACCGTGATAGATCAAGACGCCTATTAGCACTAAGTCAGAGTACTTATCTTGATAAAATATTGAAGCGTTTTCGTATGGAGAAGGCAAAGAAGGGTTCTCTGCCGGTTATCAAGAATAAGATATTGCGTAAGGCGCAGTGTCCGGTGACGGAACTGGGTAAGGCCGAAATGACGAAACATCCTTATGCTTCAGCCATAGGATCGATCATGTATGCAATGTTGAGTACTAGACCAGATGTGGCATTAGCTCTAAGTTTGACAAGCCGGTTCCAGAGTAATCCTGGAATGGCGCATTGGGTAGCTGTTAAGAGCATTCTTAAGTATCTCAATAAGACAAAGGAAATGTTCCTTGTGTATGGTGGCTGCGATGAGGAACTTGGCGTAACGGGTTACGTAGATGCAAGTTTCTGCTCAGACCCGGATGACTGTAAGTCACAGACAGGTTACGTGTTCAAGGTGAATGGAGGCGTCGTGTGCTGGAGAAGTGGGAAGCAACCCATAGTCGCACAATCTACAATGGAGTCGGAGTACATTGCTGCCTGCGAGGCCGCGAATGAAGCTGTGTGGCTGAGGAAGTTCGTCATCGAACTTGGAGTGTTCCCGAGCGTGCAAGACCCCGTGGTCCTCTTCTGCGACAATACGGGTGCCATAGCGAACGCCAAGGAGCCAAGGTCTCACTCCACCGCCAAACACATTCTCCGACGCTTCCACGTGATACGTCAGTACGTACAAGAAGGCGATGTGAAGATTTGCAAAGTGCATACGGATCTGAATGTGGCAGATCCGCTGACGAAGCCTCTTCCGCTTGATAAGCATGAACAACACCAGTTAGCTATGGGTGTTAGGCTTTTACCAAGTTGTAATCTAGATTAAATTATACTCTAGTGCAAGTGGGAGACTGAAGGAGATATGCCCTAGAGGCAATTAATAAAGTGTATTCTTTATCATATCTCGTTTGTTCATAATAGGTTTTTGTGTCATGCTAGAACCGTATTAAGCGGAAACATTAATACGGGTGTGATACGTAAACAACAAGGTCCCTAGTAGCCTCTACTAAGACTAGTTTCGTTGCGCGATTGATGATCGAGGTTTCCCGGTCATGGGGCATGGCACCGGTCGGCAATGAGAGTCATATCGCTGGAGAGTGATGTGATGGACATACCCAGATTTGGAGAACGTAGTCATTACACCTTTGACCGTGAGATCAACTCTTATTGATATTCCCCGAAGATACTTTGATTGCACCAAACGTCGTATCTTATTTAGTATGACAATAACGGTGATACTTTTGGGTATTGGAAAGGAGTATTAAGACGAGGGGTCAAGAGCGGGATTTGCCAGTCCGCATAGCAGGATAGATACTTTCGGGCCCACTCGGTGAGATCATGTCTAATGAGCTTGCAAGCATGTGACTAGGTCACGGAGACATGAGATCATGAACGAGTAGAAGATAGCGTCGTCGGTAACGAGGTCGGGATTAGGTATGGAGATATCTATGGAGCGACGCTCGGACGTGCTAAGTATCGCTATGGCAAAAGGTCTAAGACTTCACGTTCAGGTTTGATAGATGAAAGTCATTCGTTATATCTCAGGGATTAATTCATGGGGTCCAGGCCTACGGATTAGTTGTTGATCATTGAGGAGTCTTGATCATACCTGATATTATATCGAACCGCTAGGGTAACACACTTAAGGGGTTTCGACAAGACAACCGGAAAGGAAGGAGATCACCGGGAACGTCCCGGGAGAGGTCCGATGGAGATCGGGCAGCGCCGAAAGAGTTTTCGGAGCTAGGAAATATTATATATATTATGTTTGATATTAATTAGTGTTATTAATATGCAAATATGATTTTATATATTTATTTTCGAATTTATTAAGGCAGATTTCCCTAAATGGGCCTTCCGGACGAAAGAAGGCCCAAGAGGGGAAAATTCCCTAGGGGAATTCGGTGGGGGCCAGGAGGGCCGGCCTAGGTGGGCCACAAGGGGCCCACCAGGGGGCCGGCGCACTCCCTAGCCGAACCAGGCTGTGGGGGGTTAGTCCCACATTGCCTGGCTGGCAAGGTTGGCTCCCCTTGGGAGCCTATATAAGAAGGGGCACCCCTAGCCTTTTAATTCACCAATTAATTCCTGATTTCTCTCTCGATCTCGTGGTTCCCAAGTTGGAGCCGCGCCGAGCAAGAGGAGTCGGGGATCTCCTCCACCATAGCCCGCTGCCGCGCTGCTGGTGTTCCGGTCCAAGTCTTCCGCTGCTCGTCCTGGACTGGAGCTTCGGAGGCGTCGTCTCCACCGTACGTGTGCGACTCCCTGCGAGGTGCTGCGCTAGCGGTACTCGGAGGCCTGCTTCCTCTACACGACCTTGAGGTCGGCTACGTCGGTCTTCATCGACAACGTTTGTGCGGGAACGTAATCCCCGCTTTCGGTCTACAAGGGTACGTATTCCGATCTCCGTTCGTACTACTATATCTGCATAAAATAGATCTTGGCTAGTTTAAGGATATCGTCGGTAGGAAAATTATTGTTTTCTGCACACGATCCCCTTCAAGTATGTACCTGATTTGAAGGTCCCTTTGTTTCGGTGCAAATGGGTGAAGCTGAATGCAGGCGGGGTCAAGGTAGACCCGATGTATGAAATGACGACGGTGGATCTGAACAATCTGATTATAAAGACAAACCGTCCGTCCTAGCAAATGATGTAGCTCAAGTTTTCTACGTGAAAGACATGTCTACCAAACCCAAAAAGAGAAAAACATGGAAGCGAATACATCAGACGAGCCAAAACGCCACATAGTTCTTTCAGCAAAAATAAACATCGTGGGGGTGGAGGACAAGACACACATGTCAGAAGATTATGATAAGTTTGTTGAAATTCCGCACTTCAAAGTCAACACTGACCCAAGCATCACATTAAATAATGAGGATTCCCCGTGATTCCGACCCAATGTTAAGCAATCAAAGAAAAGGAGGAATAATATATAGAACATATGAGAATATTGTTGATGTGTAATATTGTATTAAACATAGCACTACTTTGGTGATGCTGAATATTGGTGATGTGTAATGTGTGTACTAGTTTCCATTAAAATTAAATGGGTACCATTTTGCATCATAGTTTTGGTACTTTGTTCACAAAAATGTCATTTTTTGCACTCATAAAATGGAAAATGATATTTATAAAAAGTATTTAATTGGTCAAAACGGTCATTATCAAATTATTAGAAACTAAGTTTAATTGGTTTGAATAATTAATTCTATACATATGAAAAAACAGAAAAGAGAAAAGAGAAAAGAAAAGACCTTAGTACCGGTTGCATCCACCAACCGGTACTGTAGGTTTTCGTTTCGCGCCAGTTATTAGTTTGGCGATTCGGCAAATATTTAGTACCGGTTGCATACACCAACCGGTACTGAAGGTGCTTTAATACCGGTTGAGGGCACGGACCGGTACTAAAGGTGGGTGCTTATATGCCTCCTCGCCCAGATTGGCAGTTCACTCTCACAGATACCATCGACGGAGAGGAAGTGCTGCTCCCCGCTGCCGTGCCGCACCCCGACGCCGCTGTCGATTCCAACCGCGCCGCCGTCGTGCCGCTCTTCGACTACGTGCGCCTCCCCGACGCGCCGTTCTCCGACTCCGTGTGCGCCTTCCCGACGGGTCGCGGCCGTGTTCTTCGATTCGATCCCTACGCCGCTCCCCGACGCCATCACCGGAGACGCCGTGCTCTGGTGCTCTGGTGCTCTCCGGTGTCGTCCTCGTCTCCTCCAACTCCATCGAGGGTGAGATCCCCTTTACTCTTCCCTCCTCTTCGGCGCCACCGTAGCTAGGGTTAGAAAAACCGCCGCCGCCGTAGCATCGCCGCTCGCAGCCGTTACGCCCTCCTCCGGTGACCATTCTAGGGCGGCGCCACCGTCCATTACGGTTGGGGGCCGGTCACCGGCTCCGATTTGGTGTGCAATCGGGGAAAAGAAGCAGACATGGGAGGAGAGCACCATTGCTGACGTCATGCTGACGTCAGTGTTTTTATCCAGAAAATGCAATTGTTTTAGTAGTATTTAGGAGTATTTATTGTGTGCATTTAGAGGTTTAAATAGAATTTAGCTATTGTTAAGAAAATTTAGTTATATTTGCTTGTTATACTTGCTAGGAAGTTGTAGTTAGACCTTATATATATTGTTATTTATATGAAATGCTATTGTTATTGTTGATTGAATATATGGAAATACAATGTTTTATGTACATGTTTTGTATATATGGCACTAAATTGTTGTATCTTTTTTGTATTAGCTAAGCTATGGACGACAGAGTTGGTGAAGAGGAATTGTTCAGCTTTATCATACAAAGTGATCATGAAGATGATGGCTCGCAATATCTTAACATGTCCGGCGCTGGAATGGATGAGGATGGAATGGAGGAGGACGACGACATTTTTAACGTAGAAGATATTCCCTTCAGACCGAACATTTTTAACGCCGATGAGAATGTATCGACGACTACCGTCGAGGTATACATAGCCTCTCGTGATAAATGATTTGAGATATGTATACATATACATAGATTAACAAAATATTTCTTCTTTTATCCCTCCGGATCGGGACCGAGCCAGTCTGGTAAATCAGCTGGTAAAAGAAAACGAGGCCCGACCAAAAAGTTGAAAGATGAATGGTTTGATATCGAAGAAATCTGCCCTGAAATGGGTGCACCGATTGCCCCCGAGCAGCACGCACGTTAATATGTCAGTCAGTGCAGAGTTATTGTTCAGGACACCATCCCGATCACCATCCAAGAATGGCACAAGCCGAAGTCTGGAGGATCAGTTAGTTTTGTTGACAATCGTGTCAAGAAGGAACTTCTGAAGTTGCTGTATGCGCATTTCCACCTACCGACAGGCCTCTCAAATTCCGAGAAAAAGAAAGTCTTCGTATGGACTCTTCAGAAAATGGCTGAACAATTCATGAACTACAAGAAAAGGTTATACCGGGATTTTATCAAGGTGGGCAAAACTCCAGATTTTACTGACGAGCAGTACGTGAAGATAAAAGAACAGTGGAAGATTTCAAGGCCTATAAGGAATGAGAAGAAGCTCTAGAAAAATCGAGGAAAAATAAGTTAAACGTGCACAAAAAGATATATCACCAACGTTTGGGGCCCGGTGGTTACAGGATAGCCGTTCCTTTATGGGAAGCAAGAGACGCCAAGTTAATTGAAAACAGGGTCACTCCATCTACATCGAGACATCCCACAAGGGTCAGAAATTGGGTGTACGCCTTAGGGATGGAGCCCAACCCAAAAACAGGGAGTCTTGTCTTGAGGCCAAAAGTTAAACGAGGCCGCACAGAAGAAATTGATAATGAAGCAGCAGCCAAAGCAGCCGAAGAAAGAGAAGCAGCCAAAGCAGCCAAAGAAAGAGAAACAATTTTCAACGTTGTCAAAGACCTTGATGAAGCAGTAGCTTTCGTTCAAGAGGGAAGCTTCAAGCCCGATAGAGAGCACGATTAGTTGACACTCGTCCTCGGGAATGATGAACACACCGTACGAGTACGAGGCGTGGGCGTCGTCCCTTGAAAGGTTGGGTTCGACAAGTACAAGAACAGTTACAGGAGCCACGATAGGAAGAAGAAACAGGAGGCCGACAAGTATGTTAGATTGGAAAACATGATAGTAGAGCTGCAGCAGAAGAATGCTGAGAGGGACGAAAGGTCATCTCAGCCGCCGGAGGACCAACTGGATATGGCATCTCAGCGGAGAAGCAGCGTGGCTTCCACGCCGTATATTCAGGCCAATGACACAATATACCCCGTGGATCAGATTAAGGTTCAGACGATGTGTGAGCTCCACACAAAAATGAAGAACCTATCCATGAAGGTGGCCGCCAGCACTGCGTTGGAGAATATGCCCGGAGTAACCTTCCATGGCCGTCCGATTCCAGCTGGCTACGCTCAAGTCGGTGTGGATGAAAGTGTTAAGGGATATGAGGAACTTGAGCTTGACATTGCTGCAGCAGAAGGGGAGATGACACTGGGAGAAGTTTTTCGTGGAATCATTTTATGGAGAAAGGAACTCATCGTTTTTCCAGAATCGACGCGTAGGCCACCAACCCCCCGAGTAGCAATCAACCTACAAGTCCACACTTTGATAATATGGAGAGAGAACCCAGCGCGACTCCATCTCCCCGGTGCACGAGTCCAACCCACCGGGAGTCCACCCCGGAGCGTGCAAAGAGTCCGCCTCAGCATGAGTCCATGTCAGGGCGTGCTAAGAGTCCCCCTACGCATGAGTCCACACCGAAGCGTGCGAAGAGTCCTCCCACCAGCAATAGGTCCTTCTCAATGAGGCAGAGGATGCTTGCCGGTGCGCCGAGTGGTGCTCCAAAGGACAACTTCAAGTACGGGCCTTCGTTGAAGCCTGCTCCGGTGTTAATTTGGGAACGCACAGTTGAGGAAAATGCTCCAGCGTTAAAAGCTGAGATGGATGCACGGGCCGCTGCAAGCGCTGCAAAGAAAGTCCACCCGCCAAAGCAGATACTAAACCCTAAGGGTGTTAAACACATTCTAGACATGGTGTATGATCCTAACTGTAGAACTTTGGATGATAACTGTGCACGCTCTATCTCGAAGAGTTATAACCAAGAAGAGGAGAATAAAAAGAAGCGGCAAGCTGCAAAGAAAAAGAAGGGGAAGCAGGTTCCCCAACTCGGAGAACAGAAAGCACAGTCCCTCGCCCCGCTGAAGGTATAGACAGACAAGGGTTCCAACATTGAGAAAAATATTGGTGCTGCCGGGGACTACTTGGACGATGATGCATTTGACGCAATGTTCCCCGAGACGCATGAGACAGCACGACAATTTGTCTACGGGGAAGATCTTCTCCCTCCTGATGAGATAGTGCGTCTAGCTTATCAAATGCAGAAATTGCATGAGTGGTACAAGAAATGCACAAATAGGGGGCAGTCAGTGTTTTACGTGACATACAAGGCCGACCAATTCTTCATCGACAACGATATATGTGTCGAATTTGAAGAATTATGGCAGTTATTCAACCGACGTGCTCTCAACGCGACTATCACGAGTTGCTTCGTTCTGTAAGTGATTGTTTCTAAGTCTCTAGCTGAGCATGTAATTATCCTCACTAGTTTAGCTTGTAATTATCCTCACTATATTCTTTTGTATGCTATTATATATGCAGGTTGATGCTTGTCGAGTGCGAAAGGAAAATAGTTATGAAGTTGCGTTCATTGACCCATTCATAGTTTACTGCAAAAACTTAGTGCGGAAGCCCCAAGACTGCGAGGATGCATTGTTGACCGGGCTATTGAAGCAAACTCATGCTTCAGATATACTTCTTCCTTACAACTTCGGGTGAGTGTGACTGTCTTGAACACATTTCTATATTGCTAACTACTAGATGCTAAGTTTAATTCATGAGTTCTATGCATGCCCCACTATATAAATGTGTGCAGCTACCATTGGATTCTGCTGGACATTATCATTGACAAGGGATTAGTTGAAGTCTTTGATTCATTACGCAAACCAGAATAACACTACCAGGACTTGATTGACATGCTTCAGAAGTAAATTCAACCATATATCCATTTCATGATATGAAGTAATCAATAACACTCATTATTCATTTTATTTTGCGAGTAGGGTTTGGAAACAATTCATCGTGAAAGAGCCTGGTGAATGGAAACCAAAACTGACAATTAAACATATTGATGTAAGAGTACTACTATTAAACATAGTCTCTTTAATTCATCATCATTTGGGATTATTATTTACTTAATTTATATTCTTGTGAAGACCTTGACGCAACCCCGGGAAATGAATTATATGGATTCTACGTCTGCGAGTTCATGAGGAATTTGAGCGTTGAGCAGGCATCGCGTGATAAAAGAATGGATCTGAGTGTGATTATCTTGCACTATATTTTGATCTTATTATGATAAAATATATACACGCAACTAATATATTCATATTGATCTCCTTTAAATCTTAACGACATGCGCACTTCCATCCTACCACATCAGCGCGTAGAAGCAATTCAAGAGAAGTTGGCGGGATTTATTCTTGAGGAGGTCATGTCACCAAAGGGAGAATACCATAATAAAAATATAGCTATCCCACATGAAAAGAACTCCCGACGTAATGAGGAGGATTTACATAATTAATGCGATGTCGAGAACTTGTTTTGTTTATATATATGTATGTAATAGCGTAGTATGAATATGTGTTATATGTAAATTGTATTATATATAGATATCAATGTGTTTCGTATGTTGTATGTAGTAGCGTACGTAGAATATCTATACGAAAAGTATATTATGTGTATGCATCAAATGTGTACCGTATAGTACAACATCAGATGAAAAAGAAAACATAAAAATAAAATTGGGGTACCCAAGAGAAATTGCAGTCAAGAAAAGAAAACGGAAAATAAAATGGAAAAATAGAATAAAAAAACAAAACTTTATTTCCGGTCGGTATTACCGACCGGTACTAAAGGTTGCCTCACGAAACCTCACTCCGCGCACACGTGGAGGCCTTTTAGTACCGGTCGCAACACGCCCGGTGTCGGGGGGCTGCCCTCGGGGTGGGGCAGACCCCGGTCCAGATCAGCAGCATGGCTACAGGAATTGACCTTAGGGGGTGAGCAACGGTTGTCCTGTGGTGCGCCGAAGGGGCAGCTTGGCCTTTCGAAGATGATCAGGGCCAAAGTGTCTCCTGGAGGACGCAAGGGTCATCGCTGGAAGCTATAAATAGACCCCCAGACCTCCAGGGCAGCATAAGCACCAGCGGAGGGTTCCTCTAAGAACTAGCTTCTCGAAGATATATTTGGTAACAACCTAAGACATCTTCGGGAGGCTAGGCCTAGAGATACTCCTCCTAAGTTGCTATCCGGATCAGGGGTCGAACTCGGCCGCGACCGAGAACGCTCTTGGGCTTCTCAGTATGTCGGAATCCTCCTGTGGGATCCCGGGTAGAAGAGAACCCAGAGGGTCCGGGTGGACCTCCCGGGCAGATACTAACCGACTTACCTATCTCGGTCCTGGCAAGTTATCTTTGTTGTGCAGGAAGGACGTGCCAAACTGAGCAAAGGGGAGACCGACATGGGGGCATGTCGGTCGGAAGTCAGAGATCTGGTGCAGGCCTTCCGCCTGACACGGGGGGAAATCCCATTCCTCCTGGCACGAAAGTATGATCACCTCCCGCCTGACACGGGAGTGTGTCAGCCGGTACGATGACGCTACGACAAGATCGGACATGCCTAGCCCGGCAATCCGGAAAAGGCTACTAAGTATGGGCGAAGACATGTCTTGTCTCTGACAAGGGGACAATGATGATCCAGGACGGCGCCTGCAGTCCTTGCCGGAATGATGACAACAGGGCTATACCGGGTAGCACAGCGGCTAGGTCGCACTAGCCGGTGTCGACATAACCGTTAGCCCTGTCCGGTGGGACCGTGCCGGATTAGGGTTTCCGGCTGTCCCGGCCGAAACTCTATAAAAGGCGCCATAACTCCTCCTGTGGAGGGACGACCAACTTGGGAGCCAAAACTATAGTCTCATTTACTCGCAGGGCATGTACTTCCTTCCCTTCTCTAGTTCATCTAGTTCATCACCCAAAGAGCTCAAGGAGCATGTTGTAGATCTTGTGACACAGTTATATTGAGAGGAAAGGCAGAAGTAGGGGTGTTACCTCCTCACGAGGGCCCCGAACCTGGGTACATCGTGTGTGTGACTTTGCCTTCGTGCATTTGTTTGGATTTGATGGATCTTTGATTGTGTTCTTTGGTGCTCTTGTGTATTTTGGCATCTCCTACCGTGTGAGCTCCTTAGCTCGCTAGCCCTCCCCGGATCCACCAGCGTCCATCGGCCTCACACATTAGCCATCCCATGGCATCTGCCGTGATACGACCACGACAGTTGGCGCCCACCGTGGGGCAGGTAGAGGCGCTGGCTGGTGTACACATCCGGACGGGTTCCACCGTTCGCTCCGGCATCCGAGTTTTCTCCGGCCTGGTCGTCAGGCTGGGCGAGATGGATTTCGTCAGCGACAATGCCGGTTGCTTCCGGAACAAGCCCTTTTGGGCGAACGGCTGCCTCATCGACTTTGGTGTCTTCACCACCTATGTCGCCACCGAGATCGTCTGCAGCTATCCAGACATCGTCCTGGAGGCTGAAGATCCTCCCATGATCCGCGCCGCCCGGGATCAGCGTATCGATCGCCCCGCAGGCTGCATCGCGGTCATTATGGTCGGGGTAACCGAGGACGTATTCGAGGACGCTCTGTCGCTCCCGACGGCGACACCGGCAGTGGCCGAACTCGGTTGGCAAAGCCTCCTCAGGAGAGAGGTGCTGCCCGAGATGGCGACCCCCAGTCCGAACCTCGCCGCCGGCCGGATCCCCTCTCGGGTCTAGTCGCCAAGTTGGCTGTCCCTTTGGCAGCTGATGCTAATGCCCAAGTCACTTCGGCTGATTTGGAAGAGCATCGCAGGCTGCTGGATGCTGAGGCACAAGAGATCGCCGAGATCAGGCGTGAGCTTAGTGCTAGTCTCCGTGAGTACAACACCGCTTACGAGTTCCCTAGGATAGATTCCCGGGACAAGCGCATCGCCAATCTGCGTAAAAAGGCAGGATGGTGAATGATGAGTTTTTTTTGAATTAGGTGAATGATGAGTTGGCTGGTGGCGCAGCACCTAGCCATAGCCGACCGGGTAGTCTGATCACGGCGGAAAAACCGGTGTACAGCTCACCCGCCAAAACTCTTAGGGCTGCTGAGGCAGCTATGGCCGAGTTGGCTGGGCTATCCGGGGAAGCTCTTCGCAAGCAGCAGGAGCGGGTCAACGAGTTAGTCATAGAAGCTAACCGGCAGAATAAGGCCTTTAAGAAAAAAAAAACGGGTGCTGGCTCCCAGGTGTACTCGGCTAGAGCCGAGAGCAACAAATCGGGCGGAGAGGCTTCATCTCCGCACCCGAGTAGGAGCAAGAGCAAAAGCCGGAGCCGAAGCCGAGGTTCCGGGAGAAACAAGCAATTGCAGACATACGACCCGACCTTTGGTGGAATCCAGCAAGCCGGACAGAACAATCCCGGTCAGGCTCAGGGCAGCCAGGGGGGTGGTAACCGGGGTGTAGGAAACAATGTCCCGGCTAGCCGTGGTAATCCACCTCAGAATCCACCACAAAGTCAGGGAAACCGGCAGAGAGATGCCGCCTCCATCCCACATCAAGCTGTAGTTCCTGTGGTTAACAGGCATGACGACGGCAACTCGAGATTGCAGCAACTCGGATACCAGCCTAACGAGAATCCTCTGGGATCTCGGACAGGAAGTCGTCAGCTAGATCCAGCTGATGCCAGGTTCAGGCTCGACCAGATTCACCAATCCGAGTTGGTAGAAGAGCAAGACCCTCCGGGGACCTGCCTGCTTCGGGCCTCGGATCATGCGGGAGCCGGCTGTGCGAAATTTTCAGCTCAACCGGGGTGCGAAGACCTATGACGGCAGCTCGAAGCCGGAGGATTGGTTGACCGACTATGTAACTGCAGTAAGCATAGCCGGTGGAAACAGGCGCTGGGCGGTGCGATATGTGCCGCAAATGCTGGAAGGACCTGCCAGGATCTGGCTGAACAACTTGAGGGCTGACAGTATAGATTGTTGGTTAGATTTCGAGGAGGCCTTCATCAGCAACTTCACCAGCACATACAAGAGGCCCAACCGACCTCAGCAGCTTGCCATCTGAAAGCAGAGGGACAATGAGACTGACCGAGAATACCTTACTCGGTGGAGCAACATTCGCAATTCTTGCGAGGGAGTTGTCGAGGCACATGCCATATCATGGGTTGCGCAAGGATGCCGACATGGCTCCATGCTTTGGCAAAAGCTGCAAAGAAAGATGTCGACAACTTTGGCAGAAACCATGCGCATTGCCGACACCTACACGCTTGGAGACCCCATGCAACCCCTAGTGGATGTCGGAGATTCCAACATGAGGAATGCGGGGAATCAGCGCTCGGGGCCGAGCAGGAACCATGACCGCCAGGATTTCGGTTAGAAGAGGAACCAGCCCGAGTTCCACTATGCCTCGCATCATGTCGCAGCGGCAGGCCGAGATCAGGGGGATGCCGGAAGTAGTCAGCAGCAGAGAGTGACTGGCCCGACTTGGGGCCAGAGCCAAGAGGTGCCGAAGACTTGGGTGGACCAGAAGAAGCCACCGACGTATGAGGAGATGCTGAACAAGCCATGCTGCTATCATACGTTGGAATCCAACAAGCCTGCAAATCACTCTACTCAGCAATGCAGCTGGTACCAGCGCACGTTGTAGGAAGGCAGCGCTGGGGCTACTCGGCCGAATGCACATGCATCACTACCCAATATTCCGAGGCCTCCGCCACCACTATCCGGTGCCAATGCAATCCGGGTTAATCAACCCACCCAGAGACCTCCTCTCCCCCGAACAGTGAATATGGTAAATGTCAGAAATGACAATGGTGCTGGTCCGAGTAACCAATCCGGGCACCAGCAGGGCAACTACCGGGAGGCACATCAGTGCTATGTGGTCTTCGTGACCGAGCCTACTGACCGGAAGAGTGTGCGACAACGTGCTCTGGAGGTAAATGCTGTGATCCCGGTGATACCCAAGTTCCTGCACTGGTCCGAGATGGAGATCACCTGGAGCCGGAAAGGTCATCCCCGGGTTATGCCCAAGCCTGGTGGTTATGCTCTAGTGGTAGATCCGACATTCGTTGGGTCAAGTCTCAACGTCCGTTTCAGCCGTGTCCTAATTGACAATGGCAGTGCCATTAACATTATGTACAATGATACCATGTTGAAGCTGCGGGTGTCCATGAACACGCTGCTCCCAACCGAGACGACTTTCCATGGCATTGTTCCCGGAGTCTCTTGCTCACCTATGGGCAAGATCTGGGTTGAGGTGTTGTTCGGAACCCGGGAAAACTGCCGGACTGAGAGCTTGGAGTTCGAGGCCGTGGACCTCAAAGTCCCTACCATGCGCTCATTGGCAGGCCGACATTAGCCAAGTTCATGATCTCCACTCACATGGGCTACCTGAAGATGAAGATGCCGGGTCCAAATTGAGTGATCACCATCGCGGGAGACTACAAGCGCTCCACGGACTGTGCATCTGCCGGCTCATGCTTAGCCGAGTCCCTGGTCATAGCTGAGGAGAAGAAGAGAATCCAGCAGGTGGTTGCGTTGGACAAGACCTCGCAACTCGGCATGCCCGGAATGGTGAACCTGGAGCAGAACGCCTCGTTCCAAGCGCTAAAGGAGACCAAGAAGGTGGGAGTTGACCCCAGTAACCCGGAGCGCCATGTCATCATTGGCAGTAACCTGGACATCAAATAGGAAAGCGAGCTTGTCGACTTCCTCCGTGAGAATCGGGATGCCTTTGCGTGGTCGAGTGACGATCTGCAAGGCGTTCTGAGGGAGTTGGTTGAGCACTCCTTATTTATCAGGCCTGACGCGAAGCCGGTGAAGCAACCGACTAGGCGCCTCTCGGATGAGCGAAGAGCTGCCATCATGGAGCATCTCGCCGTACTTCTAGCCGCAGGATTCGTGATGGAAGTACTGCATCCGAATTGGATATCGAATCCAGTGCTTGTTGAGAAGAAGAAAGATGATCCCCTCCTGCTTAAGGTGTGGCGCATGTGCATCGACTTCACCAACCTCAACAAGGCATGCCCGAAAGATCCGTTCCCACTCCCCCGGATAGATCAGGTGATCGATTCCACCGCCGGGAGTGAGCTTTTGACTTTTTTAGATGCTTATTCTGGTTTCCACCAGATACCTTTGAATCCGGATGATCAATTGAAAACTTCCTTTATTACCCCGTACGGGGCTTATTGCTATCGTGTCATGACTTTTGGTTTGAGAAATGCTGGTGCTACATACCAGAGATGCATGCAAAAATGTTTACATGACCAGATAGGCCGGAATGCCGAGGTCTATGTCGATGACATAGTCATAAAAACAAAAGAAAATCCTCTTTAATCGATGATCTGAGGGAAACATTTAAAAACTTGAGAAAATTTCGGATGAGGTTGAATCCGGATAAATGTACATTCGGTGTTCCGGCAGGCAAACTGCTCGGTTTTCTCATATCAAGCCGGGGGATTGAGGTCAATCCGGATAAAATACGGGCAATCGAGAGCATGAAATTGCCGACACGTCTCAAAGATGTGCAATAGTTTACAGGCTACCTGGCATCTCTAAGTCGGTTTGTGAGCCGACTAGGGGAGAAAGCCTTGCCCTTATATCAATTGATGAAAAAGAGCAAAACATTTGTATGGACCCCGTAAGCTGATGCAGCCTTCAATGATTTAAAGAGAATGCTCTCGACAACACCGGTATTGGCATCCTCATTGCCCAAGGAGCCAATGTTGCTCTACATCGCTGCCACTAACCGATTAGTAAGTGTAGCCATCGTGGTGGAAAGAGAAGAAGGGGATAAGCTGATACAGAGACCAGTGTACTATCTGAGCAAAGTGATCTCGACATCTAAACAGAACTACCCGCACTATCAGAAGATGGCATATGGGGTGTACTTGGTAGTTACTAAGCTCAAGCAGTATTTCCAAGAGCACCCGATCACGGTGGTGTGCGAAGCCCCCCTCGCCGAGATCATCGTCTGTAAGGAGGCAAGCGGCCGAGTTGCCAAGTGGGCCATCCAGTTGTCTCTGTATGCTCCGCCATACGAGAGACGCGCCGCCATTAAGTCGCAGGCGCTGCCGGACTTCCTGGTGGACTGGGCCGAGATGCAGTATGAACCTCCAATTCACGACTTCAATTTCTGGAGGATGCATTTCGACGGTTCCAAGGCCAAGATCGGATTGGGTGCCGGGGTCGTCCTCAGCGCACCGAAGCACGATGTGCTGAAGTATGTACTGCAAATTCATTTCCGGGCATCTAACAATGTGGCTGAGTACAAAGCCTTGGTTCATGGACTCAATGTCGCCAAGGAATTCGGTATCCGCCGAATAGAGTGCTTCGGTAATTCTGACCTCGTGGTGCAACAGGTGTCGGGGAACTGGGATGCAATTGACGCCAATATGGCCTCATATCGGTTCCATGTGCAGAAAATATCCGGATTTTTTGAAGGCTACGAGTTCAAGCACATACCGAGAGAGGAAAATGAAGCAGCGGATGTGTTGTCCAAGCTGGGGTCATCCCGGGATGCCATTCCACCCGGCATCACCTTGGAGCATCTGAGGAAGCCGTCTATCCAGCCCTCACCCGAGTCGGAATCTATCTTCATCCCCAAGGAACCTGGATCGGAAGCCATAACTATGGAGGTGGAAGTCGGGAGTACTGCACTGGACCCGGGGACTACACCACAGAGCTCGGAGATGGCGAGCGGCATGCCTATGGAGGTGATGTCGGCGGAACCAATGGACATCGACATCCTAACAAATAGATCTACCGTAGCAAAACAATTGGAAGTTAATAGAAGCAAAAATCGCAGTACAAGGTCGTGCTAGAGACATTGGGCACGGATAGGAATGTTACAAGCAAAGGAATAGCAAAAATAATCATCCTCACTATGCAGCTACAACAGATCGTTCCTAATGCCTGGTAACAAGGATCTACCGAGCAAGAGCTATGGTCACCCCACGGGTGTTCGTGAGGAACTTTAGATGAACACGAACTGCAAACGTCAAAGATCAATCTGCCGGAAGAGATCCAAGAACTCACTGGAGGAGAAGAGGGTGCCGAGGCACGAGAATAGCATGGACCAATGGCGGGGACGGTAGGCTCCGGCGACGGCGTGCTGAGCTCGGGAAGAGCACGGCGGCGGCAGCGGGGCACTCGGGAAACGTGGGAGGAGGAAGGCGAAGTGGGGAAGAAGAGGAGCCCGCCCGTTGGGTCTCCCTATTTATGCGAGACCTCGGGGGGCAGTTGCCGTTTTTCCCGCCCACGATTTCCCAATTCGTGGGTGGGATCACGCTATGCCCGGGTGAACATGTGGTTGTACCCAGAGGCGCGTAGGGGGCCACACCGGAGGCCACAGGGTTCTGGTCGTTGGCCAGCCGATCCGGTACGTGCGCCGACGCGCGTTCCCGAGCGACATGGCAATTAAGTCAAAAAACACTCGAGTGTCTTCCTGACTTGACAAGACCCCCGGGTGGGACCGCTTGGAAGATATAGCTCGTTCGGCACGTGGTGCAGGATGTGTATTGCCGTTTCGACTTCCAGATATAAGCCCTGAAATGCTAAGTCATGTTCCCCGGGATAGGTCATCCTGGCCGGGGGGATCCCGGGAGAGGATGTCGGTGAAAAGCATCCCAGTTACAGGAACAAGAGTTGTCTTCGGCTTCTCGGTTGATTTTCTTCTTGAACCTGATACCGCACATCGTCTTAAGTCGCTGCACATCACCAGGTTCGGGGACTAGTGCCGGGGGGCTGCCCTCGGGGTGGGGCAGACCCCTGTCCAGATCAGCAGCATGGCTACAGGAATTGACCTTTGGGGGTGAGCAAGGGTTGTCCTGTGGTGCGCCGAAGGGGCAGCTTGGCCTTTCGAAGATGATCAGGGCCAAAGTGTCTCCTGGAGGACGCAAGGGTCATCGCTGGAAGCTATAAATAGACCCCCAGACCTCCAGGGCAACATAAGCACCAGCGGAGGGTTCCTATAAGAACTAGCTTCTCGAAGATGTCTTTGGTAACAACCTAAGACATCTTCGGGAGGCTAGTCCTAGAGATACTCCTCCTAAGTCGCTATCCGGATCAAGGGTGGAACTCAGCCGCGACCGAGAACGCTCTTGGGCTTCTCAGTATGTCGGAATCCTCCTGTGGGATCCCAGGTAGAAGAGAACCCGGAGGGTCCAGGTGGACGTCCCGGGTAGATACTAACCGACTTACCTATCTTGGTCCTGGCAAGTTATCTTTGTTGTGCAGGAAGGACGTGCCGAACTGAGCAAAGGGGAGACCGACATGGGGGCATGTCGGTCGGAAGTCAGAGATCTGGTGCAGGTCTTCCGCCTAACACGGGGGGAAATCCCATTCCTCCTAGCACGGAAGTATGGTCACCTCCCGCCTGACACGGGAGCGTGTCAGCCGGTACGATGACGCTACGACAAGATCGGACATGCCTAGCCCGGCAATCCGGAAAAAGACTACTAAGTATGGGCGAAGACATGTCTTGTCTCTGACAAGGGGACAATGATGATCTAGGACGGCGCCTGCAGTCCTTGCCGGAATGATGACGGCAGGTCTATACCGGGTAGCACGGCGGCTAGGTCGCACTAGCCGGTGTCGACATAACCGTTAGCCCTGTCCGGTGGGACCGTGCCGGATTAGGGTTTCCGGCTCTCCCGACCGAAACTCTATAAAAGGCGCCATAACTCCTCCTGTGGAGGGACGACCAACTTGGGAGCCAAAACTATAGTCTCATTTACTCTCAGGGCATTTACTTCCTTCCCTTCTCTAGTTCATCTAGTTCATCACCCAAAGAGCTCAAGGAGCATGTTGTAGATCTTGTACCACACTTATATTGATAGGAAAGATTGGAGTAGGGGTGTTACCTCCTCACGAGGGTCCCGAACCTGGGTACATCGTGTGTGTGACTTTGACTTCATGCATTTGTTTGGATTTGATGGATCTTTGATTGTGTTCTTTGGTGCTCTTGTGTATTTCGGCATCTCCTACCGTGTGAGCTCCTTAACTCGCTAACCCTCCCCAGATCCACCAGCGTCCATCGGCCCCACACATTAGCCATCCCATGGCATCTGCCGTGATACCACCACGCCACCCGGTACTGATGCTAGGGGGGCAACAGTCCCGATTGGGCAGTACCGGTTGCAAATCCGGTACTGATGCCCCTCCCCGACCGGTACTGCTGGTCCGTTTTCCACTAATGGACTAGTTCTTTCAATTGCCTAATTTTCTCACAAAAGGGAGGTTTTGTTGACACACATGTCACATCAATACGGTACAACAACTAAAAAGGTTTTCACCACTCTACATCATTGACCCTTTGGTGTCTTCCCCAACGGAAAACTCGAAGAGCTTGTGGTAAGCTGAGATGGCGCACGTCATCTGAGATCTTCTCGTCACCTTCGAGTGTCAAACACCATTGTATTTGTCAAAATAGAAAAGCAAGGACGTTTATAGACCATAGAGTATGCCCTGAAATGTTTGTCACTCGTGGTAATGATGAGACACTAGGTGCGTCCACATCAATTGTCACATAAACCTAAGAACTGCATTTTTCTTGCATGCACCTAACTTGACGATGCCTCTGATCTTTGTCTTCTTGCTAGGTCCTTGGAGTTTTCGCTTGTTTTTTAATTTGTCCAATTAATGTGGCAGCAAAGTATCTGGTTTTCTATCACCTTCTGCCTCTCGTCTCTGGGGTGAAAATTCTATAGTTTATCTTCTTGTTCGATCTGAACCCAATACCTAAATTAGGAGCAGGTTTCCTCCATATCATTCTCGGCAAATCCGAGGAACGAAAGAAAAAGACATAACATGGTGGAGCTAGCTAAACAAGTTGATGATTATAGTAATACACGGCAGAAAATGAGTATATATAACATGAGTTGCTCCTTGCTGGTGGTATATATATAGTTTCGAGTTAGCTTGGTGATTAATTATTCTCTCCTGTTGTGAACTCAGAAGAGAGTTAGAAATGGCACGGCGGGAAGACGACTCCGCTTACACGAATGGATCGGTGTCGATGAATGATTTTTCCGTGGAGGATGGGAGAAAGGATAAGCAGGCGTATGCTGATCACCAGCCTGCAGACGAGGACCTGGTTTGTGGCGTGCCTGTCTCCGTTACTTTCCTTCAGATGGTGAGCTAATAAGCTTATATGTATCTTGGTTGATTGATA
Organism: Poa annua; assembly: GCA_026929855.1. Classification (NCBI taxonomy): domain Eukaryota; kingdom Viridiplantae; phylum Streptophyta; class Magnoliopsida; order Poales; family Poaceae; genus Poa; species Poa annua. Next base: position 88,234,188 of record CM049430.1, read on the forward strand.
ATTGCCTGAATGTGTACATTAATTTTGTGTTTACATCCAACTGGTGTTTGGCTATGCTGGTCTGTGCAGCTCCTCGCCGAGTTGTTCTCCACGTTCTTCTTGCTGTTCGCCGGCATGGCCGCCATCGTAGTGAACGGCGAGAAGCAGGGAGTGGTGACGTTCCCGGGGATCACGGTCGTGTGGGGGATGGCCGTGATGGTCATGGTGTACACCGTCGGCCACATCTCCGGCGCACACATGAACCCCGCCGTCACCGTCGGCTTCGCCATCGCCGGCCGGTTCCCTTGGAGGCGGGTACGTACGTAGGCGAGCGACTGATCCCCACCACGTGAGAACTGAACAACCTGCAGGAACATATACACATAACTAAACATGACATGCAGGTGCCGGCGTACATGCTGGTGCAGATGGTGGCGGCGATAATGGCGAGCGTGATGCTGCGGCTGATGTTCGGCGGGAAGCACGAGTTCGCCCCGGTGACGCAGCCCACGGGGTCCAACATCCAGTCGCTCGTGATGGAGTTCATCACCACTTTCTACCTCGTCTTCGTCATCATGGCCGTGGCCACCGACGACCGAGCTGTAAGCTAGCTAGCTTGGCGGTGGCGGCCATGCCCGTGCGTGCATGCACTGACGATCGAGATGCATATCCGTCTGACGACCTTGCGGTTTCTCGTTTCTGTGCAGGTGGGCCACATGGCAGGGCTGACTGTTGGCGCAACCGTCATGCTTAACGCGCTGTTTTCCGGGTAACCTACGTACACACTCCCGCGCTCGATCTTACGTTGTGGCTGCTCACGTTTACTGATCGATGTTACCCTATGTCTATGTGCGTTTGATCGATATATAGGCCGGTGACGGGAGCGTCGATGAACCCCGTGAGGAGCATCGGCCCGGCGATGGTGGCGGGCAAGTTCACGTCACTCTGGGTGTACATCCTCGGGCCGTTCGCCGGCGGCGCCGCCGGGGCCTGGGCTTACGGCCTCATCCGTCACATCGGCAAGCCACCGCGCGAGATCAGCAAGAGCACGACGAACCGGACTGGCTGACCACGCGTTTGGCACGGACGACTGTAGTCTGGTCGCCGGTCTGTGTGTTCCGATCGATCGCGCCGTCCAAGGAGAGGAGCGATGAATAATTGGACTTGCATGTAGGGTGTGGTTAGGCCATGCACAATGCAAGGTGATTAGATTGGGAGAGGTGCTTAATTAATCATTTGTCTAATACAAATAAGCACGGATGCTTAGATAAAAATTGGTTTATTTTCTAATCACCTTGCATTGTACATGCTCTTACTATATCTAAACGATGCACTCCTAGCTAGTTTTCAGCTACTCCATTATATATGAGTTTGGCAACAAAAAAAGGTATTATATATGGTTGTACTTACATAGGAAGAATATATGAAAGAAAATGCATGTGGTTTTACTGCTTGGTACTCCTATATGTGTACATTGTGTAGTGTAGGAAGTTTGAGCTTGCGCCGTAAAATATTTGCCTCATCAAGTAGGGTAGAGTAACCCATGTTGTTGATTGCCTCTGCCTTCCAACATGGGCGGTGGAACATTGGGTTCCGCCATACGTTTGGCCCAGGGGAAGTAGCGAGCTGGAGGTCCCTGCTCGCATCACTTCCCCTAGCCCTCTCTGACAGCCCGAATAGTGTGGTCTGGGGCCTTACGCCCGCGAGACACTTTTCCGTTGGCTCTACGTACCGGACCCCATTTAGGGGGGTCGTGCTGCCTTGGACTAGCATCTTTGGAAGGCTCACCTGGCTTTTAAGATCAAGATCTTTACGTGGCAACTGCTGCGTGACCGCCTCCATTCGGGCGTGGAGGTGGCCAAGTGTTTGGGACCTGGTGATGGCACATGTCCCCTTTGTACGGTTCCCGAGACGGGGACCCATATCCTGTTCTCTTGCCCTGCAACTCGTTTCCTCTGGAGCTTCCTTGCTGAGGCATTGGGTCCTGAGTGGCAAGCACTTGACTTGGCAGAGTTCCTGAAAGTGCAGGCGAACCATACCAGGAGGAGGAGGTTCCTCTTCTGGTCGGTGTTCGCGTCAATGACCTGGACTATTTGGACGCGTAACAAGATGGTCATTGAGCATGTCTTTCCACGACGGGTCACTGACTCTGTTTTCAAATTATTGGCTTTCCTGCAGGAGTGGCACCCGTTGGCTAGACAGCGGGACATGCAGCGACTGGACGACATTCTTGAGGATCTCCTAAAGACGGCACGCCTTCTATATTCGTCGACCAGTCGTTGAGCTCTATTTTGTAGAGTTTGTATCAAGCCTAGTAGTTATATCCGTGGAATGTGTTGTGCTGTGGCCCCAGCAAAATCTTTATTTTCATGCATCCTGGATTTATGGTTGTTGTTTGTAAACTTTGGGTGGTTGCTTTATTTATAAAGCGGGGCACAAGCCTGTTTCGAGGAGTAGGGTAGAGTATGAGTTGAATCTGTGATTCCTGTTCTAAAGCCCTAAAAACAATTTTGTGGCCGTACATTACACCAGGATATTCTACCGTGTGTATGAGCATGACAAAATAACACCTAGCTACATACACTCCACACCCAGCTCGCCACGATACATAAGTCGTGTTTCAAGCCAAACAGGGTCGGCTCTACACTTTTTGGGGCCCGGGTTCAAGGTTAAACAATCCCCCCCTATAGGTACTATATGTAACCTAAAATGTTAAAAGTTGACAACAAACCCCATATTTTTCTTCGGACAAGTCTATAGATAATTGATATAGAGATTAATTAAGCAATGCATTATTACAACCGAAAGTAGTTCTTCATCTTCATCATTAATTTTCTCAAAATTCTTCTTCCTTTTACTTTGACATTTTGTACGAAATTTTGGTTCCATGTCCATACTCGATGGAATGGCTTTGGCAATCTCAATACTTGAATAGAAACCTTCATCTCTATACATCTGAAAATATGAAATGGCCCCTTCAATGTGTTTGAGAGTAGCATAGTTGCACACAGTTTTTTCTTGTAATTAACCTTTTGCCCACCACATTGACATAAACTAGAATGGTTTCTGCTCCGGTGCTTCTCCCTTCATAACAGTTAATTTGGACGCAAACAACACAAATATGGTTGCGATCTATCTCAACTAACCTCTTCAAACAAACAACCACCACCACTCTACTTCTCTCTACCAGCCTGTGGCGGAGGACAAAAAAATTAGAGGTAGGGCGATCTTTAAAGAATATGTGGAGATAAAAATCAACCAAAACATGCATACTACATGTAATTTACAATCATATAATAAATAGATGTATGAAAATACTAAATATAACAAAATTTAAAACATACTAATGACAAAGCTCTACTCTCTTTTTAAAACTTGTTCTGGATTTTTTGGATCGAGACTTACGAATATCTCATACTCGCTATAGCACACCATCAAGTCTAACTATCACGTACATGTTTTTACACAACTCGTTCCTAATGATCTTTATCGCTTAGAAGACTCTTTCAACTACGAAGATAACTCATCTAAACGATGACCAAAATCAGTGCAAGATAGTCTATAGCAATATAGAAGATGCCGACACCGTAATAATCAACGGTGACATGATGGTTTACGTTCTTAAATACCACACACATGACATTGTTCAGAGTCATATTATGTTAGATCCCGAATTAGCTATTGTGAGGAGCAAGAGATGGAGTCATAGTTTTGATTTAGTAATCGATCTTGTACAATATTTATTAATATAAACATAACTTCCGCATACGAAGTCCATTTTTAATATTCGATCACTCAAAACGTTCAGGAAAAACACGTACACATGAATATGGATACCAAAAATCAAGGTAGGGCGGCTGCTCTACTTTACCCATAGAGGAACTCCGCCCCTGCTACCAGCCGTGCATCATGCATGTTGCACAGCATCTGATATGCGACAGCCCACCATATGCAGAATCACACACAGAACACGTGCTTCATAGTTTCTTGTCCGGAAAAGATGTGATCCCTCCTGACAGTGAGAGCCAATGACAACATTGTCCACAAGTTATCCATCAACTGGGAGTACACGAACCTTTTAAAAGCGCATTCCTCTCCAATTTCAGTCTGCTAATGAAATAATGACACGACGAATCGGAATTGACTAGGAGGAGCAATCCGAATGCTGCAGCCAAATATTACCTGTTGTAGCCGTCACAAAATTCTACGCAGTCAAAGATGCAGCCATGCCAGGAAGCTGCAGCAAGACGCCTTGGGCCAACTCGAGATGCCCGGTCGGACACAAAGCTGTCACGAACAAATATCAATAGCCTCATCAACAAGGCATATTCCATGCAGCAGTATATGGAAGGAGAAAACCTTGCGTGTCGCTGTCAGTTGGCCATTTTTCCAATGGCGATACCATGCATAGGGGATACTGTGGGCCATGAGGAATACCAATCGAAGATGTTTCGGTGAGGACAACATTTTTTTCTGATGAAGACACCTAGGCCGAACATTTGCACCCTTTTTAATATTTTGAGAAAAGCAGAGGTTAATTTACCTCTATCTAGAGTTCTAAACCGAAGTAATCGCACAATACATTGACCCAAGGAAAACCACGCGAATTTCATGCAGAGACAGCTTCTCTAGAGGGTCTTTCGATTTATTTTAAACCCGATTGCTAAAGTAGTGCATATTAGCCATTTTTTAATTTGGCACAAAAATGTCATAACCTAGATACGTCGTCTTCGAGACTGCGTTGTTGAGACGTTTTAGAAATTGATGTATACCAAGTTACCAACTATGGACATTCTTATACTATGTAATCAGTCTAAAACATATATATATACTACATTTCATTTGTAAAAACAATTTTCTGATACATTTTCCAAGATCTCTCGCAGCGCCTTGTATCTGGTCTTATGAAGCGAAAAATATGAGACAGAGATACTACAAATCACTGGTACTACACAGTCCAGTTTTGGGGTTCAACATGCGATTAGTGTGAGGAAGTCTTGAGAAAGCTTTTCAATGAGAAAAAACAACTTTGATACACATGTCGAGAAATAAAGAAAGAAATACTCATCTAGACATCGCCAAGTTCAGTTTAGGTGTGAGTGTGATCTAATTAAGTTAATATCACAGTAAATTATGACTTATACTTTTGTGGTACGGTAGATGTGATGTCATCAATTCTATGCCGAAAACTTCGGCTATAATATTCGGGCTGTAGGTCTCTAGTGCACACCAAGTTTGCCACTTAGAACACTTATTTTTGTCTTAGTCTAATGCGTGAAAAATACCGCATTATTTTTCCCAAGGTTTTTACTATTTTGAGTTGACAGAGAACTATGCGTTTCAAGAACGTCGCTAATGGCCATCTAGTTTGATCGTATTGAGATATATGTAAGTACAAAGGGTAGGAAAAATAATATCGTATGACTATGAAAAATGTAGATAGAGGACTATCTAGTTCTATGTTGACTTTGAAAACGTTGAAAATGAGGGAAGGATTCCTCTCTTCTTTAGGTTGATGAGACCTCTCTAGTGATTTTCCACATATATAGCACCGTGTTTAGTCCTATTTCCACTAAGAAATAGTCATTCCCAAGAAGAAGCTCAAAATGATGAATATTTTGCTCAAACATAAGATAAGAACAACCCCATATGCATATATCTCATTACCATGGTGTGGCAAAACGTCGCATCCTTTATTAAACAGACGCAACGCATCCTTATGAAGGCCCGTATTACTTAAGGAGCCTTCATGTATAACACATGTACATTATTCCATGTCTAGCTAAGTACCGTGTGATGCGGCGAACGTGCATTCTTAAGCACGCAATGCATGAGTACTGGTAAGCTCGAGGTTCATTGCCTTTCGAGGTGAACATGGCTCATGGCTGACCCATCAGTTAGATAGGCCAGCCAAGAACCATCCCAGTACTTTTATTATAGTTTTGCTAGCTAGGTATAGGCGCCGTGCGATCCAGCACATACGAGTAGAGCTTCATAAGGAACACGTACGGCTGATCGGCGAGTTGGACAGATCAGGTGAACCTTCTCCCACCGGAGCCCGTCGGGCGCTGGCAGTTGAAGTAGATGGCGGCGACGGGCTTGCCGAGGTTGAAGCGGCGTGCGAAGCTGCGCGAGTTGAAGTTCTGGCGCACTTGCGGCGCAAACACTGTTCCACGCCCCAGCTGCTGGTACAGCACCAGCACCATCCGGTGGATGCCCATGGTGGGGCTTGGGCTCTCGTATGGCACGATTTCTCGTCCTGCAATTTCATCAAAGAATAAAGGATAAGATCAAAAGTGCCACATCTTCTCATTTATGTTCATTCTTGAGGTTACTGATTCGCTCCTAGAGGTGGGAGATGAGCAAAATAATGATTGCAGACCATCTTTAGGTTCCATTGAAGGTGTGTGTATATAAAGATGTAGTAGCATCGTTTGTTTCACTGTTTGGATCTGTTAATTATATGAGGGAATTCTGTTTTGGTCACCCTAATTAACATGGTTGAATTTCAGATTAGAAATTTCCCAACTTTTTACATTTTAGACCGCTCCATCAACACGTTCTAATTTATTTCAGGAAAGCACATTTCAGCTAATTCCCGTCTATTTCAGTTCAGAAGTTGTACTACAATTTATGCACATGTCCATTGTTTGAGCCTTCCATTTGACATTTTGGATACATGGCAAGTTGGAAACCATATTGTGTCTACTTTGAAAAATCATGTCGTGCTAAATATGTACACGTAGAACAATATTGATGAAAAATTAAACATCTTGAAGAAGTGTAAAATATTTAACAATATGGATTAAATACTATTCCTATCAATATTTTGCAACTAAGTGATGAAACATAGCTTTCGCACTTCGCAACTTCACTAGCGATACATACTACTCCCTACGTTTCAGAAAAACTGTCGGAAGTTGAGCTATGAAATTGTACTAGCCAAGTTTATTTCTAACAACAATTTTAATGGATCAGAGAGAGTATATGATATCATCGCACACGTGATGGGAAACATGTCTAAGTAGCTTTGAAAAATACTCTGAAGCAAACAAAAAAATTTATATATATATATATATATATATATATATATATATATATATATATATAGCATGACATTATAAAAACTAATACAATTTGTTTATCCAGATAACAAAAATCATACATTTTGATATAATAAAATACATGAAATTAGTTGTGGTTAATACACACTCCAACATTTTTAAGCAACACTATATGGCATAATACAAACATAACCTATTTCACAAACTAATCAACATGTAATACCGTTTACAGTATTATACATGTGGTAGATTATCATATATTTTAGAAAATAACGATTCCAAATTAAGCACTTAACATGGTTGGGGTATGACTATAAAATATCGTCAGAGAGGGTTTCTAATATGAATGGTTTGGTGAGAAAGATGAATGAAAAACTGATTCTGCAGATTAATCTTCATGCACTAATCGCATGAAGGGAACACTAAATGTTACATTTTCATAGATATATATATATATATATATATATATATATATATATATGTATGCAAGATATTATAGTTTTGTATGATTGCATATCATTCGGATCATCGGATGTATGCATATGTATACACTCACCAAAGCTATCATCCGTTGATGATGGGACATCAGTAACCATCCTAAAATATAAATATAAACAAAGTGTTTAGAGTACAATGTAGTTAATATATTTAAACGGAAACAACAAACGTGTAAAAATGAAAAAAAATGTTATAGCTATGGCTTACCAATGCAGGTACTCCCTCAGCGTTGGGTTGCTAGGATTGGGCGCATCAGGATCAATCATAACCTAATTGTTTTGCAATTACACAAGCAGATGGATAATATGTTAGGAAATAAAAATTAACCTTGTCATATTTTGGGTTAGGATCCCAACAAACAAGTTCAGCCAAAGAGGTATCAATGAGCTCGACCAATCATAGGTTGGCTAAAGGAAGCCATGGATTTTCCAAGCTCTCTGGAGTTCACAACATATCTATACACATATGGATTTTCCAAGCTCTCTCGAGTTCACAGCATATCAATGGAGTACTCTTTCGGGATGCAAAGTGGTTGGCTTACTAGGGTATAGGCCACTCGAAAATCACCACCTCCAATCTCAACTCTAGGTTTCAGAGTGACTGCCGGCGAGCGGAACTCCATCCCGTTAAACACAGGCCTCCCATCATATAGCACAGTTAAAGGCACCGAGCTAGAAAATGGGTCTAGAACATCTCCAACTATATGAGCCCTTGTCAAGGAGTCACTAGCCATGGTATATCTCGAGTCTGAGGAAAAGTGTATACCCTATTACACTACAAAAGCTTAGGGAGATTGCAAAGGTTTTGGGGCTATTTATAGTTTCTGACAAGGGCTCTAGGATTTCACACATGCACACGTGTGGTTCACATTCTAATAATTGGAATAGAATTGCATTGATATGTTTTCCTATAAGATGCTCTTCTACTTGTTTGATAGCATTTTATAAAGTATTCTGGTGTGTTGGTAATGTTTTTAGAATCATTTCGCTTTCTTGCGATGAGAGCATATCTAACAATATCAGGATATCGCATATATCCTTTCCATATGAGTTATATGCAATATATATGTGGATTCTTTCATGCATCAAACAACAAGCGGACACCTATGAATGACCTCTACTTCTGAATTCTCTTGGAATCATATATGGGTTTACCAATTGGCTATACATCTTGTACTAGTTGGCTACAATATTGGTCAGTCAGCGGGCTTGATAACACAGTATGCATCAACTCTACTCCCATTCAGTAGTGCTACATAAGTAATAGTCTCCCTTCCGTATGACAGAAATACTACCACATTTTTATCAGGTTTACATATATGGTGTAGAAGCACGGTACATACTTATAAATTTCCGAGAACTTAAATTTAAGTATATACACAAACCATATGTGCTGTCAATCCATCGAATTGTAGATGAGTGAAAACTATTTATATATAGTTGCCCCTGATAATGCATCATATGTAAGTGTATGAATTTTGTCTTAAAGGTATAGGCATGAACACGTCTAGCATGTTGAAAGTGAATTTTCCTCCCTAAGTGGTCTTGCTATATACTGTTGAGTATAAAGCCAATTGTTTGATTATATTAATCCAAGTATAAACTTGAATCATGACGTAGATGTTGAAACTTAACAGTATAATCGTGTACTAGGCATATAGTAGATATATCTACGCAAATCACTAGTATAACAAACAAGTAAATAATCAGGAGGAGTATGAACATATCATACCCGACAGTTGGCCAATTGGCCGATGGGGAAGAAGCGGCGTCGTCGGCAGCTCTCTTGTCAGGGGCAGCCTTCTCGATCTCGGCGTCAGTGCTCATGGTGATGACGAAGGCGACGAGGACGTAGTTGAAGTAGAGGAAGTAGCCGGCGTAGTGGATGAAGATTGGCGAGCAGTCGCGTAAGAGACGCTCCCCAAAAACCTAATCGCCCCTCTCCCGTACAGAACATGGAGAGGCGGGGTTTCGGAGGCCTGCTCTCCCGTCGACCGTGTACACGGCAGACGGGATGAGATCAATGATGGCAGCAACAGTGAGGAGAAACGACTGTGGTGGTTGTGGGCGGATGGTTCTGTTGTTTGGTGTTCGCGAGAGAGGAGCGACCTCTCCTTTATACACGCAGCGCAGCAGGTGAGAGGTCGAACAGAAATGCGTACAATTAATTCCGTTAAGGCAAATGAATTCTGAAAATGGTCGTACTTAAGAGCACTTAAGACAGAAGTTTCAACTTCGTATTCATTTTCTATTAAGGAAAAACGTTTCATGACCATACATATTTTATTCATGCGTGCAAAAAGAATACATCGGCTCGGCGAGATTTCCGCAACCGGCGGCGCGTCGTGACGTGTCGTGACGAGGCGAGGCGTGGCGAGGCGGGCGGCGGAGGAGTAGGAGCGCGTGTGGTACACAGCCATACTCCTCATACCTCACACCAACTCATACTAGTAGTAGAATGCCTCAGTATATAACCTGGTGCACATCACATCCAACTAGCAGTATGGGACTAAACTCCCACCACATGCCATGAAAAAATGGACCTTAGGGATTTTCAGCAATTGATAATGGGCTAAAGGCCCAATATTTCAGCAATCCCACATCAGATCCCAAAGACCCATGAGGTTGTCATCCGTTCCAAACACTGCTTTGATATACCAGTATTTTTAGTAGAGACCTGTTACAGTTCAACTCCACCTAGAGAAATTAGATACACTTCTTCACAACTGACAATGGACTAGGTATTGAATTGTCAGTTTGGCGTAAAGTAGTTTCACCAACTGTCTTACCAGTACTAGGCTGCCGAAGGCTGACCCCTCGGGTGGAGCATATTAGTCACTCCAGACCTATTCATGAACTTACTAGAGATCACGCTAATCTCATAGAATGTGACCAGCAGTCAGGTTCATATAGGTGTGTTCCTCCAAAGATCGCTCTGTAGGATAGCGTCTTGCTTATACAAAGCTTTGGAACACATTAAGACATACATCAACCTGCCATACAGTTACCGAGAGTATTGCATCTCCAACGGAGTGGGTTAGTAAAGGTTTTACTCTCTGCAGTTTACCACTAGCTTGTTTTCACAGGTCCTAATTCACGGGATCTCCGATCACATAGGTTGGTTACTACCATGGCAACTCATGTGGGTTTCATACCCATCTCTCTCGATGCATTTTCTATCATAACACGTGATAGCCCTTTAGTAAAGGGATCTGCTAGATTCTTAGCCTAGTGGATATAATCCAACGCTGTAACTTCGGAGTTTCTTAAATGTCTGACATATTTTAATCTCATTCTTATGTGTTTGTTGGACTTCATGTTGTACTTTGAACTCTTAACCTTAACAATCACTGTTTGGTTATCACAGTTCATAAGGATAGCCGGAATTGGCTTTTCAACCACTGGCAAGTCCATCAAAAGATCTTGAATCCATCCTGCTTCGACACCAGATGTGTCAAATGCTGTTAATTTTGCTTCCATTATCCATCTCGTCAGAATCGTTTGCTTGCAAGATTTGCAGGAAACAGCACCACCTCCAACGGTAAACACATACTCTGTTGTGGCTTTCATCTCATCAGCATCAGAGATCCAATTCGCATCATAGTACCCTTCAAGCATTGATGGACTTCTAGAATAGTGAAGTCCGTAGTTCTCAGTACCTTTCAGATAGCGCATAATTCTTTCGACAACATGCCAATGCACATCACCCAGATTGAAAACAAACCGACTAAGTTTGCAAACAGAAAACATGATGTCAGGCCTTGTCGCGCTAGCTAGATACATGATAGAACCTATTACTTGAGAGTACCTGAGTTGATCCTTAGCTGTGGCAGTAAACTTCCGAATCTGCACACTAGGATCATAAGGCGTTGGAGAAGCTTTGCAGCCCGAATATCCAAATCGACTCAAAATCTTCTCAACGTAATGGGATTGCAAAAGTGTTATCCCACCCTCATTATCTCTTTGTAGCTTGATGTTCAGAATAACATCAGCCACACCAAGATCTTTCATCTCAAAGTTTTGAGATAGAAAAGACTTGACCTCCTCAATGACTTTCAGGTTGGTCCCAAAAATCAGTATGTCATCAACATACAAGCACAATATAACTCCTTCGCCCCCACCATGGCGATAGTATACGCATTTGTCAACCTCATTAACAACAAAACCAACAGAGGTTTAAGTTGTATTGAATTTATCATGTCATTGCTTAGGTGCTTGTTTCAATCCATATAAAGATTTCAGTAATCTACACACCTTTCCTTCCTGACCATCTAATACAAAGCCATCTGGTTGTTGCATATAGATTTCCTCGTCTAACTCTCCATTTAGGAAAGTCGTCTTAACATCCATTTGATGGACGATAAGACTATGCGAGGCCGCTAACGAGAGTAAAACTCGTATGGTGGTCAGTCTAGCCACATGTGAGTAAGTATCGAAGAAATCTTCCTCTTCTTTCTGGGTATAGCCCTTGGCCACAAGCCTATCCTTGTACTTTTCAATCGTACCATCGGGTCTAAGTTTCTTTTTGAACACCCACTTACATCCCAACTGTTTACAACAATAAGGACGTTTAGTAATTCCCATGTCCCGTTAGCCATGATGGAATCCATCTCGCTACGGACTGCTTCTTTTCAGTAATCAGCATCCGAAGATGCATAAGCCTCTGAAATAGAAATGAGAGTGGTATCCACAAGGTACACTAGAAAATCATCGCCAAAGGACTTTGCAGTCCTCTGTCGCGTGACCCTGCCAAGGGTTTCCTCATCATCCTTCTCAAGATTTTCATCATGGGTTTGTTCATAATATTCCATAGGAATGGCAGGCTCAGGAGTTTCTTCAGATTCCTGTATAGAAGTGCTTTGCATATCTCTCATAGGAAAAACAAACTCAAAGAAAGTAGCATCTTTAGACTCCATAATCGTACCGACCTTCACGTCAGGTACATCAGATTTCACTACCAAGAATCTATAGCCAACACTATTCTTAGCGTAGCCCAAATTAACACAGTCCACGGTCTTAGGTCCAAACTTACGCTTTTTGGGGATCGACACATGGACTTCCGCCAAACAGCCCCAAGTACGTAAGTATGAGAGTGTTGTCCTTCTCTTCTCCCAGTAATCTCATTGTCTTTTGTCGGAACTTTATTCAGGACATGACATGACGTCAATATCGCCTCCCCCACCATGCCTTGGAACATCCCGATGTATCTAACATGGCGTTAACCAAATCAGTTAGTGTACGGTTTTTCCGTTCGGCTACCCCATTTTACTGGGGAGAATAGGGAGGCGTCCTATCATGAATAATACCATGTTCTGAACAGAAAGAATCAAACTCATTCGAGAAGTACTCTCCACCACGATCTGACCGGATGGGTTTGATTTTCTTTTCAAGGTTATTCTCAAAATAGTGCAGAGCCTCATCTTTAGTGCTTAACAAATATACATAGCAAAATCTAGTGGAATCATCTATCAGTGTCATGAAGTATCTCTTTCCACCTTTAGTCAATACACCATTCATCTCACAAAGATCAGAATGTATAAGTTCTAACGGTGCCAAGTGCCTTTCCTCCGCAGCTTTATGAGGCTTGCGAGGTTGCTTTTCTTGAACACACTAGAGACATTTAGAACCTCTGGCTAAAGTGAAAGATGGGATTAAAGTTAGTTTTGCTAGCCGCGTCATACAACTGAAACCAATGTGACAAAGAAGTGAATGCCAAACTTCTGTTTCATTAACATTCGAATGAATATTGTTCACGACTTTATTACAAAAATCAGCAAGAGAAAAGCGGAACATGCCTCCACATTCATAACCTTTTCCAACAAATAGTCCATATTTCGTAACAACTACTTTATTAGATTCGAATACCAACTTAAACCCCTCTCTACATAGCACGTATGCTCTGGACATCATGCTCAAAGAAAAGCTCAACATGACTGTGATGATCGTTTGGCTTGGCACTATGAGAGCAATGGTGTTTTCTCTATTAAGAGTGCATACAGGCTTGCTCTGTCTCTGAAGAGTGAGGAATGTGACAATGTGAGCTGCAGCAACATGCCGGATGGGGACAGAACCCTTTGGGATTGCATTTGGAAGACTGACGTCCAACCCAAAATCCACATGTTTGCGTGGAGGGTTGCTACCAACACACTCGCCACTAAGGTTAACAAGCACAAGAGGAAACTAGAAAAGGATAGTCGTTGTGCCAAATGTGGTATTGACGACGAGGATGCATACCATGCCACGGTGAGGTGTACCAAAGCGGTGGCTCTTAGGGATGCGATGCGTCAACACTGGCAGCTGCCCCAAGAGGACTTCTTCAGGTACATAGGCGAGGACTGGTTGCTGTTATGCCTGAACCAGGTCGACGCCTCCTCGAAGTCAAGAATCATCCTGCTCCTTTGGCGCGCCTGGCATCTGCGCAATGACATTGTCCAAAACAAAGGCCTGGAATCCATCGAGAAGTCGGTCTCCTTCCTACTATCCTAAAACTCCTGCCATTTAACCACACCTGTCTCGGATGCTGATGCAAAAGGCAAAGCTCCCATGTCCCCTCCTAATTTGGTGGTGAGTCAGAGTAAGAAGGTGTTCGCCCATGATTGGTCCCCTCCGGCGATTGGGTGGATCAAGCTTAACTCCGACGCCTCGTTCATCGGACCTAGCTACCCTAGCGGGGCTGGCGTGATCGTTCAGAACCATCACGGTGACGTTGTCCTGGCTGCTTGCTCCCCTTTGCCGGACTGCTCTGATGCTGAAGCTGCTGAATCCAAAGCCGTTTTGAATGGGATCAAATTGATCGCAGACAGAGGCCACGAGCGGATCATCATCGAGCCTCATTGTGCCAACGTTGCGGCGGCGCTCTGTTCCCAAGCAATGGACATGTCGGTGTTGTGGGATACCTTTGAAGAAGCGAAGGCCCTCCTGACTAGGTTCAGTGAGTTCAAAGTCTCGACTGTTAGACGAGAGAGCAACCAGGTTGCTGACTGCTTGGCTAAGATGGCCAGATCTGCTGGCAGCTGCCTCTGGATGAATCAACTTCCTGATGCTGCTAGCGACCTGGTGAATCAAGACACTGCTCGGTGGCGTCCATCTTAGATCGAGGCTCTTTATCTAAAAAAAAAACCTCTCTACATATAAGGGAGCCACTAACGAGATTCTTCTTTATGGCGGGGACATGCTGAAAGTTCTTGAGCTACACGATCCTTCCGGAAGTAAACTTCAGATCGACCGTGCCAACACCAAGAACAGAAGCACTTGCGCCATTCCCCATCAATACGGATCCGTTCCCTGTGACCTGATAAGAAGAAAACAATGAAATGTCAGCACACACATGAGTATTTGAACCAATATCAATCCACCATTCGTTAGACTGAAAAACTGAAAATACAGTAAACAAATTACCGTACCCGGATGCACCGTTCTCATTGTTGCTCACGATCATGTTGACAGATTTGGGGTCTTGTCCTGGTTTCTTGAACTTCTTCGGGCACTTAGGATCCCAATGTTCCTCTGAACCACAGGTGTAGCATGCACCTTTCTTCATATCCTTCTTGAAAGGTTTGTTACCCTTCTTCTTGAAGTCGGTATTCTGTTGGACGACAGTTTTTTTCCTTGTGCTTGTTGGAGTTGAAGTTCTTTTGTACCATATTGGCAACAGAAGCACCTTCGCCTTTTCCATGCAAGTCCTTTACACTTGAATTATGTTCAACACTCAGATGGTCAATGACATCCTCAACAGAGAATTCACGCCTCTGATGTTTCAGAGTAGTAGCAAATTTTCTCCAGGAATTGGGCAGCTTAGAGATTATGCATCCCGCGACAAACTTGCCCGGTAACACACACTTCAGAAGCTCAAACTCCTTAGTGATGCACTGTATATCATGAGCTTATTCTAATACATAACGGTTTTCAACCATCTTGTAATCATGGAACCGCTCTATAGTGTACATCTCGCTTCCAGCATCAGTTGCGCTGAATTTAGATTCGATCGCCTCCCACAAGTCCTTGGCAACCCGCACATGTAAATATGCGTCAACCAACTTATCTCCGATCACACTTAGAACGGCTCCAATAAAGACGGCGGTGGCATCCCTAAACGCCTTCTCCTGTTCAGGAGTAATCATTTCAGTGGGAGTGACACCGGCGACCCAGAACACGTTCATCGCAGTGAGCCATAAGATGATTTTGGTTTGTCAACGCTTAAAATATGTCCCGGGACTGGTTTCAGTGCAGCAGCAAAATCATTGACCGAAAATTACCTACACATATTAGGTTTTTGAATTGTAGATTATATAGGCAATTGTTCGATTATATTATTCCAAGTATAAACTAGAATCATGACGTAGATAGTGCTAATGACATGTTAAAACTTAACAGTATAATCGTGTACCAGACATATAGTAGATACATCCACGCAAATCACTAGTACAACAAACAAGTAAATAATCAGGAGGAGTCTGAACATATCATACCCGACAGTTGGCCAATTGGCCGATGCGGAAGTAGCGGCGTCGTCGGCATCCCTCTTGTCAGTGGCAGCCTTCTCGATCTCTGCGTCAGTGCTCATGGTGATGACGAAGGCGACGAGGACGTAGTTGAAGTAGAGGAAGTAGCTGACGTAGTGGATCAAGATTAGCGAGCAGTCGCGTAAGAGACGCTCCCCAAAAACCTAATCGCCCCTCTCCCGTACAGGAAACGGAGAGGCGGGGTTTCGGAGGCAGACGGGATGGGATCAACGATGGCAGCAACATCGAGGAGGAACGACGGTGGCGGCTGTGGGCGGATGGTTATGTTGTCTGGTGTTCGCAAGAGAGGAGCGACTTCTCCTTTATACACGCAACGCATGAGGTGAGAGGTCCAACAGAAACACTCACAATTAATTCCGTTAAGGAAAATGAATTCTGGAAACGGCCGTACTTAAGAGCACTTAAGACAGACGTTCAACTTTGTATTCATTTTCCATTAAGGAAAAACGTTTCATGACCGTACACATTTTATTCCCGCGTGACAAAAAGAATACATCGGCTCGGCGAGATTTCCGCAACCCGCGGCGTGTCGTGACGTGTCGTGACGAGGCGAGGCGGGCGACGGATGTTGGGGATATATCAACTAGGGGTATCTCCAACATGGATCAATCCGGCTAGTCCAGGGTGGCCCAAGGGTGGTAAGGCTGAAGCCTGCCGGGCGGCCCAGATAGCTGACGTACAAGGAAGTAGGCGGACGGTCCAAGAAGGCGTAAGGCCGAAGCCCATCAAGCCACCAAGCCCAAGACGGAAGGCGGCAACAAAGCCGGCTAGGTCTAGGACTCTGATTACTTGCCGGACAAGTACTTGCCTTGTATCCTGGGGTCTGGCCGCCTATATAAGCCGGCCACCAGGAAGCCTTTAGGGCACGCTTCGATACGCATCATACACATTGTAACCCGTTCACGGCTATTGCCTCACAGTGAATTATAGCAGCACGTAGGATCTCGCCACCGCTGTGGGATCCGAAGCTGGGTAAAACTCGCCGTGTTCAATCCCGTCCTCGACGACACCAACCTTCTTCCCCACAATCCATACGTAGGCTAGAGGACCCCCGTCTCCTATCAATTATGCCGATACCACGACAGTTGGCGCCCACCATGGGGCGTAAGGTTCCTGGCGTCACGTTCCAGGCGGGAACACTTGGCGGCGTGGGCAAGCAGATCGCCGTCGGCCGCGTCACAAGGTATGGCGGCCACAGCTACGTCAACTCGGATGAGTCCTGGCTCCCGGCGGACGACTACCTTATCGGATGCGCAATCGTACCGATCGGAGGGATCGACGTCTTCATCGGGTATACGCCAGAGGCGTACGGCCTACCGCGCTTCTACAACCCCACCCACCAACCCTTCGACCAAGCAGTCGACCGACAAGATGGATCTGAATCTGCCTTCTCCCGGGAGTCGGCCGAGTCTGATTGCCACTTCGTCGGAGTTGTCGGACTGGGATCAGACTCCCAGCCGGAAAACAACGATCCTGAGTCAATCCTCCCTGCTCTCCAAGAGGATGCGATGTCAGATGCCGGATCCAGATCTACCGTTCAAGTCAACGTAGACTCTGACTCTGATGATGATGCTAGTCTCTCCGAAGAGAAGATCAAAACCCGCTTTTACAGTGGTAATCCGGCTCCTTCAGAGGGCACAACGGATACTGACATGCCTGACTGTCGGGGATGTACCTCCCAGGTACCCTGAAGGTATGGGGTTATTGTGCTAATGTTGCAGGAACTGAGGAATTTAAATAGGAAAAGGGTGAGAGGAGGCTCTGGGGTTGTTGGTACAAAATTACCATGTCGGATTCCGGGAGAAGACTGCTATCCGGCATACCCATGTCGGATTCCGGGAGAAGACTGCTATCTGGCATACCCATGTCGGATTCCGGGAGAAGACTGCTATCCGGCATACCCATGTCGGATTCCGGGAGAAGACTGCTATCCGGTATACCCATGTCGGGTTGAGCATAGAAGATAAGAAGCCAAACACTACAGGACAAAGCCAAGGACAAGACATGTCACGGTCATGATACAGTGCATGGGCAGCCGCTGCTACAGTGGCGCGGATGGGACAATAGTACACTGCGTGTGACACAGTGAACAGTCCCGACAAGACCCCAGTAGTCATCTCAGCTACAGTGCGCAGTGAACAGTGTTTTCTGTCCCCTTGTCCCCGGCTTGTCCCCTGGGCTCTCCTATATAAAGGGCACCAGGGGGAGAGGGAGGGGAGAGACCACCACCCCACCACTTCATTTCCCCCCTTCTCATTTGCTCTCAAGACCTCATGGAGGCAAGTGTAGCAGCTCATGGAGCGTGTTGTAGCCCGGATAGTAAGAGAGGAAATATACCGAGTAGGCTAGATGCTGCAGTAGGGGTTTTATCTCCCCACGAGAGCCCCGAAGCAGGGTAAATCCTTGTGTCCCTGTGTCGGTTGTGTTTACCTGCGCGCGGGTTCATCGTGCAATCCCTCCCCGAGATCCCCTAGCGTCCATCGGCCCCACACATTAGCCATCCTATGGCATCTGCCGTGACACCACCACGACAGTTGGCGCCCACCGTGGGGCTGAGTGACGCTTGCGGGAACAATTTCGGACGGGACCCGACATCCCAAATCCGGGATCCTAAATCCGGGATCCCTACGCTGCGGGCAGTGGTCACTGACATCCTGCGCCGCGGGTAGCGGTCGCCGGTATCCCAAATCCGGGATCCTAAATCCGGGATCCCTACGCGTCGGGCAGTGGTCACTGACATCCTGCGCCGCGGGTAGCGGTCGCCGGTATCCCAAATCCGGGATCCTAAATCCGGGATCCCTACGCTGCGGGCAGTGGTCACTGACATCCTGCGCCGCGGGTAGCGGTCGCCGGTATCCCAAATCCGGGATCCTAAATCCGGGATCCCTACGCTGCGGGCAGTGGTCACTGACATCCTGCGCCGCGGGTAGCGGTCGCCGGTATCCCGAATCCGGGATCCTAAATCCGGGATCCCTACACTGCGGGCAGTGGTCACTGACATCCTGCGCCGCGGGTAGCGGTCGCCGGTATCCCAAATCCGGGATCCCTACGCTGCGGGCAGTGGTCACTGACATCCTGCGCCGCGGGTAGCGGTCGCCGGTATCCCAAATCCGACATCCTAAATCCGGGATCCCTACGCTGCGGGCAGTGGTCACTGACATCCTGCGCCGCGGGTAGCGGTCGCCGGTATCCCAAATCCGGGATCCTAAATCCGGGATCCCTACGCTGCGGGCAGTGGTCACTGACATCCTGCGCCGCGGGTAGCGGTCGCCGGTATCCCAAATCCGACATCCTAAATCCGGGATCCCTACGCTGCGGGCAGTGGTCACTGACATCCTGCGCCGCGGGTAGCGGTCGCAGGTATCCCAAATCCGACATCCCAAATCCGGGATCCCTGTGCTGCGGGCAGCGGTCATTGATGTCCCTGCGCTACGGGTTGAGGTCGCTGACATCCCTGCGCGGCGGGTTGAGTTCGCCGACATCCCTGCGCCGCGGGTTGAGGTCGCCGACATCCCTGTGCCGCGGGTTGAAGTCGCCGACATCCCTGCGTCGCAGGTAGAGGTCGCCGACATCCCTGCGCCGCGGGTAGAGGTCTCCGACATCCCTGCACCGCGGGTGGAGGTCATCAACGTCTCCGCATCGCGGAAACCGGTCAAGGACATCCCGCACCGGCATCCCTGCATCACGGGCACCAGTCGCCGGCCTCTGCCCCGACACTCATCATCAATGGACCCCTAGCAATTGCACACCAGTTAACCAGGTTATGTCGCCTACGACATCCCCAACCGCTCCTGTGCTCCGTGAGTATCGTCGTGTGTACCTTGCAATTATGTTATCTTAAATTTGTTCGGGAGCTGCCCATGCATGCTTAGTTTAATTGTTTACCCGGGAACGAGATATCGTAACCCGGGGACTGCCTTGTTTCACCTGTTTGTCATCTATCTGTTTTTCCCCGGGAGCAAGTTGTCTTGACCCGGGGACTGCTTTACCGTTTAGTTCTACCTTGCATGCTAAGTCGGTAGAGTTGCTCAGTTTGTATTTATTTATATGCTTGGCGTATCTTGGTTCCTGTTGTAGTTTGTGAGCCGGTATCCCGAAACTGGACTCGGGGACTGCCGGGCTCCTTTGCCTTCCTGCTATATCTGAGAATTTGCCCGGGGACTCGGTGGAAACCGAGGCTCTGTTCTATTGTGTGGTTGGCTGCTAGAGTTATTTTCTATCTTTATTCTTGTTAGATATATATGTCTTAACTAACGTTGAAAGGTGATATCGGTTTTACCGAGAAGATACTCATGTCGAAAGTCTTGATTATATCGGTTATCTCGGGTCCATCTTATATTTATTGTTACCTCAAGGTATATTGCATATGATCTATGATATCAGTTGGCCCACATAGCGCGGTATCACGCAAAATTTCCAGATCCCCGTTTATTTCGGTTCGCCAATATATCATGGCATACTGCAATATCTCCATATCGCTATTCATGTCGGCTCGCCATTATACCGCGGCATCATGCCATATCTCCAGATTCCCGTTTATTTCGGTTCGCCAATGTATCATGGCATCGGGCAATATTTCCAAATCGTCATTTGTTTCGGTTTATCAAAGTTCGCTAAAGACTACACCTGAGATACCAAAACACCTGTGATGCGCCCAGAGTGGCCGAGATACCGAAATATGTGTGATATGCCCAGAGGGGCCGACATACCGACATACCGACATACCGACATACCGGCATACCGAGATACCTGTGTGACATTGTGTGCGTAGGCGTCTGTGTCGGTATACGCCCAGAGTGGCTAAACGCCGGCACATGAGACTCTGTGTCGGTATACGCCCAGAGTGGCTAAACGCCGGCACATGAGGCGTCCGTGTCGGTATACGCCCAGAGTGGCTAAACGCCGGCATGTGTTGTGTGTTTGTGTCAGACCGGCGGTGGCCGAAGACATCTATGTTGGTAAAACGCCCAGAGTGGCTAAGGAACCGGCATATGATTGTATTTTTTGCAGGTACTCGGTGGAGCAAGTGAGAACGGTGACGTTGGATTTTTTCTGAGTCTGCGCGCGACTCTGCGAGTCCCCCGCAGCCTCGGGGACTAGTGTCGGGGATGTGATTTTTAACAAGACTTTCGGTATGGAAAATTCCTAGAACTATTTGATTTTTAAGTTGATGCGCGATTCTGTGAATCCCCCATAAACTCGGGGACTAGTGGCGGGGATGTACCTCCCCGGTACCCTGAAGGTATGGGGTTATTGTGCTAATGTTGCAGGAACTGAGGAATTTAAATAGGAAAAGGGTGAGAGGAGGCTCTGGGGTTGTTGGTACAAAATTACCATGTCGGATTCCGGGAGAAGACTGCTATCCGGCATACCCATGTCGGATTCCGGGAGAAGACTGCTATCCGGCATACCCATGTCGGATTCCGGGAGAAGACTGCTATCCGGCATACCCATGTCGGATTCCGAGAGAAGACTGCTATCCGGCATACCCATGTCGGATTCCGGGAGAAGACTGCTATCCGGCATACCCATGTCGGATTCCGGGAGAAGACTGCTATCCGGCATACCCATGTCGGATTCCGGGAGAAGACTGCTATCCGGCATACCCATGTCGGATTCCGGGAGAAGACTGCTATCCGGCATACCCATGTCGGATTCCGGGAGAAGACTGCTATCCGGCATACCCATGTCGGATTCCGAGAGAAGACTGCTATCCGGCATACCCATGTCGGATTCCGGGAGAAGACTGCTATCCGGCATACCCATGTCGGATTCCGGGAGAAGACTGCTATCCGGCATACCCATGTCGGATTCCGGGAGAAGACTGCTATCCGGCATACCCATGTCGGATTCCGGGAGAAGACTGCTATCTGGCATACCCATGTCGGATTCCGGGAGAAGACTGCTATCCGGCATACCCATGTCGGATTCCGGGAGAAGACTGCTATCCGGTATACCCATGTCGGGTTGAGCATAGAAGATATGAAGCCAAACACTACAGGACAAAGCCAAGGACAAGACATGTCACAGTCATGATACAGTGCATGGGCAGCCGCTGCTACAGTGGCGCGGATGTGACAATAGTACACTGCGCGTGACACAGTGAACAGTCCCGACAAGACCCCAGTAGTCATCTCAGCTACAGTGCGCAGTGAACAGTGTTTTCTGTCCCCTTGTCCCCGGCTTGTCCCCTGGGCTCTCCTATATAAAGGGCACCAGGGGGAGAGGGAGGGGAGAGACCACCACCCCACCACTTCATTTCCCCCCTTCTCATTTGCTCTCAAGACCTCATGGAGGCAAGTGTAGCAGCTCATGGAGCGTGTTGTAGCCCGGATAGTAAGAGAGGAAATATACCGAGTAGGCTAGATGCTGCAGTAGGGGTTTTATCTCCCCACGAGAGCCCCGAAGCAGGGTAAATCCTTGTGTCCCTGTGTCGGTTGTGTTTACCTGCGCGCGGGTTCATCGCGCAATCCCTCCCCGAGATCCCCTAGCGTCCATCGGCCCCACACATTAGCCATCCTATGGCATCTGCCGTGACACCACCACGACACTGACAAGCTGGCTATGATGGTTGTTGTCGGTCACGAGACAACCCCAGTTGCTTCAGAAGCGCAAAACAAGCCGGTGGAAGACGCCGGCGACACCACTGCCGGTCAACTCATTGAAAGTTCCGTCAAGGTGCGCGCAAAGAAGAAAACTGGCCTCGAGAAAGGCGGCAGCAGCAAACCCACGGATTTGCTCTCCGTCATCAAAGAAGTAGACGAGATCATGAATACTCCGGTGAATAAAGACACCCCACTCGACGAAGTGGAAGAGCTTAGGCTTAACATGCTTAAGCACTCTGACTTCCTGCGAAAAAGAGAGGAGCACGTTGAGAGCCTTGCGAAGAAGATCGAGAAAGAACAGGAGAAGATGTCGGCCAAAACAAACCGACACTCTTTGAGGAAAAAAGGTCATCAAAAAACCGCCGTGGCAAGGAGCCGCCAACACGCGCAACGACAGCGGCTCAAGATCTCGGGTTCGACGGTCATACGGCACCACAACGCGTGGACAGAAGGGGAGATGTTGTCTTCTGCACCTCCGTCCTCAACGCGGCTGCCGCGCTAGATACCCTGGACGACAACACTTACACGGCGGAAGAAAAGCTGGCCAATGCAAGACACTTCGTGAGCAAGGCCCTAGAACAACAAGCTCGCGCTGATTCCTACGGCCACATGGCGGATGCTCGCGGGGGAGACCTAGAGTCTAAGTCAGGAAAGTGCAAAGCTGCACCTGGCGGCGACCCCGAAGGCCCGTCTGTCTCCAGTAGCCATGGCGAAAAAAGGAAGGCAACGCCACCTCCAAAGAAGACGCCACCGCCAAAGCCAAGGCGGGACGAGAATTCAAGGACAGGAAGCAGGGGAGACCTGCCACCTCCATCCCTGCCAAGACGCGACAATGGCGATAGCCGGAACAATAGGCTGCCGCCTAGGAAAGATGCCGGTAACGACCCTCCCAGGAGAGGTCGAAGCCGGTCTCCGCAGCGTAGCACCGGCAGCAAGAGGAAAGAGGAGGCAGAAGGACCCAGGCGCAGCATAAGCCGGGCGGCGCAGGACGAGCCAGACGCAAACAGAGGCGTACGGCAGCTCGATCCAAAAGACGCACGACACCGCCTACAAGACATAGGAAGAGGAAAGGAGCCGCTATATTCTGGACCAAAGTGCTTCGGTGACGCCATACGCAGAGAGCCGTTCCCTAAGGACATGACATCAGTGTCAAAAAACTGTTCTAGGTACAACGGCCTCGTCAAGCCGGATTCATGGCTATCCGACTATGCCATGGCCATCGAAATTGCCGGCGGGAGCAGCTATATTGCCGTCCGTTACCTACCTCTCATGTTGGAGGGCACGGCAAGAGCTTGGATCGACAACCTTCCTGAAAAGTCTATCCATAGCTGGTACGACATGGAAAAGGTTTTCTCCCAGCACTTCCAAGGAACATACAAGCGTCCAAATACCTACACGGATTTGCAACGCTGTATCCAAAAGCCGGACGAAACCATGACAGACTTTGTCAGTCGTTGGATATCCGAAAAAGCCAACTGTCATGGTGTTTCGGACGCACAGGCTATCCACGCCTTCTACACGGGCCTGCAGAAGAAGTCCTTACTCCGCCATCGGCTCGTCCGCGAACAAATCACGGACCTTGGTGAGATGCTCAACTTAGCCGCCCAATACGTGGCGGCGGATGACGACGCCCGAGACGATGACCCAGACGTCAACATCATACCAAAACGGAACAGCAAGCGCAAGCAGGCGGCGGAGGACAAAGCCAGACCTTCCAACGAGGTAGCCGTCGCATTCCAAGGGAATGCCGGCAAAAAGAAGTGGAAGAATAAGAAAGATACTCGCGACGCCGGCTCAGGGCCTAAGGCGGCGCGAATCACTTATGAGCAGGCAAAACTTTTGCCGTGCCCCATCCACGCCTCACTTGGCAAGGTCAACCATATGCTTGGCGAGTGTCGTTTCATGGACGACTTCAAAAAGGACCCCACAGTCGGCTGGAAGTCAAAGAAGTCCAAAGAAGAACGATAAGAAAGACAACAAGGAGGATGAGGATGACGACGACATGTCTGTCTCAAGCGAGGATGACGCGGCCGCCAAGAAAAAGAAACCATATCCGAAGGTCAAAGAATCTCTTGTATGCTTTGTCGGCACACCTTCGGCTAAGGCGGATAAGGCGGAGATGCGCGAGCTCAATGCGACAATGCCGGACGTCCCTCAGTATTTGAACTGGTCGAAAGCAACGATCACTTGGGACCGGTCCGACCACCCTGATCATGTTCCTCACCCAGGCAAGTACGCCCTCGTCGTCGATCCCATTGTCGACAACTTCAGACTCACAAAGGTACTCATGGATGGCGGCAGCAGCCTCAACATCCTGTACTACGACACACTAAGCCGCATGAACTTGTCAGAGGATCAGCTGGACCACAGCAACCTCACTTTTCACGGCATAGTGCTGGCAGGCAAGCAAAGTCAATGGGGAGCATTAGGCTGAAAGTAACTTTCGGACCAAAAGAGAACTACCGCTCAGAGTTCCTCCGGTTCGAAGTTGTCCCCTTCGAAAGCGCCTATCATGCAATCTTCGGACGACCGGCTTTCGCCAAATTTATGGCAAGGCCGTGCTACATATACAGCAAGCTTAAAATGTCGGGGGGAAACGGAACCATCACAATTTCCGGCAACTTCAAGAAAGCCAAGGAGTGTGAGCGTGGCATGGCCGCCTTCGCAGAAGCCGTCATCCACAAGGAAGAACTCGCGCTGCTCGGGGCGGATTCAGACAACTCCATGCCTAAGCCGAAAACTGATGTCAAGAAGACCTTTGAAGCTTCAGAAGACACCAAAAAGGCGGACCTCATCCCAGGCGACAAGTCCAAGCAAGTCGTCATTGGCTCCAACCTTGACAGAAAATAGAAAGGCGCGCTCGTCGAGTTCCTCTGTGAGAATCGTGACATCTTCGCATGGTCGCCTTCCGACATGCCTGCTGTACCGAGGGAACTTGCCGAGCACTCACTCAACGCCATAAAAGGAACCAAGCCGGTGAAGCAAGCAACAAGACGCTTTGGAGATGAGAGACGCAAGGCTATAGGAAAGGAGATAAATAGGCTGAAGGCCGCCAATTTCATAAAAGAAGTTGTACACACCGATTGGGTGGCAAATCCTGTACTTGTTCCAAAGAAGAATAAAGAGCTGAGGATGTGTATTGACTATACCGGTGTTAACAAGTGCTGCCCAAAGGATCCCTTCGCGCTGCCTAGAATTGACCAAGTCGTAGACTCCACAGCAGGCTCCGAGCTGCTTTGCTTTTTGGACGCCTACTCAGGATACCATCAAATAAAGATGAGAGAGTCGGATCAACTGAAAACATCTTTCACCACTCCATACGGGACTTTCTGCTACATCACGATGCCTTTTGGTCTGAAGAATGCAGGGGCAACATACCAGCGCTGTATGAAAAATTGCCTGCACGAACAGATCGGCCGCAATGTTCACGTCTACGTAGACGTCATCGCGGTGATGTCAAAAAAGAAGGCAGATCTCCTAGAGGATTTGGAAGAAACTTTTTGGAATCTCCGGAGATATCGGATGAAACTCAATCCCGCCAAGTGTGTTTTCGGCGTTCCAGCCGGCAAGCTGCTCGGGTTTATCGTCTCAGAGCGAGGGATCGAGGTTAATCCGGAGAAGATCAAGGCCATCCAAAACATATCCAGACCTACTTGTCTGAAGTACGTGCAACGCCTAGCCGGATCGGCGGCGGCCGTCAGTCGTTTCATAAGCCACCTAGGGGAAAAGGCAATGCCTCTCTACCGGCTATTGAAGAAATCCGACAACTTTGAGTGGACAGCAGAGGCAGATGCCGCCTTACAACAACTTAAGGAGGCCCTCATATCCGCTCCGATATTGGCAGCCCCTCGATCACAGGAACCAATGCTGCTATACATCGCGGCAACAGGAGTTGTTGTCAGCGTTGTCTTGGTTGTGGAAAGAAAGGAGAACGAAGCCGCGACATGTGAGCAACGACCGGTCTACTTCATCAGTGAAGTATTCTCCGCCTCCAAGCAGAGGTATCCACATTACCAAAAGCTTGCTTATGGTGTATTCTTTGCCGCCAGAAAGCTTAGGCATTATTTCCAGGAGCACACAGTGACAGTAGTCAGTAAGGCACCGTTGGGAGACATAATCAACAATGCAGAGGCAACAGGTCGAGTTGCCAAATGGGGCATCGAACTCGCCGCCTTTGATATAGTCTATAAGCCACGGACCGCCATTAAGTCTCAAGCGCTTGCAGATTTTGTCGCCGACTGGACAGAAGCCATGGAGGAAACGACACTCCCCGAATCAGAATATTGGGTCATGCACTTTGACGGATCAAAGATGCTCAAAGGTTCGGGGTCTGGAGTCGTTCTACGCACGCCTAAAGGTGACAAGATTAGCTATGTGTTGCAAATCCACTTCACAGCAACCACCAACGTTGCCGAGTACGAAGCTTTGCTTCATGGGTTACACGTGGAAAACGACCTAGGCGTCAAAAGAATCCTCTGTTATGGCGACTCAGACTTGGTCGCGCAGCAAGTAAGCGGAACATGGGATGCAAAAAGCGCAACAATGGCGGCGTACATAGCCAAAGTTGACGAATTCGCAAAAAACTTCGCGGGCTACGAAGTCCGGCATGTTCCGAGAGCTGAGAACGAGGCGGCAGACACACTTGCAAGACTAGGGTCGGAACGCAAAAAGGTACCAAAAGATATTTTCCTGGAACATTTGCACAAGCCATCCATTAAAGGCGCCGATTTGATGGACCCCGATGCAGAAGAACCGGTAGAAGTGGCAAGTCTCGCTGTCTACTTGACACAGCCGGATTGGACAGTCCCATATCTCGATTTTCTAATCGACAGAAAGTTGCCGGAGGACGATGAGGTGCTAAAAAGGCAGATCATAAGGCGAGCCAAGGCATTCACGGTAATAAAAGGCGAGCTATATAAGCGAAGCACGTGCGGCATCTATCAGCAGTGCATACAGCCAGAAGAAGGCCGGGAAATTCTGAAGGACATACATATTGGCACCTGCGGGCATCATGCTTCCGCCAGGTCCATTGTATCCAAAGCTTTCCGCCAAGGTTTCTACTGGCTTACCGCCAAAGAAGACGCCGAGAACATCGTAAAGACATGCAAAGGTTGCCAGTTGTACGCCCGTCAACCTCACTTGCCGGCACAAGAACTAAGGACGATTCCAATCACCTGGCCGTTCGCGGTCTGGGGCTTAGACATGGTGGGTCCCTTCAAGAAGGCGCGTGGTGGGTATACCCACCTATTGGTCGTTGTCGACAAGTTCACCAAATGGGTCGAGGCTAAACCGATCAGCAAACTTGACGCACGAACAGCCACCAATTTCCTCTGGAGAATTATCTCTCGGTTTGGAGTTCCACACAGCATTATCACTGATAATGGCAGCAACCTATCTCAAGGCGACATAGAAGAATACTGCAGCGATCTGGGTATCCGGCTTGATTTGGCATCCGTGTCACACCCTCAATCCAATGGACAAGTAGAGCGTACAAACGGCCTAGTCTTATCAGGACTTAAGCCTCGTCTCGAAGCTCCATTACACAGGACAGCCGGCACTTGGGCAGATGAGTTACAGTCGGTACTATGGAGTTTGCGCACAACGCCAAACAGATCTACCGGCTACACTCCTTTCTTCTTAGTATATGGCGCTGAGGCGGTGCTACCTACCGACATGAAATACGATTCCCCAAGAGTTCAAGCCTACATCGAGCAAGACGTAGAAGGTGCAAGACAGGATAGCCTAGACCTGCTAGACGAAGAAAGAGACGTCGCTCTACATCGCTCCGCCTTGTACCAGCAACAACTTCGCCGCCATCATAGCCGGAGAGTGCGGAAGCGAAGCTTCAGAACAGGTGACCTGGTTCTCCGCCTAGTTCAAGACAGAAAAGGCTTGCACAAGTTATCCCCGCCATGGGAAGGACCGTTTATAGTCACAAAGGCGCTGCTCAATGGTTCCTACTACCTTGCCGACATCCGCGACGAAGATGAAAAGAAGAGGCGCAAGAAGGCGGCAGGAAAAAGGGGAACCAAGCGCAAAAGAGGCATTGACGATCCGTTCGAACAAACAAGACGGCCTTGGAATATTGAGCAGCTATGTCCTTTCTACACTTAGCAATTTATAATTGTAATAAGTTAAATATGATTATGAAATAAAAGTCTATGGTTCCTCATCTGTGTTGACTGTGTTGAGAAGCATGCCATCTTTTGTCTTTTCTTGCAATCATATTTCCCCTATGTATCTAAGTTACCTATTTTTCTAGCTCCGTGCAAATGTTCAAACTGGTAGATACTTGCAGCTTTCGAGACAACCTAAAGCAAAAATAAACTTTTTGCGCCACCTAATTCCTTTACCTCTGATTACTTATATGTGGTTCGCCTAGTAGTATGTCTTTGACACCAACATGTTGGCTTTGGTTTCTGATCCTAAACGCATAGTTTAGCCCTGGTTGTTTCAGCTAAAGTTACCGGCTGAGGTTCGTCAACATACAAAAAGTCAAACATATAGGTCAGGGAAAAATTAAGGCGGGCCATATAAATAAGGCAAAATAAAACTTGTCAGCTAGTTTCCGTCTAGCAGAGCAACAACAAAAGTATATACAAATATTACAAGTCAAAGTTGCGTTGTTTCAGGGGCTGACAAATCATGCTATAAGGAGGCAAGGAAAGAAAGCTATGACTCGGGGGAGCGTCTACATCAGGCTTGGGGGCTGACAACTTCAGCCCCGGAACTGTCACTCCCCTCCGCCTCGGCCGTGCCGGCAACTCCAGCTTCCCCTCCGGCAGGCACATGATGGCGCCGGTAGAAGATTGAAGTATCCACCATATCAGCAACACGCGTGACGTAGCCGGCAACGCTGTCCAGAACAGCGGCCGGCTCGACCTCGATGCCGTCTTCATATGTAGACGGCATGCCTTCGGTGACGGCTTCTATCTCCGCCTCGGGGTAGTGCGCCATGAATAGTCCAAGTGCAGTCTTGGCACCACCCCGCGCCGCCGACTTCAGCGAGCTCTTGTGCAGCTTGGTAGCCTGATCCAACATAGTGGGCACGTCGCTGAATTCGGTCGGTTCCTGGCTGCCATAGGAGATGAAGAACTTGGCGGCAAACCGCTTGGACGCCGCCAAAGTCTCGGTGATCAGCTCGCATAGACGCGCAAGGCGATCCAGGCGGGGGCTGACAACCTTGTCGTCGCCCAAACCGGCGGGAACTACATCAAAAATAAAAACCATCAGTTTGGCTCAGGCCAAGAAAAATGGTAAAATCAAAGTAAGGAGTAAAAAATTACCAAGAACCGAGTTATGGAAAGCGGACAGGTCCACCATATGAGCCGCCAACGCATCCTCAGCAGTTTGGGCGCGAGAAGTCTGCTTGGAGATTTCCTCGGCAGCCATCTTCTCCGCCTCCGCCAACTTCTTGCGCAGGCTTTCCAGCTCACCAGTGAGCTGGCTAGATTCCTGCGCAAATTTGAGCTGCTGGGCCTCCATCTCCTTCTGGTGATCCTCCTTCATCGCCAAGTTGGCGGCTGCCAAATCGTAAGCTTCATTCATAAGAGCTTGCATATCAGTGGACGCCTTCAGTATATCCTGGGCATGGTCTAGCAGTTCTACAAATATGGATTCGCTAACTAAATGATTGACGCCAACATAAGTTGAAAATATAGCTGAAGGCAAAAAATATCAACCCTACCTTCATCTTTTTGGCGGGCCGCCTCCAACTCGGCAATCCACAGGTCCTTGGCCTCGCAATCCTTCTTCAGGTCGCGGCACCCCTGGTTTATCTCGACTCGGGAGGAGACAAGCTCAACGTTGGCGGACACAAGGCCCTGCAGGAAAATGCAAATGCATAAAACATATTGTCGAATAACCACTAAGCCGGCAGTCAATTTTTTTTGACCTGCCATCTAAGTGCTCGGGGGAAAGACTATGTATATGCCGGAGTTGTAAAAACTTACAGACAGATCGCCCTCCAAGTCGGCGAAGGCCTGGGAGGTGAAGTTGGCAAAGGCTAAGGCTGACTCCTTGGCCTTCGTGAAGGTGGACCAAGGGTCCCTAACTTTGCCGCCTCCTGCAGTCGGGGCTGCCCTCTGGGACCCGCCAGCAGCCGCCTCCAGCAACCCTTCCTTGGCGGCGCGCGATTGAGCGGCTTCATCGGCCGTAGCCTCAGCCAAAAGGAGGGGAGTCGTGGGTGCGGGGTCAGCAGAGGAAACCCTTGGCGGCGCGCCAGGAGCCGGAGGCTGGCGACGAGCATCGCCCATAAAGTTGCCGGCCCGAGGCTGGGGAGTTGGCGGCACGGTAGCGGGCGAGCTGCCTTGAGGCCGCTTACCCTTGGAAAGGAGCCTGGTCGTCAACCGGGAAGTTGCGACCCTTTCCCTGTCAATAAACAGCAATCACAGTCAATTGGGTGCCAGTATTAAAGAAGCTCGTCGTCAACAGTTAAAAGCAAAATTGAGTACCTTCGGGGGATGTTAATCCCCGCGTTCTCGTCAATGTTGACGAGAGTTGGCTCGGTAGCCGTTGCGATCCGTTTCTTCATCTCGGCGATCGTCGTGGAGGAAGCGGCGCCGGATGCCTTGCGCTTCTTAGTCTTCCCGGCTTCCGACTCGTAAAAGTTGGGAGCCAGGTCATCCTCCCCCAAGTCGGAGAGCTGAAAAAGAAGACAAGTGTTAATGGAACTCAAGATTAGCCGGCGAAGCTATAAAAAAGGGCAAGGAACAAGATATCTACCTCGAGGGGAGGGTTGTCGTGGGTGTGCATGGGCACACCCTCGACCGCCTTCACCAGCCCCGCCTTGACGAGGCTGCGGGGCCGGAACGCCAGGTCGGCAACCGGCAACCTCTCTTCGCTTACGCGGAGGGAGGCCGTGGCAGTAGGCGAATACTGACACATTTTGTGCGGGCTGTACCGCAGGGGGAGAATCTGCCGGCCGAGCCAGCAGATGACGGTGTCGACCCCGTCCAGCAGAGGGGGAGCCATCGTCCGTGTGAGGAATTCAATCCGCCTTTGAAAAAGGCGGAGTTCCTCCGTCAGCTTGGGCACCGCCTCGTCCCAGCATGGCCTGGGCATAGGCGGCGCGTTGACGAATTCCGGGATGCCAAATTGACGGCCCGGAGCTGCCATATCTTGGCAGTAAAAGAATGTG
Organism: Poa annua; assembly: GCA_026929855.1. Lineage (NCBI taxonomy): Eukaryota > Viridiplantae > Streptophyta > Magnoliopsida > Poales > Poaceae > Poa > Poa annua. Next base: position 88,265,994 of record CM049430.1, read on the forward strand.
GAGGTCCAGCCCTTGACGGATTCAAGATATGGAATCTTAGGATACCATTGGCGGCCCTGGCGGCAGTTGAAAGTGACATTGCCGCAGGTTGCCAGCCCGCCGTCCGACACGGTCTGACGCCGGCAACGGAAACAGTATCTGAAGAAGTCTAAGCTAGGCCTAATACCTAGGTAGCCCTCGAACAGAGCTGTGAATCCGGCTAAGACTAAGATGCTATTAGGCGCTATGTTGTGGGGCTGGAGCCCATAGTGATCTAAGACCTCGCTGAAAAAGGCGGAAGGCGGCAGAGCCATTCCCCTAACTAGATGGGAGGTGAGGATTACCCTTTCCTTGGCTTTCGGAGCCGGGATGACGTCTCCCAAGGCGGATCTCCATTGGCAGTCCTCCCGAGTGGGGAGGTAGCCGACGGCCTCCAAGTCTTGGAGGGCGTCTTCGTCGACTATGGAGGGAAGCCAGTAGCGGGACCCAAGGTTCGCCGCTTCCTCTTCCTCGTCGACGGGAGCGCCTCTCGCCGCCGTCGCCACGGTGGAAGGTGGAGGAGCCGAGGAGACCGCCGCCGACGGGCGCGCGGTAGGAATCCGAGAGGCGACGGTGGCGACATTGCCCGTCACCGCCGTCGCGGGGTGAGATATCGCGCCGCCCATCGCTGCCACGGGTGTGGACTCGGTCGCCGGACCGCTGGCGCTGTGCCAACTTGCGTACAAGATTTTTAGACTAGCCGTGGAGGGGATGTCTTGGCCGGTGGACATCGCCGTGTGCGGAGGTCGTCGGAGGAGAGCACACGCCGGAGTTCGCTCGGAGCAAGAAGCAGGGAAGTGGAAAGGCGAGAGGTCGAGGAGAGCAAAGGCAGGGGTGCAAAAATGAACCGTTCGGTTCCCTATTTATAGGCCCAGGCGTTGCTCCCTGTGCAAACGGCGTTTTTAGTCGTACACGTGTCCAGCATCCGCTGCGGCGCATGATCGCATGATCTCCACGCCTCCTCTTTTCCCGCGATTCGTGATCATGGCGAGATTCCCGCCTAGGCCGTTTTCAAACTGTCGTGAGCCGGCTAAGTGGAATCCGTCAAGAAGAATGCTCGGTGAGATTGCGAAGTAGCCGTCTTTTTCCCATGTTGGATAAAGGCGGCCGCATGTCAATATCAAGACATGCATGCCTCGTCGATTTTCAGAATGGTTCAAGTCCTGCAGCCGCCAACATTGGCAGATGAAGAATCAAGAGGAATTATCAGCCTGGAGAACTTCAACCTTTCTGGGGGCTAATGTTGGGGATATATCAACTAGGGGTATCTCCAACATGGATCAATCCGGATAGTCCAGGGTGGCCCAAGGGTGGTAAGGCTGAAGCCTGCCGGGCGGCCCAGATAGCTGACGTACAAGGAAGTAGGCGGACGGTCCAAAAAGGCGTAAGGCCGAAGCCCATCAAGCCACCAAGCCCAAGACGGAAGGCGGCAACAAAGCCGGCTAGGTCTAGGACTCTGATTACTTGCCGGACAAGTACTTGCCTTGTATCCTGGGGTCTGGCCGCCTATATAAGCCGGCCACCAGGAAGCCTTTAGGGCACGCTTCGATACGCATCATACACATTGTAACCCGTTCACGGCTATTGCCTCACAGTGAATTATAGCAGCACGTAGGATCTCGCCACCGCTGTGGGATCCGAAGCTGGGTAAAACTCGCCGTGTTCAATCCCGTCCTCGACGACACCAACCTTCTTCCCCACAATCCATACGTAGGCTAGAGGACCCCCGTCTCCTATCAATTATGCCGATACCACGACAACGGATGAGGAGGAGCGCGCGTGTGGTACACAACCATTCTCCTCATACCTCACACCAACTAATACTAGTAGTAGAATTGAAGGAGATATGCCCTAGAGGCAATTAATAAAGTGTATTCTTTATCATATCTCATTTGTTCATAATAGGTTTTTGTGTCATGCTATAAACGTATTAAGCGGAAACATTAATACGGGTGCGATGCGTAAACAACCAGGTCCCTAGTAGCCTCTACTAAGACTAGTTTCGTTGCGCGATTGAGGATCGAGGTTTTCCGATCATAGGGCTTGGCGCCGGTCGGCAATGGAAGTCATATCGCTGGAGAAAGATGTGATGGACATACCCAGATTTGGAGGACGTAGTCGTTACGCCTTTGACTGTGAGATCAACTCTTATTGTTATTCCTGGAAGATACTTTGATCGCACCAAACGTCGTATCTTATATAGTATGACAATAACGGTGATACTTTTGGGTATCGGAAAGGAGTAGTTGAGACGAGGGGTCAAGAGCGGGATTTGCCAGTCCGCATAGCAGGATAGATACTCTCGGGCCCACTCGGTGAGATCATGTCTAATGAGCTTGCAAACATGTGACTAGGTCATGGAGACATGAGATCATGGACGAGTAGAAGATAGAGTTGTCGGTAACGAGGTCAAGGGAATGGAGATATCTATGATACGACACTCGGACACGCTAAGTATCGCTATGGCAAAAGGTTTAAGACTTTGCGTTCAGGTTTGATAGATGAAAGTCATTCGTTATATCATAGGGATTAATTCATGGGGTCCAGGCCTATGAGTTAGTCATTGATCATAGAGGAGTCTTGATCATACCTGTTATTATATCGAACCGCTAGGGTAACACACTCAAGGGGTTTCGACAAGACAACCGGAAAGGAAAGAGATCACCGGGAACGTCCCGGGAGGGGTCCGATGGAGATCGGGCAGCGACGAAAGAGTTTTCAGAGCTAGAATAAATTATATAAATATGTTTGATATTAATTAGTGTAATTAATATGCAAATATGATTTTATATATTTATTTTCGAATTTATTTAGGCTGATTTCCCTAAATGGGTCTTCTGGTCGAAAGAAGGCCCAAGAGGGGGAAAATCCCTAAGGGGATTCGGTGGGGGGCTTGGGGGCCGACCCAGGCATTTGGGATTAGTCCCACATTGCCTGGTGAGGAGGTTGGCTCCCCCCTGGGAGCCTATATAAGAAGGGGCACCCCTGGTCTTTTAATTCACCAATTAATTCCCTAATTCTCTCTCGATTTCGTGATTCCCTTTGTTGGAGTTGCGCCGAGTTGAGAGGGGGATCTCTTCCACCATAGCCCGCTGCCACGCTGCTGGTGTTATGGTCCAAGTCTTTCGTGCTCGTCCTGGACTGGAGCTTCAGAGCTAGAATAAATTATATAAACATGTGACGCCCTGCGAGGTGCTGCGCTAGCGGTACTCGGAGGTCTGCTTCCTCTACACGACTTTGAAGTCAGCTTCGTCGGTCTTCATCGACAACGTTTGTGCGGGAACGTAATCCCGCTATCGGTCTACAAGGGTATGTATTCCGATCTCCGTTCGTACTACTATATCTGCATAGAATAGATCTTGGCATGCTTTTAGGATATCGTTGGAAGGAAATTTTTTGTTTTCTGCACACGATCCCCTTCAGTGGTATCAGAGCCGATCTATCGTAGATATAGCTGTACGCTGTTAGAACCCGTGTTCTACACCGGGGTACCATTCATGTTATTGCTACCCTCTAGCGTGCACTTGTGATTCCAGCGGCATTGAGTTGATGAAGCGGCTCGGACCGACTTTATGCGTACGCTTACGCGAGACTGGTTCCACTACTGACATATGGCTTGTACCGTATCTGTGGCTGGCGGGTGTCAGTTTCTCTCTCTTTAGTTGGTCTTCGCATTTTCAATAGAGGGCCCGAAAGGGATGCTTAAACATGCAATTATTCGATCGTTGTTGTGGTCATAAGGCTCGTAGGTATGAAGCGGTTCTATTTACGAAAGCCCCAAGCCACGTAAAATATGCAAAAGATAAAGTAGAAGCGTCTAACTTTATTTTGAAGGGGCTATGTGATATGGTCAAGGTAGGTTTATTAAATTGTTTATAAACTGCGGGCGCCAAGAAGACCATGGCGCATTGGACTATATCACATTGCATTACATTTGATGTTTTGTGTGCATCTTATATTGTGGTATTATATATATAGTATATATTAGTTACGCGGCGGTAGTTATATAAAATGATCCCTTCAAAATACCACTAGTGTTCTCCCTCCAACGCGCACCACCAAGAAAGTTCTACGTTATGAGGCAGGCCGTGATGATCGGGTGTCAGACATCTCGTCGTTCGCATACAGTGGGTGTAAGCCATGTTGCACAAGCGTCAGTGTGGAGGTTTTTGGTGGCGAGCCTAGCATATGAAGATATGGCCTCGGAAGAGGGAGACCGAAAGGTCCAGCACGAGTCACAAAATTGGTGTGGCGGACTTTTGTCTACTCTTGAAGTTGTGCCGCTGGCTCTGATGATGAGGGGTGGTGCAATGGATGGGGGTCGTGTAATCGCTTAAACGACCAGGAGGGATGTTCGTTTGAGTGGGAGTTATGTCAGTTATTTTCTAAAAATACTATAACTCAACATTATTATGAACAAAGTCTTATGTTGTTGCAAATTCCATTGTAGATGTCTCGCCCCTCGTTTAACCTAGGTATGTTCCTTGAGAAAGAAAAGCTTAAGACCAATGGGTCAAACTTCATGGCCTGGTTCTGCAACCTGAGGATCCTCCTCACTGTAGGGTGGCCTACGTCATTCAGGCCGCCATAGGTGACCCTCCCGCAGATGAAGCCTCTGAGGATGAGAAGAAGGTCTTCCAGACCAGATCGAAGGATTCTGCCTTTGTCCAGAGTGGCATGCTCTACGCCATGGAAGCCGACCTGCAGAAGCGCTTCAAGAAGATGAGCGCCTTCGAGATTATTTCTGATCTGAAGGTTGTCTTCACGCCGCAGGCTAAGGCTGAGAGATATGAAGCTTCTGATCTTTTTCTTCTCGGCCAAGATGAAAGAGCATAGCAGTGTGAGCGAGCATGTGGTCAAGATGTTTGTCTACGTTCAACGCCTGAATGCTCTGAAATGCAAGATTCCCGATGAGCTGGCGATTGACATTGTGTTGCAATCGTTGCCCCCTAACTATAAAGGCTTCGTCATGAACTACAACATGCAGGGCATGGCTAAGTCCCTGTGTGAAGTGTTGGTGATGCTCAAGACTGCTGAGTGGAGATTAAGAAGGAGCACACGCTGTTGATGGTTAGCAAGACCGTCGATTTAAAGAAATCTGGTGGCAAGGGAAAGCAGAGCTGGAAGTCCAGGAGGGAAGATGAGTGCCAAGCCCAAGACTAACAGATCTGGTCCCAGAGCTAGCGTGGAGTGCTTCTACTGCAAGGGGAAATGTCACTGGAAGCGCAACTGCCCCAAGTACCTGGAGGATAGGAACTCTGGCAAGACGGTCGACAAAGAGCAAGGTATATTTGATATACATGTTATAGATGTGTACCTTACATCCGCCCGGAGCAACACGTGGGTATTTGATGCTGCTTCTGTTGCTCATATATGTAACTCTCGGGAGGAGTTACGGAATAGACGGCGGCTGGCGAAGGATGAGGCGACCATGCGCGTCGGCAACGGATCGAGAGTCGACGTGGTGCCTGTCGGCATGCTCCCTCTACATCTACCATCGGGATTAGTTTTGGTTTTAAATAAATGTTATTTTGTGTCATCCTTGAGTGTAAACATTATAAGTGGGTCTTGCCTGTTACAAGATGGTTATTCATTTAAATGAGTATCAAGAAGTTGTGCTATTTATATGAATGATATCTTTTATGTTGATGCTCCCAAGAATAACGGTTTATTCTTGTTGAATCTCGATCGTAGTACTCACATCCATAACATAGAAGCCAAACGTATTAAGTGAAGTTATGATACCACCATGTATATGTGGCATTGCCGTCTTGGTAATATTGGTGTAAAGCGCATGAAGCAACTCCACTCCGATGGACTTTTGGACTCGTTTGATTTCGGATCCCTCGATACATGCGAACCATGCCTTATGGGCAAAATGACCAAGACACCGTTCAAAGGTTTCGTTGAACGGGCGTCGGATTTATTGGGGATCATACATAAAGATGTGTGTGGACCGATGAGCGTTTCGACACGCAATGGTTATCGTTACTTCGTCACCTTCACTGATGACTTGAGTAGATACGGTTATATCTACTTGATGAAACACAAGTCTGAAACTTTTGAAAAGTTCAAAGAATTCCAGAGTGAAGTTGAGAATCAGCTTAATAAGAAAATCAAACACCTCCGATCCGATCGTGGTGGCGAGTATTTGAGTTTTGAGTTTGGCACATATCTGAAGAGTTGTGGCATAGTACCCCAACTTACGCCAGCCGGAACACCGCAGAGTAACGGCGTGTTCGAGCGACGTAATCATACTCTACTGGATAGTGTTCGATCTATGATGTCTCTTACCGATTTGCCCGTGTCCTTCTGGGGTTATGCGTTAGAAACAACCGCATTCATTTTAAATAGGGCTCCGTCCAAATCCGTTGAAACGACACCATATGAATTATGGTATGGCCAAAAGCCTAAGTTATCGTTTCTGAAGGTTTGGGATTGTGAGGCGTATGTTAAGAAACTACAACCCGACAAACTTGAACCGAAGTCGGAGAAAGTCGTCTTTGTTGGATATCCGCGGAAAACCGTTGGGTACACCTTCTACAACCAAGCTGAGGGCAAAACTTTTGTCGCAAAGACCGGTACCTTTCTAGAGAAGGAGTTTCTCGCGAAAGGAGTAAGTGGGAGGAAGGTAGACCTCGATGAAATTGTTGATCCTGAACTCGAGATTCCGAGTGGCGCAACGGAAGCAATTCCGGAAACGTCCTCCATGGAAGGAGTGGGAGAAACTGTCGAGGAAAGTATTCTAACTCGTAGGTCTGGTAGATCTCGGATCTCACCAGAATGGTATGGCAACATGGTTTGCACCGTCATCTAAGTTGAACAAGACGAACCTATGAACTACAAGGAGGCGATGGCGAGTCTAGAGTCCGAGAAATGGCTTGAAGCCATGAAATCCGAAATAGGATCCATGTATGACAACAAAGTGTGGACTTTGATGTATATTTCCGAAGGGCGCAAGGCCGTCGAGAATAAATGGATCTTTAAGAAGAAGACTGATGCTGATGGTAATGTGACCGTCTATAAAGCTCGGCTTGTCGCAAAAGGTTTCCGACAAGTTCATGGGATTGACTACGATGAAACTTTTTACCGGTAGCGATGCTTAAGTCTATTCGGATTTTGTTAGCAGTTGCTGCCTATTACGATTATGAAATCTGGCAGATGGACGTCAAAACAACCTTCCTAAATGGAAACATTAAGGAAGAGTTGTACATGGTACAACCGGAAGGTTTTGTCGATCCAGGGAATGCTAACAAGGTATGCAAGCTTCAGCGATCCATCTATGGATTGAAGCAGGCATCTCAGAGCTGGAATCTTCGCTTTGATGAGGTAATCAAAGGTTTTGGATTTATCCAAAATTTGGAAGAGACCTGCATTTACAAGAAAATGAGTGAGATCTCGGTTGTGTTCTTAGCACTATATGTAGATGACATATTGCTGATTGGGAATGATGTGGAACTTCTGAATAGCGTGAAGGAATATTTAAACAGTAAGTTTTCCATGAAGGACTTAGGAGAAGCTGCGTATGTTTTAGGCATAAAAATCTACCGTGATAGATCAAGACGCCTATTAGCACTAAGTCAGAGTACTTATCTTGATAAAATACTGAAACGTTTCGGTATGGAGAAGGCAAAGAAGGGTTCTCTGCCGGTTATCAAGAATAAGATATTGCGGAAGGCACAGTGTCCGGTAACGGAACTGGATAAGGCCGATATGACTAAACATCCTTATGCTTCAGCCATATGATCGATCATGTATGCAATGTTAAGTACTACACCGGATGTGGCATTAGCTCTAAGTTTGACAAGCCGTTTCCAGAGTAATACTGGAATGGCGCATTGGATAGATGTTAAGAGCATTCTTAAGTATCTCAATAAGACAAAGGAAATGTTCCTTGTGTATGGTGGCTGCGATGAAGAACTTGGCGTAACAGGTTACGTGGATGCAAGTTTCTGCTCAGACCCCGATGACTTTAAGTCACAGACAGGTTATGTGTTCAAGGTGAATGGAGGCGCCGTGTGCTGGAAAAGTGGGAAGCAACCCATTGTCGCACAATCTACAATGGAGTCGGAGTACATTGCTGCTTGCGAAACCGCGAATGAAGCTGTGTGGCTGAGGAAGTTCGTCGTCGAACTTGGAGTGTTTCCGAGCGTGCAAGACCCCATGATCCTCTTCTGTGACAATACGGGTGCCATTGCTAACGCCAAGGAGCCAAGGTCTCACTCCACCGCCAAACACATTCTCCGACGCTTCCATGTGATACGTCAGTGCGTACAAGGAGGCGATGTGAAGATTTGCAAAGTGCATACGGATCTAAATGTGTCAGATCTGCTGACGAAGCCTCTCCCGCTTGATAAGCATGAAAAACACCAGTTAGCTATGGGTGTTAAGCTTTTACCAAGTTGTAATCTAGATTAATTTGTACTCTAGTGCAAGTGGGAGACTGAAGCAGATATGCCCTAGAGGCAATTAATAAAGTGTATTCTTTATCATATCTCGTTTGTTCATAATAGATTTTTGTGTCATGCTATAACCGCATTAAGCGGAAACATTAATACGAGTGTGATGCGTAAATAACCAGGTCCCTAGTAGCCTCTACTAAGACTAGTTTCGTTGCGCGATTGATGATCGAGTTTTCCGATCATAAGGCATGGCACCGGTCGGCAATGGAAGTCATATCGTTGGAGAACGATGTGATGGACATACCCAGATTTGGAGGACGTAGTCATTACGCCTTTGACTGTGAGATCAACTCTTATTGTTATTTCTGGAAGATACTTTGATCGCACCAAACATCGTATCTTATATAGTATGACAATAATGGTGATACTTTTGGGTATCGGAAAGGAGTAGTTGAGACGAGGGGTCAAGATCGGGATTTGCCAGTCCGCATAGCAGGATAGATACTCTCGGGCCCACTCGGTGAGATCATGTCTAATGAGCTTGCAAGCATGTGACTAGGTCACAGAGACATGAGATCATGGACGAGTAGAAGATAGCGTTGTCGGTAACGAGGTCAAGCTAGGTATGGAGATATCTATGATACGACACTCGGACACACTAAGTATCGCTATGGCAAAAGGTTTAAGACTTTGTGTTCATGTTTGATAGATGAAAGTCATTCGTTATATCACAGGGATTAATTCATGGGGTCCAGGCCTACGAGTTAGTCGTTGATCATAGAGGAGTCTTGATTATACCTGTTATTATATCGAACTGCTAGGGTAACACACTTAAGGGGTTTCGACAAGACAACCGGAAAGGAAAGAGATCATCGGGAACGTCCCGGGAGGGGTCCGATGGAGATCGGGCAGCGACGAAAGAGTTTTCAGAGCTAGAATAAATAATATATAATATGTTTGATATTAATTAATGTAATTAATATGCAAATATGATTTTATATATTTATTTTTGAATTTATTTAGTCTGATTTCCCTAAATGGGCCTTCTGGTCGAAAGAAGGCCCAAGAGAGGGAAAATCCCCAAGGGAATTCGGTGGGGGGCTTGGGGGCCGACCCAAGTGGGCCAAGAGGCCCACTAGGGGGCCTGCGCACCCAGCCATGCCGCACCAGGCATGTGGGATTAGTCCCACATTGCCTGGTGAGGAGGTTGGCTCCCCCCTGGGAGCCTATATAAGAAGGGGCACCCCTGGCCTTTTAATTCACCAATTAATTCCCTAATTCTCTCTCGATTTTGTGGTTCCCTTTGTTGGAGTTGCGCCGAGTTGAGAGGGGGATCTCTTCCACCATAGCCCGCTGCCGCGCTGCTGGTGTTCTGGTCCAAGTCTTTCGTGCTCGTCCTGGACTGGAGCTTCGGAGGCCGTCGTCTCCACCGTACGTGTGTGACGCCCTGCGAGGTGCTGCGCTAGCGGTACTCGGAGGTCTGCTTCCTCTACACGACTTTGAAGTCGGCTTCGTCGGTCTTCATCGACAACGTTTGTGCGGGAACGTAATCCCGCTTTCGGTCTACAAGGGTATGTATTCCGATCTCCGTTCGTACTACTATATCTGCATAGAATAGATCTTGGCATGATTTTAGGATATCGTTGGTAGGAAATTTTTTGTTTTCTGCACACGATCCCCTTCAAGAATGCCTCAGTATATAAGCTGGTGCACATCTCATCTAACTAGCAGTATGAGACTAAACTCCCACTACATGCCATGACAACATGGGCCTTAGGGATTTTCAGGAATTGATAATGGGCTAAAGGCCCAATATTTCAGCATATACTCCCTCCGATCAGTAAAGATTGGCGCGGCCGGTGAACAAACTTGTACAGACTTAGCTTTATTCCCACACCAATCATTTCTAACTGGAGGTAGTATTAATGAAAGTATGATTAGCGTACTAAGTAGATGCTTGAGCATAATATAGGTTTGTTGAAAGATAAAACAAGATAGTTGGATACCCATCAAGGTAAACCAGAAAAGAGGACAATGTACGGGTTTTTTCCGTTAATGTGAGTCATAGGAAAATAGTTCTACCAAAAGTGGGTCCGCTTTGGAAGGTGTGAGAGATATCATATCATAAACATAAACCCTTTATTTGTGGACTACCTATGGTTGAGAGAGTATCACCCTCCATCTTGTTGGTGTTATTGTTAATGTTGTTCTAAATTCCAGGACCGGATGTACCACCGAGTTGTTGACCCGGATGACCTGGCCCCCGATTCTGCTGGTGGTGTTGATCTGAGGTACAACTGTGGATGGCGCACTTATGAGCCACTCAGTGGAGTAGTATGTACCTTTGCCTGGATGTACCAGGGTCCGGAAAGGTCGGACCTCCATGGCTCAAGGTATAGGGCAAGTACTCACTTCTCTAGAATGGCCCTGACACTATTCTGGAACCTAATGGTCATATTCATAGGGACCATATAAAGGGCCCTCTTCTTCCCCAAGAAGGGAGCATGACTTCATACCTCTCCCCTAAATACTCCATATTCTCCCACCCTTGTTGAAAGAGCATTTTCCCTCATGTGTGGTTTTGGTAATTATATGACAATCTCTATGGACTAATGTTTGCATTGAGATATCCTTATAGATCATGTCCATGACATTAGTGGAGCTCATGTGTTGAGTTGAGCATATTGCAAGTATGCCTTGAAGTATTCAAGACATCATATTAGAGAAGAAATGTTGGAAGATACAAGGTTAATCAAGATGTTGATCAACACACAAAGCTACAAGATGTACCAAGAGGGATCTTGTATCTCTTGGGATGGTAAACACATGTCCGTATAGCTTTGTGAACTAACCCATGATATATGTGTATGTGGTATCTTTATATGAGGTTAGGTATCTTCCCCATGGGCTTGCAACAAATGAAGATTTCTTATAGCTCATGGAGGATGACGCCATGTGGTGATCGTCGTCGAGGTTGAGAAGTGCAAGACCAAGAGAAACTTCTTGAAGAGATCCTATGATTGGAGCTTTCTATTGATACATGAAGACGGAGCCTAGCGAGACTCTCCCATTATTGATATGGGGGAGTATTTGGAGAAGTCTTCATCAAGCATGTGCTTGCACGCGCAATCGAGAAAGATAACCCACTTGAAGAGATCAACATAGTCATCATCTAACTCAAGTGGAATGCTCAAGGCAAAGGTATGATCTTGATAGGGCTATAGGATAGATAGGCGTACTATCAAGAGGGGCTCTCAAGTGAGTAACTTGATCGCATCGTTGTGGAGAGCTCAAACCTTTGCATACTTGGCTTATCATATTTCTTAGTTCTTATTTGGCTTTTATCCTTGTGAGGATTAGAGCTTGGTTCATCTCCATGTCAAACTCTAGTTCATCGAAAACGGGTTTACTTTGGAAAACATATTGCGTTTTTTATGTTGGAGGTTTTACCGATTGTTCTCTTATTTGGAGATCTTACATTTTCCCATTTGGTTTTAACCTCACTTGTTAGACTATGATGTTTTTGTACATGATCTTATAGAGCTCTTCGTGGTGATTCCAACGAGCCAAAAATCATCGAAAACAGAGTTCGGATTGTCAAGATAATCGTTTTCGTGTTAACGTTTCTGGCAGGGGCGGAAATTCCGGCCGGCCGGAAAGATCCGGCCAAACTTCCGCCCAAACTTCCGGTTTGTCCAGAAAACACTTCTCGGGCGCGTTTTGGGGTGTCCGGGGGGGTCCGGAAGTTCCAGGGTGAGCCCGGAAAACTGTCCCCAACGGGCAGATTTGTTGGGAACCTATTTAAGGGGTCATCTTTCCCAATGGTTCCCAAGTTTTGGTGCTCTCTCTCCTCCTCCATTGTTGACCTCCAAAGCTTTGATATCTCTCAATCCCTCCAATGATTTTTGCTATTTCTTGAGGGAAAAGAGAGAGGAGATCTAGATCCACATTTCCACCAATCCATCTCTCCTCTAAGTGAGGGGAAAATATTGGGTCTAGATCTTGGAGTTCCTTTGTGGTTCTTCTTCTTTGTTCTTCCTCTCTTCTCCCCCCATAAGCATTAGTTGCTTTGGGTGGGATTTGGGAGTGAAGGATTTGACTCCTTTGTGGTTTCTTTGTTCTTCCTCTCTTATTCCCCCATAAACATTTGTTGCTTTGTTGGACTTTGTGTGCTCTTTCCATTGCATTTGCATCGGTTTGAGCCATCCACGAGGATTCGTGGTGGTGATACTTGTGAGCTTGTTACTCTTGGGTCATTGGACCCTAGACGCCTTTTGTGGCCGGCCTTTTGTGGCCAAGACCTTTTGTGATCAAGACCTTTTGTGGTCACTTGAGAGCCTCCAGTTAAGTTGTGGGTGTGTGCCTCAAGACTTGGGAGTCCCCAATTAAGTTGTGTGTGTGTGGCTCAAGAGTTTTGTACGGGATTCGATCTCCGCCCCAAAGGAGATCAATAGTGGAAGGTTACCTCGCAACCTTTTGTGGTTGAGTTCATTAGGAGAAGAAGGTGAGCCTTTGTGGCGTTGCGGCTAACCTGTTGTGGTTGCGCACACCTCTCCAAACGAGACGTTGACCCTTTGGGTGGAACTCGGGAATACATCATCGTCTCCGCGTGCCTCGGTTATTTCTATACCCGAGCTCTTTACTTATGCACTTTACATTGTGATAGCCTTCGTGCTTGAAGTTATCTTTCTTGCTATCACCTTGTTACTTGTATTGCTTAGCCTAAGTTGTTGGTGCACATAGGTGAGCCTAGTTTATTTATCTAGGTTGTATGCTTGTTAAAGTAAACCTCTAGTTTTATTCCGCCTTTATCAAATATCCGGGTCTTTCTTGGACCGGATAATCTGGTTTCTCGAAAAAGTTTTAAATCGCCTATTCACCACCCCCCCCCCCCCCCTCTAGGCGACGTATATCCGTTCACTTGTGCTCCAATGTTATTGTTTCTTCCGCGTGGTGTGCTTGAGGAGGTCTAGATCTAGTGTTTGCAATAAAGGAAATTGATTTCCCTATGGCCTGTACTACCTTTGTCCATTACCTTATCTTGCACTCTTTGGAACTCTAGGAATAGGTGCTTTAGAGCTCACCTTTGGTATTGTAAGATGTTAGGGAGATGTGATTGGGAACCTCCAACTGAGGTGGGGATATATTGGTCCAACCTTGTGTGTAAAGGTCTGGTTGCCGCCTTTTGAGTCCACCTATAGTGGATTGAGTCACTTAGAATTATGTTGAGGCTCGTGGAGACCATTGTGCCTCCACACATCTCCAACAAAGATTAGCTTCCTTGCGAAGTGACCTTCAGGATAAAACCCTCGCATGCATTGTGTGGTTATAAATATAACCTTTACTTACTGGGTTAATTTATAAATTATTAAACAAAAGATTAAAATTTGTTGGGGCCTCCTCCTCTCTCTAGTCGATCATTTCGAACCATACAACATTTAATAGAGTCACAATTTGTGTATAAGAATATGTACTTCATAATTTTGATAATCAAATATACTGATATGAAATTAATAATTTACACATATTATATACAATGAGAACAATTACTATTGCTGAGAATAGATTACATGCCATATGTGCCTATGACCACATGCACCTTTGGAAGCAGCTTTTGTAGTTGATGCTTCGGTACCTTGTTAGAATAATTCTCTTTTAAATGTCACACAAAAAATTGAGGTTTGAAAAAAAGGTGAGATTTGTTTAAGAAAAAAGTATGGTACATGAAAGGTAGAATTCATAGCAGGGACAAACAATTCAAATACTTCGATAGCAGCTCAATTATTAATCACGACCTTGCGATGGAATACACGGCACACCAACCTGAACTTGCACTCCATAATATCTACACTAATAAAAGTCGCCTATTTTGCCAAAAATAATGTCACAAGTATGCTGAAAGTTCACTTATTTGGCGAAATAAAACATGACAACATGTGTCGAGAAGTAAATGTGGCATTAGTAGTATGATCATTATGCTATTGATTGATGTGTTATATCATATATTTTCATTCAAATGAATTATATTTGTTGTTTCGGTCTTAAATGTTTATGTGAAAATGTATTTCATTATTAGGGGCTCATGCATGCCATATCCCATAGAACAAACTTTGCCGTCTCCAAAGCTCTCGTCATATGTATTTCATTGTATTTTTCATCCACAACTTGAACTTGAGGAGAGATTTCGCTCCTACACATCAACGGATTTATCCTTTGGAGCAAGCATTAACTAACTCCGGCTCCTACACTACTACATGGGTATTCTTGGTTCAACTAGAAGAGCCCCCTACTCCCTTTATGAAACTGGCTGTTTGTGGAAATTGCCTGCCTTGTATCCGGGGTTTGTACCCGTTTTGTAATTAATTTTCACTCTCTTCTTAATCAATGAAATAGGCCAAGCTTTTGCCTTTGTATCAAAAAAAATCTTGGGTCATGCACCTCCTTTACCAAGTTGAAACCTTATGGACCTACCCTTATATAGCCGTTTGTCGTTGGGTTGATAACCGTTGATATAATTGTTTTTTCTAGTGCACAATAAACATCTAAAAATGTATGATATAGTCTCAACTAATTAAGCTCTATTATTTAAAAACTATTCAGGCCATTGTAGTGAATTATCGACCTCCTAAATTTTCAATTTAATATGTTGTGTTATTCAGTAGAAACAAGTTAATGCATAAGTGTAAGCTCAGGTAGGATGTACACCTACATAGCTGCATGGGCGTTCAGAGAATCCTCTCTCGCAAAATAAAAGCTGTACTCGCAAATATATTGGATTGGAAACTATGTGTAGTTACTGCCAAAACCGGTGTTAGGAGTCTGTAACTGACAATTGTATAATGCAAAGAAGTAGATATATGCGAACGTAATAACATGACTAGGTTTGCATGAAACACCTCATTGCCTACTCTCGGATATATCTAATTTTCTGCATTATATAATGAAAATGCAAAAGGATTTTCTATTACCTTAACTAAAACTTCCTTCACATTACAACACACAATATGTTTTCACTGTTGTGAAAAAGATATACATTCCGCCATTTATTTAGAGAAAATATCAGGTTATTTACAGCGAGACTAGCTGAAAGAGAAAAGACCAAATCTATAATACTATGACGAAGTAGTGAGTTGGGCTCACTTGACTAGTGGAGTGGATGTACAATCCAGGCACTCAGGTTCAAATCCTCATGGAGGCGAATTTGGGTTTTTATTATTATTTAAAAACTCATTGTGGGGTATTCCCCCACCGCTTTCTTTTTAAAAAAATAATACTATGAAGAAACATCTGCCGCGATCGGAGCCTCAGGTATCTCTTCCATGTTGCCCGTGTCAACGGAAAATGGTGTATGACCTCGCAATGTTTCCTTGTGAACCAAAGGCAATGTTACAAAGAACCCTTTGGTTATATTCCTTCCACACAAATCTTGGTGCAACTATGAACAAAAAAGGTTGTTGAGAAGGGTTGTGCTCCTATGAACAAAAAGTTGTTGAGAAAGGCCTCAGGTAGCTAGGAGATCTTTTGAACCGCTTTTGAAGAGTTGATGCCATATGCTAGATACAGACAAAGAGTTGTTGAGAAGGAAGAGAAGGCTAACACAGATCTTGCACCTATGAACAACCTAGATAGGGGAGATGTACCTAAGTACCTGCTCAGAAATCCATTTTCACAAATTAGCAGTCGTGTGAGCTTTACCAAAACCGGTAGAATGACCTAGGGGTGTGCTCTGCATGCAAATCGACACGCAGTGTGAGTAACTATAGGCCTGAGATTGACGCTACGTAGCTAGTAAAGTTATTCGTGTTATTATCTGTCGGGCATCTCTTCATTATCAGTTCTAATTCTATCGACCTATCACGGTGGAATATAACCTCACCTCCACTATACTAAGTACCGTTAGTATTCTTTCCCGAGATACTACATGTCAATATCACTTTTGGCCTGTGGGCTTTTGGCTAGACCAAATGATAGTTTTCTCTGTCCAACAAATTTGCCTAGAGCTGTTGTGCACGTAGGGATATATAGCATCAATCCAGGTGAAGTTTGAAAACACTTATTTCATTTTTTCAAGTATATTTAAAATGGTTGAGCCTACATGTCATAAAACTGAACTGATTGAGCTAGCCTGTTATGTCTACTATGTAGGCCATACCGCATTAGTCATATGTTGCCGCGATGAGGCAATCTGAATAGGTATGCTAATGTAGGATAACTGGGATAAGTGGAATAGTTCATATTATCCTGTTGTGCTCATCCTTATATCCCTAAGAACAATGAATAAAGACACAAGGTATAACATTATTCAGATTGCGACAAATCCACCACTTTATGGGAGCAGCAAAATCCCCGCCTCCTTGTTGCCTTTAACGATATTACCGTCGATGAGGTGGACGAGTAAGAGGGTACACCTTATTCTTGTCCCGCATGATGACGTCATAGAAATCATAATGTTGTTGCTTATTTCAGAGAGTTTAGTCCAATGTCGAGCGCAGGATTGAGGTCACCCATCCCACTTCCGGAGTGGTAAGCTCAGAAGGTGGGACCCGTATACGTAGATTCACGGTCAAAGACTACTGACAAGCTAGATGGTGGCGGCTAGGGTCAAGCCTTTCATAGCCGAGGGAGGAAAATGTATCGGTTGTTCCATTAAGATGGTTTTCTCATTCGTGAGGAGGCACATATAATTGTCATGTTTTACATGGAACAAACTGAAGGAAACAGAGGAAATGCACAGAAAATTTCTTCTTCGAGCTAAAGGCACAAAATTTATATCAGCTCCTAGCCTGAGTGTAAATATTTGATTCATGGATTGCGTGAAAATTCTTTTGGTACGCACTCCCTGACCCCAAACCATAGTACCAAGACACAACAATGACTCGCAATGTTTTTCCTTTCAGCCGTTCTCATGTGACTTGGAAAATGTCTTTCCCTCTAACTCTTTGAGGGGCTGGATGGCATGATCGAGAATCTGTTGAAGGCGGCAGGTCGATTTTCTATGTCGTCAAGCCGTTGAGTTGTACTCCATGCAGAGTTGTATCGTTACTTGTCTTTTATGCTTTGTCTTTTTTGTGCTGTGGCACCGGGCCGGGGACTATGTTTTTTTGCTTTCGAACTTGCTAGTTTTTTTTTAGCAATAACACACTTTATTTCAGCACGCAACCGCCTCATTAAAAATCTCCCAGCCCCTTTCGGTACCCTGGTGAGGAAAAGAGCGCGTCAGAAACTTGCTGCTCTGAATTCACAGAAATATTACAACTCCTAAAGCTCCTAAAGCGAGGAATACAAACGCCTTCAGGCGGATTAATCAGCCACAAGTATCGACCAGCAGGGTAACCTACCACCAAGCGTGCTAGGTTATGAGGTTCAGAATTGGATACTCAATGCTCGTGTACAAACGTAGTCTCCAAAAAGCTTGAAGCAGTTGATTGGATCTCCTGCAGCACTTGGATATATTTTCCTCGGTACTCCTCCTTCATCGCCTGCACAACAGCAAGACAATCACTCGCCGCTTGAAGTTTCGTCAGGTGGAGGTCTCGAGCAAGGTTTAGAGCCTCCCGGATCGCCATGGCTTCTAGAGTTTCTGGGTCTTGGATGAGGCTCCCAAAAACATTCCCGTCGTGGATCGTGCTACCGCAGCAACGCCGCCCGCCTCCCTGGTCTTTGCAAGCCCAGCACCTGCGTTCAGTTTTGTCACTCCTTCCGGCGGCGGTATCCAGTTAGTATGCCCTAGTTAAACCTTATGACTGTGGGTTAAGGGTCTGAGAAAGGCTCCAATCGTTCGGATGGGCCGTCTGTTAGCTCAGAAGGCTGCCATAAACCATTGACAATGGCCGCAGGAAATGCCACAATGGTCCACCAGTAAACTGAAGTATCCGATTTTTTTTTTGCGAATTCAAGTATCTGAATTTTAATAGGCAAAATTGTATCCCCAACCCGCAGCTGCAATTTTTGGTTTATACACTCTCTGATCTAAGGCCATTGGTATCCTAGACTAGTTTTACGTTTTGTAAAATCGTCAAGATACTGCAAATAGTGCAAAATGGTATTGAAAATTCACTAAAATGTGTTTATTAACCAAAGACGGTTCATCTGCTAGCTAGCAGTCATACAAGATCAAGCATAATTCTTAGTGCTAAATTTTTTCACTAGGCCTAGATCTAGACCTAAACAAACCAAAAGGGACGGCGCCGTTGCACTAGTTGTCTCAAGAACTCCTGAGGTCCCGTTGGATTAGATGATGGCGACACTCATCACTCTCACACTTCTACGCGTTGCGCGATTGGTGTTGACCACTTTGACCCAGTAGTCGGGCGAACGGTGCCGCTTCTCCACGCGAACGGCGGAGTGCAAGGACTTCCAAGTCTGTGGCTTATACATCAACTATTTTGTATTTGGAGATTACGACAAGCTTGTCGACATTGGCGTCGGTGTTGATGTTGGTGTTGGGATCGGTGAGGGAGCAGTACGAGACTTCGTCGTCATCGAAATAGTCCTTGTTGAAAGAGTTGGAGTACTCCAAGGCCTGCAGCGACGACCCCCACATCGAGGCTGACATCGCCCGGGTGGAGGCGCAAAGCTCCATTACAAGAGTCAGCACGCCGACTAGATAATTTGTTGGTGCCAATCAGCTTCTAAATCATTGCATGTGACTCAAAAAGGCTTTTAACTTGGACCACATCTAATGTGTAGCTTAATTTGTATGTAAATCTAATAACTCATAGCTATGACAGTTTGAAATATATTTAATAATATGATGGTTAGGAGGGTGGTTATACCCCTAGCCCAACAGAGTTTAAACCTCAGGTTTAACACTGGTGTTTCTTATTTAGGCGGAATATTCTTTCGGTGGGAGGCAACTTTCCCGTCGATAGCGAGGCACATGTATTTATTTCGTCAATCTCAAGACCTAATCCGCCGGCTCAGTCTCTCGAAAGTGCTCATAGGGGTAGGGTATGCGTGTGTGTGGGGGTGACTGTATGCGTGTGTATATAAACACTTAAATTGTACTATGTTTCAAAAAAAAAAGGAAAATAATTGCATGCTTGTAGAATTGTTTACGCCATCGAAACAAATTGGTCTGTGGTATATCCGTATATGCAACAATGGCCGAATAAGGTTGCCATATTGAGCCCATCTTCCTCGCTCTTGGCGGGTATGGGGAGTAGCCCAGGACGGCCCAGTTTCGGGGCACACACAGCTACAAGAATTTTTCTTTTATGACTTACGGCTACTATATTTGTATTTGCGAGAAACGAACTGTGGAATCTCTCCGGTTAGTACAGGTGCGCACTGTGTTATCTCGGCTTGGTTCAACCGGAATGAACTGAGATTTTGTGGGATTCTGACAGCTCGTTTGACGGAAAGTTTCGGCTACACTGAAGTGGCCCATCCTTGGCCTGCGCTTCAATAGTTTCTCTGTTGTGGGCACAAGATTACGTGAATGGTACAATACAACTGCCAATACAGTTGTGTATCATTGTCTGCCTCTACATCGACATGGTCGTCGTCAGTGGTCACGGCGGCGTTACAGATAAGATCACGTAATCTACGCCGGGTCCCATCACAGCGCAAATATAAATAAATTAAAGAGTGAAAATAAAATAGTTACTCCATAGTGGGAGTAACTAAGTTACCACCTAGGTCAAAAAAAAAAGACAAATATTTGAAGAGAAAAATGAGAATTATAGTAACATAGGAAGTTGTCATCACATAACGTTTTTCAACATGAAATGAGTCTACACCCTATTAAATGAGTTTATTTATGTTACTGTCTTTTAACTTATACTATAGAGTTAGTAATATAGATTAATAAAATATGCATGTGACTAGTCTAAATGTGAGCGAGACCTATCCTGGATGGCTATCAAGCGCTGAGACATGTGATGTCCGCCCGCTCAAGTTCGAGTACCAGCGCTCCCTCACGGGAGTGTACACACTGAATTAACAAAAAGCTTATAATTCTGTATCTTTCAATGCTGGACTCATTTTTTTTACTAGTCTAAATTATTC
Organism: Poa annua; assembly: GCA_026929855.1. NCBI lineage: Eukaryota > Viridiplantae > Streptophyta > Magnoliopsida > Poales > Poaceae > Poa > Poa annua. The sequence goes on from CM049430.1 coordinate 88,286,423, forward strand.
CCATAATGACTAATGTAATCAGCTAGTCTGTCTCCATTTCCAGTCGTGGGGTAGGAAGAGCCAACAAGTTTGTGGCCACAAACAGGACTATCAGGTAGGGTCCCCATGACCACCACCAGCGCTTCTCCTTTTGATCGTTGGTCGGTAATTTTTATTGTATTTTAGGTCTAATTTAATATTTAATGTTGTACTAGTCTGGGAGGAAGCTTGCCGGCAATTCGATGATGGCCGACGGTCCGGCCTAATGTAATGAAATGTTTGGAAATATAAAATGGTTAGGAAAATTTAATGAAAATAGCTAAAACTTGTCCGTACAACCTCAATGCGTCGACCCGTTAGGGCAGTGACCGAAAAGGGACGGACATAGGTCATACACGACCGAACGGATAAAATTCAAATAAAATATCTCTCCATTACATTGACCTAAATCATCCTTAGCTGAGTTGAATTTATTTAAATGTATCTATACACAACAGTTTAGTTACATCTGTTCTTTAGTAAACGGGCCTCAAGTAATTTGAACAAATGGGAGCAAGTTCGGTGTGTCGATTTCCAGGATCGTAAGTTTGAGCTTAGCTAAGACCTACGAGTTTATGGTTTACTTTAAACTTTTTTCCATAAAAAGTCCACTAGAAATAGAAAAAACCCAGCACACACGGTCCCAAGAGCAGCAGGTGTCCTCGATCCTCGTTGGCGATAAAGCGCCGTGCGCTTTCCCCCCACCAGCCACGTCTTCCATTAGCCTGTGCGGGCCCATGCGGTACGTACGCCGTGGGGGGTACGTGTACGCGTGAGATTACCGCCGGCGTCCTCCCGACGCCGTGGCCGCCCGCGCCTGTCGCCACCGCGTCGCCATCCCCGCAGGCCGTCACATCACTTTTCGTTATAAATCCGGCCACCGGTGGCCGCCACGTTCCTCAGATATTATTGACGCCACGCGTCCGTCTATCTATCTATCCTTGCGCAGCTCGGAGCAAGCAAGATCGACATGGCGGCGGCGGCGAGCGTGGGCGGAGGGGCGGCGCCGTTCGTGTGGAAGACGTACCGGATGGTGGAGGACCCCGGCACGGACGGGGTCATCGGCTGGGGCAAGGCCAACAACAGCTTCGTCGTCGCCGACCCCTTCGTCTTCTCCCAGACGCTCCTCCCCGCGCACTTCAAGCACAACAACTTCTCCAGCTTCGTCCGACAGCTCAACACCTATGTCAGTCACTTCACTTCGTTACCTACTCCTACTTCTCTCTCTTATGCTAACTGCTAAGACCTGCGGCCGCTCTGCTGGTCTTTCCTCCGGCTCCGGCGAGTTACTGACTGTGGACTTCAACGTTTATGTCTGTGAGCCAGTGAGGTGAGATTTGCGGGGCAATAATTAGTCTGCTTCTCAGCTAATGTTTAGAGGAAATTTGGGAATATCCTAGTGTACAAAACTGTAGAAAATAAAAGTTTTTGATTCTCACCAAGTGCCCAGCTCTGGTAATAGTTTCTTCTGCGCTGACCAAATTTATTATGAACTTGGTACCTGCAGGGATTCCGCAAGGTGGATCCGGACCGGTGGGAGTTCGCGCACGGTTCCTTCCTCCGTGGCCAGATCCACCTCCTGCGCAACGTCGTGCGCCGCGGCACCTCCATCAGCGGCGGCGGTAAGCGCAAGGAGGCGGCGGCGGCCGAGCTCACCGACCACGACATGGCGATGGTGGCGACAGAGGTGGTGAGGCTGAAGAAGGAGCAGAGCACCATCGACGGCAGGGTGGCCGCCATGTGGCGCCGGGTGCAGGAGACCGAGCGCAGGCCCAAGCAGATGCTCGCCTTCCTCCTCACCGTCGTCGGCGACCCCGACAGGCTGCAGCGCCTGGTCGCCGGCGGCGGCGACGCGGCTGAAGCCGAGAACGGGTTCGCCGGTGGTCAGGAGGGCGGTGAGAAGAGGCCGAGGCTGCTGGCTGACGGCGGCTTCAGCGACGTCAGCGCGTTCGGGCCTGACGCGGGCGACTTCGCCAGGTTCTACGCCGGCGGCGACGCGTTCGCCAACGTGGCGGTGGAGGCGGCCGCCGGAGCCGGCTCGGGTTCTTCGGGCTCCTCGTTTGCTTTTGGACTGGACAGTGGGTACTGAATACTGATGTCGAACAGAAATGTTTTGGATTTGGCACAATTCTTTGCTATCGCTTGTTTGAATGCCATTTTGACCGACGCGTTACATTCCATGTTTGAAATGGGGCAACGCCCATGGATTCGACGATTATTTCCGTGCATGTCGATTTTCATCTCTTCGAACAAAATGAGAAAAATAATCAAATGTGGAACCGGCCCAACCATGATAAACTGGATATGGATGTTACCATTTACCTAGATTTATAAACTCTACTCCCTCCCAACCATGACACTTATTTTGGGACGAAGTGAATACTTTTTTTTGGAGTAGGTGACGTCTGGTCAACAATGAGGGTGTGGTTAGAATTTTTCACCTAGCCTATATGAGCTCATGCCATGTGTGTTGCATAACTGCAAAATTATTTTCTAATGTTAGACGTATGACAATTCTTAATGTGCATATTAGTTTTCAGACAATTACTATTCTTCACCCGTTGCACAAGTTAGCCGGTGTTTCCTAGGTCACACCATTAGCTGACTAGCCCAGATAGTGGGAGGGAGGAAAAACTCACTGAAAAGGTAGAAAGAGAAGATGAGACAACCTCGTCGCCGACAAGAACGGCGTGGCTGGCCCCAGGTTGTAAAAGTAATTGCGTCGGTGCACGACAGTTAAGTGAGAACCCAAGAGGGAGCCTCTTCGAGGTGGTGTGTGCGCCCCACCGTTGTTACATGAAGTTAGGCCGACAGTCACAAAGCCTTCAAGAGGGAGGTGTCCCGTGACCACGGTGACGGTTTTTATCGCTGTATTCATGTTTAATAAAGTTCAAGAAACAAAGTATGTTTAAAACAATTTATCGGAATTAAAACCATGTTCACGGTTTTGAAAACAATGTTCACATCGGTTCAATAAATATTCACGACGTTAGAAGTGTCTTTATAAGATTCAAAAAATATGTTTAACTGTTCAAACTTTTTCATGGGGTTCAAAAAAATGTATGTGGTTTCAAAATATGTCCTAAGCTTTTTAAAAAATGCTTACAAGGGTAGAAAAACGTTGAGATGTTCAAATAAAATACTTTTCCCTATTTATACGCTGATTTCTAATTTTAAATAAACTAGAATTTTTGTTTTAAATTTATTTTCTTTAGACTTTTTTAAAGAATAGAAATATTCAAAAAATTCCTGTTAATGGGCCGTGATAGTGCGACCCATTAAATGCCTGCCGCTTAAAGCGGTGTATAGGGCTCATCTGGGAGCGGTGGATGGCAGTTAATGGGCTGAAACGAAATGCAATGTAACATGGGCCATGGTTATTTGGACGCTTGCTCGTAGTGGAATCTCAAAAGTGTGACATGGGCCATAGAGTTGACATGTATGTAGGGACACAGCGATGCTGTCGCCAACTCGATCAATTAATTTTTTTTCTGTATGGCAATCAGGTTCACAAAAGATGAAAAGAAAAGTTTTATATGGCCAGCTGATGCCTGTAGTAATGGACAAGCATATATAGACAAGTGTCCATGGAGATATACAATTCAACACCATATTTTTCACTAGTAACTTAGAAAGTTATGTTATTCTTACATCATCACCGACAACGGCAAGAAAAGCAAAGCAAAGCATGCATGCATCACTACGTAGACCGGCCGGAGGCCCCGGGCTGGCATGGCATGGCATGCATCATCAAATGGCAAACACACACACATAAATAAAAGCTAGCTTATGACACGGGAGCGCGCGCGCATCCGGAAGAAACTGCATGTACTTAATTATTGAACCACCGCTACCAGCTGGGTGTAGCCTAGCTCGCTAGTAGTGGCATGCGTTGTTGGCCTTCTTGAGCATGGCGGCCTGCGCGGCGGCGGCGAGCTCGGAGGTGAGCCCGACGGCGATGCACTCCTTGACCTGGTAGGCGGAGTAGGCGAACTTGGCCTTCTTGGCGGCGATGGAGTTTATGTACGCGGCGGCGCCCTCCTTCAGCAGGTCGCCGTAGTAGTCGCTCCGGGTGTTGCACAGCGCGTCCTTGAGTGTCGCGATCTTGCTGCCGTAGAAGCTGTGGCACACCTCGCCCAGGGAGCCCAGGATGCTGCCCAGGTTGCCGAGGCACTCGATGATCTTCTCCGGGTGGCTCTTCCAGTAGCTACGCGCGCATAAACATGCACATACAGATTAGTACGAGATTGTTCTTGCGAAATTCATCAGTGAATCTATCATCTGTTCATCACTGCATGTATGCATCTGTGTGAATCTATCATCTGTTCATCGACGTGTAGCAGATTGGCAGTAGCCTTACTCGCAGGACCCGGTGTGGCTGGGCGCGGGCGTGACCGGTGTTGGCGTCGGTGTGTAACCACCGCCTCCTCCTCCGTAGCCACCGTGGCTGCCGCCGCCTCCTCCACCGTATCCCCCACCACTGCCGCCTCCTCCGTAACCCCCGCCGCCTCCGCCTCCGGAGCCTCCACCACCATACCCGCCGCCGCCGTCTGTTGAGATACACAGATAGACAGTGTGCCTTTTAATCAGCAAAGTACGCAGTACAAATTAATGCAGTGCTTCTTCAGTTCACAACTAAGCACGACGCGGGATGGTGAGATTGATCTAGAGTTAAGTTAATACATACACTTCTGCTCAGACAAGCTGTTCCCCACGAGGTTCCTGGCCGAGCTCTGAGAGGCTATGCCGACAAGGAGGACGGTGACCAGAAGGATCCTGCTGGAGCCCATCTTCCGGGCAGAAGAACTCCTGAAAGCAAGAGAGACAAAGCAGAGGTGGATGCACTTGAGTGAGTGTGCCTCTGGACACTGCACCTGGAGGTATATATACACGAGCGCACAGCACCTACCGTCGAGTTTGCCATGGACCGTGATGAATGTGTGATCTCGCCACGGATTAATGGTGGTTGGCCATATTGAATGCCACCGTTGATCCGTCCAGGCATCCGGCCAGCTCGGTACCATGATGATCTCATAGCCTGGCCTCACGGTCGAATGTATATATATGACTTGCTTCACGTGTTGAATTCCTTATTACTTTTCTTATATTCACGGTTGTACTGTGCACGCATGCATTGACCTTAATATGGCCGTAAGGGCCTCTTTGATTCGTAGGATTTTATAAACGTAGGAAGATAGGATTAGATTGTCATGTTGGGTTGAATCCACTTGCCCCAGCTTGTGTGGTGTGTGTTGTTATCTGCGTGGTTGTATGATGGTTGTTGCTTTATTTATAAAGCGAGGCGAAAGCCTGCTTCGAGGGTTGAATCCCACTGAATTTAGAGCCTACATGAATTTTAGATAAGAAGTGTTTGGATGAAAATCAAAAAATTGTTACATGAAGTTTGGATGAATGAAATTTTTCTTCAAAACATAGTGCAATGAACGACACACACATAGGAAAAATCATTGAGAACTGAGATTCCGTTGAATAAAGGAGTCCTCAGAGTAGGATGCATTTACCTTTTGAGGTTGAGAAAATCACAATTAACTCTCAGGTTCATATATGAAGCCCGCTACAGAAGGACACATGCATATTGGAGTACACGCTAGCTAGTTGGTGCTGCAGCTGGGCGAAGAGGCCGAGTACGTCGATCGATCGGTGCAGGGTTACAACTGCAGATCAGTAGCTTTCGTCCGAGAAAGGAGATGCCACTATCAGCACTAAACGGTGTGGTTCCAACCGGATTAAATTGGATTCGGCGCTTGCCACCTACTCGATCTCTCGCACGCTATTTTCATAAAATGTGCCTTTAAAATATCTGTTTCTTCATTTGCCAGGGAAGTTGCGACGTCGATTATCATCAGATCATACATGGGCCGGCTGTCCTTTGGTTCAAGCTGGACCATTACCCCCAGCGCATAGGGGCGGACACGTCGTAGGAAATTTAGATCGACCCAGCGTACGTCATATATTTGTTGTTGTTGAATGTTGATCATGTTATTGTTATCGATCACTGAGGGCCATATGCACATATATGATTTGCTAAATCGATGTCACATGCGAGTTTTGTGATGCAGCAGATCGATTTATCTGCAGTCTCTGCTTGTTGCCTGCTGTGGGAGTCATCTACTCATCTTTGACCTATTTATTTCAATGTGAGCTACCAATGATCGATAATAGCTTCCAGTGTCCCAGTTGGATCTGCTTCATGAGCAGAGTAGCCAACTTTTCCACTTGCCACCATTTTCTAAACCAGCGCACATAGCTTCCAGGAGCAGAGTTCCACCGCCATTTCTGTTTACAGGTACAAGTAAAAGAAACAACGAAGTACTGAACTGGATCTATCACATAAACATATACAGAAGATTTTTCTATATATCAACCATGGGTTGGTCACAGGTCACTATCAGTTTAAATCTCATTGCATGAAGTAACCTTAACTGGAGGCCCTAATACATAGTTTGGGCTTCAGGATAGGTGTTATTGTCATCAGCTCAAAGCGACAGCTAACAACAGGCCTGTCAGAATGGCGGCGCATAAATACCAGTGATGACATGATGTGATGTACACTTAACTGGCAAGTAGACGCGTCACGCGGCAGAGATATATAGATTAATTATGTCAGTTGTGTAATCTAAAGGTTTAGCCATTCAGGCTGTCGTCAGATTTCTACCAAATAGATTATCTGGATGAGAAACTTGCATTGGTATAACTTTTTCAAAGTTTAAGTAATTGGCTTTCCATGATCCTATACCTAATTTATTGTTCATGGTGGTTAAGTTTGGAGATCCAGATTTTTTTGTTCATTAGAGATGAAATCCGTCCATGAACTATGCTGGAAGATTTACAATATTTTGTGTATGATTCGAATGGAGTGATCAGGAATTTCTAGAGCTGCCTTTTCTGTTCGTTGGTCCTGGATCAGATAAATTTTCACGCAATGTCCATATGTACCTTACAAGCTAGTATATGTTCTTACTGGGATTGCTTATTAACAGATGCATTGGACTCACATGTTATCTGATTCTGATCGCAGTTACTTTCTACGAAACAGCGGAAAGATTGGACCTCCGAAGATAATTGGCGGCCAAATGTAAGACAGTAAAGAAAATTCTAATCTCATGTTGTCTCTATCTATCCGTCAACTATTTATCCAATCAATGGAATTATAATAGAGAAAAATTACCACGCTCAGTTAAACAGATTTAAAGGAAGGCAAATGTGTAAACACACTTTCTCTGCTTGTCCTCTCAATGGCAAACATCTATCTGCTCCTAGAAAATATTCATTACACAGAGCTAACTATTGTTCAACAAATTGTGGATAGGATCCTGAGGCACGGCAGTAAACTGACAACACATCATTTCGTTGTTCTTTGTCCAAGTGGAAATACTGCAGAAATGAGCCAGAAAAATAACAAATGCGGCTAGGAAGGTGCGGGAACGAGGACAGATCGGGGCGGCCAGGGCGAGGGGGTTAGCGCACCTGATCCTTACCTCAGAGATTAGATAAATTTCTTCCAGTTTCCTAACAATCAGGATATTCACGTGAGCTATCCTCCAGTCGTACCAACTTTTGGATATGGAAAGCTCATTGATAACCGAGGAGCTGCTGGGATCGCTTGATTCCGCTCAGGTCAACACCCAAGAGAGTGAAACAGACATTGACTCTACCCCCTTGGCCATCTTCTGGACAATGGCGCTGTAGAGATAGTTGTCTTTACACTTGCCGCCACCATCAAAATGACGCCCCTGAACCATTGGTTTTCTGGCAACTTCAAACTATTCTTGCATTTCTTGAACCTGATCACAAGAGGCAGTGAGCAAGGATTTAAGGGTCATATGCTCTACCAGCCAGAGAATTGTGAAGAAATGGAACATACATGAGATCAAGATCTTCCACTCACCGTGCAAAAGCTGCTCTTACTGGCAATGGAAATGGTTCCAGGTCCAGAAAATATATGTAATCACCATTTGATTTTTATAAGAGGTTTCAGCTAATCACTCATCATGCCAAAGCTGCTCTTACTGGCAATCTAAGTGCCTCCAGAGCAGATGTGTAATATCCACTTGATTTATAACAGGTTTTGGCTAATTAAATAGACGCGACTAAAGGACAATCATCAGGTCTTGATTGCGGAGCAAAATGAACTCGACAACATCAGGCTTGCACTAATTTATTTGAAAAGGATCACCAGGCTTGCACTCTTGCATGTCTCCTGCGATGAGAAAATCATTAGTCAGCGTCACTGTCAAATCAACAATTTTCGTAATGAAAGTATTATAACAGACTCTAGGGCTTTGTGAAGCTATGTGTTGTACCAACTCATAAAATCATGGGAAAAAAGGAAAAAATATTACAGTGGGCATCTTAAAAATTAAGATTAGTTTTAGTGGAGGGAAAAATTAAATCAGTAACAATTTATGGAAAGGTAAAAAAGCATGTGTTTGGTGCTCCCCAATAATATATAACCAAACCACATTTCTAGTGAGACTCCTACCAGTCTCAAGTCTCAACTCTCAAGACTTCTTCCTTAAATGTGTAAAATACTATAGTTACCCACACAGTGGAGCACTACTTCAGACGGATTACACTGAAAGGAACATTGATAATTGGCGGTGCCCAAGTTGTAGTGTGAGGATATCATGCTTCAGTTCGTCTGCTTTGGCAAAACTTATATATTATAATCATTATACCATTCTACGAGGACATTCTCTTATGTTATATAGGTATGCAAAGCACTGAGTTATTTTATTCTCTTTTTATTGGCAGTCGGCTCATCCATATCAGTCAATTTTGTCATTTCACCCCAGCTCAATTCTTCGTGAAACATCAAACCAAGGCATATATTTATGATTATGAGCTATAACATATTTGAATACTGCGTCTGAGCACTTCATATAGACGATGAGAGGACATTGTTTATAAGAAAACCTCTCTACTTTATTTTAACACGATAACCAATGATTACGAAATCCCCATAGAATAAACAATGTTATGAACAGAAATTTAAGCTGCAAAACACATATAAGCCAAAGCTCTCGATCAAATTATTTGATTTAACTGTACCTCTCAGTTCTATACATATGTACAACCCTTACAAAATAATCATATAAGAGGAAGCCAAGTAAGGTAGAATAATTGTGACCCCAGCAATTTAACATTGCTCAGGCTGCCCAAAATAACTTAAACAATTGTCAGGCAGACATCAGGAAACAACAATCACACATTCAAAATGAGTACACCAGATGAAACAAGAATTGTATGTTGAACAATGTTAACAGAAATCATCATGCAAAAAATTTCAAAATATGAATTAACTATTATTAGGCAAACATAGACTTACAGAACAGAATAGTATGTGTTATGATGACAAAAACAAAAGTAACAGTAGTATCCACTACATAAATAATAATCCTAATAGACTTTTGTCTCTGGTTATGTCCATCGTCCTGTTATGAAAATAAATTAATTTCTGTGTTGTAGCAGTTGAGTAAACATAAGTTATGGCGCACCATGACCGGATCGTCAAAGGAACTCAGTTGTACTGACACACATCTTCTCTTGGATGCTCTCACATATAAGTGGCCAGAGTAAAGGAGAGAAATGTGAAATCTTTTGAAGAACAGAATACTGATACAGTATCAGTTTTGTACATTTCAAATGAGAAACTAACACAAGATAAGAGGAAATAAACAATCTATGGTTCTCATAGAACTGTTTATCTAGTTACATCTTCCTCCCACATATGACAATTCAGGATAAGAATTTTCTGTCAGGAATCAAGCAGCTATATGAGAAGAAAAATACTTCTATGTTTGTACAATAAAGACCTTGGTTCGCAATTCTATTGAAAGTTTTTGTGCCAGTATGAAGCAGCTATAAAAGTATTTTCGCGGCTTGTGCCTTTATGAAGCAACTACATGAGAGGAAAAAAGAAACAACATAGTTAAGTTGTCAAAATATAACCATTTACTGGTTAAAAAAGAATGACATCAAAGGGTCAAACGGGGCAGCTCAGGACTCCCTCTAGTATTCTTCCTACTCCTTCATGCCCATTGTTAGACTGGGCCAGGTGGCAGGTGAATGGCATCTCAGACCATATAGACCCGCATGGCTGGATTCAGTTTACCATTCTGTCTTTGTCATTCAAACTTGCAACCTTTTGGTGCAAAATGTCTAAGTGACCACGACAGAATGCACTACCAACCAGCTAACAGAAAAGAAAGAAGTTCATATGAATGGATACATACCAATGATGGTGGGTGCATGCTTCAACGATGGGAATAAAGACTAGAAGGTGCGAGCAGAAGGACCTGCAGGTGTGTGGCTTCTCAGCTCCTGGGACTGATGGTGAGCAGATGCTACTGCTGGGTGGCTTCTCAGCACCTGTGACTAGTGGTGGCACCGTGGCAGGTCCAAGCAGACAGAGCTGCTGCTGGGTGGCTTCCCAGTTCCGGGGACTCGTTGTCGTTGTGGCAGGTCCGAGCGGTCGAAGCTCCTGAAGGGTGGCATGTAGTTGTAGGGCACCTCAGCAAAGAAGGGATCGGTCTTTTTGCGCTTGCAGCAACGAGCCCGGAAGTTGATAGTTTGATACCACATCTGGCCCCTGAAAACTGCATTGGCTTCCATCAGAGGCTTCACAACTTCAAACTCTTCACCCTGCAAGCAGAGATCAATCATATATGTCATGCCATGAAGCTCGGGCAGAAACTATCTGCGATGAAATTGATAAGGACTAACTGAATTCCAACTTGAATGACTTGACATACTGGGTGTTTGGCATTGTAATGGTGGAGAGAGTAGCGGACATGGTGAACGATGAAGTCATGCTCCCTGCATACAATGCAAGTGGAGAAATTTGATTGATTACTTATTTGTTCAGTTGTTTCATGAAAAAAAAATCAAGGCTCGTGTCTGAGATTTCCATCAGTTCACTAACTGCAATTGTCAGACACAACATAGACACAGGACAACAAGGCAGAGTTAATATGAACAGTTTGCATGTTGAAGAGACATCAGTTCTTCATTTGAAAGCGAAGGGGCACCACGAATTTGTTTGGGTTGCGACTCTCAAAGGAAACCTTTATTTTGACTTCTAAATAAAACTAACTATGCTATTTGCAAGTGGATCTTGCGTAATCAAACTTAACTGCATTCTTAAACAAAATTCATCATAAGATCTTTTAAGTAAATTAGTGCTTTCTTCTATGTTTAGTAGCGATCTGGGACTTTACAAGGATGATAGCTAAAGCTCCAAAGCTAGCTAGGAACACGGTGCCGGAATTTGTTTTATTCCCAATTTCTTAACATCAAAGATGCACATGCACAAATTAATTGAATATAATTTCAATGGCAACTTCAACTGGACCTGTATAGCTTGGTTCATATTCTGAACTTTTCACGCTACACTAAAAAGGTATCTGATGCTTATACTACTTTCACCCAACAATTTTAATGTAGGAACCGGTAGTGTTCCCGATTATCTGCACCAACAAGTTCCTTTCCAGCTTTTTCAAATGATGCAAGCATTTTCCAATCTTCAAAACCTCTAGAGCAGGGATCTAACCCTGTTCAATGTAACTCAGCAACTGGGACTGCCACCCTTTTGGCATGAATAAATCTGTAGTGACAAGTACCATGACTGCAAGGAATGGAGAGGATTGAGTGGGACTAATTCCACACCTCAACAGTGCCTCGTTCCGTTAATTCCACCCCCGATGGGAGCCCGGTCCTAACCAATTCCACGGGGATTGCAATTTTGGTTTGGTTTAGAACTAGAGTCCTGTTTCTGCATCCCTCCGGTTAATTTTCTTCAGTAAGACAAGACGCACTGACCTACTTAGTACTCGGGGAGACGGGGAGGTGGGATGGCAGTGCTGGCGCCCGAGGACTTTCTCCGTTCGCGCCGGCGAGGCTGGTAGGCGGAGCCGGATCTCGACCGCCGTCTCGTCTCGCCGGGGAACCCCGACGGTGTACACTCGGAGTGGGCCGCATTTGATCCGCAAAACAATTGACCGCCGTCGGGAGGGCTTCTTGGGCCCACTTCTGTCCGCGACTGCAAATGAGACGTTGAAAATAGGAAAACGCTTCCTCTAGGCCGACCTAACGCGCATATCTAGCTGTCGCTCTCTCCCGACGCGTACAGCCCACGCGTCCTTTTTTTCCCACCCGGCCCGCGTAGCAGTTTGCTGCATGCGCAGCTGTCTTTTTTTTTTACGGGTGTCTTGATTGCATTGCGCCTGCTAGCAAGCTGTTTGTGTAGATTTAATTTTTTTTTCTGCGTCAAATTCTATGTTTTCTCTTGACTATGTTTCTTACGTGACTTTTCTAATAGTTGTCAACAATTAACGTAAAAAAAAACAATTTTTGTTGTTATCGTTTGTTTTCTATCAAAATAAGTACATTTCTGTTGTAAATAAATTCGGATTTTTTTTGGTTGCTAAGTCATATTTTATTGTGTTATTATGCTGTAAAATAAGTGATTTTTTGTTGTAATAAATTTAATTTTTTGTTGAAATAGGTGGTGATTTTTGTTACAAATAAAGTTGTGGCAAAACATTTGTTCTGTTTTCATACTTTTGGATTTCTATAAATACATGATTTTGTTGTAATAGTCTGGTATTTTTTGTTAAATTGGTTGGTGATTTTTGTTGTAAATGGATCTTCAACAACAGTTGCCCACTTTTTTTAATTGCTGCAAACAAATGAGTTTTTATTGTAATATGTTGTGATTTTTGTTGAAATTGTTGATATTTTTGTTGTAATTATAGGTGACTTTTGTTGCAAAATAATCTACACTAAAAATATTATTATTTACCATTTTTAAGTAACATTATTTTTCTTTAAAAAGTTGTGTTGATTTGTTGCGATAATAAAAAAATTATACATGAAGTGAGTTATTTTTGTTGTAATATGTATGATTTTTGTTGCGGCGCTGGGTTAAATCACCAGGATGGCATTTTATGCGTAAATACTAGGAAGACGAGGGGAAACTAAATATACCGCTTCGATTTAAGTGGTGCCTTGGTGGAGTGCGGGTTGATGTTTCAATTTATCAAGGGCTAAAATATAAAAAATGGTCCAACTAATTCTGATCGCAGGATGGTGATCGGACGGTGCGGGAGGGGACCTAAAAAAGGGCACGGTAGGTCGCACTACGCCTAGCGTGCGCCTTGAAAATAACTGGTGGAAGCAACCAAAGTGAAAACCGGTGATCTCAAAACAAAACAAAAAACCACAGTGAAAACCGGTGAAACCCACAACCATGTCGTGTTTAAAAGTCACCAATCAATCCAAATGCATTACGTTGGTAACGTGGAGTTTTGTAGACATACCAATATATAAGTTGGAACCAAAAATTATGGAGTGCTTATGAAAATGAAATATTTCAGCAACAAATAGTCGGAGCCCTTTGTACTTGCCAAAAAACATAACGTCATGCGCAAAGGTCGAGACGTGCTGATTGCCAGAGTGAAGATTTCACACACCTCCGCCCCGGGTAATCTATTGAGAAACGAGCCACAAATGGCGAAACAGTACAAGGGTGTTGAAAACAGCTTATAAAAACCGAAAACAGGCCAGAAGAACAGGACAAGCCTAGAGCAAATCAGCACAACACAGCAGCCCGGGAAGTCTCTACCAACATCAGGAGAAAGCAAGAAGAAGCCCCTACTCCTATAGTTATGACTCTTTTGCGTAGACGACACCACACCACGCCACAGGGTTGAGAGTTGCTCAGGAGCACGACCAAAGCGAGAAGAGACGCCTGCTTTGGAAGGAGACGAATAAGAGCCGTTGCACGGTACACCAACTCACCCAATGTGGTGACCCAGCATACCACTGCATGGTGTAGTATGCTATAGTCATTGACATAGCACCAATGGATCACCGTCCACCAGTGTCACGTCATCAGAGTGGTACAACAGAAGCATCGCATGTCCAAGGCATGACTATAGATTACAAACAGAAGATCCAAAACAACATATCTAAAGAACCTCCTCGAAACAATGAGGCAAGGCCCTAACAAAAGAACATCAAATGGAAAATCTCGGAGGAACTAGCCTATACTAAGCCTACTTCTAATACGGCTAGGCTTGCGATTGCGCTACAGCAACGCCTACGGAGATAGGTTCTATGACTAGGAATCTATCCTATTTTACACGACGCCTTCATTTGTCCTCCGTCTTCCTTCAATTGCTTCAACTCGATGTAGTTGCCTTCTTTGGTATCTTGAGTTTATCCGTCTTCAGAGTCTTCATAGCCTAAAGTGTTGCCTTCTTGTGGTTCTTCATGTCTAGCAGGGGTTTAGGAGGCAAGGGTGAGTAACAGCGTTACCCAGCAAGTTCATTATGCAAGGTGGGAAGTTTGATGCATAAATACAGCCACATACAATGAATTGTCGTAGGCTAATACAAGTTTTCGAAAACATTTCTTTAAAAGGTTGCTTTTATTCTGAAGACTATGCTCGTCAGGAGTCACAGGGCTAGGGCTTTGAGGAGCCTCCTTTCCTGCTGCGTTCGTCGTTCCGTCCTGGAACGTGGAGTAACATGTCACATTCATACACTTTGCAGAGGTGCGCTGCTTTACCCATAAGAGATCAAGACCTTGTTGCTCAACCGGGCGTACTTTCCCGTCCACACTTCCTTGGTGTGGGCCCCAGTCAATAATCCAAGCCAATCACTGCGCCTTTCCACCGTCCCCGCACACCCCCCATTACTTCAGTTGCAAGCTAGTGGGAACCATCCCAACCTACAACTTGCTGACTCGTGGGCACCGTCCCAACCTAGTCCTGAAGCCAACCTTCAATAGATGCTAGAAGCCACAACCCGAAGGTGAGGTTATTATCCTGGCCACCTCAAGCTCAGCGGATTTACACACCGCCCGGCTTTGATCTAGTCACCCGTTGGTGTACGAGAGGAAAAGGGTACAGCTGACTTCTCCGTCCCATTTCAGATCTCATGGTTGCGCGTAATATTCGGCGCAAGAATCACTGGCGACATTGGTTGTTAAGTCCTAGGTGATACTTTCCCGTGCAAATGGAACCTTCACCACAACATTCTTACCGTGGTCCCATCTGCCAGCCATATGAGATTACCACCTCACTGGTGGATAACCGTAGTCATATTATTATAAAATAAGTTTTGCCCTTTTTGTGTGCTATGCAATACTAACATTTTGAAAATAGTTTCTTAACAAATACATCAAGAGGACATGTATAAAAGGGATGAACTTGCCTTTTTGACTGCAAGATTATGCAGCCAGGGTCTTCGATATAATATAAACTCCAAGAAATCTGAAAACAACATCATTGGTCCGATAAGGACTAATGTTTAAAGAAGCAGCATGATTAATTCATAAGTATGAGATGCATCGCAAAGTACCCCGTATCTCATTCTAAAGGATTATGTGTTATTTGTGTTGGGTGATTTCATTTAGGGTTGTTTTGTGTTCAAGTTTACTTCACAAGCAAGATGAGTTGTTTAACATTATTGTTCATGTATCATATTAAGCTTAAGAGTAAAGTAAAACCACATATAAACACTCAATGGTTGCTTGAAGTTGTGTTCATCTTATGTTGGTGGAAGACATGTATGAACTTTAATTAAATAGAGCTAGGGTAGTATTATATTTTATGATGGCAAAAAGAATAACTTTTGAAGAACATGAGAATGTAAATAAGTGTGATTATTATATGAAGTGGTTAAGGGAAGTTATATGATTATTCTTCTTTGTGTGTTTTACCCAAGACTTTGTATTATGAACATATTTTAATTAAATTAGGCCCTTATATAAGTTATTTCCTACTTATTTTACTTCACTAATTATGAGTAAGCATGAGTTAAGTAATTTATATGAAAAAAAATAAGTGAAGCATTCATACAACATAAATTTTAGTAATTTTTCAAATGTTATTGGATTATTTATGCATTTGAAATGAATACCAAATGGTAGTAGAATAGCTTTCATAAGCTTATACTTTTATTTTATTTTATTTTTATTTTTAATTTAAAATAATAATACTTATTTATTATTTAATAAAATAGAATGTTATTTTAAAATAGCAATAATTGTATTCTGAATATTATATGTTATACTGAATTTATATTTTCAGTTTTAAAAGAATGTATGTGAAATATTTTAAATGAAGTTTGAAATACATCCAGAATAGCATTTCAAAATCACTTCATATTTAAAAAGATTATGTGATTTATATCTTAAATTTTATTCCATTTAAGTTTTATACCAATACAAATAAGAATGATACATAAATATAGATTTTATTTTGATGATCATTTTGGTATAAAGATTATATTTTTCTAATTTAAAATGAATTAATTCTGATTTTAGAAAGTTTAACTCGATTTAAAAGATTTGAATTAAATTAAAAGAAAATGATTTAATCCAGGTGCTGGCGTCAGCTGACGTCACACCGGAGCAACTCTTCTCCACCGAATTCGAATCCCACGATTTCGACCAAATTGGCAGGAACGGGGACTACCTACGGATAGAGAACAACAAAGCGAACCATAGGATGGCGGCGCTTGGACCATATGGTCACTGGAGCATCGCCGGGGGCGAGGTTTGCGGCGGCGGCGCTCGGCTCCCGTCGGGCCACGAACTCAGTACGATTTGGGAGGAACGGAGGGTGTAGGAAGGTGCACAGGCTCACCCTGAGCGCGATGCGAGGCTCGGTGAAGCGAACGGAGGTCTGACAGCGACGATCTCGTCCGCGGCGTCGGCGGCCGGAGGCGAGGAAGACGGCGCGATTCTCCATCTCCCGAGCTCCCCTGCACGAACGGCTCGACGAGGAGGTAGAGGAAGACGAGGCGAAGCTTCCTAGATCCTCAGAACGGCAGGGCATGGCCGGAACCGGTGGCAGTCGCCGGCGCACGGCGGCGGCCCGAGAAGCTAGGGTTAGGGATTTGGAGAGGGACCGAGAGAGAGGAAAGAAAGACGCGAGTGAGAGAGATAGGAGGATGAGGATGTCTCCTCCGCGACCTTATCCACGGGAGAGAGCGAGAGGGAGGAGCACGGCTGCTCGGAGGCGAGGACACGGCGCTCCGGCCTTCTGTCGCGAGGAAGAAGAAAACGGATTGGAAATGCAATTTTGCAGAGAACCCCCTGGGCTTTCAGAAAATAGCGGAAACAATTGAAACATGCCCTTGCCTCCTGTTTTGGGCCTGTTTGTGATTCTGGAACTTGCAAACAAGTCCAGGGAAGTTTATAATTGAAATAAAATGTTTATCTACCTTAAGACATTTGTGTAATTGATATATTTTGAGTAATTGGTGTATTTTGAATTCTTTTTTCATATAAATTGAATTTGGTCTTATTTGCTATCTTTCTTTCATTAATATCTTTTACTTAAATAGTTTTTGGTAGTGCATATTACGCACATGAAAATATTTTATATGTTATAATTCCAATTGAATTGATTTGAGGTGTTGGTTAAAAGACTATAGATAAAACAGATATCCAATTTGTTTCTATTCAAGGTTTTCACTTATTTGTTTTTATGGTGCATTATAACCGTGTGAAATTATTTCTATGGCCTTATTTATTTATTTCTACTTTCTTTCCATCAACTTCTAAAATGATCTAGGTTATGGATTTTAAGATATTGAAATATTTGAATACACCAACTGATGGTATGGTGATTTAAGTATTTCTAACCACACCAAACTAAGGTTTGATGGAAATAACAAAATGGATCATTGTGGATCCCTGAGAAGGTATACACAATGCTTTATGTCAAATCCCTGCTAAGCATGAGATATTGCCAGATGGCTTTTATTTGTGATCCTTAACAAATAAATCATGTGGAAACATTATCAATTATTTATGAAAGCACAAGATAGGGATTGCTGCCTAAGGTTAGGTCGTATGGTGATAAGATGATGGGTTTAGACTTCTTCTCATTCCATCCTCCAGTTAAGATGGAGTAAGAAGGATACGTTCTTTCTTGATATAGTTAATCTATTAGGAATATATCTAATAATAGATATATTTGAGTTTGTGAAATGGGTATTCTTGAACATATATCAGCTAATGCTTCTAGATGATTAATTTGCCATATGTCCAAGATTATCTTTTATTGAAAATGAATTCTTGGGTTCATCCAATGGATGATTATCCATTAGTGATATAGTGGCTCCCCTATTATATGATTCTTCATTCACATGGTCATGAAAGTTGATACATGTGACTCTGATATATGTATATTGATTATATACTCTTATGATTTGGCATTACTTTCTCTTTGGTTATGATCCCCTTGGAGAAACACCAGGAATCCATATGTGACTTTACTTTGGCATTGATCCTTTCGAACAAGAAGTAGATATTCAAGACAAGTTCTTCTTGTCCTGTATTGAATTTCCAACATCACTTGTCTCACCCTTATGGTGAAGACAATTCAATTTAACCAAACCAACTTTCTTGGTTGGTGGTATGTGAATGTATGTGTATTTTATGACATCAAAGATCTTGATGTACTAGATGATCTATCCTACTATTCATGTGTATATGGCACTCCATTGTTTGTGCATACCAAAATGAGTTGTCAACAAGGTTGCAAAGCCTGTTATCAACCTATTTCTATATAACACTAACATTGTAATGTCATAACATTTCCAGAGGTATTAACGTGGATGGATTAGGATGTAAAAGTTCCAGTTCTTCATGATAGATTGGCATAACACTTCTATGTCCATCAAATGAATGCTTCTCTATGTCTTCTTGTTGTATCTCTTCCCTTCTCGATATCTTCTCTTGTTGATGCCTTCGAGAGGATTGGGAGATAAGGAAATATGATGTCAAGATAAAAGTGGAAGATCTAGGCTAAGCTTTAGGTAATTCAATTGGTCTCCAGGAATGTCATGGTTTCCATGTACTAGAAATATGTCTAGCACAATTGATAAAAATAGATGATCAGAGAATAACTAAAAATAGTTGTTTTGGTCATTAACTCCTAAATATTGTTTTGATGTAACAAGTTTTGTTTTCTTTAGTGTAACCTCTCATCGTATATCTCTTTACCCCAAAATAAGGTTTAAGCCAAGATCATCTCGAAGTTTATAACGCTCAAGTTGATGATCTACTTCAACTCCACCAACTCAAGTGAAACTTCAATCACTTAGTGTTTTGAAAATTAAATGCGCGAAAATTATCCGGATTTTCTGATGCATGAATGCAATGCACACTCCTGTGTCCACTCTATTTCTGGACCCTAAGTTCTGGGATGTTACACCCAACACTGGAGCACCCTGTCCCAAGGCAGAGGCTTCAAGAAGCTTACGACGTTGAGGCGCCACCACTGTCCGCTCCAAGGGCCTAGGGTTTTTACCCGAGACCGAGGAGGGGTAAGGAGACCACCACAACACCTCCAAGGACTACGGCGCCCGTAGGCGTCGTCGCTGTTGAGGCTGGCCAACGCCAGCCAGAGCTTTCGGCCCGTCTTCTGAAGCCCACGACTCCCAAAGTGGCACATCTCCGCCGGTGCCGATCTAGCAGCAAGAGGCTGCCCAAACAAAACATGCGAGGAGGACACAGATGGGAGGTAGAGGAGAGTCTGCCGGAGCAGCCCTGCCGTCACCCACCGGTCAACTCGTCGTCCAAGCAACCGAGAAGAGCGGACAACACCCACGCGCGTCACCCGCCACAGAGCCAACGTCGCCACCACCTCCACCCGGAGCCACCGCCCCGGCATACCGAACAGAACACACCACCACGCCCATCTCAAACAGCTCCTCGACGCAGCTTGGCGAGGGCCACCAACGCTAGAACCACGGCGCAGACTGCCGTACCAACCAGCAGCCGCCCCGGGTAATCTATTCACCAAAATGCAGCACGATTTCACACGGATAGATCTGTCTATAGTTGAACAGTTTGTTACTTTAAAGCTATTGTCATGTCACTAATGATATTGTCGCAAGCATGAAGCATCTTAGCCATAAAGAGTTAACTACGTTCGCACGGGCGTACGATCGACACAATAATTTAGTCAGAACAGGCAACTGACTAGCTTAATTCAGCACATGGCTTTATGCTTACATCTACCGATATATCTAATCGAGCAAATTGCATGATACCCCTCCATCCTAAATAAATATCTTAGATTTGATTAGATACTAATATATATCTAGACATAAGAGACGTCTAGATATATTGATATTTAGACAAATCAAAGATGCTTATTTTGAAACGAAGTGAAATGACAAATCGGTGTTTCCTTGCTTCACGATTTGAGAGAGAGAGATATATAGGTGTTCCGGCTGTTCCAAATGTGTCGGTAATAATAGTACTGCACACATTACACGTATATGCATGTCACATTGTCCCTAGTGGATATATAGGCTTTTCCTTCAACCTCCATTTTAGAAAAAGTATATTTGGTGTATAGTTTGGAGAGATGATGGAATATCCATTTGGATGCACTATGATGAACTGATCCAGACCTCCAGGGTATTGTCACACCAACTGAGTTAATCGACTAAAAGGTGTTTGGTTAGGCTTTTTACTTGGCTTTTCTTTTGTTTTATAAGCCACAAAGCATCTAAGGGCCCTTTTGTTTGGCCTGGCTGTGGGTGGCTGTGACTGGCTGTGTGTGCTGTGCGGGAAAGCTGCTGTCTAGGGGAAGCTGCTTTTTTCAGTGGAGGTTTTTGGTAACCCACCTGGTTGTTTAACTGTAGATTGTGGAATTGTCTGAAATACCCTTTATAGTCATCAAAGTTGTTTTGTTGCTGCTATCACAAATAATAAATAACATATGCATATAAATTCAAGAAAAACTTTATATCCATACAATTGTCATTACATAATCATTACGAATATATAGTTGTCCCAAATACAATTCCACAACATTATACTAGCTTGATGAATGAGTTCTAATGTTGTCTAGAAATGAAGCAATGCCATCAAATTTAAGTCAATCTTCATATCCATACATTTTCACGTTACAAGTAAAATATTCCAAAATACATTTTGTGTAATTACACAATATAATACCGTCGTAAAATGATCCATCAAATATATTATGCAAAATAAATCACCGGATATACATTTATAAAAAGATTACCACACCCATATATTTTACCTAGTCACGAACTAACTAGTCACGTAAGGAGCAATCAGGCAGCGAGGAAAAAAAAATCACGTACTACACGTACTAGCTAGCCATGTAGAGAGTTTTGATTATTTAACGTGTACATTGTACAGCCTAACCACCATGTCTTCAGTGAGAAAATAGTGGAAAGGAATGAAACGATGGCACAGAATGGCAGATTCCCGTAAATACGATCAACACCGGTGGCAAATCAGTATACCCCTTCGCTCCTTAAGTCCAAAGCTGCAGGAAGCACCTCGCACCGTGCTTTGCTCGCGTAGTGCATTTGGTGCTTTGGCTTTTGCCAAAGCCAATTAGGAAGCCACCCCTAAATAAGTCACAGAATCCTCGCTTTTTTCAGCTTTCCACGGAAATAAGTCAAAGAATTCTGTGACTTATTTCCGTGGAAAGCTAAAAAAAGCCCAAACAAAAGGGTCCTAAATAGGTGCTTTTAACTTTTAGCTTTTGGCTTATGTACACTATGGCATAAGTCAAAAGCCAAAAGCACATATAGATACTTTTATGGCTTATAAGCCAACAAAAAAGTCTAACCAAACACCCTGGAATATAGAAAACTAGAATCAATGATGATGGGTCATTTCAGAGGTAGAGTTGAAGGTACGTGAGGAATAATTATCGACCAAGGACAGACCAAGGACATGACACGGCTCCGTGTAACCCTCTCTGCCTTTGTAATCGAAACTCTGTTGCAAAGTGGCCAATTTTAGCATGCTGCAGCAAGCATATGTAAGACACAAACCAGAACATCCACTTTTAAAATATACGTTGTTTTAGTCTTTTCTATTATCCACGTATATAGACTTGTTTTAATGTAACACGCATATGAATCTATATACTAAAACACATTTAGATAATGTAATAAAAAAGGTAAACATTTTAGTATAAAAAAACTTATATTATATACATAGGTAGCTTGTTACGTTGTGTCATGAACGTATCCACTAGTTGGACCAATAAAAAGCTTCATTGTTTTAAGGCGGCGGTCTCGGTCTCCCACGCTACGACAGTTCTATGAGGCAAAATCGTTGTTTAGTGTGGTTTTGGGTGGCGACCTGGATGAAAACTGTTTGGACAGAGGGTTCATCGACCCGACTGGATCGTCTTCGGCCAATGCGAAGGTTGATCTGGTTGATACACCAGGGCGGCGGCCCCAGAACAAGTGGTTTTGATGGCAAAGTGGATAAAACTACGTGGGTAGAGGGTTTGTCGACCATGACTGGATCATTTTTTGGGCAAAGCGAAGGTCGATCAGGTTGTTATGCCAGGGCGGCGGCCGCGGAGCAGGTGATGTGTGTTGTGCTGTTTTGTCGACTTTGGTCATGTAGGCGGCGGCGTATCGCTTCGTTTGTGTAAAAAAAATTGCAGATTGTTCGGTTATTGAGTCCGGTTTTCTCATAAAACTGGGTCAACTCTTTCTTTCTATTCGGACGGTGTATATGATCATTTTGTATACCTAAAAAAATTCACTATTTTGATTGGTGCCATAACGATCAAGTACGTTTTAGTCCCATAACAATTGGTCGAGGATCGTCGACGGGTCGTGCTTTCTGTGAACATCCAAGCGTGCCCTTGTCAGAGTGTGTCAAGTGGTGCATGCATGCATATGCGTGCAGCCATGCACATTGCACACGCGGTTGAAACGAAGCCTCGCCCCTCGCTTGTCGGCATGCATAATTTTTCTTTACTCCGGAAAGTATCTTTAATTTGACTCCAGAGTTTCGTTCTCCCTTTATTTTAAAAACTAAAATTATAATTATGGGTTGTTAGGAAGTAGATTTTTTGCTTGAAGTATACAATGATATATTCTATAATCGTGGAAATGCAATGATTTATGTTATGGGCTCTATATAATCATAAAATTTGATAAAATTAATGACGTGGTGTAAACCTAGGATTTTCGTATATAGAGAGAAGTAGGCGCGCTGGTGATTCTAAACGACATACGAGTTTATCCAGATCCGACCCCTCATTGTGAGGTAAAGACATACTCCAGCTTGTCTGAGCTGATATTGATGATGATTACAAGATTACCGTAATAATCTCGGTCGGGTTTGTTGGTTATCTTTCTTTCTATCTCTATTGCGGTATTGCTTGTCTTTTTGTCTATCCCTTTTTGTCTTTACATATGTAACCAAAGGGGTTTTGCATGAGTCCTAATAGACTACGAATATGAGTCATTTTCTTGTTCTTCAAGTTATTTTCTTAACAGTTTCGGTCTTCACTGGGTCACCCGGTGGACATTCATCTTTATTATACGTCATAGTGGGGGTACCCGAAGGGTATAACCACATCAATTAAGATATTTTAAAATTCACACTCATTGTACCTCAAATAGAGAGTATTTCAAATTAATATTCTGCAAGTTTGGGAATACACCATTGCTTCGTATGAATATTTGTTTCATTTTTTTGAAACTCGTAAATATGGTTTTTGAACTTTTAAAATAATAGGATCACCGGGGTCCAGGAGATAGAAATCTCGAGTCTATTTACTCACTTTTGTAGTAGAATCTAGTATAACTTCAAAGCATATGCACCCGTACATATATCCTACTCTGCTATAAAATTATCGGAATATCATTTTAGTTTCTAAATCTTGATCTAAACTACTACCTTTACAAACTAAACTAGTTTGCTAAAAAGGCTTACATTATGGAACAGAGAAAATATAAAATTAAGCATACATTGGAGTTTGCACAGGAGCAGGTTTAGTTAATGTTGTTAATTGCTAGCTAAATACGCATGTGTTGCTAGCATCTAGTAGTTATCTTCCCAGCCTATTTTCTCAGATTTTTCCTTGGTCTAAAGTTGCCTAAAAATCATTCTTCCAACTCTTGTTTTATACACAAATTTGCCATTTTGTTGCTGAAGTGGGGTTTTGATGTTCAATTTGATTTTTATGGATCGTAGACTGTTTTTTTTCGATTTTACTCCCTTATTCAGCACTACTGGAGTTGATTTTTTTTATGCAGTAGGTGCAAAAAAAAATGTACTTGAGCACTAACCAGTAATCACTCTATGTAGAAAAGCGGAAGTAGAGAGTATTTGGTGCAGCTTTTTTCCAGCATAAAGAAACATAATATTAAAAAGGCAAAACTTTAAACATAGTGATGCCTCGGGCATGCCCTCTATCCATCAACCATGGAATGTTTTCAAGCCTTTTATCCATGTTTTTTACACCACATTTGATTTCATTAAAATTAAGGCTTCTCTAGTTTTAGTATTAGTTTGTTTTTCTTGGACATGGCATCACTGTGTCATGATTTATATCTTAGAAATTGGTCAATTTCAGCTGGAAACTCCTTTAAGTTGCAAAGAAAATGAAAGGGATAAACAAGTGTGATGTTCAATTATGATCACATCATCTTTTTACATTTGACGGTTATCTTATACTACCTCCGTTTTTTCATATAAGATGTTTTACCTATTGCACATGTTGTCTAGATACTCACAAAATTGAGTGAATGTGAGCACTAAAATATGTTTAGATACAAGTTTGGACATTTGCATGTGGCAAAAGGCTAAAACATAGTATTATATTAAAAAACAGAGGGAGTAGATGAGATAGTATCTTGCAAGTGTTGAAATAGATAAACTTTAGTATTAAGGTATTCCTCGTAATGCCCAGCAGTTAGACTAGTCATAATGAGGAGTATCATAGAGTGGTATCATGCATATGATACTAGTCTATTTTACTATCTCAATAGCGGGGAGTATCATAAGAGTAGTATCATATAATCATGCATTTATTAGGCTATAGACTCATCTTGTCTCGAAATCCGATATGTTACAGTATCTACCTATGATACCACCACCACCTCTCTCTTCATTAAATACTTGACACATCATCATTTTTGGTTATGTGGCACTTATGTTACTAGCTATGTTATTCCCACTATGACTAGTCTTAATGATCTTTTTTGTTAATGAACTGAAGTGTGTTGTCACAGTGTTGTCAGGTCTCTTTAGTTGTCACAGTGTAATGATATTTTTGTTAATGAACTGAAATAAAATAGTAATAACTTGTAAAAAAACAATTTTGTCATCCAACGGTCGCTCTGAAAATTTATCTGTTAGGTATGATCTTCACAATAGCAACGGATATCTAGACTCTAGAGACCAGGAGATAATGAGAGAGAGGAGGAGGTGCGAGGCGTTTCTGAAAAAGGACGTCCGTTGGTTGAGCCGTCAGTGTCATGGCTCTCCCAACAGACACTACAAAAGACGCCTTCAGCGTCCCCGTGATCTTTCCACCGTGATTCAGCCTCTCACGACGAGTTATACGTGCTGCATTTGCGGTGCAGTCGATTGTCATTTGATGAAATGCCGGGCTCCGAGGTGACGAGTCCGGCGTCGTCGTCGGCGTCGCCGCCGCTCTCACCGGCGAGACGAGGCCGTGACAAGAGGAGGAGGGCAGGCGGCTGCGGGAATGGCGCCGCAGGCGGCCGGCACCCGACGTACCGCGGCGTGCGGATGCGGGCTTGGGGGAAGTGGGTGTCCGAGATCAGGGAGCCGCGCAAGAAGTCGCGCATCTGGCTGGGCACGTTCCCGACGCCGGAGATGGCGGCGCGCGCGCACGATGCCGCCGCGCTTGTCGTGAAGGGCCCCGCCGCTGTGCTCAACTTCCCAGAGCTGGCCACGTCCCTGCCGCGCCCGGCCACCGCCGCCCCGCACGACGTGCAGGCAGCAGCAGCGCGCGCCGCTGCTATGGACACGGTGCCATTGCCGGCGGCATCGACGTCGCCCCCATGCCATCACGGTCAGATGTTGGGCCAGGCCGTCGGGGACGAGCTGGAGGAGATCATTGAGCTGCCGTCCATCGACGATGACGTCGCGGCAGAGGTCGTGTTTGGAGGCACGTTCCGTGATCCCGTCGCCGAGGCGTGGTACGAGCCAGCGTGGCCGGACCTCGTCAGCCACGGCATTGGCTCGCACGACGAGCTGGCCGTGTCCGGGCTCGGGCTCGACCCGTATCAGTTCTTCGGGCAGACGGATGCGCTACTGTCGTGTGGATATAAGCCCGTCTGACGTCAATCTCCCTCTTTTTTGACTTGTGAATAGAGTTTCTTCTCTGTTGTCTCAATCTCTTTTTCGCAGCTCCAGCAACTGATATTTTTTTCACTTTCTTTAATGTGACTATTTATACTTACCTACGAAGCTATGACTCTAAGGTGGTTGACACCGATGTCCGTTAATACTGATGCCTCAGTACCCGTCAATACATGTGTATGCATGCAATGCAATTTCAATGTGACTATCATACTTCTTCCTACTTGTCGGGAGTAGCTGATTTCCTATATATTTGACTTGATGAAACAATTGGCACTTGATGCCTCTCGTTCTGCCTTCATTCTTAAACGGTCCTGACGAAGTATCTGACACGACAAATATCTCCACAGTATATATCTAGCGGGCCAAGTCAGTTTTTTTTACAAATATGAACCCCCCCCCCCCCCCCCCCACACACACACACACAAATGGATTTGACAAAAATAACATCACATCTTTTTTTGGTTAAAAATGAGTTGGATGCAAAGACACGTCTAACCTTTTGCACATCCCGTCAAGGTCATTTTTGACACAAAAATTCGGTGGGGATTATTTTTGACAAATACGTTAGATATAGTCATATTTATAAAAAAAAATGTAGCTTCAGAGTCCCAAGCATATGCAATTTAATCGAAATTTCAAACCATGCGCTATGGATTCTCGACTTGGTGATAACAAAACTTGTCAAAGAGCCCTCATGTCTAACGACACAAACTCTTCTGAAACGAGGCAATTTTTTTATGAAATATGGAGAAGTTTTTGGAGAGTAATCTTATGCGATCTTCTAGGTTGTCGTTGATGGGCGGCTATATTGCTGGACGTACTTTTGTTGTGCCAATTGGAGTTAGTCTGGTGGCTCTCACGATGGTTGAAAACTTGTTCGTTTTATCTCTGGTAGCTAGTGGGTTTGTAAATACGTGCGACCGAGATACAAACACGTCGTATTTTCGTTTTGAGTAATGGAAATCGATCTCCTCGGGGGGTTTATGTGTAGAACAAAAATAGAAGTTCTAGGTCAATACAACAATGTCACTCTCCAAAACTTTTTTGCCCTGGCCACACTCCCACATCCCCTCGCCTCCTGTTTGATCTTTCCAATTAAGACGGTCGCGGGGAGAGAAAAGTTTGCCAACAAACCCTCACATTGTGCTCATTTCAAATTTCTCAGAGAAAAGCATGATGAGAGAAGCCATAGTCATCCTTTCTTTTTCATTTTCAACTGTCATAAAAAACCAACAATCTTTGACGGAAAATTCTTTTGTTTTCCATTGAATTCGAAGTGTGTCATGGAAACCAAACACTCCAATAGAGAATTGCGGCCCAAATCCGCATGGTATATCTACGCGGACGCTATAAGCACCACATGTACAGCACTACATGGCATGCTTCCAGCCAAGAGCGTGTAACAAGAATATGATCAAGAATCTGTTATTATTGATTGCTTCTAGCCTTATAGGTATGTAGCTTCAGTTAATTAATACTAGTTGCGACAGATGATAAGTTGACGATTCGACGGTATAGGTAGTTGGCTAGTAAGTACACCCTAGAGCTATACGTAGAGTATGCATGCGATCTTCTCAACATCAGCAGGCACCGCAGAGGCCGCCAAGGGACCAGCCGGTTGCACGTACATGCTGGTTATGTCACTCATCAAGTGGCGCTTGTAAGCTAGTGGTCGACATATGAGACCAGCAAATTTCAATCTGAAGTGAGTTTCTAGAAGAACAGATCTTGGATTATTGTGCATGATAGTATAGTAGGACTTTTTGCCATCAACGATTTATTGTGAAGTTGCTGCCATTATGAAATTTCAAATGGTCGACTGAGTATCAAATTCGTCAAACAATTGAACACTCAACCATACTCGAAACCGGTCAAGAGAATGTAACCTACTCATTGATGTGCATATATTATGTATCTTTTTTATCTCAAATTAAGATACGGTTGTGAGCAATATTTGTTTTAGTGGAAGAATTAAGAGGGGGAAAAAATGTACCTGTATGGGAGGCATCTTTTGGCTGGGGCAGATCGAAAGATACACTTCCGGCACTGCCGATGCCGACAACACGCTATTTTTCAAGTTCATCCAAAATACATGCTATATTTCAAATAAGTGTGTAAAAATTAATATTTAATAAAATTTCTCTTATCCTAGGTAGATACCAGGAGGGGAGCAGCTGCAGCGGCGGTAGAGACGTCTCGGAAAGGGATGACGAGACGAGGAGGATGCGAACAATGGGCATGGCGATCTGGTCTAGGCGTCCACGTAAACGTAAAACATCACGTCGTGGTCAGACACCAACCTTTCAATGGGGTGGTGTACTGGTGTTGCCGGGCGAGCCGGTTGATATCAGGTGGTACGATGCAGGTCAGAGATGAGAGATCGATCGGCTTCCTTGGCGATGCCGGCACTCTCTCTAGCATTGGAATCTAGCGGTCCCACCATACAGCACGTTTGAACCAGGCAACAGTAAACAGTTCACAAGTCCAGTCATTGTTCCAAAAGGTTTTGCTTCCTGTTTCATGCTTCCCAATTATTTCATGGTCTTTCAGGAACAGTGCACGATACAACATTTTTATGCAAGCGCTCCTTCACAAACTCCATGTTTCATGGTCCCTCGCTCGAGAAAGTAAAACAAACCGGCAGTATGTGGCTTATCCGAAACGGGTCCTCAAGTAATTTCCTGGGTTTTGAATTTTGGTTATGCTTATTTCCTGTTTGGTTATGCTTATGTCTTGGCTTTAGGATTTTAGCTTATAAGTCACAAAAGCACCTATTTGGCTTTTGACATTGCAACATGATGACATAAGTCAAAAGCCAAATTCAAAACACACTATTTAAGTACTTTTGTGGCTTATAAGACATAAGCCCAAAGCCATAAATAAGCCCAACCAAACAGGCCTAGTAGATTGGAGGCGGTTCTTTTCGCAATAATAAAGAAGAAAAAGTGCCAACCAGATTAATAAAACTGAGAAAATAAACTCAGAAAGAATATATATTGAAGCTCCATTGTGGAAGTGAGACCTAACCATATTCAAAGAGAAGCAGTGGGAACGACGGAACCTATGATTCGATAGGATTTTCTCGTAAAAATCCTAATACTTCATTGGATGGGATGGTGGAGCAAACCAACAAAATTTGACTTATTTGGTAAGGTTCTAAATGAACAAATAAGACACGAAAGAGTAACTATTCGCCAGTGAAATCTTTATTGAATTAGAATGCTTTACCATTATTCCCTAAGAGTAAAAAAACTAGCCTTTTCTATTATTTATTAATGTATATCTATCCCTTATATTTTTTAATATTCTAGAATTAAAGAATCTGCACGCTCTCTCATTTCATTCGCGAGGAGCCGGATGAGAAGAAACTCTCGATCGTGTCTAGTTTTGTAGTCAAGATGGAACTAAGGACATGTTAGTTAGATAGAGATGTTTTTCTTATGATGTTATTTTTATTAGGCTTGACTTCCTAGTGAATTTAGATTTTTCTTTTCTCGAAAGAAATTTAATTACTAGTTTCTTAACTTTAAAAAAACTTTAAAATGCAAAACACTATGCAATTAAAATATGAAAAAGGTGAAGGAGATATGCGTTAGAGGCAATTAATAAAGTGTATTCTTTATCATATCTCGTTTGTTCATAATAGGTTTTTGTGTCATGCTAGAACCGTATTAAGCGGAAACATTAATGCGGGTGTGATACGTAAACAACCAGGTCTCTAGTAGCCTCTACTAAGGGTGTGTTTGGTTCAGCTGTAGATTTTTAAAAAGCTACTGTGAACTGTGAGCTGTGAAAAAACAGCTGTGGGTTGAGAACTGTGGAAAAACTGAAAGTTGTTTGGTTGGTGAAACTGTGAATTTTTTGAATCAGCTGTAGATTCGTCAGAGTGTCGAACCTTCACCGCCAACGGACACCCCGCTGGAGATTGGCAAAAGCATGATGTGCTTCACCGGAGCCGAGCCGAACCGCCTCCGGGCACCTTGATCATCATTGGACTGTTGCTGGAGTTGGCTGGGTCTAGCCGGAATCGACCAAAACCTCGTCGGAGTTAGTTGTACCTCGGTAGAATTGGCCAAAATCTCGCCGGAAATCATCAGGACTACCCTTTCTGTACAATGTTAGCCCATCACATGACAAAATCGTGATAACATTCAACGACTTATGTCAAATCATTAACACTAATAAGCTAGCTACTTGTAGTACAATGATAATTCATAATCAGCTCCATTTGACACCTTGTCGTACCTATGTGGTAGCTTCCATCATGCACTCCTATACTCCTACTACTAGTATCTGACAGCGGTGACGGATAATACAATCACAACTCCAAGCAGAGAACACGTACTAGCGACGACTACGAGAAGCAGGCCACCACGCTAGTGTTCCATGCCATACGGCGGCCGCGGGCCGGGCAGAGCAGCTCGTATTCTCCACAAGGACCAGCTCCTGGTGATGGATGATTTCCCGAGATCAAGCCCCAACCATGGCTAGCGACACCTCCCTCTCTACAACACAGAAGAACATCGGGAAGGGGCAGAGCAGCTGTACCGATGGCTTCCTCTGAATTGATGTCAGGGAAAATAACTTGGGGGAAGGGCGGGGCGGTAGTGGGAAGGCCTGCGCGGCCACGAGCATGAGTCTGGCCGGCGTGATTACTGACGGAGGATGCGAGAATAATGCAGATCCAGTGAGGGGCAGCGTGCCATTGCAGATCGGGGTCTTGGAGAGGTGTTGCATGCTGATCTGGGGCGGTGAAGGAGGAGGAGGAGCGGTAGATGACGGCTGGAAGCCTGGAAAGGCGAAGGCCGTTGACGACGGAAGCTCTGTGATGCGTGTGCAATGGGGAAATTTCTCCGTCGTTCCGGCTGAGGGAGAAAACAAGCCCCAAGCGGTACGACTTACGAGTGGCAGTGGGTAATTTCCACGAAAGTTAATTCTCACCACGATAGAAGCAGGGGTCGATCTACTGCGAAAATCATATTAGGTGAAGCAACTGCGTTGAGAGAATCTGCTGTGAAGATTAACCCGTTTGGTTCAGATTGTGCTTCTTCACCGCAGAAGTTGGTTCTCAAAGCTGAACCAAACGGAGCCTAAGACTAGTTTCGTTGCGCGATTGATGATCGAGGTTGAAGGGGATCGTGGGCAGAAAACAATAATTTTCCTAGCAACGATATCCTTAAACTAGCCAAGATCTATTCTATGCAGATATAGTAGTACGAACGGAGATCGGAATACGTACCCTTGTAGACCGAAAGCGGGGATTACGTTCCCGCACAAACGTTGTCGATGAAGACCGACGTAGCCGACCTCAAGGTCGTGTAGAGGAAGCAGGCCTCCGAGTACCGCTAGCGCAGCACCTCGCAGGGAGTCGCACACGTACGGTGGAGACGACGCCTCCGAAGCTCCAGTACAGGACGAGCAGCGGAAGACTTGGACCGGAACACCAGCAGCGCGGCAGCGGGCTATGGTGGAGGAGATCCCCGACTCCTCTTGCTCGGCGCGGCTCCAACTTGGGAACCACGAGATCGAGAGAGAAATCAGGAATTAATTGGTTAATTAAAAGGCTGGGGGTGCCCCTTCTTATATAGGCTCCCAGGGGGAGCCAACCTTGCCAGCCAGGCAATGTGGGACTATCCCACAGCCTGGTTCGGCTAGGCTTGGTGCGCCGGCCCCCTGGTGGGCCCCTTGGCCCATCCAGGCCGGCCACCAAGGCTCCCCACCGAATCCCCTAGGGATTTTTTCCCTCTTGGGCCTTCTTTCGTCCGGAAGGCCCATCTAGGGAAATCTGCCTTAATAAATTCGAAAATAAATATATAAAATCATATTTGCATATTAATAACACTAATTAATATCAAACATAATATATATAATATTTCCTAGCTCCGAAAACTCTTTCGGCGCTGCCCGATCTCCATCGGACCTCTCTCGGGACGCTCCCGGTGATCTCCTTCCTTTCCGGTTGTCTTGTCGAAACCCCTTAAGTGTGTTACCCTAGCGGTTCGATATAATATCAGGTATGATCAAGACTCCTCAAT
Organism: Poa annua; assembly: GCA_026929855.1. Classification (NCBI taxonomy): domain Eukaryota; kingdom Viridiplantae; phylum Streptophyta; class Magnoliopsida; order Poales; family Poaceae; genus Poa; species Poa annua. The sequence continues at coordinate 88,318,657 of CM049430.1, forward strand.
GATCAACGACTAATCCGTAGGCCTGGACCCCATGAATTAATCCCTGAGATATAACGAATGACTTTCATCTATCAAACCTGAACGTGAAGTCTTAGGCCTTTTGCCATAGCGATACTTAGCATGTCCGAGCGTCGCTTCATAGATATCTCCATACCTAATCCCGACCTCGTTACCGACGATGCTATCTTCTACTCGTTCATGATCTCATGTCTCCGTGACCTAGTCACATGCTTGCAAGCTCATTAGACATGATCTCACCGAGTGGGCCCGAGAGTATCTATCCTGCTATGCGGACTGGCAAATCCCGCTCTTGACCCCTCGTCTCAATACTCCTTTTCAATACCCAAAAGTATCACCGTTATTGTCATACTAAATAAGATACGACGTTTGGTGCAATCAAAGTATCTTCGGGGAATATCAATAAGAGTTGATCTCACGGTCAAAGGTGTAATGACTATGTTCTCCAAATCTGGGTATGTCCATCACATCACTCTCTAGCGATATGACTCTCATTGCCGACCGGCGCCATGCCCCATGACCGGGAAACCTCGATCATCAATCGCGCAACAAAACTAGTCTTAGTAGAGGCTACTAGGGACCTGGTTGTTTACGTATCACACCCGCATTAATGTTTCCGCTTAATACGGTTCCAGCATGACACAAAAACCTATTATGAACAAACGAGATATGATAAAGAATACACTTTATTAATTGCCTCTAGGGCATATCTCCTTCAGTCTCCCACTTGCACTAGAGTACAATTTAATCTAGATTACAACTTGGTAAAAGCCTAACACCCATAGCTAACTGGTGCTGTTCATGCTTATCAAGCGGAAGAGGCTTCGTCAGCGGATCTGCCACATTCAGATCCGTATTCACTTTGCAAATCTTCACATCGCCTTCTTGTACGTACTGACGTATCACGTGGAAGCGTCGGAGAATGTGTTTGGCGGTGGAGTGAGACCTTGGCTCCTTGGCGTTCGCAACGGCACCCGTATTGTCGCAGAAGAGGACCACGGGGTCTTGCACGCTCGGGAACACTCCAAGTTCGATGGCGAACTTCCTCAACCACACAGCTTCATTCGCGGCCTCGCAGGCAGCAATGTACTCCGACTCCATTGTAGATTGTGCGACTATGGGTTGCTTCCCACTTCTCCAGCACACGGCGCCTCCATTCACCTTGAACACGTAACCTGTCTGTGACTTACAGTCATCGGGGTCTGAGCAGAAAATTGCATCTACGTAACCCGTTACGCCAAGTTCCTCATCGCAGCCACCATACACAAGGAACATTTCCTTTGTCTTATTGAGATACTTAAGAATGCTCTTAACAGCTACCCAATGCGGCATTCCAGGATTACTCTGGAACCGGCTTGTCAAACTTAGAGCTAATGCCACATCTGGTCTAGTACTCAACATTGCATACATGATCGATCCTATGGCTGAAGCATAAGAATGTTTCGTCATTTCGGCCTTACCCAGTTTCGTCACCGGACACTGCGCCTTACGCAATATCTTATTCTTGATAACCGGCAGAGAACCCTTCTTTGCCTTCTCCATATGAAAACGCTTCAATATTTTATCAAGATAAGTACTCTGACTTAGTGCTAATAGGCGCCTTGATCTATCACGGTAGATTTTTATGCCTAAAACATACGCAGCTTCTCCTAAGTCCTTCATGGAAAACTTACTGTTTAAATATTCCTTCACGCTATTCAGAAGTTCCACATCATTCCCTATTAGCAATATGTCGTCAACATACAGTGCTAAGAACACAACCGAGCTCCCACTCATTTTCTTGTAAATACAGGTCTCTTCCACATTCTGGATAAATCCAAAACCTTTGATTACCTCATCAAAGCGAAGATTCTAGCTCCGAGATGCCTGCTTCAATCCATAGATGGATCGCTGAAGCTTGCACACCTTGTTAGCACTTCCTGGATCGACAAAACCTTCCGGCTGTACCATGTACAACTCTTCCTCAATGTTTCCATTCAGGAAGGCCGTTTTGACGTCCATCTGCCAGATCTCATAATCATAGTAGGCAGCTACCGCTAACAAAATCCGAATAGACTTAAGCATCGCTACCGGTGAAAAAGTTTCATCGTAGTCAATTCCATGAACTTGTCGGAAACCCTTTGCGACAAGCCGAGCTTTATAGACGGTCACATTACCATCAGCATCAGTCTTCTTCTTAAAGATCCACTTATTCTCGACGGCCTTGCGCCCTTCGGGAATATCCACCAAAGTCCACACTTGGTTATCATACATGGATCCTATTTCGGATTTCATGGCTTCAAGCCATTTCTCGGACTCTAGACTCTCCATCGCCTCCTTGTAGTTCGTAGGTTCGTCTTGCTCTACCAGCATGACGGTGCAAACCATATTGCCATACCATTCTGGTGCGATCCGAGATCTACCAGACCTACGAGGTAGAACATCTTCCTCGACAGTTTCTCCCACTCCTTCCACGGAGGACGTTTCCGGAATTGCTTCCGTTGCGCCACTCGGAATCTCGAGTTCAGGATCAACGATTTCATCGAGGTCTACCTTCCTCCCACTTACTCCTTTCGCGAGAAACTCCTTCTCTAGAAAGGCACCGGTCTTCGCGACAAAAGTTTTGCCCTCAGCTTGGTTGTAGAAGGTGTACCCAACGGTTTCCCGCGGATATCCTACAAAGACGACTTTGTCCGATTTCGGTTCGAGTTTGTCGGGCTGTAGTTTCTTAACGTACGCCTCACAACCCCAAACCTTTAGAAACGATAACTTAGGCCTGTGGCCATACCATAATTCATACGGTGTCGTTTCAACGGACTTGGACGGAACCCTATTTAAAATGAATGCGGCTGTTTCTAACGCATAACCCCAGAAGGACACTGGCAGATCGGTAAGAGACATCATAGATCGGACACTATCCAGTAGAGTACGATTACGTCGCTCGGACACACCGTTACGCTGCGGAGTTCCGGCGGGCGTAAGTTGGGGCACTATGCCACAACTCTTCAAATGTGTGCCAAACTCAAAACTCAAGTACTCTCCACCGCGATCGGACCGGAGATGCTTGATTTTTCTATTAAGCTGATTCTCAACTTCACTCTGGAATTCTTTGAACTTTTCAAACGTTTCAGACTTGTGTTTCATCAAGTAGATATAACCGTATCTACTCAAGTCATCAGTGAAGGTGACGAAGTAACGATAACCATTGCGTGTCGAAACGCTCATTGGTCCACATACGTCTGTATGTATGATCCCCAACAAATCCGACGCCCGTTCAACGAACCCTTGGAACGGTGTCCTGGTCATTTTGCCCATGAGGCATGGTTCACATGTATCGAGGGATCCGAAATCCAACGAGTCCAAGAGTCCATCGGAGTGGAGTCGCTTCATGCGCTTTATACCAATATGACCAAGACGGCAATGCCACAAAAACATGGCGGTATCGTCACTACACTTAATTCGTTTGGCCTCTATGTTATGGATGTGAGTACTACGATCGAGATTCAACAAGAATAAACCATTACTCTCGGGAGCATCAACATAAAAGATATCATTCATATAAATAGCACAATTGCTTGACACTGATTTAAATGAATAACCGTCTTGTAACAGGCAAGACCCACTTATAATGTTTACACTCAAGGATGGCACAAAATAACATTTATTTAAAACCAAAACTAACCCCGATGGTAGATGCAGAGGGAGCGTGCCGACAGCCACCACGTCGACTCTCGATCCGTTGCCGACGCGCATCGTCACCTCATCCTTCGCCAGCCGCCTTCTATTCCGTAACTCCTCCTGAGAGTTACATATATGAGCAACAGAACCAGTATCAAATACCCACGTATTGCTCCGGGCGGATGTAAGGTACACATCTATAACATGTATATCAAATATACATTGCTCTTTGTCGACCGTCTTGCCAGACTTCCTATCCTCCAGATACTTGGGGCAGTTGCGCTTCCAGTGACCCTTCCCCTTGCAGTAGAAACACTCCACGCTAGCTCTGGGACCAGACCTGTTAGTCCTGGACTTGGCAGTCAACTTTGCCTCCCTCCGGGACTTCCAGCTCTGCTTTCCCTTGCCACCGGACTTCTTGAAATCAACGGTCTTGTTGACCATCAACAGCGTGTGCTCCTTCTTAATCTCTACCTCAGCAGTCTTGACCATCACGAACACTTCACCCAGGGACTTAGCCATGCCCTGCATGTTGTAGTTCATGACGAAGCCTTTGTAGCTCGGTGGCAACGATTGCAACACCCTGTCAATCGCCAGCTCATCGGGAATCTTGCACTCCAGAGCATTCACGCGTTGAACGTAGCCAGACATCTTGACTACATGCTCGCTCACACTGCTATGCTCTTCCATCTTGGCTGAGAAGAAAAGCTCAGAAGCCTCATACCTCTCAGCCTTAGCCTGCGGCGCGAAGACAGCCTTAAGATCCGAAATGATCTCAAAGGCGCTCATCTTCTCAAAGCGCTTCTGCAGGTCGGCTTCCATGGCGTAGAGCATGCCACTCTGGACAAAGGCAGAATCCTTCGATCGGGTCTGGAAGACCTTCTTCTCATCCTCAGAGGCATCATCTGCAGGAGGGTCACCTATGGCGGCCTCAATGACGTAGGCCACCCTATGGGGAGTGAGGAGGATCCTCAGGTTGCGGAACCAGGCCATGAAGTTTGACCCATTGGTCTTAAGCTATTCTTTCTCAAGGAACAGACCTAGGTTAAACGAGGGCGAGACATCTACAATGAAATTTGCAACAACATAAGACTTTGTTCATAATAATTTTGAGTTATAGTATTTTTAGAAAATAACTAACATAACTCCCACTCAAACGAACATCCCTCCTGGTCGTTTAAGCGATTACACGACCCCCATCCATTGCACCACCCCTCATCATCAAAGCCGGCGGCACAACTTCAAGAGTAGACAAAATCGTCTGCCACATCAATTTTGTGACTCGTGCTCGACCTTTCGGTCTTCCTGTTCCGAGGCCATACTTCTGAGTATGCTAGGCTCGCCACCAAAGACCTCCACGCTGACGCTTGTGCAACATGGCTTACACCCACCGTATGCGAACGAAGATATGTCTGACACCCGATCATCACGGTTGCCTCATAACGTAGAACTTTATTGGTGGTGCACGTTGGAGGGAGAACACTAGTGGTATTTTGAAGGGATCATCTTATTCAGCTACCGCCGTGTAACACACAATCACACACAAAATAAGATGCACACAAAACATCAAATGTAATGCAATGTGATATAGTCCATCGCGCCATGGTCTTCTTGGCGCCCGCAGTTTATAAACAATTTAATAAACCTACCTTGACCATATCACATAGCCCCTGCAAAATAAAGTTAGACGCTTCTACTTTATCTTTTGCATATTTTACGTGGCTTGGGGCTTTCGTAAATAGAACCGCTTCATACCTACGAATCTTATGACCACAACAACGATCCAATAATTGCATGTTTAAGCATCCCTTTCGGGCCCTCCATTGAAAATGCGAAGACCAACTAAAGAGAGAGAAACTGTCACCCGCCAGCCACAGATACGGTACAAGCCGTATGTCAGTAGTGGAACCAGTCTCGCGTAAGCGTACGCGTAAAGTCGGTCCGGGCCGCTTCATCAACTCAATGCCGCTGGAATACACAAGTGCACGCTAGAGGGTAGCAAATAACAGGAACGGTGCCCCCATGCAGAGCACGGGTTCTAACAGCGTACAGCTATATCTTACGATAGATCGGCTCTGATACCACTGAAGGGGATCGTGGGCAGAAAACATTAATTTTCCTAGCAACGATATCCTTAAACTAGCCAAGATCTATTCTATGCAGATATAGTAGTACGAACGGAGATCAGAATACGTACCCTTGTAGATCGAAAGCGGGGATTACGTTCACGCACAAACGTTGTCGATGAAGACCGACGTAGCCGACCTCAAGGTCGTGTAGAGGAAGCAGGCCTCCGAGTACCGCTAGCGCAGCACCTCGCAGGGAGTCGCACACGTACGGTGGAGACGACGCCTCCGAAGCTCCAGGACGAGCAGCGGAAGACTTGGACCGGAACACCAGCAGCGCGGCAGCGGGCTATGGTGGAGGAGATCCCCGACTCCTCTTGCTCGGCGCGGCTCCAACTTGGGAACCACGAGATCGAGAGAGAAATCAGGAATTAATTGGTTAATTAAAAGGCTGGGGGTGCCCCTTCTTATATAGGCTCCCAGGGGGAGCCAACCTTGCCAGCCAGGCAATGTGTGACTATCCCACAGCCTGGTTCGGCTAGGCTTGGTGCGCCGGCCCCCTGGTGGGCCCCTTGGCCCATCCAGGCCGGCCACCAAGGCTCCCCACCGAATCCCCTAGGGATTTTCCCCTCTTGGGCCTTCTTTCGTCCGGAAGGCCCATTTAGGGAAATCTGCCTTAATAAATTCGAAAATAAATATATAAAATCATATTTGCATATTAATAACACTAATTAATATCAAACATAATATATATAATTTTTCCTAGCTCCGAAAACTCTTTCGGCGCTGCCCGATCTCCATCGGACCTCTCTCGGGACGCTCCCGGTGATCTCCTTCCTTTCCGGTTGTCTTGTCGAAACCCCTTAAGTGTGTTACCCTAGCGGTTCGATATAATATCAGGTATGATCAAGACTCCTCAATGATCAACGACTAATCCGTAGGCCTGGACCCCATGAATTAATCCCTGAGATATAACGAATGACTTTCATCTATCAAACCTGAACGTGAAGTCTTAGGCATTTTGCCATAGCGATACTTAGCATGTCCGAGCGTCGCTCCATAGATATCTCCATACCTAATCCCGACCTCGTTACCGACGATGCTATCTTCTACTCGTTCATGATCTCATGTCTCCGTGACCTAGTCACATGCTTGCAAGCTCATTAGACATGATCTCACCTAGTGGGCCCGAGAGTATCTATCCTGCTATGCGGACTGGCAAATCCCGCTCTTGACCCCTCGTCTCAATACTCCTTTCCAATACCCAAAAGTATCACCGTTATTGTCATACTAAATAAGATACGACGTTTGGTGCAATCAAAGTATCTTCGGGGAATATCAATAAGAGTTGATCTCACGGTCAAAGGTGTAATGACTATGTTCTCCAAATCTGGGTATGTCCATCACATCACTCTCCAGCGATATGACTCTCATTGCCGACCGGCGCCATGCCCCATGACCGGGAAACCTCGATCATCAATCGCGCAACGAAACTAGTCTTAGTAGAGACTACTAGGGACCTGGTTGTTTACGTATCACACCCGCATTAATGTTTCCGCTTAATACGGTTCCAGCATGACACAAAAACCTATTATGAACAAACGAGATATGATAAAGAATACACTTTATTAATTGCCTCTAGGGCATATCTCCTTCAGAGGTTTCCTGAAAGAATTTTCGGAGTTAGGAAAAATTATATATATTATGTTTGATATTAATTAGTGTTATTAATATGCAAATATGATTTTATATATTTATTTTCGAATTTATTTAGGCTGATTTCCCTAAATGGGCCTTCTGGTCGAAAGAAGGCCCAAGAGGGGGAAAATCCCTAGGGGATTTGGTGGGGGCCAAGGTGGCCGGCCTGGATGGGCCAAGGGGCCCACCAGGGGGCCGGCGCACCAAGCCTAGCCGCACCAGGCATGTGGGGATAGTCCCACATTGCCTTGCTGGCAAGGTTGGCTCCCCCTGTGAGCCTATATAAGAAAGGGCACCCCCAGCCTTTTAATTCACCAATTAATTCCCGATTTCTCTCTCGATCTCGTGGTTCCCAAGTTGGAGCCGCGCCGAGCAGAGCAAGGGGACCTCCTCCACCATAGCCCGTTGCCGCGCTGCTGGCCAAGTCTTCCGCTGCTCGTCCTGGACTGGAGCGCCTTCGGAGGCCGTCGTCTCCACCGTACGTGTGCGACTCCCTGCGAGGTGCTGCGCTAGCGGTACTCGGAGGCCTGCTTCCTCTACACGACCTTGAGGTCGGCTTCGTCGGTCTTCATCGACAACGTTTGTGCGGGAACGTAATCCCCGCTTTCGGTCTACAAGGGTACGTATTCCGATCTCCGTTCGTACTACTATATCTGCATAGAATAGATCTTGGCATGCTTTTAGGATATCGTTGGTAGGAAATTTTTTGTTTTCTGCAGACGATCCCCTTCAGTGGTATCAGAGCCGATCTATCGTAGATATAGCTGTACGCTGTTAGAACCCGTACTCTGCACGGGGGCACCGTTCCTGTTATTTGCTACCCTCTAGCGTGCACTTGTGTATTCCAGCGGCATTGAGTTGATGAAGCGGCCCGGACCGACTTTACGCGTACGCTTACGCGAGACTGGTTCCACTACTGACATACGGCTTGTACCGTATATGTGGCTGGCGGGTGACAATTTCTCTCTCTTTAGTTGGTCTTCGCATTTTCAATGGAGGGCCCAAAAGGGATGCTTAAACATGAAATTATTGGATCGTTGTTGTGGTCATAAGATTCGTAGGTATGAAGCGGTTCTATTTACGAAAGCCCCAAGCCACGTAAAATATGCAAAAGATAAAGTAGAAGCGTCTAACTTTATTTTGCAGGGGCTATGTGATATGGTCAAGGTAGGTTTATTAAACCGTTTATAAACTGTGGGCGCCAAAAAGACCATGGCGCAATGGATCATATCACATTGCATTACATTTGATGTTTTGTGTGCATCTTATTTTGTGTGATTGTGTGTATAGTATACATTAGTTACACGGCGGAAGCTGAATAAGATGATCCCTTTAAAATACCACTAGTGTTCTCCCTCCAACGCGCACCACCAAGAAAGTTCTACGTTATGAGGCAGGCCGTGATGATCGGGTGTCATACATCTCGTCGTTCGCATACAGTGGGTGTAAGCCATGTTGCACAAGCGTCAGCGTGGAGGTCTTTGGTGGCGAGCCTAGCATACTCAGAGGTATGGCCTCGGAACAGGAAGACCGAAAGGTCGAGCACGAGTCACAAAATTGATGTGGCGGACGATTTTGTCTACTCTTGAAGTTGTGCCTCCGGCTTTGATGATGAGGGGTGGTGCAATGGATGGGGGTCGTGTAATCGCTTAAACGACCAGGAGGGATGTTCGTTTGAGTGGGAGTTATGTTAGTTATTTTCTAAAATACTATAACTCAAAATTATTATGAACAAAGTCTTATGTTGTTGCAAATTCCATTGTAGATGTCTCGCCCCTCGTTTAACCTAGGTATGTTCCTTGAGAAAGAAAAGCTTAAGACCAATGGGTCAAACTTCATGGCCTGGTTCCGCAACCTGAGGATCCTCCTCACTCCCCATAGGGTGGCCTACGTCATTGAGGCCGCCATAGGTGACCCTCCTACAGATGATGCCTCTGAGGATGAGAAGAAGGTCTTCCAGACCCGATCGGAGGATTCTGCCTTTGTCCAGAGTGTCTTGCTCTACGCCATGGAAGCCGACCTGCAGAAGCGCTTTGAGAAGATGAGCGCCTTTGAGATCATTTCGGATCTTAAGGCTGTCTTCGCGCCGCAGGCTAAGGCTGAGAGATATGAGGCTTCTGAGCTTTTCTTCTCAGCCAAGATGGAAGTGCATAGCAGTGTGAGCGAGCATGTAGTCAAGATGTCTGGCTACGTTCAACGCCTGAATGCTCTGGAGTGTAAGATTTCCGATGAGCTGGCGATTGACAGGGTGTTGCAATCGTTGCCACCAAGCTACAAAGGCTTCGTCATGAACTACAACATGCAGGGCATGGCTAAGTCCCTGTGTGAAGTGTTCGTGATGCTCAAGACTGCTGAGGTAGAGATTAAGAAGGAGCACACGCTGTTGATGGTCAACAAGACCGTTGATTTCAAGAAGTCCGGTGGCAAGGGAAAGTAGAGCTGGAAGTCCCGGAGGGAGGCAAAGTTGGCTGCCAAGCCCAGGACTAACAGGTCTGGTCCCAGAGCTAGCGTGGAGTGTTTCTACTGCAAGGAGAAGGGTCACTGGAAGCGCAACTGCCCCAAGTATCTGGAGGATAGGAAGTCTGGCAAGACGGTCGACAAAGAGCAAGGTATATTTGATATACATGTTATAGATGTGTACCTTACATCCGCCCGGAGCAATACGTGGGTATTTGATACTGGTTCTGTTGCTCATATATGTAACTCTCAGGAGGAGTTACGGAATAGAAGGCGGCTGGCGAAGGATGAGGTGACGATGCGCGTCGGCAACGGATCGAGAGTCGACGTGGTGGCTGTCGGCACGCTCACTCTGCATCTACCATCGGGATTAGTTTTGGTTTTAAATAAATGTTATTTTGTGCCATCCTTGAGTGTAAACATTATAAGTGGGTCTTGCCTGTTACAAGACGGTTATTCATTTAAATCAGTGTCAAGCAATTGTGCTATTTATATGCATGATATCTTTTATGTTGATGCTTCCGAGAATAACGGTTTATTCTTGTTGAATCTCGATCGTAGTACTCACATCCATAACATAGAAGCCAAACGGATTAAGTGTAGTGACGATACCGCCATGTTTTTGTGGCATTGTCGTCTTGGTCATATTGGTATAAAGCGCATGAAGCGACTCCACTCCGATGGACTCTTGGACTCGTTGGATTTAGGATCCCTCGATACATGCGAACCATGCCTCATGGGCAAAATGACCAGGACACCGTTCAAAGGTTTCGTTGAACGGGCGTCGAATTTGTTGGGGATCATACATACAGATGTGTGTGGACCGATGAGCGTTTCGACACGCAATGGTTATAGTTAAGTCGTCACCTTCACTGATGACTTGAGTAGATACGGTTATATCTATTTGATGAAACACAAGTCTGAAACGTTTGAAAAGTTCAAAGAATTCCAGAGTGAAGTTGAGAATCAGCTTAATAGGAAAATCAAGCATCTCCGATCCGATCGCGGTGGAGAGTACTTGAGTTTTAAGTTTGGCACACATCTGAAGAGTTGTGGCATAGTACCCCAACTTACGCCAGCCGGAACGCCGCAGCGTAACGGCGTGTCCGAGCGACGTAATCGTACTCTACTGGATAGTGTCCGATCTATGATGTCTCTTACCGATCTGCCAGTGTCCTTCTGGGGTTATGCGTTAGAAACAGCCGCATTTATTTTAAATAGGACTCCGTCCAAGTCCGTTGAAACGACGCCGTATGAATTATGGTATGGACAAAAGCCTAAGTTATCGTTTCTGGAGGTTTGGGGTTGTGAGTCGTACTTTAAGAAACTACAGCCCGACAAACTCGAACCGAAGTCGGAGAAAGTCGTCTTTGTAGGATATCCGCGGGAAACCGTTGGGTACACCTTCTACAACCAAGCTGAGGGAAAAACTTTTGTCGCGAAGACCGGTACCTTTCTAGAGAAGGAGTTTCTCGCGAAAGGAGTAAGTGGGAGGAAGGTAGACCTCGATGAAATCGTTGATCCTGAACTCGAGATTCCGAGTGGCGCAACGGAAGCAATTCCGGAAACGTCCTCCGTGGAAGGAGTGGGAGAAACTGTCGAGGAAGATGTTCTACCTCGTAGGTATGGTAGATCTCGGATCGCACCAGAATGGTATGGCAACATGGTTTGCACCGTCATGCTAGTCGAGCAAGACGAACCTACGAACTACAAGGAGGCGATGGAGAGTCTAGAGTCCGAGAAATGGCTTGAAGCCATGAAATCCGAAATAGGATCCATGTATGATAACAAAGTGTGGACTTTGATGGATATTCCCGAAGGGCGCAAGGCCGTCGAGAATAAGTGGATCTTTAAGAAGAAGACTGATGCTGATGGTAATGTGACCGTCTATAAAGCTCGGCTTGTCGCAAAGGGTTTCCGACAAGTTCATGGAATTGACTACGATGAAACTTTTTCACCGGTAGCGATGCTTAAGTCTATTCGGATTTTGTTAGCGGTAGCTGCCTACTATGATTATGAAATCTGGCAGATGGACGTCAAAACGGCCTTCCTGAATGGAAACATTGAGGAAGAGTTGTACATGGTACAGCCGGAAGGTTTTGTCGATCCAGGAAATGCTAACAAGGTGTGCAAGCTTCAGCGATCCATCTATGGATTGAAGCAGGCATCTCGGAGCTGGAATCTTCGCTTTGATGAGGTAATCAAAGGTTTTGGATTTATGCAGAATGTGGAAGAGACCTGTATTTACAAGAAAATGAGTGGGAGCTCGGTTTCTTAGCACTGTATGTTGACGACATATTGCTAATAGGGAATGATGTGGAACTTCTGAATAGCGTGAAGGAATATTTAAACAGTAAATTTTCCATGAACGACTTAGGAGAAGCTGCGTATGTTTTAGGCATAAAAATCTATCGCGATAGATCAAGGCGCCTATTAGCACTAAGTCAGAGTACTCATCTTGATAAAATACTGAAGCGTTTACATATGGAGAAGGCAAAGAAGGGTTCTCTGCCAGTTATCAAGAATAAGATATTGCGTAAGGCGCAGTGTCCGGTGACGGAACTGGGTAAGGCCGAAATGACGAAACATCCTTATGCTTCAGCCATAGGATCGATCATGTATGCAATGTTGAGTACTAGACCGGATGTGGCATTAGCTCTAAGTTTGACAAGCCGGTTCCAGAGTAATCCTGGAATGCCGCATTGGGTAGTTGTTAAGAGCATTCTTAAGTATCTCAATAAGACAAAGGAAATGTTCATTGTGTATGGTGGCTGCGATGAAGAACTTGGCGTAACGGGTTACGTAGATGCAAATTTTTGCTCAGACCCCGATGACTGTAAGTCACAGACAGGTTACGTGTTCAAGGTGAATGGAGGCGCCGTGTGCTGGAGAAGTGGGAAGCAACCCATAGTCGCACAATCTACAATGGAGTCGGAGTACATTGCTGCCTGCGAGGCCGCGAATGAAGCTGTGTGGCTGAGGAAGTTCGTCATCGAACTTGGAGTGTTCCCAAGCGTGCAAGACCCCGTGATCCTCTTCTGCGACAATACGGGTGCCATTGCAAACGCCAAGGAGCCAAGGTCTCACTCCACCGCCAAACACATTCTCCGACGCTTCCATGTGATACGTCAGTACGTACAAGGAGGTGATGTGAAGATTTGCAAAGTGCATACGGATCTGAATGTGGCAGATCCGCTGACGAAGCCTCTTCCGCTTGATAAGCATGAACAACACCAATTAGCTATGGGTGTTAAGCTTTTACCAAGTTGTAATCTAGATTAAGTTGTACTCTAGTGCAAGTGGGAGACTGAAGGAGATATGCCCTAGAGGCAATTAATAAAGTGTATTCTTTATCATATCTCGTTTGTTCATAATAGGTTTTTGTGTCATGCTAGAACCGTATTAAGCAGAAACATTAATGCGGGTGTGATACGTAAACAACCATGTCCCTAGTAGCCTCTACTAAGACTAGTTTCGTTGCGCGATTGATGATCGAGGTTTCCCGGTCATGTGGCATGGCGCCGGTCGGCAATGAGAGTCATATCGCTAGAGAACGATGTGATGGACATACCCAGATTTGGAGAACGTAGTCGTTACGCCTTTGACCGTGAGATCAACTCTTACTGTTATTCCTGAAAGATACTTTGATTGCACCAAACGTCGTATCTTATTTAGTATGACAATAACGGTGATACTTTTGGGTATCGGAAAGGAGTAGTTGAGACGAGGGGTCAAGAGCGGGATTTGCCAGTCCGCATAGCAGGATAGATACTCTCGGGCCCACTCGGTGAGATCATGTCTAATGAGCTTGCAAGCATGTGACTAGGTCACAGAGACATGAGATCATGAACGAGTAGAAGATAGCGTCGTCGGTAACGAGGTCGGGATTAGGTATGGAGATATCTATGGAACGACGTTCGGACGTGCTAAGTATCGCTATGGCAAAAGGTCTAAGACTTTACGTTCAGGTTTGATAGATGAAAGTCATTCGTTATATCTCAGGGATTAATTCATGGGGTCCAGGCCTACGAGTTAGTCGTTGATCATTGAGGAGTCTTGATCATACCTGATATTATATCGAACCGCTAGGGTAACACACTTAAGGGGTTTCAACAAGAGAACCGGAAAGGAAGGAGATCACCGGGAGCGTCCCGGGAGAGGTCCGATGGAGATCGGGCAGCGCCGAAAGAGTTTTCGGAGCTAGGAAAAATTATATATATTATGTTTGATATTAATTAGTGTTATTAATATGCAAATATGATTTTATATATTTATTTTCGAATTTATTTAGGCTGATTTCCCTAAATGGGCCTTCTGGTCGAAAGAAGGCCCAAGAGGGGGGAAAATCCCTAGGGGATTCGGTGGGGGCCAAGGTGGCCGGCCTGGATGGGCCAAGGGGCCCACCAGGGGGCCGGCGCACCAAGCCTAGCCGCACCAGGCATGTGGGGATAGTCCCACATTGCCTGGCTGGCAAGGTTGGCTCCCCCTGGGAGCCTATATAAGAAAGGGCACCCCCAGCCTTTTAATTCACCAATTAATTACCGATTTCTCTCTCGATCTCGTGGTTCCCAAGTTGGAGCCGCGCCGAGCAGAGCAAGGGGATCTCCTCCACCATAGCCCGATGCCGCGCTGCTGGCCAAGTCTTCCGCTGCTCGTCCTGGACTGGAGCTTCGGAGGCCGTCGTCTCCACCGTATGTGTGCGACTCCCTGCGAGGTGCTGCGCTAGCGGTACTCGGAGGCCTGCTTCCTCTACACGACCTTGAGGTCGGCTTCGTCGGTCTTCATCGACAATGTTTGTGCGGGAACGTAATCCCCGCTTTCGGTCTACAAGGGTACGTATTCCGATCTCCGTCCGTACTACTATATCTGCATAGAATAGATCTTGGCATGCTTTTAGGATATCGTTGGTAGGAAATTTTTTGTTTTCTGCACACGATCCCCTTCAAAAGGAAGTAAGAAATGCAGTCAAAACATTCACTTAATAATTAGAAACAAAAGCCGTAAACGTTAGTAAAAACGTCTTTTACCTTTGTCTCAAATTAAGGCCCAATCGACCTTTCTAATCAACAACACGAAATTTTGCGTGTGTTTAATTTTAAGTCATAGCATTATTTAATGTTGGGATAAATACATATCAAATATGATTAGTTTGCAAGACAAACACAACAGTAACATTTATACAAACCGAATCTATATACTTTTGCATAGAATTTGCTCAAAGTCTTGCTTTAAAACCGTGCATAATTACGCGCCTTAGATTTGGGAAGAAAGGAGTGCATAACAATCACACTGTGCAAAATCACGCAAAAGTGATCCCGCCTCTTAAAAACTTCAAAAATCATAATGTACACATCAGTGGTTACTGGTTAGTAGTAGGTACAGAGTGACATATTGCTATTTTCATGACAAATATACAGTTTAAACATAGATAAATGTGCATGTTTTGGACGCATCATACAATTGGGAAAAGGGCATAGCAACTCCGAATTATGAGAAGCTTGGCAGGGTATTCTTGACGACTAAATGGGAATAAGAGTCCCCTCTCATCTCAGTTCATGCCCTTAAAAATAATTGGATTTGTATTAGAGCATGCCATTTTACTATTTAACTCTGATGCAACAACTCAGTTAAATTCCGCAAGTTTAAATTAAAATTATGTTGGATATACCAAGAAGGCTTTGCTGATAGTGTCGTGCAATATGGGAGTACAAGCCGGTAAAAGGACATATGTTGATCCAATAATGTAATAATACATTTGTGCTTTATGTCAATTACTTTGTGGATGGAGTATAAATATAAGCAAGTCTTACAAGAAAGAAAAAACTATCACTTATAATTGATGAGCTTTGTAAGATTGTGGAGAGTAGAGTCCTATATGAGCATGAGACTTGGGTTAAGGACCAATCTAATGATCATATACCTAAAAATATGTGTGAGGAAGAATTAAAACTGTGTTAACGATCAAAGGCTCCATTTATGTTGAAACGGTATAATAATACAAGATAATTAATTCCATATGCTCCCAAATGGCAACATCAGAATAAGAGTATTACTACACTTGACCAAGGCGAAGGTAGAATAGGAGGGTGAAACCGTTTTGAAAAATATTAATTATTATCTGTTATAGAGAAAGAAACATTCCAGAGCTTTGGTTCAGAATATACTCTTTTTGGCTGAAACGCAGATTGGTGACATTTCTCAAGTTCTGATGAGGATAATGCAATACTTACAGCCCGTTTACGGAGATGCGAGTTAAGGAAGCAATCTTTCGAATGGAACACCGTGCCCAAATGGTTTTCCGGTAGAATTCTACCAAGGGACCAACGAACACGCGTTCGAAAGGAAGCATTTGGGTTCTATCAATACTGTTGGGATGTACTTCGTGCTTTCCATAATGGAGAGCCGAATTATTTAACTTGAACTTCAGGGGGATTGGTCTTATAAGGACGCATCTCGCCTTCAACAACATAGACTCATATTCCATATGCTTGTGAATATTAGTAATTTTTAACAAAGGTTGCAAACAATAATTTAAACAACGTTGCCGATAAGGTGATACACTAGTCTGAATCATCCTCCAGCCTTCGTGTCGCAAGCATCCCTGAGGCTGCTGCCCTAACGTCCTCACACTATAATTTAAAAATATAGTATATTTGTCGTCAGAGTTTACAGATATGAATTTTAATTTACACGCATCTCAACGGTGGAAACGACGGTATTAGCGTAGCTGAGAACTAAGAAATGATCAGGTCAGTGGGAATTAGTAACACCTTTAATTGTTTTTAGAATGTTATACTGTAAATCACATAGATGGGGTCATTTTTTTTTCAACTCCCGAGAACTGCCATGTTTCGCAAATTTTGTAAGTAATACCAAAACAAATTCCCCAGTGGTGATTATCTCGTATGTTCAGTGGATTAGAACGGAATTAAAGGAGAAATCAGAGACTATCCGCACACTATGCATGAAACGGCTATGATCAAGTTACTTCCATTCTGCAGCCAAAACAATTGTAAAAATATTATTGAGTTCACCAATAAAAACTCAAACATATACCCCCACACTCTGTGTACCATACCGCAAGGTCGGATCTGCAGTTAAAATTTCGACCATTCTAAAACTCTGAACTAGGCTAGGTACGTACGATGCCGCACTACACACAGTGATGCACGTATTATGCTCGAATCAACCCCACCAAGGATAGAACAGTGAGAGACACCACCAGAGCCAAGGCGCGACCCGACGACGAGGCCAGTACAGCGGCGCTGTCCACTATCACCGCTTCTACCGGCGCCGCCGCCGGGCTCTTCGCAGACAATGGCGGCCCGGCGATAGGAGTAGGAGGAACTGGGGTATCAGCTGACGGAGCCGGCGCCGGCGCCTGGAACGGCCTGGCCTTGACGTTGAGCATGACGCGCTGGCCCATCTTGCAGTGCCTGCCGTCGGTGCTGGCGAAGTAGATGAAGCCGGGGATGTCGAGGAGGAAGAGGGAGCTGCCGTCCTTGTTGGCAGGAGCCGTGCCAGCCGTAGCCGTCGAGTTGCAGTGATAGTAGGCGTACTTGTTCACCTTCTCGACAGAGTCGTTCTTGTACATGAACTCTTCAGACAAAGGAACGAATTTTAGGTGAGCAGTGCATATATTTTACGTAGATCAGTAATGTAGGTTATCGAGATGTTTATTACTTCCTTACCGATGGAGTCCTCAACGAAGAATTGTATGCTGTCAGCCCACTTGATGTACATGTCCTTCTTCTCCGGTGGCGGCACGAGCCATCCGTCCGCGCCGCCGACGATGTAGCGCTTACCGATGGGCACCGGTGGAACGAGGCCGGCCCCAACGGCCCGCACAGCAACGGCGGTGAGGAGCAAGAAGAGGAAGATAAGTGACTGAGCCATGGATGGTGACTTACGAGTAGACTAGATATATGTTCTGAACTAATCAACTATGCAAGTGTGTGAGGGCGGGGAACGTTTATAAAGGAGGCGGCGGGGATTAATGAGATGAGAAGAGGATAGGAAAGAAAGATGCATGCGAGGAGAGTTTAGTTGTTCAACGCTAGGATCTTCAAAAGTGGCGAGGGTGGCGCAGGCTGATTGTCTTCTTACTTGAGCGGTGGACTCTGACGGTTAAGGCTGCATGCTTCCGCCACGTATTTTTTTTTTTTTGACGGGAACAACAGGAGCTCTGCTTTATTTTATTATAGAAGAAGAAGAAACGTTACAGATTAAACACTGCCCTAAGGCAACTCAGACTGAACAGAACTATTAAGCACGACCTACACAGGAACCACCAACCTTTGCCCATTCTTTGCAAGGCAAACTACATCTAGATCAGCACGGATCAGAGCCGAGAGATTAATTGGAGTCAGACTCGAGTTCTCGAAAAGTCTCCTACTCCTCTCTTTCCAAATATGCCAGATGGCATTCATTGTGAACATCACATCTTTCCTCTTATGGGCATCGTATTTCCCTCTTGTCGCCGCCGTCCACCACTCCGTGAGAGAAGAATGCATGGAAGCGACATTGACCGCATTGGGGAACGTGGAGCTGAAGCAGTTCCAAACCTCCTTGGCGTAGGAGCATCCGAGTGCAAGGTGGGAAGCAGTCTCGAACTCCTACCAGCTGAAGCAGTTCCAAACCGCCACGTATTATTTTATAACTAACTTCTTAACAGAATCATAAAATGGCTGCTTCAGAATATTTTTCCGTAACCAGCTTGGTCAAACTGGATACCTTCCAGCGAGCGATCATCCAGCTCCCAAAGCTGACCATTTCAAGTATGCTTCTGCTTCAGTTAACCCAAGAAGAATTGGGTATTCTCTGACTCTCTGCCATCGAGACTTGGAAGAATTGCGCTGCACTCCTAAGGGTTTGCCCAAGTTTGAGCCCAACGTTAACTTGCCCGATCTGCATCATCTTCCCTCTCCCGATCGAGCTTGCTTCCGCCGCCCGTAATTCCCATCGCTGTGGTCTTCTCCCACGGCACTCAACGCATCCATGGTTTGGCGCCCCGGCAATCCGGCACTACATAGCCGATCGTCTCCCAGACTCTCGCCATCTCATGCCACAAACGCCAGACCTTTCGATGGAGCCGTCATTCGAGTCGAGCTCCGCGGCCGCGGCGAGCGCCGAGGAGGCGTCGACGCGGCGCGTGGCCAACCGCATCATCCGCGCGCTGCAGCACCAGCTCCGGCTACTGCACCGCGCCGGCGCGGACTTCTTCGTTCTGGGCGCCACGGGCAACGTGTACACCGTCACGCTGGCCACCACGCCGGCGTGCACGTGCCCCGACCCCGCCGTGCCGTGCAAGCACATCCTCTTCGTGCTGCTCCGCGTCCTGGGCCTGTCGCTCGACGAGGCCTGCGTTTGGAGGCAGACGCTGCGGCCGTGCCAGGTGGCGCGGCTCGTCGTATCGCCCACGTACCCAGAGGCGCTCGCCGGTCCTCGCGCCCGGGAGAGGTTCCACCAGCTGTGGTCGGCCCAGGCGGCCGCGGCTGCCAGCAAGGCTGAGCAGCGCCGGCAGGAGGCCAGCGCGGCGTCTTCAGGTCGGCGGCTCGACGGCGCGGCCTGCCCGGTGTGCCTCGAGGAGATGGCGCCGGGAGAAGGCGCGGCGGCAGCAGGGCAGGCGCCTCTGCTGACGTGCGGGACGTGCCGGAACTCGGTCCACGCCGAGTGTTTCGCGCGGTGGAAGCGCAGCCAGGCGAGGCGGGCGGCGACGTGCGTCGTGTGCCGGGCGCGGTGGCGGAAGCCGAGCCGGGACCGGGAGCAGGATCAGCAGCAGTACATGAACCTGTCGGAGTACATGAACGAGCAGAACGAGGTGGTGGATATGCAAATCGAGGACGGCAGCCTCTGCGCTGGGTAACGATTCTAGTGCTAGTGCAGCTAGCAGTATTGACTCGGCACGATAGCTCGATCATATGGATACGAAGAAGCCACATGCATATTAGCATCTTGATTCATTGGCCTCGTGATATTTCTTTCTAGTTTTTCTTAATTAGGTGCTGACGTTACGTGAATTACATATGTACATAATTTCTATGTTAATGAAACCATAATTAATTTTACTCTCAAGAAATCATCTTGGAAATCTGAGATATCTAGATGAAGAAGCGTCTTTTTACCTATTTGTGCAATCCTACCGGAACCGAGCCACTGCTGTTGAGCTCAGGGTTCTATTATGGGAGTGTTTATGTTTCAGCCGTCTGATTTTTCCTTAAGTCTCAACCGACTCAGAAAAATGCAACTACAGTACAAAAAAAGTGCAACTGAAATGAGTTGCATTTTTCTAACATAAAAGTGCAACTAGTGCATTTTTTGTGGGTGACTGAGACTTAACAAAATCTCAGGCATATGAGAATTAGCAAAACCGTTATATTATAGTACCTCTGATCCGTAAATAGTGTTGCTAGATGTACTATCAATCTAACTTGCTTTGTTCATATTTCCAACACTTGAAAGGGATCGGAGGTAGTAGCAGCATTCCCCACTATGTTCTCGCAATTACGTGTCTAGCTAACTGAAGGGGATCGTGTGCAGAAAACAAAAAAATTCCTATCAACGATATCCTTAAACTAGACAAGATCTACACTATACAGATATAGAAGTACGGCGGAGATCGGAATACATACCCTCGTAGACCGAATAGCGGAGATTACGCTCCCGCACAAACGTTGACGACGAAGACGACGTAGCCGACCTCTAAGTCGCGAAGAACTCGGCGCGACGAAGACGACAAAGATGACCTCGAGGTCGGGTGGAGGAAGTAGGTCTCCGAGTACCGCTAGCGCAGCACCTCGTAGGGCGTTACACAAATACGGTGGAGACGACGACCTCCGAAGCTCCAGTCCAGGACGAGCAGCGGAAGACTTGGACCGGAACACCAGCAGCGCGGTAGCGGGCTATGGTGGAAGAGATCCCTCTCTCAACTCGACGCAACTCCGACAAAGGGAATCACAGGATCGAGAGAGAATTGGGGAATTAATTGGTGAATTAAAAGGACAGGGGTGCCCCTTCTTATATAGGCTCCCGGGGGGAGCCAACCTCCCTAGCCAGGCAATGTGGGACTATCCCACATCCCTTGGTGCGGCTAGGGCAGTGCGCCGGCCCTGGGGGGACTTTCCCCCCTCATGGGCCTTCTTTCCACCAAAAGGTCCATTTAGGGAAACCAGCATTTAAAAATTCGAAAATAAATATATAAAATCATATTTAAACATTAATTACACTAATTAATATCAAACATATTTTATATAATTTATTCTAGCTCCGAAAACTATTTCGTCGCTGCCCGATCTCCATCGGACCATTCCCGGGACGTTCCCGGTGATCTCTTTCCTTTCCGGTTGTCTTGTCGAAACCACTTAAGTGTGTTACCCTAGCGATTCGATATAATAACAGACATGATCGAGACTCCTCTCCGATCAATGACTAACTCGTAGGCCTGGACCCCATGAATTAATCCCTGTGATATAACGAATGACTTTCATCTATCAAACATGGACGTCTAGTCTTAAACCCTTTGTCACGGCGATACTTAGCGTGTCCGAGCATCATTCTCAGATATCTCCATACCTAGCATGATCTCGTTACCGATATCGCTATCTTCTACTCGTCTATGATATTATGTCAGCTGGTGACCTAGTCACATGTTTGCAAACTCATTTGACATAATCTCACCGAGTGGGCCCTAGAGTATCTATCCGGCTATGCGGACTGACAAATCCCGTTGTTGACCCCTCGTCTCAACTACCCCCTTCCGATACCCAAAAGTATCACCGTTATTGTCACACTAAATAAGATATGACGTTTGGTGCAATCAAAGTATCTTGCATGAATAACAATAAGAGTTGGTCTCACGGTTTTAAGACGTAATGACTATGTCATATAAATACTAGGTATGTCCATCACATCGTTCAACCAACGACATGACTTCCATTACCGACCGGCGCCATACCCTATGATCGGAAAACCTCGATCATCAATCACGCAATAAAACTAGTCTTAGTAGAGGCTACTAGGGACCTGGTTGTTTATCTACCACACCTGTATTAATATTTTCGCTTAATACAGTTATAGCATGATATAAAACATATAATGAACAATTGTGATATTGCCAATAAACTATGTCTATTAAGTGCCTCTAGGGCATATTCCCTTCACTAACCTTAAGCTGATTTTTTCATTATTCGAGCAACTTTTGGGTCTTAAAATTAATTTTCATAAAAGTGAATTATTTTGTTTTGGTGAGGCTCGTGGTAATGCCGCCTTGTATGCTGAAATATTTGGCTGCGAGGAAGGTAAATTTCCTGAATGCTGAATGGAAAAAGGTTGATATTCCGATTCATTATCGGAAACTTACAAATGTTGAATGGAAAAAGGTGACGAAAAGACTTCAACTTTGTTTAAATTGTTGGAAAGGCAAACTATTATCCTTGGGTGGAAGATTGGTCTCACAAATTCGGTACTAACAAACATGGTACTGTACAAGATTTCATTCTTCCAATTGCCAAAAGGAGTCGGTTGAACTATTTTCGGTCTAGATTCTTTTGGCAAGGGGACAATGAGAAGAAAAATATCGTGTGACTAAATGGAGTGTGCTTTGTTGTCCTAAAAATCAAGGTGGGCTCGAAATTCATGACCTTGAGGTCAAGAATAGAGCACTGCTAGGTAAATGACTCTTCAGACTTCTTTTGGAAGATGGAGTCTGGCAAACCCTTCTTAGGAGAAAGTATGTGGGATCAAGTTGTCTCTCAGGTTCCGTGGAAACGGTTCGGTGGAAACGTGGTGATTAACACTTCTGGGCTGGCCTCATGGCCATAAAGAAGTTTTTTTCCAACATGGCACTTTCTCAATTAAGGATGGATCGGAAATTCGTTTCTGGGAGGATAAATGGCTAGGCCAATTTACCCTCAGGGAGCAATATCCTGCCCCGTACTCTGTCGTACGAAATAAATGCGACACGATCACTTGTTGGCACTAATAGGTGCATACCGTAGTGTGGCAGGAAAAGAGAGACGTAAACTTGTTAGTGCTAATAGATGCAGACTTTACGAGTTGTGACAAGATAATGTAGAAGAGTGAAAAAAAGTTAGCAAGTCACTGTGAGGATGGACTAATCCTAGTGATTAAAATTCTTGTCTTGTATACAAATTAAAAATCAATTGTTAGATAAACGCTCCCGTGAAAAATAAGTTGGTAGAAATAGTGGTTCCTAATTAAGGCGCCAAGAGAACGGAGAGTTTGTGGGATACTTAATCCTTCTTACAAACACTTTGGATCTCAGAAACTCAAGTTTAATTGATAACTAAACACACAATAAGCACAACATATATCATTGCATTTCTTGTAGGATGACAAGGAGTACTACTAGTCAGTTCAGCACATACATGTCTTAATCCATTGAACTTGCATGCAATCAATAGAAGACGGGGGCCGGTCTTAATGCTCCTTGAGAAGAAGCTCGCCACAAGACAGCCAAATAAGAGCCCCTTCCAAAAACAAGCAGAAACTTCTAAACCACCCCGAAACACAGCCAAATTAGGGGTTGTCCATCTACCAAATCCAAGACAGACTTGTACCCCGAAAAAAAGAACATGACTGACTAGTGACTACTGCTCAAGGTTCTAGACAAAGCTAGTGGGGCAGGAAAAACACACACCATAAAGGCGTGAAAAAACATGCACCCCTAACCCAAAAAGATGGCTAAAACATGTGTCAGCTAGCCGTCAAGGTCAAGCAGGCTTCAGGGTCTTTTAGAGAACTTATCCTTCTTCTATATATGAGCATGCATGCTCAGAGTTTGCCGACGAAGAACCAGCTTGTTGGTCTAGTTGATCGACACCCGGTCGTTGAACTCCTCGGTGATGAACGGCATGCAGCTGGAGCTGCGGGCGATGCCGCCGCCGGTCGCGGCAGCCTTCGCCTGCTTGGCGGCGATTTCCCTGACCTCCCTGGGGTTGATGCTGGACCTGGACCTCGGCCCGAGCTTGGACCGCTTCCTCAGGATCTCCCTCATGGCCTCAGCCTGGAACAACACCGGGTGCGTCCTGCCGAAGCCGTTGAACCGCTTGCACACGCCCATGTGAGTCCGGAGCGCCTCCTCCCGGGACGTGCCGCTCTTCTCGGCCTCCTCCGTCACGGCCTCGGCGCATAGCCCGCACACCCACCGCCCCGAGAAGCGGCCCCGGACGCCGCGGATGTAGTCCGGTGTGCACTCCTCCGACATGCCGCAGCACTCGCACTTGGCGTCCTCGACCTCCGGGACCGGGTGGAGCAGCTTCACCTCCGCCTCCACCGCCGCCTCCTCCTCCGCCTTGCCGCGGCCGTGGTGGTTGTGGATCTCGTACGAGACGTCGGAGACGGTGCGCTGGAGCTTGTCGGACGAGGTCCTGCGCCGCTTCTCGACGTTGCCGGTGTCGATGCTGCTTGCCATCGCAATGAACGGCGCCGCCATGGCCATGGCGACCGCGCACGCCTCTCTGCTGGGTGCCATTGCCGGATCGGATTGCCCTAATACCTCTTGGTGTTTCTTGCCTATGTCTTGTACGTGTGTCTTAGTTTGTGATCTTGCAAGCTGATGGCTTTTGTGTGTGATAAGAAGCTTCGTAATGCATGGCTATTTATAGAGGCTCCAAGGTAGCTAAGTTCAGCCAAAGGAAAGCTACGAGAGCGTTCATGCATGACACTGTCCACAAGATATGTGCAACTTGACGAGTGTAACTTGTGGTTCCTAGGTGATGCACCTAAAGGGATTACAAATTTTGACATAAAGATTTGATGTAAATGGCCACTTAAGATACCTTTGCGTCAAGTGGTCGAGGGGTGATAGGTTCACAATAGTATGCACGTGATGGAGTTCCGGAGACATCATCATAGTAGGGCTTAGGGCAGCATGCCGGTATGTACAAAAAGGTGATTGAGAAGTGCAGCTAATTGAGGCGCCGTTTAATTCATATCTAGTTTTTCTGCGGCTGTAAGTTCTTGTGAACTTGAGACAACTTCCTCGTTAACTTGCTGTTATAAAGTACTAACATAGGTTGTGCAATCAAATTAATGCCAAGAAGATTATAAGCTACACAAAGCTGATTGTGTACTGAAATTTGTATTCATCATGTTAAAATGGGGAGTGTGATTCATTGTGGAGATCATGTGAATTTCTCCATTTATTGTAAATTCCTGTTGGTACAGATTCAACGTGGTCATGCAATCAGTTATGATGAAACAAGAGTTTTCCTGGTGAACTCCGAGACGATAAGTTTTTCTTTTGCCACCACAACGGTACTGCTACCAATAAGTACTAAGTAAAAAAATTATAAATATCTTTCCTTTAAGCCTGAGGCGCCAACCATAGTAGACAATTGTCCACCTCAGACACTAGGTAAATATGTATTGTGATTTTCTTATTCGCTTTGAGGTTTACCGAACGAGAAATGCTTCAAATTTCTGACAATTCAAAACCGCAACTATCTTTGTGTTTAGATTATCCCCTCGGTTTCTGTGAAAATGGTAGTACCTCCGGGCATGCTTTAGTTGTCGCGCGGAGGGAAGTACTGCGATAATACAAAGTCATGGACAACTCGCGATTATATATAGTTACGGAGCATAGGAGTAATATGTTCTCATCCATTCTTACCTGAAGCTACTAAGCATTTCTAGAGCTCACAGCCGCGACAACTTGTTGGAAACTTCCTGAAGAGCGAGAAACTAGAGAGATCGTGTGGTGTGATAAGCGATCAGCTAACAATACGCTCCTTTTCCCGAAAGCTATCAACTTATCATACCATACATGCATGACCTTATCAGCGATCTTTTTTTATAATCTCGTGTCGTTTTCTCCAGATCAACTTGGACGTGCAAGCAATGAGTGTCCAAAGTCCACGGTCACATGCGAGCCCAACCCAGCCACCCGATCGAATCATACCCTCGTCGACGTCAAACTGATCGACGTCGATCGGGCGGCGGCAGCCACGAACTCGATCGGCTGCCGAAAGCAGCAGGGCACTGCAGATATCGCGACGTCGATCGGCCTAGGTAGGTGCTGCTTCATGTTATGTCACTGCTGACATCTATATCAGCGTGCAGTGCCGCTGCCCCGTGTTTAAAGTAAATCACTCACATTCTAAGGCCATTCGGTTGATTATTACTACTACTTGCTGAATATTTGTTCGTTTTTTCAGATGACTAAGAAATAACAAATACAAAACAAATAACTAGTGAGAAAGAAGAACATGAGCAACAGCTACTGTAGCAATTCATGGGAGACAAACAAATGGACCGAATCCTGATTACCCTGTACCATTTCAGAAGTGGATCAAGTGTGTTGAAGGAACATAAAAGGGGTATATATCTAAGGAATGAACAAAAAAAAAGATAACCTTGCAGAGATTTTAAAAACATGGCTGCCAAAGTCACATGGTTGAGTTAACAACTTGACAAGAAAACACAACACGCAAATCGCCTTTCAGAGCATGGATCGCGCATAGTCTGTACAATTGGCACAGTTCTGCATCAGCAATATCAACTAGAAGACGTAAACCCCAATCTGAACTATCAATCTTCCTATGTGCAGTAGATTCCTCTTCATGTCCATGAACAATCCCGTATACTGAACAGTGTCCATATGCTTTTGGTGCTGTCACTCACTGGGTTTCAGTTTTCCCAGTTTGTTCAGAACCACTGTCATCTGAGCCGTTCGACCCAGAACTGGCATCTCCACTCTGATGTTCGTCGTGCTCACTGTTGGTCGATGTGTTGGTTTCAATTTTGATGCCGTCCTGATCACCGTTGCCCGACGCTGTTGTAGCTCCATCAATCTGGTTCTCCACAGGCTTTGTCTCTTGTAGAGAACCATTTGCTACTTCAGCAGCAGATGCCTCTTGGGAGTTCTCTGTCTGCGTATTTGCAGCCTGGTCAGTGCGGACCTCAGTTGCAGCACTGCCTTCCTCAGGGTTTGCTTCTTTGGCGCCTGACACCTCAGTGGCTGTACCCTTCTCGTCAGCACCAGATGCAGCCTCAGTCTTTTCTTCCACAAAGATGCCATCAGATGGATTAGACTCCACAGAGTTACCCTTCTCAGCATCACCAGATGCAGTCCCAGAAGATGTTCTTGCTCCTTCATCTTCAGATCCAATCTCTATATGAACAGCCTCACTGCTGCTATCACCTAGGTTTTCACTTCCACCATTCTGAGGGTTCTCATTGTGAACCGCTGGTATGTTGCCTGTTTCATCTGGAAGTGTCTCAGCGGAATGCTCATCGCCTGTTCCAGTCTTGGTGTCATCAGAAACGGATTCAGAGCCAGCCTGGGACCCCACTTCCTCCTTGTTCTCAGCTTGCTCTCCATCTGATCCATTCCTGCTTGCATTGATCTGATCTGCACTACTGGATCCATCACTTGGCTCCTTTTCTTCATGGGGTGTTTCGTTTGCCTCACCAGCAATGTCCTCTAGGCCATTATTGTTCTGAGGCACATCATCTCCAGTTGAATCGACTTCACTTTTACTATCAGCATCAGATGAGTTAGATTCGGTATCAAGCTTGAATTCAGCAGAGTGATCAGTTGTCTTGCCTTCATCGTTACCATGCGCCTCTGCATTACCATCTGCGCGTCTGGCTTGTCCTTCTTCAGCTTCTAACCTTCCCTCGTCCTCATCATGGGAGTCAGTATTATCTTTCTCAAACACAGTTTCTCCACTCTTCTCTTCCTCTTGATTGTTTATCTCTACGGCCTTATCCACAACACCAACCCCATCGCTACCCGCCCTTTCTTTCCTACCCTGGAATATGCTTCTGTCATCATGGGAAAGCTGGTCCTCAGCAGCATTGAGGTAGTCATTTTTCTTATCATAAGAATGCTTCACCTGGTACACAAGCCAAACAGCAACACCTAAAAGTACTGTGACCTTGAGTAGAGTTTTGAGTTTTGATCCTCTGTTCCTCTGGTGGCGGCTATTTGAATGATGAAGCATGGTTACAACTGTTGAAGAAGGTAATAAAAAACAATGGTCAGATTGTGAGTTGCTGAGTTTGATTTATCCTTACAACAAACACAAAATCAGCCATTATACATATATAGTACATAACATTAAGTATAAGCATTCTATAATAGTATAAAAGATGAGAGTTTTCTTGCTCCACCTCTGGAGTAGAACACAAACAATATTAAAGGTGCTTTTGGGTTAAGTGTACTGACATAAACAATCATATTGGCCATGCTTGTTGTAACCACCCTGTCATTCTACAACCTATCCCGTTAAGAGAAAGCACTTCCAAGTAACAACTATGATATAGATATAACAGAAACTATGTCTATCTTGTCCATACAAGCATTCTTCTGCTAGCCGCTGACAAACCTAACAGAAGGCCTTAATATGACCAATGATAGATAAAAATAATCAGATCACTCTCAAAATCTGCAAACTGACTGGCCATATCTCCTACCCTAACAACAGTATGATGTATACCCTCACAAGTAATAACATTGATGCATGGCAGCATTTCTGAAGTGCTTACAAAAGAAAAGAAAAAAGGGATGCAGATTAGGACAGAATAAAAGTCTTCCGCATATGAAAATGGTTTGTGGAGAAATTCCTTCCAGTTTATAATGATAATTTCAGACAACAAATCTGGAAATATGGTAATGTTTGAAGGAAGTGGCAGGGGACAATTGTTTACATCAGGAAATTAGTTACAGACTCGTCTCCACTAAGAATATCACAATACGTATTACTTAGCAGTTATAATTTTTGATGTGGTACTACCTTACTGACAATGGAGCATACAAGCACTTCCTAGTTCCTAGGAAATACAACGGCATTTGTATGTCATCGCCATGACATATCTCTGACTTGGCCTTCAAGAAGGGATTATTCCTTATGTAGAAACAAAACAGTGTACCCTACCTAAACGAATGTCCAACCTGAGAGCAAGCCTAGGGCATAATAATAGTACCTAAAGCCACTGAGCGAATATCACCAACATATCAGCTAGCAGCATACATTGTGAAAACATATAATTGGCCAGGGAGTTGAAAATTTAGTACAAAAATATAGTTAGATGCATTCAGCATATTTGGATCTACGAATGTTCAACGAATGTGACAACCTCATATATAACATAAAGCATATGATGAACCACAGGTGTTATGACAAAACAGTATACAAATATCTAAGAACATGGACGGTGACACCATGAAGCCCATTACACCATTTGGTCCCCTAAGATCCAATCTGTGGTCCAAAAAACAGCAATATAACTCGCGGGCTGTAAGCGGGCCAACAAATTAAATGCAGTTCCTCCTTACCCTTTCTTCAAGCAACAACCATCAATCAATAAAATAAAGGACCACACAGCAGCTAGTGTTTCTCTGCTAAGCTCTCAAGAACATATTAATGGGAATTTCGGGGAACAATTCTGAATCAGTACATGCTACTTGCAGGTTTCCAAAACAAAAAGGAACACGTAACTGAACAAGTGATGCAATTGGTAAGTTGCTAGTGCCATACATGTCAATCAGAAGTGTCATACACTTACCCCAAGCATATGGGCCAGACAGAGCACTCTAGCATGCGAATGTGCAGGGGAATGGAGATCAGCAACACAGGACAGTGTATGGAAATATAAGCAGTCACACATGGCATAGCAGTGAAGGAACACTATAATATAAAAAATCGAATCGGCATTGTTCTCTCTCTCTCGGTTTCTCTTTGTGTGTTCCTCCTGATCATGAAACTGCTCCATTTTTAGTACTCCCCAAAAACCGCTCCATTAGTTCCTCCGTTCCCACCATTTTCTTACCACTTTCACTAAAACCCTTGTACCCTGCAGTTGGTTCGTTCCTAGTACCGTGATACAAACAACATACCAGCACGTAGCCAGCTATTTACTGCATCTAGATCTAGCAGATAAGACGCCCCCAAAAAATCCTTAGCTAGACTCCATCTGAAACTACACAAGTACTCAGTGCTGAACCCATATGCAGAACATCAAAGGTGAAGAGCAAGCAGTCCTCTCAGAGTACTAAAGCAACAGAAAATAAAATACCCCAAAGAGGAACCTACGTACTAGTTTTACACACGTGCTTTAACAGGATTCGGGCCATATTATTCCTCACTTATCTCTTATTTTGTGGCTGGATTCCCCATCCATCCATGATCCATGTCCATCCATCCATCCCAATTTCGTGGTCGCATTACATGAAGTCTAGGAGCTAGCAGCAACCGTCGGACACATTCCCGATCGAAACCAAATCCAGCGGTACGGACCGCGAACAAACAGTGCAGGTTCTAGACAGTAGTACAGTGTTGTAAAGTAACTAACCCCGCTCGTCGTTCGAAAACGCATGCTACGCTAGCGGCCACACCTGCGTGCCTGCCTGCCACCTTAGTAGTTAGTACGCCTTGCTGCAAAATCGAAAGGAACCGCGACGGGATCGAACGCCGGCGGAGCCAACCCGCCGCAGCCGCACTACGGATACCAGCAGCAAACAGAGCGCAGACGAAAGAGAAACAGCGCGCGCCGAGGAGCGGCCCCGTTCCGGCCGCCCTTGAAGAAGCACGGGCGGCATTGGAGCGTGGAGACAGAGCGGGAGGAGGAGGAGGAGGAAGGGGGGCCTGACCTGAGACGCGACGCGGAGCGGAACTGCGGAAGACGCCGCCGACCGACTGCAGCGGAGAGAGGGAGAGAGGGTGGTGGTGGATGCGACTGGGGGTGGACGGGCGTTGATGTGATGAGGGGTGGGTGGGTGAGTGGGCTGGAATTTGGATCTCGGAAGGAATTAGTGGGGGCACGCACGGCGCCGCGCGTGATCGTGGTGGTGGCTCGTGGGAGGGAGCCTCCTTCGCGCCTGCATCTGGGTTCACTTTGTTTTCCTCTTGTTTTTTACCATTTCTTTTGGCGCGGTGGGTGGTGGACTGGTGGCAGAGCAGAGGGTTGGCAAAAGAAATGCTGCTGGTCGGTTCGGCGTTTGCATCTCGGTTGGCTGGCTGCCTGGGCCCGTGACCACGTCCACGTTCGTCGGTCCTTCAATAATGTCCGTCTGTACGATCCACGCTTCATTTTTTTTATAAGGTGGTCGTATAGAAAGAGTTGACCAAGAGAACCGGGTCTAAAAACCATACAAATTATATAAAAGAATGATACAAACGAAGCAACTCGTCGCCCACACGACCCAAGTCGACAAACGCCACAACACACACCACCCATTTTGGGGCCGTCACCCCGGCATAACAACCAGATCAACCTTTGCACCCACACATTCTTCATCATGGTTGCCACCATAACCACCATGTTCCGGTTCGGCGTTTGCATCTCGGTTGGCTGGCTGCCTGGGCCCGTGACCACGTCCACGTTCGTCGGTCCTTCAATAATGTCCGTCTGTATGATCCACGCTTCATTCTTTTTTATAAGGTGGTCGTATAGAAAGAGTTGACCCGTTTATGAGGGAACCGGGTCTAAAAACCATATAAATTATATAAAAGAATGATACAAACGAAGCAACTCGTCGCCCACACGACCCAAGTCGACAAACGCCACAACACACACCACCCATTTCGGGGCCGTCACCCCGGCATAACAACCAGATCAACCTTTGCATTGACCGAAAGTGATCCAGTCATGGTCGACGAACCCTCTACCCACACAGTCTTCATCATGGTTGCCACCATAACCACCATGTTCCGGGGCCGCCGCCCCGACGTAGCAACCAGATCGCCCTTCTCATTGCCCGAAGGTGATCCAGTCAGGTCGACGAACCCTCTGCCCATGCAGTCCTCATCCAGGTCGCCACCTAGACCTACGCTAGACAACGGCTCCGCCTCATGAAACCATCGTAGCGTTGGAGACCAAGACAGTCGTCTCGACGCACCGCCACCGTCCGGGGCCGCTACCCCGGTCATCCGCTCCCCCGACAACGTAACCACACTCCCCGAGCGCTGTGAGCCCATCACACCGTGAGGGGCTAAGAACTTCCAATGCGACGCCTCCAACAAGGAAACGACGTCTCTGTCGTCGCCGCCCGCTCGCGATGGAGCTCAGGCTTTCACCCGGAAATCGGGTGGGACCGAGCACTCCACAACGCCGCCCTCAAGAGGGAAAACGACGCCCAAAAGCGCCGTCGTCGCCGGCTCCGACCAAGTCGGTGCAAGGCTTTCGCCCGGAGGTCAACCCGACCGCAAGGTAAGAGGAGCAACAACACCGGATAGTGTTGCCCTACCGCCGTCTACCAAGCTTAACCACCGGCCATGGCGCCCGTGGCCACGTCCACCATGCCGCACCACAACAGCTCGTTGTTCCAGGGTCGCCGCCCAGAGAAGCCACCCACCTCCGCCCTGCACGTAGCACCTCACTGCCTGACGACCATGACGAGCCACGCTTCCTCGCTGCCCAGGTGCCGAACGATGGCAGGAGGGACGCCACCCCTGCTGCCTTGCCGGAACCGCCGCCATCACCATCCTGTGTGCCGCGCCGGGCATCGCGCCTGCAGCTCACGCAGCCCGTCCCAGACCCAGATCGGACCCGCCCGAGGCCTAGATCGAGCCCGGTGCCGCCCAGACCTACAGCCACCGCGCCCACACGCCACAGCCTCACCGCGCTGCCGCGCCCTCACGCCGCAACACCTCCGCACCGCCGCGCCTCCGAGTCGAGCCCTCACCGTCGCCTCCATTATCACGCGCGGCCGCAAAAACGCCGCCGAACCGGAGGAAACTGCCCCGCCGCAACCTTCCTCGGGCGCGCCAGCTTTTCCGGCGCCCCCTCCAGCGGCGGCGATGCGAGGGAGGGGCGGGAGGGGTCCGGCGGCGGTGGATTTGGTTCTCCGCCCGAGCCGCCTCGGAGGAGACGACGCGGGGGCTTCCTCGTTTTTCTGTTTTTCCGCTTCATTCCTTTTCGATGCATACAACACAGGGCATTGCTTCAGGATAACTAGATATTAATGACATGATCTTTATAAATTTGCATTACACAATTTATGGTGCTTAATCATCCAATTATGTATCAAAGTTATAGGTTATGCTCACAAAGGATCCGGTAAAAGTTTCCTTATGAGTAGGTGTTTTTTTTTTTGTGTGTGGGTGGGATAATGTAATTACAATTTGACAGGGCGAAGTTTATGAGCACTCGATCGCCACATTTTAACAATCCAAACTTCTGACTATGTGTCAAGTTTTACCCGATTTAGTTATTTAGTAATTTGTTGTCGGTTCTGAATAATACGAACGTCAATGGCCTCTTTCTGCACGTCATGTATGCCCTCGTGGAGTGCACCAAACAAAGTGTGCATGCAGCTTCGCGCCTCCAACGCTTAAGAAGCTTCGCCTTCCAGCAAACACAGCTCATCGTCACGCCGAATATGTAATACTTGATAGCACTCAGTTAGAGAGGAAATAGAAGAATTGTGAATCTACGAGGTCAATGTCCATTTGGTATAACGATATTGCCATGTTAGAGGCGAGGTGTGTGTGTGCGTGGGAGGGAGGGTGGCGGGGAGACAGGGGTGGTGAATCACTTGAATCCTTGTCCATTTTGTTGACTATAACAAGGAGAAAAAAACTAAAACAACAGTTTAGCAATTGATCCACCGTTCATGCCAATGCTCATCGGATTACGATTTCAAACCGAGGCAAAATAGTTAAGTGGGATAAATCTTGTCAAGTCCTCACCACTATAAGGCAAAATGTGACAAATAAAATGATTTAACAACATTAGAAAATCACAAATAGGGGTAAACGTGAAATTCACACTTTACTAATGAGTGACCATGGATAAAGAAGCTTGACCGCAAATTTCTAAGAGACCATTATTTACCGCTGGTCTCGTCTCGGTGTCATTTGGTCGAATATCTGAATATCTGCACGGCTGCGCCCACCTTATGAATATAATTAGTATACTCCTACCTTTTCTAGAAGTACAGACACAACAGATAATTGCTCATCCAAAAAAAAAGACGAACCCAATGATGGTCAAATAAACAGGTATCTGGACGACTGGACTTGTCTGTACTTTTGCGGATGGTGCACCTGTCACTTTGCATGCAGTAGGCTATGCATCGTGCTGGGCCAAATGTCACTCAAATGTTTTTTTTTCTTCAGAAAAGGCCAGATATGCGCGTGCCGCGTTTCACTGCAACCTGTGATATGCAATTGGATAAAATGAAAAATCATTAGAAAAATGTTCCTTCGTAAAGATGTAAAGATCCACACGCGTGCGCTCCGGTGCTGACAAGTGTTGCAATTTCGTTCGTTTATGCTCTCACATTTTCTTCACGCGGTGACAAGTGGCAGCTTCCTGGTGGTGCCAGAGGGTTGTACATGCATTTATTTTGAGATTCGTTTTTTTAAAATGAAATATTTTGAGAACCGTTTATCCGATTTACGAACCGTTTTCACTTTTAAACTCCTCGCGTCGAGATCTTCAAAACTAGATCCCATATTTAAAGGTTTCGACAAACTTCTTTTTTTTACTTCGGATTGTGTATGTTTTGTACAAGCTAAGTGTAATTGTACGTACAATCTAAATTTTGTAGTTGTACGTACAACCTGTTAGGTGTAGTTGTTCGTACAACCCGAATGTAGTTGTGCGTACAACCCGGTCTGTGTTGCTGTACACCCCGATCTGTGTTTCTGTACAACCCAGTCGTTGTTGCTGTACAACCCGGTCTACGTTTCTGTACAATCCGGTCTGCGTTGTTGTACAACGCGGTCTGTGTTGCTGTACAACCCGGTCTGTGTTGATGTACGTACAAACTGATTTGTGTTGCTGTACAGCCCAATCTGCGTTGATGTACAGTCTGATATGCATTGTTGTACATCCCGTTCTACGTTGTTGTACTATCTTAATTTGTATTTTGTACAAGTCTAATAATAGATCCAGATCTAGATCTGGATTTGAATCTGGACATACGTGGGGAAGCCGGCCGATGCGAACAAGGCGCTGCTGGACTTCATACAACCGCCTTCACACATGGCACGAACGATCGCGGCGCGCGGCCGGGAGCACAGGGGACACGTGGCCTTTTCACGAGCGCTGCGCGGCCACACAAATCGCCCTTCGCAAAGGGGCCCTCTAGCTAGCTGTACCCGAATAAAATAGATTGTATATGGAAATGCATTCGTCATAATTGGGCCTTGTATAATATGGTGGTTTTGGGCTGGTACCAAACTGGCTGGACTGCACAGAATCTCGCAGTCGATGCCTCAAATAAAAGAAAACGGTAAGATGCTAAAAAAGGCATATCCACTAAAAATAAAAACTTTCAACAGCAAGTTTCTGACACGCTCTTTTTCTTATCAGGGTACCGAAAGGAACTGGAGGACTGTAAGGTTTTTAATGAGGCGGTTTGTTTACTTAATAAAGTGTGTTTATTTTTAAAAAACTAAAACAACATATTGTCACCCGGTACAGTTGTCAAATTTTTTTTTGCTACTTTGAGATTGTGCATACCCAGTGCGAGAGAAGCCTAGCTCACTAGGTTACTTTTTTTTCACACAACCAACCCAACCAGATTTAAATCCTATAAGCTGTATAGGTGCTCCCATTTACTTAATTTTCTTTTCAATTCTTTCTTTACTTGGATATACTTCAGGGTCTTCCGCATAAAGATAGATTAGTAGTGATATAATTAGTTCGTGGGAGATATGCCCTTAGATCGTGGGCTCACTCTCTCGCATATGCTCATATGTTATGCATGGTGAGGTGAAACAGAGGCTGTATGACCACAGGTCCAACACCGATGTGTCAGCCATGGAGGGTAGCATGTTCGAGTGGGAGTTAGAATCGTAGGAAGGCACGTCACCAAACTTCTAGGGAGACGGTGTAGCCGGGGATGAGGTGGTCAAGTGTTTCTAGTCATATCAAACAAAATGAGCAATTGGCACTGTGCGATCATCCACACTTGGTCAAATTATCAGCAATGAAGCACTTATTTGGATCAGGATCCATGAAAAATAACTTGCACTTGGGGCATGTGGATTTTCCGTATCATTTTCCGCATCAGCGAACGGACTAGTCCCTATCACCACTTAATACATGTATTGTACAAAGAACAATCATAAAAAAGAATATTCTTTGCTAAGAAAAACTAAGAGAACACTTTGTTGAAAAAAATACTAAATAAACTAAAACATAAGACATATCTTCTTATACAGACCACTTCCTGTTGTTCCACGCAACAACTTTTTGTAGAAAACAATCTGATTAAAGTGATTAACCAAACAACCTGCATCAATTGAAGACACCGAAATAAACACACAGGATAAATCCTTGATAAAACCTACTTTATATCAATATCCTTCAAACTTGTTTTCTTGCCTAGGTTCTTGGTATGCATCTTTTTTTCCCTAAATCCTACAGAGTTAGTCATAGCTCCATCCATAAAATAGATGATACTTCAGAGACCATGTTGGTGAACTTCTTTATCTTTGACACCTTGCCATTAAAAATACTTTCACAAGATATAGTTTGGAAAAGAAATTTTTAAATATCGTGGCATGTACACATGTTCGAAGACAAGAGCATATAGCTATGTTTTAATAAGATAATGAATATAGAAAATTGAAATGGTAATGGGGCAAAGAATGATCACAATATGTTTTCTGTAATATCATATCCCGATCGAATTATAATCTATCTCAGGTCACATAGGAGAAGATTCCATCCAACTAAAATGAACAAGCATTACTATGTAGCTACCTACACGTGCAAGCAAGTGATCATTTTGCTGCTACACTGAAACCCTCTCGTGCTGCACTTCACAAAGCACACACTATGAAAGAGACAATCGACGTCGACACAAAACTTCCAATATGATGGCCTGAAGTGGGGTTGGAATGCGAGGTGTCGATGGCTCGTCTTCAGAAATATCTATGAAGTAATTGTTCCGAAAACAAGAGTGTTGCCCGTCTCCCTTTGTGGAAAAGAAGTCTCAGCAAGTCGATATCGAAGAACTACAACCACTACTGAAAGCTAGGTTTTCACATTGCTGAACAATCAATGCACCACAACGGTAACATCAAACCAAATATTCATTCAATATCTCCCTTTTAGAAGGCAAATATTTGCATGTAGATACTGAGACAGAGAGGTTAGCAATCAGTAGTAGAGTGACTTGTGTCATTTTGTGGTGATCAGCAATTCAGCACACTAGCACCGAAAGGAAATTATTTCGCCCTAACTTCTTTTTTCCTTTGGAGATTGCGACATGTATGCCTGGTGTTGGAGTTGCTTTGGTGGTTAATTTCAATTGCTTTTTAGAGTCTTATCGTCTGGTCACTATGCATGTGGGACCTGTTTAGCCAACAAACAGTGAATCATCAACATCAAGCTTGATTGCCTGATGGTGCATCGTGTACCATGGAGTACATTTGCGGTGTACGTGCTGCTACGTGTGGCTACCTTCTGTGATTGCTTGATCAAAGAAGGCAGGGGGTACCTTTCTTTCTTTAACGTTGCGCGTGTGCGTACAAGTGGTTCTTCACAATTCGTTCTCGTAACCATGCATGGGCAGCGGCTGCCAACAGGTCCGATTCTTCCGAACATGCTGGCATAAAGTTTGGACCCTTGTTCTATTTGAAAAGTGTGGGGGCTCTAGATGCAGAAATGTACCGGAAAGAAACCGAGCCTCGGAAGTGGTTGGGATATGGTTAGAATTCGAGCCGAGCAAGTCAGCTCGGCTGACTCGTTCGAGCTCGTTAAAAAAAAACGAGTACAAATTTGAAACTCAGCCCGACTCGATAACCTTGCGGTAGCTCGTGAGTATGTCACTTATCTCATTCCGAGTGTTTGAACAAGAGAGCATATGCAAAATCTGATAGTTCTGCTGCTAGTTTAGAATTAGAACAACGTGCAGACGTTCTACAGTTCCACATCTTTATTAGATGATAAATTAATGTTAAGATATAGAAGCTCACCATTATTAGTACTTATAAAAATTGCCAGTTTGACATTATATTTGGAGAATTTCAATTTTTTGTATTTGAACGAGATGAACGAGAGTAACTCATAACCCAACTCGTCTAGTATGGTCAACGAACGTGTTCAAATCTAAACTTGGATCGACTCGTTAGACATCGTGCACGAGCCAATTTACGAGCTATTGGTTTAACCTGAGAGTTTGAAATGTTAATTTCATACTAATTAAGATCAGCGGGCAGAGGCCAGTCGGATGGGACTGGTGATCGGTCCCAATCCAAAACCCCAGCGCAGCTACCCCTCTTCCTGCCCGCAACCTCAAAAGCGAGTCCCACAAGCAGTGGCGGAGCCAAAGGGTATGCCCGGTATGCACGGGCATACCCTCCAGTCCGTCCGTGCAAGGTACTAGTATAAGGGAAAGATGGACCTGATCGCTGGATGCCTGGATCAGTATCGATTTGCAGCTAACCAGCTCCACACGGCAACGTACTAGTCCGGCTCGCCTCCGATCAACACGGCAGTATACAGTGTACAAGTATAAATAAAAGAAGAATCTTGATCGAGATCGATACGGATTATATGCTCCGCCGATCTAATCAAATCAGCAAGAAACTCGTGACGGCCGTCGGACGCCCGTACGCCGCCGGCCACGGCCGTGGAAGCCTCACCCAATCTGCCGATCATCTGCTATACGCGGATACGCCCGTAGGCACGTAGTGCCTACGCTTTTGTATATAGATATAGATTACGAACATATAAAATTATCCATACTGTTCATCTATGTTTATAATTCTATCTCCCTATTTGTTTTTCAGACATGATGTTTATATCATTTTCGTTTTGAATTATGTAGCTATGAAGAGAGGCGGCTTGCTAACATAATACATTTACCTTAAAAAAATCAAAGAAGCAGTAATATAAGTTCTTTTATGTATTTTTTGACACTATTAGCATGTTTTTTTAAAATTTTACGGAATTGGCAAATGTTTTTGCGGCATACCCAGTGACAAAATCCTAACTCCGCCACTGCCCACAAGAGGACACGCCTAGCGTTCTATGATTTCCATATGAAGATCAGGCTTCATACACGAGCCTTACTCACTAAGCAATAGCCAATAGGGGAGTAATAGCCGGCTGGCCCTCTCTCTTATCGTTAGCCACCTGAACCCTGCCCGGCAGGCAAACCTGTCGATCGAGAACAGTGTTGCTGGTTTGGTGTTAAGTTGTTTTTTTGTTGCAAGATATGTATGATTGATTTGCTTGGCAGCGTGCAATGTGCATGAAGGTGCAATTAGAAAGATGTTGGCACTTCTTTGTGGACTGTACTCCATAGTACAGTACCACGGTACTGATGCCGGATCTGTCTATTGTTTCTCTTTGGCTATTGTTTTATCTGTCTAGGTGCGCTC
Source organism: Poa annua (assembly GCA_026929855.1). NCBI lineage: Eukaryota > Viridiplantae > Streptophyta > Magnoliopsida > Poales > Poaceae > Poa > Poa annua. The sequence continues at coordinate 88,357,862 of CM049430.1, forward strand.
TAGTCTTTTAATTAGGCGTGTCTGTTTCTGTCGGTGCTCCGGCTTGCCTCATTATTGATACATCATGCATCAAGCACAAATAATATTCTTATAACTTTTGACACATTTGCGTCTTTAAATATATTCGAATCAAAACTTGCATGTTTTAGTGCATATGTTGTTTTTTAAACTTTTGTTGGTACATACTGCAAGTATTATTTCTTCAGTGTAACTTAACTACATATCATAATAATTTTTAAAACTTTTGTTTGTACGTATAAGTATCTCAATTAATGATTTCATATATGTTTCACATTTTGGTAAATCACTCTAATTGGTCAAGTAGGGCGTAAATATCTGACCAACTTTCAAGCTCTCCCTCCCTTCAAATTACACAACATAATAGATTTTGTCAAATTCAACATGCGCAAATTTCACCAAGTAACTGTAAGAATACCAAAGATCTACCATAGCATATTAATACTATTAGAACATCAATGTAATGCACTTTAATATTATATACAACTTTTTTGAACCGAGGCAAACAAAATTGCCATTTTTTATCAAATGGAATACACTTTAATATTATATACAGTTGGTACTCTAAATATTGTCGTGTTTCATGTATATACTAGTTTAACTTTGCATAATTTGACTCCGACCAAAATTAATACATTGAATAACTTGAAATAGAGAGAGTAGACGACTTCTTGACTGGTGCACGAAAGGTCAGTGGAATAATGGGTGTGAAGAGAATATTCTTTCGACTAAGACAGATTCAGGGAACACAATAGAGAGTAGTGAAGGACTTAAGTTTGCTTTGGGTAGGCAAAACATTGTACCTTACACATAGACATGCTGGATATCCTCATCATGTGGGTAGCCAGTGTTGGCTTAACGGCCGTCTAGGAAGCTCAGCATGTGCCAAAGTTCACCAGCTTTTACCTAGAGTACACTTTTGACTTTTAACATGAGAGAAAATCGATGTTTATCCTCCTATCCAAATGCCACCAAGAAGAGGAATGAAATTTAATCCTCCATATTGGAGAGGAGTAGAGAATAGGAGATGAAAAAAAGGATGGAAAGAAAATGAATGTTGAGGGAACAAACTTACCATCCAGTAAACATAGGTCAACTCTAGGTTTTGAAGTTTAGATCCCCATGCTTATGTATTGATGCATATACCAAAGTAGTATCATCAGCCGTCAATACGTAATTGTTAACTTATTGATAATTTTATAGCTAGATTCATTCCCTAATTAATCATTCATGTGAAAGCCAACCGTATGGTGTATTGGTGTTAACTCAACAATACGGTTCACTCTAGGCCACGTACGACGTGATTCATGCATGACTCGTGTGTAACGCTTCCTGATCACTTGATATTAGGAGTTTAGGACAATGATATCTATATCCATTCATGTCAAGGAAAGTCTATCTACTAGTATACTGATATGAACAAGGTCCAAAAACAATTAACCGGCTCTGAGATATCCTTTGATGTTTGACATGTCGGTCGATTCTCTAGATCAAACCAATACGCGAAATCATTGTACAAGATCGAAACAGTGGAAGAAATTCTAAAACTGTCTTAGTGTCTTCATGTTGTCGTAATGGCACAGTCCAACGTACGATAATAAAATCACAAAAACGCAAACTGGATTATTAGCCGTCCATATGTTGCATATCCCTTTTGAATTTTGAGCTTGATTGAACAGCTAGCATATAACATGGTTACAAAATACAAACACATGACAAGTTGTTCAAACCTTTTAATTCCCTACTACTAGTTGCTAAACTAGTTGTTATACACACGCATGCATGGATTTAATGAACTAAGCAAGGACAATCTCAGAGCTCCAAGCTAGAAATAATATTAGATCATGAGTAGTAGTAGCTCTCTAGTACAAAACAAACATGTTTGAGCATCCATAAACAAGACGCGCACGTAAAAGTACTGGAGCTAGCATGGCGGACACACTTCTTCACACTTGGAACAAAAAGGAGCCAATTTTAACATGCGTGTGCGGGGAGTGCTAAAACACCTATGGACATTCGGATCGGCACGTAGCTAGCTTAGCTCGGTCCTAGCTAGTACGCGACGCCGGTTGCTGGGCGCTCATAGCCGTACTCCGGCGTGGCCACGGCGAGGCTCTGCTGCGTGCGCAGCTGGTCGTAGAACTTCTTGATGAACTCGTCTGCCTCCTGGTCCACCTGCAGGCCGGCGTCGTGACCCGCCGCGTCGTCCCTGAGCGGGAACGGCGAGTCCGTGATCCGCAGCTGCCTGACCGGCGCCGGGCTGCGTCCGAAGCTCGACCAGAGCGCGGGGGACGGCGTCGCCAGCACCGCAAGCGCGGCGGCGGCCGCACCGGGGCCGTCGCCGACGACGTCCTGGAGCAGCTCCTCGTCGTTGAGGACCTCGAAGACCTTGGCAATGTCGGCGGCGTCGTAGTTGTACCACCCGGGCTCTGCGCCGTTGGCGCCGCGGTGGGTGCGGCGGTTGTTGTTGTTGTTGCGTCGGCGGCGCTTGGTGGGGACGACGAGCTGCTGGATGGGCGGGTAGGAGGCCGGGGTGTTGCTGCAGCTGAACTCCACCTCGCCGCACGGGTCGTAGTAGGCGGCGAGAGCGGGCGGCTGAGCCTTCTTCGCGGCGGTGGTCTGGTAGTCGTGGTCGTCGTGGTGGGCATGGGCGGTCATGAGCTTGCCGAGGGCCTTGCCCGCGATCTTTCCACGGTGGAGGAGGAGCTGGACGTCCATGGACAGCTTCCGGCGCTTGGACATGCCCTTGCGGAGCATGAACAGCACGGCGCGAACCACATGCCACAGCCGACGCGGGGCCATGCTCTGCTCCATTGCCCGTGTTTCTTCGATCTGTTTGCGAGTACTCGGAGTCTTTCTTGCTGCTTTGGGGTTTTAGGCTTTTAGCACGATTAGAAGAGGGTGGAGTTGAGGGGTATTTAAAGGGAGGTAACAATGGAAAAAAAAGGCCAATGGAGTCTATTTTATGAATTTTTAAGCAGCAGTGGGAGCTTCGTCTTTGCCATTGCTATCTGGCTGCAGTGCCGCTGTTTCAACAAACTCTTTCATCCCCATCAAGAATGCTGAGCTAATCACCCCAAAAATACTAAGGCCCCGCTTGGATTGTCGTTTTTTAGCCCATTACCCGGGTTTTTTACGGAGCGGACGTATTTTCCGACCGAGCCCAGTTTTGCCACTTGGTTCGCCGTTTTATTTTCCCCCACCACTCGATTACGGCCCGTTTACCCCCGAGAATATCACGAAGCTCTGGACCTCCGTTTCTTTTCCAGACGAGAAAGGGGAAAGAGCACGGCGGCAGCGGCGGAGGTGCAAGAGCAGGAGCTCGACGGCGCCACGGAGGTAGCCTGCCGCCGCAAGGAGTACCACGTTGGCGCCCCTGTCTCCGACGTCGACGACCACCCCTGGCTTCCTCCCCAACACCGGCATCGCCATCCCAGTTCTGCCCAGATCCGACGAGGTACCCGCCGTCCTCGGCCTTCTCCACCGTCTCCATCGACGCACCATCTGTGCCTTGCCTTCCGACAACCGGTCTTCTGTAAGAACCCTAATCCCTGCTTATTCCTGCCTACATGAAGTGAACCATATGTAGATTCTTGTTTTCTGTGATGATGTTGCGGATCGACATGGACAGGTGTGAGTTGTTCGTCTTTGTCCTCCCTCATGCCCTGGAAAGCTAGCCCTTGTGTGTCTTCTGGTCGTAGTATGGGTGTCGTAGTAGTAGTAGCTTCTATGATTTTGCTTGGTAGATTTGATAGCTTGTGTGTCTTCCGGCCAGAAGACATATACAAATACATATGATGCAGTCATAGTACTTTTGCACAATCGATTCATAAGATGGATTCCCAATATTGTCTCTTATTGGCATTCTATTTTATGATTGCTTTCTTAGGATTTTATGAGTAATTTGGAAATGGAGATTGCCGATTCCGAGGAGGAGGAAGAAGATGAAGAAATGGTTTTTCTTGTTTTTCCGGCATTATACCTCTTGTCAAAGAAAAATAAAACTCCATTGAATACTTCTATTCTCACTGGTCCGAAGTATATTCACGAGTTGCTGAACGGTCACCCTACTAGATGTTTTGATGTTTTAAGAATGGAATCCCATATCTTCCAAGCACTTTGTGATTATCTTAGGACCAGAAAACTTTTGGAAAATTCAAGAGGGGTCAACTAGGAATGTTGATTTACATGCTGTCACGGAATGCTAGCTATCGTACATTGACCGACAGGTTTCAGCGTAGCCCAGAAACAATCCATAGACATATCAATGCATCCATTGATGCAATCAGTTCATTGGCATATGATTTCATCAAGCTCCCGTCGTTGGACACTCACTCCAAAATTTCATCAAGTCCTCTATATTGTCCATACTTTGAGGTACAAGTCCGCGATGCATCAAGAAATTTCCATCCCTTCATGGCACATATAAGTTAGTGACATGTCCATATTTATTGCAGAATTGCTTAGGTGCCATAGATGGGACTCATGTCCCGATGACAGTAACTGCCGACGAGGCTGCACCTTATAGGAACAGGAAGGGGACGCTATCTCAGAATGTTATGGTCGCTTGTGATTTTGATCTTAATTTTGTTTATGTTTCAAGTGGTTGGGAAGGGTCTGCATCCGATGCTGGGGTATTGAATTCTGCTATTCAATCTGGATTTCGGGTACCCGAAGGGAAGTTTTTTTTGGTTGATGGAGGGTATGCGAACACACCAAAGTTTCTTGCCCCATACAGAAATGTCCGATACCATTTAAAAGAGCAAAGTAGGGGAAATTGCCGTCCGAGAGACTATAAAGAGCTATTCAACCTTAGGCATGCCCGACTAAGGAACCATATAGAGTGTGATATAGGTATCTTGAAGATGCGGTTTCCTATTCTAAAAACTGCATCACACTATCCAATAGATACTCAAGTCAAAATTCCGGTGGCGGCAATTGTATTGCACAATATAATCCAAAGCCATAATGGTGATGAAGAATGGCTTAAAACACAAGAGATGCACATCGATGCAAGTAAGTTTGTTGATCTTCCTAGTGCAGACACGGCACCTCGAGACGATACAACACCGTCAAGTAATCAAAGAAACTTGGGCAATGCTCTTAGAGATGACATAGCGAAGAAGATGTGGCAAGATTATGAAAGAAGTAGGACTCGGAGAGTGGAAAGGAGATCCGCTCGATGAGCATTTGCTGTTTTTTGTACCTAAGGTTTGTCATCTGTGCAAAGATAATTGTTACATGTTAGTATATGTTACTTGTGTGTGTACTGCTGCAATAACTATTTTTGTTTCTCCCTAGGTTCAATGGCGCAACGAGCTAGGTGGACATCATGGTATGAAAAGGGGCTTATTGAAGTACTTACGGAGTACAATCTTTCTCAATATCATGGCCAAAATGGATGGACTTCTGAAGGCTGGAACAGGATTGTGAAAGATTTGAACGCCCAATTTCCTGAAGCAAGGTTTACCAAGTCACAAGTTCAAGATAAGGAGGGTCAGCTAAAAAAAGATTACAAAGTCGTCAAATCTATTGTCAATAGAAGTGGCATATCATGGAATCCAATCACTTGCATGATAAACACCACTGCTGAAAAGTGGGATGAAATGGTTGAGGTATGGGCCCTCTACTGGTTGAACTAGCTAACTTTTCCCGCTATGGTTGTTCTTTTTAAGTTGACCAACTTACTTGACCCCTCAATGAATTTTTGTAGGAGGACTCTAAGTTGAGAAGGTTTGAAGGCAAGAGTTTTCCTTTGTTTGAGGCATTGGATGCTCTTTATGAAGGTCACATTGCTCAAGGAAGCATTGCTTAACTTCTAGCCAACCTCAGCCAAGCACTGGTAGGAAACGTCAAAGGAATGACATCCATAGCATGAGAACTCTCCTCCAAGAAGTGTTGTCAGTACAAGCCAAAGGTTGGAGACTGACCCACTTGAAGAGGAAGGACAAAATTGAAGGAAATATGCCCTAGAGGCAATTAATAAAGTGTATTCTTTATCATATCTCGTTTGTTCATAATAGGTTTTTGTGGCATGCTAGAACCGTGTTAAGCGGAAACATTAATACGGGTGTGATACGTAAACAACCAGGTCACAGGTAGACTCTACTAAGACTAGTTTCGTTACGCGATTGATGATCGAGGTTTCCCGGTCATGGGGCATGGCGCCGGTCGGCAATGGGAGTCATATCGTTGGAGAACCATGTGATGGACATACCCAGATTTGGAGAACGTAGTCGTTACGCCTTTGACCGGGAGATCAACTCTTATTGTTATTCCTGTAAGATACTTTGATCGCACCAAACGGCGTATCTTATATAGTATGACAATAACGGTGATACTTTTGGGTATCGGAAAGGAGTAGTTGAGACGAGGGGTCAAGAGCGGGATTTGCCAGTCCGCATAGCAGGATAGATACTCTCGGGCCCACTTGGTGAGATCATGTCTAATGAGCTTGCAAGCATGTGACTAGGTCACGGAGACATGAGATCATGAACGAGTAGAAGATAGCGTCGTCGGTAACGAGCTCAGGATTAGGTATGGAGATATCTATGGAACGACGCTCGGACATGCTAAGTATCGCTATGGCAAAAGGTTTAAAACTTTGCGTTCAGGTTTGATAAATGAAAGTCATTCGTTATATCACAGGGATTAATTCATGGGGTCCAGGCCTACGAGTTAGTCGTTGATCATAGAGGAGTCTTAGTCATACCTGTTATTATATCGAACCGCTAGGGTAACACACTTAAGGGGTTTCGACAAGACAACCGGAAAGGAAAGAGATCACCGGGAGCGTCCCGGGAGGGGTCCGATGGAGATCGGGCAGCGCCGAAAGAGTTTTCGGAGCTAGGAAAAATTATATATATTATGTTTGATATTAATTAGTATAATTAATATGCAAATATGATTTTATATATTTATTTTCGAATTTATTTAGGCTGATTTCCCTAAATGGACCTTCTGGGCGAAAGAAGGCCCAAGAGGGGGGAATCCCCTTGGGGATTCGGTGGGGGCCAGGAGGGGCCGACCCAAGTGGGCCAAGGGCCCACTAGGGGGCCGCCGCACCCTCCCTAGCCGCACCAGGCATGTGGGGGTTAGTCCCACATTGCCTGGTTAGCTAGTTGGCTCCCCCCTGGGAGCCTATATAAGAAGGGGCACCCCTGGCCTTTTAATTCACCAATTAATTTCTAATTTCTCTCTCGATCTCGTGATTCCCTTGTCGGAGCCGCGCCGAGCAGAGGAGGGGGAACTCTTCCACCATAGCCCGCTGCCGCGCTGCTGGTATTCCGGTCCCAGTCTTCCGCTGCTCGTCCTGGACTGGAACATCGGAGGCCGTCGTCTCCACCGTACGTGTGTGACGCCCTGCGAGGTGCTGCGCTAGCGGTACTCGGAGGTCTGTTTCCTCTACACGACCTTGAGGTCGGCTTCGTCGGTCTTCATCGACAACGTTTGTGCGGGAACGTAATCCCCGTTTTCGGTCTACAAGGGTACGTATTCCGATCTCCGTTCGTACTACTATATTTGCATAGAATAGATCTTGGCATGCTTTTAGGATATCGTTGGTAGGAAATTTTTTGTTTTCTGCACACGATCCCCTTCAGTGGTATCAGAGCCGATCTTTCTAGATATAGTTGTACGCTGTTAGAACCCGTGCTCTGCACGGGGGCACCGTTCCCGTTATTTTCTACCCTCTAGCATGCACTTGTGTATTCCAGCGGCATTGAGTTGATGAAGCGGCCTGGACCGACTTTACGCGTACGCTTACGCGAGACTAGTTCCACTACTGACATACGGCTTGTACCGTATATGTGGCTGGCGGGTGTCAGTTTCTCTCTCTTTAGTTGGTCTTCGCATTTTCAATGGAGGGCCCGAAAGGGATGCTTAAACATGCAATTATTGGATCGTTGTTGTGGTCATAAGGTTCGTAGGTATGAAGCGGTTCTATTTACGAAAGCCCCAAGCCACGTAAAATATGTAAAAGATAAAGTAGAAGCGTCTAACTTTATTTTGCAGGGGCTATGTGATATGGTCAAGGTAGGTTTATTAAATTGTTTATAAACTGCGGGCGCCAAGAAGACCATGGCGCAATGGACTATATCACATTGCATTGCATTTGATGTTTTGTGTGCATCTTATATTGTGTGATTGTGTGTATAGTATACATTAGTTACACGGCGGTAGCTATATAAGGTGATCCCTTCAAAATACCACTAGTGTTCTCCCTCCAACGCGCACCACCAAGAAAGTTCTACGTTATGAGGCAGGCCGTGATGATCGGGTGTCAGACATATCGTTGTTCGCATACAGTGGGTGTAAGCTATGTTGCACAAGCGTCAGCGTGGAGGTTATGGTGGCGAGCCTAGCGTATGCAGATATGGCCTCGGAACAAGGAGACCGAAAGGTCGAGCACGAGTCACAAAATTGGTGTGGCGGACATTTGTCTACTCTTGAAGTTGTGCCGCCGACTTTGATGATAAGGGGTGGTGCAATGGATGGGGGTTGTGTAATCGCTTAAACGACCAGGAGGGATGTTCGTTTGAGTGGGAGTTATGTTAGTTATTTTCTAAAAATACTATAACTCAAAATTATTATGAACAAAGTCTTATGTTGTTGCAAATTCCATTGTAGATGTCTCGCGCCTCGTTTAACCTAGGTCTGTTCCTTGAGAAAGAAAAGCTTAAGACCAATGGGTCAAACTTCATGGCCTGGTTCCGCAACCTGAGGATCCTCCTCACTCCCCATAGGGTGGCCTACGTCATTGAGGCCGCCATAGGTGACCCTCCCGCAGATGATGCCTCTGAGGATGAGAAGAAGGTCTTCCAGACCCGATCGGAGGATTCTTCCTTTGTCCAGAGTGGCATGCTCTACGCCATGGAAGCCGACCTGCAGAAGCGCTTCGAGAAGATGAGCGCCTTCGAGATTATTTCTGATCTGAAGGTTGTCTTCGCGCCGCAGGCTAATGCTGAGAGATATGAGGCTTCTGAGCTTTTCTTCTCGGCCAAGATGGAAGAGCATAGCAGTGTGAGCGAGCATGTAGTCAAGATGTCTGGCTACGTTCAACGCCTGAATGCTCTGGAATGCAAGATTCCCGATGAGCTGGCGATTGACAGGGTGTTGCAATCGTTGCCCCCTAGCTACAAAGGCTTCGTCATGAACTACAACATGCAGGGGATGGCTAAGTCCCTGGGTGAAGTGTTCGTGATGCTCAAGACTGCTGAGGTAGAGATTAAGAAGGAGCACACGTTGTTGATGGTCAACAAGGCCGTTGATTTAAAGAAATCCAGTGGCAAGGGAAAGCAAAGCTGGAAGTCCAGGAGGGAAGGCTAGTTGAATGCCAAGCCCAAGACTAACAGATCTGGTCCCAAAGCTAGCGTGGAGTGCTTCTACTGCAAAGGGAAGGGTCACTGAAAGCGCAACTGCCCCAAGTACCTGGAGGATAGGAAGTCTGGCGAGACGGTTGACCAAGAGCAAGGTATATTTTGATATACATGTTATAAATGTGTACCTTACATCCGCCCGGAGCAACACGTGGGTATTTGATACTGGTTCTGTTGCTCATATATGTAACTCTCAGCAGGAGTTACGGAATAGACGGCGGCTGGCGAAGGATGAGCTGACGATGCGCGTGGGCAACGGATCGAGAGTCGACGTGGTGGCTGTCGGCACGCTCCCTCTGCATCTACCATCGGGATTAGTTTTGGTTTTAAATAAGTGTTATTTTGTGCCATCCTTGAGTGTAAACATTATAAGTGGGTCTTGCCTGTTACAAGACGGTTATTCATTTAAATCAGTGTCAAGCAATTGTGCTATTTATATGTATGATATCTTTTATGTTGATGCTCCCGAGAATAACGGTTTATTCCTGTTGAATCTCGATCGTAGTACTCACATCCATAACATAGAAGCCAAACGGATTAAGTGTAGTGACGATACCGCCATGTATTTGTGGCATTGCCGTCTTGGTCATATTAGTGTAAAGCGCATGAAGCAACTCCACTCTGATGGACTTTTGGACTCGTTGGATTTCGGATCCCTCGATACATGTGAACCATGCATTATGGGCAAAATGACCAAGACACCGTTCAAAGGTTTCGTTGAACGGGCGTCGGATTTGTTGGGGATCATACATACAGATGTGTGTGGACCGATGAGCGTTTCGACACGCAATGGTTATCGTTACTTCGTCACCTTCACTGATGACTTGAGTAGATACGGTTATATCTATTTGATGAAACACAAGTCTGAGACTTTTGAAAAGTTCAAAGAATTCCAAAGTGAAGTTGAGAATCAGCTTAATAGGAAAATCAAGCACCTCCGATCCGATCGCGGTGGCGAGTACTTGAGTTTTGAGTTTGGCACACATCTGAAGAGTTGTGGCATAGTACCCCAACTTACGCCGGCCGGAACACCGCAGCGTAACGGCGTGTCCGAGCGACGTAACCATACTCTACTGGATAGTGTTCGATCTATGATGTCTCTTACCGATCTGCCAGTGTTCTTCTGGGGTTATGCGTTAGAAACAGCCGCATTCATTTTAAATAGGGCTCCGTCCAAATCCGTTGAAACGACACCGTATAAATTATGGTATGGCCAAAAGCCTAAGTTATCGTTTCTGAAGGTTTGAGGTTGTGAGGCGTACGTTAAGAAACTACAGCCCGACAAACTCGAACCGAAGTCGGAGAAAGTCGTCTTTGTAGGATATCCGCGGGAAACCGTTGGGTACACCTTCTACAACCAAGCTGAGGGCAAAACTTTTGTCGCGAAGACCGGTACCTTTCTATAGAAGGAGTTTCTCGCGAAAGGAGTAAGTGGGAGGAAGGTAGACCTCGATGAAATCGTTGATCCTGAACTCGAGATTCCAAGTGGCGCAACGGAAGCAATTCCGGAAACGTCCTCCGTGGAAGGATAGGGAGAAACTGTCGAGGAAGGTATTCTACCTCGTAGGTCTGGTAGATCTCGGATCGCACCAGAATGGTATGGCAACATGGTTTGCACCGTCATGTTAGTTGAACAAGACGAACCTACGAACTACAAGGAGGCAATGGCGAGTCTAGAGTCCGAGAAATGGCTTGAAGCCATGAAATCCGAAATAGGATCCATGTATGATATCTAAGTGTGGGCTTTGATGGAAATTCCCGAAGGGCGCAAGGCCGTCGAGAATAAATGGATCTTTGAGAAGAAGACTGGTGCTGATAGTAATGTGACCGTCTATAAAGCTCGGCTTGTCGCAAAGGGTTTTCGACAAGTTCATGGAATTGACTACTATAAAAAAATTTCACCGGTAGCGATGCTTAAGTCTATTCGGATTTTGTTAGCAGTAGCTGCCTATTATGATTATGAAATCTGGCAGATGGACGTCAAAACGGCCTTCCTAAATGGAAACATTGAGGAAGAGTTGACATGGTACAGCCGGAAGGTTTTGTCGATCCAGAAAATGCTAACAAGGTGTGCAAGCTTCACCGATCCATCTATGGATTGGCAGGCATCTCGGAGCTGGAATCTTCGTTTTGATGAGGTAATCAAAGGTTTTGGATTTATCCAAAATGCGGAAGAGACCTGCATTTACAAGAAAATGAGTGGGAGCTCGGTTGTGTTCTTAGCACTGTATGTAGACGACATATTGCTGATTGGGAATGATGTGGAACTTCTGAATAGCGTGAAGGAATATTTAAACATTAAATTTTCCAGGAAGGACTTAGGAGAAGCTGCGTATGTTTTAGGCATAAAAATCTATCGTGATAGATCAAGGCGTCTATTAGCACTGAGTCAGAGTACTTATCTTTATAAAATACTGAAGCGTTTCGGTATGGAGAAGGTAAAGAAGGGTTCTCTGCCGGTTATCAAGAATAAGATATTGCGGAAGGCACAGTATCCGGTAACGGAACTGGATAAGGCCGATATGACCAAGCATCCTTATGCTTCAGTCATAGGATCGATCATGTATGCAATGTTGAGTACTAAACTGGATGTGGCATTAGCTCTAAGTTTGACAAGCCGGTTCCAGAGTAATCCTGAAATGCCGCATTGGATAGCTGTTAAGAGCATTCTTAAGTATCTCAATACGACAAAGGAAATGTTCCTTGTGTATGGTAGCTGCGATGAAGAACTTGGCATAACGGGTTACGTAGATGCAAGTTTCTGCTAAGACCCCGATGACTCTAAGTCACAGACAGGTTACGTGTTCAAGGTGAATGGAGGCGCCGTGTGTTGGAGAAGTGGGAAGCAACCCATAGTCGCACAATCTACAATGGAGTCGGAGTATATCGCTGCTTGCGAAGCCGCGAATGAAGCTGTGTGGCTGAGGAAGTTCGTCATCGAACTTGGAGTGTTCCCGAGCGTGCAAGACCCCGTGATCCTCTTCTGCGACAATATGGGTGCCATTGCGAACGCCAAGGAGCCAAGGTCTCACTCCACCGCCAAACACATTCTCCGACGCTTCCATGTGATACGTCAGTATATACAAGGAGGCGATGTGAAGATTTGCAAAGTGCATACGGATCTGAATGTGGCAGATCCGCTGACGAAGCCTCTCCCGCTTGATAAGCATGAAAAGCACTAGTTAGCTATGGGTGTTAAGCTTTTACCAAGTTGTAATCTAGATTAATTTGTACTCTAGTGCAAGTGGGAGACTGAAGGAGATATGCCCTAGAGGCAATTAATAAAGTGTATTCTTTATCATATCTCGTTTGTTCATAATAGGTTTTTGTGTCATGCTAGAACCGTGTTAAGCGGAAACATTAATACGGGTGTGATACGTAAACAACCAGGTCCCTAGTAGCCTCTACTAAGACTAGTTTCGTTGCACGATTGATGATCGAGGTTTCCCGGTCATGGGGCATGGCGCCGGTCGGCAATGGGAGTCATATCGTTGGAGAACGATGTGATGGACATACCCAGATTTGGAGAACGTAGTCGTTACGCCTTTGACCGTGAGATCAACTCTTATTGTTATTCCTGGATGATACTTTGATCGCACCAAACGTCGTATCTTATATAGTATGACAATAACGGTGATACTTTTGGGTATCGGAAAGGAGTAGTTGAGACGAGGGGTCAAGAGCGGGATTTGCTAGTCCGCATAGCAGGATAGATACTCTCGGGACCACTCGGTGAGATCATGTCTAATGAGCTTGCAAGCATGTGACTAGGTCACGGAGACATGAGATCATGAACGAGTAGAAGATAGCGTCGTCGGTAACGAGGTCGGGATTAGGTATGGAGATATCTATGGAACGACGCTCGGACATGCTAAGTATCGCTATGGCAAAAGGTTTAAGACTTTGCGTTCAGATTTGATAGATGAAAGTCATTCGTTATATCACAGGGATTAATTCATGGGGTCCAGGCCTACGAGTTAGTCGTTGATCATAGAGGAGTCTTGGTCATACCTGTTATTATATCGAACCGCTAGGGTAACACACTAAAGGGGTTTCGACAAGACAACCGGAAAGGAAAGAGATCACCGGGAGCGTCCAGGGAGGGGTCCGATGGAGATCGGGCAGCGCCGAAAGAGTTTTCGGAGCTAGGAAAAATTATATATATTATGATTGATATTAATTAGTGTAATTAATATGCAAATATGATTTTATATATTTATTTTCAAATTTATTTAGTCTGATTTCCCTAAATGGGCCTTCTGGGCGAAAGAAGGCCCAAGAGGGGGGGAATCCCCTTGGGGATTCGGTGGGGGCCAGGAGGGGCCAACCCAAGTGGGCCTTGGCCCACTAGGCGGCCGGCGCACCCTCCCTAGCCGCACCAGGCATGTGGGGGTTAGTCCCACATTGCCTGGTTAGCTAGTTGGCTCCCCCCTGGGAGCCTATATAAGAAGGGGCACCCCTGGCCTTTTAATTCACCAATTAATTCCCAATTTCTCTCTCGATCTCGTGGTTCCCTTGTCGGAGCCGCGCCGAGCAGAGGAGGGGGATCTCTTCCACCATAGCCCGCTGCCGCGCTGCTGGTGTTCCGGTCCAAGTCTTCCGCTGCTCGTCCTGGACTGGAGCTTCGGAGGCCGTCGTCTCCACCGTACGTGTGTGACGCCCTGCGAGGTGCTGCGCTAGCGGTACTCGGAGGTCTGTTTCCTCTACACGACCTTGAGGTCGGCTTCGTCGGTCTTCATCGACAACGTTTGTGCGGGAACGTAATCCCCGCTTTCGGTCTACAAGGGTACGTATTCCGATCTCCGTTCGTACTACAATATCTGCATAGAATAGATCTTGGCATGCTTTTAGGATATCGTTGGTAGGAATTTTTTTGTTTTCTGCACACGATCCCCTTCAAAAATTTGTTCAGTGATGCTGAAAGAATTGGTGCAAGTGGAAGGAGCATTTCTTATCAATCTTACAATGATGAAGAACTTATCCCTCAAGATGGTGAGGAGGATCAAGATGTCCAAAAGAGTTTTGATCAAGCTAATTCAAAAAGTGGTAACAGCGGAACACAATCAGCCAGACCCAAGAAGCAAAAGGGCATCTCAACTTTCGCGCGCATAGAAGAAACCATGTCAGATTTTGTTAAACTCAAGAGAGAACAAATTGGCATTAAAGAACAAGCATCAATTCAGGGACAACAATACTCCATTCCAAGCTGCTTACAAGTACTCAATTCCATGGATGATGTTTCTGATGACATCAAGGTCCTAGCCTCTGATGTTTTCAAAGATGCAGCAAACCGAGAGCTTTTTCTATCCTATGATGCAAGGCTTCGTGGTCTGTGGTTGAAAAAGGAAGTTGCAAAGCTGGGAATTCAGTTACATCAATGTAAGTTGTTCATTGCCTTTTAGTTCTATCTTGAATCTTGCCTTCTATATAGATCATAATTGTAGCTACGTTCCTCCATTTCATTTCTTCTGAATCTGTTGCTTGAAGTAGACAGTGAGCTCCTTCTACTGGAATTTTTACTATTACAACTTGCATGTCCTCATGACTCATATTGATTTCTCTTATTAGGATGCCCTCTCTTATGGTTACATGAGTGGATGAAGCTAGCAAGGATTTATTTTGAGAATTATGTGTTGGAAGATGAAACATTGAGTAGCAGCTGAGTTCAATTTTCATTATGTAGCACACTGGCAAGACAATTTGTTTTTGTATTCAGAGATGGCAGCTATTTGTAATTTAAGTTACCGACTTTTTTGTATGGATTTAAGTTACCGACTTTGAAGATGAACAGGATGCTTGTATGTACCGATTTATCTTGTATTTTTCTGTCGAATATGATCAGGATGCGTTCATACAGTGTTGTGTGCTAAAATACGTGAGAACCTACTAACATACTTGGCTACCCAAACAGCAGCAGAGCGCGCACCGTTTCTTCCGGGGGTATCACTGTGCATGGAGAAAACCGGTCGTGCGAAAAAACTGGGGGAAAAGCAAACTGGGATCCCAAGCGCGGCCGTAGACTGTAAAACCGACAGAGGTAAGATTTGGTTAGTAGTGGTGCAGACTGCAGTGAGAGGACGAGACAGAGGAAGGTGATTTGCAATGGGCTCACAAAATCCACTACAGTTTTGAACAAAACCAAGTCACATATTTTGCCACGTTAGAGATTCAAAAGGGATAGGCTCATGCTAGATCATCTCTCTTCATAGTCCTTGTTTCTTCTTCCCATTTCTTGTTTTTTTCTTTCTTTTTTTGTACTGTATCATCTTAAGGTGATGATATTTGGATCAATTTAAATTGCGGACACATGTTTTGTTGCTTTGTTGTTATGTCAATCCTATCGTGTCAGTTATTATTGTTGCCATAATCAATGGAAGCACATGATTTACCATGTCAATTTTTTCCAATGGGGTACATGTTTGTACCTACCCTCTTGGGGGCATCGTTGTGGGTACTCTCTTCGTGACTGGTTTCCGGTTGAAAACCATTGCTCATCGATGCGGGCTCGGCGACGGAGCACTGCGTTGTTACCCTCTTGGGGGCGTCGTCGAGAAACCCAGGTTCATCTGAGTGCAACGCGTTGGAGTACTTTCTGGTGTGAAGCTTTCTCGATGTCGACATGGAGTGGAACCGTTTGTTTCCTATCTTTTACACGTGCCATAGGTGCCCCTTCCTTGGTCCTTGTTATGTGCTGACAGGATCGGCGCTCCACGGTCCAGATTGAGTGGGCATGCATCCCTCTTTGGCGATCGCTTGGTGTGGTAGGCGCAATGGGACATGGCGTCTTCCAAGGCGACACGCTCCCCTCCTATTTGGTAGTCTAGGTCTTTTCATGCTAAATGTGGTGTCTCGTGTTCTCATGTCCATCTTCGAATTTGTGGCTTACCCCTCTCCTAGAAGTCGTTTTTCTTTTTTTTGACCTGCGTGTATGGGGATCTCCCCACCATGGCGATTGTGCTATTTGGCACCATCGTGGTATCAAAGTCTTGTGAGAGTCTTCTCTATAGCGGAGGTACGAGTGATGGTTTCAAAATTAACTGGTTTTGAATAACCACATCATTTATTTTGCAAAGCAAATAACATTAAAAGACCTCTTTAGTGACCTTGCATTGTACACCTTCCGTTTCACAATATAAGACCTTTTAGGTGTAACACATATTGTGTAGATTCACACTTAAATAAATACACATATACGCTAAAACATGTGAATATAGAAATTGCTACAACATCTTACATTTATGGAACGGAGGGAGTAGATGACTAAAAAGAAAATTATGCCGTTTCCCATTGGCACAAATCATAGAGCAATGCAATGTTCATCAGAAAGAGACCCGGCAAGCTAATCACGTTCAGAAATCGCTTTTGTGCAGTGAAGAAAAAACTGAACCAAAACATACTCCCTTCATGTCACAATATAAGACGTTTTAGCAATTTTTCAACTTCATATGTACATATATGTGTTACACCTAAAATATGTCATACGGTATTATGGAACGGAGAGAATATGAGTGAGCTGAGCTGTGTGACAGTGTGAGAGCTGCGATCTTGCCTTCTGACAGAAAGTTAGCATATGGCGTTTGAGCAGCACAAGCGTGCAAAACGTTGGTGCAGATTCTGCTGATCGCCCACGTGACAGCACAAATGAACTCGTAATAATTTAAAACCCTTGATCATCTATACCAAACATATATACAGGATACCACTGTTCAAATGTAATACACATGTTGTCTTGTTTCTCTGCCACCCTGTAGATGAATTATCGCTGCATTTCTTTTGCCTCCTTTTAACTAAAGAGGCCGGCCTCTTGGCTCCACGTAACGCAATTATACTCATCAAAATTCAATTATCACAATGGACAAATCCCTTTATTTCTTTCCCTATCTTTTCCTGAACCTGAAGCGATATGTGGCGCTCCTGTTCTTGCTTTGTGGCATCACCCGTGGAGTGCAGAAACCGGTGGATCTGCAGTGAAATAAAGGAAAGACGGAGGGAAAAGAGACCGACGGCCGGGGGCCCTTTCGCTCTGTCGTTTTGAGCGTGTTTGGGGTCGCTTTGTGATTGCTATCCGATGGGTCGAGCACCGCTGATCGAAGGCTCTAGAAAACCATGGTCACGACTCACGGGAACGGGATCGAGTGGCAACCAGTATCAGAGCTACAGCTGACAGCAATTGATCACTGTTAACTCTTGAATTAGTCTTTCGTCCGTCAACACGATATCGAAGATATAGGTAGTGAGGTTGCCCTTTTACTAGGAAGATTCTGAATCACCGGAACAACAGAAGTCACACCAAACACGTCAAGAGGCGAAAACAGCACCACTAAGAAACCGAGCATGCGCTTCGGGATGTCTGAACTTCGCGTCATACAATATGGCACACGAGATCCACAACAGCGCCCAAAAGAGTAACGGTGAATAGCGTCGCCAGCGGAGTCCAAACAGAATATGAAGTTATCACCTTGGAACCCTGGCACGGTAAAGAGCACCTTGACGACGTCCTCAAGAGGAGAACACCATCCACGGACTTTCCCTCCATCAGTGCCGAAGAATGGAGATACCCCTCAGTAACTCCCCCATGACACGACGAGGGACATCCAACTGCAGATCTAGGCATCTAGCCACCGCCGAAAGACCGCACATGAGCCACCCGCGGTTGAATCTAGTGCTGCCCACACACAACCAAAATACCAAACCACCACCGTCGCCATGGTGCTCGCCGGAGAGCCACCTATGTGACTCGCCACCTGCGGCCGCCCTCCCGGCGCATCCGTGGAAACTCAACCCCCCGTGTCACGAGGACCAGCGCATCGCGAGGCTGACGGATCAGAGGAGAAAGATTAGAATGCAGCAGCAAACCAGAGGAGACTGCCCTCCACTGCCGGAGGCGATCGCCGACTGAACATAGGAGCATGATCATACTAAGCCACAATCATGGCAGCCAAACGCCGACTGACATAGGAGCATGATCATACTAAGCCACAATCATGGCAGCCAAACATGATTTTTTAGCATGAAATTTCAAACTGCTCGAATGTAATGATGGCAGTATCTTTTCATTTCATTTCCACCAAATGAAATAAAATGATGTTTTCCAAACAAGCTCACTCTAAAAGTAAAAAAGAAGCGTCTATATTTAGAGATTTCTCTACTTAGATGTATAGAATTGGTGTACTCATCAATCCCAAAAGTCCAAACAGATAAAAAGGGCTACGCAATGTATTTATATTTCAACACTCCCCTCACCTCTAGACTATTTTAGTTTTTAAAATACTGCATGAAGCAAATTAATAAATATCAGGCCCACTTAAATCCCACGGAACTAAATTTCACCGTAAGTTGCTTAACTGAAGTAATGTTTGTCGATCTTGAAATAGGAAAGATTATTATGTTTTGTTTCCGACTTGTAAGCAAATACTCTTTGGTCATGAAATGAGTCTAGCTCAACTGATTTGGTTCCTTGTGGTGGAACCAGCCCACCCAGGTTCAAGTCTCAGATTTGACATGGGTGCTCGCATTTTTCTGAATTTTTCAGAATTTAACCGGTGTTATGCTTTCAGTGGTAAGTAACGTGCCCGTCAACGGCAAGTCGCCCGTGGTGACTTCGTCAAGTTCAAGATATGTCGGACCAGTCACTCGGAGGTGCTCACAGGAGTAGGATTTACGTGTGTGCGGTCATAGATGTGTCTGTATGTGCGTGTTTGTTAGCGTATGCGTCTGTATTGTGTTTCTAAAAAAAATGTACTCTTTAGTCAACATTCCTATACTTTACAATCTTCAAGACATTTGGAAGCATGACATCGAAATTCTAACGCTTCTGAATCCTTGAAAAGAGGCACAAAATTTCCCTCTCTTTTTTCATTTCTAATGGCACGCAAACAAAATTATAAATTTGGTCATCTGGTACAGCGCATTGAATTCTGCGCAGCACCATGAGTCCATGAAGTATGAAGCCTATATTAACCATCCTACTGCGGGAACACCCGACTCCAGTTTCCTCTAAACATGTTCAGTCACTGAATTAAGGGCCTTCCCCACTTTTAACCGTAACATCATTTGAGTTAAGAAAAGCAATCAGCTAAAGCACTGATCAGCCACGACTTACAGATCGATCGGCACCTTCTTTCTAAAGCTCCTTTTCTCATCAGTTACCTATAGTGGTTTTCACCGGCGAGCTAGCTAGTAAGCAGCAACAGGGACCCAGTACCTTAACGATCAGTCGGTTCCCAAAAGCTCGCACACATTAGGTACAACGTCCCGAGTCTTAAACTTTGCAAACCTCATGATCATCACCCAAATTGCCCTCTGCACTAGCTACAATATATTATCAGTGACCCATGTTTCTCCGTCCCTGCAGCGTAATTTACACGTAAATCGCAAAGGAGAAAGCGCGCGAAAACACTAATTAATCCGAGCACCGATCGATCGAGGTCCAATGATCGACACGCCCCCCGGCCGTGATCAATGAGTGAGTCGGAGATAGGTTTAACTAAACTGATCAATCCACGCCACTTTGACGATCGATCGAAGTCGTCGTAGGATACGCTTACCGGATCGAGACACGATCTTCGTTTCGGCTGGCTTTCAGTTTCAGACAAGCAGGCGAGTGCTGCATTCGGAGTGTGTTTATTTAAATCATGGTGGATCTTGGCTTTGGTTAGTGAGAGTGTGAGACTGACTTTTGAGAGGATGCTAGCTTGCTCTATCATGGCCTAATTGGCGGTGTAGATAGGCTCGTGAGTGCATCCTCTTTTGCAACTGGTGTCCCTGTCGATGCTTTAATTTGTGCAAAGATTACGGGCACTTGTTTCGTGATTATATGTGTGTCGTTAATTACGATGTTTTAGCTTGGCGAGTTGCAGTTGTTTACACTGCCAGAAGCTTCCACGCCGGTGGGAAGCAACAGCCGACAGATCGATCGATAAGCATGCTATCTACTTATGTGGTGTAATTTGTGCAGTCATGCAGATATTTGTTTGCCAGTGCTTTCTGATCGAGCAACACGTGTAAGTGCATGCGGCATCGTTAATCATGCTTAGAACTGAGTAATGGATTCTTCTGAGTTCTGACCGACGAACTAGTACCTGTAGACGCTATTAGGTTTATATATAAGTGAATGCAAATGATTAGACTGAGCAATGGATGTGGCATACACAGAGAATATTTCCTTAGGCCTTCTGTTCGATCAACTCGATGGCAGCCCCTGGTCTCCTGTCATACTTGTATAGGGATAGGGGAGTTTTTACGGTACCTTTTACTACCCACCAGAAGTGAGTAGTATAGATTAAAATCTAACCATTGATATAAAGCGGGCAATGTAGACTTTTTAGGTAGAAAACATTTATAGAAGAACTAATTAATCCCACTAAATATTCCGTTAGTTTAATCAAATCTTTGCAACAGATCCCGATTCCTATTTTGATGTTCTTTGAATAATGACCTGCCAAATTTGTCCAACTGGAAGAGCGCAGTACTGAGCGTCTTCCGACCCCGTGTCGCTCAAGAGGAGCGACACGGGGGAACCCTAACCGCGGCCGCCGGCCGTCCCCCTCCCCTGCCCCTCCTCCGCCGCTGCCGTCGGCCTGGCCGCGGTGGCGGCGCCCTCAGCCTCCACAATGGCGGCGCGGGGCGAGTTCGCGGTGGACGCGCAGCGCGGTTCTCATTCTCCCACGACGGCGGCGATGTGGTGTGGCGGCGGCGCTGCTTCTGCAGCAAGCTCGGCACGGCTCGACGACGACGTGGCCGGGATGGGTGCGGCAGGTGGTGGCGGCGTCCTTAGGCGCGGCTACCTGTGGTTTTGGCCAGGGCCCGATCTGGGCCCTGATGGGCTCGGTGGGTCGCTGCTCTCGGCGGTCTCCCGTGCGTACGGGGCTGGCTGCTGCCGTGACGCCGCGGCGGCGGCCCCAGACTTGGTGGCAGCGTCGAACGTTGCTGGTGGGTCCCCGGGCGGCGGCCCGTGGTGGTTGGCGGCGGCGGCCGGCGTAGCTGCTGGGGCGGCGCGACGGCCGGAGTTTGGAGGTGGTTCTACTGCTCTTGAGTGGTGCTTCTGCAGGCGAGGTGCTTGGAGAGGCCGTCTGTCCCCGTCCTGGTTGCCCCCGCATGGTGCGGTGCTCCCGGTGGTGGTCGACGAAATTCTCTGCCTCCATCACTGGTGGTATGACAGGTTTGCTTCCCGGACCCTGCAGGGCGCTCTCCTCCGTCCGGCTCACGGTGTTTGAGGCCTTGTCCTCGACAGTTCCATGCAATGGACTAGAGGACGGTGGTGTGGTGTTTGGAAACGGGGGAAACCCTTGGCCGGTGGCCACGACATCGTCGACGCTCCGGCGCCGGATCCCTCCTCGGAGGCTTTGTTGAGGTTCCTTCCCCATCACCCGCCCTCCTGTTTGGGTGAAAACCCGGTTCTCCTTTTCGGGCAGCGGCGGCGTTCCGACGTCGTTTCCTCCATGGAGGCGCTGACCGGGGGAAGACAGGGGTGGTTTGCGAGCGGTCTCGTGGACATGTGACGGTGTTGTGTTTGGTGGTGGTGATGCGGCCATCTTAGGGCCGACGGAGTGTGTTTCTCTCCTCGGCAGGTCTTCACGTGGTCTTGGTCACCTGGATGTGCTTGCCCAAGAATCTCCTTTGGTTGCTGTTGCGGTGTGGAAGTCTCGTGCTTTTGGTTGCGTCACGGCTCTACTTTGCCTATTGATGACACAGTGTGTGTCTCCCCCACCTGCTGCCTCTCGACCTTCGTGGCGGAGCTTCCCAGCTAGGTTGTGCTAGGTGCTAGGCTTGGCACTCGCCGATGATGATGGTGTTGCTCCTCAGTTGTGCCATGGGGCTCGAGTCGCACGCCGGTGCGTGTGTGGGGCTGATTGAAGACTCTTGGCATTGGTGATTCCTCGACCGCACCCCCACCTCTTGTGTCTCTTGGCGGCTCTTGCTATTCCTTTCTAGTAGTCTTTTTTCTTGTAATTTCTTTGTTCTCTCCTCTGTATCCCCCTGTAAAACTGCTATTCTGTTGTAAGAACATGGCCCGCCAGGCTACTTTCGGAAATATAACAACCGGTGGGGAGCAATCCCCCCGTTATTCTCGAAAAAAAAAATATCCAACTCTCTATGGATTATTTCTACGAGTACAATTTAAGAACCACCTCGCCGGAGTACATGAGGGCCGGCCGGCTACACAACATGAGAGTAAAACTCATATCCATGAAATTAGCACGTTACTCTTCTCAAACAGTAGTGAATGTAAAATCGTGTATTTTTTGTAAAGTTTAGTTCCAGCTTCTAAGACGGGAATTCAAATCACCACGGCCCAACTTGCTAGGACAGGACGGTATGATCTGACGGCTCTAGTTTCTAGTTGCTAATGCATGCAGTCATTATGAGGCTTTCCATTTTTAGAGGATTTTGTTGCTTTGTCGAAATAGATATTTTCCAATTTTTCCTTCATCCATTACTATTCCTCCGGTTTTTAGGCACTAGTATGATTTATACTACTCACGTTTTGAGGACTGGTATGATTTGATATAAACCGTTAGATTCTTCAAAATAAACGGCCTATATTTCATTGGGGGTACTATAAAAGACCTCTTGTATAGACAACAATATTTCCTTAATCCTTCCCTAAAATAACAGGAATCCTTGGAATAATTTGTGGAAAACTATGGTCTCTTGTGTAGCTTGCTGTATTGCAACCCGAAAATCTGAAAGTTCTGAGCTTTTGTTTTTAAGGTTCGTAACTAATATGGATGTTCCATACTGGCACAAAAAATATGGGTGTTTCGAATGAGCAGTGGAGTTGGCTGATCTGAATGGTCAGTTGAAGGCCTGTCTAAACTTTAGACTCTATAAAACTGAATGAGGCTGGCAAGTGAGGGCTCTTCATTAGGCCAGAGATGTAGGCGTCATTCAGGAAAATGCTTATATCGCTCGGGCGATGCCCGCAGCTAACATGAGCACCCCCATGGCCCAACAAGCGGGAGAGCCCAGCTCACTTTCTTCCACACGTATAGCGCTCTCAGGTATGGGTTCGTTCAATTCTAAAAAACAAAACAAAAAAGATAGTGAAAAGATATGGTCCCGTTCTGTTTTATTTTCCTGTTTTCTTCTTTGTAGTATTCTTTAATTTTAAAATGGAAATGAGCTAAATTTATGTACAGAAACATCTTACGAAAAGACATGATGGAACTTATAGTAGCATACAAATAATTTATAGACGTTCCAGATCATTTTCCTAGAATTTTATAAATCTTCGCAACCCTTAAATTTTGATGTTTTGTTTTTACAAAACATGGTACAAACGCAGTCACTCATATACATGTGCAAACACTCACCCGTATGAAAGCACGTATACCCCTACCCATATGAGTACCTCCGAGAGATTAAGCCGACCAATCAGGTAAGATTGACGAAGTCACCATGAGCACCACATTTGTAGAAAAAGTTTTATAATGAACAATGGTACTACACTTTTGGGTTTAGATTCATTATAATTTGTTACATTTTGTCATCTATGAAAAACTTTTATAAGTGAAACTACTGATAAGTCGTTAGTCAACAATTTTGCTGGGATCGAACCAAATTTGTCAAGTACTAGAAGTAATAGCATTGAACATTTCAGGTTCTAATCATGGAATTTAGTTGAGAAGCCATACCCGACGTGTTTGACTATCACACATGAAGTCAGAAAAGTCATTTCAATTAGAATTTGAACGCACATTATATAGTGGTATGTGTTAAGTCAAATTTTTCTAACACTATATCATTTCAATCCTACCAAATGGGATAAAATGATGACACCGTTGTCATTTCATTTCTACCAAATGAAATGAAACGAAGGGTGTCAAGCGAGTTCTAAATATTTTCTTGCAAAAAGAAAGATATGATAGATGCAAAAATAAAATGATTGGGTTGAAGCTAAAATTCTTTGTTTCAGTAACAGAAAGGCCAGCAGCATTGATGCCTGCATGTCTCAGCAATTAGTACGTGGTAGACGTGCGGCGACGACAAGCAAAGAAAGAGAGCGGCAAAACAAATTCTGAGCTGGGCTCCTTGTCATCCATGCCGTACACGTCGGCCCACCAGTCGTGATGGTCACTCCTCGACAGCGGCTCCATTATAAATCTCTTTGCCGCCTTCTCCTCCTAATCTCTCCTAATACTTGATTAACGACCATCTTGTAGAGTAACACAAACGATATGATGGCCTCACGCAAAAAGGGAAAAGAAAAAAGGTGGACTCCCGACAGGAAAGGATGGCTCATCGACCACTGCCCTGCAATAATTGATTTCATAGTGTTGGAGACAATGGAGAACCTCTGTGTTTCGTAAAAAATAAATGTTATAGACAATAAGACGAGAGACCTATAAAAACATCCGTCCCAGTGACGTGCTAATGCTAATCATGTACTGGAGGTCCAGAACAACATGGGTTCGACGAACGATGACAAACAA
The DNA here is from genome assembly GCA_026929855.1 of Poa annua. Lineage (NCBI taxonomy): Eukaryota > Viridiplantae > Streptophyta > Magnoliopsida > Poales > Poaceae > Poa > Poa annua. The sequence continues at coordinate 88,382,691 of CM049430.1, forward strand.
GCAGTGTTAAAAATGACTTTGTTAATGGGTAGTCTAACAAAAAAGAAACGAGACCCTCCGGTATAGGACAGCCCAACCCTACAATGCAATCAACTTTTTATTCGATAAAGGACATTTTATTAATTAAAAGGTTTAAGCGTTTATATGCAGGCTCTGCATAAATAAAATGCACATAGCTGTCCCATAGTATACAATCCGAAACTGAATAAAGGCGAATTACATATCATGTTAATGAGCAAATGCAACTACGCCTAAAGTGGTGATGGCTCTATCCGAAGATTATGTTGTCACCCATGATGAAAAAAATCACTCGTTGTGGACTCCAACCGTGCACAGACCTCCGTAAATAGGTTTTGGTGCTCCACTCGCTGAAGAGAGGATCATGAACGGAGTGTACCGGTATACTGGTAGATGACCTGCAAGGGAGAAGACAATTTATCGTTAAACACTTTATCATTTGTACATAGACATAGCGATCAAATAATGGCAAGCACTCCCATCCTAATAAGATGTCTAAACCTTTTTCGATACAATCAGCTATATACTGAAATCTCCTATCAACTTTAGTAATATCTTTTTTCGGTGGCATACATGTGTCGGCCAATCCAAGAGCGCGTAGCACCGTAACAAGCGGGTATTTTTCCTCTTATTGTATTTTTTATCAAAAAAACATATACTGTGGAGGATATACCAAACGGGTATGCCGATCACGTGGGCTAAGTCAGCTTACCAGGGTGGCCCAAGAGGTGATAAGGTTTTCGGCTTATCGGGCGGCCCAGTAGGCTGAAGCGCAAGAGAAGGCATACACGCTGACCAGGATCCAGACGAGCCGATGTTCGCCTTAGAGAACAAGTTAGGGTTTATCCCGTGTTAGTCTAGTACTCCTAATATAAGTCGGTTAGCCTTTCTTTGTAGGAAAAGGCATGGCGCCTATATAAGCATGTCTCCTGTTTCCCTCAAGGGACACGCCTTACAACCTACATTGTAACTTGTACACATATTTGCATCTAGTGAATTATAGCAACACGTAGGGTCTTGCCACCGCTGCAAGGTCCGAACCTGGGTAAACCCTTGTGTGCAATCCCGATCCTAGAAGCCGACATGTCTTTCACCTCTCTTCACCATTGGAGCATGACACCTCCTTACGTGCCTAAGAATACAATAACCCGACAGTTGGCACCCACCGTAGGGCCTAAGGCATTAGGCGTCACCTTCAAGGCGGGAGCTCTAGGCGAGATCGGAAGATCTATGACGGTAGGCCGCGCCAATGACGGAAAACTCAGATAGCGAAAGCACAGGTAGCGATTTCGCAAGAAAAGTCGCCTCTTTCAACATAGGAGGTCCCAAAGAAGTCATGATAGCATGGCCAACTCCTATGGAAACAGATGCACCTAACAAGCATGCCGATGGGTCGAAGTCGCCTTCCAAATCTGCTAGCTTAGAGTCACAGGTTGACGTCTTTACAATAAAGGTGTCCGGAAGCAAGCCAAAAGGCAATTCCCCCTTTGAAGCAAACCTGGACAAAAATCTGGAGGCTGAGCTAACGTCCAAAGCGCGCAAAAAAGCACTTGACATACTCAAGACGCCGCTCGGTCCCAATGCAACCCCAGAAGAACTCGAAGAGAGGCGCCAATACCTCCTTCGTGAGTCAGAGTTAGGCATTCGCCATAACTTGGTTCTGCAAAACAGGGAGAAAGCCCTCAAAGCCACCGCTTAGGACAAAGAGGATCTTCGTCGCCACATGGAAAGAGAAAAATTCTGGCGCGTGAAGGACACTCACGACCCTCTCCTCCATAGAGATCTCGCGAAGAACTTTGATCGACCATCGACTCAAAAGAAGAAGGCATGGCAGAGATACCCTTACACCATAGACAAAGACAGTTTGATATACTTCTCCACCCCTGTAATGAACATGGAAGCCGCACGGGAGATCATGGAAGGCGAGGAGATACCAACTGACGAGAAAGTGTTTTATTCAAAAGCGCTACTCAAAAAGGCGGAAGAGCTACAAGAAGTAGCCACCTCAAGCTGCCGCCTTGCTGACAACACTGTCTTATGCAAAGCCGGAGCCGGCGCAGGACCACCCAATGATCCATCCGAGTCTAGCAGCCACGACAAAGGAAAACAACCTGAAAAGCCGGCGCGATGACGCGACGATGTATCAGGCACGGGATCCAACCGGCACAGGGAGGAACGTCAAAGGGACAAGGCAAACAAGGCCGCCGGGAAGGAAAGAAGGCGTGAGGAGAGTCGCGATAAGAATCGTGAGAAAGATGCTGCCCCAGAACGTAATGGTGATAGCCTTAAGATGCCTCGACCTCCTATCAGGAGAGACGACGAGAATGCCGAAAAAGACCGCCAACGCAGGCGCTCAAGATCTCGATCGCCATATCGTCAAAACGGAAGCCGGCATCAACAAGGCGATGCAGCAAAGGAAAAGACCCAAGTGTCAGACGCTCGCACTCGCCTAGATGAGATCCGAGCCGCAAGGGAAGAAACCTATCTAGGTCCCAATGCTTTGGCCCGGCAATCCGCAAGGTGCAGCTCCCAAAGGCGCTCGACAATGTCAACACTACAACAAAACAGAGTTTAAGTAACACAATCAAGTAACACATGGAAAAATGTGTTACAACTAAAACCTGAGTAACACAACATTTGTGTTGCAAGGGTAGGTAGTAACATAGTCTAGGTAATATCTAGTAATGTGTTACAATGTTATTACTCTGGTAACACATAATTTCGTGTTGCTCTAGATGTGTTACAAGCTATGACTCCAGTAACACCTAGTTATATGTTGGTATTTAGTGTTACAAGTTTCTATTAGTGAAAGGAGAAGAATTTTACCCGAATGGATTTTAAATTACCGTCATAAAATTGTTTGAATTCTTATTTTGATATAGTTGCACTAAGAATCACTAGGAAAACTAAAATACAAACCGACTTAACACACTGACCTAGCCGACAAAAAATGCAACCCATCTAGCCATTATATCAGGCCTACATGTACACATAATTCAAATTGTGGAAACAAAGCTTAAAAGCAACCCGTCAAACAAGTTAACTGGACCAACATTTACACGTCATACAACTTGTTTTTTTGGTTTATCAGTGTTTTTTTTATTTCTCTTCTTTTTTTTAAAAAATGTTCATGATATTTGAAAAACTTCATGGTATTATAAAAATTTACATGGTTAGATAAACACTTTCAAGGACTAAATTTCAGTCCATAGTGCGCAAAAATTGTTCATGTGGGGATACAAAATGATCAGGCTTAAATAATACTTTTATGGAAATTTTAAAGAATTTTCACATCTGAATTGTTTTTTTAGTATTTACTTGTCTCAAAAGACAATTTTTTACATCAATGAACTATTTTTAAGAAATATTTTAACTTTAAAGATTAGAAAAATAACAGTATATTTTTTTGGGCTGCATTCGAAAGGTCCATGAAGCTCTCTCAGGCGGGAGTGGGACAACGTGTTTCGGCAAGCATCGAACTACCAACGAACCTTGAATAGCCCAGAGGCTAATTATTTGTCCAAAGCACCGTACGTGAGAAGGTACCACAGTTGAAAATTGTAAGGAAACTCAAAAAAAAAAGTTGAAAATTGTAAGGATTAAGTATACATTTCACCCTCAAATGTCATGATTTGGCTACTTTTCACCATGAACTTTAAATTTGGCTAATGTGCACCCTGAAGTTTACCAAACCGGTCAATGTGCACCCTAAGGTGGTTTTCGATCGATTTGGGTGGTTTTCTGTGCTGACTAGGCGACGACGTGGCAATGACGTGGTGCAGCGCAACGTGGGCCCCACATGTCATCCTCCGCTGATCTGTTGATTGTTTTTTGCGAATAACTGATCTTTTTTTTATTCGTTTCGTTGACTTCCAGGATCCCACCATCTTGGTGTCGATCCCGCACCCGCCGCGCAGCTCGGCCGCAACGAAGCCCCTGCCGAACCTGGCCGCGTCCTCGGAGAGGATCTCGCCGGCCATCTCGTCGGCAGCCATGACGGCCGCCATCCGGGACTTGGCGTCGTGCAGCACGGCGTCCAGCTGCCGAACCTGGCCGCATTCTCCCCTGGATCCCGTCCGACTCCACTCCGCCGGCGAACTCAGCTAGCCAGCCACAATGGCATCGAAAGCCACCACCACCTTCCTCCCGCTCTTCTTCGCTCTCATCCTTCTCGCGTCGTCACCGGCGCATTCGTATCCGACGGGCAAGCAGGCCGACCTGCAGGCGCTGCTCCGGGTGAAGCAGGCGCTGGGCAACCCGGCGACGCTCAAGACGTGGTCGGCGTCCTTGCCCGACTACTGTGTGTGGGATCACGTCCGGTGCGACGAGGCCACGGGGCGCGTGAACAACGTCTTCATCGACGGCGAGGACGACGTGCACGGCCAGATCCTGTCCGCCATCGCGGGGCTCACCTCCCTTATGTCGCTCTCCCTCTTCCGCCTCCCGGGCCTCCAGGGCGCCATCCCGGCCTGCCTCACCGCGCTCCCCAACCTCCAGTTCCTCACCATCTCCCACACCAGAGCTCGGACGGGATCCAGGGGAGGACGCGGCCAGGTTCGGCAGCTGGACGCCGTGCTGCACGACGCCAAGTCCTGGATGGCGGCCGTCACGGCTGTCGACGAGATGGCCGGCGAGATCCTCTCCGAGGACGCGGCCAGGTTCGGCAGGGGCTTCGTTGCGGCCGAGCTGCGCGGCGGGTGCGGGATCGACACCAAGATGGTGGGATCCTGGAAGTCAACGCAACGAATAAAAAAAAAGATCAGTTATTCGCAAAAAACAATCAACTGATCAGCAGAGGATGACATGTGGGGCCCACGTTGCGCTGCGCCACGTCATTGCCACGTCGTCGCCTAGTCAGCACAGAAAACCACCCAAATCGATCGAAAACCACCTTAGGGTGCACATTGACCGGTTTGGTAAACTTCAGGGTGCACATTAGCCAAATTTAAAGTTCAGGGTGAAAAGTAGCCAAATCATGACATTTGAGGGTGAAATCTATACTTAATCCAAATTGTAATGATGCACTTCAGCTTTTGGGCCATGCACACTGCCAAGAAAAGGGATCAGCATCTTTTTCCACCATATAATGGGCCAATGACCTAAAAGCTAATCGGACCGTGCAAGACTTAAGAAAGAGAAATATGTGGGCTTCTGTACTGTATTAGCCCAACTAGCTGGAATATTTTCTGTAACTTTATTTTTATAGATAAATAATAGAAATTAAAGAAATTTCTTGGACGATATTACAATATACTACTCTCTCCATTTTGCCTCAAGTTTTTCCAAATTTACATGTATCTACACACGTAGATATATATAAGTTTGGACAAATTTGAGACATCATTTTATAAACGAAGAGAGTTATATAAAGAAAAGTTAAGTAAACCAAAATCATAACATGAAAATTAAGCCTCACTCTCAGCGTCACAACACCTTTACCGGAAGGATTTGAGTAATTTAATTGATATCACTTCTCGTAGACAATAACCAATGGTTACACTGCTTGAAGTCATCTATTTCCTCCATGATTGCCGAGTAACCACGAAGAAACGAAGTCACGTCCGACCAACCATGTACTTCAAAGCGGCGCATTCAAGAAGGGTACAACACCGGAGCGTCGTCTCCCCTTGATCCAGTAGTCATTGTTTTCACTTGGAGCAAAGGACCGAGAGTCCCCGTGATAGTGCATTTACGAACACCATGACTCGCACCACCAGGGCCGCTGTGCCGACATCCGAGAGTGCCCCTGAACCGCCGTCCAAAACACACCAACGCCGCATACCCGTGAAGGGAAGGAGGCACCTCCTTCTACCCTACAATGAGAACCTTTGCAGAAAGGAGGTTGGGTCGGCCAAATCCAAGTTGGGGTCCGACCACGCTGCAGCCACCCAACTGCGCTACAAGGGACGAGAGCCACCATTGCTGCAAATAATAGCGCTCTGTCCAAGCCCGACCTCCTTAGTTTCTAATCTAATTATAATATGTTTTAGACACTTCAATGTGGACTACATATCGAGTAAACAACTATACATTTAGATATATATAAATTTGATAAAAATAGAGAAAAATCATCTTACATTAACAAAGGAGGGGTGAACTGGTTTAAATTAAAGCCTACATTACACAGTTTGAACGAGTTCATCTTCTTTGTCATGTAATATATAGTTATACTAGAAGGAAAAGATGCGCGTTGCCGCATCTGTCCTAATACGAACAACAATAGATGAATACACAATTTTTTTTAGCTAAACACATATATAAAATAGTACTAATGATAAAAAATAGTACCATTGGATCACTACATAGAGAAGTAGAGAAGGAAAGTAACTATTTAGTTGTAGTAAAGTTAGGAATACACCATTTAATGGAAAGAGCATGACCCCACTTACAAAAGTTTACACTCAATTAGAGAATCAGGATACAATGATAATTATGAAATGTCATCAAATTAAAATTTTATACATGATTCTATAATGATTTGATCAAAAAATTAATGCAAAATCTGACAATTTGCAGACATTGTACGATATGATAAAATTTGCAAATTCAAAGAGATAGATTAGCCAAGGTTTCATTAACCATCAAGGTCCTAAAACGAAGGTCATTGATTTTAATATAATAAAATCAGGTAGAATTTTTTGACATAACTTATCCAAAAAAATCAATAATAGTTGGTATAATTATGTCTTGGCATATTTATATAAATTGCATCGAATAGGGTCGATACTACATAAAACACAAAAGAACATTCCACAAATAAATACTATATAGTTCACAAAAAATATAGAGCAAACTGAGATCTTAAACTGTTTACATGCAATATCAATATGTGATTTCGATCCAGATTGTTTAAAATAAAATATAAAAAATTAACAGGCATGAATGCCACCAACAATTATATATCTAATAGCAAGAATGCCCTTCTTCTAACATATAATTTGCATGTTCGCCACACGCTTCAACACCACATGGTATTTTATTATTGCACCCTCGGGGTCATGACTTTTCTACACTCTGATGATTGCAACGGAGTCTAGTCAAACATAGATCTTTTTTCTGTATGCATTCAACTATCTACAAAATACACATATGCATTTTCTTACATAATCTGGCTTGTTCTCTGCATACAAGTGAGATCTAAGCAAATATATAAAGTTCACGGATAAATACCCACATCATCTTTCATCAGTAATAGGTGGCATCTAACAACAATGCGTATAACTCATCTTTTCACCCCATTCACCGTCGATTTTTCATTCACGGTTTCAACCGTTGTTGCCACCACCATCGAGTCGACCACTACTAACAGCAACAGTGACAACGGCGGCCGATGCGGGAGGCAACATGGGTGTTCACGTGAAGAGGGTGGTAGGAAATCAAGTCAATGTTGTTGGCTGGACACCATAGGGGAGCGCACGTGGTGTGCAACTTAACAATGGATTTGAGGCGCGACGTTAGGGATGGACAGTCGACCACTACTAACAGCAACGGTGACAACGACCGATGCGGGAGGCGGGAAGGGTGTTCACGTGTAGCTACTATGAGGGTTGTAGGAAGTCAGCTCAATGGCGTTGGGTGGCCATCAGAGGGGAGTGAATGTGGCGTGCAAGTTAACAATGGACTTGGCGTTGGATAGTCACCAGAGGGGAGCGCACGTGGTGTGCAAGTTAACAATGGACTTGAGGTTGGGCATCAGGGATGGAGCTGCTCTGTAGTCTCAGTTGCTTGACGGAGCCAGAGGTGTGTGTGGAGAGACATGCAAACTTTGCGCATGGAATGTTGCTTTCGGTAGAATACGGCTCGAAGGAGGCGGAGAGAGAGATTTTGTTTCGCGTGGCACAGGCTGTGCAACGCTATGTTGGAAGCTAGCCAAAGATAAAAGAGATTTATCAGATACAGCCGATAGCTCCGAAGTCACCGCATGTTCTTTAAACGACATGTTCAAGTTTATTTTTTTGAAATAAAACATGTAACTACCGTACTGTACACACTCTAGAAGTTTTTTTTAATTTGATCTACACAAAAAGAGTAATTTTGAGGAGAATGGAGTTATTTTTTCTTTCTTACAACAACATTTTTCTGTTTATATAGATGAGAATCCCTTTTTATTTCACCAAAAAATTAGTAGATAATTACAAATATCCAATAAATAGTTCTCAAACTATATTTAAATGTGAACAATAAATAAATATAAAGTAAAAGGTGAGTGGGGTCCACCATGATGTGGACATGTGGAAGAAGGAGAAGCCACCAATTCTAGGGAGCTTAGTATTTAGAAAGGATACTAGTGGGAATCACGACTGTCATGGATTATTGAGAGAATAGGGGTAGGGATGAGAATCGTATAGAATAGATAGAAATAATTAATGAAAAACAAAAATTAGAAGCGGGAGGGAAAAGGCGGCAGAGGCGCGAAGGACAAAAATCAGAAATTACAGCGCCAAGTCCAAATTAGTGGACCCACAGGTCATCCGCAGCTGTACCATAAATCTCTAGACTCACAAATACCTGGATGGAGAACGAAACGCATCTCATTCTCAGCCCTTTTTCATCCCCGCCGCCAGTCGCCCACTCGCCGTGGATGGCTCCATTTCTGCCGCCCCCGCTCGTCTTCCTCCCTCAGCACGAACGGGATGGGCTTCTCTGAACCACCCCCACCCTAACCCTAGAAACTAATACGCTGTGCTCGAGGTCAGAGAGAGAACCGCGTCCCCGCATCTCCGCCACCTAAGTTCCGCGGGCGACAATGCCCCCGCCGCGAGCCGCGGGCAGCCGGAGCAGAAGGTCGCCATCCCCGGCGCGGCGGGCGGGATCGGCTAGCCGCTCGCATGCCCACCTTGCTCGTCCCTAGCTTTCCAGGTTGGTTGGATCTTAGGCCTGAGTTGGATCTGGGTGATCTGATAGTGATACTCTGATGGTCTCAAAAATTCAGATATAGGTGAAGAGCCTCACGGGAACGACCATGTCTTGGAGGCTCTTGAGGGCGCTGACATGGTGATCATCCTGGCCGGGGTGCTGAGGAAGACCGGCATGCCCAGAGACGACCTCTTCAAGATCAGTCGGCATTGTCAAGGCACTCTGCAACGCCATGGTTAGCAACCTACCCATCGTAAGCACACTGCACACATCCTAATGTTAGCACTGTAGTTCTGCAGTTCTGCGCACCGGAGGCGCATATGTGCTAATCCTGCCTTTGACAACATGGATTTGCTTGTACTTGACTTGTAATCTTTTGTTTATTTATACGGTTTTGCTAATTCTCAGGTGCCTGAAATTTTCCTAAGTCTCGGTCACCCATAAAAATATGCACCGGTTGCACTTTTCTGTCAGAAAAGTGCAATTGCATTTTTCTGACAGAAAATTGCAACTCGTTTCAGTTGCACTTTTTTTTGAACTGCAGTTGCATTTTTCTGAGTTGATTGAGACTTAAGAAAAAATCAGGCGCCTGAGACATAAGCACTCCCTTATTTATATTCTGGTGTAGGACACAATGGAAGAGCATTCACATAGTTAGGTACTAGAATTACAGATTTTTTTTTGCCCCAAATGAACTATCCACTGCTAAATCTATTGTTACTCCACTGCAAGTATTTTCACGTGTGGAACCTTAGTATAATGACTTGTTTTGTTCCATTTCCTTCAGTAACGAAATTGATCTACAAAATAAACAAAGCTGTAACCTGTAAGTACTTAGTGATGATATAACTTTAGGGCATGGTTATATAGAATATTCTAAATTCTGCTCCCAAAACATGCAAGTTGATTAGCAAATATAATGTATTTCGTGCACTGCAGCCATGTAGCTAGAGAGATGAGACGATTCTGGTTGTGCACATGAGATGGAGATGTCAGATTTCCCTTAGTGTTAATTGCGTGTCAGGATCTTACATGGACTGCTCAGAAGGGTGTGGTTATGTATGCCTACTTGGTTGCTAAACTGTTGCTTGCATATGATTTATAATTTTATTGTCGGTGTATATTTCTTCCTAGTGGACTTGAGGATACATAAAGATGGAGCTTGCATGGACTGCTCAGCAATACAAGATTACAAGGTAATTCTTCAACAGTGGAAAGACCTGGTTTGTACAATTGAATAATTAACATTGAGTACCTAGGGCATTTGTGTAAGGTAGCATATCATAGACCTTTTCTGGCATCATGGGCGTATCAGTGTACCTCATTATAGCATTTTGTCAATTTCTTTTCAACTGTAGATATGAGACATGTTCAGTTAGTTGATTTCAAAAATTGGCCGACCATTGTCACCATCATGTGTTAGTGTGTTACAGTGACTATCATTTACATCCTTGTACTTGATTAAAATATTTTTTATTTGGTTAGTTTGTATGTAGATGTTGATGTTGATCGACGGTCTCTTGTTAGTTGAACCTTATTTAAACTCCTAAAGTGCCCAGATCCGCACAATTTTAATGCTTGCATTTTTCTAACATCCAATATATTATGTTTTGTAGATTTGAAAGAAAGATGACTGATATGTAGTCAACTCTCCAGAAAAGCTGAACAAGCAGAAAATAAAGCTTGCAGAGTTCACTTGGAATTTTAGTTTCAGTTTGTGTTGAAAATGTAATATTATTCACCAAAGTAATTTTCTGTTGTCGAGTTAAAGTGAATGTTGTGGTGTAATATTCTTCACAAAAGTTATTTGCTGTCATCAAATTAATATGAATGTACAGTGTTATACCACTGATATTGGAATTTACTTGATGTAATGCATATTTTCTTCTATATTGTTCATAATTCTTTAGTTTGAAGTTTGTGAATGTGTTGGGAATCAGTATCTTTGTTTTAAAATTGTACCAGATGTCAATCAAATTTAGAACTAATTAGTTATTTAAATATGTACACTCATTTAACTATTAAATACAAAGTATTTAATAATTAAAAATACATTAATATGTGATGACGTGTTACTCGAGTTAAACAAATGTGTTACTAGGGTAGTTTACGAATATCAATTATAGTGTTACAATTATGTTACTACTTGTGTTACTTATGCTAAGAATAATGTTAGCAATTGTGTTACACTAGTTACAAAAACATGTTACAACTTGGGTTGCTATGGTTATAAATTGTGTTACTGACATGTTTAGTAACACGTAAGATACATGTTACTAGAACATAATTGTAACACATTTTTCAGCCTACAGTAACAATAATTATGTGTGACAACAAACACCACTCAGTAACACGGCCTAATGGAACACATTTCAAAATGTGTTACTATGTGAGCTAGTAACATGTTTTTTGATTTATAGTAACACAAGAGCGTGTTACCAAAGCTCTGTCCTGTTGTAGTGCAAGAAAATTGTGAACAAGTACAATGGCGCGGAAAACCCCGAGACATGGTTCCTGATTACCTCAACACAGTGGGAATTTACAACGGAGGCTACGACGCCGCAATCCGTTTCTTACCCCTGATGTTAGAAGGTACTACACGCCTGTGGATTGACACCCTGCCAGAGAAAAGTATCCACAATTGGCAATACATGAATCGCTGCTTCACACAACACTTCTCATGCACGTACAAACGCCCAAAGGCTTATCCAAAGCTCTTCGTTGCACTCAGGAGATGAACAAGTCCAGTCGCGATTTCATCGCACGATGGACGGAGATGAAAAACAGTTGCGAGGGTGTCTCCGAGACGCAAGCTATCCATGCTTTCATGCAAAGTTTGAAGAAAGGAAACATTATGCATTACATCTTGTCAAGCCAAAGAATCACCACACTTGGAGATCTGCTTGACGGCGTAAACAACCTCGCAATTGCAGCAGACGACGCTCGTGCAGATGATGGAGACGCAAAGCTTGACATCTCCATCAACAACAGCGAAAAGCGGGCCAAGTCGACAAAGAAAAAAGCACAACCCAGTGACAATGTAGGCCCCTCAAATGAAGTAGCCTTTGCTTACAGCAAAGGCGGACAGAATCAAAGAGGAGTCCCGTGGAAGCAGAACAATGATAGCAAAGGCGGAAAGAACATCAAGGTCACATATGCCGACATCAAAGATCTCCCCTATACCTATCACAGCAAGTTTGGCAAGTGCACCCACACCAACAGCCAGTGCAGGATCAATGACGACATGAAAAAAGACCCCGAAGCTGGATATAGGGCAAGCAAGAACAACAAGCGCAAAGTCCGCAAAGAGGCAAAGACGGACGATAGCATCTCATGAGATCAAGGCGAAGAACCATCTAAGGCTAAGAAGAATAGCAAGTTCCCCAGAGTCAAAGAAAACTTCATCACTTTCTTGGCAACCCCTTCGGCTAAGAAGGAGAAGGCCATCTGGAAGGAACTCAATGCTACTATGCCAGCTGTTCCCCAATACGCAACTTGGTCCAAGGTACCGGTCACTTGGGATCGCAATGATCATCCAGATCGCATTCCCCAATACCCAGGGTACTCCGCTCTCGTCGTCAATCCCATAGTGGCAAATTGTCGGCTTTCAAAGGTACTTATGGATGGTGGGAGCAACATCAACATCCTGTACCTAGAAACCCTCAAACGCATGCACCTATCAGAAACCCAGCTCAAGCACAGCGACGTCAAATTTCATGGTATAGTCCCAGAACGGCAGGCAAACTCCGTTGGACAAATTACTTTGGAAGTCACTTTTGGCGAAGAGGACAACTACCGACAAGAAGAAGTATCCTTCGAGGTGGTGCCCTTCAAAATCGCCTACCATGCCATCTTTGGCAGACCGGCTTTTGCCACCTTCATGGCAAGACCATGCTATGTCTACAGCAAGCTCAAGATTCCTGGACCCAATGGCGTCATCACAGTAAGCGGTAGCTACAAGAAGGCGCGGGAGTGCGAGATGGGCAATACCGTCTTCGCAGAAGCTGTCATCAGCAAAGGCGAACTTGCAGGATACCTGAAGGAAGTCAAGCAGGAGCCTATGCCGGACGTAAAGAAGCCTCCAACTTCACACGACGTCACCTTCACAGCAGGTTCCCACTCCAAGAAGGCGAAAATTGATGACAAGGATGCTGAGAAGACGACGAACATCGGCACCACCCTCAGCGACAAATAGGAAGGCGAGCTCATCAAGTTCCTCCGTGAGAACCGAGACATCTATGCATGGTCTCCATCAGACATGCCTGGAGTCCCGAGAGAACTTTCTGAGCACTCCCTCAATGTCGCAAAAGACGCCAAGCCTGTCAAGCAAAGCCTTAGGCGTTTTGGTCCAGAAAAGAAAAGAGATATAGGACAAGAGATAGCGTGACTTACAGTCGCAAACTTCATAGAAGAGGTCATTCATATAGAATGATCCGCAAACCCTGTCTAGTACCTAAAAAGGACACGAAGGCGTTGCGCATGTGCATCGACTTCACCGGCTTAAACAAAGCCTGTCCGAAAGACCCTTTCGCCTTACCGCGAATCAACCAGGTTGTAGATGTCACTGAGGGGCAAAATTAGTATGCTTTTTGGATGCTTACTCCGGTTACCACCAGATTAAGATGAAGAAGTCTGATCAAATCAAGACTTCTTTCATCATGCCTTTCGGTACCTACTGCTACTTAACAATGCCTTTCGGGCTAAAAATGCAGGTGCGACGTATCAAAGGTGCATCCAAAGATGCCTACACGACCAAATCGGCCGTAACGTACACGCATATGTCGACGACATTGCAGTCATGAAAAAACGTGAAGACGATCTATTAGCCGATCTCAAACAAAATTTTGATAACTTGAGAAAGTACAAGATGAAGTTAAATCCGGGAAAATGCTTTTTTCGTGTTGCAGCAGGAAAACTCCTTGGTTTCATAGTTTCTGAGAGAGGCATAGAAGTTAATCCTGATAAAATAAAAGCCATCATGGATATCAAACGGCCTACATGCCTCAATGACATCGAGCGCTTAACATGATCAACAACTAATGTAAGCCGATTCATAAGCAGCCTTGGTGACAAAGCTTTACCCCTCTACCGCCTTCTCAAAAAGTCGGATAAATTCGAGTGGACAGAAGAAGCCGAAACCGCCTTAGCTCAACTGAAAGAGGCCTTAGTCAACGCACCAATACTCGCAGCACCAAGACCACAGGAGCAAATGCTACTATATATGTCAGCAACAAACTTGGTAATAAGTGCAGTCATAGTTGTCGAAAGACCAGTGGAGGGACAAGAAATCACCGAGCAAAGACCAGTCTATTACATAAGCGAAGTCTTCTCGGACTCCAAGCAAAGGTACCCCCACTATCAAAAGTTAGCATACGACGTATTTTTCGCCGCAAGAAAACTACGGCACCATTTTCAAGATCACTCCATCACAGTGGTGCGCAAAGCACCTCTTGGAGACATCATCAACAATGCAGACGCCACAGGATGCGTCGCTAAGTGGGGAATCAAACTAGCAACATTCGATATCCATTATAAACCACGAACAACCATCAATCCCAATCATTAGCCGATTTTATCGCCGATTGGACGGAGGCTATGGACGCAACGCCTTTGCCAGACTCTGAGTATTGGGTTTTACATTTTGACGGCTCAAAAATGCTCAAAGGCTCAGGGGCAGGTGTGGTGCTAACCACACCAAAAGAAGACAAGCTATGCTACGTTCTCCAAATTCAATTTGACGCCACAAACAATGTTGCAGAATACGAAGCCTTGTTGCATGGCCTTCACGTCGCTAAGGACATAGACCTTGCTACGGCGATTCAGATCTAGTGGCGCAACAACTTGACGGCACTTGGGACACCAAAAGCGCAACAATGGCGGAATATAGACACATAGTTGACGAATTCGGCAGATGCTTTACATGGCTTGAAGTCCGGCCTATCAAAAGAGAAGAAAACGAAGCCGCAGACGCCTTAGCAAGAATGGGATCATGAAGAGACAAATTTGCTAAGGATATATTCCTGGAACAACTGTACAAGCCTTCAATCAAAGGCGGAGACAGTGAAGACCCAAACTCGGTTAAGTCTGTAGCACTCTTAATGATAACGCCAGATTGGACTCAACCTTACATCAACTTCCTCGTCAATGGCGAAGTACCAGAAGACGAAGTGCTAAAAAGACAAGTGATACGCAGGGCGAAAGCCTATACAATCATCAAAGGAGAACTATACAAAAGAAGCACCAATGGGATATATCAGAGATGCGTCTCCCCAGAAGAAGGTCAAGAAATCTTGGAAGAAATACACTCCGGATGTTGTGGACATCACGCCTCTTCAAAAACCATAGTCGCCAAAGCCATTAGGCACGGTTTCTTATGGCTCACCGCAAAACAAGACGCGGAAGAGATAGTCAAAAAGTGCGCAGGATGCCAAAGCTACGCACGGCAACCAAAGATGCCGGCTCAAGAACTAAGAACAATTCCCATCACATGGCCCTTTGCGGTCTAGGGACTTGACATGGTTGGTCCATTCAGGACAGCCAGAGGCGGCTTAACACACCTACTCGTAGCAGTGGACAAGTACACAAAGTGGGTAGAAGCCAAGCCTATCAAAAAAGTATACGGGGAAACAACCACGAAGTTTGTCATAGATATCATACATCATTTCGGCGTCTGCCACAACATAATCACCGACAACGGGACGAATTTCGCCGTTGGAGAATTTGAAAAATACTGCGGCAGGAACAACATCCGGCTTGATTTGGCATCCGTGGCACACCCACAGTCCAATGGACAAGTCGAACGATCCAATGGCATAACTCTGCAAGGCATAAAGCCATGCTTAGAAGTACCATTACACATGGCAGCCTGAGCTTGGGTAGAATAATTGCCTGCCGTCTTATGGAGCATCAAGACAACACCCAATAGATCAATCGGCTATACGCCTTTCTTCCTTGTATATGGCGCAGAAGCAGTTCTTCCAACAAACGTTATACATGATTCTCCCCGTGTTGCAGCCTACGTTGAAGCAGACGCAGAAGAAGCCCGACAAGACGGCTTAGACCTACTCGAAGAAGAAAGGGATATTGCACTCCAACGATCCGCCATATACCAACAAGACCTACGAAGATATCACAGTAGGAGAGTAAGGCGAAGATCGTTTCGAGAAGGTGATTTGGTGCTCCGCATAGTTCAGAAAAAGTAGCACAAGTTATCCCCTACATGGGAAGGACCCTTCGTTGTCAACAAAGCGCTCAAGAGCGGGGCATACTATCTTGTGGACCTTAGAGATCTCAAAAAGAAGAAGAAAAAGGGACGCAAAAGGAAAAGAGGCGAAGAAGCGAAGCTCAGCGAGTCAAAACACCCTTGGAACATTGAGCAGCTACGTCCTTTTTACACTTAGCATATGTCTATGCTCATGAAATAAAAAGTCTTGGATTGCCAAAATTTACATTTGATAGTATTATACCTACCCATCCATCTTTTCTTTCCCAATGATCATATTCCTAAATTGAACATGTTAATTTTGTTTTGTTAACACGAATAACTAAGCATGACAAGTTCGGCTTACTGCCTTACAAAAATAAAAGTGCGTCCGTCTAAGACTTTTTCTCTGATTGTTTATGTTATGGGTTGCTCCACTAGATGTTCTATGCGCCCAAAGGCGGCACGGGTATTAGGTGTAACCAGATTGACTATGGTCCTGCTGCCTAACAAAGTGTCACCGTTTTTGTGGTTTCGCTAACATACGAAAAAACTAAAGACATAAACCAGATAATTCAAAGACGGACAACGAACATAGTCGCATAGCACAGTGCCATCAATACTTCAGTAAAGTACCAAAAGAGCATGCTATGCATCATAAGACAAACTTGTTCACATAAATATATTACAAGATTTCATGAATAAAACAATTTGTTCGCCTTAAGACTGAGGACTTCATAACACATCATTTTTTCTTTACTCTTGTGCAGGGGACTTAGAGAGCGCATCAGCTTCGCCTTCGGCTTGTGAGGTGGCAGTCTCCTCCTGCTCTTCGCCTTGGGTGCCAGTCTGCTCTGAGATTTCGTCTTCCGACGAGCTTCGTAGAAGTTCAGGCATGTCCTGGCGAGCATAGACCACCTTGGGGTTGATCTTGTCGGTCATAAAGGAGGCATAGCCCGTCACAGAGTTATAAACCGCAACCGGGTTGATCTCGTTGCCGTCAGCATGATGGGTTGGCAAGCATCGCACCACCCTCTTGATATCCATCTCGGGATGGTGTCCCATAACGTTTCCTAAGGCAAGTTTGGCATCTCCACGAGCGGCAGCACGAAGACGCTCCTCGGCGTTGCTGGCGTAGTCCTCAAGCAGAGGCACCATAGTCCTCAGGGTGGTTGCAAAAGGCAACTGCTTCGGGATCATTTGGCTTAACAAGCCTTTCCCGGCAGCAGTTTGGCGAGCAATTAGCTCGCCAAACTCCAACACAAGATCCAGGCGAGTGGCATCATCAACATCGCCAAGACCAGTAGGAGCTAAATCAAAAAACAAATAAGGAAAAAGCGAAAAAACTTGTTCAAAAGACGAAAGACGAAAAAGAAAGGCAGGAAACATACCAAGGATTTTGTCGTCCAAAGCTTAGATTTCGTCTTTACAACGCTCCAGATTGTCGTCAAGCTCTTGGATATGGAGCTCCGCCTTCTCAGATTTCATTTCTTTCCTGACGTCTTCGGCTTCTTGGCGAGCCGCAGCCAGTTCGTCTTTAAGACGTAACTACTCTGCCTCTGCACTCTCCTTAAGTGCCTTCATGCCATCCTCAGCCAACTTCTGGTTCTTCTAGATCTGCTTGAAGAGGGCCTCATTTTCACGCCTAACGACAGTAATGTCGCCAGACTCCTCAGCAGCTTGCTGGGCCTTTGCAAGCAGATCTGCAAAACATGTCATGTTATCATAGGAAAGGAGAAACTTAGGCAACCAAAGACAACAACCAGCAAGTAAAAGCCAGTAAGAGTATTACATACCAGCATCATGTTTTGCCTTATTCTTGGCGAACTTGAGCTCCTGCCGCTGCGCGACCAAGGAATTCCACAAGTCGCGGTTCAGGTCTTCGCCCTCCTGAAAAAATCACAGAAAAATGCAAGCACAAAAGGGTCAAGTAAAGTACACTTGGGGACTGGTCAACAATGATTATCAAATTCAAGGCCTTCACTTTGACTAAACACATTAGATCAAAGAGACGCCCGGGGACTGGGAATATGGATAAGGCGAAATGAAGTTTACCTTAACATGTTTCTTCAAAAGCCGATAGCCAGTTTTCATCTTGGCGTACAGCGCGTCGCAGTTGTCTTCAAGCCTGCGCACTGTAACAGTCGTGGTGATCGACTTAGGCGAAGAAGGCCCAGCAACCTCCTTTTCAGCAGCAATCCTTGCTGCGATAGAAGGGAAAAGAAATCCCTCGTCATCAAAGACTTCCTCTTTTATATCTTCGAAGGCATCATTAGCTGAAGCTTACGCCTTATTGGTTTCGTCAGGAACGAATGCCTTTGCGGTAGCAGCCGTCTTCTCAGCAATGTCCGTCCTCTCCATAATGACGTCCGGCATGTCGATGTCGGCTCTCACCTCCTGAGATGCAGGAGTCGGCATGCTTGCCGTAACCCTGGGCGTAGGAGGAGCGGCAGCTGACGAAGGAATTGGGGGCTTACCCCTTCCAGTCACCGTCTTCGCCTTCAGCTTGCCCGAAGGCTTAACCCTGAGAAAATACGAAGAAACAAGGCTTAGCAATGTCGCAAGAAAGAAGCAAAGGAGCATGATGCGAGACTTAGGCTACAACCACTTACACTTTTGAGGCATGGCGAAGGCGGATTCTTCATCGTCAACAAGGACGTCGTCGATAGCGCCGCCCTTGGGGATGGAGGAGACGTCCTCCTTCTTCTTCTTCTTTAGTGCAGCCTCGGTCAGTGTCGCTTTATCGGCACCAACCTTGCGCTTGTGCATCTTACCGCCGGTGGCAACATCCGAAGAAGGGGAAGAGTTGAGCTGACAAAAGAAAGATACTAGTAAGATTGATGTTAAGCCGAACAAATGCAAAACACGTAAACATACAAGGTAATCACCGGCGGCTGCTTGTTGATGGAGGTGTACATGGGAAAAGACTCGGTGAATTGAGTCCTCTCCTTGAGCAGCTTCTTTAATCGCATCAATAAGGCGTTGTTCGTTAGGTCGTCTTTGGAGACGCGGAGAGGATCATCCCGATTACCGTTGTGCGTACACAGCAGGTCTTTGTTTTCCCGGAGAGCCTGCACCCGCCTTTTGAGCCAGCACAGAATCGTGTTTGTGCCAGTGAGTTTCGGCTTCGCCTCTATCGCCATGTACTCGATCCGTTTCTAGATGAGCTGGAGGTGTGCGGGCAGGACTTTCTCTGGCTTCTCGTCCCACGAGAAGCGAGGAGAAGCGGCAGCTTAACAAAACACGGAGGCCTATCGTCTTCCCCGCGGGAGTTATATCTGAGCAGTAGAAAAAGGTGTTCGTCCAGCTACGGACATAGTCTACCTTGGGAACCTTAGGGTACCAGGCCCTATTTCTACGCAAGTTAAGGCTAACGGTGCCCAAAGTGAGCAGCTCGTCGCTTTCTGTCTGGCGTTTACAGTAAAGCAATATATAAAGAAATCTAAGCTAGGTGTAATTCCTAAGTAGCCTTCAAACAAGGCTTGGAAACCAGCTAAGTACAAGATACTATTGGGTCCTAGGTTGTGCGGCTGTAAGACGTAATAATCCAAGACTGAGATGAAGAAAGACGACGGCGGCAGAGCCATGCCGCGATGCAAGTGGGGAATTAGGATTACCCGCTCATCTGAAGGGGATCGTGTGCAGAAAACAAAAAATTTCCTAGCAACGATATCCTTAGACTAGCAAGATCTACACTATGCAGATATAGAAGTACGGAGGAGATCGAAATACATACCCTCTTAGACCGAATATCGGGGATTACGCTCGCGCACAAGCGTTGACGACGAAGACGACGTAGCCGACCTCTAGGTCGCGAAGAACTCGGCACGACGAAGACGACGAAGATGACCTCGAGTCGGGTGGAGGAAGTAGGCCTCCGAGTACCGCTAGCGCAGCACCTCGCAGGGCGTTACACACATACGGTGGAGACGACGGCCTCCGAAGCTCCAGTCCAGGACGAGCAGCGGAAGACTTGGACCGGAACACCAGCAGCGCGGCAACGGGCTATGGTGGAAGAGATCCCCCTTCTCTACTCGGCGCAACTCCGACAAAGGGAGTCACGAGATCGAGAGAGAATTAGGGAATTAATTGGTGAATTAAAAGGCCAGGGGTGCCCCTTCTTATATAGGCTCCCGGGGGGAGCCAACCTTGCCAGCCAGGCAATGTGGGACTATCCCACATGCCTGATGCGGCTAGGACAAGTGCACCGGCCCTAGGTGTGCCCCATTTGGCCCACCTAGGCCGGCCAAGCCTCCCCACAAAATTCCCTTGACGGTTCCCCCCCCCCCCCCATGGGCCTTCCTTCCACCAGAAGGCCAATTTAGGGAAATCAGCCTAAATAAATTCAAAAATAAATATATAAAATCATATTTAGACATTAATTACATTAATTAATATCAAACATATTATATATAATTTATTCTAGCTCCGAAAACTCTTTCATCGCTGCCCGATCTCCATCAGACCATTTCCGGGACGTTCCCGGTGATCTCTTTTCTTTTCGGTTGTCTTATCAAAACCCCTTAAGTGTGTTACCCTAGCGGCTCGATATAATAACAGACATGATCGAGACTCCTCTCCGATCAATGACTAACTCGTAGGCCTGGACCCCATGAATTAATCTGTGTGATGTAACGAATGACTTTCATCTATCAAACCTGGACGTCTAGTCTTAAACCCTTTGTCATGGCGATACTTAGCGTGTCCGAGCATCATTCTCAGATATCTCCATACCTAGCATGATCTCGTTACCGACATTGCTATCTTCTACTTGTCTATGATATTATGTCAGCTGGTGACCTAGTCACATGTTTGCAAACTCATTTGACATAATCTCACCGAGTGGGCCCTAGAGTATCTATCCGGCTATGCGGACTGACAAATCCCGTTGTTGACCCCTCGTCTCAACTACTCCCTTCCGATACCCAAAAGTATCACCGTTATTGTCACACTAAATAAGATATGACGTTTGGTGCAATCAAAGTATCTTACAGGAATAACAACAAGGCGTAATGACTATGTCCTATAAATACTGGGTATGTCCATCACATCGTTACACCTAACGATATGACTTCCATTGCCGACCGGCGCCATGCCCTATGATCGGGAAACCTCGATCATCAATCGCGCAACGAAACTAGTCTTAGTAGAGGCTACTAGGGACCTGGTTGTTTATCTACCACACCTGTATTAATGTTTCCGCTTAATACAGTTATAGCATGGTATGAAACATATAATGAACGATTGGGATATTGCCAATAAACTATGTTTATTAAGTGCCTCTGGGGCATATTCCCTTCATCGTCGCCTTTGGGAGCCGGAGTGGCGTGCTCGAAAGCCGAACGCCACTTGCAGATTGCTCGAGGAGGTAGGAGTCCTTAACGCTCCAGCTCCACCAGATCGTCCTCGGTGATGGTTGAGGGGAGCCAGTGGCGCGACGAAGAATCGTCCTCCTCCTCGGCGCCGACGGTGGCAGCGTCGCCCGAATCAATGGGCATCTTTTCCCCAGAAAAGAGCCTGATTATGGGCTCCGCGAGCAACGCCTCCGTGGCGGTGCCCGAGGAAGATGCGCCGCCATTCGCGGATCCCTCCGTCGGGCTCCTCGCCGTAGTCATGGCCGCCCTTGCCGCATCCTCCTCCGTCGCCGAGCGCGTTGCCGCAGAAACTATGGTTTGCTCCATTGGTTTTGTGTGTGGGTGTGGGGATGAGGTGCTCGGGTGCGCAAGAGAGAGAGAGAGAAAGGGCTCAAGCGCGAGGAGGAAGATGAACAGAGAAATGAAGCAGTGATTCGTTTTCGAATTACGGGAAGGGTATTTATGGTCCGCCCCACGATCTCCGCAACGTTTAGATTCGCACCGCTCGATCCGGCGCCACGTGGAGCGGAGAATTGAGGGAGCCGTTTTCCTTCTCCCGTAAGTCTCGGGTCGTGCGCGGGAAAATTGCAATGAGTAGATTTGGCCTAGTCAATAGTCTAGACTGTCATGGATTGAACATTGACAAGACTTGACCTCAGCCTGACGAGGAATCTTTTTCTCTGTCCATCAGTTGACAAATTATTCGGCTTGTGTACCCATAAGTGCAACAGTCGTTTTGGCTTATTAGAAAGTCGTATCCTCAGTTATATAGTGAATGGTTCAAGCTCCGCAACAGTTCATCAAGAAGCCGAAGACGAAAGTTTCGTCGTGAAGACTAAGACGAACAAGCTGGAGTGCTCCAATCTTTCCGGGGACTACTGTGGAGGATATACCAAACGGGTGTGCCGACCACGTGGGCTAAGACAGCTTACCAGGGTGGCCCAAGAGGTGATAAGGTCTTCGGCTTATCGGATGGCCCAGTAGGCTGAAGCGTAAGAGAAGGCCTACACGCTGAGCAGGATCCAGACGAGACGACGTTCGCCTTAGAGAACAAGTTAGCGTTTATCCCGTGTTAGTTTAGGACTCCTAATATAAGTCGATTAGCCTATTCTTATAGGAGAAGGCATTGCATGCCTCATGTTTTCCTCAAGGGACACGACTTACAACCTACATTGTAACTTGTACACATATTCATATCTAGTGAATTATAGCAGCACGTAGGATCTTGTTACCGCTGCAAGGTCTGAAGCTGGGTAACCCTTATGTGCAATCCCGATCCTATAACTCGCCATGCCTTCCCCTCTCTTTATCATTGGAGCATGACACCTCCTTACGTGTCTAATAATCCAATAACCCGACATATACACTAATAGAAAAGGTACGTGGCATACGTGGCTAGCTAGGAAGTTAAAGTTCATTAACATACGTGATGGAAAGGGAAGTGGAATTTTGTTCCTGTTTGAAATAGACACACTGTTTTCTCAAAAACAAATGGACACACTGTCGTCCGTGTGTTAAACGGGCCGGGGGAGCTGTGACCCGCGCGATTTGATGGCGAAGTAGCCCGGCTGGTCCGGTGGTTTCAGCTGTCAATTCAACCACCACCGTCCAACACGTACTTTCGGCACTTCTCATTTTCCTTTCCCTCTCACGCTTCCTATTACCTTTTGTTTTTCAAGGATGAGTCTCCGTGTCCAAGAAATTTTACACTGTAGCAAAAGAGATCACATGGTTCCAGGGAGGAGGAGGTAGGATAGTAGATTCACAGTAACTTGTGAAGTAGGAGTAATTTGGGCATCCACACATGAAAATGGAGCAGAAACTTTCCCTTTTTTCACGAAAAAATAACAACATAACAAAAATACGGAAACGGAAACAGAAATTTTGAAATAGAAACGGAAGCGGCACTGCGTATTCCGGCGGACTAACCATGGAAACGAAAATTTCGTTTCCAACGGTGCGGAACTTTTTCTACGCGGTGCAGAAGCCAAAGGCTTCCCTTCTTTCTGGAAAAACACGAGACATATGGTTTGCTAGGCACCTCTAAAATAGAGATGATGCTTAAAAAAATTGGTCTACTTTTGTAAACACCACTCTAACACCCCCGCAATATAGATGGTCTAATATGGATGTGATGTTTTTTACTGAAAGGAGCAAATATTCTTGATTATAACAAATATATTTTAAAGGGGTAAAATAAATCAAAATCAATTATGGTTTACAAACAGTCATTTATTGTTCATACATAAAGTTTCTTGGACAGTAGAACTTTTTGTGGCTTGCGTACAAAATACAAATTTCGGTGCTTTAAATTACTTTTCATCAGACAATATTTTTGCCTCATATATTTTCTCATAAGACATTTTGAAATACGTTTTTGGGACAGTGAAAGCATCTCCAAGCCAAAGCTGTTATCCGGTCTAGGACGGTCTATTGTTTCTCTTCAGCTCCACCTTTTAACTGAAAACGGATTGAAAGAGCCATACACTAGAAGGAATTATCTACTTGATATCTACTGAATATACTCTTTCTCAGAGCACGATCTTCAGCCTTCTTTCGCAATGCAGATGGTGCTGCTGAAATAGTTTTACATAATGATAAAGGGGCTCCATCGGCAGGTGGTTATTGGCTCGTCCCTAATTTTCTTGATGCGACAAAGGCTGAAGCCATGGCTTTGATTGAGGAAATTGGCTGCTCTTTGGTTATAATTGAAACTGATTGCTTAGAGCTTTGTCGAGCTTGGAGTTATTGAGTCATGGGTCCTTAATTCCACTATTCTGGCACATTATTATTTTTTATCATCTAGCCTTGATTCTGCTAGAAGATTCAACACTGCAACCCGGGAAGCAAATTTGGGGGCGCGTAATTTAGCTCGTTATGTTTATGATTCAAATTCTTCTTATTTTTAGGACTGCGGTCTCCTAGTTTTACTGTGCCTGATGTATCCTTATTTGATTTGCAATAAAGTGCACCATAATGGCTTTTCCTTAAAAAAGAAAACCAGACTTAATTTGCACGGTTGAAAGAATGAGTGGGGGTGGGGATCCTCTCTCAATCTCGAGCTCTAGAGAAGCTTCCTGCGCTAGGATGGTTAGAAAGTGGTTGTATCTGCAGCCCAGCAGAATTAATCAATTTAGATTTGACATTGGTGTTTTTTATTTAGTTGAAAATATTTTCTAGTGGGCAATAGACAACGATTCCTGTTAACAGCAAGATGTAGGTGGTGACTTTGTCACTTTCAAAACCGTAAGCTTGTTTCCTAAAACAAAAAATCGAGACCTGCAAAATAAACTGTGCTGGGTGAAGTTTCTGCTGTGCTAGTGTCACCTCCAGCAGCCGAGTTGAGAATCGAAGAATAATCGAGTCCAAGACAGGACCAAGAGGAAGAGAACACACCCAAATCTGTCTAGCGCCACGGCAGTCAGACAGACAGCACGGCACGAGTGCATCGATCGCCCCCGCACGTCGCCCACTCCCGCCACGCCTTTTCTCTTCTCTCCGGCGCCACCTCCCATTCCCTCCCTCCGTCCGGTCAAACGGCTCTCCACTCCGAACCCCCTCCCCTCCCTCCGCTGCGCTCGGCTTCCATGTCCGCCGACGAATCCGGTAACACCCTCTCGAGCTTCAAAACTACGGCCGCCCCCACCGTACGCCGATGATGTCTACTGTATTTACTTACCCGTTCGACCATTTCTTTCTTTTTCCCCGCACGCAGCGGAGCGGCGGCGATCGGAGGCGGTCGCGTGGCTGCGCGCGCTGCTCGAGGGCTCGGCGCTGCCGCTCCCGCCGCCGCGCGCCTCCGACGACGACCTCAGGGCCGCGCTCGCCGACGGTGCGCTGCTCTGCGCCGCGCTCGACAAGCTCGTCACGTGCCCACGCGACCAGGTAGGCCATCGGCCATCCACCCTTCATGCATACACGTCTCCTGCGCCGCGCGCGCTTCTCCCCTGTGCCGTGCCCAGTCGTTGATCGCCGCTAGCTGATATGTACTGCCGCAGGACGGACCGGCGGCGGCGGCGTCTGATGTGGGGCGGTTCCTCGCGGCCGCGGAGCGGATGGGCCTTCCCACCTTCGCCCCCTCGGACCTCCACACGGTATGTAAAAAGTCTTTCTTTCTTCGTCGAATCGGTGGTCGGTGTTCGTATTCTTGGATTGATTACCGTTGACCCGTCACCCGGAGAAATGGACTGCTCCGATAATTGTGACGTCGATTGCTGTCAGGTAGATAGAGGTTTCGCGTCCAACGAGTTAGGACTTCGTTTTCGCTCTAGGTTGCCTTGCCGGTTGTCGTTGTGTGGGCAACTGACAGATCAATCTCTGTCCTTTTCCAACTTAACTGGTAGTGGATGCTGATTGTGGTTTAACGGCACGTAGCCTCCAACTCCTCAACGAGAAAACTTTTGGTCTGAGCTTCAGATTCAGTCTGGTTGTGAGATGACGCGGTAAAATGTTTTTGGGAGAAAACAATGGAGTGAATTGTCGTCTATACTTAGCGCGGGGTAGTCTTATGTGCTAATGGTGAACTTAATATGGACAATTCTCGTTTATCGTTGTACAGATCACATGCTGCCTGAATCGTTGGCTGTTTAATGCTGAGGTTAATATAAGATATTTTAGTGCCCCAGTGTTTAATGTGTTGCAGACTTGCAGTATTATGCAATTCTTCTCACAATAATTGTTGTTCGCTGTGCAACTGTGCCAAGGAACATGTGTGTTCCAGTTCTTTTTGCAATAACAAGCTTTATCTCCCTGGTATAAATCCCTTTTCCTTATCGACATTATTGGCATCAATTTAGGGGCCAGTGTCAGCTGTGGTCGCCTGTGTTCTTGCACTAAGGGATCAGTTTGTCCCCCATGCTGGGGAAGACATGAATTGTAGCCTACCACAAAATGGCAGGACGCACAGCATGGAATTTCCCAGAAGGGAGAATGGTCAGGTCAAACAAAATTCTGAAGTGAGAAGCAAACAAATGGACACAGTGCAACAAAAGGTCTCCAAAAGTCCGGCTTCGTCAGGTGAGATCTATTTTACGTGTTCAAAGCTTTGGGCAGGGGATTAGCAACGAGAATTATGAATAACCAGCGAGGGTATGCTCAGTGATCAGTGTACTACATAATAGAGCTGTTCCATTATTCCTGATTTCCTGATGATCGAAATATAGAAGAAGTAATAACTAAACTATCACGGTGTACTACTGAATTGATCTAGGTCGATTTAAACTCTTTTTTTTTGCGCTGAGGATTTATACATTTTGATCATTACAGTAGAGCACTAAATCTATACTCTTAAGATATGGAACATGTTCAGTTATCAGTTAAACTTCTTTGTTTTCTTACTATAGAGCCATTATCTTCTGTGCCACGGCCCGAACTATCTTCTATATCACGGCATTCTGGACGCAATTTTCATGAAGTCTTCCAACTTAGGCAAGGAGGTTATTCTGATCTGCCAAGTTCTAAAATTTCAGAGATGGTGAAATCCACCAGCATGGATGTAAGTGCTGGGTAGTACAATGTACTTGTTAGAATTATTTTAGCATCAAATTTTATTTTAATTCTCTGCATCGTAAAATTAATATTGCAGAATGCCCCTACGCAGTCACTTTTGAGTGTTGTGAATGGCATCCTTGATGAGGTTATTGAGAGGAAGAATGGAGAAATTCCTTATGTAGGCTATTCAAAAGCAATGCAGTTAGTTTATTGCTTTCGTACATTCTGGTATTTCTTGTTTTAAACTCCTATCATCCTCTGGAATATGAAGACAGTGTTCTTTGCACAGCATATCGCTTGCTTGGTGAGAAGGATCGTACTGGAAATTGAACGACGTATTTCTACACAGGCTGAGCATATAAGAAATGTAAGTACTTATGCACACTTATTTCTCAGATTGTACTTGTTGTAACTGTTACTTGTATACAGCAAAACAACCTTATGAAAGCACGTGAAGAAAAATATAAATCAAGGATAAGAGTGCTAGAAGCACTAGCAAGTGGGAACGGTGGGCAAGTACAAAGCTCAAGTGCAAAAAATGATAAAGCACATGTAAGTGTTTGGAACAGTGATCTTGATATCAACCTAAATAGCTGATCTCCTTCATTATATTGTTTTCTAAATTATTTTCCAGGTTGCTGCAGACCCTGTGCAACAGATGAAGGTTTGTTTCTCATCTAGCTTCGGTTACTTCCTCATATACCATTATTTAATTACTTACATATGTTTCTCAGAATTTAAAATTGTAGCTACCTTTTCCCATCAAATCTTCCATTTGATGTCAACTCTATATTTTCTCATTCAATTTTCGCAAGAGAAATACATTCTGTGAGAATTGGGACATACAAAACCGTTGCTTGTCATTGCATTAAGAAGGAAAGAACCCGAGAGTTTGAATTTCTGGATACCAGGGATAATAGAAACGTTTGACTGCTTAGCAAATATGGAAATATCACATTGTACACTGGATCAGGTATCCTTTGTTGCAATTTTGAACATGTATGATATATGTCCAATGTTGGGCTTTGCACAGAGAGATCAAAAGTTTGGACCAGATTTTTCTGTTTCGTGAAAAAACCCAATGGTTCACTAACCTGGTCTTACCTGTCAAGTCTAGTTGGATCTAGGAGAAAAAATAAAGTTGAGGGATGAAAAATGAGAGTAGTGATGAAGTGCAAATTTGGGACTAGAAGTGCTCCAGTGCTTTCCGGAAAAACAAGTTGCACGAATTTTAAAGCGCATCGACGGCTATGATTAGGTTCATAAAATGATTTTAAGTGGAGTACTAACCAAGTGAGATTAGCTCCCTTAATCCCCATCCCTAATCACAGCCATCGATTTGCTTAAAAATTCGTGCAACTTGTTTTCCCGGAAAGCACCAGAGCATTTCTCTTTTGGGACATATTTGGTCGAAACTGCAACTATAGTAGTATCACCTCGTCCAAAATTTACTCATAAGACAATGATGCTTAATAAAAAGATCATCTTTGTGCAGATGGAGAGAGATAAACTTCAAGAGAAAAGGCGTTTAGTTGAGGAAGATCTGACAAATTTGATGAAGGACAAGGAAAGTGTAACTAGATTGACAAAGGATAAGGAAGAAATGGCTAGATTGTTGAATGACAAGGAAGACATAATTCGATTGATGAAAGAGAAGGAAGAAATGGTTAGGTTGATAAAGGAGAAGGAAGATATGGTTAGCTTGAATAAAGGCAAGGATGAAGAGAGAAATCAAACGGAAATTGAACCTACAGCTAAGCCAATTATGTATAAGGATGCTGAACTCATTAGTTTGATGAAGGAGAAAGAGAAGAATAAAGATACGATTATGAGATTAAGGTTGCAACTAGAAGCTAGCAAATCATTATATGAAGAGAGCCACAGCATGTTAGAGTCTAAGAAGGAAGATGTACTTAAGCTTATGAAGGATAAGGAGAACAGTGCCAATGTAATATCACAACTCAGACAAGAGCTTGCCGCAGCGAGAAGATCACATGATACATGCATTCAGGAATTGAAGACAACAGCTTTGCAGGAAAATAGGGAATTAGAACATATGATAAAGGAAGTAGAGCTAAAGCTGGAAAACTCTACTAAGAGAGGAAGATATCTTGAAGACTTGTTGGAATCAAGAATCAAATCTTGGGTGGAGAAGGAAACAATGCTGAACCAATTTATAGGTCTACAAATACAGAATGTTCAGGTATTGTTTGGTTAAACAATTTCCAATATATGTTTCTAATAACAATTGATGAAGTTGTCAATTTAAGTTGAAACTTCTCCCCTATCAGGATTTGAGGTTATCTTCTGTTTCCATTAGGCATGAAATCCAAAACTGCCAGAAAAGATGGTCTGATGAACTTAGTGGCCTTGGTATGAACAAATGCAACGAATAACTAATAGATTTGTTGTAGTTATTACTCTATAACTTACATTTTGATGCATTTCTGCAGGACAAAGCCTTAAGGTATTGACGAATGCTGCAGAAAACTATCATGCTACTCTTGAAGAAAACAGAAAATTGCATAACGAGGTTCAGGAGCTAAAAGGTGGCTATGGATGCACCATCTATATTTACATGCTGAGCTTATTATTGTGTCAACTTTCTAAGAGTTTTGTCTTGTTGATCAGGAAATATCAGAGTCTATTGCCGGATAAGACCTTTTCTTCCTAATGAGGATCATAAGTCTAGTACAACTGAATTTATAGGTGACAATGGTGAGCTAACTTTAGCAAACCCTACAAAAATCGGAAAAGAGGGGAGCAAGTTGTTTAAATTTAACAAAGTTCTTGGCCCCACTGCTTCTCAAGGTACAAATGAAAACGTGGCCTGCACATCTTCAAGGATCATATATGTTCAGTGGAAGTATATAATGTGTGTTGATTTATTTATTTATGTAGATGAGGTATTCAAGGACATTCAACCACTAATTAGATCTGTCCTTGATGGCTATAATGTTTGCATTTTCGCATATGGTCAAACTGGATCAGGAAAAACCTACACAATGGTACGAATGTCTCCCTACAAGAATCTTCTATTCGGTACTTTGTGAATTATAACCATTATTTATTGGCAGTTATGATGTTACAACCTGTTTATTGTGCCTTTTAATCTGTATCACAGACTGGACCTGAAAATGCAACCGAGGAGGAATTGGGTGTCAATTTTAGAGCTCTGAATGACCTATTCCTTATATCGCGCAACCGTGGAGATACAGTCCTGTATGATGTTAGTGTTCAAATGATTGAGATATACAATGAACAAATTCATGATCTTTTGGCGAGCAATGGTTCAGAGAAGAAATATCCTTTTGTCCATAAGCTTATGTTGATAGTTGATGATATTCACCTATATTTGTCATGCATATTGATATTTTTGCATGTGATGAGTATGCATACACTACGATGTGTTGGTTAACAGATCAATTATTGTAAAAAGAAGTATTACTGCAACTTAAGAACTGGCCTAGGCCTGACTATAAGCTAGACTGATCTGCTGATTTACTTCAAATGTGTTAAGGAGTATTAGTATATGTCTAGGAGTCTGTATTAGTCTAGATTTACTTTCTTTTCTCAAGTCATTGTGCGTGACATGCTTTTCTCTTGATCGAATTTCGGTCTGTGTCGGTCTTCTTCGGTCGACTCTATCTTTTTTGGCTTGACTCCATTGGGCAAATATATAGTACACATGACTTGACAATCTAGACTAATACGGTCTCCTAGACACATACTAATACTCCTTAACAGAATGAACATGGGTAGAAACCTGGAACTTGGTTGGATATCTCTTTACCGCCCTTAATGAAACACTACTTATCTGTCCATTTTGCAATAATACACCCTCTTAAACCTCCGGAAGATTGCAAATTGAAGTGATGCAAAGAACATACTCTTATTTTCTTTAACTTGCACACACTAGGGATTTCGAATGGCAGCCATCCCAATGGGCTTGCTGTTCCTGACGCAACAATACATCATGTCAACTCAACTTCTGACGTTATTGAGTTAATGAGAACAGGACTTGGGAACAGAGCTGTGGGTGCGACAGCACTGAATGAACGAAGCAGCAGATCTCACAGGTTAATATTACTGTATCAAATTTTAGAAGAGATTTTTGATTCTATTTTAAAAAAAGAGACTCATTTTGATTATTTTTCAGTGTTGTCACTGTAAACGTTCAAGGTGTAGATTTGAAAACTGGAGCTACGTTGCGCGGGGCACTCCATCTTGTTGATCTTGCTGGAAGTGAAAGGGTGGACCGTTCTGCTGTCACAGGCGATAGACTCAGAGAAGCACAACACATTAATAAATCTTTGTCTGCTCTTGGAGATGTTATATTTTCTTTATCACAGAAGACTTCTCATGTGCCGTACCGGAACAGCAAACTTACACAAGTCCTGCAAAGTTCATTGGGTGATTATCTTTGCTCATTAGCTATATACATTGTTTTACATGTTTTACAATTTTAACTTAAAAAGATTCATCTGTAGGTGGCCATGCAAAGACCCTGATGTTTGTGCAGGTCAATCCAGATGTCTCATCTTATGCAGAGAGCTTAAGTACTTTGAGGTTTGCTGAAAGAGTTTCTGGAGTGGAACTAGGTGTTGCAAAGGTGAATAAAGAGGGGAAAGATATCAGAGAATTTAAGGAACAGGTGATTTTGCTAACTTCTTTTAGGGACTAACTAATTTAATGTTGATACAATGGAAACAGAAATTTATAACCGATTTCTGTTGATCACATACATTTTAATATCCTTCATGTGGTAGTATACAACTATGCACCTGCAGAACATGATAGATGGTGTTGGCAATGGAACTTACATTTGGCAGTTACTACCAATTTACCAGAAGGTGCTTTCATATATCATTTGATTTTTCTAAAATTATTTTTCACCCTGCAGCTCTCACTGCTGAAAGATAAAATTGCAAAGAAAGATGAGGAAATCAACCAGCTACAGACTCACACTCCAAGGGTTATGACAGGCAAACGTGCTGATTCCTTACTGAAACATTCATCCTCCTCCCCAGGCATATCATCTATGGGAAGTAAAATCCAACATCGAAGAACGGCATCTGGTGGGAAGGCACTGGGCTTTGTCAGTAGGGGTTCCGATGCTGATACCTTCTCTGAGATTAGTGACAGGCATTCTGAAGCTAGTTCTATGCAGTCTGTTGATGATATCCAGCAGCAGGGAGAGATAATGGTACTTTCCAAGCTCTCTGAAGATGAGATGGGTCCAAATTCAGCTCATCCTGAGCTTGGCTATTTCGGTTACGCTGATTCAGAGGGGAGGTTAAGCGATATATCAGATAGTGGCCTATCCATGGGTACAGAAACCGATGGTTCAGTAAATAGCATGGCAGAGTTTTCTCTCTTCCAGGAGCAGGAAAAAATAGCTAGCACATGGAAAGAACAAAAAAGGGCACCCAACACGCCAACAGATCAACTGTAAGTACTTCCAGCTGTCTTCATAGCATCATCAATCTCTGGTTTTATTGTACTGTAGTTTTCCCTTTGTTACTAACTTTTCCATTTTTAGGAGTATCATTCATCTACCACCTGAAATGCACTGTTAGTTAGGATAAGTACAGCAATCCATGTGACTGGAGTGCATGAGTAGGCTCTATGGTGTCAAAAGTTATACAAATGTTCCCTTATGCCTCGTTTGGATGTTTATATTGAAGCTGGATATTAGACATTCGACAGCTTTTTGTCCCGAATATCTGAAAAAAAGTTGTTTGGTAGTGCTAGATATTCAGCCTAGCTATTCACTCTCGATATCGAGGCATCGCTCACCAAGGCAAAAAGAAGGCTAGCTAATGTCGAGGTGTTCCCCTCGACATCGTGAGATATTCGCACCGCGAGTCCGCGAAGCGGTACGCCAGACGCCGACCATCTGTTTCCTCCCTCGTCTTCTCCCCGCTCAAGGTCGTGACCTAAGCGGCGACCGGAGGCGCTGCAGGTAGACCCGCCTCCCGCCCCCTTCCTCCTTACCGGCAACCGGCGGCGCAGGTAGGCGTGGCTCTGTCCGTCTTCCAGCCTGAACTCCTCCTTCCCGGCGCCGTCTCTCCTCCCGTCACATCTCTACAGGTAGGGTTCGGCTGGACGAGCTCCGGCGGCCGCCGCTGGTCGTGCGTGGTCGTGCGCAAGGCGGCCTTGAGCACGTCGTGCGAGCCTAGAGGTGGAGCAAGGCGGCCTCGAGCACATCGTGGGCTAGAGCGCGCTCGCTTTGCTCGTGCTAGTGTCAAATCTGTTCCGCTGGTCAGTTCCTGCTGAACTTCTCTGTGGTGCTAGCTGAAAATTTGATCAATGCTATGGTTCGTGTTAGTGCTAGTGCCAACTGAAGAAGCATGCTCGATGCTCGTGTATTTGTGCTGGCCGAGTAGATTAGAGTGGCTTTCTTCTGTATATCGCTCCCAATCTTGCTGTTTATCTCAAGCACTCAACCTGTTTGTTGTTTCGATCAAGAGACTGGTTGTGGCCCGCAATTCACAAATGAATTAGAAGAGGGACAATGGTGGGATGTCATTGGGATGTTCCGTACAATATGGGCATGGATATTGCATTCATCATTTTTATACCATCCAAACACCATGCGACATTCAATCTCAATATCTTGTGTGCATTCGAATATCTAACTCATCCAAACAGAAAATATTGATATTCAGTCTCAATATCAATATCCTGCATATTGGACATTCAACCCAATATAATATCTAGCCTCTCAATACAAACATCTAAACGAAGCATTAGCCTTTTTTTTATGTGTTTGAGAAAAATAAAAATATGTCCCTTAGCCTTTTGCCTTGCCTATTTTTCATTTGTTAGCACTCATTCAGTCATTCTTCCTCATACAGACGGAAGGTGGCCACTCGAGTTCAGAAGGCAGCAACACCAAAAACAGCAGCATCTTCGAGCCTGTGGCCCAGATCAAGTGATTCTCCTCCTATATCTCCAAGTAAGCTCACTTGTCAATTGTCGGTGTCTTCTTTGGAATTGTGTGTCACACACAAGAGATGTGGGTACTGTTTTGGGGTGCAACTAAATCAGCTGTTCTTTAGGATCTACTCCCTGCGTAACAAAATGTAAGTCGTTCTGGTAGCTAAATTTGAGCTACCAAAACGTTTTATATTTTGATATAGAGAAAGTACATATCTTAGTAAATGAATAATTAAAATATTTCTACAGTACATATTATACTTGAATATTTATAGTCGACAGTTTTTAGGTCGAACCTCTCATGCTAGGCCTCGTGATGTATGAGGAGTTTGAGGCTGAGAGATGGCTGTTCTCGTCTCTCTCTCGTCTCCTATATGGTACGCTACAGTAGTCTAGCCTATGAAAGCATTTTCTTAGAATACGCAATTACATGCGTTTAGGTGCATGTTTGAGAAAAAATGGTTGGATCTCTCTTTTCGCGTATAAAAACATTCTGATTTGCCCATATATCAGCTAAACTCATGGGATTCTGCTTGATCCGGCGTCGGGGCCGGGGGGGGGGGGGGGGGGGGGGGATGACCCTGGTAACACACTGAGCTCTATTTTGGTACTACCTTGAACTAAAACCACGACAAGAATTATGGAATGGAATAGTTATGTAGTACAGTAATACCATATTTCAGAATGTTCCACTGAGCGCTCAAAAGAAGTGCAGATTTTACACTTGAAGAAATTAAAATTAGTACTCACGATCCAACATAATTTCCTAATCTATAGAGAGCACGCCATGAGTGTTGTTCCACTTCAAGTTATATGTACGTCATGAACTATAGCATATGCGGTAACTGTAGTTCAAGAACCATAGTAGATTTAGTTATGTTATATTTCTGGGAGGTTATCCTCAAGAGTTTGAGTTTGAATGGACAGTCAGAAACATACTTTGAGTCTTAGGGGGGTCATTCAAGTGAGTCCTACAAAAGTAACAAAACATATGCACATTTCTGTTAATTAAAGGTCTTCTCCCGTACCTATGGTATATTTCTCCCTACTGTACTAGTATTATATCTCCTTCGATCCGCATCGTCTCCTGTCTCGTTTGTGCAGTGTTTACCCATTTGTGAACTAAGATTCATATCAAATATTTAGGGTAAAATTAAATTAACTGGACTTAAAATGACCATTCATGCAATACAACACTCAACCATAAACATCACCAAAGAATGACCTTACGGGAAGTTTTCAAATATATCTATATATGCATATACAGTATTCCAAGTGTTTAAAAACGATTTTGTTACAGTGTCAGCAAGCACCCGAAGAAGCACAATCACACGAGCAACATCCTCACCAAGAACCTCAAATACTCCAAAGCGATGGAATTAGCTCAAGTTTGATGCATTTCTTCCAATATTCTTGTTCCTTCATCTACAGCAAATTCAGAAAGGAGTTCTAATCTGATGGCTGCTTAGTGATGCTGCTCTCTGTATGCTTCTTTGGTCAATTGATGATCTTGCATCAGTTTGGTTTTTTGCTCTCTTCTTTTGTAGAGAGGATGTAAATGGTAGTGTACATATCATACTACTACAACAAAATATTGTTGGGTGTTAAATAGAAGAAATAAACTTGCAGTGCAGTTGTTGTCATCGTTGTTGCTTCTGAATTTTCCTTTTTGCGAAATGTAAACAATTCCAACAATTGATCATAACAAAGTACACAATTACTTTACTTCTCTAAAAATTGGATGTTTTAATTATGTACTTAAAGACGTTGAATGTTCTTATCTTTCACCGCTACAGCATGCCCCTTCAAATCACAGAAAAAAAACCTGTTGTATAATCTGTTCGAAATCCTATCTCATGAGATCAAAATTAAAAGTTGGTTAGAAAGTAAGTAAAATGGCGATGAACTTATGACCGGGAAAAAAACTCCAGTGGATTTATAGGCCATGAACAAATTCTGCTCATCGCACGATCTTTTGATGCAATACACTTACAAAGTTGCAATCCTGAAAGGCTGTGTGCAACTTGAACATATTTTTCTATGTATGAAATCCAAAAAACTACACCCGTATTTACACTGACACTGCATAAATAGACCCAAAAATGGAAAGACAAAAGAAGAGTTGGCTCAGAATAAACCGACCATTTTCCTGCAATATTGTATGTTGTTTTCTCCTCCTACCGTTGTTGGAAATTCAACTTCTTAATGCACAGAGCATACATGAATGCAAAGAATGCTGCAAAGAGCACGAGCACCGGTGCAACGACTGGCATGAAGCTCCTGTGGTATCCAAAATGATGAGTTACATAGTAACTGATTGTTTGGTTGGATTGGCCCGGGACGGATATGATCTCTTCCAGGTCTCCATATTGTGTCACTATGAGCCCATACACTGTCCATGCCAATGGGCAAATCCAGTAGTACCAGATCCACCATTTGGGGATTTTCTGCTCAAAGAAAGAAGAAAGTAAGCAGTTGATCTTACGGGAAAAAAAAGCAAGAACTGCAACAGTGTCTAATCTGAGAACACAACTTACCGGCCTTGGGATGAAGAAGCCAGAGAAGAGGTTGAAGAGGGAATAGAAAGCTGCAGCAAAGATGGCTGCAACCTCATGGTTTGGCGAGATTGATACAGTCATCATCCCATAGTAGGTGAAGTACAGGAAGGAGAAGTAGGAAACGAAGAAGAACCAGAAAAACTTTGCAGCTGTCCACTGGAAGCTCATCATAGCATATACGATGACAGTGTAATATGAGGCTTGGACAAAAACATAGGGTATCTCCATCACAACCTGAAGCAATACACAAAGCTTGAGATACCCAAAGAATGCAATGTCAACCGTGCTTTAGCCACCACTGTGTTTACTCATAGCCCTTTGAATTGTAGTTTGTATTTACCTGAGCAATGGCATAGGGCATTGCAGAGTACATCCCAGCAGCCCTCTCTCGATAGAAAACTGTTCTCTCAATAGAAACAATTGGCTGAACGGTTGCGCAATTGTTAATGCCAACAAACATCACTGCCGTGTACATCGCCCCAATGACCATTCTGAGAGTATTGGCGTCTCCCCTGCATCATAAGGCACCAAAAATTCAGATGCTGCTATGTCAGGATTAAGGAGTCAAACATAAAGCTAAGTACAGGATTTACATCTTGGTGCCAATCTTCCAAAAGATGGAGCCAAGCAGCAAGGCTGTGAACAAAGTGAATGAAAATCTGACTAGGTTGTAATCTGGGCTGCGCCAGTAGGTCAGCCAATGTTTCCAGAGGCAGGCTTTGAACTGCCCTATAAGGGATTGAGAGTATTCTGTAGGGAAATGCAGATCTGATGTTCCTGGTTCTGGTTGACCTAGCTGGTTCACCAATACCTTGTTTTGCCTGGAAACATAGTCAGTGCATGCCATGAGAATTTTGTTACTTCAATGGTATGGCAACCATACACTTCAAGAAAACACGGTAGAGGTCCATGCGACAAAAAATATGTCTTTGCTTACTTGTACAAATCTGAAGTCTTATAGTAATCAGCAAAATCCATACTTAGGCGTGCTTCTGCACCAACTGAACTGACCTCAAGCATCCATGTTGCAGGGTTGTACTTGTCTTTGATTTTAGGCACTCCAGGTATTGCCTGGGAGTATTGAACAGTAGATCAGGCGGCATACTTTTGTTTGTCGTTGTCTATATGGGATCTACTACTGAAAAGAAACATTATAATGCAAAAGTATATGTACCTCGAAGTATTCAATCATTTTCTGAGAGTTACGACCCAGTTTCCCAGAGTATATCACCTGGCCTCCTCTTTTTAGTAATAGCAACTGCGAGAAAATACTCGTGATCATTAACTGCTCAAAAAGCTGAACTACAACTTAAAGTGAATTGTTTATGTTCATTAGTCACCTCATCAAAAGCTTCAAAGATGTCAATGCTTGGCTGGTGAATTGTGCAAACCACAGTCCGTCCAGTGTCGACTGTGTTCCTCACTGTTCTCATGACAATTGCTGCTGCTCTTGCATCAAGACCTGATGTCGGTTCGTCCATGAAGATGATCGATGGATTTGCCACAAGTTCTACTGCTATTGTCAACCTCTTCCTTTGCTCTGTTGAAAGCCCTGTAATTCCTGGCAGTCCAACTAAAGCATCCTTCAGATTATCGAGCTCCACTAGCCCCATAACTTCATCAACAAATTGCTGAAACCATTGAAGCATGTCAGGTGCAAGCTTGGTAAAGTGAACAAACAAATCTAAATTATATGAACGTTGCTATCATATTTATCAAGTCTCAAACATCCTTTACCAAGATTTAAGAGGTACTCTATCCGTCCCAAAATATATGGCATCCTTAAATTTTGCTGGTCAGCAGCGTACAACTTTGACCATGGTTGTTACTTATAATATGTCCACAAATTTTTATAATGATATATGAAATGAAATAATTTTGCAAGACGAATCCATCTCCAAAGCGGATAGTCAACACTGTCATAACCAACTGGGGCTTTCTCTTTACCATTTATACATCCTCAGTCCATATAATTTAGTATATATAACTAGTGTTCAAAGTCGAGCATCTTATACTAGCACAAAAATAGCGCTCCTTATAATTTGAACGGAGGGAGTATATGCTAATGATAAAAAGGGAGTGAAAACGCTTAATTCGTCCTGTTGAGGTAGCAAATTTGTTTGATATATCCCAAGACAAGTTCGGAAGCAGGATAAACATATAGAATTATTTGACCGGCAAAAACACATGACTTACAATCTTAATTTCATCAGTTATTTCTTGGTCCCCGATGTTTCCAGGAAGCCGCAAGAAGGCGGAGTATATCAAAGATTCCCTAATCGTGACCTGCGGTGAATGAATATCATTCTGCTCACAGTATCCAGAAATCCTTGCAAATGTTGCTTGGTTCTTCGGATAACCAGAAATTCTTATATCTCCTTCAATGTAACCACCTGTCTTTCTTCCGGCCAAAACATCCATAAGAGTCGTCTTTCCAGCTCCACTGACTCCCATGAGTGCTGTTAGCACTCCTGGCCTAAATGATCCAGTAACCTCACGTAACAATTGGAGCCTATCATCTGTCACTCCTTCATGTTTCATTTCCTACATAGATACAGAAAAACTCATAAATATTTTTTAATTTAGGAGGAAGGTAAGATAAGGAATATGGAGAAATGCTTAGAAAATTGTGCATATGTAAACTCACTGCAGGCATGTCGACATAGTAGTTCACATCATCAAAACACATGGATAGAGGGGAGAACGGAAGAACCATTCCTCTTCTTGGAGCAGTTTCATTGCTGCCAACAGACATGACTCGTGAAATTCCATTTGATGAACTGTTGCTCAAACGGGCACTTAATCTCATCTCTTTTATTTCCTCTGAAAAATGACAGTATTAATCATCAATGTTAGAAAACTATTACTCACTGTCATATTTAGTTATGACTCCATGTAGAATTACTTACTATTACTGGAACCATCCTTCGATTTCGTGCTTCCATTTCTTTTTGTGCTACCATTTCCTACTGTCTCTCTTGGGAGCCCATTGCCTTCTGCTTCCTTTGCAGTTTCTTCAGATATAACAGCTTGTGGTTTGCCCAGAGCTAACAGTTAAAGAATAACTGGATCAGATACTGATCCAAAGCTTATGATTATAACTCAGAAGCGGCTAAGGTTAATTTTCAATACTTACGATTCAGATATGTGAGGGACAGAGTGAAGAGCACATTGAAGAAGATGGTGAAACCTAACAACCCTGCTGCTCCAATCCAGAACCAGTTTTTGTCAGTAAAGATGTTGGCGCCTTCTAACAGAGCCATACCTAGTCTTTTAGGAACACCATTTTTGTCCTATCAACATGAACACAGCTTGTCAGAAAAGCATGAACATCAACAGGTGAAAGAGGATTTATACAGTAGGCTAACCATTACAAACTTGTTCATCCACCGAGGAGAATAAAATTCATTCACTGCTAGTGCATTATATCCGTACACCAGTGGAGAAATCCAATAGCCCCAGATCCACCATTTTGGGATGAAGTCTGTTAACAATAAAAAGAAAGGACTAGTCAGCAAAGCCGCTTCTGTCAAAGTAATGTGAAGTGAAAATGAACTAGCTAAGTAATCGACCTTTTGGAAGAAGAAAGCCTCCAAGAACAAAGAAGATGAGAAGGAACAGGGCTCCTCCTGTTTGAGCAATGATCATGGATCTGCACAGGCCCGCAATTGCTCTGAAAAGCCCGCCAGCCATCTGCTGGATAAGGAACACTAGCAGCAACTGCTTGAAAAATCTGCGCACAGAGATGGCAATTTAGTGGCCACATAACCGACAGTTCCTGATTCATGTAACGGAAGGTTGTCTAATCCATATGTACCTATCAGCCTCTGGGGCAAATCCCATAGTGTAGTATGTGACAACCACCCAGACAATAGACTCGATAATGGAGAAGGGGATTCTGAGAACGACATTCGGTAGCGTAAAGATCCAAGCAGGGTAGAAGAGGAGGTCACGGTGCTTGTAGAACACCGGCAACCTTGTGATGGTCAAAGAGAGCTCAGCAAAACCATTGAACATGTTCACAATTAAAGTAAAAAGCAGAGCTCCAATGTAGACAAAGCCGTCATCCAAATTTCTTGTGTGCATTTGGGTCCTTAGAAACACCGTTGACGCGATAAGGGCTACAATGATGAGCTTCGGAGTTCACCGAGAAACATTGTCAACTCATCTGCATTGTGAAATTTAAGAAGTGGCGGTACTGGAAGGGAAAAATATGCCCACCTGTATGGTCTTGAAGATGTACACAAATGAATTGCGCTTTATAAGGAGCCACTCCTTGTCAAAGGATGCCTTGAGGAGCTCTCGAGTTGACACCGAGTGCTTGGAGAAGACAAGGGCAGCCTGATGACTCCGGTTCTTGTCAAATGGCACGGAGAGATGGTTCTCAAGTTGTAGCCCAACATGAAACCGTCTAAACCTCTGTGCGAATTCCGAGACTGAAATATAGCGGTAGGGCCTTTGTTTGTCTGCCCAGTACTGCTCCTGGTCCTTCTTTGATGTCACCTGAGAGTTAAAACACAAACACGTGGCTTTCATGTAAATCATTAAATGGAACTTTCAGGTAAATGGTAACAGGTAATTAGGCTACTGTGTGATGTTACCTCCTGAAGAAAATCTGCGGTGCCCTTGCGCTCTGGGCAGCGGAAGCCACAGGAGTCAAAGAATTCAATGACATGCTCACGCGGTCCCTGATAAACAATCTGACCTTCCGAAAGCAGGATGATGTCATCGAACAGCTCAAAGGTCTCAGGGGCTGGCTGAAGGAGGGACATGAGGATGGTGGCCTCGCCCAAATGCACAATCTGCTGCAGACATTTGACAATCTGGAAAGTGGTGGAGCTGTCCAACCCGGTCGATATCTCATCCATGAATAGCACCTTTGTCGGACCGACAATCATCTCTCCTGCAATGCAAATGAGCAAAATACAGTTTGGTAACAAGCAATCTCATGCAGAGAACAGAGACTAACCCTTGACTCCTCGACACAAAATTTGGCTGAAACAGTTTGAAATGGTTGCTTTAGCAATGATAAACATTTCTAATCTAAAAAAAAGGAGCTTTACAGGTTGCACTTTCAGGTTCAGTTATGCAGAAATGTGGTTTTTTTATTCAAAAAAATGGCAGGAACTCTGACTTTGCAAGATGCAATGTGAAGACGGTATGTCAAGGATGAGTGTTGCTTTTAGTAAGGAGGAGCAACGAAGAAACAGCTGCTGACGCGGGAATGTAGCAAGTAGTAACATATGTAATCGC
Source organism: Poa annua (assembly GCA_026929855.1). Classification (NCBI taxonomy): domain Eukaryota; kingdom Viridiplantae; phylum Streptophyta; class Magnoliopsida; order Poales; family Poaceae; genus Poa; species Poa annua. The sequence goes on from CM049430.1 coordinate 88,424,363, forward strand.
AAGCTTGGCACAAGTACATCCGGTATCAATAAACCTATCTGTAATGCTAATGCGATATCCGGAGCAGCAATTTTCGGCCATATCAGTTGTGGTCCATTATTTTGGAACTATGTAAATCGACTCCTATATATCCCTGTAATTTGTCATCAAGCAGCACTGCATAGGCTGTACTGTCTAAAGGACCAGGGCACACATACGTCAGTATCATGGTTAGTTGCTCTAGGAGTTGGACCGTAGCATCCGTTCGTACTACTCGAGGAGGAAAGACTGACAGACTGGTAACGACCATCCAACAACTATATTTGCAATGGCAGTACGCTAATGGCTTCGTCCTCTCCTAAGCCCTAAGAGCAAGCACCGTTGGTGTGTAGGAACCACAGGATGTGACACGGGAACTGCCACATAATAACCTTGTAGAAACGCCAACATGTTGGGCGATCGAGTTCCTTTCAGAACTCAGAAGCACATTCACATATCTTATATTATGTGATGACATTATGATGAAGCAAGCATGACACGACGAAGGAGGTTATTACCGGTGGTGACGCGCTTCTTCTGGCCGCCCGAGATGCCCCTCTGCATCTGGTCGCCGACGAGCGTGTCCGCGCATATGTCCAGCCCCAGTATCTGCACCCAAGGAAAACAAAACACAAACCGGAGCAGTCAGATATTCATCTTGTTAGCACGTCCACATCCGTCGCGGTCACGGTAACATTTCAATTTCATCGAGGACATTCGTCCGTTAACTGGAGTCAAGCCGGGGCTGATGGCCTCGAAAGCAACGGTTACCCGCCATGCGGGAAAAAGCGGCCGGGCATAACAGCAAACAGGTCATGGGCATGGCGTGGTCGACATGATCTCTCACAGGGACAGGGCGCGCCGTGCCGCTCCGCCGACGCCATTGTCGGCACCGTCATCATCAGGCCGACGAGTTGGTGGCACCAGCGGCGTGCGCCCACCAACCCCCAGTCCCCAAAGCTAGGCGCAGCTAGTGGTGGAAGATGCGGCTGTCCCGTCCCGAGAAGGTGAGGATGAAGTCTTGAGTTGTTAGTCAAAAGTGGCGGATCCTACTCTACCGACTTCTGCTGCTACCACTCGAGACTCGACACTCGAGAGATTATCCTGGCTCAGCTTCACCTACTACTGCTGCTCACTGTTTTCCCCTCCTGTGGACTGTGTGCCGCCATCGTGTCTACTCTCTACCTCCTCTCCTTTGTGATTGGGATTTTTCTTTACTGAATATATAAAACACTGGCCATGATCGAGAAAGATGATGCTTTTTTGATCTGATGCAGTTTTGCCACTACGTGCTGTCGCTGTGGATGTGGAGAGGGGGAACACTTTTTTGTTTTTTTGGACGATCCGGTTCCGACGAGGAAAAGCTTGTGCTTAACGCGAGTAATATGTATTGTCACTGTCATTATGTCGTTGTGTGCATCATTTTGATGTAGAAGGCGGGGCGTAATCCCCTTTTCGAAAGGAAAATGTTACTGCAGTTGTGTCCTATATATTCTAGCAGAGATAGCAAAATAGCAAATGAGGAGAAGGAAACTTCTTCAGAATAAGGAAATAATACAAGGAGGCGATCGATGATGTAAACTGTGAAAGGCGTAGGGCTCCTACCCTGAGGGTGTAGTCCGTCTGCAGGCTGCTCTCGACTCCTTCCATCGAAGTGGCCTGCACACCAGATTAATCAAATCATGCGACGCTAGCGAGGCTTGGACAAATCATTGGCGTGCGTGCATGCATGCCCAGAAAACATGCATGATCAAGCTTGGGAACAAAGCTATGTATGATGCAGTTTCACTTTCCAATTCAACTTGAGTACAAGCTGTCATCCATTGTTGGTTACGTACCTTCATGAAAAGGTCGACTTCCGGCTCCGGCCGGATGCCGGCCTCCTTCTCCCGCCTCGACAGCTCGGTCAGCAGATCTGCAAACATGCATCAAACCACATTTGTTTGTCACCACACCAGTCAACTCCTCAATCACATTCACCATCGATGACTCGCCGGTGAAGAATCAGTGTTAGCTAGGTGCACTACTGAAGCAACTCACCGTACTTGGTGCCGACGCCCTGGCACCTGGCGGAGAAGTCGAGCGTCTCCTTGACGGTCATCTCGCCGACGTGCACGTCCGTCTGGCTGATGTACGCCGCCGTCTTCTGCGGCACGAACTCCCCCAGCGGGTACCCGTTGTAGGCCACCTCGCCGCCGCGCCGCAGCGTCGGGTCCAGCTTCCCCGCCAGCGCCAGCAGCAGCGTCGTCTTCCCCGACGACGGCGGGCCCAGCAGCAGCGTCATCCTCGACGGCCGCACCACGCCGGAGACGTCCTTGAGGATCTCCAGCGTCGCCTGCCGCCCCAGCCGCGCGCCCAGCAGGCCCAGGGCGCCCTCCGCCACGTTGCGCGCCGTGTTCAGCAGCGTCGGCAGCGCACGGCTGCCCACGTGGCACCGAGCCTGCACCGTCAGCCGCTCGAACCGCACCTCCACCGTCGGGAGCTCGATGCCAACCCTGCATGCATGCAGGCGATTCCAGTTTGCAATTTGTTTTTCTCTTCGATTCAAAAATATTGATCTACTGCTTAATTGATTATTTTATCTACGTGCATGCATGGTCAACGATTAATAATTTGTATATGTGTCACGCCAGAAAAGGAAACGATTTATGTTAGTACTGTTGGGAGAGACTAATGTTAGCACCATCATTGGAGCAAGCTTAAGCCAGCTGCACTAGTGTAGGTTTGGCTGTCAACTTTAGGCAACCTTTGGGACCAGAGACATGCTGAATGTTTCCATTTGGAATCTCACACAAAGTGCATCTTTTTTTCTTTTAGATATAGATAGAATAGAATAAAGAGCATGATGCTCGGCTACTCATAATTGTTTTTTGCAAATTATAGTCCCAAGAGTCTTTTTGAACTATACTAGAATACCAAAAAATCACGACTAGCTAGTGCTACTAGTGGGCAACTCCATAGATTCAACTACTACTAACTGCTAAGGTCGTTGATCCTAACCCACAAATCAGATTAAGTTATGACAAAATGAGACTGAACTCCCTATGTGGAGGGGACGCAGAGATTCCGAAACTATATGCGCACCCACCATCCATCTACACCATGCATTCTGCTTTGCGATTCGTGCTGGTTAGAAGCATCTTTGACCGTGGCTTAGCACTTAACTTAAGACAAGTGCTTTTTCACAGATCCCAACTAGTATAATGTAAATATACCCGAAATACCTTTGGCCGAAAACTACATATATTTACAATATATTATTGGATAATGCATTAACATATTTTCAGATATTTTTTGTATCAACACAAACTTATGAATAAACACATTTGTTGAATATATTGTATTAACAATTTTATGCATAACCAAAAAAAATTCTAATTTTTTTTGTATCAATACAAACTCATGAATAAACACATTTGTTGAATATATTGTATTAACAAATTTATGCATAACCAAAAAATTCTGATTTTTTTGTATCAACAAAACTCATGAATAAACACATTTTTTTGGATATACAAATTTATGCATTACCAATATTTTCCTGAAAAAAGATCCTATTTTTTTTGTATTAACACAAACTCATGAATAAGCACAATTCTGGAAATGATTTCATTTTTAGATTTTATGCATTACCAATATTTTTCTGAAATTATAGGAAAAAAAATATTTTACTGGATTCATACAAAGAAATTTTGGATTTTATGCATTACCAATATTTTCCTGAACTTTTTTGTATTAACATGGATCACTAAGCGACGTAGAGTTGATTGAGTCAACATCTAGGCACGGATCTCCAACAACTTTTGACGGTGTAGATAGTTGGTGGGTTCGCATATAGTTGCGTAGTTGAATTTTCGATGTGGAGGTCCTAGATTAATCGGCAAAAGCAAAAAAAAAACAAGGGTTGTGCTGATGGCATGCACATGTCATATCTGACGCAATAAATCAAACCTTGGTACTAGTTAATTAGTTTCAATGTTTTTGGTTTCGAGTAGCTAGTAACTTGAACCATAATACGACAGGTGCACCTTGTACATCAAGTGTTCCTGGAGACACACTGCCTCACAGAAAGGTAAGGAAATGAATGGGTATCTGCCAATCTAGTGCCGCATGCCATCGATCAATCGCTTTCTTCGATCGTGCCTACACCTACAACGGCTCAACCACATGATCCTAGATTGCTTTTCAAACAACGCAATACACACATGTGAAAACTGAGCTCTTATATATATAATATATATATATATATATACTATATATCCCTTTACTTTCCCGTATGAAGTCTTAAGATTAAGTCTTGATGGATATGATTATATTCGTTATAGGGAAATCTGAAAAAGAAACATGCCAGATTTCATGACATAGAGTGTTTTGCTGCCCAATCGAGTACAGTTGGAAGGTGACCTATCCGGGTGTTTTATAACGTGTAAAAGAAGTAGAAGTAGTAGTAACAAGTGTGCTTGTGGCCACGACTAAGAACACGTATATATGTTCACAAGTGTGCCACGATTATGAATACTAAGTACTTAAGAGGTTATACGTGCAAATTAACAAGGAAAAATCGCATGCACGGCCGGCTAAGCTCAAAGTAAGGAGCGAGCGTGCGTACCTGTCGATGCGGTCACGTAGCTTTTGGAGGAAGCGCTGGTTGTCCTCCTCGGCGACGCGGAAGACGCGCTCGATGAACTCCTGGCGCTCCCCGACGGCTAGCTTCCGCACGTCCACCTCCTTGTACTGCTGCTGCTTGCCCTCCGCCGGCTGGGCCTCGGCGGCGGTGGCGGCGGCGGCCTCGGCGGAGAGCATGGCGGTCCTCATGCGGCTGTAGGTGGGCAGGCGCTCGATGGCCGCCCAGCGCAGCGCCTGCTCGTCGTCGTCGTGGCCCCGGCTCCCGCCGCCGCCGCCGCCGTGCTGGAAGGCCTCGTCGACGCCCCAGGTGTCCATCCCCATGCCCCGCCCGATGCTCCGGCTCATCCGCCGCCCCGAGTCCCACACCCTCTCCATGGTGCGCGCACCGTTGTTGGTGTGTTTTCGCGCCAAGTAGGCGTGCACGCGGGGCACGTACGTCGGAGCTAGGCTAGCTGGAACGGGCGGACGTACGGGTCTGCTTCGCGGCGGTGCGTGTCAGTGCGGCAGTCGGTGGGGTGCGGCGAGCGCCATGCGGCGGAAGGGGAGGCGGCCGGCCGCGCGCGCCTCCGGTTCGGGTGAGGGCGGGAGCTGGAAAGGAGAGGGAGAGGAGTGAGTGCGCAGTCGGTCGTGGTGGTGCGGTTCGAGTGTTATATGCAGAGCGCGGCGTGGGGTTAGTTGGCCGGTGACTTCCTGTGACATTTTCCGCTTTGCGAGTAGGGACAGAAAGGTTTTGATTCGCCAAACAAAAACTCGGTAGAAATCCTGGATAAATCCTAGAAAGTTACCGGAAAATTTTATAAACAAAACTTTAAATTTAAATTTTCTTAAAACAGTGTATTAGGTATTAAACTCAAAAATTCCGTATAAATAGTGGCTTCGACAATCAGGCCGAAGGGTTGGATAGGGTACCAGTTTCCAAAGCCTTTGTCGCTTTCCGTCTCTCCATCGCGACACACTCCTCTCTAGCGAGCTATTCATAGTGCTCCGTCACGAGTCTCCCCTCCCCGAGTGCAAATCCCTGGTGGGCTCCTCTCTACGCGGCTTTAACTGGCGTGGCGGAGGCCGTGAGCCTCAGGATACGAGGAGGCCCGGCGCTGCCCCTTAGAGGATGCGCGCAAAGTCACATGAGTGCACATCGTCGTGTGCGCCAGTAATTATGACTAAAGATTTGGGTTGATAAGTATTGTTTTCTCTAGATATTACGGATCTTGTAACATGAGTGCACATCGTCGTGGATGGCCGGAACAGCTCGCCAGAAGTCTCCTATACGCTAGGCAGTGATTTTTGTAGATACTAGATGTTAGTGTTTTTTTTTATGGTCACCGGGGGGGACAAAGTCCCCACCTGAATTTTTGTATTTATCACTTCGTAAGACGACGAGAATTTTTCCATTTACACAGGATGTAAAGCAGCTTCAACTATCAGCAGAGAAGAAGGCGAAAAAGAGGAGAAACTACGACGATGCATGGCGTTTCTATACAGCGCAGCCAAGCATTGGCATCGTCTTCGCTGCCAGGAGGCAGCCGAGCTTTCCAAAGGAGAGCTTCGTCGCGGCAGTTCCGAAGCAGAAAGGGAAGGTTGGGAGCTTGCTCGCGGAACGCCACCGCGTTCCGGTGTTTCCAGAGGTTCCATAGGCAGAGGAGGACGAAGGTGGACGCCGTGCCCTTGGGGATGGCAGCCGGGGACCCGTATCCATGCAGCTCCCGGACGTCGGGGGGCATGTGAACGGGAATCCGGCACCTAGAGGGGGGGGGGGTTGAATAGGTGCTATTACAAATTTTAGGTCTTTTCAAATTTAGGCTCAACACAAAGGTAAATTCTCTAGATATGCAACTACGGTGAATTTACCTAAATGATAATCTAAGCAATAATAAGATAAGCAAGTAAGGGAGCAAAGGTAAAGAGAACCGAGAGAAGCACGCGGAGACGAAGATGTAATCCCGAGTTCCACCCAAGGGTGTACGTCTCGTTTGGAGAGGTGTGCGCTACCACAACAGGTTAGCCGCAACGCCACAAAGGCTCACCTTCTTCTCCGATGAACTCAACCACAAAGGTTTCGAGTCCACCTTCCACTATTGATCCCCTTTTAGGGCGGAGATCGAATCTCTTACAAACGCTTGAGGCACACACCCACAACTGAATTGGGAGCTCCCAAGAAGACCACAAAAGGTCAAGGACTACAAAAGGTCAAGGTAACACCAAGAGTACAACAATGGTGAACTAGGTTTTCCCACCGGAAACCCTAGGCACGAAATCCCCAAGTGAATGGGGGAGAAATGCAAATCCCTTCGGTGAGGATGTAGATCCGGGCCTTCTCCTCCAATCATCCAAAGATCAATGAATTTGGGTGGGGGATTGGGAGATCTTGATGATTTTAGCTTTCAAGAATGGTAGGAGAGAGAAAATCTGAGAGCTCACTGTTCTTGAGTGAGTGAGGGGGTATTTATACTCCCCCTCAAAATCTGGCCGTTGGCTGTCTTGGGCACCCGGAAATTGCGGTTTAAGTACCACCGGAAATTCCGGTCACCCGGAATATCCGGGTCTTTGAAAATATCCGAGCTGAATTTCCGGTTGAGATCAGAACCAATTCTGAACTTGACTTAGTCGATTTTCTGAGGTTGACTCGGAATATCCGAGTCCTTGAAATTTCCGAGCTGAATTTCCGATTGGAGTCAGTACCACTTCTGAATCTTGACTTAGCCAATTTTTCTGGGGTTGACTCGGAATATCCGGGTTGGGGAACCGGAATATCCGAGTTCTTGAAATTTCCGAGCTGATTTTCCGATTGGAGTCAGTACCACTTCTGAATCTTGACTTAGCCAATTTTCCTGGGGTTGACTCGGAATATCCGGGTTGGGGAACCGGAATATCCGAGTCCTTGAAATTTCCGAGCTGATTTTCCGATTGGAGTCAGTAGTACTTCTGAACTTGACTTAGCCAATTTTCTGGGGATGACTCGGAATATCCGAGTTGGGGAACCGGAATATCCGAGTCTGGGAAGAATTCCAAAAACTCTTTTTCTCTACAATTTGGCTTTAGTATTTGTGATATGAGTTTCACCCAAACTGAAATACTTAGCAATAGTATTAGTATATCATTGGTATTGTTAACTAACACACAAAACACTAGGGATTAAGAAATGTTCTTTCAATCTCCCCATTTTTGGTGTTAGATGACAATACCAAGATTTGCATAGAAACAAAACGCAATATCATGTTTTTGGCAGAAAATGGCCCCCCCTAAATAAATGCATGTAGGCAACACAATATGACAAAGGAATGGAGCAATTTTATAACAACAACCACAAGATATCTCAAAGGAGAAACGAGACAAAATGTAAGATTATGGTAGCAATTGAGACTAGATAGATTTTCATACCTTGTGTATATAGAATATGAAGAGAATACCAACACAATCAATTCGAAGTCTCAAGCATAATATAATGATAGCATCAACCATTGTCTCAATACAAAGTTATCACAAATGAAATAAAGAGAGTTTCACAAGTAACTTAAAACACGATAAATGGACACAAGCGCAGAAAAAATGGTAAACGCAAAAGCTTGTGCCCGACCCTTGCAAATCCCCGAAGAAGTCCTAGTAGAGCAACTTCTCCCCCTTTGGCATCGAAACGCCAAAAAGGAAGAAGAGCGATGCTACGTCCCATGGAAGTCTTCAGTCCGAGGGGTCCTCCTAATCATCATCATCATCACCAACCTCCTCCTCCTCCTCATCATCATCCTCTTCATACTCCTCAGACGCTGCCTCCTCATCATCATCATCCTCCTCATCATCATAGTCATAGCCAGTGGTGTAGGAGCTGCCGCCAAGGTCCTGGTCAATCAGTGTCCACGGAGCCAAGGAACCCTGGTTCCACTGAGCAAAGGTCAGGGGATCAGACAGAGCAGCAGGAGCAGGAGAGCCAGAAGCATGATGAAGGATCAAGTCTTGCTTGTAATCCAGCTGACGGCGATCCTTGTAGGCATTGTATTGCTCTTTGCGGATGTCCACATTCATGCAAAGGATGTTGCGCTGGAACCAGTTCAGCTTCTTGACATGCGCATGAGTGGTAGGAACATGAGTAGAGGCAGCAGCAGCCCTCCTAGCATCACCCATGAAAGATCCACCTGGAGCTGATGTAGTAGTAGGCCTAGGAGGGGGCTTGACCACAGTCTTCTTCGCATACAACTTCTTGAAGTCATGTGGCACCAAATCACTGCTGCTGAAGTTGTAGTCAGGGAACTTAAACTGGAGGAGCTTCATTATGTAAGGAGCATAAGGAATCGAGACCCTAATGGTCATAGCTTCATACATCTCATTGTAGATGTAATCCATCACATCTACTCTCCAGTCAGTATCAGAACCCGAGTCCTCCACAATGCGGTTGGCGTGAAGGAGCAGGTTGCAGAGAGGGGTAACCACGTTGTCGTTGTTGCCACCACTCGGTGCAATGTTCTCACGCTGGATGCGCACAAGAACATCATACAATGGAAGCAAGTCACGAGAGAATCCAGGGGTGGCTCCCACACCATATAAGTGAGTTGTCTCCTTCTTGTTGAGCTTGTAGGGGGTGTGCATGCGAGTGCCTTGGGGATTGTCACCATCAAACCTGTAGCCCAGTACCTTGGCAAACTCCTCGAAGTTGGACTCACAGTATGATTCCCCAGTCATCCACTTCATGGTCATCTTCGAGTCACGCTTGATCACTAGGGTGGCGAAGAACTGCATTACAAGCTGCGCGTTGTAGGGACAACGGATGAGCACCAACCTCTCCAAACCCATGGTCTTGACAATGTGGATGGCCTCAGCAAATGCGGTTTTCTTCTGCAGAGATGCAAAGTCAAACGGGTGCATGGGTCGAATGGGCTTCGACAGTGAGAGATAGAGATCCACGGAAATGTGCTCTTGCGCTTGGCACCAAAAGCTGCGATCAGCGAGAGAGTTGTCTCTTGCGCTGAGGTACCAGTCCCCCTGCCTCAGCTGAGAGTAATCCACAGAATTCATCTTGGAGTAGTCCTGACGTTGGGGACTAGGGGCATTCTTTCTCTTCTTGGATGAGGGCTTGCTGACAACAGCTTTCTTCTTCCTCTGAGTTGCAGGGCCCTTTCCCTTGTTGACTGGTTGCTTGTGGACAGGTGCTCTACCTGTGTTCCTTGATCCCCCTGCGGACGGACTTCCACCTGAACCTATGAATTTGAGCATAGAGGGTAGCATAAGGTAAGTGCACACAAGTCAGGAGATAATACACACATTAGATAGGCATTTGACGAATCATATGTAGTTAAACATTAGTTAATCTTAAAACTGCAGTGTTTGACTCGGAAATTCCGGTTCAGACATGACCGGAAATTCCGGGGGACCGGAAATTCCGAGTCAGTCTGAGCCGGATATTCCGAGTCAGACAGAAACTGCAGATCTGAGATTGACTTGGTCTAAAACTAGATCGATCCAACATAATGCAAAACTAATGTATGTAGAAGGCAGGGAATAGTCCTAGGAACAATCTCTACCAAGCAACATTGAAACAAATAACTCCACATCAAGATCCAAGTGCAAGCACATAAGGAAGAAGAAAAGTGAAGTTACCCTCATCCATTAAGGCCATTGCTTGGAGGAGTGAGTTCCCGGGGCGGAGGAGGAGCAGATCCGGCCGAGAAAGAGGTTCCCCGGCGGTCGGAGTGCTCCGGAGGGACCTTGGAGCAGCAGGGGCGGCGGCTGGAGGAGAGGGAGGTCGGGGGTGGAAGAAGGGCACTAATGAGCCCTTCACCCCGAGTCTGCCCTTATATTTCTGGACAAACCGCCAGACCGGATATTCCGGGTGTGACTTACACCGGATATTCCGAGTCACCGGATATTCCGGTTCAAAATGAACCGGATATTCCGACCTGCTGAACCAAAATCCCAGTTTTCAAATGGATGACTTGTGTGCAATAGAGAGAAATGTTTTCAGGGGAAAGTAGGCTTGGGATAGATTTCCAAACTGATATTGGTACACCATACTCAACTCACAACAACCAAATCGAAACAAAAGAGCCAAGTTGAGTAGGTTTCCGACATGCATGAAAAGGAGGGCAAATAGCAACAATAAGCTCCAAATAAAATCAACTCTTCAAGGAGAGGAGGTCGGTGGCCGAGGCCACCATGTAGGAGTGTATGTCATGTTACCGCGAAGATGTATCTTGGGTACATAACCAATACTCGTCGTTTTAGCTCATTAGTCATAAGAATGAGTATAGAGATAAAAGAACACTTGCTATCGGCATAATGGGGGGAGGGATGGTCCAATGTATTAGGACCGCACTCCCCCTATTTCCATGCCTACATCTAAACTAGACAAGATGCAATTACTCCTAGGTGAGTGTGCAAGCGATCAAGCCAAGGACCTCGAATCAATGATATTTAGCTCATTCCTCAAAAAGCAAAACCTTCCTTCATCAAGGGGCTTCGTGAATATATCCGCCAATTGATCCCTTGTGCCCACATATGATAAGTCAATGTCTCCTCGGGCCACATGATCTCTAATGAAATGATGGCGGATCTCAATATGCTTGGTTCTTGAATGTTGCACCGGGTTGTAGGCAATCTTGGTGGCACTTTCGTTGTCACATAGAAGAGCCACTTTGTCGCAATCGACTCCGTACTCCTTTAAAGTTTGCCTCATCCATAGCAACTGAGTGCAACAACTTGCGGCGGCAACATACTCGGCTTCGGCGGTGGAGAGAGATATACAATTTTGCTTCTTAGAAGACCAACTCACCAAGGACCTCCCAATAAATTGACAAGCACCGGAGGTTGACTTCCTATCATCATGATCTCCCGCCCAATCGGAATCCGTGAACCCACATAATGAGAAATTTGCATCCTTGGGGTACCAAAATCCATAAGTTGGGGTATAAGCCAAATATTTAAAGATTCTCTTGACCGCCACATCATGGCTTTCTTTAGGAGCCGCTTGATATCTTGCACATACTCCTACGGCTAGCACTATATCCGGTCTAGATGCACAAAGGTAGAGGAGAGATCCAATCATGGAGCGGTATACCTTTTGATCCACATCCTTACCCTTCGGGTTGAGCTCAAGGTGGCATTTCGTTTGCATTGGAGTAGAGGCACCCTTGAGATCAAGCAACTCGTACTTCTTGAGCATGTCTTGAATGTACTTTGCTTGGTTGATGAACGTTCCTTCCCTCAATTGTTTGATCTCAAATCCGAGGAAGAACTTCATCTCGCCCATCATAGACATCTCAACCCTGTCAGTCATAAGCTTAGAGAATTCTTCGTTAAATGCTTTGTTAGTCGATCCAAATATAATGTCATCCACATATAATTGACAAATGAAAAGCTCCCCATTAACTTTCTTAGTGAAAAGAGTGGGGTCGATTTCCCCAACTTGGAATCCACGGTCTACAAGTAGTTCTCTAAGGTGCTCGTACCACGCTCGTGGGGCTTGTTTAAGGCCATAGAGTGCCTTATCCAACTTGTAGACATGGTTCGGATACTTGAGGTCCTCGAACCCCGGTGGTTGCTTAACATAAACAAGTTCATTTAGTGGACCATTTAGAAAAGCGGATTTAACATCCATTTGTTTCAACTTAAAGTTATGATGAGAGGCATAGGCAAGAAGAATACGAATTGACTCAAGTCGAGCCACGGGCGCGTAGGTTTCTCCAAAGTCAATGCCTTCAATTTGGGAGTAACCTTGAGCCACCAATCTTGCCTTGTTCCTCACCACCATGCCATGTTCATCTTGCTTGTTCTTGAATATCCACTTGGTGCCGATAACATTGCGGCAATCTTTGGGTCTTTCCACCAACTTCCACACTTTGTTGCGCTCAAAGTTGTTGAGCTCTTCATGCATAGGATCAAGCCAATATTTATCTTAAAGAGCTTCAAAGACCTTCTTGGGTTCCACCATGGAGATGTGAGCTTGATGTTCACTAAAGCTTGCGAGTTGTCTTCGGGTAGAGACCTTGCTTCTCACATCCCCAAGCACCTTGTCAAGAGATAGAGCTCTTAATTCTTGTGAGGTGCCAACCCTATTCAAGCGGCGGATCTCGATTTCCCTCCGAGTGGTGGGAGGAATCGCTTGATCATCTTGATCATTCATGTCTCCGCCTTGACTGATCTGATGTCCTTGATCAACCATTGGAGTGGTGTCCATTGGTGAGGGAGAGGGTTGATCTTGGCCTTGCGAACTGCCACCGGGAATGTCAGCAGGACCGGATATTCCGGGTTCATGGACCGGAAATTCCGAACCACCGGAATTTCCGACTCCAGGTTGAATCGGATTTTCCGGTCCTCCGGAAATTCCAGGAGTAGGTGTAGAATCTTGTGCTTCTTCTTGGCTGGGCATATTGGGCACGGTGTTGTCGATGGGTGTTTCTTGTGTTGGGGTGGTCATCACTTGTGAAGAACTTGATCCTTGTTGATCAACATCATAATATAGTTCAACGGGACGGTGGACTCCCAACCCCATTCTTCGGATAGCATCTTGAGGTTCATCATCACCTACACCGGAAACACCACTTTGCTCCACGAGGGAGCCGTCATTTTCCTCGAACACCACACTACAAGTTTCTATGATTATGCGCGAGGCCTTATCATAGACTCTATAAGTGTGGGATTCGGATCCGTAGCCCACAAATGTCCCTTCAAGAGACTTAGAATCAAACTTGCCCAAACGAACACCTTTGATGAGATAGAAACACTTACAACCAAATACTCGGAAGTAGGAGATATTGGGCTTGTTCCCGGTAAGCACTTCATAAGGTGTCTTCATGAGTCCTTTGCGAAAGAAGAGCCGGTTGGATGAATGGCAAGCGGTGTTGACGGCTTCGGCCCAAAAGCTGTGAGGGGACTTGAACTCGGCCATCATCGACCTTGCCATCTCAATAAGTGTGCGGTTCTTCCTTTCGGCTACACCATTTTGTTGGGGAGTATAAGCAGCGGAATATTGATGACGAATCTCTTCTTCACTAAGGAACTCGTTTAAGGTGTAGTTCTTGAACTCGGACCCATTGTCACTTCTTATCACCAAGATAGGGACATTGTGTTGACGTTGAGCTTCATTGGAGAAGTCGATGATAGTTTGTTGAGTCTCCATCTTCGTCTTGAAGAAGAAAACCCATGTGTATCTTGAATAGTCATCAACAATCACCAAGCAATATTTCTTGCCACCAAGACTAGCTTCCGGAATGGGACCAAAGAGGTCAACATGGAGAAGCTCCAATACCCTTTTTGAAGAAATGATGGTCTTGCTTGGATGGTAGATGTCATGCATTTTTCCTTCAACACACGCCCTACACATTCGATCCTTCGAGAAAGAAACATGGTCTTTTAGTCCTAGGATATGGCCACCCTTGTGAAGACTTTGCAAAGTCCTCATGTTGACATGGGCTAGTCGGCGATGCCATAGCCAACCCAAGTCCGCCTTTGTGAATAGGCACATTGTATGGGAAGTGGTGACTCCGGAGAAGTCAACCACATAGAGCCCATTGTCAATGTACCCAACGAAAGACACATTGAGAGACTTGCTCCGCAAGAGAATGACCATTTCCTTTTCAAAGACAACGGTATAGCCCAAACAAGTTAAGGAATGGACGGAGATCAAGTTGAAACCTAGGGACTCGACAAGCAAGACATTCACAAGTGTGATGTCCGGTGCCACTACCATCTTGCCGAGCCCTATTACCTTAGACTTAGAATTATCACCATATGTAACGGTTATTTGATCATCATTGGGCTTCAACTCCGTTACAATATCCTTGCTTCCGGTCATATGACTAGTGCACCCACTATCAATTATCCATTTCGATCCTCCGGAAGCAAGGCCCTACACACAATCAATTCTTGGGTTTAGGTACCCATTTTGCAATGGGTGCCTTTTGGTTAGCAACAAGGGTCTTTGGAACCCAAATAGCATATTCAATGTAACCATCAAAAGTACCAATGTATCTAGCATAGACATCCCCATAATAATCAACATATAAAGCATAGTTGGGGTTAGATATGCCCGCAAAGTCATTACGAGTGGGAGTGCCCCTTGTGGCATTTCCACTCGCAATGTCAACCTTCTTGGCTTGTGCGGACTTGGTCTTCTTCTTGATCTCCTTCTTCTCCTTAGCAACATAGGCTAGACCTTCCTTACCCTTGTGGGGCACTCGCTCATGAAGAGGAGTAGTGAGTGTCCCCTTACCTTTATCAAGAGAGGTCTTGGGCTTGGTTGCCATAAAAAGAACAAACACAACCCTAGCAATACCCTTCACAACATTTGCATTAGCATTCAAAGGAGTAGAGGTGATAGGTTTCTCAAGAGTAGATATCCGAGATTGGAGTTGATCACGAGACTTGAGAAGACGTTCGTGATCACTTGTCAACACCTTGTGAGCATTGTCAAGTGACTCGAAGTCTTCGCAAAGTCTAGCATGAACAACTACAAGCTCGTACTTTTCATTTTGCACAATTTTACATTTAGCAAAGTAGAGATCACGATCCTTAGTGATCTTAGCAAGTTGCTCCTTAAGGAGAGCATGAGCTTCTTGTTCATCTTCGAGAGAGGATTGGAGAGACACCTTAGCGTGTGCATCCTCTCTCTCAATCTCACCTTTTAGTTCAAGCTCATCCTCAAGCTCACCTATACGACTCATGATTGATCCAAAGTGTTTCTTTCCTTCTCCTTGCAAGTTAGTCATGAATTTATCAAAAGCAATGATTTCTTCCTTGACTTCTAAGCCCATAGCATCATCAATGTCATGTGATATGGAGTTGGGGGATAATTTTACCTCGGATGTCTTTGCCATAAGACATCTTGCATTCTTGACGATGGGGCTCTCGTTTGGTGAGGAGAAGAGTGATGGAGGTGTGGAAGAAATGGCTAGTGCGGCCACTTGCGTTGGAGTATCCTCCTTGTCACTATCTTCATCATCGGTGGGATATTGCTCTTGAGTCACCAAGACAATCTTTTGGTTCTTCTTGAAGAAAGGCTTCTTCATGGGCATGGGCCCCTTGCCCTTCGTCTTGGCCACGAGCCTCCCACCATGATCCTCTCTTCTCTCCCATGGGCAATCGGCAACAAAGTGGCTCTTGTCATCGCAGTTATAGCAAAGCCTTACTTTGTTGAATGGCTTTCCTCCGTTGGGGGGAAACTTCTTGTAAATCCTTGCTTTGGCCCTTCCGGGGTTCTTCCAAAAGGTTCTTGCCGCAAGACCCATGTGTTGAGTGAGAGTGCTTGAGAGAGCTTCACTAGATAGCTCGACATGATCATCACACTCCTCTTCATCCTCTTCTTCAACGGTGGCCTTCAAAGCAATTGAGGCATGCTTGTGCATCCCTATGGCTCTAGCTCTTGCATCTTGTGCAATCTTCGAGGCCACCTTGTATGCGGTCATCTCTTGCATAACTTCATTGGATGTCATCTTTGCAAAGTCATGTCTCCCTTGGAGTGTCTTCAAATCCGTTTCCTCGAAGGGCAAGAGAGCGGTCACAAACTTCCTCTTGATCCAAGCATCATTAATGTACTCCGCCCCGAGGTTCTTGAAAGAGTTGGCCACCAAAACCAATCTCCGGTACATGTCCTCGTGGCTTTCTCCATCCAACTTGTAGAACCCTTCCACCTCATTGCATAAGGCATCATACCGGTTCTTCTTCATGCTCTCATTCCCGACGAAGATATCGGAAAGAGCATTCCAAACTTCCTTGGCGGTGGAGAATTGTTGAATGAGCGCCATGTCCTTCTCTCCAACGGCCATTTGGAGTTGATGAAGAGCGGTGGCATTGAGTTGGCTATCAACCACCTCTCTTCTTGTCAAGTTGGTTGGATCATGGGGTTTGTATCCTTCTTCAATGATGCGCCAAAGCTCAATGGAGGCACTACATAGATGAGACTTCATTAGAAATACCCATTGAGAGAAATGAGTAGGTTTAAGCTTGGGAGGATCACTTCTAAAGTTTACATGAGGGTGAGGGATAGGAGGGTTAGGAGAGTAATTATGGTTGACATTATGAAATTCCTCTCCTTTGGGGTGTTAGAGGAGCTAGGTGATTCATCCTTTTCCGCCTTCCCGGGAACACTTGAGGTAACATCTTTGAACCCATCCGAAGATGACTCCTTAGAGTTCCCCGCATGTTCCTTAGGAGGAGGAGAGGGAGAAGTAGGCTCGGGCTCCTTAGACTTCAAGAGTGCCATGAGCATCTCATTCATCTTGAGGAGTTGGGCCTCCAAGGACGATCTCATATCAATAAGATCGGCCATGGTTGCCCCTTTGGCTAACGCCTCCTTCTCCGCCTCTACTTTTTCACGGGCAGCCCTCTCGGCATCAGATTCCGTCAACGTTGCACTTAGGCGGTTAAGCCCTTAAAAGTGAACCTGGCTCTGATACCAATTGAACGGGAATCCGACACCTAGAGGGGGGGGGGGTGAATAGGTGCTATTACAAATTTTAGGTCTTTTCAAATTTAGGCTCAACACAAAGGTAAATTCTCTAGATATGCAACTACGGTGAATTTACCTAAATGATAATCTAAGCAATAATAAGATAAGCAAGTAAGGGAGCAAAGGTAAAGAGAACCGAGGGAAGCACGCGGATACGAAGATGTAATCCCGAGTTCCACCCAAGGGTGTACGTCTCGTATGGAGAGGTGTGCGCTACCACAACAGGTTAGCCGCAACGCCACAAAGGCTCACCTTCTTCTCCGATGAACTCAACCACAAAGGTTTCGAGTCCACCTTCCACTATTGATCCCCTTTTAGGGCGGAGATCGAATCTCTTACAAACGCTTGAGGCACACACCCACAACTGAATTGGGAGCTCCCAAGAAGACCACAAAAGGTCAAGGACCACAAAAGGTCAAGGTAACACCAAGAGTACAACAATGGTGAACTAGGTTTTCCCACCGGAAACCCTAGCCACGAAATCCCCAAGTGAATGGGGGAGAAATGCAAATCCCTTCGGTGAGGATGTAGATCCGGGCCTTCTCCTCCAATCCTCCAAAGATCAATGAATTTGGGTGGGGGATTGGGAGATCTTGATGATTTTAGCTTTCAAGAATGGTAGGGGAGAGAAAATCTGAGAGCTCACTGTTCTTGAGTGAGTGAGGGGGTATTTATACTCCCCCTCAAAATCTGGCCGTTGGCTGTCTTGGGCACCCGGAAATTGCGGTTTAAGTACCACCGGAAATTCCGGTCACCCGGAATATCCGGGTCTTTGAAAATATCCGAGCTGAATTTCCGGTTGAGATCAGAACCAATTCTGAACTTGACTTAGTCGATTTTCTGAGGTTGACTCGGAATATCCGAGTCCTTGAAATTTCCGAGCTGAATTTCCGATTGGAGTCAGTACCACTTCTGAATCTTGACTTAGCCAATTTTTCTGGGGTTGACTCGGAATATCCGGGTTGGGGAACCGGAATATCCGAGTCCTTGAAATTTCCGAGCTGATTTTCCGATTGGAGTCAGTACCACTTCTGAATCTTGACTTAGCCAATTTTCCTGGGGTTGACTCGGAATATCCGGGTTGGGGAACCGGAATATCCGAGTCCTTGAAATTTCCGAGCTGATTTTCCGATTGGAGTCAGTAGTACTTCTGAACTTGACTTAGCCAATTTTCTGGGGATGACTCGGAATATCCGAGTTGGGGAACCGGAATATCCGAGTCTGGAAAGAATTCCAGAAACTCTTTTTCTCTACAATTTGGCTTTAGTATTTGTGATATGAGTTTCACCCAAACTGAAATACTTAGCAATAGTATTAGTATATCATTGGTATTGTTAACTAACACACAAAACACTAGGGATTAAGAAATGTTCTTTCAGCATGGCGGGAAGCGGTAGCCGAGGACATCCCAGAACCTCGCCGCCATGGAGCACTCGAAAATGATGTGGTTTGGGGATTCCTCAGGGACGTCGCAGGTAGGGCAGTGGGCCTCCGCCGCCGTCAGCACCTTCTTCTTGAGCAGCGAGCTCCGGGACCGGATCCTGGCCTTGGAGAGCAGCCATGCGAAGAAACGCACTTTGGAGGGAGCCCGGTTTGTCCAGACGAACTCGTGGGAAGGTGAGGAGACCCCTCCCCACGCCCGGAGCTTGTAGAACGTCGCAGCGTCCAACGATTTTCCTTATTCGCGCAGCGTGTCAACGAGCGAGTGTCTGGCTCCTGGGAGAGCACCACATCCTCCAGCAGACACGAGAGAGCGGCGAACTGAGCCCCTGCGACAGAGCTAAGACGAGGGGCGAGAGATCGCTGCACCCACCACGGAGCACCGCAGCGACATGAGCCTCCGGCTTGAGGACGTGAGAGAACAGGGCTGGGAATTGAATCTTCAGAGAGCCGCCAGGGAGCTAGGAATCCAGCCAGAACGTCGTGTGCACCCCGTCCCCGACATGGACCTGCGAAATGCTTATGTAGATCGGCAGCAGGGCCTCAAGGTGTTTCCAGTGCGATCCAAGGTGTTTGCGGTCAGAGGCCCTATAGCGACCTCACCTTTTATTATAAGGTGGAAGTCCCTGTGTTAATGTGCTAGTCCCTGGATCAAATGCTAGCACCACAGTTTAAGATGCATATCATGCAAAAGTGTCAAATACTTTATTAAATCGCATGATCCAGTGGTACAAATATCTCTTACAACTTGCATAACCTGAAAAGGCTAGCAAACTTTCAAAGAGTAGCAGCGGAAAAATAGTAGATACAATGAGCCTCATCATCTTCATGTGCCACAGGCAAAGCATGTTGGTTGTAGACTCGAAAACCTATCGAATACTCACTCGTCGTCTGTCGAATCTGCAAGGTTTAGTTGCAGCCCAGCTATAAAGGGTCAGCACAATTGAATTGTGGTGACAAATGACTTTAATTTCTAATATTCTACTAAGCTATATCTATATGCTTATTTGGCTGGTGGAGATCAAGGCTATTGCGCAAAGCAAGTTTTCTCCTACTTTTGGTAAACAACTTTTTTAAACAATATTTTCTCTTTATAGACAATCTCGAGACAAATCCATGTCTCCTACTCATATTCTCCCATCAAAGTTTTATTAAGAAATTGGAATGAAGAGATTTTCAGAACACAGCCTTGTGTAGTTACTCAAATTGTCCGATTCCGGGGACACGGCTAAGATCTTAGGTTTTAACTCTCGAGAGGGTGTGCACTTTCACCATTAGACTCAATCAACCCAAACTATCCTCTACACTCCTTTAGTGAGAAGGAAAAGGTGAAGATCAAGACGAGACTTTTCAGAAGTTGCTTTCCCATGATCATACTAAGAGATTACCACCATCCTATCAACTCTACCACCATCAATCTCTTGACCCAGGTCCACAACAACTTACTCCATCAAGACAGAGCCCATATTGACCAATGGTTGCACGATAAGCAACTAGACTCAGTGTAAACTTAAATCTCATAGCCCTGGGTGGCCTACCACAAGTGAGGAACTCAGGTTAACACCGCATATCATGGCCCCAAGTAAGTAGAAACTATCTTGGGCGAAGACAACCATGAAACTTGGCCCTGAGAAGCCACTCAACTTGAAACCTCCTCGATCGACCCAATCCACCCAGGCGTTAAATTAATTTAGTGGAAATTTTCATTTATCACATCAACCATAAAACAATCATTTTTGCAGCAGTTGCTTCCACTAAATTATAATAGGGGTCTAATCTGGAATTTCTAAGGGGAAACCTAAAAGGTTTGCATAGCATACTACAATCTCCCAAAAACCTATCATGCATACTACTTTTGCAAATACTGTTTGAAAACACTAGATATGCAATAGAATAAAATAGTAGGTGTTTTATGAAGTCACTTGCCTGATGAATGTTGTCGTTTCTCACTCACTCATTGTCGACAACGAACGTTGCACTCCGTTCAATCTATAAAGTAAACATACATACAATGAACAAGCAATTCAACAAGCACATAACAATTTAAAACAAACAAACGTAAAAAGGCTTAGCACAGGGTTTGGTCAAGGGTATCACATAATTTGGTATGCAAAAGGAATTAATGTGATTGAGTTAAGGGTTTGCCATTTTGGTCAGGGGATGGTCTTGAAAAGATTTACACCAATGAATGCCGAGATGGTTTGAAAACAATTTAAAAGCAAGGTTCGCAATTTTAAGTTATCCAGCATATTTAAATACAAATACACAAGTCTATGTTTCAAAATTGATTTAATTGAGACATTGTGTTAAACTTGTTCAAATGATCACACATTAACCTTGGAAAAGGTTTTAACCTAATTTAAATTTCAAGTTTCATTAAAGTAACATAACAAATCATTTTAAAACCAAACTTAAAAGTTCATATCAATGAATTAATATTCTAGTTATTTAAATTGGCATCAAGTTTTAAAATCAAATTTATACACTAAATCATTTTAAGGTTTGTCAATATAATGTATAATCGAATACTTATTCTACATCTTAATGATTCCAAAAATATTTCATTTAAAAATTTCTTGGACATACACAATAATATCTATGTCCAATTTACTTAAATCATGCATTTGAACATTTGAACGAGTTTAAACTAGTCAAGGTTATAAAATAACAGTGCCAAAAGATTCTACAGGTCAAGAGCTTTTTATAGACATAAAGTTCATCAAATTTGGACATGTGGTTCAAAAGTTATGAGAGTTTCAAGTTATAGGGGTGTTTCTGCATAATCTGCATACGAAATTCCTATTGGGGTCAACCCAGAAAACAGCTAGACAAAGAGGCAAGATGGTGATTGGTGGAACAGGTTGGTTTAGACAAACTAACTATATCCGTAGGATCAAAAAGCAAAATAGCTAAAGTTACGACACTATTCGATCTAAAAACGGATCGTACAGTGTACGGGTAAATACTACACTAGGCTAAGTTCTAAAACTACTCCGAACTACGCTACGGAAGATATACTACTACTAAATTCGTAGCCTAACTTATTCTACAAAAACTACTCTATAAAACTAAATATAAAAGGGAAAAAGAGAAGATATGCGCGATACCTCCGTTTTGTGAGAAGCGCCGTCGAGAGAGAAGAAGAGAAATCCCAGCAATAGAAATCCCACCGGAGATAAATAAATATTTTATTTTATTCTAGTCAAACCAAAATAAATGGTTCAACCCGAATTTTATTTGTGATTTTACCCATACACTTGGGGTCTATATATAGGCTAAAACTGGGTGTGGGTGTGGCTAAAGTAGCAAGGTGGGACTAAAAGGAGAGAAAAGGAGCTGCGCGTCCGTACCCACGCGCGATGGAAAGGCCGGCCGGCCCAGCGGTCTGCTGCGCTGCGTGCGCTGCGCGCTGGCTGCTGCTGGTTTTATTGTTGTTTTTTTATTTAATTCATATCTTCTGATTTATAGCTCCAAATCAAGTTAAATAAATTACTAAAAATTTGTAAAATCATTATATTTGTGTTAAACCAGTTGTGGGTATGTTTTGAACATTTTTGAAAATTAATAATTTAAAATAATCATAAAATGTAAAATTGCCCATTTAGGTCAACTTTGAAATCAGAGATTTAATAATTCATTTGGGGTTAAACAAAATTTATAAAATTACCCACATTTAAATATGTTTGAATTTAAGTTACTTACTCGTATTCCAATATTAAATCATTTTTATCTTTAGTACACTATTAAAAACATAACACATTTATTTGAAATAGAAAGGGAAAATATAATGCATTCATTTTTAAATTCAAAATATTTTGTGCACCATTAAGTTTTATATTATGATAATTCATTTGAAACTTTATAACATATCTTAAGAATATATTTTTAGATTTAATTCTTTTCTTATATAGAATATATATTCATGAACATCATTGTATGTTTTGAAAATAAATGAAGATCATTTTAATCTACTGAAATGTTTATTTGGATAATCTATTTATTATGAAGTTGTTAAAGGTATAAACTATAGGTTGTAATTTCAACACTATGTTCTTGAACTTAGTTGAAATAATGAAAACCATTTGATAATTAGATCATATTTTAAATAGTTTAAGAGAACACTTGTAAATATTATTTTAATTTATGAATTGCTATTGCTAAGTGGTTGAAATCAAATACTTATAAAGAAACCTTTTATTTCATGAATATGTTTTGAAGGTTTGTAAAACATTTGTCAAATTATATATTGAGCTTTTAATAATTACAATGGATAATAAAATCTTTTAACTTGAAACAACTTTTGAAAATAAAGATAAACTGAGATATTTGAAATATTAAACTTTTTCAATATGTTTGAAGTCTTTCATAGTTGGTTTTCTTATGCATATAATATTTTATTTTAATAAAAGGAAAGTTTTAAATTTTAGTGATTTTTGAACATTATAAAATGTTGGGATGTTACAGGCCCACACCCAACGAGGCCAGGAAGCGTCGGGCTTGTGATGGAGGCGATGCACAAGCTTCATCTGCAGAGCCTCGTTCTTCACAGCCAGGTTCTTGATCCCCAGACCGCCCTCGTCTTTGGGGCAGCGCACAGCGTCCCAGGCGACGAGACACTTCGCGCCGCTGGGTATGTCCTTGATGTTCCACAAGAAAGAGCGGCGAAGTCCCCTGGATGGCGCGGAGGAGAGGGGGAGGGAGCTCCATAGCTCCCATGGCGAAAGTGGGAAGGGCATCCTGAACAGCATTCAGGAGCACCATACGGCCGCCGGCGGAGAGCAGGATGGCGCACCACCCCGACAGATACTTGTCCACCTTCGCGATGAGCGGGGCGATATGCTCCAGCTTCAGTTTTTCGGCAGTGAGGGGCAGCCCGAGGTAGGTCTGGGGAAAACCTTCCACATGACATCCCAGTTCCGAGCGGATGCATCCGAGATCCTCGGCCGACACGTTCATAGGGACTAGTGTGCTCTTGTGAAAGTTTATCTGCAGTCCGGTTTACTTTAACAATCATAAAACCTAGATATAAATACTAGGCTCACCTATGTGCACCAACAACTTATGCTAAGCAATACTAGTAACAAGTTGATAGCAAGATATATGACTTCAAGCACGAAGGCTATCACAATGTAAAGTGCATAAGTAAAGAGCTCGGGTATAGAAATAATCGAGGCACGCGGAGACGAGGATGTATTCCCGAGTTCCACCCAAGGGTGTACGTCTCGTTTGGAGAGGTGTGCGCAACCACAACAGGTTAGCCGCAACGCCACAAAGGCTCACCTTCTTCTCCTGATGAACTCAACCACAAAAGGTTGCGAGTTCACCTTCCACTATTGATCTCCTTTGGGGCAGAGATAGAATCCCGTACAACTCTTGAGGCACACACCCACAACTTAATTGGGGGCTCCCAAGTCTTGAGGCACACACCCACAACTTAATTGGGGGCTCTCAAGTGACCACAAAAGGTCTTGACCACAAAAGGTCTTGGCCACAAAAGGCGTCTAGGGTCCAAAGACCCAAGAGTAACAAGCTCACAAGTATCACCACCACGAATCCTCGTGGAGGGCTCAAACCGATGCAAATGCAATGGCAAGAGCACACGAAGTGCTCAAGTCCTTCACTCTCAAATTCAAACACAACAACAAATGTTTATGGGGGAATAAGAGAGGAAGAACAAAGGAAACCACAAAGGAGTCAAATCCTTCACTCTCAAATCCCACCAAAAGCAACTAATGCTTATGGGGGGAGAAGAGAGGAAGAACAAAGAAGAAGAACTGTCGTGGTGGTGTCACGGCAGATGCCATAGGATGGTTAATTTGTGGGGCCGATGGACGTTGGTGGATCCGGGGAGGGATAGCGAGCTGAAGAGCTCACACGGGGAGGATCCCGGTAAAACCGAGATCTTCCAAGAACAAGGAACAAGATCAAAGTGCAAAGGGGAAGATCTAACAAACACAAACAAATGCACGAAGGCACACAACACACACGCGATATACCCAGGTTCAGGGCCCTCGTGAGGAGGTAACACCCCTACTCCTGCCTTTCCTCTCTATATATTGGTGGTGTAAGGACTACAACTTGCTACAAGATCTCTCAAAGGGAGGAGTACAAAGAACTAGATGAACTCAAGGTGAGAAGGAGTAACTGCTCTAAGAGTAAATGCGACTATAGCTTTGGCTCTGAAGTTGGTCTCTTGCTCTCAGGAGCAGTTATGGCGCCTTTTATAGAGCTCCGGCCAGGAGGGCCGGAAACCCTAACTTGGCTTGGCCCCACCGGACAGGCCTAGCCGGCATGCCGTCACCGGCTACTGCGACCTAGTCGCCAGGCTATCCGGTGTAGCCCCTTCGTCATCATCTCGTTAAGGACGGCAGGCGCCGTCCTGCATCATCATTGTCCCCTCGTCAGAGACAAGACATGTCTTTGCCCATCCCGGATAGCCTTTTCCGGATTGCCGGGCTAGGCATGTCAGGTCTTGTCGTACCCCGATCGTACCGGCTGACGCGCTCCCGTGTCAGGCGGGAGGTGACCATGCTTCCGTGTCAGGCGGGAGGTGACCATGCTTCCGTGTCAGGCGGAATGGTACCTCCCCCCGCGACAGACGGGAAAGCCTGCTCTAGACCGTTGACGGCCTACCGGAAGCCCTCACGCCGGCTACCTCCTCGCTTGCCACTGTGAGCTTCTTCTGCATAAGATCAACACCGAGACATACATTCCGGTTAGTATCCACCGGACAACCTATCCGGTAGAACCGACTACACCTCCTTCCGGGAGTTTCCTTGGACCGCGAGACTCGGGACCCTTTCCGGATACGTCCGAGCTCGTCCCAGGATGAGTATCTCTAGGCCTAGCCTCCCGAAGATGTCTTAGCCTATCAGCAAAGACATCTTCGAGAAGCTAGTTCTTAGAGGAACCACCCGCTCATGCTTGTGCTGCGATTGTGAGGGCCGGGGGTGTCTATTTATAGCTGCCAGTGCTGACCCTTGTGGCTGCCAGGAGGCACTTTGCCCTCTTCCAGTGCCCAAGGGTTAAGCTGCCCTTTCGGCACACCAGGAGGTGCCCCTTGCTGTCGCCAAAGGTCAAATACTGTTGGCACCTTATTGGATTATACCGGGATCTGCCCCTACCCCGGGGGCAGCCCCCCGACACTAGTCCCCGAAGCTGGTGCTGTACAACGACCTCGGATGATGTGCGGGATCAGCTTTAAACAACAACTATCTTCCGAGAACACATGCCACCAGATTTTCCCTTTCTGCCGAAGTCGGTTCTTCCGAGACCTTCTTACTGAGACTATGTTTACCGGGAGGCGAAGCCTGCAACCGGATAACACCTTCCTCAGTGAATCTCGACCGTTGGCCTCCTGATGAATTCGAGACAGTGAGCCAGGGCCCACCCGACGTCCCGTCTGAGCAGAGACGCACTCGAGTGCTCCTGCGCGAGCACGCCGTCGCTTGGGTTCCCGCGCCGGGGAGCCGCAGCCGATCCGGAATCCAACCGTTGGGGCCGTGTGGCCCTCGGTGTGGCCGGATCGGGCGCTCCGGATAGCGCCACGTGGCTCGCGGCACAAAACAGATCCCACCCACGATCGTGGAGATCGTGGGCGGGAAAATCGGAAACTGCTCCGGAATCCCCCCCCCCCCCCATAAATAGGGGGCCGGAACGGTTTCCCCTCCTTCTTCCTCTCCTTCGCATTCTCCTTCCTCGCTGTCTCGAGCGCCCCGCTGCCACTGCATTTGCCGTCGTTCGCCGGAGCTCGGACACCGTCGCCCTCTCCGTTCGCCGGAGCCCGGACACCGTGGCCCTCGCCGACCTTCTCTTCTCCGGTGAGTTCTTCTTCTCCGCTCCGATGACTTTCTTCGGTAGAAAAACTGCCCGACCCCGGCCGTGCCATAGCATAAGTGCGGTGGGGCCGCCGCCGGTGAGCACAACCTGGGCGGCGCGCACGAGGCGCACGGCGGTGTTGTACCGTCGTGGTAGGATGCAGATCATTCACTTGCATTGCGCCTCACCCGAGCCTAGCGCGAGCCTTTTTTCCTCCCTTTTGTTTTGATTATTTAGCACACGGTAGATCTTGTTTCCCAGGAACTCGGTAGTGTTTAGCAGTTTGTGCTCCGACATCCTAGTTTCCGGTAGACTAACTCCGACTAACCGCCGCTGCGCCTGCAGAGTAGCTCGGATACCCCTGCGTACTTCTCCGACATGGGCGAAGAGCGTACCCGGGGATGCTGGGATGGGTCCGAGACCAAGCAGTCAGATCTGGACTGGCTGTATCGGACTCACCGGATTCCTCCGGAAGTCGAGAGCCGGCTCCCGGAGGGAGAGGTTGCACCGGAACCCCAACCCGGGGAATACGTGGTATTCCTCGCGCACTTCGAGCGTGGGTTTGGGATTCCGGCTAGCCCCTTCTTCCGCGACTTCCTCGACCTCTACGACCTCCAACCTCACCATCTTCCCGCCAACGCCATTATGATGCTCTCGGTCTTCACCACTTACGCGGAGGCATACCTCGGCATATGGCCATTCTTGGACCTCTGGGCCAAGTATTTCATCCTTCGCCGCCAAGCCATCCCCAACCCGGATAAGAAGATAAAAGACTTAGCCGATTGCGGAGCGGCCACCATCATCCCTCGCGCGGACTCCAGATTCCCTATAGTTAAGGGACTAGAGTCCTGCCGGAAGTGGCAGCGCAGCTTCTTCTACGTGAAGAACCGGGAGCACTTGGGAGATGGTCCGGGATCCTCGAATCCGGACTTCATCAATCTGCCGGATTTCGTTATTGGTCCTCCGCGCGAATTCCGTCTCTGGAAGAAGCTTCCCGATAATGACGAGGTCAGTTGCATGCACGACGTTCTGAACGTGCTAAACGAGAAGATGACTGGCGATGACCTCCTGCGTTGCTTCATCATTCGCCGGGTCTGCCCCCTTCAAAACCGAGTGCACAAGATGTGCCACATGGCTGGGAACTATGACCCCACTAGGACCAGTATCTTTGGGCTAGATCACGCAGGGGTCGTCCGTCGCGTTCGAGCTATTGCCCGGACGGAGATGACGGAGGACTACTCTTGGGGTGTCATTGGGGGATCCCGGAAAAAACCATGCGACCAGGTGCTCATATCTGTCTTTCGTGCATTCGCCTTCGTACATGCGTTCACCTGGACACCGACACGGCCTAATCTGTTTGCGCAGTTGTTCGAGCGTCAACTCGAAGAAGACGATGTCCACGCCAACGGGAATTACGCACCGAACTTCCCGAGACCAGACGTGATGCCGAGAGAGGACCCCGACGGCGAGGACCATCTCGCCATTCCTTTCGTCAAGGCTGCTACCCCGGGTAATCCTTCAACCCCAGAGGCATTTTTCATTTCTTCGGATGATGAGGATGAGATTGACTGCCAGATTCTCGATGTTATTGACGCTCTCCCTCTGAATTGGGCCTCAGCAGTGGTTCCGAAACCGACAACCGGGACCAAACGTGCCGAGAGCCGGAAGCGCGCGGCTTCCGACACCGAGGGGGCCGATAACTCCGGAAACCCCCCCAAGAGGAGCAAGCCGAGTAAGCAAACGACCGAGAAGCCTGCTCGGCGCCGGAAAAGGGGTCCTCCCATTGTGGATTCCGGGTATGTCTTCCTTGCCTTATGTTATCTTTGTTTTCTCCACAACTATTACTAAGACACTTCCTTTCAGGGATGCACTCGAGCTCCCGTCACCTGCTGTTCCTCCTCCACCCGGGACTCGGACTCCCAGCCCGGCTCGGGCTTCTCCTTCACCTCCTCGCCCTTCTACTCGAGGAAGTGAGCCTGCCGCCTCTGGTGCCGCACCGGCTACCGTTGCGACCCCGGATGCACATCCGGTGATCGAGGAGACCCCGGTGCAGGCCACGACCACCTCGGGAGAAGTTCTTCTCCCGGAGAGTCCGCGCCGGGTGCCCGGGCTTGTGGCAGAGATCCTTAGCCCTCGCCGGCAACCTGCGGCAAGCGGCCCCTCTTGGCCAGCCGCGACCAAGACCATCCCGGAGAAGTAGCCCACAGCCTCCCCCCCGGCCAGCTGACCAACCTCCCGTGAAGTCTCGCGCCAAGGTTGCCGGACACAATGCCATGGAAGGTTGTCTCGGTAGGCAACAGGGTGTTCATGGATACTCCCAGTTTCAGCATCGTGTCCTTGTACATGATGTTAATGGCACTGCCATTGTCAATCAGAACCCGGCTGAAGCGGACGTTGAGGTTGGGTCCGACAAAAGTTGGGTCCACCACCAAGGCATACGCTCCCGGCTTGGGCATAACCCGGGGGTGATCCTTCCGGCTCCAGGTGATCTCCATCTCGGACCAGTGCAAGAATTTGGGCACCGCCGGGATCACAGAATTCACCTCCAGGGCACGCTGCCGCACACTCTTTCGGTCAGTGGGATCGGTTACGAAGACCACATAGCTTTGATGAGCCTCTCGGTAGTTGCTCTGCTGGTGTCCGGCTTGGTTACCGTTGTCGTTCCGGGTATGCACCACATTCACTGGGCGAGGTGGGGGTCCTCTCGGAGGAGGGGGAAGTCGAACAGCGTTGGCCCCCGATGTCGGAGGAGGGGGTCTCGGGATATTGGGCCGAGATGCCGGAGCACTCTGCCGAATAGCTCCCGAGCCGCCTTCCTGCAACGTGCGCTGATACCAGCTGCACTGCCTAGTAGAGTGGTTCGCGGGCTTGTTGGCCTCCAGAGTGTGGTAGCAGCATGGCTTGTTCAGCATTTCCTCATATGTCAGGGGCTTCTTTTGTTCCACCCAGGTCTTTTGCACCTCCTGACTCTGACCCCAAGTCGGGCCACTTGTCTTTTGACGCTGGCTGTTGCCGGCATCCTCCTGCTCCCGGGTCACTGCTGCGCGGCATGGTGGTACTCGGGCTGATTTCTCTTGTGGCCGAACTCCTGGCGGTCATGGCTCCTGCTCGGTCCCGAACGCTGAGGTCCCGCATTCCTCCTGTTGGAGTCACCGACATCCACCAGGGGTTGCATGGGATCTTCAAGCGTGTAGGTATCGGCGATGCGCATGGTCTCTGCCAAAGTCGTTGGCATCTTTCTCTGCAACTTCTGCCACAGCATAGAGCCATGCCAGCATCCTTGCGCAAACCAGGAGATGGCCTGTGCCTCCACCACTCCTTCGCAAGAGTTGCGAATATTGCTCCACCGGGTAAGGTATTCCCGGTCAGTCTCATTGCTCCTTTGCCTACAGATGGCGAGCTGCTGAGGCCTGTTGGGCCTCTTGTACGTGCTGGTGAAGTTGCTGATGAATGCCTCCTCAAAGTCTAACCAGCAGTCTATACTGCCAGTTCTCAGATTGTTCAACCAGATCCGGGCTGGTCCTTCCAACATCTGCGGTACATAACGAACCGCCCATCGTATGTTTCCACCGGCTATGCTTACTGCAGTTACATAGTCGGTTAGCCAGTCCTCCGGCTTCTTGCTACCGTCATAGGTCTTGGCACCTCGGTTGAGCTGAAAGTTCCGAACAGGAGGTTCCCGCATGATCCGAGGTCCAAAGCAGGCGGGTCCCGGAGGTCCTTGCTCTTCCATCAACTCGGATTGGTGAATCCGGTCGAGTTGGAATCTGGCGTCTGCCGGGTTCAGCTGCCTGGTTCCTATCCGAGATCCCAAAGGGTTCTCGTCTGGCTGATATCCGAGCTGCTGCAATCTCGAGTTGCCATCGTTGAGCCTGTCTTGCGCAGGGACCAGGGCCTGCTGGGGAACGGAGACAACCTCCCTCTGCGGGTTTCCCTGAACGTGAGGAGGATTCCGGGGTGGATTACCACGGCCAACCGGGTTATTGTTTCCTACACCCATGTTACCATCCCCACGGGTACTTCCCGCCTGTCCCGAGTTACGTTGTCCGGCCTGGCCGGCTTGCTGGATACCGGCAAAGGTCGGATCGTAGGTCTGTAGCTGCTTGTTCTTCCCGGAACCTCGACTCCGACTCCGGCTCTTGCTCTTGCTCTTGCTTCTGCTCGGATGCGGGGAAGAGGCCTCCCCATCCGACTTCTGGCTGTTGGGTCTGGCTGAGTGCACCTGGGATCCTGCCCCGGGGTTCTTCTTCTTGAAGGCCAGATTCTGACGATTGGCTTCAATCACCAACTCGTTTACCCTCTCCTGCTGCTTGCGCAGGGCTTCATCGGATAACCCCACCAACTCGGCCATGGCGGCTTTGGCGGCCCTAAGGGTTTTCGCCGGTGAGCTGTACACCGGCTTCCCTGCTGAAATCCGACTTCCAGTGTTACTGGTGGTGGCTCCACCAGCCAGCTCCTCATTCACCATTCTTCCTTTCTTGCGCAGATCTGCAATGCGCTTCTCCCGGGAGTCTATCTTAGGGAATCCGTGAGCTGCATTGTACTCCCGGAGGCTAGCGCTGAGCTCGCGGCGGATCTCGGCGATCTCCTGTGCTTCAGCGAGTAGCAACTTCCGCTGCTCCTCTAACTCAGCCGAAGTGGCCTGGGCATCTGCTCCGGCAGCTACCGGTATAGCCAACTTGGCCACGAGTCCCGAGAGGGGATCCGGACGACGTCGCGGCTGGGATGACTACGGATCACCATCTCGGGCCGCAGGCCTCTCCTGCGGGGGTTTGGCCAAACGGGGGTGGCCGTCGGTATCGCCGTCAGCGTCTTGATACTCCTCCTCGGTTGCCCCGACCATCATTACTGCGACGGAACTCGGGGGGCGATCGGCACGCAGACCCCGAGCAGCGCAGAGCATGGGAGGGTCCTCAGCTTCCAGGACCACGTCCGGGTAGCTACAGACAACCTCGGTGGCCACGTAGGTGGTGAAACTACCAAAGTCAATCAGACGTCCGTTCACCGGAAACGGTCTGTTCCGGAAGCACCCTGCGTTGTCGCAGACGAAGTCCATCTCCCCTAGCCTTACGACTAGGCCAGAGAGAACCCGAACGTCGAAATGAACGGGGGATCCCGTCCGGATGTGTACACCAGCCAACGCCTCTGTCAGCCCCACGGTGGGCGCCAACTGTCGTGGTGGTGTCACGGCAGATGCCATAGGATGGCTAATTTGTGGGGCCGATGGACGTTGGTGGATCCGGGGAGGGATAGCGAGCTGAAGAGCTCACACGGGGAGGATCCCGGTAAAACCGAGATCTCCCAAGAACAAGGAACAAGATCAAAGTGCAAAGGGGAAGATCTAACAAACACAAACAAATGCACGAAGGCACACAACACACACGCGATATACCCAGGTTCAGGGCCCTCGTGAGGAGGTAACACCCCTACTCCTGCCTTTCCTCTCTATATATTGGTGGTGTAAGGACTACAACTTGCTACAATATCTCTCAAAGGGAGGAGTACAAAGAACTAGATGAACTCAAGGTGAGAAGGAGTAACTGCTCTAAGAGTAAATGCGACTATAGCTTTGGCTCTGAAGTTGGTCTCTTGCTCTCAGGAGCAGTTATGGCGCCTTTTATAGAGCTCCGGCCAGGAGGGCCGGAAACCCTAACTTGGCTTGGCCCCACCGGACAGGCCTAGCCGGCATGCCGTCACCGGCTACTGCGACCTAGTCGCCGGGCTATCCGGTGTAGCCCCTTCGTCATCATCTCGTTAAGGACGGCAGGCGCCGTCCTGCATCATCATTGTCCCCTCGTCAGAGACAAGACATGTCTTTGCCCATCCCGGATAGCCTTTTCCGGATTGCCGGGCTAGGCATGTCAGGTCTTGTCGTACCCCGATCGTACCGGCTGACGCGCTCCCGTGTCAGGCGGGAGGTGACCATGCTTCCGTGTCAGGCGGGAGGTGACCATGCTTCCGTGTCAGGCGGAATGGTACCTCCCCCCGCGATAGACGGGAAAGCCTGCTCTAGACCGTTGACGGCCTACCGGAAGCCCTCACGCCGGCTACCTCCTCGCTTGCCACTGTGAGCTTCTTCTGCATAAGATCAACACCGAGACATACATTCCGGTTAGTATCCACCGGACAACCTATCCGGTAGAACCGACTACACCTCCTTCCGGGAGTTTCCTTGGACCGCGAGACTCGGGACCCTTTCCGGATACGTCCGAGCTCGTCCCAGGATGAGTATCTCTAGGCCTAGCCTCCCGAAGATGTCTTAGCCTATCAGCAAAGACATCTTCGAGAAGCTAGTTCTTAGAGGAACCACCCGCTCATGCTTGTGCTGCGATTGTGAGGGCCGGGGGTGTCTATTTATAGCTGCCAGTGCTGACCCTTGTGGCTGCCAGGAGGCACTTTGCCCTCTTCCAGTGCCCAAGGGTTAAGCTGCCCTTTCGGCACACCAGGAGGTGCCCCTTGCTGTCGCCAAAGGTCAAATACTGTTGGCACCTTATTGGATTATACCGGGATCTGCCCCTACCCGGGGGGCAGCCCCCCGACAAGAACCACAAAGGAACTCCAAGAACTAGATCCACTAAGTTCCCCTCACTTAGAGGAGAGATTGAATGGTAGGATTGTAGATCTAGATCTCCTCTCAACTTTCACTAAAGAATATGCAAGATTCTATGGAGGGATTGAGAGGGGAGTGAGCTTTCCAAGGTCAACAATGGAGTAGGAGAGAGGGGGAAAACGTGCTGCCTTGGATTGGCTGGGAAAGAAGAAGGGGAGGGGTATTTATACCCCTCCAGAAAATAGAGCCGTTGGCTGTTTCGACACTCGGAAATTCTGGTATA
Source organism: Poa annua (assembly GCA_026929855.1). NCBI lineage: Eukaryota > Viridiplantae > Streptophyta > Magnoliopsida > Poales > Poaceae > Poa > Poa annua. The sequence continues at coordinate 88,457,528 of CM049430.1, forward strand.
AGTGAGACTCGGAAATTCCGGTCAACCGGAAATTCCGAGTCCATGAAATATCTGAGCTGAAAATCCGGCTGGAGTCAGAACCAAAACCAAAATTGTCCTTAGCCGTTTCTGGAAGGCTTTTCTCGGTGCACTCGGAAATTCCGGTATACTGAAATTTCCGAGCACAATTTCCGGTTTGAGTCAGAACCAAAAGTCCTTCTTTCCTTAGCCAAAACCGGAGGGTTTTCTGGGTGCACTCGGAAATTCCGATAGATGGAAATTTCCGAGCACAATTTCCGACTGGAGTCAGAATCCTTTTTCTCCTTTCCTTAGTCGTTTCCTTGGATCAGCTGGGGAACCGGAAATTCCGGAAGAGCGAAATATCCGGCCCCAATAATCCGAATCAGCAAAACACCGAAACGAAAACTGCTATAACTTTTGCAAATGAACTCCAAATGAGGTGAGACCAATTTTGTTGGAAATATTGCATCCCATAAATAGAGTAAAATCACCACCCATGGCAAGGTGTGGGACTTTCCTCATGGTAGAACCGACAATATTTCCGCCACCGAAAACGCAACAAGTTGTCCAAAGTAAAACCGATTTCGATGAACAAGAGCTTGACATGGAGATGAACCAAGCTCTAACTCCTCACCAACATAAAAGCCAAATAAGAATCAAGAAATATTATATGCCAAGTATGCAAAGGTTTGAGCTCTCCACAACGATGCGATCAAGTTACTAACTTGAGAGCCCCTCTTGATAGTACGCCTATCTATCCTTTAGCCCTATCAAGATCATACCTTTGCCTTGAGCATTCCACTTGAGTTGGATGATGACTATCTTGATCTATTCAAGTGGTTCATCTTTCCTTGATTGCGCGTCCAAGCACATGCTTGATGAAGACTTCTCCAAATACTCCTCCATACCCATAATGGGAGAGTCTCGCTAGGCTCCGTCTTCATGTATCCATAGCAAACTCCAAGCATAGGATCTCTTCAAGAAGCTTCTCCTGGTATTGCACATCTCACCTTGATGACGATCACCACATGACGTCATCTTCCATGAGCTATATGAAATCTTCATTTGATGCAAACCCATGGGAAGATACCTAACCTCATATAAAGATACCACACACGCATATATCATGGGTTAGTTCACAAAGCTATGCGGACAAGTGTTTACCATCTCAAGAGATACATGATCGCTCTTGGTACATCTTGTAGCTTTGTGTGTTGATCAACATCTTGATCAACTTTGTATCTTCAAACATTGAAAGAGCATTTTCCCTCATGTGTGGTTTTGGTAATTGAATGACAATCTCTATGGACTAATGTTTGCTTTTGAGATATCATTATAGATCATGTCCATGGAATTGTGGAGTTCATTATTTGGACTCTTGAAGCTTATGTGTTGAGTGGAGCATATTGCAAGTATGTCTTGAAGGATTCAAGACATCATATTAGTGAAGAAATGTTGGAAGATACAAGGTTGATCAAGATGTTGATCAACACACAAAGCTACAAGATGTACCAAGAGCGATCATGTATCTCTTGGGATGGTAAACACTTGTCCGCATAGCTTTGTGAACTAACCATGATATATGTGTGTGTGGTATCTTTATATGAGCTTAGGTATCTTCCCATGGGCTTGCATCAAATGAAGATTTCATATAGCTCATGGAGGATGACGTCATGTGGTGATCGTCATCAAGGTGAGATGTGCAAGACCAAGACCAAGAGAAGCTTCTTGAAGAAATCCTATGCTTGGTGCTTGGAATGGATACATGAAGATGGAGCTAAGCGAGACTCTCCCATTGTGAGCATGGGGGAGTAATTGGAGAAGTCTTCATCAAGCATGTGCTTGGACGCGCAATCAAGAAAGATGAACCACTTGAAGAGATCAAGATAGTCATCATCTAACTCAAGTGGAATGCTCAAGGCAAAGGTATGATCTTGATAGGGCTATAGGATAGATAGGCGTACTATCAAGAGGGGCTCTCAAGTTAGTAACTTGATCGCATCGTTGTGGAGAGCTCAAACCTTTGCATACTTGGCATATCATATTTCTTGGTTCTTATTTGGCTTTTATGTTGGTGAGGAATTAGAGCTTGGTTCATCTCCATGTCAAGCTCTAGTTCATCGAAATCGGTTTTACTTTGGACAACTTGTTGCATTTTCGGTGGCGGAAATATTGCCGGTTCTACCTTGAGGAAAGTCCCACACCTTGCCATGTGTGGAGATTTTACTCTATTTATGGGATGCAATATTTCCTTATTGAAATGCTCTATCTTTGGACTTAGACACCTCTAGCACTTCAAATGTCTTAAAGGCTAGTGTTGATAGTCCTTGCATATCATGTAGTAGTTGCTTAACTAAATCTCATGATGATATGCTTTCCTTGTCTTGTTGCCATGATCAAAATGTTTCTATTTCCTCTAGTACTTGTTTGGCTAACAATGTAGAGGAATCCCAACAATTGTTGGAACAAGACTTGGACCTCAAAGGTGCTTCAAGTGTCTCTTCATCGTCTTCATCCACTACTCACATTTGCCTAATGGCTAAGGAGTATAAGGTATCACCTACCGTGCACTCCAATATATCTCATGATGATGATAATGATGATGATGATCTAATTAAGGAAAAGGTTGACATTGTCTCTCATGCTCTCTTAAATAATAAAAATGTTCATGAGAACTTCTTAGAAATCATGTCTACCCTTTTTGAGCTCAAGGAGACCTTTGAGGCTATGGAGACCCGTTGTCATGAAGGGTGGGGTCTTGCTCGTGATTCCGCGGGTGAGGTCCATAATCTTGAGAATGCTCTTGAGGAAGAGCAAGAAACTCGGGTTGCTCTCGAGGAGAGATTAGAATCCAGTGAGGAGTTAAACAATGAAGTAATTGCTAAACTCACTAAAGAACATGACCATGCTATTGCTAAATGTAATGTGCTTAGTAAAGAAAATGCTAAGTTAAATAATGAGCTTGTCATGTTGTCTCCTTCCATTACTAATATTAATGATGCTTGTGCTACTAACTCCACTTTGTGTGAAGCATCTATTTTGAAGGAGAATGTTGAGCTAAGGGCTCAACTTGATTTGCTAACTAGCAAGTATGAGAAGTTGGAAGAAACTCATGAAAAGCTTTTTACCTCTAATGAGGATCTCCTAGCATCCCATGCTAAGCTAAAGTTAGCTCATGAGGCGGTCACTACGAAGGTAAAATCTTGTGAGCCTCTTGTGAACACTAGCACAAACTTTACTTCTAATGAATTATTGCCATGTGCTAGTTCTTGTAATTCATCCACTCATAAAATTGCTACATCTTGTGATGAATTACTTTCCTTGCCTTGTTGCTCTAACAATGTAGCTACTACTTCCTCTAGTATATGTGTTGAAACTAACCATGTAGAGGAACTCAAAGAGCTCAAGGCACAAGTCACTTCCTTGAAGAAAGACTTGAAGAAGTGTCATGAAGGGAAGTCCACCCTCGACAACATGTTGAGAGTGCAACAACTTCCTCATGACAAGAGTGGACTTGGATTCAACTCCAACAACAAGAACAAGTCCAAGAACAAGATGAAGCACAAGTTCGTCAAGAAGAAGGGCCAAGAACAAGTTATTGATTCGGCCAAAATTGTGTGCTTCAAGTGCAAGGTTCAAGGGCACCATGTTAGATCTTGCCCTTTGAAGAAGAAGCCTCTTAGTGAGAAGCAACAAGGGAAGCGACCTCAAGTCCCAACTCAAGCTTCCCGAGTTGAAGAACCTTCCCTTCCCAAAAAGAAAGGTAAAAGCCGACTTTGCTACAAATGTCGTGGGAAGGATCACTTTGCTTCTTCTTGCACTCAAGGTACCTTATCCAACCCTTCTACTATTGATAATTTTCATTCTCTTCGGAAGGATAAGGTTGGCAATGTGTTTGCCAAAGTTATTGGTACTCAAAGTGGTGTCAAGAAAAGAACCATTTGGGTTGCCAAGCCTATTGTGACTAACCTCTTAGGACCCAACTTGGTTGGGGACCAACAAGCTAAAACTTGATCAATAGGTGTAAGCGGAGGACATTGGAGACTTGACTACATCATGAAGAATTAAGGGATCTTCATCATCCATATTATCTCAAGTCAAGTCAAGTTGATTATATTGTCTTAGCATTTATCCAATGCTCCTCCTTGCGGTAACTTGTATTTACTTCATATGTACTCATTGAAAGTTACTTGCACCCTTGCATGTGTTTGGTTTTGTGCCTTACTAGTGTTTCATATGTGTTGTGCACTCTACTTACTTATGTTGAGTAATCAAGCTTGTGTATGTTGGTTTGCACACCATGTATGTTTGAGCCTCTTGTCTATTTGTTTTTATCTTAATTGGCTCTTTTAGGGATTTTAATGGACTATCCCATTTTGGGGGAGTGATGTGCTTTTTGGTAACTCACCCCCTTAAAATGTGTATTCATGAGGAATACCACTTAGTAGTGATATTTCAATATTATCTACTCTCTTTGTGGTATGTATTACTCATGAGAAATTCAAATTCTAATGTCCATTAATTATCTCTTGTTGGATTTCTTTTGCCTCTTGTTACAAAGAATGGATTATCACATTATGGGGGAGTAATAAGCTATGTGCATATTACAAGCCTAGAAAATGTGAACATGAGAGGTAGTGTCACCTAGAGTTGATATTGTTGTTTATCTTGTTCCTAGGTGGCATGGGACTCAAACAAGTTCCATATTTGCTTAAATGAATTTTGTTCACCCATCTTTTGGTATCTTGTTTGTGAGAGAGTTTCTTGATGCTTAGTATGATCATTGAATATGAGAAGTCATCAAGAAACTCTAGATAAGCATGTTTTTCAATTCTTTTATTTTGCCACGTGCTTATGTTTTGTGAATATGATCTTAATTATATATGTCATGTACAACCGAGAAATATCTCCATACAATCATTTTCTTTGACAAGTGATAATTATATTGGTGGTAAAATTATTGATCATATTTACATTGGCTTTTGTTCCTAAATTGTATTATTCTATCGCCAAGTTTGTGTTGGTTTAACCACCCATTTGTCTTCTTTGCTTCATTTAGATCTTTTTGTTGCTCTACTCATAATTTGTGTTGTGCTTTCTTGAGTTAGGACAAGCAAGGATCCCATTGTTGTGCAATTACATTCGAAGACTTTATTCTAAGTAATGCACTATTCTTGAGGGAGCTATCCTACATTGAGTAGAACATCATCCTTTTAATTGTTATCGGGTCTTATTGTTTTTCTTGAACTTTGTGTTCAAAAACATATATGTAGGGTAATGATCCCACTTGTGTGCATTTTGTATTTACATAAAAGATCTTAAAAATACACTAATCATGGGGAAGCTACTCTATACTCTTTAGAACACTATTCTTTAAATTGGTTTTTAAATTGGTTTTGTATCTTATTGCTCTTCTTGAACATGACTAAATGGTTAACAATATATATGAAAAGTGATGATCCCATTTTTGTGCATTTTGTATTCAAATACAAGATCATAAGTAATGCACAAATCTTGGGGGAGCAATCCTATATGTTATTCAACATTAGTTGTCTTCAATTGGTGTTTGTTCCCGATGACATGTCTCTTTGAAAGACAAACATTTTTCGTCTTGGTACTTTGTGCCATCATGAAAATTGTAGAGGGCTTGGTTTATTTGTTGAAACCTTACTCTTCTTTGTGGAGTTGGCTATCTCATCCCATGGTTCCTAGTCTACCTTTTTGGATGAGATAAACCTTCGAGCATGCTTGTTTGATTTATTTCTTATGCTCATTGGTTTAGCCTTGACCTTGTTTCCATTTGATATCTTTTCAAATTAGTTTCTCCAATCATGTGTTGGTTTGAGTCTTTGATACAATGAGGACAAATCCTTCTCTTGCCACACTTTTGTGTAGCATCTTGATTTAATTGGTGTTTTGTCCAAATTGTATCTCGCTTGGTTCTTGAAAGTTTTGTGCATGCATATTTACTATTTGTATATCTTGTGGCATGCTTTCTTTCCTTGATCCAGTATATAGGATAAACTCCATCAAATACTAAATGGCTAAGATGTACATGAAATTCTATTTCACATCAATATGCATATATTTATGTGGAGTTTGTCCTATGTATTGTAGTTGGACTAACTACTTTGGACCCAATTAGTTTGGGTACCATTGTGTACTTGATTTGTTTTAGGTACATGAGAGATGCGTTGGAAGCTTGCCTCTATTTAAAGAAGATGTCTTCACCATGTGCTTCTTGGAGTCAAGCTTGGATGATTGTGAACTCTCATCTTCTACACCGTCAATGCTATCTCGGTAACAAGTACCTAACTCATGCATATACTTCTAGCTCTCAACCTTGTGTAGGTTGTTCTTTGGCATGAGTTTCTCTAAGTTGCATTTGATATGGTTTTTGCAAAGTTTGATTCAATACATCTTCATTGCAAATGTGAGTTAGCCGGGATGATTAAACATCAAGTGGAATATATATTTATATATAATCATTTTCATGATTCACGGATCCCCAATATGTTAATCTAGCAAATTCATTTCAAAGTCTCTCATATGCAATATTGATGAATTCTCTTAAACCATTTGCCTTATGTGATATTTGTTTTGTGTCTCGAAGTATCCCAACTATCACTTATCCTATGTGGGTATTTGTGATGCTTTGAGAACTTGGTGTTGGAAGTTCATCTATACCCTTTAAGAATAATTTGAGCTATGTGCTTTGCTTTTAAGCAAAAATTCTTATCGGTGTATTTATGACTTCCTCTTGAATATCATGTTCTTGACCTTGTACCTACATTGTGTGTGCATGTTTCTTTGAGGACTTAGTGTCCACTTAGAAACTTATACACATGAAGGTAGTTACATATTTAATTGGTATTCAAAATCTTTAGTGATCACCTTTTACTACTTTCTTGATTCTTTGGTGATCTCTAAAAGGCACAAGCTTTGTTTTTCTATTAGTTTCACATTGCCTCTTAATAAGCTTGTGATCCAATTTGATTTATCCTCTTGGGTGTGCTTGTTTGCGAAATACATGATATGCACTATGTGCCTAATAATTTGAAAGACTATGGTGGTGCTTAGGCACATCCTTGTTTAGTCTCCTAAAATGTATTTTCATGACACACCCATTCTTTCTCGTTTGAGCAAGTCTTCATTTTGTCAATTCTTTCTCTTTATTGCTCAACATTTGTTTGTTGCAAGGTATACTTATTTTCTTAACTATACAATCTTGCACCTTTTTGTGCTCGAAAGAATCTAGGAGGGAGCGAGGATTCCATGTTATGCACACCATATTGAAATACAAATCTTTTCATTGTGCATGTACCTTGGGGAGTTCCCGCAACCTCGACTCATCCTTCGTCACCGAAGATGAAAACGGGATACCCGTCCCAAAGACGGCGAACGCCGCCCTGATCTCAGTCGAGACATACCTCGAACTCACGCAGCCACCGGAGGGGGACGCACGCTCCCTTCTCCACAAGCAACAAATTACCTCCATAAGGGAAATCGAGGAAGCTCTGGCGGCCAAGGGGCCAAGTAACCGAGCGCACGAACCAACGACCTCGGGCATCCCAGCGGCGCAGCGACATCCAGTCAAAGACCTTCGCGACGTCCTGACACAGAAGACAGTGGACCGCAACCGCAAGGAGCGATCGGCTAGTGCGGAAAACGCGGACGACCATGCTGACCGCGACTTCGAGCCGTGTGGCGCGGCATGCTTTAGCTTCAACATCCGCGACACCCGCATGCCTAAAGGCTTCAAGTTGACGGCCGGCACACCAAAGTACGACGGGAAGCAAGACCCAAAGTTGTGGCTCGAAGACTACCTCATCGCTTGCACCTGCCAAGGCGGTACGTCGACTACGACAATGCAATACATCCAGCTCATGCTGACAGACTCGGCACGCGGGTGGCTCACAAGCCAACCCAAAGACTCTTTCCGAACATGGGAAGAATTCCAGGATAATTTCATCAAGAGTTTCTCGGGAACATTCGCCAGACCGATGACCTACATCGAGTTGCAGGCCTGCAAGCAAGGGAAGGATGAGTCGCTCCGCTCTTACATCCAGAGGTGGACACTCCTCCGCAATACCATGGAACCCGTATCAGAAGATCGAGTGATGGACGCCTTCATGCATGGCGTCGCTCGCCACGACCTCCGGGAGGAATTCGGTAGGCTCCAGCCGAAGACCACAATAGAACTCATGAAGACAGCCAACCAATGGGCCGAAGGAGAGGACTACGTCCGCGAAACTTCTCCCAAAAAAGAGGGCGAAACAAGCAACTGGCGCGAGGCACGTCAAAAGAAGAAGCCACGTTACACCCACGATTCAATCGAATTAGTAGCGGCGGGTTATGAAACCCCCCGTGAGGACAAGCGTGACGGCAGCCGACAGTACGAGCAAAGTCGGCAGCCCAGCTCGAGTCAGTACAACCGTGGCAGCAGCAGCGTCGGCCACAATGATGGAAGTCAGAAACGCGAGTGGAAGCGCCCGTTGACCCCAGCAGAGGAGCTGATGCAACCCTGTAAGCATCACTCATTCCGCAACCCGGAAACAGGCAAATGGAGTTCCAACCACCTGTTGAAGGATTGCCGCAAAGCAAGAAAGATCTACCATGCCATGCAGCAAATCATCGCCCCGGTACAGGCCGTACAAGCGGCACCGCAGCTAGCCACCCAGGCAGCACCCGCAAACAACAACTAAGTGCAGGCGGCAGGAGCGTTCCCCCAGCCGCAGCAGCAGCAACAAGGTCAGTCGGCAGCAGCCGACACGTACCCAGCCGCACGGGGACAGCTGAACATGATCCAGAAGGGACCCCCGTCGAACAGGCGGCAGAAAATCATCACACGCCAAGTACTTCAAGCCATCAACAGCCCGCGCGCGGTACCAGACTACCTGCGCGGGTCGGAGACACCAATCACATTCTCCAGGGCAGATCACCCATCGGAGGTAATCTGACCCGGGCACGCCGCACTCGTGATTGAGGCCTTGATCGGCGACTACAGCCTGAAGAAGGTATTCCTGGACGGAGGCAGCGGCACCAACATCATATTCGCCGACACCCTCAGACGAATGAACAGGTCGACAGAGAAATTGCCGGAATCGGAGACCACCTTCCACGGCATAGTACCAGGGCAAGCAATCACGCCCATGGGAACAATCACACTCGACGTCATCCTCGATACACCCGAGCACTTCAGGAAGGAGTCGATAGACCTTGAGGTCGTCGACTTGAAGTCACAATACCACGCCATCCTCGGACGCCCGACCTTCGCCAGGTTCATGGTAGTACCCCACTACGCCTACCTGATGATGAAGTTGCCCGGGCCGAAAGGAGTGATCACCATCCGCGGCGACTTCGGGCTCTCCAACAGCTGCGACCGCGAGTTCGCCAGGATCTCCGAGTTCTTCGGCGTCGAAGAGCACTTCAAAGCCATATCAGCCGACAACGACAAGACCATCTTCCCGGCTCGCAAGAAGCCTGCCAAAGACGCAGCGTTCAACACGAATGACGACACCGTCACCCATCAAGTCCATCCGACTGACAGCAGAAAGACGGTCAAGGTCTCATCGAGTCTGACCCCCGCATAGGAAGGCGCGCTCGTCGAGTTCCTACGTGAGAACTGGAAAATCTTTGCATGGCAACCTTCTGACATGCCAGGGATACCCAGGGAACTCGCCGAGCACTCTCTGAAAGTCCACAAGGACGCAAGACCAGTCAAGCAATCCATGCGACGCTTCTCAGGACCCAAACGAGACGCGATCACCATGGAAGTCGACTGATTACTGCACGCCAAGTTCATCCGAGAGATCAAGGACTCGGACTGGGTCGCCAACCCGGTTCTAGTTGAGAAAAAGAAAACGAAGAAACTACGCATGTGCGTTGACTTCACCGCAGTCAACAAATGCTGCCCCAAGGACCACTTCCCGCTCCCGCGGATAGACCAGATCATCGACTCGACGGCAGGTTGCGAACGCCTGTCCTTTCTGGACGCCTACTCAGGTTACCAGCAGATCAGGCTGAAAGTCGAGGACGAAGAGAAGACAGCCTTCATCACACCCGACGGCGTTTTTTGCTACCAGACGATGCCGTTCGGGTTAAAAAACGCAGGTGCCACGTACCAGCGGACAATGCAAGCATGCCTCAAGGGGCTAATCGGGCAGATCGTCCAAGTCTACGTCGACGACATCGTCGTCACTACCCGAAAGGAGGATACCCTAGTCGACGACCTCCGCAAGGTCTTCGCCGCACTCGACGTGTATCAGATCAAGCTCAACCCAGAGAAATGCGTGTTCGACGTACCAGCCGGAGAACTACTAGGGTACCTTGTATCCGCAAGAGGAATCGAAGCAAACCCCGAGAAGGTGCAGAACTGTAGCGTACCTGCACTTTTAATAAGGCAGATACCTGTGTATAGTGCAAATCCCTGGATCGATTCATTTGCACACACAGTTTACGATGTAATATCACAACAAAGCATCAATTCTATTACATCGATGATCCAGAATTACAAAATATTTGTTACAAGTTGCATAGCGTAAAGCTAGCATTGACAAGGTACACAGCGGAATACAATAGCAGTGAGTCTCTAATAACTTTCATGCTGCCACAGGAGAAAACATGTTGGTTGTAGACTCGAAACCTTTCAACGAAACCTCACTCGTCATCTGATCAAATCTGCAATAAGAAAAATATTGCAACAACGTGGGTCAGATTCCATTAAAAATGGAGTCTGGCAAGTGACACTATGGTGGACACTTAATGGAATAACTCTAAAGCCTATATGCATATTTGGCTGGTGGAGTTCAAGGCTAATTTGCATAAAGCCAATTTTTCCTACTCTTTTGAAAACACTTTTCTTGAAATCCAGACGAGTATGGCATGAAAACCATAAATCTCATCTTCCCTTGTTCACCCATCAAATTTTATTTCTGAAGTTGGAATGGTGGAATCCTCCGTTGACGTCCTTGATCAGCTGCTCAAAATTGTCCGTAACCGGGGACACGGCTAAGTACTTAGTTTTACACTCTGCAGAGGTTGTGCACTTTCACCTTTAGACTCAATTTGTCCGAGAAATCCTATACACGCGGAGTGTATTATGGAAAGGAGAGAATTGAGACAAGAACTTTCAGAAGAAGAATGCAACCATACTAGCAAGACCCGTTCCACCTATCATCTCTACATCTGCTTGTCAAGCTGACAGGTTGCACCCCCACAACTTAATTATTATAGACAGAGCCCATTGTAAAAAGGCTGCACGGGAAGCAATCGTCACTCGGAGTTCTTCAGATTCCTCTGTTCCCTGGGTGGCCATCCACAAGTGTACTTCTGGGTAACAACCACCATACTCGTGGCCCTAAGTAGAATAGACATTCATCCTAGGCGAAGACAACCACAAGCATAGTCCCAAAAGCCACTCAACATAAACCATAACAACCCATCCACCCAGGAGTTTCATTAACTTAGTGGATGTGCACTCTCAGGTAAAAATCACCATTTGAAATTTGAATATTTTATACTAAGTCAAATTTGAATTTTGTCAGATCCAAAATAATCTACATGTCGAGAGCTTTCCAAATATATAAAAATTATTAAATTTGGAGTTGTGGTTAAAAAGTTATGATTGATTTCATTACATGGACTAATCTGCAAATTTCCAATAAAAAAATAAAATAGAAAAATTAAAAACACGCTGGCACTGACGTGGACGCTGACGAGGCGCTGACTGTGCTGTCCACGTGGCGCTGACGTGGATAAGTCATCTGATCTGGGCCGTCAGATCTGGATCTGACGGTCCAGATCGGAGCGTACCCGTTCGTCCTCGACCATCTAATCTAAGCCGTGGAGATCTAATCGGACGGCGCAGGATGCTTGGACCATACCGTGGCGGCGCAACCTCGCCGGAGATGGAGCTGACGGCGGCGCGGGCTCGGGATCGAACGGCCTCGACGCTGGAGTTGCTCCCCGGACGCGAGAAGACGACCACGACGTTCGGCGTGAAGCTGCGACGGCGATGGGGTCGTCTACGAAGAGCAGCGCGTCCTCGAGCAGTGCGGGTTCGGGGACGATGGCGCGGCGGTTCCGGCGAGCTCCACTCGCGACGATTTGCTGCGAGGAAGATCGAGGGGAGGGGTCAGGGGGATGCGCCAGGAGCAGGGGGATCAGAGGAGACCACAGGGGGGCGGAGAACCCTTCTCTGTTACCGGCAATCGGAAGAAAAGCGGCGGCGGACACGGTGGACTCCGGCGAGCTCCTCCGGCGGCCTGGGGGCACGGTTTAGCTAGGGTTTTGGGGGAAAAGACGCGGCGGTGTCCGAGGTTTATATAGAGGGCTCCAGAGATTGAATCCCGCACGAATCGGAGAAGAAATCGTCTCCGATTCGATCTCCTTTTTCTGCTCTTCGTTCGGTTAGAGGAAGAAGAAGATCTGCTGACGTCAGCATGACGTCAGCCAGCATTTTCTTTTCTGATTTAATTTCTTTAATTCATATCTTTTGATTTATAACTCCAAATGATGTCAAATAAATTTCTAAAAATTTGTAAAAATAATATCTTGCTGTTAAACCAGTTGTGGGTATGTTTTGAATATTTTTGAAAATTAGTATTTTGAAATATTGCTTAATTACAAATTTGACACTTAAAGTCAAATTTGAATTTCTATCTCATTTAAATTTTCCTTTGGCTAAAATAAATTTGTAAAAATACCCACATTTCAATATGTTTGGATTTAAGTTATTTAAACTCATTTTCAATTTCTAAATTCCTTTTTGGCTTTGGTATACTTATTAATGATATAACACAACTATTTGAAAATGGAAAAGATAATGTATCCCCTTTTAATTGAAGATAATTTGTGCAACATTTTATTTTATGCATTTGAAACTTCATAACAACTTTGGAAAGGATTTTTATTTTAATTTTATTCTTATTTAGAATATATTAATCATTTCATGCTTTGTAAATAGATGAAATTCATTTAAGCAAATGAATTGTTTATTTGGCTAATTCATTAATTTAAATTCTATGAAGTTTTAAAGTTATACATTATAGGCTTATAATTTCCAAACTATATTTTGGACATAGTTAAAGGAATGAAAACCATTTAGTAATTATATACTATTTTGAATAATCTTATATTTATGAATAGATATGGCTAAGTGATTTAATTCAAATACTTATAAGTAAACTATTTACTTAAAATAAAATGGATTGTAGTTGGTAAAATATTTGTCAAATTATATTTTAAGATTTTGAATTACATGGGATAATAAAATGTTTAAACTGTGACATTTGAAATATTAAACTCAATTTTGAAGTCTTTCATAGTTGGTTTCCTTATACTTTTAATATTTTATTTTAATAAAAGAAAAGTTTTAAATTTTAGTGATTTTTGAACATTCCAAAATGTTGGGATGTTACAAGAACATACTCACAATGCCAGCACCAACCAAGCTCAGGGAGGTGCAACGATTAGTTGGCCGAGTCGCAGCTCTCAGCCGGTTCATTAGTAAGTTGGGAGAGAAAGCCTTACCTTTCTACCAACTGATGAAGAAGGCGGACAAGTTCGAGTGGGCACAAGAGGCGCAGGACGCATTCGACCATCTCAAGAAAACACTGACAACCTCTCCAGTCCTCGTGGCACCGCTGGAAAATGAGCCGCTGTACCTATACGTCTCAGCAACGAACAGGGTGGTGAGCACGGTGCTCGTAGTCGAACGCGAAGAAGAAGGGCACAGTCACCCGGTGCAGAGGCCCGTCTACTACCTTAGCGAAGTACTCACCTTGTCCAAGCAGAACTACCCTCATTACCAGAAGCTAGTGTACGGAGTTTTCATGACCTCCAGAAAGGTCGTCCACTACTTCTCCGAGCACCCGATCACGGTGGTAAGCTCCTCTGGACTAGCAGACATTCTCACAAACCAGCGCGCGACAGGACGAGTCGCCAAGTGGGTTGTCGAACTAGGACCATGGGGGCTGAAGTATGCTCACCCGAAGTCCATCAAGGCCCAAGTCCTCCCGGAATTCACCACTGAGTGGATAGAAGCCCAGCTACCAAATGTCCCCGACTTATCCAACGCATGGACAATGTACTTTGATGGCTCCAAGAAATTCAAGTCAGCCGGGGCAGGAGTCGTGCTCATCTCCCCCAAAGGCGACAAGCTCAAGTATGTCCTACAGATGGACTTTCCGACGCCGTCCAACAACGAAGCCGAGTACGAGGCCCTGATCCACGGCATGCGGATGGCCAAGAACTGCGGCGCCACGCACCTCATGATCTACGGCGACTCCTACTTGGTGGTACAGCAAACCATGAAGTCATGCGACGCCGTCGCTGACAACATGATCGCCTACAGAGACCTCTACAACCAGTTGGAAGGCAACTTCGACGGCTGCGAGCTGCGCCACATTGGCCGTGAAAGCAACGAGGAAGCCGACGTCCTCGCTAACATGGGCTCAGACAGGGTGCCAGTCCCACCCGGCGTCTTCCTCGAGTGCATCACGCAGAGATCCATCAAGACTCAGAATACAGCAAGCACTGCAACAACAAAAGGCGATGCCAACCCGCCAAGCCAAGACAAGGTCCCCATGGAAGTCATGCTAGTCGAAGCCACATGGACAGGACCGTACCTGGCATACATACTACACCAGAAGCTGCCAGCCGACCCAGTCGAAGCAAGGCGCATCATAAGACGCTCCAAAAGTTTCACCGTCATCAACGGAGAACTCTACAAAAGAAGCATCTCAGGAATCCTGCAAAGGTGCATAGATCCAGTCGACGGCCAAGCCATCTTACTCGACATCCACGCGGGTATCTGCGGGCATCACGCCAGCAGTCGGGCACTGGTGGCCAAGGCGCTACGAGCCGGGTTCTACTGGCTGACAGCCATGCAGGACGCCGAGGAGCTGGTGAAGAAATGCACAGGGTGCCAGGAATTTGCCAACAAGCCACACACGCCAGCATCAGAACTCAAAACAATACCATTAGCCTGGCCCTTCGCCCAATGGGGTCTGGACATGGTGGGCCCGCTGATGAAATCCTCACCCGGAGGTCACACTCACCTCCTGGTTGCAGTCGATAAGTTCACAAAGTGGATCGAAGCCGTGCCCATCACAAGTTCGACTGCATCCACAGCGGTCAACTTCATCAGGTCAATCATCTTCAGATTTGGAGTACCGAACGGGATCATCACCGACAATGGCTCGAACTTCACAGCCGAAGAATTTAAGGACTTCTGCTCAGAGCAGGGGATCAAGCTCAGCTACGCGTCTGTCTCGCACCCGCAATCCAATGGGCAAGTGGAGAAAGCTAACGGCCTCGTCTGCAACGGCATCAAGAAACGACTGCGCGTGCCCCTAAAACGCGCAGCGGGCGCATGGGTGGAAGAACTGCCATCGGTCCTCTGGAGTCTGCGAACAACGCCAAACAGATCCACCCAGTACACTCCATTCTTCATGGTGTACGGTGCAGAAGCGGTCCTCCCCTGCGACATCAAGTTCGACGCACCGAGAGTAGTCGCCTACGACGAGTCGGATGCAGAGGAGGCACTCGAGGAAAGCAGAGACACCCTGGATGAAGCGCGCGACATCGCCCTGGCACGATCAGCCGTGTATCAGCAGGACCTGCGCAACTATCACACTCGGAGGCTGCGACCAAGAGCGTTCGTTGCAGGCGACCTGGTTCTTCGACTCAAGCAAAAGAAGGTGCACAAGCTCGCTTCCCCATGGGAGGGCCCGTACATCGTAACAGAAGCAATAGGCAACGGAGCTTACCGCCTAAAGGACTCGAAGACAGGAGCGGACTGCAGCAACCCGTGGAACGTGGCACAGCTCCGCCGGTTCTACGCCTAGTTCAAAACAATCATTGTACAAGAAAATTAGCGCGGCAGGTTTCATACGCACTCTTTCCCTTACCAGGGTACCTGAGGGGACTGGAAGGGTTTTAATGAGGCGGCCTGTTCGCAAGAATCAATAAAGTGATTTGAAGAAAATCTGTCTCCTTTACCTATCACTCAAAGGAAGCTCAAAATCCTAGGCTGCCACTCGAACCACTCGGGGGCTGCGCCACACAGGTTGAAATAAAAGCTTAGGCCGCTACCCGAACCACTCGGGGGCTGCGCCATACAAGCATGTCCAAAATCCTAGGTCGCCACCCGAACCACTCGGGGGCTGCGCCACACAGGTTGAAATAAAAGCTTAGGCCGCTACCCAACTGACTCGGGGGCTGCGCCATACAAGCATAAAGTCAAAAAATCCTAGGCCGTCACCCGACCGACTCGGGGGCTGCGCCATACAGGTCAAGTTCAAAATCCTAGGTCGCCACGTGACACACACGGGGGCTGCGCCACACAGGTCATACTTGTAACCCTAGGCTACCGCTCGACTTACTCGTGGGCTACGCCAAACAGGCTTTCTCAGAAAAATCCTCAGCCGCCACTCGAACCCACTCGGGGGCTGCGCTGTACAGGTCAAGTTCAAAATCCTAGGTCGCCACCCGACATACTCGGGGGCTGCGCCAAACAGGTAACACTTGTAATCCTAGGCCGCCACTCGACCTACTCGGGGGCTGCGCCACACAGGTTTTAACCAAAATCCTAGGCCACCACTCGAGCAACTCGGGGGCTGCGCCATACAGGTCAAGTTACAAAAATCCTAAGTCGCTACCTGTTAAAATCAGAGACTGCGGCATACAGGTCACACTTGAAAAAACCTAGGCCGTTGCCCAGCGTACTAAGCGACTGCGCCAAACAGGTTGCAAATCAATACATGCACTGTCACTTTCGAGCAAGAAGATCAATTCTCATGACTCGAAAATACTTTAATCTGTTACATCATGCTTACATAGGCACATTGGCCCTCTATAGCTAACCCTGTACATCAGACGACAGCTACTCTAAACTGCAGGTTCGGCCTTCGACGCATCAAGGGGACCTACAAGGCGCTCGCTCAGGTTCTGAACCTGCCTGATAATCCGGCGCGCAGCCGCTAAGGTCTCGTCGAAGTCCTCGTCACCCGGCAGGCCTTCAAGCACCCTCTCAAGCGGAAGATGTGGCCGGTGCATCCGGACGTATGCCAACGCCGCGTTCGCACCAGCCACAAGTTGGGCGTCGACAACCTCCTTCAGCCCTTCACCATCGCGAAACCTCTCCAGCAAGGCGGACAACCTGTTCGGCTGCGCATTATGCGGGAAGTACACACGATTGATGTGCCAGAGTGTCTTCCGGCAGTTCTCCAGAAGAAAAGCAGCGCGCCACGTACGATCAAGCATGGTGGCAAGGACGCGCCCCCTCGACTGGTTCACCCAGAACTGTCGAGCTTCGTAGGAGTCGCCGGACGCCTCTCGGGTGACTCGCTCCTCAACGCGAGCCCGCTCAGCCTCCCAATCAGGATTAACATCTGCACGCATAAAATGCAAGTCAGAACGAGAAGGAAAGCCAACAGAGACGGCAGTCGCCAAAGGGACACAAACCTTGCAACTGCCGACTGATCAGGTCGATCTCCCCAAGCAAAAAATCCTCACGTCGCAAGAACTCCGCTGTAGGATGCGACTGGGAACGGTGCAGCAGCCGCTCCGTATTCTTCAGGGTCGCCTCAAGCTCCACCACCTTGTTCTTCAGGTATGTGATTATCCGCTGATCATTTACACTGCGTGGAGGAGCCGGCGCCGCCCGACGACGGCGAGCACCCGAAGAAGAAGCCGCGCCACTCGGCTCGGCCACAGGAGAAGGTGGAGCATCATCACGCACAACATTCTGCCAGGGATACGCAGAGTCAATACAATCATGCGACTGCGAAGCGCAGATCAACTCAGAAGAAAGAAAAAACAGCAAAATCAATATCGAAGACCAAAGGACCCGACAGGGTAATATTCATTACAAAGCAAAAAGGTTCAAAATACAGACCGCGGCGACTGCCAAGTTCCTAAAGCTACGCCTATTCTAAGGTTGCGGACTGCGACCGGGAACGACCCTTCCGAGCGGCAGCCGCCTCGGTCGCCTTCGCAAGGGCCCTCTCGAAGAGTGCCACAAGATGCACGGCCAGCTGCGAGGCACGCTCCTTCACGCCACTCAGCGACGCGGTCCGGCCATCGGGTTTGCGAGGAAAACCGCTGACGACCTTCTCGAAGTCACCTGGAACCTGATGGCCTAATAGGAGCTGGAAGGTGAGCTCGGAGCCGCGTACCGTCTGCGACCGCGTGAAGTCGGCGATGGTGGTCGCGTCCTCAAACGGCGCAGCTAGGGCGTCCACGGATGCCGGCGGCTGGTCGCCCGGGAAGATGCTCTGATGCACCACAGTGAGGGCTCCAGTCGACTTCTGCAACGCGGCTGCGGACTTCTTCAGCGCGTCTGAGGCATAGGCACAGACCCGGTCGAGGAAGCCAACAACGGTCGCCAGGTCAACCGTGTCACTCGACGCGTCTTCTGGAGGAGCTCCACCGCAAGTCTCTGCGCAAAAAATTCAAGGTCAAGCAAAGTGAAAGATCAAAGACGCAGTAGGCATCAAGCCGAAACTTACCCCCTAGAACACCGGCGAGTGAAAGGAGACGACCGACTTGAGTCTTCTCCTGGGCGACCCGCGCCAGCTCCCGCTCTCAAGACTCGTGAAGAGCCTTCTCAAGCTCATCAACCCGCCCAGTAGCCTGGTCCAGGAAGAGGAGGAAGAGGAGGAAGGCTGATGAACAGAGCTCGACCCTGCAGCAAGTAGACACAAGTCGAATTAAAAAGAAAGGTAGACTCAAGTCGAACAAGGACAAAAGGAAAACAATACAAGACTTACCTCAGGAACGGGGTTCGAGGCCCCGTAAGGAGAAATCGGGCTGACGTTGCACGAGTCCGCGGCTCGGAGGTTGGTGATGGATCTGACGTTGGCTTCCACCTCCTCGTCATCAAGCGGCTCGGCGCTGACGCCTTCGGCGGCCCACATCGGGTGAGGCCGGGCGCTGAGCGGCTGCACCCGAAGACAGAAGAAGGTGGCCATCAGGAAGACGCCACCTGCCTCGCGCCCAAGGGTCTTGGTCAGACCGCGCAGCAGGCCCAGCAAGGGCCGCACGACCTCCTTGTCCACGGCGGACAGAGGGTGCGCCCAGGCGCCGGTCTTCCGCAGTCCACGTCCGCTGTCGAACGCGTCCAGGCCATCCTGGTTCGACTGGACGTAGAACCACCTCCGGCGCCACCCTTGGACGGAGTCGGACTTCTTCATCTGGAAGTACGCGGTGTCACCGCGCACCTGGATTCCGAAGCCGCCCACGGGGAAGGTCAATCCGCTCTTCCCCACGTTCTTGCGAACGAGGAAGAGCGACTTCCACAACGCCCAATGGGGCGCGACACCCAAGAAGCATTCGCAGAGCACGAAGAAGCCCGCGATGCTCAAGACGCCATTGGGGGTCAGATCGTGGATCTGAACCCCATAGGCGTACAAGAGACCGCGCACGAAATCGTGCATGGGGAACCCGAAGCCCCACGGAAGGAAATCCGCGAAGCAAACACGTTCCCCATCGCGGGGAGTGGGGAAGACCTCCTTGCCAGGAACGCGTACCTGGACTTGGTCGGCAGGTGGCAGCAGACCTTGCGCGCGGAAAACCTCCACCTCGGCCTTCTTCACCGAGGATCTCTGCCAGTCGCCGTCGGGTTTCTTCATCACCCCGGCTTCATCGGCGGCGGCGGAGGAGCCAGCGGCGCTCTTCGGCTTGCCCATGGTCAGGTCGCAAGGTGTACGGACAGATTGCCCGGAGCTCTGGATGGCGGCGGAAATGGTAGAGCGCAGAGGAAAGAAAGCACAGAGCGATTGGAGAAGATGAAATCCCAAACGTCAAGACACAGTACTTATGCCTCGAAAATCAGCATCTCAACCGTCCACGGAACAAGGGCTCCGAGCAGGCACATCCGGCCGTCCATGTGTCGCACGGAGAAACCAACCGTCACCGCCCACTTCGTCCACTATGCACGAAAACCGAGGCGTCGTCATCGTGCCGCGCAAATTTCGCGCCCACTTCGGAGACGTGACAACTGTTGGCCGCGGTCAGCTCTGACAGCGGGGCCCGCCACGTCACGTCCCATCGGGCGCAGAGGCGTGCAACAGATCGTCACCAGTGACGTCATCAAGCCAACGGCTCCAAAATCAACTGAAACAACTCGACAGAGTGATTCGAGTAGTAAGCTTCAAAGCTGAAACCAATAAAGTAGGATCAGCCGATGATCCGAGAACCCGAAGGAACCATTCGGGTGGCAACATAGTAAGCTCGAGCAGCTGAATCCATCCGCAAGTAAGCCAAACAGGCTGAGTAGAAGCAAGCTTCACAAGAAGATGAAGGCAAAGTAATTCGACTGCAAAGGTTACTCCCATCGGGAGTGGCCGGTTCGACTGAAGAAATCGAGTTCAAGCTCAAGATCAAGCAATCCAATGGCGCGTCCAGGAAGGAGTCCTCTGTTCGACTCTGCGCTTCGACCAAGCACTCGGGGGCTACTGACGTGGGGCTGCCTTGCGGGTAGCCCACGATAAGGCTACCTGGGCCGCGCCAAGGATAGAAAGGCCCACAGGAGGCCCACGCGGGGTACCATGTAACCTAGTCCAAGTCGGTTAGGAAGCATAACCTGACATATCTGTAGTTGCCATCGGCACCAACCACCCGAGACCTGGCTGCCTATAAATCCAGGAGGGTTCCTCGTCCCAGAGACACACTCATAGCTACAACACAAACCCTAGCGAGATCGCAATCTCGCCATTGTAACCACAACTCGTATCAATAATCAGACAAGCAGGAGTAGGGTGTTATCCTCCGGGAGCCTGAACCTGGGTAAATCCTTGCTTGTCAGCCGTCATGATCACCTTGCACTCATCTCTCTCCCCATCAATCAACCCGGGGTGCACAACCCTGGGACTTGTCGAGTTAACACCTCGTCATTGATCTTATCATAACATCTTGTGCTCAATTGGTTTTTGGATCCCTTGATTGCTTGCTTCTTTGTGAATGCTTTCCCCCTTTTGCAATTGGTATCCTTCCAGTGGATTTCAATTGGTATCTTTCTTGTGCAATTTTTGGATCCTCAATATAGTTTGATCCCCTTCATCTATTCACATTGGATAAGTGCATTTGATTTCACTCATATCATGAGAAATGCATAAATCATGAAGGAGATCTTATTATGTTACCTTTCCAAAGCTTTTCGCCCATTTCGGCAATCGTTGCCAATGGGGGAGAAGTTTTGGAGGGTTGTATGGAATTGGATTTGTACTTTGGTTTATTCTTAAGTATTTGCCTTCCTTGCCTTTGCATTCGTTGCTTGGTTTTACAAATATAGTGGAAACTCCACCATCGGTAATGGTCGATAATATATGCAATGAATTCATGTTCATACACACGTGCATAAATTATGGGGGAGTTTGCTCTATATATGTGGATGGACTAACATCACATACCTTTGTAGTATTTGATGTTAGTGCAACCATTCTTGTTCGTTAAATTCCATATTATAAACCCTCTCAAAAGAGATTGTCATCAATTACCAAAATGGGGGAGATTGAAAGAGCATTTTCCCTCATGTGTGGTTTTGGTAATTGAATGACAATCTCTATGGACTAATGTTTTCTTTTGAGATATCATTATAGATCATGTCCATGGAATTGTGGAGTTCATGTGTTGGACTCTTGAAGCTTATGTGTTGAGTGGAGCATATTGCAAGTATGTCTTGAAGGATTCAAGACATCATATTAGTGAAGAAATGTTGGAAGATACAAGGTTGATCAAGATGTTGATCAACACACAAAGCTACAAGATGTACCAAGAGCGATCATGTATCTCTTGGGATGGTAAACACTTGTCCGCATAGCTTTGTGAACTAACCCATGATATATGTGTGTGTGGTATCTTTATATGAGGTTAGGTACCTTCCCATGGGCTTGCATCAAATGAAGATTTCATATAGCTCATGGAGGATGATGTCATCTGGTGATCGTCATCAAGGTGAGATGTGCAAGACCAAGACCAAGAGAAGCTTCTTGAAGAAATCCTATGCTTGGTGCTTGGAATGGATACATGAAGATGGAGCTAAGCGAGACTCTCCCATTGTGAGCATGGGGGAGTAATTGGAGAAGTCTTCATCAAGCATGTGCTTGGACGCGCAATCAAGAAAGATGAACCACTTGAAGAGATCAAGGTAGTCATCATCTAACTCAAGTGGAATGCTCAAGGCAAAGGTATGATCTTGATAGGGCTATAGGATAGATAGGCGTACTATCAAGAGGGGATCTCAAGTTAGTAACTTGATCGCATCGTTGTGGAGAGCTCAAACCTTTGCATACTTGGCATATCATATTTCTTGGTTCTTATTTGGCTTTTATGTTGGTGAGGAATTAGAGCTTGGTTCATCTCCATGTCAAGCTCTAGTTCATCGAAATCGGTTTTACTTTGGACAACTTGTTGCATTTTCGGTGGCGGAAATATTGCCGGTTCTACCTTGAGGAAAGTCCCACACCTTGCCATGTGTGGAGATTTTACTCTAGTTATGGGATGCAATATTTCCTTATTGCAATGCTCTATCTTTGTACTTAGACACCTCTAGCACTTCAAATGTCTTAAAGGCTAGTGTTGATAGTCCTTGCATATCATGTAGTAGTTGCTTAACTAAATCTCATGATGATATGCTTTCCTTGTCTTGTTGCCATGATCAAAATGTTTCTATTTCCTCTAGTACTTGTTTGGCTAACAATGTAGAGGAATCCCAACAATTGTTGGAACAAGACTTGGACCTCAAAGGTGCTTCAAGTGTCTCTTCATCCACTACTCACATTTGCCTAATGGCTAAGGAGTATAAGGTATCACCTACCATGCACTCCAATATATCTCATGATGATGATAATGATGATGATGATATAATTAAGGAAAAGGTTGACATTGTCTCTCATGCTCTCTTAAATAATAGAAATGCTCATGAGAACTTCTTAGAAATCATGTCTACCCTTTTTGAGCTCAAGGAGACCTTTGAGGCTATGGAGACCCGTTGTCATGAAGGGTGGGGTCTTGCTCGTGATTCCGCGGGTGAGGTCCATAATCTTGAGAATGCTCTTGAGGAAGAGCAAGAAACTCGGGTTGCTCTCGAGGAGAGATTAGAATCCAGTGAGAAGTTAAACAATGAAGTAATTGCTAAACTCACTAAAGAACATGACCATGCTATTGCTAAATGTAATGTGCTTAGTAAAGAAAATGCTAAGTTAAATAATGAGCTTGTCATGTTGTCTCCTTCCATTACTAATATTAATGATGCTTGTGCTACTAACTCCACTTTGTGTGAAGCATCTATTTTGAAGGAGAATGTTGAGCTAAGGGCTCAACTTGATTTGCTAACTAGCAAGTATGAGAAGTTGGAAGAAACTCATGAAAAGCTTTTTACCTCTAATGAGGATCTCCTAGCATCCCATGCTAAGCTAAAGTTAGCTCATGAGGCGGTCACTACGAAGGTAAAATCTTGTGAGCCTCTTGTGAACACTAGCACAAACTTTACTTCTAATGAATTATTGCCATGTGCTAGTTCTTGTAATTCATCCACTCATAAAATTGCTACATCTTGTGATGAATTACTTTCCTTGCCTTGTTGCTCTAACAATGTAGCTACTACTTCCTCTAGTATATGTGTTGAAACTAACCATGTAGAGGAACTCAAAGAGCTCAAGGCACAAGTCACTTCCTTGAAGAAAGACTTGAAGAAGTGTCATGAAGGGAAGTCCACCCTCGACAACATGTTGAGAGTGCAACAACTTCCTCATGACAAGAGTGGACTTGGATTCAACTCCAACAACAAGAACAAGTCCAAGAACAAGATGAAGCACAAGTTCGTCAAGAAGAAGGGCCAAGAACAAGTTATTGATTCGGCCAAAATTGTGTGCTTAAAGTGCAAGGTTCAAGGGCACCATGTTAGATCTTGCCCTTTGAAGAAGAAGCCTCTTAGTGAGAAGCAACAAGGGAAGCGACCTCAAGTCCCAACTCAAGCTTCCCGAGTTGAAGAACCTTCCCTTCCCAAAAAGAAAGGTAAAAGCCGACTTTGCTACAAATGTCGTGGGAAGGATCACTTTGCTTCTTCTTGTACTCAAGGTACCTTATCCAACCCTTCTACTATTGATAATGTCCATTCTCTTCGGAATGATAAGGTTGGCAATGTGTTTGCCAAAGTTATTGGTACTCAAAGTGGTGTCAAGAAAAGAACCATTTGGGTTGCCAAGCCTATTGTGACTAACCTCTTAGGACCCAACTTGGTTGGGGACCAACAAGCTAAAACTTGATCAATAGGTGTAAGCGGAGGACATTGGAGACTTGACTACATCATGAAGAATTAAGGGATCTTCATCATCCATATTATCTCAAGTCAAGTCGAGTTGATTATATTGTCTTAGCATTTATCCAATGCTCCTCCTTGCGGTAACTTGTATTTACTTCATATGTACTCATTGAAAGTTACTTGCACCCTTGCATGTGTTTGGTTTTGTGCCTTACTAGTGTTTCATATGTGTTGTGCACTCTACTTACTTATGTTGAGTAATCAAGCTTGTGTATGTTGGTTTGCACACCATGTATGTTTGAGCCTCTTGATTTGCTTTAGGTACATGAGAGATGCATTGGAAGCTTGCCTCTATTTAAAGAAGATGTCTTCACCATGTGCTTCTTGGAGTCAAGCTTGGATGATTGTGAACTCTCATCTTCTACACCGTCAATGCTATCTCGGTAACAAGTATCTAACTCATGCATATACTTCTAGCTCTCAACCTTGTGTAGATTGTTCTTTGGCATGAGTTTCTCTAAGTTGCATTTGATATGGTTTTTGCAAAGTTTGATTCAATACATCTTCATTGCAAATGTGAGTTAGCCGGGATGATTAAACATCAAGTGGAATATATATTTATATATAATCATTTTCATGATTCACGGATCCCCAATATGTTAATCTAGCAAATTCATTTCAAAGTCTCTCATATGCAATATTGATGAATTCTCTTAAACCATTTGCCTTATGTGATATTTGTTTTGTGTCTCGAAGTATCCCAACTATCACTTATCCTATGTGGGTATTTGTGATGCTTTGAGAACTTGGTGTTGGAAGTTCATCTATACCCTTTAAGAATAATTTGAGCTATGTGCTTTGCTTTTAAGCAAAAATTCTTATCGGTGTATTTATGACTTCCTCTTGAATATCATGTGCTTGACCTTGTACCTACATTGTGTGTGCATGTTTCTTTGAGGACTTAGTGTCCACTTAGAAACTTATACACATGAAGGTAGTTACATATTTAATTGGTATTCAAAATCTTTAGTGATCACCTTTTACTACTTTCTTGATTCTTTGGTGATCTCTAAAAGGCACAAGCTTTGTTTTTCTCTTAGTTTCACATTGCCTCTTAATAAGCTTGTGATCCAATTTGATTTATCCTCTTGGGTGTACTTGTTTGCGAAATACATGATATGCACTATGTGCCTCATAATTTGAAAGACTATGGTGATGCTTAGGCACATCCTTGTTTAGTCTCCTAAAATGTATTTTCATGACACACCCATTCTTTCTCGTTTGAGCAAGTCTTCATTTTGTCACTTCTTTCTCTTTATTGCTCAACATTTGTTTGTTGCAAGGTATACTTATTTTCTTAACTATACAATCTTGCACCTTTTTGTGCTCGAAAGAATCTAGGAGGGAGCGAGGATTCCATGTTATGCACACCATATTGAAATACAAATCTTTTCATTGTGCATGTACCTTGGGGAGTTCCCTCTTGATTTTTAGAACACTTGGTTGATCTTATCATTGAAGGGGTTACGGTGCAGAAAACAATAATTTTCTAACGAGCGAAACCCTAACTAGCCAGGATCTATCTATCTAGTACATGCGATAACGGTGGCGGAACGGGTTACATTACCTCCATGTAGACCGATAGCGGGGATTATGCTCCCGCACAAGCGTTGACGATGAAGTCGTACGTAGCCGACCTCGAGGTCGCGGAGAACTTGCCCGATGTCGGAGTCGATGACGCCGGGGTGTCGACGATGATCTGCGTCGACGGGCGTCGGGCGGAAGAAGGCAGAGCGCCAGCACCGGGGCTGGCGCGCCGGCAGCAGAGGGGGGAGGCGCGGCGGCTGCAGGGGGCGAGACGACGTCGCCCAAGCTCCTCAATAGAGTAGCCTCCGAGCACTCGCAAACATACGGAGCCTAGCGACAACTCCCGGTCATTCAGATCCAGCTGAAATCGTAGGAGTAGATCTTATCTGGAATCCCGCAGAGCAACGGCGCTCTGCGGTATGGCTTAGGTGGAGAGAGACCCCCTTCCTCAGCTCGGCGCGGCTCCAACTTGGGAACCACGAGATCGAGAGAGAAATTGGGAATTAATTGAATTTCCTATGAATTAAATCAATTAATATGCCTTGCTATATAAAGGGGGAAGGGGGTGTGCCAACCCCCTTGGCTCCCCCATGTGGGACTAAAGGAAGTGAGGGGAGGGGGGTTCGGCCGAACCCCCTTGGGCCTCTCCCTCTTCTAGTCCAATTCGGACTAGGGGGGCTTGAGGCCCCCCTTGCTTGGTGCGCCACCCCCTCATGGGCCCTCTTTGGGCCCATTTAGGTGGGAGCCCCCTTTTTCCTTTATTTAATTAATATTAAATTAATATAAAAATCCCATTAATTCATAATTAATATATTTATATATAATTCAATATCCCATGACTCCGAAACTATTTCGGAACCACCCGAACAACTTTCGGACATTCTCGGAACCCTTCCATAGCTCCCCGGAACTCCTTCCGGACCACCGGAACTCTTTCCGGATCATTTCTTTCTCTCCACTAAAAACCTATAAAATTCCAGAACCTATCTCCTAGCGTCGCTAAGACCTTAAGTTTGTTACGCTACGGTTCGGGAACACTCCAGACATGGTCGAGACACTCCGCTCACCAATGATCGTCAGGGATACCTGGAAATATATGACGACCCCTGTGCATCCCACGAATATCGTCGCTGAACCATAAGTATGATATTCATTCCCTTTGTCTCTGCGATACTACCTTGTCCGAGATATGATCGTAGACACACTGATGCCTTTGCTGTATCTCGTTACCGACAAAGGTTATTAACTCGTCTGCGATATTACATCTCCATGACCTAGTCATAAGCTGCGCAGCTATATAGATGCAATATCACCGAGTGGGCCCAGAGTATCTTTCCATTACTAGAATGAACAAATCCCGCTCTTGATCCTTACGTCTCGATGCTCTTTCGGAATACCCAAGATGGACACCGTTATTGTCATGCTATATAAGACACAACGTTTGATGCTCTCAAAGCACTCCTACGAAGCAACAATAAGTACGGTCTCACGGTCTAAGGAATAAGCTATCATACTCTTATCTATTGCAAATGACAAACATCGTAATACGATCTTATTGCAATACTTTGCGTATGTCCATCATCTTATTCAACCAACAAGATGACCCCATTGTCAACCGACGTCATTGTCCTTGATCGGGAATCTCGATCAACTGTTGCCCAACGGACTAGCTCATATAGAGGCTTGCTAGGGACCTGGTTGTCTATGTATCACACGTGTATTAATAATTCCGATTAATACAGTTATAGCATAATACACAAACCTATTATAAACTTATGAGATAATGCAATAAATACTACTTATTTATTTGCCTCTAGGGCATATCTCCTTCAATCATAACATCTTCTTGTGCTCAATTGGTTTTTGGATCCCTTGATTGCTTGCTTCTTTGTGAATGCTTTCCCCCTTTTGCAATTGGTATCCTTCGAGTGGATTTCAATTGGTATCTTTCTTGTGCTATTTTTGGATCCTCAATATAGTTTGATCCCCTTCATCTATCCACATTGGATAAGTGCATTTGATTTCACTCATATCATGAGAAATGCATAAATCATGAAGGAGATCTTATTATGTTACCTTTCCAAAGCTTTTCGCCCATTTCGGCAATCGTTGCCAATGGGGGAGAAGTTTTGGAGGGTTGTATGGTGTAACATCCCAACATTTTATAATGTTCAAAATCACTAAAATTTAAAACTTTTCTTTTTATTAAAATAAAATATTAAATGCATAAGGAAACCAACTATGAAAGACTTCAAATTTACTAATATTCAAATGTCACAGTTTAAACATTTTATTATCCACTGAATTTCAAAAACCTTAAAAGGTAATTAGCCAAATAAACATTTCATTTGCTTGAATGAATTTCACCTATTTTCAAAGCCTGTAATGATTAATATATTCTAAATAAGAATAGAATTAAAACAAAAATCTTTTCCAAAGTTGTTATGAAGTTTTCAAATGAATTATCATAATATAAAATATAATGTTGCACAAATTATTTTCAATTAAAAATGAATACCTTATATTTCACATTTCCTAAACATTATTTATATTTAGTTCTTTAATATCATGCCAAAATAAAGAAGAATGATTTCAACAAAACAAGTTTAAATAACTTAAATCCAAACATAATTGAATATGGGTATTCCATATAATTTATTGAGCCAAAATTTAAATTTAATTAAACCCTAGTTTAAATTAAACATAAAGTGACAATTTTACATATATCAATATTTTGAAATTATTATTTCTGAAAAATGTTCAAAACACTCCCACCATTGGTTTAACAAAAAGATAATGATTTTACAAATTTTTAGAATCAAATTTGAGTTGAATTGGATTTACAAGTTATTTAAAAATACAGAAAACAGAAAAGAAAAGAACCAAAAAAAACGGACCATCCTCCCGAGCCATTGGGCCGAAGCCCATCTTCTATCTGCCGCGCGCGCAGCCGCAATGGCCCAGCAGAAGCTCACTCCCTCTCCTCTCACGCTGACAACCGGACCCCACATGTCATCACCTTCCCCAAATCTTCTCACAAACGAACTCTAACAGAACTCAAAATCCGGATCAATCCGATCCTTTTCTTGCGGGATACGATCTCTCGGCTCCTCTTATTTATACTCCATCCCCGCCGCCTCTTTTCCCCTCTCATACCCTAAACAAATTCGCCCCCAGGCTGCTCCAATTTGAGGCCGCGCCGCCGCCATTGCCGCCGGCCACTTCTTCAAGTCCGGTGAGTATGGACCCCTTCAGGAGCTTCCGAACCTCCCACTCGATTCCCCTCGCCCTTACGCACCCTCTCATGTTCCTAATTTCCGTCATCCGCAGCTGGACTGTCAAATCCGTGCTCGACCCGAAGCTCGCCGGCGTCCGCACTTCTTCATCCGCCCGAGGCCGCCACACCGAGACGAACGACACGGCACCGACCTCTCCATCGCCTCCGCCTTGCCCAGCCGCACCTCTACGTCACCTCCACGAGCCCGGGGAGGAACTGAAACGACAAGAGCGTCCACGCCTGACCGCAGCGCCGCCGTCGTCGCCATCTCCGGTGAACTCCGCCGCCACGGTATGGTCCGAGTCCCAGCGCCGTCCGATTGAAATCCTTCGGTCCAGATTAGATCGGATAGCATTAGACGTAGGCCTTTAGATCTCGATCCGACGGCTGGAATAGGATGACTTAAACGAAGGGGTATCGGCGAATCAGGGAAGGACACGTCATGCCCCGTCAGCGCCTCGTCAGCATCCGCGTCAGCTGCCACGTGGAAAATGAATTTCTTATTTAGATTTAATTGGTAGTTTTACAGAAACACCCCTGCCACTTAGATCTGTCACAACTTTTTAACCACAACTCCAAATTTAATAATTTTTATATATTTGGAAAGCTCTTGACATGTAGATTATTTTAGATCGGCCAAAATTCAAATTTGACTTAGTATAAAATATTCAAATTTCAAATGGTGAATTTCAGTATATTTGTAATAACTTTAAATCTATAAATCCAAAAATTGCAAATAAAATTGTTTTAGAAACTTTAGAATATTTGTAAATTAATGCCACTGCTATAAAATATTTTTGAGTAATTTTTGAATGAATTCATAGTTATATATTTAATTTGAATGGTTTGACTATTTTCAACATAACTATTAATATTATTGATTAATGTAAATTTCTATAAATTTAATTAAAATACCCCTGTCTATTAACACTATTTATTAAATTATATTATAAAAATTTAATCATAGAATTCTTTAACCTTATAATTATTCCTTTTATTATATTTTCCCAAAATTAGAAATTAATTAAATTGCATTTATAAATTCATGCATATTTATAAAGAAATCACAAAAGTTATTTTTATGTTTCTTGTGATTTAAAATTTCATTTCATTCATAGCATATTTTATTTTGTAGATATAATTCTCATAGGAAACCCCTCTTCATTAGTTTTCTCTAAGTTCGGATCAACCAGAAATATTTTCTAAGTCTTTCTCCCTCTTTCTTCTTTCTCCCTTCTTCTTCTGTTAGACTTCATGAAGACTAAGTAAATCCAAGACCAGCCTAGGTGATACAAAAATCATCAAGTCTGAAGATTCATCAAGACTACCAAGAGTTCAATCAAGACATCATCCAGAAGAATATTACAAGTCTGGAGATGAAGCCTGGAGGACAACTACATCTCTATTCCATCTTTTCCCTCTTTTCTAAGCATGTCTCTCACATTTGACTTAAACAAATTTTGATTATGATGCTATCATCTTGAAGTTGTTGGATCCTAGCGGCATAGTGGGATGAAGCGGCCTGGGAACAAACCTTACATGTCCACGTACATGAGACCTGTTCCACAATTTAAGTGG
This sequence comes from Poa annua, assembly GCA_026929855.1. Lineage (NCBI taxonomy): Eukaryota > Viridiplantae > Streptophyta > Magnoliopsida > Poales > Poaceae > Poa > Poa annua. The sequence continues at coordinate 88,488,238 of CM049430.1, forward strand.
CTGGCCGGGTGTCTGTCTCTCTTAATATAGCGAATGTCCAATTTACAAAGAGTTGATAATAATTGTTGATCATCTCGAACAAATAACTTAGTATTTTCTCTAAGTATTCTGCACATCAATACTAAGCCATTAGAGTGCTTATTCAAGATGATATAAAACAAAATATTTTATTCAACTTATGACCTTAGCCCTTAGTCCTTTTGAACCAACCTATTTGCCTTGCATTAACTTAAAAGATTTTCATGGCATGAAAAAGTATTTCTAGCCCTTAGGAATATTTTGCACATCATGCATAAACATATTTTCCTTAGAAAGTTTTATAAAACTTATTTATTCATCTAGTATGTGTTTGTATGCATTGTGGAGTTGTGCTTGCTGTTGATTGTTGTATTGTTGCTTGTCTATACTGTTAGATTGAACGGAGAGTCCCGAGTATCGTTGAAAAGAGTTGTGAACAACGACAACATTCAATGGCAAGTGGCACACCTCATAAACTTCCTATTGTTTCTATATGCATTACTTAGTGTATTTTTATATGCATGTGTAGGATAGTATTGCTATGCTAAACCTGTGTAGAATTCCTTATTCCTGTGTCTAGGTTCCTATGCAATACTTAGTAGAATTATTGATGCTATGCAAATGTTGTTTTGTGAAAATCTAAATTCTACTAAGTTAAGAATGAAACACCTGGGTGGTAAGTGGTTGCATGGTTTATGTTGAGTGGCTACTCAGGTCCATGTCTATGGTTCCTGGAGTATGCACACTTGTGAATGGCCACCCAGGAACAGAGGAATCTGAAGAACTCCGAGTGACGATTGCTTCCAGTGCAGCCATTGCCATATGGGCTCTGGCTTGATCAATTATGTTGCGTGGACTCTCTCCGGCTTGACAAGAAGATGTAGGGGGATGTTAGGTGGAACGGGTCAAGCCAGATTGGGAGGGAAAATGCTTCTGAAAGATCTCGTCTCATTCTTCTCCTTTCCTATTCACAAATGGTGTGTAAAGGATAGTTGGGTTGAATGGGTACAATGGTGAACGTGCACAACCTCTGCAGAGTGTAAAACTAAGTACTTAGCCGTGTCCCCGGTACGGACAATTTGAGCAGCTGATCACGGACGTGAACGGAGGATTCCATCATTCCAACTTCAGAAATAAAACTTGATGGGTGAACAAGGGAAGATGAGATTTATGGTTTTCATGCCATACTCGTCTGGATTTCAAGAAAAGTGTTTTCAAAAGAGTAGGAAAAATTGGCTTTATGCAAATTAGCCTTTAACTCCACCAGCCAAATATGCATACAGGCTTTAGAGTTATTCCATTAAGTGTCCACCATAGTGTCACTTGCCAGACTCCATTTTTAATGGAATCTGACCCACGTTGTTGCAATATTTTTCTTATTGCAGATTTGATCAGATGACGAGTGAGGTTTCGTTTAAAGGTTTCGAGTCTACAACCAACATGTTTTCGCCTGTGGCAGCATGAAAGTTATAGAGACTCACTGCTATTGTATTTCCGATGTGTACTTTTTCAATGCTAGCTTTATGCTATGCAACTTGTATTAAATACTTTGTAATTCTGGATCATCGATGTAATAAAATTGACGCCTTGTTGTGATATTACATCGTAAACTGTGTGTGCAAATGAATCGATCCAGGGATTTGCACTATACACAGGTATCTGCCTTATTTAAAGTGCAGGTACGTTACAGATGGTATCAGAGCACTGTGTTGCCTGTAGGTTCGAAACCCTAGGTTTGGATAGAAATAGGATTTGGCCATAGGATTGAAAATCTATTTCATTCATTTTGCTGAAAATAAGAACTTTTCAAACATTATTCTTGTAACTACCTTATCTATTCCCTTTCTAAGTTTCTTCTCTTGTTTCTTTAGATGACCGCCCTCATTGAAGCACTTAAGAAAGGACCAGTGATGACCATGACCTTGGAATGCGAGACTGAGTTTCCAAGAGCACTTAAGGATAACATGAGGAGTTTAGGTTTTGAAGGAGAAGTAGTATACAAAGGTTTTCCTTTCATGGATGAAGGCCAAGAGTATTGGTGGGTGCAAGTCCATCTATACATGAGCAAAGAAGCTGACCACAAGACTGAGGGTGACTGCATGTTCACGAACCCAATACTTCACACATCATTCTTTGATTCAGCAAGAAATGCAGCATGGAGAGCTATTGAGTACCTTGCAGAAAGACTTCATTATAGGCTTCACAACACCCAGAAGTATCTTGAAGAACTCAAGGAAGTGGAAGAGGAACTCGAAGCGCTCAAGAAAAAAGACAGATTAGACCACCTAACCATTAGAAAAACGAGATCCGATGAGGTATTGACCTATCAAATTGGGTTATGGCAGTACTATCAATTTTGTCTTTCCATGACATTGGTGTGTTTCGTTCGATAAACGATTAGTTCGAACTCTCAAAAGAAGTTTTCAAAATTTTCACGTATGTGTTTGCTTGTGTTTGAACCTTGTTGCTTGATGTTTGTTAAATATTGATTGATTATGTTATAGATTGATTGCCTTGTTTTGTTTTATCGAACTAGGATTCCCCCATAAATACAAATAATTCAACTCATTGCTTTCTAAACCAAACAGATGTCTCACCCCAATACCAACACCAATGATTTGCATACAACTATGCGACTACTATTAGAGAACCAGAGTCAGCTGTTGAAGATGATCAATGACCAACTGCCTAAGATTGATCAAAACCATAGTAATTTTGAAGGGAACCTTATGACCAAACTAAAGGCATGCAAAACCTGTGGAGAGATAGGACATACGTCCCAAGAATGCACTGATGAGTGGCCCCATGGTCATACCGAACATCCAGTTAGGGAATGCCCCACAAGTCAGATTTCTTGCTGTTTTTGTGAAGCAACAAATCACGTTCCAACTCAATATCAACTCTACCCCGTGGTGCAAGAAGTCAGTCAGCAAGCCAAAAAGGGGATGCAACAAAATCTCATGAAGTGTGTGGAAGTACAAGAAAACAAGGAGGAACACAAAAGAGATACTAGCCATATAACATGTTTTACCTGTGGAGAACTAGGACATTATTCATGGGACTGCAAAGAGAAAAGGACTGGTCAGGATACTGAACCAAGTCTTCATCAAAATGAGACTGTGGGTCATACTAAGGTGAAGAATAAAATAAGAGAAAGGTCACTTCCGAAGATATCCAAAAGTACCTCCAGGTGTTGCTATAAATGTGAAGGAGATCACCTAGCTCGAAATTGTCACATCAAACGAGACTGGACTTCTTTAATTGAGATAGAATATAGCAAACAAGATTTGAAAGAACTGTTAGCCCTGGAAACACCAAAGAAGAAGAGGAACTTAAGTGACGTAAATTGCTACAAATGTAAAGGCAAAGGACATTATGCTGATAAGTGCCCAGTAAAGATGAAGGAGAAATGCCTTACCCGCCCGCACAAGAAAATCATCAGTCCCGTGACATGTCACAGATGCGGAGCAACAGGACACTATGTCAGTGGCTGCCCTGAGTGGAAGAAGAATAAATCTCTCCAAGGACCGAGTGGAAAACGTGAGTGCTAAAAACTTTCTGTATCCACCACATGTCATTGTGTTTTGAATACTTGTACGCTCTACATCAGAGAAATAAACAAGATTAAACAAAGTTTCTAGACTGACCCCAAAAATTTCTTTTAAGGGTGGTAGCCACCTAGATAATTCAAACACAGTCGCTTAAACCCAGAAATCTCAAACTATCTATCTTTCCATCCTCTTAATCAGAAAAACCATTCACTGCCAAGTTTTCAAGTTTCCATGTCAGAAATTTCATTTCCCAAAACATCCCGAGTTATCAGAATCAATCAAACAATTGCTTTGTCTTTCTAGCCTATCCGAATCTCGGGGACGAGATTCCTTTTAAGGGTGGTAGTCTGTAACATCCCAACATTTTATAATGTTCAAAAATCACTAAAATTTAAAACTTTTCTTTTTATTAAAATAAAATATTAAATGCATAAGGAAACCAACTATGAAAGACTTCAAATTTACTAATATTCAAATGTCACAGTTTAAACATTTTATTATCCACTGAATTTCAAAAACCTTAAAAGGTAATTAGCCAAATAAACATTTCATTTGCTTGAATGAATTTCACCTATTTTCAAAGCCTGTAATGATTAATATATTCTAAATAAGAATAGAATTAAAACAAAAATCTTTTCCAAAGTTGTTATGAAGTTTTCAAATGAATTATCATAATATAAAATATAATGTTGCACAAATTATTTTCAATTAAAAATGAATACCTTATATTTCACATTTCCTAAACATTATTTATATTTAGTTCTTTAATATCATGCCAAAATAAAGAAGAATGATTTCAGCAAAACAAGTTTAAATAACTTAAATCCAAACATAATTGAATATGGGTATTCCATATAATTTATTGAGCCAAAATTTAAATTTAATTAAACCCTAGTTTAAATTAAACATAAAGTGACAATTTTACATATATCAATATTTTGAAATATTATTTCTGAAAAATGTTCAAAACACTCCCACCATTGGTTTAACAAAAAGATAATGATTTTACAAATTTTTAGAATCAAATTTGAGTTGAATTGGATTTACAAGTTATTTAAAAATACAGAAAACAGAAAAGAAAAGAACAAAAAAAAAACGGACCATCCTCCCGAGCCATTGGGCCGAAGCCCATCTTCTATCTGCCGCGCGCGCAGCCGCAATGGCCCAGCAGAAGCCCACTCCCTCTCCTCTCACACTGACAACCGGACCCCACATGTCATCACCTTCCCCAAATCTTGTCACAAACGAACTCTAACAGAACTCAAAATCCGGATCAATCCGATCCTTTTCTTGCGGGATACGATCTCTCGGCTCCTCTTATTTATACTCCATCCCCGCCGCCTCTTTTCCCCTCTCATACCCTAAACAAATTCGCCCCCAGGCTGCTCCAATTTGAGGCCGCGCCGCCGCCATTGCCGTCGGCCACTTCTTCAAGTCCGGTGAGTATGGACCCCTTCAGGAGCTTCCGAACCTCCCACTCGATTCCCCTCGCCCTTACGCACCATCTCATGTTCCTAATTTCCGTCATCCGCAGCTGGACTGTCAAATCCGTGCTCGACCCGAAGCTCGCCGGCGTCCGCACTTCTTCATCTGCCCGAGGCCGCCACACCGAGACGAACGACACGGCACCGACCTCTCCATCGCCTCCGCCTTGCCCAGCCGCACCTCTACGTCACCTCCACGAGCCCGGGGAGGAACCGAAACGACGAGAGCGTCCACGCCTGACCGCAGCGCCGCCGTCGTCACCATCTCCGGTGAACTCCGCCGCCACGGTATGGTCCGAGTCCCAGCGCCGTCCGATTGAAATCCTTCGGTCCAGATTAGATCGGATAGCATTAGACGTAGGCCTTTAGATCTCGATCCGACGGCTGGAATAGGATGACTTAAACGAAGGGGTATCGGCGAATCAGGGAAGGACACGTCATGCCCCGTCAGCGCCTCGTCAGCATCCGCGTCAGCTGCCACGTGGAAAATGAATTTCTTATTTAGATTTAATTGGTAGTTTTACAGAAACACCCCTGCCACTTAGATCTGTCACAACTTTTTAACCACAACTCCAAATTTAATAATTTTTATATATTTGGAAAGCTCTTGACATGTAGATTATTTTAGATCGGCCAAAATTCAAATTTGACTTAGTATAAAATATTCAAATTTCAAATGGTGAATTTCAGTATATTTGTAATAACTTTAAATCTATAAATCCAAAAATTGCAAATAAAATTGTTTTAGAAACTTTAGAATATTTGTAAATTAATGCCACTGCTATAAAATATTTTTGAGTAATTTTTGAATGAATTCATAGTTATATATTTAATTTGAATGGTTTGACTATTTTCAACATAACTATTAATATTATTGATTAATGTAAATTTCTATAAATTTAATTAAAATACCCCTGTCTATTAACACTATTTATTAAATTATATTATAAAAATTTAATCATAGAAAACTTTAACCTTATAATTATTCCTTTTATTATATTTTCCCAAAATTAGAAATTAATTAAATTGCATTTATAAATTCATGCATATTTATAAAGAAATCACAAAAGTTATTTTTATGTTTCTTGTGATTTAAAATTTCATTTCATTCATAGCATATTTTATTTTGTAGATATAATTCTCATAGGAAACCCCTCTTCATTAGTTTTCTCTAAGTTAGGATCATTTCAACTTAGCATATTTGTGAAGTGCTACACTTAGACACTTAGTAATTTTCAACATGGAGCTGGAAGACCAATGAAGGACTTAGCCAAACTAGACTCCAGAAGAATCTCCAAGGAGTGGAAGCACTTAGAAGAAAGATCAAGAAGAAGTTCATGAAGACCAACCAGAAATATTTTCTAAGTCTTTCTCCCTCTTTCTTCTTTCTCCCTTCTTCTTCTGTTAGACTTCATGAAGACTAAGTAAATCCAAGACCAGCCTAGGTGATAAAAAAATCATCAAGTCTGAAGATTCATCAAGACTACCAAGAGTTCAATCAAGACATCATCCAGAAGAATATTACAAGTCTGGAGATGAAGCCTGGAGGACAACTACATCTCTCTTCCATCTTTTCCCTCTTTTATAAGCATGTCTCTCACATTTGACTTAAACAAATTTTGATTATGATGCTATCATCTTGAAGTTGTTGGATCCTAGCGGCATAGTGGGATGAAGCGGCCTGGGAACAAACCTTACATGTCCACGTACATGAGACCTGTTCCACAATTTAAGTGGCTGGCCGGGTGTCTGTCTCTCTCAATATAGCGAATGTCCAATTTACAAAGAGTTGATAATAATTGTTGATCATCTCGAACAAATAACTTAGTATTTTCTCTAAGTATTTTGCACATCAAGACTAAGCCATTAGAGTGCTTATTCAAGATGATATAAAACAAAATATTTTATTCAACTTATGACCTTAGCCCTTAGTCCTTTTGAACCAACCTATTTGCCTTGCATTAACTTAAAAGATTTTCATGGCATGAAAAAGTATTTCTAGCCCTTAGGAATATTTTGCACATCATGCATAAACATATTTTCCTTAGAAAGTTTTATAAAACTTATTTATTCATCTAGTATGTGTTTGTATGCATTGTGGAGTTGTGCTTGCTGTTGATTGTTGTATTGTTGCTTGTCTATACTGTTAGATTGAACGGAGAGTCCCGAGTATCGTTGAAATGAGTTGTGAACAACGACAACATTCAAAGGCAAGTGGCACACCTCATAAACTTCCTATTGTTTCTATATGCATTACTTAGTGTATTTTTATATGCATGTGTAGGATAGTATTGCTATGCTAAACCTGTGTAGAATTCCTTATTCCTGTGTCTAGGTTCCTATGCAATACTTAGTAGAATTATTGATGCTATGCAAATGTTGTTTTGTGAAAATCTAAATTCTACTAAGTTAAGAATGAAACACCTGGGTGGTAAGTGGTTGCATGGTTTATGTTGAGTGGCTACTCAGGTCCATGTCTATGGTTCCTGGAGTATGCACACTTGTGAATGGCCACCCAGGAACAGAGGAATCTGAAGAACTCCGAGTGACGATTGCTTCCAGTGCAGCCATTGCCATATGGGCTCTGGCTTGATCAATTATGTTGCGTGGACTCTCTCCGGCTTGACAAGAAGATGTAGGGGGATGTTAGGTGGAACGGGTCAAGCCAGATTGGGAGGGAAAATGCTTCTGAAAGATCTCGTCTCATTCTTCTCCTTTCCTATTCACAAATGGTGTGTAAAGGATAGTTGGGTTGAATGGGTACAATGGTGAACGTGCACAACCTCTGCAGAGTGTAAAACTAAGTACTTAGCCGTGTCCCCGGTACGGACAATTTGAGCAGCTGATCACGGACGTCAACGGAGGATTCCATCATTCCAACTTCAGAAATAAAACTTGATGGGTGAACAAGGGAAGATGAGATTTATGGTTTTCATGCCATACTCATCTGGATTTCAAGAAAAGTGTTTTCAAAAGAGTAGGAAAAATTGGCTTTATGCAAATTAGCCTTTAACTCCACCAGCCAAATATGCATATAGGCTTTAGAGTTATTCCATTAAGTGTCCACCATAGTGTCACTTGACAGACTTCCTTTTTAATGGAATCTGACCCACGTTGTTGCAATATTTTTCTTATTGCAGATTTGATCAGATGACGAGTGAGGTTTCGTTTAAAGGTTTCGAGTCTACAACCAACATGTTTTCGCCTATGGCAGCATGAAAGTTATAGAGACTCACTGCTATTGTATTTTCGCTGTGTACTTTTTCAATGCTAGCTTTATGCTATGCAACTTGAATTAAATACTTTGTAATTCTGGATCATCGATGTAATAAAATTGACGCCTTGTTGTGATATTACATCGTAAACTATGTGTGCAAATGAATCGATCCAGGGATTTGCACTATACACAAGTATCTGCCTTATTTAAAGTGCAGGTACGTTACATATGGAATTGGATTTGTACTTTGGTTTATTCTTAAGTATTTGCCTTCCTTGCCTTTGCATTCGTTGCTTGGTTTTACAAATATAGTGGAAACTCCACCATCGGTAATGGTCGATAATATATGCAATGAATTCATGTTCATACACACGTGCATAAATTATGGGGGAGTTTGCTCTATATATGTGGATGGACTAACATCACATACCTTTGTAGTATTTGATGTTAGTGCAACCATTCATGTTCGTTAATTTCCATATTATAAACCCTCTCAAAAGAGATTGTCATCAATTACCAAAATGGGGGAGATTGAAAGAGCATTTTCCCTCATGTGTGGTTTTGGTAATTGAATGACAATCTCTATGGACTAATGTTTTCTTTTGAGATATCATTATAGATCATGTCCATGGAATTGTGGAGTTCATGTGTTGGACTCTTGAAGCTTATGTGTTGAGTGGAGCATATTGCAAGTATGTCTTGAAGGATTCAAGACATCATATTAGTGAAGAAATGTTGGAAGATACAAGGTTGATCAAGATGTTGATCAACACACAAAGCTACAAGATGTACCAAGAGCGATCATGTATCTCTTGGGATGGTAAACACTTGTCCGCATAGCTTTGTGAACTAACCCATGATATATGTGTGTGTGGTATCTTTATATGAGGTGAGGTATCTTCCCATGGGATTGCATCAAATGAAGATTTCATATAGCTCATGGAGGATGACGTCATGTGGTTATCGTCATCAAGGTGAGATGTGCAAGACCAAGACCAAGAGAAGCTTCTTGAAGAAATCCTATGCTTGGTGCTTGGAATGGATACATGAAGATGGAGCTAAGCGAGACTCTCCCATTGTGAGCATGGGGGAGTAATTGGAGAAGTCTTCATCAAGCATGTGCTTGGACGCGCAATCAAGAAAGATGAACCACTTGAAGAGATCAAGATAGTCATCATCTAACTCAAGTGGAATGCTCGAGGCAAAGGTATGATCTTGATAGGGCTATAGGATAGATAGGCGTACTATCAAGAGGGGCTCTCAAGTTAGTAACTTGATCGCATCGTTGTGGAGAGCTCAAACCTTTGCATACTTGGCATATCATATTTCTTGGTTCTTATTTGGCTTTTATGTTGGTGAGGAATTAGAGCTTGGTTCATCTCCATGTCAAGCTCTAGTTCATCGAAATCGGTTTTACTTTGGACAACTTGTTGCGTTTTCGGTGGCGGAAATATTGTCGGTTCTACCTTGAGGAAAGTCCCACACCTTGCCATGTGTGGAGATTTTACTCTATTTATGGGATGCAATATTTCCTTATTGCAATGCTCTATCTTTGGACTTAGACACCTCTAGCACTTCAAATGTCTTAAAGGCTAGTGTTGATAGTCCTTCCATATCATGTAGTAGTTGCTTAACTAAATCTCATGATGATATGCTTTCCTTGTCTTGTTGCCATGATCAAAATGTTTCTATTTCCTCTAGTACTTGTTTGGCTAACAATGTAGAGGAATCCCAACAATTGTTGGAACAAGACTTGGACCTCAAAGGTGCTTCAAGTGTCTCTTCATCGTCTTCATCCACTACTCACATTTTCCTAATGGCTAAGGAGTATAAGGTATCACCTACCGTGCACTCCAATATATCTCATGATGATGATAATGATGATGATGATCTAATTAAGGAAAAGGTTGACATTGTCTCTCATGCTCTCTTAAATAATAAAAATGCTCATGAGAACTTCTTAGAAATCATGTCTACCCTTTTTTAGCTCAAGGAGACCTTTGAGGCTATGGAGACCCGTAGGGTGGGGTCTTGCTCGTGATTCCGCGGGTGAGGTCCATAATCTTGAGAATGCTCTTGAGGAAGAGCAAGAAAGTCGGGTTGCTCTCGAGGAGAGATTAGAATCCAGTGAGGAGTTAAACAATGAAGTAATTGCTAAACTCACTAAAGAACATGACCATGCTATTGCTAAATGTAATGTGCTTAGTAAAGAAAATGCTAAGTTAAATAATGAGCTTGTCATGTTGTCTCCCTCCATTACTAATATTAATGATGCTTGTGCTACTAACTCCACTTTGTGTGAAGCATCTATTTTGAAGGAGAATGTTGAGCTAAGGGCTCAACTTGATTTGCTAACTAGCAAGTATGGGAAGTTGGAAGAAGCTCATGAAAAGCTTTTTAGCTCTAATGAGGATCTCCTAGCATCCCATGCTAAGCTAAAGTTAGCTCATGAGGCGGTCACTACGAAGGTAAAATCTTGTGAGCCTCTTGTGAACACTAGCACAAACTTTACTTCTAATGCATTATTGCCATGTGCTAGTTCTTGTAATTCATCCACTCAAAAAATTGCTACATCTTGTGATGAATTACTTTCCTTGCCTTGTTGCTCTAACAATGTAGCTACTACTTCCTCTAGTATATGTGTTGAAACTAACCATGTAGAGGAACTCAAAGAGCTCAAGGCACAAGTCACTTCCTTGAAGAAAGACTTGAAGAAGTGTCATGAAGGGAAGTCCACCCTCGACAACATGTTGAGAGTGCAACAACTTCCTCATGACAAGAGTGGACTTGGATTCAACTCCAACAACAAGAACAAGTCCAAGAACAAGATGAAGCACAAGTTCGTCAAGAAGAAGGGCCAAGAACAAGTTATTGATTCGGCCAAAATTGTGTGCTTCAAGTGCAAGGTTCAAGGGCACCATGTTAGATCTTGCCCTTTGAAGAAGAAGCCTCTTAGTGAGAAGCAACAAGGGAAGCGACCTCAAGTCCCAACTCAAGCTTCCCGAGTTGAAGAACCTTCCCTTCCCAAAAAGAAAGGTAAAAGCCGACTTTGCTACAAATGTCGTGGGAAGGATCACTTTTCTTCTTCTTGCACTCAAGGTACCTTATCCAACCCTTCTACTATTGATAATGTCCATTCTCTTCGGAAGGATAAGGTTGGCAATGTGTTTGCCAAAGTTATTGGTACTCAAAGTGGTGTCAAGAAAAGAACCATTTGGGTTGCCAAGCCTATTGTGACTAACCTCTTAGGACCCAACTTGGTTGGGGACCAACAAGCTAAAACTTGATCAATAGGTGTAAGCGGAGGACATTGGAGACTTGACTACATCATGAAGAATTAAGGGATCTTCATCATCCATATTATCTCAAGTCAAGTCAAGTTGATTATATTGTCTTAGCATTTATCCAATGCTCCTCCTTGCGGTAACTTGTATTTACTTCATATGTACTCATTGAAAGTTACTTGAACCCTTGCATGTGTTTGGTTTTGTGCCTTACTAGTGTTTCATATGTGTTGTGCACTCTACTTACTTATGTTGAGTAATCAAGCTTGTGTATGTTGGTTTGCACACCATGTATGTTTGAGCCTCTTGTCTATTTGTTTTTATCTTAATTGGCTCTTTTAGGGATTTTAATGGACTATCCCATTTGGGGGAGTGATGTGCTTTTTGGTAACTCACCCCCTTAAAATGTGTATTCATGAGGAATACCACTTAGTAGTGATATTTCAATATTATCTACTCTCTTTGTGGTATGTCTTACTCATGAGAAATTCAAATTCTAATGTCCATTAATTATCTCTTGTTGGATTTCTTTTGCCTCTTGTTACAAAGAATGGATTATCACATTATGGGGGAGTAATAAGCTATGTGCATATTACAAGCCTAAAAAATGTGAACATGAGAGGTAGTGTCACCTAGAGTTGATATTGTTGTTTATCTTGTTCCTAGGTGGCATGGGACTCAAACAAGTTCCATATTTGCTTAAATGAATTTTGTTCACCCATCTTTTGGTATCTTGTTTGTGAGAGAGTTTCTTGATTCTTAGTATGATAATTGAATATGAGAAGTCATCAAGAAACTCTAGATAAGCATGTTTTTCAATTCTTTTATTTTGCCACGTGCTTATGTTTTGTGAATATGATCTTAATTATATATGTCATGTACCACCGAGAAATATCTCCATACAATCATTGTCTTTGACAAGTGATAATTATATTGGTGGTTAAATTATTGATCATATTTACATTGGCTTTTGTTCCTAAATTGTATTATTCTATCGCCAAGTTTGTGTTGGTTTAACCACCCATTTGTCTTCTTTGCTTCATTTAGATCTTTTTGTTGCTCTACTCATAATTTGTGTTGTGCTTTCTTGAGTTAGGACAAGCAAGGATCCCATTGTTGTGCAATTACATTCGAAGACTTTATTCTAAGTAATGCACTATTCTTGGGGGAGCTATCCTACATTGAGTAGAACATCATCCTTTTAATTGTTATCGGGTCTTATTGTTTTTCTTGAACTTTGTGTTCAAAAAGATATATGGAGGGTAATGATCCCACTTGTGTGCATTTTGTATTTACATAAAAGATCTTAAAAATGCACTAATCATGGGGAAGCTACTCTATACTCTTTAGAACACTATTCTTTAAATTGTTTTTTAAATTGGTTTTGTATCTTATTGCTCTTCTTGAACATGACTAAATGGTTAACAATATATATGAAAAGTGATGATCCCATTTTTTTGCATTTTGTATTCAAATACAAGATCATAAGTAATGCACAAATCTTGGGGGAGCAATCCTATATGTTATTCAACATTAGTTGTCTTCAATTGGTGTTTGTTCCCGATGACATGTCTCTTTGAAAGACAAACATTTTTCGTCTTGGTACTTTGTGCCATCATGAAAATTGTAGAGGGCTTGGTTTATTTGTTGAAACCTTACTCTTCTTTGTGGAGTTGGTTATCTCATCCCATGGTTCCTAGTCTACCTTTTTGGATGAGATAAACCTTCGAGCATGCTTGTTTGATTTATTTCTTATGCTCATTGGTTTAGCCTTGACCTTGTTTCCATTTGATATATTTTCAAATTAGTTTCTCCAATCATGTGTTGGTTTGAGTCTTTGATACAATGAGGACAAATCCTTCTCTTGCCACACTTTTGTGTAGCATCTTGATTTAATTGGTGTTTTGTCCAAATTGTATCTCGCTTGGTTCTTGAAAGGTTTGTGCATGCATATTTACTATTTGTATATCTTGTGGCATGCTTTCTTTCCTTGATCCAGTATATAGGATAAACTCCATCAAATACTAAATGGCTAAGATGTACATGAAATTCTATTTCACATCAATATGCACATATTTATGTGGAGTTTGTCATATGTATTGTAGTTGGACTAACTACTTTGGACCCAATTAGTTTGGGTACCATTGTGTACTTGATTTGTTTTAGGTACATGTAACATCCCAACATTTTATAATGTTCAAAAATCACTAAAATTTAAAACTTTTCTTTTTATTAAAATAAAATATTAAATGCATAAGGAAACCAACTATAAAAGACTCCAAACTTATTGAAAGAGTTTAATATTTCAAATGTCACAGTTTAAACATTTAATTATCTACTGTATTTCAAAAACCTTAATATGTAATTTGAGAAAAAAAATTACAAACTACAATCCATTTTATTTTAAGTAAATAGTACTTATAAGTAATTGATTTTAACCACTTAGCCTTAGCTATAGATAAATTAAAATAATAATTACAAGTGTTATTTTAAACTATTGAAAACATTTTCTATTTGCCAAAAGATTATGATTCATTTACCTGAGTTCAAAATATAATTTGGAAATTATAAGACTATAGTTTATAATTTTAATAACTTCATATAATAAATGGATTAACCAAATAAACATTTCATTAGACTCAATGATTTTCATTTAATTACAAAACATAAAATGATTTCAGGAATATATTATACTATATAAGAAAAGAATTAAATCTAAAATCTTTTCCAAAGTTGATATGAAGTTTTTCAAATGATTAAGCATAATATAAAACATAATGGTGTACAAAACATTTAGAATTAAAAATGGAATTCATTATATTTCCTATTTCCTTCAAAGTAGATATATTTTGTTCTTTAATATCATGCCAAAATAAAGATGAATGATTTCAGTAAAACAAGTTTAAATAACTTAAATTCAAACATAATTGAATATGGGTATTTCATATAATTTATTTAGCCAAAATTAAAATTAATTAAACCCTAATTTTAAATTAAACATAAAGTGTCAATTTTACATTTAATCAATATTTCGAAATTATTATTTTTGAAAAGTGTTCAAAACACTCCCACAATTGGTTTAACAGAAAGATAATAATTTTACAAATTTTTAGAAATTTGTTTGACCTCATTTGGACATTCAAATCAAAAGTTATGGATTAAACAAGAAAACAAAAAAATGTTTGTAAAAAAAAAGGAGAGAAGAGGCAACCAGCCGGGCCAGCCCACCTCCGGCCCATCCCTTACCCTCTCGCGCGAGCAGCCCAGGAACAGCCCAGCAGAAGCCCACTCCCTCTCCTCTCTCGCTGACGTGCGGGACCCGCCTGTCATCTCCTTCCTCTAATCGTGCTACGAACGAACTCGAAACAGAACACAATCGGGACCAAAAATCTTGCCGATTCTCGCGGGATACGTTCCCTCGCGCCCCCCATATAAACTCCCATCGCCGCCGCTCCTTTTCCCTCAAACCCTAAACGGAAGCCGCCACCAGGCTGCTCGAATTTCTCCGCGTCGCTGCCATTGCCGCCGCCGCCCGATCCCTCCTTTCCGGCGAGGTGAGCAACCGCCCGAGCCCGGGAACCACCCCCACTTCCTTTCCCGAGTCCGTGCGCATCTTTTTGACCTTGCCGTTTGTCCTCTCCTACGCCAGATCGACGAGTCCGTGCGCGACCGAAGTACGCCGCCGCCAACGGCAACTCCGGCGAGCGAGTCACGGAGGAGAAGGGCACGTCGAAGCCGTCCGCCTTGCCAACGTCTCCGCCGCAACCTTCTGCACGTTCTGGTAACTTCAGATCGTCCCCGTAGCCTTTAGTTCGTCGGGAGCGCTCGATACCGAGGTGTCGCCGCCGCGGGCGCAATCTCCGGCGAGGACTCCGGCGACCTAGCGCCGCTGGCCTCTGGTAGATTAGATCTCCACCGTCGGATCTCGATCGGACGGATCGGTTTTTATTATTTAACCAAACCGGTACGTTGTGTTCTCATCCGTTAGATCTAAAACGTGCGGATCAGATCTGATCACTTATCCAGCTCAGCGCCTAGTCATCAGCCACGTCACTGCCCAGTCAGCTGCCACGTGAGAAATGATTTTCTTAATTAAATTTAATTTGGCAGTTTTACAGAAACACCCCTGCCACTTAGATCTGTCACAACTTTTTAACCACAACTCCAAATTTAATAATTTTTATATATTTGGAAAGCCCTTGACATGTAGAATATTTCAGAACTGCCAAAATTTAAAATTTACTTAGTTTAAAATATTAAAATTTCAAATGGTGAATTTGAGTATTTTTGTCATAACTTTAAATCTGTAAATTCAAAAATTGCAAATAAAATTGTTTTAGAGGCTTTGGAATATTTGTAGATTAATGCCACTGCTATTAAATATTTTTGAGTAATATTTGAATGAAATCATAGTTATATACTTAATTTGAATAGTTTGAGTATTTTCAACATAACTATTAAGAGAAATATTATTTTTGATTAAATCAAATTGCTATAAATGTAATTAAATACCCCCTGTCTATTAACACTAATTATAAAATTTTGTTATAAAAATTTAATCATAGGAAACTTTAATCTTACAATTACTCCTTTTATTATATTTTCCAAAAATAGAAATTAACTAAAATGGCATTCATAAATTCATGCATATTTATAAAGAAATCACTAAAGTCATTTTGATGCTTTCTTGCGAATAAAAATTGCATTTCATACATAACATATTTTATCATATAATTATATTCCCCATAGGAAAACCTCTTCATTAGTTTCTCTAAGTTAGAAATAATTTCAGCTTAGCATTTTTGTGAAGTACTACACTTAGACACTTAGTAATTTTCAAGATGGAGCTAGAAGGCCATTGAAGGACTTAGCCAAAACAAGACTTCAGAAGTATCTTCAAGGAGAAGAAGCACTTAGAAGAAAATCTAGAAGAAGTTCATGAAGGACTTAGAAGAAAACGGACTCTGGAAGCATCCCAAAGATGTCAAGCACTTGGAAGAAAAGTGAGAAGAAGTTCAAGAAGGTCAACCCCCTTTTATTCTCTAAGTCTTTCTCTCTGTCTTTTCTTCTCCTCTGAGACTCCATGAAGACTACGTTAAATCCAAGACCAGCCTAGGTGATACAAGAATCATCAAGTCATGAAGATTCATCAAGACTACCAAGAGTTTAATCAAGACATCATCCAGAAGAAAGTTACAAGTCTGGAGATGAAGTCTGGAGGACAACTACATCTTTCTTTCTATCTTTTCCCTCTTTCCTAATCTTGTCTTTCACATTTGACTTAAACCATTTTTGATCATGATATTATCATCTTGAAGTTGTTGGATCCTAGCGGCATAGTGAGATGAAGCGGCCTGGAAACAAACCTTACATGTCCACGTACATGAGACCTGTTCCACAATTTAAGTGGCTGGCCGGGTGTCTGTCTCTCTCACTTTAGTGAATATCCAATTTACAAAGAGTTGATAATAATGGTTGATCACCTTATAGACTTAGTATTTTCTCTAAGTATTTTATGCACATCATGACTAAGTCATTAAAGTGCTTATTCAAGATAAAGTAGTAACAAAGTTAGTTTTATCCAACTTTACCTTAGTCCTTAGTCAAGTTAACTGATATATTTGCCTTGCATTAAGTTAAAAGATTTTCATGGCATGACATGCATTTCTAGTCCTTAGAAATAAATTGCATATCATGCATGACATGTTTTTCCTTAGAAGTTTTACAAAACTTGTTTGTTCACTAGATATGAGCATGTATGTTTGATGATTGTTGTTTGTTGATTGTTGTATTGTTGTTTGCTTATATTGTTTAGATTAAACGGAGAGCAAACGTTCTTTGTTGAAAAGAGTTTGTGAACAACGACAACATTCAAAGGCAAGTGGCACACCTCATAAACTTCCTATTATTTTCTATATGCATTACTTAGTATTTTTATATGCATGAGTAGGATAGTATTGCTATGCTAAAACTATGTAGAATTCCCTTACACCTGTGTCTAGGTTCCTATATCATACTTAGCAGAAATATTGATGCTATGCAATTGATGAAAAGTTTTACAAAATGTTAAGTGACTACTCAGGGCTGTGCTCATGGTTGTCGTCGCCTAGGATGAATTTCTATTCTACTTAGGACCGTGAGCATGGTGGTTGTCAACCTGGGAGTACACATCCACTAAGATAATGAAACACCTGGGTGGTAAGTGGTTGTATGGTTTATGTTGAGTGGATACTCAGGTCCATGTCTATGGTTCCTGGAGTATGTACACTTGTGAATGGCCACCCAGGAACAGGGGAATCTGAAGAACTCCGAGTGACGATTGCTTCCAGTGCAGCCATTGCCATATGGGCTCTGGCTTGATCAATTATGTTGCGTGGACTCTCTCCGGCTTGACAAGCAGATGTAGGGGGATGTTAGGTGGAACGGGTCAAGCCAGAGTGGGAGGGAAAATGCTTCTGAAAGATCTCGTCTCATTCTTCTCCTTTCCTTATCACAAATGGTGTGTAAAGGATAATCTGGATTGAATGGGTACAATGGTGAACGTGTACAACCTCTACAGAGTGTAAAACTAAGTACTTAGACGTGTCCCCGGTACAGACAATTTGAGCAACTGATCACGGACGTCAACGGAGGATTCCACCATTCCAACTTCAGAAATAAAACTTGATGGGTGAACAAGGGAAGATGAGATTTATGGTTTTCATGCCATACTCGTCTTGATTTCAAGAAAAGTGTTTTCAAAAGGGTAGGGAAAATTGGCTTTATACAAATTAGCCTTGAACTCCACAAGCCAAATATGCATATAGGCTTTAGAGTTATTCCATTAAGTGTCCACCATAGTGTCACTTGCCAGACTCCATTTTTAATGGAATCTGACCCACGTTGTTGCAATATTTTTCTTATTGCAGATTGATCAGTTGACGAGTGAGGTTTCGTTTAAAGGTTTCGAGTCTACAACCAAAATGTTTTCGCCTGTGGCAGCATGAAAGTTATAGAGACTCACTGCTATTGTATTTCCGTTGTGTACTTTTCACTGCTAGCTTTATGCTATGCAACTTGTATGAATATTTTGTAATTCTGGATCATCGATGTAATAAAATTGACGCTTTGTTGTGATATTACATCGTAAACTGTGTGTGCAAATGAATCGATCCAGGGATTTGCACTATACACAGGTATCTGCCTTATTTAAAGTGCAGGTACGCTACAGTACATGAGAGATGCATTGGAAGCTTGCCTCTATTTGAAGAAGATGTCTTCACCATGTGCTTCTTGGAGTCAAGCTTGGATGATTGTGAGCTCTCATCTTCTACACCGTCAATGCTATCTCGGTAACAAGTATATAACTCATGCATATACTTCTAGCTCTCAACCTTGTGTAGGTTGTTGTTTGGCATGAGTTTCTCTAAGTTGCATTTGATATGGTTTTTGCAAAGTTTGATTCAATACATCTTCATTGCAAATGTGAGTTAGCCGGGATGATTAAACATCAAGTGGAATATATATTTATATATAATCATTTTCATGATTCACGGATCCCCAATATGTTAATCTAGCAAATTCATTTCAAAGTCTCTCATATGCAATATTGATGAATTCTCTTAAACCATTTGCCTTATGTGATATTTGTTTTGTGTCTCGAAGTATCCCAACTATCACTTATCCTATGTGGGTATTTGTGATGCTTTGAGAACTTGGTGTTGGAAGTTCATCTATACCCTTTAAGAATAATTTGAGCTATGTGCTTTGCTTTTAAGCAAAAATTCTTATCGGTGTATTTATGGCTTCCTCTTGAATATCATGTGCTTGACCTTGTACCTACATTGTGTGTGCATGTTTCTTTGAGGACTTAGTGTCCACTTTGAAACTTATACACATGAAGGTAGTTACATATTTAATTGGTATTCAAAATCTTTAGTGATCACCTTTTACTACTTTCTTGATTCTTTGGTGATCTCTAAAAGGCACAAGCTTTGTTTTTCTATTAGTTTCACATTGCCTCTTAATAAGCTTGTGATCCAATTTGATTTATCCTCTTGGGTGTGCTTGTTTGAGAAATACATGATATGCACTATGTGCCTCATAATTTGAAAGACTATGGTGATGCTTAGGCACATCCTTGTTTAGTCTCCTAAAATGTATTTTCATGACACACCCATTCTTTCTCGTTTGAGCAAGTCTTCATTTTGTCACTTATTTCTCTTTATTGCTCAACATTTGTTTGTTGAAAGGTATACTTATTTTCTTAACTATACAATCTTGCACCTTTTTGTGCTCGAAAGAATCTAGGAGGGAGCGAGGATTCCATGTTATGCACACCATATTGAAATACAAATCTTTTCATTGCATGTACCTTGGGGAGTTCCCTCTAGATTTTTAGAACACTTGGTTGATCTTATCATAACATCTTCTTGTGCTCAATTGGTTTTTGGATCCCTTGATTGCTTGCTTCTTTGTGAATGCTTTCCCCCTTTTGCAATTGGTATCCTTCCAGTGGATTTCAATTGGTATCTTTCTTGTGCAATTTTTGGATCCTCAATATAGTTTGATCCCCTTCATCTATCCACATTGGATAAGTGCATTTGATTTCACTCATATCATGAGAAATGCATAAATCATGAAGGAGATCTTATTATGTTACCTTTCCAAAGCTTTTCGCCCATTTCGGCAATCGTTGCCAATGGGGGAGAAGTTTTGGAGGGTTGTATGGAATTGGATTTGTACTTTGGTTTATTCTTAAGTATTTGCCTTCCTTGCCTTTGCATTCGTTGCTTGGTTTTACAAATATAGTGGAAACTCCACCATCGGTAATGGTCGATAATATATGCAATGAATTCATGTTCATACACACGTGCATAAATTATGGGGGAGTTTGCTCTATATATGTGGATGGACTAACATCACATACCTTTGTAGTATTTGATGTTAGTGCAACCATTCTTGTTCGTTAAATTCCATATTATAAACCCTCTCAAAAGATATTGTCATCAATTACCAAAATGGGGGAGATTGAAAGAGCATTTTCCCTCATGTGTGGTTTTGGTAATTGAATGACAATCTCTATGGACTAATGTTTGCTTTTGAGATATCATTATAGATCATGTCCATGGAATTGCGGAGTTCATGTGTTGGACTCTTGAAGCTTATGTGTTGAGTGGAGCATATTGCAAGTATGTCTTGAAGGATTTAAGACATCATATTAGTGAAGAAATGTTGGAAGATACAAGGTTGATCAAGATGTTGATCAACACACAAAGCTACAAGATGTACCAAGAGCGATCATGTATCTCTTGGGATGGTAAACACTTGTCCGCATAGCTTTGTGAACTAACCCATGATATATGTGTGTGTGGTATCTTTATATGAGGTTAGGTATCTTCCCATGGGCTTGCATCAAATGAAGATTTCATATAGCTCATGGAGGATGACGTCATGTGGTGATCGTCATCAAGGTGAGATGTGCAAGACCAAGACCAAGAGAAGCTTCTTGAAGAAATCCTATGCTTGGTGCTTGGAATGGATACATGAAGATGGAGCTAAGCGAGACTCTCCCATTGTGAGCATGGGGGAGTAATTGGAGAAGTCTTCATCAAGCATGTGCTTGGACGCGCAATCAAGAGATGAACCACTTGAAGAGATCAAGATAGTCATCATCTAACTCAAGTGGAATGCTCAAGGCAAAGGTATGATCTTGATAGGGCTATAGGAAAGATAGGCGTACTATCAAGAGGGGCTCTCAAGTTAGTAACTTGATCGCATCGTTGTGGAGAGCTCAAACCTTTGCATACTTGGCATATCATATTTCTTGGTTCTTATTTGGCTTTTATGTTGGTGAGGAATTAGAGCTTGGTTCATCTCCATGTCAAGCTCTAGTTCATCGAAATCGGTTTTACTTTGGACAACTTGTTGCGTTTTCGGTGGCGGAAATATTGCCGGTTCTACCTTGAGGAAAGTCCCACACCTTGCCATGTGTGGAGATTTTACTCTATTTATGGGATGCAATATTTCCTTATTGCAATGCTCTATCTTTGGACTTAGACACCTCTAGCACTTCAAATGTCTTAAAGGCTAGTGTTGATAGTCCTTGCATATCATGTAGTAGTTGCTTAACTAAATCTCATGATGATATGCTTTCCTTGTCTTGTTGCCATGATCAAAATGTTTCTATTTCCTCTAGTACTTGTTTGGCTAACAATGTAGAGGAATCCCAACAATTGTTGGAACAAGACTTGGACCTCAAAGGTGCTTCAAGTGTCTCTTCATCGTCTTCATCCACTACTCACATTTGCCTAATGGCTAAGGAGTATAAGGTATCACCTACCATGCACTCCAATATATCTCATGATGATGATAATGATGATGATGATCTAATAAAGGAAAAGGTTGACATTGTCTCTCATGCTCTCTTAAATAATAAAAATGCTCATGAGAACTTCTTAGAAATCATGTCTACCCTTTTTGAGCTCAAGGAGACCTTTGAGGCTATGGAGACCCGTTGTCATGAAGGGTGGGGTCTTGCTCGTGATTCCGCGGGTGAGGTCCATAATCTTGAGAATGCTCTTGAGGAAGAGCAAGAAACTCGGGTTGCTCTCGAGGAGAGATTAGAATCCAGTGAGGAGTTAAAAAATGAAGTAATTGCTAAACTCACTAAAGAACATGACCATGCTATTGCTAAATGTAATGTGCTTAGTAAAGAAAATGCTAAGTTAAATAATGAGTTTGTCATGTTGTCTCCTTCCATTACTAATATTAATGATGCTTGTGTTACTAACTCCATTTTGAAGGAGAATGTTAAGCTAAGGGCTCAACTTTATTTGCTAACTAGCAAGTATGGGAAGTTGGAAGAAACTCATGAAAAGCTTTTTAGCTCTAATGAGGATCTCCTAGCATCCCATGCTAAGCTAAAGTTAGCTCATGAGGCGGTCACTACGAAGGTAAAATCTTGTGAGCCTCTTGTGAACACTAGCACAAACTTTACTTCTAATGCATTATTGCCATGTGCTAGTTCTTGTAATTCATCCACTCATAAAATTGCTACATCTTGTGATGAATTACTTTCCTTGCCTTGTTGCTCTAACAATGTAGCTACTACTTCCTCTAGTATATGTGTTGAAACTAACCATGTAGAGGAACTCAAAGAGCTCAAGGCACAAGTCACTTCCTTGAAGAAAGACTTGAAGAAGTGTCATGAAGGGAAGTCCACCCTCGACAACATGTTGAGAGTGCAACAACTTCCTCATGACAAGAGTGGACTTGGATTCAACTCCAACAACAAGAACAAGTCCAAGAACAAGATGAAGCACAAGTTCGTCAAGAAGAAGGGCCAAGAACAAGTTATTGATTCGGCCAAAATTGTGTGCTTCAAGTGCAAGGTTCAAGGGCACCATGTTAGATCTTGCCCTTTGAAGAAGAAGCCTCTTAGTGAGAATCAACAAGGGAAGCGACCTCAAGTCCCAACTCAAGCTTCCCGAGTTGAAGAACCTTCCCTTCCCAAAAAGAAAGGTAAAAGCCGACTTTGCTACAAATGTCGTGGGAAGGATCACTTTGCTTCTTCTTGCACTCAAGGTACCTTATCCAACCCTTCTACTATTGATAATGTCCATTCTCTTCGGAAGGATAAGGTTGGCAATGTGTTTGCCAAAGTTATTGGTACTCAAAGTGGTGTCAAGAAAAGAACCATTTGGGTTGCCAAGCCTATTGTGACTAACCTCTTAGGACCCAACTTGGTTGGGGACCAACAAGCTAAAACTTGATCAATAGGTGTAAGCGGAGGACATTGGAGACTTGACTACATCATGAAGAATTAAGGGATCTTCATCATCCATATTATCTCAAGTCAAGTCAAGTTGATTATATTGTCTTAGCATTTATCCAATGCTCCTCCTTGCGGTAACTTGTATTTACTTCATATGTACTCATTGAAAGTTACTTGCACCCTTGCATGTGTTTGGTTTTGTGCCTTACTAGTGTTTCATATGTGTTGTGCACTCTACTTACTTATGTTGAGTAATCAAGCTTGTGTATGTTGGTTTGCACACCATGTATGTTTGAGCCTCTTGTCTATTTGTTTTTATCTTAATTGGCTCTTTTAGGGATTTTAATGGACTATCCCATTTTGGGGGAGTGATGTGCTTTTTGGTAACTCACCCCCTTAAAATGTGTATTCATGAGGAATACCACTTAGTAGTGATATTTCAATATTATCTACTCTCTTTGTGGTATGTCTTACTCATGAGAAATTCAAATTCTAATGTCCATTAATTATCTCTTGTTGTATTTCTTTTGCCTCTTGTTACAAAGAATGGATTATCACATTATGGGGGAGTAATAAGCTATGTGCATATTACAAGCCTAGAAAATGTGAACATGAGAGGTAGTGTCACCTAGAGTTGATATTGTTGTTTATCTTGTTCCTAGGTGGCATGGGACTCAAACAAGTTCCATATTTGCTTAAATGAATTTTGTTCACCCATCTTTTGGTATCTTGTTTGTGAGAGAGTTTCTTGATGCTTAGTATGATCATTGAATATGAGAAGTCATCAAGAAACTCTAGATAAGCATGTTTTTCAATTCTTTTATTTTGCCACGTGCTTATGTTTTGTGAATATGATCTTAATTATATATGTCATGTACCACCGAGAAATATCTCCATACAATCATTGTCTTTGACAAGTGATAATTATATTGGTGGTAAAATTATTGATCATATTTACATTGGCTTTTGTTCCTAAATTGTATTATTCTATCGCCAAGTTTGTGTTGGTTTAACCACCCATTTGTCTTCTTTGCTTCATTTAGATCTTTTTGTTGCTCTACTCATAATTTGTGTTGTGCTTTCTTGAGTTAGGACAAGCAAGGATCCCATTGTTGTGCAATTACATTCGAAGACTTTATTCTAAGTAATGCACTATTCTTGGGGGAGCTATCCTACATTGAGTAGAACATCATCCTTTTAATTGTTATCGGGTCTTATTGTTTTTCTTGAACTTTGTGTTCAAAAAGATATATGGAGGGTAATGATCCCACTTGTGTGCATTTTGTATTTACATAAAAGATCTTAAAAATGCACTAATCATGGGGAAGCTACTCTATACTCTTTAGAACACTATTCTTTAAATTGGTTTTTAAATTGGTTTTGTATCTTATTGGTCTTCTTGAACATGACTAAATGGTTAACAATATATATGAAAAATGATGATCCCATTTTTGTGCATTTTGTATTCAAATACAAGATCATAAGTAATGCACAAATCTTGGGGGAGCAATCCTATATGTTATTCAACATTAGTTGTCTTCAATTGGTGTTTGTTCCCGATGACATGTCTCTTTGAAAGACAAACATTTTTCGTCTTGGTACTTTGTGCCATCATGAAAATTGTAGAGGGATTGGTTTATTTGTTCAAACCTTACTCTTCTTTGTGGAGTTGGCTATCTCATCCCATGGTTCCTAGTCTACCTTTTTGGATGAGATAAACCTTCGAGCATGCTTGTTTGATTTATTTCTTATGCTCATTGGTTTAGCCTTGACCTTGTTTCCATTTGATATATTTTCAAATTAGTTTCTCCAATCATGTGTTGGTTTGAGTCTTTGATACAATGAGGACAAATCCTTCTCTTGCCACACTTTTGTGTAGCATCTTGATTTAATTGGTGTTTTGTCCAAATTGTATCTCGCTTGGTTCTTGAAAGTTTTGTGCATGCATATTTACTATTTGTATATCTTGTGGCATGCTTTCTTTCCTTGATCCAGTATATAGGATAAACTCCATCAAATACTAAATGGCTAAGATGTACATGAAATTCTATTTCACATCAATATGCACATATTTATGTGGAGTTTGTCCTATGTATTGTAGTTGGACTAACTACTTTGGACCCAATTAGTTTGGGTACCATTGTGTACTTGATTTGTTTTAGGTACATGAGAGATGCATTGGAAGCTTACCTCTATTTAAAGAAGATGTCTTCACCATGTGCTTCTTAGAGTCAAGCTTGGATGATTGTGAACTCTCATCTTCTACACCGTCAATGCTATCTCGGTAACAAGTATCTAACGCATGCATATACTTCTAGCTCTCAACCTTGTGTAGGTTGTTCTTTGGCATGAGTTTCTCTAAGTTGCATTTGATATGGTTTTTGCAAAGTTTGATTCAATACATTTTCATTGCAAATGTGAGTTAGCCGGGATGATTAAACATCAAGTGGAATATATATTTATATATAATCATTTTCATGATTCACGGATCCCCAATATGTTAATCTAGCAAATTCATTTCAAAGTCTCTCATATGCAATATTGATGAATTCTCTTAAACCATTTGCCTTATGTGATATTTGTTTTGTGTCTCGAAGTATCCCAACTATCACGTATCCTATGTGGGTATTTGTGATGCTTTGAGAACTTGGTGTTGGAAGTTCATCTATACCCTTTAAGAATAATTTGAGCTATGTGCTTTGCTTTTAAGCAAAAATTCTTATCGGTGTATTTATGACTTCCTCTTGAATATCATGTGCTTGACCTTGTACCTACATTGTGTGTGCATGTTTCTTTGAGGACTTAGTGTCCACTTAGAAACTTATACACATGAAGGTAGTTACATATTTAATTGGTATTCAAAATCTTTAGTGATCACCTTTTACTACTTTCTTGATTCTTTGGTGATCTCTAAAAGGCACAAGCTTTGTTTTTCTATTAGTTTCACATTGCCTCTTAATAAGCTTGTGATCCAATTTGATTTATCCTCTTGGGTCTGCTTGTTTGCGAAATACATGATATGCACTATGTGCCTCATAATTTGAAAGACTATGGTGATGCTTAGGCACATCCTTGTTTAGTCTCCTAAAATGTATTTTCATGACACACCCATTCTTTCTCGTTTGAGCAAGTCTTCATTTTGTCACTTCTTTCTCTTTATTGCTCAACATTTGTTTGTTGCAAGGTATACTTATTTTCTTAACTATACAATCTTGCACCTTTTTGTGCTCGAAAGAATCTAGGAGGGAGCGAGGATTACATGTTATGCACACCATATTGAAATACAAATATTTTCATTGTGCATGTACCTTGGGGAATTCCCTCTTGATTTTTAGAACACTTGGTTGATCTTATCATAACATCTTCTTGTGCTCAATTGGTTTTTGGATCCCTTGATTGCTTGCTTCTTTGTGAATGCTTTCCCCCTTTTGCAATTGGTATCCTTCCAGTGGATTTCAATTGGTATCTTTCTTGTGCAATTTTTGGATCATCAATATAGTTTGATCCCCTTCATCTATTCACATTGGATAAGTGCATTTGATTTCACTCATATCATGAGAAATGCATAAATCATGAAGGAGATCTTATTATGTTACCTTTCCAAAGCTTTTCGCCCATTTCGGCAATCGTTGCCAATGGGGGAGAAGTTTTGGAGGGTTGTATGGAATTGGATTTGTACTTTGGTTTATTCTTAAGTATTTGCCTTCCTTGCCTTTGCATTCGTTGCTTGGTTTTACAAATATAGTGGAAACTCCACCATCGGTAATGGTCGATAATATATGCAATGAATTCATGTTCATACACACGTGCATAAATTATGGGGGAGTTTGCTCTATATATGTGGATGGACTAACATCACATACCTTTTTAGTATTTGATGTTAGTGCAACCATTCTTGTTCGTTAAATTCCATATTATAAACCCTCTCAAAAGAGATTGTCATCAATTACCAAAATGGGGGAGATTGAAAGAGCATTTTCCCTCATGTGTGGTTTTGGAAATTGAATGACAATCTCTATGGACTAATGTTTGCTTTTGAGATATCATTATAGATCATGTCCATGGAATTGTGGAGTTCATGTGTTGGACTCTTGAAGCTTATGTGTTGAGTGGAGCATATTGCAAGTATGTAGTGATATCACCTTTTATTATAAGGTGGAAGTCCCTGTGTTAATGTGCTAGTCCCTGGATCAAATGCTAGCACCACAGTTTAAGATGTGTATCATGCAAAAGTGTCAAAAACTTTATTTAATCGCATGATCCGGTGTTACAAATATCTCTTACAACTTGCATAACCTGAAAAGGCTAGCAAAATTTAAAGAGCAGCAGCGGAAAACAGGGGATACAATGAGCCGCATCATCTTCATGTGCCACAGGCATAGCATGTTGGTTGTAGACTCGAAATCCTATCGTATGCTCACTCGTCGTCTGTCAAATCTGCAAGGTTTAGTTGCAGCCCAGCTATAAAGGGTCAGCACAATTGAATTGTGGTGGCAAGTGACTTTTATTTCTAATATTCTACTAAGCTATATCTATATGCTTATTTGGCTGGTGGAGCTCAAGGCTATTGCGCAAAGCAAGTTTTCTCCTACTTTTGATAAACAATTTTCTTAAATCAATATCTTCTCTTTCAGAGACATCTCGAGACAAGTCCATGTCTCCTACCCATGTTCACCCATCAAAGTTTTATTAAGAAATTGGGATGAAGAGATTTTCAGAACGCAGCCTTGTGTAGTTACTCAAATTGTCCGATGCCGGGGACACGGCTAAGATCTTAGGTTTTAACTCTCGAGAGGGTGTGCACTTTCACCATTAGACTCAATCAACCCAAACTATCCTCTACACTCCTTTAGTGAGAAGGAAAAGGAGAAGATCAAGACGAGACTTTTCAGAAGTTGCTTCCCCATGATCATACTAAGAGATTACCACCATCCTATCAACTCTACCACCATCAATCTCTTGACCCAGGTCCACATCAACTTACTCCATCAAGACAGAGCCCATATTGACCAATGGTTGCACGATAAGCAACTAGACTCAGTGTAAACTTAAATCTCATAGCCCTGGGTGGCCTACCACAAGTGAGCAACTCAGGTTAACACCGCATATCATGGCCCCAGGTAAGTAGAAACTACCCTGGGCGAAGACAACCATGACACTTGGCCCTGAGAAGCCACTCAACTTGAAACCTCCTCGATCGACCCAATCCACCCAGGCGTTAAATTAATTTAGTGGAAATTTTCATTTATCACATCAACCATAAAACAATCATTTTTGCAGCAGTTGCTTCCACTAAATTATAATAGGGGTCTAAACTGGAATTTCTAAGGGGAAACCTAAAAGGTTTGCATAGCATACTACAATCTCCCAAAACCTATCATGCATACTACTTTTGCAAATTCTGTTTGAAAACACTAGATATGCAATAGAATAAAATAGTAGGTGTTTTATGAAGTCACTTGCCTTATGAAAGTTGTCGTTTCTCACACACTCTTGTCCAAGTCAAAAGTTGCTCCCCGTTTCAAGCTGTATAGTAAAGGACATCCAATAAATAAGCAATTCAACAAACACACAACATATTGAAACATACAAGCATAACGAGTCTTCTCGGGAGGATTTGGTCAAAGAAGTCACATAATTCAATATACAAAAAGAATTAATGTGCTTGGGTTTAGGGTTTCGCCAAGGGATGGTCTGGGGTCAATTGTACATTTTCAACTCGAATAGGTTGTAAGGGTGTTTCCAAGTTTTCAAATAAAATGGCCTTCAAAAGTTTACACAAAGGGATATCAAGAAGGCTTAATCAAAATTTAAAATCAAGGTTTAACATTTTAGTACAACTGTAAACATTTAATTTCATTTACCCAAGATTATGTTTAAAATTAAATTTAACCAAATTCAAATTTAAAGAATTTCTTAATTTTCTCATATCTATACATTTTTAATTTCCAACTTCAAGGTTTATAGTATTAGTAATAACTTAGTTATTTATAATGTTATAATGTTTTAAATCACATTTTTAGCAACACCTAATTAACCAATACATTTATAAACACTTGTAAATGAACTAAAATCATTTAAAAGGTGTTAAACATAACTTACTTATTAATGTTATGAAATATATTAATAAAAAGGAATTTGAGCTTTCTCCGGACAAGGACAATTATTTATGCCTTTGGTGTAAAGTAATAAATTTTTAAATTAATAAACCTTATAATGTGCTACAATAAATCAAAATAAGTCTCTGACCTTTAAATTCATTTTAAATTGTTCAAACATAATTTATAACAAAAATTTATAAATGGGGTTAATAGACATAGGGTTTTTAATTAAACTTATAGCTATTGGATTTAATCAAAAATAATGTTTGTATTAAATGTTATATCAAAAAATAGTCAAACTATTCAAATTAAACATACAACTATTGAATCATCAAAATAATTCTCAAAATTATTTTATAACAGAGTCATCATATCACACATTTTAAAAAGTTTCTAAAACAATTTAATTTGCAACTTTTGGATTTATAGATTTAAAGTTATGATAACATTCCTCAAATTCACCATTTGAAATTTGAATATTTTAAAATTAGTCAAATTTGAAATTTAAAAGTTCCAGCGGATTCTACTTGTCAAGGGCTTTAATTTGATATATAATTTGTCAAATTTGGATAAGTGGTTAAAAAGTTATAACAGATCTAAGTGGCAGGGGTTTTTCTGTAAAACTGCCAAAATGAATTAAATAGAAAAATTATTTTCTGACGTGGACGCTGACTGGATTTGACGTGGCGCTGACTGTGCATGCTGACTCGGCGCTGACGTGGATAAGTGGATGGATCTGGGTCGTTGGATCTGATCTGACGGTCCAGATCTGGCTGTACCCTTTCGCGCATGGATCTAATCGTGGCCGTGGAAATTAAATCGGACGGCGGGGAGGCGTTGACCATACCGTGGCGGCGCGGGACGGCCGGAGATGGAGGAGACGGCGGCGCTGCGCTCCGGCGGTCGACGGGGGCGGAGCTCCGGTGGTCCCCCGGGCTCGGGAAGGCGACGACGACGTGCGGCGCGACGTGGCGAACTCGAAGGGGCCGGCGGCGAGTGGATTTGCCTCTCTGAGCTGCTTGGAGGCGCGGGCGAGTGCGGCGGCGGCTCCGGCCACCTCGGGCGAGCACCAACTAGCGATTTCCGAGACGGTTGGACCTAGTGGAGGGGTCTGCGCGGTGCGCACTGAGGTGGGAAGGAGGTTGAGCAAGGTCTCGGGCTAAGGGGGTGGCTCAACTCGCCGGAGGACGAAGAAACCGGCGGCGGAGGAGGTGAACTCCGGTGAGCTCGTCCGGCAGCCTGGGGGCGTGCTTGGCTAGGGTTTCTTAGGGGAAACGTAGAGGAGGGGTTGGGGATTATTTAGGGCTAGGCACGTTGTCAATTAATCTACCGAATCGCGAGATTTGCGCGGGATTGATTCGGCCGAAACCGTCGGGCGAGATTGACGGGAGGTTGAAGACGATGACGTCATGCTGACATCATCATTTTTCTTTTTCTTTTTTTTCTGATTTTCCATTTAATTCATATCTTTTGATTTATGGCTCCAAATCAAGTCAAATAAATTTCTAAAAATTTGTAAAAGCATTAAATTGGTGTTAAACCAGTTGTGGGTATGTTTTGAACATTTTTGAAAATTAATATTTAAAATATTCATAAAATGCAAAATTGCCCATTTAGGTCAACTTTGAAATTAGGGATTTAATAATTTATTTGGGGTTAAATAAAATATATGAAATTACCCACATTCAAATATGTTTGAATCTAAGTTATTTACTCATATTCCAATATTAAATCATTTTTGTCTTTAGTACAATATTCAATGCATAACACATTTATTTGAAATGGAAAGGGAAATATAATGCATTCATTTTTAAATTCAAAATATTTTGTGCACCATTAAGTTTTATATTATGATAAATCATTCGAAAACTCCATAAAACAATTATGGAAAAGAATTTTGATTTAATTCATTTCTTATATTAAATAAAGTCATGAAAATCATTTTATGTTTTTAGAATTAATGAAATCAATTTAAGTTAATGAAATGTTTATTTGGATAATTCATTAATTATAAAATATATGAAGTGATTAAAGTTATACACTATAGGGTTGTAATTTCAACACTAGGTTTGAACTTAGTTGAAGAATTAAAACCATTTGGCAAAATAGATTATGTTTAATAGTTTAAAAGAATACTTCTAAATATTATTTTAATTTATGAATAGCTATGGCTAGGTTATTTAAATCCAATACTTATAAAGAAACTCTTTATTACCAGGCAATGGTTTGAAATTTTGTAAAACATTTGTCAAATTATATATTGAGGTTTTAATAATTACAATGGATAATAAATTGTTAACTTGAAACCACTTTTGAAAATAATGTTTACTTGAGATATTTGAATTATTAAACTCTTTCAATATGTTTGAAGTCTTTCATAGTTGGTTTTCTTATGCATTTAAATGTTTTATTTTAATCAAAAACAAAAGTTTTAAATTTTAGTGATTTTTGAACATTATAAAATGTTGGGATGTTACAAAGTATGTCTTGAAGGATTCAAGACATCATATTAGTGAAGAAATGTTGGAAGATACAAGGTTGATCAAGATGTTGATCAACACACAAAGCTACAAGATGTACCAAGAGCGATCATGTATCTCTTGGGATGGTAAACACTTGTCTGCATAGCTTTGTGAACTAACCCATGATATATGTGTGTGTGGTATCTTTATATGAGGTTAGGTATCTTCCCATGGGCTTGCATCAAATGACGATTTCATATAGCTCATGGAGGATGACGTCATGTGGTGATCGTCATCAAGGTGAGATGTGCAAGACCAAGACCAAGAGAAGCTTCTTGAAGAAATCCTATGCTTGGTGCTTGGAATGTATACATGAAGATGGAGCTAAGCGAGACTCTCCCATTGTGAGCATGGGGGAGTAATTGGAGAAGTCTTCATCAAGCATGTGCTTGGACGCGCAATCAAGAAAGATGAACCACTTGAAGAGATCAAGATAGTCATCATCTAACTCAAGTGGAATGCTCAAGGCAAAGGTATGATCTTGATAGGGCTATAGGATAGATAGGCGTACTATCAAGAGGGGCTCTCAAGTTAGTAACTTGATTGCATCGTTGTGGAGAGCTCAAACCTTTGCATACTTGGCATATCATATTTCTTGGTTCTTATTTGGCTTTTATGTTGGTGAGGAATTAGAGCTTGGTTCATCTCCATGTCAAGCTCTAGTTCATCGAAATCGGTTTTACTTTGGACAACTTGTTGCGTTTTCGGTGGCGGAAATATTGCCGGTTCTACCTTGAGTAAAGTCCCACACCTTGCCTTGTGCGGAGATTTTACTCTATTTATGGGATGCAATATTTCCTTATTGCAATGCTCTATCTTTGGACTTAGACACCTCTAGCACTTCAAATGTCTTAAATGTAAAATCCTACCATTTTATAATATTCAAAAATCACTCAAATTTAAAACTTTTCTTTTATTAAAATAAAATATTAAATGTATAAGGAAACCAACCATGAAAGATTTCAAAATGAAGTTAATATTTCAAATGTCACAGTTTAAATATTTTATTATTCAGTGTGTTTCAAAAACCTTAAAATATAATTTGACAAATATTTTACAAACTACAAATCATTTTATTTTAAATAAATTAGTTTCATTATAAGTATTTGAATTAACCCACTTAGCCATATCTATTCATAAATACAAAGATTTTTCAAAAGGATATATAATTACTAAATGGTTTTCATTCCTTAACTAAGTTCAAAATATAGTTTGGAAATTATAAGCCTATAGTGTATAACTTTAAAACTTCATAGATTTTAAATTAATGAATTAGCCAAATAAAACATTTCATTTGCTTAAATGAATTTCATCTATTTACAAAGCATGAAATGATTAATATTTTCTAAATAAGAATAAAATTAAAACAAAGGTCTTGTCCAAAGTTGTTATGAAGTTCAAATGAATTATCTTAATATAAAATATATTGGTGCAACATTTATTTTGGATTAAAAATGAATACATTATATCTTCCCTTTTCCATTTTCATATAGTTGTGTTATATCATTAATAATTATACCTAAGCCAAAAATGAATTTAGAAATTGAAAAATGAGTTTAAATAACTTAAATTCAAACATATTTGAATATGGGTATTTCATATAATTTATTTAGCCAAAAATTAAAATTAATAAAACCCTAGTTTTAAATTAAACATAAAGTGTCAATTTCACATTTAATCAATAATTCTAAATTATTTTTTTGAAAAGTGTTCAAAACATACACACAACTGGTTTAACAGCTAGATATTATTTTTACAAATTTTTAGAAATTAATTTGACATCATTTGGATATTTAAATCAAAAGATATGAATTAAACAAATAAAAACAGAAAAAGAATTATTGGATGACGTCATCGCTGATGTCATCATCGTCAACCTCCAGCCGGAAAAATCGCCCCCGAATCCTCCAACAATTTCCTCCAAAATCCGGCGAGTTGGTTGCGGGAATTGCTCTCCCCTCTGCCCTATTTAATCCCCTCCCCCTCCTCCGCATTTCCCCTCTCGCTCCAGACCTAATCGCACCGCCAGGCCGTCCCCAGAGCTCGCCGGAGATCGCCATCGCCGCCGGTGTGTTCCTCGAGTTCCGGTGAATGAAGACCACCTCGTGCTCTCTCCTCTGTCCCATCTCCTTTGTTTCGTCCGTGCGCAACCCACTGAATTTTTCCCGTGATTTGTTAGGCGCCGGAACGACGAGACCGTCCTCACCCGAGGTCGCCGGAGCGCCCGCGGCTCCGCCTGCGTGTCCTCGCTGCTCCAGGAAGAACGGGAAGACGCCGCCGCCTCCATCGCCCTCCCCGCGACGCGCCGCGCCCGGGGCTGCCCTCCGTTCATCCGGGGAGAAGCTACAGCCCCGGCGCCGTCCTCTCCCGAGAGCGCCGCCGCCACCTCCTCCAACTCCGACGAGATTGCGCCGCCACCTCCTAGACACCCACGGTGAGCCGTTGGATCTGCTTTTAGCGGTCAAGATTAGAACCTGAGATGAAACGGTACGATCTGATCTGGACCGTCAGATCCAGATCTGACGGCCCAGATCTGTGACTTATACACGTCAGCGCCACGTAGACAGCACAGTCAGCGCCACGTCAGCGCCAGCGTGTAAATCAATTTTCTATTTTAATTTTTAATTGGAAAATTTGCAGATTAGTCCCTGGAATTAAAACATCTATAACTTTTTAACCACAACTCCAAATTTAATAAGTTTTATATATTTGGAAAGCTCTTGACATGTAGAATATTTTGGATCTGACAAAATTCAAATTTGAATTAGTATAAAATATTCAAATTTCAAATGGTGAATTTGAGTATATTTGTAATAACATTAAATCTATAAATCCAAAAATTGCAAATAAATATGTTTTAGAAACTCTAGAATATTTGTAAATTAATGCCACTGCTATAAAATATTTTTGAGTAAATTTTAAATGATTTCATAGTTGTGAGTTTAATTTAAATAGTTTGACTAATTTTGAAATAACTTTTAATAGAAATATTATTTTTGATTAAATCAAATTGCATTAAAAATAATTAAACCACCTCTGGCTATTAACACCATCTATAAAGAAAATTGTGTTATAAAATATAAAACACATAAAATTTTAATCTATATGTTTCCTTTTGTTATGTTTTGCAAATTAGAAACTAATTAAATTGCAATTATAACTTTATGCATAATTTATAAACTTCACAAAAATGAGTGTTATGTTGCTTGTGAATTAAAATTGCATTTCATGCATAGCATACTTTATAGTTAAATTTTCCATAAGGAAAACTCCTCCCCAAATTCTCTAAGTTAGGATTATTATCAAACTTGTATTTTGGAAAAAGTGTTATACACTTAGACACTTAGTAGTTTTCAACATGGAGCTGGAAGACCAAGGAAGGACTTAGCCAAAAAAAAAACAAGACTTCAGAAGTATCTTCAAAGAGAAGAAGCACTTAGAAGGAAATCTAGAAGAAGTTCATGAAGGACTTAGAAGAAAACAGACTCTGGAAGCATCCTCAAGAGGTCAAGCACTTAGAAGAAAAGTGAGAAGAAATTCAAGAAGGCCAACCCCTCTTTATTCTCTAAGTCTTTCTCTCTGTCTTTTCTTCTCCTCTTAGACTTCAAGAAGACTAAGTAAATCCAAGACCAGCCTCCAGGATACAAGAATCACCAAGTCTGAAGATTCATCAAGACTACCCAGAACTCAATCAAGACGTCATCCAGAAGAAAGTTACAAGTCTGGAGACGAAGCCTGGAGGACAACTACATCTTTCTTTCTATCTTTTCCCTCTTTCCTAATCTTGTCTTTTAGACTTAAACAAATTTTGATCATGATGTTATCATCTTGAAGTTGTTGGATCCTAGCAGCATAGTGGGATGAAGCGGCCTGGAAACAAACCTTACAGGTCCACGTACATGAGACTTGTTCCACAATTTAAGTGGCTGGCCGGGTGTCTGTCTCTCTCACTATAGTGAATGTCCAATTTACAAAGAGTTGATAATAATTGTTGATCATCTTGAACAAAGGACTTAGTATTTTTCCCTAAGTATTTTGCACATCATGGCTAAGCCATTTGAGTGCTTGTTTCAAGAAGAATTAAAACAAAGTATTTTTATCCAACTTAAGACCTTAGTTCTTAGTCATTCTTGACCCACCTATTTTCCTTGCATTAACTTAAGAGATTTTTCATAGCATAACATGCATCTCTAGCCCTTAGAAATAATTTGCATATCTTACAGGACATGTTTTCCTTAGGAGTTTTACAAAACTTGTTGTTCATTGGATATGAGCATGTTTGTTTGATGATTGTTGTTTGTTGATTGTGGTATTGTTGTTTGCTATTATTGTTTAGATTAAACGGAGAGCAAACGTTCGTTGTTGAAAAGAGTTGTGAACAACGACAACATTCAAAGGCAAGTGGCACACCTCATAAACTTCCTATTTTTATTTGCATTACTTAGTGTATTTTTATATGCATGTGTTGCTATGCTAAACCTGTGTAGAATCCCTTATTCCTGTGTTTAGGTTCCTATGCAATACTTAGTAGAATTATTGTTGCTATGCAAATGTTGTTTTGTGAAAATCTAAATTTTACTAAGTTAAGAATGAAACACCTGGGTGGTAATTGGTCGGATGGTTTATGTTGAGTGGCTACTCAGGTCCATTTCTATGGTTCCTAGAGTATGTACACTTGAGAATGGCCACCCAAGAACAGAGGAATCTGAAAACTCCGAGTGACGATTGCTTCCAGTGCAGCCATTGCCATATGGGCTCTGGCTTGATCAATTATGTTACGTGGACTCTCTCCGGCTTGACAAGCAGATGTAGGGGGATGTTAGGTGGAACGGGTCAAGCCAGGTGGGAGGGAAAATGCTTCTGAAAGATCTCGTCTCATTCTCTCCTTTCCTTATCACAAATGGTGTGTAAAGGATACCTTGGTAGAATGGGTACAATGGTGAAAGTGCACAACCTCTGCAGAGTGTAAAACTAAGTACTTAGCCGTGTCCCCGGTTACGGACAATTTTGAGTAGCTGACCAAGGACGTCAACAGAGGATTCCATCATTCCAATTTCTAAGTTAAAAGTTGATGGGTGAACAAGGGAAGATGAGATTTATGGTTTTCATGCCATACTCATCTGGATTTCAAGAAAAGTGTTTTCAAAAGAGTAGGAAAAATTGGCTTTATGCAAATTAGCCTTGAGCTCCACCAGCCAAATAAGCATATAGGCTTTAGAGTTATTCCATAAGTGTCCACCATAGTGTCACTTGCCAGACTCCATTTTTAATGGAATCTGACCCACGTTGTTGCAATATTTTTCTTATTGCAGATTTGATCAGATGACGAGTGAGGTTTCGTAAAGGTTTCGAGTCTACAACCAACATGTTTTCGCCTGTGGCAGCATGAAAGTTATAGAGACTCACTGCTATTGTATTCCGCTGTGTACTTTGTCAATGCTAGCTTTATGCTATGCAACTTGTATTAAATATTTTGTAATTCTGGATCATCGATGTAATAGAATTGATGCTTTGTTGTGATATTACATCGTAAACTGTGTGTGCAAATGAATCGATCCAGGGATTTGCACTATACACAGGTATCTGCCTTATTTAAAGTGCAGGTACGCTACAGATGGTATCAGAGCACTATGTTGCCTGTAGGTTCGAAACCCCTAAGTCTGGATAGAAATAGGATTTGGCCATAGGATTGAAAATCTATTTCTATTCAGTTATCTAAAAACAAAACTTTTCATTTTATCCTCTCTCATACTCTCATCTACTATCAACCTTCTGAAAACATCTTATCTTTTTTTGATGACCATGTTCTTATAGTCTAAGTCTGATTCTGCTGGCTCATATGGAAAAGCTACGATTAATCATGAAGTTCTGCATGCATGGAAGACCACTGAAGAACCAGGTTTCGACCAACACTTCTAAGATATCCAAGAAAGTTGAACAAGAAATTGAAGCAGTCATGAAGGAGATAGAATTGACCACCACCAAAAATAGAATGACGATATCGTGTTAGTGTATTGATCATATTAACTTGGCTATATGACAATACTAGATTGTTTGGTTGTTGTGAACCTTGTTGCTTGATGTTTGTTAGATGTTGATTGATTATGTTATAGAGTGGTTGCCTTGTTTTGTTTTCTTGAACTAGGATTCCTCCATAGTACAAATAATTCAACTCATTGCTTTCTAAAATAAACAGATGTCTCACCCCAACACCAACACCAGTGATTTGCATACAACTATGCGACTACTATTAGAGAACCAGAGTCAGCTGTTGAAGATGATCAATGAGCAACTGCCTAAGATTGATCAAAACCATAGTGATTTTGAAGAGAACCTTATGACCAAACTAAAGGCATGCAAAACCTGTGGAGAGATAGGACATTCGTCCCAAGAATGCACTGATGAGTGGCCCCATGGTCATACCGAACATCCAGTTAGGGAATGCCCCACAAGTCAGATGCCTTGCTGTTTTTGTGAAGCAACAAATCACGTTCCAACTCAACATCAACTCTACCCCGTGGTGCAAGAAGTCAGTCAGCAAGCCAAAAAGGGGATGCAACAAAATCTCATGAAGTATGTGGAAGTACAAGAAAACAAGGAGGAACACAAAAGAGATACTAGCCATATAACATGCTTTACCTGTGGAGAACTAGGACATTATTCATGGGGCTGCAAAGAGAAAAGGACTGGTCAGAATACTGAACCAAATCTTCATCAAAATGAGACTGTGGGTCATACTAAGGTGAAGAATGAAATAAGAGAAAGGTCACTTCCGAAGAAATCCAAAAGTACCTCCAAGTGTTGCTATAAATGTGAAGGAGATCACCTAGCTCGAAATTGTCACATCAAACGAGACTGGACTTCATTAATTGAGATGGAATATGGCAAACAAGACTTGGAAGAACTTTTAGCCCTGGAAACATCTAAGAAGAAGAAGAGGAACTTAAGTGACGTAATTTGCTACAAATGTAAAGGCAAAGGACATTATGCTGATAAGTGCCCAGCAAAGATGAAGGAGAAATGCCTTACCCACTCGCACAAGAAAATCAACAGTCCCGTGACATGTCGCAGATGCGGAGCAACAGGACACTTTGTCAGTGGCTGCCCCGAGTGGAAGAAGAATAAAACTCTCCAAGGACCGAGTGGAAAGCGTGAGTGCTAAAAACTTTCTGTATCCACCACATGCCATTGTATTTTGAACACTTGTACGCTCTACATCATAGGAATAAACGAGATTACACAAAGTTTCTAGACTGACCACACAAATTTCTTTTAAGGGTGGTAGCCACCTAGAGAATTCAAACCCAGTCGCTTAAACACAGAGATCTCAAACTATCTTTCCTTTCATCATTCTAATCAGAAAAACCATTCACTGTCAAGTTTTCAAGTTTCCATGTCAGAAATTTCATTTCCCAAAACATCTCGAGTTATCAGAATCAATCAAACAATTGCTTTGCCTTTCTAGCCTCTACGAATCTCGGGGACGAGATTCCTTTTAAGGGTGGTAGTCTGTAACATCCCAACATTTTATAATATTCAAAAATCACTAAAATTTAAAACTTTTCTTTTATTAAAATAAAATATTAAATGTATAAGAAAACCAACCATGAAAGATTTCAAAATGAAGTTAATATTTCAAATGTCACATTTTAAACATTTTATTATTCAGTGTGTTTCAAAAACCTTAAAATATAATTTGACAAATATTTTACAAACTACAAATCATTTTATTTTAAATAAATTAGTTTCATTATAAGTATTTGAATTAACCCACTTAGCCATATCTATTCATAAATACAAAGATTTTTCAAAAGGATATATAATTACTAAATGGTTTTCATTCCTTAACTAAGTTCAAAATATAGTTTGGAAATTATAAGCCTATAGTGTATAACTTTAAAACTTCATAGATTTTAAATTAATGAATTAGCCAAATAAAACATTTCATTTGCTTAAATGAATTTCATCTATTTACAAAGCATGAAATGATTAATATTTTCTAAATAAGAATAAAATTAAAACAAAGGTCTTGTCCAAAGTTGTTATGAAGTTCAAATGAATTATCTTAATATAAAATATATTGGTGCAACATTTATTTTGGATTAAAAATGAATACATTATATCTTCCCTTTTCCATTTTCATATAGTTGTGTTATATCATTAATAATTATACCTAAGCCAAAAATGAATTTAGAAATTGAAAAATGAGTTTAAATAACTTAAATTCAAACATATTTGAATATGGGTATTTCATATAATTTATTTAGCCAAAAATTAAAATTAATAAAACCCTAGTTTTAAATTAAACATAAAGTGTCAATTTCACATTTAATCAATATTTCTAAATTATTTTTTGAAAAGTGTTCAAAACATACCCACAACTGGTTTAACAGCTAGATATTATTTTTACAAATTTTTAGAAATTAATTTGACATCATTTGGATATTTAAATCAAAAGATATGAATTAAACAAATAAAAACAGAAAAAGAATTATTGGATGACGTCATCGCTGACGTCATCATCGTCAACCTCCAGCCGGAAAAATCGCCCCCGAATCCTCCAACAATTTCCTCCAAAATCCGGCGAGTTGGTTGCGGGAATTGCTCTCCCCTCTGCCCTATTTAATCCCCTCCTCCTCCTCCGCATTTCCCCTCTCGCTCCAGACCTAATCGCGCCGCCAAGCCGTCCCCAGAGCTTGCCGGAGATCGCCATCGCCGCCGGTGTGTTCCTCGAGTTCCGGTGAATGAAGACCACCTCGTGCTCTCTCCTCTGTCCCATCTCCTTTGTTTCGTCCGTGCGCAACCCACTGAATTTTTCCCGTGATTTGTTAGGCGCCGGAACGACGAGACCGTCCTCACCCGAGGTCGCCGGAGCGCCCGTGGCTCCGCCTGCGTGTCCTCGCTGCTCCAGGAAGAACGGGAAGACGCCGCCGCCTCCATCGCCCTCCCCGCGACGCGCCGCGCCCGGGGCTGCCCTCCGTTCATCCGGGGAGAAGCTACAACCCCGGCGCCGTCCTCTCCCGAGAGCGCCGCCGCCACCTCCTCCAACTCCGGCGAGATTGCGCCGCCACCTCCTGGACACCCACGGTGAGCCGTTGGATCTGCTTTTAGCGGTCAAGATTAGAACCTGAGATGAAACGGTACGATCTGATCTGGACCGTCAGATCCAGATCTGACGGCCCAGATCTGTGACTTATACACGTCAGTGCCACGTAGACAGCACAGTCAGCGCCACATCAGCGCCAGCGTGTAAATCAATTTTCTATTTTAATTTTTAATTGAAAAATTTGCAGATTAGTCCCTGGAATTAAAACATCTATAACTTTTTAACCACAACTCCAAATTTAATAAGTTTTATATATTTGGAAAGCTCTTGACATGTAGAATATTTTGGATCTGACAAAATTCAAATTTGACTTAGTATAAAATATTCAAATTTCAAATGGTGAATTTGAGTATATTTGTAATAACATTAAATCTATAAATCCAAAAATTGCAAATAAATATGTTTTAGAAACTCTAGAATATTTGTAAATTAATGCCACTGCTATAAAATATTTTTGAGTAAATTTTAAATGATTTCATAGTTGTGAGTTTAATTTGAATAGTTTGACTAATTTTGAAATAACTTTTAATAGAAATATTATTTTTGATTAAATCAAATTGCATTAAAAATAATTAAACCACCTCTGGCTATTAACACCATCTATAAAGAAAATTGTGTTATAAAATATAAAACACATAAATTTTTAATCTATATGTTTCCTTTTATTATGTTTTGCAAATTAGAAACTAATTAAATTGCAATTATAACTTTATGCATAATTTATAAACTTCACAAAAATGAGTGTTATGTTGCTTGTGAATTAAATTTTCCATAAGGAAAACTCCTCCCCAAATTCTCTAAGTTAGGATTATTATCAAACTTGTATTTTGGAAAAAGTGTTATACACTTAGACACTTAGTAGTTTTCAACATGGAGCTGGAAGACCAAGGAAGGACTTAGCCAAAAAAAAAACAAGACTTCAGAAGTATCTTCAAAGAGAAGAAGCACTTAGAAGGAAATCTAGAAGAAGTTCATGAAGGACTTAGAAGAAAACAGACTCTGGAAGCATCCTCAAGAGGTCAAGCACTTAGAAGAAAAGTGAGAAGAAATTCAAGAAGGCCAACCCCTCTTTATTCTCTAAGTCTTTCTCTCTGTCTTTTCTTCTCCTCTTAGACTTCAAGAAGACTAAGTAAATCCAAGACCAGCCTCGAGGATACAAGAATCACCAAGTCTGAAGATTCATCAAGACTACCCAGAACTCAATCAAGACGTCATCCAGAAGAAAGTTACAAGTCTGGAGACGAAGCCTGGAGGACAACTACATCTTTATTTCTATCTTTTCCCTCTTTCCTAATCTTGTCTTTTAGACTTAAACAAATTTTGATCATGATGTTATCATCTTGAAGTTGTTGGATCCTAGCAGCATAGTGGGATGAAGCGGCCTGGAAACAAACCTTACATGTCCACGTACATGAGACC
The DNA here is from genome assembly GCA_026929855.1 of Poa annua. Lineage (NCBI taxonomy): Eukaryota > Viridiplantae > Streptophyta > Magnoliopsida > Poales > Poaceae > Poa > Poa annua. The sequence continues at coordinate 88,530,695 of CM049430.1, forward strand.
TGTTCCACAATTTAAGTGGCTGGCCGGGTGTCTGTCTCTCTCACTATAGTGAATGTCCAATTTACAAAGAGTTGATAATAATTGTTGATCATCTTGAACAAAGGACTTAGTATTTTTCCCTAAGTATTTTGCACATCATGGCTAAGCCATTTGAGTGCTTGTTTCAAGAAGAATTAAAACAAAGTATTTTTATCCAACTTAAGACCTTAGTCCTTAGTCATTCTTGACCCACCTATTTTCCTTGCATTAACTTAAGAGATTTTTCATAGCATAACATGCATCTCTAGCCCTTAGAAATAATTTGCATATCTTACAGGACATGTTTTCCTTAGGAGTTTTACAAAACTTGTTGTTCATTGGATATGAGCATGTTTGTTTGATGATTGTTGTTTGTTGATTGTGGTATTGTTGTTTGCTATTATTGTTTAGATTAAACGGAGAGCAAATGTTCGTTGTTGAAAAGAGTTGTGAACAACGACAACATTCAAAGGCAAGTGGCACACCTCATAAACTTCCTATTTTTATTTGCATTACTTAGTGTATTTTTATATGCATGTGTTGCTATGCTAAACCTGTGTAGAATCCCTTATTCCTGTGTTTAGGTTCCTATGCAATACTTAGTAGAATTATTGTTGCTATGCAAATGTTGTTTTGTGAAAATCTAAATTTTACTAAGTTAAGAATGAAACACCTGGGTGGTAATTGGTCGGATGGTTTATGTTGAGTGGCTACTCAGGTCCATTTCTATGGTTCCTAGAGTATGTACACTTGAGAATGGCCACCCAAGAACAGAGGAATCTGAAGAACTCCGAGTGACGATTGCTTCCAGTGCAGCCATTGCCATATGGGCTCTGGCTTGATCAATTATGTTGCGTGGACTCTCTCCGGCTTGACAAGCAGATGTAGGGGGATGTTAGGTGGAACGGGTCAAGCCAGGTGGGAGGGAAAATGCTTCTGAAAGATCTCGTCTCATTCTCTCCTTTCCTTATCACAAATGGTGTGTAAAGGATACCTTGGTAGAATGGGTACAATGGTGAAAGTGCACAACCTCTGCAGAGTGTAAAACTAAGTACTTAGCCGTGTCCCCGGTTACGGACAATTTTGAGCAGCTGACCAAGGACGTCAACAGAGGATTCCATCATTCCAATTTCTAAGTTAAAAGTTGATGGGTGAACAAGGGAAGATGAGATTTATGGTTTTCATGCCATACTCATCTGGATTTCAAGAAAAGTGTTTTCAAAAGAGTAGGAAAAATTGGCTTTATGCAAATTAGCCTTGAGCTCCACCAGCCAAATAAGCATATAGGCTTTAGAGTTATTCCATAAGTGTCCACCATAGTGTCACTTGCCAGACTCCATTTTTAATGGAATCTGACCCACGTTGTTGCAATATTTTTCTTATTGCAGATTTGATCAGATGACGAGTGAGGTTTCGTAAAGGTTTCGAGTCTACAACCAACATGTTTTCGCCTGTGGCAGCATGAAAGTTATAGAGACTCTCTGCTATTGTATTCCGCTGTGTAGTTTGTCAATGCTAGCTTTATGCTATACAACTTGTATTAAATATTTTGTAATTCTGGATCATCGATGTAATAGAATTGATGCTTTGTTGTGATATTACATCGTAAACTGTGTGTGCAAATGAATCGATCCAGGGATTTGCACTATACACAGGTATCTGCCTTATTTAAAGTGCAGGTACGCTACATTAAAGGCTAGTGTTGATAGTCCTTGCATATCATGTAGTAGTTGCTTAACTAAATCTCATGATGATATGCTTTCCTTGTCTTGTTGCCATGATCAAAATGTTTCTATTTCCTCTAGTACTTGTTTGGCTAACAATGTAGAGGAATCCCAACAATTGTTGGAACAAGACTTGGACCTCAAAGGTGCTTCAAGTGTCTCTTCATCGTCTTCATCCACTACTCACATTTGCCTAATGGCTAAGGAGTATAAGGTATCACCTACCATGCACTCCAATATATCTCATGATGATGATGATGATCTAATTAAGGAAAAGGTTGACATTGTTTCTCATCCTCTCTTAAATAATAAAAATGCTCATGAGAACTTCTTAGAAATAATGTCTACCCTTTTTGAGCTCAAGGAGACCTTTGAGGCTATGGAGACCCGTTGTCATGAAGGGTGGGGTCTTGCTCGTGATTCCGCGGGTGAGGTCCATAATCTTGAGAATGCTCTTGAGGAAGAGCAAGAAACTCGGGTTGCTCTCGAGGAGAGATTAGAATCCAGTGAGGAGTTAAACAATGAATAATTGCTAAACTCACTAAAGAACATGACCATGTTATTGCTAAATGTAATGTGCTTAGTAAAGAAAATGCTAAGTTAAATAATGAGCTTGTCATGTTGTCTCCTTCCATTACTAATATTAATGATGCTTGTGCTACTAACTCCACTTTGTGTGAAGCATCTTTTTTGAAGGAGAATGTTGAGCTAAGGGCTCAACTTGATTTGCTAACTAGCAAGTATGAGAAGTTGGAAGAAACTCATGAAAAGCTTTTTACCTCTAATGAGGATCTCCTAGCATCCCATGCTAAGCTAAAGTTAGCTCATGAGGCGGTCACTACGAAGGTAAAATCTTGTGAGCCTCTTGTGAACACTAGCACAAACTTTACTTCTAATGAATTATTGCCATGTGCTAGTTCTTGTAATTCATCCACTCATAAAATTGCTACATCTTGTGATGAATTACTTTCCTTGCCTTGTTGCTCTAACAATGTAGCTACTACTTCCTCTAGTATATGTGTTGAAACTAACCATGTAGAGGAACTCAAAGAGCTCAAGGCACAAGTCACTTCCTTGAAGAAAGACTTGAAGAAGTGTCATGAAGGGAAGTCCACCCTCGACAACATGTTGAGAGTGCAACAACTTCCTCATGACAAGAGTGGACTTGGATTCAACTCCAACAACAAGAACAAGTCCAAGAACAAGATGAAGCACAAGTTCGTCAAGAAGAAGGGCCAAGAACAAGTTATTGATTCGGCCAAAATTGTGTGCTTCAAGTGCAAGGTTCAAGGGCACCATGTTAGATCTTGCCCTTTGAAGAAGAAGCCTCTTAGTGAGAAGCAACAAGGGAAGCGACCTCAAGTCCCAACTCAAGCTTCCCGAGTTGAAGAACCTTCCCTTCCCAAAAAGAAAGGTAAAAGCCGACTTTGCTACAAATGTCGTGGGAAGGATCACTTTGCTTCTTCTTGCACTCAAGGTACCTTATCCAACCCTTCTACTAATGATAATGTCCATTCTCTTCGGAAGTATAAGGTCATCGTCGCTATCTTTCCAACAAAATTGGTCTCACCTCATTTGGAGTTCATTTGCAAAAGTTATAGCAGTTTTCGTTTCGGTGTTCTGCTGATTCGGATTATTGGGGTCGGATATTCCGCCCTACCGGAATTTCCGGTTCCCCAGCTCATCCAAGAAAACGGCTAAGGAAAGGAGAAAAAGGGTTCTGACTCCAGTCGGAAATTGTGCTCGGAAATTTCCGTCTACCGGAATTTCCGAGTGCCTCCAGAAAAGTCCTCCAGAAATGGATAAGGAAAAGTTTGGTTTTGCTTCTGACTCCAGCCGGAATTTCAGCTCGGAAATTTCATGGACTCGGAATTTCCGGGTGACCGGAATTTCCGAGTCTCTCTTAGACCGGAATTTCCGGTTGACCGGAATTTCCGAGTCTCACTTATACCGGAATTTCCGAGTGTCGAAACATCCAACGGCTATATTTCCTGGAGAGGTATAAATACCCCTCCCCTTCTTCTTCCTCAGCGAATCCAAGGCAGCACGACTTTCCCCTCTCTCCTACTCCATTTTTGACCTTAGAAAGCTCACTTCCCTCTCAATCCCTCCATTGAATCTTCCATATTCTTTAGGGAAATTTGAGAGGAGATCTAGATCTACAATCCTACCAATCCATCTCTCCTCTAAGTGAGGGGAACTTAGTGGATCTAGTTCTTGGAGTTCCTTTGTGGTTATTCTTCTTTGTTCTTCCTCTCTTCTCCCCCCCATAAGCATTAGTTGCTTTTGGTGGGATTTGGGAGTGAAGGATTTGACTCCTTTGTGGTTTCCTTTGTTCTTCCTCTCTTATTCCCCCATAAACATTTGTTGTTGTGTTGGAATTTGAGAGTGAAGGACTTGAGCACTTCGTGTGCTCTTGCCATTGCATTTGCATCGGTTTGAGCCCTCCACGAGGATTCGTGGTGGTGATACTTGTGAGCTTGTTACTCTTGGGTCTTTGGACCCTAGACGCCTTTTGTGGCCGGCCTTTTGTGGCCAAGACCTTTTGTGGTCAAGACCTTTTGTGGTCACTTGAGAGCCCCCAATTAAGTTGTGGTTGTGTGCCTCAAGACTTGGGAGCCCCCAATTAAGTTGTGTGTGTGTGCCTCAAGAGTTGTACGGGATTCGATCTCCGCCCCAAAGGAGATCAATAGTGGAAGGTGAACTCGCAACCTTTTGTGGTTGAGTTCATCAGGAGAAGAAGGTGAGCCTTTGTGGCGTTGCGGCTAACCTGTTGTGGTTGCGCACACCTCTCCAAACGAGACGTACACCTTTGGGTGGAACTCGGGAATACATCCTCGTCTCCGCGTGCCTCGGTCATTTCTTTACCCGAGCTCTTTACTTATGCACTTTACATTGTGATAGCCTTCGTGCTTGAAGTCATATATCTTGCTATCATCTTGTTACTTGTATTGCTTAGCTTAAGTTGTTGGTGCACATAGGTGAGCCTAGTTTATATATCTAGGTTGTATGCTTGTTAAAGTAAACCTCTAGTTTTATTCCGCCTTTATCAAGCATACCGGAACTTCCGGGTCATTCGTGGACCGGATATTCCGGCTACTCGGAATTTCCGGGTCACTATTGGACCGGATATTCCGGCTCCTCGAAAAAGTTTTAAATCGCCTATTCACCCCCCCCCCCTCTCTAGGCGACGTCTATCCGTTCAAACATTTCTTCACTAATATGATATCTTGAATCCTTCAAGACATACTTGCAATAAGCTTCACTCAACACATAAGCTTCAAGAGTCCAACACATGAACTCCACAATTCCATGGACAAGATCTGTAAGGATATCTCAATGCAAACATTAGTCCATAGAAATTGTCATTCAATTACCAAAACCACTCATGAGGGAAAATGCTCTTTCATGGTTGCCTCCGCAAAAAGGACCAGCAGCTCCTTTAGGCGGCGCGCAACCCTCACATCAGCCCTCATGATGATCAATGTGTCATCGGCGTATTGCACTATGGGGCATGGCTTATCCTCGGCGAGGGGGTGGCGCAGCAAAGGGTCTTGGCGGATCATCTGCTGCAACACATCCGCGACGAGCAAAAAGAGGTAGGGGGAGAGGGGATCCCCCTGCCACAGCCCGCGTTTGTAGTCAATCCATGGCCCCGGGATGCCATTGAGGAGGATGGCGGAGCGGGACGAGCCAAGGATAAGATCCAGCCAGTCGCACCAGATATCAGGGAAGCCACGGGCACGCATAACTTTGCGGAGACTGGACTAGTCGATGGAGTCAAACGCCTTGGAGAAGTCCAGTTTCAGAACCACAGTGGGCGCTTTTCTCTTGTGGCAGCATTGGACGAGCTCGGTGGCAAAAACAAAGGTTTTCGAGATGCTTCTCCTGGACAGGAACCCCGTCTGATTCTCATCAACCAGAGCGCCGATCTGAGCTTGCAGGCGAGAGGTGAGAGCTTTGCACACAGCCTTGATCGAGCAGTTTTGGAGGGAGACCGGTCGAAACGAGCTCGGAGCCAGGACCCCTTCCGCCTTGGGAAGAAGGACAACATGTGCCCTATTGATCGAGCCCAGGCGAGCATGCCGCGCGTGGACAGCGCCAAACAACCTAAGCATAGCAGGCTTCACCGTGGGCCAGCAGGCCCGATAGAAGGACGGCCTGAGCCCATCCGGTCCAGGCGCGCTGGAGCGATCCATACAAAAAATCGCAGTTTTAATTTCCTTCTCCTCGAACGGGGTCGTGAGGGCCGCGCCTGTAACGCCCCGGGATTTATCCCCTTTTAATTTGGTGTGGTTTTCTTTTTGCATCAACATGGCATCGCATTGCATCTCATTAATTTAATTTGTTGCATTTAAATTTAATTCCCTGCAATTAAATTCAAATGCATTTCAAATTAATTTAAAATGTGTTATTTTCAAATCTTTTAAAAATGTTGAAAACTAGCTTATTAAATTGTCTATTTAAAACTAAAAATATTTTGTAAAGGTTTCGTGTTCAAATTCTTTTTCTATTTGGTTTTAAAAATATAAATCAGAAAATAATTAAACGGTGACAAATAAAGCCCAAGCCTATCAAACCCCAAACCCTAGGTTTTGTCCCCTGAAAACTTTTCCCACCCCCTGTAATTTTTGCAGCCGCCCCCTCCATCTTTTTCCTTTTTCCTTTTCTCTTTTTTCCCCTCCTTTTCTTTCCTTTTCTTTTTTTTTTCTTTCTTTTTCTTTTCTTCCTCCTTTATCCTTCTTCTCCTTCCCGAAGCTAGCCCGCATGGGAGATCCTCCTCATCCCGAGCCCGCACGCTCCCCGCGCCCCCAACCTCCCGCTGCGCGCCGTGCGTCGCCCGACGCCGCCGCGTCGGCCGCGCCCCGACCCAAGCTCCCCATGGCCGCCGCCGCTTCCGCCTGCTCCGCCGCGCGCCCATGCTCCCCGGCCGCGCGCGCCCGTGCTCCCCCAGCCTGGTCCTCCCGCGTCGCTCCGGCCGCCGGTCTCCTCCAACCGCGCCGCTGCGCGCCGCCGCACGCCTCCTCTGCCACGCCTCTGCCTCCCGCCGCCACGCGCCTCCGCATGCTCGCCACCACTGCCGCCTCCTCTTCCCGACCGCGTGCACGCCGCCGCCGCCCCACGCCGCGCCGTCCTAGCCCGGTTTCCCCGTCCGGTGGCGACCCCGCACCCGCCGCCCACAAGGTGTTCGGTGATATGCCCGCAAGACCCCGGCGTTATTTTTGTGCCCGTGTTTGTCCACCCTTCGAGGTGCTGCCCCGTGCGCGTGCGCGTCCTCCTCCGGTGCCGCGTTGCCGTGACCGCCCGTGCCCGTGTCGCGGTGCCCGCCGTGCGTTTTTCCTTCCGATGTCCGTTGCCGAGCTCCTATGTGCCATGACTACCCGGCCACTTCCACGACACCGACAAACGACGATGCCCCGGTTCCGCGACGACTACTTCCTCTACGGATCGAAGATGTCGGTTTCGAACACTATCTCTCCCGATCCAACGTGCGAACCCAAACCCTAACCCTATACCTTTTTATAAAAAAGTCATCTATCTTGTGCATATCGCATCATAATTGCATTTGTTGCATCTCTTGGGTTTGCGGGTATAGCAAATCACCTAAATAATAAATATGGGATGTGTGGGGCAAATCACTATATGTATTGCCCGATTCCATTTAAATGGACTAGATCATCCATGTCATGTCTTGCCATGTTAACCAACATTTAATATTGTTGAGTAGATAAATAACTTGAACCTAAATATTAATTGTCGGAATCCCGGTTCCGCTTAATTTGGATTAAGTGCATCTCGCAATGCATCTTGCCATGTCATGCATCATTCTTTTATCACCATGCTGAATCTTTTGTATTAGTTGTAAAATGCATCTTTTACGCTTTCCAGTGTTTATTGCTTCTTCGCGGATAAGACGTTGAGATGTGTGAGCAACGACAAGATCTGCTTCCATGCGGGATTCCAGGCAAGCAAAATTTGCTTGTTTACCTATACATTGTCTTTCATTCCTGCCGTTGATCTCAGCTACCCTAGTTATCGATTCTTGAACTGCGATCCCATCACATGTTTATCCTGCAGCCCATACAACTTTATCCCCACATCCTAATACCTGTTGCATGTTTATCTGTTAGCCTTGCGAGTCGTAGCGCATGCTTAGAGTTGTTTGTGCGAGTCGTCTGTTGGTCGTTTATTTCATATGCTTAGTATGATAGATTATTCTACCTTAATAAAATGTTGTTCTATATTGGGGTATTATAATTGAAAGATAAGGCACCGGCGGAAGGCCTTGCGAGGTGCTTTGTTCTGCTAAGTGTCGACCTAGGAACTCAGTTCTTGTCCTCAGATCCAATTTTGAGCGCACTAACCGCTTGTGGGAGGCCCTATGGAGCCCCCCGCGGCTTCGATCTAATCCGCTTCTTATCCAGGGCGCCGCAAGTAGTTCGGGCTTTCCATTTGATGCATGCATATGGTTACCTAACGATCTCATGATGATGGAGTAGTCGATTCTCATATAGGGTGGCACGTTCTTAGAGTGCTATGAAGGTCGTATCCCGCGGGCACTGGACCTGATTAGCCGTGCACACAATCATGCGGTTCCCTGAATGGGTTGTAGAGAAGAGATTTGCCGTGTTGAGATGCCCTACCTTCTGGCTTGCTTTTGGGGTTGATCGAACGAGTACGGGTCCAGTAGTGCACCCCTGCAGGGTATAATCTTATCGATGAGCCGTGTCCACGGTTATGGACGACTTGGTGATGATGCTGGCTAACAAGATCATAGACAACTTACACCTTATCATTGTTAATTAACCTGACTAGTAATATAGAATTACTTTCACAATAACTGGTAACTAAAATTGTTCAACGTGTGAGTTTCCCGAATTGCTTCTGCATGCTTGGTTGAGGGGGTTAATTCGAGAATGGGTTATGATTGGTGTTAGTACTAGATGTTCATCTTATGCGCTCTCTTATCCCTCTCTGATTAGACGGAAGTTGTAGCGTGTCTCTTTACGTTGCTAGTACTGCTGCCGCTAAGTCCACCTCCCCTATATTTTGGGAGATGGTGTAGAAAGTAGGCAAGTCGGTTTTGCTTACCAGGGAGTGCCCTGACCCTCTTTTGGGTTATGCTTTATGTGCAGTTAACAGGTTTGAAATCTGACTACGTTAGCTTGGGAATCCCTCCGGCTTGGCTGGGCAGGGATATGGCGCCATTGCTTATCTTCAGGACTCTTAGTACAATTTGCATCTTATCCGTAGCCGGATACTTTCTTGCTTCCGCTGTCATTTGTATCTTTGTATTGTATCATTTGTATCTTGACTCGTCCGAGTCATTGTTGTATTATATCTTCTGTTGTATTTGTGGATGTATATGAACTGTTGTAATGTTATCACAATTCCACCCACATAATGCGCATGTTTCGACGTGCACATTATGTCTGGTGGGCGACCTAAAATCGTTATTATACGGATTTCGACGGGATCGCTTAAATCTACATAGTACCGATTTTCGGGCGTCACTGCGCCGTCAACCTGTCGCGCACCGCGGTAGAGCCGCCCCAGATCAAACCCCCAGGACGTGGGCCTTTTTTGGCCCAAGAGCCCTTTGTAGAAACTGTGTAGGGCGGCCTCTTTTCCGACATTATCCACCACAGGGTTACTCATGGGTATTGACATCCATTGCGTGGCCAGGGCAAAGGGCACTGTTAATTCTAGTTGACTAGAGAGTGTGAATCCAAAGTTTAAGACTTTGCTCACATCTTTGACAGGATATATACCGGCTCACATCTAAGATCGATTACTTATGAACCTGAATGAAGCGATGCAACCCTAGCTAGGTTTTATTTTGAAATTTCAAGCTAGAGTTCAAAGCTACTGAAATAACCAGTAAACTTGAACACGCATAAGAGAAGCAGGTCCAGATTTTTCCTTGATAGCTGCAGTTCCGGTTTTTTCCAGACCAAGTACGGCATCTGGGAGGGTGACTGGCTAGGACACGTGGTGAAGTCATGACCGTGAGACCGTCATTCCATCAACGAAGAAAAACATACTACTAGAAAGCTTGAATGGTTGAATCGGCTTTCTTAAGCAGTTCTAACTGACAGTATCTATGATCGAGCTGCTGCTTGGAGTGGACAACGGATGCACCGATTTGAGGTAGGTATCAGCATCACACATGCCCTCTGGACTTTTGCGACATTTGGTGCAGAGGAAAACCAACATACGGACAACGTATGGATTAAAATGAGTGAAACTGACACTAAAACACATCTGAATACATTCAAATCAGAAAAACAACAAAAACATCTTATATTTCAAAACAGATGTAGTGTTAATTAAATACCTTTACCACCAAAAATGGAAATAAAGTGAATTTTCTGACTAGAATTTAGTAGATTTTGATTTGCAACGGTAATATACCGATTCAGTAATGATAAGATCCAAAGAGACGGCTCACATCTTCTACTGGATATATACCGATTTTTCAGTAATGATAAGATATACTCCCTCCTTCCAACAAAGGATGTCTTGAATTTGTCAAAAAGAGTATGTATCTTAAACCTAGATGGATCTGATGTAACCCTAGGTTTTGTTTTTAAATTCCAAGCTAGAGTTCAGTGCTAGTAGTGAAATAAGCAGGGTATTTTCCCACAACGGAAGCAGGTCCAGATTTTCCCTTGGTAGCTGCAGTTCCTGATTTTCCCACACCAAGTAAGCCATCATCGACAGGCTAGCTGGGATACGTGGTGAGCTCACGACCATCATTTCCAGGAACGAAGAAAACCAAACCAGAAATCTAGCATGGTTGAAACGGCTTTGTTAGGCAGTTTCAACTGACAGTATCTATGATCGAGCTGCTGCTTAAAGGTGGGCAACGGATACGCCGATTGGGGTAGGTAGCAGCATCGCAACTGCCCTCAGGACTTTAGCGACATTTCGTGCAGAGCAAAACCAACGTATGTCGATCGTCACTCTAAAAGAAATGTATTGTAGTCTAGTGATCCGCTGAACTGGGTAACTGACGCTGCATCAACCAACCATCGACTGAAACCGCCTCGAGAGTCTGAGAGAGGATTGGTTGCAGAGCTCTCACAAGTCTGAACCTTGCAGAACAGGGTATATGGAAACGGCCACGGCCGCCGTCAAACTGAAAACGACAGTGGGTGTTGGTGGCGTGAATGCTTCATGTCGATCCACGACGACTCGACCTGTCGAATTCGTCTTGGCTCTGAACTAAGATTGCACTCAAGCGAACCAGGTTTCTCCCCCTGTTCCGTCTTACTACTGACTACTGACTACTACTGCACTGCACTGAGAGTGGCACCCAACGACGGATGTCCAACAAACGCAAAACGCACGATCTTGTCGCAGCAAGGTAGAAGCCGCAACAACCGGCCAGTCTGGGGCAACAAATTTTGACAGGTGAATACGGTTATGGGACTGCGTTAGTTTTGTCTGAACTGGGAACTTTGAGAATTTCGGGACTCTTCTGGAGGTGCGTGTGCATATGGTGATTGGTATGATTGGTACAGAAGGCTTCAGTAGGTGAGTTTTTTTTTTTTTTTGCGAAGAAACTTCCAATCTATTCATCAACAGTCAAGGCGGTACAAAGAACACCAGAACCAAAAAGAATTACATCTAGATCCGAATACCACCTAGCGACGACTACAAACACTAGAGCGAGCCGAAGGCGCGCCGCTGCCATCACCCCTCCATGCTCAGAGTCGGGTGAATCTTGTTGTAGAAGACAGTCGGGAAGTCGTCGTGCTACGGCCCGAGAGGACCAGCGCACCAGCACAGCAACCGCCGCTAATGAAGAGATGCATAGATCAGAAGCATCTAATTTTTTGACACACGAACGAAGACGAACAAAGATCGGATCCAACCGGATCCACCGAAGACAACCACTGGCCAGATCTGACGAGATCCACCAGAGACAAACCTCCACACACCCTCCAACAACGTTAGGGACGTCGCCGGAGCGGAGACTGGGTTGGGAGGACCTTATTCCATCTTCAGAGAGCAGTCGCCGTCTGATCTCTCCAAGAAAGACACAAAACCTAACAAAACACAAGAGAAACTGTGAGGATGGAGCCCTCCCGCCGGCAGGGACCGGGATCCACCGTGCAACCATGGCACAAGGGCCACAGAGGCAGGCGACCCGGCGGCGCCGCCGGCGGGAGGCAAAGAGCTAAAATCGCCTTGGGTCGCGGGAGCCCTAGCTGAGCGAAGGGGTACCGCCGCTAAACTGACACTTCAGTAGGTGATGTTAATTCGATGATTCTCCTTTTAAACTCAGTTTCGATGAATCTGTCATGGTGCGGTGTCGTCCGAAAACCTTCACCCGCGGATTCGTCTCAAAAGTTAAATTAGACATGCTAGAACTGAAAAGGTTACTCTTTTTTTTTAAGAAAATAATATTGTTAATTTCAATATGATACCATGCATATCCAGTCTCTGCAACGCAATAATTTCAAGAGCAACGAAGAGATTGTTGGTGTAGTTTCCTGAAAATAAAAGATTATCGGTGTACACAACCAATTTATTTTAAAAAATATATGGATCAAATAAGATCGGAAGTGAGTAATCTTCTAATATCGTACTTGAGACATCGTAGAAGTAGTCGAGAAAGAATAACCGAGCTCATGCAACCACTTGAAATCATACGTCCCAGACTGTTCGGATCAAGAATTGATTTGAATGTTTTGTGATTGGTTGACTCATACATTTTCTCATTTTTAGAGCATCAATCCGACTCATTAGTTGAGCGAGGATGCCGTGTCACATCTAGGAAACAAAAAATAACTAACTAAGAGCATCAGTAAAATTTAAAGTGACACCAAACCACCCTGAAATCACGATCTTTAACTCCACCAATCATATTAGGTTGTTCTTCATGATCTCTATACATAAACCAAAACACCCTACATGCACAACAGCACAAGCTTGACCATCCTCGGGTGTTTTGAATAGCCACATGAGCCACCACCAGGAGGGGTGTCCTGGATGCACCATGGCCTAAGACACACCCATCACAAGATAGGTTGTCCAACATTGCCAATATGATGGAACAAGAGAAACCAAAACACCATTAGCTGGCAAGATCAACCATTAAGACATGTCAAGATGGGGATGGAATTGAGACCATTCCACACGATGCCGCCTCCACCATTCAAAGCGTACACACGCGCTACTAACATGAATAGGACAAAATTATAAAGCATCCGAAGATCTACCTCTTCGGCTAAGACAACATGACTAGATGAGACAAGGAAATCATCGCTGATAAAAGAGGAAAACAATATATTTTCGATAAATTTGGCCATTTTGAAAAACTTAACACATATATGACCTCTCCTCAAAACTAATTTTGAATCTGACCCTTTGAGTACAATGTCATTGAATGGAGCTAAACTTGTGCAGTTCGGCGCCATCCTGTTTTAGCGCCCAACCCTGTTTTGCTTCCATAGTTTTTCCTAAGGTCGTAAAGAGAGGTTGCAGACTCGGATGTCAGATTTCAAAATGGTTTTGCGGAGAAGTCAAAAGTGAGATAGTTTCATTCAGTGAACATATTTGGCAAAAAATTGTAGAAAATAGAGAGGAAATTGTCATGTGACTTTTTTACGGCTAGTATTATTGTTGGGTGGTGCTTTTGCTACCTTTTTATTTTTTGCTTGGGCTTTATACTGAAATAATAGGGCTTCATACTGAAGGATATACTACTTTCAATCCTCTTTAAGTGACGGAGAAAATGTACATACGAAGCATAACGTCTTTGTTGTGTTAGTAATTTTTTTGTGTCTTTGCGCGTGTATATGAGCATCTGCGTTGCACCATGTTTCGCCAAAAAAAATGTTTGTTTGGGATAAAAAAAAATCGGTCAAGGTAGTGAAGGCCCATCACTTATGAACGACTAAACTGGGCCTGGTAGAGTCCAATTCGGCCCACACGCGAAACTATTGACTTGCTAGGGTTTCACGACATATATACATACTCACGCAGCTCCGTCCTCTCTCTTCCACCTCCGCTTCTCTCATTCTCGCGCCGCCGCCGCCGCAGCCGCCCCTTCCTCCGCAGGCAAACCTCCGCGAAGCGAGGTCGAATCAGCCATGGCGGACGCCAAGGCCACCACCGCGGTCACCCTCCGCACCCGCAAGTTCATGACTAACCGCCTGCTCGCCCGCAAGCAGTTCGTGCTCGAGGTCATCCACCCCGGCCGCGCCAACGTCTCCAAGGTGGGAGATCTCCTCCCCTCACCCCACTTACCTCGGTTGCTATCACGTTTCATGGCGGATCCTAAAGCTGTTTGTCCGCAGGCGGAGCTCAAGGAGAGGCTCGCCAAGGTGTATGACGTGAGGGACACCAACTGCATCTTCGTGTTCAAGTTCCGCACCCACTTCGGAGGCGGCAAGTCCTCGGGATTCGGCCTCATCTACGATAACCTCGAGTCGGCCAAGAAGTTCGAGCCCAAGTACCGCCTCATCAGGGTACGAATCGCTTCGCACTCATTTATTCTGCACACTAAGCTCGAGTTCGTTTCATCTGCGCTCACTCGGGGATCATAATGTTGTTATATCTAACTGTTGCATCTGCATGTGAATTTTAAGCTGTTCCCTTAGTCTGCATCTGGTTTGAGTGGAGATAACTAGGTTAGCTTGCATAGATTTGTGTCTCGCACTAACCAGATTACCCTAAATTAGATTAAGTGGCTTAGCGGTGGAAAATGGAATTGGACAGGGCTAGTCTTGGTGGGTTAGCTTGTTATACCTTTTTTGGTTGGTTGTTTTAGACATGGGTTGCAGGTTGATAGGCTTTGTTCAGATTAACTTAACACTGCCCATGCCATTGTTGTTTGGAGGGTTAAGTGCCAAACCTACCATTAATCATGTGCGGCTCTTTTGCTTAAATGGTTTTTTGGGGTATCTCTACTTCTCATGTTGGCGAATTAGCAAAAGAACCTGTATATACAGTAGTACTTGATCTGAAAGTTTTTCTGGTGTTGTGCCTCTCTCTGGCCACCACTATATTTTTGCATACGAGCTTGCTTAACTTGCAACTGAACAAGTTGACTTCAATTGCATTTATGCCAAAATCTATTGACAAGTAACAGTTACATTTTGAAATGGTTCAAATAATGGACATCTTTTCTAGTGTTACATACCTTCTGCTTGAAAATCATACTACTCGTCCTGATATTTGTCACAAATAGTGAGTCTACATATGCGAAGTTGTTATCCTCCTACCTTCTAGATGTCAAACAGTTTATTTTGCCAATGTGGTCTAGTGTTCCTTACATTGGAACTGACATGTCACGAATTTGAGTTACGAGAAGCTGCATTATCTCAGCTTGACTACCTATGCGAAGTTGTTATCCTTCTTCCTTGTAGGTGTCTAACAGTTTATTTGGCCAATGTGGTCTACTGTTGCTTACATTGGAAGTTTGGAACTATGGTATGGTTGTGTCATAATGGTTAAGTACAATTGGATTATTGGTCCTGCTTTAATTTATCGTGACCAGATATATTGGACTAATACTCTGTTTCCAAATGAGCGATCGCTATTTACTGCATCTTTGACCAGTGCTCATCTAGATGCATGATTAACTGGGATCATTTCCATGTGATGATAACTACTAGCTCTGTTCCAAATTATGACAATGTTCTACCTTTTCTGAATCACATGTATAAAGACCTGTTTTAGTGTGTCTACACTCATTTCAGTTTGTTTATGGTCATCATTGATACATCTAAACATCTTATAATTTGGAATGGAAGGACTAGTGTTTTGTCTGCCACTGTCATGTGCAACATGCATTTTTCTATTGACGGTGCAGCGTTGCATTTTATGTTATTAGTTGGGTTCGTGTACAAACGTAGGACTGCATGCATGTTTACATGTTTTGAAGTTTCTAATATGTTGGTTTTCTCCACAGAACGGTCTTGCTACTAAGGTGGAGAAGTCACGCAAACAGATCAAGGAAAGGAAGAACAGGACCAAGAAGATCCGTGGTGTGAAGAAGGTCAGTTTCTTGGACATGTGTTTGATCATTGTACCTTGTAATTCATTGTTTGTTCAGGATATGACCAAATCTGTTTCATGTGCTCCATTTTGCAGACCAAGGCTGGGGAGGCTGCCAAGAAGAAATGAGAATATTTCTGTCTTTCCGTCTGTTCACTATCAAGTTTTCCTTTGTTTAGGATGGTATCCTTGTGGCAGTGTTGCTGAATGCTTAATTATAACTAGAAAAGACTCATGTCACCACCTGGCATTTTGTGAGGCATTTGTAGTATCTCGTGCTCAGATTTTGAGGAACTTGTCATATTATCGGATATACCTGTTGTCACCGTCATGTTCAGTTTGTCTTCTCTGCATCGTGATTTAATTCTAGCCATTGTGCGCTCCGAATTGGTGAGATTACGTTTCATCTTATGCTTCCAGCCAGCTTAGGAAATTACATTTACCCACTTCGCATGTGTATGAGCAGTATTTTGTTATGCTGACCTCAGTTTGTGTGATTATGAGCAATACTTTTTTGTCGACCTATGCAGAACAAAGCTTGTAAACATCTCTAACAGTGTATATATGGTCGTGTAAACGAAATGTAACAATCCATATTCTGCCTCCCCTTTGCCCTGAAGCATTGGGTTCCAAATTCCAACCGACTCACCTGTGTGCTTTACAATCTCACACTGGCTGAATTAGCCGTTACATATGACATGAATAAACCACTGACCAACATTTGGACATCCAACATTGGTTGTGAGCTGTTTCAATATTTCCTTAGAACTCTTCGAAATTAGTTGATGTCAAATTCTTTATGAGTTTCACCGAGTTTAATGAGCCAACTCTGGCCTATAACAAGTCGAGCCGAGCTGACCTGTTAAAATTAATGGAAGGAGCAGGTATGATAGCGTTCGGCTGGGAAGGAGCAGGGAGTGGTGCTGCTCGTGCGAAGTGGGGAAGTGGTGATACGTGCAACCTGAAACTTCAGCGCCTAGCGGGAAGTGTGTACTCTGAAGGTGCTTGACAAGTTTGTAGATGTTGCTTGTCAACCCAATGTTGATACTTGATTAACTGGACCCTGAAAGATAAATGTTTTGTCACGTTAGATAAATCAGTCACTTCACTCCTATCCACTCAATCGACCTCTTGTACTGACTTGCATGTAGTGCAGCCTGGGTAACAAAGGAAAGTCACGCGGCGGCGTTGGGGAGAAAGTTGCAACGAGATAAGGAAGACCAGAGAGAAGAGAAAGACAGTTAGACTGAATATTTGCATCTCTTAGCTGAATATTTGCAGTGGGATCCATGGACACTACTGAATGCTGCTGGTTAACTGAATTATGCTTTCGTTGTACAGAGAGATAGACCATTCGGGTGTGCTGTGTGAGATAATTGCTGCTAAATATGTGGTGTTGTCAGATAATTGCTGCCGTCATAAGTAGAGCTGTTGAGATAGAGACAAATTGTGGAGAAAACTAGAACTCTCTGCGAGAGAATCCTTTTGGACAATCGTCTAACTAGAGAGATAGAATACCAAATTTAGACGAGGTGCTAGTCATGCTCCAAGGTTAGTGCCGTCAACCAATCAAAAGTGAAGCCAGACACTTTATATCATGTATAAACTTGCAAATAACAGAGTCTGTTCCTCCTCTTTGATTCTTTAGTAACAAAAATGTCCAAGGGTGAAAATAAAAATGAAGTCTAATGCTAATGATACAAGGACAACAAATTGTCAAAAATAAACAACAGGGAGATCTACAATAGTTCGTTACTCCTATCTGTTCACAAAACCTGAAACTTCAGTCACTATAAGCTCTTTAACTTATACACTGATTTTGTAGAACTTTGATGAGTATAAAAGTTAGTTCACCAAAGCGGTTTCAGCCTGTATTTGCCACGCCAGTACCTACTGTATTTTATTGACCTTGAGGTCATCCATGGTCTTACCTGAGCCTTTCCAAAGACAACTGGGATCGGTAAATCATCATACACTAGCCGATGATTACCTTATGACCACAACTAACAAGAAAGTTGCTCTTTTTCGTTGCAAAGGAATCCATAGACCTGCCTTAAGTTCCCCCTTGATGGTCGGGCATTGACTGCATATTTGCAAATGAATACCAGTCTCTTCCTCATCTCCAACTTTGTAATGTCCCTTTTTGAAAAGCAATTACCGTAATCAAAGGATCCTTGAGATAAAAAAGTATTGTTAGTGTAATATGTGCATAGACTCGCCATAGTTAAAGTGTACAGTCTTCAACATTTTTTTGTGACACACTTCAACAAAATTTTATAGCATTCATCATTACGTTCACCAATTGAAATTAGTATGTTGTGCAGTCATGCGGATTAATAAAACACCAAAGCCCTTTTATTCTTGAATAAATAATTATATTTACAATCATGATTATGCTTACCGCTATCATTGAATAGCCTTGTAATTATTGCCAAAGCCACACATATGCTTATATCTTCACCTGAAAAGATAAAAAATGAAGAGATAAGCCAACAGAACAATTGCAAGCACTACAGTTTTTAATTTTATTAAATAACCATTTCTAACAAATATTTTAAAAGTAATCCCCATTCTAAGCCATTCCCAAAAATGACCCGTGGCTGCCTCACAATTGTTGGTTGACGTGGCATAAACTGGACAAAGCATGGGTGTCTAAACTAACACCTTTTGCTGCAACATTGTCGGCGTCCAATGAACATTGGCACCCAAAAATTTAGCGCTGTGGCAAAACAGTTGCTCTAGCGAATTAGTGTGGCATCCGATGCCAACCCACAAATAGTGGCACAATGGTTATTTGATACAGTATAGGTGAACTTTGTTAACTCACCATTTTGACAGCACAGTAACATTTTTCTCCCTGTCATCAAATTTTTCTTTGCAAAGTTAATTGCTTTTGGGAGATTCTTCAACAAAGAGAACCTGTCATCCTTGGAACCCTGTCAGAATGAAAGTAAACAAGTTGAGAATGTTTACATAGACAAAGCACAAAGGGTTGAAGAAAATATCACGAACCACGATCGGTAGCTCATAGTAAGAATTTTCTGATGCACCACTAGGCAATCTTGACGTGCTATCACAGTTCAATGTGCAGTCCACATCAGCCAAGCCATCTGCAACTACATAAAGGAACAGATAAAACTATCATCAAGCCATACTCTTGTGTTGACTAAACTTTTTTTCATAAACTAATAACATAGGAGTAAAGATAGTGTGTATCCACTTGATCATTATACCTTGCATGGTAGATGATACTGCAAGGTTTGACGCCCCAATCCAGGAGACAACATGACCATCATTAGAATGTTGTTTATTTATTGCAGCAATAGTGGAAGGGTCTGAGTTCATAGACTGGATGATAGTGGTATGATCTCCATAACAGTAAGGACCATCCTTGGTTGAGCACTTTACATGTTTAGCTGTAATTTGGGGAGAATGTTCACCTCTCTGTGCGCGATAAACCCTATCCTTTTCAACAATATCGGCAACTAGCTGATTACATAGATCTGGTCCACCATCAAGTAGATCATAAGAGTGCTTCCAGAATAAAGCAGGAGTTAGACCACGTGCCCAACTCTCTTCATCATCTCCCGCGCCAGGAATATAGCGCCAGCTGAACTCTGAAGACATTCTTTGTGCAGCTACTGTACCAGATGCAGATGCTGAAACTAAAATAATGGGAGTGAATTCCCATAACTCATGCTCTGGAACTTCATTTAACCATATCCGTGTACTTTGTGATATCCAGAGTGGGCGTAGTGGTTTTCGCAAACCTAGTGCAAGAGAATGAATGTCCGCACCACAGGATTCAAATTGATCTGTCCATTCTTCAATACGCCTCTCTACAGCATATTTCTCGGTTTCTAGAACCCATACAGGAAGATGAACTGAGCTATCCCAATTTGATGAACTAGAGAACTTTTCAGCATCCCCGTTTGGTACAGCAACTGACTAACAGAAAATAATACCAAAAAATATATGAGAATGAAATGCAGAATTAGAATAATCTCAAGAAAAGAAAACAAGAACAACAGTGATGAAGATATACTACAATTCAATTATTGTAGAAGGTGTTGCGAGTTATTACTTCATCTAAAAATAATAGTGTTGATATTTGTTAATAATAAAGAGAATGACTTGTTAAATCATGAGTTCATGACAATAGCAATGGTATTTCTGTTAATTGCCTGTTTAGTAGTCTCAACTGAATATATGGATGACATGTACCCAGGTTTCATTGTTAATGGAACCAGGGGGTTTATGCCCCTTTTGATCTAAAAGATATATAAAACTAACACTCAAAATTAGGCACACGTAACATGGGGTTTACCGAACAATTTCAACTACAATGGGAAAGCCTGGGAACAGGAAAATGCGCATAACGGAGATTAGTAGGACCCTATTCCAATCAATACAAGCAATTCATATACGAATCATTTTAGAATTCAATCCGCTACCTTGGTTGATAGCTCGCAGCCGATGCCTCTGAATGGCTCGGTTGAGGACACAACACCAAATGGGTATGGTCTTTGACATGCTATCAGGAAATCGTTTCCCTCTCCTTGTTGAATCAACTATTATGCACCCTCCTCTTTCCCCTGATCGAAGGCCACAACCAAAACAAATTAAGGTCAAGTTCATCAAACTGAAATATGAAATCAGCTAAATAATAAAAATTTCTAACACCTAAATATTTCGAAAGAATATGTGGTTTTCAAAAAACAAAGAGGGGGGGCGGGGGGGGGGGGGGGGGGGGGGGGGATGCAATGATTGACCCTAAATCCTAGTTCTGGACACCTAAATAAAACTGTCAGCATAGCTCGCTTCAGAATAAACAAAACTACGATTCAATCATATTAGAAAGGAACACCTTCAGCTGCATCAGTTTTGGGTTCGTACTACATCCATATCATATTTACCAATATAAGGTACAAAAAACAGCCAAAAGGAAATTTGAAACGACAGTTTCAGGATGACACTAGGAAGGATGCAACGAACAGATAGAGCAAAGTTGTGTATATATATACCGGCGAGGAGGGCGAGGTGGAGATTGAGGCGCGCGGTGGAGAAGCCCCAGTTGCCGGCGTGTCCGTCGGTGGACTTGAAGTAGCAGGTGGCGTGGAGGGTGCGCGGCTGCGTGTACCAGAGGCCGCAGCGGAGGTTGGCGACGAGCGGCAGCGCCGGCCAGAGCGCCGCGATCTCGGCCACGAACGCCGCGTCGTCCGCCACGCTCCGCAGCGCGTTGTACAGGGTGCTCTCCCGCCGCTTGATGCGCCGCGCCGCCTTGTATATGCTCAGCGTCCCCTCGTCGGTTTCTGGCTCTGACGCCGCCGCCGCCGCCGTCGACATAGGAGCAGAGCGGCGGATTACGAGGGAGGTTGGTCCGAGTCAGAGTCAGACGCGCAACGCCGGCTGTTTTCCTTTTGTAGCACAACAATGTTTTTTATCGACGATAAATTAGTTCTGTATAAACAATTTGGAACGGGCCTTGAGGGTGGCGGCCCACCGTATACTCTTGTTTGCATGGCCACGCTATAGCTCTGAGATATTTCGGCCCAAGAAGGATCCATCAGACTCTTTGTAGTAACTAAGAATACTATGTTTATCTTTTTTTTAAAGTAAGAGTACTATGTACAAATCCATTTTTTTTATTTTTTTGTCACTTAACTTATCAGGGGCAAAAGAGTCTTTTTAGTATTCAAAATGCATTAGAGGGTCATATTAGGAAAGAAATAAAATTAAGGTATCAAATTGGGGAAAAAAATTAGTTTATAAGGTCAAATAGAGAAAAAAACAAATTTAATGAAGGGCCCAAATAAGAATTTCTCTCAAAATTATACATCTGGCAATTCACTGTTCAAGTCAAACCGGCTCAATATGGATATTTCTGGTGGGGAATAACAACTATTTAAATTCAGTGCTTGAAAGTGCTAAGTGACCCTACTAAGTTACTTTTTAAATACAAAACGGTCACATTGCCTCATGTTATTAAATAAATGAGAGAATTGACCGGTTCATTAGTGGGGAACCGGCCTAAAACCGTTGCAAATGTGATGCACCAATGTCGTCATGGAATACGAACACACTGTGCACCCGACCTAGCCACCCACACGAAGCACACACGCCATCAAGAAGAGAGGCCATTGTCTAGTCGGCAATCCGGTGTCATCGTCATGACACCTCCACGAGCAAGCGGCTCCGACTTCACCTTCCACGACCATCAACAAAGCCCTCGTCACAAGCACCACCGGTAATCCATGTCGGCCCATGCCAAACAAGAGGTCAAGAAAGTATTACTAAGTTACTTACATCTTGTATGAGAAATCTAGTTACCTTTAGAAACTATTAAATCATGCATTGACCACAAGAATGAGAAGCCGAATAGTGCTACTACCAAACCTCAAGAGGTCAAGCAAGTGTTACAGTAAAATAGCATGGATGGCGTTCCAGTTCGTAGATAAATACATGCTACTTACTACAATTGAACAATCATTGACCCAAATAATCTGATACTAGTTAGGATAAATGCTTTATTAGTTAGATCTTGACGCGCTTTTCCACGAGTTTCTCGCAGATAGTAGTATACTGTATACAGATCTTCTATGAGATTTAATTAGTTCTTTCCATGCCTTTTATGGTTGATCGAAATTCAGAACTAATCTCTGCAAAATTTCTCAGTTCTCACCACGCGTGATAGCTCAGGCACTAGAATTCACATTACCCACTCCAAAGTACTTGTCACTCATTTGTCAGCAATGTGCAGCCTTTCAGGGGTATCAATATCTCGTTCTCGCTGCAGCTAAGTTCCGGCAGGAAACAGACAGCAGCTGGGTCTTCGTTCGCTGTCAATGAGATTGTCAGATTGTCGCACTCGTTCAGGTTGCTATTGCTAGCTTCGCAGTCTGTTTCGCGAAATTGGCGCGTTTCGTGTGATCAACGAAATTGTACTTTCATCCAATTTTCAGCAGACCCATATCTCAATTTTCAGTGAAAAACTTCAGTCAAGAGTGCTTAATCCTGTTGAAGTCGACAAGTCCTGCAGGACCAGCGCGATACTAATTTTCTCTTCAAGCCGAGGTGGATTTCCACGTACGCCAAATAGCAAACATGATACTCGTTGGTCATTGATTAAACCCCGCCGCATTTCGTTGCAAACTGGAGTTATGTGCATATGTTGACCATGGTATTGGATGCAAAATTGTATGTTCCGTTCACGTGTGGATCATCCAGAAGTAAGTATCTCTCCAAAAGTCCAAAAACTTAAATAAGGAGTATACTAATGGGTGGACAGACCAAAGAGACCAGATTATACTAAACTGTCGTGCGGAAGTCTTCTAAAGTACACGGAAAAACCTTAAGAAAAGTACACTGGAACTTCAAAATACTTGTGATGGTGGAGAATTGCTCGCTTCAAGAAACACAAATAAGCGATCCCCTGCGTATATATTCTCGCAATTATTTTTTGCAGAACAGGGTGCTTACATTTACTTGCTCTATATATTTTGTGAATTCAATGATCTCAGTTTAACTCAACTTGAATTAAATAGTTTCCACGCTTGAATCTTGTTATTGCGGCTAAAATCTCCATGATAGTGCAAAATATTTACTTGTTTATACGAGCCTGTAAAGACAAGAGCAAAAATTAAATAGTTTCGGTTTTTTTATTTTTCTAAAGAAGGCACCCCAAAATTATATTATATCTGATGTTAATCAAGAAAAATTAAACCTAGTACAATGGAGATACAACTCGAAGAAACGCTATTAATACAAAAAAAACACTATAATCCAAACTAGTCATCTTTCGATGGAGCTTGAAACAATATCCTGAACAGTAAAAAAAGACAAGAAACCTGCAACCTTCCTCACCAATCAATACTTTGAAAACCATAATGGTCCCTCGTCTCAACAAAATGATTTAATAACCGCTAAAAAGGTCGGCTGAGGACACACCCAAACAACATAGCCATGCGATTCTTCACCAACAATTTAGAGTATTGGAGAAACAGAATCTTGTCGCATATCCAAACAGATGAAGAGATCGAAGATGTCGCACCACATACCACTGATCAACTTCCCTTGTTAGCACACCAATTACGAAAATTTAAAGAAATTTGATAACACCTATCCTTACAAACACTTTGCCAACGCCAATTAAACGAGTTGACCATAAGTTTTTTAATATTATTTGATCTCTAAGGTTCTTCTTCCCGCGTTGTGAAAGACAATATGTTGTAGATTTCCTTTTTCTTAACTTGGAGTATCCCAAAAAATTTATCAGTTTTCCCTAATTTATACTAAAATTTTATTCATTTACAATCAGTTATATTATTATGAAGTATGTTTTGTCTCATAATTATGTAAATAACCACATAACCTTGCAACAAAGTAGTAACATGCAATGTTCTATCTTACGAATATCCTAATTTGGAATCAAAATTTGTGACAAAATTTGCTCTAATTTTCTCTTTGACTTTAATTGAGTACATATTAAAAACCCATTTTTATTTAGTAAAATATCCTACAATAATAACGAGGATAAAATGACACTCTTTTTTAGTTCCTTATATTCGCATGATTTTTTTAACTATGCATTCATATGTCAGAACTTCCATATTACTAGTATTTTCTTACATATCAATCGATATATATCTGAATTGTACATGTCTTGGAAATATCCTAATGAAGGATTCTAGATCAGTTGGTCACCATATGTACATTTCTTAAGATTGTCGGATCTGGTAGTGGACTAGTGATTTCCCTCTTTTATCTGTAGTCCTACTCCCATGAAGGACCAACAACCTTACAGCTAACTCAAATAAGCAAAGAGTCATACATGTGGGTCGAAAACTCTTTTGAAACTTTAAAATAAATGTGCAATGTTACTCTCTTCCACTCTTACAAAATAAAAAATAGAAACAAATATGTGATTAGACTTGAACTCAAAATAGTTTTCTAGGTTTTAACTTGGTTCACAGGTACAAAACCTCTTTTTTTTTTGACAGGGACAAAAACCTCTTTCTGTCAAGTAACAAGTTTACTTATTCTAGTGAGATGAAAGATCCTATACTTTTTCTATGGACGTTCTTGTGATGCATGATCCTAAGGGAAGTCATTTGTCGTGATGTTTTGAGTTGTCAATATAAAAAAGGGGGCTCTTCTATATTGCATATCTTTCCATGTGTTTAAATTTTAAAATGATGTGTTGCTTCGAAATTTTCAATGGCCCCAACGTAGAAGTATTTTTCTGGGCGGAATTGCACGATGGGCATATGATGTCCAATGGCAGGAACCAAACTCCTTGCTATCTTTGGTGGGAATCAAACTAGCTCCTTGCTATCTTCCGGTCTCGAGGCTCCATCGATCAGTCGTATGGTTTTCTACTGCCTTTTGTATCTCGCAAATGGAACCGCTTTTCGACAAAAAAAATCGACGATGAACTCTCTTCCGCGGGTGTGAACTTGACCACCTAACATGGGTGACGATTCCATGTCTTGTTCCATCCGGCGTACTGTTCTGCAAGTTCCCACGTGATCAATCAATTTCCCCGGCCGCCGCTAGCGCTAGCATGCATCACGTTGCACAGCTTGCTACTTCAATTATTTGCGTGACGTGCTGGACGAGCTAAACTAAAGAATCGACGATCGATCGATTTGTTCTACTCTACTCTTCAGGTATATATATATAGCCTCTCGTAGCACGCCAGCACGGGTGCTCTTCGATTACGCTGAGTCACTATCCAAAACTCTACTGCTAGCAAAAGCCGGCCGTAGGGCTCAAACAGCGGCACCTCTTCTTGTACGCGTCCTTCCGATCGACGGACGGACGAGTCATTTCGGCAACTAGTTAGGGCTCATGGATTCAAAAAGGTTGGGCATTAGGCCGAAGATATGACTCTGATTGTTTAGTACGTACTCCAGTAAGCTGAAGTGTCCTCTCCAGGGGATAACGTACGGGACGTTACCCCGATTTGACGGGAATTGTCCCGGTGCATCTTTGTCGCGTTGGTTGACGATACACTGACTCGTAACATTGGGAGAATTAACAACCTCGATCTTGATCTGATCCATCCTCTTAGTCTAATTTGCATGCTCACTCCGCCAAAACAGAAAAAGGAAGAAGTGCAAGTTCTCCATATCGATCCTCTTCAGGTCCAGAGCGAAACCAGGGAACGCAAGTAGTGTACGGTCCTGGAGTAGATACTAGAGAGACATGCGTGCGACGGGCGGCACGTACGTCATTCCGTATAGGTGACGCTGACAGGCAGTACACATTATTTTTGGGACAAATTTGCTTTCAGGCTGGTCCTTCCGGCCGACGGCGACAACCGCAGCCTGCTGGTACGATCTTCTGCTTGTGAGTTGCTGATTTTTCTTACACCGCAGAAAGAAAATGATTCGTCTCGTCTTAGCCTACTCCGTATCAAAATATAAGATGGTTTAGTATTTTTATGATACAACTGAACATAAACACGTAATAATTGCCCCACGCTCCGTCCGTGACCGCAAGGGCTTAGCCCAAAGGCATAATTCAGAGTGGCGACGGGATGAAGGTGGTAATCTTCGAGTTGGGGCTCCATTCACGCACCTAGGAGGCAACGCGGGTGAGGTTCTTTCAATTACTTATTTCGGGTCAAGGCCGGGTAAGAAGCGCGACCGCTCAGGGTTTTTAGAAGAGAAGGGTAAAAAATGTTAGCTATGTATTTAGTTCTTATGGTATTATACACATACAATACTTGATATTTAATCTATAACACTACGTTTGGATGTAGGAAAGTTTTCTGAGAATTGAATTGGGCTAGCAATTCCATTTCTCAGATGGAAAGAAATTGGGCTCCAATTCAAATTCCGATGTTTGGTTGTAATTGGAATTTATGGTTGGAATTAAAAGTAGCACTGATTTCAATTCCTCTTTGGATGTATAAACCATGGAATTGAATCTTTTGGACCATATAAATTTATATACTTATATGAACAAAATAGTATATCTACACTTAAATATTGATATATTATTTACCCACATAATGATATTGAAAAAAATCCAAATTCATATCATTCATATCTGTACCCAAATTTCTCACACCACTTGCAACTACCAAATGGTAATCTATATTTCTAACAGGAAATAATTAGAAGGAAATTCGAGCTACAGGGCATGTGCAGATCGTAGCTTTGGGCCAGATCAAAGCAGTAGTAGAAGGGATCGGGGCAAGCATCAAGATCAAAACAGTTTTGGGATTGCCATGGAATCGTGCGTGATCTGTGCTGCCGGTCTGCCGCATGCGCCTCAATCCTAGTTCCTGCGGAGAACATAAGAACACACAACAATTAAGAACAGGGGAATCACGGGATGGGAACGGGAGAGATGAGGTTCGCCGGAGTCCATGTCCTCTGCCGCCTCCATGCCCATCTCAATCTAGATCAAATCCGAGCGGGGAGAAGAGCGGGGCTGGGAATGAGCTGGGGAGAGAGGAGATTGAGCTAGGGGAGAGGGGAGCGGGGCGCCGTCGCGGGATTTACCTGGGGGCCGCCGCCGTGCCGTCGTGGGAGGGACGTCGTAGGTCCTGCTCGAGCGCCTGGCTCTTGTTCGCAATTCGCAAGTGTGACAGAGGTGAAGCGGTACGCGCTCGCGATTCCGGGAGTTTCCGAGGTATGGGGCTCGGAATTGGCACCCACGCATGGGAGACTCGCCTGGAATTCGATTGCGTTTCCGCAGCCCAATTCGTCAACCACCCCAAACAGTTGAATTCGGGCCAGCAATTCCAAATAGGCAATTCCAGGGCTATTTTCCTACGTGTAAAAGTTTAAGAGTGTGTTTGGCAACATTTGTTTTAACCTTTTTGCAATATTTTAATTAATAAAAACACTAAATTTAACATACTATGAGTTGTTTGGCTCTAAAAATATTGCAACTTTCTTAAAAAATGGTATCCTCATTTTCTTTAAGTATTGGAAAAAGTGGCCTAACCAACTTTTAAAAAAAACTGAGAATTACTTGCACGGGTACTAAAAACTAATATTAATATATTTTGGTTTTGAAAAAATAATTCCAAACAGAGGTTAAAGTATGAATAACTTTTCCGGCAACAGCCTACGGGTTTTTATTTTATTTTGATTTAAAATATGTCTAATAGGTGTAAAATATATGAATAGAAGTATTTCACAAAAAATAATAATAAAATACTATTTATACAACTAAATATACACTTTGACAATATTTACGTGTTTATTTTGGTGCAATACATTTTATATCTTAAACTGGCAGGGACATGTGTACACCTGATAATGTCAAGCATATTGCATAAGCATACTAGGGTCAAATAAAATATACATATTCAAACATACTATTATCCACACCAATTTATATTACTTGTGCTTACTCTAAACAATGTACACAAACCACTTTTTTTTTGAATTGATAATTATTTTGATCACGACAAAGGAGAAATAATAAATAGGTTCAATATATACTCTAACCATTTCTCTAAATATGATTAATTTATCATACACTAGAAACCGCTGTTAAAATATTTGTTACATCGTCTTGTTTGGAGATCTTTACGATAAATATCTACCAATTATACAGATTATGCATTATAGAAAATTATTTATACTAAAATTTATTATAAAATATGACTTATTCTCCGTCCATGATATTTAATTCAAATAAAAACACACCAAATAATATTTAGTAAACAAGTGATTCTACGTCACTTGGTTGGGGAAGTGAATATACAACCTAGACACACAAGATCAAGTCCTCATGGAAGCAGATATGTGTTCTTATTATTAAAAAATAAAAAATGTTGTATTAGCTTACCATACCTTATTTCTTAGTAAACTAATATTTAGTAACATTAACAATTAGTGGTTAAACTATGTGAAAAATGGGAAATTATTATTTACTAAAAACAAATAGGTAAGTATAGAAGTTGAGTAAAATTTGGACTGCCGTAGGCCCAAATTATTATTTTTGACCATAAGTGTTGGCCAATTATTAAGGGGATGTCTTGCTTCCGAAAAAATATGATGCATTGGAGACGAGAGACTTCCAAATTCGTCCCATTAGTCTTGTGCATAGCTTTCGAAAAATCTTTTCAAAACTTCTTACAGTGCGACTAAATCATTTAATGTCAGAATTTAAAAAAAAAATCATTTAATGTCAGACCTTGTGGCTATAAAGAGCACACTTTTACTCATGGATGTACTATTCACGGTAACTTCATTTTGGTTCAAACTTCTCTCTGTTGTTTACATAGGAAAAAAATTCCTCACTATCTACCTCAAGCTCGATCTTGCGATAGCTTTTGACTCAGTCTATTGGCCTTTTATTTTGGAGGCCCTAAGAGCGCCTTTGTTGGTGTGCGTGGATTGTGGCGATCCTTTTCTCAACCAAGTCCAAGATCATGGTCAATGGCCATGCCGCAGAACAGGTGTGGCATATGAGAGGTCTCAGACAAGGGGATGCCCTAGCTCCGTTGCTTTTTGTGTTGTTCATGAATGTATTGGCTGCACGGTTTGACAAGGCCGATCAGAGTGGGCTTCTCACCTCCTTATTCCTGTTGGGTGTCAAGTTTCTCCTATCTCTTTTCATGGTTGATGTGTCTCTTCTGATTATTCGACCAGTGAAAGAAGAGGTGCACCTCTTGTTGGGCCTTTTTTATCTTTTGGGGGATGCCTCAGGGGATGAGGGCCAATTTTGACAAGAGCTAGCTTGGCAACCCTTATTCGGTGCAGTGACCTTGTGGTGGGAGAGATGCAACCTTTGTTGCATTGTGTTGTTGTGGGCTTCCCATGCACATATCTTGGGCTTCCCCTTGCTCTGATTCACACGCATTACCATTCATCAATTGCAACCTTATGTGGACAAACTTGTGCGGCCGTATACCATGTCAGGTAGACTTGCCCTCATCAAAGTGATGCTTACGACCATGCCTATGTATCTTCTGATGGCTTTGGAACCCCGTGGGGATTATAGTGGAGTTTGAAAACATCTATCACACCTTTCTCTAGTGCCAAGTGAAGGAGATATGCCCTAAAGGCAATTAATAAAGTGTATTTTTTATCATATCTCGTTTGTTCATAATAGGTTTTTGTGTCATGCTAGAACCGTATTAAGCGGAAACATTAATGCGGGTGTGATACGTAAACAACCAGGTCCCTAGTAGCCTCTACTAAGACTAGTTTCGTTGCGCGATTGATGATCGAGGTTTCCCGGTCATGGGGCATGGCGCCGGTCGGCAATGAGAGTCATATCGCTAGAGAGCAATGTGATGGACATACCCAGATTTGGAGAACATAGTCGTTACGCCTTTGACCGTGAGATCAACTCTTATTGTTATTCCCGGAAGATACTTTGATTGCACCAAACGTCGTATCTTATTTAGTATGACAATAACGGTGATACTTTTGGGTATCGGAAAGGAGTAGTTGAGACGAGGGGTCAAGAGCGGGATTTGCCAGTCCGCATAGCAGGATAGATACTCTCGGGCCCACTCGGTGAGATCATGTCTAATAAGCTTGCAAGCATGTGACTAGGTCACAGAGACATGAGATCAAGAACGAGTAGAAGATAGCGTCGTCGGTAACGAGGTCGGGATTAGGTATGGAGATATCTATGGAACGACGCTCGGACGTGCTAAGTATCGCTATGGCAAAAGGTCTAAGACTTTACGTTCAGGTTTGATAGATGAAAGTCATTCGTTATATCTCAGAGATTAATTCATGGGGTCCAGGCCTACGAGTTAGTCGTTGATCATTGAGGAGTCTTGGTCATACCTGATATTATATCGAACCGCTAGGGTAACACACTTAAGGGGTTTTGACAAGACAACCGGAAAGGAAGGAGATCACCGGGAGCGTCCCGGGAGGAGGCCGGCCTAGGTGGGCCAGATGAGGCCCACCAGGGGGCCGGCGCACCCTCCTTGGCCGAACCAGGCTGTGGGATAGTCCCACATTGCCTGGCTGGCAAGGTAGGCTCCCCCTGGGAGCCTATATAAGAAGGGGCACCCCCAGCCTTTTAATTCACCAATTAATTCCCGATTTCTCTCTCGATCTCGTGGTTCCCAAGTTGGAGCCGCGTCGAGCAGAGCAAGGGGATCTCCTCCACCATAGCCCGCTGCCGCGCTGCTGGTGTTTCGGTCCAAGTCTTCCGCTGCTCGTCCTGGACTGGAGCTTCGGAGGCCGTCGTCTCCACCGTACGTGTGCGACTCCCTGCGAGGTGCTGCGCTAGCGGTACTCGGAGGCCTGCTTCCTCTACACGACCTTGAGGTCGGCTTCGTCGGTCTTCATCGACAACGTTTGTGCGGGAACGTAATCCCCGCTTTCGGTCTACAAGGGTACGTATTCCGATCTCCGTTCGTACTACTATATCTGCATAGAATAGATCTTGGCATGCTTTTAGGATATCGTCGGTAGGAAATTTTTTATTTTCTGCACACGATCCCCTTTAGTGGTATCAGAGCCGATCTATCGTAGATATAGTTGTACGCTGTTAGAACCCGTGCTCTGCACGGGGGCACCGTTCCTATTATTTGCTACCCTCTAGCGTGCACTTGTGTATTCCAGCGGCATTGAGTTGATGAAGCGGCCCGGACCGACTTTACGCGTACGCTTACGCGAGACTGGTTCCACTACTGACATACGGCTCGTACCGTATATGTGGTTGTCGGGTGTCAGTTTCTCTCTCTTTAGTTGGTCTTCGCATTTTCAATGGAGGGCCCGAAAGGGATGCTTAAACATGCAATTATTGGATCGTTGTTGTGGTCATAAGATTCGTAGGTATGAAGCGGTTCTATTTACGAAAGCCCCAAGCCACGTAAAACATGCAAAAGATAAAGTAGAAGCGTCTAACTTTATTTTGCAGGGGCTATGTGATATGGTCAAGATAGGTTTATTAAATTGTTTATAAACTGCGGGCGCCAAGAAGACCATGGCGCAATGGACTATATCACATTGCATTACATTTGATGTTTTGTGTGCATCTTATTTTTCTGTGATTGTGTGTATAGTATACATTAGTTGCACGGCGGTAGCTGAATAAGATGATCCCTTCAAAATACCACTAGTGTTCTCCCTCCAACGCGCACCACCAAGAAAGTTCTACGTTATGAGGCAGGCCGTGATGATCGGGTGTCATACATCTCGTCGTTCGCATACAGTGGGTGTAAGTCATGTTGCACAAGCGTCAGCGTGGAGGTCTTTGGTGGCGAGCCTAGCATACTCAGAGGTATGGCCTCGGAACAGGAAGACCGAAAGGTCGAGCACGAGTCACAAAATTGGTGTGGCGGACGATTTTGTCTACTCTTGAAGTTGTGCCGCCGGCTTTGATGATGAGGGGTGGTGCAATGGATGGGGGTCGTGTAATCGCTTAAACGACCAGGAGGGATGTTCGTTTGAGTGGGAGTTATGTTAGTTATTTTCTAAAATACTGTAACTCAAAATTATTATGAACAAAGTCTTATGTTGTTGCAAATTCCATTGTAGATGTCTCACCCCTCCTTTAACCTAAACCTGTTCATTGAGAAAGAGAAGCTTAAGACCGATGGGTCTAACTTCGTGTCCTGGTTCCGCGATCTGAAGTCCATCCTTGAAACCCACAAGGTGGCCTACATCCTTGATGCCCCCTTAGGTGATCTTCCAAACACCGCCCCGGAAATCGAAAGGATTGTCCATGGGGTAAAGGCGGAGATTTCTTCTTATGTCCAGAGTGGCATGCTCTTTGCCATGGAGGCTGACCTGCAAAACCGCTTCATGAACAAGGGTGCTTATGATATAATCACTGAACTCATGACTGTTTTTGCACGACAAGTCAATGCTGAGAGGTACGAGGCATCTGTGCTTTTCTTCTCAGCCCAGATGGAAGAGCACGACAACATTAGTGAGCACTTGGCCAAGTTGTTTGGCTGCGCTCGACTTCTGAGTGATCTGGGAAGTGTGATCCCAGAGGAGGTGGTTATTGATAGGGCGCTGATTTCTCTGCCCCCTAGCTATAAGAACGCCATCATGGACTACGGCATGAAAGGGACATCAAAATCCCTGTCGGAAATCCTGAAGATGCTCGATGTGGCCGAATTAGAAATCAAGCTGAAGAAGATGGTGGTGACCATCGGATCACCTGAGCGCAACTGCCCCAAGTATCTGGAGGATAGGAAGTCTGGCAAGACGGTCGACAAAGAGCAAGGTATATTTGATATACATGTTATAGATGTGTACCTTACATCCGCCCGGAGCAATACGTGGGTATTTGATACTGGTTCTGTTGCTCATATATGTAACTCTCAGGAGGAGTTACGGAATAGAAGGCGGCTGGCAAAGGATGAGGTGACGATGCGCGTCGGCAACGGATCGAGAGTCGACGTGGTGGCTGTCGGCACGCTCCCTCTGCATCTACCATCGGGATTAGTTTTGGTTTTAAATAAGTGTTATTTTGTGCCATCCTTGAGTGTAAACATTATAAGTGGGTCTTGCCTGTTACAAGACGGTTATTCATTTAAATCAGTGTCAAACAATTGTGCTATTTATATGAATGATATCTTTTATGTTGATGCTCCCAAGAATAACTGTTTATTCTTGTTGAATCTCGATCGTAGTACTCACATCCATAACATAGAAGCCAAACAAATTAAGTGTAGTGACGATATCGCCATGTTTTTGTGGCATTGCCGTCTTGGTCATATTGGTATAAAGCGCATGAAGCGACTCCACTCCGATGGACTCTTGGACTCGTTGGATTTCGGATCCCTCGATACATGCGAACCATGCCTCATGGGCAAAATGACCAGGACACCGTTCAAAGGTTTCGTTGAACGGGCGTCGGATTTGTTGGGGATCATACATACAGATGTGTGTGGACCGATGAGCGTTTCGACACGCAATGGTTATCGTTACTTCGTCACCTTCACTGATGACTTGAGTAGATACGGTTATATCTATTTGATGAAACACAAGTCTGAAACGTTTGAAAAGTTCAAAGAATTCCAGAGTGAAGTTGAGAATCAGCTTAATAGGAAAATCAAGCATCTCCGATCCGATCGCGGTGGAGAGTACTTGAGTTTTGAGTTTGGCACACATCTGAAGAGTTGTGGCATAGTACCCCAACTTACGCCCGCCGGAACGCCGCAGCGTAACGGTGTGTCCGAGCGACGTAATCGTACTCTACTGGATAGTGTCCGATCTATGATGTCTCTTACCGATCTGCCAGTGTCCTTCTGGGGTTATGCGTTAGAAACAGCCGCATTCATTTTAAATAGGGCTCCGTCCAAGTCCGTTGAAACGACGCCGTATGAATTATGGTATGGCCAAAAGCCTAAGTTATCGTTTCTGAAGGTTTGGGGTTGTGAGGCGTACGTTAAGAAACTGCAGCCCGACAAACTCGAACCGAAGTCGGAGAAAGTCGTCTTTGTAGGATATCCGCGGGAAACCGTTGGGTACACCTTCTACAACCAAGCTGAGGGCAAAACTTTTGTCGCGAAGACCGGTACCTTTCTAGAGAAGGAGTTTCTCGCGAAAGGAGTAAGTGGGAGGAAGGCAGTGAAGGGGTTACGGTGCAGAAAACAATAATTTTCTAGCGAACGAAACCCTAACTAGCCAGGATCTATCTATCTAGTACATGCGATAACGGTGGCGGAACGGGTTACATTACCTCCATGTAGACCGATAGCGGGGATTACGCTCCCGCACAAGCGTTGACGATGAAGTCGTACGTAGCCGACCTCGAGGTCGCGGAGAACTTGCCGCGATGTCGGAGTCGATGACGCCGGGGTGTCGACGATGATCTGCGTCGACGGACGTCGGGCGGAAGAAGGCAGAGCGCCAGCACCGGGGCTGGTGCGCCGGCAGCAGGGGGGGGGGGGGGGGGGGAGGCGCGGCGGCTGCAGGGGGCGAGACGACGTCGCCCAAGCTCCTCAATAGAGTAGCCTCCGAGCACTCGCAAACATACGGAGCCTAGCGACAACTCCCGGTCATTCAGATCCAGCTGAAATCGCAGGAGTAGATCTTATCTGGAATCCCGCAGAGCAACGGCGCTCTGCGGTATGGCTTAGGTGGAGAGAGACCCCCTTTCTCAGCTCGGCGCGGCTCCAACTTGGGAACCACGAGATCGAGAGAGAAATTGGGAATTAATTGAATTTCCTATGTATTAAATCAATTAATATGCCTTGCTATATAAGGGGGGAAGGGGTGTGCAAACCCCTTGGCTCCCCCATGTGGGACTAAACAAAGGACATGGGAGGGGGGGTTCGGCCCCCACATGGGCTGGCCGAACCAGCCAATGGGGCCCACCCCCCTTTGAGGTGCGGCTCCCCCTCTTGGGCCCTCTTAGGGCCCATATAGGTGGGAGCCCCCTTTTTCCTTTATTTAATTAATATTAAATTAATATAAAAATCCCATTAATTCATAATTAATATATTTATATATAATTCAATATCCCGTGACTCCGAAAACTCTTTCGGACCACCCGAACAACTTTCGGACATTCCTGGAACCATTCCAGACCACCGGAACTCTTTCCGGATCATTTCTTTCTCTCCAACAAAAACCTATAAAATTCCAGAACCTATCTCCTAGCGTCGCTAAGACCTTAAGTTTGTTACGCTACGGTTCGGGAACACTCCAGACATGGTCGAGACACTCCGCTCACCAATGATCGTCAGGGATACCTGGAAATATATGACGACCCCTGTGCATTCCACGAATATCGTCGTTGAACCATAAGTATGATATTCATTCCCTTTGTCTCTGCGATACTACCTTGTCCGAGATATGATCGTAGACACACCGATGCCTTTGCTGTATCTCGTTACCGACGAAGGTTATTAACTCGTCTGCGATATTACATTTCCATGACCTAGTCATAAGCTGCAGCTATATAGATGCAATATCACCGAGTGGGCCCAGCGTATCTTTCCATTACAAGAATGAACAAATCCCGCTCTTGATCCTTACGTCTCGATGCTCTTTCGGAATACCCAAGATGGACACCGTTATTGTCATGCTATATAAGACACAACGTTTGATGCTCTCAAAGCACTCCTACGAAGCAACAATAAGTACGGTCTCACGGTCTAAGGAATAAGCTATCATACTCTTATCTATTGCAAATGACAAACATCGTAATACGATCTTATTGCAATACTTTGCGTATGTCCACCACCTTATTCAACTAACAAGATGACCCCATTGTCAACCGACGTCATTGTCCTTGATCGGGAATCTCGATCAACTGTTGCCCAATGGACTAGCTTATATAGAGGCTTGCTAGGGACCTGGTTGTCTATGTATCACACGTGTATTAATAATTCCGATTAATACAGTTATAGCATAATACACAAACCTATTATAAACTTATGAGATAACGCAATAAATACTACTTATTTATTTGCCTCTAGGGCATATCTCCTTCAGTCTCCCACTTGCACTAGAGTACAAATAAACTAGCTGCATTTTACTTTATCAGAATCCCTTATCAAATAAGAATCATTTGATAATGCTTGCTCGTGGAAAAGTGTTACTGCACAATCCATGATTGTACATGCTTTTGCGATTCACTGGCATCAACTTGTTTGATATCACCATGTTGTCTAACAACATATATGCAAATACCGTAACTAAGTGAGACTTCTGCTTCCCAGCGCTTACTCTGATTATACTAACCAGATAACTGCCCTGAAAAAAAAAACACTCAGCCATGCAGAGCCCCTTGTAACAATTACAAACTCGCGATATCTACATACTTTCACACCAATGTAGAAAACTTGACATTCAAATGTCAATCCCTTAACTAACGCACTTCTACTTCCAGTAAATTCCAAATTTACTTTCATAACTGTTCTTTACTCCAAGAACATCGGTTATATTTTATCGAGCAGATAATATGGTTTCTGTATGATGTCTAATATATACATAATAGACCCACATGTCATACAACCATTACCTTCATGCATCATTACTCTTAATGACCAATTGGATTCCAAAGGACCATCCTTTTGATTCTATTCTGACTCCTCAGATATAATCCAACACAACTCGACTAACTATTTAAAAATTCCCGTTCTATTTCAAAATAGACACTAACTTTTAAATAGTTTTACAACTTCATCCTATTCTATTGGTACAGTTTCACAATGTGTTAACTACACAAGATGAATTCGACTCCCACTCAAATTATGTCTCCACATATTTGATAACACGAGCTCCCACTCAAAAACATGTTATCCACATATTTGAGTTCCCAAGCT
Organism: Poa annua; assembly: GCA_026929855.1. Lineage (NCBI taxonomy): Eukaryota > Viridiplantae > Streptophyta > Magnoliopsida > Poales > Poaceae > Poa > Poa annua. The sequence goes on from CM049430.1 coordinate 88,567,679, forward strand.
CCCACTCAAAAATATGTTCTTCACATATTTCTCCTGAGTGAACTAACTATGACTCCCACTTAAATCGACATCTTGGTTAAACCAAAATCATTGATCTACTATCAATTCGAATTTAATACAAACTACAGTATTATATTAATACAAATCCCTCAGACTTCAAGCATGTCTACATAAATGTAGTCAACAAATTTGATCTTGTCCAAGACACATTTCTCGACAAGACATGCTACCGCGTCTTTCTTATAGTCACATTTCTCATATAACACCTTATATGACGATTGAACAATCTTATTCCTCTAATAAGAATTGCAGCAACAATTACTCTCTTAATCCTTTCAAATGCAACTTTGGATTTCCAGGCTCAAAAAGCCTTTGTTCGTATTTCGATATTTTCTCAACTTTCTTTGTATTCATAAAGTGCACCTTGATCTGTCAACAAGAACTGAAATACTTAATACAGTGCTGTGACCTGACAGCAATATTAAATATAACAACACTTTATTTAGAAGTTTCTTTCATGAAAATATTATGATCTTTATGAAGAGGATTGCAAGCAGAAAACAATTTTCTAGTCTCCCTCACTCTTAATCACTAAACTTTCATTAGCAGACATATACTCTTTGGAACATCTTCCAACATAAGTCTGACACTTTATTCCAAACTTCTAATTTCAATCCATAAACCATAATTCGAAAAGTCATCTTTTCTCGGAATTACATAGACAACAAACTGAACTTTGTTTCTAATTGATTATGGAATACACTCTCGTCCAATGCGAGCAATCTACAAAGAACTACTCATGTATATTCCGAATTATCGCATAATCATATACACGTCGACATTACTGTCGATCCTATGAATTCTTGTTGAGAAAATATCTATTTTCTAAAGTGGACATCGACTATAATGTTTTCGAACATATTAGGAGATTCTAAGACTGATTCTGACAGACCACATTTTATTTATTTAAAAATAGAGCATAATTATAATTCCCCACATATCACCATATATGACATTATAACATTGTGAAACAAATTTCCACAAGTCTTTTGTGTTGAAACCATAATTCAAAAATATTGTCCTTTGATCGAATCTTGTGAATATAATATTCATTAATCTTTCTTCTGAAAAACCCCATTTGATCTATTATCAAATTAATTTCAGACTCCATAATTTATCGGGCAAATAGTCCTATTTACCAAAATCATGGAACAATTCGGATCATGCAATAACACCATTGATTTATCATTTAAAAATGACTCTCAATCAATTCCTCTAGCATTGCAACTTCAATACTGCATTTCAAACTTAATCAATTTTGGCACTCGAAATACTTAAATGGACCAAAATTATCCATTACTTCTTTCATTGCCTTTATGACTAAATTCAATGGTGTTTGCTCTTTGGACACATAATTTTATCATTCCTGCTATTATAAATGTATATCATATGCATAATGTAATTGAGATGTGATGCAAATTACTCATAACATGAAACAACTGCTTTGTTTCATAACATAAAACAACTGATGTGTTCTATATGAATAATTATGTCTTGTAACATTCAAGACACCAAACTAGATCACATTCTCACTATTACAAAATGTCTCATCAAAAACTATTGATGATAACTAATATGATATCGCGAGGGCGTGAGCACTACTGGCCATAAACTTGCCATCACTTGTGCACTGTCACGTCACCCTCCGCCACATACTTGTGATAATCAGGGACTGTTTCACAAATAGAACAATTATCAAACACTTTTCATCAAGTATGAGAAGAATACATTTATATCTTCGTATATCAAATATACCCATAGCGTCGAAGAACTTTTCTTCGATGAATCAACTGAAAGAACATTTCTATGATCTCTGTGTTTTGTGTGTTAGTTAACAACATGTGGATGTATTAAGTTGGTGTTAAGTAATGCAGGATAATCTAGGAACTCTTCAGTTGCATCAGCACCAAAAGAGGAGAAAAAAGAGACAACACTGAAAGTGTGCTCAGGCCCTGGTGGGGGCCGGAGTTTCTGGTCCAGGGGGCCGGAGTTTCCGGCCCTGCCTGAAGTTTCCGGTCCCTGAGGACCGGAATCTTCTCCGTTGCTCGGTTGCCGAAGTTGTGCTCAGCCCCTGGTGGGGGGCGGAGTTTCCGGTCCCATGGACCGGAGTTTCCGCCCCAGGCCAAAGTTTCCGGCCTCGTGTATCTCGAAGATGTCCAAGTTCAGATTGAAGATCTGGTGTTCAGCCCCTGGTGGCCCCCGGAGTTTCCGGCCTCCCTAGGCCGGAGTTTCCGCCCTGGCCGGAGTTTCCGGCCACTAGGGCCGGAGTTTCCGGCCTGGGTTTTGGCTGCAACGGTTACATCTTTGGAGGGGTACCCCTCCTCCTTCCTCCAGAAAAGTGCTTGACCTAGAAAAGGAGGAGCTCCATTGTTGCAAGCCAAGAATCTCAAGATCTCCCAATCCCCCCATCCAAACTCGTTGATCTTTGGAGGATTGAAGGAGAAGGCCCCGATCTAAATCTTCACCGAGCCGTTCTTCATTTACCCCTCATTCATTTGAGGGAACACTTGCTAGGGCTTCCACTAGGAAACCTAGCCCATTGTTGTACTTACCTATTGTCTTTGTGACAGATTGTAGCTGTTCGGGAGCCCCCAAGCCCTTTGTGGGTCGTGCCCCGAATCGTTGTTGTAAAGGCTCCGGATTCCGCCTCGAAGGATTCCGATAGTGGAAAGTGGACCAAACCTTTGTGGTGCGGTTCACCGGAGATTAGGGTGAGGCCTTTGTGGCCGTTGAACCATTGTGTTGGTTCACACCTCTCCAACGAGACGTACTCCCATTCAAGGGAGGAACTCGGGAATACATCCTTGTCGTCTCGTGTCTTCACTTCGGTTACTTCTATCCTTATTTATTGCCTTATTATATCTTGCTTAGTTGCTAGCTTGTCATATAGGAAATTCACCTTAGTTGCATATCTAGTGAATTTACCTTTTGTGTCAAGCCTAATTTGAAAAAGAACTAAAATTTGAATTAGCACCTATTCACCCCCCCTCTAGGTGTCATACCGATCCTTTCAATTGGTATCAGAGCCAAGGCTCTCTTTTCGGGTTTAACCGCCTAAGAGAAGTATGACACAAAGTGAGGATGAGACCGCAAGGCTTGCCGAGGCTAATGAGTCCCTTAAAAAGGACCAAGCCACCGTGGCATCCATGGCCGATATCAAAGCTTTGGAAACAACTTTGACATCTTCCATGGATGCTAGGTTTAATGAGTTTCGTGACTTGCTCAATAAACTCATTAACAACAAGCCCTCGGATTTCATCCCGCTTGAAAAAGCCTCTAACTCCGATGAGGGTGGACCCAAGGAGGATAAAGAGCAAAAAGAGAAGGAGGTGAAAGCAAATGATAAGCCTAAGTCATCTCCCAACTCGCATGAGGAAAAGGAAGAGTATCATGCCGTTCGGGGATGGTACTCTCCCGATCCAATTATCACTACCCGCATAAACCCTTTAGGTCCCCCACCTAAGCTCAATGCATTAGCTTTTGCTAGTTGGCAACGCTCAATGAAATCTCATGTCAACAGTGCCTCCATCGAGCTTTGGAGGATTATTGAAGAAGGATACATTGTGGAGGATCCAAGCAACATGACCAAGAGAGAGTTCGCCGAAAAGCAACTAAACGCTTCCGCTCTCCATATGATTGAACTCTCCTTGAGCGACACCGACAAGCATCATGTTCTACATGCCACCACAGCCAAAGAAGCTTGGGATTGTCTTGAGCGTGCCTTCCTTGGAAATGAAAGCATGAAGAGAAATAGATATGAATCTTTGAGCAATGCCGCCGAAGTTTTCTACATGCTTGACAACGAGACCCATGAAGAGATGTATGGTAGACTCAAGACTCTTGCCAAAGCCTTTTATGATGTGGGAGCAACATATGTTGATGATGCTTGGGTCAAGAGGAAGTATGAGAATGCTCTCTTGCCCTCGGAGCCAATGGAGTTGAAGTCTATTCAAGGAAGATACAACTACCTTCAATTGTCTTCCCATGAAGTTATGCAAGAAGTTCAAGCCTCCAAGGTTGCCACCAAGAATGCCGAAGATAACCGTGCTAGGGCCATGGGAATGAGACAAGGTCCCTCTCTTGCCTTGAAGGCCAAGGTGACTTGCCTAGATGCCAATGATGAAGTTGAAGCTTGTCCTGGCAACATTGCTCCACATGATCTTGAGCAATCCCTCAATGGTCACATTGCACTTGCCACAAGAGTGTTTTGGAATGACCCGGCTAGTGCTAAAGCTCGTGTTGATCGAGATAACAACACAAGTGGCAAGAAAGAGCTTGCCTCAAGGACAAAGACATGCTACAATTGTCATGACAAGAACCACTACATAAGAGAGTGCCCTTAAACCGTGATCAAAATGGTGGAAAGCTTATCCCAAAGGATCACTCCAAGTTGATTCAAAAGAAGCCCGCAAGACCAAGAAAGCCCTTCTTCAAGAAGGCACCGAGAATTGTGTTGGTGGCACAAGAGGAATATGCCACAAGTGATTCCGAAGATGAAGATGCACCTAACAAAGAGGTAGCCGCATTGGCTATTGTCTCCACTTCATCATCATCTCTCTTTGAATCCCCCAATGAGAACCTCTCCATCAACACCGCTCGTTGCCTCATGGCTCATGTCACCGAGGTATCATCCCCTTCTCCTAAGACTATGCATGATCAATCTAGTCTTGAGATTAAGAAGGAACTAGTTGCCTTCGATACTTTTGTGACTAACTTGCAAGGTGAGGCCAAGGAACATGTTGAGTCTCTCATGAGACAACTATGTGCGGCCGAAGAACTTCTTCAAGAAAAGAGTAAGATTGAGAGAGAGGATTCTCTCACCATTGCTTCCTTGAATGCTTCCATAGCATCCTTAAATAGCTCTCTTGATGAAGAAAGTGAATATAGAACCACTCTAGAGGAAAGACTTGAATCTCTTGATGCTAAAAATGATGAAATCATTAGTAAAATCATTAAGGATAGAGATCATGTTTTTGCCAAATATAAAGTGATTAAAAAAGAGAAAGTTGAACTTGGGGTTGCAAATACTATACTTCTTGAGGATATGGAGAATCTTGATAAAGCTCACAAGGGTTTGAAAACGACCCACTCCATCCTTGTTAAGTCACATGAGCAACTCCAAACTCAACTCTCTAAAACTTGCTCAACTAGCATAACCATTCTTCCTCGTGTTCATGAAAATGTCATTGAAGAAAATGCTAGGTTAAAGGTGGATCATGCTAAGACCTCTATTCCTAAAGGTAACGATAAGGGTTTTGCTTATTTGTTTGAGCTAAAACCACACAAAGGAAAGGAAGGTCTTGGGTATGTGGCCGAGGAAAAGAAGAAGGTGAGCAACACCAAGGAGAACAAGACCAAGCCGGCACAAGCTAAGACTAACATTGCGAGTGGTAATGCCACTAGGGGCAAGACCACTCGTAGTGACTTTGCGGGGCATAACAATCCCAACTACATTCTTTATGTTGATTATTATAGTGATGTTTATGCAAAATATGTTGGTCCTTATGATGGTTACATTGACTATTCTATTTGGGTTCCTAAGACCCTTGTTGCTAACCGAAAGGGACCCATTGAAAAATGGGTACCTAAATGCAAGAAATGATTTCTTGTAGGACTATGCTTCCGGTGGATCTAAATGGGTGATTGATAGTGGATGCACTAGTCATATGACCGGAAGCAAGGAGATCATGACGGAGTTGAGACCAAATTTAAATCACTCAACCGTCTCTTATGGTGACAAGTCCAAAGCCGAGGTAAAGAGTCTTGGCAAGGTGGTAGTTGCAAGGGATATCACCCTTGTAAATGTAATGCTTGTTGAGTCTCTAGGTTACAATCTTATGTCCGTTCGTGCTCTTAATAAGATGAACTTTGATGTCTATTTTACTCTTGATATGGTGGTACTCTTGAGGAGCAAGACTCTAAAGGTCATGTTCGTTGGGCATGTTGAAAATGAGTTGTTTGTGGTAGACTTTTCGGGGTCAACCAACACTCAAGCAATATGCCTATTCGGAAAGGCCGACGTGGGGTGGTTGTGGCATCGCCGCTTGTCCCATGTTAATATGAGAACTTTGCAAAGTCTTCACAAGGGTGGCCACATTCTTGGACTAAATGAGAATGTTTCTTTTTCTAGAGATCGTCTTTGTAGGGCTTGTGTTGAAGGAAAGATGCATGATTCTCCCCACCCAAGCAAGACCATCATCTCATCATCAAGGGTATTGGAACTTCTTCATGTTGATCTTTTTGGTGCCGTACCTCAACCTAGCCTTGGTGGGAAGAAATATTGTTTGGTGATTGTCGATGACTATTCAAGATTCACTTGGGTTTTCTTCTTCAAGACGAAGGATGAAACTCAACAAACCATCATCGATTTCTCCAATGAAGTTTAACGTCAACACAATCTTCCCATATTGGCCATTAGAAGTGACAATGGCTCCGAGTTCAAGAACTACACCCTAAATGAGTTTCTTAGCGACGAGGGAATTCGACATCAATACTCCGCCGCATATACTCCTCAACAAAACGTGTAGCCGATAGGAAGAACCGGACTCTTATGGATATGGCTAGGTCCATGTTGGCGGAGTTTAAGTCTCCACTCTTCTTGTGGGCCGAAGCTATCTCCACGGCGTGTCACTCCTCCAACCGGTTATTCTTTCGCAAAGGGAAGAAGGAAACTCCATATGAAATGCTTACCGGCAACAAGCCCAACATCTCCTACTATCGAGTCTTTGGTTGTAAGTGTTTCTACAAAATCAAAGGTGTACATCTTTCTAAGTTTGAAGTTAAAGCCTTAGAAGGTGTTCTTGTTGGGTATGGTGCAAACTCTCACACTTATAGAGTCTATGACAAATCCTTAGGGAGAGTTGTAGAATCTTGTAGTGTGAGGTTTGATGAGAATGACGGCTCCCAAGTGGCGCAATTTCATGTTTGTGATGTAGATAACGAGGAACCTCAAGATGCAATACAAAGGATGGGTGTTGGATTTCATCGCCCCATCGAGATTCATCATGAGCCTCCTCAAGGAAGTACAAGCTCCACTCAAGTGGAGATTCCATCATCACAAGTTGAAGTGGCACCCTCTATGGAAGCAAATGAGACACCTATCCAAGAACAAGATCAAGTTCCTCCTCAAGTTGACCAAGAGGTCTCACAAGATTCAAGAACTCCTATTCTCAACCCTAGTCAAGATCAAGAGCAAGAGCATCCATCTTCTCCCATCATTGAAAATGTGCAACAAGATGGCAATGCTCATCAAGACCGTCAAGACGGGGACTCAAATGATCTAGGTGATCAAGCCGAAATCCCACGCATCAATGGGGATATCGAAACCCGTCGTCAAGAAAGAGTCAAGAGAAACTTGGAAATCAAGTGTCACAAGCTTGAAGCCATCATTGGTGATGTATCTCGCAAGGTTTCCACAAGAAGTCAATTGGCAAGCTTTAGTGAACATCAAGCTCATATCTCTATGATTGAACCAAAGAAGGTATTTGAAGCACTTGAAGATCCGGATTGGTTGGAAGCCATGCATGAAGAACTCAACAACTTCAAGCGCAACAAAGTATGGAATCTAGTAGAAAAGCCAAAGGATTGCCGCAATGTTATTGGCACCAAGTGGATATTCAAGAACAAGCAAGATGAGCATGGATTGGTTGTAAGGAACAAGGCGAGATTGGTAGCTCAAGGGTACTCTCAAGTTGAAGGCATTGATTTTGGAGAGACCTATGCTCCCGTGGCTCGTCTTGAGTCCATCCGTATCCTACTTGCCTATGCATCTCATTTTAATTTTAAGTTGCAACAAATGGATGTGAAGAGTGCATTTCTTAATGGTCCCTTAAAGGAGTTGGTATATGTAAAGCAACCTCCGGGATTTGAGGACCCACACTTCCCAAACCATGTCTACAAGCTTGATAAGGCCCTCTATGGTCTCAAACAAGCACCTCGAGCTTGGTATGAGCACCTAAGAGAGCTATTGCTAGACCGTGGCTTTGAAGTGGGGCAAATCGATCCCACTCTCTTCACAAAGAGGGTAAAAGGGGAGCTCTTCATATGTCAACTTTATGTTGATGATATTATCTTTGGCTCATCTAACAAAGCTTTCAATGATGAATTTTCAAAGCTTATGACGGATAGGTTCGAGATGTCCATGATGGGAGAGTTGAAATTCTTTCTTGGTTTTGAAATCAAGCAATCAAGTGGAGGGACTTTCATCTCTCAAGCCAAATACATCCAAGAAATGCTCAAGAGGTTCAAGATGCAAGATGCAAAAGAGAAGAGGTTTCCTATGGACACCAAATGCCATCTTGAACTTAGTCCAAAGGGTAAAGATGTCGATCAAAAACTCTATCGCTCTATGATTGGTTCTTTGCTTTATCTTTGTGCATCTAGACCCGATATTGTGTTGAGTGTAGGAGTGTGTGCAAGGTATCAAGCGGCTCCTAAAGAAAGTCACTTGATAGCGGTGAATCGAATCTTCCGATATTTGGTTTATACCCCAAGGTTTGGTTTGTGGTATCCTAGGGGGTCCAACTTCTCTCTTGCCGGTTACACGAATTCGGATTGGGCCGGTTGCAAGGATGATAGGAAGTCTACTTCCGGTGCATGTCAATTCCTTGGGAAATCTTTGGTGAGTTGGTCCTCCAAGAAGCAAAATTGCATATCCTTATCTACCACCGAAGCCGAGTATGTGGCGGCCGCTAGTGCTTGCACTCAATTACTTTGGATGAGGCAAACTTTAAAGGAATACGGTGTCCTTTGTGACAAAGTGCCTCTTTTATGTGACAATGAAAGTGCTATCAAGATTGGTCAGAACCCCGTGGAGCACTCAAGAACGAAGCATATTGAGATTCGCTATCATTTTATTCGAGATCACATCAACCGGGGTGATATTGAGCTTGGTTATATTCCAACGAAGATTCAACTTGCCGATATGTTCACCAAGCCACTTGACGAAGCACGGTTCACCTTTTTGAGGCATGAGCTAAATATCGTGGATTCTAGGAGCATTGGTTGACTACCTTGCATGCACACCTCTATCTCAACTTTCTATTTTGGTCTAGGTGTAGGCATGGACATAGGGGGAGTGCGGTCCTAATCTATTGGACTTTCCCTCCCCCCATTATGCCAATAGTAAGAATTGTTTTCGTCTCCTTTTGTTCATTCTTATGAATTGCGAGCTTAAATGTTGAGTAATGGCGGTGAACCCAAGATATATCTTCGCGGTATCACACCACATAATCTCATACATGGTGGCCTTGGCCACCAACTTCTTCGTTGTGAAGAATTGATACTCTTGTGGTGTTATCTTGTTTTTCTTTGTTTCATTCTTGCTCTTATGGAAAATGCACTCAAGCGTTGCTTCTTAATGTCGCTTTTGTTGTTTCTTACCAAACTTGAGTGCATGGTACCATCTCCAGTGACCATTTGTCTTATCCCAGGCCTACCTCATCTTAAAAACTGCTCCTCTTGCCTTTGCATGTCCAAAACACATTAAAACCTGGAATTTGGAGTCGGTGGGGCCGGAAACTCCGGCCTTCCAGGCCGGAGATTCCGGTCTGACTGAAGTTTCCGCCCCTAGAACCGGAATCTCTGGCCAGGGCCGGAGACTCCGGTGTCTAGGGCCGGAAACTCCGGTCTGGGCAGTTTCGCTGGGATCTTCAAAGGGGATCGGGGTGAGGAGTTGTGGAACAACTCCCCACACACCCCCGACCCCCACTCCTCCCCCAGCCGCCGCCGCCTCCAAGGACCACTCCGGCCGCTCCCCGCCGCCGGAATCCGCCGTGCCACCGGCCCCTCCTCCGTACAAGTGCTAGGGATCCTTCTCCCTCGCATTTGACCTCCACCATGTCGGGTAAAGGCTTTCTTCTCTCTCTCTCTAGGTTTTCACTCTAGATCTTGTTTTGAGAGAAGTTCTGCCTGTGCTGCATGGTGTAGAACCCTAGTGTTGGCATTTCAATCCCTAGAAATTAGTTGTGCTCAATTTTTCCTTAGATTTGACCTAGATTGCAGTTTTCCTGCCACAGGGCGGAAACTCCGGCCCCTCCTGCACCGGAATCTCCGGTGTGGACCGGAATATCCGCCCCTGTGGCCGGAAACTCCGGCCTAGCTCATATCTGAGAGAAATTCTGACACTTTTAATTTTCTTCTTTTGGCTTTCTTGGACATGCAAACTTATCTCCATGCTATCCTTGTACTCTCTGTTTCACAGGTCATAGAAAAAAGGTGGTCACTCGGAATCCGCTCCTTGCCTCAAGTAAAGAAAGAGCTCAAAAAAGGAACAATCTTATATTTGATAGCAGCAGTGGCCGCATGAGACAACAAAGCACTATTGATGAGGAAGCCACTAGACAAGCTGAACTTGGTGGTTTTGATAATGAAGAAGAGGCCGAGCAAGCCCATTTTGACTATTTGACCACTGTTCTGGGTATGGGAAAGCCTGAGTTCCGTCGTATGAGGTCACAACAGTTCTATGACTTGCCTCCCAACACCACCAACCCCAATTTCCCTAGGAGGGAGCAGCAGCTGATTATGCAGGAGATTTATGCCCGGATTGAGAAGCACGCAGTCTGTGAACAGAAGATTCTGGATCTTGAGGCGCTGAACAAGAAAGCATACTTTCGGGAGGCTGTTTGGATTGCTAGGAAGCTTGGTCTGGAAAAACTCATCTCTTACACTCAGCAGGATTATGATATTCAGCTTGTGCAGCAGTTCTTTGCCACGGTGGTGTTTGACAATGATGAGGATGTCACTATGACGTGGATGACTGGACCTATCAAGTGCACCTCCAACTTTGTGGAGTTTGCGACAGCTCTGGGCTATGAATTCAAGGGGGCCACTACTCCAGTTGGGATGAGGATGCATGTGGAAGGGACTGCATATAACAAGAGCCGTTTGCGCCCTCTTTACTCCGTTGCTTCTTCTGTGGGCTCTAATCAAGACCTCCTTCCCACCTTCAACATCTTCCTCCGCATGGTTCGGCTCAACCTTGCTCCTCAAGCCGGGAATGTGGATGCTATTCGAGGAGGCCTTGTCAACCTACTCTACCATGCTTACAGGGTCCTTCAAGCCGGTCCGGAGTGCCGTGGCCAAGAGGTGGATGTCATGGATTTCATTAAGTGCGAGATGCATTGGGCCATTTTCGAGCACAAGAATCCACTCTATGCTCCCTATGTGATGAAGCTCATTCTCTCCAAAGTGCCCACACTTGATCGCTCTACCTTCATCAAGCATGCCAAGGGTACTCTCCATATTCTCTCCAAGCACACAAAGCAAGCTTCATCCTCTCATGCACCTCCTCCACAAACTAGTGATGAAGAGGAAATTCCCTTACCTAAGAGGAGAAGTAAGAATGCCGATCCCCCCACTAGTCTTCAAGGGAAGGCCAAGGTAAACGCAGTATTTCGCAAGCTCTCTTGGTGGAAGAGGAAACTGCTATGCATGGATGTTGCCATTCACAAGGAGAATCATGGGTCATATGTGAGAGAGAAACACATTTTGAGCAACCAAAATTTGATGATCAAGGAGATGCGCAAAATGAACAATGGAAATGTTACTCCTCCTCCGGAAGAAGATGAAGCTGGCATTCCCATCATTTCCTCATCTTCGTCTGACACGGTCCCTCTTGAGCAATGGAATCAGGATGTCTTTCCTTGGGCTGATTTTTCGGATGTGACCTCCTTTCCTACCTCGTCTCACAACCACGGCAAGGCTCCCATGAACCTCTCCGATGAGGACTACGACAACGAAGGAGATGACGACATGGATGAAGACACCGAGTGATCTTCATGGGCCCGTTAGTTATGCTCTTTTCCCCTTTTTGGTGTCTCGGTGCCAAAGGGGGAGAAGTAGTTCTATTAGGTTCTCTCCGGGATTTGCATGGGTTGGGACACAAGCATGTGCCTCTATCATTTTATTGCGCTTGTGTCCTTGTTATGTTATTTGAATTTCGAACTCATTTGCCTTCTCTTTGTCATGAACTATGTGTGTGTAAGACATTTGGATTTCTTATATTATGTGGTTGAGACTACTATTGTGCCTTGATTATATGGGGTTAATATCTTCAGTTTTATGCACAAGGTATGGTTAATCTCCTAACACTCAACCCATACTATACTATGTCTTATTTGTGAAATGTGTTGCCTACTTATCATGCTTGCAAATTGTTGTTCGAATTTGCCTCTATATGTGTGCACGTGCAGTCCAAAGCAAATATTCTTGATGCACACATCTGGGGGGAGCTCTTTCAACTATCATTACATGTTAGTGAAATTACTGTTATTGCAAAATCCATATGTTGTCATCTAACACCAAAAAGGGGGAGATTGAAAGAACATTTCTATGATCTCTGTGTTTTGTGTGTTAGTTAACAACATGTGGATGTATTAAGTTGGTGTTAAGTAATGCAGGATAATCTAGGAACTCTTCAGTTGCATCAGCACCAAAAGAGGAGAAAAAAGAGACAGCACTGAAAGTGTGCTCAGCCCCTGGTGGGGGCCGGAGTTTCCGGTCCAGGGGGCCGGAGTTTCCGGCCCTGCCTGAAGTTTCCGGTCCCTGAGGACCGGAATCTTCTCCGTTGCTCGGTTGCCGAAGTTGTGCTCAGCCCCTGGTGGGGGCGGAGTTTCCGGTCCCATGGACCGGAGTTTCCGCCCCAGGCCAAAGTTTCCGGCCTCGTGTATCTCGAAGATGTCCAAGTTCAGATTGAAGATCTGGTGTTCAGCCCCTGGTGGCCCCCGGAGTTTCCGGCCTCCCTAGGCCGGAGTTTCCGCCCTGGCCGGAGTTTCCGGCCACTAGGGCCGGAGTTTCCGGCCTGGGTTTTGGCTGCAACGGTTACATCTTTGGAGGGGTATAAATACCCCTCCTCCTTCCTCCAGAAAAGTGCTTGACCTAGAAAAGGAGGAGCTCCATTGTTGCAAGCCAAGAATCTCAAGATCTCCCAATCCCCCCATCCAAACTCGTTGATCTTTGGAGGATTGAAGGAGAAGGCCCCGATCTACATCTTCACCGAGTCGTTCTTCATTTCCCCCTCATTCATTTGAGGGAACACTTGCTAGGGCTTCCACTAGGAAACCTAGCCCATTGTTGTACTTACCTATTGTCTTTGTGACAGATTGTAGCTGTTCGGGAGCCCCCAAGCCCTTTGTGGGTCGTGCCCCGAATCGTTGTTGTAAAGGCTCCGGATTCCGCCTCGAAGGATTCCGATAGTGGAAAGTGGACCAAACCTTTGTGGTGCGGTTCACCGGAGATTAGGGTGAGGCCTTTGTGGCCGTTGAACCATTGTGTTGGTTCACACCTCTCCAACGAGACGTACTCCCATTCAAGGGAGGAACTCGGGAATACATCCTTGTCGTCTCGTGTCTTCACTTCGGTTACTTCTATCCTTATTTATTGCCTTATTATATCTTGCTTAGTTGCTAGCTTGTCATATAGGAAATTCACCTTAGTTGCATATCTAGTGAATTTCAAGCCTAATTTGAAAAAGAACTAAAATTTGAATTAGCACCTATTCACCCCCCCTCTAGGTGTCATACCGATCCTTTCATCAACTTTTAGAGATTTGAACGTGTTCACGAACGTGAAGAAGCGCACCGTGTCTCTATAGCATATTTACGCACATGCTATTCACAGCTAGGAGGTAAAGCACAATCTCTATTGCACTGGAGTTCGCTATCTAGAAATCGTAGATATTCGTAATCCTGAAGTAGATGTCACACAACTTCTTTAACTGAGTTTCCAGACAGGTATGCTCCCCATGTGAATGGTCCGGAACTTTCTAAGCTGTCTGAACCGCTCAAGACTCAATTCATCTTTGAAGTGACCTCTGATCGCATCAATCACGACATATGGCTCCATGTGTTGAAACAACTTTCAGCTCAGGTGCTAGGCATACGCTCATGACGATCGTCACTTCCATGAACATGTCATGATGCTTACGGAACTCATCATCTTGCTCCTTGCTATCAGAATCATCTGGTCTAACTCCTAACTAATGTTCTAGCACATATAGGATGTTTGTTGTGTTTGGAGAATGTTTCTAAAACCAATGCACCAGCTGATGAAGTTGGACCCGTCGGCTTCCAAGGTAGAATCCGAGCTCTTGAAGAAGTAACCGAAGCGTAGTTCCGTAGTCTCCAGATGTGATCGCAAAAGAGGTAAGATAAGTTTATAATATATAGGTGAGTTTTAGTTCTATAATCTCATTATCAAAAACATACCACACCAAGATTATTATCCCTAAAAAATAATAATGGCGATTACACGACCCTCATCCACCACACTACCCCCGATCATCACGGCCGGCAGCACAGCTTCAAAGGTGGACATAACATGTCGATCACAACAACTTTGTGACTCGTGCTCGATCTTTCGATCTTCCCGTGTTCCGAGGCCATACCTCTGAGTATGCTAGGCTCGCCAATCAAACCTCGAAGACCTGCGCGTGCAACATGGCTTACACCCACTGTATGCGAACGACGAGATGTGTGACACCCGATCATCACGGCCTGCCTCATAACGTAGAACTTTCTTGGTGGTGCGCAACGAGGGAGAACACAATTTTGGTATTTGTTAGGGATCATCCTATTTATGACGCTACCGTTGTATATCTAGCATATAAGCAATCAATAGGATGCACACACAACAGCACACAATAATGATGCAATGAAGTGCGATGTGACATGGTCGATGCGCCTGGACCTTCATGGCGCCATGTGCCTGGCCCCCGGCGCCCTGGCATGGCTCCGAGTCTACAGAGCCCTCCATTGCCTCCGACAGTACGAGTAATATCAAAACTTACCGTAACCATGTCACATGAAATAACGCCTCTGCAAAACAAAGTTAGACGCCTCTAGCTTTATCTAGTTTTGCAAGTTTTACGTGGCAAATAGGCTTATTCGTAAGAGAATCGCTTCCCTACCTACGAACTTTGTACCACAACGTCGATCGTATAATTGCATGTTTAAGCATCCCTTTCGGGCCCTCCATTGAAAATGCTTTGCCGACTAGAGAGAGAGAAACAGGCACCCGCCAGCCACGGATACGGTGCAAGCCGTATGTCAGTAGTGGAACCAGTCTCGCGTAAGCGTACGCGTAAAGTCGGTCCGGGCCGCTTCATCAACTCAATACCGAAGGCATCGCAAGTGCACGCTAGAGGGTAGCAAATATAAGAAAGACGCCCTCATTCAACATGAGTTCTAACCGTACCAGCAGTACTACGCATAGATCGGCTCTGATACCACTGAAGGGGTTACGGTGCAGAAAACAATAATTTTCTAGCGAACGAAACCCTAACTAGCCAGGATCTATCTATCTAGTACATGCGATAACGGTGGCGGAACGGGTTACATTACCTCCATGTAGACCGATAGCGGGGATTACGCTCCCGCACAAGCGTTGACGATGAAGTCGTACGTAGCCGACCTCGAGGTCGCGGAGAACTTGCCGCGATGTCGGAGTCGATGACGCCGGGGTGTCGACGATGATCCGCGTCGACGGACGTCGGGCGGAAGAAGGCAGAGCGCCAGCACCGGGGCTGGTGCGCCGGCAGCAGAGGGGGGGAGGCGCGGCGGCTGCAGGGGGCGAGACGACGTCGCCCAAGCTCCTCAATAGAGTAGCCTCCGAGCACTCGCAAACATACGGAGCCTAGCGACAACTCCCGATCATTCAGATCCAGCTGAAATCGCAGGAGTAGATCTTATCTGGAATCCCGCAGAGCAACGGCGCTCTGCGGTATGGCTTAGGTGGAGAGAGACCCCCTTTCTCAGCTCGGCGCGGCTCCAACTTGGGAACCACGAGATCGAGAGAGAAATTGGGAATTAATTGAATTTCCTATGTATTAAATCAATTAATATGCCTTGCTATATAAAGGGGGAAGGGGGTGTGCAAACCCCTTGGCTCCCCCATGTGGGACTAAACAAAGGACATGGGAGGGGGGGTTCGGCCCCCACATGGGCTGGCCGAACCAGACAATGGGGCTCACCCCCCTTTGAGGTGCGGCTCCCCCTCTTGGGCCCTCTTAGGGCCCATATAGGTGGGAGCCCCCTTTTTTCTTTATTTAATTAATATTAAATTAATATAAAAATCCCATTAATTCATAATTAATATATTTATATATAATTCAATATCCCGTGACTCCGAAAACTCTTTCGGACCACCCGAACAACTTTCGGACATTCCTGGAACCATTCCAGACCTCTCCGGAACTCCTTCCGGACCACCGGAACTCTTTCCGGATCATTTCTTTCTCTCCAACAAAAACCTATAAAATTCCAGAACCTATCTCCTAGCGTCGCTAAGACCTTAAGTTTGTTACGCTACGGTTCGGGAACACTCCAGACATGGTCGAGACACTCCGCTCACCAATGATCGTCAGGGATACCTGGAAATATATGACGACCCCTGTGCATTCCACGAATATCGTCGTTGAACCATAAGTATGATATTCATTCCCTTTGTCTCTGCGATACTACCTTGTCCGAGATATGATCGTAGACACACCGATGCCTTTGCTGTATCTCGTTACCGACGAAGGTTATTAACTCGTCTGCGATATTACATTTCCATGACCTAGTCATAAGCTGCAGCTATATAGATGCAATATCACCGAGTGGGCCCAGAGTATCTTTCCATTACAAGAATGAACAAATCCCGCTCTTGATCCTTACGTCTCGATGCTCTTTCGGAATACCCAAGATGGACACCGTTATTGTCATGCTATATAAGACACAGCGTTTGATGCTCTCAAAGCACTCCTACGAAGCAACAATAAGTACGGTCTCACGGTCTAAGGAATAAGCTATCATACTCTTATCTATTGCAAATGACAAACATCGTAATACGATCTTATTGCAATACTTTGCGTATGTCCACCACCTTATTCAACTAACAAGATGACCCCATTGTCAACCGACGTCATTGTCCTTGATCGGGAATCTCGATCAACTGTTGCCCAATGGACTAGCTTATATAGAGGCTTGCTAGGGACCTGGTTGTCTATGTATCACACTTGTATTAATAATTCCGATTAATACAGTTATAGCATAATACACAAACCTATTATAAACTTATGAGATAACGCAATAAATACTACTTATTTATTTGCCTCTAGGGCATATCTCCTTCAGGTAGACCTCGATGAAATCGTTGATCCTGAACTCGAGATTCCGAGTGGCGCAACGGAAGCAATTCCGGAAACGTCCTCCGTGGAAGGAGTGGGAGAAACTGTCGAGGAAGATGTTCTACCTCGTAGGTCTGGTAGATCTCGGATCCCACCAGAATGGTATGGCAACATGGTTTGCACCGTCATGCTAGTCGAGCAAGACGAACCTACGAACTACAAGGAGGCGATGGAGAGTCTAGAGTCTGAGAAATGGCTTGAAGCCATGAAATCCGAAATAGGATCCATGTATGATAACAAAGTGTGGACTTTGGTGGATATTCCCGAAGGGCGTGACGTGGGGCTACCTTGCGGGTAGCCCACGGTGAGGCTACCTGGGCCGCGCCAAGGATGGAAAGGCCCGCAGAAGGCCCACTCGGGGTATCTCATATCCTAGTCCAACTCGGTTAGGGCTTGTAACCTACCATATCTGTACCAACCACCCGAGACCTGGCTGCCTATAAAGCCAGGAGGGTTGCCCGTCCTAGAGGACACGCTCACGTTCAGAACCACAAACCCTAGCGAGATCGCAATCTCGCCATTGTAATCGCTACTCGCATCAATAACCAGACAAGCAGGAGTAGGGTGTTATCCTCCGGGAGCCTGAACCTGGGTAAACCTCGCTTGTCAGCCGTCGTGATCACCTTGCACTCTCCTCTCTCCCCATCAATCAACCCGGGGTGTACAACCCTGGGACTTGCCGAGTTAACCCCTCGTCAGGGCGCAAGGCCGTCGAGAATAAGTGGATCTTTAAGAAGAAGACTGATGCTGATGGTAATGTGACCGTCTATAAAGCTCGGCTTGTCGCAAAGGGTTTCCGACAAGTTCATGGAATTGACTACGATAAAACTTTTTCACCGGTAGCGATGCTTAAGTCTATTCGGATTTTGTTAGCGGTAGCTGCCTACTATGATTATGAAATCTGGCAGATGGACGTCAAAACGGCCTTCCTGAATGGAAACATTGAGGAAGTGTTGGGGATATATCAACTAGGGGTATAACCAGCATGGATCAATCCGGCTAGTCCAGGGTGGCCCAAGGGTGGTAAGGCCAAGGCCTGCCGGGCGGCCCAGATAGCTGACGTGCAAGGAAGTAGGCGGACGGTCCAAGGAAGGCAGAAGGCCTAAAGCCCATCAAGCCACCGAGCCCAAGACGGAAGGCGGCAACTAAGCCGGCTAGGTCTAGGACTCTGATTACTTGCCGGACAAGTACTTGCCTTGTATCCTGGGGTCTGGCCGCCTATATAAGCCGGCCACCAGGAAGCCTTTAGGGCACGCTTCAATACGCATCATACACATTGTAACCTGTTCACGGCTATTGCCTCATAGTGAATTATAGCAGCACGTAGGATCCCGCCACCGCTGTGGGATCCGAAGCTGGGTAAACTCGCCGTGTTCAATCCCGACCTCGACGACACCAACCTTCTTCCCCACAATCCATACTTAGGCTAGAGGACCCCCGTCTCCTATCAAATATGCCGATACCACGACAGTTGGCGCCCACCGTGGGGCATAAGGTTCCTGGCGTCACGTTCCAGGCGGGAACACTTGGCGGCGTGGGCAAGCAGATCGCCGTCGGTCGCGTCACAAGGTATGACGGCCATAGCTACGTCAACTCGGATGAGTCCTGGCTCCCGGCGGACGACTACCTTATCGGATGCGCAATCATGACGATCGGAGGGATCGACGTCTTCATCGGGTACACGCCAGAAGCGTACGGCCTACCGCGTTTCTACAACCCCACCCACCAACCCTTCGACCAAGCAGTCGACCGGCAAGATGGATCTGAATCCGCCTTCTCCCAGGAGTCGGCCGAATCTGATTTCCACTTCGTCGGAGTTGTCGGACTGGGATCCGACTCCCAGCCGCAAAACAACGATCCTGAGTCAATCCTCCCTGCTCTGCAGGAGGATGCGATGTCAGATGCCGGATCCAGATCTACCGTTCAAGTCAACATAGACTCTGACTCCGATGATGATGCTAGTATCTCCGAAGAGAAGATCAAAACCCGCTTTTCCAGTGGAAATCCGGCTCCCTCAGAGGGCACAGCGGATACAGACATGCCTGACAAGCTGGCTATGATGGTTGTTGTCGGTCACGAGACAACCCCAATTACTTCGGAAGCACAAATCAAGCCGGCGGAAGAAGCCGGAGACACCACTGCCGGCCAACTCATTGAAAGTTCCGACAGAAAGGCGGCAGCAGCAAACCCACGGATTTGCTCTCCGTCATCAAAGAAGTAGACGAGATCATGAATACTCCGGTGAACAAAAACACCCCACTCGACGAAGTGGAAGAGCTTAGGCTTAACATGCTTAAGCACTCTGACTTCCTGCGAAAAAGAGAGGAGCACGTTGAGAGCCTTGCGAAGAAGATCAAGAAAGAGCAGGAGAAGATGTCGGCCAAAACAAGCCGGCAACTCTTCGAGGAGAAAAGGTCATCAAAAAACCGCCGTGGAAAAGAGCCGCCTACGCAAGCAACGACAGCGGCTCAGGACCTAGGGTTCGATTGGCGTACGGCACCACAGCGAGTGGATAGAAGGGGGGGATGTTGTCTTCTGCACCCCTATCCTCAACGCGGCTGCCGCGTTAGATACCCTGGATGACAACACTTACACGGCGGAAGAAAAGTTGGCCAACGCAAGACACTTCGTAAGCAAGGCCCTAGAACAACAAGCTCGCGCTGATTCCTACGGCCACATGGCGGATGCCCGCGGGGGAGACCTAGAGTCTAAGTCGGGCAAGTGCAAAGCTGCACCCGGCGCCGACCCCGAAGGCCCGTCTGGCTCCAGTAGCCAGGGCGACAAAAGGAAGGCAACGCCACCTCAAAAGAAGGCACCGCCGCCAAAGCCAAGGCGGGACGAGAATTCAAGGACGGGAAGCAGAGGAGACCTACCACCTCCACCCCAGCCAAGACGCGACAATGGCGGTAGCCGGAACAACAGGCAGCCGCCTAGAAAAGATGCCGGCAACGACCCTCCAAGGAGAGGCCGCAGCCGGTCTCCACAGCGTAGCACTGGCAGCAAGAGGAGAGAGGAGGTAGAAGGGCCCAGGCGCAGCATAAGCCGGGCGGCGCAGGACGAGCCGGACGCAAACAGAGGCGCACGGCAGCTCGATCCAAAAGACGCACGACACCGCCTACAAGACATAGCAAGGGGAAAGGAGCCGCTATACTCTGGACCAAAGTGCTTCGGTGACGCCATCCGCAGAGAGCCTTTCCCTAAGGACATGACATCAGTGTCAAAAAACTGTTCTAGGTATAACGGCCTCGTTAAGCCGGACTCATGGCTATCCGACTATGCCATGGCCATAGAGATTGCCGGCGGGAGCAGCCATATTGCCGTCCGCTACCTACCTCTCATGTTGGAAGGCACGGCAAGAGCTTGGATCGACAACCTTCCTGAAAAGTCCATCCATAGCTGGTATGACATGGAAAAGGTTTTCTCCCAGCACTTCCAAGGAACATACAAGCGTCCAAATACCTACACGGATTTGCAACGCTGTATCCAAAAGCCGGACGAAACCATGACCGATTTTGTCAGCCGTTGGATATCCGAAAAAGCCAACTGTCATGGTGTTTCGGACGCACAGGCTATCCATGCCTTCTACACGGGCCTACAGAAGAAGTCCTTGCTCCGTCATAGGCTCGTCCGCGAGCAAATCACGGACCTTGGTGAGATGCTCAACCTAGCCGCCCAATACGCGGCGGCGGATGACGACGCCCGAGACGATGACCCAGACGTCAACATCATACCAAAGCGGAACAACAAGCGCAAGCAGGCGGCGGATGACAAAGCCGGACCTTCCAATGAGGTAGTCGTAGCGTTCCAAGGAAACGCCGGCAAAAAGAAGTGGAAAAATAAGAAAGATAGTCGCGAAGTCGGCTCAGGGCCTAAGGCGGCGCGAATCACTTATGAACAGGCAAAGCTTTTGCCGTGTCCCATCCACGCCTCATTGGGCAAGGTCAACCACATGCTTGGAGAGTGTCGTTTCATGGACGACTTCAAAAAGGATCCCACAGTCGGCTGGAAGTCAAAGAAGTCAAAGAAGAACGACAAGAAAGACAGCAAGGAGGATGAGGATGACGACGACATGTCTATCTCAAGCAAAGATGACGCAGCCGCCAAGAAAAAGAAGCCGTATCCGAAGATCAAAGAATCTCTTGTGTGCTTTGTCGGCACGCCTTCGGCTAAAGCGGATAAGGCGGAGATGCGCGAACTCAACGCGACAATGCCGGACGTCCCTCAGTACTTGAACTGGTCGGAGGCAACAATCACTTGGGACCGGTCCGACCACCCTGATCACGTCCCTCACCCAGGCAAGTACGTCCTTGTCGTCGACCCCATTGTCGACAACTTCAGACTCACAAAGGTACTTATGGATGGCGGCAGCAGCCTCAACATCCTGTACTACGACACACTAAGCCGCATGAACCTATCAGAGGATCAGCTGGATCACAGCAACCTCACCTTTCATGGCATAGTGCCCGGCAGGCAAGCAAAGTCAATGGGAAGCATCAGGCTGAAGGTAACTTTCGGACCAAAAGAGAACTACAGCTCAGAGTTCCTCCGGTTCGAAGTTGTCCCCTTCAAAAGCGTCTATCATGCAATCTTCGGACGACCGGCTTTCGCCAAGTTCATGGCAAGGCCATGCTACATATACAGCAAGCTTAAAATGCCGGGGGAAAACGGAACCATCACGGTTTCCGGCAACTTCAAGAAAGCCAAGGAGTGCGAGCGTGGCATGGCCGCCTTCGCAGAAGCCGACATCCACAAGGAAGAACTCGCGCTGCTCGGGGCGGATTCAGACAACTCCATGCCAAAGCCAAAGATGGATGTCAAAAAGACTTTCGAAGCTTCAGAAGACACCAAAAAGGCGGACCTCATCCCGGGTGACAAGTCTAAGCAAGTTGTCATCGGCTCCAACCTTGACAGCAAATAGGAAGGCGCGCTCGTCGAGTTCCTCTGTGAGAATCGTGACATCTTTGCATGGTCGCCTTCCGACATGCCTGGTGTACCGAGGGAACTTGCCGAGCACTCGCTCAACGTCATAAAAGGATCCAAGCCGGTGAAGCAAGCAACAAGACGCTTTGGAGATGAGAGACGCAAGGCTATAGGCAAGGAGATAAATAGGCTGAAGGCCGCCAATTTCATAAAAGAAGTTGTACACACCGATTGGGTGGCAAATCCTGTACTTGTCCCAAAGAAGAATAAAGAGCTGAGGATGTGTATTGACTATACCGGTGTTAACAAGTGCTGCCCAAAGGATCCCTTTGCGCTGCCCAGAATTGACCAAGTCGTAGACTCCACAGCAGGCTCCGAGCTGCTTTGTTTTCTGGACGCCTACTCAGGATACCACCAAATCGAGATGAGAGAGTCAGATCAGCTGAAAACATCTTTCACAACTCCATACGAAACTTTCTGCTACATTACAATGCCTTTCGGTTTGAAGAATGCAGGGGCAACATACCAGCGCTGTATGCAAAACTGCCTGCACGAACAGATCGGCCGCAATGTTCACGTCTATGTAGACGACATCGCGGTAATGTCAAAAAAGAAGGCAGATCTCCTAGAGGACTTGGAAGAAACTTTTCAGAATCTCCGGAGGTATCAGATGAAACTCAATCCCGCCAAGTGCTTTTTCGGCGTCCCAGCCGGCAAACTCCTCGGATTCATCGTCTCAGAACGAGGGATTGAGGTTAACCCGGAGAAGATCAAGGCCATCCAAAATATATCCAGACCTACTTGTCTGAAGGACGTGCAACGCCTAGCCGGATCGGCGGCAGCCGTCAGTCGTTTCATAAGCCGCTTAGGGGAAAAGGCAATGCCTCTCTACCGGCTATTGAAGAAATCCGACAACTTCGAGTGGACAGCAGAGGCAGATGCCGCCTTACAACAACTTAAGGAGGCCCTCACATCCGCTCCAATATTGGCAGCACCTCGATCACAGGAACCAATGCTGCTGTACATCGCGGCAACAGGAGTTGTTGTCAGCGTTGTCTTGGCTGTGGAAAGAAAGGAGAGCGAAGCCGCGGCGTGTGAGCAGCGACCGGTCTACTTCATCAGTGAAGTGTTCTCCGCCTCCAAGCAGAGGTATCCGCATTACCAAAAGCTGGCTTATGGCGTATTCTTCACAGCCAGAAAGCTTAGGCATTATTTCCAGGAACACACAGTGACAGTAGTTAGCAAGGCACCGTTGGGAGACATAATCAACAATGCAGAGGCAACGGGTCGAGTCGCCAAGTGGGGCATCGAACTCGCCGCCTTTGACATAGTCTACAAACCACGGACCGCCATTAAGTCTCAAGCGCTAGCCGACTTTGTCGCCGACTGGACAGAGGCCATGGAGGAAACGACACTCCCCGAATCAGAATATTGGGTCATGCACTTTGACGGATCAAAGATGCTCAAAGGCTCGGGGGCTGGTGTCGTTCTACGCACGCCTAAAGGTGACAAGCTTAGCTACGTGTTACAAATACATTTCACAGCAACCAACAATGTTGCCAAGTACGAAGCCTTGCTTCATGGGTTACACGTGGCAAACGACCTAGGCGTCAAAAGAATCCTCTGTTATGGCGACTCAGATCTGGTCGCGCAGCAAGTAAGCGGAACATGGGATGCGAAAAGCGCAACAAAGGCAGCCTACAGAGCCAAAGTTGACGAATTTGCAAAAAACTTCGTAGGCTACGAAGTCCGACATGTTCCAAGAGCCGAGAATGAGGCGGCAGACACACTTGCAAGACTGGGATCGGAACACAAAAAGGTACCAAAAGATATCTTCCTGGAGCAATTGCACAAGCCATCCATTAAAGGCGCCGATTTGATGGACCCCGACTCAGAAGAACCGGTAGAAGCGGCAAGTCTCGCTGTCTACTTAACACAGCCGGATTGGACAGTCCCATACCTCGATTTTCTAATCGACCAAAAGCTACCGGAAGACGATGAGGTGCTAAAGAGGCAAATCATAAGGCGAGCCAAGGCATTCACGATAATACAAGGCGAGCTATACAAGCGAAGCACTTGCGGCATCTATCAGCGGTGCATACAGCCGGAAGAAGGCCGGGAAATTCTGAAGGACATACATGTTGGCGCCTGCGGGCATCATGCTTCCGCTAGGTCCATTGTATCCAAAGCTTTCCGCCAAGGTTTCTACTGGCTCACCGCCAAAGAAGACGCCGAGAACATCGTAAAGACATGCAAAGGTTGCCAGTTGTACGCCCGTCAACCTCACTTGCCGGCACAGGAGCTAAGGACGATCCCAATCACCTGGCCGTTCGCGGTCTGGGGCTTAGACATGGTGGGTCCCTTCAAAACGGCGCGCGGTGGGTACACTCACCTATTGGTCGCTGTCGACAAGTTCACCAAGTGGGTCGAAGCTAAGCCGATCAGCAAACTTGACGCACGAACAGCCACCAATTTTCTCTGGGGAATTATCTCTCGGTTTGGAGTTCCACACAGCATTATCACCGATAATGGCAGCAATTTGTCTCAAGGCGACATAGAAGAATACTGCAGCGATCTGGGCATCCGGCTTGATCTGGCATCCGTGTCACACCCTCAATCCAATGGACAAGTAGAGCGTACAAACGGCCTAGTCTTATCAGGACTTAAGCCTCGTCTCGAAGCTCCATTACATAGGGCAGCCGGCGCTTGGGAAGATGAGTTACAGTCGGTATTATGGAGTTTGCGCACAACGCCAAACAGATCTACCGGCTACACTCCATTCTTCTTAGTATATGGCGCAGAGGCAGTGCTACCTACCGACATGAAATACGATTCCCCAAGAGTCCAAGCCTACATCGAGCAAGACGTAGAAGGTGCAAGACAGGATAGCCTAGACCTGCTAGACGAAGAAAGAGATGTCGCTCTCCATCGCTCCGCCTTGTACCAGCAACAACTTCGCCGCTATCATAGCCGGAGAGTGCGGAAGCGAAGCTTCAGAACAGGTGACCTGGTTCTCCGCCTAATTCAAGACAGAAAAGGCTTGCACAAGTTATCCCCGCCATGGGAAGGACCGTTTATAGTCACAAAGGCGCTGCTCAATGGTTCCTACTACCTAGCCGACATCCGCGACGAAGAAGAAAAGAAAATGCGCAAGAATGCGGCAGGAAAAAGGGGAACCAAGCGCAAGAGAGGCATTGACGATCCGTTCGAACAAACAAGACGGCCTTGGAATATTGAGCAGCTACGTCCTTTCTACACTTAGCAATTTATAATTGTAATAAGTTAAATATGATTATGAAATAAAAGTCTATGGTTCCTCATCTGTGTTGAGATGCATGCCATCTTTTGTCTTTTCTTGCAATCATATTTCCCCTATGTATCTAAGTTACCTATTTTCTAGCTCCGTGCAAAGGTTCAAACTGGTAGATACTTGCAGCTTTCGAGCCAACCCAAAGCAAAAACAAACTTTTTGCGCCGCCTAATTCCTTTGCCTCTGATTACTTATATGTGGTTCGCCTAGTAGTATGTCTTTGACACCAACATGTTGGCTTTGGTCTCTGATTCTAAACAAATGGTCTAGCCCTGGTTGTTTCAGCTAAAGTTACCGGCTGAGGTTTCGTCAACATACAAAAAGTCAAGCATATAAGTCAGGGTAAAATTAAGGCGGGCCATATAAATAAAGACAAAGTAAAACTTGTCAGCTAGTTTCCGCCTAACAAGGCAACAGCAAAAGTATATACAAATATTACAAATGTTGCATTGTTTCAGGGGCCGACAAAATAAGGCTGGTGGGAGGCAAGGACAAGAAAAGGTATGGCTCGGGGGAGCATCTACATCAGACTTGGGGGCTGACAACTTCAGCCCCAGAACTATCACTCCCCTCCGCCTCAGCCGCGCCGGCAGCTCCAGCTCCCTCTCCGCCAGGCACAGGATGGCGCCGGTAGAAGATTGAAGTGTCCACCATGTCGGCGACTCGCGTGGCGTAGCCGGCAACGCTGTCCAGCACAGCGACCGGCTCAACCTCGCTACCGTCTTCGTACGTCGACGACATGCCTTCGGTGACGGCTTCTATCTCCGCCTCGGGGTAGTGCGCCATGAACAACCCAAGGGCAGTCTTGGCTCCACCCCGCGCCGCCGACTTCAGCGAGCTTTTGTGCAATTTGGTCGCCTGCTCCAAGATGGCGGGCACGTCGCTGAACTCGGTCGTCTCCTGACTGCCAGACGAAGTGAAGAACTTGGCGGCAAACCGCTTGGACGCCGCCAAAGTCTCGGCGATCAGCTCGCCCAGACGCGCAAGGCGATCCAGGAGAGGGCTGACAACCTTGTCATCGCCTAAACCGGCGGGAACTGCATCAAGAGTAAAGCCATAAGTTTGGCTCATGCTAAAGCAACATGGCAGTATCAAAAAAGGAGCGAGAAATTACCAAGGACCGAGTTATGGAAAGTCGACAACTCAATCATATGAGTTGCCAGCGCGTCCTCTGCAGTTTGGGCGCGAGAAGTCTGCTTGGATATCTCTTCCGCAGCCATCTTCTCCGCCTCCGCCAACTTGTTGCGCAGGCTTTCCAGCTCACCAGTGAGCTGGCTGGATTCCTGCGCAAACTTGAGTTGCTGGGCCTCCATCTCCTTTTGATGAGCCGCCTTCAACTCCAAGTTGGCGGCCGCCAAGTATGAAGCTTCATTCATAAGAGCTTGCATATCAGTGGACGCCTTCAGGATATCCTGGGCGTGGTCTAGCAGTTCTACAAATATGGATTCGCTAAGCTAAATGATTGACGGAAACATAGGTCAAAAGCATAGTTGGAGAAAGGGATCAACCCTACCTTCATCTTTTTGGCGGGCCGCCTCCAGTTCGGCGATCTGCCTGTCCTTGGCCTCGCACTCCTTCTTCAGGTCGCGGTGGCGCCTGTTTATCTCGACTCGGGAGGAGACGAGCTCGACGTTGGCGGACACAAGGCCCTGCAAGAAAAAACAAAGGCATATAACATATTGTCGAATAACCACTAAGCCGGCAGTCAAAGTTTCTTTTGACTTGCCATCTAAGTGCTCGGGGGAAAGACTATATATATGCCGGAGGGGTAGAAACTTACAGATAGGTCGCCCTCTAAGTCGGCGAAGGCCTGCGACGCAAAGGCGGCAAAAGCCAAAGTTGACTCCTTGGCCTCCTTAAAGGTAGACCAAGGGTCCCTGACTTTGCCGCCTCCCGCAGTCGGGGCTGCCCTCTGGGACCCGCCGGCAGTCGACTCCAGCAACCCTTCGTTGGCGGCGCGCGATTGCGCGTCATCGGCCGTAGCCTCAGCCAGCAGAAGGGGAGTTTTGGGCGCGCGGTCGGCGGAAGGGGCCCCTGGCGGAGCACCTGAGGCCGGAGCTGGGGGCTGACGTCGAGCGTCGCCCATGAAGCTGCCGGCGTGGAGCTGAGGGGTTGGCGGCACGGTGGCCGGCGACCCGCCTTGCGGCCGTTTGCCTTTGCCAAGGAGCCTGGTCGTCAACCGGGAGGTTGCGACCCTTTCCCTGTTAACAAAAAGCAAGCACAGTCAATTGACCAGTATTGAAGAGTTTTGTCGTCTGATAAAGGCAAAGTTGAGTACCTTCGGGGGATGTTAATCCCCGCGTTCTCGCTGAACGGATAGACGTCGCCTAGAGGGGGGGGGGGGGGGGTGAATAGGCGATTTAAAACTTTTTCGAGGAGCCGGAATATCCGGTCCAAGAGTGACCGGAAATTCCGAGTAGCCGGAATATCCGGTACACAAATGACCCGGAAATTCCGGTACGCTTGATAAAGGCGGAATAAAACTAGAGGTTTACTTTAACAAGCATACAACCTAGATATATAAACTAGGCTCACCTATGTGCACCAACAACTTAAGCTAAGCAATACTAGTAACAAGATGATAGCAAGATATATGACTTCAAGCACGAAGGCTATCACAATGTAAAGTGCATAAGTAAAGAGCTCGGGTATAGAAATAACCGAGGCACGCGGAGACGAGGATGTATTCCCGAGTTCCACCCAAAGGTGTACGTCTCGTTTGGAGAGGTGTGCGCAACCACAACAGGTTAGCCGCAACGCCACAAAGGCTCACCTTCTTCTCCTGATGAACTCAACCACAAAAGGTTCGAGTTCACCTTCCACTATTGATCTCCTTTGGGGCGGAGATCGAATCCCGTACAACTCTTGAGGCACACACCCACAACTTAATTGGGGGCTCCCAAGTCTTGAGGCACACACCCACAACTTAATTGGGGGCTCTCAAGTGACCACAAAAGGTCTTGAGCACAAAAGGTCTTGGCCACAAAAGGCCGGCCACAAAAGGCGTCTAGGGTCCAAAGACCCAAGAGTAACAAGCTCACAAGTATCACCACCACGAATCCTCGTGGAGGGCTCAAAACGATGCAAATGCAATGGCAAGAGCACACGAAGTGCTCAAGTCCTTCACTCTCAAATTCCAACACAACAACAAATGTTTATGGGGAAATAAGAGAGGAAGAACAAAGGAAACCACAAAGGAGTCAAATCCTTCACTCCCAAATCCCACCAAAAGCAACTAATGCTTATGGGGGGAGAAGAGAGGAAGAACAAAGAAGAAGAACCACAAAGGAACTCCAAGAACTAGATCAACTAAGTTCCCCTCACTTAGAGGAGAGATGGATTGGTAGGATTGTAGATCTAGATCTCCTCTCAACTTTCCCTAAAGAATATGGAAGATTCAATGGAGGGATTGAGAGGGAAGTGAGCTTTCCAAGGTCAACAATGGAGTAGGAGAGAGGGGAAAGTCGTGCTGCCTTGGATTGGCTGAGGAGGAAGAAGGGGAGGGGTATTTATACCCCTCCAGGAAATATAGCCGTTGGCTGTTCCGACACTCGGAAATTCCGGTATAAGTGAGACTCGGAAATTCCGGTCAACCGGAAATTCCGGTCTAGAGAGACTCGGAAATTCCGGTCACCCGGAAATTCCGAGTCCATGAAATTTCCGAGCTGAAATTCCGGCTGGAGTCAAAAGCAAAACCAAACTTTTCCTTAGCCATTTCTGGAGGACTTTTCTGGGGGCACTCGGAAATTCCGGTAGACGGAAATTTCCGAGCACAATTTCCGACTGGAGTCAGAACCCTTTTTCTCCTTTCCTTAGCCGTTTTCTTGGATGAGCTGGGGAACCGGAAATTCCGGTAGGGCGGAATATCCGGCCCCAATAATCCGAATCAGCAAAACACCGAAACGAAAACTGGTATAACTTTTGCAAATGAACTCCAAATGAGGTGAGACCAATTTTGTTAGAAAGATAGCGACGATGACTACCCAACAAAAAGTTGCATCCCATAAATAGAGTAAAATCACCACACATGGCAAGGTGTGGGACTTTCCTCATGGTTGAACCGGCAATATTTCCGCCACCGAAAACGCAACAAGTTGTCCAAAGTAAAACCGATTTTGATGAACTAGAGCTTGACATGGAGATGAACCAAGCTCTAATTCCTCACCAACATAAGAGCCAAATAAGAACCAAGAAACATGATATGCCAAGTATGCAAAGGTTTGAGCTCTCCACAAGAATGCGATCAAGTTACTAACTTGAGAGCCCCTCTTGATAGTACGCCTATCTATCCTATAGCCCTATCAAGATCATACCTTTGCCTTGAGCATTCCACTTGAGTTGGATGATGACTATCTTGATCTATTCAAGTGGATCATCTTTCTTGATTGCGCGTCCAAACACTTGCTTGATAAAGACTTCTCCAAATACTCCCCCATGCTCACAATGGGAGAGTCTCGCTTAGCTTCATCTTCATGTATCCATTGCAAGCACCAAGCATAGGATCTCTTCAAGAAGCTTCTCTTGGTCTTGGTCTTGCACAACTCATCTTTTCTTCAGATTCAAGACATGCTTGCAATAAGCTTCACTCAACACATGAGCTTCAAGAGTTCAACACATGAACTCCACCATTCCATGGATAAGATCTATAGGGATATCTCAATGCAAACATTAGTCCATAGAGATTGTCATTCAATTACCAAAACCACACATGAGGCAAAATGCTCTTTCAATCGCCAATGTTGGCGAGAGTCGGCTCGGTAGCCGACGCGATCCGTTTCCTCCTCTCGGCATTCGCCGTAGAGGAAGCAGCGCCGGACGCCTTGCGCTTCTTCGTCTTCCCGGCTTCCGACTCGTAGAAGTCGGGAGCCAGGTAATCCTCCCTCAACTCGGAGAGCTGAAAAAGAAGACATGTTAAAAAGGAACTCAATCCTAGCCGGCAAAGCTGTCAAATAAGGGGCAAAGGAAGAAAATATTCACCTCGAGGGGAGGATTGTCGTGGGTGTGCATGGGCACGCCCTCGACCGCCTTCAACGACCCCGCCTTGACGAGGCTGCGGAGCCGGAATGCCAGGTCAGCGACCGGCAATATCTCTTCGCTCACGCGAAGAGAGGCTGTGTCAGTAGGCGAATACTGACACATCTTGTGCGGGCTGTACCGCAGGGGGAGGATTTGCCGGCCGAGCCAGCAAATGACGGTGTCGACCCCATCCAGCTGGGGGGGAGCCATCGTCCTCGTGAGGAACTCGATCCGCCTTTGAATAAGGCGGAGTTCCTCCGTCAACTTGGGCACCGCCTCGTCCCAGCATGGGCGAGGCATGGGTGGCGCGTTGACGAATGCCGGAATGCCGACTTGACGGCCCGGCGCTGCCATGTCTTGGCAGTAGAAGAATGTGGAGGTCCAGCCCTTGACGGACTCAAGGTATGGTATCTTAGGATACCATTGGCGGCCCTGGCGGCAGTTGAAGGTGACACTGCCGCAGGTCGCCAGCCCGCCATCCGGCACCGTCTGTCGCCGGCAACGGAAGCAGTATCTGAAGAAATCTAAACTAGGCCTAATACCTAGGTAGCCTTCAAACAGAGCTGTGAAGCCGGCTAAGACTAATATACTATTGGGTGCGATGTTATGGGGCTGGAGCCCGTAGTGATCCAAGACCTCACTAAAGAAGGCGGAAGGCGGAAGCACCATTCCCCTGACAAGGTGGGAGGTAAGGATTACCCGCTCTCCGGCTTCCGGGGCCGGGATGATGTCTCCCAAGGCGGCCCTCCACCGGCAATCCTCCTGAGTGGGGAGGTAGCCGACGGCCTCCAAATCTTGGAGGGCGTCTTCGTCGACGATAGAAGGCAGCCAGTAGCGAGACCCGAGGTCCGCCGCTTCTTCTTCCTCGTCGCCGGGGGCGTTCGCCGTCGCCGTTGCTGTGGTGGTCGGTGGAGGAGCCGAGGAGCCCGCCGCGGGTGCGCGCGCGGAGGAAGTCCGAGGGACGACGGCAGTGACATTGCCCGCCGTCGCCGCCGCCGCGGGACGAGTTATGGCGCCGCCCATCGACGCCGCGAGCGCGGCCTCGGTCGCCGCGCCGCTCGACGCCGTCGAATGGGTTGGACCGGTGGACATCGCCGCGAGAAAAGGTCGCCGGAGGGAAGAAGTTCGCCGGAGCTCGTTCGGAGGCAGGGAGCAAAGAAGTGGAAGAGGCAAGGGCGCACGGAGAGCAAAGGCTGAGTAAAGAAAATGGATCGTTTGGCTACCTATTTATAGGGCCAGGCGTTGCTCCCTGTGCAACGGCGTTTTTAGTCGGACACATGTCCAGCATCCGTTGCAGCCCATGATTGCACGATCTCCACGCCTCCTCTTTTCCCACAATTTGCGATCGTGGCGAGATTCCCGCCTAGGCTGTTTTCAAACTGTCGAGAAGCCGGCTAGGTGGAAACCGCCAAGAAGAATGCTCGGCAAAGATTGCCGAGTAGCCGTCTTTTCCCATGATGGACAAAGGCGGCCGCATGTCAACATCAAGACACGCGAGCCTCGTTCATTTTCAGAATGGTTCAAGTCCTGCAGCCGCCAACCTTGGCAGATGAAGAATCAAGGAGAAGCCGGCGCCTGGAGAACTTCAACCTTTCTGGGGGCTAATGTTGGGGATATATCAACTAGGGGTATAACCAGCATGGATCAATCCGGCTAGTCCAGGGTGGCCCAAGGGTGGTAAGGCCAAGGCCTGCCGGGCGGCCCAGATAGCTGACGTGCAAGGAAGTAGGCGGACGGTCCAAGGAAGGCAGAAGGCCTAAAGCCCATCAAGCCACCGAGCCCAAGACGGAAGGCGGCAACTAAGCCGGCTAGGTCTAGGACTCTGATTACTTGCCGGACAAGTACTTGCCTTGTATCCTGGGGTCTGGCCGCCTATATAAGCCGGCCACCAGGAAGCCTTTAGGGCACGCTTCAATACGCATCATACACATTGTAACCTGTTCACGGCTATTGCCTCATAGTGAATTATAGCAGCACGTAGGATCCCGCCACCGCTGTGGGATCCGAAGCTGGGTAAACTCGCCGTGTTCAATCCCGACCTCGACGACACCAACCTTCTTCCCCACAATCCATACTTAGGCTAGAGGACCCCCGTCTCCTATCAAATATGCCGATACCACGACAGGAAGAGTTGTACATGGTACAGCCGGAAGGTTTTGTCGATCCAGGAAATGCTAACAAGGTGTGCAAGCTTCAGCGATCCATCTATGGATTGAAGCAGGCATCTCGGAGCTGGAATCTTCGCTTTGATGAGGTAATCAAAGATTTTGGATTTATCCAGAATGTGGAAGAGACCTGTATTTACAAGAAAATGAGTGGGAGCTCGGTTGTGTTCTTAGCACTGTATGTTGACGACATATTGCTAATTGGGAATGATGTGAAACTTCTGAATAGCGTGAAGGAATATTTAAACAGTAAGTTTTCCATGAAGGACTTAGGGGAAACTGCGTATATTTTAGGCATAAAAATCTATCGCGATAGATCAAGGCGCCTATTAGCACTAAGTCAGAGTACTTATCTTGATAAAATACTGAAGCGTTTCCGTATGGAGAAGGCAAAGAAGGGTTCTCTGCCGGTTATCAAGAATAAGATATTGCGTAAGGCGCAGTGTCCGGTGACGGAACTGGGTAAGGCCGAAATGACGAAACATCCTTATGCTTCAGCCATAGGATCGATCATGTATGCAATGTTGAGTACTAGACCGGATGTGGCATTAGCTCTAAGTTTGACAAGCCGGTTCCAGAGTAATCCTGGAATGCCGCATTGGGTAGCTGTTAAGAGCATTCTTAAGTATCTCAATAAGACAAAGGAAATGTTCCTTGTGTATGGTGGCTGCGATGAAGAACTTGGCATAACGGGTTACGTAGATGCAAGTTTCTGCTCAGACCCCGATGACTGTAAGTCACAGACAGGTTACGTGTTCAAGGTAAATGGAGGCGCCGTGTGCTGGAGAAGTGGGAAGCAGCCCATAGTCGCACAATCTACAATGGAGTCGGAGTACATTGCTGCCTGCGAGGCCGTGAATGAAGCTGTGTGGCTGAGGAAGTTCGTCATCGAACTTGGAGTGTTCCCAAGCGTGCAAGACCCCGTGATCCTCTTCTGTGACAATACGGGTGCCATTGCAAACGCCAAGGAGCCAAGGTCTCACTCCACCGCCAAACACATTCTCCGACGCTTCCACGTGATACGTCAGTACGTACAAGGAGGCGATGTGAAGATTTGCAAAGTGCATACGGATCTGAATGTGGCAGATCCGCTGACGAAGCCTCTCCCGCTTGATAAGCATCAACAACACCAGTTAGCTATGGGTGTTAAGCTTTTACCAAGTTGTAATCTAGATTAAGTTGTACTCTAGTGCAAGTGGGAGACTGAAGGAGATATGCCCAAGAGGCAATTAATAAAGTGTATTTTTATCATATCTCGTTTGTACATAATAGGTTTTTGTGTCATGCTAGAACCGTATTAAGCGGAAACATTAATGCGGGTGTGATACGTAAACAACCAGGTCCCTAGTAGCCTCTACTAAGACTAGTTTCGTTGCGCGATTGATGATCGAGGTTTCCCGGTCATGGGGCATGGCGCCGGTCGGCAATGAGAGTCATATCGCTAGAGAGCAATGTGATGGACACACCCAGATTTGGAGAACGTAGTCGTTACGCCTTTGACCGTGAGATCAACTCTTATTGTTATTCCCGGAAGATACTTTGATTGCACCAAACGTCGTATCTTATTTAGTATGACAATAACGGTGATACTTTTGGGTATCGGAAAGGAGTAGTTGAGACGAGGGGTCAAGAGAGGGATTTGCCAGTCCGCATAGCAGGATAGATACTCTCGGGCCCACTCGGTGAGATCATGTCTAATAAGCTTGCAAGCATGTGACTAGGCCACGGAGACATGAGATCATGAACGAGTAGAAGATAGCGTCGTCGGTAACGAGGTCGGGATTAGGTATGGAGATATCTATGGAACGACGCTCGGACGTGCTAAGTATCGCTATGGCAAAAGGTCTAAGACTTTACGTTCAGGTTTGATAGATGGAAGTCATTCGTTATATCTCAGGGATTAATTCATGGGGTCCAGGCCTACGAGTTAGTCGTTGATCATTGAGGAGTCTTGGTCATACCTGATATTATATCAAACCGCTAGGGTAACACACTTAAGGGGTTTCGACAAGACAACCGGAAAGGAAGGAGATCACCGGGAGCGTCCCGGGAGGGGTTCGATGGAGATCGGGCAGCGCCGAAAGAGTTTGCGGAGCTAGGAAAAATTATATATATTATGTTTGATATTAATTAGTGTTATTAATATGCAAATATGATTTTATATATTTATTTTCGAATTTATTTAGGCAGATTTCCCTAAATGGGCCTTCCGGACGAAAGAAGGCCCAAGAGGGGGGGGGGGGAACCCCCTTGGGAATTCGGTGGGGGCATGGAGGCCGGACTAGGTGGGCCAGATGGGGCCCACCAGGGGGCCGGT
The DNA here is from genome assembly GCA_026929855.1 of Poa annua. Lineage (NCBI taxonomy): Eukaryota > Viridiplantae > Streptophyta > Magnoliopsida > Poales > Poaceae > Poa > Poa annua. Next base: position 88,602,631 of record CM049430.1, read on the forward strand.
GCACCCTCCTTGGCCAAACCAGGCTGTGGGATAGTCCCACATTGCCTGGCTGGCAAGGTAGGCTCCCACTGGGAACCTATATAAGAAGGGGCACCCCCAGCCTTTTAATTCACCAATTAATTCCCAATTTCTCTCTCGATCTCGTGGTTCCCAAGTTGGAGCCGCGCCGAGCAGAGCAAGGGGATCTCCTCCACCATAGCCCGCTGCCGCGCTGCTGGTGTTCCGGTCCAAGTCTTCCGCTGCTCGTCCTGGACTGGAGCTTCGGAGGCCGTCGTCTCCACCGTACGTGTGCGACTCCCTGCGAGGTGCTGCGCTAGCGGTACTCGGAGGCCTGCTTCCTCTACACGACCTTGAGGTCGGCTTCGTCGGTCTTCATCGACAACGTTTGTGCGGGAACGTAATCCCCGCTTTCGGTCTACAAGGGTACGTATTCCGATCTCCGTTCGTACTACTATATCTGCATAGAATAGATCTTGGCATGCTTTTAGGATATCGTCGGTAGGAAATTTTTTGTTTTCTGCACACGATCCCCTTCACCAAGGCCTTGGGCAAAGGCTGTTGATGCCTCATTGTGTGGCCTTGGGTTTTCCTGTCGGTGCGGCTTGGTGGACTTGGCATCTGTAATCTCCACCTCAACGATGCCTTGCGGATGAAGTGGTTGTGGATTTGCCGTGCGAACCACGACTTAACTTGGTCATGCCTGACTGGTCTGTTGGGACAATTCCCGTGCCATGTAACACCTTGGTGGATATATTCCTCGACAATGGCCGTAGCAGCCTATTTTGGATTGAGAAGTGGGGTGATAACAAAAGTGTTTTGATGTTGGCACTGAACCTTCTTAACTTTGTTTATCTCAATGTTCGGAAGTGTCACACGGTCTAGCAAGGGCTCAACCAAAATGCTTGGGTGAGGGATATTGTTGGGGATCTCTCGATGAGGGTTTGACACAATATCACACTTGTTGAACTCTCGATGAGGGTTTGACACAATATCACACTTGTTGAACTCTCTCCTTCCCGAACAAGGTGTTCTCGGCTCGCTTGGCCTACATGGAATTCTTCGAGGGGCGGATGGTTTGGCCCCTACGTGTTGCGATAATGGAGGTGTAAAGCCCCCCCCCCCCCCAATACAAACTTTTCGTGTGGAAAGCTGCATGGAACCGATGTTGGATCGGGGGCGGTGTTTGACAATACTTGTGGTATTTGTCTGCAGGAGTCTGAATCCATTCAACTTCTATTGTCAACTGCCCCTTCTCTCGCACCATTAGGTTTGAAGTCTCACAAGATTGGTGTGGATGGATGTCTCGCTCCTACGGCTACAGACGACCTAGAGGAGTGGTGGAAGAAGGTGGCTCTCCATCGGTCGGCCAAGGAGACAACCAAGAAGAGCTCTGATTCTTCTTGTCATGAGATTTTTTTGGATTGAAAGAAACAAGGGTTTTCGATAGGGTAGCTCGCGTGGAGGCCGATGTGCTTGATGCCAACATGACTGAGGCAGAGAGGTGACAACTATGGGGTTCCTGTGAGTCGGTTCATCACTTTCTTGTAGGATCCTCGCATCCATTTGTGTTTGTTGTGGATTTGTAAGATTTCTCTCCTATTCTCACCCGCGCGTTCTTAAATAAAAACTCAGCTCAGAAGACCTAGTGAAGAACAAAAGCAAAAAACGGTAAATATATTTTTAAGTGGTTATAATGCACTAGCTACCCATTTAAGTGATTTCATGTTAAACAAAACTTACATACGTAGAGTAGTATTTTGAAAACCGTCACATGCATGTGAGTGATAACTAATATCCTTTCAACCAGAAAGAAGGACCCGTCAGTTTTAAAATGACAGAACAAAGAGAATAAGCTAGTGGCGCGCCAATCTAAAACACGCCGCATTTGACCTCCCACATAAAAAGTTGCCAGCTCTGTTCAAACCTCGAATGGACCCATGGAGAAGCGCAATCAGCATGTGAAACAAAATGAAAAGGGGAATAAACAAAATAAATAAATGTGAGGATAGCAATAGCATACGCCATACGGTACGGCCAGCCACAACCCTCCGGTATATATATACCTCCCGAGAGGCTCCTCTCTGATTGTCATTCACTCGTTCGTTCTCCGCAACCGCACCTACTACCCCTCCTCCCAGCAAGAGCCATAGAGAGCGCGGGCGGACTGACTGCCGGAGAGATGACCAAGGACGTGGAGATGGCGGCGCGGAACGGCAACGGCAAGGGCGCCGTCGCCGGCGAGGCGTACTACCCTCCTCCGGGGCAGGGCGGCGACGTCGACGTGGACGACGACGGCAAGCAGCGGCGCACCGGTAAGCAAACGGACAAAAGCTCATGCTCAGCTAGCTCAACTACTACCTCTTGCGAGTTGTGATGCTGCCAAAATTTACACCAGCGCGCGCGCGCCATGCGCACATATCATGCGTCGTCCAGCAGCAGCTCTGCAGCTAGCTAGCTTTTCATGGCGCCAACGAAACCTGCCGCCGCGCGCGGCGTGGTCGGTTTTCGGTGCTTCTTATCTCCGCTCGCGCGGTCGTCGTTGTGCGGCGGCCGCCGGCCGCGCGTTGAACATGTACGTACGGTGCTTCTGTCTTCGTGTTGGGGCACGTACGACGACGACGACGGAGTAGGGGTGCGGATTTGCTTGCTGCTTTGGCTTGTGGGGGACCGCACGCGACGTACGCGAGCGAGGGCCATGCGTATGCATGCTTCGTCGGCCTTTCGCTCGCACGCCATTCTTGACCGTCGAATCGAGCATATCCAAGTGTGCTCAACAAAGGCGGACGCCCTGGTTCCGGTAGAGAGATGCAGTATACTTTAGGAAAGTTTAGCTGTATTTTGTTGGTTTTCGCCATTGGCGGAACGGAAGAAATCACCATGCATGCTCCATATATATCAGCTAGCCAACCTACTCACGGTTCTGCCTTCTCTGATCCGTCCTCCTCCTTTTCGTTGTTTGGTGTCCCAACCCCCGACGGAACGCGCCTCCTCCCTAATTTCCTTCATGATAATCACACGCTTGGGATGTCCTGCAAAAAACAGGGTTAGAGGGGAGAGCACAAGAACAAGCACATCACCCGGCCTGAGTCCTGACGTGCCCGTCCCAGCTAGATCATTTGTCTCCAGACGAATGTATTTGCTAGTAATATGATAGTATATTAATTCGTCAGTCGAGATGAGACGATGAGTGTGCTCACATCACATGGCCCCCGATCGTTGGAGCATGGGTCGCATGTGGTCAAGCTCTCGGACGGAAACGGCACAGCTGTTCACTGTGCAGAGAGGACTACTCTACTGATTTTATACTCTACTACACCAGTATAGTACTACTGTACTACCGTCCAATTAGCAGCTCCCAGCTGTTAATGACACGCTTAATTAGTTAGGAGAGAAACGTGGTCTCTTGGCTCGGCTATATATAAATCTCATTGTCTTGAGTAGCGTGGATGCTCCACATGCATGGAATTTCATGGAATTATACAGATTCCTTGGCCTGCGCGTACGTGTTGGCCGGGGAAGAAGGAACCAGCTCGCCCGACCTTTTTGACAAGTAGAGATGCTGGTCGATAGCGAGAGCTAGCTGCTTTTGAAGCACCAAGATACCAGCCGGCATCGATATGGTCAGCCCGACTGAGGTCATGATCGGCGACTGCCCGTTTCGGCGGTGTGCTAACTTGTCAATCTCAACAACTCCAATAATTCGTGCCTGAAAGCCCCTCTTTGGCTCGTCTTCCTTGGTTGTTTCCTACCCAGCGGAATCGTATTCCTTGAGTCCTTGACAGACAAAGATACATTGACTAGCATGGTCTCTCTTTACCTAAACCGGAGAAGTCGTATATAAATACCACATGGTCAAGTTTCCCTTTCCGTTTTTCCTGTAAAATAAATTTGAGTAGGAACGGGAATACTTGTGCACACCATCTCTTCCTTTTTTTTTTGTTCAGCATGTGCACCATGTTTGGGTGATAGGAACTTCAATTTGAACCTCAGATACATGGTTTGCCTACGTCCTACGCCCTACAGGCATGTAGTATATGAGACGGAAAATAGAGCCTTTTTGAATCGAGCTGTTCGGCGATACTACGGCTGAGGTAGCTAGAGTCTGCTCGGATGAGCTCACCGACGAACAAGATTCGAGAATTGATGCGCCGTAGCGCTGCCGTCTCTGACCTTCGGGCACGCACATCTACCACTGTACCCGTGCCTTAACCTAACCATGACTAGGCATGCATACTCTACGATTTGGAGTACTAGAGTCTCGGCGTAGCTAAGCTAGTTAATATCCTATGCCGGCGGTGGCCGGACACAAGCTAGAGATTCTACCACACCAAACCAAACCCGTGCCTTAACCTAACCATGTACCCCTTGTTTTACTCAAGGTAGTGTATTTGGGGTTTATGGATGCAAGCAAGATCATGGTAGAATCCCGCTTCTAGTTTTATCACACGCCCTTCGTGTCATTCAGCAAAAGTCGAGTTTTAACTCGAGTCGAAGCGGTGTGCAAAGTGTACAAAGGCGAGTCTCAGTTAAAAAAAAATAGATCAATATTTGAACGAGATAACACAAAATAAATTAGAAAATGGGTCTTGAGTGTCCCCCTTGACACTTTATTGGGGGTCAAAGATTCTGCGTTTCAAAGGAATTCCATACTCCCTCTGTCCAACAAAGGATGTCTTGACTATATCAAAAAGAGCATGTATCTATATACTAAGTCATGTCTAGATACATGCTCTTTTTGACAAAGTCAAGACATCCTTTGTTGGACAGAGTGAGTAGTATATTTTCTGGGTTCATTGATTTGTATGTAGTAGGATTGAAATCCATATTTTTGTACAAAATGTTCGAAATAACATTTTGCACTACACAACATATAAAAGTTTCATTGACCCAAAGCGAATATTTCCACAGCAATTTGAATGTGGAAGTAGTTTCACAAATTTCAGGATGGTTTGCAGGAAACGACTTAACAGTTTGTACAACTTGTTGAGCAGGGACTGTATGGACAGCGAGCGCTCACATCATCACGGCGGTCATCGGCTCCGGTGTGCTCTCCCTCGCCTGGGCGACGGCGCAGCTCGGCTGGGTCGTTGGGCCGATCACTCTGATGCTCTTCGCGGCCATCACCTACTACACCTCGGGCCTCCTCGCTGACTGCTACCGCACCGGCGATCCTGTCACCGGAAAGAGGAACTACACCTACATGGACGCCGTCGCAGCTTACCTGAGTATGTCTTGATCGCATAAACTGAACCAACTGGACTTCTTTCTGAATCCGGCCATGGAGTGGATGCATATTTTATTTTGCGCTAACTCTGCTGGCCTGCTTATCTGTGCAGGTCGCTGGCAGGTCTTGACCTGTGGTGTTTTTCAGTACGTCAACTTGGTGGGAACTGCAATTGGTTACACGATTACAGCATCCATCAGCGCGGCGTAAGTCAACTCAGCTGTTGAAGTTCACAAAAAATAGAGTGAAATGCAGTACGTACTTGATTTCGAGATTTTTGACTGAGTGATGAACGATTCGACAGGGCTATAAACAAGGCCAACTGTTTCCACAAGAACGGCCGCTCAGCCGACTGCGGCGTGTACGACTCCATGTACATGGTTGTCTTCGGGGTAGTCCAGATCTTCTTCTCCCAAGTCCCCAACTTCCACGACCTCTGGTGGCTCTCCATCCTCGCCGCGATCATGTCTTTCACCTACGCGTCCATCGCCGTCGGCCTCTCCTTGGCACAGATCATATCAGGTAATAATATGGTACATATCATCGAGATGCCAAGCTCACCGATGTATACTGGATGATAGGCTTTTTAATCCATTTCTGATGGAGTACGTTATTGCTACTACACACTGTGTCATATTGTCATGTGGTTTCACTAATAGGTCCTACTGGTAAGACTAGCCTGACTGGCACTGAAGTTGGAGTAGACGTTGATTCGGCCCAGAAGATCTGGCTCGCGTTCCAAGCGCTCGGCGACATTGCATTCGCCTACTCCTACTCCATGATTCTGATTGAAATCCAGGTAATTATGCACATGTTAGGAAGTTTAGAGTTTCAGAAATCCTGATCAGAAAAGGTCACTGTCGTTGTCTTCAGCTTACGAGGCTCTTCAGTAACTCTGAATTTTCTTTCAACTGCAGGACACGGTGAGGTGTCCACCGGCCGAGAACAAGACGATGAAGAAGGCTACCCTGCTGGGCGTGTCGACCACGACGGCGTTCTACATGCTCTGCGGCTGCCTCGGCTACGGGGCGTTCGGCAACGGCGCCAAGGGGAACATCCTCACCGGCTTCGGCTTCTACGAGCCCTACTGGCTGATCGACTTCGCCAACGTGTGCATCGTGGTGCACCTGGTGGGCGCCTACCAGGTGTTCTGCCAGCCCATCTTCGCCGCCGTCGAGAGCTACGCCGCCTGGCGCTGGCCCAACTTCGGGTTCCTGACACGCGAGCACCGCGTGTCCGCCGGCAAGAAGGTCGGGTTCAGCCTCAACATGTTCAGGCTGACGTGGAGGACGGCGTTCGTGGTCTTCAGCACGGTGCTGGCCATCCTCATGCCCTTCTTCAACGACATCCTGGGGTTCCTGGGCGCCATCGGGTTCTGGCCGCTCACCGTGTACTTCCCCGTGGAGATGTACATCCGGCAGCGGCGGATACAGAAGTACACCACCAGGTGGGTGGCGCTGCAGACGCTGAGCTTCCTCTGCTTCCTGGTGTCGCTCGCCGCCGCCGTCGCGTCCATCGAAGGGGTCACGGAGTCGCTCAAGAACTATGTCCCGTTCAAGACCAAGTCATGATGATCCATGGCGAGGGGTTTTGCCTGGTGAAATAGTAACTGGTTGTTAACCATGCATGCTTGTTGAGTCTGAGAAATCATAATCTGTTCGAGCTCGGTGACCAATTGGCCGGGTGCGTGCCTGCACCCGGTTGTGCTGTTCAGGAACTTGAGGGAGGGAGAGATTTAGAGAGCATCCTATCCTACAGGCTACATATGTTGGTCCTGATTCCTGATTTCCTGTATAGAAACTTGAGTTCATAGAAGAACTGTAAGAAAGGTTTTCGTTAGCAAGCCTTGTTCTTATTTATGTGTCATGTCCAATGAGCAAGAACCAGGATTTAGCTGCTCTTTGGTCGGTGGAATATATTGAGGAACTTTATACTAGCGTTGCTGTGGTGGCTTTCATCCTCTCCTACTCCCAGTGTCCATGCTGTGAGGGAAACCTCTCACTCGGGTTTCTGGATCGGAAAATGATGTCACTCTACGCCATACTGGCATAGCCCTCCTCGGAAGAATTGTCTTCCGAACAAAGCTAAATCCATGTTAAATTGTTATAAATTCAAGAAAAATGTATTGCGTTGGAAAGGTAGAGTGAGTTTAGAAATGAAAATTAATGTGCAAGTTGATATTCAAAATTATTTAGGAACTCTGAAAATGACAAATTCACCAATGAATAGTAATCAACAATTTTGAGATGCATGGTAGATCGTTTCATAGTTTTTTGATGCATTTAAACATATGCACGTAGTACCTCCGTGCATTCTTCCTTTCAGTAACTAGTGCTCTAGTACAACGTCAACTAATAGCAGTAAGTCCAAATTGTTCCATTGTTGGTTATTTTAATTTGTTTTGTGCTTCATATGGTTGAAAAGAAAACCTACCATGGACTTTAGCATTGTAAAATTGTGATTATTTTTATGTAAACATAGTTGAGAAAATATATATTTCAGCTAAATATGCGTCGGCCTGGATACCCATTGGGCCATTATATCCATGGCAGTTTTTTGAATAGGTCGACCCATGTCCTCGAAAAATGGCCTTGGGGCCATAGAACCAAGTGTAAAGCCATGTTCAGGAGGAGGAGATGGCAGTGATGCTGGAACTCACAAGCGACCTTGTAATATCGAGTCTTGAATCATCATGAACACGTAAATAGAATAATAACAATATTAATATCTCTACGCATATTGCAACAAGAAGAGAGGATATAGAGAGGGGATAAGAGATTGGGGGTGGCTACATTGTGGTAGGAGTCGGGGGGGGGGGGGGGGGGGGGTGGGTAACCATAACTTGGACGGGCCTTTTGAGCAAAAAATTTGGCCCGCTAAAGGTATTTGCTACATTTACTTCTAAAAAGCACTCTACACGTGTTTTAAATTATTGTCGGATGATTGCATGGAAATTTGTTACATTGTCTTATCCCTTGTAGCAAAAGTTCATATAGAAACAATCTAATTCCTACTTGGCCACATATATGATTTGTCCTTTTAGAAAATCTATCCCACACACTTGTAGTTTAATTTTAATTGTTCTTAAAAAGGTGAAAGTATGTAACAATTTAGAAAATAGGAATATTTGAGATTGGCCATCAAACACGGTATACTTTGTGCGGGGATTGTGGAGGTGTCATTTTACATTATTTGCACTTACTTCGCAAAAAAATTGACACTCAAATAATAAAATAAAAATTACCTAAAAGTTAGAAATTTCCGTTGGAACTATTATTAGCACGGAGAGATGGTTAAATTATTACGAGCTATACTATGGATAGGACCATGGTCCAAACATGATAGTTTAATACGAAGTTTGTGTTTCTTACAGAAATGTCAAAATCCATGTTATCATGTTTTTAGCAACTAGCACACATAAAAAACCTTTATGCTAAAGGATTTGCATTTTGTTTATATATTTATTATTGTTCTAAAAACTAGATCTAATTCTTGAGGAAGACTATTTATAGGTAAGGTCTGAATCTTTCGACACCCTCTGTTCATATTTAAAATCTACTATTTTCCTCCAGATTTTATTAGAATATAGATATTTTAACCCAAGAGGCCAAGAGAGAGAGAGAGAGAGAGAATAAAATCTCTAAGATTTTAAGCCCCAAAACCTCCATACTCATGTTTCATACACACCAAATCCCAATTTGCCAAGTGATATTTCTTATTCCCATCCATGTCCCTCTAGAGGAAATGAAACATTTGAGAGTAAATAATCTTAATTGCCCATTTGATACACTTAATGACAGAAATAAAATACATATGGAAGTTGCAATACATGATTTAAGCAAAACAAGTCTGATAAAGTTTAAAAGCTTCCCTCTCGACCCAGCAAAACGCTTAAAGGTTTTATCGACCACAAGTTTAGGGTCTTCTTTCCTCAATGGATTATAATGCAAAGGGCCAAGGTATTTGCAGGGGAAGTTAGAAATTTTACAACAGAAGATTTAAATTACATTAGCATCCCCTTGATCCATGTTGATATGAAGGTTTCTGGTAGTTAATGTGCATGCCAGACATATTCTCAAAACAAGAAAGCGGCCCTTTTAAATTCCTCGCATAATCAACATTAAATTTCAAGAAAAAGGATGGTGAAATCACTCATTAGCATGTTGCAGCCTGATGACATCTCCAGGGACTACTTGAGGCAGCAGACCTCAAATCATACCAACATATATTGGCAACTTTACTCAACATTTTAGAAAAAACATCACCTACAAAGTTGAACAAGATGGGTGAGATGGGATCTCCTTGTTTAAGGTTTTTACCTCCTTTAATGTATGCACTATTTTTATCGTTAATTATCACACACAAAGATCTCCCTCCCTCCTCGCCCCACCACAACCAACATACTTTTCATACATCTTCTAAAGATGGCTCCAAAGCCTCTGGACTGAAGCATCACATCAAGGAAAGCTCAAACTACTCTAGCATAGGCTTTTTCATAATCCAACTTAAGGACTATAGCAGACTCTCCTTTAGAATGGGCAACATGGATCAACTCTTGCGCTGCTAAGAAGTGAGCACAACTCACTTGGCTAGTGGAGTAGATGTACAACCCAGCCACGCGGGTTCAAGTCTTCACGCCGCGAATTTGAATTCTTATTATTAAAAATACTCACTGTGGGGCTCCCCCCACCGCTTTCCTTAAAAAAAACTCTTGCCCTACTACAACACTTTCAAGGACGAATCTCCCTTTGATAAAGGTTGTATGGTTGCAAGCTATAATCCTACGACCCTCTTTGTTTGAGCTGCAGCTGAACGAGAAGCAGCTGGAGCTGGTAGGTTTTGAGAAGCAGCTGAAGCTGGACAGCTGGTGAAATATGAAATTGTTGTTTGGCAACTGCTTTTGAAACGGCTAGTGGACATGTTTATTAACAAATGATTATAATTCATAAACTACATTGAGGCATGAATATATAGCCATTCGCATTGTAACCAACATGTGACAGACATATTTTTACGTAGATTTTCATAAGACTTTGATATTAACATAACACATAACAAAGATAACCACAAAATAAAGTGAGGTTCTCGTGGTTAATTATAAAATATAAGTCTACTCGTCGTGACCAAGCTAGTTACACATCTCCGATCAAACCATCCGCTATATTTTCACGAGTCACGTTCATGTTGCCATGCTCAACACCGAACTGAAGTCCAGAAACTGCAACAGATGGCTCAGGTTGTATGTTTCCCGGCATATAGTTCTCATTTTGATCGCACTTATAGAACTCCTTGTCGTGTAGGTTACTCTCTCTTATCCAGTTGTGAAGTGCCATACATGCAACTATGATACGAGCTCGCTTCTCCATTGGATAACTTGTAATATGGAGCAAAATACGCCACTTCATTTTTAGGACACCAAAGGCGCGCTCAATGACATTTCTAAGTGATGCATGAGCATGATTAAAAACTTCTTGTTTTCCACTTGGTTTGCGGCCTTTGCGAAACTCTGGCAGGTGGTACTTTTGTCCCTTGTATGGAGCAAGATACCCGGTTTGATTGGGATAGCCGGAATCAACAAGGTAATATTTTCCTAAACGGAAAAATTGTTAGTGCACAACAAAGGAATCAAGCACAGTATAATTTGCATAGTTTGTCAACTGAAATCAAGATTTCTAACCTGGAGGAGGATGTGGGAATTCGTCTTCATATTTTTTCAAGGTCTCTTTGAATATCCTTGTGTCATGTGCGGATCCCGGCCATCCGGCAACTACCGACGTGAATCTCATGTCGAAGTCACACACGGCCATCACGTTTTGCGTCGGATATCCATATCGTCCGACATGGTTTACAATCTCTTCAGCCGGGACAACTACACGTATGTGTGTCCCATCAATTGCACCAATACAATCACTGAAGTGTGGATAGAACCTGGAGTCTTCAATCCTTGAATGCAATGTGGAGAATTGTGGATCTCTTGGTTTAATGATGTCCGTAGCTAAACGGACCAAGCACTCCAACACCTCATCAAATTTACGATGAATGGTTTCTTTAGACCGCTTGAATCGATTTTGTGCTTGGCTTACTGGTTCAGGGCCTCCAACCATCCACAAGAACATGCCAAGAGCCTCCATAGAACACATTTCACGTGTTAACTTCAAATTATAATTGTCAACCAATGTGCTATGTAGTGCATGAAAGCAATGAGGATACATTCTGAACATGGAGTAGCAATCTCCGTGATCACTAAGATTTTCAGAAACCCATTGTTGACCGGTGCATAATGGTATCCTTCTTGGTTTCTTGTTCAAGAACTTCTCGTCATGGTTCATAATGAAAAAACCAACCATTAACATGAGCTCGTCTTCTTTTGTTCGACTATTCACTTCAACTTCATCATCACTGTCACTCACACTTTCACTCGTGCTCATCTGAAAAAACAACAAAATATAGTTAGTATCTCGTGTATATAACAAGACAGGTACTTATCACAGCATGACAACAACTTATCACAGGAGACAACACCTTATCAGAACATAAAAGGAGCTTATCAGAAAATTAGAGCAACTTATCAGAACATGGCAGCAACTTATCAAAACATGACAGGACCTTATCAGAACAAGAGAACAGCTTATCAGAACATGACATGACCTTATCAGAACAAGAGAACAGCTTATCATAAAATGACAGGAACTTATCAAAACATGACATGACCTTATCAGAACAAGAGAACAACTTATCAGAACATGACAGGACCTTATCAGAACAAGAGAACAGCTTATCAGAAAATGACAGGAACTTATCAAAACATGACAGGACCTTATCAGAACATTAGAGCAACTTATCAGCAAAACAGCACCGTGTAGCAACATATCGGAGCCAAACATGACATTGAACATAGTACAAACATCCAAGTTTCGACATTACAAAAGAAAAGCAACCGTTGTTCGATGCTAGTACAAGATAAAGAAACATGATAGGAACATAGGTGCCTAGTTCTTCTTCCTATCTTGGTACATTCTTGTTAGCCACATCTTTCTTCCCTCATTTGTCTTCATAATATTGAAGAAGACTCGATTCTCAAGTTTAGCAAACAGTTTGGTAGCGATGTAGTACTCTTCACTTCCTTCATGTGCTCCACACTCCACAACCTTTTCCATTATAGTTTCAATTTCAGCAGTTAGGTCAAGCGCATTCGACGCATTAGGACCAGAAGTGTAATGGTCAACCATGCGTTTGAAGTCTTTTTGTATGGCACTTTTCTTCATCTTTGGAGTATTCGCACCAACTTCAAGAGAGCGCTTTGCAGCTCCCCGCACCGCACTTTCAGGGGTAACAAGTTGACGAGGTGCTGACTCGACAAGTCCCAGGGTTGTGCACCCCGGGTTGATTGATGGGGAGAGAGGAGAGTGCAAGGTGATCACGACGGCTGACAAGCGAGGTTTACCCAGGTTCAGGCTCCCGGAGGATAACACCCTACTCCTGCTTGTTTGGTTATTGATGCGAGTAGCGATTACAATGGCGAGATTGCGATCTCGCTAGGGTTTGTGGTTCTGAGCGTGTCCTCTAGGACGGGCAACCCTCCTGGCTTTATAGGCAGCCAGGTCTCGGGTGGTTGGTACAGATACGGTAGGTTACAAGTCCTAACCGAGTTGGACTAGGATATGAGATACCCCGAGTGGGCCTTCTGCGGGCCTTTCCATCCTTGGCGCGGCCCAGGTAGCCTCATCGTGGGCTACCCGCAAGGTAGCCCCACGTCAGTAGCCCCCGAGTGCTTGATCGAATCTCAGAGTCGGACAAAGGACTCCTTCTTCCTGGACGCGCCATTGGATTGCTTGATCTTGAGCCTAAACCCGAATTTCTTCAGTCGAACCAGCCGCTCCCGATGGGAGTAATCTGTGCAGTCGAATTACTTTGACTTCTTTTTTGCGAAGCTTGCTTCTATTCAGCCTGCTTTGGCTTACTTGTTGGATGGATTCGGCTGCTTGAGCTTACTGTGTTGCCACTCGAAAGGTTACTTCGGGTGCTCGGATCACTGGCTGATCTTACCTTGTTGATTTCAGCTACGAAGCTTACCACTCGAATGAATCTTTCGAGTTTCTTCGGTTAGTTTCGGAGCCGTTGGCTTGGTGACGTCATCGATGACGGTTTTGCTGCACGCCTCTGCGCCCGATGGGACGTGATGTGGTGGGCCCCGCTGTCAGAGCTGACCACGTCCACAGTTGTCACGTCTCCGAAGTGGGCGCGAAATTTGCGCGGCACGATGATGACGCCTCGGTTCTCGTGCGTAGTGGAGGAAGTTGGCGGCGACGATTGGTTTCTCCGTGCGACACGTGGACGGCTGGATGGTCTCGCTCGGAGCCCCTGCTTGATGGATGGTTGAGATGCCAATCCTCGAGGAATAAGTACTGCGCCTCGGCCTTTGGTATGTCATCTTCTCCAATCGATTCTTGCCTTCCCTCTCCTCTTGCGCTCTGCCATTTCCGCCGCCGTCCCGAGCTCAAAGCAATCTGTCCACGCACCCTGCGACTTAGGCAATGGGCAAGCCGAAGGGCGCTGCTGGCTCCTCCGCCGCCGCCGCCGACGACGCCGGGGTGATGAAGAAGCCCGAGGGCGATTGGCAAAGGTCGTCGATGAAGAGGCCCGACGTGGAGCTGCTCCGCGCGCAAGGCCTGCTGCCACCTGCGGACGAAGTCCAGGTACGAGTCCCTGGCAAAGAGGTGTTTCCCACTCCCCGCGATGGGGAGCGCGTTTGCTTCGCGGACTTCATTCCGCGTGGCTTCGGGTTCCCCATGCACGATTTCGTGCGCGAACTCCTGTATGCCTATGGGGTTCAGATCCATGATCTGACACCCAATGGCGTCTTGAGCATCGCGGGCTTTATCGTGCTATGCGAGTGCTTCTTGGGCATCGCGCCCCACTGGGCATTGTGGAAGTCGCTCTTCCTCGTTCGCAAGAACGTGGGGAAGAGTGGGCTGACCTTTCCAGTGGGCGGCTTCGGAATCCAGGTGCGCGGTGATATCGCGTACTTTCAGATGAAGAAGTCCGACTCCGTCCAAGGGTGGCGCCGGAGATGGTTCTACGTCCAGTCGGGTGGCGACGGACTGGACGCATTCGACGGCAAGCGCGGGCTGCGGAAGACCGGCGCCTGGGCGCACCCGCTGTCTGCCGTGGAGAAGGAGGCTGTGCGGCCTCTGCTGTCTCTGTTGCACGAGCTGACTCAGACCCTTGGGCGTGATGCGGGTGGCGTCTTTCTGATGGCCACCTTCTTCCGTCTTCGGGTGCAGCCACTCAGCGCCCGGCCTCACCCGATGTGGGCCGCTGAAGGCGTTAGTGCCAAGCCGATGGATGACGAGGAGGTGGAGGCCAACGTCAGGTCTATCACCAACCTCCGAGCCGCGGACGCATGCAACGTCAAGTGCCCGATTTCTCCTTACGGGGCTGCGAAACCCGTTCCTGAGGTGAGTCTGATCTTGCTCTCTTTTTGTACTTGTTCGACTTGAGTCTACTTTGCATTTTGATTCGACTTGCGTCTACTGTGCTTTAGGGTCGGGCCTTGTTCATCAGCTACCCTCCTCTCCCTGAGAACGGACCCGACGATGAATCGAAGTTCGTCGAGGAGGAGGACGAGGACGAAGAAATTCCTTCCGCACATTCTCCCCGCGATGAGGTGGAGGAGGAAGACGAAGCAGGGGAACCCGCGAAGAAGAAGCGGAAGCTTCCGAGTCGCGGCGAGTCTGCCACCGCGTCGTCGCCCGCCAGGGGTGTGGATGTTGCTGAGGAGGAGACCGTGGCGACGTCCCCGGGTGCGCAATCTTCGGGTGGCTGGGAGGAACCTCTCAACGTTCCTCCAGTCAGCTCTGCAGCGCCTCTGTCATTCGCGCGGATGCCCTCGCCTTCTCTGTCGAGCTTCGACGACGCCAGCACCCCCAGGTTAGTTTCTTTGCAACATGTCCTTCGAGTAGTACTTTGCGGGTTCGTCATTTAGTTGTCTTGTGTTCTTGATTTCGGTGCAGCCACCGCTCTGACAACGTCAGCTCTCCCCTTCGGGACACGGAGCTTACTTCTGGCCCTTCGACTGGGCTGGAGACGCCTGTGGTGGTGGAGAAGGTGCATGTTGAGGCCGCCGGCCTGGCCTCGTCTAGCCGGGCTCCTCCTTCGGCTGCCGAGGACCTTGAGCTCCTGGACCACGTAAGTCTTCTCTTGTTTTTCTTGTATTTCTGATTTCTCATCGGGTGCGCGATCAGCGCTCCCGATGGGAGTAGCCCCCGAAGGTGTGGGTGACTAGTATAGTCGCCCGCAACTTTACTGATACCTTGCTCTTTTTTATTTTCAGCCATACTATCGCCAGCAGCTCGATGCAGCCGCGGCTTATGTTCGCCTGGAGAAGGAGAGGGACCAACTGCGTTCCTCGCTGGACCAGGCTACTGGCCGGGTGGGCGAGCTTGAGAAGGCTCTTCGTGAGTCTCGAGAGCGCGAGCTGGCGCGGGTCGCCCAGGAGAAAACTCAAATCGGTCGTCTCCTTTCAGTCGCCGTTGTTCTTGGGGGTGAGTGTCGGCTTGACGGTTACTGAGTCTTCGCTCCTTTTCTTGTCCTGACTTTGAATTTCGGCGCAGAGACTTGCGGTGGAGCTCCTCCCGAAGACGCGTCGAGTGACACGGTCGACTTGGCGACCGCGGTTGGCTTCTTCGACCGGGTTTGCGCCTACGCCTCGGATGCCCTGAAGAAGTCTTCCGCCGTGTTGGAGAAGTCGACCGGAGCCCTGGCCGTGGTGCATCAGAGCATTTTCCCGGGCAGCCAGCCGCCAGCGCCCGTGAACGCTCTGGCTGCACCGTTTGGGGACGCGACCACCATCGCCGACTTCACGCGGTCGCAGACGGTACGCGGCTCCGAGCTCACCTTCCAGCTCCTATTAGGCCACCAAGTTCCAGGTGACTTCGAGAAGGTCGTCAGCGGCTTTCCTCGCAAACCCGATGGCCGGATCGCGTCGCTGAGTGGCGTGAAGGAGCGCGCCTCGCAGCTGGCTGCGCAGCTTGTGGCACTCTTCGAGAGGGCCCTTGCTAAGGCGACTGAGGCGGCTGCTCGGAAGGGCCGTTCCCGGTTGCAGTCCGCGGCCTTAGAGTAGGCATAGTTGTAGGGATGCGGCAGTCGCTGTGGCCTGTATTTTGAACTTCATGTTTGTAATGAATATTGCCCTGTCGGGTCTTTTGCTCTTCAGTGTTGATTTTGCTGACTTTTCTGTCTTCTGAGTTGAACTGTGTTTGGCAGTCGCATTTCTGTATTGACTCTGCGTATTCCTGACAGAGTGCCATGCGCGATGATGCTTCGCCTTCTCCCTTGGCACGGCCGAGTGGCGCGGCTTCCTCTTCGGGTGCTCGCCGTCGTCGGGCGGCGCCGGCTCCTCCGCGCAGTGCAAATGATCAGCGGGTAATCACCTATTTGAGGAACAAGGTGGTGGAGCTTGAGGCGACCCTGAAGAATACGGAGCAGCTGTTGCAGCGCTCCCAGTCGCATCCCACGGTGGAGTTCTCACGTCGTGAAGATTTTTTACTTGGAGAGATGGACCTGATCAGTCGGCAGTTGCAGGGTATGTATCATGTTGGCGGCTGCCGTCACCGTTGTTTGTCCTTCTCGTTCTGACTTGCAGTTCGTGTGCGCAGATGTTAATCCCGATTGGGAGGCCGAGCGGGCTCGCGTTGCAGAGCGAGTCACTCGAGAGGCGTCCGGTGACTCCTATGAAGCTCGCCAGTTCTGGGTGAACAAGTCGAGGGGGCGCGTCCTTGCCACCATGCTTGACCATACGTGGCGCGCTGCCTTTCTTCTGGAGAGCTGCCGGAAGACACTTTGGCACGTCAACCGCGTGTACTTCCCGCATAATGCGCAGCCGAACGGGTTGCCTGCCTTGCTGGAGAGGTTCCGCGATGGCGAAGGGTTGAAGGAAGTTGTCGACGCTCAGCTTGTGGCTGGTGCAAACGCGGCGCTGGCGTATGTTCGGATGCACCGGCCACATCTTCCGCTTGAGCGGGTGCTTGAAGGCCTGCCAGGTGACGACGACTTCGACGAGACCTTGCCGGCTGCGCGCCGGATTATCCGGCAAGTTCAGGACTAGAGCGAGCGGCTTGTAGGTCCTCTCGATGCGCCAAAGGCCGAACCTGCAGTTTAGAGTAGCTGTCGTCTGATGCACAGGGTTAGCCATAGGGGGTAAGTATGCTTGTGTAAATATAATGTAACAGATTACAGTACTTTTTCGAGTAATGAGAATTGATCTGTTTATTCGAAAGTGAGGATGCGTGATTCGATTTGCAACCTGTGTGGCGCATCTGCCCAGTGTGCTAAGCAGCGGCCTAGGTTTTTCAAGTGTTACCTGTATGCCGCGGTTTCTGATTTTATTAGGTGGCGACTTAGGATTTGTAACTTGACCTGTACGGCGCAGCCCCCGAGTCGTTCAGGTGGTGGCCTAGGATTTTGAATAATTCCTGTCTGGCGCAGTCCCCGAGTAGGTCGAGTGACGGCCTAGGATTACAAGTGTGACCTGTGTGGCGCAGCCCCCGTGTGTGGTGGGCGGCGCCCTAGGGTTTTGGACTTGACCTGTATGGCGCAGCCCCCGAGTCTGTCGAGTGGTGGCCTAGGGTTTTTCTGAAGCCTGTTTGGCGTAGCCCCCGAGTAAGTCGAGTGGTAGCCTAGGGTTGCAAGTGTGACCTGTGTGGCGCAGCCCCCGTGGGTTGCGGGTGGCGCCTTAGGATTTTGGACTTGACCTGTATGGCGCAGCCCCCGAGTCGGTCGAGTGGCGGCCTAGGATTTTTGATTCTGTGCTTGTGTGGCGCAGCCCCCGAGTAAGTTGGGTGGCGGCCTAAGCTTTTATTTCAACCTGTATGGCGCAGCCCCCGAGTGGTTCGGGTGGCGACCTAGGATTTTTGGCGTGCTTGTATGGCGCAGCCCCCGAGTGATTCGGGTAGCGGCCTAAGCTATTATTTCAACCTGTGTGGCCAGCCCCCGAGTGGTTCGAGTGGCGGCCTAGGATTTTGAGCTCCTTGAGCGACGGGGAAAAGGAGACAGGTTTTCTTCAAATCACTTTATTGATTCTTGCGAACAGGCCGCCTCATTAAAAACCTTCCAGTCCCCTCAGGTACCCTGGTAAGGAAAAGAGTGCGTCTGAAACCTGCCGCGCTGACTTTCTTGTACAATGCTTGCTTTGAACTAGGCGTAGAACCGGCGGAGTTGTGCTACGTTCCACGGGTTGCTGCAGTCCGCTCCTGTCTTCGAGTCCTTTAAGCGGTACGCTCCATTGCCTATTGCTTCTGTTACGATGTACGGGCCCTCCCATGGGGAAGCGAGCTTGTGCACCTTCTTTTGCTTGAGTCGAAGAACCAGGTCGCCTGCCACGAACGCTCTTGGTCGCAGCCTCCGAGTATGATAATTACGCAGGTCCTGCTGATACACGGCTGATCGTGCCAGGGCGATGTCGCGTGCTTCGTCCAGGGCGTCTCTGCTGTCTTCGAGTGCTTCCTCTGCCTCTGACTCGTCGTAGGCGACTACTCTTGGTGCGTCAAACTTGATGTCGCAGGGGAGGACCGCTTCTGCACCATACACCATGAAGAAGGGCGTGTACTGGGTAGATCTATTCGGCGTTGTTCGCAGACTCCAGAGGACTGATGGCAGTTCTTCCACCCATGCGCCCGCTGCGCGTTTTAGGGGTACGCGCAGTCGCTACTTGATGCCGTTGCAGACTAAGCCATTGGCCTTCTCTACTTGTCCGTTGGACTGCGGGTGCGAGACCGACGCGTAGTTGAGCTTGATCCCCTGCTCTGAGCAGAAGTCTTTGAATTCCTCGGCTGTGAAGTTCGAGCCGTTGTCGGTGATGATCCCGTTAGGTACTCCAAACCTGAAGATGATTGACCTGATGAAGTTGACCGCTGTGGACGCAGTCGAACTTGTGATGGGCACGGCTTCGATCCACTTTGTGAATTTATCGACCGCGACCAGGAGGTGGGTATGACCTCCGGGTGAGGATTTCTTCAGCGGGCCCACCATGTCTAGGCCCCATTGGGCAAAGGGCCAGGCTAGTGGTATTGTTTTGAGCTCCGATGCTGGGGCGTGCGGCTTGTTGGCAAATTCCTGGCACCCTGTGCATTTCTTCACCAGCTCCTCGGCGTCCTGCATGGGTGTGAGCCAATAGAACCCGGCACGTAGCGCCTTGGCCACCAGTGCCCGGCTGCTTGCGTGATGTCCGCATGTACCCGCGTGAATGTCGAGTAGGATGGCTTGGCCGTCGACTGGATCTATGCACCTTTGCAGGATTCCTGATATGCTTCTTTTGTAGAGTTCCCCGTTGATGACGGTGAAACTTTTGGAGCGTCTGATGATGCGCTTTGCTTCGACTGGGTCAGCTGGCAGCTTCTGATGCAGTATGTATGCCAAGTATGGTCCTGTCCATGTGGCTTCGACTAGCATGACTTCCATGGGGACCTTGGCTTGGCTTGGCGGGTTGACATCGCCTTTTGTGGTTGCAGTGCTTGATGTACCCTGAGTCTTGATGGATCTTTGTGTGATGCACTCGAGGAAAACGCCGGGTGGGACCGGCACCCTGTCCGCCCCCATGTTAGCTAGGGCGTCGGCTTCCTCGTTGCTTTCACGGCCGATGTGGCGTAGCTCGCAGCCGTCGAAGTTTCCTTCCATCCGATTGTAGAGGTCTCTGTAGGCGATCATGTTGTCAGCGATGGCGTCGCAGGACTTCATGGTTTGCTGAACCACCAGGTAGGAGTCGCCGTAGATCATGAGGTGCGTGGCGCCGCAGTTCTTGGCCATCCGCATGCCGTGGATCAGGGCCTCGTATTCGGCTTCGTTGTTGGACGGCTTCGGGAAGTCCATCTGCAAGACATACTTGAGCTTGTCGCCTTTGGGGGAAACGAGCACGACTCCTGCCCCGGCTGGCTTGAATTTCTTGGAGCCATCAAAGTACATTGTCCACGCGTTGGACAAGTCGGGGACGTTCGGTAGCTGGGCTTCTATCCACTCAGTGGTGAATTCTGGGAGGACTTGGGCCTTGATGGACTTCGGGTGAGCATACTTCAGCCCCCATGGTCCTAGCTCGACAACCCACTTGGCGACTCGTCCTGTCGCACGCTGATTTGTGAGGATGTCTGCTAGTACGGAGGAGCTTACCACCGTGATCGGGTGCTCGGAGAAGTAGTGGACGACCTTTCTGGAGGTCATGAAGACTCCGTATGCCAGTTTCTGGTAATGTGGGTAATTCTGCTTGGACAAGGTGAGCACTTCGCTAAGGTAGTAGACGGGCCTCTGCACCGGGTGGCTGTGCCCTTCTTCTTCGCGTTCGACTACGAGCACCGTGCTCACCACCCTGTTTGTTGCTGAGACGTACAGGTAGAGCGGCTCGTTTTCCAGTGGTGCCACGAGGACCGGAGAGGTTGTCAGTGTCTTCTTGAGATGGTCGAATGCGTCCTGCGCCTCTTGCGTCCACTCGAACTTGTCTGACTTCTTCATCAGTTGGTAAAAGGGTAAGGCCTTTTCTCCCAACTTACTAACGAACCGGCTAAGAGCTGCGACTCGGCCGACTAATCGTTGCACCTCCCTGAGCTTCGTTGGTGCTGGCATTGTGAGTATGTTCTGCACCTTCTCGGGATTTGCTTCGATTCCTCTTGCGGATACAAGGTACCCTAGTAGCTCTCCGGCTGGCACGCCGAACACGCACTTCTCTGGATTGAGTTTGATCTGGTATACGTCCAGTGCGGCGAAGACCTTGCGTAGATCGTCGACTAGGGTATCCTCCTTTCGGGTAGTGACGACAATATCGTCGACGTAGACTTGGACGATCTGCCCGATTAGCCCCTTGAGGCATGCTTGCATAGTCCGCTGGTACGTAGCACCTGCGTTCTTTAACCCGAACGGCATCGTCTGGTAGCAGAAAACGCCGTCGGGTGTGATGAAAGCTGTCTTCTCTTCGTCCTCGACCTTCAGCCTGATCTGCTGGTAACCTGAGTAGGCGTCGAGAAAAGATAAGCGTTCGCAACCTGCAGTCGAGTCGATGATCTGGTCTATCCGCGGGAGCGGGAAGTGGTCTTTGGGGCAGCATTTGTTGACTGCGGTGAAGTCCACGCACATGCGTAGTTTCTTCGTCTTCTTTTTCTCAACTAGAACCGGGTTAGCGACCCAGTCCGAGTCCTTGATCTCTCGGATGAACTTGGCGTGCAATAATCTGTCGACTTCCATGGTGATAGCGTCTCGTTTGGGCCCCGAGAAGCGTCGCATGGATTGCTTGACAGGTCTTGCGTCCTTGTGTACTTTCAGAGAGTGCTCGGCGAGTTCCCTGGGTATCCCCGGCATGTCAGAAGGTTGCCATGCGAAGATTTTCCAGTTCTCACGTAGGAACTCGACGAGCGCGCTTTCCTATGCGGGTGTCAGGCTTGATGAGACCTTGACTGTCTTTCCGCTGTCAGTCAGATGGACTTGGTGGGTGACGGTGTCGTCGTTCGTGTTGAACGCTGCGTCTTTGGCAGGCTTCTTGCGAGCCGGGAAGATGGTCTTGTCGTTGTCGGCTGATATGGCTTTAAACCGCTCTTCGACGCCGAAGGACTCGGAGATCTTGGCAAACTCGCGGTCGCAGCTGTTGGAGAGCCCAAAGTCACCGCGGACGGTGATTACTCCTTTTGGCCCGGGTAGCTTTATCATCAGGTAGGCGTAGTGGGGTACCGCCATGAACCTGGCAAAGCTTGGGCGTCCTAGGATGGAATGGTATTGTGACTTCCAGTCGACGACCTCAAAGTCTATCGACTCCTTCCTGAAGTGTTCGGGTGTACCGAGGATGACGTCGAGTGTGATTGTTCCCATGGGCGTGATTGCTTGCCCTGGTACTATGCCGTGGAAGGTGGTCTCCGATTCCGGCAATTTCTCTGTCGACCTATTCATTCGCCTGAGGGTATCGGCGAATATGATGTTGATGCCGCTGCCCCCGTCCAGGAACACCTTCTTCAGGCTGTAGTCGCCGATCAAAGCCTCAATCACGAGTGCGGCGTGCCCTGGTCGGACTACTTCCGCTGGGTGATCTGCCCTGGAAAATGTGATTGGTGTCTCCGACCCGCGCAGGTAGTCTGGTACCGCGCGCGGGCTGTTGATGGCTTGAAGTACTTGGCGTGTGATGATTTTCTGCCTCCTGTTCGACGGGGGTCCCTTCTGGATCATGTTCAACTGTCCTCGTGCGGCTGGGTACGCGTCGGCTGCTGCCGACGGACCTTGTTGCTGCTGCTGCGGCTGGGGGAACGCTCATGCTGCCTGCACTTGATTGTTGTTTGCGGGTGCTGCCTGGATGGCTAGCTGCGGTGCCGCTTGAATGGCCTGCACCGGGGCGATGATTTGCTGCATGGCATGGTAGATCTTCCTTGCTTTGCGGCAATCTTTCAACAGGTGGTTTGAACCCCACTTTCCTGTTGCCGGGTTGCGGAACGAGTGATGCTTACATGGTTGCATCAGTTCCTCTGCCGGGGTTAACGGGCGCTTCCACTCGCGCTTCTGACTTCCATCGCTGTGGTCGATGCTGCTGCTGCCACGGTTGTACTGACTCGAGCTGGGCTGTCGACTTTGCTCGTGCTGTCTGCTGCCCTCACGCTTGACCTCGCGGGGGGTTTCATAACCCGCCGCTACTAACTCGATTGAGTCGTGCGTGTAACGTGCCTTCCTCTTCTGACGTGACTCGCGCCAGCTGCTTGTTTCGCCTTCCTTTTTGGGAGAAGTTTCGCGGACGTAGTCCTCTCCTTCAGCCTATTGGTTGGCTGTCTTCATTAACTCTATTGTGGTCTTCGGCTGGAGCCTACCAAATTCCTCCCGGAGGTCGCGGCGAGCAACGCCATGCATGAAGGCATCCATCACCCTGTCCTCTGATACGGGTTCCATGGTATTGCGGAGGAGTGTCCACCTCTGGATGTAAGATCGGAGCGACTCGTCCTTCCCTTGCTTGCAGGCCTGCAACTCGATATATGTAACATCCCAAATTTCTCAAAAATTTAAAACTTTGCATTCATGCATCATGCATCATAAAAGTATGACATTGAGATCACATAAGGAGTAAATTGAATTTTATTTATAATGTTAAATAGAATTGTTTTCATTAAAGAGATTTAATTGAGCTCCTTTTTCAAATTAGTATTTTATTATTTTATTTATTCAGAGAAATGATATCAAAAAGTTATAAATTTAATTAGCTTTACAAAACATATTTTTTATGAATTTTTCTGAAATGTTTTGATAAGTTTTAAAAATCAATTTTGAATTAAACACTGAAATTAGAAAATGATTTGTTTTAAAAAAAAAGGGGAGAGAGGCCAACTGGGCCGAAGCCCACTGCGTGAATCCCTTCCCTACCGCGCGCGCGAGCCGCTTCGGCCCGACAGCAGCCCAGCTCCCTCCCCGCAGACGCTGACGACCGGGCCCCACATGTCATCTCCTTCGTCGTGTAGATCACGAGCTCCTACCGAACGCCTAACGAACTCGAAAACGAATCGGATCAAATCCGTTGTTTGAGCACGGATTAATCGGTCCCCTTCGCCCCTATATAAACCCCCCCTCCGCCTCCGTCTCCCGCGTCCAAAACCCTAACAGAAACACGCCAGAATCGCGAGATCGTCGCCGACATTGCCGCCGCCGCAAACCGCATCGTTCCGGTGAGTTCAACGCCCGAGCTTCATCCTCACCCCCCCTCTGCGCCTCCCCTTCACCGTACGCGTCTAACGGACAAGCTCCGGCGTGGTTTTGTGCACCAGGACGACTGATTCATCGAAGACCGACGCCGTCGTCCGCCGCGCTTCTCCGACGAGCTCGCAGAGGAAGAGAGGAGCCACCTCGACCACGTCTGTCACGCCATCGAGTCCGCCGCCGTCTCCCGCGTCCAGTGGTACGAGTTTCACCCCTCCCCTAGCCGTAGAACGAGAGGTTCACCGTTTCCGGTGATGGCGCCGCCGCGGGCACGAAAGCACCGGCGAGCCGCGCCGCCGATCTTCTCCCTTTTGATCCGGGCGGTTAGATTAGATCGGACGGGCGAGATTAAATCTCCCGTACCGTTTCGTTCGACAGATCTGGCGCGTTAGATTTAAATAGATCGGACGGTCCTCTTACGCGATCCGCGCGAATCGGTATCGCCCAATCACAGCACGCCGCGTGGCGCTTTTAATTTCTATTTTCGGCAGAGATTTGTTTTAAAAACAGAAAATAACACAAACTTGTAAAAATCATATCTTTTGATCTGTTCATCCAAATTTGATGAATTATATATCCACGTGTAGCTCTGCTCGTGTAGTTTAATATGGTTTCATTAGTTTGTCCTTTTAGTGCATATTAAATTGCGAAATTAAATTGTTTAACTTTCGGATATTAAATCAATAACTTAATTAATAAATTTTTCTCTCCAAATAAATCCAATTGTTTTAGAGAGATATTAATGTCCTCTGTCCAGAGAGTGTAACATGAATTTTTATTTGAAACTTCTTCTAATAGACATAAAGAAATTGGTTTTATAATTTAAAACTACTAATATGCTCATTAATTAAATGATTAATTAAAATATTGATCATTGCATCTTTATGCATGAATAACAGAGAACTTAATATAGTAATTAATTGGTCTTGTGAAGTTCATTGCATATTAAGCATGCATACATATTTTGTATTGATATTCTAAGTGTTATGCTTGTGTGTTTATTGAGTGTTATTATTTTGTCTCTAGATTGTGAAGAGGAGGAAGGTCCTTGTGATTGTTATTCTTGTTGTGCTTGTTCCCTTTGTTACCAAGGCAAGTGACATTCATCATCTATCCTATGTTTTCTATATGCATTATTAGTAGATTTTGAGTAGTATGCATGATAGGGAAATTGTGATACTATCTTAGAATGCTAAGTTAGTCTACACTTTGAAAATATCCTAGTAGTGTGTAGCCATCCCTTCCCTTGCAGCCACCAAAAGTTTTATTAGATGCTTAGCTATGCTATAAAGAAGTTTACTCATCATGTTATGGAATTATTGCTAAGTGTTAAAACACTGAATACACTTCTGGGTGGACTTGGTTGTATGGTTTATGTTGAGTGGCTTTTGGGGCTATGCTCGTGGTTGTCTTCGCCTAGGATGAATTTCTATTCTACTTAGGGCCATGAGTATGGTGGTTTTCACCCAGAAGTGCACTTGTGGACGGCCACCCAGGAACAAAGAGATTACTAAGTCCCTCCAAGTTTAGAAGCTTCCCGTGCAGCCTTTTGACAATGGGCTCTGTCTAGAACGACTAAGTTGTGAGGGTGCAACCTGTCAGCTTGACAAGCAGATGTAGAGTTGATAGGTGGAACGGGTCTTGCTAGTATGGTTGCATTCTTCTTCTGAAAGTTCTTGTCTCAGTTCTCTCCTTTCCATAATACACTCCGCGTGTATAGGATATCTCGGACAAATTGAGTCTTAAGGTGAAAGTGCACAACCTCTGCAGAGTCGACAAACTGAGTATTCAGCCGTGTCCCCGGTGATGGACAACCTCGAGCAACTGGACAAGGATGGACGGAAGAATCTCAACATGGTTTTCAGAAAGTAAAATTTGACTAAGGAAAGAATAATTGGTGCACCTGGGCTTCATCCCTTGGTGCCAAGTCTTTGAGATACACAAGTGTTTTACAAAAGATAGGAGAAAACTGGCTTTCTGCAAAATAGCCTGCAAACTCCACTAAGCCAAATATGCATATAGAATTAGACTTGCCATAATTTTATCCACCATAGTCACTTGCCAATACTTCATTGTATTGACCTCCTTCGGGGGCTGCATATTCAAATGTGCAGGTAATTCTGATGAGGAGTAAGTTTGGACTCGATTCTACACCCAACATGTCTGCTTGTGGCGTATGCTAGAAGAGAAGGCCCATTGCTTTTATTTTCGTTGTGAACTCTGAATATTTTAGCTAGTCTTCATGACTATGCACTTTGTAATAAAGCCATACTTGGCTATTTTTGGATCTCGATGTAGTATTTTGATACTTATGCAATGATACTATATATTTTGTACTGTGGTGCTAGCAGTGATCCAGGGACTAGCACATAACACAGGTGTTCCATCTTTATTTAAAGATGGGGTGCTACAAAATGGTATCAGAGCATTAGTGTTGCCTGTAGGTTCGAGCCCTTAGGATTGGTTAAGCCTGCTTTTTGATCATAATATTACCATCTTTGAAGTATGTTGGATCCTAACGGCATAGTGGGATGAAGCGGCCCGGGACTGACCTTACATGTCCGCGTACATGAGACCTGTTCCACAATTATAAGTGGCTGGCCGGGTGTCTGTCTCTCTCATTATAGTGAATATCCGACTTACAAAAGAGTTGATAATAGTGTTGATCATCTGTTAGAAAATAACTTCTTTTCCCTAAGTACCTAAGTACACCACAATTAGTTTATCTTACCTTTGTCTTGTCTAATAAACTCTACCTTTTATCACTTAAGAATGTCATTCTTCACGTATCAAACCGCGGAGGACTTCAAGGACATGTGCTTTGGAAGATATCTTCTAGAGTTGGTAGAACTGTTGGCACTTCCAACACCCATCATCAAGGCAAGCCAGCTGAAGCACTTCAACAAAGAAGGCGTATGGGGAATTCGCCTTTACCAACAAGGGCGCCAGACTGAACCCAAGACCGAAGATATCCAGTACAAGTCAATTAGTGACTCCTTGGAGAAAGGGCTGAATCTCGTCACGCAGGAGCTAATAGGACGCCTTTGCTTGCAATACCAAGAAGAGTTAAAAGACCACTACTTTGCTCACCTTGGCCAACGTGACGAACATGGGATTCCTTTCCGTGTTAGCGAGGAAGACAAAAACAAACCAGAACCTTTGTACCCATATCTCCAAGACTTAGAACTTCACCTCTGGCAACTAGAAGAAGATAGACGCAATGAGCTATTGAAGAATGATGAAATAATGGCACAAGTCAAGGAGACTCAAAAGAAGATTGAAGCCCAAGAAGAGGTGGCCAACGCTCAAGAGGAGAAGTTTCGAGCTCAAGAGAAGAAGTTTCAAAGCCAAGAAAAGAGGGTTAGAGACAAGAAAAAGGAGATCAGGACCTTGAAGGATGAAATCCAGAGCAACGACGTCGAGTTTGAAGCTGATCGAGATTTGATCGAGACTCTACGCCGTGAGAAGAGAATGCTACAAGAGAAGATTGAAGTCCTGGAGAAGGAAGCAATCGAGACTCTGCACCGTGAGAAGACAATATTACAGGAGAAGAACGAGGCCTTGAAGAAGGAGGTGAACGACTACAAGGAGATTCTTACAAAGGAAGGCATCATCATCGAGGAAGTCGAAGAAGATGAAGGAGACGTCATGGACGAAGTTTAGACTTAGTAGTGGACCACCATATTCTCCCTCGTTTAGTTCGTAGTTCTTTTTAAAACATTGATCTCCAACTTGTGGTGTGACAATGATAGAATTGTTTGGTTTGCAGACTGTGTTGTTTTATTAAATCAACTTAGAATACTTGTTTTGTTGCTAAGTAGACTTTTCTTAGTAAGTTGTTTTATGAGTGTTGTTGTGTGACTTGGTTGCTTTGTGCATGGGTAGGATTTTTCTTCTCTTAGTTCTGTCTATCTTTCACTCATCTATGCTGAAAAACCCTACAGATGCCTCCTCGTCGTGATACTAGCAACGACGACGTCATGCAACAACTGATGGCCGCTCAAGCTCAGTTGATGACTATGATGACTCAGTTCATTGCAGCAACCAACAACAACAACAACAACAACAACAACAACAACAACAACCCGCCACCTCCACCCCCACCCCCAGTGGACAGACTTGCTAGATTCCTAAGGCTTAGGCCTAATAAGTTCTCCTCTGCTACTGAACCAATAGTGGCGGATGATTGGCTCCGTTCAGTCAACAAGGACTTAGTAACTTGTGAATGTTCTGAGGCAGAAAAAGTGAGGTTCACTGCACACCTGTTGGAAGGACCCGCAGCATTGTGGTGGGAAAATTTTCAAGTGACTCATCCTTTGGATGGCATGACTTGGGATGCGTTCAAGGAAGGCTTCCGAAATGCTCACATCTCCTCAGGTATAATGAACCTGAAGAAAGATGAATTTCGCAGCTTGAGGCAAGGTGGTAGAACCCTGAAGGAGTATATGGATGACTTCTGTATGCTATCAAGGTATGCACCGGAGGACATTGATACTGATGCAAAAAGGAAGGAAAAGTTCCTCAATGGACTTAAGGGAGAACTGAAGATACCGTTGTCTGTGGCTTATACTCCAAACTATCAAGCTCTGCTGGATCAAGCTATCACCTTGGACAACAACATAAGAAAGGAAGAGAACAGGAAGAGGAAGTTCAGTGCAAGTAAAGTTCATTCTGAAGGGACATATAAGAAACACGCCTCTTAAGTCAGTAGCCATAAACTCTGGAATCACTCCAACACTAGTAGTGGCCAAAAACATCATGGTCATAACCACAATGGAGGATACAAAGGAAATAATGGAGGATACAATGGAAATAATGGTGGATCCAGGGGAAACCATCATCATGGCCATAATCATGGGAATGGTAATCACCGTCCTAACCATGAAGGGAAGAAAGACTTGTCTAATGTGACCTGCTTCAAGTGCAAGAAGACAGGACATTATGCAACTGATTGCCCAGAAAGGAAAGCTGATGAAAATTCCAAGCCCAATCCTTTCCAGAAGGGACAAGTGAACCACATCAATGTGGAGGAAGTCCATGATGAACCTGATGCTGTGATTGGTATGTTCTTGCTCAACTCCTTTCCAGCATTAGTTTTATTTGATACTGGAGCATCTCATTCATTCATATCAAGAGCTTTTGTTAACAAACATGGGTTAGCTGAGGAAAGTCTAGGAAAACCTATTAGGGTAAGTTCACCGGCAGGAGAGATGCTAGTAAATTCCGGGTGTAGGCAGTTAGACTTGCAAATCGGAAAACACACCTTCCCAACAGACTTAGTCATCCTAGAAACCCAAGGATTGGATGTTATCATCGGAATGGATTGGATGACTCGTTTCGAAGGAATCATAGATTGTGCAAATAGAGCAATCACCCTCACCACCCCAGAGAAAAGGAAGATTAAGTTCAGATCAACTTTCGAACTTAAGAAGGTTAGGCTGAATTCTCTTAAGGGGGTTAGCCTTGGTGATGTGCTTATCGTCAAGGAATACCCAGATGTTTTTCCGGAGGAGCTACCGGGAATGCCACCCGACAGGGACGTAGAGTTTCTCATCGAATTGAAGCCGGGAACAGGGCCAATAGCTAAAAGACCTTATCCTATGGCCGTCGATGAATTGAAAGAGCTCAAGAAGCAATTAGAAGAACATATCCAGAAAGGATTCATTCGTCCAAGTTCATCGCCATGGGGAGCACCAGTCTTATTTGTTAAGAAGAAGGATCAAACCCAGAGGCTAGTCACGGATTACAGAGATATAAACGAGCAAACTATCAAAAACAAGTACCCGTTACCTAAGATAAATGAACTGTTTGATCAACTGGAAGGTTCTTGTGTTTTCTCAAAGATCGATCTTCGATCGGGGTACCTCCAAATGAAAGTTAGAGAAATGGATATACCCAAAACTGCGTTTGTTACGAGATATGGCTCTTATGAGTACACAGTAATGCCCTTTGGATTAACCAATGCACCAGCCTATTTCATGAATATGATGAATAAAGTGTTCATGGATTTTCTGGATAAGTTTGTGGTAGTGTTCATAGACGATATTCTAATCTACTCTAAGAGCCACAAAGAACATGAAGAGCACTTGCGTCTGGTATTGCAGAGGCTGCGTGAACATAAGTTGTATGCCAAGTACAGCAAGTGTGAGTTTTGGTTAGAACAAGTTGGATTTTTAGGCCATGTGGTGTCCAAGGAAGGTATAGCCGTGGATCCTGAAAAGGTTTCAGCTGTAACTAATTGGGAACCGCCGAAGAATGTTGGTGAATTACGAAGTTTTCTGGGTCTAGCAGGATACTACCGACGATTCATTGAAAACTTCTCCAAGATTGCCAAGGCCTTGACAGAATTATTAAAGAAGGAGAAGAAATTTGAGTGGACGGAGGCATGCGAAGCCAGTTTTCAGGAGTTGAAGAAACGTCTGGTTTCAGCCCCAGTCCTATGCTTACCTGATTTGGAGAAGGAATTCCAAGTATACTGTGATGCTTCACGTCAAGGTTTGGGAAGTGTGTTGATGCAGGAAGGCAAAGTGGCATCTTATGCCTCTAGACAACTCAAGAAACATGAAGCAAATTATCCAACTCATGATCTCGAGTTAGCATCAGTAGTGCATGCTCTGAAAACTTGGAGACCCTACCTGATGGGAAAAAGATGTGAGGTATTCACGGATCACAAAAGTTTGAAATACATATTCACACAGAAGGAGTTGAATATGAGACAAAGAAGATGGCTGGAACTTATTAAAGATTATGATCTGAGCCTTCAATACCATCCGGGAAAAGCTAATGTGGTAGCTGATGCTCTGAGTCGTAAGGTGTATGTGAATGGCCTTACAGCAGGAGAATTACCCGAGGATTTATGCAAGGCATTCAAGGACCTCAGATTGGAAGTAGTACCTGAAGGGTTTGTAACTTCATTAATTGTACAGCCCACTTTGATGGACAAGATACGTGAAGCTCAGAAAGGAGGCAAGGAAATAGAAGAGATCAAAGTCAATTTAAAAGCTGGAAAAGCTAAAGGATTTCATGAGGATGAGCAGGGAATTTTGTGGTTTGAAAAACGTGTATGTGTGGCCAATGACCCTGATATTAGGAAGTTAATTCTGCAGGAAGCTCATGAAACACCTTACTCAATTCATCCGGGAAATACCAAGATGTATATGGATGTGAAAGAGAGATTTTGGTGGAATAACCTGAAGAAGGAGATAGCGGAATACATCGCTAAGTGTGATGTATGTAATCGAGTAAAGGCAGAACATCAGAAACCAGCAGGACTCTTACAACCTTTGAAAGTACCGGATTGGAAGTGGGATTCCATTGGGATGGACTTCATCACTGGATTACCAAGGACCAGATTGGGTTATGATCCTATTTGGGTTATTGTTTGTCGCCTAACCAAAATAGCTCACTTCATTCCCGTGAAGACCACATATACTAGTGCTAAGCTAGCTGATATTTACATGAAGAGAATTGTGTGCCTTCACGGCGTCCCTAAGAGTATCGTGTCTGATAGAGGGACCCAGTTCACTTCTCATTTTTGGAAGCAGTTGCACGAATCTTTGGGAACCAGATTGGAATTCAGTACGGCTTTCCACCCGCAAACAGATGGTCAGACTGAAAGAGTGAACCAGATTTTAGAGGATATGTTAAGAGCTTGCGCGCTCGACTATGGATCTAGTTGGGATGATAATTTGCCATACGCTGAGTTCTCCTACAACAATAGTTACCAAGCCAGCATTGAGATGGCACCGTTTGAAGCCTTATATGGAAAGAAATGCACAACCCCACTGTTGTGGAGTGGTGTAGGAGAACGGAGTTTCTTTGGGCCTGATATAATACAGGAGGCTGAAGAGAAAGTCAGGCTGATTAAGGACAGATTGAAAATAGCACAATCACGCCAGAAAAGCTACGCAGATTCCAAGCGTAGAGAAGTCACTTATGAAGTGGGAGATAGAACCTATCTGAGGGTGTCACCACTTCGGGGTGTGAAAAGATTTGGAATCAAAGGAAAGTTAGCACCTCGATTCATTGGACCGTTCAAAATTCTTTCTCGCAAAGGTGAAGTGGCCTATGAGTTAGAACTACCTGAAATACTGTCTGCTGTTCATAATGTGTTCCATGTCAG
Source organism: Poa annua (assembly GCA_026929855.1). Taxonomy (NCBI): domain Eukaryota; kingdom Viridiplantae; phylum Streptophyta; class Magnoliopsida; order Poales; family Poaceae; genus Poa; species Poa annua. Next base: position 88,634,676 of record CM049430.1, read on the forward strand.
TCAGTTGAAGAAATGTCATCCCGAGATGATGGGAGTTCCCTTAAAGGATACAGTACCCCTCGAGGAGGTACAATTGGAGAGTGATCTGACATATGAAGAGAAGCCCATCAAGATATTACAGACAGCAGAAAGAGTCACCCGTACCAAAACCATCAAGTTTTGCAAGGTCCAGTGGAATCATCACACCGAAGACGAAGCCACCTGGGAACGAGAGGATGACCTCCGAGAAGACCACCCACACCTTTTTGCTGACCTTTCCGAAGCTCGAGGGCGAGCTTCTTCTTAAGGGGGTTAGTCTGTAACATCCCAAATTTCTCAAAAATTTAAAACTTTGCATTCATGCATCATGCATCATAAAAGTATGACATTGAGATCACATAAGGAGTAAATTGAATTTTATTTATAATGTTAAATAGAATTGTTTTCATTAAAGAGATTTAATTGAGCTCCTTTTTCAAATTAGTATTTTATTATTTTATTTATTCAGAGAAATGGTATCAAAAAGTTATAAATTTAATTAGCTTTACAAAACATATTTTTTATGAATTTTTCTGAAATGTTTTGATAAGTTTTAAAAATCAATTTTGAATTAAACACTGAAATTAGAAAATGATTTGTTTAAAAAAAAAAGGGGAGAGAGGCCAACTGGGCCGAAGCCCACTGCGTGAATCCCTTCCCTACCGCGCGCGCGAGCCGCTTCGGCCCGACAGCAGCCCAGCTCCCTCCCCGCAGACGCTGACGACCGGGCCCCACATGTCATCTCCTTCGTCGTGTAGATCACGAGCTCCTACCGAACGCCTAACGAACTCGAAAACGAATCGGATCAAATCCGTTGTTTGAGCACGGATTAATCGGTCCCCTTCGCCCCTATATAAACCCCCCCTCCGCCTCCGTCTCCCGCGTCCAAAACCCTAACAGAAACACGCCAGAATCGCGAGATCGTCGCCGACATTGCCGCCGCCGCAAACCGCATCGTTCCGGTGAGTTCAACGCCCGAGCTTCATCCTCACCCCCCCTCTGCGCCTCCCCTTCACCGTACGCGTCTAACGGACAAGCTCCGGCGTGGTTTTGTGCACCAGGACGACTGATTCATCGAAGACCGACGCCGTCGTCCGCCGCGCTTCTCCGACGAGCTCGCAGAGGAAGAGAGGAGCCACCTCGACCACGTCCGTCACGCCATCGAGTCCGCCGCCGTCTCCCGCGTCCAGTGGTACGAGTTTCACCCCTCCCCTAGCCGTAGAACGAGAGGTTCACCGTTTCCGGTGATGGCGCCGCCGCGGGCACGAAAGCACCGGCGAGCCGCGCCGCCGATCTTCTCCCTTTTGATCCGGGCGGTTAGATTAGATCGGACGGGCGAGATTAAATCTCCCGTACCGTTTCGTTCGACAGATCTGGCGCGTTAGATTTAAATAGATCGGACGGTCCTCGTACGCGATCCGCGCGAATCGGTATCGCCCAATCACAGCACGCCGCGTGGCGCTTTTAATTTCTATTTTCGGCAGAGATTTGTTTTAAAAACAGAAAATAACACAAACTTGTAAAAATCATATCTTTTGATCTGTTCATCCAAATTTGATGAATTATATATCCACGTGTAGCTCTGCTCGTGTAGTTTAATATGGTTTCATTAGTTTGTCCTTTTAGTGCATATTAAATTGCGAAATTAAATTGTTTAACTTTCGGATATTAAATCAATAACTTAATTAATAAATTTTTCTATCCAAATAAATCTAATTGTTTTAGAGAGATATTAATGTCCTCTGTCCAGAGAGTGTAACATGAATTTTTATTTGAAACTTCTTCTAATAGACATAAAGAAATTGGTTTTATAATTTAAAACTATGCTCATTAATTAAATGATTAATTAAAATATTGATCATTGCATCTTTATGCATGAATAACAGAGAACTTAATATAGTAATTAATTGGTCTTGTGAAGTTCATTGCATATTAAGCATGCATACATATTTTGTATTGATATTCTAAGTGTTATGCTTGTGTGTTTATTGAGTGTTATTATTTTGTCTCTAGATTGTGAAGAGGAGGAAGGTCCTTGTGATTGTTATTCTTGTTGTGCTTGTTCCCTTTGTTACCAAGGCAAGTGACATTCATAATCTATCCTATGTTTTCTATATGCATTATTAGTAGATTTTGAGTAGTATGCATGATAGGTAAATTGTGATACTATCTTAGAATGCTAAGTTAGTCTACACTTTGAAAATATCCTAGTAGTGTGTAGCCATCCCTTCCCTTGCAGCCACCAAAAGTTTTATTAGATGCTTAGCTATGCTATAAAGAAGTTTACTCATCATGTTATGGAATTATTGCTAAGTGTTAAAACACTGAATACACTTCTGGGTGGACTTGGTTGTATGGTTTATGTTGAGTGGCTTTTGGGGCTATGCTTGTGGTTGTCTTCGCCTAGGATGAATTTCTATTCTACTTAGGGCCATGAGTATGGTGGTTTTCACCCAGAAGTGCACTTGTGGACGGCCACCCAGGAACAAAGAGATTACTAAGTCCCTCCAAGTTTAGAAGCTTCCCGTGCAGCCTTTTGACAATGGGCTCTGTCTAGAACGACTAAGTTGTGAGGGTGCAACCTGTCAGCTTGACAAGCAGATGTAGAGTTGATAGGTGGAACGGGTCTTGCTAGTATGGTTGCATTCTTCTTCTGAAAGTTCTTGTCTCAATTCTCTCCTTTCCATAATACACTCCGCGTGTATAGGATATCTCGGACAAATTGAGTCTTAAGGTGAAAGTGCACAACCTCTGCAGAGTCGACAAACTGAGTATTCAGCCGTGTCCCCGGTGATGGACAACCTCGAGCAACTGGACAAGGATGGACGGAAGAATCTCAACATGGTTTTCAGAAAGTAAAATTTGACTGAGGAAAGAATAATTGGTGCACCTGGGCTTCATCCCTTGGTGCCAAGTCTTTGAGATACACAAGTGTTTTACAAAAGATAGGAGAAAACTGGCTTTCTGCAAAATAGCCTGCAAACTCCACTAAGCCAAATATGCATATAGAATTAGACTTGCCATAATTTTATCCACCATAGTCACTTGCCAATACTTCATTGTATTGACCTCCTTCGGGGGCTGCATATTCAAATGTGCAGGTAATTCTGATGAGGAGTAAGTTTGGACTCGATTCTACACCCAACATGTCTGCTTGTGGCGTATGCTAGAAGAGAAGGCCCATTGCTTTTATTTTCGTTGTGAACTCTGAATATTTTAGCTAGTCTTCATGACTATGCACTTTGTAATAAAGCCATACTTGGCTATTTTTGGATCTCGATGTAGTATTTTGATACTTATGCAATGATACTATATATTTTGTACTGTGGTGCTAGCAGTGATCCAGGGACTAGCACATAACACAGGTGTTCCATCTTTATTTAAAGATGGGGTGCTACAATATAGGTCGTTGGTCTGGCGAATGTTCCCGAGAAACTTTTGATGAAGTTGTCCTGGAACTCCTCCCACGTTCGAAAAGAATCTTTGGGTTGGCTTGTGAGCCACCCGCGTGCAGAGTCTGTCAGCATGAGCTGGATGTACTGCATTGCCGTGGTCGATGTTCCGCCTTGGTAGGTGCAAGCAATAAGGTAGTCCTCGAGCCATAGCTTCTTGTCTTGCTTCCCGTCGTACTTTGGTGTGCCGGCCGTCAACTTGAAGCCTTTAGGCATACGGGTGTCGCGGATGTTGAAACCGAAGCATGCCGCACCACATGGTTCGAAGTCGCGGTTGGTATGGTCGTCCGCCTGTGCTGCGTTAGCCGAACGCTCCTTGCGGTTACGGTCCACCCTCTTCTGTGTTAGGACGTCTCGAAGGTCCTTGACTGGCTGTCGCTGCGCCGCCGGGATGTCCGACGTCGTTGGTTCGTGAGCTTGATTACCTGGCCCCTTGGCCGCTAGAGCTTCTTCGATTGCCCTTATGGAGGCAATTTGTTGCTTGTGGAGGAGGGAGAGCGCGTCACCCTCCGGTGGCTGCGTGAGCCGGAGGTATGTCTCGACTGATATCAGGGTGGCATTCGCCGTCTTCGGGACGGGTATCCCATTCTCGTCTTCGGTGACGAAGGACGAGTCGAGGTTGCGGGTGAGCCTTGTTCGATTAGCTTCTCCCATGTGGGGGACACGGGCTCTGGTTCGCCGTGCTCCCTGATTCACCTCTGTGGAGGATGTGAAGGAGAGAGCAGCTCGCCTGGCACTCGACGCATCCGCGTCCCTTTTGCGCCTGCGAAGTTCGGCCTTTTCGGCGCGAATTCGTTCGCCTTCCTTGCGTAGCAAGTACTGGACCGCCAGGTGATCGTCTCGAGGTGCGTTGGGTGGCGGGAACGTGCCCTCGTCCACATGCTTCATGGCTTGGATCGCCATATCACGCGTGATGACAAGTTTCGTCTGGTCCGGCATGTCCACCTCCAGTGGGTATGCGGGTTCGTCTTCGTCGTCATGCGGCGCTGTGCCGGCCATGAAGACCTGCCTGGGGTAGGCATGGATTGGAGAGTTGGTGCTGCCGCTGCTACTTATGTCACCCGCTTCTTGCTCGGGGTCGAAAATTGCCGCAACGTGGCGCGCGGCGCACCCGCTGTCGCGTCTCTTCGCGATTTTCCATGTGCCCGCACTCGACGGGGCGAGTGCGAGTGGCTTGGGGTAGACCTGGGACTTCCAGGAAGATGAGGGCGCGCGCGACGTTGATGTCGGACGCGGGCCCCGGGTCGCACGTGCGGGCGCGACGGTGGAGGTGGGGCTTGACTTGATTGACCGCGCGATCGAGGTTGGGGTAGTAGACTCGATTCGCGTGGTCGTTGCCGAGATTGTCGACGTAGATGTCCTCTTCGCGGGTACGGCTGGTGCAAACCTTGCGGGTGCGGCAGATGCGATCTTCGCGGGTCCGGCGGTCGCGATCTCCGCGAGTGCGGCAGATGCGATCTTCGCGGGTCCAGCGGTTACGATCTCCGCAGGTGCGGCAGATGCGATCTTCGCGGGTCCAGCGGGCGCGGTGGTCGGCGATTTTGATGACGCCGCCGCGCGTAACGCCGTAGTCGTAGACCTGAGCATGCCACGACTATCGATGCAACAGAATATGGAGCCGAAGGTGATGTGTATACCTTTGTTCAGATCGGCGTACACCGATTGATGAGCTGACGAGTGGATGACGTACTCGAAGGAGCCGAATCGGATCGACTCCCTAATGGCGGGTGCGCCGATCTTCATTGCGGATGGAGCCGGCGTGACCATGATCCTAGCACTTGTTTGACCTTCCCACAGACGGCGCCAATTGACGAGGTGCTGACTCGACAAGTCCCAGGGTTGTGCACCCCGGGTTGATTGATGGGGAGAGAGGAGAGTGCAAGGTGATCACGACGGCTGACAAGCGAGGTTTACCCAGGTTCAGGCTCCTGGAGGATAACACCCTACTCTTGCTTGTCTGGTTATTGATGCGAGTAGCGATTACAATGGCGAGATTGCGATCTCGCTAGGGTTTGTGGTTCTGAGCGTGTCCTCTAGGACGGGCAACCCTCCTGGCTTTATAGGCAGCCAGGTCTCGGGTGGTTGGTACAGATACGGTAGGTTACAAGTCCTAACCGAGTTGGACTAGGATATGAGATACCCCGAGTGGGCCTTCTGCGGGCCTTTCCATCCTTGGCGCGGCCCAGGTAGCCTCATCGTGGGCTACCCGCAAGGTAGCCCCACGTCACAAGTAGCTCCTCAACTTCATCATCTTCCTCAATTATCTCTTCATACACATTCGTGGCAGCCCCCGACATGAAAGAACTTTTACCATCAACATGGGCTTTGGAGAACATAATCTCTAGTTCTTTTAAATATGGCGGAGGTCCTTCACGAAAACCAGCACACAACTTATTGCCCTATGGAAAAGAATAAACAATGTCAGAATAAATTAGTGTTGTCAAATTTAGAACAAAAACACGGTGAACATAAGCTGAAAATTATACCTCTATGGTCTCTTTCCACCATCCTTCATCCGCGGTAAATGTCATCTTCTCGGAGTCCCATCCAAGTCCAGTTGCTCTACTTCTATAATACTTCCATGCCAAATACAAAACTTTCATCACATCCCAACGGTTTTTGAATTGTTTTCTAGTGTAAGCTCTTTTAGTTTTTTCAAAGAACTTCCTCTCTAGGTTCTTGTATCCCGTGTTGCTTAAAAATGCCGTCGGTCTATTACCATCTGACTTCTCTTGGGCACAGATTTCACAAAAGGCTTTAGCAGCTAGTGCATCCCAATTGGCTTTGGGCTGGTTCTTACTCTCTTGTTCCATCTAATCATACAATACAAGAACAAATATGCATAACCAATACAAACATTATATGTCTGCAATTGAACACTCATAGCAACACATGGACAGACACAATCTCCAAATAGTGGCAATGGATGAGGGAAAAGGCTCACCTTGCTCGTCGGGAAGCAGCAGGGTTCGGACGCAGGGGAGAGGTGCGGGGTCGGAGAGGACCTGCCGACGTAGACGTCGACGTGGACGGAGGCGGCGCCCTCGCCGTCGCTTGTGTGGACAAGGTCGAGGCAGGGGAGAGGTGCGGGGTCGGGGGAGGACCTGCCGCCTTGGATGTTGGGGGGATGGGAGAGGAAGGAGATGGCGGAGGGATGGCGACCTCCGTCGCGCCGACCGGGACCACCGGAGGAAGAGGCCGAGGCCGGCGGCGGCCTCGCAAACCCTAACGCGATGGAGGTTCTCTTTTCTGCCGATGCGTTCTGTGTTCGGTCTGGGAACGAGGAACAGAGGAAGAGGTACGCTGCCTTCTATTGTTTTCTTTGCGGTGGCAGACTATGTAAATAATGCGAGAACTGGGGGAAATTGGACGTAACGATTCGTTTTCTTAAGTGGAGCCTGCGGGAAGCTGCGGGAAGTTGCTCCCGACGTGCTTCTCAGCTTCCAGTGCAAATCGCCGAAGCGCTTAACGAAGCTGGACCCAAAAAAAAGGTGTTTGGTTGGGCTTGTGCTTCTAGATGCCTAAAAGCAGTATAAGCTGAAGCCCCAGCCCAAACAAACAGGGCCTACAACCTATAGAAGAAATCATGTTGATAATAGGTTTAGAAATAATTTTGAAGCTACGCTCGCCCAAACTAATAGTTCTTACTTTTTAGGCCCGCCTAGAGCTCAGGCAACTAAGGTTTTTAATCTCAGTCGCCTGACACCATCCCATAGTTTTAGTTCCAAGTTGCAACCCACTTACAAATCACATGTCACACGAATCACGATACAAATATAACGATTAGTGAGTTGCAACCTATGTGATTTTTTTAATTGCAGACCACGCCTGCAATTCAGAAAATCTCAATTACAAACGACCTGCAACTAATGAATGACACGAACCGCGATGCAATTCTAATGATGATGGAGTTGAAATCTATGTTTAACTAAAAAAAATCTCTGTTGTAACTCACTTGCAACTAGCATACAAATCGTGATGCTTATATAATGCATAGGGAGGCGGCTGAGATTTAGTTAATTTCCAGGCACCTGAGAACTTGCAAATCTGAAACTTTTTCATATCTCTAACATCTGGTTTCATTACGATCACCACTCTCAAACCTTCTAACCAAGGCCATAAGGTTTTCTTTTATGAGGTCATGTCGGGTTATTTGATTCTTACGCACGTAAGGAGGTGCCATGATCCAACGATTTAGAGAGGGGAAAGGCATGCCGACTTCTAGGATCGGGATTGCACACAAGAGTTCACCCAGCTTCGGACCTTGCAGCGGTGGCAAGATCCTACGTGCTGCTATAATTCACTAGATGCGAATATGTGTACAGGTTACAATGTAGGTTGTGAGGCGTGTTCCTTGAGGGGAACAGGAGGCAGGCTTATATAGGCGTCGTGTCTTCTCTTACAAGGAAAGACTAACCGACCTACATTAAGAGTCCTAGACTAACACGGGTTAAACCCTAACTTGTTCTCTAAGGCGACGTCGGTTCGTCTGGATCCTGGTCGGCTTGTAGGCTTCCTCTTGCGCTTCAGCCCACTGGGCCGCCCGATAAGCCGAAGACCTTATCACCTCTTGGGCCACCCTGGTAAGCTGGTTTAACCCACGTGGTCGGCATACCCGTTTACTATATCCTCCACCGTAGTACCCGGTTACCCGTTTACTATATCCTCCACAGTAGTCTCAATCTTCCTTGCGAAACTTTCGTCTTCGTCTTCTTGATGAACTGCTGCAGAGCTTGAACCATTCCCTATATAACTGAGGATACGACTTTTCTATAAGCCGAAACGACCGTTGCGCTCATGGGCGCACAAGCCGAATAATTTGTCAACCGATGGATAGAGGAAAAGATTCCTCGTCAACCTGAGGTCAAGTCTTGTCAATGTTCAGTCCATGACAGTCTAGACTGTTGACTAGGCCAAATCTAATCATCATGATTTTCCCCGCGCATGATCCGAGGTTTACGGGAGAAGGAAAACGGCTCCCTCAATTTCTCCGCTCCACGTGGCGCGGATCGAACGGTGCGAATCCAACCATTGCGGAGATCGTGAGGTAGACCATAAATACCTACCCGTAATTCGAAATTAAATCACCGATTCATTTTTGTTCATCTTCTTCCTCTCTCTCTCTCTCTCTCTCTCTCTCTCTCTCTCTCTCTCTCCTGCGCACCGAGCACATCGCTCTCCACATCCACACAAAAATCATGGAGCAAACTATTGCTTCCGCTGCAGCGTGTTCGGCGGCGGAGGAGGACGCGGCGAGGGCAGCTACTGCTGCGACGAGGAGCTCGGCGGAGGGATCCGTCACCGGCGCATCTTCCTCAAGCACGCCCGCGGAGGCGTTGCTCGCGGAGCCGATCATCAGGCTCTTCCCCGGAGAGAAGATGCCCTCTGATTCCAGCGACGCTGATGCAGTCGGCCTCGAGGAGGAGGATGATCCTCGCCACGCCATTGGCTCCCATCAACCATCACCGAGGATGATTTGATGGAGTTCGAGCGTGAGGGTCTCCTTCCTTCCCGCGAGATCTTCAAATGGCGCTTGGCTTACGAGCACGCCACTCCAGCTCCAGAAGGCGACGAGCGGGTAATCCTTGTCTCCCACCTGCATCGCGGTATGGCTTTGCCGTCGTCGTCTTTCTTTGTCTCTGTCCTAGATTATTACGGCTAGCAGCCGCACAACCTAGGACCCAACAACATCTTGTACTTAGCCGGCTTCCAAGCCTTATTTGAAGGATACTTAGGAATAGCGCCCAACTTAGATTCCTTTAAGTATTGCTTTCACTGTAAACGCCAAACAGAAGGCGACGAGTTGCTCACTTTGGGCACCGTTAGCCTTAACTTGCGTAGGAATAGGGCTTGGTACCCTAAGGTTCCCAAGGTGGACTCTGTCAGTAGCTAGACGAGCACCTTTTTCTACTGTTCAGACATAGCTTCTGCGGGGAAGACGATAGGTCTCCCGCGTTTTCTTCATTCATCTGCTTCTCCTCGCCTTTCGTGGGACGAGAAGCCGGAGAAGGTCTTGCCTGCACACCTCCAGCTCATCCAGAAATGGATTGAGTACATGACTACGGAGGCAAAGCCAAAACTTACCGGCACATATACAATTCCGTGTTGGCTCAAAAGGCGGGTGCAACCTCTCCGGGAGAACAAGGGCGTGTTGTGCACGTACATCGACACTCAGGATGATCCTCTCCGCGTCTCAAAGGACGACTTGACGAATGACGCCTTCTTGATGCGATTCAAGAAGCTGCTCAAGGAGAGGACTCAATTCACCGAGTCTTTTCCCATGTATACTTCCCTCAACAAGCCGCCACCGGTGAGTGCTTGAATATCTCGTATGTTTACGTGTTTTGCATTTGTTCGGCTTATTATCCCTCTCACTTGTATCTTTCCCTTGTCAGCTTGATTCTTCCCCTTCTACGGTCGCCGCCACCAGCACTAAGACGCGCAAGCGTAAGGTTGGTGCCGATAAGGCGACATTGACCGATGCTGCGCTGAGGAAGAAGAAGAAGGAGGACGTTTCCTCTATCCCCAAGGGCGCCGTTATTCCCAACGTCTTTGATGACGACGAGGAATCCGCATTCGCCATGCCTTAGAAAGTGTAAGTGATGGGAGCCTAAGTTTCGTATCATGCTTTCTTACTCTTTACTTCCCATGTTGCTAAGCCTTGTGTCTTTTTCTTGTCTCAGGGTTAAGCCTACGGGCAAGCTGAAGGCGAAGGTGGTGACTGGAAGGGGTAAGCCCCCAACTCCTTCGCCCGCTACCGCTCCTCCTACGCCCAGCGTTACAGCGAGTGTGCCGGCTCCTGGTTCCCAAGAGGCGAAAGCCGACATTGATATGCCGGACGCGATTGTGGAGAGGACGGAGGCTGTTGAGAAGACGGCTGCTACTGCAAAGGCAGCCGTTCTTGAGGCAACCAATAAGGCTGAAGCTTCAGCTAATGATGCCTTTGAAGATGTTAAAGAATAAGTCTTTGATGACGAGGGATTTCTTTTCCCTTCTATTGCGGCAAGAATTGCTGCTGAAAAGGAGTCCGCCGGGCCTTCTTCGCCTAAGCCAATCACTACGGCGGTTACTGTGCGCAAACTTGAAGACAATTGCGATGCACTGTACGGCAAGATGAAGACTGGCTACCGGCTTTTGAAGAAGCATGTCAAGGTAAATTTTATTTCTCCTTATCCATATTCCCAGTCCCCAGGCGTCTCTTTGATCTAATGCATTTAGTCAAAGTGATGGCCTTGAATTTGATAACATTGTCTACCGGTCCCCAAGTGTACTTTACTTGACCCTTTTGCTTGCACTTTTTCTGTGTTTTTTCAGGAGGGCGAGGACCTGAACCGCGACTTGTGGAATTCCTTGGTCGCGCAGCGCCAGGAGCTCAAGTTCGCCAAAAACAAGGCGAAACATGATGCTGGTATGTAATACCCTAAGCGGCTTTGCTTTTCGGTTTTTGTCTTTTGTCGCCTACGTTTCTCCTTGCTTATGAAAGATGATGTACTTTGCAGATCTGCTTGCAAAGGCCCAGCAAGCTGCTGAGGAGTTTGGCGACATTGTTGTCGTTAGGCGCGAAAAGGAGGCCCTCTTCAAGAAGATCCAAAAGAACCAGAAGCTGGCTGAGGACGCCATGAAGGTGCTCCAGGAGAGTGTAGAGGCTGAGCATGTGATGACCCGCCATGCTACCGCATGATTGCAGCACGCAGGACATCGATGTAAAACTCACGGAACACCTTTCCGCAAATTTCACACCATCAGAGTGGCACAACAGAAACATTGCGTGGGTCCAACGGTCATACACATATTATTACAATCCAAAAGTGTACAAATTCAGAAAGATCCTCTTTGGTCCACCGAGGATCCGCACTACAGGGTTCTATTTGTAAACTTGAGAGTTTACAAACAAGGGGTAATAACAAACTTCAAACCATGGAGCTCAGTAACTTATTTAGTAAAGTTCTATGTTGCTCGGCTCACTAACTACGCTAGGGATTTGCTCTAGTAATCTTCCGTCTCTTCCTCTTGGCCGCCGAAGGTGATGAGGTAGTCGACGCCTTCGACTCCACCTGATAGGTCTGGCTCATCGTAGACCAGATTGTCTTGGTTGTAAATGTCGTAACCTCCTTTGTCTCCTGTGGCCTCAAAGTCTAGAAAGGGGTTTAAGGCAAGGGTGAGTAACAGCGTTACTCCGCAAGTTCATTATGGGAAAATGGGAAGTTTGATGTGCTAGCTACAGCCGCTGACAATGGATTGTCGTAGGCTAATGCAAGTTTTCGAAAACATTTCTTCAAAGATTGCTTTTATTTCTGAAGAGCTATGTCCGTCAGGAGTCACAGGGCTAGGGCTTTGAGGAGCCTCCTTTCCTGCTGCGTTCGTCGTTCCGTCCTGGAACGTGGAGGAACATGTCACATTCATACACTCTGCAGAGGTGCGCTGCTTTACCCATAAGAGATCAAGACCTTGTTACACAACCGGGCGTACTTTCCCGTCCACACTTCCTTGGTGTGGGGCCCAGTCAGTAATCCAAGCCAATCACTGCGCCTTTCCACCATCCCCGCACACCCCCCATTACTCCGGTGCATGTTAGTGGGAGACACCCCAGCTTAACAGCTGCCAACTAGTGGGAGACACCCCAACTTAGTTGCAAACTAGTGGGAGACACCCCAACTTAGTTCCCGAAGCCAACCTTAAATAGATGCTAGAAGCCACAACCCGAAGGTGAGGTTATTATCCTGGCCACCTCAAGCTCAGCGGATTTACACACCGCCCCGCTCTGATCTAGTCACCTGTTGGTGTACGAGAGGAAAAGGGTACAGCTGACTTCTCCGTCCCATTCTGAATCTTATGGTTGCGCGTAATATTCGGCGCAAGAATCACTGGCGACATTGGTTGTTAACTCCTAGGTGATACTTTCCCGTGCAAATGGAACCTCCACCACAACATTCTTACCGTGGTCCCATCTGCCAGCCATATGAGATTACCACCTCACTGGTGGATAACCGTAGTCATATTATTATAAAATAAGTTTTGCCCTTTTTGTGTGATATGCAATACTAACATTTTGAAAATAGTGTCTTAACAGATACATCAACAGGACATGAATAACAGGGATGAACTTGCCTGCTGGCTGAGAGGTGGTGTAACGTGAAGGTTCAGACTGACCCGGGACCTCGGGTTCTGAAATAAGGCATCATTGTCTCATAAGACAATGTTTAAAGAAGCAATGGATGCTTTGAGTCATAAGTATGATATGCATTTTGTAAAACCCCGAAGTATTTCCCGGTGTTGTATGTGAGTTAAGTTTGGGCGATTTGGTTAATCTTCATGTTTAATTCACAACCAAGGGTACATTCCAAGATGCTAAAAGTAAACTTACAAGACATATTAGTAAAGCATAGTAATAGTAGATGCTTGATGTTGATTGGTTTCATTTCTAATGAAAGTCATGCTTAAGTTGTTAAGACTTAAAATGAATAATATGGGGTTTTTGTGTGAAGTGGCAAAAAGAATAACTTTTGAAGAAGAAAATATTTCTTATATTAAGTTAAGAAGTCTCCATAAAAGGATGATTAAGATCATAATTTATTCTTCGGTTAAATTATTTTGAATTGTTATAACTTCCAAACTTATTTGTTGTTCACCTCTATTTATTTAATTTAAGTCTTACAAGATATCAATTATTCTTATAAAATAATTTAAGAGTGTGTAGGATATTAAATAGTTGGATTAATATTTATTTTTAATAGATAAATCCATATATATTGAATTAAGGAATTTAAATCTTTTATTTAAAATAAGAGGCTATGTAAATAGTTTTATTTCAAAATTTTACTTGGAAATTTTAGAATAAAATAATTTTGAATAGATTATATTTTTCTGAATTCAAAACTTATTTTTATTTAATATTTTAAGTTTTATTTAATTGCATCTTTTGTTTTATTTCTTTTATTGTGTATTCTATGATTTATTTGGCTGGGAGAAAAATCAGTGGGCTTGGCCCACTGACTGGTGGGCCAGAGTTGTCATGGGGTGGAGCCATCAACCGGCCCGACCGAACCGGTCAACGTCCAGTCGCTGCCCTAATCTCTCCTTCCCCGATCCCCTTTGCTTCCCGTGCGATGGAATCGCCGCCGCGGTCGCCTCCTTGCTCCGACCATCTCCGGCAGTCTCCACCGCCGCCCCCATGCGCCATCGACGCGCTGCACCGTGGTCTACCCCCCTGTCCGCGGTTTCTCGCCGAGTCTGTCCTTGCGCGGCCGAGCCCTCTTCGGTCCCGAGCTAGGGTTTCCGCCGTCGGCCCTTTTGCGGTTCCGGCGATCCTCCGGTGGTTCTGGTGCACGAGGAAGACGTCCCCACGTTGCTCTGCGGCGGCCACGTGGGCACTGCCCCACCACGCCGTCGTGGTTGCGCTTGGGCGCTGGTGAGCTTCCCTTTCTTCTCTGCCCTTCTCTCTCTCACATATTGTCCCGAGGCCGTGCTCTGTGATGGTCGCTTGTAGTTTGATTCTTAGCCTTTGGCAGGCTAGGCTTTTTTGCAAGCCAGTGTGTGGCTTGTGCTGTGAGACAGATATGCTTCAAGAATTTGCACTGGTTGAATCCAGTGATGTGGTCCTACTGGTCCTGTGGTATTTTCTGTATTTGGTGGGTGCTACTCCGAATCACTCAGATTCAGAGATGTGCCACAGAATTATTAACTGAAGCAAATGTTCAGTTTACTGTCGAAAGCTTTGTTGCTTTACTTATAAATGATTCCTGGGATTCTGATTCCAGGGAGATGATATGATAAGTAAATAGATGATTCCTTGATTAAGTTGACAGGATTTTATTTAGGTTTGTGCTTGTGGTGCAATTTCCATTGGATTTAGTGCCCAGCAAAACTGTATCTTATCCAACTGCTGGCTGGGATATATTTAAGTTTTCTAGCTAATTACCTCAGCAGGGAATTAATTTGTGTTGCCTCAGCCAATGATGCATAAGCTGAGGCTATTTGTGCTTAAGACCTGTGTCTGGTGCTGGTATAGGATTCATTTGTTGCCCCCCCTTGCCTATGATGCATAGACTGAGGCTCTTGGCTTTCCAAAAAGAACAGATACTGGTGTGCCTTTTATAAAACCCCAGTGATGAGTTGTGCATACCATTTGTATGCATCTCTGAGGGTTGACACTCGACAGAATAACCCATGCATCTACCAACCTATTCACTTGCAAAATAAGTGGAGGATCAACCTCCTGGCAAGTTGTGGTGTGGTTCTGGGTTGCTGTAGAGTCTTGATCACTTGTTCCCTTTCCTTGTATGTACTCAGCCCTTCTCCTCCTTGTTTATGCACAGCCCTTCTCCTCCTGGTGCTTGCGCAACCCTTCTCCTCCTTGGTGCTGCTCAGCCCTTCTCCTCCTTGGTGCTGCTTACCATCATCTTGCCTTGCTTTCAGCAGAGGTGGGGTTTTGGTGTGGTGGTGCTAGGTGGATGAAGTGATTTGGTGAGATGGATTGGGTGTTGAACAGGGATGAATAGACGCTGGTGCTGGATATGCTATGCTGTGAGCTGAAGTGAGCAAGTGCCTTTGCCTCTCTTGCTAGCTACAGCAGTGTTCCCTTATCCCTGCTGTTGCAGCTGTGCTGGTGACAGCAGTGACTCTTTGCATGTGTGACTGAGCTGCTTGCAAGCTTGCCTGTGTGCTGACTGGACTCAGCTCTTGTGCTTGGAGCTGATCCATTCGGCTGGTCTGGTATTATCCATGCTTGGGAATTATTTCAGGTGCCAAGTGTGTTAATTGCCCCTAAACCAATGATGTTGATCTGAGGTTAATTCAACCATAAGAACAGATACTAATCCTTGATTAAGGTCCAGACTCAATGATGAGATCAGCAGTGCATTTCACTGCCAATCTGAGAGTATTTCATCACTAACCCACCTTGAGTATTTTCTTTATTTGCTTTGTTTTCTTTTTGTCTTTCAGGAAGAAGATTAGTGCAAGTTGAGATGATGAAAAGATTTGAAGAATCAGGATGCAAGAATTAGTCTACTTAGGAATTTTATTTCTCTTATGTAATTCCTTATTTATTTGATTTCCATTTGATTATTTGTAACGACAATGTATTATTGTTGTAAATCAATAAAGCAATTCTGGTTGTTTCATAATTGTAACTTTTGTTTGCAATTATTAAATTTATGAATTACTTCTTTATTTATTATTTACTTATCATTTACTTTTGTTTGTGTAATTTCAAATTCAAATTATTTGAATATTTGAATTTGCTCAATTTTCCTCAAGCAAATAAAGTACCTAAAGGTCATGTCAAAATTTATAACAATCACCTCCATTGAGCTAAGCCCTAACACAACGAGACGAAAGAAACTTTGATCTCTTCAGGGTTTTAAGTTGCGAAAAATTTATTCGGATTTTCAGATGCATGAATGCGAATGCAGAAATTCTATTTCTACCCTCCGTGGTTTCCTAAACGCTGGGACGTTACAGTCTTTCCCCCTTAACCAGAACTTCGTCCCGAAGTTATCTGCTTTGGTAAACTATCTGGCCTTCCTCTGTGTTCCAAATGGGTATTGTCTTATCCTCACAGTTGATTACTGCACCATACGGTCTGCCCAGCAATCATCCATGGAATTGTATCCATATGCTTCATTGGTATCCCATATAGGTTGACATACCATGCCTGCCACAGTTCATAATGACCTGCTCTTCTTTCATCTGGGTGGCTGTAAGTATCCTTCCAGCTGACCTTAAAATGGTTGGTGTTCCTAAAATCCTATGTTTAAGCCCATATCTATGACAGCCTTGTCAGAACGAATCGCCTCCTCCAAAGTGGTACAATTGAGTTTTCCATAAGGCTTGCCTCCGTTCCCATTGTCGTTCTTGCCAGAGTTTCCACCCCTTGGTGGTCCACTTCCTTCCGAACGGCTCCCTCCCATTCCGGGTCTGCCTCCTGCGTTCTGGTTCGGGCATTCTCTCTGATAGTGCCCAGGGATACCACAATTATGACAAATGATACTATGCTTGGGATCCCGTATCCTGGTGGTGGGTGCATTGTTTGCCATGACAGGGCGAGGTTTGAAAACCAACTTAGGTGTCGGTTTGTTGGGTTGCTCTCTCCTTGGTTCAACCTTCATCCTCTTATTCCTCTCCTCCTGGACTTGCTTGAAATCGTCTTCCCAGGTTATTGCCGCATCCACCAGCTCTTCAAAACTAGCTGCCTTGGTTAGTCTGATCTGCATCTTCATGTAAGGATGCAGTCCTCGAAGGAACCTCTTCTTCCTTTTCTCAGGTGTATTAACATCATCCTCAGCATATCGAGAAAGAATGTTAAACTCTCGGATGTACTTCTGAACCGGCAGATTGTTCTGCCCGAGGTTCTCAAACTCACGTCGCTTCAACTCCATCACACTCTCGGGGATGTGTGCTTCACGAAATTTCCGCTGGAACTCCTCCCAGGTGAATATCTTATCCACTGGGTATACATTCACCACATTCTCCCACCATGCGGCCGCTGGTCCCGCTAACAGGTGAACAGCATAACGTACCTTTTCTAGGTCAGAACACCCCACCGTTGTCAGCTTCCTTGCGGTGTCACGGATCCAATCTTCCGCATCCATGGGTTCGGTTGCCATTGCAAACGGTAGTGGTTTTGCCTCTTGGAAATTCTTTAAAGTAACACCCCGAACTCCCTCGGGATACCTCTCTCCTCCTGCCTTTTGTAGCAGGGCCTCCATAAACTTATTCTGGTTCTCCTGATCTTTCCTACGGTTTTCCTCCATCATTAGTAGATATTGTGCAAACTGTTGCGATGTCATCAAGGGTGGTGGTTGTGGTAGCCCTTCTTGTCCGAGTTCAGCTTCCTCCTTTTGCTTCGTCTCTCTCTCCATCCGGACTCTCTCCTCTTCCGTGATTTCTAACGCCATGTTTTCCCCACGTCCTGTATAGAAAGCGAAACTCATAATTACACCATGCAATGCTTTCTGAGCTCAACTCAATGCACAGTGCGTGTCACAGAAAGAACCAAATCCAAATAAAACCAGCGGTATATTACACATACAACAAACACACATAATCCAGGGTTCGTACAGTACCTCACTAAGGACATATTACGAGCTCACCCGGTATACTACACAGTTGCCCCGGGTTCTGGGAGAACTCGCTTCCCATTATTATAACATAAACATATACCCTCTAAAGGACTAGATAGTACTACTATCTTTTCTCCTCGCACCGTCATGCGTCTGGTCCGTCACTCTTCGCAATACCTCCCCGAAGTTCACCCCTGGTGACGTGAAGTCCGACGCACTGAGTCTGGAGTGTAGAGCCTCCCTGGTGGAACATAGTTGGTATCGGAGGTGTCAAGAAACAGTCCTCCCATGCCAACATAGCTCGCGGCATCCTGCCCAGCCTGGTATGTGTTCACATGCTCATCCTCGTCGGAAGAGATATTTATCACTATGTGATCTGCCCCCGCGCCTGCAGCCTGCCCTGGTGTTGCGATATCCACCACACTGTCGTCGGTGTCGTAGACGGGCACTGGATCCTGGTTCGTGCCAGCGTACCAGTTGTACCTCCAGCTATCCGAGTTCTCCATAGGAGTCTCGGCATCATAAGCTCCCACTGGTGTAAGTGGATCGCTATGTGCTATCTCTGGATAAAAAATAGGTTCTGGCGTGGGCGAATAACAGAATGGCACATACTGTGATGGCCTCCTGGATGTACCCTCCTCCTGCACCCTACTAGGCTCTCCTGTCTCCGGAACTACCTTCTTCTCCTGTCTCTTCCTTCTACGAGGATCCTCTCGGTCCTCGATCATCACGTCCTTGTCTTCCACCATGACACAATGGGTGTTGTACAAGGATCCCACCACCTGTCTATACCTGTCTAGCAACCTAGTCGCTAGGCGAGGCTTGGTATTAACCAAGACTGAGTGGTCTACCATTTCCTCCGTGGAATGAGTACTATGGGGAAAGGCTATGAAACTTGTACCCTCCAACTCTACTGCCCTATTCTCACGAATAGTAGCGATCGCCTCCAAAACAGCCTCGTTATAAGCTGCGGTGACACTCAATCCTTCCCCTCTAGGTGGAAATAGACACGGTGTAAACTCTCTAGGTATTATTACTAATACCTGATACTTCACTAACTCCTCTCCCTCCGTAAAGGTATAGGTCTTGACAGGAATATCTGTGGGATATCCAAAGGCTCTAAGCAGTGACCGCAACTGCTCGGTAAATGTCCCCTGGAACTGATCCAACGTATCATGTTGAGCCCATGTCGACTTCTCGGAAGCCATCGTCTTTGGAGTACTGTATTAGAATTTATAATTAGTACTAATGCATCATAATAAAGAATTATCACACTAAAAATATGACCATGTTATTCTCAAGTGAATATACATCATATTCCTAGAGAACTCTTTACCGTTGCTCGTATACCCTACAGGCTCTATCCCATTACTAGGTTTCCAACCTAAGGTCAAAGCAATGGCTCTGATACCAGCTGTGATGACCCGCCATGCTACCGCATGATTGCAGCACGCAGGACATCGATGTAAAACTCACGGAACACCGTTCCGCAAATTTCACACCATCAGAGTGGCACAACAGAAACATTGCGTGGGTCCAACGGTCATACACATATTATTACAATCCAAAAGTGTACAAATTCAGAAAGATCCTCTTTGGTCCACCGAGGATCCGCACTACAGGGTTCTATTTGTAAACTTGAGAGTTTACAAACAAGGGGTAATAACAAACTTCAAACCATGGAGCTCAGTAACTTATTTAGTAAAGTTCTATGTTGCTCGGCTCACTAACTACGCTAGGGATTTGCTCTAGTAATCTTCCGTCTCTTCCTCTTGGCCGCCGAAAGTGATGAGGTAGTCGACGCCTTCGACTCCACCTGATAGGTCTGGCTCGTCGTAGACCAGATTGTCTTGGTTGTAAATGTCGTAACCTCCTTTGTCTCCTGTGGCCTCAAAGTCTAGAAAGGGGTTTAAGGCAAGGGTGAGTAACAGCGTTACTCCGCAAGTTCATTATGAGAAAATGGGAAGTTTGATGTGCTAGCTACAGCCGCTGACAATGGATTGTCGTAGGCTAATGCAAGTTTTCGAAAACATTTCTTCAAAGATTGCTTTTATTTCTGAAGAGCTATGTCCGTCAGGAGTCACAGGGCTAGGGCTTTGAGGAGCCTCCTTTCCTCCTGCGTTCGTCGTTCCGTCCTGGAACATGGAGTAACATGTCACATTCATACACTCTGCAGAGGTGCGCTGCTTTACCCATAAGAGATCAAGACCTTGTTGCACAACCGGGCATACTTTCCCGTCCACACTTCCTTGGTGTGGGGCCCAGTCAGTAATCCAAGCCAATCACTGCGCCTTTCCACCATCCCCGCACACCCCCCATTACTCCGGTGCATGTTAGTGGGAGACACCCCAGCTTAACAACTGCCAACTAGTGGGAGACACCCCAACTTAGTTGCAAACTAGTGGGAGACACCCCAACTTAGTTCCCGAAGCCAACCTTCAATAGATGCTAGAAGCCACAACCCGAAGGTGAGGTTATTATCCTAGCCACCTCAAGCTCAGCGGATTTACACACCGCCCGGCTCTGATCTAGTCACCCGTTGGTGTACGAGAGGAAAAGGGTACAACTGACTTCTCCGTCCCATTCTGAATCTTATGGTTGCGCGTAATATTCGGCGCAAGAATCACTGGCGACATTGGTTGTTAACTCCTAGGTGATACTTTCCCGTGCAAATGGAACCTCCACCACAACATTCTTACCGTGGTCCCATCTGCCAGCCATATGAGATTACCACCTCACTGGTGGATAACCGTAGTCATATTATTATAAAATAAGTTTTGCCCTTTTTGTGTGATATGCAATACTAACATTTTGAAAATAGTTTCTTAACAGATACATCAACAGGACATGAATAACAGGGATGAACTTGCCTGCTGGCTGAGAGGTGGTGTAACGTGAAGGTTCAGACTGACCCGGGACCTCGGGTTCTGAAATAAGGCATCATTGTCTCATAAGACAATGTTTAAAGAAGCAATGGATGCTTTGAGTCATAAGTATGATATGCATTTTGTAAAACCCTGAAGTATTTCCCGGTGTTGTATGTGAGTTAAGTTTGGGCGATTTGGTTAATCTTCATGTTTAATTCACAACCAAGGGTACATTCCAAGATGCTAAAAGTAAACTTACAAGACATATTAGTAAAGCATAGTAATAGTAGATGCTTGATGTTGATTGGTTTCATTTCTAATGAAAGTCATGCTTAAGTTGTTAAGACTTAAAATGAATAATATGGGGTTTTTGTGTGAAGTGGCAAAAAGAATAACTTTTGAAGAAGAAAATATTTCTTATATTAAGTTAAGAAGTCTCCATAAAAGGATGATTAAGATCATAATTTATTCTTCGGTTAAATTATTTTGAATTGTTATAACTTCCAAACTTATTTGTTGTTCACCTCTATTTATTTAATTTAAGTCTTACAAGATATCAATTATTCTTATAAAATAATTTAAGAGTGTGTAGGATATTAAATAGTTGGATTAATATTTATTTTTAATAGATAAATCCATATATATTGAATTAAGGAATTTAAATTTTTTATTTAAAATAAGAGGCTATGTAAATAGTTTTATTTCAAAATTTTACTTGGAAATTTTAGAATAAAATAATTTTGAATAGATTATATTTTTCTGAATTCAAAACTTATTTTTATTTAATATTTTAAGTTTTATTTAATTGCATCTTTTGTTTTATTTCTTTTATTGTGTATTCTATGATTTATTTGGCTGGGAGAAAAATCAGTGGGCTTGGCCCACTGACTGGTGGGCCAGAGTTGTCATGGGGTGGAGCCATCAACCGGCCCGACCGAACCGGTCAACGTCCAGTCGCTGCCCTAATCTCTCCTTCCCCGATCCCCTTTGCTTCCCGTGCGATGGAATCGCCGCCGCAGTCGCCTCCTTGCTCCGACCATCTCCGACAGTCTCCGCCGCCGCCCCCTTGCGCCATCGACGCGCTGCACCGCGGTCTACCCCCCTGTCCGCGGTTTCTCGCCGAATCTGTCCTTGCGCGGTCGTGCCCTCTTCGGTCCCGAGCTAGGGTTTCCGCCGTCGGCCTTTTGCGGTTCCGGCGATCCTCCGGTGGTTCTGGTGCACGAGGAAGACGTCCCCACGTTGCTCTGCGGCGGCCACGTGGGCACTGCCCCACCACGCCGTCGTGGTTGCGCTTGGGCGCTGGTGAGCTTCCCTTTCTTCTCTGCCCTTCTCTCTCTCACATATGGGCCCGAGGCCGTGCTCTGTGATGGTCGCTTGTAGTTTGATTCTTAGCCTTTGGCAGGCTAGGCTTTTTTGCAAGCCAGTGTGTGGCTTGTGCTGTGAGACAGATATGCTTCAAGAATTTGCACTGGTTGAATCCAGTGATGTGGTCCTACTGGTCCTGTGGTATTTTCTGTATTTGGTGGGTGCTACTCCGAATCACTCAGATTCAGAGATGTGCCACAGAATTGTTAACTGAAGCAAATGTTCAGTTTACTGTCGAAAGCTTTGTTGCTTTACTTATAAATGATTCCTGGGATTCTGATTCCAGGGAGATGATATGATAAGTAAATAGATGATTCCTTGATTAAGTTGACAAGATTTTATTTAGGTTTGTGCTTGTGGTGCTATTTCCATTGGATTTAGTGCCCAGCAAAACTGTATCTTATCCAACTGTTGGCTGGGATATATTTAAGTTTTCTAGCTAATTACCTCAGCAGGGAATTAATTTGTGTTGCCTCAGCCAATGATGCATAAGCTGAGGCTATTTGTGCTTAAGACCTGTGTCTGGTGCTGGTATAGGATTCATTTGTTGCCCCCCTTGCCTATGATGCATAGACTGAGGCTCTTGGCTTTCCAAAAAGAACAGATACTGGTGTGCCTTTTATAAAACCCCAGTGATGAGTTGTGCATACCATTTGTATGCATCTCTGAGGGTTGACACTCGACAGAATAACCCATGCATCTACCAACCTATTCACTTGCAAAATAAGTTGAGGATCAACCTCCTGGCAAGTTGTGGTGTGGTTCTGGGTTGCTGTAGAGTCTTGATCACTTGTTCCCTTTCCTTGTATGTACTCAGCCCTTCTCCTCCTTGTTTATGCACAGCCCTTCTCCTCCTGGTGCTTGCGCAACCCTTCTCCTCCTTGGTGCTGCTCAGCCCTTCTCCTCCTTGGTGCTGCTTACCATCATCTTGCCTTGCTTTCAGCAGAGGTGGGGTTTTGGTGTGGTGGTGCTAGGTGGATGAAGTGATTTGGTGAGATGGATTGGGTGTTGAACAGGGATGAATAGACGCTGGTGCTGGATATGCTATGCTGTGAGCTGAAGTGAGCAAGTGCCTTTGCCTCTCTTGCTAGCTACAGCAGTGTTCCCTTATCCCTGCTGTTGCAGCTGTGCTTGTGACAGCAGTGACTCTTTGCATGTGTGACTGAGCTGCTTGCAAGCTTGCCTGTGTGCTGACTGGACTCAGCTCTTGTGCTTGGAGCTGATCCATTCGGCTGGTCTGGTATTATCCATGCTTGGGAATTATTTCAGGTGCCAAGTGTGTTAATTGCCCCTAAACCAATGATGTTGATCTGAGGTTAATTCAACCATAAGAACAGATACTAATCCTTGATTAAGGTCCAGACTCAATGATAAGATCAGCAGTGCATTTCACTGCCAATCTGAGAGTATTTCATCACTAACCCACCTTGAGTATTTTCTTTATTTGCTTTGTTTTCTTTTTGTCTTTCAGGAAGAAGATTAGTGCAAGTTGAGATGATGAAAAGATTTGAAGAATCAGGATGCAAGAATTAGTCTACTTAGGAATTTTATTTCTCTTATGTAATTCCTTATTTATTTGATTTCCATTTGATTATTTGTAACGACAATGTATTATTGTTGTAAATCAATAAAGCAATTCTGGTTGTTTCATAATTGTAACTTTTGTTTGCAATTATTAAATTTATGAATTACTTCTTTATTTATTATTTACTTATCATTTACTTTTGTTTGTGTAATTTCAAATTCAAATTATTTGAATATTTGAATTTGCTCAATTTTCCTCAAGCAAATAAAGTACCTAAAGGTCATGTCAAAATTTATAACAATCACCTCCATTGAGCTAAGCCCTAACACAACGAGACGAAAGAAACTTTGATCTCTTCAGGGTTTTAAGTTGCGAAAAATTTATTCGGATTTTCAGATGCATGAATGCGAATGCACAAATTCTATTTCTACCCTCCGTGGTTTCCTAAACGCTGGGACGTTACAGAGCAGTTGCGTCTTAAAGACGAACTGACTGCAACTCGTCAAGAAGCCGAAGACGCCAGGAAAGAGATGAAATCCAAGCTTTGGACGACAAGATTCTTGGTATGTTTCCCGTCGTTCTTTTTCGTCTTTCGTCTTTTTGAACGAGTTTTTTCGCTTTTGCCTTATTTACGTTTTGTTTTAGCTCCTACTAGTCTTGGCGACATTGACGATGCCACTCGCCTGGAGCTCGTGTTGGAGTTAGGTGAGCTAATTGCTCGCCAAACTGCTGCTGGGAAAAGCTTATTGAGCCAGATGTTCCCGAAGCAGCTGCCTTTGGCAACCAACATGAGGACTCTAGTGCCTCTACTTGAAGACTGCGCCAGCAACGCCGAGGAACGTCTTCGTGCTGCCGTTCGTGGAGGTGCCAAACTTGCCTTGGGCAATTTTATGGGCCACCATCCCGAGATGGATATCAAGAGGGTGGTGAGATGCTTACCAACCCATGACGCTGATGGCAACGAGATCAACCCGGCTGCTGTGTATAACTCTGTGCCGGGTTACGCCTCCTTCATTGCTGACAAGATCAAACCAAAGGTGATCTATGCTCGTCAGGACATGCCTGAACTTCTGCGAAGCTCGTCGGAAGACAAAATCTCAGAGTAGACTAGGACGCAAGGCGAAGAGCAGGAGGAGACTGCCACCTCACAAGCCGAAGGCGATGCTGATGCGCGCTCTAAGTCCCCTGCACAAGATTAAAGGAAAAAATTGATGTGTTATGAAGTCCTTATGCTTAAGGCGAACAACTTGTTTTATTCATGAAGTCTTGTAATATATTTTATGAACAAGTTTGTCTTGTGATGCATAGCATGCTCTTTTGGTACTTAACACTGAAGTTTTGCTAGCACTACGCCATGCGACTATGTTCCTTGCCCGTCTTTGAATTATCTGGTTTATGCCTTTAGCCTTTTCGTATGTTATCAAAACCACAAAGACGGTGACACTTTGTTAGGCAGTAGGACCATAGTCAATCTGCTTACACCTAATGCCCATGCCGTATTTGGACGCATAAAACATCTAGTGGAGCAACCCAGAACATAAACGATCAGAGAAAAAAATCTTGGAGGAACGCTCATTTTATTTTTGTAAGGCAGTAAGCCGAACCTGTCATGCTCAGTTATTCGTGTTAACAAGATTGACATGTTCAAAGTGAGGAATATGATCATTGGGAAATAAAAGATGGATGAGTAAGTGTAATACTATCAAATGTAAATGTTGGCAATCCAAGACTTTTTATTTCATGAGCATAGACATATGTTTACAATAGAATTGCTAAGTGTAAAAAGGACGTAGCTTCTCAATGTTCCAAGGGCGTTTTCATTCGCTGAGCTTCGCTTCTTTGCCTCTTATTCTTTTGCCTCCCTTTTTCTTCTTCTTTTTGAGATCTCGAAGGTCCACAAGATAGTATGCCCCGCTCTTGAGCGCTTTGCTGATAACGAAGAGTCCTTCCCATGTAGCGGATAGCTTGTGCTCCTTTTTTTGAACTATGCGGAGCACCAAATCACCTTCACAAAAGAATCCCTTACTCTTCTACTTTGATATCTTCGTAGGTCTTGTTGGTATATGGCGGATCGTTGCAGTGCAATCTCCCTTTCTTCTTCGAGTAGGTCTAAGCCGTCTTGTCAGGCTTTTTCTGCGTCTGCTTCGACGTAGGCTGCAACGCGGGGAGAATCATGTATGACGTATGTTGGAAGAACTGCTTATCCGCCATATACAAGGAAGAAGGGCGTGTAGCCGATTGATCTGTTGGGTGTTGTCCTGATGCTCGATAAGACGGCATGCAATTTTTCTACCCAAGCTCCAGCTGCCCTGTGTAATGGTACTTCCAAGCGTGGCTTTAAGCCTTGAAGAATTATGCCATTGGTTCATTCGACTTGTCCATTGGATTGTGGGTGTGCCACAGATGCCAAATCAAGCCGGATATTGTTCTGGCCACAGTATTTTTCAAGTTCTCCAACGATGAAATTCGTCCCGTTGTCGGTGATTATGTTGTGGGGGACGCCGAAACGATGTATGATGTCTATTACAAACTTTGTGGCTGTTTCCCCGTCTACTTTTTTTAGCCTGGCTTCTACCCACTTTGTGTACTTGTCCACTGCTACGAGTAGGTGTGTTAAGCCGCCGCTGGCTGTCCGAACGGACCAACCATGTCAAGTCCCCAGACCGCAAAGGGCCATGTGATGTGAATTGTTCTTAGTTCTTAAGCCGACATTTTTGGTTGCCTGGCGTAGTGTTGGCAGCCTGCGCACTTTTTGACTATCTGTTCCGTGTCTTATTTTTCGGTGAGGCAGAAGAAACCGTGCCTAAAGGCTTTGGCGACTATGGCTTTTGAAGAGGCGTGATGTCCGCAGCATCCGGAGTGTATTTCTTCCAGGATTTCTTGACCTTCTTCTGGGGAGACACATCACTGGTATATCCAGTGGTGCTTCTTTTGTATAGTTCTCCCTTGATGATTGTACAGGTATTTGCCCTGTGTATCACTTGCCTTTTCATTACTTCGTCTTCTGGCACTTCACCATTGACGAGGAAGTTGATGTAAGGTTGAGTCCAATCTGGTGTTATCAATAAGACAGCTACAGACTTAACCGAATTTGGGTCTTCACTTTCTCCGCCTTTGATTGAAGGTTTGTACACCCGGAATATATCCTTAGGAACTTTGTTTCGCCGTGAGCCCATTCTTGCCAAGGCGTCTGCGGCTTCGTTTTCTTCTCTTTTGATATGACGAACTTGAAGCCCTGTAAAGCATCTGCCGAATTCGTCAATGTGTGCCGATATTCCGCCATTTTTGGCGCTTTTGGTGTCCTAGGTGCCGTCAAGTTGTTGCGCCACCAGATCTGAATCGCCATAACAAAGTAGCCCTTTTACGCCAATGTCCTTAGCGATGTGAAGGTCGTGCAATAAGGCTTCATATTTTGCAACATTGTTTGTGGCGTCAAAGTGAATTTGGAGAACGTAGCATAGCTTGTCTCCCTTTGGTGTGGTTAGCACCACGCCTGCCCCTGAGCCTTTGAGCATTTTTGAGCCATCAAAGTGCAGTACCCAATACTCAGAATCTGGAAAGGCGTTTCGTCCATAGCCTCCGTCCAATCGACGATAAAATCGGCTAATGATTGGGATTTGATGGTTGTTCGTGGTTTATAATGGATATCAAATGCTGCGAGTTCGATTCCCCACTTAGCGACGCGTCATGTGGCGTCTGCGTTATTGATGATGTCTCCAAGAAGTGCTTTGCTCACCACTATGATGGAGTGATCTTGAAAATAGTGTCGTAGCTTTCTTGCGGCGAAAAATACGCTGTATGCTAACTTTTGATAGTGGGGGTACCTTTGCTTAGATTCCGAAAAGATTTTGCTTATGTAATAGACGGGTCTTTGCTCGGTAAATGCTTGTCCCTCCACTGGTCTTTCGACGACTATGACTGCGCTGATCACCAAGTTTGTTGCTGACATGTATAGTAGCATATGGTCTTGTGCTCTTGGTGCTGCGAGTATTGGTGCGCTGACTAAGGCCTCTTTCAATTGAGCTAAGGCGGTTTCGGCTTCTTCTGTCCACTCGAATTTATCCGAATTTTTGAGAAGGCGGTAGAGGGATAAAGCTTTGTCACCAAGCCTGCATATGAATCGGCTTACAGCGGCTGTTGACTTGTTAAGTGTTGGATATCTTTGAGACATGTAGGCCGCTTGATATCCATGATGGCTTTTATTTTATCACGGTTAACTTCTATGCCTCTCTCAGAAACTATGAATCCAAGGAGTTTTCCTGCTGGGACGCTAAAAAAGCCTTTTTCCGGATTTAACTTCATCTTGTACTTTCTCAAGTTGTCAAAAGTTTCTTTGAGATCAGCTAATAGATCGTTTTCACGTTTTGTCATAACTGCAATGTCGTCAACATACGCGTGTACGTTACGGACGATTTGGTCGTGTAGGCATCTGAAGGAGATATGCCCTAGAGGTAATTAATGAAGTGTATTCTTTATCATATCTTGTTTGTTCATAATAGATTTTGTGTCATGCTATAACCGTATTAAGCAAAAATATTAATACGGGTGTGATGCGTAAACAACCAGGTCCCTAGTAGCCTCTACTAAGACTAGTTTCGTTTCGCGATTGATGATCGAGGTTTCCCGATCATAGGGCATGGTGCTGGTCGGCAATGGAAGTCATATCGTTGGAGAACGATGTGATGGACATACCCATATTTGGATGACGTAGTCATTACGCCTTTGACCGTGAGACCAACTCTTATTGTTATTCCTGGAAGATACTTTGATCGCACCAAACGTCGTATCTTATTTAGTATGACAATAATGGTGATACTTTTGGGTATCAGAAAGGAGTAGTTGAGACGAGGGGTCAAAAGCGGGATTTGCCAGTCCGCATAGCCGGATAGATACTCTAGGGCCCGCTCGGTGAGATCATGTCTAATGAGCTTGCAAACATGTGACTAGGTCACGGAGACATGAAATCATAGACGAGTATAACATAGCGTTGTCGGTAACAAGGTCAATCTAGGTATGGAGATATCTATGGAACGATGCTCGGACACGCTAAGTATCGCCATGGCAAAAGGTTTAAGACTTTACGTTCAGGTTTGAAAGATGAAAGTCATTCGTTATATCACATGGATTAATTCATGGGGTCCAGGCCTACGAGTTAGTCGTTGATCATAGAGGAGTCTTGATTGTACCTATTATTATTATATCGAACCGCTAGGGTAACACACTTAAGGGGTTTTGACAAGACAACCGGAAAGGAAAGAGATCACCGAGAACGTCCCGGGAGAGGTCCGATGGAGATCGGGCAGCGACGAAAGAGTTTTCGGAGCTAGAATAAATTATATATAATGTGTTTGATATTACTTATTGTAATTAATGTCTAAATATGATTTTATATATTTATTTTCGAATTTATTTAGCCTGATTTCCCTAAATGGGCCTTCTGGTCGAAAGAAGGCCCAAGAGGGGAAAATTCCCTAGGGGAATTCGGTGGGGGGGCTTGGTGGCCGACCAGGTGGGCCAAGAGGCCCACCAGGGGGCCGGCGCACCAGCCAATGCCGCACCAGGCATGTGGGGTTTAGTCCCACATTGCCTGGTGAGGAGGTTGGCTCCCCCCTGGGAACCTATATAAGAAGGGGCGCCACTGGCCATTTAATTCACCAATTAATTCCCCAATTCTCTCTCGATTTCGTGTTAGAACCCGTGTTCTGCACGGGGGCACCGTTCCTGTTATTTGCTACCCTCTAGCGTGCTTGTGATTCCAGCGGCATCGAGTTGATGAAGCGGCCCGGACCGACTTTACGCGTACGCTTACGCGAGACTGGTTCCACTACTGACATACGGCTTGTACCGTATATGTGGCTGGCGGGTGCGTGTTTCTCTGTCTTTAGTTGGTCTTGCATTTTCAATGGAGGCCCGATTGGGATGCTTAAACATGCAAATATTGGATCGTTGTTGTGGTCATAAGGTTCGTAGGTATGAAGCGGTTCTATTTACGATAGCCCCAAGCCACGTAAAATATGCAAAAGATAAAGTAGAAGCGTCTAACTTTATTTTGCAGGGGCTATGTGATATGGTCAAGGTAGGTTTATTAAATTGTTTATAAACTGCGGGCGCCAAGAAGACCATGTCGCAATGGACTATATCACATTGCATTACATTTGATGTTTTGTGTGCATCTTATATTGTGTGATTATATATATTAGTATATATTAGTTACGCGGCGGTAATTATATAAGATGACCCCTTCAAATACCACTAGTGTTCTTCCTCCAACGCGCACCACCAAGAAAGTTCTACGTTATGAGGCAGGCCGTGACGATCAGGTGTCAGACATATCGTCGTTCGCATACGGTGGGTGTAAGTCATGTTGCACAAGCGTCAGCATGGAGGTTATAGTGGCTAGCCTAGCATATGCAGATATGGCCTCGGAACACGGAGGCCGAAAGGTCGATCACGAGTCACAATATTGGTGTGGTGGACAGTTGTATACTCTTGAAGTTGTGCCGCCGGCTCTTGAAGTTGTGCCGCCGGCTGTGACGATGAGGGGTGGTGCAATGGATGGGGGTCATGTAATCGCTTAAACGACCAGGAGGGATGTTCGTTTGAGTGGGAGTTATGTTAGTTATTTTCTAAAAATACTATAACTCAAAATTATTATGAACAAAGTCTTATGTTGTTGCAAATTCCATTGTAGATGTCTTGCCCCTCGTTTAACCTAGGTCTGTTCCTTGAGAAACAAAAGCTTAAGACCAATGGGTCAAACGTCATGGCCTGGTTCCGCAACCTGAGGATCCTCCTCACTCCCCAAAGGGTGGCCTACGTCATTGAGGCCGCCATAGGCGACCCTCCCGTAGATGAAGCCTCTGAGGATGAGAAGAAGGTCTTCCAGACCAGATCGGAGGATTCTGCCTTTGTCCAGAGTGGCATGCTCTACGCCATAGAAGCCGACCTGCAGAAGCGCTTCGAGAAGATGAGCGCCTTTGAGATTATTTCTGATCTCAAGGCTGTCTTCGCGCCGTAGGCTAAGGCTGAGAGATATGAAGCTTCAGAGCTTTTCTTCTTGGCCAAGATGGAGGAGCATAGCAGTGTGAGCGAGCATGTGGTCAAGATGTCTGGCAACGTTCAACGCCTGAATGCTCTGGAATGCAAGATTCCCGATGAGTTGGCGATTGACAGGGTGCTGCATTCGTTGCCCCCTAGCTATAAAGGCTTCATCATGAACTACAACATGCATGGCATGGCTAAATCCCAGGGTGAAGTGTTTGTGATGCTCAAGACTGCTGAGGTGGAGATTAAGAAGGAGCACACGCTGTTGATGGTCAACAAGACCGTCGATTTTAAGAAATCCGGTGGCAAGGGAAAGCAGAGCTGGAAGTCCAGGAGGGAGCGCAAGCTGATTGCCAAGCCCAAGACTAACAGATCTGGTCCAAGAGCTAGCGTGGAGTGCTTCTACTGCAAGGGAAAAGGTCACTGGAAGCGCAACTCCCCAAGTACCTGGAGGATAGGAAGTCTGGCAAGACAGTCGACAAAGAGCAAGGTATATTTGATATACATGTTATAGATGTGTACCTTACATCCACCCAAAACAACACGTGGGTATTTGATACTGGTTCTGTTGCTCATATATGTAACTCTCAGGAGGAGTGTAGTGCCCTTGCTTACGAAAGCAATGGCACATATGAATAGTGCGAAGACTTGGATCACATAAGTCCCGCATTCTCCCATAAGATGAAATATCACAGTACAATGTCATAACTTATTATGGAACGAGACGAATGATCCAAAAACAAATAATCCTTACAACTTAGCATAGCAGAAATGCTAGCTGAATAAATAGTTCACACTTTATTTCAGAGTTCAAACGCAAAACTAAAGATAGCATGGAGCTACATCTTCTCCATGAAGCCACTGGCAAATCATGTTGGTTGTAGCTCGAAGACGACCCCCTTACTCCTCATTCGGACATTCTGCAAGGTTTAGTTGCAGCCCAGCTATAAAGGGTCAGCACAATTGAATTGTGGTGACAAGTGACTTTAATTCCTAATGTTCTATTAAGCTATATCTATATGCTTATTTGGCTGGTGGAGCTCAAGGCTATTGCGCAAAGCAAATTTTCTCCTACTTTTGATAAACAACTTTTTGAGTTCAAAATCTTCTCTTTAAGAGACATCTCGACACAAGTCCATGTATCCTACCCATGTTTACCCAACAAGATTTTATTAAGAAATTGGGATGAAGAGATTTTCAGAACACAGCCTTGTGTAGCTACTCAATTATTCTGATGCCAGGGACACGGCTAAGATCTTAGGTTTTAACTCTCGAGAGGGTGTGCACTTTCACCATTAGACTTAATCAACCCAAACTATCCTCTACACTCCTTTAGTGAGAAGGAAAAGGAGAAGATCAAGACGAGACTTTTCAGAATCACACGCAAGTCCTTCCTCTCCTTCACAATCTAGCACAAGCAATACATAAAAATAAATATCCACACGATATCTCACAGCACCAAATAAAAGATGTATGTATGCATGATATGCCATGTGTAAAATTAGACATACTTATCAATTATTTATATTCTCTGTTATGAAATGCATGAGATGCAAATTCTAGGAATTTCTCATTTCACTTAACAATTTAATAATTGAAAACAGTATTGCAAAACTTAGATTTTACAATTACAACTTTTATTGTTCTAAGAAAGTTTTCAAATAAGACACACATTAATATTCCTGGCCAGAGGTTAATAACCTAAACCTAAAACAATTGAGTTTATTTGTAAAACATTTTTATTATTTAAGTTATGGATTTAATAGCCGAATTACTCCTCAGATTATCTTATGAATTATTATTTATCAAAAGCAAAAACAAATGATGTAGAATTAAACTACTCTAGCAGGGCTATCCGTGGATATAAAATTCATTGAATTTGGACTTACAGAACATAAGTTATGAATTTTCTAAGTTTTGCATATTTTCTGTTTTATTTATAAAATTCCTGCGAAAAAGAATATAAGAGGGGCTACGTGGCACGATCCTATTGGACGAAAACGGTTTGCGCAGATCGTGGACGAGAGCCGTCCGATTTAAATGAGATCGGACGTGCGGGAGCGTTTTGATCTAGATCCGTTGGATCTAGATCCAACGGCTTGGGACGCCCGACCGAACCGAGCGGCGCGCGGGTCGCCGGAG
The DNA here is from genome assembly GCA_026929855.1 of Poa annua. Taxonomy (NCBI): domain Eukaryota; kingdom Viridiplantae; phylum Streptophyta; class Magnoliopsida; order Poales; family Poaceae; genus Poa; species Poa annua. Next base: position 88,667,152 of record CM049430.1, read on the forward strand.
CGCTCGCCGGCGATGGTGCCCGCGGCGGAGGCGCGTCGGCCTCGACGTTTCCGGCGTTAACACGAAGCTCCGGGAGGCGCGGTTCTTACCAAAATGAAGCGGAGGAGGAGACAAAGTCGATGGCGCGGCGGCGGCGTCGGTAACCCTCTCCTTTCCTCGTCGGAGTCGTGGACGGCGGCGACGGCCTCGGGTCGAGGACGGTTTCGGCGTTCGGCTGCAAAATGGAACAAGCGAGGGGGCTCAACGGATGCGCAAGAGGATGGGGAAGCGAGGGGGAGTCTCGGTGGCGCTCGAGGAGCTCGGTGCTTACCGCAATCGTGCAAAAGTCCGGCGGCAATGGCGGCGGCGGCGGTCTCGATTCCGAGCAGCCCGGCGGCGGAGAGGTAGGGTTTTGGGGGGGGGGGGTCGGAGGCGGCCTCGAGGAGTATATATAGGAGGGGGCAGGGGCGCTAGACGCGGCGAGAAACGGCCGGAAACGGCTCGGACATGGACTCCTTCTCCGGCGCGATCTCCGGACGGAGCTTGAAGACGGCTGACAGGTGGGGCCCACCTGTCAGCGAGAGAGGAGCGAGGCGCGCGCTGGAGCGGGCCGATGGGCTGCTATCTTACGCGCGCGCGGCGGATAGCGTCTGGGCCGGCCCGGAAACATATTCTTTTAAATAAAAACTGTTTTCAAACTGATTTATTAAATGATTTTTAAACCTATTCAAAACATTTCAGAAAAATTCATAAAAATATATTTTGGAAAGGTTATTTAAATTAGCAATTTATAATAATAAACTTACCCAATATATAATTTGGAAAAATTATATTTATTAAGTAAGTTTAAATAAATACTTAATGGGATTAAACATTATTTAAACTCATAATTGAAATTTTATTTAGTACTTATGTGATTAAAAGTTAAGCCTATCTGATGAATGATGTATGAATGCAAAGTTTTAAATTTTAGCAAAATTGGGATGTTACAAACCTAACCCCCTTAAGATGAATCTCGTCCTCGAGATTCGGTTTGGCCTTCAAAAAGATGTGGGTGTTCTTCCCGAAGATAATCCTCCCGTTCCCAAGTTGCTTCTTCTTCGGTATGGTGGTTCCACTGGACCTTACAGAATTTGATAGTCTTGGTTCGTGTGACCCTTTCTGCCATCTCCAAGATTTTGATTGGCTTCTCTTCATACGTCAGGTCACTTTCCAACTGAACTTCTTCTAGTGGCACTGTATCCCGTAGCGGGGTTTCTGTCATTTCTGGGTGACACTTCTTTAATTGGCTCACATGGAAGACATTGTGAACTGCTGACAGAACTTCCGGCAATTCTAGCTCATACGCCACTTCTCCCTTGCTGGAAAGAATCTTAAAGGGGCCGATGAATCGAGGTGCAAGTTTACCCTTGATCCCGAACCTCTTCACACCACGCATTGGTGACACTCTTAAATAAGCCATGTCACCTATCTCATATGTGATTTCTCTCCTTTTGGAATCTGCATAGCTTTTCTGTCTGGACTACGCGATCTTCAATCTGTTCTTGATTATTCGAACCTTCATTTCAGCTTCCTGGATTATATCAGGTCCAAATAAACTACGCTCTCCAACACCGCTCCAAAGTAGTGGTGTGGTGCATTTCCTACCATAAAGTGCCTCAAACGGTGACATCTCTATGCTTGCTTGGTAGCTGTTGTTATAGGAAAATTCTGCGTACGGCAAATTATCATCCCAACTAGACTTGAAATCCAAGGCACAAGCCCTCAGCATATCTTCTAGAATTTGGTTTACTCTTTCCATCTTTCCATCCGTTTGGGGATGAAATGTTGTACTGAACTCTAATCTCGTACCCAACGATTCATGTAGTTGTTTCCAGAAATGCGAGGTAAACTGGGTACCTCTGTCAGACACAATTCTTTGGGGAATACCATGCAAACATACTATTCTCCTCATGTAAATCTCTGCCAACTTAGCACTTGAGTAGGTAGTCTTTACTGGCACAAAATGGGCCACCTTTGTCAAACGATCCACTATTACCCAGATCGAATCATATCCCGATCTGGTACGCGGTAACCCAGTAATGAAATCCATACCTATCTGTTCCCATTTCCAATCCGGTATAGGTAAAGGTTGCAACAATCCTGCTGGCTTCTGATGTTCCGCCTTTACTCGGCTACATACATCGCACTTAGCTATATATTCCGCGATGTCTCTCTTCAGGTTATTCCACCAAAATCTTTCCTTTACATCCATGTACATCTTGGTGTTTCCCGGGTGTATGGAATAAGGCGAGTTATGTGCTTCTTGCAGAATCAATTTTCTAAGATCCTCATCTTGCGGCACGCAGATGCGTTTCTCAAACCACAAGGTGCCTTGTTCATCTTCCCGAAAACCCTTGGCCTTCCCTTCACTCAGGTTGACCTTGATTTCCTCCATTACTTTGTCTCCCTTCTGGCCTTCCCGAATCTTATCCATCAACAAAGGTTGTACATCCAGTGTTGCAAGGAATCCTTCGGGTACTACCTCTAATCTGAGGTCCTTAAATGCCCTACTTAAATCCTCGGGCAATTCTCCCGCTGTCAGTCCATTTACATGGACCTTACGGCTCAAAGCGTCTGCCACCACATTAGCTTTTCCTGGGTGGTATTGTAAGCTCATATCATAGTCCTTAATAAGTTCCAGCCATCTTCTTTGCCTCATGTTCAATTCCTTCTGGGTGAAAATATATTTCAGGCTCTTGTGATCTGTGAAAACCTCACAACGCTTTCCCAATAGATAGGGTCTCCACGTCTTTAGAGCATGCACTACCGATGCTAACTCCAGGTCGTGGGTGGGATAGTTGACCTCATGTTTCTTAAGCTGTCTAGAGGCATATGAAACCACTTTCCCTCCTTGCATTAGAACACTTCCTAGTCCATGGTGCGAGGCATCACAATATACTTGGAATTCCTTCTCTATATCTGGCAAACATAAAACAGGTGCTGACACCAGCCGTTTCTTTAGTTCCTGGAAACTTATTTCACATTCTTCAGTCCACTTGAACTTGACTTCCTTCTTCAGTAGTGAGGTCAATGGTTTGGCAAGTTTGGAGAAGTTCTCAATAAATCTTCTATAATAACCTGCCAGTCCAAGGAAACTACGAATGTCCGCCACATTCTTGGGTACCTCCCACCTAGTTACTGCCGACACCTTTTCTGGGTCTACTGCTATTCCATTCTTTGATACAACATGTCCTAGAAAACCCACTTCTTCTAGCCAGAATTCACACTTGCTGAATTTGGCATACAGTTTATGCTCTCTGAGTCTCTGTAAAACCAGGTGTAAATGTTCCTCATGTTCCTATTGGCTTTTGGAGTAAATCAGGATGTCATCAATGAACACCATGACAAACTTATCCAGAAAGTCCATAAACACCTTGTTCATCATGTTCATGAAGTATGCCGGTGCATTGGTTAATCCAAACGGCATTACGGTGTACTCATATAATCCATATCTGGTAGTGAAGGCAGTCTTTGGGATATCTAATTCTCTACTTTCATTTGAAAGTATCCTGATCGCAAATCGATCTTAGAGAATACAGAAGCACCCTCTAGCTGGTCGAAAAGCTCATTAATTTTTGGTAACGGGTACTTGTTCTTGATTGTTACCTCGTTGATTGCTCGATAATCCGTGACTAGCCTTTGAGTACTATCCTTTTTCTCTACAAACAGAATAGGTGCTCCCCAAGGTGATGAACTTGGGCGGATGAATCCTTTCTGCAGTTGCTCCTCTAACTGCTTCTTGAGTTCTTTCAATTCAGCTACGGCCATTGGATATGGTCTCTTGGCTATGGGTCCCGTTCCGGGAACCAAATCTTTAAGAAATTCAACATCCCTATCGGGTGGCATTCCCGGTAGTTTTTCGGGGAAAACATCAGGGTAATCTCTTACCACACGAACGTCTCCCAGGCTAACCCCCTTAAGAGAATTTAGCTTAACTTTCTTAAATTCAAATTTGGATTTGTATCTAATCTTCTTCTTCTCGGGAGTGGTGAGTGTAATGGATCTATTCGCACAATCCAATACTCCTTCAAACTTGGCCAACCAATCCATACCGAGTATAACATCCAGACCCTGGGTCTCTAATATTATCATGTTTACCGAAAAAGAGTGTTTACCAATTTCTAACCTCAAGTTTTGACAATTGGTTTGTGCAAGCATTTCCCCCCCTGGGGAACTCACCCTAACCGGATTTAGCAGGCTTGTAGTAGTCAGTTTGTTTTTATTAACAAATGCTCTTGAGATGAATGAGTGGGATGCTCCAGTATCGAACAAGACTAATGCTGGAAAGGTATGTAGTAGGAACGTACCAATCACTGCATCTGGTTCATTCTGCACTTCTTCCACATCAAGATGATTCACCTGTGCCTTCTGGAAAGGATTAGGCTTTGAAGCTTCCGGCGTCTTCTTCTTTTCTGGACAGTCTGTGGAGTAATGTCCCTTGTTCCCACACTTGTAGCAAGTCACTTGACTAATATCTCGTTTCGGTTCATTGTTGTGGCGGTGTTGCTCTTTTCCACTATTGTTCCCATTGAACGGGTGATTGTGTCCACTACCACCCTGCCCATTTCCTCTGTATCCGGAATTTCCTACTTTATGGATATGACCATTATGATTGTGGCCACTTCCACTCTTGTGACTGTGGTGACTTCCGCTGTTCTCCGAAACGTATGGTTTCTTCTGCATCAGATTAGTGTTGTACTTATTGGCGCTGAACTTCCTTTTCCTATTCTCCTCCTTCTTGATGTTGCTGTCCAGAGTAATGGCCTGATCGAGAAGATCCTGATAATTGGGACCATAAGCCACAGACAATGGTATTTTCAGCTCACCATTGAGTCCATTCAGAAACTTATACTTCCTCTTTGCATCGGTGTCTACATCTTCTGGGGCATAGCGTTAGAGGGAATTGAAGTCCTCCATGTACTCCCTCAGAGCACGATTTCCCTTTCTCAGGGTACGAAACTCATCCCTTTTCAGATTCATGATCCCAATTGAGATGTGAGCATTGCGGAAACCTTCTTTAAAGACTTCCCAGGTAAGTCCTTCAAGTGGGTGAGTGATCTGATATGTTTCCCACCACTGTGCCGCTGGCCCCTCCAGTAGATGGGAAGTGAACATTCTTTTCTCCAATTCAGTACACTCGCAAGTAACTAGATCCTTGTTCACAGAGCGTAGCCAATCATCGGCTACGATAGGTTCAGTAGCTGTGGAGAATTTGTTGGGTCTGATCCTCAAGAATCTAGCAAGGCGATCAACTTGGGGTGGGGGTGGTGGTGGCGGCGGTGGTGGTGGTGGTGGATTGTTTTCGTTTGCCATGAACTGAGCCATCATGGTCATCAACTGTGTCTGGGCTGCCATCATTTGTTGCATCATTTCGTTGGCATTGTTGTTGTCAGGATCACGACGTGGAGGCATCTGTATGGTGTGAGCATAGGTAAGTAGAGATAGAAAGAGACTACAAAGGAAAATCTACCCATGCACAACAACACACTTCACAGAAACATATCAAACAACAACCAAATAGACACACCCGAAGTATTTTATATATTCAATATTTTAGAGATTTGAATACCAAGCTAGGACATGGTTTTCAAGGTACTGCCTCACCACAAATTGGTGGGTCAATACAACTTCGATGAGATAAGGAGAAATGCTCGTAAGGTAAGGATAACTGGTGGTCTCTCTAATCAAAATTTGAAACTCCTTATGTAATTGCGGATGTTCCCACACTTGCGCTTCTTGACACCTGTGGCTTCCTTGGGAGTGTCCTCATCGGGATAGGTTATCACTAGGGGCTCTGGGACGTCAGGGGGGTGGTTCTTCTCTGTCTGAAGTTCCATTTGGCTTAGTTGTTCACACAAATGAGCACACTGAGCCTGCAATGCCAAATTGTGGGCATCCTTCTGCGCAATCCTATCGTCTTGCAGATAAATCTTGTTTTCAAGCTCCTTGTTCACCTTAGTTAGCAGCTGATTTTCTACACGAAGAATATCCTTCTCTCCCTCTAAGCTTTCCTTAACGTGACGGTGGACGCGCCTTAAATCTGCCATGTAGAAGATCTCTTGTCCCAGAAGTATATCCAAGTTATGGCAATGAGCTCCAAGGTCTCCATGATGCTTCTCGTTCATACCCCTAAGTGAGGGTTGAACGGGTTGTCCAATGCTATCCCTCCTGGCAAAGTGACGAAAGACGGAGTTGGGCTTGATCTCGTCATAGAACTGCTCAATGATGCGAGACAAGGTCTCCAGCATCACCATCTCCACTCCATTCTTCCAGTTGGGGTATCTAGATCGGAAACGGATCAGCTGCGATCCAGGGGGATCAAGACGAGGGAGAACTTCTGCCTCGATCTTCCAGCGACCTTCAGGGTAATCTTCTGACATAATTTCTTTGCCCCTGAAGACTAGCGGCATCAACCTCAGGGTTTTGGAAATACTGAGGAGCTGGTCACTAAAGTAGTACTGGTCTCCTTTCTGCGGGGATATCTCTCGAGTGAAGTTCTTCATCTACAAAAATTTTGAAGGGATAAGAATTAATGAGATGAAGCGAAAATTAAGAATGTAGAAGGTAAGGAAGAAAAACTTATAAGAAAAGAAGTCTGACAAATTTTCCTATATTTTGATTTTTTATTGATTTAAAAAAAATTACTTTAGGTTTGTATCCAATCCTAGGGGTTTCGAGCCTACAGGCAACATTTGTGCTATGATACCATCTGTAGTGCCCTTGCTTACGAAAGCAATGACACATATGAATAGTGCGAAGACTTGGATCACATAAGTCCCGCATTCTCCCATAAGATGAAATATCACAGTACAATGTCATAATTTATTACAGAACGAGACGAATGATCCAAAAACAAATAATCCTTACAACTTAGCATAGCAGAAATGCTAGCTGAATAAATAGTTCACACTTTATTTCAGAGTTCAAACGCAAAACTAAAGATAGCATGGAGCTACATCTTCTCCATGAAGCCACTGGCAAATCATGTTGGTTTGTAGCTCGAAGACGACCCCCTTACTCCTCATTCGGACATTCTGCAAGGTTTAGTTGCAGCCCAGCTATAAAGGGTCAGCACAATTGAATTGTGGTGGCAAGTGACTTTAATTCCTAATGTTCTATTAAGCTATATCTATATGCTTATTTGGCTGCTGGAGCTCAAGGCTATTGCGCAAAGCAAATTTTCTCCTACTTTTGATAAACAACTTTTTGAGTTCAAAATCTTCTCTTTAAGAGACATCTCGAGACAAGTCCATGTCTCCTACCCATGTTTACCCAACAAGATTTTATTAAGAAATTGGGATGAAGAGATTTTCAGAACACATCCTTGTGTAGCTACTCAATTTGTCCGATGCCGAGGACACGGCTAAGATCTTAGGTTTTAACTCTCGAGAGGGTGTGCACTTTCACCATTAGACTTAATCAACCCAAACTATCCTCTACACTCCTTTAGTGAGAAGGAAAAGGAGAAGATCAAGACGAGACTTTTCAGAAGTTGCTTTCCCATGATCATACTAAGAGATTACCACCATCCTATCAACTCTACCACCATCAATCTCTTGACCCAGGTCGACATCAACTTACTCCATCAAGACAGAGCCCATAATGACCAATGGTTGCACGATAAGCACCTAGACTCAGTGTAAACTTAAATCTCATAGCCCTGGGTGGCCTACCACAAGTGAGCAACTCAGGTTAACACCGCACATCATGGCCCCAGGTAAGTAGAAACTATCCTGGGCGAAGACAACCATGAAACTTGGCCCTGAGAAGCCACTCAACTTGAAACCTCCTCGATCGACCCAATCCACCCAGGCGTTAAATTAATTTAGTGGAAATTTTCATTTATCACATCAACCATAAAACAATCATTTTTGCAGCAGGTGCTTCCACTAAATTAAAATAGGGGTCTAATCTGGAATTTCTAAGGGGAAACCTAAAAGGTTGCATAGCATACTACAATCTCCCAAAAACCTATCATGCATACTACTTTTGCAAATACTGCTTGAAAACACTAGATATGCAATGGAATAAAATAGTAGGTGTTTTATGAAGTCACTTGCCTTGGCAGCAGGAGGGGCAGGCACAACAAGAATAACAATCACACGCAAGTCCTTCCTCTCCTTCACAATCTAGCACAAGCAATACATACAAATAAATATCCACACGATATCTCACAACACCAAATAAAAGATGTATGTATGCATGATATGCCATGTGTAAAATTAGACATAGTTATCAATAATTTATATTCTCTGTTATTAAATGCATGAGATGCAAATTCTAGGAATTTCTCATTTCACTTAACAATTTAATAATTGAAAACAGTATAGCAAAACTTAGATTTTACAATTACAACTTTTATTGCTCTAAGAAAGTTTTCAAATAAGACACATATTAATATTCCTGGGCAGAGGTTAATAACCTAAACCTAAAACAATTGAGTTTATTTGTAAAACATTTTTATTATTTAAGTTATGGATTTAATAGCCGAATTACTCCTCGAATGATCTTATGAATTATTATTTATCAAAATCAAAAACAAATGATGTAGAATTAAACTACTCTAGCAGGGCTATCCGTGGATATAAAATTCATTGAATTTGGACTTACAGAACATAAGTTATGAATTTTCTAAGTTTTGCATATTTTCTGTTTTATTTATAAAATTCCTGCGAAAAAGAATATAAGAGGGGCTACGTGGCACGATCCTATTGGACGAAAACGGTTTGCGCGGATCGTGGACGAGAGCCGTCCGATTTAAATGAGATCGGACGTGCGGGAGCGTTTTGATCTAGATCCGTTGGATCTAGATACGGCTTGGAACGCCCGGCCGAACCGAGCGCGGGTCGTCGGAGCGCTCGCCGGCGATGGTGCCCGCGGCGGCGGCGCGTCGGCCTCGACGTTTCCGGCGTTAACACGAAGCTCCGGGAGGCGCGGTTCTTACCAAAATGAAGCGGAGGAGGAGACGAAGTCGATGGCGCGGCGGCGGCGTCGGTAACCCTCTCCTTTCCCCGTCGGAGTCGTGGACGGCGGCGATGGCCTCGGGTCGAGGACGGTTTCGGCGTTCGGCTGCAAAATGGAACAAGCGAGGGGGCTCAACGGATGCGCAAGAGGATGGGTAAGCGAGGGGGAGTCTCGGTGGCGCTCGAGGAGCTCGGTGCTTACCGTAATCGTGCAAAAGTCCGGCGGCAATGGCGGCGGCGGCGGTCTCGATTCCGAGCAGCCCGGCGGCGGAGAGGTAGGCTTTTGGGGGGGGGGGGTTCGGAGGCGGCCTCGAGGAGTATATATAGGAGGGGGCAGGGGCGGTAGACGCGGCGAGAAACGGCCGGAAATGGCTCGGACACGGACTCCTTCTCCGGCGCGATCTCCGGACGGAACTTGAAGACGGCTGACAGGTGGGGCCCACCTGTCAGCGAGAGAGGAGCGAGGCGCGCGCTGGAGCGGGCCGATGGGCTGCTATCTTACGCGCGCGCGGTGGATAGCGTCTGGGCCGGCCCGGAAACATATTCTTTTTAATAAAAACTGTTTTCAAAACTGATTTATTAAATGATTTTTAAACCTATTCAAAACATTTCAGAAAAATTCATAAAAATATATTTTGGAAAGGTTATTTAAATTAGCAATTTATAATAATAAACTTACCCAATATATAATTTGGAAAAATTATATTTATTAAGTAAGTTTAAATAAATACTTAATGGGATTAAACATTATTTAAACTCATAATTGAAATTTTATTTAGTACTTATGTGATTAAAAGTTAAGCCTATCTGATGAATGATGTATGAATGCAAAGTTTTAAATTTTAGCAAAATTGGGATGTTACAAGGAGTTACGGAATAAACGGCGGCTGGCTAAGGATGAGGTGACGATGCGCGTCGGCAACGGATCGAGAGTCGACGTTGTGGCTGTTGGCACGCTCCCTCTACATCTACCATCGGGATTAGTTTTGGTTTTAAATAAGTGTTATTTTGTATCATCCTTGAGTGTAAACATTATAAGTGGGTCTTGCCTGTTACAAGAAGGTTATTCATTTAAATCAGTATCAAGCAGTTGTGCTATTTATATGAATGATATCTTTTATGTTGATGCTCCCTAGAATAATGATTTATTCTTGTTGAATCTCGATCGTAGTACTCACATCCATAACATAGAAGCCAAACGGATTAAGTGTAGTGATTATACCGCCATGTATATGTGGCATTGACGTCTTGGTCACATTGGTATAAAGCGCATGAAGAAATTCCACTCCGATGGACTTTTGGACTCGTTGGACTTTGGATCTCTCGATACATGCGAACCATGCCTTATGGGCAAAATGACCAGGACACCGTTCAAAGGTTTCGTTAAACGAGCGTCGGATTTATTGGGGATCATACATACAGATGTGTGTGGACCAATGAGCGTTTCGACATGCAATTGTTATCGTTACTTCGTCACCTTCACTGATGACTTGAGTAGATACGGTTATATCTATTTGATGAAACACAAGTCTGAAACTTTTGAAAAGTTCAAAGAATTTCAAAGTAAAGTTGAGAATCAGCTTAACAAGAAAATCAAGCACCTCCGATCCGATCGTGGTGGCGAGTATTTGAGTTTTGAGTTTGGCACACATCTGAAGAGTTGTGACATCGTACCCCAATTTACGCCAGCCGGAACACCGCAGCGTAACGGCGTGTCCGAGCGACGTAATCATACTCTACTGGATAGTGTTTGTGAAGGAGATATGCCCTAGAGGCAAATAAATAAGTAGTATTTATTACATTATCTCATAAGTTTATAATAGGTTTATGTATTATGCTATAACTGTATTAATTGGAATTATTAATACACGTGTGATACATAGACAACCAGGTCCCTAGCAAGCCTCTATATGAGCTAGTCCATTGGGCAACAGTTGATCGAGATTCCCGATCAAGGACAATGACGTCGGTTGACAATGGGGTCATCTTGTTGATAGAATAAGGTGGTGGACATACGCAAAGTATTGCAATAAGATCGTATTACGATGTTTGTCATTTGCAATAGATAAGAGTTTGATAGCTTATTCCTTAGACCGTGAGACCGTACTTATTGTTGCTTCGTAGGAGTGCTTTGAGAGCATCAAACGTTGTGTCTTATATAGCATGACAATAACGGTGTCCATCTTGGGTATTCCGAAAGAGCATCAAGACGTAAGGATCAAGAGCGGGATTTGTTCATTCTTGTAATGGAAAGATACTCTGGGCCCACTCGGTGATATTGCATCTATAATAGCTGCGCAGCTTATGACTAGGTCATGGAGATGTAATATCGCAGACGAGTTAATAACCTTCGTCGGAAACGAGATACAGCAAAGGCATCGGTGTGTCTACGATCATATCTCGGACAAGGTAGTATCGCAGAGACAAAGGGAATGAATATCATACTTATGGTTCAACGACGATATTCGTGGAATGCACAGGGGTCGTCATATATTTCCAGGTATCCCTGACGATCATTGGTGAGCGGAGTGTCTCGACCATGTCTGGAGTGTTCCCGAACCGTAGCGTAACAAACTTAAGGTCTTAGCGACGCTAGGAGATAGGTTCTGGAATTTTATAGGTTTTTATTGGAGAGAAAGAAATGATCCGGAAAGAGTTCCGGTGGTCCGGAAGGAGTTCCGGAGAGCTATGGAAGGGTTCCGAGAATGTCCGAAAGTGGTTCGGGTGGTTCCGAAATAGTTTCGGAGTCATGGGATATTGAATTATATATAAATATATTAATTATGAATTAATGGGATTTTTATATTAATTTAATATTAATTAAATAAAGGAAAAAAGGGGCTCCCACCTAAATGGGCCCTAAGAGGGCCCAAGAAGGGGGAGCCGCACCAAGCAAGGAAGGGGGGGGGCTTGGGCCCCTAGTCCGAGTTGGACTAGGAGGGTGCGCCGGCCTCCCCCCCTCTCCTCCTTTTAGTCCCACATGGGGGAGCCAAGGGGGTTGGCACACCCCTTCCCCCTTTATATAGCAAGGCATATTAATTGATTTAATTCAAAGGAAAATTCAGTTAATTCCCAATTTCTCTCTCGATCCCGTGGTTCCCAAGTTGGAGCCGCGCCGAGCTGAGGAAGGGGGTCTCTCTCCACCTAAGCCATACCGCAGAGCGCCGTTGCTCTGCGGGATTCCAGATAAGATCTACTCCTGCGATTTCATCTGGATCTGAATGACCGGGAGTTGTCGCTAGGCTCCGTATGTTTGCGAGTGCTCGGAGGCTACTATATTGAGGAGCTTGGGCGACGTCGTCTCGCCGCCTACAGCCGCTGCGCCACCCCCCTCTGCTGCCGGCGCGCCAGCCCCGTCGCTGGCGCTCTGCCTTCTTCCGCCCGACGCCCGTCGACGCAGATCATCGTCGACACCCCGGCGTCATCGACTCCGACATCGCGGCAAGTTCTCCGCGACCTCGAGGTCGGCTACGTACGACTTCATCGTCAACGCTTGTGCGGGAGCGTAATCCCCGCTATCGGTCTACATGGAGGTAATGTAACCCGTTCCGCCACCGTTATCGCATGTACTAGATAGATAGATCCTGGCTAGTTAGGGTTTCGCTCGCTAGAAAATTATTGTTTTCTGCACCGTAACCCCTTCAGTGGTATCAGAGCCGATCTATGCGTAGTACTGCTGGTACGGTTAGAACTCATGTTGAATGAGGGCGTCTTTCTTATATTTGCTACCCTCTAGCGTGCACTTGCGATGCCTTCGGTATTGAGTTGATGAAGCGGCCCGGACCGACTTTACGCGTACGCTTACGCGAGACTGGTTCCACTACTGACATACGGCTTGCTCCGTATCTGTGGCTGGCGGGTGTCTGTTTCTCTCTCTCTAGTCGGCAAAGCATTTTCAATGGAGGGCCCGAAAGGGATGCTCAAACATGCAATTATACGATCGACGTTGTGGTACAAAGTTCGTAGGTAGGGAAGCGATTCTCTTACGAATAAGCCTATTTTGCCACGTAAAACTTGCAAAACTAAATAAAGCTAGAGGCGTCTAACTTTGTTTTGCAGAGGCGTTATTTCATGTGACATGGTTACGGTAAGTTTTGATATTACTCGTACTGTCGGAGGCAATGGAGGGCTCTGTAGACTCGGAGTCATGCCGGGGCGCCGGGGGCCAGGCACATGGCGCCATGAAGGTCCAGGCGCATCGACCATGTCACATCGCACTTCATTGCATCATTATTGTGTGCTGTTGTGTGTGCATCCTATTGATTGCTTATATGCTAGATATACAACGGTAGCGTCATAAATAGGATGATCCCTAACAAATACCAAAATTGTGTTCTCCCTCGTTGCGCACCACCAAGAAAGTTCTACGTTATGAGGCAGGCCGTGATGATCGGGTGTCACACATCTCGTCGTTCGCATACAGTGGGTGTAAGCCATGTTGCACGCGCAGGTCTTCGAGGTTTGATTGGCGAGCCTAGCATACTCAGAGGTATGGCCTCGGAACACGGGAAGATCGAAAGATCGAGCACGAGTCATAGAGCTGTTATGATCGACATTTTATGTCCACCTTTGAAGCTGTGCTGCCGGCCGTGATGATCGGGGGCAGTATGGTGGATGAGGGTCGTGTCATCGCCATTATTATTTTAGGGATAATAATCTTGGTGAGGTGTGTTTTTGATAATGAGATTATAGGACTAAAACTCACCTACATATTATAAACTTAACCTTACCTCTTTTGCGGTCGCATCTGTAGACTACGCAACTATACTTCGGTTACTTCCTCAAGAGTACGGATGCTACATTAGAAGCCGACGGATCCAACTTCATCAGATGGTACAAGGGTTTTAGAAACATTCTCGAACACAACAACATTCTATATGTTCTCGATGAACCGGTAGGAGAAGGACCAGGAGATTCTGCTAGCGAGGAGGAGGAAGATGATTTCCGTAAGCGTCGAGACATATTCATTGAAGTGGAGATCACCATGACTGTATGCCTGGCACCCGAGTTGAAAGAGATGTTTCGACGCAAGGAGCCAAGCGTCATGATGGATGCGATAAAGACGCACTTCGGGGATGAATTAAAGCGTGAGCAATTCAGGCAGCTTAGAATGTTCCAGACCATTCACATGGAAGAGCATACCTGTCTGAAGACACATTTGAAGAGATTGTATGACATCTACTTCCAGCTGATGATGGTTTTCGATTACTGGATGGCGGATTCTTGCGCCATTCGGACTGTCTTGATATCTCTACCTCCTAGCTATGAGAAGCATGTACGTAAGTACATTTTGAAAGCCGACGATATGAACTTCTAAGTATTCATACGTGAGTTCCAGTCTCTGAAGGTTGATTCCATCGAAGGAGAGATCTTCGATGCTACAGGTATATATTTGATATATGCAGAATTATGAATTCGCCCATGGTATATGATGAAATTTTGATAATTGCTCTGTTTGTGAAACAGGTCCTGATTATCACGTATATGCGGCGCAGTTTGATATGACCTGGCGCTGAAGCTGGTAGTCAAGGAGTTGATGGCCTTTTGGTGTTCACGTCCTCAAGTTATCATAGTTATCATCAATAGTTTTTGATACGATCTTTTGTAATAGTGAGCGAGTGTGTGTGTCTTGATTGTTGCAAGACAAAGTTATTCATGTAATAAGACAAGATCAGTTGTTTTATGTAATAGAACAAGTCAGTTGTTTTATCTTATGAATAAAGTTTCCACATCTCAGTTACATTGATTGTATGATAAGTATTCATAATTGTAGATATGATGAAATATCTTGTCCCATGAACAATAGGTTCTATTGCTAGAATAAACATCGTCGAGTTTAGTCATAAAAGCAATGAAAGAAGTAATGGATGTCTTTTGGTCCATTTAAGTATTTCGAGTGCTGAATTGATTAAGCTTGAAATCAAGTATTGAAGTTGCAATACTAGCAGAAATTAATTGAGTATCATTTTAAATGATTAATTAATGATGTTTATTGTTTGATCCGAATTCCTCCATGATTTTGGCAAGTACGAGTATTTGCCCGATGAATCGTGGAGTCTGAGATTAATTTGATAATAGATCAAATGGGGTTTTTCAGAAGAAAGATTTGTGAACATTGTGTTCACAAAATTCGATCAAGGACAGTATTTTGGATTATGTTTTCAACACAGGAGACTTGTGGAATTTTGCTTCACAAAATTATAATGTCACATACAGTGATATGTGGGGAATTATAATCATGCTCTATTTTAAATAAAGTGTGGCTTGTCAGAATCAGTCTTAGAATCTCCTAATACGTTCGAAACATTATAGTCGATGTCCACTTTAGAAAATAGATATTCTTCTCAAACGAGAATTCGTAGGATCGACAGTAGTGTCGACATGTATATGGTTATGCGATAATTCGGAATATACATGAGCAGTTCTTTGTAGATTGCTCGCATTAGACGAGAGTGTATTCCAAAATCAATCAGAAACAAAGTTCAGTTTGTTGTCTGTGTAATTCCGAGAAAAGATGACTTTTCGAATTATGATTTATGGATTGAAATTAGAAGTTTGGAATATAGTGTCAAGACCTATGTTGGAAGGTGTTCCAAAGAGTATATGTCTGCTAATGAAAGTTTAGTGATTAAGAGTGAGGGAGACTAGAAAATTGTTTTCTGCTTGCAATCCTCTTCATAAAGATCATAATGTTTTCATGAAAGAAACTTCTAAATAAAGTGCTGTTATATTTAATATTGCTGTCAGGTCACAGCACTGTATTAAGTACTTCAGATCTTGTTGACAGATCAAGGTGCACTTTATGAATACAAAGAAAGTTGAGAAAATATCGGAATACGAACAAAGGCTCTTCAGCCTGGAAATCCAAGTTACGTTTAAAAGGATTAAGAGAGTAATTGTTGCTGCAATTCTTATTAGAGGAATAAGATTGTTTAATCGTCATATAAGGTGTTATATGATAAATGTGACTATAAGAAAGACGCGGTAGCATGTCTTGGCAAGAAATGTGTCTTGGACAAGATCAAATTTCTTGACTACATTTATGTAGACATGCTTGAAGTCTGAGGGATTTGTATTAATGTAATACTGTAGTTTGTATTAAATTCGAATTGATAGCAGATCAATGATTTTGGTTTGACCAAAATGTCGATTTAAGTGGGAGTCATAGTTGGTTCACTCAGGTGAAATATGTGAAGAACATATTTTTGAGTGGGAGCTCAGGAACTCAAATATGTGGATGACACGTTTTTGAGTGGGAGCTCGTGTTGTCAAATATGTGGGGACATAGTTTGAGTGGGAGTCGAATTCATTTTGTGTAGTTAACACATTGTGAAAATGTACCAATAGAATAGGATGAAGTTGTAAAACTATTTAAAAGTTAGTGTCTATTTTGAAATAGAACGGGAATTTTTAAATAGTTAGTCGAGTTGTGTTGGATTATATCTGAGGAGTCAGAATAGAATCAAAAGGATGGTCCTTTGGAATCCAGTTGGTCATTAAGAGTAATGATGCATGAAAGTAATGGTTGTATGACATGTGGGTCTATTATGTAATATTAGACATCATACAGAAACCATATCATCTGCTCGATGAAATATAACCGATGCTCTTGGAATAAGAGCAGTTATGAAAGTAAATTTGGAATTTACTGGAAGTAGAAGTGCGTTAGTTAAGGGATTGACATTTGAAAGTCAAAGTTTTCTACATTGGTGCGAAAGTATGTAGACATCACGAGTTTGTAATTGTTACAAGGGGCTCGGCATGACTGAGTGTGTTTTTCAGGGCAGTTATCTGGTTAGTATGATCAGAGTAAGCGCTGGGAAGCGGTAGTCTCACTTAGTTGCGGTGTTTGCATATATGTTGTTGAACAACATGGTGATATCAAGCAAGTTAATATCCGTAAATCGCAAAAGCATGTGCAATCATGGATTGTGCAGTAACACTTTTCCACGAGCAAGCATTATCAAATGATTCTTATTTGATAAGGGATTCTGATAAAGTAAAATGCAGCTGGTTTATTTGTACTCTAGTGCAAGTGGGAGACTGAAGGAGATATGCCCTAGAGGCAAATAAATAAGTAGTATTTATTACATTATCTCATAAGTTTATAATAGGTTTATGTATTATGCTATAACTGTATTAATCGGAATACAGTTATAGCATAATACGCGGCGAGAAACGGGGGGGGGGGGGTTCGGAGGCGGCCTCGAGGAGTATATATAGGAGGGGGCAGGGGCGGTAGACGCGGCGAGAAACGGCCGGAAATGGCTCGGACACGGACTCCTTCTCCGGCGCGATCTCCGGACGGAACTTGAAGACGGCTGACAGGTGGGGCCCACCTGTCAGCGAGAGAGGAGCGAGGCGCGCGCTGGAGCGGGCCGATGGGCTGCTATCTTACGCGCGCGCGGCGGATAGCGTCTGGGCCGGCCCGGAAACATATTCTTTTTAATAAAAACTGTTTTCAAAACTGATTTATTAAATGATTTTTAAACCTATTCAAAACATTTCAGAAAATTCATAACAATATATTTTGGAAAGGTTATTTAAATTAGCAATTTATAATAATAAACTTACCCAATATATAATTTGGAAAAATTATATTTATTAAGTAAGTTTAGATAAATACTTAATGGGATTAAACATTATTTAAACTCATAATTGAAATTTTATTTAGTACTTATGTGATTAAAAGTTAAGCCTATCTGATGAATGATGTATGAATGCAAAGTTTTAAATTTTAGCAAAATTGGGATGTTACAAGGAGTTACGGAATAAACGGCGGCTGGCTAAGGATGAGGTGACGATGCGCGTCGGCAACGGATCGAGAGTCGACGTTGTGGCTGTTGGCACGCTCCCTCTACATCTACCATCGGGATTAGTTTTGGTTTTAAATAAGTGTTATTTTGTATCATCCTTGAGTGTAAACATTATAAGTGGGTCTTGCCTGTTACAAGAAGGTTATTCATTTAAATCAGTATCAAGCAGTTGTGCTATTTATATGAATGATATCTTTTATGTTGATGCTCCCTAGAATAATGATTTATTCTTGTTGAATCTCGATCGTAGTACTCACATCCATAACATAGAAGCCAAACGGATTAAGTGTAGTGATTATACCGCCATGTATATGTGGCATTGACGTCTTGGTCACATTGGTATAAAGCGCATGAAGAAATTCCACTCCGATGGACTTTTGGACTCGTTGGACTTTGGATCTCTCGATACATGCGAACCATGCCTTATGGGCAAAATGACCAGGACACCGTTCAAAGGTTTCGTTAAACGAGCGTCGGATTTATTGGGGATCATACATACAGATGTGTGTGGACCAATGAGCGTTTCGACATGCAATTGTTATCGTTACTTCGTCACCTTCACTGATGACTTGAGTAGATACGGTTATATCTATTTGATGAAACACAAGTCTGAAACTTTTGAAAAGTTCAAAGAATTTCAAAGTAAAGTTGAGAATCATCTTAACAAGAAAATCAAGCACCTCCGATCCGATCGTGGTGGCGAGTATTTGAGTTTTGAGTTTGGCACACATCTGAAGAGTTGTGACATCGTACCCCAACTTACGCCAGCCGGAACACCGCAGCGTAACGGCGTGTCCGAGCGACGTAATCATACTCTACTGGATAGTGTTTGTGAAGGAGATATGCCCTAGAGGCAAATAAATAAGTAGTATTTATTACATTATCTCATAAGTTTATAATAGGTTTATGTATTATGCTATAACTGTATTAATCGGAATTATTAATACACGTGTGATACATAGACAACCAGGTCCCTAGCAAGCCTCTATATGAGCTAGTCCATTGGGCAACAGTTGATCGAGATTCCCGATCAAGGACAATGACGTCGGTTGACAATGGGGTCATCTTGTTGATAGAATAAGGTGGTGGACATACGCAAAGTATTGCAATAAGATCGTATTACGATGTTTGTCATTTGCAATAGATAAGAATTTGATAGCTTATTCCTTAGACCGTGAGACCGTACTTATTGTTGCTTCGTAGGAGTGCTTTGAGAGCATCAAACGTTGTGTCTTATATAGCATGACAATAACGGTGTCCATCTTGGGTATTCCGAAAGAGCATCAAGACGTAAGGATCAAGAGCGGGATTTGTTCATTCTTGTAATGGAAAGATACTCTGGGCCCACTCGGTGATATTGCATCTATAATAGCTGCGCAGCTTATGACTAGGTCATGGAGATGTAATATCGCAGACGAGTTAATAACCTTCGTCGGAAACGAGATACAGCAAAGGCATCGGTGTGTCTACGATCATATCTCGGACAAGGTAGTATCGCAGAGACAAAGGGAATGAATATCATACTTATGGTTCAACGACGATATTCGTGGAATGCACAGGGGTCGTCATATATTTCCAGGTATCCCTGACGATCATTGGTGAGCGGAGTGTCTCGACCATGTCTGGAGTGTTCCCGAACCGTAGCGTAACAAACTTAAGGTCTTAGCGACGCTAGGAGATAGGTTCTGGAATTTTATAGGTTTTTATTGGAGAGAAAGAAATGATCCGGAAAGAGTTCCGGTGGTCCGGAAGGAGTTCCGGAGAGCTATGGAAGGGTTCCGAGAATGTCCGAAAGTGGTTCGGGTGGTTCCGAAATAGTTTCGGAGTCATGGGATATTGAATTATATATAAATATATTAATTATGAATTAATGGGATTTTTATATTAATTTAATATTAATTAAATATAGGAAAAAAGGGGCTCCCACCTAAATGGGCCCTAAGAGGGCCCAAGAAGGGGGAGCCGCACCAAGCAAGGAAGGGGGGGGCTTGGGCCCCTAGTCCGAGTTGGACTAGGAGGGTGCGCCGGCCTCCCCCCCTCTCCTCCTTTTAGTCCCACATGGGGGAGCCAAGGGGGTTGGCACACCCCTTCCCCCTTTATATAGCAAGGCATATTAATTGATTCAATTCATAGGAAAATTCAGTTAATTCCCAATTTCTCTCTCGATCCCGTGGTTCCCAAGTTGGAGCCGCGCCGAGCTGAGGAAGGGGGTCTCTCTCCACCTAAGCCATACCGCAGAGCGCCGTTGCTCTGCGGGATTCCAGATAAGATCTACTCCTGCGATTTCAGCTGGATCTGAATGACCGGGAGTTGTCGCTAGGCTCCGTATGTTTGCGAGTGCTCGGAGGCTACTCTATTGAGGAGCTTGGGCGACGTCGTCTCGCCCCCTACAGCCGCCGCGCCACCCCCCTCTGCTGCCGGCGCGCCAGCCCCGTCGCTGGCGCTCTGCCTTCTTCCGCCCGACGCCCGTCGACGCGGATCATCGTCGACACCCCGGCGTCATCGACTCCGACATCGCGGCAAGTTCTCCGCGACCTCGAGCTCGGCTACGTACGACTTCATCGTCAACGCTTGTGCGGGAGCGTAATCCCCGCTATCGGTCTACATGGAGGTAATGTAACCCGTTCCGCCACCGTTATCGCATGTACTAGATAGATAGATCCTGGCTAGTTAGGGTTTCGCTCGCTAGAAAATTATTGTTTTCTGCACCGTAACCCCTTCAGTTTGATCTATGATGTCTCTTACCGATTTGCCCGTGTCCTTCTAGGGTTATGCGTTAGAAACAGCCGCATTTATTTTAAATAGGGCTCCGTCCAAATCCGTTGAAACGACGCCGTATGAATTATGCTATGACAAGAAGCCTAAGTTATCGTTTCTGAAGGTTTGGGGTTGTGAGGCGTATGTTACGAAACTACAGCCCGACAAACTCGAACCGAAGTCGGAGAAAGTCGTCTTTGTAGGATATCCGCGGGAAACCATTGGATACACCTTCTACAACCAAGCTGAGGGCAAAATGTTTGTCGCAAAGACCGGTACCTTTCAAGAGAAGGAGTTTCTCGCGAAAGGAGTAAGTGGGTGGAAGGTAGACCTCAATGAGATCGTTGATCCTGAACTCGAGATTCCGAGTGGTGCAACGGAAGCAATTCCGGAAACGTCCTCCGTGGATGGAGTGGGAGAAACTGTCGAGGAAAGTATTCTACCTCGTAGGTCTGATAGATCTCGGATCGCACCAGAATGGTATGGCAATATGGTTTGCACCGTCATGTTAATTAAACAAGACAAACCTACGAACTACAAGGAGGCGATGGCGAGTCTAGAGTCTGAGAAATGGCTAGAAGCCATGAAATCCGAAATAGGATCCATGTATGATAACAAAGTGTGGACTTTGATGGATATTCCTGAAGGGCGCAAGGCCGTCAAGAATAAATGGATCTTTAAGAAGAAGACTGATGTTGACGGTAATGTGACCGTCTATAAAGCTCGGTTTGTCGCAAAAGGTTTCCGACAAGTTCATGGGATTGACTACGATGAAACTTTTTCACCGGTAGCGATGCTTAAGTCTATTCGGATTTTGTTAGCAGTTGCTGCCTATTACGATTATGAAATTGGCAGATGGACGTCAAAACAACCTTTCTAAATGGAAACATTGAGAAAGATTTGTACATGATACAATCAGAAGGTTTTGTCGATCCAGGAAATGCTAACAAGGTATGCAAGATTTAGCGATCCATCTATGGATTGAAGAAGGCATCTCGGAGCTGGAATCTTCGCTTTGATGAGATAATCAAAGGTTTTGGATTTGTCCAAAATTTGGAAGAGACCTGCATTTACAAGAAAATGAGTGGGAGCTCGGTTGTGTTCTTAGCACTATATGTAGATGACATATTGCTGATTGGGAATGATGTGGAACTTCTGAATAGCGTGAAGGAATATTTAAACAGTAAATTTTCCATGAAGGACTTAGGAGAAGCTGCATACGTCTTAGGCATTAAAATCAATCATGATAGATCGAGACGTCTATTAGCGTTGAGTCAGAGTACTTATCTTGATAAAATACTGAAGCGTTTCGGTATGGAGAAGGCACAGAAGGTTTCTCTGCCGGTTATCAAGAATAAAACATTGCGGAAGGCACAGTGTCCGGTAACAGAACTGGATAAGGCCGATATGACTAAACATCCTTATGCTTCAGCCATAGGTTCGATTTTGTATGCAATGTTAAGTACTATACCTGATGTGGCATTAGCTCTAAGTTTGACAAGCCGGTTCCAGAGTAATTCTGGAACGGCGCATTGGATTGTTGTTAAGAGCATTCTTAAGTATCTCAATAAGACAAAGGAAATGTTCTTTGTCTATGGTGGTTGCGATGAAGAACTTGGCGTAACAGGTTACGTGGATG
The DNA here is from genome assembly GCA_026929855.1 of Poa annua. Lineage (NCBI taxonomy): Eukaryota > Viridiplantae > Streptophyta > Magnoliopsida > Poales > Poaceae > Poa > Poa annua. The sequence goes on from CM049430.1 coordinate 88,689,348, forward strand.
CAAGTTTCTGCTCAGAGCCCGATGACTCTAAGTCACAAACAGGTTATGTGTTCAAGGTGAATGAAGGCGTCGTGTGCTGGAGAAGTGGGAAGCAACCCATTGTCGCACAATCTACAATGGAGTCGGAGTACATTGCTGCTTGCGAAGCCGCGAATGAAGCTGTGTGGCTGAGGAAGTTCGTCATTGAACTTGGAGTGTTCCCGAGCGTGCAAGACCTCGTGATCCTCTTCTGTGACAATACGGGTGCCATTGCTAACGCCAAGGAGCCAAGGTCTCACTACACTGCCAAACACATTCTCCGACGCTTCCATGTGATACGTCAGTACGTACAAGGAGGCGATGTGAAGATTTGCAAAGTGCATACGGATCTGAATGTGGCAGATCCGCTGACGAAGCCTCTCCCGCTTGACAAGCATGAAAAACACCAGTTAGCTATGGGTGTTAAGCTTTTACCAAGTTGTAATCTAGATTAACTTGTACTCTAGTGCAAGTGGGAGACTGAATGAGATATGCCCTAGAGGCAATTAATAAAGTGTATTCTTTATCATATCTCGTTTGTTCATAATAGGTTTTTGTGTCATGCTATAACCGTATTAAGCAAAAATATTAATACGGGTGTGATGCGTAAAAAACCAGGTCCCTAGTAGCCTCTACTAAGACTAGTATCGTTGCGCGATTGATGATCGAGGTTTCTCGATCATAGGGTATGGTGCCGGTCGGCAATGGAAGTCATATCGTTGGAGAACGATGTGATGGACATACCCAGATTTGGAGGACGTAGTCATTACGCCTTTGACCGTGAGACCAACTCTTATTAATATTCCTGGAAGATACTTTGATCGCACCAAACATCGTATCTTATTTAGTATGACAATAACGGTGATACTTGTCGGCCCAGTGGGAACTGGGGTATCAAGAGCCCATTCCCCCCAGGCCGCGCTCGCGGGCCAGACGGACGAAGCGACTAAGGACCAGGCGTCACCGCCTGGCGGGACCCTCGAGAGGCGATTCCCCTCGAGGGCCTGAAGAGGAAGCGAGGGCCTCAAGGGACCCCTCGCCTCAGGGGATCCTCCCATCAAGGAACCAACCCGCCCGAGGGAAGTCCGACAGGAATCTCCCCTCAGGCCTGAAGGGAAACGTCGTCGCCAAGGAAGCCCGGCAGAGCGCACGTGACCTCTGCCACGCTCGTGCAGTGGCGCTCACACCCCCGTCGCTGTCCCTGGCGATAAAGCGGTCAACAAAGCTGCTCCGCCTGCTGCACAGCTGTGAGGACCTTCTACTCCGACGATAAAGTAGGTGGACAACGCAACCCTCCAACAGAGATCGTCATCGCAGGCTCCACCTCAGAGACTGCCTGCTCTGCGGATAGTACGAGCGCGGTCGGCCTCCTGTCAGCCACGGCGCCACCTTTATCAACAATGGACCGAGTCCATGGACGAATGGAGCACGTTGGACTCGTGCTCCACCCTGCCACTGGCGAGTGGGAGCCACCTCGAAGGCCAAGCCGAAGGAGAAGGCCCGAGGCGCCTATAAAAGGGAGAAGACATCCCTCGTAGGAAGGGTGGGCCCTTTGCGTGCAAAACTCCCTTGTAAACCCTAGCAACTCTGGTTAGTTTAGCCTCTGTCCGGAGGAGGAAGAAGATCATCGCTTCCCTCCCCAGGCAAGAACTGCCTCAAGGGGGCTTCCGGCAAGCTCAATTGTATTGTAACCTCCCACATATAATACATACAGGCAGGAGTAGCGGTCTTACCTCCTCACGAGGGCCGTGAACCTGGGTAAAGGACGGTGTCTTCCTTGGTCGGGTGTGCGTCTTCTTTGGGTCCGGCGAGCAACATCGCGGAGCCACTTGAGGGTTTAGACCTCCGCGTTCAATCCCCTCTCGAACTACACTTCAGGAAGTGACTACCCCCGATTCCTGGGAGTCATAACCCGACATATGGCGCGCCAGGTAGGGGACTGAGGCGCGTCAACAACCTTCGAGTTCGTCTCCGCGCCATAATGAACACGCGCGCCACCCGCACCGCTCGAGTCAACCGACATGCGCCCGCAGGAACACGCGCGCCCCCAGGTGCCGCGACCACCCGCGCACGGCGGGGCCGACCCCGCCAAGAGGAGCATGTCCCTTCTGGCCCTCACGCGGAGGCGCCGGAGCACGACGCCGAGCACCAGGAGGACGCGCAGTCGTCGCACCCGACGCAGCGCCCGATTGGCTCGGGCCCGGGGAGGACAGACCCTGCGCCCCACACCGCGCTGCTCATGGCGCAGGAGCTGCTCCGCTACCAGCCCACCGCTGAGGCTCACGAGCAGTGGCTCCAACGCCTCAACCACCTCTTCGGCATCGCCACGACACGCCCCGCTCCGTCGCAGTCCAACATGCACCCCTCTCTCGCGGGCACGGTCGCAACAAATGCGCCTCCGCCACCTCTGGGGCCTGCACCGGCTGCGGCACAGACGGCTGCTTCGCACGTGACCTCGCCGCGCGATTGCATGATCGTGCAGCGCACCGCGCCCGACACCCGTGTGGGGATGGAGCTCCAGCGAGACCGCCAGAACAGGCTCGTGGAGGAGCTCGGCCAGGCGGGACAGCAGAACCGCGGCGCGCTTCAGCACGGGGTCGCTACGTACACCTCGGGCTACATGGCGTTCACTCGCTCTCTGGGTCGCGTGGTCTGGCTGCAGAAGTTCAGGCCGGCTCTTCCCAAGGGATACGACGGCTCCAGTAACCCCGTCGAGTTCCTGCAGCTCTACACCACCTCCATCCAAGCTGCGGGGGGAGACGACAAGGTCATGGCCAACTGGTTCTCCCATGCGCTACGCGACTCTGCGCTGTCGTGGCTCCTGAATCTCCCGGAGGACTCTGTGAACTCCTGGGAGGAGCTCTGCAAGCAGTTCGTCTCCAACTTACAGGGGAAGTACGAGCGCACCCTCACCCACAACGATCTGCGCGCTGTGGTGCAGAGGAAGGACGAAACGCTCCGCAAGTACATCCAACGCTTCAGCCAAGTGCGCACCAAGATCCCGAACATCCCCGACACTCAAGTCATCGCCGCCTTCCGCGAGGGCGTCACAAACAGCAGGATGCTCGAGAAACTAGGCATCCACGACAAGCTCACCTATATGGTCAAGTTGTTCGACATGGAGGACAAGTGCGCCAAAGCTGAAGAGGGACTCCTCTTTGTGAAAATGTCCTCGAGAGGGGACGATCATGCTGAGGGGTCCAAGAGCCAGAAGAAGAAGGAGGAGCCCAAGCGCAAGGCCACCGCAGTTCTCGCGGCAGATCCTGACACAAAAGGCACCCGCAGGGACTCCCCCGAGGCTGGAGAGAGGAAAGATGACCACCGCCCTTTCTGCATCTACCACAACAGGCGCGGCCACTCTCCGGAGTCCTGCTGCGACCTCAAAAGGTTGAGCAAGGAGCGCGAGCAAGCAGAAGACAGCGGCGGCCGCGGTCGAGGCCGTGGCTACCGCGGAGGCGGACGCAAGGGCGGCTACCAGAAACCATCTGGAAATTGAGCCAACGCCGCAGAAAAGAACGGCAACCTCCCTGACGAGGAAGATGGCGGCTACCAAGCCCAGAGGGGCGCCATTGCCTGCATCCTAGGGGGGGCGCAGGCGCCGAAATCGAACAACCAGTTCAAGCAGTTCGCCCGCGAGCTCAACGCCGCCCTCCCAAGCACGGAAACCTCCAGGCCCCTCAAGTGGTCGCAGTACACCATCGCCTTCGATGCTCAGGACCACCCCAAGTCCACCAAGATTGTTGGAACCCTCCTGCTGGTCTGCACCCCCACCATCGACAATGTGGCTGTCTCCAAGACGCTCATCGATGGCGGAGAAGGGTTGAACGTTATCTCCATAGATACGTTCGAAGCGCTTCAAGTTCCCTACGAGAGTCTTATGCCCTCGAGGCCCTTCACGGGGGTCACCAGCGGCTCAATCGAGCCTCTAGGCCAGGTCAGGCTTGCCGTCACCTTCGGGAGCGAGGAAAATTACCGCACCGAGCACATCGACTTCGATGTTGCGCACATCGGCCTGCCGTACAACGCCATCCTCGGCTACCCCGCGCTCGCAAAGTTCATGGCCGTCATGCACCATGCATACAACATGTTCAAGATCCCCGGCAGCGCCGGCACGATCACCATACGTGGGCATGTCCTGGACGCTACGCGCGTTGTGGAGACGGCCTACAAGACCGCCGCCATGGCGTTCCCCGCAGACGAGGACCAAGGGCCTCTCGAGAGGCCCAAGAAGAAGAAGCAGTTGTTCTCCCAGGAGGCAGCTGCTACAAAGAAGATCTCTCTGAGCTCAGGTAGCTCGTGGGCTGAAGGCTCGGGGGCTAGCGTCAGCATTAGCGTCGCGTTGCCTCCCAAATAGGAAAGCACGCTCGTCGCCTTCCTCCAGGCAAACTCTGACATGTTCGCATGGACACCGTCAGATATGTCTGCTGTATCGAGGGAGGTGATCGAGCACCACTTGGCCGTGTGCCCAAACATGCGCCCCGTCAAGCAAAAAGCAAGCCCCCGAGAAGCAAGTATTCATCGTCAAGAGGTCGAGAAGCTCAAAGCGGCAAAAGTCGTCCGCGAAGTCGCGCACCCCACTTGGCTCTCCAACGGCGTGGTAGTCCCAAAACCCGCCGGCGGAGGCCGCCTCTGCATCGACTACACTGACGTAAACAAGGCCTGCCCCAAGGACCCTTACCCCATGCCCAGAATTGACCAGATCGTGGACTCCACGGCAGGCTGCGACCTCCTCTGTTTCCTCGATGCCTTCTCTGGTTATCACCAGATTAAAATGGCTAAAGAGGATGAGGAGAAGACGGCTTTCCTCACCCCATGCGGTGTGTATTGCTACATCTGCATGCCCTTCGGCCTAAAAAATGTCGGAGCCACTTTCCAGAGGTTAATGAGGATAGCCCTTGGCGGGCAAATGGGGCGAAACGCTGAAGCGTATGTCGATGACATCGTCGTGAAGTCACGAGAAGGAAACACTCTTCTCGGAGACCTGGAAGAAACCTTCGCCAGCCTGCGCAAGGTGAACATCAAGCTCAACCCCGCCAAGTGTGTCTTTGGAGTACCTTCAGGCAAATTGCTGGGCTTCCTTGTGTCTCATCGAGCATAGAGGCGAACCAGACAAGATCAAGGCCATAGAAGGCATGCAACCTCCACGCAGGCTCAAGGACATGCAACGCCTGGCAGGCTGCATGGCCAGCTTGGGTAGATTCATCTCCAAGTTCGGCGAAAGGGCCCTGCCCTTTTTCAAGATCATGAAAGAACGGGCACTTTCAAATGGACCCCTGAAGCTGAAAAAGCATTTGAGGAATTGAAGAAGTACTTGGCCAGCCCACCTGTAATGGTCGCCCCAAGGCCTGGCGAGCACCTGAAGCTGTACTTGTCAGCTACCCCACAAACAGCCAGTGTTGTCCTTGTGGTGGAAAGAGAGGAGCCTGTGCTTCACAAAAAGAGTGCAACCACTCCAAAGAAAAAACCTTCTGATAAAGAGCTCGACGAAAGGGCAGTCCTCACAAAGCCACCGCCAGGCCCAGAGCCTCAAGAGAGGACTGCCCCGAGTCAACCACTGCAAGAGGTTCATGCCGAAGGGACTGAGGAGCCTCAAGAGGCTAACAAACTCGAGGCCCAGGAGGAGCACTGCGAGGCCACATCCCTCGAGGCCACGTCCCTCGAGGCCAAGACCCTCGAGGCCAAGTCCCTCGAGGCCAACTCCCTCGAGGCCACATCCCTCGAGGCCCAGGACAAGCCCCCTGAAGCCAACCCCATCGAGGGCCAAGCTGGGCCACCTCAGGCGAAAGACGCCAAGGAAACAGGAACTACTCTCGTCGAGCATCCAGTTTACTTCGTCAGCACAGTACTGCGTGATGCTCGCGAGCGGTACCCGATGCAGCAGAAGCTTCTCCTCGCACTCCTCATCGCCTCAAGAAAGTTGCGACACTACTTCCAGGGGCACCCCATCACGGTGGTAACCTCTTTCCCCCTGGAGCAAATTCTGCGCAACCCAAATGCAACAGATCGTGTCGCAGGATGGAACATCGAGCTACAGCCATTCAATTTGTGTTTCGATACCACAAGGGTAATCAAAGGAAGAGCGCTGGCAGACTTCGTCGCCGAATGGACTGATCCAACCCCTGAAGAGCCCTGGGAAGAAGAGCGCAAGTCCTCTGGAGCGCGAGACCATGAAGTTCGACGGAGCTTTTGCTTGTCGCCACGGTGGGGCAGGTGTAGTCCTGACCTCACCCAATGGCGACAAGTTGTATTACACAGTCCAGCTGTGCTTCGGAATCGACAAGATATCCAACAACATCGCCGAGTATGAAGGGCTGCTTGCTGGCCTACGTGCCGCAATCGCCCTAGGCGTCAAGCATATACTCATCAAGGGCGACTCCCAGTTGCTCGTCAACTTCTCCAACAAAAGCTACAAGGCCAAGGACGGCCACATGGCCGCATACCTTGAAGAGGTCCGTAGGTTGGAGAAGAACTTCAGGGGAATGGAGCTCATGCATATCCCAAGAAAGGAAAACCAAGAGGCTGATGACATTGCCAAGCGCGCATCAAAGAGGCAAGCCCAGCTGCCTGGCGTCTTTGAAGAAAGGCTCGTCAAGGCATCCATAAAGCAGCCCCTAGAGGTCCTTCCCGCAAGCACAGACGGAGCGCTCCCACCACCACCTGCAAGCGGAGCTCCAGGCTGCGGGCCCCCCACAGGGGAGCGTCTGTTGCTCACAGCGGTGCACCAAGAGGCAGGATGGATCGACGAGATCAAAGATTACCTCCACAAAGGGATCCTTCCCGAGGAAGATGTTGAAGCGGAGCGAATTGCCCGCCAAGCAAAATCGTACCAAATCCTCGAAAGAAATCTCTACCGCAAGCGCCCAAACGGCATCACGCTCAAGTGTGTCCCTCCTGAAGAAGGAAAATTGCTGATTAAATACATCCACAGCGGGGAATGCGGCCAACATTCATGCACCCGCACCCTCGCAGGGAAAGTCTTCAGGAGCGGCTTCTACTGGCCTCAAGCGCTTCAAGATGCAACGGACATCATTCAAGCTTGTGAAGCCTGCCAATTCCACGCCAAGCAAATCCACCAACCAGCGTTGGGGCTACAAACCATTCCGCTCTCGTGGCCGTTTGCGGTCTGGGGGCTGGACATCCTCGGACATTTCCCAACGGCACAAGGTGGATATCGCTACCTCTTCGTGGCCATTGACAAGTTCAGAAAATGGCCTGAAGTGGAGGCGACGCGCACAATCACAGCAGGCGCGGCGGTGAAATTTATCAGAAGCCTGGTCTGCCGCTTCGGAGTGCCTAACCGCATCATCACCGGCAATGGCTCGCAGTTCACAAGCGGCATCTTCAGAGCCTACTGCCAGAAAATGGGCATCAAGCTCTGCTTCGCCTCAGTCGCCCATCCGCAAAGCAACGGACAGGCTGAGCGCGCAAACGCAGAGGTCCTCAAAGCCTTGAAGACCAGGACCTTCGATGTCCTCAAGAGCCACGGCAAGGGCTGGATCAATGAGCTACCCTCGGTGCTCTGGTCCATCCGTACCACGCCACCCAAGCCCACGGCGGAAGCGCCGTTCGCACTCGTCTATGGAGCCGAAGCAGTCCTCCCCGCAGAGATAAAGCATGGGTCCCCACGGGTCCTTGCCTTTAATGAGGACCAGCAAGAGGACCTCCACAACGACGACGTGCTGCTCCTTGAAGGGCTAAGACGCATCGCCGCTCTACGGGCGGCCAAGTACCAGCAGTCCCTGAGGCGCTACCACAGCCGCAATGTGCGCTCGCGCACCCTGGAGGTAGGCGATCTCATCCTCAGGCGAATCCTCTCCAGGGAGGGCCTCCACAAGCTGTCCCCGATGTGGGAAGGTCCCTACAGGGTCACCCACATCGCCAGGCCTGGCGCGGCTCGCCTCGAGACGGAAGACGGCGTCCCCGTCAAGAATCCATGGAACATCATGCATCTGCACAAGTTCTACCCGTGGTCATCATCACGTCAGGGCATTTAGCGAAAGAGGCAGCCCACGGCTCAACCTCCAAGCACCTTTTTGCCCCTCGAGGTTAAAAGCTCAAGGCTTAAACCTCGCAAACCTTTGTATCCGCCAGGAACAAGTAAAAAAAGTGATTATTGTCACGCCCGTGATCATTGTCACGTCGAGACGTCAAGCGGACGAGTCAGCCTACGGCTCAAGCTCTAAGCATTTTTCGTCTCTAGAGGTTAGAACGCCGAAAGGCTTAAACCTCCAAAAACATAGCTTTGTCTCCTAAAGGAACAAATGCCAAAGTGGTCATTACGACACCCGTGATCATTGTCACGTCGAGAAGACAAAGCGGAAGAGGCAGCTTACGGCTCAACCTCCAAGCAATGTCGACTCTAGAGGTTAAAACGCCAAAAGGCTTAAACCTCAAACAAATGCTTTGTCTCCTAAGGGAACAAATGCAACCGTGGTCATTGCCACGCACGTGATCATTGTCACGTCGAGACTCCTAGCGGACGAGGCAGCTTACGGCTCAACCTCCAAGCATTCTTGTCTCCGGAGGTTAAAACGCCAACGACTTAAACCTCCAAAGCCCCAAAGGCTTCACTCGAGGGAAAACCCTCTGAGCTCTCAATAAAAACGAGCCACCTCAGGCCGTTGAGAGTCTCTGCCACCAACAGGTGGTCCCCATGCCTCGACATGGTCAGAGCATTAACTTGGCAACCCCAAGCATAATGACTCAATCTCGTTCCTAAGTGAACTTAGCGCTTCGGCGCCGCTTACTAAAAGGTTTTTGGGGGGGGTTTATTTACGCATTACTACTGTCTTATATCTCTTCACATGCGTACCTCGCGAGCGGGGGCTGAGTACGGTGCCAGTGCCTCAAATGACACACCAGCAGCACTGCAAAATCCAAGAGTCCGAGCTCTGGCTGGAGGGCTATCCCCCACAAACAAGCCATCTCTACAGAGGACCTTGGTACTTACTCTCCTCGCAAGGAACGCCTGAGGGGACCTATAAGCGCGCACGATCCCTTGATCTGTGTTCCAGCGTTTGGGTTCGCCCCTCTATTACCTGCAGGGAAGAATCCCCCCGTGGGCCTGAAGGGGCATCCGTGAGCGACCCCTCAAGTGGGCAACCTCGCCAGAAGAAAAGCCTCCCCAGGAGCGACCCCTCAGGTGGGCAACCTCACCAGGCAAAGAGCCTCCCCAGGAGCGACCCCTCAAAGGGGCAACCTCGCCAGGCAAAATGTCTCCCTAGGAGCGACCCCTCAAGAGGGCAACCTCGTCAGGCGAAGAGCCTTCACAGAGCGAAAACCTCGAGAAGCTAAGTCTCACACCCACGCTTTAAGAGCGTTTTTCTCTCCATAGCGCGCGTCTTTGCCCCTCGAGCGGCTTCGCTTTCCCTTACGCTTCATGGACTACTCGCACGTCTAAGGGGGGCACTTGAGCATCGCGACTCAAGGCTCTTACCTCTCCTAGGCCTAAACTCCCCCCGGCCTTGCGGAGTCATTGCTCCCGTATACCGAAGTGGAGGAGTCATGGCACGAAGAGACGGGACCTAACGACGCAGAGAACAAATAGACATGAAGATGAGTCCAAAGAGACCTCACGAGGGGCAGACAAGCTCGAGTTAAAACAGCAATTAAAAGTATATTACAAGCCAAAAGGTCTTAAGATGTCTAAGGCACACAGCTGGTGCAGATACAAACGCTCGCATGCGCAATAGAGAATGACTCAACGAGAAGCAGCACCGTCTTGGACCTCTTCCGCGGCGCCCTCATCAAACTCGGCAGAGCAGGCCTCCTCCTCGCTGTCCTCCGGCGCAGCCTCCGTGGGTCTGAAGCGGTTGCAGAAGGCGTCCACCTGCTCGCGGAGGGAGCTTGAGACCCGCTGGGCGTCCTCACCCTGGGCGGCTTCGGTCACAGAACCCAGGTCGAAGTCTGGCGTGAGGAGCTTGAGGTTGGTGAAGATGCGATCCACCACCACCCCCAAGAGCTGCCGAATCTCGTCCTCGATCATCTCCCGAAGCTCGGTGACGGGACCCTCGAGCGATGCGAAGAACTGTTCGAAGTAAACCAAGTACATGGGAACATCGCCGCGGCCCCGAACGTCGGTGTGCGGCGCGTCCGCTCCCAGCTGCGAGGCCAGCTCGTTGCCACGAGCGACCAGCTCCTCAAACATGCGCTCGCGCTGCTTCGTGAGTGCCCGAGCCGCGTTGGCGGAGTCCGAGGCCTCCGCCGCCCGCTGCATCGCCGGGGCCACTTGCTCCTCCACGTCCTTGGCCAGGGAGTTGAGGTTGTGGACAACCTCGGTGCGAGCCTCCTCCGCTCGGCGGCGGCCGTCCTTAGCGCGAGTGAGGCGGGCCTCCAGCTTGGAGTTGGCCTTCTCAAGCTCGGCGACCTTCCTAGCGTCCGCGGCATGCTTGGCCTTGAAGCGGTCCTTCTGCGCCTGGGCCATGTCGCGGTACTTCTGCGAAGTGGACTTGCAGAAATGCTTCTCGCGCTCCGCAAGGGCGTCTTCGGCCTCCTTTTTCTTCTCGGCGAAGCGCCGCTCGAAGCGCTCGTAAGCTACCTTCTGGCCAGCGACGTTGTCTTTGTACTTCAGGGTCGCATGGGCCAACTCGGCCTCTCGCTCCTCGAGGGCCTCGCGCTGTGCAGCCATGTCCTTCTCCGCCTGGAGGCGCTGGTCCTCGCGCTGCTGCAGCTCCTCCTCCTTGAGGACCAGCTGTTGTTCGCGCTCGGCAAAGGCCTTGCAGTCCTCCTCCAGAGCAGCCGATGCGGCATGGTGGGTGGAGAGCAGCTGGGCCTCCAGCTGGCCCAGCTCGCGGCGCTTCTGCGCCAACGAGCCCTCTATCGCCTCGCGCTCCGTCCCGACCTCGCGCAGGAGCTTCGCCGTAGCGTCGCGTTCCGCCTGGAGGGGGTGGAGCAGCTCTGCAGCGTCGCGGATGGCCGCCTCGCGGGTCTCCTTGGCGAAGCTGATGGCTTCCTCGCGGGTGGCCTGCAGCGCCAAGTCTTCCAGTCGGCGCGCCTCGACCGCCGCATGGAAGGACGCCCACGATTTCGCCAGCTCCTCCTGCTGCTGAGGGAGCCATATGTCCCCAAGGGCGAGGTGCGCCTCCAAGCCCTCCAGGGACTCCCTCACGAGGCCAAAGGCGGCCTCGCGAGGCCCCGCGCTCCAGTCCCAGCCGCGGAGCACCAGGTCTCGGCTCACAGAAGGCCCGGCCTCGGCGTCGAGCCCCGCAGGTCTGGCCTCGGGAAGAACAAGGGGGCTGGCTTGAGCCCCGTCGGATCCCGTGCCCGTGCCCCCTTCAGGCCCTGCAGCCGCGAGGCGTTCCTCGCCTCTAGCCTGGCGGGGAAGAGAGGAAGAACCGTCCCCGGCAGACGCGCCCGCGCCGGCTGGTGCCTCGAAGGCCTCCGTCGCGGGCTGCGCAGAAGCGGTGGGCGCAGTCGACACAGCAGGCACACCCGGAGGCGTCAACGCGCGCGGCGGCGTATGCTCGCGAGGCAGAGTGGCCTCACGCGGAGGCGTAGCCGCACGTGGCGGAGTGTCCTCGCGCGTAGGCGTAGCCGCACGAGAGGGAGTGGCGGCGCGAGGTGGCGCAGAAGTTCTCGCCGCCAAGCCCTCCACCGACGGAGACCCGCGCGACGCTGCAGGAGCATCCGGGCCTATGGCGCTCTCCTTCGCAGGAGGACCAGCCGCCCCCGCGAGGGGCGCCGTCGCCTCTACTTGAGGCGCCTCCTCAAGGGGGACCGCTGGGGCTGCCTCCTCAGGCCTCGCGGCCTCGTCAGCCACGGCCCCTGCCGTGGCGGTATTCACCTCGGACGCCTTGCGAAGCCGGCGGCGCTTGGCAGGCACAGGACCGCTGTCAAGAGCCCAAGGAAAAACTTCAGCAAATGATGAGGTAGAAAAAGAAACCAAGAGGGCAAACGACCCAACGGCATATAAACTCACCCTGGAGGGGGAGCGCCAGCATCGACCCACGCCAGGCCTGACGAGCGCCATGAGGGAAAGGGCTTGGGAGCTTGCCTCGCGGGGGGCGCCTCCGCTTTCCTCTTGGAAGGGACGTCAGACGGCCTCGCCCCTGTGTGGTCCACGGCGGCCTTGGCGCGAGGCCCGCACCTTCCTGGAGAGCTCTCCGCGCTCGAGGCCTCTCCTTCCTCAGCTTCCTCCTCCATGGGACGCGAGGGCGCCACCACGAAGGCGTCTTCGTCGCCTGACGAGATATCACGAATCTCGTCAGTGAAAGGCCCAGCTCTAGAAGAGGAGACCTCCCCGGCTGTGGCTTCCTCCTCACCTTGGCCAGCTCCTGAGGCCAAGGGAGAGTCGGCCCCCTCCGCTCCCCGCGGGGCCGGCATCGGCACATCAGAGTCCGTCGGGCCTATCGAGGTGAACAAAGGCATCCCTTCCAGGCGGGCCATGCGCTCCGTCAGGTTGTACTGGTGAAGGGGCCGGAGCACCGCGCGAACCTCATCCACGGGGAGCACAGAGGGGTTGACGAAGAGCACGGAGAGGATGTTGTCGACGACGTCCTTGACGTTGTCCTTGACGTGGAGCCGCATCTTGTCGTTCGGCCCCGAGTACATCTACATGGGGACCGAGTGATCTTGGAGGGGCGCGATGCGGCGAGTCACGAAGTCCGCCACGACCATCTGCCCTGTGAGGCCCTCCTCGCGAAGGAAGCTCAGGCGCCCCATCAGGCTCGCATTCCTGGCGCCGTCGAAGGTAGCCTTGCCCCAATGGGAGTTCTTCATCGGAGGCTCGTCGGGGACCTCGAGGAAGGCGCAGGGACGCTCCACCCCGATGAAGAACCACTTCTGGCATCCACTTTCTTCGTCATGGACGTGATGGCCTTGCCCTCGCTCCAGGACATGGGCATGTAGACGCCCCCCATGCATTCGACGATGCGGAACGAGACGCACCCGGAGCGCTCGTTCTTCGCCGTGTTCCGGAGCGCGTAGAAGCACCGGAACAACCCCAGCGTGGGCTTCAGGCCCAGGTACGCCTTGCAGAGGTAGGCGAAGACAGCGAGGATGAGGACGGAGTTGGGATGCAGGTGCAGCTAGAACGCCAGCACCGCCTCCAGGAACGGAGAGAAGGACGGCACCAGTCCCGCGGCCAGGCAGTGCTGGAAGACTGGGAAAAATCCCCGCGGGCGCTTCCCGTGCGCCGCCGGCTTCAGGGCGGTGGCGCCATGCTCGTTCGTCCGGTCCGCCACCAGGTAACGGACCTTGGAGAGCGCCTTCTCGTTGACGCGCACGCCGAGCAGCGCCCCGCCCATCACGGTCTCTGCGGCCTCCGCCTGGGAAGAGGACCCCGCGGCGGCCTTACCCTTGCTCTTGAGAGGACTCATTGTCACGGGTGTGGAGGTGGAAGGAGTTGGAGAACAGAAACTCGCAGGAGAGCACGGAGGCGGAGAGCTCTGTGGAGCGGAATTTTCTGCGAGGAGTTGGAAACGGTAACGGCTCCCTGTCGCAGTGCTCGGGCTTTATGTCCCCTCCAAGAGCAGTTACCGGGGCGTGGTGGGACCCCCCACGACTCACGCCCCAGATCGTGCGGAGCCGTTAATCGTCCAAGTGCCGCGTGGCTCGGGCCGGCTAGGCACAAAGGGCCCACGACGCTTCGCCTAAACCCATGGGCTCAGTCGTGCCCATCATAGGCCCGAGGGATACTGTCGGCCCAGTGGGAACTGGGGTATCAAGAGCCCATTCCCCCAGGCTTCGCTCGCCGGCCAGACGGACGAAACGACTAAGGACCAGGCGTCACCGCCTGGCGGGACCCTCGAGAGGCGATTCCCCTCGAGGGCCTAAAGAGGAAGCGAGGGCCTCAAGGGACCCCTCGCCTCAGGGGATCCTCCCCATCAAGGAACCAACCCGCCCGAGGGAAGTCCAACAGGAATCTCCCCTCAGGCCTGAAGGGAAACGTCGTCGCCAAGGAAGCCCGGCAGAGCGCACGTGACCTCTGGCACGCTCGTGCAGTGGCGCTCACACCCCCGTCGTTGTCCCTGGCGATAAAGCGGTCAACAAAGCTGCTCCGCCTGCTGCACAGCTGTGAGGACCTTCTACTCTGACGATAAAGCAGGTGGGCGGCGCAACCCTCCAACAGAGATCGTCATCGCGGGCTCCACCTCAGAGACTGCCCGCTCTGCGGATAGTACGAGCGCGGTCGGCCGCCTATCGTCCATGGCGCCACCTTTATCAACAATGGACCGAGTCCATGGACGAATGGAGCACGGTGGACTCGTGCTCCGCCCCGCCACTGGGGAGTGGGAGCCACCTCGAAGGCCAAGCCGAAGTAGAAGGCCCGAGGCGCCTATAAAAGGGAGAAGACATCCCTCGTAGGAAGGGTGGGCCCTTTGCGTGCAAAACTCCCTTGTAAACCCTAGCAACTCTGGTTATGTTAGCCTCTGTCCGGAGGAGGAAGAATATCATCGCTTCCCTCCCCAGGCAAGAACTCCCTCAAGGGGGCTTCCGGCAAGCTCAATTGTACTGTAACCTCCCACATATAATACAGACAGGCAGGAGTAGCGGTCTTACCTCCTCACGAGGGCCGTGAACCTCGATAAAGGACGGTGTCTTCCTTGGTCGGGTGTGCGTCTTCTTCGGGTCCGGCGAGCAACGTCGCGGAGCCACTTGAGGGTTTAGACCTCCGCGTTCAATCCCCTCTCGAACTAAACTTCAGGAAGTGACTACCCCCGATTCCTGGGAGTCATAACCCGACAATACTTTTGGGTATCGGAAAGGAGTAGTTGAGACGAGGGGTCAAGAGCGGGATTTGCCAGTCCGCATAGCAAGATAGATACTCTAGGGCCCGCTCGGTGAGATCATGTCTAATGAGCTTGCAAGCATGTGACTAGGTCACGGAGACATGAAATCATAGACAAGTAGAAGATAGCGTTGTCGGTAACGAGATCAAGCTAGGTATGGAGATATCTATGGAACAACGCTCGGACACGCTAAGTATCGTCATGGCAAAAGGTTTAAGACTTTACGTTCAGGTTTGATAGATGAAAGTCATTCGTTATATCACAGGGATTAATTCATGGGGTCCAGGCCTACGAGTTAGTCGTTGATCATAGAGGAGTCTTGATCGTACCAGTTATTATATCGAACCGCTAGGGTAACACACTTAAGGGGTTTCGACAAGACAACCGGAAAGGAAAGAGATCACCGGGAACGTCCCGGGAGAGGTTCGATGGAGATCGGGCAGGGACGAAAGATTTTTCGGAGCTAGAATAAATTATATATACTATGTTTGATATTAATTAGTGTAATTAATGTCTAAATATGATTATATATATTAATTTTCGAATTTATTTAGGCTGATTTCTCTAAATGGGCCTTCTGGTCGAAAGAAGGCCCAAGAGGGGAAAATTCCGTAGGGGAATTCGGTGGGGGGGGGGGGGGCTTGGTGGCTGACCCAGGTGGGCCAAGAGGCCCACCAGGGGCCGGCGCACCAGCCAATGCCGCACCAGGCATGTGGGGTTTAGTACCACATTGCCTGGTGAGGAGGTTGGCTCCCCCCTGGGAGCCTATATAAGAAGGGGCACCCCTGTCCTTTTAATTCACCAATTAATTCCCCAATTCTCTCTCGATTTCGTGATTCCATTTGTCGGAGTTGCGCCGAGTTGAGAGGAGGATATCTTCCACCATAGCCCGCTGCCGCGCTGTTGGTGTTCCGTTCCAAGTCTTCTGCTGCTCGTCCTGGACTGGAGCTTCGGAGGCCGTCGTTTCCACCGTACGTGTGTAACGCCCTGCGAGGTGCTGCGCTAGCGGTACTCGGAGGTCTGCTTCCTCTACACGACCTTGAGGTCGGCTTCGTCGGTCTTCATCGACAACGTTTGTGCGGGAACGTAATCCCCGCTTTCGATCTACAAGGGTATGTATTTCGATCTCCGTTCGTACTACTATATCTGCATAGAATAGATCTTGGCATGTTTTAGGGATATCGTTGCTAGGATTTTTTTTGTTTTCTGCGCACGAACCCCAAAGGTAACTTCCAAAGTAATTTGTCCAACAGAGTTTGCCTGCCGTCCTGGTACTATACCATGGAATTTGACGTCGATGTGCTTGAGCTGGTTTTCTGATAGTTGCATGTGTTTGAGGGTTTCTAGGTATAGGATGTTGATGTTGTTGCCACCATCCATAAGTACCTTTGAAAGCCGACAATTTGCCACTAGGGAATTGACGACGAGAGCAGAGTACCCTGGGTATTGGGGAATGCGATCTGGATGATCGTTGCGATCCCAAGTGACCGGTACTTTGGACCAAGTTGCATACTGGGGAACAGCCGGCATAGTAGCATTGAGTTCCCTCCAGATGGCCTTCTCCTTCTTAGCCGAAGGGGTTGCCAGGAAAGTTACAAAGTTTTCTTTGAATCTGGGGAACTTGCTGTTCTTCTTAGCCTTTGCTGGTTCTTCGCCTTGATCCGATGAGCTGCTATCGTCCGCCTTTGCCTCTTTGGCTGCTTCCTTGCGAACTTTGCGTTTGTTGTTCTTGCTTGCCCTATATCCAGCTTCGGGGTCTTTTTTCATGTCGTCACTGAACCTGCACTGCCTGTTGGTGTGGGTGCATTTGCCGAACTTGTTGTGATAGGTACAGGGGAGATCCTTGATGTCGTCATACGTGACCTTGATGTTCTTCCCACCTTGGCTATAATTCTTTGGCTTCCACATGCCTCCTCTTTTGTTCTGTCCGCCTTTGTTGTAGGCAAAGGCTAGTTCATTGGAGGGGCATGCATTGTCATTGTGGTGTGCTTTTTTCTTTGTTCACTTGCCCCGCCTTTCGTTGTTGTTGATGGAGATATCAAGTTTTGAAGGGGATCGCATGCAGAAAACAATAATTTTCCTAGCAACGATATCCTTAAACTAGCCAAGATCTACACTATGCAGATATAGAAGTACGGCGGAGATCGGAATACATACCCTCGTAGACCGAATAGCGGGGATTACGCTCCCGCACAAGCCTTGACGACGAAGATGACGTAGTCGACCTCTAGGTCGCGAAGAACTCGGCGCGACGAAGACGGCGAAGATGACCTCGAGCTCGGGTGGAGGAAGTAGGCCTCCGAGTACCGCTAGCGCAGCACCTCGCAGGGCGTTACACACATACGGTGGAGACGACGGCCTCCGAAGCTCCAGTCCAGGACGAGCAGCGGAAGACTTGGACCGGAACACCAGCAGCGCGGCAGCGGGCTATGGTGGAAGAGATCCTCTCATCCTCCTCGGCGCAACTCCAACAAAGGGAATCAAGAGATCGAGGAGAAATCGAGAATGAATTGGGTGAATTAAAAGGCCAGGGGTGCCCCTCTATATAAAGGGGCAAGGAGGCTGCCAACCTCACCAGTCGGGCGGTGTGGGACTATTCCCACACCAGCCACGACCTTGGGAGGTGCGCCGGCCCTAGTGGGCCCCTTGTGGCCCACTAGGGGCTGGCCGAACCAGCCCTCCTCCCTTGGGAGGAAGCTCCCCCCCCCCCCCCCCTCATGGGCCTTCTTTCCACTTGAAGGCACATTTAGGGAAATCTGCCTTTAAAAATTCGAAAATAAATATATAAAATCATATTTAAACATTAATTACACTAATTAATATCAAACATATTTTATATAATTTATTCTAGCTCCGAAAACTATTTTGTCGCTGCCCGCTCTCCATCGGACCATTCCCGGGACGTTCCCGGTGATCTATTTCCTTTCCGGTTGTCTTGTCGAAACCCCTTAAGTGTGTTACCCTAGCGGTTCGATATAATAACAGACATGATCGAGACTCCTCTCCGATCAATGACTAACTCGTAGGCCTGGACGTTCCCGGTGATCTCTTTCCTTTCCGGTTGTCATGTCGATGCTTAGCGTGTCCGAGCATCATTCTCAGATATCTCCATACCTAGCATGATCTCGTTACCGACATCGCTATCTTCTACTCGTCTATGATATTATGTCAGCTGGTGACCTAGTCACATGTTTGCAAAATCATTTTACATAATCTCACCGAGTGGGCCCTAGAGAATCTATCCGGCTATGCGGACTGACAAATCCCGTTGTTGAACCCTCGTCTCAACTACCCCCTTCCGATACCCAAAAGTACACCCGTTATTATCACACTAAATAAGATATGACGTTTGGTGCAATCAAAGTATCTTCCAGGAATAACAATAAGAGTTGGTCTCATGGTCTTAAGGCGTAATGACTATGTCCTATAAATATTGGGTATGTCCATCACATCGTTACACCTAACGATATGACTTCCATTGCCGACCGGCACCATGCCCTATGATCGGAAAACCTCGATCATCAATCGCGCAACAAAACTAGTCTTAGTAGAGGCTACTAGGGACCTTGTTGTTTATCTACCGCACATGTATTAATGTTTCCGCTTAATACAGTTATAGCATATAAAACATATAATGAACGATTGGGATATTTCCAATAAACTATCTTTATTAAGTGCCTCTAGGGCATATTCCCTTCAAGTTTTGTGTCTCCATCGCCAGCACGAGCGTCGTCTTCTGCAATTGCGAGGTTGTTTGCGCCGTCAAGCAGATCTCCAAGGGTGGTGATTCTTTGGCTTGACAAGATGTAATGCATCATGTTTCCTTTCTTCAAGTTGTGCATGAAAGCATGGATAGCTTGCATCTCGAAGAACCTTCGCAACTGTTTTTCATCTTTGTCCATCGTGCGATGAAATCGCGACTGGACTCATTCGTCTCCTAAGTGCAATGTAAGAGCTCTGGATAAGCCTTTGGACGTTTGTACGTGCAGGAGAAGTGTTGTGTGAAGCAGCGATTCATGTCTTGCCAATTGTGGATGCTTTTTTCCGGCAGAGTGTCAATCCAAAGGCGTGCAGTACCTTCTAACATCAGGGGTAAAAGGCGGACTGCGGCGTCGTAGCCTCCATTATATATTCCCACTGTGTTGAGGTAGTTAGGCAGCCATGTCTCAGGATTATCCACGCCGTTGTACTTGTTCACAAGACAACCGGAAAGGAAAGAGATCATCGGGAACGTCCCGAGAATGGTCCGATGGAGATCCGGCAGCGACGAAATAGTTTTCGAAGCTAGAATAAATTATATATAATATGTTTGATATTAATTAGTGTAATTAATGTTTAAATATGATTTTATATATTTATTTTCGAATTTATTTAGGCTGATTTCTCTAAATGGGCCTTCTGGTGGAAAGAAGGCCCATGGGGGGGGGACCCTCAAGGGAATTCGGTGGGGGGGGGGCTTGGCCGGCCTAGGTGGGCCAAATGGGGCCCACCTAGGGCCGGCGCACCAGGCAATGGGGGATAGTCCCACATTGCCTGGCTGGCAAGGTTGGCTCCCCCCGGGAGCCTATATAAGAAGGGGCACCCCTGGCCTTTTAATTAAACCAATTAATTCTCTGATTTCTCGTCGATCTCGTGATTCCCATTGTCGGAGTTGCGCTGAGGAGGATGAGAGTTCTCTCTCCACCATAGCCCGCTGCCGCGTTGCTGGTGTTCCGGTCCAAGTCTTCCGCTGCTCGTCCTGGACTGGAGCTTCGGAGGCCGTCGTCTCCACCGTATGTGTGTGACGCCCTGCGAGGTGCCACGCTAGTGGTGCTGGGAGGTCGGCTTCCTCCACCCGACCTAAGGTCATCTTCGTCGTCTTCGTCGCGCCGATTTCTTCGCGACCTAGAGGTCGGCTACGTCGTCTTCGTCGTCAACGCTTCTGCGGGAGCGTAATCCTCGCTATTCGGTCTACGAGGGTATGTATTCCGATCTCCGCCGTACTTCTATATCTGCATAGTGTAGATCATGGCTAGTTTAAGGATATCGTTGCTAGGAATTTTTTTGTTTTCTGCATGCGATCCCCTTCAAGGTCTTCTTTGTCTTGAGTTGTAGCCTTTAGGGCTTTTTCTCTGTTTTTGCAGAACCAAGTTATGGCGAATGCCTAACTCTGACTCACGAAGGAGGTACTGACGCCTTTCTTCGAGTTCCTCTGGGGTTGCATTGGGACCGAGCGGCATCTTGAGTATGTCAAGTGCTTTCTTGCGCGCTTCGGACGTTAGCTCAGCCTCCAGATCTTTGTCAAGGTTTGCTTCAAAGGGAGAATTACCTCTTGGCTTGCTCCCGGACGCCTTTATTGTGTGGATGTCAACCTGTGACTCTAAGCTAGCAGATTTGGAAGGCGACTTCGACCCATCTGCATGCTTGCTAGGTGCTGCATTTGTTTCCATAGGAGTTGGTTCTGCCATTATAACTTCTTTGGGACCTCCTATGTTGAAAGAGACAACTTTTCTTGCAAAATCGCTGTCTATCCTTTCGGTATCTGAGTATTCCGCCATTGGGGTTGTGTTCTCATGTCCGGATTCTGAGTCTGGACCAACTTGCAAAGTTGGTATAATGGAATCAGGAATCGGAACCTGCCGGCTGATCGTCGGTGGTTGCGATTGTTCCTACAAAGTGAAAGTCGGACTCCATGTAGCCTTCTAAGAAGCTGGAGCGAGTTTCGCTTTGTAAATCCAGATTGTAAGCTGCAAAACGCTTAGGCGATGTCGGATGCGATTCGTCTTCTGGGTGGTGGGCGGGGAAGAATTTTCCAGAGCCCCTGGGAATCCGTACACGGCGGCCGTAACTCCCGTGAAGATGCCGATGTCGCCGATGGGGATGATGAAGCTGGAGACGAGATTGTCATCTGTCGGAGTCCATGAATCTGCCTCGACGAAGCCAACATCGCCATCCAGATTGGCGCAGCCTACCGCCATAGATCTTCCGATCTCGCCCAGAGCTCCCGATTTGAAGGTGACGCCTAACGCTCGTGGCCCCACGGTGAGCGCCAACTGTCGGGTTATTGAATTCTTAGGCACGTAAGGAGGTGCCATGCTCCAACGATGTAGAGAGGGGGAAGGCATGGCGGCTTCTAGGATCGGGATTGCACACAAGAGTTTACACAGTTTCGGACCTTGCAGCGGTGGCAAGATCCTACGTGCTGCTATAATTCACTAGATGTGAATACGTGTACATGTTACAATGTAGGTTGTGAGGCGTGTTCCTTGAGGGGAACAGGAGGCGGGCTTATATAGGCGCCGTGCCTTCTCTTACAAGGAAAGGCTAACCGACCTACATTAAGAGTTCTAGTCTAACACGGGTTAAACCCTAACTTGTTCTCTAAGGTGAACGTCGGTTCATCTGGATAGGCTTCCTCTTGCGATTCATCCCACTGGACCGCCCGATAAGTCGAAGACCTTATCACATCTTGGACCACCCTGATAAGCTGGTTTAACCCACATGGTCGGCATACCCGTTTAGTATATCCTCCACAGGTCCCAAACATTTTGATAAAAAAGAAAGGCAAACCATCAGAGTCTAGAGCACTACAGACATAAGAGCACCACTCTGCCTCCTTGATTTCTTCTATAGAGAACGGTCTCATCACTTACCATGTCACCAGGGTAACTTTTTCCATAGAGGCTAACATTTGTTTTACAAAATCAGAAGCTACCCCAAACATTTGGGGTGCGTTTATATTTGGGATGTATTAAGTGGTTTTTCTGGCGAGTAAAGTATTAAGTGGTTTACAACTTTGCATAAACGCTGTCCTATCCGCGCTAAAAAAGAATGAGAGAAACAGAAGACGTTCTCTTCCTCCCGGCCCCGAACCGCGAAAGACCAGGAGTGAAACAGCAGAGAGTTAGAGGCGCGCGCGTCAACTTGTGTGTTCCGGCGCTCGATCGGTTTACCGTTTCCACTCGCATCTCCTCGCTGTTTTCCCTTCCACGTATAGCAAGGCGCCCGAGCGCGGCACTACACCCCTCTCTCGCTCCGGCCTATATATATGGCGATTCATTGGCCTCTCCTATTCCCTCTCCCAACCACACCACCACCACTTCCTCTTCTTCCACCATTGGAGGAGAGCAAGCTCTGCAAGCGGGCGGGGGCAGAGGGATTGAACCACAGACAATTATCACTCCCACATACCACACACGTACGGGATAGCTAGACTCAGATCAGAGAGCGAAAGATCAAAGATCAGGACGGAGTAAGGTGACAGCAGTGCGTGCGTGAGAGGAGGGTATAGGGCGGCCGGAGGCGCGCGGAGCCATGGACATCGACGGCGGCCGCCAGGTCGCGTACCTTCCCCGCTGCAGCGGCGACGTCGACGATGACGGCAAGGAGAAAAGGACAGGTACGTACGTCTGATCACTGCTTTGCTTCTCCCTCCTGCGTACGCTCGGCGTGATCGATCGGTTGGGTTTCCGGCGATCGATCGACCGACGTTGTTAGTGCCGGCCGGCCGGCCGGGATGGATTTATTCAACATTCCTGGTCGATTGGATGCATGAAAGGGGCCTGGAAACCGAGGCCGCGCTTCGTGAACCGGAGAGCCCGTGAATGAAGATGGGCGTAGGTAGACCGTACTAGACGCGTACTCCAGAATCCACATACGACGCCATTAATGGCCTCTGATGCGATTTCCCACGAAATTAAAGCCAGCCTATACCACCAATCTATCATGCATACTCATTTTTGGGCGTAGTAGGCCATTTTTGGGCGTATTCACCGCTGGTAAATGAATGCCTTCCACCGTACGTCCAGCCGCTGCATGCCATAGAGCGGGCCTGTGCATGCGCATCCATTTTTGTGCTCCATTAACTGCCGCCTGGAATCTCCTGTGGTAAATGACAAGCTTGCCAATGTTTAACCCTTGATGATTCCTGTCACATACAGTATGTAGAATCATGCATGGATCGACGTTTTCGAATCTTTTAGTAGAGAGAATCACATGTGTAGATTTAATTGGGGAAGGATCGCGCTGGGTATCTCTGGCGATCTGATGCATATATATGGAAGCACAGTATATATAAACGTATTAATTCACGTTTAATTCTCTCTCGTGTTATTTCCTACTATATTTGTGTTTTTTAGAATGGATAACTCTTCATTTGTGTAAATGTCTACCATGAAGGGCCTGTTTATCCGTGAAACGGACAACTGTTCATTAAGGGTACTAAAATTCTGCCTAGTTTAAGTGTCAGAGTGCTCCGATTCACACATGGTACTGCAAGCCACTTCATTTTTTCACTTCAGGATCCTAATACAAAGATGTAGCTATAGAGCTACTACTGCTCATCATAATACTAGAATCTTTTCTCTTAATTGCAATCCGCACCATTCATTATTTTGATTGGATTGAGCTGCATGGTACTCTATATATCTTCTTGCCATGGCTGGCTCTTGTAGGATAAGACTCAAGTTCTTACACTACATACACCTCTTCACTTGGTACAACACTTGGTATCACCGAACATTCTGTCGAGCAAAGCTAGTAATGACCGTGAACATGTTGAGTTGAAACTGCATGTTACAATGCAATAATACTCTCGTATATTGAGCACAAGTTTTTCGGCTACAGAGAAAAAGGCAAAATGTCGAATTTTTCATTACAGACCGACCATTTGCTCTTCTAGATTGTTCTTCAGACAAGTTCCAGATGGCCATAGTGTTTGATCGACTTATCCTGAGATATTTTGACACTATCTACATTCATGCCACGGTAGTCTCTACTCTCCAGCGGTCCAATCAATAGGTTTTTCTCCATATAAATGGCACGCCCTTCTAAACGTGCCTCATGAGATAGGCACAGGTCAAAGAGACCAGGCAAAAAAAGAACGGTCGCCATGGAAGCTTAGGCGGCCGAGCTAGGTAGAGCCCCTTGAATGAATATTGACAAACCAGCTGCTGCCGGTCGTGTTGTATATCATGTTATCTGATGGTTTCCCGTAGCTTTCCGATAGATGCTACTGCTGCCTAGAGCTACCGAGTACGAGCATGTTGACAACTCTGCTTTCTGGAAATGCCGATCACCGAAAGTTGTATATTCCATTGACTTGTTTTTCTAGCATCCGTACATCTCTTGCGATTCTGTTATGGGCCAGCCAGTTTGATGTACCCGTCAAAGAGAGCGACAGTTTTGTTTTGCATATAGACTTTTTTTGTGAATCGGGCGGGGGAAATTTACCCCCAATCGATTTTTCATATAGACTGATCGATGGCCCAGAAAAGGTACGCTACGATGTTGTGTTGAGCACCTAATTGAGCTTTTAGGTATCAATCAGTCCGCACGACAGTAGAAAGATGATGAAATCAACTCCTCATTCTAGAACATTCCACATGTCTGGCATAACGATGAAGGACTACGGTGGTAGTGTTATTTTTTGTTTTTTTGAATTTTAAAGCAGTCCTGCAACCCGATTAGATGGAAGAGAAGCGTTTTCGTACATTGTGACAAGCCGAGTCAAGCTACTCGGAAAAAGAGATTACAAAGCCAAGAACTCGGGAATTGCTCGTTAGAAGCCGAGTAAGTAGTGTGAATTATCTGCTTCTTATAGAAGCTCGTTAGAGCTCTTGTTTGAAACTCAGGAATTGCTCGAAACAATTCAACTGCCAGAAGAAATAATAGAAATTGCAAACAGAGTCGGCCATACTTTTGGAGTTAAAACCCAATAAAATTGATCAAGTGTCCCATAATCTGAAAAATCTGAAGAACTGCCTTTTGCCTTTCATTCGTACGTCACAGGAACTGTATGGACGGCCACGGCGCACATCATAACGGCGGTGATTGGGTCCGGCGTGCTCTCGCTGGCATGGGCCATGGCGCAGCTCGGGTGGGTGGCCGGGCCGCTGTCCCTGGTGCTCTTCGCCGCCGTCACCTTCTACACCTGCGGCCTCCTCGCCGACTGCTACCGTATCGGCGACCCCGTCACCGGCAAGCGCAACTACACCTACACCGAGGCCGTCCGTTCCTACCTAGGTACTCACTCTCCGCCCACACACTCACCTCATCAGCGTGCAAGCTGCAGAACTGATGCCCGCGAGCGCGTGTGTGCAGGCGGTTGGCACGTCTGGTTCTGCGGCTTCTGCCAGTACGTCAACATGTTCGGCACAGGCATCGGGTACACGATCACCGCCTCCATCAGCGCCGCGTAAGTCTCATCGAATTTCCTACCTGAAACTGAAATGAACATGCATGCCCTGGAAGTGAAGTGACTGACCCATGCATGCAGCGCTCTGAAGAAATCCAACTGCTTCCACAAGCAGGGGCACAAGGCGGACTGCAGTCAGTACCTGAGCTCCTACATCATCGCGTTCGGGGTGGTGCAGGTCATCTTCTCCCAGGTGCCCAACTTCCACAAGCTCTCCTGGCTCTCCATGGTCGCCGCCGTCATGTCCTTCTCCTACGCCACCATCGCCGTCGGCCTCTCCCTCGCGCAGACCATCTCGGGACCCACGGGGAAGACGTCCCTCACCGGCACGGAGGTCGGGGTCGACCTCGATGCGTCGCAGAAGGTGTGGATGACGTGCCAGGCGCTCGGCAACGTCGCCTTCGCATACTCATACTCCATCATCCTCATCGAAATCCAGGTTTAATCAGTAGACTCTAGTACCGTAGTACCTAAAATGATAGGTATTAGAATTGTGAAGTAGTAGACGTGCTTTTGCTGGTGGTGAGGATGCATTGCATGCATGCAGGACACGCTGGCGTCACCTCCGGGGGAGAACAAGACGATGCGGCGGGCGACGATGATGGGCATCTCGACGACGACGGCGTTCTACATGCTGTGCGGCTGCCTGGGCTACTCGGCGTTCGGCAACGCCGCCAACGGCAACATCCTCACCGGGTTCGGCTTCTACGAGCCCTACTGGCTGGTGGACCTCGCCAACGTGTGCATCGTGATCCACCTCGTCGGCGGCTTCCAGGTGTTCCTCCAGCCCCTGTTCGCGGCCGTTGAGGTCAGCGCGGTAAGGCGGCGCCCGAGCCTGGCCCGTGGCCGTGGCTCCGTCCTGTTCCGGCTGGTGTGGCGGACGGCGTTCGTGGCGCTGATCACGCTGCTGGCCATGCTCATGCCCTTCTTCAACAGCATCCTGGGGTTCCTGGGCAGCATCGCCTTCTGGCCGCTCACCGTGTTCTTCCCCGTGGAGATGTACATCCGGCAGCGGCAGATCCCGCGGTTCAGCACCAAGTGGGCCGCGCTGCAGAGCCTCAGCTTCGTCTGCTTCCTCATCACCGCCGCCGCCTGCGTCGCGTCCATCCAGGGCGTCCGCGACGCGCTCAAGACCTACACGCCGTTTAAGACCAAGTCCTAGATATATCGGACGTCGGCGATGAGATACATCAAATGTCCATATACTTGCTATGCTGCACTCTGTCCCGAACTGTTCGTACGTCTTGCCTCTTCCTGTTAGTATGTAGTTCAGTTGAGGGTTAAATTTATGGGGAACAACTTTAGCGGTATTGGCCTCCTATATCCTCCTTACTAGTATGCGATGGTTTAGAGGTCGATCGTTGAAGAACATGCAGTGCGAGTATTGTGTTGAACTACAGACTTGGTTTCAGACAGTTGCAGTGCTCTGCAGTACTTGGTTTCACTGCACTGCAGTGGTTCGGTACAGTATTGTTCTAGCTGCTAACAGTACCAATATGGCAATATGTCGAAGATTTGATACATGTTCTGTGCGATAGTATTCGGATGTCAATAGAGGTCCGTGTCTCGTCACTCGTCAGAGCAAAATGCGCAGTCTCGTTCCTTCCCATACTGGACTCCAATTCTTACATTCTTACATTTTTACATTTTCGGATGTCAATACTGGACTCCAATTCTTACATTTTTCCTTCGGTACTCCCATGCCGGATGATATCCATCATCTACAGCTGTCATATTCGACTTGTCGAGATCCCACGAGTGAGGAATCGGCAAAGTGTCGACATTCCAGGACTCAGGAAGCGGCACATCTCCAACATTATCTTCTTCATCATTATCTACCTCATCCTCATTTCCAACATCTTCATCACCTGAATCAAGATCTTCTGCAACACCATCCTCATCTTCAGCCAACATCTCTTCTTGCATAGTACTTTCATACTCATCCGCATCAGCCTCTCCAAGTGGCGGAGGCCCTTCCGACTTAACACTGAGTGATGGCTCATACTGTGCAGGAATGTCCACATTTTCTGAATGAGTAGCATCACTGCTCTCTCCATGCTGAAAATCTCCGTCTCCTTGTTCTAAATTGTTCTGCTTCGGATAAAATATCAGTAGGATTTCTGGTTGGGTGCCTCGACGTTTGCATGATGCTAGCCAAGCTATCCACTGACAAGTTCGATCCAGCGGTAACAACTCCCGAAAATTATTTGTACGGGATTTGAACCACACTGACTGAATCTTAACCGTAAACATATTAGGATTATACCCAAAATTTCCAGTGAAAAACTCCTGCACTGCTGCTATTCTATCTCTCTCTGGGTCTGGCAACTGCATCACCATATTGTTAAATTCACTAAGATCAACCACAGTCTCCGTAACACGGACATTACCGGCGCCGAAGTGCACAACAAAATCAACGACTTCCATTACCTAAACAAATTAATTCCGTCAAATAATACGCTACAAAATATTGCAACCACCAAAAATATTACCAATATTACTAATAGTTTCTCCTCAAATAATAACAAAGAACCGACATACACCCAGAAATATCGACCGTCACACTAACCACCCTCCACCCACTGACGCATCCATCGGACAAAGTAATTTATATAACAACTTTTTAACGTATTCATCCGACAAAATTATTTATACAACTATATTAACGCATCCGTTTAACATAAATCTAAACTACTTCTAACGTTTTTTTCCGACATCCACCGACAACATAACATACAGCCACCGACAAACTATTTGTACATTACAACTATCACATGCACCGACACAAAAAAATTACAGCTAACTCATACATAATACTAAACAAGATTCATCTAGTGATTACTTAGGTTTACCCTTGACGCGTGGAAAGCCCGTTTCTTCCGTTCCCGGTCTCAATCTACCGCCACCACTGCTCCACCACCACACCTCCTCCTCCAACACGAGCTCACACCACTGTCATCCACCTTTTTTGGCCTCCATTGCTTCCAATACTCCACCTCTTCTTCTCAAAACGAATCCACGAAGATCTACTCCAGGAACAGATCCTTCAAGCCCTACTCTTGCTCTCTCCTTTCCTAACAATCTAAACTGCTCACACTAATTATTTGGCCAAGATTTGGCTGAGTATTCGTGGGGGAGGAAGAACAGAGCTTGCTGCAACGGGAGGAGGAAGGAGAAGAAGAAAGGAAGGAGGAAGAAGAAAGGAAGGAGGAAGAAGAAAGGAGCCGGCGCGGGGCCTTATCTCGGCCCAGATCGGCACGGGTGGTGCCGATCGGCGCGAGTGCTGCCGAAAGGGGGGGCAGAGCCTGCGCGCGTGCATGCGCATGCATCTGTCGGCCTGGGTCCAGCCGACGTCGACATTTCGGCACGGGTCGTGCCGATCGGCACGACCCACACCGACCGCGCCCTAGTTTTGGAATTCCCCCCCTCCGCGCGCTAGATTCCAAATTTGGCAGAAAAAATCGTATTATTTAAAAAAAACTCCCTGGACCGAAACAGGATGAGGGGATGTATACTATACAACAACTAGCGAGCTTGCCCACTAGAAAGAAATTATTTAAGTTGGGCAACTTGTTCATTCTTCACTAAGAAATGTAACGCGCTACGTGGGCCACAAACTTCGAGCGGTCATGCATATAAGAGACCCAATCCTGCATTTTTTACGTGGGCCATTTTTTCACAGTTCTTATTTTTTTTCTTCGAAAAGGAGGATGACCCCGGTCTCTCTGGATCAATTGATGCAGAAATTTGTTTTTAAAAAATGATGCAGAAATTGTCTATTCTAACAATTTTGTAGCAAAGCCAAGGATCGAGGCTGAACAAATTGGCTACAGAAAAAAAGACCATCGAAAAAGGATTAATCTCATGACAACATCTCCAAAAACATCCACAAACACTATGACATTTGACAAAAGTTCACTACTCCTTTATAAAGCCTTCCAGAATGACTATGATCGCAAGCACGCCACTGTTGATGTGTCCAACAAATTAGTACCGGAGATTTCATAGCCAATGTTGAGTTTCGAGTCAACACGTTCAATAAGGACACAACACCGATATATAACGATCATTGATGACGAATCCTGGTTGCTTTGATGTAAGTTTATAGTTTATAAATGATATTTATGTTTCGGTTCCATCGATCTTTTGTAACATCTTTTTTTTGAAAGGGGGAGATGCTCGACACATACATCTTCAGGGCCGGTCCTGAGATTTCCGGGACCCGGGGCGAAACTAAAATTTTAGGCCCCTAGATGTGAACATCAAACTAATAGTTAATCGAGTATATGCTATGTCATTTAAAATGCTTCAAATAACAACGTCGGTTTCAACAATTTATACATAATGTGTTAGGCACACACCATATGAAGAATTAGACTTGTAGTCGTAGCTGATCATTACCTTGGAAGTTTTTGTTCCTTTTCAAAATGATGTCTAATCTAAGAATATCATGAAAATTTTGCAGCGAAAAATGGAACACAGGAAATCTCTAAATTTTGTGCTACGTTCTCTAGATCGCTATTATAGCAATGGACCCACCCATTAAATCACCCTATATAACCATCAACTAAGGTCCAAGTTAATTAAAAGAGAAAGCGTCAGGTAAACGAAAGAAAAAAAAACGCAACTTCCAGCCCATTAGTAGGGAGGATGTACACTTTCATTCTCTCCTTGAAGCCGACCCTGAAGCTGAACTGCTAGTACGGGAGAAAAGCTTTGAACTTGGCTCTAATGGCGCTATCACTGAAACCCCTCACTGACCCATATACATGTATAGATGGGCCCCTTGGGACTGGGGGCCCGGGGCGGCCGCCCCTCCCGCCCCCCCCCTCAGGACCGGCCCTGTACATCTTGGGTGGAGATAGAACCATGAATTATCCAATGGGTAACCAATGAAATAACCTGGATAAAAAGGAGCTCTTGTTTCGTTAAATACGAGTGACAAATCATTATGAACACGCCGCATAGTTTGTAAGAAAGCACAAACTACCTCTTAGATTTGAACTTTATTCTTTGTAACAATTCTATTCAACCAATTGTCGAACAAATTCGTTGTATTGTGTAATATCTTACATAACCAATAAAGTTGCTCAAGTAATTGATCGCTATTGGCCTGACTAGCACATTCAAGCTGAGATGGTGAGCTCTAGCAGCTGAAATTTAGCCTACACTGCACAAGCATGCCCGCGCACGGATGAACATTGGAGGCAGGCAATCAGCACTACTATCTGGTAGTATCTCTCGACGTGGGTACTCAGACGCACCCATGAGGAACGGCCCAACCCTACACTAGACCAGATGCCCCTGTGTTCTAGCTTAGTTTGGTACGATCGACTGCTCCAAATGAGTGCCTTCTTGTACATTGATCATGACTAATCACTAGTCTCGAAGAAAAGTGCCTCACTAGATTTTCTGATCGTGATATCTAATATTGGAATCAAAGTGTTTTCTATTGGCAGCCGTTTTTTTATGTTGGGGTGAGGCCGTGAGGGGTGGGGGTGGGCCGGGTGGGGAGGGGTGTTCTCTTGGCAGCTTTAACAATACTCTACCCACTTCAAAATATAAGGCATGTTTAGTTTTATAAAAACAAGACTTTGACCAACATACCCATTTAGAATATGATTTATAAGATACACATTATATGTTTGTACTTATGAACACGAATTCAATGACGTCTATGATGTGTCCAATAAAGTTGTATATCGGAAATTTAAAACAATTATTGATAAAATAAGTTCGTAACGAATCATTTTCTTAAGTCAATTTAAAGAACCCAAGAAGCAACATCATAATCATGAGTTACCCACACCACCTAAGGCATCAACCCTCGGGCTACGGCCGAAGTACCCTAGAAACCTATGCAAGTACAAAGCAGTGAGAACAACTTCAAAGGCGACAAAGAATTGTCCACTACACAACCGTAGGACCACGTTGATCGAAGCACAAACATGTCATGATAACCATGAACACTAGCCTAGTAGCCCGTCACGACAACGGTGACTGAAGCATAACCATGACACGATAACACTCGCCACCAGCCCAGAGCAACCACCACTCGAGAAAATCTTGGTACAAAGACACGATACCGCCTAAAAGGAATGGCCACGAGGCCACCAACAACGCGCTACTCAAATTATCCAAAGAGTGGGGAGGGATCAGCACTTGCCGATAAGGCAGAAAATGATGCATCACCTGTTCGGGAGGAGGGCATGCACCTCCCTCGACGACTTCATTCTTTTTTTTTTTGAAGAATCCAACTAAAAAGAGAAATCAAACTATGAGTGCGAATAGTTGTATTGTATATGTAAACCTAAAATGAAGGATATATCTTCTTTTTTCTGTGAACGGATAAATGTAAAATCCAACTGATATTGGTCATTATCACTGTTGAGGCGACAAGAAGCGTACGTGGCAGGGTTATAAGCACGTATGTTCTGCAGGGAATCATCGCACGTTACGTACAGTAGGGTGACTGCAACTGCAAGTTGCAAGCATGGCAGTGACCGCCGTTGTTGACTGACAAGTGACAAGAGCGACTGTGACTGGAATAGTAGAAGAATATATCACGTCGGATTCGCGGGTCAACAAGTCTTCCTGATCGGTGCGGCTTATTGTGGTTCAGCCACTGATTACTTATCCCTTATCGCTCCAGCGTTTAAGCGTTTACGCTAGGTTAGAATCGTTTGACGAGAATTTCGTCTTACGTGCCTCAGTGTCGTATCATTGGTTTCCTCGATCAACGGACTATCCTAGCTAGCATTGCCGAATTGTTGGCAAAGCCAACCGTAGGTGAACCTTTTATTTTATACTTTGTTTTTGAATTTTTCACATATATTAAACCAATAAAGAGTATATGATTATATCGACTAAAAAAACCTAAAATAGAAATCTATGAGATTTTCAAGCTCTTTCTTCATCCATAACATAATTTTGTATTTTTCTGAAGGCAGCCGTAGAACAACACCAAAATCACCAAACCACACACATGTGAATATCACCGAAGGTTCTCCCTTTTTAATTTTGAGCCGTAATGACTTAATCAAGCAACATCGACAAGAGCACCGCCACTGATATTTCAGGGACAAATAATCGAACCACGTTGTCGACGTCGTTAGGACCCAAGAGAACAAATCACCAATGCAGGCTGTTAATTTTTTCCAAATGCCAACTTTGCTTTGAGACGATTCCCTAGTTGGATCCTGAGGGTAAACAGGAGGAAGTGATGCTTCCTCAATCTTGAGAATGTTTTGTACAGCAATCAGAAGTAACTATTTAATCCAGTGCAAGCTCATCTTGTGTATTCTGCAAATGGCACATTTTTTGGAGTTGGAAAGGGGAACTCCATATTTTGAGTTACAGAACTGCTAATAGCAAAACAAAAAATATATCTTACTGCACTTGTGCATAAGAACTAGTTGTTCTGTTTCCACAGGACGGCGACAAATATATATTAACATTTGCAACGCAGGTCAAAGGTAAACCCAATCATTTGACAGCAAACTCATTCGATTGCGAAAAAACAGATACAAAAATCTCCAGTATACATATCAACAAACACCTCTCAAGAGACATGCCTAGCACCAACAGTTTCAGTTTTCTCTACAAACCTATTGTGTCCTTCCGAGCTGTACAAACAAAACCGAACCGTCTCACCTAAATCGGTTGTAATCATGTAAGGGTTAAACAAATGAAGGTCACATGAAAAGAATATGATGAATGAGGGTCACAAGCTCATGATGAGCTCCCACTCATACTGTGTGACTACTAGACTCGAGTAGCCTGTCTGCTTCCGAAGGCATATCAGATGACATTTCAAAATTTTGCTTGGCGGTCATCTTGTTCCACTCATTCTCGACACGGAAAAATACCCACTGAAACCGTCTCAACATTTCCAACGCTGTTATCGCGAAAACTGTGAGGTAGTTGTGCCGAAGATGCGCAGACAGCTTGTAGGTCCATGCACAGCGGCTTATGAGATTGCTGCCTAACACCCAGTAATATACCTGTAGAGCAATCACAACAGGACTAGTGAGAAAAGTATGAGGACAGGATAGGCAGGCAGCTTAAACCATGTACATATATTCAAGACTATACCCAGCTCCGCCCATAAAGAAGATTTGTCCATGTGCTTGGGCTTTTGAACATGAAAATCCTGGTTAAAATGCTGCAGGTATAGAGATAAGCTCATCAGCAGCAATGCAAACACATGTTTAAGGTGTACAATTTTTTTTGGTAAATACAGGCACCTCAAATCCCAATCACGCTTTATATCCCAGTAGAAAGAATACAGAGAATTTATAACACCCGAAACAAGCCAGAGGGGCCGGTAGAAGCTAACCCACTGCTCAGTGAATACATGATACTTGAGTGCCGATAAGAAAATCACTGGGACTGCTGTTGAGTACTTGAGTGCTGAATTAGAGATAGAAATTACTGGTAAGTGATTCAAGAAACAGGACTACAAAACATACAACCAAATCTAAATCTTACAGTTTAAACATCCAAGTCATCTAGTAAAATAAATAAATGAACAACCAGAGGTGCTGTATGCTGAGTAAAAATACCATTCAGAAGACAACTCTTCTCCTTTGTATCCTTGTACTGTCGAAGACATTGGAAGAAACGCCACAAATAAGGTAGCACGAGAACTAGAGGAATGGATATAGAGTGGCTACCACAAACTGAATCGGCTTCAAACCAAGCAATTGTTGCCACCTGTAAAATTTCAAAATGAGGTGGACATTATAGAGGAACTAGATATTCTAGCATTAGCATGTTATCTGCCATGGACAATGCTTACGAGTGACAACACGATGACCATAGTAAAAGGACAGTGGAGAAATTAACCTGACGATTGACCATGCGACAAACTGATCGTTCCAAATCTGAGAACACCTGCCAGGAAATATAACAAAATAAAAATGCTACACAATTTAAAATCTCAAATTAGGACAACAAAAAGCTAGAAACATTTCTCCACAAAACTCAGGAATAGCACGAACCACATTTTCAAGTAGATTGCAAATAGCCACGGCGAGAAACAGATAGCCATATAATATTAAACTGAACTCATGTTGTACTATGTTTAACAGTGACCTTTACTTTGCAGGATCTATCTCCAACAGTGATGAGCTAAACAATCCACAATCAATACTTCTATAAATTACACGATACCTTTGACATAGATGTAAAGATATCAGCCAAAAAGAAGTCGGGGAATGTAATTGCCTGCAGATAAGGGCACACAAAAATTATTGAATTTTATTTGATACAACTGTTGGCTCCACAGGAAGCAGTAAGCACGATCATATAGATATACCATAATGGTCACCACAGCCTACTATACTATTTCTAGCATGATGTAAAGCAAACCTATGGTACACATTAATAACATTGTTAACAACTTACTTGTAAGGGAAGTAATATACGCAGCGTCGTCCTCAGAAAGTAAAAGCGTGAGGATAAGTAAAACATATCAAAAGGAGAAAGAAGGATTATAAGAAGGATAGCATACAAAAGAACCTGCACAGAAACAGAAAGATATGTCAATTTCCCCGCCCTCGATTTGAAAAGTAATGCATCACTACAGAATATGGAGTATGCGCAGCACGGTTTTTTGTTGTTGAATTCAATTTAAAGAAGAAACAGTGTGCCATGAATCAACCAGAAATACGGATTCATTTTACTGTTCTAAGGAGACAACAGGATGCATACAGGTATAATAATTCTGTTTAAGTGTAGATGTACCATTAATTTTCATGGGCACAGACTGTTCCGAAATGAGCCTTTCAGTTGATATGATTCAGGAAGATTCAACTTTAAGAAGTGCCCTAAGTGCATTGAACAATGAAGTGACGTGCTACAAGTGGACCTTTCAATTGAGATTTTAATACGATTCGGGAAAATAGATTCAAACTACTGCTAAGATCATCTACTATGACATAATGTATGTTCCAACTTATTGATTAACACTTCATATACAGACAGACATACTCAGCAGCACACTAATTTAAGTATGCCATATAGCTCTGGGGATAATATTCCTGCACACCTTAGAGGAAAAAATCTCATGAACTCAAGCACACAAGAAGAAAGCATGAAATGAACAACTGAATGGGCTGGATATTACACTGGTTGAGATGCAGCAAGCGATACTTCCCCATGCGAGTACAGATACAGGTAAGCCGTCATACTTGTCGGGACAATTAAAGTAAGCCATGTAGCAGACTGTCAACAAAACAAAAATATTACTTTGGCAGAATACTATGTAAGATATAAGTAATATGAGAATTCATACAGCATAACATTAACATATAAGAACATGGATGAATGCACAAAAGTCACAAATAAAACATATCTAGCACACAAGATCAGGATATATAGGTTTAAAAAGGAGCCAGCTTCATAAAGAAGGTCAATCACCAATCACATTAGAAATGCACCTTGCACAGGTTATTCTCAAGAATAATTATCCAAACACGGCATGCTTATGTGAAACTACAGTAGGTAGTATCTATGGAGTGTAGTTGCATTGAGAAAAAAAATGGACTGGCAACTTAATGAATGTTGTGGAGTTGGAAGTTAACTTTAGAACAAATGTGGTACAAACATGTTTAGGAAACTCCAGACATTGTCACAAATCACAACAACCGTATGTCACAGACATTACCCAAAAAATGTATGCAGCAGATATCCTATCGAATGCATTAGTTCTGTGGATAGCCAAGTCAGTTCAAATAAACTAAACAGGAAAAATTTCTTCGGCAAGTACAGGCTCAAGTAACATCTAAAATGCAAATGCAATCAAGAGAGATAGATAGGCGTACCCTCCAAATTTCTCTGTGTGATAGATGTGTTTGTGCAAGATCAAATACTTTTACATAATTCACTGATGATTGTGCAAAGACCCACAAGTTTACTCCCCATAACCAAATCATCAGTGCCTACAATAAGAACACTCAGCACCGTTATATAGATGCACACCGAGAGGCTTATTTCTGTCTTAGCGGGTAATTAAGTTGAGCATGCTACACGTAGAGTAAAAAAAAAACTCACCACAAGAAGGAGAGGATTATAGTATAAGAATGCCTCGTAGAGAAATAAGTCTCGCAAATCAGCGCTCATTCTCATAACCGAGTCCCACCCTATCTGTAATCCCAAGAGAACCAATTAACACACAATCAATTCGTGCATAAGAAAAAGGTCACAGACAGATGATATAGAGACTACCTTGCAACAGCAGAAACCCCACATGAGAAACAATATAACCTGAAAAAAAACAGGTTGATAAGCAATTTGACAGGTAAAATCCAGGCCAGCAGATGTGAAATAGATAAAACAGGATATTTTTGGTATAATTGGACATTGGTTGATTTATAGAGGAACAGGGAAATATATAGTCATATATAAAGACATGTAAATATATTTGAGCCTCTTAGAGGAAACTCAGTTATAATTCAACGGAGGAAACAATATGCAGCTCCAACAGGTCAATGGCAATGTTGAGAGTCCAATACATCGCCTTAACAAACTGAGCAGGCATTTCGTGTAACATGATACATGGAATACAGAAGCTATCATCACAATGTTACGATTCTGTGATGGAGAAAGGCGCATCCCAGACTAGCAGAGAGTAGATACAACATGAGTTTCAGCCCCATTTACAAGGTTTGCATCAGATGTATAGGCTTGTCATTTTTCCTGTATTATCATCATTGCATTCTAAGTACTAACAATGATCACTCAGAGGGAATTGTTCCGAAACAGGGTAATAGTCCACCGATTCCAAGGAACACTACACAATTACAGTACTTACAGGCAACTGCATGCAATCGGTTCAACAGGCAAAAACCATTTGAAATCGGAGCTCAGGATTGTGAAAATTGCGTTTAGAACTAATACATGCCATAGGCCATAGGCCATAGGGGTAAAGATGGGGTTGAACCTACCTTAAACCGCCAAAGAAACAGCGGCGAAGGCATGCCTACAACCGTAGGGACGGAGGCGCCCTTCATCTCGCCGGCGACCCCGGGCCTCTGCGCGCGCAGGCGCGGCCCCTGCGCCTCCGCAGAAACCCTACGTGCCCATAGAATTATCACTCCACATCAGCAACGGAATCCGCGAGCAATCGAGAAGAAACGGACGAGCACGGGCTATAACGGAGCGGGATCTCGCCGCTCTCCCGCACGAAACAGACCCACTCAGCCAGAGGAGGCGCCGCGGCGAAAAGGCTTACCGGGAAGAAGCGGGCCGGATATCCACTTGGGCAGCGGAGGAACCGCCGTCGAGGACGGTGGAGGCCGGAGGGGTCGAGGCACTCGGCGAGCCCACAGCTGCCGCCGGCTTGCGGAGGAAGACCCAATCGAATCAAAACCTGAGGAATGGTTCAGCTGAGTCGTGAGGATCCGCCGGATCTGAGGCGGCTGCTCCGGCGTCGCCTTCAGCCGCTCCAGCAACACAGGGACAGATCCGGAAGGTCGCCGGTCGACTTCAAGCGTGCAGCAAACATGACCTGGATGGACGACTACTCATTCTCGCACGAATCCCAAAGCATGAAGTCCTCTACTGCCCATCTCGGTTTAAATTGCTTAAAACGTGTAATTGAAGTCAAATTGGACTTGAAAATGTCTGTAAAATCCAATATTACTTGCATGACAATAGCAACATGCATGATCAAGCTACCTAAGGGACACTTCTTTTGGGCTTCTGCTTATGCTGAAGCCTGCTTCTGGATTTTGGTGTGGAGAAACTGTTGTGGGTAGAAACTACTAAAAACTGTCTAGACACTTTTTTTGGGCTTCTACAGATTTTGCTTATTTTCTGGACACTTAATTCTCGTAACCATGACGAGTTAAAACTTGCACCGGACGATTATTTCCATTCACCTCTTCAATTCAAACGTCAAGAAATACACGATGTGCAACGGGATCCCAGCATGCTTTCACCTGTTTTGGCTTTACAATCTAGATGCATTTTAACATTAGTACTAAATCTAAGTACATCTAGGATCTAGCAAAACCGAGTTTAGCAAAAAATAGTGCAGCATCTAGCAAAACCGAATCTAGCAAAAAAAGGTGCATCATCTAGCACTACCAATCACACTACATCATCTAGCACCAAACACTAATCTGTTTTGATGGTCACCATGAAATTTAGCACATAAATTTGGGAAGAACTCGAGTTTATACCGGAGCTTTGGATGTCGACATGGAGTTGCCGAAGAAGGTGATGGGTCGTGAGGAAGAGGTAGAGAGGCAGCCAGAGACGGTCGTGGGCGAGCGGCGACTCGTGTCCTGACCAAATCGGAGACGGTCGTGAGCGACGAGCGGCGGCGCGTGGGAGAGCGAAGGTGTGCAGGCGGGGGAGAGCAGACGCCGTGGCTGGCGTGGGCGGCGGTGGAGGCGGGCGTCGGTGGTGGCGTGGGCGGCGGCGTGGGCGGCGACGGAGGCGCGAGATGCGGACGGCCAGATGCACGAGAGGAGAGGGATGAGAGTCGCGGGGGGAGTTTTTCTTTTCTTTTCCGTCTGTTGACCAGCTCGGGACGGGAGTGTGAGGAAAAGGGGTGGGAGGGCAATTTGGAGGTAATTTGGGCAAACGAAATGTCTGTTTTGCTAACCGGTTCGACAGCCCAGCTCAGAAGCTCGGGAATCCACTCCGTTCTCGCTTCTGAAAATACACAGGGAGTTGGCTTATCGGTGGAAATAAGCAAACTAGAAACTAGAGAGTTCTTTTGGACTTCTACTGCCAGGGACCTAGAAGCAGCCCCATAGCCCAAAAGAAGTGTCCCTAAAGGTGGATGAGTCCAGATAGATGCCTGAGAAAAAACTATATGCATGCTAAACAGCTCAAGTTGTTAGAAACAGATGAGCCATATGTGAAATAAGCATGAATTGCATGATAGAGGTGGCAGCTACTTGTATAAATATTTGCATTGAGGGACGAGGGGGAAATATGTAGCCTAACACAAGCAATGGAAGTGCCTCCCGATGATTGTCAAAGTTAGTCGAGCGTTTCTTCCCTAGATAAATAAGGTAGGAGATTTAGATAAATTAGAATATGTGAGACATTGGAGGAATAACAAAGTTGTAAACACAAGGAAGATTTTGACTGGGACACAATGCATACAATTATGCACGGACGCCGTCAGTGTTGAGGCAGGCGTTAATGAGTGACCGGCGTCAATGAGGCTTGGAGGCAGAGCTGGATAGGAGGCATCGATGGAACATGATGTTGTGGTAATGTTAGTGTCGCAGGGGATGAGCGAGAGCGGCGACGGCGACTCAGGCGAGAATGTGGGGTTGCGGCCAACGCCGAGTGTGCATGACCTCATGGATACACCAAGGTGGAAAATGCAGACGGTTCTGTCGGCGACTGAACTACCATCGTACCTTATCCTCGTCACGGCGTAGTCACTGGACGCCAATTGAAGCACATGAATGTAGCCGCGACAGTCTAAAGGGAGGTTCTTGTAGTCACATGATAAAGAGTTGTTGGCAGATCCTATACGGTTTGTGTTCGTGTGTTGTTCATGAAAAAGTGGTGGATGTGGTGTCCAACGTTGTGCCTAATAACGACAACGAGGACGCTGGAGATCAGAGCTAGAGAAACTAGGTTGTCATGGTGAGGACGCTAGGGAGGAGACGAGAGTGAATCTTGTTTTTTGTAAAATCCAACAGGAAAACTTCTTAGCTATAAATTAATGATGGAACTTGAAAACTATAATGTTTGAATTGAACCGATTTGTGTACAAGTGATATGTCATAGAAAAACTTCATAGAAGAAATTAGTCAAATGGCCAATACATCTCCTGTGGGCTTACAAAATCACTAGAGGGTCCTATTTACTACTGGTTGTTTATCTTTTCCTGTTTCTACTGGCTGTTGGAGTAGTTGAGAGATGTAACACAAAATACAATAGAGAAATTTCATAAAAAATAGTGTAAATATATGGAATACTTTGGTATATGTTAGTTATGGAAGGCATGCATTAAAGATAATGCGAAATAATGCACGTCTTACGAGTACAAGAAGTTGAAAGATTCCATTCCACCGAATATAACTTGTTTGATTTATATAATTGAAAACTTTATAAATTTTCCTATTGTCCATTTTACATGGAACTCTAGGGGGGGGGGGGAGGTTATGAGGAAAACTTATGATAATTTCTTTCATTTACGTGAAACAACGACATCCACTTTAACCTTTAAGAATTTTTGTGTAATTTTCTATGGTGCAACCAAAGGTGTTTTTTTTTGTATTCACTTGTTTTAAGAATCCTGCAAATCAGATAGGCTCTAGACTAGCAGTTCATGAATTAAGTTTCCTCTCGTGTATGCACACAAAGAGGAAAACCACATGCCTTGCCCTTCCACACCATTGC
Organism: Poa annua; assembly: GCA_026929855.1. Lineage (NCBI taxonomy): Eukaryota > Viridiplantae > Streptophyta > Magnoliopsida > Poales > Poaceae > Poa > Poa annua. The sequence goes on from CM049430.1 coordinate 88,729,647, forward strand.
TAGCTCCATCTAATGTAAGAATGGCAATGGGTAGGGTACGGGGCAGGTAGAACAATACCATACACATATAGTTTAGTGCCAAATAGTTTTGTACCCTACCTATCTTAGTTTATCTGTTTATGCTATACTCGCGTAGTTTCTCTCGTCCATGTCCTGACTGGCTCGCAAATCGGCTAAACGCTCGTTTCCCTCTGGTTAACCTACTTTGACCCGCACTTGGTCTGATTGGTGGGGTCGGCCGGGCGCGGCTCAGTTGGAATTTCATGGGGTCGGCTAGTGTGCGGCTCGGTTGGGATTTACTGGGGTCGGCTCATTTCGATTTGGACCGTTGGGCCCAAAGTCGCACTCCCCAAAGGCCCACCCCTCAAACGGATGCAAACTGTCGAACACCTTGCAGGCGCACGAACCGCTACCGATGAACAACACAAACGATTAACACAAATGTCGTGGTCGCCCCTATTTATTCAAACATCATTTAAAATATATTTAACAAACATACAATTTCAAATTTAAACGAGATTCAACAAACTAAACCGAGAGGGTCCGAGAGAGAAGGCCTATGCAGCTTCTCGTCAAGCGTCGACGAGGAGAAGAGATGCCGCTTCGTGCCGGCGAGGGGAAGAAGATGCGAACCAAGCCAGGGAAGCAGCGACACTTCACTTCTTCCATCGCTCATCACCGTTCCCATCGGCTACAAACTTTAGAAACGGTCCCGTAGCCTAGGTTGAGCCGGTTGAGGCTTCTGGCTTCGCCGACACCGTTTTCGATTCACCGCCGTTACATGCGGCGGGACGTTTTATGGGAAGCCTCTTCGGCTTGCGCCGCCCCTTTCTTTGGTGACAGCGACGTTGCTGACCAAGATGCAGCCGGTTATAGAGCCAGCTCGGGGTCGTCGTCGCTGGCGTCGCCGTCCTCGCCGTCACGGTTGTCGTCCGTTGAGGACAACTCCGGCATTGGCTCTCGTCGACCGCTACGACGCGTCTAGTATTCCTTGTTCACCACGGTGTGTCAGTAGGGCGCCGAGATGGAGTACTTGGGGTCGAGCTTTTGTTCGCACGGCTTCTCCGTCCACTTGCGCTTGATGAACTCGACGCGGTCATGTCCACTGAGCCGTGACGCCACCGGAATGTATGAGGCACTCCTCACCCACCCCTCCGGAAGGGTGGAGTCGTCGTCCACCGGCAGCTGGTGGCGGCTGCTCAGTCGCGCGGTCTCCAGCGAGAGTGAGTAGGGAGGAGAGGTCTTGGCCTGCTCGCGCCACATGACTCGCTTCAATCGTGCATGAAACATGCTTCTCTCTCTCGAAACAGGCTTTCACCCCGCTTTATAAATAAAGCCACACCGTTTAAGACCGCTGCTGAGCTAGACAGCACAACACCCAAAAAAGAAAAAGAAGAGAAAAAAAATAGAGAAAAGAAGAACCGACATCGACGGGTCAACGAAAACAAAAATGGCTCGCCACCGCTGCGTCCTCTCCGACGACTTCCCACCACAAACCTGGCACTCTGAATTGCCGCGTACCAAGCAACACCTCGAAGAAGTAAAGCGACGATGACGACGATGTTGCCCGGACAAGTCCTAGGGTTTCCCCCGGTACGCTCCGATGAGTGGGAAGGAGGTACATCCAACGCCCTTCAGGAACAAAGGGTGACACTCTCAAACGTCACCGTGTTGGTGTCAAATGACAGGGATTTCTCCCGACCCCAAAAAATCCACAACCCGGCCAAACAATAGCGCTCCACCAAACTTGGCACCCACCAACACACGCCACGACCTTGAAGCCATCATTGTCGTCTCACCATGGTAAACATAGCCAGGCCGGCTATCCCGATACGAAGGAGCCGTAGACAGGATCTAGAAGTAACACAACCACACGGGAGGGAACAACCTCCACCGTCGTAGACGTGACGGTAGACGACCGTACGTAACTCCAAGAGCACACCGTGCCATTGGATCTGGAGAGCGGCAACAACACAACCACCTAGAGGACGTCCTCCACCGCCATCAGCGGGTGCCGACCGGACATGGTAGTAGGGACATACCAGGCCAACCCGGCCCGGCCGAGCCCCGAGAGGCTCGTGAAGTCTCTAACCCCACGTTGCTGCACGTAGGCCGCCACTTCCACCCTCTTGGTCGGTCCATAGGCTCGGCCAGACCTAGATAGGCCCACGAAGCTCTCGTCGTCACGCTGCAGACAGACGTGGCGACAACACTACCCTCTCCGCCACGAGCCGCTCGTCGGGCCAACCGCAGGAAGCCGGGCCAAACTGACGCACAAACCCATCCAAACCCAGATCGGTCCAGACCTTTGGTCCCAGATCTGGGCTCGCAAAACACCGCAGAGCTCCACCACCGGCACACACAGGCCACCAACGGCAGCGCCAGAACTACATCCGCCACCCACAACACTAACGGGAAATCCCGCCGCCACGCCAGACCAATGCCGCCGAAGAGCACCGCCGCCAAGCAGGGGGGGACCTCCACCTTCCACGGCGCGGGGAAGGACGCACCGCCGCCGCTGGCGACGCCCGGGCCACGCCCGAAGGCCCCTGCCGGCGGCGACGACGAGGAAGACAGAGACGGGGGCCCGAGGAGAGAGGCACGGCGCGCGCCGTCGCCGCGGGGGGGGGGGAGGGGGACACGCGCGATAAGGGGAAGAGGAGAGGGAGCGGCCGGCCGCGCCGGCGGGGCGGGGTGGAACCCTAGGTTCGCTTGCTGGCTGCCTTTCCTTCGATGCGATGAGTTCCGGCTACGAAGACATGACCTGGCTAGACGATGACTCATTCTCGCACGAATCCCAAAGCATGTATACTAGTACGTGTCCTGTATCTCCCCTAGGAGCAAGAAATAATCTTTACTATTAAATGGGAGTTGGTACTTGGTACCCGGCAGGAAAACGTCCCGCTACAACGTCCTGCTCGATTAAACGCTTGGATCGCTAATATGGGCCGGCCCATGTACAGAAAAAACAACGCATATCAACGACCATGATAATCAGATCGGTAATTGCCTAAATCAACAAGACAACCAGATCAGGACTTGCCTAAAATCAGCGCCAACGACAACCAGATCGGTACTTGCCTCAATCAACCAGAAAACCAGATCGGTACTTGCCTCAATCAACCAGAAAACCAGATCGGTACTTGCCTAAAATCAACGCCCACGACATTAACGACTCGCATATCAATCAACGCCTACAGACTTTTACAAAAATCAAACAGATCGGTGATTACCGGCATCAACTAGATAAGGACTTGCCTAAAATCAACGCCCACGACATTAACGCCTACAGACTTTTTCAAAAATTGATCAACAACTACAGACTTTCGTTCTCGGCTCCGGTGTCCTCAACCTGGTTGCCGCGCCGTGCCAACTTCGCCGGTGTCCTAGACCTGGTTCTCGGGTCCAGACGGAAGTTCTGTGCCACGACACGCCGGGTCTCCTGCACAAGCTCCGCCATACCAACAGGACACTGCTGGTGACCTGGTCGCAATCGACTCCTATCTTTAGCCAAGGTGAGCTGGATTTCACATAGTACATGCTCACGCTTGCCTGTTTTTATCCTCCTAATAAGAGAAACAGTGTGTTAGTTTTATCAGAAACAGCCTTTTCCAGCATGATTGAATTTTCAAACCGACACAAATCCTTATATATCCATAAACCCAAATAATCAAGAAAATTGAAAAATACAGTGGTAAGCAAGACAACTCCATCATGCTTACAAAGAGAGGAGCGGGAAGCCACTTATAGTCTCCCTTAAAAAAGGGAGCTGATTTGTATTTCAGTTCTATAAATAGTGTTGTTGGACGTAAGAGATGAACGTAAATTTCAGTTCTATAAATTTTGTTATTTATAGAAAACATGAACGTAAGAGATGCACTAATCAAAAAAGGGAGCAATCCAAAAAAATTTGTTATTTCTAGAAAACATGAACGTACCTTGAGGAATATCTCCACTGATATTCATTTGTTTCTGTGGAAAAAAAATCAAACTGTAAACTAACAATTTTTTTATGATTCTGCAACAGTTACACACTGAGAACAATTTATCTTTAGTTCTGCTAAAAGCTTACTCACATGAATGATACAACCAACTCTCATGTAATAGTTGAATGCCGGTGCAAACATGCTATATTCTATATTTGATAAAACAGGAAAAAGAAGCAGAGTGTATCAATCACCTCTAATATTGTTATTTCTAGAAAACATGAACGTACCTTGAGAAATATCTCCACTGATATTCATTTGTTTCTGTGGAAAAAAAATCAGAAAACTGTAAACTAACAACTTTTTTATGATTCTGCAACATTTACACACTGAGAACAATTTATCTTTAGTTATGCTAAAAGCTTACTCACATGAATGATACAACCAACTCTCATGTAATAGTTGAATGCCGGTGCAAACATGCTATATTCTATATTTGATAAAACAGGAAAAAGAAGCAGAGTGTATCAATCACCTCTAATATTGCACATATATTGTATCAATCACCTCAAACATGCTATATTCTATGGGCACATATATTGCACATGCCTGCAGTGCTTTGTGATGTTGTGGCAAGGCTATGTATGCATCCTCGACGCCACAACAGGGCACAAGCTGCCCTCCAGGAATAACCAGAAGCTGTGGTCGCACAAGAAACAGAAATATGTTGCCGTTGTACCACATCTCATCTTAAAGTTAGATGCCATTTGAATTCACATGCCCACGCAAGAACAACTAAAACACAGTGCAGTGTACTACGCTTGCCTGTTTTCAGTATTCATGTCTATGATCAAGTTTACGATTACTTGTTCTGTTATTCAGGCGGGGTGGAGAAGCAGTGTGTATCCTATGGCATCATCAAAACGGAGTCCATTCCAAGACCTGACGAACACCGACCACTCAGGTAAATATATCAACACTCAAACCTTGTAGTTGTCAATTCCGCCTAATAGATGCAAACTTTTCAATCCCAGGACAAGTGGCTGACCCAAAAGAATTAAAGAGACAAAAGGATAGGGAGAGATATGCACGAAACAGGGATGAAATACTGAGAAAGAAGCGTCATGCACGTCTACTGAACAAACAAACAACATCCATTGTCAACGGAGAACAGATTACATCCCGCACACATGTTACCACATCACATGGTAGGTGCACGCTTTACACTTCACTACTCAAAACCATTACGGAGCACCTCTCACTAATTGCAAGGATTATTTATGACAGAACTTCAGACCCCAAATAATGCCAATAGGCAATCAGCTATAACCCAACTGTCTACAAGTTGTGAAATGGTCAGGAGTCCATTACAAGACCTCACAAACACCAGCAATTCAGGTAAGTAGTTGCACCACCACTTACCTACTTTGACTCGATCCATTTCACAATTGGGTTTGAGTAAAGGACCTTCTGACTCTCAGGGCAAGTGGCTGACACAAAAGAATTAAAAAGACAAAGAGAAAGGGAGAGATATGCACGAAACAGGGATGAAGTTTTGAGTAAGAAGCGTGAGGCAAGGATACTGAACAAAACAACAACATCCATTCGCAACTTTGGTAATATTACATCTAACACACCACCTACCACTTCACATGGTAAGTTCACGAATTACAGTACACCCCTGTAAACCATTATGTGGCACCTTTCATTAATTTTGGATTATTCATGTCAGAATTTCGCACTCCAACGAATCGCACTGGGCAATCAGCTATAATCCAACTGCCATACACCCCAGCTAAAGAAGGTGAAGTGGACTGCCAGTTAGAGCAACATCAGGACTATACAGATGGTAAACATGATTTGCAAACACCTTCGTTAGTCCTATCCAATATGTCTAAAGGGAAAGAAGGTTTGTATTTAACAGCCTAAAGTTTACACAAATCATTACTTCAATAATATTAAAGCTGATTTGATTATTGCAAACTTATGCATTGAGCGTTCCAATAAACAAATTTAGTATACCAGTTGCAGACTGACTGGGCGGCGTGTGCATACATGAAACAGTAAATTGTCCTAGCTGGGGCGACGAAACATCCTCATCTGAAGATTATCCTTCTACCAAAATGGCTTCTTGGAGGGTTGTTGGAAGTGCTCTCACCAGTGCTTATGCCACTGATCATGCAGAAAATTCAAATGGTATCACCATCACCATTTACTGTTAACTTTCTGTTGGCAACACATGCAACAGTCCCGATGCACGTATCATTTGAATGTTAGCTGACTTTTGCATTATTTTCTAAGCTCGAGTGTCGTGGCTGTTTGAAGATGGCTACAATAACACCAATGTGCATTCCCAAGACTTGTCCCTCACAAAAACGGCTGATGAAAAGACGCCAGTGCAGGCCATTGTCAATGATGACCAGAATCAAGTTAGAAGGCAAGATGGAAGTGCCCGCAAAAATAATAAAAATGAGGCGCAAACGGAGGCGAAAAACGCCTGGAGACGGGAACATCGTAGAAAACAACGAGATATGTTAACACAAGATCAGAGAGAAAGTAGGTGCGTGGAATGGAGAACGCTTCGAAAGAGCCGTGCACCCGAATCTCAACAAAATATCCTATCGCGTCGCAGGGCAAACTATGAGACTAAGCGGAAGACACCGTGTTCTGAATCCATAGCAATGCCATGCCCGGCAGTTGGGCCACACACAACACCTGACGCTTCACCTCACGGCTCACCCTTGGTACTCAGGCGTGACTACAACTTACAAAGTGACGGTAAAAGTGGCATCTAACAACTATTGTGAAGGTATACATACTGTATAAAGCTAATACTTATCAGTTCGACCATGATGCAGGTGATTACCTTTCCAGCACCTTCAACGATAATCTACTGGATGATCAAGTAACAAAACAGAGGTCAGAGACCAGAGCTCAGCGTAAAACTCGAGAGCGAGCTCATAAAGAAATTTTGGCTGCAGAAAAGAGGAGAGAGAAATGTGCCAGCCGAAGAGCAAATAGGCAAAGGATCCCACACGGGGAGAGGCATGCACAACAACAACGCTCTAATGCTCGCTTCGCTCAGAATGCCACAACTTCTTCCCATACCGTCTCTGCTTCCGGAAACACACAAGATTACACCATCGGTACTGATGGTAAACACTCCTGACTTTGCGGTTCTTATTTATAGACTTTAGTAGTAACTATAATCCCTTATACACTATTAAATGTTGAAGGTGAAATGGAGGCGATGCTCAGCAGACTAATGGAGGATAATCCCCATCCTGCGGACCTCATGGATGATGAGTACTACTTATTTGACAATGAAGGTATTACTGCACAGCCGTTCAGTATGTACAATAATTTCGTATGAGTGGACTATAACTCAACATTTCATTGCAGGTGATGACAATGATGGCATTTACCCTCATGAACCACATGATTCCGCTCAGCCGACCCCGATGAACCCCGATGAACCACATGATCCTTTTGAGTTTGTCTACTCAAATCTGCCAGATAACACACACATCCTTAAGCACGTAGTGGACTGTGAAAAATGCAAGGCCGAGAGATTTGAGTATGAGACCGACGGTTTCTGCTGTCGGGGAGGGGACACGGTGTTGCTTGAACCCGAGCCTATACCAGAACTAATGAGGCTCTGGTCTGCATCCGATAATGACTCCCGACATTTTCGTGAGAGTATTCGGTACTTCAACGGCCACTTTGCCTTCACAACCCTTGGTGTCACCCTCGATGAAAAGTACACGAACATGAGGTCAGGGACATACACGTTCTGGGCGCAGGGCAACATGTACCATAACGTATACTCATTTGGGCCAGGCTCGCGGATGGAACATCTACAACTGTACTTCTACGATGATGACCCTAGCCTAAACCATCGTGCATCATTGACCCAGACGTTAGATCAAACTGTCGTCAATTCGGTGAAGGAAATCCTTAAAGAAAACCCATACTCCCAACAGTTTAGGAGTCTGGGAGCTCACAGGGAAAATCTAGATGAGTACCGGATAGAACTAAACACCGACCAAAAGCTAGATCAGAGGAGATATAACAAACCTGTCTCATCCGAGGTGGCTGCTATCTGGGTAGAGGGCAGCAACCTAACGAAAAGGTTTGACCGCAGCATCACCCTACATGGTACCGACAATAAACGATACGGCATCCAGGCCACACAAGGCTGCTATGATCCGCTCTCGTACCCCCTCTTTTTCCCAAAGGGCGAACTCGGTTGGCATCCAAATATCCCGAAACGTAAGGTGTCTTGGGAAGATGCACAACAGCCAAGAGCTAATCGCAGCGCTGCAGGTCCGCCTCTTGCATTACATATGTTTTATATGTGTTTCCTATCATTATTCTGTATGTTGCCTTATATTTTGCTTTCTCTCCTTTGCACAGAGGGGAATAGCCGGTTGTGCGTCTCAGTAAGGGACTACTACTGCTACAGGCTACAGACGCGTCCTGCGATATTTAACCCTATATTGCATGGAGGACGATTGTTGCAGCAGTTCGCGGTCGACATGTACATCAAGATTGAGGGTTGCAGGTTGAACTGGGTAAGGGAGCACCAGCCGGAGATACGTGCTGATCTATATAAAGGAATTGTTGATAGCATCACTGCAGGAGAATCTCGAGGGAGCAAAGTGGGCATAAGGACGGTGCTTCCTTGGTCATTCCAGGGGGGCTATCGAGACATGAAGCGGAGGCATATGGACGCCATGGCATTGGTTCAAACATACGGCAAACCAAATATCTTCTTGACAATGACCTGCAACCCGAACTGGCCGGAGATACTTGACGAGTTGTATCCTGGTCAGACACCGCAAGACCGACCAGATCTTGTTGCACGTGTGTTTAGAGCCAAGCTGGAGGCGATGAAAGAGATGCTCCTCAAGAAACACATCCTTGGTGTTGTGACAGCCCATGTATATGTAGTTGAATTACAGAAGAGAGGCCTCCCGCATGCTCACTTTCTTTTGATCATGGACTCAACACATAAGCTTCTTGTGCCAGAGCAATACGACCGGCTCATATCTGCTGAGCTCCCTGACAAGCATAAGTACCCGGAGCTCTATGCCATGGTTGTAAAGCATATGATGCACGGCCCGTGCGGTGTTCTCAAGCCCAACAACGTCTGCATGCAAGATGGGGTGTGCAAGTGCAGATACCCCCGACCGTTCAACGAGAGCACCGTGCAAGGAAAGGACTCCTACCCTGTTTATCGTATACGTAGGAACGGTCCTCAAGTGAAGGTCCGTGGTCAGACTCTGGACAAAGATGGGTTGTGCCTTACAACCCTCGCCTTCTGCGGATGTTTAACTGCCACATCAATGTTGAGGTGTGCTCCAGCATCAAGGCCGTCAAGTACCTTTATAAGTACATATATAAGGGCCATGATAAAGCGTCGTTCAACATCGATCAGCCTGACAGCGACGGTAACATAGACGAGATCAAGAGATACATTGATGCGAGGTGGGTTACTCCACCAGAGGCGATGTGGAGGATATTTGGCTTCAAGCTCTGTGAGAACTCCCCCTCGGTGCTACAGATGCCACTTCATCTCCCAAATATGCACAGGGTCACGTTCAAGGCAGGAGATGACCTGAATGACGTTGTAGCCCGAGAGAATGTGTCGAGGTCCATGCTGACTGAGTATTTTGTGGCCAACCAGAATTATGAGTGGGCTCGAGGTATTTTGTACAGAAATTTTCCAGGGAGTTTCACATGGCAACCATCAAAACACTGGAAGCCAAGGCAGCAACGTCATCAAGTAGGTCGAACTGTGTCAGCACATCCAGCTGAGGGGGAGCGATATTTTTTGAGGGTGCTGCTAAACCACGTGTCAGGATCGACGTCCTTCGAAGATCTGAGAACTGTAGATGGTGTCTTGTGTGATAGCTTTCGCGAGTCTGCTGAGAGGAGAGGACTCATCGAGGCTGACAACACGCTCGACGAGTGTCTGACTGAGTCTGAACAGTTTGCGATGCCAGCTTCGCTCAGGAGACTCTTCGCAACAATCCTGGTATTCTGTGAGCCTGACGACGTGCGAGGTTTATGGGATAGGCACCTGGAGGCAATGCCTGATGACTACCGGCGACAACACACATGTCCGAACACAGTTGAGCAGATGGTGTTGCTAGATATCAGTGCCATATTGCAATCCATGGGAAAAGACATACGAACTTTCCCTCTACCTGACATGGACGAGGCGTATGACAACACTGGAGGCGAGCCTAGGGAGATCATCGAAGAGACCAACATCGAGGTTGACCCCAATGATGCTAATCTAGCGTCTTCGTTAAATGAAGAGCAGAGGCGTGCCTATGATGAAATATTGTTGGCGGTTGACAGTGCTGAAGGAGGTGTCTTTTTTGTTGATGGCCCAGAAGGCACAGGGAAGGCCTTTTTATACAAGGCGCTACTTGCTACAGTTCGAGGCGATGGCAAGATCGCTGTGGCAACGGCGACATCAGGAGTCGCCGCTTCAATCATGCCTGGAGGTCGGACCGCCCACTCGAGGCTTAAGATCCCACTAAATAGTGAAGATGGAACGTCATGTAACTTCACGAAGCAGAGTGGGACAGCCAAGCTCCTGCGGAGAGCTGCGCTCATCTTATGGGACGAGGCCACAATGACGAAGCGACAGGCAGTTGAGGCACTAGACAAGAGCATGCGTGACATCATGGGTCGACGGGACACACCGTTCGGCGGAAAGACTATTGTTTTCGGTGGTGACTTTAGGCAAGTGCTTCCTGTTGTCAGAAAGGGATCACGGGGGCAGATAGTCGACGCTTCCCTACGGAGTTCATACCTTTGGATGGGCATGCGGCAGCTAAGGCTTGTCACCAACATGAGGGCACAAAGCGATCCATGGTTCGCAGATTACTTGTTGAGGGTAGGGAATGGCACAGAAGAAGCTGACATGGAAGGGAACATACGTCTCCCCGAAGATATATGTGTACCGTCCACAGGGGGGAAGGAGGATCTACATAAGCTGATCGAGCATGTATATCCTGCTCTAGGAGACAACATGGATAATCCCAATTACATGACTTCTCGAGTAATCCTCGCAACCAAAAATGACAGTGTCGACAAGATAAATAGACACATGATAGAGCGGTTTATTGGTGATGAGAAGATCTACCACAACTTCGACAGTGCAGAAGATGATCCGCATGGATACTATGCTCCCGAGTTCTTAAACTCACTAGCTCCTAATGGGCTGCCTCCACACAAGCTTAAATTGAAGATACATTGTCCTGTTATACTTCTCAGAAACCTTGACCCGACTAACGGCCTATGTAACGGGACGAGGCTTGTTGTAAGGGGATTTCAGATGAACGCTATCGACGCGGAGATCGTGGTAGGACAACATGCCGGACAGCGGGTGTTCCTTCCTCGCATACCTCTCTGTCCCTCTGATGACGACATGTTCCCGTTCAGATTCAAAAGGAAGCAATTTCCAATCAGGCTCAGCTTTGCCATGACGGTCAACAAGGCGCAAGGGCAGACTATCCCTATTGTCGGTGTTTACCTACCAGAGCCTGTATTCTCACATGGACAGTTGTATGTCGCCTTGTCCAGAGCTACTGCTAAGATTAACATTAAGATCCTCGTTACCAAAGAAGAGGAAGAGGACAGTGGCAATAGCAAGGATCAGACCCAAAATCCAAAAAAGAGAAAAAGATCCGAAGACTTAATAACGACCACGAAGAACATAGTCTACAAGGAAGTCCTTAGCACTTGAATCAATGTTGCATACACCATCAGGTTAGTGTTCAGCTTACGAACATGTAGCTTTTATGAACTCATCTGAAATTAATAAAGTGTTCAGCTTAAGTGCATTCAAATGCACCGTTTCATAACTCATATTTTAAATGAGAAACCGTGTAATCTGTGCACCTCTCCTAGCTGCCTCACGAGGATATCACACTGACATATTGAAGGCACTGAATAGTTTCCTCTGTGTCATCATTTTCATGCAAAACTTAATTCAATTTGCGCTTTCTGCGAGCTGCACTGGTTTCCCTGAGAATGTGGAGACATGCGACCGGACTATTTCTATTCAGTGCCTTGCTTCTTAAACCTTCTTTATACCCTTTTAAGTTTTATTGTTTGTATTTGGACCGTGCTTTCCGGGATCGGTCAAAAAAGTGTTCGGCTAATGTTGATAGTCTTATGCGAATATATGTAGCAAGCCAGCATGTCAAGGAGGTGCTCATGCTCATCAAAACTACTACCTTGCGGTCTTCTTCGCTAAGTGCAAGAAGTTCGAGAACCACAACTATATCTTGGTCGTAATTTGCGAGTGAGTACAAAAAGGTCGAGTGACAAAATTTATTTTTGGTAAGAGTTAGCCCAGGAAGAAACAAAAAGATGGTTGATATTGGAACCTCCCAACACTAGATATACTCTGTCCAACCATGGATATACCAAAAGTTTGATGTTCCAGTTGTACAATATATTTTAGAAGCTTAGAAATAAATGCATATTCATGGATTGTGCATCATATATTTCTTCTAATTGTTTCTTCTAATTGTAAGAGGTATGAATTATATTTTTTAACCTCCAGGAGCATATATGCCTATATGCTTCTAGGCACATAAATATACATGCACTGATGCACATTACGCTGTACAAATAATCTATAAGATAGTTGCCATTTTAACCTTTTCTCCTCAGCCAACCTAATGGTATTTGAACCCTACAGCATATGTGTTGTGTTATTTATACTCCTCAACTTATGTGAGGGGGTATGAATTAAAAATAGATTGACAAACCCATTTTTAGTTAAGCTCATTTATTTCATTCCACTGCGATTACCTCATTTTTGTGCTGCAGCTAGACTCTTTTGGAAACCTGGTATGTAGAGAGCACTGGTAGCCGCGACCTCTTCCATCCTAGCGTAGTGCAGTCCAAGGTGGTCACAAATAAAGCGGGGCTGCCACTTCCTGTTGCTATGTGGAATGAAGAAGAGAATCTTTGAAGGTAGAACACCATCTTTGGCACCTATACTTCTTTATCATCTGTTTGATCTAGCTTCATGAGTGTATTATGTGTCTGATCTAGCTTCAGATAACAACATATAAAAAGCTTGGATTAATTACTTAATTAACTCTCTTCAAATATAATAGGTGATGTTGCTTATGGTCTGGTTTGTGCTTTTGCATTATGCAGAATTTGCATTATGCTCTCTTCATTTTTGGAAGTCATATATTTATTATTTAAAACACTTCACTTGCTTTTAGGAAAACATGGATATTTTCAATATTTGTTTGTTTGATAACATTATATTTGCTGAACATCTGGTTCCACTAGCATGCATGGGTTTTAAGTACATATGAGAGATTGAAATTCAGCGTTAGCTGTGAGTTTAGCTTCTATTTTCTGAAAGGACATGAAGTTGCCATCAGTTTCACTCAGCCATATTCATATGTCGTCATATAAAGATGCACTCGGCGGCTGCTCTTCAGCCTTATATCCTGCTGAACCTCTTTCATGCTGCCTCCAAGGGGCAGCTTCATGGAGAGATCCTGAATAAGGCTTGGTTTCAGTACCGGAGAATGCTTCTTCCGGATCTGCACACCATTCTGGGGGGATTGTGGCTGACGATCATTTTGTGCTTCATAAACTACTTTTCACGATCTTGCCAGCTCGTAGACACCAGAATTTTTTTCCAATCCCATGAGCGTGGCAACAACGTTGCTAGCACGCTGACGTGGTTCTTTTTTGTTTTAGAATTCTAATTTGAATAAGCAGAGTCTTGCCCCATTTATGGGACAAATTAATCAGTTTGTAATGACATTATTTTTCTATGTTCTGTGACCTTATTTGGGTGTCCAAATTATATGTGAATTTCCATTTTCAAATTTAAAAATTAAATACACGTATAAAGATGTTATGGAACATAGCATGTGCCAGAAGTATCATGATACTGCAAGTAAGCAATATCACTTGTGACTTGTAGCAACCATAATAGAACTCTTGGTATACGAGTTCTTAATGGGTCAGGTCAGTTCATTATATATTTATATTTTCTATGAGTGAAATGGAGAGAACTTAGGAAATGTAATCTTTGCACGTCAGTAATTCATTATGTCAAGTTAGATTGTCATCCGTAGCAACGCATGGTGTAGATGTGGATTAAAAAATTCTACTTTGTTGTGGTGCCTATTTTGATTTCTAAATGTCAGCTGATCATTTTCATTTGTAAGAGGCTAAGTATTGAAACTTTGAACACACATATATAATGAAAATCATAATGTCAAGTTATTCTGGATATGGTTTTTCTTACATGATTTAGCATTTTTATTTTGAAGCAGTTCATTTGCCTGCACAGGAGCTTGTACTGCTAGATTATGTACTTATAATGCAACATCTTCTGCGCTAAAGCAAGTCAATGCTTGGATAGAAAACTTAAAATCTATGTTTATTTGTTGTTTGTCAGGCGTACCATCTGAAAGTGTAATATCCAGTGGTAAAGGCACCGACATAGGCAGATTGTAAGATTTGTGACATGTCGTCTCAAATGATCCAATCCAATGTCCTCATCTCTGAATCTGGATATAAAGTTTTCAGGGCAGAATGACAAATTTGTGAAGAGATGGAAGGGGCGAAGCATGGCCAGATGAGAACTGATTCATGCTAATCTACTGGCTAAAATATTTCTTGGTTGGCCTTCAACATCTTATTATTCATTGTATGTATGTTCATTAGATTAAATGATAGAAATCTCTGGTGGAAGGATGACCCCAGTTTAATATATTTTTTCCTACTTTGTGTAAGTAATTTTATTTTGAATCAACTACTGACATTCTTCGTCTAAGTTGTTTTTGGTAACACAAAATTAGCATACACATGAATCTGACTCTAGCATACAAGCAAACATGATTTGGTGTTGGTGTTTTTATGATTTGGCGTTTGGTTCTCACAAACGGGCAACCTAGATGCATCTAATTTAGTAAGAAACGACTTTTCTTTATCTCAACAGTGAACTTTGACTAAAAAGGACGCAAATTAATCTTACGTTAAGCAATGGTTGTGCGAAGATAGTATCTTCACATGAGTCGAATTACCTAATCATACGAAAATCATAATTGGAATGATGCATAAACCTATCTATTCCTAATCAATCATCGCTCGATCACCTAATCAATCACGGCCCGATCTCTTTCCTTGCGAGCAAACGTACTCAAAGGAAACTGCAGCCACGATAATAATTACCTGATCATTCACGGCCCGATTTCTTTCCTTGCTAGCAAACGTACTCAAAGGAAAGCAAAAATCAGGCCACGACACTATAAATACCATTACCAATGCTGAATGCCATTTTCGCCTCATCTCAACTTGCATCTGTCATTTTCTCCTCCTATCTGCTTGCACTTGCCATTTTCAACTCTTCTCGGCTCGATAACCATGGCAACTCGATACCTATGCTCAAGAAGGGTCACGTTGCCTCCTCCGGCCTTCTCGCCGCCGCCTGTGAACATGTATGTTTCAAGTACCTCTGTTTTTTACTTCTAAGTTTTTTCTCAAGGTTAGATAGTTAGCATATGTCAACAGTTATTATCATTCAGATTATTATAAAACTTATTGAGCTGGACTGCAGGAGAAGAAGCCATGAACTATATCATTCATTTGAGAAAATATTTCCGTCTCTAATGCATTTCTTTTCTCTATTCTTTCCTGGACCATATTAGTGTTGGTGTTACATTAGTGGTCATAACAGTTTATCGAGTTAACTTGCAACGTTAAGTTAGTAGTACTGAAATGTATAGGATGTGTATAAGTTAGTAGTGGTCAGATAGTAGTACTTGCAAGGTCTAGAAATCATAATGGAGGAGAGAAGATGATGGAAATTATGGCACGTTCTGCTTACCACGATCTAGACCTGGCACTTATCTTTTTTTTGCAGTTATCATGTACCACTTTGTTTAGATTTGAAACACTATCTTAGAAAAAGGCTACATATGTGCATGTCTTCAAAGTAATGTACTATATCTTGAGGTCAGATATGTGCATCTATGCTTGATTGTGCAGTTATATCTTGAGGACAAATAAAACCGACTGTTATCATTAGTAATCATAAACTAAGATATGGTTTTTAGGAGCATCAGGAAAGCTATACCTTAGCTTAACAGACAGGGAGTAAAATCATGATACAAACTGAAGACATTATGATAACTACATTAATTTGTTCATTTTGGTTGATTGTCTTTACTATCAATGCTAGCGTAGTATTTTTATATCTAATTTATGATCGTCCCCGGTACTTTGCAGACATTTGACATTTGATGAGATCAATGAGGAACATCTACATCTACGTTTTCCTTGGGAAACAACTGCTATAGTTGTGTGCACTCGCACAAAGGATACTCCAGATGGACGGTTCCTGTCGCTTATACTATCTGACATTAGAGTAAGCCTATTTTAAACTCATATGCATGTCTTGTTTGTTCGTTCAAAAAATGAGTTTCACATTTGCTAATATAAGCTATTTCTAGGGGACGAAGATGGAGGCGATCTGCTACGACACTTTCGTAGATCGGTTCAAAAGTCAACTTCAGTCAGGCACAATTTATGTGTTCAAGCGTATAGTCTTTCAGCCGGCAGATCTCCCATTGCCCTTTAGGATAGCAATACCGTCAGACTACATCATCATATTACGTGCACAAACGGAAATTCAGCTAGCAGGGCCGCTAACCTACATCCCTAGGCTACCACAGCGATTCAATGACTTCAGAACAGTGTATCATCTGCGGAACAACATGCTTGCAGGTAATTTGAATGAATACACATTGTTTTTAATTTAAACTAAATTGTGTATCCGTTAACTAAGTCATTACTTTTGATAGCTGTCACTGGACTGGTAGCCAATGTCAGCAATATCATGTTCAAAAAGCATGGAAACTATATAGACCACATTCCATACCTTGATGTTGCAATAATAAACACAAGGTATGTCAAAATTATTAAGTCAGTTATTATTAATTGTTTCCTTTGAGATATGTGTGTTCATATGAATCATTTTCGCCAAAAAGGATGGAAATTCTCTTTATCCGTGTCTCGGGACGACACGTCGGAGAACACATCACCTTGTGGAGACTTGCGGACTACAGTTTATGGACTCTGGCTGCTACTTTGTTGGTGATGAATTATCGACAAGGTAATTTGTTAACTGATATAATTATATCTTCTCTCATAATAACTGACTTAGAATCTACTCTAATAACCTTATAAAAATATTGTAGGAGGTTTGTCCACGCTGAACGAGAGCCATATTGTGATGGAAGAACCGAACGTACAGTTAGATACATTTCGTGCATCACTGTTTACGGAAGAACGGTCTTTTTGGGATCCTGTTAGGAGTGCCATCGAACTAAGGAGGGTGCAAGCAGCAAATGACAACTTCGTTGAAAGCACACTATAGAAAATATAGCGCCGAGGACCTTACATTGCAGAAATAACTGTATGGACCGGGTGTGACTTATTTCCTTCATCTACCATGCAAATGGTTGTATGCCTTCAGAACTAAATTCAGGTTGTTAAATGTGTGTTTATGATGTTTAAAGTCGTCTTTTGTTTTAAATATTATGCCTAGAGTGCACAACTCTCATGCCTAAAGGTCTGGGTAATAACAGAAATACAAAATTAAAACAACAAAGCAAAAAATTAACGGTGAGCAAATGGGATCATTCCTTACCTTTGGCAAAATATGCTACTCTTCGTTCTGGATTATTCCAAGATTATCATAGCTATTATCCATATGGTTCATCAGGCTAGCCATTACGTTTATGTCTTCATTCTTGAAAACCAAATCATGTTGCAGTTTGTAAAATGAGCTGGGGAAAACAGCATTGAGGGCATGAGAGATATCCGTATCCAGTAAGCTGGGGAAAACAACATTGTTGCAATGAACGAAAACCTTTGCACAAGTACATGCACTGAGTCTAGAAGTTAACCAGTCCAATAGGAATTTCGTGTTGTCAATTCAAATTGATGTTCTCCAACCTGAAACAATAAGGGCGTGAGAGTTAAACCATGTACTCGGTTCATCTAAAGGTGAGTAGGTGACTGTAGTGCAGAGAGGCAAATTTACCTTCATCATTGTTTTTTCTTTCATGGCTTGTACATCAGACTGACAGCCAAAGTTTTGATACAACCTTAATGATCTTGATCATTGTTAATAAATCTACAGAAATACAATAATACATACATGTGTGGCTTAATTCAACCATTTGCTAAAATCAAGACTAACAAGATGCAAGGTAACTTAGCAATGAGGCGTAGCATGAAGCCATACTAATGCACGATGAAAAGATGAATATGTGATTATTATTTTGTCACTAATACACCCAATCCAGATGTTTTTATCCTGATACAACCAATCTTACTCAAATGTTGGACATGGAACTAACCCACTTACTGGCCCTAATCGTATTTGTGACGTAACTACTCGTAGTCCAGCAATAATTAAATGTAACTAAGGTAAGGTTTCCACACGATATGAGGTGAGTAACTCCCTGGAGACATCACACATCAGTATGGTTTGATGCACAATAACTGAATATTGATGTTTGAAAGAGAACATGAGCTATTAGCCAAATACATTGCTAAAATCAAGACTAAATTGGGAAAACATAAACTTACTATCAGAAACAGGCTTTGAGTGGTATTTACAGCACATTTTTGCAGCAGATTAGAGATGATGTATGCTTATTATCATTGTACAATTCAGAAAATAAATGTATTAGAAATTGAAATGCTGGCTTACAATGAAACCAATTCACACGTTCACCTTCATCCCAATGCTCAGTTCATCTTCTCAACAATCTTTTTCAGATCAGTGCCACACATACAGTTCATTTTTCTTGAATGAATCTTGAAAATATCACCACAAGGCTGAAAGACTAACAGAGAATAATTTAATTCAAGGTAAGCGAGCAGTATAAATTTAATCATGGTAGAAAAATGGAAGTACGAAAGAATATTATCTCAGCTTATAATCACAATTCAACCAAGAAATAAATTTTGAGATACACGACTAAAAGGCTAAAACACATGACCATAAATATATCATGTGGGTTTTGGTTAAAATGGAACTGTCAAATTAAAACTCTAACATATCAAATTTACCCTTTTATCATGCATCTCATTCAGACAGCAGGGTATTCTAACCCAAACTTATTTCCACAAGTGGATCTTCCTCCAGAAAACTATATTGCTAACCGAAAGTCACAAACAAGTATATTGTTAAATTCGAGTTGAGTAATCATGTGCTAATCAAAATGATGCAGTTGCAAATATAAAATTAGACCAAGTCGATTCTACAAGCATACATGGCATACTTGAGAAGCCACCACTCAGTTATCGTCAGGTGTCAACAGAACACGTATGGCATCATACAAGCTTTGCACTTTCTATTTTATTTCTCCCTCATATCCAGCAGAATGAGTTCAATAACCTTCAGGTTTATAAAGGCTTCTTTCACAACTTCATTGCCAGCAGATGTTGCTGCCACGATACCAAAACCATCATCCAGTATGTATAAAGGTATGTATTTTCCATGGTAAATCATTCTTGTATATTAAATCATCCAGTAATATATTAAATCATTCTTCTATAGCTCGCATGGTGTGATAGAAATGCAAAACACTAAGAACTCAAAACTGCACGGGATAGGCCAATACAGACAATAGTCAAGCATATGGTTAGTACAAATATGGTATCAAATATTAAAATATGTTCAATATCATATGCGAAACAGATGAAGTGCCTTAGCGAATCACTAACCATAATATTTAGTGAATTTGGAGTATCAGATCGATCAAATGGTTTGACTGCTTGCTCTTCAAACACAACATGTCCTTGTAGTCTTCTCCACCAGATCACTTGCGTCAAAATGTTACACTCAGGTTGAAGTAATATAGCATCATACAACATTTTCCTTTTGTAGTGTGCAAGATCAAATCAACCTTTGATATGAGGCTTCTATGTGTAGGCATTCTCCCGCTTATAAAGTCTGAAACAAATCTGCACTGTCAAAATACAAGTAAGGGATCCAGAAATTATAACAGGGATCCATAAATTAACCAGGCTAGGAGTTAGACAAACAGAGAGTTTAACCTTTGTATTTAGGGCTCAATAATACAGTCAAAGGGGATCCTTCCTGCCAAAACAATTAAGAAATTTAAATCCATAGAGAACAATCAAATAAACGCTGGATAGGAATACATTTTCGGTATCAAATACAAGCAGTCCGGTTTGTCTTTCTCTCCTAAAAAGCAGCAAAACAAGAACAGTTGCACTTCATTACCCCAACGGATCATAAGAAGGCATGTCATTTTCTTGAAATTTTCCTTAAAAGTAAATAGTGTTGCTCTTTCTCTAAACCAAATATGGAAACGGAACTATCTGGAGCAAATATAGGAGAGAATTCTGTGATTCGACACATACCAAATATGAAATCATATTCCTAATCATTAGGTACATATATTAATAGAGAGGTTTCCTCGCTCACCAATCCTCAGCAACGGCGTCAATCCGGCACCACGACGCATCGGAGACAAGGTTTGATCCTCTCTGCCACCACCAGAGGTCGGGTCGTGCGAGCGAGGACGGGGCATGGGTCGGCAGCAGCGTTAGGAGCGGGAGGGGCGTCGGGACAAGGCGGGTGGATATGGGGGGCGCATCCGTGGGAGAGCTGCCGACCGTGGCAGGAGGAGGAAGAGGCCAAGTTGAAGGAGGCACGGGCGAGTGCCGCTGAGCCGGCCGAGCCGCCGAGCCGGCGCGGCCATGGCGGGCGGGAGTGCGACCGGCGAGGCCATGGCGGGCGGGAGAGCTGGCCCGAGACGGCGTTGAGAGCCTGCTACAGCAACGACGACGCGAACACGGTGCTCTTCCGGCCACCTCCCGTCCGGCAAGCTCCAGTCGAAGTAGTAGAGAAGCCGCGCCACCACGAGCTCCAGCACGGCCAGCGCAAACACATCGCCGGGGCACATCCTCCTCCCACCTCCGAACGGCAGGTAGTCGAACTGCGTGCCCTTGTCGTAGCCGGCCGGACCACGCGTTGACGATCACCCTGGTTCCCTTGGCGACCTCGAACCCGCCGACAGCGCAGGTCTCCCGGCAGACGCGAGGGAGCAGGAGAGGGTCGAGGCCTCGGGGAACGACGTGGGCGCCGGCGCCGCCGCGGAAGAGTCGTAGCAGAGCACGGGGATGGTGCCGTAGCAGAGCACGGGGATGGATGGGATCTTGGCTGGGCCTGCTGGAGAAGATGGAGCGAGGAGTGAGGAGTGGGGATTTTTTCTTTGGATATCTATCTGCTTGTCTTATTTTATTTTTTTGAGATACAGACTGGAAATACCACACGGTGCATAGCAGACTCGCTAGCAATAAGATCAGCAACGAAGGGTGGAGCACCATCTTCCCAACACACATATGCAGAGTTGCTACGCAAGCCATGCTGGGCTATGCTTGTCTTCTTTGCTTCACGGGCATCGGAGAGATACAGAGAGATACAGAGTTTGCTTTTTTTGCTTTCCACGGTCATAGAGTAGATTATCGACTTGAAATTGAGATGCTATTTTTTCTGTGGTTACAAATAATCTTATCTTTTTAATATATAGTTTTTTAATTATATACAGTTACAAAGACAGTAGGCGCCGATATGATGGCGCTGGATGAGAACGAACAATCGAAAGAGGTGCAGTGGAGAGTTATACACATTGCTGTTATTTATATACAAATTATATATTGACATATTTAATTTTTGCGATAGTTATGCTTTTTTGCTTTTGTAGATTATCGGCGCGACTGAAATAGAAATTGTCCATGCTCTGAAGGAATCTATCGACGAAGACTCCAATGCAATGATGGTAGAAGAGACTGAAAACTCAACAAGTTTTACACAATTCAAAGAGGTGAAAATTGTATTCTCATTTTAATATAATACTTAGATGTTCTATATATCCATATTATATTTAGATGTATGTTTCAATTATGTAGATCATGGCCCAAAATGAACTTAACAATGCTGACACTACTGAAGAACCAACCGATATAGAGTCCGGTGAGGGGCTGCTGGAAGAGATTGAAAACATAAAGAGTCTCACAGAATCAAAAGAGGTGTGTACTAAGTTGTTTTTCTTTTTCCTATAGATGTTTCATAATTATGGTTCTCTTGCTCACATTTTTTAAAAAATTGTTATAGATGGGATCAACGGACGATCCCATAGAAAATATTGTGGATGTTGAAGTTGATTTTGCAAAAATGAAGGACAACATCATGTCCTTCCCACCAAAAACCATATTGATGCGGATTCAAGATGTTTGGTTGACACGTGCAGATCTGGAATGTTTGTTACAGGATGGTAAATGGTTGGATGGCGAAGTAAGTTAATGTTTTCGCATACAAACAAATTTATTTGCACAATATTGTCTAATTTATTTGTTATAATGTTTAATTAAAATTATAGGTTGTCACGGCATATATCTACTACCTGCGGACTCAGGAACATCTATTTAAAAGAGCAGGTGGATATGTATTTTTAGTGGATACGCATATTTCTGCAAAACTCAAACGAGATGGTAAAATTCCCATAAGTACGAAAAATCATAGCAAAATTATTCAAAGAGCTCTTAGTTATCTAGAACATGACATGGTAAGACTAACTAGATAACTTTTTGGGTTTAGTTTGTTATTTATTCTGGTATGACTTACATTATTTTTCCGTCAGCTCTTTGTCCCAATTAATGTGACAGACTTGCATTGGTATTGATGCCAAACAATGTTTGATAGAGGTATTCGATTCATTGGGTTCTGCGGTGGGCCGGTCCGACCTACACTATATGGTGAGCATTTTACTACAATTGTACCATCTTTCTTGTTTTCATAATAATTTAATTCTACGTATTATCTACTCTTTCATTTAACAGCTTCTAGGGCTCGAGTGTCACTTTATGATTGCTTCACAAATGAGTGAATTTAACATAGGTGATAAGTGGGTCGACCTTCAAGTAACTAAATGGCCTATAGTTGAGTGTGTTCATGAGCCAATTCAATTAGATGGGTACGTTAAAAACTTATTATATGATCAAATATGAATATGAATATTAACATGTATACTTATTTTAGAAGGTGTTTTCTTAACATTTGCAATTCATCATGTGGCTTGTTCATGCTACAATTTATGGAATACCTTACGGGTGTAGGTCTTGCACATGTTGTAACACAGGTATTTTCAAGTAATCTATAAAGATACATTGATACAATAAATTTATTCTAATTAATATTTCGCAAGCGGGTATCAAACCCTTTAGGGAGCATGTAGCTATAACTTTGTATGAATCTGTTTTAAATGAGATAAAAGGAGCACCAATATATCCGCCCGAGAGAGTCATGCCCATAGACCTACGCGTTTTATATAATGAGCTTTGCAAGGAAATAATGTCAATCCAAGACGCCAAGTCTTTGGAGTAAGTACTTTTTATAATATGTCACAATGATTTTCGTAATATGCATTGTTATGATTTTCGTAAGTCTTAACTTAATATTTATGTTGCAGAATGGAATGGGTGCGGAGCTCCAAACCTTATCCCATAAGTTTGAGTCTTAAGAAAATTCAGGATATAATCAGGATGGACAAGCCTATGAACAATGATTGTTTCAACCTGGCGATACGCATAACGGCATGCGACATATTGTTGCAGCTGGTTGAGACCGACATTCATTACATGGATCTGCGGTTTTGTGTAAGTTGTTGTAATAATGTATTATTATTTGTATCATTATGTTTCTAAGTATAATTTTTTGTTAGACGGCAATGGTTGATTCCACAAGAGGCGGCAACTGGCGCGTGAAGCCAAATGTTAAGTTTTTGGCAACATTGTTCCATAGTTGGCCAGGGATAGATTACAAAATCTCAACTCGCAAAATGGTAAAAAAACTTTACTTGCACATTGTTGTCATGTTTTATTTCTTTCTAATGATTGTCCATATGCAGGTTTTTCTTCCTTATGCATCCATAGACCACTTCGTCTTGTTTTGTATCGACAAGCACATATCTTGTGTATATGTTTTGGATCCTCTTTCTGTATCTTCATCGTTGGAGGATAAAATGATGCGAACTCATGGCATGCAAATGAAATTACAAAGAATCTCTTTCTACTTCAACGATGCGTTTGCAATAGCCCAACCCGGTTGGGATTCTGATATCTTTTTCTGGCCACGTAGAACATCAGTTGGTATTCCAACAATCTCATCAAGGTGACTATCTAACGAAATAAACTAAGAGTGTTTTATTTTGTCTATTTCTATTCAATATAATGATTATGCATCCATCTACAGGAATTTATCTCGTTATATTATTTTTTACATAATGTTCTCGTGGAATGGTAAAATCTTGGTTCATCCGGTATGCACGGTGCGTTTGTACACTACAAATTTTTATTAGTTATTTCCACATTCAGTAGCATGGAGCTAATGACATGTACTATTTGTGTAGGATGCTTTTAAGTTGAGGAAGAAATTTCTGTTACACTTGCTCAAATACCAAGAAAACGAAGTGCAAGACAACATTCCTGAGACTATACGACAATATCTAGCTAGCATCAATGAGAATGAGTAGGCAATATCTAGCTAGCATCAATGAGAATGTGTAGACATTAGTGGGGTGCTAATTTAAATACCGAGTGGAAGTTTTATACATTTCAATTGCACTGGAATCCTATTCTTTTTTTAATATCGAGTGGATGTTTTATATATTCTTACACATTCATTTTTACACATATTATGTGGACAAAACATTATGAAAGTTGCTCATATCCGTAGCAACGCACGGGCATTCAACTAGTACCACGTTATGTGTTTGTGTCTCTCTCCTCTACTGGTCATCTCGGTTTAAATTCCTTAAACGTGTCACTGAAGTCAAATTGGACTTCGAAAATGTCTGCAAAATCCGATAGTACATGCATGACAATAACAACATGCATGCATGATCAAGCTACCTCTCTCGAAACAGGCCGAAGCCCCGCTATATCACTGATCAAGCTACCTAAAGGTGGATGAGTCCAGATGCCTAAGAAAAACTAGTCTATGCATGCTCAACAACTCAAGTTGTTAGAAACGGATGAGCCGTATGTGAAATAAGCATGAATTGCATGATAGAGGTGGCAGCTACTTGTATAAATATTTGCATTGAGGGACGATGGGAAAATATGTAGCCTAATAACACAATCAATGGGAAGTGCCTCCGGATTGTCAAAGTTAGTGGAGTGTTTCTTCCCTAGATAAATAAGCTAAGTAGGGGAGTTAGATAAACTAGAAAATGTGAGACATTGGAGGAATAACAAAGTTGTAAGCACAAGGAAGATTCTGACTCAGACACAATGCATACAATTGTGCACGGACGCCGCCAGTGTTGAGGCGGATGTTAATGAATCCCCGCCCCGGCCGTCGAGAGGAGGCATAGATGGAGAGGAGGCATGTATGGAACGTGAGGTTGCGGCAATGTTAGTGTCCCAAGGGATGAGTGAGAGAAGCGATGACGACTCAGGTGGGAGTGAGAGGTTGCGGCCAACGCCGAGTGTGCATGACCTCATGGATACACTAAGGTGGAAAATGCAGACGGTACTGTCGCCGACGGAATTATCATCGTACATTATCCCCGTCACGGCGTAGTCACCGGACAGCAGATGAAGCATATGAATGTAGTCGCGACAAAATAATGTAGGTATTTGTTGTTCCATGATAAAGAGTTGTTGGAAAATCCCATGTGATTTGTATTTGTGTGTTGTTCATGAAAAAATGGTGGATGTGGTGTTTGGCCTTGTCCCCAGTACGGTGCCGATGACAACAAGGAGTCGAGGACGCTCGAGATCAGAGCCGGAGAAACTCTGGGTTGCCATGGTGAGGACATTTGGAGGGGATGATAGTGAATCTTGTTTTTTAAAACAACTGTAGATCTTCGTAGCAAACAAATGATGGAACTCGAAAACCATAATGTTTGAATTCCCCTGATTTTTGTACAAGCGATATGTCATAGAAAAGCATATCATTTTCACAGAAGAAATCAGTCAAATGGCCAATAAAGCTGGTGTGGGCTTACAAACTCACCGGATGGTCACTAAATGTTCTCACCTACACTTCAAATATAACCTTCCCTATGATCCCAACTACTCGAAGTCATCCACCGTCCTCGGCCCACAGACACCTCCTCCAAATCGCTCTCCTCATAGAAGTTGTGCCCTTTTCCATAGGCCCATCTAGTTGTGAACCTTATTCCCTATCGTTGTCGTCGATGGCGAGACTCCGTTGAACACCATATTATTGTGGTATCACGAATTCCATAGATCTTATGATTTGAAACTTCTTAACAAATTTCATTTTTTTCTTATCGTGACCCTAATGTTTCCCTCCTTTGTATGCGTGATTGTTGTACCTAGCTGGTCCTTCATATTTCTCCTTGTGCCCATTGCAACACATAGACATACCTGAAAATCGCGCACATTTGTGATCTGATCACACTGGTGCAATTTTTGATCCTCCATCAATGCAATATATTGTGTTGGTCGTGAGAGGCGAGGTAGCGGTCTAGGAGACTAGGACAAGAAGGTTGACGATGCAGTAGGGGGAAAGCAATGTGTGTATACGACATGGAGCTATCAGTGGCGAGGAAGGGCGAGACATATGTTCCATTTTTTTTTGGTAAACACAGTACAATGTAGACGCTCACTTACACGCGCATACACTCACCCACACACCCTACCTCTATGATCACCTTCGAAATACTGAACAAGCAGATCAGATTTTGAGATTAGCAAAGTCACCATGACCGCCTCATTGTCGACGAGAACATTACCTCCAACTGAAGAATATTTCGTCTAAATAAGAAACAACAACGTGAAACCTAGGACTTAAACTTTAATGGCTAGCAGGCAGGTTTTCCATGTGTTTTTTTCTCTTATACATACATGGAAAGAAACCTGATGCATGAAATGCTATTCTAGAGCCTATTTGACTGATTTTGAAAATAAGTGAATAGAAAAACACCTTTCGTGGCACCATAGAAAATCTACAGAAACTTTCTTAAAGGTTAAAGTGGATGACATAGTTTCCATAGAAATAAAATAAATTAGCATAAGCTCGCCTAGTAAAATTCACCTTCTTGAGTTGCATGTAAAATGGGCAATAGGAAATTCTACATAGTTTTCAATTATACAAATCAAACAAGTCATATGCGAAGTAATAGAATCTTCCAAATTCTTGTACTCCCTACGTCCCAAAAATGTAAGGTTTGCATTATTTGACGTTCGCTTTAATGCATGCCTTTGACCACTAACATATACCAAAATTTTCCATCTATTCACTTTATTATTACCTTTTTCTCTATTGTATTTTCTGTTACATCTCTCTACTACTTCAACAGCGAGTAGAAACAGGAAAACAGAATGAAATAAACAACCAGTCGTAAAGAGGAAACACTCTTGTGGGAATTAACTACTCTTCTCCTCTCGTCACATATTGGTCGTAATAAACATTTTATATTATAGGTTGAATCTAAAAATATATATTATAGGACAGGAAGAAGCTTGCAAAAGTTGAAGTCTAGATGTCTCGCAAAAGTTCCAGTACTGTTGATTCGTGTACCAACCAACCATAGACATGCTCTCACAGGTATGGCGAACACCTTTTGCTATTTTGCTAAAGGAAAAGTTGAGGTCCTAGCCACCATGGTTTGTTCAACGACTCTTGGCCGTCGATTATTAGTCAAATTAATCGCAACTAGCAGCTAATCTATGATTAGGCAACGTAGACCGTATCGATGCATATCTTGCTTAATAGGTTGGTAATCGAGCTCAAAGAATCACTGGTTAGTGCTAACTGGCATCAGACGCGCACAGAGTTCAAAAAAGGGGGAAACGGAGGTAGATTAGGATCGACGCAGAGCATCGATCTATCGATTGCGTCAACGCTAGCCTTTGATCATGGACCTGCTTCGATTGGTTAACTAGCCTAAGCTGTAGACAGTTTATGTTTGGTGAGTCCCACTGAAAATGATCCATAGAATATCAGTGTTCAGCTCGAAGTTTGACAGTTTGTGTGACTCCCCTCCCCGTCCCTTTGACAGGCCGGCGGACAAGAAGATGACTGTGGTTGGAACGAAGGATGCCGCCGTGCCGGACTGCCGGTTTGGCCGGCGGTGG
Organism: Poa annua; assembly: GCA_026929855.1. Classification (NCBI taxonomy): domain Eukaryota; kingdom Viridiplantae; phylum Streptophyta; class Magnoliopsida; order Poales; family Poaceae; genus Poa; species Poa annua. Next base: position 88,757,795 of record CM049430.1, read on the forward strand.
CTTACCTCGTCGCCGGTCACGAACTTGCAATTACATAAGTTGTCTTTCTCTGGAAGTGGTATCTAGCTAGCGGATAGAATATATTCAGTGCATTGCAATTTGCAAGGGATGGACGTCGCCATCTTCTGTCTGTAGTTTGCACGCTCGCCATCATCGACATGGTGACCCGCGCACTCAACATGGCGAAAACAACGGGCAGTAAACGACCCACTCTTCTTCTTCCTTGGAAGCGTCGACTCCTGCACAAAGCAACGTGAACAGAACCGAACTTTGGAAAATATCGGTCCCACTATATCGTTTTCACCTTTCCCAACCATGTTTTCCTATCTCCAAAATCTATAGCTTCTGTCTGAACCGTATCCACGAGAAGAATATGATCCTGCCTTTTTCTTTCTTTCACAAGGAGATGAGAAGAATGCTTCTCTCAATATCGACCGCCGCGTACGTGAGTTGTGAGTTGTGACTTGTGACACTGTATTATTCGTGATCTTCTTCAAGTATCATTGGTTCTCAGCAGCTCAGATATGCATGCATACATCCTCCAAAAAGAAAGTTTGCATTTTCCCCGTGAACCAACGGGAGTCTTACATAAATCTCACTTTCACACAAAAGGCCGCTTGACAACAGAGTGGAAAGCCAGGCAAATTCCCAACTACATGAGGAATCATATCTCCCTTTGAATATCAATCAGAGCGTGCAAAATCTTTCGGCGACGATAGATGTTAAGATAAACAACTCAAGAGAAGTGGTAGCAGTTAACAACATGGATATACAATATATTGTTTGATCTACAAATCTGACGTGTGCAGTGCCAAAGAAGGCGAGGTGGGTATGTCAAATGAGTCACGGCCGTGACGACTGGCAATGGCGAGAAAATGTAAGGAACCCTTCTATCTTCGCCTTGGGACGATCACCTGCTCCACCAACCTAGCTGAACCTGCCAGTTGGTGATGGTACTCTCAGGGTGGTCCAGCCACCATTGTCTATCTAGAGTCCGTGACGTTTTTAGAAGGCAAGGATTTAGCTTGTTTGGAATCATGTACTCCCTCCGTCTACAAATAAGTGTTTCAAATTTGTAAAAAGAAGATGTATGTAGACATGGTTTGGTCTAGATCCATCTTCTTTTTGACAAACTTGAGACACTTATTTGTGGATGGAGGGAGTACCAAATATCCCCGCATGTTTCTCAACTGCCAAATCTTAGTTGGTATAGAGGAACGTTTTGTAAACTTAAGATGACATAGAGAGATTACATTACAAGTTCAATACGGGCAAACAAGCTATACACTCTTATCCGAGCCTTACTAACAAGAGTGGTTATGAGGATGTTACACAAGAAACTGAAAACCGCTATCAAGTAATATGAAGTAGGAAATATGATCTTCCTAAATCGACTCCTTGGAGCACGTATGCCTGGATAAATATTTTTCTTAATTTTTTTCTTTACAATGCATATGTCTTGAAACCATGGATCATCTAAGTAGTTTTTCACAAATGCCATAAAACTAATGTTTTTTCACAAAATATATGTTTAATTTGATGAAGAACATATATATGTTATGACATGAGGAAAAAAACATTGGAGATATAAAAGCTATTCTAGGATCATCAATTTTTTTCCTACACAAGCCATCAAACTTATGTTTTTTCCATGGCATTAAATATTCCCTTTGTAATTTCTTTGACATCAATTATTTCACATGGGCTCTTGGAAGCCAATTTGAAATATCGAGCTTTATGGTGTACTGAGCTTATATCAATGGCGTGCAGGAAGTTCTCTCGTTCTTTCACAGAGAACATTGCTATCCACAATCTCGATTGACCAGCTCTAAGGCCACTAATCACGTGATACTCTAACAAGCACATACTGCCAATTTTTATACAACAAGCATCGCAAGTTGCTAGTTAAATGGTATGGCCAGATGTGGACATAATTTCTTTTCTCACTGTTAGAGAAGATAGTGACGTAAGGTGATGCTCCATTGCTGACGTGATTGGCGATGGATGGATGAAGTATAGAATTGGTTATCTCTGGTATGGTCATGGGAACAATAGTGCATTTTTCCAGAGCTAAAGAACATATATTGAACATGACGTGACATTTTTTAAAATTTTCTTCTCAGAACAATCTCAAACATCACGCATGCGAGGCTGCAAGTCACCATCCCAAACACAAACAAAAAATAGACGTAAAAGATCAAGTTGGCGATTTTACCCGTGGAGCCGGGTATCCGCGGGTATTCACCCGCTAAGTAACGGAGGCGGGGGGAGAATTCCCCCCATGGATATCGCAGGGCGGGTACCCGATCTGCTAACGGGGCGGGGATGGGGGCCAAATTCCCTCCATGGAGCCTCCACGGATACCCGAGACCCCACCTGTCAGTCAAACAAAGCACACATATATAACCAAAAATAACCTAGACGCTCATCAGCTCCACCTCTTTTCCCCTCATCAGCTCCAGCCGCCGCTGCCCATCTCTCCTCCAGTCCGTCCAGCCCACGCGGTGGCCGCCCCAGCCCGTCCCTCCTCCAGTTCTCCGTGGCTCCGTCCACGACCACGAGTCCAGCCGCCACCCGTCGCCGCCCGCCGCCAGGGAGCACGCGGACCACCGCCCAACCCGTCGCTGCCCAGCGCCGCATCCTCACCTGCAATTTTTTCGACGGCGCCGACGACCGCCTGGTACTCGTGCGCTGGTTCCAGCTCCTTGCCACGAAGGGCGTCCAGAGCTCCAGGCGCTCTTCTTCGTCAATCGCCCCTGGCCCCTCCCAAGCCTTCGCCTCCCTTCCTCATTCTTCAGTTGCGCCTCCCTCCGCTGTCTCTGGATCGACGTCTGGCTGTTCCAGGATGTGTTCCTCAGAAGGAAGAACACGAAGACCACCGCCGCTCCTGCAGTCCTTCTCTTCTCCATGGAGTATCCATGGGGGTCGGGTACCCGCTTGTTTCGGGCACGGGGACTATTTCCCCCCCCCCCCCCCCCCGCGAAGCTTGGCGGGTATGGCGGGAACGGGTACTAGCGGGGATCGGGGCGGGCACGGTAGAGAGCCCCCCGGAGATACCCGTACCCGTCGCTCGCCATCCTTAGTAAAAGATGGCCAATAATACAATATCGATAGATCAGTATCTGGTAATCACTAACAGATCAGACAGAGAGAACCAAAGCCGATGAGCGTTCGGTCAGTGGCCGGTAATTAACATTCCAGCTCCGCCACGAGGCGCCCGACGACCGACGACTCGTTGACTCGCCGGCGAGCACCTTTTCACACGTATATCATCAGCCTTGCTCCGCTCGTCACTCCCAGCCCACCTCAGCTCACCACCTCACCTCACCTCACCGCCGACGACGAACAATAATGTCGAGCACCTATCCCCTCCCCATTGTACTCCTCCTCGGCGTCCTCCTGCTGGCCGGCCAATCCACCTCCCAGCCAACCTCCGGCGACCAGGCCACCCTCCTGGCCATCAAGAAGGAATGGCGAAACCCCCCGCAGCTCGCGTCGTGGGACCCGGCCGTCCACGCTGACCACTGCACAAACTGGACCGGGGTCGCCTGCGAGGGCGCCACCGGCGTGGTCACGGGGTTATCCTTGCCGAGTCTGCACATCGCCGGCGGGGTGCCGGCGTCCGTGGGCGGCCTGAAGAATCTGACCCGCCTCGACCTCTCCTACAACAACCTCACCGGCGGCTTCCCCGGCGCGGCGCTCTACAGCTGCTCCCAGCTCCGGTTCCTCGACCTCTCCAATAACCTCCTCGACGGGGTCCTCCCCGATGACATCGGCGACCTGTCGCCGGCGATGGAGCACCTTAACCTGTCGACCAACCACTTCAGTGGCGCCGTGCCGGCGGCGGTGGCCGGGCTGCCGCTGCTGAGGTCGCTCCTCCTCGACACCAACCAGTTCACCGGGGCGTACCCGGCGGCCAACATAAGCAGGCTCGCCGGGCTCGAGCACCTGACGCTCGCGGTCAACCCGTTCACGCCGGGGCCGGCGCCTTCCGAGTTCGCCAGCCTGACCAACCTGAGCTACCTCTGGATGGACAAGATGAATATGACCGGCGAGATCCCGGAGGAGTACTCGAGCCTAACGAAGCTCACGCTCTTCTCCATGGCGGGGAACATGCTCACCGGCCAGATCCCTGGGTGGGTCTTGGAGCACCCCAAGCTCGAGCGCGTGTACCTCTTCAGCAATGGACTCACCGAGCTGCCGCGCAAGATTACGGCGGTGAATTTGCAAGAGCTTGACGTGTCGTCGAACCAGCTCACCGGAGTGATACCCCAAGACATTGGTAACCTCAAGAACCTCAGCCTCTTGTTCCTCTACATCAACCAGCTCACGGGCACCATTCCGGCAAGCATTGCGATGCTCCCCAAACTCAAGGACATCAGGTTATTCGATAACAAGCTCTCCGGCGAGCTCCCGCCGGATCTCGGGAAGAACTCGCCGCTGGGGAACCTTGAGGTGTGCAACAACAACCTCTCCGGCCCTCTCCCGGAGTCACTTTGCGCCAATGGGAAACTCTTCGACATCGTCGCCTTCAACAACAGCTTCTCGGGCGAGCTCCCGAAGAACCTCGGCGACTGTGTCCTGGTGAACAACCTCATGCTCTACAACAACCGCTTTTCCGGCAAGTTCCCCGCCAAGATATGGTCATTTCCTCAGTTGACCACCGTGATGATACACAACAATGCTTTCACCGGGGTTCTGCCGGCCACCATATCTGAGAACATCTCGAGGATAGAGATGGGGAACAACAAGTTTTCGGGCCCCTTCCCAACATCGGCAACTGGGCTGCGCGTGTTCAAGGCGGAGAACAACATGCTCTCCGGCGAGCTACCGGCCAACATGAGCAAGTTTGCCAACCTTACTGATTTGTCAATTTCGGGCAACCAGCTAACTGGATCCATACCAACATCAGTCAACGTGCTACAGAAGCTCAATTCACTCAACCTGAGTGACAATGGGATGTCTGGCGCAATACCACCTGCCAGCATCGGGTTGCTTCTATCCCTAACTGTCCTTGATTTGTCCGGCAATGAATTCACCGGTGGCATCCCGCCAGACTTCAGCAACCTGCACCTCAATGAGCTCAATATGTCGTCAAACCAGCTCACCGGCGAGGTACCAGGCTCGTTGCAGAGTGCGGCATACGAAAGCAGCTTCCTCGGCAATCGTGGGCTCTGTGCTACGAAGCACTCAGGAATAAACCTCCCTACATGTGGCAAGGTTCGTGACGAGCTCTCGATGGGCTTGATCATCCTCTTCTCCATGCTCGCCGGCATTATCCTTGTTGGCTGTGTGGGCATCGCATGTATGCTCTTTCGGCGACGGAAGGAGAGGCAAGATGTGACCGACTGGAAGATGACAAAGTTCACCCATCTGGGATTCACCGAGTCCGCCGTGCTCAACAACATTCGTGAAGAGAATGTGATCGGTAGCGGCGGGTCAGGGAAGGTGTACCGCATCCACCTCCCTTCCCGTGGGGGTGGTGGTGACGAGGAGCGCGGTGGCGACAGGATGGTGGCCGTGAAGAAGATATGGAACACACGGAAGATGGACATGAAGCTTGACAAGGAGTTTGAGTCGGAGGTGAAGGTACTGGGCAATATCCGGCACAACAACATCGTCAAGCTGCTCTGCTGCATCTCCAGTACCGACGTCAAGTTGCTCGTCTACGAGTACATGGAGAACGGAAGCCTCGACCGCTGGCTGCACCACCGTGAGCGCGAGGGCGCGCCCGCGCCACTGGACTGGCCGACAAGGCTGGCCATCGCAATTGATTCCGCCAAGGGACTCAGCTACATGCACCACGAATGCGCGCAATCGATCGTGCACCGGGATGTCAAGTCCAGCAATATCTTGCTTGACCCGGAGTTCCATGCCAAGATCGCCGACTTCGGGCTTGCCAGGATGCTTGTCAAGTCCGGCGAGCCAGAGTCCGTGTCAGCCATCGGTGGCACGTTTGGGTACATGGCTCCAGGTGAGAATCCCCCAAATTCAGTTCTCCATTATGTTTGCCATCTTTCAGTTTAACTGGAGTGCTAATAGTTGGCGGTGAACTTGTGCAGAGTATGGTTACAGTAAAAGGGTGAACGAGAAGGTTGATGTGTACAGTTTTGGTGTGGTTCTGCTGGAGCTGACGACCGGCATGGTGGCGAACGACGGTGGCGCCGATTTCTGCCTGGCGGAGTGGGCGTGGCGTCGGTACCAGAAAGGCCCTCCGTTCAATGACGTCGTCGACGAGCACATCTCCGACCCGGCCTACATGCAAGACGTCTTGGCAGTCTTCACCCTCGGTGTGATCTGCACGGGGGAGAACCCGCCTGCGAGGCCATCCATGAAGGAGGTCATGCACCACCTCATCCGGTGCGACCGGATGTCCGCCGAGGCGCAGGCGTGCCAGCTTGACTACTGCGATGGTGGCGCGCCGCTCCTCGAGGTGAAGATGGGCAGCAGGAGAAGGGATGCCTCAGACTCCGGCAGGTGGGATGATGACGGCGAGGACAGCGGGAACTTTGTGGTGCACGCGGTTTAGCAGAGACATGGAGAGCAGTTCAGGTGCACACTAGCAATAGAGAGTGCGTAGCTGCCAGTTAGCTAAAGCTCGTCCATGGATAATTGGAGATGCTCGAGCTAGTAGCCGTAGTACTGTGGTTATGCATCTTGAATGTAGCTGTAGTGCAGTACATCAAGGAGAACGAAGGATGTAACCATGTAACCGTGGAATGTACTGTATCATAAATAACCGATTCCCGGAAAGGCCAGAACGCAAGTTCTTGGGGTTATCTGGATAGTGCTTTGTTTGGTTGAACCGAGCGCCGGTGCATGCATCTTCTTTGGCTGCAAGCCTGAAACTTGAAGCCGATGGCAGCCAAATTCTCCAATCAGCAAACACAGCTCGGCTAGCACGTAACTGTAGATGCAACAAAAATTCAGAGTTGTATCTGAGATGTCTGAAATTTTGGGCACTGTTTGGGATGTAGCTAGTTCATTCAGGGAACAAGCGAAAGAGCCCGGCCTTTGGGAAGGCCGGTGAATTGGCGGTTTGGACCAGCGTAGAGATGGTGCATGCGTGACACAGGAAGCGAAATCGTGTTGCCATTCGCGATGACTGGGGCATGGCGCTCCTTTCAGAGTGGGAAGGTTTGGCCTGCATAGCACTAGGAACAAATCTGGTGGCCCTCACGAGCGACCGTGCGTGAGGTGCAAGATGCAACGGCGACCGTGTCGTCAAACTGCTTTGGATTATCCTATACTGGCCGCCTGAGTTGCAGTAAGTATATTCAGGTTTGTATATGGTTTAGCTGCCATCCAAACTGTTGTTTATAATGTGAAAAAATATCTCTACTGGTGCTGTCAGTTAAATTCAAGGGGGGTGGAGACTTGGCAATAACAAAGGACAAGATTAATACCATGGTGAGTTGTGGATGGGAATATTTGGATATATGTAATGTAACTGAAAAGTCTGATGTCCAAAATGATTGCTCAAGAACCTAATATGAGGTAATACCACAAGAAAATGAAACTGGTTTGGCATATCGTTTTTCGCTGGAAGAATTAACTCATTAATGAATCTTAAGGCATATACATAAAAATTTAGAATGATGTGCTCAGGTATTCAGGCGAACTTACATTATTCTGGAGACCTTCATGGCTCATATTTACCTACAAACCGAGAAATGCCCAACAATTGTCATGTTTTTTTCAGTCTATAACAAGCGTTTTTCATTGACATACACAATATCCCAGACATTACCTGTATCAGAGATAAAGGATGTACCAAAACCCAACAGTCTTCACATAATCGATCGTGCATGAAGTGGAACAAGCTTATGTCCGCCTGAGCCCGATGAATCTGCAAGTCTGGAATCACAGAAGGTAAATGACTTGCTTTAGTCGATGGCATGCATGGTGAGATGCATTAATTTGCTGAAATTGTAAGTATTATCAGGTAAAATTGGCAACAACGAACACCAATGGGAAATAATGTCAAGTTGCAAAGTACCTTCTGGAGTAAAAACACCTCTTTCGAATTCTAGCTTATGCATATGAAACAGAGCGAATGATACTTAATCTAAGTAAGAATAAGAACTATAGCAGAAATCTAGGCATACAAATATATTGGTGGTCGAATAGACTCCTAGGAAATTTTTCGAGAATACGCAGAAGATCTGTGTATCTTTGTATTAAGCTTATAGAAGACAGGAACAGAGTCCATTGCACACCTGCAAAGGACAGGTAGAAAAGAGCACACCACCGGTGCCGCCACTTTGGGTGGAGGCCGCTACGGCATCAGCTACTCTACATCCCGCGTCGGTCCACGTCTACAAGCAACCCAGCATCACCACTCGTCATCTGCAGCATCGGTAACCCTCCCTACGAGGCATCCCTTGTCGTCGAACACCCTTGCCTTGCCTTCTAGCCAGAGCGCCCTGATGCTGAGCATGATCAGCGAATTGGCCGCTCTCCAAGCAGAGGACTGCGCCTCCGGCCACCAATCCTTGAGGCAGATTTGGGGAAATTTAACTAGATCAGTAACAGATTCATGAACTAGAACTTAAAGGTGTATTTATGGGCCGATCACTTTGCATGACTCTGAAAATAACGTATTCACATAACAAGAATAAAGGTATATGTTTATTTGAAAAATTCAAAACAACGTCTCTACGTTTTGAAAAAAATGTGAAAACAATTCTGGATGTTGAAAATGATTATTTCTACCAGTATGCAAAATTTCTGCGAAATATTGTGTAGTTTGGGCTGTGTAAAAATGACAAATTTCAATATCTGAGACATGAACAGTACAAAATTCGAATATTATCCGATTTTGTCAGAGTTTTCATTTTGGTGTAGGCTGGAATACAAACTATTTTCGGTTGAAAATTTACAGAACCCTATAATACATCTCTATGATTTTTTGCAGAATTTTTGGAAACATTAAAATGTTGATTTAAAATGAATAAAAAATAAGGGCAGCATGAAGCCCGTGCTCCAAATGGACTTTCTGTACATAGGCCTCACTTCTTTGTACCTTCATAAAACTAAAAGATGGCAGCTACCCTGAGAGCTTGGAAATTCTTCCATCTCTGGAAGTTCTGGGTCTATAGGTGGTTAGAATTGCACTTGAATCAAATTTTATTGTTCTCAATACAAGTTCGACACGAGCTTTTATATATCATTCACAGTGGCAGGCCACAACCATGATTCAATCTGCAATGTTTGTAAGTATCCAAAGGACGAATGTGCTGAGGATTTCTCATTTGACTTTATCAATGAACTCACAATATCAGAAGAATTCAATACTATCATGGCAAGGCGTAACATTTATCCACGGCGAATATTAAAGCCAATTGTCATACCCCAAGCTTCCAACTTAGGAAAAGCCTATAACCTCTACAGCTGTGGTGCAAGAAGCTTCTCATCATGAAGCGGTAAAAATTTCATAATCTCTATACAGGTGGACACGTTGTAATCAAAATATGAAGCCAAATCACACGCCAAGGGAGGCATTAGATATGAGAGAAACACTTTGGGAGGTTGAAATGAGTACCGCCTAGCAAAAGGTCGAAAGAAAAAATAGACATAAAAAAACTTATGTCATCAAACTTCCATCAAACACGATGATATCACACAGAGCAAGGGTGAAAAAATAAAGCCATTTGGAATTGAAATGTTTGTTTCTAGCTTGTTTTCCATGGATTAAATCCATGGAAGACAGTAGGACTAAGAACAATTTTGTTTGGAAAATCCTCAAAATGGATAATTTATTTGAGGTCCATGAAACCTTTAGCATACTAATCTTAGTGATGGTCTTCTTGCCTATTGAATGAAGAACCACAACCAAGATTAGTATGCTAGATGTTTTGATTTCCTCAAATAAATTATCCATGCAGAGGAATTCCCGCACAAGGTTGTTGATAACGGTACTGTTTTCCATGGAACAAGTCCACTGAAAACAATCAGGACAAATTAGTATTTGAGTTCCAAATTGATTTCTCCTTTCAAGTGCCCACCTAACAAAGGAGCTTGCCCTATTTCTCTTGGCAGTGCCATTGCTCTGCATGATATCATCGTATGCAATGAATTTTTTTATGAGGTAATTTTTCTTCAGCCTTTTGCTAGTCAGTACTCATTCAAGCTTTGCCAGTGCTCTCATATTGTGTGCTCTCGTGGGAAGGCTTTGGCTTCAGCTTTTGAGGACAATGCGTGGACCTTAATAGTGACCATTAATTTTCCGCCAAGTGTCTTCGTGGGGATGAGAATCTTGTGTCATCGTTGTAGAGATTATAGGTTTTTCTTAAGTTGGACGTTTTGGGTATGCCAACTAGCTTTCATGTTCATTCACATAGATGTTGCAGCTTACCATGCTAGTCTTGAATTGTTCCGATATTGTGAGTACATTGATTTAGCCAAATGAGAAGTCCTGAGAACACTCGTTATTTGGATATTTACAAACATTGCAGGTTCAATCCTGTTTGTGGGCTGTCATTGTGAATGATATCTATAAGCTCGGATAAAAATTATATTTATAACAATAATTATATTTGAATCTTGTGAAATTCTTAACACCCATAATAGCGATGCATACTGAACCAGTGGGAACAAACATTCGGTCTTGTAGATGCTAAAGATGGATTGCTCGAAGTAGTACACTCATGATAATGAGAAAATAAGCAAGCACGTATTTGCTCGACAAGAGATAACATGCGATCCGCCGAGCACAACCCCATTAATTGATTGATGTGTCATTAATTGAATACACTTCCCAGCCCGCTCCTCCAACCATTTGAAGTGAAGAAGAAATTCACCGCCCTAATATTTACTAATACACAATCAAGTATCAAGAATGTGGACTGCGCCGAGATGACACCCAGGATTTGCTCTAGTTCGAGCCTATTGTTTTCTTATTGGGTTATCTAGGTAGATTTGATATCTCAAAATAGACCTATACCAGATGTTATATGAAAATTATAGTGCAAATATTTATTGTGTGACGATGAACCAGATCAAACCTGATGTAAAAGAAGTTAGTATTAGGCTGAATTGCCTAATCCGTTACAGTAAGTCACTTGTGTGTTGGATTGTCCAAAGTGCAAACCACACTGCATATAAAAGGAGCCAAACACCAATTCTAAGTTATTAGTAAAAACTTATTGCCAAAAATATGTATCCTCAACCAAGTGGACCAATACTTTCTTTGACTTAAGCTCAAATGATCATACAGAAGTAATATTCCTTCCTTTTTTCAAATATGTATGTGAGAGTTGATTTCAACTACAAAGATTCAAACACAGGTAGACCACTATAATTCACCACAATGTAACAGATGTTCAGATACAAAATCATGTGAAAGTATACTAATACGAAACATATTATCAAACTGCAACAGAGGCTTGAGCCACGGTGCATTACTGCATAAATAACTGATACGCTCAGAAATATGTCCATGAACAGCAGTTATATGAATACCACAGAGAATGGTATAGAAATGTAGGATGCATTAGAAAAAGCAGAATATTCTATCCACACCGAAATTAATACTACTAGAAATTAGGAAGCGATGAACTAAAACGCCAATCCGCAGGAGTCATGCGATAGCAACCAACCGGATTTATGCAGAAAGTCTGAATTCATAAATGTCGCACGAATAGACAAGTAAGCATGCGATCTTTAAAACGAAAATCACTCTCGGATCTTCCAATCAGCAAGAGAGATACCCGTGGTCCGACGACGATCACATCTTACAAAAGATTCCTGGCGGAGGAGGCGTGGAGAGATCCAGAGAGTGACTCGAGGAAATCAAGAAACGCAGGTAGCGGCGGCGCCGCCCGAGAGTGGGAGCGGCGGCCTTCCCGGCTTCATCTGTTTTTAGGGAAAGTTCAGACGTTCTGGTTTTTCCCCCTACTTTAACAGATGGGCCTATAATTAATATATAGCCATAGGCCTACATCTAATTGGCCCAACTTCTAGCCCACGATCCACCTGCACGAAAAGCCCAGAAATCCAAATCCATTGGGATATGCCAGCCAGTTCTGATGAGTGCTGACCTGCTACTTTTTTTCCACATCAACTGGCTACTTGCAAATACCAACAGAAAACTCACTGTTTAACTTTTACACCTATTTAGTGTATGTTATCTATAAAGAAACATGAAACTGAAAAACAAATGAAAGGAAGAATTGTTTGTTGAAATAGGGATAAAAATGAAACGGAATAAGGAAACAGAAACATAATTTTGTAGAACAGAAACAGAAACGGAGCGACGTATTTCAGCAGAATGATGTATTTTGCTGGAACGGCATATTCCATTGCCTTCCATATTTTACTGCGTTGTTGCTAGCGCAATTCTGCAGCCCAAGAATTCTAGTGGGACGTTTAAGCCCAATCTAAGGATCTTAAGCGACCTAGTTAAAGAGGGGTATATATAACATTTAGTTCCTAGGTACTTGCATTGCATGCCATCTCCCTCTCGGCTTGTTCTCAATTCGCCCGCTCACCGCTACATTAAGGTTAGAGATGATAGTACTCTATCCGTCACGGTTTATAGAGCATGCACGCAGTTTAAGAAAAAGTTTAACCTTTTAATTTAGTCAACAAATTATTAGTTATATGTTGCAAAAATTATACCATTTGATTTATATTGAAAATAAGTTTTTAACGACATAATTTTTGTAATATAAAATTTGAATTTTGATTCTTAAATTAATGGTCAAAGTTCATTCTTGAACTACGTGTGTGCTCTACAAACTGTGATAGAGGGAGTAGGAATTTTCATGTTGTCAAAATTGATAACTTATGCACACCATTATATAATCATGGTGTATCCTTATATTTGATTTCATTCTAGGAAATTGAGAAGTTTGTCTATTTTCTTGAGATTTCCTGGATGATTGGAGGGGTCTCTTGATTCTGACAAACATCCGATTTAGTTCCATGCGTGTATCTTATTTAGTTTGTATATCCTTTCGACAATATATGTTTCCATACTTTGAATCTACCTCTGCCCCCCTGGATGATGGCTCTGTGGCAGCAACCGTGCAGCTAACACCAAACAGACTTGGGTTGATTGAGGTGCATCCAGCATCCCCCAACTATGCAGCTACCTTAGCTAGCTACGGAGCCATCATCAGATGCACAAATGCACAACACAATGTACACCAGCTGTTATAGGAGATAGCAAGAAACGACGAAGAGTGGAATGATCAAACCAACGGGGACACGAGATTTTAACGTGGAAAACCCCTCCAAACAAAGGAGAGGAAAAAACCACATGCGCCAGCCAACAATACTTCACTATATCGGGTGAGGTTATTTACAATGTGTGGCTTACCCCAACAGGTGACTTACAAGATGTATTTATAGAGGGCAGAAATCCTAAGTCGGTTGCGATCCGACTCGGATACGGTCGGTATCGTACCGCGGGGGCTGCCGCCCCCGCACCCCCGCGAGCGTAGGATGGGCCGGTGGGCTAACTTCCTCGCTACGCTACGGCCCAAGCCTCCCGACGACAGGCCTCCGCTTCGCTCCGAAGTTAGCCGCTCACTTCACTTTATCATATGAATTTGGATCACCATAAAACAACACCAGCTACATCCAGCATGCTCACCAGCAGACGCATGCCTTCCAGTTCACGGGGAAGCCCTCAGGACTGATAGTTGAAGGGGATCGTGTGTAGAAAACAAAAAATTTCCTACCAACGATATCCTTAAACTAGCCAAGATCTACACTATGCAGATATAGAAGTACGGCGGAGATCGGAATACATACCCTCGTAGACCGAATAGCGGGGATTACGCTCCCGCACAAGCGTTGACGATGAAGACGCCGTAGCCGACCTCTAGGTCGCGGAGAACTCGGCGCGACGAAGATGACGAAGATGACCCCGAGGTCGGGTGGAGGAAGTAGGCCTCCGAGTACCGCTAGTGCAGCACCTCGCAGGGAGTCGCACACATACGGTGGAGACGGCGGCCTCCGAAGCTCCAGTCCAGGACGAGCAGCGGAAGACTTGGACCGGAACACCAGCAGCGCGGCAGCGGGCTATGGTGGAAGAGATCCCCCTCCTCTACTCGGCGCGGATCCAACAAGGGACCCACGAGATCGAGAGAGAAATTGGGAATTAATTGGTGAATTAAAAGGCCAGGGGTGCCCCTTCTTATATAGGCTCCCGGGGGGAGCCAACCTTGCCAGTCAGGCAATGTGGGACTATCCTACAGCCTGGTTCGGCCAAGGCATGGTGCGCCGGCCCTAGGTGGGCCCCATTTGTCCCACCTAGGCCGGCCAAGCCTCCCCCACAAAAATCCCTTGAGGATTTTCCCCCTCTTGGGCCTTCTTTCGACTAGAAGGCCCATTTAGGGAAATCAGACTAAATAAATTCGAAAATAAATATATAAAATCATATTTGCATATTAATTACACTAATTAATATCAAACATAATATATATAATTTTTCCTAGCTCCGAAAACTCTTTCGGCGCTGCCCGATCTCCATCGGACCCCTCCCGGGACGTTCCCGGTGATCTCTTTCCTTTCCGGTTGTCTTGTCGAAACCCCTTAAGTGTGTTACCCTAGCGGTTCGATATAATATCAGGTATGATCAAGACTCCTCAATGATCAACGACTAACTCGTAGGCCTGGACCCCATGAATTAACCCCTGAGATATAACGAATGACTTTCATCTATCAAACCTGGACGTATAGTCTTAAACCCTTTGTCATGGCGATACTTAGCGCGTCCGAGCATCATTCTCAGATATCTCCATACCTAGCATGATCTCGTTACCGACATCGCTATCTTCTACTCGTCTATGATATTATGTCAGCTGGTGACCTAGTCACATGTTTGCAAACTCATTTGACATAATCTCACCGAGTGGGCCCTAGAGTATCTATCCGGCTATGCGGACTGACAAATCCCGCTGTTGACCCCTCGTCTCAACTACTCTTTTCCGATACCCAAAAGTATCACCGTTATTGTCATACTAAATAAGATACGACGTTTGGTGCGATCAAAGTATCTTCGAGAAATAATAATAAGAGTTGGTCTCACGGTCTTAAGGCGTAATGACTATGTCCTATAAATACTGAGTACGTCCATCACATCGTTACTCCTAACGATATGACTTCCATTGCCGACCGGCGCCATGCCCTATGATCGGAAAACCTCGATCATCAATCGCGCAATGAAACTAGTCTTAGTAGAGGCTACTAGGGACCTGGTTGTTTATCTACCACACCTGTATTAATGTTTTCGCTTAATACAGTTATAGCATGGTATAAAACATATAATGAACGATTGGGATATTGCCAATAAACTATGTTTATTAAGTGCCTCTAGGGTACATTCCCTTCAGTCTCCCACTTGCACTAGAGTAACACTTAATCTAGTTTACAACCTGGTAAAAGCTCAACACCCATAGCATCTTGGTGCCTGCTCGCCTCGTGGAGAGGAATACAGTCAGTAGACCTCACACATTGAGACCTATATGTGCTTTGCAACACTTCTATGTCACCTAGTTTGACATCAACCCGTATCTTACGATGACGGTGAAATATATCCCAGTGGATGGAGTGAGACTCGAGCATTCGCGTAGCATGCGCCTTAAAAGTCTGAAAGATCTATTAAGGGACCACCTACGCTCGGAAAACTGCTCAGTCCAATCACACTTGCTACTTCTAAAGTCGCGATATATTTCTATACCTATGTAGATTATGCGACAGTGCATTCATATGCGACTTCGCAAACTAACCATGTCTATCTTCAAAACAAAGGACATCTCCTGTACGAGATTTCTAGTCGTATGGGTCAGTGTAATAACTTGCATCATCGTAACCGCTTTACGGCAAGTTGCCATTCCACTCTTACCCGTTACTAGAAAACCTATCTTCAGTTCTCATAGACACTGAAGAATAAACTTAACGTTTGTTCATTGATCCACACAAGGATCACTCTAGAACCTGTTCTTCAACCAAGAACTCGGGTCACACCAAGTCGAGCTTTCAGCCTGATAGACTCTATGTGTGATACATAGAGAATGTCGAACATCATTTTCTATCACTGAAAAAGTCAAGATTAACTTAATCTTTTACCTAGTCATACAAGCAAGAACCTCTTTCTTCGCTTGTCCTTTTCTGAAACACTTCAGAATCCTGACTTAGGAAATACTCCGACTTAATGTTATTAAGCCCCCTCTGATCTATAAAATTATAAATCGGATGCCTAATACTCCTAACTTCATTCATAGAAAATTTAATCACTTAAATAATCCTTTACACTCTACTAGAGGATATGTGTCATTCAATATGTCGCTACGTACAGAATCACAAATGACACCTAGCTCCCACTCAAATATGCCTTCCGCATATAAGATCAAGGAAAAGCTACTTAGCTCCCACTCAAATATGCCTTCCGCATATAAGATCAAGGAAAGCTACTTTGCTCCCACTCACTTCTTTGCAAATGTAGGTTTCTTCAACTATTTTGGACAACTCCAAAATCCTTTGATCACATTATCAAAGTGAAGATTCCAGCTCCGATATGCTTACTTGTGCCCATGAATGGACAACCGAAGTTTGCACACATGTTTAGCATCCTCAGGATTACAAACCATTCTTAATGACACTATTAAGAACCATGGTTTTCTCATCCATCTATCAATTTCTCATTCAAAATTATAGTAATTGCTAAACGACCCAGAATAGATTTAGGCTTCGCCACTTGAGAAAAACTCTCATGTGGTCTGTCGGAACTGTTTCACGACAAAACGAATCTGCTCAATATCTACTCTCTTATAAAACTCCATATACTATTAACATCCTAGATGCCATCAAGAAGATCTCCCAAGTCAATACCTGGTAATCATACATGGATTTTATTTCGGATCATAAATGACTCATAGCCATTTTTCGGACTTAGGTTCACCATCTCTTCTTCGTAGTTGGTAGGTCTATCATATTCCATTAATATGACCTTCATAGCAAGATTGTCGTAACACACAGTGTGGAACACAACCTCGTATGCCTACGCTCTTAGTATGAGCTCAGAACATCATGATTTTGAATCATCAGCCTTTTCAAGCTGTGGAGCCTGACACCGAAAACACTTTCGATTGCGCCACTCTGATGTTTGGAGAGGAAGTTCACCAACTTCGTCTTGCTCTATTTTCTTTCTCACTTATACCCTCGGACAAGAAACTATTTCTTTCGCAAGGTATATCCCGGCAAAGATTTTGCCTATGTCGTGAGACATGTACCCAACTAACTCTTTAGGTAGGGTATACTACAAAGATTAATCCATTTTAGGTTCGATTACATCGAAACACTAAATTGCTGAAACGACAATCCAGGCTAAAAGCCACACCATTACTCATATGGCATTGTCTCCATGGATTCAAATGGTTTACCTATTTGCTAACGTGAGTGTTAAAGTTTCTACCATATGACTCTAATGATTACAATAATTCGGTAAGAGATTTATTTACCACACACTATCCGATAGGGTGCCATTACGACGTCCTAACACACCATAACACTATGGTGTTCCATGCGACGTAATTTGTGGAACTCTTCTCACAAGTCTTCCAATGATGTGCCAACATTATAACTCAAATCTTCATTCCTCGATTTGCATCGCGGGAATTTGATTTTCTTGTTAAGTTTATTTCCTACTTCATTCTGGACTTGTTTGATTGAATCAAAATTTCCAGACTAACATTCCCCGGAGTGGATATCCATATATCTGCTCGGAATATTCATGAAGTCTATGAAATAAAGACTTCCACTACACGTTAAAGTACTTCATTGATTCACATACACCCATATGCACGATTCTCAACAAGCTAACGTTCAGTGAAGTTTACGAAATAAAGATCTCCACTACCCGTCAATTACTTCATTGAACCACATACATCTCCATGTATGACTATCAATAAGTTATATGCACGTTTTCCGAAAACGGTGTCACAGTTATTTTGCAAGTGTCAAAAGATCAAATCTTAGGACTTGTAGGTCCATCCAGTGTGGAGCTAATGCATATAACATTGACATGACTAAACGGTAGTGCCACACATATGTGGTGTCTTTATTAAGTTTGTATCCTTTGGCATTAATATTATGAATGTGGGAGCTTCTACCATCTAAATTCAAATCGGCATATGATCATTACTCCATAAATATATGACACAAATTTGTCACTATCATGTATGAACAAGTGTCTCGCTAGAGGAGACACACTCGTAACGATCATACCAACACCCGATCATAAAGAATTTATTCAAATGGTAGATCTAGAGGGAGAGTGTCTATGGCCGTCACAACAACTTGACTGCCGTTATCAACACGCAATGTCGCCTCATTCTTTCAAGCTACTCGAGCAGTAAACCTGGTTTTTCATAAAACATGACTAGTTCAAGACTTAGTCACTACTACGAGCACTTGCTTAGCTAAAACATTCATAACATGTATATCATATATACACCATCATCATTGATGACTTCCGGCGATCTGTTTCATCTTCTTGATACTTCCACCGTAATCAAGAACCATGAAGGTGAACGATTCCCCTTGCATGACATAGTCTATGACAGAGGATTTGCACTTGGCAACGATGTCTGTCATCCAGTGATTGAGCTGAGCGAGGCGTCTCAATGTTCATTAATCATGAACATATGTCATTAAGTATGACCGCCACGTGCTCCCTCAATGCGTGTATTCTCTTCCATCTTGGTTGTGAAGACAATCAGTCAACGTACTGATAAACTTCATCAACCCAACGTTTGGGGTACCCCGAGTTTTAGCGACCATATCATATGTCTGCGATCCAATAACTCGTACCCACCGTTGGTTCTTTATGGCAGAGATCATAGCATACACTGGACTACGATGATATCATCCGCACAAAATCCGATAATCCAAATTATCTTTTGCTAGCGGAATCTCCGGGTTTATCTCCTAGCGGGTATTGTAGCACAAAGAGTTAACGGTTCAAACAAGGAGTATCCTCAAGCTAAAGTATAAACTATGAAGTTTGGACCCAACCTTTTAAGTTTCTCAATCGCAGGAATGCGCCTAATTTGAAAAGATGCTATCACAATGGTTAATATCTACAAAGATTTGCAAAACAGACTCTGTTCATTAAATTCTGAGTTCTAGTATTTTAGAAAATAACTATCCGAACTCCCACTCAAACGAACATCCCTCCTGGTCGTTTAAGCGATTACACGACCCCCATCCATTGCACCACCTCTCATCATCAGAGCCGGCGGCACAACTTCAAGAGTAGACAAAATCGTCTGCCACACCAATTTTGTGACTCGTGCTCGACCTTTCGGTCTTCCTGTTCCGAGGCCATATTTCTGAATATGCTAGGCTCGCCACCAAAGACCTCCACGCTGACGCTTGTGCAACATGGCTTACACCCACTGTATGCGAACGACGAGATGTCTGACACCCGATCATCACGGCCTGCCTCATAACGTAGAACTTTCTTGGTGGTGCGCGTTGGAGGGAGAACACTAGTGGTATTTTGAAGGGATCATCTTATATATCTACCGCCGTGTAACTAATGTATACTATACACACAATCACACAATATAAGATGCACACAAAACATCAAATGTAATGCAATGTGATATAGTCCATCGCGCCATGGTCTTCTTGGCGCCCGCAGTTTATAAACAATTTAATAAACCTACCTTGACCATATCACATAGCCCCTGCAAAATAAAGTTAGACGCTTCTACTTTATCTTTTGCATATTTTACGTGGCTTGGGGCTTTCGTAAAATAGAACCGCTTCATACCTACGAATCTTATGACCAAAACAACGATCCAATAATTGCATGTTTAAGCATCCCTTTCGGGCCCTGCATTGAAAATGCGAAGCCAACTAAAGAGAGAGAAACAGGCACCCGCCAGCCACAGATACGGTACAAGCCGTATGTCAGTAGTGGAACCAGTCTCGCGTAAGCGTACGCGTAAAGTCGGTCCGGGCCGCTTCATCAACTCGATGCCGCTGGAATCACAAGTGCACGCTAGAGGGTAACAAATAACAGGAACGGTGCCCCCGTGCAGAACACGGGTTCTAACAGCGCACAGCTATATCTACGATAGATCGGCTCTGATACCACTGAAGGGGATCGTGTGCAGAAAAAAAAATTCTCCTACCAACGATATCCTTAAACTAGCCAAGATCTACACTATGCAGATATAGAAGTACGGCGGAGATCGGAATACATACCCTCGTAGACCGAATAGCGGGGATTACGCTCCCGCACAAGCGTTGACGATGAAGACGCCGTAGCCGACCTCTAGGTCGCGGAGAACTCGGCGCGACGAAGATGACGAAGATGACCCCGAGGTCGGGTGGAGGAAGTAGGCCTCCGAGTACCGCTAGTGCAGCACCTCGCAGGGAGTCGCACACATACGGTGGAGACGACGGCCTCCGAAGCTCCAGTCCAGGACGAGCAGCGGAAGACTTGGACCGGAACATCAGCAGCGCGGCAGCGGGCTATGGTGGAAGAGATCCCCCTCCTCTACTCGGCGCGGATCCAACAAGGGACCCACGAGATCGAGAGAGAAATTGGGAATTAATTGGTGAATTAAAAGGCCAGGGGTGCCCCTTCTTATATAGGCTCCCGGGGGGAGCCAACCTTGCCAGTCAGGCAATGTGGGACTATCCCACAGCCTGGTTCGGCCAAGGCATGGTGCGCCGGCCCTAGGTGGGCCCCATTTGGCCCACCTAGGCCGGCCAAGCCTCCCCCACAAAAATCCCTTGAGGATTTTCCCCCTCTTGGGCCTTCTTTCGACTAGAAGGCCCATTTAGGGAAATCAGCCTAAATAAATTCGAAAATAAATATATAAAATCATATTTGCATATTAATAACACTAATTAATATCAAACATAATATATATAATTTTTCCTAGCTCCGAAAACTTTTTCGGCGCTGCCCGATCTCCATCGGACCCCTTCCGGGACGTTCCCGGTGATCTCTTTCCTTTCCGGTTGTCTTGTCGAAACCCCTTAAGTGTGTTACCCTAGCGGTTCGATATAATATCAGGTATGATCAAGACTCCTCAATGATCAACGACTAACTCGTAGGCCTGGACCCCATGAATTAACCCCTGAGATATAACGAATGACTTTCATCTATCAAACCTGGACGTATAGTCTTAAACCCTTTGTCATGGCGATACTTAGCGCGTCCGAGCATCATTCTCAGATATCTCCATACCTAGCATGATCTCGTTACCGACATCGCTATCTTCTACTCGTCTATGATATTATGTCAGCTGGTGACCTAGTCACATGTTTGCAAACTCATTTGACATAATCTCACCGAGTGGGCCCTAGAGTATCTATCCGGCTATGCGGACTGACAAATCCCGCTGTTGACCCCTCGTCTCAACTACTCCTTTCCGATACCCAAAAGTATCACCGTTATTGTCATACTAAATAAGATACGACGTTTGGTGCGATCAAAGTATCTTCCAGAAATAATAATAAGAGTTGGTCTCACGGTCTTAAGGCGTAATGACTATGTCCTATAAATACTGAGTACGTCCATCACATCGTTACTCCTAACGATATGACTTCCATTGCCGACCGGCGCCATGCCCTTTGATCGGAAAACCTCGATCATCAATCGCGCAATGAAACTAGTCTTAGTAGAGGCTACTAGGGACCTGGTTGTTTATCTACCACACCTGTATTAATGTTTTCGCTTAATACAGTTATAGCATGGTATAAAACATATAATGAACGATTGGGATATTGGCAATAAACTATGTTTATTAAGTGCCTTTAGGGTATATTCCCTTCAATAGTTTCAAGCAAATGCAATGTCAAGATCAAGCTTTTGCATGGATCTGGCATCGCATGAGATGGCACTAATTGTATGCAGCATTCTTTTGCCCCCCAACCCCCTAGATTTCTTTCCTGTGGTCCATTTCCAGGGTGGTCTCTCTCCTCAATTTGCTGCTCCTCCTAGTATCAAGCATGCGGTAGCTCTGTACTGTATCGATCCTTTACATGAGCACGCGATCGACTTGATGCACAGGCGATTGAGCTTGAGCCCAGCTTGGACAGTTCACACCCTGCGAAGAAGCTCACCGGATCGATCGAGCCTGCAGGACCACACCATGTATGCACTGCCCTGTCTACCTAGCATATGCATTTTACAAAGCTAAGGTTCGGTTAGAGCTTAATCATATCCGACTCAATCCTACATTCAGTATGTAGCTTAGTTGAGAACTTGCCTGTGGCAAGATGGTTAGGTGGATGGTTGTACCTCCAGCATATCAGAGTTCAAACATCAGGTTTGACGCAGCAAGGCGTCCGTAGTGACTTCGTCAATCTCAAGACCCGACCCGCCGACTCAGTCTCTCGGAGGTGCTCATAGGGGTAGGGTGTGCGTGCGTACGTTCATAGGGGTGAGTGTGTGTGCGTGTATATAAGCGATTGCATTGTACTGTGTTTCTTAAAAAGAAGTATGTAGCTTAGCTAGCTAGTAGTGCTCCTAGGGTACGTGCTAGAAATTGGTTTCTCAATCTTAATTACCATGGACGTATCAACAGAAGCAACGGGTGGGCATTTGGTGTGAAGAGAACGGGCTGTTGAGCTATCCATTTGCAGAAGAATTATCCGTAAAAAAGTGGAGAAAATATGATGATCTCCGCACTGCTTTTCTCTTAGCGTTCGTAAGCTGGAGTTTTCATCAAACTACTTCTGTCCGGTTTACTGAGCCTGTGGAAGTTTTTTGTTCTTTTTCTTTGAAACAAGGTAAAAGTTTTAACTATTTCATTGATAAAAGAATAGTTTAATTTTCAAATATCACAACCCGAAGCTTGGGTACAAGGTTTTACTCAAGTGGCACTATATATAGTACTACACTAATGTTTTGCCCGGCCACACTCCAAAAGAGTGGCACTTTTCTTGATGAAGTCAAGCACCGCCATAGCCATGGGGACACCTTTCACAGCACTCTTGCATTTCTTTCAGTCCAAAGCTCCAACACCGTGCTCCATTGTGAGGTGTCAAAGTCCACAAGATCAAACCACTATTGTAGGCCTTGCCACACACGGAAGGGAGTATCTACACTTCAAGGTGAGGTGTGACACAGACTCCGGTTCTCTCTTGCAAAGTTGGCAAAAGCCGTAATTTGGTCATCCTCTTATGGTTAGCCTATCCGCCGTCCACACTTTATTTTGAAGGAGTAACCACGCGAAGAACTTTCATTTCAGACGTGGCCGAATTTCCAAATCGCCGATACCATGTGGGAGGTATCCGGGTCTCAAATTGCGTCATATACAATGTGGAAGTTTTTAGATGTGTTATGTTGCAGGCATGCTGCGTTTCCGCGGGGTGTGTGTGAGTCTGGAGATTCTAGATTTGGGGAGTACCCTGATTTATGTTTTGTATGTCAATCAAAAAAATTACCATGGACATATTAATTTTTGTAGGTCACGTCCTTATACAGTAAGCTAAGAGCATCCCCCCCAACACCCACCCCCAAGGCCCAAAAATGGAGCGCCGACAACAACAAAAGCACGTTCAGCCGTCGCCAATTTAAGTTTGTGTGGTGGTGGATCGATAGAGACGGGAATCAGGGTAGGGTGGGCGGCGAGGCTCACGGCAGCATCCCGATCGTGGACAGGGAGGCAGGCGATTTGGCCGGTGCCGATAGTGAGGGGTTGGAAATGGTAGCGGTTGCTTCTTCTTCTTCCTCTCCGGCCAAGTACAGTAGCTGTCTAAAATTTGCTCGTAGCTAGCATCACCGTACCCCATGTAGTGATCCATGTGTGTGGATGCGCACGCGCGCTCGTCCCCACTCTCGCTTCCTATCCAAACGCACATGCATTATTAGGGCATTTATGCAGTATGTAAGTCATCCTTGAGTCTTGATGCAATGCACCACCCCTGTAAAGCTGATTGACAGACAAATGATCGATCGATGTCTGCGTCCTTTTACAGGCGATAAGACACAACATGTCCATTAGTAGAAAGAAATAAATATATCGTCATTCTCTCTTTTGTTTCTCTCGCAGTTAATAAGTTGCGGTTAGAAATGGCAATATGGTTTCAGATAAAGAATTCAAAGTTTAAATCCGATACACACAAATCTTAGTGTAGAGCGACAGTGCAAATATATGTGGAATGTATCTATATAGAGATAGAGATGTTCTTAAAGGAGCAAAAGGTCAAAACAACAGATGGACTAACACTGTGGATATATTGATTGTACGGGAAAGAAAATATATTGAACGTATGCTCATTTTGTATATTAAACTGTGCATGTTCTAGAGTTCTCCAGCTAACAGGGATCAGACTATTGCGTCAAACAAAAATCTTGATCAGACCGGCAGTAACCACACTAGCTATTGTAAGCATCTTTCGCCCATTCTTCCTTGTAGTCTGGCTCGTACATGCTGCGCTCACATGGATGCCAAAATCAAATGTTTAAGGCAAATCAAGGTCTAACTATGCATAGTTTATATATGAATGCCAGAAGCATATGTATCAACTGTGTATATTAGTGTCTGCCCTGATACGGGTTGATATGAATCCCATATAATCGCTAGCTTCTTCAGGGCTGAGCAGATATGATGCTTAATTAGTCGTAATTAATTTCCCAAACAATGCACACGCATTACCATTTGAAACTTAGATCAGCTCTCACTCTCTCTCGATTTTTGTCCAGAGAAACTATATGCAGGGCTTGTGCTATAGGTGAAGTATTTACCTATATGTATGTATAGTATACATATGTCACTAGTGACGTTAATTGGAGTAGTCTAACATGTTCAATAATGCGTCTTCAGGAACATGAGCTAACAATGCACGAATGGCGATGACTAATCAGGTAGACTAATTGATAGGGGATAAAGTTGTATATTATACACATCCTGATCGATGCAGTGTGCATGCTTCCCCTAGTGGAGACTGGAGACAATATGCCGGTATACAGTCCATCATGCTACTGCATGTGCAGAGGCAGCGATCAATCGGCCCGTTGGCTAATTGGTAGATGAGGATACATGGCCCTAGTACATGCCTTATCGGGGAAAAAAATATTAGCACATGAACGAGCCACATCTGGATCTTTCCGTATTTTGCACATATCTGCCACCTGGTTTAAGGAAACAAGAGAGTTTTTGCTGAACCTGTGCTAACAAACATGCCATGGTAAATACATGAGCTGCACGCCTGCACATTAGGCTATGGTTTCTTCTGAACCTGCACCAAACATGCCACCAGTATATGAGCTGCACATTAGGCTAGGCACTGACTTGTTGAATTCATAATCTCCGTTTAGAAATTTAAGTGAAGGAGAGACCATATTTTTTTCTAGCAAAACTTAGATTCAGCAAAATGGCCATTTTATAAAAGTGAAGCGAGTTATTCTTGACGAAAACAGTTGGCACACTGTATTCATTCATGGTAGAAGAAGAGATTTACAGAAGGTGTTATTACATAAGCTGAGGCTTAACCAGCGTAGAGAAGGGGAATAAAAACAGCAAGTTTTGAACACTATCATCTACAGCTAGGGTGCACTCATTCCCGTGGTCTTTGTGCAAGCTGCCGTGTAAGGTTGCGCCCTGCGTTCATCCAGTCAGTGTGGCCGACTCGACAATAACTCTGAATTTGATATGGGCTTATGGCTGTAGAGCTCCTACCAAAATGTGAAACTCAAAGCTTAATATGACCGTCTAATGTACATACAAAAAAAGCATAGTGATCATAATTTTAATTCTTTTTTGTAGTTCGATGCAACCATGGATATGCATATACATGAGATCGAAGATCCTTATGTGCAAGTTGGCTAAGTACGGGGCAAACCAGATTAGCTAGCCACTTGTGTTGCCGACATGCACGTGCTCTGTCTGTCACACGACGATGGTCCTGACATGGCCATAAGAGTGTTTTTTACTTCCTTGCTTAATCAATTTTCGATAAAGAACTATAACATTTGGTTGAAATGTTTGGAGGGTGATCATATCCGAGTACAACAATAGAGTCTAACATATATTTAACGTTGATGTTTCTCATTTACTCTAAATATTCTTTCATGAGAGGTGATGTTCTTGTTTACAACGAGACGTTTGTGATGACTTCATTAATATCAAGTTCTGATCGGCCAGCTCAAGGCCTGTTTGATTCGTAAAATAGAAAAAAACACATGATTAGGATGTTATGACACTTGAAATCCTATAGGAAACAAAAACGCCTGAATTAGTAGCAGCAATTGTTTGATTGCTCCGCGGAAAAAAAACAGGAATTTGTATAGAGATTGAGTGCATGTCATAGTTGTCATAAACACATAGGAACATTTTCAAGAGGTTTCAGCTCTTGCTAGAAATCCTAGTGTAGGAAAGGAATCCATATATTTTTTTGTAGGATTCAATCATTTATACCAAATGGACTCTATAGGAAAAACTCCTATGGGTGGCAATTCTTTTAAAAATCATTTTAATCAAACAGGCTCTCAGGCTCTCATAGGTGTTCAACTAGGGGTAGGATATGCATGCATGTGGGGTAAGTGTGTGCACATGTATGTAAATGTCTATGTTTGTATTGTATTTCTGTTTCATAAAAAAATCAATTTCCGACAACATCGAGTTCAATTTATATATCATCTAGTATCCTAACTAACCTCAACAAACGCTTGGTAAGTCGATGCAACTATATAATCCGAAGGAAAACCCATGATCAACGGACGGAAAACTGCTCTATATACTCACTTCATTTGATTTAGGAGACTCAATGAAAATGGGAGTGCCTATGTCTCAGTCAGTCACCTCAAAAAAATGTAACTACAGTCTAGAAAAGTGTGATTACATTTTTTTGAACAGATTAATGCAGCTGAACCCAAAAATGGGTAACTGCAGGTTTCTGTGAACTGCGCTTGTACTTCTCTGAAAAGTGGTTGAGATTTAAGAAAAAATCAGTTACTTCGCAAATCAGATGCATCTTAAGCTAAAAACTTGTTTACCCAGATTTAGTGCAAGTTACACTAAATTTGAGTCCATTAATTCAAAACGGAGTGAGTACTAAAGAAGAGTCATCTATTACTTGTAGCACGCATGCATGGATGGACACCTTTCCTGAATCATCAGGTGCTGTCCTGCGATTCCCCGAATCAAATTCCCAGGCCCCGGCAGATGGCCTGCGTGCTCAGATAAGATCGCACGCCCACACTCACGTAAGCATGCATGCGCACGGACGAGCCATGGAATACGCTTTCTACCAGTACAAATCATCTCTGTTCTGAACTTCCGATAGACCAATGATCGGGACTGCAGGTGACTTCCAGGTCGTCGATCGCGTCACGTCAGATTCAGAGCGCGCGTACGTGAAAGCATGCATCACGGAGATGATACTGGCGATCGAGATCGATCGTGTGTGTTGGCTGTGTGCTTGGCATGCCATTGCCGGCTGTAACATCGGCCTCCCGATCTGTTTGGACTTTGGAACATGCCAATGCAGTGCAGTGGTACAAGATCTGCCTGCCAAGAGACTGGAGGCAGTAGTGCCAGTAGCATGCATTGCCCTAGTTAGCCAGCTTGACGCCGACACTTCACTATCCTCGCCTAGCTTACTAGTAGTACTCTCTAGGTACGCCGTACGCTCATTTTTCTGAATTATTGGCGCAATGCCGCCATGGAGTGGAGGCAACCACCACCGGTCACGCCACAGAGCAATGCATGGTACTACCACTAGTAGAAAACAGGCCATAAGATAAATGAGAAATATCTCATTTGTCTCGGTCGGGACAAATGGGGCCAAATAGTTGGTCTCAGCCTCCACGCGCTTCAAATCAAACTATTTATCCCGGTTCCAGCCATGAACCGGGACAAAAGGTCACCGGACCGGTTCCAGCCATGAACCGGGACAAAAGTAGGTGACTATATATTTAAAAAATGGTTTGACACTTAAAAAAATTTATTTTCGACATTTAAAAAATGAAAAATGACATTTATGAAAATAATTTGAAGAATCCCTTCGATATGATTGTTTACTATATCAAGATGCACTTATTTGTGAAATACGAGACCTTTTCACAAATAATATGAAGAATATAGGAATTAGATTCAAATAATCAGCATAAACTCATTTTACTAGGTGAAATTAGGTAGAAAACAAGAAAAAATCTAGTACTTGGGGATTATCCATAATATGTGAACTAGTTTCCATGAAAAATAAATGAGTGCCATTTTCCATCCTATTGTTTATACTTTGTTCACACCATAAGTCATTTTTCGCACTTAAAAAAATAGAAAATGATATTTATGAAAATAATTTAATGAATTCCTTTGGCATGTTTGTTCCATATAGCAATATGCACATATTTGTGGAATATGAGATATGTATCACAAACTATGTCGTGGAAATGACCATAACTTGATCATTTGGCTTGAAATTTAAAAATTCTATATGTTTATAGATGATAGACCTTTTTGTAAAGATATTTTTTTCAAATTTTGTCAAAAATCAAGTTTATCATTTTTTATGGTAACTAGTACACATATAATTAAGAACCCCATGCCAAAGGATATCCTTGTTTGAGATGTTTATCGTTTTATTTCATTTTTTTTAAACGATCAAAATGGTCGCGATGACCTATTCATCAAAAGAGGTAAGATTTTCTAAAATTATCAATATTTCTGTGATATTACCAATAGTTGTGTGCCTTAAAATGATTTTTATAAAAGATTAAGACCAAACTATCAAATAGTTGTAGTTCAAATTTGAATTACTTTTGAATAATCGACATAAACTCATTTAACTAGGCGAAATTAGGTAGAAATCAAGAAAAAACCTAATACTTGAGGATTATCCATAATATGTGTACTAGTTTTAATGAAAATTAAATGGGTGCCATTTTTCATCATATTGTTTGTACTTTGTTCACAAAAAAGTCATTTTTCACACTCAAAAATGGAAAATGATATTTATAAAAATAATTTGAAGAATTTCTTGGCCTGATTATTTATTATACCAATATGAATCTATTTGTGGAATATGAGATCTATATCACAAACTATGTTGTGAAAATGACCATAACTTGATCCTTTGCCTTGAAACTTCTATATATTTATAGACGATAGACCTTTTTATGAACGTTTGTTTTGCAAATTTTGTAAAAAATGAAGTTTATCATTTTTCATGGCAATTAGTACACATATAAGGACATCATGCCAAAGAATATCCTTTTTTGAGATGTTTATCATTTTATTTCATTTTTTGTTAAAACGATCAAAATGGTCGCGATGACTATTCACCAAAAGAGGTAAGATTTTCTATAATTATCAATATTTCTGTGATATAATCAATAGTTGTTTACCTTGAAATGATTTTTCCAAAAGATTAGGACCAAACTATCAAATAGTTGTAGTTCAAATTTGAATTAGTTTCGAATAATCGACATAAACTCGTTTAACTAGGCAAAATTAGGTAGAAACCAAGGAAAAACCTAATACTTGGGGATTATCCATCATATGTGTACTAGTTTCCACGAAAATTAAATGGGTGTCATTTTTCATCATATTTCTTGTACTTTGTTCGCAAAAAAGTCATTTTTCGCACTTAAAAAATGGAAAATGATATTTATGAAAATAATTTGAACAATTCCTTTGGCATGTTGTTTCTTATTCCAATATGAATCTATTTGTGGAATATGAGATATGTATCACAAACTATGTCGTGGAAATGACCATAACTTGTTTATTTGGTTTGAAACTTCTATATGTTTATTGAAGATAGACCTTTTTGTGAACATTTTTTTTGCAAATTTTATTAAAAATGAAGTTTATCATTTTTCATGGAAACTAGTACACATATAAAGATCCC
This sequence comes from Poa annua, assembly GCA_026929855.1. Classification (NCBI taxonomy): domain Eukaryota; kingdom Viridiplantae; phylum Streptophyta; class Magnoliopsida; order Poales; family Poaceae; genus Poa; species Poa annua. The sequence goes on from CM049430.1 coordinate 88,787,630, forward strand.
ATGCCAAAGATATCCTTTTTTGAGATGTTTATCGTTTTATTTCATTTTTTGTTAAAATGATCAAAATGGTCACCATGACTATCTATGTTTCTGTAATGCAAAAGATGATTTGGATGTCATATTTGAAATCTTCTAATTGTTTTGATCAATTTAGACATTTTATTTGTTGAATTCTGATTTAAGGTTTTAAAGATACGAATTATTCCATACTAAATGAAAAAGGCAAAAATAAAACAATATTTATTTTGTCATTATTTATTACAATATTATTATTCTATAGTCATTTTTATTTATTCAAATTAATTTTTATAATACAAGTAATAAAAAATTATAACATGATGACCGAGTGGTTAATATGATTGATAAGATAATAATATCAGTAAATTCTCAGTTCTCTCTTAGTATTTAATTAGAAAGAACACATTTGTCTAGATACATCTTTCTTTTAGAGACTTGAGACACTTATTTGTGAACGAAATGAGTAGTATCGTACCTGCACAAAAATACTATACACAACTTGTCCCAAGTTAATAGTAGTTACAAGTATTGAACAGATCTTGTCATAGGGAGTGGCCCACGATAAGGCTACCTAGGCCGCGCCAAGGACAGGAAGGCCCACAGAAGGCCCGCGCGGGGTACCATGTAACCTAGTCCAAGTCGGTTAGGAAGCATAACCTGCCATATCTGTAGTTTCCATCGGCACCAACCACCCGAGACCTGGCTGCCTATAAAGCCAGGAGGGTTGCTCGTCCGAGAGGACACGCTCATAGCTACGGCCACAAACCCTAGCGAGATCGCAATCTCGCCATTGTAACCACAACTCGCATCAATAATCAGACAAGCAGGAGTAGGGTGTTATCCTCCGGGAGCCCGAACCTGGGTAAATCCTTGCTTGTCAGCCGCCGTGACCACCTGCACTCATCTTTCTCCCCATCAATCAACCCGGGGTGCACAACCTTGGGACTTGTCGAGTTACCACCTCGTCAATTGGCGCCGTCTGTGGGAAAGTCAAACAAGTGCTAGGATCATGGTCGCTCCGGCTCCATCCGCAATGAAGATCGGCGTGTCCGCCGTCAGGGAGTCGATCCGATTCGGCTCCTTCGAGTACGTCCTCCACCCGCCAGCCCACCAGTCGGTGTACGCCGATCTGGACAAAGGTATACACATCACCTTCGGCTCCATATTCTGCTGCATCGATAGTCGTGGTATACTCAGGTCTACGACTACCGCGCTACGCGCGACGGCGTCACCTAAATCGGCAACCCCCGCGCCCGCCGAACCCGCGAAGATCGCATCTGCCGCACCCGCGGAGGCCGCGCCCGCTGCACCCGCGAAGAGGGCATCTACATCGACTACATCGACAATTTCGGCAACGGCCGCGCGAATCGAGTCTACTACCCCAACCTCGGTCGTGCGGTCGACCAAGTCAAGATCCACCTCGACTGTCGCACCCGAACGGGCAACCAGGAGCCCGCGCCCGACAACCATGTCGCGCACGCCCTCATCTTCGTGGAAATCCCAAATCTACCCCAAGACAATCGCACTCGCCCCGGCGAGCGTGAGCACATGGACGATCGCGAGAAGACGCGACAGCGACTGCGCCGCGCGCCACGTTGCAGCAATTTTCGACCCCGAGCAAGAAGCGGGCGACAGAAGCAGCAGCGGCATCACCAACTCTCCGACTCAAGTCTACCCCAAGCAAGTCTTCATGGCCGGCACAGCACCGCATGACGATGAAGAAGAACCCGCATATCCGCTAGAGGTGGACATGCCGGACCAGACTAAACTTGTCATCACGCGGGACATGGCGATCCAAGCCATGAAGCATGTGGACGAGGGCACGTTCCCCCCACCCAACGCACCTCGAGAAGACCACCTGGTGGTTCAGTAGTTGCTACGCAAGGAAGGCGAACGAATCCGCGCCGAAAAAGCCGACCTGCTCAGGCGCAAAAGGGACGCGGATGCATCGAGTGCCAGGCGAGCCGCCCTCTCCTTCACATCCTCTACAGAGGTTAACCAAGGAGCACGGCGAACCAGAGCCCGCGTTCCCCACATGGCAGAAGCCGATCGAACAAGGCTCACCCGCAATCTCGACTCGTCCTTCGTCACCGAAGATGAGAACGGGATACCCGTCCCAAAGACGGCGAATGCCGCCCTGATCTCAGTCGAGACATACCTCTGGCTCACGCAGCCACCGGAGGGAGACGCACGCTCCCTTCTCCACAAGCAACAAATTGCCTCCATAAGGGCAATCGAAGAAGCTCTGGCGGCCAAGGGGCCAAGCCACCGAGCGCACGAACCAACAACCTCGAGCATCCCAGCGGTGCAGCGACAGCCAGTCAAGGACCTTCGCGACGTCCTGACACAGAAGACGGTGGACCGCAACCGCAAGGAGCGCTCGGCTGGTGCGGCAAACGCGGATGACCATGCTGACCGCGACTTCGAGCCGTGTGGCGCGGCATGCTTTAGCTTCAACATCCGCGACACCCGCATGCCCAAAGGCTTCAAGTTGACAGCTGGCACACCAAAGTATGACGGGAAGCAAGACCCAAAACTGTGGCTCGAAGACTACCTCATCGCTTGCACCTGCCAAGGCGGAACTTCGACTACGGCAATGCAGTACATCCTGCTCATGCTGACAGACTCGGCACGCGGGTGGCTCACAAGCCAACCCAAAGACTCTTTCCGAACATGGGAAGAATTCCAGGATAACTTCATCAAGAGTTTCTCGGGAACATTCGCAAGGCCAACGACCTATCAGAAGATCGAGTGATGGACGCCTTCATGCACGGTGTCGCTCGCCGCGACCTCCGGGAGGAATTCGGTAGGCTCCAGCCGAAGACCACAATAGAGCTCATGAAGACAGCCAACCAATGGGCCGAAGGAGAGGACTATGTCCGCGAAACTTCCCCCAAAAAAGAGGGCGAAACAAGCAACTGGCATGAGGCACGCCAAAAGAAGAAGCCACGTTACACCCACGATTCAATCGAATTAGTAGCGGCGGGCTATGAAACCCCCCGTGAGGACAAACGCGACAGCAGCCGACAGTACGACCAAAGTCGGCAGCCCAGCTCGAGTCAGTACAACCGTGGCAGCAGCAGCATCGGCCACAATGATGGAAGTCAGAAACGCGAGTGGAGGCGCCCGTTGACCCCAGCAGAGGAGCTGATGCAACCCTGTAAACATCACTCGTTCCGCAACCCGGAAACAGGCAAATGGAGTTCCAACCACCTGCTGAAGGACTGTCACAAAGCAAGAAAAATATACCAAGCCATGCAGCAAATCATCGCTCCAGTACAAGCAGTACAGGCAGCACCGCAGCTAGCCATCCAGGCAGCACCCGCAAACAACAACCAGGTGCAGGCGGCAGGAGCGTTCCCCCAGCCGCAGCAACAGCAACAGCAACAAGGTCAGTCGGCAGCAACCGACACGTACCCAGCCGCACGGGGACAGCTGAACATGATCCAGAAGGGACCCCCGTCGAACAGGCGCCAGAAAATTATCACGCGCCAAGTACTTCAAGCCATCAACAGCCCGCGCGCGGTACCAGACTACCTGCGCGGGTCGGAGACACCAATCACATTTTCCAGGGCAGATCACCCGTCAGAGGTAACCCGACCCGGGCACGCCGCACTCATGATTGAGGCCTTGATCGGCGACTACAGCTTGAAGAAGGTGTTCCTGGACGGAGGCAGCGACATCAACATCATATTCGCCGACACCCTAAGAAGAATGAACAGGTCGACAGAGAAATTGCCGGAATCGGAAACCACCTTCCATGGCATAGTACCAGGGCAAGCAATCACGCCCATGGGAACAATCACACTCGACGTTATCCTTGGTACACCCGAGCACTTCAGGAAGGAGTCGATAGACTTTGAGGTCGTCGACTGGAAGTCACAATACCATGCCATCCTCGGGCGCCCGACCTTTGCCAGGTTCATGGCAGTACCCCACTACGCCTACCTGATGATAAAGCTGCCCGGGCCGAAAGGAGTAATCACCGTCCGCGGCGACTTCGGGCTCTCCAACAGCTGCGACCGCGAGTTCGCAAAGATTTCTGAGTTCTTCGGAGTCGAAGAGCAATTCAAGGACATATCAGTCGACAACGACAAGACCGTCTTCCCGGCTCGCAAGAAGCCTGCGAAGGACGCAGCGTTCAACACGAACGACGACACCGTCACCCACCAAGTCCATCCGACTGACAGCAGAAAGACGGTCAAGGTCTCATCGAGTCTGACCCCCGCATAGGAAAGCGCGCTCGTCGAGTTCCTACGTGAGAACTGGAAGATCTCTGCATGGCAACCTTCTGACATGCCAAGGATACCCAGGGAACTCGCCGAGCACTCTCTGAAAGTCCACAAGGACGCAAGACCAGTCAAACAATCCATGCGACGCTTCTCAGGACCCAAGCGAGACGCGATCACCATGGAAGTCGACAGACTACTGCACGCCAAATTCATCCGAGAGATCAAGGATTCGGACTGGGTCGCCAACCCGGTTCTAGTGGAGAAAAAGATGACGAAGAAACTACGCATGTGCGTTGACTTCACCGCAGTCAACAAGTGCTGCCCCAAGGACCACTTCCCGCTCCCGCGGATAGACCAGATCATCGACTCGACAGCAGGTTGCGAGCGCATGTCCTTCCTGGACGCCTACTCAGGTTACCAGCAGATCAGGCTGAAAGTCGAGGACGAAGAGAAAACGGCCATCATCACACCCGACGGCGTCTTTTGCTACCAGACGATGCTGTTCGGGTTAAAAAACGCAGGTGCCACGTACCAGCGGACAATGCAGGCATGTCTCAAGGGGTTAATCGGGCAGATCGTCCAAGTCTACGTCGATGACATCGTTGTCACGACCCGAAAGGAGGATACCCTAGTCGACGACCTCCGCAAGGTCTTCGCCGCACTCGATGTGTACCAGATCAAGCTCAACCTAGAGAAGTGCGTGTTCGGCGTGCCAGCCGGAGAGCTACTAGGGTACCTCGTATCCGCAAGAGGAATCGAAGCAAACCCCGAGAAGGTGCAGAACATACTCACAATGCCATCACCAACCAAGCTCCGGGAGGTGCAACGATTAGCCGGCCGAGTCGCAGCTCTCAGCCGGTTCATTAGTAAGTTGGGAGAGAAAGCCTTACCTTTCTACCAACTGATGAAGAAGACAAACAAGTTCGAGTGGACACAAGAGGCGCAAGACGCATTCGACCATCTCAAGAAAACCCTGACAACCTCTCCAGTCCTCGTGGCACCACTGGAAAACGAGCCGTTGTACTTATACGTCTCGGCAACAAACAGGGTGGTGAGCACGGTGCTCGTAGTCGAACGCGAAGAAGAAGGGCACAGTCACCCGGTGCAGAGGCCCGTCTACTACCTCAGCGAAGTCCTCACCTTGTCCAAGCAGAACTACCCCCATTACCAGAAGCTGGCATACAGAGTCTTCATGACCTCCAGAAAGGTCGTCCACTACTTCTCCGAGCACCCGATCACGGTGGTAAGCTCCTATGGACTAGCAGACATTCTCACAAACCAACGCGCGACAGGACGAGTCGCCAAGTGGGTTGTCGAGCTAGGACCATGGGGGCTGAAGTATGCTCACCCGAAGTCCATCAAGGCCCAAGTCCTCCCTGAATTCACCACCGAGTGGATAGAAGCCCAGCTACCAAATATCCCCGACTTGTCCAACGCGTGGACAATGTACTTTGATGGCTCCAAGAAATTCATGTCAGCCGGGGCAGGAGTCGTGCTCATCTCCCCCAAAGGCGACAAGCTCAAGTATGTCCTGCAGATGGACTTTCCGACGCTGTCCAACAACGAAGCCGAGTACGAGGCCCTGATCCACGGCATGCGGATGGCCAAGAACTGCGGCGCCACGCACCTCATGATATACGGCGACTCCTACCTGGTGGTACAGCAAACCATGAAGTCCTGCGATGCCATCGCCGACAACATGATCGCCTACAGAGACCTCTACAATCAGTTGGAAGGCAACTTCGACGGCTGCGAGTTGCGCCACATCGGCCGTGAAAGCAACGAGGAAGCCGACGTCCTCGCTAACATGGGCTCAGACAGGGTGCCAGTCCCACCCGGCGTCTTCCTCGAGCGCATCGCGCAGAGATCCATCAAGACTCAGAATACAGCAAGCGCTGCAACAACAAAAGGCGATGCCAACCCACCAAGCCAAGACAAGGTCCCCATGGAGGTCATGCTAGTCGAAGCCACATGGACAGGACCGTACCTGGCGTACATACTACATCAGAAGCTGCCAGCTGACCCAATCGAAGCGAAGCGCATCATCAGGCGCTCCAAAAGTTTCACCGTCATCAACGGAGAACTCTACAAAAGAAGCATCTCAGGAATCCTGCAAAGGTGCATAGATCCAGTCGACGGCCAAGCCATCTTACTCGACATCCACGCGGGTATCTGCGGGCATCACACCAGCAGTCGAGCACTGGTGGCCAAAGCACTACGAGCTGGATTCTACTGGTTGAAAGCCATGCAGGACGCCGAGGAGCTAGTAAAGAAATGCACAGGGTGCCAGGAATTTGCCAACAAGCCACACGCTGAACGGATAGACGTCGCCTAGAGGGGGGGGGGGGGGGGTGAATAGGTGATTTAAAACTTTTTCGAGGAGCCGGAATATCCGGTCCAATAGTGACCCGGAAATTCCGAGTAGCCGGAATATCCGGTCCACGAATGACCCGGAAATTCCGGTATGCTTGATAAAGGCGGAATAAAACTAGAGGTTTACTTTAACAAGCATACAACCTAGATATATAAACTAGGCTCACCTATGTGCACCAACAACTTAAGCTAAGCAATACAAGTAACAAGATGATAGCAAGATATATGACTTCAAGCACGAAGGCTATCACAATGTAAAGTGCATAAGTAAAGAGCTCGGGTATAGAAATAACTGAGGCACGCGGAGACGAGGATGTATTCCCGAGTTCCACCCAAAGGTGTACGTCTCGTTTGGAGAGGTGTGCGCAACCACAACAGGTTAGCCGCAACGCCACAAAGGCTCACCTTCTTCTCCTGATGAACTCAACCACAAAAGGTTCGAGTTCACCTTCCACTATTTATCTCCTTTGGGGCGGAGATCGAATCCTGTACAACTCTTGAGGCACACACCCACAACTTAATTGGGGGCTCTCAAGTGACCACAAAAGGTCTTGACCACAAAAGGTCTTGGCCACAAAAGGCCGGCCACAAAAGGCGTCTAGGGTCCAAAGACCCAAGAGTAACAAGCTCACAAGTATCACCACCACGAATCCTCGTGGAGGGCTCAAACCGATGCAAATGCAATGGCAAGAGCACACGAAGTGCTCAAGTCCTTCACTCTCAAATTCCAACACAACAACAAATGTTTATGGGGGAATAAGAGAGGAAGAACAAAGGAAACCACAAAGGAGTCAAATCCTTCACTCCCAAATCCCACCAAAAGAAACTAATGCTTATGGGGGGAGAAGAGAGGAAGAACAAAGAAGAAGAACCACAAAGGAACTCCAAGAACTAGATCCACTAAGTTCCCCTCACTTAGAGGAGAGATGGATTGGTAGGATTGTAGATCTAGATCTCCTCTCAACTTTCCCTAAAGAATATGGAAGATTCAATGGAGGGATTGAGAGGGAAGTGAGCTTCCCAAGGTCAACAATGGAGTAGGAGAGAGGGGAAAGTCGTGCTGCCTTAGATTGACTGAGGAAGAAGAAGGGGAGGGGTATTTATACCCCTCCAGGAAATATAGCCGTTGGCTGTTTCGACACTCGGAAATTCCGGTATAAGTGAGACTCGGAAATTCCGGTCATCCGGAAATTCCGGTCTAGAGAGACTCGGAAATTCCGGTCACCCAGAAATTCCGGTCTAAGAGAGCTCGGAAATTCCGGCTGGAGTCAGAAGCAAAACCAAACTTTTCCTTAGCCATTTCCGGAGGACTTTTCTGGGGGCACTCGGAAATTCCGGTAGACGGAAATTTCCGAGCACAATTTCCGACTGGAGTCAGAACCCTTTTTCTCCTTTCCTTAGCCGTTTTCTTGGATGAGCTGGGGAACCGGAAATTCCGGTAGGGCGGAATATCCGACCCCAATAATCCGAATCAGCAGAACACCGAAACGAAAACTGCTATAACTGTTGCAAATGAACTCCAAATGAGGTGAGACCAATTTTGTTGGAAAGATAGCGACGATGAGTACCCAACAAAATTGCATCCCATAAATAGAGTAAAATCTCCACACATGGCAAGGTGTGGGACTTTCCTCAAGGTAGAACCGGCAATATTTCCTCAAGGATGAACTAGAGCTTGACATGGAGATGAACCAAGCTCTAATTCCTCACCAACATAAAAGCCAAATAAGAACCAAGAAACATGATATGCCAAGTATGCAAAGGTTTGAGCTCTCCACAAGAATGCGATCAAGTTACTAACTTGAGAGCGCCTCTTGATAGTCCGCCTATCTATCCTATAGCCCTATCAAGATCATACCTTTGCCTTGAGCATTCCACTTGAGTTGGATGATGACTATCTTGATCTCTTCAAGTGGGTCATCTTTCTTGATTGCGCGTCCAAACAATTGCTTGATGAAGACTTCTCCAAATACTCCCCCATGCTCACAATGGGAGAGTATCGCTTAGCTTCATCTTCATGTATCCATTGCAAGCACCAAGCATAGGATCTTTTCGAGAAAGCTTCTCTTGGTCTTGCACCACTCATCTTTTCTTCACTAAGATGATGTCTTGAATCTTCAAGACATTCTTGCAATAAGCTTCACTCAACACATAAGCTTCAAGAGTCCAACACATGAACTCCACAATTCCATGGACATGATCTATAATGATATCTCAATGCAAACATTAGTCCATAGAGATTGTCATTAAATTACCAAAACCACACATGAGGGAAAATGCTCTTTCAATCTCCCCCATTTTGGTAATTGATGACAATCTCTTTTGAGAGGGTTTATAATATGGAATTTAACGAACAAGAATGGTTGCACTAACATCAAATACTACAAAGGTATGTGATGTTAGTCCATCCACATAGATAGAGCAAACTCCCCCATAATTTATGCACGTGTGTATGAACATGAATTCATTGCATATATTATCGACCATTACCGATGGTGGAGTTTCCACTATATATATAAAACCAAGCAACGAATGCAAAGGCAAGGAAGGCAAATAGGCAAATACTTAAGAAGATACCAAAGTAGATACCAAAGTAAAAGGCCAATTCCATACAACCCTCCAAAACTTCTCCCCCATTGGCAACGATTGCCGAAATGGGCGAAAGGCTTTGGAAAGGTAACATAATAAGATCTCCTTCATGATTTATGCATTTCTCATGATATGAGTGAAATCAAATGCACTTATCCAATGACGAATAGATGAAGGGGATCAAACTATATTGAGGATCCAAAAATTGTGTCGGGGGGCTGCCCCCCGGGTAGGGACAGATCCCGGAATAATTCAGTAAGGTGCCAACAGTACTTGACCTTTGGCGAGAGCAAGGGACACCTCCTGGTGTGCTGAAAGGGCAACTTGACCCTTGAGCACTGGTAGAGTGCAAAGTGCCTCCTGGCAGGCGCAAGGGTCAGCTCTAGCAACTATAAATAGACACCCCCGGCCTTCACAATGGCAGCACAAGCATCAGCGGGTGGTTCCTCTAAGAACTAGCTTCTCGAAGATGTCTTTGCTGATAGGCTAAGACATCTTCGGGAGGCTAGGCCTAGAGATACTCATCCTGAGACGAACTCGGGCGCCTCCGGAAAGGATCTCAGATCTCGGGCTCCGAGGAGACTCCCGGAAGGAGGTGTACTCGGTTTTACCGGATAGATGGTCCGGGTAAGTGCTAACCGGAGTGTATGTCTCGGTCTTGATCTTATGTAGGAGAGGCTCACAGTGGCAAGCGAGGAGGTAGCCGGCATGAGGGATCCCGGTAGACCGTCAACGGTCTATAGCAGGCTTTCCCGTCTGTTGCGGGGGGAAGTACCATTCCGCCTGACACGGAAGCATGGTCACCTACCGCCTGACACGGAAGCATGGTCACCTCCCGTCTGACACGGGAGCGCGTCAGCCGGTACGACCGCGGTACGACAAGACCTGACATGCCTAGCCCGGCAATCCGGAAAAGGCTATCCGGGATGGGCCAAGACATGTCTTGTCTCTGGCAGGGGGACAATGATGGTTCAGGACGGCGCCTGCTGTCCTTATCGAGATGATGACGTAGGGGCTATGGAGGATAGCGCGGCGACTAGCTCGCACTAGCCGGTGACGACATGCCGGTTAGGCCTGTCCGGTGGGGCCAAACCGATTAAGGGTTTCCGGCCCTCCTGGCCGGAACTCTATAAAAGGCGCCATAACTGCTTCTGTGGAGAGGGGACCAACTTGGGAGCCAAAGCTATAGTTGCATTCACTCCTAGAGCATTTACTTCTTCGCACCTTGAGTTCATCTAGTTCTTTGTACTCTTCGCGTTGAGAGATCGAGCAGCAAGTTGTAGCCCTTGTACCACAGTTATATAGAGAAGAAAGGCAGGAGTAGGGGTGTTACCTCCTCACGAGGGCCCTGAACCTGGGTACATCGTGTGTGTGTTGTGTGCCTTCGTGCCTTTGTTCTTATTTGTTAGATCTTCCCTATATCGTTTTGCTATTGTTTCTAGTTTTTGGGAGATCTCGGTTATACCGGGATCCTCCTCGTGTGGGCTATTCAGCTCGCTATACCTCCCCGGATCCACCAACGTCCATCGGCCCCACACATTAGCCATCCTATGGCATCTGCCGTGACCCCACCACGACAGTTGGCGCCCACCGTGGGGCCGACGGAGGCGTTGGCTGGTGTACCCATCCGGACGGGTTCCCCCGCTCATTTCGACATTCGGGTTCTCTCTGGCCTGGTCGTAAGGCTAGGGGAGATGGACTTCGTCAGCGACAACGCAGGATGCTTCCGGAACAGGCCATTTCCGGTGAACGGATGTCTCATTGACTTTGGTGGTTTTACCACCTACGTCGCCACCGAGGTTGTCTGTAGCTACCCGGACATGGTCCTGGAAGCTGAGGACCCTCCCATGCTCTGCGCTGCTCGGGGTCTGCGTGTCGGTCGCCCCCCGAGTTCCGTCGCGGTGATGATGGTCGGGGCAACCGAGGAGGAGTACCAGGACGCTGACGGCGATACCGGAAGCGGCCACATCCGTTTGGCCAAACCTCCTCAGGAAAGGGGTTCGGCCCGGGATGGTGATCCACAACCGTCCCAGCCACGACGTCGCCCGGATCCCCTCTCGGGTCTAGTGGCCAAATTGGCTGTACCCGTAGCCGCTGAAGCGGATACCCAGGCCACCTCGGCTGAGTTGGAGGAGCAGCGGAGGTTGCTACTCGCCGAAGCACAGGAGATCGCCGAGATCCGACGCGAACTCAATGCCAGTCTCTGGGAGTACAATGCAGCTCACGGATTCCTCAAGATCGACTCCCGGGACAAGCGCATTGCGGAGCTGCGCAAGAAGGGAAGAATGGTGAATGACGAGCTGGCAGGTGGAGCCACCACCAGTCAGACGGGAAGCCGGATCTCGGCGGGGAAGCCGGTGTACAGCTCACCGGCGAAAACTCTGAGAGCTGCCGAGGCCGCCATGGCAGAGTTGGTAGGGTTATCCGGTGAGGCCCTACGCAAGCAGCAGGAGCGTAAACGAGTTGGTAATCGAGGTCAACCGTCAGAATCAGGCCTTCAAGAAGAAGAACCCCGGGGCAGGATCTCAAGTGCACTCAGCTAGACCCAATAGCCAGAAATCGGACGGGGAGGCCTCGTCCCCACATCCGAGCAAAAGCAAGAGCTGGAGCCGGAGTCGAGGTTCCGGTAAGAACAAGCAGCTACAGACCTATGATCCGGCCTTCGCCGGTATCCAGCAAGCTGGGCAACGTAACTCAGGGCAGGCGGGAAGTACCCGTGAGGACGGTAACCGGGGTGTAGGAAACAATAACCCGGCCGGCCGTGGTAATCCACCCCGGAATCCCCCTCATGTTCAGGGAAACCCACAAAGGGAGGTCGCCTCTGTTCCACAGCAAGCTGTGATCCCGGCGCAGGACAGGCTAAACGATGGCAACTCGAGACTGCAGCAGCTCGAATATCAGCCTGACGAGAACCCTTTGGGATCTCGTATAGGGACCAGGCAGCTGAATCCGGCAGATGCCAGATTCCGGCTCGACCGGATTCACCAATCTGAGCTAGTGGAAGAGCAAGGGCCTCCGGGACCTGCATGCTTTGGACCCCGGATCATGCGGGAGCCACCTGTTCGGAATTTTCAGCTCAACAGGGGAGCCAAGACCTATGACGGCAGCAAGAAGCCGGAGGACTGGCTAACCGACTATGTAACTGCAGTAAGCATAGCCGGTGGAAACAGACGATGGGCGGTACGTTACATACCACAGATGTTGGAAGGACCAGCCCGAATCTGGTTGAACAACCTGAGAACTGGCAACATAGACTGCTGGTTAGATTTTGAGGAGGCATTCATCAGCAACTTCACCAGCACGTACAAAAGGCCAAACAGGCCTCAGCAGCTCGCCATCTGTAGGCAAAGGAGTAACGAGACTGACCGGGAGTATCTTACCCGGTGGAGCAATATTCACAATTCTTGCGAAGGGGTGGTAGAGGCGCAGGCAATCTCCTGGTTTGCACAAGGATGCCGACATGGCTCAATGCTGTGGCAGAAGTTGCAGAGAAAGATGCCAACAACCTTGGCAGAAACCATGCGCATCGCCGATACCTACACGCTTGGAGATCCCATGCAACCCCTAGTGGATGTCGGTGACTCCAGCAGGAGGAATGCGGGACCTCAGCGTTCGGGACCGAGCAGGAGCCATGATCGCCAAGATTTTGGCCAGAAAAGGAATCACCCCGAGTACCACCATGCCGCACAGCACGCCGCAGCGGTGACCCGGGAGCCAGAGGATGCCGGCAACAGCCAGCGACAAAAGACGAATGGCCCGACTTGGGGTCAGAGTCAGGAGGTGCAAAAGACCTGGGTGGAACAAAAGAAGCCCCTGACATATGAGGAGATGCTGAACAAGCCATGCTGCTACCATACTCTGGAGGCCAACAAGCCAGCAAACCACTCTACTCGGCAATGCAGTTGGTACCAGCGCACATTGCAGGAAGGCAGCTCGGGAGCTGTTCGACCGAGTGCTCCGGCATCTCGGCCCAACATTCCGAGACCCCCTCCTCCGATGTCGGGGGCTAATGCTATCCGGATCAACCCACCTCCGCGAGGACCCCCGCCTCGGCCAGTAAATACGGTGCACACCCGGAATGACAACGGTGCAGGCCCCAGTAACCAAGCCGGACAGCAGCAGGGCAACTACCGGGAGGCACATCAAAGTTATGTGGTTTTCGTAACCGAACCCACTGACCGGAGAAGTGTGCGGCAGCGTGCCCTGGAGGTGAATGCTGTGATCCCGGCGGTGCCCAAGTTCTTGCACTGGTCCGAGATGGAGATCACGTGGATCCGGAACGATCATCCCAGGGTTATGCCTAAGCCGGGGGCGTATGCCTTGGTGGTGGACCCAACTTTTGTCGGACCCAACCTCAATGTCCGCTTCAGCCGGGTTCTGATCGACAGTGGCAGTGCCATTAACATCATGTACAAGGACACGATGCTGAAGCTGGGGGTGTCCATGAACACCTTGCTGCCTACCGAGACAACCTTCCACGGCATTGTGCCCGGAGTCTCTTGCTCACCCATGGGAAAAATCTGGGTTGAGGTGCTATTCGGAACTCGGGAGAACTGCCGAACCGAGAGCTTGGAGTTCGAGGTCGTGGACCTCGAAAGCCCATATCACGCACTAATCGGCAGGCCAGCTCTGGCCAAGTTCATGATCTCAACTCACATGGGCTACCTGAAGATGAAGATGCCGGGACCTAACGGCGTAATCACCATCTCGGGAGACCACAAGCGCTCCATGGAGTGTGCCTCGGCGGGGTCATGCTTAGCTGAATCCCTGGTGATCGCAGAAGAGAAGAAGAGGATCCAGCAGGTGGTGGCAATGACCAAGACCTCCCAACTCGGAATGCCCGGGATGGTGAACCCGGAGCAGGGTGCGTCATTTCAGCCCCCCAAGGAGACCAAGAAGGTGGGTGTGGACCCCAGCAACCCGGAGCGCCAAGTTATCATTGGCAGCAACCTGGACAGCAAATAGGAAGGCGAGCTCGTCGACTTCCTCCGTGAGAATCGGGATGCTTTTGCGTGGTCGAGTGACGATCTGCAAGGTGTCCCGAGGGAGTTGGCTGAGCACTCTCTATTTGTTAGACCGGATGCGAAGCCGGTGAAGCAACCAACTAGGCGCCTCTCGGATGAAAGAAGAGCTGCCGTCATGGAGCATCTGGCTATACTGCTGGCGGCTGGGTTCATAATGGAAGTGTTGCACCCGGATTGGATATCGAATCCGGTCTTGGTGGAGAAGAAAAAGGATGATCCCCTCCTGCTTAAGGTGTGGCGCATGTGCATCGACTTCACCAACCTCAACAAAGCATGCCCGAAGGACCCCTTTCCACTTCCCCAGATAGATCAAGTGATAGATTCCACTGCCGGGAGTGAGCTCTTGACTTTTTTAGATGCCTATTCTGGTTTTCACCAGATACCTTTGAATCCGGATGATCAATTGAAAACTGCTTTTATTACCCCTTATGGGGCTTATTGCTATCGTGTCATGACTTTCGGTTTGAGGAATGCTGGTGCTACATACCAGAGGTGCATGCAGAAATGTTTGCATGACCAGATAGGCCGGAATGCCGAGGTCTACGTCGATGACATAGTCATAAAGACAAAAGAAAAAGCCTCACTAATAGATGATCTGAGGGAAACAGTTAAAAACTTAAGAAGATTCCGGATGAAATTGAACCCGGATAAGTGCACATTTGGGGTTCCGGCGGGGAAATTACTCGGTTTCCTCATCTCAAGCCGGGGAATCGAGGTCAAACCGGGTAAAATTCGTGCTATCGAGAGCATGAAATTGCCCGTGCGTCTCAAAGATGTACAAAAGTTCACCGGGTGTCTTGCATCCCTAAGTCGGTTTGTGAGTCGACTTGGGGAGAAGGCCTTGGCCCTGTACCAACTGATGAAGAAGAGCAAAACATTTGTTTGGACCCCGCAGGCTGACGCGGCGTTCAACGATTTGAAGAGAATGCTCTCAACAGCACCCGTGTTGGCATCCCCATTACCCAAGGAACCTATGCTGTTGTATATTGCTGCAACCAACCGAGTAGTCAGTGTGGCAATGGTGGTAGAAAGGGAGGAAGGAGGCAAACTGGTACAGAGGCCGGTGTATTACCTCAGTGAGGTGATCTCGGAATCCAAGCAGAACTACCCGCACTACCAGAAAATGGCGTATGGGGTGTACATGGCAGTAACCAAGCTCAAGCACTACTTTTAGGAACACCCGATCACAGTGGTATGCGAAGCTCCTCTGGCCGAGATCATCGGTTGCAAGGACGCTAGCGGCCGGGTAGCCAAATGGGCCATCCAGTTGTCTCCATACGCTCCGGCGTATGAGAGACGAGATGCCATCAAGTCGCAGGCGTTGCCGGACTTTTTGGTAGACTAGGCCGAGATGCAGTATGAACCTCCGATGCCGGATTACAATTTCTGGAGGATGCATTTCGATGGCTCAAAGGCTAAGATCGGATTGGTTGCCGGAGTGGTACTCACTTCCCCGAAACAAGATATACTGAAGTATGTGCTGCAAATCCATTTTCGGGCATCCAACAATGTCGAGGAATATGAGGCCTTGGTTCATGGACTGAACATCGCCAAGGAGATCGGCATCCGCCAGATAGAGTGTTTCGGTGACTCCGACCTCGTAGTGCAACAGGTGTCGGGGAATTGGGATGCCCTCGATGCAAACATGGCCTTATACAGGTTTCATGTGCAGAAAATATCCGGATTTTTTGAAGGATGCGAGTTCAAGCATATACCCAGAGGAGAAAACGAGGCAGCGGATGTCTTGTCCAAGTTAGGATCGTCTCGGGATGCCATCCCACCCGGGATAGCTCTGGAGCATTTGAGGAAGCCATCTATTCAACCCTCACCCGAGTCGGATTCTATCTTCATCCCCAAGGAGCCTGGTGCAGATGCAGTACCCATGGAAGTAGATGTCGGGAGCAACACATCGATCCCGGGGACTGCATCAGAGTGCTCAGAGAGGCAAAGAAAGATGATGATGGAGGTGATGTCGGCAGAGCCAATGGACATAGACGCTCCCGTGTTCCCGGTTCGACCTGTCCCGGAATGGGCACAACCCACCATGGCTTACGTCTTGGAAGGAACTCTACCAGAGAATGAAATGGAAGCCCGGCAGATAATGCGAAGGTCAAAAGCATACACCGTCATCAATCAAGAGTTATACAAGAGGAGTGTCACTGAGGTACTCCAGAGGTGTGTAGAACCGGCAGAAGGACAAGAGATGCTACTGGAAATACATCAGGGGGAATGTGGACATCATGCATCATCCCGGGCCCTGGTGGCAAAAGTGTTCCGGCATGGGTTCTACTGGCCCACTGCATTACAGCAAGCAGAAGATATTGTCCGGAAGTGTGGAGGATGCCAGAGGTTTGCTCACCGGATACACATGCCGGCGTCAGCACTGAAAACAATCCCTATCACTTGGCCATTCGCAGTTTGGTGTTTGGATATGGTCGGTCAGTTCAAGCCGGCAAGAGGCAATATGACACACATACTGGTTATGGTGGACAAGTTCACCAAGTGGATAGAGGTCAAGCCAATCCGGAAGTGTGATGGACACACCGCTGTGCAATTCCTGAAAGACATCATCTTGAGATACGGGTACCCGCACAGCATTATCACGGATAATGGCACCAACTTTGCTGTGGGGGAATTCACTCGATTTTGTGCTGAGAAGGGAATCCGGCTGGATGTAGCATCAGTTGCACACCCGGAAGCAAATGGACAAGTCGAAAGAGCAAACGCCTTAGTCTTAGCCGGCATCAAAGCTCGTTTGATCGAACCACTGTTGAGAACTCCCGGATGCTGGATAGAGGAGTTACCGGTGGTTTTGTGGGGTCTCTGGACTACACCGAACAGATCTACCGGGTACACGCCATTTTTCATGGTATACGGTGCCGAGGCAGTACTCCCGACCGACATACAATATGATGCCCCGAGAGTGACAATGTTCACCGAGACCGAGGCAAAGGAGGCCCGAGAAGATGATGTTGATTTACTCGAAGAGGCAAGAGAATTGGCACTGTCTCGGTCTGCAATTTATCAGCAAAATCTCCGTCGCTATCATAGCCGGAAAGTGCACCCGAGGGTGTTCCGAGAAGGGGATCTTGTGCTGAGGCTCATCCAACGCACGGCCGGAATGCATAAATTGTCACCTCCATGGGAGGGACCTTTTGTGATTAGCAGGGCATTGCACAATGACTCTTATTACCTTGTAGATGCACAGGAGGCTAGGAAAGGTGTAATGGACAAATCCGGTGAGGAAACCAAGCGTCCATGGAATGTAGCACTACTTCGCCCCTTTTACACATAAAGGGCTCAGTGTATGTTGTATCTCAGTTTTCAGTATTAATGGAAGTAAGGCACCCCGGGAGGAACCCGGGGACTGCCTGGTTATGTGCATATTTTATTTTTATTTTTGTCAAGTTCATTTGATGTTTGTTACCGGCATCTCGGGAAGGAACCCGGGGACTGCCGGATAACTCTCTTCTGTTTTATTTGTATGCCGGGAAAGTTCCGAGTTCGATTCTCAAAGTCAGAGTAATGTATGTCATATGAATTCATCTTGTTACTCGACTGACGCACACCGAAATGGTAGTCAAGAGCAAAGAGAATCAAAGGTGGGGAACACGAAAATGGTCTCGGGGACTCGGAGCAGGAACTTGTCCGGCATACCTGTTTTTTACTAACTCAGTTATTTTTTATGTCGGGAATTCGGTTAGCCGGAACTCGGATTGTTTTAAGTAATGTATGCCGTATGTGGAGTTTTGTGACTCGACTGTCGAACGCCGAAATGGTAGACAAGAGCAGAAATTACCTAAGTACGGTAAACATGAAAAGCAACTCGGGGACTCATAACAGAATAAATTGACATAAGTTGTTCGGATAGATAATTCAGTACGAAGCGAAAATATTAAATAGTGTATGTTACATCTTGCACCCGGCATCCCGGGGATTTAACGAGTCTACTCTTGAGTATTGCTAAGTAATAGGAGAAGTCGGCTTCTCGGCGGAGACATCAACAGAAGGAGCGACCCCGGGAGCAGCATCAGCAGGAGCAGCAGTCCCGGTGGCATCAGCAGGAGCGGCAGTCCCGGTGGCAGCAGCGGGAGTAGCGGTCTCGGGAGAAGCAGCAGGAGCAGCTTCGGCTTCAGTTCCGGCAGCGGTACTCGGGACGTCGGGGCGCACCTCGGTCTGGAAGGCCTCGGGTCTCGGCGAAGTCGTAGCATCCCGGGGAACCACGGTCTCGGGCGCAGCACCGGAGGCAACGTCATCTTCTTCCGGGGTCTCGTCATCCGTGTCGCCGGTCGCGCCGGTTTCTTCGTCATCCTCATAGTCTGATTCGGAATCAGAAGGAACGACGCTGGCGGTGATGGCGCGGATGCTGGACCACGAGGCGATGCGATGCGCCACCTCTTGTCGGCGCTGGACCTTTGCCGGATCGCTGCACCACGGCGAAATCGTCCGTAGGCGCTGGATCGCCTCCATATCAAGACCTTCGTACCAGCTAAGTACTTGGGTCAAGACCTGGTCGGCACCAGCACGCGCACCGGAGCGCTTCCAAGCGTGGATGCACCTCCCGGCACACCGGAGTGCGCTCGCGAGTTCGGCAACCGAAAGCGTCACGCGGATACTCGGCCACAGTGCGTCGTGGACGTGGATCGCAGCGCTGAGCAGCTCCGTCCCGATAGACCGAAGAGGCACTATCCGGGCCTTCAGGGCGGTGAGGTGATCCTCGATGTCCCAGTCATCCGAGACAGGGCCCTTCCCGCCACGCTTCTCTCGGGCGGCAGCAACAGCAAGGGCGGCAGCCTCGCGGGAGTGCTCGAATTCCCCTTTAAAAAGAAGAGCTGTCAAGCGGCTAGGTCATAAGAAAAGCAACAACAAAGAAAGAAAGCAACGAGAGAAGGGGGATGTCGGTCCACTTACTGTTAAGATCCCGGTTCAGTACAGTGAGCTCGGAGAGCCAAGTATCGGACCGTGACCGGAGGAGAGCCAGCCCGGTCTCGGCAAGATGCGCGCGCTCCTCGGAATGGTCCAAGGTTTCCTTTTGTTTCTTCGTCGCCTCGATGAAGCGCGTCTTCATCTCGGTCGCAGCAGCCTTGACTTTTTCGAGCTCGCTGTTGAGTCGCGCGATCTCGGCTTGCGCGGTGGCAAGTGCGGCCTTCTGGTCTACCGAAACCTTGCGCGCGGCATCTCGCTCCTCCCGGAGACGCCCCTCGCACTTCTTGGACTGACCGAGGTCAGCAAGAACTCGGTTGAAGATGCTGCAGCGTTTCTTGCTGCATTCCTGAAATCAAGACAAAGGAGTTAGTCTGGGAAAATATGTAAGGAAATCAGGAGAGTCCGAGATCTGTAGCACATAAAAGCTACCCGGTTGGGAGGATCTCGGGGACTCGGTCTCCGAGTCCTGAAATTTTCTCTAAGATTGGAGCCTAGTGATCTGCTATTCGGTGGAATCTAGAGCACTAAGCACCAATCTCGGGGACTAGTGGTGGTGGAAGGAACAAATATTTTTTGATGAAAGAAAGAGAACAAACTTACCTCGGTCACCCGAGTAACATCCAGCGCGGCCACCTGGAGAGCGTGCAGAGCTTGAGCGTTGCGGCTTGGGCCTGCAGCGTGCAGGTCTCCCGCGGTCTCGGAGGCGTCGGCGGCAATCCAGGCCTAGTTGTATTCATCAACAACGTGTATGCCGGAGCCGCCGGGTGCGCGGGTAGCGAGAGCGTCCCGGGATCCTGAAGGCACAAAGGAGCTGACGGTCGCTCGCAACATCCGCAAGGCGGCAGTAGGGATCTCGGCGGGAGGCGGTGGTAACGGTGAAAACGTACCCGTGCGCAGCACCAAGTCTTGGGCCGAGGATGTCGGGGCAGCTGCAGGCTTGGCAGAAGTTGTTTTCTGCCCAACAACCTTGGGGCGCGACTTCGCGACAGGTTGATCAGCTGGCCGGGAGGAGGCTGCGGGCCGTTTCTCCGGGGCAGTCTTGTCCGAGGCTTGCCGGGAGGGACCGCTTGGCACGGACTGCCGGGGAGGGCTCAAGATCTCCGCCTCAAGCCTGGGCACCCGGCGCGGACTTTCCGGAAGAAGAATGTCTCCCGAGGTGGTCGTGGCCTGCACCAGGGTCTCGTCGATCACCGGGCGAGCATCCGGAGTCACAACGGTAGCCGGTGCGGCACCGGAGGCAGCAGACTCGCTTCCTCGAGTAGAAGGGCGAGGAGGAGAAGGGGAAGCCCGAGCCGGGCTGGGAGTCCGAGTTCCGGGAGGAGGAGGAATAGCAGGTGACGGGAGGTCGAGTGCGTCCCTGAAAGAAAATATCTCAGTAATAATTTGTGGAGAAGGCAAAATCATGTGGCATAAGGCAAGGAGAATGTACCCGGAATCCACAGTGGGAGGGCCCCTCTTCCGGCGCCGAGGAGGCTTCTCGGCCGTTTTTTTATTCGGCTTGCTCCTCTTGGGGGGGTTGCCGGAGTTATCGGCAGCCTCGGTGTCGGAAGCCGCGCGCTTCCGGCTCTCGGCGCGTTTGGTCCCGGCCGTCGGCTTCGGAACCACTGCTGAGGCCCAGTTGAGAGGGAGAGCGTCAATCACATCGAGAATTTGGCAGTCAATCTCATCCTCATCATCCGAAGAAATGGAAACTGCCTCTGAGGTTGAAGGGTTACCCGGGGCAGCATCTTTGACTAGAGGAATGGCGAGATGGTCCTCGCCGTCGGGGTCCTTTCTCGGCATCTTAGCCGGCACCGGGATGTTCGGCACGAAATTCCCGTTGGCGTGGACTGCGTCCTCCTCGGCTTGCCGCTCGAATAACTGCGCAAACAAATCACCACATGATATCCATGTCGGTTTCCAGCAGAACGCGGGTGCGAATGCAATTGTACGAAAGACAGACAGGAGCACCTGTTTTAATGGTTTTTTCCGGGATCCCCCAATGACACCCCAAACATACTCATCCGACATCTTCGTCCGAGCAATAGCTCGGACACGTCGGACGACCGCGGGACGGTCCAGAGGGAAAATACTGGTCTTGGTGGGATCATAGCTCCCATCCATATGGCACATCTTGTGCACTCGGGTTTGCAGAGGGCAGACGCGGCGGATAATGAAGCAGCACAAGAGATCGTCGCCGGTCATCTTGTTGGTCAGCGCCGCGAGGACGTCGTGCATGCACTTGACCTCTTCGGTGTCGGGGAACCGTTTCCAGAGATTGAACTTGCGGGGAGGACCAATGACGAACTCCGGCAAATTTATGAAATCCGGATTCAAGGATCCCGGACCATCTCCCGAGTTCTTCCGGTTCTTCACGTAGAAGAAGTTGCGCTGCCACTTCCGGCAGGATTCTAGTCCTTTGACTATAGGGAATCCGGAGTCAGCACGAGGGATGATGGTGGCCGCTCCGCAATCGACCAAGTCTTTTACTTTCTGATCCGGGTTGGGGATGACTTGGCGACGAAGGATGAAATACCTGGCCCAAAGATCCAGTAAGGGCCACACGCCGAGATATGCTTCCGCATAGGTGGTGAAGATCGAAAGCATCATAATGGCGTTAGCTGGGAGGTGATGCGGTTGGAGGCTGTAGGTGTCGAGGAAGTCGCGGAAGAAGGGACTAGCCGGAAGCCCAAACCCACGCTCGAAATGCGTAAGGAATACAACGTATTCCCCGGGTTGGGGTTCCGGCTGAACCTCGTCCTCCGGAAGACGGCTCTCAACTTCTGGCGGAATCCGGTGGGTCCGGTACAGCCAGTCCAGGTCCCATTGTTTGGTCTCGGATCCATCCCAGCACCCCCGGATACTTTCTTCACCCATGTCGGAGAAGACCGCAGATGTATCCGGGCTATTCTGCAGGCGCAGCGGCGGTTAGTCGGAATTAGTCTACCGGGAGCTAAGATGCCGGATCGCAAACTTCTAAACACAACCGGGTTCCTGGCGAATGAGATCTACCGTGTGCTAGAAAATCAAAACAAAAAGGAGGAAAATAGGTTCGGGCTAAACTTAAACGACGCAAAATGCGAGCAAAAGGCATAAGTCCTACAACGACTAGCATCACCGCCGTGCACCCCGTGCGTGCCGCTCGAGTCGCGCTCACCGGTGGCGGCTCAACCGCGTGTGTGTTAGGGCACGGCCGAAGGCGAGATAGCATCCTACTGGAGAAGATCATCGGGGAAGAGAGAGCAACTCACCGGAGAAGAGGAGGTCGATGACGCGCGAGAGGAACGGCGGCGTTCGGGCTCCGGCTCCGGCGAACATCGAGGATGGCGAAGTTCGGGCGGCGGGCACGGCTGCGGCGGTGTGCTCGAGACGGCGGTGGCGAAGAAGCGAAGGGGAGGAAGAAGAAGAGGAGACCGTTCCGGTCCCCTATTTATGGGGGGGGATTCCGGAGCAGTTTCCAATTTTCCCGCCCACGATCTCCACGATCGTGGGTGGGATCCATTTTGTGCAGCGCGACACGTGGCGCTAGCCGGAGCGCCCGATCCGGCCACACCAAGGGTCACACGGCCCCAACGGTTGGGCTCCGGATCGGCTGCGGCTCCCGGCGCGGGAACCCAAGCGACGGCGTGCTCGGGCAGAAGCACTCGAGTGCGTTTCTGGCCAGACGGGACGTCGGGTGGGGCCCAGCTCGAGATCTCGAGTTCGATACGGAGCCAACGGTCAAGATTCACTGAGACTGCGTTATCCGGTTGCAGGCTTCGCCTCCCGGTTAAAACAGTCTCGGTAAGAAGGTCTCGGGAGAAATCAATCTCGGCAAGAAAACGGAGGATGATGTCATGTGTTCTCGGAAGATATTTGTTATTTAAAGCTGATCCCGCACATCATCCGAGGTCGTTGTGCAGCACCAGCTTCGGGGACTAGTGTCGGGCGGCTGCCCCCCGGGTAGGGACAGATCCCGGAATAATTCAGTAAGGTGCCAACAGTACTTGACCTTTGGCGAGAGCAAGGGACACCTCCTGGTGTGCTGAAAGGGCAACTTGACCCTTGAGCACTGGTAGAGTGCAAAGTGCCTCCTGGCAGGCGCAAGGGTCAGCTCTAGCAACTATAAATAGACACCCCCGGCCTTCACAATGGCAGCACAAGCATCAGCGGGTGGTTCCTCTAAGAACTAGCTTCTCGAAGATGTCTTTGCTGATAGGCTAAGACATCTTCGGGAGGCTAGGCCTAGAGATACTCATCCTGAGACGAACTCGGGCGCCTCCGGAAAGGATCTCAGATCTCGGGCTCCGAGGAGACTCCTGGAAGGAGGTGTACTCGGTTTTACCGGATAGATGGTCCGGGTAAGTGCTAACCGAAATGTATGTCTTGGTCTTGATCTTATGTAGGAGAGGCTCACAGTGGCAAGCGAGGAGGTAGCCGGCATGAGGGATCCCGGTAGGCCGTCAACGGTCTATAGCAGGTTTTCCCGTCTGTTGCGGGGGGAAGTACCATTCCGCCTGACACGGAAGCATGGTCACCTCCCGCCTGACACGGGAGCGCGTCAGCCGGTACGACCGCGGTACGACAAGACCTGACATGCCTAGCCCGGCAATCCGGAAAAGGATATCCGGGATGGGCCAAGATATGTCTTGTCTCTGGCAGGGGGACAATGATGGTTCAGGACGGCGCCTGCTGTCCTTATCGAGATGATGACGCAGGGGCTATGCCGGATAGCGCGGCGACTAGCTCGCACTAGCCGGTGACGACATGCCGGTTAGGCCTGTCCGGTGGGGCCAAGCCGATTTAGGGTTTCTGGCCCTCCTGGCCGGAACTCTATAAAAGGCGCCATAACTGCTTCTGTGGAGAGGGGACCAACTTGGGAGCCAAAGCTATAGTTGCATTCACTCCTAGAGCATTTACTTCTTCACACCTTGAGTTCATCTAGTTCTTTGTACTCTTCTCGTTGAGAGATCGAGCAACAAGTTGTAGCCCTTGTACCACAGTTATATAGAGAAGAAAGGCAGGAGTAGGGGTGTTACCTCCTCACGAGGGCCCTGAACCTGGGTACATCGTGTGTGTGTTGTGTGCCTTCGTGCCTTCGTGCCTTTGTTCTTATTTGTTAGATCTTCCCTATATCGTTTTGCTGTTGTTTCTAGTTTTTGGGAGATCTCGGTTATACCGGGATCCTCCTCGTGTGGGCTATTCAGCTCGCTATCCCTCCCCGGATCCACCAACGTCCATCGGCCCCACACATTAGCCATCATATGGCATCTGCCGTGACCCCACCACGACAAATTGCACAAGAAAGATACCAATTGAAATCCACTGGAAGGATACCAATTGCAAAAGGGGGAAAGCATTCACAAAGAAGCAAGCAATCAAGGGATCCAAAAACCAATTGAGCACAAGAAGATGTTATGATAAGATCAACCAAGTGTTCTAAAAATCAAGAGGGAACTCCCCAAGGTACATGCACAATGAAAAAGATTTGTATTTCAATATGGTGTGCATAACATGGAGTCCTCGCTCCCTCCTAGATAATTTTGAACACAAAAAGGTGCAAGATTGAATAGTTAAGAAAATAAGTATACCTTGCAACAAACAAATGTTGAGCAATAAAGAGAAAGAAGTGACAAAACGAAGACTTGCTCAAACGAGAAAGAATGGGTGTGTCATGAAAATATATTTTAGGAGACTAAACAAGGATGTGCCTAAGCATCACCATAGTCCTTCAAATTATGAGGCACATAGTGCATATCATGTATTTCGTAAACAAGCACACCCAAGAGGATAAATCAAATAGGATCACAAGCTTATTAAGAGGCAATGTGAAACCAATAGAAAAACAAAGCTTGTGCCATTTAGAGATCACCAAAGAATCAAGAAAGTAATAAAAGGTGATCACTAAAGATTTTGAATACCAATTAAATATGTAACTACCCTCATGTGTATAAGTTTCTAAGTGGACACTAAGTCCACAAAGAAACATGCACACACAATGTAGGTACAAGTTAACGCGCGTGGTATCCAAAAGGAAGTCATAAATACACCAATAAGAATTTTTGCTTGAAAGCAAAGCATATAGTTCAAATTATTCTTAGAGGGTATAGATGAACTTCCAACACCAAGTTCTCAAAGCATCACAAATACCCACATAGGATAAGTGATAGTTGGGATACTTTGAGACACAAAACAAATATCACATAAGGCAAATGATTTATGAGAATTCATCAATATTGCATATGAGAGACTTTGAAATGAATTAGCTAGATTAACATATTGGGGATCGGTGAATCATGAAGACGATTATATAAATCCCCTTTGATGTGTAATCATCCCGGCTTACTCACAATAGCAATGAAGATATTTTGAAAAAAACTTTGCAAAAATCATATCAAATGCAACTTACAGAAACTCATGCCAAAGAACAACCTACACAAGGTTGAGAGCTAGAAGTAAATGCATGAGTTAGATACTTGTTACCGAGATAGCATTGACGGTGTAGAAGATGAGAGTTCACAATCATCCAAGCTTGGCTCCAAGAAGCACATGGTGAAGACATCTTTAAAAAGAGGCAAACTTCCAATGCATCTCCCATGTACCTAAAACAAATCAAGTACACAATGGTACCCAAACTAATTGGTTCCAACGTAGTTAGTCCAACTACAATACATAGGACAAACTCCACATAAATATGTGCATATTGATATGAAATAGAATTTCATGCACATCTTAGCCATTTAGGATTTGACGGAGTTTATCCTATATATTGGATCAACGAAAGTAAACATGCCATAAGATATACATATAGTAAATATGCATGCACAAAACTTTCAAGAACCAAGCGAGATACAATTTGGACAAAACATCAATTAAATCAAGAAGCTACACAAAAGTGTGGCAGGAGAAGGATTTGTCCTCATTGTATCAAAATACTCAAACCAACACATGATTGGAGAAACCAATTTGAAAAGATATCAAATGAAATCAAGGTCAAGGCTAAACCAATGAGCATAAGAAATAAATCAAACAAGCATGCTCGAAGGTTTATCTCATCCAAAAAGGTAGACTAGGAACCATGGGATGAGATAGCCAACTCCACAAAGAAGAGTAAGGTTTCAACAAATAAACCAAGCCCTCTACAATTTTCATGATGGCACAAAGTACCAAGACGAAAAATGTTTGTCTTTCAAAGAGACATGTCATCGGGAACACACACCAATTGAAGACAACTAATGTTGAATAACATATAGGATTGCTCCCCAAGATTTGTGCATTACTTATGATCTTGTATTTGAATACAAAATGCACAAAAATGGGATCATCACTTTTCATATATATTGTTAACCATTTAGTCATGTTCAAGAAGAGCAATAAGATACAAAACCAATTTAAAAACCAATTTAAAGAATAGTGTTCTAAAGAGTATAGAGTAGCTTCCCCATGATTAGTGCATTTTTAAGATCTTTTATGTAAATACAAAATGCACACAAGTGGGATCATTACCCTCCATATATCTTTTTGAACACAAAGTTCAAGAAAATCAATAAGACCCGATAACAATTAAAAGGATGATGTTCTACTCAATGTAGGATAGCTCCCCCAAGAATAGGGCATTACTTAAAATTAAGTCTTCAAATGTAAATGCACAACAATGGGATCCTTGCTTTTCCTTTCTAACGAAAGCACAACACAAATTATGAGTAGAGCAACAAAAAGATCCAAATGAAGCAAAGAAGACAAATGGGTGGTTAAATCAAAACAAAGCTTGGCGATAAAGATAAGACAATTTATTAACAATAGCCAATGTAAATATGATCAATAATTTTACCACAAATATAATTATCACTTGTCAAAGACAATGATTGTATGGAGATATTTCTCGGTGGTATTTGACATATATGTATTCAAGATCATATTCACAAAACATAAGCATGTGGCAAAATAAACGAATTGAAAAACATGTTTATCATGATATTCTTGATGACTTCACATATTCAATGATCATTCTAAGCATCAAGAAACTTTCTCACAAACAAGATACCAAAAGATGGTTGATCAAAATGCATTTAAGCAAATATGGAACTTGTTTGAGTACCATGTCACCTAGGAACAAGATAATCAACAATATCAACTCTAGGTGACACTACCTCTCATGTTTACATTTTCTAGGCTTGTAATATGCACATAGCTTATTACTCCCCCATAATGTGATAATCCATTCTTTGTAACAAGAGGCAAAAGAAATCCAACAAGAGATAATTAATGGACATTAGAATTTGAATTTCTCATGAGTAAGACATACCACAAAGAGAGTAGATAATATTGAAATATAACTACTAAGTGGTATTCCTCATGAATGCACATTTTAAGGGGGTGAGTTACCAAAAAGCACATCACTCCCCCAAAATGGGATAGTCCATTAAAAATCCCTAAAGAGAGCCAATTAAGATAAAAACAAATAGACAAGAGGCTCAAACATACATGGTGTGCAAACCAACATACACAAGCTTGATTACTCAACATAAGTAAGTAGAGTGCACAACACATATGAAACACTAGTAAGGCACAAAACCAAACACATGTAAGGGTGCAAGTAACTTTCAATGTATACATATGAATTAGATACAAGCTACCGCAAGGAGGAGCATTAGATATATGCTAAGACAATATAATCCAATTGACTTGACTTGAGAGAATATGAGTGATGAAGATCCCTTAATTCTTCATGATGTAGTCAAGTCTCCAATGTCCTCCGTTTACACCTATTGATCAAGTTTGAGCTTGTTGGTCCCCAACTAAGTTGGGTCCTAAGAGGTTAGTCACAATAGGTTTGGCTACCCAAATGGTTCTTTTCTTGACACCACTTTGAGTACCAATAAATTTGGCAAACACATTGAAAACCTTATCCTTCCGAAGAGAATGAACATTATCGATAGTAGGAGGGTTGGATAAGGTACCATGAGTGCATGAAGAAGCAAAGTGATCATTCCCACGACATTTGTAGCAAAGGCGGCTTTTACCTTTCTTCTTGGGAAGGGAAGGTTCTTCAACTTGGGAAGCTTGAGTTTGAACTTGAGGTTGCTTCCCTTGTTGCTTCTCACCAAGAGGCTTCTTCTTCAAAGGGCAAGATCTCACATGGTGCCCTTCAACCTTGCACTTGAAGCACACAATCTTGGCCGAATCAATAACTTGTTCTTGGCCCTTCTTCTTGATGAACTTGTGCTTCTTCTTGACATTGGACTTGTTCTTGTTATTGGAGTAGAATCCAAGTCCACTCTTGTCATGAGGAATTTGTTGCACTCTCAACATGTCGTCGAGGGTGGACTTCCCTTCATGACACTTCTTCAAGTTTCTCTTTAAAGAAGTGACTTGTGCCTTGAGCTCTTTGAGTTCCTCTATATGGTTAGTTTCAACACAAATACTAGAGGAAGTAGATGCTACATTGTTAGAGCAACAAGGCAAGGAATGTAATTCATCACAAGATTTAGCAATGGTATGTGATGTAGAATTACTAGTACTAGCACATTGCAATAAAGCATTAGTAGTAGAGTTTGTGCTAGTGACCATAGGAGGCTCACAAGATTTTACCTTCGTTGTGACCGCCTCATGAGCTAACTTTAGCCTAGCATGGGATGCTAGAAGATCCTCATTAGAGCTTGAAAGCTTTTCATGATTTTCTTCCAATATCCCATACTTGCTAGTTAGCAAATAAAGTTGAGCCCTTAGCTCAACATTCTCCTTCAAAATAGATGCTTCACACAAAGTGGAGTTAGTAGCACAAGCATCATTATCATTAGAAGTGGAAGGAGACAACATGACAAGCTCATTATTTAACTTAGCATTTTGTTTACTAAGCACATTACATTTAGCAATAGCATGTTCATGTTCTTTAGTGAGTTTAGCAATTTTGGAGTTATGAGACTCCATGATAGTTTCAAGTTGCTCTTGAAGGTGAGCATTAGTTTCTTGTTCATCTTCTAGAGATGATTGAAGAGATACCTTTTTATAGGCATCTTCTCTCTCAATCTCACCTTTTAGCTCAAGAACATCCTCAAGCTCACCTATACGGCTCATAAGAGAGCCAAAGTGTTTCTTGCCAACTCCTTGCAAGTTAGTCATGAAATGATCAAAAGCAATAATTTCTTGTTTGATTTCAAGACTAGTATCATCATCAACATCATCATCATCACCATGAGATATATTGGAGTGCACGGTAGGACCTACCTTATACTCCTTAGCCATAAGGCAAAGGTGAGTAGTGGATGAAGACGATGAAGAGTTACTTGAAACACCATTGAGGTCCAAGTCTTGTTCCAACAATTGTTGGAATTCCTCTACATTGTTAGCCAAACAAGTACTAGAGGAAATAGAAGCACTTTGATCATGGCAACAAGACAAGGAAAGCATATCATCATGAGATTTAGTTAAGCAACTACTACATGATATGCAAGGACTATCAACACTAGCATGTATGACATTTTGAGTGCTATGTGTGCTTAAGTCCAAAGATAGAGCATTGCAAGAAGATGAGTGTGAAGTATAGTCAATAGTAGGTTCACCATCAAGATTGCAATTTCTATCACCACTCACCATATCATTACCTTGTGGCACACCACATGTAGGTGAAGTGGAGGAAGTCGTGAGCTCATCACGACCGGAAGTGGAAAGAGGACAATCATCCTTGGAAATGTTGGACACCTCATATATATCTTGAAGTTTTGTCCATAATTCATGAGCGCTCCGAAAAGGCATGATTGACGCAAGCACTACATCGCTCAAAGCACATATAAGACCATTAGATGCTAGAGTATCGAGATAAGAGTTTTTCTCATCCTCTAAAGATAATTCTTGTGAATCCTTTGGAGGAGAAAAACCCATATCTACAATACTCTCTAAATTTGAACCCATGTCTCTAAAAAGATTAAGCATGCGAATTTTCCAAGCATCATAATTTGTGCCATCGAATCTATACGTGGGATTGTGCACTAGATCTCTAAACGACATCTTTATCTCTAGGTGGTTAGTCCTAATAATGAGATAACCTAGCTCTGATACCAATTGAACGGATAGACGTCGCCTAGAGGGGGGGGGGTGAATAGGCGATTTAAAGCTTTTTCGAGGAGCCGGAATATCCGGTCCAATAGTGACCTGGAAATTCCGAGTAGCCGGAATATCCGGTCCACGAATGACCCGGAAATTCCGGTATGCTTGATAAAGGCGGAATAAAACTAGAGGTTTACTTTAACAAGCATACAACCTAGATATATAAACTAGGCTCACCTATGTGCACCAACAACTTAAGCTAAGCAATACAAGTAACAAGATGATAGCAAGATATATGACTTCAAGCACGAAGGCTATCACAATGTAAAGTGCATAAGTAAAGAGCTCGGGTATAGAAATAACCGAGGCACGCGGAGACGAGGATGTATTCCCGAGTTCCACCCAAAGGTGTACGTCTCGTTTGGAGAGGTGTGCGCAACCACAACAGGTTAGCCGCAACGCCACAAAGGCTCACCTTCTTCTCCTGATGAACTCAACCACAAAAGGTTCGAGTTCATCTTCCACTATTGATCTCCTTTGGGGCGGAGATCGAATCCCGTACAACTCTTGAGGCACACACCCACAACTTAATTGGGGGCTCTCAAGTGACCACAAAAGGTCTTGACCACAAAAGGTCTTGGCCACAAAAGGTCGGCCACAAAAGGCGTCTAGGGTCCAAAGACCCAAGAGTAACAAGCTCACAAGTATCACCACCACGAATCCTCGTGGAGGGCTCAAACAGATGCAAATGCAATGGCAAGAGCACACGAAGTGCTCAAGTCCTTCACTCTCAAATTCCAACACAACAACAAATGTTTATGGGGGAATAAGAGAGGAAGAACAAAGGAAACCACAAAGGAGTCAAATCCTTCACTCCCAAATCCCACCAAAAGCAACTAATGCTTATGGGGGGAGAAGAGAGGAAGAACAAAGAAGAAGAACCACAAAGGAACTCCAAGAACTAGATCCACTAAGTTCCCCTCACTTAGAGGAGAGATGGATTGGTAGGATTGTAGATCTAGATCTCCTCTCAACTTTCCCTAAAGAATATGGAAGATTCAATGGAGGGATTGAGAGGGAAGTGAGCTTCCCAAGGTCAACAATGGAGTAGGAGAGAGGGGAAAGTCGTGCTGCCTTAGATTGACTGAGGAAGAAGAAGGGGAGGGGTATTTATACCCCTCCAGGAAATATAGCCGTTGGCTGTTTCGACACTCGGAAATTCCGGTATAAGTGAGACTCGGAAATTCCGGTCATCCGGAAATTCCGGTCTAGAGAGACTCGGAAATTCCGGTCACCCGGAAATTCCGGTCTAAGAGAGCTCGGAAATTCCGGCTGGAGTCAGAAGCAAAACCAAACTTTTCCTTAGCCATTTCTGGAGGACTTTTCTGGGGGCACTCGGAAATTCCGGTAGACGGAAATTTCCGAGCACAATTTCGGACTGGAGTCAGAACCCTTTTTCTCCTTTCCTTAGCCGTTTTCTTGGATGAGCTGGGGAACCGGAAATTCCGGTAGGGCGGAATATCCGACCCCAATAATCCGAATCAGCAGAACACCGAAACGAAAACTGCTATAACTTTTGCAAACGAACTCCAAATGAGGTGAGACCAATTTTGTTGGAAAGATAGCGACGATGAGTACCCAACAAAATTGCATCCCATAAATAGAGTAAAATCTCCACACATGGCAAGGTGTGGGACTTTCCTCAAGGTAGAACCGGCAATATTTCCACCACCGAAAATGCAACAAGTTGTCCAAAGTAAAACCGATTTCGATGAACTAGAGCTTGACATGGAGATGAACCAAGCTATAATTCCTCACCAACATAAAAGCCAAATAAGAACCAAGAAATATGATATGACAAGAATGCAAAGGTTTGAGCTCTCCACAACGATGCGATCAAGATACTAACTTGAGAGCCCCTCTTGATAGTACGCCTATCTATCCTATAGCCCTATCAAGATCATACCTTTGCCTTGAGCATTCCACTTGAGTTGGATGATGACTATCTTGATCTCTTCAAGTGGGTCATCTTTCTTGATTGCGCGTCCAAACACTTGCTTGATGAAGACTTCTCCAAATACTCCCCCATGCTCACAATGGGAGAGTCTCGCTTAGCTTCATCTTCATGTATCCATTGCAAGCACCAAGCATAGGATCTTTTCGAGAAAGCTTCTCTTGGTCTTGCACAACTCATCTTTTCTTCACTAAGATGATGTCTTGAATCTTCAAGACATTCTTGCAATAAGCTTCACTCCACACATAAGCTTCAAGAGTCCAACACATGAACTCCACAATTCCATGGACATGATCTATAATGATATATCAATGCAAACATTAGTCCATAGAGATTGTCATTCAATTACCAAAACCACACATGAGGGAAAATGCTCTTTCACACGCGCCAGCATGGGAACTCAAGACAATACCATTAGCCTGGCTCTTCGCCCAATGGGGTCTGGACATGGTGGGCCCGCTCAAGAAATCCTCACCCGGAGGTCACACTCACCTCCTGCTTGCAGTCAATAAGTTCACAAAGTGGATCGAAGCCGTGCCCATCACAAGTTCGACTGCATCCACAGCAGTCAACTTCATTAGGTCAATCATCTTCAGATTTGGAGTACCGAATGGGATCATCACCGACAACGGCTCGAACTTCACAACCGAAGAATTCAAGGACTTCTGCTCAGAGCAGGGGATCAAGCTCAGCTATGCGTCCGTCTCGCACCCGCAATCCAATGGGCAAGTGGAGAAAGCCAATGGCCTCGTCTGCAACGGCATCAAGAAGCGACTGCGTGTTCCCCTAAAACGCGCAGCGGGCGCATGGGTGGAAGAACTGTCGTCGGTCCTTTGGAGTCTGCGAACAACGCCAAACAGATCCACCCAGTACACTCGATTCTTTATGGTGTATGGTGCAGAAGCGGTCCTCCCTTGCGACATCAAGTTCGACGCACCGAGAGTAGTCGCCTACGACGAGTCGGATGCAGAGGAGGCACTCGAAGACAGCAGGGACACCCTGGATGAAGCACGCGACATCGCCCTGTCACGATCAGCCGTGTATCAACAGGACCTGCGCAACTATCACACCCGGAGGCTACGACCAAGAGCGTTCGTTGCAGGCGACCTGGTTCTTCGACTCAAGCAGAAAAAGGTGCACAAGCTCGCTTCCCCATGGGAGGGCCCGTACATCGTGACAGAAGCAATCGGCAATGGAGCTTACCGCCTGAAAGACTCGAAGACGGGAGCAGACTGCAGCAACCCGTGGAACGTGGCACAACTCCGCCGGTTCTACGCCTAGTTCAACCCAATCATTGTACAAGAAAATCAGCGCGGCAGGTTTCAGACGCACTCTTTCCCTTACCAGGGTACCTGAGGGGACTGGAAGGGTTTTAATGAGGCGGCCTGTTCGCAAGAGTCAATAAATTGATTTGAAGAAAATCTGTCTCCTTTACCTTTCATACAGAGGAAGCTAAAATCCTAGGCCGCCACCCGAACGACTCGGGGGCTGCGCCACACAGGTTGAAAGAAAAGCTTAGGCCGCCACCCGAACCACTCGGGGGCTGCGCCATACAAGCATAAATAAAAAAAATCCTAGGCCACCACCCGACATACTCGGGGCTGCGCCATACAGGTCAAGTTAAAAATCCTAGGTCGCCACTCGACATACTCGGGGGCTGCGCCAAACAGGTAACACTTGTAATCCTAGGCTACCACTCGACCTACTCGGGGGCTACGCCATACAGGCCTTCTCAGAAAATCCTCGGCCGCCACTCGAACTCACTCGGGGGCTGCGCTGTACAGGTCAAGTTCAAAATCCTTGGTCGCCACCCGACATACTCGGGGGCTGCGCCAAACAGGTCACACTTGTAATCCTAGGCTGCCACTCGACCTACTCGGGGGCTACGCCATGCAGGCCTTCGCAAAAATCCTAGGCCGCCACTCGAACAACTCGGGGTCTGCGCCATACAGGTCAAGTTACAAAAATCCTAAGTCGCCACCTGATAAAGTCAGAGGCTGCGACATGCAGGTCACACTTGGAAAAACCTAGGTCGTCGACCAACATACTAGGCGACTGCGCCAAACAGGTCGAAAATCAAAACAGGCATTTACACTTTCGAGCAAGCAGATCAATTCTCATGACTCGCAAGTATTTTAATCTATTACATTACGACTTGCACATGCACATTTGCCCTCTAAAGCTAACCATGTACATCATACGACAGCTACTCTAAACTGCAGGCTCGGCCTTCGGCGCATCGAGGGGACCCACAAGGCGCTCACTCAGGTCCTGAACATGCCTGATAATTCGGCGCGCAGCCGCTAAGGTCTCGTCGAAGTCGTCATCAACAGGCAGTCCATCAAGCACCCTGTCGAGCGGAAGATGCAGCCGATGCATCCGGACGTATGCCAACACCGCGTTCGCCCCAGCCACAAGTTGGGCGTCGACAACCTCCTTCAGCCCTTCACCATCGCGAAACCTCTCCAGCAAGGCGGACAGCCCGTTCGGCTGCGCGTTATGCGGGAAGTACACACGATTGATGTGCCAGAGTGTCTTCCGGCAGTTCTCCAGAAGAAAAGCAGCGCGCCACGTACAATCAAGCATGGTGGCAAGGACGCGCCCTCTCGACTTGTTCACCCAGAACTGCCGAGCTTCGTAGGAGTCGCCGGACGCCTCTCGGGTAACTCGCTCTTCAACGCGAACCCGCTCGGCCTCCCAATCAGGATTAACATCTGCACGCATAAACTGCAAGTCAGAACAAGCAAGCTTCAGCAAAGATAGCAGCCGCCAAAAGGATACAAACCTAGCAACTGCCGACTGATCAGATCGATCTCTCCAAGCAAAAAATCCTCACGTCGCGAGAACTCCGTCGTAGGATGCGACCGGGAGCGGTGCAGCAGCCGCTCAGTATTCTTCAGGGTCGCCTCAAGCTCAACCACCTTGTTCTTCAGGTATGTGATTATCCGCTGATCATTTACACTACGTGGAGGAGCCGGCGCCGCCCGACGACGGCGAGCACCCGAAGAAGAAGCCGCGCCGCTTGGCTCAGGCGCAGGAGAAGGCGAAGCACCACCGCGCACAACATTCTGCCACGAAACGCAGAGTCAATACAATCATACGACTGTGAAGCACAGTTAAACTCGGCAGAAAGAAAGTCAGTCCTAGCAAAAGCAATATTGAAGGCCAAATGACCTAGCAGGACAATATTCATTACAGAGCCAGAAGTTGAAAATACAGACCACAGCGACTGCCGAATTGCTAAAGCTACTCCTACTCTAAGGCTGCAGATTGCGACCGGGAGCGACCCTTCCGAGCGGCAGCCGCCTCAGTCGCCTTAGCAAGGGCCCTCTCGAAGAGTGCCACAAGCTGCACGGCCAGCTGCGAAGCACGCTCCTTCACGCCACTCAGCGACGCGGTTCGGCCATCAGGTTTGCGGGGAAAGCCGCTGACGACCTTCTCAAAATCACCTGGAACCTGATGCCCTAAGAGGAGCTGGAAGGTGAGCTCGGAGCCGCGTACCGTCTGCGACCGCGTGAAATCGGCGATGGTGGTCGCGTCCTCAAACGGCGCAGCAAGGGCGTCCACGGCTGCCGGCGGCTGGTCGCCCGAGAAGATACTCTGGTGCACCACAGTGAGGGCTCCAGTCGATTTCTTCAACGAGGCTGCAGACTTCTTCAGCGCGTCGGATGCATAGGCGCAGACCCGATCGAGGAAGCCGACAACAGTCGCCAAGTCAACCGTGTCACTCGACGCGTCTTCCGGAGAAGCTCCACCGCAAGTCTCTGCGCAAAGGATTAAAGGTCAGACAAAGAAGAAGATCAAGACAAAGTAGGCATCAAGCCGAAACTTACCCCCAAGAACACCGGCGAGTGAAAGGAGACGACCGACTTGAGTCTTCTCCTGGGCGACCCGCGCCAGCTCCCGCTCTCGAGACTCATGTAGAGCCTTCTCAAGCTCATCAACCCGCCCAGTAGCCTGGTCCAGAGAAGCACGCAGCTGGTCCCTCTCCTTCTCCAGGCGAACATAAGCCACGACTGCGTCAAGCTGCTGACGGTAGTACGGCTGAAACAAAAGCAAGATGTTAATAAAGTTGCGGGCGACTATACTAGTCACCCACACCTTCGGGGGCTACTCCCATCGGGAGCGCTGATCGCGCACCCGATGAAAACTCAAGAATGCAAGTACAAGCATAAAGGACTTACGTGGTCCAGGAGGTCAGGGTCCTCTGAAGCCGAAGGAGGAACGCGGCTAGACGATGCAACGCCAGCAGGCTCAGCACACACCTTCTCCACTACCGCCCGAGTCCCCAGTTAAGTCGAAGGGGCGGATGTATGCTCCACGTCCCGAAGGGGGGAGCTAACATCGCCAGAATGGTGGCTACAGCGAAAACGAACACACTTGTCAACTTAAACGTTGCAACTACAAAACACAACTCGAAGGACAGACATCATAAAGAAGCTCACCTGGGGGTACCAAGGTCATCGTAACTCTCCAGGGAGGGAGAAGGCATCCGCGCAAAAGAACGAGGAGCTGCGGAGCTGACTGGAGGAACATTCAGGGGCTCATCCCAGCCACCCGAGGACCGCGCACCCGACGACGTCGCGACGACCTCCTCCAGAGTAACGTCGGCATCCTTAGCAGGTGACGACGCAGTGGCAGAGTCGCCACGACTCGGGAGCTTCCGCTTCTTCCGCACGGGTTCCTCCACTTCATCTTCTTCCTCCACCTCTTCGTGGGGAGAATGTGCGGAGGGAATCTCTTTGTCGTCGTCCTCCTCCTCGACAAACTTCGACTCGTCGACGGGTCCGTTCTCGGGAAGAGGAGGAAGGCTGATCAACAAAGACCGACCCTGAAGCAAGTAGACACAAGTCGAATCAAGAAGAAAGCAGACGCAAGTCGAGCAAAGACAAAAGGAAAACAAGCCAAGACTCACCTCTGGAACGGGGTTCGATGCCCCGTAAGCAGCAATCGGGCACTTGACGTTGCACGTGTCCGCGACTCGGAGGTTGGTGATGGATCTTACTTTGGTTTCCACCTCCTCATCGTCAAGCGGCTCGGTGCTGACGCCCTCGGCGGCCCACATCGGGTGAGGCCGAGCGCTGAGCGGCTGCACCC
This sequence comes from Poa annua, assembly GCA_026929855.1. Taxonomy (NCBI): domain Eukaryota; kingdom Viridiplantae; phylum Streptophyta; class Magnoliopsida; order Poales; family Poaceae; genus Poa; species Poa annua. Next base: position 88,824,907 of record CM049430.1, read on the forward strand.
GAAGGCGGAAGAAGGTGGCCATCAGGAAGACGCCACCCGCCTCGCGCCCAAGGGTCTTGGTCAGATCGCGCAGCACGCTCAGCAGGGGCCGCACGGCCTCCTTCTCCACGGCAGTCAGCGGGTGCGCCCAGGCGCCGGTCTTCCGCAGTCCACGGCCGATGTCGAATGCATCCAGGCCGTCCTGGTTCGACTGGACGTAGAACCATCTCCTGCGCCATCCCTGGACGGAGTCGCACTTCTTCATCTGGAAGTACGCGGTGTCACCGCGCACTTGGATTCCGAAGCCGCCCACGGGGAAGGTCAACCCGCTCCTCCCAACGTTCTTGCGAACGAGGAAGAGCGACTTCCACAACGCCCAATGGGGCGCGACACCCAGAAAGCACTCGCAGAGCACGATGAAGCCCGCGATGCTCAAGACGCCATTGGGGGTCAGATCGTGGATATGAACCCCATAGGCATACAGGAGACCGCGCACAAAATCGTGCATGGGGAACCCGAAGCCCCGCGGAAGGAAATCCGCGAAGCAAACACGTTCCCCATCGCGGGGAGTGGGGAAAACCTCCTTGCCAGGAACGCGTACCTGGACTTGGTCAGCAGGTGGAAGCAGACCCTGCGCGCGGAAGAGCTCCACCTCGGCCTTCTTCACCGACGATCTCTGCCAGTCGCCGTCGGGCTTCTTCATCAGCCCGGCTTCGTCGGCGGCGGCGGAGGAGCCAACGGCGCTCTTTGGCTTGCCCATGGTGCCGCGAGGCAGCGCAAGGTGTACGGACAGATTGCACGGAGCTCTGGATGGCGGCGAAAATGGTAGAGCGCAGAGGAAAGGGAGCACATAGCGATTGGAGAAGATGAAATCCCAAGCGTTAAAGCGCAGTACTTATGCCTCAAAAAGTCTCATCTCAACCGTCCACAGAACAAGGGATCCGAGCAGACACATCCGGCCGTCCACGTGTCGCACGAGGAAACCAACCGTCACCGCCCACTACGCACGAAAACCGAGGCGTCATCATCATGCCGCGCAAATTTCGCGCTCACTTCGGAGACGTGACAACTGTTGACCGCGGTCAGCTCTGACAGCGGGGCCCTCCACGTCACGTCCCATCGGGCACAGAGGCGTGCAACAGATCGTCACCAGTGACGTCATCAAGCCAACGACTCAAAAATCAATCGAAGCAACTCGACAGAGTAATTCGAGTAGTAAGCTTCAAAGCTGAAACCAACAAGGTAGGATCGGCTGATGATCTGAGAACCCGAAGAAAACATTCGGGTGGCAACAGAGTAAGCTCGAGCAGCCGAATCCATCCAAAAGTAAGCCAAACAGGCTGAGTAGAAGCAAGCTTCGCAAGAAGATGAAGGCAAAGTAATTCGACTGCAAAGGTTACTCCCATCGGGAGCGGCCGGTTCGGCTGAAGAAATCGAGTCCAAGCTCAAGATCAAGCAATCCAATGGCGTGTCCAGGAGGAAGGAGTCCTTCGCTCGACTCTACGCTTCGACCAAGCACTCGGGGGCTACTGACGTGGGGCTGCCTTTCGGGTAGCCCACGATAAGGCTACCTGGGTCGCGCCAAGGATAGGAAGGCCCACAGAAGGCCCACGCGGGGTACCATGTAACCTAGTCCAAGTCGGTTAGGAAGCATAACCTGCCATATATGTAGTTGCCATCGGCACCAACCACCCGAGACCTGGCTGCCTATAAAGCCAGGAGGGTTGCTCGTCCCAGAGGACACACTCATAGCTACGGCCACAAACCCTAGCGAGATCGCAATCTCGCCATTGTAACCACAACTCGCATCAATAATCAGACAAGAAGGAGTAGGGTGTTATCCTCCGGGAGCCCGAACCTGGGTAAATCCTTGCTTGTCAGCCGTCGTGACCACCTGCACTCATCTCTCTCCCCATCAATCAACCCGGGGTGCACAACCTTGGGACTTGTCGAGTTACCACCTCGTCAGTATGATGGAAAAAAAAGTAAAATGAGCATGCAAAAGTATATTAAAAGGTGTACCGGGAGCATAGTTTTCGGTAGAGCCATCTCGACAAACTTCGGTGAACAATTTACAGCTGAGACACAATGGGTCCTCCACCAATGGGTGCTCCTTTCAGAAGAGTAACGGAACAGACCTCAAATTAGATCGCTAAGGACATCTCCTACGAGGTTGCTCATTTTCGGACCGATTTGGTCCGGATTTTGTCCGTTTGAGCAGCCGTCTGCGGGCGTGTCCGCGCGGACTGGAGCCATGCGCCCTACGGGGCTGCTCAAATTGTGTGAGTTTTCAAAGTACACATATAGGCAAATACTAAAATGCCCTGGAAATACCAAAAAACCAAAATTGGCACATGCAAAAGGAGGCCACGGTTCAGGCCATGCCGGCCACGATCAGGCCATGCCGGCCACGGGGTGATGGACTAGTCTAGATGTACAAAATAGGATGCAGGCCACTGGTTCAGGCCATGTCGGGCACGATCAGGGCATGCCGATCAGCCCTCGGCCTCCATGTACCGCTGCTGCTTCTTCTCGTAGTAGGCCCTCTTCCTTGGAGTGAAGCAGGTCAGGTCCATGGCCATGATCTGCGCCTCTTGGGCGGCCAGAGCGAGATCGACCTCCTTCCTCTTGTTCTCGGCCTCCATGGCCCTTGTCGAGGCTTCCAAGGCCCTGGTCTTTGCATTCTCCTCCTCTATCTCGAGCTTCTTCGTTTGGACGAGGAAGAAGTTCTTCGTCACCTCCTCTCGCTCTCGGCGTTTCTTCTCGTCCCTCTCGTCCTTCTTCTCGGTCTCCTTGTCCTTCTGGGTGATGAAGCCTTGGAGGGTCTCCTGCAGCGCGATCGTCGTGGCGTCCCGCTTCAGGTCGAGCTTGGAGTTCACTCGTCCCCTTGGCCTTTCGCTTTCCGGACCATCGGCGGAACCCGTCGCCATTGGCGGCACCCCTCCGGGCACGGCCACTCCTTTCTTGAGGGCGCTGTGAAGCTCCTTCCATTTCTGGTTGTCCTTGAGCTTCCGGTAGCAATGGGCGAAGTTGAATGACTTGCCCCCATGCTCGGCCTTGTAGACTTCCAACGCTTGGAACGCCTACACAAACGGCCATTGGAGGACATGGAACAACTACACAAACAACAAATGGACAAGGAAAGGAAGGGAAGGGCCACTCACCAAGTCGGCGATGCCGATGCCACTTTGCGGCCGGGCCGCGGCGTGCTCGAAGGAGCCTGTGAACTTGCTGCACTCCTGCGAGATGAGCCCGAACCTCTTTTGGATGGAAAGCTCGGTCCGTGTGGTGACCATGGAGTACGGCTGGAGGAGGGCCCGTTCATGGTAGTTCTTGAACATCCTCGCCCAGTACGCGTTGCCCTTCATCTCGGCCCCGATAATGGTGTTCTGTCCCATCTCGATCCATGTGTCGCAAAGACACGCATCCTCCTTCTCGGTGAAGTCGGCGCCCCACTTGACGTTCCTCCTCGCCGCCTTGGCCTACTGGGTGAGCTCGTCCATGAACAACGGCATGTCGGCGATGTGGTGTTCGTCCGCTCCGTCCGCTCCGTCCTCCTCCAGCTCGTCCCCGGCGTCGATGTAGCTCGCACGGCCATTCTCGTTGATGAAGCCGTTCATGTACGCGTCGCCTTCCTCAAACGTCAGCCCCGGAGTCGTCTGAGTCGACGGGACCGGTGTTTCGTCGAACAGGTTGCGGGACACGGGAAGAACGCCCGGCGGAACGCGGATGCTGCGGGGCGCGGACAGCCCAGAGCCCGGCGCGGTGTTCAGATCGATCGAGCCCACGGCGGGGCCGCGGAGCGGCGACGAATCTTCCACTTCAATCGAGTAGAAGGGCTGCGGCGTCGGGTCACGGCCGGGCAAGTACCCGTACGTCGGCGCGGGGGATGCGTCGGCGTCGGGGGGGGGGGGGGGGGGGGGGGGAAGCGCGACCCGGTCGCAGACGTGTTGGAGCTGGCAGCCTGCGAGGGAGGCACGTACGTCGTGGTCGTGGTTGCCGGACGCATGCCCAACACGCTCATCACCGCTTCCGCCGCCGCTTGGGCGATCCTGATACGCTCGTCGTCCATCGGCGACAGCTTCTCCTCCTTCTCTCTCCTCCTCCGCCCCGCCCTCTTGGCCGACTGCTCCCTCCTCTCTTCGTCCGTGAGCACCTTCGGCTTTTGCATCGGCTTTGGCGGTGGGGCGGCGGGTTCGGCCGGCGGGGCACGGCGGGACATGGATAGTGTTTTTGGCGGGCGGAGGCTGGGGGTGGGAGAGGAAAGGGCAAAATGTGTGCCTCTTTTTGGCGGGCCAGGGCGTCAAGTAGTGGACACGATTGTGTCCAGAGTTGTCCGGAAGGCTGCTCAATTGTGGACCAAATTTGGTCCAGATTTGATCAGCCGCGGATCAAAAAACAGACAGCAGTCCGTTTGGACAGCCCCGCAGGGTCTTGGTTTTGTCCAGGGCTGGTCAAATCCGGACTGTCCGGGCCAATTGAAAAGCCCCGTAGGAGATGTCCTAAGGAACGGCGGCTTTTGTGGCTACCCATCGATTATTACCGTAATTTAGTGAAAATTGTACCCCAAAAAATATAATAATAGTATGCATGAATCAATAAAAACCATCAGCCCGTCACTCCTTTCTCGTTGTTGAGCGTGTCTATGAGGATGTGCAATTGTACGTTACAGAAGGTACGTGAAATGTTATCTGTTAGCTTTATAACCGCAATCATACATATCTTGGACAGAAAAATCATTGACATATATGTAAGAAAAAATGTTTTTTACGAAACACAGTATAAACGCAGACGCTTACACATACGTATGTACACTCACCCCTATGAAGTATGAACGCATACACGCAAACCCCTTCCCCCATGACTCTATTAGCAACTCCGAAATACTGAGCCGGTGAATCGAGTGTTAAGATTTGACGCTTATTGTCAATAAGAACGTCGTCTCCCACTAAAAAATATTCTGACTAAATGCAACATACAAATGTTAAACATAGGATTTAAACTTTGATTATCTGTTAATACTACCACCCGCTAATCATCAAACCATAGGTTAATTTGTGTAAGAAAATAATGCTTATGGTGCCTTCCTTGCCATATGCCCAAAGAATTTGGTCCTTTTAAAAGTCGTACTAGCTCGTGGGTTGATGCAATTGCAAGTTGGAAGGCTACACTGGAGTTATAACACTGGACCAAGTTAAAAGGACCGAGAACTTCATTGACTTATAACACTGGAGTTACAAATTACAGATAAGGCTACATGAAAACCGTGAATTACAAACCAGCCCAAATATTTTGCACTAAGGACCTCGAAGCAAGATGAGGAAAAGCAGTTAGGTCATGCTCCTTCTCCAGCGCTACGAACACGAAGCTGCGAGCATCCTATCTCAACCTCGCCGGGGACGGACCACTCGGGAGGAAGAGACGGGAGCACGCCGCACAAAGCATGAAGGGCCTCCGCAACGGCACCAAGGCCTAGAGGTTGAATCAAACCGACAGACGCAGACCGAAAAGCACCGTCAACGTCGGCGGCGGGAGCGGTCGCCATTCGACCATTAAGTACGACGACGAAGAAAACGCCACCGTGAGGAAGCTCCCCAGCTGAGCACTGACGCTCAGGACGAAGCAGCGGCGAACCAGAACGTCGGAGCCCTCTTCTTTCTTGTCACCAAGACGAGCAAAGAAAGAGAGGATCAAACCTCCGGCTACGCCACTCCACCTACACACAAAAAAAAGAACGAGCTTATTGGAAAGCTTGCCCTCAGCGTTGTGTCGCCGGTGCGTCTCCCACCACAAAAGTTCTGCTCCGCTTCACAGCGCCGAGATGTAGTCACCGCTCGCCAGCAACCACATCGGGCAACCAGAGGGGAGGACAAGTTTATTGCAGAGATGCCTCGACACAGCTCCACGGCCCGCCATGCCCGCCGAAGCAGAGCAGGCAGGAGAAGCTGGGCGAGCGCGCACCAGATCCAGCCGATGAGATCCGACGACCTACGCTGATTTGCCACATGGGACAAATCCAAAGGAAGGTAGAAATAAAACCTACTACTACTATGCACATGGGAGCACGACCACCTACACCATCTTCGTACGGGACGGCCGGGCCGCCGGAAGGAAGGGAGGCGAGGGGCGGCGGCGGGGAGCGAAGGTTGACTCTCAAAGCAAGGGGACGAGGAAGAGGGGAAAGATCAAACTATTCAGAAAATAAAATCCACCTTTACACTGTATGGCCTTTGTCAAGTGGCATCTATTCTATATTTATTTCCCTTCTTAGGCCCGGTTTGCTTCCCGGCTGGGAGGCACGGCTCCCTTCGTCCAGCATCTAGCCTAGTGTCAAAAAGGAGCCAAGCAAATAGTATACAATGAGGTACATGTGGTTTTGAATTTTAGCTACCATGAGGAGTACAATCCAGAAAGGCGCAAGAGTTATCTTATATATTGTAAAACGGAAGAAGTATACCGTAACGCTGGTGATTCTTTTGCTCCATATCTTAACAGAACATGGTTTGAACACGGTAAAGTTAGAAATCTGAGTCAGTTAATTTAGAGCGGAGTGAGTTGCACTAAATCTGAGTCAATTAATTCAGAACGGAGGGAGTAGCTATCTATTTTCAAAATTCAAAAATCATATTTTTAATGTTTCAAAAATCTTTAAAATATCCTGATAATAGTGCATCCTACCAATGTGCAAGATCTCAAGATTTTATTCTTTTCATTACTTTCAATTCATATTTTTGTTTACACCATCCACAATACAACATATTTTTAGTCAAGACCTTACCTATCGATAGAATACAACATCATCTATTTCCATATTGTTTTTGAAAAAATAAAGTTTAAACATATGATTTTTCTTTTTTTAGTAACGACATACGTGTAGCTCGGCCTCCATATCGTCACTCTCGCCTCAGCAAACTCTATATAGTCATTTACACTGGAAGTTACATAGGTATTCCCTTGTGTTCTTTTTACTCCCCATATTATGTTTGTTTCCAGTGAAACTTTCTAAAGTTTAATCAAGTTTACGGAGAAAAACATATTGTATCGAGTCGGTATTTTTCTCTCTAAACTTTATCAAACTCATTTTTAGATAAACTTTATCAAACTCATGACTTCAAACAAACGTAATATGGGGAGTAAACAGACCGGAGGGCCGGGATAATAGGCCAGCCAAGTAACGCGAACAGAGATTCAGAGGTAAGAACTGAATTACAATGGCGTCCTGCTTCCAACCAATCTCAAAGGCTCAAAGCACCTGCACTGACCAATCTCAATGGCGTGTTCGAGATCAACTGCTCGTAACGCCTCCTGTCGTCCGCAGCCTCCTCCTGGTGCTCCCCTTTCTCAGGCCGCCCGGCTCCCCCTGCCGCGGCCGCCGCCGACGCATAGCCTCCACCCTTCTCGGCGTCGGGCATCTCCAAGTCCGGCGAGGACGACGATGTCAGCACTTGCGCCCGCCGCGCCTGCGCTTCCCAGTCGGTGGATCCAACGACGCAGAGCATGAGACAGGCGCAGCACACTTGGGCGGCGAGGAGCCCCACCCAGAGCCCGACGAATCCCACGCCGAGCCCGAACGCAAGCAGCACGGCGACGGGCATGCCCACGAGGTAGAAGGCGCCGAGGTTGACGTGGGCGGCACGCGACGGCCGCGCGCTGCCGCGGAGCACGCCGCAGCCTACTGTCTGCGGGCAGTTGCCAAGCTCACACAGCCCCACGACAGGCAGGGCGGCCGCTGTCAGCCGGAGGATGTCGGCGTCGGCGGTGAATATCCGGCCCCATGCGTGGCGCATCCCCGCCGCGAACGACATGGCCACTAGTCCCATCGCGGCGGCGCCGACCACGGCCACGTGTGCCGCGGCGCGCGCGGCGCCCGGACGGTTCGCGCCGAGCTCGTTGCCCACCCTCGTGGACACGCCAAACCCCAGCGAAGACGGGAAGACGTACACCAGCGCCGTCGTCTGCATGAGCACGCCCATGGAGGCCAGCGCCGGCTTCGGGTCCGGCAGGACCCCGCAGAGAAGGATCATCACCTCGTACCACCACCACTCCAGGCAGACCGAGACGCAGCTGGGCGCCGCCAGCCGAGCAAGCGGGCCCCACCCGTCGAGCCACTCCGCCGTGGGGCCCCATGCGTCCCGCAACACCGTGTCGCGCCGGCTGACGTACATGAGCAGCACCCCGAGGAGCACGAAGTTGGACGCGGATGCGGCGGCGGCGACCCCCCGGGCACCGAGTCCGAGTCGCCCGACCAGCGCGTAGTTGGCCAGCACGTGGAAGAGCACGGCCGCCCCCGCGGCGGCGTTGAGCGGCTGCGTGATCCCTTGCGACCGGAGGTAGACGCGGAGCGGGTGGATGAGGGAGAAGGTGAAGAGGTCCGGCAGGGAGAAGAGGAGGTACTGCTGTGCGAGCTCCGTGATCTCGCGGTCCTGGCCGAGGAAGACGAGGATCGTTGACATGTTGAGCCAGAGGGCAGAGAGCGGCAGCGAGCAGCAGAGCAGGAACATGACGGCGCGGTACAGGGTGAGGCCGAGGAGGCGCGGCTGATTGGCACCGAAAGCCTGAGAGCAGAGCGGGTCCATGCCGAGGGAGAGCCCGGAGAGCACGGAGTAGCCGGTGATGTTGGCGAAGGCGACGGCCAGCGACCCCGCCGCTAGAGGGAGGTCGCCGAGGGAGCCAAGGAAGAGCATGGACAGTGCCGTGCGGGAGTACAGCAGCAGCGCTGTCAGCGCGATCGGGCACGCTAGGCGGCACAGCGCCGCCGCCTCACGGACGGTCTCCCCGCCCGTCACCGGCGGGGTGCTACCACCCTCGTGGCACTTAAGCTGGCGGCAATGAGTGCCGGCCGCGTCGCTTCCGTGAAGGTGAACGTCCGCGCACTGTGCCAGTGTCACGTAGACGTGGTGGCCGGGCACTGCCACCGCTGGCGGCGACGGCGCAGGGGTTGTGGTACACATCGGTGCGCCGTGTGTGCGTGCTTGCTATGCTGCTTAGAGCCAGAGGTCGAGAGCAAGAAGAGTAGGCGAGACTAGTGGTAGCAGAGCAGAGTTGAAGCTTGGTGGTGTACTTGGCCGGGGACACACCCTGTGCAGGGGCTGCAGGGTGCAGAGTGCCTCCGCGGGTGCATGGGGATTTATAAGGAGATGATGACAGGTTTGTTTAACCCCGGGAAAGTACTTCTCCCAAATCTCTACTTCTATAAATCAAAATCTATATCTATCTTTACGTCTGTCTATATATATATATGATAAATTAACATGTGCCCGGTTCAAAAATAAATTAACATGTGCTCCCTAATGCCCATGCATTAGGATGAAATACGGTACATTATCTTGAATATGTATGAGGTAGTATATATTATGCATTGTTATGGTATCTATGTAGTATATATACCTTGGAAATAATATGTGTACAAATCAGGTATATATATAAATGATCGTATAAAAGATATGCATACACCTCGCTATGTTTTTTAGAGAAGGGGCGTACCTTAGCCTCTGCATGATGATGCACATAACTTTTTATATTAATAATAAACTTTTAGAGTATAACCAAAAGAGTTAACTTGCTATGTACATACCTGAAGTCATATATACCTCATAAAGCATACCCAAAAATATAAGGATATATATGGTCTATAACTCTATATACTTAAAATATACCGTATTTCATTTTTTAACAAGGGCATCCAGGAGCCCCATTTGGGCTTACTGCATATATGTACTGTATAATAGGGGGGCTTCAGTGCTGATGATTGCAAGTTCGATAAATTTTACTACATGACATGCCACCTATAAGTGAAAAACTGATTCGAGCAATACATCTGAATTTTTTAATGATACAATTAATTGTTACTATTCTTTAATATTATTTCGAATCAGAGGCGATGCTATGGTGTCAACCACAGTTGCATTTGAACCCCTTGGGTTATGGAAAATCAACACATAGTACAAAAGCGGTGACATTCTATCCTTTTACACTTTACCACCTCATCGTTAGAGTAACGGAAGTGGTGGTGTGTGCACCAACTGACATTTTGGTAGGACAAACCGTGGAGGCTGATGCCGGCAAACGACTTCGCCACGAGGGGATGGGTACACGGGTTCATATGGGGACACATTTTGAATGGGCACCAACATACAACTTTGCTGCTGACATCAGCGGGGGGAACACATGTTTATACAGGGATGCAAGTTTGGATTTGCACCGAACGGCTACTTTGTAGCTAGCGGGGAAGGGGTTTGCCCACCATGATGACTATCTAAAACATAGTTGGCACAAGAAGAGAGAATAAAATAGATTATTGTTATGATGATCCGAATAGATATGTGTTTATATAACTTTAGCGTATGTAAGCATGCATGACTTCATTAATCTTTAAGCTTGTAGGTTCAGCTTCATGCAGATGTTTGTTAATCCTTTAACACCACAAGTTTAGCCTGCTGAAGATGCCTATGCTCAGATCTTAAGCGAACGACGTATGTGTTAGTGAGTTCGACGAAGTCCTATAAACAACGCATTACGCAAATCTGGGTTAACTAAATTAATTGGGCCACTCGTCACTCGTGCATATGCTTTGCACTCACGGTTTGTCAAGTTTAGCTAAATTGGTTTCTTAAAAACAAAGTACAAACGTAGACGCTCATATACACGCGCGCACATTCACCCATATGAACGCGCGCACACACACTCTAGCATATGAGCACCTCCAAAATACCGAGCTAGCAGATCGAGTTTTGAGATTTGTCGGGGGGCTGCCCCCGGGTAAGGCAGATCCGGTACAGATCAGTTGTATGGCAACAGTAATTGAACTTTGGGGGCGAGCAAGGGTCGCCCTGTGGTGCGCTGAAAGGGAAACTTGGCCTTTCGAGACTGGTTGGGCCCAAAGTGTCTCCTGGAGGGGGGCGCAAGGGTCATCCCTGAAAGTTATAAATAGACCCCCAGACCTTCAGGACAGCATAAGCACCAGCGGATGGTTCCTCTAAGAACTAGCTTCTCGAAGATGTCTTTGGTAACAGCCTAAGACATCTTCGGTAGGCTAGGCCTATAGATACTCTTCCTAAGTTGTAATCCAGAGCAGGGGTGGAACTCGGGTGCAACCGGGAGGGCTCTTGGGCTTTTCGGTGTGTCGGAGTCCTCCGGTATGATCCCGGGTAGAGGAGAACCCGAATAGTCCGGATGGGCTTCCCGGGTAGATACTAACCAACTTACCTATCTCGGTCCTGGCAAGTTATCTTTGTTGTGCAGAAAGAATGTACCGAACTGAACAAGGAGGAGACCGACATGGGGGCATGTCGGTCGGAAGTCAAAGATCTGGTGCAGGCTTTCCGCCTGACACGGGGGGAAGTCTCATTCCTCCTGACACGGAAGCATGGTCACCTCCCGCCTGACACGGGAGTGTGTCAGCCGGTACGATGACGCTACGACAAGATCGGACATGCCTAGCCCGGCAATTCGGAAAAGGCTACTAGGCATGGGCGAAAACATGTCTTGTCTCTCACAAGAGAACAATGATTATCCAGGACGGCGCCTACAGTCCTTACCGGAATGATGACGGCATGGCTATACCGGATAGCACGGCGGCTAGGTCGCACTAGCCGGTGTCGACATAACCGTTAGCCCTGTCCGGTGGGACCGTGCCGGATTAGGGTTTCCGGCCCTCCCGGCCGGAACTCTAAAAAAGGTGCCATAACTCTTCTTGTGGAGAGATGACCAACTTGAGAGCCAAAACTATAGTCTCATTTACTCCTAGTGCATTTACTTCCTCCCCTTCTCTAGTTCATCTAGTTCATCACCAAGAGAGCTCAAGGAGCGTGTTGTAGATCTTGACTTACACTTATATTGAGAGGAAAGGCAGGAGTAGGGGTGTTACCTCCTCACGAGGGGCCCGAACCTGGGTACATCGTGTGTGTGACTTTGCCTTCGTGCATTTGTTTGTATTTGTTAGATCTTTGAGAGTGTCCTTCGGTGATCTTGCGCGTTCCGGCATCTTCTACCGTGTGAGCTCTTTAGCTCACTAGCCCTTCCCGGATCCACCAGCGTCCATCGACCCCACACATTAGCCATCCTATGGCATCTGCCGTGACACCACCACGACAAGATTGATGAAGTCACCACGGGCGCCTTGCTCTCGACGGGAACGTCGCTTATTTTTTCTGAGCTATATTTTCATTCAGTAAGGCTAGTTCCTTCATTGAATCTTTCTAGATCAGTCCTGCACCGAATCCAAAAGGCACAAGCTTAGCACAATGGGCAATCCAAGCAAGCAACATGAAGGAAAGAGAATGCAAGTAAGTTGTCTCGCACTGAAAAAATATTCCACCAAAATGCAACATACATACGTCAAACCTGGCAATAGTGCATCCAGTAATGAGATGAGCAGCACCATCCCTTCGGCTATTCCTCTCTTTACTCTTTCTTTTGCTCCACAGGTCGAGCTGCTACGTGAAAATTTAAGGTAAAATAGCACATGGATTTGGGGGAGGAGTTCGGTAGCAGCCGCAAGTCGCCATGTCGTATATCCATGTATACAAGCAGTCAAGCCCAGCTGAAGGTCCAGCAGCCAGCCAATGTCGGGGACATTCGAGCGACGACCCAACGAAGTAACTGAGGAGCTTCTCCACTTTCCCTTTAATTACAACAAGATAAAACAACCGCATATGTATCGTGTTCCCTAATTTAAGCTAGCGCTCGGATAGTCCGGAAAAAAATCTATTGTAGATCTGAATTATCCTGTAACAGCAGCAACACACTAGCTAATAATTGATTTTTTGTGTGCTCTTTTTGAAGTTGGCCCGCCTAACTAATTGTTTAAAGCTCTACCACTGAAACCTAGGGTTTAAACTCTGGTGGGTTGAGGGTAAAACTACCCTCCTAACCATCCAACCACAGGTTGATTTGCAAGTTTAGCTAAATCAAGCCTTCAAAGGTAGGGCATGACACAAAACCGTCTTTTTTCTCCCTCAAAGAAAAAACCGTCTTCCTTCTTTGACGCACGCGTGCACGCTCTATTTTCTTCAAAGACAAAAGAGGCAAAGCAACTATATCCATCAGTATCCCGTCCTGCTTGACTTTCTCACCACACGACCTATATCTATATGTTCCCCTTTGTGAAACTCTCTCTCTCATATGGTGGATTCTGCTGCATCTCACTAAAGCAACTTTCTTATTAAGCAAAACAGAAAGGTGTAATTCACTATATATCGACAGACATATATATCCACGTGCAAATAAAATTGCCTAAAGTTTGTTTGACATAGACACCACACTTGCACCCTTTAATTGAGTGTGCATGCATGCATGTGATATGATCATAGACCAAAATAATGAGCACTATTAGGTGGCCTTCAAATCTTCTTTATCGCGGATCTAGATCTCGTCTGGTAATGTACAATAATGTACACAATACGCAAATCTGATAGTGTACTTTGTGTGTTACTGCATGACGTGAGATCTTTCTAGACTCTACTCCGTCTGCGTAGTGGACATACACCGCGATGAGAAAACCTAGAGGGTCGAATCTTCATCCTTTTTTAGTATGAGTTTTGATGCAGTGCAATATTGATCGCCATTAATTATGTGCAAGCGATCATTTTGACAATTTCTTTTGCACAGCACCATTGGCCATTCTCTCCAAGAAACTTTTGTTCGAACTCATAAGCTATTCATTTTGCAAGCATGCACGCCTTTTCTAGGACAAGAGATTGGTCACTAGCTATACTTTTATTGATAGCTAAATGTTACCCTTTATTGATGTGCCCAAAGTTCATATGAAAATTTACTATTGTCCCGCCATAGGGCAAGATCCTAGGTTTGCCCACCGGTCAAGGGACCATAACTTCGTATGGTTTTGGTTTGAAAAATGTAACGATGGTTCCACACTATGCCACCTCTTGTGCTACAGGCAACTTGCAGCTAAATTACTTCACGGTAAGGTTGTGAAATCCATTTTGGCTCCCGAGTGCATGTCCACCAGATTTTAAAAAGTCGTTTTTATGTTATTTGTAAGAGACATGACAATGTCTTGTGAAATTCGGCACCAAGTTTTAGTTCTTAAAACATGTCGGTTTTTCGTGTAACGACTTTGGAAACACATAGGATCTTAAGATCTCTGCATGAATTATTTTTACAATTTTTTGATATTTTAAAATGCATTACAAGTTATTTTAAATAAAGTGTGCATATGCACCCGAGAGTCAAAACAACTCCCCCGGATAGGTTGGCCTATTAAATCTGTATGCTCACTATAATTACTAGTAGTTATTATACACCGTTTCTCCCTATTTGCATTTGTGGAAGTCCTCATTATCCTAAGATCTTGCTTGCAAATATTAGTTCGGTAATTTTTGTTTTTGTTTCAACCGGCTTCAATACTTTCAACGTTTGGTTGGTCCCCTTCAAATTTATAAGGTGCATATTTTGACCGACTAAGTTTAAATTTTCGCATAAAAACAGTTTCTTAATATGTTAATAGTTAAGAACTCATAGTTTTAACACATATATTATTTTCTGTTAGAACTTTAATTTAGACCATCAGCATACATCTCATATAGGAGTATCAGATATAGACAGAGTGTCGAATGGCACATTTTAAAAGTGAAGGGGGAAATAACTAGCTAGCTAGATTTGATGTGTCCATGTGATTCTTGTTTTCTTCTCGATCGGGAAAACCTCCCTATGTATTGGCACAGAGCTAGTGACCGGGTAGTATCAAATTCATAAAGTCTAATCCAAATTTATCGCATTCATATAGTGTATTGTCGAACTTTACGGAAAGTACTTGCAAACTTTGCTGGTTAAAGGAAGGAACCATTCCCAGGTAGTGCAGTAAAAGTTAATGAGGCAATGTGTCGTGCATGGTGGGCTCGACGCTTGCATGGAGTATATGCTTACGTCAATGGTTTTGATCTTGGATTCTTAGCCCAAATTTTCTTTTGACGGTGAGGTTCCAGATTGTCGGCAAAGTAGCAACACGAGATGACTAGGATAGCTTGGCAGATATACAGTATTGATTTCGTGCGACTGTGTTCTAACCCAAAGTGCTCAACATACTGCACCAATGACCAATCTTGGCAGATACTCCCTCCGTTTCTAAATAGAAATATAATATGCTTTATACTTTGTCTACGTTTACATGTATATAAAAATATTTAAACATGTTTTAATGTGTATGTTAATTTATTTTAGTATGCATCTTATACAACATGTGTAACACGTAAAACAATCTTACATTTAGAAACGGATGAATATGTATCCATATATCACACTCACGGACTGAGAAAACACATATACATGTTCAGAGTGTGAATACCCAAACAATTTATTCCTTTTATTATAAAAACTAAGACAGATTCCTTTGAAATTCATGGGAAAGACATGTTTTTAGTAGACAACATAGCTATATAGTGGAGTACTATTATGTTTTTATTTATGATAGTACTTCCTCTGTTGACAATTATATTGTGTACGGAGTTTGGTCAAAGTCAAATTTTGCAAGTTTTGATTAAAACCTACAATATAAATTGAATATTATTAGAATTGTCATAATATATCTATTAATAATATATTCTATAAATATCAATATTTGACGTATATAATTGGTCAAACTTCTAAATGTTTACCTTTCAAAACACATAGCACAAAATCCAAATACACAAACAAAGTAGTATATATATATATTTAGAACCAATAGAACAGTATGCACGTGAACTCGTCCCATTTTATTTATATTTTAAGGACCAGTAGAACAGTATGCACCTGAACTCGTCCCAATTTCTATTACGAGAAATCATAGGAGTCTTGCGTCCCTTGAATGCGACAATTAGTTATTACTCTCTAGCTGGAGATGGTTTTGCGGTAAAAAAATGTATGATTTCCGTGAAACTATTCAAAATTGATATTTCATCTCAATAAAAAGAAAGTTCAGTCTATACCCAACGCTGATATTTGCTACGGTGACCTCACATGTCGTTTCCAAGGTCATTTCAGGGACGACCACTTGGCCAACATGTTTGTTTGGATGTTAACATCCATATGTATATATCTGATATTTTCAGTCATGTGTCATCGTTTTCAGTCCATGGGATGGTCGTGACCAGATGGACGTCGACGACACACGATAATTAAATGCGTCCATGCGTTCGCTTCTTCCTTTTCTCCGACAATTAAATGCACTTGACCTCTCGTTGCATGTTAAATTGCGAGTCTTACTTGTCTGGTTCTTAACCACTACCACACGAACACACCCACACATGGCATCTACTCCTTCTGTTTCAAAATATAAGATGGTTTATCAATGTTTTATAGTTAATATATATGTGTACTCCTTTTATTATGAATTTACACAACATATGTTACACCTAAAACATCTTATATTGTACTCACCCCTAGTGGCACCTCCCATCCACAATATAAGGGAGTAAAACGGAGGGAGTAAATACTAGTTACGAAACTTCAAGATTGATGAAGTCACGACACGTGCCTCGAACCATCGCCACGGTGACAAAATCAATCTATCAAAAAGTTTATATAAGTGATAATTTCAGTAGATTGACTACTCCCTCCGTTCCGGTATATTAGGCTCCGAATGAAAAACAAAATACTAATATGCAACAGCTTCAGACATAGTTAGTCAGCATAACGAGAACCGTAGTTAGTCAGCGTAATGCTTCTTTTTGCGTGAGAGATCGAGAGAGCAGGACCGTAGGACAATCTACATTATGTCGCCGTTAACGAGAACGGTATTTATGTATGATTGCCTACAGGAAACAGTGATCGATTGATGGATCGCGATGAGGAACCTTTTGCTGACACCTAAACTACTACTGTACTAGTCCTATACAGTATACATCAACCAATGGTTTCATTTCCCTTCGTAATTATGAGCTGGAATCTGGGAAGCATGATGCGGTGGTTAACGGATTCGACCTGACGATAACCAACCGTCCCAAAAGCAAACAGATTAGAATTAACAGACGCGAGGTGTGCAATGCTTATTGGGCGAAGCAGATATATTTGTGTAAGCAGTATCTCTACGCAGTGCAGGAGAAATGCCCCCCGGTTGAAAAAGGTAGTCAGTGTCCTGTCTACAGGTACGTTGCGGTGCTACCCCTCGATCGGCTCGATTAATCAGATGAAGAACAATCATCTCCTCATCTATCTCTATCGTCAGGCAGCAAGCACAGTGCTCGGTAACTAGAGAAAACACAGTGCTCTGCTCGATCTGCCGCGACCAAAGATAGAGTAGAGGCCAGGCATTTGGAATTTTTTTTAAAACGATCCTCGTCGTGATTGCTGCCGGGTGGGCGTAAAGGTGCCCGGCGGCGAGGTCGTGCCTCCATCTGGTTCGACTCGCGTTCTTTCAGGTGACCACGTCTTTGTTTTCTTATGCTCGTCAGCCTGAAACTACTACGAATTGTAAATATACGTAGGGTATATATGGGGAGAAGAGCCGGCCTTACGATGCATGAAGAAGCAGTTTCTCTCCCCGACAAGGAAAAGCCGGGGATTGGGAGCGTAGCTAGGTGAATTGGTATCATTGACTAGTTTGATCCATCTTGTTGTAGGCCCTGACGGAGTAGCTTAATTTTCACTTTGGTGGCTACTGAGGAGTTTACTACAGCTCTATCAGATAACACCCCAGCATATTCCTGCTCGAAACAGGCTTTCGCCCCGCTTATAAATAAAGCAACAACCAACCAGCATACAACACCACAACACACACCCAAGCCACAACACCACAACACACTCACCCAAGGCAAGATACAAGGGTGCTAAGAACAGCTACACCAACCCAAAAGGGTAGAAGAACCGCGTACGCCGAAAGATGGGCTCCAAAACGGCGCCTTCAAGAAGGGAACGCCACCGAAGTGGCGCCACCGTCAGATCCAAAGATCTGAGTTTTCACCCGGAGTAGCATGACGGATGAAGGGTACCCACGACGATGCCCTCAAGAAGGAGACGGCGCCCACAGACGCCGCCATCGTCGGTCTAACATCCAGACAAGGTCTTCACCCTAGCGAACACCCTCCACCTTCCATACGTTGTGCGGGCAAGCCACCGCACCTCCATCAAACAGCGAACACTAGCTACCGTGTCGTCCACACGACCAAGATAGCTAGCCCGCACCCAAACCAAGGGGGCCGCCCACACGCCCCAAGGCTCCCACCACCAGGGCCGCCGCCCCGTAGACCGCGAACACAAGTCCAGAGCACGCGAGGCACCACACCAGAGAGCCGGCGAAGTGAGGCGGAGGGCGAGTTTCAAAGAACGGCAAAGGTGCAATAGGCAAGTGGACGGCGCCTCCGTACCAACCGCCGGTCGCACCTCAAAGCCGGCAACCCGTTCTAGACCTCCTGATCCAGATCCGATCACCAGCCGCACCGCAGCCACACAGAGGAGTCCGTCCTCCACCGTCGCACGGACGGGTGCCGACCGGACAAACGGTAGGGGCACACCAGACCCGCAGGCCCGGCCGAGCCCAGATCGGGCCCGGAAAGCCCCCGCCGCCCGCTGCAGCAATAGCGCCACCGCTGCCACTCTGCGACCGAGCCCGGCCTCCTCACCAACCACCGCAGCCACCACCGGGCACACCGTTGCGCGCTGTCGCGACCCCACGATTAGCTCCGCTGCTCAACCCGCAGGATGGCGACCAGCACCATGCTCGCCGGTGAGCCTCACCCAGCGCCGCGTCTCTACCGTTGCCGGATGAGGAACACAGCCCGTGCCGCCTGCAGCCCGTGGCCCGCGCCGCCCGCAGCCGGCAACCGCCAGATCTGGAGGACCAGATCGACGCGCGCGCCACCAAGCTCCAAGACGCGCACCACCACTCCACCGTCCGTCACGCCGCCGCCAGGACCAGGCCGAGCGCCGCCACCCTGCTACCCGTCGGGAGGAGCAGGCCCCAGCCCTTAGGAGAGGCCCCGCGACCACCCCACCGCGCGGGAGGACGAAGCAACCTCGCCGCCGCCGGCGCTGACCGGGCTTTGCCCGGCCGCGCCCTCTGGCAGCGGCGAGGGAGGAGGGGGGAGGAGGGAGGAGCCTGGCGGCGGGAGGATTTAGGGTTTCCTCCCTGTCCCTGTCGCCGCACGGGGGCGACGAGGGAGGAGAAGAGGGGGTCGTATTCGTTTGGATCCTCCCAGCATATTCCTTGGAACAAACCTGCAAAGTTGATCAGATTTCGTTCCCATAAATTAAGGGAATCAACAACACCCGGAGCATTGGAAGGCGGATCAGAATTTAAAAAGATGAAGCATCGATGAGTGTCGTTTTTTTATCTACTACCTGTTTCTACGTATTTTATCTACAAGACGAGTCGATAATTAGGGATATTATAACTGCACCAAATAGGAGCTCTCTCACACCTCCATCCTTAGCAACCGTTGGATTACATCTTCCAAAAAAAATTGGCCGTTCATCCCTAGAGGACGCTACTTTGCGCATCAAATTGGTGCGTTCTGGTTAATTGGGCCTCGAGATCACTAAAGCCAATGTAAAGAAAACTGGGTCCGGTCCATTCTTAGTCATTCCCCTTCCCCGACCTTCTCCTCTCCCCCTCTCGGCAGCCCTAGGTCTAGGCGCCTAGGCCAGCCACTGTCAGGTCCGGTGTTCATCCTTGTCCACGAGCAAGCAGGGCGAGGCTCGGCGAGAACCTGGACGCCGAGTAGCGGACCTTTTTGAGCGCAACGAGCTCGGCGCCACCGACCTCCAGCATCGACCACGCATTCCGCGCCACCATGGGTGTCGCCGTCGCTAAGCACTACCTCGAGGTCCTCAAGCTCGCCAGGAAAGAATCCTCCTCCTCCATCGTTGTCCTGCCGTGGCGTGCAAGCAGGCTGCTCGCCGCGACCACAAACTGGTCCGTCCACTCCATGACCGACTGCCTCCGCTCGACGGTGGCGCACCGGGACAGGCGTGCGGGCGCGGTCTCTATCCGCCTTCGTGACGTGACCTTCCCTCTCGATCTCTCTCCTCAGGCAACGTAGGTCGAGGATATCGGCACCGGCACCACACCGGAAAACTTGGCGACCCATACCTGTTGGCAGCCATGGCGCACAGAGATTGTGTCATAACCTTCGAGGAGAGTGAAGATCTCGCGCGTCGCTGCGCTCCGTGCGTGCGTCGCTCCATGGCGCTGAAGGAGATATGCCCTAGAGGCAATTAATAAAGTGTATTATTTATCATATCTCGTTTGTTCATAATAGGTTTTTGTGTCATGCTAGAACCGTATTAAGCGGAAACATTAATGCGGGTGTGATACGTAAATAACCAGGTCCCTAGTAGCCTCTACTAAGACTAGTTTCGTTGCGCGATTGATGATCGAGGTTTTCCCGGTCATGGGGCATGGTGCCGGTCGGCAATGAGAGTCATATCGCTGGAGAGTGATGAGATGGACATACCCAGATTTGGAGAACATAGTCGTTACACATTTGACCGTGAGATCAACTCTTATTGATATTCCCGGAAGATACTTTGATTGCACCAAACGTCGTATCTTATTTAGTATGACAATAACGGTGATACTTTTGGGTATTGGAAAGGAGTATTGAGACGAGGGGTCAAGAGCGGGATTTGCCAGTCCGCGTAGCAGGATAGATACTCTCGGGCCCACTCGGTGAGATCTTGTCTAATGAGCTTGCAAGCATGTGACTAGGTCACGGAGACATGAGATCATGAACGAGTAGAAGATAGTGTCGTCGGTAACGAGGTCGGGATTGGGTATGGAGATATCTATGGAACGACACTCGGACGTGCTAAGTATCGCTATGGCAAAAGGTCTAAGACTTCACGTTCAGGTTTGATAGATGAAAGTCATTCGTTATATCTCAGGGATTAATTCAGGGGGTCCAGGCCTACGAGTTAGTCGTTGATCATTTAGGAGTCTTGATCATACCTGATATTATATCGAACCGCCAGGGTAACACACTTAAGGGGTTTTGACAAGACAACCGGAAAGGAAGGAGATCACCGGGAGCGTCCCGGGAGAGGTCCGATGGAGATCGGGCAGCGCCGAAAGAGTTTTCGGAGCTAGGAAATATTATATATATTATGTTTGATATTAATTAGTGTTATTAATATGCAAATATGATTTTATATATTTATTTTCGAATTTATTAAGGCAGATTTCCCTAAATGGGCCTTCCGGACGAAAGAAGGCCCAAGAGGGGAAAATTCCCTAGGGGAATTCGGTGGGGGCCAGGAGGGCCGGCCTAGGTGGGCCACAAGGGGCCCATCAGGGGGCCGGCGCACTCCCTAGCCGAACCAGGCTATGTGGGGATAGTCCCACATTGCCTGGCTGGCAAGGTTGGCTCCCCTTGGGAGCCTATATAAGAAGGGGCACCCCCAGCCTTTTAATTCACCAATTAATTCCCGATTTCTCTCTCGATCTCGTGGTTCCCAAGTCGGAGCCGCGCCGAGCAAGAGGATCCCGGGATCTCCTCCACCATAGCCCGCTGCCGCGCTGCTGGTGTTCCGGTCCAAGTCTTCCGCTGCTCGTCTTGGACTGGAGCTTCGGAGGCGTCGTCTCCACCGTACGTGTGCGACTCCCTGCGAGGTGCTGCGCTAGCGGTACTCGGAGGCCTGCTTCCTCTACACGACCTTGAGGTCGGCTTCGTCGGTCTGCATCGACAACGTTTGTGCGGGAACGTAATCCCCGCTTTCGGTCTACAAGGGTACGTATTCCGATCTCCGTTCGTACTACTATATCTGCATAGAATAGATCTTGGCTAGTTTAAGGATATCGTTGTTAGGAAAATTATTGTTTTCTGCACACGATCCCCTTCAGTGGTATCAGAGCCGATCTATCGTAAGATATAGCTGTACGCTGTTAGAACCCGTGCTCTTCACGGGGGCACCGTTCCTGTTATTTGCTACCCTCTAGCGTGCACTTGTGTATTCCAGCGGCATTGAGTTGATGAAGCGGCCCGGACCGACTTTACGCGTACGCTTACGCGAGACTGGTTCCACTACTGACATACGGCTTGTATTGTATCTGTGGCTGGCGGGTGACAGTTTCTCTCTCTTTAGTTGGTCTTCGCATTTTCAATGGAGGGCCCGAAAGGGATGCTTAAACATGCAATTATTGGATCGTTGTTGTGGTCATAAGATTCGTAGGTATGAAGCGGTTCTATTTACGAAAGCCCCAAGCCACGTAAAATATGCAAAAGATAAAGTAGAAGCGTCTAACTTTATTTTGCAGGGGCTATGTGATATGGTCAAGGTAGGTTTATTAAATTGTTTATAAACTGCGGGCGCCAAGAACACCATGGCGCGATGGACTATATCACATTGCATTACATTTGATGTTTTGTGTGCATCTTATTTTTGTGTGATTGTGTGTGTTACACGGCGGTAGCTGAATAAGATGATCCCTTCAAAATACCACTAGTGTTCTCCCTCCAACGCGCACCACCAATAAAGTTCTACGTTATGAGGCAGGCCGTGATGATCGGGTGTCAGACATATCTTCGTTCGCATACGGTGGGTGTAAGCCATGTTGCACAAGCGTCAGCGTGGAGGTATTTGGTGGCGAGCCTAGCATACTCAGAGGTATGGCCTCGGAACAGGAAGACCGAAAGGTCGAGCACGAGTCACAAAATTGATGTGGCGGACGATTTTGTCTACTCTTGAAGTTGTGACGCCGGCTTTGATGATGAGGGGTGGTGCAATGGATGGGGGTCGTGTAATCGCTTAAACGACCAGGAGGGATGTTCGTTTGAGTGGGAGTTATGTTAGTTATTTTCTAAAATACTATAACTCAAAATTATTATGAACAAAGTCTTATGTTGTTGCAAATTCCATTGTAGATGTCTCGCCCCTCGTTTAACCTAGGTCTGTTCCTTGAGAAAGAAAAGCTTAAGACCAATGGGTCAAACTTCATGGCCTGGTTCCGCAACCTGAGGATCCTCCTCACTCCCCATAGGGTGGCCTACGTCATTGAGGCCACCATAGGTGACCCTCCTGCAGATGATGTCTCTGAGGATGAGAAGAAGGTCTTCTAGACCCGATCGGAGGATTCTGCCTTTGTCCAGAGTGGCATGCTCTACGCCATGGAAGCCGACCTGCAGAAGCGCTTTGAGAAGATGAGCGCCTTTGAGATCATCTCGGATCTTAAGGCTGTCTTTGCGCCGCAGGCTAAGACTGAGAGATATGAGGCTTCTGATCTTTTCTTCTCGGCCAAGATGGAAGAGCATAGCAGTGTGAGCGAGCATGTAGTCAAGATGCCTGGCTACGTTCAACGCCTGAATGCTCTGGAGTGCAAGATTCCCGATGAGCTGGCGATTGACAGGGTGTTGCAATCGTTGCCACCAAGCTACAAAGGCTTCGTCATGAACTACAACATGCAGGGCATGGCTAAGTCCCTAGGTGAAGTGTTCGTGATGCTCAAGACTGCTGAGGTAGAGATTAAGAAGGAGCACACGCTGTTGATGGTCAACAAGACCGTTGATTTCAAGAAGTCCGGTGGCAAGGGAAAGCAGAGCTGGAAGTCCCGGAGGGAGGCAAAGTTGTCTGCCAAGCCCAGGACTAACAGGTCTGGTCCCAGAGCTAGCGTGGAGTGTTTCTACTTCAAGGGGAAGGGTCACCGGAAGCGCAACTGTCTCAAGTATCTGGAGGATAGGAAGTCTGGCAAGACGGTCGACAAAGAGAAAGGTATATTTGACATACATGTTATAGATGTGTACCTTACATCCGCCCGGAGCAATACGTGGGTATTTGATACTGTTTCTGTTGCTCATATATGTAACTCTCAGGAGGAGTTACGGAATAGAAGGCGGCTGGCGAAGGATGAGGTGACGATGCGTGTCGGCAACGGATCGAGAGTCGACGTGGTGGCTGTCGGCACGCTCCCTCTGCATCTACCATCGGGATTAGTTTTGGTTTTAAATAAATGTTATTTTGTGCCATCCTTGAGTGTAAACATTATAAGTGGGTCTTGCCTGTTACAAGACGGTTATTCATTTAAATCAGTATCAAGCAATTGTGCTATTTATATGAATGATATCTTTTGAAGGGGTTACGGTGCAGAAAACAATAATTTTCTAGCGAGCGAAACACTAACTAGCCAGGATCTATCTATCTAGTACATGCGATAACGGTGGCAGAACGGGTTACATTACCTCCATGTAGACCGATAGCGGGGATTACGCTCCCGCACAAGCGTTGACGATGAAGTCGTACGTAGCCGACCTCGAGGTCGTGGAGAACTTGCCGCGATGTCGGAGTCGATGACGCCGGGGTGTCGACGATGATCTGCGTCGACGGGCGTCGGGCGGAAGAAGGCAGAGCGCCAGCACCGGGGCTGGCGCGCCGGCAGCAGAGGGGGGAGGCGCGGCGGCTGTAGGGGGCGAGACGACGTCGCCCAAGCTCCTCAATAGAGTAGCCTCCGAGCACTCGCAAACATACGGAGCCTAGCGACAACTCCCGGTCATTCAGATCCAGCTGAAATCGCAGGAGTAGATCTTATCTGGAATCCCGCAGAGCAACGGCGCTCTGCGGTATGGCTTAGGTGGAGAGAGACCCTCTTCCTCAGCTCGGCGCGGCTCCGACTTGGGAACCACGAGATCGAGAGAGAAATCAGGAATTAATTGAATTTCCTATGTATTAAATCAATTAATATGCCTTGCTATATAAAGGGGGAAGGGGTGTGCCAACCCCCTTGGCTCCCCCATGTGGGACTAAAGGGAGGAGAGGGGAGGGGGGTTCGGCCGAACCCCCCATGGGCTCTCCCACTCCTAGTCCGAGTTGGACTAGGAGGCCCAAGCCTTCCCTTCCTTGTGGGGTGCGGTTTCCCCCTCTTGGGCCCTCTCAGGGCCCATTTAGGTGGGAGCCCCCTTATTCCTTTATTTAATTAATATAAAAATCCCATTAATTCATAATTAATATATTTATATATAATTCAATATCCCATGACTCCAAAACTATTTCGGAACCACCCGAACAACTTTCGGACATTCTCGGAACCTTTCCATAGCTCTCCGGAACTCCTTCCGGACCACCGGAACTCTTTCCGGATCAATTCTTTCTCTCCAATAAAAACCTATAAAATTCCAGAACCTATCTCCTAGCGTCGCTAAGACCTTAAGTTTGTTACCCTACGGTTCGGGAACACTCCAGACATGGTCGAGACACTCCGCTCACCAATGATCGTCAGGGATACCTGGAAATATATAACGACCCCTGTGCATTCCACGAATATCGTCGTTGAACCATAAGTATGATATTCATTCCCTTTGTCTCTGCGATACTACCTTGTCCGAGATATGATCGTAGACACACCGATGCCTTTGCTGTATCTCGTTACCGACGAAGGTTATTAACTCGTCTGCGATATTACATCTCCATGACCTAGTCACAAGCTGCGCAGTTATATAGATGCAATATCACCGAGTGGGCCCAGAGTATCTTTCCATTACAAGAATGAACAAATCCCGCTCTTGATCCTTACGTCTCGATGCTCTTTCGGAATACCCAAGATGGACACCGTTATTGTCATGCTATATAAGACACAACGTTTGATGCTCTCAAAGCACTCCTACGAAGCAACAATAAGTACGATCTCACGGTCTAAGGAATAAGCTATCACACTATCATCTATTGCAAATGACAAACATCGTAATACGATCTTATTGCAATACTTTGCGTATGTCCACCACCTTATTCAACTAACAAGATGTCCCCATTGTCAACCGACGTCATTGTCCTTGATCGGGAATCTCGATCAACTGTTGCCCAATGGACTAGCTCATATAGAGGCTTGCTAGGGACCTGGTTGTCTATGTATCACACGTGTATTAATAATTCCGATTAATACAGTTATAGCATAATACACAAACCTATTATAAACTTATGAGATAACGCAATAAATACTACTTATTTATTTGCCTCTAGGGCATATCTCCTTCAGTCTCCCACTTGCACTAGAGTACAAATAAACTAGCTGCATTTTACATTATCAGAATCCCTTATCAAATAAGAATCATTTGATAATGCTTGCTCGTGGAAAAGTGTTACTGCACAATTCATGATTGTACATGCTTTTGCGATTCACTGGTATCAACTTGTTTGATATCACCATGTTGTCTAACAACATATATGCAAATACCGTAACTAAGTGAGACTTCTGCTTCCCAGCGCTTACTCTGATTATACTAACCAGATAACTGCCCTGAAAAACACACTCAGCCATGCAGAGCCCCTTGTAACAATTACAAACTCGCGATATCTACATACTTTCACATCAATGTAGAAAATTTGACATTCAAATGTCAATCCCTTAACTAACGCACTTCTACTTCCAGCAAATTCCAAATTTACTTTCATAACTGTTCTTTACTCCAAGAACATCGGTTATATTTTATCGAGCAGATAATATGGTTTCTGTATGATGTCTAACATACATATAATAGACCCACATGTCATACAACCATTACCTTCATGCATCATTACTCTTAATGACCAATTGGATTCCAAAGGACCATCATTTTGATTCTATTCTGACTCCTCAGATATAATCCAACACAACTCGACTAACTATTTAAATTCCCGTTCTATTTCAAAATAGACACTAACTTTTAAATAGTTTCACAACTTCATCCTATTCTATTGGTACAGTTTCACAATGTGTTAACTACACAAGATGAATTCGACTCCCACTCAAATTATGTCTCCACATATTTGACAACACACGCTCCCACTCAAAAACGTGTTATCCACATATTTGAGTTCCTGAGCTCCCACTCAAAAATATGTTTCATACATATTCCACCTGAGTAAACTAACTTTGACTCCCACTTAATTCGACATCTTGGTTAAACCAAAATCATTGATCTACTATCAATTCGAATTTAATACAAACTACAGTATTACATTAATACAAATCCCTCAGACTTCAAGCATGTCTACATAAATGTAGTCAACAAATTTGATCTTGTCCAAGACACATTTCTTGACAATACATGCTACCGCGTCTTTCTTATAGTCACATTTCTCATATAACACCTTATATGACGATTAAACAATCTTATTCCTCTAATAAGAATTGCAGCAACAATTACTCTCTTAATCCTTTCAAATGCAACTTTGGATTTCCAGGCCGAAGAGCCTTTGTTCGTATTCCGATACTTTCTCAACTTTCTTTGTATTCATAAAGTGCACCTTGATCTGTTCAACAAGATCTGAAATACTTAATACAGTGCTGTGACCTGACAGCAATATTAAATATAACAACACTTTATTTATAAGTTTCTTTCATGAAAATATTATGATATTTATAAAGAGGATTGCAAGCAGAAAACAATTTTCTAGTCTCCCTCACTCTTAATCACTAAACTTTCATTAGCAGACATATACTCTTTGGAACATCTTCCAACATAAGTCTGACACTCTATTCCAAACTTCTAATTTCAATCCATAAACCATAATTCGAAAAGTCATCTTTTCTCGGAATTACATAGACAACAAACTGAACTTTGTTTCTAATTGATTCTGGAAGACACTCTCGTCCAAAGCGAGCAATCTACAAAGAACTACTCATGTATATTCCGAATTATCGCATAATCATATACATGTCGACACTACTGTCGATCCTACGAATTCTCGTTGAGAAATATATATATCTATTTTCTAAAGTGGACATCAACTATAATGTTTCGAACGTATTAGGAGATTCTAAGACTGATTCTGACAGGCCACACTTTATTAAAAATAGAGCATGATTATAATTCCCCACATATCACTATACATGACATTATAATTATGTGAAGCAAATCACCACAAGTCTCTTGTGTTGAAAACATAATTCAAAAATATTGTCCTTTGATCGAATTCTGTGAATACCATGTTCACAAATGTTTCTTCTGAAAAACTCCATTTGATCTATTATCAAATTAATCTCAGACTCCACGATTCATCGGGCAAATACTCCTATATGCCAAAGTCATGGAGGAATTCGGATCAATCAATAAACACCATTAATTAATCATTTAAAAATGATACTCAATTAATTTCCGCTAGTATTGCAACTTCAATACTTGTTTTCAAGCTTAATCAACTCAGCACTCGAAATACTTAAACGGACCAAAAACATCCATTACTTCTTTCATTTCTTTTATGACTAAACTCGAACGGTGTTTATTCCAGCAATAGAACCTTTGTTCATGGGACAAGCTATTTTATCATATCTACAATTATGAATACTTATCATACAATCAATGTAACTGATATGTGGAAACTTTATTCATAAGATAAAACAACTGACTTGTTCCATAATCATAAAACAACTGACTTTGTCTTATTACATGAATAACTTTGTCTTGCAACAATCAAGACACACACACTCGCTCACTATTACAAAAGATCGTATCAAAAACTATTAATGATAACTATGATAACTTGAGGACGTGAACACCAAAAGGCCATCAACTCCTTGATTACCAGCTTCAGCGCCTGGTCACATCAAACTGCGCCGCATATATGTGATAATCAGGACCTGTTTCACAAACAGAGCAATTATCAAAATTTCATCATATTCCATGGGCGAATTCATAATTCTGCATATATCAAATATATACCTGTAGCATCGAAGATCTCTCCTTCGATGGAATCAACCTTCAGAGACTGGAACTCACGTATGAATACGTAGAAGTTCATATCGTCGGCTTTCAAAATGTACTTACGTACATGCTTCTCATAGCTGGGAGGTAGAGATATCAGGACAGTCCGAATGGCGCAAGAATCCGCCATCCAGTAATCGAAGACCATCGTCAGCTGGAAGTAGATGTCATACAATCTCTTCAAATGTGTCTTCAGACAGGTATGCTCCTCCATGTGAATGGTCTGGAACATTCTAAGCTGCCTGAATTGCTCACGCTTTAATTCATCCCCGAAGTGTGTCTTTATCGCATCCATCATGACGCTTGGCTCCTTGCGTCGAAACATCTCTTTCAACTCGGGTGCCAGGCATACGGTCATGGTGATCTCCACTTCAATGAATATGTCTCGACGCTTACGGAAATCATCTTCCTCCTCCTCGCTTGCAGAATCTCCTGGTCCTTCTCCTAATGGTTCATCGAGAACATATAGAATGTTGTTGTGTTCGAGAATGTTTCTAAAACCCCTGTACCATCTGATGAAGTTGGACCCGTCGGCTTCTAATGTAGCATCCGGGCTCTTGAGGAAGTAACCGAAGTATAGTTGCGTAGTCTACAGATGTGATCGTAAAAGAGGTAAGGTTAAGTTTATAATATGTAGGTGAGTTTTAGTCCTATAATCTCATTATCAAAAACACACCACACCAATATTATTATCCCTAAAATAATAGCGGCGATGACACGACCCCCATCCACTACACCACCCCCGATCATCACGGCCGGCAGCGCAGCTTCAAAGGTGGACATAAAATGTCGATCATAACTCTATGACTCGTGCTCGATCTTTCGATCTTCCCGTGTTCCGAGGCCATACCTCTGAGTATGCTAGGCTCGCCAATCAAACCTCGAAGACCTGCGCGTGCAACATGGCTTACACCCACTGTATGCGAACGACGAGATGTGTGACACCCGATCATCACGGCCTGCCTCATAACGTAGAACTTTCTTGGTGGTGCGCAACGAGGGAGAACACAATTTTGGTATTTGTTAGGGATCATCCTATTTATGATGCTACCGTTGTATATCTAGCATATAAGCAATCAATAGGATGCACACACAACAGCACACAATGATGTTGCAATGAAGTGCGATGTGACATGGTCGATGCGCCTGGACCTTCATGGCGCCATGTGCCTGGCCCCCGGCGCCCCGGCATGGCTCCGAGTCTACAGAGCCCTCCATTGCCTCCGACAGTACGAGTAATATCAAAACTTACCGTAACCATGTCACATAAAATAACGCCTCTGCAAAACAAAGTTAGACGCCTCTAGCTTTATTTAGTTTTGCAAGTTTTACGTGGCAAATAGGCTTATTCGTAAGAGAATCGCTTCCCTACCTACGAACTTTGTACCACAACGTCGATCGTATAATTGCATGTTTAAGCATCCCTTTCGGGCCCTCCATTGAAAATGCTTTGCCGACTAGAGAGAGAGAAACAGACACCCGCCAGCCACAGATACGGTGCAAGCCGTATGTCAGTAGTGGAACCAGTCTCGCGTAAGCGTACGCGTAAAGTCGGTCCGGGCCGCTTCATCAACTCAATACCGAAGGCATCGCAAGTGCACGCTAGAGGGTAGCAAATATAAGAAAGACGCACTCATTCAACATGAGTTCTAACCGTACCAGCAGTACTACGCATAGATCGGCTCTGATACCACTGAAGGGGTTACGGTGCAGAAAACAATAATTTTCTAGCGAGCGAAACCCTAACTAGCCAGGATCTATCTATCTAGTACATGCGATAACGGTGGCGGAACGGGTTACATTACCTCCATGTAGACCGATAGCGGGGATTACGCTCCCGCACAAGCGTTGACGATGAAGTCGTACGTAGCCGACCTCGAGGTCGCGGAGAACTTGCCGCGATGTCGGAGTCGATGACCGGGGTGTCGACGATGATCTGCGTCGACGGGCGTCAGGCGGAAGAAGGCAGAGCGCCAGCACCGGGGCTGGCGCGCCGGCAGCAGAGGGGGGAGGCGCGGCGGCTGCAGGGGGCGAGACGACGTCGCCCAAGCTCCTCAATAGAGTAGCCTCCGAGCACTCGCAAACATACGGAGCCTAGCGACAACTCCCGGTCATTCAGATCCAGCTGAAATCGCAGGAGTAGATCTTATCTGGAATCCCGCAGAGCAACGGCGCTCTGCGGTATGGCTTAGGTGGAGAGAGACCCTCTTCCTCAGCTCGGCGCGGCTCCGACTTGGGAACCACGAGATCGAGAGAGAAATCAGGAATTAATTGAATTTCCTATGTATTAAATCAATTAATATGCCTTGCTATATAAAGGGGGAAGGGGTGTGCCAACCCCCTTGGCTCCCCCATGTGGGACTAAAGGGAGGAGAGGGGAGGGGGGTTCGGCCGAACCCCCCATGGGCTCTCCCACTCCTAGTCCGAGTTGGACTAGGAGGCCCAAGCCTTCCCTTCCTTGTGGGGTGCGGTTTCCCCCTCTTGGGCCCTCTCAGGGCCCATTTAGGTGGGAGCCCCCTTATTCCTTTATTTAATTAATATAAAAATCCCATTAATTCATAATTAATATATTTATATATAATTCAATATCCCATGACTCCAAAACTATTTCGGAACCACCCGAACAACTTTCGGACATTCTCGGAACCTTTCCATAGCTCTCCGGAACTCCTTCCGGACCACCGGAACTCTTTCCGGATCAATTCTTTCTCTCCAATAAAAACCTATAAAATTCCAGAACCTATCTCCTAGCGTCGCTAAGACCTTAAGTTTGTTACGCTACGGTTCGGGAACACTCCAGACATGGTCGAGACACTCCGCTCACCAATGATCGTCAGGGATACCTGGAAATATATAACGACCCCTGTGCATTCCACGAATATCGTCGTTGAACCATAAGTATGATATTCATTCCCTTTGTCTCTGCGATACTACCTTGTCCGAGATATGATCGTAGACACACCGATGCCTTTGCTGTATCTCGTTACCGACGAAGGTTATTAACTCGTCTGCGATATTACATCTCCATGACCTAGTCACAAGCTGCGCAGTTATATAGATGCAATATCACCGAGTGGGCCCAGAGTATCTTTCCATTACAAGAATGAACAAATCCCGCTCTTGATCCTTACGTCTCGATGCTCTTTCGGAATACCCAAGATGGACACCGTTATTGTCATGCTATATAAGACACAACGTTTGATGCTCTCAAAGCACTCCTACGAAGCAACAATAAGTACGGTCTCACGGTCTAAGGAATAAGCTATCACACTATCATCTATTGCAAATGACAAACATCGTAATACGATCTTATTGCAATACTTTGCGTATGTCCACCACCTTATTCAACTAACAAGATGTCCCCATTGTCAACCGACGTCATTGTCCTTGATCGGGAATCTCGATCAACTGTTGCCCAATGGACTAGCTCATATAGAGGCTTGCTAGGGACCTGGTTGTCTATGTATCACACGTGTATTAATAATTCCGATTAATACAGTTATAGCATAATACACAAACCTATTATAAACTTATGAGATAACGCAATAAATACTACTTATTTATTTGCCTCTAGGGCATATCTCCTTCATCTTTTATGTTGATGCTCCCGAGAATAACGGTTTATTCTTGTTGAATCTCGATCGTAGTACTCACATCCATAACATAGAGGCCAAACGAATTAAGTGTAGTGACGATACCGCCATGTTTTTGTGGCATTGCCGTCTTGGTCATATTGGTATAAAGCGCATGAAGCGACTCCACTCCGATGGACTCTTGGACTCGTTGGATTTCGGATCCCTCGATACATGTGAACCATGCCTCATGGGAAAAATGACCAGGACACCGTTCAAAGGTTTCGTTGAACGAGCGTCGGATTTGTTGGGGATCATACATACATACGTATGTGGACCAATGAGCGTTTCGACACGCAATGGTTATCGTTACTTCGTCACCTTCACTGATGACTTGAGTAGATACGGTTATATCTATTTGATGAAACACAAGTCTGAAACGTTTGAAAAGTTCAAAGAATTCCAGAGTGAAGTTGAGAATCAGCTTAATAGGAAAATCAAGCATCTCCGGTCCGATCGCGGTGGAGAGTACTTGAGTTTTGAGTTTGGCACACATCTGAAGAGTTGTGGCATAGTGACCCAACTTACGCCCGCCGGAACGCCGCAGCGTAACGGTGTGTCCGAGCGACGTAATCGTACTCTACTGGATAGTGTCCGATCTATGATGTCTCTTACCGATCTGCCAGTGTCCTTCTGGGGTTATGCGTTAGAAACAACCGCATTCATTTTAAATAGGGCTCCGTCCAAGTCCGTTGAAACGACGCCATATGAATTATGGTATGCCCAAAAGCCTAAGTTATCGTTTCTGAAGGTTTGGGGTTGTGAGGCGTATGTTAAGAAACTACAGCCCGACAAACTCGAACCGAAGTCGGAGAAAGTCGTCTTTGTAGGATATCCGCGGGAAACCGTTGGGTCCACCTTCTACAACCAAGCTGAGGGCAAAACTTTTGTCGCGAAGACCGGTGCCTTTCTAGAGAAGGAGTTTCTCGCGAAAGGAGTAAGTGGGAGGAAGGTAGACCTCGATGAAATCGTTGATCCTGAACTCGAGATTCCGAGTGGCGCAACGGAATCAATTCCAGAAACGTCCTCCGTGGAAGGAGTGGGAGAAACTGTCGAGAAAGATGTTCTACCTCGTAGGTCTGGTAGATCTCGGATCCCACCAGAATGGTATGGCAACATGGTTGGCACCGTCATGCTAGTCGAGCAAGACGAACCTACGAACTACAAGGAGGCGATGGAGAGTCTAGAGTCCGAGAAATGGCTTGAAGCCATGAAATCCGAAATAGGATCCATGTACGATAACAAAGTGTGGACTTTGGTAGATATTCCCGAAGGGCGCAAGGCCGTCGAGAATAAGTGGATCTTTAAGAAGAAGACTGATGCTGATGGTAATGTGACCGTCTATAAAGCTCGGCTTGTCGCAAAGGGTTTCCGACAAGTTCATGGAATTGACTACGATGAAACTTTTTCACCGGTAGCGATGCTTAAGTCTATTCGGATTTTGTTAGCGGTAGCTGCCTACTATGATTATGAAATATGGCAGATGGACGTCAAAACGGCCTTCCTGAATGGAAACATTGAGCAAGAGTTGTACATGGTACAGCCGGAAGGTTTTGTCGATCCAGGAAGTGCTAACAAGGTGTGCAAGCTTCAGCGATCCATCTATGGATTGAAGCAGGCATCTCGGAGCTGGAATCTTCGCTTTGATGAGGTAATCAAAGGTTTTGGATTTATCCAGAATGTGGAAGAGACCTGTATTTACAAGAAAATGAGTGGGAGCTCGGTTGTGTTCTTAGCACTGTATGTTGACGACATATTGCTAATAGGTAATGATGTGGAACTTCTGAATAGTGTGAAGGAATATTTAAACAGTAAGTTTTCCATGAAGGACTTGGGAGAAGCTGCGTATGTTTTAGGCATAAAAATCTATCGCGATAGATCAAGGCGCCTATTAGCACTGAGTCAGAGTACTTATCTTGATAAAATATTGAAGCGTTTTCATATGGAGAAGGCAAAGAAGGGTTCTCTGCCGGTTATCAAGAATAAGATATCGCGTAAGGCGCAGTGTCCGGTGACGGAACTGGGTAAGGCCGAAATGACGAAACATCCTTATGCTTCAGCCATAGGATCGATCATGTATGCAATGTTGAGTACTAGACCAGATGTGGCATTAGCTCTAAGTTTGACCAGCCGGTTCCAGAGTAATCCTGGAATGCCGCATTGGGTAGCTGTTAAGAGCATTCTTAAGTATCTCAATAAGACAAAGGAAATGTTCCTTGTGTATGGTGGCTGCGATGAGGAACTTGGCGTAACGGGTTACGTGGATGCAAGTTTCTGCTCAGACCCCGATGACTGTAAGTCACAGACAGGTTACGTGTTCAAGGTGAATGGAGGCGCCGTGTGCTGGAGAAGTGGGAAGCAACCCATAGTCGCACAATCTACAATGGAGTCGGAGTACATTGCTGCCTGCGAGGCCGCGAATGAAGCTGTGTGGCTGAGGAAGTTCGTCATCGAACTTGGAGTGTTCCCGAGCGTGCAAGACCCCGTGGTCCTCTTCTGCGACAATACGGGTGCCATTGCGAACGCCAAGGAGCCAAGGTCTCACTCCACCGCCAAACACATTCTCCGACGCTTCCACGTGATACGTCAGTACGTACAAGGAGGCGATGTGAAGATTTGCAAAGTGCATACGGATCTGAATGTGGCAGATCCGCTCACGAAGCCTCTCCCGCTTGATAAGCATGAACAGCACCAGTTAGCTATGGGTGTTAGGCTTTTACCAAGTTGTAATCTAGATTAAATTGTACTCTAGTGCAAGTGGGAGACTGAAGGAGATATGCCCTAGAGGCAATTAATAAAGTGTATTCTTTATCATATCTCGTTTGTTCATAATAGGTTTTTGTGTCATGCTAGAACCGTATTAAGCGGAAACATTAATGCGGGTGTGATACGTAAACAACCAGGTCCCTAGTAGTTTCTACTAAGACTAGTTTCGTTGCGCGATTAATGATCGAGGTTTTCCCGGTCATGGGGCATGGTGTCGGTCGGCAATGAGAGTCATATCGCTGGAGAGTGATGTGATGGACATACCCAGATTTGGAGAACATAGTCGTTACACCTTTGACCGTGAGATCAACTCTTATTGATATTCCCGGAAGATACTTTGATTGCACCAAACGTCGTATCTTATTTAGTATGACAATAACGGTGATACTTTTGGGTATTGGAAAGGAGTATTGAGACGAGGGGTCAAGAGCGGGATTTGCCAGTCCGCGTAGCAGGATAGATACTCTCGGGCCCACTCGGTGAGATCTTGTCTAATGAGCTTGCAAGCATGTGACTAGGTCACGGAGACATGAGATCATGAACGAGTAGAAGATAGTGTCGTCGGTAACGAGGTCGGGATTGGGTATGGAGATATCTATGGAACGACACTCGGACGTGCTAAGTATCGCTATGGCAAAAGGTCTAAGACTTCACGTTCAGGTTTGATAGATGAAAGTCATTCGTTATATCTCAGGGATTAATTCAGGGGGTCCAGGCCTACGAGTTAGTCGTTGATCATTTAGGAGTCTTGATCATACCTGATATTATATCGAACCGCCAGGGTAACACACTTAAGGGGTTTCGACAAGACAACCGGAAAGGAAGGAGATCACCGGGAGCGTCCCGGGAGAGGTCCGATGGAGATCGGGCAGCGCCGAAAGAGTTTTCGGAGCTAGGAAATATTATATATATTATGTTTGATATTAATTAGTGTTATTAATATGCAAATATGATTTATATATTTATTTTCGAATTTATTAAGGCAGATTTCCCTAAATGGGCCTTCCGGACGAAAGAAGGCCCAAGAGGGGAAAATTCCCTAGGGGAATTCGGTGGGGGTCGGGAGGGCCGGCCTAGGTGGGCCACAAAGGGCCCACCAGGGGGCCGGCGCACTCCCTAGCCGAACCAGGCTATGTGGGGATAGTCCCACATTGCCTGGCTGGCAAGGTTGGCTCCCCTTGGGAGCCTATATAAGAAGGGGCACCCCCAGCCTTTTAATTCACCAATTAATTCCCGATTTCTCTCTCGATCTCGTGGTTCCCAAGTCGGAGCCGCGCCGAGCAAGAGGATCCGAGGATCTCCTCCACCATAGCCCGCTGCCGCGCTGCTGGTGTTCCGGTCCAAGTCTTCCGCTGCTCGTCCTGGACTGGAGCTTCGGAGGCGTCGTCTCCACCGTACGTGTGCGACTCCCTGCGAGGTGTTGCGCTAGCGGTACTCGGAGGCCTGCTTCCTCTACACGACCTTGAGGTCGGCTTCGTCGGTCTGCATCGACAACGTTTGTGCGGGAACGTAATCCCCGCTTTCGGTCTACAAGGGCACGTATTACGATCTCCGTTCGTACTACTATATCTGCATAGAATAGATCTTGGCTAGTTTAAGGAAATCGTTGCTAGGAAAATTATTGTTTTCTGCACACGATCCCCTTCAGGCGCAGCCTACGGACACAGAGGGCTAGTCTAGCCAGCCAGGTACATCAGCGTTCTCCTTTCCTGTTGGCTCTACCCTATGTCCCTCTCTGTTCTTATTGATCTGACTCAGCTTGTTGGTTGCATCAGTCTTTTGATCTGAGCGAGCTTCCCCGATTTATGTTGAGGCCCGACTACTCCCACCTAGAAAAATCCCCCCTCCACCTTTTGAAATCCACTAATTAAACTTTGCCCCTGTTTCAAAATGGATTCTCAAGAAATACGCAACATTGTGAATATGAACTGGTATTGCTGGAGCATTGAGAATATGAACTGGTATTGTTGGACGAAGTCCAATAAATTACGGTATCAGAATTGCTATTGAGCAACGGAACTGGTATTTTGTAGACCTATTTGAGTCACCGGGTGTTTCTTGCAAGATTACGGTACGTTTTTTATGAATTTCGTACTTGCTTAATGTGGAATTATTGTACATATGCTTAGATAACTAATAGAAAAAAGAGTTAGATTTTCACGTTACTTCGCCTAAAAATGTAGAATCGCCTTCCTGTGTTTTACTGTCATGTGGTTCTATTTAACTACATTGACTGCTGAATCACATGTGGTACTTTTCGGGGATTAGTCTACGGCCCAGTTTTATGTTATTTGTTTTGGTTGTCTCTTTGTCTATTTTCTACACAAATTTTCCTATGTTATAGAACTTCTTATTTCATGCTTGTAAGTAGTAATGAGAGTAAGTACCTGCACACTCAAAGTTGAAGGCATGTGAGGGTTGACACATATCTGATGGTTTATCTTTAAACTTCTAGTGATGCCGCTTTCAATTTTGCAATTTTAGTTGTAAGGTTGATTGAACCGACCCTAATGATCCTGCTTTCAAATTAGCAATCTCATTACTACATGTTCATGTATACTTTGCTACTCTATTACAGCCAGTATTAATTTCACATGTAATGACTCTTCTTTGTGTGTAGGAAAGATACAAATACAAGAGGTTTTTCATTGTTTTGATTGGAGAGCCAAGCATTTGTGCTCATATTTTTTCCAACGACATCCTTTGAAATCATGTCTCAGATATTATATATACCAATATAAAAAGAGCCATATCAGCTAAATTGTATTAGGATGCCTCAAATCCTTTCCTCTTTATGTTTTTGCATTGTAAGCATTTCACTTATTTCCAATTCTGGAATTTATACTAAGTTACAAAATGTTTCAAGTATTTTTAGTTTCATGTACTTTTTTTATTTACATACTAAAAAATACTTAAAAATTTTGTAACTAAGTATAAATTCCACATTTGCCATCAGACGAATGCGATAGAGTGCACCCGGAATAGATTTTGTATCGCATTCGACTGATGGCAAATGTGGAATTTATACTTAGTTACAAAAAATTTAAGTATTTTTTATTTCACATAGAGTGCTCAAGGAAGATTCAAGTTACACTTACAAATCTCTCTATTCTAAGAGGCAATATTGTGGATAAGAATTTCATAATTCTCCAGGGGACAAAAATAATGGTGTTGTATACTACTTCAAAGGACTTTGATATTTTACATGGTTATTTGATATCCCCATCTAGGTTCATGTCATGGTATTCCTTTGGTTATGCACGAATGTGTTAAGACTTTGATTTCTTATCAATACTATAAGGTAAGAAACCACTGTACTAGCATTTTTGAAGACTAATTTTTTTCATCAATTTCTGACATTCTACAGACATAATGGACGGGTGCGGCGCGCCTACATGATCTAGTATGGGTTATAGCATCAGCAAGGTCGCGTACATGTGTAAGTGTGCGGAAGGCTGCAGGAAGAGGTTCAGAACTTGGCCAAGAACCTCCGATCCATAGATCTAGTAGGGGTCTGGGTCAAAAAAAATCTCCCCTATCGGCGCCTCCCATCTATTTCGGCTGACCAAAAAACTATCTAGCACCTCCGAGACCATAGTTGGGAGCCGGCTCGGGAGGAGTCGTTCACGCCTTCCGAGCGGTATCCAGCGTGTCATAGGCAGAGGACCAGGCGGCAAGTTATTTCTCTCCTTACACATTGCCGTCTGAACCACCAATATCTCAAACTCTTCCCTCTCTTCCACATTGTCACCGCATTGTCGCCCAATGGCGTCCGTAGATTGAGGAGGCCGGCGCAAACGCGTGGGAGCAAAAGTGTGTCACCAAGCCATCGATATGGACCTCTCCGCCGCTCAAATCCAACCAACGAAGCACGGTCCCTTTTGTAACAAGTTCATGCCTTTCATGATCAAAGCGGGCACATTTTGTACGCCGGCGAAGATGCTCTTAGGCTTGGGCCTGCTCTTCTTGGATTCCTTTTAGGTGAAAAAAAAAATTAGGAAGAAAGAACTTGATTTCAAGCCTGCTCCTGTGCCAGCCCACCCCTCAATTCCTTCACATAAGAAGCTCCCGAGTTATCCCACGTCCCTTTGGTGTGGTTTATACCCTCCGATTACATTTTTCTATCATGTTTATCATTTGTCTAATAGATTTGGGATTAATTTAAAAAATGAGCATCACTTTCACAACTTATAAATTGATGTTTATTCATGTTCACCGTAACACATTCAGCGATTTGGAAATAATTAATTAATTATAGAGACATAAGGGGAAAAACGAATATATGAAGTTAAAACAGAAGGCAAAAGAAAGCAATTCCATAGTACAAGAAACCTTCTTTCAAAACTTATATTACAACGGAGGATGGAAGGATACAGAGGGCACTTGAGAAATACAGGAAGATACAGTATCACATCTATTTCCAATCTAGATTTACAGCAGAAGAGCAGGGCATCCCCGGGAAGTTAACAAGACAACCCGGGAACCCTTACGTCCATTTGAGGCAGTTACACCGCAACTCAAAACAAAAAGTTGCGGGGTGAGCTGGGCTCAACTTGCCATAATCTAGAGCTGGCAGATATCTTAGGTCTTCCATGACAGCAACTTTGCTTGGATGTTGTTTTTGCCATGTCATTGCCTGACATGATTTTCCACCAACTTCCTCCTCAAGTATCCCCAGTGCTTGCAGATCTGTGTCGAAAAGGAAAGTTTGTGAGTCGAGCAACTTACCAAATAGACACCTGACCCCTCCCATTCCCACATCCGTTCTCATCTTCATGCTGTTGACAAATCAGACTAAACCTGCAGAGAGTAACAAACAAATACCAAACAGCAGAGTATAAAGAAAACGGAGCAACGTCGATACTCAATGTACAAGGATTGAGTTCAAGATCATGCCTCAATGAAGACATCTAGGATCCATCCAAGTTCACACCTGCATGAGCTTTAGTAAGCAATTCAATCAAATTGTTCAGCTTTATAGAACAAATGAGCAAATAAAGTTCAGAACATATCTAGAAACTAATAAGTAGACACTTCAAAAAAGGAAGAATGCAACAGAAGCAAGACCTCTAGCTCTTCATGGAGGCCGCTCTGAGAAACTCCATTTCCACCAAATAGCACCTTTTCAGCAAGGACATTTCCTATGTCGTTTTCAGTGATCTGCAGTAAATCTGCATTATTGCCACCCAAGCTTTCACTTCCGACAAGCTCCAATACAACCTTCTCCGCAACACGCTTTAAAGTTGTACTGACTGCTACAGTTGGAGCAGTGCTGTCATTGACATGTGATACACAATTAACAGGCTTGCTAGTCACATCACCAGAACAGACAGCTTCCACTTTCATACATTTGGAGCCCGACGCGATCGAATCCAAGCTTTTCTCAGATGCATGTGATGAACTTGAGCACTTGGCTTGTTCTAGATTGCCACTGCTAGGTGAATTCTGACTCCCGCCACTTGCATTAGAAGTAACTTTTGTTTGGTTGTTGCTTGTTGGCTCGTCACTAACATTCCCTGAAAGAGGTGACGATGCTTTGGCAGGGCTGGCTGAAGCCCTCTTAACAGATCTGCAAGGTTCAGAATCATCCATTTCAGCAGAATCATGCTTTCTCTTTAGCTGACTATCTGGAGATCCAGTTGCATTTTTATCCGACTGTTGCTGATGATTCACATGTCTCTGAGGACGGGGTCGCTTGTATCCTTCTGGGAATACATAAGCAGGAATCTCCTTTCTCCGAACATGAGAAACAGCCAACTCCATCCCAGGCTTCCAGAACATATACATGTTGATTTCATGCCTGAACTCGTCAACTGTCCCACGAATATCAAACTGTTGACCTTCTTGTATTTTCACACCTTCTTTCCTTGATAAACCCATGAAGAAAGCACAATGAGCACATTGCCTAGAAGGATCTGCATACTCTGACGGGTAAGGATGGCATTGCAACTTCCCATATGTATCCCGTTCAATCTGCAGCGCCAAAGAAACAATAGATAAGCAATGATCAGATTCGGTTGAAAATCAAATCAATAAGGTCTGTTTGATGCTTAAAACAGGCATGTTAACTGTCACCCTACTAGATCCTAAGCCAAATAATAATTTCTACTCCTATGATCCTACATAATCGCAAACAGACTCAAAATAGTGTAATCACGACTAACATAAAAGAGACTTATAATGCAGTATAGCCCCAGAGTAATTACAGGAAATTCGTTAGACAAGTGACTGTTATAAGCAGTGCATAATAACAGAAGACGAAAATATTACCTTTAAAGTCAGTTGCCTCAACCGAGACTCCACCCACCCCTTCCAAAGTCTAAGATCCTCATCATCCTCGGAGATGATGTCAACTTGTAGATAATTTTTATATGCCTCAAAGAAATTGAATGGTTCAAACAGGGCAGACCAATTAGCCTTATTCAGCTCAATTGCCTGCATTGGAGTAGAGAACAGTCAACACAAAAAGGACCTAATAGAAACTTTAAAGGTGGCAAAGAAAACTACCTCGCATATTTTATTGCCAAACTGAAATTGCTCTATCATGACCCTTAGTGTGCTAGTCGATACATTATAGCTAGAATTCATGCATGGATATGCAGGAGTGATAATGGGCATATGATGTGTTCTATCTCGTGGATTCTTGCGCGGATCCCAGACAGGAAAACCAAGCTCTTCCTCTTCAATAGCACAAAGCATAACCGGAGTTGGCCAGTGCCACTGGGTGAAGACTCTGAAGAATCTCGAGACCAGCATACTTGGCACAGCATTAGGATAGAATTGGCAGACACGTGCAGCCAGTATAGCCCAATTGACACCTCCAAGAAAACCAGTTACCTGGCCA
This sequence comes from Poa annua, assembly GCA_026929855.1. Classification (NCBI taxonomy): domain Eukaryota; kingdom Viridiplantae; phylum Streptophyta; class Magnoliopsida; order Poales; family Poaceae; genus Poa; species Poa annua. Next base: position 88,866,729 of record CM049430.1, read on the forward strand.
GATATACGATTAAATTAAACCTAACAATTCAAAGAGAAGTTACTATCGTAATTAATAACAGTAATAAAACTGGACTTACATTTGAGTAAACACCTCTTCTTTTAGCCCAATGCTTCAAACATCGTAGTGTTGTTCGAAAGTTCTACAAGAAGAAAAATATATCATCTATACTGTCATCCTAGAATGACAACAGGGATATGGTTGAGTAGAAAACAAGAACTGAGATAATAATTCCTGGAGTCAACCTCGATATTCGGAACAAGCCTAAGAATTTGGTCAGCCACTCTGCAGCCAGTAAGACTGCGAACAGTTGCTTCATCAACATCATATAGCACTGATTCTTGAGAGATATCCAAATCCTGCAGCAATATGTTAAGACTAAAATGTATCTCTTGAATATTTGAGATAAACATAAGCAAGAGGCAGAAAGTGAACTTTCAAGTAAACCTTATATATGTTATATTAAAGAACACAGACAGCAAAGTAAATTAGAAGGTTGAAAAAAATGAACAGCAGAGGAAAGTGCTGCATTGATGGCTCTGAATTGTCCTTTTATCGCCCCCAAGACTGTTAGTGAAGAACTGTGAGTTAAATGGATCTCAAGTAGCAAAAGTGGTCATTCAGGGATATGCATAGAAATAGGTAATAAACAGTTCAAACCACATCCCTGTAGCTAAGAGAAAGAATATACAGTCAAAAGTCAAGGAGGACAAATTAGGCTTTACCCCGAGATCAGCATGCAAGAGACAAATGGGTCATGATGAAAGAAAAATACTAGGACAGCAAGCTCGAAATAGGGTCATCTGTTAAAACAATGGAATGCGAACAGGAGACTAGTGGATCAACGTGATATAAGATTCATGTTTTGAGCACCAAAAGTTCAACAGACATAGGTTAAAATTTACATCCATTGGGAACATTGCAACTTTAAAATCTAAGCAAACAACTATGATTTTACTGCGAAAAATAGGCTTTTTAGATAACTGCTCGGATAAATATGCTAGAAACACCTAGAAATAAGCACACAGGAGTGATTACAGAGCCAATATAATACACGATGGATAGAAGAGCAAACCTACTCTATCCATAGGACACTAGCACACCAAGGCCAAAATAGGGTCGTCTATTAACATCATAAAAAATATTATACTCGCATTAAAAAGGTAATTGATATGCATTTTGAAAACACATATAGCATGTTACATGCAAACAAAAGCATGGTAAGGATTAAGCAACAAACAATGCATAGACAAAATTTGCAGAATATAAACTTACAGATGGTACTACTAAGAGAGAAACGCTTGCATAAAGAAGGTCAATTGATATCCCATGGAACTTAAATTTCATAACAGGGACATGTGCGTCAGGTATAGGTTGCAGGTGAGTCACTTCCTCTGTTTGTGATAATATTTCATGCAGCACAATAAAGAAGTCCTCCTGCAAGAACAGTTCTATGTTAGAAAACAACAATGCTATAGCTAACACAAAAGCAGCACCGAAAGTACACAGCAGCAAGAAAATATTACCTCGCGATTAACATATGAAGGCCCGACACATAATGTGTCGATATCAGCCCCAGGTCCATGGACCTACCAAAACAGAATTACCAAATTATACACAGGTGGATAATTTTATACGAGACAAACATTAACATGCCAGAAACATATATATATATAACACATCACGTTGTAGAAGGGGCTAAACACGACAAAATAGTAAGTACAAAATAAATTGAGCAGGAGAACAGACACTTCTCAAGAGATGCATTGAGCAAAGTGCTACACAAGTGGTCATACAACTGCAAGAATCTGTTATTGGACAGGATTGGTAAGAGAAAACATTTGTTAGCTTATGTAGTAACATTCCAGTTGTTACTACGCTGAGAAGGAATTGGTCCATAGAATAGTTCATCGCATCTTGGCTAAAGCGAGCTCACTTTATGCAGAGTGACCATTCGTGAGCTCAGCTCAAAGGATGAGAATGACTATGGAGCAGAAGATACCCTAAGTTCTGATGTCATACCTACATAGTCTAGAATTCTACTTCTTTGATTATACTCGATAAAACATGAACAATCTGCACAAGCATGAGATGCACGGCCAATAAACTCCAGCAGGATGGGTGCGCAATGCAGCCTCCTGGGAGAAAGCCTAAACGGTAAGGTGGCAGGCTGGCCCTGGCTATGTCATTTTAGACTGATATCCCATGTGGCCAAGTGCCAACAAAAAACCTAATCAGTTTATAGCGGTTGTTTTTCTTGTTTCCGTAGTAGCATTTCATGGGAACAAAAAATAAAAAGAACATCCCAACAGAACAAAATGAACACGAATACCCACACCTACTAAAACTTCACTAGACTAAGTCATCAAATAGAAACAAAGGGAGTGGGACAAAATTATGGTGGTTTTCCGGCCCGATGCATTTGATACTCTAAAAGGTGATATGTGAGAGGGAAACAAACAGTGAGATTGCAAAGCTGATGGTCTCACCCCTAGACGGTACGACCCAAAGGTGAAAAGCACGGCATTCGCCTCTTCAACCATCTGATCAGTGTACCCCCTCTGACTCGTCAGCTGCTTCACCCAATCCTTCACAATCTGCGAATTCAAATGACAAGGGTTTCGTTCAGCAACCAAGCATACGCACGGTTTCAAACAGTAGGCATAGCAAACAACGGATAAGGGGGTATGCAGCAGCCACCTTGTCAAGCTCCCCCAGCACCTCCACCCGCCTAGCTGACTCCTGCACAGTCTCATACAGGTCCGCCTCAACCAAGAACTGTGATAGCGGTGACAAGCAAAAAACAACAATCTCAGTAAGAAACTCATCTTTTTCATCAGACCACAACGTGAAACCCTCAGATGCTAACCTTGTTCAGCTCCGCTGTCCTGAGGACATCGGCGTCTACCGGCCCGGCCAACGATATCGGCTTATTAGAGGTCGTCATCCGTGTTTCACAGCCGAACAGTGAAAAAAGACCGTGTTTCACAGCCGAACAGTGAAAAAAGACTAGATACTTGAAGCGAAATTAATCCTCAGAGCCGGAAGGGCCGCCGCCGCCTTCGGGACAAAATCTCAGGGAAGAGAAACCCTAGCTCGCAGGGACAGATCGGCGGAGCCTGCAGGAAACCCCACCCGAACCGAACCGCCCAGAAAAAATCGAACCTTTGGACCGGAACTGATGAAGAGCAGAGGAGGGACGGCCTGTGTGTCTCGGATGGATCCTAGAGAACGGGTCGTCGGCCTCTATACTGGCCTTCGACGGAAGCAGAGTACTATCCGGATTCGAACAAGGGAGCCTACCTAGACACGGATCCAAACGGTGGGGAGGGGGGGACCTTCATCGACACGGAGCCGACCAGCTCCCTGAACCCGACCTCCCGCGACCGCGGTATAACCCCGCGGGACCGACGGGATCGCGCCGCCAGGAACAGATCGGGAAGCGGCTGGATCGGCGGGGGCCGAGGTCGCGCCGGTGGATGATGGCCCAGGGATCCGGCGATCCGCCGCCCGCGGGTGGGGTGGTTGGGGCGGCGGCGGTTCGCCGGCTCCGACTCCGGCGGGGTAGTGGGGGAGAGAGAAGGAGGAGGGGCGGCGACGGGGGGAGCCGGCTGAATAGGTAGGGTAGTGCGGCAAGAGGGAGAGAGAGAGACGGTGGGCTGTGTGAGTTATCTGTGTGTGTATTTGGAATATTTTTGCGGGGGGTTTATGTGGATATTTGCGAGGGAGGGATTAGTGGGGCTGCGCCGAGTGCTTAATTACGGATTAATTGGTGGCTCCGGTTCGATAATCACGCCGTGTTCCGTTGAATCTGTTGGCCACGTGGCGGGCGGGGTGGGGGGAGACGGGGAAAGCGCAGCAGCGGTGCGGTGCGGTGCGGCCGGGACGACGCGTCGAGGACGAGGAGATCTTTCGCTTTTTTTGCGTCGGCAATGGCGATGGCTAGGACGAGGAGGAGACCTTTTGGTTGGGGGTGGGCGAGAGGGGGTGGGTTGTTTTGACCGGAGAGCGATCTCAAGTAGTACTACTACTCCCACGTGCATAAATGCATCTTACGTGTGTATATATAAGCATTTGTATTGTACTATGTTTTTCAAAAAAAACACGACTGACATCAAGATTTTTAAAAGTTATTGTAGTGGTTTTATAAATTTTTGAGGGTTGTCGGAGGGACAGGTTCCCACCGTCCCACCCATTGTCGGGACGAAGGCTCTACAGTTGGCGGGGCCTTGGGGCCCCTTTTTCTTCCATCCCTTATCATGCGGAGGAGCATCCGTCGGCGGAGGTCACGGGATCAGCCTCCAAACACGAGTACGAGCATTTGGGGCAAGGCGGAGTCCATGGTGTCGTCGGCGGTTACTATAGGGTAGTAGAGGCTGCACTGTCACAAAGGTGGAAAGACGTTGGACCGCTGAGCGTGAGATAGGGGCGGGAAGGGGGGACATGGGGAAATGTCGTTGCACAAAAAATCTCAACAAATGAATGTTCGATGGCTGAAATCAGAGTGGCTTCCAAAAAGAAATTCAACGGAGAACATGTATGGCGATTCTCGAAAATTGGATCTTTGTTCTAACACAACACAATATGGCGACTCTGATAGATAATATGATACATTTGATTGATTTTGATTATTATTTGTGTTGTGTACAAACGCATCACTACATAACACATATGTTGCAATATATGGACTTGAAAAATGGTTTTCCAAAAGCAATGGTTTCATTAAGGGAACGACACTCAAACATTGGTGTGGTCGAATCATAGCAATTAAGGGTAGATGTGATTTGTCACCCTAAAGATCAAGTCCAACAACGGTCTCAAAAAGGAGTGAAGGCGTGTGCGGTTGACGTGGGGCTACCTTGCGGGTAGCCCACGATGAGTCTACCTGGGCCGCGCCAAGGATGGAAAGGCCCGCAGAAGGCCCACTCGGGGTATCTCATATCCTAGTCCAACTCGGTTAGGACTTGTAACCTACCGTATCTGTACCAACCACCCGAGACCTGGCTGCCTATAAAGCCAGGAGGGTTGCCCGTCCTAGAGGACACGCTCAGAACCACAAGCCCTAGCGAGATCGCAATCTCGCCATTGTAATCGCTACTCGCATCAATAACCAGACAAGCAGGAGTAGGGTGTTATCCTCCGGGAGCCTGAACCTGGGTAAACCTCGCTTGTCAGCCGTCGTGATCACCTTGCACTCTCCTCTCTCCCCATCAATCAACCCGGGGTGCACAACCCTGGGACTTGTCGAGTTAGCACCTCATCAATTGGCGCCGTCTGTGGGAAGTTCAAACAAGTGCTAGGATCATGGTCACGCCGGCTCCATCCGCAATGAAGATCGGCGCACCCGCCATTAGGGAGTCGATCCGATTCGGCTCCTTCGAGTACGTCATCCACTCGTCAGCTCATCAATCGGTGTACGCCGATCTGAACAAAGGTATACACATCACCTTCGGCTCCATATTCTGTTGCATCGATAGTCGTGGCATGCTCAGGTCTACGACTACGGCGTTACGCGCGGCGGCGTCATCAAAATCGCCGACCACCGCGCCCGCTGGACCCGCGAAGATCGCATCTGCCGCACCTGCGGAGATCGTAACCGTTGGACACGTGAAGATCGCATCTGCCGCACTCGCGGAGATCGCGACCGCCGGACCCGCGAAGATCGCATCTACCGCACCCGCGGAGATCGTAACCGCTGGACCCGCGAAGATCACATTTGCCGCACTCGCGGAGATCGCGACCGCCGGACCCGCGAAGATCGCATCTGCCGCACCCGCGGAGATCGTAACCGCTGGACCCGCGAAGATCGCATCTGCCGCACTCGCGGAGATCGCGACCGCCGGACCCGCGAAGATCGCATCTGCCGCACCCGCAAGGTTTGCGCCAGCCGTACCCGCGAAGAGGACATCTACGTCGACAATCTCGGCAACGACCACGCGAATCGAGTCTACTACCCCAACCTCGATCGCGCGGTCAATCAAGTCAAGCCCCACCTCCACCGTCGCGCCCACACGTACGACCGGGGGCCCGCGTCCGACATCAACGTCGCGCGCGCCCTCATCTTCCTGGAAGTCCCAGGTCTACCCCAAGCCACTCGCACTCGCCCCGTCGAGTGCGGGCACATGGACAATCGCGAAGAGACGCGACAGCGGGTGCGCCGCGTGCCACGTTGCGGCAATTTTCGACCCCAAGCAAGAAGCGGGTGACATAAGTAGCAGCGGCAGCACCAACTCTCCAATCCATGCCTACCCCAGGCAGGTCTTCATGGTCGGCACAGCGCCGCATGACGACGAAGACGAACCCGCATACCCACTGGAGGTGGACATGCCGGACCAGACGAAACTTGTCATCACGCGTGATATGGCGATCCAAGCCCATGTGGACGAGGGCACGTTCCCGCCACCCAACGCACATCGAGACGATCACCTGGCGGTCCAGTACTTGCTACGCAAGGAAGGCGAACGAATTCGCGCCGAAAAGGCCGAACTTCTCAGGCGCAAAAGGGACGCGGATGCGTTGAGTGCCAGGCGAGCTGCTCTCTCCTTCACATCCTCCACAGAGGTGAATCAGGGAGCACGGCGAACCAGAGCCCGTGTCCCCCACATGGGAGAAGCTGATCGAACAAGGCTCACCCGCAACCTCGACTCGTCCTTCGTCACCGAAGACGAGAATGGGATACCCGTCCCGAAGACGACGAATGCCGCCCTGATATCAGTCGAGACATACCTCCGGCTCACGCAGCCACCGGAGGGTGACGCGCGCTCCCTCCTCCACAAGCAACAAATTGCCTCCATAAGGGCAATCGAAGAAGCTCTAGCGGCCAAGGGGCCAGGTAATCAAGCTCACGAACCAACGACGTCGGACATCCCGGCGGCGCAGCGACAGCCAGTCAAGGACCTTCGAGACGTCCTAACACAGAAGACGGTGGACCGTAACCGTAAGGAGCGCTCGGCTAACGCAGCACAGGCGGACGACCATACCAACCGCGACTTCGAACCATGTGGTGCGGCATGCTTCGGTTTCAACATCCGCGACACCCGTATGCCTAAAGGCTTCAAGTTGACGGCCGGCACACCAAAGTACGACGGGAAGCAAGACCCGAAGCTATGGCTCGAGGACTACCTTATTGCTTGCACCTGCCAAGGCGGAACATCGACCAAGAAATTGAACTCGCGATCTGCAGTGTTTAGCATGGGAGCACAGCCACTCGAACCACTCGGGGGCTGGCCACACAGGTTGAAATAATAGCTTAGGCCCTCCCCGAATCACTCGGGGGCTGCGCCATACAAGCACGCCAAAAATCCTAGGTCGCCACCCGAACCACTCGGGGGCTGCGCCATACAGGTTGAAATAAAAGCTTAGGCCGCCACCCAACTTACCCGGGGGCTGCGCCACACAAGCACAGAAGCTCAAAATCCTAGGCCGCCACTCGAACCACTCGGGGGCTGGCCACACAGGTTGAAATAATAGCTTAGGCCCTCCCCGAATCACTCGGGGGCTGCGCCATACAAGCACGCCAAAAATCCTAGGTCGCCACCCGAACCACTCGGGGGCTGCGCCATACAGGTTGAAATAAAAGCTTAGGTCGCCACCCAACTTACCCGGGGGCTGCGCCACACAAGCACAGAAGCTCAAAATCCTAGGCCGCCACTCGAACCACTCGGGGGCTGGCCACACAGGTTGAAATAATAGCTTAGGCCCTCCCCGAATCACTCGGGGGCTGCGCCATACAAGCACGCCAAAAATCCTAGGTCGCCACCCGAACCACTCGGGGGCTGCGCCATACAGGTTGAAATAAAAGCTTAGGCCGCCACCCAACTTACCCGGGGGCTGCGCCACACAAGCACAGAATCAAAAATCCTAGGCCGCCACTCGACCGACTCGGGGGCTGCGCCATACAGGTCAAGTCCAAAATCCTAAGGCGCCACCCGCAACCCACGGGGGCTGCGCCACACAGGTCACACTTGCAACCCTAGGCTACCACTCGACTTACTCGGGGGCTACGCCAAACAGGCTTCAGAAAAACCCTAGGCCACCACTCGACAGACTCGGGGGCTGCGCCATACAGGTCAAGTCCAAAACCCTAGGGCGCCGCCCACCACACACGGGGGCTGCGCCACACAGGTCACACTTGTAATCCTAGGCCGTCACTCGACCTCCTCGGGGACTGCGCCAGACAGGAATTATTCAAAATCCTAGGCCACCACCTGAACGACTCGGGGGCTGCGCCGTACAGGTCAAGTTACAAATCCTAAGTCGCCACCTAATAAAATCAGAGACCGCGACATACAGGTAACACTTGAAAAACCTAGGCCGCTGCTTAGCACACTGGGCAGATGCGCCACACAGGTCGCAAATCGAATCAGGCATCCTCACTTTCGAATAAACAGATCAATTCTCATTACTCGAAAAAGTACTGTAATCTGTTACATTATATTTACACAAGCATACTTACCCCCTATGGCTAACCCTGTGCATCAGACGACAGCTACTCTAAACTGCAGGTTCGGCCTTTGGCGCATCGAGAGGACCTACAAGCCGCTCGCTCAAGTCCTGAACTTGCCGGATAATCCGGCGTGCAGCCGGCAAGGTCTCGTCGAAGTCATCGTCACCTGGCAGGCCTTCAAGCACCCGCTCAAGCGGAAGATGTGGCCGGTGCATCCGAACATACGCCAGCGCCGCGTTTGCACCAGCCACAAGCTGAGCGTCGACAACTTCCTTCAGCCCTTCGCCATCGCGGAACCTCTCCAGCAAGGCAGGCAACCCGTTAGGCTGCGCATTATGCGGGAAGTACACGCGGTTGACGTGCCAAAGTGTCTTCCGGCAGCTCTCCAGAAGAAAGGCAGCGCGCCACGTACGGTCAAGCATGGTGGCGAGGACGCGCCCCCTCGACTTGTTCACCCAGAACTGGCGAGCTTCATAGGAGTCACCGGACACCTCTCGAGTGACTCGCTCTTCAACGCGAGCCCGCTCGGCCTCCCAATCGGGATTAACATCTGCGCACACGAACTGCAAGTCAGAACGAGAAGGACAAACAACGGTGACGGCAGCCGCCAACATGATACATACCCTGCAACTGCCGACTGATCAGGTCCATCTCTCCAAGTAAAAAATCTTCACGACGTGAGAACTCCGCCGTGGGATGCGACTGGGAGCGCTGCAACAGCTGCTCCGTATTCTTCAGGGTCGCCTCAAGCTCCACCACCTTGTTCCTCAAATAGGTGGTTACCCGCTGATCATTTGCACTGCGCGGAGGAGCCGGTGCCGCCCGACGACGGCGAGCACCCGAAGAGGAAGCCGCGCCACTCGGCCGTGCCAAGGGAGAAGGCGAAGCATCATCGCGCATGGCACTCTGTCAGGAATACGCAGAGTCAATACAGAAATGCGACTGCCAAACACAGTTCAACTCAGAAGACAGAAAAGTCAGCAAAATCAACACTGAAGAGCAAAAGACCCGACAGGGCAATATTCATTACAAACATGAAGTTCAAAATACAGGCCACAGCGACTGCCGCATCCCTACAACTATGCCTACTCTAAGGCCGCGGACTGCGACCGGGAGCGGCCCTTCCGAGCAGCCGCTTCAGTCGCCTTAGCAAGGGCCCTCTCGAAGAGTGCCACAAGCTGCGCAGCCAGCTGCGAGGCGCGCTCCTTCATGCCACTCAGCGACGCGGTCCGGCCATCGGGTTTGCGAGGAAAACCACTGACGACCTTCTCGAAGTCACCTGGAACTTGGTGGCCTAATAGGAGCTGGAAGGTGAGCTCGGAGCCGCGTACCGTCTGCGACCGAGTGAAATCGGCGATGGTGGTCGCGTCCCCAAACGGTGCAGCCAGAGCGTCCACGGTCGCTGGCGGCTGGCTGCCCGGGAAAATGCTCTGATGCACCACGGCCAGGGCTCCGGTCGACTTCTCCAACGCGGCGGAAGACTTCTTCAGGGCATCCGAGGCGTAGGCGCAAACCCGGTCGAAGAAGCCAACCGCGGTCGCCAAGTCGACCGTATCACTCGACGCGTCTTCGGGAGGAGCTCCACCGCAAGTCTCTGCGCCGAAATTCAAAGTCAGGACAAGAAAAGGAGCGAAGACTCAGTAACCGTCAAGCCGACACTCACCCCCAAGAACAACGGCGAGTGAAAGGAGACGACCGATTTGAGTTTTCTCCTGGGCGAACCGCGCCAGCTCGCGCTCTCGAGACTCACGAAGAGCCTTCTCAAGCTCGCCCACCCGGCCAGTAGCCTGGTCCAGCGAGGAACGCAGTTGGTCCCTCTCCTTCTCCAGGCGAACATAAGCCGCGGCTGCATCGAGCTGCTGGCGATAGTATGGCTGAAAATAAAAAAGAGCAAGGTATCAATAAAGTTGCGGGCGACTATACTAGTCACCCACACCTTCGAGGGCTACTCCCATCGGGAGCGCTGATCGCGCACCCGATGAGAAATCAGAAATACAAGAAAAACAAGAGAAGACTTACGTGGTCCAGGAGCTCAAGATCCTCGGCAGCCGAAGGAGGAGCCCGGATAGACGAGGCCAGGCCGGCGGCCTCAACATGCACCTTCTCCACCAACACAGGCGTCTCCAGCCCAGTCGAAGGGCCAGAAGTAAGCTCCGTGTCCCGAAGGGGAGAGCTGACGTTGTCAGAGCGGTGGCTGCACCGAAATCAAGAACACAAGACAACTAAATGACGAACCCGCAAAGTACTACTCGAAGGACATGTTGCAAAGAAACTAACCTGGGGGTGCTGGCGTCGTCGAAGCTCGACAGAGAAGGCGAGGGCATCCGCGCGAATGACATAGGCGCTGCAGAGCTGACTGGAGGAACGTTGAGAGGTTCCTCCCAGCCACCCGAAGATTGCGCACCCGGGGACGTCGCCACGGTCTCCTCCTCATCAACATCCACACCCCTGGCGGGCGACGACGCGGTGGCAGACTCGCCGCGACTCGGAAGCTTCCGCTTCTTCTTCGCGGGTTCCCCTGCTTCGTCTTCCTCCTCCACCTCATCGCGGGGAGAATGTGCGGAAGGAATTTCTTCGTCCTCGTCCTCCTCCTCGACGAACTTCGATTCATCGTCGGGTCCGTTCTCAGGGAGAGGAGGGTAGCTGATGAACAAGGCCCGACCCTAAAGCACAGTAGACGCAAGTCGAATCAAAATGCAAAGCAGACTCAAGTCGAACAAGTACAAAAAGAGAGCAAGATCAGACTCACCTCAGGAACGGGTTTCGCAGCCCCGTAAGGAGAAATCGGGCACTTGACGTTGCATGCGTCCGCGGCTCGGAGGTTGGTGATAGACCTGACGTTGGCCTCCACCTCCTCGTCATCCATCGGCTTGGCACTAACGCGTTCAGCGGCCCACATCGGGTGAGGCCGGGCGCTGAGTGGCTGCACCCGAAGACGGAAGAAGGTGGCCATCAGAAAGACGCCACCCGCATCACGCCCAAGGGTCTGAGTCAGCTCGTGCAACAGAGACAGCAGAGGCCGCACAGCCTCCTTCTCCACGGCAGACAGCGGGTGCGCCCAGGCGCCGGTCTTCCGCAGCCCGCGCTTGCTGTCGAATGCGTCCAGTCCGTCGCCACCCGACTGGACGTAGAACCATCTCCGGCGCCACCCTTGGACGGAGTCGGACTTCTTCATCTGAAAGTACGTGATATCGCCGCGCACCTGGATTCCGAAGCCGCCCACTGGGAAGGTCAGCCCACTCTTCCCCACGTTCTTGCGAACGAGGAAGAGCGACTTCCACAATGCCCAGTGGGGCGCGATGCCCAAGAAGCACTCGCATAGCACGATAAAGCCCGCGATGCTCAAGACGCCATTGGGTGTCATATCATGGATCTGAACCCCATAGGCATACAGGAGTCCGCGCACGAAATCGTGCATGGGGAACCCGAAGCCACGCGGAATGAAGTCCGCGAAGCAAACGCGCTCCCCATCGCGGGGAGTGGGAAACACCTCTTTGCCAGGGACTCGTACCTGGACTTCGTCCGCAGGTGGCAGCAGGCCTTGCGCGCGGAGCAGCTCCACGTCGGGCCTCTTCATCGACGACCTTTGCCAATCGCCCTCGGGCTTCTTCATCACCCCGGCGTCGTCGGCGGCGGCGGCGGAGGAGCCAGCAGCGCCCTTCGGCTTGCCCATTGCCTAAGTCGCAGGGTGCGTGGACAGATTGCTTTGAGCTCGGGACGGCGGCGGAAATGGCAGAGCGCAAGAGGAGAGGGAAGGCAAGAATCGATTGGAGAAGATGACATACCAAAGGCCGAGGCGCAGTACTTATTCCTCGAGGATTGACATCTCAACCGTCCATCAAGCAGGGGCTCCGAGCGAGACCATCGAGCCGTCCACGTGTCGCACGGAGAAACCAATCGTCGCCGCCAACTTCCTCCACTACGCACGAGAACCGAGGCGTCGTCATCGTGCCGCGCAAATTTCGCGCCCACTTCAGAAACGTGACAACTGTGGACGTGGTCAGCTCTGACAGCGGGGCCCACCACATCACGTCCCATCGGGCGCAGAGGCGTGCAGCAAAACCGTCATCGATGACGTCACCAAGCCAACGGCTCCGAAACTAACCGAAGAAACTCGAAAGATTCATTCGAGTGGTAAGCTTCGTAGCTGAAATCAACAAGGTAAGATCAGCCAGTGATCCGAGCACCCGAAGTAACCCTTCGAGTGGCAACACAGTAAGCTCAAGCAGCCGAATCCATCCAACAAGTAAGCCAAAGCAGGCTGAATAGAAGCAAGCTTCGCAAAAAGAAGTCAAAGTAATTCGACTGCACAGATTACTCCCATCGGGAGCGACTGGTTCGACTGAAGAAATTCGGGTTTAGGCTCAAGATCAAGCAATCCAATGGCGCGTCCAGGAAGAAGGAGTCCTTTGTCCGACTCTGAGATTCGATCAAGCACTCGGGGGCTACTGACGTGGGGCTACCTTGCGGGTAGCCCACGATGAGGCTACCTGGGCCGCGCCAAGGATGGAAAGGCCCGCAGAAGGCCCACTCGGGGTATCTCATATCCTAGTCCAACTCGGTTAGGACTTGTAACCTACCGTATCTGTACCAACCACCCGAGACCTGGCTGCCTATAAAGCCAGGAGGGTTGCCCGTCCTAGAGGACACGCTCAGAACCACAAGCCCTAGCGAGATCGCAATCTCGCCATTGTAATCGCTACTCGCATCAATAACCAGACAAGCAGGAGTAGGGTGTTATCCTCCGGGAGCCTGAACCTGGGTAAACCTCGCTTGTCAGCCGTCGTGATCACCTTGCACTCTCCTCTCTCCCCATCAATCAACCCGGGGTGCACAACCCTGGGACTTGTCGAGTTAGCACCTCGTCAGCGGGCGGGCGAGAAGAAGAGAAAGAATAGGTGACATGACAGAGATGTCGTTCGCGGATGAAGTGCAACACATTGAATTTGAAAAGTGATGTGTAGAAGCAACAATTTCATTAAAGGAACATCACACAAACATTGTCATTGTGAAATCAAACTTGTTAAGGCTAAACCGTAACCCCCCCCCCCCCCCACACCACACACACACACACACACACACCACCACCACCACCACCACCACCACACGCGTCAAATGGTTGTGCAGAAGCAACAATTTCATTAAAAGAACATCATGCAAATATTGTCATTGCCCAATCAAACCAGTTAAGGGTAAACCGTAACCCACCACCCCCTACCCCACAAAGATCAAGTTCGAACAACGCCCTCAACAATAATGTTGCAAAAACATCGTCATTTTCAATTTTGACCAACTAAGATATGTTGTATGATTTTCATCTTGGAGCTCAAGATTGATTACTCAAGAAAGTAACATCAAAATGAAGTCACATGTGATGCAGCCACCATTTGCAGGCCCAGTGAAGGCGACGCCAACATGCACCATCCTCGCTTGGACGGGCCACACGGCTAACAAGTAACAATCATTCTCGCGGTAGCAAACAGCCCACATACACTTGCATGTAGTTTGACGAGACAAGAACGCCTCGCAAAAATGCCTCATTTGAGGGATGGTCCGGCAGCCCTGCAGAACGGTGACAAAAGTGCAGGGCCTAACCTGTTACTGCCGTGCAGCACTATAAAACATCACAATACTATGGCAAGCTAAAAATTTATGTCTGAATAGCTTGCAATTTGTTATCTAAGAGCTCGATTGTCTTGTTTCTAAAGGTCCATCCATCAGCGATAAATAAATCTAGTAGAGTATGCCAACAATCTCTTTCTGCAGGACAGGGCTGTCAAGTGTACAAGTCTCAGTCCTTCACATCGCTCTCAGATGTCCAATGCTTACTACTCCTCTCACAAAAAAGTCTACCCATCACATTAGCAGGATTAGCGCAAGCCGTTCGTCAATTATGCAACATTTTCTAGGGCCTTGAAGCAAGAAGATAGAGAAGAAGAAGAATTCCTCGGATCGGCTGAGGGCTGCTGTCAATAACCAGCAGCGGAAAAGGTAACCGGTAAACCACCTGCGTACCAGAGCAAGAAAGAACTGTGCAGTACGTCTGCTAGAGTGCTAGGTAAAAGCACAAGGGTTTACAAGATGAATGAGATTCATAAGAGATGCTGGCACGGACTTTGAATGCTCCCAGGTTCCGTGTCTTCGTTTGTCAGAACTAATAGCTTTCTGCAATTGAAGTTTTCAGAAGCAAAGTTTTGCTTGCTGGAGTCATATTTTCTTCTGTGCCCAGTGACCCAGTCTATAAATGTATGTTTGGTCTGGCGATATGGACAAGTTGAAAAGGTAGAACACCAAAAATGCACGGTCATAATCAACAATGGTTAATATGTAGTCAGATTGCAAACATCATTGGGCAGTTTCGGACATTTGATCAGTTAGCAATGATTGCAAACACACACAACATATATATGATGAACTCAGATAAAACCAGGTAGATACTGCAGTACAATGTGTGACTCCTTTTGAGCAAAAGATCCACTCCAATTAACATCATTGGAAAATCCACTGGTACATGACCCAACTACTGACATGTTTTAAGATAACACCACCATTGCTCATTGGTGATGCACCAAATCTGTACAAATTAAGACCCCAAAGAAGTTTCGAGACTGGGGCTATATAAATGGTGGCAATGTTGTACAACAGGAATAACTATATTCCCCAGCATCGCCAATAAAATCAACTGATATAGTACATTGGGTTTGGAAGTTTGAAGGATCTTGTTGACACTGGCAGTCCTATCAAATCACTCCATTGATCCCCAGAGTTACCAAGTATCTTGAATCCTTCCACTTCCATCGCAGCTCGCCTCGCTGATTTGTACTGTACAGCGGTTGTGCCAAGGTCAGAGGTCTGCCTGCAACAAGAGCATACTTCCGATAAAAAAAATTGACTTCTGGTGATTCACATAGACACCTGTCTTGTGGTATTTCCAATATACTGTACAGAATTTATGTTAATTTGCATGTCAGGACAAGACTTGGCTTGAAAAACCGAGGTTTTTAAAATTCTGTCTCTACTGAGAGCACAAGCAAAAATAAGAAGGGGGGATGAGTTGGATAAGCCTAGATGTTTCACATTGATCTAAGAACAAGGCCCATTATATGGTAACTCAAAGCCTGAGAAAGGTGGTTGACAGCTCAACTTTAAAATAATCCACCTCAGATTAAGAAACCCACTATACAGCCATACAGGTATGAGCCTAAGCCCCAGGCTAGGGTGGCTCAAAAACGGGTCCAGCCCATGTGCATAAGATAGAATACATGTGCAATCTCGCCCAAGTTATTGAGCTTTTGAGCAACTTAGTCCCTTTTGACCCAGTCCATCTCCCTCCTATGTCAATTCTGGGCCCGCCCCTGCCACTATATGGCAAGATGTGAAACCTAAGAATAGTGGAGTTTCATGTTATCTTCTAATTTTGGGCCTAGCACCTGGAGAGCAAAATATTTCTTTTGAAATAGATAGTAGTAATCAAAGAAAGGCCACTGGCGTTAAAGTTCCATAGAATTTGGCATCACTTGTCACATTGATCAGCCTTCAACACATTCATATTAGTTCATTGCGAGCTTTTCAAGGATAAGTCATGTTGACTTAACGATAAGTTATTTTCAGTAAGCCTCCTAAAGTTCCTAACATACTTAAACTACAATGTCCAAGGATATGATATCGAAAATTAGGGACTTCTAGAAACTGGTTGGATCCAAGTAAGATGGCTTCTTATGCAGAGAAAGATGCAATGAGTAGCTGACTCGTTTGACACAAGAACTGTAGCAAATACCTCAGTATGAGTTTCTCCCATGAATGGTAGCCAGCAAACAAGAGATTTTCTTCAGTAGCATTACGCTGTGATTCACTTCGGCCAGTCAAGAGGATAATATGGAAACCAAGTCCCTGAAGTTCATTGTACAGTTTCAAGCTAGATGGCAAAGCAGGTGCCTTCGCCGCGTCAACCCATGCGTCAAATGAGGTCTCGTTGAATTTCACCAATCTGCAAAATCAGTGGAAGTGTGAAAAGAGTGAAGTACCAGCAAATATCAATAAAACTACAAAGCGGAATATCCTTAATAATATTACATCATCTGCCCTTTTGGGAAATTAGAACATGGAGAAATGTTTGGGTGGCTCTGAAGAAGAAAGGAGAATAAATGTGGAGATCATTGATTCAAAAGGAAAGGGAGAATGCTGGGTTGCTATCCGCAGTATACAGTGCTGTGGGAACTTGAAAGTCAGGCTGAGTTGCTGAAAATAAAGTCTCAATGTAACAGCCTTCACTGATGATATACTTTTTTCCCTTAATTGTGCTACACATTAGTTTTTTCAGCCTTGTTGCTCTGTTTTGAACAATATTTTTTTAACCCGACTTTGACACTTTGGTCCTTCGAGTGAAGGTGTAGCTGGGGCAATGATGTTGATGCCCTTTAGATTTTAAAAAATGCAAACGGGGTTATAACTTTGTTGTCCTTTAATAAGTTAAAACTATGCCGCTGCTAAAGAAAACAGGCTACCAGTCACACGCTGTTTTGTCAGGATTAAGACAAACTTACTGATAAAGTTATAAGCTTACTGATAATCTTAAAGAGAATAACTCCACTAGTCACGCAATATTTCAGAGGATATCTGAAACCTATTTCTTAAGCGAGTTTTGCACTATGAATTACCATCAAAGTTACTTGCGAAAGTATCAACAATTTATTTTCAAAGTGTATATAGTACATTATATCGGAAAGAATAGATTTTTAATACAGTACGAGACACAGTCAGCCTCACGTATTTCTAATTCCTTACACCCTGAGGAGATGCAGCATCGAATAAAGCCGGTCACAGAAATGAACTTAGAAAGCAAAATATTCTCCTGTGACTACGTACAGTGCCCTTAACAAGAAAGGTAAGCCCATATCATGTTTCTTGGCATGGGACTAAATCTGAATCCACTACAGAATAATAAATGCTCTACGTTGGCAATTGCCTCACCATGACCAACTATGTAGTTACTACTATATACTCGCTCAAAATGGATATATTTAGCAGTAAAATATGGAGTACTTATTACTACTCCCTCCGATCCACAAAAAGTGCCGCTCCTCTAGTACAAGCTTTGTACTAGCTTAGTACAAAATGGGCGACACTTTTTATGGATCGGAGGGAGTAGTAAGTTCCACAAAATATGCACCAATTATTACTGCACAGGCATGATGCAGCTCCTCTAAAAGAACACATTTTTATGTCATAACCGGCAAACCCATGGATAATTGGTTGCTAGTACTTGGCAATAGAACCTTTCAGTAAGTGTCAAATTTACCAAAGTCCTTCGTACACAGAAATTCTCATGTAGCTCAACAGATTTTCAATATCAAACGCAGGAGCCAAGAGTTTACAGGTTCACTGACTACTGCAGGCACGATTATATTAATGTAACGGGAAAAAACGGAGCTGGGCTCGGGGTCAAGGTGAATTACCCCCATCCACTGACGGCGTAGTAGGGCGCGTTTGAGAGCAGCGTCTCGTCGACGTCGAAGACCCACGCCGGCCTGGCGCCCCCGCCGCCCGCCGCGACCGCCTGCGCGGCGAAGGCGAGGGCTTCGGCGGCGGCGACGGCGGAGTCGGACGCGTAGCGCTCGCCCTCCATGTAGGCGCGCACGGACGGCCCGCAGCGCGACGGCACGGCGCGCCAGGGGCCCGCGTTGCCCGTCTCCACGGACAGCATCCAGCTGTCGCAGAAGAGCGCGTCGGCGTCGGAGGGGGCGTCCGTGACCGCGCGGAGGACCGAGTCGGCGCCGGTGGCGGCGACCGCCGCCGCCGCCGCGAGGACGACGAGGAGGGGGAGGAGGAGGCGCATTGCCGTAGGTTTTGGTAATAGTAAGTCCTCTCTGGGGTTCGGGTCTCGCCGGCGGCGATTGGATGGCTTAGCTGGATTTGGCGATTGGCGGGGAGGAGGAAGGGAGGTTGGACCTACGGGCAAACAGGAATCTTTCCGATGATAGAAAAGGTTGGCGTGTGGGGTTGCCGTTGGGCAGGGTGACACGGTCGATCCCGTGTGCCTCTTGTGACGGACAGATTGGCCCCGTGGACTCCTGGGCAACCCTGTCAGTCAGTGACGCGAAGCAGAATCTAGCTCTAATTCCATTGCATTTGTTCTCCTTTTTTTTTTTTCCTGTCCCAGTGTTTGGACTTTGGACTCTGCATGCGCCCCGTTACTGATTGGGGATGAGTACTGAGTGATCTACATCAGACATCAAAAAAAAAACATCACCACATGTCCACATGGCTCTTATGATAGAAAAAACGCAGAAATTCAGGTACGAGTAATATATTTTCTGAATTCCTACAGGAACTAGAATCACATGAAAGTTTTCAAAGTACCATTTCGATGTCACCTGAAAAAAAAATGCAGAAATTGTAGACACCGGAAGATGAAAAATAAGAGGTGAGACCTCATGTTTATTTTCCTCTGAAATAGCTTAAGCCATAGGAATTGAAAAGGAACTATTCCTTTATTCCAAACAATGTCATAGAAAAGTTTGCTGCGGGAATCCTATGCTCCAAATTTTCTATGATTTTTCCGGGTCTAAGATATTGACCCTAGGAAACCAAGATAATGAAACACATCATCCCTTAAACTAAAAAATTATAATACAGAAACATATCCAGATTTGGAGACGTACACAATGCTACTGCAACGTATCAGATCCGGTTGGAGTCATGGCACTTTGAAGACCAAATGAGCCTTAGTAGTTTTACATTGGGAACGAAGTTATGGTTTCACCACAGCTTTCAATGAATTCTGTGAGATCGACGTACACAATGCATGTGATTACACAACATTTGGTGAGATCGGATGTGGTCACGAGTGTAGCCTCGTAGCGGCGTCGCGTTCCGTCTTCAAATCAAACAAGTGTCAACTTGATCCGGACGGTCACTGATATATAATGAGAGAATGACGTGGCAATCAAACGAACACCACCGGCCGGTCCATAAGTATTTAGGCAGTACTCTGCACATCAGATTCACCGCAACTGTCAGGCTATCCGTCTCCAACTGAACATTAGGAACATGCATATTCTTTGCCAAAACCAGCAACTGCAAGCGATAAGCTCCGCTCTATATGGGGTCGGTATAGGAAGGTGATAAACAACATTGCCCAGCCAGGAAATCACCATGATGGTTCCAGATTAATGCGATCATCAAGAACTCTTTTTCCTGTCATAACAAACGGAGTTTAGATCTAATTCTTTTGACGGCTTCTCCGTGAAGTTGCCCCTCCCCCAACTTCCCGGAGAAGCCGCCCCAAAAATTTAGCTAGGCTTCCAAACAGGAAGCTAACATTGAATTTAGAAACCCTCTCAAATTTTTGTGCGGAGAACCCGTCAAAAGAACTGGGCGAAACGCGAAAGGATACCAAAGGAAGCTAAATTAATAACCCAAAGCTTAACGGAACACACACCCGGCGGATCACTGCCGGAAGGTCGCTCACCATCCCAGCTTGGCGATGATCTTGTCCATGTGGAACAGGTGCTTCCGCACTCGGTAGACGTGCATCGTGTACATGAGCGCCGCGCAGGTCACCAGGAAGAAGGACAAGACGATCAGCTCGCTGAAATCCTGTTGGTGGGTTGTACACATTGCAGATACCAGCAACCATCGTCTGTATATTCAGCTCCTCGTTTTGGCAACAGCTACTAATAACTGAAAGGAATGAATTGGTCTGTGCGTGTGCGTACCCTGGGGTCGGAGATGATGATGCCCATGACGTAGGTGAGCAGGTCGAACACTGACTGCAGCGAGTTCTGCACCCCGCCGACGACGCACCGGTCCGAGTCCGGGACGCCGTCCTGCATCAGCTGCATGACCGCCAGGTCGAACATCCAGAGGCCGAGGCGCGACGCCGCGACGCCGGCCATGAGCACCCACGCCGACGCCACGCCGTCGCTCACCCAGATGGAGCCGACGCACAGCAGCAGGCAGAACCACTGCCATGACGACCACTCGTGTATGTAAGAACTACAGTACAGTCTACATTACACCTGCCTATGTGTGTAGGACAGTAGGAGTACATTTTATGAAGGAACGTAGATGACGTGCCTGCATCCAGATGGACCAGAGCCCTGTTCGGAGCGTCGACACCCACGAGTGCACGACCGGGTACAGCAAGGTTGCAGCGATCCCGATGATGGCGCTGAACCCCCGAGCAAGACTGATCACGTAGGCCGGGATGCCTTTCCAGTCCAGAGTTGCTGTCATCAGCGTACCAAAGCTGCAGAAGCAATGCAAAGAAAAACAAGGTGACTTATGCTGAATCCACAAATGAGGGTCTGTCTGTCGGTCATCTAAGAAGTATTCATCTGGATTGATCAATGGTTCAGCGAGAGCAACCCAACGGACAATGGTTCAGCGAGAGCAAGAATGCACCTTAGGACAGTGAAGTAGAGGATGGCAAGAGCAACCCCAGGCAGCACCACGTCCTGCCTCATGTACACAACCCAGGAGTCCCAGCAGGGCAGGATCGAGAGGTGTTTCGTCACACCCACTCTCCAATGCGACACGTCCTGACCGTACCTCTGCTCCTCGTCGCCGGCCGGAGCAACAACAATATCCGCCACCGCCGCCGACGCTGACTCTCTTCTCAGCTGGACGTTCTCGCCGAGAGCGGGCACGCCGTTGTACACGGTGACGAAGAGCCAGTACTCCAGCCCCACCGTGGCGACCATCCACAGCGCCAGCGCCACCGCGGAGGCCTGCGTCGACACGAAGCTGATCACGAACCCGGACAGCACCGGGGCCAGCAGCTTGCAGCTCAGGTCGATCCTCCGGATCACCGAGTTGATGCTGGTCAGCGCCGCCGCCGGATGGCCGCTGCAGATCACCACCACCCTGCACGCATAGGCATAGCAGAGTTGGATCATGAACTCGTCCACAATGCATGTATTACTGGTCTCTGCATCATCTGTCATTCTCCTTTAAAAACTCTTGAAAAATGGCAAATCTTTAGCCTCGTTTGATAACAATTGTTTCTTTTGTAGGTTATGATCTCTATACATACCATTCTCGCTCGATCAGTATGGTGCCGGCGAGAGTTGAGAGCGCTGCGAGCGCACCCGACACGTTCGTCACGACGACTAGAACCACGAAGACAGGGAAGCTTGTATGTTTCAGGTTATCGAAGACAAGCAGAGCGGTTACTGAGACTCCCGCTACGATGAACGATAAGCTTTGAACAAGCAGCCACAAACCCAAAACCTGCAGTAGAGTGCACCATATTCAATCACCGAGGAGTAGTTGATATATTGTTTAAAAATTTATCGTATTTAACACTCTCCCCTAATAGTGACGAGTTGGATTCAAGGAGTGCTTACCTGTCTCTAAAATACAACAATTGGCTACACGTTCATGGTTTTCTCTGACAACTGTAGGAGCCTTTGGGCATTATAAGGTGGGGTATACATGATGTGTAGTAGTACATGTCTACATCCATGAAAAATACTTAATTTTGCAATTTGTTCACATTTACAAATTTATTCACATGCAAATATTTTTTTCTGTAAAAACTGAAAAGCAAAAACAGAAGAGAAAACAACAGGAGGGAGGAGTGGTTCTTTGGGCCGACCCATTTAGCTGGAAGGGGGTGTGCGGGAGCAAATCCCGCACGACCTGGTCATGAACCAGGAGCTCCCACGAGCACGGCGAGCGGCTTCGTTCAAGCCTCGCTCGCTCAGTCGCGCGTGCGGCCTAGTGTGGGGTCAGCTAGCGGTTTATTCGCAGCTAGCCCACCGTACGGATTTTTCCTTTATTTTTTTCCCAGAACTTCAGAAAATATCGAAAATGTTGTATATGTCAAGGAAATGTCTATACATAATCAATTTTTTTGTCAAAAATCAAGGCTACCTTGCCCTAAGGGTGTCTCCAATGTAGAAGTAAGGATGGGTCTTAAGAGCTTAAGGTCGACCTTAGCTGAATTTAAACATTGTAGCCATCGATCATAAGCGAGAAAAGCTTGAGGTCGGTCTTACCAGTGACACTCGGCCACAAGCAATTTAAAATTATTCTTTGTGTGAACTCTCTCCCCACAACGTGAGCTGCTCTTGTGTGAAGGTAAAGTGCAGTCAAATAAAAACTAGAACTAGACTGGTTGGTGGGAGCTGTAGCAACCTTAAGCATTGGAGAATTTTTAATCAGTCTTAGCACAAGGAGTGGGACCCAGCTTATGGCCTCTATTCGACATAAGCATTGGAGACGCCCCAAGGGGTCCTCCGCCACTGATCCCCTGGTAGTGATGAGTTAGATACAACTAGGAGTGGTAACCAGTCAGTCCAGTCTCTAAATAAAACCGGAGGGGATTATTTGACTTGCTCAATCCTGACTTGGGGTCATTGACAGGTGGATTTCACACCCAGTGGGTCAAAATCTGGGAAAAGTCAGAGGCAGCAAGTCAGATAATCCGTGCCGAAAACCACTGGCTACACGTTCATGGTTTTCTCTGAGAACTGTACGTAGGAGCCTTTGGGCATTATAAGGTGGGGTATTCATGATGTGTAGTACATGTCTACATCCATGATAACATTACAAGGTGGGGTTTTCCTCTTGGGTGTAGTCCCTGGATCGAAGGACAGCTATCGAATCTTTCTATACAACCAGTAGAAGGTTTTACATGATTTTCACAGGGATAACACATGATGATGTAGTAATTGTCCTCAGTAGAAGTTCACAGTTATCATCTCTCGCTTCCCGCATGAAAAGTTACCACACGTCGCTCAAACTATCTAATTGAACACCCAATTACCAATGAGCAAGTTCTTATGCATGGTCTGTACCTTAAAAGAAATGTTCTTCTAGTCTGGAAAAAAGAGTGCTGGCTGCTGAGACTACTTGTAATTAACCTGAACAATGCCATAGTTGACGAACCTGCAGGTATGTGAGCCTGTCGACGAGGGTGCCGACCATGGGGCCGAAGACGGCGACGGCGGAGGCCTCGACGACGCCATAGACGGCCGCGAAGAGCAGCGAGTCCGGCCAGATGCGGATCATGTACAGCCCCACCGAGAACTCCCACATGCTGCAACAGAGACACGATCACTGGTCAAAACATGTGCAGTTGCAGAGAGCCGCACTGGCATGGATGAAAATCAGAAAGGTCGCCGTACCGTGCGCCCCATCTGGCGAGGAAGTGGCCGACGTAGAGTCGGCGGAGGAGGGACGCGTCCAGGCCGCCGCCGCTGCCGTGGCCGTCGAGGAGAGGCACGAGATGGCCGCCGCTGCCGACCGCCTCTGGGGCCTCCATCTATATATCTGTCAGCGGCTCGAGCTACCTTGCTAGGTGAGTGTTGTAGAGTGTACTAGGATCGGGGTATATAGAGGGGAGGATCACAAGACCCTCGCCGGCATGGTGCCACCATCTCAGGGGACTCGAGATGGGGAATCGCCACATATGAGACGCGACCTTGGAAACCAAGACTGATGACGTTGACAATAACCTGGAGTGTATCCAACCCTGAGCTTCCGACTAAACCGGCCAAGTCGTCGCTTGCATTTTGTCTTCGACTTCTTTTCTATTCGGCTCGTCGCCGCATAGATCACGCCACAGAGATTCTGCGATTGGGTCACCTAGTACGCAATAAAAAAAAACTATACAGTACATTAAGGCGAAAATGATATACATTTACCCAGAAGAAGAGCCTTTGGATCACGTACCGGAAGTTGGTTTTCAATTGATGAGCAACCTTGGATCATGTAACCCACTACAGGAATCGCTGAGAACGCCGACGATAATTTCTACGTCGACGGCCATATGTCTGGGCTGTCGGCGTTACGACGTTAGCCCGACGACACTGAAGAAAACCGTTAACGTAGATCCACAAATTCACCTAAGTCCGGATCAACACAAAAATTGACCATCATTCAGTAAATCTATTTTCCAGTTCAATATATGATCGTAAAATTTATATAATGTAATTCGGAATACAAGCAAGCAACATTTACTCAGAGTATTAAATCAAAAGTTATACAAAGAATCATACAAATAATTAAATGATCATATGAATAGTTTAAAATCTGTATAAAAGAAACTCACAATACTACTTCCTCCCTTCTGAACTTGTATTAAATCTGAGTCAATTAATTCAGAATGGAGAGAGTACTTATTTAACTTGTGTGGACAACGTTTTCTTGAAAACATGAAAGTCTCGGTTATATCACCTTCACCCAGTTTAACAGATGAGCTACAAAAATTATTACCATGCAAGTGGCGTCGTACATGTGTGTTGTCGTCGATTATCGTGGCCTCATGGTTTTTGCTCTGTGCACGAGGGACGATTTTTGCTCTACGAAAGGGTGGCTCCACAGAAAAGGCCGAATCGGGCGGAATCTGGCCCGGGGCTGCATTAAGATTTGCTCTCTGTAGCAACACAATGCAACCCATACAAGTAAACGGGCCGATAACACGTCTCCACATGCTGCACGTGTTGTTGTTGGGTAACCAAACACACCCTGAAAGAAATGAAAGAATAGGAAGTCAGAAAGATGGCACCGAGTTAGTAGGAGAATCACCAAAACAGCGGTATTTAAGCTACAGACTAAATCGTTATACTCTAAAAAAAACTGCAACCTTCTCAAAACGTTGTGCTGAAACACACTCAGCTTTGCTTCGTGTTGAGATGGACAATCGTCCTGTTCAAAAGAAAAAAAGATGGACAACCGTTATGGGCTTGCACGGTTGCACTTGTTTGTTTATACGGATAATCTATTTCGTGCCTGGGCACCGCTCGGACGTTAGAGAGTGCGTGCACGCTGACGCGTCTGATGGTGATCGCACAATGCTAAATTCTGCCACGAGCCATGTCGTCGGCCACGTTCCAGACAGAGTCCAGTTCCTCATTCTCTTCTCGGTCTCCAATCTCACGCCTCCATGGTCACACCGCCACCACCTCCACCGATCCCTGCCAGCCACCGCCGCAGACCCGCGCCGCCGCCCCCAACCTCCGTAGCCAGATCTCCACCGACGACCGCCGCTCCTAGAGAAGATTCACGCCGCCGGACGGCGACCATCCGAGATTCCGACGATGCGCACGAGGAGAGAGGTGCGCCTCTTCGGTCGAGAAGATGTCCACCGCCGCCGCGCTATCCCGTGACGAGGGCTGTTCCTCGTTCCACCATATGCCTCTCAACGGCGTCGGCAGACTCCCGCGAAGAAGCCGAGCACGCCCGCCCGCTGGCCTCCCGCAGGATATGGCCTCTGTGTCTCACAGTTGATATGGCGCCGGGTACTAATGCTCTTCTTCTCGTTCTTTTGGCCTCTGTCTCACAGTTGATTTGTTCCAATTAATTCAGTGCTACCGAATCAATATGTGTTGCTGAATTTTGACAGTTGTTTGATTAGTACTTTAGTAGCAGCACTAGTAGTTTTGTCTCGACAGAAAGTATGGCAAGCATGTCTCTCATTTTGTTAGTTGTAACGGATGATAACTGTATGGTATCCAGAAGTTTAGCTAGTCTTCTGATTTTTCTTCACACGAGATGTAATTTTGAGTATGAAATTTTACTTCCCATGTTTACCGAGATGTATTTCTGGTTATGTTGCCACATATGTGTCTACCGAGATGCAGTATCGGGTGCACTAGTCACGTCCATGCAATATAACAATGTGCATATCTACTAGTTATATTACATGATTTGCTTAATTTATCTATTTGTTGCATCTCTTACTGAAAGTTACATGAATATCGTATGCAGATACATGAATGTTGTTTTCTCAAACATCAGTTGTAGTTTGATATTTTTTTTGTTGGCGAGACTGTAGGTTCATGATATTGGGATATATTTTTGGATTCTGTGGTTTCTTCTAAATTTGTTCCGCTTGGTAGTCACAAGCCGTACGCCAATGAAAAAAATCTGATTTTTCAAGAGTTGTAAGGGTAGGATGTACTTTTTGTTGCATACCGGATTTTGTTTTAGAGTCATTTTTACGGATGTATCCTATGATAGTTCCTGTAAACTTGACTTACAGGATGTAATTTTTCCATGAAAACTTGTTTTATACTATGTTGTCTATCATGTGATTTTGTTGCTATATATGTAGGTTCCTTGGTTTGTTTATAATCATGATGTAATGATGAGTGATTTATAATCAGGATGTAAATTTCTTCATATTTTTCATATCTGGATTTTGTAACCTGGATTGGTAGGATGTAGTTCTAACTGTCTTTTTCTGTAACCAGGATGTATTTTTGTGAGTCATTGTACATCCTACAAAGTTTCTTGCTATGTACCCTATTTATCTGCTAGTACTGGATGATCCTCCTCGTCTTTTTTATCAGATATTTGTATGTGATTTTCTGATAAAAAATTTGATCTGCTAGATGTAAATTGTTTAGAAGATGGGGAAGAAAAGAGACAAGATTTCGGGTTCCGTGTCATGTATTTTTTCTGCAGGGTGAGATAAATGTAGGGTGAAGCGGCGGGTGGAGCAGACCACACTACCACGTGCACTCTCAGCCGAAAATCCACTGATAAATGAATTGTCATCGTACGACTTTTTTGCTGTTTTGGGAAAGTCCTTGTTCGGACAGGGGGCACCGCGGAGGCGCTATAGAGTGCGCGCGCACTGTGTAGTCGCGTCCTTGTTTATATCTACTGTATTCTGTTCTGGGATATACTTTCATTGGCTGGTAGTGCTAGCTGAATGCATATCTGCTGCCGATCTGTCCCCCCGAAACGGCCCAGTATGGGTCGCTACTCGCTAGCCTTCAAGTTCAGTTGTTGTTCTCATTTCCATCTACAGATGTGGAATCCAGTTAGGCGCGTCCTACATACCTTTTTTTTGAAACGAAGGCAATTTTTTTGCCATATATTAATTAAGAAAAAGGTGTCCGATTTATTAGTGTAAGAAACCGAGCGAAAACCGTATAACAAACATCGTAACCCGACCGCACACAAACTCATCGAACATATCTTAACCACGAACCGACTATCTGAGTACCTCAAATGGTCTCAACAAACAAGTAGAAATGAGACCTAACCCCAACAAATACAACCCATGAGAGAGTATCATCCATCAAACACCACAGACGCCTTGCCAATGCCACCACTCTTCTTGCCTATGCTCTTAAGAGACTTCTTCACCTTCTTGATCTTGCTGATAGAAGCCTCCTCTGCTAGGAGGCTAACAATCGTGTTGCCAGACCCAGGACTAGCTGTCTCCAAAGAAGCGAGCAAATCACCAAGTTTTTTCATGAAAACCGCCTCATCAATACGTGCCAACATACCATCACAGTCAAAGAAGGGTGACCGGATGGATTTCAACGCCTCAGAATTAGGTGCCAAAGCACCTACCTCATCAACCTCACCCTCCATAGACGCCACCTGGCCAACAACCATGGGGGAGGGAGCAAAAGCAGAATCCAGACCTCCACGGTCCACAAGGGTGAGCGATCGACTGGGCTCCACCAACGGGAGCGAGGGTGCAATCGGCATCAGCAAGGCCCCTCCCATCCACCCCATCTTTGCCAACGAGTCAACCTTCATATGCCGCTTAGACAATGAAAAATCAGGGCTCGCACGAAGCTCCACAAGACCACATGACTCCTGAAGCTCTGGTGTGATCCGCAAGACCAACGTCAAGATCCCACCCCTCTCCTCGCTCTCGGAGTCAGCCGTCGCAACAAGCTATGACAACGAGCAGGGACTGCCACGAGGAGAGTAACAACCATAGTGAAGTGGTTCCTCAACCACAGACGACATCTGCTCAATGGAGTCAAGGGGAGACGAAGCCTGCATAGGGGTGAGCCCATGGCAATCAGAAGCACATGACTCAGTCGGCTGCAAAGAACCACCAACATTTGTCAACAACAACTTGAGAGTTGCCACCTCTTCATGGAGGGGGCTTGAAGTCTCCTCAATCCAATCAACGACCAGCTGGGAGCTCGTTGAGTTCGTTGTTGGGGAGAATACCTAAACTCGTCGAATAAACATGTAGCGTACCTGCACTTAAAATAAGGCAGATACCTGTGTATATTGCAAATCTCTGGATCGATTCATTTGCACACACAGTTTACGATGTAATATCACAACAAAGAGTCAATTTTATTACATCGATGATCCAGAATTACAAAATATTTGATACAAGTTGCATAGCATAAAGCTAGCATTGGAAAAGTACACAGCGGAAATACAATAGCAGTGAGTCTCTATAACTTTCATGCTGCCACAGGCGAAAACATGTTGGTTGTAGACTCGAAACCTTTAAACGAAACCTCACTCGTCATCTGATCAAATCTGCAATAAGAAAAATATTGCAACAACGTGGGTCAGATTCCATTAAAAATGGAGTCTGGCAAGTGACACTATGGTGGACACTTAATGGAATAACTCTAAAGGCTATATGCATATTTGGCTGGTGGAGTTCAAGGCTAATTTGCATAAAGCCAATTTTTCCTACTCTTTTGAAAACACTTTTCTTGAAATCGACGAGTATGGCATGAAAACCATAAATCTCATCTTCCCTTGTTCACCCATCAAGTTTTACTTCTGAAGTTGGAATGATGGAATCCTTCGTTGACGTCCGTGATCAGCTGCTCAAATTGTCCGTACCGGGGACACGGCTAAGTACTTAGTTTTACACTCTGCAGAGGTTGTGCACTTTCACCATTGTACCCATTCAACCCAAGGTATCCTTTACACACCATTTGTGATAAGGAAAGGAGAGAATGAGACGAGATCTTTCAGAAGCATTTTCCCTCCCACTCTGGCTTGACCCGTTCCACCTAACATCCCCCTACATCTGCTTGTCAAGCCGGAGAGAGTCCACACAACATAATTGATCAAGCCAGAGCCCATATGGCAATGGCTGCACTGGAAGCAATCGTCACTCGGAGTTCTTCAGATTCCTCTGTTCCTGGGTGGCCATTCACAAGTGTACATACTCCAGGAACCATAGACATGGACCTGAGTAGCCACTCAACATAAACCATACAACCACTTACCACCCAGGTGTTTCATTCTTAACTTAGTAAAATTTAGATTTTCACAAAACAACATTTGCATAGCATCAATAATTCTACTAAGTATTGCATAGGAACCTAGACACAGGAATAAGGAATTCTACACAGGTTTAGCATAGCAGTACTATCCTACACATGCATATAAAAATACACCAAGTAATGCATATAGAAATAGGAAGTTTATGAGGTGTGCCACTTGCCTTTGAATGTTGTCGTTGTTCACAACTCTTTTCAACGATACTCGGGACTCTCCGTTCAATCTAACAGTATAGACAAGCAACAATACAACAATCAACAGCAAGCACTACTCCACAATGCATACAAACACATACTAGATGAATAAATAAGTTTTATAAAACTTTCTAAGGAAAATATATTTATGCATGATGTGCAAAATATTCCTAAGGGCTAGAAATGCTTTTTCATGCCATGAAAATCTTTTAAGTTAATGCTAGGCAAATAGGTTGGTCCAAAAGGACTAAGGGCTAAGGTCATAAGTTGAATAAAATATTTTGTTTTGTATCATCTTGAATAAGCACTCTAATGGCTTAGTCTTGATGTGCAAAATACTTAGAGAAAATACTAAGTTATTTGTTCGAGATGATCAACAATTATTATCAACTCTTTGTAAATTGGACATTCGCTATAGTGAGAGAGACAGACACCCGGCCAGCCACTTAAATTGTGGAACATGTCTCATGTACGTGGACATGTAAGGTTTGTTTCCCGGCCGCTTCATCCCACTATGCCGCTAGGATCCAACAACTTCAAGATGATAACATCATGATCAAAATTTGTTTAAGTCTAAAAGACAAGATTAGGAAAGAGGGAAAGGATAGAAAGAAAGATGTAGTTGTCCTCCAGGCTTCATCTCCAGACCTGTAACTTTCTTCTGGATGATGTCTTGATTGAGTTCTTGGTAGTCTTGATGAATCTTCAGATTTGATGGTTCTTGTATCCTCGAGGCTGGTCTTGGAGTTACTTAGTCTTCATGAAGTCTCAGAGGAGAAGAAAGGAGAAAGAAGAAAGAGGAAGAAGGACTTAGAAAATATTTCTGGTTGGTCTTCATGAACTTCTTCTTTCTTTCTTCTAAGTGCTTCCACTCCTTGGAGATTCTTCTGGAGTCTTGTTTGGCTAAGTCCTTCCTTGGTCTTCCAGCTCCATGTTGAAAATTACTAAGTGTCTAAGTGTAGCACTTCACAAATATGCTAAGTTGAAATGATCCTAACTTAGAGAAAACTAATGAAGAGGGGTTTTCCTATGGAAATAAAATATGCTATGAATGAAATGAAATTTTAAATCACAAGAAACATAAAAATAACTTTTGTGATTTCTTTATAAATATGCATGAATTTATAAATGCAATTTAATTAATTTCTAGTTTTGGAAAATATAATAAAAGGAATAATTATAAGATTAAAGTTTCCTATGATTAAATTTTTATAACAAAATTTTATAATTAGTGTTAATAGACAGAGAGCATTTAATTAAATCTATTGCAATTGGATTTAATCAAAAATAATGTTTCTATTAAAAGTTATTTCAAAATTAGTCAAACTATTCAAATTAAACACACAACTATGAAATCATTCAAAAATTACTCAAAAATATTTTATAGCAGTAGCATTAATTTACAAATACTCTAAAGTTTCTAAAACATATTTATTTGCAATTTTTGGATTTATAGATTTAAAGTTATTACAAATACACTCAAATTCACCATTTGAAATTTGAATATTTTATACTAAGTCAAATTTGAATTTTGGCCGATCTAAAGTAATCTACATGTCAAGAGCTTTCCAAAAATATAAAGTTTTTAAAATTTGGATAAGTGGTTAAAAAGTTGTGACAAATCTAAGTGGCAGGGGTGTTTCTGTAAACTGCCAATTAAATTTGATTAAGAAAATCGTTTTCCACGTGGCAGCTGACTGGGCAGTGACGTGGCACTGACGTGGCTGCCACGCGGGCGCTGACTGGATAAGTCAACAGATCTGGGCCGTCAGATCTGGATCTGACGGTCCAGATCGGATCGTACCGGTTCATCGGCGACTTCTAATCTGGGCCGTTAAACAAAGATCGGGCGGTGGAGATCTAACGGCAAAAGTGAGCGGCGCTAGGTCGCCGGAGACCTCGCCGGAGACGATTCGCGCGGTGGCGACGCGGCGGCAACATGTGTTCTACGCGATCTAGGTGGTCCTAGGAAGAGCGGCTTGTACCAGGACGTTCGGGAGGCCGTGGCGAAGACGGTGGCGAGGTGGATGGCGTCGCGGTTGTCTGCTCCTCCCTGGTTTGCTCGCTGAAGTTGCTGTCGACGACGGACTGCTTCGAGTGAGGATGAAGGTGACGCTTCGCTGCGAAATAATCAGCTAGGAAGTGTCACGGGGATGCGCGCAAGAAAGATAAGAAGAAAGAGCGAGGGGGGAGAGCTCGAGGTGGTCGGTAGCTACCGTAATCGGAAGAACACCGTGGCGGCAATGGCGGACGGAGGCGAGTCGATCTGAGCAGCCTTGGGGCGACGAAGCTAGGGTTTTTGGGTGCGGGGAAAAACGGCGGAGGTGGGTTTATATGGGGGGGGGGGCATCAAGAGAACTTCTCCCGCGAGAATCGAGACGTATTCGATCGTATCCGGATCGATCTCAAGAACAGTTTGGTTGAGATACGGGAGGAGGGAGATGACGTGTGGGTCCTGCGCGTCAGTGAGAGGAGGAATAAGATGGGCCGCTGCTGGGCTACTGGCGGCTGCGCGCGCGGGAGAAAGCGGATGGGCTTCGGCCCAGTTGGCTCGGCTGTTCTTCTCCTTCTTTTTTTTTGACAAATCATTTTCTGTTTTCAAACTTTTAATTCAAAATTGATTTTTAAACTTAACCAAAACTTTTCAAAAAAATTCATAAAAATATGTTTTGGAAAGCTAATTTAATTTAGAACTTTTTGGTAGTATTCTTGCCCAAAATAAAATTGATAAATTGGAATATTTTGAAAGATACAATTTAACATGTTTTATGGAATAATTTCCAAAACAAACATATCATTAAATATTAAATTTCAAACTCTTATTTAATTTAAGCCACAAGATGAAATGATGTTTATGCATGAATGCATGAGTGCAATGCTTGCAATGCTTCAATCCTCTTTCAAAATTAACATTATGTTTTATATTTAGATAAATCATTTGAACTTCATAAACAACCTTGGAAAAGATTTTTGATTTAATTCTTTTCTTATATAGAATACATATTCATGAAAATCATTTTATGTGTTGAAACTAAATGGAATTCATTTTAAGCTAATGAAATGTTTATTTGGATAATCCATGTTTTAAATAGTTTAAAAAGAACACTTGTAAATATTATTTTAATTTATGAATAGCTATGGCTATGTGGTTGGAATCAATTTCTTATAAGTAACTATTTGCTTAAAATAAAATGGATTGTAGTTTGTAAAATATTTGTCAATTTACATTTTAAGGTTTTTTAAATACAGTGGATAATAAAATGTTTAAACTGTGACATTTGAAATATTAAACTCTTTCAATAAGTTTGAAGTCTTTTATAGTTGGTTTCATTATGCATTTAATATTTTATTTTAATAAAAGGAAAAGTTTTAAATTTTAGTGATTTTTTTGAACATTATAAAATGTTGGGATGTTACAAAACAACCCCCTACTACTGGTTCTTCTACGATTTTTTTTGCAAATTCTTCTTCTGTGAAGGAATCGCTCGACCCCGCGTCGTCCTTCCTGGGCGGCTCGGGGAACCTAGCCCGCCGCCACCGCCGGGGACCCTCCTGTCGTAGTATCGGCATAATTGATAGGAGACGGGGATCCTCTAGCCTACGTATGGATTGTGGGGAAGAAGGCTGGTGTCGTCGAGGACGGGATTGAACACGGCTAGTTTACCCAGCTTCAGATCCCGCAGCGGTGGCGAGATCCTACCTGCTGCTATAATTCACTATGAGGCAATAGCCGTGAACAGGTTACAATGTGTATGATGCGTATTGAAGCGTGCCCTAAAGGCTTCCTGGTGGCCGGCTTATATAGGCGGCCAGACCCCAGGATACAAGGCAAGTACTTGTCCGGCAAGTAATCGGAGTCCTAGACCTAGCCGGCTTAGTTGCCGCCTTCCGTCTTGGGCTTGGTGGCTTGATGGGCTTCGGCCTTACGCTTTCTTGGACCATCCGCCTACTTCCTTGTACGTCAGCTATCTGGGCCGCCCGGCAGGTTTCAGCCTTACCACCCTTGGGCCACCCTGGACTAGCCGGATTGATCAATGTTGGAGACACCCCTAGTTGATATATCCCCAACATTAGCCCCCAGAAAGGTTGAAGTTCTCCAGGCGCCGGCTTCTTTTTGCTACTCCATCTGCCAATGTTGGCGGCTGCAGGACTTGAACCATTCTGAAAATCAAAAGAAAGGGGGCAAGTGTGTCTTGAAGTTGGCACACGGCCGCCTTAATCCAACATGGAAAAAACGGCTAACCGATAGTTTCGCCGGGAACATTTGTTGACGGATATCGCTAGGCGGCTCACGATAGTTTGAAACTGGCCTAAGCGAAAATCCCGCCATGACCACAAAACCGCGGGAAACGGGGAGATGTGGAGATCGTGCGATCATGCGCTGCAGTGGATGTTGGACACGTGTCCGACTAAAAACATCGTCGCACAGGAAACTACGCTCGGCTCTATAAATAGGGAGCCGAGCGGCTCACTTCGGTACCCCAGCTCTTGCACTCCTCGACCTTTTGCTCTCCCGCTCTCCCGCACCTTTCTCCGAGCGAGCTCCGGCGAGCGTCCTCCTCCGGTGACCTCCGCCCACGGCGATGTCCACCGGTCAAAACATCCCCTCCGCGGCGTCCGGCGGTCCTACATCCGACACCTCGTCCGCGGCGGCGACGGGCGGCGCGGCGTCGCGTCCTGCGACGGTGGCGACGAGCAATGTCGCTGCCGTCGCTTCTCACATTCCCGCCGCGCGCACGCCGGCGGCGGTCTCCTCGGCTCCTCCACCCTTGGCCGTGGCGACGGCGGCGAGAGGCGCTCCGGCCGACGAGGAAGAGGAAGCGGCGGACCTCGGGTCACGCTATTGGCTTCCCTCCATTGTCGATGAGGCGACCCTCCAAGACCTGGAGGCCGTTGGCTACCTCCCAACTCAGGAGGATTGCCGGTGGAGACCCGCCTTGGGAGACGTCATCCCGGCTCCGAAAGCCGGGGAACGGGTAATCCTCACCTCCCACCTAGTTAGGGGAATGGCGCTTCCGCCTTCCGCTTTCTTTAGCGAGGTGCTAGATCATTATGGGCTCTAGCCCCACAACATAGCGCCCAATAGCATTCTAGTCTTAGCCGGCTTCACAGCTCTGTTTGAGGGCTACCTAGGTATTAGGCCTAGTTTAGACTTCTTCAGATACTGTTTTCGTTGCCGGCGTCAGACCGTGCCGGACGGCGGGCTGGCAACCTGCGGCAGTGTCACTTTTAACTGCCGCCAGGGCCGCCAATGGTATCCTAAGATACCATACCTTGAATCCGTCAAGGGCTGGACCTCCACATTCTTCTACTGCCAAGATATGGAAGCTCCGGGCCGTCAATTTGGCGTCCCGGAATTTGTCAACGCGCCGCCTATGCCCAGGCCATGCTGGGACGAGGCGGTGCCCAAGTTGACGAAGGAACTCCGCCTTTTCCAAAGGCGGATTGAATTCCTCACCCGGACGATGGCTCCCCCCTGCTGGACGGGGTGGACACCGTCATCTGCTGGCTCGGCCGGCAGATTCTCCCCCTGCGGTACAGCCCACACAAAATGTGTCAGTATTCGCCTACTGCCACAGCCTCTCTCCGCGTAAGCGAAGAGAGGTTGCCGGTTGCCGACCTGGCGTTCCGGCTCCGCAGCCTCGTCAAGGCGGGGCTGGTGAAGGCGGTGGAGGGCGTGCCCATGCACACCCACGACAACCCTCCCATCGAGGTAGATATCTTGCTCCTTGCCCCTTTTTGACAGCTTTGCCGGCTAACTTGAGTTCCATTAATACTTGTCTTCTTTCTCAGATCTCCGACTTGGGGGAGGATGACCTGGCTCCCGACTTCTACGAGTCAGAAGCCGGGAAGACCAAGAAGCGCAAAGCATCCGACGCCGCTTCCTCTACGGCGATCGCCGAGAGGAAGAAACGGATCGCAACGGCTACCAAGCCGGCTCTCGTCAATCTTGACGAGAACACGGGGATTAACATCCCCCGAAGGTACTCAATCTGCCTTTAACAGTCGACGAGCTTCTTTAATACTGGCACCGAACTGACTGCTTGTTGTTTATTGACAGGGAAAGGGTCACAACTTCCCAGTTGACGACCAGGCTCCTTTCCAAGGGTAAGCGGCCTCAAGGCAGCTCGCTTGCTACCATGCCGCCAACTCCCCAGCCCCGGGCCGGCAGCTTTATGGGCGATGCTCGTCGGCAGCCCCCGACTCCGGCTTCTGGCGCGCCGCCAAGGACCTCCTCTGCTGACCGCGCACCCAAGACTCCCCTTCTTTTGGCTGAGGCTACGGCCGATGAAGCCGTCCAATCGCGTGCCGCCAAGGAGGAGTTACTGGAGGTGGCTGCCGGCGGGTCCCAGAGGGCAGCCCTGACTGCAGGAGGCGACAAAGTTAGGGACCCTTTGTACACCTTTAAGGAGGCCAAGGAGTCAGCCTTGGCTTTTGCCAACTTCACCTCCCAGGCCTTCGCCGACTTGGAGGGCGACCTGTCTGTAAGTTTTTATAACTCCGGCATGTACATAGTCTTTCCCCCGAGCACTTAGATGGCAGGTCCAAAAATTTTGGCTGCCGGCTTAGTGGTTATTCGACAATATGTTTTATGCCTTTGCTTTTTCCTGCAGGGTCTCGTGTCCGCCAACGTTGAGCTTGTCTCCTCCCGATTCGAGATAAACCGGAGGTGCCGCGACCTGAAGAAGGATTGCGAGGCCAAGGACCTGCGGATTGCCGAGTTGGAGGCGGCCCACAAAAAAGATGAAGGTAGAGTTGATCTTTTTTGCCTTCAGCCATCATTTCAACTTATGTTACCGTCAATCATTTAGTTAGCGAATCCATATTTGTAGAACTGCTAGACCATGCCCAGGATATACTGAAGGCGTCCACTGATATGCAAGCTCTTATGAATGAAGCTTCCGATTTGGCGGCCGCCAACTTGGCGATGAAGGAGGATCACCAGAAGGAGATGGAGGCCCAGCAGCTGAAATTTGCGCAGGAATCTAGCCAGCTCACTGGTGAGCTGGAAAGCCTGCGCAGGAAGTTGGCGGAGGCGGAGAAGACGGTTGCCGAGGAAATCTCCAAGCAGACTTCTCGCGCCCAAATTGCTGAGGACGCGTTGGCGGCTCATATGATTGAGCTGTCCGATTTCCATAACTCGGCCCTTGGTAATTTCTCACTCCTTACTTTGATTTTGACATTTTGCTTAGCCTGAGCCAAACTGATGGTTTCATTTTTGATACAGTTCCCGCCGGTTTAGGCGACGACAAGGTTGTCAGCCCCCGCCTGGATCGCCTTGCGCGTCTATGCGAGCTGATCACCGAGACTTTTGCAGCGTCCAAGCGGTTTGCCGCCAAGTTCTTCATCTCCTCTGGCAGCCAGGAACCGACCGAATTCAGCGACGTGCCCAATATGTTGGAGCAGGCTACCAAGCTACACAAGAGCTCGCTGAAGTCGGCGGCGCGGGGTGGTGCACTACCCCGAGGCGGAGATAGAAGCCGTCACCGAAGGCATGCCGTCTACATATGAAGACGGCAGCGAGGTCGAGCCGGCCGCTGTTCTGGACAGCGTTTCCGGCTACGCCACGCGTGTTGCCGACATGGTGGATACTTCGATCTTCTACCGGCGCCATCCTGTGCCCGCCGCAGGGGAAGCTGGAGCTGCCGGCACGGCCGAGGCGGAGGGGAGTGACAGTTCTGGGGCTGAAGTTGTCAGCCCCCAAGCCTGATGTAGACGCCCCCCCGAGCCGTAGTTTCCTTTCATTGCCTTCTTCTGACATGATTTGCCAGCCCCTGAAACAATGCAACTTTAACTTGTAATATTTGTATATACTTTTGTTGCTGCTCTGCTAGGCGAGAAACTAGCTGACAAGTTTTTATTTTGCCTTATTTATATGGCCCGCCTTAATTTTACCCTGACTTATATGTTTGACTTTTTGTATGTTGACGAACCTCAGCCGGTAACTTTAGCTGAAACAACCAGGGCTAAGCCATGCGTTTAGGATCAGAAACCAAAGCCAACATGTTGGTGCCAAAGACATACTACTAGGCGAACCACACATAAGTAATCAGAGGTAAAGGAATTAGGCGGCGCAAAAAGTTTATTTTTGCTTTAGTTTGGCTCGAAAGCTGCAAGTATCTACCAGTTTGAACCTTTGCACGGAGCTAGAAAAATAGGTAACTTAGATACATAGGGGAAATATGATTGCCAGAAAAGATAAAAGATGGCATGCTTCTCAACACAGATGAGGAACCATAGACTTTTATTTCATAATCATATATAATTTATTACAATTATAAATTGCTAAGTGTAGAAAGGACGTAGCTGCTCAATATTCCAAGGCCGTCTTGTTTGTTCGAACGGATCGTCAATGCCTCTTTTGCGCTTGGTTCCCCTTTTTCCTGCCGCCTTCTTGCGCTTCTTCTTTTCTTCTTCGTCGCGGATGTCGGCCAGGTAGTAGGAACCATTGAGCAACGCCTTTGTGACTATAAACGGTCCTTCCCATGGCGGGGATAACTTATGCAAGCCTTTTCTGTTTTGAATTAGGCGGAGAACCAGGTCACCTGTTCTGAAGCTTCGCTTCCGCACTCTCCGGCTATGATAGCGGCGAAGTTGTTGCTGGTACAAGGCGGAGCGATGTAGAGCGACGTCTCTTTCTTCGTCTAGCAGGTCTAGGCTATCCTGTCTTGCACCTTCTATGTCTTGCTCGATGTAGGCTTGAACCCTTGGGGAATCGTATTTCATGTCGGTAGGTAGCACCGCCTCAGCGCCATATACTAAGAAGAAAGGAGTGTAGCCGGTAGACCTGTTTGACGTTGTGCGCAAACTCCATAGTACCAACTGTAACTCATCTGCCCAAGCGCCGGCTGCCCTGTGTAATGGAGCTTCGAGACGAGGCTTAAGTCCTGATAAGACTAGGCCGTTTGTACGCTCTACTTGTCCATTGGATTGAGGGTGTGACACGGATGCCAAATCAAGCCGGATACCCAGATCACTGCAGTATTCTTCTATGTCGCCTTGAGATAGGTTGCTGCCATTATCAGTGATAATGCTGTGTGGAACTCCAAAACGAGAGATAATTCCCCAGAGGAAATTGGTGGCTGTTCGCGCGTCAAGTTTGCTGATCGGCTTAGCCTCGACCCATTTGGTGAACTTGTCGACAGCGACCAGTAGGTGGGTATACCCACCACTCGCCTTCTTGAAGGGACCCACCATGTCTAAGCCCCAGACCGCGAACGGCCAGGTGATTGGAATTGTCCTTAGTTCTTGTGCCGGTAAGTGAGGTTGACGAGCGTACAACTGGCAGCCTTTGCATGTTTTTACGATGTTCTCGGCGTCTTCTTTTGCGGTAAGCCAGTAGAAACCTTGGCGGAAAGCTTTGGATACAATGGACCTGGCGGAAGCATGATGCCCGCAGGTGCCAATATGTAAATTTCCTGGCCTTCTTCTGGCTGTATGCACCGCTGATAGATGACGCACGTGCTTCGCTTATATAGCTCGACTTTTATTATCGTGAATGCCTTGGCTCGCCTTATGATCTGCCTTTTTAGCACCTCATCGTCCTCCGGCAACTTGCTGTCGATTAGAAAATCGAGATATGGGACAGTCCAATCCGGCTGTATCGAGTAGACAGCGAGACTTGCCGCTTCTACCGGTTCTTCTGCATCGGGGTCCATCAAATCGGCGCCTTTAATGGATGGCTTGTGCAAATGTTCCAGGAAAATATCTTTTGGTACCTTTTTGCGTTCTGACCCTAGTCTGGCAAGTGTGTCTGCCGCCTCGTTCTCAGCTCTTGGAACATGCCGGACTTCGTAGCCCGCGAAGTTTTTTGCGAATTCGTCAACTTTGGCTCTGTATGCCGCCATTGTTGCGTTTTTCGCATCCCATGTTCCGCTTACTTGCTGCGCGACCAAATCTGAGTCGCCATAACAGAGGATTCTTTTGACGCCGAGGTCGTTTTCCACGTGTAACCCATGAAGCAAAACTTCGTACTCGGCAACGTTGTTGGTTGCTGTTGAAAGAGCATTTTCCCTCATGTGTGGTTTTGGTAATTGAATGACAATCTCTATGGACTAATGTTTGCATTGAGATATCATTATAGATCATGTCCATGGAGTTGTGAAGTTCATGTGTTGGACTCTTGAAGCTTATGTGTTGAGTGGAGCATATTGCAAGTATGTCTTGAAGGATTCAAGACATCATATTAGTGAAGAAATGTTGGAAGATACAAGGTTGATCAAGATGTTGATCAACACACAAAGCTACAAGATGTACCAAGAGCGATCATGTATCTCTTGGGATGGTAAACACTTGTCCGCATAGCTTTGTGAACTACCCATGATATATGTGCGTGTGGTATCTTTATATGAGGTTAGGTATCTTCCCATGAGCTTGCATCAAATGAAGATTTCATATAGCTCATGGAGGATGACGTCATGTGGTGATCGTCATCAAGGTGAGATGTGCAAGACCAAGACCAAGAGAAGCTTCTTGAAGAAATCCTATGGTTGGTTCTTGCAGTGGATACATGAAGATGAAGCTAAGCGAGACTCTCCCATTGTGAGCATGGGGGAGTATTTGGAGAAGTCTTCATCAAGCATGTGCTTGGACGCGCAATCAAGAAAAGATGAACCACTTGAAGAGATCAAGATAGTCTTCATCTAACTCAAGTGGAATGCTCAAGGCAAAGGTATGATCTTGATAGGGCTATAGGATAGATAGGCGTACTATCAAGAGGGGCTCTCAAGTTAGTTACTTGATCGCATCGTTGTGGAGAGCTCAAACCTTTGCATACTTGTCATATCATATTTCTTGGTTCTTATTTGGCTTTTATGGTGGTGAGGAGTTAGAGCTTGGTTCATCTCCATGTCAAGCTCTTGTTCATCGAAATCGGTTTTACTTTGGACAACTTGTTACGTTTTCGGTGGCGGAAATATTGTCGGTTCTACCATGAGGAAAGTCCCACACCTTGCCATGTGTGGTGATTTTACTCTATTTATGGGATGAAATATTTCCAACAAAATTGGTCTCACCTCATTTGGAGTTCATTTGCAAAAGTTATAGCAGTTTTTGTTTCGGTGTTTTGCTATTTCGGATTACTGGGGCCGGATATTTCGTTCTACCGGAATTTCCGGTTCCCCAGCTGATCCAAGAAAACGGCTAAGGAAAGGAGAAAAAGGGTTCTGACTCCAGTCGGAAATTGTGCTCGGAAATTTCCGTCTACCGGAATTTCCGAGTGCACCCAGAAAGCCCTCCAGTTTTGGCTAAGAGAAGAAGGACTTTTGGTTCTGACTCGAACCGGAAATTGTGCTCGGAAATTTCCGTCTACCGGAATTTCCGAGTGCCCCCAGAAAAGTCCTCCGGAAATGGCTAAGGAAAAGTTTGGTTTTGCTTCTGACTCCAGCCGGATTTTCAGCTCGGAAATTTCATGGACTCGGAATTTCCGGGTAACCGGAATTTCTGAGTCTCACTTATACCGAAATTTCCGAGTGTCGAAACAGACAACGGCTATATTTCCTGGAGGGGTATAAATACCCCTCCCCTTCTTCTTCCCCAGCTAATCCAAGGCAACACGTTTTCCCCTCTCTCCTACTCCATTGTTGACCTTGGAAAGCTCACTTCCCTCTCAATCCCTCCATTGAATCTTCCATATTCTTTAGGGAAAGTTGAGAGGAGATCTAGATCTACAATCCTACCAATCCATCTCTCCTCTAAGTGAGGGGAACTTAGTGGATCTAGTTCTTGGAGTTCCTTTGTGGTTCTTCCTCTTTGTTCTTCCTCTCTTCTCCCCCCATAAGCATTAGTTGCTTTTGGTGGGATTTGGGAGTGAAGGATTTGACTCCTTTGTGGTTTCCTTTGTTCTTCCTCTCTTATTCCCCCCCTAAACATTTGTTGTTGTGTTGGAATTTGAGAGTGAAGGACTTGAGCACTTCGTGTGCTCTTACATTGCATTTGCATCGGTTTGAGCCCTCCACGAGGATTCGTGGTGGTATTACTTGTGAGCTTGTTACTCTTGGGTCTTTGGACCCTAGACGCCTTTTGTGGATGGCCTTTTGTGGCCAAGACCTTTTGTGGTCAAGACCTTTTGTGGTCACTTGAGAGCCCCCAATTAAGTTGTGGGTGTGTGCCTCAAGAGTTGTACGGGATTCGATCTCCGCCCCAAAGGAGATCAATAGTGGAAGGTGAACTCGCAACCTTTTGTGGTTGAGTTCATCAGGAGAAGAAGGTGAGCCTTTGTGGCGTTGCGGCTAACCTGTTGTGGTTGCGCACACCTCTCCAAACGAGACGTACACCCTTTGGGTGGAACTCGGGAATACATCCTCGTCTCCGCGTGCCTCGGTTATTTCTATACCCGAGCTCTTTACTTATGCACTTTACATTGTGATAGCCTTCGTGCTTGAAGTCATATATCTTGCTATCACCTTGTTACTTGGATTGCTTAGCATAAGTTGTTGGTGCACATAGGTGAGCCTAGTAGTTATATCTAGGTTGTATGCTTGTTAAAGTAAACCTCTAGTTTTATTCCGCCTTTATCAAGCATACCGGAATTTCCGGGTCATTCTTGGACCGGATATTCCGGCTCCTCGGAAAAAGTTTTAAATCGCCTATTCACCCCCCCCCCCCTCTAGGCGACGTCTATCCGTTCAATTGGTATCAGAGCCAAGTTATCTCATTATTAGGACTAACCGCCTAGAGATAAAGATGTCGTTTAGATATCTAGTGCACAATCCCTCTTATAGATTCGATGGCACAAATTATGATGTTTGGAAAATTCGCAAGCTTAATCTTTTTAGAGACATGGGCTCAAATTTAGAGAGTATTGTAGATATGGGTTTTTCTCCTCCAAAGAATTCACAAGAATTATCTCTAGAGGATGAGAAAAACTCTTATCTCAATACTCTAGCATCTAATGGTCTTATATGTGCTTTGAGCGATGTAATCCTTGCGTCAATCATGCCTTTTCGGAGCGCTCATGAATTATGGATAAAACTTCAAGATATACACGAGGTGTCCAACATTTCCAAGGATGATTGTCCTCCTTCCACATCCGGTCGTGATGAGCTCACGACTTCTTCCACTTCACTGACATGTGGTTTGCCACAAGGTAATGATATGGTGAGTGGTGATAGAAATTGCAATCTTGATGGTGTGTCCACTATTGACTATACTTCTCACCCATCTTATTGCAATGCACTATCTTTGGATTTAAACACCTCTAGCACTTCAAATGTCTTAAATGCTAGTGTTGATAGTCCTTGCATATCATGTAGTAGTTGCTTAACTAAATCTCATGATGATATGCTTTTCTTGTCTTGTTGCCATGATCAAAATGGTTCTATTTCCTCTAGTACTTGTTTGGCTAACAACGTAGAGGAATCCCAACACTTGTTGGAACAAGACATGGATCTCTATGGTGCTTCAAGTGTCTCTTCATCGTCTTCATCCACTACTCACGTTTGCCTTATGGCTAAGGAGGTTAAGGTATCTCCTACCGTGCACTCCAATATATCTCATGATGATGATGATAATGATCTAATTAAGGAGAAGTTTGATATTGTCTCTCATGCTCTCTTAAATAATAAAAATGCTCATGAGAACTTCTTAGAAATCATGACTACCCTTTTTGAGCTCAAGGAGACCTTTGAGGCCATGGAGACCCGTTGTCATGAAGGGTGGGGTCTTGCTCGTGATTCCACGGGTGAAGTCCACAATCTTGAGAATGCTCTTGAGGAAGAGCAAGAAACTCGGGTTGCTCTCGAGGAGAGATTGGAATCTAGTGAGGAGTTAAACAATGAAGTAATTGCTAAACTCACTAAAGAAAATGACCATGCTATTGCTAAATGTAATGTGCTTAGTAAACAAAATGCTAAGTTAAATAATGAGCTTTTCATGTTGTCTCCTTTCACTTCTAATGATAATAATGCTTGTGCTACTAACTCCACTTTGTGTGAAGCATCTATTTTGAAGGAGAATGTTGAGCTAAGGGCTCAACTTGATTTGCTAACTAGCAAGTATGGGATATTAGAAGAAAATCATGAAAATCTTTCAGGCTCTAATGAGGATCTTCTAGCATCCCATGCTAGGCTAAAGTTAGCTCATGAGGCGGTCACTACGAAGGTAAAATCTTGTGAGCCTCTTGTGAACACTAGCACAAACTCTACTTCTAATGCATTATTGCCATGTGCTAGTTCTAGTAATTCTTCCACTCATAAAATTGCTACATCTTGTGATGAATTACTTTCCTTGCCTTGTTGCTCTAACATTGTAGCATCTACTTCCTCTACTATTTGTGTTGAAACTAACCATGTAGAGGAACTCAAAGAGCTCAAGGCACAAGTCACTTCTTTGAAGAAAGACTTGAAGAAATGTCATGAAGGGAAGTCCACCCTCGACAACATGTTGAGAGTGCAACAACTTCCTCATGACAAGAGTGGACTTGGATTCAACTCCAATAACAAGAACAAGTCCAATGTCAAGAAGAAGCACATGTTCGTCAATAAGAAGGGCCAAGAACAAGCTATTGATTCAGCCAAGATTGTGTGCTTCAAGTGCAAGGTTGAAGGGCACCATGTTAGATCTTGCCCGT
Source organism: Poa annua (assembly GCA_026929855.1). Lineage (NCBI taxonomy): Eukaryota > Viridiplantae > Streptophyta > Magnoliopsida > Poales > Poaceae > Poa > Poa annua. The sequence continues at coordinate 88,910,959 of CM049430.1, forward strand.
TGAAGGAGAAGCCTCTTAGTGAGAAGCAACAAGGGAAGCGACCTCAAGTCCCAACTCAAGCTTCACGAGTTGAAGAACCTTCCCTTCCCAAGAAGAAAGGTAAAAGCCGACTTTGCTACAAATGTCGTGGGAAGGATCACTTTGCTTCTTCATGCACTCATGGTAACTTATCCAACCCCACTACTATTGATAATGTACATTCTCTTCGGAAGGATAAGGTTGGCAATGTGTTTGCCAAAGTTATTGGTACTCAAAGTGGTGTCAAGAAAAGAACCATTTGGGTGTCCAAACCTATTGTGACTAACCTCTTAGGACCCAACTTGGTTGGGGACCAACGAGCTAAAACTTGATCAATAGATGAAAACGGAGGACATTGGAGACTTGACTACATCATTAAGAATTAAGGGATCTTCTTCATTCATATTCTCTCAAGTCAAATCATTTGGATTATATTGTCTTAGCATATATCCATTTCTCCTCCTTGCGGTAACTTGTATTTAAATTCATTTGTATACATTGAAAGTTACTTGCACCCTTGCATGTGTTTGGTTTTGTACCTTACTAGTGCGTTATATGTGTTGTGCACTCTACTTACTTTTGATTGAGTAATCAAGCTTGTGTATGTTGGTTTGCACACCATGTATGTTTTGAGCCTCTTGTCTATTTGCTTTCATCTTAATTGGCTCTTTTAGGGATATTAATGGATTATCCCATTTTGGGGGAGTGATGTGCTTTTTGGTAACACACTATCCTAAAATGTGTATTCATGAGGACTACCACTTAGTGATGATATATCAGTGTTATCTACTCTCTTTGTGGTATGTCTTACTCATGAGAAATCCAAATTCTAATGTCCATTAATTATCTCTTGGATTTCTTTTGCCTCTTGTTAAAAAGAATGGATTATCACATTATGGGGGAGTAATAAGCTATGTGCATATTACAAGCTTAAAAATGTGAACATGTGAGGTAGTTTCACCTAGAGTTGATATTTGTGATTATCTTGTTCCTAGGTGGCATGGTACTCAAACAAGTTCCATATTTTCTTAAATGCATTTTGTTCGCCCATCTTTTGGTATCTTGTTTGTGAGAGAGTTTCTTGATGTTTAAGTATGATCATTGTGAAGTCATCAAGAATCTCTATATAAGCATGTTTTTTAATTCTTATCTTTTGCCACATGCTTATGTTTTGTGAATATGATCTTGAAAATATTTTCCATCTATCACCGAGAGCTATCTCCATACAATCATTGTCTTTGACAAGTGATAATTATATTTGTGGTAATTTATTGATCATATTCACATTGGCTATTGTTCTTAAGTTGTATTTTTCTATCGCCAAGTTTGTTTTGGTTTAACCATCCTTTTGTCTTCTTTGCTTCATTTGAATCTTTTTGTTGCTCTACTCATAATTTGTGTTGAACTTTGTTGAGTTAGGAAAAGCAAGGATCCCATTGTTGTGCATATACATTCGAAGGCTTAATTCTAAGTAACGCACTATTCTTGGGGGAGCTATCCTACATTGAGTAGAACATCATCCTTTTAATTGTTATTGGGTCTTATTGATTTTCTTGAACTTTGCGTTCAAAAAGATATATGGAGGGTAATGATCCCACTTGTGTGCATTTTGTATTTACATACAAGATCTTAAAAATGCACTAATCATGGGGAAGCTACTCCATACTCTTTAGAACACTATTCTTTAAAATTGGTTTGGTATCTTATTGCTCTTCTTGAACATGACTAATGCTTTAACAATGTATATGGTGAGTGATGATCTCATTTGTGTGCATTTTGTATTCATATACAAGATCATAAGTAATGCACTAATATTGGGGGAGCAACCATATATTTTATTGAACATTAGTTGTCTTCAATTGGTTTTTGATCCCGATGAAATGTCTCTTTGAAAGACAAACATTTTTCGTTTTGGTACTTTGTGCCATCATGAAAAGTGTAAAGGGATTGGTTTATTTGTTGAAACCTTACTCTTCTTTGTGGAGTTGGCTATCTCATCCCATGGTTCCTAAACTACCTTTTGGATGAGATAAACCTTCGAGCATGCTTGTTTGATTTATTTCTTATGCTCATTGGTTTAGCCTTGACCTTGTTTTCATTTTATATCTTTTCAAATTGGTTTCTCCAATCATGTGTTGATTTGAGTCTTTGATATAATATGGACATATCTTTCTCTTGCCACACTCTTGTGTAGCTTCTTGATTTATTTGGTGTGTTGTCCAAATTGTATCTCGTTTGGTTCTTGAAAGTTTTGTGCATTCATATTTACTATTTGTATATCTTGTGGCATGCTTTCTTTCCTTGATCCAATATATAGGATAAACTCCATCAAATCCTAAATGGCTAAGATGTGCATGAAATTCTATTTCATATCAATATGCACATATTTATGTAGAGTTTGTCCTATGTATTGTAGTTGGACTAACTACTTTGGACCCAATAAGTTTGGGTGCCATAGTGTACTTGATTTGTTTTAGGTACATGAGAGATGCATTGGAAGCTTGCCTCTATTTAAAGAAGATGTCTTCACCATGTGCTTCTTGGAGCCAAGCTTGGATGATTGTGAACTCTCATCCTCTACACCGTCAATGCTATCTCGGTAACAAGTATCTAACTCATGCATATACTTCTAGCTCTCAACCTTGTGTAGGTTGTTTTTTGGCATGAGTTTCTCTAAGTTGCATTTGATATGGTTTTTGCAAAGTTTCTTTCGTTCAAATATCTTCATTGCTAATGTGAGTAAGCCGGGATGATTACACATCAAGGGGATTTATTTAATCATATTCATGATTCACCGATCCTCAATATGTTAATCTAGCAAATTCATTTAAAAGTCTCTCATGTGCAATGTTGATGAATTCTCATAAATCATTTGCCTTATGTGATATTTGTTTTGTGTCTCGAAGTATCCCAACTATCACTTATCCTATGTGGGTATTTGTGATGCTTTGAGAACTTGGTGTTGGAAGTTCATATATACCCTCTAAGAATAATTTGAGCTATGTGCTTTGCTTTTAAGCAAAAATCTTATCGGTGTATTTATGACTTCCTCTTGGATATCATGTGCTTTACCTTGTACCTACATTGTGTGTGCATGTTTCTTTGAGAACTTAGTGTCCACTTAGGAACTTATACACATGAGGATAGTTACATTTTTAATTGATATTCAAAATCTTTAGTGACCACCTTTTATTACTTTCTTGATTCTTTGGTGATCTCCAAATGACACAAGCTTTGTTTTTCTATTGGTTTCACATTGCCTCTTAATAATCTTGTGATCCTATTTGATGTATCCTCTTTGGTGTGCTTGTATGCGAAATACATGATATGCACTACGTGCCTCATAATTTGAAAGACTATGATGTTGCTTAGGCTCATCCTTGTTTAGTCTCCTAAATTGTATTTCCATGTCACACCGATCCTTTCCCGGTTGAGCAAGCCTTTATTCAATCTTGCACCTTTTTGTGTTCAAAATTATCTAGGAGGAAGTGAGAATTCCATGTTATGCACTCCATATTGAAATACAAATCTTTTCATTGTGCATGTACCTTGGGGAGTTCCCTCTTGAATTTTAGAACACTTGGTTGATCTTATCATAACATCTTCTTGTGCTCAATTGGTTTTTGGATCCCTTGATTGCTTGCTTCTTTGTGAATGCTTTCCCCCTTTGCAATTGGTATCCTTCCAGTGGATTTCAATTGATATCTTTCTTGTGCAATTTTTGGATCCTCGATATAGTTTGATCCTCTTCATCTATTCGTCATTGGATAAGTGCATTTGATTTCACTCATATCATGAGAAATGCATAAATCATGAAGGAAATCTTATTATGTTACCTTTCCAAAGCCTTTCGCCCATTTCGGCAATCGTTGCCAATGGGGGAGAAGTTTTGGAGGGTTGTATGGAATTGGATTTGTACTTTGGTTTATTCTTAAGTATTTGCCTTCCTTGCCTTTGCATTCGTTGCTTGGTTTTTTATATATAGTGGAAACTCCACCATCGTAATGGTCGATAATATATGCAATGAATTCATGTTCATACACACGTGCATAAATTATGGGGGAGTTTGCTCTATATATGTGGATGGACTAACATCACATACCTTTGTAGTATTTGATGTTATTGCAACCATTCTTGTTCGTTAAATTCCATATTATAAACCCTCTCAAAAGAGATTGTTATCAATTACCAAAATGGGGGAGATTGAAAGAGCATTTTCCCTCATGTGTGGTTTTGGTAATTATATGACAATCTCTATGGATTAATGTTTGCATTGAGATATCCTTATAGATCTTGTCCATGGAATTGTGGAGTTCATGTGTTGGACTCTTGAAGCTTATGTGTTGAGTGAAGCTTCTTGCAAGTATGTCTTGAAGGATTCAAGACATCATATTAGTGAAGAAATGTTGGAAGATACAAGGTTGATCAAGATATTGATCAACACACAAAGCTATAAGATGTACCAAGAGCGATCATGTATCTCTTGGGATGGTAAACACTTGTCCGCATAACTTTGTGAACTAACCCAATATATATGTGTGTGTGGTATCTTTATATGAGGTTAGGTATCTTCCCATGGGCTTGCATCAAATGAAGATTTCATATAGCTCATGGAGGATGACGTCATGTGGTGATCGTCATCAAGGTGAGATGTGCAAGACCAAGAGAATATTCTTGAAGAGATCCTATGCTTGGAGCTTGCTATGGATACATGAAGACGGAGCTTAGCGAGACTCTCCCATTGTGAGCATGGGGGAGTATTTGTAAAAGTCTTCATCAAGCATGTGCTTGGACGCACAATCAAGAAAGATGAACCACTTGAAAAGATCAAGATATTCATCATCTAACTCAAGTGGAATGCTCAAGGCAAAGGTATGATCTTGATAGGGCTATAGGATAGATAAGTGTACTATCAAGAGGGGCTCTCAAGTTAGTAACTTGATCGCATCGTTGTGGAGAACTCAAACCTTTGCATACTTGGCATATCATATTTCTGGGTTCTTTTTTGACTTTTATGGTGGTGAGGAACTAGATCTTGGTTCATCTCCATGTCAAGCTCTTGTTCATCGGAAACGGTCTTACTTTGGAAAACTTGTTGGCTTTCATCCATGTGCGGATTTAGAGCTTGGTTTATCTCTATACTAAGCTCTAGTTCATCAAAAACGGATTTCGTATGAATATCTTGTTACGTTTTTGATATTGGAGGTTTTACCGGTTTACATGTTTTAGGAAAGTTAAACCTTTCCCCATTTGGTTTTATCCTCACATGATGGACTATGATGTTTCTATGCATATTCTAGTAGATCTCGTTGTAACGATTCCAACGAGCCAAAAATCATCGAAAACGGAGTCCGGATGGAAAATATATTGCAGTTTTGGTTTTGCTGTTTCTGTCAGTTTTGAGTCACTCGGAATATCCGATTCTGGACTGAATCGGAATATCCGATTCTCCCAGTTTTTCTCGAAAAAGAGGCACTGATTGGAACCGGAAAATCACCTCGGAAATTTCACTTTTGGACGGAATTTCCGGTCTAAATTCTGGGTGCAACGGTTCTATTTTCTGGGGGGTATAAATAGCCCTCCCCTTCTTCTTCCCTTGCCCAACCAAGGTAGCACGAATTCCCTCTCAATCCCTCCATTGAATCTTTCATATTCTTTAGGGAAAGTTGAGAGGAGATCTAGATCTACAATCCTACCAATCAATCTCTCCTCTAAGTGAGGGGAACCCAGTGGATCTAGTTCTTGGAGTTCCTTTGTGATTCTTCTTCTTTGTTCTTCCTCTCTTCTCCCCCCATAAGCATTAGTTGCTTTTGGTGGGATTTGGGAGTGAAGGATTTGACTCCTTTGTGGTTTCCTTTGTTCTTCCTCTCTTATTCCCCCATAAACATTTGTTGTTGTGTTGGAATTTGAGAGTGAAGGACTTGAGCACTACGTGTGCTCTTGCCATTGCATTTGCATCGGTTTGAGCCCTCCACGAGGATTCGTGGTGGTGATACTTGTGAGCTTGTTACTCTTGGGTCTTTGGACCCTAGACGCCTTTTGTGGCCGGCCTTTTGTGGCCAAGACCTTTTGTGGTCACTTGAGAGCCCCCAATTAAATTGTGGGTGTGTGCCTCAAGACTTGGGAGCCCCCAATTAAGTTGTGGGTGTGTGCCTCAAGAGTTGTACGGGATTCGATCTCCGCCCCAAAGGAGATCAATAGTGGAAGGTGAACTCGCAACCTTTTGTGGTTGAGTTCATCTGGAGAAGAAGGTGAGCCTTTGTGGCGTTGCGGCTAACCTGTTGTGGTTGCGCACACCTCTCCAAACGAGACGTACACCCTTTGGTTGGAACTCGGGAATACATCCTCGTCTCCGTGTGCCTCGGTTATTTCTATACCCGAGCTCTTTACTTATGCACTTTACATTGTGATAGCCTTCGTGCTTGAAGTCATATATCTTGCTATCACCTTGTTACTTGTATTGCTTAGCATAAGTTGTTGGTGCACATAGGTGAGCCTAGTATTTATATCTAGGTTGTATGCTCGTTAAAGTAAACCTCTAGTTTTATTCCGCCTTTATCAAGCATACCGCAATTTCCGGGTCATTCTTGGACCGGATATTCCGGCTCCTCGGAAAAAGTTTTAAATCGCCTATTCACCCCCCCCTCTAGGCGACGTCTATCCGTTCACGTAGTACAGGATGTTGAGGCTGCTGCCGCCATCCATGAGTACCTTTGTGAGTCTGAAGTTGTCGACAATGGGATCGACGACGAGGGCGTACTTGCCTGGGTGTGGAACGTGATCAGGGTGGTCGGACCGGTCCCAAGTGATCGTTGCTTCCGACCAGTTCAAATACTGAGGGACGTCCGGCATTGTCGCGTTGAGTTCGCGCATTTCCGCCTTATCCTCCTTAGCCGAAGGCGTGCCGACAAAGCATACAAGAGATTCTTTGACCTTCGGATATGGTTTCTTTTTCTTGGCGGACGCGTCATCCTCGCTTGAGACAGACATGTCGTCGTCATCCTCATCCTCCTTGTTGTCTTTCTTGTCGTTCTTCTTTGACTTCTTTGACTTCCAGTCGACTGTGGGGTCCTTTTTGAAGTCGTCCATGAAACGACATTCGCCAAGCATATGGTTGACCTTGCCGAGTGAGGCGTGGATAGGGCACGGCAAAAGTTTTGCCTGCTCATAAGTGATTCGCGCCGCTTTAGGCCCTGAGCCGGCGTCGTGACTATCTTTATTATTCTTCCACTTCTTTTTGCCGGCATTCCCTTGGAATGCGACAGCTACCTCGTTGGAAGGTCCGGCTTTGTCATCCGCCGCCTGCTTGCGCTTGTTGTTCCGTTTTGGCATGATGTTGACGTCTGGATCATCGTCCCGGGCGTCGTGATCCGCCGCCGCGTATTGGGCGGCTAGGTTGAGCATCTCGCCAAGGTCCGTGATTTGCTCGCGGACGAGCCGATGACGGAGCAAGGAATTCTTATGCAGGCCCGTGTAGAAGGCGTGGATAGCCTGTGCGTCCGAAACACCATGACAGTTGGCCTTTTCGGATATCCAACGGCTGACAAAGTCTGTCATGGTTTCGTCCGGCTTTTGGATACAGCGTTGCAAATCCGTGTAGGTATTTGGACGCTTGTATGTTCCTTGGAAGTGCTGGGAGAAAACCTTTTCCATGTCGTACCAGCTATGGATAGACTTTTCAGGAAGGTTGTCGATCCAAGCCCTTGACGTGCCTTCCAACATGAGAGGTAGGTAACGGACGGCAATATAGCTGCTCCCGCCGGTAATTTCTATGGCCATGGCATAGTCAGCTAGCCATGAATCCGGCTTAACGAGGCCGTTGTACCTAGAACAATTTTTTGACACTGATGTCATGTCCTTAGGGAACGGCTCTCTGCGGATGGCGTCGCCGAAGCCCTTTGGTCCAGAATATAGCGGCTCCTTTCCTCTTGCTATGTCTTGTAGGCGGTGTCGTGCGTCTTTTGGATCGAGCTGCCGTGCGCCTCTGTTTGCGTCTGGCTCGTCCTGCGCTGCCCGACTTATGTTGCGCCTGTGCCCTTCTGCCTCCTCTTTCCTCTTGCTGCCGGTGCTACGCTGCGGAGACCGACTTCGACCTCTCCTGGGAGGGTCGTTACCGGCATCTTTTCTAGGTGGTAGTCTATTGTTCCGGCTACCGCCATTGTCGCGTCTTGGCTGGGCTGGAGGTGGCAGGTCTCCCCTGCTTCCTGTCCTTGAATTTTCGTCCCGCCTTGGTTTTGGCGGTGGCGTATTCTTTGGAGGTGGCGTTGCCTTCCTTTTGTCGCCATGGCTACTGGAGCCAGACGGGCCTTCGGGGTCGTCGCCAGGTGCAGCTTTGCACTTTCCTGACTTAGACTCTAGGTCTCCCCCGCGAGCATCTGCCATGTGGCCGTAGGAATCAGCGCGAGCTTGTTGTTCTAGGGCCTTGCTCACGAAGTGTCTTGCATTGGCCAGCTTTTCCTCCGCCGTGTAAGTTTTGTCGTTGAGGGTATCTAGCGCAGCAGCCGTGTTGAGGACGGGGGTGCAAAAAACAACATCTCCCCTTCTGTCCACGCGCTGTGGTGCCGTACGCCAGTCGAACCTGAGATCTTGAGCCGCTGTTGTTGCGCGTTTTGGCGGCTCCTTGTCACGGCGGTTTTTTTATGACCTTTTTTCCTCAAAGAGTTGTCGGCTTGTTTTGGCCGACATCTTCTCCTGTTCTTTCTCGATCTTCTTCGCAAGGCTCTCAACGTGCTCCTCTCTTTTTCGCAGGAAGTCAGAGTGCTTGAGCATGTTAATTCTAAGCTCTTCCACTTCGTCGAGTGGGGTGTCTTTATTTACCGGAGTATTCATGATTTTGTCTACTTCTTTGATGACGGAGAGCAAATCCGTGGGTTTGCTGCTGCCGCCTTTCTCGAGGCCAGTTTTCTTCTTTGCGTGCACCTTGTCGGAACTTTCGATGAGTTGACCGGCAGTGGTGTCGCCGGCATCTTCCACCGGCTTGTTTTGCGTTTCCGAAGCAACTGGGGTTGTCTCGTGACCGACGACAACCATCATAGCCAGCTTGTCAGGCATGTCGGTATCCGCAGTGCCCTCTGAAGGAGCCGGATTGCCACTAGAAAAGCGGGTTTTGATCTTCTCTTCGAAGAGACTAGCATCATCATCCGAGTCAGAGTCTACGTTGACTTGAACGGTAGATCTGGATCCGGCATCTGACATCGCATCCTCCTGGAGAGCAGGGAGGATTGACTCAGGATCGTTGTTTTCCGGCTGGGAGTCTGATCCCAGTCCGACAACTCCGACGAAGTGGAAATCAGATTCGGCCGACTCCTTGGAGAAGGCGGATTCCGATCCATCTTGTTGGTCGACTGCTTGGTCGAAGGGTTGGTGGGTGGGGTTGTAGAAACGCGGTAGGCCGTACGCCTCTGGCGTATACCCGATGAAGACGTCGATCCCTCCGATCGGTACAATTGCGCATCCGATAAGGTAGTCGTCCGCCGGGAGCCAGGACTCATCCGAGTTGACGTAGTTGTGGCCGCCATACCTTGTGACGCGACCGACGGCGATCTGCTTGCCCACACCGCCAAGTGTTCTCGCCTGGAACGTGACGCCAGGAACCTTACGCCCCACGGTGGGCGCCAACTGTCGTAGTATCGGCATAATTGATAGGAGACGGGGATCCTCTAGCCTACGTATGGATTGTGGGGAAGAAGGCTGGTGTCGTCGAGGATGGGATTGAACACGACTAGTTTACCCAGCTTCAGATCCCGCAGCGGTGGCGAGATCCTACGTGCTGCTATAATTCACTATGAGGCAATAGCCGTGAACATGTTACAATGTGTATGATGCGTATTGAAGCGTGCCCTAAAGGCTTCCTGGTGGCCGGCTTATATAGGCGGCCATACCCCAGGATACAAGGCAAGTACTTGTCCGGCAAGTAATCAGAGTCCTAGACCTAGCCGGCTTAGTTGCCGCCTTCCGTCTTGGGCTTGGTGGCTTGATGGGCTTCGGCCTTACGCCTTCTTGGACCGTCCGCCTACTTCCTTGTACGTCAGCTATCTGGGCCGCCCGGCAGGCTTCAGCCTTACCACCCTTGGGCCACCCTGGACTAGCCGGATTGATCAATGTTGGAGACACCCCTAGTTGATATATCCCAATCACCTCCCGCCCCTTGGACCGCAACGCTGCCGCCGGAGGGGGCGCCGTCAAAGCCGATCGCGCCCAAGGAAGGTGGCGGCGTGGCGTTTTTCTTCTCGGCGTGGAGCTCCCCCATGGCGGCGACTCGATGACGGCGGCGTGGCGGCGCGGCACCAGAGCGGCGCGGCGTGCGGCGCTGCGGGTGGCGGTGCGGGAGGCGGAGGCGCCGTCGCTTGCAGCGGAGAAGATTAGTGCGCCGATGTGCTCGGTGGGCCTGATCTGGGCTCGTCGGGCCCGAGCTGGGCGAGTTGCTGTAGCTCGGTAGTTCGTCCATGGCAAACAGGCGGTGGCTCCGGTACGGACGCAGATGGTGGCGTCTCCTGCCGGCACCCCGGCGCCCCAGCAGCGCGGAAGCCGGGGTGGTGGCCCCGGAACGAGGATACTGCGGTGTGGCATGGAGGCCGCGGCCATGGGCATTGTGGCCGACATGGCCGGTGGTCAAGCTCGGTGGACGGCGGTAGGGCGGCACTACCTGTGGCGTTGCTCTTTGCTTACGGCCGGGACGACCTCCGGGCGAAAGCCTTGTTCCGACTTGGTCGGAGCCGGCGACTGCGGCGCTTTTGGGCGTCGTTTTCTCTCTTGGGGGCGTCGTTGTGGAGTGCTCGCTCCAACCCGACGTGGGCGGTGCTAAGATTTCCGGGTGAAAGCCTAAACTCCATCGTGAGTGCGCGGCGACGACGGATGCGTCGTTTCCTTGTTGGAGGCGCCGCCTTGGATGTTCTTAGCCCCTCACGGTGTGATGGGCTCGCAGCGCTTGGGGAGGGCGGTTCTATTGTCAGGGGAGCGGATGACCGGGGTGGCGACCCCGGACGGCGGCGGTGCGTCGAGACGGCGGTCTCGGTCTCCCACGCTACGATGGTTCCATGAGGCGGAGCCGTTGTCTAGCGGAGGTCTAGGTGGCGACCTGGATGAAGACTGCATGGGCAGAGGGTTCGGCGACCTGAGTGGATCACCTTCAGGCAATGCGAAGGTCGATCTGGTTGCTACATCAGGGCGGCGGCTCCAGAACATGGTGGTTTGGTGGCAACCTAGATAAATACTGCGGGGGAGGGTTCGTCAACCATGACTGGATCGCTTTCGGGCAATGCGAAGGTCGATCTGGTTGCTACGCCGGGGCTGCGGCTCCAGAGCAGGTGGTGTGTTGTGGCGTTTGTTCGACTTGTGCCATTTGGGCGGCGGATCGCTTCCTCTGTGTTAATCTTTTGTACAGTTTGTATGGTTTTTGGACTCGGTTTTCCTTATCAACTGGGTCAACTCTTTCTATCTATTCGGGCGGTGAATACAACCACCTATACCCCACAAATTCTTCTTCTATCGCATGTTGGTGTCATAGTGAACGCTCAGAAAAAACCCCTACTCGGTGAGCATTTCCCTGTTTTATGTAGAATTGATCATGCAAAAGAATCGCATCTAAGCTGCGTACCAATAATTCAATAAACCATCATATTTCTCAAAAGTATCTAAGTTTGTACATGGCCGGCTCTGGGGCAGGGCGGCGGGGGCGACGGCCCTGGGCCCGTCCAAATAAGGGACCATATTTTATAAGAAGTAGGTATATAGTACATAGAAAAAAGAAAATACAAACGATTGCTTTAGTCTAGTGGTAACACATCCCTTACTCATCTTGTAGGTCTTAGGTTCAAACCTTGCTTAACACATTTTTAGACCAGATTTTTTATGTGTTTGGGCCCATCGATGAAATTCGTCCCGGGGCCTTTGAAATCCTAGAGTCGGTCCTGAGGGAAGCAATTCTAGCTGTATGGATGTGCTTATTTCAGCGGAAGAGGGAGGTGAATGGCGTGCAACTTTTGTCTATGGAGAGCCTCGAAGGGAGAACCGTCATGATTTCTTGGTCTGGTCCCTGGATTTGCTGTGGTGACTTCAACGAGGTTCTTAGTCAAGATGAGCATTATGGCTCTAGTGATCGCTCAGACTCCCAGATTCGTCTGTTTCGGGAGTGCCCGGAGGATTGCGCATTGCAGGATACGGGTTTCTCTGGCCCAGTGTTCACCTGGTCAAATAAACAAGATAATGATCGGAATGTGCGGGTTCGTCTCGACCGCCCTGTTGCGAATGGTGACTTCATCCACTTATTTGATGATTGCATGGTGGAAAATGTTATTACCACCACGTCTGATCACTATGCCGTCAGCATATGCTTAAGGAAAGTTACTGATGATCCTGATCCTAAGCCGGTGCAGATGGGCTATAAATTCGAGGCGGCGTGGCTGCGCTCGCCCGATTACATCAAGGTGCTCGAGCAGGCCTGGAAGGATGGCTTGTAGGGGCCGTCGTCGCTAAGGGCTACATGGACCACGCTCCACCGGGTGGCTGTGTCCCTGGGCCAGTGGAGCAAAGATACCTTCGGCTCGGTGGGTCGTAAGATTCGTAAACTCGAAAGACGTTTGAAATACCTAAGACTATCGCCATGGGAGAGTACATCTGATGATGCTAAACGGGTGGAGCGGGAGCTCTGCGAACTCTTTGAAAGAGAGGAAATCATGGCCAAACAACGTTCTCGAGTGGAATGGTTGAAGGAAGGGGACCGGAACACGTCCTGTTTTCATGCCAGATCCTCGACAAGAAGACACACAAATAAGATAAATGCACTTGTCCGTGAAGATGGCTCTAAGTGTACTGATATGGCTGAAATCAAGAGTAGGGTTGAAATTTTTTATGACAGCCTTTTCTCTTCTGAGCCTAGAGACTCCTGTGATTCCATTATTGATTCTATCAATGGGAAGGTGACTGATGAGATGAATCAGGACCTTTGCAAGCCATATTCCAATGAGGAGATCAAAATTGCTCTTTTCCAAATGGGACCAACCAAATCGCCGGGGCTGGATGGCTTTCCAGCCTTGTTTTATCAAACCCACTGGAACTTCTTTGAGCAAGAGGTGTGTTCGGCAGTGAGAGGTTTCCTGTGGGGAATTAATTCCGGAAGGTTTATGCGACTCCATTATAGTGCTAATTCCGAAGGTAACAAACCCTAACAATCTCTAGAACTTCCGTCCTATAAGTTTGTGCAATGTTTTGTACAAAATTGCATCTAAGGTGTTAGCTAACCGGCTGAAGCTGATTATTCCTGTGATTATTTCCGAGCAACAGAGTGCTTTTGTACCTGGCAGTTTGATCACATATAATGCTTTAGTGGCTTACGAATGTCTCCACACTATTCGTCACCAACGAGTCAAGAAACCCTTCTTTGCGCTCAAAATTGATATGATGAAGGCGTACGATAGAGTGGAGTGGAGTTATCTCCATGACTGTCTTGTGAAGCTGGGCTTTGCTCCTTCCTGGATTGGGTATGTTATGAGGTATGTCACCAATGTTCGCTACGCCGTGAAGGTCAACGGTGATCTCACCAAGCCTGTGATACCCACCCGTGGAATCCGTCAGGGGGACCCAATAAGTCCGTACTTATTCCTGCTGTGCACGGAGGGCTTATCATGTTTGCTGATCTGCTGAAAGGAAAGACATCGCCTAGAGGGGGGGGGGGGGTGAATAGGCGAGGAGCACTTTTTACAATTTAGGCTTGATAAATGCGGAATAAAACTTAGTGTTTAACTTATCAATGACACAACCTAAATATACTAGGTTCACCTATGTGCACCAACAACTTAAGCTATGCAAGACAAACAACAAAGGGATATCAAGGTAAAGAACTTCAAGCACGATGGCTATCACAAAGTAAAGTGCATAAGTAAAGAGCTCGGGTATAGCGATAACCGAGGCACGCGGAGACGATGATGTATTCCCGAGTTCCACCACAAAAGGTGTACGTCTCGTTGGAGAGGTGTGAGCAACCACAACAGGTTTGCTCAACGCCACAAAGGCCTCACCTTCTTCTCCGATGAACTCGACCACAAAGGACCGAGTCCACCTTCCACTATGAACTCCTTTGGGGCGGAGAACATGAAGGAGATATGCCCTAGAGGCAATTAATAAAGTGTATTCTTTATCATATCTCGTTTGTTCATAATAGGTTTTTGTGTCATGCTAGAACCGTATTAAGCGGAAACATTAATGCGGGTGTGATACGTAAACAACCAGGTCCCTAGTAGCCTCTACTAAGACTAGTTTCGTTGCGCGATTGATGATCGAGGTTTCCCGGTCATGGGGCATGGCGCCGGTCGGCAATGAGAGTCATATCGCTGGAGAGTGATGTGATGGACATACCCAGATTTGGAGAACGTAGTCGTTACACCTTTGACCATGAGATCAACTCTTATTGATATTCCCCGAAGATACTTTGATTGCACCAAACGTCGTATCTTATTTAGTATGACAATAACGGTGATACTTTTGGGTATTGGAAAGGAGTATTGAGACGAGGGGTCAAGAGCGGGATTTGCCAGTCCGCATAGCAGGATAGATACTCTCGGGCCCACTCGGTGAGATCATGTCTAATGAGCTTGCAAGCATGTGACTAGGTCACGGAGACATGAGATCATGAACGAGTAGAAGATAGCGTCGTCGGTAACGAGGTCGGGATTAGGTATGGAGATATCTATGGAGCGACGCTCGGACGTGCTAAGTATCGCTATGGAAAAAGGTCTAAGACTTCACGTTCAGGTTTGATAGATGAAAGTCATTCGTTATATCTCAGGGATTAATTCATGGGGTCCAGGCCTACGGATTAATCGTTGATCATTGAGGAGTCTTGATCATACCTGATATTATATCGAACCGCTAGGGTAACACACTTAAGGGGTTTCGACAAGACAACCGGAAAGGAAGGAGATCACCGGGAACGTCCCGAGAGAGGTCCGATGGAGATCGGGCAGCGCCGAAAGAGTTTTCGGAGCTAGGAAATATTATATATATTATGTTTGATATTAATTAGTGTTATTAATATGCAAATATGATTTTATATATTTATTTTCGAATTTATTAAGGCAGATTTCCCTAAATGGGCCTTCCGGACGAAAGAAGGCCCAAGAGGGGAAAATTCCCTAGGGGAATTTGGTGGGGGCCAAGAGGGCCGGCCTAGGTGGGCCACAAGGGGCCCACCAGGGGGCCGGCGCACCTCTCTAGCCGAACCAGGCTGTGGGGGGTTAGTCCCACATTGCCTGGCTGGCAAGGTTGGCTCCCCTTGGGAGCCTATATAAGAAGGGGCAACCCCAGCCTTTTAATTCACCAATTAATTCCTGATTTCTCTCTCGATCTCGTGGTTCCCAAGTTGGAGCCGCGCCGAGCAAGAGGAGTCGGGGATCTCCTCCACCATAGCCCGCTGCCGCGCTGCTGGTGTTCCGGTCCAAGTCTTCCGCTGCTCGTCCTGGACTGGAGCTTCGGAGGCGTCGTCTCCACCGTACGTGTGCGACTCCCTGCGAGGTGCTGCGCTAGCGGTACTCGGAGGCCTGCTTCCTCTACACGACCTTGAGGTCGGCTACGTCGGTCTTCATCGTCAACGTTTGTGCGGGAACGTAATCCCCGCTTTCGGTCTACAAGGGTACGTATTCCGATCTCCGTTCGTACTACTATATCTGCATAGAATAGATCTTGGCTTGTTTAAGGATATCGTCGGTAGGAAATTTTTTGTTTTCTGCACACGATCCCCTTCAGTGGTATCAGAGCCGATCTATCGTAAGATATAGCTGTACGCTGTTAGAACCCGTGCTCTGCACGGGGGCACCGTTCCTGTTATTTGCTACCCTCTAGCGTGCACTTGTGTATTCCAGCGGCATTGAGTTGATGAAGCGGCCCGGACCGACTTTACGCGTACGCTTATGCGAGACTGGTTCCACTACTGACATACGGCTTGTACCGTATCTGTGGCTGGCGGGTGACAGTTTCTCTCTCTTTAGTTGGTCTTCGCATTTTCAATGGAGGGCCCGAAAGGGATGCTTAAACATGCAATTATTGGATCGTTGTTGTGGTCATAAGATTCGTAGGTATGAAGCGGTTCTATTTACGAAAGCCCCAAGCCACGTAAAATATGCAAAAGATAAAGTAGAAGCGTCTAACTTTATTTTGCAGGGGCTATGTGATATGGTCAAGGTAGGTTTATTAAATTGTTTATAAACTGCGGGCGCCAAGAAGACCATGGCGCGATGGACTATATCACATTGCATTACATTTGATGTTTTGTGTGCATCTTATTTTGTGTGATTGTGTGTGTTACACGGCGGTAGCTGAATAAGATGATCCCTTCAAAATACCACTAGTGTTCTCCCTCCAACGCGCACCACCAATAAAGTTCTACGTTATGAGGCAGGCCGTGATGATCGGGTGTCATACATATCTTCGTTCGCATACGGTGGGTGTAAGCCATGTTGCACAAGCGTCAGCGTGGAGGTCTTTGGTGGCGAGCCTAGCATACTCAGAGGTATGGCCTCGGAACAGGAAGGCCGAAAGGCCGAGCACGAGTCACAAAATTGGTGTGGCGGACGATTTTGTCTACTCCTGAAGTTGTGCCGCCGGCTTTGATGATGAGGGGTGGTGCAATGGATGGGGGTCGTGTAATCGCTTAAACGACCAGGAGGGATGTTCGTTTGAGTGGGAGTTATGTCAGTTATTTTCTAAAATACTATAACTCAAAATTATTATGAACAAAGTCTTATGTTGTTGCAAATTCCATTGTAGATGTCTCGCCCCTCGTTTAACCTAGGTCTGTTCCTTGAGAAAGAAAAGGTTAAGACCAATGGGTCAAACTTCATGGCCTGGTTCCGCAACCTGAGGATCCTCCTCACTCCCCATAGGGTGGCCTACGTCATTGAGGCCGCCATAGGTGACCCTCCTGCAGATGATGCCTCTGAGGATGAGAAGAAGGTCTTCCAGACCCGATCGGAGGATTCTGCCTTTGTCCAGAGTGGCATGCTCTACGCCATGGAAGCCGACCTGCAGAAGCGCTTTGAGAAGATGAGCGCCTTTGAGATCATTTCGGATCTTAAGGCTGTCTTCGCGCCGCAGGCTAAGGCTGAGAGATATGAGGCTTCTGAGCTTTTCTTCTCAGCCAAGATGGAAGAGCATAGCAGTGTGAGCGAGCATGTAGTCAAGATGTCTGGCTACGTTCAACGCCTGAATGCTCTGGAGTGCAAGATTCCCGATGAGCTGGCGATTGACAGGGTGTTGCAATCGTTGCCACCAAGCTACAAAGGCTTCGTCATGAACTACAACATGCAGGGCATGGCTAAGTCCCTGGGTGAAGTGTTCGTGATGCTCAAGACTGCTGAGGTAGAGATTAAGAAGGAGCACACGCTGTTGATGGTCAACAAGACCGTTGATTTCAAGAAGTCCGGTGGCAAGGGAAAGCAGAGCTGGAAGTCCCGGAGGGAGGCCAAGTCGGCTGCCAAGTCCAGGACTAACAGGTCTGGTCCCAGAGCTAGCGTGGAGTGTTTCTACTGCAAGGGGAAGGGTCACTGGAAGCGCAACTGCCCCAAGTATCTGGAGGATAGGAAGTCTGGCAAGACGGTCGACAAAGAGCAAGGTATATTTGATATACATGTTATAGATGTGTACCTTACATCCGCCCGGAGCAATACGTGGGTATTTGATACTGGTTCTGTTGCTCATATATGTAACTCTCACGAGGAGTTACGGAATAGAAGGCGGCTGGCGAAGGATGAGGTGACGATGCGCGTCGGCAACGGATCGAGAGTCGACGTGGTGGCTGTCGGCACGCTCCCTCTGCATCTACCATCGGGATTAGTTTTGGTTTTAAATAAATGTTATTTTGTGCCATCCTTGAGTGTAAACATTATAAGTGGGTCTTGCCTGTTACAAGACGGTTATTCATTTAAATCAGTGTCAAGCAATTGTGCTATTTATATGAATGATATCTTTTATGTTGATGCTCCCGAGAGTAATGGTTTATTCTTGTTGAATCTCGATCGTAGTACTCACATCCATAACATAGAGGCCAAACGAATTAAGTGTAGTGACGATACCGTCATGTTTTTGTGGCATTGCCGTCTTGGTCATATTGGTATAAAGCGCATGAAGCGACTCCACTCCGATGGACTCTTGGACTCGTTGGACTTCGGGTCCCTCGATACATGCGAACCATGCCTCATGGGCAAAATGACCAGGACACCGTTCAAAGGTTTCGTTGAACGGGCGTCGGATTTGTTGGGGATCATACATACAGACGTATGTGGACCAATGAGCGTTTCGACACGCAATGGTTATCGTTACTTCGTCACCTTCACTGATGACTTGAGTAGATACGGTTATATCTACTTGATGAAACACAAGTCTGAAACGTTTGAAAAGTTCAAAGAATTCCAAAGTGAAGTTGAGAATCAGCTTAATAGAAAAATCAAGCATCTCAGGTCCGATCGCGGTGGAGAGTACTTGAGTTTTGAGTTTGGCACACATCTGAAGAGTTGTGGCATAGTGCCCCAACTTACGCCCGCCGGAACTCCGCAGCGTACCGCTGTGTCCGAGCGACGTAATCGTACTCTACTGGATAGTGTCCGATCTATGATGTCTCTTACCGATCTGCCAGTGTCCTTCTGGGGTTATGCGTTAGAAACAGCCGCATTCATTTTAAATAGGGCTCCGTCCAAGTCCGTTGAAACGACACCATATAAATTATGGTATGGCCACAAGCCTAAGTTATCGTTTCTGAAGGTTTGGGGTTGTGAGGCGTACGTTAAGAAACTACAGCCCGACAAACTCGAACCGAAGTCGGAGAAAGTCGTCTTTGTAGGATATCCGCAGGAAACCGTTGGGTAACCCTTCTACAACCAAGCTGAGGGCAAAACTTTTGTCGCGAAGACCGGTACCTTTCTAGAGAAGGAGTTTCTCGCGAAAGGAGTAAGTGGGAGGAAGGTAGACCTCGATGAAATCGTTGATCCTGAACTCGAGATTCCGAGTGGCGCAACGGAAGCAATTCCGGAAACGTCCTCCGTGGAAGGAGTGGGAGAAACTGTCGAGGAAGATGTTCTACCTCGTAGGTCTGGTAGATCTCGGATCGCACCAGAATGGTATGGCAATATGGTTTGCACCGTCATGCTAGTCGAGCAGGACGAACCTACGAACTACAAGGAGGCGATGGAGAGTCTAGAGTCCGAGAAATGGCTTGAAGCCATGAAATCCGAAATAGGATCCATGTATGATAACCAAGTGTGGACCTTGGTGGATATTCCCGAAGGGCGCAAGGCCGTCGAGAATAAGTGGATCTTTAAGAAGAAGACTGATGCTGATGGCAATGTGACCGTCTATAAAGCTCGGCTTGTCGCAAAGGGTTTCCGACAAGTTCATGGAATTGACTACGATGAAACTTTTTCACCGGTAGCGATGCTTAAGTCTATTCGGATTTTGTTAGCGGTAGCGGCCTACTATGATTATGAAATCTGGCAGATGGACGTCAAAACGGCCTTCCTGAATGGAAACATTGAGGAAGAGTTGTACATGGTACAGCCGGAAGGTTTTGTCGATCCAGGAAGTGCTAACAAGGTGTGCAAGCTTCAGCGATCCATCTATGGATTGAAGCAGGCATCTCGGAGCTGGAATCTTCGCTTTGATGAGGTAATCAAAGGTTTTGGATTTATCCAGAATGTGGAAGAGACCTGTATTTACAAGAAAATGAGTGGGAGCTCGGTTGTGTTCTTAGCACTGTATGTTGACGACATATTGCTAATAGGGAATGATGTGGAACTTCTGAATAGCGTGAAGGAATATTTAAACAGCAAGTTTTCCATGAAGGACTTAGGAGAAGCTGCGTATGTTTTAGGCATAAAAATCTACCGTGATAGATCAAGGCGCCTATTAGCACTAAGTCAGAGTACTTATCTTGATAAAATATTGAAGCGTTTTCATATGGAGAAGGCAAAGAAGGGTTCTCTGCCGGTTATCAAGAATAAGATATTGCGTAAGGCGCAGTGTCCGGTGACGGAACTGGGTAAGGCCGAAATGACGAAACATCCTTATGCTTCAGCCATAGGATCGATCATGTATGCAATGTTGAGTACTAGACCAGATGTGGCATTAGCTCTAAGTTTGACAAGCCGATTCCAGAGTAATCCTGGAATGCCGCATTGGGTAGCTGTTAAGAGCATTCTTAAGTATCTCAATAAGACAAAGGAAATGTTCCTTGTGTATGGTGGCTGCGATGAGGAACTTGGCGTAACGGGTTACGTAGATGCAAGTTTCTGCTCAGACCCCGATGACAGTAAGTCACAGACAGGTTACGTATTCAAGGTGAATGGAGGCGCCGTGTGCTGGAGAAGTGGGAAGCAACCCATAGTCGCACAATCTACAATGGAGTCGGAGTACATTGCTGCCTGCGAGGCCGCAAATGAAGCTGTGTGGCTGAGGAAGTTCGTCATCGAACTTGGAGTGTTCCCGAGCGTGCAAGACCCCGTGGTCCTCTTCTGCGACAATACGGGTGCCATTGCGAACGCCAAGGAGCCAAGGTCTCACTCCACCGCCAAACACATTCTCCGACGCTTCCACGTGATACGTCAGTACGTACAAGAAGGCGATGTGAAGATTTGCAAAGTGCATACGGATCTGAATGTGGCAGATCCGCTGACGAAGCCTCTTCCGCTTGATAAGCATGAACAGCACCAGTTAGCTATGGGTGTTGGGCTTTTACCAAGTTGTAATCTAGATTAAATTGTACTCTAGTGCAAGTGGGAGACTGAAGGAGATATGCCCTAGAGGCAATTAATAAAGTGTATTCTTTATCATATCTCGTTTGTTCATAATAGGTTTTTGTGTCATGCTAGAACCGTATTAAGCGGAAACATTAATGCGGGTGTGATACGTAAACAACCAGGTCCCTAGTAGCCTCTACTAAGACTAGTTTCGTTGCGTGATTGATGATCGAGGTTTCCCGGTCATGGGGCATGGCGCCGGTCGGCAATGAGAGTCATATCGCTGGAGAGTGATGTGATGGACATACCCAGATTTGGAGAACGTAGTCGTTACACCTTTGACCGTGAGATCAACTCTTATTGATATTCCCCGAAGATACTTTGATTGCACCAAACATCGTATCTTATTTAGTATGACAATAACGGTGATACTTTTGGGTATTGGAAAGGAGTATTGAGACGAGGGGTCAAGAGCGGGATTTGCCAGTCCGCATAGCAGGATAGATACTCTCGGGCCCACTCGGTGAGATCATGTCTAATGAGCTTGCAAGCATGTGACTAGGTCACGGAGACATGAGATCATGAACGAGTAGAAGATAGCGTCGTCGGTAACGAGGTCGGGATTAGGTATGGAGATATCTATGGAGCGACGCTCGGACGTGCTAAGTATCGCTATGGCAAAAGGTCTAAGACTTCACGTTCAGGTTTGATAGATGAAAGTCATTCGTTATATCTCAGGGATTAATTCATGGGGTCCAGGCCTACGGATTAATCGTTGATCATTGAGGAGTCTTGATCATACCTGATATTATATCGAACCGCTAGGGTAACACACTTAAGGGGTTTCGACAAGACAACCGGAAAGGAAGGAGATCACCGGGAACGTCCCGAGAGAGGTCCGATGGAGATCGGGCAGCGCCGAAAGAGTTTTCGGAGCTAGGAAATATTATATATATTATGTTTGATATTAATTAGTGTTATTAATATGCAAATATGATTTTATATATTTATTTTCGAATTTATTAAGGCAGATTTCCCTAAATGGGCCTTCCGGACGAAAGAAGGCCCAAGAGGGGAAAATTCCCTAGGGGAATTCGGTGGGGGCCAAGAGGGCCGGCCTAGGTGGGCCACAAGGGGCCCACCAGGGGGCCGGCGCACCTCTCTAGCCGAACCAGGCTGTGGGGGGTTAGTCCCACATTGCCTGGCTGGCAAGGTTGGCTCCCCTTGGGAGCCTATATAAGAAGGGGCAACCCCAGCCTTTTAATTCACCAATTAATTCCTGATTTCTCTCTCGATCTCGTGGTTCCCAAGTTGAAGCCGCGCCGAGCAAGAGGAGTCGGGGATCTCCTCCACCATAGCCCGCTGCCGCGCTGCTGGTGTTCCGGTCCAAGTCTTCCGCTGCTCGTCCTGGACTGGAGCTTCGGAGGCGTCGTCTCCACCGTACGTGTGCGACTCCCTGCGAGGTGCTGCGCTAGCGGTACTCGGAGGCCTGCTTCCTCTACACGACCTTGAGGTCGGCTACGTCGGTCTTCATCGTCAACGTTTGTGCGGGAACGTAATCCCCGCTTTCGGTCTACAAGGGTACGTATTCCGATCTCCGTTCGTACTACTATATCTGCATAGAATAGATCTTGGCTAGTTTAAGGATATCGTCGGTAGGAAATTTTTTGTTTTCTGCACACGATCCCCTTCAGAACAATCCCGTACAGCAACCTTGGGGCACACACTCACAACCGAATTGGGGGCTCCCAAATGACCACAAGAGGTCTTGACCACAAAGGTCCCAACTAGCCACAAAGGCCTTGACCACAAAAGGTCCTATGCCACAAAGGCGGCCACTAAGGCGTCAAGGGTCCAAGACCCAAGAGTAACAAGCTCACGAATTTCACCACCACGAATCCTCGTGGAGGGCTCAAACCGATGCAAGATGCAATGGCAAGAACACACAAAGTGCTCAAGTC
Organism: Poa annua; assembly: GCA_026929855.1. NCBI lineage: Eukaryota > Viridiplantae > Streptophyta > Magnoliopsida > Poales > Poaceae > Poa > Poa annua. The sequence goes on from CM049430.1 coordinate 88,933,655, forward strand.
CTTCACTCTCAAATTCCAACAAAGCAACAAATGCTTATGGCGGAATAAGAGAGGAAGAACCAAGAAACCACAAAGGAGACAAATCCTACACTCCCAAATCCCACCACAAGCAACTAATGCTTATAGGGGGATAAGAGAGAGCAAGAACAAAGGGGGAGAACTAAAGGGGATCGTGTGCAGAAAACAAAAAAATTCCTAGCAACGATATCCTTAAACTAGCCAAGATCTACACTATGCAGATATAGAAGTACGGCGGAGATCGGAATACATACCCTCGTAGACCGAATAGCGGGGATTACGCTCCCGCACAAGCGTTGACGATGAAGACGCCGTAGCCGACCTCTAGGTCGCGGAGAACTCGGCGCCACGAAGACGACGAAGATGACCCCGAGGTCGGGTGGAGGAAGTAGGCCTCCGAGTACCGCTAGCGCAGCACCTCGCAGGGAGTCGCACACATACAGTGGAGACGACGGCCTCCGAAGCTCCAGTCCAGGACGAGCAGCGGAAGACTTGGACCGGAACACCAGCAACGCGGCAGCGGGCTATGGTGGAAGAGATCCCCCTCCTCTACTCGGCGCGGCTCCGTCAAGGGAACCACGAGATCGAGACAGAAATTGGGAATTAATTGGTAAATTAAAAGGCCAGGGGTGCCCCTTCTTATATAGGCTCCCAGGGGGAGCCAACCTTGCCAGCCAGGCAATGTGGGACTATCCCACATGCCTGGTTCGGCCAAGGCTGATGCGCCGGCCCTAGGTGGGCCCCATTTGGCCCACCTAGGCCGGCCAAGCCTCCCCCACAAAATTCCCTTGAGGGTTTTCCCCCCCATGGGCCTTCTTTCGACCAGAAGGCCCATTTAGGGAAATCAGCCTAAATAAATTCGAAAATAAATATATAAAATCATATTTGCATATTAATTACACTAATTAATATCAAACATAATATATATAATTTTTCCTAGATCCGAAAACTCTTTCGGCGCTGCCCGATCTCCATCGGACCCCTCCCGGGACGCTCCCGGTGATCTCCTTCCTTTCCGGTTGTCTTGTCGAAACCCCTTAAGTGTGTTACCCTAGCGGTTCGATATAATATCAGGTATGATCAAGACTCCTCAATGATCAACGACTAACTCGTAGGCCTGGACCACATGAATTAACCCCTGAGATATAACGAATGACTTTCATCTATCAAACCTGGACGTATAGTCTTAAACCCTTTGTCATGGCGATACTTAGCGTGTCCGAGCATCATTCTCAGATATCTCCATACCTAGCATGATCTCGTTACCGACATCGCTATCTTCTACTCGTCTATGATATTATGTCAGCTGGTGACCTAGTCACATGTTTGCAAACTCATTTGACATAATCTCACCGAGTGGGCCCTAGAGTATCTATCCGGCTATGCGGACTGACAAATCCCGTTGTTGACCCCTCGTCTCAACTACTCATTTCCGATACCCAAAAGTATCACCGTTATTGTCATACTAAATAAGATACGACGTTTGGTGCGATCAAAGTATCTTCCAGGAATACCAATAAGAGTTGATCTCACGGTCTTAAGGCGTAACGACTATGTCCTATAAATACTGGGTACGTCCATCACATCGTTACTCCTAACGATATGACTTCCATAGCCGACCGGCGCCATGCCCTATGATCGGAAAACCTTGATCATCAATCGCGCAATGAAACTAGTCTTAGTAGAGGCTACTAGGGACCTGGTTGTTTATCTACCACACCTGTGTTAATGTTTTCGCTTAATACAGTTATAGCATGGTGTAAAACATATAATGAACGATTGGGATATTGTCAATAAACTATGTTTATTAAGTGCCTCCAGGGCATATTCCCTTCAGTCTCCCACTTGCACTAGAGTAACACTTAATCTAGTTTACAACCTGGTAAAAGCTCAACACCCATAGCATCTTGGTGCCTGCTCGCCTCGTGGAAGAGGAATACAGTGAATAGACCTCACACATTGAGACCTATATGTGCTTTGCAACACTTCTATGTCACCTAGTTTGACATCAACCCGTATCTTACAATGACGGTGAAATATATCCCAGTGGATGGAGTGAGACTCGAGCATTTGCGTAGCATGCGCCTTAAAAGTCTGAAAGATCTATTAAGGGACCACCTACGCTCGGAAAACTGCTCAGTCCAATCACACTTGCTACTTCTAAAGTCGCGATATATTTCTATACCTATGTATGCGACAGTGCATTCATATGCGACTTCGCAAACTAACCATGTCTATATTCAAAACAAAGGACATCTCCTATATGAGATTTCTAGTCGTATGGGTCAGTGCAATAACTTGCATCATCGTAACCGCTTTACGGCAAGTTGCCATTCCACTCTTACCCGTTACTAGAAAACCTATCTTCAGTTCTCATAGATACTGAAGAATAAACTTAATGTTTGTTCATTGATCCACACAAGGATCACTTTAGAACCTGTTCTTGAACCAAGAACTCGGGTCACACCAAGTCGAGCTTTCAGCCTGATAGACTCTATGTGTGATACATAGAGAATGTCGAACATCACTTTCTATCACTGAAAAAGCCAAGATTAACTTAATCTTTTACCTAGTCATACAAGCAAGAACCTCTTTCTTCGCTTGTCCTTTTCTGAAACACTTCAGAATCCTGACTTAGGAAATACTCCGACTTAATGTTATTAAGCCCCCTCTGATCTATACAATTATAAATCGGATGCCTAATACTCCTAACTTCATTTCATAGAAAATTTAATCACTTAAATAATCCTTTACACTCTACTAGAGGATCCGGGTCATTCAATATGTTGTTACATACCAAATCACAAATGACACCTAGCTCCCACTCAAATATGTCTTCCGCATATAAGATCAAGGAAAAGCTACTTAGCTCCCACTCAAATATGCCTTCCGCATATAAGATCAAGGAAAGCTACTTTGCTCCCACTCACTTCTTTGCAAATGTAGGTTTCTTCAACTATTTTGGACAAGTCCAAAATCCTTTGATCACATTATCAAAGTGAATATTCCAGCTCCGATATGCTTGCTTCTGCCCATGAATGGACAACCAAAGTTTGCACACATGTTTAGCATCCTCAGGATTACAAACCATTCTTAATTACACTATTAAGAACCATGGTTTTCTCATCCATCTATCAATTTCTCATTCGAAATTATAGTAACTGCTAAACGACCCAGAATAGATTTAGGCTTCGCCACTTGAGACAAAGTCTCATGTGGTCTGTCGGAACTGTTTCACGACAAATCGAATCTGCTCAATATCTACTCTCTCATAAAACTCCATATACTATCAACATCCTAGATGCCATCAAGAAGATCTCCCAAGTCATTACCTGGTAATCGTATATGGATTTTATTTCGGATCATAAATGACTCATAGCCATTTCTTGGACTTAGGTTCACCATCTCTTTTTCGTAGTTCGTAGGTCTATCATATTCCATTAATATGACCTCCATAACAAGATTGCCGTAACACACAGCGTGGAACACAACCTCGTATGCCTACGCTCTTAGTATGAGCTCAGAACATCATGATCTTAAATCATTAGCTTTTTCAAGCTGTGGGGCCTGACACCGAAAACACTTTCGATTGCGCCACTCCGATGTTTGGAGAAGAAGTTCACCAACTTCGTCTTGCTCTACTTTCTTTCTCACTTATACCCTCGGACAAGAAACTATTTCTTTCGCAAGGTATATCCCGGCAAAGATTTTGCCTATGTCGTGAGAGATGTACCCAACTAACTCTTTAGGTAGGGTATACTACAAAGATTAATCCATTTTAGGTTCGATTACATCGAAACACTAAAGTGCTGAAACGACAACCCAGGCTCAAAAGCCATGCCATTACTCGTATGTTATTGTCTCCATGGATTCAAATGGTTTCCCTATTTGCTAACGTGAGTGTTTACGTTTCTACCATATGACTCTAATGATCACAATAATTTGGTAAGAGATTTATTTACCACACACTATCCGATAGGGTGCAATTACGACGTCCTAACACACCATAACACTATGGTGTTCCATGCGACGTAATTTGTGGAACTCTTCTCACAAGTCTTCCAATGATGTGCCAACATTATAACTCAAATCTTCATTCCTCGATATGCATCGCGGGAATTTGATTTTCTTGTTAAGTTTATTTCCTACTTCATTCTGAACTTCGTTTGATCGAATCAAAAATTCATACTAACATTCCCCGGAGTGGATGTCCATATATCTACTCGGAATATTCATGAAGTCTATGAAATAAAGACTTCCACTACACGTTAAAGTACTTCATTGATTCACATACACCCATATGCATGATTCTCAACAAGCTATACTCAAAACGTTCAGTGAAGTTCACGAAATAAAGGTCTCCACTACCCGTCAATTACTTCATTGAACCACATACATCTCCATGTATGACTACCAATAAGTTATATGCCCGTTTTCCGAAAACGGTGTCACAGTTATTTTGCAAGTGCCAAAAGATCAAATCTTAGGACTTGTAGGTCCATCCAGTGTGGAGCTAATGCATATAACATTGACATGACTAAACGGTAGTGCCACACATATGTGGTGTCTTTATTAAGTTTGTATCCTTTGGCATTAATATTATGAATGTGGGAGCTTCTACCATCTAAATTCAAATCGGCATATGATCATTACTTCATAAATATAGGACATCAGTTTGTCACTATCATGTATGAACAAATGTCTCGCTAGAGGAGACACACTCATAACGATCATACCAACACCCGATCATAAAGAATTTATTCAAATGGTAGATCTAGAGGGAGAGTGTCTATGGCCGTCACAACAACTTGACTGCCATTATCAACACGCAATGTCGCCTCATCCTTTCAAGCTACTCAAGCAGTAAACCTGGTTTTTCACAAAACATGACTAGTTCAAGACTTAGTCACTACTGCGAGCACTTGCTTAGCTAAAACATTCATAACATGTATATCTTATATACACCATCATCATTGATGACTTCCGGCGATCTGTTTCATTTTCTTGATACTTCCACCGTAATCAAGAACCATGAAGGTGAACGAATCCCCTTGCATGACATAGTCTATGACAGAGGATTTGCACTTGGCAACGATGTCTGTCATCCAGTAATTGAGCGAGGCGTCTCAATGTTCATTAATCATGAACATATGTCATTAAGTATGACCGCCACGTGCTCCCTCAATGTGTGTATTCTCTTCCATCTTGGTTGAGAAGACAATCAGTCAACATACTGATAAACTTCATCAACCCAACGTTTGGGGTACCCCGAGTTTAGCGACCATATCATATGTTCGTGATCTGAAAACTCATACCCACCGTTGGTTCTTTATGGCAGAGATCATATCATACACTGGACTATGATGAAATCATCCGCACAAAATCCGATAATCCAAATTATCTTTTGTTAGCGGAATCTCCGGGTTTATCTCCTAGCGGGTATTGTAACACAGAGAGCTAACGGTTTAAACAAGGAGTATCCTCAAGCTAAAGTATAAAACTATGAAGTTTGGACCCAACCTTTTAAGTTTCTCAATCGCAGGAATGCGCCTAATTTGAAAATATGCTATCACAATGGTTAATATCTACAAAGGTTTGCAAAACAGACTCTGTTCATTATATTCTGAGTTCTAGTATTTTAGAAAATAACTATCCGAACTCCCACTCAAACGAACATCCCTCCTGGTCGTTTAAGCGATTACACGACCCCCATCCATTGCACCACCCCTCATCATTAGAGTCGGCGGCACAACTTCAAGAGTATACAAAATCGTCCGCCACACCAATTTTGTGACTCGTGCTCGACCTTTCGGTCTTCCTGTTCCGAGGCCATATTTCTGAATATGCTAGGCTCGCCACCATAACCTCCACGCTGACGCTTGTGCAACATGGCTTACACCCACCGTATGCGAACGAAGATATGTCTGACACCCGATCATCACGGCCTGCCTCATAACGTAGAACTTTCTTGGTGGTGCGCGTTGGAGGGAGAACACTGGTGGTATTTTGAAGGGATCATCTTATATAACTACCGCCGTGTAACTAATGTATACTATACACACAATCACACAATATAAGATGCACACAAAACATCAAATGTAATGCAATGTGATATAGTCCATCGCGCCATGGTCTTCTTGGCGCCCGCAGTTTATAAACAATTTAATAAACCTACCTTGACCATATCACATAGCCCCTGCAAAATAAAGTTAGACGCTTCTACTTTATCTTTTGCATGTTTTACATGGCTCGGGGCTTTCGTAAATAGAACCGCTTCATACCTACGAACCTTATGACCACAACAACGATCCAATAATTGCATGTTTAAGCATCCCTTTCGGGCCCTCCATTGAAAATGCAAAGCCAACTAAAGAGAGAAACAGGCACCCGCCAGCCACAGATACAGTACAAGCCGTACGTCAGTAGTGGAACCAGTCTCGCGTAAGCGTATGCGTAAAGTCGGTCCGGGCCGCTTCATCAACTCGATGCCGCTGGAATCACAAGTGCACGCTAGAGGGTAGCAAATAACAGGAACGGTGCCCCCGTGCAGAACACGGGTTCTAACAGCGTACAGTTATATCTACGATAGATCGGCTCTGATACCACTGAAGGGGATCGTGTGCAGAAAGAAAAAAAAATCCTAGCAACGATATCCTTAAACTAGCCAAGATCTACACTATGCAGATATAGAAGTACGGCGGAGATCGGAATACATACCCTCGTAGACCGAATAGCGGGGATTACGCTCCCGCACAAGCGTTGACGATGAAGACGTCGTAGCCGACCTCTAGGTCGCGGAGAACTCGGCGCGACGAAGACGACGAAGATGACCCCGAGGTCGGGTGGAGGAAGTAGGCCTCCGAGTACCGCTAGCGCAGCACCTCGCAGGGAGTCGCACACATACAGTGGAGACGACGGCCTCCGAAGCTCCAGTCCAGGACGAGCAGCGGAAGACTTGGACCGGAACACCAGCAGCGCGGCAGCGGGCTATGGTGGAAGAGATCCCCCTCCTCTACTCGGCGCGGCTCCGTCAAGGGAACCACGAGATCGAGAGAGAAATTGGGAATTAATTGGTAAATTAAAAGGCCAGGGGTGCCCCTTCTTATATAGGCTCCCAGGGGGAGCCAACCTTGCCAGCCAGGCAATGTGGGACTATCCCACATGCCTGGTTTGGCCAAGGCTGATGCGCCGGCCCTAGGTGGGTCCCATTTGGCCCACCTAGGCCGGCCAAGCCTCCCCTACAAAATTCCCTTGAGGGTTTTCCCCCCCTGGGCCTTCTTTCGACCAGAAGGCCCATTTAGGGAAATCAGCCTAAATAAATTCGAAAATAAATATATAAAATCATATTTGCATATTAATTACACTAATTAATATCAAACATAATATATATAATTTTTCCTAGCTCCGAAAACTCTTTCGGCGCTGCCCGATCTCCATCGGACCCCTCCCGGGACGCTCCCGGTGATCTCCTTCCTTTCCGGTTGTCTTGTCGAAACCCCTTAAGTGTGTTACCCTAGCGGTTCGATATAATATCAGGTATGATCAAGACTCCTCAATGATCAACGACTAACTCGTAGGCCTGGACCCCATGAATTAACCCCTGAGATATAACGAATGAATTTCATCTATCAAACCTGGACGTATAGTCTTAAACCCTTTGTCATGGCGATACTTAGCGTGTCCGAGCATCATTCTCAGATATCTCCATACCTAGCATGATCTCGTTACCGACATCGCTATCTTCTACTCGTCTATGATATTATGTCAGCTGGTGACCTAGTCACATGTTTGCAAACTCATTTGACATAATCTCACCGAGTGGGCCCTAGAGTATCTATCCGGCTATGCGGACTGACAAATCCCGCTGTTGACCCCTCGTCTCAACTACTCATTTCCGATACCCAAAAGTATCACCGTTATTGTCATACTAAATAAGATACGACGTTTGGTGCGATCAAAGTATCTTCCAGGAATACCAATAAGAGTTGATCTCACGGTCTTAAGGCGTAACGACTATGTCCTATAAATACTGGGTACGTCCATCACATCGTTACTCCTAACGATATGACTTCCATTGCCGACCGGCGCCATGCCCTATGATCGGAAAACCTCGATCATCAATCGCGCAATGAAACTAGTCTTAGTAGAGGCTACTAGGGACCTGGTTGTTTATCTACCACACATGTATTAATGTTTTCGCTTAATACAGTTATAGCATGGTGTAAAACATATAATGAACGATTGGGATATTGCCAATAAACTATGTTTATTAAGTGCCTCTAGGGCATATTCCCTTCAAGAACCACAAAGAAACTCAAAGATCTAGATCCAATAAGTTCCCCTCACTTAGAGGAGATATGGATTGGTAGAATTGTAGATGTAGATCTCCTCTCACTTTTCCCTCAAAGATATGCAAGAATCATGGGAGGATTTGAGAGGGGGCAAGCTTTCCCAAGGTCAACAATGGCAAGAGAGAGAGGGGAAAGTTGTCAACCTGAGGAAGAAGAAGGGGAGGGGTATTTATAGCCCCTCCCTGATTTCTAGCCGTTGGGAATCCCCGGAAATCTCCGGTAGGAATTCCGACGTGAGCTGAGAAAAGAACAGTGCTGAAGGCAAATAAGACTTGGTGAAAAACTGCAACTTGTTGTCCGGAAATATCCGAACCAGGGCCGGAGATTTCCGGACCCCGGACATCTCCGGTAGAAAATCCGAAGGAAATCTGAACTGAGTCAGTACGCAACTGAGATCTGGAATTGGTAAAAATCTTCTGCCACTCGGAGATCTCCGGACTGTGGCTCGGAAATCTCCGAGCGCCGGAAATCTCCGAGCAAGGTCCGGACATTTCCGCCCCTTTGAAAAACTATAGAAACACCAGTACTGAGAGATCTTTTGCAAATAAACTCCGAATGATTTGAGACCTGTCGTGGTGGTGTCACGGCAGATGCCATAGGATGGCTAATTTGTGGGGCCGATGGACGCTAGGGGATCTCGGGGAGGGATTGCGCGATGAACTCGCGCGCAGGTAAACACAACTGACACAGTGACACGAGGATTTACCCTGCTTCGGGGCTCTCGTGAGGAGATAAAACCCCTACTGCAGCATCTAGCCTACTCGGTATATTTCTCCTCTCAGTATCCGGGCTACAATATGCTCCGAGAGCTGCTAGGCAAGCCTCCACGAAGTTTTGGGAGCAAATGGAAAGGGGGGAAATGAAGTGGTGGGGTGGTTGCCTCTCTCCTCCCCCTCCCCCTGGTGCCCTTTATATAGGAGAGCCCAGGGGACAAGTCAGGGACAAACAGACAAAACCACTATTCACCGCACACTGTTCACGACACGACTACTGGGGTCTAATCACCACTGTTCCCGCGTCATGCGCATTGTACTATAGTCACATCACGGGTACTGTAGCCCTGCCGGGTGGTCTTGTCTCGTAGCTGCTGTCTCCGGGATAGTCATGCCCTGCATCATTTTCCTTGTCTTCTAGCCCTTGTCCATTATACCACCTTGCTCTCCTCTTATCCCTATCTGCTGGCCCATGTGGAAGAACACCCGCAGGAGCAGCAGAGGATAGCCGAAGGGGACCTCGGGCTGCCGACATGGGGGACTCGGGCGTGTCCGGGTAGTGTTGGTGGTGGCTCGCCGGGATGCGGGCGAGATGCGGAGGAGGCCGGGAGGCGCCGGGATGACCTCACTCGGGTATGAGGCGGCGCAGAGGCGTGGGGAGCGCGGCTGGGTGTCGGAGAAGATCTTGGGGCGGCGCGATCGATGCCGGGAGTCGGAGCGGCGCGGTCGTGGACGAACTTGGGGCGGCGTGGTCGACGTCGGGGTGCGGGGAAGCCGAGGTCGTCGATGCCGGGGTGCTCGGGGACGAGTCGGGGTCGTCGATGCCGGGGTGCTCGGGGACGAGCCGGTGTCGCTGGCGGTTGGACGCGGTCGCCCGAGGCCGGGGAAGCGGCGATGCCGGGCGGGCGCGTGGGCGGGATGCGCCGGATGTCGGGGATGTCGCGGTTGCCGAGGGAGGAAGCCGAGCGGCGGTGGTGGAGGAGCCGAGGTCGGGCGGCGATGTTGGTGAAGCTGGGGAGTCGCGGTCGGAGGAGGTTGGGGGAGCCGTGGTCGCCCGAAGTGGAGGAAGCCGGGCGGCTGGTCGAGGTTGAGTTCCGGCGCGGACGACCCGTGCAGCGAAGCCGGCGGAGGGGGATACCGGGCGCGACCGAGGTGGAGGCGGGGCCACGCCGGCGTCGGGGCAGGGGCGGAGCCGCCGAGCGGAGGACGAGCTCGGATGCCCGGGCGCGAGCAGGCCGACGATGTCGGTCATGGCCAGGCGCGGGCCGAGGTTGAGGAAGCCGGAGGCGCGTGGGCGTCTAGCCGGTGGCGAATTCGGAGGAGGTGCTGGCGCGGTGCGACTGGGGCGCCGTGGAGTCGGGGACGAGGATGATGGAGATCGTGGTGATGCGGTTGGTGATGGAGTTGACCGAGAACCTGCTCTCAGCCCACCGCGATGTCCGTCTCGGGCCAGAAAGTAGAGGGTTCCGGCCCATATTCTGTCATATCCGGCCGAAGCCACTTCCTCTTCTCTTTTCCTTCTCTTTTGTCCATTTAAACGTAATTATACCTGCAACATCAAGACAACAGCCCCATACCCTCAGGGTACCGGGGAAGTACATCCCCGACAAGACCAACTCCGTTGGAAAGGCACTGACAAGGAGAGGGCTACTATAAATAGAGCAAAGTTTCCACACATGTGAAGGTGTGGAACTTTCCTCAAGGTTGAACCGGTAATATTTCCACACCGAAAACGTAACGAGTTTTCCAAACTAAAACCGTTTTCGAAGAACTTGGTCTTGTCATGAAGATCACGAAAAGCACCAAAAACCAACAAGGAGAAAAGCCAAATAAGAACCAAGAAAGATGAAATGCCAAGCATGCAAAGTTTTGAGCTCTCCACAAAGATGCGATCAAGTTACTCACTTGAGAGCCCCTCTTGATAGTACGCCTATCTATCCTATAGCCCTATCAAGATCATACCTTTGCCTTGAGCAATCCACTTGAGCTAGATGATGACGATCTTGATCTCTTCAAGTGGACCACCTTTCTTGATTGCGCTTGCTAGCACATGCTTGATGAAGACTCCTCTATATACTCCCCCATACTCCATCATGGGAGAGTCTCGCTTAGCTTCGTCTTCATGTCTCCGGCAACTTCCCTTGGTCTTGCACTAGTCAACCTTGATGACGATCATGGCATGACATCATCCTCCATGAGCTATATGAATTGATCTTCTTGTTGCAAGCCCATGGAAGATACCATCTTTCTTCATATAGGTGATGGCTTGACCACTACAAGCCATACTTGCAGTATGCTCAAAACACACATTAGTCCTTAGGGATTGTCATTATTACCAAAACCATATATGAGGGCACATGCCCTTTCAATCTCCCCCATTTTGGTAATTGATGACAATCCCTTTTACGAGGGTTTATATAAGGAATTAAAAACAACCATGCAACACACTAAGCAAAGCAAGGTTGCAAGAGAAAAGAACTAAATCCCTTAAAAACCTCTAAATATCTCACCCATTGGCATCCATTGCCGGAATTGGAGAAAAATCTAGAAGGCCAATATAATAAGAGTTTCCCCATAAATTATGCATTTCTCATGATATGAGTGAAATCAAATGCATATATCCAATAACGAATACATGGAGGGGATCAAATTATATTGAGGATTCAAGAAATGCAAAAGAAAAGATATCAATAAAAAAAAAGATACCAATTGCAACTCAAAAGATCCAATCAAAGGGTCCGAAAACCAATTGGACACAAGAAGATGTTATGATAAAAGCAATCAAGTGTTCAAATGAATCAAGATGGAACTCTCCAAGGAACATGCACAATGAAGAATTTGTAATTCAATAAAGGTTGCGCAACATGGAATCCTCGTTCCTTCCTAGATTAATTTGAACAATAAGTGAAAGAGTGCATAGACGGAAAAAGAAAAAATGGACTTTGCAACAAACAAAAGTTGAGCAAACGAAAAGAAACGAGACAGTCAAAGACTTGCTCAAACGAGAAATGATGGATGTAATATGGAAACACATGTTAGGAGACTAAGAAGGATGAGCCTAGGCATTCCCATAGTCTTTCAAGGTATGTGGCACAAAGTGCATATCATGTATTTAGCATACAAGCACACCAACAAAAACACGTCAAATAGATTCACAAGCTTATTAAGAGGCAAGAGGATACCAAATCAAATGCAAAGCTTGTGCCTTTTAGAGATCACAAAAGGATCAAGAGAGCAATAAATGTGATCAATAAAGATTTTGAATATCAATTAAAGATGTACATAATGTCATGTATATAAGTTTCTAAGTAGGCACTAAGTCCACAAAGAAACATGCACACACAAAATAGGTACTAGATAAAGAACATGATATTCACTCGGAAGTATAAAATAAACCAATAAGAATTTTGCCTACACCCATAGCACAAAGCTAGGAAGACTTCCAACACACACTCTTCAAAGTATCTCAAATACCCAAAATAATAAGTGATAGTTGAGATGCTTTGAGAATGGTAAACACTCTCTCAAGCGGCAAATGATTTTGAAAATTCATCCATATTGCATATGAGACAAAATAAGAAGAATTGCTAGATTAACATAGTTGGAATTGATGAATCATGAACGCGATCAAGAATGTTCCCTTTACTATGTAATCATCCCGGCTTGCTCATATTTGAAATAAAGACGATTTGAAGGGAACTTTGCAAAAATCATATCAAAGGCAACTCGAGAGACTCATGCCAAGAAACAACCTACACAAGGTTGAGGGCTAGGAGAGTATGCATGAGTTAGATACTTGTTACCGAGATAGCATTGACGGTGTAAAAGATGAGAGTTCACAATCATCCAATCTTAGCTCCAAGAAGCACATGGTGAAGACGTCTTCTTTAAAAAGAGGCAAGCTTCCAATGCATCTCCCGTGTACCTAAAACAAATCAAGTACACAATGGTACCCAAACTCATTGGGTCCAAAGTAGTTAGAGCAACTACAATACATAGGACAAACTCCACATAAATATGTGCATATAGATGTGAAATAGAATTTCATGCACATCTTAGCCATTTAGGATTTGATGGAGTTTATCCTATATATTGGATCAACGAAAGTAAGCATGCCATAAAATATACATATAGTAAATATGCATGCACAAAACTTTCAAGAACCAAGCGAGATACAATTTGGACAAAACACCAATTGAAACAAGAAGCTACACAAAAGTGTGGCAAGAGAAGGATTTGTCCTCATTGTATCAAAGACTCAAACCAACACAGGATTGGAGAAACCAATATGAAATATATAAAATGAAAACAAGGTCATGGCTAAACCAATGAGCATAAGAAATAAAACAAGCAAACATGCTCGAAGGTTTCATCTCATCCAAGAAGGTACATTAAGAACCGTGGGATGAGATAGCCAACTCCACAAAGAGGAGTAAGGTTCCAACAAATAAACCAAGCCCTCTACAATTTTCATGATGGCACAAACTACCAAGACGAAAAATGTTTGTCTTTCAAAGAGACATGTCATCGGGATCAAATACCAATTGAAGATAACTAATATTCAACAACGTATAGGATTGCTTCCCCAAGATTAGTGCATTACATATGATCTTGTATTTGAATACAAAATGCACACAAATGAGATCATCACTCTCCATATTTATTGTTAAAGCATTAATCATGTTCAAGAAGAGCAATAAGATACCAAACCAATTTAAAGAATAGTGTTCTAAAGAGTATAGAGTAGCTTCCCCATGATTAGTGCATTATTTGAGATCTTGTATGTAAATACAAAATGCACACAAGTGGGATCATTACCTTCCATATATCCTTTTGAGCACAAAGTTAAAGAAAAGCAATAAGACACGATTACAATTAAAAGGATGATGTTCTACTCAATGTAGGATAGCTCTCCCAAGGATGGTGCATTACTTAGAATTGATTCTTCGAATGTAAATGCACAACAATGGGATCCTTGCTTGTCCTAACTAAAGAAAACACAACACAAAATGAGTAGAGCAACAAAAAGATCCAAATGAAGCAAGGATGACAAAAGGGTGGTTAGACCAAAACAAACTTGGCGATAAAAAAATACAACTTAAGAACAATAGACAATGTGAATATGATCAATAAATTTACCACAAATATAATTATCACTTGTCAAAGACAATGATTGTATGGAGACATTTCTCGGTGGTACAAGACATATAAGTATTCAAGATCATATTCACAAAACATAACAAAATAAAAGAATTGAAAACCATGCTTATCTAGAGATTCTTGATGGCTTCAAATAATCGATGATCATACTAAGCATCCAGAAACTCTCTCACAAACAAGATACCAAAAGATGGGTGAACAAAATGCATTTAAGCAAATATGGAACTTGTTTGAGTACCATGCCACCTAGGAACAAGATAATCAACAATATCAACTCTAGGTGACACTACCTCACATGTTCACATTTTCTAGGCTTGTAATATGCACATAGCTTATTACTCCCCCATAATGTGATAATCCATTCTTTGTTAACAAGAGGCAAAAGAAATCCAAGAGATGATTAATGGACATTAGAATTTGAATTTCTCATGAGTAAGACATACCACAAAGAGATCAGATAACATTGATATATCACCACTAAGTGGTAGTCCTCATGAATACACATTTTAGGATAGTGTGTTACCAAAAAGCACATCACTCCCCCAAAATGGGATAGTCCATTAATATCCTTAAAAGAGCCAATTAAGATGAAAGCAAATAGACAAGAGGCTCAAAAACATACATGGTGTGCAAACCATCATACACAAGCTTGATTACTCAATCAAAAGTAAGTAGAGTGCACAACACATATAAAACACTAGTAAGGTACAAAACCAAACACATGCAAGGGTGCAAGTAACTTTCAATGAGTACATATGAATTAAATACAAGTTACCGCAAGGAGGAGCATTGGTTATAAGATGAGGCAATATAATCCAATTGACTTGGCTTGAGAGAATATGGTTGATGAAGATCCCTTAACTCTTCATGATGTAGCCAAGTCTCCAATGTCCTCCGACTCCACCTATTGATCAAGTTTTAGCTTGTTGGTCCCCAACCAAGTTGGGTCCTAAGAGGTTAGTCACAATAGGCTTGGCAACCCAAATGGTTCTTTTCTTGACACCACTTTGAGTACCAACATACTTGGCAAACAAATTGCCAACCTTATCCTTCCGAAGCAAATAAGCATGATCAAGTATAGTGGGGTTGGATAAGTTACCATGAGTGCATGAAGAGGCTAAGTGATCCTTACCACGACATGTGTAGCACACTCGGCCTTTTATTTTCTTCTTGGGAGGTGAAGATCCTTCAACTTGGGAAGCTTGAGTTTGAACTTGAGGTTGCTTCCCTTGTTGCTTCTCACTAAGAGGCTTCTTCTTCTTCAAGGGGCAAGATCTAACATGGTGCCCTTCGACCTTGCACTTGAAGCACACAATCTTGGCCGAATAAATAGCTTGTTCTTGGCCCTTCTTCTTGACGAACTTGTGCTTCATCTTGTCAATGGACTTGTTCTTGATATTGGAGTTGAATCCAAGTCCACTCTTGTCATGAGGAAGTCTTCGCGCTCTCAACATCTTGTCGAGGGTGGACTTCCCTTCATGACCCTTGATCAAGTCTTTATTCAAAGAAGTGACTTGTGCCTTGAGCTCTTTGATTTCCTCTACATGGTTAGTATCAACACAAATACTAGAGGAAGTAGATGCTACATTGTTAGAGCAACAAGGCATGGAGAGTAATTCATCACAAGATGTACCAATGTTGTGAGTGGATGAATTACTAGAACTAGCATATGGCAATAAAGTATTTTTACTAGAAATTGTGCTAGTGATCACAAGAGGCTCACAAGATTTTACCTTTGTAGAGATTGCCTCAAGAGAAACCTCTAGCATAGCATGGGATGCTAGAAGATCATCATTAGAGCTCTAAAGCTTTTCATGATTTTCCTCCAACTTCCCATACTTGCTAGATAGCAACTCAAGTTGAGCCCTTAGCTCAACATTTTCCTTCAAAATAGATTCTTCACAAGAAATGGAGTTAGTAGCACAAGCATCATTATCATTGGGAATAGAAGAGGACAATTTAACAAGCTCATTATACTTTCTTTTGAAGTTGATGGCTTCCTCAAGAGCTCTATCACGGGTTTCTTTTACTTTAGATAATTCTAAAGTAAGAGTCTCCTCAAGATATTTGGATTTGCCCATTTTTAGTTTGGCAAGAGCATGGTCACATTTTTTAGTGAGTTTAGCAATCATTTCATTATTTAACTCCTCACTAGTTTCTAGCTTCTCCTCAAGAGAAACTCGAGTTTCTTGCTCTTCCTTAAGAGCAATCTCAAGATTGTGGATCTCACCCGCGGAATCACGAGCAAGACCCCATCCTTCATCACAACGAGTCTCCAAGGCATCAATTGTCTCCTTGCGCTCAATAAGAATGGTCATGATTTCCAAGAACCTATCATGGGCATGTTTTTTCTTTAAAAGAGCATGAGAGACAATATCAAAGTTCTTTTCAATGGAGGCATCATTATCACTTTCATCATTAATATCATCATAAGATATATTGGAATTTAAGGTAGGAGATACCTTAGACTCCTTAGCCATAAGGCAAAAGTGAGTAATGGATGAGGAAGATGAAGAATTACTTGAAGCACCATTGAGATCCATGTCTTGTTCCAACAATTGTTTGGATTCCTCTACATTGTTAGTCAAACAAGTACTAGAGGAAATAGAAACATTTTTATCATGGCAACAAGACAAGGAAAGCATATCATCATGTGATTTAGTTAAGCAACTACTACATGATATGCAAGGACTATAGACACTAGCATGTAAGGCATTTATGGTGCTAGAGGAGTTTAAGTCCAAAGATAGAGCATTGCAATAAGATGGGTGAGAAATATGATCAATAGTAGATTTACCATCAATAATGCAATCTCTATCACCACTCACCATATCATTACCTTGTGGCAAGCCACAAGTTGGTGAAGTGGAAGAAGACGTGAGCTCATCCCGGTTGGAGGTGGAAGGAGGACAATCATCCTTGGTAGTGTTGGACACATCATATATATATCTTCAAGCTTTGTCCATAATTCATGAGCGTTCCGACAAGGCATGATTGACGCAAGAACTACATCGCTCAAAACATAGATAAGACCATTACAAGCTAGAGTATCGAGATAAGAGTTTTTCTCATCCTCTAAAGATAATTCTTGGGAATCCTTTGGAGGAGAAAAACCCATATCTACAATTCTCTCTAAATTATGATCCATGTCCCTAAAGATATTAAGCATGCAAATTTTCCAAACATCATAATTAGTGCCATCGAATATATAAGTGGGATTGTGCACTAATTCTCTGAACAACATCTTTATCTCTAGACGGTAAAGCCTAATTATGAGATAACCTGGTCTCTGATACCAATTGAAAGGAAAGACGTCGCCTAGAGGGGGGGGTGAATAGGCGAGGAGCACTTTTTACACTTTAGGCTTGATAAATGCGGAATAAAACTTAGTGTTTAACTTATCAATGACACAACCTAAATATACTAGGTTCACCTATGTGCACCAACAACTTAAGCTATGCAAGACAATCAACAAAGGGATAGCAAGGTAAAGAACTTCAAGCACGATGGCTATCACAAAGTAAAGTGCATAAGTAAAGAGCTCGGGTATAGGGATAACCGAGGCACGCGGAGACGATGATGTATTCCCGAGTTCCACCACAAAAGGTGTACGTCTCGTTGGAGAGGTGTGAGCAACCACAACAGGTTTGCTCAACGCCACAAAGGCCTCACCTTCTTCTCCGATGAACTCGACCACAAAGGTCCGAGTCCACCTTCCACTATGAACTCCTTTGGGGCGGAGAACAATCCCGTACAGCAACCTTGGGGCACACACCCACAACCGAATTGGGGGCTCCCAAATGACCACAAGAGGTCTTGACCACAAAGGTCCCAACTAGCCACAAAGGACTTGACCACAAAAGGTCATATGCCACAAAGGCGGCCACTAAGGCGTCTAGGGTCCAAGACCCAAGAGTAACAAGCTCACGAATTTCACCACCACAAATCCTCGTGGAGGTCTCAAACCGATGCAAGATGCAATGGCAAGAACACACAAAGTGCTCAAGTCCTTCACTCTCAAATTCCAACGAAGCAACAAATGCTTATGGGGGAATAAGAGAGGAAGAACCAAGAAACCACAAAGAAGACAAATCCTACACTCCCAAATCCCACCACAAGCAACTAATGGGGGATAAGAGAGAGCAAGAACAAATGGGGAGAACCACAAAGGAACTCAAAGATCTAGATCCACTAAGTTCCCCTCACTTAGAGGAGATATGGATTGGTAGAATTGTAGATCTAGATCTCCTTTCACTTTTCCCTCAAAGATATGCAAGAATCATGGGAGGATTTGAGAGGGGGCAAGCTTTTCCAAGGTCAACAATGGCAAGAGAGAGAGGGGAAAGTCGTCAACCTGAGGAAGAAGAAGGGGAGGGGTATTTATAGCCCCTCCCTGATTTCTAGCCGTTGCGAATCTCCAGTCCGGAAATTTCCGAACTGAGGTCCGGAGATTTCCGGACCCCGGGAAATCTCCGGTAAGAATTCCGACGCGAGCAGAGAAAAGAACAGTGATGAAGACAAATAAGACTAGGTGAAAAACTACAACTTGTTGTCCGAAAATATCCGAACTAGGGCCGGAGATTTCCGGACCCCGAACAAAGTGTAATAATTCAGCGCATTTGCTGGCTCGTAGAGCGGATCGTTTTGAAACTGTTTTATTTAGAAACTGTGCCGGAGTTCATCCGCGACAAACTTTGTATTGATGTTTTCTGATCAATAAAGCGCTATTTACCTGTCAAAAAAAACTTGTTACAAATAACACTTATTGTAAATCATGTAAGATGGTCGCACATTCGTTTCACAACAAGTATAAGAGGCCGCACACAGTTTTATCAACCAGCTTGGTTAGAGATTACAAAAAGGATTGGTTATGCATGAGTACTACTTGTAATCTTGTTTATGGATGATTGTGTCAGTGTGTATCTTTTTTAAACATAAGGTAACCCGTGCTCGGCTTTAGAGTACATAGACAGATAACTCAACCAGGGAGTAAATATTACACACCATGGTTTAGCATAAGGCACATCCACTAGTGTGTATCTTTTAAACTCTTGGCCCGATGAACTCTAAAAAATTACGCAATAGATAGTTCTGTGCACCAATCAATGCAAGGGCCCGGGGAGGTGCCTCCTTTTGAGAAAAGCTCCGTCAGAGCATTTCTAACGGTGCCCTCAAACTTAGAACCTCAAAAATATTATAAAGTTTAGATTTTTTGAAAAATCTGTTCGGATGAGCGCGCAACACATAGCAGAAACCATAGTCTGGACTGTAAATTACATAATTTTGGCGGGAGCAAACTATTGTTCGTCCCAAATTCATTGCACATAGAGAGTTCATTACCAATCCAAACTTAATTTACATATTGAAAAAGCTAAACCTAGTGCTAATCATCGCCGGAGCCTACTGTACTAACAAAATATGGCTCACGGGAGCCCAGGCGCGGCGGCGACGATGTGGAGGCGGCGGCGACGATCTTCACTCATCGTCGGAGACGAGGTCGACGAGCTCCGCCGCGTACGCCGCCCAGTATGCCGCCTTCTCGGTGGCGACGGCGTCTGCCTCGAGTCCCTGGCGGAGGAGGATCGCGTCGATCTCCTCCGCACGGGCAGCCTGCGCCGCCTTCTCCTCCACCTCCCGCACTGAACGGAGGAGCACTTGAGCCGTGATGGCATCAAATGCGTCCTCGGGGACGAAGTCCTCCGTGGCGTCGGCGGACTCAAAGTCGGCGGGGTCATACTCGTCCACCGGCGGCAGGAGGGCAAGCCCGGTGGAGATGCTGGAGCCGCCGCTTGAGTTCCTTCCCCGTTCAGACGCTGCTGACGGCGGTGGCCGGCCTCGCTCTCGGCGGGGAGGAGGTCGAACTCCTCGACCTCGCGCCTGAAGAACCGCGGCGGGACGACATCGCGGTTGCTGTACTTCTTTGCCCCCCGTTTGCAACCGGCGTCGCTCTTGACCGCTTTCGCGCGGCGCTCATCGGATAAATCACCGCCGAAAGGGTCTAGGCGGTGCGGCGGGGTGGAGGGCTCGCGCTTGGGGGCCATCGGGCGGCGGAAGCGGCCTACGGCGACGTGGATTGCTCGTCGGAGTGGAAAGGGGGCGGCGTGGATTGCTCATCTTCGGTGCGGGAGGATAAGGACTTTGCCCTAGAAATGTGTCCGAGCCCGACATAAATACGGATGGACGCGCCGCCTCGACGGGCCCCCATATCGCGTTTGAGTGCCGGTTCGTGTTCACGGGCTCTGCTATGGGTCAAAAAAAAGTCCCGACCCGTAAAGTCGTCGGAGTTATAAGGGTTTGAGTGCTCTGCTAGAGATGCTCTCACTATTTTTTATTATAAGAGAAGGGTACCAATTTAACCCCACTAGTTTAGGACAATGAGGCAAAGTCAGATAGTTATTAAATATTAAATTTCTTTGTGTGGGTTATCTTCTTGTGTTGCCCTGGTCTCTTTTGTAGGGAACAGAGGATAAATGCGGCCAATTGTCCACTGAATTTACTTCAAATAATGACCACTTAATATATATATATATATTTTTACTATTTTACCAGTAATCTTATTTAACTTGCTGCCGTTGGACACAAAGTCACAGACTGTTTGTTGTAAATTGCTAAGGTTTTCTCATTAATTTGATGTGGAGGCTGGAGGCTGGAGGCAGTATTTTCCTTTTACCTGAAAAGAAGTTGAGCCATCCGTCACTTTTAAAATTTTGAAAGGAGACCGATGGAGTCACTCACAGGATCACAGTTTTGGAAGAATCTGAGAAGGGAATGCAGTGTCAGGACCATGCTGCGTGCTCATATTCTTCCTCCACTACACATGCAAAAGTTCTCTTGTAAACTTCGATCCTACCAGGATGCTAGCACCACACATGCATGCAGTGTGCATGGGGAGCATGCAGTTCTACAATTAGCCGGTCATGGTCCAATCAACTGTTTTTATTAAAGCTCTAAATAAAGACTACAGAAAAAATATTAGAACGAGTAAGAGGTGACATAAAGCTTTTTCGTCTAGCAAGACATGACAAGCTTTTCCATGCGCCTAGCTCTCTTCTTTTGCATGTGACAGTAACATTTGTTCCGACTCATGCATATATGCATATGCTTTTTTAGCTAAAAGGCTAAAAGCTCGACGTTAAATTAATAACACCACAACAGCGATAAGGTACATGGTGCTGAAACCCAGATTACAACAAAGCACTGCACACACCCAACGGGAAAAGAGCTACTGATGACGAAATTATAGATGAACACCAAGAGCATCACTGAAGAGGGAGAGCACACGCAGGACGGGTAGAGGTGTTGGGCCGGAGCTCGCCGAGAGCATGGGCACGCCAACACACACGACACACCGCACGCCAACACACACGACACACCGCAGAGACAGAGTACACTAACCAAGGGAGCACCACCAAGAGGATCAACACCGCACTAGTAGGAAAAAGGCTAATGCTGACGAGCAGTTTTTTCCTAGCGTTAGCGAACAGCTGTCCGTCAGCAGAGTTACGCTAGTATTAACCTTTACAGCTGGCGAACAGCTGCTCGCCAGCGGTAGAGGCGGCCACCGCTGGCGAACGGTGGCTATGTTCACCAATGGCAGTAGGCCACAACACTGGCGAACGAATCTTGTTCGCCAGCGGTGCTACACTCGCTCGCCAGCGCTGGTCCCTACGTGGTATGGGCATGTTCGCCAGCGCTGACATTGTTGTTCGCCAGCGGTATAATTTCCGAATTAAATATTTTAATTAAAATAACGCATTACAGGATTATATATATACCATAATATATATATCAGAATTGCAGTCCGTTACCCAGAATTCCAGATATGGATTACAAACAATTTGATAATGTTCAAATATAGATTCACACATATGCATTACAAACATGTTCATGACATTACAAGGTTCACACATATGCATTATAAACATATGCACAATACCCAAATACAATGTTCACACATATGCACAATTTGACAATGCCCAAGCTTCTAGCTTCCGGCTCCTCCATGCAAGATTCTAGCTTCCGGCTCCTCCTTCGGTTGTTCCACTCCTTCATTCTACTATACAACATTACTTACGAAGTGAGAAATAAATAAATTGGTGTTGTCAAGGTAAAACGTGTATCGTATAGTGAAACACACAAGCAATTCTGATATCTTTGTTGAACCAAGTAGGACGACACACAACTTATATGTGCATATTACAAGGTTCACCAAACTATCAGGATATCATATAGTGTGCGACATCATCATTTTAATCATCGGCATATAAAAAAGATGGTAAAAAGATGGTAAAAGCACTGAAAATGAACACACGCGAGAGGTAGGATGCACGAGATCTATACACTTATGCATATCACAAGGCTCACTAGCCCCACCCCTGAAACCTGTGTCACAACAGTTTAATCATCGGCATATCAAAAGATGGTAAATAGCATATCAAGGTAAAGCATGCCTCATATATTGAAGCACACAAGATTTAAAAGAAATGCCTCATACTTAATCAATTATTAAAACACACAATGGATCCTGATAACCTCGTTGAACCAAGTAGGAGTCACACAACTTATATGTGTGCACCGTACAAGGTTTAGCAAACTATCAGGATATCATATAGTGTGCGGCATCATTTTAATCATCGGCATATAAAAATGATGGTAAAAAGATGATAAAAGCACTGAAATTGAACACACGCGAGAACTTCAGAAAATAAGTCCAATGCCTCATATGGACTTGCTTTATGGATGGAGCCAGCGAGCCAGGTAGGATGCACGAGATCTATACACTCATGCGTATCACAAGGCTCACTGGCCCCACCCCTGAAACCTGTGTCACAACAGTTTAATCATCGGCATATCAAAAGATGGTAAATAGCATATCAAGGTAAATCATGCCTCATATATTGAAACACACAAGATTTAAAAGAAATGACTCATACTTAATCAATTATTAAAACACACAATGGATCCTGATAACCTTGTTGAACCAAGTCGGAGGCACACAACTTATATGTGTGCATCATACAAGGTTCAACAAACTATCAGGATATCATATAGTGTGCGACATCATTTTAATCATCGGCATTCCATAGAATACAAAATACTATCAACACAAGTGCATGCCTTTAGAGATGGCGTATCCGAAATTCAGTGAGATGCAAAAAATGTGTATTGTGCACATCACAGGTTTCAGAGACGCTACCTCTGAATTACACGGTGTCACAATGGTTTAATCATTGGCATATTAAAAAAAGACACCAAATGAAAATAATAAACAAGGGCTCGTATGGAATTGCTTCAGAGACGGAGTAAGCGAACAACGTGGAATGAACACTGCATATGCGGTCAGACCACATGGTTCACTCACTCCTCTCTGAAGATGCAACGTGCAAATCATCTGTTTTAATCATCGGCCGAATAGTGAAACAGTAAAATCCAGTGGAAAAGAATAGTGCAACTCTGACAGAATTTAATGCAATAACATGGAAAAGAATGCCTCATACTTAATCAATTATTACAACCACAAGAGTTTGGATCCTGATAAACTTGTAGAACCAAGTCGGAGGCACATAACTTATATGTGTGTATCATACAAGGTTCAACAAACTATCAGGATATCATATAGTGTGTGACATCAGTTTAATCATTGTCATATCAAAAGAAGGCACTCAAGAAAAACAATAAAGAAGGACTCATATGGAATTGTTTCAGAAATGGAGTGAGCGAACAACGTGGAATGAACACTGCATCTGCGTTCAGACCACATGGTTCACTCACTCCTCCCTGAATATGCAACGTGCAAATCATGTGTTCTAATCATTGGCCGAATAGTGAAACAGTAAGCTCTAACAGATTTAATTTAATGCAATAACATGGAAAAGAAAGCCTCATACTTAGACTGCATACACAAATTTAGGGACGGCGTCAGTGAGATCCAGTGGGATGCAGAAAATGTGAATATATTCGTGCACATCACAAGTTTCACTGACGCCGCCCCTGTATCACGTAGTGTGCGACAACATTTTAATCATCGGCATTCTAGAAATAACTTGAATCGGGCATTCACAAAACAGTGTTAAACAATGCAGCAATTTAAAGTATGCATAACATAACATAACAACAACATAACTTACAATGCCTTATACATAGACTGGACACACAAATTTAGGGATGGCGTCAGTGAAATCCAATGGGATGCAGAAAATGTGAATATATTCGTGCACATCATAAGTTTCACTGACGCCACCCCTGTATGACATAGTGTGTGACAACATTTTAATCATCGGCATTCTAGAAATAAAGAACATTTTAATCATCGGTAAGAGAGAGCATTTGCTTGATAAATAAATACCCAAAGCATGCATCCTTTCATGTATAAATGACACAAATATATGCAAATCACAACACTCACGTTAGAAATACATGCAAGAGAGCTCATCTAACATCTCCTGCTCTAAAATAAGTATCAAAACATTTTAATCACCAGTTTAGCCTTCTCTTTAATAGAGAGGGGGAGGGTTTTCTCTTTTGCCTCTAATTTGTATATGTACAACCAAATCTTATAGTTCTAACTGCCTCCTGCTCCCACATTTCTTAACTGCTTATAGTTCTAAGACTAAAATATGAAGACCGGGGTAGCACCGAGATATCACAGTACAACACAGTACAAAGACGAGAATAAAGGGGGGCACTCACTCTTGAGGTCCTAGACCTGCGCGGGGGTGAGCTTCGCAGACCTCGGGCATGTGCTTGACGGGGCTACGGCAGGTCGAGGATGGCCGACGCATCCGCCGCCGCCACGGCCACTTCAGCCTCCGCCGTGGTGCCACCGAGGGACCAGCGCAAGCCGCTCCTCCCCGAGCGCGACCATGGAGGCGCGCCACTCCTCCTCGCGTGCGCGGCGCTCGGCCTCCCGTACCTCGGCTGCCTCCATCCACCACTCCATCTCCATCCGCCGCCGCCACGGCCACTTCAGCCTCCGTCGTGGCGCCACCGGCGGACCAGCGCGAGCCGCTCCTCCCCGAGCGCGACCATGGAGGTGCGCCACTCCTCCTCGCTTGCGCGGCGCTCGTCCTCCCGCACCTCGTCTGACTCCATCCACCGCGTCTCCATCTCCATCCGCCGCCGCCACGACCACTTCAGCCTCCGCCGTGGCGCCGCCGGCGGACCAGCGCGAGCCGCTCCTCCCCGAGCGCGGCCATGGAGGCGCGCCACTCCTCCTCGCGTGCGCGGCGCTCGGCCTCCCGCACCTCGGCTGCCTCCATCCACCGCTCCTCCATCTCCATCCACCGCTCCTCCTCGGGGATCTAGGGCTTGGGCTTGGTAGAGGAAGCCATGGCGGCGGCAGTGGGTGGGATAGGAGGAAGGGGATCGAGCGTCGGAGGAGAAAAGGGGGTCGGGTTGGGAGAGAGAAAAGGGGATCGGGTTGGTGGGGGTGCGCGTGGTTGTGGTGTGTACACGACACAATGCTGGCGAACACGGTGAGGTTCGGCAGCGATAAAATATTTGCCACTACCGCCTCCCAACTACTGGCGCACTGAGTTGCACGTTTGCCAGCGGTAATAATTGTACCGCTGGCGAACGGAAGAGGTGTTCGCCAGCAATATGCTTTGGCGACAGCCCCGCCAACCCCAGAGATAGCGTTGTCGAACAGTTTTTGTTGCCCGCCAGCGGTAACAGTTTGTGTTACCGCTGGCTGTGACGGCTATGCGTTCGCCAGCGGTAGCAGCACTGGCGGTCATTTTTTCTTGCTCGCCAGTGCTATCCTGGTGGATATAAGCCTTTTCCTACTAGTGTCGCTACTATCCACAAGCTGCAGATGGACTCAACCAGCAAGGCCCCGAAAATTAAACACCGAGTTCCAGAACATGAAACAAGCATGGACAGAAGAAGCGCATTGAAGAAACAACCCCTCCAGAGAGCAATCTGTCATGGACTCCAAGGCGGCGTCTTCAAGAAGCCCACGAGGCAAGAACACTGCTACCGCCTGATCCGAAGATCTTGGATTTTCATCCAAAGCGTAGAAGGCCAAAGAAGCCGTTGTGTTGCCTCCATTATGGGGCCGACGTCCAAGGTCGACACTCAAGCCACCGTCACTACGGACGCCACTCGGTTAAAGCTCTGCCACCACATGAAGAAAAGGCCTTTGGCGCCCACCTCACCCGCCGTCTTTGGAGGCCAAGCGTGGCCGTCACCTCCGGCGGCGGCGACATCGGCTAGGGAGGAGCTGCCACAGGGAGGCTTTCTAGGGGGTTTTGGGGCCCACCAGAGCCACCTGCCCGAGCAGCTGGGGGGGGGGGGGGGGGAGGGGGGAAGTCGAGAGCAATCCGGATCAGTGATGACTGCGTAGGGCCATCTTATGCACATGTCGCTGACATGATATTGGAACCAAAGATATTGGGCAGAGAAAAAAGAGGATTTTGAAACTAAAGCCCTATCACGCTCATGTTCCATCTTTCTAATTTCCTTGGAGATGAAAATTTTCTTCACACATGTGTATCTCATAAAACTTTTAGATAATCAACGGGCCAACTCTACTGAACATAAGCTAGCTTTACAAAGGTATCATTTTTTTTGTCTTTGTATATGTTAAGCTTCTTTGCTCAAATATATGACAAAATGTAAGAGTAAAATGGGGTATACAATTAACCAATGAAGCAATAATACAATCAGAAAACAAAAAAAAGTATGGTATACTCTTGACTAATCTATACTAACCGGCTGACACTTTGACCAAATAGACACGGTAAACGATGATTGTCACAATGATTTTGCATTAATCGGTGTGAGCAACCGACTGTTCACTGACCTCCCGTCGTGATGTCACCTTTGTTTTCTGTACTGTCCTTTTTCTTTTTTCTGCTTCTCCCTTTTGCTTTCCCTCCAATGTGAACTTTGTCTCTTTTGACATGAAAATGTAAGCACCCAAATGAAACTTCCATCCCAATATCTAGAAACATTGGGTGAAGATAAAGGTAAATCTAGAGAGAAGAAGTTTGGTGTAGGGAGGGAGGGGGGTAAAAGCTGCAGTTGGATTTTGTTGAAACTTTGCCTTTTGGTTGTTTCTTGGAAGCCACTCCTCCTATCCTTCTATACATGTGCCTTTTGGTCCGTAGCGTATTGGTGTATGTATGCTGATCCTATAATGGCAGTAATCATGGTGTCAATGTTTTGGCTGGTCTTTGGGTACCTCTCCCAAGACTGGCTAATGCCAAAGGTGCATGGCCGAGATGTGTTTGCTCGTTCAGCCATGATGATCCTGGTTATCAGAAGGCCAGAAGGATGCGTACTGCCATTCTGTGCCTTCCTTGTTACCTGATGTTTCCTGAAAAGGGAGTAAAAGAAATATAAATGCTCCGGAGATGAGAGAATTCATTACAGTACTTTCGTATGAAAGCGCTTTAAATCGATCTTTTCCTTTGGATATCTATATTGCATTTTATAACCTGGCATAATATAAGTTCTTTGGCTTTTCTATAATGTGACGTAGATCATGATTGACATCATAGTATTTTGACATTTTTTTACATATTTTACTATTTGCTTTCTGCTTTGACATAATGGGTAGAAACCTTTTAAAATTATGTAGTACTTAATAGAAATAAGTATGCAACTACTGTGGTAAGTGCGTTATTCTGTAATATTTGCATGCCAAACAAGATACTAAAATATGTACATAGATTAATTATAAAATAAAATTGTCACATTGTAGTTAAACAAATCACAATTTGGTCCATAATACATATTTGTCAACTATGTTATTTGACAGTATAAAGTTCTCTACTTTCATACCAAAGACAGGAGTTCCGTAGACACCTTAATTATAATCTATTTGGATTGTACGACAAAAATGATATTGCATATATATTTTAGTATATATGCATTACCACATCATGTGCAAATACCAAAAAAAAACACTACACTATGCATGTTCCTATAAAATGGTACAACCTTTGTTTAAGAAACATGTATGATGAGCTCAAAAGTGCAGTTAAACCTATTTATCTTTGGCAGCTAATTATCAATATATATTTTTTGGATTTGTTCAAAATTTTAGAATTAAACTTAAGTTTAAATGTTAATATCCTATCGATAAAAAATGTTCAAAGTTGTGTCTTTGAGCCTGTGTTCATATCTCAAACGTCATGTCCTTTGTAGCGCCCGGAGTATGTGACACAACTCATTAGAATTAGTAACTTATAAGCATGTATGCCATATCTGACATCTTCCAAAGAACTGAAGTAGTACATGGTGAAAATATTGCATCGACTAGACTCTCAATTTGTTCGGCAGGTGGACATTCGAAAGGGTACTACTGGAAAGATATAGACAAATGAAGTGGGTACTCGCAACGTTTTATGTACTGTGCGTCCTGAGTTTTATCAAAATCAACCTATTAAAAGTTTGACCAAATATGTACTAAACTATCGACATATATAATATATAATTCATATAATATGCACAAAAAAATTGTGGTTTAACTTAAGCACAATGTTGAAATTATAGGGAAGATGTCATAGGCCAATATAGGTCCATTCTCAAAAAAGTGCAATACCGCTCGATACTAACAAAAAAAATACAACCTTTTATTTGGCTTCTTACTATTTCGATACAACAAATATTCAATCTAAAAGGTTGCTCTCTAGGATACCCCGGCCGAATCTCACAGTAGAGTCCGAGTTACTAGACAGATTTTTAACAAAAGGAGGACATAGTTGAGGGAGGGAGGGAGGGAGGGAGGGAGGGAGGGAGGGAGGGAGGGAGAGAGAGAGAGAGAGAGAGAGAGAGAGAGAGAGAGAGAGAGAGAGAGAGAGAGAGAGAGAGTGTACTCACTCCTTTCGACCTCCTGGAAGTGCACCCCATGATCACCTCTTCGAGTCCAGAAGTCGACCGTCCATCAAACTTTCGCGTTTGGTGTGGCCGCTCATCCTCCTAATTACGTTGGTTTTTTTAGTCACAAAAAATTAATCAAACCAAACCGTAAGACTACACTGCATACTTAGGTGCAACGCCAAAGATCGAACTACAAGCATCGACGGAATTGTTTGCTGAGCTACCTGCTGATGGTGGTAGCTCGCTGCCCCATGATCATAGGGCTCTGCCATTGGTGCCGTCAGAACGACTGAGCCCTGGTGGGCCCGCGGCACCGCGATCAAGGTCGAGATGGGGTCCGACTGTGTGCTGATGTTGAACAACGCAGCCGCCGCGCGCTGCTGCTCCTGCAGGCCGGCGTAGTGCTGGTGGCGGCGCCGGTGATCGTGCTCGACGTCGACGACGTGATGCTGATGATGGTGAAGCGCCGCAGAACGTTGCAGCACTACCTCGTCAGCCCTAGCTTGCACCACTTGGTGATCTGATCTTCCCATACCCACCTGCATATGCCGGTGTACACGTTAATTATTTGATCACTTGCACAGTATGTATGCAAATCGTACGTAGGAGTAATAATTAGCTATACCTTTCACAAGGATATGAGTATATATAGTAAGCACAATTTATTATGTTACACTCGAAGTGTTTAGTCTGTCACAGTTTGGTAGATAAGAAAGGTTAACAAATTTGAGTAAATGTAGTTTGGTAGATAAGAAAAGTTAACAAATCTCAAGACCTAAGCCGCCGGTTCAGTCTCTCAGAGGTGCTCGTAGTGGTTTAAATGAGTAGATGTAACACAAAAGATATTCTCCTTCTATCATATATGATGATATAAATAAACATATAGGTTATGAATTGATCGATCACGCCCTTAATTAGGGTTGCTTGCTGTTTGGACAAAGTGACCCCTAATTTAGTACAGTATCTGATACTATGCAGAATGTGTACTATGTGTGTGGTACTAACTTTATGTCTGTGTGCATGTCAGGTTTCAACTGACTTAATTGCATGAAACGAAAATATATGTAACTTCAACATTGCATGCATGCATGTAGGTTAGAGACACCCATCAATTTAGGTAAGATCTCAAACCCTAGCCAGTACTGTTTTCTTCTAGAGTTTCTTTCTCACCTTACCATGCATTCATTGATCAGATTGTGCTGAATGGACACATTCACTTTACCAATTCCTACTAGATTTCATTGATCAATAAACATGGACTTTTCATATGTTAGAAATCTTCCTATATTGACAATAAAAAGTATTGATTTTACAATGTGGAAATTGAAAATATAAGGACATTTAGCCGAGAACGCGAACATTTTTCCAGTTAGGTAGGCATAGAGAAATGCAATCCTTTGATGCCGAAGAATTTGAGTTATATCCTAGTTTTGTCCTATACCATGCCTTAAGTGCTCCGACACGACCCTATACTCGATTTTTTCTTCATGAAATCCATATACAATTTGATAGAAGAAAAATCTCCAATTCCACAGTTTTAATCTAGATTCTATGTATGCGTCGAGAAGCAAGAAAATAAAAGAAACTAAATAGAAAAATATCGATATTAGAGTAGAAGCTGTTTTTCTTCCTTTAATGACTATTTGCATGAATCTTTGTGCTTAACTATTCTCTCGTGTGGTCGGCAATGGATAATGAGTGTTAAATATTTACATATTGGTTTCATGTCTCTCTTCGTGAAATGTTTGGATTTTCTTACTCCGCTAGCCCATAAATAAATTTATCCAAACTTTGGATCTAAGAAAGCCTCCATCAGTTTCAAAATTATGACATTTCAAGAGTCTTTGATGTTTGAACCGGATTAATGTGTGACAATTTTCTACTCACTCCCATTCATAACAAGCGACACTTATTATTGATTGAGGCAACTATTTTTGCTTGCCCAATCCACATTGTGATCCGTGTTTGTCCCTGTCATATTCTCCTTATTCCAAGGGGAGGGGGTGTCGGGACTATCGACCTAGCCGTTGCCCCCCCCCCCCCCCCCCCCCCTATCTTTGTCAAGTGTGTGTTTGCCTTCTTTGTCCCCATCCTCCGTCCCTCCCCCCTATGGATGGCAATGGGTACTCATTACCCGTATACCCTGCGGGGATAAACCCTTTTAGGATGAGGGTTTGAGAAAACAAAATAATATAAATGGGAAAATGATGTACCCATCGGGTGAAGAGGGTACGAGTATGAGTTTATATAACCCATACCCGTAAACCCATGTACCCTCCTAATTATTTAATGACTGACAAGTAGGTCTCTAAATCATAACATGCATGAGCTGACAAGTACGGGTGACAATTATATGCGGTTGTTTTATGACTATGTGGTGATGTTTATCATTATAATTTGCTGCTTTTTATGCGCAAGCGCAAGTGCTGCTATTTATATGTGTTGTTTATGCGTAAGTATTGTTGTTTATGACTATTTTGTATTCATATGTGTTGCAAACGAGGGTATTTTTACCCGCGGGTAACCCTTTACCCTGTCGGGTGAAAGGTATGGGAAAAAGTTATACCCGCATAAGGGTATGGGTAAGGGTGACGGGTAAGCCTGAGAGCGACGGGTAAAGGTATGAGGTGGCTTCACCCTTACGCATACCCTGCGGGTGGTATACCGCCCTGCTGTTCAATGTGAATATTTTCCCTTTATGTTTTGTCTACCTTTAGACTAGGATTTTTTTTTTACAAAATGACGCACCTTAACATGTGGGTCTGCCCTCTGGGTCCTCCCATCAATGAGCCAAGGACAGTTTAAAGTGTGGTAATTCGTCACAATGCATGTCCCAATATATCAAATAAAAGTGGGGTGATTCTACAAAATGTCCCGACATATTTACTCACGTTGACGGAGTCCCCGTACTTACTAGTACTCCACCCAACTAGTAGAAGAGATATATCGAAATTCCCTCGTCGTACAAAAAAAAAATACTCACCTCCTCGAAGCTGTTCCTGAAATGCGTGAAGCTGAAATCCTCAATGCCAGCAGGGGCGCCGCCGTGGAACGCCGCTCTGATGATCATGTCGGACGGCGTTATCCTCTGCGCTGGCTCTGCTGCGGCCGCACGTTTGACCCTCTTCTTATCCACGGCCGACGTGCCAGTGATAGCCGCCGAGGCTCCGTCGCCGATGCTGCACTGCCTCGGCTGCGTCTGGTAGAAGATCTTGGAAACGACGAGCTCGCCCTCACGCTCCTCCTCGGACTCGCCGAGGTGGTACTGGTGCATCACCCAGTTTGTCTTCTCAGGCTTCCGGTGCTTGCCGAAGTTTGTGTAGAGTACCAGGATCTTCTTGCACCCCCTCTGCCGGCCGCCCACCGCGACCGGCCGCGTCTTGCCGGTCTTGTGCCACCGCGTCTCGCTACGTTGCTGCTGCTGCTGCACCGAACCACCGACGCCGGTGGAGACATCGGGAGCGTCGGCGGTGGCGGGTGGCTGGATCTTGCGGCGCTTGCGGGTGCCGGTGGTGTAGGCCTTGGACGGCCGGTGGAAGAAGTGCCTGCTCAGGCCGTCCTTGGACACACCTGCATGAGCATGGCCAATTGGCCATGGATGTCGTCAGCACGTGCATGGGAGGATTAGTAATAGTCATGTCTGTTTCGGTTGCTCCAACTTTGAAATAAAGGGCAGAGAGAAAAGAGACAATGATGCAACTATGCAACATCAGACCGTCGGCTGTTGGAGAATATAACAACCTTGAGAGGAGGACAAAACCTAACTTTGGAAACTAGGGGCAGATCCTCATGTCACATTTCATTCTAGAGAGAGAAAGAGAAGCAAATGTGCCACGACAACATTAATGTCGTACGTACGTGTGCAAGTACTGAGAGATTTGGGTGTGCAATCTTCCTTCCTTCAGTTTCAGTTACCTATAATATGTTTTTGCGTATGGATCGAGATATTTGCTATCAAAGTATACAAATGTCACTGAAGAAGGATCCGGAGACACGAAAAAGAAGATGGTGAATGTATATACGTAATAGATGAACGAGAACAAAAATATCTGAGCTAGAAAAGAAGGAACTGAAACTGCACAACTAAAAAAAAACTACTCTAAAACGCTGTATGCATGTATTCCTGAAAAAAACATTTCTTTTAAGAATAAAGAGCATTTCTTATTAAGAGATTGGAAACGTAAGGCAGCTAGCTAAGGTACATATATGCTTTAGAAATTAATCTCCCCTTGCAGTAAACAAAGCTTGTAGAAATTAACCTGGCAGTTTCTCTGGGTGGGTGTAACAGATGCCATCCTCCCCCTCAATGGTAGGTATGAACTCATCGATCAGGGGGTGAGACAGGGCAGCCTCCGCCGTCGTGCCGCCGGGCCGGACCTTTGCCTCCAGGTGCTCGATCAGCTCCTGATCCGTCGGGTCGTACTTCACCCCGGCCGGCAACCCTACCCAATCCTGCACGCACGCAGCATATACATGATCGATCAATCGAGAAAGAAACAAGCTAGCAGAAAAGATATCACCCGGCCGAGGTCGTACCAGCTTCCGGTCGATCTTGTGGCCGCACCTGGGGCAGCAGCTCAACTCCGACATGTGCTTGCGGTGCTGCTCGATCCTGGAACCGATGAGGTGGTGGCTGCCACCGACGATGCCGCCGCAGCTACTTGTTCCTCCTGCTGCTGATGTTGCACCATCATCCATGTCTTGTCACCTCGATCGCTGCCAAGAGGAGTACAGCAGCACCTTGCCTATCTCCTGGGCCTATGCATGATCACATGTAATAGAAGGGATTAAACTCACAAGGAGGAGCAAGAGTGAGGATGGGGACAGGAGAGAGATGGGAGAGGAAAGGGGAGACCGGCCGGGGGAAGAGGGGGTTTTGAGCAAGTAATAAAGAAGATTTGGAGACCGGAATTCCATGTGTTGATCGCTTTAACGGAAGGGATAGAGAGAGAAAGGAAAAGCTTCTCCAGGTAGACACGAAACCCCTTTGGACACATACGCTAGATCAACTTGTCCCTCCCTAACTCCACCTATCTCTAGAGAGAAAGAGAGAGCGTGGCATGCACACTTCTCTGCCACACTTACTACCCTGCTGCTCCTAAATACAAAATCAATGCAGTTGATAATCAAATGATACACAAATTAAATATCACTTTCAATTTTACGCGTTATTTCTTCTAAATTTAGGAGTTGCAACATTGATTTAATTACTCCTCTTAGGATTTTACGTTTATTTTTCTATATGTCATATCGTAAACATTCAAAATAAATATTGTTCCATTTTGGCCAGTAGTTTTACTAAAAAATAATGTAGGACAAAAACTATATTTATAAGCATTTCTTCCCTCTCTCGCAAACTCGTTCGTGGCATATATTTCAGAAATTTTAATTCTATCTGTACGGTACATGCTATAAAATCTATTCTTTTTCCATTTACTGATATTCTAGCTTGCCCAAGTTGGCAAGATTTATCTTTGGCCAATAGTTAGTTTAAAAATATGTGTATATTCATATGTTCCAACAAAAAACTATATTTCTATTTAAACATACATTGCAATAATATATAGCCATAATTTGCATTTGACTGAATAAGTATTGGTAAACCTAGAATAAATCATGAAAAAAGTGTATGTCGTACATTTCACGCCGGAGGAAATGTTATGGAACTTATCATGTAACTCAACAATGTCTGTTGAATTAAATAGTTCAAAGACTGAATTTTATGTCTAGAGATGGACAACTGTCCAAGTTTTTTTATCTGCATATGTGGAAATTTGCGAATTTTTTTTTAAATGGTTTAATTCAGATATTGTTATCATCATTTGGAGACCAGATCAAGACATACCCAACAATCAAACAAGAACTTATCAGAACTGAAAACTTATATTTTGTTCAGTTTTGCTTCTTTAGTTGGCCCAGAAAAGTACAACCCATTCTCAAGTTGCACTTTTCTCGGGTGATTGAGTCAACCAGCACTCAGACATGCCCGTTTTTATTAGAGTTGCCTGAAAATTTCTTGAGGGACTCGGTAAATTCCATAAACCAACATGCCATTGGCAAAGCAAATTGATGACATCCAGCTCAGCTGTCCTACAATCTTTTCACCCACACGCTTGGCCTCCTTCTCCGATCACATGTTCCTCGCCATGTAGCACGATACCCTTATTGCTATTCACTCTATCACCATCTCCGTCGTTCAACTCATGAAAAATATTATTTCAACTACTCACATCACTTTTGAACTAAATTAAATAAAGCGGAGCAGAATGTGAAAACTTAGACTCGAACAATATATTAACCTGCTTATAACAAATCAGCCAACTTCGTACTCGCTTACCAAACAAAAATTCTTTGTAGGTGCCAACAGAGAGTCGGGCACAAGGAGGTCCATGCACTCACCTTCTTCGATTTCGGCTGTGTTGGCCAGTGAGACCTTTAATACTTGGTATATCTTGCTCTCGCAAAAAGACTTTGGTGTGCGGCAAAGCACCAAGGAGACAGATGAGAGATGGTGTGAGTGGATTTGGAGGAGCCGGCGATGATATGAATAGCAAGAGGCGTGACCGTGTGAGCAAGGCCGATAAGAAAAAGGTAACTATTGAATGAGAAAATAAATGGTGTGAACCGTCTTATGATTTCCTTTATGTGCGACTAAATCCAGCTAATAGTTTCCCCCTATATGCAAAAATGATCGGTAGGTTAAGCGCTCTAATTTTATCAACAAACATCTATGCGTTAAAGAGTTTGATATCCAATATTAACTACACACTGAAAAACATATACCAATCGCCGCCTATCAGATGGCCTAATATTAGCATCATTTCCTTTGCAAGGATATTTTTAGGATGACTTTGATTTATTTCTATAAATGACATAACAATTTTCTAAGGGCATGTGCAAACATATGGTTGTTCGTTGACTCTTCATCCTACCATGAAGGAATATTAGTGAGGTGGAGAGGAGACGGTAGAGTAAACCGGTCTTGGTCATCCCATAAGGCCTTTACAACATAACCGATTATGATGTCAAGAAGTCATTACAAATGCCAATGTGAAAGGCCTTTAGAGACACATAATTATCTCAAGAGGGTCCTAGT
The DNA here is from genome assembly GCA_026929855.1 of Poa annua. Lineage (NCBI taxonomy): Eukaryota > Viridiplantae > Streptophyta > Magnoliopsida > Poales > Poaceae > Poa > Poa annua. The sequence continues at coordinate 88,969,819 of CM049430.1, forward strand.
CACGAATCATGAGAAGAAGTTTTCACGGACTACTTGAAAATCTTCTAAGATAATAAGTATCGACCACTCCATAAACCATCAGATAGGAACTTCTAAGTTGACATTTTCTGTAGTAGTGTATATTTCCGAATGTTGATACTCTACTCAGGAGTCATGAAGAATCGAAGATCTAGAACTTGAAGTGGGTTGTGCATGTTGTTGTATCCTAACGTTGACCATCTTAGATGGCCCAGCCCCCAATATCATCTCTGATTGACCCTTCCCTTTGCTTTTATCACCCACTTATATGTTGTTTGCTTTTCCATATTGTATTTTACTTTATTTCATATTTTCATAAAGTTGTTTGCCCAGCCGATTGTAAGAAATCAAGAAGGGGGGCCCAAAACGTGGGCGGAAGCGTCGAATAAGATATTTTAATTTTGACTCTAGGTCAAGGTTATGGGTACTGGTCGGGAACAAATACCAAAGGGCCACCGGTCTAACGGAAGAACTAGTGGATGTTACCAGTGACGGAGCTGCTGTATAAGCATATTTGCTTTACCCAAGAAAATATATAATAGTCTTTACTAATCTTATCTCTGTCATTGCTTATTAGTGAAACATTACACTCTAGTTAAAGGAGTGACCCTAGTGGATTTATGCGCTAACTTCGCCACTGCCCATTATCATAACCTTGCTCTAGATACCTGTGGACCATACAGTAGTTTGCACATCTATTCTAGAGGCAGCTTAATTAGACGAGAGTAGATGCAGCTACGACACTGATTCATCTTTTCTGGCAGGTTAAAAGGTTTGCTATGAAACATAAAGGAAATGAGGAAGAAAATGACCCATCGCAGCTATAAAAGAGATAAGTTGGTGCATCTGGTGGTGTATGGCTACCCTAAAAAAATGGTGGTGTATGCCCCTTTACCTTCATAAGTTAGTGGTTTGTTTTTCAATTAATGCTACATGCACAAGATCAGTTTCTACCACATAGAACATGCCACATATCAAATCGAGTCACAGTTGCTGAGTTAATAGTAATTATAAGTTTGTGCACATATGAAATAGCTTGTCTTGCCTATCCAGATGTTTAAACGAGGACGATGACTCGTGATCTTGGTACAGTTTCTCTTTTGACAAAAATCAATTTAGAGAGTTGCAGTATCCTTCCTAAAACTAAACTCCCTAGCTATAGAGACTTCTCCTTCTCCAACATGTCCACATCATGGTGGACCCCACTCATATTTCAATTTATACTTAGTTATAGTTCACAATTTTAAATTTAGTTTAATAAATATTCTATTAGATATATTATATATACATATGGGTGTACTTATCTACTATTTTTTTGTGAATTAAGATTAAATTTAGTTTAATAAATATTTTATTGGATATATTATATATACATATGGGTGTACTTATCTACTAAATTTTTGTGAATAAGATGAGATTCCTATCTTAAAAACAAAAAAAAGCTTCATTTCCCCTTAAAATTTCTTTTTATGTAGACAAAAATACAAAAAAATCATAGAGTTTGTACATTATGTGCACTAGTGGTATGTTTTATTTAAAAAATTGAAAGCTAACCATGTCATTTCGGTTTTTTAAAAACGACATGCGGTGAGTTACGAGCTACCAGAGCGATATCCGATAACCCTCTCTCTTATCTCTGCCTAGCATTCAACATAGCGTCATGCCGCTTGTGCTACACGACATCGTTTCTCTCCCTCCGTCTCACTCGAGCCGTATTGTATCGAAAACAACCGTCCCTACGTAAAGTTTGCATTTCTATCCACACACACCTCTACGTAAAGTTTTCCCTTCGCTCCACACACCTCTGACTTCGTCAAGCACTTGGGACTACATGACACCTCATCCCTGATGCCATGTGACACCATTTCCCTCATTCCACATGTCTCGAGTCGTATTGTATCGAAAACACGTCATTGATCTGACTTCTACGATCCTCATAGTACTTGCATGCGAACACTCATATCGCCTCCCACACTGGCCACCGCTATCACCGTTGCTATTAGTAGTGGTTGACTCTCCAATCATAATGTCGCCACTCAAGTACATTGGTAACTTTCATGCTATGTGCGCTCATATTATATGTCAAAAGAAGTGTATTTCTGCAATTCAATATATAATTGTGTGGTATTCATACCATTTAATTTATTATAATTTACTTTATACAATGTAAATCTAATGCACAAATTAATATTGCATATAAACAGTTTAATCTTTTAGTTCGCTCTATATTTTTATGAATTCTTTAGTATTTATTGCTGAAGTGTTTCTCTGTTTTTATATAGTACCGGTCGTATTCGATGCAATTTATTTAAATATATTATGACATAATTATGCCAACTATTATTCATTTTAGGATAATTTATGTCGAAAATATACTTAATTACATTATACTAAAATCAATAACCATCACTATATGACCTCGATGCCTAATTTGTCTTTTTGAGTTTGCAATGTTCATCATACAATGTCTCTAGATTCTCGGAAATTGGATCAAATCATTATAGAACCATGTACACAATTTAAATTTCATGACATTACAACTAAATAATTATGTCCCTTCTCTACCTCCATGTAGTGATCAAGTTGTACTATTTTTTTATTATTAATATTATTTTATAATTATGTTTGTTTAAAATATTTTTTTAGACGCGGCAACGCGCTGTCTTTTCCTTCTAGTTCAAACTGTGAAGCCTAAGCCTCCTCTGTTGTGTGGTTCTTGCATTGATATTTCTAAAACAATACTTATCAATATATAAATTCTTAGAACCATGTGTACAGAGAATTGAACTAGAGATGTGTCGTATAGTTCAGTCTTAGAAGATCATGTATGTACTAGGCTGTATATAGATCTACACACAGGACATGAATGGGTGCACTGAAAACTGCAGGCTGCAGTGCCGATACCACCTGCCACTGCCAGGAAACACTAGTTAATGAACGACGGTTCAAAATGCCTTCATGTTCATGAGAATATTTCTGTAAACCGTTCACCAGCAATAAATGGACAGCTTATTACTTAAGAATAGCTATCCAGATAGTAATAATGTGGATACAATCATGCAATCCTCAAGGTTAGACAGTGGATGGAGCTGGAGCGGAGAATATTTCTTGTTGTAGGTGGGCAGATTCACCATCCTGAGACCATCTGGTAAACACACAGATTAGCCGCTCTCTCTCATCTACTGCACTATTTGCCTTCCCATGTTGTCCAAGCAAAGAGAATAAAGTGAATTCACATGGTAAACTGATGGTGGAGGCTAACACAATCTGCCCTAACCTTGCAACTAGACAGCAGAAGATGGATAGCTACTAACAGAACATAACTCTAGAAATACACCTACAAATTGATAAATTATTTTAAAATATTTTAGCACACATTTTTAGTCAATTTGAAAAGTAGCGCGCGCCGTCAGAATGGCCAATGCCGAAAGTGCAAGTCTACTTTTCAATTAATAATGTGTGCTATTTGTCAAAAAAATCATTTAAAAAAATATCCCAAAATGACATTCTGGGGTACACAAGACCTGGAGGATTTAAATGCTTGCAACTCAGTTCAAATGACGACTTTACATAATTATTACCAATAGCTCAGAACAATTCCCAAAAGAACAATCTGACCAGCAAAATTGTCAAACGAAACACACTGTACATGGTAGACAAACTAACCTGTTACTACGCATTTGCAATGTTTCAGGAACTCATCAAAATGGACTCACCTGGAATTATTCTACCACAATCTGATAAGAAATAACCAAAACTACCTATTCCAAAAGAGTCACAAAGATATGAGTAAACCAGAACAGAGTAAACAAGGAAAAGAACTATGCATGGATAATTGATTACAATCAGCAGTTTCAGGACCTGTACCCCACCTGTTGGACTTGCATTTTTACAGGAAAAAATGAATTAAGCTTACACAAAGGATCTGAATTTCCGACTACCAAGGCAGCGCAGTTGGGCACTTACAGTATTGTACGAGTGGATTGAAGAAACCCAATCATGACATCAAACCAGCCAGAGTACATATCGATATCAAAATACAATAGAATGGGCTTTACATTTTCAATACAGAGATTACAATGTACAAAATGAATGGTAAACTGCACATTGAACTATTCCGTACGGCTCAGCTTTCACCTGTGGACTTCTTTTGAAGTAGCATTTTCAAAAGATGATTCTGAAAGTAGGTGTTTGTCTTCAGCGTTGTCGTCTTCAAAATGATCAGTGATGCTTGTGTTGGAATCATCTAGTCAAAAGCATAGATATAAAATAAACATGAGTGCTCCCTAAAAATAGCATGATCAAAGAAAACAACGAAATGAGGGAAAAAATTCTACCAGAGAAATTATAGTCCGTGAGGTTCTTTGTCTCAGTTGACTCCAACCGCATACTTTCTGGTAAAAGGCAGTTGCAAAACGCACCTGAAAGTAATTTGGATATTATTTTTGTTGAAAAACTAAGAACGAATACAACTTTCATTTAAGATATGATCTCTTTGAAACAGCACAAAAGATATGTTTTTTGTCAGAAAGCATAGAAACCTTGGGACATCATAGCCTTGTGTTTCATTGTCAGCTACAGTTCTAGATGGCATTCCTCGTCATGGAAGATATTGGTGTGATCAATTACAGATTTTGTCTAGCAGGAGAGTGATTGCATCTTAAATGATTTTGTTTCTCTGCCTTAAATGCTGAACAAAATCATGCAAAACGTGAAAATATCCTTATAACCATGCTCAAGCGGTGGTTCTAGGTTAGTATAGTTACCATCGGAATCTAGGGCAGCCGTGGTGGAATCCGTGGCTTCCATCGCCTAGCCTCTGCCTCCCCCTCCAGTCGCCGCTTCTTCCATGAGTGAGATTGGCCCACTCGTATAGCTTCAAGCAAGGACACCGAGGAATACTCCGTACTAGCTAGAGGAAACTGAGGTTGGGGGTAGTCTACACCAACAACGCCACCACCCCCGTGAGTGTCCTCGGCGGCGGAGGCACTGGCGTCCATGTTCGCCCAGCTCGTGTTCCCGCCATCCGCTGCCGTCACATGGCACAATGATTGGGCGGCTCGGTTGCCTGAGATTGCCGCCTACGCTCGAAAGGCCATCGAGTCTGACATATGCTTTATGCAAAATTTATTTCTTCGAGTTAAGGATACATTCAAAAATGATTTTGAGAATCCAAACTTCACGACTTTTTTTATGTGTTTAGACTTTCAAAATAGGAAAATAGTTTCAAAATTCCCAAGTCTTAAGATGATACCTAACAAACAAAAAAAGAGTTATAGTTTGTCTTTTCATAGCTGGTTTTGGTGCTCTATTACTCAATCATACATAGCAATCCAATAGGAAGTACGACAGCATTGACAAAGAAGTGCAAGTATGCAATATAATAAAGTACTACAAAGTTTTGAAGAAATATTTGATTACACGAACGAATAAAACATAATATCATACCTAACAAACAAAAAAAGAGTTATAGTTTGTCTTTTCAACTGGTTTTGATGCTCTATTACTCAATCATACATAGCAATCCAACAGGAAGTACGACAGCATTGACAAAGAAGTGCAAGTCTGCAATATAATAAAGTACTACAAAGTTTTGAAGAAATATTTGATTACACGAACGAATAAAACATAAGATCATACCTAACAAACAAAAAAAAAGTTATAGTTTGTCTTTTCAACTAGTTTTGATGCTCTATTACTCAATCATACATAGCAATCCAACAGGAAGTACAAAATTACTTAGAGAGGAAGTACGACAGCATTGACATACGAATATAACAAAGTTTTAACACACACCCACAGCGGGGCAAAAGAACAGCTCAAAACACAGCAGAGGTGACCCTGCTGCGTCATAGCTAGGGAGCAACTTGCAGTAGCACGGGGAACTAGGCTCACCAACGTTGTTCTTACATTTTTTTGGCTAGCTTCTTAATTGGTGAAGTTACATCATCGGGCTCAACAGCAGCATTGGGCTCAACAGCAGCATTGAGCCTCGGGCTCCTCTTTTGTGCTGCAGGAACAGGCTTCTTGGTAGCTTGGCTTCTTTAGAAATCCCTTCTTCATGCACAGCTGTGTTGGCAGCTTCAGGCACCGCAGCAGCAGTCTTCTTTGTGTTGTCAGAAATGCTGCAGGAGTCACCAACATTGCTGCAGGAAGCACCAACTGGCTGCAATGCAATGCTCTCTTCTTCATTAGCCTTCTTTGTGCTGCTGGCTTCAACGGACTGGATGCAAAATCTTGATGATTGCGACAAACAAATGGTTTACTTTGCTCAAACACGCTATCAGTCGCGGTTCATAGTCCGCCACAGCCACCAGTTCGGATCAGATTCATTCAGCAGTCTCACAGTCTCATCGAGGTGATCCAGCCAAGAGCCGACATGCTCAACCGTGAGCCAGAGACGGGGTCGAACACGATCCTGCACCGGTCGCTGGTGAGGAGTAGAAGGCGGAAACACGATCGTGCATCAGCGGAGCCGGCGAAGTGTCGCCGACAGGGTGGAGTGCTCAAGTCGCCTTGCAGACTCCCATGGCATGGCAGTAATGAGGCCTCGTCTACCCCCTTCTCTCCTCTCGAGCAGCCGGCTCCGCTGATGCACGATCGTGTTTCCGCCTTCTACTCCTCACCAGCGACCGGTGCATGATCGTGTTCGACCCCGTCTCTGGCTCACGGTTGAGCATGTCGGCTCCTGGCTGGATCACCTCGATGAGACTGTGAGACTGCTGAATGAATCTGATCCGAACTGGTGGTTGTGGCGGACTATGAACCGTGACTGATAGCGTGTTTGAGCAAAGTAAACCATTTGTTTGTCGCAATCATCAAGATTTTGCATCCAGTTCGTTGAAGCTACCAGCACAAAGAAGCTGATGAAGAAGAGAGCATTGCATTGCAGCCAGTTGGTGCTTCCTGCAGCAATGTTGGTGACTCCTGCAGCATTTCTGACAACACAAAGAAGACTGCTGCTGCGGTGCCTGAAGCTGCCAACACAGCTGTGCATGAAGAAGGGATTTCTAAAGCTGCCAAGTCAAGAAGCCAAGCTACCAAGAAGCCTGTTTCTGCAGCACAAAAGAGGAGCCCGAGGCTCAATGCTGCTGTTGAGCCCAATGCTGCTGTTGAGCCCGATGATGTAACTTCACCAATTAAGAAGCTAGCCAAAAAAAAGTAAGAAGAACGTTGATGAGCCTAGTTCCCCGTGCTACTGCAAGTTGCTCCCTAGCTATGACGCAGCAGGGTGTCAGTGTGTCACCTCTGCTGTGTTTTGAGCTGTTCTTTTGCCCCGCTGTGGGTGTGTGTTAAAACTTTGTTATATTCGTATGTCAATGATGTCGTACTTCCTCTCTAAGTAATTTTGTACTTCCTGTTGGATTGCTATGTATGATTGAGTAATAGAGCACCAAAACCAGTTATGAAAAGACAAACTATAACTCTTTTTTTGTTTGTTAGGTATGATCTTATGTTTTATTCGTTCGTGTAATCAAATATTTTTTCAAAACTTTGTAGTACTTTATTATATTGCATACTTGTACTTCTTTTTCAATGTTGTCGTACTTCCTCTCTAAGTAATTCTATACTTCCTGTTGGATTGCTATGTATGATTGAGTAATAGAGCACCAAAACCAGTTATGAAAAGACAAACCATAACTCTTTTTTTGTTTGTTAGGTATCATCTTAAGACTTGGAATTTTAAAACTATTTTCCTATTTTGAAAGCCTAAACACATAAAAAAAGTCGTGAAGCTTGGATTCTCAAAATCATTTTTGAATGTATCCTTAACTCGAAGAAATAAATTTTGCATAAAGCATATGTCAGACTCGATGGCCTGGCGAGCGTAGGCGGCAATCTCAGGCAACCGAGCCGCCCAATCATTGCGCCATGCGACGGCAGCGGATGGCGGGAACACGAGCTGGGCGAACATGGACGCTAGTGCCTCCGCCGCCGAGGACACTCACGGGGGTGGTGGCGTTGTTGGTGTAGACTACCCCCAACCTCAGTTTCCTCTAGCTAGTACGGAGTATTCCTCGGTGTCCTCGCTTGAAGCTATACGAGTGGGCCAATCTCACTCATGGAAGAAGCGGCGACTGGAGGGGGAGGCAGAGGCGAGGCGATGAAAGCCACGGATTCCACCGCGGGTGCCCTAGATTCTGATGGTAACTATACTAACCTAGAACCACCGCTTGAGCATGGTTTTCCATCAATCGAAAACAAACACAAGAACCCCGCCCAGATTCCTTAACGTCCTTGCTCGAATCTGTTCGAGGTGGGGCGATCTCACTCATGGACGAAGCGCTGGCTGGAGGGGGAGGTAGATGCGATGTGATGGACTCCACCGATGGTAGAGGAAAATAGCTCAACACTTGGAGCTTCCTGATGTCTAAAAGTTTGCCCTGCTCCTCGGCCATCGCTCTTGTAAAACAACACATCTCGCCAATCCCCCATGGACATGGGCTCTTTCATCTCCCAGCTGCTACTTCCAACATCCTGCATAGATGAAGCAGCCGCCGCCTTGCTCCGGCGCACCCGGAATTCGTACTCCTGCCCGCAGGAGCTGAGATCCAAGTTGATGTCGCACTCCCTTTCCCATGATTTTGTTTCTCTGCCTTCCTATCTTATATAGAACAACAAATCAATTGTCTAGCCAATTACTCTACTAGTTAGGGGTGAGAGCATGACCAACACAACTCTGGCATAATGTGAAAATATCCTTATAACATAACAAGAGCATTAGAAGGTTGAAAAATATCAGTGTTTGAGGAGCAGAGCAGACTTATTACCTAGCTTAGCAAGTCGGTTAACCCAACCAGGAATTGGCTTTCCGGTCAATCTGGTGCTGAGATCATCAGTGAAGTGGTTACAATTCTTGGAAATGAGGTGATATGTATCCCCATGATATTCCGAGGCCATTCTCTGAATGAAATCTCGAAATTCCAAGGGGTGTAGACTTGTATATCCTATGGAAATTGAAGATCTGTACAAGAAACCTGGGCATTTCTTTGGTTCCACCTCAAAAACACCACTTGTTGGGTAATCATGAGCTCCAAAACTGTACTCCGATCCATGGACTGTTCAAGGAAAAGAAGACGCATCATATACATTCTGAAGTTGGATGGAAGTCGCTATGTTTTACTGACAAAGAAATAACTTCACATACGTTACTGCAGCAAAGGAAATTGTGCATGTGTGGGTCTATCTCTTGCTGATCTCACCTAGTTCTCTGTGATCATACATGATTTTAACAAATGGCATATGTAAAGCTGGCTTGTAGTCACATAGTATTAAATTGCCTTCTACAATAAAAAGACTTCTAAAAGGTTTCATCGTCATCATAAAGGATGGCAAAAAAGGCATACATATTTGTCCTTTGGGAGATTAAAGTTGCACTGCTATGCATTTTCATTCCTAAAAAATCAACAGTCCTGCCTCAAATTAAAACATACAAGCAGCTCTAACTCGGATACACGGGACAAGGAAGAGATCAGAATCTGGAAGAGATCAGAATCTATTTGGACAAAAGTGGATGTATCTAGACATGTTATAAGTTTAGATACATCCACTTTTTGACAAAAAGAAGTCATCTAATACGGAACGGAGGGAGTAGTTTGCAAAGAAACTGCTTAGAGATTTCAAACAAAGAGTAATCAAACAACCAAATTGCTCAAGCAATATGGAGATTCCACTCGGTTAAATATAGAAACAACCAGCTCGTAACCTTTTTGGAGCTCAAAGATAACACAATAAATACCTTTTGAAACTACTAAGATGCCACCAGGATAATTAACAAATTAACAAGTGAAGGTTACATCAGTAAATACACACATGAGCCCTTCAGTAAATTCCAACTATTTCGTACAAACAGTATCTAGAAAAGTGCATTAGTTTACTTAAATATGTCAAAAGAGGGTTCTTTCTGAGAGGAAAATGAACCACTTAGGCATCAGATAAACATTTCAAAGAAGAATGCAAATATCAAACCAGGTATAGGTCTACAAGTTCACAGTAAAGTTTGTCAATTCAAAAAGTTCTGCTTTTAATACAAATAATGACTAGAAGTAGAAGGAATGGCATTACCACACGAAGCCAAAAACGGGTGCTAACAAATGGTTCATGTTTCATGTAAAATTTCTTTTATCACAAATTATAAAAGACAATTGTAGGAGACTACAATAAATTATATACTTATACACTGACAATCCTATAGAGCTTAGGCTCGCGATTCATGATCCATGTTGGATGGCCGAGTGTAGGCTCCGTCGTGGATTGCATTCCCACACCGTCTGCCCCTTGAGGAGAATAGACGATGGATACGATATATCACCTCACAGTTCAGTGCAGTTTCGTCGTACAGGTTTGGTCAGGGTGATCCAAAAGCTTGATCTCACGATTGTCGCCCCTGCCCATCATTGTACCCTGGCTGTCTGGTGGCGTATGCAGTTGAGGGGTTGCCATCGACTGGTAAGAGGGCTGCACCCTGTTTTATGCATAAATCATGTTTCGTCCTATGCTACAAAAATAAGATACTCGGAAAGGGGCGATCATACTAGAAAGGTTTTAGAAAAACCATAGTACTAATTATGGCATAGAACCATAACTTTCCCAACTGGATTAAAAGAATAGATAATCTAAAAGATGTCTGATGTCATCTTCAAACTTGAGAGTAACGATTGCCATGTCCATGCTGGCCTGCACCGTCTCAACCTTGAACCTTAGTTTGTACTAGGTAGCAATCGCACAGCTAAATGACACCCCTACAAGTAAAACTAGACAGCCCTAGAAGAAGACTTGGGGGTTTCAGCTTGCCAATGTTCAAGCATGTATAATACAAACCTCAACTCAACATCCCCAAATCCCCTGGCACTGTCAGTTCACATAACTAAACACCTAAAAGCAAATCAAGATCTAGTACTCGTAGATACCCTGTAAAACCAGCTACACCGAAAAGGAACCCGCTTTTCTATCCATAAAACCAAGAGATTGCACGAGTGCCGTATGAAATTCTCCGATCGAGTAAACGGCACGACGGGCCCCAGCACTTCCGGGACTTCCTATCTCTCTCCCCGCTGGATCGATCAATCAACCAATCCCATGATATGCACCCAAATTCCACAGAATGAATCACCCGGTGGACCTGCAACCCTGGTCAAATACCTTCGACGGCGGAGTGGAAGATGCCGAGGCCGCACCAGTGTACGTAGTTGTTCATGGGCGTGAGGTCGTAAACGTTGAGCGTCACCGAGTACTCCCCCGCCGGCACGACGCCGCCGGAGACCGCCGCGCCCATCGCCTCCACACCTCCGCGAGGAGGTCCCGAGCAGGCTTGCCGGGCGCCGGCGAGGCCTGGCTAGGGTTTTGATCCGGAGCGGGAGGCGGGGGCGGATGGCGATGCGGAACTCGGAAGGGAGCTCGGGGAGAGGGAGGGGAAGGGAATGAGCGAGCCGACGACGAGCGTCCGTGTCGGGAGGGGCGGGTCCGGAAATAATTTGCGTTCCGTTGAGGTGGGGCGCACGGCCGTGGTGTCGCTGCCGGAGGAGGTCGACTCGGAACGGAAGGTAGCGTGTCAGCGTTGGGATGGGACTTTGGATGAACACGTCGGATCTGACTGTCTTTGTGGAGCCGGATTGAGTTTCCGAGGGATATTCCTTTTTTTTTGTTCATATTACTGTTTTTTTCAAAACTAAAATTCAAAGAGGCCCTAAAAATATGAAAAATACAGTTAATTTTACGGCCCTAGAGCTCATTTCTGGCGTGACAATGGGGGGAGGGTATCAAGATATTAAGGCCGCATAACATGGGTGTTAAGGTCGGCCAAAGTATGGATACCCGAATGGGCGGAACTTTAGCGTGTGATCATAGTATGTCACCTCGCCTCACCCTAGCAGCATCGAAGAGTACCTATGCACTATGTTTCGCTTCCCTAATAATGACAATAGAGTTGGGGTTTGGGCCTACGATGTGATAGACCAAACTGTCTGACCAATCAAATCCAACACTTAAACAACTCAACACAACACGACGGAGGAGGTGAACATCTGGAGCCACCACTCCGACGTACATGTCTCCTCGAGGATGCGTCCTCAAACGATTTGTTGGTCAGGCAACCAAAAACGACACTCAAACAGCTCAATGCAACATGGCAGAAACGAGAAACCAGAGCTATGTTCCGACATCCACAATGACCCCATGGTCATGTACCGCTCAGGCCCGGACCCATGGGAGCACGACCTGTGCGCCTAACCCTAACTTTCAGGCTGACACGATGTAGTTAGTAAAGATAGATTAGACTCTTAGTAACATATCTGTTACGTGGGTCCATATTTTTGTTGCATGTTGACGTGGGGCTACCCTTCGACTAGCCCCCGATGAGGCTACCTGGGCCGCGCCAAGCATGGAAGCCCACAGAAGGCCCACTCGGGTACCACGTATCCTAGTCCAACTCGGTTAGGTCTTTTAACCTGCCATATCTGTACCAACCGCCCGAGACCTGGCTACCTATAAAGCCAGGAGGGTTGCCCGTCCTAGAGGACACGCTCATAGCCACCACCACAAACCCTAGCGAGATCGCAATCTCGCCATTGTAATCGCTACTCGCATCAATAATCAGACAAGCAGGAGTAGGGTGTTATCCTCCGGGAGCCTGAACCTGGGTAAACCTTGCTTGTCAGCCGTCGTGATCACCAACACCTCTCTCTCTCCCCATCAATCAACCTGGGGTGCACAACCCTGGGATTTGCCGAGTTACCACCTCGTCAATTGGCGCCGTCTGTGGGAATTCAAAAAAGTGTTGGAATCATGGTCGCTCCGGCTCCATCCGCAATGAAGACTGACGTCCGCGTCGCCAAGGAGTCGATCCGCTTCGGCTCCTTCGAGTATGTCCTCCACCCTACGGCTCGCCGCTCGGTGTACGCGGATCTGGACAGAGGTATACACATCACCTTCGGCTCTGTATGCTGCTTCGCCGACAGTCGCGGAATACTCAGATCCGCGGCAACCGCGCCACGCGCGGCAGCACCCGCATCAGCGAATCTACCGCCGCTGTAGTGTACCTGCACCTAAAATATGGCAGATACCTGTGTATAGTGCTAATCCCTGAATCGAATCGTTTGCACACACAGTTACGATGTAATATCACAACAAAGCATCAATTTATTATAACGCTGATCCAGACTTAGAAAATATTCATTACAAATTTGCATAGCATAAAGCTAGCAGTGAAAAGAGTAAACAGCGGAAAATTATTCTTCATGGAGTCCCCAATCATCATCATGTGCCACAGGCGAGCATGTTGGTTGAAGACTCGAAAACCCTTAGTAAAAACTTTCACTCATCATCAGGACAGTCTGCAATAAGATATATATTGCAACAACGTGGGTCAGAACCATTAAAATGGAACTGGCAAGTGACACTATGGTGGACACTTAGAGGAATAACTCTATGACCTATATGCTTATTTGGCTGGTGGAGCTCAAGGCTATTTTGCAGAAAGCAAGTTTTTCCCTAACTTTTTGAAAAACACTTTTCTTCTATTCGAGACATCCGTGGCATGAAATCCACTGTCTCATTCTACCCTTGTTCACCCATCAAGTTTTTAATTTATAAGTTGGAATGGTGGAATCCTCCGTTGACATCCGTTTCCGGGGACACGGCTAAGTACTTAGATTTTAACTCTGCAGAGGTTGTGCACGTTCACCATTGTACCCATTCAACCCAAATTACCCTTTACACACCATTTGTGAGAAGGAAAGGAAAGAATGAGACGAGATCTTTCAGAAGCATTTTCCCTCCCACTCTGGCCTGACGCGCTCCACCTACAAATCCTCTACCACCACCTGTCAGGCCGGGGAGAGTCCACGCAGCTTAGTTGATCAAGCCAGAGCCCGTATTGGAAATGGTTGCACGAGAAGCAATCTTCACTTGGAGTTCTTCAGATTCCTTTGCTCCTGGGTGGCCATCCACAAGTGAATATTCCACAGGTAAATCCCCTGGGAACAACACTCAACTCATACAGCCAAACAACCAAATTCCACCCAGGTGTTTGATTAAAACTTAGTAGACTTTATCCTTTTCATCAAAATAGTTTTTGCATAGCATCACTATTCTACTAAGTAATTTCATAGGAACCTGGACACAGGAATAAAGAGATCTATCATGGCTTGCATAGCAATGCTATCCTAAACATGCTTATAGAAAATACTCTACTCATGCATAGAAATAATAGGACTTTTATGGGGGTGTGCCACTTGCCTTGGCAATCGGGAGTGCAGCAGTTACAGTTGCAAAGATTCTCGTTTCCCTCCGAATAGTCTAACAAAGAAATAAAGAGCCACACATAAACACACAAGCAAAGGTTCATACAAAGAAGATATATGCTATGCATGAGATGAGATGCAACAATTTATTTCCAACGTTTAGAAACTAATAAAAATATCCCTTTGGATTTTCATGATATATGCATGAATAAATTTTTGATTTGTTTCTATTATTTAGTCATGAATAAAGGGTTAATGACAAGGACTTTAGTTCACTTAAATAAAATTTAAAAATTAAATTTTGTAAAAATGACATTTGGGTAGAGGGCTTCTAAACAAGTTGTTAGCAATTTGATTTACTCAAAAATAAATTTTCTAACTAAAGTTATGTAAAAAACGCTTAAACTACTCTCAAAAATATTTGAAAATTTTGTGTGTGTCAAAACAGAAAACAAATGATGCCAAGGTGTTCTACTGGTTCCAAGGATCTCAAATATATAAAAATATTTAAATTTGGATAAACAGATAAAAAGTAGTGATAAAAACAGTATGCAGGGTGTTTTCTGCAAAACTGCCAAATTAAATAAAATGGAAAAAAGAAATTACACGTCAGCGCTGACTGGGCGCTGACTGTGCGCTGACTGGGCGTGCTGACGTGTTTAAGTGATTTGATCTGGACCGTCAGATCTGGATCTGGCGGTCCAGATCAACCGTACCGTTTCGTTTAAAAAGATCTAATCCTAACCGTAGGATCGAGATCGTATGGTCTACACGCGTTGACCAACAACGGGCGGCGCTAGGTCGCCGGAGGACCTCGCCGGAGCAGCGCGCGCGGCGGCGACACGCACGACATCACACGTTCTAGACGTTCTACTGCGTTCCGAGACATGTGGGTCATACCTACGGGTAGAGGGCGTCGAGGCGACGTTGTTGGCGAAGTGGTGGAGGTCGTAGCTCTTCCTGCCTCCTCTGGTTGCTCGCCGGAGATGCGCCCGGTGGAGGTTCTCGTCGGTGAGCACGGACACGGAGTTTGGCTGTGAAAGAACACCCGAGACCTTGTCACCACGGTGCGCAAAGATAAAATGAAACGATTGGGAGTGAAGAGAGGGCGCGAGCAGGTCGCAGCTCACCGGAGTTCGTTGAATTTGCCGTCGGCAACGGCGGAGCTCCGGGGATGCTCGTGGGCAGCCTGGTGGCTCTCGGGAGGTGGTGCTTGGGGCAAAAGAGAGAGGGAATCGAGGGGATCTTATAGCAAGAATCGGCGACGTAAATGAGTGAGTAAATCGCTGGGAATCAATCCAATTGATTCTGCCGTTTCTCGGCTAGGTCGTGGGCGTGATTTGGGGCGAGCTGTTGCAGCGGGAGGGATGACAGGTGGGGCCCACCTGTCAGCGAGTGAGTGCGCGCGCGCGGGCGGGGACGGGCTGCTGGCGGGCTGGATTGCGTCGCGCGCGCGGTAGATAGCTAGTGGGCTTCGGCCCACTGGCTGGCCCGATTCTATTTTTCCTTTTTGAAAATTCTTTTCTGTTTTTAAATCTTTTGAGTATAAAACAAATTCAAAACTATATTAAAACTTCTCAGAAAAATTCATAAAAATATAATTTGAAAAGCTTATGAAAAATAGATCCTTTTGACATTATTTTTGTCTAAAATAAAAATAGAATAAAAGGAACATTATTATAATTTCAAAATAACAATTTTAAAGGATATAAAGTCAATTTAAATATATTTAATTAATTAAATTCAAATTTTATGTGATTCATATGACATGTTTAATGATGATGATGCATGGATGCAAAAGTTTTAAATTTTTCTGAAAATTGGGATGTTACAAACCTAACCCCCTTAAGATGAATCTCGCCCTCGAGATTCGGATTGGCTAGCAAAAAGGTGAGGGTGGTCTTCTTTAAGGTCATCTTCTCTTTCCCAAGTTGCTTCCTCTTCTGAATGGTGATTCCACTGTACTTTACAGAATTTGATGGTCTTGGTTCGGGTGACACGTTCTGCTGTCTCCAAAATCTTTATTGGTTTTTCTTCATAAGTGAGATCACTTTCTAGTTGTACTTCCTCTAGTGGCACTGTATCTCTTAGCAGTGTTTCTGCCATTTCTGGGTGACATTTCTTCAGCTGGATGACATGAAACACACTGTGAACCGCGGAAAGTGCTTCCGGGAGTTCCATTTCATAGGCGACCTCTCCTTTGCGGGATAATACCTTGAAGGGTCCAATAAATCTAGGTGCCAACTTTCCTTTGATTCCAAATCTTTTAACTCCCCGCATAGGTGAAAGTCGGAGATAGACTCGGTCACCCACTTCATACGTGACTTCTCTCCTTTTGGAGTCTGCATAACTTTTCTGTCTGGATTGTGCTATCTTTAAACGGTCCTTAATCAACCTGACTTTTTCCTCGGCCTCCTTGATTATGTCTGGGCCGAACAGACTACGTTCCCCTACGCCACTCCACAGTAGTGGGGTGGTGCACTTTCTCCCATACAGGGCTTCAAATGGTGACATCTCTATGCTCGCTTGATAGTTGTTGTTGTAAGAGAACTCGGCATATGGAAGATTATCATCCCAGCTTGACTTATAATCTAGAGCGCATGCTCTCAGCATATCTTCTAGGATCTGATTTACTCTTTCTGTCTGTCCATCCGTCTGCGGATGAAACGCTGTACTAAACTCCAATCTAGTTCCCAGAGACTCATGTAATTGATTCCAGAAATGGGAAGTAAACTGAGTACCCCTATCCGACACAATTTTCTTGGGAACACCATGTAGACACACAATCCTCTTCATGTAGATGTCAGCTAGTTTGGCACTAGTGTATGTAGTCTTTACGGGTATAAAGTGGGATACTTTCGTCAGCCGATCGACTATAACCCATATAGAATCATACCCTGATTTAGTCCTGGGTAGACCCGTGATGAAATCCATACCAATCTGTTCCCATTTCCAATCTAGTACTGGTAACGGTTGTAGCAACCCTGCTGGTTTTTGGTGTTCCGCTTTCACACGACTGCAGACGTCACACTTTGCAATGTATTCTGCAATATCACGTTTCAAGTTGATCCACCAATACCTCTCCTTTGCATCCATATACATCTTGGTGTTACCCGGATGCATGGAATAAGGTGAGTCATGAGCTTCTTGAAGTATTAACTTCCTGAGGTCGGCATTGTCAGGAACACACATGCGTTCTTTATACCACACGGTTCCTTCTTCATCTTCTCTAAAATCTCTGGCCTTACCTTCGCTTAGGTTCTTCTTGATTTCTTTTACTGCTTTATCCTCTAACTGAGATGTCTTGATTTTGTTAAGTAGAAGAGGTTGAACTTCTAAGGATGCTATGAATCCTTCAGGTACCACCTCTAATCGAAGGTCCTTAAACCCCTTACAAAGGTCTTCCGGCAATTCCCCTGCCGTGAGTCCGTTTACATAAGTCTTACGGCTCAAGGCATCAGCCACTACGTTGGCTTTCCCTGGGTGGTACTGTAGACTTAAATCATAGTCTTTGATCAATTCTAACCATCTCCTTTGACGCATGTTTAATTCCTTCTGAGTAAAGAAATACTTGAGGCTTTTATGATCCGTAAAAACTTCACATCTCTTTCCCCATAAATATGGCCTCCATATCTTTAGCGCATGCACCACAAAAGCTAACTCTAAATCATGAGTGGGGTAGTTTACTTCATGATTTTTGAGTTGTCTTGAGGCGTAAGACACTACTTTGCCTTCTTGCATCAATACGCTTCCTAGGCCGCGATATGAAGCGTCGCAATAAACCTGGAAGTCTTTCTCTAGATCCGGTAAGCATAATACTGGTGCCGACACCAAGCGCTTCTTTAATTCCTGAAAACTGATCTCATAAGCTTCCGTCCACTCCAATTTCTTTCCCTTCTTCAGTAGTTCAGTCAAGGCCTTGGCAATCTTGGAGAAGTTTTCAATGAATCTCCGGTAGTACCCTGCCAGTCCTAGAAAACTGCGGATTTCTCCCACATTTTTGGGCGATTCCCAATTTGTCACAGCAGCAACTTTTTCAGGGTCCACTGCTATCCCATCTTTAGACACCAGGTGTCCTAGAAATCCTACTTGTTTTAACCAGAATTCACACTTGTTGAACTTAGCATATAATTTATGCTCTCGGAGCCTTTGCAATACCAGACGTAAATGTTCTTCGTGTTCTTTGTGACTTTTGGAGTAGACTAAGATGTCATCGATGAAGACAACAACAAACTTGTCCAGAAAATCCATAAACACCTTATTCATCATATTCATGAAATAGGCTGGAGCATTGGTTAACCCAAAAGGCATTACCGTGTACTCATACGATCCATATCTTGTAACGAAAGCAGTCTTGGGTATATCCATCTCTCTGACTTTCATCTGAAAGTACCCTGATCTGAGATCGATCTTGGAGAAGACGACAGCCCCTTCTAGTTGATCGAACAGTTCATTGATTTTGGGTAGCGGATACTTGTTCTTTATTGTATGCTCATTTATGTCACGGTAATCGGTGACTAATCTCTGAGTACTATCCTTCTTCTTGACAAAAAGAATCGGGGCTCCCCAGGGTGATGAACTTGGACGGATAAAGCCTTTCTGCATAAACTCTTCCAGTTGTTTCTTGAGTTCTTTCAGTTCATCAGTTGCCATTGGGTAGGGACTTTTTGCAATTGGTCCTGTCCCCGGTTTTAGTTCTATGAGGAACTCTACATCTCTATCGGGTGGCATTCTTGGTAGTTCTTCCGGAAACACGTCAGGGTATTCCTTAACTATAAGGACCTCACCGAGACTAACCCCCTTAAGAGAATTAAGCCTAACCTTCTTTAGTTCAAACTTTGATCTAAAGTTGATCTTCGAGCCTTCTGGAGTGGTGAGAGTGATGGTTCTATTTGCGCAGTCTATGATTCCTGCATAGCGGGTCATCCAATCCATCCCTATGATAACATCCAGGCCTTGTGTTTCCAGGATGATCAAGTCCGTAGGAAACTGATGCTTTCCAATCTTCAGACTCAACTGTCTACAACCAGAGGTTACTAGCATCTCTCCGCCCGGAGAGCTTACTCTAATGGGGCTTCCTATATTTTCCACTACTAACCCATGTTTGTTTACAAAAGCTCTTGAAATGAAAGAATGCGATGCTCCAGTATCAAATAAAACTAATGCTGGGCATGAATTTAGCAAGAACGTACCAATGACAACATCAGGTTCATCGTACACTTCTTCCACATTGATGTGGTTCACCTGTCCTTTCTGGAAGGGATTGGGCTTGGCAGCTTCTGCGGCCTTCTTTTCGGGGCAGTCAGTGGCGTAGTGACCCTTGTTATTGCACTTGAAGCATAGGACTTGGCTGATATCTTTCTTATATTCGGGGTTTGGGCGATGTTGTCCATTGTTGTGGCCAGCATTTCCATTTCCCTTGTGATTCCCATTGTTTCCCTTGAAACCACCACTATGGTTGTGACCATGATGTTTATGGTTGCTTCCTCCACTAGGATAGTGACCAGGTTTATAACTCTGGTTTGCATCTTGAGGGAAAGATCTCTTGAAAGAAGTCTCAGAATGGGGTTTGTGAACATTCAACTTTCTCTTCCTATTTTCAGCCTTCTTGATGTTATCCTCTAGTATGATAGCCTGATCTTGGAGAGTCTGATAATTTGGGGCGTATGCCACTGTCAAAGGGATCTTCAGCTCGTCACTCAGCCCATTTAGGAATTTTGCCTTCCTCTTTGCCTCGGTGTTAATGTCTTCAGAGGCATAACGGGAAAGGGCATGGAAATCAGCCATGTACTCCTTAAGGCTCCTGTTTCCTTGTCTCGGGTTTCTGAACTCTTCCTGCTTCAAGTTCATAATGCCCGAGGAGATATGAGCATTACGAAAACCTTCCTTGAAATTTTCCCAAGTCATGGTTTCTAGTGGGTGGGTGATTTGATAGGTTTACCACCA
Source organism: Poa annua (assembly GCA_026929855.1). Lineage (NCBI taxonomy): Eukaryota > Viridiplantae > Streptophyta > Magnoliopsida > Poales > Poaceae > Poa > Poa annua. The sequence goes on from CM049430.1 coordinate 88,990,023, forward strand.
CTGGATTGCTGGTCCTTCCAACAGATGAGTGGTGAACCTCACCTTCTCAGCGTCAGTACATTCACAAGTCACCAGATCCCTGTCCACTGAACGCAGCCAGTCGTCTGCCACAATGGGTTCAGTCGCAGTGGAGAACTTGTTCGGTCGGAGCCTCAGAAATTTGGTAAGTCTATCCACATGGGGTGGTGGTGGCGGAGGTGGGTTGTGGTTGTTGTTGTTGTTGTTGTTGTTGTTGTTGTTGTTGTTGTTGTTGTTGTTGTTGTTGTTGTTGTTGTTGTTGTTGTTGGTTGCCGCAATGAAATGGGTCATCATAGTCATTAGCTGAGCTTGAGCAGCCATCAACTGTTGTATAGCATCATTGTTGTTGTGGTCGTTGTTGTTGTTGTTGTTGTTGTTGTTGTTGTTGTTGTTATCGGGCGTACGACGGGGAGGCATTTGTGATTTGTATAGGTGAGTTTTTAGACGGAAAGGTCTAATGAGAAAGATTACCCCAACAAACAAACAACCTAAGGAACAAACAAACATCACACAACTAAAAACTTTGGATAAATCAGACATGAGAGTTTTGGAAAATAAAACGCGAGGTTCCTTGGAATACAATGGAAGGTACTGCCTTATCACAAGTTGATAGGTCAATACAAGACTAAGATAACGATGAGGTGTAAATAAATGGTAGTCTCGCTAACGAACTACTCGACCATGTCGTCTTCTTCTTCTTCAATTTCCTGAATCTCGATTCCTTCATTGTCGAGTACTTCCCTTAATTCCTTCACTTCTTTCTCCAGGGCAGAGTTCTTCTCTTGCAGTTCCATTTTCTCGGTACGAAGACGCTTGATCAAGTCACTATCAGCTTCAAACTCGACTTCATTGCTCTCGAGTTCTGCCTTATGTTCTCTGATAGTCTTGTTTTTCTCTTGAACCCTTTTCTCCTGTCTCTTGTATTTCTCCTCTTGTGAAGCAAACTTTTCTTCTTGGGCCTTAGTCACTTCCTCTTGAGATTTTATCTTTTCCTCGTTCTCCTTGAGTAAGGCACACAACTCATCGTTCTTCAGAAGTTCAGTGCGTCTATCCTCATAAAGTTTTGTGACGAGGACCTCCAACTCCTGGAAATACAGACTAAGGGGCTTTGCTTTGCCTCTATCTCCAACATCAAAGAGGTATGGTTCTCCCTCCTCGTTTCTCCTTCCAAAGAAAATGAAGTAGTGGCCCCTCAACTCTGCGCTATAGCGTCCGCAGAGACGTCCAATCAGGTCCTGCATTACGAGATTGAGTCCTTTTTCTTTGGATTCACTAACCATTTTGATTTCCAACGGGGGCTCTTCTCCGCGTCCTGGCTGAGTTGCTTTTATTCCCCAACAGCCCTCCTTGTTAAACTTCTTCAGGATGAAGCCCTTAACTTGAGGTAGCGGTAAACCTATCTTCTCGCCGATGTCGAGAAGGTAGCAGCCAAAACGGGTATCCTTGAAGTCCTCCGCAGTGGTGAAGTGGAAGCTCGTCATCCTTTAGGAAGAAAGAAAAGAATTTAAAACAAGAAATGTGTAAGGTAAGGAGGTACTAGTCATAAGTGTATTATTAAATTAGAGTCAAAACGAAGTCAAATCTCAATGTGATCAACAAATATGAACAACTCTTTGTAAATTGGATATTCACTATATTGAGAGAGACAGACACCCGGCCAGCCACTTAAGTGTGGAACAGGTATCCTGTACGCGGACATGTAAGGTTTGTTTCCAGGCCGCTTCATCTCACTATGCCGCTAGGATCCAAAAATACTTAAGTAGTTAATACTATGATCAAAAGGTTTTTCCAATCCTAAGGGCTCGAACCTACAGGCAACACAGTGCTCTGATACCATCTGTAGTGTACCTGCACCTAAAATATGGCAGATACCTGTGTATAGTGCAAATCCCTGGATCGAATCGTTTGCACACACAGTTACGATGTAATATCACAACAAAGCATCAATTTATTATAACGCTGATCCAGACTTAGAAAATATTCATTACAAATTTGCATAGCATAAAGCTAGCAGTGAACAGAGTAAACAGCGGAAAATTATTCTTCATGGAGTCCCCAATCATCATCATGTGCCACAGGCGAGCATGTTGGTTGAAGACTCGAAAACCCTTAGTAAAAACTTTCACTCATCATCAGGACAGTCTGCAATAAGATATATATTGCAACAACGTGGGTCAGAACCATTAAAATGGAATTGGCAAGTGACACTATGGTGGACACTTAGAGGAATAACTCTATGACCTATATGCTTATTTGGCTGGTGGAGCTCAAGGCTATTTTGCAGAAAGCAAGTTTTTCCCTAACTTTTTGAAAAACACTTTTCTTCTATTCGAGACATCCGTGGCATGAAATCCACTGTCTCATTCTACCCTTGTTCACCCATCAAGTTTTTAATTTATAAGTTGGAATGGTGGAATCCTCCGTTGACATCCTCGTTCAGCTGCTCATTTGTCCGTTTCCGGGGACACGGCTAAGTACTTAGATTTTAACTCTGCAGAGGTTGTGCACGTTCACCATTGTACCCATTCAACCCAAATTACCCTTTACACACCATTTGTGAGAAGGAAAGGAAAGAATGAGACGAGATCTTTCAGAAGCATTTTCCCTCCCACTCTGGCCTGACGCGCTCCACCTACAAATCCTCTACCACCACCTGTCAGGCCGGGGAGAGTCCACGCAGCTTAGTTGATCAAGCCAGAGCCCATATTGGCAATGGCTGCACGAGAAGCAATCTTCACTTGGAGTTCTTCAGATTCCTTTGCTCCTGGGTGGCCATCCACAAGTGAATATTCCACAGGTAAATCCCCTCGGAACAACACAAAACTCATACAGCCAAGCAACCAAATTCCACCCAGGTGTTTGATTAAAACTTAGTAGACTTTATCCTTTTCATCAAAATAGTTTTTGCATAGCATCACTATTCTACTAAGTAATTTCATAGGAACCTAGACACAAGAATAAAGAGATCTATCATGGCTTGCATAGCAATGCTATCCTAAAGATGCTTATAGAAAATACTCTACTCATGCATAGAAATAATAGGACTTCTATGGGGGTGTGCCACTTGCCTTGGCAATCGGGAGTGCAGCAGTTACAGTTGCAAAGATTCTCGTTTCCCTCCGAATAGTCTAACAAAGAAATAAAGAGCCACACATAAACACACAAGCAAAGGTTCATACAAAGAAGATATATGCTATGCATGAGATGAGATGCAACAATTTATTTCCAACGTTTAGAAACTAATAAAAATATCCCTTTGGATTTTCATGATATATGCATGAATAAATTTTTGATTTGTTTCTATTATTTAGTCATGAATAAAGGGTTAATGACAAGGACTTTAGTTCACTTAAATAAAATTTCGAAATTAAATTTTGTAAAAATGACATTTGGGTAGAGGGCTTCTAAAAAAGTTGTTAGCAATTTGATTTACTCAAAAATAAATTTTCTAACTAAAGTTATGTCAAAAACGCTTAAACTACTCTCAAAAATATTTGAAAATTTTGTGTGTGTCAAAACAGAAAACAAATGATTCCAAGGTGTTCTACTGGTTCCAAGGATCTCAAATATATAAAAATATTTAAATTTGGATAAACAGATAAAAAGTAGTGATAAAACCAGTATGCAGGGTGTTTTCTGCAAAACTGCCAAATTAAATAAAATGGAAAAAAGGAAATTACACGTCAACGCTGACTGGGCGCTGACTAGGCGTGCTGACGTGTTTAAGTGATTTGATCTGGGCTGTCAGATCTGGATCTGGCGGTCCAGATCAACCGTACCGTTTCGTTTAAAAAGATCTAATCCTAACCGTAGGATCGAGATCGTACGGTCTACACGCGTTGACCAACAACGGGCGGCGCTAGGTCCCCGGAGGACCTCGCCGGAGCAGCGCGCGCGGCGGCGACACGCACGGCATCGCACGTTCTAGACGTTCTACTGCGTTCCGAGACATGTGGGTCATACCTACGGGTAGAGGGCGTCGAGGCGACGTTGTTGGCGAAGTGGTGGAGGTCGTAGCTCTTCCTGCCTCCTCTGGTTGCTCGACGGAGATGCGCACGGCGGAGGTTCTCGTCGGTGAGCACGGACACGGAGTTTGGCTGTGAAAGAACACCCGAGACCTTGTCACCACGGTGCGCAAAGATAAAATGAAACGATTGGGAGTGAAGAGAGGGCGCGAGGAGGTCGCAGCTCACCGGAGTTCGTTGAATTTGCCGTCGGCAACGGCGGAGCTCCGGGGATGCTCGTGGGCAGCCTGGTGGCTCTCGGGAGGTGGTGCTTGGGGCAAAAGAGAGAGGGAATCGAGGGGATCTTATAGCAAGAATCGGCGACGTAAATGAGTGAGTAAATCGCCGGGAATCAATCGAATTGATTCTGCCGTTTCTCGACTAGGTCGTCGGCGTGATTTGGGGCGAGCCGTTGCAGCGGGAGGGATGACAGGTGGGGCCCACCTGTCAGCGAGTGAGTGCGCGCGCGCGGGCGGGGACGGGCTGCTGGCGGGCTGGATCGCGTCGCGCGCGCGGTAGATAGCTAGTGGGCTTCGGCCCACTGGCTGGCCCGATTCTATTTTTCCTTTTCGAAAATTCTTTTCTGTTTTTAAATCTTTTGAGTATAAAACAAATTCAAAACTATATTAAAACTTCTCAGAAAAATTCATAAAAATATAATTTGAAAAGCTTATGAAAAATAGATCCTTTTGACTTTATTTTTGTCTAAAATAAAAATAGAATAAAAGGAACATTATTATAATTTCAAAATAACAATTTAAAGGATATAAAGTCAATTTAAATATATTTAATTAATTAAATTCAAATTTTATGTGATTCATATGACATGTTTAATGATGATGATGCATGGATGCAAAAGTTTTAAATTTTTCTGAAAATTGGGATGTTACAGCCGCCTTCTACCGCGCCCGCGAAGATCGCATCTGCCGCACCCGCGAAAATCGCATCTACCATGCCCGCGAAGATCGCATCTGCCGCACCCGTGAAGATTGCATCCGTCGCACCCGCAAAGATCGCTCCTGTCGCGCCCGGGAAGATCGCATATGCGACGACTGCATCGACAACCTCAACAACGGCCGCGCGGATCGAGTCTACTACACCAATCTCGATCGCACGGTCGGTCAAATCAAGATCTACCTCAACTACTGCACCCGCGTGGACGACCAAGGACTTGCGGCTGACAGCTACGTCGCGCGCGTCTTCGTCTTCATGGGGTTGCCAAGTTTACCCCAAGCCAATCGCACTCGCTCTGGCGGCTGCGAAACCTCCGAACACGTTGACGATCGCAAGGAGGCGAAACAACGACTGCGCCGCGCATAATGTTGCCTCAATTTTTGATCCCGAGCAAGGCTTGGACGACGGAAGCAGCAGTGGCAGCACAAACACACCGACCCAAGTCTACCCCAAGCAATGCTTCATGGCGGGCACAGCGCCACCCGAGGATAACGAAGAACCCGCATACCCACTAGAGGTGGTCATGCCGGACCAGACTAAACTCGTCATCACACGGGACATGGGAATCCAAGCCATGAAGCATGTCTACGAGGGCACGTTCCCTCCACCCGACGCACCTAGAGAGGATCACCTGGCGGTCCAGTACTTGCTACGCAAGGAAGGCGAACGACTCCGCGCCGAAAAAGCCGAGTTACTCCGGCGCAAGAGGGACGCAGATGCATCGAGTGCCAGGCGAGCTGCCCTCTCCTTTACCTCCTCCATGGAAGTTAACCAAGGAGCACGGCGAAACAGAGCCCGCGTTCCCCTCCTGACAGACGCCGACCGAACCAGGGTCACCCGCAACCTCGAGTCGTCCTTCGTCACCGAGGATGAGAACGGGATACCTGTCCCAAAGACGGCGAACGCCGCCCTGATCTCAGTCGAGACATACCTCCGGCTCACGCAGCCACCAGAGGGGGACGCACGTTCCCTGCTCCACAGACAGCAAATCGCCTCCATAAAGGCGATCGAAGAAGATCTAGCGGCCAGGTACCACGCAACCGAGCGCGCGAGCCAGCAACCTCGGAGGTCCCAGCAGCACAGCGACAACCAATCAAGGACTTTCGCGACGTCATCACGCAGAAGACGGTGGACCGCAACCGCAAAGAACGTTCGGCTGGAGCTGCGAACCTAGACGACCAGGCCGACCGTGACTTCGAGCCATGTGGGGCTGCATGCTTCAGCTTCAACATCCGCGACACCCGCATGCCTAGGGGCTTCAAGCTGACAGCAGGCACCCCAAAGTACGACGGGAAGCAAGATCCACGACTGTGGCTCAGGGACTACCTCATCGCCTGCACCTGCCAAGGCGGGACGTCGACTACGGCAATGTAGTACATCCAGCTTATGCTGACGGATTCGGCGCGCGGGTGGCTCACAAGCCAACCCAAGGACTCTTTCCGAACATGGGAAGAATTCCAGGATAATTTTATAAAAGGTTTATCGGGAACATTCGCAAGGCCAACGACCTACATCGAGTTGCAGGCCTGCAAGCAAGGAAAGGATGAGTTGCTCCGCTCCTACATCCAGCGGTGGACACTCCTCCGCAACACCATGGAACCCGTCTCAGAAGACCGGGTGATGGACGCCTTCATGCACAACGTTGCTCGCAGCGACCTCCGCGAGGAATTTGGTAGGCTTCAGCCGAAAACCACAATAGAGCTCATGAAGACAGCCAACCAGTGGGCCGAAGGAGAGGACTACGTCCGCGATACTTCCCCCAAGAAAGAGGTCGAAACAAGCAACTGGCGTGAGGCACGTCAAAAGAAGAAGCCACGTTACACCCACGACACAATCGAGCTAGTAGCGGCGGGATATGAAACCCCCCGTGATGACAAACGCGACAACAGTCGACATTACGATCAAGGTCGACAGTCCAGCTCGAGTCAGTACAACCGTGGCAGCAGTAGCATTAGCCACAATGACGGAGGCCAGAAACGCGAGTGGAAGCGCCCGCTAACCCCGGCAGAGGAGCTGATGCAACCTTGTAAGCATCACTCGTTCCGCAACCCGGAGACACGCAAGTGGGGTTCCAGCCATCTGCTGAACGATTGTCGCAAAGCACGGAAGATATACCAATCCATGCAGCAAATCATCACTCCAGTGCAAGCAATACAGGCAGCTCCGCAGCTAACCATGCAGGCGGCACCCGCAAACAACAACCAGGTACAGGCGGCCGGAGCATTCCCCCAGCCGCAGCAACAGCGACAGCAACAAGGTCAGTCGGCAGCAACCGACACGTATCCACCCGCACGGGGGCAACTGAACATGATCCAGAAGGGACCCCCCTGAACAGGCGCCAAAAGCTCATCATCCGCCAAGTACTTCAGGCCATCAACAGCCCGTGCGCAGTACCAGACTACCTGCGCGGGTCAGAGACACCCATCACGTTTTCCAGGGCAGATCACCCATCCGAGGTAACCCGACCCGCACACGCCGCACTCGTGATTGAGGCCCTGATCGGCGACTACAGCTTGAAGAAGGTGTTCATGGACGGAGGCAGCGGCATCAACATCATATTCGCCGACACCCTGAGAAGAATGAACAGGTCGACAGAGAAATTGCCGGAATCGGAAACCACTTTCCACGGCATAGTACCAGGGCAAGCAATCACGCCCATGGGAACAATCACGCTCGACGTCATCCTCGGCACACCCGAGCACTTCAGGAAGGAGTCGATCGATTTCGAAGTCGTCGACTGGAAGTCGTAGTACCACGCCATACTCGGACGCCCAACTTTTGCCAGGTTCATGGCAGTACCCCACTACGCCTACATGATGGTCAAGTTGCCCGGACCAAAAGGAGTAATCACCGTACGCGGCAACTTCGGGCTCTCCAATAGCTGTGATCGCGAGTTCGCCAAGATTTCTGAGTTCTTCGGGGTCGAGGAGCACTTCAAGGCCATATCAGCCGACAACGACAAGACCATCTTTCCATCACGCAAGAAGCCAGCTAAGGACGCAACATTCAACACGAACGACGACACCGTCACCCACCAAGTCCATCCGACTGATAGCAGAAAGACGGTCAAGGTTTCATCAAGTCTGACCCCCGCATAGGAAAGCGCGCTCGTCGAGTTCCTACGTGAGAACTGGAAGATCTTTGCATGGCAACCTTCTGACATGCCAGGAATACCCAGGGAACTCGCCGAGCACTCTCTAAAGGTCCACAAGGACGCAAGACCAGTCAAGCAATCCATGCGACGCTTCTCAGGACCCAAGCGAGACGCAATCACCATGGAAGTCGACAGATTACTGCACGCCAAGTTCATCCGAGAGATCAAGGACTCGGACTGGGTCGCCAACCAAGTCCTAGTGGAGAAAAAGAAGACGAAAAAACTACGCATGTGCGTTGACTTCACTGCAGTCAACAAGTGCTGCCCCAAGGATCACTTCCCGCTCCCGCGGATAGACCAGATCATCGAATCGACAGCAGGCTGCGAGCGCCTGTCCTTCCTGGACGCCTACTCAGGTTACCAGCAGATCAGGCTGAAAGTCGAGGACGAAGAAAAGACGGCCTTCATCACACCCGACGGCGTCTTTTGCTACCAGACGATGCCGTTCGGGTTAAAGAACGCGGGTGCCACGTACCCGCGGACAATGCAGGTGTGCCTCAAAGGGCTCATCGGGCAGATCGTCCAAGTCTACGTCGATGACATCGTCGTCACGACCCGAAAGGAGGATACCTTAGTCGACGACCTCCGCAAGGTCTTCGCTGCACTCGATGTGTACCAGATCAAGCTCAACCCAGAGAAGTGCGTATTCGGCGTGCCAGCCGAAGAGCTACTAGGGTACCTCGTATCTGCAAGAGGAATCGAAGCGAACCCCGAAAAGGTGCAGAACATTCTCACAATGCCAGCACCAACCAAGCTCCGTGAGGTGCAGCGATTAGCCGTCCGAGTCGCAGCTCTCAGCCGGTTCATTAGTAAGTTGGGAGAGAAAGCTTTACCTTTCTAGCAACTGATGAAGAAGACGGACAAGTTCGAGTGGACACAGGAGGCGCAGGATGCGTTCGACCATCTCAAGAAAACCCTGACGACCTCCCCAGTCCTAGTAGCACCGCTGGAAAACGAGCCGCTATACTTATACGTCTCAGCAACAAACAGGGTGGTGAGCACGGTACTCGTAGTCGAGCGGGAAGAAGAAGGGCACAGCCATCCGGTGCAAAGGCCCGTCTACTACCTCAGCGAAGTCCTCACCTTGTCCAAGCAGAACTACCCGCACTACCACAAGCTGGCGTATGGAGTTTTCATGACCTCCAGGAAGGTCGTCCACTACTTCTCCGAGCACCCGATCACGGTGGTAAGCTCCTCTGGACTAGCAGACATTCTCACAAACCAACGCGCGACAGGACGAGTTGCCAAGTGGGTTGTCGAACTAGGACCATGGGGGCTGAAGTATGCTCACCCAAAGTCCATCAAGGCCCAAGTCCTCCCAGAATTCACCACCGAGTGGATAGAAGCTCAGCTACCAAACGTCCCCGACTTGTCCAACGCATGGACTCGATGGCTCCAAGAAATTCAAGTCAGCCGGGGCAGGAGTTGTGCTCATCTCCCCCAAGGGTGACAAGCTGAAGTATGTCCTACAGATGGACTTTCCGACGCCATCCAACAACGAAGCCGAGTACGAGGCCCTGATCCACGGCATGAAGATGGCCAAGAACTGCGGCGCCACGCACCTCATGATATACGGCGACTACTACCTGGTGGTACAGCAAACCAAAGTCCTGCGACGCCATCGCCGACAACATGATCGCCTACCGAGACCTATACAACCAGATGGAAGGCAACTTTGACGGCTGCGAGTTTTGTCGTGGTATCGACATAATTGATAGGAGACGGGGGGTCCTCTAGCCTACGTATGGATTGTGGGGAAGAAGGTTGGTGTCGTCAAGGACGGGATTGAACACGGCGAGTTTACCCAGCTTCGGATCCCACAGCGGTGACGAGATCCTACGTGCTGCTATAATTCACTATGAGGCAATAGCCGTGAACAGGTTACAATGGGTATGATGCCTATTGAAGCGTCTGCCCTAAAGGCTCCCTGGTGGCCGGCTTATATAGGCGGCCAGACCCCAGGGTACAAGGTAAGTACTTGTCCGGCAAGTAAACAGAGTTCTAGACCTAGCCGGTTTAGTTGCCGCCTTCCGTCTTAGGCTTGGTGGCTTGATGGGCTTCGGCCTTCCGCCTTCCTTGGACCGTCCGCCTACTTCCTCGTACGTCAGCTATCTGGGCCGCCCGGCAGGCTTCGGCCTTACCACCTTGGGCCACCCTGGACTAGCCGGATTGATCCATGTTGGTTATACCCCTAGTTGATATATCCCCAACATTAGCCCCCAGAAAGGTTGAAGTTCTCCAGGCGCCGGCTTCTTCTTGATTCTTCATCTGCCAAAGTTGGCGGCTGCAGGACTTGAACCATTCTGAAAATCAACGAGGCATGCGTGTCTTGATATTGACATGCGGCCGCCTTTATCCATCATGGGAAAAGACGGCTGCTCGGCAATCTTGCCGAGCATCCTTCTTGGCGGTCTCCACCTAGCCAGCTCACGACAGTTTGAAAACAGTCTAGGCGGGAATCTCGCCATTATCACAAATTGCGGGAAAAGAGGAGGCGTGGAGATCGTGCAATCGTGTGCTGCAACGGATGCTGGACACATGTCCGACTAAAAAACGCCGTTGCAGAGGGAGCAACGCCTGGCCCTATAAGTAGGTAGCCAAACGGTCCATTTTCACCACCCAGCCTTTGCTCTCCGTGCACTCTTGCCTCTTCCACTTCTCCGCTTCTTGCCTCCGAGAGAGCTCCGGCGAACTCCTCTCCTCCGACGACCTCTCCTTGCGGCGATGTCCACCGGCCCGACTCTTTCGACGGCGTCGAGCGGTCCGGCGACCGAGACCGCGCCCGCGGCGGCGATGGGCGGCGCGATAACCTGTCCCGCGGCGGCGGCGACGGGCAATGTCGCCACCATCGCCCCTCGGACTTCCACCGCGCGCGCGCCAGCGGCGGGTCCTTCGGCTCCTCCACCAGCCACCGCGATGATGACGACGGTGGGCGCCCCCGTCGACGAGGAGAGGAAGCGGCGGACCTCGGGTCCCGCTACTGGCTCCCTTCCATAGTCGACGAAGACGCCCTCCAAGATTTGGAGGCTGTTGGCTACCTCCCCACTCGGGAAGATTGCCGGTGGAGGGCCGCCTATGGAGACGTCATCCCGGCCCCGAGAGCCGGGGAACGGGTAATCCTCACCTCCCATCTAGTTAGGGGAATGGCGCTTCCGCCTTCCGCCTTCTTTAGCGAGGTTCTAGATCACTATGGGCTCCAGCCCCACAATATAGCACCCAATAGCATATTAGTCCTAGCCGGCTTCACAGCTCTGTTCGAATACTACCTAGGTATTAGGCCTAGTTTAGACTTCTTCAGATATTGCTTCCGTTGCCGGCGACAGACGGTGCCGGACGGCGGGCTGGCAACCTGCGGCAGCGTCACCTTCAACTGCCGCCAGGGCCGCCAATGGTATCCTAAGATACCATACCTTGAGTCCGTCAAGGGATGGACCTCCACATTCTTCTACTGCCAAGATATGGCAGCTCCGGGCCGCCAAGTCGGCATCCCGGAATTCGTCAACGCGCCACCTATGCCTCGGCCATGCTGGGACGAGGCAGTGCCCAAGTTGACGGAGGAACTCCACCTTATTCAGAGGCGGATTGAATTCCTCACGCGGACGATGGCTCCCCCTCTGCTGGATGGGGTCGACACCGTCATCTGCTGGCTCGGCCGGCAGATCCTCCCCCTGCGGTACAGCCCGCACAAGATGTGTCAGTATTCGCCTACTGACACGGCCTCTCTTCGCGTGAGCGAAGAGATGTTGCCGGTTGCCGACCTGGCGTTCCGGCTCCGCAGCCTTGTCAAGGCGGGGCTGGTGAAGGCGGTGGAGGGCGTGCCCATGCACACCCACGACAACCCTCCCCTCGAGGTAAATATCTTCTTCCTTGCCCCTTGTTTGATAGCTTCGCCGGCTAAAATTGAGCTCCATTAAACTTGTCTTCTTTTCCAGATCTCCGCCTTGGGGGAGGATGACCTGGCTCCCGACTTCTACGAGTCGGAAGCCGGGAAGACGAAGAAGCGCAAGGCGTCCGGCGCCGCTTCCTCCACGGTGAACGCCGAGAGGAAGAAACAGATCGCATCGGCTACCGAGCCGGCTCTCGCTAACCTTGGCGAGAACGTGGGGATTAATATCCCCCGAAGATACTCAATTTTGCCTTTGATAGACGACAAACCTTTTGAATACTGGCACCCAATTGACGGTGCTTGCTTTTATTGACAGGGAAAGGGTCGCAACCTCCCGGTTGACGACCAGGCTTCTTGGCAAAGGTAAGCGGCCACAAGGCAGCTCGCCGGCTACCGTGCCGCCAACTCCTCAGCTCCACGCCGGCAGCTTTATGGGCGACGCTCGTCGTCAGCCCCCGGCTCGGGCTTCAGTCGCTCCGCCAAGGGCCCCTTCCGCCGACCGCGCGCCCAAAACTCCCCTACTGCTGGCTGAGGCTACGGCCGATGATGCCGCTCAATCGCGCGCCGCCAATGAAGGGTTGCTGGAGTCGACTGCCGGCGGGTCTCGGAGGGCAGCCCCGACTGCGGGAGGCGGCAAGGTTAGGGACCCTTGGTCTACCTTTAAGTAGGCCAAGGAGTCAACTTTGGCTTTCGCCAACTTCGCCTCGCAAGCCTTTGCCGACTTGGAGGGCGACCTATCTGTAAGTTATTACCACTCCAGCATATACATAGTCTTTCCCCCGAGCACTTAGATGGCAAGTCAAAAATAAAAGAATTATTGACTGCCGGCTTAGTGGTTACTCGACAATATGTTTTATGCCTTTGTTTGTCCTGCAGGGCCTTGTGCCCGCCAACGTCGAGCTCCTCTCCTCCCGGGTCGAGATAAACCAGCGGTGCCGCGACCTGAAGAAGGACTGCGAGGCCAAGGACCTGCGGATTGCCGAGTTGGAGGCGGCCCGCAAAAAAGATGAAGGTAGGGTTAATCCTCCTCGCCTTCAACTATACTTTCGACTTATGTTGCCGTCAATCATTTAGTTAGCGAATCCATATTTGTAGAACTGCTAGACCACGCCCAGGATATTCTGAAGGCGTCCACTGATATGCAAGCTCTTATGAATGAAGCTTCTGACTTGGCGGCCGCCAACTTGGAGTTGAAGGAGGCTCATCTGAAGGAGATGGAGGCCCAGCAACTCAAGTTTGCGCAGGAATCTAGCCAGCTCACTGGTGAGCTGGAAAGCCTGCGCAACAAGTTGGCGGAGGCGGAGAAGACGGCTGCCGAAGAAATCTCCAAGCAGACTTCTCGCGCCCAAACTGCTGAGGCTGCGCTGGCAACTCACATGATTGAGCTGTCCGCTTTCCATAACTCGGTCCTTGGTAATTTCTTACTCCTTATTTGATTTTGCCATTTTGCTTTAGCCTGAGCCGAACTAATGGCTTCATTTTTGATACAGTTCCCGCCGGTTTAGGCGATGACAAGGTTGTCAGCCCCCGCCTGGATCGCCTTGCGCGTCTAGGCGAGCTGATTACCGAGACTTTGGCGGCGTCCAAGCGGTTTGCCGCCAAGTTCTTCACTTCCTCCGGCAGCCAGGAACCGACCGAGTTCAGCGACGTGCCCGCTATCTTGGAGCAGGCGACCAAACTGCACAAGAGCTCGCTGAAGTCGGCGGCGCGGGGTGGTGCCAAGACCGCGCTTGGGTTATTCATGGCGCACTACCCCGAGGCGGAGATAGAAGCCGTCACCGAAGGCATGCCGTCAACGTATGAAGACGGCAGCGAGGTTGAGCCGGCCGCTGTTCTGGACAGCGTTGCCGGCTACGCCACGCGTGTTGCCGATATGGTCGACACTTCAATCTTCTACCGGCGCCATCCTGTGCCTGGCGGAGAGGGAGCTGAAGCTGCCGGCGCGGCCGAGGCGGAGGGGAGTGATAGTTCCGGGGCTGAGGTTGTCAGCCCCCAAGCCTGATGTAGATGCTCCCCCGAGCCATATCTTTTCTGTCCTTGCCTCCTATTAGCCTTACTTGTCGGCTCCTGAAACAATGCAACATTGACTTGTAATATTTGTATATACTTTTGCTGCTGCTTTGTTAAGCGGAAACTAGCTGACAAGTTTTATTTTGTCTTTATTTATATGGTCCGCCTTAATTTTACCCTGACTTATATGTTTGACTTCTTCTATGTTGACGAAACCTCAGACGGTAACTTTAGCTGAAACAACCAGGGTTAAACCATGGGTTTAGAATCAGAGACCAAAGCCAACATGTTGGTGTCAAAGACATATTACTAGGCGAACCGCATATAAGTAATCAAAGGTAAAGGAATTAGGCGGCGCAAAAAAATTATTTTTGCTTTGGGTTGGCTCGAAAGCTGCAAGTATCTACCAGTTTGAACCTTTGCACGGAGCTAGAAAATAGGTAACTTAGATACATAGGGGAAATATGATTGCAAGAAAAGACAAAAGATGGCATGCTTCTCAACACAGATGAGGAACCATAGACTTTTATTTCATAATCATATTTAACTCATTACAATTATAAATTGCTAAGTGTAGAAAGGACGTAGCTGCTCAATATTCCAAGGCCGTCTTGTTTGCTCGAACGGATCGTCAATGCCTTTTTTGCGCTTGGTTCCCCTTTTTCCTGCCGCCTTCTTGCACATTTTCTTTTCGTCTTCGTCGCGGATGTCGGCCAGGTAGTAGGAACCATTGAGCAGCGCCTTTGTGACTATAAACGGTCCTTCCCATGGCGGGGATAACTTGTGCAGGCCTTTTCTGTCTTGAATTAGGCGGAGAACCAGGTCACCTGTTCTGAAGCTTCGCTTCCGCACTCTCCGGCTATGATAGCGGCGAAGTTGTTGCTGGTACAAGGCGGAGCGATGGAGAGCGACGTCTCTTTCTTCGTCTAGCAGGTCTAGGCTATCCTGTCTTGCACCTTCTACGTCTTGCTCGATGTAGGCTTGAACTCTTGGGGAATCGTACTTCATGTTGGTAGGTAGCACTGCCTCAGCGCCATATACTAAGAAGAAAGGAGTGTAGCCGGTAGACCTGTTTGGCGTTGTGCGCATGAAGGAGATATGCCCTAGAGGCAAATAAATAAGTAATATTTATTGCATTATCTCATAAGTTTATAATAGGTTTATGTATTATGCTATAACTGTATTAATCGGAATTATTAATACACGTGTGATACATAGACAACCAGGTCCCTAGCAAGCCTCTATATGAGCTAGTCCATTGGGCAATAGTTGATCGAGATTCCCGATCAAGGACAATGACGTCGGTTGACAATGGGGTCATCTTGTTAGTAGAATAAGGTGATGGACATACGCAAAGTATTGCAATAAGATCGTATTACGATGTTTGTCATTTGCAATAGATAAGAGTATGATAGCTTATTCCTTAGACCGTGAGACCGTACTTATTGTTGCTTCGTAGGAGTGCTTTGAGAGCATCAAACGTTGTGTCTTATATAGCATGACAATAACGGTGTCCATCTTGGGTATTCCGAAAGAGCATCGAGACGTAAGGATCAAGAGCGGGATTTGTTCATTCTAGTAATGGAAAGATACTCTAGGCCCACTCGGTGATATTGCATCTATATAGCTGCGCAGCTTATGACTAGGTCATGGAGATGTAATATTGCAGACGAGTTAATAACCTTCGTCGGTAACGAGATACAGCAAAGGCATCGGTGTGTCTACGATCATATCTCGGACAAGGTAGTATCGCAGAGACAAAGGGAATGAATATCATACTTATGGTTCAACGACGATATTCGTGGAATGCACAGGGGTCGTCATATATTTCCAGGTATCCCTGACGATCATTGGTGAGCGGAGTGTCTCGACCATGTCTGGAATGTTCCCGAACCGTAGCGTAACAAACTTAAGGTCTTAGCGACGCTAGGAGATAGGTTCTGGAATTTTATAGGTTTTTATTGGAGAGAGAAAATTGATCCGGAAAGAGTTCCGGTGGTCCGGAAGGAGTTCCGGGGAGCTATGGAATGGTTCCGAGAATGTCCGAAAGTTGTTCGGGTGGTTCCGAAATAGTTTCGGAGTCATGGGATATTGAATTATATATAAATATATTAATTATGAATTAATGGGATTTTTATATTAATTTAATATTAATTAAATAAAGGAAAAAGGGGGCTCCCACCTAAATGGGCCCTAAGAGGGCCAATGAGGGGGAAACCGCACCCCACAAGGAAGGGGAAGGCTGGGCCTCCTAGTCCAACTCGGACTAGGATTTGGAGGGCCCATGGGGGGTTCGTCCGAACCCCCCCTCCCCTCTCCTCCTTTAGTCCCACATGGGGGAGCCAAGGGGGTTGGCACACCCCCTTCCCCCTTTATATAGCAAGGCATATTAATTGATTTAATTCATAGGAAATTCAATTAATTCCCAATTTCTCTCTCGATCTCGTGGTTCCCAAGTCGGAGCCGCGCCGAGCTGAGGAAAGGGGTCTCTCTCCACCTAAGCCATACCGCAGAGCGCCGTTGCTCTGCGGGATTCCAGATAAGATCTACTCCTGTGATTTCAGCTGGATCTGAATGACCGGGAGTTGTCGCTAGGCTCCGTATGTTTGCGAGTGCTCGGAGGCTACTCTTTTGAGGAGCTTGGGCGACGTCGTCTCGCCCCCTGCAGCCGCCACGCCTCCCCCCCTCTGCTGCCGGCGCACCAGCCCCGGTGCTGGCGCTCTGCCTTCTTCCGCCCGACGCCCGTCGACGCAGATCATCGTCGACACCCCGGCGTCATCGACTTCGACATCGCGGCAAGTTCTTCGCGACCTCGAGGTCGGCTACGTACGACTTCATCGTCAACGCTTGTGCGGGAGCGTAATCCCCGCTATCGGTCTACATGGAGGTAATGTAACCCGTTCCGCCACCGTTATCGCATGTACTAGATAGATAGATCCTGGCTAGTTAGGGTTTCGAACGCTAGAAAATTATTGTTTTCTGCACCGTAACCCCTTCAGTGGTATCAGAGCCGATCTATGCGTAGTACTGCTGGTACGGTTAGAACTCATGTTGAATGAGGGCGTCTTTCTTATATTTGCTACCCTCTAGCGTGCACTTGCGATGCCTTCGGTATTGAGTTGATGAAGCGGCCCGGACCGACTTTACGCGTACGCTTACGCGAGACTGGTTCCACTACTGACATACGGCTTGCACCGTATCTGTGGCTGGCGGGTGTCTGTTTCTCTCTCTCTAGTCGGCAAAGCATTTTCAATGGAGGGCCCGAAAGGGATGCTTAAACATGCAATTATACGATCGACGTTGTGGTACAAAGTTCGTAGGTAGGGAAGCGATTCTCTTACGAATAAGCCTATTTTCCACGTAAAACTTGCAAAACTAAATAAAGCTAGAGGCGTCTAACTTTGTTTTGCAGAGGCGTTATTTTATGTGACATGGTTACGGTAAGTTTTGATATTACTCGTACTGTCGGAGGCAATGGAGGGCTCTGTAGACTCGGAGCCATGTCGGGGCGCCGGGGGCCAGGCACATGGCGCCATGAAGGTCCAGGCGCATCGACCATGTCACATCGCACTTTATTGCATCATTATTGTGTGCTGTTGTGTGTGCATCCTATTGATTGCTTATATGCTAGATATACAACGGTAGCATCATGAATAGGATGATCCCTAACAAAATACCAAAATTGTGTTCTCCCTCGTTGCGCACCACCAAGAAAGTTCTACGTTATGAGGCAGGCCGTGATGATCGGGTGTCACACATCTCGTCGTTCACATACAGTGGGTGTAAGCCATGTTGCACGCGCAGGGTCTTCGAGGTTTGATTGACGAGCCTAGCATACTCAGAGGTATGGCCTCGGAACACGGGAAGATCGAAAGATCGAGCACGAGTCATAGAGTTGTTATGATCGACATTTTATGTCCACCTTTGAAGCTGTGCTGCCGGCCGTGATGATCGGGGGTAGTGTGGTGGATGAGGGTCGTGTTATCGCCATTATTATTTTAGGGATAATAATCTTGGTGAGGTGTGTTTTTGATAATGAGATTATAGAACTAAAACTCACCTACATTTTATAAACTTAACCTTACCTCTTTTTGCGATCATATCTGTAGACTACGCAACTATACTTCGGTTACTTCCTCAAGAGCCCGGATGCTACATTAGAAGCCGACGGGTCCAACTTCATCAGATGGTACAGGGGTTTTAGAAACATTCTCGAACACAACAACATTCTATATGTTCTCGATGAACCGGTAGGAGAAGGACCAGGAGATTCTGCTAGCGAGGAGGAGGAAGATGATTTCCGTAGGCGTCGAGACATATTCATTGAAGTGGAGATCACCATGACCGTATGCCTGGCACCCGAGTTGAAAGAGTTGTTTCGACGCAAGGAGCCAAGCGTCATGATGGATGCGATAAAGACGCATTTCGGGGATGAATTAAAGCGTGAGCAATTCAGGCAGCTTAGAATGTTCCAGACCGTTCACATGGAGGAGCATACCTGTCTGAAGACACATTTGAAGAGATTGTATGACATCTACTTCCAGCTGACGATGGTCTTCGATTACTGGATGGCAGATTCCTGTGCCATTCGGACTGCCCTGATATCTCTACCTCCTAGCTATGAGAAGCATGTACGTAAGTACATTTTGAAAGCCGACGATATGAACTTCTACGTATTCATACGTGAGTTCCAGTCTCTGAAGGTTGATTCCATCGAAGGAGAGATCTTTGATGCTACAGGTATATATTTGATATATGCAGAATTATGAATTCGCCCATGGAATATGATGAAATTTTTGATAATTGCTCTGTTTGTGAAACAGGTCCTGATTATCACGTATATGCGGCGCAGTTTGATGTGACCTGGCGCTGAAGCTGGTAGTCAAGGAGTTGATGGCCTTTTGGTGTTCACGTCCTCAAGTTATCATAGTTATCATTAATAGTTTTTGATACGATATTTTGTAATAGTGAGCGAGTGTGTGTGTCTTGATTGTTGCAAGACAAAGTTATTCATGTAATAAGACAAGTTCAGTTGTTTTATATTATGGAACAAGTCAGTTGTTTTATCTTATGAATAAAGTTTCCACATCTCAGTTACATTGATTGTATGATAAGTATTCATAATTGTAGATATGATTAAATAGCCTGTCCCATGAACAAAGGTTCTATTGCTAGAACAAACGCCATCGAATTTAGTCATAAAGGCAATGAAAGAAGTAATGGATATTTTTGGTCCATTTAAGTATTTCGAGTGCCAAAATTGATTAAGTTTGAAATGCAGTATTGAAGTTGCAATACTAGAGGAAATTGATTGAGAGTCATTTTTAATGATTAATCAATGGAGTTATTGCATGATCCAAATTCTTCCATGATTTTGGTAAATAGGAGTATTTGCCCGATAAATTATGGAGTCTGAAATTAATTTGATAATGGATCAAATGGGGTTTTTCAGAAGAAAGATTAGTGAAAATTGTATTCACGAAATTTGATCAAAGAACAGTATTTTTGAATTATGCTTTCAACACAAAAGGCTTGTGGTGATTTGCTTCACATAATTATAATGTCATATATAGTGATATGTGGGGAATTATAATCATGCTCTATTTTAAATAAAGTGTGGCCTGTCAGAATCAGTCTTAGAATCTCCTAATACGTTCGAAACATTATAGTCGATGTCCACTTTAGAAAATAGATATATTTCTCAACGAGAATTCGTAGGATCGACAGTAGTGTCGACATGTATATGATTATGCGATAATTCGGAATATACATAAGTAGCTCTTTGTAGATTGCTCGCATTGGATGAGAGTGTATTCCAAAACCAAATAGAAACAAAGTTCAGTTTGTTGTCTGTGTAATTCCGAGAAAAGAAGACTTTTCGAATTATGGTTTATGGATTGAAATTAGAAGTTTGGAATAAAGTGTCAGACTTATGTTGGAAGATGTTCCAAAGAGTATATGTCTGCTACTGAAAGTTTAGTGATTAAGAGTGAGGTAGACTAGAAAATTGTTTTCTGCTTGCAATCCTCTTCATAAAAATCATAATATTTTCATGAAAGAAACTTCTGAATAAGGTGTTGTTATATTTAATATTGCTGTCGGGTCACAGCACTGTATTAAGTATTTCAGATCTTCTTGACAGATCAAGGTGCATTTTATGAATACAAAGAAAGTTGAGAAAGTATCGGAATACGAACAAAGGCTCTTCAGCCTGGAAATCCAAGTTGCGTTTAAAAGGATTAAGAGAGTAATTGTTGCTGCAATTCTTATTAGAGGAATAAGATTGTTTAATCGTCATATAAAGTGTTATATGAAAATGTGACTATAAGAAAGACGCGGGAGCATGTCTTGTCAAGAAATGTGTCTTGGACAAGATCAAATTTGTTGACTACATTTATGTAGACATGCTTGAAGTCTGAGGGATTTGTATTAATGTAATACTATAGTTTGTATTAAATTCGAATTGATGATAGATCAATGATTTTGGTTTGACCTAAATGTCGAATTAAGTGGGAGTCGTAGTTAGTTTACTCAGGTGGAATATGTATGGAACATATTTTTGAGTGGGAGCTCAGGGACTCAGATATGTGGATGACACGTTTTTGAGTGGGAGCCCGTGTTGTCAAATATGTGGAGACATAATTTGAGTGGGAGTCGAATTCATTTTGTGTAGTTAACACATTGTGAAACTGTACCAATAGAATAGGATGAAGTTGTGAAACTATTTAAAAGTTAGTGTCTATTTTGAAATAGAACGAGAATTTTAAATAGTTAGTCGAGTTGTGTTGGGTTATATCTGAGGAGTCAGGATAGAATCAAAAGGATGGTCCTTTGGAATCCAATTGATCATTAAGAGTAATGATGCATGAAGGTAATGGATGTATGACATGTGGGTCTATTATGTATATATTAGACATCATACAGAAACCATATTATCTGCTCGATGAAATGTAACCGATGTTCTTGGAATAAGAGCAGTTATAAAAGTAAATTTGGAATTTACTGGTAGTAGAAGTGCGTTAGTTAAGGGATTGACATTTGAATGTCAAGTTTTCTACATTGGTGTGAAAGGATGTAGATATCGCGAGTTTGTAATTGTTACAAGGGGCTCTGCATGGCTGAGTGTGTTTTTCAGAGCAGTTATCTGGTTAGTATAATCAGAGTAAGCGCTGGGAAGCAGAAGTCTCACTTAGTTACGGTATTTACACATATGTTGTTAGACGACGTGATGATATCAAGCGAGTTGATACCAGTGAATCGCAAAAGCATGTACAATCATGGATTGTGCAGTAACACTTTTCCACGAGCAAGCATTATCAAATGATTCTTATTTGATAAGGGATTCTGATAAAAGTAAAATGCAACTAGTTTATTTGTACTCTAGTGCAAGTGGGAGACTGAAGGAGATATGCCCTAGAGGCAAATAAATAAGTAATATTTATTGCATTATCTCATAATTTTATAATAGGTTTATGTATTATGCTATAACTGTATTAATCGGAATTATTAATACACGTGTGATACATAGACAACCAGGTCCCTAGCAAGCCTCTATATGAGCTAGTCCATTGGGCAACAGTTGATCGAGATTCCCGATCAAGGACAATGACGTCGGTTGACAATGGGGTCATCTTGTTAGTAGAATAAGGTGATGGACATACGCAAAGTATTGCAATAAGATCGTATTACGATGTTTGTCATTTGCAATAGATAAGAGTATGATAGCTTATTCCTTAGACCGTGAGACCGTACTTATTGTTGCTTCGTAGGAGTGCTTTGAGAGCATCAAACGTTGTGTCTTATATAGCATGACAATAACGGTGTCCATCTTGGGTATTCCGAAAGAGCATCGAGACGTAAGGATCAAGAGCGGGATTTGTTCATTCTAGTAATGGAAAGATACTCTGGGCCCACTCGGTGATATTGCATCTATATAGCTGCGCAGCTTTTGACTAGGTCATGGAGATGTAATATTGCAGACGAGTTAATAACCTTCGTCGGTAACGAGATACAGCAAAGGCATCGGTGTGTCTACGATCATATCTCGGACAAGGTAGTATCGCAGAGACAAAGGGAATGAATATCATACTTATGGTTCAACGACGATATTCGTGGAATGCACAGGGGTCGTCATATATTTCCAGGTATCCCTGACGATCATTGGTGAGCGGAGTGTCTCGACCATGTCTGGAATGTTCCCGAACCGTAGCGTAACAAACTTAAGGTCTTAGCGACGCTAGGAGATAGGTTCTGGAATTTTATAGGTTTTTATTGGAGAGAGAAAATTGATCCGGAAAGAGTTCCGGTGGTCCGGAAGGAGTTCCGGGGAGCTATGGAATGGTTCCGAGAATGTCCGAAAGTTGTTCGGGTGGTTCCGAAATAGTTTCGGAGTCATGGGATATTGAATTATATATAAATATATTAATTATGAATTAATGGGATTTTTATATTAATTTAATATTAATTAAATAAAGGAAAAAGGGGGCTCCCACCTAAATGGGCCCTAAGAGGGCCCATGAGGGGGAAACCGCACCCCACAAGGAAGGGGAAGGCTGGGCCTCCTAGTCCAACTCGGACTAGGAGTTGGAGGGCCCATGGGGGGTTCGGCCGAACCCCCCCTCCCCTCTCCTCCTTTAGTCCCACATGGGGGAGCCAAGGGGGTTGGCACACCCCCTTCCCCCTTTATATAGCAAGGCATATTAATTGATTTAATTCATAGGAAATTCAATTAATTCCCAATTTCTCTCTCGATCTCGTGGTTCCCAAGTCGGAGCCGCGCCGAGCTGAGGAAAGGGGTCCCTCTCCACCTAAGCCATACCGCAGAGCGCCGTTGCTCTGCGGGATTCCAGATAAGATCTACTCCTGTGATTTCAGCTGGATCTGAATGACCGGGAGTTGTCGCTAGGCTCCGTATGTTTGCGAGTGCTCGGAGGCTACTCTTTTGAGGAGCTTGGGCGACGTCGTCTCGCCCCCTGCAGCCGCCGCGCCTCCCCCCCTCTGCTGCCGGCGCACCAGTCCCGGTGCTGGCGCTCTGCCTTCTTCCGCCCGACGCCCGTCGACGCAGATCATCGTCGACACCCCGGCGTCATCGACTTCGATATCGCGGCAAGTTCTTCGCGACCTCGAGGTCGGCTACGTACGACTTCATCGTCAACGCTTGTGCGGGAGCGTAATCCCCGCTATCGGTCTACATGGAGGTAATGTAACCCGTTCCGCCACCGTTATCGCATGTACTAGATAGATAGATCCTGGCTAGTTAGGGTTTCGTACGCTAGAAAATTATTGTTTTCTGCACCGTAACCCCTTCAGCGCAAACTCCATAGTACCGACTGTAACTCATCTGCCCAAGCGTCGGCTGCCCTGTGTAATGGAGCTTCGAGACGAGGCTTAAGTCCTGATAAGACTAGGCCGTTTGTACGCTCTACTTGTCCATTGTATTGAGGGTGTGACACGGATGCCAAATCAAGCCGGATATCCAGATCGCTGCAGTATTCTTCTATGTCGACTTGAGACAGATTGCTGCCATTATCGGTGATAATGTTGTGTGGAACTCCAAACCGAGAGATAATTTCCCAGAGAAAATTGTTGGTTGTTCGTGCGCCAAGTTTGCTGATCGGTTTAGCCTCGACCCATTTGGTGAACTTGTCGACAACGACCAATAGGTGGGTGTACCCACCACGCGCCTTTTTGAAGGGACCCACCATGTCTAAGCCCCAGACCGCGAACGGCCAGGTGATTGGGATCGTCCTTAGCTCATGTGCCGGCAAGTGAGGTTGACGAGCGTACAACTGGTAGCCTTTGCATGTCTTTACGATGTTCTCGGCGTCTTCTTTGGCGGTGAGCCAGTAGAAACCTTGGCGGAAAGCTTTGGATACAATGGACCTGGCGGAAGCATGATGCCCGCAGGTGTCGATATGTATGTCCTTCAGAATTTCCCGGCCTTCTTCCGGCTGTATGCACCGCTGATAGATGTCGCATGTGCTTCGCTTGTATAGCTCGCCTTTTATTTTCGTGAATGCCTTGGCTCGCCTTATGATCTGCCTCTTTAGCACCTCATCGTCCTCCGGCAACTTTTTGTCGATTAGAAAATCGAGATATGGGACTGTCCAATCCGGCAGTGTCAAGTAGACAGCAAGACTTGCCGCTTCTACCGGTTCTTCTGCGTCGGGGTCCATCAAATCGGCGCCTTTAATGGATGGCTTGTGCAAATGCTCCAGGAAGATATCTTTTGGTACCTTTTTGCGTTCCGATCCTAGTCTTGCAAGTGTGTCCGCCGCCTCGTTCTCAGCTCTTGGAACATGCCAGACATCGTAGCCTACGAAGTTTTTTGCGAATTCGACAACTTTGGCTCTGTAAGCCGCCATTGTTGCGCTTTTCGCATCCCATGTTCCGCTTACTTGATGCGCGACCAAATCTGAGTCGCCATAACAGAGGATTCGTTTGACGCCTAGGTCGTTTGCCACGTGTAACCCATGAAGCAAGGCTTCGTACTCGGCAACATTGTTGGTTGCTGTGAAGTGGATTTGTAACACGTAGCTAAGCTTGTCACCTTTAGGCGTGCGTAGGACGACTCCAGCCCCCGAGCCTTTGAGCATCTTTGATCCGTCAAAGTGCATGACCCAATATTCTGATTCGGGGAGTGTCGTTTCCTCCATGGCCTCTGTCCAGTCGGCGACAAAGTCTGCAAGCGCTTGAGACTTAATGGCGGTCCGTGGTTTATAGACTATATCAAAGGCAGCAAGTTCGATGCCCCATTTGGCAACTTGACATGTTGCTTCTGCATTGTTGATTATGTCTCCCAACGGTGCCTTGCTGACTACTGTCACTGTGTGTTCCTGGAAGTAATGCCTAAGCTTTCTGGCGGCGAAGAATACACCATAAGCCAGCTTTTGGTAATGCGGATACCTCTGCTTGGAGGCGGAGAACACTTCACTGATGAAGTAGACCGGTCGCTGCTCACACGCCGCGGCTTCGCTCTCCTTTCTTTCCACGCCAAGACAACGCTGACAACAACCCCTGTTGCCGCGATGTACAGCAGCATTGGTTCCTGTGATCGAGGTGCTGCCCATATTGGAGCGGATGTGAGGGCCTCCTTAAGTTGCTGCAAGGCGGCATCTGCCTCTGCTGTCCACTCGAAGTTGTCGGATTTCTTCAATAGCCGGTAGAGAGGCATTGCCTTTTCCCCTAGGCGGCTTATGAAACGACTGACGGCTGCTGCCGATCCGGCTAGGCGCTGCACGTCCTTCAGACAAGTAGGTCTGGATATGTTTTGGATGGCCTTGATCTTCTCCGGGTTAACCTCGATCCCTCGTTCTGAGACGATAAACCCGAGCAATTTGCCGGCTGGGACGCCGAAAACGCACTTGGCGGGATTGAGTTTCATCTGATACCTCCGGAGATTCTGAAAAGTTTCTTCCAAGTCCTCTAGGTGATCTGCCTTCTTTTTTGACATTACCGCGATGTCGTCTACATAGACGTGAACATTGCGGCCGATCTGTTCGTGCAGGCAATTTTGCATACAGCGCTGGTATGTTGCCCCTGCATTCTTCAGGCCGAAAGGCATTGTAATGTAGCAGAAAGTCCCGTATGGAGTTGTGAAAGATTTTTTCAGCTGATCTGACTCTCTCGTCTTGATTTGGTGCTATCCTGAGTAGGCGTCCAGAAAACAAAGCAGCTCAGAGCGTGCTGTGGAGTCTACGACTTGGTCAATTCTAGGCAGCGCAAAATGATCCTTTGGGCAGCACTTGTTAACACCGGTATAGTCAATACACATCCTCAGCTCTTTATTCTTCTTTGGAACAAGTACAGGATTTGCCACCCAATCGGTGTGTACAACTTCTTTTATGAAATTGGCGGCCTTCAGCCTATTTATCTCCTTTCCTATAGCCTTGCGTCTCTCATCTCCAAAGCGTCTTGTTGCTTGCTTCACCGGCTTGGATCCTTTTATGACGTTGAGCGAGTGCTCGGCAAGTTCCCTCGGTACACCATGAAGGAGATATGCCCTAGAGGCAAATAAATAAGTAGTATTTATTGCATTATCTCATAAGTTTATAATAGGTTTGTGTATTATGCTATAACTGTATTAATCGGAATTATTAATACACGTGTGATACATAGACAACCAGGTCCCTAGCAAGCCTCTATATGAGCTAGTCCATTGGGCAACAGTTGATCGAGATTCCCGATCAAGGACAATGACGTCGGTTGACAATGGGGTCATCTTGTTAGTTGAATAAGGTGGTGGACATACGCAAAGTATTGCAATAAGATCGTATTACGATGTTTGTCATTTGCAATAGATAAGAGTGTGATAGCTTATTCCTTAGACCGTGAGACCGTACTTATTGTTGCTTCGTAGGAGTGCTTTGAGAGCATCAAACGTTGTGTCTTATATAGCATGACAATAACAGTGTCCATCTTGGGTATTCCGAAAGAGCATCAAGACGTAAGGATCAAGAGCGGGATTTGTTCATTCTTGTAATGGAAAGATACTCTGGGCCCACTCGGTGATATTGCATCTATATAGCTGCGCAGCTTGTGACTAGGTCATGGAGATGTAATATCGCAGACGAGTTAATAACCTTCGTCGGTAACGAGATACAGCAAAGGCATCGGTGTGTCTACGATCATATCTCGGACAAGGTAGTATCGCAGAGACAAAGGGAATGAATATCATACTTATGGTTCAACGACGATATTCGTGGAATGCACAGGGGTCGTCATATATTTCCAGGTATCCCTGACGATCATTGGTGAGCGGGGTGTCTCGATCATGTCTGGAGTGTTCCCGAACCGTAGCGTAACAAACTTAAGGTCTTAGCGACGCTAGGAGATAGGTTCTGGAATTTTATAGGTTTTTATTGGAGAGAAAGAATTGATCCGGAAAGAGTTCCGGTGGTCCGGAAGGAGTTCCGGAGAGCTATGGAAAGGTTCCGAGAATGTCCGAAAGTTGTTCGGGTGGTTCCGAAATAGTTTCGGAGTCATGGGATATTGAATTATATATAAATATATTAATTATGAATTAATGGGATTTTTATATTAATTTAATATTAATTAAATAAAGGAAAAAAGGGGCTCCCACCTAAATGGGCCCAAAGAGGGCCCATGAGGGGGTGGCGCACCAAGCAAGGGGGCCTTCCCCCCCCTAGTCCGAATTGGACTAGAAGAGGGAGAGGCCCAAGGGGGTTCGGCCGAACCCCCCTCCCCTCTCTTCCTTTAGTCCCACATGGGGGAGCCAAGGGGGTTGGCACACCCCTTCCCCCTTTATATAGCAAGGCATATTAATTGATTTAATTCATAGGAAATTCAATTAATTCCCAATTTCTCTCTCGATCTCGTGGTTCCCAAGTCGGAGCCGCGCCGAGCTGAGGAAGGGGGTCTCTCTCCACCTAAGCCATACCGCAGAGCGCCGTTGCTCTGCGGGATTCCAGATAAGATCTACTCCTGCGATTTCAGCTGGATCTGAATGACCGGGAGTTGTCGCTAGGCTCCGTATGTTTGCGAGTGCTCGGAAGCTACTCTATTGAGGAGCTTGGGCGACGTCGTCTCGCCCCCTGCAGCCGCCGCGCCACCCCCCCTCTGCTGCCGGCGCGCCAGCCCCAGGTGCTGGCGCTCTGCCTTCTTCCGCCCGACGCCCGTCGACGCAGATCATCGTCGACACCCCGGCGTCATCGACTCCGACATCGCGGCAAGATCTCCGCGACCTCGAGGTCGGCTACGTACGACTTCATCGTCAACGCTTGTGCGGGAGCGTAATCCCCGCTATCGGTCTACATGGAGGTAATGTAACCCGTTCCGCCACCGTTATCGCATGTACTAGATAGATAGATCCTGGCTAGTTAGGGTTTCGTTCGCTAGAAAAATTATTGTTTTCTGCACCGTAACCCCTTCAGTGGTATCAGAGCCGATCTATGCGTAGTACTGCTGGTACGGTTAGAACTCATGTTGAATGAGGGCGTCTTTCTTATATTTGCTACCCTCTAGCGTGCACTTGCGATGCCTTCGGTATTGAGTTGATGAAGCGGCCCGGACCGACTTTACGCGTACGCTTACGCGAGACTGGTTCCACTACTGACATACGGCTTGCACCGTATCTGTGGCTGGCGGGTGTCTGTTTCTCTCTCTCTAGTCGGCAAAGCATTTTCAATGGAGGGCCCGAAAGGGATGCTTAAACATGCAATTATACGATCGACGTTGTGGTACAAAGTTCGTAGGTAGGGAAGCGATTCTCTTACGAATAAGCCTACATGCCACGTAAAACTTGCAAAACTAAATAAAGCTAGAGGCGTCTAACTTTGTTTTGCAGAGGCGTTATTTTATGTGACATGGTTACGGTAAGTTTTGATATTACTCGTACTGTCCGAGGCAATGGAGGGCTCTGTAGACTCGGAGCCATGCCGGGGCGCCGGGGGCCAGGCACATGGCGCCATGAAGGTCCAGGCGCATCGACCATGTCACATCGCACTTCATTGCATCATTATTGTGTGCTGTTGTGTGTGCATCCTATTGATTGCTTATATGCTAGATATACAACGGTAGCATCATAAATAGGATGATCCCTAACAAATACCAAAATTGTGTTCTCCCTCGTTGCGCACCACCAAGAAAGTTCTACGTTATGAGGCAGGCCGTGATGATCGGGTGTCACACATCTCGTCGTTCGCATACAGTGGGTGTAAGCCATGTTGCACGCGCAGGTCTTCGAGGTATGATTGGCGAGCCTAGCATACTCAGAGGTATGGCCTCGGAACACGGGAAGATCGAAAGATCGAGCACGAGTCATAGAGTTATGATCGACATTTTATGTCCACCTTTGAAGCTGCGCTGCCGGCCGTGATGATAGGGGGTGGTGTAGTGGATGGGGGTCGTGTCATCGCCGCTATTATTTTAGGGATAATAATATTGGTGTGGTGTGTTTTTGATAATGAGATTATAGGACTAAAACTCACCTACATATTATAAACTTAACCTTACCTCTTTTGCGATCACATCTGTAGACTACGCAACTATACTTCGGTTACTTCCTCAAGAGCCCGGATGCTACATTAGAAGCCGACGGGTCCAACTTCATCAGATGGTACAGGGGTTTTAGAAACATTCTCGAACACAACAACATTCTATATGTTCTCGATGAACCATTAGGAGAAGGACCAGGAGATTCTGCAAGCGAGGAGGAGGAAGATGATTTCCGTAAGCGTCGAGACATATTCATTGAAGTGGAGATCACCATGACCGTATGCCTGGCACCCGAGTTGAAAGAGATGTTTCGACGCAAGGAGCCAAGCGTCATGATGGATGCGATAAAGACACACTTCGGGGATGAATTAAAGCGTGAGCAATTCAGGCAGCTTAGAATGTTCCAGACCATTCACATGGAGGAGTATACCTGTCTGAAGACACATTTGAAGAGATTGTATGACATCTACTTCCAGCTGACGATGGTCTTCGATTACTGGATGGCGGATTCTTGCGCCATTCGGACTGTCCTGATATCTCTACCTCCTAGCTATGAGAAGCATGTACGTAAGTACATTTTGAAAGCCGACGATATGAACTTCTACGTATTCATACGTGAGTTCCAGTCTCTGAAAGTTGATTCCATCGAAGGAGAGATCTTCGATGCTACAGGTATATATTTGATATATGCAGAATTATGAATTCGCCCATGGAATATGATGAAATTTTGATAATTGCTCTGTTTGTGAAACAGGTCCTGATTATCACGTATATGCGGCGCAGTTTGATGTGACGAGGCGCTGAAGCTGGTAGTCAAGGAGTTGATGGCTTTTTGGTGTTCACGTCCTCAAATTATCATAGTTATCTTTAATAGTTTTTGATACGATCTTTTGTAATAGTGAGCGAGTGTGTGTGTCTTGATTGTTGCAAGACAAAGTTATTCATGTAATAAGACAAGTTCAGTTGTTTTATGTTATGGAACAAGTCAGTTGTTTTATCTTATGAATAAAGTTTCCACATCTCAGTTACATTGATGATAAGTATTCATAATTGTAGATATGATAAAATAGCTTGTCCCATGAGCAAAGGTTCTATTGCTAGAATAAACACCGTTGAGTTTAGTCATAAAAGCAATGAAAGAAGTAATGGATATTTTTGGTCCATTTAAGTATTTCGAGTGCTGAGTTGATTAAGCTTAAAATCAAGTGTTGAAGTTGTAATACTGGAGGAAATTAATTGAGTATCATTTTTAAATGATTAATTAATGGTGTTTATTGATTGATCCGAATTCCTCCATGATTTTGGCATATAGGAGTATTTGCCCGATGAATCGTGGAGTCTGAGATTAATTTGATAATAGATCAAATGGGGTTTTTCAGAAGAAACATCTGTGAACATTGTATTCACAGAATTCGATCAAAGGACAGTATTTTTGAATTATGTTTTCAACACAAGAGACTTGTGGAAATTTGCTTCGTAAAATTATAATATCATATATAGTGATATGTGGGGAATTATAATCATGCTCTATTTTAAATAAAGTGTGGCATGTCAGAATCAGTCTTAGAATCTCCTAATACGTTTGAAGCATTATAGTCGATGTCCACTTTAGAAAACAGATATTTTTCTCAACGAGAATTCGAAGGATCGACAGTAGTGTCGACATGTATATGATTATGCGATAATTCGGAATATACATGAGTGGTTCTTTGTAGATTGCTCGCATTGGACGAGAGTGTCTTCCAGAATCAATTAGAAACAAAGTTCAGTTTGTTGTCTATGTAATTCCGAGAAAAGATGACTTTTCGAATTATGGTTTATGGATTGAAATTAGAAGTTTGGAATAAAGTGTCAGACTTATGTTGGAAGATGTTCCAAAGAGTATATGTCTGCTAATGAAAGTTTAGTGATTAAGAGTGAGGGAGATTAGAAAATTGTTTTCTGCTTGCAATCCTCTTCATAAAGATCATAATATTTTCATGAAAGAAACTTCTGAATAAGGTGCTGTTATATTTAATATTGCTGTCGGGTCACAGCACTGTATTAAGTATTTCAGATCTTGTTGACAGATCAAGGTGCACTTTATGAATACAAAGAAAGTTGAGAAAGTATCGGAATACGAACAAAGGCTCTTCGGCCTGGAAATCCAAAGTTGCAT
Organism: Poa annua; assembly: GCA_026929855.1. NCBI lineage: Eukaryota > Viridiplantae > Streptophyta > Magnoliopsida > Poales > Poaceae > Poa > Poa annua. Next base: position 89,021,162 of record CM049430.1, read on the forward strand.
TTGAAAGGATTAAGAGAGTAATTGTTGCTGCAATTCTTATTAGAGGAATAAGATTGTTTAATCGTCATATAAGGAGTTGTATGAGAAATGTGACTATAAGAAAGACGCGGTAGCATGTCTTGTCGAGAAATGTGTCTTGGACAAGATCAAATTTGTTGACTACATTTATGTAGACATGCTTGAAGTCTGAGGGATTTGTATTAATGTAATACTGTAGTTTGTATTAAATTCGAATTGATAGTAGATCAATGATTTTGGTTTAACCAAGATGTCGATTTAAGTGGGAGTCATAGTTAGTTCACTCAGGAGAAATATGTGAAGAACATATTTTTGAGTGGGAGCTTGGGAACTCAAATATGTGGATAGCATGTTTTTGAGTGGGAGCTCGTGTTGTCAAATATGTGGATACATATTTTGAGTGGGAGTCGAATTCATTTTGTGTAGTTAACACATTATGAAACTGTACCAATAGAATAGGATGAAGTTGTGAAACTATTTGAAAGTCAGTGTCTATTTTGAAATAGAACGGGAAATTTAAATGGTTAGTCGGGTTGCTTTGGATTATATCTGAGGAGTCAGAATAGAATCAAAAGGATGGTCCTTTGGAATCCAATTGATCATCAAGAGTAATGATGCGTGAAAGTAATGGTTGTATGACTTATGGGTCTATTATGTAATATTAGACATCATACAGAAACCATATTATCTGCTCGATGAAATATAACCGATGTTCTTGGAATAAAGAACAGTTATGAAAGTAAATTTGGAATTTAATGGAAGTAGAAGTGCGTTAGTTAAGGGATTGACATTTGAATGTCAAGTTTTCTACATTGATGTGAAAGTATGTAGATATCGCGAGTTTGTAATTGTTACAAGGGGTTCTGCATAGCTGAGTGTGTTTTTCAGGGCAGTTATCTGGTTAGTATAATCAGAGTAAGCGCTGGGAAGCAGAAGTCTCACTTAGTTACGGTATTTGCATATATATATGTTGTTAGACAACATGGTGATATCAAGCAAGTTGATGTCATTGAATCGCAAAAGCATGTACAATCATGGATTGTGCAGTAACACTTTTCCACGAGCAAGCATTATCAAATGATTCTTATTTGATAAGGGATTCTGATAAAGTAAAATGCAGCTAGTTTATTTGTACTCTAGTGCAAGTGGGAGACTGAAGGAGATATGCCCTAGAGGCAAATAAATAAGTAGTATTTATTGCATTATTTCATAAGTTTATAATAGGTTTGTGTATTATGCTATAACTGTATTAATCGGAATTATTAATACACGTGTGATACATAGACAACCAGGTCCCTAGCAAGCCTCTATATGAGCTAGTCCATTGGGCAACAGTTGATCGAGATTCCCGATCAAGGACAATGACGTCGGTTGACAATGGGGTCATCTTGTTAGTTGAATAAGGTGGTGGACATACGCAAAGTATTGCAATAAGATCGTATTACGATGTTTGTCATTTGCAATAGATAAGAGTGTGATAGCTTATTCCTTAGACCGTGAGACCGTACTTATTGTTGCTTCGTAGGAGTGCTTTGAGAGCATCAAACGTTGTGTCTTATATAGCATGACAATAATGGTGTCCATCTTGGGTATTCCGAAAGAGCATCAAGACGTAAGGATCAAGAGCGGGATTTGTTCATTCTTGTAATGGAAAGATACTCTGGGCCCACTCGGTGATATTGCATCTATATAGCTGCGCAGCTTGTGACTAGGTCATGGAGATGTAATATCGCAGACGAGTTAATAACCTTCGTTGGTAACGAGATACAGCAAAGGCATCGGTGTGTCTACGATCATATCTCGGACAAGGTAGTATCGCAGAGACAAAGGGAATGAATATCATACTTATGGTTCAACGACGATATTCGTGGAATGCACAGGGGTCGTCATATATTTCCAGGTATCCCTGACGATCATTGGTGAGCGGGGTGTCTCGATCATGTCTGGAGTGTTCCCGAACCGTAGCGTAACAAACTTAAGGTCTTAGCGACGCTAGGAGATAGGTTCTGGAATTTTATAGGTTTTTATTGGAGAGAAAGAATTGATCCGGAAAGAGTTCCGGTGGTCCGGAAGGAGTTCCGGAGAGCTATGGAAAGGTTCCGAGAATGTCCGAAAGTTGTTCGGGTGGTTCCGAAATAGTTTCGGAGTCATGGGATATTGAATTATATATAAATATATTAATTATGAATTAATGGGATTTTTATATTAATTTAATATTAATTAAATAAAGGAAAAAAGGGGCTCCCACCTAAATGGGCCCAAAGAGGGCCCATGAGGGGGTGGCGCACCAAGCAAGGGGGCCTTCCCCCCCCCCCCCCTAGTCCGAATTGGACTAGAAGAGGGAGAGGCCCAAGGGGGTTCGGCCGAACCCCCCTCCCCTCTCTTCCTTTAGTCCCACATGGGGGAGCCAAGGGGGTTGGCACACCCCTTCCCCCTTTATATAGCAAGGCATATTAATTGATTTAATTCATAGGAAATTCAATTAATTCCCAATTTCTCTCTCGATCTCGTGGTTCCCAAGTCGGAGCCGCGCCGAGCTGAGGAAGGGGGTCTCTCTCCACCTAAGCCATACCGCAGAGCGCCGTTGCTCTGCGGGATTCCAGATAAGATCTACTCCTGCGATTTCAGCTGGATCTGAATGACCGGGAGTTGTCGCTAGGCTCCGTATGTTTGCGAGTGCTCGGAGGCTACTCTATTGAGGAGCTTGGGCGACGTCGTCTCGCCCCCTGCAGCCGCCGCGCCACCCCCCCTCTGCTGCCGGCGAGCCAGCCCCAGGTGCTGGCGCTCTGCCTTCTTCCGCCCGACGCCCGTCGACGCAGATCATCGTCGACACCCCGGCGTCATCGACTCCGACATCGCGGCAAGATCTCCGCGACCTCGAGGTCGGCTACGTACGACTTCATCGTCAACACTTGTGCGGGAGCGTAATCCCCGCTATCGGTCTACATGGAGGTAATGTAACCCGTTCCGCCACCGTTATCGCATGTACTAGATAGATAGATCCTGGCTAGTTAGGGTTTCGTTCGCTAGAAAAATTATTGTTTTCTGCACCGTAACCCCTTCACACCAGGCATGTCGGAAGGCGACCATGCAAAGATGTCACGATTCTCACGGAGGAACTCGACGAGCGCGCCTTCCTATTTGCTGTCAAGGTTGGAGCCGATGACAACTTGCTTAGACTTGTCACCTAGGATGAGGTCCGCCTTTTTGGTGTCTTCTGAAGCTTCGAAGGTCTTCTTGACATCCATCTTTGGCTTTGGCATGGAGTTGTCTGAATCCGCCCCGAGTAGCACAAGTTCTTCCTTGTGGATGACGGCTTCTGCGAAGGCGGCCATGCCACGCTCGCACTCCTTGGCTTTCTTGAAGTTGCCGGAAATCATGATGGTTCCGTTTTCCCCCGGCATTTTAAGCTTGTTGTATATGTAGCACGGCCTTGCCATGAACTTGGCGAAAGCCGGTCGTCCGAAGATTGCATGATAGGCGCTTTTGAAGGGGACAACTTCGAACCGAAGGAACTCTGAGCGGTAGTTCTCTTTTGGTCCGAAAGTTACCTTCAGCCTGATGCTCCCCATTGACTTTGCTTGCCTGCCGGGCACTATGCCATGAAAGGTGAGGTTGCTGTGGTCCAGCTGATCCTCTGATAGGTTCATGCGGCTTAGTGTGTCATAGTACAGGATGTTGAGGTTGCTGCCGCCATCCATAAGTACCTTTGTAAGTCTGAAGTTGTCGACAATGGGATCGACGACAAGGGCGTACTTGCCTGGGTGAGGAACGTGATCAGGGTGGTCGGACCGGTCCCAAGTGATCGTTGCCTCAGACCAGTTCAAGTACTGAGGGACGTCCGGCATTGTCGCGTTGAGTTCGCGCATTTCCGCCTTATCCGCCTTAGCCGAAGGCGTGCCGACAAAGCACACAAGATATTCTTTGACCTTCGGATACTGCTTCTTTTTCTTGGCGGCTGCGTCATCTTCGCTTGAGATAGACATGTCGTCGTCATCCTCATCCTCCTTGTTGTCTTTCTTGTCGTTCTTCTTTGACTTCTTTGACTTCCAGCCGACTGTGAGATCCTTTTTGAAGTCGTCCATGAAACGGCACTCGCCAAGCATATGGTTGACCTTGCCCAATAAGGCGTGGATGGGACATGGCAAAAGCTTTGCCTGTTCATAAGTGATTCGCGCCGCCTTAGGCCTTGAGCCGGCTTCGCGACTATCTTTCTTATTCTTCCACTTCTTTTTGCCGGCGTTTCCTTGGAATGCTGCGGCTACCTCATTGGAAGGCCCGGCTTTGTCATCCGCCGCCTGCTTGCGCTTGTTGTTCCGCTTTGGTATGATGTTGACGTCTGGGTCATCGTCCCGGGCGTCGTCATCCGGCTTTTGGATACAGCGTTGCAAATCCGTGTAGGTATTTGGACGCTTGTATGTTCCTTGGAAGTGCTGGGAGAAAACCTTTTCCATGTCGTACCAGCTATGGATGTACTTTTCGGGAAGGTTGTCGATCCAAGCTCTTGCCGTGCCTTCCAACATGAGAGGTAGGTAGCGGACCGCAATATGGCTGCTCCCGCCGGCAATTTCTATGGCCATGGCATAATCGGATAGCCATGAGTCCGGCTTAACGAGGCCGTTGTACCTAGAACAGTTTTTTGACACTGATGTCATGTCCTTAGGGAACGGCTCTCTGCGGATGGCATCACCGAAGCACTTTGGTCCAGAGTATAGCGGCTCCTTTCCTCTTGCTATGTCTTGTAGGCGGTGTCGTGCGTCTTTTGGATCGAGCTGCCGTGCGCCTCTATTTGCGTCCGGCTCGTCCTGCGCTGCCCGGCTTATGTTGCGCCTGGGCCCTTCTACCTCCTCTCTCTTCTTGCTGCCAGTGCTACGCTGCGGAGATCGGCTTCGGCCTCTCTTGGGAGGTTCGTTGCCGACATCTTTTCTAGGCGGCGGCCTGTTGTTCCGGCTACCGCCATTGTCGCGTCTTGGCTGGGATGGAGGTGGCAGGTCTCCTCTGCTTCCTGTCCTTGAATTCTCGTCCCGCCTTGGCTTTGGCGGTGGCGTCTTGTTTGGAGGTGGCGTTGCCTTCCTTTTGTCGCCATGGCTACTGGAGCCAGACGGGCCATCGGGGTCGGCGCCGGGTGCAGCTTTGCACTTTCCCGACTTAGACTCTAGGTCTCCCCCACGGGCATCCGCCATATGGCCATAGGAATCAGCGCGAGCTTGTTGTTCTAGGGCCTTGCTTACGAAGTGTCTTGCATTGGCCAGCTTCTCTTCCGCCGTGTAAGTGTTGTCGTCCAGGGTATCTAGCGCGGCGGCCGCGTTGAGGACAGGGGTGCAGAAGACAACATCTCCCCTTCTGTCCACGCGCTGTGGTGTCGTGCGCCAGTCGAACCCTAGATCTTGAGCTGCTGTTGTTGCTTGCGCAGGCGGCTCTTTTCCACGGCGGTTTTTTGATGACCTTTTCTCCTCGAAGAGTTGCCGGCTTGTTTTGGCCGACATCTTCTCATGTTCTTTCTCGATCTTCTTCGCAAGGCTCTCAACGTGCTCCTCTCTTTTTCACAGGAAGTTAGAGTGCTTAAGCATGTTAAGCCTAAGCTCTTCCACTGCGTCGAGTGGGGTGTCTTTATTCACCGGAGTATTCATGATCTCGTCTACTTCTTTGATGACGGAGAGCAAATCCGTGGGTTTGCTGCTGTCGCCTTTCTCGAGGCCCGTTTTCTTCTTTGCGCGCACCTTGTCGGAACTTTCAATGAGTTGGCCGGCAGTGGTGTCGCCGGCATCTTCCGCCGGCTTGTTTTGCGCCTCCGAAGTAACTGGGGTTGTCTCGTGACCGACAACAACCATCATAGCCAGCTTGTCAGGCATGTCAGTATCCGCTGTGCCCTCTGAGGGAGCCGGATTACCACTGGAAAAGCGGGTTTTGATCTTCTCTTCGAAGAGACTAGCATCATCATCGGAGTCAGAGTCTACGTTGACTTAAACGGTAGATCTGGATCCGGCATCTGACATCGCATCTTCCTGTAGAGCTGGGAGGATTGACTCAGGATCGTTGTTTTCCGGCTGGGAGTCTGATCCCAGTCCGACAACTCCGACGAAGTGGAAATCAGATTCGGCCGACTCCTGGGAGAAGGCGGATTCAGATCCATCTTGCCGGTCGACTGCTTGGTCGAAGGGTTGGTGGGTGGGGTTGTAGAAACGTGGTAGGCCGTACACCTCTGGCGTGTACCCGATGAAGACGTCGATCCCTCCGATCGGTACGATTGCGCATCCGATAAGGTAGTCGTCCGCCAGGAGCCAGGACTCATCCGAGTTGACGTAGCTATGGCCGCCATACCTTGTGACGTGACCGACGGCGATCTGCTTGCCCACGCCGCCAAGTGTTCCCGCCTGGAACGTGACGCCAGGAACCTTATGCCCCACGGTGGGCGCCAACTGTCGTGGTATCGGCATAATTGATAGGAGACGGGGGGTCCTCTAGCCTACGTATGGATTGTGGGGAAGAAGGTTGGTGTCGTCAAGGACGGGATTGAACACGGCGAGTTTACCCAGCTTCGGATCCCACAGCGGTGGCGAGATCCTACGTGCTGCTATAATTCACTATGAGGCAATAGCCGTGACCAGGTTACAATGGGTATGATGCCTATTGAAGCGTCTGCCCTAAAGGCTCCCTGGTGGCCGGCTTATATAGGCGGCCAGACCCCAGGGTACAAGGTAAGTACTTGTCCGGCAAGTAAACAGAGTCCTAGACCTAGCCGGTTTAGTTGCCGCCTTCCGTCTTGGGCTTGGTGGCTTGATGGGCTTCGGCCTTCCGCCTTCCTTGGACCGTCCGCCTACTTCCTCGTACGTCAGCTATCTGGGCCGCCCGGCAGGCTTCGGCCTTACCACCCTTGGGCCACCCTGGACTAGCCGGATTGATCCATGTTGGTTATACCCCTAGTTGATATATCCCCAACAAGTTACGGCACGTCGGCCGCGACAACAACGAAGAAGCCGACGTCCTCGCTAACATGGGATCAGACAGAGTTCCAGTTCCACCCGGCATCTTCCTCGAGCGCATCACGCAGAGATCTATCAAGACTCAAACCGCAGCAAGCACCGCAACAAAAGCAAAAGACGATGCAAACCCGCCAAGCCAAGAGAAGGTCCCCATGGAAGTCATGCTAGTCGAAGCCACATGGACAGGACCATACCTGGCGTACATACTGCATCAGAAGCTGCCAGCGGACCCAGTCGAAGCAAAGCGCATCATCAGGCGCTCCAAAAGTTTCACCGTCATCAACGGGGAGCTCTACAAGAGAAGTATCTCGGGAATCCTCCAGAGGTGCATAGACCCAGTCGACGGCCAAGCCATCCTACTCGACATCCACGTGGGTATCTGCGGGCATCATGCCAGCAGTCGAGCACTGGTGGCCAAAGCACTACGAGCCGGGTTCTACTGGTTAACAGCCATGCAGAACGCCGAAGATCTAGTAAGGAAATGCACAGGGTGCCAAGAGTTTGCCAACAAGCCACACGCGCCAGCATCAGAGCTCAAGACAATACCGCTAGCCTGGCCCTTCGCCCAATGGGGGCTAGACATGGTGGGCCCGCTGAAGAAATCATCACCCGGAGGGCATACTCACCTCCTGGTCGCAGTCGACAAGTTCACTAAGTGGATTGAAGCCGCACCCATCACAAGTTCGACTGCATCAACAACGGTCAACTTCATCAGGTCCATCATCTTCAGGTTCGGAGTGCCGAACGGGATCATCACAGACAATGGCTCGAACTTCACAGCCGAAGAATTCAAAGACTTCTGCTCAGAGCAAGGTATCAAACTCAGCTATGCATCCGTCTCACACCCGCAATCCAATGGGCCAGTGGAGAAGGCCAACGGTTTAGTCTGCAGCGGCATCAAGAAGCGACTGCGTGTGCCACCCAGGCGCGCAGCGGGCGCATGGGTCGAAGAACTACCGTCAGTCCTCTGGAGTCTGCGGACCACGCCCAACAGATCCACCCAGTACACTCAATTCTTCATGGTGTACGGTGCAGAAGCAGTCCTACCCTGCGACATCAAGTTTGATGCACCACGGGTGGTCGCCTACGACGAGTCAGATGCAGAAGAGGCACTCGAAGACAGCATGGACATATTGGACGAAGCACGCGACATCGCTCTGGCGCGATCAGCCGTATACCAGCAAGATCTGCACAACTATCACGGACGAAGATTGTGACCAAGAGCTTTCGTCGCAGGTGACCTGGTCCTTCGCCTCAAACAGAAAAATGTGCACAAGCTCGCCTCCCCATGGGAGGGTCCATACATTGTCACAGAGGCGATTGGCAACGGAGCATATCGCTTAAAGGACTCGAAGACTGGAGCAGCCTGCAGCAACCCGTGGAACATTGCACAACTCCGGCGGTTCTATGCTTAGTCGAATCAACCATTGTAACAAGGATAGCATGTCAAAGCGACAGGTTTCAGACGCACTTTTTTCCTTACCAGGGTACCTGAGGGGACTGGAAGGGTTTTAATGAGGCGGCCTGTTCGCAGCAATCAATAAAGTGATTTGAAGAAAATGTTGTTCACTCTACCTTCTCAGTCAAGACAAACAAAAAATCCTAGGCCGCCACTCGATTCACTCGGGGGCTGCCCCACACAGGTTGAAATAAAAGTCTAGGCCTGTCGGGGATGTGCTTCCCCGGTACCCTGAGGGTGCGGGGTTATTGTGTTAATATTGCAGGAACATGTGCATCTAAATAATAAAGAAGTAAAGGAAAAAGAGGAGACGGTGTCCCTGGCTTGTTTTGGCAAAACCTGGCCCGACATCTCCCTTCTTGGGCCGCGATGATGCAAGCCGGTGGGCCGAGACCACACCTCACTGGGTCAAACCGGATAACTGCATCTCCGTCTAAGATGCGTTTCGGTCATCTTACCCAAACCATACAAGATCTCCTCGACAGCCACGGCTTCCCCGAGTTCGGACGCCCCAGCCTCCTACAACTCCGGCAGCGTCGCCGACCTCACCGAGTTCAGACGCGACCGGCCGCGTCCCACCCACGGCTCTGCGCCCCGGCCGCGCCGCTCCCGGCTTCCTGCGACCCCGTGCGACCTCCGTCCCGGTTGTCTCCTACCTCGGCATCTCGGCACCGGCCGGCCTCGACCCGACCTCGCCAGCGCGGCTCGCCATCCGCCGCCCCCGGCATCGCCTCCCCGAACACCAGACCACGGCCGAGCCCGCCACGCCAACGGCTCATCTCCCCGATCTCCGTCACGCCTCCGACTCCCCCATCTGCCTCGGCGACACCCCGGCGTGGGTCCGAGCTCCACCGCCCGAGTCTCGACCTCGGCCGCTGTAACGTCCCAGCGTTTAGGAAACCACGGAGGGTAGAAATAGAATTTGTGCATTCGCATTCATGAATCTGAAAATCCGAATAAATTTTTCGCAACTTAAAACCCTGAAGAGATCAAAGTTTCTTTCGTCTCGTTGTGTTAGGGCTTAGCTCAATGGAGGTGATTGTTATAAATTTTGACATGACCTTTAGGTACTTTATTTGATTGAGGAAAATTGAGCAAATTCAAATATTCAAATAATTTGAATTTCAAATTACACAAACAAAAGTAAATGATAAGTAATTAATAAATAAAGAAGTAATTCATAAATTAAATAATTGCAAACATAAGTTACAATTATGAAACACAACCAGAATTGCTTTATTGATTTACAACAATAATACATTGTCGTTACAAATAATCAAATGGAAATCAAATAAATAAGGAATTACATAAGAGAAATCAAATTCCTAAGTAGACTAATTCTTGCATCCTGATTCTTCATATCTTTTGATCATCTCAACTTGCACCAATCTTCTTCCTGAAAGATAAAAAGAAAACAAAACAAATATAGAAAATACACAAGGTGGGTTAGTGTAGGATTACTCTCAGTTCGGCAGTGAAATGCACTGCTGATCACATCATTGAGTCTGGACCTTAATCAAGGATTAGCATCTGTTCTTATGGTTTAATTAACCTCAGATCAACATCATTGGTTTAGGGGCAATTAACACACTTGGCACCTGAAATAAATTCCCAAGCATGGATAATACCAGACCAGCCGAATGGATCAGCTCCAAGCACAAGAGCTGAGTCAAGTCAGTACACAGGCAAGCTCACAAGCAGCTCAATCACTCATGAAAAAACCCACTGCTGTCACCAGCATAGAAGAACTAGGACAGATAAGAGGTGCTGCCGTAGCAGCAAGCGAGGCAAAAACCCTTTGGTCAACTCAGCTCAAACACAACACACATCACCCTTATCTATTCATCATCACCCAACCAATTCATCCACCCAGCACCACTAGACCAGATCTCACCTTTGCTAAAAGCAAAGCAAGAAGCAGGCCAGCAACACCTAGGGGGAGAAGGGCTGAGCACAAGAGGAGGAGAAGGGCTGAGTACAAACCAGGAGGAGAAGGGCAGCAGCCACAAGGAGCAGATCCGAGCCCATGAGGAGGAGGTGAACAACAATTGATCAGGATCTGCACAACCACAAGTGATCCAGGACCTCCACAACAAACTTACTACCACCCCACAACTACTCAGGTTGATTTCAACCCCTTAAAGCAAGTTATGCAAGCATGGTAGATGTGTGGTAGGATTTTCCTCAGCTTTGCACAGAAGTGTTGTGCACAGCTCATCATTGGAAATATTAAATCACCTAAACCAAAGAAGTATCTGTTCTGATCAATTTAGCCTCAGTCTTTTGCATCCTTGGCAAGATAAAACACTACGATAAACATCTCATCCATTATCAACATCACCTCAGTCTAAGCATCATAGGTAGGAGGCAACCACCAATCAAAATCAATGCATAGTCATATGTCCTTAATAATTTAGAGCCTCAGCCTATGCATCATAGGCAAGGGGGCAACAAATAACTCTTATGCCAGCACCAAACATGTCTTAAGCAAGAACTGCCTCAGCTTGTGCATCACAGGCTGTGGGCGATAAATTAAAGCCTCAGCTTATGCATCATCGGCTGGGGCAACATAACTCAATTCCTTGCTAATAGAAATTAGCTAAAGATCTTATACAAATCAACCAGATCTAGCACATTGTTTGCTGGGCACTAATTCCAGTGGAACTAGCACCACAACCACAAACAATACACCCAGATCATACCAATTGGTGCTAAAAAAATTGAGCCATCCAATAAAAATCATTTTCCTGGTATTACCACCCAGGAATCATTCTCAAACAAAGCAACAAAGCAATTTATTGCTAACTGAACACTTGTTTCAGTTGAACAAATGATAGCATATCTTTGAACTTAGAGATTCAGAGTAACACATATAAATATCTTACTGGGGCAACTGATAGAAATCAGTAACTGATGATCACAGATTCATTAGTGTAACAGAACCACATCAGTGGAATCAAATCAATGAAGCAACACCAGCCACCAAGTCGTGTGAACCACACAACAACACACGAGCTGATAATAACCTAGCATCAGATGATCCAGTAGTCACTAATGGATTGACAACATCATAGAGCACGGCCTCGGGACAAATGGGGAGAGAGCAAGAAGGGTAGTGGAGAAGAGATGCTTACCAACGCCCGGGCGCAACCACGGCGGCGTGGTGGGGCAGAGCCCACGCGGCCGGCGCAGCGCAACCCCGGGGACGTCTTCCCCGTGCACCAGAACCACCGGAGGGTCACCGGAGTACCAGGGGCGCCGGAGTTAGAAACCCTAGCTTCGGATCATGGAGAGAGTGGCTAGCCGTGGACGCGCACGACAACAAGAGGGGGCTCAGGGGGTAGAGCTCGGTGCGGCGCATCATTTGCGCGGGGTGGCGGCGGCGGATATCACCGGAGTTGGCCGGAGCGAGGCGGCGACGGCGCCGGCGATTTTCAATCGCGCGAGAAGCAAAGGGGATCGGGGAGGAAGAGAATAGGGTCGCGACTGGTCGTTGACCGGTTCGGTCGGGCCGGTTGATGGCTCGACCCAGCCATGACATCCCTGGCCCACTGGTCAGTGGGCATTTAAAATAAAAGCCCAATGAAAATTCCTCCAAATAAAACAAAGACATAAAATAAAACCATCTACCAAATAAATAAATATAAACTCCAAATTTAAATAAAGATTAGTTTTGAATCTAGAAAATGTAAACTATTCAAAATTGTTTATTCCTGATTTTAAATAATATCTTGTAAAATAAGTTTATTTATAAATCCTAAACTATTTAAAAAGAAAGAATATATGTAATGTAAAAGTCAAGAAAATAAACTCATCTTATTTCATCATGAAAAATAAGTTACAAACTAAATTTTATTTTAAAATATTTCTATAAGGAATTTAATTGTGAGAAAAATTGCAAATAAATAAAATAAAAATATTATTCATTCATACAAATTAAAATCAAGAAAAGAAATTCCATTTCCTTTACTAAATCATATCAAATAAATTTTGAAATTATTTCTGTTTTAATTATAAAACCATTTAAAAACTTGAATTCCAAATATTTGTTTATCCTCCATAGATAATTATTAACTACTCCTGAAGAATTAAAAAGAAAGAAAATAACACACATTCTATTAACACTTCAAAATAGAATTTCACCTCAATAAGAATTTAGCAAAATAAATTCAATGCATAGCATTATTATACATAATAGCATCATTTGCCTCTTTAAACATTGTCTTATGAGAAATGATGCCTTATTTCAGAACCCGAGGTTCCGGGTCAGTCTGAACCTTCACGTTACACCACCACTCAGCCAGCAGGCAAGTTCATCCCTTTTAATCACGTCCTCTTGGAATATTTATTAAGAAACTATTTTCGAAATGCTATTATCACATGCATTACAAAAGGACCAAAAACTTATTTTATAATGATATGACTACGGTTACCCACCAGTGGGGTGGTAATCTCATATGGCTGGCAGATGGGACCACGGTAAGAATGTTGTGGTGGAGGTTCCATTTGCAAGGGAAAGTATCACCTAGGACTTAACAACAAATGTCGCCAGTGATTCTTGCGCCGAATATTACGCGCAACCATGAGATCTGAAATGGGACGGAGAAGTCAGCTGTACCCTTTTCCTCTCGTACACCAACGGGTACTATTCTGGGCCGGGTAGTGCGTACAAGCCACCGGTAAAGCCGTATTTCCGGGAGATGTCTATCGGTGGGCTTGTTTGACGTTGCGAGTTCGCAGTTCCAGGATAACGCCGTATTACCGGGAGATGTCTATCCTGTGAATCACAACGGCCGAATGTCTAGTATCTATTGAAGGTTGGCTCCAGGACCAGTTTGAGACGGGCTTCAAATGGTCATTCAGGTTGAAAGTTGGACTTCCCATCAACCTGTAAACTGAAGTAAGGGGGGTGTGCGGGGATGGTGGAAAGGCGCAGTGATTGGCTTGGATTATTGACTGGGCCCCACACCAAGGAAGTGTGGACGGGAAAGTACGCCCGGTTGTGCAATAAGGTCTTGATCTCTTATGGGTAAAGCAGCGCACCTCTGCAGAGTGTATAAATGTGACATGTTACTCCACGTTCCAGGACGGAACGGTGAACGCAGCAGGAAAGGAGGCTCCTCAAAGCCCTAGCCCTATGACTCCTGACGGACATAGCTCTTCAGAAATAAAAGCAACCTTTGAAGAAATGTTTTTGAAAACTTGCATTAGCCTACGACAAATCCATTGTCTGCGGCTGTAGCTAGCACATCAAACTTCCCACTTTCCCATAATGAACTTGCGGAGTAACGCTGTTACTCACCCTTGCCTTAAACCCCTTTCTAGACCTTGAGGCCACAGGAGACGAAGAAGGTTACGACATCTACAACCAAGACAATCTGGTCTACGACGAGCCAGACCTATCAGGTGGAGTCGAAGGCGTCGACTACCTCATCACCTACGGCGACCAAGAGGAAGAGACGGAAGATTACTAGAGCAAATCCCTAGCGTAGTTAGTGAGCCGAGCAACATAGAACTTTACTAAATAAGTTGCTGAGCTCCATGGTTTGAAGTTTGTTATTACCCCTTGTTTGTAAACTCTCAAGTTTACAAATAGAACCTAGTAGTGCGGATCCTCGGTGGACCGAAGAGGATCTTTCCGAATTTGTACACTTTTGGCTTGTAATAATATGTGTATGACCGTTGGACCCATGCAATGTTTCTGTTGTGCCACTCTGATGGTGTGAAATTTGCGGAACGGTGTTCCGTGAGTTTTACATCGATGTCCTGCGTGCTGCAATCATGCGGTAGCATGGCGGGTTATCACAGCCGCCACCAGTTTCCACTCGAGCCCGAGTTCGGCATCGTCCTCGTCTTCCACGACATCGACCAGCGCCCGCGCCTCCGACCTCGCGACTCCGGCGTATCCTCCCACGTCGGCCTTCCCCAGTTTGACCAACCGCACCTCGGCAGCAACTCGGCGCCCCCAGCATATCCTCCGGCACCCGATGCCGCTGCTGTGCTCAAGCTCGCCACCTCGTCCACGTCCCCACCCTCTCCCACGACCTCGGCTAATACCGAGACGGGTAACTCGGACGGACCGAGATGGGTAACTCGGACGGACCGAGATGGCTAACCCGGGTGGACCGGGGTACATAGAGGAGGAGAAGAAAGGGGATGAGAAGAGGAAAAGAAGATGCGTAGACAGGAGGAATAGAACAAATGCGAGTACGTGGACATCACGGGTCTTCTCTGTGCAGTACACTACGCGGTGACGCAGTAAACAGTACCCGGATGGATGCACAGGAGGCTAGGAAAGGTGTAATGGACAAGTCCGGTGAGGAAACCAAGCGTCCATGGAATGTAGCACTACTTCGCCCCTTTTACACGTAAAAGGCTCAGTGTATGTTGTATCTCAGTTTTCAGTATTAATGAAAGTAAGGCACCCCGGGAGGAACCCGGGGACTGCCTGGTTATGTGCATATCTTGTTTTTATTTTTGTCAAGTTCGTTTATTGTTTTATACCGGCATCTCGGGAAGGAACCCGGGAACTGCCGGGTTGCTATCTTTTATGTTATTTGTATGTCGGGAAAGTTCCGAGTTCGATTCTCAAAGTCAAATTAATGTATGTCATGTGAAATCATCTTGTGACTAGACTGACGCACGCCGAAATGGTAGTCAAGAGCTAAGAGAGGGAAGGTGGGAAACACGCAAATGGTCTCGGGGACTCGGAGCAGGAACTTATCCGGCATACCTATTTTTACTAACTCAATTATTTTTTATGTCGGGAATTCGGTTAGCCGGAACTCGGATTGTTTTGAGTAATGTATGCCGTATGTGGAGTTTTGTGACTCGACTGTCGAACGCCGAAATGGTAGACAAGAGCAGAAATCACCTAAGTACAGTAAACATGAAAGACAATTCGGGAGCTCATAACAGAATAAATTGACATAAGTTGTTCGGATAGGTAGCTCAGTACGAAACGAAAATAATATAAGTATATGTTACATCTTGTACCCGGCATCCCGAGGATTTTAACAGACCTACTCTTAAATATTTCTAAGCGATAGGAGATGTCGGCTTCTCGACCGGGACATCAGCAGGAGCAGCAACCTCGGGAGCAGCAGCAGGAGCAGCAGTCCCGGTGGCATCAGCAGCAGCAACGGTCTCGGGAGACGCCGCAGGAGCAGCTTCGGCTTCAGTTCCGGCGGCGGTACTCGGGACGTCGGGGTGCACCTCGGTCTGGAAGGCCTCGGGTCTCGGCGAAGACGTAGCATCCCGCGGAATCACGCTCTCGGGCGCGGCACCGGAGGCAGCGTCATCTTCTTCCGGGGCCTCGTCATCCGCGTCGCCGGTCGCGCCGGTTTCTTCGTCATCCTCATAGTCAGATTCGGAGTCGGAAGGAAGGACGCTGGCGGTGAAGGCACAGATGCTGGACCACGAGGCGATGCGGTGCGCCACCTCTTGTCGCCGCTGGATCTTAGCCGGATCGCTCAGCCACGGCGAGATCGTCCGCATGAGCTGGATCACCTCCAGAACAAGACCTTCGTACCAGCTAAGTACTTGGGTCAAGACCTGGTCGGCACCAGCCCACGCACCAGAACGCTTCCAGGCGTGAAGGCGCCTCCCGGCACACCGGAGTGCGCTCGCGAGCTCGGCAACTGAAAGCGTCGCGCGGATACTCGGCCACAGTGCGCCGTGGACGTGGACCGCAGCGCTAAGCAGCTCCGTCCCGATAGACCGGAGAGGCACTATCCGGGCCTTCAGGGCGGTGAGGTGATCCTCGATTTCCCAGGCATCCGAGACAGGGCCCTTCCCGGCGCGTTTCTCCCGAGCAGCAGCAACGGCAAGAACAGCAGCCTCCCGGGAGTGCTCGAATTCCCCTTTAAAAAGAAGAGCTGTCAAACGGCTAGGTCATAAGAAAAGCAACAGCAAAGAGAGAAAGCAACAAGAGAAGAGGGATGTCGGTCCACTTACTGTTAAGATCCCGGTTCAGTACAGTGAGCTCGGAAAGCCAAGTATCGGACCGTGACCGGAGGAGAGCCAGCTCGGTCTCGGCAAGATGCGCACGCTCCTCGGACTGGTCCAAGGTTTCCTTTTGCTTCTTTGTCGCCTCGATGAAGCGCGTCTTCATCTCGGTCGCAGTAGCCTTGACTTTTTCGAGCTCGCCGTTGAGTCGCGCGATCTCGGCTTGCGCGGTGGCAAGTGCGGCCTTCTGGTCTACCCCTTGCGCGCGGCGTCCCGCTCCTCCCGGAGGCGCCCCTCGCACTTCTTGGACTGACCGAGGTCAGCAAGAACTCGGTTGAAGATGCTGCAGCGTTTCTTGCTGCACTCCTGAAATCAAGACGAAGAAGGAGGAATCAGCCTGGGAAAAAATGTAAGGAAATCGGCAGAGTCCGGGATCTCTAGTGCATAAAAGGCTACCCGGTTGGGAGGATCTCGGGGACTCGGTCTCCGAGTCCTGGAATTTTCTCTAAGATTGGAGCCCAGTGATCTGCTATTCGGTGGAATCTAGAGCACTAAGCACCAATCTCGGGGACTAGTGGTTATGGAGGAAATTTTGAAACAAACTACCCGGTTGGGAGGATCTCGGGGACTCGCTATCCGAGTCCTGGAATTTTGCTCTAAGATTGGAGCCCAGTGATCTGCTATTCGGTGGAATCTAGAGCACTAAGCACCAATCTCGGGGACTAGTGGTGGTGGAAGGAACAAATGTTTTTTGAAAGAAATAGAACAAGCTTACCTCGGTCACCCGAGTAACATCCAGCGCGGCCACCTGGAGAGCGTGCAGAGCTTGAGCGTTGCGGCTTGGGCCGGCAGCGTGCAAATCTCCCGCGGTCTCGGAGGCGTCGGCGGCAAGCCAGGCCTGGTTGTATGCATCAACAACTTGTATGCCGGAGCCGTTGGGTGCGCGGGTAGCAGCAATATCCCGGGATCCTGAAGGCACAAAGGAGCGAACGGTTGCTTGCAACATCCGCAAGGCAGCAGTAGGGATCTCGGCGGGAGGCGGTGGTAACGATGAAAACGTACCCGTGCGCGGCACCAAGTCTTGGGCCGAGGATGTCGGGGCAGCGGCAGGCTTGGCAGAAGTTGTTTTCTGCCCAACAACCTTGGGGCGCGACTTCGAGACAGGTTGATCGGCTGGCCGGGAGGAGACTGCGGGCCGTTTCTCCGGGGCAGTCTTATCCGAAGCTTGGCGGGAGGGACCGCTTGGCACGGACTGCCGGGAAAGGCTCAAGATCTCCGCCTCAAGCCCGGGCACCCGGCGCGGACTTTCCGGAAGGAGAATGTCCCCCGAGGTGGTCGTGGCCTGCACCGGGATCTCGTCGATCACCGGGCAAGCATCCGAAGTCACCACGGTAGCCGGTGCGGCACCGGAGGCAGCAGGCTCGCTCCTCGAGTAGAAGGGCGAGGAGGAGAAGGGGAAGCCCGAGCCGGGCTGGGAGTCCGAGTTCCGGGAGGAGGAGGAATAGCAGGTGACGGGAGGTCGAGTGCATCCTTGAAAGAAAATACCTCAGTAATAATTTATGGAGAAGGCAAAATCATGTAGCATAAGGCAAGGAGAATGTACCCGGAATCCACAGTGGGAGGGCCCCTTTGCCGGCGCCGAGGAGGCTTCTCGGCCGTTTGTTTAGTCGGCTTGCTCCTCTTGGGGGGGTTGCCGGAGTTATCGGCAGCCTCGGTGTCGGAAGCCGCACGCTTCCGGCTTTCGGCGCGTTTGGTCCCGGCCGTCGGTTTCGGAACCACTGCTGAGGCCCAGTTGAGAGGAAGAGCGTCAATTACATCGAGAATTTGGCAGTCAGTCTCATCCTCATCATCCGAGGAAAGGGAAATTGCCTCTGAGGTTGAAGGGTTACCCGGAGCAGCAGCTTTGACTAGAGGAATGGCGAGATGGTCCTCGCCGTCGGGGTCCTTTCTCGGCATCTTAGCCGGCACCGGGGTGTTCGGCACGAAATTCCCGTTGGCGTGGACTGCGTCCTCCTCGGCTTGCCGCTCGAATAACTGTGCAAACAAATCACCACATGATGTCGGTTTCCAGGTGAACGCAAGTACGGGTGCAATTGAACGAAAGACAGACAGGAGCACCTGTTTTAATGGTTTTTTCCGGGATCCCCCAATGACACCCCAAACATACTCATCCGACATCTTCGTCCGAGCAATGGCTCGGACACGTCGGACGACCGCGGGACGGTCCAGAGGGAAAATACTGGTCCTGGTGGGGTCATAGCTCCCATCCATATGGCACATCTTGTGCACTCGGGTTTGCAGAGGGCAGACGCGGCGGATAATGAAGCAGCGCAAGAGATCGTCGCCGGTCATCTTGTTGGTCAGCGCCGAGAGGACGTCGTGCATACACTTGACCTCTTCGGTGTCGGGGAACCGTCTCCAAAGATTGAACTTGCGAGGAGGACCATTGACGAACTCCGGCAAATTTATGAAATCCGGGTTCGTGGATCCCGGACCATCTCCCGAGTTCTCCCGGTTCTTCACGTAGAAGAAGCTGCGCTGCCACTTCCGGCAGGATTCTAGCCCTTTGACTATAGGGAATCCGGAGTCAGCGCGAGGGATGATGGTGGCCGCTCCGCAATCGACCAAGTCTTTTACTTTCTGATCCGGGTTGGGGATGACTTGGCGGCGAAGGATGAAATACCTGGCCCAAAGATCCAGGAAGGGCCACATGCCGAGATATGCTTCCGCATAGGTGGTGAAGACCGAGAGCATCATAATGGCGTTAGCTGGGAGGTGATGCGGTTGGAGGCTGTAGGTGTCGAGGAAGTCGCGGAAGAAGGGGCTAGCCGGAAGCCCAAACCCACGCTCGAAATGCGTAAGGAATACAACGTATTCCCCGGGTTGAGGTTCCGGCTCAACCTCGCCCTCCGGAAGACGGCTCTCAACTTCTGGCGGAATCCGGTGAGTCCGGTACAGCCAGTCCAGGTCCCATTGTTTGGTCTCGGATCCATCCCAGCACCCCCGGATACTTTCTTCACCCATGTCGGAGAAGTCCGCAGATGTATCCGGGCTACTCTGCAGGCGCAGCGGCGGTTAGTCGGAATTAGTCTACCAGGAGCTAAGATGCCGGATCGCAAACTGCTAAACACAATCGGGTTCCTGGCAAATAAGATCTACCGTGTGTTAGAAAATCAAAACAAAAAGGAGGAAAATAGGCTCAGGCTAGACTCGGGCGAGACGCAGTGCGAGCAAAAGATCTGCATCCTACCGCAACGGTGCGTCACCGCCGTACACCTCGCGCGCGCCGCTCAAGTCGTGCTCACCGGCGGCGGCTCAACCGCGCATGTGTTAGGGCACGGCCGGAGGCGAGCGGTTATTCTGCTAAAGGAGAGCATCGAGACGGAGAGAGCGACTCACCGGAGAAGAGGAGGTCGGTGGCGTGCGAGACGAACGACGGCGTTCGGGCTCCGGAGAACGGCGAGGGTGGCGGCGTTCGGGCGACGAATGCGACGGCGGCGATGCGCTCGAGACAATGGTGGAGGAGAAGCAAGGAAGAGGAAGGAGGAGAGGAGACCGTTCCGGTCCCCTATTTATGGGGGGATTCCGGAGCGGTTCCCAGTTTTCCCGCTCACGATCTCCACGATCGTGGGTGGGATCTGTTTTGCGCGGCGCGCCACGTGGCGCTAGCCGGAACGCCTGATCCAGCCACACCGAGGGTCACACGGCCCCAACGGTTGGGCTTCGGATCGGCTGCGGCTCCCGGCGCGGGAACCCAAGCGACAGCGTGCTCGTGCAGAAGCACTCGAGTGCATTTCTGCTCGGACGGGACGTCGTGTGGGGCCCGGCTCGTAATCTCGAGTTCGGCGCGAGGCCAACGGTCGAGGTTTGCTGAGACTGGAGTATCCGGTGGCAGGCTTCGTCTCCCGGTTAAAACAGTCTCGGTAAGGAGGTCTCGGGAGAAATCAATCTCGGCGAGAAAACGGAGGGTGATGTCATGTATTCTCGGAAGATAGTTGGTGTTTAAACCTGATCCCGCACATCATCCGGGGTCGCTGTGCAGCACCAGCTTCGGGGACTAGTGTCGGGGGGCTTCCCCCCGGGTAGGGGCAGATCCCGGTATAATTCAGTAAGGTGCCTACAGTACCTGACCTTTGGCGAGAGCAAGGGACACCTCCTGGTGTGCTGGAAGGGCAACTTGACCCTTGAGCACTGGTAGAGGGCAAAGTGCCTCCTGGCAGGCGCAAGGGTCAGCTCTGGCAGCTATAAATAGACACCCCCGGCCTTCACAATCGCAGCACAAGCATAAGCGGGTGGTTCCTCTAAGAACTAGCTTCTCGAAGATGTCTTTGCTGATATGCTAAGACATCTTCGGGAGGCTAGGCCTAGAGATACTCATCCTGGGACGAGCTCGGACGCTTCCGGAAAGGATCCCGGATCTCGGGCTCCGGGAAGACTCCCGGAAGGAGGTGTACTTGGTTCTACCGGATAGATGGTCCGGGTAAGTGCTAACCGGATTGTTTGTCTCGGTCTTGATCTTATGTAGGGGAGGCTCACAGTGGCAAGCGAGGAGGTAGCCGGCGTGAGGGCTCCCTGTAGGCCGTCAACAGTCTATAGCAGGCTTTCCCGTCTGTTGCGGGGGGGAGTACCATTCCGCCTGACACGGAAGCATGGTCACCTCCCGCCTGACACGGGAGCGCGTCAGCCGGTACGACCACGGTACGACAAGACCTGACATGCCTAGCCCGGCAATCCGGAAAAGGCTATCCGGGATGGGCCAAGACATGTCTTGTCTCTGGCAGGGGGACAATGATGGTTCAGGACGGCGACTGCTGTCCTTATCGAGATGATGACGCAGGGGCTATGCCGTATAGCGCGGCGACTAGCTCACGCTAGCCGGTGACGACATGCCGGTTAGGCCTGTCCGGTGGGGCCAAGCCGATTTAGGGTTTCCAGCCCTCCTGGCCAGAACTCTATAAAAGGCGCCATAACTGCCTCTGTGAAGGAGAGACCAACTTGAGAGCCAAAGCTATAGTCACATTCACTCTTAGAGCATTTACTCCTTCACACCTTGAGTTCATCTAGTTCTTTGTGCTCCTCCCTTTGAGAGATCTAGCAGCAAGTTGTAGCTCTTGTACCATTGTTATATAGAGAGGAAAGGCAGGAGTAGGGGTGTTACCTCCTCACGAGGGCCCTGAACCTGGGTATATCGCGTGTGTGTTGTGTGCCTTCGTGCATTTGTTCGTGTTTGTTAGATCTTCCCCTTGCACTCTGATCTTGTTTCTTGTTCCTGGGAGATCTCGGTTATACCGGGATCCTCCTCGCGTGGGCTATTCAGCTCGCTATCCCTCCCCGGATCCACCAACGTCCATCGGCCCCACACATTAGCCATCCTATGGCATCTGCTGTGACACCACCACGACACTATAGTACACTGTCGCTGACCTCGTGAGCAGTGTGACAAGACCCCATCAGTCAAATCGTGAACAGTGCGCAGTGAACAGTGTTTTCTGTTTTCTTGTCCCCCACTTGTCCCCTGGGCTCTCCTATATAAAGGGCACCAGGGGAGGGGGAGAAAAAGGCCGAAGCCCCCCACCACTTCATTTCCCCCCTTTCCATTTGCTCCCAAAACTTTGAGGAGGCATGCCTAGCAGCTCGCGGAGCATATTGTAGCCCGGATAATGAGAATAGAAATATACCGAGTAGGCTAGATGCTGCAGTAGGGGTTTTATCTCCTCACGAGAGCCCCGAAGCAGGGTAAATATTTGTGTCACCGTGTCAGTTGAGTTTACCTGTGCGCGAGTTCATCGCGCAATCCCTCCCCGAGATCCCCTAGCGTCCATCGGCCCCACACATTAGCCTACCCGTAGGCATCTGTCTGTTCGCCACGACGACAGCTGGCGCCCACCGTGGGGCAGAGTGGCGTTTGCGGGAACAATTTTGGACGGGACCCGGCATCCCAAATCCGGGATCCCTACGCCGCGGGTAGTGGTCACTGACATCCTGCGCCGCGGGTAGCGGTCGCCGGCATCCCAAATCCGGGATCCTAAATCCGGGATCCCTACGCTGCGGGCAGTGGTCACTGACATCCTGCGCCGCGGGGTAGCGGTCGCCGGCATCCCAAATCCGGGATCCTAAATCCGGGATCCCTACGCTGCGGGCAGTGGTCACTGACATCCTGCGCCGCGGGTAGCGGTCGCCGGCATCCCAAAATCCGGGATCCTAAATCCGGGATCCCTACGCTGCGGGCAGTGGTCACTGACATCCTGCGCCGCGGGTAGCGGTCGCCGGTATCCCAAATCTGACATCCTAAATCCGGGATCCCTGTGCTGCGGGCAGTGGTCATTAACGTCCCTGCGCTGCGGGTTGAGGTCGCTGACATCCCTGCGCGGCGGGTTGAGTTCGCCGACATCCCTGCGCCGCGGGTTGAGGTCGCAGACATCTCTGCACCGCGGGTTGAGGTCGCCGACATCACTGCGATGCGGGTAGAGGTCACCGACATCCCTGCGCCGCGGGTAGAGGTCTCCGACATCCCTGCACCGCGGGTGGAGGTCATCGACGTCCCCGCATCGCGGAAACCGGTCATCGACATCCCAAACCGGCATCCCTGCATCACGGGCACCAGTCGCCGGCGTTTGCCCCGACACTCATCATCAAGGGACCCCTGTTAGTTGCACACCAGTTACCCGGGTTATGTCGCCTACGACATCCCCAACCGCTCCTGTGCTCCGTGAGTATCGTCATTTGTACCTTGCAATTATGTTATCTTAGATTTATTCGGGAACTACCCATGCATGCTTAGTTTAATTGTTTACCCGGGAACGAGATATCGTAACCCGGGGACTGCCCTATGTTCTACGTGTTTTTCCCCGGGAGCAAGATGTCGTGACCCGGGGACTAGCTTACCATCTAGTTCTACCTGGCATACTAAGTCGGTAGAGTAACTCAGTTTATATTTATTTATATGATTTTCATATCTTGCTTCTTGCTATGTCATTTGTGTGCTGGCATCCCGAAACTGGGCTCGGGGACTGCCGGGCTCCTTTGTCTTCCTGCTATATCTGAAAATTTACCCGGGGACTCGGTGGAAACCGAGTCTCAGTCCTATTGTGTGGTTTGCTGCTAGAGTTATTTTCTGTCTTTATTCTTGTTAAAATACATATGTCTTAACTAACGTTGAAAGGTGATATCGGTTTTACCGCAAGGATACTCATGTCGAAAGTCTTGGTTATATCGGTTATCGCGAATCCATCTTATATTTATTGTTACCTCAAGGTACATTGCATATGATCTGTGGTATCAGTTGGCCCACGTATCGCGGTATCACGCAAAATTTCCAGATCCCCGTTTATTTCGGTTCGCCAATATATCATGGCATACTGCAATATCTCCATATCGCTATTCATTTCGGTTCGCAAATATATCATGGCATCCTACAATATCTCCAGATCCCCGTTTATTTCGGTTCGCCAATGTATCATGGCATCGGGCAATATTTCCAAATCGTCATTTGTTTCGATGTATCGAAATTCGTCAAAGGCAACACTTGAAATACCGAGACACCTGTGATACGCCCATAGTGGCCGAGATACCGAAACACTTGTGATATGCCCAGAGGGGCCGACATACCGACATACCGAGATACCTGTGTGACATTGTGTGTGTAGGCGTCTGTGTCGGTATACGCCCAGAGTGGCTAAACGCCGGCACATGAGACTCTGTGTCGGTATACGCCCAGAGTGGCTACAAGCCGGCACATGAGGCGTCCGTGTCGGTATACGCCCAGAGTGGCTAAACGCCGGCATGTGTTATGTGTTTGTGTCAGACCGGCGGTGGCCGAAGACATCTGTGTCGGTAAAACGCCCAGAGTGGCTAAGGAACCGGCATATGATTGTATTTTTGCAGGTACTCGGTGGAGCAAATGAAAACAATGAGATTGGATTTTTTCTGAGTCTGCGCGCGACTCTGCGAGTCCCCCGCGGCCTCGGGGACTAGTGTCGGGGATGTGGTTTTTGACAAGACTTTCGGTATGGAAAATTCCTAGAACTATTCGATTTTTAAGTTGATGCGCGATTCTGTGAATCCCCCATAAACTCGGGGACTAGTGTTGGGGATGTGCTTCCCCGGTACCCTGAGGGTGCGGAGTTATTGTGTTAATATTGCAGGAACAGGTGCATCTAAATAATAAAGAAGTAAAGGAAAAAGAGGAGACGGTGTCCCTGGCTTGTTTTGGCAAAACCTGGCCCGACATCTCCCTTCTTGGGCCGCGATGATGCAAGCCGGTGGGCCGAGACCGCACCTCACTGGGTCAAACCGGATAACTGCATCTCGATCTGAGATGCGTTTCGGTCATCTTCCCCAAACCATACAAGATCTCCTCGACAGCCACGGCTTCCGCGAGTTCGGACGCCCCAGCCTCCTACAACTCCGGCAGCGCCCCCGACCTCACCGAGTTCAGACGCGACCGACCGCGTCCCACCCACGGCTCTGCGCCCCGGCCGCGCCGCTCCCGGCTTCCTGCGACCCCGGGCGAGCTCCATCCCGGTTGTCTCCTACCTCGGCATCTCGGCACCGGCCGGCCTCGGCCCGACCTCGCCAGCGCGGCTCGCCATCCGCCGCCCCCGGCATCGCCTCCCCGAACACCAGACCACGGCCGAGCCCGCCACGCCAACGGCTCATCTCCCCGATCTCCGCCACGCCTCCGACTCCCCCATCTGCCTCGGCGACACCCCGCCGTGGGTCCGAGCTCCACCACCCGAGTCTCGACCTCGGCCGCCACCGGTTTCCACTCGAGCCCGAGTTCGGCATCGTCCTCGTCTTCCACGACATCGACCAGCGCCCGCGCCTCCGACCTCGCGACTCCGGCGTATCCTCCCACGTCGGCCTTCCCCAGTTTGACCAACCGCACCTCGGCAGCAACTCGGCGCCCCCGGCGTCCCCAGCATATCCTCCGGCACCCGATGCCGCTGCTGTGCTCAAGCTCGCCACCTCGTCCACGTCCCCACCTTCTCCCACGACCTCGGCTAATACCGAGACGGGTAACTCGGACGGACCGAGATGGGTAACTCGGACGGACCGAGATGGCTAACCCGGGTGGACCGGGGTACATAGAGGAGGAGAAGAAAGGGGATGAGAAGAGGACAAGAAGATGCGTAGACATGAGGAATAGAACAAATGCGAGTACGTGGACATCACGGGTCTTCTCTGTGCAGTACACTACGCGGTGACGCAGTGAACAGTACCCGGATGTGACTATAGTACACTGTCGCTGACCTCGTGAGCAGTGTGACAAGACCGCAGGGGGTCTAATCGTGAACAGTGCGCAGTGAACAGTGTTTTCTGTTTTCTTGTCCCCCACTTGTCCCCTGGGCTCTCCTATATAAAGGGCACCAGGGGAGGGGGAGAAAAAGGCCGAAGCCCCCCACCACTTCATTTCCCCCCTTTCCATTTGCTCCCAAAACTTTGAGGAGGCATGCCTAGCAGCTCGCGGAGCATATTGTAGCCCGGATAATGAGAATAGAAATATACCGAGTAGGCTAGATGCTGCAGTAGGGGTTTTATCTCCTCACGAGAGCCCCGAAGCAGGGTAAATATTTGTGTCACCGTGTCAGTTGAGTTTACCTGTGCGCGAGTTCATCGCGCAATCCCTCCCCGAGATCCCCTAGCGTCCATCGGCCACACACATTAGCCTACCCGTAGGCATCTGTCTGTTCGCCACGACGACAAGGCCGCCACTCGATTCACTTGGGGGCTGCGCCAAAACAGGCACAACTCAAAAATCCTAGGCCTCTATCCGACTTAATCGGGAGATGCGCCACACAGGTTGAAATAAAAGTCTAGGCCACCACTCGAACAACTCGGGGGCTGCGCCAAACATGCACAACTCAAAAATCCTAGGCCTCTACCCGACTTACTCGGGAGATGCGCCGTACAGGTCAAGTCCAAAATCCTAGGTCGCCACCCGACGCACTCGGGGGCTGCACCTCACAGGTCACACTTGAAAAGCCTAGGCCGCCACTCGAACCACTCGGGGGCTGCGCCAAATAGGCACAACTCAAAAATCCTAGGCCCCTACCCGACTTACTCGGGAGGTGCGCCGCACAGGTCAAGTCCAAAATCCTAGGTCGCCACCCGAAATACTCGGGGGCTGCACCTCACAGGTCACACTTGAAAATTCCTAGGCCGCCACTCGAATTACTCGGGGGCTGCGCCATACAGGCTTCACTGAAGAAATCCTAGGCCGCCACCCGAGCTACTCGGGGGCTGCGCCATACAGGTCAAGTCCAAAACCCTAAATCGCCACCCGATACAATCGGTAGCCGCGTTACACAGGTCTCACTTGAAAGAATCTTAGGACGCCACTCGACTCACTCGGGGGCTGCGCCACACAGGTTCACAACGCAGGCTTAGGCCGTCACCCAAGGTACTCGGGGGCTAGCCACACAAGTCAAAAAAGAAGCAAATACTCGCACAGTAATGAAAACAATTTCACTCGTTGCTCGAGAATTCTTCTTTTTCATATACTGTCATTTACATTGGCATAGTCGCCACATTAGCTAACCCTATACAGTAGAAGAAAACTACTCTTAGTCTGCAGGCTCGGCCTTCGGCGCCCCTAGTGGGCCTACAAGACGCTCGCTGTGCTTCTGCACCTGCTCAATCATCTGGCGCGCATCCGCCAGGGTATCGGCGTACTCGGCATCGCCAGGCAGTCCACCCATCAGCCTCTCCAACGAAAGGTTGGGCCGATGCAGCCGAACGTACGCCAGAGCGGCATTCGCCCCGGCGACAAGCTGAGCGTGGACGATCTCCTTCAGAGCATCGCCATCACGGAACCTCTCGAGCAAGGTGGCCAGCCCATGCGGCTGCCCATTGTGCGGGAAGTAGATGCGGTGGATGTGCCACAGGGTCTTCCGGCAATTCTCCAAGAGAAAAGCCGCACGCCAAGTCCGGTCGAGCATGCGAGCAAGAATGCGCCCTCGCGACTTGTTCACCCAGAATCGGCGAGCTTCGTGAGAGTCGCCAGACGCCTCCCGGGTAACACGCTCTTCAACGCGGTCCCGCTCAGCCTCCCAATCTGGGTTCACGTCTACATACACAAGCTAGAAGTCAGAACCAGCAAATTTCAACAAGGAAAGGCAGCCGCAGAGGGTACCAACCTTGAAGCTGCCGACTGATGAGATCGATCTCCCCGATCAGAAAATCTTCGCGTTGGGAAAAACCCGCGGTCGGATGCGACCTGGAGCGCTGCAAGAGAAGCTCGGTATTCTTCAAGGTAGCCTCAAGCTCAACCACCTTATTCTTCAAATAAGTGATTATGCGATGGTCGTTCGCACTTCGCGGAGGAGCCGGAGCAGCTTGGCGACGGCGGGCACCTGAAGAAGATCCCTCACCACTTGGTCCAGACGCAGAAGTAGAAGACGTGCCGCCGCGCAAGTCAGTCTGTCATGAACGTGCAGAATCAATACCAATATACGACTGACCAGCATAGACAAATATGATGGGAAGAAACATTCAATTTCAGCCAGAGTATTGTCAAAGGCCAGAAGACCCGACAAAATATCGATCGACAGTAATTACAAAGCAAAAGTTATCAGTACATGACACTGCGACTGCTAAGCCCCTACAACTACTCATGGGCAACAGACTCCGACTGCGAGCGACTCTTCCAAGCAGCAGCCGCCCCAGTCGCCTTGGCCACCGCCCTCTCGAAGGTAGACACAAGCGTCACAGCAAGCTGTGCAGCCCGCACTTTAACTCCGTCTAAGGACGCGGTCCGGCCATCAGGCCTACGGGGGAAGCCGCTGACGACCTTCTCGAAGTCGCCCTGAATTTGGTGGCCTAGAAGGAGCTAGAAGGTGAGCTCGGAGCCGCGTACCATCTGCGTCCGAGTGAAGTCGGCGAGGGTGGTCGCGTCATCCTCAAACGGAGCAGCAAGGGCGTCCACGGCAGTCGGCGGCGGGTCGCTTGGGAAGATGTTACGGGGCACCGTCGTAAGGGCTCCCGTCGACTTCTTCAGCGCATCAGACGCATACGCGCAGACACGGTCTAGGAAGCCGACAGTCGTCGCCAAGTCGACGGTGTCACTCGACGAGCCCTCCTCAGGAGCTCCACCGCATGTCTCTGTGCAAAAAAGTCAAACATCAGACAAAGGCAAAAGCAACAACACAGTAGGCATCAAGCCGAAACCTACCCCCAAGAGCAACGGCGAGGGAAAGAAGGCGGTCGACTTGAGTCTTCTCTTCATCAACCCGCACCCGCTCCCGCTCCTGGAACTCGTGGAGGGACTTCTCAAGCTCACCCTGACTCCGAATCTTCAACTCAAGCTCAGCAACCCGCTTATCAACCTGGTCAAGGGAAGCGTGAAGCTGGTCCCTTGCCTTTTCCAGGCGAACGTAAGCAGCGGCTGCATCAAGTTGCTAGCGGTAGTAGGGCTGAAACAAAAGAAGGATCTTAATAAAGTTGCGGGTGACTCTACTAGTCACCCACACCTTCGGGGGCTAGTCCCATCGGGAGCGCTGATCGCACACCCGATGAAAATTCAAGACTACAAGCTAAAAGTACAAGGGACTTACGTGGTCCAGGAGGTCGACATCTTCAGAAGGCGGCAGAGGAGCGCGACTTGAAGACGCGACGACCGCAGGTTGCGGGCGCTCCTCGGCTGCCACCCGGGTTACCAGTTCGGTCGAAGGGGCAGATGTGTGCTCCACTTCATGACAAGGGGAGTGGACATCGCCGGAACGACGGCTGAAGCAAAACAGTACAATGACCAACTAAAGGATTTGAACTACAAAAGACAACTCGAAATCAACAAGGTGCTAACCTGGTGGTCTCGAGTTCATCATCACTCCCCAAGGAGACAGACGGTAGCTGCGCGAACGCGTGCGGTGGCGCGGAGCTGACAGGGGGAACAACCAGGGTCTCGCTCCAGCCACCTGGGGACCGCGCACCTGACGACGTCGCGACGACTTCTTCTGGATCAGCTTCCGCACCCCTTGTGGGCGACGAAGCGGTCGCAGAGTCACCGCCGCTCCGGCGCTTCTGCCTCTTCCGCGCGGGTTCCTCATCATCATCATCATCATCCTCCACTTCGTCGTTGGGGGAGACAGCGGACGGAAGCTCGTCGTCGTCGTCATCCTCCTCCACAACCCTCGACTCGTTGTCGGATCCATTTTCGGGGAGGAGAGGAAGGCTGACCAGCAGAGATCGACCCTGAAGCAAGTAGACGCAAGTCGAATTAAGACACAGGATCACAAGTCAAGGAGAAGCAAAGAGAACAAGTCAGGAACATTACCTCAGGAACGGGGTTCGATGCCCCGTAAGCAGTAACCGGGCACTTGACGTTGCAGGTATCCGCGACTCGGAGGTTGGTGATGGACCTCACCTTGGCTTCCACCTCCTCGTCGTCAAGTGGCTCAGTGCTGACGCCCTCGACGGCCCACATCGGGTGGGGCCTAGCACTGAGCGGTTGCACCCGAAGACGGAAGAAGGTAGCCATCAAGAAGATGCCACCCGCTTCGCGCCCAAGGGTCTTGACTCTTGGTGAGGTCGCGTAGCAGGCCCAGCAGAGGTCGCGCGGCTTCCTTCTCCTCCGCAGCTAGCGGGTGCGACCAGGCGTGGGTCTTCCGCAGCCCGCGCCCGCTGTCGAATGCCGCCAGGCCGTCCTGGCTCAACTGGACGAAGAACCACTTCTTGCGCCACCCGGACGGAGTCCGACTTCTTCATCTGGAAGTACGCGGTGTAACCGCGCACTTGGATTCCGAAGCCGCCCACGGGGTATGGCAACCCGCTCTTCCCGACGTTCTTGCCAACGAGGAAGAGCGACTTCCACAGCGCCCAGTGGGGTGCGACACCCAGAAAGCACTCGCAGAGCACAATAAAGCCCGCGATGCTCAAAACGCCATTGGGGTCAGATCATGGATCTGAACCCCATAGGCATACAAGAGACCGCACACAAAATCGCGCAAGGGGAACTCGAAGCCCCGCGGAAGGAAATCCACGAAGCATACGCGTTCCCCATCCCGGGGTGTGGGGTAAACTTCTTTGCGAGGAGGGCGTACCTGGACTTGATCAGCAGGAGGAAGAAGACCTTGAGCACGGAGGAGTTCGACCTCCGCCTTCTTCACCGACGACCTCTTCCGGTCGCCGTCAAGCTTCTTCATCAGCCCGGCTTCGTCGGCGGCGGCGGAGGAACCAGCGGCAGTCTTCGGCTTGCCCATGGCTTCACGGGGCAGCACAAGGTGCGCGGACAAATAGCACAGAGTTCGTGTGAGGGTGAGAATGGCAGAAGGCAGAGGGAAGGAGGCGCGGACGAATGGAGAAGACGATGCCCTCGCGCTGCGGCGCAGTACTTATGCCTCAGCAAAGTCAATCTCAGCCCTCCGTCGCGCAGCGGTTCAGATCATCTTCATCCCGCCGTCCACGTTTCAAGCAAAGAGGCCAACCGTCGCCGCCAACTTCCTCCACTACGCATGAGAATCGAGGCGTCATCATTGTGCGCGAAAGTTTCGTGCTCAGTTCGGAAACGTGACAACTGCTGACCGCGGTCAGCGCTGCTAGTGGGCCCCGCCATGTCACGTCCCATCGGGCGCAGAGGCGTGCAAGGAAACGTCAGCAGCGACGTCATCTAGCCAACGGCTCCAAACAACTGGACATCGAGATAACTCGAATGCAAGATTCGATTGGTAGGCTTCTAAGCTGAAACAACTGAAGACAATGCGCTGGTCAAGGAACCCGAAACGTCTATTCGGGTGACGAAGAAAGTCGAGTAAGCTCCCGCAGCCGAATCAGATCTACAAGTAAGCCAACAGGCCGAATAGAAACAAGCTTCACATGAAGAACATGACAAAGTAATTCAGCTGCAAAGGTTACTCCCATCGGGAGAGGCCTGTTCGACTGAAAAATGAGTTCAAGCTCAAGATCAAGCAATCCAATGGCGCGTCCAGGAGGAGGAAGTCCTTTGACCGACGCTGCGCTTCGACCAAGCACTCGGGGGCTACTGACGTGGGGCTACCTTTCGACTAGCCCACGATGAGGCTACCTGGGCTGCGCCAAGCATGGAAGCCCACAGAAGGCCCACTCGGGGTACCACGTATCCTAGTCCAACTTGGTTAGGTCTTGTAACCTGCCATATCTGTACCAACCGCCCGAGACCTGGCTACCTATAAAGCCAGAAGGGTTGCCCGTCCTAGAGGACACGCTCACAGCTACCACCACAAACCCTAGCGAGATCGCAATCTCGCCATTATAATCGCTACTCGCATCAATAATCAGACAAGCAGGAGTAGGGTGTTATCCTCCGGGAGCCTGAACCTGGGTAAAACCTTGATTGTCAGCCGTCGTGATCACCAACACCTCTCTCTCTCCCCATCAATACACCCGGGTAGCACAACCCTGCGATTTGCCGAGTTACCACCTCGTCACATGTGCCGCCATTATACAATAAAAAAATGGAGCTTGTAAAATGACATGAGTACTTTAACATATGATGCTATGTTGATACGTATAATCTGTTTTTTACTTACAGTTATGCTACACTTCAGAAAAATGTATTATAATTATGGTATAAGAATTCTACGCCCACGTGTCAAGTATAAGTTGATAAAATTCATAAATAATATATTTGTGCTAGAGAGGCAGATCCGGGAGGCACAAACAAAGGCAAATGAAATGATAGAAATGATACTCTAGAGGGGTTGAATAGGTTTAATTTTTTTTCACCAGTTTTAGGTTAAGCAGATAAATAAGGTGAGCCTAACAACTAAGTGAAACACTATATATGATGTGATATAATACTTCAACTCGAAGGCTATCACAAGCATAAGAACAATAGTGAAAGTGGTGTTCCTTTTATTGGGATAGAAATACATCATGTTAGAGAGATGCAGGATACCACGAAAGACATGTATGTCAGGAAGGATCAGCTTCTTTTTCTTGAGCACCCTTCACGAAAAGGATCTTAAGTTCTTAACCCACTATTGATTGGCCTTGAGGCCAGCTCCGAATCTTCAAAAACTTTCATGGAGCGTAATCCACAACCACAAGCTTCCGAGCGACCCTTAACCGTCGAGCGTTTCCCAGGCAACCGGATAAATTCAGAGAGAGGGGGGTTCACTTTTGGCTTGGTGGAAACATAGACTACCTCGTCTTACTTCCTCTTTAAAGGTTTTGATTTTAACAGGATAGAATGGGAGACCTATAACTTTTGGTGTTGATGAAATCTGCGATTAGATACAGGAGTCACTCAAGAACATCAAGTTTCACTTCCTTGGTGGTAGATTACACAACAATACTGGAGGGGAACTGGAGCTTCTACACTCTACTACTCTCCGTTCCCCTTTGATATTTATGTAGCTTTACATTTTCATCCCTAACTATTTTCTATTTACACTCAAGTACTACTTACAACACTCCTCCTCAAGATGGGGAAAATGCATGTAGTGTACCTGCACTTTAAATAAGGCAGATACCTGTGTATAGTGCAAATCCCTGGATCGATTCATTTGCACACACAGTTTACGATGAATATCACAACATTGTATCAATATTACACGAATAATCCAGACTTGGTAAAATAAATAGTTCGATACAACTTTACATAGCTTAAAGCTAGCTCAAAACACTAAAGCAGCGGAAATAAATCTTCAATGAGCCTCCATCTTCATGATACGCCACAGGCGAAAACATGTTGGTGCAGACTCGAAACCCAAAACGTATTCCTTACTCTTCGTCAGATATTTCTGCAACAAATAATGATTTGCAACAGAGTGGGTCAGATTCCATTAAAATGGAGTCTGGCAAGTGACACTATGGTGGACACTCAATGGAAATAACTCTAAAGCCTGTATGCATATTTGGCTGGTGGAGTTCAAGGCTATTTTGCATAAAGCCAGTTTTGCCTAACTCTTTGTAAAACAAACTTATTAACATTATAATTGGCAACACTGGCAAGTTCCAGTGAACCAAAAGATATCACGTCCTTAGGTGTACCCTCAGGTGAAAACCCCCACATTCAATGGTCCTAAGTATAGTAGAAACTATCTTAGGTGAAAACCCCCATGAACATGGTCCTGAGTAGTCCACTGTTGTTTATCAAAATTTTATTAAGAAATTAGAATGTTGGGATTCCTCCATTGTCCTTGATCAGCTGCAGTCTTTACTTGGAATACTTCTCCTTGAGTTCTTCACATTCTTCTCCCTTCATTCATCACATCCCTTTGTTCCTGGGTGGCTATCCACAAGTGTGCTCTCAGGTGAAAACCCCCACGTTCACGATCCTAAGTATAGTAGAAACTATCTTAGGTGAAAACCCTCATGGACATGGTCCTGAGTAGCCACTCAACATAAACCAAAATAACCAATCCACCCAGATGATTCATTAATTTAGTGATGTGCACTCCCAGGTGAAAAACCCCACATACTATGATCCTAAGTATAGTAAAAACTATCTCAGGTGAAAACCCTCATAGACATGGTCCTGAGTAGCCACTTAAGATTTTGTAAAACCTTTCTTCAATTGCATAGCATCAAAATTCTACTAAGTCATTTCATAGGTACCTAGACACAATGGAATAGGGAGTTCTAAAGTCTTGCATAGCAAAATCCATTTAGCTCTACTCATGCATAGGAAAATACTAAGTTATGCATCGAAAATACTTAGGAACTTTATGAGGTGTGCCACTTGCCTTGGCAACAAGAAGAATAGCAACATCAGCTGCAACAGTTGTCGTTTCCCTCCGAAATTTCTAACACATCAAACAAAACACACATAAACTTACAAACCAAAATAACAATACAAAAATATGCTATGCATGATGTGCAAAATACTTAGAGAAAATACTAAGTCTATTCTTTAGGGTGATCGACAATTATCAACAGCTCTTTGTAAATTGGATATTCACTATAGTGAGAGAGACAGACACCCGGCCAGCCACTTAAGTTGTGGAACAGTGTAACGTCCCAGCGTTTAGGAAACCACGGAGGGTAGAAATAGAATTTGAGCATTCACATTCATGCATCTGAAAATCCGAATAAATTTTTCGCAACTTAAAACCTTGAAGAGATCAAAGTTTCTTTCGTCTCGTTGTGTTAGGGCTTAGCTCAATGGAGGTGATTGTTATAAATTTTGACATGACCTTTAGGTACTTTATTTGTTTGAGGAAAATTGAGCAAATTCAAATATTCAAATAATTTGAATTTGAAATTACACAAACAAAAGTAAATGATAAGTAATTAATAAATAAAGAAGTAATTCATAAATTAAATAATTGCAAACATAAGTTACAATTATGAAACACAACCAGAATTGCTTTATTGATTTACAACAATAATACATTGTCGTTACAAATAATCAAATGGAAATCAAATAAATAAGGAATTACATAAGAGAAATAAAATTCCTAAGTAGACTAATTCTTGCATCCTGATTCTTCATATCTTTTGATCATCTCAACTTGCACCAATCTTCTTCCTGAAAGATAAAAAGAAAACAAAACAAATATAGAAAATACACAAGGTGGGTTAGTGTAGGATTACTCTCAGTTCGGCAGTGTAATGCACTGCTGATCACATCATTGAGTCTGGACCTTAATCAAGGATTAGCATCTGTTCTTATGGTTTAATTAACCTCAGATCAACATCATTGGTTTAGGGGCAATTAACACACTTGGCACCTGAAATAAATTCCCAAGCATGGATAATACCAGACCAGCCGAATGGATCAGCTCCAAGCACAAGAGCTGAGTCAAGTCAGTACACAGGCAAGCTCACAAGCAGCTCAATCACTCATGCAAAAAGCCACTGCTGTCACCAGCACAGAAGAACTAGGACAGATAAGAGGTGCTGCCGTAGCAGTAAGGGAGGCAAAAACCCTTTGGTCAACTCAGCTCAAACACAACACACATCACCCTTATCTATTCATCATCACCCAACCAATTCATCCACCCAGCACCACTAGACCAGATCTCACCTTTGCTAAAAGCAAAGCAAGAAGCAGGCCAGCAACACCTAGGAGGAGAAGGGCTGAGCACAAGAGGAGGAGAAGGGCTGAGTACAAACCAGGAGGAGAAGGGCAGCAGCCACAAGGAGCAGATCAGAGCCCATGAGGAGGAGGTGAACAACAATTGATCAGGATCTGCACAACCACAAGTGATCCAGGACCTCCACAACAAACTTACTACCACCCCACAACTACTAAGGTTGATTTCAACCCCTTAAAGCAAGTTATGCAAGCATGGTAGATGTGTGGTAGGATTTTCCTCAGCTTTGCACAGAAGTGCTGTGCACAGCTCATCATTGGAAATATTAAATCACCTAAACCAAAGAAGTATCTGTTCTGATCAATTTAGCCTCAGTCTTTTGCATCCTTGGCAAGATAAAACACTACGATAAACATTTCATCCATTATCAACATCACCTCGGTCTAAGCATCATAGGTAGGAGGCAACCACCAATCAAAATCAATGCATAGTCATATGTCCTTAATAATTTAGAGCCTCAGCCTATGCATCATAGGCAAGGGGGCAACAAATAACTCTTATGCCAGCACCAAACATGTCTTAAGCAAGAACTGCCTCAGCTTGTGCATCACAGGCTGTGGGCGATAAATTAAAGCCTCAGCTTATGCATCATCGGCTGGGGCAACATAACTCAATTCCTTGCTAATAGCAATTAGCTAAAGATCTTATACAAATCAACCAGATCTAGCACATGGTTTGCTGGGCACTAATTCCAGTGGAACTAGCACCACAACCACAAACAATACACCCAGATCATACCAATTGGTGCTAAAAAAATTGAGCCATCCAATAAAAATCATTTTCCTGGTATTACCACCCAGGAATCATTCTCAAACAAAGCAACAAAGCAATTTATTGCTAACTGAACACTTGTTTCAGTTGAACAAATGATAGCATATCTTTGAACTTAGAGATTCAGAGTAACACATATAAATATCTTACTGGGGCAACTGATAGAAATCAGTAACTGATGATCATAGATTCATTAGTGTAACAGAACCACATCAGTGGAATCAAATCAATGAAGCAACACCAGCCACCAAGTCGTGTGAACCACACAACAACACACGAGCTGATAATAACCTAGCATCAGATGATCCAGTAGTCACTAATGGATTGACAACATCATAGAGCACGACCTCGGGACAAATGGGGAGAGAGCAAGAAGGGTAGTGGAGAAGAGATGCTTACCAACGCCCGGGCGCAACCACGGCGGCGTGGTGGGGCAGAGCCCACGCGGCCGGCGCAGCGCAACCCCGGGGACGTCTTCCCCGTGCACCAGAACCACCGGAGGGTCACCGGAGTACCAGGGGCGCCGGAGTTAGAAACCCTAGCTTCGGATCATGGAGAGAGTGGCTAGCCGTGGAAAAGCACGACAACAAGAGGGGGCTCAGGGGGTAGAGCTCGGTGCGGCGCATCATTTGCGCGGGGTGGCGGCGGCGGATATCACCGGAGTTGGCCGGAGCGAGGCGGCGACGGCGCCGGCGATTTTCAATCGCGCGAGAAGCAAAGGGGATCGGGGAGGAAGAGAATAGGGCCGCGACTGGTCGTTGACCGGTTCGGTCGGTCCGGTTGATGGCTCGACCCAGCCATGACATCCCTGGCCCACTGGTCAGTGGGCATTTAAAATAAAAGCCCAATGAAAATTCCTCCAAATAAAACAAAGACATAAAATAAAACCATCTACCAAATAAATAAATATAAACTCCAAATTTAAATAAAGATTAGTTTTGAATCTAGAAAATGTAAACTATTCAAAATTGTTTATTCCTGATTTTAAATAATATCTTGTAAAATAAGTTTATTTATAAATCCTAAACTATTTAAAAAGAAAGAATATATGTAATGTAAAAGTCAAGAAAATAAACTCATCTTATTTCATCATGAAAAATAAGTTACAAACTAAATTTTATTTTAAAATATTTCTATAAGGAATTTAATTGTGAGAAAAATTGCAAATAAATAAAATAAAAATATTATTCATTCATACAAATTAAAATCAAGAAAAGAAATTCCATTTCCTTTACTAAATCATATCAAATAAATTTTGAAATTATTTCTGTTTTAATTATAAAACCATTTAAAAACTTGAATTCCAAATATTTGTTTATCCTCCAGAGATAATTATTAACTACTCCTGAAGAATTAAAAAGAAAGAAAATAACACACATTCTATTAACACTTCAAAATAGAATTTCACCTCAATAAGAATTTAGCAAAATAAATTCAATGCATAGCATTATTATACATAATAGCATCATTTGCCTCTTTAAACATTGTCTTATGAGACAATGATGCCTTATTTCAGAACCCGAGGTTCCGGGTCAGTCTGAACCTTCACGTTACACCACCACTCAGCCAGCAGGCAAGTTCATCCCTTTTAATCACGTCCTCTTGGAATATTTATTAAGAAACTATTTTCGAAATGCTATTATCACATGCATTACAAAAGGACCAAAAACTTATTTTATAATGATATGACTACGGTTACCCACCAGTGGGGTGGTAATCTCATATGGCTGGCAGATGGGACCACGGTAAGAATGTTGTGGTGGAGGTTCCATTTGCAAGGGAAAGTATCACCTAGGACTTAACAACAAATGTCGCCAGTGATTCTTGCGCCGAATATTACGCGCAACCATGAGATCTGAAATGGGACGGAGAAGTCAGCTGTACCCTTTTCCTCTCGTACACCAACGGGTACTATTCTGGGCCGGGTAGTGCGTACAAGCCACCGGTAAAGCCGTATTTCCGGGAGATGTCTATCGGTGGGCTTGTTTGACGTTGCGAGTTCGCAGTTCCAGGATAAAGCCGTATTACCGGGAGATGTCTATCCTGTGAATCACAACGGCCGAATGTCTAGTATCTATTGAAGGTTGGCTCCAGGACCAGTTTGAGACGGGCTTCAAATGGTCATTCAGGTTGAAAGTTGGACTTCCCATCAACCTGTAAACTGAAGTAAGGGGGGTGTGCGGGGATGGTGGAAAGGCGCAGTGATTGGCTTGGATTATTGAATGGGCCCCACACCAAGGAAGTGTGGACGGGAAAGTACGCCCGGTTGTGCAACAAGGTCTTGATCTC
Source organism: Poa annua (assembly GCA_026929855.1). Lineage (NCBI taxonomy): Eukaryota > Viridiplantae > Streptophyta > Magnoliopsida > Poales > Poaceae > Poa > Poa annua. Next base: position 89,059,645 of record CM049430.1, read on the forward strand.
TTATGGGTAAAGCAGCGCAACTCTGCAGAGTGTATAAATGTGACATGTTACTCCACGTTCCAGGACGGAACGGCGAACGCAGCAGGAAAGGAGGCTCCTCAAAGCCCTAGCCCTGTGACTCCTGACGGACATAGCTCTTCAGAAATAAAAGCAACCTTTGAAGAAATGTTTTTGAAAACTTGCATTAGCCTACGACAAATCCATTGTCTGCGGCTGTAGCTAGCACATCAAACTTCCCACTTTCCCATAATGAACTTGCGGAGTAACGCTGTTACTCACCCTTGCCTTAAACCCCTTTCTAGACCTTGAGGCCACAGGAGACGAAGAAGGTTACGACATCTACAACCAAGACAATCTGGTCTACGACGAGCCAGACCTATCAGGTGGAGTCGAAGGCGTCGACTACCTCATCACCTACGGCGGCCAAGAGGAAGAGACGGAAGATTACTAGAGCAAATCCCTAGCGTAGTTAGTGAGCCGAGCAACATAGAACTTTACTAAATAAGTTGCTGAGCTCCATGGTTTGAAGTTTGTTATTACCCCTTGTTTGTAAACTCTCAAGTTTACAAATAGAACCTAGTAGTGCGGATCCTCGGTGGACCGAAGAGGATCTTTCCGAATTTGTACACTTTTGGCTTGTAATAATATGTGTATGACCGTTGGACCCACGCAATGTTTCTGTTGTGCCACTCTGATGGTGTGAAATTTGCGGAACGGTGTTCCGTGAGTTTTACATCGATGTCCTGCGTGCTGCAATCATGTGGTAGCATGGCGGGTCATCACAGCTGGTATCAGAGCAATTCCTTTGACCTTAGGTTGGAAACCTAGTAATGGGATAGAACCTGTAGGGATAATGAGCAACATAGAACTTTACTAAATAAGTTGCTGAGCTCCATGGTTTGAAGTTTGTTATTACCCCTTGTTTGTAAACTCTCAAGTTTACAAATAGAACCTAGTAGTGCGGATCCTCGGTGGACCGAAGAGGATCTTTCCGAATTTGTACACTTTTGGCTTGTAATAATATGTGTATGACCGTTGGACCCACGCAATGTTTCTGTTGTGCCACTCTGATGGTGTGAAATTTGCGGAACGGTGTTCCGTGAGTTTTACATCGATGTCCTGCGTGCTGCAATCATGCGGTAGCATGGCGGGTCATCACAAACAGGTCTCATGTACGTGGACATGTAAGGTTAGTTTCCAGGCCGCTTCATCCCACTATGCCGCTAGGATCCAACAAACTTCAAGATGGTAATAACATGATCAAAAATTGTTTTAAGTCAAGATTAGGTAAGGTAGAAGAAAATGATGTAGATTATCTTCCAGGCTTCATCTCCAGACTTGTAGTATTCTCCTTAGTGATGTCTTGATTGAATTCTTGGTAGACTTGAATAATCTTCAGACTTGATGATTTTTGTATCACCTGGGCTGATCTTGGATTTACTTAGTCTTCATGAAGTCTCAGAGAAGAAGAAAGGACAGAGAGAAAGACTTAGAGAATAGAAGGGAGGTTGGCCTTCTTGAACTTCTTCTCACTTTTTTTTTAAGTGCTTGACATCTTGTGATGCTTACAGAGTCTGTTTTCTTCTAAGTCCTTCATTGGTCTTCTAGCTCCATGTTGAAAATCCTAAGTATCTAGTGCATAGCACTTTTACCAAAATACTAAGTTGGAAAAAATCCTAACTTAGAGAAAATGGGGAAGGAGTTTTCTTATGGGAATATAATTACAAAATAAAATAAGCTATGCATGAAATGCAATTTTAAATCACAAGGAACATAGTACTAATTTTTGTGATATTTATAAGGTATGCATAAATATATAATTGCAATTTAATTAATTTCTATTTTCACAAAATATAATAAAGAAATAAATATAAGATTAAAGTTTTATGTGATTTAAATTTTTATAACAAATTTTTATAATTAGTATTAAATAACAGAAGGGATTTAAATAAATTCATAGCAATTGGATTTATTCAAGAATAATGTTTATTTTAGAAGTTATGTTGAAAATATTCAAACTATTCAATTTAGATATAAAACCATGAATTTATTCAAATATTACTCAAAAATATTTTATAACAGAGCCATCACACTACAAATATTCTAAAGCTTCTAAAACAATTTTATTTGCAATTTTTGGAATTATAGATTTAAAGTTATGACAAATATACTCAAATCTTCCATTTGAAATTTGAATAATTTGAACTTAGTCAATTTTGAATTTTGGCAGATCTATAATATTCTACATGTCAAGGGCTTTCCAAATATATAAAAATATTTGAATTTGGATGTGTGAGTAAAAAGTTATAACAATTCTAAGTGACAGGGGCTTTTCTGCAAAACTGCCAAAATAAATAAATCGAGAAAAATGATTTTACACGTCAGCGCTGACTGGGCGCTGACTGTGCGCTGACTGGGCTGCTGACTGGGATAAGTGATTAGATCTGGGCCGTCAGATCTGGATCTAAGGGCTCAGATCTAACCGTACCTCTTCGTTTTAAAAGATCTAATCGTGTGCGTTGGTTGCAGATCGGACGGCTCTGGGAGAAGGAGCTCACCGGGCGGCGCGGGGAGGTCGCCGGAGAGGAGGCAGACGGCGGCGGCGGCTCGGTCGGGGACGGCGTGGTGGCTCCGGTGCTTCCCCGAGCCTCCGGTGGCGACGACGAGGTGCGAGGCGGCGCGACGGACTCGATGGTGGCGACAACGTTGACTCACGCGTCCTCGGGCAGCGGCAAGACGCGGCAGGAGACGGGGAAAGGCGACGAGCTTCGGTTGAGCACGCCCAGCTCGAATCACTGTCGAAAATTTTGAAGAGAGGGTCAGGGGAGGTGCGCACGAGCGAGGGGAGAAGGAGGGGATGGATCTCAGGCTCGGGGTACCGATACCTCGCCGGGGAAACGAAGAAAACGGTGGCGGAGACGAGGAACTCCGGCGAGCTCTTGCGGCGGCCTGGCGGCGCTATAGCTAGGGTTTGTGTGGGGGAAATACGGAGGAGAGAGTGGGGTTTAAGTATGGGCCGGAGAGGGAACCAAAATCGCGAAGAATCCGCCGGATTTTGGAAAGGGATCGGGGGCGGAAAATTCGGATGGAGGTTGAAGACGACCGTGACGTCATCGCTGACGTCAGCATTTTTCTTTTTCTTATTTTCCATTTAATTTATATCTTTTGATTTATAACTCCAAATGAAGTCAAATCAATTTCTAAAAATTTGTAAAATTCATATCTATGCTTTAAACCATTAGTGGGCATGTTTTGAAAACTTTTTGAAAAATAATTATTTTGAAATATCCATAAAATACAATTTTACCTATTTTAGGTTAACTTTGAAATAAGGGATTTAATAATTTATTTGGAGTTAAATAAAATTTATGAAATTACTCACATTCAAATATGTTTGAATTTTAATTATTTAAACTTATTTTGCTGAAATCATTCACCTTTATTTTGGCATAATAGTGGATTAAAAAATATAATATGTTTAGAGCAATATGAAATATAATGGATTTTTAGTTTAAACTCTTTGTGATTTAATAAGATGATTAATGATGATATGCATGTTTGCATGGATGCAGTGCTTAAATTTTCTTTTCCAAAGCAAAATTTCAAAAGTTTTAAATTTTTGTGATTTTTAAAACATTCCAAAATACAGGGATGTTACAATGCATCATGAAGCCCCATCTTGCTACATAAAGTGGAAAACACCTTTTCTGATAAACCCTTAGTTAGTATATCAGCAAGTTGATCAGAAGAACTCACATATGGCATGCAGATGATTCCAAGATCCAGCTTCTCTTTGATAAAATGTCTATCGATCTTTATATGTTTTGTTCGACCATGCTGCACATGATTATGAGCAATATCAAGGGCAGCTTTATTATCACATTATAATAGTATTGGCTTCTCTTTAAATAAACCCAACTCCATCAATAATATTTTCAACCAGAGTACTTCACACACTCCTTGTGCCATAGCTCGTAACTCAGCTTCAGCCGTAGATTTAGCCACCACATTCTGCTTCTTGCTGCGCCAGGTCATGAGATTGCCTCCGACAAAAGTGTAGTAGCCAGAAGTTGATCTCCTATCATCTAATGAACCTGCCCAATCTGCATCAGTGTAACACTCAACTTGTAAATTACCATTTGATGTATATAATAAGCCTCTACCAGGACATCCTTTGAGATACCGAATTATCCTCATCACAACATCCATATGGTGACTTCTAGGCTCATGCATAAACTGACTCACAACACTCACTTCAAATGCTATATCAGGGCGTGTATGTGATAAATAAACTAAGGGCCCAACCAGTCTCTGGTACTGCTCTCTATCTATAGGATCCCCCCCTTCCTTTGTAAGGCGATGGCTTGTTTCAATTGGAAAGGAAGCTGGACGACACCCAATCATTCCAGTTTCAGATAATAAATCTAGGACATACTTTCTCTGAGACAGATATATACCATTTGCACTCCGAGACACTTCAATTCCCAGGAAATACCTCAATAATCCTAGGTCTTTAACTTCAAACTCTTTTTTCAGCTGCTGCTTTAGGATCTCTATTTCCTTATCATTGTTTCCTGTGATAATAATATCATCAACATAAACAATCAAAATTGTCAATATGTCACCATTGCGTTTATAGAAGAGGGTATGATCAGCATTACTCTGTTTACAGTTCACTTGAATTACAGCCCTGCGAAAACGATCAAACCATGCACGAGGGGATTGTTTTAACCCATACAAGGAACGATGCAATCTTAAAACTTTGCCCTCAGTTTCAGCTGTACCAAAGTCGGGAGGTATATGCATGTATACTTCTTCACAAAGATCCCCATGAAGAAATGCGTTTTTTACATCTAACTGATGTAAATTCCAGCCCAGGTTAGATGCACAAGATATCAGCGTCCGTATAGTATTCATTTTTGCCACCGGTGCAAATGTTTCTTCATAGTCAATCCCATATGTTTGTGATTAACCTTTTGCCACCAAACGGGCCTTAAATTGTTCAACCTTCCCCTCTGAGTTATGTTTAAATGTGTAGACCCACTTACATCCTACAGCCTCCTTACCACTTGGTAGCTCTATGAATTCTCATGTTTTATTTTTCTTTAGAGCATTCATTTCTTCTAGCATGGTTGCCTTCCATTTTGGATCCTTGATAGCATCCTCCCAGTTTGTAGGAACAACAGTGGAGTCTAACGATGCAATAAACCATCTAAATGATGGACTGCACCTTTCATATGAAAGAAACTTAGCCACATCATGCTTGTAGCCCACGCAATCTTTAAGTCATGCTGGAATTTTAGTACGTCTAACGGGTTTTCTCAATGCAATTGGATTTTCAACTACCGGAGCATTAGATAACACCGTAGGGTTTATGGTAGCTTCTTCTGTAGCATCAAGGATGGGCTCCCCTCGTACATTAGGGCCTTGTGGAACATTTGTTTGTTCAGCATCATCTTCAGCTACATTATCATATACCACATCACAAGGTATATGAGATGCCTCCATGTCAGTTACTTGTTGAGATATTGGAGTATCACATACCTCATTAGTAGCTCAGCTTCTACCTTCTTCATTCATACTTTTATTCTTCTCCCCCTCTGCTCCATCATCAGGTCGTGATATGTCCAACATAGGAATCATTACCGAGCCACTGGAACCAGAATCCTTGCTACTAGTCTCCCCCTGGCTTTTAGTACCATAGGTAGGGTAAACATCTTAAGAGTAGAAAGGTTCCTTCTCATGAAATGTCACATCCATGCTGACGAAAAATATTTTCTCGGTAGGACTCCAGCACCGATATCCCTTATGTGTTGGAGAATAGCCCACGAAGATACACTTAATCGCTCGTGGATCAAGTTTTCCAGTTGTATTCCTGTAATCATGAACAAAACATGTGCATCCAAATATCTTTGGAGACACTATATAAGAATTGATACCACTCAAACACTCAATTGGTGTTTTATAACTGAGAATCCGTGATGGCATACGATTAATTAAATAAGCTGTTGTTTTAACCGATTCACCCCATAGAAAGTTTGGTACATTCATCTTAAACATGAGACATCGGGCTACTTCAAGTAAATGTCTGTTTTTTCGCTCTGCAACTCCATTTTGTTCTGCTGTGTTGACACATGTGGTTTGATGTACAATGCCATGGGAAGACAGGAATTCATCGAAATTCCGATTGACATATTCAGTACCATTATCTGTCCTTAATATTTTTATACTTGCATTGTACTGGTTGCTCACCAAGGTATAGAAATTTATAAAAGTAGGCAGGACTTCAGATTTCTGCTTAAGGAGATACAACCAGGTGCATCTACTAAAACCATCAATAAATGTCACATACCATCGCTCTCCTAAAAAAGAGGTTACCTTTGAAGGTCCCCAAACATCGGAATGCACAACTTCAAAAGGGATTCTACATCTTTCCCCACTACTAGGATAATTAGCTCTCGTGTGTTTAGCTAGCTCACACACCTCACAAACAAGGTTCTCCTTGCAACATGATTCAAAATAAGAAGGAAACATATGACCTAGAGACTGGAAAGATGGGTGCCCTAGCCTGTAATGAAGTAAAAGCACCTCATTTGTAGACATGGAACTTCTGGTGCTGAGTGCAACTGGAATTGGTGTATTGTCAAGGTAATACAAGCCGTCACTTTCAGTTCCAGTCCCAAGTATCCTTCCTGACTTTAGATCCTGAAATACACATAATTTTGGCTCAAACCAAGCTCCACAATTCAAAGACTTTGTAATGGAGCTGACTGATAATAAATTCATCTAGCGAGTGAATTCTCATTTCATCTCCCGAACGACAGCGACGAGGCTAGGACCTCTGAGGTCACCCGCCTAGCAGAGAACGACGACAAGGCTAGACCAAGCAAGCACTCTACGGGCTATTATATTAATTTAGTTTTAACTTCAGTTTAAATTTTACTTCAAATTTCATTGTAATATGTCTAAATTTGAATAAAAATGTTCAGTTTTTTAAAATTATTCTGACGAACAAAATGTTGCTAAAGTGATGCTTGAACTGATAAAAACGTGCATTTGCCAAACCAGCTTGGCAGGGGTGGGTCGCACAGCGATTTCTACTGTTGCCCTTGCCCCCAAGGAGTCCCGACTTCTTCTGAACACTGTGCTCAAGAAAACGAAAACTTACTGAAAACTACCGGACAGAAAACAGTACCACAGCACGCTGGAGGGGAAGCAGACAAGTTCCTGTTGAAGACGATCGAATGCTTGGCCGGCCAAGTGTTCATTGAATTCCAACAGCGCACTTGTGACCTGCCTATCCACCTGCTCGAAATATGACATCGCTCCTCAGTTATTGAGCTGCCTTCTCCCCGGAGAGGATAGGATAGAACGATCCTCAATCGTAGTACACAATACATATAGCAGCAGCAGCAGCAGCATCAATTTTGACCGTACGTACGTCCGCCCGTCCGCAGTAACTGGTCGCAGATCCCTGGATCGGTTTCCGGAATTCCTGATACGCAAACCTACCCGCATTCAATCAGTCATACAGATGCTACAGTTACGCACCGCCCTCTTCTTCCTATAAGTAGCAACGTTGCTGTAGGCAGATTAAGCAAGTAAAGCTCACGACTTTGCTGTAGTCCTGTCTGTCAGCTCGATCGATGACAATAATGGCCATGGCCAAGCTCGTCGTTGCATCTGTCTGCCTCTTCATCGTGCTCACACAGCACGAAGCTGCGGCCGCTGCCTCAAGGGCCTGCCGTGCGAGGAGGGCGACGGCGATGGTGGAGGCCATGTTCGTGTTCGGGAGCTCCTTGGTGGACAACGGCAACAACAACTTCCTCAACAGCTCCGGCGGCGCCGTGCGCGCCGACTACCTGCCGTACGGCGTCGACTTCCCGCTCGGGCCAACCGGCCGCTTCTCCAACGGCCGCAACACCGTCGACGCGCTCGGGGAGCTCCTCCGCCTCCCCGCCGCCATCCCACCGTTCGCGGACCCGGCCACCAGGGGCCGCGCCGCGCTGCGCGGCGTCGACTTCGCGTCCGGCGGCTCCGGCATACTCGACAGCACCGGCAAGGACTCTGTGAGTGCTCTACCGTTGCCGAGTTCTTTGCTGCACAGCCTGCACAGTGGCATTCTGTACACTACACTACCGGTAGTTGTGGTGTGTGTTTCAACTGTAGTTGGAATGCTGTTGCTGCCTAAAAATGTCAAGTGGTGTGTGTTTCAACTGTAGTTTGAATGGTAGTGCTACCTAAAAAAGTCAAACACTAGAGAAATGATACATCTTTACTATACCTCTAGAATGTAAAATTAATCTTATTAGATAGTACATTATTATAATTACTGATAAAAAATACAAACTTGGTCAAACTTCACATTGACTGACTTCAGAAAAAAAATTACTCACCTTATGTTCAGACATAGGTAGTAACTGCATTATTTATTTTTTTGAGGGAAAAAGTAACGTGACATGACCATTATTCAGAAGCACAAAAAAAGTGGTACCAGCACAAGTACTATAGAAGGAGTTACTACACATTTAATGAAGGTGCATCACTCGTACTGGATAGGAGAGCCTGAGTTTACCTGTTGCATATTTAGGGTGTGTGGAGCCTAGAGCAACAAATCACCAACTTCGAGACGGTAACGCTCCCTGACCTGCGTGCCCAGCTGCAACGAGCAACGAGAGCCAACAATCGCAAGATCAGGGGCCGGGATTTCTTCGACCGGTGTTACCTGCCCAAGAGCCTGTTCGTGATCGGGACAGGCGGTAATGACTACCTGCTCAACTACTTCAGGCCCAGGACGAGCGGGGATCCCAGGCCAGCGCTGTCAGACTTCACTAGGTCTCTCGTCAACAGCTTCTCGGCTCACCTCCAGGTAAACTGATCAAGTGGCTAATGTGGACCATTTGGCTTTATTTTTCCTCCGTAGTACTACTGAACTTGCAGTTTTGACTTACTTACATGCACAAGACGTGTCTAATTTGCAGAGGCTGTACGCTCTGGGGGCGAGGAAGTTCGTGATCTTCTCCATCCAGCCCATCGGGTGCACCCCTGTGGTGAGGGCGTCGGTGAACGTCACCGGCGCGGCCTGCGTCGAGACGGTGAACGCCGCGGCGCTGCTGTTCAACTCCGAGCTCAGGTCGCTCGTCGACGCCGCGCGGCCGAGCATGCCCGCCGCGAGCTTCTCCATCGTCAACGCCTACAAGATCACCTTGGACGTGATACGCCACCCTAAGAAACACGGTATAACTAACTCGAATCGATCGCATTTGGTATGACTATGACTCGCTCTCTTGATGTGGTGGATGATCATTTGAGTATTCGATCTTTCATCAGGTATCAGGGAGGCGTATCTGCCTTGCTGCAGTGAGTTGTCGAGGCGGTCGTCAGGGGTGCTGTGTGTGAAGGGAGGGCCCATCTGCAGCGACCGGACCAAGTACGTGTTCTTCGACGGGCTCCACCCGACGGACATTGTCAACGCCAGGATCGCGCGCAAGGGGTACGGTTCCGAGTCGACGCAAGAAGCATACCCCATCAATGTGAAGAAGTTGGCCATGTTGTAGCCACTGATCTTCAGAGCAGATGTAAAACAAGTTGGGAGTAGCTCTTATACCAGTATTATACTCCATCGATGTGAAGAAGTATGTATGTAGCAGCTAGCTAGTGATCTGGCAATGCGACAGGTAGCATTGTTGTAGTACTAGTGTTCTTGTATTATTTGATCAGGATTTGCTGCCAACCATTTGCCAGTACTTCTGTACTTCAGTGGGGAGTCTAAGCAGGTTCAGTGATTTGATGTATTTCTCCGGTATAAGTGTTCTACCCTATCGGCTGTCATAAGCGTTTGGCTTGTAGATGCCTTAATATGCAACCAAAAGTATCGTCCAATTACATTTACAAAAAGCAATTTTTGGCGTGCTTGGTAGTTGTATAGATTTGTGAAAACTTAAAATTCAGTTCCTAGCACCCATACTTCACAGGCCAGAGAGGAGCCCAAAACATTTGGATCGGCTCCCGTTTCTCACATGGTCTGGTAGACCAACTACTGTATTTTGGTGGGAGTGAAAACAACCAATGAAAGATGGGTCATCCTATCCACGCAAGAATTGGACAATGAAATGGCGAGGCTCGTCGGCGGCGATGGCAATCTAATTTTTTTTTTTTAAACGAGGCAAAAAGTTTTGCCTTTTATATTGATATAGGAGAAGCAAACATGACACGGCCGAGTCCAAAAAGAAAAAAGTCAGGGCGTACTAGACGAAGGATCTCATCCTACACCGTCTAATGATGGCAATCTAATAGAGGGGCAACGATTGTCCATCCTTTAATTTGAAGAAATTTCATAGGATTTGGTTCTTCGGGATTTGTTCTCCCTACGACGGCCGTTTGATTCACCTGAATGAAATTCTTAGGAACATTTCTATGAATTCACTTGCACTTTATTTTATAAGAAACTATGCCATCCACTCCAACCTCTTGCTAGAATTTTATTATTATGTTTCTTGTGGTGTCAAACCTTCTTTGCTAAAAAATTCAGTTATTTTCCAATCTAGTAGGATTCAAGAGGACATGTCCTGCACTTTTTTCAATACTGTATTTTGGCAATCATGTGAATCAAGGAAGGTCTTAGGAAGATCTGACCCGGTTGGAGGGAAGAAGGACGCCTATGTGGGCCTCATGTGGGAGTGAAAACAACCAATGAAAGATGGGTCATCCTATCCGCGCAAGAATTGGACAATGAAATGGCGAGGCTCGTCGGCGGCGATGGCAATCTCATAGGGAGGGCGACGATTGACCATCCTTGCTTTGAACAACGAGGTGTGCTAGGCGGTTCTCTACTTTGTCACAACCAACAAATAAAATGACGTCGACGATAGAGAGATGAACAACCAACGGTGGAGCCAAATGTGGACACATCATCGGACTAATTTTTTTATGATAATAAAATATCAAAATATGTCATATATGCTAGAAATATAATCATGTTTTAGTTAGAGATAAGTAGATAGAAAATGAACAACCGCTGTATAAATACAAGTGTAGACAGAGACAAAGGCAACACTTTCTCAACTAATCAACAAGATTTCAATTTGCATATTCAAACCGACAAAATCTACAACGAACAAAAAATGCCACGGCGCCAGTCACGGAAAGGTAACGAGTAATTTTCTGTTGGATCGAAAGAAACACCTGTATATCTCCCTTGCCTGTCACTTTCCTGAACTCATAGTTGATAGCATTTTCTGCAATACCTAGATTGGAATCTACTCTCAACACAGTCAAAGAGGCTGTTATCCATCGAAATAGATCATTATCTTCTGGACTCTCCTAACACACATCATCTGTCTTATTCACCATGTCCAGAGGTCACAGAAAAATGCCCGCAATATGTGTGCATTTGCATATCTTATACCGTATCAAACAACTAAACACGTGCAGTGTTTGTATCCGGCACTTATCTCTGCCATGGACTAGCTATACGTAGGGACGTAGGGTTGAATCTGACAATCTGTTTGGACCCCGGACGTTCCGTCCCCAGCTGGTCACTTTGATTGTATTGCAGCTTCGTTTCGTTTTATACGGAACCTGTCAGAGTACGGGGGAGTTCAACATGGTCTTCAGGCTGGCAGCTTCAGGAGCACCTCCCCAACAGAGCTCGAAAATCTTTCAAGCTGTGAGACTCTCCTAACGCTGCCAGCTCCAGTTGCACCTCCCCCACAGAGCTGGCAGCCAAAGTCGCCTCACTCAGCTCCACTCCCTTGCAAACTGATACAACTTCATCAACCTTGTGCGAAAATACCATCCCGTGCCGGCGGTTCGGCCGCCTGGGCTATCCCCACCGTTAATTGCGCCAAGATTCGTGCACATTTTCTTGCAAAAAAACCCTCCAACCTCTATTAATTTTCACGACTGGATCCTCGACACCGTCGTAGCTGTTCCAATAAGCTCCGGCCGGGGCGGCGGCGGGGAGGGAGCGTGGTGCCAGCTCTGGGGCCGGCGCCTGGTGCGGAGGAGCTCCGAGCGGCAGCGGTGGAGCGGGGCGGCGGCTGCGGCGGGTTCCCTCGTTCTCACCCGTGCGAGCGCCGTCACACACACACGCGAGGCGCGGCAGAGCGGCGGCGAGGCAAGCTGCAAGAAAGCGGCGGCGGGGAGCAGAAGCGGCGGCGGTGCGGCACCAAGAAGCCGATGGGAAGGTCGCGGTGGCGAGGGAGGCCGGACGGCGACATAATCTTCCGTGGACAGCGTCGGCCGGAGGTGAAGAAGAAGGCCCGATTCGCGCGATTCACGACGTCTCCGCACGCTATACTCGGCGTCGGGGAAGAACGAGGCGAGGCGGAGCGGAGGGAGTCTTCAATTCTTCCTACGGAAGTCTCAATCGTCGGCGACGAGCGCGGTCAGTGGAGCGCTCTGCCTGCTTTACAACACGAGGTGACATTTTCTTTTGCTGGAACATGGATAGCAAGCGAGCGTAGGACGAATGATCAGCCAGCAGGGGACAGAGGCAGCAGGCGCGAGCATGCGCGGCGGCGGCGAGCATGCGCGTGCAGAGGCAAGCAAGCGCGGCCACGGCTAGCGGGGCGATGCGGCGGCGCAACCAGCCGGCGGCGGCTCCGGGGCGTGCGGGGGTGGAGCGGGGCGGCGGCGGCGGCGGGAGGAGCGGGGCGGGGCGGCGGCTCCGAGGCGTGCGGCGGGACGGCTCCGGAGCGTGGTGCGGGGCGGCGGCGGCGGGAGGAGCGGGGCGGCGGCGGCTCCGGGACGTGCGACAGGACGGCGGGAGGACTAAAACTTAATTTAATAAAAATATAAAAACTTATCTGCAAAGGTTTATAAGCGAGCGTGCGATCGAGAATGGACGGCCAAAATAAGCCAGACAGCCGAACTGCGGGGTGGAAAAACCGCTCTTTCCTTCTTGATGTTCAACCAAAAAAAACTCGTGGTGCTCCTCTCCAAGCCCTGAAGGCCTGAAACATGGTCTCGGTTGGAGCAGAACCACGTCAGGAGGACATGGTCCAAGCCCTGATGCCGCCCCATCACTTTACACAATTCAGACAGAATGGGCGGGCACAAGCGATCTGGTGTCCGAGCCGATTGGTCAGACGACAACTTTTTCTAGAAACACCAGGGCCTCACAAACACGCACGTACAAACATTCTTATGATCGCACACACGCAAATCTACCCTACCCCTATGAGCACCTTCAAGAGACTGATCCGGTATATCTTGAGTTTGATAAAGTCATCACGAGTGTCTCGTTGTTGACGGACACGTCACCTAACACTTAAAGCATAGCGCCGGTTAAATGCTGAAAAATTCAGAAAAATATGAACACCATGCCAAGTCTAGGACTTAAACCTGAGTGGGCTGGTTGCACTACAAGAAACCAAACCAGTTAAGTCAGGATCACTTCACAGTTCAATCGTTTTCTCATAGTATGGTCTCATGTTTCGCAACCAAAAATTTACTCCCTCCAGTCGGAGATGGTTGACATATTTTTTCTAAAATTCAGATATATCTATGCACGAACAGAAGTCTAGATATATCTATAAATCTGTGAAAATCATCTACAATCGGAGCAAGTACTGTATATCCAGAGTTTTGGCCAGCGAACATCGGGTATTGGATGGAGAGAACTTCTGCAACTCGACAGGAGATTCCAGAGCTTGGCCAGTGAGACAATAGCACGTTCAATGTTGACCAAATCTAGTAACGTCAGCAAGAAAGATGCATGTGCAGCAGCAGCTATATTTTAGCTGTACCCAGGCCAAGCTACTTGACCGGCCGTCTACCTTCGAGTGTATCTATAGGTTCGTCTTTCGGAGGCCTTGTTAAACGGCGTTGGGCTGTCCCCAAATTTACAGGGTGTCTCAAAAAATTTAAGTCGATCCGGAGAAATGAGTGCCGGTTGAGCCGATTTGTTTGTCCGAACCACATTGACCATTTGGGGTCGTTTTCGAGGTGCTGGATATCTATCACCGGTTTGTTTAGCACATGTGGCATAGTGTCACCCCAACAGCCCCAGCGCAACTCATGCCAAAACACGTTGCCTCGATAGCAACCTTTTATCAACAGAAACAAACCACCGACCGATTCCAGTGAGTCGAATCCAACGAGTTATACGTGAGCCGGCCAGCCAAACAGATGTGATCACTTTGCGGCATAATCGGCATCCATATGGAACTTGCAGAACGGACTAATTAGTCCCACGACTTGCACTCTTTAGACGTTTTAGTCCCACATCTTGCAGAATCAGCCTAATTAGTCCCAGAACTTGTACCTCCAAAACATTTTAATCCCTATCCAATTGGGTGATGACACTTGTCGTGCCAGCGTGGCCGGTGGCACACGCCGATGCGTGGTAGATTTACTGAAACCCCTCGACAATATTTAATGTATCACATATAGGTCCTATATCTCGGCCGCCGTTGAGCTGTTTGACGGAGGGCGTGGAGGGAAGTTTAGCGTCGCGGCGTCGCAGATGGATTCATTAGCAAGCGCAGGGCGGGTCAAATCGGAGCACACGAGTGGCAGCGGGGCAAGCGTCATGACGGACGGACACGGCTAGGCGACGGTGACCCGGGAGGTCTAGTGGATTGCGTCGTCGCCTACGACGCCAGCAAGAAGAACTGGTATGCATACTGAGGTGAGTGGTCGATTTTTGCACCGTACTCGTCGAGGTGAGGTGTTGGTCACCGCAACACTTTGTCACGAGAAGGTCTAGTCTAGGAAAGGAAATACCTATATTTCCATGACCCTACATGGTAAATTACATCGCCTGACCCACGCACGAAAGAACCTAAAACAAAATACTAAAAAACAAAAGGATCAAAATGTAAATATTTGTCGCACACTAATGCCACCGTGGCGCCTAACGTGGTAGGCTGTGCGCTGGTTGAACCAATTCGTTTAACATGTGCAAGTTGTGGGACTAATTAATCCGATTTACAAGATGTGGGACTAAATCGTTCAAACGGTGCAAGTTGTGGGACTAAAAACATAATTAACTCTGATCACTGATTACTTGCCGATTTCCCCCTATGCAGTCAGTCGTTATATAATAGGTCATCCGTGTGTGAAGAAACGAACGGTAGGTGGAGCTGATGTAGAATCATATCTATGATATTATGATATTTTGAATTAGTAGACGATTACACTAAAATAACAAGAGCCGAACCCAATGACTTCTTGCTCTAGCTTCGCCCTTGGCGGTATGTCAATGGAGGAAACAACGAGCAAGTCGACCAGATAAGGTACACAGGCCAATATAGTGTTTAGGATTGCAGTCCTGCTAGAGATATTAAAATGTCCTCTTAACAATACAAAAAAAGTGGAAATACAAAGGAGAGAAAATAAAAAAGAGTCTGAATAAAATTCATATACGAGAGATCCGTACGGAGACCTATGGGTTATGGTTCCGATGCTCCAAATGTGAGAACATCGTCAACTACGGGTGATAACTCTCTTTTTTCATACTCCTTTACATGCGAGCCGGGTTCCATTATCAAACGATAACAAAACAATGTTACTAGTAATAACAAATAAGAATGGACAGAAAAGAAAGTTATAAATCCCAAAGATTAATACAAATCAACAAATGATCATCTTCTCACAGAAGTCTACATGCTCATAGGTCAAGGCGAGCTTGTTTTTGCAAAGTAACTATTTAGTTTTCACACACGCTACATAACTTGTCTTTTGTTATTAAGATTTACATGTGCACATAGGAAGATGACATATAATGCATATTTTATTTCAGAATTATTTAACATTAATGTCATCATTTGTTTCATTTAGGATTGCATGCTTGTGGTGTTGATTTGAATTTACCTTTTGGTATTTCTTATTTTAAAATTGTCTATGTTTTTCTTAGACCTTACATACCGTTCTCATCCCTATGTAACTCGATTTACTACCAAACGAATAAATATTGTAACATCATTCGGTAGAATTGTATATTTTGGTACAAATTGCAATTTTCTAGTGACTAATGTGTTGTTTAGATGGTTGGGAAAGATAAAAAGTTGTGGAAACTATCAATTAGGGAAAAAATATAAATAGGTTGTGTGTGCGTGTGGGTGGGGGGTGGGGGGGGGGGGGGGTCAGGGCAACTTAGAGAGACTAGGAAACTAAACTTTATTTTTTGAAATAAAACAAGCTTCGTAGGAGAACAAATGTTGGACTTGCGTCGACCGAGACCTCAACAAAAGACCACAAACTTCTCGTCATTGTCACCGTATGGACTCTCCACCGCGAATCCGACTACCCAACGACAAAGCGAAGCACTAAGAAACCCATGAGTCGTTGAATAACCGACTACCGAAATCGGGCCATGACCAAAATTGTGCTCAACACATCACCATGTCAAACTGGTCAGCACTCCTCAGACAGCTTCCCCGACAACAAGCTATCCTTCATTAGTTGGATGTATGTTGTTGTCTTGCGCCTTTCGACCCTCTTCGTGCCACGTGGGAGTTACCGAGCGAAAGCTCTGTGCTTCGGCACTGATGGCGGTGACGCCCGCGGGTGCCGCTCTCCTCTTGAGGACGTCGTCGAGGTGCTCCTTTGTGTGCGATGGTTCCAGGTTAAAAACCATGTCCTTTTCACCTTTTGGACTCGACGGGGACGTTTTGTGCCGTTACACTCTTGGGGGCGCCTTCAGCTCAGGTGTCATAGGGCTTGGCGTGGAGTATAGACATCCCGGTTTCATGCTCGGTTTCGTAGTCATGTTGTTTCGCCAAATGACGTTTTTGGTGTGATTTATGTTTTCCAGTTATCTTAGTATTCTCTTTGTAAAAGAGCTACCTCACTACATTGTAACTTCGGCCGTTTTAGCTTTATTTATAAAACAGGTGAAAGCCTATTTCGGCGGAAGTCGACTCTGAAACATGTCCACGATAACCTAATGCAACCTTTTTGTCCTTTTGGGTGTGCAAGCCTACACTTTACCCTTCATTTCGAACATTTAACTCTGCCAAAAAAGAGGGTAATAAAACAAATGTCGGCCTTCAAGGAAATGGAGTACTCCTACACCGTTGGAATATGAAGACAGCTCGAGCTGTCCCTGTCATCCACAGCTATGGCTCCACGCCATGGCTGAGTCACTAGCCCACTTAACAAATCCAAAATCCCAAGGATAGCACCATAAATACGTCGTCACCATTTTACCTTTCGTCTCCTCCTCCGCCTCCCTTGCCACCCCTACACCGATACCGCGGTACCACCACACCTCCCCGAGCCCTCCCTATAAATGGGGCTCGAGTTTCTCCTCCTCCAGAGCCAGGACAACCATAGTACCAGACGCCATTGCCGTCTTCTTGGACTCTCTGCTCCACGCCGTTACAGAACAAACACGGTTGGGATCGGCAGTCTTCTCTCCGTCCAAGATGACCATCATCATCGAGCAGACTCAGTTCGGTGAGACCCTCCTTTCATTCTTTTGTCATCTCATCCGTATGCTCTCTTGTTTTCAATCTCCTTTTCTAGTTGAGTTTCTGTTCACGTTTCTTGGAGGTTGAGACGTTCGTTGAGTCCATAATCAGAGGATACTGATACAGTTCGATTTCGTGCTGGATGGTTGTAGATGCGGCGGCGGAGAGGAAGGTCGGCGGCGACCCGGCGGAGCTCGTGCTCGACGGCGGCTTCGCCGTGCCGGACTCCAACGCCTTCGGCCAGACCTTCAGGTAAATACCTCATGACTTCTGTTTGGATCATCTACATGAGAACAGTGGAGTATAGCACATCAAAAGTTTGAATATTTTCAGTCCAACAATTTGTAGGAGTATTTGCATCTGGAAAACAAACAACTTTTGTTTCTTCTGTTAAAGTGGTGAACCGTTTCTTCGTTTGTTTTCGAATGGCCGTGCCACATGTTCTTTGTGAGCCGTCTCGAAATGAAAGAGACGTGTGAACATGTGTAAGTTGTAACGATGTTATGAATTCAACTCCCACAGGTCACAACGAACAAGTAGCACTCAACTTTACTCTTTTCAGACAAAATTCTCAAATTTGATTACTTGAGCATATATATTCAAAACTTCCCATTTGCTAGATTGGGTTAGAGTTGAAGCTTCTTGTTAAGATGGACCAGCCCCCGTTTGCTAAAAAAAAACTACTGAACTACTAAACTAGTCCAACGGAAACAGTTCCTTGTTCAGCTTTGGAAGCCTTCTGTCTCCCCAGGCTTACTCCGCAGCACGTGCTCTAAATTATTGCAACTCCAATTTGCACCCAGTTGGATTCTTATAATCCCAAATAAAATAAAACAAAACAAAACAAAACGAAATGATATTTCTTCGGACAAACAAAGGAAGATACCCTGAAAGAAAATTGTTGAACGACTTGTTATTGCAGGAACTACGACGCAGAGTCGGAGCGGAAGGAGACGGTGGAGGAGTTCTACCGCATCAACCACATCAACCAGACGTACGACTTCGTGAAGCGGATGCGTGAGGGGTACATGCGGCTGGACAAGACGGAGATGAGCATCTGGGAGTGCATCGAGCTGCTCAACGAGTTCATCGACGACAGCGACCCGGACCTGGACATGCCGCAGATCGAGCACCTCCTCCAGACCGCCGAGGCCATCCGCAAGGACTACCCCGACGAGGAATGGCTCCACCTCACCGGCCTCATCCATGGTAACCTCTACATATCAACTCATGCACCTAGTAGTACAGTCACCAACTCACCATTCACAGACCTGCCCCACAAATGCCAACATCGATCCAAAACAAAAATCTCATGTTAGTTTTCACGATGTGCAGATTTGGGCAAGGTGCTGCTGCATCCCAGCTTCGGAGATCTCCCTCAGTGGGCTGTCGTAGGTAATAACCAATAGAAACTCCTGCAGATCAAACTTGTACAGAGTCTGTGCAGCAAAACATAGCAGACGGCACTAGCCTGAACGGCTCAATTCCCCCTCTGAATCTCTGACGAGTTCTTCTGTCAGGTGACACCTTCCCTGTCGGCTGCGCGTTCGACGAATGCAACGTCCATTTCAAGGTTCGTAAGCATTGATCAAAGATAAGGCAGATCGAAATCCTCTCGCATTTCCCCCCAGATAAACAGTGGTTGAGTTGAGACTGATCAAAGACTGAAGCCTGATTGCTCTCTGTTTTCTGCAATGGGTGCAGTACCTGAAGGAGAACCCGGACTACCACAACCCGGAGTTCAACACCAAGTTCGGGGCCTACTCCAAGGGGTGCGGGCTGGACAACGTGCTCATGTCCTGGGGCCACGATGACTACATGTACCTGGTAATGCTATCGTTCATCGCATCTTAGACTCTTAGTGCAGTGAAGCAATTGTATATTCAGTTCTTGCATTGCGCATGCCCCGTTCTCTGAAACTGGTTCGCCCTTGTTCGTTTCAGGTTGCCAAGGAGAACAAGAGCACCCTTCCTTCTGCAGGGTTGTTCATCATTAGATATCACTCCTTCTACCGTAAGCGCGCACCGTCATCTCATGCATATATGCCTGCCACACTGCCTAGTTAGAAGTTTAATTAAGAGTTCACTGAATCTCTTGCAATCTTTGATTTGATTCAGCTCTGCACAAGCACGGAGCCTACATGGACCTGATGAACGAGGAGGACAAGGAGAACCTCAAGTGGCTGCACGTCTTCAAGTAAGCGTACATATGTGCACCAAATCAATCACTGGCGCGCCCAAAATGAAATACAGTAGATTTTAAGGATATTAACATGCAAATTGCTGAACACACTAGCTCTCTAATGCATGGTTCTTGCAGCAAGTATGACCTGTACAGCAAGAGCAGCGTCAGGATCGACGTCCAGAAGGTGAAGCCCTACTACATGTCGCTCATCGAGAAGGTATATGCATGTGTTCTAGATGAGCTAATTCTGAATATATGTTTCCAATGATTACACTGACTTGTCTCTCCGCTGTCCTGTAAACAAAATCTCTTACGCACTGTTTCCTGTGTGAATTTTCGCAGTACTTCCCGGACAAGCTGAGATGGTGAGGAAGCACCGATGAGGGAACCGAGATAACATACTACGTATCAAAGATTGCTCCGACTTCCAAACTTACCTTCAGAAAGATAAGGAGATAAAAGATTGTTTCAGGCTGTCGTGTATAGTCTGTGGTACAATGGATGTTTTCATGTCACAACCGACTTGAGTGAGCGTTACTATACTAGTAGAGTGGACTCCACGAGAGCTATCAGCCATGCCTATTATTTCGTGCGAAGTACTTAATAAAATGTTGTCGTTATTTGTTGTTTGTGAGTGTGGTCCGTTCTACAGTTTGGAAATGAAACAACTCTTATTGAAGCCAAAGCACGTGCGCAAATTACTTTCAGGAAATGTGAAATCCCGAGGACAGTAAGGAGCTTGCTTTTTTATTTTTATTTTTGAAGCAATAGAGGAGCTTGCTTCTTGTGAAATATTTTGCATTGAGAAAGACGCCATTTTTTTTAGAATAACATACTTTATTAAGCAAACAAGCCGTCTTATTAAAAACCTTCCAGTCGTCTTCTCTTGGATAGCCCCATGGGCTAACAAAGCACATCGTATTTACAAACTGACCGCAACATAAAATGGACTTCGTTTCTGATCAAGATATTACTGGGTTGGGCCCGTGAGATATCAGTGGATACAACGAAGAATGGGCACATCATTCCTTTTTTAAATGATTTATTACAAGCAATCTTGTTTGATCCAAGCTCATTTTTGTAGAAGTAATCTGCACACGAATAAGTTATATTTTGCTTGTTGAATGGACTGTATTACTTAAAACGAGTAGCATTACAATCCCAAAGAATTAGGTTAAAAATAAACTACATATAGGGTCATAAGTGTTTGGTAGACGAATCAGTTGGGAGCGGCTATGCCCGACTCCCTGTTGCGGGGATTTTGGATCTCGCGTCCTACATGGATCGGACCTTGTGTGGTGCGTGTTGTGGCGGCGATCGTGTCCGGCCTCGTCATATGGACGATGCCAATTTCTGGTGGTAGCCATGGGAGATCGGGAACAAGGGGACACCCCTGGTTCATCAATGATGAAAGGCCAATGTGGTAGCGTGGACATAAATGGACAGATCTTCAGGTTAGAAAACCATATCGGTGAACTTATAGTGCGGGCTCCACCCTTGCTTGGGTGACGGGTTTTCCATCTAGTTTTCCACTGATCCCTCTCTTGCCTTATATATATACTCATATATTGTGGGGAGAGAGACACATGCGAGGAACCAGCTGTGCGGAAAACCAAGGGCGACGATGGTGCGAGGATCCAGGGGCGGCTGATATGCTTCGATTCTCCATGCCGCTGGAGCAGTGTTTATCTCGGGTTGGAGGTGGCATAAGAGCTCGTGGCGGTGGCGGTGTCAGAGGGAAAGAGCGGTGGGGTGGAGAAAATGAGGGGATGAGGGATATTGGGTTAGGGCCTGGTGTTTATACGGGTGGACCGGTTAGTATTTCTTGGAAAACGCATGAGCTTTTCTGCAAAAAGATACTATCATTTTCGACTATGTTATGATGATGTTTAGACCAAGTTATATTGTCTACGATGTATCTTCCACTATTTTGGAACCGGCATACCGAATTTGTGCTGATCATATATTATATTTTATAAAATGTGGCACCCCCAGTTCTACAACGCTAGAGATCCACCACCGTATTCATGTCGTATTTCTAGAAGGGAAAATCTAAACGCTAATCCTTAAAATAGGCTTTCGCCCCGCTTTATAAATAAAGCAACCACCGAATAAGACCGTTGCTGGGCCAGACAGCACAACGCCCAAAATACAACACACACACCACACAAGCTGGGGCAACATCAAACACCACATGCCCAAAACAAAAGCAATGGAAACATAGACAAGAAGACTAAACTAAGGTCACCCGTAACCGTTGCGCCCTCCGGAGATTTACCGCCACGCTCCTAACACCGGATCATTGAGTACCAAGCAACACCTTCAAGAAGGAAAGCAATCGCTGCTGCTCGGACCATTGCTGGTCCTAGGGTTTCCCCTGGCACACCGAGCATAGTGGATGGAGGGTAGCCACGACGCCCTTCAAGAAGGAATGATGTCACCGAGGGTGGCACCGCGCCGATGTCAGACATGCTGACAAGGATTTCTCCCGAAAACCATATCCACCACTCGAGCGATACATGGTGTAGGAGCCCCGCAAAGCTGAAGCCTTGCCAACCCAGACTCGCCGCCCACCAGCTTGCGCCACTACAGTCACGAAGTCACCGTCATCGTCTTCTCGAAGCGACTACCACGAGGTCTACAAAATGGAGGAGAGAAGAACCTCGACTCAGAGTCAGCGGCACCACAGCTGCGCGGGAGGGAATTGCCTCCACCGCCAAAACGGTAGTCGACCGGACGCAACCGCAACCCCACCGGTCCCAATTAGATCCAGCTACCTGCCAGTTCCAACCGGGTCCAGCAAAGCCCACAGTCGTGCTGCAACCAGGGCTGCCTCCGTCGCTGCTGCACCCCAACACGAGCTCTACCACCTCGATTTGCTGAACGAGTCAACGCAGAGCAGTTCGGCCCGCCACAACCCAGATGGGCCCAAGAGGGCCCAGATCTGGGCCAAGGCAGAGCCAGCGCCGCCCCGCAGAGATCCCATCGCCTCGTCGTGTTGTGCACCTCACGGCACCACGGGAGCGCCGCCGCCGTGTCGCCACCCCCGGCCGGAGCCGGACCGCCGCCGCCCTGAATTCAACGCCGCCGGAAGGGAGAGGCCCCGACCTGCCTCCTAGCACGCGGGGGAGAACAGTCCGCCGCCGCCGGCGCCACGCGGGCCACGCCCGGCGACCCTTGCCGACGGCGGTGACAGGAGAGGGACGAGAGGAGAGGGCCTGGGGCGGGGGAGGCGGGGCGGCGCTCCGTCGCCTCGGGGGGGCGATGGGAGCGCAGGAGCGGTTTTTCGGTGCGCTCGCTCTGCTATCTAGTTTTTCATGTCTAAAAAATGTATCCTAAGAGAGGTACATCTCTAAACGCTAATCCAAACGTGGCCTTACTAGTAACGGACCCGTATTTCTTCCAACATCATTTGTTCCCACTTGCGCAGCAAACAGTGGAAACGACCAAACAAAAGTTCCTGCAGCACGCAGCACATTTTAAAATACAAAATCGGGCGACGTCGATTTCGTTTTTTTAAAATAGGAAGAAGCTAGTACGTCGAAAGCACGGTAACAGAGAGAGAAAAAGGTTGGCGAGCGCCCAATCAACAAGGACTGTACGTTTCCCTTGCGACGCAACGCAGGCCGGAAAGCCGAGTACGTCCGAGCCTAGTAGAAGCAAACGCTGAGAATGGCGTGTGCACTGCAGCTGCAGCCGATTTGGCGTTTGACCTGCCAAGGTGCGCGATGGCCGAACCACATCTAGCGCTAGCTAGAGCCAGACCCGAAATAATGCTCAGAGCGTCAGATCTTGCTGGGTGGTGGCCGGTCAGGTCAGGTGTGGTGTGCTCCCACCACCAAAGGATAGTGTGGCCATATCAATCGCAGGCTGCATCCGTTGTTTCGGAAAGGCCGTCGTCGTCGTTAACATGGGAGATGGGATTTCATCTGTTTGATCGGATCAGGGAGGCCCACACTGAGTTACGAACGTGAGACTGAGTTCTCTCCCTCGCGTCCCTCTCTCCGGAGGGTGACCCGGGGCCCAAACCCTAGCCGTCGCCATCCCTCCCTCCACTGCTCTCTCTTCCCGTCGCCGCCGTCGGGGCGTTGTCGCCTCCTCCTTCTCCAGCCCTGCCCTCACTTCTCCCCCCATATCCCGGTGCATCTCCTCCTCTGGCCGGTGCCGTTTTTTGAGTTGGCCCTCGGCCATGACGTTGTGTGTGAGCTCGGCGGCGAGCTCCTGCCTTGGGCGAGCTCCAACACGGTTTGGGGGTCAACGGTTGGTGCTCTCCGGCAGATCCACCACGCCCAGATCGACGCCCACGCGGCCAGATCCAATCGAGACCCCCACGCGCTGGCTGTCCCGCCAGCCGGTGGGCTACCTCCTGCCCTCCATGGGCGTTCGGTGAGAGGAGAGGTGGTGGGTGATGGGGCGCAGAGTGCGGTGGCCGGCCTTGCGTGGGCAACCTGTCTTCTTCGTCGATGGGTGAGCTGGGCTCTCTGTGGTTGCCAGGACGGCGACCCTGGTAGGTGGGAGTCGTGATGTCGAGGCGGGGGTTGCTGCTCAGGTGCTGCCGGTTCTTCATGGCCGCGAGGGCGGCATGTCGACCGGGGAGTGACGAACATTGGATGTGGGGAGGTAGCTACCTCAGCAGCCGACCACACTCGGATCTGGATGCGGGGATTTGTGTCGGGGTGAAAACCTGCCCGACGTTTGCCTTGGCCGGCGGCGACAACGCCTGTGGGCGCTGTTACCTTTTTGAAGGCGCCGTCACGACTCTTCTCCACTTCCGTCCGGTGCTCTGGGTGAAAACCCTGATCCCTCGGGATCAGGCGGCGACGGAACTCTGGTGTCGTTTCCTTCCTGAAGGTGTCGCCTTGGAGTCCATGGTGTGTCTCTCCTCCGATGGTTGTTTTGCGATCATCGTTTCCAGCCTGCTTCCAGCCTGCGTGTATCTCTGCCTACACCTCTTTGTGCAAGCCTTTGGTTTAATCTTTTTGTGTGTGTAGAGTTGTGTGTAAGCTGGTTTTCAGCACTTTGTATCTTCCACCATTGGCGTCATTAATTTAACGCGTCATTAATTTAACACGTCATTAATTTAACGCTGGGCTACGGCCTATTGTCTCAGCTAATGCAGGAGAGTTTTTTTAGAAAAGGGAAATTTATTAGTCCCAGCCTCTGCATCGAGTGATGCACACAACCGATTATTACAAAGTCTTAAGTATCAATTATTCAAGTAATACAAACCAGAGATCACGCAGGATCAAAACACAACTCAAACGACACCAATAACATAGGTAAAAGACTGCAAAAGTCTACTAAGGGTTTAGGGTTTATGATTTAGCGTTTAAATCTTTGTTAGAAATTAGATCTACACATTTAAAAGAAAAAACTGAACTAACTTAGCAGGTGTAGTCAATGGTGTATCCCATAGACGTGCAAAATGTCAATTTGAAATACTTTATATTATGGGTTATACAAAAATAGCATGTAAGGTATTTATATATGGAGGTAACTAATACATGTTCGAATCGATTTCACGATCCTACATAGAAATGAGAGCGAATTTGACTTTTTACTTCCCAGTTGTGCATTTTGACATATATCAAACAATTCGGAAAAATTCAACTGGAATATCCCATACAAATAAGTGAGTCTGCTTTACCCATTTTAGCCTTTTCCCCTTCTGTTAGATAGGTCCGACAAGTTAGGTCGATGTGGCACGACAACAATGTGTAAAACTTGAAGGGCATCATCAATGGTTAGGTCATGTCTTCTATTCTCCATGTATTTCATTCCTCTCATCGATCTGATATTCTCATATCTCGATCATCTACCCACAACTTACGCACGTACACACTTAGAGAATGAGGATCCAAATTTTCTTAAATTAAGCGTTGTGGATGAAATTTTCATTAAAAGATGGTATCAATGTGGAGGAAAGAAGTAGAATTTATACTTTAAAAGCAAGAATTCCACATGTGACCATGGATTGGGTTGACTCGCTCTTCTTGCCAAGTCTTTACAGTTTTCAGTGGTGCAATCAAATACATTTTGACGCAGTCTCATGTGACCAGTGGCGGAACTAGGGGGTGGCGAGCAAGAGCCTTGGGCCCCTATGTCATGATAATCCAAGATTTTTTTTATGCATAAGTCAAAATTAGACAACATTTTGAGAGAAAATGACCATGGGCCCACTCCAATGCATGATTATCATGTTTGGCCGGCCCGAGCAATATTCTCGGTTCTGCCCCTGCAGGTGACTCGTTATCCATCAGATTAAAAAAAATTAAAAGCATCAGTAAAATTATTCCTCATCCGAGTGAGAATTAAGTTAGATCTCACTCAACTCTAATCACATCAAATTTACATAGTAAGTGATACACATGTAAATGGATGTGGTCGGTTGAGTGCGAGTTAACTTAATTCTTATTCGAAAGACTCTCAAAAATCCATCACATCTACTCCGTCCGTCAAAGACACTTATTTATGGATGAAGAATAGAGTATATCTTTTTTGTCTGATGATTTTATAATCCTTGTCTCATAAAGGACACGGATAGTTGGATCGAACCCAACAACTCGGGAGTGATACCATAACTGACACCATTAACGAAAAATCCATCCTCTACAAATCGCCACTTCCTTCCGCCGGCTGCACCTGCACAGTCACGCACGACTCACGCATTTCCCACTTTCTCCATTTCCTCCTCTCTCTCTCTCCTCTTCCCCGACACGGCCACGCACGCACGCGCTCGCAAAATCTAAACCCCACGCCGACCTCTCCGCCGGCCAGCGATGCTGACGCGTCGCCGCCGGCCGGGCCGCCTCCTCGCGCTCCTCCTCCTCCTCCTGGCCTCGTACGCCGCATTCCCCCGCGCGGCCGCTGCGGGCGACGACGAGGAGTCGCGCGTGGGCGAGGCGGCCGCGGCGGTGGCGCGCGGGGACGGCGACGTGGCCGCCGCGGTCCTGGGTGCGGCGGCCGAGGCCGGCGGGGAGGTGGTGGTCCCGGGCAATGCGACGGACCCCGGCAAGGACGGGACCCTCGCCGACATGATCGACCGAGCGCTCGAGAAGGAGTTCCCGGACTCGGAGGGCGAGCAGGGCGGCGGAGGTGCGTGGATCTGAACTCACTCCGCGATCCCGCCTCCAGGGTTCCGTCCCGCGCCGTATGCGGGGATCTGCTCCTTCTCGCGGGGCGTGGCGTGCACCGCCGCCTAGATCTCGGCCCGCCTCGGCGACTCCGCTGCTGCTGGGAATTTCGGGCGGGCGGGCGTCGCGTTTTTTTTTTGGGTCCTGACATCTCTCTGCTGCTGTGATTTTGCAGAGACGGACCCCGGCAGCTTCAACAACACGGTTGCCGAGAAGCAGGTGATTCATCTGGACAGCTAGTAGCTTACTAGTAGTTCGTTGTCATTAATCACGGAATCTGCTTCAGAATTTGCGCTGTGATATTTCCCTCGTGGAGTGTTCCCAAGATAAAGTTGACGTTGTCCTGGTGCTGACCACAATACTACCTCGAATGGTGTCTTGTGTGCTACTGGGTTAGATGTTAAATTAAGAAATACTACAGATGCTATTTCTGTATGCTACCTAAGCAACCTAGTTGAAAAAAAGTAATTGTTTTCTGTGCACCTAAGCTAGCTAACAACATACCATATGCAGCTCTTTTCGTTTCCATTTAAACCCTAGTGCTATATCCCAGCTGACATTCGGTTAGACACTTGATCTTCTACACGGCTTACACTTATGAGCTGCGTCAACTTGCATCCCCTTTTCCATTTTGAAGCATATAAGCAGATTTGCCATATGATCTGAAGGATGCGCATATGACTCAAGACATAATTGGAACACCTATGCATCAGAATACTGTGGTTTGATTTGGATATATGTGCACATGCTTTACCTATATTGTTGCAGTGCAGTTTGTATGTGTTTGCTACTGTCTAGTACTGGTGGTATCAACCACAAATATATACAGTGCTCATCTTCTTCTGTACTACCTGCCAGGGAGTCCTGGAAACTGTGGCCAGAAGAGTTACGAAGAAGAATGAGACCAAAGACAATAAGTATGTTCCCACTCTACACTTGCGCCTCTTTTTTTCACTATTAGTGAGTTAGCCCGCATTGATATCACAATCATTAGTAACTATCCCAAATGTTTGAATTCATCACTAGGTCGTTTCCGTTTAAGGAAGTTTTCTTGGAACGGTCAGAGCAAGAGGATGTTCCCACATTGATCGATCGGAAGGTATTCTATAACTGGTTGCAGATTTTTTTACTTCTCTTAAAGTGTTTTGATATTTTACTCTGTTTTATTTACGTGCTGTACTGACACAACTGCAATTCCAGGATAATGTATTTATTATATCAAACCGGAAGTCAAAGTACCCTGTACTACAGCTGGACCTTACGTATGTTACCTAATTACCGCAGATGACGAGCAAACATAAATTATCTGCTCTGTATCATAACTTGGATTATTTAATGTGAATTACTGTAGGTTGATATCGGATCTTGTTGTCGTTATTGTATCTGCTACATGTGGTGGAATCGCCTTTGCTTGCCTTGGGCAACCAGTGAGTGCTTCTTTATCTCAAATCTCAGTTCTGCATCATTATGCGTATAACCTGTGTACGACATAATTTCATTTGGCTATTTGTGACACACTTCATAATATTATAGGCGACCTAAAGAAACTCCATATATATATATTGCAGGTGATTACAGGTTATTTACTTGCAGGATCCATAATTGGCCCTGGTGGTTTTAGCTTTGTCAGTGAAATGGTGCAAGTAAGGTGCTTTTGTTTTTGTTCGTTCCTTTTATTGATGCTTAATCCACTTCAAATGAAATTTGCACACACCGTTATATGCAATTAACCTTAAGCCAAAAAATAAATGTGTACTTTTGACATGTTTCTGCTCTAAGGTTTTCGTACGTTGCCAGAAACATCTCATAATGAGTATATGTGCCCGTATTTGTTTCACACAATTAATAGTATGATTTCTTCAGGTCGAGACAGTAGCCCAATTTGGTGTTATATTTCTACTGTTTGCTCTGGGACTTGAGTTTTCGACTGCAAAAGTATCCATCTTTGATTTACTCATTTACTTTCACATCCATGTCAGTATGCACTTAACATACATAATAATCAATGATATTTCAACTTCGTCTCAGCTCCGAGCGGTACGTGCAGTTGCTGTTCTTGGAGGATTGCTCCAAATTATACTGTTTATGTTCCTTTGCGGCATTTCTGCTACGGTATGTTTCTTTTTTTTCTGTTGATTTTATGAATAATGATGACTACAAGTGTATTATTTTACACTGTATATTTATATGTTAAAGCATGTTGTTTTGTAGTAATTTCTCGATAAAATGATTAGAAGAACAATTGTTTGATGCATCCATAAACTTATCATTGAGACTCATTTAAATGTTTTTCAACTGAAAGTGAAGAGATCATGATATGCCCTTGACTCAATCAAGTCGTACCAACAAAATCACTGTATCAGTTGTGTAGCTTTTGGCTCTCCAGTACTTGTTCGATTCAAATTTATGTGGTTTAGCATGTTAGCCTTTTCGTCTTTTTTTTCCTACGATTACATATGTATTGATTTTCTAATCTAATTCTGACTTTTAAAACATGCTTAGCAGTTCTATTATATTTTCTTATTCTCTTTAATATCAACTTGCAGCTATGTGGAGGCAAAACTAAGGAAGGAATTTTTGTTGGTGTTCTTCTTTCTATGTCTTCAACAGCAGTGGTAATTGCTAAATATTTGATGTTGCATCTTTGAATTTGCACCTCTCATCTGTGACATCCTGGCCCAGAGCTTGATAGGATTGATAGAGTACTCAACTACTCATACTTACAAGATCTATCTTCTCTGTAAAGCTTGTTTTCTTTCCATCGAACCTCTTTGTTAGGTGTGCTTGGTTAGGAGCAATATTGGGATGGGTGATCTTCTGGAAAGTCTCCTGGGACGCGCACGAGTGAGGAAAAAGTGCACCGGAAAGACTTGTGCTGGTCTGCTAGGGCCAGTCTAAAATCCTTAAATCCCTGAGAGCCCGAGAGTGGTTGGGGACTTGGGGTGTTACACCATCTAAGTTAGGAATTGATATGTAGTAACTCCCATATGAGAAATCAGTGATTTGTTACACAAGCATGCGCACACTCAGCGAAACGCACACACATCGAACACACGGACCCACATAAGCATGCACATCATACCCTTTTTTGTTAATAGTGATTTAACATGTGAATGTTTTTTGTGTGTGGTGTGTCATGTATCATCTCGATTGCATGCTAGCTTTTGATGTTGCTGTTTTCCAGTGGAACCAGTGCCTTTGATATTTATTTGGTATATGATGTTTGGCCCCCTGTATTTAATATGTTTTCTGAATGTTGTATTGTATCACTTACCATTTACTGATGTTCATGATGTATATCCATTTCCCATTTTTCAATGTTAGTGAAACTCTTTTTTGGCTGCAGGTTTTAAAATTTCTGATGGAAAAAAATAGTATTAATGCCCTTCACGGTCAAGTGACGGTTGGTACACTCGTATTGCAGGTATGCTAGACATAGATGTTATCTTGATGTGTTCTTTGGTCAGCTGAATTAGTAAGGATACGTATTTGCTTGCTTCTTTTTATGAATGAATGACTAAAGCCTGGGTCGTGATGAAATTTATCTGAGTTATATCTGTTGCAATTTGTTGACATGATTTCCTCTCAGGATTGTGCTATTGGTCTTCTTTTTGCACTTCTTCCAATTTTGAGTGGCACGTCTGGTCTTCTTCATGGCGTTGCATCAATGGCCAAATCGTAAGTCTTGCGTTTTTCCCTGAAACTTCTATAAATCATTATCTAATGTTATCAGAACTTGAATAATATGTTGATAATAGGCATCGATTTTAGTAACGTGATATCTCGAATTCTCAATGTCTAATTGGTGGGTGTAATTGACATACTACCGCAGCAGTGCCTGCCTGATACTCATATCAACAATAGCTTATAACTTTTTTCATATCTATCACATGACTTATTCTATTCTCTTATGTATATTTGATTTACCTGTGCTTATGTAGAAGTTTAATACCAACATAATCAGGTATTCGATTAAAATTATTGTGACACTATTCTCAGGCTTGTACTGTTGATATCATTCCTGGCAATTCTCTCTATCCTCTCCCGGACTTGTGTGCCTTGGTTTCTTAAGCTGATGATAAGTCTTTCGTCTCAGGTAAGGATAATTGCGGGAAACAGAACATGAGATATTTGTGAAAAATTAACTGGGTTTCCTGTAGAACATTACACTGACACTGTACTAATGCTCTGGTTGCTGCTTTTCCTGCAGACAAATGAACTTTACCAGTTGGCAGCGGTTGCATTCTGCTTGTTATTTGCTTGGGTGAGTTTTTCACTGCTTTTAGGATATTATCTTGCGTAATAACAATGAAAAATGATTATATTTTAAACACTGCTGGTAAGACTTTGCACGTAGAAGTCGAACTAAAACCTGCCCAAAAGTTGCTTCCTAAATGTATGCAGTAAAATATGCTGAAAATTGCTACTTTAGTTAGAAACTAGACAGAGCAGTAAAAACAGTCTTTCACCGGAGTTGACCAATATGTAGCTGATATCCAATCCAACATCGCCTCCCGTATTTTCTCAACTGCAATCCAAATTTTCACACTTGTTTTATACTCGCTTCTTCAGTTTTCAGCAACCTTTTCTTTGTTGTTATTGGTTAACTTACATTTTTTAAGAATAACATACATTTGTATATTTGAGACTTTTACTCTTCACTTTTGAAACCATCTCTTGTAGGAGTATGTTAATATTTCTAATTATTTATATGTGGTCTTCTATGATGCAGTGCAGTGATAAGTTGGGCCTGAGTCTAGAGTTAGGATCATTTGCAGCTGGAGTGATGATATCAACCACTGATCTTGCACAGCACACTCTTGAACAAGTAATTCCTTGCTACGATCTTCTGCCTTTTTTTTTGCTTCGCTTGGTTTTCACCTTGTCAGTTCAAAGGGAAAGTACAAATTAGTATTTGGTTTCACCTTTCTCTATTGTTTATTCAAACTCGTAGCTAGACTCCTGTAGTTGGTAATTCATTACATGCTCTCTTATTTCAGGTTTGTTCTTTCTGCAGATCGAACCTATTCGAAACCTCTTTGCTGCTCTTTTCCTTGCCAGCATTGGGATGCTAATTAACGTCCATTTTCTGTGGAACCATGTGGATATACTTCTTGCAGCTGTTATTTTGGTGATAACTATAAAGACATTTATTGTATCTATTGTTGTAAAAGGGTTTGGCTATAGCAACAAAACATCTCTTCTTGTAAGTATTCGTTATGGTTGGTTAAAATGTGCTCTCAGGCACTATAGCTCTCATTTAGTCACGCACTAACCTCGTGTTTGTCTACAGGTTGGCATGTCTCTTGCACAAATTGGAGAGTTTGCTTTTGTTCTTCTTAGCCGTGCTTCAAGCATCCATCTGATTGAGGTTATTATCTTCATCTTTTGTACCTGATGTAATTGCAAGTTTAAAACTTAAGTTGACAAGCATAACATATCTGCATGATATCATTACTTCAACTCTTACTTTGCTTCTCAGCATAGTTTGTTGGTAGTACTTGTATTGTCATGTTTAATACACGTGAGTACGTGACACTACTCAGTTCACAGCTATGTGTACTTTCGTTTGACAGCTGCATTGCTTTTCTTCAGGGCAAGCTGTATCTGCTTCTTCTTGGAACCACTGCACTTAGCTTGGTACCTATCTAATCTCTTAATTTTGTGTGCATTGGTGTCAAATATGTGAAGTAGAGGCTCGCATTGAGAACATGGTCATTAACGCTCTATGCCTACTGTTTAGTCATTTGATTCACTGACTGTCTCTACCTTTGATGGCATTATGTCGTCATGAATTATGTATGGTTAACTTACTGCGTTGTGGGTTAATCTGAAGGTAACAACACCCCTGCTATTCAAAATGATCCCGGCAGTCGTCCACCTTGGTGTTCTTTTGAGATGGTTTTCTGTTGATAACAATCAGGTGGAGGTACACAGTCATCTCAGCTGACTTCATCTATCGATTGTTTTACTCTGCTAATGGTTGCCAATCAATTCATCGGTTCTTCCTTTTCAGTTGGGCCTAAAAGGTGAAGTCATCCGCATTGATAGCGGCAAGCGCATAAATGTGGTAGTCCAAGGCCCACATGACTCGTGACATACTTGGCACACTGCAAGCTACCTTTTGTATGTCGTAATTTAACAAGCTCTGTAAAGTGTATTCACAGCATGTACCTAAGAGTTTATAGCACATATGCACGGCCAGGAGGGAGTGGAGAAGAAGAAATCAGATCACGTTCAAGGTGTACGAGATCGGTCCTTGATCCACATAGTTCCGTGGGCTTTGGGAGGGCGGTGTCTTGGATGATTGGCGCACTGTGTTGCTCGCAGCTGAAATGTGATCCCTCTAATGAGGGTTTTCTGTAGTATAAGAATGTATGCCGATCAATTGATTGGATTAGCGTGTTAGGATTTAGGTTTGACCTGTACACCATTGTATGCATCACACAAAGTGTACCTAGAAAACGCCCAGATCATGATTTTTTCTGTAGTGGGTTCGCTAGTATCATTTCCACGTGTATGTTACAACATCTGCAGCTCAAGGGTTGGACATAATTCATTTTGCATGCGTTTTTTGCTCTTTGCAAGAAACTTTATTAGGGCAACTTTGATTCAAAATATTTTGTTAGGGTTTTTTAGTTTATATGAACCCTAAGAATCTTTTTCTACAAAGATCGTTCGATTCGACTTTAGGATTCTTTTCAATGATACCTTTGTACTATAAGTGCAGATTCTTCTTGCGTGATAGCCATGAACGAGGTCCACTTAAGAGTTGTGTGTTGAATATTTCCACCTAGCAACACCATTGTATACATGTATACATATGTTAGGAACCCATGCAAGATTTGGAGGGTTTCTGACACCCCCTCACGTTGTTTTGTTTGAAAACGAGTTCCCACTTTGAGAGTTGTGTCTATTTGGAGGTCCGCCGTTCCGCACTATAAGCTGGTGGCTCGAGGTGGGGGTTCCGCACAATATTTTGAGAACCTTTATGCGTGATAGTCCTATTTGTGAACGAGGTCCTACCTGAGAGTTATGTATTTTCTATTTCTATCTTGCAACACCATTATATAAATTTATTAGTATCCCATGCAAATTTTGGAAGGTTTCTGACAACTCTTCACACTGTTTCACGGGAAAACTCTCATCCGTACCCTCGATCCGGGGGTTTTGAATGGAGGGAAAGAGAGCCTGATAAAGGGCTGAAAAATAGAGATGGATAAATAAAACTAGGCATACATCCAGATGCCAAGTGCCATGATAAATAACATTTGACTTAATCTCGCAATACGTCGGATTCTGTTAATGTGGGGCGTTTTCAGCCCTCCATTTTCAACTCAATCGGGCTCGACTGCTTTTCGCTTTTTCCTCGGCTTTGAGGTTGATAACAAGAATCTTCAACTCTATCCGGATGGCACTCGGTGTCAAGTACCCCCTCCGTTTCAAAGTATAAGATGTTTTAGCAATTTTTCGTATTCATATGTACACATATATCTAGACGTATATGTGCACTCATTTTAGTGTGAATGTAGACAACAAGTGTTACATATAAAACATCTATTTTGTGGAACCGGGGGAGTAGTTTGCTTGATCAGTTGTGAGTAAATCGATTGCTTTTCTTTACAACTTTTAAGGTTGTAATTTCAATCCTTTAGCTGTATCTTCTTTCATTTAGGGCTCGTTATGTGAAATGCACTGTGAAGCCTCCAGATACTTCGTCCCTCGTTCAAAATTTCAATTCTCCGAGGCATCTTTATTTTTTTATTTGTGGTCAAACACGTAAGAATAGGTAATAGTGTGATGACAGCCCTTAATTAGGGTCTTTCGAGAGAAGAGGCCAGCACAGCATTTTTGTAGACAGAGAAGAAAAACTATAATATCTCCCTCACGTGGAGAAGTTTTCTATAGTATCAGACCTCCCGAAAAAGAAAAAGAAAAAAGATCAGATCATGATCTAATTTTTATAGAGAAAATAATAAAGGAGATCGGCGATCTGCATTTATTTGCATAAGGATCTCAATGTCAAGTGCAGCAGGAGGATAGGGGTTGGCGCAGGTGTAGTCCCGGTAGTGGAAACATGTGTGTAGGGAGCTTCCGTAAAAACCGCGAGCTCCTCTCCAGGTCTTTGACCAGTTGGCAATGTTATTCCCAGAACATTGAAATACCAAGCCTTTGCTCTATGTAGAATGATACAAGTTTTGAACTTGATGCCAATCATGTCTAGCCCATCTGGTTAGTTTCTCATTCATGTGCAACACTGATTGTTCACAGAGTGACCACATGTACAATAGGCACATGCTGCTCCTACTTGTCCAGTTGTCCTGCCACATGTGCAACATAAAAAGGGAAATGGTTTCAACGTAAAATGAAGTTAAAAAACAAACCCAAGGGAAAATTACTAGTCTCCGTCCTTCAAATTTCACACTTCTAGGGAGATATTGTAATTTCGCAGTCACATGGCATTGTCAAGAAAAGCTAGTATGACGATCCGATTATCAGAAGAAGAAGACGAAGGATCTATTGGCTAAACCGACGAATCACTGACTAGGATTTTCCTTTTGGAGGAGAGCAAAAATTCATGTCCGAGAAGTAGTTAGGCAGTTCAAGTGAACACACAAACTCAGCTTACTAATACTACAATTAAGTTCAGTTACTATCTACCCTCCAAAATGGAAGTCTTTTTGGAATTACATGTCATAGAATTTTAAGTTTAACCATTTTCAATAAGAGTGAACTACTAGCCCTCCAAAATGTATGTCCTTTTGGAATTACATGTCACATGTCATAGAGTTTTAAGTTAAACCATTTTCGATAAGAGTGAACTACTATCCTCTAAAACATTAATAGTGTCTTATACATTTAACACCTATTTTTTCAAAAGTGCGAAGACCCCCAAAAAGAAAAAAAACTAAACTCTAAGTGATAAGCTCTAAACATATCAACATATTATTAAAAACGGGGCAAGGCCAAACATCGAACCTGAAGAAATCGGCCAAAAGGAAAACCGAGAGGTTGTATGTCTCGAGACAGTAACCAGATTACCACTAACTCTATGGTGAAAGGATAAATCAAATGAAAATTACACAAATCGTAGGATAAGCCGTGAAAAGGGGACCATCGCACACCGGATGACGAGTCCACCCGTAAGTCCATCTCGGGATTTTAATTCCCAAAGCTAAGATTCGATCCACCACCTTCAACAAGGGCACGATCAAGGGTCTTGTATTTCCATCATATTGCATATGCTCATCACCGAAATCACATCTACCATCATCACTCGGCCGGCTAACGAGACTTTGCTAGACTGATACCACGTGAGGACATAAGGAAAGTTGGGGTGTTCCCTATCGCTCCGCTTTCAGCCATTTTCACACCACCTTTGTTCTAGTAGCAGAAAATATGAGTTGCCATATTCGCAAGACACATTGTTCGTAGCACACGTCGACATCTTGCATGACAAGAAGCCCCCGCTTGAGATTTTGTGTACAAGACCTAACGACAACATACATAGCACCCACCGAGCTGGACTGAACCGGGTGTAGAGGTGGAATGGTTGTCTCATACCACCATTTGATATCGACAACATGGAAATGAAGGCCATCACCGTCTCAAGTTCCTACCTAGGTAAATAGTAGGCAAAATATTTTAACACCCCCTTACATCAAGCTGAGCATACATAAAGATTTTAGACGTGAGATCAATGAATGGTCGTAACTATTTAGACTAAATAGTGTGTTCGCCCTTAAAGTTAAAACATTTTGTCTCTGATATCGTAATAAATTCGTACACTAGTCAACTCAATCAAAAATCGAAGGGATGAAATGAATTACTGTAGATAATACAATTTCAACATCCCCATAGCACAAACAAAATCTTGGAATGGTTAAGACACACACTTAATCGTATCTACGAGTAAGGATGGCAATGGGCAGGGTATGGGGCGAGTAGAGCAATATCATACCCATACTCATGTAGTCAATAGGTAGAAAACTCTACCCATACCCGTACTCACGGGTATGAAACTTTACCCGTACCCATACCCGGCGGATACCCATACCCGTTGGGTACCCAACGGTAGATCAAATTGAAGGAGATATGCCCTAGAGGCAAATAAATAAGTAGTATTTATTGCATTATCTTATAAGTTTATAATAGGTTTGTGTATTATGCTATAACTGTATTAATCGGAATTGTTAATGCACGTGCGATACATAGACAACCAGGTCCCTAGCAAGCCTCTATATGAGCTAGTCCATTGGGCAACAGTTGATCGAGATTCCCGATCAAGGACAATGACGTCGGTTGACAATGGGGTCATCTTGTTAGTTGAATAAGGTGGTGGACATACGCAAAGTATTGCAATAAGATCGTATTACGATGTTTGTCATTTGCAATAGATAAGAGTATGATAGCTTATTCCTTAGACCGTGAGACCGTACTTATTGTTGCTTCGTAGGAGTGCTTTGAGAGCATCAAACGTTGAGTCTTATATAGCATGACAATAACGGTGTCCATCTTGGGTATTCCGAAAGAGCATCGAGACGTAAGGATCAAGAGCGGGATTTGTTCATTCTTGTAATGGAAAGATACTCTGGGCCCACTCGGTGATATTGCATCTATATAGCTGCGCAGCTTATGACTAGGTCATGGAGATGTAATATCACAGACGAGTTAATAACCTTCGTCGGTAACGAGATACAGCAAAGGCATCGGTGTGTCTACGATCATATCTCGGACAAGGTAGTATCGCAGAGACAAAGGGAATGAATATCATATTTATGGTTCAACGACGATATTCGTGGAATGCACATGGGTCGTCATATATTTCCAGGTATCCCTGACGATCATTGGTGAGCGGAGTGTCTCGACCATGTCTGGAGTGTTCCCGAACCGTAGCGTAACAAACTTAAGGTCTTAGCGACGCTATGAGATAGGTTCTAGAATTTTATAGGTTTTTATTGGAGAGAGAGAAATGATCCGGAAAGAGTTCCGGTGGTCCGGAAGGAGTTCCGCGGAGGTATGGAATGGTTCCGGGAATGTCCGAAAGTTGTTCGGGTGGTTCCGAAATAGTTTCGGAGTCATGGGATATTGAATTATATATAAATATATTAATTATGAATTAATGAGATTTTTATATTAATTTAATATTAATTAAATAAAGGAAAAAAGGGGGCTCCCACCTAAATGGGCCCTAAGAGGGCCCAAGAGGGGGAAACCGCACCCCACAAGGAAGGGGAAGGCTTGGGCCTCCTAGTCCAACTCGGACTAGGAGTGGGAGGGCCCATGGGGGGTTCGGCCGAACCCCCCCTCCCCTCTCCTCCTTTAGTCCCACATGGGGGAGCCAAGGGGGTTGGCACACCCCCTTCCCCCTTTATATAGCAAGGCATATTAATTGATTTAATTCATAGGAAAATCCAATTAATTCCCGATTTCTCTCTCGATCTCGTGGTTCCCAAGTCAGAGCCGCGCCGAGCTGAGGAAGGGGGTCTCTCTCCACCTAAGCCATACCGCAGAGCGTCGTTGCTCTACGGGATTCCAGATAAGTTCTACTCCTGCGATTTCA
The DNA here is from genome assembly GCA_026929855.1 of Poa annua. NCBI lineage: Eukaryota > Viridiplantae > Streptophyta > Magnoliopsida > Poales > Poaceae > Poa > Poa annua. The sequence continues at coordinate 89,097,945 of CM049430.1, forward strand.
GCTGGATCTGAATGACCGGGAGTTGTCGCTAGGCTCCGTATGTTTGCGAGTGCTCGGAGGCTACTCTATTGAGGAGCTTGGGCGACGTCGTCTCGCCCCCTGCAGCCGCCGCGCCTCCCCCCCTCTGCTGCCGGCGCACCAGCCCCGGTGCTGGCGCTCTGCCTTCTTCCGCCCGACGCCCGTCGACGCAGATCATCGTCGACACCCCGGCGTCATCGACTCCGACATCGCGGCAAGTTCTCCGCGACCTCGAGGTCGGCTACGTACGACTTCATCGGCAACGCTTGTGCGGGAGCGTAATCTCCGCTATCGGTCTACATGGAGGTAATGTAACCCGTTCCGCCACCGTTATCGCATGTACTAGATAGATAGATCCTGGCTAGTAAGGGTTTCGCTCGCTAGAAAAAATATTGTTTTCTGCACCGTAACCCCTTCAGTGGTATCAGAGCCGATCTATGCGTAGTACTGCTGGTACGGTTAGAACTCATGTTGAATGAGGGCGTCTTTCTTATATTTGCTACCCTCTAGCGTGCACTTGCGATGCCTTCGGTATTGAGTTGATGAAGCGGCCCGGACCGACTTTACGCGTACGCTTACGCGAGACTGGTTCCACTACTGACATACGGCTTGCACCATATCTGTGGCTGGCGGGTGTCTGTTTCTCTCTCTCTAGTCGGCAAAGCATTTTCAATGGAGGGCCCGAAAGGGATGCTTAAACATGCAATTATACGATCGACGTTGTGGTACAAAGTTCGTAGGTAGGGAAGCGATTCTCTTACGAATAAGCCTATATGCCACGTAAAACTTGCAAAACTAGATAAAGCTAGAGGCGTCTAACTTTGTTTTACAGAGGCGTTATTTTATGTGACATGGTTACGGTGAGTTTTGATATTACTCGTACTGTCGGAGGCAATGGAGGGCTCTGTAGACTCGGAGTCATGCCGGGGCGCCGGGGGCCAGGCACATGGCGCCATGAAGGTCCAGGCGCATCGACCATGTCACATCGCACTTCATTACATCATTATTGTGTGCTGTTGTGTGTGCATCCTATTGATTGCTTATATGCTAGATATACAACGGTAACATCATAAATATGATGATCCCTAACAAATACCAAAATTGTGTTCTTTCTCGTTGCGCACCACCAAGAAAGTTCTACGTTATGAGGCAGGCCGTGATGATCGGGTGTCACACATCTCGTCGTTCGCATACAGTGGGTGTAAGCCATGTTGCACGCGCAGGGTCTTCGAGGTTTTATTGGCGAGCCTAGCATACTCAGAGGTATGGCCTCGGAACACGGGAAGATCGAAAGATCGAGCACGAGTCATAGAGTTGTTATGATCGACATTTTATGTCCACCTTTGAAGCTGTGCTGCCGGCCGTGATGATCGGGGGTAGTATGGTGGATGAGGGTCGTGTCATCGCCATTATTATTTTAGGGATAATAATCTTGGTGAGGTGTGTTTTTGATAATGAGATTATAAAACTAAAACTCACTTACATATTATAAACTTAATCTTACCTCTTTTGCGATCACATCTGGAGACTACGGAACTACGCTTCAGTTACTTCTTCAAGAGCTCGGATTCTACCTTGGAAGCCGACGGGTCCAACTTCATCAGCTGGTGCATTGGTTTTAGAAACATTCTCCAAACACAACAAACATCCTATATGTGCTAGAACATTAGTTAGGAGTTAGACCAGATGATTCTGATAGCAAGGAGCAAGATGATGAGTTCCGTAAGCATCATGACATGTTCATGGAAGTGACGATCGTCATGAGCGTATGCCTAGCACCTGAGTTGAAAGTTGTTTCAACGGAGCCATATGTCGTGATTGATGCGATCAGAGTTCACTTTAAAGATGAATTGAGTCTTGAGCAGTTTAGACAGCTTAGAAAGTTCCGGACCATTCACATGGGGAGCATACCTGTCTGGAGACTCAGTTGAAGAAGTTGTGTGACATCTACTTCAGGCTGACGAATATCTACGATTTCTAGATAGCGAACTCCAGTGCAATAGAGATTGTGCTTTACCTCCTAGCTGTGAATAGCATGTGCGTGAATATGCTATAGAGACACGGTGAGCTTCTTCACGTTCGTGAACAAGTTCAAATCTCTAAAAGTTGATTCATCGAAGAAGAGTTCTTCGACGCTATGGGTATATTTGATATACGAAGATATAAATGTATTCTTCTCATACTTGATAAAAAGTGTTTGATAATTGTTCTGTTTGTGAAACAGTCCCTGATTATCACAAGTATGTGGCGAAGGGTGACGTGACAGTGCACAAGTGATGGCAAGTTAATGGCCAGTAGTGCTCACGCCCTCGAGATATCATATTAGTTATCATCAATAGTTTTTGATAAGACATTTTGTAATAGTGAGAATGTGATCTAGTTTGGTGTCTTGAATGTTACAAGACATAATTATTCATATAGAACACATCAGTTGTTTTATGTTATGGAACAAAGCAGTTGTTTCATGTTATGAGTAATTTGCATCACATCTCAATTACATTATGCGTATGATATACATTTATAATAGCAGGAATGATAAAATTATGTGTCCAAAGAACAAACACCATCGAATTTAGTCATAAAGGCAGTGAAAGAAGTAATGGATATTTTTTGTCCATTTAAGTATTTCGAGTGCCAAAATTGATTAAAGTTTGAAATGCAGTATTGAAGTTGCAATACTAGAGGAAATTGATTGAGAGTCATTTTTAATGATTAATCAATGGTGTTATTGCATGATCCGAATTCTTCCATGATTTTGGTAAATAGGAGTATTTGCCCGATAAATTATGGAGTCTGAGATTAATTTGATAATAGATCAAATGGGGTTTTTCAGAAGAAAGATTAGTGAATATTGTATTCACAAGATTCGATCAAAGGACAATATTTTTGAATTATGGTTTCAACACAAAAGACTTGTGGAAATTTGTTTCACAAAATTATAATGTCATATATAGTGATATGTGGGGAGTTATAATCATGCTCTATTTTAAATAAAGTGTGGTATGTCAGAATCAGTCTTAGAATCTCCGAATACGTTCGAAACATTATAGTCGATGTCCACTTTAGAAAATAGATATTTTTCTCAACAAAAATTCATAGGATCGACAGTAGTGTCGACATGTATATGATTATGCGATAATTCAGAATATACATGAGTTGTTATTTGTAGATTGCTCGCATTAGATGAGAGTGTATTCCAAAACCAATTAGAAACAAAGTTCAGTTTGTTGCCTATGTAATTCCGAGAAAAGATGACTTTTCGAATTATGGTTTATGGATTGAAATTAGAAGTTTGGAATAAAGTGTCAGACCTATGTTGGAACGTGTTCCAAAGAGTATATGTCTGCTAATGAAAGTTTAGTGATTAAGAGTGAGGGAGACTAGAAAATTGTTTTCTGCTTGCAATCCTCTTCATAAAGATCATAATATTTCATGAAAGAAACTTCTAAATAAAGTGTTGTTATATTTAATATTGCTGTCAGGTCACAGCACTGTATTAAGTATTTCAAATCTTGTTGACAATTCAAGGTGCACTTTATGAATACAAAGAAAGTTGAGAAAATATCGGAATACGAACAAAGGCTTTTTGAGCCTGGAAATCCAAAGTTACATTTGAAAGGATTAAGAGAGTAATTGTTGCTGCAATTCTTATTAGAGGAATAAGATTGTTTAATCGTCATATAAAGTGTTATATGGAAATGTGACTATAAGAAAGACGCGGGAGCATGTCTTGTCAAGAAATGTGTCTTACACAAGATCAAATTTGTTGACTACATTTATGTAGACATGCTTGAAGTCTGAGTGATTTATATTAATGTAATACTATGGTTTGTATTAAATTCGAATTGATGATAGATCAATGATTTTGGTTTGACCTAAATGTCGAATTAAGTGGGAGTCGTAGTTAGTTTACTCAGGTGGAATATGTATGGAACATATTTTTGAGTGGGAGCTCAGGAACTCAAATATGTGGATAACACGTTTTTGAGTGGGAGCGTGTGTTGTCAAATATGTGGAGACATAATTTGAGTGGGAGTCGAATTCATTTTGTGTAGCTAACACATTGTGAAACTGTATCAATAGAATAGGATGAAGTTGTGAAACTATTTAAAAGTTAGTGTCTATTTTGAAATAGAACGGGAATTTTAAATAGTTAGTCGAGTTGTGTTGGATTATATCTGAGGAGTCAGAATAGAATCAAAAGGATGATCCTTTGGAATCCAATTGGTCATTAAGAGTAATGATGCATGAAGGTAATGGTTGTATGACATGTGGGTCTATTATGTATATATTAGACATCATACAGAAACCATATTATCTGCTCGATAAAATATAACCGATGTTCTTGGAATAAGAGCAGTTATGAAAGTAAATTTGGAATTTACTGGAAGTAGAAGTGCGTTAGTTAAGGGATTGACATTTGAATGTCAAGTTTTCTATATTGGTGTGAAAGTATGTAGATATCGCGAGTTTGTAATTGTTACAAGGGGCTCTGCATGGCTGAGTGTGTTTTTCAGGGCAGTTATCTGGTTAGTATAATCAGAGTAAGCGCTGGGAAGCAGAAGTCTCACTTAGTTACGGTATTTGCATATATGTTGTTGGACAACATGGTGATATCAAACAAGTTGATGCCAGTGAATCGCAAAAGCATGTACAATCATGGATTGTGCAGTAACACTTTTCCACGAGCAAGCATTATCAAATGATTCTTATTTGATAAGGGATTCTGATAAAGTAAAATGCAGCTAGTTTATTTGTACTCTAGTGCAAGTGGGAGACTGAAGGAGATATGCCCTAGAGGCAAATAAATAAGTAGTATTTATTGCATTATCTCATAAGTTTATAATAGGTTTGTGTATTATGCTATAACTGTATTAATCGGAATTGTTAATACACGTATGATACATAGACAACCAGGTCCCTAGCAAGCCTCTATATGAGCTATTCCATTGGGCAACAGTTGATCGAGATTCCCGATCAAGGACAATGACGTCGGTTGACAATGGGGTCATCTTGTTAGTTGAATAAGGTGGTGGACATACGCAAAATATTGCAATAAGATCGTATTACGATGTTTGCCATTTGCAATAGATAAGAGTATGATAGCTTATTCCTTAGACCGTGAGACCGTACTTATTGTTGCTTCGTAGGAGTGTTTTGAGAGCATCAAACGTTGAGTCTTATATAGCATGACAATAACGGTGTCCATCTTGGGTATTCCGAAAGAGCATCGAGACGTAAGGATCAAGAGCGGGATTTGTTCATTCTTGTAATGGAAAGATACTCTGGGCCCACTCGGTGATATTGCATCTATATAGCTGCGCAGCTTATGACTAGGTCATGGAGATGTAATATCACAGACGAGTTAATAACCTTCGTCGGTAACGAGATATAGCAAAGGCATCGGTGTGTCTACGATCATATCTCGGACAAGGTAATAACATTAACAAGAAAAAAATATTTACCTCAACTCATTATATACATTTGAGTACATGATAATTATCTCAACTCAAATTGATAATTGATGAAAAATTTACCATAAGTTTATAAGCTCACGAGAATGAATATTATATCTTTATAGATAAGATATATAAATGGGTAGGATACGGGTATATCCATTGATACGAGATTATACCCGTGCCCTACCCGTAAATTAATGGGTAAGATACGATTACTACTCATGGGTATAAAACTATACCTATACCCTGCCCATATTGATACGGTACCCGCCAATACCCGTACCCAATGATAAAATTGCCATCCTTATCTACGAGCAACCAGAGCCAAACAAACTTGTGAAAGGAATCTACGCGTAGAAGGAACCGGTAGCGGACAAAGGATGACGTGATCTGTGGGCTCCACATGATTATCTTCAGCGAAGAATAGAGAAAGATCACGACAGTTGCCTGCCGCACAAGATCTCTTCATTTGTCACCACATACAAACTTGTAAGTAAACAAAGCCAAGACGATATGAGATTGGCTATACCCAACAGTGGGTCAGTGACTGTGTTGATTTCGAGCAATACATATGCCCGGTTCTTGAAAACTGGCCTAATCGACGTACACGGCATTGACTCTGGCTAATGAAAAATTGCATCTGGACAAGTGGGTATAGATAATTATGATTGAGATTATTCACAGAAAGATCTGAAGGGCAAATAAAAGAAGCACAAAAATATCATATATGTACAGTCACACTGCAGCCAGATGACACGTTGAGTCGCATAATTGTTCAGGTAAGGGTCGGTTCTAGTTAGCCACGGCTCTCTAGTTGTGGGCAAAACCCCAAAAAAGATTAAATAACTTCATCCACTGTCCAATTGCTGCATGGATACAGCTGGTGCTATATAGTCAGTTCTCATGGATCACATCAAGGCTCAAGGGGCACGGTAGCCCATGCATGCCGCAGCTTCGCTGAATAGTAAACCGAGTGTCACAGTCGCCAGTCGGCTAATACTTTAGCCGCTATCAGTTCGGCAGAACATATAATCAAACTATGGCAACAACGCATGTCAGACAGCAGAAACATCGTCGGTAGCTGCATAGACCAATCAACCCTTGAATGACGGTGTTCACATCAACTATAGTATACTTAGTTTGGTGACAGCAACCTCGTTAATTAATTTATTAATGAGACAAGAAACGAGTCTCTTTGCCGGAAGAAGAACTTGTTATCTTGTGAAGGACGAGCTGCCTGTCGATCGAGCGGGCTTCAAATGCGATACTGATTCTCACTGGATAGTGAGTCCAGGTGAGTGCAGTTACGCCTGGGCCTGTGGATTGGTCACACTCCATGAATTAATGGACCTGTCTCCTTCGATTCAATCCTGTGGAGCCAATTGTCATCTCATGTTGCTGTATAATTGTCCCTAGTTGTCCTCTGTACTGTACTATAAATACCAGAATTTTCACCCTAGTAGAACGAGTCATTTCCCACGTTGTTGATATAAAAACATAATCTCCCCTCTTTTTTTAGATCATATATGAGGGCCAGTTCTTTTCAGCTGAGTGTTGTGCAGAAACGACTTCGCACAGAGAAACTGTAGTCCAATTCTTTTCAACTAATGGCGCCGCACGAGCTTAAGTCGTGAGTTATATCTCATGAGAAGGGCAGTTAGCTAGGTCATCAGACCAAATAATGCATACTTCTCCGTGCATGCTCTGGCGCCTAGCTCGATCGAGGTCAGCAACCACCTGCCGTCGCTCGTTTGCCAGCCACGTCGTCACGCCATACGGCATCAAAGATCAGCAGGGCCTGGATGAGGACATCGACAGATAAAATCCCGACCGAAGCCGCCATCGTACGATTTGCTCTTCTTCCTTCCTCTCCCACGAGTTCATCACGGCGGCGCGCGCGAGCAGAAAGCGACGGAGGAGAAATCCGAGTTTTGCAGGGCGTCCACCGTGCACCACAGGCTGCAGCGATTCAGCGCCTCCGTCCGCCTGTAATGCACACGCACACACTAGTGTACAAGAGCTAGACATACTACTATAAACCAGTGGCTCCTCCTCGTCCTGCCCAAGAATAGGCGACGCGTCGGCGGCTGCATGCGACAGGCCGGGGACGACGTTGGCCGACGATAAGCTGGGCGATCCGGCCATGGCCTTTCTCGGTAAGGAAGACGATTGAGGAGATGAAGCTTCTTCCTCTCCTTATTGTAAACCTTTCCTGATTCTTGATCCCTTGCTTTGCTTGCTTGGATGAATATATAATATAGCAGATTGGTCATCCTCTTGGATCTGCGGGAAGGAGGACGGCGGCGGCGAGTTGACCCTCGCGTCGCCGTGCGTGCAGAGGAGCCTGATCGATGGCGTCAATGTGCTGCTCCTCGTCGTCTACCTCTCCGCGCTGCTCGCGGCCTTCGTCAGGGGGCAGTGGGATGGACGGGGAGGAAGAAGCCGGAGGTGGGAGGTGGCCGCGGCCTCGGTCTGCTGCGTGGCGGTCACGGCCGCGTACGCCGTCTCCGGGTTCACGGAAGCAACGACGGCCACCGCGGCTTCCGTCGTCGTCAGGGGCCTGGTGTGGGCGGCTTTGGCGGCTTCGTTGCACGTCCAGCCCACGAGGCCGGCCAGAGCCGTGGCGGTGCTCTGGTGGACGCTCTTCTCGCTGCTCATCACCGCGTACAATGCGGAGGTCCTTGCCAGGGGATACGGGCTCGACGTCACAGAGGCTGTCGCGTGGGCGGCGAGCTTGCTCCTCCTGCTCTGCGCCGTCGGCACGCTGCTCCGGCGGAGCAGCCATGGCCGCGGGGATGACGACGGCCTGTCGGAGCCTTTGCTCGACAAGGCGGCGGTGCACGACTCGGAGCTGTACCGAGCCGGCCTGTTCGGCCAGCTCGCCTTCTCATGGCTCAACCCTCTTCTCCGCGTCGGCCGCTCCAAAGCGCTGGACATCACCGACATCCCGCTCATCGCCTCCGAGGACTGCGCGCAGCAAGCCTCGCGCAAGTTCTCTGAGGCATGGAGCCGACACCGGCAGGACAAGGCGCAGAGCGGGCGCGCCAACCGCCTCGCCCTTGTCCTCTGCAAGTGCTTCCTCAGGGAGATCATGATCGCCGGCTTCTACGCCTTCATGAGAACACTGGCCATAGCTGTCTCCCCTGCATTGCTCTTCGCGTTCGTGAGGTACAGCAACCAAGAGGAGAGGGATCACCGTGTCGGCCTGTCGCTCGTCGGCTGCCTGCTCCTCATAAAGCTTGTCGAGTCGCTATCCCAGCGGCATTGGTTCTTCGATTCGAGGAGGACCGGGATGCGCATCAGGTCTGCACTTATGGCCGTCATCTTTCAGAAGCAGCTCAAGCTGTCCAGCCAGGGGAGGAAGAACCACTCCACCGGAGAGATCGTCAACTACATTGCGGTGGACGCTTACCGGCTCGGTGATGCTCTCAGCTGGTTGCACATGGCATGGAGCTCGCCGCTTCAGCTGACCTTCGCAGTGGGTACACTCTTCTGGGCACTCAGGCTTGGGGCTCTCCCGGGTCTAGTCCCTCTCATCATCTTCGGCTTCCTCAACGTGCCATTCGCAAAGCTTTTGCAAGGTTACCAGGCCAAGTTCATGGTTGCTCAGGACGAGAGGCTCCGGTCCACGTCCGAGGTACTCAACAGCATGAAGATTATCAAGCTGCAGTCTTGGGAGGAGAAATTCCGGACCATGGTGGAGTCCCTGAGAGACGCCGAGTTCGAATGGTTGAGGCAGACCCAGATGAAGAAGGCTTATGGAGCTGTCATGTACTGGATGTCCCCGACGGTTGTCTCTGCGGTGATGTACACCGCGACGGCCATTTTGGGGAGCGCACCATTGAATGCCAGTACTCTCTTCACGGTCTTGGCGACTCTGAGGGTCATGGCTGAGCCCGTGAGGATGCTTCCTGAGATCCTCACAATGATGATCCAGTACAAGGTGTCGCTGGACCGTATCGAGAAATTTCTCATCGAAGATGAGATCAAAGAGGCTATGGAGAAAATTTGTTCCGACAACTCCGATATCCGAGTTCATGTACAAGATGGGAATTTCAGCTGGAATGCAAGTGCAGCCGATCTAGCGCTAAGAAATGTTAGCCTTAGCATACGTCAAGGAGAGAAGGTCGCTGTTTGTGGCGCAGTTGGGTCAGGAAAATCTTCACTCCTCTATGCATTACTTAGGGAGATACCTACAACATCAGGATCAGTAAGTGACACAAAGTATCGGAGTATATTCTTTATGAAGATGGAAAGATTAAATCATGTTCATATCTGAAAACATATTAAATTTGTATTTTGCAGGTTGAGGTATTTGGCTCACTGGCATATGTGTCGCAGAACTCTTGGATACAGAGTGGTACCGTTCGCGATAATATACTCTTCGGAAAGCCTTTCAACAAGGAACTGTATGAGAAGGCAATCAAATCTTGTGCTTTGGACAAAGATATAGAAAATTTCAATCATGGAGACCTGACAGAGATCGGACAGAGAGGACTGAACATGAGTGGGGGTCAGAAGCAAAGGATTCAACTTGCTAGAGCTGTCTATAGTGATGCAGATATTTACCTCCTAGACGACCCTTTCAGTGCGGTTGACGCACACACTGCTGCAGTACTTTTCTATGTAAGACGTTGCTCTTAATCAGTATCCATAAGATGAGCTGTTTTTTGCCACACGATGACACGAAGTTCTGATGTCAATGTTCTTGCAGGATTGTGTAATGACAGCACTTTCAAAGAAGACTGTTGTTCTTGTGACGCACCAAGTTGAATTTCTGACCGAAACTGATAGGATCTTGGTAAGCTGATCTTTACAACATGAGACTGCTCATGATTTTTAAATCAATGATCTTGTATCAAACACTCGGTCATTGTTTCAACAGGTGATGGAAGGTGGCCAAGTTAAACAGCAAGGGAAATATGCAGAACTCTTGGAATCTGGGACAGCATTTGAGAAGCTGGTTTCTGCTCACCAGTCGTCTATCACAGCACTAGATACTGCCAGCAAACAAAACCAAGTCCAAGAACAACAGGTGCTAGATGACAGTATAATGCCAAGTGCATTGCTGCCGACACGGCAGCCTAGCGACATCGATGTCTCAGCAAAGGTACCTTCAGTGGCCCAGCTCACAGAAGATGAGGCAAAGGGGATCGGGAACCTTGGATGGAAGCCATATAAAGACTACATAGAGGTCTCTAAGGGAGTGTTTCCTTTCTGTGCGATGTGTATAGCCCAGATGCTTTTTACAGGTTTTCAGATCATGTCCACATATTGGTTGGCTGTGGCTATTCAGATCAATGTCAGTAGTGCTCTTCTGGTTGGGGCATATTCAGGGCTCTCTATCTTCAGCTGTTGTTTTGCCTACCTTAGAAGCCTCTTTGCTGCTAATCTGGGGCTCAAAGCCTCCAAAGCATTCTTCACTGGTCTAATGGATTCTGTATTCAAGGCCCCCATGTCATTCTTTGATTCAACACCAGTTGGAAGAATATTGACACGGGTATGGTTTCCTTATATTTGCTTCCAAATAAGATAATAGGCTAATTGTAACTACTCAAATGATAAGGCTGAGCAGTCAAGTACTAATGAGTCCCTGACAAAAAGTTTATCTTTTGCAGGCATCTTCAGATTTAAGCATTCTTGACTTTGACATTCCTTACTCCATGGCTTTTGTGGCGACTGGTGGTATCGAGGTGGTCACAACAGTAATGGTCATGGCTACTGTAACTTGGCAGGTCTTAGTTGTAGCAGTCCCAGTTGCAATCACCATGGTATATGTCCAGGTAAGTCTACTTTGTTGTACCTTGATACAAGCAATTAACCAAACCATGGGAAATTATAAGTGGTACGTATCTTGTAAGCTTACATACTGATGCTTTGTTTTCAAAATTTTGAAGAGGTACTATGTGGCCTCAGCCAGAGAGCTAGTCAGAATTAATGGAACAACAAAGGCACCTGTCATGAACTATGCAGCAGAATCGATTCTTGGTGTGGTGACAATTAGGGCTTTTGCAGCAACAGACAGATTCATCCACAGCAATCTGCAACTTATAGACAATGATGCAACAATGTTCTTCCACACGGTTGCCGCACAAGAGTGGGTACTTATAAGAGTGGAAGCACTGCAAAGCTTGACAATACTCACGTCATCCTTGTTTCTTATTTTGATTCCTCCAGGAGTAATTTCACCAGGTATCTACATAGCCGTTACAGTGAACATCTCCCTTTTTGACCTGTCTCCGCAGATTTGATGAACATTTCCTAAGTGACTTTACAGGCTTTGCGGGTCTTTGCCTCTCCTATGCTTTGACCCTGACTTCGGCACAGGTTTTCCTGACAAGGTTCTATTCCTACCTAGAAAATTATATCATTTCAGTTGAGAGAATCAAGCAGTATATGCACCTTCCATCAGAGCCTCCCGCCGTAATACCAGAAAATAGGCCTCCAAATTCATGGCCACAGGAGGGAAGAATAGACCTGCAAGATTTGAAGGTAAATATAATCCTCTATGCAGATAATTATTGAACAATAAAAAAGGTTGCGATAACTTACACTTCTGAGCAGGTTAAATACCGCCCAAACACACCGCTTGTTCTCAAAGGAATCAGTTGCACCTTCCCTGCTGGAAACAGAATTGGGGTTGTCGGGAGGACAGGAAGCGGGAAATCAACACTTATCAGCTCACTGTTCCGTCTCGTTGATCCTGTGGGTGGGAGGATACTTATTGACAAGTTGGACATCTGCTCTGTGGGTCTCAAGGATCTAAGAACTAAACTGAGTATTATCCCCCAAGAACCTACACTTTTCAGAGGAACAGTGCGCAATAACTTGGACCCGCTTGGCCTGCATTCTGATGATGAGATATGGGAGGTGAGAAATAGATGTTCCGGAGAATAGGATAAAAAGTAGTTCATGAAAGGCGATAAAAGTTCTTACACAGCATAGTTCCTGAAAGAACTATGTTAAATGAGGTTTCTTTTATCATAGTTCCTGAAAGAACCGTATTAAATGAGGTTTCCTTTATCATAGTTCATAAGCAATAGAAGATCTGACATTTTCATAAACAAAGAAAAAATAGAAATAAAATGGACGTTCGATATATCTGATTCTGATTAGACTACATACATTGAACATTTCAGGCCTTGGAAAAGTGTCAATTGAAGAGATCAATTAGCAGCACTGCTGCTCTTCTCGACACAATAGGTAAGTATTACAAAAATAATAATATTCCATTAGAACAAACAAAATTACCTCAGAGAGCAGTTTGAGTTACCAGAAGATTGAAATGGTTTCTTCCTCTAACCTATGGCAGTGAGTGATGATGGCGATAACTGGAGTGTTGGACAACGCCAGCTCTTCTGTCTTGGTAGAGTTCTCCTCCGTCGGAACAAAATTCTAGTGCTTGATGAAGCAACGGCGTCCATTGACTCAGCAACTGATGCAATCCTGCAAAGTGTCATCAGGCAGCAGTTCACTAGTTGCACTGTGATAACCATTGCTCACAGGGTCCCGACTGTGACAGACAGTGACAGGGTCATGGTACTTTCCTACGGTATGTTGCGGAAAATAATTCGCTCATGCAACAATTAATAAAGTTTATGAGCCATCCCCTAGAGTCTCTCTAGTGACAACCGGCAGTGACATCAAACCTGATCTAGTTTTAAGTATACTTACTATATTTGATGATGAGTACTGATGACTTGTACAGGTAAGCTTCTAGAATATGACACACCCGCCAAGCTGTTGGAAGATAAACAATCAGCCTTTGCTAAACTTGTGGCGGAGTATTGGGCTAACTGCAAGCGAAACTCAACATGATTCTATCATTCTCTGCCAGCGCATTATAATGACATGAGCAATTCAATTTAAGATCTAAGGTACTGAAATATCGATGCCACAGCTTCTTCAATTGCATCTATAACAGGACTAACCTTGTCCTCTTCGCTTGTTGGTTAGTGAAATTACAGGAACAAAGAATACATCAACAACAATGAAATTTTAATGAGTGAAGGAAAAAATTGGCGATAAGGTTGATGGGGAGAGCTAGCCCGGGTTGCATTGAGTCGAGTCCTCAGAAATAAGCATGCCAATAAATGGATGTAGGGTATTCATTGCAAATAGAATAGGAGATCACTTGTAGCATGATAAATGGTACACTTCAGATGTAAGTTATTCTGAATAAGAAGGAAATAAGAAGTGTCCACATGCCAGTAAATATGATCTTTGCCCAAGGCATTCCATGATGCCATGCAAAATTACCACTGTGTACCTTTTAAGCTAAGAGCATCCCTAGCAGTGCCCTTAAAAGGGCAAACCCTTAAAAATAACTGTTTTTTTACGGATTTGGGGGCAAAATACAAACTAACAGAGCCCTTAAACACTTAAACCTGTAAAAAAAATTGACGGTCAACCCGGGTTTTCTACTCCCAACCTGTACAGGTGAGGGTTGGAGGCGAAAAAAGGCCCAACCCCCACTTGCACGTTCGGGCGCGGGAGGGAAATTTCATCCGCCGACGCCGCGTCCGCCCCGCCATTGCCGCCGCCCCCCGCATCGCCGCCGCGCCCGAGCCGGCTCCGGTCGCCCCTGCGCCGACGCAGCCGTGCCCGACCTCCGCCGCGCCCGCCCCCGCCTCACGAGCTCCTCCACCGCCGCGCCCGCCTCCGCCCTGTCCCGCGATTCGCCGCCACCGGATTCGCCGCCGCCAGGCCGTGGGCGAGCTCATCTGAGCACGCGGCGGCCGGATCCGGCGATTTGGCCGCCACCGCCGCCTCGCCCGACCCCGCCTCCGCCTGCCGACTCCGCCTTGCCCGACCCGCCTCCGCCCGCGAGCTCGAGCGCCCGACCTCGCCTCGGCCGGCCTGCCGAGGCCGCCCGCCTCCGCCGCGAGTTCCGTCGCCGACACGCACAGGTACACCCAAATCACCTACAAGCTTTTCTGCAAACACATCGAGAGATAGAGAGTGCCAACACTCATTGCCAGCTACAAAAGGATCTTATCAAGCACCATTGGCAGCTAGATGGGTGTCGCCATTGATCTACCATTGTGTTCATTTTTTCATGTTCTATTTGATTCGAACAATTGTTGTAATTTCGAATAACCCTTGTTGTAATAAGTTGAATGATTATTGTGTGTTTGAAACTACTATTTGGTGTTGTAATAATAACTAGAATGATTATTGTGTGTTCAAACTATTATTATTCTATGAAAATTGAGAGGAAACATATATGGAAGTTTTAAGGGTTAGGGTTGGGGCGTCTAGCAGTGCCCTCAAACCCAACCCTTAAAACGGAATATTCTGTTATAAGGGTTGAGTTTGAGGGTACTGATCTACGCCCTCAGTTTCCAACACTTATTCCTGTCATTTCTTAACCCTTATTCCGCTTTTAAGGGTTGGACTTTTAAGGGTACTGCTAGTGATGCTCTAAATACTGATAAATTTCCAGATATCGGTTGAAGCCAAATGTCAAACTAGAAAGGAGATGATTATTAACAAAGAATTTAGCCCCTGCTGTAGTGACTTGTGCATTCCATGGACATATATTTTGCCAATGCTACAGAGTCCAAACTCCAGGCAAAACTGTATAGTGCAGCTTATGCAGTAGACTACAATGATACACATTAATCGATTGAATTATTAATCCATCAAGTCAGAAGACGAGAAAGACCTTTCCGTTGGTGTTCAATCAATCGGGCCAAACAATCGAGGGGGTCGCTCCAACCCTAATTCTGACGATTCAGCAACAAATCGAACAGATTCCGTGCACAAGCTTCTTTTTTTTTGAACGGGAATTCCTTGCACAAGTTGAGTGGTATTTAACTGATACATGCATTCCGATAACCACAACAACATCCCGCGGATGCGCCAGATCTACCAAAGGCGCAAAACTTGCTAAAAGAGTACTGTCGTACCAATAATCCTACCAATTTGTCATGAGGACAGGAGCAAAGTTCCCCGGGCGAAAACAGGATGGAAATCAAGTGTGGGATTGGGATATTACCGACTAATAGCTTCGAACCCTCGCGACCTGCGAGGTTCATGGAGGCGAAGAAGATCGCAGTAGCGGCCATGGAGGCGGGAATGGGAGAGGCTCAGAGGCTCAGAGGCCACCTGTGGCAAATCAATTTTCTCCCGAGGAAAAACAGGGAAGGAGGAATGGCGGAAGGGAAACCGTGGAAGAATCTCATGTGGTTTTGGGCCGTTTCTGTTAATCTGGTGAGGATTTTTCTACTGTTATGGTATTCCGTCCTGATAGGCCCAACAAGGAATTTCTCAACTAGGTCAATCTGAGCTCATACATGTTAGGTTCAGATTTTATTTTTAGTGTGTTTGGTGGCTCAGTAGAGATGTGTTGAAATGAGATATTATTTGGTTGGTTGTATATATTGACCTACTATATTATTTATTTCAACAATGTCAAAATGACATTTCAACCGTGTTTGTACTATGTGGTCAAATTAGCCTGATTTCTAAGCTAAATCAGATCCAAGGTCAAAATGACACACATGCCCAGGAGAAAATAAAAAAGTAATCGGGTCCGGAAACACCCCATCGTTTATGTGGCATGAAAGGAGCAGCCTGTCGATGTCGCTGTCGTGAGGAGGTGACGATGGGCGGAGCTGGGCGACGTGAGGAGCTGCGATGAGGTCGTGATGGGGAGCAGGGAGCCGGAGCAAGGAGGCCGTGCTGGAGGAGGTCGGCGACGCTAGGAGGAGGAGGCGCGAGGTGGCGGCACCACTCGAGACAAATAGGTGACAACACAAGGAGGAGCAGGTGTTCGACGGCGTCGTTGTGCGGCGGCGTGAACCAGCACTGGCTCTAGCGATGTTTCGGGGGAGGAGCAAAATGAGAGGGCGATGAGGGAAATGACATTGTGAGCGGTGGGGGTAGCGGCACACAACTCAGGTAGGGCCCACACCTGGTAAATTTTCTGTATGAGCTCGGCCATGTTGAGTTGTGAAGCTCGATCTGAGCTTCTCTTCTCAGCATGGCTGAGAGGGGTTGGGGGTGAGTTGGGCATGGCCAACGGGTTAAAACCAGGCAACCAAACAACCAAAAACGTGATGGCTGGATTTTGTAGGGCTAGTCAGGCTACCAAACATATCCTTAGAATCCCTAGCTTAAACGAGCCGCCGCTGTCCCAAGTCTTTGGCAAGCTGTATTCCCTCCACAAAAATGGAATAATACATTGTTGATTTGTTGAAAGCATGAGAGGTTACCGCTCTCCGTGTAGGGATCCACCGATCAAAAACACCGTTAACGCGCCTAAAGTGGTGTTTACATTACATTATTGATTGAAATTTTAGGAGTCGGTGGTTTTTGCTGCTTGTGGTGTGTATGTATTTTCCTTCTAATTTCCTCTAGCAAATCAGTAGACAGTAGCATAATATCGAACCCGGACGGCTGGACCGAACGTCCTAGAATCTCTCCTACCTAAAATATCCAACACAATATCCGAATCCTGCAAGGAGAGAAACCGGGGCGGAAGCGCGTGGTAATGGGGCTGCGCTGCGGGCAGAGCCAAAAGAGGCAGGCGGCTATCTACGTAGACGCAGGGGCCTTCTACCTGAAGCCTGTCCATACCATACGTATGCAGGGTATGAGCCGCACGCCCAGAGCGAGGATCCGACGAGGGGGCGCCATGACCATGACTCGCGTGGCGCCAAACTCCGCAACGGCGCGCGGGAGGGAGGAGAGAGGTCCATCCACCATCCATGGACCGATCGAGAACGCCATCCATCCAAGTGCCGCTCACTCTCAGGTGGCTCGGAGCTGGAACCAGCTCCTTGTCCACTAGCTTCTTCCCTCCGATGCCATGCGCCATGCGCCATGCGGGGACACCTGATCTTGTTCATCCGGCCCTTACCCCAGCAGCTGCGTCCAAATCAGCCCTGCACCATTGTCCCTTCCCGATTGGACCTCCCCGCCTGCAAGTTGAGAGGATAGGGCGTGGGGGCGATCGAGGGCCTGGGCCAAGCTACGTTCCAAGCTGCATGCATGCGCTGATGCGCGCAGATCTTTGCAGAAGGAATCCGGTTGATCCATGGCGCATGGACGTCGTGTGGGACGAGACGACGAACAACTGGCGGCGCTGCCGGGGGCTTTGGGAATAGGCTTTTCGGCGGCTAGGCTGCCGACTGCCGCCACACATGCCGACATGCCACCCCGGTCCTTCTGTTTTCTCAGGATCATACCGCACATGCATCTTAGGGCCTATTTGGATTGCAGGGTTGAAAAAAATAGGAATCTCATAGGTTTGTGAATGCAAAACAGAGTATTATAAAACGCATGAAAATTACAGAAATAGTTGCTTCGATGAAACACAGGAAAAACACATGAAAAGTATCTCAATCCTACACACTTGTGTCTAAAAAAGAGATTGGAGTGGATGTTTCCTATGCAATTAAGGCATAGGAATCCAATCCATAGGATTTTAGTAGCACCATTCCTTGAACTAAATGCAATCCATAGAAAAAAATTCTAAGGATTAGAATCCTTTGAAATTCCTTTGAAATTCCTACAATCCAAAGAGGCCCTTAAGCTTTACTTTGATCCGTGGCGGGATTTAGAACACACTCTTCGGTTAGCGGCAATGTCTTCGCCTGTGTAAGTAACCAGGAGGACGGAAATCAGATCCCACATGGATACTGAATCCTACTATGTTGGAGTGGAAGCACACATCTCTCTTATGACATGGTTCGTAAGCAAGGATTTTGTGCAGTAAAACTTGATATGCATCAAGCTTATGACATGGTTTAATGGAAAATCTTGAAAAAATGACGATCAAATTATTGGGATTTTATATTAGATGGATGAAACTTATGATAGAGTGTGTCTCATCGATGAACAGTCCTGTTGGGTTTATTTCTTATGAGACTGATCGGTTTATTCTCAAGAGGGGTTTAAAACAATAAGAGGATCATCCCCTATTTCACTTCTCCGTTTTTAATACGCTCAGGGCCGCAGGGGGAGGGGGCATCTAGCTTGTAGTCTAGTGTGGATGAAGAGGGTTCCTTTCAGGTATGAAGGTATGCCGTGTTGTGTTGCTCTTTGGGTATCTCATCTTCTTTTTGCCGACGACTCACTCACTTTCATGAAAACTGATGGAGCAAATGCTAATTTTCTGAAAGATATTTTGGATTCTTATTGTTCTTATTATGGGCATAATACGCTGGTGGATGATATAGTGGTGGGAAGTGTGTACAACCTTAGATATCCCCCTTATCTAAAAAAAAGATATCATGACAACAAAATTCGGATAGGTATCTCGGGATACCTATCTACGGTTGGAGCAAATATGAGTGATTGTTTCAAATACATGGTTGAAAGAGTTCGAAAAAATCATTATTCGCTTGAAGGAGAAAACATTGTTAATGGGAGGATATAAGTTCTTCTAAAAGCGGTGGCACATGCAACACCAACTTATGCGATGTATGTATTCAAACTTCTGAAAAATCTATGTAAAAGAATAACCGACCCAATCCCACAATTTTGCTGTCATAAGAAGGTGTATTTGTTCGCTTGGTGGGAATTAGGCATTCCAAAGAAGAGAGCGGGACTCGGGTTCCAAGATCATCATTGTTTTCATTTGGCTATGTTGCCAAAACAGGCTTGGCCACTACTCTGTGAACACGACTCCTTATGTTCCATGATATTGCGGGTAAAATATTATCCTGATAAAATATATTGGATGCAAAAATGAAGTTTGAAGGGTCTTTCACTTGGAAAAGTATTTTGACAAAAATATTTGGTCTGGTCCCTGGTTCCCAATAGCTCGGATGGAAGGATCTTAATGATAAGAAACAATATTCCCCTACCAAAGGTTGAGGAAGAGGCTAATACTGTTGCAGATTATTTATGAGAGAGACGAATTCACTCGTACATGTTTGGATAGTTGATCCCATTGGATACTATCATCGATAGATAGTACCCGAAGAAATGCACATAATAAGCCTTCCAAAAGGCTTAAGTCCATACCTATTGGATCTGGATATGAGATTGTGAGACCCATTAGTTCCAAACTACGGTCCATTGAATGGAGAAGTTTATGTTTCTTAAAGAGATAGCTTGGATACAATCCTGATCTCCGCGTTATAAGAGTAATAATTATGCAGGTAATTTCTGCTTAAGTTTCATGAAGGAAGAATTGTTTAGTTTAAATTTTATTATGATTTGTTTAAGTTCTAATGAATTCGACTTATCTGGTTAAATATTTGGAGTGTTCAAGTTTTTTTAAACTGTTTTTTGTAAGTCGGACAATCCCCAATTCCCCATTGTTCTGAACATATTGCGGACACTGCGTAGCAGAGATTTTTCAGGGAATTCGGTAGAGATGCTCTAAAATGTTTTTCTAGAAAATATTTTAGGGATAGATATTGTGTGTTGAAGTTTCAAGACCACGTTATTTTTCTTGTCGCTGTTCACATGAAAGGCACGCTATCACCAATTCATCGTCTGCACAGTCGTCCAGTGAAAAAGTTGCTGCCTGTCGGCTTCCTCGTAACCCGTGCATGGATATCGATCGATCGAGAAGGCACCCAGCCCCAATTACCTCCTGCTTCTTCTTCTTCCTCCTCCCGCATCCTCCCAACAACAACAATATATAACCATCCATCCCGAGTTCCCGACCCCATCAACAACCGCACACACCGATAGCTAGGCCTCGCCTTTCGGAGACAGACAGTGCGGTGTGTGTGTGTGCGTGATGGAGGCGCACATGGAGCGCGCGCTGCGGGAGGGTGTGACGGAGGCGGAGCGCGCGGCGCTGGAGGACACGGTGCGCGCGCACCACACCTTCCCCGGCCGCACGCCGGGCGCCACCTGCACGTCGCTAGTGGCGCAGCGGGTGGCGGCGCCGGTGCGCGCGGTGTGGCCCATCGTGCGCAGCTTCGGCAACCCGCAGCGGTACAAGCACTTCGTGCGCACCTGCGCGCTGGCCGCGGGCGACGGCGCCAGCGTGGGCAGCGTCCGCGAGGTCACCGTCGTGTCGGGGCTCCCGGCGTCCACCAGCACGGAGCGGCTCGAGATCCTCGACGACGACCGCCACATCCTCAGCTTCAGCGTCGTCGGCGGGGAGCACCGCCTGCGCAACTACCGCTCCGTCACCTCCGTCACCGAGTTCCAGCCGGGGACGGCGCCGTACTGCGTCGTCGTCGAGTCGTACGTGGTGGACGTGCCCGAGGGGAACACCGAGGAGGACACCAGGATGTTCACCGACACCGTCGTCAAGCTCAACCTCCAGAAGCTCGCGTCCGTCGCCGAGGACTCCGCCGCGTCGGCGCCCGCGTCTGGCTCGCGGCGGCGGAGCTAGGAGGACGGAGATGCTGCGACTTTGCGTGGTGGTGCTGTTGGCGGCGGCAGGACGGCGCCGTCGTGGTTGTTAGCTCTTGCTCTGTTCACTCCCCCGTCCGTCCTTTTTTCATTTTTCTCTCTTGTGTTTTGTCAGTTTCCCTCCCTTTTTCCGTTGGCGTAGAAAGAAAAGGGCCGTCGTTGTTGTGGCGTAAAGGAAGCCTGCTTTTGTTGTGTATCATTTTGTTCTCTTCTCTAGCTGCCGTTTGTTCAATTATCTGTTTCTGTCTTTCTGACGGACGGATGGATGGATGGCTACTGACAGTGACGCTGCACAGGGGAAAACTCAAATAGCTAGCTGTTGACACCGGTTTCTTATAACAAGACAAGATGGTGCCGTTTTCATCTTTCTTTTTTTACATTTCATCTTTGTATCATACCAACCCAACGAGTAACCTTAGGGTTTTGGGAGTGCCGAGACTTAAAGAAAAATCAGTCAGCTGAGACTTAGCAAATTCGGAGCCTTTTTGTGTCCTCCTCTCACCGGCGAATGAGTTCCTTGTTTCAGCGCAGTCGGAATCATTCTCCCGGCGTTCCCTACCTTCTTAGAGAACGAACTACCCTTGGAGGCTAACTCAGTCAGCTTCTTGGTTTTGTTTCTCCTCCTATACGGGAGCTCAGAGACCTATATGATTATCACAGAGACAACTATCCCGAGGAGGTCAAGATGTTGGATCAGAAATCAACAACGATGGCTATCCGACGTTGAGAGAAACCGTAGGAGGTGGTGTTGCTGACTCGAAATCTTCCAAACCATATGACATTGACCGATGTTTGAGCAAGACCCGAGGGACGATGAGTTTGGTGACCTAAATCTTCCAGATGAAGATATAGAGATCAAACAGAGCGGGCGATGGTTGGATGTGGCAAGGATGGTGTGTCCTAAAAATTTAGTCGTGAGACATTCGTTCAGCAGATGCACTATGCATGGCTAGGGAGTAAAAAATGCATCTTCTTTGAAACCAAACACATATTGTGATGACGTGAATGATGAAATGGAGACGAGGATGATAATGGTACTTTCTTAAGTGATGAGGTTCATTTTTTTTATAAAGGATGATAATGATCATATTGCTCTTCATAAGATTCAAAGTGTTTGAGCTAACTTCATAAATCACGAGTAATTTTGTTGTGTGCAAGTTTATTATAGATGATTTGGAAGCTCACCTTTATTTATTTTTAGATTGTGCGAGACTAGCACTTGAGAGGGCTACACAAGTTAATTTGTTATCGTTGAGAGTGACTCAAAGGAAATTGTTTCTCTGTGCAACAAAGAAAATGATATTATGGTTATACGCCACTATGTTAAAGAGATTAAGAGAGGTTATGCTAGTTTTAGCATCTCTTATGCTGGGCGCGACACTGGTAATGCAACCCTTCTGCAGCGGGTAGATAGGAATTCTAAAATGAGTATGCGGAGAGATATTTTCAGCATAGAAATTAAGCTCTACAATATTATTTTGGACAAGGGATGACATAAACAAATATTTTATAGAAATATTGGGTATTCATTACATACCCTTCAATAGTTCTAGCTACGCCTCTGCCCTCATGTATGTGCTTAACAAGCTAATGTTGATACTAGTTTTGCAAGGTTAGATCGAAAATAAGAAAGCCATATCATGTTTCCCTTTTTAGATCTTGGTGCGATTCCAAATAACTCCGAGCGGGCACTAAACAGTTGTAGTTCAGCGCATTATGACCCAATTATTGGAACCAATCAGATCAGTTGTCGAAAAAGCAATGGCTGATATAGCTCGATAAACCAAAGCAGAGCACCACTTCTAAAAGAGGCAGCGAGAGCAACCGGCATGGATTAGGACAAGTCAATCCTAAGGCAAAGAGACCACATGGCATAGGTGGTGAGCAACCACAAACAAAAATCTCAAGGCAAAGAGATTCCAGGAGAGGAGTGTGCACAAGTCTGTCCGAGTCGTGGTGGTGTTCAGGTATAGCAAGATATATATAGTACTCACACCTTTTTCTTTTCAACACTTAGTAGTAGCTGACTAATTTCTTATTGGGTGGCTAAGCTGCTCTGTGGGGTCACTGTGTGGCTTCATAGGTCTCACACCTTTTACTTTTCAACACTTTATTTTCCAGAAAGCAAAACCTACACAAGAGGAAGGTATTCCAAATTGCTAGTGCCCGTTTCCATTCATAGTGTCAACTACTTCAAGTGGTATCCAGGAGAGAAGGTGAAAATAGTTGTCTTTTTTGCAGTCGAAAATACTTTACTGATTAAGTTATTTAGTTCTGGTTGTGAACTTTGAAAGCTACAATTGAAAACTCTAGCCACCGCTCACCGGTCACCACACAAGTTCTATTTGTCTCCCTTGCCTTCGCCGGCTGGTTTCGGCGATGGAGAGGAATAGAGGATGGATATCACGCTCGCGAAAGGTCTTGTTCTAGTTTGTTAGGTCTTGATATCCCCATGTCATTCATGCGAGCCATGGGTAATGGCGCAATAAGTACCTCTAGCCATGTCTCTGTCACGGTGGCACTAGTTTCAGCCTCACCGCGAAGCCGGTGAGCGACGTTTCGTGCTTTGGATAGTCCTTGTCGGCATCTATCCACACAACGTTTGGTGAATTTATGGTCACCGTTAAAACAACTCCCCGGGTTTAGCGTTGCGGAGGAGCTGCAACACCAAGCTTGCTCACGGCAGACCACTGACTTGTGCAAATAGGAGACTGCAACAAAAAAATTGTAATTTTATTTTTAGCCGGGTAAGTTCTTGTAAGGCTTGGACTTGGTTAATATATGGCTTACAAAAAACATAAGTTTGTATAGAGGATTTGTTGCCACCACTCTTCTTTGCACCCCTTCTGTACTGCCGCCAACGTGTCATCCCATTTTACCTCTTAGTGTTCTCTCTCATATATGTTGTTTTATTGCTTCAAATTACATGATTTTTAGTGCGGATACATTATTGTGTTTCTATGCATGTTCCATTATATTTAAAAAATAAAATCTGAATTTTATAAATATATCCAACATTGGTCTTATTTTAAGATCTTCACGCAGAAAACGACCATGCAAAGTGTTCATAAATCTAACATTTGAATCAAAAAAATTCTAAAGTATATATTGACTAGGAATCAAATTTAAATACAGTCGTCAATGAAGAGAGATCGCCATGGATCTCAAGGCATGAATCGATGGTAGATTATGAATGAGGTGTGGATAAGAATGCTGGCAAGTTGTCTTTTCTTACCAAGTTCTTGCACAAACTTTCAATGCAAATATGTGATTTATAAATTATCAAAATGGTACGATTAATATCTTGGGTTCGTATGTGACAAACCTATGAGCATACAAGAAATTATGAGAAAATCTTTTTTCTCTAAGATTATTAATAGAATAGAAACATAGCAAATTTTGGACTTAATGGAACTGAAACATAGCAAGCTAAGACAAAACTAAGACCATTAATGGAATAGAAACATAACAAGGTGAACTCGAGATTGTATGGTTGCCTCGAGGGAGAGACACGGGATTATTTGGATGGATATGAATTCATAAGGTTGGTCTCAGTGCAAATTTCGTTTAAAACTAAATGAAACATGCTACAAAAGAAAATTGTGTTTGGTTTGATCCATATATTAAATGTACTATAGGAAACATTTCTATTAGGCCTCGTTTGACACCCATCATTTCGTTTCATTGTGTCAGATTGAACGAAATGAATTTCAGAGAAATAACAACATACACGAATTGACTTAACATAGTATAGGCATTTTTTGAAATTCAATTGAAATGACATTTTAATTCCATGACTGTCAAACATGTTTGATATAGAATCTAAAATAAATTTAATACAATGATGGATATCAAACAACTCCTTAAGAAAACCCACAAAACATTACCACTAAGAAGCTCAAAATTTCCACGGGTGTGCAACAATATGAAGTCGCACAAATTCGGTGAGTACAAACAGACCGAGCGGCGGCCACCTACGGATCCTCATCCTCATGGTCCCTTGGCGCGCACATGCACGAGGAGGTCGGCGAGATATCAACAATTCCGACGTGAAAGTCAAACATTCACGGCGACAGACGACAGATCAAACCGCCCATAACAGACATCGGATTCTCCAACTTGGCCACAGCCGGCAGCTATTTCCGGCGGAGAGTGCTGCTGGCCGGTGCTTAAGAAAGTTCGTTGACCATTCATGCACGCATACTCCATGCCCCAACAGCCAGAGCACGCAACTGATAAACTCCACCAAGTCTCTTACCCACACGTAAAGTCAAATTCCCTACTGTTCAGATAACAACAGTGCGATCAGTATCGTTGTGCCATCGCATAAGTCAAAGTGTGCCGTACTAGCTAGCAGGACTCGATGTGGTCCTGCTCATAATGCTGGAGCCTCGAGGATAAAAATATGTACATGAAGTTGAAACCTCAGACATTTAATTATCTACTAAGTTCCTATATGTACATAAAGCTGAAACCTCAAAATCTATTTTGTTTAGGAATTTCTAAATTCTAGCTTTGATAAATTTAACACACTTAACTGAATTTGTTACAAATGGATTTACAGTGCAACTGCTCTGGATCATATAGCATTACAACACCTAGAAGTCACCACGTCGCTGCCAAGAAGACAACCAGGACACCACAATGCAGACAGCAAGGCGGAGGTATGAGGACCATGGCCCATAACTGTAGCTGGTATTGTAGCTCGGTCTTTTTCATTTTGTTGTTATACACATGAATTTGGTGTAGTATATAACATTTTTGTGTTTTGTAGTTTCTAACTATAAATTTGCTCAGTATAGGTTTTGAGTTAAAATTATGTTGTCCTATCAGTTCATCCATGAGAAACATTTATTGAGTTGTATGTAATTATGCAAAAAAGCCTATTTGACTGATTATATTTTGATGTATTCTTTCCATGCTTTCAAAGTACACTTTCTTTAACATTAACTCATGCATTTTCTTAATTGCTGATGGCCACCGATTCTTCTCTGTTTTTTAACTTTATTTTTTTCATGTACATATTCAACTATTTTGATCTTCGTTTCAATTAAGGTCCTTTTAAGAAAGCTACAAATTCCAAGGTCCACGGGTTTACCATTTTCATTTGCATCCCAAGTATATCATGGAATTTTTGTATGCTCATGTTGATCAAGCATGCTAAAGCGTTTAGTATGCTAAACACTGAAATATGTTTTATTTATTCATTTTCTGCATATGACATTTGACAACTTACAAAACATTTGTTCGGTCCATGGCACAGTGAATCCCGAAGGTCGACCGAGATACCTGTGTAAAACTTCTATTCCTAATGGTAAGGAAAAAAGGAACTCCACACAGCTCCCCTCAAGCTAAGCCAGCCGTTAATCAACAAATGTAATTAATTACTGCTCGCCACCACTTTTATGTTTTCATATTCTTCCGTTTTTGCTAACATGCCTTGCATTTTTTATTTTTGTTCTTGCAGTGAGCATTGTTGTCATTCTTCTTCAAATTTTGAAACCACAGTTTAATCAACAAGGCACAATATACATTATGTATTTGGCTGTATTCTCTTTTCCAGTATCTATTAGATCATAATTACTTATGTACCAAATTTGCTTAAAAAAATCTTGGTTCTCAATGAAAGAATGATAACGATACAATATCCTGTCACTCTGTTTTGGTTTGCTTATATGACTATCGAATATTCCAGGTTTCAGGTCCATACTTCATTTCTATTGGGGGGAGCCTTGTATATAATGGACGTAAACTTTCACGCTTCCTCCGCGCTCGGGTACTGTTCATGCGTGACAACATCAGGTTTATGTCAATTATGGTTACAGAATCCCAATCTGCTAATATAGTTGAGTTTTTTATGTCAGTTATATGTACATAATCCCAAATTTGATCATGAGCTGACGGTATAGAAGCAAAGGAATCATTTAAATACGACATATTATGCACTATTGTGAAAAGGTTCTATTGCTTGCTGCCCTTAAAAAGTTAAAAAGTTAGAAGATAAAATCTGATCTAATGTATGCACGTACATTGTTGATTGAAACTTATTCAGCCTAGAATCTCTTAGGTTACTTACATAATTAAGGATCTGCGTAGTCTGAAGCAGCAGAGAGATTGGAATTAGGGGTAATTGGTGGTGAATTTTTCCTTCAGTTCTGATTTTGGTCAAATATGGTACGACTTAACTGAAACTTATAAAGTCGGATGTCTGCAGTACGGTTTGTCAAATTCATGCCACTGAATACTCTATAAAGCTTATTCAAAACATCACTTGTGAAATCTACGGTGTCGTCTTGCTCTAATAACTAAGTAATTGTGGCCATTTGATATTCCAAAGCGTGTGCTACCAAAATCATTTTTGTTGTGATCATTAAGTGAGAGGTGTGTCGACTCATATGCAGGTGCATAATCACTTTGTTAGAAAGAAAAATCCAATACCACATACGGGAACAAATTATTCAATGTTATCACGTGACCACCATGTTGAGATTATCGATGCTCTTTGTTTGTTAGATCTGTATAAGTTTCATTCGTTTAAAATATTTTGATAACTTCCTTGGTGTATTTGAAGTTTGTTAATTTTGTTTCAAGTCTATTGATTAGTTTGCTGGCCCATTAGATTGACTCATACGACAATGACAGAGAGAACATATTTTATTTATAATTAGTCAAGTACTAATTATACTAAGCCCTTATTCTGTCTCTTTAATCTGACTACCCTTTTTTTAATACCTCCCTAAGCTCTTAGTTCGGCTCTTTTTCAGGTTTTTACTCCCATCTATGTGTACAAATTGAAAGTGAAGCTTGTGCTCCAACAGTGGCAACTTTTAACCCACTGCAATGGAGAACTTTTTTTTTCACTGTCAACTTCAGTAAATCTAAGTGTTAGTTTCAGACTGCAGCCATTTGCTTGCACAATATAATATACTTATGGTGAAATTCAGTAAGGCTTGGCATGCAAATTATTTGTCAATATGGTTAAGATGCATTATCCTATGAATTAGCTTTTTTGTTTATCAAAACCACATAGGACGTAACAACTCTTTATCACGTACCTATGTTTGATGGCTGAAGTAATTTTCACAAGGAGTGCTTTATGTCGTATTTAGTTAAGTGATACAGAATGTGAGAAGTCGCTGACATGCATTGACAACATTTTCTTTTAAGGAAAACAAACGAGGTGTTTTCCTTTGCTCACTAAGTAGGCTCTTAGTTCTCATGTTTTGTCCATGTTTTCCATGCTTCTCATGCTAATTAGCACACACGTTTAAGCTCTTGGTTTTTTCAGCTAAGTAGAAATAGGTACAGTGGAAATAGGTTCCATGAAGTCGACATCTTTTAGTATCTCCCTTGAATAATAATTAATTTGTATGCATTTGTGATGCTTGCACGCTCATGGATCTGGAATTATAGTCATTTAAATGTTGTTGTGTGGACCGCTTCAGCTAAGCAATCTTTTTGACCTCTCTAATAATGCCTTGATGATGAGAAAAAACATACCTAATTCTTATTGTGCCATTTGATCTGGTGCAACTATGTGTTAAAAGTGAACTTGGGGCCAAGACAACTATGCTCCCATAGACAAGATAGACTATTCATTGTTCAAATGTCTCCCATAATAATGTGATGATGTTCATATTGTCCCTCTAATTTAATTAGTACTAATCAATTCAATTCCATTGATGTCTACAGGTTGACAACAATTACCAATCTAAGAAAAATAGAAAAGGCTCACTATATTTGAATTGCACTTTAGTATGCCTATATGCAATTGTCAGCATCGAACCATTGTACGAGATGTCTCGCCTGCTTCAACATATATGTTCTCTTTAAAGCCATATTCTAATTGGTGTTTGCTTCTTCATTAGTTACTCTCAAATTAGTATGCAAGGTAGTCCTGCTGATTATAAAACATGATGATTCAGCTCTTTTGTTCAGTTGTGTTTTGCTTGCTTAGCTACATGAAGCTCCTCGAAATTAGGCCATGTTGCAAGTGGTTGTTCATATTACCGGTTACCAGATTGCATATGTATATATTCATTTGTTTACTGCTGAACGAATAATATAAGGTCAATTGAAGTAAGTCTGAATAGGCTCCCGGAGGATAACACCCTACTTCCTACTTGTCTGATATTGATGGTGAGTAGAGATTACAATGGCGAGATTGCGATCTCGCTAGGGTTTGTGGTGGCGGCTATGAGTGTGTCCTTGAGACGAGCAACCCTCCTGGCCTTTATAGGTAGGCCAGGTCTCGGGTGAACGATGTCGTATGGTAATTACAGATATGGCAGGTTATGCGACCTAACCGACTAGGACTAGGTCACACGATACCCCTAGTGGGCCTTCTATGGGCCTTCGTAAGCTTGGCGCGGCCCAGGTATCCTCACCGTGGGATAGTCGAAGAGTAGCCCCCCACGTCAGTAGCCCCCGAGTGCTTGGTCGAATCGTAGAGTCGAGCAAAGGACTCCTTTCTCCTGGGCGCGCCGCCAGATTTCTTATTCTTGAGTCTGAACTTGCTTTCTTCAGTCGAAGAGGACGCTCCCGATGGGAGTAATCTCTGCAGTCGAATTACTTTGTCTTGGCCTTGTTCGAAACTTGCTTTTATTCGGCCTGTTGGCTTACTTTATAGATTGGTTCAGCTGTGCGAGCTTACTTCCTTTTCTTTGCCACCCGAATGATTGGTTCGGGTTCTCGGATCAGCACCCTGTCCTACTTGTTTGTTTTCAGCTGTAAAGCTTACTACTCGAATATTTTGTTCGAGTTGTCGTGCTGCTCCGCTTCTCTAGAGCCATTGTCTTGCTGACGTCAGCGATGACGCTTCGTGGCACGCCTCTGCGTCCGATGGGACGTGACGTAGCAGGGCCCACTGTCAGTGTTGACTATGGTCAGCAGTTGTCACATCTCTCCGAACTGGGCGCGAAAATTTCGCGGCACGATGATGACGCCTTGATTCCCGTGCGTAGTGGACGGAGTGGGCGGCGACGGTTAGTCTCTCCGCACGACACGTGGACGGCTGGATATAGCTGCTTGGGACAGTTCCTTTGCGGACGGCTGAGATGAATTTTGCAAAGCATAAGTACTGCGCCGCAGCGCGAGGGCGTCATCTTCTCCAATCGTCCGTGCCTCCATTCCTTTGCCCTCTGCCATTCTTGTCTCCATCCAAGCTCTGTGCCAAATGTCCTCCCACCTTCTGCGATCCCTCGACGCCATGGGCAAGTCGAAGACCGCCGCTAGCGCCTCCGCCGCCGAAGCCGGGGTGATGAAGAAACCCGACGGCGATTGGCAGAGGTCCACGGTGAAGAAGAAGGACTTCGAGCTCCTGCGCGCGCAGGGTCTCCTGCCCCCGACTGACGAGGCCACGGTACGTGCTCCTGGCAAGGAGGTGTACCCCGTGCCTCGCAAGGGGGAACACGTGTGCTTCGTGGATTTCCTTCCACGGGGCTTCGGGTTCCCTCTCCACGATTTTGTTCGTGATCTTTTATACGCCTATGGGGTTCAGATCCATGATCTGACCCCCAATGGCATCTTAAGCATCGCGAGCTTCATCGTGCTTTCCGAGTGCTTCCTAGGGATCGCACCCCACTGGGCTCTATGGAAGTCGCTCTTCCTTGTTCGCAAGAACGTTGGGAAGAGCGGGTTAACATACCCCGTGGGCGACTTTGGCATCCAGGTGCGCGGCGACACCGTGTTCTTCCAGATGAAGAAGTCGGACTCCGTCCAGGGGTGGCGAAAGAGGTGGTTCTACCTCCAGTGCGACCAGGAGGGTCTGGCGCCCTTCGACGTCGAGCGCGGCTTGCGGAAGACTCGTGCCTGGGCGCACCCGCTCGCAGAGGAGGAGAAGGAGTCCGTGAAGCCTCAGCTGAGCCTGCTGCGCAACCTCCTCTGGACCCTGGGGCGCGAGTCGGGTGGCGTCTACTTGATGGCTACCTTCTTCCGGGTGCGCGTCCAGCCGCTACGCGCTCGCCCCCACCCGATGTGGGCAGTCGAGGGTGTCAGCGACCAACCGCTTGACGACGAAGAAGTGGAGACCAAGGTGAGGGGCATCACCAGCCTTCGAGCCGCGGACCCCTGCAACGTCAAGTGTCCGGTCGCTGCGTATGGAGGAGCGAACCCTTTTCCTGAGGTGATTTTTTGCATTGTTCTCTTCTTTGCTGGTGTTCTTTATCTTCTTTTTCTTGATTCGACTCTACTTTGTTTGCTTCAGGGTCGCTCTCTTCTTGTCAGCCTTCCTCCTCTCCTTGAGAACGTACCTCACGATGAGTCGAAGTTTGTGGAGGAGGAGGATGACGATGAAGACATCCCGTCCGCTATCTCTCCTAACGAAGAGGTGGAGGATGACGATGACGAGGAGGAACCCGCACGGAAGAGGCAAAAGCGGCGAAGTGGTGGCGAATCTGCGACTGCGTCGTCACCCGCGAAGGATGTCGACGCTGACTTGGAGGCTGGCATGTCTTCTTCGGGTGTGCGGTCCCATGACGACTGGGACGAACCCTTGGCTGCTCCTCCGGTCAGCTCGGCGCCGCCACGCGGGTTCGCTCGGATGCCGTCCGTCTCCCTTGGGAGTTATGATGGCGACGAGGCCGCCAGGTGAGTTCCTTTTCTTACTTCTTCGTCATGTTGTACTTTCGAGTTTCGAGCTTCGAGTTGAGTTTTGCCTTGAATTTGTTCCAGCAACCGCTCTGGTGAGGTCAGCTCCCCTCGCCGCGAAGTGGAGCACACCTCTGCTCCCTCGACTGAGCTGGTGACGCGGGCGGTGGTCGAGGAGCGTGCGCCGAATGGCGACTTCAGGGCGCCGAGTCTTGCTCCCCCCGCGGCTTCGGATGATGATGTCGACCTTCTGGACCACGTAAGTCATTGTTCTTGTAGTCTTTAAATTTCATCGGGTGCGCGAATAGCGCTCCCGATGGGAGTAGCCCCCGAAGGTGTGGGTGACTAGTATAGTCACCCGCAACTTTATAACTTCTTGTTGTTTCTGCAGCCATACTACCGCCAACAGCTCGAGGCAGCCGCTATCTATGTTCGCCTGGAGAAGGAGAGGGACGAGCTGCATACCTATCTGGACCAGGCTACTAAGCGGGCTGAAGAGTTGGAGGTGAAGCTTCAGGCTCAGGGGGTGCTTGCTAAGGGCCTACACGAGTCCTAGGAGCGCGAGCGTGTGCGGGTCGTCCGGGAGAAGACCGAGGTCGACCGCCTGCTCTCACTCGCCGGCGCCCTTGGAGGTGAGTTTTTGGCTTAGCGCCTACTTTGTCTTTGCTTCTTTTTCTTTCTGTTGATTTGCGACCTCTCGTTTCAGAGAAATGTGGCGGCGCTCCTCCGGAAGGCTCGTCCAGCGACAATGTCGACTTGGCCACCGCGGTCGGGTTTCTCGACCGCGTCTGCGCATATGCATCCGCTGCGCTGCAGAAGTCGTCGTCGGCGCTGCAGAAGTCGACTGGAGCGCTCACGACTATGCACCGGAGCATCTTTCCGAGCGACCCGCCGCCGACTGCCGTCGATGCCCTCACGGCGCCGTTTGAAGATGAAGTGACTACCCTCGCCGACTTCACTCGGGTGCAGACGGTACGCGGCTCCGAGCTCACCTTCCAGCTTCTGCTAGGCCATCAAGTAGCTTGCGATTTCGAGAACGTTGTCAGCGGCTTCCCGCGAAGGTCCGATGGCCGGACCGCGTCTGACGAGGATGTAACTCGGCAAATCCCAGGGTTGTCCACCCCGGGTTGATTGAGGGGGAGAGAGATAAGAGTTGGTTATCACGACGACTGACAAGCGGGGAATTTACCCAGGTTCAGGCTCCCGGAGGATAACACCCTACTCCTGCTTGTCTGGTATTGATGGCGAGTAGCGATTACAATGGCGAGATTGCGATCTCGCTAGGGTTTGTGGCGGTCGCTATCGGCGTGTCCTTGAGACGAGCGACCCTCCTGGCTTTTATAGGTAAGCCAGGTCTCGGGTGGTCGATGTCGATGACAATTACAGATATGTCAGGTTATGAGACCTAACCGACTTGGACTAGGCTACACGGTATCCCTGGTGGACCTTCTGTGGGCCTCCATAAGCTTGGCGCAGCCCAGGTAGCCTCACCGTGGGCTAGTCGAAAGTTAGCCCCACGTTAGTAGCCCCCGAGTGCTTGGTCGAATCGTAGAGTCGGGCAAAGGACTTCTTCCTCCTGGGCCCGCCGCCGGATTGCTTGTTCTTGAGCTTGAACTCGCTTTCTTCAGTCGAATAGGACACTCCCGATGGGAGTAACCTGTGAAGTCGAATTACTTTGCCTTGATCTCCTTGTGAAGTTTGCTTCTATTCGGCCCGTGGGCTTACTTGTAGATTGATTCGGCTGCTTGAGCTTACTCAATTTTCTTTTCCACCTGAATGATTGTTTCGGGTTCTCAGATCATTGCCCTGTCCTACTTTGTTGTTTTCAGATGTGAAGCTTACTACTCGAATCGTGCGTTCGAGTTGCCTTGTTTCTCCTTGTCTTCTCCAGACTGTCTTGCTGACGTCAACGATGACGCTTCGTGACACGCTTCTGCGCTTGATGGGGCGTGACGTAGTGGCCCCCGCTGTCAGAGTTGACTGTGGTCAGCATTTGTCACGTCTCTCAAACTGGGCGCGAAATTTTTGCGGCACGATGATGACGCCTTGATTCCCGTGCGTAGTGGACGAAGTGGGCGGCGACGGTTAGCCTCTCCACACGACAAGGGGATTGCTGGATGTTGTTGATTGGAACAGTTCCTCTACGGGCGACTGAGATGTATCTCCCGCGGCATAAGTACTGCGCCGCAGCGCGAGGGCATATCATCTTCTCCAATCGTCCGCGCCTCTGTTCCTCTGCTTTTCTGCCATTCTTGCTCCATCCAAGCTATGTGCCTCTTGTCCTCCTACCTTCTACCATCTCGCGAAGCCATGGGCAAGTCGAAGACCACCGCTAGCACCTCCGCCGCCGCCGCCGGAGCTGGGTTGATGAAGAAACCCGATGGCGACTGGCAGAGGTCCGCAGTGAAGAAGACGGACCTCGAGCTGCTGCGCATGCAGGGTCTCCTGCCGCCGTCGGATCAGGCCCAGGTACGTGCCCCTGGAAGGAGGTGTGCCTCGCAGTTCGCGAGGGGGAGCGCGTATGCTTCGTGGATTTCCTTCCACGGGGCTTCGGGTTCCCTCTCCATGATTTTGTTCGCGGTCTCTTGTATGCCTATGGGGTTCAGATCCACGATCTGACCCCCAATGGCGTCTTGAGCATCGTGAGCTTTATCGTGCTCTGCGAGTGCTTTTTTGGGATTGCACCCCACTGGGCGCTATGGAAGTCGCTCTTCCTCGTTCGCAAGAATGTCGGGAAGAGCGGGTTGACATACCCAGTGGGCGGCTTCGGCATCCAGGTGTGCGGCGACACCGCGTATTTTCAGATGAAGAAGTCGGACTCCGTCTAGGGGTGGCGGAAGAGGTGGTTCTACATCCAGTGGAACCAGGACGGCCTGGCGCAGTTCGACGGCGAGCGCGGGTTGCGGAAAACTCGCGCCTGGTCACACCCGCTTGCCGAGGAGGAGAGGGAGTCCGCAAGGCCGCTGCTGAGCTTGCTGCGCAACCTCCTCAAGACCCTGGGACGCGAGTTGGGTGGCATCTACCTGATGGCCACCTTCTTCCGGCTTCGCGTCCAACCGCTTGGCGCTCGGCCCCACCCGATGTGGGCTGTCGAGGGCGTCAGCGACCAGCCTCTCGACGACGAGGAAGTGGAAACCAAGGTGAGGGGCATCACTAACCTCTGAGCCGCGGACCTCTGCAACGTCAAATGTCCAGTTGCTGCGTACGGAGCGGCGAACCCTGTTCCCGAGGTGAGTTCTTGATTTATTCTTTTCCTGGCTTGCTTTCTTCTTCTTTTGTTTGTTGAGTTGACTTGGCTTTGCTCGCTGCAGGGTCGCTCCTTCCTGGCCAGCCTGCCTCCTCTCCTAGAAAACGGACCCGACGACGAGTCGAAGATTGTGGAGGAGGAGGGTGACGACGAACTCCCGTCCGCTATCTCTCCTGGCGAAGAGGTGGAGGACGATGACGGCGAGGAGGAACCGCGGAAGAGGCAAAAGCGTCGAAGTGGTGGCGATTCTGCGACTGCTTCGTCGCCCGCGAAGGGTGCGGATGCTGATTTGGAGGAAGCTGGCGCAACATCTTCGGGTGTACGGTCCCAGGACGATTGGGACGAACCCTTGGCCGCTCCTTCAGTTAGCTCTGCGCCACCGCGCGAGTTCGCCCGGATGCCGTCTCTCTCCCTGGGGAGCGACAACGAGTTCGAGACCACCAGGTGAGCTTCTTTTTACCTTGCTTTTCCGGGCTGTACTTTGGAGTTTCAACCTTCGAGTTGAGCATTGTATTGTTTTTGCTCCAACCACCGCTCTGGCGATGTCAGCTCCCCTCGACGTGACGTGGATCACACATTGCCCCTTCGACAGAGCTGGTGACTTAGGTGGCGATCGAGGAGCGCGCGCCGACTGTTGGCCTCACGTCGTCGAGTCGTGCTCCCCCAGCAGCTTTGGAGGGTGTCGACCTCCTGGACCACGTAAGTCTTTTATGCTTGTACTTGTAGTATTGAAATTTCATCGGGTGCACGAACAGCGCTCCCGATGGGAGTAGGTGTGGGTGACTAGTATAGTCGCCCGCAACTTTTATATAACCTGTTGTTTCTGCAGCCGTACTACCGCCAGCAGCTCGAGGCAGCCGCTGCCTACGTTCGCCTGGAAAAGGAGAGGGACCAGCTGCGCACCTCTCTGGACCAGGCTACCAAGCGGGCTGAGGAGTTGGAGCTGAAGCTTCAGGCTCAGGCGGAGCTTGAGAAAACCGTGCACGAGTCCCAGGAGCGCGAGCGAGTGCGGGCCATCCAGGAGAAGACTCAAGTCGACCGCCTTCTCTCACTCGCCGGTACCCTTGGAGGTGAGTTTTCGGCTTTGGAGCCTACTTGTATTTGCTTTTGTAACATCCCAATTTTCAGAAAAATTTAAAACTTTGCATTCATGCATCATCATCATTTAAACTTGTCATTTGAATCACATAGAATTTAAATTAAATTATTTATATATGTTTTAATTGATTTTATGTCCATAAAATTGTTATTATAATTTATAATAATATCCCTTTTTATTCTATTTTTACTTTAGACAAAAATACTACCAAAAGGATCTATTTTTAATAAGCTTTTCAAATAATATTTTTATGAATTTTTCTGAGGAGTTATGGTGTAGTTTTGAAACTGTTTTATACTCAAAAGATTTAAAAAAGAATTATAAAAAAAAATTGAGTCGGGCCAGCAAGTGGGCTGAAGTCCACAAGCTATCTACCGCGCGCGCAACACCGCAGCCCGCCAGCAGCCCATCCCCGCCCGCGCGCACTCTCTCTCTCTTTGGCAGGTGGGCCCCACCTATCATCCCTCCCGCGGCAACGGCTCGCCCAAATCACGCCCGCGATGAACGCCATGAAACGCCCAAATCAATTCGATTCATTGCGATTGATTCACTGCCCCATTTCCTCCGCCGTTGCTCGCTATAAGACCCCCTCGACCCCCTCTCTCTTTTTCCCTAAGCCCCATACCCCGAGAGCCACCAGGCCGCCCACGAGCATCCCCGGAGCTCCGCCGTAGCCGCCGGCGAAATTTCGTGACTCCGGCAAAAATCGTGAACCCCGAGACCTCTCTCCACTCCCTTTTGAATTACTTTGATCTTGCGCATCGTTTTGACAAGTTTTTGTGTCTTCTCGGGCAGCAGAACATCGTCACCGTCCACACCCGAAGAGGACCGCCGCCAAGCACGACTCCGGCGAGCAAATTCCGGCGCGTCAGTGCACTCCATCGTCGACCACCTCGCCATCGTCTCCGCCTCGACCTCCTCCACGCACGGGTATGACTCGTTCGTCCTCGTAGGCAGTAGATCGTAGGAAACGGGCATCGCCGGCGATGGCGCCGCCGCGAGCACGCATCGGGCTAGGTTTCCGGCCGGCCGAGCCGCTCGGTTTTGGTCTTTCTATTCTAGACTGTTAGATTAACATCGGACGGCCGAGATTAGATCTCTTTTAACAGCGAATCGGTACGCCGCATCAGCGCCACGTCGGAGCCACGTAGGCGTAGATTTTTCTGTGATTTTTTTAAAATAAATTAAAATGACAGTTTTACAGAAAACCCCCTACATCTTGTTTTTATCATTAATTTTTATCTGTTTAACAAAATTCAAATATTTTGATATATTTGGAATCCTTAGAACCAGTAGAATACTTTGGCATCATTAGTTTTCTGTTTTGACACATTCAAAATTTTCAAATATTTTTTTAGAGTAGTTTAAGTGTTTTTGACATAACTTTAGTTAGAAAAATTATTTTTTGAGTAAATCAAATTGCTAACAACTTGTTTAGATGCCCTCTGCCCAAATGTCATTTTTACAAAATTTGGTTAAGAAATTTTATTTAAGTAAACTAAAATTCTTGATGTTACCCTTTATTCATGTCTAAATAAATGAAAAGAAATTAAAAATTTATTCATTCATACGTTATAAAAATTCAAAGAGATACATATATTAGTTTCCTGAAATTAAAATAAATTATTGCATCTCATGCATAGCATAGATGTTTCTTTGTATGAATATATTGCTTGTGTGTTTATGTGTGGCTTTTTATTTCTTTTGTTAGACTATTCGGAGGGAAACGAGAATCTTTGCAACTGTAACTGTTGCACTCCCGGTTGCCAAGGCAAGTGGCACACCTCATAAAAGTCCTAGTATTTTTCTATGCATGAGTAGTTTATTTTCCTAAGCATGTTTAGGACTTAGTAGAAATGCTATGCTAGACCTGTTTAGAATTCCTAATTCCTGTGTCTATAATCCTATGAAAATAATTAGTAGAATTATGATGCTATGCAAAACTATTTTGATAAAATGTTAAATTCTACTAAGGTATAATCAAACACCTGGGTGGAATTGGTTGCTTGGCTGCATGAGTTGAGTGTTGTCCCCAGGGGTTTTACCTGTGGATTATTCACTTGTGAATGGCCACCCAGGAACAAAGGGATCTGAAGAACTCCGAGTGAAGATTGCTTCTCGTGCAGCCATTGCCAATATGGGCTCTGGCTTGATCAACTAAGCTGCGTGGACTCGCCCCGGCCTGACAGGTGGAGGTAGTGGTTCGTAGGTGGAACGCGTCAGGCCAGCAAGGGGAGGGAAAATGCCTCTGAAAGATCTCGTCTCATTCTTCTCCTTTCCTTATCACTATAAGTGTGTAAAGGATAGTTTGGGTTGAATGGGTACAATGGTGAACGTGCTCAACCTCTGCAGAGTTAAAATCTAAGTACTTAGCCGTGTCCCCGGAAACGGACAATTGAGCAGCTGAAAAAGGACGTCAACGGAGGATTCCCCCATTTCAACTTATAAATTTAAAACAGATGGGTGAACAAGGGTAGATTGAGACTATGGCTTTCATACCATATTTGTCTCAAAGAGATAAAGATGTTTCAAAGAGTTAGGGAGAAACTTGCTTTCTGCAAAATAACCTTGAGCTCCACCAGCCAAATAAGCATATAGGTTATAGAGTTATTCCTCTAAGTGTCCACCATAGTGTCACTTGCCAGTTCCATTTTTGAATGGTTCTGACCCACGTTGTTACAATATTTTCTTCTTGCAGACTGTTCGGATGATGAGTGAGATTTTGCTAAGGGTTTCGAGTCTTCAACCAACATGCTCGCCTGTGGCACATGATGATGATTGGGGACTCCATGAAGAATAATTTCCGATGTTTACTCTGTTCACTGCTAGCTTTATGCTATGCAAATTATAATGAATATTAGTCTCGATCAGCGTTGTAATAAATTGATACTTTGTTGTGATATTACATCGTAAACTGTGTGTGCAAACGAATCGATCCAGTGATTTGCACTATACACAGGTATCTGCCATATTTTAAGTGTAGGTACACTACAGATGGTATCAGAGCACTGTGTTGCCTGTAGGTTCGAGCCCTTAGGATTGGAAAACCCTTTTTGATCATAGTATTATCTCCTTAAGTATTCTGGATCCTAACGGCATAGTGAGATGAAGCGGCCTGGAGACAAACCTTACATGTCCACGTACATGAGACCTGTTCCACAATCATAAGTGGCTGGCCGGGTGTCTGTCTCTCTCACTATAGTGAATATCCAATTTGCAAAGAGTTGTTAATATTTGTTGATCACCTTAAGTTTTGACTTAGTATTTTTTCTAAATTAATGATACACATATGACTAGTACTTCTTTACCTTGTGCACTTCTCGTTTTTAATTCTTTTCCTTCTACCTAAAGGATGACGAGCTTCCACTTCACCACTGCGGAGGACTTCGAGAACACCCGTTTTGGCTGCTACCTCCTCGACATCGGCGAGAAGATAGGTTTACCGCTACCTCAAGTTAAGGGCTTCATCCTGAAGAAGTTTAACAAAGAGGGCTGCTGGGGAACAAAAGCAACTCAGCCAGGACATGGAGAAGAGTCCCCGTTGGAAATCAAAATTGTTAGTGACTCCAAAGATAAAGGACTCAATCTAGTGATGCAAGACCTGATTGGGCTTCTCTGCGGACGCTACAGCACAGAATTGAGGGGCCACTACTCCATTTTCTTTGGAAGGAGAAACGAGGATGGAGAACCTTACCTTTTTGATGTCGGGGATAGAGGCAAAGCAAAGCCCCTTAGTCTTTATTTCCAGGAGTTGGAGATCCTCGTCACAGAACTTTATGAGGATAGACGCACTGAGCTCCTGAAGAACGATGAGCTATGTGCCTTACTCAAGGAGAATGAGGAAAATATGAAGGCTCGGGAGGAAGTGACTAAGGCCCAAGAAGAGAGGTTTGCTGCACAAGAGGAGAAGTACAAGAGACAGGAGAAAAGGGTTCAAGAGAAGAATAAGACTATCAGAGAACATAAGGCAGAACTCGAGAGCAATGAAGTCGAGTTTGAAGCTGATAGTGACTTGATCAAGCGGCTTCGTACTGAGAAGAGGGAGCTGCAAGAGAAGAACTCTGCCCTAGAGAAAGAAGTGAAGGAATTAAAGGAAGTACTCGACCATGAAGGAGTCGAGACTCAGGAAATTGAAGAAGAAGATGACATGGTCGAGTAGTTAGTTAGTGAGACTACCATTTATTTTACACCTCAG
The DNA here is from genome assembly GCA_026929855.1 of Poa annua. NCBI lineage: Eukaryota > Viridiplantae > Streptophyta > Magnoliopsida > Poales > Poaceae > Poa > Poa annua. The sequence continues at coordinate 89,137,880 of CM049430.1, forward strand.
CGTTATCTTAGTCTTGTATTGACCTACCAACTTGTAATAAGGCAGTACCTTCCCTTGTATCCCCGGAACCTCGCGAGTTTATTTCCCAAATTTTCATGTCGTTTTAATCCAAAGGTTTGAGTTGTGTGATTGTTGTTCTTATAAGCTGTTTGTTTGTTGGGGTATTTTCTCTTTAGACCTTTCCGTCTAAACTCAATTATGCAAAAACCACAGATGCCTCCCCGCCGTGTGCCCGATAACAACAACAACAACGACCACAACAACAATGATGCTATACAACAGTTGATGGCCGCTCAAGCTCAGATAATGACTATGATGACCCAGTTCATTGCGGCAACCAACAACAATAACAACAACCATAACCACAACCCGCCACCGCCACCCCCCCCCCCCCCCCCAAGTGGATAGACTTACCAAATTTCTGAGGCTCCGGCCTAACAAGTTCTCCACTGCAACTGAGCCAATTGTGGCAGATGACTGGCTGTGTTCTGTGGACAGAGATCTAGTGACTTGTGAATGTACTGACGCTGAGAAGGTGAGGTTCACTACTCATCTGTTGGAAGGACCAGTAATTCAGTGGTGGGAAACTTATCAAATCACTCACCCACTAGAAACCTTGACTTGGGAAAACTTCAAGGAAGGTTTTCGTAATGCTCATATCTCCTCGGGCATTATGAACTTGAAGCAAGAAGAATTCAGAAACCTGAGACAAGGAAACAGGAGCCTTAAGGAGTACATGGCAGATTTCCATGCCCTTTCTCGGTATGCCTCTGAAGACATCAACACTGAGGCTAACAGGAAGGCAAATTTTTTAAATGGGCTGAGTGACAAGCTGAAGATTCCTTTAACAGTAGCATATGCCCCAAATTATCAAACCCTCCTAGATCAGGCTATCATACTGGAGGATAACATCAAGAAGGCTGAAAACAGGAAGAGGAAGTTGAATGTTCACAAACACCATTCTGAAACTTCATTCAAAAGGCATTTCCCTCAAGATACAAACCAGGGTCATAAACCTGGGCACTATCCTAGTGGAGGAAGCAACCACAAACATCATGGTCACAACCATAGTTGTGGTTTCAAGGGAAACAATGGGAATCACAAAGGAAATGGAAATGCTGGCCACAACAATGGACATCATCGCCCAAATCCTGAATATAAGAAAGATATCAGCCAAGTTTTATGCTTCAAGTGCAATAACCAGGGCCACTACGCCACTGACTGCCCCGAAAAGAAGGCTGCAGAAGCTGCCAAGCCCAATCCCTTCCAGAAAGGACATGTGAACCACATCAATGTGGAAGAAGTGTACGATGAACCTGATGCTATCATTGGTATGTTCTTGCTCAATTCATGTCCATCATTAGTTTTATTTGATACTGGAGCATCGCATTCATTCATTTCAAGAGCTTTTGTAAACAAACATGGGTTAGTTGTGGAAAATATAGGGAGCCCTATTAGAGTAAGCTCTCCGGGAAGAGAAATGCTAGTAACCTCAGGATGTAGACAGTTGAGTCTAAAGATTGGAAAGCATCAGTTTCCTACGGACTTGATCATCCTGGAAACAGAAGGCCTGGATGTTATCATAGGGATAGATTGGATGTCCCGTGATGCAGGAATCATAGACTGCGCAAATAGAACCATCACTCTCACCACTCCAGAAGGTTTAAAGATCAACTTTAGATCAAAGTTCGAGCTAAAGAAGGTTAGGCTTAATTCTCTTAAGGGGGTTAGTCTCGGTGAGGTTCTTATAGTCAAGGAATACCCTGATGTGTTTCCGGAAGAGCTACCGGGAATGCCACCCGATAGAGATGTAGAGTTCCTCATTGAACTAAAGCCGGTACAAGACCAATTGCTAAAAGGCCCTACCCAATGGCAACTGATGAACTGAAAGAACTCAAGAAGCAACTGGAAGAGTTTATGCAGAAAGGCTTTATCCGTCCAAGTTCCTCACCCTGGGGAGCCCCAATCATTTTCGTCAAGAAGAAGGATAGTACCCAGAGATTAGTCACCGATTACCGGGACATAAATGAGCATACAATCAAGAACAAGTATCCACTACCTAAAATCAATGAGCTCTTCGATCAACTAGAAGGGGCCGTCGTGTTCTCCAAGATCGATCTCAGATCAGGGTACTTTCAGAAGAAAGTTAGAGAGATGGATATACCCAAGACTGCCTTCGTTACAAGATATGGATCGTATGAGTACACAGTAATGCCTTTTGGGTTAACCAATGCTCCTGCCTATTTCATGAATATGATGAATACGGTATTTATGGATTTTCTGGACAAGTTTGTTGTTGTCTTCATCGATGACATCTTAGTCTACTCCAAAAGTCACAAAGAACATGAAGAACATTTACGTCTGGTGTTGCAAAGACTCCGAGAGCATAAGTTATATGCTAAGTTCATAAAGTGTAAATTTTGGTTAAAACAAGTAGGATTTCTAGGACACCTGGTGTCTAAGGATGGAATAGCAGTGGATCCTGAAAAGGTTGCTGCTGTGACGAATTGGGAGTCACCCAAAACTGTTGGAGAAATCCGCAGTTTTCTAGGACTGGCAGGATATTACCGGAGGTTCATTGAAAATTTCTCCAAGATTGCCAAGGCCTTGACTGAACTACTGAAGAAGGGAAAGAAGTTTGAGTGGACAGAAGCTTGTGAGATCAGTTTTCAAGAATTAAAGAAACGCTTAGTGTCTGCACCAGTATTATGCTTACCAGATCTAGAGAAAGATTTCCAAGTTTATTGCGACGCTTCATATCGTGGCCTAGGAAGCGTACTGATGCAAGAAGGCAAAGTAGTGTCTTACGCCTCAAGACAACTTAAAAATCATGAAGTAAACTACCCCAATCATGATCTAGAGTTAGCTTCTGTGGTTGATGCGCTAAAGATATGGAGACCTTATTTATGGGGAAAGCGATGTGAAGTATTTACAGATCATAAAAGCCTCAAGTACTTCTTTACTCAGAAAGAATTAAACATGCGACAAAGGAGATGGTTATAATTGATCGAAGACTATGATTTAAGTCTACAGTACCACCCAGGGAAAGCCAACGTAGTGGCGGATGCCTTGAGCCGTAAGACTTATGTAAACGGACTCACGGCAGGAGAATTGCCTGAAGATCTATGTAAAGGATTTAAGGACCTTCGATTGGAAGTGGTACCTGAAGGATTCATAGCATCCTTAGAAGTTCAACCTCTTCTATTTAACAAAATCAAGGAAGCTCAGTTAGAGGATAAAGCAGTAAAAGAAATCAAGAAGAACCTAAGTGAAGGCAAAGCCAGGGACTTTAGAGAAGACGAAGAAGGAACCGTATGGTATAAACACCACATATGTGTTCCTGACGATGTCGATCTTAGAAAGTTACTACTTCAAGAAGCTCATGACTCACCTTATTCCATACATCCGGGTAACAACAAGATGTATATGGATGTAAAGGAGAGGTATTGGTGGATCAATTTGAAGCGAGATATTGCTGAATACATTGCAAAGTGTGACGTCTGCAGTCGTGTGAAAGCAGAACACCAAAAACCAGCAGGGTTGCTGCAACCCTTACCAGTACCAGATTGGAAGTGGGAACATATCGGTATGGATTTCATCACTGGTCTGCCCAGGACTAAATCAGCGTATGATTCTATATGGGTTATAGTCGATCGTCTGACGAAAGTATCTCACTTTATACCCGTGAAGACTACTTACACTAGTGCCAAACTAGCTGACATCTATATGAAGAGGATTGTGTGTCTACATGGTGTTCCCAAGAAAATTGTGTCGGATAGGGGTACTCAGTTTACTTCTCATTTCTAGAATTAATTACATGAGTCTCTGGGAACCAGATTAGAGTTCAGCACAGCGTTCCATCCGCAGACGGATGGACAGACGGAAAGAGTAAACCAAATCCTAGAATATATGCTAAGAGCATGCGCTCTAGATTATAAGTCGAGCTGGGATGATAATCTCCCATATGCCGAGTTCTCTTACAACAACAGCTATCAAGCGAGCATAGAGATGTCGCCATTTGAAGCCATGTATGGAAGAAAGTGCACTACACCACTACTATGGAGTGGCGTAGGAGAACGTAGTTTGTTCGAACCAGACATAATCAAGGAGGCTGAGGAAAAAGTCAGACTGATTAAGGACCGTTTAAAGATAGCACAATCCAGACAGAAGAGTTATGCGGACTCCAAAAGGAGGGAAGTCACTTATGAAGTAGGCGATCGAGCCTATCTCTGAGTTTCACCTATGCGTGGAGTTAAAAGATTTGGAATCAAAGGAAAATTAGCACCTAGATTTATTGGACCTTTCAAGGTATTATCCCGCAAAGGAGAGGTTGCCTATGAATTGGAACTCCCGGAAGCACTTTCCGCAGTTCACAATGTGTTTCATGTCAGCCAGCTGAAGAAATGTCACCCAGAAATGGCAGAGACACTGCTAAGAGATACGGTGCCACTAGAGGAAGTACAACTAGAAAGTGATCTCACTTATGAAGAAAAACCCATAAAGATTTTGGAGACAGAAGAACGTGTCACCCAAACCAAGACCATCAAATTCTGTAAAGTACATTGGAATCACCATTCAGAAGAAGAAGCAACTTGGGAAAGAGAAGATGACCTGAAAGAAGACCACCCGCACCTATTTGCTAACCAATTCGAATCTCGAGGGCGAGATTCATCTTAAGGGGGTTAGGTTTGTAACATACATATTTTCAGAAAAATTTAGAACTTTGCATTCATGCATCATCATCATTTAAACTTGTCATTTGAATCACATAGAAACAAAATTAAATTATTTATATATGTTTTAATTGATTTTATGTCCATAAATTGTTATTAGAATTTATAATAATATCCCTTTTTATTCTATTTTTACTTTAGAAAAAAATACTACCAAAAGGATCTATTTTTAATAAGCTTTTCAAATAATATTTATATGAATTGTTCTAAGGAGTTATGGTGTAGTTTTGAAATTGGTTTATACTCAAAAGATTTAAAAACAGAAAATGAATTATAAAAAGAAAAAATTGAGTCGGGCCAGCAAGTGGGCCGAAGCCCACAAGCTATCTACCGCGCGCGCAGCACCGCAGCCCGCCAGCAGCCCATCCCCGCCCGCGCGCGCTCTCTCTCTGACAGGTGGGCCCCACCTGTCATCCGTCCCGCGGCAATGGCTCGCCCAAATCACGCCCGCGATGAACGCCGTGAAACGCCCAAATCAATTTGATTCATTGCGATTTATTCACTGCCCCATGTCCTCCGCCGTTGCTCGCTATAAGACCCCCTCGACCCCCTCTCTCTTTTGCCCCAAGCCCCATACCCCGAGAGCCACCAGGCCGCCCACGAGCATCCCCAGAGCTCCGCCGTAGCCGCCGGCGAAATTTCGTGACTCCGGCAAAAAATCGTGAACCCCGAGACCTCTCTCCACTCCCTTTTGAATTACTTTGATCTTGCGCATAGTTTTGACAAGTTTTTGTGTCTTCTCGGGCAGCAGAACATCGTCTCCGTCCACACCCGAAGAGGACCGCCGCCAAGCACGACTCCGGCGAGCAAATTTCGGCGCGTCAGTGCACTCCATCGTCGACCACCTCGCCATCGTCTCCGCCCCGACCTCCTCCATGCACGGGTATGACTCGTTTGTCCTCGTAGGCAGTAAATCGTAGGAAACGGGCATCGCTAGGTTTCCGGCCGGCCGCGCCGCTCGGTTTTGGTCTTTTTATTCTAGACCGTTAGATCAACATCGGACGGCCGAGATTAGATCTCTTTTAACATCGGTACGCCGCGTCAGCGCCACGTCGGAGCCACATAGGCGTAGATTTTTCTGCGATTTTTTTAAATAAAATTAAAATGGCAGTTTTACAGAAAACCCCCTACATCTTGTTTTTATCATTAATTTTTACCTGTTTAACCAAATTCTATATTTTTATGAATTTTTCTGAGGAGTTATGGTGTAGTTTTGAAATTGTTTTATACTCAAAAGATTTAAAAAAGAATTAAAAAAAAAATTGAGTCGGGCCAGCAAGTGGGCTGAAGTCCACAAGCTATCTACCGCGCGCGCAACACCGCAGCCCGCCAGCAGCCCATCCCCGCCCGCGCGCACTCTCTCTCTCTTTGGCAGGTGGGCCCCACCTATCATCCCTCCCGCGGCAACGGCTCGCCCAAATCACGCCCACGATGAACGCCATGAAACGCCCGAATCAATTCGATTCATTGCGATTGATTCACTGCCCCATTTCCTCCGCCGTTGCTCGCTATAAGACCCCCTCGACCCCCTCTCTCTTTTTCCCTAAGCCCCATACCCCGAGAGCCACCAGGCCGCCCACGAGCATCCCCGGAGCTCCGCCGTAGCCGCCGGCGAAATTTCGTGACTCCGGCAAAAATCGTGAACCCCGAGACCTCTCTCCACTCCCTTTTGAATTACTTTGATCTTGCGCATCGTTTTGAAAAGTTTTTGTGTCTTCTCGGGCAGCAGAACATCGTCACCGTCCACACCCGAAGAGGACCGCCGCCAAGCACGACTCCGGCGAGCAAATTCCAGCGCGTCAGTGCACTCCATCGTCGACCACCTCGCCATCGTCTCCGCCTCGACCTCCTCCACGCACGGGTATGACTCGTTCGTCCTCGTAGGCAGTAGATCGTAGGAAACGGGCATCGCCGGCGATGGCGCCGCCGCGAGCACGCATCGGGCTAGGTTTCCGGCCGGCCGAGCCGCTCGGTTTTGGTCTTTCTATTCTAGACTGTTAGATTAACATCGGACGGCCGAGATTAGATCTCTTTTAACAGCGAATCGGTACGCCGCATCAGCGCCACGTCGAAGCCACGTAGGCGTAGATTTTTCTGTGATTTTTTTAAAATAAATTAAAATGACAGTTTTACAGAAAACCCCCTACATCTTGTTTTTATCATTAATTTTTATCTGTTTAACAAAATTCAAATATTTTGATATATTTGGAATCCTTAGAACCAGTAGAATACTTTGGCATCATTAGTTTTCTGTTTTGACACATTCAAAATTTTCAAATATTTTTTAGAGTAGTTTAAGTGTTTTTGACATAACTTTAGTTAGAAAAATTATTTTTGAGTAAATCAAATTGCTAACAACTTGTTTAGATGCCCTCTGCCCAAATATCATTTTTAAAAATTTTGGTTATGAAATTTTATTTAAGTAAACTAAAATTCTTGATGTTACCCTTTATTCATGTCTAAATAAATGAAAACAAATTAAAAAATTATTCATGCATGCGTTATAAAAATTCAAAGAGATACATATATTAGTTTCCTGAAATTAAAATAAATTATTGCATCTCATGCATAGCATATATGTTTCTTTGTATGAATATATTGCTTGTGTGTTTATGTGTGGCTTTTTATTTCTTTTGTTAGACTATTCGGAGGGAAACGAGAATCTTTGCAACTGTAACTGCTGCACTCCCGGTTGCCAAGGCAAGTGGCACACCTCATAAAAGTCCTAGTATTTTTCTATGCATGAGTAGTTTATTTTCCTAAGCATGTTTAGGACTTAGTAGAAATGCTATGCTAGACCTGTTTAGAATTCCTAATTCCTGTGTCTAGGTTCCTATGAAAATACTTAGTAGAATTATGATGCCATGCAAAACTATTTTGATAAAATGTTAAATTCTACTAACTTATAATCAAACACCTGGGTGGAATTGGTTGCTTGGCTGTATGAGTTGAGTGTTGTCCCCAGGGGTTTTACCTGTGGGATATTCACTTGTGGATGGCCACCCAGGAACAAAGGGATCTGAAGAACTCCGAGTGAAGATTGCTTCTCATGCAGACATTGCCAATATGGGCTCTGGCTTGATCAACTAAGCTGCGTGGACTCGCCCCGGCCTGACAGGTGGAGGTAGTGGTTTGTAGGTGGAGCGCGTCAGGCCAGCAAGGGGAGGGAAAATGCCTCTGAAAGATCTCGTCTCATTCTTCTCCTTTCCTTATCACTATAAGTGTGTAAAGGATAGTTTGGGTTGAATGGGTACAATGGTGAACGTGCTCAACCTCTGCAGAGTTAAAATCTAAGTACATAGCCGTGTCCCCGGAACGGACAATTGAGCAGCTGAACGAGGACGTCAACGGAGGATTCCCCCATTTCAACTTATAAATTAAAAACTGATGGGTGAACAAGGGTAGATTGAGACTATGACTTTCATACCATATTTGTCTCAAAGATATAAAGATGTTTCAAAGAGTTAGGGAGAAACTTGCTTTCTGCAAAATAACCTTGAGCTCCACCAGCCAAATAAGCATATAGGTTATAGAGTAATTACTCTAGGTGTCCACCATAGTGTCACTTGCCAGTTCCATTTTTAAATGGTTCTGACCCACATTGTTACAATATTTTCTTATTACAGACTGTTCGGATGATGAGTGAGATTTTGCTAAGGGTTTCGAGTCTTCAACCAACATGCTCGCCTGTGGCACATGATGATGATTGGGGACTCCATGAAGAATAATTTTCCGCTATTTACTCTGTTCACTACTAGCTTTATGCTATGCAAATTGTAATGAATATTTTTTAAGTCTGGATCAGCGTTGTAATAAATTGATACTTTGTTGTGATATTACATCGTAAACTGTGTGTGCAAATGAATCGATCCAGGGATTTGCACTATACATAGGTATCTGCCATATTTTAAGTGCAAGTACACTACAACTTTGCTCTTTGCTGACAGTTGGTATTTTTGTCCAGAGAGATGCGTTGGCGCTCCTCCGGAAGGTTCGTCGAGTGATGATGTTGACTTGGCGACCGCTGTCGGCTTCCTCGATCGCGTCTGCGCGTATGCGTCCGATGCGCTGCAGAAGTCGACAGGAGCGCTCGCGACGGTGCACCGCATTATCTTTCCAAGTGACCCGCCGCCGACTGCCGTTGATGCCCTTGCCGCTCCGTTTGAAGACGACGCGACCACCCTCGCGGACTTCACTCGGACGCAGACGGTACGAGGCTCCAAGCTCACCGTCCAGCTTCTGCTAGGCCATCAGGTTGCTGGCGACTTTGCGAAGGTTGTCAGCGGCTTCCCTCGAAAGCCTGATGTGCGGACGACATCTCTGAGCGGAGTGAAGGCACAGGCTACACAGCTGGCTGTGAAGCTTGTGGCTACCTTTGAGAGGGCGCTCGCCAAGGCGACCGAGGCGGCTGCTGCTCGGAAGAGTCGCTCCCGGTCAGAGTCTGCTGCCTAGGGGCCGTTGTAGTGTAGATTTCCAGTAGTCGCGGTGGCATGTACTTTTGTCTTTTGCTTGTAATGACTGATGTTCTGTCGGGTCTTCTGGCCTTGAACAATATTTTATGCCGAAATTAAGTGTTTCTTCCCACCATCTTTGCTTTTGCTGAGCAGTCGCCTTTTGTATTGACTCTGCGCATTCATGGCAGACTAACGTGCGCGGCGGCACTTCCTCTGCTTCGGCGGCTGGCCCGAGTGGCGAGGGCTCTTCTTCGGGTGTGCACCGTCGTCGAGCGACGCCAGCTCCTCCACGAAGTACGAACGACCAACGAATAATCACTTATTTGAAGAATAAGGTGGTCGAGCTTGAGGCGAGTCTTAAGCATACCGAGCTATTGCTGCATCGCTCCAAATCGCATCCTACTGCGGAGTTCTCCCAACGCGAGGATTTTTTGCTCAGGGAAATCGATCTGATCAGTCGACAGCTTCAAGGTTGGTATCCTTTGCGGCTGCTTTCTTCGTTGAAACTTGCTTGTTCTGACTTCTAGCTTTTGTATGCAGACGTGAACCCGGATTGGCAGGCTGAGCGGGATCGCGTTGAAGAGCGAGTCACCCGGGAGGCGGCTGGCGATTCATACGAAGCTCGCCAATTCTGGTCGAACAAGTCGAGAAGGCGAGTTCTTGCGTGCATGCTTGATCGAACTTGGCAAGCTGCCTTTCTCCTTGAAGATTGCCAGAAGACCCTCTGGCATATCCACCGTGTGTACTTCCCCCACAATGGGCAGTCGCATGGGTTGGCTGGCCTGTTGGAGAGGTTCCGCGTGGGTGATGCTCTGAAGGAGGTGGTTCACGCCCAACTCGTTGCCGTGGCGAATGTAGCGCTGGCATACGTCCAGCTGCACCGGCTGAACCTTCTGCTCGAGAGGTTGATGGGTGGCCTGCCTGGTGATGACGACTATGCCGACACTTTGGCGGCTGCGCGCCAAATGATCGAGCAGGTTCAGAAGCTGAGTGAGCGCCTTGTAGGCCCACTCGACGCGCCGAAGGACGAGCCTGCAGATTAGGTGTAGTTGTCTTCCGTTGTACAGGGTTAGCTATAGGGGCGAATTTGCCAATGTAAATGACAATGTACGAGGTTAAAGGAGTTCTTGAGTAATGAGAATGAAAGTATTTGCATTATTGTGCAAGTATCTGCTGTGTCTTTGACCTGTATGGCGCAGCCCCCGAGTACCTTGGGTGACAGGCTAAGTCTGTGTTGTGAACCTGTGTGGCGCAGCCCCCCGAGTTCTTCGAGTGGCGTCCTAGGATTTTTCAAGTGAGACCTGTACAGCGCAGTCTCTGAGTGTGTCGGGTGGCGACTTAGGGTTTTATGACTTGACCCGTATGGCGCAGCCCCGAGTAGCTCGGGCGGCGGCCTAGGATTTTTTGAACGAGGCCTGTATGGCGCAACCCCCGAGTAGTTCGAGTGGTGGCCTAGGGTTTTTCAAGTGTTACGCAGCCCCCGAGTGCGTCGGGTGGCGACCTAGGATTTTGACTTGACCTGTGCGGCGCAACTCCCGAGTAGGTCAGGTAGAGGCCTAGGATTTTGTGAGTTGTGCATGTATGGCGCAGCCCCCGAGTGATTCGAGTGACGGCCTAGGCTTTTGCAAGTGTTACCTACGAGGCGCAGCCCCCGAGTGCGTCGGGTGGCGACCTAGGATTTTTGACTTTACCTGTGCGGCGTAACTCCCGAGTAGATCGGGTAGAGGCCTAGGATTTTTTGAGTTGTGCCTGTATGGCGCAGCCCCCGAGTGATTCGAGTGACGGCCTAGGCTTTTCTTTCAACCCGTGTGGCGCAGCCCTCGGGTGATTCGAGTGACGGCCTAGGATTTTTGTTTGCCTTGATTGAGAAGGTAAAGTGGACAACATTTTCTTCAAATCACTTTATTGATTGTTGCGAACAGGCCGCCTCATTAAAACCCTTCCAGTCCCCTTAGGTACCCTGGTAAGGGAAAGAGTGCGTCTGAAACCTGTCGCGTTGACATGCTATTCTTGGTACAATGATTGGGTCGACTAGGCATAGAACCGACGAAGTTGTGCGACGTTCCATGGGTTGCTGCAGACTTCTGCTGTCTTCGAGTCCTTCAGGCGATAGGCTCCGTTGCCGATTGGCTCTGTCACAATGTATGGGCCCTCCCATGGGGAGGCGAGCTTGTGCACCTTCTTCTGCTTGAGGCGGAGGACCAGGTCGCCTGCGACAAAAGCTCTTGGTCGCAACCTCCGTCCATGGTAGTTGCGCAGGTCTTGATGGTACACGGCTGATCACGCCAGGGCGATTGAAAGGGCATGTGCCCATATGTATGGTTTTGGTAATTAATGACAATCCCTAAGGACTAATGTGTGTTTTGAGCATATTGCAAGTATGGCTTGAAGTTGTCAAGGCATCTCCTATATGAAGAAAGATGGTATCTTCCATGGGCTTGCAACAAGAAGATCCATTAATTTAGCTCATGGAGGATGATGTCATGCCATGATCGTCATCATGGTTGACAAGTGCAAGACCAAGGGAAGCATGTCGGAGACATGAAGACGAAGCTAAGCGAGACTCTCCCATAATGGAGTATGGGGGAGTATATGGAGCAGTCTTCATGAAGCATGTGCTAGCAAGCGCAATCAAGAAAGGTGATCCACTTGAAGAGATCAAGATCGTCATCATCTAGCTCAAGTGGAATGCTCAAGGCAAAGGTATGATCTTGATAGGACTATAGGATATAGAGGCGTACTATCAAGAGGGGCTCTCGAGTGAGTAACTTGATCGAATCTTTATGGAGAGATCAAACCTTTGCATACTTAGCATATCATCTTTCTTGTTTCTTATTTGGATTTTCTCCTTGTGATGTTTTGGAGCTTGTTGTGATCTTCATAACAAGCTCAAGTTCATAAAAAACAAAGTTCGTTTGAAAAGCTTCTTGGTTTTTGATATTGGAGGTTTTACCGGTTGTTCCTTTTTCGAGAGGTTTTATGTTTCCCCATTTGGTTTTAACCTCCCATCTTGGACTATGATGTTTCTCTTCATTATCTTGTAGAGTTCTTTGTTGTGATTACAACGAGCCAAAAATCATCGAAAACGGAGTTCGGTGGTCAAGATATTGTCGTTTTCGTGTTGGTATTTCTGCAGTTTTCGGGTGCTCGGAAATCTCCGAAACGGGCTCGGAGATTTCTGAATCGGGCGGATTTCAGTACCGATGTCGCCCAGAAAACTTCGGAGATCTTTCCGGAAATATCCGGGGGTCGGAAATCTCCGGCCCTAGGCCTGAAATCTCCGGTCTGAGCTGCTGTAACGGCTAGATTTGTGGGAGGGGTATAAATACCCCTCCCCTTCTTCTTCCTTGAGAGTGCACGACTTTCCCCTCTCTCTCTTGCCATTGTTGACCTTGGGAAAGCTTGCCTCCTCTCAAATCCTTCCATGATTCTTGCATATCTTTGAGGGAAAAGTGAGAGGAGATCTAGATCTACAATTCTACCAATCCATCTCTCCTCTAAGTGAGGAGAACATAGTGGATCTAGATCTTTGAGTTCCTTTGTGGTTCTCCCCCTTTGTTCTTGCTCTCTCTTATCCACCCATAAGCATTAGTTGCTTGTGGTGGGATTTGGGAGTGTAGGATTTGTCTCCTTTGTGGTTTCTTGGTTCTTCCTCTCTTGTTCCCCCATAAGCATTTGTTGCTTTGTTGGAATTTGAGAGTGAAGGACTTGAGCACTTCGTGTGTTCTTGCCATTGCATCTTGCATCGGTTTGAGCCCTCCACGAGGATTCTTGGTGGTGAAATTCGTGAGCTTGTTACTCTTGGGTCTTGGACCCTAGACGCCTTAGTGGTCGCCTTTGTGGCATAGGACCTTTTGTGGTCAAGGCCTTTGTGGCTAGTTGGGACCTTTGTGGTCAAGACCTCTTGTGGTCATTTGGGAGCCCCCAATTCGGTTGTGGGTGTGTGCCCCAAGGTTGTTGTACGGGATTGTTCTCCGCCCCAAAGGAGTTCATAGTGAAGGTGGACTCGGACCTTTGTGGTCGAGTCAATCGGAGAAGAAGGTGAGGCCTTTGTGGCGTTGAGCAAACCTGTTGTGGTTGCTCACACCTCTCCAACGAGACGTACACCTTTTGTGGTGGAACTCGGGAATACATCACCGTCTCCGCGTGCCTCGGTTATCCCTATACCCGAGCTCTTTACTTATGCACTTTACTTTGTGATAGCCATCGTGCTTGAAGTCCTTTACCTTGCTATCCCTTTGTTGTTTGTCTTGCATAGCATAAGTTGTTGGTGCACATAGGCGAACCTAGTATATTTAGGTTGTGTCATTGATAAGTTAAACACTAAGTTTTATTCCGCATTTATTAAGCCTAAATTGTAAAAAGTGTTCCTCGCCTATTCACCCCCCCTCTAGGCGACGTCTTTCCTTTCAATTGGTATCAGAGCCCAGGTTATCTCATAATTAAGCTTTACCGCCTAGAGAATAAGATGTCGTTTAGAGAATTAGTGCACAATCCCACTTATATATTCGATGGCACTAATTATGATGTTTGGAAAATTCGCATGCATAATATCTTTAGGGACATGGATCCAAATTTAGAGAGAATTGTAGATATGGGTTTTTCTCCTCCAAAGGATTCCCAAGAATTATCTTTAGAGGATGAGAAAAACTCTTATCTCGATACTCTAGCTTGTAATGGTCTTATCTATGTTTTGAGCGATGTAGTTCTTGGGTCAATCATGCCTTGTCGGAACGCTCATGAATTATGGACAAAGCTTGAAGATATATATGATGTGTCCAACACTACCAAGGATGATTGTCCTCCTTCCACCTCCAACCGGGATGAGCTCACGTCTTCTTCCACTTCACCAACATGTGGCTTGCCACAAGGTAATGATATGGTGAGTGGTGATAGAGATTGCATTCTTGATGGTGAATCTTCTATTGATCATATTTCTCACCCATCTTATTGCAATGCTCTATCTTTGGACTTAAACTCCTCTAGCACCATAAATGCCTTACATGCTAGTGTTTATAGTCCTTGCATATCATGTAGTATTTTCTTAACTAAATCACATGATGATATGCTTTCCTTGTCTTGTTGCCATGATAAAAATGTTTCTATTTCCTCTAGTACTTGTTTGGCTAACAATGTAGAGGAATACAAACAATTGTTGGAACAAGACATGGACCTCAAGGGTGCTTCAAGTAATTCTTCATCTTCCTCTTCCATTACTCACTTTTGCCTTATGGCTAAGGAGTCTAAGGTATCGACTACCTTCAATTCCAATATATCTAATGATGATGATATTAATGATAAAAGTGATAATGATGCCTCCATTGAAAAGAACTTTGATATTGTCTCTCATGCTCTTTTAAAGAAAAAACATGCCCATGATAGCTTCTTAGAAATCATGACCATTCTTATTGAGTGCAAGGAGACAATTGAGGCCTTGGAGACTCGTTGTGACGAAGGATGGGGTCTTGCTCGTGATTCCGCGGGTGAGATCCACAATATTGAGATTGCTCTTAAGGAAGAGCAAGAAACTCGAGTTTCTCTTGAGGAGAAGCTAGAAACTAGTGAGGAGTTAAATAATGAAATTATTGCTAAACTCACTAAAAAATGTGACCATGCTCTTGCCAAACTAAAAATGGGCAAATCCAAATCTCTTGAGGAGACTATTACTATATAATTATCTAAAGTAAAGGAAACCCGTGATAGAGCTCTTGAGGAAGCCATCAACTTCAAAAGAAAGTATAATGAGCTTGTTAAATTGTCCTCTTCTATTCCCAATGATAATGATGCTTGTGCTACTAACTCCATTTCTTGTGAAGCATCTATTTTAAAGGAGAATGTTGAGCTAAGGGCTCAACTTGAGTTGCTATCTAGCAAGTATGGGAAGTTGGAGGAAAATCATGAAAAGCTTTCGACCTCTAATGATGATCTTCTAGCATCCCATGCTAGGCTAGAGGTTGCTCTTGAGGCAATCTCTACAAAGGTAAAATCTTGTGAGCCTCTTTTGATCACTAGCACAATTTCTAGTAAAAATACTTTATTGCCATGTGCTAGTTCTAGTAATTCATCCACTCACAACATTGTTACATCTTGTGATGAATTACTCTCCATGCCTTGTTGTTCTAACAATGTAGCATCTACTTCCTCTAGTATTTGTGTTGATACTAACCATGTAGAGGAAATCAAAGAGCTCAAGGCACAAGTCACTTGTTTGAAGAAAGACTTGATCAAGGGTCATGAAGGGAAGTCCACCCTCGACAAGATGTTGAGAGCGCGAAGACTTCCTCATGACAAGAGTGGACTTGGATTCAACTCCAATATCAAGAACAAGTCCATTGACAATATGAACCACAAGTTCATCAAGAAGAAGGGTCAAGATCAGCTATTGATTCGGCCAAGATTGTGTGCTTCAAGTGCAAGGTCGAAGGTCACCATGTTAGATCTTGCCCCTTGAATAATAAGAAACCTCTTAGTGAGAAGCAAAAAGGGAAGCAAACTCAAGTTCAAACTCAAGCTTCCGAAGTTAAAGGATCTTCACTCCCAAAGAAGAAAAGAAAATGCCGAGTGTGCTACACATGTCGTGGGAAGGATCACTTAGCCTCTTCATGCACACATGGTAACTTATCCAACCCCACTATACTTGATCATGCTTATTTGCTTCGGAAGGATAAGGTTGGGAATTTGTTTGCCAAGTATGTTGGTACTCAAAGTGGTGTCAAGAAAAGAACCATTTGGGTTGCCAAGCCTATTGTGACTAACCTCTTAGGACCCAACTTGGTTGGGTACCAACAAGCTAAAACTTGATCAATAGGTGAAAGTGGAGGACATTGGAGACTTGACTACATCATGAAGAATTAAGGGATCATCATCATTCATATTCTCTCAAGTCAAGTCAATTGGATTATATTGTCTTAGGATATATCCAATGCTCCTTCTTGCGGTAACTTGTATTTAATTCATATGTACTCATTGGAAGTTACTTGCACCCTTGCATGTGTTTGGTTTTGTACCTTACTAGTGTTTTATATGTGTTGTGCACTCTACTTACTTTTGATTGAGTAATCAAGCTTGTGTATGATGGTTTGCACACCATGTATGTTTTTGAGCCTCTTGTCTATTTGCTTTCATCTTAATTGGCTCTTTTAGGGATTTTAATGGACTATCTCATTTTGGGGAGTGATGTGCCTTTTGGTAACTCATTATCCTAAAAATGTGTATGCATGAGGAATACCACTTAGTGATGATATTTCAATATTATCTACTCTCTTTGTGGTATGTCTTACTCATGAGAAATTCAAATTCTAATGTCCATTAATTATCTATTGTTGGATTTCTTTTGCCTCTTGTTAACAAAGAATGGATTATCACATTATGGGGGAGTAATAAGCTATGTGCATATTACAAGCCTAGAAAATGTGAACATGTGAGGTAGTGTCATCTAGAGTTGTATCGTTAATTATCTTTTTCCTAGGTGGCATGGTACTCAAACAAGTTCGATATTTGCTTAAATGCATTTTGTTCACCCATCTTTTGGTATCTTGTTTGTGAGAGAGTCTCTTGATGCTTAGTATGATCATTGAATATGTGAAGTCATCAAGAATCTCTAGATAAGCATGTTTTTCAATTCTTATATTTTGTCACATGCTTATGTTTTGTGAATATGATCTTGAATACATATATATGTCATGAACCACCGAGAACTATCTATATACAATCATTGTCTTTGACAAGTGATAATTATATTTGTGGTAAATGTATTGATCATATTTTCATTGGCTTTTGTTCATAAATTGTCTTATTGTATCGCCAAGTTTGTTTTGGTCTAACCACCCTTTTGTCATCCTTGCTTCATTTGGATCTTTTTGTTGCTCTACTCATTTTGTGTTGTGCTTTCTTTTGTTAGGACAAGCAAGAATCCCATTGTTGTGCATTTACATTCGAAGAATCAATTCAAAGTAATGCACCATCCTTGGGGGAGCTATCCTACATTGAGTAGAACATCATCCTTTTAATTGTTATCGGGTCTTATTACTTTTCTTGACCTTTGTGATCAAAAGGATATATGGAAGGTAATGATCCCACTTGTGTGCATTTTGTATTTACATACAAGATCTCAAATAATGCACTAATCATGGGGAAGCTACTCTATACTCTTTAGAACACTATTCTTTAAATTGGTTTGGTATCTTATTGCTCTTCTTGAACATGATTAATGCTTTAACAATATATATGGAGAGTGATGATCTCATTTGTGTGCATTTTGTAATCAAATACAAGATCATAAGTAATGCACTAATCTTGGGGGATCAATCCTATACGTTGTTGAATATTAGTTATCTTCAATTGGTGTTTGATCCCGATGACATGTCTCTTTGAAAGACAAACATTTTTCGTCTTGGTACTTTGTGCCATCATGAAAATTTTAGAGGGCTTGGTTTATTTGTTGGAACCTTACTCCTCTTTGTGCAGTTGGCTATCTCATCCCACGGTTCTTAGTGTACCTTCTTGGATGAGATGAAACCCTCGAGCATGTTTGCTTGTCTTATTTCTTATGCTCATTGGTTTAGCCTTGACCTTGTTTTCATTTAATATATTTTCATATTGGTTCTCCAATCATGTGTTGGTTTGAGTCTTTGATACAATAAGGACAAATCCTTCTCTTGCCACACTGTTGTGTAGCTTCTTGATTTAATTGGTGTTTTGTCCAAATTGTATCTCGTTTGGTTCTTGAAAGTTTTGTGCATGCATAGTTACTATATGTATATCTTATGGCATGCTTACTTTCATTGATCTAATATATAGGATAAACTCCATCAAATTCTAACTGGCTAAGATGTGCATTAAATTCTATTTCATATCAATATGCACATATTTATGTGGAGTTTGTCCTATGTATTGTAGTTGGTCTAACTACTTTGGACCCAATTAGTTGGGGTACCATTGTATACTTGATTTGTTTTAGGTACATGGGAGATGCATTGGAAGCTTGCCTCTTTTTAAAGAAGACGTCTTCACCATGTGCTTATTGGAGCCAAGCTTGGATGATTGTGAACTCTCATCTTCTACATCGTCAATGCTATCTCGGTAACAAGTATCTAACTCATGCATATACTTCTAGCTCTCAACTTTGTGTAGGTTGTTCTTTGGCATGAGTTTCTCTAAGTTGCATTTGATATGGTTTTGCAAAGTGTCTTTCAAAATATCTTCATCGCTAATGTGAGTAAGCCGGGATGATTACACATCAAGGGGTACATAATCATCTTCATGATTCACCGATCCCCAATATGTTAATCTAGCAATTTCATTTCAAAATCTCTCATGTGCAATATGGATGAATTTTCAAAATCATTTGCCGCTTGAGAGAGTGTTTACCATTCTCAAAGCATCTCAACTATCACTTATTATTTTTCGTATTTGAGATACTTTGAAGAGTGTGTGTTGGAAGTCTTCCTAAAAATTTAGCTTTGTGCTATGGGTCTAGGCAAAATTCTTATTGGTTTATTTTGACTTCCAAGTGAATATCATGTTCTTTACCTAGTACCTATTTTTTGTGTGCATGTTTCTTTATGGACTTAGTGCCTACTTGGAAACTTATATACATGAGATTAGGTACATCTTTAATTGATATTCAAATCTTTATTGATCACCTTTATTGCTCTCTAGATCATTTGGTGATCTCTAAAAGGCACAAGCTTTGCATTTGATTTGGTATCCTCTTGCCTCTTAATAAGCTTGTGAAACTATTTGATGTGTTTTCTTTGGTGTGCTTGTATGCGAAATACATGATATGCACTAGGTGCCACATACCTTGAAAGACTGTGGGGATACCTAGGCTCATCCTTCTTAGTCTCCTAACATGTGTGTCGGGGGGCTGCCCCCCGGGTAGGGCAGATCCCGGCACAATTCTGCAGTACCACAACAGTGTTTGACCTTTGAAGAGTGCAAGGCTCGTCTTTTGGTGCGCCGCGGGGGCAACTTGACCTTTCGGGCGAGAATAAGACACCAGGTGCCTGTTGGGGGCTCGCAGGGGTCAGTCGTGTGAGCTATAAATAGCCACCCCGAGCCCTCAGAACAGCACATGCATCAGCGGGTGGTTCCTCTAAGAACTAGCTTCTCGAAGATGTCTTTGCTGGCAGGCTACGACATCTTCGGGAGGCTAGGCCTAGAGATACGCATCCTAAGAGGAACTCGGGTGCATCCGGGAGAGACCTCGGACCTCGTGGCTCCAAGTAGACCTCCGGTAGGAGAAGTACCCAGAGGTACCGGATAGGCAACCCGGGTACGGGCTAACCGGAGTGTTTATCTCGGTCCTAGTAGGTTTCTTTATATGTGCAGGGAGGACTCGCAAGGTCAAACAAGGAGGTGACCGGCATGAGGGATGCCGGTTGGCCGTCAACGGTCTGGAGCAGGCTTTTCCGTCTGGCACGGGGGGAAGTCCCATTCCCCCTGACACGGAAGCGTTGTCACCTCCCGTCTGGCACGGGAGCGTGTCGGCCGGTACGGTGGCGGTACGACAAGACCGGACATGCCTAGCCCGGCAATCCGGAAAAGGCTACTCGGCATGGGCGAAGACATGTCCGATCTCTGACAGGGGGACAATGATGTTCCAGGACGGCGCCTGCCGCCCTTGCCGGAATGATGACGAAGGGGCTACGCCGGATAGCACGGCGGCTAGGTCGCACTAGCCGGTGTCGACATAACCGTTAGGCCTGTCTGGTGGGGCCAAGCCGGATTAGGGTTTCCGGCCCTCCTGGCCGGAACTCTATAAAAGGCGCCATAACTGCTCCTGCGGGAGAGAGACCAACTTGGGAGCCAAGACCTTAGTCTCATTTACTCCTAGAGCATTTACTCTTCCCTTTCTCTAGTTCATCTTGTTCTTCGTGTTCATCACCGCAAGAGCTTCAAGAGCGGGTTGTAGATCTTATTCCACACTTATATTGAGAGAAAAGGCAGGAGTAGGGGTGTTACCTCCCCACGACGGCCCCGAACCTGGGTACATCGTGTGTGTGTTCTTTGCCTTCGTGCATTTGTTCGTGTTTGCTAGATCTTTCCCCTTGCACTTTGAGCTTGTTTGGTGTTCCTCGGAGATCTCGGTCTAACCGGGACCCTCCCCCGTGTGAGCTCGTCAGCTCGCTATCCCTCCCCGGATCCACCAACGTCCATCGGCCCCAAAAATTAGCCATCCTATGGCATCTGCCGTGACACCACCACGACAGTTGGCGCCCACCGTGGGGCTGACAGAGGCGTTGGCTGGTGTACACATCCGGACGGGTTCCCCCGTTCGCTTCGGCGTCCGGGTTCTCTCTGGCCTTGTCGTCAGGCTGGGCGAGATGGATTTCGTCAGCGACAATGCCGGGAGCTTCCGGAACAAACCCTTCCCGGTGAACGGATGCCTCATCGACTTCGGTGGCTTCACCACCTACGTCGCCACCGAGGTTATCTGCAGCTATCCGGACGTTGTCCTGGAGGCTGAAGATCCCCCCATGCTCCGCGTCGCCCGGGGTCCGTGTGGCGATCGCCCCGTGGGCTGTGTCGCGGTCATGATGGTCGGGACGACCGAGGAGGTGTTCCAGGATGCCCCCGATGGCGATGCCGGCACTCACCGGGTTCGGTTAGCAAAACCTCCGCAGGAGAGAGGTGCTGCCCGAGACGGCGATCCTCAGCCCTCCCACCATCGTCGCCGCCCGGATCCCCTCTCGGGCCTGGTAGCTAAGCTGGCTGTCCCAGTGACAGTGGATGTGGATACCCAAGTCACCTCAGCTGATTTGGACGAGCAGCGCAAATTGCTGCTCGCCGAAGCGCAAGAGATCGCCGAGATCCGGCGTGAACTCAGTGCCAGCCTTCGGGAGTACAACGCGGCTCACGGCTTCCCCAAGATAGGCTCTCGGGACAAGCGCATTGCTGATCTACGTAAAAAGGGAAGAATGGTGAATGATGAGTTGGCAGGTAGCACGGCACCTAGCCATAGCGGGACGGATAGCATGATCTCGGCAGAGAAGCCGGTATACAGCTCGCCTGCCAAAACTCTTAGGGCTGCAGAAGCAGCTATGGCCGAATTGGCAGGGCTATCCGGAGAAGCTCTCCGTAAGCAACAAGAACGGGTCAACGAGCTAGTCATAGAGGCTAACCGGCAGAACAAAGCCTTCAAGAAGAAGAACCCGGGAGTTGGATCCTATGTACATTCGGCCAGGGCCGAGAGCGACAAATCGGGCGGAGAGGCCTCCTCTCCGCATCCGAGTAAAAGCAAGAGCAAGAGCCGAAGCCGGAGCAGAGGATCCGGGAAAAACAAGCAGTTGCAGACGTACGACCCGGCCTTCGCCGGTATCCACAAATCGGGCAGCATAATTCCGGGCAGGCACAGAGTAATCCTGGTGGTGGCAACCAGGGTGTAGTAAACAATAACCCGGCTAGCCGTGGTAATCCACCCCGGAATCCGCCACAGGTTCAGGGAAACCTACGTAGGGAGGCCGCCTCTGTGCCGCAGCAAGCTGTGATCCCGGTACTCGACAGGCACAACGATGGCAACTCAAGGTTGCAGCAGCTTGGGTACCAACCCAATGAGAATCCTTTGGGATCTCGGATAGGAACCAGACAACTGGATCTGGCTGATGCCAGAATCCGGCTCGACCAGATTCACCAATCCGAGCTAGTGGAAGAGCAAGGACCTCCGGGACCTGCCTGCTTTGGACCCCGAATCATGCGGGAGCCGCCTGTCCGGAACTTCCAGCTCAACCGGGGTGCTAAGACCTATAACGGCAGCAAGAAGCCGGAGGACTGGTTGACCGACTATGTAACTGCAGTAAGCATAGCCGGTGGAAACAGACGCTGGGCGGTACGTTATGTGCCACAGATGTTGGAAGGACCTGCCAGAATCTGGCTGAACAACTTGAGAACCGGCAGCATAGACTGCTGGTTAGATTTCGAGGAGGCGTTCATCAGCAACTTCACCAGCACGTACAAAAGGCCCAACAGACCTCAACAGCTCGCCATCTGTAGGCAAAGGAGCAACGAAACCGACCGGGAGTACCTTACCCGGTGGAGCAACATTCGCAATTCTTGCGAATGAGTGGTAGAGGCACAGGCCATCTCCTGGTTTGCGCAAGGATGTCGGCATGGCTCAATGCTTTGGCAGAAATTGCAGAGGAAGATGCCGACGACCTTGGCAGAGACCATGCGCATCGCCGATACCTACTCGCTTGGAGATCCCATGCAACCCCTGGTGGATGTCGGTGACTCCAACAGGAGGAATGCGGGACCTTAGCGTTCGGGATCGAGCAGAAGCCATGATCGCCAAGATTTTGGCCAGAAGAGGAATCAACCCGAGTACCACCATGCCGCACAACATGTCGCAGCTGTGACCCGAGATCAAGGAGATGCCGGCAATAATCAGCGTCAGAAAACAAGTGGCCCGGCTTGGGGTCAGAGCCAGGAAGTACAGAAAACTTGGGTGGACCAGAAGAAGCCCCTGACGTATGAAGAGATGATGAACAAGACATGCTGTTACCATACCCTGGAGGCCAACAAGCTAGCAAACCACTCCACTCGGCAGTGCAGCTGGTATCAGCGCACATTACAGGAGGGCAGCACGGGGGCTACTCGGTCGAGTGCTCCGGCATCTCGACCCAACATTCCGAGACCTCCCACTCCGGCATCCGGAGCCAACGCGATCCGGATTAATCAACCACACCGAGGACCCCCGCCCCGGACGGTAAATGTGGTGCACACCCGGAACGACAATGGCGCAGGCCCAAGTAATCAACCCGTACATCAGCAAGGCAACTACCGGGAGGCACATCAGAGCTATGTGGTCTTCGTGACCGAGCCCACTGACCGGAAGAGTGTGCGACAGCGCGCCCTGGAAGTGAACACTGTGATTCCGGCGGTGCCCAAGTTCTTGCACTGGTCCGAGATGGAGATCACGTGGAGTCGGAAGGATCATCCCCGGGTTATGCCTAAGTCGGGTGCGTATGCCTTAGTGGTAGACCCAACCTTTGTCGGACCAAGCCTCAACTTCCGCTTCAGTCGGGTTCTGATTGACAATGGCAGCGCCATTAACATCATGTACAAGGATACGATGCTGAAGCTGGGGGTGTCCATGAACACCTTGCTACCCACCGAGACGACCTTTCATGGCATTGTGCCCGGAGTCTCTTGCTCACCCATGGGTAAAATCTGGGTTGAGGTGTTATTCGGAACCCGGGAAAACTGCCGAACCGAGAGCTTGGAATTCGAGGTCGTGGACCTCGAAAGTCCGTACCACGCGCTGATCGGCAGGCCAGCCCTGGCCAAGTTCATGATCTCAACTCACATGGGATACCTGAAGATGAAGATGCCGGGTCCTAACGGCATAATCACCATCTCGGGGGATCACAAGCGCTCCATGGAGTGTGCTTCGGCCGGCTCGTGCTTAGACGAGTCCCTGGTGATAGCTGAGGAAACGAAGAGGATCCAGCAAGTGGTGGCGCTGGCAAAGACCTCCCAACTCGGGATGCCCGGGATGGTGAACCCGGAGCAGAGCGCGTCATTCCAGCCAGCAAAGGAGACAAAGAAGGTGGGGGTTGACCCCAGCAACCCGGAGCGCCAGGTCATCATTGGCAGCAACCTGGACAGCAAATAGGAAGGCGAGCTCGTCGACTTCCTCCGTGAGAATCGGGATGCTTTTGCGTGGTCGAATGACGATCTGCAAGGCGTTCCGAGGGAGTTGGCTGATCACTCTCTGTTTGTTAGACCGGATGCGAAGCCGGTGAAGCAACCGACTAGGCGCCTCTCGGATGAGAGAAGAGCTGCCATCATGGAGCATCTCGCCATACTGCTGGCTGCCGGATTCGTGATGGAAGTGCTGCATCCGGATTGGATATCGAATCCGGTCCTGGTAGAGAAGAAGAAAGATGATCCCCTCCTGCTTAAGGTGTGGCGCATGTGCATCGACTTCACCAACCTCAACAAGGCATGTCCAAAGGACCCGTTTCCACTTCCCCGGATAGATCAAGTGATCGATTCCACGGCCGGGAGTGAGCTTTTGTATTTTTTAGATGCCTATTCGGGTTTCCACCAGATACCCTTGAATCCGGATGATCAATTGAAAACCACTTTTATTACCCCGTATGGGGCTTATTGCTATCGTGTCATGACTTTTGGTTTGAGAAATGCTGGTGCTACATACCAAAGATGCATCCAGAAATGTTTGCATGACCAGATAGGCCGGAATGCCGAGGTCTATTCGATGACATAGTCATAAAAACAAAAGAAAAAGCCTCATTGATCGATGATCTGAGGGAACCATTTAAAAACTTAAGAAGATTCCGGATGAAATTGAACCCGGATATATGCACATTCGGTGTCCCCGCCGGAAAGTTACTCGGTTTCCTCATATCAAGCCGGGGAATTGAAGTCAACCCGGGTAAAATACGTGCTATCGAGAGCATGAAATTGCCGGTACGTCTCAAAGATGTGCAGAAGTTCACTGGTTGTCTAGCATCCATAAGTCGGTTTGTGAGCCGACTAGGTGAGAAGGTCTTTCCCCTGTACCAGTTGATGAAGAAGAGTAAAACATTCGTTTGGACCCCGCAAGCCGATGCGGCGTTCAACGATTTGAAGAGAATGCTCTCAACAGCACCCGAGTTGGCATCCCCATTGCCCAAGGAGCCTATGCTGTTGTACATTGATGCCACTAACCGGGTAGTCAGTGTAGCCATTGTGGTAGAGAGGGAAGAGGGGGACAAGCTGATACAGAGACCGGTGTACTACCTCAGCGAGGTGATCTCGGAATCCAAGCAGAACTACCCGCACTACCAGAAGATGGCATATGGAGTGTACTTGGCTGTGACCAAGATCAAGCACTACTTCTAAGAGCACCCAATCACAGTGGTGTGCGAGGCTCCCCTCGCCGAGATCATCGGCTGCAAAGATGCAAGCGGCCGGGTTGCCAAATGGGCCATCCAGTTGTCTCCATATGCTCCGGCATACGAGAGACGAGATGCCATCAAGTCGCAGGCGCTGCCGGACTTTTTGGTAGACTGGGCCGAGATGCAGTACGAACCTCCGATGCCGGATTACAATTTCTGGAGGATGCATTTCGATGGCTCCAAGGCCAAGATCGGGTTGGGTGCCGGGGTATTTCTCACATCACCGAAACAAGATGTGCTCAAGTATGTGCTGCAAATTCATTTCCGGGCATCTAACAATGTCGCTGAATACGAGGCCTTGGTTCATGGACTGAATGTCGCCAAGGAGATCGGCATCCGCCGGATAGAGTGTTTCGGCGATTCCGACCTCGTGGTGCAGCAGGTGTCGGGGAACTGGGATGCACTGGATGCCAACATGGCCTTGTATCGGTTTCATGTGCAGAAAATATCCGGATTTTTCGAGTGATGCGAGTTCAAGCACATACCCAGAGGAGAAAACGAGGCAGCATATGTGTTGTCCAAGCTAGGATCATCTCGGGATGCCATCCCACTCGGGATCGCTCTCGAACACTTGAGGAAGCCATCTATTCAGCCCTCACCCGAGTCAGATTCTATCTTCATCTCCGAGGAGCCTGGTTCGGAAGCTGTACCCATGGAAGTAGAAGTCGGGAGCATCGCATCGAACCCGGGGACTGCACCACAGTGATCAGAGAGGACAAGAAAGATGATGATGGAGGTGATGTCGGCAGAACCAATGGACATAGATGTTCCCGTGTTCCCGGTTCGAGGGATCCCGGGATGGGCACATCCCATTATGGCTTACATCTTGGAAGGAACCCTCCCGGAGAGCGAAGTGGAAGCCCGGCAGATATTGCGGAGGTCAAAAGCATACACCGTCATCAATCAAGAGCTATACAAGAGGAGTGTCACCGAGGTACTCCAGAGGTGTGTGGAACCGGAAGAAGGCCAAGAGATGCTGCTGGAAATACACCAGGGGGAATGTGGACATCATGCATCATCCCGGACCCTGGTGGCAAAAGTGTTCCGGCATGGGTTCTACTGGCCTACCGCATTACAGCAGGCAGAAGACATTGTCCGTAAGTGTGGAGGATGCCAGAGGTTTGCTCACCGAATACATATGCCGGCATCGGGACTGAAGACAATTCCTATAACTTGGCCATTCACGGTATGGTGTTTGGACATGGTCGGGCAGTTCAAGCCGGCAAGAGGCAATATGACACACATAATGGTCATGGTGGACAAGTTCACCAAGTGGATAGAGGTCAAACCGATCCGAAAGTGTGACGGACACACCGCCGTGCAATTCCTGAAAGACATCATCTTGAGGTACGGACACCCACACAACATCATCACGGATAATGGCACCAATTTTGCCGTGGGGGAATTCGCTCGATGTTGTGCTGAGAAGGGAATCCGGTTGGATGTGGCATCAGTGGCACACCCGGAGGCAAACGGGCAAGTTGAGAGAGAAAATGCATTGGTCTTGGCCGTCATCAAAGCCCGCTTGATCGAACCACTCTTGAGAACTCCGAGATGCTGGATAGAGGAGATACCGGCAGTGTTATGGGGTCTCCGGACCACACTGAATAGATCTACCGGGTATACGCCATTCTTCATGGTATATGGTGCCGAGGCAGTACTCCCGACCGACATACAGTATGATTCCCCGAGAGTGACAATGTTCACCGAGACCGAGGCAAAAGAGGCCCGGGAAGATGATGTTGACTTACTTGAAGAGGCAAGAGAATTGGCATTGTCTCGGTCTGCAATTTATCAGCAAAATCTCCATCGCTATCATAGCCGGAAAGTGCACCCGAGAGTATTCCGAGAAGGAGATCTTGTGCTGAGGCTCATCCAACGCACGACCGGAATGCATAAGCTGTCACCTCCATGAGAGGGACCTTTTGTGATAAGCAGGGCATTGCACAATGATTCTTATTACCTTGTAGATGCACAGGAGGCTAGGAAAGGTGTAATGGACAAATCCGTTGAGGAAACCAAGCGGCCATGGAATGTAGCCCTGCTTCGACCCTTTTACTCGTTAAGGGCGCAGTGTATGTATTTCGATTTTTATCTGTCAATGAAAGTTCGGCACCCCGGGAGGAACCCGGGGACTGCCTCGTTGTGTGCCCCTTTACTTTGTTCCATTTATTTATTGTTCCATGTCGGCAACCCGGGAAGGAACCCGGGGACTGCCTGGTACCTGTTTTTTATGTTATCTATATGTCGGGAAAGTTCCGAGATCGATTCTCAAGTCAAAGTAATGTATGTCATGTGAAATAATCTTGTGACTCGACTGACGAACGCCGAAATGGTAGTCAAGAGCAAAGAGCATCAAATGTGGGGAACACGAAAACGGTCTCGGGGACTCGGAGCAGGAACTTATCCGGCATATTTGTTTTACTAACCCGGTTGTTTTTATGTCGGGAATTCGGCTAACTAGAACTCGGATATTCATAAGTAATGTATGTCGTGCATGGAATTTTGTGACTCGACTGTCGAACGCCGAAATGGTAGACAAGAGCAGAAATTGCAAGTACGGTAAACATGGAAATGAACTCGGGGACTCGTTGCAGAGTAAACCAACATAGCTTGTTTTTACATAACATAGTGCAAAGTACGAATTTAAAAAGTATATATTACAAGTTGCACCCGGCATCCCGGGGATTTAACGGTTCCACACTTAAGTGTTTTTAGGCAGTAGGGGAAGCCGGCTTCTCGGATGCAGCAGCAGAAGGAACAGAGGTGATGATCTCCTCCGCACCAGCAGCAGTACTCGGGGCCTCCGGATGCGCCTCGGCCTGAGAGGCCTCGGGTGGCGATGGAGTAGCAGCGTCCCGGGAGACCACGATCTCGGTGGCGGCACCGGAAGCAGCATCATCTTCCTCTGGGATCTCGGCGTCCACGTCACCGGTTGCACCAGTCTCACCATCGTCTTCGTAATCTGACTCGGAGTCAGAAGTGATGAGGCTTGTGGTGAAGACGCCGATGTCGGCCCAGAAGGCAAGGCGATGGGCAATCTCCTGGCGTTCCCGAATCTTGGTCGGGTCGGTGTACCACGGCGAGATCGTGCGCAGACGCAGGATCGACTGGAGGTCGAGCCCCTCGTACCAGCTGAGCACGTGTGTTAGTGCTTGGTCGGCACCAGCCCGGGCACCAGAGCGCTTCCATGCGTGAAGTCGCTTGCCGGCATCCTGGAGCGCGGCGGCTAGATCACCAACCGAGAGGGTCTCGGTGACACCGGGCCACATCGCACTGTGGGCATGGACAGCCGCACTGAGGAGCTCGGTCCTGATCGACCGAAGAGGCACCATCCGAGCCTTTAGCGCAGTCAGGTGATCTTCAATGTCCCACGCGTCCGAGACCGGACTCTTTCCGGCGCGCTTCTCCCGGACGGCTATGATCGCAAGATTGGCTGCGTCCCGGGAGTGCTCAAAGTGCCCTGTAGAAAGGAGAAGTGTCATTTGGGCAGGCCAGGAGGGGATGTCATAAAGAAAACCGGAAAAAAGAGAACACATTATACTTACGGTCCATATCTCGGTTCAACCCGGTCAGCTCGGAGAGCCAGGTATCTGCCTTTGACTGGAGAAGCGCCAGCTCGGTCTCGGCAAGATGGGCGCGAGCCTCGGATTGATCCAAGGTCTCCTTCTGCTTAATAGACGCCTCCACGAAGCGCGCCTTCATGTCAGTCGCGGCAGATTTGGCCTTCTCGAGCTCGGCACTTAGCCGAACGATCTCGGACTGAGCCGCAGCAAGCGCAGACTTTTGCTCCACCGAGACTTTCCGCGCGGCATCCCGCTCCTCCCGGAGGCGCCCTTCACACTTCTTGGACTGACCAAAGTCAGCAAGAAGTCGGTGGAAGACGCTGCCGCAGTCCTGGATCCAAACAGGGAATGCGATGTCAATCTCGGGAGGGATCCCGGGGACTCGGGGTGTTCCGGGATCCATGTCAATTAAACTACTCGGTAGGAAGGATCTCGGGGACTCGCGTTCAAAGTCTTGTTATTTGTTCTAAAGATTGGAGCCTAGTGGTCTGCTATTCGGTGGAATCTAGAGCACTAAGCACCAATCTCGGGGACTAGTGGGGATGGAGCAGTTAAATTTTGGAAAAGATAAAGGGAACAAACTTACATCGACCACCCGAGTGACGTCCAGCGCGGCCACCTGGAGAGCGTGTAGAGCTTGGGCGCTGCGGCTAGGGCCGGCAGCGTGCAAGTCCTCCACGATCTCCGAGGCATCGGCGGCGATCCAGGCTTTGTTGTACTCTTCGACAACTCGCACGCCGGAAGCGCCAGGCGCGCTCGCAACAACGACCTCCCAGGATCCTGAAGTCTGCAGGGCGGCAGTGGGGATCTCGGCAGGAGGTGGCGGTAATCGCGAAGACTTACCCGTGCTTAGGGCCAAGTCTTGGGCCGAAGATGTCGGAGGGGCAGTAGGTTTGGCGGAAGCTATTTTATGCCCGGCGGCCTTGCTGCGCGATTTCCCGGGAGGAAGGTCAGATTGCCGGGAAGGGGCCGTGGGCTGTTTCGGCGGAGGAGTCTTGCCCGGGGCCTGCCGGGAGGATGCTCCCGGCACGACCTGCTGAGGAGGACTTGTGATGTCTGTTTCAAGTTGGGACACCCTGCGCGGGCTGTCCGGGAGGAAGATGTCTTCGGATACGGCGGTAGCCTGGGCTGGAATCTCGTCCACCACGGGACGAGCCTCCGGAGTCGTGGCGGCAGTTTGCGCGGCACCAGAGGCAGGGTGCTCGCTGTCTTGTACGGAAGTGCGAGCTGGAGAAGGAGCAGCCTGAGGCGGGCTAGGAGTGCGGGATCCCGGAGGTTGGGAACCCGCGGAAGCCGGGGCGTCAAGTGCCGCTCTGAAAAAAGTGTATCAGAAAAGACATCGGGAGAAGCCAAAACCATGTAACTCAAAGCAAAAAGGTCTTACCCGGAATCGACAGTGGGAGGACCTCTCCTTCGGCGTGGAGGCCTCTCGGTCGTTTGCTTGCTCTTCTTGGTGGTGGTGCCGGATGCACCGGCAGGGGTAGTGTCGGAGGCCGCACGCTTGCGGGTCTCGGCGCGCTTCGTCGCGGCCGTGGGTCTCGGAGCCACTGGCGGAGCGCAGTCGAGAGGAAGAGCATCAATCGCGTCAAGTATTTGACAATCAATCTCATCCTCATCATCTGATGAAATGGAAATAGCCTCTGGGGTTGAAGAATTACCCGGAGCAGCAGCACGAGCTAGAGGAATGGCAAGGTGGTCCTCGCCTTCGGGATCCTCTCTCGGCTTCTTATCCGGTGCCGGGATGTTCTCCGTGTACTTGCCACCGGCATGCATCGCGTCCTCCTCGGTCTGCCGCTCGAATAACTGTAGGAACAAGTCATTGCATGACAACCATGTCGGTTTCCAGCAGAATCCGGGTGCAAATGTAAGTTGGCGAAAGACAGACACAAGCACCTGCCACAGTGGTTTTTTCCGGGAACCCCCGACAAGACCCCACTCATAGTCATCCGGCATCTTCGTTCGACCAATAGCTCGAACGTGCCGGGCGACTGCAGCATGGTCCAGCCCAAAAATCCTGGTCCTTGTGGGATCTAACAGCCCGTCCATATGGCACATCTTATGCACTCGGGTCTGTAGGGGGCAGACGCGGCGGATGATAAAGCAGCGCAGGAGGTCATCAGACGTCATTTTCTCCGTCAACACGTTGAGGACGTCATGCATGCATCTGACCTCCTCAGTATCCGGGAGCCGGTTCCAGAGGTCGAATTCGCGGGGAGGACCCATGACGAACTCGGGTAGATTGATGAAGTCCGGGCTCGAGGATCCCGGACCATCTACCGAGACCTCCCGGTTCTTCACGTAGAAGAAGCTCCGCTGCCACTTCCGGCAGGATTCTAGTCCCTGGACTTTGGGGAAGCCGGAGTCGGCGCGAGGAATTATAGTGGCCGCCCCGCAATCGACTAGGTCTTTGACCTTCTTGTCCGGGTTGGGGATGACTTGGCGGCGGAGGATGAACTACTTGGCCTAGAAGTCCAAGAAAGGCCACACGCCGAGATACGCTTCCGCGTAGGTGGTGAAGACCGAGAGCATCATGATAGCGTTGGCTGGGAGATGACGAGGTTGGAGGCTGTAGGTGTCGAGGAAGTCGCGGAAGAAGGGGCTAGCCGGAAGCCCGAACCCCCGCTCAAAATGCGTGAGGAATACAACCTATTCCCCGGGTTCGGGTTCCGGTTGGACCTCGTCCTCCGGGAGTCGACTCTCGACTTCTGGCGGAATCCGGTGCGTCCGGTACAGCCAGTCGAGATCCTCCTGGGTGGTCTCGGACCCATCCTAGCACCCCCGGACACTCTCAAAACCCATGTCGGAGGGACCTGAGGATGTATCCGGGCTATTCTGCAGGCGGAACGGCGGTTAGTCGAGTTAGTCTACCGGGAGCTAAGACTCCGGATCACAAACTCCTAAAAGCGACCGGGTTCCTAGCAAGTAAGATCTACCGTGCTCGAATAAAGTGAAACTTAATCGACGCGAACACACTCGGGCAAGATATGAAGATGGGCTTGTGCGAGTGAAACCTAAAGTATGGAGGGCGCCACCGACAGCGCCGCGCTGCTCGCGCTCGCCGGCGGCGGCACAACCCGTGGATGTGTGGTTGCACGACCAAGAACGGAGCATCCTCATCGTGGTGAAGTTCGCCGGAGCGGGTGGGAAAACTCACCGGAGGAAAAGAGGACGGTGACGAGCGAGAGTAGCGTGGCCCGATGGCGGAGGCGAAAGGCTCCGGCGGCGGACGGCAGCGGCGATGCTTGGGCTCCGAGCGCGACTACGGAGAGCGCGACGACTACATCATGAAGAATTAAGGGATCATCATCATTCATATTCTCTCAAGTCAAGTCAATTGGATTATATTGTCTTAGGATATATCCAATGCTCCTTCTTGCGGTAACTTGTATTTAATTCATATGTACTCATTGAAAGTTACTTGCACCCTTGCATGTGTTTGGTTTTGTACCTTACTAATGTTTTATATGGGTTGTGCACTCTACTTACTTTTGATTGAGTAATCAAGCTTGTGTATGATGGTTTGCACACCATGTATGTTTTTGAGCCTCTTGTCTATTTGCTTTCATCTTAATTGGCTCTTTTAGGGATTTTAATGGACTATCTCATTTTGGGGAGTGATGTGCCTTTTGGTAACTCATTATCCTAAAAATGTGTATGCATGAGGAATACCACTAAGTGGTGATATTTCAATATTATCTACTCTCTTTGTGGTATGTCTTACTCATGAGAAATTCAAATTCTAATGTCCATTAATTATCTATTGTTGGATTTCTTTTGCCTCTTGTTAACAAAGAATGGATTATCACATTATGGGGGAGTAATAAGCTATGTGCATATTACAAGCCTAGAAAATGTGAACATGTGAGGTAGTGTCATCTAGAGTTGTATTGTTAATTATCTTGTTCCTAGGTGGCATGGTACTCAAACAAGTTCCATATTTGCTTAAATGCATTTTGTTCACCCATCTTTTGGTATCTTGTTTGTGAGAGAGTCTCTTGATGCTTAGTATGATCATTGAATATGTGAAGTCATCAAGAATCTCTAGATAAGCATGTTTTTCAATTCTTATATTTTGTCACATGCTTATGTTTTGTGAATATGATCTTGAATACATATATATGTCATGAACCACCGAGAACTATCTATATACAATCATTGTCTTTGACAAGTGATAATTATATTTGTGGTAAATGTATTGATCATATTTTCATTGGCTTTTGTTCATAAATTGTCTTATTGTATCGCCAAGTTTGTTTTGGTCTAACCACCCTTTTGTCATCCTTGCTTCATTTGGATCTTTTTGTTGCTCTACTCATTTTGTGTTGTGCTTTCTTTTGTTAGGACAAGCAAGAATCCCATTGTTGTTCATTTACATTCGAAGCATCAATTCTAAGTAATGCACCATCCTTGAGGGAGCTATCCTACATTGAGTAGAACATCATCCTTTTAATTGTTATCGGGTCTTATTACTTTTCTTGAACTTTGTGCTCAAAAGGATATATGGAAGGTAATGATCCCACTTGTGTGCATTTTGTATTTACATACAAGATCTCAAATAATGCACTAATCATGGGGAAGCTACTCTATACTCTTTAGAACACTATTCTCTAAATTGGTTTGGTATCTTATTGCTCTTCTTGAACATGATTAATGCTTTAACAATATATATGGAGAGTGATGATCTCATTTGTGTGCATTTTGTAATCAAATACAAGATCATAAGTAATGCACTAATCTTGGGGGAGCAATCCTATACGTTGTTGAATATTAGTTATCTTCAATTGGTGTTTGATCCCGATGACATGTCTCTTTGAAAGACAAACATTTTTCGTCTTGGTACTTTGTGCCATCATGAAAATTTTAGAGGGCTTGGTTTATTTGTTGGAACCTTACTCCTCTTTGTGGAGTTGGCTATCTCATCCCACGGTTCTTAGTGTACCTTCTTGGATGAGATGAAACCCTCGAGCATGTTTGCTTGTCTTATTTCTTATGCTCATTGGTTTAGCCTTGACCTTGTTTTCATTTAATATATTTTCATATTGGTTCTCCAATCATGTGTTGGTTTGAGTCTTTGATACAATAAGTGAAGGAGATATGCCCTAGAGGCAAATAAATAAGTAGTATTTATTGTGTTATCTCATAAGTTTATAATAAGGTTTGTGTATTATGCTATAACTGTATTAATTGGAATTGTTAATACACGTGTGATACATAGACAACCAGGTCCCTAGCAAGCCTCTATATGAGCTAGTCCATTGGGCAACAGTTGATCGAGATTCCCGATCAAGGACAATGACGTCGGTTGACAATGGGGTCATCTTGTTAGTAGAATAAGGTGATGGACATACGCAAAGTATTGCAATAAGATCGTATTACGATGTTTGTCATTTGCAATAGTTAAGAGTATGATAGCTTATTCCTTAGACCGTGAGACTGTACTTATTGTTGCTTCGTAGGAGTGCTTTGAGAGCATCCAACGTTGTGTCTTATATAGCATGACAATAACGGTGTCCATCTTGGGTATTCCGAAAGAGCATCGAGACGTAAGGATCAAGAGCGGGATTTGTTCATTCTTGTAATGGAAAGATACTCTGGACCCACTCGGTGATATTGCATCTATATAGCTGCGCAGCTTATGACTAGGTCATGGAGATGTAATATCACAAACGAGTTAATAACCTTCGTCGGTAACGAGATACAGCAAAGGCATCAATGTGTCTACGATCATATCTCGGACAAGGTAGTATCGCAGAGACAAAGGGAATGAATATCATATTTATGGTTCAACGACGATATTCGTGGAATGCACAGGGGTCGTTATATATTTCCAGGTATCCCTGACGATCATTGGTGAGCGGAGTGTCTCAACCATGTCTGGAGTATTCCCGAACCGTAGCGTAACAAACTTAAGGTCTTAGCGACGCTAGGAGATAGGTTCTGGAATTTTATAGGTTTTTATTGGAGAGAGAGAAATGATCCGGAAAGAGTTCCGGTGGTCCGGAAGGAGTTCCGGAGAGGTGTGGAATGGTTCCGGGAATGTCCGAAAGTTGTTCGGGTGGTTCCGAAATAGTTTCGGAGTCATGGGATATTGAATTATATATAAATATATTAATTATGAATTAATGGGATTTTTATATTAATTTAATATTAATTAAATAAAGGAAAAAGGGGGCTCCCACCTAAATGGGCCCTAAGAGGGCCCAAGAGGGGGAACCGCACCCCACAAGGAAAGGGAAGGCTGGGCCTCCTAGTCCAACTCGGACTAGGAGTTGGAGGGCCCATTGGGGGTTCGGCCGAACCCCCCCTCCCCTCTCCTCCTTTAGTCCCACATGGGGGAGCCAAGGGGGTTGGCACACCCCCTTCCCCCTTTATATAGCAAGGCATATTAATTGATTTAAATACACAGGAAATTCAATTAATTCCCAATTTCTCTCTCGATCTCGTGGTTCCCAAGTTGGAGCCGCGCCGAGCTGAGGAAGGGGGTCTCTCTCCACCTAAGCCATACAGCAGAGCGCCGTTGCTCCGCGGGATTCCAGATAAGATCTACTCCTGCGATTTCAGCTGGATCTGAATGACCGGGAGTCGTCGCTAGGCTTCTTATGTTTGCGAGTGCTCGGAGGCTACTCTATTGAGGAGCTTGGGCGACGTGGTCTCGCCCCCTGCAGCCGCCGCGCCTTCCCCCTCTGCTGCCGGCGCACCAGCCCTGGTGCTGGCGCTCTGCCTTCTTCCGCCCGACGCCCGTCGACGCAGATCATCATCGACACCCCGGCGTCATCGACTCCGACATCGCGGCAAGTTCTCCGCGACCTCGAGGTCGTCTACGTACGACTTCATCGTCAACGCTTGTGCGGGAGCGTAATCCCCGCTATCGGTCTACATGGAGGTAATGTAACCCGTTCCGCCACCGTTATCGCATGTACTAGATAGATAGATCCTGGCTAGTTAGGGTTTCGATCGCTAGAAAATTATTGTTTTCTGCACCGTAACCCCATCAGTGGTATCAGAGCCGATCTATGCGTAGTACTGCTGGTACGGTTAGAACTCATGTTGAATGAGGGCGTCTTTCTTATATTTGCTACCCTCTAGCGTGCACTTGCGATGCCTTCGGTATTGAGTTGATGAAGCGGCCCGGACCGACTTTACGCGTACGCTTACGCGAGACTGGTTCCACTACTGACATACGGCTTGCACCGTATCTGTGGCTGGCGGGTGTCTGTTTCTCTCTCTCTAGTCGGCAAAGCATTTTCAATGGAGGGCCCGAAAGGGATGCTTAAACATGCAATTATACGATCGACGTTGTGGTACAAAGTTCGTAGGTAGGGAAGTGATTCTCTTACGAATAAGCCTATATGCCACGTAAAACTTGCAAAACTAAATAAAGCTAGAGGCGTCTAACTTTGTTTTGCAGAGGCGTTATTTTATGTGACATGGTTACGGTAAGTTTTGATATTACTCGTACTGTCGAAGGCAATGGAGGGCTCTGTAGACTCGGAGCCATGCCGGGGCGCCGGGAGGCCAGGCACATGGCGCCATGAAGGTCCAGGCGCATCGACCATGTCACATCGCACTTCATTGCATCATTATTGTGTGCTGTTGTGTGTGCATCCTATTGATTGCTTATATGCTAGATATACAACGGTAGCATCATAAATAGGATGATCCCTAACAAATACCAAAATTGTGTTCTCCCTCGTTGCGCACCACCAAGAAAGTTCTACGTTATGAGGCAGGCCGTGATGATCGGGTGTCACACATCTCGTCGTTCGCATACAGTGGGTGTAAGCCATGTTGCACGCGCAGGGTCTTCGAGGTTTGATTGGCGAGCCTAGCATACTCAGAGGTATGGCCTCGGAACACGGGAAGATCGAAAGATCGAGCACGAGTCATAGAGTTGTTATGATCGACATTTTATGTCCACCTTTGAAGTTGTGCTGCCGGCCGTGATGATCGGGGGTAGTATGGTGGATGAGGGTCGTGTCATCGCCATTATTATTTTAGGGATAATAATCTTGGTGAGGTGTGTTTTTGATAATGTGATTATAGAACTAAAACTCACCTACATATTATAAACTTAACCTTACCCCTTTTGCGATCACATCTGTAGACTACACAACTATACTTCGGTTACTTCCTCAAGAGCCCGGATGCTACATTAGAAGCCGACGGGTCCAACTTCATCAGATGGTACAGGGGTTTTAGAAACATTCTCGAACACAACAACATTCTATATGTTCTCGATGAACCATTAGGAGAAGACCAGGAGATTCTGCAAGCGAGGAGGAAGAAGATGATTTCCGTAGGCGTCGAGACATATTCATTGAAGTGGAGATCACCATGACCGTATGCCTGGCACCCGAGTTGAAAGAGATGTTTCGACGCAAGGAGCCAAGCGTCATGATGGATGCGATAAAGACGCACTTCGGGGATGAATTAAAACGTGAGCAATTCAGGCAGCTTAGAATGTTCCAGACCGTTCACATGGAGGAGCATACCTGTCTGATGACACATTTGAAGAGATTGTATGACATCTACTTCCAGCTGACGATGGTCTTCGATTACTGGATGGCAGATTCTTGTGCCATTCGGACTGTCCTGATATCTCTACCTCCTACCTATGAGAAGCATGTGCGCAAGTACATTTTGAAAGCCGACGATATGAACTTCTACACGTTCGTACGTGAGTTCCAGTCTCTGAAAGTTGATTCCATCGAAGGAGAGATCTTCGATGCTACAGGTATATATTTGATATATGCAGAATTATGAATTCGCCCATGGTATATGATGAAATGTTTGATAATTGCTCTATTTGTGAAACAGGTCCTGATTATCACATATATGCGGCGCAGTTTGATGTGACCTGGCGCTGAAGCTGGTAGTCAAGGAGTTGATGGCCTTTTGGTGTTCACGTCCTCAAGATATCATAGTTATCATTAATAGTTTTTGATACGATCTTTTGTAATAGTGAGCGAGTGTGTGTGTCTTGATTGTTGCAAGACAAAGTTATTAATGTAATAAGACAAGATCAGTTGTTTTATGTTATGGAACAAGTCAATTGTTTTATCTTATGAATAAAGTTTCCACATCTCAGTTACATTGATTGTATGATAAGTATTCATAATTGTAGATATGATAAAATAGCTTGTCCCATGAGCAAAGGTTCTACTGCTAGAACAAACACCGTCGAGTTTAGTCATAAAAGCAATGAAACAAGTAATGGATGTTTTGGTCCATTTAAATATTTCAAGTGCTGAGTTGATTAAGCTTGAAATCAAGTATTGAAGTTGCAATACTAGCGGAAATTAATTGAGTGTCATTTTTAAAATGATTAATTAATGGTGTTTATTGTTTGATCCGAATTCCTCCATGACTTTGGCAAAAAGGAGTGTTTGCCCGATAAATTGGGG
Source organism: Poa annua (assembly GCA_026929855.1). Classification (NCBI taxonomy): domain Eukaryota; kingdom Viridiplantae; phylum Streptophyta; class Magnoliopsida; order Poales; family Poaceae; genus Poa; species Poa annua. The sequence continues at coordinate 89,175,939 of CM049430.1, forward strand.
AGTCTGAGATTAATTTGATAAAAGATCAAATGGGGTTTTTCAGAAGAAAGATTAGTGAACATTGTATTCACAGAATTCGATCAAAGGACAGTATTTTTGAATTATGTTTTCAACACAAGAGACTTGTGGAAATTTGCTTCGCAAAATTATAATGTCATATATAGTGATATGTGGGGAATTATAATCATGCTCTATTTTAAATAAAGTGTGGCCTGTCAGAATCAGTCTTAGAATCTCCTAATACGTTCGAAACATTATAGTCGATATCCACTTTAGAAAATAGATATTTTTCTCAACAAGAATTCATAGGATTGACAGTAGTGTCGACATGTATATGATTATACGATAATTCGGAATATACATGAGTGGTTCTTTGTAGATTGCTCGCATTGGACGAGAGTGTATTCCAGAATCAATTAGAAACAAAGTTCAGTTTGTTGTCTATGTAATTCCGAGAAAAGATGATTTTTCGAATTATGGTTTATGGATTGGAATTAGAAGTTTGGAATAAAGTGTCAGACCTATGTTGAAAGGTGTTCCAAAGAGTATATGTCTGCTAATGAAAGTTTAGTGATTAAGAGTGAGGGAGACTAGAAAATTGTTTTCTGCTTGCAATCCTCTTCATAAAGATCATAATATTTTCATGAAAGAAACTTCTAAATAAAGTGATGTTATATTTAATATTGCTGTCGGGTCACAGCACTGTATTAAGTGTTGCAGATCTTGTTGACAGATCAAGGTGCACTTTATGAATACAAAGAAAGTTGAGAAAGTATCGGAATACGAACCAAGGCTCTTCAGCCTGGAAATCCAAGTTACATTTAAAAGGATTAAGAGAGTAATTGTTGCTGCAATTCTTATTAGAGGAATAAGATTGTTTAATCGTCATATAAAGTGTTATATGGAAATGTGACTATAAGAAAGACGCGGGAGCATGTCTTGTCAAGAAATGTGTCTTGGACAAGATCAAATTTGTTGACTACATTTATGTAGACATGCTTGAAGTCTGAGGGATTTGTATTAATGTAATACTATAGTTTGTATTAAATTCGAATTGATGATAGATCAATGATTTTGGTTTGACCAAAATGTCGAATTAAGTGGGAGTCATAGTTAGTTTACTCAGGTGGAATATGTGAGGGACATGTTTTTGAGTGGGAGCTCAGGAACTCAAATATGTGGATAACACGTTTTTGAGTGGGAGCGCGTGTTGTCAAATATGTGGAGACATAATTTGAGTGGGAGTCGAATTCATCTTGTGTAGCTGACACATTGTGAAACTGTATCAATAGAATAGGATGAAGTTGTGAAACTATTTTAAAAGCTAGTGTCTATTTGGAAATAGAACGGGAATTATAAATAGTTAGTCGAGTTATTTTGGATTATATCTGAGGAGTCAGAATAGAATTAAAAGGATGATCCTTTGGAATCCAATTGATCATTAAGAGTAATGATGCATGAAAGTAATGGTTGTATGACATGTGGGTCTATTATGTAATATTAGACATCATACAGAAACCATATTATCTGCTCGATGAAATATAACCGATGTTCTTGGAATAAGAGCAGTTATGAAAGTAAATTTGGAATTTACTGGAAGTAGAAGTGCGTTAGTTAAGGGATTGACATTTGAATGTCAAGTTTTCTACATTGGTGTGAAAGTATGTAGATATCGCGAGTTTGTAATTGTTACAAGGGGCTCTGCATGGCTGAGTGTGTTTTTCGGGGCAGTTATCTGGTTAGTATAATCAGAGTAAGCGCAGGGAAGCAGAAGTCTCACTTAGTTACGGTATTTGCATATATGTTAGACAACATGGTGATATCAAGCAAGTTGATGCCAGTGAATCGCAAAAGCATGTACAATCATGGATTGTGCAGTAACACTTTTCCACGAGCAAGCATTATCAAATGATTCTTATTTGATAAGGGATTCTGATAAAGTAAAATGCAGCTAGTTTATTTGTACTCTAGTGCAAGTGGGAGACTGAAGGAGATATGCCCTAGAGGCAAATAAATAAGTAGTATTTACTGTGTTATCTCATAAGTTTATAATAAGGTTTGTGTATTATGCTATAACTGTATTAATCGGAATTGTTAATACACGTGTGATACATAGACAACCAGGTCCCTAGCAAGCCTCTATATGAGCTAGTCCATTGGGCAACAGTTGATCGAGATTCCCGATCAAGGACAATGACGTCGGTTGACAATGGGGTCATCTTGTTAGTAGAATAAGGTGATGGACATACGCAAAGTATTGCAATAAGATCGTATTACGATGTTTGTCATTTGCAATAGTTAAGAGTATGATAGCTTATTCCTTAGACCGTGAGACCGTACTTATTGTTGCTTCGTAGGAGTGCTTTGAGAGCATCAAACGTTGTGTCTTATATAGCATGACAATAACGGTGTCCATCTTGGGTATTCCGAAAGAGCATCGAGACGTAAGGATCAAGAGCGGGATTTGTTCATTCTTGTAATGGAAAGATACTCTGGACCCACTCGGTGATATTGCATCTATATAGCTGCGCAGCTTATGACTAGGTCATGGAGATGTAATATCACAGACGAGTTAATAACCTTCGTCGGTAACGAGATACAGCAAAGGCATCAATGTGTCTACGATCATATCTCGGACAAGGTAGTATCGCAGAGACAAAGGGAATGAATATCATATTTATGGTTCAACGACGATATTCGTGGAATGCACAGGGGTCGTCATATATTTCCAGGTATCCCTGACGATCATTGGTGAGCGGAGTGTCTCAACCATGTCTGGAGTATTCCCGAACCGTAGCGTAACAAACTTAAGGTCTTAGCGACGCTAGGAGATAGGTTCTGGAATTTTATAGGTTTTTATTGGAGAGAGAGAAATGATCCGGAAAGAGTTCCGGTGGTCCGGAAGGAGTTCCGGAGAGGTGTGGAATGGTTCCGGGAATGTACGAAAGTTGTTCGGGTGGTTCCGAAATAGTTTCGGAGTCATGGGATATTAAATTATATATAAATATATTAATTATGAATTAATGAGATTTTTATATTAATTTAATATTAATTAAATAAAGGAAAAAGGGGGCTCCCACCTAAATGGGCCCTAAGAGGGCCCAAGAGGGGGAACCGCACCCCACAAGGAAGGGGAAGGCTGGGCCTCCTAGTCCAACTCGGACTAGGAGTTGGAGGGCCCATGGGGGGTTCGGCCAAACCCCCCCCCCCTCCCCTCTCCTCCTTTAGTCCCACATGGGGGAGCCAAGGGGGTTGGCAGACCCCTTCCCCCTTTATATAGTAAGGCATATTAATTGATTTAAATACACAGGAAATTCACTCAAGGTTCCCAAGTTGGAGCCGCGCCGAGCTGAGGAAGGGGGTCTCTCTCCACCTAAGCCATACCGCAGAGCGTCGTTGCTCTGCGGGATTCCAGATAAGATCTACTCCTGCGATTTCAGCTGGATCTGAATGACCGGGAGTCGTCGCTAGGCTCCGTATGTTTGCGAGTGCTCGGAGGCTACTCTATTGAGGAGCTTGGGCGACGTCGTCTCGCCCCCTGCAGCCGCCGCGCCTTCCCCCTCTGCTGCCGGCGCACCAGCCCTGGTGCTGGCGCTCTGCCTTCTTCCGCCCGACGCCCGTCGACGCAGATCATCATCGACACCCCGGCGTCATCGACTCCGACATCGCGGCAAGTTCTCCGCGACCTCAAGGTCGGCTACGTACGACTTCATCGTCAACGCTTGTGCGGGAGCGTAATCCCCGCTATCGGTCTACATGGAGGTAATGTAACCCGTTCCGCCACCGTTATCGCATGTACTAGATAGATAGATCCTGGCTAGTTAGGGTTTCGATCGCTAGAAAATTATTGTTTTCTGCACCGTAACCCCATCAATAAGGACAAATCCTTCTCTTGCCACATTGTTGTGTAGCTTCTTGATTTAATTGGTGTTTTGTCCAAATTGTATCTTGTTTGGTTCTTGAAAGTTTTGTGCATGCATAGTTACTATATGTATATCTTATGGCGTGCTTACTTTCGTTGATCCAATATATAGGATAAACTCCATCAAATTCTAACTGGCTAAGATGTGCATTAAATTCTATTTCATATCAATATGCACATATTTATGTGGAGTTTGTCCTATGTATTGTAGTTGGTCTAACTACTTTGGACCCAATTAGTTGGGGTACCATTGTATACTTGATTTGTTTTAGGTACATGGGAGATGCATTGGAAGCTTGCCTCTTTTTAAAGAAGACGTCTTCACCATGTGCTTCTTGGAGCCAAGCTTGGATGATTGTGAACTCTCATCTTCTACACCGTTCATTCTATCTCGGTAACAAGTATCTAACTCATGCATATACTTCTAGCTCTCAACCTTGTGTAGGTTGTTCTTTGGCATGAGTTTCTCTAAGTTGCATTTGATATGGTTTTGCAAAGTGTCTTTCAAAATATCTTCATCGCTAATGTGAGTAAGCCGGGATGATTACACATCAAGGGGTACATAATCATCTTCATGATTCACCGATCCCCAGTATGTTAATCTAGCAATTTCATTGCAAAATCTCTCATGTGCAATATGGATGAATTTTCAAAATCATTTGCCGCTTGAGAGAGTGTTTACAATTCTCAAAGCATCTCAACTATCACTTATTATTTTTGGTATTTGAGATACTTTGAAGAGTGTGTGTTGGAAGTCTTCCTAAAAATTTAGCTTTGTGCTATGGGTCTAGGCAAAATTCTTATTGGTTTATTTTGACTTCCAAGTGAATATCATGTTCTTTACCTAGTACCTATTTTTTGTGTGCATGTTTCTTTATGGACTTAGTGCCTACTTGGAAACTTATATACATGAGATTAGGTACATCTTTAATTGATATTCAAATCTTTATTGATCACCTTTATTGCTCTCTAGATCATTTGGTGATCTCTAAAAGGCACAAGCTTTGCATTTGATTTGGTATCCTCTTGCCTTTTAATAAGCTTGTGAAACTATTTGATGTGTTTTCTTTGGTGTGCTTGTATGCGAAATACATGATATGCACTATGTGCCACATACCTTGAAAGACTATGGGGATACCTAGGCTCATCCTTCTTAGTCTCCTAACATGTGTGTCGGGGGGCTGCCCCCCGGGTAGGGCAGATCCCGGCACAATTCTGCAGTACCACAACAGTGTTTGACCTTTGAAGAGTGCAAGGCTCGTCTTTTGGTGCGTCGTGGGGGCAACTTGACCTTTCGGGCCAGAATAAGACACCAGGTGCCTGTTGGGGGCTCGCAGGGGTCAGCCGTGTGAGCTATAAATAGCCACCCCGAGCCCTCAGAACAGCACAAGCATCAGCGGGTGGTTCCTCTAAGAACTAGATTCTCGAAGATGTCTTTGCTGGCAGGCTAAGACATCTTCGGGAGGCTAGGCCTAGAGATACGCATCCTAAGAGGAACTCGGGTGCATCCGGGAGAGACCTCGGACCTCGTGGCTCCAAATAGACCTCTGGTAGGAGAAGTACCCGGAGGTACCGGATAGGCAACCCGGGTACGGGCTAACCGGAGTGTTTATCTCGGTCCTAGTAGGTTTCTTTATATGTGCAGGGAGGACTCGCAAGGTCAAACAAGGAGGTGACCGGCATGAGGGATGCCGGTAGGCCGTCAACGGTCTGGAGCAGGCTTTTCCGTCTGGCACGGGGGGAAGTCCCATTCCCCCTGACACGGAAGCGTTGTCACCTCCCGTCTGGCACGGGAGCGTGTCGGCCGGTACGGTGGCGGTACGACAAGACCGGACATGCCTAGCCCGGCAATCCGGAAAAGGCTACTCGGCATGGGCGAAGACATGTCCGATCTCTGACAGGGGGACAATGATGTTCCAGGACGGCGCCTGCCGCCCTTGCCGGAATGATGACGAAGGGGCTACGCCGGATAGCACGGCGGCTAGGTCGCACTAGCCGGTGTCGACATAACCGTTAGGCCTGTCTGGTGGGGCCAAGCCGGATTAGGGTTTCCGGCCCTCCTGGCCGGAACTCTATAAAAGGCGCCATAACTGCTCCTGCGGGAGAGAGACCAACTTGGGAGCCAAGACCTTAGTCTCATTTACTCCTAGAGCATTTACTCTTCCCTTTCTCTAGTTCATCTTGTTCTTCGTGTTCATCACCGCAAGAGCTTCAAGAGCGGGTTGTAGATCTTATTCCACACTAATATTGAGAGGAAAGGCAGGAGTAGGGGTGTTACCTCCCCACGAGGGCCCTGAACCTGGGTACATCGTGTGTGTGTTCTTTGCCTTCGTGCATTTCTTCGTGTTTGCTAGATCTTTCCCCTTGCACTTTGAGCTTGTTTGGTGTTCCTCGGAGATCTCAGTCTAACCGGGACCCTCCCCCGTGTGAGCTCGTCAGCTCGCTATCCCTCCCCGGATCCACCAACGTCCATTAGCCCCACAAATTAGCCATCCTATGGCATCTGCCGTGACACCACCACGACAATGTGTTTCCATATTACATCCATCCTTTCTCGTTTGAGCAAGTCTTTAATTGTCTCGTTTCTTTTCGTTTGCTCAACATTTGTTTGTTGCAAAGTGCGTTCTTTCTTTTTCCGTCTATGCACTCTTGCACTTGTTGTTCAAATTAATTTAGGAAGGAACGAGGATTCCATGTTGCGCAACCTATATTGAATTACAAATTCTTAATTGTGCATGTACCTTGGGGAGTTCCATCTTGATTCATTTGAACACTTGATTGCTTTTATCATAACATCTTCTTGTGTCCAATTGATTTTTGGATCCTTTGATTGCATCTTTCGTGTTGCAATTGGTATCTTTCTATTTTATTTTTTGATTGATATATTTTCTTTTGCATTCCTTAAATCCTCAATATAATTTGATCCCCTCCATGTATTCGTTATTGGATATATGCATTTGATTTCACTCATATCATGAGAAATACATAATTTATGGGGAAGCTCTTATTATAGTGGCCTTCTAGATTTTTCTCCCATTCCGACAATGGATGCCAATGGGGGAGAGATTTAGAGGGTTTTAAGGGATTTAGTTCTTTTCTCTTGCCACCTTGATTTGCTTAGCGTGTTGCATGGTTGTTTTTAATTCCTTATATAAACCCTCGTAAAAGGGATTGTCATCAATTACCAAAATGGGGGAGATTGAAAGGGCATGTGCCCTCATGTATGGTTTTAGTAATTAATGACAATCCCTGTAGACTAATGTGTGTTTTGAGCATATTGCAAGTATGGCTTCAAGTTGTCAAGGCATCACTTATATGAAGAAAGATGGTATCTTCCATGGGCTTGCAACAAGAAGATCCATTAATTTAGCTCATGGAGGATGATGTCATGCCATGATCGTCATCATGGTTGACAAGTGCAAGACCAAGGGAAGCATGTCGGAGACATGAAGACGAAGCTAAGCGAGACTCTCCCATAATGGAGTATGGGGGAGTATATGGGGGAGTCTTCATGAAGCATGTGCTAGCAAGCGCAATCAAGAAAGGTGGTCCACTTGAAGAGATCAATATCGTCATCATCTAGCTCAAGTGGAATGCTCAAGGCAAAGGTATGATCTTGATAGGACTATAGGATAGATAGGCGTACTATCAAGAGGGGCTCTCGAGTGAGTAACTTGATCGAATCTTTATGGAGAGCTCAAACATTTGCATACTTAGCATATCATCTTTCTTGTTTCTTATTTGTCTTTTCTCCCTGTGATGTTTTGAAGCTTGTTGTGATCTTCATAACAAGCTCAAGTTCATCAAAAACAAAGTTCGTTTGAAAAGCTTCTTGGTTTTTGATATTGGAGGTTTTACCGGTTGTTCCTTTTTCGAGAGGTTTTATGTTTCCCCATTTGGTTTTAACCTCCCATCTTAAACTATGATGTTTCTCTTCATTATCTTGTACAGTTCTTCGTTGTGATTACAACGAGCCAAAAATCATCGAAAACGGAGTTCAGATGGTCAAGATATTGTCGTTTTCGTGTTGGTATTTCTGCAGTTTTCGGGTGCTCGGAAATCTCCGAACCGGGCTCGGAGATTTCCGAATCGGGCGGATTTCAGTACTGATGTCGCCCAGAAAAGTTCGTACATCTTTCCGGAAATCTCCGGGGGTCGAAAATCTCCGGCCCTAGGCCTGAAATCTCCGGTCTGAGCTGCTGTAACGGCTAGATTTGTGGGAGGGGTATAAATACCCCTCCCCTTCTTCTTCCTTGAGAGTGCACGACTTTCCCCTCTCTCTCTTTCCATTGTTGACCTTGGGAAAGCTTGCCCCCTCTCAAATCCTCCCATGATTCTTGCATATCTTTGAGGGAAAAGTGAGAGGAGATCTAGATCTACAATTCTACCAATCCATCTCTCCTCTAAGTGAGGAGAACATAGTGGATCTAGATCTTTGAGTTCCTTTGTGATTTTCCCCCTTTGTTCTTGCTCTCTCTTATCCCCCCATAAGCATTAGTTGCTTGTGGTGGGATTTGGGAGTGTAGAATTTGTCTCCTTTGTGGTTTCTTGGTTCTTCCTCTCTTGTTCCCCCATAAGCATTTGTTGCTTTGTTGGAATTTGAGAGTGAAGGACTTGAGCATTTCGTGTGTTCTTGCCATTGCATCTTGCATCGGTTTGAGCCCTCCACGAGGATTCTTGGTGGTGAAATTCGTTAGCTTGTTACTCTTGGGTCTTGGACCCTAGACGCCTTAGTGGACGCCTTTGTGGCATAGGAACTTCTGTGGTCAAGGCCTTTGTGGCTAGTTGGGACCTTTGTGGTCAAGACCTCTTGTGGTCATTTGGGAGCCCCCAATTCGGTTGTGGGTGTGTGCCCCAAGGTTGTTGTGCGGGATTGTTCTCCGCCCCAAAGGAGTTCATAGTGGAAGGTGGCCTCGGACCTTTGTGGTCGAGTCAATCGGAGAAGAAGGTGAGGCCTTTGTGGCGTTGAGCAAACCTGTTGTGGTTGCTCACACCTCTCCAATGAGACGTACACCTTTTATGTTGGAACTCGGGAATACGTCATCGTCTCCGCGTGCCTGGGTTATCCCTATACCCGAGCTCTTTACTTATGCACTTTACTTTGTGATAGCCATCGTGCTTGAAGTCCTTTACCTTGCTATCCCTTTGTTGTTTGTCTTGCATAGCATAAGTTGTTGGTGCACATAGGCGAACCTAGTATATTTAGGTTGTGTCATTGATAAGTTAAACACTAAGTTTTATTCCGCATTTATTAAGCCTAAATGGTAAAAAGTGTTCCTCGCCTATTCACCCCCCCTCTAGGCGACGTCTTTCCTTTCAGCGATGGCGCGGGCTTCATCCAGGATGTCCATGCTGTCTTCGAGCGCCTCTTCTGCATCTGACTCGTCGTAGGCGACCACCCGTTGTGCGTCAAACTTGATGTCGTAGGGCAGTACCGCTTCTGCACCGTACACCATGAAGAATGGAGTGTACTGGGTGGATCTGTTAGGCGTGGTTCGCAAGCTCCATAGGACTGATGGCAGTTCTTCCACCCATGCGCCTGATGCGCGTCTCATCGGTACCCGCATGCGCTTCTTGATGCCGCTGCAGACTAGGCCGTTGGCTTTCTTGACTTGCCCGTTGGATTGCGGGTGCGAAACAGACGCGTAGTTTAGCTTGATTCCTTGATCTGAGCAGAAGTCTTTGAATTCCTCGGCTGTGAAGTTCGATGTAACATCCCAATTCTCAGAAAAATTTAAAACTTTGCATCCATGCATCATCATCATTAAACTTGTCATTTAAATCACATAGAATTTAAATTAAATCATTATATATGTTTTTAATTGATTTTATGTCCGTAAAATTGTTATTTGAATTTATAATAATATTACTTTTTATTCTATTTTAACTTTAGACAAAAATAATATCAAAAAGATCTATTTTTAATAAGCTTTTCAAATTATTTTGTTAGGAATTTTTCTGAGAAGTTTTGATATAGTTTTGAAATTGTTTTATTCTCAAAAGATTTTAAAATAGAAAAATGAATTATAAAAAAGAAAAATCGAGCCGGGCCAGCAAGTGGGCCGAAGCCCACAAGCTATCTACCGCGCGCGCAGCACCGCAGCCCGCCAGCAGCCCGTCCCGCCCACGCGCGCGCGCTCTCTCTCTCTGGCTTGTGGGCCCCACCTGTCATCCCTTCCACGGCAACGATGCGCCCCCGAATCACGCCCGCGACGACGCCGAGAAACGGCCGAATAATTTTGATTCATTGGGGAGGATTCATTGCTCCATTTATATCACCGATTCTTGCTATAAGAACCCCTCGATCACCTCTCCCATTTGCGCCAAACCCTAGCACCCGAGAGCCACGAGGCTGCCCGCACAAGACCTCGACTTTCCGCCGTTACCGCCGGTAAAACTCGCACCGTGTGCTCAACTCCGGCCACCCCAGACCTTCTCTCCTCTCCCCTTCGTTTTGTTTCATCCTTGCGCATCTTTGTGACACGATTTTGCATTCTGTCTCGCAGCGTGTCGTCGTAACGGTGCACTAACGAAGCAACCCGCCGCCGCGCACAACTCCGGCGAGCAATCCCAGGAAGCAAAGGACGCCCCAGCCCCCACGACCTCGCCATCGTCTCCGCGTCGACCTCCTCTGCGTTATGGTATGCTCCGTTCGTTCCATAGCGCACTAGATCTTGTAGAACGTCCGTCGCTGGCCCGCCGCCGCCGCGGGAGTCACCTCCAGCTAGGTTTCCGGCGACAGCGCCGCTCGTTTCTGGTCGATTGGATCTGGACCGTTAGATCTCCCGTGCACGGCTAGGATTAGATCACTTAAAAACGAAGCGGTACGCTTGCGTGGCACGCACAGTCAGCGCCGCGTCAGCGCACAGTCAGCACCACATCAGCGCCACGTCAGATATTATTTTTCTACGAATTTCTTAAAATCATTTTATTTGGCAGTTTTGCAGAAAACACCATGCGTACTATTTTTATCATTACTTTTTATCTGTTTATCCAAATTTAAATATTTTTATATATTTGGAATCCTTAGAACCAGTAGAATCTTTTGGCTTCATTAGTTTTCTGGTTTGACACATTCAATATTTTCAAATATTTTTTAGAGTAGTTTAAATGTTTTTGACATAACTTTATTTAGAAAAATTATTTTTGAGTAAATCAAATTGCTAAAAACTTGTTTAGATGCCCTCTGCCCAAATGTCCTTTTTACAAAATTTGATTTTGAAATTTTATCTAAGGAAGCTAAAACTCTTGATGTCACCCTTTATTCATGTCCAAATAAATGAAAACAAATTAAAAAGAATTTATTCATGCATACATCACAAACATCCAAATAGATACATATATTCGTTTCTTGACAAATAAATAAATTATTGCATCTCATACATAGCATATATTTTTCTTTGTATGAACATATTGCTTGTGTGTTTATGTGTGGTTCTTTATTTTTTTTGTTAGACTATTCGGAGGGAAACGAAAATCTTTGCAATTGTAACTGCTGCACTCCCGGTTGCCAAGGCAAGTGGCACACCCCCATAAAAGTCCTATTATTTTCTATGCATGAGTAGATTATTTTTCTATAAGCATGTGTAGGATAGTATTGCTATGCAAGCCATGTTTAGACTTCCTTATTCCTGTGTCTAGGTTCTTATGAAAATACTTAGTAGAATTGTGATGCTATGCAAAACTGTTTTTGATGAAATGTTAAATTCTACTAAGTTATAATCAAACACCTGGGTGGAATTGGTTGCTTGGTTGTATGAGTTCAGTGTTGTCCCCAGGGGATTTACCTGTGGAATATTCACTTGTGGATGGCCACCCAGGAACAAAGGGATCTGAAGAACTCCGAGTGAAGATTGCTTCCCGTGCAGCCATTGTCAATATAGGCTCTGGCTTGATCAACTAAGCTGTGTGGACTCGCCCCGGCCTGACAGGTGGAGGTAGTGGTTTGTAGGTGGAGCGCGTCAGGCCAGAGTGGGAGGGAAAATGCTTCTGAAAGATCTCGTCTCATTCCTCTCCTTTCCTTATCACTATAAGCGTGTAAAGGATATTTGGGTTGAATGGGTACAATGGTGAACATGCACAACCTCTGCAGAGTTAAAAATCTAAGTACTTAGCCGTGTCCCCAGAAACGGACAATTGAGCAGCTGAACGAGGACGTCAACGGAAGATTCCACCATTCCAACTTTTAAATTAAAACTTGAAGGGAGAACCAGGGTAGAATGAGACTATGGCTTTCATACCGTATTTGTCTCAACGAGGTAAAGTTGTTTCAAAAGTTAGGGAAAAACTTGCTTTCTGCAAAATAGCCTTGAGCTCCACCAGCCAAATAAGCATATAGGTCATAGAGTTATTCCTCTAAGGGTCCACCATAGTGTCACTTGCCAGTTCCATTTTTAATGGTTCTGACCCATGTTGTTGCAATATATATCTTAATGCAGACTGTTCTGATGATGAGTGAGAATTTTACTAAGGGTTTCGAGTCTTCAACCAACATGCTCGCCTGTGGCACATGATGATGATTGGGGACTCCATGAAGAATAATTTTCCGTTGTTTACTCTGTTCACTGCTAGCTTGATGCTATGCAAATTTGTAATGAATATTTTCTAAGTCTGGATCAGCGTTGTAATAAATTGATACTTTGTTGTGATATTACATCGAAACTGTGTGTGCAAACGAATCGATCCAGGGATTTACACTATACACAGGTATCTGCCATATTTTAAGTGCATGTACACTACAGATGGTATCAGACCACTGTGTTGCCTGTAGGTTCGAGCCCTTAGGATTGGAAAAACCTTTTGATCATAGTATTATCTACTAAAGTATTTTAGATCCTAGCGGCATAGTGAGATGAAGCGGACTAGAAACAAACCTTACATGTCCGCGTACATGAGACATGTTCCACAATTAAGTGGCTGGCCGGGTGTCTGTCTCTCTCACTATAGTGAATATCCAATTTACAAAGAGTTGTTAATATTTGTTGATCACATTGAGATTTGACTTAGTATTGTTTCTAAATTAATAATGCACATATGACTAGTACTTCTTTACCTTATACATTTCCTGTTTTAAATCCTTTTCTTTCTACCTAAAGGATGACGAGTTTCCACTTCACCACTGCGCAGGACTTCGAGGACACCCGTTTTGGCTGCTACCTTCTCGACATCGGCGAGAAGATAGGTTTACCACTACCTCAAGTTAAGGCCTTCATTCTGAAGAAGTTTAACAAAGAGGGCTGTTGGGGAATAAAAGCAACTCAGCCAGGACGTGGAGAAGAGCCCCCATTGGAAATCAAAATTGTTAGTGACTCCAAAGATAAAGGGCTCAATCTAGTCCTGCAAGACCTGATTGGGCGTATCTGTGGACGCTACAGCACAAAGTTGAGGGGCCACTATTCCATTTTCTTTGGAAGGAGAAACGAGGATGGAGAACCTTACCTATTTGATGTCGGAGATAGAGGCAAAGCAAAACCCCTCAGTCTTTATTTCCAGGAGCTGGAGATCCTCGTCACAGAACTTTATGAGGATAGGCGCACTGAGCTCCTGAAAAACGATGAGCTATGTGCCTTACTCAAGAGAACGAGGAAAAGATGAAGGCTCAGGAGGAGGTGACTAAGTCCCAAGAAGAGAGGTTTGCTCCGCAAGAGGAGAAGTACAAGAGACAGGAGAAAAGGGTTCAAGAGAAGAACAAGACTATCAGAGAACAGAAGGCAGAACTCGAGAGCAATGAAGTCGAGTTTGAGGCTGATAGTGACTTGATCAAGCGGCTTCGTACTGAGAAGAGGGAGCTGCAAGAGAAGAACCTTGCCCTGGAGAAAGAAGTGAAGGAATTAAAGGAAGTACTTGACAATGAAGGAATCGAGATTCAGGAGATTGAAGAAGAAGAAGATGACATGGTCGAGTAGTTAGTTAGTGAGACTACCATTTACTTTACACCCCATCGTTATCTTAGTCTTGTGTTGACTTACCGACTTGTGGTAAGGCAGTACTTTCCCTTGTATCCCCGGAACCTCGCGAGTTTTATTTTCCAAAATGTTCATGTCTTTTTAATCCAAAGGTTGAGTTGTGTGTTGTTGTTCTTATAAGTTGTTTGCTTGTTGGGGTATTCTCTCTTTAGACCTTCCCGTCTAAAAACTCATCTATGCAAAAACTGCAGATGCCTCCCCGCCGTGTGCCCGATAACAACAATGACCACAACAACAACGATGATATACGACAGTTGATTGCCGCTCAAGCTCAGCTAATGACTATGATGACCCAGTTCATTGCGGCGACCAACAACAATAACAACAACCATAACCACAACCCACCACCGCCACCACCCCCCCCCCCAAGTGGATAGACTTACCAGATTTCTGAGGCTCCGGCCTAACAAGTTCTCCACTGCAACTGAGCCAATTGTGGCAGATGACTGGCTGCGTTCCGTGGATAGAGATCTAGTGACTTGTGAATGTACCGACGCTGAGAAGGTGAGGTTCACTACTCATCTGTTGGAAGGACCAGCAATTCAGTGGTGGGAAACTTATCAAATCACTCACCCACTAGAAACCTTGACTTGGGAAAACTTCAGGGAAGGTTTTCGTAATGCTCATATCTCCTCGGGTATTATGAACTTGAAGAAAGAGGAATTCAGAAACCTAAGACAAGGAAACAGGAGCCTTAAGGAGTACATGGCTGATTTCCATGCCCTTTCTCGATATGCCCCTGAGGACATCAACACAGAGGCTAAGAGGAAGGCAAAATTCCTAAATGGGCTGAGTGACGAGATGAAGATTCCTTTAACAGTAGCATATGCCCCAAATTATCAAATCCTCCTAGATCAGGCTATCATACTGGAGGATAACATCAAGAAGGCTGAAAACAGGAAGAGAAAGTTGAATGTTCACAAACACCATTCTGAAACTTCTTTCAAGAGGCCTTTCCCTCAAGATACAAACCAGGGTCATAAGCTTGGGCACTATCCTAGTGGAGGAAGCAACCACAAACATCATGGTCACAACCATAGTGGTGGTTTCAAGGGAAACAATGGGAATCACAAGGGAAATGGAAATGTTGGCCACAACAATGGACATCATCGCCCAAATCCTGAATATAAGAAAGATATCAGCCAAGTCCTATGCTTCAAGTGCAATAACAAGGGCCACTATGCCACTGACTGCCCCGAAAAGAAGGCCGCAGAAGCTGCCAAGCCCAATCCCTTCCAGAAAGGACAGGTGAACCACATCAATGTGGAAGAAGTGTACGATGAACCTGATGTTGTCATTGGTACGTTCTTGCTCAATCCATGCCCAGCATTAGTTTTATTTGATACTGGAGCATCGCATTCATTCATTTCAAGAGCTTTTGTAAACAAACATGGGTTAGTAGTGGAAAATATAGGAATCCCCATTAGAGTAAGCTCTCCGGGAGGAGAGATGCTAGTAACCTCTGGCTGTAGACAGTTGAGTCTGAAGATTGGAAAGCATCAGTTTCCTACGGACTTGATCATCCTGGAAACACAAGGCCTGTATGTTATCATAGGGATGGATTGGATCTCCCGTTATGCAGGAATCATAGACTGCGCAAATAGAACAATCACTCTCACCACTCCAGAAGGCTCGAAGATCAACTTTAGATCAAAGTTTGAACTAAAGAAGGTTAGGCTTAATTCTCTTAAGGGGGTTAGTCTCGGTGAGGTCCTTATAGTCAAGGAATACCCTGATGTGTTTCCGGAAGAACTACCAGGAATGCCACCCGATAGAGATGTAGAGTTCCTCGTTGAACTAAAGCCGGGTACAGGACCAATAGCTAAAAGGCCCTACCCAATGGCAACTGATGAACTGAAAGAACTCAAGAAGCAATTAGAAGAGTTTATGCAGAAAGGCTTTATCCGTCCAAGCTCATCACCCTGGGGAGCCCCAATCCTTTTCGTCAAGAAGAAGGATAGTACCCAGAGATTAGTCACCGATTACCGTGACATAAATGAGCATACAATCAAGAACAAGTATCCGCTACCCAAAATCAATGAGCTTTTCGATCAACTAGAAGGGGCTGTCGTGTTCTCCAAGATTGATCTCAGATCAGGGTACTTTCAGATGAAAGTTAGAGAGATGGATATACCCAAGACTGCCTTTGTTACAAGATATGGTTCGTATGAGTACACAGTAATGCCTTTTGGGTTAACCAATGCTCCAGCCTATTTCATGAATATGATGAATAAGGTATTTATGGATTTTCAGGACAAGTTTGTTGTTGTCTTCATCGATGACATCCTAGTCTACTCCAAAAGTCACAAAGAACATGAAGAACATTTACGTCTAGTGTTGCAAAGACTCCGAGAGCATAAGTTATATGCTAAGTTCAACAAGTGTGAATTTTGGTTAAAACAAGTAGGATTTCGAGGACACCTGGTGTCTAAAGATGGGATAGCAGTGGATCCTGAAAAAGTTGCTGCTGTGACGAATTGGGAATCACCCAAAAATATAGGAGAAAAATCCGCAGTTTTCTAGGACTGGCAGGATACTACCGTAGATTCATTGAAAATTTCTCCAAGATTGCCAAAGCCTTTACTGAACTACTGAAGAAGGGAAAGAAATTTGAGTGGACAGAAGCTTGTGAGACTAGTTTTCAAGAATTAAAGAAGCGCTTGGTGTCGGCGCCAGTATTATGCTTACCAGATCTAGATAAAGACTTCCAAGTTTATTGCGACGCTTCATATCGTGGCCTAGGAAGTGTATTGATGCAAGAAGGCAAAGTAGTGTCTTACGCCTCAAGACAACTCAAAAATCATGAAGTAAACTACCCCACTCATGATCTAGAGTTAGCTTCTGTGGTACATGCGCTAAAGATATGGAGACCATATTTATGGGGAAAGCGATGTGAAGTATTTACAGATCATAAAAGCCTCAAGTACTTCTTTACCCAGAAGGAATTAAACATGCGACAAAGGAGATGGTTAGAATTGATCAAAGACTATGATTTAAGTCTACAGTACCACCCAGGGAAAGCCAACGTAGTGGCTGATGCCTTGAGCCGTAAGACTTATGTAAACGAACTCACGGCAGGAGAATTGCCTGAAGATCTATGTAAAGGATTTAAGGACCTTCGATTGGAAGTGGTACCTGAAGGATTCATAGCATCCTTAGAAGTTCAACCTCTTCTATTTAACAAAATCAAGGCAGCTCAGTTAGAAGATAAAGCCGTAAAAGAAATCAAAAAGAATCTAAGTGAAGGCAAAGCCAGGGACTTTAGAGAAGATGAAGAAGGAACCGTATGGTATAAAGAACGCATATGTGTCCCTGACAATGCCGACCTTAGAAAGTTAATACTTCAAGAAGCTCATGACTCATCTTATTCCATACATCCGGGTAACACCAAGATGTATATGGATGTAAAAGAGAGATATTGGTGGATCAATTTGAAGCGGGATATTGCTGAATACATTGCAAAGTGTGACGTCTGCAGTCGTGTGAAAGCAGAACACCAAAAACCAGCAGGGTTGCTGCAACCCTTACCAGTACCAGATTGGAAATGGGAACAGATTGGTATGGATTTCATCACGGGTCTACCCAGGACTAAATCAGGGTACTGGTACCTTGTCTGAGCCCATGTTGGCGAGGGCATCGGCTTCCTCGTTGCTATCGCGACCGATGTGCCGCAACTCGCAGCCGTCGAATGTGCCCTCCAACTGGTTGTACAGGTCTCTGTATGCGATCATGTTGTCGGCGACGGCGTCGCAGGACTTCATGGTTTGATGTACGACGAGGTAGGAGTCGCGTAGATCATGAGGTGCGTGGCGCCGCAGTTTTTGGCCATCCGCATGCCATGGATCAGGGCCTCGTACTCTGCTTAGTTGTTAGAGGGTGTCGGGAAGTCCATCTGCTGAACATATTTTAGCTTGTCGCCTTTGGGGGAGATGAGGACGACTACTGCCCCTTCTGACTTGAACTTCTTGGAGCCGTCAAAGTACAGGTCAGGGACATCTGGTAGCTGGGCTTCTATCCACTCGGTGGTGAATTCCGGGAGGACTTGGGCCTTGAAAGACTTCGGGTGAGCGTACTTCAGCCCCCAGGGTCCTAGTTCGACAACCCACTTGGCGACTCGTCCTGTTGCGCGCTGGTTGGTGAGGATGTCTGCTAGGCCAGAGGAGCTTACCACCGTGATCGGGTGCTCGGAGAAGTAGTGGACGACCTTCCTGGAAGTCATGAAGACTCCGTATGGCAGCTTCTGGTAGTGCGGGTAGTTCTGTTTGGACAGTGTTAGAACTTCGCTGAGGTAGTAGACTGGCCTCTGGACAGGATGACTATGCCCTTCGTCTTCCCGCTCAACCACGAGTACCGTGCTCACCACCGTGTTTGTCGCTGAGACGTATAGGTATAGCGGCTCGTTCTCCAGTGGTGCTACCAGGATTGGGGAAGTCGTCAGGGTCTTTTTAAGCTGGTCGAATGCCTCTTGTGCTTCTGCTGTCCACTCGAACTTGTCCGTCTTTTTCATCAGTTGGTAGAAAGGCAATGCCTTCTCCCCCAACTTACTTATGAACCGGCTGAGAGCTGCGACTCGGCCGGCTAATCGCTGCACTTCACGGAGCTTGGTGGGTGCTGGCATCGTGAGTATATTCTGCACCTTCTCGAGAATTGCTTCGATTCCTCTTGCAGAGACGAGGTACCCTAGTAGCTCTCCGGCTGGCACGCCGAAAACGCACTTTTCGGGGTTTTTTTTAGAACACCTTACCGTAGGGAATCCCTACGGTTATTTTATAAATCATGTGGGGCAAAACAATTCAGAGTTACATTATGGGGGGGAAAAAGTAAGGAAGAAATACATTATTGGGAAGGTGTTCTAATCCAAGCAAGGAGAGGCTGAATCAAGCTCTCTTTGACACGATATCTATGTAGAAGAAGATCAGCCTGAAACTTCACTTTCCATCTTCCAAAGGAGGGATCAATTTGCTGAAAGATGAGATCATTACGTGTTTTCCAGATGTTCCATGTGACGCAGGCGAAAATCTCAAGGAAACATGGGCCAGCAAATCCTCTCTGAGCTGCTTGGACACGGTCCAATAGCGGGATCGCCGTGTCCCAATGGAGGCCGATAGAGTTCCAGCAGCGAGTAGCGAATGGGCACTCAAATAGAAGGTGGTGTCTGGTCTCCAACACCCCACGGGTACATAGGATACAGTTAGGACCATCCTCAATAATCCACTGTTTACGTTTCATGAGATCCTTCGTGTTGAGTCTGTCATAGTACATCAACCAAAGGAATACTTTCAGTTTGGGCAGGCATTTTGAAGTCCACACATTTTTTATCATTGGGTGACACTCCAGCTGAGCGAATATGAATGCATAGAACTTTGCAGGGGTATATCCTCTACCTCCCCAGACATAAGTTATGGTGTCTGGTTCTTCGTTCGTGGCATCAAGTTGCCATAGCACCTGATTGGTTTCAGTTAATTGATCATGCGCTTGCTCCGAGAGAGGTAGAGCAAAAACGTCCCCAATAGAAGTGGTACTCCTCATCTGAGCGACCGACATGTCCTCGTCCAATACAAATGAGAAAAGCTGAGGGTACCGCACATGAAATAACGAGTCTCCGTGCCAAAAATCTTTCCAGAATAGTGTGCTTGTACCATCCTGAATTTGAACCTTGGTGATGCTTCGATAAATATCAGATAGGCTGAAAATATCTTTCCACCAAAAAGAGCCTCGAGGTGATTGGGCATGGGGAGGGCCTTCACCATATAACGCCCAAACCAGGTGTACCCATGGAATGTCCTCTCGACAGTAAAATTTATGAAGATGTTTCATAAGCAATGCTTTGTTTTGGAGCTCCAGATTGATCACACCCATTCCTCCACGATTTTTGGGTCTGCAGACAAGATGCCATGCGGCCAGCGAATGTTGCGTTCCAGCCCCTTCCTCTTTATCTGATAGGGTTCAGCTTGATCTGATATGCGTCGAGCGCCGCGAAGACCTTGCGCAGGTCGGCGACTAGGGTGTCCTCCTTTCGGGTCGTGACGACGATGTCATCGACGTAGACTTGGACAATCTGCCCGATGAGCCCTTTGAGGCATGCTTGCATCGTGCGCTGATACGTGGCGCCAGCGTTCTTCAACCCGAAGGGCATTGTCTGGTAGCAAAAGACACCGTTGGGTGTGATGAACGCCGTTTTTTCTTCGTCTTCAACTTTCAGTATGATCTGCTGGTAACCTGAGTACGCGTCCAGAAAGGACAGGCGTTCGCAGCCTGCTGTCGAGTCGATGATCTGATCTATCCGCGGGAGCGGGAAATGGTCCTTGGGGCAGCATTTGTTGACGGCGGTGAAGTCGACGCACATGCGTAGCTTCTTTGTCTTCTTCTTCTCTACTAGGACAGGGTTCGCGACCCAGTTTGAGTCCTTGATTTCTCGGATGAACTTGGCGTGCAGCAGTCGGTCGATTTCTGCGTTGATCGCGTCCCGTTTGGGTCCGGAAAAACGTCTCATGGCCTGTTTGGCGGGTCTGGCGTCCTTGTGAACTTTTAAGGAGTGCTCGGCGAGATTCCTGGGTATTCCTGGCATGTCAGAGGGTTGCCATGCGAAGATTTTCCAGTTCTCACGTAGAAACTCGACGAGCGCGCCTTCCTATGCGGGGGTCAAGCTTGAGGACACTTTGACCGTCTTGCTGCTGTCACTCGGATGGATCTGATGAGTTTTGGTATCGTCATTCGTGTTGAAGGCGGCGTCCGTGGCTGGTTTATTTCGGGGTGGGAAGTTGGTCTTGTCGTTGTCGGCTGATATGGCCTTGCAGTGCTCTTCGACCCCAAAGAACTCAGAAATCATGCTGAACTCGCGGTCGCAGCTGTTAGAGCGGTCGAAGTCGCCGCGTACCGTGATTACTCCTCTGGGTCCAGGCAACTTGATCATCAGGTAGGCGTAATGAGGTACTGCTATGAACCTGGCGAAAGTTGGGCGCCCAAGAATAGCATGATACTGTGACTTCCAGTCAACAACCTCGAAGTCGATCGACTCTTTCCTGAAGTGCTCGGGTGTCCCGAGTATGACGTCGAGTGTGATTGTTCCCATGGGTGTGATTGCTTGCCCTGGCACTATGTCGTGGAATGTGGTCTCGGACTTTGGCAGTTTATCTGTCGACTTGTTCATCCTTCTCAGGGTGTCGGCGAATATGATGTTGATGCCACTTCCTCCATCCATGAAAACCTTCTTCAGGTTGTAATCTCCGGTCAGGGCTTCAACGACTAGGGCGGCATGCCCGGGTCGAGGTACATCTTTCGGGTGATCTGCCCTGGAGAACGTGATTGGCGTTTCTGACCCTTTCAGGTAGTTCGGCACTGCGGGTGGGCAGGTAGTAGCCTGTAGCACTTGGTGGGTTATGAGCTACTGCGCCCTGTTTGAGGGGCGTCCTTTTTGTATCATATTGAGCTGCCCCCGCGCAGCTGGGTACGCGTCGTGTGCCATTGGCTGGACTTCCTATAGCTGCTGTTGGGGAAAGGTGCACGCTGTCTGTGTCGGGTTGTTGTTCATGGGTGCTGCCTGAATAGCGAGCTGCGGGGCCGGCTGCAGCGCTGGCATAGGGGTGATGATATTTTGCATCGCCTGGTAAATCTTGTGTTCTTTGCGGCAATCTTTCATTATGTGGTTGGCGCCCCACTTGCCCGTTTCCGGGTTGCGGAACGAGTGATGCTTGCAAGGTTGCATCAGCTCCTCTGCTGGGGTCAGCGCGCGCTTCCATTCGCGTTTCTGGCCCCCGTCATTGCGGCTAAGGCTGCCGCTGCTGCGGTTGTATTGTCCTGGGTCGGACTACCGACCCTGGTCGCTGGTTCGACTGTACTGGCGTCCTTCATCATAGTGGCGACTGCTATCGCGTGCGTCAACACGGGGGGTTTGATATCCCCCCGCTACTAGCTCGATCGAGTCGAGGTTGGTGAAACGTTGTTTCTTCTTCTGGCATCCATCGCGCCAGTTACTTGTTCCGGCTTCATTCTTTGGAGAGGTGCCGCGGACGTATTCCTCTCCCTCGGCCCACTGGTTGGCTATCTTCATGAGCTCGATCGTGGTCTTCGGCTGGAGCCTACCGAACTCTTCGCGGAGGTCGCGGCGAGCGACGCCATGCATGAACGCGTCCATCACCCGGTCTTCTGAGACGGGTTCCATGGTGTTGTGGAGGAGTGTCCACCGTTGGATGTATGACCGGAGCGACTCATCTCTTCCTTTCTTACAGGCTTGCAACTCGATGTAGGTCATCGGCCTTGCATATGTTCCAGAGAAACTTTTGATAAATGTATCTTGGAATTCTTCCCAGGTCTTGAAAGAGTCCTTGGGCTGGCTGGTGAGCCATCCGCGTGCCGAATCCGTGAGCATGAGCTGGATATACTGCATCGCTGTGGTCGATGTACCACCTTGACAGGTACAGGCAATGAGGTAGTCTTCGAGCCAGAGGCGCGGGTCTTACTTTCCGTCGTACCTGGGTGTTCCTGCTGCTAGCTTGAAGCCCTTCGGCATGCATGTGTCGCGAATGTTGAAGCTGAAACATGCGGCGCCACACGGCTCGAAGTTGCGGTCGGCCTGCTCATCTGGGTTCGTCGTGTCAGTCGAACGCTGGCTGCGGTTGCGATCTACCGTCCTTTGCGTGATGACGTTGTGAAGGTCTTCGCCTGGTTGTGGCTGTCGTAGTGGCTGTGCTGCAGGGACGTCCAGTGCTGCCGGATCGCGAGCTTGGCGTTCTTGTTCTTCGCGTGCCCAGTTGCTTGGCACCCTGTTTGCCAGGGCTTTCTCGATTGCCTTCATGGACATGATCTGTTGCTTGTGGAGAAGGGCTCGTGCGTCTCCCTCCGGTGGCTGTGTGAGTCGAAGGTACGTTTCGACTGCCATGATGCAGGCGTCCGCCGTTTTTGGGACGGGTATCCCGTTTTCGTCCTCGGTAACGAAGGATGAGTCAAGGTTGCGGGTGATCCTGGCTCGATCGGCTTCCGTCATGAGGGGAACGCGGGCTCTGCGTCGCCGTCCTCCTTGGCTGACCTCGGTGGAGGAAGTGAACGAGTAGGCGGCCCTCCTGGCGCTTGACGCGTCCGCATCCCTTTTGCGTCGGATGAGTTCGGCTTTTTCGGCGCGTAGTCGTTCGCCTTCCTTGCGTAGCAAGTACTGGACTGCCAGCTGATCCTCCCGAGGTGCGTCGGGTGGTGGAAACGTGTCGTCGTCAACGTGCTTCATGGCCATGATCGCCATGTCGCGCGTGATTGTGAGTCGAGTCGTCTGGTCGGGCATGACCACCTCCAGTGGCTATGCGGGTTCGTCGTTGCCTTCTGGAGGTGCTGTGCCGGCCATGAAGACTTGCGCGGGGTAAACCTCGGTAGGGGTGTTTACGCTGCCGCTGCTGCTTCCGTCATCCGAATCTTGCTCTAGATCAAAAATTGCGGCCACGTGGCGGGCGGCGCAGCCGTTGTTGCGTCTTCTCGCGATCTTTGCAGGAGTCGTGGGAGGAGATTTCGCAGTCGTCGGAGCGAGTGCGATTGGCTTGGGGTAGAATTGATGGGTCCACGAAGATGCGTGCGACGTGGCTGTCGGCAGCGCGTCCTTGGTCACACGTGCGGGTGCGATTGATGCAGTCGTGGTCGAGGTAGATCTTGGTTTTGTCGGCCATGCGATCGAGGTGGTTGAAGTAGACTCGATATGCATGGCCGCTGTCGAAGTAGTCGATGTAGTCGAAGTAGATGCGATCTTTGCAGTTGTAGAAGATGTGACTCCCGCGATATACGACGGCGGGTACGGCGCGGGGATGGCCGATGCGGGTGTTACCGCCGTGCGTGGTGCGGTCACCGCGGACCTGAATATTCCACGACTGTCGACGAAATAGTATATGGAGCCAAAGGTGATATGTATACCTTCGTACAGATCGGCGTACACCGAGCGGCGGGCCGGCGGGTGGAAGGCGTACTCGAAGGAGACGAAGCGGATAGGCTCCCGGGTGGTGCAGACGTCGATCTTCCTTGCGGATGGAGCCGGTGCGATCATGATTCCAACGCTTGTTCTTTCCCACAGACGGCGCCAATTGACGAGGGTGTAACTCGACAAATCCCTGGGTTCTCCACCCCGGGTTGATTGAGGGGGAGAGAGAAGCGTTGGTGATCACGACGGCTGACAAGCGGGGCGATTTACCCAGGTTAAGACTCCCGGAGGATAACACCCTACTTCATGCTTGTCTGATATTGATGGCGAGTAGAGATTACAATGGCGAGATTGCGATCTCGCTAGGGTTTGTGGTGGCGGCTATGAGTGTGTCCTTGAGACGAGCAACCCTCCTGGCCTTTACAGGTAGGCCGGGTCTCGGGTGAACGATGTTGTATGGTAATTACAGATATGGCAGGTTATGCGACCTAATCGACTAGGACTAGGTCACACGATACCCCTAGTGGGCCTTAGGTGGGCATTCGTAAGCTTGGCGCGGCCCAGGTATCCTCACCGTGGGATAGTCAAAGAGTAGCCCCACGTCACCCAGAGGATATACTACGGATTTATAAGCCTTTTCTTTGGTTTATTGGGGCGTACATTTCTACTTTCATATATGGGCCAAGCCCTTTTCACAAATGGATCTAATACAAAATTGATATTTCCACATAACTACTCTACGTCTCCATGGGTGTGTCCTGTATACCTCTCGTTGGCGGCGTGGAGGCCTTGCACTCCGAGCGCCGACATGCGGAGTGCATTGCGATGTGCCCGCTGCGCATGCTTCATGGGCTGCTCTGGACTGGGTCCGCCCAATCAAGCGAAATGAGAGCAGGCGATCTTGGGGGCGAGGGAGGGGGATCCCCCTACATGGTACACGGCAACTAGGTTTCACCCCTGGAGCCGCTTGAAAAAAGCGACCTAGTGGGTCGGCCCATTTAGGTATGAAAAAATACGAGGAATGTGAAAATTTTCATATTCAAAATATTCATGTTTTGGAAAAACTAGCATTGTGGCCCTCGCAAATGCGAGGGCATCAACTTTATTATGCTGAAATTATATATATTTGTGATGATGTAACTATCATCTTCATTTTCTATATATGACTATGTTGCTAAGATCTACTAATTGTAATCATGAGGAATTGTCGGTTATAATTTCTCTTGCTATAGTTTAAATATCTACTTGTTATGATCTGTTTTACTGGCACTGACCTAATATTAAAAATGTCCATTAGGCAAAACCTAATTGAGATATCACACACATATTGAATATGTTTAAATAAATTATTATTTTGAACCAAAATTATGAAGAGCCTAAATATAAAATTTCTTCTATACTATTTTGTTCCTTTACTTCAAAAGGGTAATTAGAAAAATGGTTTGAATGCATTACATCTTATTCAACCCATTAAAACATCTTTTGACATGCACATGGCATGCCAGTCAACACCACTTCATTTTCCGATGTAATAAAATCTCTCATGAAAAAACATATGTAGGTGATACATTGGTAATTTGAGCGTAAAAATTTTCTCCAAACATGCTTTGACTATTACTGCAGTAATATGAATATGATACTTTGATGCTAGTAATTATTCTTTGTTCAAACTTATAAATGTTTTACTGGTAAAAAGTCTTGAACCCCCTATAATTTATTTTTAGATGAGTCTACATGAGTGTTCTTGTCTTTGTGAATCTTAGTATAACATCAGAGTTAAGATAAGTATGGATGAAATAGCCTAACTTGTAGAGAAAGAGTGATACCAAATCCAAGATCCTACAAGTTTTTTCTGAGCTGAGATAATGAAGCTCATACGAAACTGAGTTGAATAATGCTGAATAAGGTTAAGCATTTGGACACATGCTTCATATATCGAGCAGGTAGAAAAGATATTTGTTGTCGGTTATATTCACGATTTGATTAGAAAATAACATTAACATGCCTTGTCTGTAGTATGTACGGGAATAGTGTTGAGGAATATTACATGGGCACTTATAATAGGACCAAATAAATTGGTCATATTTATATTCAATTTGAAAATAAAAAGGGAGAGAAAATAGCCCATCATAATTATGTTACATTGATACATCTAGAAATTTCTCTACTGGGGATAATGTCGAAGAATAAATCTGGGCACATATAATAGGAACAAATAAATTGATTATATTTAAGCGAATTTGAAAAGAAGAAGGGAGACAAAATACAGAATCATATATATCGTACATGTAGGAGTTTTCGTTCTAATGCATCGTGATATGACGGCTAAATGTTGCGAGCAGCTGAAATTTTGCAAACAAACCATTATAGACTTTTAGTTTGGCTTATCATTTACAAACATATTTTTGGACAACTGGTTGAATTGAAAATATTTTGGGCTGCTATGTTAGGTCTGTGAAGAGAGATGTGACCATCCTTTGCACTCACGCTAGATCGACAACATGAAGCTCCAAGTTTCCGAATATAATTTCCTACCTAGCTAGCCACATACTTTTACCTAAAATAATAATAGTACAATAAAATATCAGCTCGGGGTTCTCGCTTCAACAGTTGCTGCTAAAAATAAGAATCGACTCTGCACCTCTTGGGTGCCTGCCCTTTCATCATCCAGCTGTGGCGTGTCATCCTGCAAACTGCTCAGCTACCACCTTCTTTTGTACCTCATAACATTACTACCATGCTGCCGTGGTTAGCCGACACTCACTCAATGACGCTGAAACCACTCAAGAAACCTTGGATTACACTGGTTCACCTTGTTTGGTGGTCTACATGGAAGGAGCACAATGCTCGTATCTTCCAGCAACGTGCTGCTACAATGGTTGACATGAACGTAGAGATCATGCAAGTTGTCAATCTACGGCGTGAGGCCAGCCGATGCAACGTGAGCTATCTGCTGCACTTACCCAGGGAACCGGACTGATCTCTCTTAGTCCACTCTCTTAACATTGTTGTAGCTGTTGTATTTGTATCCTAACTTCCTTAGCATGTCACGCTACTTTGTACTCCATACAAACCTTCTATATTAATGAAAAAGCAGCTCCGACTGTATTTTCGTTAAAAAAATAAGAAAAATTGTGCCTACCAATTATGGCTCTTGTTGATAACGATCAAAATAATATACACATCAATAATAAAGGATCTAAGGTTCATACTTCCCTCGAGGCACCCACGGTGCACAGGCTGAGGCGGTGCTTTTTTTTAAAAAAAAAAGTTCAGATTTTCCCAAGTCATCGTCCCCGCTTCGGCCGGCTGATCGATTTTGCAAGAGATTTTTTGTGGATGTGTGCAGCCGTTCTATGTACGGAGTATGTAGCTAACATGATGCTTAAGATGAAAATCATCTAGCGATGAAAAGATTGAGATTAATTACCTTTATACAGGCATGCAACTTTGATGTCAAGGCTGGCTGCTCGTATATTATTCCTACCACATCTTTTTAGTTGCTGTGGATGGAGTGGAGATGATCAACGGCCGGAGCAATCAGAGGAAGGCAGGTGACGACATGGATGAGGGCATGGAAATCGCCCAGTTCTAATCTTCCCGCGGTTGAGAAGATATTGATTGATGTAGGGATGTTTTATCTCTTTAGATTTCACATAATAGATTGGATCTCATTTTTATCGTTAAAATGTGTAGATGTACGTGACCAGTCATGTGCTTAACAAAAAAAACAGTTATATACATATGTGACATAAGTTTTCCTTGTACACGTTTAATGGTGTAACGTAACACCTGTTAACTTAACTTCTCAATTAAATCTTAGCGGTTAATTTTAGACCTAACCGTTAAAATAATTCTGATGATGTGGATTAACCTGGTGCTTCGAAAAACTAACTCATTTTGCTTTTATTATATAACTAGCAAGGTGGCCCCCGCAAATGCGAGGGCATTAGTCTTTACCATATTCAATATGTTCAAGATTGTTTTGGCGTTTAAAGATACTCGAAATATAGGAATTTAAATCTCCTATAATTATTGAAAATAATATGTTAGATAAAATATCACATGTGTGGAATCTTTTAATTTATGAGAGAGTAACTATTATGAAATCCAAAAGGATATGATTTTCATATATTCTTAAAAGTTCATTTACTATTAACCATAGGTAGCACTATTTTAATACATATTTTTAGTCTCTACCCATCATCACCCATTCATCGTTATAGTCTTTGCCGACACTTTTTTTTCATGCAATAATGATTGCATGGATCTAGATTCCACATACATACATGCACCATACAAGTTTAAAAAAACTTGGATGCTACATAGTTTAAACATTCTAATCAATGAACAATTTACTTCAACTCATCTCGCAAATACTCTTTCAAATTGCACCAGAAAACTCGAACAAACGGGTTATTAACACCCTTTGCAACATCTCATACTACACAATACATTAGATCGATTATGATTTGCATGATTTAATACTCTTCCTACTATGTACAACTGGTTGTGTCGTGAAACATGACTACGCTGCTATGTACACCATTGTTTTGCAATTTTCATCGGTCAATGACCCATCCTGAGAACAACCCATCTTGTTCGTATTCATAGTTTAGCTTTATGTTTCTAACTATACAATCCTTTCATCATGTTTATATATCAGGTTGATGTCAATATGTGAAATCTTTCAGTTCTGATTAGTTTAAATTCTAATTATTAAATTTAAAACTTTATACATTTTAGGAACACATAGCGTTGCTCAATTATCATGATGTTTTGACCATGATTATGTTAAGTATAACTATGAAACCTAATGACCTGTGATTTTTCAAACACAGTTATTATGATATGTTGGTTTTTGAGTTTGTTTATGAATAGTTAAGAACATTTGTTTTTTAATCTACTAAGAACGAAGGGTATGCTAGATTGATGATCGTTGTGCTTTCATGATAACTTCTTGCATGTTTATCTTTATCTACGATATTTTGCTTGTCTACCATAGTATGATTTTAATTTAGTCTTTCTTTTGATATACGAATAGTTAAAATTATGATGATGTATTATAAAGTAGGCAACTTTACCTCGAACCTGATTTCCATTTTTCCTTTTCACCAAAAAAAAATATTTTTTTCAATCTCTTCAAAACTCAATTCACCATCAGCAACATAACGGCTATGAGAGGTGATTGTGGAAGCAATGAATCTCACACATGTATTTTAGGAATGTTACATTGGTTTTTCTTTATGACAATATCATGGGTTTACGGCGGTGTCATGTGGAATTAAAGTTTATTAGGTAGTGGTCCATGGAGTAAATGCTTTTCTTGGTTTTTGTCATTTCAATGTTTTAACCAAAATCTTAGATTTTGCGCCATATGTGTATAATTAAAGAAGATTACTCGTTTAAATATGAGTTGATGTTTATTGCATGTCAATAGTTTTAATTTAGTTAATCTTGAGACTCCTCAACTCAAGTCGTCAATTGAATATGTAGTTTAATTAAGCATGTGTATATATAATATTGTAGTAGTGTGCTCGTGAGTACATCATACCCCATAGTTAAACAATTATATTTATTCTGCCATATATATGAGTGTATTTGTACGACCACTGGGCACAGATTTTTTCTTTACAGATCCGTTTCAAAAACGAACCCAAGAATCATGTCTTGACACGATCGACCAGAGGCTTTCAATTTTTTTTAAACGTGTGCAGCTTCCGGCTGGCCGTAGAGATATTTTTTCTTTACAGATCCGTTTCAATGTTTTTTCAAAAACGTATGGATCCGCTGTAGAGATATTTGTCTAACTAACTTCCGGCCGGTATATATGGACACAGACAGTTATGGTACCAATTAATTTTATTATGGATGTATTATCTGGTATGACGGTTCCTTTTAAATTTGATGGATACCTGCAACATATTAACGTGTCAATCCCGTTTACATGGTTACGTAACTACTGACTTTTCATTAAATCTCAGCCACATATTTTACATCTAACTGTTAAAATTTATTTAGATGATGTGGATTAACCTGGTGACTCGAAAAATTAACTTATTTTGCTTTTAGTATATAATAGATAGATGTGAACATTTTTATTTGTTCAAAAATATAAATGGTTTAAATGAAAGAAATGCTTTTATTTTCATAAATGTTCAGATATAAATTTTGTTTATTTTTTAAAACTTCAGATTTTATAAAAACATTGAAATTAAATAAGCAAAAAAGTATTATTCAGTTATGCTGCTTTAAAAACAAGCCCATGAAGCCAATCTACTTCTGGCGGCGCAACACCTCCGCGCTGCTAATGGGTGCTCTATGGGAGCTCCTGCCTGCAAGGGCAGCCCAAGTCTCCTACCCTTTTCAGTCCCCATCTCTAAATTGGCTCTAAATCATCAACATACAGTCAAAAAATGCAAACCTTTTGTCGATGCATCTAGTACTTGAAGCTCAAAGGTGATGACTATTTTTCGCCACGACCAAAAATAGGCATGTATTGTGTTTTCTTTTATTATTATAGATTATAAAATAAATGGACAAAAGCATTTCAGGTGTCCAACTTGTGTATATAGAGCCAAAATGGGCGCCGAACATTTCATGTGCCGATGAGATCGATGAACAACAAATGAGAGGCATGATTGCAGCATGGAACAGTGCAATTGTGAAAGGGATCCAATTCGTAACAGCAACATCAGCATGCTTGCATTTCTTGGCAACTCAAAATCTTTTAAACTTGTCACTATCACGAACGAGTAGCGATTATGTGGTGTGCTCCATCACTGAACAAAAGCTCGTGATTGCTGCTTGACTATTTCTCCCATTTCAGTTTGATTTTCAGATTGACCAGCAGTCCAGCACAGATGCGTCCCAGATTTGAGACAGCATACATCATTACAGCTCGTAAAACTGAACTGGAACTATCTTCATTGAAAGATGCAGATATTGTTTTTCTGGTGAACACGGTTGTTGCAAGAACATGAGATTTTCTGACTAGCTGCAACTTGCAGGCGCTGGATGTCAATTATATATACACACGAGAAAATTTACAAGATTACATAGATCATGATCAGATGAACAATAGCCAAGGACATGACTCATACACAGGCAATGCTTATACAAAAGCTCTCAGCACACAACTAAGATTCTTACAGTTTCAACTTCAGCCGGGCCCTTCTAACTGACGACATCTTTGTTCGGACGCTCAACCATGCTGCCTCCCGAGCTCTTCTTGAGTTCCTCGTACATCTCCTCGATCATCGGCTTCCACAACCGGACGCGCGCGTTTATGAACCAGTTGGAGACCTAGCAACAATTCAGCAGCTCAGTCACATTAAAAAATGACAATGTATGATTTTGTTCCAACTTCCAAGTTGACCTATCTATCTATTGAACGGAAGTTCAGTTTTGAAAAACCCTGAGATTTGTACCTGACTCCTGCTCAGTCCGCTCCTAGCTGCTAGCATGTCCTTCTCGTTGTCTTTCGGGTACCTGAAACGATAAATCAGATTGTGCGTGTCATGTACAAGATCAAGCATGGATTGTTCAGACTTCAGAGTAAGAGGATCCGAGCTCCTTCAGACTTCAGAACTACTGTCATTGTCCATGGCAGAGGTTTTTGGTCTTGAAACTTACGGACGGAGGAAGTTCTCAAACATCCAGGCTTTCAGCACAGCGACGGACTTCTCCGGCAGGCCGCGCTGTGGCCGCCACGACTGCTGGTCGCCGCGCCGGAGCTGCTGCAGCGCCCAGTGCTTCTGGATGAAGGAGGACTCCCAGCTCCGCTCCTTGTCGGCCAGCGACGAGGGCTCCCCGCGGCCGGCCACCATGATCATGCCCGTGATCCGCTTCCTGAGCCTCCGGTACACCGCGGAGACCGCGCGGTGCGCGAACGGCGGGGCGGCGATGATGCCGCCTCCACCGCCTGGATGCACCACCATGCTGCTGAATTTGGTCGCCGTCGTCTGGATGTCGTCGAAGCACCGGTTGCACCTCTGATCCATCTGCATCCATCCATCACGCTCCGCCATAAGATTTTATTTTACCAACAGTGTGAACTGTGAAGTGCATATCAGTCTATCAGAGCAGATTCAGTGAGCTCACCAGCTGTAACATTTTCAGAAGATCATCCCTCACCCTCTGAGCCTCGGTCCACGTCGCGCCGTCGGCAGCGTCTTGCCGGTGCTCGTCGGAGGGGAGCATCAGGTGGTTGGAGCTCACCGACGACGGCGTCCTCGCCGAGCAGCTCGACGAGAGCAAGAGGCTCGCCTCGCTGCCAATGCCACTGACTGAATCGTCGGCCGTATTCCCCGCTACGTCTCCCATCAGGGAGGCAGCGAACCCATTCAGCAGCTCCTGGGCAATGTGCGCATATCCCGACCGCGGCAGCACCTGGGAGAAGTGCGCAGGCCTCGAGTACACCTGCGGGTACACGTACCGCAACTCGCCATCGCCGGCACCGACATTGCCGTAAGGAGGAAGCTGGAACAGGCCGGTGCCAGCGTGAACCCTCGCGGTCAGGGGCTGCTGGTAGCCAAAGCCTTCGCTGTTCACTTGGGTCAGGTCGGAGCAGCTCACCTCCGAGGACTGGTCCGGCAGGCTCGCCATGGTCACCGAGGAAGGCTGGGCACCTAGCCTGAGAGAGAGGCCGCTTGCAGCGGCGGCAGGCGGGTCCCGAAAGCCGGTGCCGGCGGAGAACGCCGTCATGTAATACGGGTCGTGAATCGATGCAGCGCTTGGCCCGTCGTAGAACCAGCTGGGGTGTGGCTCTCCAGTAATCAGCTTGACCATCTTTGACGGCTGAGCAATGGTGACATCTGACGGCCCGTACTGGAAGAAGTCCGGCGAGCTGCCGGCGGCGGCGGCGGCAGGAGGGAGCATGGAGTGCACGGTGCTGCAGCTCTCGCCGGGGACGACGGCGTAGGTGTCGTCGTTCATCTCCTCCGTCGACATGCTCGCGTGGTGGCTATCCTGCCAAGGCGCAGCGGCAGCCCAGACGAGCTGGTTTGCCGGCGAAGTGATCATCGCATTGTTCGCCGTGAAATGCGAGGCTACGTCGGCTCCGCCTCCTCCGGCAGGATCACCGGAGCCGAAGCTCAGATGGTGCGCCATGCTCGGGTAGAGCAATGGCGGTTCGGAACCGATGGTGCCGCTGCCGAAGAAACAAGTATTCATGGCTTCCAATCCCAGCTGCTGATAAGATGGATTACCGGACATACTAAGGTCTAGCTTCAAAATCGCCAAAGGCCAAATCTCGTACTAACTAATTTTAAAAGACCTGAAAGAAAGCAGTAGTAGTTTATGTGAGCCAAATAATTGGTGACTGACATTAACGCTGCTCAGGGCACAGTTAGCAGATTGTTCCTCCTACACAAAGTAGAAAAATGCAAGGTAATCTACTGTAGAGCACCAAATTGCACAGAGTCAATCCCATTCAGACATGAGGCCAACAACCATAGGAAGAAAAGGTTCACCTATTTTGTGGCATGGCAAAAACATCACCTATCTGCTAGCCTATGCATAAAAAATACAGTCATCTAAAGCATACCTGATTTAGAAAAGAATCACCCAAAGCATACAGTAAACAGGATGTTTGTCCTGAATTTTTTGAAACGGGGCGGCACAAGAAAAGCGCCAGAATGATTGGAAAAAGGCTAGGGACATTCAGTTACAGTAGCCACTCTCATAAGAAATCGTGCTTATCCACCTACTCATTTCCACATTCTCTTGAGCTATTTTCCATCCACTCATGTCCTAGGCTCCTAAATAGTAAACAGCAGATGAGAATCAACAGTGCAAGGCGACTAGATCATATCTTCCATCCCAAGCCGTACCAATTACCAAACAAATAAACAATAGACGAAAGAGAACTGAAACCATCTTAACGAAACAAAGTGGAAACAGATAAGGAAGCTTTTGTGAGCTAGAGGAGCTAGGAATCAGTAGACAAACCTTATAGCACCATGGAGAAAGCACCGACGACGGCCTATGAACTGCCAGACAACCACTCCTGCGTCCTAGCTTATATAAGTAGATAGAGTCTCATAGAGAGATTTCAAGCTGAAAGTCAAGAGCTAGCAACGGCGAGTGGGACAGCAAAACGCAGCCGAGGGTAATGAGCGAGACGAAGAAGAAGAAGCAGCAGCTGCTGCTTAGCACATGCAACCTAAAATGGCAAGGAGACCATTTCCTAATAGAACGCCTACAATGCGAATGGCTTTGAGACGACGACCTTGAGGTTGAGGCGATCTATCCCTTTTACCAGTACTACTAGGAGCAATCGGGAGAGGAGGTCAGGGGAGGGGTTTTATCATGCGCAGGAACAAGCACACGAGGAAGAAATACGCAAGGCATCGATCCATGACCATGCCCACTTGGATGGGAAGCAAGCAGGCCCCTCTGGTGATCTTGGCACTGATCAAGAGAGATCTCTCTCCTAGCAAGCCACCAAGAACCGAGCCGG
Source organism: Poa annua (assembly GCA_026929855.1). Taxonomy (NCBI): domain Eukaryota; kingdom Viridiplantae; phylum Streptophyta; class Magnoliopsida; order Poales; family Poaceae; genus Poa; species Poa annua. The sequence continues at coordinate 89,210,180 of CM049430.1, forward strand.
GTCCTACCGGGGGCAGTGGCGTTTATTGCATACCATAAACTGAAAGTGGCCATTGCCCATACGCAGCAAAGCAGAAAAAGGACAGGGCATGGGGGCCGGGCACAAGGTCCTTTCCTCTGGATCATGTAGCGAAGGGTGTAGAAGAATAGTGGTATTGAACATGTGGAGAGCTTTAGCTTGTTTATTTATGGGGTTTATCACCTCATGATTGATGTTTCAATCCCCCTGCGGGACAAACCATGAACCACTAGATTAATCCGATTGCATTTGCATCTGTATATAAAATGCATCACATCACGAATGTGTGTTAACTAACCAACAAGGCAGCAACATACACCTAGTTGCTGCTAGCTACTCTATCATCATACCGATAGTATATGTATATGATTCATTCATTCTCCCACATACACAGTGGATACATCATACATGTGGCCTTCAAGCAGTTGTAGCAAAGGAACAATTCTTCTTTTCAAACACGAGCAGATGCCACTTGCTCTCGTGTACTCCTACAACAGTGGCAGTGTGGCACTGGTGCCCTTGTGGTTAAGCTCCAACAGTGTAGCCAGTGAGTGCTCGCCTTTCACCATTGTTTGAGCAAATGCAAGCAAGCAGAGGATGCAGGCGATGGCAGAGGCAGGGAGGAGAGGCCAAGGCGATGTGTCCAAATAATCTTCAGCAGCAGGCAGGGGAGTACATGTGGGGGAGGACGCAACAGCAGCATACAGTGCAGATGCACACACACACATGTAAATAAATCAATCAGGTGCATGATTTTGATCCAGCACAGAGGAACACCACAGGAAACCAAGGACAGAGGGGGAGGGGGGGGGGAGAGTTCGGTGTGGCTTTTGAAGGACACACCTCTGTTTTTATCCTGTCAGCAATGTTATCTGCTTGGTATTTGCACATCCATTTGCTGCTCTAGCTCTGCATGCAGATGCAAATGATCAAGCTAGACAGCCAAGATATCAGGCTGGAATCTCTGTGCAAAGCTGGATGTTGCTGTTGGCAGCCTCGATCATCGGCTAGACGCTGGAATTACCATCGGACAAAAGAACACTGCTGCTACTCAGGGAACCCACACCCCATTTCTTAGGCACCTGAAATGAGTAGGCCGTGGTATTAATTGAGCACATGCCCGTTGTTTTGATGGTGGTATACTGGTATTGGACCACAGGTTTGTACGGCCACAGTTTTGGTGACAGTATCTAGCCTTTTGCAATATCTTCAGTGACTAGACCGACAGAATTGTTTCACTTATGCAGGCATCTCGACTTTCAGAGAAAATTGCAGATAACACCAACCTTTGATGTAAAAGTTGCACAGAACACAGAAATCAAACATCTTTTACGGCTAGCCCCGGTTTTTCGTTTAATAAATTGCATCTAGCCCAAAACATGGATTTAGAGGCTTAACATCTAACTAACATGAGTATTTACATATCACATATCATAATTATAGGAGAATTTACATCATCTATAATATTTGTTAGTTGGATCCAAAATTTATGACTAATAATTAACAGGAAAATTATAGATATGTTATCGAATAATCTAGGTTGACAGGATTAAGTTGGAATACTCTCAACATGAAAAATCATTACGTACATAATAATCATGTACACGTATGTTTTTTATTCAGTGGTCCGTTCTATCCATTTTAGACTCTTATATTTTTCGTTACAGAAACAACTCTCATGCTTGATCAGATGTGAAGAGCGTTTATGGATATTATTAAAACTAGTGCGTCAAGATAATATACTAGCTAGCCCGTTAAGAAGAAAAACTCAAACAGGGAGATGGAGAGATGTATATACGCGGGTTGTTCAAGGTAATTAGCTTGTGTGTGAGTGTATGTCATGACATACTGGCGGTGGTACATTGTAAAAACGAAATCTAGTCAGAAAACATAAACATAATCAACTTCCTTTGTTATAATATATATCATAATATCATATAATTATGATATACATTGTAAAAATACAGTATAATGATCATGGACCCACACGTCAGATTCATGTTAAGCTTCTAAATCAATGTTTTGGACTAGATGCAACTTATTAGACAAAAAACTAGTGCTAGCTGCAAAAGATGTTTGATTTTTGTGTTTTATGCAACTTTTACACCAAAGGTTGGTGTTCTCTGCAATTTTCTCCCACTTTCACACGAGATTTAGTCGCGTCTTACATGGTTGGTTGGCAATTGTTCAGGTTCTGACAGATTTATTGGTATTTTTTTTATCGATTCTATGTATAGAGCACTGTGTATAGAGCACTCATTCATTAAGAAGTTTTAGAAGAGTAAGTCAATAATAACAAAACAAAAAAGTATGGAAGATGAATGTGCATGATTTTTTTATGTGAATCATTTGTAACGGTATAATTCTTATCAAGGTTAACCAAACAAAGCGTAGTTGGTATAGTAAACAGTACAGATTTGTAACCACGATGGGACAAGTAAGTACGTGTTCTTTCATTGCAAGTTTGTATGTTCTATATGTACCGGCAACCAAGTAGTTTCTAACTTCTACGTGTCACGTAATGTCCCAACCATATTTGGCAACTAGTTAGGCCCTATTTGAAACACATGAAATAAAACATACGAGTAGGAAATACATTAGTTTTTACATGAGTAGATTAAGAGGGACTAAATGCCACAATCTGTTGAATCTTATATGTCTTGACCATACTTTACCATGAAAATTGTATCATTGCACCATGTCTTTTCATAAAATGTTATGGGGGCACTTGCATTGTTATCCAAGTTGTCTTGTTAACTTTTTTATTTTGCTGAAGAGTTTTATTTCCGATGGTTCCAGTAAACATAGACATTAATTGGATGAAGGAATTGAAGGTCCTGATATGTTGGCATGACGTAAAATTATGTTATTGTAGCACTGAATTAAGATACTAGATGTTTGCCATAATGGTCGTAAGCATCAAGAGACCTTGCCTATAACGTTGAACTGAATCAAATATTACCTTCAAAATTGCATATAAGTAATTCATAGAAAATCCAATAGTGCCATCCTAGAAATAGAAATTCCATATTTCTCACAAGAAGATAAAATCAACAGATAACTCGGTAGAATCCTTTTAATCAAACAACAAGGGAGACCCTTAATTTGTGGATATCGTCATTAATTTACCATCGACGTTAATTTAACTAATCGACATAATAGATTCAAACTGAATCGCAAGGACAAGATCAGATATGAATATTTTGAATTGTCGTGAATGGTGATAATGGTTCCTTATCTAGTAGTGCTAGTACGTGTAGATAAATAACAAACATGTTATATACGTATGAAAAATATAAGCAGAAAGTGGACATATGGAGCTCTTTATTTGAAAAAATCAAGAACATCGTTTCAAATTTTCAAAAAATATGAGACACAATTCTAAATGTAGACGATGTTATATTCCACCAGCTTACAAGAGCTCAATTCACAGCATCTTGTATTCTTAGCTTACATAAAATATGACAAAAGCTTTCATTTGAAGTAGTGAAAAGTGCAAATTTTCAAGCCTCCAAAATCTGTCAAGTTTTGTTATTTTTGCGTAGCTAAGAATATGACATATTTTAAGCTGAGATTATACTCTTTTGTACAATACATCATTTTCTATATGCAGGATTTTCTCGGGATTTAAAAATAAAATTTTGATTTTGATATGTTTTAAGAGCTCCATGTAACCCTAGAGCTATTTGTGGTTGCCGTATATAAGTAGCCCGATACGATTTTAAAATATATTTCTTGAAATACTGCTTTTGTTTTTCGCACAGATCAACACAAATACAATTTCACCTTACAATTTTGCACGTCTAGAGAACATGTGTATATGTTTGTCTCTATTTTTCAGATTTTTGAAATATTTATCTTTTTTAGAATTTTGAAATCAGGGAGGTGCATGTGAATCCGGAAGACAAAACGCATCCCCCTTGCACTTCAGTTTTCGTCACAACCAAATTTCATAAAGTTTCACCAAACATGTAGGAATCAACATCTGCAACATGGAATCAACATTATTATAACCATTACAAAATATTATATGTATTTATATAATAGATATTTCAGTTTTTATATATTTTAATCAAATATTACAAGGTTTGATTTTAATCACAAAAAAAGAAACTACTCCTGATTCCTGAATATTTTTTCGTAGAGGAGTCATGAGTAGTTCCGATTCCTGAATATCATCGACAAAACTAAAATGGTGGAGCCGATCCTCATTAATTTACTCCCACCCACAAACTTTATACTACCATACAAAATTGCATTTTCAATCAATTATTCCGAGCGCAACGGAGAAATGGGGAACTGGTGTCACCTCCTTCACCATTCATCTATGGGAGAAATCGGAATATATAAATGAGGAAAGACGAATGGTAATGGGCAACTTCCGGTACGAAAGTTTTAAGAAATGCATCGTTGGGGAGCTGTGGACAGAATGAAGTCAGCAAAATCTAGTGGGTAGATATGTGGCAGCTATGGATGGGCAACAAACCAACAAAGGCGTTTCCAGGTCTTTTACATGCTGGTCTTCAGCTCATGCTAGCGTGCACGCCACCCCTAGCTAGAACAGTTTAGCCGAGTACAAAAGATAATTAGCACCTAGCAAATCATTATCCAAAGATAAATTACTGCTACTCTTGCATGACGTCTGAAAATTCTACGCTTGCAAGAATTTTGTTACACGTGTCTAGCAAATTCTACTGTTGCATGAATTTTGACTAGGAAATTCGAATCGAAAGATAGATGTTTGTGAAGCAAAACCATGCACGATGTGTGCGAATTCCAAACCTGCATGGTTATTAGCATTGGATGGATCGATCATAGCGTTTCTGCTTATCATTCCGTGATAAAATAGCAAGTTCAAGCGGAAGGAGAAACGGCCTAGGTAGCTAGGGAATGATGGGGAGCTACTGTTATGTTGGGTGTGGAGCTTATAATGATTGGCATGTCACTGTGCCAAGATGGGTGAAAGGAAGCAGGCTACGAGCTCCAAAACCAAGGACCTCGGCTACTGCTTCTCTTTCCTCGGGAAGAGAGCTAGCGAGAGAGATATGGGTCCTGCGTGCCTTCATGCATGCAGTTGCAGCACCAGGTAGTGTTCGTTCGGGTCCTCGCCATCTCGCTTCTTCTCTCTCTATATCTCGTCCCGATCCGCAAAACAGATGTCGGCATACCCGGGAGATACAGAGAGAGCTCACGGTGAAACGCTTGCAGCAAGTAATCACCATGCATTTCACCGCGGTAAAACGAATATGCGTGTGTTATTCATGTGGGCATTATATTCTTATCGTCTGATTCAGATGATTGTATTATGTAGATTATTTTTCTAAAGATTGATTTGTAGTTTTATACTGTATTTATTGGAGATTTAGCATTCGCTCATACCTCTGGCAAATAATCTTTAATTTGTCTTAGATTGCCTTGAACGTCGAACGCATGGCCATTTGCTTTAAATCATCCAAATTACCAAGCAAAACAGACCACATATTGAAATCATCAATTTTACAAAGGTAAACTCCTATCCCATGCCTTGAGAGTGTGTCTCTATCCTTGCATGCACTATAAAAACTGCCGACGGCAATGGGCTGATCGGCGGCGATGCAAAGAGGCGTGGGATGTCATGAGAAAATGCAAAGAGGTCGGAAATAAGATGATGGTGTCTACGCAGTTGATTTTGCGGGGCGCGGCATGGGGAGCTGAACGTGGGCGATGCGACCTCTACATTTGCTACACGGGGATGTTGTATTTAGATGCACTAAAACCGGTCATATTATCATGACAACCAATTATAGGGCATTTGTTAGAGTTGATTTAATGGTAAATTAAGAATGATGGTGTCTACGCAGTTGATTTTGCGGGCGAGGCATGGGGAGCTGAACGTGGGCGATGCGACCTTTACATTTGCTACACGGGGATGTTGTATTTAGATGCACTAAAAACCGGTCATATTATCATGACAATCAATTATAGGGCATTTGTTAGAGTTGATTTAATGATAAATTAAGATCGGAGCTAGCAACTCGTGTGTGCACGATTTACGATTTTGTTTAAGTTGGGAAGAGAGAGAGGGTATTTGTATAGAAATCAGGTTACACTAAATTGAACATGTATACCATCTTATGTGAACTAGTGATTTGATTTGCACATTGATTTTAGGGGTGAGCTTTTACATGTGCTGAGTGAGACACAAGTTGTTCATAGTATTTTGCTAGGTCATGTTGAAGGTTGTTGAGTATATAGAATGTGTAGTACACAATAAGTAAGTAGGAACATTGAGTCTCTTGTTTACCTTTGTGCAAGTGTAATTGCCTTAGACTCAAATTTTGTACTAATGTTTTTGATAAAGAAAATTCATTGTTTGTACACTAACAGGGTGTCAAACTACTCCCTTTGAGAATTCAGCATGATTATTGTTGACTATCAGTGTTAGATTTTCCTCTTATCGACGTTTTGGAAGATAACGCCTTATTAGTGTGTAGCACACGGACACACGACTTTCCCCTCAAATGTTTTATATAAATGAAAATGAGGTAATATGGGCCTAAGTCTGTCTATCTTATAACCTATAAAAAAGCATCAAGCCAACATGGAAGATAATAAGTTCGATATACATAAACACACTCTTCCTCTATGTAAGTCATAGAGGAAACATTAAATTTGTTTCTCTCTTCTCTATGCAATACACGGCTATATCTAGCCTATGGTTTATGAAAGGACAATGATGTCGCCTAGAGGGGGGGTGAATAGGCGGTTTAAAACTTTTCCGGTTTAGGCTTGATAATTGCAGAAAGAAACTAGGTGTTTAAATTAACAAGCCGATAACCTGAATAAACTAGGCTCACCAATGTGCACCAACAACTTATGCTAAGTAAGACAAACAACAAGGTTATAGAATACTTCAAGCACAAAGGTTATCACAATGTAAAGTGCATAAGTAAAAGCTCGGGTATAGAAATAACCGAGGCACGCGAAGACGAGAATGTATTCCCGAGTTCCTCCTTGTTAAGGGAGTACGTCTCGTTGGATAGGTGTGAACCGACACAACGGTTCAACAACCACAAAGGTTTCACCTTTTTCTCCGATGAATCGCACCACAAAGTCTTGGTTCACCTTCCACTATCGGAATTCCTTCGAGGCGGAATCCGGAGCCTTTGAACCACAATCCTGGGCACAACCCACAATGGGATTGGGGGCTCCCGAACGGCTTCAAGTGACCACACAAGGGTCCAACCACCACAAAGGCGTCTAAGGTCCAAGGACCCAAGAGTAACAAGCTCACAAACTTTCAACTTCCACGAATCCTCATGGAGAGCACACCGATGCACCAAATGCAAAAGGCAAGAGCACAAGTGCTCAAATCCTTCACTCTCGAATTCCAACAAAGCATCAAATGTTGATGAGGGAATAAGAGAGGAAGAACAAGGAGGAGATGCACTAAGAACTCCAAGATCAAGATCTACTAGGTTCCCCTCACTTAGAGGAGAGATGGATTAGTGGAAATGTAGATCTATATCTGCTCTCTCAAATCCCTCAAATATATGCAAGAATCATGTGAGGAAATGGGAGAGGGGCAAGCTTTCCAGGGTCAAAAATGGAGGAGAGAGAGGGGAAAATTCGTGCTTGGAAGAGCTGGTCTCTTTGGGGAAGAAGGGGGTCTTTTATAGGTCCCACAAAAAAGAGCCGTTGCAGGAAAAATAACATCGGAGACTCCGGACTGCATAGACCGGAGACTCCCCCCCCCCCCCCCCCCGGAGACTCCGGCCTAGGTAAAATATGCAGCAAAATCGAACACGAAAATGAAGATATCTTGATCATCCGGATTCCGTTTTCAGTGTTCTCGGGCTCGTTGGAATCACAACGAAGAGATTTACATGATCATGCAGATAAACATCATAGTACAATAATGGAAGATAACACCAAATGGAGAAAGATAAAACCTCTCTAAAAAGGAATTATCGACAAACCTCCAAAACCGAAAACACAACAAGTTTTCCATATGAATTTTGTTTTTGGTGAACTTGGGCTTGTCGTGAAGATCTCAACAAGCACCAAAATCCAACAAGGAGAATAGGCAAGTAAGAACCAAGAAATATGAAATGCCAAGCATGCAAAGGTTTGAGCTCTCCACAAAGATGCGATCAAGTTACTCACTTGAGAGCCCCTCTTGATAGTACGTCGTCTATCCTAAAATCCGATCTCCTACTAACACCATGAGACCGGTATGATAGAAAACCTATCAAGATCATATCTTTACCTTGCGCATTCCAATTGAGCTCGATGATGAAGATCTTGACTCTTTCAAGTTGAAACACCTTTATTGATTGTGCTTGCTAGCACATGCTTGATGAATACTTCTCCAAATGCTCTCCATACTCCATTATGGGAGGGACTCGCTAAGCTTCGTCTTCATGTTTCCTTTGCAAGCTTCAATCAAAAGATATCTTCTGATATGCATCATATTGAACTTGCACTTCATCTTCTTCTCTTGATCATGTATGATGGCTTGGGGGTAAACATGATTGTTCACTCAATATTCTATTCCAAGCCATACTTGCAATGAGATCAACTCTACACATGACCATTCTTCATATAAACCCTTGAATAGAGCATTGGTCATTATGTCATCTTGAAGAGTCCAACACATGAACTCCTATAATTTCTCTTGGACAAGATCTATAAGAATATCTCAGTGTAAACATTAGTCCATAAGGATTGTCATTAATTACCAAAACCACGCATGGGGGCAACCATGCACTTTCAATCTCCCCCATTTTGATAATTGATGACAATCCCATTTACGAGGGTTTATATAATGAATTTAAGCAACCATGCAACACAAAGAGCAAGGATGAAAGAGAACAAACCCATATTCCCTTAAACCACAAAGAGCAAGGATGCAAGAGAACAAACCCATATTCCCTTAAACCCTCTAAATTTCTCCCTCATTGGCATTGATTGCCGAAATGGGAAGAAGAACTTAAAAGATCAATATAGTGAGAGCTCCCTCATAAAGTGTGCATTTCTCATAATATGAGTGAAATCAAATGCACATATCCAAAGACGAATAGATGGAGGAACATCAAACTATATAGAGGATCCAAATATTGCAAGCGAACATTAAATAGAAGATACTTCAACGAAAGAAGCATGCAATCAAAAGGATCCGAAAAATGTTCTAAATATCAAGAGGGAACTCCCCAAGGTACGTGCACAAATAGGATTTGTATTTCAAAGTAGTGTGCACAACATGAAATCCTCACTCCCTCCGAGATAAATTCGAACACAAGCTCATGCAAGAGAATGTAAATGATAAAGAGGCAAAACAACTTTCACCTAATAAAATGTTCTGCAACAAGATCAAGGAGCGGTAAATCAATAATGGGTGTGAGATAAAAAGACATTATAGGAGACTAATACAAGGATGATAGCATCAACATAGTCTTTACAGAAGAGTTGCACATAGTGCATATCATGTCTTTCCCATACCCACACACCAAAAGAGGTATAGCAAAAAGCTCCACACGCTTAGTAAAATGCACCAAGCATAACACATGGAAAATAAAGTTTGAGCCTTTTAGAAACCACCAAGGAGTCAAAAGCAATAAGAGGTGGTAACTAAAGATTTGGAATATCAATTAAATATGTGTTATTCTCATGTGTATAAGTTTCTAAGTAGACACGAATCACTAAGATATGGGTCTACCAAGAAACATGTACACACAAGATATATACAAAGGTGAAGAACATGATATCCAAGAGGAAGTTATAAATATTCCAATAAGATCTTTGCTTGAAAGCATAGCCCAAAGCCCAAATATATCTTGACGGAATATAAATGAACTTCCACCACATACTCATCATAGCATAAAAAATTATTCACAAGGGATAAAGGTTAACAAACGGATGCTCCGAGTAAGATAACAAGTATCACAAAATGCAAATGATTTTGATAATTCATCAATGTTGCACATGAGAGACTTTAATTAGAAAGTGCTAGATTACATAATTGAGATTGATGAATCATTGAAATGAGTATATAGTTCCCTTATATGTAATCATCCCAACTTACTCACATTTTTAATAAAGACGTTTTGTAAGAATCAAATGAATTGCACCAAAGGAGATTCATGCCAAGATATAACCTACACAATGTTGAAAGCTAGAAATGTATGCATGAGATAGATACTTGTTACCGAGATAGCAATTGTGATGCAGAAGATAAGAGTTAACGATCATCCAAACTTGGCTCCAATGAACACATGGTGACACCACCTTCTTTGAAAATGAGAGAAGATTCCAATGCATCTCCAATGTACCTAAAACACATTCAATTACAACATGGTACTGAAAGAACATTTCTTAATCCCTAATGTTTTGTGTGTTAGTTAACAATACCAATGATACTAATCCTATTGCTAAGTATTTCAGTTTGGGTAAAACTCATATCACAAATCCTAAAGCCAAATTGTAGAGAAAAAGAGTTTCTGGAATTCTTCCCAGACCCGGATATTCCGGTTCCCCAACTCGGATATTCCGGGTCATCCCCAGAAAAAATTGGCTAAGTCAAGTTCAGAAGTACTACTGACTTCAATCGGAAAATCAGCTCGGAAATTTCAAGGACTCGGATATTCCGGTTCACCAACCCGGATATTCCGAGTCAACCTCAAGAAAATTGGCTAAGTCAAGATTCAGAAGTGGTACTGACTCCAATCGGAAAATCAGCTCGGAAATTTCAAGGACCCGGATATTCCGGTTCACCAACCCGGATATTCCGAGTCATCCCCAGGAAAATTGGCTAAGTCAAGATTCAGAAGTGGCACTGACTCCAAACGGAAATTCAGCTCGGAAATTTCAAGGACTCGGATATTCCGAGTCAACCTCAGAAAATCGGCTAAGTCAAGTTCAGAATTGGTTCTGATCTCAACCGGAAATTCAGCTCGGATATTTTCAAAGACCCGGATATTCCGGGTGACCGGAATTTCCGGTGGTACTTATACCGGAATTTCCGGGTGCCCAAGACAGCCAACGGCCAGATTTTGAGGGGGGGTATAAATACCCCCTCACTCACTCAAGAACCGGGAGCTCTCAGATTTTCTCTCTCCTACCATTCTTGAAAGCTCAAATCAAGATCTCCCAATCCCCCCACCCAAATTCATTGATCTTTGGAGGATTGGAGGAGAAGGCCCGGATCTACATCCTCACCGAAGGGATTTGCATTTCTCCCCCATTCACTTGGGGATTTCGTGGCTAGGGTTTCCGGTGGGAAAACCTAGTTCACCATTGTTGTACTCTTGGTGTTACCTTGACCTTTTGTGGTCCTTGACCTTTTGTGGTCTTCTTGGGAGCCCCCAATTCAGTTGTGGGTGTGTGCCTCAAGCGTTTGTAAGGGATTCGATCTACGCCCTAAAAGGGGATCAATAGTGGAAGGTGGACTCGAAACCTTTGTGGTTGAGTTCATCGGAGAAGAAGGTGAGCCTTTGTGGCGTTGCGGCTAACCTGTTGTGGTAGCGCACACCTCTCCAAACGAGACGTACACCCTTGGGTGGAACTCGGGATTACATCTTCGTCTCCGCGTGCTTCACTTGGTTCCTTTTACCTTTGCTCCCTTACTTGCTTATCTTATTATTGCTTAGTTTCTCATTTAGGTAAATTCACCGTAGTTGCATATCTTGAGAATTTACCTTTGTGTTGAGCCTAAATTTGAAAAGACCTAAAATTTGTAATAGCACCTATTCACCCCCCCCCCCCCCTCTAGGTGCCGGATTCCCGTTCAGTTGGTATCAGAGCCTTGTTCACTTTTAAGGGCTTAACCGCCTAAGTGCAACGATGACGGAATCCGATGCCGAGAGGGCCGCCCGTGAAAAATTAGAGGCGGAGAAGGAGGCGTTAGCCAAAGGGGCAACCATGGACGATCTTATTGATATGAGATCGTCCTTGGAGGCCCAACTCCTCAAGATGAATGAGATGCTCATGGCACTCTTGAAGTCTAAGGAGCCCGAGGCTACTTCTCCCTCTCCTCCTCCTAAGGAACATGCGGGGAACTCTAAGGAGTCATCTTCGGATGGGTCCAAAGATGTTACCTCAAGTGTTCCCGGGATGGCGGAAAAGGATGAACCACCTAGCTCCTCTGACACCCCCAAAGGAGAGGAATTTCATAATGTCGACCATAATTACTCTCCTAACCCTCCTATCCCTCACCCTCATGTAAACTTTAGAAGTGATCCTCCTAAGCTTAAACCTACTCATTTCTCTCAATGGGTATTTCTAATGAAGTCTCATCTATGTAGTGCCTCCATTGAGCTTTGGCGCATCATTGAAGAAGGATACAAGCCCCATGATCCAACCAACTTGACAAGAAGAGAGGTGGTTGATAGCCAACTCAACGCCACCGCTCTTCATCAACTCCAAATGGCCGTTGGAGAGAAGGACATGGCGCTCATTCAACAATTCTCCACCGCCAAGGAAGTTTGGAATGCTCTTTCCGACATCTTCGTTGGGAATGAGAGAATGAAGAAGAACCGGTATGATGCCTTATGCAATGAGGTGGAAGGGTTCTACAAGTTGGATGGAGAAAGCCACGAGGACATGTACCGGAGGTTGGTGTTGGTTGCCAACTCCTTGAAGAACCTCGGGGCGGAGTATATCAATGATGCTTGGATCAAGAGGAAGTTTGTGACCGCTCTCATGCCCTTTGAGGACACGGATTTGAAGACACTCCAAGGGAGACATGACTTTGCAAAGATGACATCCAATGAAGTTATGCAAGAGATGACCGCATACAAGGTGGCCTCCAAGATTGCACAAGATGCAAGAGCTAGAGCCATAGGGATGCACAAGCATGCCTCAATTGCTTTGAAGGCCACCGTTGAAGAAGAGGATGAAGAGGAGTGTGATGATCAAGTAGAGCTATCTAGTGAAGCTCTCTCAAGCACTCTCACTCAACACATGGGTCTTGCGGCAAGAACCTTTTGGAAGAACCCCGGAAGGGCCAAAGCAAGGATTGACAAGAAGTTTCCCCCCAACGGAGGAAAGCCATTCAACAAAGTGAGGCTTTGCTATAACTGCGATGACAAGGGCCACTTTGTTGCCGATTGCCCATGGGAGAGAAGAGAGGATCATGGTGGGAGGCTCGTGGCCAAGACGAAGGGCAAGGGGCCCATGCCCATGATGAAGCCTTTCTTCAAGAAGAACCAAAAGATTGTCTTGGTGACTCAAGAGCAATATCCCACCGATGATGAAGATAGTGACAAGGAGGATACTCCACCGATGATGAATATCCCGCACTAGCCATGTCTTCCACACCTCCATCACTCTTCTCCTCACCAAACGAGAGCCCCATCGTCAAGAATGCAAGATGTCTTATGGCAAAGACATCTGAGGTACAATTATCCCCCAACTCCATATCACATGACATTGATGATGCTATGAGCTTACAAGTCAAGGAAGAAATCATTGCTTTTGATAAATTCATGACTAACTTGCAAGGAGAAGGAAAGAAACACTTTGGCTCAATCATGAGTCGTATAGGTGAGCTTGAGGATGAGCTTGAACTAAAAGGTGAGACTGAGAGAGAGGATGCACACGCTAAGGTGTCTCTCCAATCCTCTCTCGAAGATGAACAAGAAGCTCATGCTCCCCTCGAGGAGCAACTTGCTAAGATCACTAAGGATCGTGATCTCTACTTTGCTAAATGTAAAATTGTGCAAAATGAAAAGTCTGAGCTTGTAGTTGCTCATGCTAGACTTTGCGAAGACTTCGAGTCACTTGACAATGCTCACAAGGTGTTGACAAGTGATCATGAACGTCTTCTCAAGTCTCGTGATCAACTCCAATCTCGGATATCTACTCTTGAGAAACCTAGCACCTCTACTCCTTTGAATGCTAATGCAAATGTTGTGAAGGGTATTGCTAGGGTTATGTTTGTTCCTTCTATGGCAACCAAGCCCAAGACCTCTCTTGATAAAGGTAAGGGGACACTCACTACTCCTCTTCATGAGCGAGTGCCCCACAAGGGTAAGGAAGGTCTAGGCTATGTTGCTAAGGAGAAGAAGGAGATCAAGAAGAAGACCAAGTCCGCACAAGCCAAGAAGGTTGACATTGCGAGTGGAAATGCCACAAGGGGCACTCCCACTCGTAATGACTTTGCGGGCATATCTAACCCCAACTATGCTTTATATGTTGATTATTATGGGGATGTCTATGCTAGATACATTGGTCCTTTTGATGGTTACATTGAATATGCTATTTGGGTACCAAAGACCCTTGTTGCTAACCAAAAGGCACCCATTGCAAAATGGGTACCTAAACCCAAGAATTGATTGTGTGTAGGGCCTTGCTTCCGGAGGATCGAAATGGATAATTGATAGTGGGTGCACTAGTCATATGACCGGAAGCAAGGATATTGTAACGGAGTTGAAGCCCAATGATGATCAAATGACCGTTACATATGGTGATAATTCTAAGTCTAAGGTAATAGGGCTCGGCAAGGTGGTAGTGGCACCGGACATCACACTTGTGAATGTCTTGCTTGTCGAGTCCCTAGGTTTCAACTTGATCTCCGTCCATTCCTTAACTTGTTTGGGCAATACCGTTGTCTTCAAAAAGGAAATGGTCATTCTCTTGCGGAGCAAGTCTCTCAATGTGTCTTTCGTTGGGCACATTGAGAATGGGCTCTATGTGGTTGACTTCTCCGGAGTCACCACTTCCCATACAATGTGCCTATTCGCAAAGGCGGACTTGGGTTGGCTATGGCATCGCCGACTAGCCCATGTCAACATGAGGACTTTGCAAAGTCTCCACAAGGGTGGCCATATCCTAGGACTAAAAGACCATGTTTCTTTCTCGAAGGATCGAATGTGTAGGGCGTGTGTTGAAGGAAAAATGCATGACATCTACCATCCAAGCAAGACCATCATTTCGTCAAAGAGGGTTTTGGAGCTTCTCCATGTTGACCTCTTTGGTCCCATTCCGGAAGCTAGTCTTGGTGGCAAGAAATATTGCTTAGTGATTGTTGATGACTATTCAAGATACACATGGGTTTTCTTCTTCAAGACGAAGATGGAGACTCAACAAACTATCATTGACTTCTCCAATGAAGCTCAACGTCAACACAATGTCCCTATCTTGGTGATACGAAGTGACAATGGGTCCGAGTTCAAGAACTACACCTTAAACGAGTTCCTTAGTGAAGAAGGGATTCGTCATCAGTATTCCGCTGCTTATACTCCCCAACAAAATGGTGTAGCCGAAAGGAAGAACCGCACACTTATTGAGATGGCAAGGTCGATGATGGCCGAGTTCAAGTCCCCTCACAACTTTTGGGCCGAAGCCGTCAACACCGCTTGCCATTCATCCAACCGGCTCTTCTTTCGCAAAGGACTCATGAAGACACCTTATGAAGTGCTTACCGGGAACAAGCCCAATATCTCCTACTTCCGAGTATTTGGTTGTAAGTGTTTTTATCTCATCAAAGGTGTTCGTTTGGGCAAGTTTGATTCTAAGTCTCTTGAAGGGACATTTGTGGGCTACGGATCCGAATCCCACACTTATAGAGTCTATGATAAGGCCTCGCGCATAATCATAGAAACTTGTAGTGTGGTATTCGAGGAGAATGACGGCTCCCTCGTGGAGCAAAGTGGTGTTTCCGGTGTAGGTGATGATGAACCTCAAGATGCTATCCGAAGAATGGGGTTGGGAGTCCACCGCCCCGTTGAACTCTATTATGAGGTTGATCAACAAGGACCAAGTTCTTCACAAGTGGTGACCACCCCAACACAAGAAACACCCATCGACAACACCGTGCCCAATGCCCCTTGCCAAGAAGAAGAACAAGATTCTACAGCTGCTCCTGGAATTTCCGGAGGACCGGAAAATCCGGTTCAACATGGACTCGGAATATCCGGTGGTTCGGAATATCCGGTCCCTGTACCCGGAATATCCGGTCCTGCAGACATTCCCGGTGGCAGTTCGCAAGGCCAAGATCAACCCTCTCCCTCACCAATGGACACCACTCCAATGGTTGATCAAGGCCATCAGTTCAGTCAAGGCGGAGACATGAATGATCAAGATGATCAAGCGATTCCTCCCACCACACGGAGGGAAATCGAGATCCGCCGCTTGAATCGGGTTGGCACCTCACAAGAATTAAGAGCTCTATCTCTTGACAAGGTGCTTGGTGATGTGAGAAGCAAGGTCTCTACCCGAAGACAACTCGCAAGCTTTAGTGAACATCAAGCTCACATCTCCATGGTGGAACCCAAGAAGGTCTTTGAAGCTCTTGAAGATAAAGATTGGCTTGATGCTATGCATGAAGAGCTCAACAACTTCGAGCGCAACAAAGTGTGGAAGTTGGTGGAAAGACCCAAAGATTGCCGCAATGTTATCGGCACCAAGTGGATATTCAAGAACAAGCAAGATGAACATGGCATGGTGATAAGGAACAAGGCAAGATTGGTGGCTCAAGGTTACTCACAAATTGAAGGCATTGACTTTGGAGAAACCTACGCGCCCGTGGCTCGACTTGAGTCAATCCGTATTCTTCTTGCCTATGCCTCTCACCATAACTTTAAGTTGCAACAAATGGATGTTAAATCCGCTTTTCTAAATGGTCCACTAAATGAACTTGTTTATGTTAAGCAACCACCGGGGTTCGAGGACCTCAAGTATCCGAACCATGTCTACAAGTTGGATAAGGCACTCTATGGCCTTAAACAAGCCCCACGAGCGTGGTACGAGCACCTTAGAGAACTACTTTGTAACATCCCAACATTTTATAATGTTCAAAAATCACTAAAATTTAAAACTTTTCCTTTTATTAAAATAAAATGTTAAATGCATAAGGAAACTAACTATGAAAGACTTCAAACATGAGTTTAGTATTTCAAATGTCACAGTTTAAACATTTTATTATTCACTGTATTTCAAAAACCTTAAAATATAATTTGACAAATATTGTACAAACTACAATCCATTTTATTTGAAGTAAATAGTTTACTTATAAGTAATTGAATTAAATCACTTAGCCATATCTATTCATAAATATAAGATTATTCAAAATAGAATATAATTACTAAATAGTTGCATTCCTTTAACTGAGTTCAAAATATAGTTTGGAAATTATAAGCCCATAGTGCATAACTTTACAACTTCATAGAATTTAAATTAATTAATTAGCCAAATAAACCTTTCATTTGCTTAAATGAATTTCATCTATTTTTCAAATCATGAAATGATTAATAGATTCTAAATAAAAATAAAAATAAAATAAAGGTCTTGTCCAAAGTTGTTATGAAGTTTCAAATGCATAAAATATAATGTTGCACAAATTCCTTTCAATTAAAAAGGAATACATTATCTTTTCCATAGTTGAGTTATGTCATTAATAATTATACCAGAGCCAAAAATGAATTTAGAAATTGAAAATGAGTTTAAACAGCTTAAATTCAAACATATTGAATTGTGGGTATTTTTACAAATTTATTTTAGCCAAAGAAAAATTTAAATGACATAGAAATTCAAATTTGACTTTAAGTGTCAAATTTGTAATTAAGCAATATTTCAAAATACTAATTTTCAAAAATATTCAAAACATACACACAACTGGTTTAACAGCAAGATATTAATTTTACAAATTTTTAGAATTTTGTTTGACCTCATTTGGACAAATAAATCAAAAGTTATGAATAAATTGGAATAAAACAAAAAGATAAGGGATGACGTCAGCGATGACGTCATCGTCTCTAACCTCCAGCAGAGGATTTTCCGGCTCCGAACTGATCTCAAACACGAGATCGATTCGGTAGTTTGAGGGATCCTTATCCCGTGTTCGTGCGCCCCATAAGTACCCCAGAGATGCCGCCCTCTCCCGCACCCAACCCCGAGCTCAAATCGCCCCCAGGCTGCCCGAAATCGCCGCCGCCGTGTCGCCATTGCCGTCGGCATCTTCGAGGTTTTCCGGTGAGATTCGATCGACCTAGCCTCTCCCATCCACCCCCTTAGCTTCCCCTCGATCTTCTGCATCTCCCTGACTTGACGCGGTAGCGAATTGCGCAGCAGAACGAGCCATCTGTGCGAGACCGAAGCTCCCCGCCGCCGTGCGCAGCTCCGACGAGGTGCAGCCGAAGAACGAGGAAGCTCCAAGGACCACGAGCGCGCCATCGACCTCGCCCGGACCTCCTCTACATCACGGTATGCTCCGCTTGTCCTCTAGGGTTGTAGATCATCGGGAACGAGTTTTTCCGATCGTGGCGCCGCCGCGCACTCCGTCTCCGGCGACCTAGCGCCGCTCCTCTGCTGCCGTTAGATCTCGCCCGTCCGATCAAGTTTCTGCGGCCTAGATTAGATCCTGCTAACGAAGCGGTACGCTCCGATCTGGACCGTCAGATCCAGATCTGACGGCCCAGATCAGATAACTTATACACGTCAGCGATCCCAGTCAGCGCCGCGTGTCAGCCACGTCAGCTGCCACGTGGAAAACAATTGTATTAATTAAATTTAATTGGCAGTTTTGCAGAAACACCCCTGTCACTTAGATCTCTCACAACTTTTTAACCACAACTCCAAATTTAATAATTTTTATATATTTGGAAAGCTCTGGATGTGTAGAATAATTTGGATCAGACAAAATTCAAATTTGACTTAGTATAAAATATTCAAATTTCAAATGAAAATTTGAGTATATTTGTAATAACTTTAAATCTATAAATCCAAAAATTGCAAATAAATATGTTTTAGAAACTTTGGAATATTTGTAAATTAATACCACTGCTATAAAATATTTTTGAGCAATTTTTGAATGATTTCATAGTTGTGTGTTTAATTTGAATAGTTTGACTAATTTTGAAATAACTTTTAATAGAAACATTATTATTGATTAAATCCAATTGCAATAGATTTAATTAAATGCTCTCTGTCTATTAACATTAATTATAAAATTTTGTTATAAAAATTTAGTCATGGGAAACTTTAATCTTATAATTATTCCTTTTAGTATATTTTCCAAAATTAGAAATTAATTAAATTGCATTTATAAATTCATGCATATTTATAAATAAAACACAAAAGTTATTTTTATGTTTCTTGTGATTTAAGATTTCATTTCATTCATAGCATATTTTATATTGTAGATATAATTCTCAAAGGAAAACCCCTCTTCAATAGTTTTCTCTAAGTTAGGATTATTTTCAAACTCAGTATTTTGTGAAAAGTGCTATGCACTAGACACTTAGTAGTTTTCAAGATGGAGCTAGAAAACCATTGAAGGACTTAGCCAAAAACAAGACTGCAGAAGTATCTTCAAGGAGGAAACACTTAGAAGAAAATCAAGAAGAAGTTCATGAAGGACTTAGAAGAAAACAGACTCAGGAAGCATCCCCAAGATGTCAAGCACTTAGAAGAAAAGTGAGAGGAAGTTCAAGAAGGCCAACCCCCTTTTATTCTCTAAGTCTTTCTCTCTGTCTTTCCCTCTCCTCTGAGACTTCATGAAGACTAAGTAAATCCAAGACCAGCCTCGAGGATACAAGAGTCATCAAGTCTGGAGATTCATCAGGACTACCCAGAAATCAATCAAGACATCATCAAGGAGTATATTACAAGTCTGGAGATGAAGCCTGGAGGACAACTACATCTTTCTTTCTATCTTTTCCCTCTTTCCTAATCTTGTCTTTTAGACTTAAACAAATTTTGATCATGATGATTATCATCTTGAAGTTGTTGGATCCTAGCAGCATAGTGGGATGAAGCGGCCTGGAAACAAACCTTACATGTCCACGTACATGAGACCTGTTCCACAATTTAAGTGGTTGGCCGGGTGTCTGTCTCTCTCACTATAGTGAATGTCCAATTTACTAAGAGTTGATAATGATTGTTGATCATCTTGAACAAATGACTTAGTAATTTTTCTCTAAGTATTTTGCACATCATGGCTTTGCCATTAGAGTGCTTGTTTAAAGATGTTATAAAATAAAGTATGTTTATCCAACTTAAGACCTTAGTCCTTAGTCATTCTTGAACCACCTATTTGCCTTTCAATAACTTAAAAGATTTTCCATGGCATGGAAAAGCATTTCTAGCCTTAGAAATAATTTGCATACCATACATGACATGTTTTCCTTAGGAGTTTTCCAAAACTTGTTGTTCATTTGATATGAGCATGTATGTTTGATGATTGTTGTTTGTTGATTGTTGTATTGTTGTTTGCTATTATTGTTTAGATTAAACGGAGAGCAAACGTTCGTTGTTGAAAGGAGTTGTGAACAACGACAACATTCAAAGGCAAGTGGCACACCTCATAAACTTCCTATTTTTATATGCATTACTTAGTGTATTTTTATATGCATGTGTTGCTATGCTAAACCTGCGTAGAATCCCTTATTCCTGTGTCTAGGTTCCTATATCATACTTAGCAGAAATATTGATGCTATGCAATTGATGAAAGATTTTTACAAAATGTTAAGTGACTACTCAGGACTGTGCTCATGGCTGTCTTCGCCTAGGAGGAATTTCTATTCTACTTAGGGCTGTGAGCATGGTGATTTTTACCTGAGAGTGCACATCCACTTAAGTTAATGAAACACCTGGGTGGTAATTGGTCGGATGGTTTATGTTGAGTGGCTACTCGGTCCATTTCTATGGTTCCTAAAGAGTATGTACACTTGAGAACGGCCACCCAGGAACAGAGGAATCTAAAGGAACTCCAAGTGACGATTGCTTCCAGTGCAGCCATTGCCATATGGGCTCTGGCTTGATCGATTATGTTGCGTGGACTCTCTCCGGCTTGACAAGCAGATGTAGGGGGATGTTAGGTGGAACGGGTCAAGCCAGCATGGGGAGGGAAAATGCTTCTGAAAGATCTCGTCTCATTCTCTCCTTTCCTTATCACAAATGGTGTGTAAAGGATACCTTGGGTTGAATGGGTACAATGGTGAAAGTGCACAACCTCTGCAGAATGTAAAACTAAGTACTTAGCCGTGTCCCCGGTTACGGACAATTTTGAGCAGCTGATCAAGGACGTCAACGGAGGATTCCATCATTCCAACTTCAGAAATAAAACTTGATGGGTGAACAAGGGAAGATGAGATTTATGGTTTTCATGCCATACTCGTCTTGATTTCAAGAAAAGTGTTTACAAAAGAGTAGGAAAAATTGGCTTTATGCAAATTAGCCTTGAGCTCCACCAGCCAAATATTCATATAGGCTTTAGAGTTATTCCATAAGTGTCCACCATAGTGTCACTTGCCAGACTCCATTTTTAATGGAATCTGACCCACGTTGTTGCAATATTTTTCTTATTGCAGATTTGATCAGATGACGAGTGAGGTTTCGTAAAGGTTTCGAGTCTACAACCAACATGTTTTCGCCTATGGCAGCATGAAAGTTATTAGAGACTCACTGCTATTGTATTCCGCTGTGTACTTTGTCAATGCTAGCTTTACGCTATGCAATTTGTAACAAATATTTTGTAATTCTGGATCATCGATGTAATATAATTGATGCTTTGTTGTGATATTACATCGTAAACTGTGTGTGCAAATGAATCGATCCAGGGATTTGCACTATACACAGGTATCTTCCTTATTAAAAGTGCAGGTACGCTACATACTTGTAGACCGTGGATTCCAAGTTGGGGAAATCGACCCCACACTTTTCACTAAGAAAGTTAATGGGGATCTTTTCATTTGTCAATTATATGTGGATGACATTATATTTGGATCGACTAACAAAGCATTTAACGAAGAATTCTCTAAGCTTATGACTGACAGGTTTGAGATGTCTATGATGGGAGAGATGAAGTTCTTCCTCGGATTTGAGATCAAACAATTGAGGGAAGGAACGTTCATCAACCAAGCAAAGTACATTCAAGACATGCTCAAGAAGTACGAGTTGCTTGATCTCAAGGGTGCCTCTACTCCAATGCAAACCAAATGCCACCTTGAGCTCAACCCGAAGGGTAAGGATGTGGATCAAAAGGTATACCGCTCCATGATTGGATCTCTCCTCTACCTTTGTGCATCTAGACCGGATATAGTGCTAGCCGTAGGAGTGTGTGCAAGATATCAAGCGGCTCCTAATGAAAGCCATGATGTGGCGGTCAAGAGAATCTTTCGATATTTGTCTTATACCCCAACTTATGGATTGTCGTATCCCAAGGATGCAAATTTCTCATTATGTGGATTCACGGATTCCGATTGGGCGGGAGATCATGATGATAGGAAGTCAACCTCCGGTGCTTGTCAATTTATTGGGAGGTCCTTGGTGAGTTGGTCTTCTAAGAAGCAAAATTGCATATGTCTCTCCACCGCCGAAGCCGAATATGTTGCAGCCGCTAGTTGTTGCACTTAGTTACTATGGATGAGGCAAACTTTAAAGGAGTACGGAGTCGATTGCGACAAAGTGCCTCTTTTATGTGACAACGAAAGTGCCATCAAGATTGCCTACAACCCGGTGCAACATTCAAGAACCAAGCATATTGAGATCCACCATCATTTCATAAGAGATCATGTGGCCCGTGGAGACATTGACTTATCATATGTGGGCACAAGGGATCAATTGGCGGATATCTTCACGAAGCCCCTTGAGGAAGGAAGGTTTTGCTTTTTGAGGAATGAGCTTAATATCATTGATTCGAGGTCCTTAGCTTGATCGCTTGCACACTCACCTAGGGCGTAATTGCATCTTATCTAGTTTAGATGTAGGCATGGAAATAGGGGGAGTGCGGTCCTAATACATTGGACCATCCCTCCCCCCATTATGCCGATAGCAAGTGTTCTTTTATCTCTATATTCATTCTTGTGACTAATGAGCTAAAACGACGAGTATTGGTTATGTACCCAAGATACATCTTCGCGGTAACATGCCATACACTCCTACATGGTGGCCTCGGCCACCGACCTCTTCTCCTTGAAGAGTTGATTTTATTTGGAGCTTTTTGTTGCTATTTGCCCTCCTTTTCATGCATGTGGGAAACCTACTCAACTTGGCTCTTTTGGTTCGATTTGGTTGTTGTGAGTTGAGTATGGTGTACCAATATCAGTTTGGAAATCTATCCCAAGCCTACTTTCCCCTGAAAACATTTCTCTCTATTGCACACAAGTCATCCTTTTGAAAACTGGGATTTTGGTTCAGCAGGTCGGAATATCCGGTTCATTTTGAACCGGAATATCCGGTGACTCGGAATATCCGGTGTAAGTTACACCCGGAATATCTGGTCTGGCAGTTTGTCCAGAAATATAAGGGCAGGCTCGGGGTGAAGGGCTCATTAGTGCCCTTCTTCCACCCCCGACCTCCCTCTCCTCCAGCTGCCGCCCCTGCTGTTCCCAAGTCCCTCCGGAGCACTCCGACCGCCGGGGAACCTCTTTCTCGGCCGGATCTGCTCCTCCTCCGCCCCGTGAACTCACTCCTCCAAGCAATGGCCTCAATGGATGAGGGTAACTTCACTTTTCTTCTTCCTTATGTGCTTGCACTTGGATCTTGATGTGGAGTTATTTTTTTCAATGTTGCTTGGTAGAGATTGTTCCTAGGATTATTCCCTGCCTTCTACATACATTAGTTTTGCATTACGTTGGATCGATCTAGTTTTAGACCGAGGCAATCTCAGATCTGCAGTTTCTGTCTGACCCGGAATATCCGGTCCAGATTGACTCGGAATTTCCGGTCCCCCAGAATTTCCGGTCATGTCTGACCCGGATATTCCGAGCCAAAAAATGCAGTTTTAAGATTAACTCATGTTTAACTACATATGATCCATCAAATGCCTATCTAATGTGTGTATTATCTCCTGACTTGTGTGCACTTACCTTATGCTACCCTCTATGCTCAAATTCACAGGTTCAGGTGGAAGTCCGTCCGCAGGGGGATCAAGGCACACAGATAGATCACCTGTCTCCAAGCAATCAGTCAACAAGGGAAAGGGCCTTGCACCTCAGAGGAAGAAGAAAGTTGTTGCCAGCAAGCCCTCATCCAAGAAGAGAAAGAATGCCCCTAGTCCCCAACGTCCGAACTATTCCAAGATGCATTCTGTGGATTACTCTCAACTGAGGCAGGGGGACTGGTACCTCAGCGCAAGAGACACCTCTCTCGATGATCGCAGCTTTTGGTGCCAAGCACAAGAGCACATATTTGTGGATCTCTATCTCTCACTGTCGAAGCCCATTCGACCCATGCACCCGTTTGACTTTGCATCCCTGCAGAAGAAAACCGCATTTGCTGAAGCCATCCACATTGTGAAGACCATGGGCTTGGAGAGGTTGGCGCTCATCCGTTGTGCCTACAACGCGCAGCTTGTAATGCAGTTCTTCGCCACCCTAGTGATCAAGGGTGACTCAAAGAAGACCATGAAGTGGATGACTGGGGAATCATACTGTGAGTCCAACTTCGAGGAGTTTGGCAAGGTACTGGGCTACAGGTTTGATGGTGACAATCCCCAAGGCACTCGCATGCACTCCCCATACAAGCTCAACAAGAAGGAGACAACTCACTTATATGGTGTGGGAGCCACCCCTGGATTCACTCGTGACTTGCTCCCTTTGTATGATGTTCTTGTGCGCATCCTGCGTGAGAACATTGCATCGAGTGGTGGCAACAACGACAACGTGGTTACCCCTCTCTGCAACCTGCTCCTTCACGCCAACCGCATTGTGGAGGACTCGGGTTCTGATACTGACTGGAGAGTAGATGTGATGGATTACATCTACAATGAGATGTATGAAGCTATGACTACCAGGGTCTCTATTCCTTATGCTCCGTACATAATGAAGCTCCTCTAGTTTAAGTTCCCCAACCTCAACGTCAGCAGCAGTGATTTGGTGCCACATGACTTCAAGAAGCTCTATGTGAAGAAGACTGTGGTCAAGCCCCCTCCTAGGCCTTCTACTACATCAGCTACAGGTGGATCTTTCATGGGTGATGCTAGGAGGGCTGCTGCTACCTCTACTCATGTTCCTACCACTCATGCGCATGTCAAGAAGCTGAACTGGTTCCAGCGCAACATCCTTTGCATGAATGTGGACATCCGCAAAGAGCAATACAACGCCTACAAGGATCGCCGTCAGCTGGAATACAAGCAAGACTTGATCCTTCACCATGCTTCTGGCTCTCCTGCTCCTGCTGCTCTGTCTGAGCCCCCGACCTTTGCTCAGTGGAACCAGGGTTCCTTGGCTCCATGGACACTGATTGACCAGGACCTTGGCGGCAGCTCATACACCACTGGCTATGACTATGATGATGAGGAGGAAGATGATGATGAGGAGGCAGCGTCTGAGGAGTATGAGGACGATGATGATGAGGAGGAGGCTGATGATGATGAGGAGGAGGAGGAGGACCCCTCGGACTGAAGACTTCCATGGGACGTAGCATCGCTCTTCTTCCTTTTTGGCGTTTCGATGCCAAAGGGGGAGAAGTTGCTCTACTAGGACTTCTTCGGGGATTTGCAAGGGTCGGGCACAAGCTTATGCGTTTATCATTTATTTGCGCTTGTGTCCATTTATCGTGTTTTTAGTTACTTGTGAAACTCTCTTTATTTCATTTGTGATATCTTTGTATTGAGACAATGGTTGATGCTATCATTATATTATGCTTTAGACTTCGAATTGATTGTGTTGGTATTCTCTTCATATTCTATATGCACAAGGTATGAAAATCTATCTAGTCTCAATTGCTTCCATAATCTTACATTTTGTCTCGTTTCTCCTTTGTGATATCTTGTGGTTGTTGTTATAAAATTGCTCCTATCCTTTGTTATTTTGTGTTGCATACTTGCATTTATTTAGGGGGAGCCATTTTCTGCCAAAAACTTGATATTGCTGTTTGTTTCTATGCAAATCTTGGTATTGTCATCTAACACCAAAAAGGGGGAGATTGAAAGAACATTTCTTAATCCCTAATGTTTTGTGTGTTAGTTAACAATACCAATGATACTAATCCTATTGCTAAGTATTTCAGTTTGGGTGAAACTCATATCACAAATCCTAAAGCCAAATTGTAGAGAAAAAGAGTTTCTGGAATTCTTCCCAGACCCGGATATTCCGGTTCCCCAACTCGGATATTCCGGGTCATCCCCAGAAAAATTGGCTAAGTCAAGTTCAGAAGTACTACTTACTTCAATCGGAAAATCAGCTCGGAAATTTCAAGGACTCGGATATTCCGGTTCACCAACCCGGATATTCCGAGTCAACCTCAAGAAAATTGGCTAAGTCAAGATTCAGAAGTGGTACTGACTCCAATCGGAAAATCAGCTCGGAAATTTCAAGGACACGGATATTCCGGTTCACCAACCCGGATATTCCGAGTCATCCCCAGGAAAATTGGCTAAGTCAAGATTCAGAAGTGCCACTGACTCCAATCGGAAATTCAGCTCGGAAATTTCAAGGACTCGGATATTCCGAGTCAACCTCAGAAAATCGGCTAAGTCAAGTTCAGAATTGGTTCTGATCTCAACCGGAAATTCAGCTCGGATATTTTCAAAGACCCGGATATTCCGGGTGACCGGAATTTCCGGTGGTACTTATACCGGAATTTCTGGTTGCCCAAGATAGCCAACGGCCAGATTTTGAGGGGGAGTATAAATACCCCCTCACTCACTCAAGAACAGGGAGCTCTCAGATTTTCTCTCTCCTACCATTCTTGAAAGCTCAAATCATCAAGATCTCCCAATCCCCCCACCCAAATTCATTGATCTTTGGAGGATTGGAGGAGAAGGCCCGGATCTACATCCTCACCGAAGGGATTTGCATTTCTCCCCCATTCACTTGGGGATTTCGTGGCTAGGGTTTCCGGTGGGAAAACCTAGTTCACCATTGTTGTACTCTTGGTGTTACCTTGACCTTTTGTGGTCCTTGACCTTTTGTGGTCTTCTTGGGAGCCCCCAATTCAGTTGTGGGTGTGTGCCTCAAGCGTTTGTAAGGGATTCGATCTCCGCCCTAAAAGGGGATCAATAGTGGAAGGTGGACTCGAAACCTTTGTGGTTGAGTTCATCGGAGAAGAAGGTGAGCCTTTGTGGCGTTGCGGCTAACCTGTTGTGGTAGCGCACACCTCTCCAAACGAGACGTACACCCTTGGGTGGAACTCGGGATTACATCTTCGTCTCCGCGTGCTTCACTTGGTTCCTTTTACCTTTGCTCCCTTACTTGCTTATCTTATTATTGCTTAGTTTCTCATTTAGGTAAATTCACCGTAGTTGCATATCTAGAGAATTTACCTTTGTGTTGAGCCTAAATTTGAAAAGACCTAAAATTTGTAATAGCACCTATTCACCCCCCCCCCCCCCTCTAGGTGCCGGATTCCCGTTCAGGTACCCAAACTCATTGGGTCCTAAGTAGTTAGAGCAACTACAATACATAGAACAAACTCCAAATAAATATGTGCATACTAATGTGAAATTGAATTTAATGCACATCTTAGCCGTATAGGATTTGAAGGAGTTTATCCTATATATTGGATAGGGAAAGTAAGCATGCCAAAGAAATACATATAGTAAAATATGCATGCACAATACTTTCAATAACCAAAAGAGATACAATTTGTATAAAACACCAATTAAAACAAGAGAGCACACAATAGTGTGACACGAGAAGAATTTGTCCAAATTATATCAAATATGCAAATCAACACATGATTGAAGATACCAAAAATAAAAGATACCAAATGAAAATATGGTCAAGGAATAACCAAACCCTCTACATTTTTCATGATGGCACAAGTACCAAGACAGAAAAATGATTGTCTTCAAAGAGACATATCATCGGGATCTAGAACCAAATAAAGACAAATAGTGTTCAAGAACATATAGGATAGCTCGCCCAAAATGTGTGCATTATTTATGATTTTGCATTTGAATACAAATGCACACCAATGGGATCATCAAACACCATATATACTTTACAAGCACTTGTCAAAATCAAGGGGCACAATAAGATCCATAGGATACAAAGAAGACAAACAGAGTTTGATAAAACAAGTTTTGGCAACAAGATAAGGCAATTCAAAGCAATAGCAAAAAATGAATATGGTCTACAAATTCCATCATAATTGTGAGAATCACTTGTTATGAACAAGGAATATGTTAATATTACTCGATGATCTAGGAATGATAAACAAGACCAATCTTCACAACAAATAAAGCATATGACAAAAGATAGGAAATTGAGCACATGCTTAGATAGAGATTCTTGACGACTTCAATTTGATCAATGATCATGCAAAGTACCAATAAATCTTTCTCACACACAAGATCCAAAAGATGAGAAATAAAAGATATTTAAGCAAATATGGAACTTGTTTGAGAAACATGCCACATAGAAGAAATATAATGACAATATCAATTATAGGTGGCAAAACCTCACATGTTCACATTTCCTAGGTTTGTAATATGCACAGCTTACTGACGGGGTTACGGTGCAGAAAACAATAATTTTTCTAGCGTATGAAACCCTAACTAGCCAGGATCTATCTATCTAGTACATGTGATAACAGTGGCGGAACGGGTTACATTACCTCCATGTAGACCGATAGCGGGGATTACGCTCCCGCACAAGCGTTGACGATGAAGTCGTACGTAGCCGACCTCGAGGTCGCGGAGAACTTGCCGTGATGACGTAGACGATGACGTCGGGGTGTCGACGATGACCTGTGTCGACGGGCGTCGGGCGGAAGATGGCGAGACGCCGGCGGCAGGGGGAGGCGGCGCGGCGGCTGCAGGGGGCGAGATGACGTCGCCCAGGCTCCTCAAAAGAGTCGCCTAAGAGCACTCGCAGACATACGGAGCTTAACGACAACCCCCGGTCATTCAGATCCAGCTGAAATCGCAAGGGTAGATCTTATCTGGAATCCCGCAGGGCAACGGTGCCCGGTTGTATAGTTTAGGTGGAGAGAGGGGGCAAAATGGGCGGAGAAGCAACTCGGCCGATCTGCTATAAAATTAATTGTATTTTCTGTAATTAATCCAATTAATATGCCTTACTATATAAAGGGGGGAGGGGGTGTGCAAACTGCCTAGCTCCCCCATGTGGGACTAAACAAAGGGGAAGGGGGGGTAGCGCACCCACATGGGCTGGCCGAACCAGCCATGGGGCCTACCCCCTTTGTTGGTGCGGCTCCCCCTCTTGGGCCCTCTTAGGGCCCATGTAGGTGGGAGGCCCCCTTTTTCCTTTATTTAATTAATATAAAATATAATTAATTCATAATTAGTATATTTAAATACTATTTAATATCCCGTGACTCCGAAACAATTTCCGAACCACACGAACAACTTTCGGACATCTCTGGAACCATTCCAGCCCTCCCGGAACTCTTTCCGAATCATTTCTCTCTCTCTAATAAAATCCTATATTATTCCAAAACCAATCTCCCGGTGTCGTTAAGACCTTAAGTTTGTTACGCTACGGTTCGAGAACACTCCAGACATGGTCGAGACACTCCGCTCACCAATGACCGTCAGGGATACCTAGATGTATATGACGGCCCCTGTGCATTCTACGAATATCGTCGTTGAACCATAAATATGATATTCATTCCCTTTGTTTCTGCGATACTACCTTGTACGAGATATGATCGTAGACATCCAACGTCTTTGTTGTATCTCGTTACCGACAAAGGTTATTAACTCGTCTGTGATATTACATCTCCATGACCTAGTCAGAAGTTGCGCAGCTATATAGATGCAATCTCACTGAGTGGGCCCAGAGTATCTTTTCCATCACAAGAATGAACAAATCCCGCTCTTGATCCTTACGTCTCGATGCTCTTTCGGGATACCCAAGATGGACATCGTTATTGTTATGCTATATAAGACACAACATTTGATGCTCTCAAAGCACCCCTACGAAGCATCAGTAAGTACGGTCTCACGGTCTAAGGAATAAGCTATCATATTCTATTTTATTGCAAATGACAAACATCATAATACGATCTTATTGCAATACTTTGCGTATGTCCATCACCTTATTCAACTAATAACATGACCCCATTGTCAACCGACGTCATTGTCCTTGATCGGGAATCTCGATCAACTGTTGCCCAATGGACTAGCTCATATAGAGGCTTGCTAGGGACCTGGTTGTCTATGTATCACACGTGTATCAATAATTCCGATTAATACAGTTATAGCATAATACACAAACCTATTATAAACTTATGAGATAATGCAATAAATACTACTTATTTATTTGCCTCTAGGGCATATCTCCTTCAGTCTCCCACTTGCACTAGAGTACAAATAAACCAGCTGCATTTTACTTTATCAAAATCCCTTATCAAATAAGAATCATTTGATAATGCTTGCTTGTGGAAGAGTGTTACTCCACAATCCATGATTGTACATGCTTTTGCGATTCATTGACATCAACTTGCTTGATATCACCATGCTGTCTAACAACATATATGCAAATACCGTAACTAAGTGAGACTTCTGTTTCCCAGCGCTTACTCTGATTATACTAACCAGATATCTGCCCTGAAAAACACACTCAGCTATACAGAGCCCCTTGTAATAATTACAAAGTTGCGATATCTACAAACTTTCACACCGACGCAGAAAACTTGACATGCTAATGTCAGTCCAACAACTAACACACCTCTACTTTCAGTAAATTCTAAATTTTCTTTCATAACTGCTCTTCTTCCAAGAACATCGGTTATACTTCATCGAGCAGATAATATGGTTTCTGTATGATGTCTAATATTACATAATAGACCCACATGTCATACAACCATTACTTTCATGCATCATTACTCCTAATGATCAATTGGATTCCAAAGGACCATCCTTTTGATTCTGTTCTGACTCCTCAGATATAATCCAAAACAACTCGACTAATTATTTAAAATTCCCGTTCTATTTCAAAATAGACACTAACTTTCAAATAGTTTCACAACTTCATCCTATTCTATTGGTACAGTTTCACAATGTGTTAACTACACAAGATGAATTTGACTCCCACTCAAATTATGTCTCCACATATTTGACAACACGAGCTCCCACTCAAAAACGTGTCATCCACATATTTGAGTTCCTGAGCTCCCACTCAAAAATATGTTCTTTACATACTCCACCTGAGTATACTAACATTGACTCCCACTTAAATCGACATTTTGGTCAAACCAAAACCATTGATCCATTATCAATTCGAGTTTAATACAAACTACAGTATTACATTAATACAAATCCCTCAGACTTCAAGCATGTCTACACAAATGTAGTCAACAAATTTGATCTTGTCCAAGACACATTTCTTGACAAGACATGCTACTGCGTCTTTCTTATAGTCACATTTCTCATATAACACCTTATATGACGATTAAACAATCTTATTCCTCTAATAAGAATTGCAGCAACAATTACTCTCTTAATCCTTTCAAATGCAACTTTGGATTTCCAGGCTCAAAAAGCCTTTGTTCGTATTCCGATATTTTCTCAACTTTCTTTGTATTCATAAAGTGCACCTTGATCTGTCAACAAGATCCGAAACACTTAATACAGTGCTGTGACACGACAGCAATATTAAATATAACAACACTTTATTTAGAAGTTTCTTTCATGAAAATATTATGATCTTTATGAAGAGGATTGCAAGCATAAAACAATTTTCTAGTCTCCCTCACTCTTAATCACCAAATTTTCATTAGCAGACATATACTCTTTGGAACACCTTCCAACATAGGTCCGACACTTTATTCCAAACTTCTAATTCCAATCCATAAACCATAATTCGAAAAATCATCTTTTTCTCGGAATTACATAGACAACAAACTGAACTTTGTTTCTAATTGGTTTTGGAATACACTCCCATTCAATGCGAGTATTCTACAAAGAACTATTCATGTATATACCGAATTATCGTGTAATCATATACATGTCGACACTACTATCGATCTCACGAATTCTTGTTGAGAAAAACATCTATTTTCTAAAGTGGACATTGACTATAATGTTTCGAACATATTAGGAGATTCTAAGACTGATTCTGATGGACCACACTTTATTTAAAATAGAGCATGATTATAATTCCCCACATATCACTATATATGACATTATAATTTTGTGAAACAAATTTCCACAAGTCCTTTTATGTTGAAACCATAATTCAAAAATATTGTCCTTTGATCGAATCTTGTGAATACAATGTTCACTAATCTTTCTTCTAAAAAACCCCATTTGATCTATTATCAAATTAATTTCAGACTTCATGATTTGTCGGGCAAATACTCCTATTTACCAAAATCATAAGGGAATTCGGATCAAGCAATGAAACACCATTAATTAATCATTAAAAAATGACACTCAATTAATTTCCTCTGGTATTGCAACTTCAATACTTGATTTCAAGCTTAATCAACTCGGCACTCGAAATACTTAAATGGACCAAAACATCCATTACTTCTTTCATTGTTTTCATGACTAAACTTGACGGTGTTTGTTCTAGTAATAGAACTCTTATTCATAGGACACGCTATTTTATCATTTCTACAATTATGAATACTTATCATACAATCAATGCAACTGAGATGTGGAATCTTTATTCATAATATAAAACAACTGACTTGTTCCATAACATAAAACAACTGAACTTGTCTTATTACATGAATAACTTTGTCTTACAACAATCAATACACACACACTCGCTCACTATTACAAAAGATCTTATCAAAAACTATTAATGATAACTATGATAACTTGAGGACGTAAACACCAAAAGGCCATAACCTCCTTGATTACCAGCTTCAGCGCCAGGTCACATCAAACTGCGCCGCATATATTCCGGGTCTATCCGTTCTATTGGTATCATAGCCTGGTTATCTCATTATTAGGACTAACCGCCTAGAGATAAAGATGTCGTTTAGAGATCTAGTGCACAATCCCACTTATAGATTCGATGGCACAAATTATGATGTTTGGAAAATTCGCATGCTTAATCTTTTTAGAGACATGGGTTCAAATTTAGAGAGTATTGTAGATATGGGTTTTTCTCCTCCAAAGGATTCACAAGAATTATCTTTAGAGGATGAGAAAAACTCTTATCTCGATACTCTAGCATCTAATGGTCTTATATGTGCTTTGAGCGATGTAGTCCTTGCGTCAATCATGCCTTTTCGAAGCGCTCACGAATTATGGACAAAGCTTCAAGATATATATGAGGTGTCCAACATTTCCAAGGATGATTGTCCTCCTTCCACATCCGGTCGTGATGAGCTCACGTCCACTTCCACTTCACCGACATGTGGTTTGACACAAGGTAATGATATGGTGAGTGGTGATAGAAATTGCATTCTTGATGGTGAATCTACTATTGAATATACTTCACACTCATCTCATTGCAATGCTCTATCTTTGGACTTAAACACCTCTAGCACTCCAAATGTCATACATGCTAGTGTTGATAGTCCTTGCATATCATGTAGTAGTTGCTTAACTAAATCCCATGATGATATGCTTTCCTTGTCTTGTTGTCATGATAAAAATGTTTCTATTTTATCTAGTACTTGTTTGTCTAACAATGTAGAGGAATCCCAACAATTGTTGGAACAAGACATGGATCTCAATGGTGCTTCAAGTGTCTCTTCATCGTCTTCATCCACTACTCACCTTTGCCTTATGGCTAAGGAGTTTAAGGTATCTCCTACCGTGCACTCCAATATATCTCATGGTGATGATGGTGATGATGATGTTGATGATGCTACTAGTCTTGAAATCAAACAAGAAATTATTGCTTTTGATCATTTCATGACTAACTTGCAAGGAGTTGGCAAGAAACACTTTGGCTCTTGACGTGGGGCTACCTTGCGGGTAGCCCACGATGAGGCTACCTGGGCCGCGCCAAGGATGGAAAGGCCCGCAGAAGGCCCACTCGGGGTATCTCATATCCTAGTCCAACTCGGTTAGGACTTGTAACCTACCGTGTCTGTACCAACCACCCGAGACCTGGCTGCCTATAAAGCCAGGAGGGTTGCCCGTCCTAGAGGACACGCTCAGAACCACAAACCCTAGCGAGATCGCAATCTCGCCATTGTAATCGCTACTCGCATCAATAACCAGACAAGCAGGAGTAGGGTGTTATCCTCCGGGAGCCTGAACCTGGGTAAACCTCGCTTGTCAGCCGTCGTGATCACCTTGCACTCTCCTCTCTCCCCATCAATCAACCCGGGGTGCACAACCCTGGGACTTGCCGAGTTAGCACCTCGTCAATTGGCGCCGTCTGTGGGAAGTCAAACAAGCGCTAGGATCATGGTCACGCCGGCTCCATCCGCAATGAAGATCGGCGCACCCGCCATCAGGGAGTCGATCCAATTCGGCTCCTTCGAGTACGTCATCCACTCGCCAGCTCATCAATCGGTGTACGCCGATCTGGACAAAGGTATACGCATCACCTTCGGCTCCATATTCTGTTGCATCGATAGTCGTGGCATGCTCAGGTCTACGACTACCGCATTACGCGCGGCGGCGTCATCAAAATCGCCGACCACCGCGTCCGCTGGACCCGCGAAGATCGCATCTGCCGCACCCGCGGAGATCGCAACCGCTGGACCCGCGGAGATCGCATCTGCCGCACCTGCGGAGATCACAGTCGCAGCACCCGCAGAGATCGCATCTGTCGAACCCGCGAAGATCGCATCTGTCGCACCCGCAGAGGTCGCGCCAGTTGCACCCGCGAAGAGGACATCTACAACGACAATCTCGGCAACGACCGCGCGAATCGAGTCCGCTACGCCAACCTCGGTCGTGCGGTCGATCAAGTCAAGATCCACCCCCACCGTCGCACCCGCGCGGCCAACCAGGGGCCCGCGTCCGAAACCATGTCACGCGCGCCCCCGTCTTCATGGAGATACCAGGTCTACCCCAAGCCAATCGCACTCGCCCCGTCGAGTGCGGGCACATGGACAATCGTGAAGAGACGCGACAGCGGGTGCGCCGCGCGCCACGTTGCGGCAATTTTCGACCCCGAGCAAGAAGCGGGTGACATAAGTAGCAGCGGCAGCACCAACTCTCCAATCCATGCCTACCCCAGGCAGGTCTTCATGGCCGGCACAGCGCCGCATGACGACGAAGACGAACCCGCATACCCACTGGAGGTGGACATGCCGGACCAGACGAAACTTGTCATCACGCGTGATATGGCGATCCAAGCCATGAAGCATGTGGACGAGGGCACGTTCCCGTCACCCAACGCACCTCGAGACGATCACCTGGCGGTCCAGTACTTGCTACGCAAGGAAGGCGAACGAATTCGCGCCGAAAAGGCCGAACTTCTCAGGCGCAAAAGGGACGCGGATGCGTCGAGTGCCAGGCGAGCTGCTCTCTCCTTCACATCCTCCACAGAGGTGAATCAGGGAGCACGGCGAACCAGAGCCCGTGTCCCCCACATGGGAGAAGCTGATCGAACAAGGCTCACCCGCAACCTCGACTCGTCCTTCGTCACCGAAGACGAGAATGGGATACCCGTCCCGAAGACGGCGAATGCCGCCCTGATATCAGTCGAGACGTACCTCCGGCTCACGCAGCCACCGGAGGGTGACGCGCGCTCCCTCCTCCACAAACAACAAATTGCCTCCATAAGGGCAATCGAAGAAGCTCTAGCGGCCAAGGGGCCAGGTAATCAAGCTCACGAACCAACGACGTCGGGCATCCCGGCGGCGCAGCGACAGCCAGTCAAGGACCTTCGAGACGTCCTGACACAGAAGACGGTGGACCGTAACCGCAAGGAGCGTTCGGCTAACGCAGCACAGGCGGATGAGCATACCAACCGCGATTTCGAACCATGTGGTGCGGCATGCTTCGGTTTCAACATCCGCGACACCCGTATGCCTAAAGGCTTCAAGTTGACGGCCGGCACACCAAAATACGACGGGAAGCAAGACCCGAAGCTATGGCTCGAGGACTACCTTATTGCTTGCACCTGCCAAGGCGGAACATCGACCACGGCAATGCAGTACATCCAGCTCATGCTGACAGACTCTGCACGCGGGTGGCTCACAAACGTGGGAAGAGTTCCAGGACAACTTCATCAAAAGTTTCTCGGGAACATTCGCCAGACCAACGACCTACATCGAGTTGCAGGCCTGCAAGCAAGGGAAGGACGAGTCGCTCCGATCTTACATCCAAAGGTGGACACTCCTCCGCAATACCATGGAACACGTATCAGAGGACAGGGTGATGGACGCCTTCATGCATGGCGTTGCTCGCCGCGACCTCCGGGAGGAATTTGGTAGGCTCCAGCCGAAGACCACAATAGAGTTAATGAAGACAGCCAACCAATGGGCTGAAGGAGAGGACTACGTCCGCGAAACTTCTCCCAAAAAGGAAGGCGAAACAAGCAACTGGCGCGAGTCGCGTCAGAAGAGGAAGGCACGTTACACGCACGACTCAATCGAGTTAGTAGCGGCGGGTTATGAAACCCCCCGCGAGGTCAAGCGTGAGGGCAGCAGACAACACGAGCAAAGTCGACAGCCCAGCTCGAGTCAGTACAACCGTGGCAGCAGCAGCATCGACCACAGCGATGGAGGTCAGAAGCGCGAGTGGAAGCGCCCGTTAACCCCGGCAGAGGAACTGATGCAACCATGTAAGCATCACTCGTTCCGCAACCCGGCAACAGGAAAGTGGGGTTCAAACCACCTGTTGAAAGATTGCCGCAAAGCAAGGAAGATCTACCATGCCATGCAGCAAATCATCACCCCGGTACAGGCCATACAAGCGGCACCGCAGCTAGCCATCCAGGCAGCACCCGCAAACAACAATCAAGTGTAGGCGGCAGGAGTGTTCCCCCAGCCGCAGCAGCAGCAACAAGGTCCGTCAGCAGCAGCCGACGCGTACCCAGCCGCACGGGGACAGTTGAACATGATTCAGAAGGGACCCCCGTCGAACAGGAGGCAGAAAATCATCACACGCCAAGTACTTCAAGCCATCAACAGCCCGCGCGCGGTACCAGACTACCTGCGCGGGTCGGAGACACCAATCACATTTTCCAGGGCAGATCACCCAGCGGAGGTAGTCCGACCAGGGCACGCCGCACTCGTGATTGAGGCTTTGATCGGCGACTACAGCCTGAAGAAGGTGTTACTGGACGGGGGCAGCGGCATCAACATCATATTCGCCGATACCCTCAGGCGAATGAACAGGTCGACAGAGAAATTGCCGGAATCGGAGACCACCTTCCACGGCATAGTACCAGGGCAAGCAATCACGCCCATGGGAACAATCACACTCGACGTCATCCTCGGTGCACCCGAACACTTCAGGAAGGAGTCGATAGACTTTGAGGTCGTCGACTGGAAGTCACAATACCACGCCATCCTAGGACGCCCAAGCTTTGCCAGGTTCATGGCGGTACCCCACTACGCCTACCTGATGATAAAACTACCCGGGCCAAAAGGAGTAATCACCATCCGCGGTGACTTTGGGCTCTCCAACAGCTGCGACCGCGAGTTTGCCAAGATCTCTGAGTCCTTCGGCGTCGAAGAGCGGTTCAAAGCCATATCAGCCGACAACGACAAGACCGTCTTCCCGGCTCGCAAGAAGCCTGCCAAAAACGCAGCGTTCAACACGAATGACGACACCGTCACCCACCAGGTCCATCCGACTGACAGCGGAAAGACAGTCAAGGTCTCATCAAGCCTGACACCCGCATAAGAAAGCGCGCTCGTCGAGTTCCTACGTGAGAACTGGAAAATCTTCGCATGGCAACCTTCTGACATGCCGGGGATACCCAGGGAACTCGCCGAGCACTCTCTGAAAGTACACAAGGACGCGAGGCCTGTCAAGCAATCCATGCGACGCTTCTCGGGGCCCAAACGAGACGCTATCACCATGGAAGTCGACAAATTATTGCACGCCAAGTTCATCCGAGAGATCAAGGACTCAGACTGGGTCGCTAACCCGGTTCTAGTTGAGAAAAAGAAGACGAAGAAACTACGCATGTGCGTGGACTTCACCGCAGTCAATAAATGCTGCCCCAAAGACCACTTCCCGCTCCCACGGATAGACCAGATCATCGACTCGACTGCAGGTTGCGAACGCCTATCTTTTCTGGATGCCTACTCAGGTTACCAGCAGATCAGGCTGAAGGTCGAGGACGAAGAGAAGACAGCTTTCATCACACCCGACGGCGTTTTCTGCTACCAGACGATGCCGTTCGGGTTAAAGAACGCAGGTGCCACGTACCAGCGGACAATGCAAGCATGCCTCAAGGGGCTAATCGGGCAGATCGTCCAAGTCTACGTGGACGATATTGTCGTCACTACCCGAAAGGAGGATACCCTAGTCGACGATCTACGCAAGGTCTTCGCTGCACTGGACGTATACCAGATCAAACTCAATCCAGAGAAGTGCGT
Organism: Poa annua; assembly: GCA_026929855.1. Classification (NCBI taxonomy): domain Eukaryota; kingdom Viridiplantae; phylum Streptophyta; class Magnoliopsida; order Poales; family Poaceae; genus Poa; species Poa annua. The sequence continues at coordinate 89,248,502 of CM049430.1, forward strand.
GTTCGGCGTGCCAGCCGGAGAGCTACTAGGGTACCTTGTATCCGCAAGAGGAATCGAAGCAAATCCCGAGAAGGTGCAGAACATACTCACAATGCCAGCACCAACGAAGCTCAGGGAGGTGCAACGATTAGCCGGCCGAGTCGCAGCTCTTAGCCGGTTCGTTAGTAAGTTGGGAGAAAAGGCCTTACCCTTCTACCAACTGATGAAGAAGTCAGACAAGTTCGAGTGGACGCAAGAGGCGCAGGACGCATTCGACCATTTCAAGAAGACACTGACAACCTCTCCGGTCCTCGTGGCACCACTGGAAAACGAGCCGCTCTACCTGTACGTCTCAGCAACAAACAGGGTGGTGAGCACGGTGCTCGTAGTCGAACGCGAAGAGGAAGGGCACAGCCACCCAGTTCAGAGGCCCGTCTACTACCTTAGCGAGGTGCTCACCTTGTCCAAGCAGAATTACCCGCATTACCAGAAGCTGGCATACGGAGTCTTCATGACCTCCAGAAAGGTCGTCCACTACTTCTCCGAGCACCCGATCACGGTGGTAAGCTCCTCCGGACTAGCAGACATCCTCACAAATCAGCGCGCGACAGGACGAGTCGCCAAGTGGGTTGTCGAACTAGGACCATGGGGGCTGAAGTATGCTCACCCGAAGTCCATCAAGGCCCAAGTCCTCCCAGAATTCACCACTGAGTGGATAGAAGCCCAGCTACCGAACATCCCCGACTTGTCCAACGCATGGACAATGTACTTTGATGGCTCCAAGAAATTCAAGTCAGCCGGGGCAGGAGTCGTGCTCATTTCCCCCAAAGGCGACAAGCTCAAGTATGTCTTGCAGATGGACTTCCCGAAGCCGTCCAACAACGAAGCCGAATACGAGGCCCTGATCCACGGCATGCGGATGGCCAAGAACTGCGGCGCCACGCACCTCATGATCTACGGCGACTCCTACCTGGTGGTACAGCAAACCATGAAGTCCTGCGACGCCATCGCTGACAACATGATCGCCTACAGAGACCTCTACAATCAGATGGAAGGAAACTTCGACGGCTGCGAGCTACGCCACGTCGGCCGTGAAAGCAACGAGGAAGCCGACGCCCTAGCTAACATGGGCTCGGACAGGGTGCCAGTCCCACCCGGCGTCTTCCTCGAGTGCATCACACAAAGATCCATCAAGACTCAGAGTACAGCAAGCGCTGCACCCACAAAAGGCGATGTCAACCCACCAAACCAGGACAAGGTCCCCATGGAAGTCATGCTAGTCGAAGCCACATGGACAGGACCATACTTGGCATACATACTGCATCAGAAGCTGCCAGCTGACCCAGTCGAAGCAAAGCGCATCATCAGACGCTCCAAAAGTTTCACCGTCATCAACGGGGAACTCTACAAAAGAAGCATATCAGGAATCCTGCAAAGGTGCATACATCCAGTCGACGGCCAAGCCATCCTACTCGACATTCACGCGGGTACATGCGGACATCACGCAAGCAGCCGGGCACTGGTGGCCAAGGCGCTACGAGCCGGATTCTATTGGCTCACAGCCATGCAGGACGCCGAGGAGCTGGTAAAGAAGTGCACAGGGTGCCAGGAATTTGCTAACAAGCCGCACGCCCCAGCATCGGAGCTCAAAATAATACCACTAGCCTGGCCCTTTGCCCAATGGGGCCTGGACATGGTGGGCCCGTTGAAGAAATCCTCACCCGGAGGTCATACCCACCTCCTGGTCGCGGTCGATAAATTCACAAAGTGGATCGAAGCCGTGCCCATCACAAGTTCGACTGCGTCCACAACGGTCAACTTCATCAGGTCAATCATCTTCAGGTTCGGAGTACCTAACGGGATCATCACCGACAACGGCTCGAACTTCACAGCCGAGGAATTCAAAGACTTCTGCTCAGAGCAGGGGATCAAGCTCAACTACGCGTCGGTCTCGCACCCGCAGTCCAACGGACAAGTAGAGAAGGCCAATGGCTTAGTCTGCAACGGCATCAAGAAGCGACTGCGCGTACCCCTAAAACGCGCAGCGGGCGCATGGGTGGAAGAACTGCCATCAGTCCTCTGGAGTCTGCGAACAACGCCGAATAGATCTACCCAGTACACGCCATTCTTCATGGTGTATGGTGCAGAAGCGGTCCTCCCCTGCGACATCAAGTTCGACGCACCAAGAGTAGTTGCCTACGACGAGTCAGAAGCAGAGGAAGCACTCGAAGACAGCAGAGACGCCCTGGACGAAGCACGCGACATCGCCCTAGCACGATCAGCCGTGTATCAGCAGGACCTGCGTAATTATCATACTCGGAGGCTGCGACCAAGAGCGTTCGTGGCAGGCGACCTGGTTCTTCGACTCAAGCAAAAGAAGGTGCACAAGCTCGCTTCCCCATGGGAGGGCCCGTACATCATAACAGAAGCAATAGGCAATGGAGCATACCGCCTAAAGGACTCGAAGACAGGAGCGGACTGCAGCAACCCGTGGAACGTAGCACAACTCCGCCGGTTCTACGCCTAGTTCAAAGCAAGCGTTGTACAAAAAAGTCAACGCGGCAGGTTTCAGACGCACTCTTTTCCTTACCAGGGTACCTGAGGGGACTGGAGGGTTTTTAATGAGGCGGCCTGTTCGCATGAATCAATAAAGTGATTCGAAGAAAATCTGTCTCCTCTTTCCCGTCACTCAAGAAGCTCAAAAATCCTAGGCCGCCACTCGATCCACTCGGGGGCTGGCCACACAGGTTGAAATAATAGCTTAGGCCGCTACCCGAACCACTCGGGGGCTGCGCCATACAAGCACGCCAGAAATCCTAGGTCGCCACCCGAACTACTCGGGGGCTGCGCCATGCAGGTTGAAATAAAAGCTTAGGCCGCCACCCAACTTGATCGGGGGCTGCGCCACACAAGCACAGAATCAAAAATCCTAGGCCACCACTCGACAGACTCGGGGGCTGCGCCATACAGGTCAAGTCCAAAATCCTAGGGCGCCGCCCACCACACACGGGGGCTGCGCCACACAGGTCACACTTGCAATCCTAGGCTACCACTCGACTTACTCGGGGGCTACGCCAAACAGGACTCAGAAAAATCCTCGGCCGCCACTCGAACCTACTCGGGGGCCGCGCTGCACAGGTCAAGTTCCAAATCCTAGGTCACCACCCGACATACTCGGGGGCTGCGCCAAACAGGTAACACTTGCAATCCTAGGCCGTCACTCGACCTACTCGGGGACTGCGCCAGACAGGAATTATTCAAAACCCTAGGCCACCTCTTGAACGACTCGGGGGCTGCGCCGTACAGGTCAAGTTACAAATCCTAAGTCGCCACCTAATAAAATCAGAGGCCGCGGCATACAGGTAACACTTGAAAAACCTAGGCCGCTTCTTAGCACACTCGGCAGATGCGCCACGCAGGTCGCAAATCGAATCAGGCACCCTCACTTTCGAATAAACAGATCAATTCTCATTACTCGAAAAAGTACTGTAATCTGTTACATTATATTTACACAAGCATACTTTCCCTCTATGGCTAACCCTGTGCATCAGACGACAGCTACTCTAAACTGCAGGTTCAGCCTTTGGCGCATCGAGAGGACCTACAAGCCGCTCGCTCAAGTCCTGGACTTGCCGGATAATCCGGCGCGCAGCCGGCAAGGTCTCGTCGAAGTCGTCGTCACCTGGCAGGCCTTCAAGCACCCGCTCAAGCGGAAGATGTGGCCGGTGCATCCGAACGTACGCCAGCGCCGCGTTTGCACCAGCCACAAGCTGAGCGTCGACAACTTCCTTCAGCCCTTCGCCATCGCGGAACCTCTCCAGCAAGGCAGGCAACCCGTTCGGCTGCGCATTATGTGGGAAGTACACGCAGTTGACGTGCCAAAGTGTCTTCCGGCAGCTCTCCAGAAGAAAGGCAGCGCGCCACGTACGATCGAGCATGGTGGCAAGGACGCGCCCCCTCGACTTGTTCACCCAGAACTGGCGAGCTTCATAGGAGTCGCCGGACGCCTCTCGAGTGACTCGCTCTTCAACGCGAGCCCGCTCGGCCTCCCAATCGGGATTAACATCTGCGCACACGAACTGCAATTCAGAACGAGAAGGGCAAACAAGGGTGAAGGCAGCCGCCAACATGATACATACCCTGCAACTGCCGACTGATCAGGTCCATCTCTCCAAGTAAAAAATCTTCACGACGTGAGAACTCCGCCGTGGGATGCGACTGGGACCGCTGCAACAGCCGCTCCGTATTCTTCAGGGTCGCCTCAAGCTCCACCACCTTGCTCCTCAAATAGGTGATTACCCGCTGATCATTTGCGCTGCGTGGAGGAGCCGGCGCCGCCCGACGACGGCGAGCACCCGAAGAGGAAGCCACGCCACTCGGCTCGGCCAAGGGAGAAGGTGGAGCATCATCGCGCATGGCACTCTGTCAGGAATACGCAGAGTCAATACAGAAATGCGACTATCAAGCACAGTTCAACTCAGAAGGCAGAAAAGTCAGCAAAATCAATACCGAAGAGCAAAAGACCCGACAGGGCAATATTCATTACAAACATGAAGTTCAAAATACAGGCCACAGCGACTGCCACATCCCTACAACTACGCCTACTCTAAGGTTGCGGACTGCGACCGGGAACGGCCCTTCCGAGCAGCCGCCTCAGTCGCATTAGCAAGGGCCCTCTCGAAGAGTGCCACAAGCTGCGCAGCCAGCTGCGAGGCGCGCTCCTTCACGCCACTCAGCGACGCGGTCCGGCCATCGGGTTTGCGAGGAAAACCGCTGACGACCTTCTCGAAGTCACCGGGAACTTGGTGGCCTAATAGGAGCTGGAAGGTGAGCTCGGAGCCGCGTACCGTCTGCGACCGCGTGAAGTCGGCGATGGTGGTCGCGTCCCCAAACGGTGCAGCCAGAGCGTCCACGGTCGCTGGCGGCTGGCTGCCCGGGAAAATGCTCTGATGCACCACGGCCAAGGCTCCGGTCGACTTCTCCAACGCGGCGGAAGACTTCTTCAGGGCATCCGAGGCGTAGGCGCAAACCCGGTCGAAGAAGCCAACCGCGGTCGCCAAGTCGACCGTGTCACTATACGCGTCTTCTGGAGGAGCTCCACCGCAAGTCTCTACGCCGAAATTCAAAGTCAGGACAAGAAAAGGAACGAAGACTCAGTAAGCGTCAAGCCGACACTCACCCCCAAGAACAACGGCGAGCGAAAGGAGACGACCGATTTGAGTTTTCTCCTGGGCGACCCGCGCCAGCTCCCGCTCTCGAGACTCACGAAGAGCCTTCTCAAGCTCATCCACCCGGCCAGTAGCCTGGTCCAGCGAGGAACGCAGTTGGTCCCTCTCCTTCTCCAGGCGAACATAAGCCGCGGCTGCGTCGAGCTGCTGGCGATAGTATGGCTGAAAATAAAAAAGAGCAAGGTGTCAATAAAGTTGCGGGCGACTATACTAGTCACCCACACCTTCGGGGGCTACTCCCATCGGGAGCGCTGATCGCGCACCCGATGAGAAATCAGAAATACAAGGAAAACACGAGAAGACTTACGTGGTCCAGGAGCTCAAGGTCCTCGGCAGCCGAAGGAGGAGCCCGGCTAGACGAGGCCAGGCCGGCGGCCTCAACATGCACCTTCTCCACCACCACGGGCGTCTCCAGCCCAGTCGAAGGGCCAGAAGTAAGCTCCGTGTCCCGAAGGGGGGAGCTGACGTTGTCAGAGCGGTGGCTGCAGCAAAATCAAGAACACAAGTCAACTAAACGGCGAACCCGCAAAGTACTACTCGAAGGACACGTTGCAAAGAAACTAACCTGGGGGTGCTGGCGTCGTCGAAGCTCGACAGAGAAGGCGAGGGCATCCGCGCGAATGACAGAGGCGTTGCAGAGCTGACTAGAGGAACGTTGAGAGGTTCCTCCCAGCCACCCGAAGATTGCGCACCCGGGGACGTCGCCACGGTCTCCTCCTCAGCAACATCCACACCCCTGGCAGGCGACGACGCGGTGGCAGACTCGCCGCGACTCGGAAGCTTCCGCTTCTTCTTCGCGGGTTCCGCCACTTCGTCTTCCTCCTCCACCTCATCGCGGGGAGAATGTGCGGAAGGGGTTTCTTCGTCCTCGCCCTCCTCCTCGACGAACTTCGATTCATCGTCGGGTCCGTTCTCAGGGAGAGGAGGATAGCTGAGGAACTGAGCCCGACCCTAAAGCAAAGTAGACGCAAGTCGAATCAAAATGCAAAGTAGACTCAAGTCGAAGAAGTACAAAAAGAGAGCAAGATCAGACTCACCTCAGGAACGGGTTTCGCGGCCCCGTAAGGAGAAATCGGGCACTTGACGTTGCATGCGTCCGCGGCTCGGAGGTTGGTGATGGACCTGACGTTGGCCTCCACCTCCTCGTCATCCATCGGCTTGGCGCTAACGCCTTCGGCGGCCCAAATCGGGTGAGGCCAGGCGCTGAGTGGCTGCACCCGAAGACGGAAGAAGGTGGCCATCAGAAAGACGCCACCCGCATCACGCCCAAGGGACTGAGTCAGCTCGTGCAACAGGGACAGCAGGGGCCGCACAGCCTCCTTCTCCACGGCAGACAGCGGGTGCGCCCAGGCACCGGTCTTCCGCAGTCCGCGCTGGCCGTCGAATGCGTCCAGTCCGTCGTCGTTCGACTGGACGTAGAACCATCTCCGGCGCCACCCTTGGACGGAGTCGGACTTCTTCATCTGGAAGTACGCGATATCACCGCGCACCTGGATTCCGAAGCCGCCCACTGGGAAGGTCAGCCCACTCTTCCCCACGTTCTTGCGAACGAGGAAGAGCGACTTCCACAATGCCCAGTGGGGCGCGACGCCCAAGAAGCACTCGCATAGCACGATAAAGCCCGCGATGCTCAAGACGCCATTGGGGGTCAGATCATGGATCTGAACCCCATAGGCATACAGGAGTCCGCGCACGAAATCGTGCATGGGGAACCCGAAGCCACGCGGAATGAAGTCCGCGAAGCAAACGCGCTCCCCATCGCGAGGAGTGGGAAACACTTCTTTGCCAGGGACTCGTACCTGGACTTCGTCCGCGGGTGGCAGCAGGCCTTGCGCGCGGAGCAGCTCCACGTCGGGCCTCTTCATTGACGACCTCTGCCAGTCGCCCCCGGGCTTCTTCATCACCCCGGCGTCGTCGACGGCGGCGGAGGAGGAGCCAGCAGCGCCCTTCGGCTTGCCCATTGCCCAAGTCGCAGGGTGCGTGGACAGATTGCTTTGAGCTTGGGGCGGCGGCGGCAATGGCAGAGCGCAAGAGGAGAGGGAAGGCAAGAATCGTTTGGAGAAGATGACATACCAAAGGCCGAGGCGCAGTACTTATTCCTCGCGGATCGGCATATCAACCGTCCATCAAGCAGGGGCTCCGAGCGAGAGCATCCAGCCGTCCACGTGTCGCACGGAGAAACCAATCGTCGCCGCCAACTTCCTCCACTACGCACGAGAACCGAGGCGTCGTCATCGTGCCGCGCAAATTTCGCGCCCACTTCGGAGACGTGACAACTGTGGACGTGGTCAGCTCTGACAGCGGGGCCCACCACGTCACGTCCCATCGGGCGCAGAGGCGTGCAGCACAACCGTCATCAATGACGTCACCAAGTCAACGGCTCCGAAATTAACCGAAGAAACTCGAAAGATTCATTCGAGTGGTAAGCTTCACAGCTGAAATCAACAAGGTAAGATCAGCCAGTGATCCGAGCACCCGAAGTAACCTTTCGGGTGGCAACACAGTAAGCTCAAGCAGCCGAATCCATCCAACAAGTAAGCCAAAGCAGGCTGAATAGAAGAAAGCTTCGCAAAAAGAAGTCAAAGTAATTCGACTGCACAGTTTACTCCCATCGGGAGCGGCTGGTTCGACTGAAGAAATTCGGGTTTAGGCTCAAGATCAAGCAATCCAATGGCGCGTCCAGGAAGAAGGAGTCCTTTGTCCGACTCCGAGATTCGATCAAGCACTCGGGGGCTACTGACGTGGGGCTACCTTGCGGATAGCCCACGATGAGGCTACCTTGGCCGCGCCAAGGATGGAAAGGTCCGCAGAAGGCCCACTCGGGGTATCTCATATCCTAGTCCAACTCGGTTAGGACTTGTAACCTACCGTGTCTGTACCAACCACCCGAGACCTGGCTGCCTATAAAGCCAGGAGGGTTGCCCGTCCTAGAGGACACGCTCAGAACCACAAACCCTAGCGAGATCGCAATCTCGCCATTGTAATCGCTACTCGCATCAATAACCAGACAAGCAGGAGTAGGGTGTTATCCTCCGGGAGCCTGAACCTGGGTAAACCTCGCTTGTCAGCCGTCGTGATCACCTTGCACTCTCCTCTCTCCCCATCAATCAACCCGGGGTGCACAACCCTGGGACTTGCCGAGTTAGCACCTCGTCTGCTCTCTTATGAGCCGTTTAGGTGAGCTTGAGGATGTTCTTGAGCTGAAAGGTGAGATTGAGAGAGAAGATGCCTATGAAAAGGTATCTCTTCAATCATCTCTAGAAGATGAACAAGAAACTAATGCTCACCTTCAAGAGCAACTTGAAACTATCATGGAGTCTCATAACTCCAAAATTGCTAAACTCACTAAAGAACATGACCATGCTATTGCTAAATGTAATGTGCTTAGTAAACAAAATGCTAAGTTAAATAGTGAGCTTGTCATGTTGTCTCCTTCCACTTCTAATGATAATGATGCTTGTGCTACTAACTCCACTTTGTGTGAAGCATCTATTTTGAAGGAGAATGTTGATCTAAGAGCTCAACTTTATTTGCTAACTAGTAAGTATGGGAAGTTGGAAGAAACTCATGAAAAGCTTTTTAGCTCTAATGAGGATCTCCTAGCATCCCATGCTAAGCTAAAGTTAGCTCATGAGGCGGTCACTACGAAGGTAAAATCTTGTGAGCCTCTTGTGGACACTAGCACAAACTCTACTTCTAATGCATTATTGCCATGTGCTAGTTCTAGTAATTCATCCACTCATAAAATTGCTACATCTTGTGATGAATTACTTTCCTTGCCTTGTTGCTCTAACATTGTAGCATCAACTTCCTCTAGTATTTGTGTTGAAACTAACCATGTAGAGGAACTCAAAGAGCTCAAGGCACAAGTCACTTCTTTGAAGAAAGACTTGAAGAAATGTCATGAAGGTAAGTCCACCCTCGACAACATGTTGAGAGTGCAACAACTACCTCATGACAAGAGTGGACTTGGATTCAACTTCAAGAACAAGAACAAGTCCAAGAACAAGATGAAGCACAAGTTCGTCAAGAAGAATGGCCAAGAACAAGTTATTTATTTGGCCAAGATTGTGTGCTTCAAGTGCAAGGTTGAAGGGCACCATGTTAGATCTTGCCCTTTGAAGAAGAAGCCTCTTAGTGAGAAGCAACAAGGGAAGCGACCTCAAGTCCCAACTCAAGCTTCCCGAGTTGAAGAACCTTCCCTTCCCAAAAAGAAAGGTAAAAGCCGACTTTGCTACAAATGTCGTGGGAAGGATCACTTTGCTTCCTCATGCACTCAAGGTACCTTATTCAACCCTTCTACTATTGATAATGTCCAATCTCTAAGGAAGGATAAGGTTGGCAATGTGTTTGCCAAAGTTATTGGTACTCAAAGTGGTGTCAAGAAAAGAACCATTTGGGTTACCAAGCCATTTGTGACTAACCTCTTAGGTCCCAACTTGGTTGGGGACCAACAAGCTAAAACTTGATCAATAGGTGTAAGCGGAGGACATTGGAGACTTGACTACATCATGAAGAATTAAGGGATCTTCATCATCCATATTATCTCAAGTAAGTCAAGTGGATTATATTGTCTTAGCATATATCCAATGCTCCTCCTTGCGGTAACTTGTATTTGAATCATATGTATGCATTGAAAGTTACTTGCACCCTTGCATGTGTTTGGCACAGGAATCTGCCATCCAGTAATCGAAGACCATCGTCAGCTGGAAGTAGATGTCATACAATCTCTTCAAATGTGTCTTCAGACAGGTATGCTCCTCCATGTGAATGGTCTGGAACATTCTAAGCTGCCTGAATTGCTCACGCTTTAATTCATCCCCGAAGTGTGTCTTTATCGCATCAATCATGACGCTTGGCTCCTTGCGTCGAAACAACTCTTTCAACTCGGGTGCCAGGCATACGGTCATGATGATCTCCACTTCAATGAATATGTCTCGACGCCTACGGAAATCATCTTCCTCCTCCTCGCTAGCAGAATCTCCTGGTCCTCCTCCTAACGGTTCATCGAGAACATATAGAATGTTGTTGTGTTCGAGAATGTTTCTAAAACCGTTGTACCATCTGATGAAGTTGGACCCGTCGGCTTCTAATGTAGCATCCGGGCTCTTGAGGAAGTAACCGAAGTAAAGTTGCGTAGTCTACAGATGTGATCGCAAAAGAGGTAAGGTAAAGTTTATAATATGTAGGTGAGTTTTAGTTTTATAATCTCATTATCAAAAACACACCACACCAAGATTATTATCCCTAAAAATAATAATGGCGATAACACGACCCTCATCCACCACACCACCCCCGATCATCTCGGCCGGCAGCATAGCTTCAAAGGTGGACATAAAATGTCGATCACAACAACTCTGTGAATCGTGCTCGATCTTTCGATCTTCCCGTGTTCCGAGGCCATATTTCTGGATATGCTAGGCTCGCCAATCAAACCTCGAAGACCCTACGCGTGCAACATGGCTTACACCCACTGTATGCGAACGACGAGATGTGTGACACCCGATCATCACGGCCTGCCTCATAACGTAGAACTTTCTTGGTGGTGCGCAACGAGGGAGAACACAATTTTGGTATTTGTTAGGGATCATCCTATTTATGATGCTACCGTTGTATATCTAGTATATAAGCAATCAATAGGATGCACACACAACAGCACACAATAATGATGCAATGAAGTGCGATGTGACATGGTCGATGCGCCTGGACCTTCATGGCGCCATGTGCCTGGCCCCTGGCGCCCCGGCATGGCTCCGAGTCTACAGAGCCCTCCATTGCCTCCGACAGTACGAGTAATATCAAAACTTACCGTAACCATGTCACATAAAAAAACGTCTCTGCAAAACAAAGTTAGACGCCTCTAGCTTTATTTAGTTTTGCAAGTTTTACGTGGCAAATAGGCTTATTCGTAAGAGAATCGCTTCCCTACCTACGAACTTTTTACCACAACGTCGATCGTATAATTGCATGTTTAAGCATCCCTTTCGGGCCCTCCATTGAAAATGCTTTGCCGACTAGAGAGAGAGAGAAACAGACACCCGCCAGCCACAGATACGGTCCAAGCCGTATGTCAGTAGTGGAACCAGTCTCGCGTAAGCGTACGCGTAAAGTCGGTCCGGGCCGCTTCATCAACTCAATACCGAAGGCATCGCAAGTGCACGCTAGAGGGTAGCAAATATAAGAAAGACGCCCTCATTCAACATGAGTTCTAACCGTACCAGCAGTACTACGCATAGATCGGCTCTGATACCACTGAAGGGGTTACGGTGCAGAAAACAATAATTTTTCTAGCGTACGAAACCCTAACTAGCCAGGATCTATCTATCTAGTACATGCGATAACGGTGGCGGAACGGGTTACATTACCTCCATGTAGACCGATAGCGGGGATTACGCTCCCGCACAAGCGTTGACGATGAAGTCGTACGTAGCCGACCTCGAGGTCGCGGAGAACTTGCCGCGATGACGAAGACGATGACGCCGGGGTGTCGACGATGATCTGCGTCGATGGGCGTCGGGCGGAAGGAGGCAGAGCACCAGCACCAGAGGTGGTGCGCCGGCGGCAGAGGGGAGGGGGGCGCGACGGCTGCAGGGGCGAGACGACGTCGCCCAGGCTACTCAAAAGGAGTTACCTCCGAGCACTCACAAACATACGGAGCTTAGCGACAACCCCCGGTCATTCAGATCCAGCTGAAATCGCAGGGGTAGATCTTATCTGGAATTCCGTAGAGCAACAGCGCTCTGCGGTATAGCTTAGGTGGAGAGAGGGGGCAAAACGGGCGGAGAAACAGCTCGGCCGGCCTGCATACAATTAATTGTATTTTGCAATGCATTAATCCAATTAATATGCCTTGCTATATAAAGGGGGAAGGGGGTGTGCAAACCCCCTGGCTCCCCCATGTGGGACTAAAGGAGGAGAGGGGAGGGGGGGTTCGGCCGAACCCCCCTTGGGCTTCTCCTACTCCTAGTCCAACTCGGACTAGGAGGCCCAAGCCTCCCTTTCCTTGTGGGGTGCGGCTCCCCCTTCTATTTAATTAATATTAAATTAATATAAAAATCCCATTAATTCATAATTAATATATTTATATATAATTCAATATCCCATGACTCTGAAACTATTTCGGGACCACCCGAACAACTTTCGGACATTCCTGGAACCATTCCATACTTCCCCGGAACTCCTTCCGGACCACTGGAACTCTTTCCGGATCATTTCTCTCTCTCCAACAAATTTCTATAAAATTCCAGAACCTATCTCCTGGCGTCGCTAAGACCTTAAGTTTGTTACGCTACGGTTCGAGAACACTCCAGACATGGTCGAGACACTCCGCTCACCAATGATCGTCAGGGATACCTGGAAGTATATGACGACCCCTGTGCATTCCACGAATATCGTCGTTGAACCATAAATATGACATTCATTCCCTTTGTCTCTGCGATACTACCTTGTCCGAGATATGATCGTAGACAAACCAATGTCTTTGTTGTATCTCGTTACCGACAAAGGTTATTAACTCGTCTGCGATATTACATCTCCATGACCTAGTCATAAGCTGCACAGCTATATAGATGCAATATCACCGAGTGGGCCCAGAGTATCTTTCCATTACAAGAATGAACAAATCCCGCTCTTGATCCTTACGTCTTGATGCTCTTTCGGAATACCCAAGATGGACACCGTTATTGTCATGCTATATAAGACACAACGTTTGATGCTCTCAAAGCACCCCTACGAAGCATTAATAAGTACGGTCTCACGGTCTAAGGAATAAGCTATCATATTCTTATCTATTGCAAATGACAAACATCGTAATACGATCTTATTGCAATACTTTGCGTATGTCCACCACCTTATTCAACTAACAAGATGACCCCATTGTCAACCGACGTCATTGTCCTTGATCGGGAATCTCGATCAACTGTTGCCCAATGGACTAGCTCATATAGAGGCTTGCTAGGGACCTGGTTGTCTATGTATCACACGTGTATCAATAATTCCGATTAATACAGTTATAGCATAATACACAAACCTATTATAAACTTATGAGATAATGCAATAAATACTACTTATTTATTTGCCTCTAGGGCATATCTCCTTCACATTTTGTATTCAAATATAAGATCGTAAGTAATGCACTAATCTTGGGGGAGCAACACTATATGTTATTGAACATTAGTTGCCTTCAATTGCTTTTGGATCCCGATGACATGTCTCTTTGAAAGATAAACATTTTTTGTCTTGGTACTTTGTGTCATCATGTAAAGTGTAGAGGGCTTGGTTTATTTTTTTGAAGTTCGCTATCTCATCCCATGGTTCCTATTCTACCTTTTTGGATGAGATAAACCTTCTAGCATGCTTGTTTGATTTATTTCTTATGCTCATTGGTTTAGCCTTGACCGTGTTTTCATTTGATATATTTTCAATTTGGTTTCTCCAATCATGGGTTGGTTTGAGTCTTTGATACAATGAGGACAAATCTTTCTCTTGCCACACTCTTGTGTAGCTTCTTGATTTAATTGGTGTTTTGTCCAAATTGTATCTCACTTGGTTCTTGAAAGTTTGTGCATTCATATTTACTATATGTATATCTTATGGCATGCTTACTTTCGTTGATCCAATATATAGGATACACTCCATCAAATCCTAAATGGCTAAGATGTGCATAAAATTCTATTTCATATCAATATGCACATATTTTTGTGGAGTTTGTCCTATGTATTGTAGTTGGTCTAACTACTTTGGACCCAATTAGTTTGGGTACCATTGTGTACTTGATTTGTTTTAGGTACATGGGAGATGCATTGGAAACTTGCCTCCTTTTTAAAGATGTCTTCACCATGTGCTTATTGTAGCCAAACTTGGATGATTGTGAACTCTCATCTTCTACACCGTCAATGCTATCTCGGTAACAAGTATCTAACTCATGCATATACTTCTAGCTTTCAACCTTGTGTAGGTTGTTCTTTGGCATGAGTTTCTCTAAGTTGCATTTGATATGGTTTTTGCAAAGTTTCTTTCAAAACATTTTCATTGCAAATGTGAGTTAGCCGGGATGATTAAACATCAAGGGGAATATATGTTTATATTTATAATCATTTTCATGATTCACGGATCCCCAATATGTTAATCTAGCAAATTCATTTCAAAGTCTCTCATGTGCAATATTGATGAATTCTCATAAATCATTTGACTTATGTGATATTTGTTTTGTGTCTCTAAGTATCCCAACTATCACTTATCATGTGTGGGTACTTGTGATGCTTTGAGAACTTGGTGTTGGAAGTTCATCTATACCCTCTAAGAATAATTTGAGTTATGTGCTTTGCTTGTAAGCAAAAATCTTATCGGTGTATTTATGACTTCCTCTTGGATACCATGTGCTTTACCTTGTACCTACATTGTGTGTGCATATTTCTTTGTGGACTTAGTGACCACTTAGAAACTTATACACATGAAGGTAGTTACATATTTTATTGGTATTCAAAATATTTAGTGATCACCTTTTATTACTTTCTTGATTCTTTGGTGATCTCTAAAAGGCACAAGCTTTGTTTTTCTATTGGTTTCACATTGCCTCTTAATAATCTTGTGATCCTATTTGATTTATCCTCTTGGGTGTGCTTGTTTGCGAAATACATGATATGCACTATGTGCCTCATAATTTGAAAGACTATGGTGATGCTTAGGCACATCCTTGTTTAGTATCCTAACATATATTTTCATGACACACCCATCCTTTCTCGTTTGAGCAAGTCTTCATTTGTCACTTCTTTCTCTTGTTGCTCAACATTTGTTTGTTGCAAGGTATACTTATTTTCTTAACTATACAATCTTGCACCTTTTTGTGTTTGAAAGCATCTAGGAGGGAATGCGGATTCCATGTTATGCACACCATATTGAAATACAAATCTTTTCATTGTGCATGTACATTGGGGAGTTCCCTCTTGATTTTTAGAACACTTGGTTGATCTTATCATAACATCTTCTTGTGCTCAATTGGTTTTTGGATGCCTTGATTGCTTGCTTCTTTGTGAATGCTTTTCTCCTTTGCAATTGGTATCCTTCTAGTGGATTTCCATTGATCTCTTTCTTGTGCAATTTTTTGGATCCTCAATATAGTTTGATCCCCTTCATCTATTCGTCATTGGATAAGTGCATTTGATTTCACTCATATCATGAGAAATGCATAAATCATGAAGTAGATCTTATTATGTTACCTTTCCAAAGCCTTTTGCTCATTTCGGCAATCGTTGCCAATGGGGGAGCAGTTTTGGAGGGTTGTATGGAATTGGATTTGTACTTTGGTTTATTCTTAAGTATTTGCCTTCCTTGCCTTTGCATTCGTTGCTTGGTTTTATATATATAGTGGAAACTCCACCATCGGTAATGGTCGATAATATATGAAATGAATTCATATTCATACACACGTGCATAAATTATGGAGGAGTTTGCTCTATATATATGGATGGACTAACATCACATATCTTTGTAGTATTTGATGTTAGTGCAACCATTCTTGTTCGTTAAATTCCATATTATAAACCCTCTCAAAAGAGATTGTCATCAATTACCAAAATGGGGGAGATTGAAAGAGTGTTTTCCCTCATGTGTGGTTTTGGTAATTGAATGACAATCTCTATGGACTAATGTTTGCTTTGAGATATCATTAGAGATCATGTTCATGGAATTGTGGAGTTCATGTGTTGGACTCTTGAAACTTATTTGTTGAGTGGAGCATATTGCAAGAATGTCTTGAAGAATTCAAGACATCATATTAGTGAAAAAATATTGGAAGATACAAGGTTGATCAAAATGTTGATCAACACACAAAGCTACAAGATGTACCAAGAGCGATCATGTATCTCTTGGGATGGTAAACACTTGTCCGCATAGCTTTGTGAACTAACCCATGATATATGTGTGTGTGTTATCTTTATATGAGGTTAGGTATCTTCCCATGGGTTTGCATCAAATGAAGATTTCATATAGCTCATGGAGGATGACGTCATGTGGTGATCGTCATCAAGGTGAGATGTGCAAGACCAAGACCAAGAGAAGCTTCTTGAAGAGATCCTATGCTTGGTGCTTGCAATGGATACATGAAGACAGAGCTAAGCGAGACTCTCCCATTGTGAGTAGGGCTGGAATCAAGCCGAGCCGAGCCGGCTCGCGGCTCGGCTCGTGAAAGCTCGGCTAATCTCGAGCCGAGCCTGGCTCGGCTGCAAAAAAATTATGAAGAAGGGGCTCGTGGCTCGGCTCGGCCGGCTCGCGAGCCCCACCATTTTTTTTCCTCTTACGTTGACTTCAGAAAATCAGAAGTCAAACTCGTCCCCAACGTCCCGACCCTCCTCGCTCGTTCGATAGCGCCGCCGACTCGACCTAGGTTTCCTCAGCCGAGTCTCCGACCACCGCGGCCCTGCCCGCCAGAACCGCCGCTAGCGCCTCCGCCTCCAGCGCCCCCACCACCAGCACCTCCGCCGCCAGCGCCTCTGCCTCCAGCACCCCCGCCACCAGCTCCTCCGCCGCCAGCGCCTCCGCCTCCAGCGCGCCCGCCACCAGCGCCTCCGCCTCGACGCCCGCAACCACTTCCGGCCGCCGCGACAGCCCCTTGCAGCTCCTTCTCCTGTAAGTGCGCCGCCTCGCTTCTAGCAACAGGATGAAGTCCTTGCGGGCTTGCGGCTCCTTCTCCTTAGGATGAAGTCCAAAACTGTAGCAATTTGCCTCGCTCCTGTAGAATCTCATGTACGCCTTCTAGCGATTTTCCCGATTCTTTATTATTTTGTAGCATACTCCCGATGAATCTCCTGTAGAATCTTCTGTAGCATACTCCCGATGAAGTCCAAAACTGTGTATTATTTTGTAGCATCAGTACTTTATACTCCTGTAGCATCCTCCCGATGAAGTCCAAAACTGTGTATTATTTTGTAGCATCAATACTTTATACTCATGTAGCATCCTGATGAACTGTACAAGCTGTGTATTATTTTGTGTATTGATTCTGTGTATTTTTTAGAGACTCGATGCAACCTGGACATGAGGGCACGTTCACAGAAGCATCATTCACAGAGAAAGAAGATTGCGTATGACAAGGCAATGAACTCCAAAACGAATGGTTTACTAGGCATCTCTTCGACGACTAGACCGTTTGCGTCGGAAGCAGCTGGCACTCCGTCGCAGCCAGAGGCAGGAGCTTCACTGCCACAAACGGTAATTTGGGTGACCTTTGTAGAATTGATGCAAAAAAAATTACTTGTTGTTTACTTGATGTATGTTTAGTATGACTAATTGTGCTCATAACTCTATGTGCAGCCGGCATCCGACGAGGAGGAAAATTCTTATGACATGAATGATGACATGTCGGAGGATGATGCGTTAGTTGATGGTTGTATTGAGATACCAAAAGATGGTCATATTGAAATATCCGATGATGATGGTGTAGATATAAGAAACAAGAAGAGACAAAAGGGAATGAAGGTTGGTCTGAAGGTTCTTGTTCAATCGAGCAGCAAGTCTAGTTCAAAGGTATGGGATCACTTTGAGAAGGTTCCTCGGCCATCTTCAACAGAGCCTGGTGTCACGGTGCTTATGGCACAGTGTAACTATTGCAAGAAGTTCTTGTCCTACAAAAAGGAGAAAGGGGGAGCCACTTCTCATCTTGGGAGACACATAAAGAATTCATGTGCAGATTACAAGCTCGCAATGGCACAGGTGGCTAGTCAAACCCTTCTCAATTTTCAGCCAACTAGTGCATGTGATGCCGGTATTCCTGTTTTGAATTCTTCCAGGGAGTTTAGTCAAGATGAGGTTAAGAAGTTAATTGCCAAGATGATTATATGTCATGATTATCCGTTTAAGATGGTGGAGCACACATGGTTCAATATAGTGATGAAATATTTGAATCCTCGTTATGAGTTTATTGGTAGAATTTCTTGAGTATACCGGCCACCTCCGTGTCTTCGGAATCAACTTTTAGCACCGGGGGTCGAGTTCTTGATGACTATAGGAGTTCTCTAAAACCAGCCATGGTTGAGGCATTGGTGTGTTCTTCTAGCTGGATTAAAGGTTCTCAAAATGATACCAAAGTTTCAATGGATGTGGTATGTGCTATTGTTATATATACATATGTTTATATGTTTTGTTGTATTTCTTATGCTCATGTAACTTACTTTTTGTTCTCTCTTTTAGGAGCCAGATAATGATGATGATGTTGAGAACATCTCTTTTCCAAAAAGTATGGTGGCTAGCAACTGGTAAGTTCTTAGACTTATCAAAATCGAGCAACTGTATGTACTAGCTGGAATTTTTGTGCAGCCAAAAACGTGAAACAACTAGTGCAAATGATGTTTATTTGTTCTATATACTTGCTGGAAATTTTTATGCAGCCAAAAAACGTGAAACAACTAGTGCAAATGGTGCGTTTGTTTGCTGAAATTTTGTTTGTTTGGATTACAGATTTGACATGGCCTCTTACAAGTGACAAACAACGACGAGAAGAAGATGGAATGACGGCGCAATGGTCCTTTCGTGGTTAAACTTTATGTTAAATTGTTAAGACTTGTGTTCGGATCGAGTTACAACTCATGTTGTGATCTATTTAATGAACTAGTTCACTCGTGTTCGTTATGTATGAGATTATCGGATCTATTTGTGTGGTGGAACTCGAATTTATGAGCATGTTATGTTTAGTTGATATATATGCATGCTCTCTTGTTGATTATAATTGTCAAATGTTGCAATTTTACAATAGGTCATGTCAATTTTTTTTATTTCATCGAGACTTCGAGCCGGCTTGCGAGCTTCACCGAGCCGGCTCGTCGAGCCTCAAGCCCTACTTCGAAGGTTTAGGCTTGGCTTGCCCGACCTTCAAGCCGAGCCGAGCCCGAGCCAAGCCTCGTCGAGCCTCGAGCTTCAAGTCCACCCCTAATTGTGAGCATGTGGGAGTATTTGGACAAGTCTTCATCAAGCATGTGCTTGGACACACAATCAAGAAAGATGAACCACTTCAAGAGATCAAGATAGTCATCATCTAACTCAAGTGGAATGCTCATGGCAAAGGTATGATCTTGATAGGGCTATAGGATAGATAAGCGTACTATCAAGAGGGGTTCTCAAGTTAGTAACTTGATCGCATCATTGTGGAGAGCTCAAACCTTTGCATACTTGGCATATCATGTTTCTTGATTCTTATTTGACTTTTATGGTGGTGAGGAACTAGAGATTGATTCATCTTCATGTCAAGCTCTTGTTCATCAACAAAGGTCTTACTTTGGAAAACTTATTGGCTTTCATCCATGTGAGGATTTAGAGCTTGGTTTATCTCCATACTAAGCTCTAGTTCATCAGAAACGGATTTCGTATGAATATCTTGTTACGTTTTTTATACTGGAGGTTTTACCGGTTTAAAAGTTTTAGGAAAGTTAAACCTTTACCCATTTGGTTTTATCCTCACATGATGGACTATGATGCTTCTATGCACATTCTTATAGATCTCGTTGTAACGATTACAACGAGCCGAAAATCATCGAAAACGGAGTCCGGATGAAAAAGTTACCGCAGTTTTCGTTTCGCTGTTTCTGTCAGTTTTCGGGGACTCGGAAATTCCGAAAAAGTGAAATTTCCGATCACAATTTCCGGTTCAAGTCAGTACCGAAATTTCCGACTGGAGCAAATTTCCGGTCTAAATTTCCGACCGGAATTTCCGGTTTTCTCTGGGTCCAACGGTAAGAATTTCTGGGGGGGGTATACCCCCCCCCTCTCTTCTTCCTCCTTGGTCCATTCAAGGGAGCACGAATTTCCTCTCTCTCCTACTCCATTGTTGATTTTGGAAAGCTTGATTCCTCTCAGTCCCTCCATTGATTCTTCCATATTCTTTAGGGAAAGTTGAGAGGAGATCTAGATCTACAATTCTACCAATCCATCTATCCTCTGAGTGAGGGGAACCTAGTGGATCTAGTTCTTGGAGTTCCTTTGTGGTTCTTCTCTTTGTTCTTCCTCTCTTCTCCCCCCATAAGCATTAGTTGCTTTTCGTGGGATTTGGGAGTAAATGATTTGACTCCTTTGTGATTTCCTTTGTTCTTCCTCTCTTATTCCCCCATAAACATTTGTTGTTGTGTCGGAATTTGAGAGTGAAGGCTTGAGCACTTTGTGTGCTCTTGCCATTGCATTTGCATCGGTTTGAGCCCTCCACGAGGATTCGTGGTGGTGATACTTGTGAGCTTGTTACTCTTGGGTCTTTGGACCCTAGACGCCTTTTGTGGCCGGCCTTTTGTGGCCAAGACCTTTTGTGGTCAAGACCTTTTGTGGTCACTTGAGAGCCCCCAATTAAGTTGTGGGTGTGTGCCTCAAGACTTGGGAGCCCCCAATTAAGTTGTGGGTGTGAGCCTCAAGAGTTGTACGGGATTCGATCTCCGCCCCAAAGGAGATCAATAGTGGAAGGTGAACTCGAACCTTTTATGGTTGAGTTCATCAGGAGAAGAAGGTGAGCCTTTGTGGCGTTGCGGCTAACCTGTTGTGGTTGTGCACACCTCTCCAAACGAGACGTACACCTTTGGGTGGAACTCGGGAATACATCCTCGTCTCCGCGTGCCTCGGTTATTTCTATACCCGAGCTCTTTACTTATGCACTTTACATTGTGATAGCCTTCGTGCTTGAAGTCATATATCTTGCTATCATCTTGTTACTAGTATTGCTTAGCTTAAGTTGTTGGTCCATATAGGTGAGCCTAGTTTATATATCTAGGTTGTATGCTTGTTTAAGTAAACCTCTAGTTTTATTCCGCCTTTATCAAGCATACCGGTGTAACATCCCAACATTTTGGAATGTTCAAAAATCACTAAAATTTAAAACTTTTCTTTTTATTAAAATAAAATATTAAATGCATAAGAAAACCAACTATGAAAGACTTCAAACTTATTGAAAGAGTTTAATATTTCAAATATCTCAGTTTAACTTTTCTTTCAAAAGTTGTTTCTAGTTAAACATTTTATTATCCATTGTATTTCAAAAACCTTAATATGTAATTTGACAAATGTTTTATAAAGCACAAATCATTTTATTTTAAGTAAATAGTTTACTTATAAGTAATTGATTTCAACCACTTAGCCTTAGCTATAAATAAATTAAAATAATAATTACAAGTGTTATTTTAAACTATTGAAAACTTTGTCTATTTGCCAAAAGATTATGATTCATTTACCTCAGTTCAAAATATAATTTGGAAATTATAAGCCTATAGTTTATAATTTTAATAACTTCATATAATTCATAATTAATGGATTATCCAAATAAACATTTCATTAGATTCAATGATTTTCATTTATTTTCTAAACATAAAATGATTTCAGGAATATATTATACTATATAAGAAAAGAATTAAATCTAAAATCTTTTCCAAAGTTGTTTATGAAGTTTTCAAATAATTTATCTTAATATAAACTATAATGGTGCACAAAATAATTTGAATTAAAAAAATGAATACATTATATTTCCCTTTTCATTTCAAATAAATGTGTGATGTTATTTAATATTGTACTAAAGCCAAAAATTATTTAATATTGGAAAATGAGTTTAAATAACTTAATTTTAAACTTATATAAGTGTTGTATTTTTATAAATTTTATTTAGCCAAAAAAAAATTTATTTAAGCCATGTTTTCAAATTTGACATTAAGTGTCAAATTTGTAATTAATCAATATTTCAAAATTATGATTTTTGAAAAGTATTCAAAACATGCCTACAACTGGTTTAACACAAAGATAATAATTGTACAAATTTTTAGAAATTTGTTTGACTTCATTTGGAGTTATAAATCAAAAGTTATTAAGAAAATAGAAAATCAGAAAAAGAAAAAGAAATCCCTGACAGGCGGGACCCACCTGTCAGAGGGAGAGGTCGTCTTCAACCTCTAGCCATGAATCACGCCCCGAGTCAAGAAACGGCCGTCGTTAATCCTCTTAAATCCTCGTGTTTAAGAGCCTCAATCAACTCCTCGAGACCACGTATTTGTAGCCCTGCCTGTCCTCCCCATTTCCCCTCTTCTTTCTCACCTTTTAGTGCCCCCAGGCCGCCGCAATCCACCATCGCCCTCCGCCACGGCCGCTGGCGAGAAGCTTCAATTCCGGCGAGCTCCGTGATCCCCAAGACCACCCACCTCCTCCATTCTTCTTATTTCTTCATTGCGCATAGTTTTGACATGTTTTTGCTTGTTCTCGGGCAGCAAAACCTTGTCTCCGTCCACGCCCGAAGAAAGCCGCCCGCGGGAGCAACTCCGGCGAGCAACCTCCGGTGCGTCCGTGCACCCCATCGTCGTAAACTTCGCCACCGAGTCCGCCACGACCTCCTCTTCATCTTGGTATGACCAGTTCTTCCCTTCCTCCCCTAGAATGCTTAGAACGCGAGATGCCGATGCGCCACCGCCGCGGGCAAGTCTCCGGTGAGGTCCCCAGTGACCTAGCGCCGCCAGCCCCGGTTCGATCTGATCCAGGCCGTTGGATCTCGATCGTACGGCCGTGATTAGATCTTCTTTAAACTGAATCGGTACGCTGACTCAGCGGTCCAGTCAGCGCCCACGTGGTCGCCACGTCGGATCCAGTCAGCGCCAGCGTGGAAATTCGTTTTCTAATTAAATGAAAAATGGCAGTTTTGCAGAAAAGCCCCTGTCTATTCAAACTATCATATCTTTTTCTCTGTTTATCCAAATTCAAATATTTTTATATATTTGGAAAGCCCTTGACATGTAGATTAATTTGGATCTGCCAAAATTCAAATTTGACTTGGTTGAAAATATTCAAATTTCAAATGATGAATTTGAGTATTTTTGCCATAGCTTTAAATCTGTAAATTCAAAAATTGTAAATAAAATTGTTTTAGAGACTTTGGAATATTCATAATGTGATGACACTGCTGTGAAATATTTTTGAGTAATATTGAATGAATTCATAGTTATATAGTTAATTTGAATAGTTTGAGTATTTTTCCACATAACAATTAATAGATATATTATTTTTGATTAAATCAAATTGCTATAAATTTAATTAAATGCCCCCTGTCTACTAACACTAATTACAAAATTTTGCTATAAAAATTTAATTATAGAAAACTTTAATATTATAATTATTCCTTTGATTATATTTTCCAAAATTAGAAATTAATTAGATTGCATTTATAGCCAAATGCATACTTTATAAATACCCCAAATTTTGTATGATATTTCCTACGATTTAAAAGGTGCATTGCGTGCATAACTTATTTTTCACATATAGATATATTTCCATAGGAAATTTTCCCTTCATTATTTTCTCTAAGTTAGAAATATTTTCTACTTAGCATTTTAGCTAAAGTGCTACACTTAGACACTTAGGAATTTTCATCATGGAGCTAGAAGGCCAATGAAGAACTTAGCCAAAAACAAGACTTCAGAAGTATCTTCAAGGAGAAGAAGCACTTAGAAGAAAATCAAGAAGAAATTCATAAAGGACTTAGAAGAAAACAGAATCTGGAAGCATCCCAAAGTTGTCAAGCACTTAGAACAAAAGTGAGAAGAAGTTCAAGAAGGCCAACCCCCTTTTATTCTCTAAGTCTTTCTCTCTGTCTTTTCTTCTTCTCTGAGAACTCATGATGACTAAGTTAAATCCAAGACCAGCCTCGAGGATACAAGAAGTATCAAGTATAAAGATTTATCAAGTCTATCAAAACTTCAATCAAGACATCACGAAGGAGAATATTACAAGTCTGGAGATGAAGCCTGGAAGACCAACTACATCTTTCTTTCTATCTTTTCCCTCTTTCCTAATCTTGTCTTTCACTTAAGACTTAAAAATATTTTCAGGGCATGACTTGCATCTCTAGTCCTTAGAAATAATTTGCATATCATACATAACATGTTTTCCTTAGAAGTTTTATGAAACTTATTTGTTCACTATGTATGTGCATGTATGATTGATGATTGTTGTTTGTTGATTGTTGTTTGTTGATTGTTGTATTGTTGTTTGCTTATATTGTTTAGATTGAACGGAGAGAAAACGTTCGTTGTTGAAAAGAGTTTGTGAACAACGACAACATTCAAAGGCAAGTGGCACACCCCCATAAAAGTCCTATTATTTCTATGCATGAGTAGAGTATTTTCTATAAGCATGTGTAGGATAGAATTGCTATGCAAGCCATGATAGACCTCTTTATTCCTGTGTCTAGGTTCCTATGAAATTACTTAGTAGAATAGTGATGCTATGCAAAAACTATTTGGATGAAAAAGATAAAGTCTACTAAGTTTTAATCAAACACCTGGGTGGAAATTGGTTGCTTGGCTGTATGAGTTGAGTGTTGTTCCCAGGGGATTTACCTGTGGAATATTCACTTGTGGAAGGCCACCCAGGAGCAAAGGAATCTGAAGAACTCCGAGTGAAGATTGCTTCTCGTGCAGCCATTGCCAATATGGGCTCTGGCTTGATCAACTAAGCTGCGTGGACTCTCCGCGGCCTGACAGGTGGTGGTAGAGGATTTGTAGATGGAGCGCGTCAGGCCAGAGTGGGAGGGAAAATGCTTCTGAAAGATCTCGTCTCATTCTTTCCTTTCCTTATCACAAATGGTGTGTAAAGGGTAATTTGGGTTGAATGGGTACAATGGTGAACGTGCACAACCTCTGCAGAATTAAAATCTAAGTACTTAGCCGTGTCCCCGGAAACGGACAATTGAGCAGCTGAACGAGGACGTCAACGGAGGATTCCATCATTCCAACTTCAGAAATAAAACTTGATGGGTGAACAAGGGAAGACGAGATTATGGTTTTCATGCCATACTTGTCTTGATTTGAAGAAAGAGTTTTCCAAAGAGATAGGAAAAATTGGCTTTATGCAAAACAGCCTTGAACTCCACCAGCCAAATATACATATAGGTTATAGAGTTATTCCATTAAGTGTCCACCATAGTGTCACTTGCCGGACTCCATTTTTAATGGAATCTGACCCACGTTGTTGCAATATTTTTCTTATTGCAGATTGTTCAGATGACGAGTGAGGTTTCGTATATAGGTTTCGAGTCTACAACCAACATGTTTTCGCCTGTGGCAGCATGAAAGTGATAGAGATTCACTGCTATTGTATTTCCGCTGTGTACTATTTCAAAGCTAGCTTTATGCTATGCAACTTGTAATGAATATTTTGTAATTCTGGATCATCGATGTAATAAAATTGACGCTTCGTTGTGATATTACATCGTAAACTGTGTGTGCAAATGAATCGATCCAGGGATTTGCACTATACACAGGTATCTGCCTTATTTTAAGTGCAGGTACACTACAACCGGAATTTCCGGGTCACTCGTGTACCGGATATTCTGGCTACTCAGAATTTCCGGTCACTATTGGACCGGATATTCCGGCTCCTCGAAAAAGTTTTAAATCGCCTATTCACCCCCCCCCCCCCCCCTCTAGGCGACGTCTATCCGTTCAACGCCCCACTGCAAACGGGCTGGCAGGACAAAAGATGATGTGCAAGGTTCTCATTGCGAGCATGCACAACTAAATTAGAATACATGCTTATGATTAGTTAATACTTGGATGCTTTATATTATTTATCTGCAAATGCCTATGCTATGTTATTACATGAATTTATCTTATCTATGCAACGCCCGTACATTCGTCCCTATACCTACAATATTTTTTTAATTCTGTTGTCTACATCGATCACAATCGATGTCTCAATTCTCCTGCTACTGTTATTTCACTACTGTCTTTCCTATAAAACTGTTGCTACTGATAATCTTTCTCGAGCAAGTCTATTCACAGGTGCAGCTGATTTGACAAATCATCTGTTAAAGTTTATAAATATTCTTTGACTCCCCTTGTGTCGAATCAATAAAGTTGGGTTTTACTTCCCTTGAAGACTGTTGCGGTCTCCCTATACTTGTGGGTCATCAGCCGCCTCCGATAGTGAGTAGCGGGGTTGGGGCCGAAGATGGTCCGGTTCCCGCTTTAGTTTATATTTGGGTCTAGATTTATTCTAAAAATATGTAGGAACTACTTTCTACTGTCTGCTTACGAACTACTATCTACTTATGTACTGTTGTCTACTTATAATTTTTTTCATATATAGTGTCTTTGTTTAACTAAGATCATCAGAATCATTTAAGCAATATATATTATATTATGTTGCTAAAATTTACCACCTAGGTATATGTAGGTGACTTATAAACCAGGATGAAGGGAGTACTAGCTATAGCTATGTTGGTCGTGTTCCAATTGCGTACTTGCGTTACAGCTCGATTGTTCGCGCCGGTCTGCGTAAATTTATGTCTATATTGACCATATGGCAGAACGAGACACGTATCCGTTCATGGGTTACCTTCATGTTTATCCATTCTAGCATGAAAGGAAGAATTCGAAGCAAATCAATTTTTATGAGTCGTATGATGAGACACATATGAGAGCCTTCCAGTTCGTGGCACTGCGTGCACATTGAAGACGTGTGTGGCATGCCGTAGTCCACCATGTCCGCCCCAAAGGAGATCAATAGTGGAAGGTGAACTCGCAACCTTTTGCGGTTGAGTTCATCAGGAGAAGAAGGTGAGCCTTTGTGGCGTTGCGGCTAACCTGTTGTGGTTGCGCACACCTCTCCAAACGAGACGTACGCCTTTGGGTGGAACTCGGGAATACATCCTCATCTCCGCGTGCCTCGGTTATTTCTATACCCGAGTTCTTTACTTATGCACCTTACATTGTGATAGCCTTCGTGCTTGAAGTCATATATCTTGCTATCACCTTGTTACTTGTATTTCTTAGAATAAGTTGTTGGTGCACATAGGTGAGCCTAGTATTTATATCTAGGTTGTATGCTTGTTAAAGTAAACCTCTAGTTTTATTCCGCCTTTATCAAGCATACAAGAATTTCCGGGTCATTCTTGGACCGGATATTCCGGCTCCTCGGAAAAAGTTTTAAATCGCCTATTCACCCCCCCCCCCTCTAGGCGACGTCTATCCGTTCATCATGTGCATTTTGAAAAGGCATGATTGAAGCAAGAACTACATCGGTCAAAGCACACATAAAACCATTAGTAACTTGAGTCTCGAGATGAGAGTCTATCTCATCCTCTAAAGATAGTTCATGCGAATCCTTTGGAGGAGATAAACACACATCTACAATCCTCTTAACATAATCTGGACCCATGACCCTAAAAAGATTAAGCATGCGGATTTTCCAAACATCATAATTTGCGCCATCGAATATGAAAGTGGGATCGAGCACTAATTCTCTAAACGACATCTTTTACTCTATAGGCGGTAAACCCCAACAAGAGAGCCCAGGCTCTGATACCAATTGAAAGGACAATGATGTCGCCTAGAGGGGGGGGGGGTGAATAGGCGGTTTAAAACTTTTCCGGTTTATGCTTGATAATTGCGGAAAGAAACTAGGTGTTTAAATTAACAAGCCGACAACCTTAATAAACTATGCTCACCTATGTGCACCAACAACTTATGCTAAGCAAGACAAACAACAAGGTTATAGAATACTTCAAGCACGAAGGCTATCACAATGTAAAGTGCATAAGTAAAAGCTCGGGTAGAAATAACCGAGGCACTCGAAGACGAGGATGTATTCCCGAGTTCCTCCTTGTTAAGGGAGTACGTCTCGTTGGAGAGGTGTGAACCGACACAACGGTTAACAACCACAAAGGTTTCACCTTTTTCTCCGATGAACCGCACCACAAATACTTGGTTCACCTTCCACTATAAGAATTCCTTTGAAGCGTAATCCAGAGCCTTTCAACAACAATTCGGGGCACAACCAACAATGGGATTGGGGGCTCCCGGACGGCTTTCAATCACAATGTGGGGGCACAACCCGCATGAGATTGGGGGCTCCCGAACGGCTTCAAGTGACCACACAAGGGTCCAACCACCACAAAGGCGTCTAGAGTCCAAGGACCCAAGACTAGCAAGCTCACAGACTTTCAACTTCCACGAATCCTCATGGAGAGCACATCGATGCACCAAATGCAAAAGGCAAGAGCACAAGTGCTCAAATCCTTCACTCTCGAATTCCAACAAAGCAACAAATGCTTATGGGGGAATAAGAGAGGAAGAACAAGGAGGAGATGCACCAAGAACTCCAAGTTCAAGATCTATTAGGTTCCCCTCACTTAGAGGAGAGATGGATTGGTGGAAATGTAGATCTAGATCTCCTCTCTCAAATCCCTCAAAGATATGCAAGAATCATGTGAGGAAATGGGAGAGGGGCAAGCTTTCGAAGGTCAACAATGGAGGAGAGAGGGGGAAAATTCGTGCTTGGAAGAGCTGGTCTCTTTGGGGAAGAAGGGGGCCTTTTATAGGTCCCACAAAAAATAGTCGTTGCAGGAAAAATAACACCGGAGACTCCGCCCCCCCCCCCCCCCCCCCGCCGGAGTCTCCGGGGTCACTCCGGACCTACTCCGGACCGCTATACCGCAAACGTCGTCCGCCGGAACAAAAATCGATTCGGTAGGACCGGAGACTCCGGTCTAGTACCGGAGACTCCGGACTAGGTAAAATCTGCAGCAAAACCTAACACGAAAATGAAGATATCTTGATCATTCGGATTCCTTTTAATGTTCTCGGGCTCGTTGGAATCACAACGAAGAGCTTTCCATGATCATGCAGATAAACATAATGGTCCAATAATGGAAGATAACACCAAATGGAGAAAGGTAAAACCTCTCTAAAAAGGAATTATCGGCAAACCTCCAAAACCGAAAACACAACAAGTTTTCCATATGAATTTCGTTTTCGGTGAACTTGGGCTTGTCGTGAAGATCTCAACAAGCACCAAAATCCAACAAGGAGAATAGCCAAGTAAGAACCAAGAAAGATGAAATGTCAAGTATGCAAATGTTTGAGCTCTCCACAAAGATGCGATCAAGTTACTCACTTGAGAGCCCCTCTTGATAGTACGTCGTCTATCCTAAAATCCGATCTCCTACTAACACCATGAGACCGGTATGATAGAAAACCTATCAAGATCATACCTTTGCCTTGCGCATTCCAATTGAGCTCGATGATGAAGATCTTGACTCTTTCAAGTTGAAACACCTTTATTGATTGTGCTTGCTAGCACATGCTTGATGAAGACTTCTCCAAATGCTCCCCATACTCTATTATGGGAGGGACTTGCTAAGTTTCGTCTTCATGTTTCCTTTGCAAGCTTCAATCAAAAGATATCTTCTGATATGCATCATATTGAACTTGCACTTCATCTCCTTCTCTTGATCATGTATGATGGCTTGGGGGTAAACATGATTGTTCACTCAATATTCTATTCCAAGCCATACTTGCAATGAGATCAACTCTACACATGACCATTCTTCATATAAACCCTTAAATAGAGCATTGGTCATTATGTCATCTTGAAGAGTCCAGCACATGAACTGCTATAATTTCTCTTGGACAAGATCTATAAGAATATCTCAATTAAACATTAGTCCATAAGGATTGTCATTAATTACCAAAACCACGCATGGGGGCAACAATGCACTTTCAGTTTAGTCTCGTTAGAAGAATGAAATCACACCACAGGATGATCCTCACGTGGCGCCGATGAATGGAGTCGACACGCGGCGAAGTTCAGGCGGTCGGGCGGGAATGCGGGATGATCCTCCAATGAGATTTAGGATTTAGGGCGTAAGCAATGGGTCGCCTAGCCGACCTATACGAGGGAAGTCGAACGAAAACTCCGACCTGCCACCAGTGGATGCCGACGACGTTGAGTTCGCAGCAGCTTGCCGGCGTAGGAACACCTGAAAATTTGGGAAGATCACTTACATAGTTTTTTTAATAGTGATCACAAACATAGTTGGACCAAACTCTGATTGACACCTCACACCACTATGGCTCAGCTATATTTATTTTCTTGAGACCCTACCCACCAATGGTGGTCGTGTGTGACAAATAGTTTTCACCGAAAGGAATATACATATACTCCGACAGTGGATTTACTGCAAGTGATAGACAAATAGTTTTCACAGCAAGAGTAGAGACAAAATGTGGTGTCAAGATAGAGATTTCGATGGAATTAGTACTTGCAGTGTTCAGTGGCAGTAATCCTCTGTTTGGCCCTCTTCTGGTCATGCATACTAGACATTTATGGTCACGGGCTTTGTTGCTGTGTGATAAACTGATAATCAGCAAAGAGGACTCCTCTTCCTAACTCCGACAGTTTTGAAGCGATCAGTGCATTTCGGTCAGTAATGATAATGATTGTAGAACTGTCTTGGGTATACGCATGCTGCTACTAAAGCGTATATTTCTGCAATAAACGAAAGGAACATGATGGATTTAAGCTGCTCTGAATATGCATAACTCATTTCTTCGTTTTAACATGTAGCTCACTCAACACTAGGGGTCAAAATGGTACGGACTATTTCCGACCGACCGACCGACCGATCGTAGGCTCACGGAACGTAAATACGGATTCAGTCGGATAGTTGACGCATACGGAAACACGGATATGTGGTTTCACTAATATCCATCTGTATTCGAAAATATATGGTTATATTCGATGATTATCCGGTGAAATATCCGGCAACTAATACCTCGAACCTTATGTGACCGAGGTTTAGGCAAGATGAAACTTATGTACTTACATAACTCCGCACAGATCTTATTAAAGCACTACCATGTTTCTAAAATCACATTTGTCAGAGGCACCTTAGGCCATTCAAGGTCAAATTTAAGTAGCCACTTGAAAAAGATAACTATGAGTTGTAAAATCACAATATAGAAATTTAATTTGGAGTAAGTTGGTTGATATATTTGATATATGTTGGCCGTATTTCCAGTACCACATCCGATAAAATATTCATCCACAACTGAACCATATTCACCCCGTATTCGATCCATATTCGTAACCGACATGATATGATTCTGTATCCGTATCCGCACACTATCCGCTCCAACTCTGTATCTGAAAAAAAATATGATTACAGACATGGTTTAACTACTATTCGACTGTATCCGATCTGTTTTCACCCTTACTCAACATACAACTGTTTTGAGAATGATCTGCTGAGAACTTGGGTACAGGACTACAGACACACACGAAAACTAAATCTTGCAGACAAAGATCTCCAAATCCGGTCGATCAGATGCCAACAAAAGATTAGTCAAGAAACTAAGCACTAGGCTTCGTTCAATTTGGAGCGAATGCCATCCTGAAGCTGGAGATGCTTGCGCCAACTCGGGAAATATTTGATAGCCGGGCCGTGGCTGATTCGTGGGTTCGAGTGGGCTTTTAACGTAGGTGGGCTGAATAGAAACCCTAGACATACCGGAAGAAATGGGCCTGGCCCATGTGCCATTCACGGCCCACACAACTGCGAGGGTTTTGGTTGAACACTAGAAGCCGCCAGTGGGAGGGAGGGAGGAGGAAGAAAGCATCTCACAAACCCTCGCGGCGTCTCCTCCACAACCGCAGCGCCGCCTCAGATCAGCTCCTCGCCCTTCCAGAAGCTTCTTCTTCTGGGAGGAGGAAGGGCGCCAGCCATGGCGCTCGCTTTCGACGAGTACGGGCGGCCCTTCATCATCCTGCGGGAGCAGGAGAAGAAGTCGCGCCTGCAGGGGCTCGACGCGCAGAAGGCCAACATCGCCGCCGCCAAGTCCGTAGCGCGCATCCTCCGCACCTCGCTCGGGCCCAAGGGCATGGACAAGATGCTCCAGTCCCCCGACGGCGACGTCACCATCAGTAATACCCCTGCTCCGCTCCTCCTACCTATAATAAGTCTTATTTAGGTCTTGTCTTTCCGGCTAGTAGTGTTATGCTACGAGATCTGGAGGTTTTCGCCCGCCATTAGGTCTTCTGTGTTGGTGGCAAGGCAGTGCGGTTGAGGATCAGGGTTTCTAGTATTAGGATTGACAGTGCGTTCATGGTCACGAGATCTGTCTGTTTATGTCATGCCACTGGCGCTCACTCTTTTGAATAGTTGTCTGGGGAAAGAGGTGGCTCATTTTGAAATGGCACTTTGTTGATTTCATTAAGTTTCTGCTCGGATTGGAATGCTTTGTACAGTACAGAGGAAATGCTAGGCTGCCATTTCTGTAGCTATTTGGTGGACACGAGTGTAGTGTAAGTTTTACTGCTCAGCGTCATGCTGAAGTGCCCCCATCTTATGTGGATCTGGAAATTCGGTTTTGTGTTTTTAGCACTTAACTATTGTGGTTAAATACGTAATGATTCATCTGTTATTTTCTGTGCTGACCATCTTTTCACATGATTTGCCAGCTAACGACGGGGCAACGATCCTGGAGCTGATGGATGTTGACAACCAGATCGCAAAGCTGATGGTGGAGTTGTCACGCAGTCAGGACTATGACATTGGTGATGGTACTACCGGGGTGGTGGTCATGGCTGGATCGCTCCTGGAGCAGGCTGAGAAGCTGCTGGAACGTGGTATCCACCCGATAAGGGTTGCTGAAGGGTACGAGATGGCGTCAAGGATAGCTGTTGATCACCTTGAAAGCATCTCCACGAAATATGAGTTCAGTGCTACAGACATCGAGCCTTTGGTGCAGACCTGCATGACAACTTTGTCCTCAAAGATGTGAGTCATAGGATACCATGCTTAATTGATTGGCTTCTTTTATATGATAGCTTTTTTAGAACTGATTAGAAAGATATTATTTTGGTTAGAATTGGGTTCACAACTATCTACAAGGGTCAGTTATAGAAACATATTGACAGTTATTCCATTTGGTTCGTGAGAACACAAATTATGGACAGTGTTTACTTGTCTGCCTTTTTTGAAAGCTTCTGGTGTCATTTATGGTTCATAAACCTTGGCATTGAGCAGCTTTTTAAACTTTAGATTCTGCTATATGTATACCAGGTTTTTTAAAGATCATCTTGGTGATTTTTGATGAAATTATATTTACGTCCCTTTTACTCCTTTAGCACACACTGACATTATGAAATTTTATTTTTTTCATTCACATGATAATGATATTCTGCCCTCAAGCTTAATTATGGATAATAGTGTTTTATTTCGTTGTTCCTTAAAAACTTATTTTGCACTATAATATCAACTCCGCAGTTCTACTACTAGCATAGAACTTGCTCTCTTTGTTGCAGCCCTAGGACCACCCCTTCCGTAGTTGTCTCTCCTTATTACTGTCCTCCACCTCAGCTGATAGTTTATTCAAAATAACTTCCTGTTGATGAAATAAAATGTGCGATGCAGTATTGAATGGTTGTCACATCTCATTGTTGTATGGTCATTTTGGCTGTTTTTGTACTCGTCCTAACTCCAAAGCGTTCGTCTCTGTCTTTGTGCGTGGCATGGTGGGTTGAGGATGTATGTAGTGTTAATGTGTAATAGATGGAGTATTTCTGTATAGGTACATGTTGCTTAGGTAATTTTATGTTTTTGTTATTTGACCCATGATTCTTGTTTTACAGTGTTAGCCGTTGTAAGCGCGCGCTAGCTGAGATTGCTGTCAAAGCAGTCCTCGCGGTTGCTGATTTGGAAAGGAAGGATGTAAACTTGGACTTGATTAAGGTTGAAGGTAAGGTTGGTGGGAAGCTAGAGGATACTGAGCTAGTACAAGGAATCATTGTTGACAAAGACATGAGTCACCCCCAAATGCCAAAGAGAATCGAGGATGCTCACATTGCCATTCTGACCTGCCCGTTTGAGCCCCCGAAGCCTAAGACAAAGCATAAGGTTGACATTGACACTGTAGAGAAATTCCAGACACTGCGTGGGCAAGAGCAGAAATACTTCGATGACATGGTTCAGAAATGCAAGGTAAAAGCCTATGAAGGACTACTGTATATATTATGTTTTAGCTAGTTTTGTACTATGATGATTTGGTTTGTAACATTTCATGGCTACTGATTTAATTGAATCGATTCTGATGTGAGATCTTATAGAAGTAATGTATCTTGTTAATGCTTCAAAATATAGTTCGTACCTCATGTTATTAATATCTGTATTATGGTGTATGCCTGTCTGATGTGTATTAACTTAAATCAATGCTATTTATGTCACTGTATGATTTGCTCAGAAATAGATGCCTAAATATGCATAGTTTTGTAGGATGTTGGCGCAACCCTTGTTATTTGCCAATGGGGGTTTGATGATGAAGCCAATCATTTACTAATGCAAAGAGATCTGCCAGCTGTCAGATGGGTTGGTGGTGTTGAATTAGAATTGATTGCCATTGCTACAGGTGTTTATGAATACCTACCTCTACTCATGCGATTCTGAATCATTTTTGAGAAAGTACATAACATTTAAAAAATGACTGCAGGTGGGAGGATTGTTCCAAGATTCCAAGAGTTGAGTACTGAAAAGCTAGGGAAGGTACAGACAATCTTCTTATATATTTTTTTTCAGAATATCATGGTGCTTTTTAGACTACCTGTGATTTTTTGTTTGCATCTGCTTGTTCGTTGTTCTGAACTTATGAAGATTGATTAAAACCATTTGCTTAACAAAATATGAATGCAGCCTTGGATTGTAAGGCCGACTGTTGACCATGGGCTGATATGCTGGATGGTTTCTTCAACTCTAATATAATCATCATGCTATTCTAATGAGCTTAGTTGGTAATTTAATCACATTCTCTTGAAAACACCAGTACACAAGAAATTACAGAAGATGCAGTGTTTAAACTTTGAATTGCCTTTGTGTAGCAGCCATCTTAATACTTTGAAAATCAGATGATTTATGTTCATTTGCTTGTACTTCTTAAACAGGCTGGATTAGTCAGAGAGAAGTCATTTGGAACAACAAAAGATCGCATGCTTTATATCGAGAAGTGCGCCAATTCCAAAGCTGTAACTATTTTCATCCGTGGTGGTATGTAATTTTTCTCTTCATAGAGTTGTTAATACACATATGATCAATGTTTTGTCGAGTCATGGTAAATACTTTCCCTAACGGTGAATTTGACTGGGAGACACTTTGCTGTTCTTACTTGGTTTGATTGATATTCTGACAGGTAGCAGAATATATGACAATATATGCAGAGTTGTTTATCTTTGCATGTGGGTCTGGGTAGCTTACAGTTGGCTCTAATCCACCCCAGCAAGCCATATATTCTCTACCACCCTCCAAACCACAGTGCGGGTTAAATGGAAGCTCTTAATCACTTAGACAGTTGTTGCAATTCATCTTCGTAGTAGACTCTCTGTTGCTCATGGGATTTATTTCGACCTTCCTGTATTATCTGTATACTATCATATCAGCAGAATAAAGTTATCTGTAGTTTTCGGTTGTGTGGTTTTACTTGTAGGATTCTAAGATATGAAGTCCTTCGAATATGAAGTTAACTATCTTAAACCTATACCAAGCTAGTGGCTGAATTTCAATCTTAATTAGCATATATTCAAGCCTTTATCTAAGCTAAAGGATATGGATATCGTCTGAATGGATTTCTGGTAATTCACAGGCAACAAAATGATGATTGAGGAGACCAAGCGAAGTATTCATGATGCTCTTTGTGTTGCAAGGAATCTGATCATCAACAACTCAATTGTGTATGGTGGTGGCTCAGCAGAGATTTCTTGCTCAATTGCTGTTGAAGCTGCTGCAGATCGGCATCCTGGAGTTGAGCAGGTAATTTCTGGTTTTGGAAGTGGTAGTTACAGAAGAAGGCCTATATTTGTTTCTGATTGCGCTTTCCTATTTTACGCAGTATGCAATTAGGTCCTTTGCTGATGCTTTGGATGCTATTCCACTGGCTCTAGCCGAAAACAGTGGTTTGCCACCGATTGATACTCTGACCGTGGTAAAATCCCAGCATATCAAGGTATGTTTTTCCTGTTGTTTTTTATGTCATTCTATGATATTAGTTGTCAGCGTCCTTGAATGTAGCCAATTGCATCAACTCTGTTGTTGCCAATATGCTTGGAGCTCACCCTTGTACAGTTATGCTACTTTTTTGTCTCATTTGTTTACAGGCTTGTGTTAGATTTAGTTTCATAAGATACATTTTGGAAGTGCCTGTCTTGTTAGTCCTTTTTATCTTTTACCGAGTATTCTTGGTGCTGTGGTGTGTCATGATTTGAGTCACAGTAAGCAGTGTTGTGAGGGATCCATAAGCATCACTTAACAAATATACTGTGCGGGTGGTTTTGTTTACCTTTTCCAGTTATCTTCTATTTTGTGGAACACATTTAGGAATACTTTAGCATAAATGAGGTTCTTAATATTCCTTGATTAGTTACTGCCATGAACCAAGTGGTTTTCTTTAGCATAAATCTGGGTAAAAATTTCTGTCTGGTTTCTTGATTAGTTACTGCCAGGAACCAAGCGGTTTTCTGAGTTCTGTATTAAGTGTTGGTCATTCGTTCTGAACTGAGGTAACATTTCGTTTTTGAACATATTTCTAGGAGAACAATTCCCGCTGTGGTATTGATTGCAATGATGTTGGTACCAATGACATGAAAGAGCAGAATGTTTTTGAGACTCTGATTGGCAAGCAGCAACAGATCTTGCTGGCAACACAGGTCGTCAAGATGATCCTCAAGATCGATGATGTTATCACGCCTTCTGAATATTGATGAAGCCTGGGAAGAATGGAAATGGACGGTGCTAGCCGCTAGGTGACACATGCTCCATTATACAGTGTTTTTCTACGGGTTGATTTAGATTCGCTCTTAAAATTCTGACATGGAGTGGTCGCTTGTTTTGTTTGATGAGCTATCTTGTTTCGTGGCGCTTGCTTGATCATTGTAACTTTGACGTGCACACTCTGTATAGCTTGAGACGATAGCACAAATGCCGTCGATGCGGCTAGGAGTGCCATCTTCATGGTGGTGGCGGAAGCAGAGCTGTGGTGAGCAGCTGGGTTGTTTAGAGGTCGGCTAGGTCTCGTAGATGAGTGGAGGGTTGGCGAGTGATACCTTGCTTTGTGTGTGTGGGTGGCGTCCCTAGGCGGTTGTGGCTAAACGCGTTGTATTAGGCCGTTTGGCTTCTTTTTTTTGAAACCGATACGTCTGCTTGGACGTATCCTTAAAAAAAAATCATTGATGCCATTTTAGTCCTTTGTGTGTTGTTTAGATGCTTAATGCTATGGTTTGGACCATTATTTTGTCTGCATTGCAATGAGAGTTTCATTTTCTTTTTTGCTTTGTCTAAAGTATCGGGTGCGCATGGTTGAATGCTGCAGAGAATGTGTATTGAAGAATGTTGCTTCAGTCTAGATATTCCATAACCGTTAATTCTACACTTGTAGAGTTATTCATTGTGCAAGTCTGTTTTTGCGAAGTGTCATCAGGTCTGACATTTATAACACGGTATGCTTTGCGAACATAAAGATTGGCCGTCATGTCGGATAGTTCATCTGCCAGAACGGTAACTCGAAGTAAACAAAACAAACATGGTTGGTTGCCATGACAACTTATCGTATACGATCAGGGATGGTGATTGTTGGGAATTTATACAGTTAACATCGTGTTTGGCAAACTTTGAAACAAATTCATTGGAGTTGGTTCAAGCTTTCAACGGGGTATAATTGAAGTTTGGAACACTTATGCCGTTATCTAGTGTGACTATTTTTATAAGACAAATAATTGGAGGAATTACAGTTCAACATTGTCACCGTGAAGCTAATGGTGTGACACATTAGTTAGCTAGAGTGACCTATGATTCTAAATTTTTTTTGCATTAGGAGAATGATCCCCCTGATTTTATT
Organism: Poa annua; assembly: GCA_026929855.1. NCBI lineage: Eukaryota > Viridiplantae > Streptophyta > Magnoliopsida > Poales > Poaceae > Poa > Poa annua. The sequence continues at coordinate 89,286,366 of CM049430.1, forward strand.
ATCTCTGATGTAATTTATGATGTAACACTACTCTCTGGTTAAAGGCGGCAAGTTTTAGACGCACTCTTTTCCTAACCAGTGTACCGAAAGAGACTGACAGAGTTTAATGAGGCAACTTAATAACCTAATATATGTGGTTTTAATTTCAATAAAAAATGGTACGCGGGCTAGATTCAGAAACTGATTTTTAGTCCCATTCCCTTTGTTTGGTTTGTGATGAGAATTGATGTGGGAATTTAAGAGTATTATCTCTTGTCAAATACGTGAGTTCAAATGATGTGAGTTAATGTGGGTCCCGCAAGCAATTGACCCTTTTATCCCAAGTTCATCACAAAATTAACGACTTGGCCTTGGATGTCGTACTTAGTAACACAGTGTTTACCCAGGACTAGTAAACAGAATACTCGACATCTTCCAGCAATTCGAGAGTATTCTAAAACTGGACTAGTAAACACACTACTCGACATATTCGATATAATCCCATCAAATTGCCTAAAATACACTAGAACTAAACTATTCCTAAGAATATATCTTTTCACGGGCGATGTTGGATACTAACATTGTATTGGATTGTCCCTTCTAAAAAAATCTAGGAACAAAAATGTGTGAAGCAAATTTTAAAGAGTAAGTGGACCATATTTATCTGAATGAAGGAACACTATTTATACATATGGGAACAGACGAGTACATTATAGTGACAACAAGAATATAGGAACAAAAATGTGTGAAGCTAATTTTTGAAAACTAAGTGGAACTAATTTATCCAAATGAAGGAAGAAAATCTATGCATAAGGGAGCAAAATACAACATCACATTGAGCAAAAAAAAATCTAAGAATAAAAGATGCATGAGGCTATTTTGGACTAGTAAGTGCAACAAATTGAACCTTAATGAATAAAATAAAGTTGAAGGTTAAATTCCTCCACTTGATAGCACTGTCCGAAAAAATTAAGATATATATGAAAATGATGAATGTGAGTGTTATGGCGAAGTTCAAAGAATCTTAGATTGAAACCAGTACTTGCTTGCACCAAAGCGCTCTCAAAGATTATTTCTTCATAGAAAGTAGCAAAAATGAAATGTCAAAATATGAACAAGTTTGGGTTTAATCATCGTAAATCGAGATAGCATAAATGTAAGGGCCCTCCTTATTATAAGGTAGCGACCTCCTGTGTATAGTGCTAGTCTCTGGATCGACTTGCTAGCACACACAGTTTAAGATGAAATATCATAACATTGCATCAATATTCATTACACGATGGTCCAGAAATAAAAGGGTTCGATACAAGGTGCATAGCCATGAATAGCTCAAACCGAAATAAACACACAACGAAAAGCAAATGGATAAGTGAGCTCCATCTTCATCATTTGCCACAGGCAAGGCATGTTGGTTGAAGACTCGCGACCCTAACAATTCTTACTTTTCGTCAGAGGGTCCTGCAATGGTGAGTTGCAGCCCAAACTATATTGGGTCAGCACAATTGAATTGTGGTGGCAAGATGACACTTAAAAGCTAAAGTTACTAACACTATATCTACATGCATATTTGGCTCGGTGGAGTTTGAGGCTGATTTACATAAAGCCAGTTTTGCCCTATCATTTATAAAACAACTTTTCATCTTAGACAAAGAGTACCACTGATAGACAACAGTGTGAAGGGAATATGCCCTACAGGCACTTAATAAACATAGTTTATTGGCAATATCCCAATCGTTCATTATATGTTTTATACCATGCTATAACTGTATTAAGCGGAAACATTAATACAGGTGTGGTAGATAAACAACCAGGTCCCTAGTAGCCTCTACTAAGACTAGTTTCGTTGCACGATTGATGATCGAGGTTTTCCGATCATAGGGCATGGCGCCGGTCGGCAATGAGAGTCATATCGTTAGGTGTAACGATGTGATGGACATACCCAGTATTTGTAGGACATAGTCGTTACGCCTTAAGACCGTGAGATCAACTCTTATTGTTATCCCTGGAAGATACTTTGATCGCACCAAACGTCGCATCTTATCTAGTGTGACAATAACGGTGATACTTTTGGGTATCGAAAAGAGGTAGTTGAGACGAGGAGTCAACAGCGGGATTTGTCAGTCCGCATAGCCGGATAGATACTCTAGAGCCCACTCGGTGAGATTATGTCAAATGAGTTTGCAAACATGTGACTAGGTCACCAGCTGACATAATATCATAGACGAGTAGAAGATAGTGATGTCGGTAACGAGATCATGCTAGGTATGGAGATATCTGAGAATGATGCTCGGACACGCTAAGTATCGCCATGACAAAGGGTTTAAGACTAGACGTCCAGGTTTGATAGATGAAAGTCATTCGTTATATCACAGGGATTAATTCATGGGGTCCAGGCCTACGAGTTAGTCGTTGATCATAGAGGAGTCTTGGTCATACCTGTTATTATATCGAACCGCTAGGGTAACACACTTAAGGGGTTTCGACAAGACAACCAGAAAGGAAAGAGATCACCGGGAGCGTCCCGGGAGGGGTCCGATGGAGATCGGGCAGCGCCGAAAGAGTTTTCGGAGCTAGGAAAAATTATATATATTATGTTTGATATTAATTAGTGTAATTAATATGCAAATATGATTTTATATATTTATTTTCGAATTTATTTAGGCTGATTTCACTAAATGGGCCTTCTGGTCGAAAGAAGGCCCATGGGGGGGGGGGGGGGGGGAACCCTCAAGGGAATTTTGTGGGGAGGCTTGGCCAGCCTAGGTGGGCCAAATGGGGCCCACCTAGGGCCGGCGCATCAGCCTTGGCCGAACCAGGCATGTGGGATAGTCCCACATTGCCTGGCTGGCAAGGTTGGCTCCCCCTGGGAGTCTATATAAGAAGGGGCACCCCTGGCCTTTTAATTCACCAATTAATTCTCAATTTCTCTCTCGATCTCGTGGTTCCCTTGTCGGAGCCGCGCCGAGTAGAGGAGGGGGATCTCTTCCACCATAGCCCGCTGCCGCGCTGCTGGTGTTCCGGTCCAAGTCTTCCGCTGCTCGTCCTGGACTGGAGCTTCGGAGGCCGTCGTCTCCACCGTATGTGTGTGACGCCCTGCGAGGTGCTGCGCTAGCGGTACTCGGAGGCCTACTTCCTCCACCCGACCTCGGGGTCATCTTCTTCATCTTCGTCGCGCCGAGTTCTCCGCGACCTAGAGGTCGGCTACGGCGTCTTCATCGTCAACGCTTGTGCGGGAGCGTAATACCCGCTATTCGGTCTACGAGGGTATGTATTCCGATCTCCGCCGTACTTCTATATCTGCATAGTGTAGATCTTGGCTAGTTTAAGGATATCGTTGCTAGGAAATTTTTTGTTTTCTGCACACGATCCCCTTCAGTGGTATCAGAGCCGATCTATCGTAGATATAGATGTACGCTGTTAGAACCCGTGTTCTACATGGGGGCACCGTTCCTGTTATTTGCTACCCTCTAGCGTGCACTTGTGATTCCAGCGGCATCGAGTTGATGAAGCGGCCCGGACCGACTTTACGCGTACGCTTACGCGAGACTGATTCCACTACTGACATACGGCTTGTACCGTATCTGTGGCTGGCGGGTGCCTGTTTCTCTCTCTTTAGTTGGCTTTGCATTTTCAATGGAGGGCCCGAAAGGGATGCTTACACATGCAATTATTGGATCGTTGTTGTGGTCATAAGGTTCATAGGTATGAAGCGGTTCTATTTACGAAAGCCCCGAGCCACGTAAAATATGCAAAAGATAAAGTAGAAGCGTCTAACTTTATTTTGCAGGGGCTATGTGATATGGTCAAGGTAGGTTTATTAAATTGTTTATAAACTGCGGGCGCCAAGAAGACCATGGCGCAATGGACTATATCATATTGCATTACATTTGATGTTTTGTGTGCATCTTATATTGTGTGATTGTGTGTATAGTATACATTAGTTACACGACGGTAGCTATATAAGATGATCCCTTCAAAATACCACTAGTGTTCTCCCTCCAACGCGCACCACCAAGAAAGTTCTACTTTATGAGGCAGGCCTTGATGATCGGGTGTCAGACATATCTTCGTTCGCATACGGTGGGTGTAAGCCATGTTGCACAAGCGTCAGCGTGGAGGTTATGGTGGCGAGCCTAGCATATTCAGAAATATGGCATCGGAACAGGGAGACCGAAAGGTCGAGCACGAGTCACAAAATTGGTGTGGCGGACGTTTGTCTACTCTTGAAGTTGTGCCGCCGGCTCTGATGATGAGGGGTGGTGCAATGGATGGGGGTCGTGTAATTGCTTAAACGACTAGGAGGGATGTTCGTTTGAGTGGGAGTTCGGATAGTTATTTTCTAAAATACTAGAACTCAGAATATAATGAACAGAGTCTGTTTTGCAAAGCTGTGTAGATATTAACCATTGTGATAGCATCTTTTCAAATTAGGCGCATTCCTGCGTTTGAGAAACTTAAAAGGTTGGGTCCAAACTTCATAGTTTTATACTTTAGCTTGAGGATACTCCTTGTTTAAACCGTTAGCTCTTTGTGATACAATACCCGCTAGGAGATAAACCCGGAGATTCCGCTAGCAAAAGATAATTTGGATTATCGGATTTTGAGCGGATGATATCATCATAGTCCAGTGTATGCTATGATCTCTGCCATAGAGAACCAACGGTGGGTACGAGTTATTGGATCGCGGACATATGATATGGTCGCTAAAACTCGGGGTACTCCCAAACGTTGGGTTGATGAAGTTTATCAGTACGTGGACTGATTGTCTTCTCAACCAAGATGGAAGAGAATACACACATTGAGGGAGCACGTGGCGGTCATATACTTAATGACACATGTTCATGATTAATGAACACTGAGACGCCTCGCTCAGCTCAATTACTGGATGACAGACATCGTTGCCAAGTGCAAATCTTCTGTCATAGACTATGTCATGCAAGGGGAATCGTTCACCTTCATGGTTCTTGATTACGGTGGAAGTATCAAGAAGATGAAACAGATCGCCGGAAGTCATCAATGATGATGGTGTATATATGATATACATGTTATGAATGTTTTAGCTAAGCAAGTGCTCGCAGTAGTGACTAAGTCTTGAACTAGTCATGTTTTGTGAAAAACCAGGTTTACTGCTTGAGTAGCTTAAAAGGATGAGGCGACATTGCGTGTTGATAATGGCAGTCAAGTTGTTGTGACGGCCATAGACACTCTCCCTCTAGATCTACCATTTGAATAAATTCTTTATGATCGGGTGTTGGTATGATCGTTACGAGTGTGTATCCTCTAGCGAGACACTTGTTCATACATAATAGTGACAAATTGGTGTCCTATATTTATGAAGTAATGATCATATGCCGGTTTGAATTTAGATGGTAGAAGCTCCCACATTCATAATATTAATGCCAAAAGATACAAACTTAATAAAGACACCACATATGTGTGGCACTACCGTTTAGTCATGTCAATGTTATATGCATTAGCTCCACATTGGATGGACCTACAAGTCCTAAGATTTGATCTTTTGACACTTGCAAAATAACTGTGACACCGTTTTCGGAAAACGGGCATATAACTTATTGATAGTCATACATGGAGATGTATGTGGTTCAATGAAGTAATTGACGGGTAGTGGAGACCTTTATTTCGTGAACTTCACTGAACGTTTTGAGTATAGCTTGTTGAGAATCATGCATATGGGTGTATGTGAATCAATGAAGTACTTTAACGTGTAGTGGAAGTCTTTATTTCATAGACTTCATGAATATTCCGAGTAGATATATGAATATCCACTCCGGGGAATGTTAGTCTGAATTTTTGATTCGATCAAACGAAGTTCAGAATGAAGTAGGAAATAAACTTAACAAGAAAATCAAATTCCCGCGATGCAAATCGAGGAATGAAGATTTGAGTTATAATGTTGGCACATCATTGGAAGACTTGTGAGAAGAGTTCCACAAATTACGTCACATGGAACACCATAGTGTTATGGTGTGTTAGGACGTCGTAATCGCACCCTATCGGATAGTGTGTGGTAAATAAATCTCTTACCAAATTATTGTGATCATTAGAGTCATATGGTAGAAACGTAAACACTCACGTTAGCAAATAGGTAAACCATTTGAATCCATGGAGACAATACCATATGAGTAATGGTGTGGCTTTTAGCCAGGATTGTCGTTTTAGCAATTTAGTGTTTCGATGTGATGGAACCTAAAATGGATTAATCTTTGTAGTATACCCTACCTAAAGAGTTAGTTGGGTACATGTCTCACGACATAGGCAAAATCATTGCCGGGATATACCTTGCAAAAGAAATAGTTTCTTGTCCGAAGGTATAAGTGAGAAAGAAAGTAGAGCAAGACGAAGTTGGAGAACTTCCTCTCCAGACATCAGAGTGGCGCAATCGAAAGTGTTTTCGGTGTCAGGCTCCACAGCTTGAAAAAGCTGATGATTCAAAATCATGATGTTCAGAGCTCATACTAAGAGCGTAGGCATACGAGGTTGTGTTCCATACTGTGTGTTACGACAATCTTGCTATGAAGGTCATATTAATGGAATATGATAGACCTACGAACTACGAAGAAGAGATGGTGAACCTAAGTCCGAGAAATGGCTATGAGTCATTTATGATCCGAAATAAAATCCATGTACGATTACCAGGTATTGACTTGGGAGATCTTCTTGATGGCATCTAGGATGTTAATAGTATATGGAGTTTTATAAGAGAGTAGATATTGAGCAGATTCGTTTTATCGTGAAACAGTTCCGACAGACCACATGAGAGTTTGTCTCAAGTGGCGAAGCCTAAATCTATTCTGGGTCGTTTAGCAATTACTATAATTTCGAATGAGAAATTGATAGATGGATGAGAAAACCATGGTTCTTAATAGTGTCATTAAGAATGGTTTGTAATCCTGAGGATGCTAAACATGTATGCAAACTTCGGTGGTCCATTCATGGGCTGAAGCAAGCATATCGGAGCTGGAATCTTCACTTTGATAATGTGATCAAAGGATTTTGGAGTTGTCCAAAATAGTTGAAGAAACCTACATTTGCAAAGAAGTGAGTGGGAGCAAAGTAGCTTTCCTTGATCTTATATGCGGAAGGCATATTTGAGTGGGAGCTAAGTAGCTTTTCCTTTATCTTATATGCGGAAGGCATATTTGAGTGGGAGCTGGGTGTCATTCGTGATTTGGTATGTAACAACATATTGAATGACACAGATCCTCTAGTAGAGTGTAAATGATTATTTAAGTGATTAAATTTTCTATGAAATGAAGTTAGGAGTATTAGGCATCCGATTTATAATTGTATAGATCAGAGGGGGCTTAATAACATTAAGTCGGAGTATTTCCTAAGTCAGGATTCTGAAGTGTTTCAGAAAAGGACAAGCGAAGAAAGAGGTTCTTGCTTGTATGACTAGGTAAAAGATTAAGTTAATCTTGACTTTTTCAGTGATAGAAAATGATGTTCGACATTCTCTATGTATCACACATAGAGTCTATCAGGCTGAAAGCTCGACTTGGTGTGACCCGAGTTCTTGGTTGAAGAACAGGTTCTAGAGTGATCCTTATGTGGATCAATGAACAAACGTTAAGTTTATTCTTCAGTGTCTATGAGAACTGAAGATAGGTTTTCTAGTAAAGGGTAAGAGTGGAATGGCAACTTGCCGTAAAGCGGTTACGATGATGCAAGTTATTACATTGACCCATACGACTAGAAATTTCATATAGGAGATGTCCTTTATTTTGAAGATAGACATGGTTAGTTTGCGAAGTCGCATATGAATGCACTGTCGCACAATCTACATAGGTATAGAAATATATCGCGACTTTAGAAGTAGCAAGTGTGATTGGACTGAGCAGTTTTCCGAGCGTAGGTGGTCCCCTTAATAGATCTCTTAGACTTTTAAGGCGCATGCTACGCGAATGCTCGAGTCTCACTCCATCCACTGGGATATATTTCACCGTCATCGTAAGATACGGGATGATGTCAAACTAGGTGACATGGAAGTGTTGCAAAACACATATAGATCTCAATGTGTGAGTTCTATTGACTGTATTCCTCTTCCACGAGGCGAGCATGCACCAAGATGCTATGGGTGTTGAGCTTTTACCAGGTTGTAAACTAGATTAAGTGTTACTCTAGTGCAAGTGGGAGACTGAAGGGAATATGCCCTAGAGGCACTTAATAAACATAGTTTATTGGCAATATCCCAATCGTTCATTATATGTTTTATACCATGCTATAACTGTATTAAGCGGAAACATTAATACAGGTGTGGTAGATAAACAACCAGGTCCCTAGTAGCCTCTACTAAGACTAGTTTCGTTGCACGATTGATGATCGAGGTTTTCCGATCATAGGGCATGGCGCCGGTCGGCAATGGGAGTCATATCGTAAGGTGTAACGATGTGATGGACATACCCAGTTTTTTTAGGACATAGTCGTTACGCCTTAAGACCGTGAGATCAACTCTTATTGTTATCCCTGGAAGATACTTTGATCGCACCAAACGTCGCATATTATCTAGTGTGACAATAACGGTGATACTTTTGGGTATCGGAAAGAGGTAGTTGAGACGAGGGGTCAACAGCGGGATTTGTCAGTCCGCATAGCCGGATAGATACTCTAGGGCCCACTCGGTGAGATTATGTCAAATGAGTTTGCAAACATTTGACTAGGTCACCAGCTGACATAATATCATAGACGAGTAGAAGATAGCGATGTCGGTAACGAGATCATGCTAGGTATGGAGATATCTGAGAATGATGCTCGGACACGCTAAGTATCGCCATGACAAAGGGTTTAAGACTAGACGTCCAGGTTTGATAGATGAAAGTCATTCGTTATATCACAGGGATTAATTCATGGGGTCCAGGCCTACGAGTTAGTCGTTGATCATAGAGGAGTCTTGGTCATACCTGTTATTATATCGAACCGCTAGGGTAACACACTTAAGGGGTTTCGACAAGACAAGCAGAAAGGAAAGAGATCACCGGGAGCGTCCCGGGAGGGGTCTGATGGAGATCGGGCAGCGCCGAAAGAGTTTTCGGAGCTAGGAAAAATTATATATATTATGTTTGATATTAATTAGTGTAATTAATATGCAAATATGATTTTATATATTTATTTTCGAATTTATTTAGGCTGATATCCCTAAATGGGCCTTCTGGTCGAAAGAAGGCCCATGGGGGGGGGGGGGAACCCTCAAGGGAATTTTGTGGGGAGGCTTGGCCGGCCTAGGTGGGCCAAATGGGGCCCACCTAGGGCCGGCGCATCAGCCTTGGCCGAACCAGGCATGTGGGATAGTCCCACATTGCCTGGCTGGCAAGGTTGGCTCCCCCTGGGAGCCTATATAAGAAGGGGCACCCCTGGCCTTTTAATTCACCAATTAATTCCCAATTTCTCTCTCGATCTCGTGGTTCCCTTGTCGGAGCCGCGCCGAGTAGAGGAGGGGGATCTCTTCCACCTGTAACGTACCTGCACTTTTAATAAGGCAGATACCTGTGTATAGTGCAAATCCCTGGATCGATTCATTTGCACACACAGTTTACGATGTAATATCACAACAAAGCATCAATTATATTACATCGATGATCCAGAATTACAAAATATTTGTTACAAGTTGCATAGCGTAAAGCTAGCATTGACAAGGTACACAGCGGAATACAATAGCAGTGAGTCTCTAATAACTTTCATGCTGCCACAGACGAAAACATGTTGGTTGTAGACTCGAAACCTTTCAACGAAACCTCACTCGTCATCTGATCAAATCTGCAATAAGAAAAATATTGCAACAACGTGGGTCAGATTCCATTAAAAATGGAGTCTGGCAAGTGACACTATGGTGTACACTTATGGAATAACTCTAAAGCCTATATGAATATTTGGCTGGTGGAGCTCAAGGCTAATTTGCATAAAGCCAATTTTTCCTACTCTTTTGTAAACACTTTTCTTGAAATCAAGACGAGTATGGCATGAAAACCATAAATCTCATCTTCCCTTGTTCACCCATCAAGTTTTATTTCTGAAGTTGGAATGATGGAATCCTCCGTTGACGTCCTTGATCAGCTGCTCAAAATTGCCCGTAACCGGGGACACGGCTAAGTACTTAGTTTTACACTCTGCAGAGGTTGTGCACTTTCACCATTGTACCCATTCAACCCAAGGTATCCTTTACACACCATTTGTGATAAGGAAAGGAGAGAATGAGACGAGATCTTTCAGAAGCATTTTCCCTCCCCATACTGGCTTGACCCGTTCCACCTAACATCCCCCTACATCTGCTTGTCAAGCCGGAGAGAGTCCACGCAACATAATTGATCAAGCCAGAGCCCATATGGCAATGGCTGCACTGGAAGCAATCGTCACTCGGAGTTCTTCAGATTCCTCTGTTCCTGGGTGGCCGTTCTCAAGTGTACATACTCTTTAGGAACCATAGAAATGGACCGAGTAGCCACTCAACATAAACTATCCGACCAATTACCACCCAGGTGTTTCATTAACTTAAGTGGATGTGCACTCTCAGGTAAAAAAATCACCATGCTCACATCCATAAGTAGAATAGAAATTCATCCTAGGCGAAGACAGCCATGAGCACAGTCCTGAGTAGTCACTTAACATTTTGTAAAAATCTTTCATCAATTGCATAGCATCAATATTTCTGCTAAGTATGATATAGGAACCTAGACACAGGAATAAGGGATTCTACGCAGGTTTAGCATAGCAACACATGCATATAAAAATACATTAAGTAATGCATATAAAAATAGGAAGTTTATGGGGTGTGCCACTTGCCTTTGAATGTTGTCGTTGTTCACAACTCTTTTCAACGATACTCGGGACTCTCCGTTCAGTCTAAACAATACAAACAAACAACAATACAACAATCATAAAACAACACAACACTTACAAACAAGTTTCTTAAACTTCTAAGGAAAACGTGACATGCATGATATGCAAGTTATTTCTAAGGACTAGAGATGCAAGCCATGCCATGGAAAATCTTTTAAGTTAATGCAAGGCAATAGGTTGGTCCAAAAAGGACTAAGGACTAAAGTCTTAAGTTGGATATACATACTTTGTTTTATATCTCCTTGAAACAAGCACTCTAATGGCTTAGCCATGATGTGCAAAATACTTAGAGAAAAATACTAAGTCATTTGTTCAAGACGATCACAATTATTATCAACTCTTTGTAAGTTGGACATTCACTATAGTGAGAGAGACAGACACCCGGCCAGCCACTTAAATTGTGGAACAGGTCTCATGTACGTGGACATGTAAGGTTTGTTTCCAGGCCGCTTCATCCCACTATGCTGCTAGGATCCAACAACTTCAAGATGATAACATCATGATCAAAATTTGTTTAAGTCTAAAAGACAAGATTAGGAAAGAGGGAAAGGATAGAAAGAAAGATGTAGTTGTCCTCCAGGCTTCATCTCCAGACTTGTAATATTCTCCTTAATGATGTCTTGATTGAAGTTCTGGGTAGTCCTGATGGATCTTCAGACTTGATGATTCTTGTATCCTCGAGACTGGTCTTGGATTTACTTAGTCTTCATGAAGTCTCAGAGGAGAAGAAAAGACAGAGAGAGAGACTTAGAGAATAAAAGGGGGTTGGCCTTCTTGAACTTCTTCTCACTTTTCTTCTAAGTGCTTGCCATCTTTGGGAATGCTTCCAGAGTTTGTTTTCTTCTAAGTCCTTCATGAAGTCTCAGAGAAAAGAAAGAGAGAGAGAGCAAGACTTGGAAAATATTTCTGGTTGGTCTTCATGAACTTCTTCTTGATTTTCTTCTAAGTGTTTCTTCTCCTTGAAGATACTTCTGAAGTCTTGTTTCTGGCTAAGTCCTTCAATTGTCTTCTAGCTCCATCTTGAAAATTACTAAGTGTCTAAGTGCATAGCACTTTTCCCAAAATACTAAGTTTGAAAATAATCCTAACTTAGAGAAAATGGGGAGGACTTTTCCTTATGGAAATATAACTATAAAATATGCTATGCATGAAATGCAATTTTAAATCACAAGCAACACAAAAAAAAACTTTTGTGATTTCTTTATAAATATGCATGAATTTATAAATGCAATTTAATTAATTTCTAATTTTGGAAAATATACTAAAAGGAATAATTATAAGATTAAAGTTTCCTATGATTAAATTTTTATAACAAAATTTTATAATTAGTATTAATAGACAGAGAGCATTTAATTAAATCTATTGCAATTTGATTTAATGAAAAATAATGTTTCTATTAAAAGTTATTTCAAAATTAGTCAAACTATTCAAATTAAACACACAACTGTGAAATCATTCAAAAATTACTCAAAAATATTTTATAGCAGTAGCATTAATTTACAAATATTCCAAAGTTTCTAAAATATATTTATTTGCAATTTTTGGATTTATAGATTTAAAGTTATTACAAATATAATCAAATTTCTATTTGAATTTTGAATATTTTATACTAAGTCAAATTTGAATTTTGTCAGATCCAAAATATTCTACATATCCAGAGCTTTCCAAATGTATAAAAATTATTAAATTTGGAGTTGTGGTTGAAAAGTTGTGAGAGATCTAAGTGACAGGGGTGTTTCTGCAAAACTGCCGATTAAATTTAATTACGAAATTGATTATACACGTCAGCGCTGACTGTGCGCTGACGGGGCATGCCACGTAGGCGCTGACGTGGGTAAGTCATCTGATCTGGGCCGTCAGATCTGGATCTGACGGTCCAGATCGGAGCGTACCGCTTCGTCCTCGACCAACTAATCTAAGCCTTAGAGATCTAATCGGACGGCGCAGGAAGCTTGGACCATACCGTGGCGGCGCAACGGTCACCGGCGACGACGACGACGGCGGTGCGGCTCTGGCGTGGACGAACCCGATGCTCCGGCGGTCCTCTTTGCTCGGGGAGTTGACGCCGGAGTTCAGCGCGGCGTGGCGAAGACTACAGCGGCGATGGCGTCTCGCGAAATATCCTCCAGCGGCGTTGACTCGCAGACGGAGACGTACGGGACGCCGGCGACCTTCCGCTCGTGCTCCCCTCTCGATTCGCTGCAAGAAAAGAGCGGGGAATTAATCAGGAGGTGCGCCAGGAGCAGGGGGATCCGAGGAGACCAACGGGGGGCGGAGAACCCTTCTCTGTTACCAGAAATCGAAAGAATGGCGGCGGCGGACACGGTGGACTCCGGCGAGCTTTCCGACGGCCTGGCGGCGTGATTTAGTTAGGGTTTGAGGGGGGGAAAAGACGCGGCGGGGTCCGGGGATTATATAGGGCTGCAGGAGATCGAATCCCGTACGAATCGGAGAGGAAATCGTCTCCGATTCGATTTCCTTCTTCGGCGTGTTAATCGGACAGAGGTTGGGGATGAACTGCTGACGTCACTGCTGACGTCAGCGACTATTTTCTTTTTCTGATTTTATTTCTTTAATCCATATCTTTTGATTTATAACTCCAAATGATGTCAAATTAATTTCTAAAAATTTGTAAAAATAATATCTTTCTGTTAAACCAGTTGTGGGTATGTTTTGAATATTTTTGAAAATTAATATTTTGAAATATTGATTAATTACAAATTTGACACTTAAGGTCAAATTTGAATTTCTATCTCATTTTAAATTTTCCATTGGCTGAATAAATTTGTGAAAATACCCACATTTCAATATGTTTGAATTTAAGTCATTAAACTTATTTTTCTTAAACATGCATCTTTATTTTGGTTTAATAGAAGCTTAATATAATATAAATAATTTTTAAAGTAATAGGGAATATAATGGATTCTAATTAAATTTTATTTTGGGTAACAATATATTTTATTTTATGGTAATTCATTTGAAAACTTCATAACAACTTTGGAAAAGGTTTTTGTTTTAATTCCATTCTTATTTAGAATATATTAATCATTTCATGCTTTGAACATATTTGTCAAATTATATTTTTAAGGTTTTTGAAACACAGTAATAATAAAATGTTTAAACTGTGACATTTGAAATATTAAACTTTGAAGTCTTTTATAGTTGGTTTCCTCATGCATTTAATATGTTATTTTAATAAAAAGAAAAGTTTTAAATTTTAGTGATTTTTGGAACATTATAAAATGTTGGGATGTTACAGATTACCACCCTTAAAAGGAATCTCGTCCCCGAGATCAAGGCTTGAATGATTCTGAAAACTCGAGATGTTTTGGGAAATGAAATCTCTGACATGAAACTTGAAAACTGACAGTGAATGGTTTTTCTGATTAGAAAGATGAAAGGAAAGATAGTTTGAGATTTCTGGGTTTAAGTGACTGTGTTTAAATTTTCTAGGTGGCTACCACCCTTAAAAGAAAAGTTTTGTTAATTATTAAACCTTCTAATGCACAACCAACAATCAAGATGATCCACTACAAACATCATCTAACAAACATCAAGCAACAAAGTTCAAACACAAGCAACCACATACGTAAAAATTTCAAACTTCTTTTGAGAAATCGAACTAATCGTTTATCGCGGAAAGGTCGGGGAAATACAAATGCAACAGTACTGCCATACCACAATTTGATAGGTCAATACTCTAAATTGATACGATAAGCTAAATACGACAACTGGTGGTCCCTCTAACATGGTTTTGATTGCTACACTTATCCTTCCTAAATACTACGCTTGCGTTTTATTGCGTGGTTATTTGCCACAGGCGTGACTTCTTCCTCAGTTGACCCTTCAAACAGCACCTCTTCGGGGTCTTCTTCCACTGGTCCTTCCTCCTTCGTAGCTGCAGATACAGTCACATTTCCAGTGCCTTGGTCACCTCCTACTTCAGCTACTGGCGGTGGTGGAGGTGGAGTGAGTTGTGCCTCAAGCATGGCAATTTGCTGATCCTTGCCAAGGTTCTCCAAATGTAGGTCATGGATGAGTTCCTCCAACTGACCAATAAGATTTTCAGCAGCCTGGAGTTCTTGGGTTTTTGCGTGTATGACTGCTTGTGCATGATTTGCAACGTCAGAAGTCTGTTGGACCTTCCGGGTCAGACAGTTGATGATAAAATCCAAGTCTTCAAACGTCTTGTTAACGAGGGGCAGGTCCAGGCGATTTCCCGTGTGAGCCATCGAGAGACCATGTGCATTCCTCTTCCCAAAGGCACGGAAGGGCGATCCTGGTGCTAGCTTGAATCGATACTTGTAACACAAACGAGCCATTAAGTCCACCATAGCTATGTTCACTCCCTCAATCCACTCTGGGTAGTAGGTGACATAATCCACGGGCTCGAAGTCTGGCATTGTAGGATCCGGGGTCATGATGGTGCGTATTTCCCAACGTATCCCATGGGGTATGTCGGTCTCCTCCTTTCTTCCTCGGAAATAGGGTGGTGGTAGCTTCAAAACACTTGTCAACCTAGCCAGCTGCCTCCCAAAGATGAAACCCGACAAAACTCCAGCATACGCAGTCTCAGTGTACTCTCCCATCTAAAATTTTGAACAGGTAAGAGTATTAGAATTTAAAAGAAAAGGGAAAGATGCAAGACAAGATAAATAAAGTAAAACAATATTAAAGGAAAGTTCAAAATTTTCTCGTGTTTTGGAAACCTAGTTTAGTTAACTATTTAACCTTTGGGGTCTTAGTCCAATCCTAGGGGTTTCGAACCTACAGGCAACACAGTGCTCTGATACCATCTGTAACGTACCTGCACTTTTAATAAGGCAGATACCTGTGTATAGTGCAAATCCCTGGATCGATTCATTTGCACACACAGTTTACGATGTAATATCACAACAAAGCATCAGTTATATTACATCGATGATCCAGAATTACAAAATATTTGTTACAAGTTGCATAGCGTAAAGCTAGCATTGACAAGGTACACAACGGAATACAATAGCAGTGAGTCTCTAATAACTTTCATGCTGCCACAGGCGAAAACATGTTGGTTGTAGACTCGAAACCTTTCAACGAAACCTCACTCGTCATCTGATCAAATCTGCAATAAGAAAAATATTGCAACAACGTGGGTCAGATTCCATTAAAAATGGAGTCTGGCAAGTGACACTATGGTGGACACTTATGGAATAACTCTAAAGCCTATATGAATATTTGGCTGGTGGAGCTCAAGGCTAATTTGCATAAAGCCAATTTTTCCTACTCTTTTGTAAACATTTTTCTTGAAATCAAGACGAGTATGGCATGAAAACCATAAATCTCATCTTCCCTTGTTCACCCATCAAGTTTTATTTCTGAAGTTGGAATGATGGAATCCTCCGTTGACGTCCTTGATCAGCTGCTCAAAATTGCCCGTAACCGGGGACACGGCTAAGTACTTAGTTTTACACTCTGTAGAGGTTGTGCACTTTCACCATTGTACCCATTCAACCCAAGGTATCCTTTACACACCATTTGTGATAAGGAAAGGAGAGAATGAGACGAGATCTTTCAGAAGCATTTTCCCTCCCCATACTGGCTTGACCCGTTCCACCTAACATCCCCCTACATCTGCTTGTCAAGCCGGAGAGAGTCCACGCAACATAATTGATCAAGCCAGAGCCCATATGGCAATGGCTGCACTGGAAGCAATCGTCACTCGGAGTTCTTCAGATTCCTCTGTTCCTGGGTGTCCGTTCTCAAGTGTACATACTCTTTAGGAACCATAGAAATGGACCGAGTAGCCACTCAACATAAACCATCCGACCAATTACCACCCAGGTTTTTCATTAACTTAAGTGGATGTGCACTCTCAGGTAAAAAAATCACCATGCTCACAGCCCTAAGTAGAATAGAAATTCATCCTAGGTGAAGACAGCCATGAGCACAGTCCTGAGTAGTCACTTAACATTTTGTAAAAATCTTTCATCAATTGCATAGCATCAATATTTCTGCTAAGTATGATATAGGAACCTAGACACAGGAATAAGGGATTCTACGCAGGTTTAGCATAGCAACACATGCATATAAAAATACACTAAGTAATGCATATAAAAATAGGAAGTTTATGGGGTGTGCCACTTGCCTTTGAATGTTGTCGTTGTTCACAACTCTTTTCAACGATACTCGGGACTCTCCGTTCAGTCTAAACAATACAAACAAACAACAATACAACAATCATAAAACAACACAACACTTACAAACAAGTTTCTTAAACTTCTAAGGAAAACGTGACATGCATGATATGCAAGTTATTTCTAAGGACTAGAGATGCAAGCCATGCCATGGAAAATCTTTTAAGTTAATTCAAGGCAATAGGTTGGTCCAAAAAGGACTAAGGACTAAAGTCTTAAGTTGGATATACATACTTTGTTTTATATCTCCTTGAAACAAGCACTCTAATGGCTTAGCCATGATGTGCAAAATACTTAGAGAAAAATACTAAGTCATTTGTTCAAGATGATCACAATTATTATCAACTCTTTGTAAGTTGGACATTCACTATAGTGAGAGAGACAGACACCCGGCCAGCCACTTAAATTGTGGAACAGGTCTCATGTACGTGGACATGTAAGGTTTGTTTCCAGGCCGCTTCATCCCACTATGCTGCTAGGATCCAACAACTTCAAGATGATAACATCATGATCAAAATTTGTTTAAGTCTAAAAGACAAGATTAGGAAAGAGGGAAAGGATAGAAAGAAAGATGTAGTTGTCCTCCAGGCTTCATCTCCAGACTTGTAATATTCTCCTTAATGATGTCTTGATTGAAGTTCTGGGTAGTCCTGATGGATCTTCAGACTTGATGATTCTTGTATCCTCGAGACTGGTCTTGGATTTACTTAGTCTTCATGAAGTCTCAGAGGAGAAGAAAAGACAGAGAGAGAGACTTAGAGAATAAAAAGGGGTTGGCCTTCTTGAACTTCTTCTCACTTTTCTTCTAAGTGCTTGCCATCTTTGGGAATGCTTCCAGAGTCTGTTTTCTTCTAAGTCCTTCATGAAGTCTCAGAGAAAAGAAAGAGAGAGAGAGCAAGACTTGGAAAATATTTCTGGTTGGTCTTCATGAACTTCTTCTTGATTTTCTTCTAAGTGTTTCTTCTCCTTGAAGATACTTCTGAAGTCTTGTTTCTGGCTAAGTCCTTCAATTGTCTTCTAGCTCCATCTTGAAAATTACTAAGTGTCTAAGTGCATAGCACTTTTCCCAAAATACTAAGTTTGAAAATAATCCTAACTTAGAGAAAATGGGGAGGACTTTTCCTTATGGAAATATAACTATAAAATATGCTATGCATGAAATGCAATTTTAAATCACAAGCAACACAAAAAAAAACTTTTGTGATTTCTTTATAAATATGCATGAATTTATAAATGCAATTTAATTAATTTCTAATTTTGGAAAAGATACTAAAAGGAATAATTATAAGATTAAAGTTTCCTATGATTAAATTTTTATAACAAAATTTTATAATTAGTATTAATAGACAGAGAGCATTTAATTAAATCTATTGCAATTTGATTTAATCAAAAATAATGTTTCTATTAAAAGTTATTTCAAAATTAGTCAAACTATTCAAATTAAACACACAACTATGAACATTCAAAAATTACTCAAAAATATTTTATAGCAGTAGCATTAATTTACAAATATTCCAAAGTTTCTAAAATATATTTATTTGCAATTTTTGGATTTATAGATTTAAAGTTATTACAAATATAATCAAATTTCTATTTGAATTTTGAATATTTTATACTAAGTCAAATTTGAATTTTGTCAGATCCAAAATATTCTACATATCCAGAGCTTTCCAAATGTATAAAAATTATTAAATTTGGAGTTGTGGTTGAAAAGTTGTGAGAGATCTAAGTGACAGGGGTGTTTCTGCAAAACTGCCGATTAAATTTAATTATGAAATTGATTATACACGTCAGCGCTGACTGTGCGCTGACGGGGCATGCCACGTAGGCGCTGACGTGGTTAAGTCATCTGATCTGGGCCGTCAGATCTGGATCTGACGGTCCAGATCGGAGCGTACCGCTTCATCCTCGACCAACTAATCTAAGCCTTAGAGATCTAATCGGACGGCGCAGGAAGCTTGCACCATACCGTGGCGGCGCAACGGTCACCGGCGACGACGACGACGGCGGTGCGGCTCTGGCGTGGACGAACCCGATGCTCCGGCGGTCCTCTTTGCTCGGGGAGTTGACGCCGGAGTTCAGCGCGGCGTGGCGAAGACTACAGCGGCGATGGCGTCTCGCGAAATATCCTCCAGCGGCGTTGACTCGCAGACGGAGACGTACGGGACGCCGACGACCTTCCGCTCGTGCTCCCCTCTCGATTCGCTGCAAGAAAAGAGCGGGGAAGGAATCAGGAGGTGCGCCAGGAGCAGGGGGATCCGAGGAGACCAACGGGGGGGAGAACCCTTCTTTGTTACCAGAAATCGAAAGAATGGCGGCGGCGTACACGGTGGACTCCGGCGAGCTTTCCGGCGGCCTGGCGGCGTGATTTAGTTAGGGTTTGAGGGGGGGAAAAGACGCGGCGGGGTCCGGGGATTATATAAGGCTGCAGGAGATCGAATCCCGTACGAATCGGAGAGGAAATCGTCTCCGATTCGATTTCCTTCTTCGGCGTGTTAATCGGACAGAGGTTGGGGATGAACTGCTGACGTCACTGCTGACGTCAGCGACTATTTTCTTTTTCTGATTTTATTTCTTTAATCCATATCTTTTGATTTATAACTCCAAATGATGTCAAATTAATTTCTAAAAATTTGTAAAAATAATATCTTTCTGTTAAACCAGTTGTGGGTATGTTTTGAATATTTTTGAAAATTAATATTTTGAAATATTGATTAATTACAAATTTGACACTTAAGGTCAAATTTGAATTTCTATCTCATTTTAAATTTTCCATTGGCTAAATAAATTTGTGAAAATACCCACATTTCAATATGTTTGAATTTAAGTCATTAAACTTATTTTTCTTAAACATGCATCTTTATTTTGGTTTAATAGAAGCTTAATATAATATAAATAATTTTTAAAGTAATAGGGAATATAATGGATTCTAATTAAATTTTATTTTGGGTAACAATATATTTTATTTTATGGTAATTCATTTGAAAACTTCATAACAACTTTGGAAAAGGTTTTTGTTTTAATTCTATTCTTATTTAGAATATATTAATCATTTCATGCTTTGAACATATTTGTCAAATTATATTTTTAAGGTTTTTGAAACATAGTAATAATAAAATGTTTAAACTGTGACATTTGAAATATTAAACTTTGAAGTCTTTTATAGTTGGTTTCCTCATGCATTTAATATTTTATTTTAATAAAAAGAAAAGTTTTAATTTTAGTGATTTTTGGAACATTATAAAATGTTGGGATGTTACACCACCATAGCCCGCTGCCGCGCTGCTGGTGTTCCGGTCCAAGTCTTCCACTGCTCGTCCTGGACTGGAGCTTCGGAGGCCGTCGTCTCCACCGTATGTGTGTGACGCCCTGCGAGGTGCTGCGCTAGCGGTACTCGGAGGCCTACTTCCACCACCCGACCTCGGGGTCATCTTCGTCATCTTCGTCGCGCCGAGTTCTCCGCGACCTAGAGGTTGGCTACGGCGTCTTCATCGTCAACGCTTGTGCGGGAGCGTAATCCCCGCTATTCGGTCTACGAGGGTATGTATTCCGATCTCCGCCGTACTTCTATATCTGCATAGTGTAGATCTTGGCTAGTTTAAGGATATCGTTGCTAGGAAATTTTTTGTTTTCTGCACACGATCCCCTTCACAGTGAACACCTTTGACAACAAAGAGTACCACCGATCGAAAACGGTGAACTACTTTGAAAACTACTCACAATGAGCTCCACCGATAGAAAGCGGTGAGCTCTCCCAAACCCTTGTTCACCCATCAAATTTTATCATAGAAATTGGGATGATGGAGATCTTCAACATCTGCCTTGTCTAATTGCTCAAATGTCCATAACCGGGGACACGGCTAAGTATACTTAGTTTTTACTCTCGAGAGGGTGTGCACTTTCATCACAAGACCCAATCATTCCCTCGTCCATGTCAACCAATTATGAAATGGAAAAGAGAAGACCGAGACGAGACCTTTCCGAAGTAATTCCCCGAGTCACAACGCATGACCCGAACCAACCTATCACCCCCCTACATCTGCTGGTCACGACGGATCAAGGTCTCACAACATGTATGGTTAAGACAGAACCCATTTGACAAGTGGTTGCACTAGAAGCCACTAAACAAGGTGTGTCTACAATCTCTTTAAGCTTGGGTGACTTTCCACATTTGTGCGCTTCCACCAAGGGTAATTACCATAGACATGTACCATAGACATGGACCCCTGAGTAGCCACCCAGCATGGTTCTCCAACCAGCACCCAGGTAGTTCATTAATTAATTTCATTAACTTTTCACTATCCAACTAGTAAAAACATTTTTTTCATTGCTTGGCTAAGCATCCTACTAAGTGTTCTTGCTTCTAAGCTCGGGGTGGGGGATAGCTAAACACTACATAGGAGCATAGCATAATATAGAACTGCACACAACTCCTAACATGCATACTACAGAAAAAACACTACTATGCATATAGTGAAAATAATAGGTGGTTTATGAGCGTCACTTGCCTTGGCCAACTGAAGAGTTCAAGTTACACTCTTCACAACCTGTGAGGCACTCCGCACAATCTAACAAACAACAAACATATATTGATTCAATACATATGCACATTACCAAAACAATGCTATGCAATTGTGGATGCAATCCTCATTATTATAAGTGTAAAACACTTTAATTGTTCACTGGTTGTTAAATGAATGCATGATGGCATGAACCAAATTTTAATTTAATTTGCATTTTAAAAATCATTTGATTTAAACAGTTTTACACAAAATAATTGCACTTGTGAAATTAATTATTCATAATATTTATATTTTAGTTCCTCTGGACAGAGGGTATATTATAGCAACATTTAACATAGGTTTCACTTTTACAAATATTCTTAGAAATTAAGTTATGGACTATATGGCCGAAATGATTCTCTGTGAAATATTCCATTTTAACAGTTCAAAATAGAAAAGTAATGATGCCAAATTAATCTACATGAGAGGAGCTTTTCAACGGTATAAAGTTTGTTAAATTTGGACTTATAGTTTGAAAGTTATGAATTTTTGAAATTTGAATTGTTTTTTGTTTTATCTAACAATTTTCAGACAGGCGATTAATCTGGACCGTTCGATCTAACTAACACGAACGTTCCGGATCCACTGATACCGATTCGCAAAAAGAATAAACACGAACCGTTAGATCTCGATCCAACAGCCCTGGATCTCAAGACCTAGCGCGGGCGGCGCGTTTCACCGGAGCAAACTCCGGCCGCGGCGGTGCCATGCCCGGCGAGCACGGATGCGGCGGAACAGAGGGGTTCGGGCTACGCGGTTGGTACCTGGGGACAAGAACTATCACCACCTCCACCTCCACCTCGACCCCGGAGGCCAAAAAGGAGTGAGTCGAGGCGGGGTTGAGGGTGCGGTCGCGGTTGTCGGGGGGAGGGGGGGCTTCGTGCGCCGGGAGGGTCTCGCCGGCGTTGAGGCTGTGAGCGGCGGACTCGGGCGCTCGGCTTCCGGACGTTCTCGTCGCCTCCGTGCCCCTAGGTTCATCAAATGATGTCAGAGAGGTGCGCAAGACTACGGGGGTGTGAGAGGAAGATACGAGAGGGAGAGAGGTCTGCCGGACTCACCGAAATCGGAGATGGACGGCGGCGGCGGTTCGACGAGCTCGGATTGTAGCAGCCCGACGGCGTGTTTGGGTAGTGCCAGTTTGGGAAATGGGAGCGGGGGTGCGGGGGTTTAAAGAGGCGAGGTCAGCGCACCGTTACGCGGCTCGGGGGAGTGGAGCGTGTGCGCGACGTGGGCGGCGTGCGTCGAGGTCGTGGCGCGGCGAGCGGGAGCGGTTGGAGACGAAGCTGTCATGCGGGCCCGAGGTGTCAGCGACAGGAGGAAAGGTGGCGCGCGTGTGGGCTGCGGGTGGGCCGGCGGTGGGCTGCGCTGCATTGCTCACGCGGAATAAAGGGGCCGGCTCGGCCGGCCTGTTTGTTTTTATTTATTCTTATTTTGTTCTGTTTTAATATTCCTAACTTCAAATTTAAAACATAATTTGATTTAAAATTCTTCAGAAAATTACGGAAAAATATATTTTGAAAAGCCTATCAAAAATAGAACCCTTAGTAACATTTAGGGCTTAAAATAGTTTAGTGAAATTTAATTACTTGTACAATACACAATTAGTGCATTTTAAACATTGTTTCATTTGTTAATTGATAAAGGAAGACAAAGTGACCACTAGAGATTTTAAAATGCAATGATGATATGATGGATGTATGCATGCTTTTGAATTTGTAAAATTTGGGATGTTACAAGACTAACCCCCTTAAGATGAATCTCGCCCTCGAGATTCGGATGGGATAGCAAACAGGTGTGGGTGGTCCTCGCGGAGATCATCTTCTTGTTCCCAGGTTGCTTCTTACTCTATGTTGTGTTTCCATTGGACTTTGCATAACCTGATCGTCTTGGTACGGTGAATCTTTCCGTTGTCTCGAGTATCTTGACATGTTTCTCTTTGTAAGTGAGGTCACTTTCCAATTGGACCTCTTCTATTGGTATTGTATCCTTCAACGGGGTTTCCACCATCTCGGGATGACATTTCTTCAGTTGACTCACGTGAAACACATTGTGTACTGCTGAGAGGACTTCTGGGAGTTCCAACTCATAAGCTACTTCTCCCTTGCGAGAAAGGATCTTATATGGACCAATGAACCGCAGTGATAACTTTCCTTTGATTCCAAATCTCTTCACACCATGTAGTGGGGATACTCTAAGATATGCTCTATCACCAATTTCATAGGTAACCTCCCCACGCTTAGAGTTAGCATAGCTCTTCTGTCTGGATTGGGCTATCTTTAATCTGCCTCGGATCAATCTGACCTTTTCCTCTGCCTCTTGGATAATATCTGGTCCGAAGAGGCTATGCTCTCCTACTCCACTCCATAGTAATGGGGTGGTGCATTTCTTCCCATACAAGGCTTCAAATGGGGCCATTTCTATGCAAGCTTGGTAGTTGTTGTTGTACGAGAACTCTGCGTATGGCAGATTTTCATCCCAACTTGATCCATAATCAAATGCACATGCTCTCAACATGTCTTCAAGTATTTGATTAACTCTTTCGGTCTGTCCGTCAGTCTATGGGTGGAATGTTGTGCTGAACTCCAATCTAGTTCCCAGGGACTCATGTAGTTGCTTCCAAAAATGTGAGGTAAACTGTGTTCCCCTGTTGGAAACAATGCTCTTTGGAACACCATGCAGACATACGATCCTACTCATGTATATCTTGGCTAGCTTAGCACTGGTGTAAGTGGCTTTTACTGGTATAAAATGAGCCACTTTAGTCAAACGGTCGACAACCACCCAATGGAATCATATCCTGATTTGGTCCTGGGTAAACCTGTGATAAAATCCATTCCGATCTTGTCCCATTTCCGGGTACCGGTAACGGTTTTAGTAGTCCTGCTGGTTTCTGATGTTCTGCCTTGACTCTGTTGCACACGTCACACAAGGCAAGTCTTTCTTCATGTTGCTCCACCAAAATCTACTCTTTACATCCATGTACATCTTGGTATTGCCAGGGTGAATTGAGTATGGTGAATCATGAGCTTCTTGTAGTATTAGCTTCCTAAGCTCCTTGTCTTCAGGTACCCATATACGTTTTTCAAACCATAGTGCACCTAGATCATCCTCATGAAACCCTTTCGCCTTATCCTTGCTCATGTTAACTCTGATTTCCTCCATTTCTTTATCCGTCTTTTGTACCTCTCTGATCTTGTCCATCAAGGTCGGTTGGATTTCTAAGGATGCTACAAATCCTTCTGACACCACTTCCAGCCTGAGACCCTTAAATTGTTCACACAAGTCTTCTGGCAATTCACCCTTTGTAAGGCCGTTCACGTAGACCTTACGGCTCAAGGCGTCTGCTACTACATTGGCTTTTCCAGGGTGATACTGAAGGTTAAGGTTATAATCCTTGATCAATTCTAACCACCTTCTTTGTCGTAAGTTTAACTCCTTCTGGGTGAAAATGTATTTCAGACTCTTGTGATCGGTGAACACTTCACAATGTTTTCCCATCAGATATTGTCTCCATGTTTTCAAAGCATGCACTACTGCAGCCAATTCTAAGTCATGGGTGGGGTAGTTGCCTTCATGCTTTTTCAGTTGTCTAGAAGAATAGGACACCACTTTACCCACCTGCATTAACACACATCCCAGTCCTTGACGTGAAGTATGGCAATACACTTGAAAGTCTTTCTCTAAGTCAGGTAGACACAATACAGGGGCAGACACTAGACGCTTCTTTAGTTCATGGAAACTGGCCTCACATGCATCGGTCCATTCAAACTTCTTTTCCTTCTTCAACAAGTTTGTCATAGGTTTGGCTATCTTGGAGAAATTCTCGATGAACCTCCTATAATATCCCGCCAAGCCCAGAAAGCTGCGGATTTCTGCCACATTCTTTGGTGACTCAAATTATGTCACCGCTGCTACTTTTGCGGGGTCCACAGCAATCCCTTCTCCTGACACTATGTGTCCCAGGAATGCTACTTCACTCAACCAAAACTCACATTTGCTGCACTTTGCATAAAGTTTGTGCTCTCTAAGCTTCTCCATAACTAAACGCAAATGTTCTTCATGTTCCTTTTTGTTCTTGGAATATATCAAAATGTCATATATGAAAACCACAACAAACTTGTCCAAGTATTTCATGAATACCTTGTTCATCATGTTCATGAAATAAGCAGGTGCATTGGTTAGCCCAAAAGGCATCACCGTATACTCATATAATCCATACCTAGTGGTGAAGGCTGTCTTAGGTATATCATGCTCCCTAATCTTTAACTGAAAGTATCCAGATCTTAGATCGATCTTGGAAAATACACTAACTCCTTCTAGCTGGTCAAACAGGTCGTTGATTCTTGGTAGTGGATATTTGTTTTTAATGGTCACTGCATTCAAGGAACGATAATCCATACACAACCCCATACTTTTGTCCTTCTTCTCCACGAACAATACAGGTGCTCCCCAAGACGATGAACTTGGACAGATGAATCCTTTTCCCAACTGCTCCTCCAGTTGTGCCTTAAGTTCCTTTAGCTCTTCTACAGACATGGGGTAAGGTCTCCTTGCTATTGGCCTTGTCCCCGATAGTAATTCTATTAGGAACTCTACATCTCTATCTAGTGGCATTCCCGGTAGTTCATCGGGAAACACATCGGGGTACTCCTTCACAATAGGTACCTCTTCCATACTAACCCCCTTAAGAGAATTCAACTTAGCCTCTTTTGATCCATAAAATGACTAGTAGCGGATTTTCTTCATTTCCGGGGTGGTGAGAGTGATTGCTCTACTAGCACAATCAATTTGTCCCCTATACTGAGACAACCAGTCCATACCTAAAATGACATCAATCCCTTGGTTTTCCAGTATGATAAGCTTGCTAGGAAAGTTGTGGTTCCCAATATCTAGTGTCAGTGTGTGACTTCCTGAGTTAGCCAACATGTTTCCCCCAGGAGAACTTACTCTAACTTGTCTTGCTAGGGTCTTAGTGGGTAATTTATGCTTATCCATGAATGCCCTTGATATGAATGAATGTGATGCTCCAGAATCAAAAAGTACTAGGGCTGAGCATGAATTGATTAAGAACTTAGCAGTCACAAGGTCGGGATTATCCATGACTTCCTCCACATCCATATGGTTCACATGCCCCTTCTGGAATGGGTTTGGCTTGTTGGCATCTGCTTTCTTTTCCGGGCGCTCGTTGGAGTAGTGTCCCATCTTCTTGCACGAGTAGCATTGCACTTGGCTGATATCCCTCTTCTCGGCGTGGTTGTGACGGGGTTGTCCATTGTGGTTTCCCTGACCATTGTGGTTATTACCTCGATATCCCCCATTTGGGTTGTGGCCGTGGTTGTGGTGGCCATTGTTTCCATGCTGGTGTCCATTTCCGCCATGCTTGTGGAATCCCGAGCTGCCACTTCCCTCATGATGGCTACGCATTTTCTGAGGTGTTCCAGAGTAATGCTCGTCGAATTTGTGCTTTCTCTTTCTATTCTCGGCCTGTTTCTGTTTGCTCTCCAGGATAGTGGCTTTGTCAAGTAGAGACTGATAGTTGGGTGCATAGACAACTGATAGCTGAATGGCTAGTTCATCATTCAGACCATCCAAGAATCTTTCCCTTCTCTTGGCGTCCGAGTCCACATAATCTGGTGCATAACATGCCAGATTGTTGAATTCTTCTATGTATGCCGCAACAGTTCGACTAACTTGACGCAGGATGCGGAACTCTCTTTTCTTCAAACTCATAACACCATTGGATATATGGGCCGTGCGAAAACCTTCTTGGAACAGTTCCCAGGTGAACGGATAGACGTCGCCTAGAGGGGGGGGGGGGGTGAATAGGCGATTTAAAACTTTTTCCGAGGAGCCGGAATATCCGGTCCAAGAATGACCCGGAAATTCCGGTATGCTTGATAAAGGCGGAATAAACTAGAGGTTTACTTTAACAAGCATACAACCTAGATATAAATACTAGGCTCACATATGTGCACCAACAACTTACGCTAACCAATACAAGTAACAAGGTGATAGCAAGATAGATGACTTCAAGCACGAAGGCTATCACAATGTAAAGTGCATAAGTAAAGAGCTCGGGTATAGAAATAACCGAGGCACGTGGAGACGAGGATGTATTCCCGAGTTCCACCCAAAGGTGTACGTCTCGTTTGGAGAGGTATGCGCAACCACAACAGGTTAGCCGCAACACCACAAAGGCTCACCTTCTTCTCCTGATGAACTCAACCACAAAAGGTTGCGAGTTCACCTTCCACTATTGATCTCCTTTGGGGCGGAGATCGAATCCCGTACAACTCTTGAGGCACACACCCACAACTTAATTGGGGGCTCCCAAGTCTTGAGGCACACACCCACAACTTAATTGGGGGCTCTCAAGTGACCACAAAAGGTCTTGACCACAAAAGGTCTTTGCCACAAAAGGCGTCTAGGGTACAAAGACCCAAGAGTAACAAACTCACAAGTAACACCACCACGAATCCTCGTGGAGGGCTCAAACCGATGCAAATGCAATGGCAAGAGCACACGAAATGCTCAAGTCCTTCACTCTCAAATTCCAACACAACAACAAATGTTTATGGGGGAATAAGAGAGGAAGAACAAAGGAAACCACAAAGGAGTCAAATCCTTCACTCCCAAATCCCACCAAAAGCAACTAATGCTTATGGGGGGAGAAGAGAGGAAGAACAAAGGAGAAGAACCACAAAGGAACTCCAAGAACTAGATCCACTAGGTTCCCTTCACTTAGAGGAGAGATGGATTGGTAGGATTGTAGATCTAGATCTCCTCTCAACTTTCCCTAAAGAATATGAAAGAATCAATGGAGGGATTGAGAGAAATCAAACTTTCCAAGGTCAACAATGGAGTAGGAGAGAGAGGGAATTCGTGCTACCTTGGTTGGGCAAGGGAAGAAGAAGGGGAGGGGTATTTACCCCCCCCCCCCCCCCCCCCAGAAAATAGAACCGTTGCACCCAGAATTTAGACCGGAAATTCCGCCCAAAAGTGAAATTTACGACCTGAATTTCCGGTTCCAATCAGTGCCTCTTTTTCGAGAAAAACAACGAGAATCGGATATTCCGATTCATTCAGAATCGGATATTCCGAGTGACTGAAAACTGACAGAAACAGCAAAACCAAAACTGTAATATCTTTTCCATCCGGTCTCCGTTTTCGATGATTTTTGGCTCGTTGGATCGTTGCAACGAGCTCTACTTGAATATGCATAGAAACATCATAGTCCATCATGTGAGGATAAAACCAAATGGGGAAAGGTTTAACTTTCCTAAAACATGTAAACCGGTAAAACCTCCAATATCAAAAACGTAACAAGATATTCATACAAAATCCGTTTTTGATGAACTACAGCTTAGTATGGAGATAAACCAAGCTCTAAATCCTCACATGGATGAAAGCCACCAAGTTTTCCAAATTAAGACCGTTTCTGATGAACAAGAGCTTGGCATGGAGATGAACCAAGATCTAGTTCCTCACCACCATAAAAGCCAAATAAGAACCCAGAAATATGATATGCCAAGTATGCAAAGGTTTGAGTTCTCCACAACGATGCGATCAAGTTACTAACTTGAGAGCCCCTCTTAATAGTACGCCTATCTATCCTATAGCCCTATCAAGATCATACCTTTGTCTTGAGCATTCCACTTGAGTTAGATGATGAATATCTTGATCTTTTGAAGTGGTTCATCTTTCTTGATTGTGCGTCCAAGCACATGCTTGATTAAGACTTTTACAAATACTCCCCCATGCTCACAATGGGAGAGTCTCGCTAAGCTCCGTCTTCATGTATCCATAGCAAGCTCCAAGCATAGGATCTCTTCAAGAATCTTCTCTTGGTTTTGCACATTTCCCCTTGATGACGATCACCACATGACGTCATCCTCCATGAGCTATATAAAATCTTCATTTGATGCAAGCCCATGGAAAGATACCTAACCTCATATAAAGATACCACACACATATACCATGGGTTAGTTCACAAAGCTATGCGGACAAGTGTTTACCATCCCAAGAGATACATGATCGCTCTTGGTACATCTTGTAGCTTTGTGTGTTGATCAACATCTTGATCAACCTTGTATCTTCCAACATTTCTTCACTCATATGACGTCTTGAATCCTTCAAGACATACTTGCAATATGCTCCACTCAACACATAAGCTTCAAGAGTCCAAGACATGAACTCCACAATTCCATGGACATGATCTGTAATGATATCTCAATGCAAACATTAGTCCATAGAGATTGTCATTCAGTTACCAAAACCACACATGAGGGAAAATGCTCTTTCAATCTCCCCCATTTTGCTAATTGATGACAATCTCTTTTGAGAGGGTTTATAATATGGAATTTAACGAACAAGAATGGTTGCACTAACATCAAATACTACAAAGGTATGTGATGTTAGTCCATCCACATATATAGAGCAAACTCCCCCATAATTTATGCACGTGTGTATGAACATGAATTCATTGCATATATTATCGACCATTACCGATGGTGGAGTTTCCACTATATATATAAAACCAAGCAACGAATGCAAAGGCTAGGAATGCAAATACTTAAGAATAAACCAAAGTACAAATCCAATTCCATACAACCCTCCAAAACTTCTCCCCCATTGGCAACGATTGCCGAAATGGGCGAAAGGCTTTGGAAAGGTAACATAATAAGATCTCCTTCATGATTTATGCATTTCTCATGATATGAGTGAAATCAAATGCACTTATCCAATGACGAATAGATGGAGGGGATCAAACTATATTGAGGATCAAAAAATTGACAAGAAATATATCAATTGAAATCCACTGGAAGGATGCCAATTGCAAAGGGGGAAAGCATTCACAAAGAAGCAAGCAATCAAGGGATCCAAAAACCGATTGAGCACAAGAAGATGTTATGATAAGATCAACCAAGTGTTCTAAAAATCAAGAGGGAACTCCCCAAGGTACGTGCACAATGAAGGATTTGTATTTCAATATAGTGTGCACAACATGGAATCCTCACTTCCTCCTAGATTCTTTCGAACACAAAAAGGTGCAAGGTTGTAAAGTTAAGAAAATAAGTATACCTTGCAACAAGTAAAAGTTGAGCAAAAAGAGAGAAGTGGAAAATAACGACTTGCTCAACCGGGAAATGATGGGTGTGACATGGAAATACAATTTAGGAGACTAAACAAGGATGAGCCTAAGCAACACCATAGTCTTTCAAATTATGAGGCACATAGTGCATATCATGCATTTCGCAAAAAAAAAGCACACCCAAGAGGATACATTAAATAGGATCACAAGCTTATTAAGAGGCAATGTGAAACCAATAGAAAAACAAAGCTTGTGCCTTTTAGAGATCACCAAAGAATCAAGAAAGTAATAGAAGATGATCACTAAAGATTTTGAATACCAATTAAATATGTAACTACCCTCATGTGTATAAGTTTCTAAGTGGACACTAAGTCCACAAAGAAACATGCACACACAATGTAGGTACAAGGTAAAGCACATGGTATCCAAGAGGAAGTCATAAATACACCGATAAGAATTTTTTCTTAAAAGCAAAGCACATAGCTCAAATTATTCTTGGAGGGTATAGATGAACTTCCAACACCAAGTTCTCAAAGCATCACAAATACCCACATAGGATAAGTGATAGTTGGGATACTTCGAGACACAAAACAAATATCACATAAGGCAAATGATTTAGGAGAATTCATCAATATTGCACATGAGAGATTTTTGAAACGAATTTGCTAGATTAACATATTGGGGATCGGTGAATCATGAAGATGATTATATAAATCCCCTTGATGTGTAATCATCCCGGCTTACTCACAATAGCAATGAAGATATTTTGAAAAAAACTTTGCAAAAATCATATCAAATGCAACTTAGAGAAACTCATGCCAAAGAACAACCTACACAAGGTTGAGAGATAGAAGTAAATGCATGAGTTAGATACTTGTTACCGAGATAGCATTGACGGTGTAGAAGATGAGAGTTCACAATCATCCAAGCTTGGCTCCAAGAAGCACATGGTGAAGACATCTTTAAAAGGAGGCAAGCTTCCAATGCATCTCCCATGTACCTAAAACAAATCAAGTACACAATGGTACCCAAACTAATTGGGTCCAAAGTAGTTAGTCCAACTACAATACATAGGACAAACTCCACATAAATATGTGCATATTGATATGAAATAGAATTTCATGCACATCTTAGCCATTTAGGATTTGACGGAGTTTATCCTATATATTGGATCAAAGAAAGTAAACATGCCATAAGATATACATATAGTAAATATGCATGCACAAAACTTTCAAGAACCAAACGAGATACAATTTGGACAAAACACCAATTAAAACAAGAAGCTACACAAAAGTGTGGCAAGAGAAGGATTTGTCCTCATTGTATCAAAGACTCAAACCAACACATGATAGGAGAAACCAATTTGAAAAGATATCAAATGAAAACAAGGTCAAGGCTAAACCAATGAGCATAAGAAATAACTCAAACAAGCATGCTCGAAGGTTTATCTCATCCAAAAAGGTAGACTAGGAACCATGGGATGAGATAGCCAACTCCACAAAGAAGAGTAAGGTTCCAACAAATAAACCAAGCCCTCTACAATTTTCATGATGGCACAAAGTACCAAGACGAAAAATGTTTGTCTTTCAAAGAGACATGTCATCGGGAACAAACACCAATTGAAGACAACTAATGTTGAATAACATATAGGATTGCTCCCCCAAGATTTGTGCATTACTTATGATCTTGTATTTGAATACAAAATGCACAAAAATGGGATCATCACTTCTCATATATATATTGTTAACCATTTAGTCATGTTCAAGAAGAGCAATAAGATACAAAACCAATTTAAAAACCAATTTAAAGAATAGTGTTCTAAAGAGTATAGAGTAGCTTCCCCATGATTAGTGCATTTTTAAGATCTTTTATGTAAATACAAAATGCACACAAGTGGGATCATTACCCTCCATATATCTTTTCAACACAAAGTTTAAGAAAAACAATAAGACTCGATAACAATTAAAATGATGATGTTCTACTCAATGTAGGATAGCTCCCCCAAGAATAGTGCATTACTTAGAATTAAGTCTTCGAATGTAAATGCACAACAATGGGATCCTTGCTTTTCCTAACTCAAGAAAGCACAACACAAATTATGAGTAGAGCAACAAAAAGATCCAAATGAAGCAAAGAAGACAAATGGGTGG
Organism: Poa annua; assembly: GCA_026929855.1. NCBI lineage: Eukaryota > Viridiplantae > Streptophyta > Magnoliopsida > Poales > Poaceae > Poa > Poa annua. The sequence continues at coordinate 89,319,175 of CM049430.1, forward strand.
TTAAATCAAAACAAAGCTTGGCGATAAAGATAAGACAATTTATTAACAATAGCCAATGTAAATATGATCAATAATTTTACCACCAATACAATTATCACTTGTCAAAGACAATGATTGTATGGAGATATTTCTCGGTGGTATAAGACATATATGTATTAAGATCATATTCACAAAACATAAGCATGTGGCAAAAGATAAGAATTGAAAACATGCTTATATAGAGATTCTTGATGACTTCACATATTCAATGATCATACTTAAGCATCAAGAAACTCTCTCACAAACAAGATACCAAAAGATGGGAGAAGAAAATGCATTTAAGCAAATATAAAACTTGTTTGAGTACCATGCCACCTAGGAACAAGATAATCAACAATATCAACTCTAGGTGACACTACCTCTCATGTTCACATTTTCTAGGCTTGTAATATGCACATAGCTTATTACTCCCCCATAATGTGATAATCCATTCTTTTTAACAAGAGGCAAAAGAAATCCAACAAGAGATAATTAATGGACATTAGAATTTGAATTTCTCATGAGTAAGACATACCACAAAGAGAGTAGATAAAATTGAAATATCACCACTGAGTGGTATTCCTCATGACTACACATTTTAGGGTGGTGAGTTACCAAAAAGCACATCACTCCCCCAAAATGGGATAGTCCATTAATATCCCTACAAGAGCCACTTAAGATAAATGCAAATAGGCAAGAGGCTCAAAACATACATGGTGTGCAAACCAACATACACAAGCTTGATTACTCAACATAAGTAAGTAGAGTGCACAACACATATAAACACTTGTAAGGTACAAAACCAAACACATGCAAGGGGGCAAGTAATTTTCAATGCATACATATGATTTAAATACAAGTTACCGCAAGGAGGAGCATTGGATATATGCTAAGACAATATAATCCACTTGACTTGACTTGAGACAATATGGATGATGAAGATCCCTTAATTCTTCATGACGTAGTCAAGTCTCCAATGTCCTCCGCTTACACCTATTGATCAAGTTTTAGCTTGTTGGTCCCCAACCAAGTTGGGTCCTAAGAGGTTAGTCACAATAGGCTTGGCAACCCAAATGGTTCTTTTCTTGACACCACTTTGAGTACCAATAACTTTGGCAAACACATTGCCAACCTTATCCTTCCAAAGAGAATGGACATTATCAATAGTAGAAGGGTTGGATAAGGTACCTTGAGTGCAAGAAGAAGCAAAGTGATCCTTCCCACGACATTTGTAGCAAAGTCGGCTTTTACCTTTCTTTTTGGGAAGGGAAGGTTCTTCAACTCGGGAAGCCTGAGTTGGGACTTGAGGTCGCTTCCCTTGTTGCTTCTCACTAAGAGGCTTCTTCTTTAATGGGCAAGATCTAACATGGTGCCCTTGAACCTTGCACTTGAAGCAAACAATTTTGGCCGAATCAATAGCTTGTCCTTGGCCCTTCTTCTTGACGAAATTGTGCTTCTTCTTGACATTGGACTTGTTCTTGTTATTGGAGTTGAATCCAAGTCCACTCTTGTCATGAGGAAGTTGTTGCACTCTCAACATGTTGTCGAGGGTGGACTTCCCTTCATGACACTTCTTCAAGTCTTTCTTCAAAGAAGTGACTTGTGCCTTGAGCTCTTTGAGTTCCTCTACATGGTTAGTTTCAACACAAATACTAGAGGAACTAGATGCTACAATGTTAGAGCAACAAGGCAAGGAAAGTAATTCATCACAAGATGTAGCAATTTTATGAGTGGATGAATTACTAGAACTAGCACATGGCAATAATGCATTAGAAGTAGAGTTTGTGCTAGTGTCCACAAGAGGCTCACAAGATTTTACATTCGTAGTGACCGCCTCATGAGCTAACTTTAGCTTAGCATGGGATGCTAGGAGATCCTCATTAGATCTAAAAAGCTTTTCATGAGTTTCTTCCAACTTCCCATACTTGCTAGTTAGCAAATCAAGTTGAGCCCTTAGCTCAACATTCTCCTTCAAAATAGATGCTTCACACAAAGTGGAGTTAGTAGCACAAGCATCATTAATATTAGTAATGGAAGGAGACAACATGACAAGCTCATTATTTAACTTAGCATTTTCTTTACTAAGCACATTACATTTAGCAATAGCATGGTCATGTTCTTTAGTGAGTTTAGCAATTACTTTATTGTTTAACTCCTCACTAGATTCCAATCTCTCCTCGAGAGCAACCCGAGTTTCTTGCTCTTCCTCAAGAGCATTCTCAAGATTATGGACCTCACCCGCGGAATCACTAGCAAGACCCCACCCTTCATGACAACGAGTCTCCATAGCTTCAAAGGTCTCCTTGAGCTCAAAAAGGGTAGTCATGATTTCTAAGAAGTTCTCATGAGCATTTTTATTATTTAAGAGAGCATGAGAGACAATGTCAACCTTCTCCTTAATTAGATCATCATCATCATCATTATCATCATCATGAGATATATTGGAGTGCACGATAGGTGATACCTTATACTCCTTAGCCATTAGGCAAATGTGAGTAGTGGGTGAAGACGATGAAGAGACACTTGAAGCACCTTTGAGGTCCAAGTCTTGTTCCAACAATTGTTGGGATTCCTCTACATTGTTAGCCAAACAAGTACTAGAGGAAATAGAAACATTTTGATCATGGCAACAAGACAAGGAAAGCATATCATCATGAAATTTAGTTAAGCAACTACTACATGATATGCAAGGACTATCAACACAAGCATTTAAGACATTTGAAGTGCTAGAGGTGTTTAATTCCAAAGATAGAGCATTGCAATAAGATGGGTGAGAAGTATAGTCAATAGTGGATTCACCATCAAGATTACAATTTCTATCACCACTCACCATATCATTACCTTGTGGCAAACCACGTGTCGGTGAAGTGGAGGAAGTCGTGAGCTCATCACGACCGGATGTGGAAGGAGGACAATCATCCTTGTAAATGTTGGACACCTCATATATATCTTGAAGTTTTGTCCATAATTCATGAGCGCTCCGAAAAGGCATGATCGACGCAAGGACTACATCGCTCAAAGCACATATAAGACCATTAGATGCTAGAGTATCGAGATAAGAGTTTTTCTCATCCTCTAAAGATAATTCTTGTGAATCATTTGGAGGAGAAAAACCCATATCTACAATACTCTCTAAATTTGAACCCATGTCTCTAAAAAGATTAAGCATGCGAATTTTCCAAACAACATAATTTGTGCCATCGAATCTATAAGTGGGATTGTGCACTAGATCTCTAAACGACATCTTTATCTCTAGGCGGTTAGTCCTAATAATGAGATAACCTGGCTCTGATTCCAATTGAACGGATAGACGCCGCCTAGAGGGGGGGTGAATAGGCGATTTAAAACTTTTTCCGAGGAGCCGGGATATCCGGTCCAAGAATGACCCGGAAATTCCGGTATGCTTGATAAAGGCGGAATAAACTAGAGGTTTACTTTAACAAGCATACAACCTAGATATAAATACTAGGCTCACCTATGTGCACCAACAACTTACGCTAAGCAATACAAGTAACAAGGTGATAGCAAGATAGATGACTTCAAGCACGAAGGCTATCACAATGTAAAGTGCATAAGTAAAGAGCTCGGGTATAGAAATAACCGAGGCACGCGGAGACGAGGATGTATTCCCGAGTTCCACCCAAAGGTGTACGTCTCGTTTGGAGAGGTGTGCGCAACCACAACAGGTTAGCCGCAACGCCACAAAGGCTCACCTTCTTCTCCTGATGAACTCAACCACAAAACGTTGCGAGTTCACCTTCCACTATTGATCTCCTTTGGGGCGGAGATCGAATCCCGTACAACTCTTGAGGCACACACCCACAACTTAATTGGGGGCTCCCAAGTCTTGAGGCACACACCCACAACTTAATTGGGGGCTCTCAAGTGACCACAAAAGGTCTTTGCCACAAAAGGCGTCTAGGGTACAAAGACCCAAGAGTAACAAACTCACAAGTAACACCACCACGAATCCTCGTGGAGGGCTCAAACCGATGCAAATACAATGGCAAGAGCACACGAAGTGCTCAAGTCCTTCACTCTCAAATTTCAACACAACAACAAATGTTTACGGGGGAATAAGAGAGGAAGAACAAATGAAACCACAAATGAGTCAAATCCTTCACTCCCAAATCCCACCAAAAGCAACTAATGCTTATGGGGGGAGAAGAGAGGAAGAACAAAGGAGAAGAACCACAAAGGAACTCCAAGAACTAGATCCACTAGGTTCCCCTCACTTAGAGGAGAGATGGATTGGTAGGATTGTAGATCTAGATCTCCTCTCAACTTTCCCTAAAGAATATGAAAGAATCAATGTAGGGATTGAGAGAAATCAAGCTTCTAAGGTCAACAATGGAGTAGGAGAGAGAGGGAATTCGTGCTACCTTGGTTGGGCAAGGGAAGAAGAAGGGGAGGGGTATTTATACCCCCCCAGAAAATAGAACCGTTGCACCCAGAATTTAGATCGGAAATTCCGCCCAAAAGTGAAATTTCCGACCTGAATTTCCGGTTCCAATCAGTGCCTATTTTTCGAGAAAAACTGCGAGAATCGTATATTCCGATTCATTCAGAATCGGATATTCCGAGTGACTGAAAACTGACAGAAACAGCAAAACCAAAACTGCAATATCTTTTCCACCCGGACTCCGTTTTCGATGATTTTTGGCTCGTTTAAATCGTTACAACGAGCTCTACTTGAATATGCATAGAAACATCATAGTCCATCATGTGAGGATAAAACCAAATGGGGAAATGTTTAACTTTCCTAAAACATGTAAACCGGTAAAACCTCCAATATCAAAAACGTAACAAGATATTCATACGAAATCCGTTTTTGATGAACTAGAGATTAGTATGGAGATAAACCAAGCTATAAATCCTCACATGGATGAAAGCCAACAAGTTTTCCAAAGTAAGACCGTTTCCGATGAACAAGAGCTTGACATGGAGATGAACCAAGATCTAGTTCCTCACCACCATAAAAGCCAAATAAGAACCCAGAAATATGATATGCCAAGTATGCAAAGGTTTGAGTTCTCCACAACGATGCGATCAAGTTACTAACTTGAGAGCCCCTCTCGATAGTACGCCTATATATCCTATAGCCCTATCAAGATCATACCTTTGCCTTGAGCATTCCACTTGAGTTAGATGATGAATATCTTGATCTTTTGAAGTGGTTCATCTTTCTTGATTGTGCGTCCAAGCACATGCTTGATTAAGAATTTTACAAATACTCCCCCATGCTCACAATGGGAGAGTCTCGCTAAGCTCCGTCTTCATGTATCCATAGCAAGCTCCAAGCATAGGATCTCTTCAAGAATCTTCTCTTGGTTTTGCACATTTCACCTTGATGACGATTACCACATGACGTCATCCTCCATGAGCTATATAAAATCTTCATTTGATGCAAGCCCATGGAAAGATACCTAACCTCATATAAAGATACCACACACATATATCATGGGTTAGTTCACAAAGCTACGCGGACAAGTGTTTACCATCCCAAGAGATACATGATCGCTCTTGGTACATCTTGTAGCTTTGTGTGTTGATCAACATTTTGATCAACCTTGTATCTTCCAACATTTCTTCACTCATATGATGTCTTGAATCTTTCAAGACATACTTGCAATATGCTCCACTCAACACATAAGCTTCAAGAGTCCAACACATGAACTCCACAATTCCATGGACATGATCTATAATGATATCTCAATGCAAACATTAGTCCATAGAGATTGTCATTCAATTACCAAAACCACACATGAGGGAAAATGCTCTTTCACAAGGTAATCTCCTCTATTGGGTGGGTGATTTGGAAGTTGTCCCACCAGCTGGCCGCAGGTCCTTCTAGCAGATGTGCTGTAAATCTGACCTTCTCGGCATCCGTGCATCCGATGGTCACCAGGTTCTTGTTCACGGAGCGCAGCCAGTCATCGGCCACCACGGGTTCTGAGGCGCTGGTGAACGTTGCTGGCCTCAACCTTAGGAACCTAGTGAGCATATCCACTTGAGGTGGTGGGGGTGGGTTGTTGTTGTTGTTGTTTGCTAGGATCTGGGTCATCACTTGCATGAGTTGGGTCATCCCTTGCTGCATCCCATTGTTGTTGTTGTCCTCTTCGTTGTTGCGGTTGTTGTTGCAACGAGGAGGCATCTGTGGGTAAAGCATAAATGAGAAAAAGGGTGGAGAGATCTAAAAGGAATTTCTTCCCAACAACACAATACAAACAAAACAGCAAGACACTCACAAACAACCATCACAACTAACAATATGAAAACATCAAATAGGTTTTTCTTGGAAGGTAAAACGTTATAGTATTGTCTTACCACAAGCTTCGGTAAGGTCAACAATCTAATCGAATGATGAAAACAAATAAAATGGTGGTCAAACTACTACCGCCGAAAACCTCTAATGGCCTTGGTACAAATGACCTTGCATGGGTGGGATCGGGTGTTGAACGCGGGTTTATCATCCTCCTCGGGGACGATCCAAAGTACCTCTCCGTCATCCATCTCTATGGTGCGTTCTTCTGGATCCTCCTCCACCTCAGTCATTTCCCGGTTCTCCTGAATAGTCATAGCCTTCTTCTGTGCTGCTAGTGACTCTTCAAGCTTCTTCTTCAACTCTACATTCTCCATGAACAACATGTCACGTCGCTTTACTGTCAATGACAAGGTCTTGATTATGACCCCGTTGTACGTTGTCTGCTCTAGGAGTTTCTCTTCCATCTTCTGGGGTGCTTCCAACCTTTTGATCCTTTCCTCCAGTTTGGTCTTCTCTTCTTCCAGCCTACTGTTGGCTTCCTGAAGTTCCTTCCTCTCCTGACCCAAATACAGAACTGTATTATCCAACGTCTCAATCCTAACATTAGCCTCCTTGACTACATCAATAGCATGATCAACAAACTTCATCTCATCCTTCAACAAATCCTCAAGAGCTGCTGCACTACACTCATGCTCCATCAAATAGCGGCGCTGCAACGGCCAGTGCTCAGTCACGGTGTAATAGAACGCGACACCATCCATGATGCGCCTGCCAAAGGTACGATAGGGGGAACATGTGGGTGTAAGATGACGGTATATCTCACAGATGCGTCCAATAGCTCCCTACATGGCTATCGACAGCGACACCTCCCAGTCTGGGTATCTCTCCTCATAAATCTCCTCATGGGTCGACGGGTATTCAGGGTTAGCCGGAATGGTAGTCTCAATCAACCACCTCTCGATCTCGGATTGCTTGTACAGCTGCTTGCCCTGGAACATCGGCGGAGGTATCCCAACAAGGGTAGCGAGCTCAGCCAAGTGTCTGTCGAAAAAGATGGTCACCCCTTCTCCAGCTACAGCAAGATGCGTGAAGGTGGACATCTACAAAAAAAAATTGAGAAATGATTAGATAAGAATACAATAGATATTAAAAGCAAAACTTAAATAAAATATTGTTTTATTTCCTATGGGCATTTCTATGTTCTAATCCAAACCTAGGGTCACGAACCTGCAGGCAACACAGTGCTCTGATACCATCTGTAAGGGCCCTCCTTATTATAAGGTAGCGACCTCATGTGTATAGTGCTAGTCCCTGGATCGACTTGCTAGCACACACAATTTAAGATGAAATACCATAACATTGCATCAATATTCATTACACGATGATCCAGAAATAAAAGGGTTTGATACAAGGTGCATAGCCATGGCTAGCTCAAACCGAAATAAACACACAACGGAAAGCAAATGGATAAGTGAGTTCCATCTTCATCATTTTCCACAGGCAAGGCATGTTGGTTGGAGACTCGCGACCCTAACAATCCTTACTCTTCGTTAGAGGGTCCTGCAATGGTGAGTTGCAGCCCAAACTATATTGGGTCAACACAATTGAATTGTGATGGCAAGATGACACTTAAAAGCTAAAGTTACTAAGACTATATCTACATGCATATTTGGCTCGGTGGAGTTTGAGGCTGATTTGCATAAAGCCAGTTTTGTCCTATCATTTATAAAACAACTTTTCATCTTAGACAAAGAGTACCACTGATAGACAACAGTGAACACCTTTGACAACAAAGAGTACCACCGATAGAAAACGGTGAACTACTTTGAAAACTACTCACAATGAGCTCTACCGATAGAAAGCGGTGAGCTCTCCCAAACCCTTGTTCACCCATCAAATTTTATCATAGAAATTGGGATGATGGAGATCTTTAACATCTGTCTTGTCTAATTGCTCAAATGTCCATAACCGGGGACACGGCTAAGTATACTTAGTTTTTACTCTCGAGAGGGTGTGCACTTTCACCACAAGACCCAATCATTCCCTCGTCCATGTCAACCAATTATGAAATGGAAAAGAGAAAACCGAGACGAGACCTTTCCGAAGTAATTCCCCGAGTCACAACGCATGACTTGAACCAACCTATCATCCCCCTACATCTGCTGGTCACGACGGATCGGGGTCTCACAACATGTATGGTCAAGAAAGAGCCAATTTGACAAGTGGTTGCACTAGAAGCCACTAAACAAGGTGTGTCTACAATCTCTTTAAGCTTGGGTGACTTTCCACATTTGTGCGCTTCCACAAAGGGTAATTACCATAAACATGAATCATAGACATGGAATCCTGAGTAGCCACCCATCATGGTTCTCCAACCAGCACCCAGGTAGTTCATTAATTAATTTCATCAACTTTTCACTATCAACCTAGTCAAAACATTTTTTTCATTGCTTGGCTAAGCATCCTACTAAGTGTTCTTGCTTCTAAGCTCAGGGTGGGGGATAGCTAAACACTACATAGGAGCATAGCATAATATAGAACTGCACACAACTCCTAACATGCATACTACAGAAAAAACACTACTATGCATATAGTGAAAATAATAGGTGGTTTATGAGTGTCACTTGCCTTGTCCAACTGAAGAGTTGAAGTTACACTCTTCACAACCCGTGAGGCACTCCGCACAATCTAACAAACAATAAACATACATTGATTCAATACATATACACATTACCAAAACAATGCTATGCAATCGTGGATGCAATACTCATTATTATAAGTGTAAAACACTTTAATAGTTCACTGGTTATTAAATGTATGCATGATGGCATGAACCAAATTTTAATTTAATTTGCATTTTAAAAATCATTTGATTTAAACAGTTTTACACAAAATAATTGCACTTGTGAAATTAATTATTCATAAAATTTATATTTTAGTTCCTCTGGACAGAGGGTATATTATAGCAACATTTAACATAGGTTTCACTTTTACAAATATTCTTAGAAATTAAGTTATGGACTATATGGCCGAAATGATTCTCTGTGAAATATTCCATTTTAACAGTTCAAAATAGAAAAGTAATGATGCGAAATTAATCTACATGAGAGGAGCTTTTCAACGGTATAAATTTTGTTAAATTTGGACTTATAGTTTGAAAGTTATGAATATTTGAAATTTGAATTGTTTTCTGTTTTATCTAACAATTTTCAGACAGGCGATTAATCTGGACCGTTCGATCTAACTAACACGAACGTTCCGGATCCACTGATAGCGATTCGCAAGAAGAATAAACACGAACCGTTAGATCTCGATCCAACGACCCTGGATCTCAAGACCTAGCGGGGGCGGCGCGTTTCACCGGAGCAAACTCCGGCCGCGGCGGCGCCATGCCCGGCGAGCATGGATGCGGCGGAACAGAGGGGTTCGGGCTACGCGGTTGGTACCTGGGGACAGAGGGAGTCGAGGCGGGGTTGAGGGTGCGGTCGCGGTTGTCGGGGTGGGGGGGTCTTCGTGCGCCGGCAGGGTCTCGCCGGCGTTGAGGCTGTGAGCGGCGGACTCGGGCGCTCTGCTTCCGGACGTTCTCGTCGCCTCCGTGCCCCTAGGTTCACCAAATGATGTCAGAGAGGTGCGCAAGACTACGGGGGTGCGAGAGGAAGAGACGAGAGGGAGAGAGGTCTGCCGGACTCACCGAAATCGGAGATGGATGGCGGCGGCGGCGGTTCGACGAGCTTGGATTGTAGCAGCCCGGCGGCGTGTTTGGGGAGTGCGAGTTTGGGAAATGGGAGCGGGGGTGCGGGGGTTTAAAGAGGCGAGGTCATCGTGCCGTTACGCGGCTCGGGGGAATGGAGCGTGTGCGCGACGTGGGCGGCGTGGCGTCGATATCGTGGCGCGGCGAGCGGGAGCGGTTGGAGACGAAGCTGACATGCGGACCCGAGCTGTCAGCGATAGGAGGAAAGGAGGCGCGCGTGTGGGCTGCGGGTGGGCCGGCAGTGGGCTGCGCTGCGTCGCTCACGCGGAATAAAGGGGCTGGGCCGGCTCGGCCGACCTGTTTGTTTTTTATTTATTCTTATTTTGTTCTGTTTTAATATTCCTAACTTCAAATTTAAAATAGAATTTGATTTACAATTCTTCAGAAAATTATGGAAAAATATATTTTGAAAAGCCTATAAAAAATAGAACCCTTTAGTAACATTTAGGGATTAAAATAATTTAGTGAAATTTAATTACTTGTCCAATACACAATTAGTGCATTTTAAACATTGTTTCATTTGTTAATTGATAAAGAAAGACAAAGTGACCACTAGAGATTTTAAAATGCAATAATGATATGATGAATGTATGCATGCTTTTGAATTTTTAAAATTTGTAAAACATGCCCGATACGTCGACCTGGCGTGGCCATAGGGTGGTGTGGTGTCGTTGATCAAAGCGTCATGTTGTCTAGCGTTGCACCCTTGGTCCGGGCCTCGGAAAAAATTTCACACGGTAGGGGCCTCTTTGGATTGTACTAATTAAAAGAATTTCATAGGATTCCAATACTATAATTTTTTCTATGGATTAGCTTTTGTTTGGAAGAATGATGTGAACCAAATCCTATGGATTTAATTCATATGTCTCAATTTCATCAGAATATGAACATCCACTCTAAGCCCTTTTTTATAATCAAGTGCGTAGGATCGAGACATTTTTTCTATGTTTTTCATACGTTATATCCAAACTACCATTCTCACATCGTTTCTAATTTTTACAATACTCTATTTTACACTTATAAATCTGTGAAATTACAGTGTTTTTCATAAAAGTATGTTTTCCAATCATGCAATGCAAAGAGGCACTAAACAGGCATGTACTGCTTGCCCGTCTTCTCCATCCATCCCTGTCATATCATACTCATCCCTTGCCCAGCCCCCTGAGAGCCGTGTCGTGGAGTGAAATTTCACAAAAATAACCCTTTGAACAAACTTCAGCCAAAACTAACCCCTTTTTAAAAAGTATTTCAAAATCTAACCCTTTTTGGTAGCGCCCAATAATGCGGCGCTACCCTCTCTGTGGTAGCGTCATCGACTGCGGCGCTACTCTCGTGCCAGCGTGGTCGGGGACATTACCTTCTGGACAGGAAAACGACTAAGTCTGGGAGGGTAGCGCCGCGGGGCTTGGATCTACCATACAAAGGGTAGCGCCACGGGGCATGGAGCTACCCTAGTTAAAGAAAGTTCTAGCTTAAGTCAGGGAGGGTAGCGCCACGACGTGTGGCTACCCTCTGAAGGGTAGCGTCGCGGTCATCCTCGGCGTTGCGTATCCACCTCGCGGGGCCGCCGTGCCACGCTGGTACGAGGGTAGCGCCGCAGTCGATGGCGCTACTACAGAGAGGGTAGCGCCGCATTGTTGGGCGCTATCAAAAAGGGTTAGATTTTAAAATAGTTTTAAAAAAAGGTTAATTTTGGCTGAAGTTTGTCCAAAGGGTTATTTTTGTGAAATTTCACTGCCGTGGATCGGATCAGATGGCGACAGTTCTTGGCTCCCGCCTGCATGACATCAAGCTACGGTGCCGCGGCAGGCAATAGGGCGTGTAGGTGTTACTTGATGATCCATGTTGCTCAGATAAATAGTGCCCAAAGCTCGTTGGAAACTGGCGAAACCTCGATGCGGCCGGCTTTTGCATGACTCGCTGCCTGTGTCCCAAGAAAATACACTCGATTGCTCCGTGGAAAATGGGGGCTCCCGTGGTTGTACGTACTTTGCAGCGCGATCGATGGCGCGCAGCGGAATGATTAAGGATTGATCGCGACTCGGTGTTGCCACGCTGATAGCGGTACAATGCCCAGTCCATGGCGCTATCTAGCGCACCCCCAGGACAGGCGCCGTCGAAAATTGTAAAATTGAAATAAGTTGATTTTATTGTGATCTTCTGTGCCAGGCTCAGTTTTATATTTTTTCAAAGTTTATGCGGCCATCAGTCTTCGTCTTCTTGTCAAAATCCTTAGCCTGAACTAATCGCATATTTGACCGTCCCATAAAATTATTTTCAAATATGGCCTCTGAGCTCGACGTTAGTCAGAGGGTTTGGCATGGACGTTGTACATGACCGTGTAAGGCGAGTGTGGCGCAGAACATGGGTCGGTGACAGTAAACTGATATTGTGCTGAATTTGCTTGACCAAACGGCCCGATTTAAAGTGCAGGCAGATGTGAGCTCTTTTTTGTCAAAATATACACGAGTAGAGACGAAGTATGCAAAGTCTGTAGTGATGATTTGAATCAAGGACATGCTTGGCTTTTATTTTTGAATTTTCACCTTGAAATGAGTCGAATTCCCTGGCATCAACACACTGTCATGCAAGATAGCACGACATGCAAGATAGCACGACGCTCGTTAAAAGTGTCCTATTTATATATGGCGTCTCAAGATAGGGCATGGTCCTTTTATACTATGATGTAGGGCGGCGTGTATTCTCTGACTTTGCAACCTAGAGAGACACGCTACAATTTCCGTCTAATCAGAGAGGGATAAGAGAGCGCATAAGATAAACATCTACCACTAACACCAAACATAACCCATTTTCGAATTAACCCCCTCAACCAAAAATGAGGAAGCAATTCGGGAAACTCACACATTGAACAGTTTTAGTTATAATTTACGGTGAAAGTAATTCTATATTACTAGTCAATTTAATTAACATTAATTAAGGGTAAATTGTCTAGATCTTGTTAGCCAGCATCATCACCAAAGTCGTCCATAACCGTGGACACGGCTCATCGATAAGATTATACCCTGCAGGGGTGCACTATTATACCCATACTCGCATGATCAACTCAAGCAAGCATCAGGGCTTCTCAACACGACTTATTCCTTCACTACAGCAAGTCCAAGTGCCAACCATATGAGTTGTTACCCACGTCAGAAGTCCGGCCGAATCTCAATTGCGGACTCATTAGTTTGTGCCTACGCGCCATGCGGCTCAAACCACAGTAGGAACTGTCCGCTACGCGCGCACCACCCCTATATGACCCCTCGTATCCAGTAACCTCTCGTCGATCATCATCATCATGCACATGCATATGAGCGAATGGAAAACCCGAACTACTTGCGGCACATGGACGAGCTGAGGATCCGTTCAAAGTCGAGGGGGGCTCCATTGAGCCACCCACAAGTGGTTAGTGCGCTCAAAATTGGATCCGAGGACAAAATCTCAGTTCCTAGGTCGACACTGAGCAGAACAAAGCACCTCGCAAGGCCTTCCGCCTGGTGCCTTATCATTTAATTATAATACCCATATATAAGACAACATTTAATTAAGGTAGAATAATCTATCATACTAAGCAGATGAAACATAAGACCAACAGACGACTCGCACAAACAACTCTAAGCATGCGCTACGACTCGCAAGGCCAACAGATAAACATGCAACGGGTATTAGGTTGTGGGGATAAAGCTGTATGGGATGCAGGATAAACATGTGATGGGATCGCAGTTCAAGAATCGATAACTAGGGTAGCAGAGATCAACGGCAGGAATGAAAGATAATGTATAGGTAAACAAGCAAACTTTGCTTGCCTGGAATCCCGCATGGAAGCAGATCTTGTCGTTGCTCACACATCTCAACGTCTTATCCACGAAGAAGCAACAAACACTGGAAGCGCAAAAGATGCATTTTATAACTACGGCAAAAGATCCAGCATGATCATGGGACAGATGAATGACATGGCAAGATGCAATGCGCGATGCACTTAATCCAAATTAAGCGGAACCGGGATTCCGACAATTAATATTTAGGTGCAAGTTATTTATTTACCCGCAATATTAAATGTTGGTTAGCATGGCAACACATGGCATGGGTGGTCTAATTAAATTAAATGGAATAGGGCATTATATATTTATTACCCCACACATTCCATATTGAATTATTTAGGTGATTTGCTACACCACCAAACCCAAGAGATGCAACACATGCAAGTATGATGCGACATGCTCAAGATAGATGATATTTAATAAAATAGGTATAGGGTTAGGGTTTGGGTTCGCACGTTGGATCGGGAGAGATAGGGTCCGAAACCGACGTCTTCGGTCCGTAGAGAAAGTAGTCGTCGTCGTGGAAGTAGTCGTCGCGGAACCGGGGTGTCGTCGTTTGTCGGTGTCGTGGAAGTGGTCGAGTAGTCGTCCCGGGGGTTGTTGTTCGGAGCACCGGCTTCAGGGTCGGTGGCGCACTTGTCACATCCAGTCTTCGGGCCATGGCAACGGTTTCAAGTCACGCACGAAGGCGGCCACACACATGAGGCGACATGGAAAGATGGTGGAAGATCTCGTCGATGGGTCATGAAGATGGACTCTGGGGTCGGCGGCACGAGGGCACCTCGTGTGGGAATTTCAACGAACACGTGCGGTGCGCCAAGGACGGATGGGGATGGCGCCGGCGAGCGGCGCGGGCAGAGGCACGCGACACGTCGGCGTGGGGCGCGACGAGGAGGCGTGCGGGGCAGCGCGGCCGGACGGACGGAGCGCGGCGGCGGCCGATGCGGGAGGCGGCGGCTGCGGCCGGAGGAGGAGGAGCGCGGGTGGCGGTTGACGGTGGCGGCGCGGCGTGCGGGATGGCCAGAGGCGCGGCGCGCGGCGACGTGTAGGAGCAGGGGGCGGCGAGGCGCGGGCGGAGCAGGCCGAGGGCGCGGGGGGACGGCCGGCGACGGGAGGAGCAGGGGCGGCGCGGCGGGGGGAGGCGGCCGGCGGACGGGGAGGCTTCGGGAGGAGGAGGACGGAGGCGCGGCGGCGCAAGGCGGCGGCGGCGCGCAGCGCGGAGGTGCGGCGTGCGTGCGGCCGGAGCGGGCGGCGGCGCTCGGGGGCAGGCGAGGTGGCGTGGGGGGCGCGGCGGCGGCGCTCGGCCTGCGGCCGGAGGCGGCGTGCGGGGCTCGTGCGGAGGCGACCGGGGCCGGTGCGGCGGCGCGGACGGGCCAGAGGCGCAGAGGCGGCTTGGGTGCTCGGGGGAGTCGGGAGGATCGGGGCTGGTTTTCCCGTGCGGGGAGAGAGAGGAAAGAGAAGAGAGAGAGAAAAGAAAAAAAAGGGAAAGAGAGAAAGGAGGGGGGGAAATGGAAAAAGAAGAGAGTGGAGGGGGGCGGCTGCAAAAATGCAGGGGGTGGAAAACAAGTTTCCAGGGGAAACCCTAGGGTTTGGGGTTAGATGGGCTTTTGGCTTTTTATTTCTCTCCCTTTTATTCTTTTCGGTTTTATATTTTTAAAACAAAATAGAAAACGAATTTGAAGACGAAACCTTTACAAAATATTTTTAGTTTTGCATAGACAATTTAATAAACTAGTTTTTAACATTTGCAAAAGATTTGAAAATAACACATTTTAATTAATTCGAAATGCATTTGAATTTAATTGTGGGAATTAAATTTAAATGCAACAATTAAATTAATGCGATGTAATGCAATGCTATATCGATGCAAAAAAAGAAAACACACAAAAAAACTAAAAGAGGATAAATCCCGGGGCGTTACACACTCGAGGCACCATATTCATTCAGCTCATAAACATCATTAGTGACATTAAAACCTCTGTGCATGACACTTAAAATTAGAGTTAAAATTAGACTATATTCATATTGTTCTAGGTTAATGCATCAAAAAGATTTGGTTAATCTATTTACACTGATTATTAAAATCCTAAATGTGTACTGATTGCAGGGAGGCTTCTTGATGAATTATGTTCTTTCAAGGTGAAATACACCTGGAAGTTTGTTGCATTTATTCCTGAGAACAATGCCTTACAAGGTGATATCATTACTCTCTTTTTTTATTTACAAGCCATCTGCATTGCTGCTCCAACATCTTATCCTTCGAACAATTACAAATTGGCATGTTGGATGTGGCTGCCGGGTCGTGCACGAGCGGCTGTCACGGAACACATGAGACTGCAGCGACAAAGATTGATTTTGTCTGATTATTCATTTTGTGGTACCACATACAAATTCCCGATAGACTCTGCACCATCATATACTCCAAGGACCAGTTGTCGTTCTCTTTGTTGCAAGAGAATGATCTTTTAATCTGACGATGGATGCAGGCTCTAGAGGGCTCCATGCCTCTACGTACGGTTGCATACGGTTGCAGGTTGTGGGTCAGGTTGTCTGTCTCGGGTCATCTCTTACTACCTCGACAACCGTCTCTGAGTTCACCAAGCCACAACCATGGTGGTGACCGTCTCTTCCTCGCCTAGATCCAATAAATACCTCAGTAACTCTCTATGATATGTTGTGCCGTGACGGTCGATGCGGAGAACAACATTGTTGCACACTGCCCTGTTGGTCTTGTTTGATGGTCTATAGTGTACTACTTTGTGCGCAACACATTTGCATCTTCGTCTTTTCATTGTACGATGGGTATTTTTAGCACACAGCTGAGAGATGCAAATAGTCGCAGTTGATATGTAGGTCGAGGCCGAGCGTCGATGCGGCCACAACGGTCGACTGAAGCCTCTACGTCAGCATTGAACCAAACATTGAAGTGAGTTCAGTTAACAATTCATCAAATTCTAACTCACTTTTGGTTACATATTTTATATTATTAAGTTGCAGGACTGAATTTAGATAGGGCTAGCAGGTGATCTCACCCTTTGATCATGTCAAGATAAATAGATAGATATAGCCGATACTGTTCTCACCCTTCCATCATGCAAAAATTAATATTCTTATGTTATGGATAATGTGATTTAATTTAGTGCAGCGAGGAACATCGAAGAGTTCATAATCACTGGCTTAGGTGTCAAGGTACTTAAGATTTCTATATATGATTGGTTC
The DNA here is from genome assembly GCA_026929855.1 of Poa annua. Lineage (NCBI taxonomy): Eukaryota > Viridiplantae > Streptophyta > Magnoliopsida > Poales > Poaceae > Poa > Poa annua. The sequence goes on from CM049430.1 coordinate 89,336,249, forward strand.
CTATTTTGACATGTTCATTTATTTCAAAATTTATTTTTCCATTTCTACTAGCTATTTTTCTTCCTTCCGAGGTCGGTCGGTGACATGAAAACACTGTAAATAAGAAACTTCTTGGGGATGCTATGGATTCGTAGCTGATTTACTATTTTGTTGTACATTTTGCTTATTAACATTTGGTAGAAATTGCAGTACAGTGTCCTTAACTACTCAAATATTATTTTCATCGCCATTGTCTTCATTTTGGTATTTTGGTTGCTTCACGAATTAGCACAACGTCACAATGTAGTTTATAGTTTATAGCATAAATTCAATATAGCAGATGCCATTAACCTCCTTGGTTTTCCATAGAATATATATTCAAAGTACAAATGTGTTGGCTCAAGAGCCATCAGAAGAGTTCACTTTTCAGTATTTGTATCGTTAAATTATAGGAATATATGATGTATTTGAATTATAAGATGAAATATCTGATTATGTGTCAAAGGTGCTATCAAGGATAATTAAGTAACCATCTTCCATATCAGACTGAAGGTACTGTATGATTATATTTACTCCCTCTTTGTTTATGATTTTGATTAAACCTGTAGATAAGCTAAACACCATTTGAATTAGCTGCGCGGTCAGCACTTAGGATTAGACTTCATGTAAGGTGAAGAATAAATTTTTTAATAATGATAAGCCTCCAAATCATATCAGTCACAATTTTCTTTGTACTATTTGTGGTTTGAAGATTTTCTATAAAATAACTAAAAAAAATAATGTACGTGTGCTCTCATTGGATGCATATCACAGAACATGCCTAGCATCAATATTTTAAATATTTCTACCATCGTTTGTCAGTTGTCACAATAAATGGATGTGTCAACGTGATATTTACGTCGACCATGCAGGTGAAGAGAGATAGCTTAGGCACATATTTTTAGTATTTGCATTGTGATCTTTTAAAACGTTTGTACCTGTAAATAATCAAAATATTTGACCAGTTTTATGATGAATCGGATAATATATGTTCCTTAGTCTCAGTTTCATAAGGTGTGAACTAAGTTGTCATCTTCATAACAGCTTGTTATACTCTCAGAATACTAGCTAATTCAAAGCCTTTCCCTAAGTGCAAAAGCCCTATTGATAAAAATCAGGGATGCACACACATTACACGCACACCTCCATGGGATATTGTCAGTCCTTTTTTATATTTTCTATGTTCTTTTTTATTCCATGAATCTCAATATAATATTTGTGTTCTTATAATGTAGGTTTTTGTCCTGGGTCATAGTCAAGGCATGGAGGATAGATGATTTTTTGGACTCTTTAACTGTTATGAGGCAGCATGACAAGGAGAGGTGTATTTATTCTTATCTGAAATATTAACTTTATTAGCAAGATGTATGAATTCAAGTTCTGCCTTATTCAATGTGGTTATGTGATGATATAAATCTGAAGCTAGAAGAGAAATGGAGAAGAACACCCTTGCGAAATTAACGATGGGCAGCCAATCAATCAGTAAGTTACTCATTGTAAAAAAGGTGGAATGTATAGAACATAACTCAGACACAATATGTACCTTTTCAAGTTAGTTATACTTCCAGCCAGGTTTCACCTTTTTTCTGTTTCAACATTGCGTTGTCCTTTTGTGGATAAATTATGTCACAAAATATGCTATGATCATTTGACAATAATGTTGTTACTTGTAGGATTTTTTTGCTTCTTGCTTTTAGTTGATGCAATCTTATGTTTAAAGTAAAGCTTCTTTCCACGTATATTTTCATCTATTCGGAAAAATATATTTACCTAATAGACGTGCGCGGCAGCACGCACCTACATGATCTAGTATACTACCAATGTAACAAATCCTATGTTTTTTTGGTGGATACAACAATCTACCAATACAAGTGTGAATATCTAATGACATTTTTTGGGGGTGAAATTTGGGTTTCTACAATTCGATCAAATACGAAGATTTTAATTGGGCAGGATGGAGGAGAATACCTTAAAAGATATAAGGCAAAACAAATCCACCAAAATAGGTCTCAGATCAGAGAGGTGGATTTGGGAGAGGGGACATTTTTTTCTCTAAAAACTGAAGAAAATGGTGTGGCTTCTGCAGGGGAGGGTGCGCCGGCTGTAGGCTGAATTCATCGGGTTTACTTTGTGTTAAAATTTCAGAAGTATCAGTTTTGTTATTATGCAGTAGCACAGGAAGTGAGGAGATCCACGACCACGGCCGGCTGCCAAAGGGTGCCGAAGGTAGCAGAGCCCGGCCACACGGATGAGGCTAGGGTACCAAGGTTGGGGTCTGCCTCGGAAATGCAACTACGCAACTATATGCGACCGCACTGTCTATCTGGAACGTCTATTTTAAATCCGACGGTTCGTGTGATATGTGTAAAAAGACCCTCCACTTAAATAAATTGACAAAACGATCCCCTTATATAAAGACCCTAACAACACACTAAACCAATATCCCCTTTGGTGAGATAATTTAACCAATAAAATTTAAGACAAAAAACAAAAAAAAAATTAACCAATAAAATGTAAACAAAACAATATATTTACATTTTTTTAGAAAATCTTGGTTAATTTGTTAATACAAAAATATGTTTGCATAAACACACATATCCAAATATACACTTATCCACAAACATACATATATCCAAAAAATTATGTTAATACATGCTAATGCAAAAAAAATTGTTTACATTTTCAGGAAATCTTTGTTAGTTTGTTAATACAAAAATATATTTCTATAAACACACATATCCACAAATGTTAATATAAAACGAAAAAATGAAATCATTTCCAAATATTCCCATATCCACATATTAATGGTAATGATGAAAAGTTAAGTTGATATCCATAATATTGATTAGGGTTTGATGCAAGAAACCTTTTAAAGGTGAGGGGGTTTGATGCAAAAAATAGCACGAATCGCAAAGCAAAATGTTTCGGGAACGTTCGGGTCTGCCTGCGTTTCATTTTCTCAACATCTTTGTGCATGGCATCCAACAGTTTTTCCCTGAAAGTGATGAGCAGTTTGGCTAAAAAGTAAAAACTATGTACTCTAAACATTCTTCTGGTGCAAAGATATAAACTCCTGCAAAGTAAATCCTGAAATTGGAACTGATAAAGAGGAAAAACAGTGCACAACAGTTTTGTGGGAATGCAAATACATGAACTGAAGCTGTGTGCAGTGTGCGAGCAGCCTAGCATTAGGATCCCTCTGATTAGCTGGTTTTTTTCATACATATGACAACTTCGGTACTGAAGCTGTGGCCAACTTCCTGTTGAAGAAGCAGGGAAATTTTCCATGAATGCAAAGGGCATCAGGTGTTGCACCTTCATGACATACAACTTCTAGGACACTCACTAGACATTTCAATTTTCAAGGACACCGACTAAACACTTGTAGGACACCGACCGACTAAACATGGACCATTAGAACACATATGAAATGATTAGGCGAATTAACCTATCTCCCGTTCTATCCATCCATGGCATGGACGAGGATAGAATGCAAGATAGATAGGTACCATGAGCGGCCGCCGACTAGCACTTCCATCTGCCGTAGCGGTGCACAAGGTGGCCCACAGCGTGCTCTGCCGACTCGCGGACACCGTCTCGCGGCGGCACAAAGCGCACCGGCAGAAACTCCTTGTGGCGGCCACAGGGGAAGCGGGACTCAGAGAAGCGCTCGACCAGCGAGTCGAGCCCCTACATGCAATAGGAATCCCAACCAAATTAAGCGGCGGCGAGCATTGATTATGGCGCATCACACGAAGCAAAGATGAAAGATCATCACCGAACCCGATCGATTAATTACCTGGACGCGCGCCTGCATCACGTTGCACACCTTCTTGGAGCCTGCAGCTTGCCAGCAGTGCCCGTGGAGATGAGCGTGGAGCCGCCGCGCCGCCTCCGCAGTGGTCATGTTGACGAAGGCGTAGCCCTTGTTGTATCCCGTCCTGAGCGAAAGACAAAATAAACACATCAAACAAGAGTCGGGGGAGGTCAAAAATATCTGATCGGACGAAAACCAAGAACCCTAATGAAAAGTTTCATATACTATGCTTGTACGGAAATTGGAAAGTGAAATCTCGGGAGGGGAAAGAAACAGCGTCCGTACTCGAAGTCGACCGGGACGTAGAGGAAATCATACTCCGACTTCACAGCGTTGCCGGCGAGGTTGGCGTTCTCCTCGGCGCAATGCTGGTCGAGGATAGCCATGAATCTCTTCTTCCTGCAACACAGTGTCCCAGATAAACTCGAACTTTAAGCACATGAGACAAGAACACGGACAATAATATCAAGCGAGCAAACAAGTACTAGTTCGTAAAGGATGAGAGGGCAAAGAACTACTAGTATTACATGAAACAGTTGGGAATATTACGAATCATCAGACTCGTGATACACCCACTAGGATTGAAAGGAAGCCGCGGCCGCCGTCGGGGGAGCACTTTGCTGCCAAGAGATGTAAGCGGGCGGGTAGCTGGCTCCTTGCTCCAAGTAGCAAGGACGGAGCGTGGGGACGGCTCGTCCCGTACCTCATCCTTTGCGGCCACTTCGCCTCCGTCCTCGACGAGCTCGGTGATGCAGCAACGGGTCGCCAATGGCGGCGGCGTTGTACAGTAGTACACCGTCAGCGGCAGAGTTGGCAGGGGGTACCCGTATGCTGCCTGCAGCGGGAACGCGGGCACCCCCATTGTGGACACTCCACTGGTGCCGCAAGCAACAGGCCACCCGTACGTCGGCGGGAGCGGGTGTGGAGACGGTGGGTACAAGAACTGGGAGGCGAACAAACCAGGCATAGCGGCGGCCGGAGTAGGAGAGGGGTAGCATCCAGCGGGGAGGAGCGCCATTGGAAAGAAGGGCGAGGCTACGGGGTTCAGACGAGAGACAGCGGCCATTGCTTTCCTTTTTTCGCTTGATGAGGAATAGAAGTAGGGAGGCACTCTATGGTAGGAGAAGATAGCAGAGGGTGTTTATATAGGGTTCTGCTCCGGTGCTACGGTCTGCCAAATATTCTAAACTCGAACGGATGACAAATACGTATAGGCTGTGTAAAAACCAGTACGGCCCGTACGTATACAACATATGATGCGACGGTTATAGACATGACCCATATTACCGATCTCACGAAGCAGATTGCTCCATTTATGAGACGACCCGATTTAAAATTTTCCTTTTCAATTTCCGCAAGGGGTAGCACTGAAGCAATCCTCGTTTATATATACTATGGAGAAAGAAGAATCACCACGAAACAGGTTTTCAACCCGCTTTATAAATAAAATCACACGGCCAAACCGATACAAACTGATGAGCGTACCTCTTATAAATCATATCAAAATTTGAGAAAGAAAAGTATAAGGAGAACCAAACATGCTACCGAAGACATCATAGCGTGTAAAGGAGACTCCACGACGACAACGCGCCACCGTAGTCGAGAAAGATGGCCAAGGGTTTTTACCCGAAGTCCAAAAATGTCTAGGGTACCACAAAAGCGCCCCCAAGAGGGATATGGTACCCGCGGGTACCGTCGCCATTGGCGCCAAATCGTAGAACTTTTGCTCGGACCCTACCACCACGTCTGATAATCGTCGTGTCTGGCCACTAGACCACGATCTGGGAGCAAACAATGCTAAAGTGCCGCAAATACCAGGAACCCCCGCCGCCCGCTCCTTGTTGTCCAAACGACCAAAGAACTGACCACCACCACCGCCACGTCGTCCGCTGAATAGATGACCGTGTAGTCCACCTTCCAGGGCCGCTGCCCCGGCTTCCGCAACCTCAAACCGAGGAGCCACCAAGTCGCGAGGTCAACATGACGGTTAAGTGAGGCCTACGACGGATCACAGCCCTACAGGTCGACATCATAACCATGAGGAGAACTCTGTTCTCCACTGCCCCCGCCGCCTGGGGCGGTCGTTGACCGGACGCAGAAGCAGGATCGGTCAGGCCCAGATCAACACACCTAGCCAGATCAGGTGTGAGTAGCCCCCGCCACGCTGCAGCGCCACGGTGGCCCATGTCATCCTGCAGGAAGATTCGTGGATGTGAGCCGGTCGAGGCCCGCGAAACCCATATCGGTCCCAAGTGGCCCCACATCTGGGCCGAGCAGCACCTGCCATGGCCACATCTCGAGTTCACCGTGGCCGTCGTAGGAATTGTCCCCGCTGCCGTCACCGTCGAGCCCCACTGCCAGGGACGCCAGCCTCCATCGAGGGGCGCCACCATGGCCTTGAATGGCTAGTCGCCGTGAAGAAGTTGAGGCGCCACCCAGCCGCCGCCTGGATGCGCAACGGACGCAGTCCACCACACCGCCGCCGGAGCAGCCGCGCCGCCGCAGCCCTAGCAGACCACGGCGCCCGTGCCGATGCTCTCATCCCACACCAAGAGCCCCACACGAGGGAGAAGGAGGCGCCCTGTCGACAACCTCGTCCCGCACCAAGAGCCCCACGTGAGGGAGAAGGAGGCGCCCCGCCGCCGCCAGCGTCCGGCCTTCGGCCGACAACACCGTCCGGCGACGGCGAGGGTAGGGAAGGACCTGTGGGGAGAGCTAGAGGGTGGCGGCGCCTAGGGTTCCTCCGTCGCTCACGGGAGCGAACAGGGGGAACGAAGGGTCATCTGGTAGCTACTCTACAAGATCTCCGAGAAAGAAGAACCTAGAACGAAAGTATTGAGATCCGGTGCCTTGCCACAGCCAAGGCACATATGAACAGCGCGTACACTAGGCATGAACAGCGCATAGGTACAAAATTTATGTACTGTATAGTTCAGATCCTAGATTTTCCATCCAACGGCCCAAAGCTCAAGTCACTGCACTGTTTATTTGTGCCTTGTATACGGCAAGGCACCGGACCTCAATCCCCCAGCATGATATGATTATGATCTCGCTGCAGCATGTCACTACGGAGTACCAAATTTAACCGATGGATACAAAACTGTCAAGAAAGAAAGAAAGCACGTTCAGAGCTCCCGAGCCTATCTTTGTTAGCCCTGCAATGTCGATCGAGCCAAACATGTCAATGAAAACTTCTGCGGTTCTGCCTAGTGTGGTAAGTATACATGATGCAGGTTGCTTCGACAGAATGATTTCCAGAGTACGATTGGAGTTCCTGCAGCTGCAGCTAGACGCGCGGGAAACAAAACTTTGTTACGGTCGCTTGGGGCCAAGCAGAACCGGCCAAATCGAGGGCAAGACGGGGGTTTTCCTTTCTGCCGCAGCAGGGGCTTCATTAACTCTCTCGCAGTGCCATGATTGTTCCAGGCAAAGCTCGGTGCAGCAAGTTGCCTCAAGTGGATCAAGTTTTCATTTCCGAGGCAGGCGCTCACGAGGAAAAGCGCGATGCCTTTCTGCTTCGCTTCTTTTTGCAAGATCTCGGCTACACTCCTTTCTGGCTTCGATCACGTCGTAGATCACAGCATGCACGTCTAGTTGTAGATCGTGGAAAAGGATCGGCGTCGCATGCCTGCCTACCGTTGCAAGCCTATGCATGCATGCGGCATGCACGTCTAGCTAGTTGTTCCTGCGGTCAGATAAAGGGACAACACGCGCGGTAGACCAAGATCTGCAGCTGCGGTAGATTTGAGGTGTCGATCGGCCCCGGAATATCTGAAGCACGCGCCGCTCACCGCGCGCGTGGACGGGGAAGATTTTACTTCGCGCACGCGTGATCACGGGTCAAGACCTACGTCTACGTGCCTCCTAGCAAAACCTAGTTTTCGGTTCGCCTGAATCCCACACACGCAAATATTGCATGCATTGCGCGCGTACACATCGATCACCTGAGCTGCGCCTCTCGCAACTAAACCTTCTTTATAAAAAAAAGAACACTAAACTGAAAGCAATGCTTCCAAACATGAAGTTCAAAATTAAGCTCTCCTGCTTAAGCATGCTCATTAGTTCTTCCACCGTCACAATCTACATTATATTGGATCAAGTTAGTTCATCCATGAAAAAAGGAACCGTCTGTTGCTCCTTTCATTCGTCTCTCGAGAGAGAGCCCTAGGCGGCGTTTAGGTTTCCTCACCTAGTGTCGACGCCTCCATTGATCTACCCCACCTCGGTGGCCTTCGGATTATGGAGATACGGTGGATCTTGACCCTCCTCAGCAAGAGGGTTGTATTTTTTGGTTTTGTGTCAAGATTTACAGGAGCATCATTTTGATGGTTGCGACGACGTCTCTTTCAATATGGTCTCTCCGGCTTCAATCCCTTACTCAACGGTGATGTCTAGAAGCTTATGAGAGTGGTGTGTTTCTTAAAGATTTCTTCGAATGGTGGTGATCTTCGGGTCCTCAAGTAGTTTTATCGACGGTTCATCCTTCTTCCCCTTCGCGCGGGGTATGATCTTTTTTACCCGCTCAGCTATTTTCCATCCGCACCAGCAACGCCAAGCTAACTCTAAAAACGATGGCGATGTTACATCCTCAATATGGTTTTAAGATAGAAGACGAAATACAAAATTATTGTTGTGTTGTTTTAAGTGTTTCTTCTAACAATAGGTCCTTAAAATATATATATAAACTATTGTCTAACCTTCATTGCCTAAAAAGGAATTGCTCCCAAACATGAAATAAAAAACATAGTTAAAACATGTCCAGTATGTACAGTCAAAAGGGCAGTATAGGGCAAGAATGAAAACTCAAAACTCGTGAGCTGAACGTGTAGCTTGTGACTCATCTCAGCTCGGCTTGAACTCTTTGTCTAATGAGCCAAATCGAGTTTTAAGTATGAACTCGTTGCTAGACCAAGCTACTCATAAATAACTCGTAAGTAGCTCGCTAACTCGGTTAACATATTCTAAACGTTAAAACATGCTTGCATATGAAAAACTAAGTAATTTTCCTACTATTTTTAACTATAACAATGGTTGACCGTTTTACAATTTTACATCTTTAATCAGAAAGGTAGATTAAAGCTGAAACATATAACCTCTACACCATTATCAATTAAAAATATATTAATAGTTTGATATAAATATATAAAAATTCCGTATTTCTTATTTAAACGAGTTAAACAAGCTACTCACGGATTTACCGAGAGCCAAATTTCATTTTTCTAAAAAATTGATTTTACCTGAAAAAAAAATCGACTCGTCAGTTGGGCGATACTTCACGGGAACAAACATGAACCGGCCGAATTGACGGTGCTTCGTTTAGTGTCTGCCCCTGTTATGATTAGCACTCTGCCCCTGGCCTCCCCAGCACGGCTTCCTATGCCAAAATCTCTGGAGAAAATCTCTCGTGTCACCGTTTGTCTTGGGTGTTGTACCGTTGATGCGGATTCTAATACGGAGTAACTCGCTTCTTACCGCAGGGTCAATCTTTGATGCTTCTTCACACTTTTGTGTGCCTAGTCCCGTGTGTCAGTGTGCTAACGACTCAGGATATCACGAGGTAGGGCTCTAATGACAAGAGTATTGCGAGGTTTGCTCGTGCACACACGCGCGCGAAGAGAAGCGTTGCCGCAGGTGCGCCTCGACTGCTCGACATGGTGTCCCAGGCAATGGAGACAGCAAGTACTAGGACCGGATGTGATCGTGCCTGCACCCACAAGCGGTTCACCGGCCGCCGCTCCTCGAGAGACAACAGCGACAGCGATGCGTGCCGACGCACAGTTCCCGGTAGGATGAGTCTACCGTGTTTGTTTTTACGCGCGAGAAACAAATTTAAAATTTTAATGATGTAATCTAAACGGATATTGATCTTCTCTTTATCCGAACGATTCGTCTAGACCCATTATTATCGACCTAAATTTTATGTCGGTAACACCTAGAACCCTGAGGTGTGGACGAAAGGATGTCGAAGTGGGTGGTCATATAGACACACATTTTTTGCTTCCATATCCCATATTTCAATATGAATCTAAACAATATGTGTTATATATTATGTAACGGAGGGAGTGTCTTCATTCGAGATATATTTGGTGTACAGTTTAAAACATCACTCATGCCGAGTTGAACAACTCCTCTTATCCAGCTGCTTTCGGCATCGCCCCTGTCAAAAGTAGCTTTCGCCAACATCTCGACCGAACACGTGGGTACCGCTGAAACACCACTTTCATCACTACTAGTACTAAATCAAGATGCCTTCATCGCCATAACTGCTTTTTCACCTATTTCGGCATGTTGACAACACGCTATTGTCAGAATTGATTCAAACGCATGTTGTTATTAAATAAAATTATAATAATACTTTCTCCATTTATAAAAGAATATCTCAATTTTATCTAAATATGTATATATCTAGACATGTTTTAGTATGTATTCACTTTGTTTTTCAATATAAGATATTTTATCCTTCTTTTCATATTCATACATATCCACATATACCTAGAGGCATTTTAATGTTTTTGTTCACTCGTTCTAATATGAATTTAGTCGACATGTATAACACCTAAAACATCTAATGTTTTAAAACGGAGGAAATAGATACATATAAATTTAAACAAAGTTGAAAGATCCTTTCTTGAAACGAGGAGTATTGTTTAAAAACAATCCTTCATCCTTTCATGGACAGAGGAGTATTATTTAAAAACAATTCCCCAATTAGCCTCCTCCAAATTTCGTAACGTGCATTTGTCCCCCTATAAATAAAATTCCTGGTTCCGTTCCTGCTTATAAGAGACTTCATAATCACTTGTATTTATTTAAATAAATAGGGAAATCTTTTGACTCGTCAACAAAGGAAAAAATATAAAGCTTCATATTTCAGGTCGCACATTTCACTGCTTCAGCAAAGAGTGATGATAGGCCACTAATCCTTGTACCATTTATGTACAGGAGGCATTCAGGTTTGATTGTTTTTATTCAAGTAGCCAAGGCTTATGATATTATCATCCTTCTCGAGTTTGTGTTAGGTCTTTGGATATTGACGCGCTTTTCTGTGGGATGAATAACAGATGGAATCCCAAAAGAGAATTGAAATACAACACCGGCACACATTATTACTAAGTCAAGTTGTATGCAAAGAAAAAATCTAACGGAAAATCCCAAGTAGGTCCATACAAACGATACAATCTGTTGCTAAGTTCACAAAAAGTATCACTCAAGGAAAATGAAATAACTAGGTAAATTGCTATTCATCATGGCTGAATTTCCACTGATCGTTGTAAGAATCTTCCACAGGTAAGTTCCATCATCTCAACGAGCTGCTATGGTCAATCCAGGTCCAGATCAGCAGTCACTTCTCTTCACAAGCTTTGTATAAATGATGCGACCATCCCTTGCAGAATTACTCTCGGCAAGAGCAATTTGTACCATGTCCTAAAGACAGCAAAACAACAAACCAGTTAGGCACCTGTGCGAAACATCAAAAAGATGAACATCCGCCATCAAAAAGGAAACGTGGTTAATTTTTCCAACAGGTAAAAGCTACATCTTTATGCATAATACAGTCGCCGCAATCATTTTGGTAGATGCTCAATTCTCGCATCAGGCACTCAACGTTAAGCTTACAGTGATAACAGCTAACAACCCCAAAAAGTGCAGGTACATCGAATTGACATATACACCTTTCCTATTATTTCCACTGCGATCTTACAATTATTTTCTTATTATAACTAACCAAGGGTGTGGGCCGTGTGGCCGGACAAGATCAAACTAAACTGTCTACCTCCAGCGGACAAACAAATATCCGCGTTGACCTGAGAATAGAACTACTACATGGTATATACGCCCCTTTATATCTTTCAAGATCTCAAGGCAACTAATATGTGCAGGAGGTGGCAAATGTAACAGTGGGTGAAACTTCAAAAGACCACTTTGGAATGGATAAAACCATGACAAAACAGTACGTAATCCAACATACAAATGGTAGTAACTGACCTTCACATCCCTATTGGATAAAAACTTCCCCAAGTTGTGAAGGATGCACCTTAAATCATCCACCTGCGTTTGTAAAAATAAATAAGCATAATGAAACCTCACGTACCTAATTGAGGAATCACTCTCAAAAAGAACGATGGTGCTGCTTGTAAGAATGGCATTGCTTGTAACACTACCTTTACATAACCAACTCTGTTTTGGTCGAAGTACCTAAAAGCCTAAGACAGGGGAAAGAAGATCATATGTTAGCAATAAACTGGGATGAGTGTAACAGACAGAGTTTTAGCTTTTGTGGCGACTCATTTAATCTCTAAATATATAGCTGCAAAAGGTACCTGTAACAGGTCCTTATCAACCACCTCCTGTTTTGCTGAATCTCCTTTCTGTGACACGGATGTCTTTGCCTCCTTACCAACTGACTGCTCTACAACTTCTTTCACATCTCCTTTCTCTGCTACAGACTGCTTGTCCTGCCCTGAAGCAGATCTTTCATCAATGTTCTCCAATTTAAGATTCTCTGTTGTCCTGTTTCCATCATCTTTTGCAGTTACTTCTTCTGACTTGGTTTCTTTTTCATTTGACTTATCCTCATTCTGCAGAAGAGGAAAATGAAGTGCCACAGGCACGGTTTAAGCACAATTAGTTTCACAGCACCTAGAACGTTAAATAAAACTCCAAGTTACATGTGATGAACAAGGGGAAATTTCATTCCACTAGTACCCTGGTGGTAAATAGGTGCTGTTTTGTACATGCGCAACCTCCAGCATATAAATTTAATAACATAAACATTAATAGAATTGTAGAAAATTGTAATACTATAAAATATTTTCATGACAGCTCATATGGTACCGCTTTCACTTGATAAATCTCAATATTCAAATATATCATGAGCATAGTTAGAGAAGTTTGTTTGCACTCTTTCCAGAACAGAGATAGTATTTTGTAAGCTCTCGGACATAATTCAAATGTACAACTAGCCATTAGCCTCAAAAAGTGAGCTCATGGTAAGGTGGTGCTGATATCCATTCAATTTAGCTGAAACTAATTGGATATGAAGCCTTTCCTCTTTTGAACCTCGCCATTAACGTTAAAGCTATGCCATCCTAAGGTGCTACTAAATGGAAGGATCTTATCAACGTCCATGAATGCGAAATCATAGATCGAACTGCTGAATTGGCAAAATTCGGTGCTGTCATAGTATCCGCTAAGTTCACAGGCAGGAGATAAGCGGACTCGAACCGCTGACATCCGCCACAGGGTAAACCACCCCCGACAATATACAATACAACAGTAGCAATCATGAATAAAAAAGCCCCTAGTTTAACGAGTTCACTGCTTTTCCCAGGCGGGAGAAGGGCAACTACTTATTGATTGATCGCCTTTAGAGAGCTATACTTCCAAATTCTGAAAGAAGTTAACAGAAAAGTGAAAACTACTGGAAACGCCTAAATAAATTTCACAAGAATACACGATATGGACAATGGATAGCAAACCGACAAGCATTCATACTGTTATGAAGGAGACGACCATATTATAATACAGAGAGTTGTTGGCAGTTTTTTTTAAGGAATAGTCGGCAGTTGTGTATATTAGACAACTGATGAGAATAATACTGGTGAAAAGGGTACGGAGAATATAACCTGTGCTTCTGCTAGCTCTTCTTCTGCAGTAACGTCATCCATGTCCTCGTCTCCTTCATCCATTTCTACTTCTTCAGGGTCTTCTTCATATTCAGGATCCTCTTCAGGATCCTCATCCTCCATTGTCTCATCAGCTTTAGGTTCATCGAGGGCAGCTGCTGTATGGTCCGTGCCAATCTTTTCCTCTGTCTCTTTTATCAGTTCGTCATGGGCAACTGCTGGGTGATCTATACTCATCTTCTCCTCACCCTCTTTTATCGGTTCCTCATGGGCAGCTAATGAATTGTCTGTAATTATCTTTTCTCCACCCTCTTTTCCTATTTCATCATTTTTACCAGTATTATTCTCATCAGTTGTCTTGATTCGTTTCTCTGTGGATTTCTTGTCTTCCTTCTTTAGGTCTTCCTCTCTTTGGCGCTTACGTTGATTCCTCTTCACAACATACTGCCTGTAAAGTTTCTGTGAAGACAAAAAAACTAAATTAATAAACTGAAAACATATAAGTGCCAAAACCTACAAGATGTGACATATGCTTTCATCACGAAGCAACGAATTCTATGATTTACTAAGCTTCACTAAATCAATGGAAAGATAAGAATTACCATGACCTATGAAGCATAGACAGAGCTCAACGAATTTACCTCGAGAAAAGACAATATCACACAACCCATCCTGTACTGAAGCATTTCACTGAATGATTCAGCAAACAAAGAAAGCTGAAAAGAAAACAGAACAGATCAATCATCAATTTCAAAGCCACATGAACATCAACGTGAAAACATAAATAATTAAGAAATTCAAGTAACATAAACATCACCATGAAAACAGAATTAATTAAGAAATTTCATTGAAGAGCAACCAAATAAAGTAGCAATGCAAACTACAAAGCACACGGTAGCAATCCCCTTGTAATGACAAATAGAAAATTAGCGAATAATTACAAAAGCCAGAGCAGAATATGGACCTCAAATACTGACTCCTCTACATCATTGGCGGTGTAGTCCAGGAGACCATCCAATGAAAGGGAAGTTGAACGGAGCTGCAAATAAAGATCATTCAGTAAAATCTCATGGGCAACTTATAAGACCATGCTTATATTGGTGTAGTATTTATATGACATAAAAGATGAACATATAGCACAATAAAATACTTTATAGTCTTTGCTCTTTTTGGCCTGAAGAATAAATCCTGGATGTTTCGGAGGTTCATCAGACTTCTTCTTTTCTTTACTGTCATTGGTTGACTTTGCCCTTGAGTCCGTTGTTTGGTCTTTATCCTTCTTATCATTGTCATCCTTTTTCTTGTCATTCTTTTCATTTTTTACATCAACTTTTGAATCTTTTTGGTCCACAGCTTGCTGTTGGTTAACCGTATCAATACTTGACTTCTGTTTATCAGTTAATATGTGTCCCTTTATCTCCAGATCCTGCTCTTTCTTCTGATTTGTGGTATCTTCACAAGGACCTTTCAACCCTTCTTCTTTCTTCTGATTTGAGATATCTTCAGCAGGAGTATTCAATCCTTCGTCCTGCTTAGTCTGTGAATTCCCAGCATCAGTGAGGTCTTCATTATTCTTCTCCGGTTTAACTTCCACTTCTTGTTTACTTGTTTCAGCAGGTGCAGCAATGGCAGTTGACTCGGATGCTGAAGCAGCAACTTTTCTTTTAAGAACCCTTCGAATTACCTTCTTCTTCCCAGTTTTCTTGGCCTCAGGCTGCTGACTGATGCCAGCTCCCCCCTGCTCTTTCGTGACATCCTCACTCTTCTGTTCAATGTGCTTTTCTGCAGTTATGCCCGCAGTTTCTGCTACAGCATTCTTGTCAACCTGAGGCGATTTATCAACTGAAGCCTCGCCAGTTGGCTTTTTTCGAACAACTTTCACAATTTTTTTTATTATTTTCTTTTTCATGGGCTTCTTATCCTCAGTAGCATGGTCAGCAGTAGCATCTCCAGAAGTGTTTGCTTCAACAACTCCCACCATCTTCTCAACTTGCTCCCCAACTTTATCAAGATTCTCCCCATCATTACCAGCAAGATTGGCGTCTCCATCTTGGCTCTGCTGTTCAATATCAACATCAACTTTCTCAATTTTGGCAGCAACATCACCCTCCTGTAAGTGATCGTCATTTGTACTTTTTGCCTCGCTTGGCTCCCCTAATATTTTGACAAATAATTAAGGATTATTTATTTGTGCATCATCAGACAAGGAAAAGGTAATAAAATGATTGTGGGCATCTTTCACACCTTGCTTCTGTTCCTTTGGATCATCTGGGTTCTAAGAAGTAACAAAGTCAGAACTGTTAGTGCTGCTGATTCAGTAGAAAACAAAGTAGTTATAATAGTAACCACAAACTACCTTCTCTTTCTTTATAATCAGCTGCTCCCTTTCCATCTTTGCTTTTCGGTATGCAATCCAATTGTTCTTCCATATATCTACTGAAGGCACACAATCCGACAGGTTTGGCACAAACAGTACAGTAATTTCTTTGTGACTAAACAGTCCATCGTTGCCAACTCTGTTGTAATGTACCTGCAGTAATACACGTCTTACAGACATCAGCAATAATATTTCATAGAACAAGTAATGTAAAACAGAAGGGACTTAATTATTGGGGTAAAAGTTATCTTCTTATCCCATGGAAGAGCTAACGTGTCAGCTATAAGTACGGTTCGATGTCACGTTTGTAACTGGTCAGTACCGGTCACAAAGTCTGACATTCCAACAGTTAGCAAAAAAAACTTAAGAAATATTTAGATGAGGGGCCAAGGGGAGATTTTAAAGCATAAATAGTTTAGAAAATATCAAACAAATTACCAAGAAGCTAAATTATCGAAGAAGAGCCAATCCAGCAACCAGGAGGGGGGCTAGTTCTTTTACCAGTAGCAGTTTTTTGGGGGCGTGATGGACTGGAATACATAGTTTACCTAACAGTGTTTTGGATTTAAAAAACAGAACCATAACAATAAATTTGGTGGGACCACAACCAAGTAAATAGGAACAGATGTGGTTTGCATTTTTTTCAGAAGAACATCCAGTAATGACCACTTAAACAAAAAGAATTGAATGGAAGGATGCTGTTTTTCCTTCAAAAGAAGAACACATTCAACAACTATAGTTCCAAGCTGGTGTTGAGAGATAGATTCAGATGTTACCTCGAGGAAACGATTCCAATTAGTACAATTAGAGAGATCAACTTGAACCAGGTCTTTCACATGTCTGTCCAAGAAGTAGAGTCAGTAGAGTTGCAAGTCATCCATGGTACAATACTTGATGAAGGCATACCTTATAGCGGTTTGAATCAAGCAAGAACCATCAACCAATGGATCTCCACCATCAAGCGCTGCATTCCAAGGGCCGCCGATAGCAAGAAGTGAACGGTCCTTCTTGAATACAGCAAATTTTAAGATATTGTTCAAGTGCACCACTCGTTCCTCAGTACTTCTCATCGACGTTATGTCAGCAAAGGCACCATTGCTCATACCGCTCATCAGAAGGACCTAAGCACAGAAGGAAATCATTTAGCAAAGTTTAAATTACTTTATAACATGCAGATAGCATAACTGATACATGACCTTACATGTAAGCACAGCCAGAAATCATTTCACAATGTTTAGAGTTACTCTATGAGGGACAGACAGCATAACTGAAGTGCTTATATGTCTAAAGACTCAAACAACGTAGGATGCTCCTTTTCCTTTTAATGCTTTGAATTACTTCAAAGTACAAGAGTCAAAAAAACATGTCAATGTCTATCAGTTGCAAGACTTGTAATCTTTCACAATGCTGGACAAGTAAATACTCAACCATGGCATCAATACCAGGTAACTTTTATCCACAGTTACCACCAAAGAAGATAAGGCAAAGAGTAGCTGTCGGTACTCTGATCCTAGCACAGCACTGGACTACATGGAAACCTAGAAATCATACAAATGCAACATTTTTGACATATGCGAGATAAAATTGTACTAGCAGGATATTATTTTTTGGGATGTCTCCATGTCATAATGCGATGGAAACATATTTTCTAACTGAAACTTATCCTACCAAAATATTTCACTCAAGTGGCATGCATGACCCAGGGGAAGACCATCAGGGCACCCCTGGATAGCACAAGCATAACTTGCATTTTGTGTACTTGCAAGCAAAATTTTCAACAAACATGAGTATTAATGCCTAAAACAATATACCACACTTTCTAAAATCATTGATATATACCATGATAACAACACAACTCACCCTATGTTACATATCTTGTGCTAAAACATCTTATATTTTGATACGGAGGGAGTACAACTTAACTTCACACATGGTATAGTTCGTACACCATGTGTAACTAAATATACCATGCACAACAACCCTAGTCACTCAAATTAATACTCCCTCTACTCAAAACAAAACTTAAAATTACTCATAAATTAAAACAAACACAACACTATAGACAAGCACCTTTGCGTTCCAAATGGTTTCTGGAGTCTTTGTGCTTGATATTTCCACAGAAGAGACCAGTGCACTTTCATCAGTCTTATCATCCTCTTCACATATGGCATGCTCCAGACTGTTTTATAGCAATGACAGCAACATAGTAAGAAAACATACCCCATTAACAGGAAGTGCAAAAACATGTAGCAAGAAACCTATAAGAACAGTACATAAATACACTTATGAAATCCCAATAAAAAGTACCTCACTGGGGTGTGCAGAGAAAGATTTAGGCTTTCTTTAGACCAATTCAAGACAATCTACAAAACAAGCAAATCACAATAAAGCAAGCAAATGAATAAGAACAATGTATGATGACATTGTTCCATATTGACTTCTCAACTTTTGACAAGCAACGATCAGGAATAGAACATCAAACCTTAGAAAAATCTGGAATAACAGATAGCCTAGGATATCTTTTAGTCAAAGATAAACAGTCTCTCTCATTATCCACCAAGCGAAATGGCAAAACCTGAAAAACAGCCAATTAGCATAGAGTTCCTGTTGGGCGTCAAACTAAAGCTACTGCATAATTTAACACACTAAAATGAGATTTGCATATAAAGGATGGAAAAGTTAAAACAACTTCATGATTGCTCAATCGTTTCCATTCTGGTGCAATCTATGCTTAAGATGTGAATGGTCTTCAAGTTTCCATATGAGAATAATAAGGCACCAGAGATCTCCAGGCAAGTGGCAACAGAAAGAGAAAATGGCTAGAAAGGCAAAAACAAGGATTGGTGTAGATGGATGAATAAGTGGAACCCAGAATCTCTCTGATATTAATTCTGAGTTTGGAAGTATACCAAGGATGGACAAGAGTCAAGGAAGACCAGAGTGCATCAGGGAGGCATGTAAAGAATTAATATTATCAATTGATTTTTGCAAGAACACTGTGACAAACACAACTGTTCGTTTACCTTGCATATATATTCTCTCTTTATTTCTTTAATAGGTGAACGATGCCTTCAGGACAACAAACGAAAGCGTTAGTTTAAAAGGCTGCAAAGACGAAGCAGCAACCTACTGTATCCACAAAGCTAGAGAACATAGAGACACCTATGCACAGCATCACGTCGAGGTGACAGTCGCCGCAAAGGCTTCTCAGACCTAACAGAAGAAGAACGCCGTCGATCACCAGGGGTTCTTGGTGGAGTGCGCTCTCGCCTTGAATCAGCTACATGCTTCTTGTTCCGCTCCCTCTCCTTCTCGCGGCGGTCACGGAGACGTTCTCTTTCACGGTCCCTTTCACGCTCCCGCTCCCTTTCTCTTTCACGTTCCCTTAGTAGTCTTTCACGGTCCCTTTCCCTTTCACGCTCTCTTTCTCTTTCACGGTCTCTTTCTCTTTCACGGTCTCGAAGGTCTCGCAAGTCCCGCTCACGCTCCCGTTCAAGCTCTTTTTCCCTTTCCATCAACAGATCCCTTCGACGTTGCTCATCCCTTAGCTCCAGTTCATGACGATAACCAGCCCGGTCAATTGCGCGTTCATCAACCATGGATATGCCTGGACGTGCACGGGGTAAGATGCTGTCACGGTAATCAGATTCTGAAGATGAATGGAGAAGGCCTTTCCCCAAGGCATAGTCACGTCCAGGGGGGAGACTCGTCCCATAGCCGCTGCCGGACGATCCTTGCCCGTATCCAAGGCTATCAATGTTTGTCCTAGGAGCTCCTCCCAACAATGAAGATGTCTGTTGCCCTCCATATGGAACATTCCCAAGGATGGACAGATTGCGATGATCAGCTTCAGCCCTTCCATATGTACCAAGCTCCTGAGGTTCTTGATGGATTGGAGCGGACCTTCCTGCAAAGTAATCGGCTTGTCTGCCAGAAATGCATACTTTACTCAGTGCATGTGCTATGTTTTGTTGCAGTGATAAACGCTCAAAGGATCAGTACTGACATAGTTTTCCAAGAGTGCCAGTGAGATACAAAAGTAACAAACAAAACTAAGCCCTAACAGGAGATGTTTGGAACATGCACATAGTCGTCCATTAGATGTGGTTTTTAGAGTAAGAGCTACCATATGGACCAAAAACTTGAAATAGTTAACCTATATGAGCTGACTGTCAGTCAACGTACCTCATATCAGACACAGGTGGTAACTGAGCTTTCAGGAGTGGCTGATGGCGCATTGCTGAACCCTAAAAATATAACAGAATGGAACTGATTATAAGCTATCACAGAGAGCATTAATATGGGACAGAACATAGTTTTGTAAGGAAAGCAAACTCTACCTGCTCCACACGGTCATGAATCTGTGGTAAAAAAAAAGTTGGTCATACAAATGAGACTATTAAATAGATAAAGGAAAAGGGCCAAAAAAGTGAGCACACGTGATAGACCTGATGGCCTGCAGGTAAATGATCAGGATATCTTCTATCCAAATCAGTAAGGCCATCTCTCCTGCCGAGATTAGCTGAGTGCTCGCCATATATTCTTCTCTCTGATGTGTAATCAGTACCGTACTGGTCTAGCTTCTGTGCATATCCACGCACAGCCATATAGTCATCGTTTGGTCTTGCCAAGCTGGACCCTGTAGGTCCAGATGAGAACTTGGATGACTGAGAGAGTGAAGTTGGATGAGTTGTCAGGCTAGAATCCGGACCTTTGCCACCAAGTCCACCAACCTGAAAAAAGTATTAACTGGATATTCAATCACGTATCATGTAAAAAAACTCATGAAGCAGCTGCGGCACATCTGCACTTGGAACTAAAAAGTATGTGCGCTTCTTTAACCTACACGAGTGTGTTTATAGTTTCCCCAAATCATTTGATTCCTTCATCAACAGATAAGATATTGAGATAGTACATGACTACCCATACAATGTTATAGTGGAGTAGCCACAAATCATTCTATCACGTAAGCCAAGGTATCACTTAATCCTGTTTCTGGTTTGAGATATTGCTAGGGCACCGAGTCACTTAGCATAACAAACTTACATGAATATCCATTCCTTAGCAAAAAAGAGGTCCAATGGTGTTGTGAAATTCTGAATAATGAAATGCTCTAAATTTCTTGTTTTCAAAATATTGAATATGGCATGCCTGTTACAAGTTCAGTTAATCAGTTTGATAGCCCATTAATGTAAATGTAATTATAATTGGTTGAATCTATTATATTCTGTTGTTAATGAGTTCAAGAGCAGCATTCACATAAATGTAATGATAATTAGTGGGTCCAATTATATCCACCATATTTTTATTTCCGAGACAAAAAGCTTCACTTTTTTATGTAAGACACTGATAACTGTTTAGAGAGTAGAGACGGAATTGGGCACTATGACACTGTATGTAAGAAGTAACACAGAATCAGTCCATTGTTCCGATGTGCGGAGTTGGGAAAACAGAAATACATCCAGTTTGCAAAACCCTCAGAAGTCACTAATCACTAACACCACAGCAACAGTTCTGGCATGATCAGACATATGCACGGGGAGGACGAAGTGTGTCTGGGTGTCACGGGAGGGAGGAAGTGTGTCTGGGTGTGTGTGTGTGGGTGGGGGGGGTGGGTGGGGGGGGGTGGGGGGGGACTGAAGCCATAAGTATCTGAGCTGGTGACAATCCATTCAAACTCACCAGGTCTACCTCTCAAGTTGGCAAGAAATTAATTACCCCAGTTATCATACATCCTATGTGCAGACATGTATCATGAGCTTTGGACTAATTTTTTAGATGGATGTATATTTTAAAATATTTGGCATAAAGTTAGTGCAGCCTCTCTGCATTGCACTGTGCAGGGGTAAGGCTTGCGTCGAATAATCATTCCCCAGACACTACCTGGTCAGGGACTTTGATGACACAAGCATTTAAACAACTCAAGCAATGCAACAAAGGAACTTCAGTAGCAGAGCGCGAGCATTTAGCTAGATTCAGAGGAATATTCTGGTGCGGTAGCATCAGTCACTCAAAACTCGCATATGAGCTAAATATTAGACAATAGACATAGGAATTGTAATATTCCAGCTTAGTACTTTTCTTTCAGAGACTGCAGCTTATCATGAGTGTATAGTCTGATTCCCAATTCCTATAGTAGATATTTTTGGACTCCTTTTTAGTTCACTCTAATATAATCAGTGGCCTCTTAAACCTTCCATAACAATGTAGGAGCTATTCCAGAATTCCATATACTAATGTCTCTTCGTGTTGATAATAAGGTAAAAGGATAAACTAAGAATTTCCAGGCCCGGGAGTATTCCTTACTGCTACTTGGGTTTAGCCAACAACATTTAGATAAATCAATTTGAGCTGGAACCAATAATCCTGCCCAGTCTCCTTGGCACGGTGAAACCTAGTGCTTTCTTCCATCTCAGATGTCCTTGTGATACATTAGATTTACGACAGCACGAAGTTGTGCAGTTCTAGTACCTTTTTTTGCCAAAGGCATTGAACTGGCAGCTGATAACCTTCATCTATTTACATAGATCACATAAACGACAACGAGCAGATCAGCTTGTGCAGGTAAGAGTAATGAACCGCATAATAAGGATGCTACTATATATATTGCATAGCGAGACCAATTTTGAAAAATTGCTGACCAACTACAGTTAGTTAACCACCTGCTGTGTGCCATACACGGACGCGTAAGGCCCTCCATACTGTCCAGCAGCGCCCTGTCCGGCACGAGCACCTGCCGCGGCCGAGGCCCCAAATCCGCCACTACCAGGCTGCACACAAAAAAGGGGACGAGAGAGCGCAGGGTTTTGCGCACAAACACGATGAGAAGCTGCCACAACACATCCGTATAAAATAACCAGGCGGACACCAGATCAGGGAGAATTTCTAGATGACTTACGAGTTGGCCGGCGTAGGATTGCTGCCCGCCGTACGGCGGCTGCTGCCCGTAGGGGTTGGGCCCCTTGGGCGGAAACATGGCGGATGGGCCCGCCTAGGGTTTCCTGCGTGCGCGGGGTCGCAGGAGCCGACCGGAACCTTCCAAACCCCAGCAAGACCCTGTGAGACAAACCCTAGAGATCAGACCGTGAAGAGGAGCCGTGGGTGGAGTCGCGAGATTTGTGCTCGCGCCGTGTGCTAGGGCTTACCTGTGGGGTTGAAGAGGGGGGCGGGGGGGGGGGGGGGGGGGGAGGATGCGGCGGCGTTGGAGGGGAACGAGCTCCCGCTCGGAGAGCTCGGGAGAGCGGCAGTGGGGAGTTCCGGTGGAGGAGGTGCGAGTGGCGGCGGCGGCGGCGGCAAGGTGGGACTCCGTAGGAGCGGGTTGCCTTGGCTCGCCCTATTTATCTAGGGGTTTCGGACCGAACGAGAAGTGTCCATTTCTGGAGACTCGTCCCCCCATGTATAGATCAGTTCATCAGTAATTCAGTAGTCAGTACTCCTAGCCCTAGGCATACGGTTCCGAAAACAGGTTCCTTATCCGCGATAAAGAAAACGAAATAAACATCCATTCAAGTCCAGAAAAAAATGTATTCATTTTTTTAAAAGCCAACCAATCTATTAATCATCGACAGTGGTACGAAGAAATCTAAAAATAATAACCACCTAGTGACGACTATAAACATTGAAGCGAGTTGAAAGTGTGTCGATGTCCTCACCCCTCCCGTACCGGAGCCGGGTAAATCTTTTCTTAGTAAAGCTTGATGTGGTACAGTGATGAGGCGTGCTAAGGTCTCGAGAGACCAGCGCAGAGGGTATCAGAGTAGTAACCATCATGATGAGAACCATAGATTAGGGTCGGGAAGAGTCGAACCTGCAACCACATGGACAAACACGAAAATGGACTGGATCTGAGTGGATCCGCCGGACACATGCCTCCACACGCCCTTGTAGGTGCTAGACACACCACCGCAGCGAGGATAGGACGGAGAGCCTTGTTTTGACTTCAAGAAGTAGTTGATGCCTCGCATCTTGAAGAAGGCATCGGAAAAACTAAACAAATGACGGAAACCCTCCCGTTGACGCAGCCACGCCTCCAAGGACAAAGGCCCTAAGGCCACCGGAGACGGAGCGAACCAGCGATGTTGCCGACGAGGGCAAAGGACAAACCGAAAAGAAGTTTGGAGAAAATAAAAACCATGTGACTTAAAAGGCTTGAGTGTGAACTATTTGAATTAACACGTTTACCATGCTTAACTAGTTTGATCAATGGGAGAAAAGCATCAACAAACCTTTTTAAAAAATTACGTACACATTCTAGTTATGAGGTCCACAGATAAATTTTCATCCTACAAACACAAGTTTGAGGGTACCGGAAACTGGTTTTAAGGTTCAGCATTTTAAGGGACCTGCTACATATGCGAAAATCCCTTTAGGCTCCCGAGGTCCAGTGCTCTCTTTACGGAAAAAATCAAAAATCATATTTACAAGTTTCAAAAATCTAGAAACAAATGTTGGATGTAGTAAATGATGTATCCTGTAAGCATGAAAAAAAACAATGATATAGTGTTTTATCTTTAATTAGGTTATAAAAAAACATTCATTGTTCATTATAATCAGTGCCATACTTTTTTATTTTTGTGTATCTCACAATAGAAAGTACTTTAAAGTGAGATTTAGCATGTTTGTGGGATACATTATTGTAGACCGCTATAACATTTTCAGTTTTTTTTAACTTATAAATGGCAGTTTCAATCTTTTTAAATAAAGAGATGGAGCGCAAAGCCAAAAAGCCCTACTCCTTACGGTATCTATGAATTGTGAATTTGTGATGTGTGATTCGACTACGAAAACATATGGGCTGAATGTAGTAAGGCCTTGGATTTAGCATAGCCTAATGATAAGTCTAAGAAAATTAAAGCGTAACGCCTGGATCCAAACACATATAGGCCTCTTTGGCTTAAGAGAAGTTGAATATTTTCAGATATTTTAGTTACTTTTTACAAATTATATGGGATTAAATCCTTATAATTGTCATTCTTTTTCATGTTGCCATGATGACTATTTTCATTTCATCGCGTATCATAATCTATATTTCTCCTCTTCTGACATGGCATGCTGACTACAATTCAAGATGGTACAATCACCACAGCAGTGTGTAACATGTGTTTTTATTACTATAACATGCACCCTTCATGCGCTAGATGAGTAAGAAAGTTTTGCTGAGGTATGTACTCCGGTACTCGTCTCAGTACCACTCGAGCACCGGTAGGCACATCATGCACTCATTTCAGCATCTGACCAAGAATCTCTGCCACCATGTCATTTCATGTTGCTATGTCAGAATCCTAAGCTAAAAGAGGGGATATTTCGAGTAATTTAAATTAAAACATCGAAAATGAAAAATCAATTTATATTATTATTTCTGGGGTCGGTTTTATGCCACATGACTTGATCCAAGACCAGGAAAAATCGGGTCGCACTGGGACCAGGCCAACCCGGCCCTTCAACTGCTCTACAGAGCTTCTAGACAGCGATGGTTGAACAAAAGTTTGCTTCAGGAGACAACAATGGTTTACCAGGCTATATATAGCTCATCAAAGAAACCGAGGTACTGGCGAAGTTGGACAAATCTGTGGCAATTTACAACTGTTAAATACTACCACGAATCAATTGAATAGAACCCACCAACAACCAGCCTCATCAGCCTAAAACCTTTCTCTCTATCTACATCACAGCTACAACAATCTGTCCCATTTCAACACCAAAACTAATGCAGAATATACCATCAGCACACCGATTCCCCCGAGTTAGCTTAAGCAGCTTTTCTTCTCCTGTACCTACGCTCCGAGATTGGCCCGCGTCTTGATCGGCTTCAGCTTCACGCCCATGCTCTCGGGCGAGAGGAGGTCCGGCGATATACAGAATGGATTCAAAGGGCTGCGGGGGCTGGAGCTCACATGGCTCGGCCTGAACAAGCCGTATCCCATGAGGAAGTACTCCATCGGTATGAGCATCGCATGCGGTTGCTCCTCCGTCACAACCGACCCACACGCTTGCACCTGTTAAAACACCAGACTCGGTACTTCAAAACAGAGGTATCGGATTTTGAATACGGTCTACTCAGTAAACAGATAGGTACCTCAACGAGGGCACTGTATCTCCTATCAAGTTTTGCAGTCATGTGAACAGCTTCAGTGTGGAACTGGGAGTTCTCACCCACAAATATCAGAGTCCTGCACTGCAGCTGCTTCAGGCTTTCTGTCAAGTCATGTCTTCTGCAAGGGCAGGACACCGTTTTGATTCCATCGACACCGGTACAAGTTAATCATACAAGAATTGAAGAAGAAACAGGCACATACTGATTGATTGTTTGGATAAACCGCCAAATATTCATGCTTTGCCGTTGATCCAGGAACTTCACAAATTAAGACAGGAGAGATCAGCACAATAAATTTACAGAGATATAATAGTTCATAATGCAGGATAATAAAACTGCATAGTACATACACTTCTACACGCCTGCATAATATCAGATTCTGGCACAACAGAGCCTCCCCGCACTCTCTGAGGATTAGAAATTACAACAGAAGTGTTCAATACGCAAGTAAGCAAATAGCACATAGTCTAAAAAAATGTAACAAATAATTTGCTGTGGCTAGTCTTACCTTGCCAAAGTACCGCTGCAACAAACAGTCCTTCACCACGTCACACATCCCGTAATAATACAACAAATTTGACATCACCTGAGAAAATGGATATGTCAGTACAACCCTATGATTAGTAAGATAAATTAATCAGTACACCTTACTACTGTGTGAGAGAAAATAGAGTACTAGAGGCTACCTTATTATAAAACCACTCAGTCCATGAGGGAGTTTTATATAGAGGTGAAACAAGTATAAGACCTAGTACTCGCTCTCTATACTTCGTCTGCAAGAAACGATGTAGATAGCTATTAATAGTGCAAGACTGCAAGCAGTAGAGAATAAACTACTTTTCTAGAAACACGTACTGCAAAGAGAGTAAGAATGTATGCACCAGCACTGACACCTAAGCACATTACAGAACCCAATCTGGAAAAACCACAAAAATGTTAGTTCAAAAGACGCCAAGAAACCTCATGTGAGTATCACAAAAAAAACAAATCTGAGAATATGTACCCAAAGAAATCGAGTACTTCTGCAACCTGATCCGCTAACTCATCAACCGATGCTACCGGACTGCTTGGTGAAATAGGAGTGGCTCCTAACTGCACAATTGTTGTAAAGGATAGTAAAAGACAAAAGGCATCAAATCAAGATAACACAAAGAAAAAAAATTGTTGTAAGAACTAAGTCTGCTAAGAACCTCATGTCCAGGGGGGCTGATATGGTAAATGCAAAAATTATGAAGCAGCAGTGAAGCGGCTTCTGGGCAGAAGAGTAGTCCTTGGAAGCAAGACATATCTGATCACCAATAATGAATGTAAGCTATTGTATTGCAATTTATTTTGAATAAGTCAACGGATATAGGATATGCTGACAAGTGGACACTTAAAAAGTTGAAACACCATACACTCAATAGTAGAACTTACGGTTCAAAGCAATATCTGGATAAGTAATGAGGGCATTCTTATCATGGTCGCCATACACGGCAACAGATACAGGTCCATGTTTTGTTTGTATATGATGTTCCTAAAAAAAGCATGACAGAAAAGTGTTATGGGTCAGGATGGCAAGAACCTTTGATAACTGATAATTGCATAACTGTAAAGCAAAAAATCATGAATACAGTGAACCTGGTTATCGTGGCAATTAGAGTATGGGTGCATTTTTTTTATTTCAAGTGAATGTCTAAACTAGCACTGTTAACAGATGCTTGAAGCAAGGAATTTCCACAAATGAAGGAAAGGTTATGAAATCAGGATTGAAGGTTCTCCTTTTTCTGCATGCTATCCTAAAACTAAGTTGGTAAGGTGGACGTGGTGCTAAAGTGATGATTCCTAGATCATGCCCAAGGAACATAAGGGGAAACAAAGAACCACCAGCCAGAAGTGATTCCTCCACGATGTCACAACTCATAAGCAAATAGGTTAAAGCATACTCATCAGAAAAAACATATGGTAGGCAATCAAATTAGTAGTCTGTTCTGGCACAGGAAGAATCTGTGTGTGACAATAACTTTGTCCGGAAGGAGACTTGTAAGCTGCATTACCAATGTTTAACAAGAAAGCAGGTAATAAGGTAACCCTTCACATTCGATCCAGACCACTCATCCATCAATCCGACAACTAGCATTTAGCACATTTCACTTTAGTTACACAAGACACCATTTTAAATTTCAATTTCACGCATTGAAAGAACCTACAGGTTTTTGAAACATCAAGGCAGGATCTGGTAAGGAAACTTGTGCTCGGAACAGAAGCTCCACTAAGCAACATGACATTGCAGGACTGATTGAAGAGGAAAAGTGGCAGTTGGGACAACCAAGCTACAACCCAAAAGCGTCATAATCGAATCCCTATGGTTCTTTTTCTTCTCTTTCTTTTCTTGATCATCGCGATAAGCACAAACAAAGTAGGCGACTGATTTGATCAGTTAAATTAATTAGCACGCTGCCACATACGAAACAAGGACCAATAAAAGAGATCCGCATGGACGAAGGTAGGTAGAGGACAGCACCCACGGGAGGTGCCCTAAAAATATACCGCTTTGATACTACACGACGCAGATGGCAAGCTAGTGGATGTTCAGAGGGCAAGGCAAAGAAAACTCCAACCGGACTTATAGCCTGACCTAAAATCTCATGGATCAAGAAACAAGGGAAAACCCTAACTACGATTTAGATGCCTAAACACTGCGATTTAAATTAGGATAGAACAAAATTCTGAACAAGGAAACAGTGCAGCAAATAAAAAATAACTAGTCCAGAGAACCAAAAATCTACAACCAGGCAAGGTTTCACTCTGAAACCAACATAACGTCACAAGAACTTAGTAAAATCCGAGTTATAAGAATATCTGGCAAAACTGAAGAAAGGACCTCCAAACAATCGAACACAGCTATATCCAATCGAAACCGAACTATCAGAACTCAGCTAAACTCTAATATCACCACCAAGGTCGCATCTTCCGGCGCCTACAGCTTTCAATCCTTCGCCAGGCTGCTCCAATGCTGCCAACCGAATCGCCCCAGTACTGTCTAGCAGAAATTAACCACGAAATTCCTGGATTCGAGGAAGAAAGGGAGAAGCAGCAGGGGGGAGCACAACGGACCTTCCCGCCGAAGGAGATGCGCTCGATGTCCACGGACACGACGGAGCCGCCGGAGTCGCCCATCCCGGCGGCCGGCAACCGCCTCCGTCGAAAGAGGACGAACTAACTGGCCCTCCCCGCTTCCCCCTCTCTTTCTCCTACCTCGCCCCACCGGCCCCTCTCTTTCTGCCTCGAAAATGCCCCGCTGCCGCTGCTTCTCTCCTCCCTTCTTCCCCACCTGCGCTTCTTGGAGTTCTTGGCCTCCGCTATAAACCAAGCGGCGCAACTCTCTACCTGTACTGTGTTCCGCACCCTGGAACTTGCCGGTTATTACAGATCACCCCAGATTAGTAGTAGAGTATAATTAGGCGGTTTCTTTTAGAGTAATAAGAAACCGGATATTATCCTCACTCCTACAAAGAAGACGGCGGGTCAAGGCCTCACGAGTCAGTAGTCCATTTGGGTGTCTGCGGTTGGTCAGTCTCATCTTTTCTTTCCTTGAAGAAACAAAACATATTGCATTTATGTTTTTAATAAAATATTGCATTTTGTGTGTTTCTGAATGGTTCCATCTTACCTGTTTAATCTTTGTATATTTGAACCTTGTGCTTTAAACTTGTTTAAAATGAAATATATTATCTACCCTCCTAAATGACTCATAATAGAAGATCCTTTGGGGACATGATCAAATGTGATTTATCTATTGAAATAAATCAGGATTTTTGTTCATTAAAAATCATTGTATGCGCCCCCACATTAAATGTGCGTAAAGGGGGGATATCTTGAGGAAATAATAAGAATTTGTTATACTTGGTACTCCCTCTGTTTGTATACATGACACTATCATTTTTTTTATAAGACCACTATCTCTTTCCAAAATGTATTTATATAGGTTTCTACATTGTAATATGGTGCTAATTAATGTGGATGTTGCATGCATCCATAAAGAAAGAAGCATAACGCGACGAGTTTTTTCACACAATTAATTATGATATTTATTAGTTGGCTTAGTTTTCTTGGTATCTCATTTGGGATAGTGACCTTGTACAAAAAAATGGAGGGAGTTATGGCAAAAAAAACACATGGTTCTTGGTCTCAAACATTATATATAAAACTATCAATAACTACGATTTCAGATACATGTAATATGAAAACAAAATCATGATGAATCAAACAATATTGATTTTGAATTATATAGGTTGTTTTTTAAACTTAGTTAAAAACTTTACATAGTAACTTATCAAGAAAATGCATGCCTTGAGAAAGTAGGGGAATAACATTCAAAGTTTAGTCAAAGTCGAACTTTATAATGTTTGACCAAGTACAATGAAAATATCAAGATCTATAAATAAAGTGCATATAATATGAAAAACATGATGATATGATTCTAATAATGATAATTTTATATTATAGATGCTGATATTTTTTCCATTGTTTTTCATATACTCCCTCTGTTCTGAATTAATTGACTCAGATTTAGTTCATCTTGAACTAAATCTGAGTCAATTAATTCAGAACGGAGGGAGTAGTGTATATCAAATTAGGAACATTATTAATTGCACATCTATATTTTGTAGGATATTAATTGCATGCGTATTGAATTGGATATCAGTTGCATCTTGATTTTTTTGGTACGGTATTAATTAGGGTAGATTTCATGAAATGACAGACCAATGGCAGTGCTACGTAATTACTGTGATAAAGCGGGATTAGTGCGCTCAACATCAGAGTGAAGTATAGTGATATAAATTTCGTAGAAATATCAAACGGAATTTGTGAAATTAAGGATTGTTCGAGAGGGGAAAAGAATACAATATTGGCTGAAAAGTTCATTTAAATTTGAAGAAAGCCCAATGTGTAATATTTATATTAACATAAAGATAAAATATCCATCACAATGATGGCTTTAGTTTGTTGTTGTAGGCTCCAATCGATTGTGCTCATGATTGAAAGTTCAATCACATCGGTTTCTTTTATTTTGCTAATACTTTTAAATGTCAGAATACAAATCTGACCAAAATATTTGAACTTTTTCTTCGAAAAGACACCATTGGAAGGGGCTGTTTGAATGGATATGATTGTTTGGATCTTTGGATGTGTCTTTTAATACTTAGATATTTTAAAATATTCTTTTATACATAGCAGTTGTTAGAGTGGACATGACCATTTGATTTAAAGATTTTACCAATGTAATTATGCAGTATTTTTCTTAGTGGATATTGGTTTGTTTTACATGGATATTTATTTATTTGATTGTAACTCGGTGGTGCAAATTTCAAAACTCCAACTTGTAGATTAAAAAGGGGCATAGCACATACGATGTTTTGACTTATGGGTTTAGATGCACCCGTTATAAAAAAATATGTAACAACATTTAAATTTTTTAAAAAAAATAAATAAAAAATTGGAGGTACATGTAGACATTCTATATTGGCACCAAAAATTCAAGAAAAACTCATTTTTTGTGGAATTTGCAAAGAAGATAAAAAATGTCTTGTACAAAGTTATTTTGGAGCACCAGAGTTTGTTCTTTTG
Organism: Poa annua; assembly: GCA_026929855.1. Taxonomy (NCBI): domain Eukaryota; kingdom Viridiplantae; phylum Streptophyta; class Magnoliopsida; order Poales; family Poaceae; genus Poa; species Poa annua. The sequence continues at coordinate 89,367,790 of CM049430.1, forward strand.
CACAACCCACGACAAATGTCGTCTTTTTTGTGAAACTTTTTGTACAAACATAAATGTCCAATTGTACACCCAAAAAATATGTTTAGACCTTTTTTACATTTTGTAATACAATTTTTAAATAGTGGGATACCATTCATCGACGGAGCTACAACAAAGCCAAACTGGGCCATGGCCCGCCAAGGAATTTTGTGACAAGCCTTTTTATCTCTAAGAAATGACAATCTAGCCCACTAAAACCAGCAAACTAGCAACACACAGCCCATTATCTGTGTGTTCCTTTCATTCCGACCCGCACAGGTATTTCTCTCAAGCTCCGCCACTAATACCATAGATATGTTGCACTTCCCCATTCTTATATTGACATTTAGTTTATTAATGTCACTATTATATACTCCCTCTGTTTTTAAATATAAGTTGTTTTAGGTCTTTCACATGTTGCATAATAAAATGAATGAACAAACACGTTAAAACTTGTCTTGATACATTTGTATACATGTGAATGTGGACAAATGGTAAACCATCTTATATTTAGGAACATATAGGGTACGTGTGAGCTCTTTTGCACTATGATAGCTCCTTAAAATAAGTCATTTGTTGTTATTGTGTACTAGCTTAAGCTAGCCTCTTAGGATCGTGCGAATTGTGTGAGACATCTTAGGATTTTAATTCTCAAGGGCCAGAGCCTCTCTTTGTTTCTAGTGAGACCTCTATAATATAGGAATGATATGATACTAGTTTTCTTTAGATTCATATATCCTGCATCCAGTTGTCCAATTTCGTACAATTTTCAAATTAATCGGAATTTTAATGTTCCTTACTCGGAGTATCGGACTGTTTAGGATGACTGGGTTGAGGGTCCAAATCTCACAAGTCTGCAAGATTCAGAGTTCCAGGCTAAACATTCATCTCTGATTCAGACTCAGATAACAAAACTTATACCACGCAAAAGTACACAAAAGCATGGAGCTGGATGTATGAATAAATTCCCCCACAATTTTTTCATACTCTCTCGGTTTGGAAATAGATGTATTGGATTTGTACAAAAGTGGATGTAAGTATTTCCAAACAGAGGGTGTAGAGTCAGGTTCAGTTGAGCTGATGAATCAGGCAGGCGACAACAACGTGTGCCACCTTCCGTACGAAAAATCGCGAGGACAATACATTTCTTGCAAAATCCAAAACGTGAAAGTAGGAGCTCATTGTTTACTAGGAGTAGTAGTTTCATGAATAAACACTCCAGACAGCGCAAGAACATAAATGCTTGTGACTGAAGCTGCTTCATTCAGGACATCATCAACTAGACCAGTAAATCCAGATGGGCTGAAATGAAACCCGCCCCTGTCCGCAATATGCCTGCAGTTTCACCTACGTTCAGTCAAAGAAATAACCGCTTGGTGCATCTCCTGGAAGAAGAAGAAGAAAATGAAAGCACCGCGCGTCTACATAAAGTTTCTGTTAGAATTTGGGCCAATGAGTGGGAAGCCCAATTAGCAATTTCTGAAATCTCAAAACCTATGGAAAAATAGCAACACACATGAGAGTGGAGTGGGAGCTAAAGTTTAGTCTCACATTGCTAGTTTAAGAGGAGTGGCACCACCTTATATAGTGGAGTGGAGTGATACTTAGTAAACTTATGAGAACATGAGGCTCTCTCACGCGCTCCTCCTCCTCCGCCGCTCGCACGCATCGCACCGCCCGCCCGCCCGTCTCGTCACGACGCGGGTTGCGGGAATCTCGCCGAGCAGGTCTCCGGAACCCTCGCTGATGTTCATGTTAATTAATACATCTAGTATCTGCGAGATTAACATGCTAGTAGCTGTTGTTATAATGTTAAATATACTGGAATTAATCATGAAAATTGTGCCTAATATTCCAACAGTTTCAGCACATCTTCTGTCGTGGTATCGACATAATTGATAGGAGATGGGGGTCCTCTAGCCTACGTATGGATTGTGGGGAAGAAGGTTGGTGTCGTCGAGGTCGGGATTGAACACGGCGAGTTTACCCAGCTTCGGATCCCACAGCGGTGGCGGGATCCTACGTGCTGCTATAATTCACTATGAGGCAATAGCCGTGAACAGGTTACAATATGTTTGATGCGTATTGAAGCGTTGCCTTAAAGGCTTCCTGGTGGCCGGCTTATATAGGCGGCCAGACCACAGGATACAAGGTAAGTACTTGTCCGGCAAGTAATCAGAGTCCTAGACCTAGCCGGCTTAGTTGTCGCCTTCCGTCTTGGGCTCGGTGGCTTGATGGGCTTAGGCCTTCCGCCTTCCTTGGGCCGTCCGCCTACTTCCTTGCACGTCAGCTATCTGGGCCGCCCGGCAGGCCTTGGCCTTACCACCCTTGGGCCACCCTGGACTAGCCGGATTGATCCATGCTGGTTATACCCCTAGTTGATATATCCCCAACATTAGCCCCCAGAAAGGTTGAAGTTCTCCAGGCGCCGGCTTCTCCTTGATTCTCCATCTGCCAAGGTTGGCGGCTGCAGGGCTTGAACCATTCTGAAAATCAAAGAGGCATGCGTGTCTTGATGTTGACAGGCGGCCGCCTTGTCCATCATGGGAAAAGACGGCTACTCGACAATCTTTGCCGAGCATTCTTCTTGACGGTTTCCGCCTAGCCGGCTTCACGACAGTTTGAAAACAGCCTAGGCGGGAATCTCGCCATGATCACAAATTGCGGGAAAAGAGGAGGCGTGGAGATCGTGCAATCGTGTGCCGCAACGGATGCGGGACACGTGTCCGACTAAAATGCCGTTGCACAGGGAGCAACGCCTGGCCCTATAAATAGGTAGCCAAACGGTCCATTTCTTTACCCAGCCTTTGCTCTCCGTGCGCTCTCGTCTCTTCCACTTCCTCTCTCCTCGCCTCCGAACGAACTCCGGCGAACTCTTCTCCCCCGGCGTCCTTTCCTCGCGGCGATGTCCACCGGTCCCGCTCATTCGACGGCGTCGAGCGGCCCGGCGACCGAGGCCGCGCTTGCGACGCCGATGGGCGGCGCCATTACTCGTCCTGCGGCGGCGGCGACGGCGGGCAATGTCTCCGCCGTCGTCCATCGGACTTCCTCCGCGCGCGCTCCTGCGGCGGGCTCCTCGGCTCCTCCACCGACCACCACGGCAACGGCGACGGCGAACGCCCCCGGCGACGAGGAAGAAGAAGCGGCGGACCTCGGGTCCCGCTACTGGCTGCCTTCTATCGTCGATGAAGACGCCCTCCAAGATTTGGAGGCTGTCGGCTACCTCCCCACCCGAGAGGATTGCCGGTGGAGGGCCGCCTTGGGAGACATCATCCCGGCTCCGGAAGCCGGAGAACGGGTAATCCTCACCTCCCACCTGGTCAGGGGAATGGCGCTTCCGCCTTCCGCCTTTTTTAGTGAGGTCTTAGATCACTACGGGCTCCAGCCCCATAATATCGCACCCAATAGCATATTAGTCTTAGCCGGCTTCACAGCTCTTTTCGAAGGCTATCTAGGTATTAGGCCTAGTTTAGACTTCTTTAGATACTGTTTCCGTTGCCGGCGACAGACGGTGCCGGACGGCGGGTTGGCGACCTGCGGCAGCGTCACCTTCAACTGCCGCCAGGGCCGCCAATGGTATCCTAAGATACCATACCTCGAGTCCGTCAAGGGCTGGACCTCCACCTTCTTCTACTGCCAAGACATGGCAGCGCCGGGCCGTCAAATTGGTATTCCGGCATTCGTCAACGCGCCGCCCATGCCTCGCCCATGCTGGGACGAGGCGGTGCCCAAGTTGACGGAGGAACTCCGCCTTATTCAAAGGCGGATCGAGTTCCTCACGAGGACGATGGCTCCCCCCCAGTTGGATGGGGTCGACACCGTCATTTGCTGGCTCGGCCGGCAAATCCTCCCCCTGCGGTACAGCCCGCACAAGATGTGTCAGTATTCGCCTACTGACACAGCCTCTCTTCGCGTGAGCGAAGAGATATTGCCGGTCGCCGACCTGGCATTCCGGATCCGCAGCCTCGTCAAGGCGGGGTCGGTGAAGGCGGTCGAGGGCGTGCCCATGCACACCCACGACAATCCTCCCCTCGAGGTGAATATTTTCTTCCTTTGCCCCTTACTTGACAGCTTTGCCGGCTAGGATTGAGTTCCTTTAACATGTCTTCTTTTTTAGCTCTCCGAGTTGAGGGAGGATGACCTGGCTCCCGACTTCTACGAGTCGGAAGCCGGGAAGACGAAGAAGCGCAAGGCGTCCGGCGCTGCTTCCTCTATGGCGAATGCCGAGAGGAAGAAACGGATCGCGTCGGCTACCGAGCCGACTCTCGCCAACATTGGCGAGAACGCGGGGATTAACATCCCCCGAAGGTACTTCAACTTTTCCTTTTCCAGATGGCGAACCTTTTGAACATTGGCTGACTTATTGTGCTTGCTTTTTGTTAACAGGGAAAGGGTCGCAACCTCCCGGTTGACGACCAGGCTTCTTGGCAAAGGAAAGCGGCCGCAAGGCGGCTCGCCGGCCACCGTGCCGCCAACTCCCCCGCTCCACGCCGGCAGCTTCATGGCTGACGCTCGGCGCCAAACTCCAGCTCCGGCTTCAGGCGCTCCGCCAAAGATCCCCTCCACCGATCACGCGCCGACAACTCCTCTACTACTGGCTGAGGCTACGGCCGATGATGCCGCTCAATCACGCGCCGCCAATGAAGGGTTGCTGGAAACGACTGCCGGCGGGTCTCGGAGGGCAGCTCCGACTGCGGGAGGCGGCAAAGTCAGAGACCCTTGGTCTACCTTTAAGGAGGCCAAGGAGTCAACTTTGGCTTTTGCCGCCTTTGCCTCGCAAGCCTTCGACGACTTGGAGGGCGACCTATCTGTAAGTTTCTACCCCTCCGGCATATACATAGTCTTTCCCCCGAGCACTTAGATGGCTAGTCAAAGGAGACTTTGACTGCCGGCTTAGTGGTTATTCGACAATATGTTATATGCTTTTGGTTTTTGTTGCAGGGCCTTGTGTCCGCCAACGTCGAGCTCGTCTCCTCCCGAGTCGAGATAAATCGGCGTCACCGCGACCTGGAGAAGGAGTGCGAGGCCAAGGACAGGCGGATCGCCGAGCTGGAGGCAGCCCGCAAAAAAGATGAAGGTAGGGTGGATCCCTTTCTCCAACTATGCTTTTGAGCTATGTTTCCGTCAATCATTTTAGCTTGGCAAATCCATATTTGTAGAACTGCTAGACCACGCCCAGGATATCCTGAAGGCGTCCACTGATATGCAAGCTCTTATGAATGAAGCTTCAGACTTGGCGGCCGCCAACTTGGAGTTGAAGGCGGCTCATCAAAAAGAGATGGAGGCCCAGCAACTCAAGTTTGCGCAGGAATCCAGCCAGCTCACTGGTGAGCTGGAAAGCCTGCGCAACAAGTTGGCGGAGGCGGATAAGATGGCTGCGGAAGAGATATCCAAGCAGACTTCTCGCGCCCAAACTGCAGAGGACGCGCTGGCAACTCATATGATTGAGTTGTCGGCTTTCCATAACTCGGTCCTTGGTAACTTCTTGCTCCTTTTTTGATACTGCCATGTTGCTTTAGCCTGAGTCCAACTTATGGCTTTACTTTTGATGCAGTTCCCGCCGGTTTAGGTGATGACAAGGTTGTCAGCCCCCGCCTGGATCGCCTTGCGCGTCTGGGCGAGCTGATCGCCGAGACTTTGGCGGCGTCCAAGCGGTTTGCCGCCAAGTTCTTCACTTCGTCTGGCAGCCAGGAGCCTACCGAGTTCAGCGACGTGCCCGCCATCTTGGAGCAGGCGACCAAATTGCATAAAAGCTCGCTGAAGTCGGCGGCGCGGGGAGGAGCCAAGACTGCCCTTGGGTTGTTCATGGCGCACTACCCCGAGGCGGAGATAGAAGCCGTCACCGAAGGCATAACGTCGACTTATGAAGACGGTAGCGAGGTTGAGTCGGTCGCTGTGCTGGACAGCGTTGCCGGCATGCCACGCGAGTCGCCGACATGGTGGATACTTCAATCTTCTACCGGCGCCATCCTGTGCCTGGCGGAGAGGGAGCTGAAGCTGCCGGCGCGGCCGAGGCGAAGGGGAGTGATAGTTCCGGGGCTGAAGTTGTCAGCCCCCAAGCCTGAAGTAGACGCTCCCCCGAGCCATATCTTTTTTCTGTCCTTGCCTTCCACCAGCCTTATTTTGTCGGCCCCTGAAACAATGCAACATTTGTAATATTTGTATATACTTTTGCTGTTGCCTTGTTAGGCGGAAACTTGCTGACAAGTTTTACTTTGTCTTTATTTATATGGCCCGCCTTAATTTTACCCTGACTTATATGCTTGACTTTTTGTATGTTGACGAAACCTCGGCCGGTAACTTTAGCTGAAACAACCAGGGCTAGACCATTTGTTTAGAATCAGAGACCAAAGCCAACATGTTGGTGTCAAAGACATACTACTAGGCGAACCACATATAAGTAATCAGAGGCAAAGGAATTAGGCGGCGCAAAAAGTTTGTTTTTGCTTTGGGTTGGCTCGAAAGCTGCAAGTATCTACCAGTTTGAACCTTTGCACGGAGCTATAAAACAGGTAACTTAGATACATAGGGGAAATATGATTGCAAGAAAAGACAAAAGATGGCATGCATCTCAACACAGATGAGGAACCATAGACTTTTATTTCATAATCATATTTAACTTATTACAATTATAAATTGCTAAGTGTAGAAAGGACGTAGCTGCTCAATGTTCCAAGGCCGTCTTGTTTGCTCGAACGGATCGTCAATGCCTCTCTTGCGCTTGGTTCCCCTTTTTCCTGCCGCCTTCTTGCGCATTTTATTTTCTTCTTCGTCGCGGATGTCGGCTAGGTAGTAGGAACCATTGAGCAACGCCTTTGTGACTATAAACGGTCCTTCCCATGGCGGGGATAGCTTGTGCAAGCCTTTTCTATCTTGAATTAGGCGGAGAACCAGGTCACCTGTTCTGAAGCTTCGCTTCTGCACTCTCCGGCTATGATAGCGGCGGAGTTGTTGCTGGTACAAGGCGGAGCGATGGAGAGCGACGTCTCTTTCTTCGTCTAGCAGGTCTAGGCTATCATGTCTTGCATCTTCTACGTCTTGCTCGATGTAGGCTTGAACTCTTGGGGAATCGTACTTCATGTCGGTAGGTAGCACTGCCTCTGCGCCATATACTAAGAAGAAAGGAGTGTAGGCGGTGGATCTGTTCGGCGTTGTGCGCAAACTCCATAATACCGACTGTAACTCATCTGCCCAAGCGCCGGCTGCCCTATGTAATGGAGCTTCGAGACGAGGCTTAAGTCCTGATAGGACTAGGCCGTTTGTACGCTCTACTTGCCCATTGGATTGAGGGTGTGACACGGATGCCAAATCAAGCCGGATGCCCAGATCATTGCAGTATTCTTCTATATCGCTTTGAGACAAATTGCTGCCATTATCGGTGATAATGCTGTGTGGAACTCCAAACCGAGAGATAATTCCCCAGAGAATGTTGGTGGCTGTTCGTGCGTCAAGTTTGCTGATCGGTTTGGCCTCGACCCATTTGGTGAACTTGTCGACAGCGACCAATAGGTGAGTGTACCCACCGCACGCCTTTTTGAAGGGACCCACCATGTCTAAGCCCCAGACCGCGAACGGCCAGGTGATTGGGATCGTCCTTAGCTCCTGTGCCGGCAAGTGAGGTTGACGGGCGTACAACTGGCAACCTTTGCATGTTTTAACGATGTTCTCGGCATCTTCTTTGGCGGTGAGCCAGTAGAAACCTTGGCGGAAAGCTTTGGATACAATGGACCTAGCGGAAGCATGATGCCCGCAGACGCCAATATGTATGTCCTTTAGAATTTCCCGGCCTTCCTCCGGCTGTATGCACCGCTGATAGATGCCACATGTGCTTCGCTTGTATAGCTCGCCTTTTATTATCGTGAATGCTTTGGCTCGCCTTATGATCTGCCTTTTTAGCACCTCATCGTCCTCCGGCAACTTTTGGTCGATTAGAAAATCGAGATATGGGACTGTCCAATCCGGCAGTGTTAAGTAGACAGCGAGACTTGCCGCTTCTACCGGTTCTTCTGAGTCGGGGTCCATCAAATCGGCGCCTTTAATGGATGGCTTGTGCAATTGCTCCAGGAAGATATCTTTTGGTACCTTTTTGCGTTCCGATCCCAGTCTGGCAAGTGTGTCTGCCGCCTCATTCTCAGCTCTTGGAACATGTCGGACTTCGTAGCCTACGAAGTTTTTTGCAAATTCGTCAACTTTGGCTCTGTAAGCCGCCATTGTTGCGCTTTTCGCATCCCATGTTCCGCTTACTTGCTGTGCGACCAAATCTGAGTCGCCGTAACAGAGGATTCTTTTGACGCCTAGGTCGTTTGCCACGTGTAACCCATGAAGCAAAGCTTCGTACTCGGCAACATTGTTGGTTGCTGTGAAATGGATTTGTAACACGTAGCTAAGCTTGTCACCTTTAGGCGTACGTAGAACGACTCCAGCCCCCGAGCCTTTGAGCATCTTTGATCCGTCAAAGTGCATGACCCAATATTCTGACTCGGGGAGTGCTGTTTCCTCCATAGCCTCTGTCCAGTCGGCGACAAAGTCTGCAAGTGCTTGAGATTTGATGGCGGTCCGTGGTTTATAGACTATATCAAAAGCGGCAAGTTCGATGCCCCATTTGGCGACTCGCCATGTTGCCTCTGCATTGTTGATTATGTCTCCCAACGGTGCCTTGCTGACTACTGTCACTGTGTGTTCCTGGAAGTAATGCCTAAGCTTTCTGGCGGCGAAGAATACACCATAAGCCAGCTTTTGGTAATGCGGATACCTCTGCTTGGAGGCGGAGAACACTTCACTGATGAAGTAGACCGGTCGCTGCTCACACGCCGCGGCTTCGCTCTCCTTTCTTTCCACAGCTAAGACAACGCTGACAACAGCTCCTGTTGCCGCGATGTACAGCAGCATTGGTTCCTGCGATCGAGGTGCTGCCAATATCGGAGCGGATATGAGGGCCTCCTTAAGTTGTTGCAAGGCGGCGTCTGCCTCTGCTGTCCACTCGAAGTTGTCGGATTTCTTCAGTAGCCGGTAGAGAGGCATTGCCTTTTCCCCTAGGCGGCTTATGAAACGACTGACGGCTGCCGCCGATCCGGCTAGGCGCTGCACGTCCTTCAGACAAGTAGGTCTGGATATGTTTTGTATGGCCTTGATCTTCTCCGGGTTAACCTCAATCCCTCGTTCTGAGACGATGAAACCGAGGAGTTTGCCGGCTGGGACGCCGAAAACGCACTTGGCGGGATTGAGCTTCATCTGATACCTCCGGAGGTTCTGAAAAGTTTCTTCCAAGTCCTCTAGGAGATCTGCCTTCTTTTTTGACATTACCGCGATGTCGTCTACATAGACGTGAACATTGCGACCGATCTGTTCGTGCAGGCAATTTTGCATACAGCGCTGGTATGTTGCCCCTGCATTCTTCAGGCCAAAAGGCATGGTAATGTAGCAGAAAGTCCCATATGGAGTTGTGAAAGATGTTTTCAGTTGATCTGACTCTCTCATCTTGATTTGGTGGTATCCTGAGTAGGCGTCCAGAAAACAAAGCAGCTCGGAGCCTGCTGTGGAGTCTACGACTTGGTCAATCCTAGTCAGCGCAAAGGGATCCTTTGGGCAGCACTTGTTAACACCAGTATAGTCGATACACATCCTCAGCTCTTTATTCTTCTTTGGGACAAGTACAGGATTTGCCACCCAATCGGTGTGTACAACTTCTTTTATGAAATTGGCGGCCTTCAGCCTATTTATCTCCTTCCCTATAGCCTTGCGTCTCTCATCTCCAAAGCGTCTTGTTGCTTGCTTCACCGGCTTGGATCCTTTTATGACGTTGAGCGAGTGCTCGGCAAGTTCCCTCGGTACACCAGGCATGTCGGAAGGCGACCATGCAAAGATGTCACAATTCTCACGGAGGAACTCGACGAGCGCGCCTTCCTATTTGCTGTCAAGGTTGGAGCCGATGACAACTTGCTTAGACTTGTCACCTGGGATGAGGTCCGCCTTTTTGGTGTCTTCTGAAGCTTCGAAAGTCTTCTTGACATCCATCTTTGGCTTTGGCATGGAGTTGTCTGAATCCGCCCCGAGCAGCGCGAGTTCTTCCTTGTGGATGACGGCTTCTGCGAAGGCGGCCATGCCACGCTCGCACTCCTTGGCTTTCTTGAAGTTGCCGGAAACCGTGATGGTTCCGTTTTCCCCCGGCATTTTAAGCTTGCTGTATATGTAGCACGGCCTTGCCATGAACTTGGCGAAAGCCGGTCGTCCGAAGATTGCATGATAGGCGCTTTTGAAGGGGACAACTTCGAACCGGAGGAACTCTGAGCGGTAGTTCTCTTTTGGTCCGAAAGTTACCTTCAGCCTGATGCTTCCCATTGACTTTGCTTGCCTGCCGGGCACTATGCCATGAAATGTGAGGTTGCTGTGATCCAGCTGGTCCTGTGACAGGTTCATGCGGCTTAGCGTGTCGTAGTACAGGATGTTGAGGCTGCTGCCGCCATCCATGAGTACCTTTGTGAGTCTGAAGTTGTCGACAATGGGGTCGACGACAAGGGCGTACTTGCCTGGGTGAGGGACGTGATCAGGGTGGTCGGACCGGTCCCAAGTGATTGTCGCCTCCGACCAGTTCAAGTACTGAGGGACGTCCGGCATTGTCGCGTTGAGTTCGCGCATCTCCGCCTTGTCCGCTTTAGCCGAAGGCGTGCCGACAAAGCACACAAGAGATTCTTTGACCTTCGGATACAGCTTCTTTTTCTTGGCGGTTGCGTCCTCTTCGCTTGAGATAGACATGTCGTCGTCATCCTCATCCTCCTTGCTGTCTTTCTTGTCATTCTTCTTTGACTTCTTTGACTTCCAGCCGACTATGGGATCCTTTTTGAAGTCGTCCATGAAAAGGCACTCTCCAAGCATGTGGTTGACCTTGCCCAATGAGGCGTGGATGGGACACGGCAATAGCTTTGCCTGTTCGTAAGTGATTCGCGCCGCCTTAGGCCCTGAGCCGGCTTCGCGATTATCTTTCTTATTTTTCCACTTCTTTTTGTCGGCGTTTCCTTGGAACGCTACGGCTACCTCATTGGAAGGACCGGCTTTGTCATCCGCCGCCTGTTTGCGCTTGTTGTTCCGCTTTGGTATGATGTTGACGTCTGGGTCATCGTCCCGGGCGTCGTCATCCGCCGCCGCGTATTGGGCGGCTAGGTTGAGCATCTCACCAAGGTCCGTGATTTGCTCGCGGACGAGCCTATGACGGAGCAAGGACTTCTTCTGTAGGCCCGTGTAGAAGGCATGGATAGCCTGTGCGTCCGAAACACCATGACAGTTGGCCTTTTCGGATATCCAGCGGCTGACAAAATCTGTCATGGTTTCGTCCGGCTTTTGGATACAGCGTTGCAAATCCGTGTAGGTATTTGGACGCTTGTATGTTCCTTGGAAGTGTTAGGAGAAAACCTTTTCCATGTCGTACCAGCTATGGATGGACTTTTCAGGGAGGTTGTCGATCCAAGCTCTTGCCGTGCCTTCCAACATGAGAGGTAGGTAGCGGACGGCAATATGGCTGCTCCCGCCGGCAATCTCTATGGCCATGGCGTAGTCGGAAAGCCATGAGTCCGGCTTAACAAGGCCGTTGTACCTAGAACAGTTTTTTTGACACTGATGTCATGTCCTTGGGGAACGGCTCTTTGCGGATGGCGTCGCCGAAGCACTTTGGTCCAGAATATAGCGGCTCCTTTCCTCTTGCTATGTCTTGTAGGCGGTGTCGTGCGTCTTTTGGATCGAGCTGCCGTGCGCCTCTGTTTGGGTCCGGCTCGTCCTGCGCCGCCCGGCTTATGCTGCGCCTGGGGCCGGCTGCGGCCTCTCCTTGGAGGGTCGTTGCCGGCATCTTTTCTAGGCGGCTGCCTGTTGTTCCGGCTACCGCCATTGTCGCGTCTTGGCTGCGGTGGAGGTGGTAGGTCTCCTCTGCTTCCCGTCCTTGAATTCTCGTCCCGCCTTTGTTTTGGCGGTGGTGCCTTCTTTGGAGGTGGCGTTGCCTTCCTTTTGTCGCCATGGCTACTGGAGCCAGACGGGCCTTTGGGGTCGGCACCTGGTGCAGCTTTGCACTTGCCTGACTTGGACTCTAGGTCTCCCCCGCGGGCATCTGCCATGTGGCCGTAGGAATCAGCGCGAGCTTGTTGTTTTGGGGCCTTGCTTACGAAGTGTCTTGCGTTGGCCAACTTCTCTTCCGCCGTGTAAGTGTTGTCATCCAGGGTATCTAGCGCGGCAGCCGCGTTGAGGATAGGGGTGGAGAAGACAACATCCCCCCTTCTATCCACTCGCTGTGGTGCCGTACGCCAATCGAACCCTAGGTCTTGAGCCGTTGTCGTTGCTTGCGTAGGCGGCTCTTTTCCACGGCGGTTTTTTGATGAACTTTTCTCCTCGAAGAGTTGCCGGTTTGTTTTGGCCGACATCTTCTCCTGCTCTTTCTTGATCTTCTTCGCAAGGCTCTCAACGTGCTCCTCTCTTTTTCGCAGGAAGTCAGAGTGCTTAAGCATGTTAAGCCTAAGCTCTTCCACTTCGTCGAGTGGGGTGTTTTTGTTCGCCGGAGTATTCATGATCTCGTCTACTTCTTTGATGACGGAGAGCAAATCCGTGGGTTTGCTGCTGCCGCCTTTCTCGAGGCCAGTTTTCTTCTTTGCGCACACCTTGTCGGAACTTTCAATGAGTTGGCCGGCAGTGGTGTCTCCGGCTTCTTCCGCCGGCTTGATTTGCGCTTCCGAAGTAACTTGGGTTGTCTCGTGACCGACAACAACCATCATAGCCAGCTTGTCAGGCATGTCTGTATCCGTTGTACCCTCTGAGGGAGCCGGATTTCCACTGGAAAAGCGGGTTTTGATTTTCTCTTCGAAGAGACTAGCATCATCATCGGAGTCAGAGTCTATGTTGACTTGAACAGTAGATCTGGATCCGGCATCTGACATCGCATCCTCCTGCAGAGCAGGGAGGATTGATCCAGGATCGTTGTTTTCCGGCTGGGAGTCGGATCCCAGTCCGACAACTCCGACGAAGTGGAAATCAGATTCGGCCGACTCCTGGGAGAAGGCGGATTCAGATCCATCTTGCCGGTCGACTGCTTTGTCGAAGGGTTGGTGGGTGGGGTTGTAAAAACGTAGTAGGCCGTACGCCTCTGGCGTGTACCCGATGAAGACGTCGATCCCTCCGATCGGCACGATTGCGCATCCGATAAGGTAGTCGTCCGCCGGGAGACAGGACTCGTCCGAGTTGACGTAGCTATGGCCGTCAAACCTTGTGACGCGACCGACGGCGATCTGCTTGCCCACGCCGCCAAGTGTTCCCGCCTGGAACGTGACGCCAGGAACCTTATGCCCCACGGTGGGCGCCAACTGTCGTGGTATCGGCATAATTGATAGGAGACGGGGGTCCTCTAGCCTACGTATGGATTGTGGGGAAGAAGGTTGGTGTCGTCGAGGTCGGGATTGAACACGGCGAGTTTACCCAGCTTCGGATCCCACAGCGGTGGCGGGATCCTACGTGCTGCTATAATTCACTATGAGGCAATAGCCGTGAACAGGTTACAATATGTTTGATGCGTATTGAAGCGTTGCCTTAAAGGTTTCCTGGTGGCCGGCTTATATAGGCGGCCAGACCCCAGGATACAAGGTAAGTACTTGTCCGGCAAGTAATCAGAGTCCTAGACCTAGCCGGCTTAGTTGCCGCCTTCCGTCTTGGGCTCGGTGACTTGATGGGCTTAGGCCTTCCGCCTTCCTTGGACCGTCCGCCTACTTCCTTGCACGTCAGCTATCTGGGCCGCCCGGCAGGCCTTGGCCTTACCACCCTTGGGCCACCCTGGACTAGCCGGATTGATCCATGCTGGTTATACCCCTAGTTGATATATCCCCAACATCTTCTTCTGAAAAATAACAACATCTACATTCATTACAAGAAGACTCTGAGTATGTGCGGATTAAAGTAAAACAATATTTCCAGGTATGTGTGGATTAGAGTAAAACAATATTTCCTGGTAAATATCCCTGCTTCGACCAGTACTGCCTATGCGTGCGTGCCGTCCATGTCTTCTCTTTCTGCGTTTTACAGGAGCAAGACTAATCATATGTACAAGCTGAACACAATAAAAAACTTAGGAAGAGAGGGGGCCAAACTTGCAGATGGAAGCCCAACTTGAGAAGCACCGACTATTTATACAGGACATAACAAATTGTCATCAGTCATGTACACTGAATGAATGAATCGACAGTTTCTGTAATCAGTACACTGGATGAATAATATACCTGTGGTATCGATGCCATACTTCCTTTCGAGAAAAGATTGATGCCATGGTTCCTCCATAGTTTATATAGATGATACAAAACTAACATGCTATTGCTCTCTGAAGGGATCAGCGAAATCAGGGAAGCACCAGAACCGAGTCCAACTAATTCCAACCGAGCTGGCCCCTTTCCATTAACTTTCATTAACGGAAATACAGAGTTTGTAGTGCAACCAAAGAAAAGATGAAAAAAAGGGGAAAAGCGAGTTGGTGCAGCAGCAGGAAACCTACCAGCAAACTCGATCTCGAGCAAGCATATAGGGCAAAAAACTACTGCCACTAACAAACCAAAACGGACACCGTTCTCACAACAAGCAACATCCAACACGACAAACAGTTTTAGACAAGCTAGAGCAGACTCCACAACTCCAGAGATACCATAAACTTCCTACTCTTCCTGATCTACTTAAATCCGCCCAGCCAACCAAGCAACAGCTTCAATCATTCTTGATACACAGCGTCACCGAGTCCAACTAATGAAGTACAACGGACATCTTTTTCTATGTTTTAGACAGTGTAAACAGGCTGCAAGAAAACACCGTCAAATAATTGTTTCCTTGAAGGCAAAGAGCCCCAGAAAGAGCACTTGTCATCTGAAGACGGTTGATGTTACAGAAGGCAATCAATGTAAGGATTGTATCGTAGGAGGCAGGGATCAATTACACTGGAATTCGATTGATATACTGCACTATGCGTGTAACGGAATCAAACACAGTAATGTTACACTGACCATTATCGCCTCCTATACTTTACATATCGTATTTCTTCTGCCCAGTGATCTAGTACCAGATGAAGAACGATCATCCCATGTCGGCTCTAATTATCTACTCAACCATAAAATGAGTTCGTGTGCAAACAGGAAAGGCACGAAGCAAAGAAAGAGGGAAATTAAATGAGTTTGTGTTAACTGCTATATATGCCAGCAATCGAGTCCAATTTACACTGTATGATACATAGGGTTTAACTTTACTTATGTAGCATAAAATTGAACTCAGATGCTAGAACTTCAGTCTTATATTCCTCCAGATATGTAAAGTAATTGTGAAGGAAACAAAACAATACATCCTGTCTCTTCGTGCTTGAAAAAGCTGAAGCAATCTACGACTTTCGAAAGGTAACCAAAATTCTGAGCCATGCAGCTGCCATCTTTTTTCAGAACAGCAATAGCTGGCGTAAAAAAGTATCAGCTAGTAAGCCATCCAAAAATACAAGAGAAAAAACAAAGAAATAGAACCGACACAAACTACTACTACTCCAAGTAAACAATGAACTTCAACAGTTAATTAATCTCAGAAACAGAGCAAGAGTGCACGCACACCCTTAAATATTATTCAGAGAATGATTCACTTCAGCGGATCATATGTTTTTACATGACAACAGTTCAACCAGACAGACGCAACCAGGAAATATTACATGACTGATAAAATCAAGCCGGTTAACTAAGCATCTCCCTTGGCTGGCTAACTAAGAGCTTGCAGCTGCACGAACGTCCGGCTTGTTGGATTCAGAGCTCCTTGTCCGGCTGCGGTACTGGTGCGGGCGTGCATAGCGGCGGAGGCCGAGGGCGGTCGCCCTCTGGATGCGCTTCAGGTCTTCGTCGTCGTCCGTCAGGATCACGAACCCCTCGTTCTGGAAGATGCTGCCCAGGAACTCGAAGTTGCAGGCTTGGCGGGACTGGTCGTCTTCGCGGTGCGCGTGGAGGGCGGACCTGTCGCTCAGCACCGCGAGGCACTTCTTCTCGGCGGCGGCTCTGTCCGGATGGGCGCGCAGGACGGGCAGGATGCGGCGGGCCAGGTACCGTCGCGCCCAGGCCTCGTCGCCTCGCTTGAGCGCGCGGACGAAGCGCTGGAACCTGACGATGAACAGGGTGTCGGCCGCCTCCGGCGTGGTCCTGTCTCCCAGGAACGCCGACACGTACTCGTCGGCCGACCGCCACCGCCCGTCGTCGATCATCGAGGCCAGGCGGGGCCAGTCGAACTGGAGCTGCGCCTCCTCCTCCAGCGCTTGCGCCGCCCGGTGGAGTTTCCTCGACTTGAGGAACGCGTACACGCGCCGGAGGATGACACGCTCTGACTGCCGACCCATGCCGGAGGATGGTGTTCCTTCCTTCGCGATGCGATGCGATGCGTCTTCTTCTTCTTCTCCTCGCCTCTCTGCTCTCTTTAGTTGGACGGTGTCGAGGGAACAAACGAAACGAGTAATGCATCAGCCCTCAACTTGTGCTTATATAGATTGGCGTTGCCGACTCCGATATGGATTCTGGGACAACTCGAGTCGCCACAACCGCCAATCCGAGTAGGAACCGGTGTCCTATAGCAATCGGTGCTTTTACTTTAGTGCCCATCACTACAGGAGTAACAGTCCAGACGGCAACATTTACCGTCGGGCTTAACACAGAAACCCTCGGCCTAAGTGAGCCCGACGGCCACCGTCGGACTAAGGCCGTCGGACTGTGATCTATCGGGCTCACGCCGTGGCCGTCGGGCTAGTAGTGAGCCCGACGGTATAACCGTCGGCCTTACAACTAGAACGCCGACAGCAATGCCGTCGGGCTCATAGATGGCTCTGCCATTTTTTTTCTTAATTTTTTTTTCAATTTTTTTAATTATTATTTAAACTCCAATTTAGGCATATATTTAATCTCATATCACACACTTAATCATAATCTTAGCTCAAACCATCCACTCACACACTTAATCATAATCTTAGCTCAAACTATTCACACTCAGTCAAACTTCCCAGACGGTCACCTATCCTTAGAGTGCTCCAGGCCAAGCACGTTTAACTATTGAGTTCTATTAAAATGAGATTCCAGTTGAGATGTCAGACCTTGTTGCTATTAGTATGATAACAATCATATTAACTCTCATCTGAGATATTATACTTTTTAATCTTTAAAATTTCAAAAATAAGATTTGAATGAACAAAATAACTATGTTTAATAATACTTGAATAATAATAATAATAATCAATTATTTTATTTTTGTTTTGTCTTTTCCATTTAATAAGAAATAATTCATATCTTCATATTGATATATCAGAATTTAATAAATAAAATGTCTATGTCGATCATAAAAATGAGAGGAATCTAAATACTACATTCATGTCATCATTTTCATAATGAATGATGTCTTTTAAAACAAAAAAAGCAACATAAATCAGCATAAAGTAAATTAAAGAGGCGAATTTAGATAGAAGGTAAGGAAAATCCTCATATTAAGTTATTATCCATAAAATATGTTCTACTCTTTGTGAAAATTAAATGGGTGTCATTTTGGACCATATTTTATGTACTTGCTTCACAAAAAAAGTCATTTCTGACACTTAAAAAATGGAAAATGATATTTCTAAATAGAATTTTGAAAATCGCTTCGGTGAAGTTGTTTCCCATACCATGACACACATATGTGCTGAATATGGTCACTTTATCACAAATTATGACATGATAATGGTCATACATTGGTCATTTGTCTTGAAACCTATGCATGTTTATAGATGTTTGACAATTTTGTGAAGTTTCGTTTTGAAAAGTTTGTCAAAAATCAAGTTTATCATTTTTCCTATTAACTAGTACACGTAAAAGGACTCCATGCCAAAGGGTTTCTTTTTTTGAGTACTTCTTCATATTTTTCCATTTCTTTCAAAAAACGGTCAAAATGGAGAGCATGGCTATTCATCAAAAGTGGTCGAATTTTTCAAAACTATTGACGGTTCTATGTTGTAACCACTACTTGTGTACCTTAAAATTATTTTTGTAAAAACTTCAGAGCAAACTATCACACAGTTGTAGTTCAAATTTGAATTACTTCCGGAAAATTGACATAAAGTCAATTAAAGAGGCGAATTTAGATAGAAAGTAAGGAAAATCCTCATATTCAGATATTATCCATAAAATTTGTTCTACTCTTTGTGAAAATTAAATGGGTGTCATTTTGGACCATATTTTATGTACTTGCTTCACAAAAAAAGTCATTTTTCACACTTAAAAAATGGAAAATGATATTTCTAAAAAGAATTTTGAAAATCGCTTCGGTGACATTGTTTCTCATACCATGACACACATATGTGCTGAATATGGTCACTTTATCACAAACTATGACATGATAATGGTCATACATTGGTCATTTGTCTTGAAACCTATGCATGTTTATAGATGTTTGACATTTTTGTGAAGTTTCGTTTTGAAAAGTTTACCAAAAATCAAGTTTATCATTTTTCCTATTAACTAGTACACGTAAAAGGACTCCATGCCAAAGGGTTTCTTTTTTTGAATACTTTTTCATATTTTTTCATTTCTTTCAAAAAAACGGTCAAAATGGAGAGCATGGCTATTCATCAAAAGTGGTCGAATTTTTCAAAAATATTGACGGTTCTATGTTGTAACCACTACTTGTGTACCTTAAAATAATTTTTGTAAGAACTTCAGAGCAAACTATGACAAAGTTGTAGTTCAAATTTGAATTACTTCCGGAAAATTGACATAAAGTTAATTAAAGAGGCGAATTTAGATAGAAAGTAAGGAAAATCCTCATATTCATATATTATCCATAAAATTTGTTCTACTCTTTGTGAAAATTAAATGGGTGTCATTTTGGACCATATTTTATGTACTTGCTTCACAAAAAAAGTTATTTTTCACACTTAAAAAATGGAAAATGATATTTCTAAAAAGAATTTTGAAAATCGCTTCGGCGACGTTGTTTTACATACCATGGCACACATATGTGCTGATTATGAACACTTTATCACAAAATATGACATGATAATGGTCACACATATGTGTTAAAACTATTGCATATTTGTATATGATTGATATTTTTTGTAAAGTTTTATTTTAAAAAGTTGTCAAAACTCAAGTTTATCATTTTTCTATAAACTAGTACACGTCAAAAGACTTCATGCTAAAGGGTTTCCTTTTTTTTAGTATTTTTTCATATTTTTTTAATGTAATCTAATTTGTTGAAAAAAACTGAAAAACTGTATAGTGAGCCCGACGGTAATACCGTCGGGCTTACAATGTGATTAGATAAACGTCGACGGTACTGTGAGCCCGACGGTGGCCGTCGGCCTTACAACTAGGACGCCGACGGCAAAACGACCCCGACGTTTTTTTCGTTTCGTCGGTTTCACGTCCCCGTCGGCGTTGAAATGGCCGTCGGGCTGAGCTGTGTTTCCCGTAGTGCATGCCTTGCTACGATGTGAAAAGGGCATCGAGGACTAATAGCTAAAGAAACAAAATGGGTACATAAAATAGAGAAAAAGTGGAATAAATGGATCGCGTTTTCACATCCTACTAATAGTCGCCTTTTGCATCACGGCAACACAAATGTCTATCAGAATTTCTCTGAGGTAACTATCTTGTTCCCCCTCGTTGTTGTTTACGTGTCGTGCCTCTTTTCACTTGTTCCCGCCCTTTATAGCCAAGGATTTCCACTCATGTTCCATTTAAAAAGCATCCTATTAAATTCAAAAAAATAAAAAGCATCCTATTGTCACTTGATTTTGTGATCGGCTGTTAGTCATGATAAATTTGTGGCACATGTTTGGTGATGGATGGTCACACGAGTCTATGAGAAATTGAGAACTATACCACACAGTGAGGAAACATAATACTCACTTTGTTTATACATACAAAAAAAGTTTTGGCAGTTCATGAACAGAGGTTGTAGGAATTTTTAAATTTTACACCCACAAACAATGAAACAATAAATACCAACATCATGAATGTACACATAAGCAGGAGACCTAAACCCGCAACATATTTCTCCCTAATCTCGTTCCTTAATCTGTTAATGTGAACGACAACATGTCAATAAGAGAAATTCATCAAGAACTTGAACATGAAAGTGGAAGACTCAGATAATACGTGGACACATAAATAAAATCATGAAATTCAGCCATTTGTTATTTCCTTGTTTCAAAACCTGGTGCGTCCGATCCATGGCCATGGTGAAGATGTGAACGTCAGGTGGGACCATTGGCAGCTAGTACCGCATTGACCGCACAACCGTTGCACATTTTAAGTGGGACACCCGCTTAAGCCCACATATTATTATGCGGGATATGTGAGTTTGGTGGGATGCACGTCAAATTACCAAATTATATTACCGTAATATTGACTTTAAAGTATATCTGATTCTGGTGGACTCCTCAACATCCTGCTCCTTCTGTTGTTGTCCTCCATTTCCTCCAGAGTGGAGAAGTGTTTGCATTTAACCGTGAAGTTCCTCACCAACATTGGTTATAGGCTTATAGCCCCATTAACCGTGAAAGACAACAAAGATAAGAGTATTCCTAACCTAGCTGTCACCGCAACCAGAGTTCTCCACTGGTGATCCGCCGCTCCCCTTCACCTCTGCTCGCTGTATTGGCAGCACGAGGGGGAGGAGAGGTCCACCGGTTCTCGTTCGTGTGGTTATTTCATAGTAAGTTTTTAAGGTTTCGTGCTTCCTCCGTTGACGTCGATATGTTGAACAAATGTTGATGTTCTTTTTCTCAGGTGACGACGAAAAACATGGATGCTTGGTAGTTGCGACGATGATGATTTACAACAATTAAATGGGTGTCATTTTGGACCATATTTTATGTACTTGCTTCACAAAAAAAGTTATTTTTCACACTTAAAAAATGGAAAATGATATTTCTAAAAGGAATTTTGAAAATCGCTTCGGCGACGTTGTTTTACATACCATGGCACACATGTGTGCTGATTATGAACACTTTATCACAAAATATGACATGATAATGGTCACACATATGTGTTAAAACTATTGCATATTTGTATATGATTGATATTTTTTGTAAAGTTTTATTTTAAAAAGTTGTCAAAACTCAAGTTTATCATTTTTCTATAAACTAGTACACGTCAAAAGACTTCATGCTAAAGGGTTTCCTTTTTTTTAGTATTTTTTCATATTTTTTTTATGTAATCTAATTTGTTGAAAAAAACGGAAAAACTGTATAGTGAGCCCGACGGTAATACCGTTGGGATTACAATGTGATTAGATAAACGTCGACGGTACTGTGAGCCCGACGGTGGCCGTCGGCCTTACAACTAGGACGCCGACGGCAAAACGACCCCGACGGTTTTTTCGTTTCGTCGGTTTCACGTCCCCGTCGGCGTTGAAATGGCCGTCGGGCTGAGCTGTGTTTCCCGTAGTGCATGCCTTGCTACGATGTGAAAAGGGCATCGAGGACTAATAGCTAAAGAAACAAAATGGGTACATAAAATAGAGAAAAAGTGGAATAAATGGATCGCGTTTTCACATCCTACTAATAGTCGCCTTTTGCATCACGGCAACACAAATGTCTATCAGAATTTCTCTGAGGTAACTATCTTGTTCCCCCTCGTTGTTGTTTACGTGTCGTGCCTCTTTTCACTTGTTCCCGCCCTTTATAGCCAAGGATTTCCACTCATGTTCCATTTAAAAAACATCCTATTAAATTCAAAAAAATAAAAAGCATCCTATTGTCACTTGATTTTGTGATCGGCTGTTAGTCATGATAAATTTGTGGCACATGTTTGGTGATGGATGGTCACATGAGTCTATGAGAAATTGAGAACTATACCACACAGTGAGGAAACATAATACTCACTTTGTTTATACATACAAAAAAAGTTTTGGCAGTTCATGAATAGAGGTTGTAGGAATTTTTAAATTTTACACCCACAAACAATGAAACAATAAATACCAACATCATGAATGTACACATAAGCAGGAGACCTAAACCCGCAACATATTTCTCCCTAATCTCGTTCCTTAATCTGTTAATGTGAACGACAACATGTCAATAAGAGAAATTCATCAAGAACTTGAACATGAAAGTGGAAGACTCAGATAATACGTGGACACATAAATAAAATCATGAAATTCAGCCATTTGTTATTTCCTTGTTTCAAAACCTGGTGCGTCCGATCCATGGCCATGGTGAAGATGTGAATGTCAGGTGGGACCATTGGCAGCTAGTACCGCATTGACCGCACAACCGTTGCACATTTTAAGTGGGACACCCGCTTAAGCCCACATATTATTATGCGGGATATGTGAGTTTGGTGGGATGCACGTCAAATTACCAAATTATATTACCGTAATATTGACTTTAAAGTATATCTGATTCTGGTGGACTCCTCAACATCCTGCTCCTTCTGTTGTTGTCCTCCATTTCCTCCAGAGTGGAGAAGTGTTTGCATTTAACCGTGAAGTTCCTCACCAACATTGGTTATAGGCTTATAGCCCCATTAACCGTGAAAGACAACAAAGATAAGAGTATTCCTAACCTAGCTGTCACCGCAACCAGAGTTCTCCACTGGTGATCCGCCGCTCCCCTTCACCTCTGCTCGCTGTATTGGCAGCACGAGGGGGAGGAGAGGTCCACCGGTTCTCGTTCGTGTGGTTATTTCATAGTAAGTTTTTAAGGTTTCGTGCTTCCTCCGTTGACGTCGATATGTTGAACAAATGTTGATGTTCTTTTTCTCAGGTGACGACGAAAAACATGGATGCTTGGTAGTTGCGACGATGATGATTTACAACAATCTTATTGTTTGTTTTCTCATAGTTTTATGTTGTTTGTATCCGTGTCATTTATATATCCGTACAGTTCTCAATACAAGTATAATGTATGCATGCGGGAGTATATTGTGAAAAATAAGAAGTGAAACTATGTCCAGGTGCCCGAGCAATGCAACATCGGCCTCCCTTACTCGTTTGTTCATGGGAAGCGCCATCAGATTGATCATGAGCCACCATGTCTGATCTGAGTTTTCCTTTTGATGGTGAGATGTAAAAGGTGTAATAAGTTCTCTCCTATTAATACAAAATCAGAGCTCCTGTTAGGTTTATCGAAAATAAATTAGGCAAAATCTAACTTGTGATTGACCACTATCACGTGGCATCAAGCGTGGTCAGTTGGTCAAGAAAAAAAATGCCACCTGATCCCACTTCCTTGACCCGCACCACACCCCACAAGATAAAAAAAGTCCCTTATCCAAATAAGTTTAAATCTATTTTTTTTTAAACACAGCACAACGTAAGCGCTCATATACACGCACACACACTTATCCTTATGAACGCACACTCTACCTTTATAAGCACCCCCGAGAGACTGAGCCGGCGGATCAGGTCTTGAGAATGATGAAGTCACCACATACGCCTCGCTATCGACGGGAACATCGCCTCCCACTGAAGAATAGTTCGTCTAAATGAGAAACAACATCGTCAAATCTGAGATTTGAACTCTGCTGTGCTGGGGGTACAATCACCCTCCTAACCATCTTGACATTGACAAGTTCTCTTCAAATCTTATTGTTACATCCATGTAATTGTGTAAAATATTATGCATGTAGGATCTAAGTCCCTTGTCCAAATAAATACTCCCTCCATATTCTTTTTGACAAACTTGAGATACTTATTTCTGGACGGAAAAGGAGTAGGATTTGATGCATGTTATATTTTTAGAAGTAGCTCAGGAGATTGCCGATGTTCTTTGGTGGATGTAGTTTTTCAGAACTAGGTATGAAGCTTTTTGTATGTACATAATCTAGTGTTTTAGAAGAAAGTATAAATCTTATGGATTTGCTTTCAGCATATATCTTGGTGTATTTTTTTTTTCTAAAAGTAGTTTTGAATTTTTGTGTAGTACTTAATGGATTAGTAGATGTACATTCCTATTGAAAGTAGCACTCCGAAGTCTTCTCCTTTTTTTTTCTGATATCCCACATGTAATTTTTTACATATGCGATGTAACTTCTACTATTTCACCAAATGTGATTCCAGAAATTTTGTTTGAAATATGATAAGATTTTTTTTTGCTGAATTTAGTTATTTTTTTAGATAAAGGGAGCTTTATTAATTCATTCTTTTAACTTAAGAATGAATGTAGTTATTATAAGACAAAATTGTTGGATGTAACTCTATCTGACGTAGACGGAAAAGGAAAAAAGAAAAACGTGTGAGGGATGATCCAGTCGTTTTCGATAGCTGCAAAACTCAGATCACTAGCTGGTGTATCCGAGGATATTTTTTTACTGGATACTTCGCCAAGAAAGTCTGGTTAAAGTATTGCACATGCGCTCGTCTCGGAGCCTTGCTGCTGAACCCATCCCGCAACGTGGCGCACAGTTATTCGTCCAGTTCTAGCCCGTCAGAACCCGCCGCCGCCGCCGCCTGAAAATTCCCCACGCGCCCAAAGCCTCCCCCAATCCATCCCCAAATTTCTTCCACCTGCCGCCGAGTCCAAGCGCCGCCTCGAATGTCCATGGCAAACACTCAAGATGGCGCCGCTGCCGACGCCGGCGACCGTTCCTGCCGCCTCCTGCGCCGCGCCCCCGCCGACGAGTCCGAGGCCCACGCGCGCCGCGACCTCGAGGACGGCGAGCGCCACGATCGCGAGGTCGCCGAAGCTGCTGACCCCTCTCTCTTCATGAGCCTGCGCCGCGCCCCCGCCGACGAGTCCGAGCCCCACGCCCGCCGCGACCTCGAGGACGACGAGCGCCACGATCGAGAGGTCGCCGAAGCTGCTGACCCCTCTCTCTTCATGAGCCTGCGCCGCGCCCCCGCCGACGAGTCCGAGCGCCACGATCACGAGGTCGCCGACGCTGCTGATCCCTCCCCCTTCACGAGCCTGCGACGCGCCCCCGCCAAGAAGTCCGAGGCCCACGACGCTGACGACCCCTCTTCCCACTTCGTGCC
The DNA here is from genome assembly GCA_026929855.1 of Poa annua. Classification (NCBI taxonomy): domain Eukaryota; kingdom Viridiplantae; phylum Streptophyta; class Magnoliopsida; order Poales; family Poaceae; genus Poa; species Poa annua. The sequence goes on from CM049430.1 coordinate 89,392,774, forward strand.
CCGCGCCCCCGAAGACGTAGACGACGGCTCCTCCCATCTCCCACCCCGCGCCCCAGGCGACCTGTCCGAGCGCCACTATCGCGAGGACGATGCTGGTGATCCCTCCTCCTCCCCCAGCCTGCGCCGCGCCCCCGCCAAGAAGGCCGAGGCCTACGACCGCACCGATACTATCGGTCCCTCCTCCTTCCTCCTTCCCGCAGACAGCAACCGGCTTCGTCAGCCTCAGAATCTACAAGCACAGGTTCATATTTCCATCATGAATATATATGAACTATATAGACTGTACTGAAAGACCTATTGATTGCGCCGTAATAGTAGTTAGTCGAGAGACATGGTCTTCTTTTTTGGTTTTTAGTTTCGGAGACAAGGAAAAAAAATAACTCTGACGAAATTTTGCTTTATAGCTTCACACGAGATTTATATGAATTCTGCATTGTGGGTTTTCTTTCCCTGGGATTTGTATGAATTCTGGTGACATTTATGAGTTTAGCAGCATCAGCACCATCTAAGATGATTTGCTTAAACGAAATTTCAGAATTACCTTTCAATGAGTTCTGTTTGAGCAAATTATCACTGATGCTGCTAGTCAGTCATGCCATAAACAGAACTATGAGCATTGGGTAATCAGAGCATTAGGTAATCAGAATATCTTGCCTCACTGATTCACTATGCTTATGCCATCGTAAATTGGGATGCGTGCAAATTCTGTTGGCCTGATTCGGTCAGGTGAATGATGGTTTGTGAAATTTGTAAGTAAATTATGCATAACCTGCATATAATGTTGCTGCATTGCTCATAATGTGTTTATAGCTCTTTCTGGAGTATTTATACTGTGCTTCTCCAAAGAATTGTGAATTCATTCATAATAAATTTGATTGTTCGCTAACATAACGTTTGCACAAGCTAAAATGTACTCCCTCCGTTCACAAATAAGTGTCTCAAGTTTGTCAAAAAGAAGATGAATCTAGAATCTAGACTGTCTAGATTCATCTTCTTTTTGACAAACTTGAGACACTTATTTGTGGACGGAGGGAGTATGTTGGTACTTCACAATTATGAATAACTTGTGTTTTCTTGTCATGGGCGCAGGTGACGACCTCCAGTGTACACATTGACCCTGACCATATCCACAAGCTCTATTTGGGGGGCCAGCTCAAGAGTCTCCTTGAGTACATGGATTCTTTTCCCGGTGCAGCAGTTGACTTCCACTACCGGACGATCAAAGAACTGATTTACATCTCTATGAGGTGAGTTTGTGTGAGTTTTAATTACTATCATCCTATTTTGCTTATTTTTGCACGTCTTGTCCTCCAGAGGAGATGCTCCAGATCATTTGAAGTTTGAGTGGAATGTTAGACGGGCGGAGGCTGCAAGAGACTTAGCATGGAGGTTTGTGCTTGAAAGACATATGTTCATTCACCTGCATTATCCCAGTGTCATGGATTGTTGTAAGTTTGAAATCCATATTAGATATCCTTTTCTTTTTGTTAATTCGTATTGATCTCCTGGTGCAGATTCTTTGCTGCTGGAATAAATATTGTATGGTGTACTAAATGGCTTTTCAGGCCTGAGTTACTATGTGCTCAAGACAATGGCTTATTTAGGGTCTCTAAGCTTTTATTTGAGGAATGACTCACTATAAGTTCATGTTTGGTGGATGCAATTTGTTCTGGGTTGTGGCCATATCAACGTCCTTGACTTCTGTGGTGGTTTTCTTAGGCACATTTTAATGTTTTCTTGAAGGATTTATAAATTAATACTAACAGTAATATTTTTGTACTAGGACTGACAGAAGACTTGCAATCTTACATGAAGCTCTAACTTTTACACCACCAGGTGATTCAGGTGATTCCTGTCATTATTTGAGATTCTTTATCAACTGCTGTTTTACTTCAGTCTAAACCTCATCTTTCCTGATCATGTTGCATGCGTCCAGATGCAGTACCCATATGCTCTGCTGAGCCCTGCCCGAAACAGTCTTTTCATGCTACAACTTCAAAAAGTTCTAATGAAGGTTAGTAAATGCTTCTTGCCTTTTCACTTTACAAATTTGTCTTAGGATTAGTTTCAACTTTTTTAGGAACCACTACTTGGCTGCAACTCTTCAACATACTAGATGGCACATGTTGTGATGTATGACTGTATCTCGTTAATCCTAAGAGGAAATAAGTGTGACGTACATAATTGTGTTTACCAAATCTTTTGCTCAAAATACTTTTACTTTCCTTGAAGTACACCAATATTTGGTATGATGTATGGAAGTTAGAACAAAATTTCTTGGTTCAAATTCTTCCTGCAAAACTGCATGGTCATCTTATTCAACCAAACATATTATACAGATTGTGAATGGGCGACCATATATGATCACCTTTATCTACATACAGTTTTCTTCAAGATTAAGTAAATCTGATATATGTATATATATATATATATATATGATTATTGGTCGTCTGAACATCTTTCAGGCCAGATTTTCCAGAAGATACCTATTGGGTTAGGGTTCTCAGGCCAGATGCCAGATGTTGAAGGAATCAATCCATTGCGGTTCTACAGCACACATCCTGTCTGGGGTGAACATGCGTTAGCTGTGGAGAAGGATTCAAAAGTGGGATTATTCTATTGCAATTACTGTGACAAAAGAATGGCTGGTAATGCAAATAATGCAATAGAGCACATGAAGAAAGGCTGCAAGATTCCTTTGCACAAATTGGAGACCCTTCTCAATGAGGTTGAACAGTACAAGGAAAGAGTAGAACATCTGAGGAGCGCAAAAAAAGAGTCAAGGACTAGAGGAAGAAAGAACATATTAGGTAATAACCCCACTCGCAGCTCCGCATCCTTCTAAGCATTTTTTTTGTTATGTGGGCCACACCAAGGGGAAGTACACGCCTGCTGCTTAGGGTTGAGATGTGCCTTATCTCTGAATTAGTTATTTCCAGTTAAATAGATATCAGTTTCCAAGTTTGTTAGTCTGGCTTAACCAGCAAGTCAAGATTAGATTGGTTTGTAATTGCAGGCTACTTAATGCCTTGCCATTGTACAGGATAAAGCAAGAAGGAAATAAACCTAAATATTCTAAGTCCCCGTCTCCTTGCTGTCCTCCTCCTCACGTCGCTCTGGGGTGCCGCGGCTACAGGCCCCGGCCTCCCATCGAGCACCCTTACGACCTTAGATCAGGGTCGAGGGCAAACCTATCCTCAAGCTCACAGTTTTACTATGAGGTGCCTCATCCAGTGTGGATTGAAGATATCACTTTTTGCTTTTTATTCTTCATTTACTTGGTTACATCTGCAAGCGTTCCTTATGGTTTCTGTGTTATTTTGTTTATGACCATTTATTGACACTTAAAATTTACTGACCATGTTGCCTCATCGTTGTCAGAAAATGATGGCATGGCGATAGTACACAAAAGTGATGTTGCCAATATCAGAGAGCTGGTTACAGAGCTGTCCCAGACTGAACAGTATGGCCCTTTGGATGGTGTAACAGGGGTGCTAGCTATGACCCAATCTCTTCTGACTCAAGCGCAGAAACATTTGCGGGATGGAGCTGAGCTGATAATGATCGCCGACTGCTATAAAATGGCCGCAAGGATAACTTTTGATAAACTTGACCACATATCACAGACCTGCATATTCAGTGCCATTGACAAAGAAACATTGGTTAATTCATGTATGGCGGCATTGTCCACAAACATGTGAGTGATGGAAGTAAGGGATAAAATAACTTGTTTATTTATTTATATGAATTCTGTGTAGGAAGTAAGAACTTGCTTAGATAGTTAGAATTATGTTACGTCTATCTCGTAAGTGTTTTCAATATCTTTTTTCTTCTACAGTGTCAGCACTTATAAGCAAGCACTAGCTGATGTTGCTGTCGAAGCGCTTATCCAAGTTACTGATTGGGAAAGAAAGCAAGTTAATTTGGGCCTAGTTCATCTGAAAGCGAAGGTTGGTCGTAAGTTGAGTGCTCAGCTACTACATGGGGTATTCATTGATAAACAGATGAGCCATCAACATATGCCGAAGAGAATCGAGGGGGCTAAGATTGCTTTCCTCTCCTTTGAGCCCTCGAACATTGACGAGCAGCTAGAGGAAATGATTCTGAAATGTCAGGTATTAGACTACAAAATAAGATGTTGTATTATGGAACAATGTTATGAGTGCATGGAATCTATTAACTGATCTGTACCATGCTCTCCATTTTTATGTGCTAAAAACTAAATATGTACAAATTTCTTGATTTCTAGGATATCGGTGCAACCCTAGTTCTTTGTCAATGGAATTTTGGCGAGAAAGTCAGCCATCTGCTCATGGAGAGAAAACTGACAGTTGTCAGTGGAGTTATTGATGTTGAATTAAAAGAAATTGCAAATTCCACAGGTACATATGCATCATTGTCCTTGCCCGATCTAGTTATCCTTTGTAATGATAATAGATAACATTAACGGGCTGACTGCTGCAGGAGGAGTGATTGCTAAGAGAATCCAAGATTTGAGTCTACAAAAGCTGGGAGAGGTACAAGATCTGTGTATAAACTTATTTTCAGTAAAACCAAGATGCATGTTTTATGAAGTGACTGTTGTTCAGTTTGACAAATGGAATTCTTAACAAAGGTGTAGAGTTTAACTCTGGAGACAGTGATTGCCTTAGTATTATTATCTTTTAAAGTAGCACATTGATCAGAAATAATATTTATGGTGTGATTGTTAGGATGATATTTGTGAGTGGTCTTTCGTGGGTTTGTGAAGATCACTTGATTTACACCCTGAGAAGTGAGCAATAATAATGCTATCATTTCTAGCTGAGTTTGTTTAAGCATGTTGTCTACTAAACACTACCATTTTTGTAACTGACTTGTTGTATTCACTCTGGCCCAAAGGGCTATAGATTATTGTGGAGTACGACAAATATCTCTAGGACAAATAAATAAGCACTACCCTCATACTTTTGGGTAACTGTCCGTACAAGATTCTGGCACCACACCTTACAGCATTCTTGCACCCCCTACATGTGGGTCGTACTCTCACACACATGGGCATATTTGAGTATCACGCTTACACACTCTGGCCGTGCTGCAGTTTTGAAGGGTATTTAGAATGAATAATACATCTTTTTTTCTTAAACAGGCTAAATTAGTCAGAGAAATGAAGATTGGTAAAACAAAAGGCAAGGTGCTTTACATTGAAAGTTATGCCAACCCGGGACCTGTAACGATCTTCGTTCATGCTGGTACGATTGATATGTCTTTTTTTCACATTAAATTATTAACACATGCATATTTTATGTGCTGTGAAAAGCAATAGTGACATTTCATAATTTGTACTAGATAGAAATAGAATGGATATTGATTATCTGTTGAAATTGATAATGAAAGGACTGACTGAGGTATTAGAAGATTGCGTGCCTGTGTACTGCAGAATTACGTCTTCCCAGTTGTACAACCATGGATGTGGTAAACAATACATGTCTTTGTAGGCAACAAACCGAAAAAAGTACTGCTAAATTTTCGTGTGATGATCATTCGATTTGATGCCAGTGCTCAAGAAAGTTTGCAGATTTGGTAGGTTTATAAATGACATAGTATCCCATTTAGCATTTAACACCTCAGTGAGATGTTAACTATCTTTATGCCAGCAATAATATCATCTGGTACTTCAGAATCATGAAAACATGCATCATACTCGATAGCTATGCTTTGCACTTACTTTTTCGTCTTAATTGGTGCACTTCAACCACTGGAGCTTACATTAGAAAACTATCTTCTACTACACAGGAAACAACATCATTCTTGAAGAAACCATGAGGAAGCTTGATGATGCACTCTTTGTGTTAAGAAGCCTAATTGTTAATGACACATTTGTTTGCGGTGGTTGCTCGGCAGAGATATCTTGTTCACTAGCCGTTGATGCTGCTGCAGATGCATCTCCCGGATATGCAAGGGTAATCGCTAATGTTGGATTTTTTTAGTAAGGAAAGCATTCTAATCTTTTAAGTATGTATCTTTGTACATGCAGCCGTTTATGAAATCCTTTGCGCATGCGCTGGATGCTGTCCCTCTGGCCGCAGTCTCAGAAAACAGTAGTTTACTCCCTAAGGATATGCTGACCATGGTAAAATCCCGCCATCTTGAGGTACTATTTACTATTTTCCTCTAATATTGTTTCTTTGTTTTATTTACCAGTTTGCTCTGTGATTTTTGCATGCTGTCTTATTGATGCCATCAGAACATATTGTTTTTTTAAGGAGAACATAGTGTTGTATACATGTGGATCCTTGGTGTCAGCCTGAGAATGGGCGAAACCCACACCGAATGCACCCCACACCGAATGTCACTCATTCACCCAGCCCACACCATCAATTACATCACTTGATCCACACCGCACATGCTTTCCACCCGCACCCGCACCACACCACACCACACCACAGGGAGAATGCGGCCTGAACGGCTGAACCCGTGGGTTCCTGATCGTTGCTAGCTGCGCTAGCGGGTGCTAGCTGTTTAGTGTGCTGGCTGTCGAGTAAAATAAAAGCTCATAGTACTACTTGGAGTAGTAAGTCTACTGCTAGTAGCTGATCGTTGTACTGGACTTGTAGTGTACGAGATAACAAGAAATAACAAGCTAAGGAAACAGAATGAGAATGTTCTTGGCCGTTTGGAGTTTTTTTTGCTTACTCTGTTTCCTTCTGACGAGAATTACCGTCGCTACAAGTTTTTTTTTTGAACATTCGTCGCTACAAGAATCACTAAAGGAATCCCAATGATGAATCTAAAACTGAACTTTTCTGCAAGAATTGAACCTAAAACTGAACGTCAGTCATCAGGGTAACCGTCAGTCGACGGGCGGGGGCGGGAGCAGGACAATGGCGTGGTAGCCATCAGTCCGGGGTGGACGGAGCGCAAGACTCAGCGGGCGGAGCACTTGCACGTAGTCTCAGAGGAGGCTGTCGGATCCGGGATGGTGGCCTGGAGCCTACGCAGGCGGACGTAGAGGAGGAACAGGACGAAGGTCGGACAGGGGAGGGCGCTCCTCGGGCCTCTTCGTGTGCGGGCGCGCTCGGCAGGCGGCGACAGCAGGCGCCGCGCCTGACGTGCTGGCACGAGGAGGAGGCATAGCACGTTAGCAGGTAGACGCCGGACGGCGGCGGGGCGACGCGGGCGGGCGCGGTGGAGGAGAGCGTTGAACAAGCGCCGGTCCAGCTCCTGCTCGCAGTTGATCTGCGCCTCGACTCGGCCTGCCGCGCGCACCCTGACGACGGCGACGCGCAGGAGGACGCCTTGGGTGGCGTCGTTGTCTTCCGCGCGCCAGTTAGGGGGAGGTGGATGTCGCCGGCATCAAGCTCACAGACGCGGCGGAGCGCCGAGGATGCGACCCTCCAGTGGCTACTTATGCTTCGGGGGCATCACGGAGACGAGAACAGCACGCCTAGTCCAGCACACTTCGTTGGTTAGCACGCACCACCCCACCCCATTATATGCTGTAGCATCCATTTCAGTCCAACCCAACCGAGGCTGCAGCAATGAGCGCACCGAAAAACCGTCCAGTCCGCACCATTTTCAGACTGACTATTTTTGACAGTAAAATGTACTCCCTCCGTTTTTTAATACTATAAGATGTTTTAGCTACTGCACATGTTGTCTAGGTACACACAAAAATGAGTGAATATGAACACTAAAACATGTCTAGATACAAGTTTGGACATGTGAATGTTGAGAAAGACTAAAACATCTTATATTAAAAAAACAGATGGACTAATTGTTAATTCTTTTGCTTAATCACTAGCAGATTATCCTTTAATTTAAACTCATTTGCAGGAAAAAAATGAGTATCTAGGCATCGGTTGCAATGGATGTACAATCGAAGACATGAAGGAACACCACATATTTTCGTCTTTGACAGGGAAGAAGAAGGCAATTTTGCTTGCACTGGAGGTGGTAAAGATTATGTTAAAGATGCATGATGTGACTTAGCGTGTGTTCGGTTCTAAGAGTCGGAAGGGATTGGGTAGGATGGTTTCATTTCTCGCTGCGTTTGGTTGTCAACTGAGGTGCATGGTTCCACCCGCTTGGGCGACTATTCCCTTGAGATGTTGTATATCAAAGGATTCCACTGAATGGGTCTGACTCCCTTTAGTTGTAAATCTTCTTGCTTACCTCACCCTAACCTGTCACCGCCGCCACGTCTCCAACATCTCGTCGCAGCCCCACTACAGTTCCGCTACCTTGCGCTGCACGAGTACGGCGGCGTCTCCATCCGCTGCATTGAGTTCGCTTGGAGGCCATCGACATATCGAACCCGCCTGTGGAGGTTTGGGTGGAATCGATCTTAGGGAAGCATTGATTGATCGATAGGCATAGCTGCTCGGCTCGGTCAGAGGAAATTGCATCTTCCATCAGTCTCATCCCACACCGTTGCACAGATCACCATATATACACATTCTTTGCACTCTCCACCAGTTTTTTGATTTGATAGTTTTAAAACAGTCTAAATAGCCCATTGACACTAAAAATAAACTTTAATCAACCAACAGCAAGTGTACGGCTACAACATACTTTGTGGCATGTGATTTTTTTTTTACCATGATGCATCCATATTTAAAAGGATAATTTAAAATTTGACTTACCTAAGGTGAAAGATACCTAAGTTGATATGCGCCGACTCAGCCTGGTTTGGATCAGGCCTCATGGGGAAGTGACGACTCCTTCTCCTTCTCCTACCGCTACGTCGTCTGTCTCACCTTCGAGAAGATGCCGCTGGAGCTTTGGGATCGCCCATGCCTCACAAGGGCGGTCTCGGGGTTCGCGGGGCTCCTCAGCGTCGAGCATACAACGGTGCGAGGGCACGACTACTCCGCCCTCTTCGCCATGGTCAAGGTGGAGTCCCCCTCGCACATTCCTCATCACATAGCCTTCCACAAGCACAATGAGAGCGGGAACAATGCCGAGGTCTATATCAATGAAATCTGGGATGCAACCGATGCCCGTGCCTCCGCCAGCCACTCCAGCCACCCACCACCACCACCCTCCCCCCGCAACCAGCCACCACCGCCATACAATAAGCGCTACCATGGCCAACACCGCTCCCGTTCAACCAGATCACACTCCTCATACACTTGGGTGCGAAGAGAGGGGGCCGCCACTGGATCCGCAGGCTGCAGCACGGACAAGGAGGTGCCAGGTGGCTCGCTGCCCCACGCCGCGCCGGCGGCCGTGGCCGCCGCACGTTACACGGCGGCTCGGGCATCCAAAGCCCTAGTCGCGCCACGCTCCGCCAGCCTTCAGGACCTCATGATTCTCTTGACCACTTCCACTAAGATACAGGAGACAGCTATCGCTATTCGTCACCCCCACTCCACTGCCATGTTCGTCATCAACAACCTCGCCTACTACGACATCTCGGTGGCGCTAAGCAACTCCAGAACTTTCTCCGTCCGCATCCCAGCCGGAACGCCCGAACTCGGAGAGGAAGGTACCTTTTGTGTCTATGATTTCAACCTTTCCAACTCGGTCCTGCCAGAGGTCCCTCGCTACATCAGGAACCTGGGAATTTCCCGGGAAAGTGTCCGCTCCCTGCTGTTCAAGTTGTTCCCGGAGCCCACTCATGGGGTGATCCCACTCCCGCTGCTGCCAGCAATAGACTGTTCCTACAGTCCAAAGCCTCTTCTTCCTGAGCACCTGGTCGGGCCACCCATTCATTCGCTTTCCCTCGCCACCGGACCCGCCATTCCTCCACTCTCGATCACCTCATATCAAAAGCTGCTGGCGAACCTATTCCAGCTCCCCTCCCCGCCCACCTGTACTCACCCCATACACCTGCGCCACCAGTCAATGCCGAGCTCGCAGCTGTACAATGTTCCTTTTCCGCCCATCGCTGCACCACCGCCGCCCTTCCACTCCTGTGCCTTCCAGCCATCCACGGAACTGAGCAGCACGGCTACGGGAAGGGGCACACCGATGCTGGCTGCGCCTGACGAGATTCCGCCTGGGAATGCTGTGATTCTGATGCCAGGCACTACAGCTAGAGCCCAGCGGGCCCTTGAGCGGGCCGCAGAAGAGGTCAAGAAGGGTATGAGGTACCGCAACCCTCTGGTTGACGGCGAGATTGTCATTCCCCCGTCCGGCGGGCCATTTCTCTTCATCGCGGCCTCAGACCCAACTGCTGATGGGCCGCAGGATGAGGCCCAACCCAACATCTTCAAATCCTCCGAGCGCGCCAAAGGGAAGAAGCCTGTGGAGGAAATTCCTGCTGACATAGCCGCCGCGGTGGCGGAGCGGGAGACAGCGCTACCTGACCTCAATGCTTCTATCCCGATGGAGGAGCCATCCGTGGATAGTCCACCTGTGCCGACACCGGCGCCGCCCGTGCCAACGGCACCCTTGATCGCGGAGGAGACACGAGCCGCGGAGGCTGTTGCGGCGGCGTCGGGCATACACGGCACCCGCGTCAATGTCTATGAGCGTCGCTGGAGCGCTCGTATCCAGCAGCTGCATGACAGCGCGAGCTCGGATCTTTGGAACACGCTGCTTAGAGGAAGGCGTCCTCCGCAGGCGACTCCGATTCGTCTATCAGCTCCACCTCCCGCCGTCGCAAGACGAGGCGTCTACCTGACATCACCAAGATCGCGCCGCTGCCAATCACGGCGACGCCGCCAGAGACGTCCCTGAAAAAACTGGAGAAGCTCGCGAACTGCTGCGGCATCCTAACTGTGGAGTTTGTCGAGCAGGCGATCAAGAAGCAGAAGAACAAGGACTCGGTTCAGGGGGTCATCGACCTCGATGAGTAGTAGAACTAGGTTAGTCAGGGCTCGGAGTTGCATCTCCAGGTTGCTAGTTTTTTTTTCCTTCAAGCATGTTTACTTTCCTCCAAAGTTGGCGGCTCGTGCCGGGGCCCAAGGCCAACATCTCGCACTCTGCATTGTGGCATATAGGACCGCAACCTGTAACTCCAGCTAGTGCATGCATGTTTATTTTCCTTGCAACCTTTTTTGTGCTACCAATGTTTACTCTCTTCAAGTTTTGTCTCTTAAACTACCTTTGCTATACGGAATTGCTTTGCGTCCGATGCTTTGCACCCGATTTTCATCCGATGCTACGATCTGTTGGACACTATTGATGGAGTGATTTGATCGCAAGGCCATACTACTCTGTCGGACGCTCGTCGGACGCGGAAACGTCGGACGCATAGCAGAGTTGTTTGCTATATGTCGGAGATGAAATCGGTGATTAAATGAGAACCTTAAGCTGGAACACGAGAGGTCTGGGAGATGATGATAAGAACTGTATAATTTACAGAACTATAGATGAGGCAAAACCTGACATTGTTTGTCTGCAAGAAACAAAGTTAAGCGATATCTCGATCTTCAAAGCCAAAACTTTCCTACCTGCCAGATTCTCGGGCTTTAGATTCCAAGCCAGCAACGAGGCGTCCGCTGGAACTCTGATTGCCTGGAACGAGAAATATTACAACATGACTGTGATCATGCAGAATAAGAGTTCGATGACGGCACACTTTGTATCCAATACGAATGCAGCAGTTTTTGTTCTCACAAATGTCTACGCTCCATGTGATCGGACGGAGAGGCTAACCTTCTTTGAGGACATGAGGCAATTAGAGACAATTATTACTGAACCTTGGGTGTTGCTAGGAGACTACAACATCTACAGGCATGCACACGAGAAAAATAACGGGAATGTGAACTGGCAAGCTATGGAGGAATTCAACAATTGGATTGATGAACTAGAGCTCATGGATGTGGATTTAGTTAACACCAAATATACTTGGTCCAACATGCGGCGGACTCCTACACTAGTAAAGCTGGACAGAGTGCTAATCAACAACAACTGGAACTTGAGCTACATTGGCTCGCAGTGCCAGGCGCTGCCTAGGCCAACTTCAGATCACAAACCATTATTGCTAGAAACTGCACCTGTTACATCTCGGAAAAGGCCCTTCAGATACGAGGATTCCTGGCTACGTAATGAACATATCAGGAACATAACTAGGAACAGGATTGCGCGTGGAACAAGGACCATGTCAGCAGTATCACGTCTCAACCACAAAGTGCAGTCAGAGCAGCCACAAGGGCATGGTTCAAACAACAGGGCTCCACTGTGAAGATAACAACAAACATAGCTCATGCAATTAACTACTTTGATGCTGTAGAGGAATGGAGGAACTTAACCACGCCGGAGCACCAATTCAGATCTGAACGGCAGTTGACCACCTGGAGGGGGGGGGGGGGGGTGAATAGGTGGTGACCAAATTTTATGAGTTTTTCAGTTTTAGGCTAGCGGAAGGTAAGTTGTCTAAATGTGCAACTAGATGATACAAGTGAAAGACAACAAGAAAACTAAACAAGTACAAGAATGCAGTAAAGGAGAGTGGAACAAGACAACCGTAGGAACTCGAAGACACCGATTTTATCCCGAGTTCCACCACAAAGGTGTACGTCTCGTTGGAGAGGTGTGAGCTACCACAAAGGTTTTCTCAACGCCACAAAGGCCTCACCCTATTCTCCTGTGAATTCGACCACAAAGGTGCGAATCCACTATTCCACTAAGAACTCCTTTAAGGGCGGAGAAGATCTCGTACAAACACGTGAGGCACACACCCACAACTGAATTGGGGGCTCCCACAAAGACCACAACAGGTCACTTCCACAAAGGAATCCACAAAGGATCAAAACACACAAGGTTGAACCTAACTATCCACAAAGGAACCCTAGATTCGTTGCCCCTCAAGAAATAGAGGGGGAAATCAAAACGCTTCGGTGGAGTTGTAGATCGGTGGCTTCTTTCTCAGATCCCCAAGTATCAAAAGATTTGAGTGGCTAGATTGGGAGATCCGGAAGAAACAAGCTTCAGCACCAATGGAGGAGAGAGAATATCTGGAAGCTTGGACTGCTGGAGGTAGGTGGAGGGGTATAAATCTGCCTCTCCAAAATCTGCCCGTTGTACAACCGCCAGCCCGGAAATCTCCGGGTTGAGGACCGGAGACCTCCGGACTCCGGAAATATCCGGTAGGAATTCCGGCTGTGCTTGACTCTGGATCAGTACTGGTTGGGCTTCTTGACTTGGTAGAAAATTCTCTGATACTCGGAGATCTACGGACTGGGGCTCGGAAATCTCCGAGCGCCGGAAATCTCCTAGAGCATTTCCGGCTAAGATTGTGTTGGAGTCAGTACGCATTTTGAGTTCTGGACTTGGTTGAAATTCCTCTGTCACTCGGAGATCTCCGGACTGGTGCTCGGAAATCTCCGAGCCCTGAAAATCTCCGAGAGCATTTCCGGCTCAGCTTGAGTTGGAGTCAGTACGCATCTGATTTGAGACTTAGTGAAAAACTTGATTAGCTCGGAGATTTCCGGCCAGACCGGAAATCTCCGAGCCCCGGAAATCTCCTGACTGAAATCCTGATGAAAGACCAAGTGAAGTAGAATTGAAACTTAGGCAAAATAAGTGTTCCTCTTTATCAAACGACCTGTAAAGGAACCTGCATGCTTCATCACAAACATTAGAATACCTTTTGTGTTGTCATTAGTCACCAAAAACTGGGAGTGCATATAATGCACTTTCAATCTCCCCCTTTTTGGCGAATGATGACAACACGAAAGGAGAACGAATTTGCAAAATATAGACGGAGCTCCCCCTAATTGAGTCCACTATTTTAGGATGTTTTTGGAATACAAAATGCACGTTCCTTAGGATCAACACTCCCCCTAGATTTTACAAAACACACAAATACATAGTACACAATAGAAGCAACAAACTTAGACAATAGAGTTATTACAATAGAGAATTTAACAGTACTCATGTCTCACACACATGAAGAAAATAAACAGTCACGAAAATAGGGAGCACTTAAAAAAAACGAAAAGAAAGAAGTGCTCTCAACCCATGCAAATCCCGAGAGTCCTAGAGATACTTCTCCCCCTTTGGCATCAATATACCAAAAAGGGAGGAGGTTCCACTAACGGCCCATGACTCAAGAGTCGGAACCCTCCTCGGCATCATCATCCTCCTCCTCCTCAGCATCATCATCATACTCAAGATCGTTGTCCTGTGGCACTGCATCATCCTAATCAAATGTGAGTCCATCTGCATTCCAATCCTTGAAAGGAATCACAGGCTTCAAAGGGTGCTTCGGAGCAGGCATCTTCATATGAGCCATCATCTCTTCTTGGCGCTTCATAATGCGATGGTTCTGAGAGTAGATGGAGTAGTTCTCACTGTGAATGCAACAGTTCATGTTCATGATTTTCTCAATTGCTCGAACTACCCATGGGCGACTCTTCTTGGCAGATTTCTTGATGTTGGGATTGGAGGGAACCCGAGATGGACCACCAAAAATCTCATCCTCGTTGATATCTTGCATGGTGGCTTGTTGTTGAACAAGGTGAGCAGATTTCTGGATCAACAGAGCTGCCTTGTGGGGCTGAGTACCAAAGGCTGCATCAAAATCATCTCCGTCTTGCTCGGAAAGCTTGTAGAGCCTCTTGATGAGTAACATCACATAGGGAGCATACGGAGGAACTTTCCTCTCGAAAACTTCTAGAGACATCTCCTGGAAAATGAAATCCATGACATCCACTTTGTAGGCCTCCTGCTCAACCTCATACTCACCAAGATATGCCGCATGAGCCTTTGCCATCAAGTTGACTAGAGCCCCAGCAATATTGTCCGCATTGCCTGCAATGGGAGCAATGGTCCAACGGAACATGCGAAGCAGAATATCATAAGTAGGGAGGAGACCATTCTGAGAGCCAATCCTTCCTCCAGGCTGGTAAAGATCAGACATGACATGTTTGTTGTAAGACATGCCATGGACATGCATGCGGGCGCCAGCTGGAACAGACAAACCACTGAAGGGACAACCAAGAATCCGAGCAAACTCTCGGAAAGAGGAAGTCAAGCGCTGCCTGCCAGACATCCAGGTCATCCCAATATCCTGTGAGGAGTCAAACACCACAGTAGCATAGAACTGATGGATAAGAGATACGCTGTAGTTGCACTCAGTCCTCATCAAGTGCTCCAAACCCAGAAGTCCACATACCTTGACAGCACCACCAAAATAATCAGTCTTCTTCATTAATTTGTCAAAGTCAATCCACTTCATGGGACAGATGGGCTTGTCAATTGAGAACTTATGATATACTTCCCTGTAGATCCATGCCATCTCAGTGCAAAAGTACTTGGGATCATCAGACTCCACATTGTAGGAGAGCTCACTTCGCCACTTGCGAAAACTGCCTTTGTCGAAGTCTTCAAGACGGAGCTCGGGCCTCTTCTTCTTGCTAGGCCTAGTGGCTCTCTTGAGCAGAGCTGCAGACTCACCTGGTGTGCTATCTTCACTCGAGGACCCGCTGGGAGGGCGAGAATGAACTGGTTTGCCTCTTCCTCGTTGAGAAATTTGCTTGAAACGGCCACGAGGGTTGGAACCTGCAAACACACAGCATAGAGAGGATGGAAAGAATATGGGGTAAGCACTCATGTCCGAGAATGAAAATGGAACGTACTAGAGAAGTTTTTGCAAACACAGTTTCTGTCCTTAGCTGATTTGATTCTAAGTAGGCCGGAGATTTCCGGGTCTGACTCGGAGATCTCCGGGGTTCGGAGATTTCCGAGTCAGACTCGGATATTTCCGGTCTGCACAAAATTTTGACAGATTTGAACAAAATCTATGAACGAAAAACAGATCTGTGCACGTGGATTGTAGAGTATGCCAAGGGGAGCAATTCTACCAAAGGAAACAAGCAACAACCTCCTAAATCGGCTAGGTTAAACGAAAACTAGTTTCGTCCTAGATTTGAAAAACGAGGAGTTACCGGAAGACATCGCGGAAAGCGTGCGGATGAAATCGAAGCCCTCGAGGAGGAGAAGAAGATCCCCGAAGCACGCGAGAAACCCTCGAACGATCCACCCGCAGCAAGGAACGGAAGAATTGGAGATTTTCGGAGGAGAGAGAGGATTAGGGCACGGGGTGGATGAACTGGCCGAACCGGCCGGTCCACCCATGCCCTTATATAGGCAGAAAAATATGAATCGGAAATCTCCGGACTGAGGCTCGGAGATCTCCGGGTGCCAGAGATTTCCGGGGCTATTTCCGGATTCGGACTTTGCCCTGGAAAACTTTCGCACGCTCGGAGATTTCCGGACATCGGACCGGAGATTTCCGGCTCTAATTCCGTTTCAGCTTCGCCTGAGGTCAGTGCCGAAATTGAAAAGGACTTAGGTGCCGAAAAATCGCAGGGGCCGGAGATTTCCGAGTCTCAGCCCGGAAATGTCCGGACACCGGAAATTTCCGGGACTATTTCCGGTCAATAATCATCACAGGTCAGTGCTGATTTTTTAATGGACTTAGTCTCGAAATTCTCTGGTGGACCGGAGATTTCCGAGTAAGGCTCGGAGATTTCCGTTCAAACCAAAAAACTCCAGGAACAAGAAAACAAAAGGGGACATGCGTGGGGAAAAACATGTTTAAAGATAGTGAAAGACTTAGGATAGACACTCAAACTGAAAAAACAAGACACACTCAAGTTGCAAGAATCATAAAACACAAGAGAAGACCACCCAAGAGTGTGTTTTCTCAAAAGAGCCAAAGACAATGCAAGTGAGAAAAAAAATAAAACCAAATAGAATCCAAAGAAAAAGAGTGTTGGTGGCCGAGGCCACCGTGTATGAGTTGTAGCATGGTACCGCAAAGATATATCTTGGGTCCATAACTACATCTCAACATTGAAGCTCACAAATTAGATTCAATTTGAAGTTTTAGCAATGATATGTCACTATATGCATAATAGGGGAGTCCAATGTATTAGGAAAACACTCCCCCTAAGTCCATGCGTACCTCTAGGTCTAATAAAGCCTTAAACGTTGGAGTGTGTGTACGGAGTTCAAGCCAAGGCCCGAGAATCTATGATATTGAGCTCATTCCTCAAGTAGCAAAAGCGAGCTTCATCAAGGGGCTTCGTGAAGATATCCGCCAATTGATCCCTTGTACCAACATATGATAGATCAATATCTCCTCGTGCCACGTGACCGCGGATGAAGTGATGACGAATCTCAATGTGCTTGGTCCTTGAATGTTGCACCGGATTGTATGCAATTTTGATGGCACTCTCATTATCACATAAAAGCGGCACTTTGTCCAAGAGGACACCGTAATCCTTTAAAGTTTGCCGCATCCAAAGAAGTTGAGTACACCCGCTTGCGGCGGCGACGTACTCGGCCTCCGCCGTGGATAATGAGATGCAATTTTGTTTCTTCGAGGACCAACTCACCAAATATCTTCCAAGAAATTGACACGTCCCGGTAGTGGACTTCCTATCATCAATGTCGCCCGCCCAATCGGAGTCGGTGTATCCACAAAGAGACATGGTGCCATCTTTGGGATACCACAACCCAAAGCAAGGGGTATGAACCAAATATCTGAAGATTCTCTTCACGGCCATCAAATGACTTTCCTTAGGCGCGGCTTCATAACGAGCACACACTCCAACGCTTAAAACGATATCGGGTCTAGACACACACAAATAAAGAAGAGACCTAATCATAGAACAATACTCCTTTTGGTCTACCTCTTTACACTCGGGGTTGAGTTGGAGGTGGCACTTGGTTTGCATAGGAGTAGTCACACCGTTAAGTCCAAGCAATTTGAATTTCTTGATCATATCTTGAATGTACTTGGCTTGACATATGAAAGTCCCTTCCCTCGATTGCTTTATCTCAAAGCCAAGAAAGAACTTGAGTTCACCCATCATGGACATCTCGAACTTGTCGGTCATTAACTTGGAAAACTCATCATTGAACACACGGTTAGTAGAACCGAAGATAATGTCATCGACATATAATTGACAAATGAAGAGTTCACCATTAACCTTTTTAGTGAAAAGAGTGGGATCGATTACCCCAACCTCAAATCCACGGTCTACCAAGAACTCTCTCAAGTGCTCGTACCATGCACGGGGGGACTTGTTTAAGGCCATAGAGAGCTTTGTCCAAGACATAGACGTGGTAATGATGGTTGGGGTTTTCAAAGCCCGGGGGTTGTTTAACATACACAAGTTCTTGCAAAGGACCATTAAGAAAAGCGCTTTTCACGTCCATTTGTTGCAATTTGAAACCATGGTGAGAAGCATAAGCGATGAGAATACGTATCGATTCGAGTCTTGCGACCGGTTCAAAAGTTTCTCCAAAATCGATGCCTTCGACTTGAGAAAAACCTTGGGCCACCAACCGCGCCTTGTTCCTTACAACGATACCATGTTCATCTTGCTTGTTCTTGAAGATCCACTTAGTGCCAATAACGTTGCGGCAATCTTTAGGCTTCTCAACTAGGCGCCACACTTTGTTGCGCTCGAAGTTGTTAAGTTCTTCATGCATAGCCCCTAGCCAATCGGGATCTTCAAGAGCATCGAATACTTTCTTGGGCTCGACCATGGAAATGTGTGCTTTATGCTCACTAAAGTGAGCTAATTGACTTCGTGTGGAGACCCTTGCTCGTATATCACCAATGACCTTGTCAAGAGATAATGCCCTAAGTTCCAATGACTTTGCGAAGCGAGCTTGACGACGAGTTTCAATTGCCGCCCTTGTTGTGGGGACAATCTCTTGACCATCTTGACCCTTTGGATCCTCGTCTTGACCTTGTTGAGGGCCTTGATCATCATGAGAAGTCTCTTCGTGTGGTGGAGAAGGATGATATTGCCCTTGAGTAGAACTTGGAGAAGTGGAGTTGTCTTCAATAATCTTGGTGGAGGAGGCATGATCTTTTTGTTGATGAAGATCTTGTTGATGATCATCATGAGCTTCATCTTGAGAAGAAATAGCATGCTCTTGTTGAGGAAGATCTTGAGATTGTTCTTGAGGGGATTCATCATTTGCTATGGGTGAGCCACCTTGTGGTTCTTGTGATGGTGAGGTCTCCTTGATGGGAGAACTTGAGTCTTCTTGAACAACTTCTTGATGGACTTCAATGGGGAGAATAAAGCCCACCCCCATCTTCTTAATGGCATCAAAAGGTTGTTCATCACTTACATCACAAACACCAACTTGCTCCACTTGGGAGCCATCATTTTCATCGAATTCCACACTACAAGACTCTATGATAATCCGGGAGGATTTATCAAAGACTCTATAAGTGTGGGACTCGCTACCATATCCGACAAATATCCCCTTCAATAGATTTAGAGTGGAACTTACCCAACCGGACACCCTTGACGAGATAATAGCACTTACATCCAAACACTCGGAAGTAGCCAATGTTGGGTTTATTGACGGTAAGGATCTCATACGGAGTGTTGGAGATATACCGACCAGGGGTATCTCTAACATGGATCAATCCGGCTAGTCTAGGGTGGCCCAAGGGTGGTAAGGCTGATGCCTGCCGGGTGGCCCAGATAGCTGACGTACAAGGAAGTAGGCGGACGGTCCAAGAAAGGCAGCAGACCGAAGCCCATCAAGCCACCAAGCCTGGAGATGGAAGGCGGCAACCAAAGCCGACTACAACTAGGACTCTGTTTACTTGCCGGCTAAGCACTTACCTTGTAACCCGGGGTCTGGCCGCCTATATAAGCCGGCCACCGGGAGGCCTTTAGGGCCAAGCTCGACCAAGCTCAACCAAGTTGAGAGAGGCTTCAATAGGCATCATACACGTTGTAACCTGTTCACGGCTATTGCCTCATAGTGAATTATAGCAGCACGTAGGATCTCGCCACCGCCGTGGGATCCGAAGCTGGGTAAACTCGCCGTGTTCAATCCCGTCCTCGACGACACCAACCTTCTTCCCCATAATCCATACGTAGGCTAGAGAACCCCCGTCTCCTATCAATTATGCCGATACCACGACAGTTGGCGCCCACCGTGGGGCATAAGGTTCCTGGCGTCACGTTCCAGGCGGGAACAATATTGGCTGTCCGCAGCCGACGATTCCGATCGTCATCTTCATCAACGCGACCGGATCGCATTTAGCCGCGTACTCTGCTCCGGCAGGCCGGCACGATCGAACGTCGTAAAAGCATCTAGCCGTGTACTCTGCCCGACAGGCCGGCTCGATCAAACATCATCATCGACAAGATCGTATCTAGCCGGTTAATATGCGTCAGCGCACGGCGGATCAATCTAGTTGGCAAATCTGCTCAGGCAGATCGGCATAATCGACCTCGTTGTTATCATCGGACTGGTCTAGCCGGCTAATCAAAGTTGCCGGTACGTATGAGCTCCGTGCTCGCCGGATCGATTCCACCAAAGATATTCGTCGCCTGCGGAAAGAGAACGGTAGGTCTCATCCATCATGTGGCCAAATCCGTTTTGGTAGCATGGATCAGACAAGGAAAGAGCTAGCTCAGTCCTAGCTTACCCCGTGTTCGTGTATATACAGAAGACTGCCGCCTACATTCTGGGGCTGACGTCTTCCGCCATGCCCGCCTCCTCGACATCAACGTCAAATAAGCTAAGTTTATATACACTTAATTTAATTATATGTATGGTCATGAAATAAAAGTCTGTGGTTTGCTCATTATGCTCTGAGATCATGCCATCTTTTATCTTTTTATTTGATCGTATCCCTCTTAGTATCTAAATTACCTGATATTTGCTCTGCGCTGCATGGTTCAAACATTTAGATACTTGCCGCCTCCGGGCCAAATTAAGCAATCAGTTTGCACCGCCTAATACCGTTATTTGATTGTTTATATGCGGGTTACCTAGTAGTATGTCATTAGCACCAACATGCCGGCTTTAATTTTATCTCTGATTCTAAACTATTTGGTACAAGCCCTGGTTGTCTCAGCTAAAGTTTCCGGCTGCGGTTCTGCTAACATATGAAAAGTTAAACATATAAACCAGATAAATATTAAGGCGGGCCACATAAAATTTACAACCATTAAGTGTTTGTTAAAATCTACCGGCTCAGGCCTTCAAATTATTCAGCTTTCATTAAAAGTACATCTTAATGCAGCTATGTGTACTATGCAGGATACTTAACACCTGGGGGCTGCAACCGCAACATTTTCATCATGTCTCAAGCCGTCTTTCAGTCAAGCCGGCACGAGCCCTAGGGACTGCAATCATCGACTTATAACGCCACAAGTTCTTCCAAGCGTCGAGACGACTTCCGGGTACATCGACTCAACGCTCGGGGGCTGGAGATAGGCGGATCAAGAAAAACTCCGACACTCGGGGCCTCGACAACGTTATTTGCCCTCGTTCGATACTTGGGGGCTGCACGACATGCAGCTCTATCGTCAACAAGAAGGCCGCATTGGTGGCATGACCGTCTTGTCGGTCACCTCCATGGTAGGACCGACTTATCGTTTGCGACACAGTCGCCTCCGTGGCATGACTGTCTTGTCGTCAACGACATAACCGCCTACATGGCACAACCGCCATTGTCGTCAGTGACATGGTTGCCTCCGTGGCTAAAGGCCGCCTCCTTGGTATGGCCGACAATGCATGATTTCGTTACATTTGAGTTCAAACTGTCGTGGACCAAATGACGTCATCTATCAGACATTAGTTTGACCTGTCAGTAAGGATGCGGCTCCCCCGAGAAGCCATCCGACAAGTTAAGCTACCCGTCTTTCCCATGTAGGATAAAGGCGGCCGCACGCTGGTAATCAAGCCGGCACGCGACCCCCTATATTCAGAATGGTTCAAGCCCTGCAGCCGCCAACATTGAAGACTGAAGATCAATAAGATGAAGAAATCGACGCCTGGAGAACTTCAACCTTTCTGGGGGCTAATGTTGGGGATATACCGACCAGGGGTATCTCTAACATGGATCAATCCGGCTAGTCCAGGGTGGCCCAAGGGTGGTAAGGCTGATGCCTGCCGGGCGGCCCAGATAGCTGACGTACAAGGAAGTAGGCGGACGGTCCAAGAAAGGCAGCAAACCGAAGCCCATCAAGCCACCAAGCCTGGAGATGGAAGGCGGCAACCAAAGCCGACTACAACTAGGACTCTGTTTACTTGCCGGCTAAGCACTTACCTTGTAACCCGGGGTCTGGCCGCCTATATAAGCCGGCCACCGGGAGGCCTTTAGGGCCAAGCTCGACCAAGTTGAGAGAGGTTTCAATAGGCATCATACACGTTGTAACCTGTTCACGGCTATTGCCTCATAGTGAATTATAGCAGCACGTAGGATCTCGCCACCGCCGTGGGATCCGAAGCTGGGTAAACTGTAACGCCCCGGGATTTATCCCCTTTTGATTTGTGAGTTTTTCTTTTTGCATCGACATGGCATCGCATTGCATCTCATTAATTTAATTTGTTGCATTTAAATTCAATTTCCACAATTAAATTCAAATGCATTTCAAATTAATTAAAAATGTGTTATTTTCAAATCTTTTAAAAATGTTAAAAACTAGTTTATTAATTTGTCAATTTAAAGCTAAAAATATTTTGTATAGTTTTCGTATTCAAATTCCTTCTCGTTTTTGTTTTAAAAATATAAAACAGAAAAGTTTAAAAGGGAGAGAAATAAAGCCCAAAAGCCCACCTAAGGAAACCCTAGGGTTTCCCCCTGGACAATTCTTTCCCACCCCCTGACTTTTTGCAGCCACCCTCCTCCTTTTTCTGGATTTTGCGAATTAATCCTCCCACCTCTCTTTCTTTCTTTTTTTCCCCTTCCTTTTTCTCTTCTTTTCTTCTTCCTTCTTTCCTTCTTCTCCTTCCCGCAGCTAGCACGCACAGGAGAAGAACCAGCCCGATACTCCCGAGCCCCGTGCTCCCCGAGCGCCGCTGCCTCCGGCCACCAGCCCACCACGCCGCCTCTTCCCCGCCGTCGGGCCGGCCGCGCCCCTGCGCCACCCCCAGCCGCGCCGGCCCCTGCGCCCTCCTCCGCGCCCGCGCCCTCCGGCCACCACACGCCGTCGCGGCCCGCACCGCCGCCAGCGCTGCGCCGCGCCTCCGGCCCGTCTCCCTCACCTCCGCCAGCCTCTGCACCGCCGCGCCGGCGCGCCCCCTGCTCCTGCCCGACGCCTCCCCTGCTCCGGCCCCTCACGCCCGCGCTCCCCCGGCCCCAGCTGCCTCCGGCCGCTGGCCGCGCCTCCCCGCCGCCCCGCCCTTGCCGCACTGCCGTGCCGCCAGCGCCCGCCGCGCCTGCTCGCGCCTCCGGCCGCCGCCCGTTCCCCGCCGCCGCGTCCGCTGCCGCCTCTGGCCTGCCGCGCCGCCGCGCCGTGCGCCCCGCGCCCCGGTCTCCTTCGTCTCCTGCGCCGCGCGCCTCCGCCCCGCGCGACGCGCCCGCCGTCGCCCTCGCTCCTCCGCGCTCCACCCCGCGCGCCGCCGCACGCCCTCGCCGTCGCCTCCTCTTTCCGGACACGTGCACACCGCTGCCGCCCCACGCCGCGCCGTCCGAGCCCGGTTCTTTGTCCGGTGGTGTCCCCGCGTCCGCCGCCCGCAAGGTGCTCGGTGAAATGCCCGCAAGACCCCGGTGTCGCCAATTTTGTCCGAGTTGTCCACCCTTCGAGGTGTTGCTACATGCGCGTGAGCGTGCCTCTTCCGGTGCCGCGTTGCTCGTGACCGCCCGTGTCCGTGTCGCGGTGCCCGCCCGTGCGCGCTTTCTTTCCGGTGTCCGTTTGCCGTGCTCCTTTTGAAGGAGATATGCCCTAGAGGCAATTAATAAAGTGTATTCTTTATCATATCTCGTTTGTTCATAATAGGTTTTTGTGTCATGCTGGAACCGTATTAAGCGGAAACATTAATGCGGGTGTGATACGTAAACAACCAGGTCCCTAGTAGCCTCTACTAAGACTAGTTTCGTTGCGCGATTGATGATCGAGGTTTCCCGGTCATGGGGCATGGCGCCGGTCGGCAATGAGAGTCATATCGCTGGAGAGTGATGTGATGGACATACCCAGATTTGGAGAACATAGTCGTTACACCTTTGACCGTGAGATCAACTCTTATTGATATTCCCCGAAGATACTTTGATTGCACCAAACGTCGTATCTTATTTAGTATGACAATAACGGTGATACTTTTGGGTATTGGAAAGGAGTATTGAGACGAGGGGTCAAGAGCGGGATTTGCCAGTCCGTATAGCAGGATAGATACTCTCGGGCCCACTCGGTGAGATCATGTCTAATGAGCTTGCAAGCATGTGACTAGGTCACGGAGACATGAGATCATAAACGAGTAGAAGATAGCATCGTCGGTAACGAGGTCGGGATTAGGTATGGAGATATCTATGGAGCGACGCTCGGACGTGCTAAGTATCGCTATGGCAAAAGGTCTAAGACTTCACGTTCAGGTTTGATAGATGAAAGTCATTCGTTATATCTCAGGGATTAATTCATGGGGTCCAGGCCTACGGATTAGTCGTTGATCATTGAGGAGTCTTGATCATACCTGATATTATATCGAACCGCTAGGGTAACACACTTAAGGGGTTTCGACAAGACAACCGGAAAGGAAGGAGATCACCGGGAACGTCCCGGGAGAGGTCCGATGGAGATCGGGCAGCGCCGAAAGAGTTTTCGGAGCTAGGAAATATTATATATATTATGTTTGATATTAATTAGTGTTATTAATATGCAAATATGATTTTATATATTTATTTTCGAATTTATTAAGGCAGATTTCCCTAAATGGGCCTTCCGGACGAAAGAAGGCCCAAGAGGGGAAAATTCCCTAGGGGAATTCGGTGGGGGCCAGGAGGGCCGGCCTAGGTGGGCCACAAGGGGCCCACCAGGGGGCCGGCGCACCTCCCATGCCGAGCCAGGCTGTGGGGGGTTAGTCCCACATTGCCTGGCAAGCAAGGTTGGCTCCCCTTGGGAGCCTATATAAGAAGGGGCACCCCCAGCCTTTTAATTCACCAATTAATTCCTGATTTCTCTCTCGATCTCGTGGTTCCCAAGTCGTAGCCGCGCCGAGCAAGAGGAGTCGGGGATCTCCTCCACCATAGCCCGCTGCCGCGCTGCTGGTGTTCCGGTCCAAGTCTTCCGCTGCTCGTCCTGGACTGGAGCTTCGGAGGCGTCGTCTCCACCGTACGTGTGCGACTCCCTGCGAGGTGCTGCGCTAGCGGTACTCGGAGGCCTGCTTCCTCTACACGACCTTGAGGTCGGCTACGTCGGTCTTCATCGACAACGTTTGTGCGGGAACGTAATCCCCGCTTTCGGTCTACAAGGGTACGTATTCCGATCTCCGTTCGTACTACTATATCTGCATAGAATAGATCTTGGCTAGTTTAAGGATATCGTTGCTAGGAAATTTTTTGTTTTCTGCACACGATCCCCTTCAGTGGTATCAGAGCCGATCTATCGTAAGATATAGCTGTACGTTGTTAGAACCCGTGCTCTGCACGGGGGCACCGTTCCTGTTATTTGCTACCCTCTAGCGTGCACTTGTGTGATGAAGCGTCCCGGACCGACTTTACGCGTACGCTTACGCGAGACTGGTTCCACTACTGACATACGGCTTGTACCGTATATGTGGCTGGCGGGTGACAGTTTCTCTCTCTTTAGTTGGTCTTCGCATTTTCAATGGAGGGCCCGAAAGGGATGCTTAAACATGCAATTATTGGATCGTTGTTGTGGTCATAAGATTCGTAGGTATGAAGCGGTTCTATTTACGAAAGCCCCAAGCCACGTAAAATATGCAAAAGATAAAGTAGAAGCGTCTAACTTTATTTTGCTGGGGCTATGTGATATGGTCAAGGTAGGTTTATTAAATTGTTTATAAACTGCGGGCGCCAAGAAGACCATGGCGCGATGGACTATATCACATTGCATTACATTTGATGTTTTGTGTACATCTTATTTTGTGTGATTGTGTGTTACACGGCGGTAGCTGAATAAGATGATCCCTTCAAAATACCACTAGTGTTCTCCCTCCAACGCGCACCACCAATAAATTTCTACGTTATGAGGCAGGCCGTGATGATCGGGTGTCATACATATCTTCGTTCGCATACGGTGGGTGTAGGCCATGTTGCACAAGCGTCAGCGTGAAGGTCTTTGGTGGCGAGCCTAGCATACTCAGAGGTATGGCCTCGGAACAGGAAGACCGAAAGGTCGAGCACGAGTCACAAAATTGGTGTGGCGGACGATTTTGTCTACTCCTGAAGTTGTGCCGCCGCCTTTGATGATGAGGGGTGGTGCAATGGATGGGGGTCGTGTAATCGCTTAAACGACCAGGAGGGATGATCGTTTGAGTGGGAGTTATGTCAGTTATTTTCTAAAAATACTATAACTCAAAATTATTATGAACAAAGTCTTATGTTGTTGCAAATTCCATTGTAGATGTCTCACCCCTCCTTTAACCTGAGCCTGTTCATTGAGAAAGAGAAGCTTAAGACCGATGGGTCTAACTTCGTGTCCTGGTTCCGCGATCTGAAGTCCATCCTTGAAACCCACAAGGTGGCCTACATCCTTGATTCCCCCTTAGGTGATCTTCCCAGCACTGCCCCGGAAATCGAAAGGATTGTCCATGGGGTAAAAGCGGAGATTTCTTCTTATGTCCAGAGTGGCATGCTCTTTGCCATGGAGGCTGACCTGCAAAACCGCTTCATGAACAAGGGTGCTTATGAAATAATCACTGAACTCATGGTTGTTTTTGCACGACAAGTCAAGGCTGAGACGTACGAGGCAACTGTGCTTCTCTTCTCAGCCCAGATGGAAGAGCACGGCAATATCAGTGAGCACTTGGCCAAGTTGTTTGGCTGCGCTCGACTTCTGAGTGATCTGGGAAGTGTGATCCCAGAAGAGTTGGTGATTGATAGGGCGCTGATTTCTCTGCCCCCTAGCTATAAGAACGCCATAGTGGACTACGGCATGAAAGGGACGTCAAAACCCCTGTCGGAAATCCTGAAGATGCTCGAAGTGGCCGAATTAGAAATCAAGCTGAAGGAGATGGAGGTAACCATCGGGTCACCTAAGCGCAACTGCCCCAAGTATCTGGAGGATAGGAAGTCTGGCAAGACGGTCGACAAAGAGCAAGGTATATTTGATATACATGTTATAGATGTGTACCTTACATCCGCCCGGAGCAATACGTGGGTATTTGATACTGGTTCTGTTGCTCATATATGTAACTCTCAGGAGGAGTTACAGAATAGAAGGCGGCTGGCGAAGGATGAGGTGACGATGCGCGTCGGCAACGGATCGAGAGTCGACGTGGTGGCTGTCGGCACGCTCCCTCTGCATCTACCATCGGGATTAGTTTTGGTTTTAAATAAATGTTATTTTGTGCCATCCTTGAGTGTAAACATTATAAGTGGGTCTTGCCTGTTACAAGACGGTTATTCATTTAAATCAGTATCAAGCAATTGTGCTATTAATATGAATGATATCTTTTATGTTGATGCTCCCGAGAGTAATGGTTTATTCTTGTTGAATCTCGATCGTAGTACTCACATCCATAACATAGAGGCCAAACGAATTAAGTGTAGTGACGATACCGCCATGTTTTTGTGGCATTGCCTTCTTGGTCATATTGGTATAAAGCGCATGAAGCGACTCCACTCCGATGGACTCTTGGACTCGTTGGATTTCGGATCCCTCGATACATGTGAACCATGCCTCATGGGCAAAATGACCAGGACACCGTTCAAAGGTTTCGTTGAACGGGCGTCGGATTTGTTGGGGATCATACATACAGACGTATGTGGACCAATGAGCGTTTCGACACGCAATGGTTATCGTTACTTCGTCACCTTCACTGATGAATTGAGTAGATACGGTTATATCTATTTGATGAAACACAAGTCTGAAACGTTTGAAAAGTTCAAAGAATTCCAGAGTGAAGTTGAGAATCAGCTTAATAGAAAAATCAAGCATCTCCGGTCCGATCGCGGTGGAGAGTACTTGAGTTTTGAGTTTGGCACACATCTGAAGAGTTGTGGCATAGTGCCCCAACTTACGCCCGCCGGAACTCCGCAGCGTAACGGTGTGTCCGAGCGACGTAATCGTACTCTACTGGATAGTGTCCGATCTATGATGTCTCTTACCGATCTGCCAGTGTCCTTCTGGGGTTATGCGTTAGAAACAGCCGCATTCATTTTAAATAGGGCTCCGTCCAAGTCCGTTGAAACGACACCGTATGAATTATGGTATGGCCACAAGCCTAAGTTATCGTTTCTGAAGGTTTGGGGTTGTGAGGCGTACGTTAAGAAACTACAGCCCGACAAACTCGAACCGAAGTCGGAGAAAGTCGTCTTTGTAGGATATCCGCGGGAAACCGTTGGGTACACCTTCTACAACCAAGCTGAGGGAAAAACTTTTGTCGCGAAGACCGGTACCTTTCTAGAGAAGGAGTTTCTCGCGAAAGGAGTAAGTGGGAGGAAGGTAGACCTCGATGAAATCGTTGATCCTGAACTCGAGATTCCGAGTGGCGCAACGGAAGCAATTCCGGAAACGTCCTCCGTGGAAGGAGTGGGAGAAACTGTCGAGGACGATGTTCTACCTCGTAGGTCTGGTAGATCTCGGATCGCACCAGAATGGTATGGCAATATGGTTTGCACCGTCATGCTAGTCGAGCAAGACGAACCTACGAACTACAAGGAGGCGATGGAGAGTCTAGAGTCCGAGAAATGGCTTGAAGCCATGAAATCCGAAATAGGATCCATGTATGATAACCAAGTGTGGACCTTGGTGGATATTCCCGAAGGGCGCAAGGCCGTCGAGAATAAGTGGATGTTTAAGAAGAAGACTGATGCTGATGGTAATGTGACCGTCTATAAAGCTCGGCTTGTCGCAAAGGGTTTCCGACAAGTTCATGGAATTGACTACGATGAAACTTTTTCACCGGTAGCGATGCTTAAGTCTATTCGGATTTTGTTAGCGGTAGCTGCCTACTATGATTATGAAATCTGGCAGATGGACGTCAAAACGGCCTTCCTGAATGGAAACATTGAGGAAGAGTTGTACATGGTACAGCCGGAAGGTTTTGTCGATCCAGGAAGTGTTAACAAGGTGTGCAAGCTTCAGCGATCCATCTATGGATTGAAGCAGGCATCTCGGAGCTGGAATCTTCGCTTTGCTGAGGTAATCAAAGGTTTTGGATTTATCCAGAATGTGGAAGAGACCTGTATTTACAAGAAAATGAGTGGGAGCTCGGTTGTGTTCTTAGCACTGTATGTTGACGACATATTGCTAATAGGGAATGATGTGGGACTTCTGAATAGCGTGAAGGAATATTTAAATAGTAAGTTTTCCATGAAGGACTTAGGAGAAGCTGCGTATGTTTTAGGCATACAAATCTACCGTGATAGATCAAGGCGCCTATTAGCACTAAGTCAGAGTACTTATCTTGATAAAATATTGAAGCGTTTTCATATGGAGAAGGCAAAGAAGGGTTCTCTGCCGGTTATCAAGAATAAAATATTGCGTAAGGCGCAGTGTCCGGTGACGGAACTGGGTAAGGCCGAAATGACGAAACATCCTTATGCTTCAGCCATAGGATCGATCATGTATGCAATGTTGAGTACTAGACCGGATGTGGCATTAGCTTTAAGTTTGACAAGCCGTTCCAGAGTAATCCTGAAATGCCGCATTGGGTAGCTGTTAAGAGCATTCTTAAGTATCTCAATAAGACAAAGGAAATGTTCCTTGTGTATGGTGGCTGCGATGAGGAACTTGGCGTAACGGGTTACGTAGATGCAAGTTTCTGCTCAGACCCCGATGACAGTAAGTCACAGACAGGTTACGTGTTCAAGGTGAATGGAGGCGCCGTGTGCTGGAGAAGTGGGAAGCAACCCATAGTCGCACAATCTACAATGGAGTCGGAGTACATTGCTGCCCGCGAGGCCGCGAATGAAGCTGTGTGGCTGAGGAAGTTCGTCATCGAACTTGGAGTGTTCCCGAGCGTGCAAGACCCCGTGGTCCTCTTCTACGACAATACGGGTGCCATTGCGAACGCCAAGGAGCCAAGGTCTCACTCCACCGCCAAACACATTCTCCGACGCTTCCACGTGATACGTCAGTACGTACAAGAAGGCGATGTGAAGATTTGCAAAGTGCATACGGATCTGAATGTGGCAGATCCGCTGACGAAGCCACTTCCGCTTGATAAGCATGAACATCACCAGTTAGCTATGGGTGTTAGGCTTTTACCAAGTTGTAATCTAGATTAAATTGTACTCTAGTGCAAGTGGGAGACTGAAGGAGATATGCCCTAGAGGCAATTAATAAAGTGTATTCTTTATCATATCTCGTTTGTTCATAATAGGTTTTTGTGTCATGCTGGAACCGTATTAAGCGGAAACATTAATGCGGGTGTGATACGTAAACAACCAGGTCCCTAGTAGCCTCTACTAAGACTAGCTTCGTTGCGCGATTGATGATCGAGGTTTCCCGGTCATGGGGCATGGCGCCGGTCGGCAATGAGAGTCATATCGCTGGAGAGTGATGTGATGGACATACCCAGATTTGGAGAACGTAGTCGTTACACCTTTGATCGTGAGATCAACTCTTATTGATATTCCCCGAAGATACTTTGATTGCACCAAACGTCGTATCTTATTTAGTATGACAATAACGGTGATACTTTTGGGTATTGGAAAGGAGTATTAAGACGAGGGGTCAAGAGCGGGATTTGCCAGTCCGCATAGCAGGATAGATACTCTCGGGCCCACTCGGTGAGATCATGTCTAATGAGCTTGCAAGCATGTGACTAGGTCACGGAGACATGAGATCATGAACGAGTAGAAGATAGCGTCGTCGGTAACGAGGTCGGGATTAGGTATGGAGATATCTATGGAGCGACGCTCGGACGTGCTAAGTATCGCTATGGCAAAAGGTCTAAGACTTCACGTTCAGGTTTGATAGATGAAAGTCATTCGTTATATCTCAGGGATTAATTCATGGGGTCCAGGCCTACGGATTAGTCGTTGATCATTGAGGAGTCTTGATCATACCTGATATTATATCGAACCGCTAGGGTAACACACTTAAGGGGTTTCGACAAGACAACCGGAAAGGAAGGAGATCACCGGGAACGTCCCGGGAGAGGTCCGATGGAGATCGGGCAGCGCCGAAAGAGTTTTCGAAGCTAGGAAATATTATATACATTATGTTTGATATTAATTAGTGTTATTAATATGCAAATATGATTTTATATATTTATTTTCGAATTTATTAAGGCAGATTTCCCTAAATGGGCCTTCCGGACGAAAGAAGGCCCAAGAGGGGAAAATTCCCTAGGGGAATTCGGTGGGGGCCAGGAGGGCCGGCCTAGGTGGGCCACAAGGGGCCCACCAGGGGGCCGACGCACCTCCCATGCCGAGCCAGGCTGTGGGGGGTTAGTCCCACATTGCCTGGCTGGCAAGGTTGGCTCCCCTTGGGAGCCTATATAAGAAGGGGCACCCCCAGCCTTTTAATTCACCAATTAATTCCTGATTTCTCTCTCGATCTCGTGGTTCCCAAGTTGGAGCCGCGCCGAGCAAGAGGAGTCGGGGATCTCCTCCACCATAGCCCGCTGCCGCGCTGCTGGTGTTCCGGTCCAAGTCTTCCGCTGCTCGTCCTGGACTGGAGCTTCGGAGGCGTCGTCTCCACCGTACGTGTGCGACTCCCTGCGAGGTGCTGCGCTAGCGGTACTCGGAGGCCTGCTTCCTCTACACGACCTTGAGGTCGGCTACGTCGGTCTTCATCGACAACGTTTGTGCGGGAACGTAATCCCCGCTTTCGGTCTACAAGGGTACGTATTCCGATCTCCGTTCGTACTACTATATCTGCATAGAATAGATCTTGGCTAGTTTAAGGATATCGTTGCTAGGAAATTTTTTGTTTTCTGCACACGATCCCCTTCACCTTTGTGCCCGCGCCCGTCAACGAGGATGAGCGAGTACGACTACCCGACCACTTCCACGACACCAACAAACGACGATGCCCCGGTTCCGCGACGACTACTTCCACGACGACGACTACTTCCTCTACGGACCGAAGACTCCGGTTTCGGACCCTATCTCTCCCGATCCAACGTGCGAACCCAAACCCTAACCCTACCTATTTTATTAAATGTCATTTATCTTGTGCATATCGCATCATACTTGCATGTGTTGCATCTCTTGGGTTTGGTGGTGTAGCGATTCACCTAAATAATAATTATGGAATGTGTGGGCATTTAATTACTATTGATGCCTATTCCATTTAATTTGACTAGATCATCTTTGCCATGCCTTGCCATCTTAATGGACATTTAATTTGTGGGGTAGATAAATAACTTCAACATTAATATTAATTGTCGGAATCTCGGTTCCTCTTAAGTTGGATTAAGTGCATCTCGCAATGCATCTTGCCATGTCATGCATCATTCTCCCATGATCATGCTGGATCTTTTGCCGTAGTGGTAAAGTGCATCTTTTACGCTTTCCAGTGTTTGATGCTTCTTCGCGGATACGACGTTGAGATGTGTGAGCAACGACAAGATCTGCTTCCATGCGGGATTCCAGGCAAGCAAAGATTGCTCTTTTACCTATACATTGTCTTTCATTCCTGCCGTTGATCTCTGCTACCCTAGTTATCGATTCTTGAACTGCGATCCCATCACATGTTTATCCTGCAGCCCATAAAGCTTTATCCCCACAACCTAATACCCGATGCATGTTTATCTGTTGGCCTTGCGAGTCGTAGCGCATGCTTAGAGTTGTTTGTGCGAGTCGTCTGTTGGTCTTATGTTTCATCTGTTTAGTTTGATAGATTATTCTACCTTAATAAAATGTTGTCTTATATTGGGGTATTATAATTAAAAGATAAGGCACCAGGCGGAAGGCCTTGCGAGGTGCTTTGTTCTGCTCAGTGTCGACCTAGGAACTGAGATTTTGTCCTCGGATCCAATTTTGAGCGCACTAACCACTTGTGGGAGGCCCTATGGAACCCCCTCGACTTTGAACAGATCTTCAGCTTGTCCATGTGCCGCAACTAGTTCGGGTTTTCCATTTGCGCATATGCATGTGCACGATGATGATGATGATTGATGAGAGGGTACTTGATACGGGGGGGTCATATAGGGGTGGTGCGCGCGAAGCGGACAGTTCCTACTGTGGTTTGAGCCGCATGGCGCGTGGACACAAACTAATGAGTCCGCAATTGAGATTCGGCCGGACTCTTGACGCGGGTAACAACTCATATGGGTGGCACTTGGACTTGCTGTAGTGAAGGAATAAGTCGTGTTGAGAAGCCCTGATGCTTGCTTGGGTTGATCATGCGAGTATGGGTACAGTAGTGCACCCATGCAGGGTATAATCTTATCGATGAGCCGTGTCCACGGTTATGGACGACTTTGGTGATGATGCTGGCTAACAAGATCTAGACAACTTACACCTAATTAATGTTAATTAATTTTACTAGTAATATAGAATTACTTTCACAATAACTGGTAACTAAAATTGTTCAATGTGTGAGTTTCCCGAATTGCTTCCTCATACTTGGTTGAGGGGGTTAATTCGAGAATGGGTTATGTTTGGTGTTAGTTGTATATGTTTACTTTATGCGCTCTCTTATCCCTCTCTGATTGACGGAAGTTGTAGCGTGTCTCTTTAGGTTGCTAGTGCTGCTGCCGCTAAGTCCACCTACCCCATATTTTGGGAGATGGTGTAGAAAGTAGGCAAGTCGGTTTTGCTTGCCAGGGAGTGCCCTGACCCTCTTTTGGGTTGTGCTTTATGTGCAGTCAACAGGTTTGAAGTCAGACGACGTTAGCTTGGGAATCCCTCCGGCTTGGCTGGGCAGGGATATGGCGCCATTGCTTATCTTCAGGACTCTTAGTCCAATTTGCATCTTATCCGTAGTCGGATACTATTTTTGCTTCCGCTGTCATTTGTATCTTTGTATTATATCTTTTGTATCTTGACTCGTTCGAGTCGTTGCTGTAATTATATCTTCTGTTGTATTTGTGGATGTATCGGAACTGTTGTAATGTTATCACAATTCCACCCACATAATGCGCATGTTTCGGCGTGCACATTATGTCTGGTGGGCGACCTAAAATCGTTATTATGCGGATTTCGGCGGGAACGCTTAAATCCACATAGTACCGATTTTAGGGCGTCACAAAGTGGAATCAGAGCCAGGTTTCGATCCTGGGACCTGTGGGTTATGGGCCCACCACGCTTCCGCTGCGCCACTCTGAGCCTTGGTATCAGAGCCTTGGTTTCGATCTCCTCGTTGTTTCGATACGAATGGTTATCGAAGCAGCGGGTCCGCAAAAGCATGTAGGATAACCTCGCTAACGGTCGTTGTTTCTAGAGTGTCGAAAACTATTTGACTTAAATTATTTTTGAAAAATATCTCAATAGGTTTCTTTTTACTCCTTATCTCAATTCTATGTCTCCTCTTACCTTATTTGTTTTGGAGTCTCTTCCCTTATCCAAACTTTCAAAGTTTTAGGATCCTACGTGTGGGTGGACGATTTCTTGCCTTTTATCCTATTAGGTTCGATCTTTCGGAGTCGTCTTCGGCGTGAGCAACAATCCCTTGTTAGTGGTGTCGAGAAGTTCATCCCGGAGCGTGAAGACTCGATAGTTACCCCTCTCTTCTTGTGGTCTCGGCGTGGATCTCGGGACGCGATCCCTTGTTAGTGGTGTCGATTGTAACGCCCCGGGATTTATCCCCTTTTGATTTGTGAGTTTTTCTTTTTGCATCGACATGGCATCGCATTGCATCTCATTAATTTAATTTGTTGCATTTAAATTCAATTTCCACAATTAAATTCAAATGCATTTCAAATTAATAAAAAATGTGTTATTTTCAAATCTTTTAAAAATGTTAAAAACTAGTTTATTAATTTGTCAATTTAAAGCTAAAAATATTTTGTATAGTTTTCGTATTCAAATTCCTTCTCGTTTTTGTTTTAAAAATATAAAACAGAAAAGTTTAAAAGGGAGAGAAATAAAGCCAAAAGGCCCACCTAAGCAAACCCTAGGGTTTCCCCCTGGACAATTCTTTCCCACCCCCTGACTTTTTGCAGCCACCCTCCTCCTTTTTCTGGATTTTGCGAATTAATCCTCCCACCTCTCTTTCTTTCTTTTTTCCCCTTCCTTTTTCTCTTCTTTTCTTCTTCCTTCTTTCCTTCTTCTCCTTCCCGCAGCTAGCACGCACAGGAGAAGAACCAGCCCGATACTCCCGACCCCCGTGCTCCCCGAGCGCCGATGCCTCCGGCCACCAGCCCACCACGCCGCCTCTCCCCCACCGTCGGGCCGGCCGCGCCCCTGCGCCACCCCCAGCCGCGTCGGCCCCTGCGCCCTTCTCCGCGCCCGCGCCCTCCGGCCACCACACGCCGTCGCGGCCCGCACCACAGCCAGCGCTGCGCCGCGCCTCCGGCCCGTCTCCCTCACCTCCGCCAGCCTCTGCACCGCCGCGCTACCTTCCCGCGCGCAGCGCGCCGCCGCGCCGGCGCGCCCCCTGCTCCTGCCCGACGCCTCCCCTTCTCCGGCCCCTCACGCCCGCGCTCCCCCGGCCCCAGCTGCCTCCGGCCGCTGGCCGCGCCTCCCCGCCGCCCAGCGTGCGTGCGCCGCCCCGCCCTCGCCGCACTGCCGTGCCGCCAGCGCCCGCCGCGCCTGCTCGCGCCTCCGGCCGCCGCCCGTTCCCCGCCGCCGCGTCCGCTGCCGCCTCCGGCCTGCCGCGCCGTGCGCCCCGCGCCCCGGTCTCCTCCGTCTCCTGCGCCGCGCGCCTCCGCCCCGCGCGACGCGCCCGCCGTCGCCCTCGCTCCTCCGCGCTCCACCCCGCGCGCCGCCGCACGCCCTCGCCGTCGCCTCCTCTTTCCGGACACGTGCACACCGCTGCCGCCCCACGCCGCGCCGTCCGAGCCCGGTTCTCTGTCCGGTGGTGTCCCCGCGTCCGCCGCCCGCAAGGTGCTCGGTGAAATGCCCGCAAGACCCCGGCGTCGCCAATTTTGTCCGAGTTGTCCACCCTTCGAGGTGTTGCTACATGCGCGTGAGCGTGCCTCTTCCGGTGCTGCGTTGCCCGTGACCGCCCGTGTCCGTGTCGCGGTGCCCGCCCGTGCGCGCTTTCTTTCCGGTGTCCGTTTGCCGTGCTCCTCTGTGCCCGCGCCCGTCAACGAGGATGAGCGAGTACGACTACCCGACCACTTCCACGACACCAACAAACAACGATGCCCCGGTTCCGCGACGACTACTTCCACGATGACGACTACTTCCTCTACGGACCGAAGACTCCGGTTTCGGACCCTATCTCTCCCGATCCAACGTGCGAACCCAAACCCTAACCCTACCTATTTTATTAAATGTCATTTATCTTGTGCATATCGCATCATACTTGCATGTGTTGCATCTCTTGGGTTTGGTGGTGTAGCGATTCACCTAAATAATAATTATGGAATGTGTGGGCATTTAATTACTATTGATGCATATTCCATTTAATTTGACTAGATCATCTTTGCCATGCCTTGCCATCTTAATGGACATTTAATTTGTGAGGTAGATAAATAACTTCAACATTAATATTAATTGTCAGAATCTCGGTTCCGCTTAAGTTGGATTAAGTGCATATCGCAATGCATCTTGCCATGTCATGCATCATTCTCCCATGATCATGCTGGATCTTTTGCCATAGTGGTAAAGTGCATCTTTTACGCTTTCCAGTGTTTGATGCTTCTTCGCGGATACGACGTTGAGATGTGTGAGCAACGACAAGATCTGCTTCCATGCGGGATTCCAGGCAAGCAAAGATTGCTCTTTTACCTATACATTGTCTTTCATTCCTGCCGTTGATCTCTGCTACCCTAGTTATCGATTCTTGAACTGCGATCCCATCACATGTTTATCCTGCAGCCCATAAAGCTTTATCCCCACAACCTAATACCCGATGCATGTTTATCTGTTGGCCTTGCGAGTCGTAGCGCATGCTTAGAGTTGTTTGTGCGAGTCGTCTGTTGGTGTTATGTTTCATCTGTTTAGTTTGATAGATTATTCTACCTTAATAAAATGTTGTCTTATATTGGGGTATTATAATTAAAAGATAAGGCACCAGGCGGAAGGCCTTGCGAGGTGCTTTGTTCTGCTCAGTGTCGACCTAGGAACTGAGATTTTGTCCTCGGATCCAATTTTGAGCGCACTAACCACTTGTGGGAGGCCCTATGGAACCCCCTCGACTTTGAACAGATCTTCAGCTTGTCCATGTGCCGCAACTAGTTCGGGTTTTCCATTTGCGCATATGCATGTGCACGATGAAGATGATGATTGATGAGAGGTTACTTGATACGGGGGGTCATATAGGGGTGGTGCGCGCGAAGCGGACAGTTCCTACTGTGGTTTGAGCCGCATGGCGCGTGGACACAAACTAATGAGTCCGCAATTGAGATTCGGCCAGACTCTTGACGCGGGTAACAACTCATATGGGTGGCACTTGGACTTTTTGTAGTGAAGGAATAAGTCGTGTTGAGAAGCCCTGATGCTTGCTTGGGTTGATCATGCGAGTATGGGTACAGTAGTGCACCCCTGCAGGGTATAATCTTATCGATGAGCCGTGTCCACGATTATGGACGACTTTGGTGATGATGCTGGCTAACAAGATCTAGACAACTTACACCTAATTAATGTTAATTAATTTGACTAGTAATATAGAATTACTTTCACAATAACTGGTAACTAAAATTGTTCAATGTGTGAGTTTCCCGAATTGCTTCCTCATACTTGGTTGAGGGGGTTAATTCGAGAATGGGTTATGTTTGGTGTTAGTTGTATATGTTTACTTTATGCGCTCTCTTATCCCTCTCTGATTAGACGGAAGTTGTAGCGTGTCTCTTTAGGTTGCTAGTGCTGCTGCCGCTAAGTCCACCTACCCCATATTTTGGGAGATGGTGTAGAAAGTAGGCAAGTCGGTTTTGCTTGCCAGGGAGTGCCCTGACCCTCTTTTGGGTTGTGCTTTATGTGCAGTCAACAGGTTTGAAGTCAGACGACGTTAGCTTGGGAATCCCTCCGGCTTGGCTGGACAGGGATATGGCGCCATTGCTTATCTTCAGGACTCTTAGTCCAATTTGCATCTTATCCGTAGTCGGATACTATTTTTGCTTCCGCTGTCATTTGTATCTTTGTATTGTATCTTGACTCGTTTGAGTCGTTGCTGTAATTATATCTTCTGTTGTATTTGTGGATGTATCGGAACTGTTGTAATGTTATCACAATTCCACCCACATAATGCGCATGTTTCGGCGTGCACATTATGTCTGGTGGGCGACCTAAAGTTATTATGCGGATTTCGGCGGGAACGCTTAAATCCACATAGTACCGATTTTAGGGCGTCACATAAACTCGCCGTGTTCAATCCCGTCCTCGATGACACCAACCTTCTTCCCCACAATCCATACGTAGGCTAGAGGACCCCCGTCTCCTATCAATTATGCCGATACCACGACACGGAGTCTTCTTCAAGCCCTTGCGGAAGTAGAGGAGATTTGATGAATGACAAGCGGTGGAAATAACCTCCGCCCAAAAGTTGATAGGAGACTTGAACTCCGCCAACATAGATCTCGCCATATCGATGTGAGTCCGGTTCTTTCTTTCGGCAACGCCATTTTGTTGAGGAGTGTAAGCAGCAGAATATTGATGACAAATGCCTTCTTCACTAAAAAAGTCGTTAAGAGTGTAGGTCTTGAATTCCGACCCATTGTCACTTCGAACAACCAAATGGGAAGGTCATGTTGGCGTTGAACTTCCTTTGAGAAGTCGATGAAGACTTGTTGATTTTCATCCTTGGTCTTGAAGAAATAGACCCATGTATACCTAGAATAGTCATCAACAATCACGAGGCAATATTTCTTGCCACCAAGACTTATCTCCGGAATTGGTCCAAATTTATCAACATGAAGGAGCTCCAAAATCCGGGACGAAGATATGATGGTCTTGCTTGGATGAGGAATATCATGCATCTTTCCTTCCACACAAGCTCTACAAATTCGATCCCTTGAAAAGAAAACATGATCTTTAGTCCAAGGATGTGGCCACCCTTGTGGAGACTTTGCAAAGTGCGCATGTTTACGTGGGCTAGTCGGCGATGCCAAAGCCAACCCACGTCGGCTTTTCCAAAGAGACACATGGCTTGAGAAGTGGTGGCTCCGGAGAAGTCCACCACATAGAGCTCATGCTCCACGTATCCCACGAAAGCCACTCTTAGCGACTTGCTCCACAAGAGGACCACAATGTCCTTATCAAAGAAGGGAGAGATCCCCATCTTTGTTAAGGCACGAACCGATAGAAAATTATAACCAATAGATTCAACAAGCATAACATTGACAAGAGTAATGTTGGGGGCAACTACCACTTTGCCAAGCCCGGTTACCTTAGACCTTGATAAGTCACCAAACGTCACGGTTACTTGATCTTCATTAGGTTTCAACTCCGTGACGAGTTCTTTGCTCCCGGTCATATGACTTGTACATCCACTATGAATTATCCATTTTGAACCACAGGGAGCAAGGTCCTACAAGAGATCACTTCTTGCATTTAGCAACCCATTGCTTCACAATGGGTGCTTTATGGTTAGCGACAAGAGACTTAGGAACCCAAATAGCATATGAAATAAAGCCATAGTAGGGTCCAATGTAACGATCACAAACATTCCCATAGTAATCGACATATAAAGCATAGTTAGGGTTGTTGTCCCCGGCGTGATCTTTACGAGTAGGCTTGCCCCTTGTGGCATTCCTTATCGCAAGACCTTCCTTGGATTGAATGGAGTCGGCCTTCTTGGCTTGGATGGGGTTGACGCTCTTGGGAATACCCTTCTTGGCATTCATCTTCATGGGAGGCACATATCCAAGACCTTCCTTTTCTTGTCGAGTGTGAGGCTCCATGATGGGAGTCTCAACAACTTGCTTACCCTTGAGAAGGATGATCTTGGATGTGGAGACCTTAGACATCTCACTCTTCAACCTAGCATTCTCCTTTACAAGATTAGCATTATCACACGAACACTTAGAGGTAGAGATGCTAAGAGAATCAAGGTTAGTTAGTCGAGTTTGGAGTTGAGCATACGACTCCTTTAGAAGAGCATGTTCACTCTCCAAAGTCTTGTGAGCTATGACGAGCTTCTCCATGTCCTCAATGAGTCTAACATGACCAACCGCAAATTCGGCTTTATCTTGTTGAGCCACCTTGAATTTAGCAAAGTACATATCACGATCCTTAATGAGCTTAGCATGTGAGGAATTATGAGTTTCCTCAATAGTTTCAAGTTGCTCCTCAAGACGAGCATGAGACTCTTCAACCTCCTCAAGAGAGGATTTCAAGTAAGATAGAGAAATAGCGTCTTCTCTTTCTATCTTACCCTTCTCTTCATTGAGATGCTCTAGCTCACCAATCCGAGCCATGAGGGCACCAACATGTTTCTTGCTATCACCTTGCAAGTTAGTGATAAAGGAGTCGAAAGCCACAAGCTCTTGCTTGATTTGAAGGCTAGAGGCATCATCAAGTTCATTCATTTCATTCATGAGAGAGGAAGAGGATGAAGATACCTCCGATGCCTTTGCCATAAGACACCTTGAGCTCTTGGTGATGGAGTTCTCATTTGGCGATGT
Source organism: Poa annua (assembly GCA_026929855.1). Taxonomy (NCBI): domain Eukaryota; kingdom Viridiplantae; phylum Streptophyta; class Magnoliopsida; order Poales; family Poaceae; genus Poa; species Poa annua. The sequence goes on from CM049430.1 coordinate 89,433,232, forward strand.
GAATAGAGACGATGAAGAGCTTGTCGTAGTTGAAGGAGTTCTTGTTGTTGATGAAGAAATGGTAGTTGTCGATGTGGTGGCAAGAGCCGCCACTTCATTTGGCGTTTCTTTCTCCGACTCTTCATCATCGGTAGGATACTCCTCTTGAGTCAACAACACGATGCGAGGCTTCTTGTTAAAAGGCCTCTTCTTTCCATAGGCCTTCTTGGGAGGCATCTTGGTTTTGTCCTTGAGCACTAGACGTCCACCATGCTCTTTTCTTTTCTCATAAGGGCACTCGGCAACGAAATGGAACTTGTCTTGACAATTGTAACATGTCCTTGACTTGGAGGGTGAGACCCTATCGGCTTGAGGTGCACTCTTGTCAAAACGCATCTTGCCTCTTGAGGGGTTGTTCCAAAAGGTGCGAGCCGCAAGAGCGAGATGATCATTGTAAGCAATCTTGAGTGCTTCCTCGGACATGGCGGCAAAGCTTCCAAGATCATCATCATCGTTGTCTTCCTCAATGGTAGCCTTCAAGGCAAGGTTGGTTGTGCCTCTTTGCATTCCAAGAGCCCTTGCCCTTGCGTCTTGAGCATTCTTAGTGACTACCTTGTACGCGGCCATCTCTTACATAACCTCATCAGACGTCATGAGATGGTAGTTGTGTCTTCCTTGAAGACTCTTGACATCGGTTGGCTCACATGCCATCATAGAGCTAACATACTTCCTCTTGATCCAAGCATCATCAATATGAGAGGCACCAACTTCCCGAAAACTTGTGGCTATTGTCACCAATCTTCTATACATCATCTCATGATCTTCACCATCAAGCTTGAAGAACCCCTCGGCTTCATTGCTCAAAGAGTCATAGCGGTTCCTCCTCATGCTATCATTTCCAACGAACAACTCGGATAGAGCATCCCATGTATCCTTGGCGGTGGTGAGGTGTTGGATGAGAGACATGTCCTTGTTCCCAACCGCTTTTTGGATCATGTAGAGAGCAGTGGCATCAAGTTGAGCCTCCACCACTTCTCTTCTTGTTAAGTTGGTCGGATCATGCAGCTTGTATCCAACTTGAATGATGCGCCACAACTCGATTGAAGAGTTGCACACATGAGACTTCATCACATATTGCCATTGAGAGAATGTATAATCTTTAATCAATGGGGGATCACCCCTATGAGAAACTTGCGGATGAGGAATAATGGGATCGGGGGTATGGTATTGGGATGGGGGAGGAGTGGCGTTGTAGCCTTTAGGCACTTCATCAAGGGAAGATGAAGTGTTTTGATGGTTTGAGGAACTAGTAGCATCACCCTTCCCATCCAAAGGCAATTGCTTTCCCTTCAACAATTCGGGGTCCACATCTTGAGTAATGCCCGGAAGCACCGGAGACTTTGAGGGCAAAGCAAGAGAGGTTTCCTTAGATGTCTTGAGAGACTGAACCATATCATGAAACTTCTTGAACTCGGTTTGTATGGACGATGTCAACTTTGTTTCCAAAGAGTTGATATCGGCCATAGTGGCACCTTTCTCTTGCATTGCCGCCAAAGTCGCGGCGTCCGCTTCAGAACCCTCTTTCGGATCAACTTGCATTGTCCAAGGTTTGTCTCAAGCGGTGAAGCTTTTAAGAGACAACCTGGCTCTGATACCAATTGAACGGCAGTTGACCACCTAGAGGGGGGGGGGGGGTAATAGGTGGTGACCAAATTTTATGTGTTTTTCAGTTTTAGGCTAGCGGAAGGTAAGTTGTCTAAATGTGCAACTAGGTGATACAAGTGAAAGACAACAAGGAAACTAAACAAGTACATGAATGCAGTAAAGGAGAGTGGAACAAGACAACCGTAGGAACTCGAAGACACCGATTTTATCCCGAGTTCCACCACAAAGGTGTACGTCTCGTTGGAGAGGTGTGAGCTACCACAAAGGTTTGCTCAACGCCACAAAGGCCTCACCCTATTCTCCTGTGACTTCGACCATAAAGGTGCGATTCCACTATTCCACTAAGGACTCCTTTAAGAGCGGAGAAGATCCCGTACAAACACGTGAGGCACACACCCACAACTGAATTGGGGGCTCCCACAAAGACCACAACAGGCCACTTCCACAAAGGAATCCACAAAGGATCAAAACACACAAGGTTGAACCTAGCTATCCACAAAGGAACCCTAGATTCGTTGCCCCTCAAGAAATAGAGGGGGTAAAATCAAAACGCTTCGGTGGAGTTGTAGATCGGTGGCTTCTTCCTCAGATCCCCAAATATCAAAAGATTTGAGTGGCTAGATTGGGAGATCCGGAAGAAACAAGCTTCAGCACCAATGGAGGAGAGAGAAAATCTGGAAGCTTGGACTGCTGGAGGTAGGTGGAGGGGTATTTATACCCCTCTCCAAAATCTGCCCGTTGTACAGCCGCCAACCCGGAAATCTCCGGGTTGAGGACCGGAGATCTCCGGACTCCAGAAATATCCGTTAGGAATTCCGGCTGTGCTTGACTCTGGATCAGTACTGGTTGGGCTTCTTGATTTGGTAGAAAATTCTCTGACACTCGGAGATCTTCGGACTGGGGCTCAGAAATCTCCTAGAGCATTTCCGGCTAAGATTGTGTTGGAGTCAGTACGCATTTTGAGTTCTGGACTTGGTTGAAATTCCTCTGTCACTCGGAGATCTCCGGACTGGTGCTCGGAAATCTCCGAGAGCATTTCCGGCTCAGATGAGTTGGAGTCAGTACGCATCTGATTTGAGACTTAGTGAAAAACTTGATTAGCTCGGAGATCTCCGGTCTGGGGACCAGAAATATCCGAGCCCCGGAAATCTCCTGACTGAAATCCCGATGAAAGACCAAGTGAAGTAGAATTGAAACTTAGGCAAAATAAGTGTTCCTCTTTATCAAACGACCTGTAAAAGAACCTGCATGCTTCATCACAAACATTAGAATACCTTTTGTGTTATCATTAGTCACCAAAAACTGGGAGTGCATAGAATGCACTTTCAAGATCGGTGTGCAAACAGAAACACCAGGCAGTCTGCACCACAACAGCATTACACTGGAAACGGAGGGCCAAGGTGAAGTGGTGCAACCTGGGTGATGAAAACACAAAATTCTTTCACACAATGGCATCATACATATATAGGAGAAACAAGATGAAAGTGATCAGTCACAACGGGATTGACTTCTATAACGATCATGATAAGTTAGACATTGCAACCCAATATTTCAAGCAACTGTTCACAGAGGACAGGCCCTGGCATCTGAACCTTAATCTACAAACACTCTATGGACAAGATTCATATGACTTGTTGGGACTTGGCGATGCTTTCACCTGGGGTGAGATTGAGGACGCGATTAAAATGGCTAAACCAAACAAAAGCCCAGGGCCAGACGGGTTTACAAACGAATTCTACAAATTTTATAGCCAAAAGCTGAAGACGGACCTCACAAATATCTTCACCGAATGCTTTCATGGACACTTGAGGCTTCAGGGAGTCAACCTAGCCACGATCACCATGTTACCGAAATGCGACACTCCACGGTTGATCATTGACTACATACCTGTGTCCTTACAACACTCAATACCAAAGTTAATCGCGAAAGTACTGGCAAACCGCCTGAAACCAAGAATGCGACAACTTATTGATAAGATGCAGTCTGGCTTTATCAAAGATAGGTCAATTACCGAGAACTTTGCAACAACAATTGAAATGGTACAACTAGCCAACAAGCGAAGGATGCCAGTTATCGTTCTGAAGCTAGATTTCAAAAAAGCTTTTGACTCTGTCCACTGGCTAGCAATTGAGGCGATCTTGCAGGCTAGAGGTTTCCCACCTAACTTCATTTTGTGGATACAGGAACTGCTTAAAACGTCAAAAGCAAGAATGCTAATCAATGGACAAGAAGGAGAAGTTTTTCCAATTCGGAGAGGAGTTCGACAAGGCGACCCCTTGTCACCATACATTTTTAACCTTGTTGCTGATGTACTACAATATATGATCAAGAAAGCTTACGAGGCCGGGATCCTTAAACACCCCATTCAGAATGATGCACCAATGCCCATGCTACAATATGCTGATGATACCCTACTTATTCTGCAAGGATCTACGGAATAGGCCTCATTTGCCAAGCACATTCTTGAGGCATTCTCAGATTTCAGTGGTCTGCAAATCAATTTTCTGAAGAGTACTTTTGTTCCCATACACATAGGGCATGAGGAATCAGTACCGATCGCAAATATCCTCGGATGCACCGTCACTCAGCTACCTTGCACTTACCTGGGACTGCCCCTGTCAATGAGTAAGATTCCCAAAATCTTACTGCAACCCATTATGCAGAGGGTACGCGGTAGGCTGCCAAACCTACTAACGATTGGGGGAGAAATGATATGGTAGTCTCGGTATTATAAGCAATTCTAGGGTTTTCGATGTCCTGCATCCAGTGGGACAAAGCAACAATCGAAGAGGTCGACAAGATTAGGCGTGCGTTCTTCTGGAAGAATAAGGAAACAGTTAAAGGGGGGCAATGCCTAGTGGCTTGGGAAGTGGTTACCATGCCTAAGCAACAAGGCGGGCTTGGAATCAAGAATCTGCACCTACACAACAAGGCTAGGATGGCAGCAATGACAGCTAAACTGCTGTCAGACGGATCAGGACCATGCTATACCTGGCTGAGAAATTACTACATAACTAATCAGATTATTGAGGCCTCCGGCAATGACACGCCTTTCTGGAAATCGATCGCAAACATAGTACCAATTGTTCAGCAATCCACATACTGCATCGTCGGACGGGGAACTACGACATCCTTTTGGACAGATAACTGGACTGACTTGGGAAGATTCAGAGATATATACCATGCTCTGATTTCATTTGCGACGGATATATACTGCACGGTGCAATCACAGTTCAGACACGGTGCATGGGAGATTGGGGTTCTACGTCCGCTATCCCAAACAACTCAACTTTAGCTGATTGAGTTGGAAGATTACCTAGCAATCAAACACACAACTCTAACTTACAACCATGATGCAAGACGGCTTTGCACGACTGGCAAAACTCCAACTACCAAGAGCTTCTACCAGCTATTCAGTGACAGAGGGCAGATCTGGAGCATGTACAGGTGGGTTTGGCGTAGAGAAATCCCACATAAACACAAAATCTTTTTATGGTTAGCGTACAGATCCAAGCTAAATACGAGAGACAACATGATCAAGAAAAAATGGTCCGACAATAATGGCTGCGACTGCTGCCCTGCAACAGAATCCATTCACCACATCGTCTTGCACTACAAGTTTTCAGACTGGGTATGTACAAGGGTCGGACTCGCAACAAGTGCGAGGGCTTCTACCACAATTCAACAATTCATGTTCAGCAAACTAACAGCTAATAACAACAACATCTGGCCGGTTTGCTTCGCGGCATGCATGTGGGGTCTGTGGAAGCTTAGAAATGATCGAATCTTTAACAGGCAGTTTGGGAACCAACGACAATTGCTTCGAATGATTCATGATGAGCTGCACCTCTGGAGCAATAGGAAAGAAGAGACCAAGGAGCAGAGGCAACTGAGCTCATCGCCTAGGTCAGCTCCAAGGGTTTAACCTCTGTTTATTTTCTCTTTCACTTCTTCTTCGGTTCTTTGTTTTACCTTCTTCTTCGGTTATCCTTGTACCCCTCCACTCTTTACCCGCTTGGGTACGATGTAATCATAAGGCAGAGGTCTCCTCTACCTTCATATATTAATATATATAGTTCAAAAAAAAGGTGAAAGATAGAGATGCGATTGTGAAAAACCCATCCTCTCACCGGTATGCTCTGGCTCCATTGGTGTTAGGGTCTTGGAGGCGTGGCGGATTACATCCTCTCATCGAATGGAAGGTTCCTGTTTTTGTTTAGATCTTTTTAGTGTCTTCTTTAATATGGTGAGGTGACGACTACATCTTGAAATCAGAATTAGGTCTTCCCCATCCTATTCTCGTGCTGCTGGTGCATGTAACGCCAACATAGGGCGCGTGGAGGTGTGTCTCCAACGGATCTCTTGAGATCAGTCCATTTTCGTTTCCGTATGTGTGGTTGCATGCCTAGATCTCCGATCTACGGTTTTCTTCATTCTTCATTGGGATGGTGAAAGAGCATTTTCCCTCATGTGTGGTTTTGGTAATTCAATGACAATCTCTATGGACTAATGTTTGCATTGAGATACAATTATAGATCATGTTCATGGGATTAGTGGAGCTCTTGTGTTGAGTGAAGCTTATTGCAAATATGTCTTGAATGATTCAAGACATCATATTAGTGAAGAAATGTTGGAAGATACAAGGTTGATCAAGATGTTGATCAACACAAAAAGCTACAAGATGTACCAAGTGCGATCATGTATCTCTTGGGATGGTAAACACTTGTCCGCGTAGCTTTGTGAACTAACCCATGATATATGTGTGTGTGGTATCTTTATATGAGGTTAGGTATCTTCCCATGGGATTGCATCAAATGAAGATTTCATATAGCTCATGTAGGATGACGTCATGTGGTGATCGTCATCAAGGTGAGATGTGCAAGACCAAGACCAAGAGAAGCTTTTTAAAGAGATCCTATGCTTGGTGCTTGCAATGGATACATGAAGATGAAGCTAAGCGAGACTCTCCCATTGTGAGCATGGGGGAGTAGTTGGAGAAGTCTTCATCAAGCATGTGCTTGGACGCGTAATCAAGAAAAGATGAACCACTTGAAGAGATCAAGATAGTCTTCATCCAACTCAAGTAGAATGATTAAGGCAAAGGTATGATCTTGATAGGGTTATAGGATAGATAGGCGTACTATCAAGAGGGGCTCTCAAGTTAGTAACTTGATCGCATCGTTGTGAAGAGCTCAAACCTTTGCATACTTGGCATATCATATTTCTTGGTTCTTATTTGCCTTTTATGTTGGTGAGGAGATAGAGTTTGGTTCATTTCCAAGTCAAGCTCTTGTTCATCGAAATCGGTTTTATTTTGGACAACTTGTTGCGTTTTTGGTGGCGGAAATATTGCCGGTTCTACCGTGAGGAAAGTCCCACACCTTGCCATTGTGGCGATTTTACTCTATTTATGAGATGCAATTGTTGGGTGCTCATCGTCGCTATCTTTCCAACAAAATTGGTCTCACCTCATTTGGAGTTCATTTGCAAAAGTAATAGCAGTTTTCGTTTTGGTGTTTTACTGATTCAGATTATTGGGGCCGGATATTCCGCTCTACCGGAATTTCCGGTTCCCCAGCTCATCCAAGAAAACGGCTAAGGAAAGGAGAAAAAGGGTTCTGACGCGAGCCAGAAATTGTGCTCGGAAATTTCCGTCTACCGGAATTTCAGAGTGCACCCAGAAAGCCCTCCTGTTTTGGCTAAGGAAAGAAAGACTTTTGGTTCTCGAACCGGAAATTGTGCTCGGAAATTTTCATATACCGGAATTTCCGAGTGCACCTAGAAAAGCCCTCCATAAACGGCTAAGGGAAAGTTTGGTTTTGGTTCTGACTCCAGCCGGATTTTCTGCTCGGAAATTTCATGGACTCGGAATTTCCGGGTAACCGGAATTGCCGAGTCTCACTTATACCGGAATTTCCGAGTGTCGAAACAGCCAACAGTTATATTTCCTGGAGGGGTATAAATACCCATCTCCTTCTTCTTCCCCAGCCAATCCAAGGCAGCACGATTTGTTTCTCTCTCCTACTCCCTTGTTGACCTTGGAAAACTCACTCCCCTCTCAATTCCTCCATAGAATTTTGCATATTCTTTAGGGAAAGTTGAGAGGAGATCTATATCTTCAATCCTACCAATCAATCTCTTCTCTTAGTGAGGAGAACCTAGTGGATCTAGTTCTTGGAATTCCTTTGTAGTTCTTCTTCTTTGTTCTTCCTCTCTTCTCCCCCAATAAGCATTAGTTGCTTTTGGTGGGATTTGGGAGTGAAGGATTTGACTCCTTTGTGGTTTCCTTTGTTCTTCCTCTCTTAGTCCCCCATAAACATTTGTTGTTTTGTTGAAATTTGAGAGTGAAGGACTTGAGCACTTCGTGCGTTGCCATTGCATTTGCATCGGTTTGAGTGCTCCACGAGGATTCGTGGTGGTGATACTTGTCAACTTGTTACTCTTGGGTCTTTAGACCCTAGACGCCTTTTGTGGCCGGTCTTTTGTGGCCAAGATCTTTTGTGATCAAGACCTTTTGTGGTCACTAGAGAGCCCCCAATTAAGTTGTGGGTGTGTGCCTCAAGACTTGGGAGGCCCCAATTAAGTTGTGGGTGTGTGCCTCAAGAGTTGTACGAGATTCGATCTCCGCCTCAAAGGAGATCAATAGTGGAAGGTGAACTCGCAACCTTTTGTGGTTGAGTTCATCAGGAGAAGAAGGTGAGCCTTTGTGGCGTTGCGACTAACCTGTTGTGGTTGCGCACACCCCTCCAAACGAGACGTACACCCTTGGGTGGAACTCGGGAATACATCCTCGTCTCCGCGTGCCTCTGTTATTTCTATACCCGAGCTCTTTACTTATACACTTTACTTTGTGATAGCCTTCGTGCTTGAAGTTATCTATCTTGCTAGCTATCACCTTGTTTCTTGTATTGCTTAGCATAAGTTGTTGGTGCACATAGGTAAGCCTAGTATATTTATCTAGGTTGTATGCTTGTTAAAGTAAATCTCTAGTTTTATTCCGCCTTTATCAAGCATACCGGAATTTCCGGGTCATTCTTGGACCGGATATTCCGGCTATCCGGAAAAAGTTTTAAATCGCCTATTCAACCCCCCCCCCCCCCCCCCCCCCCCTAGGCGACGTCTATCCGTTCAGATGGTTATTGCTCTGTTGTGCTGGTTTAGCATAACAACTTCCCGTCTGTTTACTACCAAAAGCTCTACTACGATAATTCTTACCCGGCTCCAGTGAGGGTGGGGTGAGGACGCCGACGTGACTTCGGCTCGCTTAGGTGTTTCTAGTCGTTGCTACGTGGTCTGAAGACCTGTTTGCAATTTTTATTACTTTTGAAAAAGTTGTGGGTCAGGGTCCATCGCCGAGGAGCAGTTCGACGACGATTTGGCTGGCCGTCGTCGCCACCTTTTTTCCTGGGCCTTTCAGGAGAGAAAGGAGCAGTTCCGGGAGAGGAAGAAGGCAACTCAGGAAAGGCGAGATGGAATCCATTTGGGACTCATCAGTCAGTTTGGCTGCCATTAGTGATAAACTGGCTATTTAGACATCGTTGAAACATTTAGATGTAAAAACTGGTGGCGAGTGAATTGTGTATATCTAGTTGGTTGTGCAACGAAGTGGGAAGAGGCTGGTGGAGGATGCAATTTCTTCGCTCGGTCAATCTTAAAGTTAGCTAGGTCCAGCTGACCAGGAGGAAGGAGTAGGGGAGCGGATCACCGGTCGGGATCTCCTCGCTTGGATGTCGGTCACACCGCAAGTCGGGATATAGACTCTGACACGTCACACTCTGGGACAAGAGGACGCCGGTTCGCCCTTCACCGTTCGCTGCGATACGCCCCAAACCCGACAGCTTGTCCTTCGAGGAGTAAGAACTCGCAGTAGCCGTCAGGATGGAAAAAGTTCAAGACGAACCCTGGATCAGGGATTTGGTTACCAGTTAAAATACCGCGGTAACCGGCCGGTAACCGGATTTCCTAGTCCCCCCCAGTAAATGCGTTTGCCGGACAAAAAATCTCGGAGCATTTGAATTTGGACCGATTTCGTCTTTTAAATCAATTTTCAAATTATTTTTAATGTTTTAAGTTCAAATTTCAAAAAAAAAATGAAAATTTTGACCGGTAACCAGCTGGTATTCACGGTAACCAAAAATCCTAGTCTCCTCCGAGATTTTTTGGGAACCGGTATCCAAAACCTTGCCCTGGATATGAAAGATATACCTGGAAATTGACAATATGAACTTGTCAATCCGGTCTATGTTAAACCATGTACCTATTTTCAACGGCCAAAAAAAGAAACTTTTTTTTTAAACAATTACTCAGAGCACTGATCCACTTGTCATATTTATCTTGCATATTTTTTCCCTCTCAACCATGCTGCTATTGAACGATAGTGCTGCACATCATCGAATTCGACTAGGATGGCGACAAGCTGGTTCCAAGCCGCTCCGCCTTGCCGGCGAGATGCGCAGCGTCAATCGCCATACAAGTGTAGAACCCAATCGTCTAAATTAAAATAGAGAGATCGCGCATCAGCGCCGTCTTCCGTCGTACCTAGCTGTAACACCCCGTACTCCCGCCGCCGCGGGTGCCCTCTAAGGGCACCTCTGGGCTGGCGCTTACATACATGGAAATTGGTCCGTTTTAGTCTCTTTGGGGGCGGACCACGGACATAAATTAGACATTCGGACATTTGGGGTGGACGTGTCCCCAACAGCCTGACATAGATTGCCCCCCCCCCCCCCCCCCCGACAAGATTTCATCAACCAAAGTGAATATTGTTCACAAATTTAACAATAACAAATAACAGTTCTCAAACAATAAATAGTTTATGGACTGAAATATAAATAGTTCGTTCAACAAAATTAAATTGGCCAGGACTACTGGTTTATGAAGTGAGTCACCACATGCTCGACCAAATAAATTTGGAGCTGGATGTGTGTGACCATGTCCTGCATCTCGTCAAGCACATGAAGATACTGCTGGAACGACCCTGCCCCGGGGATCGGCTGGATTTATAATGTACGACTTTAGTTGTTCATGGCCCTCAATCGTCCCCTCATCCTGGACTAGAGAATGGATGCGTTTTTTCCGGTGTTTGCCATTGGCAATACTATGGAAATAAAGAGTATTCAAGTCCCCTTCTAGGATGAATTGAGCTTTAGAACGTTGATACTATTTCAACTCCTCCTCCCATAGAAGCTTAGCTATCTGTGCATTCAATTGACTCTTCGGCTTAATCTCTTGCTCAGATAGAAGTCGTACTTCTGCTAATGCTTCAAGCGCATCAATTATCGAGGAAAGTCGTTCCTTTTCTTTTTTAAGTAAACCAGAAGTATGACGAGCCCAACGTGCGTGCGTAATGCATTTATCTTGTTATTCCACAGCTGGATAGGTGAACCCCACAACTGGTTTTTCCCAAATTATTTTAATAATCGCGTGAAAACCCTCTCTATTTAGCCACCCAAGATCAAATTTGAACGGTGGCTTACAGTGGTCCAGGTATTCCGGTGGTTAAAAGAATGGGAGCATGGTCTGACAATCCCTTAATACGTTCTAGAGCCCGTACGGACACCAGTGGGAACCTAGATTCCCAATTATTAGTATCCACCAGTACACAATCTAGTTTCTCGTATGTGGGTTCAGGGAGTGAATTAGCCCAAGTGAACTGTCTCCCCACCATTGTAATCTCTCTTAAGTTCAAGTTGTCGATGACTGCATTGAACAACAGTGGTCAACGATTATCAAACCGTCCCTTACTTTTCTCGAACGAAAAACGTAACATGTTAAAATCCCCACCAGTGATAACATGATGTGGGTTATCTTTTGCCAAGGCTAACCCAGTGCAATGTTTTCATGAAAGGGTACCATGGTCATCAATAACAAAGACATCATAGAAGTGATAAGAATAAAAAAAATTACAACCATTCGGTGGTATAAACCTAAAGACGGATCTTTTGAACCTAAAGATGACATCTTTTAATGGTACATGCTCAATTTTCCCAACAACCAAATAGATTACGCAATGCGTAGCACTACGGGATCGAAAAGATGTGAATAATTCGACATAAAAAATCTAACTCCGTAGTCCGTACCCACGATCGAGGTGGCAACGGTTTTCAACTGTATGTAATCTAGTAGTGAGTTTTGCTTTGTCTCAAAAGGAGAGGAAGGGTGCATATCCACCGCTTTGTATGCACCACCGCTTCATTAGGTACGATTGCGCGATGAACTTGGCACTGAGTTTCTCCCGTGGGCGGGCGTAGCGGCGCAGGCCGAGGGCGGCCGCTCGCCGGACGAGCACCAGGTTATCGTCCTGTGTATCCTGGGTACACAGGAAGAGATCGTCGCCCTGGTGGTAGCTCTGTCGGTAGTGGCCAAGGAACTCGATTGCGCGCTGGCTCCTGTACTCCTTGTCGTCGTAGTGCTTCCGGCGCAGCGTCGCGAGGTCGGAGTGGAAGAGCGCCGTGACGCAGTCCGCCAGCGCAGCCCCGCTGTCGGTGAGGTCTAGGTTGTCGATGAGGGGGATCACCTTCTTGTGGTAATAGCGCACGGCCCACGCGTTGGAGCGCTGCTGCTTTAGGGCGGCGACCATGCGCTGGAACCGGACGATGTAGAGCGCGGCGGAGGAGGAGGCCGTGCCGCCCTTGGCTCCGAAGAAGGACGACATGTACTTGTCCGCCTTCCGCCACCGGCCATTGTTGATCAGCTTCACCACGTGGCCTATGTCCAGCTTCAGCCGCGCCTCGTGCCCCAGCGTGTACGCCGTCGCGTCGAGCTTCCGCGACTTGAGGAACGCGTACATGCGCCGGAGGATCACCCGCTCAGACTGCCGATCAATCGCCATGCCCGTCGCCGAGGAGGAATTGCATACAGCTCTTCTTCGGCTGAACCCGGGCCGTGGCCGTGCTTATGTAGCTTCTGGCTGGGCTCACCGATTCCGACTCCAACTCCAACTTGCAATAAATTCAGACTCACGAGATCGGGAAAATTCCAATTCAAACCGGAATCGGCTGGTACTCATGATCTAGTCTAGTCTGGCGCACAAACCAAGCGACCTCTCGTTCTCTGTTTGGAAACAAACTACAGCCCAGTTTGGACGTGCGTTCACTGTTTCCACGCGTCCGATACATTCGGCGCGGTTAAGACCCGAAACTTTCCGGCATGAAATGAAACCACATTGCCGCCTCATCGCCATGGTGATGCACCCAAAGAACCACCCTGCAGTCCTCGGCGACGGAGTCATCCACTGGCAGTGGCAGTGCTCCTCCGACGACGGCACCCGCGTCGCGCTCGCCCTGAATGTGTGCGCGCGTGGCACGTCGAGCTGCTCGATCTTCCCGGTGCCAGTCACCGGGGGCTAGTACTCGGCAGCCGCAGTTGACGGCGTCCTCTGCGCCTTGGGCTTGGCGGCGAAAGACGGCCTCGTGCTCGAGAGATGGAGCACTCTGAAGACAAGGAAAATGCTATTCTCCAACCGGCTGTAGCTACAGCCGGTTGGCTCGCTCACACCGCCCTCCCCTCGCGCCGCTCAGCCGCTACCTCGCGCAGCCCCGACCTCCCCTTGCGCTGCTGCTCCCGCAGCCCGACCTGCGCTCCTCCTTTCTCCTCCCGTCGGCCGGCTCCCCTGGAAGCTGAAGCTCTCGCATCGGCGCCACGGCGCCTCACTCCGGCTAGCCGTGCCCGGCCGACCCCGTGCGGCAGCACGCAGCCCCGCGACCAACCGCCCCGGCTCCCCTGGACCTTTGCAGCACCGCCCCACGCCTCACTCTGGCCAGCCGTGCCCCGGCCGACCCGGCGCAGCATGCAGTCCCCGACCAACCACCCCTATGAGCTCTCGCCATGGATGCAAGACAAGCCTGGACTCGAAAATGACATCCCACACACTCGCTCGGGTACCTTGCCTATCTGGACCACACGGAGAGCTTTAAGATCCGTGCTGAGTCGCACTGGTCAGCGCGGTCGCAGATCAGGAGAACGTGGTTACCGGCCGTAAAACATGCGAGTCAACGCATGCGGTTCCGCACCGATACAGTGTTAGCGATTCTGGCCGGGCAGAAAATAGCCAGAAGACTACCAGCCATTCCCCTCTCTCTCCCTGCCAGAGCTCCAAGATGCATCCATGGCGGACACCGCGACGCTCTCCTTCTATTCCTCTCGCTCGCCACGGCTCTCTTCCTCCTCCTCGGGAGCCGGAGGAAGCGCCTGCGGCTGCCGCCGAGCCCGTCGTCCCTGCACGTCATCGGCCACCTCCACCTCCGGAAGAAGCCGCTCCATCGCGCACTGGGGTCCCTCGCAGCAGCGTGCGGGCCGGTGCTCCTCCGGTTCGGCTCCCTCCGCCTGCTCCACGTCGCCGACACCGCTGCCGCAGAGGAGTGCCTCAGCACGCACGACGTCGTCTTCGCCGACCGGCCCCGCCTCCACTCTGCGCGCTACCTCTCCAACGGCTACACCACGCTGGGCTCATCCAGCTACGGCCCCAACTAGCGCAACCTCCGCCGCATCGCCACTTCAGACGGCTTGGTGACGAGTTCTTGCTATTCACTTTTTTCTGGTATATTTTATCTAGCTAAATCTGTGATATGGATCTTGTTCATTTAGATGTTTGATACATGAATGGAAAAATGTATGGATCTGTGATACTTTTTGATAAAACTTGTATGGAACAAATTTAGACTTTTCTATGTTGTTCTTTTCTGGTCATGGTCCAGATCGTTACATGATGGATCTCCGATGCTTATGACTGAAATCCCCATGTTTTGATCTGAACTTCCTTGATTTTGTTTTATTTCCAATTATTTTGTATCCAAACTTTTTGAGATATCGTTGTTTCTCCTTTGGGGCAGAGAGCTATGTTTGAATCCAAAAGTTCATAACTGAAATGCGGTTGTCCGATGAAAATTTTCCTTTGTTCATCCAGCTCTCTGGATGTTTTGCCTCAGCTCTTTAATGTGTGCTCAGAAATTACCCTTTCATGGAGAACCAGAAGTTAGTTTTGGAGCCAACCAACATAAGGTTTTTTGAATTTATGAGATGCCATACTTCTTAACTCCTCTCATACTTACAATGAAAACATGTATATTAAGGTTAAACTACATCTCAACATCATTTCTTCTGTAGGATGCCATTAACTCTTTCAAAGAACATTTGATGTATGAAATGTTGCGAAGTTCATGGAGGATAACAAGGGACAGAACACCCATCCAGCGAGCAAGGAGTACATCCGTTTGTGTCGCAATTTAGATCAGAACACCAACCTCAGAGTCGAGGGAAACATTATGTTTTCTGGATGTGTTTTGTCATTTGAATCTATATGTAATGTTCAGTAAACTAGACCACCCCAGAATGGGCTGTCATTTGGAGACGATTAAGACTCCTTTTTTATAACCCATTCTTGCACCGCTATGATCATACAGAATTGTTAATGGAGAGATAGGAATGACTAGCAAATCTGATCACAACACCCACCTAAGATTCGAGGGAAACATTATGTGATTCGGATGTGTCTTTGTCATCTGAATCTACATGTAATGTTCAGTAAACTAGACCACCACCCCACTGTGGGTTGGGGTTTTTGTAGACGCTTTACCACTTTTTGTTCACTGGGTGCGGCCAGGTCCTGAATTAATCGGATAGTCATGCTTACCTCTCCAGTAACAGCAAACTGTCCAAACTTCATCAAACGTGTGCTTACATATATAGTCGCATCAGAGAACAGTACGAGCTGTGGGTGGCAGGACAAAGTTATTTCACCCCATGTGAACCAGAGAAATGAATTTAGACAAAGGAGAAATATAGTTACCACAAGATGGAGTAGCAGTACGAACATTACAGCAGTGGGGTCATTTATCCGAGATAGGGAATGAAATGTTTTCACACATCTCGACCTCACCACTTTTTCTGCCCCAACTGTTATAAGATTGGGAAGCAGCACATTTGGATCTTATACACAATCATAGAAACATGGAGACACAATCCTGGACGCGCACTTGAATCAAAGTAGCAATCAGCACGATTGGAAATAAGGGTGTCATTACAATTGGTCCGGGAGAAGTTTATCCAGCAAAAACACAAGGTAATGTCTCCATTTGCCTTAATGGTTTTGAGATCAGCACCGATCTGACATGCTGGATGACGGTATAATCGAGTTGTTACAAAATACTTGGCAACATGGTTCAATCTGTTTTGTTACAGTCCCATACAGGATGACCACCTGTTGTTTCCTGGCATAGTCATCAAGTAAACAAGAAAGGGTCACCGAGCGGCCGTCGCAAGGAAAGTCGGCACCTCTCCACTGTTTCCTGGCATCGGCAGCATCTTGGCGAGCATTGCATAAACCCCAGTATTGTAACTGCATGTTTTGAGCAGGAAAATGAGCAATTGACAAAACTAAAAAGGAAAGAACACATGTTCTTTTTGTGATAAGTCGACTGTAGGTTTTTTAAGTGGGTGTGAGCTTGGTTTCTGGCACAGTTTAATGTGTGAGATATAAAACAGTATGCGCATCACATAGAAGCAAGAAGTCACAACTTACTCGCGGCAGCGCTTGCCAAGCGCAATTGGGTGTCTGTAATCCCAATCGAACTGTCCACCATGGCATCCACGCCTCTATGCAGTCGAACAATGCTTGATGCAAGCAGTCCATTGTGTCGCCGTGCTCCCATTGTAGCTGTCCAATGATGGCGAGCTGGAGGTACGGATCAAGGACAGATTTCGCACACTCAAGCTGCTGCATCGACCGGTAACCTTTTTGGGTTTTGTTGCTCCTGCTGTAACGTATCCCAAAACCAACTCCCCAAGAATACAAATTGTAGTATTCGTGTCCCTCTTCAACTGAATAAAAAAACCATGCCAGTGGTGGGATAGAAAATCTGAGGCTTCTTGGCCGCCTGTCGCAATGCTGTTTCAACTGCTCCAATCTCGCTTGGCGGTCTGCAGGAAGGTAGCTCCACTCCTCTCGTCCGTTTGCTGACAATTGGTGGAAAACAGAAAAATGATCAACACGATGAGTCTGTTTTCATAGGCAGCTATGGGAGTAGACATCTAACTTGAATTTATTTCTTGTCAATTTTTGGATAACGGGGACTTTTTGCAAACATGATTTTTTGCACGCGCAGATGAAAACACAGTGTCACTGCTAAAATGTTCCGACAGATGAGGATCCACTACTGATGAACTAGAACGAAAAAACAGAACGAAAAAACAGAAATGCAGATGATTTTACCCGTCATCCTCCCGCCTAGCAGATGCAGAAGCTCCGGCCGCGCTACATTCTCCCTCCCAGCGCACACCGTCACTCGCCCCGTTGAATCTTGGAGGAAAAAGAGCAATCCAGTAAGCACAGGGCTAGCACAAGGTAACAAAGTTAGAAATCTCGGAACAAATCTGAGCACTCACGACGGCGCCGCCGGGACATAGAAACTATGGAGGAGCTCAGTGTAGCTCCCCTCTCCTTCCATGGCTTCAATGGAAGAGCGAGGCCTGAAGTTCTTGCTACTAGATCTGTTCAGACGGTGGGCAGCGAGAAGGCAGAGGCTAAGAAGTTCTTGCTACGAGATCTGCATCTCCCTCCTGACCATGGCGGCTCAAAGGCGTGCGAGGAGGAGAAGAGGATAGGAGAGGGGGGCCGGGGTGGGGTGTGGGGGGCGGAGACGTGCGATGTTTCAGAGCAAGTGGGGGCGCGGTGAGAGAAGAAGGAACATAACAGCGTACAGTTTAGGGATTTTTAGTCACCTGACAGGAGCAGCTCTCATGGAATTAGCCGAGACGCCCGGTCAACGCCAGGCACCACGTTTCTAGGATCTGGACAACATGAACGGCCAAGATAGCACGGGCACCCGTGCGACTGGGTGGGAAAACTGCGTTGGCCTGGACTTGTAGAAGACCACTCCTTGGAAGCGGATTTGTTGTGGCTTCATTTGATCCAGAGTGAAGGGGAGTGGGGAAGTTTTTGGTGGGCTGATGCCGAGGAATTCGTGAAGGATGAGCTGAAATCAGCCATGGCCGTGCCTCCATGGCCGGGAATGGAGATTAGCATTTGAGATTTTGGGGATTTTCGGATGTTGCATGCAGTATGAATTTTTGCTACATGAGTGTACCTTTTTTGTTTTGCGACTATGGGCAAAGTGCTACACATATTTGTTTTTATGATGTTTTGCTACAAGTAAACGAGGATTTGTTACATAGTCTTTCGGTTTTTGCTACATGACATTGTTGAAAGTGCTACACCGTTTTTTGGTACACGGTCGTAACTTTTATAGATCTGAGATTTTTTGCTACACATAATGCTACATGAGTCAAAAAATGTTGTGTTTGACTATTTTAGCTACATAGATCGAACACAACATTTTTTAGATTTTTTTGCTACATATGATGTTACATACAGAGAAACAAAGTGAAACAAAGTGCTACGCGTGAACCGTTTTTGTTAACAGGTCGGACGCATGGGATTGATCCACTTACACAGATTCGACGGTGCGGAGGGCGGCTGTAGCAAAGTCTTGCTACAGCCGACTGTCGGCTAGCACTTGCCGAAGACAAAGGGTCTACGGCGGAGAGGGTCGCACATGGTATCGCAGCCTACCTTTGCTCCTCGGCTTACAAGGCTCAGTTTGCCTTGCTGGCTTCATCCTCTCTTCGTACGACTACTTACTTGGTTTGGAATAATTGGGCTCCTCTCAACGGAAATTCAACTCCACAACTAAATACGAACCCACCTACCATCGTCACCGTCGAAAGTTGCTGGACCAACGGTGATGATGGTTGGTGGGTTCGCACCGTCTAAAATCTTCTGACTAGCGCGCGAATCGTAAAGCACAACAAACAGTGACGATGGTTGGTGGGTTCGCACGTAGTTGTGTAATCACTGCGGCTCTCCTCTCAAGCACAACTTCTTCTCGTGGCCAATCTTTCAAAATAGAGAGTGCGGACATCGGATCGCCTAAAGCGAAGGGGTGGCCCAATGGCAAAACTTGCCCGCTTTGTCGCCGGGAGGATGAGACGGCGCACCACCTCTCTTCACTTGCCGCTGCACCATTTGGATATGGGGCATGGTCAAAGATTGGCTAGGACTTCACGACTTCACTCGCTGACGTGGGGCTACCTTGCGGGTAGCCCACGATGAGGCTACCTGGGCCGCGCCAAGGATGGAAAGGCCCGCATAAGGCCCACTCAGGGTATCTCATATCCTAGTCCAACTCGGTTAGGACTTGTAACCTACCGTATCTGTACCAACCACCCGAGACCTGGCTGCCTATAAAGCCAGGAGGGTTGCCCGTCCTAGAGGACACGCTCAGAACCACAAACCCTAGCGAGATCGCAATCTCGCCATTGTAATCGCTACTCGCATCAATAACCAGACAAGCAGGAGTAGGGTGTTATCCTCCGGGAGCCTGAACCTGGGTAAACCTCGCTTGTCAGCCGTCGTGATCACCTTGCACTCTCCTCTCTCCCCATCAATCAACCCGGGGTGCACAACCCTGGGACTTGTCGAGTTAGCCCCTCGTCTATTGGCGCCGTCTGTGGGAAGTTCAAACAAGTGCTAGGATCATGGTCACGCCGGCTCCATCCGCAATGAAGATCGGCGCACCCGCCATTAGGGAGTCGATCCGATTCGGCTCCTTCGAGTACGTCATCCACTCGTCAGCTCATCAATCGGTGTACGCCGATCTGAACAAAGGTATACACATCACCTTCGGCTCCATATTCTGTTGCATCGATAGTCGTGGCATGCTCAGGTCTACGACTACGGCGTTACGCGCGGCGGCGTCATCAAAATCGCCGACCACCGCGCCCGCTGGACCCGCGAAGATCGCATCTGCCGCACCTGCGGAGATCGTAACCGTTGGACCCGTGAAGATCGCATCTGCCGCACTCGCGGAGATCGCGACCGCCGGACCCGCGAAGATCGCATCTGCCGCACCCGCAAGGTTTGCGCCAGCCGTACCCGCGAAGAGGACATCTACGTCGACAATCTCGGCAACGACCACGCGAATCGAGTCTACTACCCCAACCTCGATCGCGCGGTCAATCAAGTCAAGCCCCACCTACACCGTCGCGCCCGCACGTGCGACCGGGGGCCCGCGTCCGACATCAACGTCGCGCGCGCCCTCATCTTCCTGGAAGTCCCAGGTCTACCCCAAGCCACTCGCACTCGCCCCGTCGAGTGCGGGCACATGGACAATCGCGAAGAGACGCGACAGCGGGTGCGCCGCGCGCCACGTTGCGGCAATTTTCGACCCCGAGCAAGAAGCGGGTGACATAAGTAGCAGCGGCAGCACCAACTCTCCAATCCATGCCTACCCCAGGCAGGTCTTCATGGCCGGCACAGCGCCGCATGACGACGAAGACGAACCCGCATACCCACTGGAGGTGGACATGCCGGACCAGACGAAACTTGTCATCACGCGTGATATGGCGATCCAAGCCATGAAGCATGTGGACGAGGGCACGTTCCCGCCACCCAACGCACCTCGAGACGATCACCTGGCGGTCTAGTACTTGCTACGCAAGGAAGGCGAACGAATTCGCGCCGAAAAGGCCGAACTTCTCAGGCGCAAAAGGGACGCGGATGCGTCGAGTGCCAAGCGAGCTGCTCTCTCCTTCACATCCTCCACAGAGGTGAATCAGGGAGCACGGCGAACCAGAGCCCGTGTCCCCCACATGGGAGAAGCTGATCGAACAAGGCTCACCCGCAACCTCGACTCGTCCTTCGTCACCGAAGACGAGAATGGGATACCCGTCCCGAAGACGGCGAATGCCGCCCTGATATCAGTCGAGACATACCTCCGGCTCACGCAGCCACCGGAGGGTGACGCGCGCTCCCTCCTCCACAAGCAACAAATTGCCTCCATAAGGGCAATCGAAGAAGCTCTAGCGGCCAAGGGGCCAGGTAATCAAGCTCACGAACCAACGACGTCGGACATCCCGGCGGCGCAGCGACAGCCAGTCAAGGACCTTCGAGACGTCCTAACACAGAAGACGGTGGACCGTAACCGCAAGGAGCGTTCGGCTAACGCAGCACAGGCGGACGACCATACCAACCGCGACTTCGAACCATGTGGTGCGGCATGCTTCGGTTTCAACATCCGCGACACCCGTATGCCTAAAGGCTTCAAGTTGACGGCCGGCACACCAAAGTACGACGGGAAGCAAGACCCGAAGCTATGGCTCGAGGACTACCTTATTGCTTGCACCTGCCAAGGCGGAACATCGACCACGGCAATGCAGTACATCCAGCTCATGCTGACAGACTCTGCACGCGGGTGGCTCACAAGCCAACCCAAAGATTCTTTTCGAACGTGGGAGGAGTTCCAAGACAACTTCATCAAAAGTTTCTCGGGAACATTCGCCAGACCAACGACCTATATCGAGTTGCAGGCCTGCAAGCAAGGGAAGGACGAGTCGCTCCGATCTTACATCCAGAGGTGGACACTCCTCCGCAATACCATGGAACCCGTATCAGAGGACAGGGTGATGGATGCCTTCATGCATGGCGTTGCTCGCCGCGACCTCCGGGAGGAATTTGGTAGGCTCCAGCCGAAGACCACAATAGAGTTAATGAAGACAGCCAACCAATGGGCTGAAGGAGAGGACTACGTCCGCGAAACTTCTCCCAAAAAGGAAGGCGAAACAAGCAGCTGGCGCGAGTCACGTCAGAAGAGGAAGGCACGTTACACGCACGACTCAATCGAGTTAGTAGCGGCGGGTTATGAAACCCCCCGCGAGGTCAAGCGTGAGGGCAGCAGACAGCACGAGCAAAGTCGACAGCCCAGCTCGAGTCAGTACAACCGCGGCAGCAGCAGCATCGACCACAGCGACGGAAGTCAGAAGCGCGAGTGGAAGCGCCCATTAACCCTGGCAGAGGAACTGATGCAACCATGTAAGCATCACTCGTTCCGCAACCCGGCAACAGGAAAGTGGGGTTCAAACCACCTGTTGAAAGATTGCCGCAAAGCAAGGAAGATCTACCATGCCATGCAGCAAATCATCGCCCCGGTGCAGGCCATTCAAGCGGCACCGCAGCTAGCCATCCAGGCAGCACCCGCAAACAACAATCAAGTGCAGGCGGCAGGAGCGTTCCCCCAGCCGCAGCAGCAGCAACAAGGTCCGTCGGCAGCAGCCGACGCGTACCCAGCCGCACGAGGACAGTTGAACATGATCCAGAAGGGACCCCCGTCGAACAGGAGGCAGAAAATCATCACACGCCAAGTACTTCAAGCCATCAACAGCCCGCGCGCGGTACCAGAACACCTGCGCGGGTCGGAGACACCAATCACATTTTCCAGGGCAGATCACCCAGCGGAAGTAGTCCGACCAGGGCACGCCGCACTCGTGATTGAGGCTTTGATCGGCGACTACAGCCTGAAGAAGGTGTTCCTGGACGGGGGCAGCGGCATCAACATCATATTCGCCGATACCCTCAGGCGAATGAATAGGTCGACAGAGAAATTGCCGGAATCGGAGACCACCTTGCACGGCATAGTACCAGGGCAAGCAATCACGCCCATGGGAACAATCACACTCGACGTCATCCTCGGTACACCCGAACACTTCAGGAAGGAGTCGATAGACTTTGAGGTCGTCGACTGGAAGTCACAATACCATTCCATCCTAGGACGCCCAAGCTTTGCCAGGTTCATGGCGGTACCCCACTACGCCTACCTGATGATAAAGCTACCCGGGCCAAAAGGAGTAATCACCGTCCGCGGTGACTTTGGGCTCTCCAACAGCTGCGACCGCGAGTTTGCCAAGATCTCCGAGTCCTTCGGCGTCGAAGAGCGGTTCAAAGCCATATCAGCCGACAACGACAAGACCATCTTCCCGGCTCGCAAGAAGCCTGCCAAAGACGCAGCGTTCAACACGAACGACAACACCGTCACCCACCAAGTCCATCCGACTGACAGCGGAAAGACAGTCAAGGTCTCATCAAGCCTGACACCCGCATAGGAAAGCGCGCTCGTCGAGTTCCTACGTGAGAACTGGAAAATCTTCGCATGGCAACCTTATGACATGCCGGGGATACCCAGGGAACTCGCCGAGCACTCTCTGAAAGTACACAAGGACGCAAGACCTGTCAAGCAATCCATGCGGCGCTTCTCGGGGCCCAAACGAGACGCTATCACCATGGAAGTCGACAGATTATTGCACGCCAAGTTCATCCGAGAGATCAAGGACTCGGACTGGGTCGCTAACCCGGTTCTAGTTGAGAAAAAGAAGACGAAGAAACTACGCATGTGCGTGGACTTCACCGCAGTCAACAAATGCTGCCCCAAAGACCACTTCCCGCTCCCGCGGATAGACCAGATCATCGACTCGACTGCAGGTTGCGAACGCTTATCTTTTCTCGACGCCTACTCAGGTTACCAGCAGATCAGGCTGAAGGTCGAGGACGAAGAGAAGACAGCTTTCATCACACCCGACGGCGTTTTCTGCTACCAGACGATGCCGTTCGGGTTAAAGAACGCAGGTGCTACGTACCAGCGGACAATGCAAGCATGCCTCAAGGGGCTAATCGGGCAGATCGTCCAAGTCTACGTCGACGATATTGTCGTCACTACCCGAAAGGAGGATACTCTAGTCGACGATCTACGCAAGGTCTTCGCCGCACTGGACGTATACCAGATCAAACTCAATCCAGAGAAGTGCGTGTTCGGCGTGCCAGCCGGAGAGCTACTAGGGTACCTTGTATCCGCAAGAGGAATCGAAGCAAATCCCGAGAAGGTGCAGAACATACTCACAATGCCAGCACCAACGAAGCTCAGGGAGGTGCAACGATTAGCCGGCCGAGTCGCAGCTCTTAGCCGGTTCGTTAGTAAGTTGGGAGAAAAGGCCTTACCCTTCTACCAACTGATGAAGAAGTCAGACAAGTTCGAGTGGACGCAAGAGGCGCAGGACGCATTCGACCATCTCAAGAAGACACTGACAACCTCTCCGGTCCTCGTGGCACCACTGGAAAACGAGCCGCTCTACCTGTACGTCTCAGCAACAAACAGGGTGGTGAGCACGGTGCTCGTAGTCGAACGCGAAGAAGAAGGGCACAGCCACCCGGTGCAGAGGCCCGTCTACTACCTTAGCGAAGTGCTCACCTTGTCCAAGAAGAATTACCCACATTACCAGAAACTGGCATACGGAGTCTTCATGACCTCCAGAAAGGTCGTCCACTACTTCTCCGAGCACCCGATCACGGTGGTAAGCTCCTCTGGACTAGCAGACATCCTCACAAATCAGCGCGCGACAGGACGAGTCGCCAAGTGGGTTGTCGAGCTAGGACCATGGGGGCTGAAGTATGCTCACCCGAAGTCCATCAAGGCCCAAGTCCTCCCGGAATTCACCACTGAGTGGATAGAAGCCCAGCTACCGAACGTCCCCGACTTGTCCAACGCGTGGACAATGTACTTTGATGGCTCCAAGAAATTCAAGTCAGCCGGAGCAGGAGTCGTGCTCGTTTCCCCCAAAGGCGACAAGCTCAAGTATGTCTTGCAGATGGACTTCCCGAAGCCGTCCAACAACGAAGCCGAATACGAGGCCCTGATCCACGGCATGCGGATGGCCAAGAACTGCGGCGCCACGCACCTCATGATCTACGGCGACTCCTACCTGGTGGTTCAGCAAACCATGAAGTCCTGCGACGCCATCGCTGACAACATGATCGCCTACAGAGACCTCTACAATCAGATGGAAGGAAACTTCGACGGCTGCGAGCTACGCCACATCGGCCGTGAAAGCAACGAGGAAGCCGACGCCCTAGCTAACATGGGCTCGGACAGGGTGCCGGTCCCACCCGGCGTTTTCCTCGAGTGCATCACACAAAGATCCATCAAGACTCAGGGTACAGCAAGCACTGCAACCACAACAGGCGATGTCAACCCGCCAAGCCAAGCCAAGGTCCCCATGGAAGTCATGCTAGTCGAAGCCACATGGACAGGACCATACTTGGCATACATACTGCATCAGAAGCTGCCAGCTGACCCAGTCGAAGCAAAGCGCATCATCAGACGCTCCAAAAGTTTCACCGTCATCAACGGGGAACTCTACAAAAGAAGCATATCAGGAATCCTGCAAAGGTGCATAGATCCAGTCGACGGCCAAGCCATCCTACTCGACATTCACGCGGGTACATGCGGACATCACGCAAGCAGCCGGGCACTGGTGGCCAAGGCGCTACGTGCCGGGTTCTATTGGCTCACACCCATGCAGGACGCCGAGGAGCTGGTGAAGAAATGCACAGGGTGCCAGGAATTCGCCAACAAGCCGCACGCCCCGGCATCGGAGCTCAAAACAATACCACTAGCCTGGCCCTTTGCCCAATGGGGCCTAGACATGGTGGGCCCGCGCTGGACCCGCGAAGATCGCATCTGCCGCACCTGCGGAGATCGTAACCGTTGGACCCGTGAAGATCGCATCTGCCGCACTCGCGGAGATCGTGACCGCCGGACCCGCGAAGATCGCATCTGCCGCACCCGCAAGGTTTGCGCCAGCCGTACCCGCGAAGAGGACATCTACGTCGACAATCTCGGCAACGACCACGCGAATCGAGTCTACTACCCCAACCTCGATCGCGCGGTCAATCAAGTCAAGCCCCACCTACACCGTCGCGCCCGCACGTGCGACCGGGGGCCCGCGTCCGACATCAACGTCGCGCGCGCCCTCATCTTCCTGGAAGTCCCAGGTCTACCCCAAGCCACTCGCACTCGCCCCGTCGAGTGCGGGCACATGGACAATCGCGAAGAGACGCGACAGCGGGTGCGCCGCGCGCCACGTTGCGGCAATTTTCGACCCCGAGCAAGAAGCGGGTGACATAAGTAGCAGCGGCAGCACCAACTCTCCAATCCATGCCTACCCCAGGCAGGTCTTCATGGCCGGCACAGCGCCGCATGACGACGAAGACGAACCCGCATACCCACTGGAGGTGGACATGCCGGACCAGACGAAACTTGTCATCACGCGTGATATGGCGATCCAAGCCATGAAGCATGTGGACGAGGGCACGTTCCCGCCACCCAACGCACCTCGAGACGATCACCTGGCGGTCTAGTACTTGCTACGCAAGGAAGGCGAACGAATTCGCGCCGAAAAGGCCGAACTTCTCAGGCGCAAAAGGGACGCGGATGCGTCGAGTGCCAAGCGAGCTGCTCTCTCCTTCACATCCTCCACAGAGGTGAATCAGGGAGCACGGCGAACCAGAGCCCGTGTCCCCCACATGGGAGAAGCTGATCGAACAAGGCTCACCCGCAACCTCGACTCGTCCTTCGTCACCGAAGACGAGAATGGGATACCCGTCCCGAAGACGGCGAATGCCGCCCTGATATCAGTCGAGACATACCTCCGGCTCACGCAGCCACCGGAGGGTGACGCGCGCTCCCTCCTCCACAAGCAACAAATTGCCTCCATAAGGGCAATCGAAGAAGCTCTAGCGGCCAAGGGGCCAGGTAATCAAGCTCACGAACCAACGACGTCGGACATCCCGGCGGCGCAGCGACAGCCAGTCAAGGACCTTCGAGACGTCCTAACACAGAAGACGGTGGACCGTAACCGCAAGGAGCGTTCGGCTAACGCAGCACAGGCGGACGACCATACCAACCGCGACTTCGAACCATGTGGTGCGGCATGCTTCGGTTTCAACATCCGCGACACCCGTATGCCTAAAGGCTTCAAGTTGACGGCCGGCACACCAAAGTACGACGGGAAGCAAGACCCGAAGCTATGGCTCGAGGACTACCTTATTGCTTGCACCTGCCAAGGCGGAACATCGACCACGGCAATGCAGTACATCCAGCTCATGCTGACAGACTCTGCACGCGGGTGGCTCACAAGCCAACCCAAAGATTCTTTTCGAACGTGGGAGGAGTTCCAAGACAACTTCATCAAAAGTTTCTCGGGAACATTCGCCAGACCAACGACCTATATCGAGTTGCAGGCCTGCAAGCAAGGGAAGGACGAGTCGCTCCGATCTTACATCCAGAGGTGGACACTCCTCCGCAATACCATGGAACCCGTATCAGAGGACAGGGTGATGGATGCCTTCATGCATGGCGTTGCTCGCCGCGACCTCCGGGAGGAATTTGGTAGGCTCCAGCCGAAGACCACAATAGAGTTAATGAAGACAGCCAACCAATGGGCTGAAGGAGAGGACTACGTCCGCGAAACTTCTCCCAAAAAGGAAGGCGAAACAAGCAGCTGGCGCGAGTCACGTCAGAAGAGGAAGGCACGTTACACGCACGACTCAATCGAGTTAGTAGCGGCGGGTTATGAAACCCCCCGCGAGGTCAAGCGTGAGGGCAGCAGACAGCACGAGCAAAGTCGACAGCCCAGCTCGAGTCGGTACAACCGCGGCAGCAGCAGCATCGACCACAGCGACGGAAGTCAGAAGCGCGAGTGGAAGCGCCCATTAACCCTGGCAGAGGAACTGATGCAACCATGTAAGCATCACTCGTTCCGCAACCCGGCAACAGGAAAGTGGGGTTCAAACCACCTGTTGAAAGATTGCCGCAAAGCAAGGAAGATCTACCATGCCATGCAGCAAATCATCGCCCCGGTGCAGGCCATTCAAGCGGCACCGCAGCTAGCCATCCAGGCAGCACCCGCAAACAACAATCAAGTGCAGGCGGCAGGAGCGTTCCCCCAGCCGCAGCAGCAGCAACAAGGTCCGTCGGCAGCAGCCGACGCGTACCCAGCCGCACGAGGACAGTTGAACATGATCCAGAAGGGACCCCCGTCGAACAGGAGGCAGAAAATCATCACACGCCAAGTACTTCAAGCCATCAACAGCCCGCGCGCGGTACCAGAACACCTGCGCGGGTCGGAGACACCAATCACATTTTCCAGGGCAGATCACCCAGCGGAAGTAGTCCGACCAGGGCACGCCGCACTCGTGATTGAGGCTTTGATCGGCGACTACAGCCTGAAGAAGGTGTTCCTGGACGGGGGCAGCGGCATCAACATCATATTCGCCGATACCCTCAGGCGAATGAATAGGTCGACAGAGAAATTGCCGGAATCGGAGACCACCTTGCACGGCATAGTACCAGGGCAAGCAATCACGCCCATGGGAACAATCACACTCGACGTCATCCTCGGTACACCCGAACACTTCAGGAAGGAGTCGATAGACTTTGAGGTCGTCGACTGGAAGTCACAATACCATTCCATCCTAGGACGCCCAAGCTTTGCCAGGTTCATGGCGGTACCCCACTACGCCTACCTGATGATAAAGCTACCCGGGCCAAAAGGAGTAATCACCGTCCGCGGTGACTTTGGGCTCTCCAACAGCTGCGACCGCGAGTTTGCCAAGATCTCCGAGTCCTTCGGCGTCGAAGAGCGGTTCAAAGCCATATCAGCCGACAACGACAAGACCATCTTCCCGGCTCGCAAGAAGCCTGCCAAAGACGCAGCGTTCAACACGAACGACAACACCGTCACCCACCAAGTCCATCCGACTGACAGCGGAAAGACAGTCAAGGTCTCATCAAGCCTGACACCCGCATAGGAAAGCGCGCTCGTCGAGTTCCTACGTGAGAACTGGAAAATCTTCGCATGGCAACCTTATGACATGCCGGGGATACCCAGGGAACTCGCCGAGCACTCTCTGAAAGTACACAAGGACGCAAGACCTGTCAAGCAATCCATGCGGCGCTTCTCGGGGCCCAAACGAGACGCTATCACCATGGAAGTCGACAGATTATTGCACGCCAAGTTCATCCGAGAGATCAAGGACTCGGACTGGGTCGCTAACCCGGTTCTAGTTGAGAAAAAGAAGACGAAGAAACTACGCATGTGCGTGGACTTCACCGCAGTCAACAAATGCTGCCCCAAAGACCACTTCCCGCTCCCGCGGATAGACCAGATCATCGACTCGACTGCAGGTTGCGAACGCTTATCTTTTCTCGACGCCTACTCAGGTTACCAGCAGATCAGGCTGAAGGTCGAGGACGAAGAGAAGACAGCTTTCATCACACCCGACGGCGTTTTCTGCTACCAGACGATGCCGTTCGGGTTAAAGAACGCAGGTGCTACGTACCAGCGGACAATGCAAGCATGCCTCAAGGGGCTAATCGGGCAGATCGTCCAAGTCTACGTCGACGATATTGTCGTCACTACCCGAAAGGAGGATACTCTAGTCGACGATCTACGCAAGGTCTTCGCCGCACTGGACGTATACCAGATCAAACTCAATCCAGAGAAGTGCGTGTTCGGCGTGCCAGCCGGAGAGCTACTAGGGTACCTTGTATCCGCAAGAGGAATCGAAGCAAATCCCGAGAAGGTGCAGAACATACTCACAATGCCAGCACCAACGAAGCTCAGGGAGGTGCAACGATTAGCCGGCCGAGTCGCAGCTCTTAGCCGGTTCGTTAGTAAGTTGGGAGAAAAGGCCTTACCCTTCTACCAACTGATGAAGAAGTCAGACAAGTTCGAGTGGACGCAAGAGGCGCAGGACGCATTCGACCATCTCAAGAAGACACTGACAACCTCTCCGGTCCTCGTGGCACCACTGGAAAACGAGCCGCTCTACCTGTACGTCTCAGCAACAAACAGGGTGGTGAGCACGGTGCTCGTAGTCGAACGCGAAGAAGAAGGGCACAACCACCCGGTGCAGAGGCCCGTCTACTACCTTAGCGAAGTGCTCACCTTGTCCAAGCAGAATTACCCACATTACCAGAAACTGGCATACGGAGTCTTCATGACCTCCAGAAAGGTCGTCCACTACTTCTCCGAGCACCCGATCACGGTGGTAAGCTCCTCCGGACTAGCAGACATCCTCACAAATCAGCGCGCGACAGGACGAGTCGCCAAGTGGGTTGTCGAGCTAGGACCATGGGGGCTGAAGTATGCTCACCCGAAGTCCATCAAGGCCCAAGTCCTCCCGGAATTCACCACTGAGTGGATAGAAGCCCAGCTACCGAACGTCCCCGACTTGTCCAACGCGTGGACAATGTACTTTGATGGCTCCAAGAAATTCAAGTCAGCCGGAGCAGGAGTCGTGCTCGTTTCCCCCAAAGGCGACAAGCTCAAGTATGTCTTGCAGATGGACTTCCCGAAGCCGTCCAACAACGAAGCCGAATACGAGGCCCTGATCCACGGCATGCGGATGGCCAAGAACTGCGGCGCCACGCACCTCATGATCTACGGCGACTCCTACCTGGTGGTTCAGCAAACCATGAAGTCCTGCGACGCCATCGCTGACAACATGATCGCCTACAGAGACCTCTACAATCAGATGGAAGGAAACTTCGACGGCTGCGAGCTACGCCACATCGGCCGTGAAAGCAACGAGGAAGCCGACGCCCTAGCTAACATGGGCTCGGACAGGGTGCCGGTCCCACCCGGCGTTTTCCTCGAGTGCATCACACAAAGATCCATCAAGACTCAGGGTACAGCAAGCACTGCAACCACAACAGGCGATGTCAACCCGCCAAGCCAAGCCAAGGTCCCCATGGAAGTCATGCTAGTCGAAGCCACATGGACAGGACCATACTTGGCATACATACTGCATCAGAAGCTGCCAGCTGACCCAGTCGAAGCAAAGCGCATCATCAGACGCTCCAAAAGTTTCACCGTCATCAACGGGGAACTCTACAAAAGAAGCATATCAGGAATCCTGCAAAGGTGCATAGATCCAGTCGACGGCCAAGCCATCCTACTCGACATTCACGCGGGTACATGCGGACATCACGCAAGCAGCCGGGCACTGGTGGCCAAGGCGCTACGTGCCGGGTTCTATTGGCTCACACCCATGCAGGACGCCGAGGAGCTGGTGAAGAAATGCACAGGGTGCCAGGAATTCGCCAACAAGCCGCACGCCCCGGCATCGGAGCTCAAAACAATACCACTAGCCTGGCCCTTTGCCCAATGGGGCCTAGACATGGTGGGCCCGCGCTGGACCCGCGAAGATCGCATCTGCCGCACCTGCGGAGATCGTAACCGTTGGACCCGTGAAGATCGCATCTGCCGCACTCGCGGAGATCGCGACCGCCGGACCCGAGGAATTCAAAGACTTCTGCTCAGAGCAGGGGATCAAGCTCAACTACGCGTCGGTCTCGCACCCGCAGTCCAACGGACAAGTAGAGAAGGCCAATGGCTTAGTCTGCAACGGCATCAAGAAGCGACTGCGCGTACCCCTACAACGCGCAGCGGGCGCATGGGTGGAAGAACTGCCATCGGTCCTCTGGAGTCTGCGAACAACGCCGAATAGATCTACCCAGTACACGCCCTTCTTCATGGTGTATGGTGCATAAGCGGTCCTCCCCTGCGACATCAAGTTTGACGCACCAAGAGTAGTCGCCTACGACGAGTCAGAGGCAGAGGAAGCACTCGAAGACAGCAGAGACGCCCTGGACGAAGCACGCGACATCGCCCTGGCACGATCAGCCGTGTATCAGCAGGACCTGCGTAATTATCATACTCGGAGGCTGCGACCAAGAGCGTTCGTGGCAGGTGACCTGGTTCTTCGACTCAAGCAAAAGAAGGTGCACAAGCTCGCTTCCCCATGGCAGGGCCCGTACATCGTAACAGAAGCAATAGGCAATGGAGCGTACCGCTTAAAGGACTCGAAGACAGGAGCGGACTGCAGCAACCCGTGGAACGTAGCACAACTCCGCCGGTTCTACGCCTAGTTCAAAGCAAGCATTGTACAAGAAAGTTCAGACGCACTCTTTTCCTTACCAGGGTACCTGAGGGGACTGGAAGGTTTTCAATGAGGCGGCCTGTTCGCAAGAATCAATAAAGTGATTTGAAGAAAACCTGTCTCCTTTTCCCCGTCGCTCAAGGAGCTCAAAATCCTAGGCCGCCACTCGAACCACTCGGGGGCTGGCCACACAGGTTGAAATAATAGCTTGGGCCGCTACCCGAATCACTCGGGGGCTGTGCCATACAAGCACGCCAAAAATCCTAGGTCGCCACCCGAACCACTCGGGGGCTGCGCCATACAGGTTGAAATAAAAGCTTAGGCCGCTACCCAACTTACTCGGGGGCTGCGCCACACAAGCACAGAATCAAAAATCCTAGGCCGCCACTCGACCGACTCGGGGGCTGCGCCATACAGGTCAAGTCCAAAATCCTAAGGCGCCACCCGCAACCCACGGGGGCTGCGCCACACAGGTCACACTTGCAACCCTAGGCTACCACTCGACTTACTCGGGGGCTACGCCAAACAGGCTTCAGAAAAACCCTAGGCCACCACTCGACAGACTCGGGGGCTGCGCCATACAGGTCAAGTCCAAAACCCTAGGGCGCCGCCCACCACACACGGGGGCTGCGCCACACAGGTCACACTTGTAATCCTAGGCCGTCACTCGACCTACTCGGGGACTGCGCCAGACAGGAATTATTCAAAATCCTAGGCCACCACCTGAACGACTCGGGGGCTGCGCCGTACAGGTCAAGTTACAAATCCTAAGTCGCCACCTAATAAAATCAGACGACAGCTACTCTAAATTGCAGGTTCGGCCTTTGGCGCACCGAGAGGACCTACAAGCCGCTCGCTCAAGTCCTGAACTTGCCGGATAATCCGGCGCGCAGCCGGCAAGGTCTCGTCGAAGTCGTCGTCACCTGGCAGGCCTTCAAGCACCCGCTCAAGCGGAAGATGTGGCCGGTGCATCCGAACATACGCCAGCGCCGCGTTTGCACCAGCCACAAGCTGAGCGTCGACAACTTCCTTCAGCCCTTCGCCATCGCGGAACCTCTCCAGCAAGGCAGGCAACCCGTTCGGCTGCGCATTATGCGGGAAGTACACGCGGTTGACGTGCCAAAGTGTCTTCCGGCAGCTCTCCAGAAGAAAGGCAGCGCGCCACATACGGTCAAGCATGGTGGCAAGGACGCGCCCCCTCGACTTGTTCACCCAGAACTGGCGAGCTTCATAGGAGTCACCGGACGCCTCTCGAGTGACTCGCTCTTCAACGCGAGCCCGCTCGGCCTCCCAATCGGGATTAACATCTGCGCACACGAACTGCAAGTCAGAACGAGAAGGACAAACAACGGTGACGGCAGCCGCCAACATGATACATACCCTGCAACTGCCGACTGATCAGGTCCATCTCTCCAAGTAAAAAATCTTCACGACGTGAGAACTCCGCCGTGGGATGCGACTGGGAGCGCTGCAACAGCTGCTCCGTATTCTTCAGGGTCGCCTCAAGCTCCACCACCTTGTTCCTCAAATAGGTGATTACCCGCTGATCATTTGCACTGCGCGGAGGAGCCGGCGCCGCCCGACGACGGCGAGCACCCGAAGAGGAAGCCGCGCCACTCGGTCGTGCCAAGGG
Organism: Poa annua; assembly: GCA_026929855.1. Taxonomy (NCBI): domain Eukaryota; kingdom Viridiplantae; phylum Streptophyta; class Magnoliopsida; order Poales; family Poaceae; genus Poa; species Poa annua. The sequence continues at coordinate 89,466,114 of CM049430.1, forward strand.
AGAAGGCGAAGCATCATCGCGCATGGCACTCTGTCAGGAATACGCAGAGTCAATACAGAAATGCGACTGCCAAACACAGTTCAATTCAGAAGACAGAAAAGTCAGCAAAATCAACACTGAAGAGCAAAAGACCCGACAGGGCAATATTCATTACAAACATGAAGTTCAAAATACAGGCCACAGCGACTGCCGCATCCCTACAACTATGCCTACTCTAAGGCCGCGGACTGCGACCGGGAACGGCCCTTCCGAGCAGCCGCCTCAGTCGCCTTAGCAAGGGCCCTCTCGAAGAGTGCCACAAGCTGCGCAGCCAGCTGCGAGGCGCGCTCCTTCACGCCACTCAGCGACGTAGTCCGGCCATCGGGTTTGCGAGGAAAACCGCTGACGACCTTCTCGAAGTCACCTGGAACTTGGTGGCCTAATAGGAGCTGGAAGGTGAGCTCGGAGCCGCGTACCGTCTGCGACCGCGTGAAGTCGGCGATGGTGGTCGCGTCCCCAAACGGTGCAGCCAGAGCGTCCACGGTCGCTGGCGGCTGGCTGCCCGGGAAAATGCTCTGATGCACCACGGCCAGGGCTCCGGTCGACTTCTCCAACGCGGCGGAAGACTTCTTCAGGGCATCCGAGGCGTAGGCGCAAACCCGGTCGAAGAAGCCAACCGCGGTCGCCAAGTCGACCGTGTCACTCGACGCGTCTTCGGGAGGAGCTCCACCGCAAGTCTCTGCGCCGAAATTCAAAGTCAGGACAATAAAAGGAGCGAAGACTCAGTAACCGTCAAGCCGACACTCACCCCCAAGAACAACGGCGAGTGAAAGGAGACGACCGATTTGAGTTTTCTCCTGGGCGACCCGCGCCAGCTCGCGCTCTCGAGACTCACGAAGAGCCTTCTCAAGCTCGCCCACCCGGCCAGTAGCCTGGTCCAGCGAGGAACGCAGTTGGTCCCTCTCCTTCTCCAGGCGAACATAAGCCGCGGCTGCATCGAGCTGCTGGCGATAGTATGGCTGAAAATAAAAAAGAGCAAGGTATCAATAAAGTTGCGGGCGACTATACTAGTCACCCACACCTTCGGGGGCTACTCCCATCGGGAGCGCTGATCGCGCACCCGATGAGAAATCAGAAATACAAGAAAAACAAGAGAAGACTTACGTGGTCCAGGAGCTCAAGGTCCTCGGCAGCCGAAGGAGGAGCCCAGCTAGACGAGGCCAGGCCGGCGGCCTCAACATGCACCTTCTCCACCACCACAGGCGTCTCCAGCCCAGTCGAAGGGCCAGAAGTAAGCTCCGTGTCCCGAAGGGGAGAGCTGACGTTGTCAGAGCGGTGGCTGCACCGAAATCAAGAACACAAGACAACTAAATGACGAACCCGCAAAGTACTAATCGAAGGACACGTTGCAAAGAAACTAACCTGGGGGTCCTGGCGTCGTCGAAGCTCGACAGAGAAGGCGAGGGCATCCGCGCGAATGACAGAGGCGCTGCAGAGCTGACTGGAGGAACGTTGAGAGGTTCCTCCCAGCCACCCGAAGATTGCGCACCCGGGGACGTCGCCACGGTCTCCTCCTCAGCAACATCCACACCCCTGGCGGGCGACGACGCGGTGGCAGACTCGCCGCGACTCGGAAGCTTCCGCTTCTTCTTCGCGGGTTCCCCTGCTTCGTCTTCCTCCTCCACCTCATCGCGGGGAGAATGTGCAGAAGGAATTTCTTCGTCCTCGTCCTCCTCCTCGACGAACTTCGATTCATCGTCGGGTCCGTTCTCAGGGAGAGGAGGGTAGCTGATGAACAAGGCCCGACCCTAAAGCACAGTAGACGCAAGTCAAATCAAAATGCAAAGTAGACTCAAGTCGAACAAGTACAAAAAGAGAGCAAGATCAGACTCACCTCAGGAACGGGTTTCGCAGCCCCGTAAGGAGAAATCGGGCACTTGACGTTGCATGCGTCCGCGGCTCGGAGGTTGGTGATAGACCTGACGTTGGCCTCCACCTCCTCGTCATCCATCGGCTTGGCACTAACGCCTTCAGCGGCCCACATCGGGTGAGGCCGGGCGCTGAGTGGCTGCACCCGAAGACGGAAGAAGGTGGCCATCAGAAAGACGCCACCCGCATCACGCCCAAGGGTCTGAGTCAGCTCGTGCAACAGAGACAGCAGAGGCCGCACAGCCTCCTTCTCCACGGCAGACAGCGGGTGCGCCCAGGCGCCGGTCTTCCGCAGCCCGCGCTTGCCGTCGAATGCGTCCAGTCCGTCGCCACCCGACTGGACGTAGAACCATCTCCGGCGCCACCCTTGGACGGAGTCGGACTTCTTCATCTGAAAGTACGCGATATCGCCGCGCACCTGGATTCCGAAGCCGCCCACTGGGAAGGTCAGCCCACTCTTCCCCACGTTCTTGCGAATGAGGAAGAGCGACTTCCACAATGCCCAGTGGGGCGCGATGCCCAAGAAGCACCCGCATAGCACGATAAAGCCCGCGATGCTCAAGACGCCATTGGGTGTCAGATCATGGATCTGAACCCCATAGGCATACAGGAGTCCGCGCACGAAATCGTGCATGGGGAACCCGAAGCCACGCGGAATGAAGTCCGCGAAGCAAACGCGCTCCCCATCGCGGGGAGTGGGAAACACCTCTTTGCCAGGGACTCGTACCTGGACTTCGTCCGCAGGTGGCAGCAGGCCTTGCGCGCGGAGCTGCTCCACGTCGGGCCTCTTCATCGACGACCTTTGCCAATCGCCCTCGGGCTTCTTCATCACCCCGGCGTCGTCGGCGGCGGCGGCGGAGGAGCCAGCAGCGCCCTTCGGCTTGCCCATTGCCTAAGTCGCAGGGTGCGTGGACAGATTGCTTTGAGCTCGGGACGGCGGCGGAAATGGCAGAGCGCAAGAGGAGAGGGAAGGCAAGAATCGATTGGAGAAGATGACATACCAAAGGCCGAGGCGCAGTACTTATTCCTCGAGGATTGGCATCTCAACCGTCCATCAAGCAGGGGCTCCGAGCGAGACCATCCAGCCGTCCACGTGTCGCACGGAGAAACCAATCGTCGCCGCCAACTTCCTCCACTACGCACGAGAACCGAGGCGTCGTCATCGTGCCGCGCAAATTTCGCGCCCACTTCGGAGACGTGACAACTGTGGACGTGGTCAGCTTTGACAGCGGGGCCCACCACATCACGTCCCATCGGCCGCAGAGGCGTGCAGCAAAACCGTCATCGATGACGTCACCAAGCCAACGGCTCCGAAACTAACCGAAGAAACTCGAAAGATTCATTCGAGTGGTAAGCTTCGTAGCTGAAATCAACAAGGTAAGATCAGCCAGTGATCCGAGCACCCGAAGTAACCTTTCGAGTGGCAACACAGTAAGCTCAAGCAGCCGAATCCATCCAACAAGTAAGCCAAAGCAGGCTGAATAGAAGCAAGCTTCGCAAAAAGAAGTCAAAGTAATTCGACTGCACAAATTACTCCCATCGGGAGCGGCTGGTTCGACTGAAGAAATTCGGGTTTAGGCTCAAGATCAAGCAATCCAATGGCGCGTCCAGGAAGAAGGAGTCCTTTGTCCGACTCTGAGATTCGATCAAGCACTCGGGGGCTACTGACGTGGGGCTACCTTGCGGGTAGCCCACGATGAGGCTACCTGGGCCGCGCCAAGGATGGAAAGGCCCGCAAGAAGGCTCACTCGGGGTATCTCATATCCTAGTCCAACTCGGTTAGGACTTGTAACCTACCGTATCTGTACCAACCACCCGAGACCTGGCTGCCTATAAAGCCAGGAGGGTTGCCCGTCCTAGAGGACACGCTCAGAACCACAAACCCTAGCGAGATCGCAATCTCGCCATTGTAATCACTACTCGCATCAATAACCAGACAAGCAGGAGTAGGGTGTTATCCTCCGGGAGCCTGAACCTGGGTAAACCTCGCTTGTCAGCCGTCGTGATCACCTTGCACTCTCCTCTCTCCCCATCAATCAACCCGGGGTGCACAACCCTGGGACTTGTCGAGTTAGCCCCTCGTCACTCGCTCTGGCGGCTTCGCACACCTTCACCGATGTACTCTCTTGGTGGAATCATCTCGTTGCCCACCCCGGGAGGAAAAAGGTTCTGGTGTCTATCCTCATGCTTGTCTCTTGGGCAATTTGGAATGAACGCACCCTGGGAGGAAAAAGGTTCTTGTGTCTATCTTATGCTTGTCTCTTGGGCAATTTGGAATGAACGCAACCGTGTCGTCTTCAAGAACATGAGTACCTTACCGTCCATCATCTTCGATCGCATCAAGGAAGCATTGAAGAAAGCAGACGTTGCCCCAAACAAATTCTGCTGCGACATACTTACTCCGTTTCACAAAAATTATATATAAATTTACCAAAAGTCATTATTGCCTAAGTTTGACTACATTTTAAACAAATATATAAATACCAAATCAGATTAGTTTCATTAGATCTATGATAATAAATATGTTCATACTGTATTTCAACAGATTAGTTTAGTCAGTTTAGCAAGGTTTGACGTTCGATTAAAGTTATTGACCCTGTTTTATGGAAGAGGTAGTGCTAGTTAGCCAAACCAGTTTTGGGCCCGTTCTGCATTTGGCTGTCATGTGGTGCTCAACTTATTTTACAATCTGCTATAGAAAAATAGACACAAAAACAAGAAAATTGGTTAAGCAAACTAAAACATATTCAGTATTAAACCCATTGCGAGGGTAGACATTTGCTCTACCATTGGAAGAGTAACACCACATCTGCCAAGCTATGCCAAATTAAACCCACTTCCATACAAATGTTGAAAGTGTTTTGACAAAGTTTATCACCATGAACAAGTCTATGTTAAGAATCAGAAACAACGAGAGCACAGCAAATCAGCAAATCTGCTGCTGAATTATTCCAACAGTCCAATGAATAGACCAAGAATAGCTACAATATCTATCGTTCCAACAAATTTAAGCTTCAAAACAAGTGATTAGCCCTGTCTATGTGGCAATACATGTAAAGACAGGCCTGCGGTACATATTCCACCATCTTCTTTGTCACCGGAATCATCACAAGGCGACTTTCTATTGATCTGTGCCCTCGTCTGCTGATTTGGGATACACAACAACTGCGACGAGAGCCAAGTGACCGCACCGAGGCCAATCAACAAATTTTGATGATCAGAATATAATTTACACATTTACCAAAGAATCAACAAGGGCGTGGTCTGCTAGCACAGCAACAATAGCCATCTTGGACACCAGCTGCCTCTTTGGGCCCATGCTGCCTTGCACCCTCCCTCTGATTGCATGTGAAAGGGCCTGGCCTTCAAGTAGGACAGCGCGGCAAACTAAGAACAACAAATTTCCTCTAGAGGATTTTCTACGCGTAATACATATACAGGCTATTTGCAGCAGCACATGCGATGGAATTCTCAGTGGGGTGCCACGCGAGATGGAGCAACTTTGTCGAGAAATCCAATGAATTTCCATTGGCATCAACACCTAGATTTTCTCCACCTGTAGCGAAATCGTCTCAGTAGTGAAACTACACAAACAAAAAGAACTGATGTATCTCGTGGAAATTACCGAGCCCATGTTCAAACGACACTCACCTCTTCGCACACCACGAGCCATAGAGGTCATCGTCCCCCGTGTGGGTCTGCTTGGATTTGCAATTTGACGTCTACATGGTACCCAAATTGGACAATTAAATAAAAGCTCAGATAAATCATAAAACAGCAATTTGCATGACTTGGTATGACAACTATGAGCGGCATATGATTGAGGAGGCAGTACTACTCAAAGAGTAGCTTCCACACAAAGACATGCATACTGTACATAACAGAAAAGGAAAAGCAGGTCCCGGTTGGGGTAACCCAATTCTATTACTGCAGCACACCCTTTCAGGTTCAACTCCAAAATGAGAAAATAATATAGTATAAAGGTTATATCAAGCTCAACAAGCATACCTCATCGGGTTCCTGCTGGCTTCCAAAGTGGTCACATCCGTACTACCAGGAGTAGAACCAAAGAGACGGAACAGGTTGCTGAATTTAAAGAAACCAGCATACAAAAATAAAGGGGCATTAGCCAACAGGATTTACACTGTAGTGTTGTACATGTAGTCATTAATAAGAACAAGGAGTTACCCATAAGAGCCAGTTGCAACATGAAGGCCATCCCCACTAATACAACACTCAAACTTGTCAAATATTGAGTCGTTCTCATACAGATCACAAAGCTGAAAAGAGCGATATCATGCAACTAAATTATTTATCGGTCATCACACAGCTTCTTTGTTAATCATTCGATGACAGAATCTCACCCTAGGTCTTAGATGTTCATGGACCTGGAAGGTTGAAACAGGACCTGAATCCATGTTTAGATCCCATAGCTGACAGAAAAGAAGAGATTAAACATGCAGTTTTAATGATTGAATTAATAAATTCAATCAAGCAGGTCAAATAGATCCTCAGAGAACGATCTGATCTTCAACTATGAAAAATAAATAGATATACTGTTGGAATGAACTTGGTGCATGCAGATTTCAAGGCACGGATAGGGTAGCAAGTAAACTAGACCCTCAGGCTTTAAAATATTAGCACAAACGAAGAAGTGACGTATTTTTAAGGTCACTACAGTTTTAGAGAACAGTTAGTTATATTACTTATACATCTAGCAACCAACTAGCAGGCATCGGCAGTTAACCAACTATCATAATTGGCTAAATTGACGGAAACAAACAGTAGTCTGGAAATCTATTTTCTGTTATTAGTTACTTATAAAGCAGTTTGAAGTAAATAATCCTAGTCATGCTGGTGCAACAAACATACTGATGGCACTGGACCACTTCTACAATCATTAACCACAGCGAGTTTTTTTAGGGAATTAACTACAGCGGGTTTGTTTCATTGTTCTATACAAGCACTCAACCTTGAACCGTGTTCCTAACACTAAGTGACAGTTAATCAACTCTCAAAATTTTGATGCATGTTCAAGAAAAAAGAATTATGAACCATGTTCCATTTTCCAAGTTGCCTGGTACCATCACAAATATGTATTTGGGAGGCTGACAGCTAGGGTCTAGTGCCACATGCCAGTGCACATTGCTTGTTTTCCCAACCCAGTTGATCATTGTGATGGTACCGGACATAAAAGTATGGGCATGGCTTGAAAAGGTGACAAAACTTAAAGTCTGCAAAATTGAACTGGCAGCATGGACTTGAACAAATTTGTGACTACTATGCAGCCAGATTAGACCGCTGAGATAAAGGTACATGAAGAACCTAGTAACATACTTTGAGCGTCATATAATCACGGCTAAGAAGATATCTTCCATCCCTTGAAAACTTTACATCTGAAATTGATGCAATTATCTCCGTAAAGAAGGATCTTGCTCCAGCTGCTTCATGCTCCTCAAATCTGTTTAAAGGTTCTTGTTAACTCATAAAGCACGCTGTATGATTTAAGCAATACTGAATACATTCCAATCCTCCAATCATGTCCAACCAGCTTTGTCCAGCAGAGAAAGATAAAATGTTGCATGGAGCCAGGGCTAAGGTAGAAGAGAAATTACTAACATCTTGGAATGGTTGTCACACAATGCAGATTGTCGCAGATCAATTAGTCGGATAGAACCCTTTGAGCTACTATATGCCAATGTATTACATTGATTGGGGTGGAACTCCGCACAAGTAATCACCTCTGAAAATTTCAACAAATTACATCATGTAGTGCATATTGATAGCCAGGATATGAAGAAGAGTAATACTTTTAACAAAAAGGACCTATTGACAAAATTATCTCCTAAGATCAATAACATTTAACAGTACAGCATCCGCGGTATTGCAAGCCAGTCTAAACGAACAAAGATTGATAATACTCAAACAGTCAAACCCTACTGACAAAGCTAATAAACGCTATATGGATAGGTTTTGCAAACCCAGGAGCCAAAAATGCTGTGATACACATATACAATGACATTCACCTTCAATGTACGATATCCATAGCTTTAATATAGCTTATGGCTGACAATAATAGGTTTCATCAGCGCTCCAGTTAACTTATTTAAGAGGTTATCAGGCTGAGTAACCATTTCATAGCTACCAGGGACAATATACTGATGCTAATTTTTACTCAAGTAATAAACAAGGAGGCATGGTTACTATCACGGTACAACATTAAAGCACTTAATGATGAAAGAATATTCAGTACTGTAAAATCTGTATGGAGGCAGTATGTCACCATGCGAGAAACATGGCAAGACTTTATACTAAACAAAGGAAAAGAAACTAAAGAAGTTTTACTCGAGTCAATTTGTAGTATGTTGCACTACAGAAGAAAAAAAATAGGAGAGAGTTGAATTACCGGTCAGATCTTCCATGTTTGTAGGCTTCACATCAACAATGTTGAAGCTCTGACTGTTTATTTCCAGATTCCATAAATTTATTCGCAGATCATCTGCTGATATGAATGTTTCACCGTCACTGGAATTAGAAGAGGAGAGAAGATACATAAGCACAATATCCACAGATGACAGATCACAGCACTTGCACAGGAGTAGAAAGTAACAAGGACACGAGCTTTAGAACATTATGTTGCACCACTATAGAAGGATAAAACTCATAAAGAGTTGCTTGGAAATATTTCTCCAATTCACGAATGAGAAACGGGTTCACCAATCCCACGATTCTGGTCCGCCTACTCTAGGACGCAACACTCATCGGAGTAGCCGCAGATCTACCTTATAGATGGAACAATAAATGTTTAGAGTTCTGTGATTATTTTTTATGAGGAATTGTTGAATATCAACAATTTATTACACAGAATTCCATTTTTTGGAGCAAGTTGAGGGAGTAGGTTTTATTAGTGGAGAAGAAGTGGTAAATTGGAGCTTATCAGGAGCGATGTTACATACTCCCTCCGTATCAAAATATAAGATGTTCTAGACAAGATATGCCCACATGCATGTGGACTTACCTTAGTGTAAGATTCATGTGAACCTTGCACTAAGATATGTCTACATGCATGTGGACATACCTTATCTAGAACATCTTATATTTTGATATTATATAGCTCCACAGGAGACCCCTGAGTTCTATACCCAGCAGACCCTTGCATAGCATGTAAAAAATGAGAGAAAAAGATCGACCTTTGTGATATCTACCGAGAAGCCATTAGTACCACTTCCAAATGAACTCTATCCTGAATTGGGAGCGATCCCGGTCAGTTTCGAACAACGATGTGTATCCGGATTTGAACAGGTGTGGAACACATGTGGTAACTATGTGCAGCACATGCATACATGTTGAGCGCTGTAGATTGCGTAACGGCTACTGTGAGTTAAGATTTCTTGCACCCGAGCTCCACTGCTCCCGCTATTTTTTAAAAATCGAAAAATATATTTAAAAGTTTACAAAATATCTGAAAACAATCATGCATGTTCTCAATGATGCATCCTATAGACGTGCAAAATCACAACGTTTTTTTTGTGTGTTCTCACCTTATTTGTCATTTTTGTGTAGCTCCTAATATACAGATTTTTTTCATTGAGATTTTGCATGCTTGTAGTATACATCATTTAGAACATGCATGATTTTATCAGATTTTCTAATACTTTTGCATATTTTTTTTCATATAGAGGGATCACTGGAACTCGGGCGAAAACCACTTTCCACTACTGTGATTATTATTATATAAGGTATTAATGTTACTGTACTGATGCGCCATATCTTAAGGCACTACATGAGTGATGCATACAGTTCTTTTATTGAAAGCACACACTTAGATCTGATTTTCCTATCTTGTTCAGTCGGTAGAAGGTGCAAATGATTGCACAGTACCTGCTGAAGTGCTGATACCTACAGACGTCGTAGGGTCATAGCAACACCATAACATTGATTGTTCCACTTTTAATCAACAAATGATAGTTGTTTAAAAACCCATTCACAAAATAGAGATTTACATGAATTGGTTAGTAAACTAGGGTAGATATTAATTTTCAAGAAAGATAAATGGTACTAGCTTTGGCGTATTCTTATCTTGATTTTTTTTACCAAAAAAGAACATCAAGAGGAGAAATATATAAACTCATAGAAAATTAATGCAGAAGAGATCAGTTGACAAGATTAAAAGACAATGACGTGGCAAGACCAACCTATTATTTGAAATAGAATTGATATGGTAATCATGAGCATGAGCATATACACGCCGGCATCTAGCAGCAAGGTTTACATCTTGACTAGTAGTAACCTGCACGTGGTTCGAAGCAAAATCAGTTGGGCTCGATAATAGTTTGATAAACAATTATGCAGCGTCGGCTTCATGCAATAGAGCTGATCATACAAATAACATATTAACAGTGTGTGTGGGTACAATTACCACAGGTAAACGGAGTGATGGGTAACCTCCAGGTGGAAATAAGAGATCACTGTTTGGAAGAGGAGGTTCAGAAGTACTTGTGCCACCATTCCCTACTTGAGAAGTGTCCAAAGTCATAACTGAAACTTGTTTTACTTTTTTCTCTTGCACCTGCAAGGAAAGTACAGCAATAAGTTAATACACATGAAACTTGATAAAAGACCACTATTCAAAAGTGCTACTTCATGGATCTCACAGATGATCAGATAGAAGAATGTATACTTCATTTATGGTCACAACAGCCCAACAGATATAGTAAAATGGAAGGACTGGACACATATAAGGGGCCTGGACAAATGGGGCAACCACTATTGATAAATCACGGCAAATATATATGGGCCTACCAGTAGGGAGAAAGAAATACATTGGCATTACTGCAAATATACAGTTCATTTATGGTAGGGCTAGACTGTCACTACATATGAAATAGAAAGAAAGATTGACATGCACAAGATAACTTCAAACTTCAAAGGCGCCTGGATTACCTTCCAATACTTGATTGTTTTATCGTTTGTGGACAGTAGGAAGAGTGCATTGTTGGCTGTCTGGCACCACTTGATCTTGTTGATCTTCTCCTCTATTTCCAGACTTTTGAGGTAGTCAAACTACAGTAATTTCATACAAATGAAACATCAGGAGTATTAGCTTCCATCTTCCAGTAATTTCTGATAAGCAAGAGCAAGTTATGGTAATGCAGTGCAGTGCTTTATTCTACGCTCAGTTGGTGCATACTGCGATGACAAACAGCCAAAGCTAAGAAAATGTTTTGCATGCACTTTATTCTGGAACCACGACTTAATGGCAATAGAAAAATTCTATGGACTACAAGATCCAGTCCAGATTGGTACATACCTCAGGTTCATGACTCTGAAATTCTGTTTTATAGCGGAACTCGGGATGTCTAGTAATTGGAACATCCTGTCTCTCCAATTCTCTCCGATTAGCATGCTGCTGTAAGATTGACTCCATGAGGGCGAAATATTCAAACTGAAAACCATATAAGTTCAACATGTGGTGCTTACATCCTGAATATCTGTCCTCTCAAATAACACAACACGTCCTCCTCTGTCTCCGGTGGCAAGATGATCACCAGATTTATCAAACTCGATTGCAGAAATGATGTCAACTGAAACAAAACAGCATATATGATCAACATAAAAGGAAGTATTTCAATTGAAATGCAAATGGATAATTCGAGAAAGTGCCCCTAGGTTGTAATAAAAGGCTGTGAGTGTTTAGCAAGTACTTCCTCTGTTCCAAAATGTAAGCCTTTTTAGCAAGCTAAACTAGCTAGCTAAAAAGGCTTATATTGTGGAACGGAGGGAGTATATCCTGTAAATCTCAAATCAAATAAGCCAATTATCAAATGAACAAGCTTTCGACTCGGAATATGGAATCAAGAGCTCCTGTCCTACTGACTAAAAGCTTCCATTTAATTGAAAGAGATGACCAAATCAACACAGGTTGACCAAACCATTAACGGTGGACAGTTTCTACTATGCACTGTTAGAGTAACTAGCTATAGAAACCTATAAAAACCATAGTGGCTGTAGAAAAACTAGCTATAAAAACCTAGTTGTAGAACGTTGTAGAAGGTTGTAGTCACCAACCTTGTACTCCTATATATACCCCTATGTAATACAAGGCAGAAGTAGCCTTTGCAACATATAGAGAACACCTTCCACATAGCCTAAGTCTAACATGCACAAGGGCATTATGCAAGCAAAGTGTTTCTGTTCTGTCGAATACATCCAAATCCGACAGAAGATCAAAAGCACCGTACACGAATGCAAAATCATGCTATGATCATCCTAAATAATCGCAAGCCTCCTTAAGTGATCAGCACACTAATGTAAATCAGCTCAGATTGCCGCTAAGTCACCATGACCCTCAAGAAAAGCTTTAAGCAACATATCTTCTAAAAATGTGGATCAGTGGATCTACTACAAGAGGTCCCAACCTTCACAACCTCTTACCACCTTCCTGCACTCCCTAAACCATCAGACCGACTAACCGAAAGCATGTCTACGGCCGAATTATCCAGAGTCCAGCTGAAGCCTTTCGGACAGAGCTCTAGGACTGACAAAAGATCCGCTTTTTAACAAATGATGAAGCGGAAAAACGAAGGCAGGATACTAAGGAGCAATAGTCGTGTAACTTGAGCTCCAAAACCTTTTGGAAAGGAGGAACCCGCTCGTAGAGGAGCACACTCAGTCACCAGAACTATCTATCCATTCTACTACGAATACCGCGAAACAAATCTAGCGCGAGCATTTTTCCTACGAGCCAACGGAGCAGACGCTCAGCTGTCTCCTAGGCAGGAACAGCCTCAATCCCGCAGCCACCGATCATTGACCTATCCTCCCGATCGCCACAGCGCCCCAGCACGGCTCTCCGGCGCGGACCCGTATCAGAGGCCCCATGAATCGACCGGATCTCGGGGCGGCGGGAAGCGCGAGCACGTTGGGGCGGGGGGAAGCGCACGCGACGTACCTTCCTGCACGTCCTCGCCCGCCGCGCGCTCGCCGAAGACCTGCGCGAACCTCCACTCCAGCGGTTGCTGCTGGTGCTGCGGTGCCGGCGAATCCGCCGCCGCCGCGGGGCGGTCGTCGTCGGAACCTCTGGGATTCATTACGCCGAGCTCACGCGATCGCGCCGCGGGGGCATCGCATGGGGGATCGTACCGGCGAGGGCGGAGGGGTATGGTTACGGGGCAGGACCGGGTGATGCTGCGGCGGCGGCGGCGACGGAGATCGAGTCGAGGAGGGGCGGAGTGGTGTGGGGGGGGGAGGGCTCGGTCGAGGTCTCTCTCTTGTTGTCTCTAGCCCACGAAGCTTGAGCTAGTTTTTTTCTTTCCTTTCCCCCCTCTGACACTGACATGGTGGGATTGTACCGTCGTGCCCAAAACGAACTACTACTAATTCCTTCCATTCGAGGTTTATTAAGGCAAATTAACAAATTGGCAGTGTGTAATTATCGAAGTTGTTTATGCAGGAGAAGAGCAGGATTAGCATACCCTGCTACCATCATCTTGCCAGGCCAATGTATCTCGATTGACGGCCTGATGCACTGAGTCAACTATGTCCCAGTGCACTCAGGGTCAGCTACATTAGGCCTAAATAAGGTCAGCTAAATTCACCAGTATGCACTTCTTAAAGGTGGCTAGTTAGGATGTGTTTGGTTGAGTGGTTATCCACTGGATGGTGAGGGATAACCATTTTTTCAGTGGTTATCCAGTGTTTGGTTCACAGGTTAAGAGGTGGCAGGGGTAACCAGATTCTGGGAATATACCTTCAAAAATTGGTTGAGCTCGTCCGTCCAAATCGGTCGGATGAGGGCAACCACTTCTGGATGCCGAAACGTTTTCCTCGCTGGCTCGCTCGTTTTCTTCCTCCGACCATTCCCTTTGTGTCTGTTTTCCTCTCTCTCTCCCATCTCTCCATGGTGGCGACGGCTCCAAATCAAGGCAACAAGCACGGATGGTGAGTCCATGCGGCGGCGAAAGCAGCTACGTAGGTCGAGTCTATGTCGCGGCGGCTCTAGCTTAAGGCGGCGTCGGCTCCAGATCAAGACGGACGCTGAGTCCATGCGGCGGCGGCCGTTGCCATACGATGGAGGCGGCCGGTGACTCCGGACGGTGGCGCGGCTACAGATCAAGCAACAGGCCAGCCTTATAACGCGCGCGGTCGCCGGAAGCAGAGCAGGAGCCCAGGCGGGCGTTGGTGTGTGCGCATCAAACATGTCTCGTCGTGCTAGCTAGCTCCCGATGGGTGTGTGCCCCCAATCGATTGATTCATCGGTACTAGCTTGTAAATTCTCCCGTAGATCCATCGATCTTGCTAGCTGAATCGATGCTAGCTAGCTGAAATTCGATAGCTACCGTTTGACCAAAGAGAGTTTTCAGAACTACCTAGCCACTCTCATCCCTCCAAACCAAACAAAAAATTGGTTATCCCTAACCTCTTCTCATCCTTTCAACCAAACAGAAAAATTGACTATCCCTAACCAATTGGTCGGGGATAACCCCATCCCCTAAATCAGATACTCTAAACCAAACGCACCCTTAATGTACTATCTTTGGCGGATGCATTATGAGAAATTCACATTAACTCCCGAGATCTCATGATAGAATAAACAAAATTTAATAAATAGTACTACCACACTTTTTAAAACTCTAGAAAAAATTGAAGGCGGACGTATACAAATGTTCTACATACGTGATATGTGCGACTTCGTGTCTCGTCATCCAATGCAGTCTCTACAAATTTTTGGAAGAAGTTATAGAAAATGTGTGTCATGTCGATGGTATGTACGTTTTTGTGGAGGATTATTCATAATTTTGTTCACTATCATGAAAACCTCAAGAATCGACATACGAAACAAACTGGTTATTGCAAAACTTAGATAGCTAGAGCTTTGAAGATACCTTTGATACCAAACGCGACCTCAGAAACGGGCTGAACCCAACCCGCATCAGCCGTCCGACACCCCCCGAGCGGCCGAAGAAATCTTCCGATCACTCCGCTCCTGCCCATGGCCGCCGCCGCGGCCGCCGTGATCCCGCGCGTCTAGCCTAGATTCCTCATCACCTCCACCGCCGCCGCACCAGCCAAAAATGTCCACCATCGACCTATCGGTCCCAGACGCCTAGGGTTTCTTGAACCGCCGGCGCCGCCCCCTGCACCGGGTACCGCCGCCGTCGTGTACCGCTACCCCGCGATCTGCAGAACCGCTCAACGCCGCTGTCTGTCGATATCTTGGGCTCTCGGTCTATCTCCTGCAACACCAGACCGCTCTTCTTGGTCGCGCCTCGCCGGCTCTCTCCGGGTGGAATCCGCCGTCCGCCCTCGTCCTCGGCACAGGCAAGACAAGATCACCACACCGTCCTCCGTCCCTGCCCTTCCCACCAAGGTGAGCCACGAGCAGCAACTCCTCACCATTCTCTTAGCCACACATGGAAGATGAAGATGGAAACAGAATATTAGTGCGCATGCACCAGTCATTAAGGCTCATAAAGATTGTACAAGTTGCATAACCAGAAATGTGTAGCTAATCATTTACAAGAACAACTGTTAGAACAACTAGTACTAGTATTGTGGTGTGAAAAACTGAAAACTATTATCATTTTCATCAGCTTCAGTGGAGTATTCTATACCCTTCCCTTTAGTTAAATTAGAAACTTCAACACTACCTTTCACGATGAAATAAATTGATGTCTGGTCAAAGAGCAATCTCTGCGTTGTATTAGAAGTTCAGGATAAGAGCACTGGCCATGTGCTACTGAAATTCATCATGTCTCTCGCAAGTTTGCTCGTAGTAACAAGAAATGGTGGAAATTTACACCTTCTTTGGTTCTTTTCTCTTTTCAGTAGTTGCAGTGATCAAGGGCAAGGACAAATTCGAAAGGGATCTTTAAAGCTCTACTTCTGTTGAGTTCATAAGTTGTAAATTAGTAATTGTATGGTTAGGTACTGAAGTGTAAATTGTAAACATCAGGAGGACGAGAATGTAAAAGTAGGAGAAGATAAGGAAAGCTGGAGACGGAGGTCGAGAAGACTCTCCAGGTCTCGGTTCTGTAGCTGAACATGTATGTGCAGGAACTCGTCTCTAAATCCCTGTAAATTTACATCTAAATTCGAGTGTTTCTTCAGTTATTCTACATGGTATCAGAGCACTCGTTCAGGGGACTTGTTTCTGAGTCGGATTTGATCTGATTCGTACCGCGATTTGCCGGGATTCGTGGTCGCCGTCATCGTGGCCGCCTTTGTGCGCCGCCACTTTCTTCATCAAGATTCGCTGCTGTCCTCGTATTGCGCCGTGCTACCTTTGTGCCTTGTCGCGGCCATCGTCCCGGAGTGCCGTGTGGCCGTGTCGCTGCTGTTGTTCGCAGTGTAGTGGCACTGCTGTTTTGCTGCTGAAGGATCCTTGTGCTGCACGAATTTGCAGTTGCCTCTTATCAGACTTTGACCATCTCAGGTGCAAGTTTGCTCACTCCAACGGTCTTGTGGTAGATTAATCTTGTTGATCGAGTTACTCGCTGGAGGAATTTGGTTTGTTGTTTGCTGAATCCAGTGTGCAGTTGCTGTAGCTGTTCAATATTTGGACACTCTGTAGCAGTTTTCAGTGGTCATGGGAGACACAACTAAAGATTCTAGTATGGATAAATTGGTGGAGAGTATGCAGCGAATGATGGCCCAGCTGCTAGAGCAGGCACAATCACGAACTAGCAGTGTTCCCGATGTTCTAAAAAATTTAGAGGCTAATCCAGTAAAGCTGACCGGTCCAGGTGACTTCTTTAGTTGGTCTCGGAATGCATTGTTGATTCTGGAATCACATGGTCTGGAGAAATTCCGAAGAAAAGATGTGAAGAATCCAGGAGAAATAACACAAGAACAATGGGACCAAAACCAGAAGCGGGTCATGGTGTGGTTGCTTAGTTCGATGGAGAAGACCGTGAGGGAGCAAGTTGAAGGATTTCAGTCTGCGGCTGAGGTGTGGACAAGCATTGAGAAACAGTTCTCAGGGAAATCTAACAAAATGCAGGTCACAAGGATTTTCCAAGAACTGAGACATCTCAAGCAAGATAAAAAAACAGTGACTGAATATGCGGGAGAAATCAAGAAACTTTATAGAGACATGGAATATTTTAGACCGTTTAAAGCACATGATCCCAAGGATGTGGCACTCCTTCATGAGTGGTTTGAACCACTATTGGTTCAGATTTTTCTTGATGGTTTGAACTCAGAGTTCAATCTCCGTTCCCAGGTTATACAAGCCACACCAGACTGGCCTACACTTGACCAGACAATTGCTAGTATACTTGAGGAGGAAACACGATTGGCAAATTAGATCACAGCTCCACAAGCTAGTATCGACAATCGAGCTGCAGTATCATCAACTAATAAAATCCAATCAGGAAATGATCAAGGAGGTGCGTATAGAGTTGACTATGAAAAGAGAACAAGGGGCGTGTGTGATTACTGCAAAAGACCAGGCCATGTGAAGTGGAAATGTTTTGATTTGGTTGGTTACCCTCTTGGATGGCAACAAAAACCTTTTAGCAGGTTCACTCTTGGTGGTGGTAGTAGAAGGACAGATCGAGCTCACGTCACCTCATCTAGAGAAGAACAGTCCGCAGTTACATCTCAGTCACTTGAAGATTTTAAGGCAAAGCTTATGACGACTGCTGCTGCAAGCTCTTCTAAGACCACCCCTGATGCTCATACCGGAAAAGGTGCAAATCATATGGTAACATCGTGGATAATTGATTCCGGGGCAACGAACCATATGACAGGATCATCTAAGTTTTTTTTCCACATATAGTCCACGTTCTGGAAAAGAAAGAGTACGCATTGCTGATGGGTCCTCAGCTCCAATTATGGGTTCTGGGAACATCACATGTACGCCTACTCTTTCGTTGACCCCGGTCTTACATGTCCCAAATTTTCCAGTGGACCTCCTCTCTGTTAGCTCAATTACAAAGTCGCTTAAATGCAGGGCATCATTTGATCCTACTTCATGTATGTTTCAAGACTTGAAGACTGGAAGAATTCTTGGGACTGGAGTTGAGCATGAGGGCCTCTACTACCTCAACAATACTCAAGCTCCGTGTGCACTCAGTGTGAATGGTATTATGTCAAATGATGAGTTACTTTTAATGCATTATAGACTAGGGCATTTGTCATTCCAAGCCCTTAGTCGCATGTTTCCATCCCAAGTTAAGAATCATTATGAGGAGAAGCTTTTGTGTGATGTGTGTGAACTAGCTAAACACACTAGAACCAATTATCCAAGCAGTAATGAGAGAAGTAAGTTACCTTTTGATGTGGTGCATTCGGATGTTTGGGGCCCCTCCGTTGTAACTGCCCTCACGGGGGACAAATATTATGTGACCTTTATCGATGGTTTTAGTAGATGCACATGGCTGTACCTCCTAAAGCATAAGTCAGAAGTCTTGCCTGCATTCAAAGACTTCTTTAATATGGTGCGTAACCAGTTTGGCATGAATGTGAAAATATTACGCTCAGATAATGGCACTGAATATATCAATCGTGAATTCGGTAACTTCTTATCTTCTAATGGTATTATACATCAAACCACTTGTGTGAATACTGCAGAACAAAATGGGGTGGCTGAGAGGAAAAATAGACACTTACTGGAAGTTGCTCGAGCTCTCATGTTTATGATGAATGTACCGAAATTCCTTTGGGGAGAAGCAGTCAAAACTGCTGCCTATTTAATAAACCGTATGCCTTCTAGAGTTCTGGGGCACAAAACTCCAATTGAATGTTTACATGGCTCTAACTCATTTATTGTGCCACCAAAAATATTTGGATGTACCTGTTTTGTTCATGATTACAGGAGCTCGGCTGGAAAACTTGATCCAAGAGCCATCAAATGTATCTTCGTTGGGTATTCTCCCACAAAAAAGGGGTATAGGTGTTGGTGTCCTGCTGAAAAGAAATTCTTTGTGAGTATGGATGTTACCTTTCATGAAAAAGAATCATTCTATTCGTTAAAGGAAAATGATAAGGATACATGTAGCAAGGGGGAGCATCTCATAAAAGAGATCAATGATAGGGGAACCATAATGGTACCTATTGTGGACATCATTCGCTCCGAAGATGAAACTCAGCGGGAGAAAACTGCCGGTACAAACGAAGATGAGGATAATACTTTTATACCTGAAGTGTGTGAAAATCTTTCAGGTCAACAGGAAGTGGAAACAAATGATGGTGAAGGTGTACCTCTTGAAGTTGATGAAGAAGTTGTTAATCAACCACCAGTACCAGAGGAGTTACCAACAAATGAAGAAGTGGCTCAAGATGAGGGTGATGATGAAGGTACTGAAACCCATATACCACCCTCTAGTACTCAAGTAAGTGATGAACCAATTGCTTTGCGGAAGAGAAAAAGGGTAGTAGATATTCCTGCGCGTTTGAAGGATTGCGTAGGATATAAACATGATCTTGCAAAAAATGTTTCATATGACAGATGTACTTCCGTTTTTAGGAACTTTATTGCATCCTTGGATTCTACATCAGTACCTAAAGATTGGAAGGATGCAGTGAATGATCCAAAATGGAAGGCAGCAATGTTGGAGGAAATGGATGCTCTAGAAAAGAATAAAACATGGCAATTGGTAGAATGGTCGAAGGGCAAGGAACGAGTTGGTTACAAATGGGTTTTCACTATCAAGTATAACCCTGAAGGTAAAGTAGAAAGATATAAAGCTCGGTTGGTGGCCAAAGGGTACACACAAACTTATGGCGTGGATTATGAAGAAACATTTGCTCCTGTAGCAAAAATGGATACAATAAGAACTTTGATATCTTGTGCAGCTAATCTTGGCTGGAATTTATTTCAGATGGATGTAAAAAATGCATTCTTGCATGGAGACCTGAGGAAATTTATATGCATATACCACCTGGTTTCAAAACAACACAGACTGAAGGCAAGGTCTTGAGACTTCATCGTTCATTGTATGGTTTAAAACAATCACCTCGGGCATGGTTTGATCGATTTAGAAAGGCTATGCTGAAATTGGGTTTCAGCCAGAGCAATGGCGACCATACTTTATTTTATAAAAAATGTGCAGGGAAACTGACAGTATTAATTGTCTATGTTGATGATATTGTTATTACAGGAGATGATGATCAAGGTATAGAAAAGGTGAAGCAACATTTGACCAGTGAGTTTGAAGTCAAGGATTTAGGACAAATGAGGTACTTTCTTGGAATTGAAGTCTCGCGAAGCTCGAGAGGTATCTATTTATCTCAAAGAAAATATGTTCTTGATCCATTGGCTGAAACTGGTATGTCTGGTTGTCGTCCAGCATTAACGCCAATTGACCAAAACCACAAATTGTCTAATCAGTCAGGGGAACCTGTTGACCGAGAGCAATATCAAAGACTTGTTGGTCGTTTGATCTATTTATCACATACTCGCCCTGATATAGCGTATGCCGTAAGCGTGGTGAGCCAATTTATGCATAATCCTAAAAATCACCACATGGATGCAGTAAATCGAATTATTCGGTATTTAAAGGGGTGTCCGGGTCGAGGTTTATTGTACAAGTCAAGTGACAATCTGCAAATAGAATGTTATACTGATGCAGATTGGGCTGGTTCAGTAGATGACAGAAGGTCTACGTCCGGATATTGTACCTTTCTTGGAGGGAATTTAGTTACTTGGCGTAGTAAGAAACAAAATGTTGTTGCAAGGTCCACTGCAGAAGCTGAATATAGAGCTATGGCACATGGGATATGTGAAGTCTTATGGCTAAAAATTATACTTATGGAGCTGGGTCTATTTGAGGCAAGACCATTGATGTTGTACTGTGATAATAAAGCTGCACTAGATATAGCACATAACCCAGTTCAACATGGTAGAACAAAGCACATAGAAATCGATCGACACTTCATCAAAGAGAAACTAGACCAAGGGATAATTTGTATGCCTTATGTGAGCTCTTCAAACCAATTAGCAGATATTCTGACCAAAGGTCTAGCTGAAAAGGTGTTTTCTAACTTCTGTAGCAAGATGGGGCTATATGATGTGTTTGCCCCATCTTGAGGGGGAGTGTTGAGTTCATAAGTTGTAAATTAGTAATTGTATGGTTAGGTACTGAAGTGTAAATTGTAAACATCAGGAGGACGAGAATGTAAAAGTAGGAGAAGATAAGGAAAGCTGGAGACGGAGGTCGAGAAGACTCTCCAGGTCTCGGTTCTGTAGCTGAACATGTATGTGCAGGAACTCATCTCTAAATCCCTGTAAATTTACATCTAAATTCGAGTGTTTCTTCAGTTATTCTACAACTTCTCACCTGAAAAGGTAAATAAGATCAGGCATGTTTACATTAGCACTCAGCTCCAAATAATGCTCCGTTTAAATTTGTTAAACCTTGAATTTCTCTCAGCCTATTTGCACAGTTTCATCTTTCTGTTTGTCTACCACGCCCACCTCTGACCTGTGTGTGTGTCTCGTTACCTCTGAGCATTGTGGTTCATGCATGTTCTAGATTCTATATCAATGCTTTTGAACTTTCTGTATACTCTGAGTATGTGATGGCAGACTTGGTATGGTTAGAGATTCTTATTAAGTTGAAGCTAATTTACGCACACAATATTTTGCATAGGTTTGTACTGAACAGGCTATTTGCTTCACATTTTCATCTGTTGAACTGTCCCAGACAACAGCCGGAAGTACCATACCCAATTCTCTCCTTCCCCTCTCGAAACAGCGACTAGGGTTGTTTGCCGCCAGCGCAGACACCACCACCAACCTACCATTGCCATTTCTGACACCACGCCTCCCTCCCCCTCCACCTCCCGTCCATCACTACGTCCATCGTTCCGCCTCCGGATCGACGCCGTCGGTATGTTCCTACACCGATCAGACCCGGATCACTCCTGTCAGCTCACGGCCTTCCCGACATGAAGCTTTCTCTCCTTCCAGTACGTCTCCTCCGACGCAAAGGTCCGCAACGCATGAAATTGATTTGACATCTAGAGATTGCACATGTCTGATTCAGTAGTTTTATCCAAAGGTAGATATTGTGTGGATCGGTAAATTATCTTGTCAAGTTAATGTTCTGTTCTGTGCTAGAGGCCTAGTGGTAGGGGCACAATGGTGCAACCCTGCAGGCCAGAGTTCGAATCCTATCAGGAACGAATTTCGGGTATCACATCCGGGTGGGATTCTACTATAAAAGTTTGCCCTGGGTTCTAGTACCAAGGAAAAAAATAGCGCGCTAATAGCGTATTTGGGAACTAAACGCTACGCTATGCATATTTTGCTAGCTACGGCGCTATTCGCGCTAAATACGGCAATTTCGCGCTATAGCGCGTATCGGCGCTATTTTTTCGACGCGACCCTATTTTTTCAGAAGAATTTAACATCAGCCCACTATTTTTTTGGGCTTTCCGGCCCAGTAACCCTAACCACATCGCTATAGCCCTCGCCCTCGACCGAGCGAACCCTAACTCCATCGCCCTCGCCCTTGACCGACCAAACCTACCGAGCGGCAGCGGCGGCCGCCGGTGCGTCGCCCTCACCGTCTCCTCCAGCCACGGCCGGCCGCCTCTTGCCGCCTCCTCTGCTCGCCGCGTCGCCTCCGTTGGTCGCCGTCGCCTACTCGCCTCCTCCGGTCATCGTCGCCTCCTTGCTCCTCTTGCTCCAACAGTCCAATTCAATGTTTTAGCCTTAGTTTTAGAATTTTAGCTGCTGAAATCTGTCATTTCTGTTGCTATATGCTGAAATCTGAACAATGTTTTGTGACATGCTATTTTGTAAAATAGCGCGCTATTAGCACGCTATTTCGTTCATAGCGTTTTTTGAAAGATTGCGCTATTTCAAATAGCGCGCTATTTCGTTCAAAGCGTTTTTTGGAAGGTTGCGCTATTTAAAACCTTGTCTAGTACCCATGGGTCACGTTTTTTCCATGTTCTGTTCTGTGATGATCTGGACACTTGCGAAAAACGGGGGTTACCCAGAATACACTTAAGGCTTGTTTGTTACAGGGGTTTTATGAGGGATTAGCCCAAAGAGATTTGGTGAAAACACTTATTCCACCCAATCCTCCTTCCAGTCCAAACCTGGACCTCATCAATTTATCTGTTTGACACACATGGATAATCTTAGAACCAAAAGTTCATCATTATACAACAATGTTACAATGTCAAGGATGCTTATAGTTATCCAAATACAAATTCTTCTTTTTACATTGGCAGCAGTAAGTGACACTGATAGCAAGCGAGACAAAACTCTATGCGGCATAATACCAGATTACAATGAGCCGACCAACAGACAAAATCTTTGATTTCAGAGTTAGTTAGATTAACATGAAACAAACTCAGGGTAATATGCAGCTGCTTGATCTGGGCCGTCCTTTTCTGCCATGGCCTGCCCCGACACCACCATCATATCCTGTCAACATATATTTAATATCTGTCATGGACACTAAATGGCGGCGAAAGTGTTTGTCCCGCTCAACTACAAATGAGGATGTTTAGTGCAACGGATAACTCATGCCTACTCCTTCAGTCGTTACAATGTTGAAACGCTACAGTCAGCCTCTTTGATTGTATCGGTATCGATCCCAGTATCGATCCAAGATGACACAACTATCCATGACATGAAAATTTGGTACACTTCTATTGGCTTCGTATAAGACCCAGATGTCATTCTGGATGTCATAAATTGATCATTATTACCAGTTTAAGAGATCTGTGACATAAGAAGTCACCTAATAGTAAAAACTATAGTTGCTGAACAAGATCTTGTCACTGGAAAAGGTTGACAAAATCCCACACAAGGAAAATGTACTGGTTTTGATTATCAGTGCCATGAATCTTTCCTTTTTAGTACGTAAAACAACAAAGAAATGCTCTGATATGACCCCGTAATAACAACCAGTATGCGAGACATGATTTCAAAATCATCCCACTGCTATTTCCAGGGATATCACAATTATTAACCTACCATGTTCAAGTCATAGTGTCCTCTTTTAAGATATTAACATATTGCAAAGTGGATTCCCATGTCTCTTGCACAAACTAAAATAAAAATACCAGGCTATGACAAATATTCATTAGCAACGCAATGCTAAGTGCAATGAATATATATCGATGTACCTTTGAACATCATTTACCAACTCAAGATTAAAGTGCTTCTCCAGCCCCATATCTTTTCATTTTAATTGTCTGAACTTTTGATTGTGACTTTGTTGCTCATACATGCTGTAGTAGCAAAAATTACTGCTGATCAAGAAAAACCACTGAACACACAGAGGCATGCATCAATCTGCATATAAATCTATGTGCATGTGCATCACATCTGTGCGCTTTCCCTTGTGAAGTAGTGCATCTGACACACACACACACACACACACATGGACCCTCAGCTCAGCCCAGGGTGTGGAAAAGGACAGTGCATTGTTTGAATTTTATCGTTGCTGGCATTAACAGAACAGTAGTTTGTGAAAAGACAAATACTATACCTGAAAAGTGTAACATGAGTGTCTTCTGTGTTTGAACTAAGAATTTAGCTGGTTGAAAATACTACTATGTATGAAGGATTTAACAGGAGTACCCTATCTTCTCCCATTCTGAACGGAATTATTAATATCAATAGTACAAAAAGGGAACATGAGTGCATCAATAGTAGGATTCAATTATTCAGTAGAGTAGTCAGATAATGAGTATTAATTGTACCACTTCGGAAAATCAATAAATTAATTGGGAAAAAACTACCACGGAACCTAGTCGGACAAGACCAGCTAACATAGACATGGTTAGGAGAGGAGAAGGGACAAGGTAGAAAACCTTACCGGCAAGAACACCAGCCTGCTGCTGGCCGTAGATGTGGCGAGTGTCTCTGTTTCACTTTGACCCAACGGGTTTTGGGGAGATTGATGGGGCTGAACCCACCCAACACCGGCCTGCCAAACGACCAACTCATGGTTCTGGTGTTTTTCGTTGGGCCGGGATAGTGCACTGTAAAATCTGTCAAAACCACCGTTCCAAACAAGGCCTAAAGGTCATTGATTTTAGGTCTCAATCTGGAATAGCAAGAGGAAATTGCACATCACAGCACTTGCCGGGACAGTTTTTGCATAAAATCACAACCATGATAATGTTTTCCACAAAACACCAATATTTTGGGTAATAAGTTGTGCATAGCACAAATCTCATTATTAACAGCTTTGGAAACCAATCAGACAACTTGGGCTTACTCGTAGAGGTGGTCCACCATTGTGGATGATGCTCCTCCACCAAACGAACATAGTCTGGTATGATGCCACGGACCAGAAAAATGCAAGGGAATGCTCTGCTCGCCGCTAATGTGCTGACGAGATTCCTTGTCTGCTTTGGGGCATGGTGTAACTGGTCGTCCGAACAAACAAGTTCACGCTCGTCGCGGTTGTGGGCGCATGTGTGGAGCTCGGCGCTTTCGGGCATGATCTGTGGGCACACACTTCTGCTCTCAGGTCAAGGCTCGCCATGAACTGTTGCGCTTGTGGAGATGTACACCGGGTGTGCTAAAAGGGACCTGGCTGAGCAGGCATGGTTGTGCCCGGGAGAGGCTGACACTTTTGAAGATTAACAGCTGTAGCCTATAGGTTGCGGTGAGGAGTGGTGGACACGAACGTCTCCTTACCAACGCTAGCCTTAAGTTCATGGCAGTATCGAAGGCCAATCAAACTACTCATCTCCCATACTCCCCCATCCTTGTCGCCGCTGCTGCTTTGTCACATGGTGGATGGCACATAGCTGCTGTCAGTGGGGCCAAGTTGTCAATTTGTCATCAAATCTGTTAACAGTTCTGTGCAATTGATTACCGTATAAACAGTGGTGTTTCTCAAAAAATCATCATAGTTGTGGTTTTGCGCAAAATCTTCCGCAACAAGTAGTGTGATGTGCAATTTCCTCGAATAGGAAGGATAAAATGCCCTTATGTTTTTTTTTTGAGTTGTGACAGATACATAGATACACAAGATAAAATGCTCAAAGTTTTTCAATATTTGTGTATCTCATTTGATGGAAGAATAAACGAGTTGTCTTATATTTGTTCTTTCCATACAATCATAACTCATTTCTTCTTGTTGTACCAGGCCTGATGGGGGGAACAAAGAGGCTTAGAGACAACGAAACTGTTGAGAACCCACGGAAGGCCCCACGTATGGACCAGGATAACATCTTAGCTGCTGGACATAAGGTGGACCTTGGAGGAGCTAAGGCTGATGGCTTATCAAATGCAGATCTGAACGCTGTTAAAGGAATGCCTAATCTTGGAAATACCTGTTATCTAAATGCACTAGTGCAATGTTTGCTCGCACTCGGCAAGTTGAGGAAAATGATGTTGGAACCAAAGGCTAAGTTGGGAATTATGGGTATGGCTTTGAAAGACTTGTTTGTGAAGACAAGCAACATGGCCAACACAGGAGATCTTATGGACCCTGCATTTGTGACCGCTTGCATACGTGCCTGGAATGACAGATTCAAAGGCACAGAAATGCAGGACAGCCAGGAACTATTCCTCTCTCTTCGTGATTGTCTAGGTAAGGAGGAGAAAGAAGACGAGCAAAGCAATTCTCCTCATGTGCATGACGGTATTTCTAGCAGTGGTATGATGGACCTGATATTTGGTGGTGAGATTTGCTTGAGGACTTCTTGCAGCTGCTCTAAAGTCAGTTCAGCCTACGTACATTTCGATGATTTGGGACTGCCAATGCCAACAAAAGCAAAAACTGCTGGGGATCTGGACCAGTTCCAGCAATACAAGGACTGCTTAATCGAGGACTGCATGGGACAGTATTTTCAAGAAGAGAAGATAGCCTTTTGTTGTTCAAGTGCTCTGGATCAAGAAGAATTGCAAAAACAGGGTGCAACAAGGGCAATCTTTATTACAAAGACCCCAGAAGTTCTTGTCCTTTATCTGCAGAGATACCTCATGGATTCAGATAGAAGTAATGCTATTAAGCTGAGCGGATATGTCAGCTTTGAAGACCTCCTAAACGTAGGACAGTTCATGGAACCAAGGTACAAACTGGTGACAACTCTGTACAACAATATCTAATGAATAATGCACAAAACAAGTTTATTGTTTGCTCTTAATGGCTTTGGTAATATGCGTTTTTGGAAAATAATTTTCTTATGACATGTGCAAGCAAATTTGTTCATGAAGTATGCTAGTAGAAATATAAACTAGCATGGCTTCATACTGTGTGAATGAATCACTGTCATCATTTAAATTTCCTGTTCACTATAGAGGCAGGGTGCAAGGGTGCAAGTCAGACTACCTGGGGCTGGGGGTGTCCTGCATAACTCCGCATCTGCCTACATAAGTTATGTGGGCTTATGCGGGTAGCCCACATAAGCTACAGACCTTGCCACAGTGCCCGCATTGCATGCAAAAGCTACAGGCAGAACACAAAGCTAGCTCTCTATGCAGCCGGCTGGCGATTAATCGTAGTACACTCTAGCTAGCTAGCTAGCTGCCCAATACTTCACATCAAACACAGAAAGATCAATCATTTAGCAAACTATTCATGCAATTCATCACTTGTATACCACCTGTAGTACATACTCAGATGCACAGACTCTCTTGTATACATACCTATGAGTTGACACTACTACTTTATTATAAAAAATGTAACTTGCATACACAGTTATCCATATCTCTATGAAGATGAACTTGCATGCAATCAAATGACATAGAGACTATTTGCTTCTTTAGCTTGACCGAAAAAAAAAGCAAATAACATAAGGGTAAATCTCTATGAAGATGAACTTTGGTGATCTCTTGGAGATCCTCTTAACATCACATTTGCATTCCTTGCTCAAAACATGAATGTTGCTTCTTCAACTCAACCGAAAAAAATAAGAATAATGAGCATTAAGAACATGTGCAGAGGAGCAATTAACCAAAAAAAAAGGATTACAACAGAGTAGTGTTGTTGTGGGGTGATACTTTTTTTTGGAATAGTGCTAATTGGTTTTATGATGGTTTTATTTTAAGTGCAACTTTGTACTTTCTTCAATGTTGAGGAGTAGATGTTCGTTAAACACGAGATAATTGCTGTGTAACTGTACAATCATACTATTTTGTTGGGCCCTTGGGTTATGATTAACTGGATAAGATGTGTGTCTAACTGCAGCCGTAACAGGCCTAATTTAGGTTATTTCCTAAAGAAAAAGTGCAAGTTTTGTTGGGATTATGATTAGCTGGATTAGATGCGTGTCTGACTGCAGCAGTAATAAGCCTAATTTAGTTCTTCTTTCCTGAAGAAGTGGAAGGTCTGTTGTCAAGAGGATAGTATCCCGTGAAGATTAACAAGAGCAAACAGAAAATCACGGAAAAAACAGTTTGGTGAATGAATTATAATTTGTCCAAGGACCTATACTCTCCGGTGTAGGGTGCATGTTTTGCTTCCAAACAACCACTCTACTTACAAAACATGTTTTCTATTTTCTTTGAAGGAGATAATTGTGCATCATTGCATTGTGACGGAAATCAGTTCCAGTGCAACACTAATTGTTAATTTCCAATATGCTCTTCTGTATGAGTTGACATTAAAACTTAGTCAGTGTAGTTCTCTCTTTTACTATATTGGATGCCCAATAGCTTGTCTGCTAGCTTCGTTTTGACAAATAACTGGTTAAAATATATGTGTACATAAATGGGAAACACCTATGCATTTCAGATATGTATTCACTTATTACGGTGTTACTGCATTCTTCGAGTGAATGCCATATATTCCCAGTAAATCGATTATGTGCGTAGCTTTGTGGATACTGTTTTTGATTATTCTATTTTTTTCAATTCACAGCTCTGAGGACAAAAATTCTATCTATTATCTAGCTGGTGTAATCGAACACATTGGGAGTACCCCCCGTACGGGTCACTATGTTGCATATGTCAAGGAAAAGTCAGGTGGCTGGTTTCGTGTAAGTGACCGTGTCAGCGAAAGAGTCACGCTACAAGAGGTTCTGCAGTGCGAAGCATACATGCTTTTTTATGAGAGGGGCTAAGGTATTTCAGGAGAACTGAATCAAGTTTGTTCAGATAGCTGTCCTCTGGTAGTGTTTCTAAGTTTGAGGCTGGGGATGAGTGGGCCCATGATGGATGTCACTGACAAACTGTGCTGGATGATAATACCCTTGATGGATCGGCGGTTACCTTTGCTTGGTTCTGGTGCGGGGCATGTACACGGCTCTGCAGCGTACTAAGCAAGCCCGAGACGTGTATTCGATGTATTTCTGTTTGTTATTCTCAGTCGTTATTGTATTTTGCTCCGTGTGTGCTCTGTGATGCAAATTTTGTCCATTTGGTTGGCTGGGTCATACGACGTTTCTGACCGGCACGGAATTTGAAGGTCTAGCTCTCTAGCTGCAAGAGAGCAAACCGACCTTCCTGTGAAGTGCCGTTTAGTGCAGTTTCGCTCACCTCAATTAAACTGGTTCACCTAAACACCCCCTAATTTACACAGACGTGTTTGAATTTGACAAAAAAACACTATATATATATATGTGCAATGACAAGTAGGTTCAATTCCGTGAGTTTGTTAACTTCTCAATTTTGAACTGAAGTTAGCATTATTTTTAGATGAATTTTGTCAAATTCATCGCACTCAATCGACCATTTCAAATTACCTTTAACGAGTAAATCCATCTTGCCATTTTCCGTAGTTTTCGTGTTGTATCTTTTCCGTTTCAGCCTATGTACAGGGGCACATTGTATTATGCATATGGACATGTTTGCATGATGCTCGTTGTACGTGTGTTTTCAAGCTTTGTGTCACCTGCACTTAACCGCAGTCTCGTCCTAATGAACTTCGTTCGTAGCCTGTGTTTTTTTAACATGGACTACGGTCACATACAGTAGATATTTTGCTGTACATGTGTTTGTGTTCATGGTACGTGATCGGAGTTTATTGTATAGAACTACCACTTTATGTTCAAAATTCTAGTAAACTACCACTTTATGTTCAAAATTCCAGTAAACTACCACTTTATGATTGAATTGTAAGAAAATACAACTATTTGGAAGATTATTTACAATGTGCCCTAAAATAATTTGAACACGAATTGACACTCGTAAATACAGGTGGGACCCACCAGTCGGGCTGACATGGCACGAGGCAAAAAACGGTTGCTAAGGCGACATGGGCCTACCTCAACACAAAAAATAAAAAGCTGAAAAAAGATCAAAGCAGCAAATGGACATCTTCTTTCAGATGCCCGGTAGCGCTGCCCGACTGTCCGTTCTCGGCTGCTCTTGTCGACGCCCAATCAGCGTCCCACCGACATTGTTCTCGCCCGCTCCCGCAAGCCTCCCCCTAGCCTTCTCTGCCCTACCATCCCACCGAGCTCGTCCCCAACTCCCAACTCCCACCTTATGTCGTCGTCCCTCTCCGACATCTAGCGCCGTCAGCTCATCTCCCGACGCAACGCCGTCGTCCTCGCGTCCTAGTGTAGGGGAGGGGCAAGGCGCCTATCGGGTTGCATGGGGATGGGCAAGCTGCAAGCTCCAGGGCTCCAGCGTGCCACTGCTGCTCCGACTGTAGGGAGGGGCATGGCGATGAGGTGTAGCCGCCTGCCAGGCTACGCGGGAGGGGCAGGGATGGGCTCGAGCTCCAGCCCCCCTGTCAGGCTTTTTTTATTTAATATTTTATTTTATAAAAAATAGATTTTATTTCTTGAGATATTTAGTTTTTCTATTTGTCTAACGGGTGGACTCATGTCCACAAGTGCTGCCACCTCATCCAATAGTCTGTATGTATGTGCTGCCACCTTAGCCCAGATTGATGGGCTCCACCTATCAGCACAAGTGTCAATTTATGTTCAAGAAGGATGAATGCACATTACAATAAATCTATCGAAATGTGGTAGTTGTTTGCCATTCAATGGTAGTTGTTCTATGTTGGAACATGTTCACAGTGTTGTTTGTGTTTCGCTAGCGTCGGCACAGCTCCTGACGCACCGCGCTGTTGTTCCGCCTCGTCACATCTTATGGGAGAGATGGGACCGTCGGGTAGACGAATTTGTTCCAAACGTGGAGGCCTGAGGCAACATGTAGGAGCAGGTATAAAAGGAGGTTTTTTTTGCGAAACAACGACGGATCAGCATATTCCATTCAAAAAAGACCATCTTCCTATTATGATCCACTAAAACAAAATTTCCATTCCATAAAATAAAATCAAAATACATTGCTCCTAGCCGTTCACTCCTTTTCCTAACCGGACAACCCGTGCCGTCCATCCCAGAATCGAAACTCGGAAGCTGGTAGCCGCCAAGCCGAGGTGGCGAGGCCGTCCCGCACGTGTCGTCTCCCTCCCGACTCCTCCGCGCTTTTGCGCGTCAGCACCGCCGCGCGGCGACTATCACCGGATCAAAAGCGGCCACCTCCGTCCTCTTTCTCCCCCATTTTCCCGGCCGCCCCGATACCAAAACCCGCCCAGAACCTTCCCTCCATCTCCATGGCCCCTCCCCCGTCCGTGATGGCGGCCCACGACCCCGCCGGCGACGCGGCCCTCCGCCTCCGCCGCTCCCCCGCCGCCGAGCCGGACGCCGGCGACTCCTCCGGCGGTCAACGGGAGAACAGAGTCCCGCAACCGCAGCAGCACGAGCTGTTCTGCTGCCGCGCGTCGGCGCCCGCACACAGCCGGGTCAAGGAGAGCCCGCTCAGCTCCGACGCCATCTTCAGACAGGTGATTCAATGGATTTTTGTTTCCCCTCTCGTGGGTTTTCATGATCCCGGCTGCTCGCTTTGATCCATCCAGCATCGGATTCAGGCTTAGTCAGTTGCATTTTTTTTTCCTCTCCGTGTGCTTCTAGTTCGTCAACTCCCGCGATTTTTCTCCAAATTAATTACTGCATGTGCTTCCATGTGCTCGGATGTCTGGCCAGGTATCTTCAGATACAGGCGCAACTCGTTTTTATTGTGGCATTTGCTGCAGTGCTGCTACGGCCTACGGGTTGACCGGTTGAGCTTTAGGCGGTGGAAAAGGCAGAGCATGAGAAAAACTGTCGCTATTATGGCGTGTTCAAAGCAAATGAGTTGGTGCATGCAGTACATTTTGTGTGATTTGTATTAAGCAAAGCACAGTGAGTTTGTTGGGAATGGTGTTAGGGGCCTTGGGGGTTGACTTTTGATATGGAAGTGCAAATGCAGGGCTAATTGGGAAGTGTCGTGGTCCGCATGCTGATTCATTTAGATCTGTCATCTTTTCTAGCCTTTCTTGTTTTGGGCATTGTATACGCATGACAAAAAATAGAACAAAGATGACTTTACGTACTTATACATCAAATTATTGTACATATATTCCTGGGCATAACACCAATGAACAGCAGTGTATAACTGAATCAACATACAGATATTTCATTTCGGATATAACTGTACAAGTACATCATATATCACCTTCTTATGTTTTTTTAAAAAATCACCTTCTTCTTATTACTCTTATTAACTGGTAGTGAAATATTTATTTGCAAGACATATTACTCGGTTGCTGCCAAAATTATAGTCCTGAAATACCTAGTTCCTCAACTTGTTGCAGAGTCATGCGGGTCTTCTGAATCTATGCATTGTTGTGCTGATTGCTGTGAATAGCAGGCTCATTATTGAGAACTTAATGAAGGTTTGATTACTTTTCTATTTTAATGCCCTTCGTTTGCATTTATTTCTTCTGTAATCCATCCCTTCCAGAAGTAGCACTTAGTTTCTGTGCTTTCTTTGCAGTGTTTTCTACTCCTCTGACACATTACCATGTTCTGAATTGCTCCAGTATGGTCTATTAATAAGAGCTGGATTTTGGTTTAGTGCAAGATCACTGGGAGATTGGCCACTTCTGATGTGCTGGTAGATATAATTACTCCTCGGTTTTGGTCTGAGTTTCATTAAACAGTACTAGACTTTGTAAATTAATCAGTATGTGAATTGCAGCCTCACGTTGCCACTTTTCCCACTTGCTGCACTCATGACCGAGAAGTTGGCTCAAAGAAAACTCACTTCTGAACATGTAAGTTTGTTTCTGAACATTCTTTAGTCTTCATCATCAGTTCTTCCCACAATGACAAAGTCTTCTCGTACAAGATTCATGCACTTTTGATGTTATGTTTCTTATGTATAACTTACTTCACGTAGGAACCATTGTTATATGGTCTAATTTTGCATTAAATCTGAGTGCTTTCAATTCTGTATTTCAAAAGTGTCAATTGCCCATGACATTGCTACACCTCTTGCAGGTGACTGTTCTTCTCCATATCATTATTACAACCGCTGTCCTTTTCTGTCCAGTTGTTGTGATTCTTAAGTAAGTATTCTTTTGGCGTTGCAGTTTGTTTGAATGCATCTACTTTTTTTGGCATTCACTAAGCTCATGTATATGTGGTTTGAAGCACAATCTGTCTGTTTCTTGTTCATTTATCGTTCCTGTATCTAATGACATGGAGATGTACTCGTTCATGTGCTTCAAACATGTTTTAACTATTTCTTTGATTTGGATGCTAAACAATCTACATAACTCTACAATTTGATTTTATGTGGTGATCTCTCATATCCTGTGGTCAACAATATTGCCATTGAAATATTATCTCCACTGTTATTTTGCAATTGAAAAAATGCCAGTTATTGACCATTTGGAAAATGTGACCCATGAGTTTCTAATGATTTCTACTGCGGAGCTACCTGGATTTTATCATGTGTTATATGCCTGCACAAGTTAACATGAGTCATATTTCTGTCCAGGTAGCATTTGTATATTCGATAACTCTCTTGTGTCACTGTTGTTTGTTAGGCATATGATGCTAGAATTACAAGTCAATGGCAGTTTTGTGTTTAAATCTCCCCAAATTTATTGGGCATGCATTATTTTGGTTATTGTTTTAATTATTAATTATTAGAATAATTTTAACCTCAAATGATACGATTTTATTGCTTAAATAATGGACTCAAGTTCAGTTATCTTGATTTTTTTCAGGTGTGAATCAGCAGTATTATCTGGATTTGTGTTAATGTTTATTGCAAGCATAACTTGGTTGAAGCTTATTTCTTTTGCTCACACAAGTTATGATATAAGGGTATTGTCCAAAAGTATTGAGAAGGTATGTGTGCAGTATGTCATTATTCTTTATTGCAATTGTGGTTTCAAAAACATTGAAGACTATGCAAAGGCGTTGTATGGAATCATTTTAGCTTATAGACTGATTGCTGCCACATTTTTGGATCATTATCTGTTGACCAGCGAATATTTTCTCATGTCTCTCTTAATTGTAAATACTTCTAGCGCATTGGATCATGATCCCGTCCTTATGAAAAAAGCTATCTTGTTCTTTTTCTGAGATCCTCCACATTATTTGTGTCACTGGTCAGATTACCAAATTTCTGACATGGATGTGATTTCTTACTGTTTGGTCACTATTCACATAGTAATTCTCTTTCACATGTAATAGGGCATCACACATGGCAGTTCTATCGGTGAGGAAAACATTAAAGGTCCAACTATCAACAGTGTAGTGTACTTCATGTTAGCCCCAACGCTTTGTTATCAGGTACTGTTCTCGTACTAGGCCTGTCAGCTTTTAATTCCAAATCATTAGCTAGTTATATTGTTTGTTACTAGTTGCATCACTTGAACTATGGCTTTCTTGATGCCGTTCTGGTCCATTATGCAGCCAAGTTATCCCCGGACAGCATTTATTAGGAAAGGCTGGGTCACACGGCAGCTTATAAAATGCCTATTATTTACAGGCTTGATGGGTTTCATAATTGAGCAAGTGAGGATATTACATGTTCCCTTCACTTTATGTATATGTTTCTTGAATGAAATTATCGACATCTTTTCCCCCCTGTAGTACATCAATCCAATTGTCCAAAATTCCAAGCATCCATTGAAAGGAAATTTCTTGGATGCTATTGAGAGAGTCTTGAAACTCTCAGTGCCAACATTATACGTATGGCTTTGTATGTTCTATTGCTTTTTCCATCTTTGGTAAGTATCTTGATCACCTTATCTTGTTGAATTGTTAGACTCTTTTTTGTTTCTTCCAGTTGGGTATAGCACAACTAAAGACTCAGCAGTACAATAACTTGTTGGATACTGTGATTTTCTAACATACTTAATCACTTATTGATGTCGTGATGGTTACCTCATGTGCACTCACATATCCATAGGGTCCTGATAAATGGTTAAACATGTAGGAAACATAGTTCATCATAACAGTAAAATTAAGGTTTGAACGACGTCCAGATTCTTGTCTTCTACACCTTGCATTAAGTTTTGTTATATATACAGGTTGAACATTCTTGCCGAACTCCTTCGGTTTGGTGATCGTGAATTCTACAAGGACTGGTGGAATGCTAAAACAGTTGAAGAGGTGACAGGCGTGCTAAAATTTATCTTCTTTGTTTGAGAAAAGTTTGAATAAAGCTGATATTTTTTAATTTCCATGCATTCAAATCTGATGGTATTTTGGGGGCTTACCAGTACTGGAGAATGTGGAATATGGTAATTTTCTCACCTGTGCTTGAGAATTGCTGGTCTGGACTAACTGTCGATCTCCTCCTACCTGATAGAGACATGTTCAAAATCCGGAGATAGTTTTATGATTGATTGGCATTAACATAGTATCCTTCCCTGACAACTGTCTACTTCTTGTCAGCCTGTTCATAAGTGGATTGTTCGACATATATATTTTCCATGCATAAGGAATGGCTTGTCAAAGGTAATCTCTTCAATGTATCAAAAATGGTTCCGCCTATTGTCTTCTGTTTGTGTTGCATTTATTTTTCATTCCCATGGAAATGGATATTGTGTGACCGCTGATCTTTGATTTCTTCACCAATTCTATATAGAGAACAATCACTGTACTGGAATCTACTAGGGCAGATAAACTGGAAATATGATTAAACAGAGGATTATATCACATATTTTCTTCATTTTGTGACCTCGATCCTAGTGAAATTAAATGGTGTCGAGAGTATAGCTGTTAATACTTGATAATATGCTTTTTTGGCTAATTATTTTGGCATGTTAGGTGACACTTAAGTAATATGCATGTTAACTAAATAGCTAGTAGATAGGAAGAATCTCGAAGGTAGCACAACATGGATGAGTAAGGACTAAGGAGCATACTGGAAAGCTAGACCGTAGCATGGAAGGTCGGACAGAAGAATACCTAAAACTAACTTACTGAACAAGTGTAGAGAAAAATAATCTTTATTTATTGTGCCCTTTGTTTCGCAGATTTTGGCTAGTTCTTTCTGTTGAGAATAGGGCTAATATATTTCTTGAAATACGTACTTCTGAAGTTCATGTTGAATCTACATTGCAGGGTTTTGCTGTTCTCATCTCATTTCTGGTTTCAGCTCTATTTCATGAGGTACTGCACTTCTTTGAGAGTTCCACGTTATGTGACTCTTGTTACTGTTTATCTTGTTCTCTTAGTCACCAGTTAGAGTGGAAAATGGCTTGGTTCCATGTTATTAAGATAATCGGAGTTTTGAATCGTGGCACTTTCTTCTACTACATATTTGTACTTGCACTGAAAAGGAAAGAAACTTATATGGCATTCTCATATGTAACCTTCATTTCATTGCCTCTGTCGACTTGCAGCTATGTATTGCTGTTCCATGTCACATCTTCAAATTATGGGCATTTTCTGGAATCATGTTTCAGGTATAGTTATAACCCCTGTGTGAATTATTTGAAGAACAGTTTTTTCCCATGCATTGGGCATGTTTAGTAGAATAATTCTATACATGCAAGTTCAATAAGAATAGGCTACAATAAAAAGAACAGACAATCTAGTACATACAATTTGTCTGTTAACAAATTAAGCTAAGTATGAAAGCAAATCTAAGGCGTTGTGGTGTTGATTCAGCAGCTATAAACAGTTTTGTTGTGGCTTACTCATGTTTCAGCTTTATAGCAATGAATGCAGCTACTTATATGCACCTAGATAGGATCATGCCCATGACAATGTGATGCTGGGCCTTGCTTAAATCTGACGAGCTGTTACCATGCAAAATTGTGATTTGTCATTGGTGCTGGTTCAGTTGTTCTAGACCGCTGGTGTGGATATCTTCACTTATCCACTGGTATCATTTATTCATTTGACTGATGTGATGTTCATCTCCGTCTTTTTTCAGATTCCCCTGCTACTCTTGACAAAATATCTACAAGATAAGTTCAAGAATTCAATGGTATGCCATGCTTATTGCAAAATTTCTCCACCTCCCATTTTTTCTCTTCACAAATTGTGTTCTTTTGAACTTAACAGGTGGGCAACATGATATTTTGGTTCTTCTTCAGCATAGTTGGGCAACCAATGTGTGTGCTGTTATACTACCATGATGTGATGAACAGACAAGCGCAGACAAATAGGTAGCTCTGTTAGAAGTGCAGTACAGTGCAGATCGTCCTAAGCAAATTGACTAGACATGAAGTGGCTGCCTCCTCGACGTTTTGCCGTTAGCTGTCAGAGCTTGCTGTGCTCCAAGTACATGCTAGTTAGTGCCCAACCCGTTCTAGTCAACTTGCTGCGCTCCAAATGTATTCTATGCTGCCGTATTTGGGTTGTGGCGTGTACACCAAACACGGCTTGGTGACGCAACTGAAGACCACCTCTACGCAGTTGTTCAACTCACATGAAAGCAGAGCTATGTACATTTTTTTTTCAATCTCACCAGAGCTATGTACATGATCCTGTGTTAAATGTAAAGTGTATATGAGGTCTGGATCTGCAAAAAGGGTAGGGAGAAAATAGGTACATAGAGCTCACTGCGAAGTCTAATTGTCTGTCGTGACATGCTGTCATGTTGTTGTGTATTGAGTTCTTGCAAAGAATAATGTAGCAGCAGCGTTGCAGTTACGCATGTATGAGGCATGTCTACCCAACGTCAGATGGATAGAAATAGAGAGCGGCGCCGCACCCATGTCATGTGACAACTGAATAAGTATAGTAAGATTATCTCGTTTTGTATTCTTAAATCTTGTATCTTCAGTCAGCGGGATGCCGGGATTGATGATATTGCCTTTGTTAGGTCGAGACTTCAAAACCGTTTGCTATACTGACATGTTCTGACACCAAAATAGTTTCGGAAAATCCCAAAATCTTTCCGAGAGAAACCAAAAGGAAGAGTTTTGGAGAATCCTAAATGGCACCGAGAAGGTGCCTGAATATTTCATAACCTTTGTGCACGGATCTTCGCACACAAATGGAGGTCTAGACATCGGAGTGCACATGTCATGGTGCTTAACTACAACTTTCCCTCCCCGAAAAGGTGTTTTGGTCCCCCAAAAAAACTTATTCCGAACGAGGTCTTGGCATACTCTATTTAAAAATAAATAAGCAATCGACTACACACAAAAAGGCTAACATAGTTGTTTTCGACATTTTGGATGACCAGCACTCTAATCTTTAGGCTGATCATACTGCATACGGCAATATTCAGCAGCTAGAAAAGAGAAGGAGCTGATCGATCTGCACATTGGCTTCACCACAAACCGTCCACCACCTTGGTGCACTTCCTCTTAAGCCACCTCACGCCCTTCTTCAGTGACACCTTCATCTTCCCCTCCACGCTGTACACCCTGTACCCCGCCAACCTCCTCGTCCTCCGCAGCTCCGCCGGGGCAGCACCGAAGCCGCCGCCCCACATCTTCGCCTTCAAACCGGTCGCCGCCGCCGACGAGGTAGAAGAAGCTGCAGGAGAAGGCCATGCGGAGCCGGTTACCTTCTTGGGTGTAACGTAGGAGGAATTGTAGCGCCGCAGTTCAGGGCTGGCCCGGGTGTTGTTGCTGCTGCTCTTCTCTGGGCAGGACCTTGACCTCTCCATTGGTGTATGTATGGCTTGCTAGCTTGGTGACTCTGTGTTGGAGGAACCAGAGCAGGAAGGCAAGAACGGAGATGAGTGGAGGACCGGGCCGGCTAGCTCTTAAATTTGTTGGAGCTGATGATAGAGGCCTTTTTCTGCTTGTCCTTTGTACCTTCAAAAGTTGTGAGTGGAGGGTTGAACAAACTAAATATGGGTTTTCCCTGGGTTCTCGGACGAAGCGTCAGATTGTACAAATGAACAGCAATCCGCAGTTATTTCTAGTGAAGGTTTTGCTGAACGCCTCAATGCACCAGCTGACCAGCCTCCAGCTCCGTCCAATAAAATTACTGAATTTTATGCGCGCTAGAGATATTTCCTTAAACAATGGAAGGATTAATTATCATTGAGCCAGTGTAAGTGGTTGTGGTTCACTGGTTCCATCCATCACACCGCCTGAAAAATTGCAACAAATACACAATTTACTATTTATACTAACCACAAGGTGCACAGCCTATTTATGGACTATTGTGACGATATAGAGACAAAATGTAACTATGTGTTAGAATTTTCAAAAAAGAAACAATTGATGTGTTGCATTTGTGATGTCCATAAACAAAAGTGTCCACAAAGTGTGGCAGCTCATGTAGTAAGCCCTAGATCCGTCACCGGCAACATGTTATGTGATGCGCACACAGCAACATATTATTAGGACACCGAGGCCGAAAAGGGACATAATGCTACCTTGATGGATAAGATAGGAGCAGCAACTTACTGTTTCAAATTTTAATAGTTTTTCTAAAATTTGGTCAAAGATAGTCAAGCTTGACTTTTCAGTAAAAAATTACACATCTTCTAACAAGGAACGGAGGGAGTATCAGAGTTGAAGATAATCTGAGAGTTTTACTCTGGATG
This sequence comes from Poa annua, assembly GCA_026929855.1. Lineage (NCBI taxonomy): Eukaryota > Viridiplantae > Streptophyta > Magnoliopsida > Poales > Poaceae > Poa > Poa annua. Next base: position 89,505,712 of record CM049430.1, read on the forward strand.
CGAGAAGAACAGATAGATCAATGTTTTCCTGCATGTTCTGTTCCAGCTTTCCAAGTTCCGCTGTGGTACTAGTGGTTACGCATTTCCTGGCCTTTGAGTAATGCTACTATAGTCGCACAGGAAAGAGATCAAGATCGATGCTGCATTTTCAAGAAAAGGATACGTCTAATTACTCTCCAACTTTTCTGCGTTGCATAAATGCCGCTTTCTGGGACAAAAGCAGCTCAGCATTTCGGTAACGGCACTGACGCGAAGCTGTGAGTGTGTTGCGAGGACTGTCAGCACCGAAATTTAGGCGTACAGTGGACCGCGTCTGCATTTTCCATTATCTGTTTTTTTTACAAAAGGTAATACACCCGCTATAAATTGATAAAGTTGCAGACAGTCGATCCAATGCATCAAAAACTCATACTCTCACATTCCTCCCTAACAAGTGCAAAGAGATCAGAGTTCATGTATCTCTCGCCAGCGCTGGGGAATATGGTAACAATCATTTTCCCCTCGTTCCCTTCTCTTGCTGCAATCTGCTAGAGACCCAAGCAATCAGAACGGCACAGCCATGAACATGGTATAATCTATGTAACATGGTATTGGTATGTTAAGATCAGCAGTTATTTACCTTGACGCAAGCAGCTACGTTTGCACCAGAGGATATGCCGACCAGCAGCCCCTCCTCCTTCGCCAGCCTCCTCGCCATTGTCATTGCTTCCTCAGTGCTTACCGTCACGACTTCGTCGATGACAGATGTGTCGAGAACCTCCGGTACAAAATCTGCCCCTGTTCCCTGAATTTTGTGTGGCCCTGGTGAACCTCCTGAACACAGAATGCAATGGCAAATGCTTTAGTGCCCATCTACAATGAATCACGGACAATTCTGACTATCATGCATGTGTGGAACAGTTCCTCAACTAGCACTGCATACTTTTTTTAGATAAATACTAGTACATACTATGGTCATGGGATTACCAGAAATTACTGGGCTTTCTGAAGGTTCCACGCACACTATCTTTATGGATGGATTTTTCTGCTTCAGGTACCTCCCTACACCTGTCAATGTGCCTCCTGTACCAACAGCGGCGACAAACATATCCACTTTGCCTGCTGTGTCCTTCCATATCTCAGGTCCTGAAGTTTGTTTTAGAAAATGACTATTAGTAAAATGATGCCCGAGAGTATTGTGCCGAAAAAAAAAATGACAATGGTATAAACATGAAAATCTAGTTTTTAAGATATTGGTACCGGTCCATTTGAAGTGTGCATCTGGATTTGCTGGATTGGTTACTTGATTAAGACAGTGAGAATTTGGTATAGTCTTCATCAGCTCCTCTACCTTGCCAATCATTCCCTTAAACCCAGTTGAAGGATCTGCACTAAATGAGAGACGTGCATTACTAAACACTTATCAGACTGTAGATGTTCTGCAAGTGAATAAGTAACCTTTAATATGTTAAAACTACATAAACAGATGGAACAACGACAAGCTGGGAACAAGAGCCTGCAATTCGGCTGAAGAAATATTTGTCAGAATATCTATCGATGAGGCGTTTAAGTATTTACTGAGTTCCTAACCATTTCTGGGCGCTGAAAAATCCTAGTTCCCACCTGTTAATATTAGTTCAGCACCCAAAAATCTCAATAGCATCTGCTTGTCTAGTGAATATCTTGCAGGCATGACAGCAATAAACCTGTAGCCTTTCTGAGCAGCGATGAACACCAATCCAATCCCTAGATTGCCGCTTGTTGGCTCGATTAGTGTCGTAACACCAGGTGAGATCAAGCCCTTCTCCTCTGCATCTTCAATCATCCTGCAGATGATTTTGCATGCAGTACCAGAGTTACAGTTGGTTACCTTTTATTTTTCTTAAATAGAGCAGCATTACAATGTTCGTCTTGAATAGGTATTGGTGCCAGTAAAATGTAGATATGCATTTTTATTAAAGAAGGACATATAAGTATGCTTACATCTTAGAAATAGAAATGCCGTCTATCAATAACTCAGTTTTTTTTCAGAGAAGAAGTGACACATAAATTAAGAAGTTTTTTTATTACTACTAAGTGAACCACGAGCCGTTCAAGCACTGCATTAGCGCACCTAAGAGCACTCCTGTCCTTAACCGAGCAAAGGGGTTGGTATGCTTCCATCTTTCCAACCAACCTAGCTTCGATGCCGTCTTTCTTGGCAATGTTCTTCATTTCTACAAGTGGCGTCCAACCTATGAGCTGAACAAATGGAGTATAAGATTCACAAATGTTTCTCTCCTCAACTTGATGGTGCTAGTTCCTATTAGTACCTATAAATGCTGAAGTGGCTAAGCAAAACTTGCCTGAAAACAAGAAGGGTAGCCACAAAGCTTTTAAGAAAAAAATCAAAAGAAGGGGAGCCACAAACATCAACGCCACTTAAATCCATTTGTTTCTCACGGGATATGAGCTAAGATTAACAATTCTCTCCTTTCCAGGAAAAAAAGGTGGAGTTGACAGATCTGAATCGAGCAAAAAGGAGGGAGGAGGCGGAGGAGTGTTAGCACCTCGGTGATGTTGGAGGCGATGTTCTCCTCCCGGGAAGAGAGGAGGGACAGGATACCTTTCCTCCCCTCTTCCTGTACAGCCATTGCTATAGCTCCCTGCGTGCAGCTATCTCCTGCTCCTCCCAATTCCATGGTAGGATTTTAGCAGAGGACAGATTTTAAAGAAAGTTGATTGTTTGCTTTGGTTGGGGTGCGCCAGGCCCAGGCAGTAGTGCAACGCCTGGGCGACACCTGAGAGCCCCGGCAGCAAGCTACCGTGGCGAGCTCTCCCCCACGAAAAATAAATTTAATATCGTTGTGGGCACATGGCCCACATATCAGATATTAAACTGATAAGAACAGATACTACACTTGATCTTAGCCAAAAGGCCGAGAAAGGTATGAGTTGCAACGCTGAGCCGGGTCTCATTTTATAGCCTTCCTCCCCCTGCCGCTGCTCCTTCCGTCCACGGTGTGGGACTAAACTTGTTCGTTTCTCCTCTGCACGATTGCCACCCGCATGCGCTGCTGGTTTGGGCTCGAATCTGAGAGCACGTAGCAGGCCGATCGATCTACAGCATGGGCTGTTAAGGCCATTTGTAGTTCTTACGTGTCTTTCCTTTTCTTCGGTTAGTCCAATGGAGTATACTTTACACTGGTGATTGAAATGTGAAGTCATGCTTCTGGCTCAAAAAATACTACTCCCTTCGATCCATATTAATGAACTTAACTTTATCTAGATACGAATGCATCTAGTCTAAACACTTAACTAGATACATACGAATCTAGACAAAGTTGAGTCCATTAATATGGATCGGAGGGAGTATTGAAATACATTGGTAACGTAATGGTATAGTGCCCTTTCTGCGCGTGATTGGCATTGCAAGTTTCCTATAACTATGTCAAATTCGTCTCTCCGAATGCTCTAAAATTTCCAACTTGTTTTATCGGTAAAGGACCTTTGTACTGAATTCAGTACCTGTTCGAATACATCATATGTGTACATTGACCACCGGGTGATCAAACCGTGGGATAATTTGCTATTTTCAAGTAAGTTTTTGGGTTGACGTGCAAAGTCATGTGATAACAAGCGTTCAAGGACTTGCTAATTCACCATGCATGAAATCGTGTCATTTCAAATGTTCACAACTCTAGATTTAAATTTAATAGGATTGCTCGTATGAGCCGGGGTGGAGCTCTTTCCCTATGAAAAATGAACCCGCGTCCGCATTAAAATAATACATATAGTGTTTTTTTATTGATAAAGGAAAAAAATCATACCTTGTCTTACAAAGAAATACCTATGTCGGTCAGCTGGAAGACACCCTCTAGACAATAACTCACCACAATTGATAAAGGCGTGGACCAGATCCAAGCCAAGTGTTATCTTGTGCACATCATGTAATACTGAGATCTAAACCAATCTGCCCAAATGGTGAGCAAGAGCATAATTCGGTCAAGCAGGCCCTCGACCTCAGGGGCTGTTACTACCGTTTTCCACCAACCCATCTTCAAAAGTGATCAATGTAGTGCATGTCGTCGATGCCGCCACGACGCTAGACAACACAACCGATCCACACACTATTATCATCTCGCGCACAACACCGAGACTACGATGGGCCACCGAGACAACGAGACCCGGCACCCGCCGTTGTCAACGCTGTAGATACCATGCCACACACCTCCTAGCCCTCTGAGCCATTCCTCCTCCATGATGCTCTTAAAAGAACGATACACACACTATGTAGTTTTTGTCCGATATGGTAGACCCAGACTTAGCATTTTCCCTAGAGTTGTCCCAACGGAGTAGCGAGAGTTGCAAAGACAATGCCTTCAACAAGGTAGTGACGCATACACCGTCATCATCCGCCACGATTGTAGTCGGCTCGATTTTCAACGGCAGTGCCACCACACCGATCTCGAAGCTCACTAGATCCATAGACGCGCCATGCTGGCGCACACAACACTGCCCGCGTGGCCCGCGATCGGACATGTCCACTGCCGTCTGAGAAAGGCTGACCGGAAGCAGACCATTAACATGACATGTGAGACGAGGCGATGAGGACGACCAAGTTTTTATTTCTTTCATATGTCTTCTCACCGACTTACTGACAGGGTGGGCCCACGCCGTTTGTTTCCGCTGACGCCCCCAAGTGGCCTAGGATCAGTATGTGAATGCCTAATGAAGAGAGTTTGTTCCATTTTTATTTGAATTTGATCCGAACGGCCTAAATCCAGTCCAACCAGCGAAAACTCAAAAGATGAAGCACAGGAAAAACAGTCAAAACCTCACTAAACCCTACTACCATACCTCCCCGGCCCCCGTCCCCTCCATGGCCTGATTCCTCTCCCCTCGCCGCCGCCGGAGGCGGTCAAACGATGCTATCCCTCCCCCTGCGCCGCCACCTCCTCTTCGTCCACTCGCGCCGGGACCCTAGCTTCCTCCCCTGCTCCACCCTCCCCGCCGCCATCTCCACCCTCCCCGCCGCCACCGCAATCTCCGGTCGCCTCCGCCAACCCCACTCGCTCCAGGCCGTCCCCCACAACCTTCTCCTCTCCCACCCCCTCCCATCCTCCGCCCACCTCTGCCTCGCGGCCCACCTCGTCGCCCGCGCCCGCCTCTTCCCCCACTCCCGCACCCTCCTCTCCCGCCTCCTCGCCCCCGCTCACCGGCCCGCCTCCCTCGTCGACCTCCTCCACCGCGCGGCTCTCGCGCTAGGGCCCCGCCGCAGCGCCCTGCCCTCCGTCCTCGACACCCTCCTCTCCCTCCTCGCCGACCGCGGCCGCGTGGAGGACGCCGTCCTCGCCCTCGCCCGCGTGCGCGAGCTGCGCGTGCCCCCCAACACCCGCACCTGCAACCACATCCTCCTCCGCCTGGCCCGGGACCGCCGCGGCGGGCTCGTTCGGCAGCTCTTCCAGCTGCTGCCGGCGCCCAACGTGTTCACCTTCAACATCGTCATCGATTTCCTGTGCAAGGAGGGGGAGCTTGCGGAGGCAAGGGCGTTGCTCTCGAGGATGAAGGAGGTAGGATGCTCACCGGATGTCATCACGTACAATTCTCTGATTGATGGGTATGGCAAATGCGGGGAGTTGGAAGAGGTGGAGCTGCTCGTCGCGGAGATGAGGGGGTGTGGATGCACGCCGGATGTTGTGACATACAATGCATTGGTTAACTGCTTCTGCAAGTCTGGGAGGATGGAGAGGGCATACAGCTACTTTGGTGAGATGAAGAGGGAGGGGGTGGTGGCAAATTTAGTGACATTTAGCACCTTTGTCGATGCATTCTGCAAGGAGGGGATGGTGCGGGAGGCTATGCAGCTGTTTGCGCAGATGAGGATGAGGGGTATGACGCCGAATGAGGTCACATATACATGTTTGGTTGATGGGACCTTTAAGGCAGGTAGGCTTACTGATGCCCTTGTTTTGATCGATGAAATGGTACATCAGGGTGTCCCGTTGAATGTGGTCACATATACTGTGCTAGTTGATGGCCTATGCAAAGAAAGGAAGGTCGCGGAAGCGGAGGATGTTTATAGGCTGATGGAGAGAGCTGGTGTAAAAGCCAACGAGCTGTTGTACACTACACTAATTCATGGGCATTATGTGAATAAAAATAGCGAGAGAGCACTGGGTTTGTTGAATGAGATGAAGGATAAAGGGATGGAGCTTGATGTTTCGCTCTATGGTGTCCTCATTTGGGGACTCTGTAATCTTCAGAAGGTGGATGAGGCTAAGAGTTTGTTAAATAAAATGGATGAATGTGGTCTGAAACCCAATATTGTCATCTATACAAATATAATCGATGCTTGTTTTAAAGTAGGAAAAAAGTCAGAGGCCATTGCCCTGCTCCACAAGATGCTGGATTCTGGTTTCCAGCCTAATGTTGTGACTTATTGTGCGCTAGTTGATGGTTTGTGCAAAGCAGGGTTTGTTGATGAAGCAGTCTCACATTTTGACAAAATGAGAGACTTAGGGTTAGAACCTAATGTACAGACTTACACCGCTTTAATTGATGGTTTGTGCAAGAATGGTTGCTTGACCAAGGCTGTGCGATTGTTGGAGGAAATGGTTGACAAGGGTTTGTCTCTGGACAAAGTTGTCTATACGTCTCTTATGGATGGGTACCTGAAGCAGGGAAATCTCCAGGATGCCTTCGCAGTCAAGGAGAAGATGATCAACAGTGGTTTGCAACTTGATCTCTATGGCTACACTTGTTTTGTATGGGGATTTTGTAATTTAAATATGATGCCAGAAGCTAGAGAAGTTCTTTCAGAAATGATTGGAATTGGTATTACTCCTGATGCTGTAATTTACAACTGTCTGATAAGCAAATATCATAAATTGGGGAACATTGAGGATGCAGCTAGACTTCAGAATGAAATGGAAAGTGTTTTACCCTCTTGTACAAATGGTGATACTGCTTCTGGTTCTGATGGTTAACTTGAGCATCTGATTGACAGGTGAAAGTGAAATAAATATGTTACAAAGCATCATCACTTCTAGAACTTAACTACAATATGTTATTAACTTGTTACTTTCCATACAGCATAGCAGCAAAAGCCTACTACTACTGGTGTTTTTGCTGGCTCAAGTTTGTCAAGAAACTCCATTTGATGCCAAATTTGAGAAGACGGGCGGAAGTTTTCGATTATCTAGATACAGACCCAACAGATACAAGGAGTCTGCTGCTCTATTAAGTTGGGACTGTGAGAACGTACTCCAAGTTCTGAAATTCTCCTCAGGTAAGGTAAGCTCTCAACATAACTTTATTTTTGGTATATGATGCAAACACATCGGTCACATGTATTTCTTCTTAGAGCTCCATACATCTCGAAAGGACGGTGATATAGTTTGTTGCAATCTATGCTAAACTGTATGTAATGAGATATTTGTTCATGTTACAGGTACCATCTGCCATGCTTCTACTAATGTTCATGCCAATAACAGATCTGTGAGTGTGTAAAGCGAGTAAGTTTGCATGCGTTTCCTCTTGATTGAGTTTAATTCTTTATATGTTATTAATCATTAATTGCTGCTTAGTTTACTAGTTTCGTATGTTCACTATGAAAGTGAAACAGTTGGTTCGTTATTGGCATTACAACACATAGTTATATCTTCTTTTTATGCTAAGTAATGGAACAAGCCAGCAAACACTACTTTTACTAGTTACCATTCATTTTTTTCCTTACACATTTCTGTTATCCATGTTCTTGCAAAAAAAATTGAGCTCTCAATAGTTACCTTTGCGACTAATTCTTCTAGAGACTAGTACATGGGCAACAGGACAGTGCAATTGGTCTGCAATATTCGATCTTACTAAAAAACACATAAATGATTTCACAGTTATTGAAAATCTCACATGCTAAGCTGTTATATGATTATGTTGTCTTCATCTTTTTCTTTTTTTAAATACCACTACTAACAGTCTATGTCCTTTTTAACCAAGAAGTCTATGATACTAGCATAACTGTTTGGTTGTTAATTCAGGGTACACGTGGCCATGAAGCGTTTGTTGTTATTTTTCTTAAACAACAGATGTCACGGATTCATGAGGGGCTATCTCATGTCTAAATAAAGACACATGATCTTTTCCTTATGTTGCTACAGAAATCTCGCTCTATCACTCCTAGTTGAACAAATGAACAAAGATGTGAAGACAACATTACATTCTCTGGACATTGACCTGCTGAATATTGTGAGAGCACACAATGTCACAATCTTATGCCTTCATATCAGTCAGCGGGCCCTATTGCACAGTAGTCAAATTAGATTTGTGCTCCAGGCACCATGTGTTGACCTTGATGAGCCGACAAGGTTTTCCTCATCATCTATGATAAAACAGGGTCTACTCTCGTAAGATTCCCAACAAAAGACTGATTTTGATGTGTGGCAGGATGCTTTGCATTCACTTGTTTCTGGTATTAATACATCATACCAGAAATATCACAGATCATAGCACTGTTGTGAAAACTAAGATTTGCCGTTCGTCCCTGCTGCCAAGTTCAGTACAGGCCAGGGATGCACTGATGAACATGATGGAAAATGAGTATTGTGTTTGCAAGCCATGCCTCCAGAAATCTACTTGGAAAACATCATAATAGGGCTGTACTATCAGGTTCATCTTGATGTTGGGCAAGAATAGCCCGCTTAAGGACCAGCCTTTCCTTCCGGCCAACCATCAGGTGAGAAGTCTATGATTGGAAGCTTGGTGTGTCCATTAGTTGTCTGTACCCTTTAGTTTTGATTGGTCCCCTGTTTTCTAGGTTGTAATAAATTGAGTTGGAATGATGTTTCTATGCTATGATCCGTTGTACATCTTCCTGATGTATTCTTCTGCTTCGCCAGGTTTTCACTCAGTTGTGCAAAGAGGTGGTACTTGCAGAGAAAAACGATAGGAATTATTTTGGAGACAGTAATCAAAGAACTGGGGATGGTAGTGATATCTGTTGGTTTTGTGAAAAACAATAAGATGGGCCGGGCATTTTCTGGCCCTTGTAACAATCACTATTTTGGTGGAGTATGATTTATCGGAGTCCTGCAGGCTACAGAATATGCTGGAACTGTTGTTTTTCATAGTCCAGCATCTCGTCTCGGACCCGTAAGTCAATTGGATATTCTGAAGAATTAGTCTTACATTAATCACTTAAACAAAGATTATAATGGATAGGATTTTTTTTTGGAACAGTTTTGTTTTCTTGTATCAAACAGTGTAAACTAAATATTGATTATTCTTCCCAAGTAATCTTGCAACTTGGGTATTGTATTAGTGTGGGTGTTAATTTAGTGGCTCATTCCCGACCGATCAATGCATAGTCCAAGATCATAGTATTTGTGAGAAGTGCTCATGTGCTTTCCGGGAACTTTTTTACACAAATTTTAAAGCACACCGACGACTGTGATTAGTACTCTTTTTACATCACTTTTAAATCCCATGTGAATCCAGCGATGTGGCAGGAGCACTTATCTTCTTGAGAGAATTCCTTCTATGACACTACTCCTAAATTTGATGGCTTATATGACACTCTTAACCTTTTCCTTCCTTCTATGGCCACTTGTGTAAAATTTATGCCTCATATGACACTAGTGTATTTTAGAGCTAACAGTGTCAACTTTTGACATACAAAGTCACTTTTACCCCTGATTCAACTATACTGATAATAACTGAAAAGCTAATTCAAAAAAATAAAAAAATGTATTCTTGTATAAAAATGTTATTTAGCGATAAAACTGAAAATTCACTTTTGCCCTTGGTTCGTATTTATCGATAACCAGTTATTTGTATGAAACTAGTTACCATTTCTGTAAAATTGTATTCTTGTATAAAAATGTTTACCAGTTGAAAAGGTTCTTTTGTAGTTTATGTGATATGATGGTTCTTTTGGCAGTCATGTAGCCTGATATATGTGAACTATTGGTGACTTATGTGTGAATCTGGTTGCTTATGCCACTTGTCCAAAATTATTCAATCGATTACATATAAATTGTGTGCAGGGATATGACATAGAAATACAGTTGAACTAGGGGCAAAATTGACTTTGTATGTGAAAAGTTGACACCGTTAGCTCTAAAAATACACTAGTGTGTCATGTAAGACATAAATTTTACACAAGTGACCATAAAAGAAAGGAAAAAGAGGAAAAAGTTGAGAATGTCACATAAGGCATCATATTTGAGTAGTAGTGTCATAGAAGGAATTCTCTCTATCTTCTTTGTTTATTTACTTGAAAAAAAACTGATTCTTGAAGGACCGAAATCAGTTCTCTTACTTGAAATATACATGATGCATGTTGTTGCCTTGCTGACATGTTACCTCGCAGGCTTCTTTGTATCCGATGACATGACTATCGAAATACTGTTGTTATTTCTGGGTTGTGTTTTCTCATAGTTCTTCCAGTCATGTTTTTTCAAGCAATCAAAGTTTCAATGTGATTGAATTTGTAACTTGTGCAACTTTCGCTCCAGTCCTGGTGCCTTCCAGGAATTAGATTTTTTTAGTACATGTTCGAGAAGCAGGCGTTGGTTGGGACAATGTTGCCCATGGTATAAGGTGATTCTATGTTTAAAACTTCTGAGTAGCAATCTTGCTGAAGTATGCATAGTTTCTTGCTGGGAGTAACTTTTTCCTGTCTGTACTCCGATGGTGCATTGGTGCATGCCCCTGACTTCCTAATTAGGCAATATGCTGATGCTGTACCCTGATAATCATCAATAACGTTGTCTAACAGTACTCTGACGGAGCCTGTGGCTTCCCAGTGGATGTACAATCATCTGGAGCTACGTATTTGTTCCAGAGAAATCTGAGCGAGTTTTTGCTGGATCCTGAACTAGGATTAGGAGCTACTGATTCTGGGCGACACAGTGTGGACATATCATTCGTTCCTCTAAAGATTTCCATCAATGTCCAAGCCTGGGCACCTCTGGATGGCCCTGAGCCTGACGCCGTGCCTGAAGCTGAGCACGATCCCGAACTGGAGCTCCGGCGGCGACTCCATCCGCGGCGACCGGCGGAACACGTAGCGGCGGTAGAGGTGGACCATGGCCAGCTTCACCTCCTGCAGCGCGAACCTCTGCCCCACGCACGCCCTCGGCCCCAGCCCGAACGGCGCGTGCGCGTACGGGTGCCGCCGCCGCTCCTCCTCGCACCCGGCCTCGAACCGCTCCGGCCGGAACGCGCCGGGGTCCGGGAACTGCGCCGCGTCCATCGCCATCACCCCCGGCGCCAGCCACACCCACGTCCCCTCCGGCAGCGCGTACCCGCCGACCACCACTGCCCGCGACGTCTCCCTGGCGATCAGCGGCGACACCGTGTAGAACCTCATCGCCTCCTTTATGATCTGGTCCAGGTAGGGGAAACTGTGCTGGAGATCGTCGGCGGTCGGGACGGCGCTGGAGCGGTCGATCTCTGCTAGCAGCTTGGCCTCGACTTCCGGGTGGCCGGCGACGAGGTACACGGCGGAGGAGAGCGTGAAGGACGTGGTGGCCGAGCCGGCGAGGAGGTGCTCGTAGGTGAGCGCGCCCACGTACTCCGGCGTGAGCAGCTCTCTCATCTTGTCGCTGCCGTCCCGGGCGTTGAGCAGCGCCGACAGGAAGTCCCTCTGCTCCCTCCTCTTGTCCCCGTCGCGCTCTCTGCTCGCCACGATCTCTTCCACCCTCGCGCGCAGCCGCTCGTTGGTTGTCGCGATCCTCCGGTCCGCCGCCCCGGGGATCCGCCGCAGCAGCCGCCGCGCTGGTTCTTGCAGCGCCGGCGCGACCAGGCCCAGCACGATAGAGAGCGACCCCGACATGTCCATCTTGAGCGAGGTGGTTGAGTGGACGTGCTCCGCCACGAACTCCGCGGCCTCGCCACCGCCGTCATGATCCTGCGACGGCGCCGAGAGGGCGAAATCGACGCCGAACGCCGCCTGCCCGATGACATCGGTGGCCAGCTTGAGGGCGAGGTCGGAGAAGTCGAAGTCGTCGCCACTATTGTCCTGTAATATGGTCTCGGCAGCGCGCTCGACGCAGCGCTGCATGGTGGGGATGAGGCCGGCGAGGTGCGACGGCTGGTAGAGCGAGATGATGGTGTTCCTCATGGCCGACCACCGCGCGTCCCTGGTGAAGAAGAGGCCCTTCTGGTGGAGCGCGGAGCCGGCGATCGGCGACGGCAGGCTCCGGTTGGGGATGCTCTTGAACTGCCTGATGCCGACCTCCTTGCACAGCTCCGGGTCAGCCACGATCACCAGAGGCTGCCTCCCAAGATGGAACCTGATTAACACGGCAGCATGGATACAGATCAAAACAAGCTAAACAAAAATGCACTGAAAATTTGCCAGATCAAGCGTTGAGCTTCAAAGAGCAAGATGACCGACCTGAAGATGGGTCCGTATTTCTTGGCGAGGGCGCCGAAGACGTCGGGGCCATGGCGGGCGAGCAGCGGCAGGTGGCCGACGATCGGCAGCGCCGGAGGGCCCGGCACCCGCCGGACTCCCCAGTAGGGAGCGTAGAAGTAGAGGACGAAGGCGAGGAGGCAGGACGCCAGCGTGGAGATGCAGGCCAGCCATGACACTGCACCCTCCCAAGCTTCTGCCATCGCCATCGAGCTGAGCTTAGCCTGTCACTGCCAGTTTAAGAATGTCTCGGAGGTTCGCCTGTAGCCGTCCATGGTGCTGTGTGAGGTCGGAGGCAAAAGAGATGGGGTCGTTCTGTTGATGGGTGGAGAACTGACTGACGGCCATTGTCGCGCGTGCACATTTTCTGTTCCTCAAAGTGGGATGAGCATAGGTAGGAGGCTCGGAATCATTCTTGCCAGCATAATATAGACTGATGAATCACATGGCAGCTCGGAATTATATTTTTTAAAGTGATATTGTTATGCTTTTTCGTTTTCGTATTTTGTGATAACTAGCCTAACACATGTGAGAAACAAGTACAAAATCATTATCTATACCGATGACGTTATTGTCACTTAGTCATTTTGTATAAAAAAGTGGGCGTACAAAATGGAGGAAAAACCTGAAACTTTTCAATGGTTTTGTTGTACGAAATGACTCGATTAAGGATCAATTAGAAATAGTACTCCAAGGCTCTCTAAATTTGTCATCTTGAACTTCAACTTTTGCACATGATCAAACCAGTACACATTATATTGCCCTTAATATTTTTTTAAATCATCTTGAGCATACACTCTAATAATTGAGAATTGATGTCGTCGAACCGTTGCATTATCGATAAATAATACAAGTCGGCAAAATATTGAAACCAAAACACACTGTCAAGGCCACCATCACCACCACCATGAAGAGGTTCCATAAGACCAAAAATTGTAACCTCTTCAGATATACAATGTAACATTGCCCACGACAACTGTCGGGGGGCTGCCCCCCGGGTAGGGGCAGATCCCGGTATAATCCAGTAAGTATCAACAGTACTTGACCTTTGACGACAGCAAGGGACACCTCCTGGTGTGCCGAAAGGGCAGCTTGACCCTTGAGCACTGGAAGAGGACAAAGTGCCTCCTGGCAGCCGCAAGGGTCAGCTCTGGCAGCTATAAATAGACACCCCCGGCCCTCACAATCGCAGCACAAGCATAAGCGGGTGGTTCCTCTAAGAACTAGCTTCTCGAAGTTGTCTTTGCTGGTAGGCTAAGACATCTTCGGGAGGCTAGGCCTAGAGATACTCATCCTGAGACGAGCTCGGACGTCTCCGGGAAGGATCCCGGATCTAGGACTCCGGGGAGACTCCCGGGTGGAGGTGTACTCGGCTTTGCCGGATAGGTATTCCGGATAAGTACTAACCGGAGTGTATCTCTCGGTGTTGATCTTATGCAGAAGAGGCTCACAGTGGCAAGAAAGGAGGTATCCGGAGTAAGGGCTCCCGGTAGGCAGTCAACGGTCCGTAGCAGGCTTTCCCGTTTATAGCGGGGGGAAGTACCATTCCGCCTGACACGGAAGCATGGTCACCTCCCGCCTGACACGGGAGCGCGTCAGCCGGTACGATCGTGGTACGACAAGACCTGACATGCCTAGCCCGGCAATCCGGAAAAGGCTATCCGGGATGGGCAAAGACATGTCTTGTCTCTGACAAGGGGACAATGATGATGCAGGACGACGCCTGCCGTCCTTAACGAGATGATGACGAAGGGGCTACACCGGATAGTCCGGCGACTAGGTCGCACTAGCCGGTGACGACATGCCGGCTAGGCCTGTCCGGTGGGGCCAAGCCAAGTTAGGGTTTCCGGCCCTCCTGGCCGGACCTCTATAAAAGGCGCCATAACTGCTCCTGAGAGGGAGAGACCAACTTCAGAGCCAAAGCTATAGTCGCATTTACTCTTAGAGCAGTTACTCCTTCTCACCTTGAGTTCATCTAGTTCTTTGTACTCCTCATTTTGAGAGATCTTGTACCAAGTTGTAGTCCTTATATCACCAATATATAGAGAGGAAAGGCAGGAGAGGTGTGTTACCTCCTCACGAGGGCCCTGAACCTGGGTATATCGTGTGTATGTTGTGTGCCTTCGTGCATTTCTTTGTGTTTGTTAGATCTTCCCCTTTGCACTTTGATCTTATTCCTTGTTCTAGGGAGATCTCGGTTTTACCGGGATCCTCCCCGTGTGAGCTCTTCAGCTCGCTATCCCTCCCCGGATCCACCAACGTCCATCGGCCCCACAAATTAGCCATCCTATGGCATCTGCCGTGACACCACCACGACAACAACCGATGCCTAAGCGACTGAGGCGAGATGAAAAATAGAACCTTGAGAAGTTTTTTCCATATATAATGTCACCTTGTCATCGATGCTCAATCGTCTAAAAAACACAAATCTAATATGCTAGAAATTGAAATTATGCTAGTTAAGATATAATAGAATTATAAGATTTGTGATGTACTGCTGCCTCCGATCCAAAAACAAATGTCAGGAGGATATGGAGGGAGTAGTCGATGAGTCGGTGCTGCAACCCGACTAATATTGTAACTGTGTTCTTGTGAAGGCGGCAAGTTTCAAACGCGCTCTTTTACTTATCAGGGTACCTATGGGGATTAGAAGGTTTTTAATGAGACGACTTGCTGACCTATTATGGTGGTTTTAAGTTTAAAAAAATGATTTATGATGTACTGGGCTGGAGCCATAGTTGAGTTCGGACTGAGCCCAGCCCAAGCTCGGAACATGGCCGATTCTTCCGGGCAGTCGCTCGGGACCACATCATCAACCATCAAATCATCCAGGGGGGCGCGCCAAAAAAGCCAACTCAGAAGTGAGCTCTAGCGCTCGTGAGAAGCTTCTAAAGAAAATATCCGCCATTAACACAGGGCACACCCTCCCTTTCTAGTGCATTCCCGAATGTTCTATCCCCACTCCTATAAATATGCCGGTTACACTCCGCTCCCGCCAAATCCGACAGAACGAACGTACGAACGAACACTACACTCGTCAGATCAGATGGACTCCCTCGCCGCCGTAACGACGGACATCAAGGAGGAGCCCGAGACTGTGGTGCTGCTGGACGACGACGACGACACGGCGGGGTGCTGCCTTCTGCAGGCGCCGACGCCGTTGGACCTGGCGGCGGCCGCGGCGGTGGCGCCGTTCCTGGCCAAGACGTTCGACATGGTGGAGGACCCGGCGACGGACGCGGTGGTGTCCTGGGGCGCCGCCCGGAACAGCTTCGTGGTGTGGGACCCGCACGCCTTCGCCGCCCGCCTCCTCCCGCTCCACTTCAAGCACGCCAACTTCTCCAGCTTCCTCCGCCAGCTCAACACCTACGTACGTCGACCCTCCCTCCGTGTGCGATCAATGGCTGAATGGCTTCTCGTTTGATCACTTGCTGTTCTCCTTTACTGACGATGAAATGCCGTGTGGTTCCTGGCTGCAGGGATTCCGCAAGGTGAACCCGGACAGGTGGGAGTTCGCCAACGCCGGTTTCCTCGGCGGGCAGCGCCACCTCCTCGCTGGCATCCGCCGCCGCCGCGGGGCCGACACCGGCCGCCGGCCCGCGGCCCTATCATCATCGGCGGGCGCCGTGGAGGGGGAGCTGGAGCGGCTGCGGCGGGACCGGGAGGCGCTGAAGCGGGAGCTGGCGCGGCTCAAGGGGCAGCAGGAGGCGGCGCGCGCCACGCTGCTCGACATGGAGCGCCGCGTGCGGGGCACCGAGCGGCGGCAGGAGCAGTGCAAGGCCTTCCTCGCGCGCGCGGTCAGGAACCCGGGGTTCCTAGACAGCCTGGCGCGCAGCAGTGGCCTCGTCGCCGGCGACGCGGTGCCGCCCGTCCTCGAGGGAAAGAAGAAGCGTCGGCTGCCCAATGCCGATGCCGTCCTGTCGCCACCGGCGGCGGAGGACGGTTTCACCTTCGAGGAGCTGGCGCTGGCGGCCGGCGTCGCCGTCGAGGTGGCCGTCCGGGACGGCCAGAGCGCGGGTGGCGTCACGACGGACATGATATGGCACGAGCTGCTCGAAGAGGAGGAGGCGGGGATCGACGTCGAGGTGGAAGACCTGGTCGCCGCTGCCGCCGCCGTCACCGCGGAGGAGATGGAACCGTGGGAGGGGATGGGCGAGGAGGAGGTGCAGGATCTGATGCTGCAGATAGACTGCTTGGCCGGCTCGCCCAGTTCTTGATCATCAGCTCAGCTCTTTACTGTATTAGCAGTAGCGGGGCACTATAGCTTTGCGATTTGATTGCGATTACCGATTACTATGTATGTGTATTGTATGTCGCTAATTCGGGTTCTGCGTGTGTTCGTGCAGGATCCGGATGATGGAGTCTCGAGTCTGGATGCAAGATTTGGAAGGGCGTGACAGTGCGTATGCTCCGCAAGTTCAGGTGCTTAGATCTACCTGCATCCATACTCATTACCTGTATTGCGCTGATTATTTTCTCTTGGAATCTAAGTATTTTTTTTCCTTCCTCTAAAGCTCGAAATCCTAATTTGTTTGTCCAGAGTCAATTTCTATCCGGGATGATGATGATTGATGATATTAATTTTCTGTAGGACTAGCACTCTAGCAGAAACTGAGGGTTCAGATCACCTGGTGAATTCGAACGGTGGCACCTCTTGTGGTGTCTTCACAAAACTACTCCATTTCATCTTCCAAAGGGAAAAAAACGGCGAAAGTCTAAGTCTATTCAATCGATGAGTGAAAACCAAATGTTTCCCCTCATGAACATGGATAACTATTGTGGATGAACACCAGTGTCACTAAACATGTTGTTTTGTTTATTTAACATGTCCGCCGACTTCTTTATATGAAAAAACGTTTTGATTCCAGACTGACATTGATGTTGTGCATCAAAAGCATAATCCAAAGAAAATAGCATATGGAAATCAGTGCACTCGAGAGATGAAGTACAAACAAAATCCACAATATATATGAACACATACAAGAAAGAGGCAACTGGATAGACCAACAACTGAACAAGTATTCTCATAACATTTTTAGACATCACCTAAAGGACACAATATGTACAGAGTTTCAGAAGAAAATAGCTTTGTGGAAATGCAACTTCTCAACACTTGCATTATATCTTCACATGAAGGCACAAAAGCTTTAACGACAACGTTATCAATCATCTTCGTCCTCGTCGTCAAATTCCTCTTCTTCCTCCTCACTCAGCTCTTCCATAGGCTCATCCTCTTCTTGAACTATAAAACCTCCGAGTGTCTCATCTGCCTCATCCTCTTCATCTGCCGCATCCTCTTCTTCCCTAGTATCCTCATTTTCTTTTTCAGAGCTCTCCTTGCGAGGTTTTTTCACATCTTTAGATCTTGTTACATACTTTTTTGTTCTCTTCACACTAGGGCCTCTCCGCAGGGAGTCCTTTTCATCCTCGCTCGCATCAGTCCACTCTTCATCTTCATCCTCTCCCTTTTTCTTCTTCTTGTTCACACCACCGCCACCTCCCCTTGATTTACGTCCCATGTTACTGACCTCGTCATCATCTTCATCGTCGCTGCCCTTCCTTATTTCCTCCAAGAACCAGTTCCAATCCTTGGGCGCGCGAATCCTCCCCTTAGGGTAACTATCAAATTCATGGCACATCGACAAAAACCCGAATTCTGCATCCAAAATTGTAATTACCATTCAGTGACATGGAAAAACCAGTGTAAAAGCCGGAAAATCTTCTGATAACTCGGGAAACATTGACATAATAATCTCTGTAACTTCAGATTTCGGGGATGGACAGGTAACCTATTTGAACACCAGGACCAAACTCTTTTGGCTATTAATAACGTAAAGAAAAATAACATGTAGGGGTATTTTTTTAGAAAGAAGGGCAAAGCCCCAATTTCATTATAGAATGAAACTGATAATACAACCTTCGGTAATTCACTACACACCACCGGGGCTGGGGTAAACTCCCACAGCACACGCCCAACTAGCCTCCAGGCTCTACCCCAAACAACTAACAATTTGTTACAAAGAACATGTAGGGGTATGAAGCAAACAGCAGATATCAATCAAGTCCTAATGTGTAGCAGTCGTTCCTGGCTTTCTGGCATGGCATCACAAATGAGCATAGTGTATACAGAGTGCCAACCATATTGAAAGAATGGAGAGGGATACTTGGTGTGCATAAGTGCACTGCAATTGCTTGATTGAATTCATATCCTAGCACAGTCTATTTATAGAGATACAGTGGATAGGGAGAGAGAGAGTTCACACGCTCAGCTAAACGTTCAGCTAACTGAATCGTTACTGATCCTAGCTATCAGGAGGCACGTTGTGCATGCGCTGCATGGATAGATGAGGTGGTGGAGTCCTGCTAATCCGGTCTTCATTCTGAATCGGTCTCCACTCTAACACCCCCCCCCCCCCCCCCCCCCCCCCGGCAGTGTCGATGGGAGGTTCCTGGACGGTGAGACTGGAACGAAAATCAACAAAGGCTGCCATAGGAAGACCTTTGGTGAAAATATCAGCATATTGAGAGGCTGTCGGGATGTGCAACACCCGGAACTCGCCAACCTGTAACTTGTCCCGCACAAAATGTATGTCGATCGTACCACAGGCCGCATCCATACCTCTAGGCACGTTACCTTTGACGAGTCTGTATTTCCGTTTTGCGACGCACCGCTAGCACCTCTAGAGGCCTACAACTTCTCTCACGATCACACATCTCCAACCATCGACACCATCCAGCCAACCCTACCTCCCATACCCTTACACGACACAAACTCTACGAATTCCTCTACCGCGCCTGTCTCTCCAGATCTCTCTCGAGCCGCCACCACTTCTTCTTCCTCTCCCCGCACTCCTAGCCCTAGCTCTTCCCCACCTGGACCTCAACCATCTTCACCGCGTCTGATGCGCACTAGGGCAAAAGATGGGATTTTCAAACCTAGACGCTTGTTTAACCTTTCCACCATTGTCGCCATCTCTCCGACTCATCTATCCATGCAGCGCATGCACAACGTGCCTCCTGATAGCTAGGATCAGTAACGATTCAGTTAGCTGAACGTTTAGCTGAACGTGTGAACTCTCTCTCTCTTCCTATCCACTGTACTAGGATATGAATTCAATCAAACAGTTGCAGTGCACTTATGCACACCAATTATCCCTCTCCACTCTTTCATGTTAGAGTGAAGACCAATTCAGAATGAAGACTGGATCAGCAGGACTCCACCGCCTCATCTATCCATGCAGCGCATGCACAACGTGCCTCCTAATAGCTAGGATCAATAACGATTCAGTTAGCTGAACATGTGCGTGCGTGTGAACTCTCTCTCTCCCTATCCACTGTATCTCTATAAATAGACTGTACTAGGATATGAATTCAATCAAGCAATTGCAGTGCACTTATGCACACCAAGTATCCCTCTCCATTCTTTCATGATATCAGACTTCCCGATCCCCCACTGAATTCTTCTGCTATAGCCATTTCTAGCCCTCCCTCTACTGTCGTCGTGCCTGCCTACTCCGTCTCCCAGCAGATGTGCGGCGTCAACATCAGCCACGTCGTCGACTCCAGGCTTGAGTTGAACGTCGGCTCCTTCACCCACTGGCGGCACATACTCGAGCTCTTCGTCGAGTCCTAGGACATGCTGGACCACCTCACGGCGGCCTCCGATCCGTCGGGCGCCAGCGCCGAGTGGCGCACCGTCGACCTCATCCTCAAGAGATGGATTTACGCCACCATCTCCCAGGAGCTACGCGGGATGGTGATGGACACATCCAACACCAAGTCGGCGCGGGAGATCTACGCTCACAGCCATCTTCGAGCGCCGACGGAGTTGGAACGCGCGAGCAGTGCGGACTGCGACGCGGACTGCGACACGAGGCGCTCGGTTGCTTTGCCTGCCATCTCGTCCATAAGAAGCATGTTACGGGCCTCATCGAATTTCTGACTAGTACGAATCGTAAAGCACAACCAACGGTGACGATGGTTATCGCTCGTAGTTGTGCAATCACCGCGATTGCGGAAGGAAATTGCACATTTCACCATGCTCATGGCATTCCATTGCGGGTTTTAATTTTTTTACTCTCCACCAGTTTTATGTCTAATATGTTGCAATCTAGTCTAAACATATTATGTTTGTCCTCGTGTCATAGGATGGAGTGCACCGATGCCGGGGTGGCGGCCCTGGGTGGCGGGTCACATGGGTTGCTCTCCGGCGAGCACCATGGTGCGTTTGGTTGTGTGGGCAGCGAGGGGTGCAGCGGCGCGTGACTCAGGCGCGTTTTTGGCGTTGTCTGTATCTGGATTGGGTTCCTTTTCGCTTGTTCCCTACGACCCCGAATGTGATCTTACCCTGATTGGCCATGGACTGGATGATCTTGGCCGTCATGAGATGACGCTCGTGGAGGCCGAGAAGGAGCACCGTGATGAGAACGCTATCGCTGACAGGCTGGTCGACGTCGTGGACTGTCGTTGAGGGAGTCCACGATAGCCTTGATCTTGCCGCAGAACTGGGACACACCTTGGTTGCCCTGGCGCTGGTCGTGGAGGTCGCCAGTGAGGTGGACCGCGCGGGTCTGTTTGTTGTGGAGGAAGATGGCTGCGAGCGTCGCGTAGATCTCCCGCGCCGACTTGGTGTTGGATGTGTCCATCACCATCCCGAGCAGCTCCTGGGAGATGGTGGCGTAAATCCATCTCTTGAGGATGAGGTCGACTGTGCGCCACTCGGCGTCGGGCGCCGGCGGATCGGAGGCCGCCGTGAGCTGGTCCAATACGTCGTAGGACTCGACGAAGAGCTCGAGCATGTGCCGCCAGTGGGTGAAGGAGCCGACGTTCTACTCAAGCCTGGAGTCGACGATGTGGCTGATGTTGACGCCGCGCATCTGCTGGGAGACGGAGTAGGCAGGCACGACGGCAGTAGAGGGAGGGCTAGAAATGGCTATAGCAGAAGAATTCAGTGGGGGATCGGGAAGTCTGATACCATGAAAGAATGGAGAGGATTACTTGGTGTGCATAAGTGCACTGCAATTGCTTGATTGAATTCATATCCTAGTACAGTCTATTTATAGAGATACAATGGATAGGGAGAGAGAGAGTTCACACACACACGCACACGTTTAGCTAACTGAATCGTTACTAATCCTAGCTATCAGGAGGCACGTTGTGCATGCGCTGCATGGATAGATGAGGCGGTGGAGTCCTGCTGATCCGATCTTCATTCTGAATCGGTTTCACTCTTAACACATATATATTGTACTATCATACTACCATTAACCAATAATACCTAACACATGCTAACCTTGGGAGGAAGTCCGAAAAAAGGTAATGTAGTGGGAGCTACTCCAATGTAACCTGGCCCGAATGTCATATCCCAATTTATCTCTGCCCCAAGAAATTTCCCCAACCCCTAGATTGCATTATCAAATGTAAAATGAAGAACAGCTCAAGCTCACCTCGTACTGGGTCGATGTTTTCCAGATCCATTTTCAGATCCTCCAATTCCTCATCCAACTCCTCGTCATCGTCGGCCGCCGCGGTCTCCCCGTCCTCCTCCTCCGTCACCTCCATGGCCTCCTCCACTGCTCGCCTCTCCCTCTCCTTCTCCTTCCTCTCCCGCGTCCGCTTCTCGCGCCTCGCGACCGCGTCCAGCACCGCGCCGTCCACCTCCTTCTCACCGCCCTTCCTCCGCACGGTCCAGAACGACGGCGTCTTGAGCGACAGAGCGAGCCCGTCCCCCGCCCGGAGCTCGCCCGCCTCGCCGCGGCGGTACGCCCTGTCTTCTCCGACCGACGGTCGGACGACCACGGGGTTCCTCCCCACGACCTCGAAGGCGACCCCGTCGTCGCCGACCAGGCGGAGCGCCACGTGGCGGCGCGAGACGGTGCGGTCGGCGGGCGGGGCAAGGTCGCCGCGGCCGAGGTCGGCCGCCGGGGAGTCGCTGAAGAGGGATACGGCCCTTCCTCCGCCGCCGCCGGCTGCCGCGTCGAGCGCCAGCTCCATCGCCGGAGAGGAGTGGGGGAACGGAGAGGGAGGCGACGAAGACTGCGGGAGTGGAGGGAGAGTGGAGCGGTTAGTCGACTTTTCGGGAAGCGGTGGTGATGGTGGGCCTCTTTGTGCAATGTTGGGCCGGTCATGCTGGTTTGAGGCCGAGGAATTGCGCTCAGATGGCCGTTTGGGCCGGGCTCGGTTGTCCATGTGCGGTACTGCATACCGGCCTTTCCTGAACATCACAAGGCCCAATTTTCATGGTGAAATGTCAGTCTGCAATGTAAAATAAAAACAAGTCGCCATAAAAAAATAAAACGACGGAACGTGCAGGGAGAAAACATTCTCGATCAATCATCACCCCTTCTCGAGCTGGCTGCACAGTGGAGTTGACCTCGAGATTGGCTAGCTAGCGCCTCTACGTACGGCGCACCCCCACAGCATCGATCGGTAGCAAGCAAGAAAGAAAGTACTCTAGCAGGATGGAGTAAACAAACCGGCGAATCCTGAATTGCTGATCGTCTTCGTCTCCTCTCATAAGTTTGATGTGATGTGACGGCCACCACTTTTTATCCAATCAGCATCATCAGCTCAGCTGGACGGAGAAGGATGAACTTACCAGACCAGCAGACCACGCGGAAAGGGCTGCCGTGACGACCGGGTAGCTATACGGAGGAGCTCGACGTGGTGCGCATGCTCCGGCCATCTCGGTCGAGTGACAGCCAGCATGTCTTAATTCTCGTTGTAAATTAATAATAACTGACAACATGTATTTCGTGTGCAGATTGACAAAGGGGTAGTAAGTACTTAAATCCTGCAATTCTCTATTTCTACAATCAGTGTGTGGCTTAAACAAGCCGGTATAGTTAAATCACGATTAGCTAGCTGTGGGACGTTCTATCGTGATTCATGCCATCATGCATGCGACGTGCACCAAGAGGGCAGAGTATATATGTATTTTCTCCATGAGTTGGGCTTTTTCCAAGGAAAAACAATCAGTGG
This sequence comes from Poa annua, assembly GCA_026929855.1. Lineage (NCBI taxonomy): Eukaryota > Viridiplantae > Streptophyta > Magnoliopsida > Poales > Poaceae > Poa > Poa annua. The sequence goes on from CM049430.1 coordinate 89,529,065, forward strand.
AGAGAGGATTTAGTGAGTGTGCAAGCAGCGTAACTATCCGGGGCTGGGTTCCAACCGTAAGCCGACAAGCACCACCACCAACTAACGTCTCCCGCACTGCAAAAACCCCCAAGGGCCGGCGACGAAAAGGGTGACGGTGACGCGTACGGGGAATCATATTACTAGTTTATTGCTACTCATAGCACTAGATAATTTGGAAAAAAAAATCAAAACAAAAGAAGAATATTTTTCTCATCAGTTAATTAATTTCTCTCGGAGAGTCCAAACCACCCGAGGGTTTAGATGGAACTCACGGCGAGCGGCTCCAACGAGGAAACGACCCCGATGCGCCCCTGCTACTGGCACCGACAAAGGTCGATGCAAGACTTTCGTTCGGAACTCCTCCAATCGAGGAAGGGGCAACCCGATGAATCAGAACATTGAAGTTCCCAAACATGCCTGAGCAACACATGTTAAACACCGCCTCCATGTCGTCAACCACCAAAAAGCTCGAACTGCATCCGTCGTAGTCGCGACCACCATGGCCAGAGCAACGTGAGCAACATCTCCTCCGCACACATACCTTGATGCATCTCCATCCACGTAATTCCAGGGCCTGCCTAGACACGCCTACACCATCCAACAAAGCCATCTTTCTAGGCAACGAGCATCAGGTCTAGGAGCTAAACCCCCCCGATCTGCCGCACCTACAACTCCACCCCAACATCTCCTACATTGACCTTGCCTGATTTCTCTGTGTCACTCAAGTGTCAATATATTGTCATGTCTACCAGGGCTGACTGGCAGGCTACCACAAATTATGTTTTAGTACTCACCTCGCATGCTTAATCGTATTTAAACATATGTGAAAAGACCATCTATCTAGTACACGTATATAGTCATAACATATTAAAAAATGCAGTGTCGGAAATTGATGGAAAATAGCAGAGAAAAGAAACACGCAATGGAAAATATACACGTTCAAGAGAACCCATTTTTATGCATATTACACAGAAAATAATATACTAAAAGGCAAAAACACGGCAGGTGGAACCCTACTTTCCAATGTGTACTCCAACGTCTTTAATCCAGGTCTATTCCAATCTGTTGGGACTTGACAATTATTGTCATATCTATGGTCCACATCTCAGACAAAGTATGTACTATGACATATGTGGATCAGTTTTTAATGATGTACTTATGTTTAGTGTTGATTAATCCTCATGCACAAGTGAAATTGTTGCTGGTATAACATTTTAGCATCTTAGGACAGAAGGATCAAACCAAAATAAGTTCATTTCAATACTAATACGCTCCTATGATGCTGATATACTCCCTCTGTCCGGAAATACTTGCCCCATATTTGTCGTATTATGGATGTATTTATGCATAGATTAGTGTGTAGATACACCCGTATATAGACAAATACATGTCAAGTATTTCTGGACCGAGGGGTATACTCTATGCTCTGATCCTGCAATTCCGACAGTAGCTACTATTTGTATATGTACTGACAACATTGATCAATATTCATTAAGATTGTTTTGTAAAAATATATGTGATTAGATGATGGCATAAATATCTGTGGAATAATTAAATCGTTCTGAATCTAGCCAACCACACCTTCCCCACCGTATAAGTGAAAGTGAACAATGGTGTGATGATGAATATGAATGACAGTCCAAAAGAAATAACCATGTTTATTTAAAGGTAATCGTAATATATTTTATAATTATAACCCCACATTCTTCACAATGCATTATTATTCATTTGATCCTATGCTGTTGATGTCTTCCACAGATCTCCAGCTATCCTAGGATAATTTGTCATGTGAGACCCAGCTCACCACCTGATTACATTAATTGATTCTCTGAAGCACTAAGATAGCAGCGCCGTACTATCTTGTCCATGCCAATCTGCCAACAATACCTAATTCCGGTATGACTACTGGCCCCATTCCTGTGCTTATCTAATTATTTAAAACACTCACTAACATTCTTCCGAACCAAGCAATCCTACTTGGAATTCTTGGGGACAAGGACCGTTGTTTTTTCTCTTTTGCTCTTTCTTAGCGCCATTCTTGCCTTTGCTTGAAAAGAATCCTTGCACCAGTATATACTCCATGCAGGCATGTTGTTCTACATAGTAAAGGAGGTCATTTTCTCAAAGGAGAAAGTGTACTGCACCTGCGCAGTCATATTCCTTGTAGTTGTAGCAGACCGTGTGGTTGTGGCTTGGGAAGTTTCCTTTCACTTTTTGTTTAATTTTGATGGAACTTCCAATGTTAAAGTAAAGTAAAAAAGGTTAGCTGATTAGGTAGAACCACAGAAAGCAAGAGGGTGGCAATGGTATGGGTGTGTTTGTGTCTTTGTGAACCACAGAAAGTAGGAGATATGTAACCCCTCGACCCATAAGCTTTTCAGTTGCTACACATCATGTCTTACCCATAGGAGTACTACTATGAATACTGGCATCAGATTGGTAGATGGTGTAATCGCGAGCGATCATAATTGGGGCTTGTTTACCTCGATTCTTGGGATATGGGTCTTAACTATCATACTCATATTTAGGGACTGTCTTGTATTAGCCAGAGATTATAATTGTGTTATTTGCCTCGATATTTATGTTTAGGGGTGGTGTTAATATTTTGTATACCCCTTATTTTTAAATAATCACCAGTAAAACACACATTGATACAACTGCGAGAGAATGTGTTCTAACATCTAATGAGCACATAATTTCCTAGAATTCAAAATCTGATTGAAAGGTCCATAAAGCTCTAAAACAATCACATATACTACATGAAAATGTAGTATAATATGAAATTCTATTCAATATCGTGTTAGTCTTAAACGTTGTAAATACCCAGTGAACATGTAATTGTGTTATTTTTAATAGCGTTTTTTAATTAGCATTTTATCTTGAAAACCAGGCTCACTACACCCAAGATCAATTTTGAGTTTTCATTGTCTACTAGTGTATACTAAGAAAATATGTAACTGAAAAAACATATTGAAACAATTCGCTTACGAAACAAAGAAAGAGATTAGAGGATCACAACAACACGTAGATCGCCAATGATTCCCTGGACATACACAATTTACATCCTATGAATAGTATTTTTAGTTAAAATAAAATAATCTTTATCTCGTGCAGTAAAGTATTTTCAAATAAACTATTTTTATTTTCACAAATTGTCATGCCCAATGGACTTATAAACAATGACATGTCTACAAAGTTTTGGTAGGTGGGGCAACCGATATATTTCCATGCATGTATTTGAGTTTTTTTTAGAAAAAAATCTTCCACTAATTTATATGCTATAATGAAGATTGAAGCATACCTTTAACATTGAAGTAACAAAGAAACAAAACATAAACCCAAAAACATACTACTGGTCATCAAAGCATTGGTTGCTAGGGTTCTAGCATCACTTAGGACATGATCCATGGGTACCAACATCATACTACATATAAAGGCTCGCAGAAACCGTGCGACGGCAACGCTCAGGTTACTGTTCATCGAATAAAGACCAATCAGGAGCTGACACGTACACCGCTCCGGACGGTTTTGCAAAAAAAAAAACCTCCAAACAATGCACACCACCCCGCAGTCCACGCCCCAACGCATGGAGGGACCTAACTGCAATTTCCAACAAAGCCACGGGCTTTTTTGCAAAACAACCACCACATTTGCCCCCTCCCTCTTCCTCTCTCCCGCGAGCCGGGAAAGCAAAGCATTTTAAGTTTCAAAACATTTTAAAACTAGCCAAATTTGACATATATTCTTTCTAAATGTGGGCCATGACACATAAAAATATCCACATGAAAAAAAAATGTGTGTGCGCCAAAATACAAGAACATTTCAAAATTCCTAGATGGTGTAAATTAAAAAAAACTCAATAACAGTCCTTCTAATAACTTCAACGATATCTACCTAAAAAACAACATAAAATTCCAAGATCACCAAAAGAAAATCAATTTGGTATCAAAATAAACAAAGAACAACAACAACAAGCTGCCCACTGAAAAAATAAAACCTCTGAATATGAGCAACAAAAAAAAATAAAAAAAAAATAAAAACGATCATAAAAAACTACTTAAGGCAGAATTCATCACCATTTTAAATTTCCGTTTTGGTGTAAATTTAAGTAAAAACAACAAAAGGTTTGCTACGGTAAATTAATATATTCAGATATGGCCATCCGAACAATATGACAGAAAACGTCAAAACTAAATTCCAATAACAATCACAAACTTAACGATTGAATAATAAAATCAATTTTTAAGTCAAAACAAAATTCCAATAACAATCACAAACTTAACGATTGAATAATAAAACCGATTTTTAAGACTCAAACTTCGTCTTATTCCAGAAATATTTAAAATTACAAAAAAATACATTTTTTAAACATACAGACATCATCGTTTCAAATATTCCGTTAACCCACGGGTGCGGCATGGCCGCACCATATCCACTAGTACATATGTACTGATGAACAAAGTCGATAAAACAAGCCCATGCTCCACATTCAACCATTTTCCTTGACAGATACAGGTTCTTTGAATGGATCCCCTCTCCTTGGCATGCAATAAGTTAGAAGTGAAAAATATTATCATACCCAACCATGGACATGCTTTGAATTGCGTGCATTATTAAACATATACGCTACCCACACAAAAATGTTGGAGGGTCTATTCAGTATATTTTTTGCATGAGATTTGGTACTCCGTTTATTTATGAGTTTCTTTAATATGGATAACCTTTAACCGAAATTCACTTTATAACAGTAATGTTTTAAACATCGTAGATGAATTTTGGGATATCCTCTTCATGTGAGCTGCATGGAGATGATCTCATGAAGCCTTGTAGGCAATACAAAAACGTGTAGGATGCCCATTATCCGCAAGAGTTATGACTCTGTGATATTTGGTCTTTGCATATGAGATAAGTGAGACGTAAAGCCTCCCATCCCGCCGTGGAGTAATTTTTTCCGGTGTCCTCTATTATTGGACAAGAAAAGAAGAGAATGAATAGAGAAGATAAGGAGAGGAAGTTGAAGGAATATGTTAAGATCGAGCAACAAGTGTTGCCCGCAAGGCTGCCTATTCCGGACCTCTACGTTGTATCCTTCAAGCCGCGATTTCATCATTTTCGGTGTGATTGTTTCAAGTTTCATGCATGCCCCTTTTTCTTTCAATTCTTGTTACTGTCATCCATGGACCATGATATATCGATATACGAGATATTCTGTTTTTCACTATAGAAGATCTCATTGTAGCCCAAATTTGACCGTATTCAAAAAAGGATGGTTGGTTTCAGCACGTTGTTTTCCCTACTAAAATAACTCATATCCACACACAAAAATAACAAAATCTGGCAAAGTAAAAGGCTTCCATTTGTCCGCACTCCATATTGATTCTGTCAGGTATTTTGTATCCCAACAAATAAATACAGTAATATGCCAGCAATCCCCGTGCACTCCCTTTGTGTGTTCCGTTCTCTGTGGCTGCTCCACAGCTGTCCGTCCGTTGCTTCTTCACGCCGGCTAAACATCACCACGACCTCGACGTGCCATGAGTACATCACACATGGAGCTCCTCGCCTCTCTTCCTACTAATCCTACCAACAACAACATCCTAGTAGTTGACATAGGCCACACGCAATTTGGCGCTATCTTTCGAGATCTCTTATGCTTTTTTTGGGTGCGAAACAGGATCAAGACGTCACCACCTTTTCTGTTGCGATTTGTAATTACAAGAGAAAAAATACCAGAAAAATATACATATATATATGTATATGTAGATATATACAGAAATGAATGAATGCTTCTCCAACTGTACAGTATTTAACGCACGCAGGCGAAGAAGCCAAGCCAAACCGGCCTGCCCTGCCGTCGTACTCGAAAAGCGCAGAGATTAAATGGCGAATTTAGAAGAAGAATTAATCCGGAGTTTAATTATTAATCTCTCTCTCTCCGTCTCACCGCTCCTCTCTCTCTCTCTCTCTCTCTCTCTAGTCGCCTCCCACCTCGTCCCCTGTTGTGTCCTCCTCCCTTGCCGCTCCGCCCTCCAATCCCCCCACACGCACGCTGCAGGCCAGGCCAGGCGAGCCCACCGGCCACCGCGTGACAGTCCCGACGAGGGATCGGAGGACGGCCGCCGGACTCGCCGCCTCGCTGCGACCCTCCCAGGTGGGCCACGCCGCGACACCTCCCCCCTGCCCCAGCTCGAACGGTGCTGATAATGCTTCTATTGCGCTCGGGGCGCCGTCGTTCCGTCGCGCCCCCTTCGCCGTACACGGGTTCCCGGTTCTTCTCGATTTCTCTAGGCGTTTCTCCGAACACCCTGTCTGTTTGTTCTCTCCGCTGCTCTTCTGTTCTTCCCCACGGGGCGAATTCGGTAGGCAATCGTGCGTGTCTGTCTGACGCCGCGAATGCGGGTTGGCGGATTTTCCAGGGATTTTTTTTTCGAAACATTTCACCGTCGTTTTCATCATAGATTTATTAAATTAATTATTTCGTAATACCTTGGTTCGCTCGCGAGATCACGCCCCTCTGATCCCCAATCCTCTGCAGGTCGAATTCGCTGCCGACGGCGCAGGAAATCCCCTCCGCCGAGACGCCCGAGATTTGATCGGCGAAACTCCAATGCGGGCCTCCTCCTCCTCGTAGCCCGGACCCCGGACCCCGCGGCCGCGCCCGTGTCCAGCCGCCGAGAAGATGGCCCGCGCGCGGAAGCGCGACCGCCTGCGGTGGAGCAAGCTCTACACCTTCTCCTGCTTCCGCCACCCGCACGCCGACGAGGGCGGCGCCGACCCCTCCTCCGCCGCGGCCAACGGCAGCCCCGTCGGGGGCCCCGGCTTCTCGCGCGTCGTCCACTGCAACAACCCGGTCCTCCACCGCCGGAAGCCGCTCAAGTACCCCACCAACTACATCTCCACCACCAAGTACAACGTCCTCACCTTCTTCCCCAAGGCCATCTTCGAGCAGTTCCGCCGCGTCGCCAACCTCTACTTCCTCCTCACCGCCATCCTCTCCCTCACCCCGGTCTGCCCCTTCTCCGCCGTCAGCATGATCGCGCCGCTCGCCTTCGTCGTGGGGCTCAGCATGATCAAGGAGGCGCTCGAGGACTGGCGGAGGTTCGTGCAGGACATGAAGGTCAACAACCGCAAGGTCAGCGTGCACAACGGCGACGGCGAGTTCGTCTACCGACACTGGGAGGACCTCTGTGTCGGCGACGTGGTCAAGGTCGAGAAGGACCAGTTCTTCCCCGCTGATCTCTTGCTCCTCTCCTCGAGCTACGAGGACGGCATCTGCTACGTCGAGACCATGAACCTGGATGGCGAGACAAACCTCAAGCTCAAGAGGTCGCTGGAGGTTACTCTGCCGTTGGAAGAGGATGATACCTATAAAGATTTCCGGGGAGTCATCAGGTGTGAGGACCCGAACCCAAGCTTGTACACGTTCGTTGGTAACTTGGAGTATGAGAGGCAGGTGTATTCCATCGACCCCTTTCAGATACTTCTCAGGGACTCCAAGCTCAGGAACACCGCATTTATCTATGGGGTGGTCATTTTCACCGGACACGACAGTAAGGTCATGCAGAACTCAACCGAGTCGCCCTCAAAGAGGAGCAGGATTGAGAAGAAGATGGACTTGATCATATACATTTTGTTCACCGTCCTGGTTTTAATATCGCTCATCAGTTCCATCGGTTTTGCTGTGAGGATCAAGCTTGATCTGCCCAGGTGGTGGTACTTGCAGCCTCAGAGCTCCAACAACAAATTGGATGATCCAACGCGCCCTGCCCTTTCTGGGATATTCCATCTCATTACAGCTCTCATTCTCTATGGGTATTTGATTCCCATCTCGCTGTATGTCTCAATTGAATTTGTCAAGGTAGCACAAGCACATTTCATTAACCAGGACATTCATATGTTTGATGAGGAGACTGGCAATACTGCTCAGGCCCGTACGTCCAACTTGAATGAGGAGCTTGGCCAAGTTCATACTATTTTGTCGGATAAAACTGGCACTTTGACCTGCAATCAGATGGATTTCTTGAAGTGTTCAATTGCTGGGGCATCATACGGTGTGCGATCTAGTGAAGTTGAAAGGGCTGCTGCAAAGCAGATGGCATCAGGCTCTGATGACCAAGACATTCCTGTAGAAGATGTATGGGAGAATACTGAGGATGAAATCCAGTTAGCGGAAGGAGTTACCTTCAGCGTGGAAAAGTCCCAAAAGTCCTCGATAAAAGGGTTCAGTTTTGAGGATGACCGTCTTATGCAGGGGAACTGGACCAAGGAACCAAATTCTTCCATGATTCTTCTGTTCTTCCGCATACTTGCTCTTTGTCACACTGCAATCCCCGAGGTGAATGAGGCTACAGGTGCTCTTACCTATGAAGCAGAATCACCTGATGAGGGGGCTTTTCTTGTGGCAGCCAGAGAATTTGGATTTGAATTTTTCAAGAGAACACAGTCGAGTGTATTCATCAGGGAGAAATTCACTTCTTCTAATGGGACGACTGAAAGGTTGGAATTGTATTTCATATGGCATTTGTCCTTAGCTTTTGACTAGGAGTCCTTAGCTTTTCTGATCGCTTTTTACTCATTTATCTTCATGCTCGATTGGGATTTCTTAGGGAGTTCAAGATTCTCAATTTATTGGAATTCAACAGCAAAAGAAAGCGAATGACGGTGATTCTGAAGGATGAAGATGACCACATTTTTCTTCTATGCAAGGGAGCAGATACGTAAGATTTTATGCCAAATAAATTTCTTTTCTGAGGCTTATGTTGTCAGCTGTTACAACATGTAGTGTTTAGATTTTTGACATCTGCTACTTTGTTAATGATAATCTAAAAAGATGAAAATTTAAGAAATCCCACCAAAGGAGTAGAGTGTACACTTGATTTCAGACTAGGTACTGTCCACATGGCTGTTTATACTTTAGCTGACTATCTTCTGCTGTCTGTTTGTTCAAACTGAGCAGCATTATATTTGATAGACTAGCAAAAAATGGAAGGTTGTATGAGCCAGATACAACCAAGCATCTTAATGAGTATGGTGAGGCAGGCTTGCGAACATTAGCGCTATCATACAGAATGCTCGAGGAATCAGAATATGCTTCTTGGAATGCTGAGTTTCTTCAAGCAAAGACATCTATTGGGCCTGATAGGGAATTGCAACTCGAGCGGGTCGCAGATTTGATTGAAAGGGAACTGATCCTTGTTGGTGCAACAGCAGTAGAGGACAAATTGCAACCAGGGGTAGGAATTACTGGTTGATTCTTACTAGTAGTTAACTTATGTTGCTGGTCCTGCTATCATACCAGTAGCTGTTTATACTCATTATGTTATTTCTCATGTTTTATCAGGTTCCTCAATGCATCGATCGTTTGGCACAAGCAGGTCTCAAAATCTGGGTTCTAACGGGTGATAAGATGGAAACTGCAATTAACATAGGGTACGCTCTTTAAGAGTTGTGCTTAAGAATCTTGTCTGTAATCCCACATACACGTTTAGCATAATCTCTTTCTTGTTCTTGTCATGAAATTACAGTGTGTTTCCTCTGAACATTTTGTCCATTCCTTCTTTCCAGATATGCGTGCAGTTTACTTAGGCAAGGCATGAAGCGGATATCCTTGTCCACAACAGCTGGTGACCAAGTAGCCCAGGATGTACAAAGGGTACGTTTGCATAACATTTTTTCTGGAACTGTACACGAATTTGGTCTGCATGGTAGTTCCCTTTGCTTTGTATTCACTTTCGGAACCTGAACAGGCTGCAAAGGAGAGTCTGATGTTGCAAATCGCCAATGGTTCACAAATGGTCAAGCTAGAGAAGGATCCCGACGCAGCATTTGCTTTAGTTATTGATGGAAAAGCGCTCACATTTGCTTTAGAAGATGACATGAAGCATATGTTCCTGAATCTTGCAACAGAGTGTGCTTCTGTCATATGTTGCCGTGTGTCTCCAAGGCAAAAAGCACTGGTAACTTCATCTATCGCCAATCCACATTCTTAATTTTATCATAATTCAGTGCAGAATTTGCTCATCTTTGCTCTGCAGGTGACCCGACTGGTCAAGGAAGGTATTGGAAAAACCACTTTAGCAATAGGTGATGGTGCAAATGATGTGGGCATGATTCAGGAAGCTGATATTGGTGTTGGCATAAGTGGGGTCGAGGGCATGCAGGTCTGTCTTGCTTATTACATGATTCACTCAGGAATTAGTGCATTGCTAGAAGATGCATCAGCAGTTTGATTATAACTGACAATGACTTATTTCCTTTGGCCAGGCTGTGATGGCAAGTGACTTTTCTATTTCCCAATTTCGGTTCCTTGAGCGACTCCTTGTTGTACATGGCCATTGGTGTTACAAGAGAATTGCCCAAATGGTGTGATTCAAAGTGCTTGATTTGTTTGTTACATTTGAATTATATTTTTTCAAATATATGAAATGATGTTTTCTGACGCCTCTTCTGTCGAATTGCAGATCTGCTACTTCTTTTACAAGAATATTACCTTTGGACTTACAATATTTTACTTTGAGGCATTTGCTGGATTTTCTGGGCAATCAGTTTATGATGATTGGTTTATGCTGCTTTTTAACGTTGTTCTTACTTCTCTACCTGTTATATCACTTGGAGTATTTGAGCAAGATGTTTCTGCTGAAATCTGCTTGCAGGTATGTCATAGAATGTGTAACTTCTTTAACCATGAGCTTCCAACCAAATATCTGTTTAGTCCCATCTGGGAGTTAAATAGTACTACATCCGTTTCAATTAATAAGGCTTATATTATTTTGGTAAAGTTAATCCATGTAAAGCTTGACTAAGTTTTTGTAGAAAACTATTAACATGCAAAATATAAAATCAATGTCATTAGAAACATCATGAACTATATTTTCATAGGATATCTATATAATATCATATTTGTTGATATATTTTTCTTAAAGTTTGGTCAAACTTTACTTGGCTTGACCTTTCCGAAAAAATATAAGCCTTATTCATCGGAACGGAAGGAGGATGGCATTACTGATAAACACATTGTTAATACTTGAATTTACTATCCATATTTTTCATGTTCTTATAATGTTTGGTTACACTTGCACATAAAACTTAATTCTCCTTCAGTATGTCTATTCATATAGTTCGGTTTAATGTGCATTTAGTTCCACTTGCTTCATTCTTCAATAGAACGACTCATAATTAGATTGCTTCATTCTTTAATAGAACGACTCATAATTAGATTATCTAGTTCAAGTCTTCACTCACGAGTCATCCTAATGGAAGGCACAATTCACCATGGACTTCCAAGTAAATTTATCTTTGTGTTTGCTATTGTCTAATGCTGGGTGATACCAGAAAATTTATGCATCAGGTAGCTTGCACCAACAGGACTTTTAGTTAATTTTATCTGGATATTCGCCAAAGCTAATATGCCCTCTTACTACACTGATGTGGCATAATTTGCACTTTGCAGTTCCCAGCGTTATATCAGCAAGGACCAAAGAACCTTTTCTTTGACTGGTACCGGATCTTAGGATGGATGGCGAATGGCCTGTACTCATCTCTGGCCATATTCTTTCTCAACATCTGTATATTCTATGATCAAGCAATCCGTTCTGGTGGGCAGACTGCCGACATGGCTTCAGTTGGAACCACCATGTTCTCCTGCATCATCTGGACTGTAAACATCCAGATTGCTCTGACAATGAGCCATTTCACCTGGATTCAACATGTGTTTGTGTGGGGCAGCATAGGGACCTGGTATCTCTTCATTATCACGTACGGGATGGCTTTGAAGTCCCGTGACAACTACCAGATCATGTTGGAAGTTCTTGGGCCAGCTCCCTTGTACTGGGCAGCGACTCTTCTGGTGACCGCTGCTTGCAACATCCCATACCTGATTCACATATCCTACCAGAGATCGTGCAATCCACTCGATCACCATGTGATTCAGGAGATCAAATACCTGCGGAAAGATGTGGAGGACCAAACGATGTGGAAGAGGGAGCGGTCTAAGGCTAGACAGAGGACCAAGATTGGTTTCACCGCGAGGGTGGATGCAAAGATTAAGCAGATAAAGGGGAGATTGCATAAGAAAAGCCCATCGTTAACTATCCATACTGTAGCATAGAGTATCTCTGAGTTGTCTGATAGTCTCGTCGGCAGTAGTTGTTGCCTTACTTGCTCCTGCAAGGCAGTGGTTTTGGCTTCACCGAGCGTTAAGGCGTTTTTCTTTTTTCTTTGCCCCGCCTAATTTTTTCTTTCAATTTGTTGCTGTTCTTTTGTCTTGTCCATTTGTGTAAGAAATGTTGGGTTGTAATTGGTGGTCTTTACCCCCCGAGTAGAAGTTCCGAAGCCAGGCTTGTAAAAAGTATAGCTCCTTTCAGTTGGAGAAACAACCTACTGAGATAGCTGACAGTATATGTATAACTGCAATTTTGACTATCCTCGTGCTGCAAGTATTTGGGATTGTAATCTGAAATAATGGTAGTAGTAGCTCCTCTGCCCCTACCCACTGAACGTAGCGTAGCAATCTTTTCATTCTTCTTTTGAGTTGCAGAGCAATGTATTCTCTCCTCTACTTATGCGATGCTATTTGCCTGCATCGCGGCGGATGTCTTTTTGTGATATACACTCTGTCCAGTACCTCAAGTGGCCGGGGATGTATCTAGTGCCATACTACCTGGCTGTGGCTCTGGTACATGTGTATGTCAACCGGGTATTTTATATGTATCAGTCATTATTTCTGTCATGCACTGGTCATCCTACATTGTCTACATCCATGATTTTTTTCAGAAACCTTTGAAATTTAAAAATATGATTTTCGAAGTTTACAACATAAAGAGATTCATCTAGCTCGCCTCCATTTATCCACTCTCCGACTCTCGTGAAGTTGGCTCTTCCTATAAAGACCACCTGACCCCAAATCCTCCAATGGCATGGTAGCTGGCTGTTACAGGTCCTGGCGAATATTTTCATTAGCTATGTAATTTAGCTTTCAAACTTGTTCCATTTGCCTCACCGGCACTGTAAGTTAGAGTCTCTAACTGTTCAACTACGGTTACAAACTTGCTTGACATATTTTGCAAGCTTGCCTTGATTTCCTGTCAAGCTTATTTGTGATTCGGCTTCCCTGGGAAAAACTGTCCTAGTGTTTCTTTCAGCGCAAAGATCGCACGAGTTAAGCATGTCGAGGGAGGTCAAAACTTTTCTCAGGGTGACGGCTTCGAAATGGACATGTATTTCGTGTTCTCTACTCGTAGGAGACCGAGACATGGATTGTTGTGATTGAAAGTGTCTCTCATTTGGACTTTGACGATTTGTGGATCTATAGGCATGTACTACTATACGGCACCATCTATACACATGATAACATTATTCAACTAGTTCTGAATAATAGCATGTCCAGTCCAGCAACATTACTGAATGATAGCATGTCCAGTCCACCATGTATATAGACCATGTATATAGAGGCGGAGCTTAGTTGACGCCAGCAAAATCAGTGCACTGGCCCATTTTTCTACACTACTAGCATGTCCAGTCCAGCAACATTACGTGAAGTGTCTCAGAATTTCGACATCCAAACAGTATAAACATATTTCTAGCTACAAAGTACTACTAATACTGATAGAGCAGTCTGAGGATCCGAGCAACTGATACTGATAACCACAAGCCCCGATAGACTGGAGTTGCCCTGCAGATGAACATACCCTGCAAATGCAGGTTAGTCAGTTCAGAACAAGCAGAAATGGACAGGTGGTGGGCGAATTAGAAAAGGAATATTTCTTGCTTTTTCTAACCTGTCATGCTCCTTGCTTGGAATTAGAAAAGGGAATGCAAATTTATTTTATATACGAGATTTGTTCATTCACCTATGTCAAGAAAAACTCACTTTCACGCACCACAGAGAATAAAACTAACGATGCAGATGATCGGGGCAAGGACGAAATACTGAATGGCATGTAGTGGGTTTGTCGGACGGGTGGCAATGGTGAAGATGGTCGTCAGTGCGAAAAGGTTCACGGCTGGGATTAACTGCAAGTTCAATCAAGTATCAAGGCAGATTTGTTGATGCCAGGAGGCCGGTGCCCCCCTCCCCCTGCCCATGAAAATTTCGCAAAAAATCAATGCATTTTGGCCCATTTTTACACTACTATTAGTCTACACTACTAGCAAGTCCAACAACATTACATGAAGTGTCTCCAGAATTTCAACATCCAAATAGTATAAACATATTTCTAGCTACAAAGTACTGCTAATACTGAGAGAGGAGCCCATGATCCGAGCAACTGATACTGATAACCACAAGGCCCGATAGACTGGAGTTGCCCTGCAGATAAACATACCCTACAGATACATATTAGTCAGTTCAGAACAAGCAGAAATGGACAAGTGGTGGACGAATTAGAAAATGAATGTTTCTTGCTTTTTCTAACCGGTCATGCTCCTTGTTTGTTCTGTATGCAGTTTAATAGTGTCTTCTTCATTCCTCTGCACAAACAAGTGTTGGAGAATTAGAAAAGGGAATGCAAATTTATTTTATATACGAGATTTGTTCATTCACCTATGTGTCAAGAAAAGCTCACTTCCACGCGCGGCAGAGAATAAAACTAACGATGCAGATGACCGGGGCAAGGCCTAAATACTGAATGGCATGTAATGGGTTTGTCGGACGGGTGGCAATGGTGAAGATCGTCGTCAGTGCGAAAAGGTTCACGACTGCGATTAACTTCAAGTTCAATCAAGTATCAAGAAAGATTTGTTGATGCCAGGGGCCGTAGCCCCCATCCCCCTGCCCATGATTTTTTTGCAAAAACTCAACGCACTTTGGCCCATTTTTGTACACTACTATTAATCTACACTACTAGCAAGTTTAGCAACATTACATGAAGCGTCTCCAGAATTTCAACATCCAAACAATATAAACATATTTCTAGCTACAAAGTACAACTAATACTGATATAGGAGGCTCAAGATCCGAGTAAGTGATACTGATAACCACAAGGCCCCGATAAACTGAAGTTGCCCTGCAGATAAACGTACCATGCAGATGCAGATTAGTCAATTCAGAACAAGCAGAAATGGACAGGTGGTGGGCGAATTAGAAAAGCAATGTTTCTTGCTTTTTCTAACCTGTCATGCTTCTTGCTTGTTCTGTATGCAGCCAGGACCGACCTAGAGGGCAGGGCAGAGGGGCGACCGCCCTGGCCCCCGATTGTAGGGCCTAACCAAATAAATACATGTATATACTGATACATGACAACCACCATGGTACTCGAGAGTATATATAGGACCCTTAACAATACAGTTATTCTCACAATCATCATATATTTATCTATTATATCCTAAACAATAATAATTAATATTGAAAAAAATATTTGTCAATAGGAGGAAGTCTTGACAAGAGACCGTGTGGGAAGAAAAATGTGTATCACGTACGTAAAAAATAGATGGTTTTCCCGTGAAAAAAATACAATATGATTAGAACCGTCAAGTTTAATTAGAGCGTTAACCTCTCTTTAGTGGGAGCCCTCTAGTTCGTACTGAAGACATAATACCTATTTTTCAGTTTTAAAATATTGTGCACAACTTTTTATTTGAGAAAGTTACATGAGAAGTTCTTAATAAATCAAATCATAGAAGTGCAAAAGTTATGAAATCTATATGAGTGACCCTCTTTTTATGACCTCGAGCAAAGCCCAAAACGAACCCTCTAGTAAATGTTGGAGGACGCGTTCAAAAATTGATTTTTAATGGTTAGTTTAAATGTTTATATTTTAATATCAAGTACATAAAATGCTTGTGTTGTGGGATTGTTATTCAACACAATACAACTTATTACACATAGTTAAGCTATATACTCTAGAATTTTCTATAAATTTGCTTTTAAGTGGATACAATACAAGTCAATATTAAGATATTTGTTAGAGTATAGTAAATATATATGTCCCAGGAATATTAAAATTAACTAATTCTTAATTGTACATAAAAAATAGTAGGCGTAGATTTTTGTAGTTTTTTGCTTATGCAAATTTATATTTGATGTACCTTACAATACATAAAAGATACACATAAGATATATATTGAGTTTAGTTAATTGTGAAAACATATTTAGAAGTATAATATGTGCCAAAAGAACATGTATACTATAGATTGTAATATACAATAAAATTATGTTATATTTCAGTACAAGAGTTTATTATAATTATGTTTATTAATTAATTTGCCTGGGCCCAAAAATATTTTGGACCGGCCCTCTATGCAGCTGAATAGCGTCTTCTTCATTCCTCTGCACAAACAAATGATGACGAATAAGAAAATGAAATGCAAATTTATTTTATATGTGATTCGTTCATTCAGCTATGTCAAGAAAAACTCATTTCCACGCGCGACAAAGAAGAAAACTAACGATGCAGATGACCCAAAATACTGAATGGATTTGTCGGTGCGAAAAGGTCCACGACCGCGATTATCTGCAAGTTCAATCAAGTATCAAGGCGGATTTGTGATTACTTTTCAATACCATTCTAGTAAATGTTTTATTACCTGTAATGCTCGCATTCGATCAGAAGTACACTTCTCATTAAAGACCATAATCATTATCATCACAAACATCATGAATGTGGTACTACATACAATCTGATAGTAAGCAATTTGGTAGAGGCGAAGCTTAGTTGATGCCATGGGGACCACGACCCCCACTCCCCCATGTAATTTTTGCAAAAAAATCAGTTCATTTTTGCCTATTTTTATCACAAAATAAAGCGATATTTAACCCATTTACCCTCCCCTCCAATTATGATCCAGTTTGCCTGTGTAGCGCAGTTACGTCCCCACTTGTTAAGCCCGAGTGTATACACAATTACACATGATATGATAAATTATTATGAGATAAAGACCATAATATTTAATAATCACTCTTTAGGCGGTGTGTAGAATGAAATCTACTCCAGAATCGAATGTGGTACCACTGCACTGCGGAAAGCCGAAAGGCACACGGAAAATCAAGAGCAACTAGAAGCCTGGCGCGGCTTGCCGCGCGCCACCCGCCATGGACACTGATTTACAGTTTGCAAAACACCATGATAAACATTGTAACTGAGACTCAGTGGGTCTTCGTTACAATACAACACTACAGAGTTAATCGCATAAGCCCGTAGCTTTAGATAGCGTTCTTACATACTGCCTGCACATCCACAGGGTCTTCATTACAATACAATACTACAGAGTTCATCGCATAAGCACGTAGCTTTAGATAGCAGGATCTTGTGCTCAGTTTTTTCCATGTATCTGATAGCTTCCTTGGCTGCATCACTGTTTGCGGCATGCAGGCTATCCATTGGATGGCCTGACAGGGAGACGGCACCATAGGAAAGACCAAGGCATCGAGTAGCCGGGTAAAACGTGATTAAAGCCACCATCTTTGATCCTTCAGTCAAAGAATAGAACACGCATACAAAATAAGAATAGAACACGCATACAAAATAAGTGATGTGAGAAGGCAACCTCGAAAAACGATGCAAACCAATTTGCAAAGACAGTGACAGATATACCATTTCGCGCATGAAGCGGTCGGGCACGACGTGGGTGGAAAGCAATTTTTTCCTTATCCGCCAGAGAAACATAAGGTATCCAATATGGAACTTCCTGGGGTAATTTTGCAAGAATGATATGAGCTCGAAGACTAAGATGCACCATCAGAGATAATAACGGCGTAACGGATCATTTGAAATTAAATTTAAGGCTGAACTAACCTTGTTGCGAACATTATGTGTTATCAGAGTAGAGGCAGAAGGAGGCAACAAGTGCTGCTGAATAGTTGCTTCCTTGGCACCAGAAGCAAGACCAGAACCAGTATGCTCCTGCATGACAGAATAAATGCAAGTAAAAATGGTTGTAATGTAAAGGCAGGCTGTGTTCAATGGTCAGAGAAATTCACCTCAGAAATCCTGGAGGAAATATACGGGAAGAGGAAAAAGGAAAACACACCCAAAACAAAATGAACAACGCCCGTAAGGTCCAGCCATATCCAGAGCAGGGTATGAACAGAGATAAATATGTAAGCAAAAACTATAATGAGCGAACGCATATGTCGAACAGGTACAGACCTGACAGGAAGAAGGACGCCGCCAGGACGAAGAATACCTGGAACATAAGAGAGGAAATATGATGCTGTGACCCATAGTAAGAAATGCATAGAATTCATTGATCTACATGCAGCTGCTAACATAAGTACCAAGGCATTACCTACGTAATGGATAAAATAAAGGTATTAACACCACTAAGATATCAGGGTGTGCCATCATCTAACCAAAAGAGCATTATGCAGGGATAGTCTAATAAGTAATAACAACCTAGAAACCATCTGCGACGGGGGCATGAGCTAAACTATTGTTCTATGACAACCTTAGTGGCTAGGCATCGTTCTCTTCATGACACCATATTTGATCTCTCTGCAGCTTCATATTTGTAGCATTTTACATTAAACAATAGCCAAGCACAATTGGGACCTAAATCAATTAGGAAATGGCAGTAATGATTCGGCATACACAAAAAGGGGATATAAAGTTGTAGCTCTTCATAGTTATATTCTACAAATGCAAAACTAAAACAAAAGGAATGTAAGATAAGGCACTGCGCAAATAAGATACTTCCCGTAACATTTATCCAGGAATAAGATAAGCCTATTAACAGTAATCTTTGGAACCCTGAAACCAGGAACTTAAGATGAAGGTAAGAAATTCACCTTCAAACCTGGAATGGTGCAAGCCAATCATCCTGTTCAGAACTCAATATACCATCTCTCGGCCACCAGTTTGAATAAGCTTGACTGCATGAGCAAAACACAAATTCAAGCACCATAAGAGGAAAGAAACGCCAACGTACAATTTTACTAAAGCTGAGTTCTGAACTCCACAGAAAAATCTAATCTGTATCCATTATTTATAGCATTCCCTACATGCTTACAGAAGTTGCTCCCCCTTAGGAGAAATTCAATATATAAAAGAGGATATCAGAATGCTGTACATGAAAAATAAACATAGCATTCAGAATGAAAAAGAAAAGAAGAACAAAACTTACTTAGCACAAGGATGTAGCCCCATGTGGTAAAATTGTTCCCCATTCAATGCTGAAATGAAACAATTGACTATAAGCATTGTACATAATTTAACAAACCAGCAAAGGAAAATAGCAGAAAATTGTTCCCTGTCTTTTTTATTCCTAAGCTGAAGTTGAACAAATGAAAGAAAGCAAACATTACATGGGTCTTTGGATTGACTTGAGCGGTAGATGGAGAACATTAGGCTTCCTACCCAACCTGACCCTGCCTCTTGTCCCTTTTCTGAACCTGCAGCCGCCAGAGCTGCCTCACACAGGCATGCTCCGCCTCTGAGTCAGAGAGGAGAGATGGTCTTCTCCGGCGTGGATCTAGGTGAGAAAGATTTGCCCACTATTTCCATATGGAGAATATCGATAAGATCTGTGTCTCCATGTTAATTCAAAGCCTTCAGACTGCAGATAAAAATAACATATAGAAACCGTGATACAAATATCTAATTAGTTGGAAGTTGTAGCCATCCAAAACATAATGATATCACGAAGAGAAAATAACCAATATAATTTGTGCAAGTAAACTTCTCTCCTCTTTTAACAGAAAAATATTAGAGAACGGTACTGCTGTGATCTATAAGAATTAACAATCAATGTACAAAACAAACTCCTGCCAAGAGAAAGTTCTAACTTCTGATCATCATTGCAACTCTAGGATACATGTGTTGTTCTCTAACAGAAATTAACATTACATATAATTATTGCAAGTTCAGGACAGAGTTCACCATTTTTTCAAACAACTATTATTTGAACTGATGAGTGAGGTTACCTTGCACGAATTTAACAGATATAAATTGGCATCTCATAAAACAACCGTGGTACTTTCACCAAGCAAAATAAACAACCTAAAACCAAATACATTGGCACTGTCATTGCAAGGGTTCTGCTTCATTAGCAAGAGATCCTTAAGGAACTTGGATGTCAACGTGCATATTCAATATTAATACAAACAAAACATAAGAGAACCACCGTCCATTTGAAATGTTTAACAGCCAAATAAAATAGTTGATTCATATATTCCGGCCACCAATGCTTTTCTTGGAAATTGAAATGTCATCTTTTAGTCAAAAATAATAATAGGAATTAGCTGAATGTTGAATTAAATAAAGCATGCATACATCAAACTAAGCTTAGAGCCCTCATTGAGGTTATCGAAATATAAACATTGACATAATGGCAGCTGGCAGAACCAAATAGCAACAGAAAGAGGATGTTGCTGTGTATAGATGGATTGGAGATAAGCTGGCAAGGAGCAAAGAGTGATCAGCAACAACATCGCGAGTGTCGCAAGAGCAGCTCCGTATGCAGAATATATACCTCCGGCGTGGATATTGACGAAGAAGCAGCCGCACTGAGCATCGTGGAGCAGCAGCTCGCAGAGAACTGCAGGTTCCACATCGAAGCTGAAATTGTAGCAGCATGTACAAACTTAACAAAGTGAGATCGAGAGGGTGCATTTAACCAACTATATTACAAAGCACCAAGATAGTACACGTGTATGGATGCATTCCAAAATTTCTAGCATGTGTTTTACAGTTCTACACTACTTTACATGATTTGCATGTATGACATCACTGACCGGCAGCTAAATTTCATAAAAAAGAAGTTATTTAGTAGATACATAAGCAGTTCGGTCTAGACAACTATATACCTGGAATCTTGCATCTTCTGTTGGCACAATCTTCCCCTTAATATATGCGTTTAAACCTCTTTTTTCTTCATCCCCCGCTCTCACTACAGGCGTGAATCAACCAAAGAACGAACCTGGAAATAGAAACAGAACATACTTAAATTCTAAAGGAAATTATGCCAAAATATTTCCAATCGGGAAAAGAAAAGCTCACATCGTCGGCCTCTCCAGTAGTGCAGCTCGAGCTCGTCGTCGGAGAGCACGGCAGGTGGAGAACGGCAGTGCTAAAACAAAGCCACAAAAAACAGGATTAAAAACAGTATGATACAGGAGTTTAACCCTGTAAACCTATATATGTGAAACCATGCAAAAAAAGGTAAGACCACGTAGGAGAAAAACACAAGAGTCTGAAAACACAAACTATTGACATTCGTCAGAATAGAACACAACCAAATTAGAGTTGTCTCCAACAATTTTCTGCACAAACAAAGATGGAAAGGTCTTTGAGATTAAATTTGGCAAACAACAACAACTTAAAATGTAAAGCCAGTTGCCTAACAAATGAACAACATTCTGAATCTTATATTCTGGAAGGACTATCACGGAGGAAAGCATGAGCTTACAGGGAGTCCCCATGGTGGCTTCGAGACGCTCTGGCCATGGTCCTCCTGCAGTTAGGTAGGAAGATGATGAGAGATTGCACCGACAGCTGCGGCAAAGGGCGAAGCACCAGCGCAAGCCTTGCGGCCCCTCTTGCTTCAACCTCCTGTTTATCCATCCCTCTGCTCTCTCACGATGGGGGGAGTGTGGATCTGGAAGGGGAAGTGTGGATCTTGAAAGGTGCGTGTGGAGGAGACAAATTTCTGCTACATAAGAGAATCGACGGTGAGAGAGAGCTAGAAGAGATCTGGGATCTAGCTCACGGTCTACCTTCTTGTTGCGAGGGACGACGGTGACGGGGACACGCTCGCATGGCAGACCCACCTCGGCGGTGGCCCCTCGTGCTTCCTTCTGCTTAGCACCGAGGAACTGCATCGCATCAAATCCGGCGGTGAGGCGGCGATGGATCTGGAGCTACGACGGCGGCCCGTGCTCTCCCGGCGAAGTCGCTTCTCCCAGCGGCGCCACGGCGCGGCAGGTCGTGCTCTGCGACGCGAGATCGCCGGTGGGAGAAGAAAACTGTGAGGAGAGCGGAGCAGCGGCGCGGCATCTGCTGCGGTCCTGCGGAGGGCGCATGGTGGAGGGGAAGGAAGGGGATTTGGGGGGAGCAGCCGCGCAGAGATTGGGTCATGGCGGCTAGGGTTTCCACCGCGGGGTGGGCCTTTTATATGGCGCGGTGAAAAAACAACGACCCAGATGCGTTCTGAGGATGACCTCTGCCTCTGCCGAGCGGGACCGACAGTGGCTGCACCCAGCGTCAGTGAGAGATCTGGGCAGTAAAAAAAGTATGGACGGCGCGCGTCTAGGACCCACAGGCGGCGCGCGCGACCGGGTGCTCTGAAGAGACACCGAGAACTCCACACGCTGTTCCCCTGGGGAGTGGGACCGGTGGTGTTTAGCCCCACCGTCAGTGACCGATCTGGATACCAAAAAAGTAAGCCAAAAAGCGGACGGTTAAGATCGCGTCAGAACACCTCGATCGGACGGCCAGGAATCCAAACACACGAGGAGGCTCCATGAGGTCTCCCCATTTACCTCTTTAAATGCTCGCACTTGCATAGTTGCATAGTTTGCAACTTTGCATGCAGAGAGAGAGGGACGGCACGAATCGCGGTGCACATCCAACGGTCGGAAGCAAACTCGCGCGGGCCGCACCGACCACCGAGCTAAAAATCCCCTCGCCGCCACCACTCCCTCTTCCTTCTCTCTCGCTCGCTTGCTCGCCTAGGGTTTGCTGCTCCAGCCAGCCACGAACCCTAAACCCCACTCACTCCACTGCCAGCAGAGCTTGAGTAGCCAAAATCAGCTGCTACACTTCGATCCGGAGCTAGGGTTCCGCTGCTCGCCGAGCTCCGCTTGGGTGGTCCCCGCAGCTCGGTGGTCGGGGGGCGGCGGCATGGCGGGGTATGAGGAGGAGAACCAGTACCCCGTGACAGGCTACGAGGAGGAGGAAGAGGAGGACCCGGAGGAGTTTGAGGAGGTCGAGGAGGAGGTGGAGGAGGATGAGGAAGAAGAGGCCGCAGAGGAGGAGCAGGCCGCCGCCCCGGAGGGAGCGCGAGGTGGCGGCGGCGGCGGAGGAGGGGAGGAGGCCGGTGGGTACGGAGATGCTGGCGGCGAGGAAGCCGGGGAAAGGGCCGTGACCGCTGAGCCTGCCGACGGGTCGGGGTGAGTGATGTCCTCGCTTTTTTAGGGTTTGGCTTGGCTCTGTCGGATCGGATTGGTTGAGGTGTACTGTATGTAGTTAACACGTTTTGGTTTGGTGTCTGTGCTTCTCTACAGGAAGGTTTTCGTTGGGGGTGTAGCCTGGGAGACGACCGAAGGTAGAGGATCGAGTATATTCTTGTTGGAAGATTATTTTTTAGCAAAGGGGGGCGGTTTTAGTTGTGTCTGGATTAGTTTTTCCTACCTGTGGGCAATTACAAACGTTCGGAAATGCTACGAGGGCAGAAATGTACTTATGTGCATTAGAATTTAGATCAACATAATAGAGACTGCTTGGTCCTCTATTGCTTAGTTTTGATATATTAAGAAGTGTTCATATGTTAAGAGCTTGAATTAGGATCACTGATGTGAGCTATTCTCCTAAGGTTTTGTACCGTGCAAAAATATCTGAATGCATATTTCTTGTTGTTCTGTCTTGAGCCATATTGAACCATTAAATTCAGCGCATTTCTGGCTGCTTGGCTAGCTTGCTTATATGGAATATTTATTTTCATAAATGTAACCATCGTAAAGAAGCTACTTTATCTGGGCGCATTTTGCGTGATATCTGTGAGACCGATCCATTTTGAGATCCAATAAGTGTTGAAATTCTAAATTTTATTTTACAGTGTTCGCACAAACCGTGTCTATCATGCCACATTAATTCAGATCCAAATTTTATCCACACATCAAGAATCAAAAACAATAAAATCGGCTCTACATAGTAGTTAATTCAAACAAACCGTTTTGGTGTTCTATTTAATACTTGTTAATTATTATGGCAAAAACTATCTAATATTGGGAAGCTGAAACTCTTATGTTATATTAAGTTGGTAAAGTGTTACGGGGCTTGATCCAAAATGAGATAATTTTGGTAGGATAAATGTTTGAAGACCAAGGGTAGGGCACTTTCCTTCAACAATCTGGTGGCAGACTAACATATGCTGTTATTTGTGCCCTACCAATGGTTCCCATGTATCCCACTTTCAGATTTTTTAAAAGGTTGTGCTGTTTCATTTATTTACTTGGCACAGTAGTTCGATATATGAGTAGTTGTGAACATATATATCCCTTCGGGATCACAAATGAGACTTGTCTATTAATGATACTTTAAACCTGTTCTCAAGCTGTCTATGAATCTGTTACATGGAATGTAACTCATATATTTGTTAAAAACTTATAATTGGTGGAACGTCTCTGTTACCAATCATCGGCAAAGAAGGAAGAGTCTATCTTGGCATTTATTTCACTTGAGAATTTAGGAATTCATTATAGAAAATTATCGATTTAACTTTTGCCCGGTAGAGCTTACTAGTTACCAATCAACTGCAAAACAACGAGAGTAGAATGTGGACATTTCATTTAAGTAAGAAACTAGGAATTCTTAAGAGATAGTGTTATTGCTCTCAATTGGTTCCCATCAATATTACCTAGATACCTCCGTTTCGTATATTGCTTTTCTTCCCTGTGAAATCAATTGGTTCTACTTGACATTCTCATCCCTTATTTGTTTGTGTGCAGAAACATTGACCATTTTCAGAAATATGATCCGTGACTGGTGCTTCATTTATTTTTTTTGCAGAAAAATTCGCCAAACATTTTCAGAAATATGGAGCTATAACTGATTCTGTGATCATGAAGGACAAGCATACCAGGATGCCCCGTGGATTTGGATTTATTACATTTTCTGATCCATCTGTGATCGACAGGGTTCTGGAGGATGAACATACTATAGATGGAAGAACGGTAAGGCCTCTTGTGTTGACAGCTAGGTGAAGTAGCTCTTTGATTGTAACACCAACAACTAAAACATGCGAACCTGAATGGAGTCTGTTCTCACTTGCGTTTTTTATCTATTAAGGTTGAAGTCAAAAGGACTGTGCCAAGAGAGGAAATGTCAACAAAAGAGGGTCCTAAGACAAGAAAGATCTTTGTCGGTGGTATTCCACCATCTCTAACTGAAGGTAGTTAACAAACGAATGTGTTTTTTACTTTTTTGCAAGCATTTTCTTAAGTTTAGAACTCCAGATGTGCTCATAAGTATTAAAGTAAAACCCAGTTGAGTACTCCTAATATTTACATATGTTAATAATATTTGATTCATACGCAAAACATGTCTGTCTTTGATTCTCAGGCAAGTTAAAGGAATACTTCTCCTCATATGGGAATGTGGCTGAGCATCAAATCATGGTTGACCATAGCACAGGTCGTTCACGAGGCTTTGGCTTTGTTACCTTCGAAAGTGAGGACGCTGTTGAAAGGGTTATGTCAGGGGGGAGAATGCATGAACTTGGAGGGAAACAGGTCACAATCTTTCTCTTGTTATCAATTTCTGTGATAATAATAAATTACTATTCTCACTTGATTGCGCTTATTCATTAGCAAACATTGTTGTTGTAAAATATTCAACATGTCATCATATCGTTGTTAAACTACTAGCATGTAGTCTCAATCCTATGGGTTGTTATTTAGTATTGAGGTAGTTTAATATGTAAAAGTTACCATTATTGTAACCGATCGCGTAATAGCATTTTCCAAGATTTGTGATGTGTACCAGTAACAGGGTTGCTCAGAATGCATTAGCATGTTAACTCTAGTATCTTTTTAGCTAATCCCTTGTTCTAGGATGGAAGAAACTATTGAGTATTACCGTATTACATCTTCGTGTAATTTTCATTCTACTTTCAAGAGAATGTTTACTTGGGCACTGGTGTTCTTTTTGTGGAACTAAGCAATATTACATTGCCGTTAGTTACCTTAAATTGTTCTGATGAATTCCTTTCACTTGGATTTTGCAGGTTGAAATAAAGAGGGCCGAGCCAAAGAAACCTGGTGGTGGTGATTCGAGTTCTAATGGGAGATATAGTCATGGCGGCAGTGGCCACCGTAGTTCATACCGCGGAGGAGGTGGTGGTGGTGGTGGCGGTGGTGGAGGACGCTCTGTAAGCAGCAGCAGCAGTGGCAGTGGCTATGGGTATGGAGCTGACTACCGAGCAGCTGCAGCAGCCTATTATGGTAGTGCAGGGTATGGTGGCTATGGTAGAGGCTATGGCGCATATGGAAGCAACCCTGCCTTTGGGTCAGGTTTTGGCTCTGGTTATGGTGGTTCTATATATGGAGCAGGTCCGTATGGTGCCTATGGGGCATATGCAGGTGCCTACGGGGGTGGTGCATACGGCGCACCTGGTGGCTATGGTGCCGCAGGTGGGTATGGTCCCTATGGGGGAGCTGGAAGCATGGGTGGTGGGAGCGCGAGTGGCCGAGGCTCGGGCAGGTACCACCCATATGGAAAATGAGTTCACAACGAATTCCTAAGATCTGATGACAAACCTATACATTCCAGCCATTCTGCTATTGAGAATTTGGAGCACTCCGTTGACCATGTCGAATCAACATCATTAGAACATTTTCCATTATCGAATTGTGTTGTGTTGTATCAGGCAACATGAATGTAGATTCTAGTCGCTGAAACCTGAACCAGCCTGAGCTTTATGTAGAATCTTAAGCTAAAACACTGTTGTATTCATTAGCTTACTATGAAGCCTTTAGAACCCTTGAAATTGAACACAACTTTGTGGTAGGAACAGCTATGTTTGAAGTCATGATGTAGTTTTGTGTAATAGTCTCACAAAGCGCCTAACTGGTGGCATCTGTGCTTTTCAAGAGATTTGACTTATAATTCGATTGCCATGTCTCTATTGCATTTTGGCCTGCTCGTATCTGTGACCTGAATCTTTGGACTCTGCTTCCCTCGATGACATTTATCAGCATTAAACACATACTCGGATATTGGAAGTATTCCACAATATTTTTTGCCTCCGCCAGCAGGTAGGGCTCAAGATTAATCATTTGACAAAATCCCATGTAGCCTGGGATGCTGATGCACGCAGTTTATTTCTGTTGGAAATTATTCGAGATGTAGTTCTGCTTGAGCACGCCTCAGAGTGGAGCGGGGACTGAGTGCCACTTGTCGTTGCGTCTTAGAGTACAGAGGAACCTGATGCAATCGGACAGTGGTCACGAGAGATTAAAATCCACACCGAAGCCCCAAAACAAAATAGTGAGTTATAGAACATGAAAACAGACAAAAATTCAATGGTCACGAGATATTAACACATCGATCTGAAATCACGAGTTTGACGATTTCGGATCATGTGATCATGCCATTAAAACACACCCGGATCCTAAAACAGTGAGCTATATCCCATGAAAACGGACAGAAAAGACTGAAATCACGAGTTTTGACGATTTTTGGTCACATGTCACTAAAATCTACTCCACACCCCAAAGCAGTGAGGCATAGCCCATGAAAAAAACGGTCAGAAATGTCTGAAATCACGAGTTTTGACGATTTCGGCTAACATGGTCACAGGCTATTAAACTCCACCGGGACCCAAAATTGTGAGCTATAGCCCATGAAAGCGGCTAGAAATGCCCGAAATCACTTGTTTTTGACGATTTCGGCTCACATGGTCACGGTACATTAAAATCCTCCCGGACACCAAACCTCTAAGCTATAGCCCATGAAAAATGATAGAAATGTCTGAAATCATGAGTTTTCACTATTTCGGGTCACGAGCCATTAAAATCCACGCGGATCCCAAACTAGTGTGTTATAGCCCATGCGAACGGCGAGAAATGTACTAAATCACGAGTTTTAAAAATTTCGGGTGACGGGTCATTAAAATCCACCTGGTATCACAAAACAGTAAGCTATAGCACATGAAAACGACGTCCGAAATCACGAGTTTTGACAATTTTGGGTCACGGGGTCACGGGTCATAAAAATCCACCTAGACCCTAAAACAATGAGCTATATCCCGTGAAAAGGCCAGAAATAAAATCCCTCCATCCTACCCGGACCTCAAAAACAGTGGGCTATAACCCAGGAACGGCCAGAAATGACCGGATCCACGACTTTTGACGATTTCGGGTAACGAGGTCACGAGCCACTAACATTCACCTGGACCCCAAAACAGTGATCTATAGCCCATGAAAAAGGCTAGAAAAGCCTGAAATCACGAGTTTTGATGATTTCGGGTCACGTGGTCACGTGCTATTAAAATTCATCCAAGACCCAAAACGGTGAGCCATAACCCATGAAAACAGCCAGAAATGCCCATTTCCCACTGCGACACGCAGAAACCAATTGCGCTCTGGTGTCCTTACTCCGTAAGGCAAAGAACAACCACAATGCGGGGTCCTTATCGGGCCACCACCGCCGCCAATGCTCCTCGTCTCCGCCACTGGCCCCCGCTTTGGTCCCTCCCGCGGTCTCGCCCCTTTCTCCCATGCACCCTCTAGGTGTCGAGGTCGAGGCCGCCAAGGTCGGCGGCCGAAACATGCACTGCGTCAAAAGAAGGACAGTCGGTGGTATTGGGAACATGCGCGTCCCATACCTTGGAGTGACGCCAAGCTACCAAGTCGCTGGCATCACCTTAACGGATCCAGTGTCGGCCCTTCGACGAGCCAACGCACGCGAGATCAGGAAAATCGCGTGCCGCTTTAGCCGCCTCCCAACATCCCGACGTTTTCCCCCACGTCGCATTCTTGGGGACATGGTTCAACGAGGATCACGACATGTGCTGACAGTCGCTCTTCACGCGGGCTCTGGCGCCACCCACATGCCGCTCATCTTCCCAGCCCCACCTCAGGGTGGCTATAATGACACCATTGTCAGACCCTGAATTCAAGCTACACAAACGAAACGTATCGGTTGGGCCACACAACCAAGAACATACTGGGGTTACCAATCCTAGGAAACAAGCAGGCCAGGCTCGGAATGGATCATCGGCCGACAACTCTTGGCGACCCCAACGTCACATACGTTTCCAGATTGTGCACGTAAGAACCCAAAAAGTCTTCCAACTCGTATACTTCAAACATACACACATGGTATACGAGTCGGATTTTTAACAAGTTGAAACCACAGAATAAACCTAAGACACAAAGAAAGGAAATAATATCCAAAAGCTCTCACTGAGCAAAATATATCGAATGGCACCAATCAGAGGACACATGTCCCAACATTACATCAGGCAACGGAAACAAACCGGTCTGAGTACAGACAAGAAGCAAAGGGCTCAAAGCCGAAACGGAAAAAGAAGGCCCATCCACGCGGTCCACCAGGAAGAAGCCCAGGGGAACTCTAACTAATCGTCGCAGATCTCGTCGTCGAACTCCACGTATTATCCACCAACCTGGTCGTGCGGAGAATCCTCAACTGCAGAAAAACCACAGCCCGCGAACGGGTCAATACACCGAAGCGTATCGAACAAGCTTAAGCTAACAGGTTACAAAACTGTAAGACTCCCAAAGTATGGGGTTAGGTGGACTTTAGCGGCAGCAGCACTAGCAACCTAATCGAGACACGCTACAACTTCCGTCTAAGTTAGAGAGGGATAAGAGAGCGCATAAGTTAACCATCTACAACTAACACCAATCATAACCCATTCTCAGATTAACCCCCTCAACCAAGTATGATGAAGCAATTCGGGAATTACTCACACAGTGAACAATTTTAGTTACAAGTTATTGTGAAAGTAAGTCTATATTACTAGTCAGGTTAATTAACAATGATTAGGTGTAAGTTGTCTATGATCTTGTTAGCCAGCATCATCACCAAGTCGTCCATAACCATAGACACGGCTCATCGATAAGATTATACCCTGCAGGGGTGCACTACTGGACCCGTACTCGTTCGATCAACTCCAAAAGCAAAGCCAGAAGGTAGGGCATCTCAACACGGCAAATCTCTTCTCTACAACCCATTCAGGGAACCGCATGATTGTGTGCACGGCTAATCAGGTCCAGTGCCCGCGGGATCGACCTTCATAGCACTCTAAGAACGTGCCACCCTATATGAGAATCGACTACTCCATCATCATGAGATCGTTAGGTAACCATATGCATGCATCAAATGGAAAGCCCGAACTACTTGCGGCGCCTTGGATAAGAAGCGGATTAGATCCAAGCCGCGGGGGGCTCCATAGGGCCTCCCACAAGCGGTTAGTGCACTCAAAATTGGATCCGAGGACAAGAACTGAGTTCTTAGGTCGACACTTAGCAGAACAAAGCACCTCGCAAGGCCTTCAGCCGGTGCCTTATCTTTTAATTATAATACCACAACAAAAGATAGAATTTTATTAATGTAGACAATCTATCATGCTAAGTATAAATGACATAGGACAAACAGACTCGCAGAACCAACCTTAAGCATGCACTACGACTCGCAAGGCTAACAGATAAACATACAACAGGTGATAGGATGTGGGGATAAAGCTGTATGGGCTGCAGGATAAACATATGATGGGATCGTAATTCAAGAATCGTAACTAGGATATCATAGATCAAAAGGCAAGAATGAAAATCAAACAATCGTGTAAACTGTTAGCAGAAGCTTGCCTGGCAGCTCGTGGCCCGGCACAAAAGCTGAAATCTCAAGGATGAAAGTATCGACAGCAGACACGTCGTCGTCTACCCAGAGAAGAGCAAAACACAGACAATAGGAAACATAATCAATACAAAGCAAATGCGCAATCAAATGATGTTGCAATATGGTATGAGATGAGTAGGTCATATTAATGCGAGGATGAAATCCCGGCAATTAATTATGGTGCAAGTTATTTGTGTAACCAACAAATTAAATGTTGTTTAACATATATAGCATGGCATGGTGATCTAATTAATTTAAATGGAATAGGCAATAAATAAATATTTGCCCAACACATTCCATATTTATTATTTAAGTGCAAATTATTTATCTACACATCAAATTAAATGTTTATTTGCATGGCAAGACATGGTGTAAAAGATATGAGTAAATTAGGGCATTATATATTTATTACCCTTCTCATTCCATATTTAATTATTTAACTGCATTTGTTAAATTAAACTAAGCATTTAAAATAAATGATGCAAATGACATAAGAATGTGATATTAATGTTTATTGCATTTTTCTGATATAAAAACATATAAAGTTTATTTTATTTGGAGTTGTAGAAATAAAGTTATTGCATTTTTAATTCCAGGGTTGTTTCTGAAATTATCTAGGGACCTGTTCGTGATGGGAGAAAATTTCTGTGAGGGTTAAAATGTGGAAACCGGAGAACAGGGGGCTCTGTGTAATTTTTCCAGGCGTCAGGGACTTTTCTCACCGTGTGGGTAGCTAGCCTTAGAGGCTGCCGTGCGGGCCCGTGTGCCACACGGGCAGGGGATGCGCTGGGTTGTCCCCCGCGGTCACTGACCAGCGGGGTCCATCTGTCAGGGTCGCAAAGAAAGCAAAAGGAGGGCTTTTTCCACTGCCCGTAGGAATCGAACCCGCGCCTCGCGCGTGAGAGGTTTCCTCGGCGCTGCTAGCCACTGGGGTGGATCGAGGTTGGTGTTAGGAACCACGTTTTTGAGTTTTTATACTGAAATCGCACGGTAAAACTCTGACGAAACTGAACCTTACGAGCGCGACCGAGCGAGCACGGCGGAGGAGGGCGCCGGCGACGACCCAAATCGGGCGGCGCCGCTGCGTTTGGTGTTTTGGTGCGTGCGGTGTGTGGGACGGCCCCGTTCCCGTGCTCGAAGTGAAGGGGAGGCGCGGGAAAAAGCTCGAGCTCTTGCTCGATGTCGTGCGGCCGTGCGGTGTCTCCGGCGTGGGCGAATTGAGACGACCGGAGAAGAAAGGGGAGGGGGAAGAAGAGGGGATGGACGAGGCTCACCTCGGGAGGCCCGTTGGCGAGGAGAGGTGGCGCGGGGACGTCGGGGGCGACCGGACGGTGGCGGCGTTCCGACGGGTACGGGTAGAGGAGGAGAGGAACAGAGAGGGCCGGCGGCGGCGCTAGGGGTGGCTAGGGTTAGGGTTTTCTGCTCCGGGGGCGATTTAAAGAGAGGGAGAAGAGCGAGGCGAGTGGGGCAGTAGGTGGGGGCGAGGAGGCAGCGTCTCCCTGCCATGGCCACCTGTAAAGCAAGGTCGACCTCCTCCGTACGGAGGAGGGAGACAAGGTAAGTGGGCCGGTTGCTGGGCTGAGGTGGGCTAGATTTGGCCCATCTCGGCATGGCTTCTTTTTTTTTGTACTGTTTCTTTTCTTTTTATTTCTCTTCTGGTTTTTGTTTTTAAAACAAAATGGAAAGAAAAATAAAGAGGAAACCTTTTGACAAACTTTTACATTTATAAAATAGTTAATTTAAAGTACTATGTTTGAAAGTTGATAAAAAAAACTTTGTATCATCATATTTGAAAATATTTGAATTTGCATTTGAATTTAATAGTGTGAATTAAAATTAAATGCAACAATTTAATTAATTGTGGTGACAAAAAGAAAAGATACCATGCTGATAATTTTATTACAACACAAACACAACCTTTTTGGAATGTCTAAAGTTGGGATGTTACACTGGTACATCTTTGTGCTGCCAGGGTATATAGAAAGCGGAGTATCATGAGCCTCCTTGAGAATGATCTCTCTTAAGCTGTCAAGCTTGTGCACTACTATGCGTTCTTCAAACAGCAAGGTACCCTTGTCATCGAGAGAGAAACTCTTGTACTTATCCTTGCCAATGTTGTCTTTGATATTCTTGACACCAGAATCACGCAACTGTGCGGCGCGGATCTTATCCTCAAGTGTAGGAGTGGCAATCAAGTTTGCAAGATAACCAGAAGGAACCACTTGAAGATTGAGCTTCTTGAATTCTTAGTGAAGAGGAGGTTGGATGTCCTCAACCATGAGGTTGTTGCAATAGGACTTGCGACTGAGAGCATCAACCATTACATTAGCTTTGCCTGGAGTGTAAGAGATGGTAAGATCGTAATCTGAGAGTTTCTCAAGCCACCTTGTTTGCCTGAGGTTCAAATCTGGTTGAGTAAAAAGATATTTGAGACTCTTGTGGTCAGTGAAGATCTCACAGTTGTGCCCCAACAAATAAGGTCTCCAAGCCTTGAGGGCATACATGATTGCTGCAAGTTCAAGATCATGGGTAGGATAGTTGAGCTCATGAGGCTGCAACTGACGAGATGCATAAGCCACCACTTTGCGTTCTTGCATGAGGACTACGCCTAATCCTTGAAGGGATGCATCACAGAATATTTGGAAAGGTTTGGAAGTATCTGGGCCAACGAGAATAGGAGTAGAAGTGAGTTTAGCTTTCAAGAGATTGAAGCTCTCATCACACTTTGGAGTCCAAAGGAACTTTCTATCCTTCCTAGTAAGATCGGTGAGAGGCTTAGCGATTTTGGAGAAGTTCTCAACAAATCGACGGCAATAGCTAGCCATGCCAAGGAAACTCCTGACTTGTTTCACCGATGTAGGAGGCAACCATTCAACAATGGCCTTCACTTTTTCTGGATCAACAGAAATGCCTTCAGAAAAGATGACATGACCAAGGTAGGATACTTTAGGAAGCCAGAATTCACACTTGGAGAACTTGGCGTAGAGACGGTGTTCTCGGAGTTTCAACAAGATGAGACGTAGATATTCTCCGTGTTCTTCTTCGGTTTTGGAATAGATAAGAATGTCATCGAGATAGACTACCACGAACTTATCGAGGTATTCCATGAAAACGAAGTTCATGAGACGTGAGAAAGTCGCCGGAGCATTTGTGAGACCGAAAGTCATGACAGTGTATTCATAGAGTCCATAAATAAAACAATTTCTTTTCTTTTTAATATTTGTTAATTCTATTAACAAACATTAACACTTATCCCCTTGGTACATTTTTTAATTCTATTAACAACAATTGGCAACCTTTGACAATTAACTCATTGAACTATTTCAGTATTACCCGAAACAATTTCGGTGCTGTCCAAACTTTTCTCCGAAATTCCGTGTCAACCCAAAAGCTTCGACAAACCTTAAGTGTGTCACCCTATGGTTTTTGAATAATGTAGACATGATCGAGACACCTCTCCGATCAATAGTCAACAGCGGGATCTGGAGATCCGTAATGACTCCTACATATTCGACGATGAATCTTGTTATCGTGTGAACCAAAAACGTCATAACCAATTCTTTTTGTCTCGCGATAGTTTACTTGTCCGAGATCCGATCATTGGTATCATCTATACCTAGTTCGATCTCGTTCTCGACAAGTACTCTTTAATCGTTCTGTGATATGACAAGCTTGTGAGCTAGTCACGTGCTTGCAAGCGGTGTCGATGTGATATCACCGAGAGGGCCCAGAGTATATCTCTCCGTCATCTGGATGTACAAATCCCACTTCTTGATCCATGAGACTCAACTAATACTTTTACAATACCCAACGCCACCTTTATAGTCACCCTGTTACGGTGTGACGTTTGATGTCATCAAAGCATTCTTCCGGTGTTAGTGATTGACATGATCTCATGGTCTAAGGATTAGGGTTACTTCATATGAGTAGTACAACAATATAAACTTAATGATTTGATCGTATTGCTATACTTCATTTGGGTGTGTGTTCATCATATCATTCTCCTAATGACGTGATCCCGTTATTAACAACATCCAATATTCATGATCAGGAAACCTTAATCATCAGTTAATCAACGAGCTAGTTAAACGAGAGGCGTTACTAGGAACTCTTATTTGTTCATTAGTCACACATGTATTAACGTTTCCAATTAATACAATTTTAGCATGAGAAATAAACATTTATCATAAACATGGAATACGATAATAACCACTTTATTATTGCCTCTCGGGCATATTCCTTTCCGTCTCCCACTTGCACTAGAGTCAATAATCTAGTTAACTCTTGTAAAGATCCAACACCAATGACCTTCTGGTGATGATCATGTTTAGCTCATGGAAGAGGTTTTAGTCAACGGACCTTGAATGTTTCAGTTCCGTATGTATATTGCATATCTTTTTCGTCTCTACGCACGACTCATTCCGAATGAGATTAGGCATGACTTTGTATAGATTTTGTCACATGGTGGAACCTTTGGTTCATCGGTCTGAATCACGTTGCTAATACTGTCAAAACAATATAGCTTCATTGATCTCGCACACATGGAACTACACCAAGTTCGCAAGAACTTCTTGACTCAAAATTTGTTGTCAAAACTACAATATACTATCGTTTGCTAGTCATAGCAATGATATATTTAGCCTTAGGTTGTAGTATGTCGTTTGTCACAACGACAATACACTTATCCTCATTTGTAGAATCCGTCATATTGTTGAACTTTGGAACTCATCCAAAACCAACATGGAACTTCCTTCCATCCTATTGTGCCACTTTCATTGAAAACACATATAGCCTTATTGAGATCAAATTTAATTTTATTCGGACATGTGACACAACTCCTATCGGTGTAACATATTACAACGATATGTTTGTCAATTTCGTACCCAAAATATATTCTTCGTCCTTCCAAAGCACCCAAGAATATCTTACTGTTGTCCAGTGATCATCACATGAATCACTCTGGTAAATGTTTGTAACTACATTACATCATAGGATATCTGGTTGTGTACATATCATGGCGTTTATGATTAAAAAAATACTCATCTTTCTAAACTCATCAAGTGTCGAATACACTCAAGTCTTGTTAACACGCCATGTAACAAGAACACTTCTTCATGTTTCCATATCGAACTACTTCGGTATCTCTTTTATGTACTTTGGCCCAACCTTTTAAGCGCATCAATTCATCTCCATGAATCTTAGATGCCTAACATGGTTTTTGGTGTAAGTCCTTTCAGTGAAAACTATTTTCAGTGAAACTCTTTATTATGTCAAGAAAATATCCATGATCTTTCAGTCAACGATATGTCATCTACATAAAGTATTATGAATATGTCTTAACGCTCCCACTTAATTTCTTGCGAAAGCAAGCATCTTCATTGTTCATAATGAAATTAAAAATTCATTTGACTATTTCATTCAATGAAGATATCATCTCTGTGATGCATACTTCTATCATGGAAGTTTGCATTCCCCTTTCTAGCTCTCTCGGGATCAACAACTCCCTCGGATGTATCAGCTATACGTCCTTGGTTAGTACTCCAACTAAGGAACACGACTTTGTTACCCGACATAACTCATATGCAGCGATTGCTAGAATAATCACATTCAGATTTAAGGTTTCGCTACGGAAGATCCAAATCTTAACGTAGTCAACTTCTTGAACTTTGTCGTAAACATTTTTTTTTGACAACTCGAACCTTTTATGGATGTGACATCCACTTCTGCTTATAGACTCATTTTTTATTTTACCAAGTTCCAAGCATGATTTCGTCTATGAATACTATCTTGGATTTTATGGCGTTCAACCATTTTTAACGGAGTTAAGGGCCCATCATCGATTCCTTGTATACAATCGGTTTACTATTGTCCTACAATAATATTTTATTCTCAAATCCTTATTATTCGATTACGAAAGCGTACCCGACTAGTGAGGTTCAATATATAATTCAATCTCCAGAGCTTCAACAACTTGTAGTTGTGGGTTTCATGGGAGACATGGCCGCTTCCAGAACAAATTCTGGTGTTGCGCCACTCTGCTCATCTTAGTTATTGAATTATATTGTCCTCCCACTCAAAACTTTCACGAGAACATCCTTCTCAGAAATAAGCCATTCTCAGCGACAACAACACTTTGTCTTTGGCTTAAAGTGGAAAGAATTCCGAATGCTTCCTTGGGATCACCTACAAAGATATTTATCCATTTTGGTTGGAAAATCATTTGCATACCAAAAATGAAGAAAAGACCATTGGGTAACTTCCCGTCACATATCTCATATGGTTGTCAATTCAATGGATCATATATGATGGTACTCTTTTAAGTGTAAAAGCGGTAGTCTCTAAAGCATAGCTCTTCAAAAATATAATGGCAATTCCAATTTACATCTTTGATATTCCATGTAAAAACACGGTCTGATTATGTCTCTCGAACCCACCATACTTTTGTGGTGTTTTAGGGAGGCATAATTTGTGGAATTAATTCCGCAACACTTAGATGTCTTGTGCTAAAATTGTAACTTAAATAATACCTTCTATGAACTCATCATAGATATTATTGTTACGATGATTTTCTACGTAAAGTTGAAATTCTTTTAACATATTCAAATGTTTCAAACTTCTTTCTCAATAAATAGATAAATTCGAATATATCTATTCAACTCATCAACGAAGTAGATGAATCTACCGCTCATGGCTACACCCAATGGATCACATACATTTCTCATGTGTGATTTCCAACAGGTTTAGCCATTCGTTCAATCTTAGGCCTCTCGAACGAAGTTCAAGTCATTTTCCTTTTAGAAGGTGTTGCAGTCGTCAAATGATTAAAAATCAAGTGACTCTGAAATTCAGCAACATTTAGTTTCTTCATGCAATTATTTCTAATATGACTTAAATGGCAGTTCGACAATTATGTGGAATTGAAATCATTAGCCTTACGACGTTTAGCGTTAGTATTATAGATATATGTTTTACCAACAAGATTTATAATAACTTATCCATCTTCTATGGATTATGGTCAAAATTTGAACAACTACTTGTTTTATTTAGACCAGAACAAAATAGCAAATTTATTAAGTTATTTTAGAATAAATCTCGCGGGCTAGGTATAATACCAACTACGAACACAATAACAAATTATCATATTTTCGTTGCGTATTGTTACCACATTCCTCGTAAGTCACTTAGGCCATTGTATTCTTGTATTGAGCTGTATGACAGTTCATACCAACCAATCTAGTACAAATACCCAAGAATTACAGTACATGACTAATAGGAAAAATAAGTATAACATGTATATTAGCCATATACACCTGAACTAGACTTTTTAGTCTTTTCTTTTCTGCCAAATACTCTTGCAGTTCCTCTTTCGGTTTTTTTTCTCTCTATGTGGAAGAAGCATTCAACATCAAAATATGTGCCAATAAAATTGGAATAAAATCCTAGGTGTGAATAGTCAGTATTAGCACCCTTTGGAGTTTTATGTTGAAGTTGATCATCATATGATAAGTGTTCTTCTAGATTTCACTATTAGTGGTCTTTTAATGCAATGAACAAATTCACTTACACTATTCATCAATCCCATCATGAATCCTATCATGATGAAGCTACCATGGCTCAATTAGATTGGATATGAATCAGTGCCAAACTAATTTGGATTTCAAGATGCCTAGCATCTTCTATCTTGTAGTACATACTCATACAATATGAGCTCAGGTACTCCCACTGAAATTCATAAAAACTTGTAACCAAAACAAGGTCCTAGATATCAGTCATATCTCATACCTCATTCATTTATGAAAACAAATTTTTTCAGCTCCATCGCTCTCCTCAATTATCAAACAAATTCGAAAACTAAGTTTTACGGAGACAAGAATGAATTTAGACACCAATAAGAAGTGTTGCTCATTTTAGATTTCAAATCACATGGAGCAATTTTAGAGTTACCGAAAGTTTGCAATAGAACTTTAAAACTTTTCTATACATAATTACTTACTTACAATATGGTACCAGTCCATAGAGTAAATATCAGATTTTGAACAGTTTTGATCTCAACTAACAAGCCTAGTTGAAAGAGCATTTTCCCTCATGTGTGGTTTTGGTAATTGAATGACAATCTATATGGACTAATGTTTACTTTGAGATATCATTATAGATCATGTCCATGGAACTGTGGAGTTCATGTGTTGGACTCTTGAAGCTTATGTGTTGAGTGAAGCTTATTGCAAGAATGTCTTGAAGATTCAAGACATCATCTTAGTGAAGAAAAGATGAGTTGTGCAAGACCAAGATAAGCTCTCTGGAAAAGATCCTATCTTGGTGCTTGCAATGGATACATGAAGACGAAGCTTAGCGAGACTCTCCCATTGTGAGCATGGGGAGTATTTGGAGAAGTCTTCATCAAGCATGTGCTTGGACGCGCAATCAAGAATGATGAACCACTTGAAGAGATCAAGATATTCATCATCCAACTCAAGTGGATTGCTCAAGGCAAAGGTATGATCTTGATAGGGCTATAGGATAGATAGGCGTACTATCAAGAGGGGTTCTCAAGTTAGTAACTTGATCGCATCATTGTGGAGAGCTCAAACCTTTGCATACTTGGCATATCATGTTTCTTGGTTATTATTTGGCTTTTATGTTGGTGAGGAATTAGAGCTTGGTTCATCTCCATGTCAAGCTCTAGTTCATCGA
The DNA here is from genome assembly GCA_026929855.1 of Poa annua. Classification (NCBI taxonomy): domain Eukaryota; kingdom Viridiplantae; phylum Streptophyta; class Magnoliopsida; order Poales; family Poaceae; genus Poa; species Poa annua. The sequence continues at coordinate 89,568,289 of CM049430.1, forward strand.
AATCGGTTTTACTTTGGACAACTTGTTGCGTTTTCGATGGCGGAAATATTGTCGGTTCTACCGTGAGGAAAGTCCCACACCTTGCCATGTGTGGTGATTTTACTCTATTTATGGGATGCAATCTTTTTGTTGGGTGATCATCGTCGCTATCTTTCCAACAAAATTGGTCTCACCTCATTTGGAGTTCATTTGTAAAAGTTATAGCAGTTTTCGTTTCGGTGTTTTGCTGATTCGGATTATTGGGGCCGGATATTCCGCCCTACCGGAATTTCCGGTTCCCCAGCTCAACCAAGAAAACGGCTAAGGAAAGTAGAAAAAGGGTTCTGACTCCAGTCGGAAATTGTGCTCGGAAATTTCCGTCTACCGGAATTTCCGAGTGCCCCCAGAAAAGTCCTCCAGAAATGGCTAAGGAAAAGTTTGGTTTTGCTTCTGACTCCAGCCGGAATTTCCGAGCTCTCTTAGACCGGAATTTCCGGGTGACCGGAATTTCCGAGTCTCTCTAGACCGGAATTTCCGGATGACCGGAATTTCCGAGTCTCACTTATACCGGAATTTCCGAGTGTCGAAACAGCCAACGGCTATATTTCCTGGAGGGGTATAAATACCCCTCCCCTTCTTCCTCCCCAGCCAATCCAAGGCAGCACGACTTTCCCCTCTCTCCTACTCCATTGTTGACCTTGGAAAGCTCACTTCCCTCTCAATCCCTCCATTGATTCTTGCATATTCTTTAGGGCAAGTTGAGAGGAGATCTAGATCTACAATCCTACCAATCCTTCTCTCCTCTAAGTGAGGAGAACTTAGTGGATCTAGTTCTTGGAGTTCCTTTGTGGTTCTTCTTCTTTGTTCTTCCTCTCTTATCCCCCCATAAGCATTAGTTGCTTCTGGTGGGATTTGGGAGTGAAGGATTTGACTCCTTTGTGGTTTCCTTTGTTCTTTCTCTCTTATTCCCCCATAAACATTTGTTGTTGTGTTGGAATTTGAGAGTGAAGGACTTGAGCACTTCGTGTGCTCTTGCCATTGCATTTGCATCGGTTTGAGCCCTCCACGAGGATTCGTGGTGGTGATACTTGTGAGCTTGTTTCTCTTGGGTCTTTGGACCCTAGACGCCTTTTGTGGCCGACCTTTTGTGGCCAAGACCTTTTGTGGTCAAGACCTTTTGTGGTCACTTGAGAGCCCCCAATTAAGTTGTGGGTGTGTGCCTCAAGACTTGGGAGCCCCCAATTAAGTTGTGGGTGTGTGCCTCAAGAGTTGTTCGGGATTCGATCTCCTCCCCAAAGGAGATCAATAGTGGAAGGTGAACTCGCAACCTTTTGTGGTTGAGTTCATCAGGAGAAGAAGGTGAGCCTTTGTGGCGTTGCGGCTAACCTGTTGTGGTTGCGCACACCTCTCCAAACGAGACGTACACCCTTTGGGTGGAACTCGGGAATACATCCTCGTCTCCGCGTGCCTCGGTTATTTCTATACCCGAGCTCTTTACTTATGCACTTTACATTGTGATAGCCTTCGTGCTTGAAGTCATATATCTTGCTATCATCTTGTTAGTTGTATTGCTTAGCTTAAGTTGTTGGTGCACATAGGTGAGCCTAGTTTATATATCTAGGTTGTATGCTTGTTAAAGTAAACCTCTAGTTTTATTCCGCCTTTATCAAGCATACCGGAATTTCCGGGTCACTCGTGTACCGGATATTCCGGCTACTCGGAATTTCCGGTCACTATTGGACCGGATATTTCGGCTCCTCGAAAAAGTTTTAAATCGCCTATTCACCTCCCCCTGTAGGCGACGTCTATCCGTTCACTAGTGCGTAGTGGACTACAGATGCCAATACTACAAATATTCCTGCAAAGACAATTTTAGACTATGTTTATGATAGTTGTATGAAGTTAAACCAAATTCACTACACCAATAATCGATCATCACGAGAGATGGTGTAGCTGCAAAGGCGAACATCGACATGTTGATCATATCATCCATATGACTCATGCTTTACCTTTCGGTTACGTGTTCCGAGACCATGTCTGTACATGCTAGGCTCGCCAAGTAGAAACGTTGTATTTGCATGTGTAAATCTGGCTTACACCCAATGTATGCGAACGTTGAGTCTATCACACCCGATCATCATGTTGTGATTCGAAACGACAAACTTTCTTAACGGTGCATACTAAGGAAGAACACATTATCTTGATATTAACTGTTAGAGGGATCATCTTATAATGTTGCCGTCGCGATCTAAACAAAGATCTAAGCAAAATAAGATGCATAAAAGGATTAACATCACATGCATGGATAATGTGATATGACGTGGTCCTTCTCGCACTTAATCACCATCTTGTGCATCTTGACATGATCTCCATCATTCCACCGGCGTGGCACCAAGGTCCATGGCGCATCCTTCTTGATTGTCCTCCACATTTATAACATATCATCTATATATGATACTTAGCACGCAAGCCATAAATTAAAAAAGACAATCATTTGGCTCCTTCCGGTTTGTCATGATTTACAAAAGGTATCATCTCATACATCAAATTTGTAACTTTGACCATATCACATCACATGCCCTGCAAAAACAAGTTAGACGTCCTCTAATTTATTTTTGCATATTTTACGTGGCTTAGGGCTTTCGAAGATAGAACCGTCCTTACCTACGAATATGAAACCAAAACGGTGATGAAAATATTATTAGCAACCCGTTCTATTTTATATCTTAACTATAGCGGGAGAGACATACACCCGCAAAGCCACTTATGCAAAAGAAGTTGCATGTTAGTCGTGGAACAAGTCTCATGTACGTGGACATGTAAAGTTAGTCCGGGCCGCTTCATCCCACTATGCCACTAAGATACAAAATACACAAAGGAAGTAATAACATGATCATCAACGCCCACATACACATATGTGTTCTACCCGTATAAAACATCTACGCATAGACACGGCTCTGATACAACAGATGGGTTTGCAGCATAGAAAACAAAAAAATTCCTACGGTGAGAACAAACCAAACAAATCAAGATCTAATCTAGGAGATGCTCGTAACGAGTGGAACATATTGCAAGAGAAACTCACCCTCGAAGACCGTAAGCGTTTCGAGAATAATTTTCGTGGATGATGTAGTCGTTCACTCGCCGATCTCAAGATCGTGAAGATGTGCGCTGCAACGGGCAACGCCTCCGTACTCGGTCACACGTACGGCTTGATGATGACCTTCGTTCACTCGATCCAGCGGGGCAGCGGAAGTAGTAGAACCACCAAGGAACTCCAACAACACGATGGCGTGGTGTGGTGGAGAACTAAACGGCCATGACTTAGCCAAGCGGATGGCCGAGACGTGGAGCAGCGGGAGGAGGGAGAGAGGATCAAGTGTGTGCTCAAGAGGGAGCTCCCACCCCTCCATATATAGGAGAGGGCTGAGGTTGGGTCGTTGCCCCCTAGGGGTGACTCCACCTATTCCCTCTTGATGTGAGTGGAGCATCCACTCATGACCACTCACTCTCTTTTAATGTCCACTCAAAAATCCCAAGGGTTTTTCTTTATTAAATAAAATAATTTCATTTCTTTTTAATACTTGTTAATTCTATTAACAAACGTTAACACTTACCCCCTTGGTTCATTTGTTAATTCTATTAACAACAATTGGTAAATTTTGAAAATTAACCCATTAAACTATTTCAATATTACCCGAAACAATTTCGGTGTTGTCCAAACTTTTCTCCGAAATTCCGTGTCTACCCAAAAGCGTCGACAAACCTTAAGTGTATCACCCTACGGTTCGTGAATAATGTAGACATGATCGAGACACCTCCCCGATCAATAGTCAACATCGGGATCTAGAGATCCGTAATGACTCCTACATATTCGACGATGAATCTTGTTATCGTGTGAACCAAAAACGTCATAACCAATTCTTTTTGTCTCGCGATAGTTTACTTGTCCGAGATTCGATCATTGGTATCATCTATACCTAGTTCGATCTCGTTCTCGACAAGTACTCTTTACTCGTTCTGTGATATGACAAGCTTGTGAGCTTGTCACGTGCTTGCAAGCGGTGTCGATGTGATATCACCAAGAGGGCCCAGAGTATATCTCTCCGTCATCTGGATGTACAAATCCCGCTTCATATGCTTAGTACAACAATATAAATTTAATGACTTGATCGTATTGCTACACTTAATTTGGGTGTGTGTTCATCATATCATTCTTCTAATGACGTGATCCCGTTATTAACAACATCCAATGTTCATGATCAGGAAACCTTAATCATCAGTTAATCAACGAGCTAGTTAAACATGAGGCGTTACTAGGAGCTCTTATTTGTTCATTAGTCACGCATGTATTAACGTTTCCAATTAATACAATTCTAGCGTGAGAAATAAACATTTATCATAAACATGAAATAAGATAATAATTACTTTATTATTGCCTCTCGGGCATATTCCTTTCAACAACGAGCTTGGCCGGTGGATATGGTTTGACCCGTTCCTCGGTGAGTCGTCAGACTTGGCGCGTCCGCGCGAGAAGAGGGAGGAGGAGGCGCGCCGGCGGGAGGAAGACGAGGTGCACCGTCTTGAGGAGGAGGAGGAGGCGGAACATCACAGTGCACTCGTGGCTGAGCGTGCCACAATGCCCGACTGGTTCATGCCGATGTACGGCCAGAGCTGGACGTGGATCAGCAGCGTCGAGGACCTTCTCCCGGAGCCTCCGGAGGAGCAGGAACAACCTCAGCCTCCCACGTTGGCGGCGCGCATCCCACTGGCGTGCATGTGGCAGACGCCGCCCTACGCCATCCTCTCCTCCGATGACAAGGCCCGCAAAGGGCATAATTTTTATTTTTTGTCCGTTTGTGGGCTTGTGGCCCACCCCTCTATGCAATGAAAACGGTCCATATATAACATGTTTAGAGAAAACGGGAAAAAATTATGGGATGTGTCGCGTGTCGGATGCACTCGGTCGTACCCGACCGACGCGGACACGGCTTGTTTGTTCGAGGACCCAAACGTACGAAAAAACTATCATGTCCGTTTGGTTCGCCTCGTTTGAGTGCGGTGTGTCGGGGGAGGCGTTGGAGATGCCCTGATATGTTGTTTTTGAAGGTTTTCCTCTGAAGACGCCGAAGAGTCGACAGAAATTGATTAATATTTATTTTGAAATTAAGAGAAGTTGATTATTGATGGTAGAGATTCGTAGACAATGCGTATGGCGCCAACCCGCGGGATCGCAATCCGCGATGGGGGCACACATCATGCCGCCCGCCCACAGCTCGGCGTGCTCGCCATAGTGTCGACATCGCCGTACATCCTCGTCCTCTCCACTTGCCCGCGTGACCGCGTCCACGAACAATAAGCCGGTTAAAACCCCACGTCGCCACTCGCCAGCCGCTGACGGCGGCGAGCGGTGGTGACGACATCCTCGGCCGCGGCGGGGCCCAATACGCACCGACGTGAAGCTGCATGTGTCTGCAGGTGGGCGTGCGGGCAGCGCGTATAAATTGGCGAAATTCAATCCTCGAATCGAATAATCGAATCCGTCGACGGCCAGAGGAACAGGATTGGATTATCCGCCGCAGGCCATGGCGTTCTTCGAGGTGCGCGCCTTCCTTCCTTCCTCTGCTGTCCTTTCTCATTTTCTTTCTCCGCGTCCCGTGCGCGCGTCCGTCAGTATGTCAATCTGTCCTCTCGTTGAAATGCTGAATCGCGAGGCGAATTCGCGAAATTTGTTGTTGGTGGTGATCATTGGCTTCTTACCTCCGTGGTCATGTAATGGCAGGAGATGGAGTCGTACTACGCCCCCTACCTCCGCACCCACCTGCACGGGCTCGCGGCGTCGGTCTCCGCGGCGAGCTGCGCCGGGGAGCCGGACGACGACGAGTGCCGTGACGAGGCGGCGGCGCTGCGGCTCAAGATGGTGGCCGTCGCGGCCATCCTGGTCTCCGGCGCGGTCGGCGTCGCCATCCCGCTCGTCGGCCGCAGGCGGCGCGGCAGCGGTGCCGGGGGCCCGTCTTCCGCCGGCGGCGGAACGTTCGTGCTCGCCAAGGCGTTCGCGGCGGGGGTGATCCTGGCCACGGGGTTCGTGCACATGATGCACGACGCCGAGGAGAAGTTCCAGGACCCGTGCCTCCCGGCCGCGCCCTGGCGCCGGTTCCCCTTCCCGGGCTTCATCGCCATGCTCGCGGCGCTGGGCACGCTCGTCATGGAGTTCGTCGGCACACGCTTCTACGAGCGCAAGCACGGCGAGGGGGCTGCCAGTGCCACCGCCTCTCATGACGAGACGACGGCGCTCCTCGAGGACGGCGGGATCGCTGGCGCTGCCGCGATCGGCGGTGACGGCGAGAAGCAGGACGCCATGCACATCGTAGGGATGCGCGCGCACGCGGCCGCGCACCGGCATAGTCACGCGCATGGCCATGACGCGTGCGATGGAGGTGCAGTGTACGACGCCCACGGCCACGGGCATGGACATGGCCATGGGAGCGACGAGAGGCCGTCCCAATCTCGGCACGTGGTTGTCTCGCAGGTACAGAGTGACACACAGTTCGATGTGTTTTTGTTATTCATCGAACCAACATCTACACACATGTAAATTAATACAGTATGATGTTCACAAAAGTATACTGTTTAGTCTTGAGAAAAATCAGGCAGCTAACAAATGACCAGCCGTAATTAATTATCTTATATGCAAGATAATTAGCTAAGTAGAATGCGCACTACTTATGTTTAGTTCAAGAAGCATGCAAATTGCTTTCGTGAGCTTTATCTACTATTTAGTATAAGGTGAAATTTACTATCTCGATATATATTTTGAGCTGGAGATCTGCAAAATGTGCTGAATAGTGTTTTCTATATTGTCGACAAGATTCTGGAGCTGGGGATTGTATCGCATTCGGTGATCATCGGGCTATCCTTGGGCGTTTCACAGAGCCCATGCACCATTAAACCTCTGGTTGCCGCCCTCTCCTTCCACCAGTTCTTCGAGGGTTTTGCGTTGGGTGGCTGCATTTCTGAGGTTATTGTCCACTTTATTTCTGCTTTCTGGCTAACACTTCCTCACTTGTAGTTTAGCACCCTTCATTCATGTTAATTGCATCGATTCATTTCATTTTGTATGAACAAATGCAGGCCCAGTTCAAGAATTTCTCTGCCCTCCTGATGGCTTTCTTCTTTGCCATCACAACACCTGCTGGGATCACGGTGGGGGCGGGGATCGCGTCGTTCTACAACCCCAACAGCCCAAGGGCGTTAGTGGTGGAGGGAATTCTGGATTCGATGTCGGCTGGTATACTGATCTATATGGCATTAGTGGATCTCATTGCTGCTGATTTCCTTAGCCGGAGGATGAGCTGCAATCCGAGGCTGCAAGTCTGCTCATATGTCGCTTTATTTCTTGGGGCTATGGCCATGTCATCCCTTGCTATCTGGGCTTAGTGTTAGCGTGTATTCTTGAACTAAGATGAAGGATCGAGACAAGCTTCATGGAGATCAGTGCACTATGAGTTCTTCCCTGCTGCCTAGCTGCCATTAGTTCTAGTTCTTTACTAGGAGGGGAGCCCTTCTCTTTCTTGGTTCATTCTTTTATCTGTTCTTCTCATGACTTTTGGTTGTATAAGTCCCTCTTATCGTCATAGAAAATGAAATCCCTCTTTGGGATACATTGTGGTGGGTAGAGAATACGGATGAATTAGTGCAGGGAATAAGAGTTTTTTTTTAGTCCCATCAGTCTTCACAAATGTATATTTCATCCTCAGTGATAAGAGGACTTTTTTAGATAAAGAGTGATAAGAGGACTTGTCTGTCCTCAAGAATAATTTTGCATATACGTCAACACGGAACTCTTGACAGTTGATTCAACTGTCTGAATACAATTAATGGCAGGAGATGTTCAAAATGAGGATGGTTATGGAATCACAACTGACTCTTTTGCCACTCATTCTGCTACCCTTTTGGTTGCATAGTTGGAATGTGGGTTGCTGATCTTTTTCAACTTGAATGTCAATCGTATGAAATGTTGCAGCAGACATCTTCTATCCTCTGTGGGCACTGTAATTACCAGAATTAACTTACATCGTTAAACACTCTTTGGGTTGAAGTAATCACGTTGTTGTTCCTGGACTATAGATTCAGTTATACATCATGACGAATTATTGTCGGAATATATGTCATTCATCTACAATTACAATCTATTATCTTTTCAGATGACTTAGATTCCACTGCAGTACATCTTATATTTGGTTAGTGTCCATAGTGAAATAGTTATCGAACTCCAATGACCGCATGTTTGTATTGTCGATACGACATCCAAATGTTGGATGCTGATGGCATTAAGCATACTGTCACCAGATGTAAGATTTGTGATCTTACGGTTTACTAAGAGTGCACATCGTGTGCCGGCTTCAAAAAAAAAAGAGTGCACATCGTGTGGTTTCCAGCAGAGACCTCTGAAACTGGATTGCCTGATCTAGTGCGTGACTGAGATTCCGATCACTCAAAATACACCTGAATGAGCTTATTACAATAATGGAAGTTTTAGTTAAGTTGTGAAGTTTGCACAAGTTTTGTTTTGGCCTTTTATTTTGGGCTAAGCTATGTCCATTCTTGTTGGCAAAGACGAATCTTGTTTTACTTCATATGGATGGAACTATTACTATTTTTCATTCAGTTTACTTTCACTTCGGTGGCAGTTTCATGTACTGCTAGTTCATTGTTGGAGTAACTTACATATACTGGTGCAATGCAATTATGTTGTGAAAGTGGCCCACCGGCGTACTGTGGGAATATAATTCTACATGCTGGGATTACTGAATGTTAATTGTCACTGTGATTAAGAGAATTTTTGACACAAATACTCTTATTGTTGGAATTGGGAGTATTGTAAAACTGAATTGAAAAATCATTCCAGAGGTAGTTGCACAACTATATCCCATTGCATAATTCTTGTCACAAACAGTGCTCAACCTTACAAATAGGTTCTTATTGTGTAGGAATCGTTTCCTGGCTCAATTTCAGTTTTCGTGGTTGTCCTGTTTCGGGTTCATTGCATCTCGAATTCTTCAAATTTAAGATGAAATTTTGATGCTTTTGATGTTTTATAGGTTCAGGGGATGTTATGCAATGTTTATAAGGAGCAATTGATGTGAATCGATGTTGAAAGTTTCGATTTTTATTACGTTCTGTTCGGTACTGTAGTTAACTGAACACTGAATATTCAGTTTTGCAGTCTGAATGCAGCTGCAGCAACGAGAGGACTAGAGGAGTAAGGGTGGGCATAAAAACCGAAGACCGAAAATCGAAACCGAAATGACCGAGACCGAAATTGAAAAGACCGAGACCAAAAAGACCGATAGAAATTTGGGTAGCAAATTAGAAAAGACCGAAATTATATCAGAAATTTGGTCATCACTTATAGATAACCCGAATAGACCGAAAGACCGATTTTATTTTATTTTGAGAGAATTACATACTATAGCAGTCAAATTTGTGTGCCAGCCTAGTTTATGTACATATATTATATAGTCCCAACCACGGAACCAAGCATACTATATAGTCTCTATGCCTAACAACCGAGTATCCTAGCCCCGTGTAACGTAGATTCTCCGTGCGTGAGAGACCAGTCAATCGCTTCCCACTCTCCCATTACCAGACGCCGATTCCTCTTCTTGCGCACTAGATTTTGGTCTATTTGGTCATGACCGAAGACCGAACCGAATAGACTGAAAACCGAATAACAGAAAACCAGAAGACCGAATTTATTACGGGTATCATTTTCTAGATGACCGAAATTCTTAAAGACCGAAAAGACCGAACCGAACTAACGTAAAAGACCGAACGCCCACCCTATAAGGAGGGTATGCGATACATAGGATTTGCCGGGTCCGATTCCGAGTCCGGCTCGTGGCGGGACCTAGGGTTTGGTTCCTCTTCTTTATATATATGCATCGCGATCAGATCGAGCAGCCACCGCTCCTACTGAACACCCGAAGCAGCATCCAAACCAATCCACCAGAGAAGAGAATCGCTCGGCGGCGACTCGAAGAGCCAGTTCCAGAGGGAGAAGGCCCCGGCGATGGCAGGGAAGTCAGCGGCAACGACCTCCAATATCCTGCCGGGGAAGGACGAAATCGATATGGAGAGGATGCGCAAGGCCCTGGTCGTGGTGGTTGAGGAAAAGATCAAAGCAGTGGTTCTAGGAAGGCGATGGTCGAGGTAGGCAAGGATCAGCCGAAGAGGTCGGTGAATGCCCTGGTGCAGTCGTTGGCCTCGCTGGTCGAGGCCGAAGAGCAGGCGGCGCAGCCGCCGCCGAGAAGAGTGTGTTCTGCTCGTGTCCAGAAGATCTTGGAGGAGTATGAATGGATCAGCCTTGAGGACACCTCTGGCGAGGTGGACGAGGAGCATCTCAAGTTTGTCGCCGAGCTGGAGGAAGAACTCTTGCACATGTTTGACGGTGACTGGAGGGCACGAACACCATATCCAGGTCCACCAAGGAAGCATCTCATCGCTTAACTTGACTTCGGCATGCATGGTTCTAATCCAACCCAGAATCATTCGTCTGTTTGGCCTGCTTTGTTATCTGTGTTATTGAACCATCAAGGCCTGTATCGACCTATTCTTAGTAGTAACCAGAACTAAGTTATGTTTGGCAATTCATCTTAATGTTTGTTATTGCCATATAATTGTTTCTTTCCTTGGAATCGGTCTGGTTCCTCAACACTACTTGGCGCCTCTAACTGCAGTTTGTCTTTGTGTCAAACAAGTCTTTTTGCTGTGCAGAACATTCATCAACATCGTCTACCTGTTTTGGCTAGATTAGCTTGTCCCAAGATGGCATGCCGCTTCCCATGATATGTAATGGCACCTTGAAGGCCATGTGCTGTTGCATCACCTGTGTCCTAGTTAGCTATATTATCCTCACTGATAACAGACCCGGTGCTGCGTCTGAGCTACTAGAGCTATAGTTGTCTGATCATCATTGCTTCTCTTTACGCCGATTCAGTCTTTGCTTTGTTGCTTGTTGCAATTTGTCAGTTAAATAAATGTTGAGAGTTTTCAAATTGATAGTGCATTAGCTTACCTTTGTTCTCACTGCTTATGCATCCACTATTTATGCTGGCCAAGTCATGAATTGGGTTACTTGCTACTTTAAGAAAAGTAGAACCTTTGTGGTATTACTAGAACTGGAGATGTATATTGTTCTTGAAAGTACTTACATGGCTTGCTCTGTAGTCTAGTCTAGGTGTGTATTGTTTCTTATGCTTTCAGATCATTGAGTCGAGCATTGGCTGTCAACTGCCAATTAAAGTCTACAACAGTATTACAGAAGCTGACTGGTGATGTCAATAGTTGTAAGCTGATTTTTGCCCGTTGAACATGGTTGTTCTTTTATCAGCTTCAAATTATTACCTGGTTCTAGAGGGGCGATGAAGCAGTCATGCCGCCCTGGGGCCTCCACCTCCGGTTTGAGGAGGTGAGGTAGTGTTTTTGTTTGAGGGAGGAGAGTGTTAGATGCAAAAGTTGTTGGCCATTCTTTCAGACTTTTTTTCTGGGTATGAGATGTGCATGAGAGGACTCAAAAAGTTCTTTGTTATCTGTGTTAACATGTCTGTATTTATCTACGTTATTATTATCAGTACATGAAACTATGTTATGTTTGGCAATTAATCTTCTGTTTGGTATTGACCATCATTGCTTATGTTCTCTCTTTACGCAAAAAATGAACCAATTCGTTCTTGCTTTGTTGCTTGCTGTTGTTTGTCAGGTAAATAATTTTGAAGAGAGATTTCCTGGAAACTACTCTCACGGCTTATGCATCGACTATTTGGGCTCACCAGGTCATTTGGTTACTTGCTACTTTGTGAAAAGCAGAACCGGAATTGGACCTGACTGCTACTAGAATTGGACCTGACTGCTACTAGAATTGGACCTTAGTATTGCTAGAATTGGAAATTTACATTGTTCTTGAAAGTACAAGGTCGCTCTCTAGTCTAGTATATGTCCGCTAGTAATCGTGCATGTGCAGTGCAGTATTGATTGGTGAATATAATTTAAAATACATGACAAATGACAAAGACTGAGTTGGCAACATAATATAGTTAACACATTTAGACTACGTTGGCAACATAATATAATTAACACATTTCGGCATAGCCGTACAAAACTTGTAACAACATTTTGAATGCTAAATCCAACTCCATCATGCTAAGAAAACTATATTGCATATTATTCATACAACCATCTTGTACATGGTGGCAATAGTATTAGTAACTGCAATGTTTACTCAGGCAGTCTTATATACTAATCAAGTATAGTTTTGTATTATTATCTAAGGATGTAAAACCGATTACGTACCAGCCAGGTGAGGCGGCACGAATTCTCTGACTTTTCTTCTCTAACTTTTCCCTGACTTTGGGTTACTGATTTGTGGGGCATGCCGGACGTGGGATCCACCTGTCAATAAAACAACAAAGTTACGCTATTTCAAGTAAGAGAATCCACACTGCAGGTGAGGGCACTCCTGCTTGGGTGTTTATGGCCGTGGGATTTTGGGAAAGAAGAGATCAAGGCCGTATGTTACCGTCGTTGGACTCAGTTTTTTCACCCTGAATCTACCTTTCTACTGTTGCTGTAACTGCCCCGGTCTAATTTGTAAGCCTTGGTACAAAAACAGAGAGTGCCAAAATACCAAGAGCTCTCTAGCCAGAGACATGATTGCCACTGAGAAGTGACTTATCACAGTGTGGCCCACTGATTGTGGCAATTTGTTAAGATATGTCTCTCTCAAATCAGGCTTTCGCCCCATTTTATAAATAAAACCACACTGTTTGAAACCACTGCTGGGTCAGACAGCACAACGTCCAAAAGACCACGGCCGGACCGATACAAGGTGAGGAGGAACCCTCTAACGACAGATCAAAGATAGAAAACCAAAAAGAAAAGGAAAACCGAGCTTGCCACCGAGACCTCCGGCGTTGGATCGAGAGGGAACGCGTCTTCATGACGGCGCCCCCAACAGGGTGACGACGCATAGCGCCGCCGCCGTCCAGACCAAAAGGTCCAGGTTTTCACCGAATCCCTAGTGTAGAGAAGGCACACACAACGCCCTCTAAACGGTTACGACACCCGCACGCGTCGTCGCTTGTTAAGATATGTTGCAACCAGAATGGCATCATCTCTCTCTGTCGTCTTCAATACCAGTGTGGAGGAATTTAAACAAAAAGCACCGAGCAGTGTGTGTCAGTAGCAAATGTGGCAGCTCGCCATCAGGAACCCCAAGGATAGACGGAAGATGCAGCTCGGGTTCGTCCAGAGCTAGATTCTGCAGAGCTCAGAGAAGTGACATGTTATACAGTGTGGCCTACTGATTCTGGCAACATGTTGAGATAAATTGCAAGACCAGAATGGTATCATGTCTCTGTGTCGTCCTTCAGTACCCGTGTGGAGGAATATAAGCACGGAGCACTGAGCAGTGTCTGTCAGTAGGAAATGCGGCAGCCTGCCATCATGAACCTCAAGAACGGCGAGCCACAAGCTCGTTCGTTCAGAGACAGATTCTGCATCTGGGATCTTTCTTGGCGTTTTCACGACAGCTGAGCTCGACGAAGTGACCGTGGCCGGCCACCGTACCAAGAAGATATAAAGGAGAAGATCAAATCAGCTCTATATACGATTGGTGAAATTTCATAAAAATAACCTTTTGAATAAAGTTTAGCAAAAAATAACCTCTTTTTAAAACTATTTTAAAATCTAACCCTTTTTGGTAGCGCCCAACGATGTGGCGCTACCCTATGTGTGGTAGCGCCACAACCTTTATCGCTACCCTCGTGCCAGCATGGCAACGCGAGCCCTTCGTCGCTACCCTTCGGAGGGTAGCGCCATGCCCCTCGGCGCTACCCTCTTAAGGGTAGCTCCATGCCCCATGGCGCTACCCTTCGGAGGGTAGCGCCATGCCCCTCGGCGCTAAAAAAAGGGTTAGATTTCAAAATAGTTTTGAAAAAGGGTTATTTTTTACTGAATTTTGTCCAAAGGGTTATTTTTATAAAATTTCACATACGATTGCGCCTGACTGCAACTTGGAGCCCTGGACTCGATCAGACGGCGATCGAGAGTTGTGGCATCTGATGAGGTGATGGCGCCAGAACCGCACTTGGCGACACATCTTATACTTACCAGTAATGATTCGCTCGAACCTTCAAGAATGGATTCAAGTGGTGTACATGCTAAGACCCATCACTGAGACTGATCACCCCAACTATATATGAATTGTAGGCATTTTTTGCAAATTATATTTACTAGTTATTAGATTGGCTATAAAATGACAATGCACTATATTATAATCAACATCCGATTATACTATTGTCCTTGCTTGCATGCTTAAAATTCTGCGTGAAACCAATACGGTCTAATTTGGGACAATTAGGCTATGTATAGCGCTGATGTGGCAATAGAGGAGGCTCATTGCGGTCCAATAACTTAGCAGTGATATCCAAAACAATCTTAAATCTCAGGATTTCTAATTTTTTTCTTAAACAATACCATTTGTTTCTGTACATCAAAACCATGTTTTATCACCAAGGCGGAAAAGGAGTTTGCATGCAACACGACACACAAACATCGGGCCACATATTTAACTAACTTGCACGTAGATTAAAAGAAGAGATCAAACAAAACAGACCAAGACCGAAAAGGAGTTTGCATGGAACTCGCGCAAGCGAATGGAAAAATCTAGATTGAAATGAAATAAAATCAATATTAGCCGTCCATAAGCATTGTTGGTGACTCTAAAAATAGCTATTTTTTAAACAAACTATGAAACTTATCAGTAATCATTCATTAATGTTTGACTTGATTTCTTGTATACATATTATTCGTTCCTATGAAAATTATCGGTAAGCATGCACCAATATTATTTTGTTAAGCTATTATGGATTTGAGAATAGTATAATTAAAATATTTTCAAGTAAAATACATGCAACTTTCTGATTCCATGGATAAGGTGTAGGATATTTTATGAACTGGATCGTGACTCTGTAATTACGTACAATGTTTTACGATTACAAGACATTGATCCATAGAAATAACACATAGATAAGTATTATGTACTACACCTTTAAAAATTAGGAAACAAAGTGTGTGGTATTTAATCATTTCAAACTCCACATGGACCCGGGAAATACAACATGCATAATTTATAGTTCAAAAAAAATTAGGCAGAGATGGTTTATAATAGTCGATGGCACGACAGAATTCCCGAAAAATCTTAAGCCACGAGATATGTTACACGTATGGAAATCTCATATGTGTGCGATCAGTTAGAATATGCATATAATGCAAATTGTTTTGTTAATATAAAAATAGATGGTAAATCTATTACATTGTTTGAAGAAAACAAATGAAAATCCTTAGGTTATGACAGTTTTGGACATCGTCGGTAAGTTTGAGGACCATAGCGAGCCTCCTTTATTGTGATGTCCATGCTATACGTTAGTCATTCATATGTAAGACCGTAGATGGATATGTATTGCAATTTCGCAACACTAAGGTAAGGCAATTTCTGAATTTAGAGAGTGCTTTAGATAATTTAAAGACTGTAGATGGATTTCAGTCTATCCAGAAGAGCGAGAGACTATAGTCAAATCCAAGGTACCCAGCCATGGCACGTCATATTAGCTAACCTCTCACTCGCAAACCAACATATAGTTGGATGTTAGTAGGGTAGTACCCTCATCCCATCAGAGTTTAAACTCTATATGACATATGTGTGTTATATTTAGACGGAATATTCTTCTGTGAGAGGAGACAATTCTGTCGACAACAAGATGATCATGGTGAATTAGTTAATCTCAAGATTTGATTCGTCGGTCAGTTTTTAGAGGTGTTCATAAAGTGAGTGTACACAGCGTGTTTGTGTGCGTCTTATTTTGTACTGTTTTTCAGAAGAAGAAAAAGGCTAGCCTCGCTCTCGGGCTCTCAGTATCGCCGTAGTATGTCGCCATCGGCGTGCATGGTCACCTCTGATCATCTCCTATCTCCTGCTGTCGACCGTGCTAGCTAGCTAGGTGTCTCTTTTGGCGTCGCTCGATCGCGTCACCTCCTTGCTTGCCGGCTCCCGCCCATGCAACGCTAGCCCTAGCTGCACCTTGGCAAGCTACGAACGAAGGTGCATGGACCAATGACCAATCGATATCGAAGACCGCCCAGTGGGCTGCCAAAAAGAAGAACGAAGGCCGAACGTATACGTACCTAGTCGCGTTTCACCTCGACTATTCCCTTACCTTTTTCTCCTAGGTGCGCACATCGTAGCCGCGTTGGCGTTGCTTAACGCTTAATGCTGGTGTAGAAGCGGAATTGTTGACGTTAACTTACTTGTCGACTCGCTATTGGCTACGGACCTACGGTTTGAAAAAAGTTTATTTCCCTGAACTCGTAGAGGTCTGACGAAATGAATCCTGAAGTCGACGAAGGGGTAGGCTTTACGTGTGTGCGGTGTGTCTGTACATCATAAAAAGAATCCTGAAATCGAAATCTCTGTGGTTTGAACCCTGAACTTAACAATCCCGGTCTAAAATGAGCCTTTGACATAATGATACTCTCAATGACAGTGGAACCCACGTATGTATCTTTCTTTCTCAATTTATTTTTCAATAACAATCCTCCTCCATCATGATTCAGTTCCTCCGGCGAGCACGTGTGTGCGCCACCGTTGTGCCTGCGCCGTGTGGGTGATGCGTATGTGCGCTGATGTGCGATGTGTGCGTGTGAAGCCGTCGTACGCTGCATGCGTTAATGTGCTCTGCGTGTGTGCGTGCGCTGCTGCCGGCACACACATGCCCCATCGTCACACGCTCAAGAAACAGCATGAGATTGAGGATGAAGAGTAATCTGACACGTGGACCCCTGTTGTCACCGACTGTAGCAATTTTTTATTTTATTTTTTCTCTGAAAAACATGTCCAAGGTTCATTTTAGACCGGGATTGCTAAGTTCAGAGTTTAAACGGTCAGGATTTCAACCTCGGCGATCATTTCATCTGAGGTCTACGAGTTTAGGATTTAAAATGGACCTTTTTACCGTGCAATTCTCCAGGTAATTTCTGGACTCGGAGTATCTACTTAAAAACTTTGTTATGTGCACTGATTAAACACACGGTCGGATGATCGAGACTATAATATGAGCAATTTTGATAATATAATATGCAGCACTAGTGCCATCTCGAAAACTTTAAGCATGCATATATGTACGGAGCTTCATTTTCTGGCTCCACCTAACTCCCAGGATTCGGCATCCACTTGCCAGCCAAAAGGTGACCAATCCTATGAAGAAGCAAAAACAACAATATTTGCAGCACACAACCAAGATCTTCACTCCTCTGCCTAGCTCAGAGCCTCAGACTGACGGACGGACGGCGACGCGTACTGCTCGATCGCCGCGGCAGTGTTTATCCGGTTCGGGCACAACCACAGCTGTTGGCCGAGCTCTCTCAGTCAGGCTTGCCAAATCCAAAGCTAGCTTTTCCATCTAGCTAGAGGCCGGAGAGGAGCACGGCGAGATCTATTTAGATATCTCCGGTTGCTCATCGATCGTGTCGTTTGTGTTTTGATGAAACCTCTCAGGCCAGCTGTTTTTCATTTCTATTATTGGTAAGACTTTGGACAGCACTTGTGGTGGTGGTTGATCGATGTATGTATCTGGGCAAAGTCTGGTTGCTGATCACGGGGTTGCCTCAGCTCCATGGCACTGGGTTGGTCTTTTGCTTCGCTTGTAGCCACCAACAACTCTTTGAAAAGTGTAATGCAACACACACGGTACCAGCTACGATTGTTTTGTTCATCATATACTACGAGGAGTACAGTGAATGATCGGTATCAGGTGAAGTTTTCCAGAGGAGGCAAAACATGGATTAGAACATGACAATGAACATGCATGTAATTTGGCACATGATTGTTGTCGAAGCATCCGCCTCTTACAAATCTTCCAATCGTAGGAGCAACAGGAGGAGGAACAGGCGGATAGAATCGATCCAATCAATCACCATCACCCGCGAGCTTTTGTCAGAAAGCACCATGTGTTAGTCAAAAAAGGCAATCTTATCACATTTAGTTTTGTTGTGCCCGAGCCGAGCATCTGATGTGTACATACTCTCCCCGTCTCAAAATAACATCCATTTTTTAGCTAATTTAAGACAGTTATTTTAAAACAGAGCACATGTGTAGCACACATTAGCTATTTAGCTACGTAGGGAAACAACGGAAGAGTACGTAGCGCGATACATATATACATACATACAACACTCCAGAGTATAGCTATACGTAGACCCTGTGACATTCAGTTTAAGTTACGTTGCTATATGAGAAAAGAGTATCAATAATTTCCCTTTATCTAAAAAAAAATATGAGAAAAGAGTGAAAGAACATGTCGAAGTTGACTACTAAAATTGGGAAATATCCTACCTCTCTTTGTAATAGGGCGAATCATTAAACTGAAGCTAAGAGGACTTGTGTAATCTGGGTGACATGATTCAACAGGTCGTAGTATACACGGCGTGCGCATGGTGCTGCTGACAATTCCCCTCCTCCCCTCCTAAAGAATCTTGTTGGGGGTGTCGATCTTGTATTTTGCTTCTACTTTGACTGCCCTGGTTGCAACAAAATGAACGCAGATGCGCAAATCTGGAGATCCTGGACTCCCCTTGAAACTTCTACCGGCAAAGAGCATCAGCAAGGCGAGCTTGCGCCTCCGCATCTTTTGGACAAAGGGGCCTATTCATGCCTCAGAGTGGCTTGCTCTGACAGATCTGCTTCCTCTAGGCCTCAGTGCCGTGTTCTTCGTCAACCTCCCCCCAAGTGGTATCTTCTAGGATGGCGCTCTCGATGGCCATGGCTTCAAGGTTGTTTTTCCAGCCGGCAAGGGCGAAGGACTCGATCATGTTTTCTTATTATTTTGCTCCCCATAAAATGTACCCACATCTATGAATGAACTTCTGGCTCATTTCGAACCCGACACATGATCAAAACAAAATAACTTCAAATTTCATATGAACAACGACTTACTAGGCTACAATTAGGATGCACAAAGGATTTTTCGCAGCAAAGTTCCCGCTAGCTCCGAATAGCATCACACAGTTGGATGATGTCAATATTAGATAACATGGACTCATCGAATTTATTTTGAGAGAAAAAACTTCGGCTCATCGAGGGAGAGGCTCCCGTTTACTCTAACCAAGCTACCAAAGCCACATGTATATTCCCGTCATTGTTAGTACCACCTAATAATATTTACAACAGCGCAGGATGCATCGGCCGCTAACCAGAATCACATTAAAGCATCTTTAACATGTCAATCTATTATATACTACTCCCTCGGTTTCAATTTAGTTTGCGTTCTGGGTTTAGTCAAAGTCAAACTTTGTCAAGTTTAACCAAATATTGTGAAAAAAAATTAACATTTATAATGAAAAAATTCATAGTACTAAAATCATTATAACGTATATTTTCATATTATATGCATTTGATTTTATGAATGTTGATATTTTTTCCTATAATTTTGGTCAAACTTAATAAAGTTTGACTTTGACTGAACCTAAAACGCAAACTAAATTGAAATGGAGGGAGTAAAAGCAAAATGAGTTACTTTTTCGAGACACCACGTTGATCCACATCATCAAAATTATTTAAACAATTGGATCTATAATTAATGGCTAGGATTTAAAGCATAACCATTAGATTTACGTAACAAACATGACACACCTAATTCATATACACAACTTGGATGTAACCGTTTTTTTTTAAATCTTCCAACACGCCTCATGTACGTATGGGTCCAGCAGGATTAAGAAAAAAAAAGATATTTTGACACGACTCGCACGTACACGAAGATCTACCTCTCTACCCAGCCCGGCCTCCATATCTTCTCCCGTTTGTCATGCGTGCGGACGAGTCGGCCGGCCGCAAACTCTTCTCTATATCCATATACGGAAGAACGGAGCAGCATGAATAGGCTTATTTAGATATACTAGTAAAATGCCCGTGCGTTGCTACGGGCAGAAAAACTATATTTTTATATAAAAGAATCAGCTCAATCCAAATTTTACTTAACAATTGATCGTGTCACATAACCAGTTTGGTAAGATATAATAATCATGTGTTAATCTGATTATATCTTATCTAGCTTAAATGGTAAGCATTTCATTGTAGACTATGTTCTGTGTGGTCGTTACTACGGAGTTGATTCATTTTCATTTATTTGAATTCGTGTTTTTCTTCTTTCCTTCGACCTTGATGGCGAGGATCTTGATGTTTTTTTTGCGGTGGCTCCAGACAACGTAACTTAAAGCTGATCATGAGAGAATACCGGCTCCGGTAGGTAAACACCTACAATCGGGATGGTCTGCCCTTGTGCTTTATTGATTGCCATGGCAAAGCTAAGCCTGACCTGAAATACCTGTGTGTTGCTACTGTCTTTTATTTTTTTATATCACATCACATGTATGTTTTCACGGTCTCTTCAGTTCAGATGAAAATGCTAGTGTTTATTAAGGATTTAACCATTTTCCTCTTGATAGCATTTTGAGGAATAATATACATTTGCATATGTGCATCCAAAGAGTAATGTACATTGAAATAATGATTATACTGTCAATATCTCTACTTGGATAACTCTCCCAAATATTTCCTCTTGCATTTGTACTGACATTTCATTAGACTCTACATCTCACTTTTGAAATTTCACATGTCTATATATTTATGTTTTTGAACCGTCAAACCAATGGAACATAACATTCTACATACAATTGATAATAATACTAATCGTTCATATGAATGGAAATTATATTTTGTATTTAATCTTTTATTATCAAATATGCCCGTGTAACTGTATGTTGTTACGTTTTTTGTTTTATTAATTTTTTTTCTTGTTGTCCCACTATATCAAGCGATTGGCTTGTCGCCGCTCCGTGTCTCTTAGTCGTATATATTTCCGTAAAAAACAGGTTTTTGAACAGTCAAACCAATGGAACATAACATTCTACATACAATTGATAATAATACTAATCGTTCATATGAATGGAAATTATATTTTTTATTTAATCTTTTATTATCAAATATGCCCGTGTAACTGTATGTTGTTACGGTTTTTTGTTTTATTAATTTTTTTGCTTGTTGTCCCACTATATCAAGCGATTGGCTTGTCGCCGCTCCGTGTCTCTTAGTCGTATATATTTCCGTAAATAACAGGTTAGACATCCACACGCCACACCAATTCAAAGGAACGAAAATATCCAAAAATCAAACAAAATTTAACTATATTGCCTATATATATAAATATATTTTATGCGGCAGTTAACACAAGATGCACTCTTAAATTAACTTATGCTATATAAATCACCTTTGCTCACTGAATTCAAACAAAATTAACTCTATTAACTATATACATATAAATTTATTTCCTGCGGCACTGAACACACAGGATACACTCTTAAATTAATCATATTCTATAAAAATCACCTTTGCTAACTGAATTCAAACAAATAATACTCGGGTATGTGTGTGGTTCATGCACAATGTGTTGTAATAAAACCAGCTCATGCATTGTAACAACTGGTCCTATTCTTTGCATTCCTATTCAAATGCGAAGCATGGTGATTTGTCATTTTCTCCCCATCTTTGTTTGTATTAATCGATATCAGGTTCTTCTTTCTAAGAATATAGATCAGATATATATACATAGCCACGGTGGTAATCTTCAGCGGGGCAGCGAAAATTTGCAAGACTGAACTCATATGTGCCTTTGTAACTATATGATGAAATGACAGATGAATCAGCTCGATAAAAGCATAGCATAGATGAAAATCCTCACTCATTGATCAAAGGGTAGTAGTAGCACATATCAAAATTCAGACTAAATGTTCGAACTTTCCCACAGGTCGAAATTACACCATAATTTATCAAATCAGTGCAAGCACAGAGTACAGCGCGGAGCTGCAGTTTGCAATCGATGGGAGAGGAAGCGATCATAATTTTTCCAAAACAATGGCGTACTCTACAATCTCGGATCTGTCAGAAATCGAAGACCTTGAGCAACTTGCAAACCTGCTCAAACGTGACGAATAGCACGACGGTGAAGGGCCCCTGCCGCGTCACCGTCGGGATGAACCCCTTGTAGAACGCCAGGGCCCCCTCCTAGCGCACGGTCTTGATGGCGCAGTCGAGCACGCCAGCATAGGCACCTTCGCACCATGGCCACGTCGACAGGGTTGCCGACGCCGCCGGCGACGAGCGCGGCGAGGATCTTCCTGTGCAGCGGCAGCGACGTCGCCGGAGTCCCGCTCCCACCTCCTCTTGAGCGTGTCGTAGTACGCCAGCATAGGCACCTTCGCACCATGGCCACGTCGACAGGGTTGCCGACGCCGCCGGCGACGAGCGCGGCGAGGATCTTCCTGTGCAGCGGCAGCGACGTCGCCGGAGTCCCGCTCTCACCTCCTCTTGAGCGTGTCGTAGAGCCCCATGGACGTGGAGGAGTAGACGACCTGGCGGCTGACGGTGCACGGCGACCGACACCCCCAAAGACAGCCCCGTGGGGCCCTCCCTCGGTGCGCAAGATCTGGGCGCCCATGGCGATGACACTGGGCTTGCGTGAGCCCTACAACACGTCGCTGTAGTGGTGCTGCGGGATAGGGAAGACGAGCGCGGACCGCACAGAGGGAGCCACCACCGCCTCATCGTGGATCTGCATGCGGAGGAGACGAGGTGTGACAGTCGGCGGCGGCGGAGTTTCCCGAAGGGGAATAGACCGAAAAAAAAAGAATTGAATCGTTTTTCTTGACTTACCGGTGGCAGTGGTGGGTAATATCTTAGAAACCACAGGGGTAAAATCGGGATAAAAAGTGACGTACGACCGGAGTCTCCAAGCCATATTATATAGTAGAGATAAATCTATACGACCATGCATGCCCTCAATTAGCACAAGTAAATGGATGATGCATACATACATATAATATTCAATCTTGATTTCAATAAACGTTTAACAGACAATGAAAAATATGATATGGTTTTGGGTTTTGGTTTAAAGAGCAAAAGAAATGGCATACAACATCCATAATAACTAATTAGTCGTACGATATAGCATATGGATGATGCATATATACATAAGATCCAATCTGGATCTCAATAAACATTTAACGGAGAATGAAAAATATGATAGGGATTTGGGTTTTGGTTTAAAGAGCAAAAGAAATGACATACAACATCCATAATAACTAATTAGTCGTACGATATTCTTTCAAGTACAGACCTTTTCAATCCATTAGAATTCCATCCCTAATAAAATATCATCGGTCAGAACATGCATAAGACTTTCTCTTTTAGTTCTACATGAAGCCAACCTCCCAAATAAACGAGCAATGTCATAATATATTTTCTAATAAAGTTATGCGATATTAAAATATAAAGTATAATCATAGTCATCGAGAATTACTACAAGGAGTGTGGAGCCGCTTGCCGAGTTATTTCATCACGCATATGGCCAATCCATTGACCGTATACTTGGCATACATAATAATCGGGTAGTCTCAGACATCATCTTTCTCTGATCATTTTTCTTTGTCTAGCATGAAAATCTTACACTTGGTAAAGTATTTGCCGAGTGTAATGGATTTGTCAAATGCCCAAAGCACTCCCCAACGGGTTGTAAATATATGTGTCATAATCGGACTCTTCGGAATTCTATGTTGGTTGACATCACACAAAAGTGAAACATATTATACATAATAATTAAACAAAAACTTTTGAAACATATATTATTTACGCATATTGCTTAAATTGTTTATGATAACTTCTACTTATGTTCCAATATAGATGATATCCTAGAAAACGCGAAGTCAAATTATTTACCTTAGTAGTGTTACAAATAAAATTAACTTCTAGATAGCACTTTCTATTCACTACAAATATCGAAATGAAAATAGTGTAACATAAAAGTTAGTTTTAAAGATTATGTTTGATAGGATTGTTGGTATCTAAAGTATCATGTTTGAGAGGAATACAATTATATTTTATGAAATTTTAACATTTGTGTGGTCACGATTGAAGAAGTTATGAGTTTTAGCAACAAATAACAACCATATCGTGGGCCCTATAATTCTATTTTGTGTCGTTATGTATATTACTCATTAAAGGGTAAACAAAGAATAAATATGTCCTTAGTGCTTGCACAATCAGTATAGTACTATTCGGGAGAAATTTATAGCTCTCGAATTTTCGATGTTGTCATGTAATAGTGCATATTAATGATGTTTTAGCATTAGAATGATTATTTTGTCTATTGTGTAACATCATGTACAAACCATGCAAGGTATGTAAAACCAAATATATGGGTCAATTAACTTTAGTTCTGTGTGTTGGCCTAAAAATCTACTATCACATGCTCAGTGGTCATGTGTAAGCTAAGGATTAAAACATAAAAAACTTGTGTTTGTCTGATCTAAAAACCCAAACTTGGCTAAGGGCTTGAAGTATAATTCTTTCATGTAAGAATTCCAGCATCAATCACATAACATTGAACGTTCACACTTAAAATACTAGGAAGCTCCATACTCGTGATAAAATAACCTCAATTTATATGTTGCCACATACATGCTTTCTAAATATTTGATTGAGTTGATTGATAGTTATCATTATTTCGGAACATCGAAACGGTGTTCAGGATTTCATCTTTGCCCCCACACATTGTATTTCAATTGTAAAATATCAGAATAATATATTTGGAAATCCAAGTATCCAATCCATTGTAATTAAGATATCTGTAGCCTAATTCTTTCCTATGCACAAAACTTCATTTTTTTCTTAACGATAATAATATGATGTGTTTCTCTACTAGAGAAGCACATGTGTCATAGTAGAATATAGATGAGGGTAGACATTAATAAACTGGGTGCTCCCTGCTAGAGTTCATAATCACTATATATGGTTATAGCATGAAAAAAGGTGGTAGATTGAGAAGAATTAAAGATTATACATATAAATGTTGTGCGTGAAAGGCATATATATGACATTGTGCGGTAAGTCTCCATACATAGATGTCATTGTGCATAACATGTGCATGAGTGAGGGTATTGGAAGCAAAACAAAGTTGATGGCATCAAAGTTCTTTTTTGCGAGATATGTTGCTAATACAATGATAGTTACCGAGGAGTCCAAGGTGTGCTGAACTTTTTGGTGCCATGTAAATATAGAGATTAGAAAACATGTAGTAAACCCGTGACTAAATAAAATTTAAAATCTTGAAAGTAGTTGTGTGATAAGTCTTGAAAAATACATAAAATATTTTGGATTGAATAGTGTGTACAATATGAAAGGAGTAAAATAGATATAAATAGCACTACCTGCCTTACATAATAGGAACATGAAATATTTGAAAATAGCGCACCACATATTCGGTGACGAATAAAATGGGTCCAAACTACTTTTCACACATATTATTCTACTAACCATCATTTTTTGTGTGGAATTCCAAACTTTTAGTATCCTTGAAACTAAAAATAAACTTCAAACTCTTATTTAATATGCTAAAGATGGTGCCCTCGCATTTGCGAGGGCCACCTTGCTAGTTAAATCAATAAAAGGCGCATGCATCAATCGATGCAAAGGTTGAGCCGACCCATTTTCAAAAAAATATAAACACTTTTTTAGATAAAAATAAATAAATAAACATGGAACCATTAAAACAGGTATAAGGGAAATCGGGGTAAATCTTTGATTCCTGGCCGGGGGAACACAATCACACAAAAGACCCAATGATCCAACCTCTACCTAGAAAAAAACTGCGTGGCTTCCGTTCCAACAATGATTATCAGCTGAAAGCTTCAGTCATCTGTGATCGCACTTGGTCCAAGAGAAATAATCATTCAGACTAGTAGCCTTCTTGACTGCTCAAGTCAATGTCAACTCGCGGCAAACAGTGAATTTACAGGTAATTTCCATTTCAATGGAATTTTTGTCTGCTATAGACTGAGATGACTCCGCCGAGCCACTAACATTTGTAAGTGTCAATTTCAAACCCATTACCATAATCTTTATTTTTGAGTCTGCGCATCATACACCGGTAAATCACTCGTTTTTCTTTGAAACCTGGCTTTGTGTTTGTGGCATGCAACAAAAAAAGGTGTGAGGGTTTGCGGCATGCAACTCGATCGACCTATATAAAGTTCAGAATAAACTACTCCTTGAAAAGAGAAAATCTGAGAGGGAGCTCACATCAGCTCCATCAATCGAAACGCGGTAGGTGTCACTGGGATCACGACGTACACGTACAACGACCCGGCGTTTTATGATATTTTTGGCTGGAATATTCATGCAAGACCACTCCTGTTTCTGGTCTACGTGGACACGTGGAGCTGGACCACAATTTTAAGATTTGATCTATGGGGTAACATGCTGCCCTCGCATCCAAATTAGTTAAATACATGTCATTTCACTATGAAATTATTTCCTATTCTCTTGCATTAAATTAAATACTAAATTGGCTACATAATCAACTTGTGATGATCACTCTATATTGAGGGGTCGACATCCAATTTTATATGAAAAAACTTTGTGGCTTCTGACTAGCTTGACGCGTCGACACATGCCAACAATGATTATTAGCTGAAAGTTTTAGGCATCCGTGTCCGCACTTGATCCAAGAGACCAAGAGAGATAATAATCAAGCAGACTAGCCTGCTTGACTCCCCAAGTCAATGTCAACACGCGGCAAGTTGTCAATTAGTATAGATACTTTCTCCATTTCATATTAGATAATTTTTATTTATTTAAAAATAAATTTATTTAAACGTGTAACATGTCTAGATAGAGACGAGCCCCGCCGAGCAACTGGCATCGCTAAATGATGATGCGGGAAAAGAAAATTAAGCTGTTACATAGCTAAATCAATTTTTATTTGGAACTTCATGCTCTGAGATATGCATAAAAGAAATAACTTGAGAGTTTGTGAGGTGCAATTTGATTGACTTGAGACTTAAGAAAAAATTTGCCACCTGAGAATTAGCAAAAAATTTAATATGAGTGGAAAATAAACCGCTCCATAAAAGAACAAATCTGACCGTTCGTCCATGTCTTCGGGCGCCGGCAGCTCACATCAGCTGATCAGCGACGGCGGCGACCGAGCTGATGAAATTTGCCGATCGATCAATCGAAATCGCGGTAGGGATCACCACGACGTACACGTACAACGACGCGCCGCTTTATGACATATTTTTGGTTGGAATATTCATGCACGGCCACTCCTGTTTGTGGTCTACGTGGACAATTTTAAGATTTGATCTATGGGTTAACATGCCGCCCTCGCTCGCTACCGAACCCCTTAGCCCCAGCTGCTCTCTTTGTTTTTAATTTTAAATCAGCGAGATCGACGACATGCATGTTTCTGTCGTGCTACGTCAAAAATATGACATTTGCTTGGCCGTGCTGTGCAGATTGCTGTAGCTTAATCGTTTCATGTGATAGTAATCAAACGTATGCACGGATGATCAAAGTACGGTTTCGCAAGGTCAATGTCCACGTTTTTGGAACGCGGAGCGGCGACTAATTGTTGGAGAGCGATGGATGAAGAGTCCCCAGACCCCAGTCGACATGTTTTATTTGTTGAGATCAAGCATCGGTATCGCCTCGTCATGCTATATGTATATCAGATAGATAATGGGCAAGGCCCGTGGTTAAACGTGTGTCGTGTCTCTTAGATGTAGGGACTTCTTAGCCAACTCAATTTTCAGACATGTTCTTTTTCTTATCAGACTACCTACAAGGACTGTAAGGTTTTTAATGAGACGGGCATGTGTGCTTAATATAATGTTTTTCTTTCAAAAAAAAACTATGAAGTTCAACGTCCGTTCAACATGTTAATAAAAATAGTTGGTTACCCGCAACTAAAAACAACTTGGGATCCACGTCAATCCCACATCAAGATGTCAGAAGGCTATATGTGTTGCAGGTTAAGCGCTGAAATATAGCCCTCCTCTAGCAAGTTTGTTAATTAAATTACAGTTGAGAATAATCCGACTTTTGTTGCCATTTTCACCATGTCCATGTCGGTTAAAACTACACTCAAATGTACTTTGGACTATAACTTAAATTTCATTTGCAACTGTTGGAACGATGTATCTATCGATGATGAAGAGGATGTCACAAAATGCTTATTAGCTAAAAGCTCACGCTCTCGAAAAATGGCCTAGTTGCCGAGTGTCGAGCAATTTGGTGAATGCATTCATCGGCCAGTCGACAAACATGCTACCTTGCCAAGTGCCATTGTACAACACTTGGCAAAACTAAAAGCGTCTACAAAGCATTTTTCGCCATTCACTTGGCAAACCCAAGAACATTCAACAAAGTACTAAACGTGTGTCAAGCTCAACCGTTGTTGACTACAGAGAGGCAACATATAGATTTTGCCATGTGTTTTTGTAAAGCACTCTCAAACAAGTAAAATAAAACTGTTGGTACATGTGGGTACATATACATTTGGATTTTGAGGGGTAACTTTTGAAATTTTAGTTTTTCTTCAATATTAATAATTCTATATATACTTTGTAGAGTTTTTTAACCGGGAATAGAAATAATACTTAACCTTGTCATAAATTAAAAAATAATGAAATGCAGACATATTTTGGATATATAAGATTAGCATAAATAGGGAAATTCAATATGTAAAATTAATATGTTACTTCCTTCATAATAATGTGCCAATTTCCTTTTAAGTCCAAAAGGTAGGTTTGTGAACAGAGTGAAAATAACATAATACAAAACAACAACAAAAATACAATTTTCATTAAATTAGACCATATTTGGCTGGCCAATTTCCAAATATTTAGAAATCGCTTGCTCCATGTCAAAATTTAGCCATTTAAATTGCTTTTTCACCAATTTTTGAAATAACTTCAATTAAAGTATAATTGTATTCTGGGTTGGTCGGATTTAAAGAAAAAAAATTAAGATGCGAAAGTAGGATTTTATTCTATAGCTACCGAGGTTATTGAAATATTGATTGCAAAGAATAGTTGAACCGAGGATTGTCAAAATAAACAAAATTTATACAAAAATAAAAATCCGTTGGCATGTAATTCATTTGTGTGTACTAGTTGGCATTAAAATGATAAACATTGATTTTGACATATCATTTTTTAAGGCTTCACAGAATGACCTATTATGTGTGAACATATAAAACTTTGAAACCAAATGTCCATACTTACAATTATTGATAACATGATCATATTTTGTAGATGTGTTATGCGGAACAGTAGTGGCAAAATGAGTTTTTAACCTCTTGTTAAGTTTTCCAGCTTCTAATTGTCCAAATGGGTTTTTTTTATGAAGGGTAGAGCAAAATGACACATTTCTATTTTTCACACAAAAAAATATCGCAATTAATTACTAGTGCCGAAAGGTTGTGCATTTCCACCTTTATAGATACGTTTGCTCATTTTGTGTAAAACTTTGGCTAAAGTTTTGAAACTAATTCCAATTTAAACCTCAAACATGTTCTCTTTTGTACCGATTGTTTAAAAAATACTGAATGATATCAATGTAGGATATTATGCAATACCCACCCCAGGAAAAAACACTTTCTACCCTGTTTGGTCCTGGAGTCCAGTGTGAATATTAGCACATCTGGCCAAATCCAGAGTCGTGTCACTCATGTGTGCCAAACTCTAAAACGGATCCTATCCAATATTACAGAAGTGTATAACTAAAGTGCAGACCAAGAGATGACTCAAGAGATGACTGATACTTTTGTTGTGACTTAAATCAGGCCATTAGACATAGAGCTAAACTTTTGTTGTGACTGAAATCATCATCATAGGCCATTAGGTATAGAGGTAAACATATTTGTATCTGTTTTCCAAAAAATAATTCTATATCCACCTCAGCAATGACCTGATGATGTTTAGATGATACTCGTTGTGACAAAATTGATCTTCTTCATGAATAACTCTATTCTGATTAATAGGTATTCTTCATGGATTTTTACTTTCTCCAAGATCTTTGTGATCTCATTAATTTGAGTAGTTCTAAGATGCATGTCATCTCACTCTCATCTGAAACATGACCCTTACGAAATGGGTAATCCACCGAGTGCAACTTTGACCACTATTTTCTTTGTCAATATACTTTAAAAAAAAAGCGTAAATCGAAGCTCAATTGGATTAAAAAAACTTATCAAACATCATCATCACGTGAAGCCTAGTTAAAATATGCTTTGTACATTTTGATGAATTTTCTTGGGATGATATATAGTAGAGTCACGCATGTTACCATCATGGCAGACTAACCCCTTGTATTTTTCTTCTTGCGTAATTAGTTTCTCGCTGAATACTTTACAGTCTAAATTCGCAAATGAATTGGTAGTAGCACCTTTTGATTTTTCAAAAAAAAATCACAATCATTGAGGGATAATTTGGTTCTCCCTCATGATATTGGTTTTAAGAGCAACAACGAAATCAGATCTTTCATACATACAAATTTTGAACACACATTTTTTTCCTTTCATACACAACATCAACCCTAAGAATTGCTTTTGTAGATGTTACTTAATTCATCACGGTCCAAATATGGCTTCAAAGATCACGTTCATGTTCAACATAGAACAACCATTAATAAAAAATATTAGTTATGTTATCTAGGCGATGGTGCCCCATATAGTTACCTTTTCATGGAATTGGCATGTAAGAAAATTGATAGAGTAACACGAACCATAATTGCTACCCGTTAACCACATTTATAAATAGGTTAGTTGCTAATTAAGATCATAATGTGTATAGTGTTTCTCAACTAAAAAAAGAAAACATGTCATATATCATCTTAGATAGAAGGTGCGCCACTGACTGAACAAATCAAGACGAAGTTCCGTCAGAAATATTGGTTATGGTTTGATGTTCTTGTGTCGAGCCAATATTGATGATTTTACTTTCTTTTTTGAGATCCTGATAAGATTTGATTTTCCGTCTCCATGGAAATCAACTTTGCATGATTATTGGATTGACTCCGATTTCTTAGTTTTCATCATGTTATGCCAATTGTAATTTAGATTAAGTAATGTGGTCGAGCTGTGTACGCGATTTTATTTTGTTGCCAGGAAATATGTGTGTATACGTGCATATTTGTGGAATTAAGCGTGTATGAAAAAAAATACCCCGGGCCCTAATTGCTTTCCGCTTACCACATTTTCTAATAGTTTAGCTGCTAACTGTGCAGTTATTTATTGTTTCTTAGCTGAAAAGTGAAAAAATGTCATACATTGTCTAGGCTAGCTAGGATGTCAAACCTATTTCTTGCCAGAAAATCTATGTACATACTTGAGGATGTGATAATGCCACAGATGGATGTCAACGCCAAGGGGCTGCCGCTGAGCGAACGAATCAATATGAAGTTGCAGTTAGATTTCTACCTCAAGCCAACCTTGATGATTATCTTTTTTTTATGATAGATTGATCTTGATTTTTCATCTCCATGGAACTCAACTCTGCATCCTTGGGTTGACTCAGTTTTCTTAATTTTGGTTGGAAAAAATATACATACATAAATCTTTCTTGAAAAAGACGTATACATAGTATGACTGATCTTTTTGAGATCTTGAGAGCTCTAAGTTGTTGTATTTTCGGCCCGATCCAAATATTTCACATGTCATGCAAAGTACAATATGGACGGTAACGTGCTGGGAGCGAATATGTGAAATCTTTTTTTTTTGAAACGTGTGTACGTGAAAATTGGTTACCAAAAAGTGCGCGGAACGCAAAAGTAATATGCTCCTTAAATCGTAGCCATATATTTTAGATCTAACGCTTGTAAATAATTAAGATGATATGGTTTAACTGATGTCTCGAAAAACTAACTTATTTTGCTTTTAGTATATAATAGATATTTTTTTGACAAACAGACAACTTTAGTGTACAGGCAATACTATCTTACATAGATATCTGATGTATCAAACATGAAAGATATCCAACTCCTAGTCGCTCTTTCAGATTATTTGAACAACTCCTAATTGATGTTTGACATGATGACTCGATTTCGATTCTTCAAACATGTTGTACAAAAAGATGATTAAAATAAGTTAAATGGATGCGATATCAGCCATTGATTGAAATATAAACATATTTTCTAACAACTGACGAAACCGCTAGCATTTTATAGCCGATTGTAGAAGAGAAACTCATTACAAATCCATCGACGTGATTTAGCAACCCATCACCGAGAAATTACACAGCCAGATTCGTGATGTGAAAGTTTAGACTCATCACGTGATGACGTGACGCGCCGATGACGCTTCCTCGAAAAAATAATATAAGTCTCCCTCGGTTTATCGTGTGTGCGTATTCGCGTGGTATAGTTGGTCAAAGGAGTCCGCGTGCGTGAGAAATTTCTCACTCCGACAAGGAAATGGATGACTTGGTTTCCGACAGGTTGAGGTTTAAGGTCGTCGACGACCTCGCGTCGTTGTACATCTACGCCGAAATCACAGCGACACCTAGCTCGATCCGGTCGATCGACGATTGACTGTGCATTATCGCGTTATACTGGACATGTGGTCGGAGCCGGACCACGTACAGGTCTTGATCTACTCTACCTGCCTAGGTTACGCGTACGTGATGTGATGGTAACATGCCCCCAATTAAGCACCAACCGCTTTCATAATTTAATTCACAAAAGACCGTGCTCCTGTGTTACACTGTTCAGACAAAATTGACACCTTGTCGACGATGAGAAATGATGCCTTGTAAACTGATTCTATACTATTCAACTGGCTTCTTAGTGAACTGTTATGATTAAGCCGTGAGTATGATATGATTAAGCCGATCAATGTGCACGTTTCGAGTGTGAACGCGGAGCGACGACCAATTTTTCTAGATAGATGAAGGGGTCGACTTATAAAAGAGCGATGAAGCATCTCCGTCATCTTCCTCTACTTGGTGAGGTGACATCACATTCTCCATCATCTTGTATATATCCTCTCCTAGTACCCATGACTACGTGTGAATTACAGCTTAAAGGGTGGACGAACTAAAGAAAATTGTTGCAAATACTAGACATATAAGGTGTCTAGACTGTAAACATCAACAATAACATGTTGTCTTCCACCTTACCTGATTTCCTTTTGTTAGCATTTCATACAAATTTATGATTGTGATCTACGCAATTTGATATCTTCAGGAGGGGTTCCCTGCCATCATTTCTCGGGTTAAGTAAATATGTCCTCGCATCATGAAACAACGACATTAACCAACTTATCCCTTGTTTAAAAGGGTCTATATCATTTGAGGTTATCGTGTGTGTCCGTTATGTTTGATCATAAAAATAAACACATTCAAAATATTACTAACAAGTGAGTGAATTATTAGAACTCACCCTTAGTTTGGGGTATGCACCACTAGGGGCACCACAAAGAGCGATTTTCAACGTATAACCTTCTCCTAAGGTCCCCACCTCATATATCTTTCACGGTGACAACTTTTCCTAATTTTAAATTTTGTCATAAAAAACAATAAAAATACATGTGTAAGTTCTTGTCGTGATCAACATAAAACAAGCAACCATATTTCAGTCATAAAATGAGCTCATCAACATCTCAATCATCAAAAGTTGTGCCTTCTTTTCGAATCCATCCACGCGCCGAAAGCACTCTTGTCGGGATCGACATCCAGGTGTTCAATTGCTTTCGCCCTTCATTTTAGGCATGCACACGTAAATGGACATTTCCTTGGTAGAACTGAGTCCGATTATTGTCCTCACCCCGGATGTCTTTCATGGTAACAGTCTGTCATAACTTCTAGTCCCGTCCATCGAAATAATCGTAATACGTGTACAATGTTTCGTCACCGTCGTGAGTACCACGTCACAAGCGTTATTTAGATCCGTAAATTCCGCTCGGCGGTACCTCTAAAATAAAAATGTATGTTTTCCTTTCGCATCCGTCCATTCGCCGAAAGAACACTCGCCAGATCACCATCCGCGTGTACCGTCGGTTGCGAGCCAACGTATATAGGAACTAAACTTTTTATGAGAGAACAATTACTGGCAAAATACTTCACAAATTCACACACTGAACAATATCAAGAATCACCTAAAATCTTGTTTTAAAACAAAGAAAAACACATATAAATCTGATTTTTCTTTTAAAAAAAAAGAAACTGGCCTTCCCCTCTTCCTGCTCCCATGTGCTCGAAACGTCCCCCACCTAGTTCGTGGCACCTTTAAATAACCGGCGCCCACTCTCTTCCCTTCCCCACCACCGCTTCCCTCCCCAAAACGCCAAAACCCAAACCCCACTCCGCCAGCCACCGAGGAGGAGAAGAAGCGGCGCAGCAATGCTGGTGGTTGCGATCCCGGCGCTCTGGAGCACCGTCCACGGCTGGTTCACCCCGGCCGTGCTCTTCCTCGTGCTCAACATCGTCATCGGCACCATCGCCGTCACGTCCAAGGTTGCGTCGGCGTCAGCGGCGGCGGCGGCGGGGAGCGGCGGGGAGGGGGAAGCTGCGGATACGGCCGAGGCAGGGGCTGGCGGTGGCGGCGAGAGGAGGAGCCTGGCCCGCGTGCCGTCGATGGCGCTCGACCGGCTCCGCTCCTTCAGGCTCTCCCGCCAGGCCGCCCCCGCCCCTGAGCCCGCCGTGACCGGACTTGTGGATCTGGGCTCCGACGAGCTGCCGCTGCCGCCTCTCGAGGCGGAGGCGGAGTACCGGAGCAAGCAGGAGCACGCGCACGCGCACATCGAGAGGAGCGTGTCGGAGGCGGCGGCGGAGCCCGAACTGCCGCGGCTTCCCGCGCGGCTGCGCAAGTCGGCCAGCGACAAGTCGGCGTTCGCGCACTTCGTGGCCGAGGAGGAGGATGCCGAGGCGGTGGAGGCGCGCAGGCCCGCGACGACGAGGGACGGCGCGCGCCGCCGACGCGCCGCCCCCCTCGTGGCGGAAGACCCGGAGCCCGTGGCGGAGGAGGAGGCCGGTGACGAGGTGGACGCCCGCGCGGACGAGTTCATCAACAAGTTCCACCACCAGCTCAAGCTGCAGCGCATCGACTCCTTCGCGCGCTACCGGGATAATCTCCGCCGCGGCCAGGCCACCGTCCAGCAATAGAGAGCGAATCCGAAGAAAAGCGGGGAGGAAGAGGATGAGGAGACGGTAGTTTCTTGCTTCCTCAGTTCCTTGCTCCCCCGCTTCTGTTTTGGTTTCTTCCTTCTCCTGGATGATGCTAGTAACATAAGATTCTAGTTTTGGATAAAAGCTTCGTCGAAATGTGGTAACTGGTACCACCAACATAATCCTGTGATGTGAATTGCAACCTTGCCAAGGCGCTGGCCGCTGGGGAGAAGAATTGGTAGTTAAGCCTATGTAGTAAATGTCTTGCCCTGTTCTTCATTCTAGTTAGTTCTGCATTCTGCAACCCTGCGCTAGTAACCGATTCTAGGTTTGGATAAAAGCCCTGTTGAAATGTGGTGCCACCCACCACCATAATCCTGTGATGTGAATTGCATCTTGCCAAGGGAGGGTACTTCAGCTTTGGGTACATTTCTTGCCCTGTTCTTACACATTGTAGTTCAGTTTTCTGCAACCGTGACCAGTGAGACCAAGCTCTTGAGCGTAACATGAATCCACACGATTGGGTGGCTGTCATTAGTTAGTAATGACACTTCTCTGTACGCTGCAAAATCACCACCGAATTCCTCCTTTCTTCCACGCGTACGTGCGGCGTGCCATTGATCTCACAAACTTTCTGCAGGTTACTGGTACTCTTGTTTAGGTTGCTGGTACTCTTGTTTAGGTTGCTGACACTCTTGTCTAATGTTTAGGTTGCTGTCATTAGTCAAGCATTATGGGTTTCGTGAAAAAGTTTTTTCTTGATTTTTAGTACCCCGTACTACATCATTCTATATGATCCCTCTAGAAGGTACGGACATGGTTAACTCGCTCACACAGAGAGTAGTAGTCTAGTAGAGCCATCACTAGCAGCTGCTTGTCGTCAGTCAGCCGCACTTGACGGAGCTGGAGAGCTGTCTGTCACCTGCAAGCTGCAACGACCGGTCTACCCTACTACGCGGCCGTCGTCGTGTTCGGTCGCTTTCTCTGTATTCAACTCGCCTTCGCCTCGACGGTCCACATGGTGACACTTGAGCTTAATATATACTGTCCACTGGTGACACCTGCTGCGTGGTTACGCTTAGCTTAATGCGAGCTTAGGGCATCCACTATGTAGTCCATAAGGTTATTCATAAGCAAAAAAAATACCCCTTATGGACAACTATATACATAGTGACACCTATCCATAAGGTTGTACATAAACAAAAAACTTATGGGTTGTCCAAGACATCCATAAAGAATAAAATAATATTACTTTTACCCATAGAGTATACACAACAATTAAATTTGGCAACTTAAGGTGAATTTGACAATATAGTATACATATTTTTCCTGATTCGTGGGACCCAATTTAAGGTGAAGTTTGTCAACATACATAGTAGAGAAATCTATATGTCACAAGTATGTTCAGTGAGACCCATCTTAAGGTGAAGTTGTCCATATACATAGGTGATGCCCTAGTATACCGTCCACTGGTGACACCTGCTGCGTGGTTACGCTTAGCTTAATGCGGTTCCGGTCGGCGTCTAACCGATGCGTATCGCAGCTGGTGTAAATACAGTTAGGTGGCGCTAACTGCTAATACTGACTGGAATATCTATACGTGTGGCTTTGGTAGCTTGGTTAGTGGCTGCTGGTGGGAGCAAACGGACCCCGTCCCTCGATGAGTCGATGTGATATTGACAGCATCCAGCTGCGTCGCTGCAATGCTGCTGCTCGGAACTAATAGCAACACAAATTTGCTGGGGAAAAAGGTGCATCCTGAATGTAGCCGAGTGCGCCACCGTCCATATGGAACTCCGAAGTTGATTTCATCACGAGATGAGAACGGTCATACTCATCACATTGCTATGACTCTGGTTAGAGCATCACTAGCAGTACTCTTAAAAGCGGAATAAAGGTTGAGAAATGACAGGAATAAGGCTTAGAAACTGAGTGCGTAGATCAATACCCTCAAACCCAACCCTTATAACAGAGTATTCCATTTTAAGGGTTGGGTTTAAGAGCACTGCTAGACGCCGCAACCCTAACCCTTAAAACCACCATATATGTTTCCTCTCAATTTTCATAAAACAATAATATTTTAAACATACAATAATCATTCTAATTATTATTACAACACCAAATAATAGTTTCAAACACATAATAATCATTCAACTTATTACAACAAGGGCTGTTTGAAATTACAACAATTGTTCGAATCAAATAGAACATGAAAAAATAAACACAATGGTAGATTAATGGCGACGCTCATCTAGCTGCCAATGGTGCTCGATAAGATCCTTCTGTAGCTGGCAATGAGTGTTGGCACTCTCAATCTATCAATGTGTTTGCAGAAAAGCTTGTAGGCGATTTGGGTTCCTTTTTGGTTGCACTCGGGTTCCAACATTGTCATAGAAACAAGGCAAATTCAAACCCCTCTCATCCTCAAGTATCATGTTGTGTAGAATCACACAACATTTCACAATGTTCACAAGGGTTTTTTGTCCCAAAACCGAGCTGGACCCCAAACTATGGCAAACCTTGCTTGCAAAACACCGAAAACTCTCTCAATGTCCTTGCGGGTTGACTCTTGTGCCTTGGTAAAATTAGCCTCTTTTCTGGTTAAGGACACTCCATTTTTCTCCTTAATGGACTTTTTTTTTAGAAACACAGTACAACGCAAGCGCTCATATACACGCGCACACACTCACCCCTATGAACGCACACACGCACACCCTACCCCTATGAGCACCTCCGAGAGACTGAGCCGGCGGGTCTTGAGATTGACGAAGTCACCACAGGCGCCTCGCTGTCGACGGGAACGTCGCCTCCCACTGAAAGAATATTCCGCCTAAATGAGAAACACCAGCGTCAAACCTGGGGTTTGAACTCTGGTGGGCTGGGGATACAACCATCCTCCTAACCATCTTGCCACAGCCAAGTTCTCTCTCCTTAATGGACTTGACTAGAGTTGCCCACTCAGGATAAATGCCATCTCAGTGAGATAGTATCCCATAGAGTACTCATTGTCCATTACTTTGAAGTTGCAAGGTGGAGCATCTCCAGAAACTATTCTAGAAAATAAAGGGGGTTTTGCTAACACAAGCACATTGATGTCATTGAGTGTTCCCGGTAAACCAAAAAATGCATGCCAAATCCACAAGTCCTCCGATGCTACGGCCTCAAGAACAATGGTAGGATCATGACTTTTACCACAATACATACGATGTCATGCTTTCGGACAATTTTTTCATGTCCAATGCATGCAATCAAGACTACCAAGCATGCCCGGCCATCCCCTTTTTTATTCATCTCCATCAACCTCTTGGTATCTTGCTCATTCGGTGCTCGGAGACACCAATCACCATATAAACGGATGATCATTTTGGCAAACCTACGGACGGACTCCGTGGTTGTATCTTGGCCAATGCGAAGATACTCATCCGTATAGTCCGCGGGCACGCCATATGCGATCACTCGCATTGTAGCCGATATCTTTTGGTATGCACTAAATCCCATGGTGCCGGCGGCATTTCTACGCCGCTTGAAATACTCGGAGTTGGCCTCACAATCCGTAATAATTTTCACAAACAAACTACGGCGCATTCGGTACCTTCTCCGGAAGAGGCGAGGTGGGTATGTCGGTACCTCAGCGAAGTAGTCTTGCATAAGTTGTTCGTGCCCGAGACCGTGGTTCCTGTGGATGCAAACGCGACCCATCTGAGACCCCCTTCTCTGATCGAGCAGCTTCGCTCGGTCCTCTAGCTCTTGCACGGCGAGGACGACGACCATCATCTCCTCATCGTCGTCTTGAAGCAAATCATCGACGTAAAAAACAGTTATTTTTAAGGGTTGACCTTTTTAAGGGTACTGCTAGGGATGCTATTACACAGTGGAGTTGCGCCAAGCTCAGCTGGGCGGGAGTGTACTTGTACTCCCTCTATTTATAGACAAGCGGAAGTCATCTAATTTTAAATAATAAAAGTAGGTGCAATGCTTAAACTTTAAGTAATAAAAGTTTTTTATCTAAAAAATCTAATTTTAAATGGAGTGAGTACAAAGTACATTGTAGTGAAAAAACATGTCACACCTTCATTTGGGGTACAATCTAAAGACGTCCTTAACTTCAGTTTCTGCATTCTTTTCATGTTCTATAATTTCCTATAAAATTCGTACAATCTAAAGATGTCCTTAACTTCAGTCTCTGCATTCTTTTCATGTTCTATAATTAGCATTTTTCTCTAAAACTCTGCATGTTCAGTCACCAGGACTACATACAGTTGTACTTTGGATGGTTGTATGTATGTGTCGCGCTAGGTACTCCTATGCTGTTTCCCTACATAGCCAATGTGTGGTGCACATGCGAGTCATACACATCGGATGCCCTGGGCGCCACAAAACCAAATGGGATGAATAATGTCTTCGTCTTTTTTGACTAACCCATGGTGCTTTCTAGCCAAAGTTTTGCGGCCGGGTGCTGGTGATTGATTGGGTCGACTCTCTCAGAAAGTGTATTATGCTCCCAAGCAACAATGAAACTGGTCTTTATAAAAAATCAAAACAATATCTACAAGTTTCCAAAAATGTGAAAACAATCCTGGAGGTACCCAATGATGTATCCCATAAGCATGTGAGAAACAAAGTTTAGACTCTTTGTTTTCCGCGCTACATAAAAATGATAAAATCTGATTAATTTAGATATTTGAAAATATTCATATTGGGATACACACATTTACATTTTTGTAGCCAATAATACAAAGAATTTGAAGTTCATATTTTACGCGTTTGTGGAATACACCATAGCTAATGTATAGGATTTCTTTCAATAGATTTTACAGCTTATAAATTACTTTCTGATTTTTTTTAAAGGACTAGGATCAATGGAGCTCAGGGGTATGAAATCTTCTAGCTAGGATTGGAAGATTGTAAGAGGTGAATACTTGAACACCAATCACAGCTGGAGGATAAACACGTTGCTTTCCAAATTATATGCATGTTCATCATCATGTTCTAGTCCCCTGATTTCCCCCCTCTTAGTTTGGACAGTTTAACCCAATATAGATTACTCAAAATACTAAGGCCTCCTTTGATTCGTAGGATTTGTAAAGAAAATTTGTAGGATTTGGACCCTATGAACTTTTTGCCACTGAATGTGTTTGATTCATACGAATGTAACCTGCAGGATTTATTCCCATAGGAACTTAGTAGTGTATTTTTACAAGAAAACAAACATGAGCTCAACCTCATGAAAAAAATATCACATGTCTGACTCCTATGTCCATAGACTAGGACGACTCAATCCTACCAATCCATGTTCGTTTAGTTTTCCTGCCATGCGAATAAAAAAGGCCTAAAGGATAACTGTCGTGGTGGTGTCACGGCAGATGCCATAGGATGGCTAATGTGTGGGGCCGATGGACGTTGGTGGATTCGGGGAGGGATAGCGAGCTGAACAAACACGAACAGGAACAAGAAACAAGATCAAAGTGCAAGGAGGAAGATCTAACAAACACGAACAAATGCACGAAGGCACACAACACACACACGATATACCCAGGTTCAGGGCCCTCGTGAGGAGGTAACACCCCTACTCCTGCCTTTCCTCTCTATATAACAATGGTACAAGAGCTACAACTTGCTGCTAGATCTCTCAAAGGGAGGAGCACAAAGAACTAGATGAACTCAAGGTGTGAAGGAGTAAATGCTCTAAGAGTAAATGTGACTATAGCTTTGGCTCTCAAGTTGGTCTCTCCTTCACAGAGGCAGTTATGGCGCCTTTTATAGAGTTCCGGCCAGGAGGGCTGGAAACCCTAAATCGGCTTGGCCCCACCGGACAGGCCTAACCGGCATGTCGTCACCGGCTAGCGTGAGCTAGTCGCCGCGCTATCCGGCATAGCCCCTGCGTCATCATCTCGATAAGGACAGCAGGCGCCGTCCTGAACCATCATTGTCCCCCTGCCAGAGACAAGACATGTCTTGGCCCATCCCGGATAGCCTTTTCCGGATTGCCGGGCTAGGCATGTCAGGTCTTGTCGTACCGTGGTCGTACCGGCTGACGTGCTCCCGTGTCAGGCGGGAGGTGACCATACTTCCGTGTCAGGCGGGAGGTGACCATGCTTCCGTGTCAGGCGGAATGGTACTTCCCCCCGCAACAGACGGGAAAGCCTGCTATAGACCGTTGACGACCTACCGGGAGCCCTCACGCCGGCTACCTCCTCGCTTGCCACTGTGAGCCTCCCCTACATAAGATCAAGACCGAGACAAACACTCCGGTTAGCACTTACCCGGACCATCTATCCGGTAAAACCGAGTACACCTCCTTCCGGGAGTCTTCCCGGAGCCCGAGATCCGGGATCCTTTCCGGAAGCGTCCGAGCTCGTCCCAGGATGAGTATCTCTAGGCCTAGCCTCCCGAAGATGTCTTAGCCTATCAGCAAAGACATCTTCGAGAAGCTAGTTCTTAGAGGAACCACCCGCTTATGCTTGTGCTGCGATTGTGAAGGCCGGGGGTGTCTATTTATAGCTGCCAGAGCTGACCCTTGCGCCTGCCAGGAGGCACTTTGCCCTCTACCAGTGTTCAAGGGTCAAGTTGCCCTTCCAGCACACCAGGAGGTGTCCCTTGCTATCGTCAAAGTTCAGGTACTGTAGGCACCTTACTGAATTATACCGGGATCTGCCCCTACCCGGGGGGCAGCCCCCCGACACTAGTCCCCGAAGCTGGTGCTGCACAGCGACCCCGGATGATGTGCGGGATCAGGTTTAAACACCAACTATCTTCCGAGAACACATGACATCAGCCTCCGTTTTCTCGCCGAGATTGATTTCTCCCGAGACCTCCTTACCGAGACTGTTTTAACCGGGAGACGAAGCCTGCCACCGGATACTCCAGTCTTAGCAAACCTCGACCGTTGGCTTCGCGCCGAACTCGAGATTACGAGCCGGGCCCCACACGACGTCCCGTCCGAGCAGAAATGCACTCGAGTGCTTCTGCACGAGCACGCTGTCGCTTGGGTTCCCGCGCCGGGAGCCGCAGCCGATCTGAAGCCCAACCGTTGGGGCCGTGTGACCCTCGGTGTGGCTGGATCAGGCGTTCCGGCTAGCGCCACGTGGCGCGTTGCGCAAAACAGATCCCACCCACGATCGTGGAGATCGTGAGCGGGAAAACTGGGAACCGCTCCGGAATCCCCCCATAAATAGGGGACCGGAACGGTCTCCTCTCCTCCTTCCTCTTCCTTGCTTCTCCTCCACCATTGTCTCGAGCGCATCGCCGCCGTCGCATTCGTCGCCCGAACGACGCCGCCCTCGCCGTTCTCCGGAGCCCGAACGCCGTCGTTCATCTCGCACGCCACCGACCTCCTCTTCTCCGGTGAGTCGCTCTCTCCGTCTCGATGCTCTCCTTTAGCAGAATAACCGCTCGCCTCCGGCCGTGCCCTAACACATGCGCGGTTGAGCCGCCGCCGGTGAGCACGACTTGAGTGG
This sequence comes from Poa annua, assembly GCA_026929855.1. NCBI lineage: Eukaryota > Viridiplantae > Streptophyta > Magnoliopsida > Poales > Poaceae > Poa > Poa annua. The sequence continues at coordinate 89,610,834 of CM049430.1, forward strand.
CGCGCGCGAGGTGTACGGCGGTGACGCACCGTTGCGGTAGGATGCAGATCTTTTGCTCGCATTGCGTCTCGCCCGAGTCTAGCCTGAGCCTATTTTCCTCCTTTTTGTTTTGATTTTCTAGCACACGGTAGATCTTATTTGCCAGGAACCCGGTAGTGTTTAGCAGTTTGCGATCCGGCATCTTAGCTCTAGATTCCACCGAATAACAGATCAGTAGGCTCCAATCTTAGCGAAATTTTCAGGACTCGGAGACCGAGTCCCCGAGATCCTCCCAACCGGGTAGCTTGTTTCAAAATTCGCTCCATAATCACTAATCCCCGAGATTGGTGCTTAGTGCTCTAGATTCCACCGAATAGCAGATCACTAGGCTCCAATCTTAGCGAAATTTTCAGGACTCGGAGACCGAGTCCCCGAGATCCTCCCAACCGGGTAGCCTTTTATGCACTAGAGATCCCGGACTCTGCTGATTTCCTTACATTTTTTCCCAGGCTGATTCCTCCTTCTTCGTCTTGATTTCAGGAGTGCAGAAAGAAACGCTGCAGCATCTTCAACCGAGTTCTTGCTGACCTCGGTCAGTCCAAGAAGTGCGAGGGGCGCCTCCGGGAGGAGCGAGACGCCGCGCGCAAGGTCTCGGTAGACCAGAAGGCCGCACTTGCCACCGCGCAAGCCGAGATCGCGCGACTCAACGACGAGCTCGAAAAAGTCAAGGCTACTGCGACCGAGATGAAGACGCGCTTCATCGAGGCGACAAAGAAGCAAAAGGAAACCTTGGACCAGTCTGAGGAGCGTGCGCATCTTGCCGAGACTGAGCTGGCTCTCCTCTGGTCACGGTCCGATACTTGGCTCTCCGAGCTCACTGTACTGAACCGGGATCTTAACAGTAAGTGGACCGATATCCCTCTTCTCTTGTTGCTTTCTCTCTTTGCTGTTGCTTTTCTTATGACCTAGCCGTTTGACAGCTCTTCTTTTTAAAGGGGAATTCGAGCACTCCCGGGAGGCTGCTGTTCTTGCCGTTGCTGCTGCTCGGGAGAAACGCGCCGGGAAGGGCCCTGTCTCGGATGCCTGGGATATCGAGGATCACCTCACCGCCCTGAAGGCCCGGATAGTGCCTCTCCGGTCTATCGGGACGGAGCTGCTTAGCGCTGCGGTCCACGTCCACGACGCACTGTGGCCGAGTATCCGCGCGACGCTTTCAGTTGCCGAGCTCGCGAGCGCACTCCGGTGTGCCGGGAGGCGCCTTCACGCCTGGAAGCGTTCCGGTGCGCGGGCTGGTGCCGACCAGGTCTTGACCCAAGTACTTAGCTGGTACGAAGGTCTTGATCTGGAGGCGATCCAGCACCTGCGGACGATCTCGCCGTGGCTGAGCGATCCGGCTAAGATCCAGCGGCGACAAGAGGTGGCGCACCGCATCGCCTCGTGGTCCAGCATCCGCGCCTTCACCGCCAGCGTCCTTCCTTCCGACTGCGAATCTGACTATGAGGATGACGAAAAAACCGGCGCGACCGGCGACGCGGATGACGAGGGCCCGGAAGAAGATGACGCTGCCTCCGGTGCCGCGCCCGAGAGCGTGATTCCGCGGGATGCTACGTCTTCGCCGAGACCCGAGGCCTTCCAGACCGAGGTGCACCCCGACTTCCCGAGTACCGCCGCCGGAACTGAAGCCGAAGCTGCTCCTGCGGCGTCTCCCGAGACCGTTGCTGCTGCTGATGCCACCGGGACTGCTGCTCCTGCTGCTGCTGCTCCCGAGGTTGCTGCTCCTGCTGATGTCCTGGTCGAGAAGCCGACATCTCCTATCGCTTAGAAATATTTAAGAGTAGGTCTGTTAAATCCCCGGGATGCCGGGTACAAGATGTAACATACACTTATATTATTTTCGTTTCGTACTGAGCTACCTATCCGAACAACTTATGTCAATTTATTCTGTTATGAGTTCCCGAATTGCCTTTCATGTTTACTGTACTTAGGTAATTTCTGCTCTTGTCTACCATTTCGGCGTTCGACAGTCGAGTCACAAAACTCCACATACGGCATACATTACTCAAAACAATCCGAGTTCCGGCTAACCGAATTCCCGACATAAAAAATAATTGAGTTAGTAAAAAATAGGTATGCCGGATAAGTTCCTGCTCCGAGTCCCCGAGACCATTTTCGTGTTTCCCACCTTCCCTCTCTTAGCTCTTGACTACCATTTCGGCGTGCGTCAGTCGAGTCACAAGATGATTTCACATGACATACATTACTTTGACTTTGAGAATCGAACTCGGAACTTTCCCGGCATACAAATAACATAAAAGACAGCAACCCGGCAGTCCCCGGGTTCCTTCCCGAGATGCCTGTATAAAACAATCAAATGAACTTGACAAAAAATAAAAACAAGACATGCACATAACCAGGCAGTCCCCGGGTTCCTCCCGGGGTGCCTTACTTTCATTAATACTAAGAACTGAGATACAACATACACTGAGCCCTTTACGTGTAAAAGGGGCGAAGTAGTGCTACATTCCATGGACGCTTGGTTTCCTCACCGGATTTGTCCATTACACCTTTCCTAGCCTCCTGTGCATCTACAAGGTAATAAGAATCATTGTGCAATGCCATGCTTATCACAAAAGGTCCCTCCCATGGAGGTGACAATTTATGCATTCCAGCCGTGCGTTGGATGAGCCTCAGCACCAGATCCCCTTCCCGGAACACCCTCGGGTGCACTTTCCGGCTATGATAGCGACGGAGATTCTGTTGATAAATTGCAGACCGAGATAGTGCCAATTCTCTTGCCTCTTCGAGTAAATCTACATCATCTTCTCGGGCCTCCTTTGCCTCCGTCTCGGTGAACATTGTCACTCTCGGGGAATCATATTGTATGTCAGTCGGGAGTACTACCTCAGCACCGTATACCATGAAGAATGGCGTGTACCCGGTGGATCTATTCGGTGTAGTCCGGAGACCCCATAACACCGCCGGTAACTCCTCTATACAGCATCCCGGAGTCCTCAACAGTGGTTCGATCAAACGAGCTTTGATGCCGGCTAAGACTAAGGCATTCGCTCTTTTGACTTGCCCATTTGCTTCCGGGTGTGCAACTGATGCTACATCCAGCCGGATTCCCTTCTCAGCACAAAATCGAGCGAATTCCCCCACAGCAAAGTTGGTGCCATTGTCCGTGATAATGCTGTGCGGGTATCCGTATCTCAAGATGATGTCTTTCAGGAATTGCACAGCGGTGTGTCCATCACACTTCCGATTGGCTTGACTTCTATCCACTTGGTGAACTTGTCCACCATCACCAGTATATGTGTCATATTGCCTCTTGCCGGCTTGAACTGCCCGACCATATCCAAACACCATACTGCGAATGGCCAAGTGATAGGGATGGTCTTCAGTGCTGACGCCGGCATATGTATCCGGTGAGCAAACCTCTGGCATCCTCCGCACTTCCGGACAATATCTTCTGCTTGCTGCAGCGCAGTGGGCCAGTAGAACCCATGCCGGAACACTTTCGCCACCAGGGCCCGGGATGATGCATGATGTCCACATTCCCCCTGATGTATTTCCAAGAGCATCTCTTGTCCTTCTGCCGGTTCTACACATCTCTGGAGTACCTCAGTGACACTCCTCTTGTATAACTCTTGATTGATGACGGTTTATGCTTTTGACCTTCGCATCATCTGCCGGGCTTCCACTTCATTTTCCGGGAGGGTCCCTTCCAAGATATAAGCCATAATGGGCTGTGCCCATCCCGGGACAGGTCGAACCGGGAACACGGGAGCGTCTACGTCCATTGGCTCTGTCGACATCACCTCCATCATCATCTTTCTTTGCCTCTCTGAGCACTGTGATGCAGTCCCCGGGTTTGATGTAATGCTTCCGACATCTACTTCCATGGGTACTGCATCTGCACCGGGTTCCTTGGGGATGAAGATAGAATCCGATTCGGGTGAGGGTTGAATAGATGGCTTCCTCAAATGCTCCAGAGCTATCCCGGGTAGGATGGCATCCCGAGACGATCCTAGCTTGGACAATACATCCGCTGCCTCGTTTTCTCCTCTGGGTATATGCTTGAACTCGCATCCTTCAAAAAATCCGGATATTTTCTGCACATGAAACCTGTATAAGGCCATGTTTGCATCGAGGGCATCCCAATTCCCCGACACCTGTTGCACTACGAGGTCGGAGTCACCGAAACACTCTATCCGGCGGATGCCGATCTCCTTGGCGACGTTCAGTCCATGAACCAAGGCCTCATATTCTGCGACATTGTTGGATGCCCGAAAATGAATTTGCAGCACATACTTCAGTACATCTTGTTTTGGGGAAGTGAGGACCACTCCGGCACCCAATCCGATCTTAGCCTTTGAGCCATCAAAATGCATCCTCCAGAAATTGTAATCTGGCATCGGAGGTTCATACTGCATCTCGGCCCAGTCCACCAAAAAGTCCGGCAGCGCCTGCGACTTGATGGCATCTCGTCTCTCATATGCCGGAGCGTATGGAGACAACTGGATGGCCCATTTGGCTACCCGGCCGCTAGCGTCCTTGCAACCGATTATCTCGGCCAGAGGAGCTTCGCATACCACTGTGATCGGGTGTTCCTGAAAGTAGTGCTTGAGCTTGGTCACTGCCATGTACACCCCATACGCCATTTTCTGGTAGTGCGGGTAGTTCTGCTTGGATTCCGAGATCACCTCACTGAGGTAATACACCGGCCTCTGTATCAGCTTGCCCCCTTCTTCCCTTTCTACCACCATTGCCACACTGACTACTCGGTTGGTTGCGGCAATATACAGCAGCATAGGTTCCTTGGGTAATGGGGATGCCAACACGGGTGCTGTTGAGAGCATTCTCTTCAAATCGTTGAACGGCGTGTCAGCCTGCGGGGTCCAAACAAATGTCTTGCTCTTCTTCATCAGTTGGTACAGGGGCAAGGCCTTCTCCCCAAGTCGACTCACAAACCGACTTAGGGATGGAAGACACCCGGTAAACTTCTGCACATCCTTGAGACGCACAGGCAATTTCATGCTCTCGATAGCACGAATTTTACCCGGGTTGACCTCGATTCCCCGGCTTGAGATGAGAAAACCGAGTAACTTCCCTGCCGAAACACCAAATGTGCATTTATCCGGGTTCAATTTCATCCGGAACCTTCTTAAGTTTTTAAATGTTTCCCTCAGATCATCTATTAGTGAGGCTTTTTCTTTTGTTTTTATGACTATGTCATCGACATAAACCTCGGCATTTCGGCCTATCTGGTCATGTAAACATTTCTGCATGCACCTCTGGTATGTGGCACCAGCATTCCTCAAACCGAAAGTCATGACACGATAGCAATAAGCCCCATAAGGGGTAATAAAAGCAGTTTTCAATTGATCATCCGGATTCAAAGGTATCTGGTGAAAACCAGAATAGGCATCTAAAAAAGTCAAAAGTTCACTCCCGGCAGTGGAATCTATCACTTGATCTATCCGGGGTAATGGAAAGGGGTCCTTCGGGCATGCTTTGTTGAGGTTGGTGAAGTCGATGCACATGCGCCACACCTTAAGCAGGAGGGGATCATCCTTCTTCTTCTCTACCAGGACCGGATTCTATATCCAATCCGGGTGCAGCACTTCCATTATGAATCCAGCGGCCAGCAGTATAGCCAGATGCTCCATGACGGCAGCTCTTCTTTCATCCGAAAGGCGCCTAGTTGGTTGCTTCACCGGCTTCGCATCCGGTCTAACAAACAGAGAGTGCTCAGCCAACTCACTCGGGACGCCTTGCAGATCGTCACTTGATCACGCAAAAGCATCCCGATTCTCACGGAGGAAGTCGACGAGCTCGCCTTCCTATTTGCTGTCCAGGTTGCTGCCAATGATAACTTGGCGCTCGGGGTGGCTGGGGTCCACACCCACCTTCTTGGTCTCCTTGGGGGGCTGAAATGACGCACCCTGCTCCGGGTTCACCATCCCGGGCATTCCGAGTTGGGAGGTCTTGGCCATTGCCACCACCTGCTGGATTCTCTTCTTCTCTTCTGCGATCACCAGGGATTCAGCTAAGCATGACCCCGCCGAGGCACACTCCATGGAGCGTTTGTGGTCTCCCGAGATGGTGATTACGCCGTTAGGTCCCGGCATCTTCATCTTGAGGTAGCCCATGTGAGTTGAGATCATGAACTTGGACAGGGCTGGCCTGCCGATCAGTGCGTGATATGGGCTTTCGAGGTCCACGACCTCGAACTCCAAGCTCTCGGTTTGGCAGTTCTCCCGAGTTCCGAATAGCACCTCAACCCAGATTTTTCCCATGGGTGAGCAAGAGACTCCGGGCACAATGCCGTGGAAGGTTGTCTCGGTAGGCAGTAGGGTGTTCATGGACACTCCCAGCTTCAGCATCGTGTCCTTGTACATGATGTTAATGGCACTGCCATTGTCGATCAGAACCCGGCTGAAGCGGACGTTGAGGTTGGGTCTGACAAAAGTTGGGTCCACCATCAAAGCATAGGCCCCTGGTTTAGGCATAACCCTGGGGTGATCCTTCCGGCTCCATGTGATCTCCATCTCGGACCAGTGCAAGAACTTGGGCACCGCCGGGATCACAGCATTCACCTCCAGGGCACGCTGCCGCACACTCCTCCGGTCAGTAGGTTCGGTCACGAAGACCACATAGCTTTGATGTGCCTCCCTGTAGTTGCTCTGCTGCTGTCCGGCTTGGTTACTGGGGCCTGCACCGCTGTCGTTCCGGGTGTGCACTAGATTCACTGGCCGAGGTGGGGGTCCTCGCGGAGGCGGGTTAATTCGGACAGCGTTGGCCCCCGACGTCGGAGGAGGGGGTCTCGGGATATTGGGCCGAGATGCCGGAGCACTCTGCCGAATGGCTCCCGAGCTGCCTTCCTGCAACGTGCGCTGATACCAACTGCACTGCCGAGTAGAGTGGTTTGCGGGCTTGTTGGCCTCCAGAGTATGGTAGCAGCATGGCTTGTTCAGCATTTCCTCATATGTCAGGGGCTTCTTTTGTTCCACCCAGGTCTTTTGCACCTCCTGACTCTGACCCCAAGCCGGGCCACTTGTCTTTTGACGCTGGCTGTTGCCGGCATCCTCCTGCTCCCGGGTTACTGCTGCGACGTGTTGTGCGGCATGGTGATACTCGGGCTGATTTCTCTTCTGGCCAATATCTTGGCGATCATGGCTCCTGCTCGGTCCTGAACGCTGAGGTCCCGCATTCCTCCTGTTGGAGTCACCGACATCCACCAGGGGTTGCATGGGATCTCCAAGCGTGTAAGTATCGGCGATGCGCATGGTTTCTGCCAAGGTCGTTGGCATCTTTCTTTGCAACTTCTGCCACAGCATTGAGCCATGCCGGCATCCTTGTGCGAACCAGGAGATGGCCTGTGCCTCTACCACTCCTTCGCAAGAGTTGCGAATATTGCTCCACCGGGTAAGGTACTCCCGGTCGGTCTCGTTGCTCCTTTGCCTACAGATGGCGAGCTGTTGAGGCCTGTTAGGCCTTTTGTACGTGCTGGTGAAATTGCTGATGAATGCTTCCTCAAAGTCTAACCAGCAGTCTATGCTGCCAGCTCTCAGGTTGTTCAACCAGATCCGGGCAGGTCCTTCCAACATCTGCGGTACGTATCGTACCGCCCATCGTCTGTTTCCACCGGCTATACTTACTGCAGTTACATAGTCGGTTAGCCAGTCCTCCGGCTTCTTGCTGCCGTCATAGGTCTTGGCACCCCTGTTGAGCTGAAAGTTCCGAACAGGTGGTTCCCGCATGATCCGAGGTCCGAAGCAGGCAGGTCCCGGAGGTCCTTGCTCTTCCACCAACTCGGATTGGTGAATCCGGTCGAGCCGGAATCTGGCATCTACCGGGTTCAGCTGTCTGGTTCCTATCCGAGATCCCAAAGGGTTCTCGTCTGGCTGATACCCGAGCTGCTGCAGTCTCGAGTTGCCATCGTTGAGCCTGTTCTGCGCCGGGATCACGGCCTGCTGGGGAACAGAGGCGACCTCCCTCTGTGGATTTCCCTGAACATGAGGAGGGTTCCGGGGTGGATTACCACGGCCGACCGGGTTATTGTTTCCTACACCCAGGTTACCATCCTCACGGGTACTTTCCGCCTGCCCCGAGTTACGCTGTCCGGCTTGCCCGGCTTGCTGGATACCGGCGAAGGTCGGGTCATATGTTTGTAGCTGCTTGTTCTTCCCGGAACCTCGACTTCGGCTCCGGCTCCGGCTCTTGCTCTTGCTTCTGCTCGGATGCGGGGAAGAGGCCTCCCCGTCCGATTTCTGGCTATTGGGTCTTGCCGAGTGCACTTGAGATCCTGCCCCGGGGTTCTTCTTTTTGAAGGCCTGATTCTGACGGTTGGCCTCAATCACCAACTCGTTTACTCGCTCTTGCTGCTTGCGTAGGGCCTCACCGGATAACCCCACCAACTCGGCCATGGCGGCTTCGGCGGCCCTAAGAGTTTTCGCCGGTGAGCTGTATACCGGCTTCCCCGTTGAAATCCGACTTCCCGTGTGACTGGTAGTGGGTCCACCTGCCAACTCCTCATTCACCATTCTTCCTTTCTTGCGCAGATCCGCGATGCGCTTGTCCCGGGAGTCTATCTTAAGAAATCCGTGAGCTGCATTGTACTCCCGGAGGCTAGCATTGAGCTCGCGACGGATCTCGGCGATCTCCTGCGCTTCAGCGAGTAGCAACCTCCGCTGCTCCTCCAACTCAGCCGAAGTGGCCAGCGGCCATAGGTATAGTTAACTTGGCCACCAGGCCCGAGAGGGGATCCGGACGACGCCGCGGCTGGGACGGCTGTGGATCGCCATCCCGGGCCGCAGCTCTTTCCTGCGGGGGTTTGGCCAAACGGACGTGGCCGCTCCCGGTATCGCCGTCAGCGTCCTGGTACTCCTCCTCGGTTGCCCCGACCACCATTACGGCGACGGAACTCGGGGGGCGACCGGCACGCAGACCCCGAGCAGCGCAGAGCATTGGAGGGTCCTCAGCTTCCAGGACCACGTCCGGGTAGCTACAGATAACTTCGGTGGCGACATAGGTGGTGAAACCACCAAAGTCAATGAGGCACCCGTTCACCGGAAAGGGTCTGTTCCGGAAGAATCCTGTGTTGTCGCAGACGAAGTCCATCTCCCCCAGCCTTACGACCAGGCCAGAGAGAACCCGAACGTCGAAGTGAACAGGGGAGCCCGTCCGGATGTGTACACCAGCCAACGCCTCTTTCAGCCCCACGGTGGGCGCCAACTGTCGTGGTGGTGTCACGGCAGATGCCATAGGATGGCTAATGTATGGGGCCGATGGACGTTGGTGGATCCGGGGAGGGGTAGCGAGCTGAATAGCCCACGCGAGGAGGATCCCGGTATAACCGAGATCTCCCAGGAACAAGAAACAAGATCAAAGTGCAAGGGGGAAGATCTAACAAACACGAACAAATGCACGAAGGCACACAACACACACGCGATATACCCAGGTTCAGGGCCCTCGTGAGCAGGTAACACCCCTACTCCTGCCTTTCCTCTCTATATAACAATGGTACAAGAGCTACAACTTGCTGCTAGATCTCTCAAAGGGAGGAGCACAAAGAACTAGATGAACTCAAGGTGTGAAGGAGTAAATGCTCTAAGAGTAAATGTGACTATAGCTTTGGCTCTCAAGTTGGTCTCTCCTTCACAGAGGCAGTTATGGCGCCTTTTATAGAGTTCCGGCCAGGAGGGCTGGAAACCCTAAATCGGCTTGGCCCCACCGGACAGGCCTAACCGGCATGTCGTCACCGGCTAGCGTGAGCTAGTCGCCGCGCTATCCGGCATAGCCCCTGCGTCATCATCTCGATAAGGACAGCAGGCGCCGTCCTGAACCATCATTGTCCCCCTGCCAGAGACAAGACATGTCTTGGCCCATCCCGGATAGCCTTTTCCGGATTGCCGGGCTAGGCATGTCAGGTCTTGTCGTACCGTGGTCGTACCGGCTGACGCGCTCCCATGTCAGGCGGGAGGTGTCCATGCTTCTGTGTCAGGCGGGAGGTGACCATGCTTCCGTGTCAGGCGGAATGGTACTTCCCCCCGCAACAGACGGGAAAGCCTGCTATAGACCGTTGACGGCCTACCGGGAGCCCTCACGCCGGCTACCTCCTCGCTTGCCACTGTGAGCCTCCCCTACATAAGATCAAGACCGAGACAAACACTCCGGTTAGCACTTACCCGGACCATCTATCCGGTAAAACCGAGTACACCTCCTTCCGGGAGTCTTCCCGGAGCCCGAGATCCGGGATCCTTTCCGGAAGCGTCCGAGCTCGTCCCAGGATGAGTATCTCTAGGCCTAGCCTCCCGAAGATGTCTTAGCCTATCAGCAAAGACATCTTCGAGAAGCTAGTTCTTAGAGGAACCACCCGCTTATGCTTGTGCTGCGATTGTGAAGGCCGGGGGTGTCTATTTATAGCTGCCAGAGCTGACCCTTGCGCCTGCCAGGAGGCACTTTGCCCTCTACCAGTGTTCAAGGGTCAAGTTGCCCTTACAGCACACCAGGAGGTGTCCCTTGCTCTCGCCAAAGGTCAGATACTGTAGGCACCTTACTGAATTATACCGGGATCTGCCCCTACCCGGCGGGCAGCCCCCGACAATAACCATGTCGTGTTCCAAATTATACACATTTCATGGTTGGAAAACTTAAACTAATAGCGACTCCTCAGAAAACTACGATGAACAATGCTTTGCGCTTCTAAAAGAGTCAACCATGGAAGATACATGTGGAGGTAGTATATTTAGAACGGAGGGTACAAAAATAAAGCAAAATACCAAACCTAGTGACATGAAACTGAGGCAACGAGGTAGTATATTTAGAACGGAGTGTACAAAAATAAAGCAAAAGACCAAACCTAGTGACATTGAAACTGAGGCAACCCGATTTTGCCCAGATACCTCAACCACCACATGTGTTGTCCAAGTCTTTATACCACCAATGAAGAAATGAAAACAGCTGGAGCTGGCCATAGAACTTGGCGACACAGGCAGGTGCGATCAGCAACCGGAGATATCCAATTCGATATCCGACCTTCTCCTCTTTTAGATTGGACGCTTCGAGCTTCGGAGGAGAAAAACAGGGCAAGAGTCCAGGCAACAGCTGTGGTGGCTCTGCCGGAATTGGATAAACACGGCCACGGTGGCACAGGCCGCAGCACGTGCGGTGCGACACTACTGCCTCGGCGGGTTACAGCCGGGCCCCCCACCGGCCACCCCGCTGCCGCTAAGCAGGCGCTGGGGAGAGGGGAGTACTCTCTCGCTGGACCGATGGATGGGCACGTGCCGGACCAACTCCTCACGCTCTGTTTCCTCGGGCCGATAGAGGTTGCAGTACGCCCGGCCGTCGGAGCTAGCCAGAGGAGTGAAGATCTTGGCTGTGTACTGCAAATATTGTTATTTTTGCTTCTAGGATCGATGTCGATCACCTTTTGGCTGGCAAGTGGATGTCGAATCCAGAGAGTTAGGTGGAGCGGCCAGAAAATGAAGCTGATGGTTTTTTGAGTATCCGTGTGTCTAGTCTTTATCTATTCTCTATCTCTACTATATAATATGGATTAACGTGTCTGGTACATCGTGATACTTTTGCAGTTTAGTCCTTTAAAAATTATTTAATTAACCCGCACTTCAGGAAACCAGTCTCCGTCCACCTGAACCGGATAGAACAATATCAAATCTCCCCACGCTTCTCGTTCCCCTCGAGCCTCTCCGATTCGGCACCAGCACCTACGGCTAGGTTTCTCGCCGCCCTGTTAGCCAGGGGTCGGGGCCCTCCGCCCACGGCGGCGAATCAACCTCACCGTCGCGGAGGACGCGAAAAGGCCGAGTCCCGGAGCCCTCCGCCCACGGCGGCGAACGACGGGAGTGGAGAAATGCGACCCATGTTTGTTCCTCGTCGCCGTTGCGATGGGCCAATGGCGTCTGCGCCTGCGACGAGGCAGAACCCGCCCGCACCCGAGGAGGACGACGACATGCCGCGCTCGAAACCGCTGCGGTGCTGCCCCTGCCGACAACGGCATGTCTGCCACGGGGCGAAATCCGTCCCGCCGCGCGCTGCAGGGTGACGGCGAGAAAGACCCGTAGCCGCTCGGGTTTGCAGTTGCGCAGGAGGATTTGCCCATGATTCCTGCCGCCGGTGGAAGGATCCCGTCCCACATGTGTGCTTTGTCAGATGCCGCTGGCCTGCTCACCTTGCCTCTTCTCTACTTCATCCGCGGGTGCCGACATCCGGGAGGCAGACCACTGCTATCTGCCATCAGAGCACCGGTGAACTAACGGATCTCGCAGCGCAACGGCTAGTGCGAGATCGATGCTGGCCAGGCGGCCACCCCCGAGCTAAGGCACACTGCATTGGGCCCCGCCAGTGACCTCCCTGACGGCGACCTGCATAAGCAGTTAGCGGTGGAGGAAACGTGGTCCATGCAGCTCCAATAGATGACACACATCATGCGTGAATCCCTTCTCCAACAGATTTCACTTCTATACCTACATGCTGCAGTCTTTCCATGTTTGCCTGCTTAGGTAATGCTTATCCCTCCTTTTATATTTGAAGTCAAAACCATGATCCATTAATTCCATCTATTATGCTCATGAAGGTCTTGTATTACGAGTAGATAGGGCAAAAACATGGTATTTGGAGCAACGAATTTAAACTAGGTATCTGATGTACTGTATGAGCTGCATAGCCTTTTGGAGGCAAAAAATCTAATTTCATCTTATCATATTTCATATTTGCTTGATTTAGTGCCTCATATAGTCATATATGGTAGCTGCCGGCGCCCCATGCAGCGGCAGAACAAATTTTTGACTTAAATTTGTTTGCCCGTAACAACGCACGGGTATTTTGCTAGTACTGCTAATCCGTAGACATTGGTTGGTTTTTAGTAGTTAGAAATTACCGGGTTAATTGCACGGAACACTGTAAGTGTGTCGGACATTCAGATACTTGCTTGCAAACACCGTTGCTTATGGGCTATACAATGCCACAAAGTTGTTCAGACTGACCGACAACATCTCCACGGGCAATCGGCACGGGAAATTTTTGTGTCTGCTACATCCCAATAGCGCCCTCACCGGTGGTGTCCGACACATTAGGTGTGAAACCCACAACAACGTGCCCCTAACAGAAAAATATATTAAAGAATGCGAATTCAAACATAAGATTCAAAATTTCATTCATACTCAAGTGCCCCCCTAAAATATTGAAAAGTGAAGTAAGCCATGGACAGGAAACATGTCCCTGCATGGAAATGTTGAGAAGTTAACAAAGGCATGGACAACATGGACTGGAAACAAGTCCTTGATTGAAAAGTGAACTAATCCACTTACCATTTTTTTCTCGGGATGCTAGCTTCTGGGAGGAGGAAAACAAAGGTGGTTGGGGTGCCATTCTACGGAATGATGGGTAAGATCGATAACTGTAATATTGCTGAAATGGCTGAAACATTAGCTTGTCTTCAAAGTGTTAAAGCAGTCTTGCCATTCTTTGCTGGTAAAGTTCACTTTGAGAATGACTGCTCTCCTCTTATTTCGGAGCTCAAAGGAGAGGTACTAGCAAATCTGCGATAGCTGGTACTGTTTTGGACATTGTTTGTCTTCTAAATTCGATGCAAGAATTCAAGGTGTCCAAGATTAATCGTTCCGGCAACATTGTAGCGCATCACCTTGCTAGGCTGTGGCGTGCGGGTTTAGATGATGCTGTTTTGATTGATTCTGCGCCGCCCTGCGTAGTGAGCCTGATTGACTCGGATTGTAATGGTTTAAACGTTTCTTGAGTTATAAAACTGAAAATTCAAAAACAAATCTCAAAAAAGAAAAGAAAAGAAGGTGAAATTATGAGCTGTGCTACACCGCGGGCTTCCAAACTTCTTGCTCGAGTTCATGGGCTTTGGCCCCAATACATCTCGCAGGCCATTTTATGGGCCTTGAGATCTGGAACTCACGGCCCACGTAAATCCCCCACGAGCCGAAGTCAAGGATCGTCTGTGTCTCCACTCTCCAGCTCCAAAACCACACCAGTTCGTCGACTCACGGCGGAGACGAGACGACTAGGCGGCACGCGGCGGACTCCGACGAGCAGCCTCAGCTCAGATCCGACGAGATGGTAAGGCCGTAGACCCCAACGCTTCAGTTTTAGGGTTTCGCCAGGTACTTATCCGCCGTCGGTGATGGTTTTGTAGGCGGCGAAGGCGATCTCGAGCCCCGTGCCGGTGGAATGGTACCCGATGCTGGCCGTCGTCATGGTCTCCGTCGGCCTCATGCTAACAGCCTCCTTCTTCATGTGAGTCATCTGCCCCGTTCTCATATCTTCCCAGCTTCATGTGCAATTCAAGCAGATCGACGATCTAATCCGATCTATTGTTACCTCGCGGCTGTACGTGTTCGGTACCGTGCGGAATTGGTTCCTACGCGGGTTGTAATAGGAGATCTAGTGTTGTGTGTTGATTTGCTACTTGTTTTTGCTGTCAACTAATTAGCTGGGAAGAAACCTAGGTACTGTGAAATTTTGTTGTTTCGTCTTTGACTTCTTTTCACCGTGCAGTGGCGCTTGATCCCGCGTGACAGATGTTTCGAATGCGCTTGCCTTGTTGGCTTCAGGTTGGATAGGCGCGCTTAGGCTTGTTTGATGTTCGGTCTGAACTGTGGAGCTCGGTAACTCTTGCACCAATTCATTCTGTTTGTCAGGAAAATGATTTTCCTTCCATTGACAGTCGGTTGGTAATTTCTGGATGCATTATACTATAGTTGGGCTTCTAAGATAGAACAGGAGAGCCATGAGCCACCTACCCACATTCCAATTCTTGTTCTACAGAACGGAATGATTCTTGTTCTTGTTGCTGGCTATTGTTAGTGATTTTCTCTTTGATATATTTTGTGTGTTCCTTATTTCTCTACTACCTAGGTAGGTACAAAATTTGTAACTTCAAAAATAAATGCCATAGCAGGAGGTTACTGTTGTGGGGCAGACCAACTAATTTAACAAGCTTGTAATTCATACCTGGTGCGATGACTTAGTGTGAACAAACAGGTAAAAAGTAGCAAATACTTCTAAACTTCGTTTCTCTTTAATCAAAATAAGTAAATCAAACCGCAGTATACTGTTTATTACTGTGTTTGGAACAGGGCGCAACTTGGTTAGATTTGTTATTCACTATGTCCAAAATTTTGCAACTTAGAGTAATATGTGGCAGTGGCTGCTCTTTGTCCCTGTCAAGTTGACGGTAACTGGTAAAGTTATAATTATTTCTAGAAACTGTGATATTACATATTACTCATTAGTTTTATGTGTATATCATGGTATTACCAAGTTTGTTATATGTCCATGTAGCCTAAGTGTTCCAGCAATGTACATCGGGCACAGGAGTATCTAATAGTACAATTATTTTCTTCTGGCTCCTGTGCTCACCAAAACAGAAAAAACCTAACCACCTACACTCACACGTCTTTAAATGTTGGAATAAAAAAGATAGAAATAGGAAAACGTAAAAATTAGAAGTTCTAACCTGTTGAAGTATAAATACAAACAAATGAACAATTAATAGAAGTAGTTGGCTGGAGCAGGAGAATTGATTATAACCCCCCAGTTGTGCGCCTTGGATCTTAAGCCCCTTTCTTCGTCTGCCACGTTTCTACCCCCCATCCCCAGGTAGTCCTTCCTGTTGCTAATGCAATTATATCTCTTCATTAAACTTATAATCCAGTATACGCATAGAAAAAAAAGCGCGCTATAGCGCTGCTAATTACACTATATAGCGTTGAGAATTATCCCGCTAAATCAATTAGTGTATAATGTCTCGCTAATAGCATGTTTCCTTGAGTATACATTAGTTTAATTAGATCTTCTCATTGCTAATGGCCAGACAAGCTGCCTCCAACTCTCTTTTCTTACTCTTGCTCGCCAACTCCTCCGCCGACCGGGCTGACTATATAGTGTTAGGATAATGGATAACCACGGCCATACACATCTCTAGCAAATAGCGATCCCAACTTATCGAGTCCTTGTGTTTGTGTTTATACTTATGTGTAAATCTAGCAGCAGATTGAATCCATTGAACTGCCTGCTTAGCTACAACGTAGGCTGTTCTTGCTAGTTCATTGGCCCAGGAATAAGCGAGCCAGCTTTGCTACACGAGTGTACATTTTTGTGAGCACCATCGACGAGTTGTTCCTCCGCGCTGTGCCATAGCGGCCTGCTACGATTTCCGGCATGACGTCACAACCTTCGTCGACCGGTGGGTACTGACAGTACCATGGTTTTTAAGGCGTCCGCCTAGGCGTCCAAAGCGTCCGCCTAGGCGTCAAGGCGGACACCCTCCGCCTTGGAAAAATGACCGCCTTAGGCGCCTAGGCGCCTAAAGCGTCCGCCTAGGCGTCGCCGAGGCGCCAAGGCGCCCCCCCTTCGCCTTAGGACGCCTTAACGCCTTAAAAACCATGGACAGTACGATGCGAGCAGAAAGCAAATCGAACGAGCGACTTCTTTGTCTCTCAACTCGATGGGAATCATATGAAATTGGGGTTTAGAAAAGCAATCCGACAAATTTTGATGGCCTCATTCTGTTAATCTAAAAGGTCTCTACTGGAAAACGTATTTGCACCAGCTATATATTTTGTATTATCTTTATTAGATGGACACTCGTGAGATAACTGGAACAAACCTCGCTGTTATCCAATATCTTTTTTGTCTGTGTTGCTGTTACATATAGTCTGCTTATTTACCAGGATATAGCTAATTAGGAAGGGTAAAAATGTAATTCGAAGGTAATGTAAAACTGATCAGTGACCAGAGGTTATTGCTTAAAACCTCAGCAATCGAAGTTAATTAAGTGCTTACGCACTTTTAATTCAAGTACAGAAAACTCTAACCAACAATCTTGTCCATTTCAGTTATGAAGCCACAACTTCCAGGCGGAACCGTAGTTTAGCAAAGGAGATTGTCACAGCTTCCATTGCTTCCGTCTTCCTGGTACACCCCTTAAAAGCTGTTTTCCAATTCCGTACAGTGTGATTGATGCATACCTAATTTAGCTTCTTAATTGTTCCACAGGGCTTTGGATCTTTGTTCGTGCTCCTTGCAAGTGGTGTCTATGTCTGACGAGATCAGGAATGCAAGCTTTTTGTTTGTGTTCTGGGGTCGTAGTGGTAGCTAGGATATGCCAGGTTTTCATAAACTGAAATTCTGTCGGTTCCTGGAGATTGGAGAATAGCAGTAATATGTAGTACATGCTATAGACAAAGGATGAGCGACTTCAAAGTCAAATTACTGTGATGAAAACGTTTTCTAATTATTATCATAATGCTGGATCACAATTTCGCTTGCTGCATCATATTTATTAATATCTTCTACTCGCGCCCTTTGAGAATTTATGTCTTTCGAGGTTGAAACCAGCTCTTTTTTATGGATTGTCATTGACGCCACGGATAAAAAAACAACATTTTAACAAAGTATGAGTAGAGTTGACTTCGAAGTTCACAACACCGTCAGGCCTCCGCTCTGTTATCGTGCTTTATCAATAAGCTGAATATTTCGATACAATACGGAGGGGGTATAAAGGAGGCTTCAATCAAGGATGGCCTTGTGTATCCTAGAGGTGCGATTGTGCGAATGAGGATGTGCGCTTTCGGTTTGGTTCCTGTTATCTGGTTCTTAATAAAGTGATGCTATATGATTAGTGTCAGCCTTTTTTGGTTATGCAATTTCCATATGTAACTAAGGTGAGGCTTTTGTGCTTTCCTCAACAAAAAAAAGTGAGGCTTTTGTGCTCATGCGAGTTACATATGGTGTATGCATGTGTTCGGGTTCCTCGTTTCCTTTAAAGAAACACATGAGGCACACTATTTTTCTTACCAGGTTATCTAAGCAGACTGTAAGTTTTGTAATGAGACGGCTTGCTTGTTTAATATATTATGAGTTAAAATTTTGTTGTTATCAGAATTCCATTATACCTAGAAAGCCACGTAACTCTCCGATCAGTTTGAAGCAATTCCCTTTTTCTGGAATTCTGGACTGGTTGACCGTCGCTAAGAGTGGGGATAATAAGAGTCAACGGTTGGTTATGTTATCGTCATGGCATTTGTCATCCGTAGTCAATTCAATGTGCTGGTAGTCATAGACTTAGGTAGCCTAATGCACATCATATATTTAGTAGTCCCAGACTTAATGTTTTGTATATCATACTATATATTATAGTATAAGTAGTTCTATATTGCACAATGAGAAGGCATAAACATTTGACAATCAATCGTACAGTTGTAATACTTAACTAAAACTTGCCCGACTCGATGCATATTGGAAAGACACAAATGTACAACTTAGGATTACGTGTCCTTGTTTGTAATGATATTAATTCGCCTTTGTATCATTTGTTTTGGATGGATTCAAATCGCAACATTTTCTTGCTTCTGTATTTATATGTCTGGCTTAATTTACATGGTACCATGTATTTGCGCAAGAATAATTACATCAATTATCTGCCTAACACCATTGGGAACGATGCCACTAGAATTAAAAGGATGAATTTCTTGGGGATATCATTCAATGTTGATGTACAAATAAGAGATATCAAAGGTGGCAAATGTCCCAAGCCGCCTTTGCTGGTTTCATCTGTAGTGTCATATACATATGATTTTTTTATCTCGATGTACACCGACCTCTTTCACACTTTGAGCTAGTTTGATGAATGGAAACAGTGAAATCCATGGAGCAATATTTTTTAAGGAGAATGTTAGGAAATGGACGCCCTCCTAGGTTATTTTCACCAAATATGGCCTTTAAACAAAACTAATCTCACATCTAGCCTTTTTATAAAACTATTTCAAATCTAACCCCCGAGGTCGGCTCCAGAGAGGATGGAGCTGACATGTACCTCCATGGATCTTCTCCTTGGTACATTTTGCATGGGATCTTCCGGTCGACGCTAGCTAGTAGAGGGATTGTGATTGGGGCTTTATCAGTTTTTTTGTTTTTTGTTTTTTTGAAAAGTAAAACTCATCAATTTGCGAACCTAGTGTGTGAATGCAAACGGCCTCCTCCAGTCTACGAAGGAGACATTTGGCCCACGAAAACGTGACCGAAACATCAGTTTAGTGATCCAGACGTGACTGAAGACGCACAAAATTCAACAAAATTTGCAGCAAGTCGCTCGAAGAAAGAAGTGAGCCCGTCTTTCGAGCGCGCGGCTCCGTCTCACCACCACCACCGGCCAGCATTGCATACACATCGTCAAAAAAGCAAGCATTAATTTCAACATCGACTAGCAAAGATCGAGACAGGCGTACGACATTGCTTGCTTTATGAATCACCCATTGCTACTCCGACTATTCCATGAATCAATCGAGCTAAGCATTCCACGACATGGCAATGCCGCTGCGTGACACGAGCTTGTTACAGTTACTCCTCTTCTTCTTGATGATGGCCGCCGTCGCTCGCACGTCGAGCCGTGGCGACGAGGTGGCGCTTCTCGCTTTCAGGGACGCGGCCAGCCCTGGCGGCGCGCTGGCCTCGTGGAACGGCAGCACCGGCTTCTGCGGCTGGGAGGGCGTGACGTGCAGTCATGGCAGGAACCCACCGCGGGTGGTGGCGCTGAACCTACCCATGAGAGGGCTCGCCGGGACGCTCTCGGCGGCCATTGGGAACCTCACGTTCCTGAGGGCGCTCGAGCTGGGATTGAACGCGCTGCATGGCGAAGTGCCCGCGAGCATAGGCCGCCTGCGGCGCCTCCGTTTCCTGGACCTTGGTTACAACGCCTTCTCCGGTGAGTTCCCTGCCAATCTGAGCTCCTGCGTCGCCATGGAAACCATGTTCCTCGACAGCAACAACCTGGGCGGCCGCATACCGGCCGAGCTCGGCAACAGGATGACGCAGCTCCAGCTGCTCCTTCTCAAGAACAACAGCTTCACAGGGCCTGTCCCGGCGTCGCTGGCCAACATGTCGTCCCTGTACAACCTATCCCTCGCCAACAACCAGTTCGACGGCGTGATCCCGTCGGGGCTCGCCGACCTCACCGGCCTTGAGCTCCTCGACCTCTCCGTGAACAGCCTGCACGGTGCGCTCCCGCTCTCCCTGTACAATCTATCGTCGCTGAGGGTCTTCCACGTGGAAGGGAACCGGCTACAAGGCAGCATACCGACCGACATCGGCAGCAAGTTCCCCGCCATGGAAGATTTCAGCCTTGCCAACAACAGGTTCACGGGAGGCATCCCTTCCTCGATCTCAAACCTCACCAATCTCACAAGCCTGCAACTCTCGCTCAACACATTCACTGGACTTGTGCCCCGAGATCTCGGACGGCTGCAACGTCTTCAAATTCTGTACATGCCATACAATCTGCTCGAGGCAGACGACAGGGTGGGCTGGGAATTCATCACTTCGCTGGCCAACTGCAGCCAGCTGCTGCAACTGAGCCTCAGTCACAACTCCTTCCATGGCCAACTACCCAGCTCAGTTGTAAACCTGTCAGCCACACTGCAGTATCTATACCTGTCAGACAGCAGTATCTCCGGTAGCATTCCCCATGACATCAGCAATTTGGTTGGCCTAAGCATACTTGATTTCTCAAACACCTCAATATCTGGAGTAATTCCGGAGAGCATCGGCAAACTATCAAAATTGGTTCAACTTGCGTTGTACATGACTAGGATATCGGGCCTCATACCAGCATCACTCGGAAACCTTGCACAGCTGAATAAGCTTATTGCATATAGTGCCAACTTGGAAGGACCAATCCCGGCAAGCCTTGGCAAACTAAGAAATCTCTATCTTCTTGATCTGTCAGCCAACTATCGGTTAAATGGCTCCATTCCCAAGGAGATTTTTCTGCCTTCCCTTTCTTTGAGCCTAGACCTATCATACAATTCACTATCCGGGCCTCTTCCGTCAGAAATCAGTAACTTGGTTAATCTCAACCAGTTGATCCTTTCAGGAAACCAATTGTCCAGCCAGATACCTGCTACCATTGGGAATTGTGTTGTGCTGGAGTTACTGTTGCTAGATGAGAACATGTTTGAAGGAAGCATACCTGAGTCACTGAAGAATATGAAGGGACTTCAAATACTGAACCTGACAGGCAACAACTTGTCGGATGGGATACCTGACGCCCTTAGCAGCTTGGGCGCCTTGCAAGAATTGTATCTAGCGCATAACAACCTGTCAGGACCGATCCCAGCATCTGTACAGAAATTGACATCGTTGTTGGCATTTGATGCATCTTTCAACGATTTGCAGGGTCAAGTGCCGAATAAGAGTGTTTTCGGGAACCTGACCGCCATATCCATTAATGGAAATACCGAGCTGTGTGGTGGAATACCACAGCTTCGCTTGCCTCCATGCTCCACACATCCTGTAAGCGACAGAAGAAAACACAGGTCAAGATCTCTTGTGATTTCTCTAGCAACACCACCAGCAGTGCTGTTGCTAGTTTTCTCAGTAAGTGTTACTATTTGGAAGAATAAAGGACGTAAGAGTCAGGCTCCACCAGCCGCAATTATTGAGGAACACTTCCAAAGAGTTTCTTATCAGGCATTGTCGAGAGGAACAAATGGATTTTCAGAATATAACTTGCTTGGCAAAGGAAGATATGGCTCAGTTTACAGATGCACTTTAGAAGCTGACGATACACTGGTGGCTGTAAAAGTATTTAATCTTCAGCAGTCAGGTTCTTCTAAGAGTTTTGAGGCTGAATGTGAGGCACTGAGAAGTGTGCGTCACCGTTGTCTCATAAAAATCATCACGTGCTGCTCAAGCATTGATAACCAAGGTGAAAATTTCAAGGCATTAGTTATTGACCTCATGCCCAACGGAAGCTTAGATGCTTGGCTTCATCCAAAGTACAACATTTCCACTCCGGACAATACCCTGAGCCTAGGTCAAAGGCTAGACATCGCTGTCCATATCATGGATGCTCTGGATTATCTTCATAACCATTGTCAGCCCCTAATCGTTCATTGCGATGTGAAGCCAAGCAACATCCTTCTTGCAGAAGACATGAGTGCCCGAGTTGGAGACTTCGGTATATCAAAGATCCTGCTTGAAAGTGCAAGTGAGACCCGGCAAAGTTCAAGTAGCACGATGGGAATAAGAGGTTCAATTGGTTATGTTGCTCCAGGTATTTTTATTTTTTTGCATTTTTATACCATTACCCTAGTCCTTCACATACATTGCATGTTGATGAATGCAAAATTGCACAATTGTAGAGTATGGCGAAGGTGCTCCAATCTCAACTCTCGGTGATGTTTATAGCCTTGGTATATTGCTACTTGAGATGTTTACGGGTAGGAGCCCAACAGACAAAATGTTTATAGAGTCACTAGATCTTCACAAGTATTCAGAGGCAGCTCTCCCAGACAGAATCTTGGAGATAGCTGATCAGACAATATGGTTGCACAATGATGCCAATGATAAAAACACAAGAGACAGAGTTCAGGAGTGTTTAGCCTCTGTCATTAGGATTGGCACATCCTGCTCAAGGAAACAACCCAAAGAGCGGATGCCGATACAAGATGCAGCCGTGGAGATACATGCAATCAGAGATGCAAACTTGATGTTCACCAGTTCTCTTGCAATGGAAAATGGAGAAAGAGGATGTGATATACACCAACTTTTGGCAAATAAAGTTGAAGATTATTGATAGATAAATACTGCAGGGGGGCACTTATATGTTTGGCAGGAGCAATAGAATGTGTAATATGCCCATATATATGACATGGTGCACCGATTTGTCTAATATTATTTTCGTTAGTATCAGAACTATAAAGCATATATAGACTGTTCATTGATTGCCGGCTGGACAGTCGGTTGAAATCAAAAGATACATTTCCAGGAGTATAAATTACTACTACACAGTGCACTTTAAAGATAAACAAGTGTGCAGATCTCAGCAGTTGATTGATGAACGCTATATTGGGCTTTACCAAAATAGATGGTAAATTAAGGTAATAAATATTCTTTCAGTACTTAGAGGAACAGTTGATTTTTTCTAAAAATATTGCAGAGTCATCTCAATAGAATATGCCGTTTGCACAGCCTAATAGCTTCATCCTTCTGCAACGCTGAACAAGTACTGGAGTAGTTTCAACATAAAAGTAATACTCAAGCTATACTTTTGGGTCAAAAGTCATTTTCCTTTATATAAGTTATATACACCCGTAAATGAAGTTTAATTTTTTTAAATAATTTACAAAGAGGACACCAGGTCAATTTTGTTCTAGGTCCGTCAATCATGGTAGCATGAATCAGAGACATCTCCTGGTCATGTCACTACTTAAATTTTGATCAAATAATCATTCAACAGCAATACTTTGTAGATTCAGAGCTCCAAAGAAGTGTCAAGCCATGTAAATTGAAAAATAAAATTAGTATCAAAACATCAATGCTAATTTTAGTTTGTACCAGAATTTTCGTTTCTTATTCTACAAGAATATTGCATAGTGTAACAACAATACTAAAACAATATGTATACATAGGATAAAATAGCGGTCATTGCTCCACAAGAGAGGTGAGAGCAGAGGCACCAGGAAATGGAGAAATGGGAGACGACGCAGGCGTAAACATTGCTGAAAGAGTGATTACAAAACGTTTAAATATCTCTTCAGTTATTTCCCTCATAGGTTCTCTACCTGAAGGACAAACAAAATTAATCTAACAACCAGAGGAAGAACGGGAATTTTCATACTTAGTGGACAGATAGAGAGCACATTGTACAACCACGAAAAATGATTTTGACACAGACAACATAGGGAACTCTCCCACTAAAAACAAACACAGCAGTGGTTACTATTCTGGCAAACACATTACTATAGATGTAATAGTCTTATGGAACACAGGACCAGGCACTGGCTGGTGGCTGAGGCTCCTAGTGAGGAACCAGCTGGCCCGGGTTCGAGTCACAGCTGTGCCTAATTGGCTGCACTGAGGCATACTCGAATAAACCAGGCATCTCATCTCCTATCTAACAACGTAAAATCAAGGGGAGGGATCTTTCCCCCGTTGGCCACGTTTTTAATAGTCTTATGGAACACTATCTTTCTGTTGGTATCAAATAACACACATTCCATTTCTCTGGTCTGAGCATCTTGCCGGCTTGTCAAAATGCACAAAGGAAATGTGAGTAGTAGCAGGCAGCAAAAGGGGTATGTATGAAGTAGGAGCTGTGTAATAGTGTATAATCAATTCAAAATATAGAGTTTATGTTGTGAGCTAAAATATAAAAATAGGAAATGAGAAGAATAGTGAATGGGTAGCTAGTAGAGTTTATGCTCCGATATATTTTTGTTGGATCTCTGCTATTTTGCCCTGCATGTCAATGATACTGTTCTGAATGTCTTACCTTAAATTGCGCTTCAAAGATGGGATGCGATGGGTTCATGGACAAGTAGGTGATTCTGCTTGGAAGCATTCAATAGGAGAGATTGTACGCTTCACGGATTCCTCCTCGGAGGCACCCAGCTACTACTGGTGGAACTAATTGTGATGTCGACAGTTCAGTTTTCAGTTTGTGTCGCTCTGGCCACCGAGAGCGCAGAGAGCCAGTGTCATCAGGCAGAGAGAGTGCAGGGCGCTTCGCTGACATGGCTTTCATGGCGCCACTTAGTCACATGAACCGCCAAACTAAACAAGTGGCGGCTACATAATCAGTGAATCCAATGTGGACGAAGAGGCGACTCTAATTTTGCTGGTTGACACATCACTTACATGTCTCGAAAGAGGCAAGAAGCTCAATGCTGCAACAAGCATTGTTAATACGAACTATTATCCTGATGGCATTGGCACATATAGACAGACTGCTGAGCACAATCGAAGGAATATGCATGTATACTGGAAGGACTGACCTTGAGGTAGTACAGATCGAGCCCTCCACAGAGTTCCCGGATGAGACGAGGGAGCCAATGGCCCACTGTAAGTGGCCACCAGATATTATCCATGACCACCATGGGACTGCGACCCGGAACAGATCGATTTTGCAAGTACGCATCCGGTGGTGGTAGGACTAGGAACCTAGGAGGACACCGCAGAAATCGTCAGGCGTAGTTAATTCTGCTTATTATATACTCAATACGAACGGAAGGAACTTCTGAATTCTGTCAATAGCCATGACAGATGATTATACGCAAACTGCAGCATAAAAGATCAATGCATGGCCAAATTACACCAAGTGACATCCAGCCATATTTTCTAGTCTTATTTCAAGATATTTGATCAACATGCGTATGGTTAGAACAACATGTATATGTTGGCATCTCAGGATACTTAACTGAACATATTTCCCATCCGGCAATTTTAGTAAAACCATGAAAACCGACTCTATAATACTACTGTGAGAGTTCTAGTACAAGAGCGAATAAATAAGAGCCTGACCGTCTAAAATCAGCCCACCATTTTAGCGCTGTAGTGGTAAAACGCTACTGTTTGCTCAGTCCAAGCGTACCCCTTACCAATCTGCTGTTGTTTTCACCTAAAAAAAATGAGAGAACCGTATCTGCTGCTATGGGGACACCGAAAATATGATTCTCTAAGCATGAGACACCATCTGACGTCGGGATGCATCGAAACCAAAACGTGCAGCCACTAAATAATCAGATTGAACAAATCACCATGTAGCTTCTCCCGTTTGATTTGAATGGGTTATCGGAAAATCTGTACGAAAGCCCCGCACACACACAAATGTATACCTCCATATCCAATCAATTCAGGAAAGAAAAACAAGAAAGTAAAGAACGGGATGGAATCGAACCTCCAAATACACAAAAAAGAAGCATGGGGAGGAGGGGGGCAGCGGGGCGCTCTTCCTCTTAGTTCTGGCCGTCGCAGGGAGGAAGAAGGGCTCGTCGGGGCGGCAACTCCTACCGGTTCTGTATGGTCCGACTCGTCAGGGGAACGGGAGTACGACGGGGAGGAGTGGATTGGCCTTGCGGCGGCCAGGATTGTTGGACAGCAGGGGTAAATGGGATGGCACGGCAGCGGCGGGGAGGAAGGCCTTGCGGGGGTTGGGGCAGTAGGGGCACACGGGACGCGCGCTCGAAATATAGTACCACCTCGCTACATTAGAAGGGAGTACACCAGCTTAAATACACACGGTATGATTAGCTTCTCGCCGACGACGCACACTTGTACTCCAAGTCTGCCGAGGTAAAAGCTGTTATGACACGCCTCTGGCTGGGCCCGGCCCCAAGGGCCTGTAACCCTACGGTGGATACTCTTCTGAGGGGAGTTGGTTGTGTGGAATAACATAAGTCTTTTTGTTATCCTGCGCTTTTTATTTTTTATAAATGCTCAGAATTCTTGTTTTTTAATTGTACTTCGTGCGTTCTCCTGCGCTTTTTATTTTTTATAAATGCTCAGAATTCTTGTTTTTACATTGTACTTCGTGCGTTCTTAGAATTGGATTCTACATCGGATGCTTCAAGGTCCGGAATAATCCAGGCTCCGACACATAAAAGTACATGTGAAACACTTACATTGTACAGTTGGATTCTACATCCGATGCTTCAAGGTCCGGAATAATCCGGGCTCCGACACATAAAAGTACATGTGAAACACTTACATTGTATTTCATGCGTTTTTAGAATTGGATTCTACATACTGATGTGATCCGATGCTAAAAGGTCCGGAATAATGCATGCTCCGACACATATAAGTACATGTGAAACACGTACATTGTATTTCATGCGTTTTTAGAATTGGATTCTACATACTGTGATCCGATGCTCAAAGTTACGGAATAATCCGGGCTCCGACACATATAAGTATATGTGTAACACTAAACTGTTAATCCAGAGATAAACGGTTTTATAAATTATATATGTGGATTATGTGCTCTAACCCTGCTACTCTATGGCTTGGTGGAAAGCAGACATATGTGTCACTTTGGGTTCTACATACTGTGATACGATCCTCAGCCACGCAGGCACTTGTGTTTTCTTCATCAAGTCCCGGTACATAAGAATAATTCGGCTCCCGCAAACAGAAGTATATGAGAAACACTCGACTGTAAATCTAGAGATAATGATCTCAAGGAGCCCAACTAAAACAGACTTCATCAGACATGATAATCAGATGGCACTAGACCTATGCAGTACCACTCCCTCTAGCTGAAATTGGTAGCTCATTGATAGAATCGGGTTTTAACTTTTTTAAACAGTACTACACAATGAATCATAACTGATACACATAGTGTACTCTATCTCAGAGCATCTCCACTTGCCACGTTAGGGGTCCCGGCCGTCTGTGTTGGACAAATTTACGTCCGACACCCTAGGCAACACCAAAGGCCTCAAACATGGTGTCCTCAAGAGCCCAACTGGGACAGACTTCATCAGATAGGATGGTCACACAGTCCAGACCTGCATGCAACTAGACCAATACAATACCACTCGCTCTAGCAGAAATTGATATCTCGGAGTAGAATTGGGCTTTAACTTATAAAAACTCTACTACTAAAGCAGGAAACACAACTAATACAAGCAAATTGTAGTCTACGAGCATCTCCACCGACACCATGCAAAGACATATTAGGGGTCCTGACCGACAAACCGGGCCTAGCGGCACTCTGTGACCGTCTGTGTTGGACCAATTTATGTGCGACACCCAAAACCACCCAAGGTCTCCAACAGTCGGTGCCACATGTTAAAGACACATAAATTTACATATCTTCAAACCCATTTGTAATTTACATAAAATTCAAAATACATCAAGTACTACTCATCGTTCTTTGAGTCGCCCTTGGGTAGGGGAGTTCCCGGCATCCACGCAAGTGCAGCCGCATGTGCCAGCCGTGTGGGCTCAGCACTATCCAAACAAGACGCCCACGGGGACCACGCTTGATTGTTGGGCGGCAGCGGCAGCGGCCGAGGTAAATGGGAAGGCCTTGCGGGGGTCGATCAGAAAGGGGTAGCGATGCGAACAACAGGGGACGACACACGGTCGTGCGCTGAACACGGGGGCGACGATGTGATGGTCTAGTACCACCTCGGTATTTCAGAAGCATCTACACCACCTTAAATAGCATGTCATTTATCTATTCATCACCGATGACGCACGCTCGTGAGAGCCCGCTGAGGAAAAAGTCTCTATGACATGTTACTGGCCGGGCCCAGCCCCAAGGACACGTAACCCTACGGTGGATACACTTCTGCGGGGGTTAGAAATGTGAAATGGCGTCAGTCTTTTTGTTCATCCTAAGTTTTTTAGAATTTTATTTTTAAAATGTTTAGAACTTTTCGTTTTATACATTATACTTCATGCGCTTTTTAGGATCGGGTTCTACGGACTGTGATATGATGCTCAGCTAGAAAAAAGTCCAAATGCAGAGGAATAATTTGGCTCTGGCACATAAGAGTACATATGAAATACTCAACTGTTTATCCGGAGATAAAAGCTTTTTCAAATTATACACGTGGATTATGTGCTCTCAGCCTGCTACTTTGTGTCTATGGCTTGGCGGAAAGCACACGCATGTGTCACTTTGGGCTCTATCCACGCACACACTTGCGCTTTCTTCGTCAAGTGTCCGCAATTCCTACCGGTTCTTACGACCCGACTCGTGAGGGGGACGGGGAGGAGTGCACTGGCCTGGCGGCAGGGCCGACCTAGAGGGGGGTAGAGGGGCGACCGCCCTGGGCCTCCGAGTGGTAGGGGTCCAACTAAATTAATATGTGCATGTATATAGTGATATATTCAAGAAAAAATAAAATAAATAAATAATTCAACTATGGCAAATCCCACGACTGGAAAGAGCTCATTGTTTAAGATCAGGTAGTTTAATTAGATTGTTAGTCTCTCTTGAATGGGTCATAGTGAAGCTATAATAAATATTTTTCAGTTTTAATTTTATGCACAACTTTCTATCTTAGATAGTTACATCAAAGTTGTGTAGACTAAATTTAGCAAACACATTTTGACAAAACTAATAGATCAAATCGTATACGTGCAAAAGTTATGAACTCTATATGAGTGACCCCTTTTTTGTGACCTCGAGCAAAGACCAAAACGAGCCCTCGTAATTGTTTATATTTTAATATCAAGTACATAGAATGTACGTGTTATGAGATTCTTAAAAAACACAATACAACTTATTAAACTCTAGAATTTTCTATATTTTTTCTTATGAATTGATACAATACAATCCGATATTAAGATATTTGTTAGACTATATTCAATATATATGTCTCACGAATATTAAGGATAATTAATTCTTAATTTTACATCAAAAAATAAGAAGGCGTAGAAATATTTCGGTTTTTTACTTATGCAAATTTATGTTTGATGTACATTACAATACAAATTACAATACAAGAAAGATACACATAAGGTTTATATTGAGTTAAGTTAATTGTGAAAACATATTAGAAGTTTAATAGGTACCAAAAAAGAGAACATACATGTTATAAGATTGTAATATACAATAAAATCATGTTATATTTTAGTACTATGATTTGATATAATTAGATTTATTAATTCTCGGGCCCAAAAAATATTTTGGACCGGCCGTGGGTGGCGACGGCCAGGATTGATTGTTGGGCGGCAGCGGCGAGGAAGGCCTTGCGGGGTTCGGGCCGTCGGGCCGACAGGTCGAGAAGAGAAGCGATGCGAACAGGGGGCCGAGGCGACGCGCGCTGAAACTGCAAAGGATGGTTTAGTACCACCTCGGTACTTCAGTAGCATGTACACCACCTTAAATAGCAGGTTATTTATATATTCTTCACCGACGACGCACGCTCGTGAGAGCCTGCTGAGGAAAAGTTGCTATAACATGTTTCTGGCCGGGCCCAGTCCCAAGAGCCTGTAACCCTACGGTGGACACGCTTCTACGGTGGTCAGAAATGTGAAATGGCATTAGTCTTTTGTAGCGTACATGCACTTAAAATATGGCAGATACCTATGTATAGTGCAAATACCTGAATCGATTCGTTTGCACACACAGTTACGATGTAATATCACAACAAAGTATCAATTTATTACAACGCTGATCCAGACTTAGAAAATATTCATTACAATTTGCATAGCATCAAGCTAGCAGTGAACAGAGTAAACAGCGGAAAATTATTCTTCATGGAGTCCCCAATCATCATCATGTGCCACAGGCGAGCATGTTGGTTAAAGACTCGAAACCCTTAGTAAAATTCTCACTCATCATCAGAACAGTCTGCAATAAGATATATATTGCAACAACGTGGGTCAGAACCATTAAAAAATGGAACTGGCAAGTGACACTATGGTGGACACTTAGAGGAATAACTCTATGACATATATGCTTATTTGGCTGGTGGAGCTCAAGGCTATTTTGCAGAAAGCAAGCTTTTCCTTAACTTTTTGAAACAACTTTACCTCGTTGAGACAAATATGGTATGAAAGCCATAGTCTCATTCTACCCTGGTTCTCCCTTCAAGTTTTAATTTAAAAGTTGAAATGGTGGAATCCTCCGTTGACGTCCTCGTTCAGCTGCTCAATTGTCCGTTTCCGGGGACACGGCTAAGTACTTAGATTTTAACTCTGCAGAGGTCGTGCACGTTCACCATTGTACCATTCAACCCAAACTATCCTTTACATACTTATAGTGATAAGGAAAGGAGAAGAATGAGACGAGATCTTTCAG
Source organism: Poa annua (assembly GCA_026929855.1). NCBI lineage: Eukaryota > Viridiplantae > Streptophyta > Magnoliopsida > Poales > Poaceae > Poa > Poa annua. The sequence goes on from CM049430.1 coordinate 89,641,402, forward strand.
AAGCATTTTCCCTCCCACTCTGGCCTGACGCGCTCCACCTACAAACCACTACCTCCACCTGTAAGGCCGGGGCGAGTCCACGCAGCTTAGTTGATCAAGCCAGAGCCCATATTGGTAATTGCTGCACGAGAAGCAATCGTCACTTGGAGTTCTTCAGATTCCTCTGTTCCTGGGTGGCCATCCACAAGTGAATATCCCACAGGTAAATCCCCTGGGGACAACACTCAACTCATACAGCCAAGAAACCAATTCCACCCAGGTGTTTGATTATAACTTAGTAGGATTTAACATTTCATCCAAAATAGTTTTGCATAGCATCACAATTCTACTAAGTATTTTCATAGGAAACTAGACACAGGAATAAGGAAGTCTAAACATGGCTTGCATAGCAATACTATCATACACGTGCTTATAGAAAATAATCTACTCATGCATAGAAAATAATAGGGCTTTTATGGGGGTGTGCCACTTGCCTTGGCAACCGGGAGTGCAGCAGTTACAGTTGCAAGGATTTTCATTTCCCTCCGAATAGTCTAACAAAAGAAATAAAGAGCCACACATAAACACACAAAGCAATATGTTCATACAAAGAAAATATATGCTATGTATGAGATGCAATAATTTATTTATTTGTCAAGAAACGAATATATGTATCTATTTGGATGTTTATGATGTATGCATGAATAAATTCTTTTTAATTTGTTTTCATTTATTTGGACATGAATAAAGGGTGACATCAAGAGTTTTAGCTTCCTTAGATAAAATTTCAAAATCAAATTTTTTATAAATGACATTTGGGCAGAGGGCATCTAAACAAGTTTTTAGCAATTTGATTTACTCAAAAATATTTTTTCTAAATAAAGTTATGTCAAAAACATTTAAATTACTCTCAAAAATATTTGAATGTTTAAAACCAGAAAACTAATGAAGCCAAATGATTCTACTGGTTCTAAGGATTTTAAATATATAAAAATATTTAAATTTGGATAAACAGATAAAAAGTAATGATAAAAACAGTATGCAGGGTGTTTTTTGCAAAACTGCCAAATAAAATGATTTTAAGAAATTCGTAGAAAAATAATATCTGACGTGGCGCTGACGTGGTGCTGACTGTGCGCTGACGTGGTGCTGACTGTGCGTGCCACGCAAGCGTACCGCTTCGTTTTTAAGTGATCTAATCCTAGCCGTGCACGGGAGATCTAACGGTCCAGATCCAATCGACCAGAAACGAGCCGCGCTGTCGCCGGAAACCTAGCCGGAGGTGACTCCCGCGGCGGCGGCGCGCCGGCGACGGACGTTCTACAAGATCTAGTGCGCTATGGGACGAACGGAGCATACCAGAACGCAGAGGAGGTCGACGCGGAGACGATGGCGAGGTCGTGGGGGCTGGGGCGTCCTTTGCTTCCTGGGATTGCTCGCTGGAGTTGTGCGCGGCGGCGGGTTGCTTCGGTAGTGCACCGTTACGACGACACGCTGCGAGACAGAATGCAAAATCGTGTCACAAAGATGCGCAAGGATGAAGCAAAACGAAGGGGAGAGGAGAGAAGGTCCGGGGTGGCCGGAGTTGAGCACACGGTGCGAGTTTTACCGGCGGTACCGGCGGAAAGTCGAGGTCTCGTGCGGGCAGCCTCGTGGCTCTCGGGTGCTAGGGTTTGGGGCAAATGGGAGAGGTGATCGAGGGGTTCTTATAGCAAGAATCGGCGACGTAAATGGAGCAATGAATCCTCCGCAATGAATCAAAATTATTCGGCCGTTTCTCGGCGTCGTCGCGGGCGTGATTTGGGGGCGCGTCGTTGCCGTGGAAGGGATGACAGGTGGGGCCCACCTGCCAGAGAGAGAGAGAGCGCGCGGGCGGAACGGGCTGCTGGCGGGCTGCGGTGCTGCGCGTGCGGTAGGCAGCTTGTGGGCTTCGGCCCACTTGCTGGCCCGGCTTGATTTTTCTTTTTATAATTCATTTTTCTGTTTTTAAATCTTTTGAGTATAAAACAATTTCAAAACTATATCAAAACTTCTTAGAAAAATTCATAAAAATATAATTTGAAAAGCTTATTAAAAATAGACCCTTTTGATATTATTTTTGTCTAAAGTAAAAATAGAATAAAAAGAAATATTATTATAAATTCAAATAACAATTTTATGGACATAAAATCAATTAAAACATGATTTAGTTTAAATTCTATGTGATTTAAATGACAAGTTTAATGATGATGATGCATGGATGCAAAGTTTTAAATTTTTCTGAAAATTGGGATGTTACATCTTTTTTGTTCATCTTACGTTTTTCAAAATTTATATTTTAAAATATTTAGAACTTTTATTTTTTACATTATACTTCATGTGCTTTTAGGATCAGGTACTACGTAGGATGCTCTTTTCGTTTTTTACATTATACTGAAGGGAATATGCCCTAGAGGCACTTAATAAACATAGTTTATTGGCAATATCCCAATTGTTCATTATATATTTTACACCATGCTATAACTGTATTAAGCGAAAACATTATACAAGTGTGGTAGATAAAACAACCAGGTCCCTAGTAGCCTCTATTAAGACTAGTTTCATTGCGCGATTGATGATCGAGGTTTTCCGATCATAGGGCATGGCGCCGGTCGTCAATGGAAGTCATATCGTTAGGTGTAACGATGTGATGGACATACCCAGTATTTATAGGACATAGTCATTACGCCTTAAGACCGTGAGATCAACTCTTATTGTTATCCCTGTAAGATACTTTGATCGCACCAAACGTCATATCTTATATAGTGTGACAATAACGGTGATACTTTTGGGTATTGGAAGGGGGTAGTTGAGACGAGGGGTCAACAACGGGATTTGTCAGTCCGCATAGCCGGATAGATACTCTAGGGCCCACTCGATGAGATTATGTCAAATGAGTTTGCAAACATGTGACTAGGTCACCAGCTGACATAATATCATAGACGAGTAGAAGATAGCGATGTCGGTAACGAGATCATGCTAGGTATGCAGATATCTGAGAATGATGCTCGGACGCGCTAAGTATCGCCATGACAAAGGGTTTAAGACTAGACGTCCAGATTTGATAGATGAAAGTCATTCTTTATATCACAGGGATTAATTCATAGGGTCCAGGCCTACGAGTTAGTCGTTGATCATAGAGGAGTCTTGATCGTACATGTTATTATATCGAACCGCTAGGGTAACACACTTAAGGGGTTTCGACAAGACAACCGGAAAGGAAAGAGATCACCGGGAACGTCCCGGGAATGGTCCGATGGAGATCGGGCAGCGACGAAAGAGTTTTCGGAGCTAGAATAAATTATATATAATATGTTTGATATTAATTAGTGTAATTAATATGCAAATATGATTTTATATATTTATTTTCGAATTTATTTAGCCTGATTTCCCTAAATGGGCCTTCTGGTTGAAAGAAGGCCCAAGAGGGGAAAATTCCTCAAGGGAATTCGGTGGGAGTCAAGGTGGCCGGCGCACCATGGGAGCCGCACCAGGCAATGGGGGATAGTCCCACATTGCCTTGCTGGCAAGTTGGCTCCCCCCCGGGAGCCTTGATATAGAGGGGCACTCCTGGCCTTTTAATTCACCAATTAATTCCCTAATTCTCTCTCGATCTCGTGATTCCCTTTGTCGGAGTTGCGCCGAGTAGAGGAGGGGGATCTCTTTCCACCATAGCCCGCTGCCGCGCTGCTGGTGTTCCGGTCCAAGTCTTCCGCTGTTCGTCCTGTACTGGAGCTTCGGAGGCCGTCGTCTCCACCGTATGTGTGTGACGCCCTGCGAGGTGCTGTGCTAGCGGTACTCGGAGGACTACTTCCTCCACCCGACCTTGAGGTCACCTTCGTCGTCTTCGTCACGCCGAGTAGAGGTCGGCTACGTCGTCTTCGTCGTCAACGCTTGTGCGGGAGCGTAATCCCCGCTATTCGGTCTACGAGGGTATGTATTCCGATCTCCGCCGTACTTCTATATCTGCATAGTGTAGATCTTGGCTAGTTTAAGGATATCTTTGCTAGGAAATTTTTTGTTTTCTGCACACGATCCCCTTCAATGGTATCAGAGCCGATCTATCGTAGATATAGTTGTACGATGTTAGAACCCGTGTTCTGCACGGGGGCACCGTTCCTGTTATTTGCTACCCTCTAGCGTGCACTTGTGATTCCAGCGGCATCGAGTTGATGAAGCGGCCCGGACCGACTTTACGCGTACGCTTACGCGAGACTGGTTCCACAACTGACATACAGTTTGTACCGTATCTGTGGTTGGCGGGTCCCTGTTTCTCTCTCTTTAGTTGGCTTTGAATTTTCAATGGAGGGCCCGAAAGGGATGCTTAAACATGCAATTATTGGATCGTTGTTGTGGTCATAAGTTTCGTAGGTATGAAGCGGTTCTATTTACGACAGCCCCGAGCCACATAAAATATGCAAAAGATAAAGTAGAAGCGTCTAACTTTATTTTGCAGGGGCTATGTGATATGGTCAAGGTAGGTTTATTAAATTGTTTATAAATTGCGGGCGCCAAGAAGACCATGGCGCATTGGACTATATCACATTACATTACATTTGATGTTTTGTGTGCATCTTATATTGTGTGATTGTATATATAGTATATATTAGTTACGCGGCGGTAGTTATATAAGATTATCCCTTCAAAATACCACTAGTGTTCTCCCTCCAACGCGCACCACCAAGAAATTTCTACGTTATGAGGCAGGCCGTGATGATCGGGTGTCAGACATCTCGTCGTTCGCATATAGTGGGTATAAGCCATGTTGCACAAGCGTCAGCGTCGAGGTTTTTTGTGGCGAGCCTAGCATATTCAGAAATATGGCCTCGGAACAGGGAGACCGAAAGGTCGAGCACGAGTCACAAAATTGGTGTGGCGGACAATTGTCTACTCATGAAGTTGTGCCGCCGGCTCTGATGATGAGGGGTGGTGCAATGGATGGGGGTCGTGTAATCGCTTAAACGGCCAGGAGGGATGTTCGTTTGAGTGGGAGTTCGGATAGTTATTTTCTAAAAATAATAGAACTCAGAATATAATGAACAGAGTCTGTTTTGCAAACCTTTGTAGATATTAACCATTGTGATAGCATCTTTTCAAATTAGGCGCATTCCTGCGATTGAGAAACTTAAAAGGTTGGGTCCAAACTTCATAGTTTTATGCTTTAGCTTGAGGATACTTCTTGTTTAAACCATTAGCTCTTTGTGTTACAATACCCGCTAGGAGATAAACCCGAAGATTCCGCTAACAAAAGATAATTTGGATTATCAGATTTTGTGCGGATGATATCATCATAGTCCAGTGCATGCTATGATCTCTGCCATAGAGAACCAACGGTGGGTACGAGTTTTTTGTAGATCGCGAACATATGATATGGTCGCTAAACTCGGGGTACCCCAAACGTTGGGTTGATGAAGTTTATCAGTACGTTGACTGATTGTCTTCTCAACCAAGATGGAAGAGAATACACACATTGAGGGAGCACGTGGCGGTCATACTTAATGACATATGTTCATACTTAATGAACATTGAGACGCCTCGCTCAGCTCAATCACTGGATGACAGACATCGTTGCCAAGTGCAAATCCTCTGTCATAGACTATGTCATGCAAGGGGAATCGTTCACCTTCATGGTTCTTGATTACGGTGGAAGTATCAAGAAGATGAAACAGATCGCCGGAAGTCATCGATGATGATGGTGTATATATGATATACATGTTATGAATGTTTTAGCTAAGCAAGTACTCGCAGTAGTGACTAAGTTTTGAACTAGTCATGTTTTGTGAAAACCAGGTTTACTGCTTGAGTAGCTTGAAAGGATGAGGCGACATTGCGTGTTGATAATGGCAGTCAAGTTGTTGTGATGGCCATAGACACTCTCCCTCTAGATCTACCATTTAAATAAATTCTTTATGATCGCCTGTTAGTATGATCGTTACAAGTGTGTCTCCTCTAGCGAGACACTTGTTCATACATGATAGTGACAAATTTGGTATCCTTTATTTATGAAGTAATGATCATATGCCGATTTGAATTTAGATGGTAGAAGCTCCCACATTCATAATATTAATGCCAAAGGATACAAACTTGATAAAGACACCACATATGTGTGGCACTACCGTTTAGTCATGTCAATGTTATAGTCAATGCATTAGCTCCATACCGGATGGATCTACAAGTTCTAAGATGTGATCTTTTGACACTTGCAAAATTACTGTGACACCGTTTTCGGAAAGCGGGCATATAACTTATTGATAGTCATACATAGAGATGTATGTGGTTCAATGAAGTAATTGACGGGTAGTCGAGACCTTTATTTCGTGAACTTCACTGAACGTTTTGAGTATAGCTTATTGAGAATCGTGCATATGGGTGTATTAATCAATGAAGTACTTTAACGCGTAGTGGAAGTCTTTATTTCATAGACTTCATGAATATTCCGAGTAGATATATGGATATCCACTCCGGGGAATGTTAGTCTGAAATTTTGATTCGATCAAACAAGTTCAAAATGAAGTAGGAAATAAACTTAACAAGAAAATCAAATTCCCGCGATACACATCGAGGAAATGAAGATTTGAGTTATAATGTTGGCACATCATTGGAAGACTTGTGAGATGAGTTCAACAAATTACGTCGCATGGAACACCATAGTGTTATGGTGTGTTAGGGCGTCGTAATCACACCCTATCGGATAGTGTGTGGTAAATAAATCTCTTACGGAATTATTGTGATCATTAGAGTCATATGGTAGAAACGTAAACACTCACGTTAGCAAATAGGGAAACCATTTGAATCCATGGAGACACTACCATACGAGTGATGGCATGGCTTTTAGCCTGGATTGTCGTTTCAGCAATTTAGTGTTTCGATGTGATCAAACCTAAAATGGATTAATCTTTGTAGTATACCCTACCTAAAGAGTTAGTTGGGTACATGTCTCACGACATAGGCAAAACAGTTGCCGGGATATACCTTGCGAAAGAAATAGTTTCTTGTCCAAGGGTATAAGTGAGAAAGAAAGTAGAGCAAGACGAAGTTGGTGAACTTCCTCTCCAGACATCAGAGTGGCGCAATCGAAAGTGTTTTCGGTGTCAGGCTCCACAGCTTGAAAAAGCTGATGATTCAAGATCATGATGTTCTGAGCTCATACTAAGAGTGTAGGCATACGAGGTTGTGTTCCACACTGTGTGTTACGACAATCTTGTTATGAAGGTCATATTAATGGAATATGATAGACCTACGAACTACGAAGAAGAGATGGTGGACCTAAGTCCGAGAAATGGCTATGAGTCATTTATGATCCGAAATAAAATCCATATACGATTACTAGGTAATGACTTGGGAGATCTTCTTGATGGCATCTAGGATGTTAATAGAATATGGAATTTTATGAGATAATAGACATTGAGAAGGATCGATTTATCGTGAAACAGTTCCGACAGATTCAAAAGTTGACCACATGAGAATTTGTCTCAAGTGGCGAAGCCTAAATCTATTCTGGGTCGTTTAGCAATCACTATAATTTCGAATGAGAAATTGATAGATGGATAAGGAAACCATGTTTCTTAATATTGTCATTAAGAAAGAGTTGGTGATCCTGAGGATGCTAAACATGTATGCGAACTTCGGTGGTCCATTCATGGGCTGAAGCAAGCATATCGGAGCTGGAATCTTCACTTTGATAATGTGATCAAAAGATTTTGGAGTTGTCCAAAATAGTTGAAGAAACCTACATTTGCAAAGAAGTGAGTGGGAGCAAAGTAGCTTTCCTTGATCTTATATGCGGAAGGCATATTTGAGTGGGAGCTAGGTGTCATTCGTGATTTTGTATGTAACGACATATTGAATGACACAGATCCTCTAGTAGAGTGTAAAGGATTATTTAAGTGATTAAATTTTCTATGAAATGAAGTTAGGAGTATTAGGCATCCGATTTGTAATTGTATAGATCAGAAGGGGCTTAATAACATTAGGTCGGAATATTTCCTAAGTCAAGATTCTGAAGTGTTTCAGAATAGGACAAGCAAAGAAAGAGGTTCTTGCTTGTATGACTAGGTAAAATATTAAGTTTATCTTGGCTTTTTCAGTGATAGAAAATGATGTTCAACATTCTCTATGTATCACACATAGAGTCTATCAGGATGAAAGCTCGACTTGGTGTGACCCGAGTTCTTGGTTGAAGAACAGGTTCTAGAGTGATCCTTGTGTGGATCAATGAACAAACTTAAGTTTATTCTTCAGTGTCTATGAGAACTGAAGATATGTTTTCGGTTGGCAAGCCATAGCATTATGAAACCAAGCATACTCACACATTACATAGGCAACATTTACCTCTTAATGGATTTATTACAATGTCATAGATACATTTTGCAGAAGCTCTCCAGGCCCTTAGATGATGAAACCAAGATAAAAGTATTGTTTGACAAATATTTTATGTCAACAAAACCTACTGCACTACAAAATCAGACTTCTTCCCGACAAGTGCGACAGGCAGAAGTTAACTTAGCTTGTGCAGATCCATCTCCTCCTTTATACATAACATTGGTTGCCTTTTCCTAGCCACAGTAACCATGATTGGTCCTAGAAAAACAAGAAGTGTATCATTTCGAATATATAATGTTTGTGTGCAAACAACTATTCACTATAACAACAAAAGAACCCAGTACACATATAATCTACCACACTAAAATAATTATTTGTAGGTTAAATGGTTTGTCTCCTATAGAACATAATTAAGAAACATTTAAATGAGATTCCACCAAAGAACCCATACGAAACAATTCCTGGGCATTATCTCCACATACACTGAATCTACAGTATTAATGACGGAATCAACAATGAACCAACACTTAACAGATTTCAGGAACTAAACCAACACCGAATCAGTGAATCTACAGTACTGCATGACTTCTGTAGTGATATTATATGTACCAGTACAATACCAACTCATGACTTTGAAGCTCCCAAAAAACTCATTACACTAATATGCTCCCAAAAAACTCATACCACAAAATCAAACTGAGGTAAAGTGGAATCACGGCATACATATAGAATGCAGATCCAGTGCTGGCATGCACTGACCTTGATGATCCCATTCACCATGACAGCACGCTGCTCCACGATGTCACGGCCATGGTTGCCTGACATGCATCTGTACACCTTCTTGTAGTTGCGCGCATCAACCCACCGACATTCACGCTGCCGGAACTGCTAGTAGCTCTCCTCGTCGTCCAAGTCCTCGAACCGCTGACATAAAACATTCCCACCAAGACACCCAATCGGATCAAACACTGCTCTGATGGTTTGCAGAGATACCCAATCCAAACAAATTTAAGAGAAATTCACCTCGATGATGACCTCATCGACGTCGGTTGCCTTTTCGCTTCACGTGTTCCAATATTTCAACCAATTAAACTGAAAGAAATTAAATTAATTGCAAAGCTTAAACGTACGCAATAGGGGCTCCTCCATATGAAACTTTTCTCACCTCTTTTAAATCTTCAGAACTTTGATGTTTGAAAGCTAAATTATCATCGATATCGTCGCCACATTACATCACAGTTGCCAGCAACATATAACAAATCTTTTGGCGTTAACATTAACCATAGCCTCATATTTATATTGAACAAACAAAACTGCTGGAACCTAGCTGCAGACCAATTCAGAGGAAGGATTCATGTACACATGTAATGGTTAACGAGGGAAACACTTCACAATTATAAAAAAGTTGAGGATTCAGGTATGCAGTAGCGAGGACAATATTTCAGCAAGCGGAAGGTGAATTGTATATAAATTCGTGTGCGCAACAGCAGGAATGGCCAAAGCCACATATATTTGAGTGATAAGGAGACTAATCATACCGTACTATATCTTTGTATAGACCATTCCAAGGTTCCAACACCCTGATTCCCTTCATCTATTTATAACACCAAAATGAATTTACTTGAGTGCATGGAGTTTATGTTATAAGACATGATGTCTGCGTCCTACCATGTTTTCTCTACAGACAAATGTGCGTCCAAGTAAGTCTCTAGTAATCTTTACTCTTTACAAATGTGCTTATGATTAGCAAGCTCGCTTGTTATTATGTGTGAAAATAGCAAGGCATACATGGATACTTTCCGGGTATACATGCATCTATCTTTGAACCCTACGAGCATCAATGTTCTGAACCACAAATTCACGTGAGAAGAGAAGAGGAGCAGACCTGGCGGTGGTCGTTGGAGGCCTGCTGTCAGCTGTGCATCTTTGAAACCCTCAGCAAGGCAGAGGTGATCACCATCCGCGTGCTCTCGCACCACAGGAGCGACTACCTCCTCGGCGTTCCAGCTCCCCACCCCCTCGGCAACCGTCCTAAATCAAGACCTCCTCGGCCTTGTCGTCTCTCCTGACGGCGGCGGCGGTCACTACATGCTCGCAGTGCTCCAGCCCATCATCGGCACAGACACGGCCGCACTCCTCTGCTTCTTCCGAGGCTGGGGAGTGGGTGAACAGGATGACCAGGAGGCTGGTCTAGGAGTAGAGGAGCCGCCGCTCGCGGGCGGCGGAAGGGTTTGGAGCGTGAACCTGGACGGCGCCGGTCTCCTCTCCCCTGGACTCGCTCGAGACGCCACAGCCGCCGTGTCCCGTCGACAGAGGAGAAGGGGAGGCGAGTGGATAAGGTGGAGGGACTAAAGGGCAAACATGTCGAAATCATGGACTGCGGTTTAAATTTGACTAGCAAAATGCCCGTGCGCTGCTACGGAAGAGATAATCACGTCAATCAACAAAAAAAACATTGGATATTTCTACTTTATCATTGAATATGATGACCACCACACGCAAGGATATTTCCTTTTTATGATCGAATATCGCATCACGCAAGGATATTTCTGTTTTATGATTGAACATCGCCTATGCTTGCTTCCATCTACGACGATCACCACACGCTTCTTTCACATGGTACATATGTACAAAATTTAATAACATAACTTATTTATTTAATTATCTATTTCTCAATGACTCAACACTATTGATAATGTGTGCAATTATGGTTGTTGAAGTACATGGAGGTACATGCTTCCAACAAGGCTAAACCTTCTTTTTTTTTTGCACCGTGATGGTATTAATCAGGTAAAAAAAATTTTGCACCCGGACATAACAATATTAAACACGAAGGTTGGAACGGGCCATATAAGATAGCACACACTACAACTATACTGAGCTAACCCATAAGTTAAACCATTTTAATATCTATGAATTTTCCAGAAACCCACTCCCGCATAGAGCTCACACAGGTCCTTGATTTTCTTGACAATATTGTTGATCGCCGATCTGTGAGGAATCACCCTGCAATCTGCGTAGATCATTGACAAGGAGATAGTCAGATTTAACCTGCACAAACTAATTACAGTTTATCACAGTTTGCTTCAAACCCTCAAGATAAGTTAAAGCTTCAACACTATCAGCTGCAGTACATAATTCAAAAATGCCCTTTCGTCTCTTGACTGCACCCTATGATCCTTACTGGTGTGAGGACTAAATCTAGCATCTCAGTTCAGTTTCAGCCATCATGTCTGGTGCATTAGTTCCTACACAAGCAGATGTTTTCATTGTTTCTTCCAGGTCCGTAGGACCAGCCCTAATATTTTTGAAAGTGTAAAGTTACTTTGTCAGGAAACAAACAAGCAAGACTAACTAAACAATTATTTGGTAAGAAGTGCCAAGCACAGCACCAACTAAACATTAGTTTCTCCTGTATAGCCTCAGGGATTCTACCAAGCAAGACTAACCAACCATGCTTTAACTTAATTGTCTCATGGCAACATGGCAATGTGTGTAATGATCTATTTTCTTATTGGCTCACGATGAAATAAAAATATACCTGTTAAGCAATGATTGCTACCTCAGCATACGCATCCTGAATATTTTGCCCCAGCCTTTATATCAAACACATGTTGTTGTCTGAACTCTCTGAAAAAGGCCAATGGATGTTTACTGAAAACTCATGCATTTCAACAGACAGGAACGTGGCACTCAAATTGTAGCTTCCCAATCTGGATTGTTCCTCTCGCCGCTTGTGCGATGCTCATTTCGCCCCATCCTAGCCGGCTACTCTCACTGTTGCTACCAGCCAACAGAAGGTGAGCTAATCACAAACCCTTGCCGGCAGCATCCCGTTTCCCGCCTCGTGCTGCAGAGATATGCAGATGTGAGATTGAGAAAAAGAGAGAGAGGTGACGGTTAGCATGGTGTGTTGAGCTCACATGCAGCTAGAATTTCATGTAATCTAGATTTCTTTTGTTCTGACGGCATGGGAGGTACACTGGTTTCAGTTTCGGTGATACCTAAATGCCCATTCTCTATTCAGAAAGTGAATTTCGAAAGTGATTTCAAGGTATTGGGGCTTAAAGGTTATGCCATAGTTCTAAGAGTATCCTGACTGAAATAATATCACCCCACCCGCTTTGATTGCACCAATATTTCTGATATAGTGGCCGATACACAACACAAACAAGAGGATACCAGAAGGAGGTCTGATCAAATGACCATATTAGGAATAGGGTTTGATGTCAGGGAAAGAAGTCACCTGAGCCAATCTGGAGCAGGGTGGTTCCTCGGGCCTTCCCGCCGGTGGCCGCTGCATCCCTTGTTAGTCTCCTCCGCTGCACCCCCGCCGGTCTCCGCCTCTCAGGCTGGGACAGCAACATCAGGGGAAGTGGATGGGGCGACGGCCCTCTTCCCCGCAGGTGGTGAGGCAGGACCAACGTAGCATGGGGATCCGAGGCAGAGTGTTTGCGTCGGGGCTCCATCAGGCGGCGGCTGCCCTTCGGTGGCCAGGGGCGGAGGTCGCGGCGGCTGAGGAACCCTTCGGTGGCCAGGGGCGGAGGTCGCGGCGGCTGAGGAACCCTAGAGCTCAGGCTGAGGTAGGAGACGGGAGACAAGAGGGTCTGATTGAAATAACGTTCAACCTGACAAGTTTGACTGCGGGTTGTTTTCCACAAAGTCAGAGGACCAAATTGCAAAACAACCGCGACGTACCATCCTCACCTTAAGCCATATTATATAGTAGAGATTTGTTCCAGGGACTAAAGTGCAAAATATCCCGACGTACGATGTCCCCAATCCGTGTTATATAGTAGAGATATGTCTCACGAATATTAAGGATAACTAGCAAAATATCCGTACGATGCAACGGACGATGAATGTGAAATAAAAATTATCTGAAAATTGATTCTACAAAATCAAACAGGAAAATGATGTGCTATATTAAAGAACATGTGTTGGAATAGACGTAAATTAAAGAATTCAAGTGTTAAATTTCAGTTGCACTCAATTTGTACAGTTTGTAATACATTGTGCAATATAATATCTAAGCTGATTGATCCTTGTTACCCATGTTCAGAGAGGAGAAACAGAGTAGCTGTGCGGCGCCAAACGTAAAACAGAGTACCTCAGGGGAAACACACATGTTACATATCAACAATAACAATACTGGAAACAATATTCCATGTGTTCTCATTATTCGTCATCTCCAAATTCCAAGACCAACTTGTTGTGGAATGACTCCTGAGTCCTGACTGAATGCTTGATATCCACTTGTAAAGAGGTTTAGTCCTTGTACTTACAGAAAGGAAAACAGAATGCTACTGTGACCACAAATTTAAAATGCCAGAAAATATGCCTCGAATGCTAACCGCAATGTCCCATAAGATTTAATTCATGGGGATGAGCAATGTTGAATAATCTACAATGGATATCTTTTATTTTTCGTTGATTGATAAAAGAAGAGCCCATCATGTCTTCACACAGAACACAAATACATGCTACTAATCTTAAGGAAACTGTACAAAATGTATCTAGACAAAGAGAAATCGGGAAACTCACCAAATATGCACGGTTAATAGAAGGCATAGCTTCATCCCCATCTAGTCAGATTTTTTCCTAAACATCAATTATCTTGGTTAACTTTTTTGCTTTAACAGATATCTTGGTTCACTTTGGGATGATGTAACAAATGTCAATGATGATATTTGAATCAATTGAACAAACTAATGCCAACTTGATCTTCTTACGGAAATATGCATCACCAGTAGGAGAGAGTTGCGAGCGTGAACTACAGAGACAAATCTTGGCACCCTCATCCGCTTCTGCTGCAGGACGGAATGGTAGAACATCAACCAAGCCATCATGCCATCTTCATGCATCGTCTTCCATAGGGTCTGAAGGCAGCGACAACTGCTTCAAAGCGGAGTAGGCGGAGGCAAAGCCATGGCCACAGGGGATATGGACTATGGAGCATGTGAAGAAGCGAGTTGCATCTATCTGAGCAGCCTGGGAAAGACTGGCGTTCAACGGACTGGGGCGGAGCGGGCTAGAGCTCGCCAGGGACCAGGGCCGTAGAAGCGCCTAGCTCACCGGTGGGGAACAGATCGCGGCGGAGCTCTCCGGCGACCAGGGATGTGCTAGGGTGCGTTCAGCGATGCGAGCTCTTGCGCCCGGAGAGGGGCACCGACAAGTCGGAGCGGCGAACATGGGGTGGTGGGGAGATACGGCCGGCGTTTCATCTGGGGCGCTCGGGGTCGGCGCCGTCGCCGCCGAACGTAGGGGCGAAGTGAGTGGCGGCGGAGGTGCACGACCAGACGATGCAGTTGTTTGTGTCAATTGATTGTGAGTTTGCAGTTCAAACCCTATCCATGGACTGCGGGTAAATTTGACTAAACCCGAGTGACCACAAATTTGACTGAATACGAGCAAACAAAGTTCTCATTTCCCCCTCAAATTTTAAAAAGCAGTTCATAGAGGCTATCAAATGACTATGTGAGATTATCTTCTATAATTGACTGGTATGTCTCAACTTAAATTATCTATATAAGAAAAGGCCAGTACAATATCTAGTGTAAAATGGGAGGAAAGGAGCTCTAGAAATGGAGAAACTGGGACTGGAGTGTCGCTGCTCAGAACAGCAGCATCCTTACGATCAACTCCTACACCCCAGCCTCAAGCTAGAGAAATCGCGTACCTCAGTATGATGAACGAACTCTTCTGCGCCAATCTGAACTTAACATAGGGCCCTCGATCTGTATCCCCGGGCTGCTGGTGAAATCCTACAGAAACCCTAGAACAGATCAACAAAAGCAGAGGGGATAAGAACGAGAGGGATTGCCAGGGCCGCTGCAGCTCGCGGGTAGGATGCAGTCCATGGTCTGCTCTGTCCCGGCCTGGAGCTCCTCCGCTACAAGCGGAGCGTTGCAACGGGTGAAAAACTAAATACGTAAAATGTTTTGACAAAGCGGCAACAAATGAGAAGAAACGTAAGCGGCGGGCCAGCTAGCCGTAGACAGCTAACAGATGTTCTACATTGTACGCTAAAATTCATTTAAAATGGTTAGGGAATGAATTTGTTTTGAAGTTATCATAGATTATAATGTATAGGGTCCAAAACATACCACTGCCCAACACGTACACATAGAGTCGTGGTCTCCCTCCTCTCTCTGTCTTGTTTGTTCGTTTTTTCTTCTTCCTTATCTCCTTTCTAAGCCTCAATCTAAATCAGCCAAGCATCCAAATCCATGGCAGAGGATGGGGTGTCAGATGTTGATAAAAAAGGGAATCCTGAATAAAATTGCCAAGCATACAAGTTGTTCCTCCTATTCAACCTAATACACATTCAATTTCTATATGGTAAATACACCAAATAGAGAAAGCACATGTTACCTGCAAGAGATCCCAACATAGATCACGAGCATCCACCCAACAGATCTTGCCGTCCTCATTGGAGTGTTTCACCTGCAGGCCGCCGACATCATCCTGGGCGAGGACGGTGAGCACGTCGGGGTTACCTTCCCCTCAAAGCATGAGGCCTCCTCCAGCGTCGCCCCAAACCACTCGGAGAGCAGCGCCGCCATCGCGGTGCCGGCGACGGCGGTGGAGTGAATCTCCCACTCGAGGATCTCCGAGCGGCACACCGGCAAGATCCGCTCCCTGTCCGGCCGCGTCGGCCCGAATCCCGTGGTGACGGCCTATGCGGGGTAGTCGGAGGGGACAAGGTACCCACGGCGGCGGATTCGGCGGCGAGTGGCGGGGGAAGGGAGAGGTCGACGGGGATTGAGACGCCGGAGCAGCTAGCACCGGCGCGATGCGTGCAGGCCCTGGGGCGGGGGATAGTGGGCGTCGACAGGATAAGAGACGGGTGTTTTTTTTTCGGCGGTGAATCGTTTTTTTGGACTGCGCGTTAATTATGAAAATGGTGAAGGGCTAAACTGTAAAACCGTCACGACGTACGACCAGAGTCCCCAACCAATATTATATAGTAGAGATTAATTCTTAATTGTACATCAAAAAAATGAGAATGTGTAGAATTATTTCAGTTCTTACTTATGCAAATTTAAATTTGATGTACATATTATAATACAAATTACAATACAAGAAAGATACACATAAGGTTTATATTGAGTTAAGTTAATTGTGAAAACATATTTAATAGTTTAATATGTGCCAAAAAGAGAACATATATATTATAAGATTGTAATATACAATAAAATCATGTTATATTTAAGTACGATGATTTGATATAATTATATTTATTAATTAATTTTTTCGGGCCCAAAAATAGTTTGGACCGGTCCAGCCAGCGGATGGCGGCGGCCAGGATTGTTGGGCGCAAGGTACGTGGTTAATCGGTACCCATTACCATCCCTGCGGTTAACGGACGCGCGCTGTAAACCAACGACGGGGAGGCCTGGCGGCGGCCACGATTGTTGGGCGGCAGGGGTAGTAGCGAGGAAGGCCTTCCGGGGTAGGGGCCGACAGGTCGATGGGAAGCGAACAGGGGGCGGACACGTGATGGGTTTAGTACCACCATGCTATTTTGATCTGGCTAATTACAGCTTAAATACCAGGGTTTTGATCCATCCATCACCGAAGACGCGTGCTGAGGTAAAAACCGCTATGACATGTTTCTGGCCTGGCCCGGCCCCAAGGGCTTGTAATCGTAGGTATGTCAAATGGTGTAAGTCTTACAAATTTATTTTCTGCAGAGGTATGTCAAATGGTGTAAGTCTTTTATCATCCAATTTATTTTCTTATAAATTACTCATAATTTTTATTCTTTTACATTGTATTTCATGCGCTTTTAGCTTTATTATTTTTTTATTCTTTTACATTGTATTTCATGCGCTTTTAACTTAATTTTTTTTATTCTTTTACATCGTATTTCATGCGACTTTTAGCTTTATTTTTTAAAATGTTCAGAATTTTTTGTTTTACTACATCATACTTCATGCGCTTTTTTTCATTTTCTTATAAATGCTCATTTTTTTAATTCTTTTACATTGTATTTCATGCGCTTCTAGCTTTTTAATTTTTTTAAATGCTCAGAATTTTTTTGTTTTACTACATCATACTTCATGCGGTTTTAGAATGGGTTTTAACTTTTTTAAGACTGTACTACACAAGCAGGAAGCACAACTGGTACACCTAGAATTGCTCAGATTTTTTTATTCTTTTACATTGTATTCCATGCGCTTTTAACACCTTTTTTTCTTTTACATTGTATTTCATGCGACTTTTAGCTTTTTTTTAAATGCTCAGAATTTTTTGTTTTACTACATCACACTTCATGCGTTTGTTTTTTCATTTTTCTTATAAATGCTCAATTTTTTTATTCTTTTACATTGTATTTCATGCGCTTTAGCTTTTTATTTTTTCAAATGCCCAGAATTTTTTGTTTTACTACATTATCCTTCATGCACTTTTAGAATGGGGTTTTAACTTTTTCTGGTCTGTACTACACAATCAGGAAGCACAACTGATACACGCAGAGTGTAGCCTATCTTAGAGCATCTACACTTGCCATATTAGAGGTCTCGGCTGTCTGTGTTGGACAAATTTACGTCCGACACCCTAGACAACACCAAGTCTTATGATTATTCGAAGATGGTGTTCTCAAGAGCCCAACTAGTACAGAAATCAGACAAGATAATCACACAATCTAGACATGCATGGTACTAGACCAATACAATACCACTCGCTCTAGCATGAATTGATAGCTCGCGGGTAGAATCCGGCTTTAACTTATAAAAACTCTACTACTAAATCAGGAAACACAACTAACACCTGAAGATTGTATTCTATGAGCATCTCCAGCGACACCATGCAAAGACATATTAGGGGTCCCGACCGACAAACCGGGCCTAGCGGCACTCTATGACTGTATGTGTTGGACCAATTTGTTTTTTGGGAGAGGTTCGGAACCGCTCTCCTCTTCGCCCCCTCCTCCCCCCCCCCCCCCCCCCCCCCCCCCGAGGGCGACGGGGCTCCCCAACTCCAGCCGCCTCTCCCCCTCGTCCAGCACCCTCCCCTGTCGCCGCCGCCGGCAGAGGTCACCGGGAGCCGCTCGGGCGACGTCGTTGGCGGCGGCCTGCTTCCCACCACGCTCTGGAGGCCTGGTCGGGGCTAGCTCCTCCTTGGCGGTGGTGTACTTCGGGAGGCTGAGGTCCGGCGTGGTCGGGGGCTCCCTGGTGGTGGTGCTGGTCGGCGGCGGGTCTCCATGGATGCGCAGCTCGTCGGCCATGCCGCATCACCAGATCTGGACACCTCGGGCCCCAGATGGGCTCAGGCGGGCCAGCGGTCTGCAACTGTGGAGCCCTCTGCAGCTCGTGGTGGCGACGAGTCCGCGTCTGGGGCCGGCAGCAGTGCGGCGTGCCATTGCAGCAGCCAGCTAGGGCTTTACGGGCCCGTTTGGGCCCAGCCAGACCAGGTGTGTCTGGTGTGCCCCGGCTGCTCTGTTCCGGCCGATGGCTGCCTCTCGGCGGTGGAGGTGGGTTGCTCCTACACGGCTGTGAGGCTGCTGTCCCCTGTCTCAGCAATATTGTTTACCCCAGGTTTGCAGACCACATGCTAGGCTTCTCGAAGAGACAAACAATGGTGACTTCAATATCGTGATAGCGCATGTTGGTGGGCGACGAAGCTAGGTGGTGATGTTCCGTTGCGCCAGGGTTTGTTTGTGGACGGGGTCGGGAGAAATCCCAGTCGGCTTGTCTGACCTTGACGCGGTGCCGTCGTCGAGTGGTACCTTACCTACCTGGAGGGCGTCGTGGGAATCCCTAGTCCACTGTACTCTACGTGCCGGGGGAAACCCTAGGAGCGGTGGTTCGGGTAGCAGTGTCGTTTACGGCGTTTCCTTCTTGAAGGTGCTGCTTGGTACGGGGCGCTTTGGGATGTTTGGAGCGTGGTGGTGCTATGTCGGAGGGCGCAACGATTGCGGATCGTCATTGTCTTGTTGATTCGCCTTTACCTTCATTTATTTTCTCTTTGGGTATGGTTGATACGTCTCGAAACGTATCCACAATTTCTTGTGTTCCATGCTATGTTATATCATGTTATAACATGTTTTATATGCATTTTATATAGTTTTATGCATTTTATGTGACTAACCTATTAACAAGATGGCACAGTGCCAGTTCCCTGTTTTATGTTGTTTTTGGTTTCAGAAAAGCTCTTAAGGAAATATCCGCCAAATTGGAAATGAGCCAACCAATATTTATTTTTAGAATATTTTGCGACCAAAAAAAACCGAAGACGAGACAAAGACGGACCCGAGGGGTCCACATCACCTCGTGGCGGGGGCTAGATGCCAGCCGCGCCGAGAGGTGGTGTGGCGCCCTCGGGCGCTCACCGACCTAGGTATTTCGCCCATATAAACCCCCATGACCTAAAAACTCCAGACGGTTAATCACTTTTTCCTCCACGGGTCCCGAGCCGCCGCCGTCGCCGCCGCCACTTCGGGAGAGATCAGAACTGCTCCTCGGCACCCTGCCGGGAGGGGGAATCGTCACCGGAGGTTTCTACGTCGTCATGACCGCCTCCGGACTGATGCGTGAGTAGTCTACATTGGACTACGCGTCCATAGCAGTAGCTATATGGTTGTCTTCTCCTCTTGTGCTATCATGTTTAGATCTTGTGAGCTGCCTATCATGATCAGATCATCTTTATGTAATTCTTCATATTCTGTTTGCTGGGATCCGATGAATATTGAGTACTAAAGTTATTGCTTCATAATATATCATGTGTGTGCTATTTAATGACCTTACATGCTCTCCATTACTTGTGTATGCTCTGGCCAAGTAGATGCTTGTAACTCCAAGAGGGGGTATTTATGCTCGATAGTAGGTTCATGTCTCTATTTAATCTGGGGCAGTGACAGAAAGATCTAAAGTTGTACATGTACTATTGCTACTAGGGATAAAACAGTAGTACTTTATCTAAGGATGATGTTACTTACTCTTTACACATAGTGCTTAAGGCAATAATCTGTTGCATGCAACTTAATACTGAAAGGGGTGCGGACGCTAACCGGAAGGTGGATTATTAGTCATAGATGCAGTTGGAACGGTCTATGTATATTGTAGTAATGCCCGAATGAATCTCACACTAGACATCATATCATTAGTATATGCATTGGGTTGCTTATCATTATTCTGTCAATTGCCTAGTTATAATTTGTTTACCGCGCATGGATGAATGTTATTATTATTTATGGAGAGATACCACTAGTGAACTGTGTACCCTGGTCCTTCTCATTAATCTGATAAAACCACAGGTTTGATTCAAACCTGTTACTTTCTGCAAACATCATTCGTTTTTCCATACATATGTTTAATCCTTTGTTATAGCAAGCCGGTGAGATTGACAACCTCACTGTTAAGTTGGGGCAAAGTATCTTGATTGTTTGTGTGCAGCCTCCATCTCAACTTAGCACCAACATTTTTCTGGAGCCTTGACACCTCAAGGAAATTCTTCATCTCCTACTGCTTCGATAACCTTGGTTTCATACTGAGTGGAACTTGCTGCTGCACTACTTCACACTTTCCTCTTGGGGTCTCCCAACAACACACCTACCGTGTGCATCAATGTTGTTTGTTGTTGCCCCTGCTTGTGTGGTGTGTGTTGTATCTTGTGCGTTGTGCTGTCTGACCCAGCAGTGATCTCAAACGTGGTTTCTTTATTTATAAAGCGGGGTAAAAGCCTATTTCGAGGTGTTGGACCAATTTTTGTTCGACACTCGAGACCACCCGAAGGCCTCCAACAGTTGTTGCCACATGCTAACGACACATAAATTTACATATCTTCAAACCCATTTATAATTTACATAAAAATACACCGAGTACTACTCCTCGTTCTTCGAGTCGCCCTTGGGTAGGGGAGTTCCCGGCCTCCACGCAGATGCAGCCGTGTGAGCTCAGCACTAGCCAAACAAGACGCCCACGGGGACCATGCTGGATGTGGGGTGGTGGAGTTGTCGGCTCGACGTCCTTCGGCGCATCGTTCTCCTCTTGCTCCGAATCAAGCAACATGGTCTCCTCCTTGAATGGTGAAAACCATAAGCTTGGGGTTGCGCAAGGCACGACGCTGACCTATCAAACTCTCGGTTTACACAACTCTAAACATTGTTTTTCAGCAACATAAGATATTCGCATAAACTTAGAGCGTCCTTTTCTAGTTTTATGTTGTGTTTTGTATTTTTTTTTATAAGACCACCACTGTCAGTTCTATATTTCAATATGGACAAGCTATTGGAGTATTAAAAATATTTAAGTTGGATGCTATAAAATAATTGGGAAAGAGATATTCAAGTTGATTAAAAAGAACATATAGTACGTAGTTGCATGTTTTCATATGCTTTGATGAATATTATTTTGAAAGTTTCTTATCTAGTTCTATCTTTTATCCTCATGTTTAGATGCTTGATTCTAATTTACTTTGCTTATCATGAGTGCGACCAGTTCAAGGAGTGCATTGTCACATGCTCTACGGTGACGTTGGCTTCATGGTTCTATCCCGGGATTGGCAAGGGCGAACCTACGATTGACCGGCATGTATTTGTCCCTGTTGGCATTGAGTGCCAACAAATCGGCATCGGTGCTGACCTCACTCCTATTCCAGAATGTGGATGTCAGCAATGCATCTTCGGCATGCCAATCGATGGTGCCGGCTATGCCAGTGGGTATGCCATCAACCTGTTCGGTGGAATGCTGCCCTTTGGTTTCAGCCCCGACGAGGTATATATGGGAACCGACACAGTAAGAATTAAGGTGGTTTCAGATGTGTGTCAATTTACTGTCAGAAATATGAAAAGAGTACGTGAAGATGTTGACCTGGCGTGTCGACCATGTCTCCGACATAAAATGGGCTTTTCAACTGCAGTGACGGAGGAGTGAGCAATGGCGACATTGGCGGCGTTGGAGGAGGCAACAAAAACAGCAAGGACGGTGCCGGAGGTCCAAACACCGGCACCGACGGAGGAGTCAAGATCTCTGTTTTGATTTATGTACATTCTATGTTTTAATATATGATCAGGCATGGTGCTGTATTTGGTGGCCGAGAATTTTTAATTTAGGCTATATTTTCGAAAATGAAAGCAAAATTCTATTGGAAAAATCTATTGGTTGTCACTGCTAGTCCGCTAGGCCCCTGTAGAATAGGAAAATGTGACGGCATTTACAATAACTAGCGTCATATAGCACAGTTGCCGGACCGGCTGCTGGGAGCGTCGTTGGCCTAGATGCTCTAGCCGGAGAGATATGTTATACTCCACATCAAAGATTGTAGCGAGTGAGGAGTGACATCAAAACGGCAACGAGAATAAAGCGTTGCATCAAACTTGTGTGTCGTTTGTGCTCCCAGTTGGTGTCAAGGTGTACTCCACGAAACTCCGCTTGACATTTGTGGCTCCTTGCAGAAAATCTCCATCCAACTTTATCCCTCCGTGATAGGTGATAGGCAGCGTACGCTACACGAGTAACAACCGTCCTGAACCCCGGCCGACTTCGTTTCATCACTTTCTAGCAGTAGCCAGTAGCCATTAGCTTCAGTTCACGTAACAATCAAATCTTTATGGGCAGAATTCAGGCAGCTGCAGTTGTAGTGTGAGCGTTTGACAGAGTGAAGAAAATGGCAATGGCTTCTTCACGAGTCAAAAGAAACTATGAAGTATGAACGTACAAGGCAATGGAAAGTGCAGAAAGTCTGGTATTCAATTCTGTTTGTTCTATGCTCCATTTGGCATTGCCGGGACCTCAGGAAACTCTTTCACGATTGTGATTGTGTTGCCAAGCTGAGAGCTATATGTATCGAACTTTACCAGTTAAGAATGCTAAATTGATATGAATTTCCCGGGTTACTCATGTGATGGGTGAAGAACTTAAAAATGCTAAATTACTTCTCGCCCCCTTCGCTCAAAATTTATCCAAAGTCAAACAACTTAAAGTTTGACTAAATTATTGAAAATATTAGTAACAATTAAAGAGAAATAAGTGCAAAATATAAAAAAAGTGCTGCTTGTTGTCCTGAGGACCTATTAAGTATAAAGCACACACTATCGAAAGAAAGTTATTATCAAAGTGTAAAGGGAATATGGCTAGAAATAACAAGCACATTGAGTAGCTGAAGAAAGCTGGCAATACCTTGCGTGGATTGTAATTGATTCCGTGGCAAAATATGGTCAAAGCCAGACAGATAAAAAAGATGTTGTCTGCTATCGTAATCATGCCATGTAGATTTGCACTGCCTGCAACCGAGATCCTTGCTTTGTTTCGACCTTAATTTACTCCTAACGCGGCAGTGATTATGAGCAAGATCACAATGATCGTCTTCAATTGAGGTAAAGCAACGGAGTATTGTACTTTGCGCATGAAAAAAACATGATCTGAGCAGCCAAAACAGAGAACGATGGATTAAGATCGAAGAATATGTGGGCACCATCTATCCCAGTGCAAACGGCACTGGCCATTAAGCTATGTTTTTAAATTAACGAATGTGACATGTGGACATATTCTGTCTCCAATAAAGAAAATATATTAATATATACCTCTAGAATGATTATACATCTGCATATGTTTGATGCGAATTCTAATGGAGCATTACACGCCACGGCATAAGCCTCGCAGACCCTCCTCCCCCGTCGCCCCGCGCAGCAGGCCCGTCGAGGTTCAACTTCGGGCAATACAGAGCCTTGATAGCGACGACCCTGAGCAGGTGGTGTGCGTTTGTGGCGTTTGGTCGACTAGCGCTGTTGTGTGGGCGGTGTGTCACCTCGTTTGTGCGGGTTTTCAGCATGTTTTTCTCATAAACAGGGCATTGTATAGCTTGTGTGGTTTTTGGGTCTGGTTTACCTTATAAACTGGAACCTCTTTTATCTATTCGGCCAGTAGATACGACCACTTTGGAACTCAAAAAAAAATGGAGCATCCGTATGCGTTTGCTCCTACTCATTAGTAGTGTCACTAGTTTAACTGCACATTTTCACATTAATAATGTGTACGGTCAATGTCAAATGAGGTCACTACTCTTGTACATATTTGTTTATCTGACGACAAAGATAATTATTGCTGCAGAGATGAAAAAACAATCGACGGAAGGTATATTGTTCAAGTTTCTTGTCGGTGTCAACCCTACATTGATAGGGGAAAAGGCACAAAATCGTCGGTGTACAAATTATGATACATAAAGCCACACCCATAGTGTTTTATTTTGCAAATAAACAAAACCATGTGTGTGCAGCTTTGCATCCTTCCTAGTTTAAGCAAAAGAAAGAAGAGGGAACATTTTGCAAAGAATGCACACTAGCTACCAAAAAAGTATGGATGTAGCATGTGTACTAGCAGAAGATATGAGGAAATGGACGTCTGGCCATTGCATAAAACTGCTTGTGTACACACATAGAAATAGGCGACCACCGTCACATGGAACAGATTTAATTAACAACAAAGCAACAAGATCGATATGAATGTCTTTATTCGTTAGCCAGAAAGATGCAATAAAAAATCAGGAAAGTTGAGCCATTTCAAGCGATTGTGAGAGAGCCTCTAGGAAAGGACCTATTTTGAGCAGGTGTCCCAAAACAAGTCTCTCTGGCCCCGACCTAACCCCACTGAGTTGATAGACTTTTCTTTTTAATTTTTCCTTCAGAAAAATTATGAGGAGATTTTTTTTAAAAAAAGGTAGCATCATGTTGTGTCTTTTGAGAAGCCTTTTTGCCCAGTATAAAACTGGCAGACATCCTCCCATCTTGAACAGGCAGCAGCAGCATCTCTCCAGCTCTTCTTCCCATTTGATCTGCCTTTCCAGTTTCATTCGACCTCTCCTCCACTTACTAGTCTTTGCGGCGAGCAGCCTCTTCCCATTGCTGGCCATGCGGCTTCCTGTGGTGTTCTTTGCATGCTGCGCTCTCTTGGCACTGCATTGTGCCGAGGCCGCCAAGGCCAGGCACTTGAAATGGGAGGTGAGCAACATGTTCTGGTCGCCGGACTGCGAGGAGAAGGTGCTCATCGGCATCAACGGCCAGTTCCCCGGCCCGACGATACGCGCCAAGGCCGGTGACACCATCGTCGTCGAGCTCAAGAACGGACTGCACACCGAGGGGGTGGTCATCCATTGGCACGGCGTCAGACAGGTAACCTCATAAGCACACTGTCATACAGAGCTGACATGTTCATACAGAGCTGAGCTAGCCAGGAGATGTTCTTTTGCTAACTTTTCAACAACGGCAGATTGGGACGCCATGGGCGGATGGCACAGCAGCGATCTCGCAATGCGCGATCAACCCCGAAGAAACCTTCACTTATCGGTTCGTCGTAGACAAGGTACTACTACTACCAAATCTCCTCCATAATACAAATCACTGTCTGTATCAAGAAACTGGAATCATAAGATTAGTGTCAAGAAAATGAGGGAAGTGTTGCAGAACTTCCTCATTTTTTCTGTTTTGCTACACTTGTCAGTTGTCACTGACCAATGGTTGGCTCATGACTTGCAGCCGGGCACATACTTCTACCATGGCCACTACGGGATGCAGAGGGCAGCAGGGCTGTACGGGTCTCTGATTGTGGATGTGGCTGATGGGGAGGAAGAACCGTTCAAGTATGACGGCGAGCTGAACCTGCTGCTCAGCGATTGGTACCATGAGAGCATCTACAACCAGATGGTTGGCCTCTCTTCCAGCCCAATGAGATGGATCGGCGAGCCCCAGGTAACCGTTGATTACTGATCTCGATCAAACTGTGCTGCTGTACATTCTTACTGTACATGTTTTGTTGTAGAGATTTGATATTTCAGCTCTATGCAGTTCTTTATCTAAAAAAAAGCTCTATGCAGTTTTCGTGGTACAAAAATATACTATGATTGGCGTAATTCACAATCAGGACCATCGAAAAACACTGCTTTGACCCTCAAAGGAAAAAAAATACACTGCTTCGAGTAAAATCCAAAAGACAAAAAAAAACACTTCTTTGGGTACTTCAAGACAAATGGCAATGGGATATTGTAGCATATCCGTCTCATTTGGATGATCTCTGAAAGAGCACATGGTTTTTGTCCTCTTCAGTAATTTGAACTGCAATGACCCTATAGGAAAATTCAGTTAAACTGGCGATTGCGTGCTTAAAAAATCACGCAACGTCCTTCATTTGAAAAAAAAACACGCCCCTTTCCTACTATAATTTAATATATTTCATACTTGTTAATATAAATCATACTTTGTAATTGTGTAGATGTTGCGGGTTTAATTATTGTTATTATGCAATAGTACAGTTAAACAAAACTGTCGGTACACCATACAGATGTGTAGGATAGTAAAAGGGCATGGCTACAATTAGTTTGGTACGAAAATGCTTAGCCTTGTCAGTTTAATATTAGTTTAGGCACAAAATCTTACTTTGTTGCTAGACCAATCACTAAAGTTAAGCAAGCATGGCCTCCAAGATGCAGCTGATTGGTGATAAACTGTCAGCTTTCTCATCAGGACCAGAAAGCTTGGATGCATCCATGGCCGGCAACTGTGCTGATCAGAAAGGCAACAAAACGAATGGAACCCACCCTATTGGAGTATTGGGCTTCCTAGAAAGAAGTTCTCCCACTCGAAAAACAAAAGCCCACCATGTATAGCAGTACCCTTTGTAGACCTCAAGACAGTATTATATGTGTGCTAACAGTGTCAGAACATATCATGTTCCTATGATGCACAGCATAAGGATTTCTGAAGAAAAGGTTGGGGTGTCACTCACAAGGCCACATGATTTTCAGAGGGGACACTTGTGGTCATATGTCACCGAAAAGCACCCATGCAAGGACCCTTTTCTCTCTCGATCTTGGAAACATCTGCCCGGGTGAGATGCATGATGCAGAGTAGAGATGATAAAAAAGTTACAGAGGGAACAGTGAGGTGGTACTATTATTTGTGTGGGGATCTTTGGCCATTGCCCATTGGGTGGTCAGGGAATAGGTCAAGCAGCATGAGTGGTAGATCTTTTTTCTTGTGTGCACACTGCACATGTTTTGCATTCCATATGCAGTGCTTGTCTTGGGGATGAAAGTCCAACAAGAACAGTGATGTGTCTGAGGTCCATGGGTTGACAGGGTCAGTGCACTATACTCTTTGTTCAAAAAAAAAGTGCACTATACTCAGTGCTAACATATGTGGTCTTTAGGAAACTTATGTGTTGATGAATGATGAGTGAACACAAGGAAAACTTAACTGGAAAGGTTCACTAATAATGGGCAATGGCCCTGAATTGTTATATTGAATCTCTGGTCACCTTAGCTAATAATACAGGCTACATCTTTCTCTTGGAGATTCTGCCTGAATTTTTTGTGCTAACTGAGTAACTGACACTCACGGTTCTTGTTTCTTGTTCTGGTGCAGTCCTTGCTGATCAACGGAAGGGGGCAGTTCAACTGCTCGCTCGCGGCGGCGCACACGCCGGGCACCAAGCAATGCACCGCCGGCGGCAACAAGCATTGCGCACCGGTGATCCTCCCCGTCCAGCCCAACAAAACCTACAGGCTCAGGATTGCCAGCACCACTTCACTGGCTTCTCTGAATCTCGCCATTGGGGTAAGCAAATCCAAGATCAATAATTCGCCAAGAACTGAATAATATAAAACGGTTGCTACAATGTATACGTAGTACACAATCATGATCGCTTGCATTTTTTGTTCGGTATCAGAATCACAAGCTGACCGTGGTGGAGGCCGACGGCAACTACGTGGAGCCTTTCGTCGTGGACGACATCGACATCTACTCCGGGGACAGCTACTCCGTCCTGCTCACCACCGACCAAGACCCGTCGTCCAACTACTGGATCAGCGTCGGCGTGCGCGGCCGGATGCCCAAGACGGCTCCGGCGCTGGCCCTGCTCAACTACCGGTCTAACCGTGGGTTCAAGCTGCCGGCCATCGCGCCGCCGGTGACCCCGGTGTGGAACGACACCGCGCACAGCAAGGCATTCACGTACCAGATCCGTGCCCGCACCGGCACGCCCCCGCCGCCGGCGACGTCGGACCGCCGCATCGAGCTTCTCAACACGCAGAACAAGATCGGCGGGCACATCAAGTGGTCCATCAACAACGTCTCCATGGTGCTCCCGTCGACCCCGTACCTGGGCTCCCTGAAGCTCGGGCTCAAGACGGCGCTCGCCGCGGCGCGTCCCGCCGACACGTTCGGGCGATCCTACGACGTGACGCGGCCGCCGCACAACCCGAACACGACGACGGGTGACAACGTGTATGTGCTGCGCCACAACACCACCGTCGACGTGGTGCTCCAGAACGCCAACGCGCTGGCGCACAACGTCAGCGAGGTGCACCCGTGGCACCTGCACGGGCACGACTTCTGGGTGCTCGGCTACGGCGACGGCATGTACAAAGGGGACGCCGCCGACGCCGCCAGGCTCAACCTGGTGAACCCGCCGCTGCGGAACACGGCGGTGATCTTCCCCTACGGGTGGACGGCGCTCCGGTTCGTGGCGGACAACCCGGGCGTGTGGGCGTTCCACTGCCACATCGAGCCGCACCTGCACATGGGCATGGGCGTCATCTTCGCCGAGGCCATCGACCGGGTCGGCAAGGTGCCCAGGGAGGCCGTCTCATGCGGCGCCACCGCCACCGCGCTCATGAACGGCGACCACCTCTGATTCATTGTTTCGGAACCTATGCGACGTCGTGTTTTTGTGGAATTATGGTTCCTAATTAGTTAGGGTTCTTCCATTATTCTTTCCCCTCTTCGCTATTGGAGACTGAGATAGTGGGATTGTTGTTATGCGATTTTATTGGAATGCAATGGTATGGTTTCTATTCAGTAATAACCTACGCAGTGTCAAAAAGGTTAAGTCTTGATCTGATAAACAACTAGTGGCTTAAGTATTCTCACACAAGTGAGAATTAACTTAATGCTCACTCAGATAACGTCATACAGTTGCATATGCAACTCATGTGTAATCCATGTGCAACTAGAATATATTAGTTGCAACTCATGTCTAAATGGAAAAATCACAGTTACAACTCATGTACACACATGTGTAACTCAAATCCCACACGAATCATGTTGTAAATCTGATGAGATTAGAGTTAAGTGAACCCTGTTAAGTGAACCCTAACATAATTCTCACTCGAGTGAGAAATAGCAAAACCGTAAACTTATAGACATCTAAAATAATAATGGTGAAGTATCATAAGTATTCAAATTAGAATCTCAATTTACTTGAGATTTTCTTGTTCGACAGCAACATTTTCTCAAGACATTTGCATTCTTGGGCAATCCATGGGCCAATCTTTTGCCTCCATCTCAATTTCTTTACCATCATTTTCGATTTTTTTCTTTGAGATCGTCCTTTACTCCTTTCCGTTGAGTGAGCATCATATTCACCTTCACGGTTCTGCCCCATCCATCTGATAGTACTACCAAAAAATTACTCTAGAATTAAATGTATAGCAAGTGTGATAAATTTTTGTTGTGTTCAGTCCTAGAGGGTGAGATTTAAGTTCATGCTATTGAATAAGGAACACAGTTTAATGAAAGAACGTCATCCGACTAAAGACTTTTTTGTAGGGTGCATCTCTAGTCGAACGTTTCTATGGACATCAAACGATTATAGATGATCGTGGAGAAAAAAATGGCTCCCCTCAGATCATTTATATGGGCATCAAAAAATAGACGTTGCCCCAAACTGGCTAGGCATTATGCACATATGTATGACGCTTGGAGGACAATCCAAAGCCAACTGTTTTGTCCGAAGTGAGCTCCAACACTCATCAAAAGGAGCCGAATATCGGGAGGATTAGCTGGTAAGAGAGCTAGCGGCGTGGAAGGGAGCTGGCACCTGGGAAGAGAGATGGTTCACTGACTCCGGTGTCAATCGAGAGCTGTGTGATGGATATGACTTAAACATAGAATCGTAATACTAAAGGAGTGAATTGCATCTACACTCATCGAACTTGTGAGGGAGGTTCGGTTTGAGCATTAAACTCATACATTTTCGTCCTCAACCATGATAATAAATAGCTAAATACGGAGCACATAGCCCACAAACGCCGGTAACACAATTGGACCGTGGGATACATCACCAAGTAATAATAAGACAAAGAAAAAACGAGACCGTTCTTAGAAGAAAAAATTAGCCACCATAGTACTATCGACAGCTCAATCATAACATGGCGACATGATAGAGAAAGGTGCGAATCGTGTTTCATGATCCGTATTTGGAACCTCGAAAAAGAAGGATACGTGCATATAGGCCGATCCCGATCGAGCACCCATCCAGAAAACAAAAGAAACACGACGAGAAGCCAAGCCAGATGGGATGGGCTTTACGCAAGAAAATGGGATGGACTCACTGGCTCACTGGATGCTCTCTCTGCGTAGCACTGATCGCATGTTTTCCATGGCGAGCA
The DNA here is from genome assembly GCA_026929855.1 of Poa annua. Lineage (NCBI taxonomy): Eukaryota > Viridiplantae > Streptophyta > Magnoliopsida > Poales > Poaceae > Poa > Poa annua. Next base: position 89,672,104 of record CM049430.1, read on the forward strand.
TATGATGCATGTCCCCACGTAGAGCTCACGGACCAAGATGACGATCCGGGATCGTGCTTGCTGGCGACCGTCCTGGCCGTAAAACTTGCTGCAGTGTATCAACGTAGATGAAAAAAGTAAAAAAACCAGCCAAAATGTGGTGTCATATATGTTGCTATTTTTTTAAAAAAATGAACTTAGTACTAAAGATAGAAGTACATTTATTTAAGCATGGAGGGAGTACCATCTACACGTGGAAGGTGCACCGACAGATGAGCCGCCGCCCCTTTGGGTGGTGGTCCGACGACACACGTAGAGGACGTGTCACGTGTACCCTCGCCTCCTCCATGAAGAAGTGGTGACCCCATATTTTGTTTTTTGTTGTTGTTTGATCCATGTCTCAGGTCTATGATAGCCAAACCTGATACTTATGAAAGTTGCAATAAAATATGTGTGCAATATTTGATGCAGAGACCGAGAGCTTATTATGGTTTTTTAAAAGATAATCAGATTTTCACTAAAATACTAATTTGTTGTAATTGTTGGTCAATTTATAAAACGGGACAAAAATCTATTTCCAAGACTAGTTTGCTGCCGTCACTATCAGCCGGGAGAACTGAGCTCTTAGATCCATCAGGAATTGATGGGTGCATCCTGGAATGAAAGAACATTTCACTTTTCACGCACTTTGCTTGGGTTTTTGTTGTAAGGCGACGTACGTGTACCGTGTAAATCGTTCTTCAGAAAGCAAAAGGATTTTTGTTTATTCAATGAGAATATAGTGAAACATTTTGCATTTCACAACTAACCAAATCTCGAGTTGGAGTGGAAGTACACTCAACAGTCGGCACTCAGTGACTCAGAGATGACGACAGAACAAGAACATGATGGAACGAGCATGCGAGGAGGTGTGAAGCTTATCACGGCGCCGGCGTCGGTACAGGTGCGGCGCCCGGCGTAGCGGGAGTCATGACCGCGGCGGACGACGTGATCACCCCGCACATCATGGTCTCCCTGGGCACGTTGAGCTCGCGCATCTTGTCGACGCCTTCGATGAAGACGGCGCCCATGCCCATGTGGAGGTGCGGCTCGATGTGGCAGTGGAACGCCCAGGCCCCCGTGTTATCGGCGACGAACCGGAGCGCCGTCCACCCGTGCGGGAAGACCACCACCGTGTTCCGCAGCGGCGGGTCGTCGGTGTTGAGCCTCGCGTAGTCCTCGCCGGCGTCGTACCGCCCGTCGCCGTAGCCGAGCACCCAGAAGTCGTGGCCGTGGAGGTGCCACGGGTGCGTCTCGCTGTTGTTCTCCCTGAGCATGTCGGCGTTCTGGAGCACGACGTCGACGAGCGCGCCGTACGGCAGCTCGTACACCCGGTCGCTGAGGGTCGCCTCGTAGCTGTTGTTCCCGGGCGGCAGATGGACGTTGTACCCGTCGGGGAACCCGTTGGGCGCCCCGTCCTTGGCGTCGAAGGCGCTGTCCTGGAGGCCGTAGTAGTAGGCGCCCAGGTACGGGGTGGCCGGGAGCGTCAGGGAGACGTTGTTGATCGCCCACTTGACATGCCCGTGCACGATGGTCTGCGTGTTGAGCATCACGATCGTCCGGTTCAGCTCCGCGGACACCGGCGGCCGTTGCTGCTTGGTTGTGGCGTCGTTCCGGCGGGCTTTGATCCTGTAGGTGAAGCTCTTGCTGCGCTCTATGTCGTCCCAGGCGGGAGTCTCCGGGGGCACGCTGCCCGGCCAGTCGAACTTGCTGTTGGTGTACCTTAGGACGGCGGTGGCTGGCAGCGTCTTGGGACGCCGTCCCGTCACGCCCACGGAGATCCAGAAGGCCCCCGGCGTGTAGTAATTGGGCGTGTGGTTGGTGGTGAGGAGGACGGAGTAGCTCTCGCCGGAGTAGATGTCGATGTCCGTCACGTTGAATGGCTCCACGGCGTTGCCGTCCGCCTCCACCACCGTCAGCTCGTGCTGCAAAATTCACCGTGTCATCAGACATCATACTGTATCTTATTAGGAAAGATGAGCAGACAACGAGTCAGAATCTCGTACCCCTTGGACCTGGAGGTTGAGAGCAGAGAGGGAGGTGGTGCTGGCGATCCTGAGCCGGTAGGTCTTGCCAGGCTCCACGTCGAACACCACGGGGGCGCACTGGCTATGGTCGCAGTATGGCCCGCACTCGCTCCGCCTCACGCACCGCTCCTCGTCCTTGCACAGCTTCGCCTCCTTGCCCCTAACGCAGGTCTTGGCGCCGTACCTGTCTATGGCCCTGTGGTAGTTCGTCACCTTGCCCAGCATGCACTCGTACTGCCCTCGCCCGTTGATCAGGATCGTCTGAGGCTCGCCGATCCACTCGAAGTGCTTGTCCTTGCGCTCCAGCCCGGCCGCCTGCGCGTACACGTTCTCGTGGTACCAGTCGCTGAGCAGCACGCTGAGCTCGCCGCCGTCGTAGTCCTTCCGGTACGGCTCGTCCTGCTCCTCCGTCGCGTTCACGATGAGCGACCCGTACAGCCCCGCCGCCCTCTGCATCCCGAAGTGGCCGTGGTAGAAGAACGTCCCCGGCTGCACACAAACAAACAAAGTAAACGTGTAAGTACACGGTGCTCGAGTGCTCGACGCATCGGCCAGCAGTTCACTCGATCTTTCACGTGCCGGGACAAGCAGATTTCTGTTGGCTAGCTCTAGGTTGCGTACCTTGTCGGCGACGAACTCGTAGGTGAACGACTCCCCAGGGTTGATGGCGCACTGGGAGATGGACGCCGTCCCGTCCGCCCACGGCGTGCCGACCTGCCGCATCCCGTGCCAGTGGATCACGATCCCCTCCGTGTGCAGCTTGTTGTTGACCGTGATGCGGACGACGTCGCCGGCGCGGGCGGTGATCGTCGGGCCGGGGAACTTGCCGTTGATGCCGATCATCACCCGCTGCTGGCAGTCCGGCGCCCACAGGATGTACTCCACGTCCCACGTCATGATAGGCAGCTTCATCGCAGAGGTCGGAGAAGGAGCAGGGCCGGCGTCGGCAGAGGGAGCGGCCAAGGCCGATGTGCAACATAGCAGCAGCTGCAGTACTACTGCTAGGACTAGGTGGCCCGTGTGAGGTCTGCCCATCGTGGATTCTGGAAGGGGTCTGCGCAGTGTGGAGTTTGCCGTGTGGGGTGGCGTGCTTTTTATAGGCGTGAAACATGAGTTCTGAACTGAGTGTAAAATCCCATCATCTGCACGATGTCGCCGCGTCGTCGACCGGAAGGAACGGGTTTGAGAAGGGGATTGGGGTTGCGGTTTGGGAGAGGTTTGTGGTAGGGTTTAGTAAAAGTAGGGTTATTTTTAACTAAAATTGGTCGTGTTGGAGATGATATGATGTTAATGGTGCGATTTGGGAGGAGTTTTGGTCTATTCAAGTTAGTTGTGACTTATTTAAGTGTGGACTGATGAACTGTTAAATTATTCAATACTTTAGGTTATTTTTTACCTGTTAAAGTCTTCACTAATCTGGTGTTGACTATGATTGTTTAGCTTATGATGTGTGGTTACATTGGCGAGATGAGGTAGCACATATTTCAAACTTGAAATAAACCACCAGGAACTTTTTGTGGATATTGTTGGTAACATGACTTATGTTGATGGTAATGGTGGGCATAAAAACCGATGACCAAAAACTGAAAATACCGAGACTGAAAAGACCAATAAAAAATTGGGTAGCAGATTTAAAAAGAATGAAATTAGTTTAGAAATTCGGTCAACACATCTAGATAACCCGAAAAGACCGAAGGACCGAATTTATGTGCTGGCAAAACCGTACCACCTACTTTTTAGGCCCAACAATGCAGATGCCCAACCACATATTGTAGATCTTCCCGAAATCTCCAAGTCTCCATGTCTGTTCCCACACTCGACTCATCGTTCTCCGCCCACTGCCTTGATGCCCTAGCCGCAACCATGCTGCTCCTCCCTTCCTTCCAGCCTCCAGTCTCGCGCATTTGCCAACCAGCAGCCACCTTATGTCACTGTGGCGCTCACCTGCAACTCCGTCATGCCGCAACATGCTGCTAGCTAGCAAACTCAAAGTTCGGGGAACATTGTAGCAGCGCTCGCACTCCCAACAACGACGAGCCGGCAAGGGGCGCTCCAACATCAAGTAGCGACCTCACCTCGAACGTGCATCGGTGATCACACCCCTTCTAAACTAATCCTTGACATGTGCCAAATTCGGTCATGCTCGAGATAGAGACCGAAAAGTACGTGGAATTTTTCAGTCCTCATAGCTTGTGAGTCAATTTCGGTTCTCAAATCACTAGTGGAAAAAGGGGCACTAGTCCCGGTTCCAGACAGGCTCTAGTCCCGGTGTAGCAACCGGGACTGTCAGGTCGGGACTAGAGCCCCCTGACCCTTTGGTCTCGGTTTAACACGAACCGGGACCGGAGCCCCCCCCCCCCCCCCCCAACGAGCGCAGCGCACGTGGCCGCGGCAGGGCGTGCGGGGGGCGAACCCTTTAGTCCCGGTTCGTAACACGAACCGGGACTAGGGTTTTTATTTTTTTTACATTTCAGGGTTTTGCTTTTTTCATTTCAGGGTTTACTTTTTTTTATTTCTACCGGTTTTCTGGGTAGGGGTTTCGGATGGTACCACGGCGATGCGTGACGGTAGGGGGTTTCGGATGGTACCACGTCGATACTATAGTCGATGTGTGATGGTAGGGGGTTTCGGATGGTACCATGTCGATGCGTCGGGGGTAGGGGTTTCGGATGCTACAGCTTCGATGGGCGAAAAACACGTATAAATTATTATACGAACCTAGATGAAGTTGCATCATGCATATATACAATTACATGAAGATCATGTGTGTTGATAACACATACACATTTAAGTATGCGTGGTACATGAATATCACGTTTCCCGGTTCCAGAGACTTAGAAATATTTTGTTACATGGAGATCACTATATATTACATGTCCGCACTAGTCAAAATAGTGGTACTCTCCGGTCTCCGGTATGACATCGGTGAGGTAAAATCCCGTCAACTCCTCTGCAATTGCCCTGAAGCGGGTCTTTATTGGTAACTCGTTGCGCTTTCTTGCCAACTGTAAAAAAATGATATCACAATGAATACATGAGATATGAAATGAATAAAACTCATCACGATTGATGATATAAAAATAATGTTGTGACTAGAGCTTTACGTACTTCGATATTTCTTTTGCTCTTCAAACTCTCGTTGACCACAGTGTGCATGTACTCGCAAACGAAGAATCCACATAGATCAGTCCCTATTGGCTGTTTAAGGCAAGTCTATAGAAGAATAAAATTTAATCAAATAAAAATAAAGTATGATAATGGTGCATGGGCCTAGTTATAGTACTACTTACATCGTTAGTACGCCAGCGCAGTTTCTCTGGCCATCCACTGTTCGGATGTTCCGCGAGGAACATTTTCCAAACGCTGCATGACAAGAAAATGAATGAATGAGTCATAAAATCCTTGATATTAGGAAATGAACGAAAGAGGCGATAAGAAAAGAAAGTACCTTGCCACCAAATCAAAATAGGTCTTGTATTGTTTAGGGCATCTTCTTAACGAGTCAAGGACAACAATTTCTCCTTTCCGCAAGTCAATAACGATAAGAATGTACTGGTAGCTGCGCACGTTTATAAATAGTCATGCATAACTAATCAATTAAACTTAACATCGGGTGAGAAAAATAGAATGTGTAATAAGCAGTAACACTCACTTGAAGTTGTAAGGCCATAATATATATTTTTTGTAAGCTTGTCGCTTGAAAAACATTAGCAAATTCCCCGGTGTATCCTTGTTAAGTATTGGATCAATTATGTTATCTTCATGCATTATAGAGGGGTCAATGAACCCAATGTGGTTGATTTTCTTCTTCTTGCATTCGAGCATCTTCATTCTGCGTAATAAAGCACACAAAATATTATAGAGAGTATTATCACAGACAATGAACGAGTAGAGCTAATTAAAACATTAAATTACAGGAATAGATGACTTACAGACAATAGGAACTCATGATGCCTTTGTCGAGGGCCCGGAGATTGTATAACTGAAAGATTTCGGCGAAGTAAAGGACAACAGAGTATTCTTGGAAATAATGTTCTTCCTTAACTGCCATCATGAGAGCGACTTTATTCGTCTCCTTTACGGTATCCTTGTACCAGGCTTGAAATTGACGCATTCTTGTGGGTAAGTCGCCGTCAACAAAATTCTCCCCGTGAACATAAGTACGAACAACATCCGCGAAGGGGATATCATCTCCCGAATATACCAGCTCCCGCACATTGATGTTTTTGAGAACTCTGTCATCAAGCACCTTGAGCGGGGGGGCCGACTGTGCGTCTTGTTCTCCCAGTTGGGCAACTTGTTTCCCTTTTTTCGATCGATCATCCATCTCTTCGTCATATGACTTACCAATGTTGCGATCATAGTCTGTTGGCGGCGATGGTGGGGGGTTGTATAGGGCATCGATGCAACGGTCAATTTTTTCCTGAGGAATTCCGGCAGTAAATTTTGCAGGAGGCAATTGTTTTGCTAACGCTTTCTGTTTCACGCCAGCAAGCCAGGCATCCGTATGTTCTTTGCATGTGATATCGTTTTCCTCGACGGTTCTCTCCCAAGGTAACTTTGGAGTAGGCGGCGGTGTTTTCTGCTTTCTAGGTTTCTTCCTAACAGGAGAACCAGACTGGCGCCTACTCGAGAGCGACTTAACATTCTGGCGGACTGGCACAGACTGCGATGGCCTCGCGCTAGGAACCCTCTCGGGGGGCGGTTGGCTTTGTTGTTGAGCTGGAGATGGACTCGGGCTGGGGTCCCTATCGGGGAGGTGTGGGCTTTGCTGATGGGGTGGAGATGGACTTCGTCTTTGATCCCTCTCGAGGAAGAGTGGACTTGGCTGGTGAACTGGACTCTTAGAACGAGGAGTGGACTTTGCTTGTTCTGAAAGGACGATGTATTTCTTGGGACATAGGGTGAAGGCATGCTTGACGTCTGCCAACGTTTTCTCCTCGTCACCTCCAGGTAACTCAAGTTCCAAGGATTCAAATCCCGGCATAATTTCGTCCACCCCGACACGAGCGTAGCCATCTGGAATTTGACCACAATGGTAGAGTTCTCCAGGTTGAATTACTAAAGCTTGCCCCACCGCCACCTTCAAAGTTATGTTTCGCATTGCTATATGTAGCTCACAACCTGTAGGCTCTGTGATGTCATCCACTGGGTAGGCACCAACGTCGACCTGACGCGTGGAACCAACGCTGCTTCTACGCTGAGATGGGGCGGCATGTGCTTCATGGTCTAATTGGTGCCGCTCCTGAGGTTCCGTTCTTTGCTCCTTCAATGCTTTTATTTCCGCTCGTTGCTCCTTCATTTCACGTTCCAATTGTAATATCCGGTCGGCCTCCTTCTTCTTACCTCTGCTACGGCTTCTATAAGTGTGAGCGGATTCCGGCCATGCAGTCTTAAACGTAGCACCGCCAGGAAAGCCTCGAGCTCGTCCAACATGTTCAGGATTCCCCAGTGCCCGTGTCAGCTCGTCATCCTCTCTATCGGGTTTGAACACACCATTGCGAACATCATTAATTGCTTCTTCAAGCTTCTTTTTTATACGATTAACGAGAACCTTCCATTTTCCCCTTCCAACAATCTCTCCGGTTTTAGGGTCCAACATTGCCCCATGCGCGAACAACCAGAATTTCGACCTCTCGGGCCAGTCAAGTGTCTGTGGACGGACCCCCGATTGAAGCAGTTTTTCTTCATAGGCTAACCACTTAGGAATGGCGCTCTTGTAGCCACTTGTCCCCAATGTATGGTGGTGTTCCTTCAGCCCAGCATTCAATTTATTTATCGTCGATCGGGCCACAGCCATAGGTGATTCCCTATACGCCTTAAACGCCGCCCATTCAGATTCTAACTTCTTCCCTTGTGCTCCACTGAAATCTGGCACTTCTTTTGTTTCTACATATTGATTCCATAACTTTTTCTTCCAGTTCCGGAATTGTTCCGCCATCTTAATAAGATTCCACTTCTTGAGGTTGTCCTTCTTCACTTTAGAGAGATCTGGCGGGAGGGTGAAATGTGACAACAGCGTGTTATAGACCAAATCCTTAAGAACTTGGTGGACATAACATGGGTCGTCCACATCTGCGACCGCCGGCTTATTCCATTCGCGTATGCTGATTGGGATCATGTCCCTAACCATAACTCCAGCTTGACTTATAAATTTGTTGCGGTTCTGTTTTGGTTCGAGCGGTTCGCCGGAATCAGCAATTTCCTCAATCGGTAACTTTGGATCCTCGCTCGTCATTCTTTTTGCCTTGCCTCGAGGAGCAAATGGTGGCTGCTTTTTTGCAGATTTGCTCGATCCGGATGGCTAAAAGAAAAATAAGTCGTTAATAAATGCAACATAAATCAATTAATGCATGTAGTTAACAACAACATATCGCCATATTTATTATAAACACATATACACCTCTCCGCCGGAGTTTGCTATCACCACATCAAAGTCTTGTGACTCGATTCCAAAGTCGTTCAAAAATTGGTCGAAATCATAATCATCTACATCTTCTCCAGCTCGGGCATCATTAAAAGTAAGTTGTTCCATTTGGTCTTCCATCTCTTCGTCTCGTTGAAATTGTGTTTCTTCTATCTGTTCGTCTCGCAAGTGCTCCATAGCTCTACCTGCAATCCATAGCTCGGGCATTATAATCAAGTTTACATTTATTCATCTGAAAAACATATACAAGTACAATAATTGCAACAAGTATGGATCATATAGCACAACAAGGTGGCAGCCAAGAAAACAGTGTGTGCTCATCTTGCATACCTAACACAAAACTATATATATGGATCATATTTTAGAATTGTGCATATCTAACACAAAATCATCTTTTTTCGTACACATTTACAATCATCTCAATTTGCATATCCAACACACCATAATATATATACGGATCATATATTACAATTTCATATCTAACACATTTACAATCATCTCAATTTACAAAACAAAGATAGCCACTGAAGCAAGACCTCCTGAAAAGCCGTGGACACAAGGACCCGAGCAGCAGACCTCCTGCAAGTTGTATAATGAATTGTATATCAATCAAATTAGCATTGAGTCACAGAGAGATATAAGAGTCAAACACAACAAGTTAGCAAATAAACGCATGAGTCGACCGAAGTTCATAAAAAGCCTCATCTGATACAACAAGTTAGCATTGCCAGTGAAATAGCAAATGCACAAAGATTTCCATGACAATCAAGTAACTACAGATTGCTAGCCAGTATAATGATTATAAAAGTATATTCGTGGTAAAGCACCATGTGAATATAAGAGTCAAACACACAGGCTGGAAGGGAGCAGCCTAACATTTGACACAAGTACAATATATCTAGTATACTCTGTTACCTGATGTTACACTCTTTACAGACTTACAGTCTCAACAATTTTTCAGATTAAAGATATTACTTAAACCTTTAACATGTGTTACTTATTTTCTTAAATAAAATATGGATATTAATGGAAGCAGCCATGATAAAAGGAAATCAGAAAAATTGCCGTGATTAAGTTGCATTTGCTTCCATGCTCTTTGTTTTGTGTCATCATTGTTCAAACATATCAACTGAATCAAAATAATTGGGTATTACCGTAGGTAATTATGCCTCTGGTTTCACAACATACACAAACAGTAAGTACAGCAAAGACATATCATGAGTTGATTCTAAACATTAGCTATTGTTACTAAGGTTGTGTATTGCTCCTTGATCAAAAGAACCACACAAAACACAAGTAATGAGAGTAATGCAAAATAAAGACATAATATGTCAAAAACTGGACAGCCCGTAAAGAGTGAATTTTCAGAGGCACTTACGGTGCTCAAATCAGAAAACTTCGAACTAATGAAATGTGTATTAATAACTGAATATTTCGGTCGTAAAATATCAAGTCAATTTTCCTTTTCTGTGATTTTATACCTTTTTCCCAGTAAAGATCAGGAATCTGTTTTCTAGACAGCCATGATAGTTTTAATGATGCTCACATAGGAATAATGATTAAAACGCAAAAGAGAGCATCGAGGGGAAATATGAAACATATTTGATTCTAACCCACTTCCTATGCATTGGGATCTTGTAAGAAAATAAATCATTGGAACACAAAGCAAGTAGCATAGGAAGATAAAAAAAGAGCAATTTCCATACTTTCAACTTAAAGAGAGGGCATGTAATAATATTGAAATATTTAGAACCATGTTTTCCCTTCTCATAATAACTTTCAGTAGCATCATGAATAAATCCAGCAATATAAATATCACATAGAGCATGTCTTTCATGATCTACAAGCATAAAAGTATTAATACTCTCCACATAAGTAAAATCCTTCTTATTAGTGATAGTGGGAGTAAAACATTCATAACAATCATTATAATCATCATATATAGGATGCATATCATAATCATAATAAACTTTATCCTCAATAATAGGTGGACTGAAAATATCATATTCATCACTGTAATCATTATATATAGGAGACATAGTATCATCAAAATATATAGGAGACATAAATCAGTGCATGAACTCTATAACCCTAATGCGCCGGAGGGCGGCGTGGAAGCTAGCTAGGGAGCCCGAGGGAGGGAGGGGACTGAACTAGCTAGACATACCGGCGCTGAACGGCGGCGTGGTGTGCAGAGGCACTGGACGGCGGCGCGGTGGGCGGCGTTGTAGGGGCCGTGGGGAGCAGACGACGCGGCGGCGCGTCAGATGGCCGTGGGGAGAAGACGACGCGGCGGCGCGTCGGAGCGGCAGGGCGACGGCGCGGCGACCTCGAGGCGGAGCGGCAGGGCGACGGCGCGGCGAGCGGCAGGGCGACGGCGCGGCGACCTCGAGGCGGAGCGGCAGGGCGACGGTGCTTTCGAAGATTTGGGGAAAGAATGGAAAAATTTGAGCCACGACCACCCTAAACCGGCGCGGACAATACCTTTAGTCTCGGTTCTAGCCACGAACCGAGACTAAAGGGTCTTTAGTCGCGGTTGGAGTTACCAACCGGGACTAAAGGGTTCTGCCTGGATCCCAGCGCGGCTCTTTAGCTCTTTAGTCTACCAACCGAGACTAAAGGGTTCTTTTTTCCTTATTTCTTTTTATTGATTTTTGTTTCTGTTTTCTTTTAAATTGTTTGAATTGCTTACTTTTCTATTTCTTATTTTGGTTTACTTATTTTTTGAATTGTTTTGGTTTCTAGTTTATTTTTATGTTTTGTTTTATATTTTCTAACATTTTAAGATGCCAAGGTGATTTCTTCAAATTATATCATAAATATCATTTTCTATGTTTTAAGGTTTTTTGTGAAGTAAGTACATAAAATATGATTCCAAATGGCACCCAATTATTTTTCACTAAGAGTGGTGCACATATGATGGATGATCCCCTAGTTTGAGTTTTTTCTTAGAATTATAGCTAATTTTCCCTAATTAATTGAGTTTATGTTGATTTATCGAAAGTAATTCAAATTTGACCTACAACTATTTGATAGTTTGGTCTGAAACTTTTGGAAAAATCATTTTAAGGTACACAACTAGTGGTTATATCACAGAAACATCGATAGGTGTAGAAAATATCACCTCTTCCGATGATTAGTCGTAGCGACCGTTTTGATCGTTTTTAAGAAAAAATGTAATAAAGTGATAAACACCTCAAAAAATCAAATCCTTTGGCATGGGCTCCTTATATGTGTACTAGTTGCTAGGAAAAATGATAAACTTGATTTTTGCCTACATTTGCAAAAAAAGTCTTCATAAAAAGGTCTATCATATATGAACATCTAGAAGTTTCAAGCCAAATGACCAAGTTATGGTCATTTCGACGACATAGTTTGTGATAAAGATCTCATACTCCACACATAGGTGCATATTGGTATATTAAACAACCATGCCAAAGGGATTCTTCAAATTATTTTCATAAATATCATTTTCCTTTTTTTGAGTGCAAAAAATGAGGTTTTTTATGAAGTGAGTACAGAAAATATGATTCCAAATGGCACCCAACTATTTTTCACTAAGAGTGGTGCACATATGATGGATGATCCCCAAGTATGAGTTTTTTCTTTGAATTCTAACTAATTTCCCCTAGTTAATTGAGTTTATGTTGATTTATCAAAAGTAATTCAAATTTGAACTACAACTATTTGATAGTTTGGTCTGAAACTTTTGGAAAAATCATTTTAAGGTACACAACTAGTGGTTATATCACAGAAACATTGATAGTTCTAGAAAATATCACCTCTTCCGATGATTAGTCGTAGCGACCGTTTTGATCGTTTTTAAGAAAAAATGTAATAAAGTGATAAACACCTCAAAAAATCAAATCCTTTGTCATGGGCTCCTTATATGTGTACTAGTTGCTAGAAAAAATGATAAACTTGATTTTTTCCTACATTTGCAAAAAAAGTCTTCACAAAAAGGTCTATCATGTATGAACATCTAGAAGTTTCAAGTCAAATGACCAAGTTATGGTCATTTCGACGACATAGTTTGTGATAAAGATCTCATACTCCACACATAGGTGCATATTGGTATATTAAACAACCATGCCAAAGGGATTCTTCAAATTATTTTCACAACTATCATTTTCCTTTTTTTGAGTACAAAAAATGAGTTTTTTTGTGAAGTGAGTACAGAAAATATGATTCCAAATGGCACCCAACTATTTTTCACTAAGATTGGTGCACATATGATGGATGATCCCCAAGTATGAGTTTTTTCTTTGAATTCTAACTAATTTCCCCTAGTTAATTGAGTTTATGTTGATTTATCGAAAGTAATTCAAATTTGAACTACAACTATTTGATAGTTTGGTCTGAAACTTTTGGAAAAATCATTTTAAGGTACAAAACTAGTGGTTATATCACAGAAACATCGATAGTTCTAGAAAATATCACCTCTTCCGATGATTAGTCGTAGCGACCGTTTTGATCGTTTTTAAGAAAAAATGTAATAAAGTGATAAACACCTCAAAAAATCAAATCCTTTGGCATGGGCTCCTTATATGTGTACTAGTTGCTAGGAAAAATGATAAACTTGATTTTTGCCTACATTTGCAAAAAAAGTCTTCATAAAAAGGTCTATCATATATGAACATCTAGAAGTTTCAAGCCAAATGACCAAGTTATGGTCATTTCGACGACATAGTTTGTGATAAAGATCTCATACTACACACATAGGTGCATATTGGTATATTAAACAACCATGCCAAAGGGATTCTTCAAATTAGTTTCATAAATATCATTTTCCTTTTTTTGAGTGCAAAAAATGAGGTTTTTTATGAAGTGAGTACAGAAAATATGATTCCAAATGGCACCCAACTATTTTTCACTAAGAGTGGTGCACATATGATGGATGATCCCCAAGTATGAGTTTTTTCTTTGAATTCTAACTAATTTCCCCTAGTTAATTGAGTTTATGTTGATTTATCAAAAGTAATTCAAATTTGAACTACAACTATTTGATAGTTTGGTCTGAAACATTTGGAAAAATCATTTTAAGGTACACAACTAGTGGTTATATCACAGAAACATTGATAGTTCTAGAACTCTTCCGATGATTAGTCGTAGCGACCGTTTTGATCGTTTTTAAGAAAAAATGTAATAAAGTGATAAACACCTCAAAAAATCAAATCCTTTGGCATGGGCTCCTTATATGTGTACTAGTTGCTAGGAAAAATGATAAACTTGATTTTTGCCTACATTTGCAAAAAAAGTCTTCACAAAAAGGTATATCATGTATGAACATCTAGAAGTTTCAAGCCAAATGACCAAGTGGTCGTGATACTGTTGATCCAACAGCTCAGAATCTCTCAAAAGAAACACACCTCAGATCCAACGTCTCACAAGCACTAGAAAGAAACACACGATCCATGTGCTTCTTTAGTCTCGGTTGGTAACACCAACCGGGACTAAAGAAGCACATGGATCGTGTGTTTCTTTAAAGCACTTGTGAGCCGTTGGATGAAGAGATGTGTTTCTTTTGAGAGATTCTGAGCTGTTGGATGGGCACTATCATGACCAGTTCGTGAGTCACATGACCCTATATATAGCCCTCTCTTGAACATGTTCGGCAGTCATTGTCTCCTCATTCTACTTCATCGACAGAATACAAAGCATTCAGATTCCCTACATACGTCCAACGGTGCATTTCATATGCAGGCACTCACGAGCCACCGTTGGGCTGTATGCAGGTGAAATCGTGTGTTTTGTTCCATGAATCTACAAAATACTTCGGTTCACTTGTTCTTCTGATACAAAGCATTCGGATATTACACATCAACAATAATATCCCTCTATAGTGTTTACTTGTTCTTCCGATTGCGCCGTAACCACGGACAATCTTCTTCATTTAACTTGATACTTGGATCAGTGTTGACTTTAAAGGGCGGAATGTCATGAAACTTATCGTAATCTTCTGACATGTCTGTCTTGTCCTCCACTCCCACAATGACTCTTTTCCCTGAAAGAACTATGTGGCGCTTTGGCTCATCGTATGATGTACTCGCTTGTTTATCTTTTCTTTTTTTCGGTAGGGTAGACATGTCTTTCACATAGAAAACCTGAGCAACTTCACTGGCTAGGACAAATGGTTCATTCTCGTACGAAAGATTGTTGAGATCCACTGTAGTCATTCCGTATCGTGGGTCTACCTCTACCCCGCCTCGTAGGTTGAACCATTTTCACTTGAACAAAGGGACCTTAAAAGTAGGTCCATAGTCAAGTTCCCATATCTCCTCTATGTAACCATAATATGTGTCCTTTGTCCCGTTGCAGTTTGTTGCATCAAAGCGTACTCCACTGTTTTGGTTGGTGCTCTTTTTATCTTGTTTGGCTGTGTAAAATATATTTCCATTTATCTCGTACCCTTGAAAAGTCAATATAGTTGAAGTTGGTGATGTGGCCAACAAGTATAGCTGTTCTTCAACATTGGTGTCATTAATGAGACGTCTTTTTAACCAACTGCTGAAAGTCTTCATGTGTTCTCCATCAATACAATCTTCAGATTTCTCCGGGTACTTGGAGCGTGAAACATTCTTGTGTTCCTCGACATACGGACCCACCAAACTGGAATTATGTAGAACGGTGTCGTGTGCTTAAGTGAAAGAATCTCCGTCTTGACATATTGTTGCTTTCTTTCCAAGGGTGCCTTTTCCATGCAGTCTCCCCTCATGACGTGATTCAGGAACACCGATCGGCTTCAGATCAGGAATAAAATCTACACAAAACTCAATGACCTCCTCTGTTCCATAACCCTTGACGATGCTTCCTTCTGGCCTAGCCCGGTTATGCACATATTTTTTTAAGACTCCCACGAACCTCTCAAAGGGGAACATGTTGTGTAAAAATACAGGACCGAGAACAGAAATCTCTTCGACTAGGTGGACTACAAGGTGCGTCATAATATTGAAGAAGGTTGGTGGGAACACCAACTCGAAGCTGACAAGACATTGGACCACATCCTTCTCTAAATTTTTTAGAGTTAGTGGATTGATGACCTTCTGAGAAATTGCATTGAGAAATGCACATAGCTTCACAATGGGTTCTCGAACATTTTCCGGTAGAAGCCCTCTCAATGCAACCGGAAGTAATTGTGTCATAATCACGTGACATTCATGAGACTTTAGATTCTGAAATTTTTGCTCTGCCATGTTTATTATTCCTTTTATATTTGATGAGAAGCCAGATGGAACCTTCATACTTCTAAGGCACTCAAAAAATATTTTCTTCTCTTCTTTAGTAAGAGCGTAGCTTGCAGGACCTGGCTGATTCTCTGAATGAGTATCGTCTCGATGCATCTCTTCGCTCATACGTTGATGGGTCTGCCTTCCTTTCGGTGTACCTTTTTTTGACTTCCCATACACGCCCAAGAATTTTAGCAAATTGCAACAAATGTTTTTTGTCACGTGCATCACGTCGATTGCAGAGTGAATCTCTAGCATTATCCAATATGGCAGCTCCCAAAATATAGATTTCTTCTTCCACATGGGTACGTGGTTGTTTGCGTCATTCGGAACAGTGAGACCGCCAGGACCCTTTCCAAAGATTACATTTAAATCCTTGACCATATCATGTATAGCAGAACTAGAAGGGCGGGTAGGCCTCGGCCGATGATCTGCCTCACATTTGTAATGCTTGCCTTTCTTCCTTAACGGATGCTTGCGTACAAGAAACCGACGATGACCTAGGTACACATTCTTGTTACCTAAATGTATACTATTAGTCTCAGCTAAACAGTGTGTGCATGCATTGTATCCCTTGTTTGACTGTCCTGAAATGTTGCCTAGAGCAGGCCAATCATTGATGGTTACAAAAAGCAAAGCTCGTAGATCAAATTCCTCCAGTTTGTGCTCATCCCACACACGTACACCTTCCTCACACCACAACTGCAAAAGTTCTTCAACTAATGGCCTGAGGTACACATCAATGTCGTTGCCAGGTTGCTTCGGGCCTTGAATGAGCACGGACATCATAATGTACTTCCGCTTCATGCACAGTCAAGGAGGAAGGTTATAGATACATAGAGTCACGGGCCAAGTGCTGTGACTGGAGCTCTGCTCTCCAAAAGGATTAAAGCCATCTGTACTTAGGCCAAATCTTAAGTTCCTTGCGTCATCTGAAAATGTCGGGAACTCTCTTTCAATTTTTCTCCACTGGGACCCATCCGCGGGGTGTCTCAACATCAAGTCTTTTTTACGATCTTCTTTGTGCCAACGCAACAACTTGGCATGCTCTCTATTGCTGAACAAACGTTTCAACCGTGGTATTATAGGAGCATACCACATCACCTTTGCAGGAATCCTCTTCCTGGGGCGCGGCTCGCCCTCAACATCACCAGGGTCATCTCGCCCGATCTTATACCGCAAAGCACCGCATACAGGACATGCATTCAATTTTTCGTGCTCACCGCGGTAGAGGATGCAGTCATTAATGCAAGCGTGTATCTTATGCACCTCTAATCCTAGAGGGCATACCACCTTCTTTGCTTCATACGTACTAGACGGCAATTCGTTATCCTTTGGAATCATCTTCTTAACTATTTTTAACAAATTTTTAAATCCCTTATCAGAAGTACCATTCTCTGTCTTCCATTGCAACAATTCAAGTGTGGTACCTAGCTTTTTCTGATCATTTTGACAAGTTGGGTACAACAATTTGGCGTGATCAGCTAACATACGCTCCAACTTCAACCTTTCGTTTTCACTTCCACAGTCCATTTGTGCATCACGAATGGCCCGACGAAGATCATCGTCGGGCTCATCAATAATGAGATCTTCTTCAGTTTCATCTTCTCCCATTGTAGTATCACTGAACCAAGGATACTTGTCATTATCCTCCTCTTCTTCATTTTCTTCCATGATAACCCCTGTTTCTCCGTGCTTGGTCCAACAATAATAACCAGGCATAAAACCATTTATGCAAGAGGTGTGAGTGAATGACTTTTGAGGTAGAGTGATCACTCATATTCTTGCAGGCACTACATGGACAACGAATAAAACCGTTCTTCGGCTTGTTTGCCTCAGCCATATGGAGAAAATTATGTATGCCAACAATGAACTCAGGACAACATCGGTCACCGTACATCCATTGTCGGTTCATCTGTATTACATAAAAGTATATTGAACCCCATTATTACACTACTGTCATAAATAATATGTAAGAGCAAATTAATTAATACAATGTCATCCATTAAAATAAGAGTAGAGTATTGACAAGCGGTAATACATAGTTCTCATAAAACATACATTAACTGAAACAAATATAAAAATTATCTAAAGAATTTAAATCCAACAACAAATGCGATCAAAATCGCAACTAAGGTAAATACTGAACCCACAGCATAATGATACCAAGCCTCCCGATTAATGGCATATTTTCTAATCCTTTTTATCTTCAAGCGCATTGCATCTACCTTGATCTCGTTACCATCGACCACGTCGGCAAGTTTGAGCTCTAATTTCATCTTATCTTCTAATCATTAAAGATAAAGATCTTCACTTCTTTTCAATTTTGCTTTCAAATCATTGTTTTCTTTATCCAAAAACTCGACAATAGGGTCAGGTTCAATTTCTGGTTCAACTACGTCCTAGATAAAAATAATTCTATGTCAAGTTGGTCGCCATAATTGCCAGAAACATAGAATGAAATAAATAGTTTTGAAAATATACCACATCCGAATCATAGACCAGACGAGGACCGACGGGGACGGATATCAGAACCATTACACTATACATATAATACAAGTTAGAAAATTATACAAGTAGTAACTATGCATCTAAATCATAAAAGCTATGTTTTTAAAATAAAATAAAATAAAATAAAATATAGAGGCTCACCGAGGTGGTGACGGGACGGCGCGGGCGATCGACGTCGATAAGGCTCCTCACCACACTAAAACACATAAATTGCACATATATACAAATGAGGTCATAACTTAGACATTACATCGAACACCTTGCTTGCACAAAAAAATTGAAATGAGCAAAATGAGCTAAATAAGCAATGCCGGAAAGAGGATGAAGAGGCTAACCGTGGGGTGCCTTCAATCTTACCAAATGGTGTAAAATATTATGGATTATCTAGTCTTGGGGAGAGGAAATGGAGAAGAAATGGAGAGGAAATGATTTTGATCTCGGGCTCGGTGGGAAAAATGGAGTGAGCAGGGGTGGAAGAAGCTGATAAAGGTCAGTACCTTTAGTCCCGGTTTGTGTTACGAACCGGGACTAAAGGGTTCTGACGCTGGGGCCCGCCTCTGCTGCTGCATGCGGTGAACCTTTAGTCCCGGTTCGTAACACGAACCGGGACTAAAGGTCCCTTACAAATCCGGCGGTGTGGCTCTCACCCCTTTAGTCTGGGTTCAAAAAATGAACCGAGACTAAATGGGTGAACCAAAGACTCGTTTTCTACTAGTGAATATTGCTGACCGTATTTTATAAAGACCAGAAAATAAAGACCAAAATTTCGATCATGACCGAACGCTCACCCCTAGACCCCTAGTTGATATGGGCAAACTATCTACTATGATGATCAAGTGGATGACGACAACTCTTAATCCCTTTGTTCAACAACTCCTCTCCAACGTCAGTGGTGATGTTGGAAGATAAAATTCTACTACTACGGTCCTTTAGATCTCACTTTGCTAGATAAATTTTGGAATTTCTCTCATGATTTTCATAAGGAGGATGGTCCCTTATAATATTTGTCCCGAATGCTCAATGCTGCGTCCCTTCCGTGTGCATATAGACTCCAAACATACAACACGGTTCCTCCGTGCAGAACACATCGGTTGGTTTGTCCTCTACTTACTGTCTGTTGGTACATTGCAGCAGTGGACACCAGCAAGCAGGATTATGTACCTCATGTCGGCCCCTGAGCTCGACGTAGCATGCATGACCTGCTCGCGATGCAATGAACCTCTGCTGCCTCTTCCGGGCGTCGTGAAACACGATTCTGTGATGTGTCATCGATCGCGTCCGATCACACGCCGTTCTCTCTCGATCATGTCGTTATGTTATGCTTTGAGTTTCCATGGCTAAATTTTGTTAAGAATGTCCTCCTCGTTTTTGTTTTGAGAAACACCATACCAATGTATCGCTCATATACACGCGTGCACAATCATCCCTATGAAAGCACACACGCACATTATACCCCTATGAGCACCTCCGAAATATCGAGCCGGTGCCGGATCGAGTCTTGAGATTGACGAAAATCACCACGGACGTCTCGCTGTCGACAGGAACGTTGCCTCCTATTGAAAGAATATTTCGCCTAAATGCAACACACAGACATCAAACCTGGGGTTAAACTCTGGTGTACTGAGAGTACAACCACCCTGCTAACTATCCAACCACAGGTTGGTTTGCGTGTCCTCCTCGTTTTTGTGTTACTTGGTGATCTATCCAGGCCATGCAATCGTGTTATGGGTTTAATTTGTGGGCTATATATGTGGTATGATCTTTATTAAACCGTAATTTTGTGTGGTGCCCTTGAGAGTAGAAGGATCAGGGCAAGGGGACAACGGAGAAAATACCATGCATGGAGATCTTTTATTTTTTGGAAACGGATGCAAAAGTTTTGTCCGGTCTGATTAACGGAGAAAACGTTTCCTATGGAGTTTCCTTGGTTTGGATGTTGATTTCTGAGTGGCATGCCCATGACCTAATAGTTTCTGAAAGTGCAGGCAAACCATACCGGGAGGAGGAGGTCCCTCTTCTGGTTGGTGTTTGCGGTAATGATCTGAACCCTTTGGACGGTGCATTAATAAGATGATCATCGAGCTTGCCTTCCCTTGACGGATCGCCGATTCAATTTCAAATTCTTGACTTTCCTGCAGGAGTGGCATCCGTTGGCTAGACAACGGGATAGAGAGCGGCTGGACGGCATACTTGAAAATCTTCTGAAGGCGGCTCGCCTATTATCTTCGCCGATCAGCCGTTGAGCTCTACATGGTAGAGTTTGTTTCGGAATTAGTAGTGCTAGTGCTAGCTTTGGGCTTCTCTGTGTTGTGACCCCAGCAAAGCCTTTTTATTTTTGTGCATTTTGAACATGTGGTTGGTAAGCTGTAAAATGTGTACGGTTGCTTTATTTATAAAGCGGGACGAAATTTCGAGAAATTATTTGGATTGGAATATATCTAGGCTTGGGTGAACTAAAGAAAAATAGAGTTGCTATTAGACTGTAGCGCTAATTTGTGTCTGGCTTGCACGTCGTGAGTCTACGGCAGTGTCTAGTCGTGTTTGCTATTCCGTACTCCCTCCGTGTTTTTTACATTTTAATACGAACCGAATATGGATCGAAAAGAGTTAACTACAAACTTCAATATGCCAAAATACCTACAGATCAGAAAAAACCAAGAAAAAGACTATATTTAGAAATAGGTAACTATGAGTCCTTTCCTAGTCTATGTGGTCTTATCCAGAAAATAGGTAACGTGGAGTCATAGTTGTTGATGAATTAGATCAGCATAGCGTGTAGTCTAATACTTTCTCCATTCTAAATTAATTGACTTAGATTTAATTTAAAAGTAAACATTAATTTTAGTCATTGTAGACATGGTCAAAAGGGTTGGACTCGCTCTCTTTCGGTTTTCACGTGTTAACTTAACAAAAATGTATATGTGTACTGCAATAGTCTTTCCTTTCCATTAGTTTGGATTTTGGTTAGTGCCAGGGACGGAGGAAAGGGGGATGGGAAGGGGCTAAGCCTCTCATGAATCTGATTTCCTTCACAATCCTAGTACTAATCACACTTATCCTTGGTGATTCTAAACTATTTTGTCCCCTTCAACATGATTTTGCCCCCTCCAAACATTGTGGGGGGCTCCGTCCCTAGCTAGTGCTGACCATTTACAAAATGAAATAAAATACACGCATGAATTTACAAGATGTTTTAGCTACTCCCTGCTTCCCGGATTATAAGCAACATATAGCAATCTCTCCAATCTAGGTGGCTAACTACTGGACGTCTTATTCTCTCAATTAAAGCGAAGATTCAGTTCAGTTTGCATGGAGAGCCCGCATGCAGTGGTTGCCTGCCTCTTGGGCCGGTGCGCATGCCAGAATTAATTGTTTGGTGGGCAGCGGTTGTTTCCTCACTCCAAATTAGTCATTAATTACTTAAATTATGGCTTATTGTTGAGAATATCTGATTTTAGGTATGGTGCTTATAAACTGGGAAGGAGGGAGTATTATACTTGTTAAGATATATAACAAAATGAGTGAATATGGACACTAAAATATGTCCAAATACAAGTTTGGATATATGAATGTGGAAAAAGTCTAAAACATCTTATATTAAAAAAATAGAGGTAGTAGTTTTTTTTTTTAGAATAATAGAGGTAGTAGATTATTCCAAGAAAACCGACATGGCCACATTGATAGGCCCAGGTAAAATAATGCTCCCCAGAGAGTAGAGCTGGCAGTCCAGCATCAGAGTAGCCTGGAACACAGTACACAGAAAAATTGCAGGCACACCATCGAACGAAATCATTCCAGTGGCGAGAAATTATGCTGTAAGAAATAGTGCCATCTCCAGCGTATTCAGGATAAGGCAATAAAAAACTGAAACAGGCATGGTCAATCAAGATCCAAAACAGTACAAGAGCACTCAATATCTTTAGTATATTACATAAGCCGTGCTAAGCAGCAACACGTTTCAAATTCTCTCTTGAACAACCGTGAAGTCCGACGATTCTTAATCCTACCAGGCTACATATTCTACAAAAACCATGGAATCCCATCTCACATCCCAGTTTCCTTCATATATGGCGATTGAGCAGAACCATGTCTTATATTGCAATAAAGCCTTGTCCGGGAGATGCTCTAGAAGCAGACAGGAAGTTTATCTTGACAGTTGTTACATCAGTCGATCTTCACAGAAGCATATATCTTCCTCACAAACCAGAAGCAAGCATAAAAGCCAATTGTGCCAGTCAGCACGAAGAAGGCATAAGAAATGATCAGCATGTAACCAAAGTACAGAATGCCTGAAACAAGCTTTGTGATCTCCAGCTTGTTGAAGAAGTAGAAGATAGCATACGCAAAAAGATATAGAGCTGAAGAGCCTGCAGTCAGGTATGCCCTCCACCACCAGTGGTAGTCCTCACTGCATAGCTGGAAGTAGCAGAGCACAATTGTGATCTCGGCACAAGTAACCAGGAGAATGACGAAGACTATGAAGAGGAAGCCAAAGATGTAGTAGAACTGGTTCAGCCAGATAGATGTGAGGATGAAGAACAGCTCAATAAAGACAGCACCAAATGGCAATATGCCACCAGCAAGTATTGAGAAAGCTGGCTGCAAGTACCATGCTTGCTCAGGAATTTGCCTGGGGATCTTGTTTGTCTTAACTGGATCCTCAATAGCTGGCTGCTTGAATCCCAAGAAACTTCCAACAAAGACCAGTGGCACGGAGATGCCAAACCAGAGGAGGAACAGAGCAAACATTGTCCCGAAAGGAACTGCACCAGATGATTTCTCACCCCAGATAAGGGCATTCAGCACGAAAAAGACCCCAAAGATTATACCAGGAAACATGAAGGCAGTTTTGAGGGTGATCTTCTTCCACTCATTGCCCTTGAACATCTTGTAGAGGCGGGATGATGTGTAACCCGCCAACACGCCCATGAAAACCCACAAAAGGACCATAGCAGTCATGAGTCCTCCACGGTTTGCAGGGGATAAGAATCCAAGTAGCGCAAACATCATGGTAACCACTGTCATACCAAAGAATTGCACACCAGTTCCAACATAAACGCAAAGAAGACCAGAATGAACAGGAGGCCTGAATGCATCACCATGCACTAACTTCCACCCAGTTTCTTCTTGGGCCTCCTCCTGATTGTCAAGTTGATTATAGTTTGCTATGTCCTTGTAAAGGGTTCTCATCATAATCATGGCTATCATGCCGGAAAGGAAAAGGACAATCATCAAGGAGTTAATGATTGAGAACCAGTGGATTTGACTGTCACTAGAAAGAAGGTAGACATCCCAGCGAGATGCCCATATGATGTCACTAGCCTGCAGCAGAACGATTCCAAATTAATCAAACTAACAGGAACAATAATACCAGCAAGAGACGATACCGAGAAAGGAATATACCTCAAAGGTAACGTCATAAGAGAATACAACATATGCATCAGGAGCCACCTCTTGAGGTGTGTGACTACCAGGAGTTATCTTAGCGTTAGCATTGCAAGTTTGTACTGTAGGATTCTTGTCATCCCAGGCACCGTATTCATGCTTGATGCTGTATACAGGTGGACAGTGAATAGACAAGTTATCATCAGCACATAAAAATAAATCTATAGAGAGGAAGCAATAATTTCTCCTAAATAATGTTTATGTTGACCATTTGATATATCCTATCAACCCATTAATCAACGAAATTATCAAAACCATTCGATGAACATGTCAATTGGTTTCACTGTTCAGCTATGCAAACAAAACCATAACAAGACAAGATTAGTTACACCATGGGGCATGCTAAGTTAGACATGGCCAAACATACATACCTGCTAGGAATCACATGGAAGCCAACAATACGGGCCTCTGGAGAGTTTAGGTCTTCATGGTACAAGACTTTAAAGCTCAAATGATTGTTAATATAGTACTTGTCATCCTTGAGCTGCCAATATTGTGCTCAAAGTAAGTAACTTCCATGATAAATATTTCATGTTCCAACGAGTATCAATCGACTAGGTGAGATGCTCACCTTGTAGCCAACTCGGTAACCATGCTCAAAGCTTGGTGTCTGGCTTCCTTCTCGTGTCTGCCTAGGGACCACAACTGGGAGATTATCCAAAATCCTGATAGAAAAAAAGGCGAAAATATACATTGTTAGGCACTGTACAGTATATAACATATGGTGAAGATATACCACAACTTCAACAAGTATTACATATAAGGTGGCTAGATGGCTGTGTAAAACTGACAATAGCAAAGCCTTCAAATTCAGATACATACATGTTCACCCGATATTCATCATCGATCTTTTCTTTGAAATTCTTTGCAGCTTCTGGAGAAAGCTGTTTTCGACAAATAACTTTGCAACTCTCATCCCTCCTCATCTTGAACTGTAAGCATTGAAAAATTAAACTGAAGCTAAGAAGAATACTCTCCTGCTGCCTACACCCTAAACTAACGGGCGAGACCATTTCTAGAGTAATGGATGCTAAATGCACGGATAGTATACTTACATTATAGACAGAATTTTCAATGCGGTCCCCACGAAGGACTTCCCCTAAGTTTTCAGCACTGTTCTTAATCGCCTCAGGTTTGCAGTAGTCCAGGAAATAATAGTCGTATGGAAGCTGCGTCTTTATAGACGACAGCTTGTTGACCTTCACCTGGAGATCGTCATCCTGCAATAAGAATGGTTAGTCAACAATTGAAAAGAATTTAGCAAAGAGAGAATATATATACAGGGAAAATGGATGAAATTGTCAACAGTTAAGGCTATAAGTTTGGTTATTCAACAGTAACTATGACAATTACTGCGTGGTAAGTTCGTAACTTTTTCTGAGAAGAAATGACAAGCAACAATGCAATAAGAAGCCCATAAACAAGAGGATTCCATCAACTTGTAAACGATAAAATCGATGAACACCTCAACTTAATGGCGTAAAAAAAATGCCAGTGATCAATATAAAATGCATCTAGTTCTCCTGAACTCCTGGGATAGTAATGGGACTAGGAGGCAACAAGAGACAATAACCATGTACTTCTCAACAGGTGGGGCCTCTTCAAGAAGATGCGTCAATACCAAACTTATTATTCTGTGATTGTCTAACAGAAAAGAAACTCAGGAGTCGCATGCCATTTTTAAGATAATCTGGGCATTCTGAATCAACAACTCTAGTACAGCTACAACACTAAGGGGCAATATCTTTATACCAGACAAGGTATGTGACATTTCAAGCATATTTATCAAAGCACCTTAGGCCCTAGCAAGTTAGACCAACAAAACACTTCAGTTCATGTCATGTTCCCGAGGTTTGTAGTTGCAATGTTTGCAATCTCCATTAAACCCGCAAAAATTAACAACAATAGGTATCTACTACCGACGTACATACTTGTTCTCTAATAGGAGTACAAAGTATGCTAAATCAAACAGCAACAAAAACAAGCAATGAAGTGATGATGTGTCTACATCTCTAGATTAACCAGTCCCAATGCACCCTGCCGAACAAATCAACCCGCAAGCTCAAATACTAAGCGGACATTTTTTGAAGAAAAAAATACTAAGCGAACTTCCCTATATGGTGCAGTACTATTGCGGCTCCTGCCATTGATAACTAAAACAGCATCAGGAATCGGCCACGGGAACGAAGAGCCCAGTCCCAATGCACCCTGCCGAACAAATCACCCCGCAAGCTCAAACACTAAGCGGACATTACCACGCACAGATATCCCACTACGTCGACGAACGCCCAAAATGCACACGCAAGCTAACACAATCCAGACATTTCGCTCGCCACTTCCACTGCATAGATCACTAAACCCCTGAATGAACCTAATAACACTCCAAGTGCGGGAAACCCTTCCAAACATGGGGGGAACCAAGGTCCGGGGAGCCAGATCTGAGGCCGCGCCTCTCGGCACGCCTAGATCCAGCGAAGCGGACGACGGGGAGGCCACCTAGAGCTAGATCCGACGAGGGGAGGGTGGGATTGGTCACCTTCTGGAAGTCGCGGGGGGCGACGCCGGGGAGGTAGAAGGCGCGGGCGGGGGAGGAGGCGAGGACGACGGCGGCGGCGAAGATGAGGAGGAGGAGGCGGCCGCTACGGCCGCCGGTGATCGCCATGCTGGGGGAGGCGGGCGGCGGGTCTGCGCGAGCGAGACGATGAATGGGGAGGTGATGGGCGAGGGCGAGCTGCGGAAGGTGCAATAAACGGCCGCGATCCTAGCTCGAAAAAAAAAATATAGTAAAATATTTTAACGTAAAGTGTGCGTGTTTAACAAGGATTCAAAATGAAATCGTAGTACCGACACACACAAAAGTAAGTCTTCTCATTCAAACCTACGCCAGCCTAATGCTTTGCGTTCGTTGTAAGTACAGCTTTAAATAATAGTAGTACTAGTACATTTGTTTTTGGTTTTTTTGTTTTGGTGGAAGTAAGTAAGTACTTCATTTGTTAGATGACACTCCACAGTCTAAGCTGATTCTCGTCAAAGACTTTATGTGCTTATTAGGTGACATTTCACCTTCTGAAATAATGTTGTTGACAGTACAAAGTATAAAAGTCAAAGCAAGAACCTAACACGAGGGTCGTTGTACGAGTTGTTGTCTCGGGGAAGCAGATCGGATGAATCTTGCGGCACCACCACTTCCCACACCTCTATTTTTATTCTCCTTGTCATCAATGGCATTTTCGTTGGGCAAAGAGTGGCCGGTGGTAATGGGCTTCTTCTATTATGTGGTAATGGAGACGACCGGTGCATGTGGTGGCCTAGTACGATATGCTCGTCTACGGCGCTCAACATGGGGCGCCGGTGATGGCAACAAACTACGAATACATCAAACCCGTTGGGACTTCAAACATGGATTTTTGTATGAAGAGTAACCTTGTCCCGATAGATGTTAATCGAGGTTATTATGAGACTCTCGGAGAATGCTAATCCTTTCTTTTTACAACCTATAAACTAAAGATGATTGTCTTGTATCCCAACTCCACCGTGAAACTCCCTCCGTTTAAAATTAATTGACTCGGATTTAGTACTGCTTGCACTAAGTCTGCGAGACAGGTGGTTTATCTATCACCAAATAGGGAGGGAGTAACTATTAAGCAACGTGGAGCTGGGCTGGGCTGCTGGGTCATGGACAATCAAGGAAAGATATTTTACTACCATAAAAAAAGATATCTTCCATTTCTATTTTAATTAATCTGCTTTAGCACCTATTCAAATAACTTTCGAATTTATTGATGGTTCAAAATTACTATAAACTTATATCTTCTTATGAGCATTTCCGATCATTCTTGATCATGTCACTTTAGTTCATATTTCTCCTCTAAAAACATATAATAAAAATTTACTCAAATGGAGGGTTTGAACTGCAAGTCTACAAGTATGTTATTTATTCACCCAAATATTATGAGGCGGTTATAGTATCTTCCTAATAGTGTTGTAAGACTATATTCAATCGAAATCCATAAATTTAATAGATCCTTGATATTCAATTTATTTGCTTTCAATGATTAAAGTTCAAAGTAATGTTATGGCCCATCCAAAATTCCTGAAAATTCCCAGGAAGCTCCTCAAATATCTACCAGAGCATTTGATAATTATTTTAAGGATTTGTAAGGCATTTACTTCATTATTTTGATGCATTTTGGAGCACTTTCTGAGATGTTTAATTCACTTGATTTTGAACCTTTCACAAATAATTAATGCTGTAAATGACCATGCTGGACATAACAACTCCTAGTTACCACTGACTAAAGGTCTAAAGCATGAGATTTTGCATATCATAGCAATATGGATGTAGCTTGAGTATTAGTTCCAGTAGAGACACCACGAGAACAAGAAAAATCAGGCCACACATATGAAATGGAAATAAACAAATTTGGCTAAAAACACTGCCAGAGACACATAACATGCTTCACTTGTACGTCCATCTTTTTGCGAAACACATCCAGTGAAGCTTCAACTTAACAGAGACACCACAACAGGTCAACCAGAATGTCCATTCTCTCCTGGATAGGCGGCATACGGTAGAAATACGGAACCCTGCAAGGTTCCCCATCCGTATCCTGGAGGATACCTGATTTCTCATAGGACTCCATGCTATCTGCGAGCGTCTCCTCCAGTTTCCTCGCCTTCCAGCCTAAATTCTTAAGTTTATTTGAACTCATTGCAACCTTGTAGTCCACATCAACCAGTCTGCCCAAAAAAATGTAAGGTGAAAACATGTGGATCTCACAAGCTCAAGCATGAAAGTGTGCTAATATACAAGGCTTACTTGTCTGCATAATCGTAGTTTGGGTACATGTTCTTCATCAAATGTATCAAATCTTTTATATCGATTTGATGTTCCGAGCATATGAATCTCTGAGATGGTCCCGCCTTGTGGTATAACAATAGTAGCGCATCAGCGACATCGCGGACATCTACTATGGGCCAGAATTTGTTGTTTATTATGTCAGGACCTCCTGCAATTTAATCCAACTAATGGAGTTACAATGGGATAAACAACAAGAAATAAAGAACGCATCCATTTAAGTTGAACAGCGTAGAAAACTGGATGCAAGTATCAGGAGTGAACCTTTTATGATATAACGGAGGAATTTGGTGGTGATATTGAGCACGGCAGACTGTAACAGAGGGCCAAAGACCGCGCCCGGACAAAATGTGACGACGTGTAATCCGGTTTTCTCTGCATATTCCAAGGCCATCCCTTCAGCTTCCGACTTGGCAAGAGCATACCAGATCTGCCAACAGAAACAAGTGAATAATCTAGTCCCTAACCATGGAAACTAATTTAGTTATACTTCCACGGTGTATTTCAAATACTAATAAAATTTCTATGGAGAGTTGGTGCATGAACGCGTTATTTAAACAGCAATGCTGACCTCATTTTCCTTGCAGAACTCATTGTCGGACCAACAACTCTCATCCATTGCGTTTCAAAAAAAAAAAAAAAACTCTCATCCTTTAGTTTATCTGGAGGCCAATTCGGGTTCAAAACAACAGCAGCGCCAGATGAGACTACAATGAGTTTCTGGACGCTCATAGCAGAGCAAGCCTTGAGTACATTCATGGTGCCATTGACAGAAGGAGCCATCATCTCTCTCTGCATAGTTTGAATTTAGGACCTTAACAATGGGTTGCTCATTTGTCTAACAAATAGTGAGCTTGTACCTTGTACTCATCTAACTTTGAGCTCATGCGAAGCCTATATTTTTCGTCTTAAGAAAGTGTTGTTACCGTTGGATATAACGTTGTTGTAGGTATACATAAGAATAATGAATTCTAGTAGTTAAATGGTGAAAAATAATTCCCTTAGTCCCTAATTTGTACCCATCATTTGTCTTTTTTCCGCAGGTTACCTGATCTTATATATTGACGCATTCTACCAAAGTACTTTGCACATTCTAACAAAGTGACATGCCTAACAGGTTGGACAACCGACTTGGATGCCACGACAACACTAGTAGAAAACGAGCCATAGGACCAAACAGAAATACCCCATTTGTCCCGGTCGTATTACAAACCGGGACAAATGGGGTCAAATAGTTAGTCTCAGCCTACACACGTTTCAAAATCGAACCTTTTGTCCCGGTTCCAGCCTCGAACCGGGACAAAAGGTCACTGGACCTTATTTGTCCCGGTTCAAGCCACGAACCGGGACAAAAGTAGGTGCCTATATACTTAAAAATGGTTTGACACTTAAAAAATTCATTGTTGACACTTAAAAAATAGAAAATAATATTTATGAAAATAATTTGAATAATCCCTTCAACACGATTGTTTACTATACCAAGATGCACTCATTTGTAGAATATGAGATTTTTATCACAAATAATTTGAAAAATATGAATTAGATTCAAATAATCATCATAAACTCATTTAACTAGACAAAATTAGGTAGAAATCAATTAAAAACCTAATATTTGTATATTATCCATCATATGTGTACTAGTTTCCATGAAAATTAAATGGGTGTCTTTTTCATCATATTTTTGTATTTTGTTAAAAAAAAGACATTTTTGCACTTAAAAATGGAAAATGGTATTTATTAAAATAATTTGAAGAATGATTGTTTCTCATACCAATGCGCACCTATTTGTGGAATACAAGATCCGTATCACAAAATATACGGTGAAAATTATCATACCTTGATCATTTGACTTGAAACTTCTAAATGTTTATAGATGATATACCTTTTTGTGAAGACTTTCGTTGCAAATTTTGTGAAAAGTCAAGTTTATCATTTTTCATGGCAACTAGTACACATATAAGGACCCCATGCCAAATGATATCCTTTTTGAGATGTTTATCGTTCTGTTTTATTTTTTCGTTAAAACGATCAGAATAGTCGCGATGACTATTCATCAAAAGAGGTAAGATTTTCTAGAATTATCAATATTTCTGTGATATAACCAATAGTTGTGTACCTTAAAATGATTTTTCCAAAAGATTAAAACCAAACTATCAAATAGTTATAGCTCAAATTTGAATTAGTTTCGAATAATCGACATAAACTCATTTAATTAGACGAAATTAGGTAGAAATCAAGGAGAAACATAATACTTGGGGATTATCCATCATATGTGTACTAGTTTCCATGAAAATTAAATGGGTGCCATTTTTCATCATATTGTTTGTACTTTGCTCACAAAAATAGTCATGTTTCGCACTTAAAAAATAGAAAATGATATTTATGAAAATAATTTGAGGAATCCCTTTGGCTATCAAATAATTATAATTTAAATTTGAATTAGTTTCAAATAGTCAACATAAACTCATTTAACTAGGTGAAATTAGCTAGAAATCAAGCAAAAACCTAATACTTGAGTATTATCCATCATATGTGTACTGGTTTCAATGAAAATTAAATGGGTGTCATTTGACATCATATTTTTTGTAATTTGTTCACAAAAAAGTAGCATGATAGTTTCTTATTCCAATATGCACATATTTGTGCAATATGAGATCTTTATGACAAATTATGTTGTGGAAATGACCATAAGTTGATCATTTGGTTTGAAACTTTTAAATGTTTATAGATGAAAAACCATTTTGTGAAGTTTTTTTTGTAAATTTTGTGAAAATAAAGTTTATCATTTTTCATAGCAACTAGTACACGTATAAGGACCTCATGCCAAATGATATCTTTTTTTGAGGTGTTTATCATTTTATTTTGCCGTAAAACCGATCAAAATGGTCACCATGGCTATCTATGTTTCTGTAGTGCAAAAGATGATTTGGATATCATATTTGAAATCCTCTAAGTTTTTTCATCAATTTAGACATTTTATTTGTTGAATTCTGAATTAAGGTTTTAAAGATACGAATTATTCCATAGTAAATGAAAAAGGCAAAAATAAAATAATATTTATTTTATCATTACTTATTACAATATTATTATTATTCTATAGTCATTGTTGTTTATTCAACTTAATTTTTATAATACAAGTAATGAAAAAGTATAACATGAGGACCGAGTGGTTAATATGATTGATAAGATAGTAATATCAGTAAGTTCTCAGTTCTCTCTTAGTATCTAATTTGAAAGGAACATAAATGTTAAGCGTGTTGGAGTTGAAGTTTGATTTAAGAATAAGTGTGTAGTTAGTGATGAAGTGTGTGAGTTAGTAGGTAATTAAATGTGTGGCTAAGTGAGAAACAAAAGAAAAGAAATAGAAAACACGAAAGAAAAAGAAAAACATAATAGCAGCCAGCAATACGAATCGGGAAAGAAATACGAAAGAAAAAGAAAAACAGAAAATAGGAAAAAAACAAAAAACACTATTGTCCGGGGTCGTAATACGAACCTGGAAAAATAGCCTCCGGCAAAAAGACTGGCTGACGCGGCCATGTGTCCCCCAATTGGTCCCGGGTCGTGGCGTGCCCAGGACAAATAGCCCATACGGCCTGGGACCAATAGCATGTTAGTGCAAACATTTGATAAATAATTTAATAAGCTCATCCCAAACATGGAAAATTATAACTCACACCTACTTTCCTTATAATCGATTTTTTTCATCCAAAACATGCTAAAAAAAGTCTGTATTTCATATTTACAATTCTGGTTTATAGTGATATCTTAAATAAATTCAGTTTAACCGCTAAGATACAACATTCATTTTCATAAAATCCTAACTTAATAAATGATGTATGAAATAAAAATTTGTTTCCACCATTTTGTTTGATATTCTTCATTCGCATCTTTTATTTGGATTTGGCTCCTTGGACTCAAAATCAATGAAATTTACTATATCCATTCTTTTTCATGCAACATAAAAAAATACTAAGAATCAGGTACTAAATTTGCAAGACCGGAGATCCAGCAAATTAAGCCTCAAGCATATATGTACTTGCCTCTTTATCAACCATCTTGTCTATCGGCACAGGAGAGGCGACATGGAAGACACCCTCACACCCAGCAAATGCGGCTCTCACCGTATCGTAGTCCAGCATGTCTGTCTTGAACAAATTCAGATTCTTCGGGGCATTGTCCAGCTGTTTCAGGCATGCATTTTTTGGATCACCTGAAATGGAGGTTAACAAAACATTAACCTAGCTATATCTTGAAAATGTTAGGGGATTTTACAATTTGGCACACTTTGTATCTTAACCTTACAAGGTAGTACTCCATCGTAAATTCTTAGAAAAGTTTGTTATTGTGACCATGGGCGTACAATGCGCAGTTTTGCGTCTTTTTATATATTTAATTCAAAATATGCCGGATCAAAGAAAATTTCATAATTAGATGAAGGTTGTCCATGAAAAAAATGTTATATTGTAATTTAAAACAAGATACGTTGTAGTTCCCTGAAGAAGAAAAGATGTAGAAGAAACTTGATTGGTAAGAGACAACTATCTACAAGACCAGAACGCAGTCTTCCTCCATCTTCCTAGCAAAACAAAAGTACCTACAGGTGTGTCACCGGTTATACATACATGGGTCACGAACGGTGGCGTGCACGGTGTAGCCGCGGGAGAGGAGCAGCTTCACCAGCCACGACGCGATATACCCGCCGGCTCCGGTAACGCAGACTCGCGGCTGCGACGACGACGACAACGCCATTTCTCTCCCTCTGGACTAGCTGGGGAGTAGTTCTAGTACGAGAGTAGACATCACAGAAACTATAATAAAACCTTACACGCAACAAACACAAGAACAACTTTTCTTGCCTATTATAAGTGGGAGTGGTGGTATTTTTTACTTGCCAGAACTCATGACGTGACCACTGCTAGAAGAGAATAACTGTTCATGTCAACGCAGCTACTGCACGGGCTGGTAGAAGTAATATGTCCTATTGAATTCTTGAGTAAACAACAGCATATGGAAACCTCTCTTTCAAACCCAAGAGAAAAATCTTTTAGCATTTTGGACATCTTGGCAATTCTTATTGACGAAGGAGCATCAAACTGAATATGCACAGTTATTTTGTTGTGGTTGAGATCTCCCTTATACGAGAGAAAAGAACGAGGCAAACCAAAATGATTACACCTTGCTCATCATCTACGATCCTCTGGGTTTAGTTGTAACCCCTAGTAAAGGTGCAGAGGTAGGACTACAGCAACCAAATCGTCTGTAATAGGTGAGAGAAAAAAGATCCGAGGCTTGACTTTACAGAACCATTATATTTGACAATGTACATCAGCCCATGTAGTTCACCACAGTTTATTGCCCCATCTTTATTCATACACAAAAGATACAACCAGCATGCTCGAGCATCTTGGCCTAGAATGCTCTTGCTAACAGTTCTGGGAAGTGAAAAAACAAAAAAGAGCTCAAGTGTGTTGGTTCAACAATACAGGAGATAATATTACACAAGTCGTCGTGACCAAGAACTCTACAAATAACGTATGCTCAACTGACTCGAAAGAATGGGATCTGACTATATATAATAACTAGAGCAAAACGGCCAGAAGTTTACTGTGCATTTATTCAAGCGCACTTGGGAAAGTACCGAATTTCTTAACAAAGACCAGATCAGTTGGTAGCATCTCTGCTGTAGAACTGGTCCAATGTCTTCGCGGGGATACGGTGGAGAAGCTCGCGAGGGAATATGCGAAGCAATGTCCATGCTAGATCAAGCGACTGGAAGATGTTACGAGTATCATATGCTCCTTGTGCCACAAATTTCCTCTCAAATTTGTCAAGGAATTCTAGATAAAGCTGGTCAAATGATAAAGAATAATATATTAGCATTTTTACTTCCACAAAGACCATCAGCCCATGGATTAATTTGCTAGCAAGTAGTAACATACCAGATCTTCAGAAGAGAGCGCCTCCTCTCCCACAACGGCCTTCATGGCCTGGACATCCTTTCCAATAGCATAGTTGGCATAAAGCTGAACAGAAAACAGCAGATGTGATTCTTCTGGAAGTTATCCTTGGGACTTGAAGGAAACTGAATATATGGTGTTCAAACAAGTACCTGATTCGACACATCTGAATGGTCTTTACGGGTCATACCCTCGCCAATAGCACTCTGCAAGAAATATTGATAATTCTTAGAACTATCATTTGGGCAGAATCCAGATAGCATCTTACAATTACGGACTTGGTTTTGAAAAGCAATATTTGACAAGACATCTCACCTTCATCAACCTAGAGAGAGATGGAAGGACATTGATGGGTGGGTATATCTGAAAATACGATGACATCACGTCAGAAGATATTACGGTTGAAAAAAAGGAAGGAAAAGAATATAACCCCAAGCTTTGGTTCCCGAGTAAGTCAATACGAAAATTAATACAAGTCGAAATGATGGTAATAACATAATATATGAAGCTGTTGCCTTTGCTAACTTAATAGAACATGCAAAAGCACCTGTCTGTTATGGAGCTGTCTGTCAATGTATATCTGTCCTTCAGTAATGTACCCCGTGAGATCAGGAGTTGGATGTGTGATATCTGTTTAAGAAGGAAAAGAACGCTGTGTCAAACAGTGAACAAAATGAAATGTGTGGTAACTATATTTATCTCAAAAGCAATCAGCCGTGCAGCTAACTCATTAATATACAGACAAGTGTGTTGAGATACTAATGCTTTTATGCTCAACTACTGCATATACTTGATTATGTAACACTAAGCAAAATGGTCAAAACACTAATTCTATCAGATGCTATATGCTGATTTTAACCCATTAGACAGCAAGTTTACAGAATGTTCAGACGAAAATTCTAATGGTAATGTACAACTGATATGTACATAGCGAGCAATTCATTACTTACCATCATTAGGCATAGTTAGAATGGGTATTTGGGTAATGGAGCCGGTTCTTCCTTCAATACGCCCAGCACGCTCATAAATGGTTGCCAGATCAGTATACATATATCCAGGATAACCACGCCTACCTGGGACCTCTTCTCGGGCTGCCGATACCTACACATAAGCACGATTTCCATCTAGGGTTATTGTGGATTAAAAAAGAGATGGCAGGAATTGCCATTTTATTACAGCTGAACACAGAAGTAGACAAATAAAATAAGAGGTGCAATACGACCCAAGTATCTTCAACTTGCTAGATAGAGAAAACTACAGAACAGTCTTGGAAGCTAATAGAAATGTCAAGGTTCTGTTTACAACACTACTTGTCCATTTGGGGAGTGGTATAATTATATGATCAAATGAAAACAAGAGAATCTCAGCACCAGATTCTGACCAAATTTATATCACTTCTGGAAAGTTGTCATGTGAAATGTGATACATATACTTCAATACTGCATTATGTACATTGACTTAAAATGCAACTTCTTCTTTTTTCATTCTTTCTAAAAGTAAAGTTAGCAATTAAATGCTGAAATTGAGTTCTCAGAGTAGTTGATGAAGCAAATATCAAGTGCAATACCTCACGAAGTGCATCTGCGTATGAACTCATATCCGTCAAGATGACAAGCACATGCTTCCCACATTCATAAGCCAAATATTCTGCTGTTGTTAGCGCAATTCGAGGGGTAATGATACGTTCAATAGTGGGATCATTTGCCTGAAAGATAAACAGGAGGGGAGTGTTACTAATATGCTTTGCTTGTGTTGCCACAGTAAAATTTTGTTAAGGGGACATATTGTGTAGCAACATAAAAGATCTGGTTAGCAAGTATAATGTAAGTACCAAGTTCAGAAAAAGGGTGACCCTCTCCATTGAACCGTTCTCTTCAAAATCACGTTTGAAGAATTGGGCTGTTTCCATGTTCACTCCCATGGCAGCAAACACAATAGCGAAATTGTCGTCTTCACCACCACCCTGGCACGCCAAGAAAATTAGATCAATTAATAAGCACTGATTCAGCGACAATAACTAAGGTCTCATGGGCAAATTCAAAAATATTATTACCTCTGCGTGCTTGCCTTTCTCCAACCTCTTGACAAGACCAGCCTGACGGCAAATCTGAGCAGCAATTTCATTATGAGGAAGCCCAGCAGCAGAAAAGAGAGGAATCTTTTGCCCTCGAGCAATGGAGTTCATGACATCAATGGTAGATATCCCTGTCTGAATCATCTCCTCAGGGTAGGTTCTCTCACTTGGGTTAATGGAACTTCCTGAAATAAACATGAGTACATACTTATCAGAAGTGAAAAGTGAGGAAAATCAAACTGTATGTGTCCTATCATGATGAACATACAAAAGGTCACAAGGTTCTTGCAGAACTGTGTGCCTGAACTGAGAAAGCACTTACCAGAGATGTCCAAGTAGGCCTCAGGCAATATTGGGGGGCCATTATCAATAGGTTTTCCAGAACCATTAAAAATACGTCCAAGCATATCAAGCGAGACAGGAGTTTTCAAAACCTGACAGAGAAGTAGATTACATAAGTATGCAACAAAAAGTAGCAATTTCTCATATTTATATACACACACGGAGAAGGTGGGCATCATTTTAAATTTCATTCTGAAAGTTCACCATGGGCTATCCACTTTATTCAGTTCCAATGCTATGTAATTGTGATGCCTTAATAAACAATAAACCATGACTTAACAATGTAAAGAATGAATATGCGGTACAGTTGTCCCTATCACCAGTTCATGATGCTAACACTGGCCAGTGGAAAGTGTTGTCCTATTAGAGAACAATTAAACAGTATGCTATCAGGAAATAAAAGGACAATAAGAGACTCATGAATACAAGTACCTCGCCCGTGAACTGAACAGTAGTATACTTGTTGTCTATTCCTGAAGTGCCTTCGAAGACCTGTATAATCACACAGTTCAGATAAAATAATACAGTCTAAGTTTACCCTTTTTGGTCACAACAACACAACAGAAAAAATTAACTAACCTGCACAACGGCCTTTTCACCATCAACTTCCAGAACTTGACCACGGCGAGTGGTACCATCTCCCAATCGGATGTTTACAATTTCCTGGTATTTGGGGCCCTATCGACCGTAAAGAGAAGAATGAAACAGTGAGAAAAATGTGCTACTAGAACAGCCTAGTAAAAAGCAGGAGCACATGCAAAATTTAGAAAAGCATACACACCTTTACTTTGTCCAAGATAACCAGAGGTCCTGCCACACCAGAAACGGTCCTGTACTCTGCAGGAGTAAATATTTAGCAAACAACCATCATTGTTAAGTCATCTGACAAGAATGCTTTTGTAAATGGACTAACAGCAGCACAAGTACAAGGGCTTTGATCCATATGCCATTGTCAAAATAGATGGCACTTTGTGAAACATCAATTTCGAATATGAATAAAATTATCTAAATAAAAAAAATACGCTTTGTGACCATGGTATGTGTTACAACTGATGATCCATTATCTCGTAGCCTAAGCACGTTTACATATATGGTACAGAGCATCTCAAACCTTCAACCTACTTCATTTTCAATCAAAAAGCAATCCCTCCCCCCAACTCCCCACATAAGCCAGCGCACGCCAATGCAACAACAATGCAACTATGCAAGGGCACGCCAACAGACGACGACAGCAGGCAATGGCGCACACGCTGCCACAGCTAGGCACAGAGAACAACAGTATAAGGAGACATTGCACGAGCCTCGTTGAAAGACTCACCCATGCCGATCTCCAGGGTGCCCTCCTCCATGTCGGCGCCGTCCTTCACCAGACCCATGCTGAACCCACCGGAGAGCAACCTGCAGCAGATAGCAACATCGAATCACGCATCCATCAGAATGACTGCGGGGAGCAAACATCGAATCGACGCAACCATCAGAATGACGGACGAGGCAAAACCGATCCGCGTTTCTCCAAACAAAACAAAAAAAACGCGCATCACTACGATTCTACCACCGACAAATAAAAATACAGGAAGCTCGCTGCCAATCGCGCTCCGCGAAACGATAAAAAACGCGGGACCTCGACCCAGATCTACCAATGGGGAGCAGATCTCGATCTCGATCCCGATCTCGGGTTGGTTCGAGACCCGTAACAGCGTGGCGGGCGGGACCAACCTAATCTCCCGCCGCGCGCGGGCAATCGGCCGGGCCGCGAACGGCGCGAGCGAGCTTCCCGGACGGACTAGGCGAGGGGAGAGGGGACGACGCGTCGCGTACCTCGGGTCGAGATCGGCGGGAGACGGCGGGGAGCGGGAAGAGGAGGAGGAGGTGGATCGTGTGGGCGACGACGCAGCTGGGAGAAGAAGAGGAGGAGAGAGAGACAGGGAGGGCAGCCCAGGAAATTAGTTAATGCACAGAAAATTAATGCAATCGTTCAGAGACGGGAGACCGTTTTTGCGAACCTGCCCTGCTGGAATAACGATTTGACAAATACGTCCACATCGCCGGGATCTGCCAGCATATAAAAATGATGATACTGCTGCGAGGTCATCCAATGACCGGCCGGTTTGAATTCGGTTTTCGGAACAAGAGCAAAAGGAGGAATGCTATTTTTAGAAAATCTTCTTTTTTAGATGGAACAGACTCATTCCGTTAGAAAATCTTGAGTGCATCAGCTCAACTACCCACGTAATTAATTTCAAAAAATAATTTCCCACATAATTAACCAACCATGCCAACCAACTGGTTATTGATCCTTAGAAGATGAGAGAAATATCGCCTCGCTAATGATAACTACTCTGCCTGTTTTACAATATAAGATGTTTTAGGTGTAAAACATGTTATTTACGTTCGGACCAGAGTGAGTGCACATGTACATTAAAAGATTTCTATGTACATGTGTGTACATCTTGATTTGAAAAATGAGTACTTAACATTAAGTAGCAACATGTGCCAGTGATGCTTTTGGGTTTTGGAACAATGTGATGGCCAAAATATGGGAAATAGATCTGACCAAATGGGTTCACAATGGAGTGTCTCTGTTCAGTTTGTTCACCCGCCTTGCAAACATATTGTTGTCGTCGTCTCCCGTACAGAGTAAACAATTTTTTGGGTTGTTTCAAATATTCCCTCCGTTCACAAATAAGTGTCTCAAGTCTCTCATCAAGACAAGAGAGACTTGAGACACTTATTTGTGGACGGAGGGAGTATGTGGTTGTTTATACATTACCTACATGAAAACTCTCAGAAAAATATTAATGATATTTTAAATCTCTTGTCTAAACATCTAATTATTTTCTTCTACCTCCACTCTGTAACGTCGCTAATAGCACGCTATAACTTTTTGTGAATTGTCTTGTTAAATAAATTATGTCCAATGTCTCTCTAATATATAGCACGTTATAATGTGACATAGCATGTTAATACGTATTTTAAGACCGGCACTACTTTATCATAGCAAGCTATTTTTTCCACACAACGATTTTAAGATCGGCGCTATTTTGTTATAACGATTTTTTTTTCTTGTTCAAAATAGCAACAGAGTTAACATACAAAACAAGGAAAGCAAAAAAAATGATCCATAAAGTAGAAAGCAAAGACGGTTACACACAAGTTTCACATTAAATAAGATAGATCCCCTAAAATGTCATGTTTGTGTGACAGAGATACTTGCAAACACTTTCCGACATCCTTTAGATATATTTTTTTATTTTAAATAAAATTGTTAATATGCTGCTGGACCACGGGATGGAATGATCATGTTTTGGGACCATTGCTACCTGGCTTATCCATTTTTGAAAGGCCGTGACATGCAGCCATGTAAAGGGTAATATGATCAAGCCTGATATGGATTTAGGTGCAGGTTCTTTTTGGAACGGTAGACCGGTTAATTAGTCCAAGCAGGACATATGCTAGCATGTGGCCCTACGTCTTTCCTCCCCCGGGCAAGGAGACACACATGTGGAATCCTTGTTCTTTTATTTAACTATCTTCAGCCAATCGAAGACCTTGAAGAACCCCGCTGGTTCTGAGTTCTTTACTTGTCTATAATCGTGCACCGAACCCCTTTTTCACCAATAAAATGGCACTGACGTGATAATGTAAGTACATATTGATATTTACAATGGTATGAGTAGAAACTAAGGGGTTGTTTGATTCATAGGATGGGAATGACATAGGATTAGGAAAAGTATATGATTACTATGTCATGCACACTCCAATCCTACAGGATTTGGTTTGCAACAAAGTTTGTTTAATTTCATCAAAAGAATTGTAAAAACAGTTTGGAGTGGGTGTTATAATTTCTATGGAAAGTAGTACAAAGATTCCTGTGGAAAAAAAATCCTATAGAAACCAATCATATGAATCAAATCACTAGCAAAGAAAAATTTCCTATATATGATAAAATCCTATGAAGTTCCTTTGGATCAAACAAGCCCTAATAGGACTTTAGACCCCTCTTTCAGGAAAAAATATATAAAATATGCAATTCCCATTGAAATCATAGGTTCAAATATGAAAATGATACATGCATTCCTACTCATGATAATTAAACTCATGGCCACAAAATATGAAAAACATGATATTGTTCAGACAATAGGTAGTTTTTTCTCAGCCTAACACAAAGCCAAAATAAAGAGTACAGTTGCGAAAACTACATCCCACAACTGGGTGTGGCCGCCTGGCCTATCTCCCACCATCCAGCTGTGGTGATTTGCATCAAGATTCGTGTTGTACTTTTACACAAAAATCTCTCCACTTTCTAAAATTGCTACGAATGAGTCCCCCGTGGCGGAACTCCGGCCGGCGCGAGGGAGCGGGGGTGGCGAGCTGCGGCGCAGCGGCGAGCGGAGGAGCGGGGCCGAGCTCGCGGAGGAGCGCGGCGTCGGCAAGCTCCGGGCTCCGGTGAGTTGAGCCGGCTCGGAGGAGCGGGGCGGCGAGCGCGGCACGGCAAGCTGCGGCGCGGCGGAGTGGGGTGGCGGTGGGCGGCCGGGGGCGAGGACGAGGGCGAGCAGCAGGCGCGGAGCGGCGAGGGCGAGCGGCGGCGGGCTGCGGCACGCGAGCGGCGGCGCGGGCGAGCGGCGGTGGGCGAGCTGCGGCGCGGCGGAGTGGGGTGGCGGTGGGCGGCCGGGAGGCGAGGGCGAGCAGCAGGCGTCCGGGCGGCGAGGGCGAGTAGCGGAGCGCGGCGCGGCGAGCTGCGGCGTGGCGGTGGGCTCCGGCGAGTTGAGCCGAGGACGGAAACGTAATTACGTAAAAGATAAGGATTTTTTTACAATTTTTTAATAGCGACCGTGCGATGCTGGATGAATGGCTCGGATAAACCCGGCGGCCACACCCAGTTGTGGGAAAACCGCTCTCGTACAGTTGTGCGGTAGGCTTTTTCAAAGTCACCATCACAAATGTACTGTTGAGAAAAATCACGATTTGAGATACTTTCTTAATGGAACCTATTCTTGAATTATGAGGAGGTATCAACCCCTTTGGCAGTTAAGTTCAGATATGATTCTAAAAAAAGTTAAGTTCAGATATAGATCAGTAGATCACCTGATTTGCATATTCATGTAAAACACTGTTTTGCCACTAGTGCATTCTGAATTTCTCACTAGTGAGTAGTGACTCCGCATATTTTGGGCACATATTGACATCGCCGTATGACCGCCAATGAGAGCCAAGGAAATCATATGCTGTTACATGCCGTCTTCCGTCAGATTATCTGGACTTAATTTTTGTAATTTCAAAACCTCCTCGAAACCAACGTTAGCTGCGCACAACCTTGTCCAAGACGCAATGCCAACTTGCCAGGAACAACAAAAATGCGCATCTGGAAACAACAATGGCATCTTGGCGCCTAGCACCATCCACCAACACGCAATCCTAGGATAGTAGCCAAGTCAGTTAACTAAGAACTAGGCTCCGATGCATCTATAAGAGCATCGGCTTCTCGCTGGAGTGATCCGATCGATCGATCAAGCAAAGGCCGGCCATGGCGAGCTGCTTCTGCGGCGGGAGCGCGGCACGGCGTCGGGGACAGTGCGTG
This sequence comes from Poa annua, assembly GCA_026929855.1. NCBI lineage: Eukaryota > Viridiplantae > Streptophyta > Magnoliopsida > Poales > Poaceae > Poa > Poa annua. Next base: position 89,714,570 of record CM049430.1, read on the forward strand.
CAGCTGGTGTTCCCCGGCGGGCACGTGGAGTTGCTGGACCGCCCGGTGCTGGCGGCGGAGGTGATGGCGCAGCATCCGCGGTTCTGCGTCGCCCGCCCCGACGTGTTCCGGGAGCCCGTTGGCGCCGTGGCGGCGCCGGACGCCATGCTCCACCTCGGCCACAAGTACTACGTCGTGCCCAAGAGCACCGTCCGGAGGCTGCTCAAGTACTCCTCCTTGTCCTCCTCCTCCTTCCACGGCGCCGGCAGCGTGTCGTTGAGGAGGCACCTGGCGAGGCCCGACGGCCATGACAGGTCCGAAGGCAAGAGGTGGTTCGTCGGCTGGGCGGTTGGCCGGACCGGAGCCAGGCCGCTGCAGAGGCCTCCTCGTGAGCGCGTGAGCGATGGCGGTGAAGGTGAAGTGGTCAGGGAGGTTGGCGTGAGAGTGGTAAGAGAGAAAGGGAAGCGTGTGAAGAAAGGGGAATCGCCGGGGCGGCGGCGGCGGCTTGCCTCGCCGGCGGACTCGGCGTCCTATTCCTGGCAGCCTAGCCTTCACAGCATAACTGAAGAATAACCTCATCCCTGTATCATGTATGTCACTGCTGGTGATTCTCATCGTTTAATGCCGGATACTCGAAGTTATAGCCCATGATATTTTTATAGAGACTCGAATTCCATGGACCGTGTGGTGCGGCTGTTGGACGAAACAAACTGCAATGGAGATACAATAATGAATTACTGCCTCTGGTAGTCTGGTTAAGTACAAATTCCTGTTATGCAATGCAGAAAGAGTTGAGCAACTGTGCTGAACAAATTCCTGTTATGCAATTCCTGTTATACAATACAAGACATCCAATGCAATCCAATTCACTGCATGCTGGTTAAGTACAAATTCCTGTTATGCAATGCAGAAAGAGTTGAGCAACTGTGCTGAACAAATTCCTGTTATGCAATTCCTGTTATACAATACAAGACATCCAATGCAATCCAATTCACTGCATGCTGGACGCAAAGATCTGAGAAAATTGTTCAGGTAAACCAGTATCCATCATACACCTGTAACATACAACACATATATACAGCAATCTCGTTTGGCCAAGTTCTGAAGAACAGCCCGTTCAAACACCACAGTTGGTAGTTCACATCCTTGTCCTTGGCGTGAGGTATACATACAGCGGGTGGAGCTTGTAGCTCATGAGCTGGACGGTGTCCACATTGTCCTCGTCGCCCTCCTTGAGCCTCCAGGCAAACTCCTGCACAAACCGCGCAATGGCGGTGCACGAAATGTTTGCCACCTGCACGACGCCCGGGCAGGCCCTCCTCCCGGCGCCGAAGGCCATGGTCTTGTACATGTCCGTGGACTCGAACTTCCCGTCCAGGAACCTGTCCGGCCTCCACTCCTCAGGAGCCTCCCAATCGTTCTTGTTCATGTTACATCCGTACAGGTTGATGATAATCTAGCACAATTGAGAAACTGTTTCAGAAAATCATTTCGAGCAGGCAAAAAACTTCATGTGTCATAATGAGTTATGACTGTTCATGTAGCATTGTAGCTCCATGTCATTTCTGTGGTCAGTTACCTGTGTTCCGGCTGGGATGTTGTAGCCGGCTAGTTTGGTGGTCTCATGGACGAACCTTGGTGGTACTAGTGGAGCGGGAGAATGAAGCCGCAGTGTCTCGTGGAACACGGCATTCAGGTATGCCAGTCGAGGCAGATGATCCTCGGTGACTGTCTCGTCACCGCACACCTCCTGGATTTCCCGGAAGAGGCGATCCTGACAAGCCAAGAAAAATCTCGTTAATATTTTAAGAATGAACCCAATGGTATACAGGACAGTACAAAACCGAGAATCTTCGACTGTAGTAAGTTCCAGTTCCGCTTGCCTGTTTTTCAGGGTTCTTGGCAAGCTCATACATAGCCCACTCAGCTGCAACCAAAGTTGTATCTGCAGCCTCTATGAGTTCCTCCCACACCAGCATCATCAATTGCTCGTCTGTCAGCGTGTTCTCTGCTACCAAGAAGTCCAGGTACGATACCCTTGCCTGCACATCAAAGTTTTTCTTTGTCAGACGATCAATGAACATAGGCCAGTTGCACCGAATCTATTCGGTCAGTGTGCATTTGTGTCAACCTCGCCACGCGCAACTCTTATCTTCTGTTGCTGGACCAAGGCCCGCATCACCGCGGTTCGCCTATATTCCGTGGTATGAACTCTTGTTTCAAAGCTCCTGTTCGGGATCCAGCTGAGGTACGGGAAGAAGTCCCTCCAATCAACCTCAATTGCACACATCATCAAGTCAACCACAGTGATCTGGTAGATTTCATCCTTGGATATTTCCCTCTCAAACTCCTCAACATAGACTGAACTCACATCCTCACCTAAGCTCTGCAATTCTAGTGTGCATTCTCAAGATCAGATATTGCAGTGTGCATTCTGACAGCACAAATTTACAATAGTATGGCACTATGTTAAATCGCACTAAATTGTGGGGTTTGTACACTAACCTGGATCAGCGACAAGCGAAATAACTCATTCTTGAAAACTTCTCTGAAGTTCAGAGGAGCATGTGGGTCGTCAGTCACCAACTTATGGTAAGAGCTTAACATGTTATCGATCATCATGTCTCTTGTGTTCCGAAATTTTCTCTACATTATTTCAAGCATGTCATTGTTTGACCTTAGTTAACTGAAATCCTAGAGGTGGTGGCTAAACTATATTGTTTTGAAAGCCTTATATACCTGAGCAGAAGAACCTAAGGCACCCGCTATAACATAACGCTTCACCATTTTGTGGAAGTCATTGTAGTCACTTGTAGCAACCATAGTTTTATCATTTGTGATCACTGACATGACTTTAGACATCTTACGAGTAGATATCGATGAGAATTTTGCAACCATTGCCTGAAAGTATATGACATAGAAATATTTCTCGTTATATGTTGGTACTTGCATCGCAGCCAATAACTACACAGGAGAAGCATTGACCATAGAACAACTGTATATATTTTGCATATGAACATGTGACTGTTGTTAGCTTAGTTTTTGTATGTATTTCAGTAGTTTGAAGGAAAAGAAATCAGTTTAACTCAAAATCCATAAAAAAAATCTGTCATGAGAAAAATAAAAAAGAATAAGATCTTCTCAGTTCATAAATTAATGTTTGGCGCAAGAACTCTTGGCTTCATCTTCGGAATGATATCACACACAAGCAAAATCCACCCCCCCCCCCCCCCCCCCCCAACTGAAGCTGTGAAAACATTCATATGCAGCTACTTTGAATCACTGTTCCAAATCAGACAACAGACCGTTATAGAAATAGTGGAAGGCAGGGTGCCTTGTTTCATGGCGCTACAGTCTGAAATGTGACAAGAGGTCCCCACCAAGTCCGCCATGGCCCAAACCTGCTGTAGGCTGGGTTGCCTTATCTGTCGACGCATCCTATGGTGATGATGGAATAACAGGCATGTCGGCTGTGTGCATCTTAGTTATGCAGAGGCCGGGTGTAATGCTTAAACTCTTATTATTAAGTAATAATAAAACTCCCTTTATTGAAAAAGTGTGTATAATCTTAAGAGATTCTAATGGTGCAGCGTGAGCCTCAATTTTGGCTCTCACACAGAACTAAAATATGCAAAAAAAATCACAACACTAAAATATGCACTTTCACACTACTAGGATTAGTGTTATACTTTCATGACGTCCAATGCAATTTACTCTACAAACTCCATGGTTAGATGGCATTTCCTATCTTTACCTCCTTGGCTACTTCTGTTGAGTTGAGCACAACTACGGAAGAAGCCCCGGTCCTTATGGTATATATTGGCCCATAGATATCAGACCATCTTGCAAAGGTCTTATGTGGCTTCTTTTCTCTCAGCTGATGAAGATTTCCAATGAGAGGAAAACCGGGAACACCTGCAACCAAGTCAATCAATCAAATATAACGAAATTGGGGGAGAGTAAGAAAAAACAAGATCAGTCTGCACACTGTCGGCCGCCGGGCATTCTGACAACATTCGATCGGATCGGTGGTGAGACGAGCTCACCTGGGGGCGCGTTGTCGCGGTCCTTGTGCCACAGCGCGACGCCGGCGGCCTTGGCGGCGAGCACGACCAGAACGCCGACGGCTGCCGCGAGAGCGGCCACCGCGCCCCAGCCGGCGGCGGGGAGGACCTGATCCATGGGTGTGCTCGGGCGAGGCGAGGGCCGGGCCTCCAGCCGTGCTGGCTGGTGCGGAACCGGAACGGGGCGTGGGACTGTGGGAGGAGGAATCGGAGTTCAGAGGTGACGACTACAATGCTGGCGGTGATCCTGCGTCTCAGTTTATTCGGCGTCATGGCCTCTCGGAATCGCGAGTCGCGGTTATCTGACACTGACACTCTACAAAATTTGACAAATACTCCTACTTGATTAGCATCAGCAGTTGACAAAAAGCACTCGATTACCGCCGCACGTTCGTCTTCATACGCCTCCGCGCTTCTTTTTCCTCTACCCAGATCTGCTGCCGCAAGCTCGCGAGCTTTGTTAATCGGCGCGTCGCTACCCGATTTTCGCCAGCCGCAAGTTGCACCAGGATTTTAGTGATTTTAGTAAAGCTGTTAAGATTTGTTTGAAAAATAATGGAACTAAATCATTAATCTGGATTTTAAAGGTGGAGATTTTAAAATACAATAGCGACGTAAAATTATTATTTTTTGAATAAAAGAGAGCCCCGCGCCTCCGATTTCCATTAAAAGAAACCATAGGTTCTGTTTACATGAAAGAAAAAACTGGACAAGAAACAGTAAATGAAAAAAACTAGCAGTGTCGGGTTATGACTCCCAAAAATCGGGGTAGTCACTTCCTGAACTGTAGTTTGGAAAGGAGACTGGACGCGGAGATCTAAACCCTCAAGTGGCTCCGCGACGTTGCTCGCCGGACCCGAAGAAGACACACATACGGCGAAGGGAGACACCGGCCTTTACCCAGGTTCACGGCCCTCGTGAGGAGGTAAGACTGTCGTGGTGGTGTCACGGCAGATGCCATAGGATGGCTAATGTGTGGGGCCGATGGACGTTGGTGGATCCGGGGAGGGATAGCGAGCTGAAGAGCTCACACGGGGAGGATCCCGGTATAACCGAGATCTCCCAAGAACGAGAAACAAGAGCAACACGCTAGGTGGAAGATCTAACAAACAAGAACAAATGTACGAAGGCACACAACACACACACGATATACCCAGGTTCAGGGCCCTCGTGAGGAGGTAACACCCCTACTCCTGCCTTTCCTCTCTATATAACTGTGGTACAAGGGCTACAACTTGCACCTAGATCCCTCAAAGTGAAGAACACAAAGAACTAGATGAACTCAAGGTATGAAGAAGTAAAGGCTCTAGGAGTAAAGGCAACTACAGCTTTGGCTCCCAAGTTGGTCCCTCTCCCACATAAGCAGTTATGGCGCCTTTTATAGATTTCCGATCAGGAGGGCCGGAAACCCTAAACCGGCTTGGCCCCACCGGACAGGCCTAACCGGCATGTCGTCACCGGCTAGTGCGACCTAGTCGCCGCGCTATCCGGCGTAGCCCCCTCGTCATCATCTTGGCAAGGACAACAGGTGCCGTCCTGGAACATCATTGTCCCCCTGTCAGAGACAAGACATGTCTTGGCCCATCCCGGATAACCTTTTCCGGATTGCCGGACTAGGCAGGTCGTGTCTTGTCGTACCGTTGTCGTACCGGCTGACGCGCTCCCGTGTCAGGCGGGAGGTGACCATGCTTCCGTGTCAGGCGGAATGGTACTTCCCCCCGCAACAGACGGGAAAGCCTGCTACAGACCGTTGACGGCCTACCGGGGTCCCTCGTGCCGGTTATCTTCTTGCTCGCCCCCGTGAGTCTTTCCTGCACAAGATCAAGACCGAGATAGACGTTCCGGTTGCACTTATCCGGATTATCTATCCGGCAAAACCGAACACACCTCCTTCCGGGAGTCTCCTCGGAGCCCAAGATCCGAGATCCTTTCCGGAGGCGTATGAGTTCGTCCCCGGATGAGTATCTCTAGGCCTAGCCTCCCGAAGATGTCTTAGCCTATCAGCAAAGACATCTTCGAGAAGTAGTTCTTAGAGCAACCACCCGCTGATGCTTGTGCTGCCATTGTGAAGGCTGGGGGTGTCTATTTATAGTTGCTTGAGCTGACCCTTGCGCCTGCCAGGAGGCACTTTGCACTCCACCAGCGCTCAAGGGTCAAGTTGCCCCTTCAGCACACCAGGAGGTGTCCCTTGCTCTCGCCAGAGGTCAAGTACTATTGGCTCATTACTGAATTATTCCGGGATCTGCCCCTACCCGGGGGGCAGCCCCCCGACACTAGTCCCCGAAGCTGGTGCTGCGCAACGACCTCGGATGATGTGCAGGATCAGCTTTAATAACAACTATCTTCTAAGAACATATGATATTATCCTTCGACTAGATGCCGAGATCGGTTTTTCCCGAGATTTTCATACCGAGATCGTTTCAACCGGAAGGCGATGCCTGTAACCGGGTACTGCAGTTTTAGTGAATCTCGACCGTTGGCTCTGCATTGAATTCGATATCGCGAGCTGGGTCCCACCCGACGTCCTGTCTGATCAGAAGCGCACTCGAGTGCTTCTGACCGAGCACGCCGTTGCTCGGGTTCGCGCGCCGGGAGCCACAGCCGATCCGAAGTCCAACCGTTGGGGCCGTGTGGCCCTCGGTGTGGCCGGATCGGGCGCTCCGGTGAGCGCCACGTGTCGCGCTGCACAGAACGGATCCCACCCACGATCGGAGAGATCGTGGGCGGGAAAATTGGAAACCGCTCCGGAATCCCCCCATAAATAGGGGACCGGAACGGTCACCTCTTCTTCTTCCTCTTCTTCACACCTCCGTCACCGTCGTCTCGAGCGCGCCGCCGTAGCCGTGCCCGGAGCCCGAACGCCGCCGCTCTCGTTGGTCGCCGGAGCCCGAACGCCGCCACTCTTCTTGCGCATCATCGGCCTCGCTTTCTTCGGTGAGCTCTTCTCTCCGCCTCGATGAACCTTTCTTCCACGGGAACAATGCTTCGCGCTCGGTCGCGCCCTAACACACGCGCGGCTGCGCCGCCGCCGGCGAGCACGATTTGCGCGGCGCGTACGGGGCGCGCGGGGGGGATGCATAGTCGCTGTAGGACCTAGCCCTTTTGCTCGCTCTATGCCCTGTTTGAGTTTAGTCCGAGCCTATTTTCCTCCTTTTAGTTTTGATTTACTAGCCCGCGGTAGATCTTACTTGCCAGGTACCCGGTTGTCTTTAGGAGTTTGTGATCCGGTATCTTAGCTCCCGGTAGACTAATTTCGACTAACTGCCGCTACGCCTGCAAAGTAACCCGGATACATCTGCGGACTTCTCCGGCATGGGTGAAGAAAGTATCCGGGGGTGCTGGGATGGATCCGAGACCAAACAGGCGGACCTGGACTGGCTGTACCGGACTCACCGGATTCCGCCAGAAGTTGAGAGCCGTCTTCCGGAGGACGAGGTTCAACCGGAACCCCAACCCGGGGAATACGTTGTATTCCTCACGCACTTCGAGCGCGGGTTTGGGCTTCCGGCTAGCCCCTTCTTCCGCGACTTCCTCGACACCTACAGCCTCCAACCCCATCATCTCCCAGCCAACGCCATCATGATGCTTTCGGTCTTCACCACCTACTCGGAAGCATATCTCGGCGTATGGCCATTCCTGGACCTCTGGGCCAGGTACTTCATCCTTCGTCGCCAAGTCATCCCCAATCCGGATCAGAAAGTAAAAGACTTGGTCGACTTCGGAGCGGCCACCATCATCCCCCGTGCTGATTCCGGATTTCCTATAGTCAAAGGACTAGACTCCTGCCGGAAGTGGCAGCGCAGCTTCTTCTATGTGAAGAATCGGGAGAGCTCGGGAGACGCTCCGGGATCCTCGAACCCGGATTTCATAAACTTGCCGGAGTTCGCCATTGGTCCTCCCCGCAAATTCAACCTCTGGAAACGGTTTCCCGACACCGAGGAGGTCAGGTGTATGCACAACGTCCTTAACGTGCTAACCGACAGGATGACTGGCGATGATCTTCTGCGTTGCTTCATCATTCGCCGCGTTTGCCCCCTTCAAACCCGAGTGCACAAGATGTGCCATATGGCCGGGAACTTAGACCCCACCAGGACCAGTATTTTTGGGTTAGACCACGCTGCGGTTGTCCGACGTGTTCGAGCTATTGCTCGGACGAAGATGTCGGATGACTATGCCTGGGGTGTCATCGGGGGATCCCGGAAAAAACCCCTGAAACAGGTGCTCCTGTCTGCCTTTCGTAAACAGCGTGTGGCTTCCGACACCGATGCCGCCGATGATTCCGGCAACCCCCCCAAAAGGAGCAAGCCGAACAAACAAACGGCCGAGAAGCCTCGACGCCGGAGGAAGGGTCCTCCCACTGTGGATTCCGGGTACATTTTCTTTGCTCCATGCTACATGACCATGTCTTCTCCTGAAATTTTTACTGAGATATTTCTTTCAGGGACGCTCTAAGAATAATTTGAGCTTTGTGCTTTGCTTTCAAGCAAAAATTCTTATTGGTGTATTTATGACTTCCTCTTGGATACCACGTGCGTTAACTTGTACCTACATTGTGTGTGCATGTTTCTTTGTGGACTTAGTGTCCACTTAGAAACTTATACACATGAGGGTAGTTACAAATTTAATTGGTATTCAAAATCTTTAGTGATCACCTTTTATTACTTTCTTGATTCTTTGGTGATCTCTAAATGGCACAAGCTTTGTTTTTCTATTGGTTTCACATTGCCTCTTAATAAGCTTGTGATCCTATTTGATTTATCCTCTTGGGTGTGCTTGTTTACAAAATACATGATATGCACTATGTGCCTCATAATTTGAAAGACTATGGTGATGCTTAGGCTCATCCTTGTTTAGTCTCCTTAAATGTATTTTCATGACACACCCATTCTTTCTCGTTTGAGCAAGTCTTCATTTTGTCACTTCTTTCTCTTTATTGCTCAACATTTGTTTGTTGCAAGGTATACTTATTTTCTTAACTATACAATCTTGCACCTTTTTGTGCTCGAAAGAATCTAGGAGGGAGTGAGGATTCCATGTTATGCACACCATATTCAAATACAAATGTTTTCATTGTGCATGTACCTTGGGGAGTTCCCTCTTGATTTTTAGAACACTTGGTTGATCTTATCATAACATCTTCTTGTGCTCAATTGGTTTTTGGACCCCTTGATTTCTTGCTTCTTTGTGAATGCTTTCCCCCTTTTGGCAATTGGTATCCTTCCAGTGGATTTCAATTGGTATCTTTCTTGTGCAATTTTTTGGATCCTCAATATAGTTTGATCCCCTTCATCTATTCACATTGGATAAGTGCATTTGATTTCACTCATATCATGAGAAATGCATAAATCATGAAGGAGATCTTATTATGTTACCTTTCCAAAGCCTTTCGCCCATTTCGGCAATCGTTGCCAATGGGGGAGAAGTTTTGGACGGTTGTATGGAATTGGCTTTTTACTTTGGTATCTTCTTAAGTATTTGCCTATTTGTCTTCCTTGCCTTTGCATTCGTTGCTTGGTTTTATATATATAGTGGAAACTCCACCATCGGTAATGGTCGATAATATATGCAATGAATTCATGTTCATACACACGTGCATAAATTATGGGGGAGTTTGCTCTATATATGTGGATGGACTAACATCACATACCTTTGTAGTATTTGATGTTAGTGCAACCATTCTTGTTCGTTAAATTTCATATTATAAACCCTCTCAAAAGAGATTGTCATCAATTACCAAAATGGGGGAGATTGAAAGAGCATTTTCCCTCATGTGTGGTTTTGGTAATTGAATGACAATCTCTATGGACTAATGTTTGCATTGAGATATCATTATAGATCATGTCCATGGAATTGTGGAGTTCATGTGTTGGACTCTTGAAGCTTATGTGTTGAGTGGAGCATATTGCAAGTATGTCTTGAAGGATTCAAGACATCATATTAGTGAAGAAATGTTGGAAGATACAAGGTTGATCAAGATGTTGATCAACACACAAAGCTACAAGATGTACCAAGAGCGATCATGTATCTCTTGGGATGGTAAACACTTGTCCGCATAGCTTTGTGAACTAACCCATGATATATGTGTGGTATCTTTATATGAGGTTAGGTATCTTCCCATGGGCTTGCATCAAATGAAGATTTCTTATAGCTCATGGAGGATGGCGCCATGTGGTGATCATCATCAAGGTGAGATGTGCAAGACCAAGACCAAGAGAAGCTTCTTGAAGAGATCCTATGCTTGGTGCTTGCAATGGATACATGAAGATGGAGCTAAGCGAGACTCTCCCATTGTGAGCATGGGGGAGTATTTGGAGAAGTCTTCATCAAGCATGTGCTTGGACGCGCAATCAAGAAAGATGAACCACTTGAATAGATCAAGATAGTCTTCATCCAACTCAAGTGGAATGCTCAAGGCAAAGGTATGATCTTGATAGGGCTATAGGATAGATAGGCGTACTATCAAGAGGGGCTCTCAAGTTAGTAACTTGATCGCATTCTTGTGGAGAGCTCAAACCTTTGCATACTTGGCATATCTTGTTTCTTGGTTCTTATTTGGCTTTTATGTTTGTGAGGAATTAGAGTTTGGTTCATCTCCATGTCAAGCTCTAGTTCATCGAAATCGGTTTTACTTTGGACAACTTGTTGCGTTTTCGGTGGCGGAAATATTGTCGGTTCTACCTTGAGGAAAGTCCCACACCTTGCCATGTGTGGAGATTTTGCTCTATTTATGGGATGCAATATTTTGAGGAAAGTCCCACACCTATTTGTGGAAAGTCCCACACACGTGCATAAATTACCTTGAGGAAAGTCCCACACCTTGTTGGGTAGTCATCGTCGCTATCTTTCCAACAAAATTGGTCTCACCTCATTTGGAGTTCATTTGCAAAAGTTATAGCAGTTTTCGTTTCGGTGTTTTGCTGATTCGGATTATTGGGGCCGGATATTCCGCCCTACCGGAATTTCTGGTTCCCCAGCTCATCCAAGAAAACGGCTAAGGAAAGGAGAAAAAGGGTTCTGACTCCAGTCGGAAATTGTGCTCGGAAATTTCCGTCTACCGGAATTTCCGAGTGCCCCCAGAAAAGTCCTCCAGAAATGGCTAAGGAAAAGTTTGGTTTTGGTTCTGACTCCAGCCGGAATTTCAGCTCGGAAATTTCATGGACTCGGAATTTCCGGGTGACCGGAATTTCCGAGTCTCTCTTAGACCGGAATTTCCGGGTGACCGGAATTTCCGAGTCTCTCTTAGACCGGAATTTCCGGGTGACCGGAATTTCCGAGTCTCACTTATACCGGAATTTCCGAGTGTCGAAACAGCCAAGCTATATTTCCTGGAGGGGTATAAATACCCCTCCCCTTCTTCTTCCCCAGAAAATCTAAGGCAGCACGACTTTCCCCTCTCTCCTACTCCATTGTTGACCTTGGAAAACTCACTTCCCTCTCAATCCCTCCATTGAATCTTCCATATTCTTTAGGGAAAGTTGAGAGGAGATCTAGATCTACAATCCTACCAATCCATTTCTCCTCTAAGTGAGGGGAACTTAGTGGATCTAGTTCTTGGAGTTCCTTTGTGGTTCTTCTTCTTTGTTCTTCCTCTCTTCTCCCCCCATAAGCATTAGTTGCTTTTGGTGGGATTTGGGAGTGAAGGATTTGACTCATTTGTGGTTTCCTTTGTTCTTCCTCTCTTATTCCCCCATAAACATTTGTTGTTGTGTTGGAATTTGAGAGTGAAGGACTTGAGCACTTCGTGTGCTCTTGCCATTGCATTTGCATAGGTTTGAGCCCTCCACGAGGATTCGTGGTGGTGATACTTGTGAGCTTGTTACTCTTGGGTCTTTGGACCCTAGACGCCTTTTGTGGCCGGCCTTTTGTGGCCAAGACCTTTTGTGGTCAAGACCTTTTGTGGTCACTTGAGAGCCCCCAATTAAGTTGTGGGTGTGTGGCTCAAGACTTGGGAGCCCCCAATTAAGTTGTGGGTGTGTGCCTCAAGAGTTGTACGGGATTCGATCTCCGCCCCAAAGGAGATCAATAGTGGAAGGTGAACTCGAACCTTTTGTGGTTGAGTTCATCAGGAGAAGAAGGTGAGCCTTTGTGGCGTTGCGGCTAACCTGTTGTGGTTGCGCACACCTCTCCAAACGAGACGTACACCTTTGGGTGGAACTCGGGAATACATCCTCGTCTCCGCGTGCCTCGGTTATTTCTATACCCGAGCTCTTTACTTATGCACTTTACATTGTGATAGCCTTCGTGCTGGAAGTCATATATCTTGCTATCATCTTGTTACTTGCATTGCTTAGCTTAAGTTGTTGGTGCACATAGGTGAGCCTAGTTTATATATCTAGGTTGTATGCTTGTTAAAGTAAACCTCTAGTTTTATTCCGCTTTTATCAAGCATACCGGAATTTCCGGGTCATTCGTGGACCGGATATTCCGGCTACTCGGAATTTCCGGGTCACTATTGGACCGGATGTTCCGGCTCCTCGAGAAAGTTTTAAATCGCCTATTCACCCCCCCCCTCTAGGCGACGTCTATCCGTTCACCTTGCGCCTGCCAGGAGGCACTTTGCACTCCACCAGCGCTCAAGGGTCAAGTTGCCCTTTCAGCACACCAGGAGGTGTCCCTTGCTCTCGCCAGAGGTCAAGTACTATTGGCTCATTACTGAATTATTCCGGGATCTTCCCCTACCCGGGGGGAAGCCCCCCGACAAAGACCGCTACTCCTACTTGTCTATATTAGATGTGAAAGGTTACAGTACAGTGGAGCTTGCCGGAGGCCCCCTTGAGGCAGTTCTTGCCTGGAGAGGGAAGCGATGGTCTTCTTCCTCCTCAGGCCAGAGGCTATCCTCACAGGTGTTGCTAGGGTTTACAAGGGTTTTTAGCACGCAAAGGGCCGACCTTTGCTACGATGGATGTCTTGTCCTTTTTATAGGCGCCCCTGGCGCTCTCCTTCGGCTTGGCCTTCAAGGTGGCTCCCACATGCCAGAGGCAGGGTGGAGCATGAGTCCACCGCTCTTCGTTCGTCCATGGACTCGGTCCATTGTTGATAAAGGTGGGCGCGGTGGCCGACAGGGCGCCGACCGCGCTGTCCTGCTTGCAGAGAGGGCCGCCTCTAAGGTGGAGCCCACGACGACGTTCTCTGTTAGAGGGTTGCGCCGTCCACCCGCTTTATCGTCAGAGTAGAAGGTCCTGGCAGCTACCCAGCAGGTGGAGCCGCTTTGTTGACCCTTTTATCACCAAAACGGCAAGGGGGGGTGCTTGTGTCACCATGTGGGTGTGGCAGAGGCCATGTGCGTCTTGCCATACTTCCTTGGCCGCGACGTTTCCCTTCAGGCCCGATGAGGCCTGAGGGGAGATTCCTGTTGGACTCCCTCGAGGGGAGTGGCCGCCTCGAGAGGGTCCCCTGAGGCGAAGGATCCCCTGAGGCCCTTACTTCCTCTTCAGGCCCTCGAGGGGAATCGCCTCTCGAGGGTCCCGCCAGGCGGTGGCGCCTGGTCCTTAGTCGTTTCGTCTGACAGGCTCGCGTGCGAGGCCTGGGGGGAATGGGCTCTCCATACCCCGGTTCCCAATGGGCCGACAGTAGCCCCCGGGCCCATGATGGGCACAACTGAGCCCATGGGCTTAGGCGAAGCGTCGTGGGCCCCTAGTGCCCAGCCGGCCCGAGCCACGCGGCACTTGGACGAATAACGGTCTCGCACGATCCGGGGCGTAGGTCGTGGGGGGTCCCACCACGCCCCAGTAGCTGCTCCTCGAGGGGACATAAAGCCCGAGCGCAGCGGCAGGGAGCCGTTACCGTTTCCAATTCTTCTCGTAGAAATTTCGCTTCCTAGAGCTCTCCGCCTCCGCTCTCTCTCTCCTGCGAGTCTCCCTTCTCCGTCTCCTTCAACCTTCCGCGCCTTCGACGATGAGCCCACTCAAGAGCAAGGGCAAGGCCGCCGCGGGGTCTTCCTCTCAGGCAGAGGGTCACGAGACCGTCATGGGCGCGGCGCTGCTGGGTGTGCGTGTCAACGAGAAGGCGCTCGCCAAGGTCCGATACTTGGTGGCGGACCGGACGAACGAGCACGGCGCCACCGCACTGAAGCCCGCGGCGCACGGGAAGCGGCCGCGCGGGTTCTTCCCGATCTTCCAGCATTGCCTGGCCGCGGGACTGGTGCCGCCCTTCTCGCCGTTCCTGGAGGCGGTGTTGGCGTTCTAACAGGTGCAGCTGCTGCACCTGCACCCCAACTCCGTCCTCATCCTCGCCGTCTTCGCCTACCTTTGTGAGGCGTACCTGGGCCTGGATCCCACGGTGGGGCTGTTCCGGTGCTTCTATGCGCTCCGGAACACGGCGAAGAACGAGCGCTCGGGGTGCGTCTCGTTCCGCATCGTCGACGGCATGGGGAGCGTCTACATCCCCATGTCCTGGAGCGAGGGCAAGGCCATCACCTCGGTGACAAAGAAGGTAGACGACTTCCGCCATTTGTTGGGGTAGAGCGCCCCTGCGCCTTCCTCAAGGTCCTCGACGAGCCCCCGGTGAAGAACTCCCATTGGGGCAAGGCCACCTTCGACAGCGCCAGGAACGTGAGCTTGATGGGACGCATGAGCTTCCTCCGCGAGGAGGGCCTCACCGGGCAGATGATCGTCGCGGACTTTGTGACGCGCCGCATTGCGCCCCTCCAGGCACATTCGGTCCCCATGTGGATGTACTCGGGGCCAAAGGACAAGATGCGGCTTCACGCCGAGGACAACGACAAGGACGTCGTCGACAACGTCCTCTCCGCGCTCTTCGTCAATCCATCAGTATTTCCCGTGGATGACCTCCGTATGGCGCTCCAGCCCCTTCACCAATACAATCTGACGAAGCGCATGGACCTCCTGGAGGGGATGCCTCCGTTCACCCCGACAGGCCAGGCGGACCTCGAGGTGCCGATACCGGTCGCGCGGGGAGTGGAGGGGGCCGATTCTCCCTCGGCTTCAGGAGTTGGCCTAGGTGAGGAGGAGACCACGGCAGGGGATGTTTTCTCTTTGAGGGCTGGGCCATTTACTGACGAGATTTGCGATATCTCGTCAGGCGAAGACGACGCCTTCGTGGTGGCGCCCTCGCGCCTCGTGGAGGAAGAGGCTGAGGAAAAGGAGGCCTCAACTGCGGAGGCCTCTCCGCGAAGGCGTGGGCCTCGCACCAAAGCTGCCGTGGACCGCTCGGGGGCGAGGCCTACTGACGTCCCCTCCAAGAGGAAATCTGAGGCGCCGCCTGCGTGGCCTGCTTCCAAGCCCTTCCCTTCATGGCGCTCGCCAGGCCTGGCGTGGGTCGACGCTGGCGCCCCCCCTTCAGGGTTAGTGCTCATAATCTTGGATCCTTCGTCTTTTAGCTTTCTTTCGCTTTTCTTTTTCCTGAAGTCTTTTCTTGGGCTCTTGCCAGTGACCTTGTACCTGCGAAGCGTCGCCGGCTTCGCAAGGCATCTGAGGTGAAGAGCGCCACGGCAGGGGCCGCGGCTGACGAGGCCGCGAGGCCTACGGAGGCGGCCCCCACGAGCCCCCTTGAGGGGGCGCCTCAAGCGGAGGTTGCTGTGCCCCAGGCAGGGCCTCAAGTGGAGGAGGGCATGGCTCGCCCAGAGGCACCTGCACCGCCCCCCGAGCCTTTGGTGGTGGAAGGCTCGGAGGAGACAACTTCCGCACCGCCTCGCGCTCCTACTCCTCCTCGCGCGGCTACACCACCGCGCGAGGCCACTCCACCACGCGAAGCTACTCCGCCGCGCGAAGCGACGCCGCCACGCGTGTTGACGCCTCCGCGCGCGCCTACCCCGCCACCTGCGGCCACTGCTCCCGTGCAGCCTGCAAGGGAAGCACGCGAGGCAGCGGCAGACACAGGCGGACCTGCTGAGGGAGATGCTTCCTCTCCTCCTCGTCAAGCTGTGACCGAGGAACGCCCCGCAGCTGCAGGGCCGGAAGAGGATACCGGCGCGAGCGCAAGCGAAGCTCAGGCTAGCCCCCAAACTTTCCCCGAGGCCGGGCCCGCGAGACCTGTCGCTGGGGCAGGGCCCTCCACGAGCCAGAAGTTATTCCTCCGCGGCTGGGACTAAAGCGCGGGGCGCCGCGAGGTCGCCTTTGGCCTCGTAAGGGAGTCCTTGGAGGGCCTAGAAGCGCACCTTGCCCTCAGAGACATATGGTTCGCTCGGCAGCAGGAGGAGCTGGCAAAGTCATGGGCGTCCCTCCACGCGGCGGTTGAGGCACGCCGGATGGAGGATTTGGCGCTGCAGGCCACTCGCGAGGAGGCCACCCGCTTCGCCAAGGAGGTCTGCGAGGGAGCCGTCCGTGACGCCGCAGAGCTCCTCGAGCCCCTCCAAACGGAACGCGGCGCCGCAGAGGAGCTCCTGCGCCAGGCCAAGGCGGAGCACGAGACGATGGAGGGCTCGCTGGCGCAGAAACGCCGCGAGTTGGGCCAGCTGGAGACCCAGCTGCTCTCCGCCCATCAGGCCGCGCAGGTCGCTCTGGAGGAAGACCGCAAGGGTTTTGCCGAGCGTGAGCAGCAGCTGGCCCTCAAGGAGAAGGAGCTGCAACAGCGTGGGAGCAGCGCCTTCAGGCGGAGAAGGACCTGGTCGCCCAACGCGAGGCCCTTTAGGAGCGCGAAGGAGACCTGGCCAAGGCGACCGTGAAGTACGACGAAAACGTCGCTGCCCAGAAGATAGCTTACGAGCGCTTCAAGCGGCGTTTCGCCGAGAAGAAGAAGGAGGCCGAGGACGCCCTCGCGGAGCGCGAGAAGCAGTTCCGCAAGTCCACTTCTCAGAAGTACCGCGACCTGGCCCAGGCGCAGGAGGACCGCTTCCAGGTCAAGCACGCCGCGGATGCTCGGCGGATCACCGAGCTCGAGAAGGCCAACTCCAAGCTAGAGGCTCGCCTCACGCGCGCGAAGGATGGCCGTCGCCGAGCGGAGGAGGCTCGCACTGAGGCAGTCCACAACCTCAACTCCTTGGCCAAGGATGTGGAGGAGCAGGTGGCCCCGACGATGGAGCGGACGGCGGAGGCCTCAGACTCCGCCAATGCGGCTCGCGCGCTCTCGAAGCAGCACAAACGCATGTTCGAGGCGTTGGTCGCTCGTGGCAACGAGCTCACCGCGCAGCTTGGCGCCGACGCGCCGCACACCGACGTCTGAGGCCGCTGCGATGCTGCCATGTACCTGGTCTATTTTGACCAGCTCTTCGAGGCGCTCGAGGGTCCCGTCGCCGAGCTTCGCGAGATGATCGAGGACGAGAGCCGGCAGCTCCTGGGGGTGGTTGTTGACCGCATCTTCACCAACCTCAGGCTCCTTACGCCAGACTTCGACTTCTCCTCCGTGACAGAGGCTGCTCAAGGCGAGGACGCGCGGCGGGTCTCTGATTCCCTCCGCGAGCAAGTTGACGCCTTCTGCAACCGCTTCAGGCGCGTGGAAGCCGCAGCCGAAGACAGCGAGGAGGAGTCCTGCTCCGACGGGCTTGAAGAGGGTGCCACAGAGGAGGTCCAAGGCGCTGCTTCTACATGAGCCTCCCTTTATTGCGCCTGCGAGCGCTTGTATCTGAAACCACTGCGTGTTTAGATTTCATAAGACCTTTGGCCTGTAATATACTCTTTACTGCTATTTTAATTTGAGCTTGTTTGCCCCCCCCCCGTGAGGTCTCTTTGGACTCATCTTCATGTATATTTGTTCTCTGCGTCGGTAGGTCCCATCTCTTTGTGCCATGACTCCGCCACTTCGGTATGCAGGAGCAATGACTCCGCAAGGCCGGGGGGAGTTTAGGCCTAGGAGAGGTAAGAGCCCTGAGTCACGATACTCAAGTGCCCCCCTTAGACGTGCGAGTAGTCCATGAAGCGTAAGGGTAAGCGAAGTCGCTTGAGGGGAAAACGCGCGCTAGGGAGAGAAAGACACTCTTAAAGCGTGGGTGCGAGACTTAGCTTCTTGAGGTTTTCGCCCTGCGAAGGCTTTTCGCCTGGCAGGGTTGCCCACTTGAGGGGTCGCTCCTGGGGGGCTTTTCACCTGGCGAGGTTGCCCACTTGAGGGGTCGCTCCTGGATGCCTCTTCAGGCTTGTGAGGGAAATTTTCCCTACATATGTTAGAGGGGCGAACCCAAACGCTGGAACACGGCTCAAGGGGCTCGTGCGCGCTTATAGGTCCCCTCAGGTGTTCCTTGCAAGGAGAGTAAGTACCAAGGTCCTCTGTAGAGATGGCATGTTTGTGGGATCTTGCCCTCCAGCCAGAGCTCGGACCCTTGGATTTTGCAGTGCTGCTGGTGTGTCGTTTGAGGCATTTGGAAAAAAAGTCTTCACAAAAAGGTCTATCATGTATGAACATCTAGAAGTTTCAAGCCGAATGACCAAGTTATGGTCATTTCGACGACATAGTTTGTGATAAAGATCTCATACTCCACACATAGGTGCATATTGGTATATTAAACAATCTTGCCAAAGGGATTCTTCAAATTATTTTTATAAATATCATTTTCCTTTTTTAAGTGGAAAAAAGAGGTTTTTTTGTGAAGGAAGTACATAAAATATGAATCCAAATGGCACCCAACTAATTTTCACTAAGAGTGGTGCACATATTATGGATGATCCCCAGGTATGAGTTTTTTCTTTGAATTCTAACCAATTTCCCCTAGTTAATTAAGTTTATGTTGATTTATCGAAAGTAATTCAAATTTGAACTACAACTGTTTGATAGTTTGGTCTGAAACTTTTGGAAAAATCATTTTAAGGTACACAACTAGTGGTTATATCACAAAAACATTGATAGTTCTAGAAAATATCACCTCTTCCGATGATTAGTCATTGCGACCGTTTTAATCGTTTTTAAGAAAAAATGTAATAAAGTGATAAACACCTCAAAAAATCAAATCCTTTGGCATGGGATCCTTATATGTGTACTAGTAGCTATGAAAAATGATAAACTTGATTTTTGCCAACATTTGCAGAAGAAGTCTTCACAAAAAGGTCTATCATGTATGAACATCTAAAAGTTTCAAGCCGAATGACCAAGTTATGGTCATTTCGACGACATAGTTTGTGATAAAGATATCATACTCCACACATAGGTGCATATTGGTATATTAAACAATATTGCCAAAGGGATTCTTCAAATTATTTTCATAAATATCATTTTCCTTTTTTTAAGTGGAAAAAAGAGGTTTTTTTGTGAAGGAAGTACAGAAAATATGAATCCAAATGGCACCCAACTAATTTTCACTAAGATTGGTTCACATATGATGGATGATTCCCAGGTATGAGTTTTTTCTTTGAATTCTAACCAATTTCCCCTAGTTAATTAAGTTTATGTTGATTTATCGAAAGTAATTCAAATTAGAACTACAACTGTTTGATAGTTTGGTCTGAAACTTTTGAAAAAATCATTTTAAGGTACACAACTAGTGGTTATATCACAAAAACATTGATAGTTCTAGAAAATATCACCTCTTCCGATGATTAGTCATAGCGACCGTTTTGATCGTTTTTAAGAAAAAAGTAATAAAGTGATAAACACCTCAAAAAATCAAATCCTTTGGCATGGGATCCTTATATGTGTACTAGTAGCTATGAAAAATGATAAACTTGATTTTTGCCAACATTTGCAGAAGAAGTTTTCACAAAAAGGTCTATCATGTATGAACATCTATAAGTTTCAAGCCGAATGACCAAGTTATGGTCATTTCGACAACATAGTTTGTGATAAAGATCTCATACTCCACACATAGGTGCATATTGGTATATTAAACAATCTTGCCAAAGGGATTCTTCAAATTATTTTCATAAATATCATTTTCCTTTTTTTAAGTGGAAAAAAGAGATTTTTTTGTGAAGGAAGTACAGAAAATATGAATCCAAATGGCACCGAACTAATTTTCACTAAGAGTGGTGCACATATGATGGATGATCCCCAGGTATGAGTTTTTTCTTTGCGTAGATAGTTTTTCATATATACACAATGTTTTCCGAATTCATACGCTAAAGTTATACTTTTTTAAATTGAGATCACTTTTTAAAAAAAAAATTAAAATCAAAAATTAAAATTTTCTCTAATAGTAGGTTGCGATAGGTACCGGCACGTCAAAGAATTTTTAAATTTGAAGTTTTTTTCATTTTTTAAATTTATTTAGATGTTGTTTTTTTCACGGTAAAAAAGTAGCCTACCGTAGACCCTTTAGTACAGGTTGGTGCCACGAACCGGGACTAAAGGGTCACACACTGGGCCCCGCCTCTGCGGCCGCATGTGGTGACCCTTTAGTCCCGGTTCGTGTCACGAACCGGGACTAAAGGTCTCTCCGAAATTCAATCCGGTGGCTTGCACCCTTTAGTCTCGGTTCCTTTTTGAATGTGGGCTAAAGGGGTGAACCAAAACCCCATTTTCTACTAGTGCTTCCTTAAAAAAAAAATCAACATCACACAGATCAAGTTTTGGTATGTGCCATCCTCCCTTCCTAAAAAAAAAAACAAAATCAACATCCCGTATGAATAGTTGAACCGATTAGTTAGCTTCCCGTAGGAATAGCCGGTGTGTTGACAAAAGAATGTGTACACTACCACGTCTTCCGGCCGGACGAAAAAATAAATCTTATATCTTTTTTTTTTGATACAATAAATCTTATATCTTAATTAGAGAGAAAATCTGGTACGTCTAGTTAGAAAACTAGCACGAGCACCTACCGTTGCTCTCACGTGAAAAAACGATCTTATGCCCCATGCAAGAACCTCATTGATCAGATAAAAAATAGACGCTAATATTTAGAGTAATTGTGTTTCATGCGTTTGGTCGTACTGAATAATTCTGTTTGATAGGATATGCGTTGAAGTTTTGTTTTCAATACGTGCGTTTGATCATCTAAAAAGCCCACGTTCATGAGATATGGTATTTTACCATGTAAATCAGTTTGATGAGATCTATGTTAAATTTGGTCTCCATTACATACCTAAAAAGCAAATTTCATATATATAGTTTTTTATTCTTTTATAAAATGACCCATGTTCAATATAATTGTCAAAAGATAACCTCCTCCGATTTTGTTGTCAAATGTAACCCTCGCATGAAGACAATGAAGTAACACATGTCATCCCGCTATTTCAGATGGAGTTAAGTCACCTCCCGCCATACTAAATGGCGGGAAGTCCCTGACCACAGAGTATGCTTTTTTTTGAAATTTACCGCCCATATATTAGGTCAGCGAGCCGCCTCATTAAAACCTGCCAGTCCCTTTCGGTACCCTGGTCAGGGAAAGAGTGCGTCTGAAACTCGCCGCCTCCAACACGAACATCCACATTATAACAATCAGCCCTTAGGCTGTGAATCAAAAAGGCCGGAGGCTCAGCTACCCAATTAAACGACCCATTCTGAATCACCGCATACTTTGCGCAATCATGGGCCGCTTGGTTAGCTTCGCGACGAGCAAAAACAGTAGAGAAAGAGGAGAACACTTTCCCTAACTCACTAATCTCATCTAGGATACTTCTAACAAAAGATCTATCGCCATCTCGCTTGTTCAGCAACTTCAGAAGCACCTCACAGTCTGTCTCCAAACAGATATTAGCAAAACCCCTCTCAATAGCCAGGGTGCAGGCATCACGCATAGCCAATGCCTCAATGACCAAAGGATCAACAATTCCTTCATAAGCCCTCGCGGAAGCAGTTAAGAAACCATTACAATCACGAGCCACCATGTCAACAGCCGCCCTTCCTTCATCTTGCCTAACTGCCCCATCGGAATTAATCTTCACAGTATTTTCAGGCGGCTTCTTCCATTTACAAGAAGGTCTCCGTTGGTTTCTTGTGGTTTGCTTCCTCGGCAACTCTAGAGTTTGGATAGTTTCTTGTATGGATTTCATTGTCTTCGTGGGGTTATACCCAGCCTCCCCATGAGTAATGTACTAATGTTGTTCCTGGAAGTCCATATGTAATACCACAGAGTATGCTGACGAGACAGTCTAGATGACGAAATGTGACTTGTGTCGCCTAAGGAGACTTCTCTCCATCTGAAATGGCGGGAGGACACATGTCGCTTTATTGTCTTTCCGACAAAGTTAGATTTGACAAAAACATCTGAAATGGTTACTTTTGAGAATAAAATTGGACGAAAGATCATATTTATATTAAAATTCAATTTTTACACTAAGACACTCCCATGTGAGACACGTACATCTCAGTGCTAGCTAGGTACAATATAGGCATGTAAAACATACGCTAGATCATATATCATGGGTGTGCCACATTGGACATGTTAGATATATGATATAAATTGATGTATTCATGAATGAGAATAAAAAGTTGCAAAGACAATAATATTAATAATGAGAGTGCAACTTGAAAAGAAAAAGGCACGCATACATGAAATTTTAAAATCATGACCGTACATTTTTGTTCTCATGAGAAATAAATTTTAATAGTGTGCACTATCATAGAAAAAATACACACCAACTTCTGTGTAAATTATAGAAATTTTGGTTGTCTTTGTAGATTAAGAACTATATTTCAGCACTTATATAGGTAGAACAATAATTATTGCTACATGTACGTAAGAGCTAGACATTCCAACACCTGACTCACAATCCAATGGAACCTCTCTCCATATGATTTTCTAAAAGTTATGTCTTCCAAAGTATCCAACGAAAGAATAATCTGATTTGCGCTCTAACAAAATATCATAATTCTGACAGAATATATAGATCTCCAGCGGTAATATACATCCAGCTCATAGGTGTAGAAGCACCCACTATTCAAAACTGCAATTTTTAAATGTAAAAAAACATTGTTTTTTGGATATACATACACATATTCTATGTTCCCACAAAATGTTTCGTTAAAAATGACATATATTGGGGCATGTGAAACAAATCAATTTCGGTGCTCCAAAATTAACGTTCGTGAATATTTATTTGTGTTTTTACCTAGGCTACAAAATGTATCATCTTTTAATGGGACTTTTTGTACGAACTTAATTATATATCTGGATGTTAGATTTGAATGTATTTTATATCAAAAAAATATTTTACATAATGGGTGCATCTAGACGTAGGACCCAAAACGCCCATCTCCAACCATACTATATTAGAAACTAAATGTGACAGTAGTTCATATAGGACAAACAACAAGAACATCAATTGTGCATACCCTCCTTTTATAACGTCGCTATAATTTCACTGGTTAGAGGACAAAAAATATGAATTTCAGTTGTTAAGACAAAATATATAACAACCCGTAGACTTTCGTAGATGTGCTTACGCTAATGACAACTCATAAATTATCATGATTTTAGCATATAACTGTATAAGTATACCTAGACATTTATCCTGTAGATAATTCTTGGTAACTGACCACATTTGCAAGACTTCATTTGTTACTCTATTACATATTAAGATAACACAATATTAACAAATATTATATATAATTTAAATAATTAAAAATATACAGATGTATATCTTATCGACCACTTGATATAGACAGTAAGCGGTAGATCGTCATAGATACAATAGCCAACAGAGAACCTAATTGTAATTAAATATACCACAAATATTAGTCTAATTAAAAACACAACCCACACAAAATACCATCAACATTAACTCTCTTTTATCAGTAGACCACAGTTGATAGATCTTCGAGTTCGTTACTAAATCATTTCACAAAAAATACATCATCAATCAAATAACAAAAAAGCCAATCCTTTGTAGATCAACACAACTGCATTGACGTTATAAATTCTGTAATGGACGTAAACCAAATAATGTAACATCCCAAATTTTGCAAAAATTTAAAACTTTACATTCAAGCATCATGCAACATTGAGCATAAGAATACATCACAAAAATTATTAAATAAAACTTCAATTTATAATTATAAATAGTCTATAAATTTCATAAAGTGTTTATTTAAAACTCCTTTAATAAATAAAATTTTACCAATTTATATATGGGCGAGAATAATGTTAAAAAGTTCCAAGTTCAATAATCTTTCCAAAACATATTTTTATGAATTTTTCTGAAATGTTTTGAATAGGTTTAAAAATCATATTTGAAATCCGTATTTAAAAACAGAAAAGGTTTTAAATAAAAATAATCGAATTTCTGAGCCGAGTGGGCCGTGGCCCGTAGCTATCTACCGCGCGCGCGTAGCCGAGCAGCCCGCCAGCGGCCCAGCACCCCGCGCGCTCGCTCGCAATCGCTGACAGGTGGGACCCACCTGTCATCACCCCCGCGGAAACGTTCGTCCCCAAATCACGCCCCGACCCCGACAGGAAACGGCGGATTGATTCACTCGATTACGAGCGATTTACTGCTCCCCTTATCTCGCCTCCTCCCCCTACGAATACCCCTCTCCGTTCTCTTCCGTTTGCCCCAAACCAATCGATCTGAGAGCCACCAGGCCGCACGCATTCGTCTCCGGAGTCCCGCGGTGGCCGCCGGCAAAAACTTCGACTTCCGGTGAGCTAAAGCAATGCCGAGCCCTCTCGTGGTTTCCCCTCGCATCATTGCACTCACGCGACACTTTTTGACACGGTTACGGGCCTTTTGGTGCAGCGCTTTGTCAAGTTCGTCCACGACCGAGGAGATCCGCCGCCACACACAACTCCGGCGAGCTCTCCCGAGGGAACGAGGACGCTCCGCTCATCGCCACCTCGCCATCGTCTCCATCTCGACGCCACGCACCCTCTGGTGAGCTCCGTTTATCTCCTAGCATCGTAGCACGCCTCGGGCGCAAACGCCGGCCATGGCTCCGCCGCGCCCCGCGCGTCTCCGGTGACCGCGCCGCCCGTTTTTGGTCAACGGATCGTGGACCGTTAGATCTAGATCCAATGGATCTAGATCGATTAGATCTCGCACGTCCATTTTAATTTAGATCGGACGGCTCTCGCAGCCGATCCGCGCCGAAGCGGTACCGACCAATAGGATCGCGCCACGTAGCCCTGTTAATTTTCTTTTTCGCAGGAAATTTTATAAATAAAACAGAAAATAGATAACACTTGTAAAATTCATAACTTTTGATCTGTAAGTCTAAATTTAATAAACTTTATGTCATTGGAAAGCTCTGCTCATGTAGTTTAATTCTACATCATTTGTTTTTCCCTTTGACAAATTATAAATTGTATGATTATCAGAGGAGTATTTCGGCCATTAAAATAATAACTTAAATAATAAAAATGATTTAGAAATAAAGGTAATTGTTTTAAGATTGTATAATTTACCTCTGTCCAGCAATATTAATAAATGTCCAAATTGAAGATGTCATAAAAACAATAAAAGTTGTAATTATAGAAATCAAAGTTTTACTATATTATTTTAAATTATTTAATTGATACCTAAACATTATATTCATTTACTAATGACAAAAAATAAGAATTATTAATAAGTGTGTCCTATCATCATAGCATATCATTCATGCATACATGATTATGTTTAAGTGTTGTGATGATATGGTGTTGGTATTTATGTTATTCATTGTTTGTGATAGATTGTGAAGAAGAGGAAGGACTTGCTTGTGATTGTTATTGTTGTTGTGCTTGTTCCTCCTGTTACCAAGGCAAGTGACATTCATACAATATCCCATATTTTCTATATGCATAAGTAGTATGTTTTGAGTAGTGTGCATGATAGGGATTGTGATTTATTTTATAATGCTGAGTTAGTTGGTATTTTACAAATATCCTAGTAGTGTGTAGCCACCCTTTTCCCTAAGCAGCCATGAAAATATTTTATTAGTTGCTTAGCCATGCTATAAAAATGTTGCCATGTTATGGAAATGTTTCTAAGTGTTAAAAATTCTAAAATACACATCTGGGTGGAATTGGTTGATATGGTTTATGTTGAGTGGCTTTTGGGACTATGCTTGTGGTTGTCTTCGCATAGGATGAATGTCTATTCTACTTAGGGCCATGAGTATGGTGGTTGTTACCCATAAGTACACTTGTGGATGGCCACCCAGGAACGAAGAGATTACCAAGTCCCTCCAAGTTTAGAAGCTTCCCGTGCAACCTTTTGACAATGGGCTCTGTCTAGAACGATTAAGTTGTGAGAGTGCAACCTGTCAGCTTGACAAGCAGATGTAGAGATGATTGGTGGAACGTGTCTTGCTAGTATGGTTGCATTCTTCTTCTGAAAGTTCTTGTCTCAATTCTCTCCTTTCCATAATACACTCCGCGTGTATAGGATTTTCCGGACAAATTGAGTCTAAAGGTGAAAGTGCACAACCTCTGCAGAGTCGACAATCTGAGATCTCAGCCGTGTCCCTGGAAATGGACTACTTCGAGCAACTGGACAAGGATGGGCAGAAGAATCTCAACACTGTTTTCATAAAGTAAAAATTTGACTAAGGAAAGAATTGTTGGTGCACCTGGGTTTTGTCCCTCGGTGCCAAGTCTTCGAGAAATAAAAGTGTTTTACAAAATGATAGGAGAAAACTTGCTTTCTGCAAATAGCCTTCAACCCCACCAAGCCAAATATGCATATAGATGTTAGACTTGCCAGTATATTTATCCACCATAGTCACTTGCCAATACATCATTGTATTGACCTCCTTCGGGGGCTGCATATTCCAATGTGTAGGAAATTCTGATGCTGAATGATTGGCTCGAGTCTACACTCAACATGACTGCCTGTGGCGCATGCTTGAAGATGAGGCTCAATGTTATTTTGCTTTCGCTGTGAACTTTGAACTTTAGCTAGCATTCATGGCTATGCAATTTGTAATAAATCCATATTGGCTATTATTTTTGGATCTCGTTGTAGCAATTTAATACTTATGCAATGATACTTTATATTTTGTACTGTGGTGCTGCCAGTGATACATGGAGTAGCACATAACACAGGTGTTCCAACTTTAATAAAAGTTGGGGTGCTACAAATAATTTTTATTTCATTCATTTTAACATATTATAAAAAATGCCATCGCATTTGAGAGGGTCACCTTGCTAGTTATCAAGAAATTAAGTGACGAGCTATTGAGAATTTAGCTAGCGCTTCAAGTTTATATATTACCAAGTTGCCTTGTGATTTGTGCACACCCATAGTTACAGGTTGAGTCGTAACCGTGATTTTCTCAGTTTTACACAGCTGAGAAAAATATTTGGACTGTTCATTTTGCTTGGTAACTCTACAGATACCAGTTAGCTTATCGTCTCTAGCATAGTTTTTTCTATCACAGTACGAAATAGACTTCCGATTTATTAATAATCACAACTCCAATCTCTAGAATACTAAAAATTATAAATAGATTCGTAAACCATTTAACAACAACTACAAACACTGAAACGAGTTGAAGGAATGATCTTGTCCTCGCCCCTCCCGAATTCGACAAAACTTATCATGGTAGAGTTTGTTGTAATAGACATATAGAAATCGTTGTTTAAAGCCATGAACAATAAACCCTAATGGTTTAAGCCATGATCAACAAGGAACAATCTCCTAACACAATTGCTGCAATTATTAACGAGTGCTTCCAGATAGCAAAAGAATTGTAATTGTGACTGATGTCTACGCACGCTTCTATTTTCGTAGACAGTGTTGGGCCTACAAGAGCAGATGTTTGTAGAACAACAACAAGTTTTCCTAAAGTGAATCACCCAAAGTATATCGAACTCAGGGAGGTAGAGCTCAAAGATAACCCTCTGAATCAACCTTGCAATTAAGATACGAGAAGTCTCTTGTGTCCCAACACACCCAATACACTTGTCAGATGTATAAGTGCACTAGTTATGCGAAAAGATAGTGAAATACAACTAATATGGATGATTATAAGTAGTAATTACAATATGTAATAAAAATATCAGCAAACAAACATGTAGCATAACTTGTTGAAAACGGTGTTTCAATGCTTAGAAACAAGGCCTAGGGATCCTACTTTCACCAGTGGACATTCTCAAGAATGACATCAAATTTGAATAATAAATAATACTCTTAAACACTCTCATGTTGGATGATAAACATCATTCATTGTGTAGAGCTACAAGAGCACCCTCAAAGTCAGAGTAAACTAACACCAACAACATCATAAAGGAATCACACACGGTGCACACACTGTCACCGTTACACCCGTGAATAACCCCGGAGTTCATATTAAAGTAACCTCTAGAGTGCATAATAGATAAAGAGTAGCATCACATATTCAACTAAATTATAAAGCTCATGATCACATAAAGATCACACCATGTGAGAGAGAGATAGACCACATAGCTACCGTAGATCCCGCAGCCCCGGGGGAGACTACTCACTCCTCATCGTAGGAGTCAACAACGGCGATGGAGATGGTGGTGGAGTCGATGGTGAAGGGGATCGCAAACAGAAAATAAAAAATTTCCTAGCAACGATATCCTTAAACTAGCCAGAATCTACACTATGCAGATACAAAAGTACAACGAAGATCGGAATACATACCCTTGTAGACCGAAAGCGGGGATTACGTTCCCGCACGAACATTGACGATGAAGACGACGAAGTTGACCTCAAGGTCGTGTAGTGGAAGTAGACCTCCCAGCACCGCTAGCGCAACACCTCGCAGGGCGTTACACACGTACGGTGGAGACGACGACTCTTGAAGCTCCAGTTCAGGATGAGCAGCGGAAGACTTGGACCGGAACACCAGCATCGCGGCTGCGAGCTATGGTGGAGAGACCTCCTCTCTTCTCGGCGCAACTCCGACAAAGGGAATCACGTAATCAAGGAGAGAAAGAGAAATTAATTGGTGAATTAAAAGGCCAGGGGTGCACCTCTATATAAAGGTTCCCCGGGGGAGCCAACCTTGCCAGCCAGGCAATGTGGGATTATCCCACATGCCTGGTTTGGCCGAACCAGCATGCGCCGGTCCTAGATGGGCCCCATTTGGCCCACCTAGGCCGGCCTCCCCTCCCAACGAATCCTGAGGGGAACTTTCCCCCCTCATGGGCCTTCTTTCCACTAGAAGGCCCATTTAGGGAAATCATCATTTAAAAATTCGAAAATAAATATATAAAAACATATTTAATCATTAATTACACTAATTAATATCAAAAACATATTATATAATTTATTCTTGCTCCGAAAACTATTTCGTCGTTGCCCGATCTCCATCGGACCAGTCCCGGGACGTTCCCGGTGATCTCTTTCCTTTCCGGTTGTCTTGTTGAACCCCCTTAAGTGTGTTACCCTGGCGGTTCGATAGAATAATAGACATGACCGAGACCCGTCTCCGATCAATGATTAACTCGTAGGCCTGGACGCCGTGAATCAATCCTTGTGATATAACAGATGACTCTCATCTATCAAAGCTGAACGTTAAGTCTTAAACTTTTTGTCATAGCGATACTTAGCGTGTCCGAGCATCGTTCATAGATATCTCCATACCTAGCATGATCTCGTTACCGACAACACTATCTTCAACTCGTCTATGATATTATGTCCCCGTGACCTAGTCACACGCTTGCAAGCTCATTTGACATAATCTCACCGAGTGGACCCTAGAGTATCGATCCGGCTATACGGACTGAAAAATCCCGCTCTTGACCCCTCGTGTCAACTAACCCCTTCCGATACCCGAGAGAGACACCTTTATTGTCACACTATATAAGATATGACGTTTGTGAAGGGAATATGCCCTAGAGGCACTTAATAAACATTGTTTATTGGCAATATCCCAATTGTTCATTATATGTTTTATACCATGCTATAACTGTATTAAGCGAAAACATTAATACAGGTGTGGTAGATAAACAACCAGGTCCCTAGTAGCCTCTACTAAGACTAGTTTTGTTGCGCGATTGATGATTGAGATTTTCCGATCATAGGGCATGGCGCCGGTCGGCAATGGAAGTCATATCGTTAGGTGTAACGATGTGATGGACATACCCAGTATTTATAGGACATAGTCATTACGCCTTAAGACCGTGAGACCAACTCTTATTGTTATCCCTGGAAGATACTTTGATCGCACCAAACGTCATATCTTATATAGTGTGACAATGATAGGTGATACTTTTGGGTATCGGAAGGGGGTAGTTGAGGGTCAACAGCGGGATTAGTCAGTCCGCATAGCCGGATAGATACTCTAGGGCCCACTCGGTGAGATTATGTCAAATGAGTTTGCAAACATGTGACTAGGTCACCAGCTGACATAATATCATGGACGAGTAGAAGATAGTGTTGTCGGTAACGAGATCATGCAAGGAATGGAGATATCTGAGAATGATGCTCGGACGCGCTAAGTATCGACATGACAAAGGGTTTAGGACTAGACGTCCAGGTTTGATAGATGAAAGTCATTCGTTATATCACAGGGATTAATTCATGGGGTCCAGGCCTACGAGTTAGTCGTCGATCATAGAGGAGTCTTGATCGTACCTGTTATTATATCGAACCGCTAGGGTAACACACTTAAGGGGTTTCGACAAGACAACCGGAAAGGAAAGAGATCACCGGGAACGTCCCGGGAGGGGTCCGATGGAGACCGGGCAGGGACGAAAGAGTTTTCAGAGCTAGGATAAATTATATATATTATGTTAGATTTTAATTAGTGTAATTAATATGCAAATATGATTTTATATATTTATTTTCGGATTTATTTAGGCTGATTTCCCTAAATGGGCCTTCTGGTCGAAAGAAGGCCCAAGAGGGGGAAAATTCCCTAGGGGAATTCGGTGGGAGCCATGGGGCCGACCCAGCTGGGCCAAAAGGGACCCACCAGGGGCCGGCGCACCATGTGCAGCCGCACCAGGCAATGGGGGTTAGTCCCACATTGCCTGGCTGGCAAGGTTGGCTCCCCCCAGGAGCCTTTATATAGAGGGGCACCCCTGGCCTTTTAATTCACCAATTAATTCCCTAATTCTCTCTCGATCTCGTGATTCCCTTTGTCAGAGTCACGCCGAGTAGAGGAGGGGGATCTCTTCCACCATAGCCCGCTGCCGCGCTGCTGGTGTTCCGGTCCAAGTCTTCCGCTGCTCGTCCTGGACGGGAGCTTCAGAGGCCGTCGTCTCCACCGTATGTGTGTGAAGCCCTGCGAGGTGCTGCGCTAGCGTTACTCGGAGGCCTTACTTCCTCCACCCGACCTTGAGGTCATCTTCGTCGTCTTCGTCGCGCCGAGTTCTCCGCGACCTAGAGGTCGGCTACGGCGTCTTCATCGGCAACGCTTGTGCGGGAGCGTAATCCCCGCTATTTGGTCTACGAGGGTATGTATTCCGATCTCCGTCGTACTACTATATATGCATAGTGTAGATCTTGGCTAGTTTAAGTATATCGTTGCTAGGAATTTTTTGTTTTCTGCACACGATCCCATTCAGTGGTATCAGAGCCGTTCTATCGTAGATATAGCTGTACGCAGTTAGAACCCGTGTTCTGCACGGGGGCACCGTTCCTGTTATTTGCTACCCTCTAGCGTGCACTTGTGATTCCAGCGGCATCGAGTTGATGAAGCGGCCCGGACTGACTTTACGCGTACGCTTACGCGAGTCTGGTTCCACTACTGACATAGGCTTGTACCGTATCTGTGGTTGGCGGGTGCCTGTTTCTCTCTCTTTAGTTGGCTTTGCATTTTCAATGGAGGGCCCGAAAGGGATGCTTAAACATGCAATTATTGGATCGTTGTTGTGGTCATAAGGTTCGTAGGTATGAAGCGGTTCTATTTACGAAAGCCCCGAGCCACGTAAAATATGCAAAAGATAAAGTAGAAGCGTCTAACTTTATTTTGCAGGGGCTATGTGATATGGTCAAGATAGGTTTATTAAATTTTTTATAAACCGCGGGCGCCAAGAAGACCATGGCGCAATGGACTATATCACATTGCATTACATTTGATGTTTTGTGTGCATCTTATATTGTGTGATTATATACATAGTATATATTAGTTACACGGCGGTAGCTAGATAAGATGATCCCTTCAAAATACCACTAGTGTTCTCCCTCCAACGCGCACCACCAAGAAAGTTCTACGTTATGAGGAAGGCCGTGATGATCGGGTGTCAGACATCTCGTCGTTCGCATACAGTGGGTGTAAGCCATGTTGCACAAGCGTCAGCGTGGAGGTTTTTGGTGGCGAGCCTAGCATATTCAGAAATATGGCCTCGGAACAGGGAGACCGAAAGGTCGAGCACGAGTCACAAAATTGGTGTGGCGGACTTTTGTCTACTCTTGAAGTTGTGCCGCCGGCTCTGATGATGAGGGGTGGTGCAATGGATGGGGGTCGTGTAATCACTTAAACGACCAGGAGGGATGTTCGTTTGAGTGGGAGTTCGGATAGTTATTTTCTAAAATACTTGAACTCAAAATATAATGAACAGAGTCTGTTTTGCAAACCTTTGTAGATATTAACCATTGTGATAGCATCTTTTCAAATTAGGCGCATTCATGCGATTGATAAACTTAAAAGGTTGGGTCAAAACTTCATAGTTTTATGCTTTAGCTTGAGGATACTCCTTGTTTAAACCATTAACTCTTTGTGTTACAATACCCGCCAGGAGATAAATCCAAAGATTCCGCTGACAAAAGATAATTTGGATTATCAGATTTTGTGCGGATGATATCATCATAGTCCAGTATATGCTATGATCTCTGCCATAGAGAACCAACCGTGGGTACGAGTTTTTAGATCGCGAACATATGATATGGTCGCTAAACTCGGGGTACCTCTATAGTTGGGTTGATGAAGTTTATCAGTACGTTAACTGATTGTCTTCTCAACCAAGATGGAAGAGAATACACACATTGAGGGAGCACGTGGCGGTCATACTTAATGACATATGTTCATACTTAATGAACATTGAGACGCCTCGCTCAGCTCAATCACTGGATGACAGACATCGTTGCCAAGTGCAAATCCTCTGTCATAGACTATGTCATGCAAGGGGAATCATTCACCTTCATGGTTCTTGATTACGGTGGAAGTATCAAGAAAATGAAGATCGCCGGAAGTCATCAATGATGATGGTGTATATATGATATACATGTTATGAATGTTTTAGCTAAGCAAGTACTCGCAGTAGTGACTAAGTTTTGAACTAGTCATGTTTTGTGAAAAAACAGGTTTACTGCTTGAGTAGCTTGAAAGGATGAGGCGACATTGCGTGTTGATAATGGCAATCAAGTTGTTGTGATGGCCATATACACTCTCCCTCTAGATCTACCATTTGGGTAAATTCTTTATGATCGGCTGTTAGTATGATCGTTACAAGTGTGTCTCCTCTAGCGAGACACTTGTTCATACATGATAGTGACAATTTGGTGTCCTATATTTATGAAGTAATGATCATATGCCGATTCGAATTTAGATGGTAGAAGCTCCCACATTCATAATATTAATGCCAAAGGATACAAACTTAATAAAGACACCACATATGTGTGGCACTACCGTTTAGTCATGTCAATGTTATAGTCAATGCATTAGCTCCATACCGGATGGATCTACAAGTTCTAAGATTTGATCTTTTGACACTTGCAAAATAACCGTGACACCGTTTTCGGAAAACGGGCATATAACTTATTGATAGTCATACATGGAGATGTATGTGGTTCAATGAAGTAATTGAAGGGTAGTGGAGACCTTTATTTCGTGAACTTCACTGAACGTTTTGAGTATAAGTTGTTGAGAATCGTGCATTTCGGTGTATATGAATCAATGAAGTACTTTAACGTGTAGTGGAAGTCTTTATTTCATAGACTTCATGAACATTTGAGTAGATATATGGATACCCACTCGGGGAATGTTGGTCTGGAAACTTTGATTCAATCAAACAAGTCCAGAATGAAGTAGGAAATAAACATAACAAGAAAATCAAATTCCTGCGATGCACATCGAGGAAATAAAGATTTGAGTTATAATGTTGGCACATCATTGGAAGACTTGTGAGAAGAGTTCCACAAATTACGTCGCATGGAACACCATAGTGTTATGGTGTGTTAGGACGTCGTAATTACACTCTATCGAATAGTGTGTGGTAAATAAATCTCTTACCGAATTATTGTGATCATTAGAGTCATATGGTAGAAACGTAAACAATCACGTTAGCAAATAGGGAAACCATTTGAATCCATGGAGACAATACCATACGAGTGATGGCATGGCTTTTGAGCCTGGATTGTCGTTTCAGCAATTTAGTATTTCGATGTAATTGAACCTAAAATGGATTAATCTTTGTAGTATACCCTACCTAAATAGTTAGTTGGGTACATGTCTCACCACATAGGCAAAATCTTTGCCGGGATATACCTTGCGAAAGAAATAGTTTCTTTTCCGAGGGTATAAGTGAGAAAGAAAGTAGAGCAAGACGAAGTTGGTGAACTTCTTCTCCAGACATCAGAGTGGCGCAACCGAAAGTGTTTTCGGTGTCAGGCTCCACAGCTTGAAATAGCTGATGATTCAAGATCATGATGTTCTGAGCTCATACTAAGAGCGTAGGCATACGAGGTTGTGTTCCACACTGTGTGTTACGACAATCTTGTTATGAAGGTCATATTAATGGAATATGATAGACATACGAACTACGAAGAAGAGATGGTGGACCTAAGTCCGAGAAATGGCTATGAGTCATTTATGATCCGAAATAAAATCCATATACGATTACCAAGTAATGACTTGGGAGATCTTCTTGATGGCATCTAGGATGTTAATAGTATATGGAATTTTATGAGAGAGTAGACATTGAGCGGATTCGATTTGTCGTGAAACAGTTCCGACAGATTCAAAAGTTGACCACATGAGAGTTTGTCTTAAGTGGCGAAGCCTAAATCTATTCTGGGTTGTTTAGCAATCACTATAATTTCGAATGAGAAATTGATAGATGGATAAGGAAACCATGTTTCTTAATAGTGTCATTTAGAAAGAGTTGGTGATCCTGAGGATGCTAAACATGTATGCAAACTTCGGTGGTCCATTCATGGGCTGAAGCAAGCATATCGGAGTTGGAATCTTCACTTTGATAATGTGATCAAAGGATTTTGGAGTTGTCCAAAATAGTTGAAGAAACCTACTTTTGCAAAGAAGTGAGTGGGAGCAAAGTAGCTTTCCTTGATCTTATATGCGGAAGACATATTTGAGTGGGAGCTAAGTAGCTTTTCCCTGATCTTATATGCGGAAGGCATATTTGAGTGGGAGCTAGGTGTCATTCGTGATTTTGTATGT
Source organism: Poa annua (assembly GCA_026929855.1). Classification (NCBI taxonomy): domain Eukaryota; kingdom Viridiplantae; phylum Streptophyta; class Magnoliopsida; order Poales; family Poaceae; genus Poa; species Poa annua. Next base: position 89,749,663 of record CM049430.1, read on the forward strand.
AACGACATCTTGAATGACACAGATCCTCTAGTAGAGTGTAAAGGATTATTAAAGTGATTAAATTTTCTATGAAATGAAGTTAGGAGTATTAGGCATCCGATTTATAATTATATAGATCGTAAGGGGCTTAATAACATTAAGTCGGGATATTTCCTAAGTCAAGATTCTGAAGTGTTTCAGAATAGGACAAGCAAAGAAAGAGGTTCTTGCTTGTATGACTAGGTAAAATATTAAGTTTATCTTGGCATTTTCAGTGATAGCAAATGATGTTCGACATTATCTGTGTATCAGACATATATGCTATCAGACTGAAAGCTCGACTTAGTGTGACCCGAGTTCTTGGTTCAAGAACAGGTTCTAGAGTGATCCTGGTGTGGATCAATGAATAAACGTTAAGTTTATTCTTCAGTGTCTATGAGAACTGAAGATAGGTTTTCTAGTAACGGGTAAGAGTGGAATGGCAACTTGCCGTAAAGCGGTTACGATGATGCAAGTTATTACACTGACCCATACGACTAGAAATCTCATATAGGAGATGTCCTTTATTTTGAAGATAGAGATGTTTAGTTTGCGAAGTCGCATATGAATGCACTGTCGCATAATCTACATAGGTATAGAAATATATCGCGACTTCAGAAGGAGCTAGTGTGATTGGACTGAGCAGTTTTCGGGGCGAATGTGATCTCCTTAATAGATCTCTTAGACTTTTAAGGCGCATGCTACGCGAATGCTCGAGTCTCACTCCATCCACTGGGATATATTTCACCGTCATCGTAAGATACGGGATGATGTCAAACTAGATGACATAGAAGTGTTGCAAAGCACATATAGGTCTCAATGTGTGAGATCTATTGACTGTATTCCTCTTCCACAAGGCGAGCAGGCACCAAGTTGCTATGGGTGTTGGACTTTTACCAAGTTGTAAACTAGATTAAGTGTTACTCTAGTGCAAGTGGGAGACTGAAGGGAATATGCCCTAGAGGCACTTAATAAACATTGTTTATTGGCAATATCCCAATTGTTCATTATATGTTTTACACCATGCTATAACTGTATTAAGCGGAAACATTAATACAGGTGTGGTAGATAAACAACCAGGTCCCTAGTAGCCTCTGCTAAGACTAGTTTCGTTGCGCGATTGATGATCGAGGTTTCCCGATCATAGGGCATGGCGCCGGTCGGCAATGGAAGTCATATCGTTAGGAGTAACGATGTGATGGACATACCCAATATTTATAGGACATAGTCATTACGCCTTAAGACCGTGAGATCAACTCTTATTGTTATCCCTGAAAGATACTTTGATCGCACCAAACGTCGCATCTTATCTAGTGTGACAATAACGGTGATACTTTTGGGTATCGGAAGGGGGTAGTTGAGACGAGGGGTCAACAGCGGGATTTGTCAGTCCGCATAGCCGGATAGATACTCTAGGGCCCACTCGGTGAGATTATGTCAAATGAGTTTGCAAACATGTGACTAGGTCACCGGCTGACATAATATCTTGGACGAGTAGAAGATAGTGTTGTCGGTAACGAGATCATGCAAGGTATGGAGATATCTGAGAATGATGCTCGGACGCGCTAAGTATCGACATGACAAAGGGTTTAAGACTAGACGTCCAGATTTGATAGATGAAAGTCATTCGTTATATCACAGGGATTAATTCATGGGGTCCAGGCCTACGAGTTAGTCGTCGATCATAGAGGAGTCTTGATCGTACCTGTTATTATATCGAACCGCTAGGGTAACACACTTAAGGGGTTTCGACAAGACAACCAGAAATGAAAGAGATCACCGGGAACGTCCCGGGAGGGGTCCGATGGAGATCGGGGATCGACGAAAGAGTTTTCGGAGCTAGAATAAATTATATATATTATGTTTGATATTAATTAGTGTAATTAATATGCAAATATGATTTATATATTTATTTTCGGATTTATTTAGGCTGATTTCCCTAAATGAGCCTTCTGGTCAAAAGAAGACCCAAGAGGGGGAAAATTCCCTAGGGGAATTCGGTGGGAGCCATGGGGCCGACCCAGGTGGGCCAAAAGGGGCCCACCAGGGACCGGCGCACCATGTGCAGCTGCACCAGGCAATGGGGGTTAGTCCCACATTGCCTCGCTGGCAAGGTTGGCTCCCCCCAGGAGCCTTTATATAGAGGGGCACCCCCGGCCTTTTAATTCACCAATTAATTCCCTAATTCTCTCTCGATCTCGTGATTCCCTTTGTCGGAGTCGCGCCGAGTAGAGGAGAGGGATCTCTTCCACCATAGCCCGCTGCCGCGCTGCTGGTGTTCCGGTCCAAGTCTTCCGCTGCTCGTCCTGGACTGGAGCTTCGGAGGCCGTCGTCTCCACCGTATGTGTGTGACGCCCTGCGAGGTGCTGCGCTAGCGGTACTCGGAGGCCTTACTTCCTCCACCCGACCTTGAGGTCATCTTCGTCGTCTTCGTCGCGCCGAGTTCTCCGCGACCTAGAGGTCGGCTACGGCGTCTTCATCGTCAACGCTTGTGCGGGAGCGTAATCCCCGCTATTCGTTCTACGAGGGTATGTATTCCGATCTCCGCCGAACTACTATATCTGCATAGTGTAGATCTTGGCTAGTTTAAGGATATCGTTGCTAGGATTTTTTTTCTGCACACGATCCCCTTCAGTTTGATGTAATCAAAGTATCTTCCGGGAATAACAATAAGAGTTGATCTCACGGTCGAAGGCGTAATGACTACGCCCTACAAAATATGGGTATGTCCATCACATCGTTCTACCAACAATATGACTTCATTGCCATCGTTCTCCATACCTAGCATGATCGAGACGCCATGTCACATGATCGGGAAACCTCGATCATCAATCGCACAATGAAACTAGTCTTAGTAGAGTCTACTAGGGACCTGGTTGTTTACGCATCACACTTGTATTAATGTTTCCGCTTAATACAATTATAGCATGACACAAAAACGTATTATGAACAAACGAGATGTGATAAATAAATACACTTTATTAATTGCCTCTAGGGCATATCTCCTTCAGATGAAATAACTCCGGGGGCAATTCCCCGTCCCGGCAGGGTGCCGGAACAGAGACTTCTGTCCCCCGAATCTTATCTTCGATGGCAGCGGCGCTCGGGACCTGTGGAGGAAATATTGCACACCATCCTAGGGTTTTTGCGTCGGGGGTTTATATGGGTGAAAGGGCGAGGTCGGTGGAGCCATATGGGTCGCACACCACGTGCTCGCGCGGAAGAGGGGGGAGCCGCGTCGGGACGTGGTGTGGCCCCCTCGGGCTCCGTCTTCGTCTCCTCTTCGGTGTTCTGGAATGTTCCCACGAAAATATGGACTTTGGAAAAGAAATCGTCCGAATCCGAGAATATTTCCTTAAGTACTTTTCTGAAACCAAAAACAGCAGAAAACAAGGAACTGACACTGTGGCATCTTGTTAATAGGTTAGACCCATAAAATGCATAAAACTATATAAAATGCATATAAAATGTAATAACTTGGTATACAAATGGTTTGCTTTCCTTGTAGGACCATAGAAAGTTGGAACCATATAGGCAGTATTATCAGAATATCAATAATATGCGTTGAACTGGACACGAGATTAATATGCCTCACAATTAGGGGGACACATATCTAGAGTTAGGTATCCAACCATTGCATTTTGATTATTGTAACCTTAAGTGAAAGGAGATTCTCTGAACTTTGGTTGGTATCTAATACGTTATTTAAATGATAGATTTTAGAGCATAATGGAAATGGGCTAATAAGCATTTTTCTCCATAGATTTAGAGTATATTTAAACACAAACAAATTAAATTACACAATCAAATATATAGGATGCCAACCTGACTTTTTATAAAAGTTACCCTATGTAACCTAAGTACCAACACAGTAGCAACATAATAAATCATATGATGTAAATTTTTAGCGTGAAATAATATCATCAAAACATATCAACATGATATCAAATTTCAAAGATCGCATCGAAATAAAGCTGATAGTGACATTATGTCCAGTGATAGAATAAAAGGTAACTTGAGTCTTTTTTAATCAGCTTCATAGAATGAGATTTAATTCGTTTCGAGTTTCACATTTACAAAAACCTTGATGCATGACATCATTTTTTTGTTTGCTCACCACACAATGCCATGTGGTAACACTAGTGGAAAACAGACAAGCAGTATCAGTCGGGGAGGGGCATCAGTACCGGTTTTGCAACCGGTACTGCCCAAGCGGGACTGTTGCCCCCCAGCATCAGTATCGGGCGTGTTGCGACCGGGACTAAAGGGCCTCCACGTGGGGCGTGGAGCGAGGTTTCGACTGGAGACCTTTAGTACCGGTCGGTGTTACCGACCGGTACTATTTTTTTTTTCAAATAATTATTTTCTTTATGAAACTTTCAAAAAAAATATTTTTTAGATTTTCAAAATTTCTCACTTAACTATCCACTAACCCACACTTAATCAGCAGTCTTACTATTTAATCTAGTTAATTTTCCCCTTTCGTACACACTTAATATCTACACACTTAATCTCTACACATTTAACCTCTACACACTTAATCTATTTGAGAACTGTCAAATTTCTCCATTGGTCACCCATCTTGAAACTGCTATAACACTAGCACGCTTAACATTTAGGTTCCTTTCAAACTAGATACTAAGAGAGAATTGAGAACTTACTGATAGTTCTATCTTATCAATCATGTTAACCACTCGGTCATGATTAAACACTTATTCATTTTTTATATTATAAAATTTTACTTGATAGAAATAATATTATATAATAATAATATTGAACTAAATAATGATAAAACACATAATTACTTTATTTTAAAAAATGATTATATAATATAAATATTAAAAAAATAAAATAATGTGATAGACACTTCAAAAAAAAGAAATCTTTCTTAGGAAAAATCATTTTAATATATACAACTAGTTGTTATATCACAAAAACAATGATAGTTTCATAAAACATTACATCTTATGATGAATTGTCATCGCGACTGTTTTTACTTTCTTTATGAAAAATGAAATAATGTGATAAACACTTTTAAAAAAAGAAATCTTTTGGCATGGGGACCTTATATGTCTACTAGTTGCTATGAAAAATGATCAAATTATTAGAGATAAATTGTCTGCAACAATAACACTATACTCACATCCACAGACTCTCAAGCACTACAAAATATTAGAGATAAATTGTTTGCAACAATTGAAACGGCATGTGCCCTCATGTATGGTTTTGGTAATTAATGACAATCCCTAAGGACTAATGTGTGTTTTGAGCATATTGCAAGTATGGCTTGAAGTTGTCAAGGCATCACCTATATGAAGAAAGATGGTATCTTCCATGGGCTTGCAACAAGAAGATCCATTAATTTAGCTCATGGAGGATGATGTCATGCCATGATCGTCATCATGGTTGACAAGTGCAATACCAAGGGAAGCATGTCAGAGACATGAAGACGAAGCTAAGCGAGACTCTCCCATAATGGATTATGAGGGAGTATATGGAGGAGTCTTCATGAAGCATGTGCTAGCAAGCGCAATCAAGAAAGGTGGTCCACTTGAAGAGATCAAGTTCGTCATCATCTAGCTCAAGTGCAATGCTCAAGGCAAAGGTATGATCTTGATAGGGCTATAGGATAGATAGGCGTACTATCAAGAGGGGCTCTCGAGTGAGTAACTTGATCGAATCTTTATGGAGCGCTCAAACCTTTGCATACTTAGCATATCATCTTTCTTGCTTCTTATTTCGCTCTTATCCTTGTGAGGTTTTGGAGCTTGTTGTGATCTTCATAACAAGCTCAAGTTCATCAAAAACAAAGTTCGTTTGAAAAGCTTCTTGGTTTTTGATGTTGAGGTTTTACCGGTTGTTCCTTTTTCGAGAGGTTTTATGTTTCCTCATTTGGTTTTAACCTCCCATATTGGACTACGATGTTTCTCTTCATTATCTTGTAGAGTTCTTCGTTGTGATTACAACGAGCCAAAAATCATCGAAAACGGAGTTCGGATGGTCAAAATATTGTCGTTTTCGTGTTGGTATTTTTGCAGTTTTCGGGTGCTCGGAAATCTCCGAACCAGGCTCGGAGATTTCCGAATCGGGCGGATTTCAGTACTGATGTCGCCCAGAAAACTTCGGAGATCTTTCCGGAAATCTCCGGGGGTCGGAAATTGTAACATCCCAATTTTCAGAAAAAATTAAAACTTTTGCATCCATGCATCATCATCATTAAACATGTCATATGAATCACATAAAATTTGAATTTAATTAATTAAATATACTTAAATTGACTCTATATCCTTTAAAAGTGTTATTTTGAAATTATAATAATGTTCCTTTTATTCTATTTTTATTTTAGATAAAAATAATGTCAAAAAGATCTATTTTTCATAAGCTTTTCAAATTATATTTTTATGAATTTTTCTGATAAGTTTTAATATAGTTTTGAATGTGTTTTATACTCAAAAGATTTAAAAACAGAAAAGAATTTTCAAAAAGGAAAAAATAGAATCGGGCCAGCCAGTGGGCCGAAGCCCACTAGCTATCTACCGCGCGCGCGACGCAATCCAGCCCGCCAGCAGCCCGTCCCCGCCCGCGCGCGCGCACTCACTCGCTGACGGGTGGGCCCCACCTGCCATCCCTCCCGCTGCAACGACTCGCCCCAAATCACGCCCACGACCTAGCTGAGAAACGGCCGAATCAATTCGATTGATTCCCAGCGATTTACTCACTCATTTACGTCGCCGATTCTTGCTATAAGATCCCCTCGATCCCTTCTCTCTTTTGCCCCAAGTACCACCTCCCGAGAGCCACCAGGCCGCCCACGAGCACCCCCGGAGCTCCGCCGTTGCCGACGGCAAGTTCAACGAACTCCGGTGAGCTGCGACCTCCTCGCGCCCTCTCTTCACTCCCAATCGTTTCATTTTATCTTTGCGCACCGTGGTGACAAGGTCTCGGGTGTTCTTTCACAGCCAAACTCTGTGTTCGTGCTCACCGACGAGAACCTCCGCCGTGCGCGTCTCCGGCGAGCAACCAGAGGAGGCAGGAAGAGCTACGACCTCCACCACTTCGCCAACAACGTCGCCTCGACGCCCTCTACCCGTAGGTAACCCACAAGTCTCGGAACGCAGTAGAACGTCTAGAACGTGCGATGCCGTGCGTGTCGCCGCCGCGCGCGCCGCTCCGGCGAGTTTCTCCGGCGACCTAGCGCCGCCCGTTGTTGGTCAACGCGTGTAGACCGTACGATCTCGATCCTACAGTTAGGATTAGATCTTTTTAAATGAAACGGTACGGTTGATCTGGACCGCCAGATCCAGATCTGACGGCCCAGATCAAATCACTTAAACACGTCAGCATGCCCAGTCAGCGCTGACGTGTAATTTCTTTTTTTTCATTTTATTTAATTTGGCAGTTTTGCAGAAAACACCCTGCATACTGGTTTTATCACTACTTTTTATCTGTTTATCCAAATTTAAATATTTTTATATATTTGAGATCCTTGGAACCAGTAGAACACTTTGGAATCATTTGTTTTCTGTTTTGACACACACAAAATTTTCAAATATCTTTGAGAGTAGTTTAAGTGTTTTTGACATAACTTTAGTTAGAAAATTTATTTTTGAGTAAATCAAATTGCTAACAACTTGTTTAGAAGCCCTCTACCCAAATGTCATTTTTACAAAATTTAATTCTGAAATTTTATTTAAGTGAACTAAAGTCCTTGTCATTAACCCTTTACTCATGATTAAATAATAGAAACAAATCAAAAATTTATTCATGCATATATTTGGAAATAAATTGTTGCATCTCATCTCATGCATAGCATATATCTTCTTAGTGTGAACCTTTGCTTGTGTGTTTATGTGTGGCTGTTTATTTCTTTGTTAGACTATTCGGAGGGAAACGAGAATTTTTGCAACTGTAACTGCTGCACTCCCGATTGCCAAGGCAAGTGGCACACCCCCATAAAAGTCCTATTATTTCTATGCATGAGTAGAGTATTTTCTATAAGCATGTGTAGGATAGCATTGCTATGCAAGCCATGATAGACCTCTTTATTCCTGTGTCTAGGTTCCTATGAAATTACTTAGTAGAATATTGATGCTATGCAAAAACTATTTTGATGAAAAAGCTAAGTCTACTAAGTTTTAATCAAACACCTGGGTGGAAATTGGTTGCTTGGCTGTATGAGTTGAGTGTTGTTCCCAGGAGTTTTACCTGTGGAATATTCACTTGTGGAAGGCCACCCAGGAGCAAAGAAATCTGAAGAACTCCAAGTGAAGATTGCTTCTCGTGCAGCCATTGCCAATATGGGCTCTGGCTTGATCAACTAAGCTGCATGGACTCTCCCCGGCCTGACAGGTGGTGGTAGAGGATTTGTAGGTGGAGCGCGTCAGGCCAGAGTGGGAGGGAAAATGTTTCTGAAAGATCTCGTCTCATTCTTCTCCTTTCCTTATCACAGATGGTGTGTAAAGGGTAAATTGGTTGGAATGGGTACAATGGTGAACGTGCACAACCTCTGCAGAGTTAAAATCTAAGTACTTAGCCGTGTCCCCGGAAACGGACAATTGAGCAGCTGAACGAGGATGTCAACGGAGGATTCCACCATTCCAACTTCTAAATAAAAACTTGATGGGTGAACAAGGGTAGAATGAGACAGTGGATTTCATGTCACGTACGTCTCGATTAGAAGAAAAGTGTTTTCAAAAAGTTAGGGAAAAACTTTCTTTCTGCAAAATAGCCTTGAGCTCCACCAGCCAAATAAGCATATAGGTCATAGAGTTATTCCTTTAAGTGTCCACCATAGTGTCACTTGCCAGTTCCATTTTAATGGTTCCGACCCACGTTGTTGCAATATATATCTTATTGCAGACTGTCCTGATGATGAGTGAAAGTTTTACTAAGGGTTTCGAGTCTTCAACCAACATGCTCGCCTGTGGCACATGATGATGTTTGGGGACCCCACGAAGAATTTTTTTTCCGTTGTTTACTCTGTTTACTGCTAGCTTTATGCTATACAAATTTGTAATGAATATTTTCTAAGTCTGGATCAGCGTTGTAATAAATTCATACTTTGTTGTGATATTACATCGTAACTGTGTGTGCAAACGATTCGATCCAGGGATTTGCACTATACACAGGTATCTGCCATATTTTAGGTGCAGGTACACTACAGATGGTATCAGAGCACTGTGTTGCCTGTAGGTTCGAGCCCTTAGGATTGGAAAAACCTTTTGATCATAGTATTAACTACTTAAGTATTTTTGGATCCTAGCGGCATAGTGAGATGAAGCGGCCTGGAAACAAACCTTACATGTCCGCGTACATGATACCTGTTCCACACTTAAGTGGCTGGCCGGGTGTCTGTCTCTCTCACTATAGTGAATATCCAATTTACAAAGAGTTGTTTATATTTGTTGATCACATTGAGATTTGACTTCGTTTTGACTCTAATTTAATAATACACTTATGACTAGTACCCCCTTACGTTACACATTTCTTGTTTTAAATCCTTTTCTTTCTTCCTAAAGGATGACGAGCTTCCACTTCACCACTGCGGAGGACTTCAAGGACACCCGTTTTGGCTGCTACCTTCTCGACATCGGCGAGAAGATAGGTTTACCGCTACCTCAAGTTAAGGGCTTCATCCTGAAGAAGTTTAACAAGGAGGGCTGTTGGGGAATAAAAGCAACTCAACCAGGACGCGGAGAAGAGCCCCCGTTGGAAATCAAAATGGTTAGTGACTCCAAAGAAAAAGGACTCAATCTCGTGATGCAGGACCTGATTGGACGTCTCTGCGGACGCTATAGCACAGAGTTGAGGGGCCACTACTCCATTTTCTTTGGAAGGAGAAACGAGGAGGGAGAACCATACCTCTTTGATGTTGGAGATAGAGGCAAAGCAAAGCCCCTTAGTCTGTATTTCCAGGAGTTGGAGGTCCTCGTCACATAACTTTATGAGGATAGACGCACTGAACTTCTGAAGAACGATGAGTTGTGTGCCTTACTCAAGGAGAACGAGGAAAAGATAAAAGCTCAAGAGGAAGCGGCTAAGGCCCAAGAAGAAAAGTTTGCTTCACAAGAGGAGAAATAGAAGAGACATGAGAAAAGGGTTCAAGAGAAAAACAAGACTATCAGAGAACAGAAGGCAGAACTCGAGAGCAATGAAGTCGAGTTTGAAGCTGATAGTGACTTGATCAAGCGTCTTCGTACCGAGAAAAGGGAACTGCAAGAGAAGAACTCTACCCTGGAGAAAGAAGTGAAGGAATTAAGGGAAGTACTCGACAATGAAGGAATCGAGATTCAGGAAATTGAAGAAGAAGAAGACGACATGGTCGAGTAGTTCGTTAGCGAGACTACCATTTATTTACACCTCATCGTTATCTTAGTCTTGTATTGACCTATCAACTTGTGAATAGGCAGTACCTTCCATTGTATTCCGAGGAACCTCGCGCTTTATTTTTCCAAAACTCTCATGTCTGATTTATCCAAAGTTTTGAGTTGTGTGATGTTTGTTTTGTTCCTTAGGTTGTTTGTTTGTTGGGGTAATCTTTCTCATTAGACCTTTCCGTCTAAAAACTCACCTATACAAATCACAGATGCCTCCCCGTCGTACGCCCGATCACAACAACAACAACAACGACCACAACAACAATGATGCTATACAACAGTTGATGGCTGCTCAAGCTCAGCTAATGACTATGATGACCCAGTTCATTGCGGCAACCAACAACAACAACAACAACCACAACCCGCCTCCGCCACCACCCCCCCATGTGGATAGAATTACCATATTTCTGAGACTCCGACCGAACAAGTTCTCCACTGCAACTGAACCCATTGTGGCAGATGACTGGCTGCGTTCAGTGGACATGGATCTGGTGACTTGTGAATGTACTGAAGCTGAGAAGGTGAGGTTCACCACTCATCTGTTGGAAGGACCAGCGATCCAGTGGTGGGAAACCTATCAAATCACCCACCCACTAGAAACCATGACTTGGGAAAAATTTCAAGGAAGGTTTTCGTAATGCTCATATCTCCTCGGGCATTATGAACTTGAAGCAGGAAGAGTTCAGAAACCTGAGACATGGAAACAGGAGCCTTAAGGAGTACATGGCTGATTTCCATGCCCTTTCCCGTTATGCCTGTGAAGACATTAACACCGAAGCAAAGAGGAAGGCAAAGTTCCTAAATGGGCTGAGTGACGAGCTGAAGATCCCTTTGACAAAGGCATACGCCCCAAATTATCAGGCTCTCCTAGATCAGGCTATCATACTAGAGGATAGCATCAAGAAGGCTGAAAATAGGAAGATAAAGTTGAATGTTTACAAACCCCATTCTGAGACTTCTTTCAAGAGATCTTTCCCTCAAGATGCAAACCAGAGTTATAAACCTTGTCACTATCCTAGTGGAGGAAGCAACCATAAACATCATGGTCACAACCATAGTGGTGGTTTCAAGGGAAACAATGGGAATCACAAGGGAAATGGAAATGCTGGCCACAACAATGGACAACATCGCCCAAACCCCGAATATAAGAAAGATATCAGCCAATTCCTATGCTTCAAGTGCAATAACAAGGGTCACTACGCCACTGACTGCCCCGAAAAGAAGGCCACAGAAGCTGCTGACGTGGGGCTGCCTTGCGGGTAGCCCACGATGATGCTACCTGGGCCGCGCCAAGGATGGAAAGGCCCACAGGAGGCCCACTCGGGGTACCACGTATCCTAGTCCAACTCGGTTAGGTCTTGTAACCTGCCGTATCTGTACCAACCACCCGAGACCTGGCTACCTATAAAGCCAGGAGGGTTGCCCGTCCTAGAGGACACGCTCATAACCACTACGACAAACCCTAGCGAGATCGCAATCTCGCCATTGTAATCGCTACTCGCATCAATAACCAGACAAGCAGGAGTAGGGTGTTATCCTCCGGGAGCCTGAACCTGGGTAAAACCTCGCTTGTCAGCCGTCGTGATCACCTTGCACTCATCTCTCTCCCCATCAATCAACCCGGGGTGTACAACCCTGGGACTTGCCGAGTTAACACCTCGTCAATTGGCGCCGTCTGTGGGAAGCTCAACAAGTGCTAGGATCATGGTCGCACCGGCTCCATCCGCAATGAAGATCGGCGCATCCGCCATGAGGGAGTCGATCCGATTCGGCTCCTTCGAGTACGTCATCCATTCGACAGCTCATCAATCGGTGTACGCCGATCTAGACAAAGGTATACACATCACCTTCGGCTCCATATTCTGCTGCATCGAGAGTCGTGGCATACTCAGGTCTACGACTACTGCGCTACGCGCGACGGCGTCACCAAAATCGCCAACCATCGCGCCCGCTGGACCCGCTGAGATCGCATCTGCCGCACCCGCGGAGATCGCGACCGCTGGACCCGCTGAGATCGCATCTGCCACACCCGCGGAGATCGCGACCGCCGGACCCGCTGAGATCGCATCTACCGCACTCGCGGAGATCGCGACCGCCGAACCCGCGAAGATCGCATCTGCTGCACCCGCAAAGGTTGCGCCAGTTGCACCCGCGAAGAGGACATCTACATCGACAACCTCGGCAACGGCCGCGCGAATCGAGTCTACTACCCCAACCTCGGTCGTGCGGTCGATCAAGTCAAGACCCACCTCCACCGTCGCACCCGCACATGCGACCAGGGGCCCGCGTCCGACAGCCATGTCGCGCGCGCCCTCGTCTTCGTGGAAATCCCAGGTCTACCCCAAGCCAATCGCACTCGCCCCGACGAGTGTGAGCACATGGACAATCGCGAAGAGACACGACAGCGGGTGCGCCGCGCGCCACGTTGCAGCAATTTTCGACCCCGAGCAAGAAGCGGGCGACAGAAGCAGCAGCGGCAGCACCAACTCTCCAATTCAAGTCTACCCCAAGCAAGTCTTCATGGCCAGCACATCACCGCATGACGACGAAGACGAACCCGCGTATCCGCTGGAGGTGGACATGCCGGACCAGACTAAACTTGTCATCACGCGGAACATGGCGATCCAAGCCATGAAGCATGTGGACGAGGGCACGTTCCCCCCACCCAACGCACCTCGAGAAGACCACCTGGCGGTCCAGTACTTGCTACGCAAGGAAGGCGAACGAATTCGCGCCGAAAAAGCCGAACTTCTCAGACGCAAAAGGGACGCGGATGCATCGAGTGCCAGGCGAGCCGCCCTCTCCTTCACATCCTCCACAGAGGTGAACCAGGGAGCACGGCGAACCAGAGCCCGTGTCCCCCACATGGCAGAAGCTGATCGAACAAGGCTCACCCGTAACCTCGACTCGTCCTTCGTCACCGAAGATGAAAACGGGATACCCGTCCCAAAGACGGCGAATGCCGCCCTGATATCAGTCGAGACATACCTCCGGCTCACGCAGCCACCGGAGGGGGACGCGCGCTCCCTTCTCCACAAGCAACAAATTGCCTCCATAAGGGCAATCGAAGAAGCTCTGGCGGCCAAGGGGCCAAGCAACCGAGCGAATGAACCAACGACGTCGGGCATCCCAGCGGCGCAGCGACAGCCAGTCAAGGACCTCCGTGACGTCCTGACACAGAAGACGGTGGACCGCAACCGCAAGGAGCGATCGGCTAGCGCGGCACACGCGGACGACCACGTCGACCGCGACTTCGAGCCATGTGGCGCGACATGCTTTAGCTTCAACATCCGCGACACCCGCATGCCTAAAGGCTTCAAGTTGACAGCTGGCACACCAAAGTACGACGGGAAGCAAGACCCAAAGCTATGGCTCGAAGACTACCTCATCGCTTGCACCTGTCAAGGCGGAACGTCGACTACAGCCATGCAGTACATCCAGCTCATGCTGACAGACTCGGCACGTGGGTGGCTCACAAGCCAACCCAAAGACTCTTTCCGAACGTGGGAAGAATTCCAGGATAACTTCATCAAGAGTTTCTCAGGAACATTCGCCAGGCCGACAACCTACATCGAGTTGCAGGCCTGCAAGCAAGGGAAGGATGAGTCGCTCCGCTCTTACATCCAGAGGTGGACACTCCTCCGCAATATCATGGAACCCGTATCAGAGGATCGAGTGATGGACGCCTTCATGCATGGCGTCGCTCGCCGCGACCTCCGGGAGGAATTCGGTAGGCTCCAGCCGAAGACCACAATAGAACTCATGAAGACAGCCAACCAATGGGCCGAAGGAGAGGACTACGTCCGCGAAACTTCTCCCAAAAAGGAAGGCGAAACAAGCAACTGGCGCGAGGCACGTCAAAAGAAGAAGGCACGTTACACCCACGATTCAATCGAATTAGTAGCGGCGGGTTATGAAACCCCCCGTGAGGACAAGCGTGACGGCAGCCGACAGTACGAGCAAAGTCGGCAGCCCAGCTCAAGTCAGTACAACCGTGGCAGCAGCAGCATTGACCACAATGATGGAAGTCAGAAATGCGAGTGGAAGCGCCCGTTGACCCCAGCAGAGGAACTTATGCAACCCTGTAAGCATCACTCGTTCCGCAACCCGGCAACAGGAAAGTGGGGTTCAAACCACCTGCTGAAGGATTGCCGCAAGGCAAGAAAGATCTACCATGCCATGCAGCAAATCATCGCCCCGGTGCAGGCCATACAAGCGGCACCACAGCTAGCCATCCAGGCAGCACCCGCAAACAACAATCAAGTGCAGGCGGCAGGAGCGTTCCCCCAGCCGCAACAGCAACAAGGTCCGTCGGCAGCAGCCGACACGTACCCAGCCGCACGGGGACAACTGAACATGATCCAGAAGGGACCCCCGTCGAACAGGAGGCAGAAAATCATCACACGCCAAGTACTTCAAGCCATCAACAGCCCGCGCGCGGTACCAGACTACCTGCGCGGGTCGGAGACACCAATCACATTTTACAGGGCAGATCACCCAGCGGAGGTAGTCCGACCCGGACACGCCGCACTCGTGATTGAGGCCCTGATCGGCGACTACAACCTGAAGAAGGTATTCCTGGATGGAGGCAGCGACATCAACATCATATTCGCCGATACCCTCAGACGAATGAACAAGTCGACAGAGAAATTGCCGGAATCGGAGACCACCTTCCACGGCATAGTACCAGGGCAAGCAATCACGCCCATGGGAACAATCACACTCGACGTCATCCTCGGTACACCCGAGCACTTCAGGAAGGAGTCGATAGACTTTGAGGTCGTCGACTGGAAGTCACAATACCACGCTATCCTCGGACGCCCAAGCTTTGCCAGGTTCATGGCAATACCCCACTACGCCTACCTGATGATAAAGTTGCCCGGGCCGAAAGGAGTGATCACCGTCCGTGGCGACTTCGGGCTCTCCAACAGCTGCGACCGCGAGTTCGCCAAGATCTCCGAGTTCTTCGGCGTCGAAGAGCACTTCAAGGCAATATCAGCCGACAATGACAAGACCATCTTCCCGGCTCGCAAGAAGCCCGCCAAAGACGCAGCGTTCAACACGAATGACGACACTGTCACCCACCAAGTCCATCCGAATGACAGCGGAAAGACGGTCAAGGTCTCATCGAGTCTGACACCCGCATAGGAAGGCGCGCTCGTCGAGTTCCTACGTGAGAACTGGAAAATCTTTGCATGGCAACCTTCTGACATGCCAGGGATACCCAGGGAACTCGCCGAGCACTCTCTGAAGGTCCACAAGGATGCAAGACCAGTCAA
Source organism: Poa annua (assembly GCA_026929855.1). NCBI lineage: Eukaryota > Viridiplantae > Streptophyta > Magnoliopsida > Poales > Poaceae > Poa > Poa annua. The sequence continues at coordinate 89,765,336 of CM049430.1, forward strand.
GCAATCCATGCGACGCTTCTCAGGACCCAAACGAGACGCGATCACCATGGAAGTCGACAGATTACTACACGCCAAGTTCATCCGAGAGATCAAGGACTCGGACTGGGTCGCCAACCCGGTTCTAGTTGAGAAAAAGAAGACGAAGAAACTACGCATGTGCGTCGACTTCACCGCAGTCAACAAATGCTGCCCAAAGGACCACTTCCCGCTCCCGCGGATAGACCAGATCATCAACTCGACTGCAGGTTGCGAACGCCTATCTTTTCTGGATGCCTACTCAGGTTACCAGCAGATCAGGCTGAAAGTCGAGGACGAAGAGAAGACAGCCTTCATCACGCCCGACGGCGTCTTTTGCTACCAGACGATGCCGTTCGGGTTAAAGAACGCAGGTGCCATGTACCAGCGGACAATGCAAGCATGCCTCAAGGGGCTAATCGGGCAGATCGTCCAAGTCTATGTCGACGACATCGTCGTCACTACCCGAAAGGAGGATACCCTAGTCGACGACCTCCGCAAGGTCTTCGCCGCACTGGACGTATATCAGATCAAGCTCAATCCAGAGAAGTGTGTGTTCGGCGTACCAGCCGGAGAGCTACTAGGGTACCTTGTATCCGCAAGAGGAATCGAAGCAAACCCCGAGAAGGTGCAGAACATACTCACAATGCCAGCACCAACCAAGCTCAGGGAGGTGCAACGATTAGCTGGCCGAGTCACAGCTCTCAGCCGGTTCATTAGTAAGTTGGGAGAGAAAGCCTTACCTTTCTACCAACTGATGAAGAAGGCAGACAAGTTCGAGTGGACACAAGAGGCGCATGACGCGTTCGACCATCTCAAGAAAACGCTGACAACTTCTCCAGTCCTCGTGGCACCACTGGAAAATGAGCCGCTGTACCTATACGTCTCAGCAACGAACAGGGTGGTAAGCACGGTGCTCGTAGTCGAACGCGAAGAAGAAGGGCACAGTCACCCGGTGCAGAGGCCCGTCTACTACCTCAGCGAAGTACTCACCTTGTCCAAGCAGAATTACCCTCATTACCAGAAGCTGGCATACGGAGTCTTCATGACCTCCAAGAAGGTCGTCCACTACTTCTCCGAGCACCCGATCACGGTGGTAAGCTCCTCTGGACTAGCAGACATTCTCACAAACCAGCGCGCGACAGGACGAGTCGCCAAGTGGGTTGTCGAACTAGGACCATGGGGGCTGAAGTATGCTCACCCGAAGTCCATCAAGGCCCAAGTTCTCCCAGAATTCACCACCGAGTGGATAGAAGCCCAGCTACCAAATGTCCCCGACTTGTCCAACGCATGGACAATGTACTTTGATGGCTCCAAGAAATTCAAGTCAGCCGGGGCAGGAGTCGTGCTCATCTCCCCCAAAGGCGACAAGCTCAAGTATGTCCTACAGATGGACTTTCCGATGCCGTCCAACAACGAAGCCGAGTACGAGGCCCTGATCCACGGCATGCGGATGGCCAAGAACTGCGGCGCCACGCACCTCATGATCTACGACGACTCCTACCTGGTGGTACAGCAAACCATGAAGTCCTGTGATGCCATCGCTGACAACATGATAGCCTACAGAGACCTCTACAATCAGTGGGAAGGCAACTTCGACGGCTGCGAGCTGCGCCACATTGGCCGTGAAAGCAACGAGGAAGCCGATGTCCTCGCTAACATGGGCTCAGACAGGGTGCCAGTCCCACCCGGCGTCTTCCTCGAGTGCATCACGCAGAGATCCATCAAGACTCAGAGTACAACAAGCACTGCAACAACAAAAGGCGATGTCAACCCGCCAAGCCAAGATAAGGTCCCCATGGAGGTCATGCTAGTCGAAGCCACATGGACAGGGCCGTACCTGGCATACATACTACATCAGAAGCTGCCAGCCGACCCAGTCGAAGCAAAGCGCATCATCAGACGCTCCAAAAGTTTCACCGTCATCAACGGAGAACTCTACAAAAGAAGCATCTCAGGAATCCTACAAAGGTGCATAGATCCAGTCGACGGCCAAGCCATCTTACTCGACATCCACGCGGGTACCTGCGGGCATCACGCCAGCAGTCGGGCACTGGTGGCCAAGGCGCTACGAGCCGGGTTCTACTGGCTGGCAGCCATGCAGGACGCCGAGGAGCTGGTGAAGAAATGCACAGGGTGCCAGGAATTTGCCAACAAGCTGCACGCCCCAGCATCAGAACTCAAAACAATACCATTAGCCTGGCCCTTTGCCCAATGGGGTCTGGACATGGTGGGCCCGCTGAAGAAATCCTCACCCGGAGGTCACACTCACCTCCTGGTTGCAGTCGATAAGTTCACAAAGTGGATCGAAGACGTGCCCATCACAAGTTCGACTGCATCCACAGCGGTCAATTTCATCAGGTCAATCATCTTCAGATTTGGGGTGCCAAACGGGATCATCACCGACAACGGCTCGAACTTCACAGCCGAAGAATTCAAGGACTTCTGCTCAGAGCAGGGGATCAAACTCAGCTACGCGTCTGTCTCGCACCCGCAGTCCAACGGACAAGTGGAGAAAGCCAACGGCCTCGTCTGCAACGGCACCAAGGAACGACTGCGCGTGCCCCTAAGACGCGCATCAGGCGCATGGGTGGAAGAACTGCCATCGGTCCTCTGGAGTCTGCGAACAACGCCAAATAGATCCACCCAGTACACTCCATTCTTCATGGTGTACGGGGCAGAAGCGGTCCTCCCCTGCGACATAAAGTTCGACGCACCGAGAGTAGTCGCCTACGACGAGTCGGAAGCAGAGGAGGCACTCGAAGACAGCAGAGACACCCTGGATGAAGCGCGCGACATCGCCCTGGCACGATCAGCCGTGTATCAGCAGGACCTGCGCAATTATCACACTCGGAGGCTGCGACCAAGAGCGTTCGTTGCAGGCGACCTGGTTCTTCGACTCAAGCAAAAGAAGGTGCACAAGCTCGCTTCCCCGTGGGAGGGCCCGTACATCGTAACAGAAGCAATAGGCAATGGAGCTTACCGCCTAAAGGACTCGAAGACAGGAGCGGACTGCAGCAACCCGTGGAACGTAGCACAGCTCCGCAACTTCTACGCCTAGTTCAAAACAACCATTGTACAAGAAAACCAGCGCGGCAGGTTTCAGACGCACTCTTTCCCTCACCAGGGTACCTGAGGGGACTGGAAGGGTTTTAATGAGGCGGCCTGTTCGCAATAATCAATAAAGTGATTTGAAGAAAAATCTGTCTCCTTTACCTGTCACTAAGAGGAAGCTCAAAAATCCTAGGCCGCCACTCGAACCACTCGGGGGCTGCGCCACACAGGTTGAAATAAAAGCTTAGGCCGCTACCCGAAGCACTCGGGGGCTGCGCCATACAAGCCTGTCCAAAATCCTAGGTCGCCACCCGAACCACTCGGGGGCTGCGCCACACAGGTTGAAATAAAAGCTTAGGCCGCCACCCAACTTACTCGGGGGCTGCGCCATACAAGCATAGTCAAAAATCCTAGGCCACCACCCGACCGACTCGGGGGCTGCGCCATACAGGTCAAGTTCAAAATCCTAGGGCGCCGCCCGCCACACACGGGGGCTGCGCCACACAGGTCACACTTGTAACCCTAGGCTACCACTCGACTTACTCGGGGGCTACGCCAAACATGCCTTCTCAGAAAAATCCTCAGCCGCCACTCGAACCCACTCGGGGGCTGCGCTGTACAGGTCAAGTTCCAAATCCTAGGTCACCACCCGACACACTCGGGGGCTGCGCCAAACAGGTAACACTTGTAATCCTAGGCCGCCACTCGACCTACTCGGGGGCTGCGCCAGACAGGTCTTAGCCAAAATCCTAGGCCACCACTCGAGCGACTCGGGGGCTGCGCCATACAGGTCAAGTTACAAAAATCCTAAGTCGCCACCTGATAAAATCAGAGACTGCGGCATACAGGTCACACTTGAAAAACCCAGGCCGCTGCCTAGCATACTAGGCGACTGCGCCATACAGGTCGCAAATCAAATCAGGCACTCCCATTTCCGAGTAAACAGATCAACTCTCATAACTCGCAAGTACTTTAATCTGTTATCATACATAGGCACATTCGCCCTCTGTAGCTAACCCTGTACATCAGACGACAGCTACTCTAAACTGCAGGTTCAGCCTTCGGCGCATCAAGGGGGCCTACAAGGCGCTTGCTCAGGTCCTGAACCTGCCGGATAATCCGGCGCGCAGCCGCCAAGGTCTCGTCGAAGTCGTCGTCACCCGGCAGGCCTTCAAGCACCCTCTCAAGCGGGAGATGTGGCCGGTGCATCCGGACGTATGCCAGCGCCGCGTTCGCACCAGCCACGAGTTGGGCGTCGACGACCTCCTTCAGCCCTTCACCATCGCGGAACCTCTCCAGCAAGGCGGACAACCCGTTCGGCTGCGCATTGTGCGGGAAGTACACACGATTGATGTGCCAAAGTGTCTTCCGGCAGTTCTCCAGAAGAAAGGCAGCGCGCCATGTACGATCAAGCATGGTGGCAAGGACGCGCCCCCTCGACTGGTTCACCCAGAACTGGCGAGCTTCGTAGGAGTCGCCGGACGCCTCTCGGGTGACTCGCTCCTCAACGCGAGCCCGCTCGGCCTCCCAGTCGGGATTAACATCTGCGCACATAGAATGCAAGTCAGAACGAGAAGGGAAGCCAACAAGGACGACAGCCGCCAAAAGGATACATACCTTGCAGCTGCCGACTGATCAGGTCGATCTCCCCAAGCAAAAAATCCTCACGACGCGAGAACTCCGCCGTGGGATGCGACTGAGAACGATGCAGCAGCCGCTCCGTATTCTTCAAGGACGCCTCAAGCTCCACCACCTTGTTCTTCAGGTATGTGATTATCCGTTGATCATTTACACTGCGTGGAGGGGCCGGAGCCGCCCGACGACGGCGAGCACCCGAAGAAGAAGCCGCGCCACTCGGCTCGGCCACTGGAGAAGGTGGAGCATCATCGCGCGCATCACTCTGCCAGGGATACGCAGAGTCAATACAATCACGCGACTGCGAAGCGCAGATCAACTCAGAAGAAATAAAGACAACAAAATCAATATTGAAGACCAAAAGACCCGACACGGTAATATTCATTACAAGCATGAAGTTCAAAATACAGACCGCGGCGACTGCCGCATTCCTACAACTACGACTACTCTAAGGCCGCGGACTGCGACCGGGAACGGCCCTTCCGGGCGGCAGCCGCCTCGGTCGCCTTAGCAAGGGCCCTCTCAAAGAGTGCCACAAGCTGCGTGGCCAGCTGCGAGGCACGCTCCTTCACGCCACTCAGTGACGCGGTCCGGCCATCGGGTTTGCGAGGAAAACCACTGACGACCTTCTCGAAGTCACCTGGAACTTGGTGCCCTAACAGGAGCTGGAAGGTGAGCTCGGAGCCGCGTACCGTCTGCGACCGCGTGAAGTCGGCGATGGTGGTCGCGTCCTCAAACGGCGCAGCCAGGGCGTCCACGGTGGCCGGCGGCCGATCGCTCGGGAAGATGCTCAGATGCACCACGGTGAGGGCTCCAGTCGACTTCTGCAGCGCGGCTGTAGACTTCTTCAGCGCGTCTGAAGCATAGGCACAGACCCGGTCGAGGAAGCCAACAGCGGTCGCCAGGTCAACCGTGTCGCTTGACGCATCTTCTGGAGGAGCTCCACCGCAAGTCTCTGCGCAAAAAATTCAAATTCAGGATAAGAAAAAGAACAAAGACTCAGTAGGCGTCAAGCCAAAACTTACCCCCAAGTACACCGGCGAGTGAAAGGAGACGACCAACTTGAGTTTTCTCCTGGGCGACCCGCGCCAGCTCCCGCTCTCGAGACTTGTGAAGAGCCTTCTCAAGCTCATCAACCCGCCCAGTAGCCTGGTCCAGCGAGGCACGCAGTTGGTCCCTCTCTTTCTCCAGGCGAACATAAGCCGCGGCTGCGTCGAGCTGTTGGCGATAGTACGGCTGAAACAAAAGCAAGATGTCAATAAAGTTGCGGGCGACTATACTAGTCACCCACACCTTCGGGGGCTACTCCCATCGGGAGCGCTGATCGCGCACCCGATGAAAAACCAAGAACGCAAGAAAGAGCATGAAAGACTTACGTGGTCCAGGAGCTCAAGGTCCTCTGCAGTCGACGGAGGCACGCGGCTAGACGACGCAATGCCGGCAGTCTCAGCACGCACCTTCTCCACCACCACCGGCGTCCCCAACCCAGTCGAAGGGGCGGATGTGAGCTCCACATCCCGAAGGGGGGAGCTAACATTGTCAGAACGGTGGCTGCAGCAAAATCAAGAATACCTGTCAAACCAAAACGTCAAAACTGCAGAGTACAACTCGAAGGACACATTGCAAAGAAGCTCACCTGGGGGTGCCGGCGTCGTCGTAGCTCTCCAGGGAAGGCGAAGGCATCCGCGCGAACGAGCGTGGCGCTGCGGAGCTGACTGGAGGAACGTTCAGAGGTTCCTCCCAGCCACCCGAAGACCGCGCACCCGGAGACGTCGCGACGACCTCCTCCTCAGCAACGTCCACATCCCGGGCAGGTGACGACGCAGTGGCAGACTCGCCGCGACTCGGAAGCTTCCGCTTCTTCCGCGCGGGTTCCTCCACCTCGTCTTCCTCCTCCACCTCGTCGCGGGGAGAATGCGCGGAGGGAATCTCTTCGTCCTCGTCCTCCTCCTCGACAAACTTCGACTCATCGTCGGGTCCGTTCTCAGGGAGGGGAGGAAAGCTGATGAACAGAGCTCGACCCTGAAGCAAGTAGACACAAGTCGAATAAAAAAGAAAGGTAGACTCAAGTCGAACAAGGACAGAAAGAAAACAAGACAAAACTTACCTCAGGAACGGGGTTCGAGGCCCCGTAAGGAGAAATCGGGCACTTGACGTTGCACGTGTCCGCGGCTCGGAGGTTGGTGATGGACCTGACGCTGGCTTCCACCTCCTCATCATCCAGCGGCTTGGCGCTGACGCCTTCGGCGGCCCACATCGGGTGAGGCCGGGCGCTGAGCGGCTGCACCCGAAGACGGAAGAAGGTGGCCATCAGAAAGACACCACCCGCCTCGCGCCCAAGGGTCTGGGTCAGATCATGCAGCAGGCCCAGCAGGGGCCGCGTGGCCTCCTTCTCCACGGCGGACAGCGAGTGCGCCTAGGCGCCGGTCTTCCGCAGTCCGCGCCCGCTGTCGAACGCGTCCAGGCCGTCTTGGTTCGAATGGACGTAGAACCACCTCCGACGCCATCCTTGGACGGAGTCAGACTTCTTCATCTGAAAGTACGCGGTGTCACCGCGCACCTGGATTCCGAAGCCGCCCACTGGGAAGGTCAACCCGCTCTTCCCCACATTCTTGCGAACGAGGAAGAGCGACTTCCACAACGCCCAGTGGGGCGCGACACCCAAGAAGCACTCGCAGAGCACGATGAAGCCCGCGATGCTCAAGACGCCATTGGGGGTCAGATCGTGGATCTGAACCCCATAGGCATACAGGAGACCGCGCACGAAATCGTGCATGGGGAACCCGAAGCCTCGCGGAAGGAAGTCCGCGAAGCGAACACGTTCCCCATCGCGGGGAGTGGGGAAGACTTCCTTGCCAGGGACGCGTACCTGGACTTGGTCGGCAGGTGGCAGCAGACCCTGCGCGCGGAACAGCTCCACATCGGTCTTCTTCATCGAGGACCTCTGCCAGTCGCCTTCAGGTTTCTTCATCACCCCGGCGTCATCGGCGGCGGCGGAGGAGCCAGCGGCGCTCTTCGGCTTGCCCATTGCCAAGGTCGCAAGGTGTGTGGACGGATTGCTCGGAGCTCGGGATGGCGGCGGAAATGGTAGAGCGCAGGAGGAAAGGAAGCACGGAGCGATTGGAGAAGATGAAATCCCAAACGTCAAGACACAGTACTTATGCCTCGAAGATCAGCATCTCAACCGTCCATCGAACAAGGGCTCCGAGCGGGCACATCCAGCCGTCCACGTGTCGCACGGAGAAACCAACCGCCACCGCCCACTTCTTCCACTACGCACGAAAACCGAGGCGTCGTCATCACGCCGTGCAAATTTCGCGCCCACTTCGGAGACGTGACAACTGTGGACCGCGGTCAGCTCTGACAGCGGGGCCCACCACGTCACGTCCCATCGGGCGCAGAGCCGTGCAACAGATCGTCATCAATGACGTCAACAAGCCAACGGCTCCAAAATCAACTGAAGCCACTCGACAGAGTTGTTTGAGTGGTAAGCTTCACAGCTGAAATTAGCAAGGTAGGATCAGCCAATGATCCGAGCACCCGAAGAAACCATTCGAGTGGCAACGCAGTAAGCTCGAGCAGCCGAATCCATCCACAAGTAAGCCAAAACAGGCTGAGTAGAAGCAAGCTTCACAAGAATATGAAGGCAAAGTAATTCGACTGCACAGATTACTCCCATCGGGAGCGGCTGGTTCGACTGGAGAAATCGAGTTCAAGCTCAAGATCAAGCAATCCAACTGCGCGTCCAGGAGGAAGGAGTCCTTTGTCCGACTCTACGCTTCGACCAAGCACTCGGGGGCTACTGACGTGGGGCTGCCTTGCGGGTAGCCCACGATGATGCTACCTGGGCCGCGCCAAGGATGGAACGGCCCACAGGAGGCCCACTCGGGGTACCACGTATCCTAGTCCAACTCGGTTAGGTCTTGTAACCTGCCGTATCTGTACCAACCACCCGAGACCTGGCTACCTATAAAGCCAGGAGGGTTGCCCGTCCTAGAGGACACGCTCATAACCACTACGACAAACCCTAGCGAGATCGCAATCTCGCCATTGTAATCGCTACTCGCATCAATAACCAGACAAGCAGGAGTAGGGTGTTATCCTCCGGGAGCCTGAACCTGGGTAAAACCTCGCTTGTCAGCCGTCGTGATCACCTTGCACTCATCTCTCTCCCCATCAATCAACCCGGGGTGTACAACCCTGGGACTTGCCGAGTTAACACCTCGTCAGCTGCCAAGCCCAATCCCTTTCAGAAAGGACAGGTGAACCACATCAATGTGGAAGAAGTGTACGATGAACCTGATGATGTCATTGGTACGTTCTTGCTAAATTCATGCCCAACATTAGTTTTATTTGATACTGGAGCATCACATTCTTTCATTTCAAGAGCTTTTGTAAACAAACATGGGTTAGTAGTGGAAAATATAGGAAGCCCCATTAGAGTAAGCTCTCCGGGCGGAGAGATGCTAGTAACCTCTGGCTGTAGACAGTTGAGTCTGAAGATTGGAAAGCATCAGTTTCCTACGGACTTGATCATCCTGGAAACACAAGGCCTGGATGTTATCATAGGGATGGATTGGATGACCCGCTATGCAGGAATCATAGACTGCGCAAATAGAACCATCACTCTCACCACTCCAGAAGGCTCGAAGATCAACTTTAGATCAAAGTTTGAACTAAAGAAGGTTAGACTTAATTCTCTTAAGGGGGTTAGTCTCGGTGAGGTCCTTATAGTTAAGGAATACCCTGACGTGTTTCCGGAAGAACTACCAGGAATGCCACCCGATAGAGATGTAGAGTTCCTCATAGAACTAAAACCGGGGACATGACCAATTGCTAAAAGGCTCTACCCAATGGCAACTGATGAACTGAAAGAACTCAAGAAACAACTGGAAGAGTTTATGCAGAAAGGCTTTATCCGTCCAAGTTCATCACCCTGGGGAGCCCCGATTCTTTTTGTCAAGAAGAAGGATAGTACTCAGAGATTAGTCACTGACTACCGTGACATAAATGAGCATACAATCAAGAACAAGTATCCGCTACCCAAAATCAATGAACTGTTCGATCAACTAGAAGGGGTTGTCGTCTTCTCCAAGATCGATCTCAGATCAGGGTACTTTCAGATGAAAGTCAGAGAGATGGATAGACCCATGACTTCTTTCATTACAAGATATGGATCGTATGAGTAAACGGTAATGCCTTTTGGGTTAACCAATGCCCCAGCCTATTTCATGAATATGATGAATAAGGTGTTTATGGATTTTCTGGACAAGTTTGTTGTTGTCTTCATCGATGACATCTTAGTCTATTCCAAAAGTCACAAAGAACATGAAGAACATTTACGTCTGGTATTGCAAAGGCTCTGAGAGCATAAATTATATGCTAAGTTCAACAAGTGTGAATTCTGGTTAAAACAAGTAGGATTTCTAGGACACCTGGTGTCTAAAGATGGGATAGCAGTGGACCCTGAAAAAGTTGCTGCTGTGACAAATTGGGAATCGCCCAAAAATGTGGGAGAAATCTGCAGTTTTCTAGGACTGGCAGGGTACTACCGGAGATTCATTGAAAACTTCTCCAAGATTGCCAAGGCCTTGACTGAACTACTGAAGAAGGGAAAGAAATTTGAGTGGACGGAAGCTTGTGAGATCAGTTTTCAGGAATTAAAGAAGCGCTTGGTGTCGGCACCAGTATTATGCTTACCAGATCTAGAGAAAGACTTCCAGGTTTATTGCGACGCTTCATATCGCGGCCTAGGAAGCGTATTGATGCAAGAAGGCAAAGTGGTGTCTTACGCCTCAAGACAACTCAAAAATCATGAAGTAAACTACCCCACTCATGATTTAGAGTTAGCTTCTGTGGTGCATGCGCTAAAGATATGGAGGCCATATTTATGGGGAAAGAGATGTGAAGTTTTTACGGATCATAAAAGCCTCAAGTATTTATTTACTCAGAAGGAATTAAACATGCGTCAAAGGAGATGGTTAGAATTGATCAAAGACTATGATTTAAGTCTACAGTACCACCCAGGGAAAGCCAACGTGGTGGCTGATGCCTTGAGCCGTAAGACTTATGTAAACGGACTCACGGCAGGGGAGTTGCCGGAAGATCTTTGTAAGGGGTTTAAGGACCTTCGGTTAGAGGTGGTACCTGAAGGATTCATAGCATCCTTAGAAGTTCAACCTCTTCTACTTAACAAAATCAAGACAACTCAGTTAGAGGATAAAGCAGTAAAAGAAATCAAGAGGAACCTAAGAGAAGGTAAGGCCAGAGATTTTAGAGGAGATGAAGAAGGAACCGTGTGGTATAAAGAACGCATTTGTGTTCCTGACAATGCCGACCTCGGGAAGTTAATACTTCAAGAAGCTCATGAATCACCTTATTCCATACATCCGGGTAACACCAAGATGTATATGGATGTAAAGGAGAGGTATTGGTGGATCAACTTGAAACGGGATATTGCAGAATACATTGCAAAGTGTGACGTCTGCAGTCGTGTGAAAGCAGAACACCAAAAACCAGCAGGGTTGCTACAACCGTTACCAGTACCATACTGGAAATGGGAACAGATTGGTATGGATTTCATCACGGGTCTACCCAGGACTAAATCAGGGTATGATTCTATATGGGTTATAGTCGATCGGCTGACGAAAGTATCCCACTTTATACCCGTAAAGACTACTTACACTAGTGCCAAACTAGCTGACATCTACATGAAGAGGATTGTGTGTCTACATGGTGTTCCCAAGAAAATTGTGTCGGATAGGGGTACTCAGTTTACTTCCCATTTCTGGAATCATTTACATGAGTCTCTGGGAACTAGATTGGAGTTTAGTACAGCGTTTCATCCGTAGAGGGATGGACAGACAGAAAGAGTAAATCAGATCCTAGAAGATATGTTCAGAGCATGCGCTCTAGATTATAAGTCAAGCTGGGATGATAATCTTCCATATGCCGAGTTCTCTTACAACAACAGCTATCAAGCGAGCATAGAGATGTCACCATTTGAAGCCCTATATGGGAGAAAGTGCACCACCCCACTACTGTGGAGTGGCGTAGGGGAACGTAGTCTGTTCGGCACAGACATAATCAAGGAGGCCGAGGAAAAAGTCAGGTTGATTAAGGACCGTTTAAAGATAGCACAATCCAGACAGAAAAGTTATGCGGACTCCAAAAGGAGAGAAGTCACGTATGAAGTGGGAGACCGAGTCTATCTCCGAGTTTCACCTATGCGGGGAGTTAAAAGGTTTGGAATCAAAGGAAAGTTGGCACCTAGATTTATTGGACCCTTCAAGGTATTATCCCGCAAAGGAGAGGTCGCCTATGAATTGGAACTCCCGGAAGCACTTTCCGCGGTTCACAGTGTGTTTCATGTCAGCCAGCTAAAGAAATGTCACTCAGAAATGGCAGAAACACTGCTAAGAGATACAGTGCCACTAGAGGAAGTACAACTACAAAGTGATCTCAATTATGAAGAAAAACCAATAAAGATTTTGGAGACAGCAGAACGTGTCACCCGAACCAAGACCATCAAATTCTGTAAAGTACAGTGGAATCACCATTCAGAAGAGGAAGCAACTTGGGAAAGAGAAGATGACCTTAAAGAAGACCACCCTCACCTATTTGCTAGCCAATCCGAATCTCGAGGGTGAGATTCATCTTAAGGGGGTTAGGTTTGTAACATCCCAATTTTCAGAAAAATTTAAAACTTTTGCATCCATGCATCATCATCATTAAACATGTCATATGAATCACATAAAATTTGAATTTAGTTAATTAAATATACTTAAATTGACTCTATATCCTTTAAAAGTGTTATTTTGAAATTATAATAATTTTCCTTTTATTCTATTTTTATTTTAGACAAAAATAATGTCAAAAAGATCTATTTTTCATAAGCTTTTCAAATTATATTTTTATGAATTTTTCTGATAAGTTTTAATATAGTTTTGAATGTGTTTTATACTCAAAAGATTTAAAAACAGAAAATAATTTTCAAAAAGGAAAAATAGAATCGGGCCAGCCAGTGGGCCGAAGTCCACTAGCTATCTACCGCGCGCGCGACGCAATCCAGCCCGCCAGCAGCCCGTCCCCGCCCGCGCGCGCGCACTCACTCGCTGACGGGTGGGCCCCACCTGCCATCCCTCCCGCTGCAACGGCTCGCCCCAAATCACGCCCATGACCTAGCCGAGAAACAGCCGAATCAATTCGATTGATTCCCAGCGATTTACTCACTCATTTACGTCGCCGATTCTTGCTATAAGATCCCCTCGATCCCCTCTCTCTTTTGCCCCAAGCACCACCTCCCGAGAGCCACCAGGCCGCCCACGAGCACCCCCGGAGCTCCGCCGTTGCCGACGGCTAGTTCAACGAACTCCGGTGAGCTGCGACCTCCTCGCGCCCTCTCTTCACTCCCAATCGTTTCATTTTATCTTTGCGCACCGTGGTGACAAGGTCTCGGGTGTTCTTTCACAGCCAAACTCCGTGTCCGTGCTCACCGACGAGAACCTCCGCCGTGCGCCTCTCCGGCGAGCAACCAGAGGAGGCAGGAAGAGCTACGACCTCCACCACTTCGCCAACAACGTCGCCTCGACGCCCTCTACCCGTAGGTATGACCCACAAGCCTCGGAACGCAGTAGAACGTGTGATGCCGTGCGTGTCGCCGCCGCACGCGCCTTTCCGGCGAGTTTCTCCGGCGACCTAGCGCCGCCCGTTGTTGGTCAACGCGTGTAGACCGTACGATCTCGATCCTACGGTTAGGATTAGATCTTTTTAAATGAAACAGTACGGTTGATCTGGACCGCCAGATCCAGATCTGACGGCCCAGATCAAATCACTTAAACACGTCAGCATGCCCAGTCAGCGCACAGTCAGCGCCCAGTCAGCGCTGACGTGTAATTTCTTTTTTTTCATTTTATTTAATTTGGCAGTTTTGCAGAAAACACCCTGCATACTGTTTTTATCACTACTTTTTATCTGTTTATCCAAATTTAAATATTTTTATATATTTGAGATCCTTGGAACCAGTAGAACACTTTGGCATCATTTGTTTTCTGTTTTGACACACACAAAATTTTCAAATATCTTTGAGAGTAGTTTAAGTGTTTTTGACATAACTTTAGTTAGAAAATTTATTTTTGAGTAAATCAAATTGCTAACAACTTGTTTAGAAGCCCTCTACCCAAATGTCATTTTTACAAAATTTAATTCTGAAATTTTATTTAAGTGAACTAAAGTCCTTGTCATTAACCCTTTACTCATGATTAAATAATAGAAACAAATCAAAAATTTATTCATGCATATATTTGGAAATAAATTGTTGCATCTCATCTCATGCATAGCATATATCTTCTTAGTGTGAACCTTTGCTTGTGTGTTTATGTGTGGCTGTTTATTTCTTTGTTAGACTATTCGGAGGGAAACGAGAATTTTTGCAACTGTAACTGCTGCACTCCCGATTGCCAAGGCAAGTGGCACACCCCCATAAAAGTCCTATTATTTCTATGCATGAGTAGAGTATTTTCTATAAGCATGTGTAGGATAGCATTGCTATGCAAGCCATGATAGACCTCTTTATTCCTGTGTCTAGGTTCCTATGAAATTACTTAGTAGAATAGTGATGCTATGCAAAAACTATTTTGATGAAAAAGATAAGTCTACTAAGTTTTAATCAAACACCTGGGTGGAAATTGGTTGCTTGGCTGTATGAGTTGAGTGTTGTTCCCAGGGGTTTTACCTGTGGAATATTCACTTGTGGAAGGCCACCCAGGAGCAAAGAAATCTGAAGAACTCCAAGTGAAGATTGCTTCTCGTGCAGCCATTGCCAATATGGGCTCTGGCTTGATCAACTAAGCTGCATGGACTCTCCCCGGCCTGACAGGTGGTGGTAGAGGATTTGTAGGTGGAGCGCGTCAGGCCAGAGTGGGAGGGGAAATGTTTCTGAAAGATCTCGTCTCATTCTTCTCCTTTCCTTATCACAGATGGTGTGTAAAGGGTAAATTGGTTGGAATGGGTACAATGGTGAACGTGCACAACCTCTGCAGAGTTAAAATCTAAGTACTTAGCCGTGTCCCCGGAAACGGACAATTGAGCAGCTGAACGAGGATGTCAACGGAGGATTCCACCATTCCAACTTCTAAATAAAAACTTGATGGGTGAACAAGGGTAGAATGAGACAGTGGATTTCTTGTCACGTACGTCTCGATTAGAAGAAAAGTGTTTTCAAAAAGTTAGGGAAAAACTTTCTTTCTGCAAAATAGCCTTGAGCTCCACCAGCCAAATAAGCATATAGGTCATAGAGTTATTCCTTTAAGTGTCCACCATAGTGTCACTTGCCAGTTCCATTTTAATGGTTCTGACCCACGTTGTTGCAATATATATCTTATTGCAGACTGTCCTGATGATGAGTGAAAGTTTTACTAAGGGTTTCGAGTCTTCAACCAACATGCTCGCCTGTGGCACATGATGATGTTTGGGGACCCCACGAAGAATAATTTTTCCGTTGTTTACTCTGTTTACTGCTAGCTTTATGCTATACAAATTTGTAATGAATATTTTCTAAGTCTGGATCAGCGTTGTAATAAATTGATACTTTGTTGTGATATTACATCGTAACTGTGTGTGCAAACGATTCGATCCAGGGATTTGCACTATACACAGGTATCTACCATATTTTAGGTGCAGGTACACTACAGAAATCTCCGGCCCTAGGCCAGAAATCTCCGGCCTGAGCTGCTGTAACGGCTAGATTTGTGGGAGGGGTATAAATACCCCTCCCCTTCTTCTTCCTTGAGTGAGCACGACTTTCCCCTCTCTCTCTTGCCATTGTTGACCTTGGGAAAGCTTGCCCCCTCTCAAATCCTCCCATGATTCTTGCATATCTTTGAGGGAAAAGTGAGAGGAGATCTAGATCTACAATTCTCCCAATCCATCTCTCCTCTAAGTGAGGGGAACATAGTGGCTCTAGATCTTTGAGTTCCTTTGTGGTTCTCCCCCTTTGTTCTTGCTCTCTCTTATCCCCCCATTAGCATTAGTTGCTTGTGGTGGGATTTGGGAGTGTAGGATTTGTCTCCTTTGTGGTTTCTTGGTTCTTCCTCTCTTATTCCACCATAAGAATTTGTTGCTTTGTTGGAATTTGAGAGTGAAAGACTTGAGCACTTTGTGTGTGTTCTTGCCATTGCATCTTGCATCGGTTTGAGCCCTCCACGAGGATTCGTGGTGGTGAAATTCGTGAGCTTGTTACTCTTGGGTCTTGGAGCCTAGACGCCTTAGTGGCCGCCTTTGTGGCATAGGACCTTTTGTGGTCAAGGCCTTTGTGGCTAGTTGGGACCTTCGTGGTCAAGACCTCTTGTGGTCATTTCGGAGCCCCCAATTCGGTTGTGGGTGTGTGAAGGGGATCGTGTGCAGAAAACAAAAAATTTCCTAGCAACGATATCCTTAAACTAGCCAAGATCTACACTATGCAGATATAGAAGTACGGCGGAGATCGGAATACATACCCTCGTAGACCGAATAGCGGGGATTACGCTCCCGCACAAGCGTTGACGATGAAGACACCGTAGCCGACATCTAGGTCGCGGAGAACTCGGCGCGACGAAGACGACGAAGATGACCCCGAGGTCGGGTGGAGGAAGTAGGCCTCCGAGTACCGCTAGCGCAGCACCTCGCAGGGCGTCACACACATACGGTGGCGACGACGGCCTCCGAAGCTCCAGTCCAGGACGAGCAGCGGAAGACTTGGACCGGAACACCAGCAGCGCGGCAGCGGGCTATGGTGGAAGAGATCCCCCTCCTCTACTCGGCGCGGCTCCGACAAGGGAACCACGAGATCGAGAGAGAAATTGGGAATTAATTGGTGAATTAAAAGGCCAGGGGTGCCCCTTCTTATATAGGCTCCCAGGGGGAGCCAACCTTGCCAGCCAGGCAATGTGGGACTAACCCCCATTGCCTGGTGCGGCTGCACATGGTGCGCCGGCCCCTGGTGGGCCCCTTTTGGCCCACCTAGGTTGGCCCCATGGCTCCCACCGAATTCCCCTAGGGAATTTTCCCCCTCTTGGGCCTTCTTTCGACCAGAAGGCCCATTTAGGGAAATCAGCCTAAATAAATCCGAAAATAAATATATAAAATCATATTTGCATATTAATTACACTAATTAATATCAAACATAATATATATAATTTTTCCTAGCTCCGAAAACTCTTTCGGCGCTGCCCGATCTCCATCAGACCCCTCCCGGGACGCTCCCGGTGATCTCTTTCCTTTCCGGTTGTCTTGTCGAAACCACTTAAGTGTGTTACCCTAGCGGTTCGATATAATAACAGGTACGATCAAGACTCCTCTATGATCAACGACTAACTCGTAGGCCTGGACCCCATGAATTAATCCCTGTGATATAACGAATGACTTTCATCTATCAAACCTGGACGTATAGTCTTAAACCCTTTGTCATGGCGATACTTAGCGTGTCCGAGCATCATTCTCAGATATCTCCATACCTAGCATGATCTCGTTACCGACATCGCTATCTTCTACTCGTCTATGATATTATGTCAGCTGGTGACCTAGTCACATGTTTGCAAACTCATTTGACATAATCTCACCGAGTGGGCCCTAGAGTATCTATCCGGCTATGCGGTCTGACAAATCCCGCTGTTGACCCCTCGTCTCAACTACCCCCTTCCGATACCCAAAAGTATCACCGTTATTGTCACACTAGATAAGATGCGACGTTTGGTGCGATCAAAGTATCTTTCAGGGATAACAATAAGAGTTGATATCACGGTCTTAAGGCGTAATGACTATGTCCTATAAATACTGGGTATGTCCATCACATCGTTACTCCTTACGATATGACTTCCATTGCCGACCGGCGCCATGCCCTATGATCGGGAAATCTCGATCATCAATCGCGCAACGAAACTAGTCTTAGTAGAGGCTACTAGGGACCTGGTTGTTTATCTACCACACCTGTATTAATGTTTCCGCTTAATACAGTTATAGCATGGTGTAAAACATATAATGAACGATTGGGATATTGCCAATAAACTATGTTTATTAAGTGCCTCTAGGGCATATTCCCTTCAGTGTGTGCCCCAAGGTTGTTGTACGGGATTGTTCTCTGCCCCAAAGGAGTTCATAATGGAAGGTGGACTCGGACCTTTGTGGTCGAGTTCATTTGTGGAGTTCATAATGGAAGGTGGACTCGGACTCGGACCTTTGTGGTCGAGTTCATCGGAGAAAAAGGTGAGGCATTTGTGGCGTTGAGCAAACCTATTGTGGTTGCTCACACCTCTCCATCGAGACGTACACCTTTTGTGGTGGAACTCGGGAATACATCATCGTCTCCGCGTGCCTCGGTTATCCCTATACCCGAGCTCTTTGCTTATGCACTTTACTTTATGATAGCCATCGTGCTTGAAGTCCTTTACCTTGCTATCCCCTTGTTGTTTGTCTTGCATAGCTTAAGTTGTTGGTGCACATAGGTGAACCTAGTATATTTAGGTTGTGTCATTGATAAGTTAAACACTAAGTTTTATTCCGCATTTATCAAGCCTAATTGTAAAAAGTGCTCCTCGCCTATTCACCCCCCCCCCTCTAGGCGACGTCTTTCCTTTCAATTGGTATCAGAGCCCAGGTTATCTCATAATTAGGCTTTACCGCCTAGAGATAAAGATGTCGTTTAGAGTGTTAGTGCACAATCCCACTTATATATTCGATGGCACTAATTATGATGTTTGGAAAATTCGCATTCTTAATCTTTTTAGAGACATGGGTTCAAATTTAGAGAGTATTGTAGATATGGGTTTTTCTCCTCCAAAGGATTCACAAGAGTTATCTTTAGAGGATGAGAAAAACTCTTATCTCGATACTCTAGCATCTAATGGTCTTATATGTGCTTTGAGCGATGTAGTCCTTGCGTCGATCATGCCTTTTCGGAGCGCTCATGAATTATGGACAAAACTTCAAGATATATATGAGGTGTCCAACATTTCCAAGGATGATTGTCCTCCTTCCACATCCGGTCATGATGAGCTCACGACTTCCTCCACTTCACCTACATGTGGTTTGCCACAAGGTAATGATATGGTGAGTGGTGATGGAAATTGCAATCTTGATGGTGAATCCACTATTGACTATACTTCGCACCTATCTTATTGCAATGCTCTATCTTTGGACTTAAACACCTCTAGCACTACAAATTTCATACATGCTAGTGTTGATAGTCCTTGCATATCATGTAGTAGTTGCTTAACTAAATCTCATGATGATATGCTTTCCTTGTCTTGTTGCTATGATCAAAATGTTTCTATTTCCTCTAGTACTTGTTTGGCTAACAATGTAGAGGAATCCCAACAATTGTTGGAACAAGACTTGGACCTCAATGGTGCTTCAAGCTTCTCTTCATCGTCTTCATCCACTACTCACATTTGCCTAATGGCTAAGGAGTATAAGGTATCTCCTACCGTGCACTCCAATATATCTCATGATGATGATGATCTAATTAAGGAGAAGTTTGATATTGTCTCTCATGCTCTCTTAAATAATAAAAATGCTCATGAGAACTTCTTAGAAATCATGTCTACCCTTTTTGAGCTCAGGGAGACCTTTGAGTCCATGGAAACCTGTTGCCATGAAGGGTGGGGTCTTGCTCGTGATTCCGCGGGTGAGGTCCACAATCTTGAGAATGCTCTTGAGGAAGAGCAAGAAACTCGGGTTGCTCTCGAGGAGAGATTAGAATCTAGTGAGGAGTTAAATAATTTAGTAATTGCTAAACTCACTAAAGAACTTGACCATGCTATTGCTAAATTTAATGTGCTTAGTAAAGAGAATGCTAAGCTAAATAATGAGCTTGTCATGTTGTCTCCTTCCACTTCTAATGATAATGATGCTTGTGCTACTAACTCCACTTTGTGTGAAGCATCTATTTTGAAGGAGAATGTTGAGCTAAGGGCTCAACTTTATTTGCTAACTAGTAAGTATGGGAAGTTGGAAGAAACTCATGCAAAGCTTTTTAGCTCTAATGAGGATCTTCTAGCATCCTATGCTAGGCTAAAGTTAACTCATGAGGCGGTCACTACGAAGGTAACATCTTGTGAGCCTCGTGTGGTCACTAGCACAAACTCTACTTCTAATGCTTTATTACCATGTGCTAGTTCTACTAACTCATCCACTCATAAAATTGCTACATCTTGTGATGAATTACTTTCCTTGCCTTGTTGCTCTAACAATGTAGCTACTACTTCCTCTAGTACTTGTGTTGAAACTTACCATGTAGAGGAACTTAAAGAGCTCAAGGCACAAGTCACTTCTTTGAAGAAAGACTTGAAGAAGTGTCATGAAGGAAAGTCCACCCTCGACAACATGTTGAGAGTGCAACAACTTCCTCATGATAAGAGTGGACTTGGATTCAACTCCAATAACAAGAACAAGTTCAATGTCAAGAAGAAGCACAAGATCATCAAGAATAAGGGCCAAGAATAAGTTATTGATTCGGCCAAGATTGTGTGCTTCAAGTGCAAGGTTGAAGGGCACCATGTTAGATCTTGCCCTTTGAAGAAGAAGCCTCTTAGTGAGAAGCAACAAGGGAAGCAACCTCAAGTTCAAACTCAAGCTTCCCAAGTTGAAGAACTTCCCCTTCCCAAGAAGAAAGGTAAAAATCGACTTTGCTACAAATGTCGTGGGAAGGATCACTATGCTTCTTCATGCACTCATGGTAACTTATCCAACCCCACTACAATTGATAATGTTCATTCTCTCCGGAAGGATAAGGTTGGCAATGTGTTTGCCCAAGTTATTGGTACTCAAAGTGGTGTCAAGAAAAGAACCATTTGGGTTGCCAAGCCTATTGTGACTAACCTCTTAGGACCCAACTTGGTTGGGGACCAACAAGCTAAAACTTGATCAATAGGTGTAAGTGGAGGACATTGGAGACTTGACTACATCATGAAGAATTAAGGGATCTTCATCATTCATATTCTCTCAAGTCAAGTCAATTGGATTATATTGTCTTAGAATATATCCAATGCTCCTCCTTGCGGTAACTTGTATTTAATTCATATGTACTCATTGAAAGTTACTATGCACCCTTTCATGTGTTTGGTTTTGTACCTTACAAGTGTTTATATGTGTTGTGCACTCTACTTACTTATGTTGAGTAATCAAGCTTGTGTATGTTGGTTTGCACACCATGTATGTTTTGTGCCTTTTTGCCTATGTGCTTTCATCTTAATTGGCTCTTATAAGGATATTAATGGACTATCCCATTTTGGGGGAGTGATGTGCTTTTTGGTAACACACTATCCTAAAATGTGTATTCATGAGGACTACCACTTAGTGGTGATATATCAATGTTATCTACTCTCTTTGTGGTATGTCTTACTCATGAGAAATTCAAATTCTAATGTCCATTAATCATCTCTTCGATTTCTTTTGCCTCTTGTTAAAAAGAATGGCTTATCACATTATGGGGGAGTAATAAGCTATGTGCATATTACAAGCCTAGAAAATGTGAACATGTGAGGTAGTGTCACCTAGAGTTGATATTGTTGATTATCTTGTTCCTAGGTGGCATGGTACTCAAACAAGTTCCATTTTTGCTTAAATTCTTTTTGTTCACCCATCTTTTGGTATCTTATTTGTGAGAGAGTTTCTTGATGCTTAGTATGATCATCGATTATTTGAAGCCATCAAGAATCTCTAGATAAGCATGGTTTTCAATTCTTTTATTTTGCCACATGCTTATGTTTTGTGAATATGATCTTGAATACATATATGTCTTGTACCACCGAGAAATGTCTCCATACAATCATTGTCTTTGACAAGTGATAATTATATTTGTGGTAAATGTATTGATCATATTTACATTGGCTTTTGTTCATAAATTGTCTTATTCTATCGCCAAGTTTGTTTTGGTCTAACCACCCTTTTGTCATCCTTGCTTCATTTGGATCTTTTTTTTGCTCTACTCATTTTGTGTTGTGCTTTCTTTTGTTAGGACAAGAAAGGATCCCATTGTTGTACATTTACATTCGAAGAATAAATTCTAAGTAATGCACCATCCTTGGGGGAGCTATCCTACATTGAGTAGAACATCATCCTTTTAATTGTTATCGGGTCTTAGTGCTTCTCTTGAACTTTGTGCTCAAAAAGATATATGGAGGGTAATGATCCCACTAATGTGCATTTTGTATTTACATAGAAGATCTCAAATAATGCACTAATCATGGGGAAGCTACTCTATACTCTTTAGAACACTATTTTTTATATTGGTTTGGTATCTTATTGCTCTTCTTGAACATAATTAATGCTTTAACAATATATATGGAGAGTTATGATCTCATTTGTGTGCATTTTGTATTCAAATACAAGATCATAAGTAATGCACTAATCTTGGGGGAGCAATCCTTTACGTTATTGAATATTAGTTATCTTCAATTGGTATTTGATCCCGATGACATGTCTCTTTGAAAGACAAACATTTTTCATCTTGGTAATTTGTGCCATAATGAAAATTGTAGAGGGCTTGGTCTATTTGTTTGAACCTTACTCCTCTTTGTGGAGTTGGCTATCTCATCCCACGGTTCTTAGTGTACCTTCTTGGATGAGATGAAACCCTCGAGCATGTTTGCTTGTTTTATTTCTTTTGCTCAATGGTTTAGCCTTGACCTTGTTTTCATTTGACATATTTTCTTATTGGTTTCTCCAATCATGTGTTGGTTTGAGTCTTTGATACAATGAGGACAAATCCTTTTCTTGCCACACTGTTGTGTAGCTTCTTGATTTAATTGGTGTTTTGTCCAAATTGTATCTCGTTTGGTTCTTGAAAGTTTTGTGCATGCATATTTACTATATACATCTTTTGTCATGCTTTCTTTCCTTGTTCCAATATATATTATAAACTCCACCAAATCCTAAATGGCTAAGATGTGCTTGAAACTCAATTTCATATCAATAGGCACATATTTATGTGGAGTTTGTCCTATGTATTGTAGTTGCTCTAACTACTTTGGACCCAATGAGTTTGGGTACCACTCTGTACTTAAATTTGTTTTAGGTACATTGGAGATGCATTGGAAGCTTGTCTCGATTACAAGGAGAAAATCATCATCATGTGCCTTTTGAGCCAAGCTTGGATGATCATGAGCACCTACCGTCTACTTCTTCAATGCAATCTCGGTAACAAGTATCTATCTCATGCATACTCTCCTAGCCCTCAACCTTGTGTAGGTTGTTTCTTGGCATGAGTCTCTCGAGTTGCTTTTGATATGGTTTTTGCAAAGTTCCCTTCAAATCGTCTTTATTGCAAATATGAGCAAGTCGGGATGATTACATAGTAAAGGGAACATACTTGATCGTGTTCATGATTCATCAATTCCAACTATGTTAATCTAGCAATTCTTCTTATTTTGTCTCATTTGCAATATGGATGAATTTTCAAAATCATTTGCCGCTTGAGAGAGTGTTTACCATTCTCAAAGCATCTCAACTATCACTTATTATTTTGGATATTTGAGATACTTTGAAGAGTGTGTGTTGGAAGTCTTCCAAGCGTTGTGCTATGGGTGTAGGCAAAATTCTTATTGGTTTATTAAGACTTCCAAGTGAATATCATGTTCTTTATCTATTACCTATTTTGTGTGTGCATGTTTCCTTGTGGACTTAGTGCCTACTTAGAAACTTATATACATGAGATTAGGTACATCTTTAATTGATATTCAAAATCTTTATTGATCACCTTTATTGCTCTCTTGATCCTTTTGTGATCTCTAAAAGGCACAAGCTTTGCTTTTGATTTGGTTTCCTCTTGCCTCTTAATAAGCTTGTGAATCTATTTGATGTGTTTTCGTTGGTGTGCTTGTATGCTAAATACATGTTATGCACTATATGCCACATACCTTGAAAGACTATGGGAATGCCTAGGCTCATCCTTCTTAGTCTCCTAACATGTGTTTCCATATTACATCCATCCTTTCTCGTTTGAGCAAGTCTTTAGTTGTCTCGTTTCTTTTCGTTTGCTCACCATTTGTTTGTTGCAAAGTGCATTCTTTCTTTTTCCGTCTATGCACTCTTGCACTTATTGTTCGAATTAATCTAGGAAGGAACGAGGATTCCATGTTGCGCAACCTTTATTGAATTACAAATTCTTCATTGTGCATGTACCTTGGGGAGTTCCATCTTGATTCATTTGAACACTTGATTGCTTTTATCATAACATCTTCTTGTGTCCAATTGGTTTTCGGATCCTTTGATTGCATCTTTCGTGTTGCAATTGGTATCTTTTTTTATTGATATCTTTTCTTTTGAATTTCTTGAATCCTCAATATAATTTGATCCCCTCCATGTATTCGTTATTGGATATATGCATTTGATTTCACTCATATCATGAGAAATGCATAATTTATGGGAAGCTCTTATTATATTGGCCTTCTAGATTTTTCTCCCATTCCGGCAATGGATGCCAATGGGGGAGAGATTTAGAGGGTTTTAAGGGATTTAGTTCTTTTCTCTTGCAACCTTGCTTTTCTTAGTGTGTTGCATGGTTGTTTTTAATTCCTTATATAAACCCTCGTAAAAGGGATTGTCATCAATTATGAAAATGGGGGAGATTGAAAGGGCATGTGCCCTCATGTATGGTTTTGGTAATTAATGACAATCCCTAAGGACTAATGTGTGTTTTGAGCATATTGCAAGTATGGCTTGAAGTTGTCAAGGCATCACCTATATGAAAAAAGATGGTATCTTCCATGGGCTTGCAACAAGAAGATCCATTAATTTATCTCATGGAGGATGATGTCATGTCATGATCGTCATCATGGTTGACAAGTGCAAGACCAAGGGAAGCATGTCGGAGACATGAAGACGAAGCTAAGCGAGACTCTCCCATAATGGAGTATGAGGGAGTATATGGAGGAGTCTTCATGAAGCATGTGCTAGCAAGCGCAATCAAGAAAGGTGGTCCACTTGAAGAGATAAAGATCGTCATCATCTAGCTCAAGTGGAATGCTCAAGGCAAAGGTATGATCTTGATAGGGCTATAGGATAGATAGGCGTACTATCAAGAGGGGCTCTCGAGTGAGTAACTTGATCGAATCTTTATGGAGAGCTCAAACCTTTGCATACTTAGCATATCATCTTTCTTGTTTCTTATTTGTCTCTTCTCCTTGTGAGGTTTTGGAGCTTGTTGTGATCTTCATAACAAGCTCAAGTTCATCAAAAACAAAGTTCGTTTGAAAAGCTTCTTGGTTTTTGATGTTGAGGTTTTACCGGTTGTTCCTTTTTCGAGAGGTTTTATGTTTCCCCATTTGGTTTTAACCTCCCATCTTGGACTATGATGTTTCTCTTCATTATCTTGTAGAGTTCTTCGTTGTGATTGCAACGAGCCAAAAATCATCGAAAATGGAGTTCGGATGGTCAAGATATTGTCGTTTTCGTGTTGGTATTTTTGCAGTTTTCGGGTGCTCGGAAATCTCCGAACCAGGCTCGGAGATTTCCGAATCGGGCGGATTTCAGTACTGATGTCGCCCAGAAAACTTTGGAGATCTTTCCGGAAATCTCCGGGGGTCGGAAATCTCCGGCCTGAGCTGCTGTAACGGCTAGATTTGTGGGAGGGGTATAAATACCCCTCTCCTTCTTCTTCCTTGAGTGAGCACGACTTTCCCCTCTCTCTCTTGCCATTGTTGACTTTGGGAAAGCTTGCCCCCTCTCAAATCCTCCCATGATTCTTGCATATCTTTGAGGGAAAAGTGAGAGGAGATCAAGATCTACAATTCTACCAATCCATCTCTCCTCTAAGTGAGGGGAACATAGTGGATCTAGATCTTTGAGTTCCTTTATGGTTCTCCCCCTTCGTTCTTGCTCTCCCTTATCCCCCCATTAGCATTAGTTGCTTGTGGTGGGATTTGGGAGTGTAGGATTTGTCTCCTTTGTGGTTTCTTGGTTCTTCCTCTCTTATTCCACCATAAGCATTTGTTGCTTTGTTGGAATTTGAGAGTGAAAGACTTGAGCACTTTATGTGTTCTTGCCATTGCATCTTGCATCGGTTTGAACCCTCCACGAGGATTCGTGGTGGTGAAATTCGTGAGCTTGTCACTCTTGGGTCTTGGACCCTAGACGCCTTAGTGGCCGCCTTTGTGGCACATGACCTTTTGTGATCAAGGCCTTTGTGCCTAGTTGGGACCTTCGTGGTCAAGACCTCTTGTGGTCATTTGGGAGCCCCAATTCGGTTGTGGGTGTGTGCCCCAAGGTTGTTGTTGTAACATCCCAAATTTTACAAAAATTTAAAACTTTGCATTCAAGCATCATTCATCATTAGGCATAAAACTACATCACAAAAATATTAAATAAAACTTCAAATTTTAAATTGAATAAACTATAATTCCCTAAAGTGTTTACTTAAAACTCCTTAAATAAATAAAATATTATCAATTTATTTATGGGTAAGTATAATGTCAAAAAGTCCCATTTTTAATAACCTTTCCAAAACATATTTTTATGAATTTTTCTGAAATATTTTGAATAGGTTAAAAAATCATATTTGAAATCAGTGTTTAAAAACAGGAAATATTCTTTTAAAAAGAAAAGGAAATCGGGCCGGCCCGTTGGCTATCTGCCGCGCGCGCGTAGCCTATCAGCCCGTCAACGGCCCAGCGCCCCGCGCTCTCGCTCGCAGTCGCTGACAGGTGGGACCCACCTGTCATCACCCCCGCGGAAACGTTCGTCCCCAAATCACGCCCCCGACCCCGACCGAAAACGCCGATTTGATTCGTACGATTATGGACGATTTACTGCTCCATTTATCTCGCATCCTCTCCCTACTAATAGCCCTCCTCGCTCTCGTCCGATTGCCCCAAACCACACCTCCCGAGAGCCCCTAGGCTGCCCGCTCGAGCTCACGCAATCCCGCCGTCGCCGTCGGTAAGAACTCCGTCGCCCGAGCAACTCCGGCCACCTCGGACCTCCTCTCCACTTCCCTTTGCTCCCTGTGAACCGTGCGCATCGATTTGACACGGTGGAGCGTGTGTTTTTGCAGCGAAACCCCGCCTCCGTCCATGACCGAGAGGAACCGTCGTCGTGCGCAACTCCGGCGAGCTCTTCCGAGGAGACGAGGACGCACCGGTCATCGCCATCGCGCCATCGCCCTCCCCTCGACGTCGCGCATCCCCTGGTGAGCTCCGTTTCCTCCTAGCACCGTAGAACGCCTCGGGCGCAAACGCCGGCCATGGCTCCGCCGCGCCCCGCGCGTCTCCGGCGACTGCGCCGCCCGTTTTTGGTCAACGGATCGTGGACCGTTAGATCTAGATCCAATGGATCTAGATCGATTAGATCTCGCGCGTCCATTTTTAATTAGATCGGACGGCTCTCGCAGCCGATCCGCGTCGAAGCGGTACCGACCAATAGGATCGCGCCACATAGCCCCTGTTAATTCTTTTTCGCAGGAATTTTTATAAATAAAACAGAAAATATGCAAAACTTAGAAAATTCATAACTTGTGATCTACAAGTTCAAATTTGATAAACTTTATATCCACGGATAGCTCTGCTCATGTAGTTTATGTCTACATCATTTGTTTTTCCCTTTGACAAATTATAATTTGTATAATTATCAGAGGAGTATTTCGGCGATTAAAATTATAACTTAAATAATAAAAATGATTTAGAAATAAATGTAATTGTTTTAGGATTGTATTATTTCCCTCTGTCCAGCAATATTAATAAATGTCCAAATTGAAGATGTCATAAAAACAATAAAAGTTGTAATTATAGAAATCAAAGTTTTACTATATTATTTTAAAATTATTTAACTGATAAATAAAATAAGAAATACCTAAAAATTATATTTCATTTATTAATGACAGAAAATAAGAAGTATTAATAAGTGTGTCCTATTATCATAGCATATCATTCATGCATACATGATTTTGTTTAGTGTTGTGATGGTATTGTGTTGGTATTTATTTTATTCGTTGTTTGTGCTAGATTGTGAAGAAGAGGAAGGAATTGCTTGTGATTGTTATTTTTGCTGTGCTTGTTCCTCCCGTTACCAAGGCAAGTGACATTCATACAATATCCCATATTTTCTATATGCATAAGTAGTATATTTTGAGTAGTGTGCATGATAGGGTTTTTTGATTTATTTTATAATGCTAAGTTAGTTTGTATTTTACAAATATCCTAGTAGTGTGTAGCCACCCTTTTCCTAAGCAGCCATGAAAAGATTTTATTAGTTGCTTAGCCATGCTATAAAAATGTTTACCATGTTATGGAAATGTTTCTAAGTGTTAAAATCTAAAATATACATCTGGGTGGAATTGGTTGTTATGGTTTATGTTGAGTGGCTTTTGGGACTATGCTTGTGGTTCTCATCGCCTAGGATGAATGTCTATTCTACTTAGGGCCACGAGTATGGTGGTTGTTACCCAGAAGTACACTTGTGGATGGCCACCCAGGAACGAAGAGATTACTAAGTCCCTCCAAGTTTAGAATCTTCCCGTGCAGCCTTTTGACAATGGGCTCTGTCTAGAATGATTAAGTTGTGGGAGTGCAACCTGTCAGCTTGACAAGCAGATGTAGAGATGATAGGTGGAACGGGTCTTGCTAGTATGGTTGCATTCTTCTTCTGAAAGTTCTTGTCTCAATTCTCTCCTTTCCATAATACACTCCGCGTGTATAGGATTTCTCGGACAAATTGAGTCTAAAGGTGAAAGTGCACAACCTCTGTAGAGTCGACAATCTGAGTTCTCAGCCGTGTCCCCGGAAATGGACTACTTCGAGCAACTGGACAAGGATGGGCAGAAGAATCTCAACACTGTTTTCATAAAGTAAAATTTGACTAAGGAAAGAATTGTTGGTGCACTTGGGCTTTATCCCTCGGTGCCAAGTCTTCGAGAAATAAAAGTGTTTTACAAAATGATAGGAGAAAACTTGCTTTCTGCAAATAGCCTTCAACCCCACCAAGCCAAATATGCATATAGATGTTAGGCTTGCCAGTATATATCCACCATAGTCACTTGCCAATACATCATTGTAATGACCTCCTTCGGGGGCTGCATATTCCAATGTGCAGGTAATTCTGATGCTGAATGATTTTGGCTCGAGTCTACACCCAACATGACTGCCTGTGGCGCATGCTTGAAGATGAGGCTCATTGTTATTTCGCTTTCGCTGTGAACTTTGAACTTTAGCTAGCCTTCATGGCTATGCAAATTGTAATAAAGCCATATTTGGCTATTATTTTGGATCTCCTTGTAGCAATTTTAATACTTATGCAATGGTACTTTATATTTTGTACTGTGGTGCTGGCAGTGATCCAGGGACTAGCACATAACACAGGTGTTCCAACTTTATTAAAAGTTCGGGTGCTACAAAATGGTATCAGAGCAAAGTGTTGCATGTAGGTTCGAGCCCCTAGGATTGGTTAAGCCCTTTTTGGTCATAATGTTACCATCTTTGAAGTATGTTGGATTCTAACGGCATGGTGGGATGAAGCGGCCCGGGACAAACTTTACATGTCCACGTACATGAGACCTGTTCCACAATATAAGTGGCTGGCCGGGTGTCTGTCTCTCTCACTATAGTGAAAAATCCAATTTACGAAGAGTTGTTAATATCTGTTGATCACCTTAGGAATTTTGACTTAGTATCCTTCTAAATTAATAAAACACACCATGTTTAGTACCTCCTTATCTTATGCAATTCTTGTTTTTAATTTCCTTCTTTCCTACCTAAAGGATGACGAGCTTCCACTTCACCACCGCGGAGGACTTCGAGAACACCCGTTTTGGCTGTTACCTTCTCGACATCGGCGAGAAGATAGGGTTACCACTACCCCAAGTAAAGGGCTTCATTCTGAAGAAGTTTAACAAAGAGGGTTGCTGGGGAATAAAAGCAACACAACCGGGACGTGGAGAGGAGCCCCCACTGGAGATCAAGATGGTGAGTGACTCCAAAGACAAAGGACTCAATCTAGACATGCAAGATTTGATTGGGCGCCTTTGCGGACGCTACAACACAGAGTTGAGGGGCCACTACTCCATTTTCTTTGGAAGGAGAAACGAGGATGGAGAACCTTACCTGTATGATGTCGGAGAAAGAGGCAAGGCAAAACCCCTTAGCCTTTATTTCCAGGAGCTGGAAATCCTTGTCACCAAACTATATGAAGATCGACGCACCGAGCTCCTGAAGAACGATGAGTTATGTGCCTTACTTAAGGAGAACGAAGAGAAGGTGAAGGTTCAAGAGGAAGTGACTAAGGCACAGGAAGAGATATTCGCTGCACAAGAGGAGAAGTACATGAGACAAGAGAAAAGAGTTCAAGAGAAGAACAAGACTATCAGGGAACAAAAGGCAGAACTCGAGAGCAATGAAGTCGAGTTCGAGGCTGATAGTGACTTGATCAAAAGACTTCGTACTGAGAAGAGAGAGCTGCAAGAGAAGAACCTTGGCCTGGAGAAAGAAGTAAAGGAACTCAAGGATGTACTCGCTAATGAAGGAATCGAGATTCAGGAAATTGAAGAGGAGGAAGAGGACATGGTCGAGTAGTTAGTTAGTGAGACTACCATTTATCATACACCACATTGTCTTGGCCTTGTATTGACCTACCAACTTGTGGTAAGGCAGTACATTCCCTTGTATCCTCGGAACCTCGCGAGTTTATTTTCCAAACTTTTATATCGCTTTCCTTAAACCAAAGGTTTTGATTTGTTTGCTGATTGTTTTATAATTGGTGTGTTGTTGATGGTGTGCTTGACTGGATTGTTTGTGCATGGGTAGGATTCCTCCTTATAGTTCTATCTATCTTTTACTCATCCCTGCAAAAACCCCACAGATGCCTCCACGTCGTGATACCGACAACATCAAAGCTATGCAACAGCTGATGGCAGCTCAAGCCCAACTGATGACTATGATGACCCAGTTCATTGCAGCAACCAACAACAACAACAATAACAACCAACCACCACCACCCCCACCTCCAGTGGACAGACTTGCAAGATTTCTCAGGCTTAGACCTAATAAGTTCTCCTCTGCTACTGAACCCATAGTGGCAGATGACTGGCTCCGTTCAGTCAACAAGGACTTAGTAACTTGTGAGTGTTCTGAGGCAGAAAAGGTGAGGTTCACTGCTCACCTATTGGAAGGACCTGCTGCCATGTGGTGGGAGACCTATCAAGTGACCCATCCCTTGGATGGCATGACTTGGGATGCATTCAAGGATGGTTTCCGCAATGCTCGCATCTCCTCTGGCATAATGAATCTGAAGAAGGAGGAGTTTCGTAGCTTGAGGCAGGGAGGTAGAACCCTGAAGGAGTATATGGATGACTTCTGTACGCTATCAAGATACGCACCAGAAGACATCGACACTGATGCTAAGAGGAAGGACAAATTCCTTAATGGACTTCGGGGAGAGCTAAAGATACCTTTGTCTGTGGCATATGCTCCTAACTATCAGATTCTGCTGGATCAGGCAATCACCCTGGACAATAACATCAGAAAGGAAGAGAATAGGAAGAGGAAGTTTGGTGCAAGTAAAGGTAACACTGAAGGGACTCACAAGAAACCACACACCTCAGAAGTCAGTCGCCATAAACCCTGGAACTATCCCAACAATGGTAGTGGCCAAAGGCATCATGGTCATAACCACAATGGAGGGTACAAAGGAAATAATGGTGGGTTCAAGGGAAATCATCACCATGGCCAAAACCATGGGAATGGTAATCCCCGTCCTAACTACGAAGGAAAGAAAGACTTGTCTAATGTAACTTGCTTCAAGTGCAAGAAGACAGGACACTATGCAACTGAATGCCCAGAAAAGAAGGCTGATGAAAATTCCAAGACCAATCCTTTCCAGAAAGGGCAAGTAAATCACCTCAACGTGGAAGAAGTTCATGATGAACCTGATGCTGTGATTGGTAAGTTCCTGCTTAATTCTTTTCCAGCATTGGTCTTATTTGATACTGGAGCATCGCATTCATTCATATCAAGAGCTTTTGTAAACAAACATGGGCTAGCCGAGGAAAGCTTAGGAAAACCTATTAGAGTGAGTTCACCTGGGGGTGAGATGATAGTAAATTCAGGTTGTAGGCAGTTAGAATTAAGGATTGGAAAATACCTTTTTCCAGCAGACTTAGTCATCCTAGAAACCCAAGGTTTGGATGTTGTCATCAGAATGGATTGGATGACCCGTTTGGAAGGAATCATAGACTGTGCAAACAGAGCTATCACCCTCACCACCCCAGAAAAACAAAAGATTAAATTCAGATCAACTTTCGAACTTAAGAAAGTTAGGCTAAATTCTCTTAAGGGGGTTAGCCTTGGTGATGTGCTGATTGTCCAAGAGTACCCAGATGTATTCCCAGAAGAATTACCGGGAATGCCACCTGATAGAGATGTGGAATTTCTCATAGAACTAAAACCGGGTACCGGACCAATAGCCAAGAGACCTTACCCAATGGCCGTCGATGAACTGAAAGAACTCAAGAAGCATGAAACAAATTATCCCACTCATGATCTCGAGTTAGCCTCAGTAGTACATGCCCTAAAAACTTGGAGACCCTACCTAATGGGAAAAAGATGTGAAGTGTTCACTGACCACAAAAGTTTGAAGTATATTTTCACTCAGAAAGAATTGAACATGAGGCAGAGAAGATGGTTAGAACTTATCAAGGATTATGACCTAAGTCTCCAATACCATCCTGGAAAGGCTAATGTAGTAGCTGATGCCCTGAGTCGAAAGGTTTATTTGAATGGCCTCACGGCAGGAGAAATACCTGAGGATTTATGCAAGGCATTCAAGGACCTCCGATTGGAAGTGGTACCAGATGGTTTTGTAGCCTCGATGGTAGTACAACCAAATTTGATGGATAATATACGTGAAGCTCAGAAGGGAGACAAAGATATTGAAGAAATCAAAGCCAATTTGAGAGCAGGAAAAGCCAAGGGATTTCATGAAGATGAGCAAGGAACTTTGTGGTTTGAAAAACGTGTATGTGTGGCAAATGATCCTGGTCTCAGGAAGTTAATTCTGCAAGAAGCCCATGAAACACCTTACTCCATTCATCCAGGAAATACCAAAATGTATATGGATGTGAAGGAGAGATTTTGGTGGAACAATCTGAAAAGAGAAATAGCAGAATATATAGCTAAGTGCGATGTATGCAGTCGAGTAAAGGCTGAGCATCAGAAACCAGCAGGACTTTTGCAACCTTTGAAGGTACCAGACTGGAAGTGGGATTCTATTGGGATGGATTTCATCACCGGGTTACCAAGGACCAGATCAGGGTATGATTCTATTTGGGTTATTGTTTGTCGCTTAACCAAAATAGCTCACTTTATACCCGTGAAGACCACCTATACCAGCGCAAAGCTAGCTGATATTTACATGAAGAGGATTGTGTGCTTACACGGCGTCCCCAAGAGTATCGTGAAGGAGATATGCCCTAGAGGCAATTAATAAAGTGTATTCTTTATCATATATCGTTTGTTCATAATAGGTTTTTGTGTCATGCTAGAACCGTATTAAGCGGAAACATTAATGCGGGTGTGATACGTAAACAACCAGGTCCCTAGTAGCCTCTACTAAGACTAGTTTCGTTGCGCGATTGATGATCGAGGTTTCCCGGTCATGGGGCATGGCGCCGGTCGGCAATGAGAGTCATATCGCTGGAGAGTGATGTGATGGACATACCCAGATTTGGAGAACATAGTCGTTACACCTTTGACCGTGAGATCAACTCTTATTGATATTCCCCGAAGATACTTTGATTGCACCAAACGTCGTATCTTATTTAGTATGACAATAACGGTGATACTTTTGGGTATTGGAAAGGAGTATTGAGACGAGGGGTCAAGAGCGGGATTTGCCAGTCCGTATAGCAGGATAGATACTCTCGGGCCCACTCGGTGAGATCATGTCTAATGAGCTTGCAAGCATGTGACTAGGTCACGGAGACATGAGATCATGAACGAGTAGAAGATAGCGTCGTCGGTAACGAGGTCGGGATTAGGTATGGAGATATCTATGGAGCGACGCTCGGACGTGCTAAGTATCGCTATGGCAAAAGGTCTAAGACTTCACGTTCAGGTTTGATAGATGAAAGTCATTCGTTATATCTCAGGGATTAATTCAGGGGGTCCAGGCCTACGGATTAGTCATTGATCATTGAGGAGTCTTGATCATACCTGATATTATATCGAACCGCTAGGGTAACACACTTAAGGGGTTTCGACAAGACAACCGGAAAGGAAGGAGATCACCGGGAACGTCCCGAGAGAGGTCCGATGGAGATCGGGCAGCGCCGAAAGAGTTTTCGGAGCTAGGAAATATTATATATATTATGTTTGATATTAATTAGTGTTATTAATATGCAAATATGATTTTATATATTTATTTTCGAATTTATTAAGGCAGATTTCCCTAAATGGGCCTTCCGGACGAAAGAAGGCCCAAGAGGGGAAAATTCCCTAGGGGAATTCGGTGGGGGCCAAGAGGGCCGGCCTAGGTGGGCCACAAGGGGCCCACCAGGGGGCCGGCACACCTCTCTAGCCGAACCAGGCTGTGGGGGGTTAGTCCCACATTGCCTGGCTAGCAAGGTTGGCTCCCCTTGGGAGCGTATATAAGAAGGGGCACCCCCAGCCTTTTAATTCACCAATTAATTCCTGATTTCTCTCTCGATCTCGTGGTTCCCAAGTTGGAGCCGCGCCGAGCAAGAGGAGTCGGGGATCTCCTCCACCATAGCCCGCTGCCGCGCTGCTGGTGTTCCGGTCCAAGTCTTCCGCTGCTCGTCCTGGACTGGAGCTTCGGAGGCGTCGTCTCCACCGTACGTGTGCGACTCCCTGCGAGGTGCTGCGCTAGCCGTACTCGGAGGCCTGCTTCCTCTACACGACCTTGAGGTCGGCTACGTCGGTCTTCATCGACAACGTTTGTGCGGGAACGTAATCCCCGCTTTCGGTCTACAAGGGTACGTATTCCGATCTCCGTTCGTACTACTATATCTGCATAGAATAGATCTTGGCTAGTTTAAGGATATCGTCGGTAGGAAATTTTTTGTTTTCTGCACACGATCCCCTTCAGTGGTATCAGAGCCGATCTATCGTAAGATATAGCTGTACGCTGTTAGAACCCGTGCTCTGCACGGGGGCACCGTTCCTGTTATTTGCTACCCTCTAGCGTGCACTTGTGTATTCCAGCGGCATTGAGTTGATGAAGCGGCCCGGACCGACTTTACACGTACGCTTACGCGAGACTGGTTCCACTACTGACATACGGCTTGTACCGTATCTGTGGCTGGCGGGTGACAGTTTCTCTCTCTTTACTTGGTCTTCGCATTTTCAATGGAGGGCCCGAAAGGGATGCTTAAACATGCAATTATTGGATCGTTGTTGTGGTCATAAGATTCGTAGGTATGAAGCGGTTCTATTTACGAAAGCCCCAAGCCACGTAAAATATGCAAAAGATAAAGTAGAAGCGTCTAACTTTATTTTGCAGGGGCTATGTGATATGGTCAAGGTAGGTTTATTAAATTGTTTATAAACTGCGGGCGCCAAGAAGACCATGGCGCAATGGACTATATCACATTGCATTACATTTGATGTTTTGTGTGCATCTTATTTTGTGTGATTGTGTGTTACACGGCGGTAGCTGAATAAGATGATCCCTTCAAAATACCACTAGTGTTCTCCCTCCAACGCGCACCACCAATAAAGTTCTACGTTATGAGGCAGGCCGTGATGATCGGGTGTCATACATATCTTCATTCGCATACGGTGGGTGTAAGCCATGTTGCACAAGCGTCAGCGTGGAGGTCTTTGGTGGCGAGCCTAGCATACTCAGAGGTATGGCCTCGGAACAGGAAGACCGAAAGGTCGAGCACGAGTCACAAAATTGGTGTGGCGGACGATTTTGTCTACTCCTGAAGTTGTGCCGCCGGCTTTGATGATGAGGGGTGGTGCAATGGATGGGGGTCGTGTAATCGCTTAAACGACCAGGAGGGATGTTCGTTTGAGTGGGAGTTATGTCAGTTATTTTCTAAAAATACTATAACTCAAAATTATTATGAACAAAGTCTTATGTTGTTGCAAATTCCATTGTAGATGTCTCACCCCTCCTTTAGCCTGAGCCTGTTCATTGAGAAAGAGAAGCTTAAGACCGATGGGTCTAACTTCGTGTCCTGGTTCCGCGATCTGAAGTCCATCCTTGAAACCCACAAGGTGGCCTACATCCTTGATTCCCCCTTAGGTGATCTTCCCAGCACTGCCCCGGAAATCGAAAGGATTGTCCATGGGGTAAAAGCGGAGATTTCTTCTTATGTCCAGAGTGGCATGCTCTTTGCCATGGAGGCTGACCTGCAAAACCGCTTCATGAACAAGGGTGCTTATGAAATAATCACTGAACTCATGGTTGTTTTTGCACGACAAGTCAAGGCTGAGACGTACGAGGCAACTGTGCTTCTCTTCTCATCCCAGATGGAAGAGCACGGCAATATCAGTGAGCACTTGGCCAAGTTGTTTGGCTGCGCTCGACTTCTGAGTGATCTGGGAAGTGTAATCCCAGAAGAGTTGGTGATTGATAGGGCGCTGATTTCTCTGCCCCCTAGCTATAAGAACGCCATAGTGGACTACGGCATGAAAGGGACGTCAAAACCCCTGTCGGAAATCCTGAAGATGCTCGAAGTGGCCGAATTAGAAATCAAGCTGAAGGAGATGGAGGTAACCATCGGGTCACCTAAGCGCAACTGCCCCAAGTATCTGGAGGATAGGAAGTCTGGCAAGACGGTCGACAAAGAGCAAGGTATATTTGATATACATGTTATAGATGTGTACCTTACATCCGCCCGGAGCAATACGTGGGTATTTGATACTGGTTATGTTGCTCATATATGTAACTCTCGGGAGGAGTTACGGAATAGAAGGCGGCTGGCGAAGGATGAGGTGACGATGCGCGTCGGCAACGGATCGAGAGTCGACGTGGTGGCTGTCGGCACGCTCCCTCTGCATCTACCATCGGGATTAGTTTTGGTTTTAAATAAATGTTATTTTGTGCCATCCTTGAGTGTAAACATTATAAGTGGGTCTTGCCTGTTACAAGACGGTTATTCATTTAAATCAGTGTCAAGCAATTGTGCTATTTATATGAATGATATCTTTTATGTTGATGCTCCCGAGAGTAATGGTTTATTCTTGTTGAATCTCGATCGTAGTACTCACATCCATAACATAGAGGCCAAACGAATTAAGTGTAGTGACGATACCGCCATGTTTTTGTGGCATTGCCGTCTTGGTCATATTGGTATAAAGCGCATGAAGCGACTCCACTCCGATGGACTCTTGGACTCGTTGGACTTCGGGTCCCTCGATACATGCGAACCATGCCTCATGGGCAAAATGACCAGGACGCGTCGGATTTGTTGGGGATCATACATACAGACGTATGTGGACCAATGAGCGTTTCGACACGCAATGGTTATCGTTACTTCGTCACCTTCACTGATGACTTGAGTAGATACGGTTATATCTATTTGATGAAACACAAGTCTGAAACGTTTGAAAAGTTCAAAGAATTCCAGAGTGAAGTTGAGAATCAGCTTAATAGAAAAATCAAGCATCTCCGGTCCGATCGCGGTGGAGAGTACTTGAGTTTTGAGTTTGGCACACATCTGAAGAGTTGTGGCATAGTGCCCCAACTTACGCCCGCCGGAACTCCGCAGCGTAACGGTGTGTCCGAGCGACGTAATCGTACTCTACTGGATAGTGTCCGATCTATGATGTCTCTTACCGATCTGCCAGTGTCCTTCTGGGGTCATGCGTTAGAAACAGCCGCATTCATTTTAAATAGGGCTCCGTCCAAGTCCGTTGAAACGACACCGTATGAATTATGGTATGGCCACAAGCCTAAGTTATCGTTTCTGAAGGTTTGGGGTTGTGAGGCGTACGTTAAGAAACTACAGCCCGACAAACTCGAACCGAAGTCGGAGAAAGTCGTCTTTGTAGGATATCCGCGGGAAACCGTTGGGTACACCTTCTACAACCAAGCTGAGGGCAAAACTTTTGTCGCGAAGACCGGTACCTTTCTAGAGAAGGAGTTTCTCGCGAAAGGAGTAAGTGGGAGGAAGGTAGACCTCGATGAAATCGTTGATCCTGAACTCGAGATTCCGAGTGGCGCAACGGAAGCAATTCCGGAAACGTCCTCCGTGGAAGGAGTGGGAGAAACTGTCGAGGAAGATGTTCTACCTCGTAGGTCTGGTAGATCTCGGATCGCACCAGAATGGTATGGCAATATGGTTTGCACCGTCATGCTAGTCGAGCAGGACGAACCTACGAACTACAAGGAGGCGATGGAGAGTCTAGAGTCCGAGAAATGGCTTGAAGCCATGAAATCCGAAATAGGATCCATGTATGATAACCAAGTGTGGACCTTGGTGGATATTCCCGAAGGGCGCAAGGCCGTCGAGAATAAGTGGATCTTTAAGAAGAAGACTGATGCTGATGGTAATGTGACCGTCTATAAAGCTCGGCTTGTCGCAAAGGGTTTCCGACAAGTTCATGGAATTGACTACGATGAAACTTTTTCACCGGTAGCGATGCTTAAGTCTATTCGGATTTTGTTAGCAGTAGCTGCCTACTATGATTATGAAATCAGGCAGATGGACGTCAAAACGGCCTTCCTGAATGGAAACATTGAGGAAGAGTTGTACATGGTACAGCCGGAAGGTTTTGTCGATCCAGGAAGTGCTAACAAGGTGTGCAAGCTTCAGCGATCCATCTATGGATTGAAGCAGGCATCTCGGAGCTGGAATCTTCGCTTTGATGAGGTAATCAAAGGTTTTGGATTTATCCAGAACGTGGAAGAGACCTGTATTTACAAGAAAATGAGTGGGAGCTCGGTTGTGTTCTTAGCACTGTATGTTGACGACATATTGCTAATAGGGAATGATGTGGAACTTCTGAATAGCGTGAAGGAATATTTAAACAGCAAGTTTTCCATGAAGGACTTAGGAGAAGCTGCGTATGTTTTAGGCATAAAAATCTACCGTGATAGATCAAGGCGCCTATTAGCACTAAGT
The DNA here is from genome assembly GCA_026929855.1 of Poa annua. Taxonomy (NCBI): domain Eukaryota; kingdom Viridiplantae; phylum Streptophyta; class Magnoliopsida; order Poales; family Poaceae; genus Poa; species Poa annua. The sequence goes on from CM049430.1 coordinate 89,804,088, forward strand.
CAGAGTACTTATCTTGATAAAATATTGAAGCGTTTTCATATGGAGAAGGCAAAGAAGGGTTCTCTGCCGGTTATCAAGAATAAGATATTGCGTAAGGCGCAGTGTCCGGTTACGGAACTGGGCAAGGCCGAAATGACGAAACATCCTTATGCTTCAGCCATAGGATCGATCATGTATGCAATGTTGAGTACTAGACCAGATGTGGCATTAGCTCTAAGTTTGACAAGCCGGTTCCAGAGTAATCCTGGAATGCCGCATTGGGTAGCTGTTAAGAGCATTCTTAAGTATCTCAATAAGACAAAGGAAATGTTCCTTGTGTATGGTGGCTGCGATGAGGAACTTGGCGTCACGGGTTACGTAGATGCAAGTTTCTGCTCAGACCCCGATGACTGTAAGTCACAGACAGGTTACGTGTTCAAGGTGAATGGAGGCGCCGTGTGCTGGAGAAGTGGGAAGCAACCCATAGTCGCACAATCTACAATGGAGTCGGAGTACATTGCTGCCTGCGAGGCCGCGAATGAAGCTGTGTGGCTGAGGAAGTTCGTCATCGAACTTGGAGTGTTCCCGAGCGTGCAAGACCCCGTGGTCCTCTTCTGCGACAATACGGGTGCCATTGTGAACGCCAAGGAGCCAAGGTCTCACTCCACCGCCAAACACATTCTCCGACGCTTCCACGTGATACGTCAATACGTACAGGAAGGCGATGTGAAGATTTGCAAAGTGCATACGGATCTGAATGTGGCAGATCCGCTGACGAAGCCTCTTCCGCTTGATAAGCATGAACAACACCAGTTAGCTATGGGTGTTAGGCTTTTACCAAGTTGTAATCTAGATTAAATTGTACTCTAGTGCAAGTGGGAGACTGAAGGAGATATGCCCTAGAGGCAATTAATAAAGTGTATTCTTATCATATCTCGTTTGTTCATAATAGGTTTTTGTGTCATGCTAGAACCGTATTAAGCGGAAACATTAATGCGGGTGTGATACGTAAACAACCAGGTCCCTAGTAGCCTCTACTAAGACTAGTTTCGTTGCGCGATTGATGATCGAGGTTTCCCGGTCATGGGGCATGGCGCCGGTCGGCAATGAGAGTCATATCGCTGGAGAGTGATGTGATGGACATACCCAGATTTGGAGAACATAGTCGTTACACCTTTGACCGTGAGATCAACTCTTATTGATATTCCCCGAAGATACTTTGATTGCACCAAACGTCGTATCTTATTTAGTATGACAATAACGGTGATACTTTTGGGTATTGGAAAGGAGTATTGAGACGAGGGGTCAAGAGCGGGATTTGCCAGTCCGTATAGCAGGATAGATACTCTCGGGCCCACTCGGTGAGATCATGTCTAATGAGCTTGCAAGCATGTGACTAGGTCACGGAGACATGAGATCATGAACGAGTAGAAGATAGCGTCGTCGGTAACGAGGTCGGGATTAGGTATGGAGATATCTATGGAGCGACGCTCGGACGTGCTAAGTATCGCTATGGCAAAAGGTCTAAGACTTCACGTTCAGGTTTGATAGATGAAAGTCATTCGTTATATCTCAGGGATTAATTCAGGGGGTCCAGGCCTACGGATTAGTCGTTGATCATTGAGGAGTCTTGATCATACCTGATATTATATCGAACCGCTAGGGTAACACACTTAAGGGGTTTCGACAAGACAACCAGAAAGGAAGGAGATCACTGGGAACGTCCCGAGAGAGGTCCGATGGAGATCGGGCAGCGCCGAAAGAGTTTTCGGAGCTAGGAAATATTATATATATTATGTTTGATATTAATTAGTGTTATTAATATGCAAATATGATTTTATATATTTATTTTCGAATTTATTAAGGCAGATTTCCCTAAATGGGCCTTCCGGACGAAAGAAGGCCCAAGAGGGGAAAATTCCCTAGGGGAATTCGGTGGGGGCCAAGAGGGCCGGCCTAGGTGGGCCACAAGGGGCCCACCAGGGGGCCGGCGCACCTCTCTAGCCAAACCAGGCTGTGGGGGGTTAGTCCCACATTGCCTGGCTGGCAAGGTTGGCTCCCCTTGGGAGCCTATATAAGAAGGGGCACCCCCAGCCTTTTAATTCACCAATTAATTCCTGATTTCTCTCTCGATCTCGTGGTTCCCAAGTTGGAGCCGCGCCGAGCAAGAGGAGTCGGGGATCTCCTCCACCATAGCCCGCTGCCGCGCTGCTGGTGTTCCGGTCCAAGTCTTCCGCTGCTCGTCCTGGACTGGAGCTTCGGAGGCGTCGTCTCCACCGTACGTGTGCGACTCCCTGCGAGGTGTTGCGCTAGCGGTACTCGGAGGCATGCTTCCTCTACACGACCTTGAGTTCGGCTACGTCGGTCTTCATCGACAACGTTTGTGCGGGAACGTAATCCCCGCTTTCGGTCTACAAGGGTACGTATTCCGATCTCCGTTCGTACTACTATATCTGCATAGAATAGATCTTGGCTAGTTTAAGGATATCGTCGGTAGGAAATTTTTTGTTTTCTGCACACGATCCCCTTCATATCGTGTCCGATAGAGGGACCCAGTTCACATCCCATTTTTGGAAGCAGTTGCATGAATCATTGGGAACTAGATTGGAGTTCAGTACGGCATTTCACCCGCAAACGGATGGTCAGACTGAAAGAGTAAACCAGATTTTAGAAGATATGTTAAGAGCTTGTGCGCTTGATTATGGGTCTAGTTGGGATGACAATCTACCCTATGCCGAGTTCTCCTACAACAACAGTTATCAAGCTAGCATTGAGATGACACCATTTGAGGCTTTATATGGGAAGAAATGCACAACCTCATTGTTGTGGAGTGGTGTAGGAGAACGAAGTTTCTTTGGACCTGATATAATCCAAGAAGCTGAAGAGAAGGTCAGATTAATTAAAGATAGATTGAAGGTAGCACAGTCACGCCAAAAAAGCTACGCGGGTTCTAAACGTAGAGAAGTCGCCTACGAGGTGGGCGATAGAACCTATCTTAGAGTGTCGCCACTCAGGGGTGTGAAGAGGTTTGGAATTAAAGGAAAATTAGCACCTCGGTTTATTGGACCTTTTAAAATTCTGTCTCGTAAGGGTGAGGTGGCATATGAGTTAGAACTACCAGAAGCTCTGTCTGCGGTTCATAATGTGTTCCATGTCAGTCAGCTGAAGAAGTGTCACCCCGAAATGATGGGAGTTCCTTTAAAGGATATTGTACCCCTCGAAGAAGTGCAATTGGAGAGTGACCTGACCTACGAGGAGAAACCCATCAAGATATTGCAGACCGCAGAAAGAGTCACCCGTACCAAAACCATCAAGTTTTCTAAAGTCCAATGGAACCATCACACCGAGGAAGAAGTCACCTGGGAACGAGAGGATGACCTCCGAGAAGACCATCCACACCTATTTGCTGATCTTTCCGAAGCTCGAGGGCGAGCTTCCTCTTAAGGGGGTTAGTCCGTAACATCCCAAATTTTACAAAAATTTAAAACTTTGCGTTCAAGCATCATTCATCATTAGGCATAAAACTACATCACAAAAATATTAAATAAAACTCCAAATTTTAAATTGAATAAACTATAATTCCCTAAAGTGTTTACTTAAAACTCCTTAAATAAATAAAATATTATCAATTTATTTATGGGTAAGTATAATGTCAAAAAGTCCAATTTTTAATAACCTTTCCAAAACATATTTTTATGAATTTTTCTGAAATATTTAGAATAGGTTTAAAAATCATATTTGAAATCAGTGTTTAAAAACAGGAAATATTCTTTTAAAAAGAAAAGGAAATTGGGCCGGCCCGTTGGCTATCTGCCGCGCGCGCGTAGCCTATCATCCCGTCAACGGCCCAACGCCCCGCGCTCTCGCTCGCAGTCGCTGACAGCTGGGACCCACCTGTCATCACCCCCGCGGAAACGTTCGTCCCCAAATCACGCCCCCGACCCCGACCGAAAACGCCGATTTGATTCGCACGATTATGGACGATTTACTGCTCCATTTATCTCGCATCCTCTCCCTACTAATAGCCCTCCTCGCTCTCGTCCGATTGCCCCAAACCACACCTCCCGAGAGCCCCTAGGCTGCCCGCTCGAGCTCACGCAATCCCGTCGTCGCCGTCGGTAAGAACTCCGCCGCCCGAGCAACTCCGGCCACCTCGGACCTCCTCTCCACTTCCCTTCGCTCCCTCTGAACCGTGCGCATCGATTTGACACGGTGGGGCGTGTGTTTTTGCAGCAAAACCCCGCCTCCGTCCACGACCGAGAGGAACCGTCGTCGTGCGCAACTCCGGCGAGCTCTTCCGAGGAGACGAGGACGCACCGGTCATCGCCACCGCGCCATCGCCCTCCCCTCGACGTCGCGCATCCCCTGGTGAGCTCCGTTTCCTCCTAGCACCGTAGAACGCCTCGGGCGCAAACGCCGGCCATGGCGCCGCCGCGCCCCGCGCGTCTCCGGCGACCGCGCCGCCCGTTTTTGGTCAACGGATCGTGGACCGTTAGATCTAGATCCAATGGATCTAGATCGATTAGATCTCGCGCGTCCATTTTTAATTAGATCGGACGGCTCTCGCAGCCGATCCGCGTCGAAGCGGTACCGACCAATAGGATCGCGCCACGTAGCCCCTGTTAATTCTTTTTCGCAGGAATTTTTATAAATAAAACAGAAAATATGCAAAACTTAGAAAATTCATAACTTTTGATCTACAAGTTCAAATTTGATAAACTTTATATCCACGGATAGCTCTACTCATGTAGTTTATGTCTACATCATTTGTTTTTCCCTTTGACAAATTATAATTTGTATAATTATCAGAGGAGTATTTTGGCCATTAAAATTATAACTTAAATAATAAAAATGATTTAGAAATAAATGTAATTGTTTTAGGATTGTATTATTTCCCTCTGTCCAGCAATATTAATAAATGTCCAAATTGAAGATGTCATAAAAACAATAAAAGTTGTAATTATAGAAATCAAAGTTTTACTATATTATTTTAAAATTATTTAATTGATAAATAAAATAATAAATACCTAAAAATTATATTTCATTTATTAATGACAGAAAATAAGAAGTATTAATAAGTGTGTCCTATTATCATAGCATATCATTCATGCATACATGATTTTGTTTAGTGTTGTGATGGTATTGTGTTGGTATTTATTTTATTCGTTGTTTGTGCTAGATTGTGAAGAATAGAAAGGAATTGATTCTGATTGTTATTCTTGTTGTGCTTGTTCCTCCTGTTACCAAGGCAAGTGACATTCATACAATATCCCATATTTTCTATATGCATAAGTAGTATATTTTGAGTAGTGTGCATGATAGGGATTTTTGATTTATTTTATAATGCTAAGTTAGTTTGTATTTTACAAATATCCTAGTAGTGTGTAGCCACCCTTTTCCTAAGCAGCCATGAAAAGATTTTATTAGTTGCTTAGTCATGCTATAAAAATGTTTACCATGTTATGGAAATGTTTCTAAGTGTTAATATCTAAAATATACATCTGGGTGGAATTGGTTGTTATGGTTTATGTTGAGTGGCTTTTGGGACTATGCTTGTGGTTGTCATCGCCTAGGATGAATGTCTATTCTACTTAGGGCCACGAGTATGGTGGTTGTTACCCAGAAGTACACTTGTGGATGGCACCCAGGAACGAAAAGATTACTAAGTCCCTCCAAGTTTAGAATCTTCCCGTGCAGCCTTTTGACAATGGGCTCTGTCTAGAATGATTAAGTTGTGGGAGTGCAACCTGTCAGCTTGACAAGCAGATGTAGAGATGATAGGTGGAACGGGTCTTGCTAGTATGGTTGCATTCTTCTTCTGAAAGTTCTTGTCTCAATTCTCTCCTTTCCATAATACACTCCGCGTGTATAGGATGTTTCGGACAAATTGAGTCTAAAGGTGAAAGTGCACAACCTCTGCAGAGTCGACAATCTGAGCTCTCAGCCGTGTCCCCGGAAATGGACTACTTCGAGCAACTGGACAATGATGGGCAGAAGAATCTCAACACTGTTTTCATAAAGTAAAATTTGACTAAGGAAAGAATTGTTGGTGCACTTGGGCTTTATCCCTCGGTGCCAAGTCTTCGAGAAATAAAAGTGTTTTACAAAATGATAGGAGAAAACTTGCTTTCTGCAAATAGCCTTCAACCCCACCAAGCCAAATATGCATATAGATGTTAGACTTGCCAGTATATATCCACCATAGTCACTTGCCAATACATCATTGTATTGACCTCCTTCGGGGGCTGCATATTCCAATGTGCAGGTAATTCTGATGCTGAATGATTTTGGCTCGAGTCTACACCCAACATGACTGCCTGTGGCGCATGCTTGAAGATGAGGCTCATTGTTATTTCGCTTTCGCTGTGAACTTTGAACTTTAGCTAGCCTTCATGGCTATGTAAATTGTAATAAAGCCATATTTGGCTATTATTTTGGATCTCGTTGTAGCAATTTTAATACTGATGCAATGGTACTTTATATTTTGTACTGTGGTGCTGGCAGTGATCCAGGGACTAGCACATAACACATGTGTTCCAACTTTATTAAAAGTTGGGGTGCTACAGTTGTACGGGATTGTTCTCCGCCCCAAAGGAGTTCGTAGTGGAAGGTGGACTCGGACCTTTGTGGTCGAGTTCACCGGAGAAAAAGGTGAGGCCTTTGTGGCGTTGAGCAAACCTGTTGTGGTTGCTCACACCTCTCCAACGAGACGTACACCTTTTGCGGTGGAACTCGGGAATACATCATCGTCTCCACGTGCCTCGGTTATCCCTATACCCGAGCTCTTTGCTTATGCACTTTACTTTGTGATAGCCATCGTGCTTGAAGTCCTTTACCTTGCTGTCCCCTTGTTGTTTGTCTTGCATAGCTTAAGTTGTTGGTGCACATAGGTGAACCTAGTATATTTAGGTTGTGTCATTGATAAGTTAAACACTAAGTTTTATTCCGCATTTATCAAGCCTAAATTGTAAAAAATGCTCCTCGCCTATTCACCCCCCCCCCCTCTAGGCGACGTCTTTCCTTTCAACAATAACATTATACTCACATCCACAAACTCTTAAGCACTACAAAATATTAGAGATAAATTGTTTGCAATAATAACACTACCCACGTCCAACAATAACACTACTACAAAATATTAGAGATAAATTATTTGTAACAATAACACTACTCACATCCAACAATAACACTATCACAAAATATTAGAGATAAACTGTTTGCACTAACACTACTGTCTTCCACATGAGGAGACCCTCAAGCACTACAAACACTAGTACATATCGTCATCCGAATCAGAATCAGAAAGCTCCTGTCGCACTGGTCGCGGTACGAGTTGACGCTGCCCATAGTTGATGATTCTAATCTTGCGGTACACCTCGTATGCAACATACGCATCTATTGTTGCATACTCAATGTTGCAACCGTCAAGTGGGTACTTCTCACAAAGATCGTGTTGCGCACTGTTGAATATTTTCTTCATATTCTTGTAAGCGTCCTCGTCGATCACGGCGCTTGCCATATCAGCCATTCCAGTTTTGGGATGATCAAGCCTAAAGATAACCTGTAGATCAATGTGGCAGCCAAATAGTATCTCAAGACCCCAGGTGTGTTTCATCTTGATCTTGTCATTGGTTATATCAACGCTAGCAAAATGAATGCCGCTGCGAAGAAAATCCATGAGTATTGATTGGCATTGCTTGTCACTTCTGCAACAACAAATGGAACACATGTTAAAAATACTGCCAACATATAATTTGAGATCTAGTAATTAATTTGCAATGATAACAATATATAATTTGAAATTCTAGATCGATTTTTAAATCGATTTTGGTCTCGATTGGGGATAAACTGAAGAAACTAGAAGTGGGGAGAAGACCAGATGAACCTGTCAAGGGTCGGAGGAAACTTCACCCGTGAGCGGTTGTTGGCGTCGCTGGGATAGGGGAGTCTTCCACCTCCCCTACTTGTAGGGGAGACGAGCGAGCAGAATCGGGGGCGCCTATAAATCGTGCCCCCGGTTATAATGGTTTAATTTTTTTGTCAACATCTTATAATAGGTCTATAGTCTATACTGACTAATTTTCTCATAACCAAACACTTTGGGTAACAAATTTATGATCCCATAATTCAGTCTTTGCACATCTTACACTCAAGCATGGAAAGCTACAAGAAGATTCATAATATCTCACTTGACAATCTCCCAACAACGTTGATAAAATTCAACATGAATATTATCTCGGCTTGGTGCTTTATTAGCTCGCTTATATGGAAAATAAACACTCTTTCACTTTTGTACACAATTTGTATTGTCCTCACAACCAGTTATTCTTTAGTGACCATACCACTTGATTATCAAACCAATAAGAGCACTTCAATTCGCTCCTCTCGGCAAGATATGCACGTGCAACGGGTGGAGCTTGTAGTTCGTGAGCTTGATGGTGTCCACCTTGTCCTCGTCCCCGTCCTTGAGCCTCCAGATAAAATCCTGCACGAAGCGCGCGATGGCCGTGCACGAAATGGTCGACGCCTGCAGAGTCCCAGGGCAGGCCCTCCTCCCACCGCCGAACGACATGGTTTTGAACATGTCCGCGTTATCGGAACTCCCGTCGAAGAACCTCTCCGGTCTCCACTCCTCGGGCTCCTTCCAGTCTTTTTTGTTCATGTTGCACCCGTACAAGTTGATGATGATCTAGCACAATTAAGAATTTAAGATATTGTTTCAATAAAGTCCGTAGGCAGCAGGCAATATTACCTCATATTCCATCATGAGTTCATGACGTACTGCGCGTTAAGACATTCGTTACCTCTGTGCCGGCCGGGATGTCGTAGCCAGCCAGTTTGGTGGTCTCATGGACGAACCTCGGAGGCACCAGCGGGACCGGGGAATGATGTCGTAACGTCTCGTGGAATACCGCGTTCAGATACGGCAACCGACTTAGATCGTCCTCGGTGACGATATTGTTGCCGCAAACCTGTTGGATCTCATGGTATAGTCGATCCTGATGTGCCAAAGATATTGATCATTAATAGTTCGGCCCTCAAACGCCATAACACATTACCAAAGAGTAGAAAAATTGCCTGTATTTCTGGGTTTTTGGCAATCTCATACATAGCCCACTCTGTCGTTACCAAAGTTGTATCTGCAGCCTCGATGATGGCCTCCCACACCAGCATCATCAGTTGTTCATCTGTCAGTGCGCTCTTCGCTACCAAGAAGTCTAGAAAGGATAACTTTGCCTGTGTAACACAATTTCATTACGTCGAGATGGTCAATGGACACAAAAAAACTGACCAAAATAAAACAGTTACAAGCTACAGTATGTGCAAACGTTCCACCTGGCCATTCGCTATCCTTTTATTCTGTTGTTGGATCAAGGCTTGCACCACCGCTGTTCGCCTTGATTCTGTGGTAAGAACTCTTGTTTCAAAGCTCTTGTTTGGAACCCAGCTAAGGCACGGGAAGAAATCCCTCCAATCAACCTCAATTGCGCACATCATGATGTCAACAACCGTGGCCTGGTACATTTCTTCCTTTGACACCTCCCTCCCAAACTCCTTAACATAGACTGAACTCACGTCCTCACCTATGCTCTGGAAATGCAGTACTGTGCCCTCTCAGTATCGCGAATGATAAACAAAGCATCTGAAGGTTGATTCAAATCAACAAAGTGATGCTTACGATCGATGAGCACGCTATAATGCTATATCATGACATTTGTCTACTTACCTGTACCAAGGATAGGCGGAACAGTTCGTCCTTAAAAACTTCTCTGAAGTTGAGAGGAGAATGTGGGTCGTCATTCACCAGAGTATGGAGAGTGCTTAACATGTTACCCATCATCGTGTCCCTTGTGTCCCGAAACTGTTTCTAAATTTTTTTCGTGCAATTTTGTTGTGGAAAATTTGTTAAAAGGTATAAACATAGGCACGATATGATAGCTAAATTGTGTATGTTAAGACTTATACTACCTGAGCAGCAGAACCTAACATGCCCGTGATAACTAAACGTTTCCCCATTTTATGGAAGTCGTTATAGTCACTTGTAGCAACAATCTTTTTATCACGAGTCAGCACAAGCAATGCTTTAGATAGCTTTCGGGTAGATATGGATGAGTATTTCGCAACCATTGCCTGTAAATAGACGAAAACATATGTATGTTTGTAATTTATAGTCAAAGCTGGCATTTTTTTACAATGTTGCTATCATTTCTCTCTTCTGCATCACAGGCAATATGAAGAACCATATGTATAATTTGTGTACTCAACTGGGTATGTTTTTTATAGCTTAGTTGGGTAGTTCATGCAAAAATATATCAGGCCACATCTTGTTTCAATCAGTTTGGTGGGAGAAAATACATGAGTTATCTCCGGCGCGGAAAATATAGGTCAAAGTAACAATCATGTTAAACTTGAATGTATATTGTAAAGAAAGAATTACCGAAGGAGATTTGCTAAGATAATGTAAATGAAAGCATGCATAGTAAATACGTACTAAGCAATATTAAAAATATAAAAATTCTACAGGTTTAATTTCCAAAATAAGACAGAAATACTAATTGTAGTCCACTATAACATACCTCCTTGGCTACTTCTGTGGAATTGAGCACAACTACAGATGAAGCCCCGATCTTTATAGTGTATATTGGCCCATAAACTTCAGACCATTTCGCAAAGCTCTTGTGGGGTTTCTTTTCTTTCAGCTGGTGCAGATTTCCAATAAGCGGTAAGCCAGGGACAGCTGCATTCAAATTTAAAAAGTGGTGTCAGACAAGGTAACATTTTGTTTCATTTTCATAACTGACTTAAATAAGATCAGATATAAAAAGAAGATAATGTTTTAACACTAGATTAATCCACATAAAAATGTATCTTGAAAGATCCAACCATCATAACCGCGATATACACTTTATTAAAGTTATAGTATGCTGCACTACACTATATAGCAGTAAAATATCTTGTTTTTTCAATGCTATTATTTTTAAACCTGTAGCTGCAAAAACATAATGTTAAAAAACTAATATTCATGCTCCATGAATAACATACATTGAAATCGTTGTGCAGCCACAAAGTAGAGACCATAAGTTGTCAAATGTTTTGGTGTTAGAACTTAGAAGTACAGCAGGTAGCTTGCAGAATTAGAGTCCATGTCAATTACTGCAGCATTCTAGCCGTAACATGCGCTCACTCGCCGATGAACCATCTGTATAATCTACACAATAGATGCGCTCACAACATCTTGTATCAGAACAATCCACCTTGTGTTCCGACCGACAAGAAGAAACCAACCCATGGCGACATGGCTACAACCATCGCTGCAGTACAGGAAGCTATCCTCAAGAAGATGTCAGAGGGCTGTCTAGCCCTAGATATACGCACCAAGGCCTCAGAAGAGAAGGCGACCAACGGCCTCATGATAAATCTACCTTATTTGAATGAATTTTCAAGAAAAAGAACATTTATCTTATTAAATGTTTTTTAATACGCACATTTAACTTATTTGAAGGGTTTTACAAAGAAGAACATTTATCTTATTTGACTAAACGATTATCAGTAAGAAACATGTATCTTATTTGAGCACTTTTTATCAAAAATATTTATCTTGTTTAAATGATTTTTCAATATGAACATTTGTCTTACTTGAACAAAACCCTTTTTTTCTTCCTTTTTTATTTTGAAAATATTTTCATAAACTATCATTTTTCAAATGGTTAAGATTTCTAATAAGTGTTCATATTTGAAAAAATGACATCTTTTGAAAAGGATTCAGAATTTAAAAGATGGTTCAGATTTTTTTTAAAGATCATATTTGAATACATACATTTTGGGAAATTGGTTCTAATTTTAAGAATAATTATTTTGAAAATGGTTCATTTTGGAAAATAGTTCAGATTTTTGGTTTATGGATATTTTTGGTTCACTATTAATTTTGGTTCACGTCATTTCCGGTTCACTCTTATTTTGGTTGTTCCTCTTCACCTTGTTAATTTTATTTTTAGTTCACTGTTATTGCGGTTCACCTAACCTAATTAGTTCAGAAGAATTTTTGTTGTTTATAAATTTTGGTTATTATGTTCTCTTTGGTTCATTATTTTTTGCTCACATTTTTCTGGTTCAAGGTAGAACCCGGATTAAAAAAAAGTGATCCCCTACTCCTTAGCGAGCATACTGGCCCAGACACATGTACTACTCCCTGCGGTTACATATTATTTGACTCACATATATGTAAATATGGTTGTATCTAAACGTGTTTTAGCGTTAGATACATACATATCTAGCTACAGGTGAGTCAAGTAATATGAAACTAAAAAGGGAGTAGGATGTAGCGAATGAGGCGGTGCGCTCTTGCCGGCGAGTCGATCCTTGACTCGCAAGGAGCAAAACATAGGCTGTCGAGCCACTGGCAAAGATGCTACGATTTCAAACACAAATGAGACCAATAACGACGGAATAACAAAGGAGGACCGAAGATCTGTAGGCGTGCATTCTGAGGTGTTTCGGAGAGATGATCGTCACCTGGGGGCGCGTTGGAGCGGTCCTTTTCCCCCGTACCGGCGAGAGCGGCCACCACCACCACCAGCCCGCCAAAGGCCACGGCAGCCGCAGCCGCGGCGCCGCCGCCGCCCGCGGGGAGCGCACTCAGCAGGAACTCCATCGGCCGTGCGTGTGCGTATCGTAGGGTTGGGAGGAGGAAAGGCTGAAGGGAGTGGCGGTGCGGTGTGCAGGCTTCGGTTTCGGCTTATGGAGTAGTGTATTTATTAGTTCCAGACGAGGCGGAAATCGATGAAATATGGGCGCGGAGACGGGGGACTTGAAAACCACTTGAATAATAAAAAACCAACGGCTGCTAATGGTGAACGGAAGAAATCTGGAAGAGAACTCTTCTCACCAGCAGCCACCCCCCCATCATTCTTCTTATAAAACCTTAAAAAGTACCCAAGGGGCAAGGACAACGACGAGTAGCAAGGAAGGAAGCGAACAATTCTTCATCACTCTTCAGAATTCTCATCGGCAGCCACCCACGACTCAGAAGTCAGAACTTGCCTTCGATCGATGCTAGTACCAGATAGTATAATATCATGCATGATGACATCTTGTTTGGCCAAGTCCTGAAGATTGTTGCAGCCACTTGATTATCAAACCATAACAACAACGCTTCACTCCATTGCTCTCGGCGAGATGTGCACATGCAGCGGCTGGAGCTTGTAGCTGGTGAGCTGGATGGTGTCCACCTTGTCCTCGTCGCCCTCCCTGAGCCTCCACGCGAACTCCTGGACGAACCGCGCGATGGCGGTGCACGAGATGGCCGACGCCTGCAGCGCCCCGGCGCATACCCTCCTCCCGCTGCCGAACGCCATGGTCTTGAACATGTCCGCCTCGTCGAACCTCCCGTCCAGGAACCTCTCCGGTCTCCACTGCTCGGGCTCGTCCCAGTCCTTCTTGTCCATGTTACACCCATACAGGTTGATGATGATCTAACACAGTCGATCAAGTGGTTCGTTTAGAAATCCATGGAGCCAACACTTCATTTGTTTTATGTAGATGTATCATCTTGTAAGGCATTGATGAAAGTGGCAACTAAACTGTGTATGTTAAGACTTACCTCTGTTCCGGCTGGGACGTCATAGCCACCCAGATTGGTGCTCTCATGGACGAACCTCGGAGGCACCAGTGGGACAGGGGAATGATGCCGCAGAGTCTCCTGGAATACGGCGTTGAGGTACGGCATCCGACGTATGTCATCCTCTGTGACCGCATCGTTGCCGCACACCTGTTGGATCTCCTGGTACAATCGATCCTGATGCACCAAAGATACTACAGTTTGGCTCCCGTATTAAAACAACAGAATAGACTACCAGAGAGTAGAAACACATACCTGTATTTCTGGGGTTTTGGCAAGCTCATACATAGCCCACTCTGTCGTCACCAAAGTAGTATCTGCAGCCTCGATGATCGCCTCCCACACCAGCATCATCAACTGTTCGTCTGTCAGTGCGTTCTCTGCTAGCAAGAAGTCCAGATAGGATACCTTTGCCTGCATATCACAACTTACTGCGTCAGGATAACACATAATAGAAGAACTGGATCAGTTTAAAACAGTTACAAGCTGTGTGCAAATTTCCCACCTCGCCACTTGTAATTCTTTTCTTCTGTTGATGGATCAAGGCTTGCACCACCGCTGTTCGCCTTGATTCTGTGGTAGCAACTCTTTCTTCGAAGCTCTTGTTTGGAACCCAGCTGAGGTATGGGAAGAAATCCCTCCAATCAACCTCAATTGCGCACATCATCATGTCAACCACCGTGGCCTGGTAGATTTCTTCCTTTGATATCTCCCTCCCAAACTCCTTAACATAGACTGAACTTACATCCTCACCTAAGCTCTGAAATTGCAGCATCCATTATCCAAATAATTAATTAACCATCTGAACATTGATTCACATGAAGAAAGTGATACTAAGGATGAGCACGCAATATCACGACAACTGTATACTTGCCTGAACCAAGGACAGGCGGAACAGCTCGTCCTTGAAAACTTCTCTGAAGTTCAAGGGAGAATGTGGGTCGTCATTTACCAGCGTACGGAGAGTGCTTAGCATGTTATCCATCATCGTGTCTCTTGTGTCCCGAAATTGTCTCTAAATATTTTGCAAGCATTTTTTGTTGTGGTACATTAGTTAACTGAAAGTTATCCAAGAGTTGGCAACTAAACTGTATATGTTAAGACTTATACCTGAGCAGCAGAACCTAACATGCCCGCCATAACTAAGCGCTTCACCAGCTTGTGGAAGTCATTGTAGTCACTTGTAGCAACCATCGTTTTACCACGAGTCAGCACTGTCAATGCTTTAGGTAGCTTTCGCGTAGATATGGATGAAAATTTCGCAACCATTGCCTAAAAAATACAAGACAAAATATATGTTGTTGCAAATTAATATCCAAATTTGACACATTTCTGAAATGCTGCTATCATTTATCTGTTCTACATCGCAGACAATATCAAGAAGAAGTATATGCATAATATGTGTACTAATCTGGTCTACTTTTTATCTTAGTTGGGTAGTTCTTGCGGAAACGAGGTCAATTCATAGCATGTTCAATCATTTATTTAATTTCTGAGAAAACTCATTAGAATCCTTGATTTTGACTCCAACATGAGAAAAATATAGGTAAACGTAACTATCATGTGCAGAACTCTTGTATGTATATTTGAATTATTATATTACATTTTATAAACAAAATGCTAAGATAATGTCAACGAAAGCATACATAGTAAACATGAACTAGGTAATATTACAAAACCCCTTGTAGAAGACTAAGGGCTCGCTTGGAATGTCGGAACAGAATTCGGAGCGGAAATATTTCTTTGCGCTTGGTGTGTAACTGCCCCGCAATTTGAGCGTCATCATAACAAGTCCGTATTTTGCGCCGGCCAGTTTGGCCTCATAAACGACCAACCAAGCGTGGCCTAAAATACTCAATTTCCACAATAACCCAGTAGTGCAAATACAGATATTATGTTGGAGAACATAAAAAATATGTTATCAATAGGAGATGATATATGGGAATTACCGTATTACCTCTTTGGCTACTTCTGTTGAGTTGAGTACAGCTACAGTTGATGCCCCAGTCTTTATAGTGTATATTGGCCCATAAATTTCAGACCATTTTGCAAATGTCTTATGGGGCTTCTTTTCTTTCAACTGGTGCAGGTTTCCAATAAGCGGTAAACCAGGAACAGCTGCATCAAAATTAAACAAGTGGTGTCAGATGAGGTTATGATTTTATTTATCTTTCTTAGGAGACTTTCAATTAGTTCAGATTATCAAAATGAGGTATTTTTTAACACTGGAATAATTCAGATCACAGCATGCATGTGGAAATACCTAAACCATCATAATTGAGATATACAATTTATTAAAATATATTGTATGCAATACATGGGGGTAAAACATCTTCTGTTCAGAATGTTCCTGTTTTCAAATCCACAGTTGCTGTAACTTAATATAAACGAAATAATTTATTTTTGCTACATGAATAGCATATATTGATAACATTATGCAGCCATAAAGCAGGAACGTTAGCTGTCAAATAGCTATTTTCTGAAGTGGTTTGATCAGCATTATTTGAAGATCTACTGTGACTACCCCGCAAAAAAAAAAGATCTACTGTGACTGACAGAGGAACATCTGGACTCGTTGTGTTCGACAGTTGCTATCCGAGAACCAACGCAGTTAGGCCAATAGTAAGTAGGAGGCTATAGAAACTGTGACACTCATCAGTCAGGGATGCATTCCATTTCATCCTTTCCCCAAGACAAATCAATAGTTTGTTCAACATATGTATTTGATCGAACAATACTTGAAGTTGGAACACAAGAAACCCACATGCATTTAGCTGAAATTCAGCTTAGTGAAATTTCGTAGGAAAGATGAAATTCAAGACTGCCCAGTGATTCCGCAAATAGTCAAATAGACATGGAAATGAAGAAACATGCTAATTTGTTTCTTTCGGCAGATTTTTTTTATCCCTGTGGTTTCTAAGAAAGCTAGTGACAACTGACAAGTCACTAACTGTGACCAGCTCATGAATATAGATAGATGACCTTTACCTGTTCCACAAGAATGTAGAATGATCTATTCTCGAAAAAAAAAGAACGTAGAAAGATAAGTGAACCAATCTATTCCGACAGTAACATCTCAATCACTTGTCTAGCTTTCCATTTGAGAGCTTATGCCAACCAGACTGCTCAATGCCCATATACGGGGACCAAAAGAGACTTGAAAATTGGATTGCAACAAAAAACAAAGGAGCTGCTCGGAATGGTGGGAAGTGAAAGGGGCCGCGTGATTCTTCAATGTTAACATGCTTTTTATGCCTAGTGAGTTAGTCATAGTTAGGTGTTATTTTCCAAATATACTTTGGATAAATTTGTAAAATAAAAATACAAGCAGGTCTCAAAATTTACCAAACTAAAAATAGCAAGTATTTGAAGGTTTTCCCAAAATAAAAAGTAGCATGCATACCCACTAATTAACTGTGCAATTAAACATTATATTCCTTCCCATGCAGAAAAAAAAACATGCGCCTCTGTATATAGGTCATGATCGGAAAATATCAGCTTGAAACACCCAAGTCTGTTTGATATCCATCTAAACCACACATAAAGGTTCAAATTTTTTAAACTCTGAAGTAACATATTTGGTGGAGGCCTGATATTTCATATATAAGCCTCTATATTTTTTCAAGACCAGCAGTAAAAGAAATTTTAAATCTAAGTTAAACCTTGAAAGTTTACAGACTTACAACCATGTTAGTGTATTTTTGTAAAGTTTTAAAGCGTTGAGATAATTGTTTTCCAAATCTGATTAGGGTCGTTTTCTCCTTATAAATACCTACTGTGACCCTGTAACTATATTTATATGATATGATCACAATCGCAAAGGAGATGCAGAACACGATGATGCAGTTTTGGAAAAGAAAACAGCATTTCCACCCCGTCCCTTATGATGCTCTGAATTTATAAGATGTGAAAGAAGCTTCTCAATCAAAATTAAAGTTGGATAAAGGGAGTTATTCGGTGTGATAGGTGCCGCCGCAGGTCCCAATCAATGTTGGAATCCCAGGCAGAGGCAAAAGGACGAGAGAACCGCAAACACAAATTAAAAGGGGGCTGCAAGCCTGAAACGACAGCATCCAAGAAGAGAAAAGCAGAGCAATAACAAGAACATCGCAGGATCGGCTGTAGGTCTGCAAATCAGAAGGCGTGCAAACATTTGGAGGAGATGCGGTGAGAACGATCGTCACCTGGGGGCGAGTTGGAGCGGTCCTTGTTCCCCATCCCGACGATGCCGGCCTTACCGGCGAGCGCGGCGGCTGCGGCCACTCCGCCGACGGCCGCGGCGGCCACAGCCACCGCGCCACCGCCGCCGGTGGGGAGCGCAGTCAGAAGGAACTCCATAGGGTTGCTCGGGTGCCGAATGGGGGCTGGGAGGAGGAACGGCAGACAGTGGCGGTGCGGCGAGCGTGCTTCTGCTTCGGCTTATTAGTGTTGGCGAGAGGAGACACGAGGTGGAAGAAAGCGACAAAGGGCCCCGGCCAAGGCATATGGGTGCGTTGCACAAAGACTCGATTCCTTTTTTTTTCTCATATATATTTATATAGTCTGAAAATGAAATGAAAACTATGGTTGAAAAATATAATTATGGTGACTGATTGTTGATATCAAAAAGGAATATATATATTAAGGTAAGAATTGATCTTTCTGAGTAGGGACATGTAAGAAAAGCAAACATATCGTTACCTTCTTATGGGGCGTTGTTCTGGGGCACCTTACGTGTGTTGGGGCTCCAGGTAAAAACCTTTACCATTATTTATTTTTTGATAGTCACCGCGGGGGGGGGGGGGGGGGGGGGGGGGGGGGGGGGGGAGTCCCCACCTGAATTTTTCGACATATATTGATATACCCTATGGGTGAAACCTCTACATTAGGACATGGTTACAAGGGGGGAGGAAGAGGGAGAGATGGGGCTGCCGCTGGAACAGGAGCAGCCAACCGTTGATGTCTTCAGCACAGTCGGCAGGGAAGCGAGCTCTCCACAGCTCCGCCTCATCCCTGCAGTTCTTACGTAGGAGCTGGAGGTTGGGGTGCTGCTCGCGGAAGACCACAGTGTTCCTGTGCTTCCAGAGAGACTAGACGCAGAGCAGCATGAACGTCGGGGCAGTCCTAGCTGGGATGGCATGGGGGGTCTCATATTCTTGGAGACGCCGGACGTCAGCGTCCCGAGGGAAGGAGAGGCCCACCGAGGACCAAAACCTCCGGGCGAAGGGGCAGGAGAAGATGAGGTGGTTGGGGTGTTTCTTCCTCTTCAGCACAGATGGGGCATCCGACTTCCTCAGGGGTCAAAATTTTCTTCTTCACGAGGGCGTTGTGGGATTGAAGTCTTGCCTTCGACAGAAGCCAGGTGACAACCCGATACGTTTTTAGTCTTGAGGATGTGAAGTCTCGGTATCCTTCACCCTCGTTTAGATGCCTCGGGTGACAACCTCAGCTCACTTTGTATCGATAAATTTGAGATCTTTACAAATTTCATTATTACAATCTTTACAAATCCAGCTGTCAAAGTGGTTATAAGTTATTTATGTAGCAGATCAACCATAGCTCTCTCACCTTACTGATCAATTTCATATTTGGTGTACGGTAACTATTTCAACTCCTTGTTCTCGTTCAAAATCCATCAAAATTGATGCGTCCCTAGCTAGGCATTACGTGAGTTCATGTTTGGTTACACTAGTGGAAATCGGGGCTCTAGTCCCGGTTCCAGAGGGCATGTAGTCCCGGTGTAGCAACCGGGACTGTCAGGCCGGGACTAGAGCCCCCGGACCCTAAGGTCTCGGTTTAACACGAACCGGGACCGGAGCCCCCCCCCACCAATGAGCGCAGCGCACGTGGCCGCGGCAGGGCGTGCGGGGGGCGAACCCTTTAGTCCCGGTTCGTATTACGAACCGGGACTAGGGTTTTTATTTTTTTTTAAATTTCAGGGTTTTGCTTTTTTCATTTCAGGGTTTCCTTTTTTTTATTTCTACCGGTTTTCTGGGTAGGGGTTTCGGATGGTACCACGTCGATGCGTGACGGTAGGGGGTTTCGGATGGTACCACGTCGATACTATGGGGTTTCGGATGGTACCATGTCGATGCGTCGGGGGTAGGGGTTTCGGATGCTACAGCTTCGATGGGCGAAAAACACGTATAAATTATTATACGAACCTAGATGAAGTTGCATCATGCATATATACAATTACATGAAGATCATGTGTTCATAACACATATACATTTAAGTACGCGTGGTACATGAATATCACGTTTCCCGGTTTCAGAGACTTAGAAATATTTTGTTACATGGAGATCACTATATATTACATGTCCGCACTAGTCAACATAGTGGTACTCTCCGGTCTCCGGTATGACTTCGGTGAGGTAAAATCCCGTCAACTCCTCTGTAATTGCCCTGAATCGGGTCTTTATTGGTAGCTCGTTGCGCTTTCTTGCCAACTGTAAAAAAATGATATCACAAAGAATACATGAGATATGAAATGAATAAAACTCATCACGATTGATGATACAAAAATAATGTTGTGACTAGAGCTTTACGTACTTCGATACTTCTTTTGCTCTTCAAACTCTCGTTGACCACAGTGTGCATGTACTCGCAAACGAAGAATCCACATAGATCAGTACCGGTTGGCTGTTTAAGACAAGTCTATAGAAGAATAAAATTTAATCAAATAATAATAAAGTATGATAATGGTGCATGGGCCTAGTTATAGTACTACTTACATCGTTAGTACGCCAGCGCAGTTTCTCTGGCCATCCACTGTTCGGATGTTCCGCGAGGAACATTTTCCAAACGCTGCATGACAAGAAACTGAATGAATGAGTCATAAATTCCTTGATATTAGGAAATGAACGAAAGAGGCGATAAGAAAAGAAAGTACCTTGCCACCAAATCAAAACAGGTCTTGTATTGTTTAGGGCATCTTCTTAACGAGTCAAGGACAACAATTTCTCCTTTCCGCAAGTCAATAACGATAAGAATGTAGTGGTAGCTGCGCACGTTTATAAATAGTCATGCATAACTAATCAATTAAACTTAACATCGGGTGAGAAAAATAGAATGTGTAATAAGCAGTAACACTCACTTGAAGTTGTAAGGCCATAATATATATTTTTTGTAAACTTGTCGCTTGAAAAACATTAGCAAATTCCCCGGTGTATCCTTGTTAAGTAGTGGATTAATTATGTTATCTTCATGCATTATAGAGGGGTCAATGAACCCAATGTGGTTGATTTTCTTCTTCTTGCATTCGAGCATCTTCATTCTGCGTAATAAAGCACACAAAATATTATAGAGAGGATTATCACAGACAATGAACGAGTAGAGCTAATTAAAACATTAAATTACAGGAATAGATGACTTACAGACAATATGAACTTATGATGTTTTTGTCGAGGGCCCGGAGATTGTATAACTGAAAGATTTCGGCGAAGTAAAGGACAACGGAGTATTCTTGGAAATAATGCTCTTCCTTAACTGCCATCTGGAGAGCGACTTTACTCGTATCCTTATTTACGGTATCCTTGTACCAGGCTTGAAATTGACGCATTCTTGTGGGTAAGTCGCCGTCAACAAAATTCTCCCCGTGAACATAAGTACGAACAACATCCGCGAAGGGGATATCATCTCCCGAATATACCAGCTCCCGCACATTGATGTTTTTGAGAGCTCTGTCATCAAGCACCTTGAGCGGGGGGGCCGACTGTGCGTCTTGTTCTCCGAGTTGGGCAACTTGTTTCCCTTTTTTCGATCGATCATCCATCTCTTCGTCATATGACTTACCAATGTTGCGATCATAGTCTGTTGGCGGCGATGGTGGGGGGTTGTGTAGGGCATCGATGCAACGGTCAATTTTTTCCTGAGGAATTCCGGCAGTAAATTTTGCAGGAGGCAATTGTTTCGCTAACGCTTTCTGTTTCACGCCAGCAAGCCAGGCATCCGTATGTTCTTTGCATGCGATATCGTTTTCCTCGACGGTTCTCTCCCAAGGTAACTTTGGAGTAGGCGGCGGTGTTTTCTGCTTTCTAGGTTTCTTCCTAACATGAGAACCAGACTGGCGCCTACTCGAGAGCGACTTAACATTCTGGCGGACTGGCACAGACTGCGATGGCCTCACGCGAGGAACCCTCTCTGGGGGCGGTTGGCTTTGCTGTTGAGCTGGAGATGGACTCGGGTTGGGGTCCCTATCGGGGAGGTGTGGGCTTTGCTGATGGGGTGGAGATGGACTCCGTCTTTGATCCCTCTCGAGGAAGAGTGGACTTGGCTGGTGAGCTGGACTCCTAGAACGAGGAGTGGACTTTGCTTGTTCTGGAAGGACGATGTATTTCTTGGGCCATAGGGCGAAGGCATGCTTGACGTCTGCCAACGTTTTCTCCTCGTCACCTCCAGGTAACTCAAGTTCCAATGATTCAAATCCCGGCATAATTTCTTCCACCCCGACACGAGCGTAGCCATCTGGAATTTGACCACAATGGTAGAGTTCTCCAGGTTGAATTACTAAAGCTTGCCCCACCGCCACCTTCAAAGTTATGTTTCGCATTGCTATATGTAGCTCACAACCTGTAGGCTCTGTGATGTCATCCACTGGGTAGGCACCAACGTCGACCTGACGCGTGGAACCAACGCTGCTTCTACGCTGAGATGGGGCGGCATGCGCTTCATGGTCTAATTGGTGCCGCTCCTAAGGTTCCGCTCTTTGCTCCTTCAATGCTTTTATTTCCGCCCGTTGCTCCTTCATTTCTCGTTCCAATTGTAATAACCGGTCGGCCTCCTTCTTCTTACCTCTGCTACGGCTTCTATAAGTGTGAGCGGATTCCGGCCACGCAGTCTTAAACGTAGCACCGCCAGGAAAGCCTCGAGCTCGTCCAACATGTTCAGGATTCCCCAGTGCCCGTGTCAGCTCGTCATCCTCTCTATCGGGTTTGAACACACCATTGCGAACATCATTAATTGCTTCTTCAAGCTTCTTTTTTATACGCTCCACGAGAACCTTCCATTTTCCCCTTCCAACAATCTCTCTGGTTTGAGGGTCCAACATTGCCCCATGCACGAACAACCAGAATTTCGACCTCTCGGGCCAGTCAAGTGTCTGTGGACGGACCCCCGATTGAAGCAGTTTTTCTTCATAGGCTAACCACTTAGGAATGGCGCTCTTGTAGCCACCTGTCCCCAATGTATGGTGGTGTTCCTTCAGCTTAGCATTCAATTTATTTATCTCCGATCGGGACACAGCCATAGGTGATTCCCTATACGCCTTAAACGCCGCCCATTCAGATTCTATCTTCTTCCCTTGTGCTCCACTGAAATCTGGCACTTCTTTTGTTTCTACATATTGATTCCATAACTTTTTCTTCCAGTTCCGGAATTGTTCCGCCATCTTAATAAGAGTCCACCTCTTGAGGTTGTCCTTCTTCACTTTAGAGAGATCTGGCGGGAGGGTGAAATGTGACAACAGCGTGTTATAGACCAAATCCTTAAGAACTTGGTGGACATAACATGGGTCGTCCACATCTGCGGCCGCCGGCTTATTCCATTCGCGTATGCTGATTGGGATCATGTCCCTAACAATAACTCCAGCTTGACTTATAAATTTGTTGCGGTTCTGTTTTGGTTCGAGCGGTTCGCCGGAATCAGCAATTTCCTCAATCGGTAACTTTGGATCCTCGCTCGTCATTCTTTTTGCCTTGCCTCGAGGAGCACATGCTGGCTGTTTTTTTGCAGATTTGCTCGATCCAGATGGCTAAAAGAAAAATAAGTCGTTAATAAATGCATGTAGTTAACAATAACATATCGCCATATTTATTATAAACACATATACACCTCTCCGCCGGAGTTTGCTATCACCACATCAAAGTCTTGTGACTCGATTCCAAAGTCGTTCAAAAATTGGTCGAAATCATAATCATCTACATTTCCTCCAGCTCGGGCATCATTAAAAATAAGTTTTTCCATTTGGTCTTCCATCTCTTCGTCTCGTTGAAATTGTGCTTCTTCTATCTGCTCGTCTCGCAAGTGCTCCATAGCTCAAATGTACCTGCAATCAATCAAATTTGCAATCAAGTTTAGATTTATTCTAAAAAAGATACAAGTATGCAATCCTATAAATTTCAAGAATATGAATATTGGGTTGAATGATTGTTTAAAATATTCTATAAATTACAATGTACCTGTTTACTACTCAAGCATGTCAAACTAATGCACCCAAGTGTAATTCTCATAAATAAAACTGGGAGGAAGCAGCTGATACAACTGGGTCATATATATTATATATATTACAATCATCTCAATTTGCATATCTAACACACAAAAGGTCTAAGATTTAATTTCAGACCTCGGCTAACTCACATCACAGTTCAAACAAATATCTGCAACCCAAATTCCATACACATAATGAAGGCAATATCTCATCTTCAGACCTCAAGTTCTCCAACAACTTTAAATTCCATCAGCTTTATATACATGTTGTAGACATATCGAGGAATCTTGAATTCCATCATCTTTATATACAAATAGTTCGGATTTTCTTTACTACTGGATCATATAGGCATGTCTTTTACACCTGAAATCGAGGCAACGACGAGGAGGAGCGGCACCGCCTCGGCAAGGAGCAAGACCTCCTGAAAAGCCGTGGACACAAGGACCCGAGCAGCAGACCTCCTACAAGTTATATAATGAATTGTATATCAATCAAATTAGCATTGAGTCACAGAGAGATATAAGAGTCAAACACAACAAGTTAGCAAATAAACGCATGAGTCGACCGAAGTTCATAAAAAGCCTCATCTGATACATACACAAACAGTTAGTACAGCAAAGACATATCATGAGTTGATTCTAAACATTAGCTATTGTTACTAAGGATATGCCACTCTAAGGCATATTCTTGAAAAAAAAAGTAAGAATGGATATAAATTGAAGTTTTAAATTATATACATCAGGTCCTGCCAGAGGTGAAATATACTCACTGTATATCCATCTATACACATTTTGGAGTTAAAAGAAGTATATCTCTCAGTGGTGCATAGAATTTCTATGCACAGCTCATTACAGAGAAGTAAAGAACTAATTAGTATCTATTCTTATCAAAATACATGTCTGAGCCTCTGCATCATCGTCTAGGCTAAGATATCAAGCATGAAATATGTTCTTATCAAATTAATTAACCAAATCCTATCCAGGAATATCTCTCATAAATCATTTCAGCATCATTAGTATCACCAGATCATGTTTAGCATGGATCTGAGCAGTGTGTAACTCTCAGGGAGGCACCACAGTAAATAAATCATGATCAATAGATGAGCACATGAGCACAAAATTAGAAAAATACATGCAACACTGGAAACTGGGAGCTTATGAGCCAAGCCAGCAACTATAAACAGTAATTCACACAACTAAAATATCTAATTACTCGTGGCATAATTATTCATCCATCTGTGCACAAATCAGTGCACAAATATCACAAACACGCTGGCTGTCCATAAATCAGTGCAATGGAAATTGAGAGCTTATTTTTGCATATACCAGTGCACAAATATCACAAACACATTCATCCATCTGTGCACAAATCAATGCACAAATAGCAAACCTTTTCTTATGTCCTCACTATTTGCAAAGATAAAAGACAAATCAGTGCACAAATCTATGCACAAACCTACTCATACCAATGTTTGTCACGAATGAGTCAACAACCCGAATAACATCTAAACCTAAACCTAGCTAAACCTAAATTGGAGGGAGAGGAGGAGCTCACCTTGGTTGGAGCAGCGCGGAGGACGGCCCGGCGACGAGGACGGCCGGACTAGCGCAGAGGAGTCGCGGGCCAGAGCAGCGCGGGTCGGAGCAACAGAGGAGGCCGAGCCGTGGGCGCACGCGTTGATGTGGAGGAGGCTGAGCCGCGGGCGTGGATCCAGGAGGCACGGCAGCGCGAAGGTGGCCGAGCTGCGGGCGTGGAGGAGGCGTGTCAGCGTCGAGGGGGCCGAGCCGCGGGCGACGGCGACCGGAGCACCAAGCCGGAGGGCAGCAGGGCGGCGAGAGGAGGTACACGATGGCGCGCCGGAGCGGAGCAGGGCGGAGAGAATCGATTTGGGGAAGACTGATTTTTTTTACGCGAGAACAACACCTAAACGCTTAGGACAGACCTTTAGTCTCGGTTCCAGCCACGAACCGAGACTAAAGGGTCTTTAGTCGCGGTTGGTAACACCAACCGCGACTAAAGGGTTCTGGCTGGAGCCAGAGCGCTTCTTTTAACTCTTTAGTCTCGGTTGGTGTTACCAACCGAGACTAAAGGGTCTTTTTTCCTTATTTCTTTTTACTGATTTTTGTTTCTGTTTTCTTTTAAATTGTTTGAATTGCTTACTTTTCTATTTCTTATTTTGGTTTACTTATTTTTTGAATTGTTTTGGTTTCTATCTTATTTTTATGTTTTGTTTTATATTTTCTAACATTTTAAGATGCCAAGGTGATTTCTTCAAATTATATCATAAATATTATTTTCTATATTTTAAGGTTTTTTGTGAAGTAAGTACATAAAATATGATTCCAAATGGCACCCAATTATTTTTCACTAATAGTGGTGCACATATGATGGATGATCCCCAAGTATGAGTTTTTTCTTACAATTCTAACTAATTTCCCCTAGTTAATTGAGTTTATGTTGATTTATCGAAAGTAATTCAAATTTGAACTACAACTATTTGATAGTTTGGTCTGAAACTTTTGGAAAAATCATTTTAAGGTACACAACTAGTGGTTATATCACAGAAACATTGATAGTTCTAGAAAATATCACCTCTTCCGATGATTAGTCGTAGCGACCGTTTTGATCGTTTTTAAGAAAAAATGTAATAAAGTGATAAACACCTCAAAAAATCAAATCCTTTGGCATGGGCTCCTTATATGTGTACTAGTTGCTAGGAAAAATGATAAACTTGATTTTTGCCTACATTTGCAAAAAAATTCTTCACAAAAAGGTCTATCATGTATGAACATCTAGAAGTTTCAAGCCAAATGACCAAGTTATGGTCATTTCGACGACATAGTTTGTGATAAAGATCTCATAATCCACACATAGGTGCATATTGGTATATTAAACAACCATGCCAAAGGGATTCTTCAAATTATTTTCATAAATATCATTTTCCTTTTTTTCAGTGCAAAAAATGAGGTTTTTTGTGAAGTGAGTACAGAAAATATGATTCCAAATGGCACCCAACTATTTTTCACTAATAGTGGTGCACATATGATGGATGATCCCCAAGTATGAGTTTTTTCTTACAATTCTAACTAATTTCCCCTAGTTAATTGAGTTTATGTTGATTTATCGAAAGTAATTCAAATTTGAACTACAACTATTTGATAGTTTGGTCTGAAACTTTTGGAAAAATCATTTTAAGGTACACAACTAGTGGTTATATCACAGAAACATTGATAGTTCTAGAAAATATCACCTCTTCCGATGATTAGTCGTAGCGACCGTTTTGATCGTTTTTAAGAAAAAATGTAATAAAGTGATAAACACCTCAAAAAATCAAATCCTTTGGCATGGGCTCCTTATATGTGTACTAGTTGCTAGGAAAAATGATAAACACCTCAAAAAATCAAATCCTTGAACATCTAGAAGTTTCAAGCCAAATGACCAAGTTATGGTCATTTCAAGCCAAGCCAAATGACCGTGGCAAGACATCTCTGATGATCTACAACCGTCCGACAAGACATCCCTGATGATATGCAACCGTTTGAAACGGTCGCAGATCATCAGAGACGTCTTGCCGCTGGTTGCCCAGAGATGCCTCTGCCGAGGGGAGGGTTCACCTTCAGCCTTCACTGAGTGCTCTCTGCTACCCGTGTGCTGCCAAAATGAACTACAATGAGTAGACACTGAGTGTTGAACATGTCCGGGAGGGGGGATATATATAAGGTACGTGTGCTTCTTTAGTCCCGGTTGGTAACAACAACCGAGTCATGTGGGTCACGAAGTGGTCGTCATACTGCTGATCCAACAGCTCAGAATCTCTCAAAAGAAACACATCTCTTCATCCAACGGCTCACAAGTGCTTAAAAGAAACACACGATCCATGTGCTTCTTTAGTCCCGGTTGGTGTACCAACACGGACTAAAGAAGCACATGGATCGTGTGTTTCTTTTAAGCACTTGTGAGCCGTTGGATGAAGAGATGTGTTTCTTTTGAGAGATTCTGAGCTGTTGGATGAGCACTATCATGACCAGTTCGTGAGTCACATGACCCTATATATAGCCCCCTCTTGAACATGTTCGGAAGTCATTTGTCTCCTCATTCTACTTCATCGACAGACTACAAAGCATTCGGATTCCCTGCATACGTCCAACGGTGCATTTCATATGCAGGCACTCACGAGCCACCGTTGGGCTGTATGCAGGTGAAATCGTGTGTTTTGTTCCATGCATCTACAAAATACTTCAGTTCACTTGTTCTTCTGATACAAAGCATTCGGATATTACACATCAACAATAATATCCCTCTCTAGTGTTTACTTGTTCTTCCGATTGCGCCGTAACCACGGACAATCTTCTTCATTTAACTTGATACTTGGATCAGTGTTGACTTTAAAGGGCGGAATGTCATGAAACTTATCGTAATCTTCTGACATGTCTGTCTTGTCCTCCACTCCCACAATGACTCTTTTCCCTGAGAGAACTATGTGGCGCTTTGGCTCATCGTATGATGTACTCGCTTGCTTATCTTTTCTTTTTTTCGGTAGGGTAGACATGTCTTTCACATAGAAAACCTGAGCAACTTCACTGGCTAGGACGAATGGTTCATTCTCGTACGAAAGATTGTTGAGATCCACTGTAGTCATTCCGTATCGTGGGTCTACCTCTACCCCGCCTCGTAGGTTGAACCATTTGCACTTGAACAAAGGGACCTTAAAAGTAGGTCCATAGTCAAGTTCCCATATCTCCTCTATGTAACCATAATATGTGTCCTTTGTCCCGTTGCAGTTTGTTGCATCAAAGCGTACTCCACTGTTTTGGTTGGTGCTCTTTTTATCTTGTTTGGCTGTGTAAAATATATTTCCATTTATCTCGTACCCTTGAAAAGTCAATATAGTTGACGCTGGTGATGTGGCCAACAAGTATAGCTGTTCTTCAACATTGGTGTCATTAATGAGACGTCTTTTTAACCAACTGCTGAAAGTCTTCATGTGTTCTCCATCAATACAATCTTCAGATTTCTCCGGGTACTTGGAGCGTAAAACATTCTTGTGTTCCTCGACATACGGACCCACCAAACTGGAATTATGTAGAACGGTGTCGTGTGCTTGAGTGAAAGAATCCCCGTCTTGACATATTGTTGCTTTCTTTCCGAGGGTGCCTTTTCCATGCAGTCTCCCCTCATGACGTGATTCAGGAACACCTATCGGCTTCAGATCAGGAATAAAATCTACACAAAACTCAATGACCTCCTCTGTTCCATAACCCTTGACGATGCTTCCTTCTGGCCTAGCCCGGTTATGCACATATTTTTTTAAGACTCCCATGAACCTCTCAAAGGGGAACATGTTGTGTAAAAATACAGGACCGATAACAGAAATCTCTTCGACTAGGTGGACTACAAGGTGCGTCATAATATTGAAGAAGGTTGGTGGGAACACCAACTCGAAGCTGACAAGACATTGGACCACATCCTTCTCTAAATTTTTTAGAGTTAGTGGATTGATGACCTTCTGAGAAATTGCATTGAGAAATGCACATAGCTTCACAATGGGTTCTCGAACATTTTCCGGTAGAAGCCCTCTCAATGCAACCGGAAGTAATTGTGTCATAATCACGTGACAGTCATGAGACTTTAGATTCTGAAATTTTTGCTCTGCCATGTTTATTATTCCTTTTATATTTGATGAGAAGCCAGATGGAACCTTCATACTGCGAAGGCACTCAAAAAATATTTTCTTCTCTTCTTTAGTAAGAGCGTAGCTTGCAGGACCTGGCTGATTCTCTGAATGAGTATCGTCTCGATGCATCTCTTCGCTCATACGTTGATGGGTCTGCCTTCCTTTCGGTGTACCTTTTTTTGACTTCCCATCTTTTGACTTCCCATACACGCCTAAGAAGTTTAGCAAATTGCAACAAATGTTCTTTGTCACGTGCATCACGTCGATTGCAGAGTGAATCTCTAGCATTATCCAATATGGCAGCTCCCAAAATATAGATTTCTTCTTCCACATGGGTACGTGGTTGTTTGCGTCATTCGGAACAGTGACACCGCCAGGACCCTTTCCAAAGATTACATTTAAATCCTTTACCATATCATGTATAGCAGAACTAGAAGGGCGGGTAGGCCTCGGCCGATGATCTGCCTCACATTTGTAATGCTTGCCTTTCTTCCTTAACGGATGCTTGGGTACAAGAAACCGACGATGACCTAGGTACACATTCTTGTTACCTAAATGTATACTATCAGTCTCAGCTAAACAGTGCGTGCATGCATTGTATCCCTTGTTTGACTGTCCTGAAATGTTGCCTAGAGCAGGCCAATCATTGATGGTTACAAAAAGCAAAGCTCGTAGATCAAATTCCTCCAGTTTGTGCTCATACCACACACGTACACCTTCCTCACACCACAACTGCAAAAGTTCTTCAACTAATGGCCTGAGGTACACATCAATGTCGTTGCCAGGTTGCTTCGGGCCTTGAATGAGCACGGGCATCATAATATACTTCCGCTTCATGCACAGCCAAGGAGGAAGGTTATAGATACATAGAGTCACGGGCCAAGTGCTGTGACTGGAGCTCTGCTCTCCAAAAGGATTAAAGCCATCTGTACTTAGGCCAAATCTTAAGTTCCTTGCGTCATCTGAAAATGTCGGGAACTCTCTGTCAATTTTTCTCCACTGGGACCCATCCGCGGGGTGTCTCAACATCAAGTCTTTTTTACGATCTTCTTTGTGCCAACGTAACAACTTGGCATGCTCTCTATTGCTGAACAAACGTTTCAACCGTGGTATTATAGGAGCATACCACATCACCTTTGCAGGAATCCTCTTCCTGGGGCGCGGCTCGCCCTCAACATCACCAGGGTCATCTCGCCCGATCTTATACCGCAAAGCACCGCATACAGGACATGCATCCAATTTTTCGTGCTCACCGCGGTAGAGGATGCAGTCATTAATGCAAGCGTGTATCTTATGCACCTCTAATCCTAGAGGGCATACCACCTTCTTTGCTTCATACGTACTAGACGGCAATTCGTTATCCTTTGGAAGCATCTTCTTAACTATTTTTAACAAATTTTCAAATCCCTTGTCAGAAGTACCATTCTCTGCCTTCCATTGCAACAATTCAAGTGTGGTACCTAGCTTTTTCTGGTCATTTTGACAAGTTGGGTACAACAATTTGGCGTGATCAGCTAACATACGCTCCAACTTCAACCTTTCGTTTTCACTTCCACAGTCCATTTGTGCATCACGAATGGCCCGACGAAGATCATCGTCGGGCTCATCAATAATGGGATCTTCTTCAGTTTCGTCTTCTCCCATTGTAGTATCACTGAACCAAGGATACTTGTCATTATCCTCCTCTTCTTCATTTTCTTCCATGATAACCCCTGTTTCTCCGTGCTTGGTCCAACAATAATAACCAGGCATAAAACCATTATGCAAGAGGTGTGAGTGAATGACTTTTGAGGTAGAGTGATCACTCATATTCTTGCAGGCACTACATGGACAACGAATAAAACCGTTCTTCGGCTTGTTTGCCTCAGCCATATGGAGAAAATTATGCATACCATCAATGAACTCAGGACAACATCGGTCACCGTACATCCATTGTCGGTTCATCTGTATTACATAAAAGTATATCGAACCCCATTATTACAGTACTGTCATAAATAATATGTAAGAGCAAATTAATTAATACAATGTCATCCATTAAAATAAGAGTAGAGTATTGACAAGCGGTAATACATAGTTCTCATAAAACATACATTAACTGAAACAAATATAAAAATTATCTAAAGAATTTAAATCCAACAACAAATGCGATCAAAATCGCAACTAAGGTAAATACTGAACCCACAGCATAATGATACCAAGCCTCCCGATTAATGGCATATTTTCTAATCCTTTTTATCTTCAAGCGCATTGCATCCATCTTGATCTCGTTACCATCGACCACGTCGGCAAGTTTGAGCTCTAATTTCATCTTATCTTCTAAGCATTGAAGATAAAGAGCTTCACTTCTTTTCAATTTTGCTTTCAAATCATTTTTTTCTTTATCCAAAAACTCGACAATAGGGTCAGGTTCAATTTCTGGTTCGACTACCTCCTAGATAAAAATAATTCTATGTCAAGTTGGTCGCCATAATTTTCAGAAACATAGAATGAAATAAATAGTATTGAAAATATACCACATCCGAATCATAGACCGGACGAGGACCGACGGGGACGGATATCAGAACCATGACACTATACATATAATACAAGTTAGAAAATTATACAAGTAGTAACTATGCATCTAAATCATAAAAGCTATGTTTTTAAAATAAAATAAAATAAAATATAGAGGCTCACCGAGGTGGTGACGGGACGGCGCGGGCGATCGACGTCGATAAGGCTCCTCACCACACTAAAACACATAAATCATTATTTTAGTTTGAGAACAAATTGCACATATACACAAATGAGATCATAACTTAGGCATTACATCGAACACCTTGCTTGCACAAAAAAATTGAAATGAGCAAAATGAGCTAAATAAGCAATGCCGGAAAGAAGATGAAGAGGCTAACCGTGGGGTGGCTTCAATCTCTCCAAATGGTGTAAAATATTATGGATTATCTAGTATTGGGGAGAGGAAATGGAGAAGAAATGAAGAGGAAATGATTTTGAGCTCGGGCTCGGTGGGAAAAATGGAGTTGGCTCGGGCTGGAAGAAGCTGATAAAGTGATGACCTTTAGTCCCGGTTCGTGTTACGAACCGGGACTAAAGGTCTCTGACGCTGGGGCCCGCCTCTGTTGCCGCGTGCGCTGAACCTTTAGTCCCGGTTCGTAACACGAACCGGGACTAAAGGGCCCTCACAAATCCAGCGGAGTGGCTCTCACCCCTTTAGTCTGGGTTCAAAAAATGAACCGAGACTAAAGGGGTGAACCAAAGCCTCGTTTTCTACTAGTGTTAGCAGTATGGATTTTGAGCCATTTTACATCTTTCGTTGTTCCTCGATCGGGGCCTGAGTCTAAAAAAATTATAGCGGGGCTCGTTTGGTTGTGTGAATCATATTTATTTGCTATTTTATTTTCCAGATTTTTGTGTTTAGTTAGCTGCATGAGAAACTATGTGCAGTCTGCACTGTCATTTAGACCCACATCTAATCTAATCTACATGGTGAACTTATCCCATACCACCATACTTACTGCGGCCAACGTAAACCTAATGCAAATTTTGCATCGAGAATGAATCGTGACGGACAAAAAAACAAATAACAATATATTTACATATGCGTGTTGAGTCTTGATTTTTTTACCGCATGGACATAAACGAAACGAATGCCCACGGACTCATCGGGCCGTTGGAGCTATTGTGAACCCCGCGAATACAAATACGGTACCAATTATGTGTCCTATCTCCTATAGTCCTCCTCCAAACGAATAGAACTGCCAGGAAAGAATGAGAAAGGAACCAAAAGCAGAAAGGTTGGACGCTCTTTTTATCCACCAGCATGGACAAAAGCTCGATCATGATCTCCCACGCGCGAGCAAGCGAGAGAACGACGAAATAAGCTTTGTGATCCATACTGAAGCAATCAGCCCTACCGATGATGCAGAGCAGCAGAGGTATCGGTGGCACGTTCCAGTCGGAGCTAGCTAGCTGCACGCGAGCGCTACGTGGTCGGAGAAGCGTTAACAAAGAACTCGATGTGGCGCCGAATGATTACGTGTGCTGATCGAATCGATCGTACAGTAGGAGCGAGCTTAATCAACACAAACCAAAAATGGTGCGTCATTTCGCCGTTGATTCCAACCAATCTTCTTCCCAGGTCGAATCGAGCATAATCAATCGATCGAAGCAGCATATTCTCAGGTCATCTTCACTCTCAAGTCTCAACAGTTTTGTTATATGTCATCTACGTACTACTTATAACTTATCCTCGTGTGCATGTGGCACATGCTTAATCATTTAGTTCATTCGTTTCCTTCTGATCGATGTGAAGACGGCGTAGATGCCGCGGGCTGCTGTTTACCTTAGCGGCGTTGATCCTTTTTGTCAGCGTGTGCATCATCGTTTGCAGTTTTTCTTAACCTGGAGAAAATGACAGAACCACGAGAGCCGAGATCCGATTTTGTTATCCGGTGATTGTGCCGGAGAGATTCCGAGCGTTAAAATTTTAACTTGCAAGTTGCAATGGCATTGGGGAAGGGCCATCCATTGGCCGGCCGCCGGCCCTTCGGTTTCAGTGATTTCTTCTGTTTCCAGCCCGGCACGTACAGTCGTACAGCTATATATCTACTGTTAGAAAAAGGGTGAGCTTCAGCTCGCTTTCGATAGGGAGAATTTGCCATTCTTAGAAGATGGTGACTGAACGAATAGTTAAACCAGCATACTAGACAATGTGTTGGTAACTAAGTTGAGTTTGAAATTGTCGTGCTGTACTTTTAGAAGCCTATCACGATCCACGAAACAGGCCGTAGCCCTGAGGCACAACGGCCGAACCGATACAATGTGATGAGTGGAACCTCTTACAAAACATATCATAGATAAGAAACAAAAAGAATAAGAAACGCCAAGTTTGTCACCGAGGAACAACAAAATAAGCCCAGGAGATACCGTAGCTCCACAAGGACGCCCCCAAGAGGGTAACGACGTGGCACGTCGCCGTCCTCGAGACCAAAGGTCAAGGGTTTTCACCTGGAGCCTTGACGCGTCGAAGGTACCCACAATAGCGCCCCCAAGAGGGTAACCATACCCACAGGCATGGCCGCCATTGGCACCAAAGTGCTGGGCTTTCACCCGAAAGACCATCCGCACCACGTCCGGTATAAAGGACCCATCTACCGTCGCCGAGCTTGGCATCCGTAGCACGATATGGGAGCTGCAGCCGAAGCACCGCAACACCAAGACCCCCGTTTTCCGCTCCTCGTCATCCAAACAACTAAGGAGAGAGACCATCACCACCGCTACGATGCTCACCGTAGAGACGCCCATGCAGTCCACCTTCCAGGACCGCCGCCCCGGCGTCCGCAACCTCAAACCGAGAGCCCCAATAAGTTCCAAGGTCATGTGTCTAACGTGTAGGGCCGGCACCAGACCCAGGCCTACAAGAGCGACAACCGTAAAAGATAGGAGAAGACCCTGTCCTCCACCGTCTGAGATGGTCGCCGATCAGACGCAGTAGTAGGTCCGGTCATGCCTAGATCAGCCCGCCTGGCCAGATCAGGCCCGACCAGTCCCGCTGTAACATCCCAGTTTTTACAATTCAAAAGCATGCACACATCCATCATATCATCATTGCATTTTAAAATCTCCAGTGGTCACATTGTCTTCTTTTATCAAATAACAAATGGAATTATCTTTAAAATGCACTAATTGTGTATTGGACAAATAATTAAATTTCACTAAACCATTTTAAGTCCTAAGTATTACTAAAGAGTTCTATTTTTGATAAGCTTTTCAAAATGTATTTTTCCATATTTTTCTGAAGAGTTTTGAATCAAATTCTATTTTGAATTTGAATTCAGGAATATTAAAACAGAAAAGAAGAAGAATAAAAAACAAAAAGAAAGGAAACCAGGCCGCCCAGCCCCTTTCTTCCGCATGAGCAACACAGCGCAACCCACCGCCGGCCCAACCGCAGCCCACGCGCGCGCCTCCCTCCCTCCTCTCGATGACGATCTGACCCCACCCGTCAGCTTCATCTCCTCCAACTGCTCCCGCGCCGGCCGCCACGACCCCGACGCCCACGATGCCCACGTCGCGCACGCTCCACTCCCCCGAGTTCGCAATGGCACGCTGACCTCGCCACTTTAAATCCCCGCGTACCCGTTCCTATTTCCCCAACTCACACTCCCCAAACGCGCCGCCAGGCCGCTGTAACCCGAGCTCGCCGAACCGCCATTTCCACCGCCGTCCGTCTCTGATTCCGGTGAGTCCGGTAGACCCCTCTCCCTCTCGTTTCACCCTCTTGCACCCCTCGGCCTTGCGCACCTCGCTGACATACTCTCGTGACCCCAGGAGCACATTTCTAAAAAGGAGACGACGAGGCCGTCCGAGACCGAGCGCGGCAACCGCCGCCGTTCACGCCAACTTCGGTGAGCTACACCCCCCCCCCCCCCCCCCCCCCGATCTCCCTACTTTACCAGTCCGCTTGCCTCGCCTATACGCATCTTTTTGACACCGTCTCCTACTCCCAAGTGCCTCGTAACGACGGCAGCGTCTCCGACCGAAACCGCCGCCCGCAACTTCAACTTCGGCGAGGAAATTACCGGAGCAGAAGGACTTCCTCGCCGCCCACGACCACTCCATCAACTCCGCCTCGACGTCCTCTGTTTCCAGGTACTAGCCACACCTCCCCGGCCCCTCTCCTTGGTCGAACCCGTGCACGCCGTGCATGGCGCCGCCGCGGCCGGAGGAACTCCGGTGTACCGCGCCGCTCGGATTAGGTCACGCGATTCAGGGACGTTGGATCTAGATCCAACGGCTGCGGCTTTATTTCAGTTACGAACCGTTTTCGATTAATCCTGTGCGTCCGCGATTAGTTAGATCGGACGGCTATGATAAATCAACTTTTCTGTAAAATCACTAAAAGACAGAAACTAATTCAAACTTCAAAAATTCATAACTTTCAAACTACAACTCCAAATTTAGTAAAATTTATGTCCCTGAAAAGCCCTTCTCATGTAGATTATATTGACATCATTACTTTTCAATTTTCATCTGTTAAAATGGAACATTTTGCAGAGAGTCATTTCGGCCATTTAGACCATAACTTATTTTTCCAAAAATAATTTTTTAATGAAACCTTATGATAAAAGTTGCTATATTGTACCCTCTGTCCAGAGAAACTAAAACATAAATTTTAGGAATAATTATTTACACAAGTGCAATAATTTGGTATAAAACTATTTAAATTAAATGATTTTTAAAATGCAAATTAAATTAAAATTGATTCATGCCATCATGCATACATTTAGTAACCAGAGAACTATTAAAATGTGCTACTATTTAAATATTGTAGTTTGCATTCATAAATGAATAACATTGTTTTTGTATTGTGCATATGTATTGAATCATTGAGTGTATGTTGTTTGTTAGATTGTGCGGAGTGTCTTACGTGTTGTGAAGAGTGTAACTTCAACTCTTCAGTTGGCCAAGGCAAGTGACACTCATAAACCACCTATTATTTTCACTATATGCATAGTAGTGGTATTCTGTAGTATGCATGTTAGGAGTTGTGTGCAGTTACTATATTATGCTATGCTCCTATGTAGTGTTTAGCTATCCCCCACCCTGAGCTTAGAAGCAAGAACACTTAGTAGGATGCTTAGCCAAGCAATGAAAAATGTTTTGACTAGTTGGATAGTGAAAAATTAATGAAGTTAATTAATGAACTACATGGGTGCTGGTTGGAGAACCATGGTGGGTGGCTACTCAGTGGGTCCATGTCTATGGTTCATGTCTATGGTAATTACCCTTGGTGGAAGCACATAAATGTGGAAAGTCACCCAGGCTCAAAGAGATTGTAGGCGCACCTTGTTTAGTAGCTTCTAGTGCAACCACTTGTCATATGAGCTCTGTCTTGACCATACATGTTGTGAGACCCCGATCCGTCGTGACCAGCAGATGTAGGGGGGTGATAGGTTGGTTCAGGTCACGCGTTGTGACTCGGGGAATTACTTCGGAAAGGTCTCGTCTCGGTCTTCTTTTTTCCATTTCATAATTGGGTGACATGGACGAGGGAATGATTGGGTCTTGTGGTGAAAGTGCACACCCTCTCGAGAGTTAAAAACTAAGTATACTTTGCCATGTCCCCGGTTATGGACATTTGAGCAACTAGACAGGACAGATGTTGAAGATCTCCTCATCCCAATTTGTTTAATAAAATTTGATGGGTGAACAAGGGTTTGGGAGAGCTCACCGCTTTCTATCGGTGGTGCTCGTTGTGAGTAGTTTTCAAAGTTGTTCACCGTTTTCTATCGGTGGTACTCTTTGTTGTCAAAGGTGTTCACTGTTTTCTATCAGTGGTACTCTTTGTCTAAGATGAAAAGTTGTTTTGTAGGACAAAACTGGCTTTATGCAAATCAGCCTCATACTCCACCGAGCCAAATATGCATGTAGATATAGTCTTATAAATGTTAGCTAATAAGTGTCATCTTGCCACCACAAATAAATTGTGCTGACCCAATATAGTTTGGGTTGCAACTCACCATTGCAGGACCCTCGGACGAGGAGTAAGGATTGTTAGGGTCGCGAGTCTCCAACCAACATGCCTTGCCTGTGGCGCATGATGAAGACGGAGCTCATTTATCATTTTGCTTTCCGATGTGTGTTTATTTCGGTTTGAGCTAGCCATGGGCTATGCACCTTGTATCGAACCCTTTTATTTTTGGATCATCGTGTAATGAATATTGATGCAATGTTATGGTATTTCATCTTAAACTGTGTGTCTAGCAAGTCGATCCAAGAACTAGCACTATACACAGGAGGTCGCTACCTTATAATAAGGAGAGCCTTTACAGGTGGTATCAGAGCACTGTGTTGTTTGTAGGTTCGTGACCCTAGGTTTGGGTTAGCACTTAGGAATGCCCATAGGAAATAAAATCATATTTGTTAAGTTTTACGTAAAATTTTCTATCATATTCTTGTCTAATCATTTTCTCCCAAATTTTTTTTTGTAGATGTCCACCTTCACGCATCGTGCTGTAGTTGGAGAAGGAGTGACATTCTTTTTCGACAGACACTTGGCTGAACTCGCCACCCTTGTTGGGATACCTCCGCCGATATTCCAAGGCCAGCAGTTGTATAAGCAATCCGAGATCGAGAGGTGGCTGATTGAGACTACCATTACGGCTAACCCTGAAGATCCGTCGACTCATGAGGAGATTTATGAGGAGAGATACCCAGACTGGGAGGTGTCGTTGTCGATAGCCATGCAGGGAGCTATTGGACGCATCTGTGGGATATACCGTCATCTTATACCCACAGGTTCCCCCTATCATACCTTTGGCAGACGCAGGATGGATTGTGTCCCATTCTACTACACCATGACTGAGCACTGGCCGTTGCAGCGCCGCTACTTGATGGAGCATGAGTGTAGTGCAGCAGCTCTGGAGGATTTGTTGAAGGACGAGATGAAGTTTGTCGATCAAGTTGTTGATGTGGTCAAGGATGCTAATGATAGGCTTGAGACGTTGGAGAAGACAATTATATATTTGGATCAAAAGAGGGAGGAACTTCGGGAAGCCAACAGTAGGCTGGAAGAAAAGAAGACCAAGCTGGAGGAAAGAATCAAAAGGTTGGAGGAACCCTAGAAGATGGAAGAGGAACTTCTAGAGCAGACATCGTACAACGGGGTCATAGTCAAGACTTTGTCATTGACACTATAGAGACGTGACATGTTGTTCATGGAGAATGTTGAGTTGAAGAAGAAGCTTGAAGAGGCATTAGCAGCACAGAAGGAGGTTATAACTACCCAGGATGACCAGGAGATGACTGAGGTGGAGGAGGACCCAAAAGAACGCACCATAGAGACGGATGCTGGAGAGATACTTTGGATCGTCCCCGAGAAGGATGATAAACCCGCGTTCAACACCCGATCCCACCCATGCAAGGTCATTTGTACCAAGGCCATTAGAGGATTCCGGCGGTAGTAGTTTGACCATCATTCGATTAGAGTGTTGACCTTACCGAAGCTTGTGGTAAGGCAATACTAGAACGTTTTACTTCCCAAGAAAAACCTATTTGATTTTTTATATATATTGTGAGTTGTGTTTGTTGTTTGTGAGTGGCTTGTTGATTTGTTTGTGTTTTGTTGTTGGACAAAAGTTTCCCTTTTAGATCTTTTCAGCCTTTTTCTCATCTACGCTCTACCCACAGATGCCTCCTCGTCGCAACAACAACCGCAACAACGAAGAGAGCAACGACAACAATGGGATAAAGCAAGCGATGACCCAACTCATGCAAATGATGACCCAGATCCTAGCAAACAACAACAACCCACCCCCACCACCTCAAGTGGATATGCTCACTAGGTTCCTGAGGTTGAGGCCAGCAACGTTCACTAGCGCCTCAGAACCCGTGGTGGCCGATGACTGTTTGCGCTCCGTGAATAAGAACCTGGTGACCATCGGATGCACTGATGCCGTGAAGGTCAGATTTTTGGCACATATGCTAGAAGGACCTACGACCAGCTGGTGGGACAACTTCCAAATCACCCACCCAATAGAGGAGGTTACCTGGGAGCTGTTCCAAGAAGGTTTTCGCACTACACACATATCCAACGGTGTGATGAGTTTGAAGAGAGAGAGAGAGAGAGAGAGTTCCACAACCCGCGTCAAGGTAGTCGCATGTTCGCTGCGTACATTGAAGAATTCAACAACCTGGCTCGTTCTGCACCAGATGATGTGGACTCGGACGCCAAGAGAAGGGAAATATTCTTGGATGGTCTGAATGATGAACTAGCCGTTCAACTGTCAGTAGTCTATGCACCCAACTATCAGTCCCTACTTGACAAGGCCACTATCCTGGAGAGCAAACAGAAACAGGCCGAGAATAGAAAGAGGAAGCACAACTTTGACAAGCACTACTCTGGAACACCTCAGAAGATGCTTAGCCATCATGAGGGAAGTGGCAGCTCGGGATACAACAAACATGGTGGAAATGTGAAAGGAAAGACGTCGCCTAGAGTGGGGGGGGGGTGAATAGGCGAGGAACACTTTTTACAATTTAGGCTTGATAAATGCGGGATAAACGTAGTGTTTAACTTATCAAAGACACAACCTAAATATACTAGGTTCGTCTATGTGCACCAACAACTTAAGCTATGTAAGACAAACAACAAAGGGATAGCAAGGTAAGGGACTTCAAGCACGATGGCTATCACAAAGTAAAGTTCATAAGTAAAGAGCTCGGGTATAGGGATAACCGAGGCACGCGGAGACGAGGATGTATTCCCGAGTTCCACCACAAAAGGTGTACGTCTCGTTGGAGAGGTGTGAGCAACCACAACAGGTTTGCTCAACGCCACAAAGGCTTCACCTTCTTCTCCGATGAACTCGACCACAAAGGTCCGAGTCTACCTTCCACTATGAACTTCTTTGGGGCGGAGAACAATCCCGTACAACAACCTTGGGGCACACACCCACAACCGAATTGGGGGCTCCCAAATGACCACAAGAGGTCTTGACCACAAAGGTCCCAACTAGCCACAAAGGCCTTGACCACAAAAGGTCATATGCCACAAAGGCGGCCACTAAGGCGTCTAGGGTCCAAGACCCAAGAGTAACAAGCTCACGAATTTCACCACCACGAATC
Source organism: Poa annua (assembly GCA_026929855.1). Classification (NCBI taxonomy): domain Eukaryota; kingdom Viridiplantae; phylum Streptophyta; class Magnoliopsida; order Poales; family Poaceae; genus Poa; species Poa annua. Next base: position 89,845,173 of record CM049430.1, read on the forward strand.
CTCGTGAAGGGCTCAAACCGATGCAAGATGCAATGGCAAGAACACACAAAGTGCTCAAGTCCTTCACTCTCAAATTCCAACAAAGCAACAAGTGCTTATGGGGGAATAAGAGATGAAGAACCAAGAAACCACAAAGGAGACAAATCCTACACTCCCAAATCCCACCACAAGCAACTAATCCTTATGGGAGGATAAGAGAGAGCAAGAACAAAGGGGGAGAACCACAAAGGAACTCAAAGATCTACATCCACTATGTTCCCCTCACTTAGAGGAGAGATGAATTGGTAGAATTTTAGATCTAGATCTCCTCTCACTTTTCCCTCAAAGATATGCAAGAATCATGGGAGGATTTAAGAGGGGCAAGTTTTTCCAAGGTCAATAATGGCAAGAGAGAGAGGGGAAAGTCGTGCTTTTTCAAGGAAGAAGAAGGGGAGGGGTATTTATACCCCTCCCACAAATCTAGCCATTACAGCAGATTAGACCGGAGATTTCAGGACTAGGTCCGGAGATTTCCGACCCCCGGAGATTTCCGGAAAGATCTCCGAAGTTTTCTGGGCGACATCAGTACTGAAATCCGCCTGATTCGGAAATCTCCGAGCCCGGTTCGGAGATTTCCGAGCACCCGAAAACTGCAGAAATACCAAAATGAAAACGACAATATCTTGACCATCCGAACTCCGTTTTCGATGATTTTTGGCTCGTTGTAATCACAACGAAGAACTCTACAACATAATGAAGAGAAACAGCATAGTACAAGATGGGAGGTTAAAACCAAATGGGGAAACAAAAAACCACTCGAAAAAGGAATAACCGGTAAAACCTCCAACATCAAAAACCAAGAAGCTTTTCAAACGAACTTTGTTTTTGATGAAATTGAGCTTGTTATGAAGATCACAATAAGCTCAAAAACCTCACAAGGAGAAAAGACAAATAAGAAACAAGAAAGATGATATGGTAAGTATGCAAAGGTTTGAGCTCTCCATAAAGATTCGATCAAGTTACTCACTCAAGAGCCCCTCTTGATAGTACGCCTATCTATCCTATAGCCCTATCAAGATCATACCTTTGCCTTGAGCATTCCTCTTGTGCTAGATGATGACGATCTTGATCTTTTCAAGTGGACCACCTTTCTTGATTGCGCTTGCTAGCACATGCTTCATGAAGACTCCTCCATATACTCCCCCATACTCCATTATGGGAGAGTCTCGCTTAGCTTCGTCTTCATGTCTCCGACATGCTTCCCTTGGTCTTGCACTTGTCAACCATGATGACGATCATGGCATGACATCATCCTACATGAGCTAAATTAATGGATCTTCTTGTTGCAAGCCCATGGAAGATACCATCTTTCTTCATATAGGTGATGCCTTGACAACTTCAAGCCATACTTGCAATATGCTCAAAACACACATTAGTCCTTAGGGATTGTCATTAATTACCAAAACCATACATGAGGGCACATGCCCTTTCAATCTCCCCCATTTTGGTAATTGATGACAATCCCTTTTACGAGGGTATATATAAGGAATTAAAAACAACCATGCAACACATTAAGCAAAGCAAGGTTGCAAGAGAAAAGAACTAAATCCCTTAAAACCCTCTAAATCTCTCCCCCATTGGCATCCATTTCCGGAATGGGAGAAAAATCTAGAAGGCCAATATAATAAGAGCTTCCCCATAAATTATGCATTTCTCATGATATGAGTGAAATCAAATGCATATATCCAATAACGAATACATGGAGGGGATCAAATTATATTGAGGATTCAAGTAATGCTAAAGAAAAGATATCAATCAAAAAATAAAATAGAAAGATACCAATTGCAACACGAAAGATGCAATCAAAGGATCAAAAACCAATTGGACACAAGAAGATGTTATGATAAAAGCAATCAAGTGTTCAAATGAATCAAGATGGAACTCCCCACGGTACATGCACAATGAAGAATTTGTAATTCAATATAGGTTGCGCAACATGGAATCCTCGTTCCTTCCTAGATTAATTTGAACAAGAAGTGCAAGAGTGCATAGACGGAAAAATAATAAATGCAACTTGCAACAAACAAATGTTGAGTAAATGGAAAGAAACGTGACAATTAAAGACTTTCTGAAACGAGAAATGATGGATGTAATATGGAAACACATGTTAGGAGACTAAGAAGGATGAGCCTAGGCATTCCCATAGTCTTTCAAGGTATGTGGCACATAGTGCATGTCATGTATTTTGCATACAAGCACACCAAAGAAAACACATCAAATAGATTCACAAGCTTATTAAGAGGCAAGAGGATACCAAATCAAATGCAAAACTTGTGCCTTTTAGAGATCACAAAAGGATCAAGAGAGCAATAAAGGTGATCAATAAAGATTTTGAATATCAATTAAAGATGTACCTAATCTCATGTATATAAGTTTCTAAGTAGGCACTAATCCACAAAGAAACATGCACACACAAAATAGGTACTAGGTAAAGAACATGATATTCACTTGGAAGTCTAAATATACTAATAAGAATTTTGCCTAGACCCATAGCACAAAGCTAATTTTTTAGGAAGACTTCCAACACACACTCTTCAAAGTATCTCAAATACCCAAAATAATAAGTGATAGTTGATATGCTTTGAGAATGGTAAACACTCTCTCAAGCGGCAAATGATTTTGAAAATTCATCCATATTGCATATGAGACAAATTAAGAAGAATTGCTAGATTAACATAGTTGGAATTGATGAATCATGAACATGATCAAGTATGTTCCCTTTACTATGTAATCATCCCGGCTTGCTCATATTTGTAATAAAGACGATTTGAAGGGAACTTTGCAAAAACCATATCAAAAGCAACTCGAGAGACTCAAGCCAAGAAACAACCTACACAAGGTTGAGGGCTAGAAGAGTATGCATGAGATAGATACTTGTTATCGAGATAGCATTGAAGAAGTAGAAGGTAGGTGCTCATGATCATCCAAGCTTGGCTCAAAAGGCACATGATGAGGACTTTCTCCTTGTAATCGAGACAAGCTTCCAATGCATCTCCAATGTACCTAAAACAAATATAAGTACAAAGTGGTACCCAAACTCATTGGGTCCAAAGTAGTTAGAGCAACTACAATACATAGGACAAACTCCACATAAATATGTGCCTATTGATATGAAATTGAATTTCAAGCACATCTTAGCCATTTAGGATTTGGTGGAGTTTATACTATATATTGGAACAAGGAAAGTAAGCATGACAAAAGATGTATATATATAGTAAATATGCATGCACAAAACTTTCAAGAACCAAAAGATATATAATTTTGGACAAAATACCAATTAAATCAAGAAGCTACACAAAAATGTGACAAGAAAAAGAAATGTCCACATTATATCCCAACACTCGAATCAACACATGATTGGAGAAACCAAAGAGAAAAGATATCAATTGAAAATAGGTCAAGGCCAAAACTATGGAGCAAAAGAAATGCGTCCTACAAACATGCTCAAAAGTTTATCTCATTCAAGAAGGTAGACTAAAAGATAAGGAATGAGGTAGCCAACTCCACATAGGAGAAAAAGGTTTCATAGAATAAACCAAGACCCTCTACACTTATCGTGATGGCACAAAAGTACCAAGACGAACAATGTTTGTCTTCCAACGAGACACGTCATCGGGATCCAACACCAATAAGAAAAGACCAAATGTCAATTGAAGACAACTAATGTTCAAAAGTATATAGGATTGCTCCCCCACAATTCGTGCATTATATGATCTTGTATAAGAATACAAAATGCACATAAATGGAGTCATTGCTCTCCATGTATATCGTTAAACACTAGTCATGTTCAAAGAAGGGAATACGATACAATATTAATTTAAAAAGTTGTTCTCAAGAATATAAAGTAGCTTCCCCGTGATTAGTGCATAGTTTTTGATTTTGCATGTAAACACAAAATGCACTCAAGCGGGATCATCACCCTCCATACATCTTTTTGAACACAAGTTTAAGGAAAAACAATAAGATCCACTAACAAGACAAAAGAAGGTGTTCTACTCAATGTAGGATAGCTCCCCCAAGAATAGTGCATTGTATGGAAGTAAGTCTTCGAATGTAAATGCGCAACAATGGGATCCTTGCTTTTCTTAACTCTAGAAAGCACAAAACACATTTTGAGTAGAGCAAAAAGGATCCAAAGGATACAAGGAAGACATAGGGAATTATTCCAAAACAAGCCTTGGCAAAAATAAGGCGATTGATGAGCAAAGACCAAAGTAGATATGATCAATAAATATACCACAAATAAAATTATCACTTGTCAAAGACAAGAAATGTATGGAGATATTTCTCGGTGGTAAGTATATATTCAAGATCATAATCACAAAACATAAGCATGTGGCAAAAGATGAGAAATTAAAAACATGCTTACATAGAGATTTTTGATGGCTTAAAATAATCAATGATCATGTTAAGCATCAAGAAACTCTCTCACAAACAAGATACCAAAAGATGAGAGACATAAATTATTTGAGCAAAAGAGGAACTTGTTTGAGCAACGTGTCACCTAGGAACAAGATAATTAAGAATATTAACTCTAGATGACACTACCTCACATGTTCACATTTTCTAGGCTTGTAATATGTACATAGCTTATTACTCCCCCATAATGTGATAATCCATTCATATCCCAACAAGAGCCAATTAAGATAAACAAGTTGAAACAAAGCTCAAGACATACTCTCAAGATTAGTAAGTAGAGAGCACAAAACTTACAAGCAAGCAAGGTACAAAACCAAAAACATGCAAGGGTGCAAGCAACTTTCAATGTATATAAATTTTAAACACAAGTTACCGCAAGCAGGAACATTGTATATAAGATGAGGCAATATAATCCAATTGACTTGGCTTGAGAGAATATGGTTGATGAAGACCCATTAACTCTTCATGATGTAGCCAAGTCTCCAATGTCCTCCGAATCCACCTATTGATCAAGTTTTAGCTTGTTGGTCCCCAACCAAGTTGGGTCCTAAGAGGTTAGTCACAATTGGCTTGGCAACCCAAATGGTTCTTTTCTTGACACCACTTTGAGTACCAACATACTTGGCAAACAAATTGCCAACCTTATCCTTCCGAAGCAAATAAGCATGATCAAGTATAGTGGGGTTGGATAAGTTACCATGAATGCATGAAGAGGCTAAGTGATCCTTCCCACGACATGTGTAGCACACTCGGCCTTTTCTTTTCTTCTTTGGGAGTGAAGATCCTTTAACTTGGGAAGCTTGAGTTTGAACTTGAGGTTGCTTACCTTGTTGCTTCTCACTAAGAAGCTTCTTCTTCTTCTTCAAGGGGCAAGATCTAACATGGTGCCCTTCGACCTTGCACTTGAAGCACACAATCTTGGCCGAATCAATAGCTTGATCTTGACCCTTCTTCTTGATGAACTTGTGATCCATATTGTCAATGGACTTATTCTTGATATTGGAGTTGAATCCAAGTCCACTCTTGTCATGAGGAAGTCTTCGCGCTCTCAACATCTTGTCGAGGGTGGACTTCCCTTCATGACCCTTGATCAAGTCTTTCTTCAAAGAAGTGACTTGCGCCTTGAGCTCTTTGATTTCCTCTACATGGTTAGTATCAACACAAATACTAGAGGAAGTAGATGCTACATTGTTAGAGCAACAAGGCATGGAGAGTAATTCATCACAAGATGTAACAATGTTGTGAGTGGATGAATTACTAGAACTAGCACATGGCAATAAAGTATTTTTACTAGAAATTGTGCTAGTGATCACAAGAGGCTCACAAGATTTTACCTTTGTAGAGATTGCCTCAATAGCAACCTCTAGCATAGCATGGGATGCTAGAAGATCATCATTAGAGCTCGAAAGCTTTTCATGATTTTCCTTCAACTTCCCATACTTGCTAGATAGCAACTCAAGTTGAGCCCTTAGCTCAACATTCTCCTTCAAAATAGATGCTTCACAAGAAATGGAGTTAGTAGCACAAGCATCATTATCATTGGGAATAGAAGAGGACAATTTAACAAGCTCATTATACTTTCTTTTGAAGTTGATGGCTTCCTCAAGAGCTCTATCACGGGTTTCTTTTACTTTAGATAATTCTAAAGTAAGAGTCCCCTCAAGAGATTTGGGTTTGCCCATTTTTAGTTTGGCAAGAGCATGGTCACATTTTTTAGTGAGTTTATCAATCATTTCATTATTTAACTCCTCACTAGTTTCTAGCTTATCCTCAAGAGAAACTCGAGTTTCTTGCTCTTCCTTAAGAGCAATCTCAAGATTGTGGATCTCACCCGCGGAATCACGAGCAAGACCCCATCCTTCATCACAACGAGTCTCCAAGGCCTCAATTGTCTTCTTGCGCTCAATAAGAATGGTCATGATTTCTAAGAAGCTATCATGGGCATGTTTTTTCTTTAAAAGAGCATGAGAGACAATATCAAAGTTCTTTTCAATGGAGGCATCATTATCCCTTTCATCATTAATATCATCATCATTAGATATATTGGAATTTAAGGTAAGAGATACCTTAGACTCCTTAGCCATAAGGCAAAAGTGAGTAATGGATGAGGAAGATGAAGAATTACTTGAAGCACCAATGAGGTCCATGTCTTGTTCCAACAATTGTTTGGATTTCTCTACATTGTTAGTCAAACAAGTACTAGAGGAAATAGAAACATTTTTATCATGGCAACAAGACAAGGAAAGCATATCATCATGTGATTTAGTTAAGCAACTACTACATGATATGCAAGGACTATAGACACTAGCATGTAAGGCATTTATGGTTCTAGAGGAGTTTAAGTCCAAAGATAGAGCATTGCAATAAGATGGGTGAGAAATATGATCAATAGTAGATTCACCATCAATAATGCAATCTCTATCACCACTCACCATATCATTACCTTGTGGCAAGCCACATGTTGGTGAAGTGGAAGAAGACGTGAGCTCATCCCGGTTGGAGGTGGAAGGAGGACAATCATCCTTGGTAGTGTTGGACACATCATATATATCTTCGAGCTTTGTCCATAATTCATGAGCGTTCCGACAAGGCATGATTGACGCAAGAACTACATCAAAACATAGATAAGACCGTTACAAGCTAGAGTATCGAGATAAGAGTTTTTCTCATCCTCTAAAGATAATTCTTGGGAATCCTTTGGAGGAGAAAAACCCATATCTACAATTCTCTCTGAATTAGGATCCATGTCCCTAAAGATATTAAGCATGCGAATTTTCCAAACATCATAATTAGTGCCATCGAATATATAAGTGGGATTGTGCACTAATTCTCTAAACGACATCTTTATCTCTAGGCGGTAAAGCCTAATTATGAGATAACCTGGCTCTGATACCAATTGAAAGGAAAGACGTCGCCTAGAGGGGAGGGGGGATGAATAGGCGAGGAACACTTTTTACAATTTAGGCTTGATAAATGCGGAATAAAACTTAGTGTTTAACTTATCAAAGACACAACCTAAATATACTAGGTTCGTCTATGTGCACCAACAACTTAAGCTATGTAAGACAAACAACAAAGGGATAGCAAGGTAAGGGACTTCAAGCACGATGGCTATCACAAAGTAAAGTGCATAAGTAAAGAGCTCGGGTATAGGGATAACCGAGGCACGCGGAGACGAGGATGTATTCCCGAGTTCCACCACAAAAGGTGTACGTCTCGTTGGAGAGGTGTGAGCAACCACAACAGGTTTGCTCAACGCCACAAAGGCTTCACCTTCTTCTCCGATGAACTCGACCACAAAGGTCTGAGTCCACCTTCCACTATGAACTCCTTTGGGGCGGAGAACAATCCCGTACAACAACCTTGGGGCACACACCCACAACCGAATTGGGGGCTCCCAAATGACCACAAGAGGTCTTGACCACAAAGGTCCCAACTAGCCACAAAGGCCTTGACCACAAAAGGTCCTATGCCACAAAGGCGGCCACTAAGGCGTCTAGGGTCCAAGACCCAAGAGTAACAAGCTCACGAATTTCACCACCACGAATCCTCGTGAAGGGCTCAAACCGATGCAAGATGCAATGGCAAGAACACACAAAGTGCTCAAGTCCTTCACTCTCAAATTCCAACAAAGCAACAAATGCTTATGGGGGAATAAGAGATGAAGAACCAAAAAACCACAAAGGAGACAAATCCTACACTCCCAAATGCCACCACAAGGAACTAATCCTTATGTGGGGATAAGAGAGAGCAAGAACAAAGGGGGAGAACCACAAAGGAACTCAAAGATCTAGATCCACTATGTTCCCCTCACTTAGAGGAGAGATGGATTGGTAGAATTTTAGATCTAGATCTCCTCTCACTTTTCCCTCAAAGATATGCAAGAATCATGGGAGGATTTGAGAGGGGGCAAGCTTTCCCAAGGTCAATAATGGCAAGAGAGAGAGGGGAAAGTCGTGCTTTTTCAAGGAACAAGAAGGGGAGGGGTATTTATACCCCTCCCACAAATCTAGCCGTTACAGCAGCTTAGACCGCAGATTTCAGGCCTAGGGCCGGAGATTTCCGACCCCCGGAGATTTCCGGAAAGATCTCCGAAGTTTTCTGGGCGACATCAGTACTGAAATCCGCCCGATTCGGAAATCTCCGAGCCCGGTTCGGAGATTTCCGAGCACCCGAAAACTGCAGAAATACCAACATGAAAACGACAATATCTTGACCATCCGAACTCCGTTTTTGATGATTTTTGGCTCGTTGTAATCACAACGAAGAACTCTACAAGATAATGAAGAGAAACATCATAGTACAAGATGGGAGGTTAAAACCAAATGGGGAAACAAAAAACCACTCGAAAAAGGAACAACCGGTAAAACCTCCAACATCAAAAACCAAGAAGCTTTTCAAACGAACTTTGTTTTTGATGAACTTGAGCTTGTTATGAAGATCACAACAAGCTCACAAACCTCACAAGGAGAAAAGACAAATAAGAAACAAGAAAGATGATATGCTAAGTATGCAAAGGTTTGAACTCTCCATAAAGATTCGATCAAGTTACTCACTCAAGAGCCCCTCTTAATAGTACGCCTATCTATCCTATAGCCCTATCAAGATCATACCTTTTCCTTGAGAATTACTCTTGATCTAGATGATGACGATCTTGATCTCTTCAAGTGGACCACCTTTCTTGATTGCGCTTGCTAGCACATGCTTCATGAAGACTCCTCCATATACTCCCCCATACTCCATTATGGGAGAGTCTCGCTTAGCTTCGTCTTCATGTCTCCGACATGCTTCCCTTGGTCTTGCACTTGTCAACCATGATGACGATCATGGCATGACATCATCCTCCATGAGCTAAATTAATGGATCTTCTTGTTGCAAGCCCATGGAAGATACCATCTTTCTTCATATAGGTGATGTCTTGACAACTTCAAGCCATAATTGCAATATGCTCAAAACACACATTAGTCCTTAGGGATTGTCATTAATTACCAAAACCATACATGAGGGCGCATGCCCTTTCAAAATGGACACCAGCATGGAAACAATGGTCACCACAACCATGGCCAACCCCCAAATGGAGGCTATCGAGGTAACAACCACAATGGTCACGGAAACCACAATGGACAACCCCGTCACAACCACACCGAGAAGAGGGATATCAGCCAAGTGCAATGCTACTCGTGCAAGAAGATGGGACACTACTCCAACGAGTGCCCGGAAAAGAAAGCAGATGCCAACAAGCCAAACACATTCCAGAAGGGGCATGTGAACCATATGGATGTGGAGGAAGTCATGGATAATCCCGACCTTGTGACTGGTGAGTTCTTAATCAATTCATGCTCAGCCCTAGTACTTTTTGATTCTGGAGCATCCCATTCATTCATATCAAGGGCATTCATGGATAAGCATAAATTACCCACTAAGACCCTAGCAAGACCAATTAGGTTAAGTTCTCCTGGGGGAAACATGTTGGCAAACTCAGGAAGTCACACACTGACACTAGATATTGGGAACCACAACTTTCCTAGCAAACTTATCATACTGGAAAACCAAGGGATTGATGTAATTTTAGGTATGGACTGGTTGTCCCAGTATATGGGACAAATTGATTGTGCTAGTAGAGCGATCACCCTCACCACCCCGGAAATGAAGAAAATCCAGTACCAGTCATTCTATGGATCAAAAGAGGCTAAGTTGAATTCTCTTAAGGGGGTTAGCATGGAAGAGGTACCGATTGTGAAGGAGTACCCCGATGTGTTTCCAGATGAACTACTAGGAATGCCACCAGATAGAGATGTAGAGTTCCTGATAGAATTACTACCGAGGACAGGGCCAATAGCAAGAAGACCTTACCCCATGTCTGTGGAAGAGCTGAAGGAACTTAAGGCACAACTGGAGGAGCAGTTGGGAAAAGGATTCATCCGTCCTAGTTCATCATCTTGGGGAGCACCTGTGTTGTTCGTGGAGAAGAAGGAAAAGAGTATGAGGTTATGCATGGATTATCGTTCCCTGAATGAAGTGACCCTTAAGAACAAATATCCACTACCAAGAATCAATGACCTGTTTGACCAGCTAGAAGGAGCTAGTGTGTTTTCCAAGATCGATCTAAGATATGGATACTTTCAGTTAAAGATTAGGGAACATGATATACCTAAGACAGCCTTCACCACTAGGTATGGATTATATGAGTGTACGGTGATGCCTTTTGGGCTAACCAATGCACCTGCTTATTTCATGAACATGATGAACAAGGTATTCATGGAGTACTTGGACAAGTTTGTTGTGGTTTTCATAGATGACATTTTGATCTATTCCAAGAACAAAAAGGAACATGAAGAACATTTGCGTCTAGTTATGGAGAAGCTTAGAGAGCACAAGCTTTATGCAAAGTTCAGTAAATGCGAGTTTTGGTTGAGTTAAGTAGCTTTCCTGGGACACATAGTGTCAGGAGAAGGGATTGCGGTTGATCCCGCAAAAGTAGCAGCAGTGACAGAATGGGAGTCACCCAAGAATGTGGCAGAAATCCGCAGCTTTCTGAGCTTGGCGGGATATTATAGGATGGTCATAGAGAATTTCTCCAAGATTGCCAAACCTATGACAAATTTGTTGAAGAAGGAAAAGAAGTTTGAATGGACTGATGCATGTGAAGCCAGTTTCCAAGAACTAAAGAAGCGTCTAGTGTCTGCCCCTGTATTGTGCCTACCTGACTTAGGGAAAGACTTTCAAGTGTATTGCGATGCTTCACGTCAAGGACTGGGAGGTGTGTTAATGCAGGTGGGTAAAGTGGTATCCTACGCTTCTAGACAACTGAAAAAGCATGAAGGCAACTACCCCACACATGACTTAGAGTTGGCGGCAGTAGTGCATGCTTTGAGAACATGGAGACACTACCTGATGGGAAAACGTTGTGAAGTGTTCACCGATCACAAGAGTTTGAAATACATTTTCACCCAGAAGGAGTTAAACTTACGACAAGGAGGTGGTTAGAATTAATCAAGGATTATAACCTTAGCCTTCAGTATCACCCTGGAAAAGCCAATGTAGTGGCAGACGCCTTGAGCCGTAAGGTCTACGTGAACGACCTTACAAAGGGTGAATTGCCAGAAGACTTGTGTGAACAATTTAATGATCTCAGACTGGAAGTGGTGTCAGAAGGATTTGTAGCATCCTTAGAAGTCCAACCAACCTTGATGGACAAGATCAGAGAGGCACAGAAGACGGATAAAGAAATGGAAGAAATCAGAGTTAACATGAGCAAGGATGAGGCAAAAGGGTTTCATGAGGATGATCTAGGTACACTATGGTTTGAAAAGCGTATCTGCGTGCCCGAAGACAAGGAGCTTAGGAAGCTAATACTACAGGAAGCTCACGATTCTCCATACTCTATTCACCCTGGCAATACCAAGATGTACATGGATGTAAAGAGTAGATTTTGGAGGAGCAACATGAAGAAAGATATAGCAGAGTATATTGCCTTGTGTGACGTGTGCAACAGAGTCAAGACAGAACATCAGAAACCAGCAGGACTACTACAACCATTACCGGTACCCGAGTGGAAATGGGACAAGATCGGAATGGACTTTATCACAGGTTTACCCAGGACCAAATCAGGGTATGATTCCATTTGGGTAGTAGTCGACCGTTTGACTAAAGTGGCTCATTTTATACCAGTAAAAGCCACTTACACCAGTGCTAAGCTAGACAAGATATACATGAGTAGGATTGTATGTTTGCATGGTGTTCTAAAGAGCATTGTTTCTGACAGGGGAACACAGTTTACCTCACATTTTTTGGAAGCAACCATGAGTCACTGGGAACTAGATTGGAGTTCAGCACAACATTCCACCCACAGACTGATGGACAGACCGAAAGGGTTAATCAAATCCTTGAGGATATGTTGAGAGCATGTGCATTAGATTATGGATCGAGTTGGGATGAAAATCTGCCATACGCAGAGTTCTCGTACAACAACAGCTACCAAGCTAGCATAGAGATGGCTCCATTTGAACCTCTGTATGGGAAGAAATGCACCACTCCATTACTATGGAGTGGTGTGGAGTAGGAGAGCGTAGCCTCTTCGGACCAGATATTATCCAAGAGGCATAGGAAAAGGTCAGACTGATCCGAGACAGATTAAAGATAGCCCAATCTAGACAGAAAAGCTATGCTGACTCCAAGTGTAGGGAGGTTATGTATGAAATTGGCGATAGAGCATATCTTAGAGTTTCCCCACTACGTGGCGTGAAGAAATTTGGAATCAAAGGAAAGTTAGCACCACGGTTCATTGGGCCATACAAGATTCTCTCTCGTAAGGGAGAAGTGGCTTATGAGTTGGAATTCCCAGAGGTTCTCTCAGCGGTACACAATGTATTTCACGTGAGTCAACTGAAGAAATGTCATCCAGAGATGGCGGAAACCCCATTGAAGGATACAGTACCACTAGAAAAGGTTGAATTGGAAAGTGACCTCACTTACAAAGAGAAACCGTCAAGATACTCGAGACAGCGGAAAGATTCACTCGTACCAAGACGATCAAGTTATGCAAGGTTCAATGGAAACACCACACAGAGGAAGAAGCAACCTGGGAACGAGAAGATGATCTCCGCGAGGACCACCCACACCTATTTGCTATTCCATTCGAACCTCGAGGGCGAGATTCATCTTAAGGGGGTTAGATTTGTAACATCCCAGTTTTTACAATTCAAAAGCATGCATACATCCATCATATCATCATTGCATTTTAAAATCTCCAGTGGTCACATTATCTTCTTTTATCAAATAACAAATGAAATTATGTTTAAAATGCATTAATTGTGTATTCGACAAATAACTAAATTTCACTAAACCATTTTAAGTCCTAAGTATTACTAAAGAGTTCTATTTTTTATAAGCTTTTCAAAATGTATTTTTCCATATTTTTCTGAAGAGTTTTGAATCAAATTCTATTTTGAATTTGAATTCAGGAATATTAAAACAGAAAAGAAGAAAACAAAAAGAAAGGACACCAGGCCAGCCGAGCTGGCCTAGCCCCTTTCTTCCGCATGAGAAACACAGCGCAGCCCACCGCCGGCCCAACCGCAGCCCACGCGCGCGCCTCCCTCCCTCCTCTCGCTGACGACTTGACCCCACCCGTCAGCTTCATCTCCTTCAACTGCTCCAGCGCCAAACGACCCCGACAGGCACGATGCCCACGTCGCGCATGCTCCACTCCACCGAGTCCACAATGGCACGCTGACCTCGCCACTTTAAATCCCCGCGTCCGCGTTCCTATTTCCCCAACTCACACTCCCCAAACGCGCCGCCAGGCCGCTGTAACCCAAGCTCGCCGAACACCCAGTTCCGCCGCCGTCCGTCTCGGATTCCGGTGAGCCCGGTAGACCCCTCTCCCTCTCGTTTCACCCTCTCGTACCCCCTCGGCCTTGCGCACCTCGCTGACATGCTCTCGTGACCCCAGGAGCACGGAGACGACGAGGCCGTCCGAGACCGAGCGCGGCAACCGCCGCCGTTCACGCCAACTTCGGTGTGCTACACCCCGCCCCCCGGTCTCCCATCTTTACCAGTCTGCTTGCCTCGCATATACGCATCTTTTTGACGCCGTCTCCTACTCCCTACTGCCTCGTAACAACGACAGTGTCTCCGACCGAAACCGCCGCCTGCAACTCCAACTCCGGCGAGGAAATTACCGGAGCAGAAGGACTTCCCCGCCGCCCACGACCACTCCATCAACTCCGTCTCGACGTCCTCTGTATCTAGGTACTAGCCACACCGCCCCGGCCCCTCTCCTTCATCGAACCCGTGCACGCCGTGCATGGCGCCGCCGCGGCCGGAGGAACTCCGGTGTACCGCGCCGCTCGGATTAGGTCACGCGATTCAGGGACGTTGGATCTAGATCCAACGGCTGCGGCTTTTTTTCAGTTACAAACCGTTTTCGATTAATCTTGTGCGTCCGCGATTAGTTAGATCGGACGGCAATGATAAATCAACTTTTCTGTAAAATCACTAAAAAGACAGAAACTAATTCAAACTTCAGAAATTCATAACTTTCAAACTACAACTGCAAATTTAGTAAACTTTATGTCCCTGGAAAGCCCTTCTCATGTAGATTATATTGGCATCATTACTTTTCAATTTTGCATCTGTTAAAATGGAATATTTTGCAGAGAGTCATTTCGGCCATTTAGACCATAACTTATTTTCCCAAAAATAATTTTTTAATGAAACCTTATGATAAAAGTTGCTATATTGTACCCTCTGTCCAGAGAACCTAAAACATAAATTTTAGGAATAATTATTTACACAAGTGCAATAATTTGGTACAAAACTATATAAATTAAATGATTTTTAAAATGCAAATTAAATTAAAATTGATTCATGCCATCATGCATACATTTAGTAACCAGAGAACTATTAAAATGTGCTAATATTTTATTATTGTAGTTTGCATTCATAAATGCATAGCATTGTTTTTGTATTGTGCATATGTATTGAATCATTGAATGTTTGTTGTTTGTTAGATTGTGCGGAGTGTCTTACGTGTTGTGAAGAGTGTAACTTCAACTCTTCAGTTGGCCAAGGCAAGTGGCAGTCATAAACCACCTATTATTTTCACTATGTGCATAGTAGTGTTTTTCTGTAGTATGCATGTTAGGAGTTGTGTGAAGTTACTATATTATGCTATGCTCCTATGTAGTGTTTAGCTATCCCCCACCCTGAGCTTAGAAGCAAGAACACTTAGTAGGATGCTTAGCCAAGCAATGAAAAATGTTTTGACTAGTTGGATAGTGAAAATTAATGAAGTTAATTAATGAACTACCTGGGTGTTGGTTGGAGAACCATGGTGGGTGGCTACTCAGGGGGTCCATGTCTATGGTTCATGTCTATGGTAATTACCCTTGGTGGAAGCACACAAATGTGAAAAGTCACCCAGACTCAAAGAGATTGTAGGCGCACCTTGTTTAGTAGCTTCTAGTGCAACCACTTGTCATATGGGCTCTGTCTTGACCATACATGTTGTGAGACCCCGATCCGTCGTGACCAACAGATGTAGGGGGATGCTAGGTTGGTTCGGGTCACGCGTTGTGACTCGGGGAATTACTTCGGAAAGGTCTCGTCTCGGTCTTCTCTTTTCCATTTCATAATTGGGTGACATGGACGAGGGAATGATTGGGTCTTGTGGTGAAAGTGCACACCCTCTCGAGAGTTAAAAACTAAGTATACTTTGCCGTGTCCCCGGTTATGCACATTTGAGCAACTAGACAGGGCAAATGTTGAAGATCTCCTCATCCCAATTTGTTTAATAAAATTTGATGGGTGAACAAGGGTTTGGGAGAGCTCACCGCTTTCTATCGGTGGTGCTCGTTGTGAGTAGTTTTCAAAGTCGTTCACCATTTTCTATCGGTGGTCCAGAAACCCTAGCCATGGACCATCCGAGCTTCACCTGCCCTGTTACCGTCCTATCCCTACCGTTGCCGCCAATGAACCACTGCCGCCATGGCCGACGCGCGCTTCTGTCCTAGCACAAGCTGGGTGCCCACTGGAGGAAGGCCGCAACCCCGCTCAAACATGCGCCGCTGCCGTGAAACACCGCCGCCGCTCGAGCGCGCCTGGATGTGCAGCCTCCAAGCCGCCGCCAGCCGGAGCTCGCCGCCACGCCGAGGGCCGCGCCCCCACACGCCGGCCACGAGCCGCGTCGCAGCCGCTGCGCGAGGGGCGTCCCCGCCGCCACCGACGCTGCCAGGGCTTTGCCCGGCAGCGCGCCCCGGCGGCGGCGAGGAGGAGAGGGAGACGTGGAGTGTAACATCCCAACATTTTATAATGTTTGAAAATCACTAAAATTTAAAACTTTTGTTTTGATTAAAATAAAATATTAAAATACATAAGAAAACCAACTACAAAAGACTTTAAACATGATGAAAAGGTTTAATATTTCAAATATCTCAGTTTAACCTTATTTTCAAAAGTTGTTTCAAGTAAACAATTTATTATCCATTGTAATTATTAAAACCTCAATATCTAATTTGACAAATGTTTTACAAACCTTCAAACCATATTCATGAAATCAATAGTTTCCTTATAAGTATATGATTCCAACCACATAGCCATAGCTATTCATAAATTAAAATAATATTTACAAGTGTTCTTTTTAAACTATTTAAAACATGATCAATTTTTCAAATAGTTTTTCATTCTTACAACTAATTTCAAACTTAGTGTTGAAATTATAACCCTATAGTTTATAACTTTAATAACTTCATATATTTTATAATAAATGGATTATCTAAATAAACATTTCATTAGCTTAAAATGAATTCCATTTATTTTCAAAACATAAAATGATTTTCATGAATATGTATTCTATATAAGAAAAGAATTAAATTTAAAATCTTTTCCAAAGTTGTTTATAAAATTTTCAAATGATATATCTTAATATAAAATATAATGGTGCACAAAATAATTTGAATTAAAAATGATTACATTACATTTTCTCTTTTCATTACAAATACTTGTAATATGATATTTAATAATCTATTAAAGCTAAAATTTATTTAATATTGGAATATGAGTTTAAATAACTTAAATTCAAACATATTGGAATGTGGGTATTTTACAAATTTTATTTGGCCAAAAGAAGATTTAATTAAGATATAATTTCAAATTTGACTTTAGGTGTCAAATTTGTATTTAATCAATATTTCAAAATATTATTTTTCAAAAATGTTGAAAACATTTCCACAACTGGTTTAACACAAAGATAATAATTTTACAAATTTTTAGAAATTTGTTTGACCTCATTTGGAGTTATAAATCAAAAGTTATAAAGAAAATAAATAAAGTAGAAAAGAAAAAGAAAAATAACCGGACAGCGGGACCCACCTGTCAGCCCGAGTCGTCTTCAACCTCTGCCCAAATCGCGCCCGAGAAATCCGCCGGCGATCCCCTTCCAAATTCGAGCCGTGTTCAACGCGAGCGTTCCCTTTTCTGCCCCCTACAAATACCCCAGCTCCTCCTCTTCGTTTTCCCCCAAACACCCTAGCCCAATCGCCGTCGGGCTGTTCGAGTTGAAGCCGCCACCGTCCGCCATTGCTGCCGACAAACTCCTCTATTTCCGGTGAGTACCAAACCTCTCGACCTCTCCGTTCACTTCCTCTCGCTTTGCCTTCTCCGTGCGCATCTGCGTGACCCCTCTATTCTTCTCTCAACGCACCAGGGCGCTGTGTTCTTCCCCGCCCGAAGCAGGTCGCCGCGGTCCCCGACTCCGGCGAGCGATACAAGGAGGAGAGGGACACGTCGGAGCTTCCTACTGCGCCACCGAGACCACCGCGACCTCCTTTTCGTTTTGGTAAGACTCGTTCGT
Source organism: Poa annua (assembly GCA_026929855.1). Taxonomy (NCBI): domain Eukaryota; kingdom Viridiplantae; phylum Streptophyta; class Magnoliopsida; order Poales; family Poaceae; genus Poa; species Poa annua. Next base: position 89,862,985 of record CM049430.1, read on the forward strand.
CCCGGGGAACCGTGTAACGTAAGGAACGATGTGACGCCGCCACGGGCGCAACTCCGGCGAGGTCTCCGGTGACCTAGCGCCGCCCGCGTTTGGTCGTTAGATCTGGACCGTTGGATCTTGATCCAACGGCTCCTACCTATTGTTTTATTTGAATCGGTACAGATTTGTTTAGCACCGTTAGATCTAGATCTTGCGGACCAGATCCAATGACTTATCCATGTCAGGTGCCGCGTCAGCAGCACAGTCAGCGCCTGTAACAGCCCAAGGTTGAGAACCTGAAAACCCGTGTAATTTTTCCACTTTTGTGTAGTTGCATCATGGCATCCATAACAATTTGCTACTACTATGTTCATCACAACCCACAATTTGAATCTTGCATATTTGTCAAGGAAGTTCCAAGAGTTCAACATGAGATGTTAGCACTTGTTAAAAACAAAATACTTTGAATCTTGCATATTTGTCAAGGAAGTTCCAATAGTTCAAAATATTATAATTGCACTGGCTCCAAATTATTAAAGTGACAACCTCTGAAAATTTCAGCAAAATGCCCTAATTATCCCTTCTGAACAAAAGTGCTTCAAAACATTTGATTTTGATATGCCAATTTTTGGGGTGATTCTACACTGTATGGGGAGGCTACATGATTTTTCTCAAATTTTTCTAAAGTGTTTAACTGCCCCAATTAAATCAGAGAAGTGCACTGGTTTTAAAAAGAATTGGAAAAGGACCTGTTTGTGAGGGAGAAATAAAATTGGCAGGGGGTTTTTTGCGAAAACATCGTCTCCTTCCTCTGTAGCGACCGAGCGCGCTCGTCCCCGACGAACCCCGTCGCCGTGTTGCTCTCTCCTGCGCCGCGCCCGAACCCCCCCTCTCCTCTGCTGCCCTGCGCAAGGATAAGGTCGCCACCGACGCCGCTCTGCTTCTCTCTCCCCAGATATTTCGCGTTGCCCTCCCCCTTTCCTCTCTTTTCCTCCCGAGCCGGAACCCTAGCGCCATGGCCGAGCTCCGCCGCCGCATCGCCGCCGGTTGAGCTCGCTCCTCACAGATCGCAGACCACCTCGAGCACCGCCGCGACACCTGCTTCTTCTCCACCAAAGGAATCGTGCCGGGGAACTCGAGATCGACCGCATCGTCCTCGTCTTCTTCCGCTCCGGCCGCGGCGATCCGGGCACGATTTCCGCCGTCCTCGACCTCCTCCGTCCTCTACGAGCACCTCCACGCGTCGAGGGTGAGCCACCCGTCCTCCTGGACATCCCCGCTCGTCTCCTCTCCCCCTAGATCGACGGGGCGCAGTAGCTCGCCGTCGGGCGCCGCCGCGGGTCGCCGTGGAGCTTCGCTCCGGCGACCAATAGCTAGCGGCTCCGCCTCCGTTCGGTAGGAAATCCCCCGTAGGGTCGTTCGAGCGCACCAGCGCGTCCCCGCGTGCCCCCAGCCGCCGAAGCCGTGCTCGCCAGCGACGCGCCACCGTGCCGGACTGCGCGTCCCGCTACGGTCAAATGCGCAGCGGACGTGGCGCTGACGTGGACGCCAGCGTGGCCCGGGGCCCGCTCGTCAGTGGCTCGGGCTAGCCCTGCCCTCGGTGAAAAACGCCCGGACCATTTTCCTGCGAATTAAATAAATAGGCAGAACATGAATAAAACTTGGAAAATTCATATCTTTCAAAATAATTGTCCAAACTTTGCAAATAATATACCAAAATGATTAGAAGAATAAATGCAATCTATTAGTATGACTCACATCTCAAATGCAATTAAAATTATTTGCTGTTGTGTTGATTTAAAGGAAGGGGTAGAAATAAAGTGAGTAGCTCAAATTCATTATACATTTCTCCAATTGCTAAAATTGTGCCCTTAAATCAAAATGCTCATAAGCACATTGTGCTACACCCTCAACATCATTTTAAGCATTTTGACCTAAATTGAACGCATAAGAGAACATAACCACAATTATGGAACCATATCGTCCTCTCTTGTGGAATCATTATATAGGACCTCCAATCTAAAAGTGATATACTTGTTATAGTAATTCAGTGCATTAAAATGTCATGTCATCATGTGTTTGTGCATTGCATATGAATTGCTTGTATTGATTGTGTTCTTCCGGTGTTCTTATACATCGATAGATCAAGGAATCGGGGTCTCACCACCTTACCCCGACGACCAGTATTACCCGCCTGCTGAGCAAGGCAAGCGTGATCCCCACCCTCTGAGCATATCTTATCCTATTTTCCGCAAATTATTTTCTCCACTATAATATTGCATGCGGTTCCAAATGTCAATTTTGTTGGATTAGAGTATCCTATAGTTGCATTAAGTTCCCGATGCCATTACCTGTTTCCCTCCTATTATCCATAGGTTTGTATTGATAGCCGAAATAATGAACTATGCTATGTTGTTGCTTAGCCATGCTTAGTTAAATGTTTATTGGTCCGATGGATATTCATGTTGGGATCAGATGTGGAAATTCCGCGGATGATGGTGGAGAAATGGTGGTAACAACTAATAAAATGCTAAAAGGTGGGGATGAGAGGCCACATGGTATGTGGTGGGTTGTCTCGTTCTCGCCGCCTCAGTGCGAGTTCTCGCCTTCGAGCCAAGTTGAGCGTGCTACCATGCGTGGGCATATGGAACCTCGTCGACCGACTAACTTGTGGTGGACTAGCCGAGGGTCCTCTAGTTTGGCTTTCCATCTGCTCGTGTGTTGAGATGGTGGTCAAGACTGAGATGAGGATGATGGTGTTTAGGAAAATGAGTGGCCGCGGGGCAGGGTGTTGGAGGCACTGAACCTGTCCTACCGCCACTGATGATCCTGGGTTAGTCCTAAGCGAGGTAAAGGTCGTAGCCGCTCCCACCCAGTCGGCTTTCCCCGGAAGAGAGCTAAATGATCAGGCAATGGGTCGGACGGTACGCATGGATAAGTAGCTGGGAGGTCCCTCGGGAACCTGGCGACTTTCACATTGTACACCCCCTGCAGGGATAAATCTTTTCGAAAAGCCGTATCCACGGTTAAAGACGACTTGGTGACGAATTCAGGGATCATAGAGTAACTTTAACGGAATGACTAAAAACTGGGTACTAAAGGTACCACTCACGATTGAAAGGTTGACTTCCTCGAGGGTGAGTCGGGGAGGTGCCTTGGTGGAACATGTACAGTGGTGGATGATGAGAAAGTGAATCAAAAGAGAAAGAGTTACTTCTTACCCCTCTTCGAAAATGTTCTGATAGTCGATGCCTTGGAGTCATATTTTATGAACAAAATCAGCTTTACGCAAAACAGCCATAAAACCTTGAAAGCCAATCATGGAGCATTAATAGCTCAAAATCTTGCAGAATTCGTCGAACTCACCCTTGTTTATTTTTGTTTCAGAGGAGGATTTTACCGACCCCGAAGGTGGGTTCTTTATTGACATCGACGAGTAGTCTGGGGTTCCCGGGTGGCAGCCTGGGGCAACTAGGAACCAGCTGGCACGGAACTGTTTATCAGTAGGCCTCTTAGGCCATATTTGGATCTTGTTGTTTAGAACAACTTAATTTGCTTCCGCTTGATGTAATGATGGGTCTGTGACCTCTGATTGTAATATTTGCTATCTTTCTCTACTAAGAGTTGAACTATATTATCTTGAGTCGTAGGGTCTGTCATGTGCCAGGTGTTCCGGTGTCTTAGCCTCTTTATTATACTTTGAGGGCTATGCTTTGGATATGGCATGATCGAAGGGTTGTGTGGCCGATGATCCATGCCGAGCACGCCTGCCGATGTTTACTCGGCCTGGGAGTGGTAACCCCAGTAACCTTCGATTATGTAGCATGACCACCGACACATAGCATCACTGTATAATTTATGGATTGGGGCATTACAGCGCCCAGTCAGCGCTGACGTGGAAATTGTTTTCTTTTAATTGTTTAAATGGCAGTTTTGCAGAAAAGCCCCTGTCACTTAAATCTGTCATAACTTTTTAACCACTTATCCAAATTTAACAAACTTTATATATTTGGAAAGCGCTCTACATGTAGATTATTTTAGATCGTCCAAAATTCAAATTTGACTTAGTGTAAAATATTCAAATTTCAAATGGATGATTTGAGTATATTTGTAATAACTTTAAATCTATAAATCCAAAAATTGCAAATAAAATTGTTTTAGAAACTTTGGAATATACATAAATGGATGCCTCTGTTATAAATTAATTTTGAATAATATTTTAAATGATTTCATAGTTGTGTGTTCAATTTGAATAGTTTGACTATTTTTGACATAACTTTTAATAGAAACATTATTTTTGATTAAATCCAATTGCAATAAATTTAATTAAATGCTCTCTGTCTATTAACACTATTTATAAAATTTTGTGTAAAAATATAATCATCTTGAAAAAGCTGCTTTCAAGGTCTCGTCACTTCGGTGAATCACTTGAGCCATGAGACATTTTCGGTGCCATGGAGCTAGACCAGTGAGCTATTACGCTTTCTTCAAAGGATGGCTGCTTCCAAGCCCACCTCCTGGTTGTCATCGCTCGTTCACTTACTTTTCCACTAGGGTTTGTCATTCGACATCGGGGAATAGAAATCGACCCGAGTAAAATCAAGGCCATACTCGAAATGCCTCCTCCTCAAAACCTTAAGGAGCTGCGTTCGCTTCAAGGGCGCCTTGCATACATCAGGCGATTCATAACCAATTTTGCAGGAAGAATCCAACCTTTGACAAGACTCACAAAAAAAGACATTCCATTCTTTTGGGATGAAAACTGCCAACAAGCCCTAGATGGCATCAAAAGCTATCTCCTCAATCCGCCAGTCCTGACCCGCGAACATAGATCCAGCCCTTCCTATTGAGAACTCCACCTTGTATCCCCAGCTCATTGTGAATAAGCAGGTGATACATAGGAGTGAAGAAAGAAATTCCCCGTGCCGCTTGCCATTTCAGGTTCAAGGAATGGGGAAGTGTTCTGTTGATAAATGGAGGTTTCACTCATGGGCGTAATTCCCTGCATTGGTGTGTGAGAACAAGAGGAATGCTTATTGAATAATAATTATTATGATCCAAGTAAAGTATATAGGAAAAACTGATATGCTGCCTTGATCTTTCTTTGTCTCGAACCCCATACCCCTATAATGATGGTAGAGTCAGGGGTGGCCCCAAAGCGGAATTGACCGGTGGTAGTTGGTCGAAGCTCCAGTGGGTAGCCACTCCCTTCTCAGGGAACCGAACCGCTGAACCACTTAATTTTTCTCGTGATAGTAAGATCAAACAGGATTAGTCCCATCTTTTGATATCGTTTTCCAGAGGTGGAAGATTTACGTTCTTCCTATTTGACCCGAAACCGATCGATCTAGCCATGAGCAGGTTGAAGAGAGCTCTTCGGGCCCAGCAAGAGGAATTGAATCTAAGCGGGTATCTCTTGTAGCGGAGGGAAGAGGCAAGCGTTCCCTGTTCCCTTGTTTACTGAACTCTTTTCGGGAGATAGGTCTACCGTTGCAAACTCATTTGCTTGTAAATTCATTGTGTAAAATAACTCGTAAATTCATTGTGTAAAATGAGCATCTAACTAGAACTAGTACTAGATATGAGCGTTATTTCTGCGGGTTGCTCGTAGTTTGTGTTTCATTATCCCTCCCCGTCATCTTCGATGATGAACTCTGGAGGTAATTCTCCATTTCGCACCTGTCTCTCTGCCCGCTCTTGCCAAAAACAAAGAAATTCTATCTTGGGAACTCAAAAAGAATCGGAATGGGAAGTATTTATTTATTGATTCTCCGGCTAGCATCCTTACTTCCTTCTTCAATGGAAATTCTATGTTACCAAAAAATGAGAAATTATATTATTTGTAGACTCGTCTTCTTTTGGTTAAATCTGGAGAACCCAGTCGAAACTCTGATTCATGTTTGTGGATTTTAATAGCTCTCCTATCTACCCGGAAATGATCTTCTACCTTTACTGTCTGTGTTCTTTACATATCTTTTGATTGTTTTTTAATCATTGTGTCGTTACAAATTCAGTGGTTGCACCCTTGTGAGCAAGTTGTTGCCGGATTGGATAGGAGAAGTGAAACAAATCTACGAAGGAGACTCATTAGCTGAAGAAGTTAAGAAGAGCATTAGTGAAGCGAGAGGAGGACATTCCAATTCCAAATCATTTGCCGACATGCGGACTCACTTCTCTTTTATGGGATGAAAGCCCTTATCCAAGTTGTCTATTTACGTGGGTGAATCAAGTAAGGTCAGATCTTGTGGTCCTTACAAAAATGGAAAAAAGAGAAAACTCTATTCTGAACGAAATGCAAACAAATAATTTGACTTTCTCAGTCTGATTTAGAAGCAAATTGCTATAGAATTCGAAATCTAATATATATTGATATAGTTTTTAGAAATGCGCTGCCTCGAGTCTTGGCTAACAAAGCCCATGGCATAAGGGAGGACTAAATCAAAAGAAAGTTATTGTGCATTAAAATAGAATTATAACAAAAAATAATGAAATGGATATAAATGCCCACTGATGCAATTCCAATGGTAGGGGAGTTCAAGGCCAGGCTCCTTATGCTTATTAAAACCATGGCATTGAGACGAAGAGTCCATTTGCTATTTTGTGAAAACTTTAATATATGACTAAAAACTTTAATCTTACATATATTCCTTTATTATAATTTGTGAAAATGGAAATTAATTAAATTGCATTAGCCTAATTGTTCATGTGATTAAAAATTGCATTTCATGCATATCATATTCTATTTTGTAGTTATATTTCCCATAAGAAAACTCCCTCCCCACTTTCTCTAAGTTACAAATATTTTCAACTTAGCATTTTGGTAAAGTTATACACTTAGACACCTAGGATTCTCAAGATGGAGCTAGAAGACCAATGAAGGACTTAGCCAAAACAAGACTTCAGAAGTGTCTCCAAGGAGTAGAAGCACTTAGAAGAAAAATCAAGAAGAAGTTCATGAAGACCAACCAGAAATATTTTCTAACTGTTGCTCCCTCTTTCTTTCTTTTCTCCCTCCATCTCTGAGACTCCATGAAGACTAAGTTAAATCCAAGACCAGCCTAAGTGATACAAAAATCATCAAGTCTGAAGATTATTCAAGTCTACCAAGAATTCAATCAAGACATCACCAAGGAGAATATTACAAGTCGGGAGATGAAGCCTGGAAGACCAACTACATCTTTCTTTCTATCTTTTCCCTCTTTCCTAATCTTGTCTTTCACTTTAGACTTAAACAATTTTTGATCATGATATTATCATCTTGAAGTTTGTTGGATCCTAGTATCCAATTTACGAAGAGTTATTAATAATTGTTGATCGCCTTGAAGAATAGACTTAGTAGTTTTCTCTAAGTATTTTTACACATCATGACTAGGCCATTAGAGTGCTTGTTCAAGATGAACTATAAACTTGACCTTAGTCTTTAGTCATTTTGACCAGCCTACTTGCCTTGCATAAACTTAAAAAATTTCCATGGCATGACATGCATCTCTAGTCCTTAGAAATAATTTGCATATCATGCATGACATATTTTCCTTAGAAATTTTATGAAACTTGTTTGTTCACTATGTATGTGCATGTATGTTTGTTGATTGTTGTATTGTTATTTGCTTATATTGTTTAGATTGAACGGAGAGCAAACGTTCGTTGTTGAAAAGAGTTTGTGAACAACGACAACATTCAAAGGCAAGTGGCACACCTCATAAACTTCCTATCATTTTTTATATGCATTACTTAGTTTATTTTTATATAAGCATGTGTAGGATAGTATGGCTATGCTAAACCTGTGTAGAAATTCCTTATTCATGTGTCTAGGCTCCTATGCAATACTTAGTAGAATTATTGATGCTATGCAAATGTTGTTTTGTGAAAACCTAAATTCTACTAAGTTAAGAATGAAACACCTGGGTGGTAAGTGGTTGTATGGTTTATGTTGAGTGGCTACTCAGGTCCATGTCTATGGTTCCTGGAGTATGTACACTTGTGAATGGCCACCCAGAAACAGAGGATTCTGAAGAACTCCGAGTGACGATTGCTTCCAGTGCAGCCATTGCCATATGGGCTCTGGCTCGATCAACTATGTTGCGTGGACTCTCTCCGGCTTGACAAGCAGATGTAGGGGGATGTTAGGTGGAATGGGTCAAGCCAGAGTGGGAGGGAAAATGCTTCTGAAAGATCTCGTCTCATTCTTCTCCTTTCCTTATCACAAATGGTGTGTAAAGGATAATCTGGGTTGAATGGGTACAATGGTGAACATGCACAACCTCTGCAGAGTGTAAAACTAAGTACTTAGCCGTGTCCCCAGTACGGACAATTTGAGCAGCTGATCACAGACGTCAAACGGAGGATTCCACCATTCCAACTTCAGAAATAAAACTTGATGGGTGAACAAGGGAAGATGAGATTATGGTTTTCATGTCATACTTGTCTTGATTTGAAGAAAGTGTTTTCCAAAGAGATAGGAAAAATTGGCTTTATGCAAAATAGCCTTGAACTCCACCAGCCAAATATGCATATAGGCTATAGAGTTATTCCATTAAGTGTCCACCATTGTGTCACTTGCCACACTCCATTTTTAATGGAATCTGACTCACTCTGTTGCAAAATTTTATTTGTTATAGGTTATTCAAATGACGAGTGAGGTTTCGTTAAGAGGTTTCGAGTCTGCAACCAACATGTTTTCGCCTGTGGCAACATGAAAGAGATGGAGACTCACTGCTACCGTATTTCCGCTGTGTACTTTGTCAAAGCTAGCTTTATGCTATGCAACTTGTATCGAATATTTTGTAAGTCTGGATCATCGATGTAATAAAATTGATACTTTGTTGTGATATTACATCGTAGACTGTGTGTGCAAACGAATCGATTCAGTGATTTGCACTATACACAGGAATCTGTCTTATTTAAAGTGCAGGTACGCTACAGATGGTATCAGAGCACTGTGTTGCCTGTAGGTTCGAAACCCTAGGTTTGGATAGAAATAGGATTTGACCATAGGATTGAAAATCTATTTTATTCACTTTTCTAAAAACAAAACTTTTCATTTTATCTTACTCATACTCTCATCTACTATCAACCTTCTGAAAACATCTTATCTTTTTCTAGATGACCATGTTCTTGTAGTCTAAGTCTGATTCTACTGCCTCATATAGAAAAGTTTCAATTCAACATGAAGTTCTACATGCATGGAAGACCACTGAAAAAACAGGATTCGGCCAACACTTCCAAGATATCCAAGAAAGTTGAACAAGAACTTGAAGCGCTCACGAAGGAGGTAGATTTGACCACCACCTAAATAGAATGACGATATCGTGTTAGTGTATTGATCATATCAACTTGGCTATATGACAATACTAGATTGTCTGTTTGTTGTGAACCTTGTTGCTTGATGTTTGTTAGATGTTGATGGATTATGTTATAGATTGGTTGCCTTGTTTTGTTTTATTGAACTAGGATTCCTCCATACTACAAATAATTCAACTCATTTCTTTCTAAACCAAACAGATGTCTCACCCCAATACCAACACCAATGATTTGCATACAACTATGCGACTACTATTAGAGAACCAGAGTCAACTCTGGAAGTTGATCAATGACCAACTGCCTAAGATTGATCAAAACCATAGTGATTTTGAAGAGAACCTTATGACCAAACTAAAGGCATGCAAAACTTGTGGAGAGATAGGACATACGTCCCAAGAATGCACTGATGAGTGGCCCCATGGTCATACCAGACATCCAGTTAGGGAATGCCCCACAAGTCAGATTACTTGCTTTTTGTGTGAAGCAACAAATCACGTTCCAACGCAATATCAACTCTACCCCGTGGTGCAAAAAGTCAGTCAGCAAGCCAAAAAGGGGATGCAACAAAATCTCATGAAGTATGTGGAAGTACAAGAAAACAAGGGGGAACACAAAAGAGATACTAGCCATATAACATGTTTTACCTGTGGAGTACTAGGACATTATTCATGGGACTGCAAAGAGAAAAGAATTGGTCAGGATACTGAACAAAATCTTCATCAAAATGAGACTGTGGATCATACTAAGGTGAAAAATGAAATAAGAGTAAGGTCACTTCCGAAGATATCCAAAAGTACCTCCAAGTGTTGCTATAAGTGTGAAGGAGATCACCTAGCTCGAAATTGTCACATCAAACGAGACTGGACTTCTTTAATTGAGATAGAATATAGCAAACAAGATTTGGAAGAACTGTTAGCCCTGGAAACACCAAATAAGAAGAAGAACTTAAGTGACGTAATTTGCTACAAATGTAAGGATAGGGGACATTATGCCAATAAGTGCCCAGTAAAGATGAAGGAGAATTGCCTTATCCGCTCGCACAAGAAGATCACCAGTCCCGGGACATGTCGCAGATGCCCTGAGAGGAAGAAGGATAAATATCTCCAAGGACCGAGTGGAAAACGTGAGTGCTAAAATTTCTGTATCCACCACATGTCATTGTATTTTGAATACCTGTACGCTCTACATCAGAGAAATAAACCAGATTAAACAAAGTTTCTAGACTAACCACAAAAATTTCTTTTAAGGGTGGTAGCCACCTAGATAATTCAAACCCAGTCGCATAAACCCAGAGATCTCAAACTATCTTTCTTTCTATCCTCCTAATCAGAAAAGTCATTCGCTGCCAAGTTTTCAAGTTTCCATGTCAGAAATTTCATTTCTCAAAACATCTCGAGCTATCAGAATCATTTCAAGCATTTGCTTTGTCTTTCTAGCTTCTTCGAATCTCGAGGACGAGATTCCTTTTAAGGGTGGTAGTCTGTAACATCCCAACATTTTATAATGTTTGAAAATCACTAAAATTTAAAACTTTTGTTTTGATTAAAATAAAATATTAAAATACATAAGAAAACCAACTACAAAAGACTTTAAACATGATGAATAGGTTTAATATTTCAAATATCTCAGTTTAACCTTATTTTCAAAAGTTGTTTCAAGTAAACAATTTATTATCCATTGTAATTATTAAAACCTCAATATCTAATTTGACAAATGTTTTACAAACCTTCAAACCATATTCAAGAAATCAATAGTTTCCTTATAAGTATATGATTCCAACCACATAGCCATAGCTATTCATAAATTAAAATAATATTTACAAGTGTTATTTTTAAACTATTTAAAACATGATCTATTTGTCAAATAGTTTTTCATTCTTACAACTAAGTTCAAACTTAGTGTTGAAATTACAACCCTATAGTTTATAACTTTAATAACTTCATATATTTTATAATAAATGGATTATCTAAATAAACATTTCATTAGCTTAAAATGAATTCCATTTATTTTCAAAACATAAAATGATTTTCATGAATATGTATTCTATATAAGAAAATAATTAAATTTAAAATCTTTTCCAAAGTTGTTTATAAAATTTTCAAATGATATATCTTAATATAAAATATAATAGTGCACAAAATAATTTGAATTAAAAATGATTACATTACATTTTCTCTTTTCATTACAAATACTTGTAATATGATATTTAATAATCTATTAAAGCTAAAATTTATTTAATATTGGAATATGAGTTTAAATAACTTAAATTCAAACATATTGGAATGTGGGTATTTTACAAATTTTATTTAGCCAAAAGAAGATTTAATTAAAATATAATTTCAAATTTGACTTGAGGTGTCAAATTTGTATTTAATCAATATTTCAAAATATTATTTTTCAAAAATGTTGAAAACATTTCCACAACTGGTTTAACACAAATATAATAATTTTACAAATTTTTAGAAATTTGTTTGACCTCATTTGGAGTTATAAATCAAAAGTTATAAAGAAAATAAATAAAACAGAAAAGAAAAAGAAAATAACCTGACAGCGGGACCCACCTGTCAGCCCGAGTCGTCTTCAACCTCTGCCCAAATCACGCCCGAGAAATCCGCCGACGATCCCCTTCCAAATTCGAGCCGTGATCAACGCGAGCGTTCCCTCCTCTGCCCCCTACAAATACCCCAGCTCCTCATCTTCGTTTTCCCCCAAACACCCTAGCCCAATCGCCGTCGGGTTGTTCGAGTTGAAGCCGCCACCGTCCGCCATTGCTGCCGACGAACTCCTCTATTTCCGGTGAGTACCGAACCTCTCGACCTCTCCGTTCACTTCCTCTCGCTTTGCCTTCTCCGTGCGCATCTGCGTGACCCCTCTGTTCTTCTCTCAACGCACCAGGGCACCGTGTTCTTCCCCGCCCGAAGCAGGTCGCCGCGGTCCCCGACTCCGGCGAGCGATACAAGGAGGAGACGGACACGCCGGAGCTTCCTACTGCGCCACCGAGACCACCGCGACCTCCTCTTCGTTTTGGTAAGACTCGTTCGTCCTGGGAACCGTGTAACGTAAGGAACGCTGTGACGCCGCCACGGGCGCAACTCCGGCGAGGTCTCCGGTGACCTAGCGCCGCCCGCGTTTTGTCGTTAGATCTGGACCGTTGGATCTTGATCCAACGGCTCCTGCCTATTGTTTTATTTGAATCGGTACAGATTTGTTTAGCACCGTTAGATCTAGATCTTGCGGACCAGATCCAATGACTTATCCATGTCAGCTGCCGCGTCAGCAGCATAGTCAGCGCCCAGTCAGCGCTGACGTGGAAATTGTTTTCTTTTAATTGTTTAAATGGCAGTTTTGCAGAAAAGCCCCTGTCACTTAAATCTGTCATAACTTTTTAACCACTTATCCAAATTTAACAAACTTTATATATTTGGAAAGCGCTCGACATGTAGATTATTTTAGATCGGCCAAAATTCAAATTTGACTTAGTGTAAAATATTAAAATTTCAAATGGATGATTTGAGTATATTTGTAATAACTTTAAATCTATAAATCCAAAAATTGCAAATAAAATTGTTTTAGAAACTTTGGAATATACATAATGGGATGCCTCTGTTATAAATTAATTTTGAATATTATTTTAAATGATTTCATAGTTGTGTGTTCAATTTGAATAGTTTGACTATTTTTGACATAACTTTTAATAGAAACATTATTTTTGATTAAATCCAATTGCAATAAATTTAATTAAATGCTCTCTGTCTATTAACACTATTTATAAAATTTTGTTGTAAAAATATAATCATTGAAAACTTTAATCTTACATATATTCCTTTATTATATTTTGTGAAAATAGAAACTTTCTATCTTTTCCCTCTTTCCTAATCTTGTCTTTCACTTTAGACTTAAACAATTTTTGATCATGATATTATCATATTGAAGTTTGTTGGATCCTAGTATCCAATTTACGAAGAGTTGTTAATAATTGTTGATCACCTTGAAGAATAGACTTAGTAGTTTTCTCTAAGTATTTTTACACATCATGACTAGGCCATTAGAGTGCTTATTCAAGATGAACTATAAACTTGACCTTAGTCTTTAGTAATTTTGACCAGCCTACTTGCCTTGCATAAACTTAAAAGATTTCCATGGCATGACATGCATCTCTAGTCCTTAGAAATAATTTGCATATCATGCATGACATATTTTCCTTAGAAATTTTATGAAACCTGTTTGTTCACTATGTATGTGCATGTATGTTTGTTGATTGTTGTATTGTTGTTTGCTTATATTGTTTAGATTGAACGGAGAGCAAACGTTCGTTGTTGAAAAGAGTTTGTGAACAACGACAACATTCAAAGGCAAGTGGCACACCTCTTAAACTTCCTATAATATTTTATATGCATTACTTAGTTTTTTTTTTTATATAAGCATGTGTAGGATAGTATGGCTATGCTAAACCTGTGTAGAAATTCCTTATTCCTGTGTCTAGGCTCTTATGCAATACTTAGTAGAATTATTGATGCTATGCAAATGTTGTTTTGTGAAAATCTAAATTCTACTAAGTTAAGAATGAAACACCTGGGTGGTAAGTGGTTGTATGGTTTATGTTGAGTGGCTACTCAGGTCCATGTCTATGGTTCCTGGAGTATGTACACTTGTGAATGGCCACCCAGGAACAGAGAAATCTGAAAAACTCCGATGACGATTGCTTTCAGTGCAGCCATTGCCATATGGGCTCTGGCTTGATCAATTATGTTGTGTGGACTCTCTCCGGCTTGACAAGCAGATGTAGGGGGATGTTAGGTGGAACGGGTCAAGTCAGAGTGGGAGGGAAAATGCTTCTGAAAGATCTCGTCTCATTCTTCTCCTTTCCTTATCACAAATGGTGTGTAAAGGATAATCTGGGTTGAATGGGTACAATGGTGAACGTGCACAACCTCTGCAGAGTGTAAAACTAAGTACTTAGTCGTGTCCCCGGTACGGACAATTTGAGCAGCTGATCACGGACGTCAAACGGAGGATTTCACCATTCCAACTTCAGAAATAAAACTTGATGGGTGAACAAGGGAAGATGAGATTATGGTTTTCATGTCATACTTGTCTTGATTTGAAGAAAGTGTTTTCCAAAGAGATAGGAAAAATTGGCTTTATGCAAAATAGCATTGAACTCCACCAGCCAAATATGCATATAGGCTATAGAGTTATTCCATTAAGTGTCCACCATAGTGTCACTTGCCAGACTCCATTTTTAATGGAATCTGACCCACTCTGTTGTAAAATTTTATTTGTTACAGGTTATTCAAATGACGAGTGAGGTTTCGTTAAGAGGTTTCGAGTTTGCAACCAACATGTTTTCGCCTGTGGCAACATGAAAGAGATGGAGACTCACTGCTACCGTATTTTCGCTGTGTACTTTGTCAAAGATAGCTTTATGCTATGCAACTTGTATCGAATATTTTGTAAGTCTAGATCATCGATGTAATAAAATTGATACTTTGTTGTGATATTACATCGTATACTGTGTGTGCAAACGAATCAACCCTTATTTAAAGTGCAGATACGCTACAAGGAGGGTGGGAGAGAGGAAGGGCGGCGCAGGGGAGCCCCCGGTCGCCTGCGGCGGCGACGCGGGGGGCTAGGGTTTCGGTGGGGTTGGGGTGGGTTGCTCGCCTATCACGATCACAATAAACAAAAAATGCAACTCCACAATTAAGAGGATCTTGCCGCTTATCTAAGACCTACGGATGCTTTACGATCCATGCATAAATTATTAATGAATCTTTATATATCGATATATTATCAATAATTTCTTGATTTATGTAATCTAATTTTCAGATTCATGTACTTAACAAGAAATTTATGTACATGCATTCACAAAAGAAATTAAAACTACCCGTGATAATTTTTGTTTTATGGATACAACAATTAGTTGGAATAATAAGTCGTTGGTTGGATGCCAAATCGACCGTCATGACAAGCGGGCGAGATCCTCATAGTTCTGAAAAAACTACATTGCACAATACACATGTGACTCTTGACATAAATTGTCATGTGTGTAAAATAAATTCTTCTGGGCATGCCGTAAAAATGTTTGATTTTATTGGACTTAACCTAATTACTTAGCCCAACAAATTCAAAAATCTCAAAGGCCTTCAGTTTGGTGTATGTTGTGTGTAGAAAGTGGGTTTGGACTACATTCAGTCTCATATTGTTAGTTGGGAGAGAGTTGACGCAACTTATAACTTTGATCTCTAAATGAGTGAACATAGCAAGAGTTTCCGCGCACTCCTCCATTGCATGCCTCGCCTCATTGCAAGTCACGGAAACGAGTTAAATCTTGTTTGGGTGAAAGATTATTTTTGCATGGCGTGCCAACTGACTGCTTACTCATCACCGTTATGACCGGCGGTGACAACTTTGTGGTGGGACCTTACTGGTCAATACATAGTGCTATTTCTTTTTCTTTTGACAAAACATATGTGCTATTTCTTTCTCTGTGAAGTATTGGATATGTTAGAAAATGGAAAAAAAAATAAGGAAAACCCGTCTAGCAGGGTCGGCCCAATTATTCCACGTTTCCACGCTTTCTATGGAGAGTAGTACGGAAATTTTTAAAAAAAGGGTTCACTTCACGAAGGTCCATATGTGCGCGCTCCGGTGTGACAAGTGTCATAATTTCGTTCGTTTCTACTCCCACCTTTTATTAATGCGGTGACAAGTGACGTCTCCCTGGTGATGGGCAGAGTGATGTACATGCATTTATTTTGAGATTTATTTTTTCAAAATGAAATATCTCGAGAACCGTTTATCCGATTTACGAACCGTTTTCACTTTTAAACTCGTCACGTCGAGATCTTTAAAACTAAATCCCATATTGATAGGTTTCGACAAACTTTATTTTTGTACTTTGAATTGTGTATATTTTGTACAATCTAAATGTAATTATACGTACAATCTGAATTTTAGTTATACGTACAACCTGCTAGGTATAGTTGTATGTACAACCAGAATGTAGTTGCTGTACAACCAGAATGTAGTTACTGTACAACCCGATTTGTGTTACTGTGCAACTCGTTTTTTGTGTTACTGTACAATCCGTGTTGATGTACAAACCCGTATGTGTTGCTGTACAACCCCGTATGTGTTCTGTACAATCTAACATTGTATTTTGTACAGATCTAATAATAGACCGGCTTGTATTTGTTTAGTTGTACGAGTAGTTGTACGTGTGAGTATATATGGTTGTATGGAGAATCTAAATATTTATTTTATATATAGCTGTATGTACAATTGTATTCTGCGACTAGTTCTTCGTACAACATCCGGCGTCACGGGGCTTTTCATACGCGCTTATGCTTCCGCGTACAACATCCGGCGCTGCCGCAGATCAGCCACACGGGGATTTGGTCGTGCGCAGCGCGCCGAATTTAGCTCGTGCACCCCCGAGCCAGGGAATCGACCTTTGGAAAGGCTTCCCTTTCCCTAACGATACCCGAGTAGCACTGTTCGGCCCTTTGGGAGGGGTTATTATGTTGTGATTTGGACATCTAAGCATGTCAAAGGGCCCAGCCCAACAAATTCCACATTTCTAAGTACATCCAAATTTGGACAAAGTCCAAGACATCCCTTATTAGACTAGGGAGTATATCTTATATTTCATTTCCAACTCTTCCAATTTTGCGATTATCATAACATGGCTTCAATGATACTAAAACAATGCTGTAGTCGCCCTTGTTGTACTTCTGCTTGCAAACTAGTGTAGGTTTTACTAAGCTGCTCCAGTAGAGTGGAAATTACAAGTGAAGCAATCGCTTGCTAGCGTTAGTCGCCGCTAAAAGACACAATATCGAGAGGTCAAATGCCATCGACGAAAGCAGTTTTCTTTTCCAAACTGGTAGCATTAGTATGCACACGTGTTAGCAAGGTAGGTACATACAGTACAGTACAGCTCCGTCGGGATTAGTAAAGCATTGTATGGAATTGCTGCCGGCGCCGCCCGGATCTGTGGCCGGCCCGGCGGCCACGGTTCATCCACACCCTCTCGCCGCGTTTCAATGCATATCCTAGTACTATCCTACAGTAGCTAGCTTAGGTAGATAAGCACGAACGCAGAGGCAGAGGGTGTAGGTGTTGTGTTGATCATTTTGTTGACATTGATCGATTCCAGCTCCAGCCCGTCCGTCGGAGAGCACTAGAGCAGGCACGACAGACAAGCATGTCGACGGCGGCGGCGGCGGTGGTCTGCCTGCAGGCTCAGCGCGTCGCCGGCCTGCCAGCCTCCGTGCACCGAGTCGACCTGGGATGCCACCTCCACCACCCTCATCCTGACGTCGACGCCGAGCCGGCGGTGCTTGCCTCTGCAAGTGTCTCCGGCGGGGGCGTGGCCGACTTCCACAACCAGGTGCTCCTCCTCCACTGCGCTCCCGCCTCCTCCGTCGTCGTCACCGTCTCCCTACGCCTGCTCTCCGACGACTCCATGATGCGTCGACGCCGACACCGGCAGCAGCAGCAGCAGTACTACCTCGAGGTCGACCTCGGCGCTGAGCAGCGGCCGGGCGTCCTCAGCTTCCCGATCGCCGGCGCTGTGCTCACTCTCGCGCTACACCGCAAGCTACTCCCACTCCCTACTACTGCTGCTGCTACTCCCTGCCTGCCGCTGCCAGCGTGTTGCCGCCGGCAAAGGAGCCACCGGCAGGGCTACGACTCCGCGGACGAGTCGTCCGACGGCTTCATCGTCATTGAGAAGCGGTGCAGGCGCCCACCATCGGACAACCTCCTCACCACCGACGACGATGACAACCACCAAGACGGCACGAAGCTGGAGCTGGACAGAGTGGAGGACGAGTTCCTGGCCATGCTGGAGCTGGCCGAAACAGCCGACGCCCGTCTCGACCTGGACATGCTCGTCAGGGACGCCGAGGCCGAGCTATTTGCCAGGAGGACTTATCTTCTCAATGTTGCTGCTGCTGCTTTCATGTAAATCATAGATGTGCACCACTCATGCACCAATGCAATTATGCAAAATCAGAAAGGAGACAGCAGCGCATTCATCCTAGGGACAGTCTGTGGCTCACACTACTGTGCTGAAGTATGTATAGTTCAAGTTCTATAATCCAAACTAACCATGAAATTAGCAGACATTCAAACAGTATTGTTACAAATCAGAGCCATTGCGTCAGACCCGCATGGTAGTGTTGCTGGCTGAATCGAGCACCATTATCAGAAGATTACTAACTACTTCCGCACAATAAACATTATACACCATCTCATCTTTCTTACTGAAAAAATAAGAGCCAACATGTATATATAGCCATACGAATTTAATCCTATATTGATCTAAAATAAGATCATCCATCCATCAGGAGACTGTATCATCAGAAATCATTCGAACTGGATGGCTCACAGTTGTATAACTACTACTCAGAGTACACTAGTTGGCTGACTCACCAAGGTTCTTCATTTGTATTTCTCCATTATGCGCCGGGCTTCTTCGGCAGGGTCATCTGATAGATTGTCCCCTTCGTCCACACTCCTTGATCCCTCTTTTGGGTTCATTGCCAAGAAGGCGAAATATATAAGCCCCATCATCGCCTGTCACCATGAGACGCATTTGCGTGTAGTAAATAACTAGTTGTAACTGAACATTGTGCAGAGCACATTGCTGGGTTATGTCAGTAAAGTCATTGTTGTGGGTACGTACCAGTACAAACAATGCAGTGGAGATAACGGACTTGAGAAGAAAAAGGGCGACCGACCCCGCAAGGAATGTAACGCCTATCCTAGCAACTGGCCGTGGAACTGAACTCTGCCATACATCAGAGGGCAAAACAAGTTCAGCTTCAAAGCTCAACAGACTGCATTAGTGTTAGCGATTGAACCCGATACTGGTGTTTGCGGCCATTTCCGATCTTATTCTGAGAGAATTCAGCTAATGGAATGAAGTGACTAAATGGGTAAGCATGACATACCGGGACAAGAGAACTTCCAGTCTCCACCGCATCCTTACCAACCCTCCATGCTGTCTGAACAGCTGTAGTGATATGCAGGAGTGTTACAGAGTGACACAGACAAGCAAATAATTGGAAACTTCAACATAATCAGAACAAGTGGACATGGCATTAGCACTAGCAGTAGCAGGAGACAACAGAAAGACATCCTTGGAGAACAAACACCAACACGAGTTGAGGATGTGCAAATTTCAGTAGGCAGGGAAGATGTTGAGTGATATACATCCGGAAACAAACAAGTCCATGCCAGAAGCTAGATATGTGGATATTTGGGTGTGTTGTGTTCATTATATTCAGGCTCTCGCATAACAATCCCCAAACAATAGAAGTGTCATCATCTTAATTAGTTAGTGGCAGATGTTGCATTAAGTGTTTTACTAGGTGGGTGCTGGCACAAGTACAGTAAACACAAGATTCAGTACAGGTAGAATCAGCAATGCCACTTCTTTGGTTGTAATAGTCAGTAATCCCAAATAGTTGTAGCTAGATCGAAGGGAATAAGGCTTGAACGAGATTAGATAAGAAGATGAGGCGAATCAAGGAACTGCGGAGGGAGGTACCTTTGGATAAGTTGGACTGAGCGGAGGCGACGACGAGGAGGCGCGAGGGGATGATGCGTATGCGGCGCATGGGCATAGTAGGGGGAGCGGCCAACCAAATCCGGCGAGTAGCCATGGCGGCGGCCGTAGGGAGGCGTGGGGCGGTAGCAGCCATGGCTATCCCGCCGTGGACGGCCATGGCGAATTGGCGATGCGGCGCTGTGCGGTGGTGACCACCCGTCCGAGCCTCCGATAGTGGAGGCAAAGAGACTCGAGGGACCGGAACAACTCTAGCAGACTTCCTGAAAATAACACAGCACGTATCCGTCCACATTAAAAACCTGTTTCTTTCTTCTATCAATGGATATAGCAGTTCTCCTACTGTTATTTAAGAAAAAAAAACGTTTTAAATTATACTTTATTAGTTTGAGTGGTCCAAGTATAAGAAAATTCAGTGTTAGATTTTTTTTTAAAAAAAGTGTTAGAAATATATGGGATGTGACATGGAGAGCACTTCACAGACTCTATTTTTCTAGAGGATCCTCTAAGGGTATGTACAATGCAAGGTGCTTATGGAAGGTGTTTAGAAAATAAGTCGACTTTTTGCTAATCACCGGTGTTTATTTATACTAGATAAATGCTTAACTAGGCATTTTTCCTATAGAAATAGGCACTGGTGCTTATGAAAACGCCTAAGTATTATACATGGCCTACATAAGCACTTTGCATACATAGGCACTTTTCCTATAGAAATAGGCATTTTTATAAACACCTACATAAGCACTTTGCATTATACATGGCCTAAGTATATTATACTCCCTACTGAGTGTGGATAAATGGAACCCGGGGCATGTGAAAGAGCATTTTCCCTCATGTGTGGTTTTGGTAATTGAATGACAATCTCTATGGACTAATTTGCATTGAGATATCATTATAGATCATGTCCATGGAATTGTGGAGTTCATGTGTTGGACTCTTGAAGCTTATGTGTTGAGTGGAGCATATTGCAAGTATGTCTTGAACGATTCAAGACATCATATTAGTGAACAAATGTTGGAAGATATAAGGTTGATCAAGATGTTGATCAACACACAAAGCTACAAGATGTACCAAGAGCGATCATGTATCTCTTGGGATGGTAAACACTTGTCCGCATAGCTTTGTGAACTAAACTATGATATATGTGTGTGTGGTATCTTTATATGAGGTTAGGTATCTTTCCATGGGGTTGCATCAAATGAGGATTTCATATAGCTCATGGAGGATGACGTCATGTGGTGATCGTCATCAAGGTGAGATGTGCAAGACCAAGACCAAGAGAAGCTTCTTGAAGAGATCCTATGCTTGGTGCTTGCAATGGATACATGAAGATGAAGCTAAGCGAGACTCTCCCATTGTGAGCATGGGGGAGTATTTGGAGAAGTCTTCATCAAGCATGTGCTTGGACGCACAATCAAGAAAGATGAACCACTTGAAGAGATCAAGATAGTTATCATCTAACTCAAGTGGAATGCTCAAGGCAAATGTGTGATCTTGATAGGGCTATAGGATAGATAGGCGTACTATCAAGAGGGGTTCTCAAGTTAGTAACTTGATCGCATCATTGTGGAGAGCTCAAACCTTTGCATACTTGGCATATCATGTTTCTTAGTTCTTTTTTGGCTTTTATGTTGGTGAGGACTTAGAGCTTGGTTCATCTCCATGTCAAGCTCTTGTTCATCGAAATCGGGTTTACTTTGTACAACTTGTTGCGGTTTCGGTGGCGGAAATATTGCCGGTTCTACCATGAGGAAAGTCCCACACCTTGCCATGTGTGGTGATTTTACTCTATTTATGGGATGTAATATTTTTGTTGGGTGCTCATCGTCGCTATATTTCCAACAAAAATGGTCCCACCTCATTTGGAGTTCATTTGCAAAAGTTATAGCAGTTTTCGTTTCGGTGTTTTGCTGATTCGGATTATTGGGGTCGGATATTCCGCTCTACCGGAATTTCCGGTTCCCCAGCTCATCCAAGAAAACGTCTAAAAAAAGGAGAAAAAGGGTTCTGACTCCAGCCGGAAATTGTGCTCGGAAATTTCCGTCTACCGGAATTTCCGAGTGCACCCAGAAAAGTTATCTAGAAACGGCTAAGGAAATGTTTGGTTTTGGTTCTGACTCCAGCCGAAATTTCAGTTTCATGGACTCGGAATTTCCGGGTGACCGGAATTTCCGAGTCTCACTTATACCAGAATTTCCGAGTGTCGAAACAGCCAACGGCTATATTTCCTGGAGGGGTATAAATACACCTCCCCTTCTTCTTCCCCAGCCAACCCAAGGCAACACGACTTCCCCCTCTCTCCTACTCCATTTTTGACCTTGGAAAGCTCACTTCCCTCTCAATCCCTCCATAGAATCTTGCATCTCCACTAATATAAAAAGAGCCAGACTGCCAGATCCGGATGATCTAAACCGTCCACACACCTAAAATCGAACGACCTACATTACTCCAATGTTGTATGTTGTGCACCTCCTTTCCCGCAGAAAAAAAACTCTAGACGCAAAAAGAAAACCGGTCATCTCCTCCACCTCCCCACGAGGCCACGACCCACGACCACTATCCACGGGTGGAGGTGCGCGAGGTCGGCGGCAGTTCCTTCCTCAGAGCTCTGCTTCAGCTTAGCCGCCATGCCTGCCCTCGCCAAGCCCGCTGCCCGCCCGGCCAAGACCGCCGCCGTGGCGCCCAAGCCGAAGCCCGTCGCCGCCAAGCCGAAGGCGGCCGGCGCCGCCCACCCGACCTACTTCGAAGTGCGCATCTGAACATCTTTTGTATCCCCTTTGCTCCACATGTTGCGATCTGAATCGGGGGCCTGATTGTTGGATTCTTTAATTTGTCTTTGCCAGATGATCAAGGAGGGGATCTCGGCGCTCAAGGACAGGACCGGCTCCAGCTCCGTCGCCATCGCCAAGTACATCGAGGAGAAGCACGCCAAGTCCCTGCCGGCCAACTTCAAGAAGATGCTCTCCGTTCAGCTCCACGCCAACGCCGCCGCCGCGCCTCACCGTCGTCGCCTCCGACTCGCCCCACCGCCGCCACCTCTGTGCCTCACCGCCGCCTACCACGCCTCCCACGCAACCTTGCATCGCCGCCCACGACCGCTTCCCTGACGCCGCGGGAGAGCTCTTCTTCCTCGACGTTTCCCGAAGCCTCATCAACGCCCAACATCGCCGCATGAAGCGCCTCCATCCCCGCCGGCGGCGCCTCAGTCAACAGCGGAGGCTCAATCAACGGGGCTCAGTTCGGTAATTCCCAATGAATTAGCAGGTGATTGATTTGCTTCTTCTGAACTGGGTTGAATCGATGTCTCTAAAATGTGCAATGCTTATCTTCACCTGTTGTTGTCCATTTAATTTATGATCTAAATGTTCTGCATTGCATCGACAAAATGTCTCTTCATCTTTTCTTGATAAGTGTTTCCAAGAGGGTTAGTTGCTTGTGCAATTCATATGTACTTTGTTGCTGGAAGGTGTAGATTTTTTCATTAGACTGGATCAGTATTATTTGGTATATTCGTAGTGGTTAAGCAACGGATATCAACCTGTTGGTTGATGTTCGTCTATGAATAGTTTTTATAGCTCATGTATGGTCATCCTATTGACTTATATATGATGTGTTCATGTGTTCAGCGATGTCATTGGTGACTCATGTCAACTTGCTGTTTTTTTATTCTAATGCAATGCAATTTTGGCAACCATGGCGAATATATGCATGAAACCGTGAGCAGCTTAGCAATTTAGGATTGGCATTTTAAGTTGGATTTAATATAGCTGGACTACCCGCCTCTTAGAAGATGTTATAGGTGGTGTGGTGGTTTGGTTCTTTTTGTGTATACGTGAGTCCTCATGGCATTGGCCTGTGGTATTTTTCGTGTAGGAGCTCGGCCTTATAGATGATGCTCTGGTATTGTCGGCCTCCGCCGTATTTTCTTTCGTGGGTGCTGATAGCCATTAGGTTTATCATTTCGTGGTTACCAGTATTTTTTGTATTTAGTTGCGGTGAGTCCAGTTTACTAAAGGTTTTTACTGTCTTGGACAGATCCTATTTCCGAGCTACATTGGACGGATCCTCAAGTTTTCTTTTTAACCTATCTGTTTGGTTTTATATCAGTCAATTCAATTGTTGAATGATTATTTCCTCCTACATAAGATGAGGTGATCCTTACATTTACTTTATTGTCAGGAGATACAGTCAGATATCCATCCTAAGTTTCTAACTCCTACGTACTGTAAATTATCTCAGCAAATAGGTTACCAGAAGTAGTGATTCGGACCTATTTTCAGTCAGTTATTCAGAGGAATCAGAGAACGCTTTACTTTGGTTGGAAGCAATGACCTGTATTTGAACGAAACACCTGTAGGTAGAAGGGGCCATGATACATTTCGTCGGATAATCGTTTCAAAGAGATCACTTGCGTTTCTTTATGGTCAGAATAACTAATACACAGTTTAGATTTTGTATTTCAAACCTTCAAGCTACTTTGCAAGGAAAAGAGAACATGCAGAACTTTTTTCATGCTGAAATTTTAGTGGTATAGTATTGTGAGTCATCAAGCACAAATTTACAATCTTGTGAGATTTGAAGCAACAATCTCATGTTTGAAGCTATGCTTGGTCCATTCCCTTTTGATATTGTTCCTTTGTCCTTTTCAGTTCGGTTATTAATTTGTTTGAAATGGTTCAGGAAACTTTTTCAACCAAAGTAACATGATTAAAAACAATTCAGCTTACATCAGCTATGAAAGTTGAAGGCGTGTAGTTTTACCGAAGATTTTTTTTTCCAGTTTGCTCGAACTTCATGTGCCAACTTGCTTTTTTGGGTGCAAATTATTTGATTATACCTATAGAAGCATGTATGCCTACAAGATGGAATCTATAGTTCGTTGTTTATCTGTGCATGTGATTGAATGGATGAATGTACAATGTGTAAACCTGTGTAACTGACACATTTTGATAATCTGATGTACTCTATTGGCATGATAATCAGAATATTTGAAGGATATATCTTATTCTAGGAGTTGCTGGGCCGGAAGAGCTCCTAGGGAGGGGTAGATGAGATGTTGCGGCGTGTAGCGGCACCCGACGGCCAGCGGAGGAGTGCCGGAAACGTCAGCCGGCCAAGCAGAGGAGCGGCGGCAGCGGCAACAGTAGTGAGATTTGTGAAGATTAGAACTTCTTGGAGTATTATGTATAGTGGACTTATTGAGGAGGTACTGCTACCGCTCTACTAATATTTTGGTACTTCTTAGTCAAAAAGAAAGAATTGTGTCGGTGGCAGGAATATGGTGTAGCTTATTCATTGGTCATATCCTGTAGCTTATTTCTCTACTCAAACGAACTTCTAACTTTCATGTTGTATCAATGTGTGAGATACTTGTGAGTTTATACTTGTTGATGACCTTGAATCAAACGATTTTTTTGTGGCCACATTGGATGAAAGTGTTCACTTGTGGAACTTTGTGATACTCTTAATGTCAGTTTGATTATGATTTATTATGCAAACCTCTATTCTGGACATGAAATTAAACATGTTCTATTTATATAAACCTCTATAGATTTTTTTTTGACTTTGATAAATGAAATTAGACTTTTTGATGATTAGATAATAAAATTGTATGTGAAATTCTAAAACTTCTTATGCCCCGAATATGTCTATGTGGTATTTACATTATTTTCACTAAAAAAATCAGAAGACCAAAGTGATAAAGGGTGAAAATAAATTCATTAGATTACACGTGCGTGGCACGTGCACGATTACTAGTATTCTTTAGCGAAAGTTGAGAGGAGATCTAGATCTACAATCCTACGAATCCATCTCTTCTATAAGTGAGGGGAACTTAGTTGATCTAGTTTTTGGCCTAGTTGAAAAAATCAGACCGGACCACCGGTTCAACCGGAAAAAACCGGAACCAGAGCCCTTCACGGTTTGTTAAGCACACTGGACCGGGCACGCCAGCGAACCGGGAAAATCCGGGTATATACCGGTTAAACC
This sequence comes from Poa annua, assembly GCA_026929855.1. Taxonomy (NCBI): domain Eukaryota; kingdom Viridiplantae; phylum Streptophyta; class Magnoliopsida; order Poales; family Poaceae; genus Poa; species Poa annua. Next base: position 89,888,831 of record CM049430.1, read on the forward strand.
GTTGGTTTAAATGAAAACCGGGCATTAACAAACCGCCGGTCCGACAAGACAAACGTTTAATCGCGAGAAAAATATTTCGCCTGACTCAGGAATCGAACCTGAGACCTCACGCTGCTCGCGCACGCAGATCAACTGCGCTGGCGAACCAGTCCATGCGATGTTTGTGTTTTTCATCTACATGAATAAATTAAATACCTTTACTTTCCGAACAGATTCTTAATATTTCCTCATATATTTTTTATTCAAAACGACAAACGAACCGACTGAACCGGCGGTCCAACCGGCAAAACCTGAACCGAGACCCTCGCCGGTTCGATCATCGGTCCGGGTTTTTAAACTAGGGTTCTTGGAGTTCCTTTGTGGTTCTTCTTCTTTGTTCTTCCTCTCTTCCTCCCCCCCATAAGCATTAGTTGCTTTTGGTGGGATTTGGGAGTGAAGGATTTGACTCCTTTGTGGTTTCCTTTGTTCTTCCTCTCTTATTCCCCCAAATACATTTGTTGTTGTGTTGAAATTTGAGAGTGAATGACTTGAGCACTTCGTGTGCTCTTGCCATTGCATTTGCATCGGTTTGAGCCCTCCACGAGGATTCGTGGTGGTGTTACTTGTGAGCTTGTTACTCTTGGGTCATTGGACCCTAGACGCCTTTTGTGGCCGGCCTTTTGTGGCCAAGACCTTTTGTGGTCACTTGAGAGCCCCAAATTAAGTTGTAGGTGTGTGCCTCAAGACTTGGGAGCCCCCAATTAAGTTGTGGGTGTGTGCCTCAAGAGTTGTACGAGATTCGATCTCCGCCCCAAAGGAGATCAATAGTGGAAGGTGAACTCGTAACCTTTTGTGGTTGAATTCATCAGGAGAAGAAGGTGAGCCTTTGTGACGTTGCGGCTAACCTGTTGTGGTTGCGCACACCTCTCCAAACGAGACGTACACCTTTGGGTGGAACTCGGGAATACATTCTCGTTTTCGCGTGCCTCGGTTATTTTTATACCCGAGCTCTTTACTTATGCACTTTACATTGTGATAGTCTTCGTGCTTGAAGTCATCTATCTTGCTATCACCTTGTTACTTGTATTGCTTAGCTTAAGTTGTTGGTGCACATAGGTGAGCCTAGTATTTATTTCTAGGTTGTATGTTTGTTAAAGTAAACCTCTAGTTTATTCCACCTTTATTAAGCATATCCGAATTTCCGAGTCATTCTTGGACCGGATATTCCGGCTCATCGGAAAAAAATTAAATCGCCTATGCACCCCCACTCTCTAGGCGACGTCTATCCGTTCAACATGTGCTCCCGGTTGTTTGAATTGTACAAAAAAAGTCAAACCATATTCAGAAAATGTGAAACAAAATTTTCATGTACATGACTTACAAAACATGTATTCCGTGCATGAGTTTTGTGACGAAATTATTATTTATTTTGTGTCGGTAAATAAGAGAAAAATTATGTGCTATATAGCAGTATATATGCGACGTAATTTTGTCTTTTTTACACGGACCAAACAAAAAATCATTTTTCCCCAAAACTTGCAAGACATGCCTCGTATATGCAAGATCTACGTGCGCATATTTTTTACATACATTTTTTATATTGGGAAAATAATTTTTCAACCGGGTGCACATGCACCGGGAGCACCACGGCATTTTCCATACTCCCTCCGTTAATAGGATACCTCAACTTTTTAAAAAAGTGGATTTAAGTTGAGACATCATCTTATAAAGGGAGGGAGGGAGTACAGATTGTGTTTTCAGAGGATATACTACTTATGTGCCGTTAATCATGGTTGTTGACCGACCCGTATGAACCTACTGCTCGGCTCGATTAGAGAGAGACAAAGAGAGTGCGTGTGAGTAACCGCTCTACCATATGGTAAAGGTAAACAATTAATTATGTACCATGGAAAGTTAAAATAAACTCGACTAGAATAGGCCGATGGAGATAAACCCTAGAGTGCTACTATGTCAGAAATAAATCTATCAATAAGTGTGCACGATGGGACACGCGCCTAATATAGATCCAGTCATATAATTTATATTTCATATAGGTTACATTTTTAAATAAGTTTTGAAATTACAACTACAACATCAATGGTGCAATCACAATACTACTTGTGCGTAATATTGAAGAAGAAACTTCACCTTGGCATAAAAGGAGTTTATATTGGTGCGATGTAACCTATTATGGGATCCGTCCCTGCACTTGTCCTATCATACCTTTTTCGTGTATATGAAAAGTGCACTTGACTAACTCAATTCTTAGGAAATCACGAATAAGATCATTTGCTCTTAGCTCGACAAGGGAAGCACCCACCCTTCTCTTTTCCTTCCCGTTCCTAATTCACTACTAAGCAAGTTCTAACAAATTGACTATTTGTGTGATAAATTCTTTGAGTTAACTTGCCATTTTATAAAATTGACAAGTCGAAGTTGTAGATTATCTTCTTTTTGCAAGAGATCCTACTGGAAAAGTGTTGTTAATTTCTCCCCTCGTCCATTTTATATGCGACTGCAGAGCCAATAGAAACAAAAATACTTTTCCTTGCTCTTGAGTCTCATATCAACGTGGTTAGTGCTCAAAGTGCACAAAAGTTTTCATATTAGAAATAAGAAAAGAAATACTACTACAAAATTGAAGTTTTTTTAAGGTCAAATAGGGAAGACGATGTGGGCCAAATAAGAAATCCTGTCTAACGGAGAAAAGCCCAGTCAATACTACGAGTCCGGTCCGGGGAGGAGACGGGCTCTATTCCGATTCGGAAGTCGGAAGCTATAGCTAGGGTTTGCCTCTGTGCGCAGGATATATATACGCGAGCCGCCGCCTCCCCCGGTCCTTCAGAAATCCCCACAACAATCAGGCAGATCCACCGCAACTCAAGAGATCCAAACAAATCCCTCTCCCTCCGAGGCGGAGCAGATCCACGGATGGCCGGCATGGAGGTGAAGGTTTCCTTGGAGGCGTCCGTCACCAAGTCGATGGCTGGCTGCGAGGGTTTCTTGCCGAAACCATGCACGACCGAGGTGGAGGGGAAGGAGAAGGCATTCGCAGGCGAGGAGGCGTTCAAGTGGTGTGGCTCGAAAAGGAAGGCGGAGGAAGACGACCCGTACCAGCGAGAGGAGGAGGCGGCGGTGGTGGTTCGGGAGCAGTACCAGCAGGGCGCCGATGATGCGGAGACGGATGAGATGTATGTGCTGGGTGACGGCAACGACTACGACTCGGACGACGACGTCGACACGGTCATGGCCAAGGCCGCAGCTCGGTTCTACAAGCGATCGTTGTGCCCGGATGATTCCGTCTATGAGGGGGATTCCGTTGTTGATGATGATTATGGCGCTGTGGTTGATGGGCTTGTTCCAGCTTAGAGTGATTTATCGCTCTCTCAATTCGACTGAGATGAAGGAGGAGGTTCACCAAAGCTATCTATCATATATATCTATACTTGTAGTTGATCCGGTGGACATCTATGTCATTGATCCATCTATCTGTGTGATCTTATTGTTAAGTTAGGCACCACCAATGGCATGTGTGACTTGCTACTCTTTGCTATATATAGGGCGTGCCTAGAGCTCAGTCGACTTAGAACTCGTGAGTTCTAAGTCGGGTGACGTAAGCATGACATACGCATGAGTTTTGATTAAAAAATATTTAAATTCAAAAATTGTTCCAAAAAAATTCAGTTGCAACCCACTTGCAACCGAAAAATCCAGTTACAACCCACTTGTAACTAAAAAAAACCAGTTTCGACCAACTTGCAACTGGAAAAAATTCAGTTGCAAACCACTTGTAACTAGAAAAAACGTGAAAAAAAAAAGAAAAAAGAAAAACGCACGCATCTTGACGCATGATCAAATGGTGGTGGACGCGACTTAGAACTCGTTCTCAGGCGACTTAGAACTAGCAAAACCGATATATTAATGACATTCCTGTTAACATGATAAGTGTTCTGATGCCATGTCCAATTGTTTCTGAGCTTCTGTCTACCTATTGGTTTGATTGTTTCAACCAGAGTGTTTATGCATGTGTTTGGCCACTAGATCGCCAGAACTTATTTACTCTTTAGTTGGTAGATTGCCTTCCAATATTTGGGCAATGTGTGATTGTGCCTTGTTAGATTTTTGCAACCGGCCATATGTGTTGTTTGGCCATGTATTTCCACCTCTAGATCGTGACAACTCTTTATCACCAGCTCATTCATGCAACTCTTATTCTTACATTTCAATGTAGCAACTGTTCTTCATTTGTTTTAACTTGGCGCTGGCAAATGTCAGTGTGTTGGCGTGTTTATGTCAATATTCTGGTACAATGCTACAAGAATTGGAACTTTCATTGAATGTACCAATTCTATCTATCAAATTATATATGAATCTATCTATATTTGTAGTTGATCAGGTGGGCATCTGTTTTATTGATACATCTATCTGTCATCTTATTGTTAAGTTAGGCACCAATGAGGCAATGGCAATGTGTGACTGCTAACTTGCTAACCTTTGCTATCTAGTAGTAGTTTCTAACTCGATATGTGATTGTGTCCGATGCCTATTGGTTATATTGTTTCAACCACAATGTTTGTGCATGTGTACCACTAGACTACGAGAACCTTATATGTATAAAGTCCAGTAAGTAGTTGTCTGCCAATATGTGAGTGTTTCTTACACACGTGTGTTTTGTGCCTCTGGCCTTCTTTGTGACTGCTGGTTAGACCGGTGCCATGTGTCGTGGGCATGTATTTCGACCACTAAATTGTGGCAACTTCTTTATTTATCAAGCCATTCATGCAAATCTTTTTTTCTTTTCTTGCTGTTCACTTACGTACCAATTGCTCTTTGTATGCTTTATAGTTTCAAATTTTCAATATATATTTTGGCTTTGTGTTGGCTTTAAAATTGAAATTTATATGGTATGGTAAGTATAGAAAAAACAGAACATGACTGTGATGTAATATAGTTGAAAGTGATTATTTTTCAGAAAATCTAATTATCAGGCGCCCTACATTTAGCACAACGCCACTCACGCACGCGAGCCGTCCATTCGTGGGCAAACGATGGATCTCTCGCCTCGCGCGCGGTGCGGTCCTGAGCGGACGTCGCGCAGGTTGATGTCTCCATCATGACCAATGGCGACGGATGGATGGATGGAAATATGTATATCACATCCGTATCCGGCTGCTCCGTTCCGAGAGTCATCATTCACCAAGCTGAGCTCGTCCGGCTATAGATCTTGTGTTGTTGCTGCTAACACAGATGGGCAGATGGCTTGTCAATCTGCTCATTAAATAGTAAATACTGCTATTATGCTAGTGATTGTTGTTGAGCTTCTGCTAGTGATTGTTGTTGAGCTATCTAGCTAGTATTTACAAACAAAAAGGTTTACCCACGGCTGATGTTATGTCTAGCAGCTGTATATTGATTCTAAACTTTCACTAATGTGTTCTATTTTTCCAAATTTATTTGACAAAGTATAACAACAAATTAGATTAATCAGAAAATAACAAATAATCAGAAAAATTAGTAGTCACAAAAAATTATCCACCCAATACCTATGAACTTACCACCCGTTAGTTGTGATCACGAAATCAATGTAGTTAATATATTCTTTCGGTAATATTTACCCACCTAATACTGATGAACTTATCACCTGATACTTATGAAGTTATCCACCACGAAATCAGTATAGTTATCATACTCTTTCGGTATTATTTATCCACCCAATACTGATGAACTTACCATCCGGTACCTATAAATTATCCTCCACAAAATTAATAGTTACCATACTATTTTGGTAATATTTACCCACCCATTACCGATGAACTTACCACCCGGTACTTTTGAAGTTATCCACCGCAAAATCAACATAGTTATCATACTCTTTCGATAATACTTACCCACCCAATAGTTATAAACTTACCACCGGTACTTATGAAATTATGCACCATAAAATCAATGTAGTTATCATATTATATCTACCCACTCAATACTGATGAACTTACCACCCGGTACTTATGAAGTTATCAATCACAAAGTCAATATAGTTATCACACTCTTTCGATAATATTTATCCACACAATACTTATTAACTTACCACTCGGTACTTATAAAGTTTTCCACCATGAAATTAATTTAGTTATCATACTCTTTCGGTCATATTCATCCACTAAATAATGATGAACTTACCACCCAATAATTATAAAATTATCCACCACGAAATACTCTTTCAGCAATATTTGCCTACCCAATACTGATGAACTTACCACCAAAACCCAATACTGATAAAGTTATTCATGTGTTTTCTAGTGTAGTTATTCATCACAAAATCAATATAGTTATCACTCTCGGTAATGTTTATCACCCAAATATTGATAGAGTTACCCACACTATTAATAAAGTTACTCATATGTTTTTATGTATATTTATCCACCACAAAATCGTTATATTTACCCACTCTCTTGATAATAGTTAGCACCCAGTACTGATAAAGTTATCCCTTGTGTTTTCATGTGTAGTTATCCACCACAAAATCGTTATATTTACCATACTCTCTCGATAATAGTTACCACTCAGTACTGATAAAGTTATCCCTTGTATTTTCATGTGTAGTTATTGAAGGGGTTCCGGTGCAGAAAACAATATTTTTTCTAGCGTATGAAACTCTAACTAGCCAGGATCTATCTATCTAGTACATGTGATAACGGTGGCGGAACGAGTTACATTACCTCCATGTAGACCGATAGCGAGGATTACGCTCCCGCACAAGCGTTGACGATGAAGTCGTACGTAGCCGACCTCGAGGTCGCGGAGAACTTGCCGCGACGATGTAGACGATGACGCCGAGGTGTTGACGATGACCTGCGTCGACGGGTGTAACATCCCGGGATTTTTCCCAATTAGAAAATTGTTTGTTTTTCTTTTTGCATCAACATGACATCATCATGCATCATTTGCATTTGTCAATCTTAATTTAAATTATTGCATTTAAATTTAACTCCATTTAAATTCTTTTCCACTTTTAAATCTAAATGCAAATCAATTTAATTTAAATGTGATATTTAAATTCTTTTCAAATATTTAAACAAATATATTGAATTGTATATTTTGAAACTATTTAATTTTGCTAAATGTTCCTATCTCTCTTCTTTTTCTATTTTTCTTAAAAAAACAAAAAAAACAGAAAAGAATAAAACAAAGGAATTAAATCCAGAAGAAAAAATAAACATAGTTGGGCTGATTCTTTTTCTTCTACTCCTGGGCCGAACCCACCTCCTGGCCCATCACCCCCAGCCCATCTCCCTTCTCCCCTGTCTTCTTCCGGGTTGGACTAGGGGAAGGGTTGCCTTCGCAAAGGGAAACGTGGGCGCGCGGACGCGCTCCGCTCGCGACACGTGGTGCGCGCGGAGCTAATCCGGAGGCAAGCGGGCGTTTTTCCCTTTTTCTCTTTTCTCGCGAAGCGGGCGCACTCCGCAATCCAGACCCGATAACAATTCTGTTCGAACCCAGTCCTTCAATTTTGTACAACCTGTTTTGCCCTTCTTGTACAACCAATTTCCCTTTTTCCCTTTTTCAGGAACAGAGTTAAACCAATGTAGTTACTAACTTTCACATTTGTTATTTTCCCTTTGTAATTTTCGGGCAGGGAGATTTCAGGGGTAGTTATGGGAGGGAGGTATCAACTTTCAATTAAAATATGATGAAACTTTTAATAAAAAATAAAAAATAAATATAAATAATATAAATATAATATTTTTTTTTAAATGTCGTTACTCGCATTGGTCGTAGCGTGTGCTACGGCTCGGGTTCGCCTCGCAAATGACGGCTCGGCTTCGCCTCGTTTTCTTTTAATAATATCTTGAAAGGGGGGCATTGGTCGTTGCGCGCATTTGTCGTAGCGTGTGCTACGGCTCGGCTTTGCCTCGGCATCTACGGCTCGGCTACGCCTCGCCAATGACGGCTCGGCTTTGCCTCGTTATCTTATAATAATGTCTTGAAAGGGGGGCATTGGTCGTTGCGCGCATTTGTTGTAGCGTGTGCTACGGCTCGGCTTCGCCTCGGCATCTACGGCTCGGCTACGCCTCGCCATTGACGGCTCGGCTTCGCCTCGGCAATGACTGTATTTCTGGTTGTACGTTAGTAGGTGTTTTAGAGCGTGGTAACCAGGTTGCCGCAATCGACTTGGATGAGGAGGAGGATAGCATGGTGGAGCATGCAATTGAGTGTGAAGCAACATTCGCATCTGATGTCCATGGCTTTGATGGAAACCTGGAGATTTCTGAGAAGAAAACTGAAGATGAAGAAGACGCCGTGGTTGGAGAGGTGGTCGATGATGGTTGCATGGATCAGGAGGAAGTGGAAGACCACAAGGAGCATGGTTTGCAGCCTATGGCAACAGGTTTATTTCTGGTCGATGAAGATGAGGTCACACCGGCAGACAATGATTTTGATGAGATTGAATTGCTACAGCTAGTTCTTTTTCAATCGTTGGCTCCTCTTGGGACACATGAGGACCCAGCCACCCAAGCACAGAGGATGTCTGACCGTCGTTCCGCGTTTGCAAGTGATGATTCAGAAGACACTATCAAAAGAGACAACCGTCCCCGCAACTCTGTGAATGAAGGACATGACACCAGCATCCAGAATGAGCTTCCCCTCGGCATCATTGAGTCCAGGTTATCGTTTGTGACCGACCAGGCTCGAAGAAACAATGCACGCCGCTGGTTCATCGACATCGAGACTTCTCTTCCTGGAAAAGTGAATGAAGTAACTGTTGTCTCGTCTGATGAAGAGTAAAGCTCTTCTGGAAACATCTGATATCTGTTCAAGGTCTGCTTGTTATATATATATATATGTCTATGGTGAATGTCTTGTGCCCAAGAGTGAACTTGTTAATTTATAAGTACGGATCCTGTAGCAGAACAAAGTTTATTCATCTGGATTATTCAAGAGATTCTAAAAGTGATATTTAGTTATGTGATTCTTATGAATGGAAGAGGTTTGCGAATAAGAAATTATGTTGTCCTACTTTGTTTTGTGTACACCCCTTCAGACAGAATTTGTTCCACCTGAAAGGTGCCGATGTACTTTATATCTTCCTGCATTATTCAGTAGATAAGTGAACTATCTGTTATCCCCCATTCTGTTACTCACCCATTATTATTACCTTGTTCACCAGTTCAGTTGAGATCGTACAAAAAATAACCTATTGAGGTGACCGGTGGCGACTGGTGGTGACTGGCGAGTGAAAATGGTTGCATGGAGGTCACCACAGTCCTGCAGATTTCTGAGTGCGTGCAACGTTTTCTCATCGGGTGTACATGGTGTCAGCTGCGCGTGTACACGTGCATCAGAATTGCCTGCACAAACTGTAAACACATTGGCAGAGCACCACACATGATTTACGTACATCAAACTTGCTATTCAGGAACGAACTTCTATTATTCCTTGCTTGTTCAACCAGGAAACCTATTAGCTCATCTCCTAATAGCCCCCACATTGTGCCTACAATCGTGTTTCGTCGGGTACACACGCGATTTGAAACAGAACATGTAAACACACTCGCAGTGGGTTCCATCAGCACACAGGTTGGACGTACAACCGTTAATTTTTCCATGTACGTAAATGAATATCTCGGCGTACGTCAATTTTTCTAACTGTGTACAGTTGGTTGCAAGTGTTTGTACGTGGGTGTATGAATGATAGTGCTGCGGAGACTAACACGTTGTAGACATTTAACATCAGAGATAGCACAAACACGAAACATTAGAAAAGAGCATTCTTTTAATCCATACTAACCCACTGTTTTCTTTCATCCCAGTTACTACAAAAACTTATCATTACAAAACCATCCACAGTACAAAACGGTAACAAGAAGATTTATTTGAAGAGTAGCACTTCAGTGTTAATCAGATTGTTGTTCCATTACAATTGTCTCGCAATAATGTCCTTGACACCACTCGGGCAAAAGGTGTTGTGCGAGAACGTAAGCATGTAGTAGGCAATTTGTTCACGGAGCTTCTTTACGTTGTTCTGCACACAAAAAATGTTAATCAGCAATTTATAATATTGAAAAAGAGAGAGAGACAGAAGGTTAAAAAATGATAGCTTACGGCTCTAATAAAATATGGGAAGTCTCCATTATGGCAACGTAAAATCGCCATTACAATAATGCCAGCGTCATTCCTGTTTCAGTAGAGTATAAAAATAGCGGAAGAAGAAGCAAGTAAACTTCATCACAAAATGCTGCACAAGTAAAAAGGAAAATTCAGCAACAAAAATGTAATATGAGAAATCCTACTCATTAGAATCATCTGTCACGATTTGCACAGGCTTAATCTGCATGTTATGGGCACTGAATGGGTGAGAATGGTAGGCCCCGTGATGGGCGCGCTTGAAGTTCGCAATTACAACTCCTGCAATTCTATCAACATCTTGGGCGTTGTTGTAGGGGCAGTACGTCTCAAAACATTGACGTTGAAAATTGGCAACAATAAGGACCCAAAACTTCTCTTCTATAACTGGAATATAAGCCTGAAAATAAACAGAAGCATGAATACAGAGAGCACGCAAAAGCAGGAGAGTTGCAGCACTGTAGAATAATTGAACTCACAGCAGAAAAAAAATTCATCCTGGCAGGCATGATTGGCTCGCTAATCACTTTTTTTAACCTCTCAACATCTGTATCAACGGTCGCGAACAGTGTCTGACAAATAAATAAATAAATAAATGAATGAGAAAACAGAAAAAAGAAAACAAAACAAGATAAATATACAGCACTAAATAAGCTAAAAAAACGCACCGCAGCTTCATGGTTCATCATGTACTTTAAAAATCTTGGTCGACGCTGATCATAGTGTTCAGTGTTGTCATATTGCTCTTGCATCAAAGTTTCAGTAAAAACATCCATGACATATCCATGAACGTAACCACCAACTTGCATAGAAAGGCCAAAATTACGATGCACATCGTATCTTTTGTTAATCTTTACTATTCTTGGACTGTACAATAAGAAAGTAAATTCATTGTTAAAATGAACACCAAGACAATTAAAGTATCGACAGAAATTGAAAATACACTTATAGTACCTTCTGGCAAATTTCGCTGGCAAGTATTTATTAACCCATTCCAACACCAAAACTTCTTTCTCTGTCGATTCTGTCACGATTAGTTCTGGTTTGTTATCAGTTGTAACGGCGTTTTCCACACTAAGAACAACAGAGTCAATCGTTGGATGATAACCAGTTCCTGAGTTTGCTGATGAATGGCTTCCAATCCCAGAAAAACGGCTACCAGATCCTGAAGAGTGATCAACATTGAAACCTTGCTGACAATTGCTGAAGTTTTGGTGGTTCTGATGCCCGTAAGACGAAGAAGGACCACTGTCAGTTGGACGGAAGCTAACACAAGCAGCAAACCGATTGTTACAACTGTTGCATGAACCCATAGGATTAACAAGAGAATGGTCCATCCTCGTGCTAGACGACGGGGCTGAACGTGAGTGCGGATAAAATCCTTGGGAACAAAAGTTGTCGATGTTTGGCCGGGAAACACATGGATTCTGGGAGAAAAGCCTTGCGCATGGGTCCGGGCTGCTGTACATAAAACCTGTTGCACCAGCTGATGCTCCAAACCCAGGTCTAGCAACGCCACAAAAAGAATTCGCCATTGTACCTGGAGAGTGTCTAAAATTATCCATTCTCTGCATTCCAGGATGGCTGGTTTGTCCTCTGCAATCCATCACACCAGTTGCTTGGAGGCGACTGTGAATACATATGCGACACAGGCGGGTCTGAGAAGTTAACAACCCTTGGACAAGCGATTGGCGTTCTGGATTGATTTTCACGAATGAAGCTGGAATGCCTATAGGAGGGTCCATCAACTGAGGGTTGGAACGAGTTGTTTGCAACGGGAGAAGGGTTCTGCTGAAAACTGCAGACAGCTTCTTTCATCCTCAGTGAGCTTGGATCTTGGGACAAAGGAAACCTAGTAGAATCAGAAAATGAAACCCCCGACCTGGCAGCTCTCTTTCGTTGTTCAATTTTATCTATTCTCTCCCACACCTCAATACTATCCAAGGATCTATCAAAGTCTGAAAAAGTTGAGTTCTCAAAGAACAAATCCTTCCCTGTCTCATCACCCCTCGTCTTCTTCACAGATTCTGGATCTACAATTTGCGGAAAGTATCTTTTCGAACCAGATAAACCTACAGCCTGATTTTCTGAGAGTTTGGACTCATCAAGGAAAATAGATCCTTCCTCTGCCACTATCTCTGAGGCTCTATAAGATGACACATCTTTTCCAATATCGTTTGCTACACCCTTGCCCTTTTCAGATGCAAGTGAGACATTCGATCCAGCTCCACCAATAGGATTGCAAGCAACTTCAGAGCTTGACTCCCCTTTTCCAATGACTTTTGCTACACCCAAGTCCTTTTCAGATAAGGACACGAGATTCAAGTCTGCAGCTTTCAAAAATGTTTCAACCTTTTCACCTTCACCAAAAGGTTTGCAAACAATTTCAGAGCTTGATTCACCCTTGCCCTTTTCAGATGCAAGTGAGACATTCGATCCAGCTCCACCAATAGGATTGCAAACAATTTCAGTACTTGACTCCCCTTTTCCAATGACTTTTGCTACACCCAAGTCCTTTTCAGATAAGGACACGAGATTCAAGTCTGCAGCTTTCAAAAATGTTTCAACCTTTTCACCTTCACCAAAAGGTTTGCAAACAACTTCAGAGCTTGATTCACCCTTGCCCTTTTCAGATGCAAGTGAGACATTCGATCCAGCTCCACCAATAGGATTGCAAGCAACTTCAGAGCTTGACTCCCCTTTTCCAATGACTTTTGCTTCACCCAAGTCCTTTTCACATAAGGACACGAGATTCAAGTCTGCAGCTTTCAAAAAAGTTTCAACCTTTTCACTTTCACCAAAAGGTTTGCAAACAACTTCAGAGCTTGATTCACCCTTGCCCTTTTCAGATGTAAGTGAGACATTCGATCCAACTCCTCCAATAGGATTGCAAGCAACTTCAGAGCTTGACTCCCCTTTTCCAATGATGTTTGCTACACCCAAGTCTTTTTCAGATAAGGACACGAGATTCAAGTCTGCGGCTTTCAAAAAGGTTTCAACCTTTTCACCTTCAACAAAAGGTTTGCAAACAACTTCCGAGCTTGATACACCCTTGCCCTTGCAAGAGTCACAAACACGGGGAGTGTTTAGCTCTGCACAATGGATGCATTCATCCATCGCTGATTGGAATGGAAGCGTATCTGGAAGAACATCAACAACACGGTCTAGATAATTCTTAAGGTTCTGGAGGAATTCTATGTAGAGACCATTGGGACTGTACTCGCAATCAACCTTTATTACCTCCTGTAACAACCTGATCTGCTCATGGACTGTCTGACTTAGTGGAATAATCCTATCCTCCAATTTTCCATCAGATGAATCAGGCTGACTCAGTGGCTCGATCCTTGCGGAACTATCTTGGTTTCCCTTGTCTGACGAGTTGCTACGCAACTTTTCACTTGAGATTACGATTTCCAAAAATTTACATAGACTCTTGTCAACTACAGGCCGGATAGCACAGAATATGTCCGTGTACATACCCCCGAGAATTCCCTTCGGATCATCCATTTCCTATAGTACAAAAACAAGAAAGTTTAGTTGAACAGGGCATGCAAATGAAAGATCAAACAATGGTAGTACGGGAACATAAGTCCAGTTGTACAACTAGGAAATTAAATTGTGGATGCACTCGAACAAAACAAGCATCAGTAGAGAAACGTCAAAACAAGATGTACAAAATTGAAGGTCAGCTTGAATTTGAACACCTGAACTCACGTACAACTACAAGGGAAAAGCTGAATAAGAAACGAATGCTAATGCGATCACACGGCCTACAGGACCGAGAGTCGTTGTGTACATCTATAAAGAAAAACCTGATGTTCATATTGTACGTAGAAGAGAAAACAGTTGCTCAGAAACACAAGACTCGGTGAACAAATTCAAATATTGTACGGGATCACAAGACTTGGTGAACAAAATCAAAGAAAAGCTGAACAAGCAAGACGGGCAGGAGACCATCCACGAAAATAACCATATCCATCAAATCGATACCATCCTAGATGAATACGACTACATACCAGAAAATTATGTCCAGCTCCAACGAACGAGCTCAGGGAAGAACCAAGGTCATGTCGCACATCATCATCCAGCGGAAAATCTGGACGAACACCCTGATAGTAAACAGTATGCTTGGTATCCTTCAAGTGTGACAAACATAGAAAAAAAGATATAAGCAAAATAAAACAAAACAAAACAAAAAAGTTACAGCCAAAGATTATAGGTAATCAGATAGCACATAAACTTACAGATAGTCCACCGAATGTTCCGTGTTCTTCACATATCAAATCAAGCGCCCGATAGAGTTTGACTGTTTCATTGTCCTATACACTGATCCGCGGGACAACTCTCGAAAGCTTCGCAACTTCAGAGTTCAGATGATCAAGATATGTCACCTAGTAGAAAATGATCACAAGGGAATAAAAATTAGAGAACTTTGGTTGATATGAACTTAAGAATAAGAACTACTCCATATGTCCAGCTCAAAACTACTGACCAGAGGAACAAGAAGGAAACCACCCAAAGCTCCAGAGAAGCCATTGTTGATAAAAGTTTCAACACACTTTGAGAGCTTCCAGAAAACAACGCTGGACCAGTCGTAAGAAGCTATCTCTTCAGTTGGACCTTCCAGTGCGGATAGGTATTCCGGGCTGACACACTCATATGTGGTGGGGCAGAGGAAGACAGTAATGTTGAACATCATCCAGTACATCTGGAAATCAGCATCATCTAAATCAGTTTTCAGAATCTCAATCAACTCGTTGATGGAGGGCAACTGGCCAGCACATTTTGTCTTCTCTCTGGTTGCTACCCTGAATTCCTCACTGCACCTGTTAGGAATTAAACGGCCACCGATGGGGACGCCTAGAACCTTGTGAGTACACATCGAGTTAAGGCGAAAGCTTGAACCATCAGGAAACTCGACAGTATTCTTCCGTGGGTTGAAATGTCGAACGATCCAGATGACAAGGTCTCTGGGCAACTCTTCAAGACACAGACCTAAAAGAGAGCCTTGACCAATATCATTGACAAGCTTCTCTCGCTTGCCACATAGAGAACGCCGGACAGACAAGAACTTTGGAAGACTAAATTTAGTAGTCAACTCAAATTTAGAGCCAGACATAGTACTTGCCCTGTCGACAAGAGAAGAATTAAGATTGGATCAATAAACTTAAAACAGGGGAAACAACAAATTTATTAAACTTGAATGAGTAACCACAAGTTAACAAAGTATCCAGATGGAGAAGTACAACCACTCATTTTTTGTTGTACGTGGAAAGGAGGGAGATAGTACAACCATAAATTACCATGGACAAGGATCACTAATAACAGTCTAAGTTCAGATGTACAAAAGTTGAAGGGCAGCATGTACAAACTACACTCTTATCTAGTACAAATATGGCTATTATCCTGAATCACACAATGGTTTCAGATATAATGGAAGAAGCAAACCTGGATTTTCTGTTTCTGTACTCCTCGACAGACAATTGAAAGGCAAAAGTCTTGTCCAGAATCCTAACACGCTCTTTTTCTAGCTGGTCTGCGACCATATAATCCTGCGTAACTATCTCAGATCCTTCGACTGAACATGAAGACGAATCTATCCACTGAGGACATGAATCAAACAACAGATCCTCATCACACGAACTCGACTGATCTAGGTTGGCGAAAACCCTATCTCCAAACTGACGGTCGAAACCTCTCTCCAATCTGACGAATCTGACGGACGAACCCTCTCTCCAAACTGACGGACGAACCCTCACTCCAATGTGGCGGACGAACCCTAGAACCTAGAAGAAACGAGGAGAAAAGAGGTGAGCCGCCGGAGAAAATGGAAAGAAAAGAAACGAAAGGAAAGGAATCGAGAGGAAGAAGATGGACCCACACGTAAGGGAGGAGAAGGGGGCGGAATAGAAGACACAGAGAAAGTTGGCCCCACCTGTAAGAGATCGAGAAATATCTGTACCTTTCCGAAGCTTTCCCTTCTCTCACCACTCACCCCTTTGATAGATTCAAATTTCAAAACCACACAAGAGAAAACCAGGCGGCGAAGGCGATCGCCGAAATCTCATAGAGCAAACCTCGTCCTCTTCGTAATTCCTCCTCGACCTCGGCGATAGGTTCGTCCTAACTTCAATCTTGATCTCTGAGAACCGGATTTTATCTCCGATTGAATATAAACAGCCGGAGCATGCCGGCAAATAGCTCACCGATAGCTGCATCGACGACTAATTTGTTTGTTAAGAAAGCTCGCTACAAGCTAGGCAGTAGTCAATCTCCCTACGAGCTGCTATTTTCTTGCGTCGTCGACAATCTCCGACTTCCTCCTCTTTCCTCGAGCTCGAGATCACACACGCCTTCCGGTGGTTTGCCGCTTGGGGTTATCCAACGGGCAGTAAGGTGGAGCCTCGACAGAGATGGGGCTCGGCTGCGGCGTTGTAGACGAACAGATCGATGGCGCTCGACCAACGTCCTTTGGGGGCGCTCATCTTCACTAGGAGGAGGCGACCGCGGGCAGCTGCCCGGGCTGTTCCTGCAGCTATTCCTTGAGAATTAGCTTAAAGATAGTGATTAGGCAGGGGCAAAAGCTAGTTGTCGTGCATTGTTATTAGTTTCTACCCAGTATCCCTGAGGTGGCCTGCCTCCGCCACTGCCATGAGCCACCAGATGCAAACCTAACTGGTGATAGATCAATAAGATTTATCTTTTGGGTCTAACTAAACCTATTAACTCCTGAGTATTACTTAAATTGGTTTATTCTTAATATGGTTTTTCTTGTTGAATATAGGGCAGCGAGGATGCTAGATAAGATGAATGAACAGAACAACGGAAATCTTATACAAAGCAACCCACCACCAGAGATGAGGAGGCTACCAACGAGGGAAGAGATGGGATCAATAATAAGAATGGTAAAGAACAAAACGAAAAGAATGGTGTTACACCATACTAGCAACCGTGAGTTAATGATACAATGTGTTGTTTCAATTGCAGTTAATTTCTAAAAGATGGCGCGACAAGAGAGCAAGGAAAGATACAGATCAAACTACTACGCTCATAGAATCCATCAGAGAGGTACAACAATCTCACCTGAGACGAGCCTTGGTAGGGGTAAAGAAAGAAAAAGTGTGGCAAACAGGAGAGTGTACCACTGGCAATAAACATCCACTAGACAATACAGTGGATGAAAAAAATTCAAGGAAAAAAATGAGGAAAGAAACAACATCAACAAATTCAGCAACAATCTACACTTCAACGAATCTGTCGCATACACCAACGATCATGGTATGACTTGAAAAACTTTGCACTTTGTCAGATATAATAGTTGTACAACTAGCATTACATGACCTGAACATTTTATGTTGCCCTTCTAGATTCTTGTACACCACGAACCTGGTAGCTATGCAGTTGCACAATATAATGATTTCTAAACATCTATCTGTACAACATAGACAGGAGTCCTGCTTTGAACACTATGTACTCTCCGACCATGCTTGCTCGTACAATTTGCAATGGTTGTACTGTACTTGCGAATTAACTAGTTGAACGATGTGGAAACTGTAAGCTTGAACTTAACCCGATCCTTTCTTTTATTTTTTAACAGAATGGGGACGCTACTGCAAGTTACTCTGCTGGGATAACGCAATACGGAGAACCAACAGTTTCCAAGGTGCGCATGTTTTCTGGAAAATTTGAACTATTGATTATCTATTATAAGGTGGATTAAATCAGGGGTTTATTAAAACTTGTACTCCAACAATATGGCTTTGCTATACAAGTTGATGCACATCAGAAACAAGGATTATGACTTGAAAATCTTGAACTCCGTCACATAACCTCTTTGTACAACTTCCATTAAAAGCCATGAACTTTTATGTTGCCCTTCTAGAGAATTGTACAACTGGCATACAATGACCTGTACTAGCTATTGATCTTCCTTGAACGACGTCAAACTGGTATCTTGAACTTCACCTGAAACTTTCTTTTATTTTTGTACAGGATGGGAACACCACTACAAGTTACTCTGCTGGGATAACCAAATATAGAGAACCACCAGTTTCCAAGGTGCACATGATTTCTGGATGGAAAATTGACGAAAGCATAAAAAAGAAGAAAAATAAAAAAGGGAAGCTAATTTAATTTACATTTCTATTTCCAGGAGAATTTCAAGACTAGTGGAATCAGACAGGATAGCAGGTTTCACAATCAACAACAAATGACGGCTCGAAACAATCAAAGTGAAGACTACAATGGAGATGAAAATTACTCCACACCTAGCAAGGTGAGAACCTAAATCGACAAATATGATCAACGGTACTGCATATCTTAAATATACAACCAACCACCCACAAATCTTATCTGTACCTAATATTTTCCTGAAAATATTGAAACTAATGATTATATAAATAAGGTGGATTAAGCCAGGGTTTTAATAAAACTAGAACTCCAACGGTCTGGTTTTGCTATGCATGAAGATGCACATCAAAAACATGGGTCATGAATTGAATATCTTGTACTCTGACACAAATGCTCTTTCTACAACTTGCACTAAATGTCCTGTACTTTTATGTTGCCCTTATAGAGAATTGTACAACTAGCAACTCAAGTCCTGTACCAGCCATTGATCTTCTTTGAACGACGTGGAACTGGTAGCTTGAACTTTTCCTGATTATTTCTTTTATTTTTTCAACAGGATGGGGACATCGCCAGCCGGCTACTCTGCATGGAAGTATGCAACGAATCTTCCATGAACGACGTGAAACTGGTAACTTCAACTTTTACTGATTCTCTCTTTTATTTTTGAACAGGATGGGGACACTGCTGCCAGTTGCTCTGCTGTGTTTGCACAGTATAGAGAAACAAAAGTTTCCAAGGTACGGATGGTTTCTGGAGGGAAAATTGAAGGAAGCAACAAAAGAAGAAAAAAAAATAGAAGGCAACTGATTTATTTTACATTGCTATTTCCAGGAGATTTTCAAGTCAAATGGACTCAGACAGGATATCAGCTTTCACAATCAACCACCAACGACGACTCGAAACAACAAAAGTGAAGACTATAGTGGAGTTGAAAACTGCTTCACACCAACCAAGGTGCGTACCTAAAACTACAATATGATCAACAGGGCCGCGACTAACAAGTGTACACCCCCACCAATCTTCTTTGAAACTGATTTTTCCTGGAAATATTGAAATCTTGATTATCTATAAAAAGTGGAACAAACCAGGGATTTAAAAACTTGAACTCGTACGAACTGGTTTTGCAAATACATGATGATGCACATCAGAAACATGTTATTCTTTGTACAAGATTATTGTACAACTGGCAATCCACAGCCTGTACTAGAGATTGATCTTCATTGAACGTCATGGAACGGATAGCTTGTACTTTACATGATTCTTTCTTTTATTTTTAAACAGGATGGGAACACCACTAAAAGTTACTCTGTTGGGCTACAAGCAGAAAATAGCAGCCATAGCGAATGGAAAGGAAAAGAGGTAATATATAAAACATAACCAAATTCCACTTACTCTTCTGCAGCAGCAGACCAAATAAAAATATGTAGTTAACATAACGAATGTAGAGAGAGTTACGAAGGAAGCTACAAGAACAAGGAGATGATGGAGGAGAGCGCAGGCACAAGAACACCATACACAGAAAGTTCTGCAACAAAACTGGGTTGTTCACCACATGATCAGAGAAGCGGTCAGAACCAGAACAGACAGACAATAAGAATACTTGAAAATGATTTCACTATGCACGGTGAGATAATGGGAGAAAGCTCTCCAAGAAAAGTTGGAACACAAAGCTCAGCAGCAAAAGATGATGGATCAAAAGACAAGCAAGAAAGCAAGCAAGCGGAGGAAGAACAAGAAAACACTGAAAGTATACAAGATGACGACCCAACGATAAACCCTGAACCACCAACCATGATGGATGAAGAAATGGACAGGATGTTTGATGCAGACAGCTATCCAGCAGTGGAAGAAATTGTCAACGCACCAACCCCAAAGGAAGGAGATAGATTCAAAACTTTGGAAGATGCATTTTACAGATACGCTCTCTATGCAAGAAAAGCATGGTGCTCAATAAATAAATTCAGCAGCAAGAGATCAAGGAAGGTCAATGAGATATACTTGCAGTTCTTCACATGCAACAAACAAGGGGAGACTAAAATGGATGTCAAACCTGCCAAGACAAGGAGAACAACCTCTCTAGTGAAGACTGGATGTGGTGCAAATATAATGGTTCATAAGAGTCAGAATGGTTGGTTTATCAAAAAAGTGAACCTCCAACACAACCATCCACTGGAACCAACTGACACCTGACCAGGTTCTCGCATTGCCACAAAAGGATGACAGACCTAGACAGAAAGCTGATTCAGCTTCTACAAATGGGCCGTCTGCCACCTAGAAAGACGATGCTAGTCTTCAAAAAGATCAGAGGGAGTTTCCGCAACATACCTTTTGATGCAACATATCTGAGCAACTTACAGTGTCAACAAAATGTGATTGAGAAGGACCACGATATTGACCACTGCATAGAGCGTTTTAAGACGCTCCAGAAAAAGTGCCTGGGTTCTATTACGCAATTGAAAAGGATGAGCAGAAAAGGGTTAGAAGCATTTTCTGGATGGATGCTATGTGTGTCATGAACTATAAGATGTTTGGAGAATACATATCATTTGACACAACATTCAGCACAAACAAGTATAACCTGCCGTTTGTTCCCATAGTCGGAGTGAACAATCACGGGGCAACTGTGCTCTTTGGCGTAGCGCTACTGAAAGATGAAAAGATTGGTTCATTCAAGTGGGTCCTCGAGACATTTGTTGAAGCAATGGGAGGAAAGGAGCCACAAACGATAATAACGGACCAGGACAAAGCTATGAAGAGAGCTATCAAAGAAGTACTGCCAAACACAACGCATAGGAACTGCTACTACCATATTGTAACGAAGATGAGCCAGAAGGAAGCTTCCTTCTTCGCAACACACCGAAATTGTTCAGAACAATTGAGGTTTGCAGCGAAGAATGCCTTCACTCCAGAAGAATTTGAACAAGCATGGAACCATGTCATAGAAGAATATGGCGCTGCAGGAGAGAAGCATCTAACTAAGCTGTACAGAATAAGGGACAAATGGGTTCCAGCTTATTTCCATTTTCATCAAGCACAGGAAGACGCGAGAGTACAAACAACATGTGGAAATGCTACAGTAGGAACTCAGACACAATAACAAAGTTCCTCGAGCAGTACGAAGTTATCCAGATAAGTGTTTGTCAGCTCTGTACAAGAAGAAGTTGAAGTCAACACTTAAAACAGCGAAAACAATTACACACAATCCGTTCGAGAGGCAAGCTCTTGAGGTGTACACCCATGACATTTTCCTAAAGTTCCAGACTGCATTAACGAACATCACAGCTTTTGCAGTACACGGAATACTTCCAGGCCAAATAAATCTCGTTTGAGTGAGCAGTTACGACAAATGGAGTTTCGAAGGAAACATTTTGATGTGTATCACGACCAGGAGTACAAGGTTTTCAGCTGCAGTTGCAAGAAAATGCAGAGGGATGGAATACAGTGTTGCCATGTTTTAAAAGCACTAGTGCACCTTGGAATAACAGACTTGCCAGACAGTTTTGTAATCAGAAGATGGAGGAAAGATATAGAGATTGAAATAGAAACATTAGGAGCTTCCGAGGGTGATAGCAACACAGAGGAAACTATAAGGTTTGCAGGCACCATGAGCAGCATGGCAGAATTGTGCAACCTGGCATGCCCAGTGGATAGAGCATACAAGGTAATGAGGGAATGTATGCAGGATATGCAATCAAGAGTAATGGAAGCGCTGGCAGGACAAGAAAACGAACAGGAAAATGAAGAAAACAACAACGAGGATGACAGGCTTCATGATCCGCCGATAACAACTAGAAAAAACACAAACAGAGGAAACAGACCTAAACCTGGTTCAGAAAAATCCAAGCAAAGGAAGTGCGGCCATTGCAAAGCGTCAGGGCACATTAGGACATCATGCCCTACCCTAAAAGCTGAAACAGAGGCTCTTAAACACAGAGAAAACAGTCAGCAAACACAAAACAATCAGCAACAACAGCAGCAGCCATAGCAGAACCAAAATACTTCAACAACACAAAACACGTACAGAGACAGAGGATCATGGAATCAAAACGATGGAAGGGTATGTACTGGATTCAATTTCTTGCTATTTGGAACACCAAGAAACAGGTAAAAAGTTCATAATGCTGTAACAAAGATATCTAGCAACATTTTTTTCTTTCTTGCTTACAAATCAATACAATCATTACAAACTGTAAAAAAATTAATGCAGGGCAAACAGCTGACAAAGAGGAGAATAAAATGACAAGATAGAGTGATAAAGAGGAAAGAGGAAGGAAGTATGACAAGATAAATAGAAAGAAAAGCAATAGTTAAATATGGCCAATAGTTTCGAAAAATATTACTGCACCTATTGAGAAATATGTAAGCTACAATATTTAAACACACAATATGTGTATTTCACACACTTAAACGATCATTCAAGGAATTATTTACTGGATGTTATCACAGAATATATGTTATCATGATTGTACAGGTCACGACGAGCGGAACATACAGACACCTATAAGTAAAAGTACAGGAAAGAAGAAATTAGTGTACGAACATGGAGTCGGTGCTAACACCAGGTTAGTAGACTGATGTACAGAATAGACGACACTTCATGTACGAACACGAATCAACACGACGTACAGGAAAACAAGCACGGCCGTACGAAATTTTAATTCTTCGATATGTACGGCCACCGATAAGAGGATGAACAGGAATTATGGGTGAACGAAGAAAGAGGGGGATGCTAACCCCAGGTTAGGAAACTTTTGCTTCGCGTCTATGTTAATTCGGGGTTGTACAGCACAGGGCGGCTGGAACGTACGGCCACCGCTTAGCCTATGTACAGGAGATAATAAATTGGTGTACGAAGAATGAGAAGGTGCTAACACCAGGTCCGGAAATAATTGTACAGAAAAGGCTTACAAACCTGTACAGACTCGCATGAGGGGGATGTACAGGAGAATGATCACGGTCGTACAAACTATAGCCTTGCGACTTTGTTATTCGGGGTTGTACAGGACATGGCGCGTGGAACGTACGCCACCGCTTAAGCCATGTACAGGAGAAATAAATTTGTGTACGAAGAAGGAGAAGGTGCAAACACCAGGACAGTAAATAGATGTACAGGAAAGACAAAACTTCCAGTACATACTCGCATGAGAGTCTGTACAGGAGAACGAAAATCGACGTACGCGCATTACAAACGAAGATAAGTTATTCGGGATTGTACAGCACAAGGCGGGTGGAACGTACGGACATCGCTTAGCCCATGTACAGGTGTAACATCCCAACATTTTATAATGTTCAAAAATCACTAAAATTTAAAACTTTTCTTTTATTGAAGTAAAATATTAAATGCATAAGGAAACCAACTATGAAAGACTTCAAACTTATCGAAAGAGTTTAATATTTCAAATGTCACAGTTTAAACATTTTATTATCCACTGTATTTCAAAAACCTTAAAATGTAATTTGACAAATATTTTACAAACTACAATCCATTTTATTTAAAGTAAATAGTTTACTATAAGAAATTGATTTCAACCACTTAGCCATATCTATTCATAAATTCACAAATTATTAAAAAATGGTGTTAGTTGCCAAATGGTTTTCATTCTCTCAACTAAGTTCAAAACATGGTGTTAAAATTTCAATTCTGTAATTTATAACTATAAACTTCATAGATTTTAAATTAATGAATTAGCCAAATAAACGTTTCATTTGCTTAAATGAATTTCATTTATTTTCAAAGCATGAAATGATTAATATCTTCTATATAAGAAATGAATTAAATCTAAAATCTTTTCCAGAGTTGTTTATGAAGTTTTCAAAAGATTTATCATAATATAAAACTTAATGGTGCACATAATAAAATTGAATTAAATTTGAATCCATTATAATTTCTATAACTTTAAAAATATTTATATTATGTTATTCTACTCTTATGCCAAAATAAAGATGAATAATTACAGTAAAATGAGTTTTAATAACTCTATTTCAAACATATTTGAATGTGGGTATTTTACAAATTTTATTTAGCAAAAAGAAAATTTAATTAAGTTATAATTTCAAAATTGATATTAAGTATCAATTTTGTATTAAACCAATATTTCAAATTTATTAATTTTAAAAAGTTTTCAAAACATTCCCACAACTGGTTTAACACAAAGATATTAATTTTACAAATTTTTAGAATTTTATTTGACATCATTTGGACATTTAAATCAAAAGTTATGAATTAATTGGAAAAAAATGAGAAAAAGGAAAATCGCTGACGTCAGCGATGACGTCAGCTCATCTTCAACCTCCGGCGACAATTCCGGCCGAAACTCCTCCCTCCCAAAATTGGATCAAATCAAGCGCTGATTCTCCGCGATATGTTTCCCGGAGCACCCCTTATAAACCCCAGGCCCTCCCGCACCTTTCCCCTCTTCCCCCTCTCGAAAACACGCCGCTGCAATAGCTCGCCGGAGCCGCACTGCCGCCGGCTCTCTCCATCGTTTCCGGCGAGGTAAATGTAACCCCGAGCCCGAGAACCTCTCCTCTCCCTTCCCCGTGCTCTTGCGCAACTCTTGAACCCCCTCCTCCCTTATTTTCTGCAGAAGGACGTCGAGGACGAGCTCGACGGAAGTCCGCCGACGCCCGAGCCGCCTCAACCGCTCCTCCACGTCGCGCTTGGATGAATCCCGCGTCACCACCACCACCATAAGATCCGCCGTGTTGCGCCGCGCCCGGGCCCGTCGTCCGCGCACTCGGGGAGCCCACGCAGCGTCGTCGGCGTCCACGACCGGCCACCGCCGCCGTCGGCCCCGTCTCCGGCCACCCCGGCGCCGCCACGTCCTGGTCAAAGCGACCAAGACCGTTCGATCTCCGATCAACGGCCTAGATCAGATCGCCCCGAAAAGGTATCTCCAGATCCGATCCGTCCGATCTTCATAAAATCCTACGGTCCATGTTACCCCTAGATCCGAGCCAATCAGAGCATGCCACGTCAGCCAGCCTTTTCTATTTTATTTTTCGGAATAAAATTAAATGGCAGTTTTGCAGAAAAGCCCCTGCCACTTAGATCTGTCATAACTTTTTAACCACTTATCCAAATTTAACAAACTTTATATTTTTGGAAAGCCCTCGACATGTAGAATATTTTGGATCTAGCAAAATTCAAATTTGACTTAGTTTAAAATATTCAAATTTCAAATGGTGAATTTGAGTATTTTTGTCATAACTTTAAATCTGTAAATTCAAAAATTGCAAATAAAATTGTTTTAGAAACTTTAGAATATTTGTAAATTAATGCCACTGCTATAAAATATTTTTGAGTAATTTTTGAATGAATTCATAGTTATATATTTAATTTGAATAGTTTGAGTATTTTCAACATAACTATTAATAAAAATATTATTTTTGATTAAAGTAAATTGCTATAAATTTAACTAAAATACCCATGTCTATTAACACTATTCATTCAATTATATTATAAAAATTTAATCATAGAAAACTTTAATCTTATAATTATTCCTTTTATTATATTTTCCAAGATTAGAAATTAATTAAATTGCATTTATAAATTCATGCATATTTATAAAGAAATCACAAAAGTTATTTTGATGCTTCTTGTGATTAAAAATTTCATTTCATGCATAAAATATTTTATCAT
The DNA here is from genome assembly GCA_026929855.1 of Poa annua. Classification (NCBI taxonomy): domain Eukaryota; kingdom Viridiplantae; phylum Streptophyta; class Magnoliopsida; order Poales; family Poaceae; genus Poa; species Poa annua. The sequence goes on from CM049430.1 coordinate 89,914,703, forward strand.
ATAATTATATCCCTCATAGGAAAACCTCTTCATTATTTTTCTCTAAGTTAGAAGTATTCTCAACTTAGCATTCTGGTAAAGTGCTACACTTAGACACTTAGTAATTTTCAAGATGGAGCTAGAAGGCTATTGAAGGACTTAGCCAAAACAAGACTTCAGAAATATCTTCAAGGTGTAGAAGCACTTGGAAGAAAAGTGAGAAGAAGTTCAAGAAGGCCAACCCCCTTTTATTCTGTCTTTCTCTCTGTCCTTTCTTCTCCTCTGAGACTTCATGAAGACTAAGTTAAATCCAATACCAGCCTCGAGGACACAATAATCATCAAGTCTGAAGATTTATCAAGTCGACAAAAATTCATTCAAGACATCACCAAGGGGAAAGCTACAAGTTTGGAGATGAAGCCTGGAAGACTAACTACATCTGTATTTCTATCTTTTCCCTCTTTCCTAATCTTGTCTTTTAGACTTAAACAAATTTTGATCATGATGTTATCATCTTTGAAGTTTGTTGGATCCTAGCTGACGTGGGGCTACCTTGCGGGTAGCCCACGGTGAGGCTACCTGGGCCGCGCCAAGGATGGAAAGGCCCGCAGAAGGCCCACTCGGGGAACCTTGTGTCCTAGTCCAACTCGGTTAGGGCTTTAACCTACCGTATCTGTACCAACAACCCGAGACCTGGCTGCCTATAAAGCCAGGAGGGTTGCCCGTCCTAGAAGGAGGGAGATAGACACACGTACGCTCAGAACCACAAACCCTAGCGAGATCGCAATCTCGCCATTGTAATCGCTATTCGCATCAATAACCAGACAAGCAGGAGTAGGGTGTTATCCTCCGGGAGCCTGAACCTGGGTAAACCTTGCTTGTCAGCCGTCGTGATCACCTTGCACTCTCCTATCTCCCCATCAATCAACCCGGGGTGTACAACACTGGGACTTGCCGAGTTAGAGCCTCGTCAGTTGGCGCCGTCTGTGGGAAGTTCAAACAAGTGCTAGGATCATGGTCACGCTGGCTCCATCCGCAATGAAGATCGGCGCACCCGCCATCAGGGAGTCGATCCGATTCGGCTCCTTCGAGTACGTCATCCACTCGAAAGCTCATCAATCGGTGTACGCCGATTTGGACAAAGGTATACACATCACCTTCGGCTCCATATTCTGTTGCATCGATAGTCGTGGCATACTCAGGTCTACGACTACGGCGTTATGCGCGGCGGCATCATCAAAATCGCCGACCACCGCGCCCGCTGGACCCGCGAAGATCGCATCTGCCGCACCCGCGGAGATCGCAACCGCTGGACCCGCGAAGATCGCATCTGCCGCACCCACGGAGATCGCAACCGCTGGACCCGCGAAGATCGCATCTGCCGCACCCGCAAAGATCGCGACCGCCGGACCCGCGAAGATCGCATCTGCCGCACCCGCAAGGTTTGCGCCAGCGGTACCCGCGAAGAGGGCATCTACGTTGACAATCTCGACAACGACCACGCAAATCGAGTCTACTACCCCAACCTCGATCGCGCGGTCAATCATGTCAAGACCCACCTCCACCATCGCACCCGCACGTGCGACCGGGGGCCCGCGTCCGACATCAACATCACGCGTGCCCTCATCTTCCTGGAAGTCCCAGGTCTACCCCAAGCCACTCGCACTCACCCCGTCAAGTGCGGGCGCATGGACAATCGCGAAGAGATGCGACAGCGGATGCGCCGCGCGCCACGTTGCAGCAATCTTCGACCCCGAGCAAGAAGCGGGTGACATAAGTAGCAGCGGCAGCACCAACTCTCCAATCCATGCCTACCCCAGGCAGGTCTTCATGGCCGGCACAGCGCCGCATGACGACGACGACGAACCCGCATACCCACTAGAGGTGGACATGCCGGACCAGACGAAGCTTGTCATCACGCGGGATATGGCGATCCAAGCAATGAAGCATGTGGACGAGGGCACGTTCCCGCCACCCAACGCATCTCGAGACGATCACCTGGCAGTCCAGTACTTGCTACGCAAGGAAGGCGAACGAATTCGCGCCGAAAAGGCCGAACTTCTCAGGCGCAAGAGGGACGCGGATGCATCGAGTGCCAGGCGAGCTGCTCTTTCCTTCACATCCTCCACAGAGGTGAATCAGGGAGCACGGCGAACCAGAGCCCGTATCCCCCGCATGGGAGAAGCTGATCGAACAAGGCTCACCCGCAACCTCGACTCTTCCTTCGTCACCGAAGATGAAAACGGGATACCCGTACCAAAAACGGCAAACGCTGCATTAATAGCAGTCGAGACATACCTTCGGCTTACGCAGCCACCGGAGGGTGACACGCGCTCCCTCCTCCACAAGCAACAAATTGCCTCCATAAGGGCGATCGAAGAAGCTCTAGCGGCCAAGGGGCCAAGTAGCCAAGCTCGCGAACCAACGACGTCGGGCATCCCGGCGGCACAGCAACAACCAATCAAGGACCTCCGTGACGTCCTGACACAGAAGACGGTGGACCGCAGTCGCAAGGAACGTTCGGCTAGCGCGGCACACGCAAACGACCACGCCGACCGCGACTTCGAGCCGTGCGGCGCAGCATGTTTCTCCTTCAATATCCGCGACACCCGCATGCCTAAGGGCTTCAAGTTGACGGCGGGCACACCAAAGTACGATGGGAAGCAAGACCCGAAGTTATGGCTCGAGGATTACCTTATTGCTTGCACCTGCCAAGGCGGAACATCGACCACGGCAATGCAGTACATCCAGCTCATGCTGACAGACTCTGCACGCGGGTGGCTCACAAGCCAACCCAAAGATTCTTTCCGAACGTGGGAAGAGTTCCAGGACAACTTCATCAAAAGTTTCTCGGGAACATTCGCCAGACCAACGACCTACATCGAGTTGCAGGCCTGCAAGCAAGGGAAAGACGAGTCGCTCCGATCTTACATCCAAAGGTGGACACTCCTCCGCAACACCATGGAACCCGTATCAGAGGACAGGGTGATGGACGCCTTCATGCATGGCGTTGCTCGCCGCGACCTCCGGGAGGAATTTGGTAGGCTCCAGCCGAAGACCACAATAGAGTTAATGAAGACAGCCAACCAATGGGCCGAAGGAGAGGACTACGTCCGCGAGACTTCTCCCAAAAAGGAAGGCGAAACAAGCAGCTGGCGCGAGTCGCGTCAGAAGAGGAAGGCACGATACACGCACGACTCAATCGAGCTAGTAGCGGCGGGTTATGAAACCCCCCGCGAGGTCAAGCGTGAGGGCAGCAGACCACACGAGCAAAGTCGACAGCCCGGCTCAAGTCAGTACAACCGCGGCAGCAGCAGCACCGACCACAGCGATGGAGGTCAGAAGCGCGAGTGGAAGCGCCCGTTAACCCCGGCAGAGGAACTGATGCAACCCTGTAAACATCACTCGTTCCGCAACCCGGTAACGGGTAAGTGGGGTTCAAACCACCTGTTGAAAGATTGCCGCAAAGCAAGAAAGATCTACCATGCCATGCAGCAAATCATCGCCCCGGTGCAGGCCATACAAGCGGCACCGCAGCTAGCCATCCAGGCAGCACCCGCAAACAACAATCAACTGCAGGCGGCAGGAGCGTTCCCCCAGCCGCAGCAGCAGCAACAAGGTCCGCCGGCAGCAGCCGACGCGTACCCAGCCGCACGGGGACAGTTGAACATGATACAAAAGGGACCCCCGTCGAACAGGAGGCAGAAAATTATCACACGCCAAGTACTTCAGGCCATCAACAGCCCGCGCGCGGTACCAGACTACCTGCGCGGGTCGGAGACACCAATCACATTTTCCAGGGCAGATCACCCAGCGGAGGTAGTCCGACCAGGGCACGCCGCACTCGTGATTGAGGCTTTGATCGGCGACTACAGCCTGAAGAAAGTGTTCCTGGACGGGGGCAGCGGCATCAACATCATATTCGCCGACACCCTCAGGCGAATGAACAGGTCGACAGAGAAATTGCCGGAGTCGGAGACCACCTTCCACGGCATAGTACCAGGGCAGCCAATCACACCCATGGGAACCATCACGCTCGACGTCATCCTCGGAACACCCGAGCACTTCAGGAAGGAGTCGATAGACTTTGAGGTCGTCGACTGGAAGTCACAATACCACGCCATCCTCGGACGCCCAAGCTTTGCCAGGTTCATGGCAGTACCCCACTACGCCTACCTGATGATAAAGTTACCCGGGCCAAAAGGAGTAATCACCGTCCGCGGTGACTTTGGGCTCTCCAACAGCTGCGACCGCGAGTTTGCTAAGATCTCCGAGTCCTTCGGCGTCGAAGAGCGGTTCAAAGCCATATCAGCCGACAACGACAAGACCATCTTCCCGGCCCGCAAGAAGCCTGCCAAAGACGCAGCATTCAACACGAACGACGATACCGTCACCCATCAAGTCCATCCGACTGACAGCGGAAAGACAGTCAAGGTCTCATCAAGCCTGACACCCGCGTAGGAAAGCGCGCTCGTCGAGTTCCTACGTGAGAACTGGAAAATCTTCGCATGGCAACCTTCTGACATGCCGGGGATACCCAGGGAACTCGCCGAGCACTCTCTGAAAGTACACAAGGACGCAAGACCTGTCAAGCAATCCATGCGACGCTTCTCAGGACCCAAACGAGACGCCATCACCATGGAAGTTGACAGATTATTGCACGCCAAGTTCATCCGAGAGATCAAGGACTCAGACTGGGTCGCTAACCCGGTCCTAGTCGAGAAAAAGAAGACGAAGAAACTACGCATGTGCGTGGACTTCACCGCAGTCAACAAATGCTGCCCCAAAGACCATTTCCCGCTCCCGCGGATAGATCAGATCATCGACTCGACTGCAGGTTGCGAACGCCTATCCTTTCTGGACGCCTACTCAGGTTACCAGCAGATCAGGCTGAAGGTCGAGGACGAAGAGAAGACAGCTTTCATCACACCCGACGGCGTCTTCTGCTACCAGACGATGCCGTTCGGGTTAAAGAACGCAGGTGCCACGTACCAGCGGACAATGCAAGCATGCCTCAAGGGGCTAATCGGGCAGATCGTCCAAGTCTACGTCGACGATATCGTCGTCACTACCCGGAAGGAAGATACCCTAGTCGACGACCTACGCAAGGTCTTCGCCGCACTAGACGTGTACCAAATCAAACTCAATCCAGAGAAGTGCGTATTCGGCGTGCCAGCCGGAGAGCTGCTAGGGTACCTTGTATCCGCAAGAGGAATCGAAGCAAATCCCGAGAAGGTGCAGAACATACTCACAATGCCAGCACCCACGAAGCTCAGGGAGGTGCAGCGATTAGCCGGCCGAGTCGCAGCCCTTAGCCGGTTCATTAGTAAGTTGGGAGAAAAGGCCTTACCCTTCTACCAACTGATGAAGAAGTCAGACAAGTTCGAGTGGACGCAAGAGGCGCAGGACGCATTCGACCATCTCAAGAAGACACTGACAACCTCTCCGATCCTCGTGGCACCGCTGGAAAACGAGCCGCTCTACCTGTACGTCTCAGCAACAAACAGGGTGGTGAGCACGGTACTCGTAGTCGAACGCGAAGAAGAAGGGCACAGCCACCCGGTGCAGAGGCCCGTCTACTACCTTAGCGAGGTGCTCACCTTGTCCAAACAGAATTACCCGCATTACCAGAAGCTGGCATACGGAGTCTTCATGACCTCCAGAAAGGTCGTCCACTACTTCTCCGAGCACCCGATCACGGTGGTAAGCTCCTCCGGACTAGCAGACATCCTCACAAACCAGCGCGCGACAGGACGAGTCGCCAAGTGGGTTGTCGAACTAGGACCATGGGGGCTGAAGTATGCTCACCCGAAGTCCATCAAGGCCCAAGTCCTCCCAGAATTCACCACTGAGTGGATAGAAGCCCAGCTACCGAACGTCCCCGACTTGTCCAACGCATGGACAATGTACTTTGATGGTTCCAAGAAATTCAAGTCAGCCGGGGCAGGAGTCGTGCTCGTTTCCCCCAAAGGCGACAAGCTCAAGTACGTCTTGCAGATGGACTTCCCGAAGCCGTCCAACAATGAAGCCGAGTATGAGGCCCTGATCCACGGCATGCGGATGGCCAAGAACTGCGGCGCTACGCACCTCATGATCCACGGCGACTCCTACCTGGTGGTACAGCAAACCATGAAGTCCTGCGACGCCATCGCTGACAACATGATAGCCTACAGAGACCTCTACAATCAGATGGAAGGAAACTTCGACGGCTGCGAGCTACGCCACATCGGCCGTGAAAGCAACGAGGAAGCCGACGCCCTAGCTAACATGGGCTCGGACAGGGTACCAGTCCCACCCGGCGTCTTCCTCGAGTGCATCACGCAAAGATCCATCAAGACTCAGGGTACAGCCAGCACTGCAACCACAAAGGGCGATGTCAACCCGCCAAGCCAAGACAAAGTCCCCATGGAAGTCATGCTAGTCGAAGCCACATGGACAGGACCATACCTGGCATACATACTGCATCAGAAGCTGCCAGCTAACCCAGTCGAAGCAAAGCGCATCATCAGACGCTCCAAAAGTTTCACCGTCATCAACGGGGAACTCTACAAAAGAAGCATATCAGGAATCCTGCAAAGGTGCATACATCCAGTCGACGGCCAAGCCATCCTACTCGACATTCACGCGGGTACATGCGGACATCACGCAAGCAGCCGAGCACTGGTGGCCAAGGCGCTGCGAGCCGGATTCTATTGGCTCACAGCCATGCAGGACGCTGAGGAGCTGGTGAAGAAATGCACAGGGTGCCAGGAATTCGCCAACAAGCCGCACGCCCCAGCATCAGAGCTCAAAACAATACCGCTAGCCTGGCCCTTCGCCCAATGGGGCCTGGACATGGTGGGCCCGCTGAAGAAATCCTCACCCGGAGGTCATACCCACCTCCTGGTCGCAGTCGATAAATTCACAAAGTGGATCGAAGCCGTGCCCATCACAAGTTCGACTGCGTCCACAACGGTCAACTTCATCAGGTCAATCATCTTCAGATTCGGAGTACCTAATGGGATCATCACCGACAACGGCTCGAACTTCACAGCCGAGGAATTCAAAGACTTCTGCTCAGAACAGGGGATCAAGCTCAACTACGCATCTGTCTCGCACCCGCAATCCAACGGACAAGTGGAGAAAGCCAATGGCTTAGTCTGCAACGGCATCAAGAAGCGACTGCGCGTACCCCTGAAACGCGCAGCGGGCGCATGGGTGGAAGAACTGCCGTCAGTCCTCTGGAGTCTACGAACAACGCCGAATAGATCTACCCAGTACACGCCATTCTTCATGGTGTACGGCGCAGAAGCGATCCTCCCCTGCGACATCAAGTTTGACGCACCAAGAGTAGTCGCCTACGACGAGTCAGAAGCAGAGGAAGCACTCGAAGACAGCAGAGACACCCTCGACGAAGCACGAGACATCGCCCTAGCACGATCAGCCGTGTATCAGCAGGACCTGCGTAATTATCATACTCGGAGGCTGCGGCCAAGAGCGTTCGTGGCAGGAGACCTGGTCCTTCGACTCAAGGAAAAGAAGGTGCACAAGCTCGCCTCCCCATGGGAGGGCCCGTACATCGTAACAGAAGCAATAGGCAATGGAGCATACCGCCTAAAGGACTCGAAGACAGGAGCAGACTGCAGCAACCCGTGGAACGTAGCACAACTCCGCCGGTTCTACGCCTAGTTCACGTCAAGCATTGTACAAGAAAGGCAACGCGGCAGGTTTCAGACGCACTCTTTTCCTTACCAGGGTACCTGAGGGGACTGGAGGGTTTTTAATGAGGCGGCCTGTTCGCAGGAATCAATAAAGTGACTTGAAGAAAAACGGTCTCCTCCCTCCCGTCACTCAAGAAGCTCAAAATCCTAGGCAGCCACTCGATCCACTCGGGGGCTGACCACACAGGTTGAAATAATAGCTTAGGCCGCCACCCGAACCACTCGGGGGCTGCGCCATACAAGCATGCCAAAAATCCTAGGTCGCCACCCGAACCACTCGGGGGCTGCGCCATACAGGTTGAAATAAAAGCTTAGGCCGCCACCCAACTCACTCGGGGGCTGCGCCACACAAGCACAGAATCAAAAATCCTCGGCCGCCACTCGAACCTACTCGGGGGCTGCGCTGCACAGGTCAAGTTCAAAATCCTAGGTCACCACCCGACATACTCGGGGGCTGCGCCACACAGGTCACACTTGCAATCCTAGGCTACCACTCGACTTACTCGGGGGCTACGCCAAAACAGGACTCAGAAAAATCCTCGGCCGCCACTCGAACCTACTCGGGGGCTGCGCTGCACAGGTCAAGTTCAAAATCCTAGGTCACCACCCGACATACTCGGGGGCTGCGCCACACAGGTCGCACTTGCAATCCTAGGCTACCACTCGACTTACTCGGGGGCTACGCCAAACAGGACTCAGAAAAATCCTCGGCCGCCACTCGAACCTACTCGGGGGCTGCGCCGCACAGGTCAAGTTCCAAATCCTAGGTCACCGCCCGGCATACTCGGGGGACGCGCCACACAGGTCACACTTGTCATCCTAGGCCGTCACTCGACCTACTCGGGGACTGCGCCAGACAGGAATTAATCAAAATCCTAGGCCACCACCCGAACGACTCGGGGGCTGCGCCGCACAGGTCAAGTTACAAATCCTCAGTCGCCACCTGATAAAACCAGGGACCGCGGCATACAGGTAACACTTGCAAAACCTAGGCCACTGCTTGGCATACTCGGCAGCTGCGCCACACAGGTCGAATCAGGCACCCTCACTTTCGAGTAAACATAGCAATTCTCATTACTCGAAAAAATGCTGTAACCTGTCACATTATACTTACACAAGCAAATTTGCCCCCTATAGCTAACCCTGTACATCAGACGACAGCTACTTTAAACTGCAGGCTCAGCCTTTGGCGCATCGAGAGGACCTACAAGCCGCTCGCTCAAGTCCTGAACTTGCCGTATAATCCGGCGCGCAGCCGGCAAGGTCTCGTCGAAGTCGTCGTCACCTGGCAGGCCTTCAAGCACTCGCTCAAGCGGAAGATGTGGCCGGTGCATCCGAACATACGCCAGCGCCGCGTTTGCACCAGCCACAAGCTGAGCGTCGACTACTTCCTTCAGCCCTTCGCCATCACGGAACCTCTCCAGCAAGGCAGGCAACCCGTTCGGCTGCGCATTATGCGGGAAGCACACGCGGTTGACGTGCCAAAGTGTCGTCCGGCAGCGCTCCAGAAGAGCGGCAGCGCGCCACGTTCGATCAAGCATCGTGGCAAGGACGCGCCCCCTCGACTTGTTCACCCAGAACTGGCGAGCTTCATAGGAGTCGCCGGACGCCTCTCGGGTGACTCGCTTTTCAACGCGAGCCCGCTCGGCCTCCCAATCGGGATTAACATCTGCGCACACAAACTGCAAGTCAGACGGAGGACTAACAACAGCGAAGGCAGCCGCCAAACATGACACATACCCTGCAACTGTCGACTGATCAAGTCCATCTCTCCAAGCAAAAAATCTTCACGGCGTGAGAACTCCGCCGTGGGATGCGACTGGGAGCGCTGCAACAGCCGCTCCGCATTCTTCAGGGTCGCCTCGAGCTCCACCACCTTGTTCTTCAGATAGGTGATTACCCGCTGGTCATTTGCACTGCGCGGAGGAGCCGGCGCCGCCCGGCGACGGCGAGCACCCGAAGAGGAAGCCGCGCCACTCGGCCGTGCCAGGGGAGAAGGCGAAGCATCATCGCGCATGTCACTCTGTCAGAAATACGCAGAGTCAATACAGAAGTGCGACGGCCAAGCACAGTTCAGCTCAGAAGGCAGAAAGTCAGCAAGATCAATACTAAAGAGCAAAAGACCCGACAGGGCAATATCCATTACAAACAGGGAGTTCAAAATACAAGCCGCAGCGACTGCTGCATCCCTACACCTATGCCTACTCTAAGGCCGCGGCTTGCGACCGGGAGCGGCCCTTCCGGGCAGCCGCTTCAGTCGCCTTAGCAAGGGCCCTCTCGAAGAGTGCCACAAGCTGCGCAGCCAGCTGCGAGGCGCGCTCCTTCACGCCACTCAGCGACGCGGTCCGACCGTCAGGCTTGCGAGGAAAGCCGCTGACGATCTTCTCGAAGTCACCTGGAACTTGGTGGCCTAAAAGGAGCTGGAAGGTGAGCTCGGAGCCGCGTACCGTCTGCGACCGCGTGAAGTCGGCGATGGTGGTCGCGTCCCCAAACGGCGCGGCCAGAGCGTCCACGGTCGCTGGCGGCTAGCTGCCCGGAAAAATGCTTTGATGCACCACGGCCAGAGCTACGGTCGACTTCTCCAACGCGGCGGAAGACTTCTTCAAGGCATCCGAGGCGTAGGCGCATACGCGGTCGAAGAAGCCAACCGCGGTCGCCAAGTCGACGGTGTCACTCGAAGCGTCTTCCGGAGGAACTCCACCGCAAGTCTCTGCGACAAAATTCAAAGTCAGGACGAGACAAGGAATGAAAAACTCAGTAAGCGAAATGCTGATACTCACCCCCAAGAACAGCGGCGAGTGAAAGGAGACGACCAATCTGAGTCTTCTCCTGGGCGACCCGCGCCAGCTCCCGCTCTTGAGACTCACGAAGAGCCTTCTCGAGCTCATCCACCCGGCCAGTAGCCTGGTCCAGCGAGGAACGCAGTTGGTCCCTCTCCTTCTCCAGGCGAACATAAGCCGCGGCTGCATCAAGCTGCTGGCGATAGTATGGCTGAAAGCAAAAGATGCATGATGTCAATAAAGTTGCGGGCGACTATACTAGTCACCCACACCTTCGGGGGCTACTCCCATCGGGAGCGCTGATCGCGCACCCGATGAGAAAACAGAAGAACAAAGAAAACAAAAGAAGACTTACGTGGTCCAGGAGCTCAAGGTCATCGACAGTCGAAGGACCGGAAGCTTCCGCTTCTTCCTCGCGGGTTCCTCCACTTCGTCTTCCTCCTCCAAATCATCGCGGGGAGAGTGTGCGGAGGGGATCTCTTCTTCATCACCCTCATCCTCGATGAACTTCGACTCATCGTCGGGCCCATTCTCAGGGAGGGGAGGATGGCTGATGAATAAATCCCGACCCTAAAAGAAAAAGTAGACGCAAGTCGAATCAAAATACAAAGTAGACTCCGGTCGAACAAGTACAACAAGAAAGAGAGAACAGACTCACCTCAGGAACGGGGTTCGTAGCCCCGTAAGGAGCAATGGGGCACTTGACGTTGCAGGCGTCCGCGACTCGAAGATTGGTGATGGACCTGACGTTGGCCTCCACCTCCTCGTCGTCCAGCGGTTTGTCGCTAACGCCCTCGGCGGCCCACATCGGGTGGGGCCGGGCGCTCAGCGGCTGCACCCGAAGGCGGAAGAAGGTGGCCATCAGAAAGACGCCACCCGCTTCGCGCCCAAGGGTCTCGGTCAGCTCGCGCAGCAGCACCAACAGGGGCCGCACTGCCTCCTTCTCCCCGGCAGACAGCGGGTGCGCCCAGGCGCCAGTCTTCCTCAGCCCGCGCCTGCCGTCGAATGCGTCCAGGCCATCTCCGGACGACTGGACGTAAAACCATCGCCGGCGCCACCCTTGGACGGAGTCGGACTTCTTCATCGCAAAGTACGCGGTATCACCGCGCACCTGGATTCCGAAGCCGCCCACTGGGTAGGTCAGCCCACTCTTCCCCACGTTCTTGCGAACGAGGAAGAGCGACTTCCACAGTCCCCAGTGGGGCGCGACCCCCAAGAAGCACTCGCAGAGCACGATGAAGCCCGCGATGCTCAAGACGCCATTGGGGGTCAGATCATGGATCTGAACCCCGTAGGCGTACAGGAGCCCGCGCACAAAATCGTGCATGGGGAACCCGAAGCCACGCGGAACGAAGTCCGCGAAGCAAACGCGCTCCCCATCGCGAGGGGTAGGAAAAGCCTCTTTGCCAGGGAGTCGCACCTGGACTTCGTCCGCAGGTGGCAGCAGACCCTGCGCGCGGAGTACATCGACGTCGGCCTTCTTCGTCATCGACCTTTGCCAGTCGCCCTCGGGCTTCTTCATCAGCCCGGCGGCATCGGCGGCGGTGGCGGAGGAGCCAGCAGTGCCCTTCGGCTTGCCCATCGCGCAGGTCGGAGAGTGCGGGGAGAAATCGCTTTGAGCTCGGGATGGCGGCGGCAATGGCAGAGCGCAATAGGAGAGGAAAAGGAAAGAATGGATTGGAGAAGATGACATCCCAAACGCCAGGGCGCAGTACTTATTCCTCGAGGATCGGCATCTCAACCGTCCATCGCGAAAGAGCTCCGAGCGAAGCCATCCAGCCGTCCACGTGTCGCACGGAGAAGCCAATCGTCGCCGCCAACTTCCTCCACTACGCACGAAAACCGAGGCGTCGTCGCCGCGCCGCGCAAATTTCGCGCCCAGTTCGGGGACGTGACAGCTGTGGGCGTGGTCATCTCTGACAGCGGGGCCCACCACGTCATGTCCCATCGGGCGCAGAGGCGTGCAGCAAAACCGTCATCAGTGACGTCAGCAAGCCAACGGCTCCGAAACCAACTGAAAAAAGAACTCGACAGATTCATTCGAGTGGTAAGCTTCACAGCTGAAATCAACAAGGTAAGATCAGCAACTGATCTGAGCACCCGAAGTAACCTTTCGAGTGGCAAAACAGTAAGCTCAATCAGCCGAATCCATCCAGCAAGTAAGCCAAAGCAGGCTGAATAGAATCAAGCTTCACAAGAAGTCAAAGTAATTCGACTGCACAAGATTACTCCCATCGGGAGAGGCTGGTTCGACTGAAGAAATTCGAGTTCAGGCTCAAGATCAAGCAATCCAATGGCGCGTCCAGGAAGAAGGAGTCCTTTGTCCGACTCTGAGACTCGATCAAGCACTCGGGGGCTACTGACGTGGGGCTACCTTGCGGGTAGCCCACGGTGAGGCTACCTGGGCCGCGCCAAGGATGGAAAGGCCCGCAGAAGGCCCACTCGGGGAACCTTGTGTCCTAGTCCAACTCGGTTAGGGCTTTAACCTACCGTATCTGTACCAACAACCCGAGACCTGGCTGCCTATAAAGCCAGGAGGGTTGCCCGTCCTAGAAGGAGGGAGATAGACACACGTACGCTCAGAACCACAAACCCTAGCGAGATCGCAATCTCGCCATTGTAATCGCTATTCGCATCAATAACCAGACAAGCAGGAGTAGGGTGTTATCCTCCGGGAGCCTGAACCTGGGTAAACCTTGCTTGTCAGCCGTCGTGATCACCTTGCACTCTCCTATCTCCCCATCAATCAACCCGGGGTGTACAACCCTGGGACTTGCCGAGTTAGAGCCTCGTCACTAGCGGCATAGTGAGATGAAGCGGCTTAGAGACAAACCTTACATGTCCACGTACATGAGACCTGTTCCACAATTTAAGTGGCTGGCCGGGTGTCTGTCTCTCTCACTATAGTGAATGTCCAATTTACAAAGAGTTGATAATAATTGTTGATCATCTTGAAGAAATGACTTAGTATTTTCTCTAAATATTTCCACACATCAAGACTAAGCCATTAGAGGGCTTATTCAAGATGATATAAAAAAAATTATTCAACTTATGACCTTAGTCCTTAGTCATTTTCGACCAACACATTTCCTTGCATTAACTTCAAAGATTTTCATGCATGACATGTTTTCCTTAGAAGTTTTACAAAACTTGTTTGTTCACCAGATATGAGCATGTATGTTTGATGATTGTTGTTTGTTGATTGTTGTATTGTTGTTTACTTATATGGTTTAGATTAAACGGAGAGCAAACATTCGTTGTTGAAAAGAGTTTGTGAACAACGACAACATTCAAAGGCAAGTGGCACACCTCATAAACTTCCTATTATTTCTATATGCATTACTTAGTGTATTTTTATATGCATGTGTAGGATAGTATTGCTATGCTAAACCTGTGTAGAATTCCCTTACTCATGTGTCTAGGTTCCTATATCATACTTAGCAGAAATATTGATGCTATGCAAATGATGAAAAGTTTTATAAAATGTTAAGTGACTACTCAGGGCTGTGCTCATGGTTGTCGTCGCCTAGGATGAATTTCTATTCTACTTAGGGCCGTGAGCATGGTGGTTGTCAACCTGGGAGTACACATCCACTAAGTTAATGAAACACCTGGGTAGATTGGTTGAATGGTTTATGTTGAGTGGCTACTCAGGACTGTGCTTGTGGTTGTCTTCGCCTAAGGTAGTTTCTACTATACTTGGGGCCATGAGCATGGGGGTTGTCAACCTGAGAGTGCACTTGTGGATGGCCACCCAGGGAACCGAGGAATCTGAAGAACTCCGAGTGACGATTGCTTCCAGTGCAGCCATTGCCATATGGGATCTGGCTTGATCAATTATGTTGCGTGGACTCTCTACGGCTTGACAAGCAGATGTAGGGGGATGTTAGGTGGAACGGGTCAAGCCAGAGTGGGAGGGAAAATGCTTCTGAAAGATCTCGTCTCATTCTTCTCCTTTCCTTTTCACAAATGGTGTGTAAAGGATAGTTTGGGTTGAATGGGTACAATGGTGAACGTGCACAACCTCTGCAGAGTGTAAAACTAAGTACTTAGCCGTGTCCCCGGTACGGACAATTTGAGCAGCTGATCATGGACGTCAACGGAGGATTCCATCATTACAACTTCAGAAATAAAACTTGATGGGTGAACAAGGGAAGATGAGATTTATGGTTTTCATGCCGTACTTGTCTTGATTTGAAGAAAGTGTTTTCCAAGGAGATAGGAAAAATTGGCTTTATGCAAAATAGCCTTGAACTCCACCAGCCAAATATGCATATAGGCTATAGAGTTATTCCATTAAGTGTCCACCATAGTGTCACTTGCCAGACTCCATTTTTAATGGAATCTGACCCACTCTGTTGCAAAATTTTATTTGTTACAGGTTATTCAAATGACAAGTGAGGTTTCGTTAAGGGATTTCGAGTCTGCAACCAACATGTTTTCGCCTGTGGCAACATGAAGTTGTTGGAGACCCACTGCTATTGTATTTCCGCTGTGTACTTTTTCAATGCTAGCTTTATGCTATGCAACTTGTACCGAATATTTTGTAAGTCTGGATCTTCGATGTAATGAAATTGATACTTTGTTGTGATATTACATCGTAAACTGTGTGTGGAAACGAATCGATCCAGGGATTTGCACTATACACAGGTATCTGCCTTATTTAAAGTGCAGGTACGCTACAACAGGAGAGAATAAAATGGTGTACGAAGAAGGAGTAGGTGCTAATACCAGGACAGAAAATAGTTGTACAGCAAAGAATTACAATAATGTACAGACTCGCATGATGTGACTGTACATCCTGAACAGACTCGCATATTTTTAAAGTTCAGCTGTTATTAAAAGTTTCATCATATTTTGATTGAAAGTTGCTACCTCCCTCCCTTAACTACCCCTGAAAACTCCCTGCCCGAAAATAACAAAGGAAAAAAAATAAATGATAAATTTAGTAACTACATTGGTTTAAATTTGTTCCTGAAAAAGAGAAAAAAGGAAAATAGACGACGAAGAACCAGGATGAAGAGAGTATAAAGAACGCACAGAAGGTTGTACAAACCATGTAAACCCGGAAGTACGAAAACAAAAAGTTATGAAACAAAAAGACAAGGGATCTACTTTTTAAGATCTCAACGCGAGGAGCTCAAAAATGAAAACCGTTCGAAAATCCGATTAACAGATCTCGAGATATTTCGAAATTTCTAATCGGATATGAAAGAAAAAAGGGAAGAAGGGAAAATGACTAACCGCACCAGCTAACGGGTACGACCAACTACGCGCGAAAGGTTGCGGACCCGCAATTCCCTCTAAAGCGAACAAACAAGAAATTGACACTTGTCACGCGCGGACAAAAAGTGGGGAGGGACAGCAAACGAAAACACGACACTTGGTAGCAGCGCAGCGGAGGAGAAACGACCTTCGCGAAGGGTTGCCTTTTTCTAACGATTTCCATCTTTGCACCGATTCATTATTTTACCATATTCTCTCATGTTTGTTCTCCTTTTCTTTTCTTTTTTATCTTTCTTATTTTCTTTACTATTAAATAGGAGTTTGTAGGTAGGTTTAATCTAGAAGTGAAAAGTGAAAAGTTTCCACCACCGCTTTTATTCCGCGATCGATCGTAGTCACCCTCCCGTCGGTCTGCTACTGGGTCTGGCCCATTGTCGTCCCTCGCATGCCCTCACCACAATTTCCTTCCCTTGGTTGGGCATTCGGGAATTCTTAAAAAAAAGGCTTCCCTTCCCGAAGGTCCACGTCCGTGTGTTCTGGTGCTGACAAGTGTCGTAATTTCGTTCGTTTCTGCTCCCACCTTTTCTCCACGCAGTGACAAGTGGCGGCTCCCTGGTGGTGTGTAGAGGCTGTACATAAGATTCGTTTTTTGAAAACGAAATATGTTAAAAACCGTTTATCCGCTTTACAAACCGTTTTCACTTTTGAACTCCTCGCGTCGAGATCTTCAAAACTAGATCCCATATTGATAGGTTTCGATAAAAAAAAGTGTACTTTGGATTGTGTACGGTTTGTACAACCTAAGTGTAGTCGTACGTACAAACTGAATTTTGTAGTTGTACGTACAAACTGCTAGGTGTAGTTGCTTGTACAACCCGAATGTATTTGTACTACAACATGTTATGTGTTGCTATATAACCCGGTCTATGTTGCTGTACAACCCGGTCTATCTTGCTGTACAACCCGGTCTATCTTGCTGTATAAACCGGTCTGTGTGTTGTTGTACAACCCGGTTTTTGATACTGTACAACGCGGTCTGAGTTGCTGTACAACCCGGTCTGGATTGTTGTACGTACAAACTGATTTGTGTTGCTGTACAACCCGGTCTGCGTTGTTGTATATCCCGGTCTGTGTTGTACAACCCGATATGCGTTGATGTATTATCTTAGTTTGTGTTTTATATAAATCTAATAATAAATCCAGATCTAGATCTGAATTTGAATCTGGATCTGACCATGCGTGAGACCGCCTTAATTTGCGTGTCCACGTGGCGGCAGCAGCTCACACATGAGACCGCGAAATAGACCTTCGCGAAGGCCGCCCTTTCTCTGTTCCACCCTGGGCATTCCGTTCCCCCATTCGATTCCGATCCACATAAATCACAGCACCGACAACCGATTGCCCTCTCCAAATCGCAATTCCGCAAGTCTCGCGCGCCTTCCTTCATCGATTAATCTCCTTCCTTCCAATCACCTATATGAGCTGCAGCTTCTGGGTGCCCGATGCATCAGTTCGTCCCTCCCCATCCGTAGCCACGGGCCACGACACTGTCCGCCCGAGCTGTACACCGGAAGAAGAACGGCCGCCGCTGCAAGCAACACCAAGCAATCGTACGGATTTGGCACCCTGGGACCTACAGCGTTATTTGTTTTGTACTGTTATTTCCATCCAGATCCTATTCATGTACTGTTAGTCTATAACTCTGTGAATTGTTGTTGATGACCTCATTTTCTCTGAACTTTAGATGTCGTCCGAGTCCCAGGCTATTGTGCCCGTGGTCTGGAGATGGCCAACGGCAGGGCTGAGGATGGTGAGCCGCAAGCAGATGCAGGTTTGGACTATTTTATTCTATGAATTTGGCCTCTATATTATGAGTGAACATCAGCCTAGATTGAGTAGCCAAAAGAAGATTGTTTGGACATCCATTTTAATTCCAAGCCACAATATCTGGCCATAATTTTTTTCATCATTGGATGTATGGTTTTTGCTGAACTGCTTAGTAGATTGACATATTTGCAGTAGAGCTTTGGCTGCTATCTTGGAGGAATCGTGTATTGTTCAGTGTATTGCCTTTTGATGTCAATACCATAGGGATACAGAGAACTTGGAAGTGTTGGGTGCCCACTGGTTTAGTTGTCCCTACCTTTTGTAAAAATAAGAAAATGTATGTGTTTGCTTATGCATTCATTTCCTTCACGCTGTTATAGTTTGAGAAGGCTTCTCATAAATCTATTATTTGTTCTCATTAACATGAACATACTTTCGAGAATGAAAATCTGTCAGGTCACACGCATTGTTGTGTGCAATATCAGTTACTTGCACATCATTTTCCAATTTACTACACGGTTCTTGTATGAATGTGCCCTTTCCTCATATTGGAGATTCCAGATGTACTTATATCGTAGTACTATTCTTGCTCATCAAGTACTATTTTTTATACATGGATTGTACAGGATACCGGTACTTTACTAATAAACCATTTTACCTACATCCTTTTAATTAATTATTATAGCTGGATGGTGGACAGCTTGTCCTTTCTGTCGCTTGCGTGTCAATCATTTCTCCTTATCTATTTATGTTCTGCAGGTTTGAAGTTACTGGGATTGCCTCTGTTGATTTCTGATGCCATTTTTAAAGGGGCTTGAGAAGGCTGCAGCATGCAGGTGCTGGTGAAGGGAATATGCCCTAGAGGCACTTAATAAACATAGTTTATTGGCAATATCCTAAATTGTTCATTATATGTTTTACACCATGCTATAACTGTATTAAGCGAAAACATTAATACAGGTGTGGTAGATAAAACAATCAGGTCCCTAGTACCCTCTACTAAGACTAGTTTCATTACGCGATTGATGATCGAGGTTTTCCGATCATAGGGCATGGCGCCGGTCGGCAATGAAAGTCATATCGTTAGGTGTAACAATGTGATGGACATACCCAGTATTTATAGGACATAGTCATTACGCCTTAAGACCGTGAGATCAACTCTTATTGTTATCCCTGGAAGATACTTTGATCGCACCAAACGTCATATCTTATATAGTGTGACAATGATAGGGGATACTTTTGGGTATCGGAAGGGGGTAGTTGAGACGAGGGGTCAACAGCGGGATTTGTCAGTCCGCATAGCCGGATGGATACACTAGGGCCCACTCGGTGAGATTATGTCAAATGAGTTTGCAAACATGTGACTAGGTCACCAGCTGACATAATATCATAGACTAGTAGAAGATAGCGATGTCGGTAACGAGATCATGCTAGGTATGGAGATATCTGAGAATGATGCTCGGACACGATAAGTATCGCCATGACAAAGGGTTTAAGACTATACGTCCAGGTTTGATAGATGAAAGTCATTCGTTATATCACAGGGATTAATTCATGGGGTTCAGGCCTACGAGTTAGTCGTTGATCATAGAGGAGTCTTGATCATACCTGTTATATATCGAACCGCTAGGGTAACACACTTAAGGGGTTTCGACAAGACAATCGGAAAGGAAAGAGATCACCGGGAACGTCCCGAGAATGGTCCGATGGAGATCGGGCAGCGACGAAAGAGTTTTCGGAGCTAGAATAAATTATATAAAATATGTTTGATATTAATTAGTGTAATTAATGTTTAAATATGATTTTATATATTTATTTTCGAATTTATTTAGTCTGATTTCCCTAAATGGGCCTTCTGGTGGAAAAAAGGCCCATGGGGGGAAACCCTCAAGGGAATTCGGTGGGGGGCTTGGCCGGCCTAGGTGGGCCAAATGGGGCCCACCTAGGGCCGGCGCACCATGGCTGGCCGCACCAGGCATGTGGGATAGTCCCACATTGCCTGGCTGGCAAGGTTGGCTCCCCTTGGGAGCCTATATAAGAAGGGGCACCCCTAGCCTTTTAATTCACCAATTAATTCCCCTTTTCTCTCTCGATCTTGTGATTCCCTTTGTTGGAGTTGCGCCGAGTTGAAAGGGGGATCTCTTCCACCATAGCCCGCTGCTGGTGTTCCGGTCCAAGTCTTCCGCTGCTCGTCCTGGACTGGAGCTTCGGAGGCCGTCGTCTCCACCGTATGTGTGTAACGCCCTGCGAGGTGCTGCGCTAGCGGTGCTCGGAGGCCTACTTCCTCCACCCTACCTCGAGGTCATCTTCGTCGTCTTCGTCGCGCCGAGTTCTTCGCGACCTAGAGGTCGGCTACGTCGTCTTCGTCGTCAACGCTTGTGCGGGAGCGTAATCCCCGCTATTCGGTCTACGAGGGTATGTATTCCGATCTCCGCCGTACTACTATATCTGCATAGTGTAGATCTTGGCTAGTTTAAGGATATCGTTGCTAGGAAATTTTTTGTTTTCTGCACACGATCCCCTTCAGTGGTATCAGAGCCGATCTATCGTAGATATAGTTGTACGCTGTTAGAACCTATGTTCTACACGGGTGCACCGTTCCTGTTATTTGCTACCCTCTAGCGTGCACTTGTGATTCCAGCGGCATCGAGTTGATGAAGCGGCCCGGACCGACTTTACGCGTACGCTTACGCGAGACTGGTTCCACTACTGACGTACGGCTTGTACCGTATCTGTGGCTGGCGGGTGATTTTTTCTCTCTCTTTAGTTGGTCTTGCATAACTCCGCCTATGTTGTCTCAACATAGCCGGTCCCAAGCCCGGATAAAGGAGGAGGGTTGTGATAGGCTTGGCAAGCCAACGGAAAAAACCCAGCCACTCTTATGGAGATGAAACCCAAAAGAACCTCGTTGGGGCGTAACCCTCTTAGCGACGCGCCATATCGGAACCCGGGTGTGGTGTCAAATGGGCAAGGGCCGGGCCGCCACCCCCTTGGTGGCGCGCCGTATCTTGATCTGGATACGGTGATAAGTGAGCAAGGATCGGGTCGTCGCATCCTTAGTGGCGCGCTGCATCAACGCCCGGGTGTAGTGAAAAATGAGCAAGGGTCTTCGCATTTGACTCGACGAGTGCGGAGGGTAAGGAAGTTAGCCGAGCCTAGGAGGATCCGCTTAGGTAGCTGGAACGTTGGGTCCTTGACGGGCAAGTTACGGGAGTTAGTTGATACAGCGATAAGGAGGCGTGTTGATGTCCTATGCGTCCCAGAGACCAAATGGAAGGGACAGAAGGCGAAGGAGGTGGAGGATACCGGCTTTAAGCTATGGTACACGGGGACAACTTCAAACAAAAATGGGGTAGGCATCTTGGTCAACAAGAACCTCAAGGATGGAGTAGTGGACGTCAAGAGGCAAGGGGACCGTATTATCCTAGTTAGGCTGGTTGTTGGGGACTTGGTTCTCAATGTTATCAGCGCGTATGCCCCGCAAGTAGGCCACAATGAGAGCACCAAGAGAGAGTTCTGGGAAGGTCTCGAGGACTTGGTTAGGAGAGTACCTACTGGTGAGAAGCTCTTCATAGGAGGAGACCTCAATGGCCACGTGGGTACATCTAACACAGGTTTTGAAGGGGTGCATGGGGGCTTTGGCTATGGCATCAGGAACCAAGAAGGGGAGGATGTCTTAAGCTTCGCCCTAGCCTACGACATGGTCGTAGCTAACACCCTCTTCAGAAAGAGAGAATCCCACCTAGTGACTTTCAGTAGTGGCCAACACTCTAGCCAGATTGATTTTGTCCTCTCTCGAAGAGAAGATAGACGTGCTTGCCTTGATTGTAAGGCGATACCTGGAGAGAGTGTTGTCCATCAACATAAGTTGGTGGTGGCTGACTTCCGTTTTCGGATTCGTGCCCAGCGGGATAAGCGCCCAAAAGTTGCTAGAACAAAGTGGTGGAAGTTAAAGGGAGAGGCAGCTCAAACTTTTAAGGAGAGGGTTTCTAAGGAGGGCCCTTGGGAGGAAGGAGGCGATGCAAACAATATGTGGATGAGGATGGCGGCTTGCATTCAAAAGATTGCTTCAGAGGAGTTTGGGGTGACCAGGGGAAGTAGAAGGGATGCTAACGATACCTGGTGGTGGAACGCTGAGGTCCAGAAGGCTATTAAGGAGAAGAAAGACTGTTTCAAACGTCTATACCTGGACAGGAGCGCAACCAACATGGAGTTATACAAGGGGGCAAAGAAGGCCGCAAAGCGAGCGGTGAGCGAGGCAAGGGGTCGGGCGTATGAGGACCTCTACAAGCGGCTAAACACGAAAGAAGGCGAAAGGGACATCTATAAGATGGCGAAGACGAGAGAAAGGAAGACGAGAGACGTCAACCAAGTCAAATGCATAAAGGACGGAGCAGATCAACTCCTCATGAAGGACGAAGAGATCAAGCGTAGATGGCGGGAGTACTTCGACGACCTGTTCAATGGAGAGAATGAGAGCTCTATCATGGAGCTAGACGATTCCTCCGATGATACCAACCGACGCTTTGTGCGGCGTATCCAGGAGGCTGAGGTTAGGGAGGCTTTGAAGAGGATGAAAGGAGGCAAGGCAATGGGCCCTGATGGTATCCCCATCGAGGTGTGGAGAGGCCTCGGAGACATAGCGATAGTATGGCTAACTAAACTTTTCAACCTCATTTTTCGGACAAACAAGATGCCCGAAGAATGGAGGCGGAGTACATTAGTGCCAATCTTCAAGAACAAGGGGGATGTTCAAAGTTGCACTAATTACCGTGGGATCAAGTTGATGAGCCATACAATGAAGCTATGGGAGAGAGTCATCGAGCACCGTTTAAGAAGATTGACAAGCGTGACCAAAAATCAATTTGGTTTCATGCCTGGGAGGTCTAC
This sequence comes from Poa annua, assembly GCA_026929855.1. NCBI lineage: Eukaryota > Viridiplantae > Streptophyta > Magnoliopsida > Poales > Poaceae > Poa > Poa annua. Next base: position 89,937,105 of record CM049430.1, read on the forward strand.
CATGGAAGCCATCTTCTTGGTACGACAACTTATGGAGAGATACAGGGAGAAGAAGAAGGATCTTCATATGGTGTTCATTGACTTGGAGAAGGCGTATGATAAGATACCACGGAATGTCATGTGGTGGTCCTTAGAGAAACACAAAGTACCAACAAAGTACATTACCCTCATTAAGGATATGTATGATAATGTTGTGACAAGTGTTCGAACAAGTGATGGCGACACCGATGACTTTCCAATTAAAATAGGACTGCACCAGGGGTCAGCTTTGAGCCCTTATCTCTTTACTTTGGTGATGGATGAGGTCACAGGGGATATACAAGGAGATATCCCATGGTGTATGCTCTTTGCGGATGATGTGGTGCTAATTGATGATAGTCGGGCGGGGGTTAATAGAAAATTAGACCTATGGAGACGGACTCTAGAATCGAAAGGTTTTAGGCTTAGTAGAACCAAAACTGAGTACATGAGATACAGTTTCAGTACCACTAGGCACGAGGAGGAAGAGGTTAGGCTTGATGGACAGGTGGTACCTGAGAAAGACACCTTCCGATATTTGGGGTCTATACTCCAGAAGGATGGTGACATCGATGAAGATGTGAGTCATCGAATCAAAGCTGGTTGGATGAAGTGGCGCCAAGCTTCTGGCGTCCTCTGTGATAGGAGAGTGCCACAAAAGCTAAAAGGCAAGTTCTATAGGACGGCGATTCGACCTGCGATGTTGTATGGCGCAGAATGTTGGCCGACCAAGAGACGACATATCCAACAGTTAGGTGTAGCGGAGATGCGCATGTTGAGATGGATATGTGGCCACACAAGAAAGGACCGGGTTAGGAATGATGATATACGTGAGAGAGTTGGGGTAGCACCGATTGAAGAGAAGGTTGTCCAACACCGTCTAAGATGGTTTGGTCATATAGAACGTAGACCTCCGGAGGCGCCATTGCATACCGGACGGATAAAGCGGGATGAGAATATTAAGAGGGGTCGTGGTAGGCCAAACTTGACATGGGAGGAGTCTGTTAAGAGAGATCTGAAGGATTGGAATATCACCAAAGAACTAGCCATGAATAGGGCTGCGTGGAAGTTAGCTATCCATGTGCCAGAACCATGACCTGGTTTCGAGATCTTATGGGTTTCAACTCTAGCCTACCCCAACTTGTTTGGGAAAAAAGGCTTTGTTGTTGTTGTTGTTGTTGTTGTTGTTGTTGTTGTTGTTAGTTGGTCTTGCATTTTCAATGTAGGCCCCGAAAGGGATGCTTAAACATGCAATTATTGGATCGTTGTTGTGGTCATAAGGTTCGTAGGTATGAAGCGGTTCTATTTACGACAACCCCAAGCCACGTAAAATATGCAAAAGATAAAGTAGAAGCGTCCAACTTTATTTTGCAGGGGCTATGTGATATGGTCAAGGTAGGTTTATTAAATTGTTTATAAACTGCGGGCGCCAACAAGACCATGGCGCAATGGACTATATCACATTGCATTACATTTGATGTATTGTGTGCATCTTATATTGTGTGATTGTATATATAGTATATATTAGTTACACGGCGGTAGCTATATAAGATGATCCCTTCAAAATACCACTAGTGTTCTCCCTCCAACGCGCACAACCAATAAAGTTCTACGTTATGAGGCAAGCCGTGATGATCGGGTGTCAGACATCTCGTCGTTCGCATAAAGTGGGTGTAAGCCATGTTGCACAAGCGTCAGCGTGGAGGTTTTTGGTGGCGAGCCTAGCATATACAGAAATATGGCCTCGGAACAACGTGACCGAAAGGTCGAGCACGAGTCACAAAATTCGTGTGGCGGACTTTTGTCTACTCTTGAAGTTGTGCTGCCGGCTCTGATGATGAGGGGTGGTGCAATGGATGGGGGTCGTGTAATCGCTTAAACGACCAGGAGGGATGTTCGTTTGAGTGGGAGTTCGGATAGTTATTTTCTAAAATACTAGAACTCAGAATATAATGAACAGAGTATGTTTTGCAAACCTTTGTAGATGTTAACCATTGTGATAACATCTTTTCAAATTAGGCGCATTCCTGCGATTGAGAAACTTAAAAGGTTGGGTCCAAACTTCATAGTTTTATGCTTTAGCTTGAGGATACTACTTCTTTAAACCGTTAGCTCTTTGTGTTACAATACCCGCTAGGAGATAACCCTGGAGATTCCGCTGACAAAAGATAATTTGGATTATCAGATTTTGTGCGGATGATATCATCATAGTCCAGTGTTTGCTATGATCTCTGCCATAGAGAACCAACGGTGGGTACGTGTTTTTAGATCGCGAACATATGATATGGTCGCTAAACTCGGGGTACCCCAAACGTTGGGTTGATGAAGTTTATCAGTACGTTGACTGATTGTCTTCTCAACCAAGATGGAAGAGAATACACACATTGAGGGAGCATGTGGCGGTCATACTTAATGACATATGTTCATACTTAATGAACATTGAGACGCCTCGCTCAGCTCAATCACTGGATGACAGACATCGTTACCAAGTGCAAATCCTCTGTCATAGACTATGTCATGCAAGGGGAATCGTTCACCTTCATGGTTCTTGATTACGGTGGAAGTATCAAGAAAATGAAACAGATCGCCGGAAGTCATCAATGATGATGGTGTATATATGATATACATGTTATGAATATTTTAGCTAAGCAAGTACTCGCAGCAGTGACTAAGTTTTGAACTAGTCATGTTTTGTGAAAACCAGGTTTACTGCTTGAGTAGCTTGAAAGGATGAGGCGACATTGCGTGTTGATAATGGCAGTCAAGTTGTTGTGATGGCCATAGACACTCTCCCTCTAGATCTGCCATTTGAATAAATTCTTTATGATCGTCTGTTAGTATGATCGTTACAAGTGTGTCTCCTCTAGCGAGACACTTGTTCATACATGATAGTGACAAATTTGGTGTCCTATATTTATAAAGTAATGATCATATGCCGATTTGAATTTAGATGGTAGAAGCTCCCACATTCATAATATTAATGCCAAAGGATACAAACTTAATAAAGACACCACATATGTGTGGCACTACCGTTTAGTCATGTCAATGTTATATGCATTAGCTCCACACTGGATGGACCTACAAGTCCTAAGATTTGATCTTTTGACACTTGCAAAATAACCGTGACAACGTTTTCGGAAAACGGGCATATAACTTATTGATAGTCATACATAGAGATGTATGTAGTTCAATGAAGTAATTGACGGGTAGTGGAGACCTTTATTTCGTGAACTTCACTGAACGTTTTGAGTATAGCTTGTTGAGAATCGTGCATATGGGTGTATGTGAATCAATGAAGTACTTTAACGTGTAGTGGAAGTCTTTATTTCATAGACTTCATGAATATTCCGAGCAGATATATGGATATCCACTCCGGGGGATGTTAGTCTGAAATTTGGATTCGATCAAACAAAGTTCAGAATGAAGTAGGAAATAAACGTAACAAGAAAATCAAATTCCCGCGATGTAGATCGAGAAAATAAAGATTTGAGTTATAATGTTGGCACATCATTGGAAGACTTGTGAGAAGAGTTCCACAAATTACGTCGCATGGAACACCATAGTGTTATGGTGTGTTAGGACGTCGTAGTTGCACCCTATCAGATAGTGTGTGGTAAATAAATCTCTTACCGAATTATTGTGATCATTAGAGTCATATGGTAGAAACGTAAACACTCACGTTAGCAAATAGGGAAACCATTTGAATCCATGGAGACAATACCATACGAGTGATGGCATGGCTTTTAGCCTGGATTGTCGTTTCAGCAATTTAGGTTTTCGATGTGATCAAACCTAAAACGGATTAATCTTTGTAGTACACCCTACCTAAAGAGTTAGTTGGGTACATGTCTCACGACATAGGCAAAATCTTTGCCGGGATATACATTGCGAAAGAAATAGTTTCTTGTCCAAGGGTATAAGTGAGAAAGAAAGTAGAGCAAGACGAAATTGGTGAACTTCCTCTCCAGACATCAGAGTGGCGCAAACGAAAGTGTTTTCGGTGTCAGGCCCCATAGCTTGAAAAAGCTGATGATTCAAGATCATGATGTTCTGAGCTCATACTAAGAGCGTAGGCATACGAGGTTGTGTTCCACACTGTGTGTTACGACAATCTTGTTATGGAGGTCATATTAATGTAATATGATAGACCTACAAACTACGAAGAAGAGATGGTGGACCTAAGTCCGAGAAATGGCTATGAGTCATTTATGATCCGAAATAAAATCCATATACGATTACGAGGTAATGACTTGGGAGATCTTCTTGATGGCATCTAGGATGTTAATAGTATATGGAATTTTATGAGAGAGTAGACATTGAGCAGATTCGATTTGTCGTGAAACAGTTCCGACAGATTCAAAAGTTGACCACATGAGAGTTTGTCTCAAGTGGCGAAGCCTAAATCTATTCTGGGTCGTTTAGCAATCACTATAATTTCTAATGAGAAATTGATAGATGGATAAGGAAACCATGTTTCTTAATAGTGTCATTAAGAAAGAGTTGGTGATCCTGAGGATGCTAAACATGTATGCAAACTTCAGTGGTCCATTCATGGGCTGAAGCAAGCATATCGGAGCTGGAATCTTCACTTTGATAATGTGATCAAAGGATTTTGGAGTTGTCCAAAATAGTTGAAGAAACCTACATTTGCAAAGAAGTGAGTGGGAGCAAAATAGCTTTCCTTGATCTTATATGCGGAAGGCATATTTGAGTGGGAGCTAAGTAGCTTTTCCTTGATATTATATGTGGAAGGCATATTTTGAGTGGGAGCTAGGTGTCATTCGTGATTTGGTATGTAACAACATATTGTATGACACAGATCCTCTAGTAGAGTGTAAAGGATTATTTAAGTGATTAAATTTTCTATGAAATGAAGTTAGGAGTATTAGGCATCCGATTTATAATTGTATAGATCGTAAGGGGCTTAATAACATTAAGTCGGAATATTTTCTAAGTCAAGATTCTGAAGTGTTTCAGGATAGGACAAGCAAAGAAAGAGGTTCTTACTTGTATGACTAGGTAAAATATTAAGTTTATCTTGGCATTTTCAGTAATAGCAAATGATGTTCGACATTATCTATGTATCAGACATAGATGCTATCAGACTGAAAGCTCGACTTAGTGTGACCCGAGTTCTTGGTTGAAGAACAGGTTCTAGAGTGATCCTTGTGTGGATCAATGAACAAACGTTAAGTTTATTCTTCAATGTCTATGAGAACTGAAGATATGTTTTCTAGTAAAGGGTAAGAGTGGAAAGACAACTTGCCGTAAAGCGGTTACGATGATGCAAGTTATGACACTGACCCATACGACTAGAAATCTCATATAGGAGATGTCCTTTATTTTGAAGATAGACATGGTGAAGGAGATATGCCCTAGAGGCAAATAAATAAGTAGTATTTATTGCATTATCTCATAAGTTTATAATAGGTTTATGTATTATGCTATAACTGTATTAATCGGAATTATTAATACACGTGTGATACATAGACAACCAGGTCCCTAGTAAGCCTCTATTTGAACTAGTCAATTGGGCAACAGTTGATCGAGATTCCCGATCAAGGACAATGACGTCGGTTGACAATGGGGTCATCTTGTTAGTTGAATAAGATGATGGACATAAGCAAAGTATTGCAATAAGATCGTATTACGATGTTTGTCATTTGCAATAGATAAGATTATGATAGCTTGTTCCTTAGACCGTGAGACCGAACTTATTGATGCTTCGTAGGGGTGCTTTGAGAGCATCAAACGTTGTGTCTTATATAGCATGACAATAACGGTGTCCATCTTGGGTATTCCGAAAGAGCATCGAGACGTAAGGATCAAGAGCGGGATTTGTCCATTCTTGTAATGGAAAGATACTCTCGGCCCACTCGGTGAGATTACATCTATATATAGCTGCGCAGCTTATGACTAGGTCATGGAGATGTAATATCACAGACGAGTTAATAACCTTCGTCGGTAACGAGATACAACAAATACATCGGTGTGTCTACGATCATATCTCGGACAAGGTAGTATCGAAGAGACAAAGGGAATGAATATCATATTCATGGTTCAACGACGATATTCGTAGAATGCACATGGGTCGTCATATACATCCAGGTATCCCTGACGTTCATTGGTGAGCGGAGTGTCTCGACCATGTCTCGAGTGTTCTCGAACCGTAGCGTAACAAACTTAAGGTCTTAACGACACCAGGAGATAGGTTCTGGAATATTATAGGAATTTGTTGGAGAGAGAGAAATGATCCGGAAAGAGTTCCGGTGGTCCGGAAGGAGTTCCGGGGAGGTCTGGAATGGTTCCAGGGATGTCCGAAAGTTGTTCGGGTGGTTCCGAAATTGTTTCGGAGTCACGGGATATTAAATAGTATTTAAATATATTAATGAATAATTAATTATGTTTTATATTCATTTAATATTAATTAAATAAAAGAGAAAATGGGGCTCCCACCTACATGGGCCCTAAGAGGGCCCAAGAGGGGGAGCCGCACCAAGCAAGGGAGGCTTGAGCCCCCCTAGTCCCACATGGGGGAGGCAAGGTGTTTGGACACCCCCTCCCCCTTTATATAGCAAGGCATATTAATTGGATTAATTACAGAAAAATAAAATTAATTGTATAGCAGGCCGGCCGAGTTGCTTCTCCGCCCGTTTTGCCCCCTCTTTCCTCCTAAGCTATACCGCCGGGCACCGTTGCCCTGCGGGATTCCAGATAGGATCTACGCCTGCGATTTCAGCTGGATCTGAATGACCGGGGGTTGTCGTTAAGCTCTGTATGTTTGCGAGTGCTCGGAGGTAACTCTTCTCGAGGAGCCTGGGCGACGTCGTCTCGCCCCCTGCAGCCGCTGCGCCACCTCCCCCTCTGCCGCCGGCGCACCCCCTTGGTGCCGGCGCATCGCCATCTTCCGCCCGACGCCCGTCGACGCAGGTCATCGTCGACACCCCGGCGTCATCGTCTGCGACATCGCGGCAAGTTCTCCGCGACCCCGAGGTCGGCTACGTACGACTTCATCGTCAACGCTTGTGCGGGAGCGTAATCCCCGCTATCGGTCCACATGGAGGTAATGTAACCCGTTCCGCCACCGTTATTGCATGTACTAGATAGATAGATCCTGGCTAGTTAGGCTTTCATTCGCTAGAAAAATTATTGTTTTCTGCACCGGAACCCCTTCAGTGGTATCAGAGTCGATGTATGCGTAGTACTGCTGGTACGGTTAGAACTCATGATTGCATGAGGACGTCTTTCTTATATTTGCTACCCTCTAGCGTGCACTTGCGATGCCTTCGGTATTGAGTTGATGAAGCGGCCCGGACCGACTTTACGCGTACGCTTACGCGAGACTGGTTCCACTACTGACATACGGCTTGCACCGTATATGTGGCTGACGGGTGTCTGTTTCTCTCTCTCTAGTCGACAAAGCATTTTCCATGGAGGGCCCGAAAGGGATGCTTAAACATGCAATTATATGATCGATGTTGTGGTACAAAGTTCGTAGGTAGGGAAGCGATTCTCTTACGAATAAGCCTATATGCCACGTAAAACTTGCAAAACCAAATAAAGCTAGAGGCGTCTAACTTTGTTTTGCAGAGGCGTTATTTTATGTGACATGGTTACAGTAAGTTTGATATTACTCGTACTGTCGGAGGCATTGGAGGGTTCCGTAGACTCGGAGCTGTGCCGGGGCGCCAGGGGCCAGGCACATGGCGCCATGAAGGTCCAGGCGCATCGACCATGTCACATCGCATTTCATTGCATCATTATTGTGTGCTGTTGTGTGTGCATCCTATTGATTTCTTATATGCAAGATATACAACGGTAGCATTATGAATAGGATGATCCCTAACAAAATACCAAAATTGTGTTCTCCCTCGTTGCGCACCACCAAGAAAGTTCTATGTTATGAGGCAGGCCGTGATGATCGGGTGTCACACATCTCGTCGTTCGCATACAGTGGGTGTAAGCCATGTTGCACGCGCATTGTCTTCGAGGTTTGATTGGCGAGCCTAGCATATCCAGAAATATGGCCTCGGAACACGGGAAGATTGAAAGATCGAGCACGGGTCACAGAGTTGTTGTGATCGACATCTTATGTCCACCTTTGAAGTTGTGCTGCCGGCCGTGATGATCGGGGGTAGTGTGGTGGATGAGGGTCGTGTAATCGCCATTATTATTTTTAGGGATAATAATCTTGGTGGGGTGTGTTTTTGGTAATGTGATTATAAAACTAAAACTCGCCTATATATTATAAACTTTACCTTACCTCTTTTGCGATCACATCTGTAGACCACGCAACTATACTTCGGTTACTTCCTCAAGAGCCCGGATTCCACCTTAGAAGCCGACGGGTCCAACTTCATCAGCTGGTACAAGGGTTTTAGATGTATCCTCGAACACAACAACATTCTGTATGTTCTCGATGAAGCGTTAGGAGAAAGACCAGGAGATTCTGCAAGCGAGGAGGAGGAAGATGATTTCCGTAGGCGTCGAGACATATTGATCGAAGTGGAGATCGTCATGACCGTATACCTAGCACCTGAGTTGAAAGATTTATTTCGACGGAAGGAGCCATGCGTCATGATTGATGCGATAAAGACACACTTCGGGGATGAATTGAAGCGTGAGCAATTCAGGCAGCTTAGAATGTTCCAGACCATTCATATGGAGGAGCATACCTGTCTGGAGACACATTTGAAGAGATTGTATGACATCTACTTCCAGCTGACGATGGTCTTCGATTACTGGATGGCAGATTCTTGTGCCATTCGGACTGTCCTGATATCTCTGCCTCCTAGCTATGAGAAGCATGTGCGCAAGTACATTTTGAAAGCCGATGACATGAACTTCTTCAAGTTCGTGTGTGAATTCAAATCTCAGAAAGTTGATTCCATCGAAGAAGAGATCTTCGATGCTACAGGTATATATTTGATATATACAAAATTATGAATTCGCCTCTTGGTATATGATGAAGTATTTGATACTTGTTCTGTTTGTGAAACAGGTCCTGATTATCACATATATGCGGCGCAGTTTGATGTGACCTGGCGCTGAAGATGGTGATCAAGGAGTTGATGGCCATTTGGTGTTCACGTCCTCAAGTTATCATAGTTATCATTAATAGTTTTTGATAAGATCTTTTGTAATAGTGAGCGAGTGTGTGTCTTGATTGTTGCAAGACAAAGTTATTCATGTAATAAGACAAGTTCAGTTGTTTTATGTTATGGAACAAGCCAGGTGTTTTATATTATGAATAAAGATTTCACATCTCAGTTACATCGATTGTATGATAAATGTTCATGATTGTAGAAATGATAAAATAGCATGTCCCATGAGCAAGAGTTCTATTACTAGAACAAACACCATCTTCAAATTTAGTCATAAAAGCAATGAAAGAAGTAATGGATAAATTTGGTCCATTTAAGTATTTCGAGTGCCAAATTTGATTAAAGTTGAAATGCAGTATTGAAGTTGCAATACTAGAGGAAATTGATTGAGAGTCATTTTTTAATCAATGGTGTTATTGCATGATCCGAATTCTTCCATGATTTTGGTAAATAGGAGTATTTGCCCAATAAATTATGGAGTCTGAAATTAATTTGATAATAGATCAAATGGGGTTTTTTCAAAAGAAAGGTTAGTGAATATTGTATTCACAAAATTCGATGAAAGGACAATATTTTTGAATTATGGTTTCAACACAAAAGACTTGTGGAAATTTGTTTCACAATATTATAATGTCATATATAGTGATATGTGGGGAATTATAATCATGCTCTATTTTATATAAAGTGTGGTCTGTCAGAATCTGTCTTAGAATCTCCTAATATGTTCGAATAATTATAGTCGATGTCCACTTTACAAAATAGATATTTTTCTCAACGAGAATTCATAGGATCGACAGTAGTGTCGACATTTTTATGATTATGCGATAATTCGGAATATACATGAGTAGTTCTTTGTAGATTGCTCGCATTGGATGAGAGTGTATTCCAAAACCAAATAGAAACAAAACTTAGTTTGTTGTCTATATAATTCTGAGGAAAATATGATTTTTCGAATTATGGTTTATGGATTGGAATTAGAAGCTTGAAATAAAGTATCAAACCTATGTTGGAAGGTGTTCCAAAGACTATATGTCTGCTAATGAAAATTTGGTGATTAAGAGTGAGGGAGACTAGAAAATTGTTTTCTGCTTGCAATCCTCTTCATAAAGATCATAATATTTTCATGAAAGAAACTTCTAAATAAAGTGCTGTTACATTTAATATTGCTGTCAGGTCACAGCACTGTATTAAGTATTTAAGATCTTGTTGACAGATCAAGATGCACTTTATGAATACAAAGAAAGTTGAGAAAATATTGGAATATGAACAAAGGCTTTTTTGAGCCTGGAAATCCAAGTTACATTTGAAAGGATTAAGAGAGTAATTGTTGCTGCAATTCTTATTAGAGGAATAAGATTGTTTAATCGTCATATAAAGTGTTATATGAGAAATGTGACTATAAGAAAGACGCGGGAGCATGTCTTGTCAAGAAATGTGTCTTGGACAAGATCAAATTTGTTGACTACATTTATGTAGACATGCTTAAGGTCTGAGGGATTTGTATTAATGTAATACTGCAGTTTGTATTGAATTCGAATTGATAATAGATCAATGATTTTGGTTTGACCAAAATGTCTATTTAAGTGGGAGTCAAAGTTAGTTTACTCAGGTGGAATATGTAAAGGACATATTTTTGAGTGGGAGCTCAGGAACTCAAATATGTGGATGACACGTTTTTGAGTGGGAGCGTGTGTTCTCAAATATGTGGAGACATAATTTGAGTGGGGGCCGAATTCATCTTGTGTGAATGACACACTGTGAAATTGTACCAGTAGAATAGATGAGAAGGGTGAAGTTGTGAAACTATTTGAAAGTTAGTGTCTATTTTGAAATAGAACGGGAATTTTAAATAGTTAGTCGAGTTGTTTTGGATTATGTCTGAGGAGTCAGAATAGAATAAAAGGGATGGTCCTTGAAAATCCAATTGATCATTAAGAGTAATGATACAAGGTAGTAATGGTTGTATGACATGTGGGTCTATTATGTAATATTAGACATCAAACAGAAACCATATTATCTGCTCGATGAAATATAACCGATGTTCTTGGAAGAAGAGCAGTTATAAAAGTGAATTTAGAATTTACTAGAAGTAGAAGTGCGTTAGTAGTTGGATTGACATTAGAATGTCAAGTTTTCTACATTGGTGTGAAAGTATATAGATATCGCGAGTTTGTAATTGTTACAAGGGGCTCTCTATGGCTTAGTGTGTTTTCAAGGCAGTTATCTGGTTAGTATAATCAGAGTAAGCGCTGGGAAACAGAAGTCTCACTTAGTTACGGTATTTGCATATATGTTGTTGGACAATATGGTGGTATCAAGCAAGTAGATATCAGTGAATCGCAAAAGTTTGCACAAATCGTGTATTATGCAGATTGTCAGAGTAACACTCTTCCACAAGCAAGTATTATCAAATGATTCTTATTTGATAAGGGATTCTGATAAAGTAAAATGCAGCTAGTTTATTTGTACTCTAGTGCAAGTGGGAGACTGAAGGAGATATGCCCTAGAGGCAAATAAATAAGTAGTATTGATTGCATTATCTCACAAGTTTATAATAGGTTTATGTATTATGCTATAACTGTATTAATTGGAATTATTAATACACGTGTGATACATAGACAACCAGGTCCCTAGTAAGCCTCTATTTGAACTAGTCCATTGGGCAACAGTTGATCGAGATTCCCGATCAAGGACAATGACGTCGGTTGACAATGGGGTCATCTTGTTAGTTGAATAAGATGATGGACATACGCAAAGTATTGCAAAGATCGTATTACGATGTTTGTCATTTGCAATAGATAAGATTATGATAGCTTGTTCCTTAGACCGTGAGACCGAACTTATTGATGCTTCGTAGGGGTGCTTTGAGAGCATCAAACGTTGTGTCTTACAAAGCATGACAATAACGGTGTCCATCTTGGGTATTTCGAAAGAGCATCGAGACGTAAGGATCAAGAGCGGGATTTGTGCATTCTTGTAATGGAAAGATACTCTGGGCCCACTCGGTGAGATTACATCTATATATAGCTGCACAGCTTATGACTAGGTCATGGAGATGTAATATCACAGACGAGTTAATAACCTTCGTCGGTAACGAGATACAACAAAGACATCGGTGTGTCTACGATCATATCTCGGACAAGGTAGTATCGAAGAGACAAAGGGAATGTATATCATATTCATGGTTCAACGACGATATTCGTAGAATGCACAGGGGCCGTCATATACATCCAGGTATCCCTGACGGTCATTGGTGAGTGGAGTGTCTCGACCATGTCTGGAGTGTTCTCGAACCGTAGCGTAACAAACTTAAGGTCTTAACGACACCAGGAGATAGGTTCTGGAATATTATAGGAATTTGTTGGAGAGAGAGAAATGATCCGGAAAGAGTTCTGGTGGTCCGGAAGGAGTTCCGGGGAGGTCTGGAATGGTTCCAGGAATGTCCGAAAGTTGTTCGGGTGGTTCCAAAATTGTTTCGGAGTCACGGGATATTAAATAGTATTTAAATATATTAATGATTAATTAATTATATTTTTTATAAATTAATATTAATTAAATAAAGGAGAAAATGGGGCTCCCACCTTCATGGGCCCTAAGAGGGCCCAAGAGGGGGAGCCGCACCAAGCAAGGGAGGCTTGAGCCCCCCTAGTCCCACATGGGGGAGGCAAGGTGTTTGGACACCCCCTCCCCCCTTTATATAGCAAGGCATATTAATTGGATTAATTACAGAAAAATACAATTAATTGTATAGCAGGCCGGCCGAGTTGCTTCTCCGCCCGTTTTGCCCCCTCTCTCCTCCTAAGCTATACCGCCGGGCACCGTTGCCCTGCGGGATTCCAGATAGGATCTACGCCTGCGATTTCAGCTGGATCTGAATGACCGGGGGTTGTCGTTAAGCTCTGTATGTTTGCGAGTGCTCGGAGGTAACTCTTCTCGAGGAGCCTGGGCGACGTCGTCTCGCCCCCTGCAGCCGCTGCGCCACCTCCCCCTCTGCCGCCGGCGCACCCCCTTGGTGCCGGCGCATCGCCATCTTCCGCCCGACGCCCGTCGACGCAGGTCATCGTCGACACCCCGGCGTCATCGTCTGCGACATCGCGGCAAGTTCTCCGCGACCCCGAGGTCGGCTACGTACGACTTCATCGTCAGCGCTTGTGCGGGAGCGTAATCCCCGCTATCGGTCTACATGGACGTAATGTAACCCGTTCCGCCACCGTTATCGCATGTACTAGATAGATAGATCCTGGCTAGTTAGGGTTTCATTCGCTAGAAAAATTATTGTTTTCTGCACCGGAACCCCTTCACATGGTTAGTTTGCGAAGTCGCATATGAATGCACTATCGCATAATCTACATAGGTATAGAAATATATCACGACTTCAGAAGTAGCAAGTGTGATTGGACTGAGCAGTTTTCCGAGCGTAGGTGGTCCCCTTAATAAATCTCTTAGATTTTTAAGGCGCATGCTACACGAATGCTCGAGTCTCACTCCATCCACTGGGATATATTTCACCGTCATCGTAAGATACGGGTTGATGTCAAACTAGGTGACATAGAAGTGTTGCAAAGCACATATAGGTGTCAATGTGTGAGATCTATTGACTGTATTCCTCTTCCACGAGGCGAGCAGGCACCAAGATGCTATGGGTGTTAAGCTTTTACCAAGTTATAAATTAGATTAAGTGTTACTCTAGTGCAAGTGGGAGACTGAAGGGAATATGCCCTAGAGGCACTTAATAAACATAGTTTATTGGCAATATCTCAAATCGTTCATTATATGTTTTACACCATGCTATAACTGTGTTAAGCGAAAACATTAATACAAGTGTGGTAGATAAAACAACCAGGTCCCTAGTACCCTCTACTAAGACTAGTTTCATTGCGCGATTGATGATCGAGGTTTTCCGATCATAGGGCATGGCGCCGGTCGGCAATGGAAGTCTACCCAATATTTATAGGACATAGTCATTACGCCTTAAGACCGTGAGATCAACTCTTATTGTTATCCCTGGAAGATACTTTGATCGCACCAAACGTCATATCTTATATAGTGTGACAATGATAGGTGATACTTTTGGGTATCGGAAGGGGGTAGTTGAGACGAGGGGTCAACAGCGGGATTTGTCAGTCCGCATAGCCGGATGGATACACTAGGGTCCACTCGGTGAGATTATGTCAAATGAGTTTGCAAACATGTGACTAGGTCACCAGCTGACATAATATCATAGACGAGTAGAAGATAGCGATGTCGGTAACGAGATCATGCTAGGTATGGAGATATCTGAGAATGATGCTCGGACACGCTAAGTATCGCCATGACAAAGGGTTTAAGACTATACGTCCAGGTTTGATAGATGAAAGTCATTCGTTATATCACAGGGATTAATTCATGGGGTCCAGGCCTACGAGTTAGTCGTTGATGATAGAGGAGTCTTGATCATACCTGTTATTATATCGAACCGCTAGGGTAACACACTTAAGGGGTTTCGACAAGACAACCGAAAAGGAAAGAGATCACCGGGAACGTCCCGGGAATGGTCCGATGGAGATCGGGCAGCGACGAAAGAGTTTTCGGAGCTAGAATAAATTATATAAAAATATGTTTGATATTAATTAGTGTAATTAATGTTTAAATATGATTTTATATATTTATTTTCGAATTTATTTAGGCTGATTTCCCTAAATGGGCCTTCTGGTGGAAAGAAGGCCCATGGGGGGGAAAACCCTCAAGGGAATTCGGTGGGGGGGGCTTGGCCGGCCTAGGTGGGCCAAATGGGGCCCACCTAGGGCTGGCGCACCATGGCTGGCCGCACCAGGCATGTGGGATAGTCCCACATTGCCTGGCTGGCAAGGTTGGCTCCCCCTGGGAGCCTATATAAGAAGGGGCACCCCTGGCCTTTTAATTCACCAATTAATTCCCCTTTTCTCTCTCGATCTCGTGATTCCCTTTGTCGTAGTTGCGCCGAGTTGAGAGGGGGATCTCTTCCACCATAGCCCGCTGCCGCGCTGCTGGTGTTCCGGTCCAAGTCTTCCGCTGCTCGTCTTGGACTGGAGCTTCGGAGGCCGTCGTCTCCACCGTATGTGTGTAACGCCCTGCGAGGTGCTGCGCTAGCGGTGCGCGGAGGCCTACTTCCTCCACCCGACCTCAAGGTCATATTCGTCGTCTTCGTCGCGTCGAGTTCTTCGCGACCTAGAGGTCGGCTACGTCGTCTTCGTCGTCAACGCTTGTGCGGGAGCGTAATCCCCGATATTCGGTCTACGAGGGTATGTATTCCGATCTCCGCCGTACTACTATATCTGCATAGTGTAGATCTTGGCTAGTTTAAGGATATCGTTGCTAGAAATTTTTTTGTTTTCTGCACACGATCCCCTTCAGCTGGTGAGGAATCAATTTAGAAAATATTCCAAGCAGAGCCGCAACCATGAATCACCAAGCAACCTACAGCAGAGTAAATTGGTATGGTATTGTCTAATAATGTGATCTGCCTTGGTATTAGGGAGTTCTGCACTTCAGATTCATATATAGGTTTAATGCTAATCAGTCTATGACATCTCGGAGTGGTAAGTACTATAGAGTAAATTGGAACAGTATTGTCATGAATCACCAAGCGACCTTCCACGGAGTAAATTGGTACATATTCTCTAATAATGTGACCTGCCTTGGTATTAGGGAGTTCTGCACTTCAGATTCATACATAGATTACATGTTAATCAGTCTATGACATATTTTTTTGTACACTGAAAGAAGAGTATCAGGCTTAGTAATATTAAGTGCTTATTGAGTTTGATTTTTTTTCCTTTAGATGGAGTTCGATGAGATCGAAAGGATATGATGGTAATGTTTTGCTACCTTTCTCACTCTGCTTCCAATTGAACAATTATTCTTGGTTATTAAGTCATCGCAACAGAGTTACTGGACATACCATGCTAACATGTTAATGTAGTTTGAAATATTAGAGCAGTTATTAGACTCAAAATGGTTATCATTTTTCAGATCAAGGAGTGATTAAGGTCATACAGAGTAGTTTTTCATTGTTTTAGGTCGTGTCCCCAAGTGTGCTAGCTTGTTGTGTTGCTACTAGAAGACTATTGGACCATTGCGCAATATGTATGCTGACGAGTTTTGAAATGGAATTTTTCGGTTTAGTTTAGTAGCTTCATTTGCTCGTTTCGTACATAGATTTCCTCATGTCTTGCTTTTTTGTAGAAAAATTGCAAAGTGCAAGGACACACACAATCCATTAGAGTCAGCTGAGAGCAAAAGCTCTGCCGGAAGCCCATGGATGTGCTCGTGGGAGCCGGGACTCTGTCGCTTCCCCTGACAAGACGTGGACAACCTCACAGTCCAACAGTGACGATGTCGAGCAGCGCAGTGGCGACCACTTTCAATGATAAGGTGCGGCAGAGCTAGCAGGAGACATGCGGCGGTAAACTGGTGGGTTCTGCCAGCAATGCTCAACTCAGGTGCGGTTGTTATCTTGGCGACAACAGCGTCTTCAACGCAATGTCATGTTCCCATTGTCTCAGCGAACTCTTTGATCGCTTAGTAGTTTGGGCATTCTGTTAACATTGTAATTTAGTCTCATTCTCAACTTATAATGGCAAAGTAGGGTTGTTGTTTCAAAGATATTTTGATTTTGTCTTTATCTCATGATATTTTGCCAATGTGTTTACTAATAGTAACATATTGTACTGGTTGTAGTCATTGGATGTAAAATAATGAAGAATCGCTTAATGACAGAGGTAGTTAATTTTCTTAAAACTGAGGGTTAAAAGGATTTACTTCACTAGGCAAGTGATGGTTGGAGGACTTTTTTCTGCCGATGAAGTGCAGCTGAACAAAAAATGAATGCAACACACACCGAAATAATGATTGATTTATATTTTCTGCAAATTTGTTTAGATCAGTTTTTTTGGAATAGCAGTGACTCTCTTTTATTGATTCCTCTTGTGGGAACAAAACATATTGTTTCTGAAGGGGTTCCGGTGCAGAAAATAATAATTTTCTAGCGTATGAAAGCCTAACTAGCCAGGATCTATCTATCTAGTACATGTGATAACGGTGGCGGAACGGGTTACATTACCTCCATGTAGAACGATAGCGGGGATTACGCTCCCGCACAAGCGTTGACGATGAAGTCGTACGTAGTCGACCTCGAGGTCGCGGAGAACTTGCCGCGATGTCGTAGACGATGACGCCGGGATGTCGATGATGACCTGCGTCGACGGGCGTCGGGCGGAAGATGGCGAGGCGCCGACGGCAAGGGGGGGAGGCGGCTGGGCTGCAGGTGAGCGAGACGACGTCGCCCAGGCTCCTCAAAAGAGTCACCTCCGAGCACTCGCAAACATACAGAGCTTAACAACAACCCCCGGTCATTCAGATCCAGCTGAAATCGCAGGGGTAGAACTTATCTGGAATCCCCCAGGGCAACGGCGCCCGGCGGTATAGCTTAGGTGGAGAGAGGAGGCAAAACGGGCGGAGAAGCAACTCGGCCGGCCTGCTATACAATTAATTGTATTTTCCAATGAATTAATCCAATTAATATTCCTTGCTATATAAAGGGGGGAGGGGGTGTGCAAACTCCCTAGCTCCCCATGTGGGACTAAACAGAGGAGAGGGGGGGGGGGTTCGGCCGAACCCTCCATGGGCTGGCCCCCCTCCTTGGTGCGGCTCCCCCTAATGGGCCCCAATTGGCCCATTAGGTGGGCTGCCCCTTTTTCCTTTATTTTTAATTAATATAAAATTAATATAAAATACTATTAATTCATAATTAATATATTTATATATAATTTAATCTCCCGTGACTCCGAAACATTTTCCGAACCACCCGAACAACTTTCGGACATCTCTGGAACCATTCCAGACCTTCCCGGAACTCCTTCCGGACCACCAGAACTCTTTCCGGATCATTTCTCTCTCTCCAACAAAATCCTATATTATTCCAGAACTTATCTCCTGGTGTCGTTAAGACCTTAAGTTTGTTACGCTACGGTTCGAGAACACTCCAGACATGGTCGAGACACTCCGCTCACGAATGACCGTCAGGGATACCTGGATGTATATGACGACCCCTGTGCATTCCACGAATATCGTCGTTGAACCATGAATACGATATTCATTCCCTTTGTTTCTGCGATACTACCTTGTCCGAGATATGATCGTAGACATCCGATATCTTTGTTGTATCTCGTTACCGACAAAGGTTATTAACTCGTCTGTGATATTACATCTCCATGACCTAGTCATAAGCTGCGCAGCTATATAGATGTAATCTCACCGAGTGGGCCCAGAGTATCTTTCCATTACAAGAATGAACAAATCCTGCTCTTGATCCTTACATCTCGATGCTCTTTCGGAATACCCAAGATGGACACCGTTATTGTCATGCTATATAAGACACAACGTTTGATGCTCTCAAAGCACCCCTACGAAGCATCAATAAGTACGGTCTCACGGTCTAAGGAATAAGCTATCACATTCTTATCTATTGCAAATGACAAACATCGTAATATGATCTTATTGCAATACTTTGCGTATGTCCATCATCTTATTCAACTAATAAGATGACCCCATTGTCAACCGACGTCATTGTCCTTGATCGGGAATCTCGATCAACTGTTGCCCAATGGACTAGTTCATATAGAGGCTTACTAGGGACCTGGTTGTCTATGTATCACACGTGTATTAATAATTCCGATTAATACAGTTATAGCATAATACACAAACCTATTATAAACTTAAGAGATAACGCAATAAATACTACTTATTTATTTGCCTCTAGGGCATATCTCCTTCAGCCTCCCACTTGCACTAGAGTACAAATAAACTAGCTGCATTTTACTTTATAAAAATCACTTATCAAATAAGAATCATTTGATAATGCTTGCTTGTGGAAGAGTGTTACCCTGACAATCTGGACAATACATGATTGTGCATACTTTTGCGATTCATTGATATCAACTTGCTTGATATCATCATGTTATCCAATAACATATATGCAAATACCGTAACTAAGTGAGACTACTATTTCCCAGCGCTTACTCTGATTATACCAACCAGATAACTGCCTAGAAAAACACACTCAGTCACAGTGAGCCCCTTGTAACAATTACAAACGCGCGATATCTACATACTTTCACATCAATGTAGAAAACTTGACATTCTAATGTAAATCCATTAACTAACGCAGTTCTACTTTCAGTAAATTCTAAATTTACTTTTATAACTGTTCTTCTTCTAAGAACATCGGTTATATTTCATCGAGCAGATAATATGGTTTCTGTATGACGTCTAATATTACATAATAGACCAACATGTCATACAACCATTACTACCTTGTATCATTACTCTTAATGATCAATTGGATTTCCAAGGACCATCCTTTTGATTCTATTCTGACTCCTCAGACATAATCCAAAACAACTCGACTAACTATTTAAAATTCCCGTTCTATTCCAAATAGACACCAACTTTCAAATAGTTTCACAACTTCATCCTTCTCATCTATTCTACCGGTACAATTTCACAATGTGTCATTTACACAAGATGAATTCGGCTCCCACTCAAATTATGTCTCCACATATTTGAGAACACGAGCTCCCACTCAAAAACATGTTCTTCACATATTCCACCTGAGTAAACTAATTTTAACTCCCACTTAAAATCGACATTTTGGTCAAACAAAAATCATTGATCTATTATCAATTCAAATTCAATAAAAACTACAGTATTACATTAATACAAATCCCTCAGACTTTAAGCATGTCTAAATAAATGTAGTCAACAAATTTGATCTTGTCCAAGACACATCTCTTGACAAGACATGCTTCCACGTCTTTCTTATAGTCACATTCCTCATATAACACTTTATATGATGATTAAACAATCTTATTCCTCTAATAAGAATTGCAGCAACAATTACTATTTTAATCCTCTCAAATGTAACTTGGATTTTCAGGCTGAAAAGCCTTTGTTCGTATTCTGATATTTTCTCAACTTTCTTTGTATTCATAAAGTGCACCTTGATCTGTCAACAAGATCTGAAACACTTAATATTGTGCTGTGACCTGACAGCAATATTAAATATAACAGCACTTTATTTAGAAGCTTCTTTAATGAAAATATTATGATCTTTACGAAGAGGATTGCAAGCAGAAAACAATTATCTAGTCTCCCTCACTCTTAATCACCAAATTTTCATTTGTAGACATATACTCTTGGGAACACCTTCCAACATTCTACTTTTATGAATATAGGTCTGACACCTTATTTTAAGCTTCTAATTCCAATCCATAAACCATAATTCGAAAAATCATATTTTCCTCGGAATTACATAGACAACAAACCAAGTTTTGTTTCTATTTGGTTTTGGAATACACTCCCATCCAATGCGAGTAATTTACAAAGAACTATTCATGTATATTCCGAATTATCGTATAATCATATACATGTCGACACTACTGCCGATCCCATGAATTCTCGTTGAGAAAATATCTATTTTCTAAAGTGGACATCGACTATAATGTTTCGAACATATTAGGAGATTCTAAGACAGATTCTGACAGACCACACTTTATTTGAAATAGAGTATGATTATAATACCCCATATATCACCATATATGACATTATAATATTGTGAAATACATTTCCACAAGTCTTTTGTGTTGAAACCATAATTCAAAAATATTGTCCTTTGATCGAATCTTGTGAATACAATATTCACTAATCTTTCTTCTGAAAAACCCCATTTGATCTCTTATCAAATTAATTTCAGACTTATGATTTATCAGGCAAATACTCGTATTCACCAACAATCATAGAAGAATTCGGATCAAGCAAAAACACCATTAATTAATTCAATAATCATTTGAAATGACTCTTAATTAATTTCCTCTCGTATTGACACTTCAATACTTCATTTCAAACTTAATCAATTCGGCACTCGATATACTTAAATGGACCAAAATTATCCATTACTTCTTTCATTGCCTTTATGACTAAATTCGATGGTGTTTGTTCTTTGGACACATAATTTTGTCATTCCCGCTATTATAAATGTATATCATACGCATAATGTAATTGAGATGTGACGCAAACTACTCATAATATGAAACAACTGCTTTGTTTCATAACATAAAACAACTGATTTGTTCTATATGAATAACTATGTCTTGTAACATTCAAGACACCAAACTAGATCACACTCTCACTATTACAAAAATGTCTTATCAAAAACTATTCATGATAACTAATATGATATCTCGAGGGCGTGAGCACTACTGGCCATTAACTTGCCATCACTTGTGCACTGTCACGTCACCCTTCTCCGCATACTTGTGATAATCAGGGACTGTTTCATAAACAGAACAAGTATCATATACTTTTCATCAAGTATGAGAAGAATACATTTATATCTTCGTATATCAAATATACCCGTAGCGTCGAAGAACTCTTCTTCGATGGAATCAACTTTTAGAGATTTGAACTTGTTCACGAACGTGAAGAAGCTCATCGTGTCTCTATAGCATATTCACGCACATGCTATTCACAGCTAGGAGGCAAAGCACAATCTCTATTGCACTGGAGTTCGCTATCTAGAAATCGTAGATATTCGCAAGCCTGAAGTAGATGTCATACAACTTCTTCAACTGAGGCTCCAGACAGGTATGCTCCCCATGTGAATGGTCCAGAACTTTCTAAGCTGTCTGAACTGCTCAAGACTCAATTCATCTTTGAAGTGACCTTTGATCGCATCAATCACGACATATGGCTCCATGTGTTGAAACAACTTTCAACTCTGGTGCTAGGCATACGCTCATGACGACCTTCACTTCCATGAAAATATCATGATGCTTACGAAACTCATCATCTTCCTCCTTGCTAGCAGAATCATCTGGTCTAACTCCTAACTAATGTTCTAGGACATATAGGATGTTAGTTGTGTTTGGAGAATGTTTCTAAAAACCAATGTACCAGCTGATAAAGTTGGACCCGTTGGCTTCTAAGGTAGAATCTGGGCTCTTGAGGAAGTAACCGAAGTGTAGTTCCGTAGTCTCCAGATGTGATCGCAAAAGAGGTAAGGTAAAGTTTATAATATATAGGTGAGTTTTAGTTTTATAATCACATTATCAAAAACACACCACACCAAAATTATTATCTCTAAAATAATAATGGCGATTACACGACCCTCATCCACCACACCACCCCCGATCATCACGACCGGCAGCACAGCTTCAAAGGTGGACATAAAATGTCGATCACAACAACTCTGTGACTCGTGCTCGATCTTTCGATCTTCCCGTGTTCCGAGGCCATATCTGCATATGCTAGGCTCGCCAATCAAACCTCGAAGACCCTGCGCGTGCAACATTGCTTACACCCACTGTATGCGAACGACGAGATGTCTGACACCCGATCATCACGGCCTGCCTCATAACGTAAAACTTTATTGGTGGTGCGCAACGAGGGAGAACACAATTTTGGTATTGTTTAGGGATCATCCTATTCATGATGCTACCGTTGCATATCTAGTATATAAGCAATCAATAGGATGCACACAGAACAACACACAATAATGATGCAATGAAGTGCGATGTGACATGGTCGATGTGCCTGGACCTTCATGGCGCCATGTGCCTGGCCCCCGGCGCCCCGGCACAGCTCCGAGTCTACGGAACCCTCCAATGCCTTCGACAGTACGAGTAATATCAAAACTTACCGTAACCATGTCATGAAGGAGATATGCCCTATAGGCAAATAAATAAGTAGTATTTATTGCATTATCTCATAAGTTTATAATAGGTTCGTGTATTATGCTATAACTGTGTTAATCGGAATTATTAATACACGTGTGATACATAGACAACCAGGTCCCTAGCAAGCCTCTATATGAGCTAGTCCATTGGGAAACAGTTGATCGAGATTCCCGATCAAGGACAATGACGTCGGTTGACAATGGGGTCATCTTATTAGTTGAATAAGATGATGGACATACGCAAAGTATTGCAATAAGATCGTATTACGATGTTTGTCATTTGCAATAGATAAGAATGTGATAGCTTATTCCTTAGACCGTGAGACCGTACTTATTGATGCTTCGTAGGGGTGCTTTGAGAGCATCAAACGTTGTGTCTTATATAGCATGACAATAACGGTGTCCATCTTGGGTATTCCGAAAGAGCATCGAGATGTAAGGATCAAGAGCAGGATTTGTTCATTCTTGTAATGGAAAGATACTCTGGGCCCACTCGGTGAGATTACATCTATATAGCTGCGCAGCTTATGACTAGGTCATGGAGATGTAATATCACAGACGAGTTAATAACCTTCGTCGGGAATGAGATACAAAAAAGACATCGGTGTGTCTACGATCATATCTTGGACAAGGTAGTATCGCAGAAACAAAGGGAATGAATATCATATTCATGGTTCAACGACGATATTCGTAAAATGCACAGGGGCCTTCATATACATCCTGGTATCCCTGACGGTCATTGGTGAGCGGAGTGTCTCGACCATGTCTGGAGTGTTCTCGAACCGTAGCGTAACAAACTTAAGGTCTTAACGACACCAGGAGATAGGTTCTGGAATATTATAGGAATTTGTTGGAGAGAGAGAAATGATCCGGAAAGAGTTCCGGTGGTCCGGAAGGAGTTCCGGAGAGGTCTGGAATGGTTCCAGGAATGTCCGAAAGTTTTTCGGGTGGTTCCGAAATTGTTTCGGAGTCACGGGATATTAAATAGTATTTAAATATATTAATGATTAATTAATTATATTTTATATTAATTAAATAAAGGAAAAAGGGGGCTCCCACCTATATAGGCCCTGAGAGGGCCCAAGAGGGGGGAGCCGCACCACCTAAGGAAGGGGAGGCTTGGGCCCCCTAGTCCGAATTGGACTAGGAAGGGGGCAAGCCCGTGGGGGGTTCGGCCGAACCCCCCCTCCCCTCCCCTCCTTTAGTCCCACATGGGGGAGCTAGGGAGTTTGCACACCCCCTCCCCCCTTTATATAGCAAGGCATATTAATTGGATTAATTACAGAAAAATACAATTAATTGTATAGCAGGCCGGCCGAGTTGCTTCTCCGCCCGTTTTGCCCCCTCTCTCCCCCTAAGCTATACCGCCGGGCGCCGTTGCCCTGCGGGATTCCAGATAGGATCTACCCCTGTGATTTCAGTTGGATCTGAATGACCGGGGGTTGTCGTTAAGCTCCGTATGTTTGCGAGTGCTCGGAGGTGACTCTCTTCGAGGAGCCTGGGCGACGTCGTCTCGCCCCTGCAGCCACCGCGCCACCCCCCCCCCCCCCCCCCCCCCTCTGCCGCCGGCGCACCCCCCTGGTGCCGGCGCATCGCCATCTTCCGCCCGACGCCCGTCGACGCAGGTTATCGTCGACACCCCGGCGTCATCGTCTACGACATCACGGCAAGTTCTCCGCGACCCCGAGGTCGGCTACGTACGACTTCATCGTCAACGCTTGTGCGGGAGCGTAATCCCCGCTATCGGTCTACATGGAGGTAATGTAGCCCGTTCCGCCACCGTTATCGCATGTACTAGATAGATAGATCCTGGCTAGTTAGGGTTTCATTCGCTAGAATAATTATTGTTTTCTGCACCGGAACCCCTTCAGTGGTATCAGAGCCGATCTATGCGTAGTACTGCTGGTACGGTTAGAACTCATGATTGCATGAGGACGTCTTTCTTATATTTGCTACCCTCTAGCGTGCACTTGCAATGCCTTCGGTATTGAGTTGATGAAGCGGCCCGGACCGACTTTGCGCGTACGCTTACGCGAGACTGGTTCCACTACTGACATACGGTTTGCACCGTATCTGTGGCTGGCGGGTGCCTGTTTCTCTCTCTCTAGTCGGCAAAGCATTTTCAATGGAGGGCCCGAAAGGGATGCTTAAACATGCAATTATACGATCGATGTTGTGGTACAAAGTTCGTAGGTAGGGAAGCGATTCTCTTACGAATAAGCCTATATGCCACGTAAAACTTGCAAAACTAAATAAAGCTAGAGGCGTCTAACTTTGTTTTGCAGAGGCGTTATTTTATGTGACATGGTTACGGTAATTTTTGATATTACTCGTACTGTCGGAGGCATTGGAGGGTTCCGTAGACTCGGAGCTGTGCCGGGGCGCCGGGGGCCAGGCACATGGCGCCATGAAGGTCCAGGCGCATCGACCATGTCACATCGCACTTCATTGCATCATTATTGTGTGCTGTTGTGTGTGCATCCTATTGATTGCTTATATGCCAAATATACAACGGTAGCATCATGAATAGGATGATCCCTAACAAATACCAAAACTGTGTTCTCCCTCGTTGCGCACCACCAAGAAAGTTCTACGTTATGAGGCAGGCCGTGATGATCGGGTGTCACACATCTCGTCGTTTGCATACAGTGGGTGTAAGCCATGTTGCACGCGCAGGGTCTTCGAGGTTTGATTGGCGAGCCTAGCATATTCAGAAATATGGCCTCGGAACACGGGTAGATCAAAAGATCGAGCACGAGTCAACGAGTTGTTGTGATCGACATTTTATGTCCACCTTTGAAGCTGTGCTGCCGGCCGTGATGATCGGGGGTAGTGTGCTGGATGAGGGTCGTGTAATCGCCATTATTATTTCTAGGGATAATAATCTTGGTGTGGTGTGTTTTTGATAATGTGATTATAAAACTAAAACTCACCTATATATTATAAACTTTACCTTACCTCTTTTGCGATCACATCTGTAGACTACGCAACTATACTTCGGTTACTTCCTCAAGAGCCCGGATTCCACCTTGGAAGCCGACGGGTCCAACTTCATCAGCTGGTACAAGGGTTTTAGATGCATCCTCGAACACAACAACATTTTGTATGTTCTCGATGAAGCGTTAGGAGAAAGACCAGGAGATTCTGCAAGCGAGGAAGAGAAAAGATGATTTCCGTAGGCGTCGAGACATATTCATCGAAGTGGAGATCGTCATGACCGTATGCCTAGCACCTGAGTTGAAAGAATTATTTCGACGGAAGGAGCCATGCATCATGATTGATGCGATAAAGACACACTTCGGGGATGAATTGAAGCGTGAGCAATTCAGGCAGCTTAGAATGTTCCAGACCATTCATATGGAGGAGCATACCTGTCTGGAGACACATTTGAAGAGATTGTATGACATCTTCTTCCAGCTGACGATGGTCTTCGATTACTGGATGGCAGATTCTTGTGCCATTCGGACTGTCCTGATATCTCTGCCTCCTAGCTATGAGAAGCATGTGCGCAAGTACATTTTGAAGGCTGATGACATTAACTTCTTGAAGTTCGTGTGTGAATTCAAATCTCAGAAAGTTGATTCCATCGAAGGAGAGATCTTCGATGCTACAGGTATATATTTGATATATACAGAATTATGAATTCGCCTCTTGGTATATGATGAAGTATTTGATACTTGTTCTGTTTGTGAAACAGGTCCTGATTATCACATATATGCGGCGCAATTTGATGTGACCTGGCGCTGAAGATGGTGATCAAGGAGTTGATGGCCATTTGGTGTTCACGCCCTCAAGTTATCATAGTTATCATCAATAGTTTTTTATAAGATCTTTTGTAATAGTGAGCGAGTGTGTGTCTTGATTGTTGCAAGACAAAGTTATTCATGTAATAAGACAAGTTCAGTTGTTTTATGTTATGGAACAAGCTAGTTGTTTTATATTATGAATAAAGGTTTCACATCTCAATTACATCGATTGTATGATAAATGTTCATGATTGTAGAAATGATAAAATAGCGTGTCCTATGAATAAGAGTTCTATTACTAGAACAAACACCATCAAATTTAGTCATAAAGGCAATGAAAGAAGTAATGGATAACTTTGGTCCATTTAAGTATTTCGAGTGCCAAATTGATTAAGTTTGAAATGCAGTATTGAAGTGTCAATACGAGGGGAAATTAATTGAGAGTCATTGTTAAATGATTAATTAATGGTGTTTTGCTTGATCCGAATTCTTCTATGATTTTGGTAAATAGGAGTATTTACCTGACAAATCATAAGTCTGAAATTAATTTGATAAGAGATCAAATGGGGTTTTTTAGAAGAAAGAATAGTGAATATTGTATTCACAAGATTCGATCAAAGGACAATATTTTTGAATTATGTTTTCAGCACAAGAGACTTGTGGAAATTCGTTTCACAATATTATAATGTCATATATGGTGATATGTGGGGAATTATAATCATGCTCTATTTCAAACAAAGTTTGGTCTGTCAGAATCTGTCTTAGAATCTCCTAATATGTTCGAAACATTATAGTCGATATGCACTTTAGAAAATAGATATTTTTCTCAACGAGAATTCGTGGGATCGACAGTAGTGTCGACATGTATATGATTATACGATAATTCGGAGTATACATGAATAGTTCTTTGTAGATTGCTCGCATTGGATGGGAGTATATTCCATAACCAAATAGAAACAAAACTTAGTTTATTGTCTGTGTAATTCTGAGGAAAATATGATTTTTCGAATTATAGTTTATACATTGGAATTAGGAGCTTGAAATAAAGTGTCAGACCTATGTTGGAAAGTGTTCCAAAGAGTATATGTCTGCTAATGAAAATTAGGTGATTAAGAGTGAGGGAGACTAGAAAATTGTTTTCTGCTTGCAATCCTCTTCATAAAAATCATAATATTTTCATGAAAGGAAGCTTCTAAATAAAGAGTGTTTTAATATTGCTATCAGGTCACAGCACGATATTAAGTATTTCATATCTTGTTGACAGATCAAGGTGCACTTTATGAATACAAAGAAAGTTGAGAAAATATCGGAATACGAACAAAGGCTTTTTGAGCCTGGAAATCCAAGTTACATTTTAAAGGATTAAAAGAGTAATTGTTGCTGCAATTCTTATTAGAGGAATAAGATTGTTTAATCGTCATATAAAGTGTTATATGAAAAATGTGACTATAAGAAAGACGCGGTGGCATGTCTTGTCAAGAAATGTGTCTTGGACAAGATCAAATTTGTTGACTACATTTATGTAGACATGCTTGAGGTCTGAGGGATTTGTATTAATATAATATTGTAGTTTGTATTGAATTCGAATTGATAATAGATCAATGATTTTGGTTAGACCAAAATGTCGATTTAAGTGAGAGTCAAAGTTAGTTTACTCAGGTGGAATATGTAAAGGACATATTTTTGAGTGGGAGCTCAGGAACTCAAATATGTGGATGACACGTTTTTGAGTGGGAGCGTGTGTTCTCAAATATGTGGAGACATAATTTGAGTGGGAGCCGAATTCATCTTGTGTAAATGACACATTGTGAAATTGTACCAGTAGAATAGATGAGAAAGATGAAGTTGTGAAACTATTTGAAAGTCAGTGTCTATTTTGAAATAGAACGGGAATTTTAAATAGTTAGTCGAGTTGTTTTGGATTATATCTGAGGAGTCAGAATAGAATAAAAGGGATGGTCCTTGGAAATCCAATTGATCATTAAGAGTAATGATGCATGAAAGTAATGGTTGTATGACATGTGGGTCTATTATGTAATATTAGACATCATACAGAAACCATATTATCTGCTCGATGAAATATAACCGATGTTCTTGGAAGAAGAGCAGTTATAAAGGTAAATTTAGAATTTACTGGAAGTAGAAGTGCGTTAGTTGTTGTGTCGGGGGGCTTCCCCCCGGGTAGGGGCAGATCCCGGAATATCTCAGCAGTATGCCAACAGTACTTGACCTTTGGCAAGAGCAAGGGACACCCTCTGGTGTGCTGAAGGGGCAACTTGACCCTTGAACGCTGGTAGAGTGCAAAGTGCCTCCTGGCAGGAGCAAGGGTCCGCTCTAGCAGCTATAAATAGACACCCCCAGCCTTCACAATGGCAGCACAAGTATCAGCGGATGGTTCCTCTAAGAACTAGCTTCTCGAAGATGTCTTTGCTGGTGGGCTAAGACATCTTCGGGAGGCTAGGCCTAGAGGTGCACATCCACAGACGAACTCGGATGCCTCCGGAAAGGATCTCGGGCCTTGGGCTTCGAGGAAACTCCCGGAAGGAGCTGTATTCGGTTTTCCCAGATAGATGGTCCGGGTAAGTGCTAACCGGAGTGTTTATCTCGGTCCTGATCTTATGCAGGAGAGGATCTTGGTGGCAAGCGAGGAGGTAGCCGGCAAGCGGGATCCCGGTAGGCCGTCAACGGTCTGAAGCAGGCTTTCCCGCCTGACGCGGGAAGAGGTACCTTTCCGCCTGACACGGAAGCATGGTCACATCCCGCCTGACACGGAAGCATGGTCACCTCCCGCCTGACACGGGAGCGCGTCAGCCGGTACGACAACGGTACGACAAGACCTGACATGCCTAGCCCGGCAATCCGGAAAAGGCTATCCGGGATGGGCAAAGACATGTCCTGTCTCTGACAGGGAGACAATGATGATCCAGGACGGCGCCTGCTGTCCTTGGCGAGATGATGACGAAGGGGCTACACCGGATAGCACGGCGACTAGGTCGCACTAGCCGGTGACGGCATGCCGGCTAGGCCTGTCCGGTGGGGCCAAGCCAGTTTAGGGTTACCGGCCCTCCTGGCCAAGACCCTATAAAAGGTGCCATAACTGCCTCAGTGATGAGGGACCAACTTGGGAGCCAAAGTTATAGTTGCATTCACTCCTAGAGCTTTTACTTTCTCATACCTTGAGTTCATCTTGTACTACTTGTTCTTCACTTGGAGAGATATATGAGCAAGTTGTAGCCCTTGTACCACATTTATATAGAGAGGAAAGGCAGGAGTAGGGGTGTTACCTCCTCACGAGGGCCCTGAACCTGGGTATATCATGTGTGTGTTGTGTGCCTTCGTGCCTTTGTTCTTATTTGTTAGATCTTCCCTATATCGCTCTGTCGTTTCTAGTTCTTGGGAGATCTCGGTTATACCCGGATCCTCCTTGTGTGGGCTGCTCAGCTCGCTATCCCTCCCCGGATCCACCAACGTCCATCGGCCCCACACATTAGCCATCCTATGGCATCTGCCGTGACACCACCACGACAGTTGGCGCCCACCGTGGGGCAGACAGAGGCGTTGGCTGGTGTACACATCCGGACGGGCTCCCCCGTTCATTTCGACGTTCGGGTTCTCTCTGGCCTAGTCGTCAGGCTAGGGGAGATGGACTTCGTCTGCGACAACGCAGGATGCTTCTGGAACAGACCCTTTCCGGTGAACGGATGTCTCACTGACTTTGGTGGTTTCACCACCTACGTCGCCACCGAAGTTATATGTAGCTACCCGGACGTGGTCCTGGAAGCTGAGGACCCTCCAATGCTCTGCGTTGCTCGGGGTCTGCGTGTCGGTCGCCCCCCGAGTTCCGTCGCAGTAATGATGGTCGGGGCAACCCAGGAGGAGTACTAGGACGCTGACGGCGATACCGGGAGCGGCCACATCCGTTTGGCCAAACCCCCGCAGGAAAGAGCTGCGGCCCGGGATGGCGATCCACAGCCATCCCAGCCACGGCGACGTCCGGATCCCCTCTCGGGCCTGGTGGCCAAGTTAACTGTGCCTGTGGCTGCTGAAGCAGATACCCAGGCCACCTCGGCTGACTTGGAGGAGCAGCGAAGGTTACTACTCGCTGAAGCGCAGGAGATCGCCGAGATCCGTCGCGAGCTCAATGCTAGCCTCCGGGAGTACAATGCAGCTCACGGATTCCTTAAGATAGACTCTCGGGACAAGCGCATCGCGGATCTGCGCAAGAAAGGAAGAATGGTGAATGAGGAGCTGGCAGGTGGAGCAACAACCAGTCACACGGGAAGTCGGATTTCAGCGGGGAAGCCGGTGTACAGCTCACCGGCGAAAACTCTTAGGGCCGCCGAAGCCGCCATGGCCGAATTGGTGGGGTTATCCGGTGAGGCCCTACGCAAGCAGCAGGAGCGAGTAAACGAGTTGGTGATTGAGGCCAACCGTCAGAATCAGGCCTTCAAAAAGAAGAACCCCGGGGCAGGATCCCAAGTGCACTCGGCAAGACCCAATAGCCAGAAATCGGACGGGGAGGCCTCTTCCCCGCATCCGAGCAGAAGCAAGAGCAAGAGCCGGAGCCAGAGTCGAGGTTCCGGGAAGAACAAGCAGCTACAAACCTATGACCCGGCCTTCGCCGGTATCCAGCAAGCCGGGCAAGCCGGACAACGTAACTCGGGGCAGGCGGGAAGTACCCGTGAGGATGGTAACCTGGGTGTAGGAAACAATAACCCGGTCGGCCGTGGTAATCCACCCCGGAACCCTCCTCATGTTCAGGGAAACCCACAGAGGGAGGTCGCCTCTGTTCCCCAGCAGGCCGTGATCCCTGCGCAGAACAGGCTCAACGATGGCAACTCGAGGCTGCAGCAGCTCGAGTATCAGCCAGACGAGAACCCTTTGGGATCTCGGATAGGAACCAGGCAGCTGAACCCGGCAGATGCCAGATTCCGGCTCGACCGGATTCACCAATCCGAGTTGGTGGAAGAGCAAGGACCTCCGGGACCTGCCTGCTTCGGATCTCGGATCATGCGGGAACCACCTGTTCGGAACTTTCAGCTCAACAGGGGTGCCAAGACCTATGACGGCAGCAAGAAGCCGGAGGACTGGCTAACCGACTATGTAACGGCAGTAAGCATAGCCGGTGGAAACAGACGATGGGCGGTACGATACGTACCGCAGATGTTGGAAGGACCTGCCCGGATCTGGTTGAACAACCTGAGAGCTGGCAGCATAGACTGCTGGTTAGACTTTGAGGAAGCATTCATCAGCAACTTCACCAGCACGTACAAAAGGCCTAACAGGCCTCAACAGCTCGCCATCTGTAGGCAAAGGAGCAACGAGACCGACCGGGAGTACCTTACCCGGTGGAGCAATATTCGCAACTCTTGCGAAGGAGTGGTAGAGGCACAGGCCATCTCCTGGTTTGCACAAGGATGCCGGCATGGCTCAATGCTGTGGTAGAAGTTGCAAAGAAAGATGCCGGCAACCTTGGCAGAGACCATGCGCATCGCCGATACCTACACGCTTGGAGATCCCATGCAACCCCTGGTGGATGTCGGTGACTCCAACAGGAGGAATGCGGGACCTCAGCGTTCAGGACCGAGCAGGAGTCATGATCGCCAAGATTTTGTCCAGAAGAGAAATCAGCCCGAGTATCACCATGCCGCACGGCACGTCGCAGCAGTGACTCGGGAGCAGGAGGATGCCGGCAACAACCAGCGGCAAAAGACAAGTGGCCCGGCTTGGGGTCAAAGTCAGGAGGTGCAAAAGACCTGGGTGGAACAAAAGAAGCCCCTGACATATGAGGAAATGCTGAACAAGCCATGCTGCTACCATACTCTGGAGGCCAACAAGCCCGCAAACCACTCTACTCGGCAGTGCAGCTGGTATCAGCGCACGTTGCAGGAAGGCAGCTCGGGAGCTATTCGGCATAGTGCTCCGGCATCTCAGCCCAATATCCCGAGACCCCCTCCTCCGACATCGGGGGCCAATGTTGTCCGAATCAACCCGCCTACGCGAGGACCCCCACCTCGGCCAGTGAATGTGGTGCACACCCGAAACGACAACGGTGCAGGCCCCAGTAACCAAGCCGGACAGCAGCAGAGCAACTATCGGGGGGCACATGAAAGCTATGTGGTCTTCGTGACCGAACCCACTGACCGAAGGAGTGTGCGGCAGCGGGCCCTGGAGGTGAATGCTGTGATCCCGGCGGTGCCCAAGTTCTTGCACTGGTCCGAGATGGAGATCACGTGGAGCCGGAAGGATCACCCCAGGGTTATGCCTAAACCGGGGGCGTATGCCTTGGTGGTGGACCCAACTTTTGTCGGACCCAACCTCAATGTCCGCTTCAGCCGGGTTCTGATCGACAATGGCAGTGCCATTAACATCATGTATGTCGGGGATGTACTTCCCCGGTACCCTGAGAGTACGGGGTTATTGTGTTAATATTGCAGGTATGATTACATTTAAATAGTAAAGGAGTAAAGAAAAAAGAGGAGAAGGTGCCCCTGGCTCAATTCGGCAAACCCCAGGCCGGCATCCACCTCCCTAGGCCGAAATAATGCAACTCGGCGGGCCGACATCGTCCCCAACCTCCCTCGACCTCGACAAACTCCACGACTCCCTCGACCACATCCCGGCGCGAATCCGCCCCCGGCATCCGCCGGCCTTGCTGCCCCGGTCGCCCGCGCCTCCCCCAACCTCGCGCACGACCTCGGACACGGCTCCCCTGCATCCGCCCGCCCCCCTCCGGCCTCCACCTCAGCCCGACCTCGCCGCGCCTCGGGCGCCCGCAGGCTTGCGCCCGCGCCCGCGCTCCGGCTGCACCGCCGCTCACGCCCTCGACCCCGACCCCGACTACGCCTCCCGAGTTCGTCACCGGCGCCCCCGTGCCCGAGTTCGTCCCCGGCGCCCCCGCGCCCGAGTTCGACCCCGACGCCCCCGAGTTCGTCCCTGGCGCCCCCGCGCCCGAGCTCGGTCCCCAACGCCTCCCGAGTTCGTCCCCGGCGCCCCCGAGTTCGTCCCCGACCTCCTCCACGCCGGACGAGCCCGCCCCGACCTCCTCCACGCCGGACACGCCCGCCCAGACCTCCTCCGACATCTCCGGCAGCCCGCAGCCCGGCCAAGCCCTCCACCCCGGCGTCTTGGTTCCCCAGGCCCGGTGCACCCGCGACCTCGGCTAGGGCCAGGATGGCAAGGCTCGGGTGGACCGAGATGGGCAGCTCGGGTGAACCGGAACGTGGTGAAAATAGGTAGAGGGACAGGAGAAGATTAGAAGAGGAGAAGATGCCCGGACGCAAGCTACGAACAAGACAAGGACGCAGGAATCGCGGGTCTACTCTATCCAGACTTGACCCGGCATGGCTACAGTACCCGGATGTGACAACAGTACACTGCTGCTGACATCGTGAACAGTACCGACAAGACCCCATCAGTCAAATTGTGAATAGTGTACCGTGCGCAGTACTTCCTGTCTCCTTGTCCCCAACTTGTCCCCTGGGCTCTCCTATATAAAGGGCACCAGGGGGAGAGGGAGAGGGGAGACCACCACCCCACTACTTCATTTCCCCCCTTTCCATTTGCTCCCAAAACCTCATGTAGGCATACCTAGCAGCTCGCGGAGCATATTGTAGCCCGGATATAAAGAGGAGAAATATACCGAGTAGGCTAGATGCTGCAATAGGGGTTTTATCTCCTCACGAGAGCCCCAAAACAGGGTAAATCCTCATGTCACCGTGTCGGTTGTGTTACCTGCGTGCGAGTGCATCGCGCAATCCCTCCCCGAGATCCCCTAGCGTCCATCGGCCCCACAAATTAGCCTACCCGTAGGCATCTGTCTGTTCGCCACGACGACAGTTGGCGCCCACCGTGGGGCTGAGTGGCGCTTGCGGGAACAATTTCGGACGGGACCCGACATCCGAAATCCGGGATCCTAAATCCGGGATCCCTACGCTGCGGGCAGTGGTCACTGACATCCTGCGCCGCGGGTAGCGGTCACCGGCATCCCGAAATCCGGGATCCTAAATCCGGGATCCCTACGCTGCGGGCAGTGGTCACTGACATCCTGCGCCGCGGGTAGCGGTCACCGGCATCCCAAAATCCGGGATCCTAAATCCGGGATCCCTACGCTGCGGGCAGTGGTCACTGACATCCTGCGCCGCGGGTAGCGGTCACCGGCATCCCAAAATCCGGGATCCTAAATCCGGAATCCCTACGGTGCGGGCAGTGGTCACTGACATCCTGCGCCGCGGGTAGCGGTCACCGGCATCCCAAAATCCGGGATCCTAAATCCGGGATCCCTACGCTGCGGGCAGTGGTCACTGACATCCTGCGCCGCGGGTAGCGGTCACCGGCATCCCAAAATCCGGGATCCTAAATCCGGGATCCCTGTGCTGCGGGCAGTGGTCATTGACATCCCTGCGCTGCGGGTTGAGGTCGTCGACATCCCTGCGCCGCGGGTTGAGGTCGCTGACATCCCTGCGCTGCGGGTAGAGGACTCCGACATCCCTGCGTCGTGGATAGAGGTCCATGACATCCCTGCACCGCGGGTGGAGGTCATCGATGTCCCCGCATCGCGGAAACCGGTCGTCGACATCCCGAACCGGCATCCCTGCATCGCGGGCACCAGCCGTCGGCGCCTGCCCCGACACTCATCATCAACAGACCCCTGGCGGCTGCACACCAGTTACCCGGGTTATGTCACCTCCAACATCCCCAACCGCTCCTGTGCTCCGTGAGTATCGTCGTATGTACCTTGCAATTATGTTATCTTAGATTTATTCGGGAGCTGCCCATGCATGCTTAGTTTAATTGTTTACCCGGGAACGAGATATCGTAACCCGGGGACTGCCCTGTTGTGCCTATTTTGTCATCTGTTTTTTTTTTCCCGGGAGCAAGATGTCTTGACCCGGGGACTGGCTTACCGTTTAGTTCTACCTTGCATGCTAAGTCAGTAGAGTTGCTCACTTTGTATTTATTTATATGTTTGTCGTATCTTGCTTCTTGTTGTATCATTTGTGAGCCGGCATCCCGAAACTGGACTCGGGGACTGCCGTACTCCTGTGTCTTCATGCTATATCTGTAAATTTACCCGGGGACTCGGTGAGACCGGTATCCCCATGCCTGCCTCGGCGGATAGTTGTATTCTTGTGTCTCGCGTTAAATTCTCTTTGACATGTCGTTTAAAGTTTTCACTTCCATCAAATATTTGTTGTACATACCTGTCTGCACTAACATTAAAAGGGGATGTCGGTTTTTCCGAGAGGAGATTCATATCAGAAATTCTGGGGATATCTTGGATCCATCTTATGATTGGTTATTTTCTCAAAATACATTGCGTATGGTCCGAGGTTTCAGCTGGCCCATGTATCGCGGCATCACGCAAAATTTCCAGATCCCCGTTTATTTCGGTTCGCCAATATATCATGGCATACTGCAATATCTCCAGATCGCTATTTATGTTGATTCGCCAACATATCGTGGCATCATACCATATATCCAGATCCCCGTTTATTTCGGTTCGCCAATATATCATGGCATCGGGAAATATTTCCCAATCGACGTTTGTTTCGGTGT
This sequence comes from Poa annua, assembly GCA_026929855.1. Classification (NCBI taxonomy): domain Eukaryota; kingdom Viridiplantae; phylum Streptophyta; class Magnoliopsida; order Poales; family Poaceae; genus Poa; species Poa annua. The sequence continues at coordinate 89,973,280 of CM049430.1, forward strand.
ATCAAAGATAGCCAAAGGCAACACCTGAGATACCGAAACACCTGTGATACGCCCATAGTGGCCGAGATACCGAAACACCTGTGGTATGCCCAGAGGGGCCGACATACCGACATACCGGCATACCGAGACACCCGAGATACTTATGTGACATTGTGTGTGTAGGCGTCTGTGTCGGTATACGCCCAGAGTGGCTAAACGCCGGCACATGAGACTCTGTGTCGGTATACGCCCAGAGTGGCTAAAAGCCGGCACATGAGGCGTCCGTGCCGGTATACGCCCAGAGTGGCTAAACGCCGGCATGTGTTATGTGTTTGTGTCAGACCGGTGGTGGCCGAAGACATCTATGTCGGTAAAACGTCCAGAGTGGCTAAGGAACCGGCATATGATTGTATTTTTGCAGGTACTCGGTGGAGCAAGTGAAGGCAATGGGGTTGAGATTTTTTCTAAGTCTGCGCGCGACTCTGCGAGTCCCCTGCAGCCTCGGGGACTAGTGTCGGGGATGTAAACCTCGGGACTCCTACAAAGTGTAGCATTCAGCATGCAGATTTCCTGGTGGTTATTTATCTTTTAAGTCTATGCGCGATTCTAACAAATCCCCCATAGCCTCGGGGACTAGTGTCGGGGATGTACTTCCCCGGTACCCTGAGAGTACGGGGTTATTGTGTTAATATTGCAGGTATGATTACATTTAAATAGTAAAGGAGTAAAGAAAAAAGAGGAGAAGGTGCCCCTGGCTCAATTCGGCAAACCCCAGGCCGGCATCCACCTCCCTAGGCCGAAATAATGCAACTCGGCGGGCCGACATCGTCCCCAACCTCCCTCGACCTCGACAAACTCCACGACTCCCTCGACCACATCCCGGCGCGAATCCGCCCCCGACATCCGCCGGCCTTGCTGCCCCGGTCGCCCGCGCCTCCCTCAACCTCGCGCACGACCTCGGACACGGCTCCCCTGCATCCGCCCGGCCCCCTCCGGCCTCCACCTCAGCCCGACCTCGCCGCGCCTCGGGCGCCCGCAGGCTTGCGCCCGCGCCCACGCTCCGGCTGCACCGCTGCTCACGCCCTCGACCCCGACTACGCCTCCCGAGTTCGTCACCGGCGCCCCCGCGCCCGAGTTCGTCCCCGGCGCCCCCGCGCCCGAGTTCGACCCCGGCGCCCCCGAGTTCGTCCCTGGCGCCCCCGCGCCCGAGCTCGGTCCCCAACGCCTCCCGAGTTCGTCCCCGGCGCCCGCGAGTTCGTCCCCGACCTCGTCCACGCCGGACGAGCCCGCCCCAACCTCCTCCACGCCGGACACGCCCGCCCAGACCTCCTCCGACATCTCCGGCAGCCCGCAGCCCGGCCAAGCCCTCCACCCCGGCGTCTTGGCTCCCCAGGCCCGGTGCACCCGCGACCTCGGCTAGGGCCAGGATGGCAAGGCTCGGGTGGACCGAGATGGGCAGCTCGGGTGAACCGGAACGTGGTGAAAATAGGTAGAGGGACAGGAGAAGATTAGAAGAGGAGAAGATGCCCGGACGCAAGCTACGAACAAGACAAGGACGCAGGAATCGCGGGTCTACTCTATCCAGACTTGACCCGGCATGGCTACAGTACCCGGATGTGACAACAGTACACTACTGCTGACATCGTGAACAGTACCGACAAGACCCCATCAGTCAAATCGTGAATAGTGTACCGTGCGCAGTACTTCCTGTCTCCTTGTCCCCAACTTGTCCCCTGGGCTCTCCTATATAAAGGGCGCCAGGGGGAGAGGGAGAGGGGAGACCACCACCCCACTACTTCATTTCCCCCCTTTCCATTTGCTCCCAAAACCTCATGTAGGCATACCTAGCAGCTCGCGGAGCATATTGTAGCCCGGATATAAAGAGGAGAAATATACCGAGTAGGCTAGATGCTGCAATAGGGGTTTTATCTCCTCACGAGAGCCCCGAAGCAGGGTAAATCCTCGTGTCACCGTGTCGGTTGTATTACCTGCGTGCGAGTGCATCGCGCAATCCCTCCCCGAGATCCCCTAGCGTCCATCGGCCCCACAAATTAGCCTACCCGTAGGCATCTGTCTGTTCGCCACGACGACAATGTACAAGGACACGATGCTGAAGCTGGGGGTGTCCATGAACACCTTACTGCCTACCAAGACAACCTTCCACGGCATTGTGCCCGGAGTCTCTTGCTCACCCATGGGAAGATCTGGGTTGAGGTGCTATTCGGAACTCGGGAGAACTGCCGAACCGAAAGCTTGGAGTTCGAGGTCGTGGACCTCGAAAGCCCATATCACGCACTGATCGGCAGGCCAGCCCTGGCCAAGTTCATGATCTCAACCCACATGGGCTACCTCAAGATGAAGATGCCGGGACCTAACGGCGTAATCACCATCTCGGGAGACCACAAGCGCTCCATGGAATGTGCCTCGGCGGGGTCATGCTTGGCTGAGTCTCTGGTGATCGCGGAAGAAAAGAAGAGGATCCAGCAGGTGGTGGCAATGGCCAAGACCTCCCAACTCGGAATGCCCGGGATGGTGAACCCGGAGCAGGGTGCGTCATTTCAGCCCCCCAAAGAGACCAAGAAGGTGTGTGTGGACCCCAGCAACCCGGAGCGCCAAGTTATCATTGGCAGCAACCTGGACAGCAAATAGGAAGGCGAGCTCGTCGACTTCCTCCGTGAGAATCGGGATGCTTTTGCGTGGTCGAGTGAAGATCTGAAAGGTGTCCCGAGGGAGTTGGCTGAGCACTCTCTGTTTGTTAGACCGGATGCGAAGCCGGTGAAGCAACCAACTAGGCGCCTTTCGGATGAAAGAAGAGCTGCCGTCATGGAGCATCTGGCTATACTGCTGGCGGCTGGATTCATAATGGAAGTGCTGCACCCGGATTGGATATCGAATCCGGTCCTGGTAGAGAAGAAGAAGGATGATCCCCTCCTGCTTAAGGTGTGGCGCATGTGCATCGACTTCACCAACCTCAACAAAGCATGCCCGAAGGACCCCTTTCCGTTACCCCGGATAGATCAAGTGATAGATTCCACTGCCGGGAGTGAACTTTTGACTTTTTTAGATGCCTATTCTGGTTTTCACCAGATACCTTTGAACCCGGATGATCAATTGAAAACTGCTTTTATTACCCCTTATGGGGCTTATTGCTATCGTGTCATGACTTTCGGTTTGAGGAATGCTGGTGCTACATACCAGAGGTGCATGCAGAAATGTTTGCATGACCAGATAGGCCGGAATGCCGAGGTCTATGTCGATGACATAGTCATAAAAACAAAAGAAAAGGCCTCACTAATAAATGATCTGAGGGAAACATTTAAGAACTTAAGAAGATTCCGGATGAAGTTGAACCCGGATAAGTGCACATTTGGGGTTCCGGCGGGGAAATTACTCGGTTTCCTCATCTCAAGCCGGGGAATCGAGGTCAACCCGGGTAAAATTCGTGCCATCGAAAGCATGAAGCTGCCCGTACGTCTCAAAGATGTGCAGAAGTTTACCGGGTGTCTTGCATCCCTAAGTCGGTTTGTGAGTCGACTTGGGGAGAAGGCCTTGCCCCTGTACCAACTGATGAAGAAGAGCAAAACATTTGTTTGGACCCCGCAGGCTGACGCGGCGTTCAACGATTTGAAAAGAATGCTCTCAACAGCACCCGTGTTGGCCTCCCCGTTGCCCAAAGAGCCTATGCTGCTGTATATTGCTGCAACCAACCGAGTAGTCAGTGTGGCAATGGTAGTAGAAAGGGAGGAAGGAGGCAAACTGATACAGAGGCCGGTGTATTACCTCAGTGAGGTGATCTCGGAATCCAAACAGAACTACCCGCACTACCAAAAAATGGCGTATGGGGTATACATGGCAGTAACCAAGCTCAAGCACTACTTTCAGGAACACCCGATTACAGTGGTATGCGAAGCTCCTCTGGCCGAGATCGTCGGTTGCAAGGACGCTAGCGGCCGGGTAGCCAAGTGGGTCATCCAGTTGTCTCTGTACGCTCCGGCGTATGAGAGACGAGATGCCATCAAGTCACAGGCGTTGCCGGACTTTTTGGTAGACTGGGCCGAGATGCAGTATGAACCTCCGATGCCGGATTACAGTTTCTGGAGGATGCATTTCGATGGCTCAAAGGCTAAGATCGGATTGGGTGTCGGAGTGGTCCTCACTTCCCCGAAACAAGATGTACTGAAGTATGTGCTGCAGATCCATTTTCGGGCATCCAACAATGTCGCAGAATATGAGGCCTTGGTTCATGGACTGAACGTCGCCAAGGAGATCGGCATCCGCCGGATAGAGTGTTTTGGTGACTCCGACCTCGTAGTGCAACAGGTGTCGGGGAATTGGGATGCCCTCGATGCAAACATGGCCTTATACAGGTTTCATGTGCAGAAAATATCCGGATTTTTTTAAGGATGCGAGTTCAAGCATATACCCAGAGGAGAAAACGAGGCAGCGGATGTCTTGTCCAAGCTAGGATCGTCTCGGGATGCCATCCCACCCGGGATAGCTCTGGAGCATTTGACGAAGCCATCTATTCAACCCTCACCCGAGTCGGATTCTATCTTCATCCCCAAGGAGCCTGGTGCAGATGCCGTACCCATGGAAGTAGATGTCGGGAGCATCACATCGAACCTGGGGACTACAGCACAGTGCTCAGAAAGGCAAAGAAAGATGATGATGGAGGTGATGTCGGCAGAGCCAATGGACATAGACGCTCCCGTGTTCCCGGTCCGACCTGTCCCGGAATGGGCACAACCCATTATGGCTTACATCTTGGAAGGAACTCTACCGGAGAATGAAGTGGAAGCCCGGCAGATAGTGCGAAGGTCAAAAGCATACACCGTCATCAATCAAGAGTTGTACAAGAGGAGTGTCACGGAGGTACTCCAGAGGTGTGTAGAACCGGCAGAAGGACAAGAGATGCTCCTAGAAGTACATCAGGGAGAGTGCGGACATCATGCATCATCCCGGGCCCTGGTGGCGAAAGTGTTCCGGCATGGGTTCTACTGGCCCACTGCATTACAGCAAGCAGAAGATATTGTCCGGAAGTGTGGAGGATGCCAGAGATTTGCTCACCGCATACATATGCCGGCGTCAGCACTAAAGACAATCCCTATCACTTGGCCATTCGCAGTATGGTGTTTGGATATGGTCGGGCAGTTCAAGCCAGCAAGAGGCAATATGACACATATACTGGTTATGGTGGACAAATTCACCAAGTGGATAGAGGTCAAGCCAATCCGGAAGTGTGATGGACACACCGCTGTGCAATTCCTGAAAGACATCATCTTGAGATACGGGTACCCGCACAGCATTATCACGGATAATGGCACCAATTTTGTTGTGGGGGAGTTCGCTCGATTTTGTGCTGAGAAGGGAATCCGGCTGGATGTAGCATCAGTTGCACACCCGGAACCAACGGGCAAGTCGAAAGAGCAAATGCCTTGGTCTTGGCCGGCATCAAAGCTCGCCTGATCGAGCCACTGTTGAGAACTCCGGGATGCTGGATAGAGGAGTTACCGGCGGTTTTGTGGGGTCTCCGGACTACACCGAATAGGTCTACCGGGTACACGCCATTTTTTATGGTATACGGTGTTGAGGCAGTACTCCCGACCGACATACAATATGATTCCCCGAGGGTGGCAATGTTCACCGAGACTGAGGAAAAGGAGGCCCGGGAAGATGATGTGGATTTACTCGAAGAGGCAAGAGAATTGGCATTATCTCGGTCTGCAATTTATCAACAAAATCTCCGTCGCTATCAGAGCCGGAAAGTGCACCCGAGGGTGTTCCGAGAAGGAGATCTTGTGCTGAGGCTCATCCAACGCACGACCGGAATGCATAAATTGTCACCTCCATGGGAGGGACCTTTTGTGATAAGCAGGGCATTGCACAATGACTCTTATTACCTTGTAGATGCACAGGAGGCTAGGAATGGTGTAATGGACAAATCCGGTGAGGAAACCAAGCGTCCATGGAATGTAGCTCTACTTCGACCCTTTTACACATAAAGGGCTCAGTGTATGGTGTATCTCAGTTTTCAGTATTAATGGAAGTAAGGCACCCCGGGAGGAACCCGGGGACTGCCTAGCTCTGTGCCCATTTTACTTTTGTTTTGTCAAAGTTCATTTATTGTTTTGTACCGGCATCTCGGGAAGCAACACGGGGACTGCCGGGTAGCTATCTTTTATATTATTTGTATGCCGGGAAAGTTCCAAGTTCGATTCTCAGAGTCAAAGTAATGTACGTCATGTGAAATCATCTTGTGACTCGACTGACGCACGCCGAAATGGTAGTCAAGAGCTAAGAGAGGGAAGGTGGGGAACATGGAAATGGTCTCGGGGACTCGGAGCAGGAACTTATCCGGCATACCTGTTTTTTACTAACTCAGTTATTTTTTATGTCGGGAATTCGGTTAGCCGGAACTCGGATTGTTTTAAGTAATGTATGTCGTATGTGGAGTTTTGTGACTTGACTGTCGAACGCCGAAATGGTAGACAAGAGCAGAAATTACCTAAATACGGTAAACATGAAAAACAACTCGGGGACTCATAACAGAATAAATTGTCATAAGTTGTTCGGATAGGTAGCACAGTACGAAACGAGAATAATATAAGTGTATGTTACATATTGCACCCGGCATCCCGGGGATTTGACGAATCTACTCTTAAGTATTTCAAGTGATAGGGGAAGTCGGCTTGGCGGAGGTGTCAGCAGAAGCAGCGACCTCGGGAGCAGCAGCAGCAGGAGCAACAGTAGTGGCTTCGGTTCCGGCGGCGGTACTCGGGGCATCAGGGCGCACCTCGGCCTGAGAGGCCTCGGGTGTCGGAGAAGTAGCCGCATCCCGGGGAACCACGGTCCCGGGCGCAGCACCGGAGGCAGCGTCATCTTCTTCCGGGATCTCGTCATCCGCGTCGCCGGTCGCGACGGTGTCTTCGTCATCCTCATAGTCGGATTCGGAATCAGAAGCAATCACGCTGGCGGTGAAGGCACGGATGTTGGACCACGAAGCGATGCGATGCGCCACTTCTTGCCGCCGCTGGATCTTAGCCGGATCACTGCACCACGGCGAGATCGTCCGCAGGCGCTGGATCGCGTCCAGGTCGAGACCTTCGTACCAGCTAAGTACTTGGGTCAAGGCCTGGTCGGCACCAGCCCGCGCACCGGAACGCTTCCAAGCGTGGATGCGCCTCCCGGCACACCGGAGTGCGCTCGCGAGCTCGGCGACCGAAAGCGTCGCGCGGATACTCGGCCACAGTGCGCCGTGGACGTGGATCGCAGCGCTAAGCAGCTCTGTCCCGATAGACCGGAGAGGCACTATCCGGGCCTTCAGGGCGGTGAGGTGATCCTCGATGTCCCAGACATCCGAGACAGGGCCCTTCCCGGCGTGCTTCTCTCGGGCGGCAGCAACGGCAAGGGCGGCTGCCTCGCGGGAGTGCTCGAATTCTCCTTTAAAAAGAAGAGCTGTCAAACGGCTAGGTCATAAGAAAAACAACAACAAAGAAAGAAAGCAACAAGAGAAGGGGGATGTCGGTACACTTACTGTTAAGATCCCGGTTCAGTACAGTGAGCTCGGAGAGCCAAGTATCGGACCGTGACCGGAGGAGAGCTAGCCCGGTCTCGGCAAGATGTGCGCGCTCCTCGGACTGGTCCAAGGTTTCCTTTTGTTTCTTCGTCGCCTCAATGAAGCGCGTCTTCATCTCGGTCGCAGCAGCCTTGACTTTTTCGAGCTCGCCGTTGAGTCGCGAGATCTCGGCTTGCGCGGTGGCAAGGGCGGCCTTCTGGTCTACCGAGACCTTGCGCGCGGCGTCTCGCTCCTCCCGGAGGCGCCCCTCGCACTTCTTGGACTGACCGAGGTCAGCAAGAACTCGGTTGAAGATGCTGCAGCGTTTCTTGCTGCACTCCTGAAATCAAGACAAAGAAGGAGAAATCAGCCTCGGAATAATATAAGGAAATCGGGAGAGTCCGGGATCTGTAGCACATAAAAATCTACCCGGTTGGGAGGATCTCGGGGACTCGGTCTCCGAGTCCTGAAATTTTCTCTAAGATTGGAGCCTAGTGATCTGCTATTCGATAGAATCTAGAGCACTAAACACCAATCTCGGGGACTAGTGGTTATGGAGCAAAATTTGAAACAAGCTACCCGGTTGGAAGGATCTCGGGGACTCGGTGTCCGAGTCCTGGAATTTTCTCTAAGATTGGAGCCTAGTGATCTGCTATTCGGTGGAATCTAGAGCACTAAACACCAATCTCGGGGACTAGTGGTTATGGAGCAAAATTTGAAACAAGCTACTCGGTTGGAAGGATCTCGGGGACTCGGTGTCCGAGTCCTGGAATTTTCTCTAAGATTGGAGCGTAGTGATCTGCTATTCGGTGGAATCTAGAGCACTAAACACCAATCTCGGGGACTAGTGGTGGTGGAAGGAACAAATATTTTTTGATGAAAGAAAGAGAACAAGCTTACCTCGGTCACCCGAGTAACATCCAGCGCGGCCACATGGAGAGCGTGCAGAGCTTGAGCGTTGCGGCTTGGGCCTGCAGCGTGCAAGTCTCCCGCGGTCTCGGAGGCGTCGGCGGCAAGCCAGGCCTGGTTGTATTCATCAACAACCTGTATGCCGGAGCCGCCGGCCGCGCGGGTAGCAACAGCGTCCCGGGATCCTGAAGGTACAAAGGAGCTGACGGTTGCTCGCAACATCGGCAAGGCAGCGGTAGGGATCTCGGTGGGAGGCGGTGGTAACGATGAAAACGTACCCGTGCGCAGCACCAAGTCTTGGGCCGAGGATGTCGGGGCAGCTGCAGGCTTGGCAGAAGTTGTTTTCTGCCCAGCAACCTTGGGGCGCGACTTCGCGACGGGTTGATCAGCTGGCCGGGAGGAGGATGCGGGCCGTTTCTCCGGGGCGGTCTTGGTCGCGGCTTGCCGGGAGGGGCCGCTTGCCGCGAGCTGCCGGCGAGGGCTCAGAATCTCTGCCTCAAGCCCGGGCACCCGCCGCGGACTCTCCGGAAGAAGAATATCTCCCAAGGTGGTCGTGGCCTGCACCGGGGTCTCGTCGATCACCGGGTGTGCATCCGGAGTCACAACGGTAGCAGGTACGGCACCAGAGGCAGCAGCCTCGTTTCCTCGTGTAGAAGGGCGAGGTGGAGAAGGGGAAGCCCGAGCCGGGCTGGGAGTCCGAGTCCCGGGAGGAGGAGGAACAGCGGGTGACGGGAGGTCGAGTGCATCCCTGAAAGAGAATATCTCAGTAATAATTTGTGGAGAAGACAAGCTCGTATAGCGTAAGGCAAAGTAAATTTACCCGGAATCCACAATGGGAGGACCCCTCTGCCGGCGTCGAGGAGGCTTTTCGGCCGTTTGTTTGTTCGGCTTACTCCTCTTGGAGGGCTTGCCGGACTCTTCGGCTTGGTCGGTGTCGGAAGCCGCACGCTTCCGGCTCTCGGCGCGTTTGGTAACGGCCGTCGGCTTCGAACCACTGTTGAGGCCCAGTTGAGAGGGAGAGCGTCAATCACATCGAGAATTTGGCAATCAATCTCATCCTCTTCATCCGAAGAAATTGAAATAGCCTCTGAGGTGGAAGGGTTACCCGGGGCAGCAGCCTTGACTAGAGGAATGGCGAGATGGTCCTCGCCGTCAGGATCCTCCCTCGGCATCTCTTCCGGTGCTGGGAAGTTCGGCGCGTAATTCCCGTTGGCGTGGATAGCGTCTTCCTCAATTTGCCGCTCGAATAACTGCGCAAATAAATCACCACATGATACCCATGTCGGTTTCCAGCAGAACCCGGGCGCGAAGGGAAGTTTGCGAAAGGCAGATATGAGCACCTGTTTCAAGGGTTTTTTCCGGGATCCCCCAATGGCACCCCAAGAGTAGTCATCCGTCACTCGTCCGAGCAATAGCTCGAACGCGACGGACGACCGCAACGTGATCTAGCCCAAAGATATTGGTCCGGGTAGGGTCTAAGTTCCCGACCATATGGCACATCTTGTGCACTCGGGTTTGGAGGGGGCAGACGCGGCAAATGATGAAGCAACGCAGGAGATCATCGCCGGTCATCGTGTCGTTCAGCATGTTCAGAACGTCGTGCATGCACCTGACTTCCTCGGTGTCGGGAAGCCGCTTCCAGAGGTTGAATTTGCGCGGAGGACCAATGGCAAACTCCGGCAGATTAATGAAGTCCGGATTCGAGGATCCCGGAGCGTCTCCCGAGCTTTCCCGGTTCTTCACATAGAAGAAGTTGCGCTGCCACTTCCGGCAGGACTCTAGTCCTTTGACTATTGGGAATCCGGAGTCAGCGCGGGGGATGATGGTGGCAGCTCCGCAGTCGACCAAGTCTTTTATCTTCTGATCCGGGTTGGGGATGGCTTGGCGACGAAGAATGAAGTACTTGGCCCAGAGGTCCAAGAACGGCCATACGCCGAGGTAGGCTTCCGAATAGGTGGTGAAGACCGAAAGCATCATGATGGCGTTGGCGGGGAGATGATGGGGTTGGAGGATGTAAGTGTCGAGGAAGTCGCGGAAGAAGGGGCTAGCCAGAAGCCCAAACCCACGCTCGAAGTGCGTGAGGAATACCACGTATTCCCCGGGTTGGGGTTCCGGTTGAACCTCATCCTCCGGGAGACGGCTCTCAACTTCCGGAGGAATCCGGTGGGTCCGGTACAGCCAATCCAGGTCTGACTGTTTGGTCTCGGATCCATCCCAGCATCCCCGGATACCTTTTTCACCCATGCCGGAGGAGTCCGCAGACGTATCCGGGCTACTCTGCAGACGCAGTGGCGGTTAGTCGGGGTTAGTCTATCGGGAGCTAGGATGCCGGATCGCAAACTCCTAAACACAACCGAGTTCAGGGCAAGTAAGATCTACCGCATGCTGATAAATCAAAACTAAAGTGAGGAAAATATACTCGGGCTAGACTCGAGCGAGACGCAATGCGAGCGAAAGATCTACATCCTACCGCAACGGTGCATCACTGCCGTGCACCCCGTGCGCGCCGCTCGAGTCATGCTCACCGGCGGCGGCTCAACCGCGCGTGTATTAGGGCACGGCCGAGGGCGAGGTATTATTCTACTAAGGAAGATCATCGGGGCGAAGAAGGCAACTCACCGGAGAAGAGGAGGTCGGTGACGTGCGAGAGGAACGGCGGTGTTCGGGCTCCGGCGAACGGCGAGGGCGACGGCGTTCGGGCGACGAACACAGCGGCGGCGATGCGCTCGGGACGACGGTGGAGGAGAAGCGAAGGAGAGGAAGAAGAAGAGGAGACTGTTCCGGTCCCCTATTTATGGGGGGGATTCTGGAGCGGTTTCCAGTTTTCCCGCCCACGATCTCCACGATCGTGGGTAGGATCTATTTTGCGCAGCGCGCCACGTGGCGCTAGCCGGAGCGCACGATCCAGCCACACCGAGGGTCACACGCCCCCAACGGTTGGGCTTCGGATCGGCTGCGGCTCCTGGCGCGGGAACCCAAGCGACGGCGTGCTCGGGCAGAAGCACTCGAGTGCATTTCTGGCCAGACGGGACGTCGGGTGGGGCCCAGCTCGCAGTCTCGAGTTCGATACGAAGCCAACGGTCGAGAGTCGCTGAGACTGCAGTATCCGGTTACGGGCTTCATCTCCCGGTTAAAGCAATCTCGGTAAGAAGATCTCGGTAAGAAGATCTCGGGAAGAATCGATATCGGCAGATAGTAAAAGGCTGGTGTCGTATGTTCTCAGAGGATGGTTGTTATTAAAGCTGATCCCGCACATCACCCGAGGTCGCTGTGCAGCACCAGCTTCGGGGACTAGTGTCGGGTGGCTGCCCCCCGGGTAGGGCAGATCCCGGAATATCTCAGCAGTATGCCAACAGTACTTGACCTTTGGCAAGAGCAAGGGACACCCTCTGGTGTGCTGAAGGGGCAACTTGACCCTTGAACGCTGGTAGAGTGCAAAGTGCCTCCTGGCAGGCGCAAGGGTCCGCTCTAGCAGCTATAAATAGACACCCCCAGCCTTCACAATGGCAGCAAAAGTATCAGCGGATGGTTCCTCTAAGAACTAGCTTCTCGAAGATGTCTTTGCTGGTGGGCTAAGACATCTTCGGGAGGCTAGGCCTAGAGGTGCACATCCACAGACGAACTCGGATGCCTCCGGAAAGGATCTCGGGCCTTGGGCTTCGAGGAAACTCCCGGAAGGAGTTGTATTCGGTTTTCCCAGATAGATGGTCCGGGTAAGTGCTAACCGGAGTGTCTATCTCGGTCCTGATCTTATGCAGGAGAGGATCTCGGTGGCAAGCGAGGAGGTAGCCGGCAAGCGGGATCCCGGTAGGCCGTCAACGGTCTGAAGCAGGCTTTCCCGCTTGACGCGGGAAGAGGTACCTTTCCGCCTGACACGGAAGCATGGTCACATCCCGCCTGACACGGAAGCATGGTCACCTCCCGCCTGACACGGGAGCGCGTCAGCCGGTACGACAACGGTACGACAAGACCTGACATGCCTAGCCCGGCAATCCGGAAATGGCTATCCGGGATGGGCAAAGACATGTCCTGTCTCTGACAGGGAGACAATGATGATCCAGGACGGCGCCTGCTGTCCTTGGCGAGATGATGACGAAGGGGCTACACCGGATAGCACGGCGACTAGGTCGCACTAGCCGGTGACGGCATGCCGGCTAGGCCTGTCCGGTGGGGCCAAGCCAGTTTAGGGTTACCGGCCCTCCTGGCCAAGACCCTATAAAAGGCGCCATAACTGCCTCAGTGAAGAGGGACCAACTTGGGAGCCAAAGTTATAGTTACATTCACTCCTAGAGCTTTTACTTTCTCATACCTTGAGTTCATCTTGTACTACTTGTTCTTCACTTGGAGAGATATATGAGCAAGTTGTAGCCCTTGTACCACATTTATATAGAGAGGAAAGGCAGGAGTAGGGGTGTTACCTCCTCACGAGGGCCCTGAACCTGGGTATATCGTGTGTGTGTTGTGTGCATTCGTGCCTTTGTTCTTATTTGTTAGATCTTCCCTATATCGCTTTGCTGTCGTTTCTAGTTCTTGGGAGATCTCGGTTATACCGGGATCCTCCTTGTGTGGGCTGCTCAGCTCGCTATCCCTCTCCGGATCCACCAACGTCCATCGGCCCCACACATTAGCCATCCTATGGCATCTGCCGTGACACCACCACGACATGTTGGATTGACATTAGAATGTCAAGTTTTCTATATTGATGTGAAAGTATGTAGATATCACGAGTTTGTAATTGTTACAAGGGGCTCTCTATGGCTGAGTGTGTTTTTCAGGGTAGTTATCTGGTTAGTATAATCAAAGTAAGCGCTGGGAAACAGAAGTCTCACTTAGTTACGATATTTGCATATATGTTGTTGGACAACATGGTGATACCAAGCAAGTTGATATCAGTGAGTCGCAAAAGTATGCACAATCATGTATTGTGCAGATTGTCAGAGTAACACTCTTCCACAAGCAAGCATTATCAAATGATTCTTATTTGATAAGGGATTTTGATAAAGTAAATTGCAGCTATTTTATTTATACTCTAGTGCAAGTGGGAGACTGAAGGAGATATGCCCTAGAGGCAAATAAATAAGTAGTATGTATTGCATTATCTCATAAGTTTATAATAGGTTTGTGTATTATGCTATAACTGTGTTAATCGGAATTATTAATACACGTGTGATACATAGACAACCAGGTCCCTAGCAAGCCTCTATATGAGCTAGTCCATTGGGCAACAGTTGATCGAGATTCCCGATCAAGGACAATGACGTCGGTTGACAATGGGGTCATCTTATTAGTTGAATAAGATGATGGACATACGCAAAGTATTGCAATAAGATCGTATTACGATGTTTGTCATTTGCAATAGATAAGATTATGATAGCTTGTTCCTTAGACCGTGAGACCGAACTTATTGATGCTTCGTAGGGGTGCTTTGAGAGCATCAAACGTTGTGTCTTATATAGCATGACAATAACGGTGTCCATCTTGGGTATTCCAAAAGAGCATCGAGACGTAAGGATCAAGAGCGGGATTTGTCCATTCTTGTAATGGAAAGATACTCTGGGCCCACTCGGTGAGATTACATCTATATATAGTTGCGCAGCTTATGACTAGGTCATGGAGATGTAATATCACAGACGAGTTAATAACCTTCGTCGGGAACGAGATACAACAAAGACATCGGTGTGTCTACGATCATATCTCGGACAAGGTAGTATCGCAGGAACAAAGGGAATGAATATCATATTCATGGTTCAACGACGATATTCGTAGAATGCACAGGGGCCGTCATATACATCCAGGTATCCCTGACGGTCATTGGTGAGCAGAGTGTCTCGACCATGTCTGGAGTGTTCTCGAACCGTAGCGTAACAAACTTAAGGTCTTAACGACACCAGGAGATAGGTTCTGGAATATTATAGGAATTTGTTGGAGAGAGAGAAATGATCCGGAAAGAGTTCCGGTGGTCCGGAAGGAGTTCCGGGGAGGTCTGGAATGGTTCTAGGGATGTCCGAAAGTTGTTCGGGTGGTTCCGAAATTGTTTCGGAGTCACGGGATATTAAATAGTATTTAAATATATTAATGATTAATTAATTATATTTTATATTAATTTAATATTAATTAAATAAAGGAAAAAGGGGGCTCCCACCTATATGGGCCCTGAGCGGGCCCAAGAGGGGGGAGCCTCACCACCTAAGGAAGGGGAGGCTTGGCCCCCCTAGTCCGAGTTGGACTAGGAAAGGGGCATTAGTCCCACATGGGGGAGATAGGGAGTTTGCACACCCCCTCCCCCTTTTTATAGCAAGGCATATTAATTGGATTAATTACAGAAAAATACAATTAATTGTATAGCAGGCCGGCCGAGTTGCTTCTCCGCCCGTTTTGCCCCCTCTCTCCCCCTAAGCTATACCGTCGGGCGCCGTTGCCCTGCGGGATTCCAGATAGGATCTACCCCTGCGATTTCAGCTGGATCTGAATGACCGAGGGTTGTCGTTAAGCTCCGTATGTTTGCGAGTGCTCGGAGGTGACTCTCTTCGAGGAGCCTGGGCGACGTCGTCTCGCCCCTGCAGCCGCCGCGCCACCCCCCCCCCCCCCCCCCCCCCCGCGCACCCCGCCCGTCGACGCAGGTCATCGTCGACACACCGGCGTCATCGTCTATGACATCACGGCAAGTTCTCCGCGACCCCGAGGTCGGCTACGTACGACTTCATCGTCAACGCTTGTGCGGGAGCGTAATCCCCGCTATCGGTCTACATGGAGGTAATGTAACCCGTTCCGCCACCGTTATAGCATGTACTAGATAGATAGATCCTGTCTAGTTAGAGTTTCATTCGCTAGAAAAATTATTGTTTTCTGCACCGGAACCCCTCGTTCTTAGTGGATTTTATTTAAAAAATATCGGTGTAACTACTGAAAAATATCGGTGGAACCCCACCACTATAGATAGATCCTATGAGATGCTACTTTCAGCAAAATATCGGTGTAACTACTGAAAAATGTGTCGTTGCCGACACACTGTGTCGGATCATTTGATACTCGACAAAGACCCTGAACATTGCATGGGGTAAACAAAAATACTTGGCAAACCGCATGACACTCGGCAAATAGGACATTTGCCGAGTGTCCCCAGCTGAGGCACTCGACACATAGAAAATAGTTGGCAAATACATAAAACTGAACATTTGAAAGTTATAAAAACTGAAGAAAAAAACCAGGCATGTTCTCAATGATATGATGTATACTATAAACTTGAAAAATTATAATTGAAATTCTTTGTATAATGGGCTACACAAAATAACAATATTTAGATATCTGAAACTCATTTTTGTATCTCAGAATACAAAGTTTTCGCATTGTGATTTGTGATTTTGCCCGTTATGTAGCTACACCGCATGGTTTGTTTCCGATTTTTATAAAACATTTATGTATTTGTTTTGATTTTTTTTTTCAAACAGAGGGAGCAAGAAATCTTCAATGCTACTAGAAAAGGAACAAAGGAATCAATACGAGTCCGGCCCGGGGAAGAGATACTCAGAAGCTATATAGCTATAGGGTTTGCCTAAACCCAGGAGATCCGTATGCGACGCACCGCCTCCTCTCGTCCTCCAGAAAAAACACAACAACCCGGCACCGTATTGACGGTATTCGCCAAGGTCAAGGCACGGTTCGACGCGGAAGTCCAGAGGAACAAGGAGCGCCTCCCATGGTTGGAGTACGTGCCTGATTCTTTCTACCTGCAGGATTCCGATCATGATGACGATGTCGATGATGATGATGCTGGCGCCGTGGTAGATGGGCCTGCAGCTCCGGCTTGAGTAAGTTATCATACGTACAGATCATAGATTAGAAGTGTAGCCTAGATAGTCAGAAGTGTAGCCTAGTCTTCTATATGGAAGTTCATCTACTTGTCTGTGTAGGGCGGGCCCTGTTGCAAGTTTGACATTAATTGAGCTGTTTCACCGAGCAAAATTACAGTCAGTGAGAAATTTTGTTTCAATAAATAGCATCAAATTCAAGCACTGTATGATGAAGCTCGGTTCGGAGCCAGGCTGGTGGCGGGACAGCTCGAACCATGGACGTCTTTTGGGCAAAAGCTGTTACGATTCTTCTGTAGAACACAAGGAAGCAAAGTTTCTAACAGCAGGACGCACTGAACTGTAAGATATCTGAACCGGCGAAGAAAGCCCTAAACAAATGGCCATTCAAACTACCAGGAACACACGCTGAGACAAAACAGCATATTATACCTTTTCTTGATCGCCAGCAAGACATACATTGAATACAAGATGGTATATTTAGTGGCTTTAAGGAAAAATTATTAACTGAAACCTGTATAGTTTGACGACCAAGATGGCCTAATGGGGATCCACTAGGATCTTCAATTGTTCTCTCGTCATGATCACCCTCTCTAAGCCTCTTCTTGGAATCAAAGGCCTTATGACATATATACAAGGTGACAAGTTTTTTTGTGTGAAACGTAGGAGTACATACTAACTTACATCATACAAGATATATACATCCAACAGATGTTTCCTTCAAGTTGAACAGTCGTGGCAGGTTCTCATTTAGCCTAGCTGGCCACCTAGTTGTATCAAGTTCTTCTCTGAGAGATTGATAATCGAATCTGCGATTACTCGTGCGCTCGACTTCATGTAGCCTCCTGAGAAGAGGGTGAGGCATGTGCATATCGCTGTGGTATTAGTGGTTGATGTATGCATACGCAGGAGAGAAACAAAAACACGAAATATATGCGACGTGGTTCACCTGATGTCAGCATGAGAAGTGGAATGTTTTGATCTTTTGCAAACCTGAACACCTTCTCATCTCTAATCACCACACCTTCAGGACTTATCTGAAATTTTGTGGAAAACATGTCGGATTTAGCAGTATAGCACCAATTGGTGCAAGGAACATAAGCAAAAGAAAGGTATTGTGTTGCTAATAAACAAATTTTTATAATACTTGAGCACACGATTATTTTTCATTTTCTGTTGTGCCATTACAGCCAAAAAATTCTAGCTTAGGCAGAGAAATACTGGACTACTCTAAGTCTTGGTTGCCTTCATGGTTTAGACTCTCTATAATTATGCCATCATGAAACTTCCCACAGTTTGCAGAACACAATAGGCACAGAAGAAGTTATTTATGGTCCCATCTTTGTGAAAAATAATAGAGCTGATCAGAAATGTACATTCAAGTTGCCCAATGGATCACCATCCAGGATGTCTGTTCCAGCATTATAAACAATCAACTGGGGCTGAACTCTACTTTGTGCAACCTGCAAACAACATGACCCAAGAGGAACTGTATATAGCGAGTCTCTTAACAAGATATACACTTATAAATATAAAACAATAGTGAATAGTAAAAAGTGAAAAAGGCCTGCCAAACATGGAGAACAAGTACGTTTCAAAGTGCATTAAGTAGGAAAGTTGGAATAAAAGACAAAAAAAGTATTGCCAGCGCCATCGGGTATGACCATTTCGTCAGGTAGTAACATGAAAAACATATTGCCCAAGTATCAACCCATTTTGAACATATTTTTTCCCCATCTCAAACCTCTGTTCAGTTGTATAAGCTGCAAATAACTTATTCAACACTATTGCTCTTACCTCAAAATCAAAATAATACATCAAAATCACTTTTATGTCCAGTTTACTTTAATCATAGAATTATCATGCAAAATATGGCACATAAATATCATCTTTACTCTAATAATTATTCTTATCATTCACACTGCACAGGATAATTTCATTTATAAATGCAAGTTTTGAAACCATCCTATTCTTAAGTGTAAAGGTACCTTGAGAGCCTTGTCAAGTTGATCCAAGTAGTCATCTGTTTTTGTCCCACTCTACAATGCAAAATCACACAATGCACTCAATTCATATTTGAATTACATGAAAAAAATAGCACGAGAATAAAAAACCAACAGGTTGATGCAACTTACAACTAACTCGACTTTTTGATCAATATAGCGCCTGGCAGCATGGTCCTGAAAATAAAGTTAGGTGAGTTTACACAGAACATCAGAAATATTACATGCATTCAAGAAAACGGAATGATAATACACAAGGACTGAACTTAAAGTTTGTGACAATAATGACATACAAAGCTTTGGACGGTGGGTGTTCTAGATATCACCGCAAAAGACACTACAAATATTTTTTGTATACACAGCTGGGAATGCTGTTCTTTCAGTTCTTATATACTTAGAACCAACTGTATCACTCTGAACTGAATGTTCTCTCCCAAAACATGATGTAGAATATAAGTTTCTGGGGTTGACAACAGAACTTATGGTCAGCAGTCAGCACCACGATATGAACAAAAAATCTGGACAGGTAACCTCTACACCATAAGCAATTCTGAACCAGATATTTCATAATGACATTCAGAGTATAACCAACAGAATAAAAAAATAAGCTTGACGTTCCGCAAGTGTAAGAAGAATTTTACATGGTGATATAACCAAGAATCAAAAATAAGTTGACGTTCAGCAGGTGGAAGAAGAATTTCAGATGGTGATACTTACCAAGGGATAAATTCCAGCATTGTACATGTCTAAAATGTAAACCCTTTCTGCAAGCGAAAAATTGGGGTCACCGTAGTGAACACAAAATTAATAGAAGAACAAAACAGCAGGCGTACCATCATTGGCAAAATCCTTTTCATGGCCATTTCCTTGGTGAGCATCCAGATCTATGATCATTACTCTGCAAGTATTTCAAAAGGATAGGTACTTATGAAGCTAAACTAGTTAGTAACAAATCTACGTGTATATCCTTTCATTGCACTGCCAAAACAAGCATTACGTAACTGGAAAAACATAGTGCTTCCTAGGATGTTAACAAGCATAGAAATCTTCATATGGAAGAAAGCAGAATTATAATATGACAGAGGACGATTATCAACGCAGATAGTTTACAGAATATATTCACAACTGTGCAGGAAAGCACATACTGGTGTACAGGTCATACAAATAGTTGCAGACTGAAAGAATATAGTTTCTACAGTTACAGTCCGATCGGTATAAGTTTCTGACCTTGAAATATTCAATCGGACAAACGCAAACTGAATGCAGAGGGAAATATCAGCGTACGCACAAAATCCACCCCCTTCCTCCGCTGAACAATGGTGAAATCCTCCACCTACATTAATGGCCCATCCTCTCTCAACCGCAAGTTTGGCAGATAAAATGGAACCACCCACCTACGGAAAACAAAAACACGGTATTATGGATTTTCCTTGGTATTCAATGTAATTTCATTACAGATGGGAGCACCTAATGACAAGACGTCACCTGCTTCCGGAAGGGGTACAGTAGCTTCTGCTGCACCACCCAATTAGGAATAAGCGTTACCGGAGGAACCTGAAATAGAACATCTCATCAGCAACCTCCACTGCACAACTTGCTGGAAGTCAAGTCAGGCCAACTGAACTTCTTCTGAGTAATTAGTACCTCCACAATGGCTGCAACCCTGAAGCTGCTCTTGAGGCTGTTCAGATACGACTCCGTGTGAACCTGGTTAAGCAACGGCATCGAACAATAAGAAGATGATGCATTACTATAAAACCAAGCAAAAACAGCTTCCATTTTTTTTTGTTCCCACCACCAGTAAGTCTTCCCTGGAAGCCTCCAACGGCTCAACCACCCGGTCCTTCTCTAGGTGGCCTTCCTTGGTGAGGAACTTGCATATGCGTCCCCATTTGGAGGAATCAAACGGGTGCCTGCACAAGACGTCGCGCGCACAGCGTAAGATACGTAGCCAAGGCATGTAGTATATGCAGGTACTGGAGGAGCAAGAAGATGACTCACATCTTCTCGATTCCGAGGAAGGCGATGTCGTACGCCGCCGAGCAGACCACCGGAGCCTGCTCAGCTCAATTGCAGCCAAAGATTAATTATCGAGTGATCGGTCGGAGTAACCGGAGGAGCATTTCCACCTGCCAGCGAGCGAAAAGACTGACCTTGGAGCCCGGGACGTCAAAGAAGAGCTTGCTGGAGAGGATACGGTTGCGGCGGAGGGCGTCCACCGGGGTTGCCCCCGGCGCGGAGACGGTGGCGGCCGATGAGGAGGACATCCCGGCCGCCGGCGGGGAGGTGAGGGTTCAAGCGGGCCTGCGGAGGAGACGAGTGGTCGCCTCCACGTTGCGTGGCGATGCCGCGGGGAAGAGGAACAACGGCGATGGCGACGGGGCTCACAGCCCCAGGAGAATCCATTGGGCGGCGGGCGGCGCTGCACGTTTTGTCACGCGGTCCATCAAAATTATCTATTTGCTTCGGAGTCCTCCTCCGCTCTCTGCTTTTACTCCAGTCCTCCTCCGCGGCGCCGCTTCCATGGCGATCTCCAGGCCCCGAAGCCGGTCCGTGCCCCGCCTGCCGCTCCTCCTGCTCATCATCCTGCTCGCGACGCTCATCTACTCCGGTACGCCTTTCCTCCTCCGATTTGGCACACATTGCGCAGTTGTGCCCTCCGGACAATCCCAATCTGAGTCCGTCCTTGCAGTTTCCAGGGTGCGGCTGAGCTGGGCGCCGGAGCAGGGCCTGGACCTGCACCATCCTGCAGCGCCGAAGCGTCCTGGTGCTCTCGTACTCGTCCCGGCCGCCGGCCAGGGCCGCCCCGATCGCCTCCAGTGCCGAGGTTACCCTCCGTACTCCATCAGCTTCTTGCATTGTCTATTGTGCCTGTGGTGGTAATGGTTGCGCTGCCGGGTTTGGGAGCTGGGGGTGCCGTTGTGGTGGCAAAGCCACATCCAAGCTGTGCTGTTAATTGACACCACAACACTGTGCAAAACCATCATATATTGGTACAATTACAAACTAGTGATTCTTTTTTAAGAAAATACTGAGTAGTACACATCTTACATATAGTAACGTATTTATTTGACGCCACATGCTTGTAGTCCTGGCAAAACCGATGCTTGAAACGCGGTTATTGTTCTTGACCTCTTATTCGAAGAATAGACGTCTGGAAATAGATGACTTTGTTCCTGTTGTCTTCTACTCTTCTTGGTGCTGTGCAATTCTCTTAGCATCTCCATGCAACAATCGATTCCTGAGAATCGATTCTCGCATGTAGGCTCTAATTGTATATCACAATTTGAAGCAATTCAAAGGGCAGTAGGAAACGAGAGTACTGTTAGCAGCACTTGAAGATTGCGCATACTGTGCTGAATATAAACTTTTATTGACAAACAGTCTATAAAAGTCTGTGGTATGTATTTAGTAGTGCCAGTAACACTTTTATAGCATCTATTTTGTAGCTACTTACTGCATTTTACTATTTTCCTCAGGAATTAAAGCTGTCAATAAGATCAGTTCATCGAGTGAAAGAAATTATTCTGGAGAACTGGTTTCTTTTGTTACAGTATTCACAACCTACAATTCTGGACCAGCTGGAGCTGGCAAAATGTCATCTGATGCTGTAACTGTTGGAAAGCATTCTTACAGCAAGGAGGAAAGGTCCATGGCCATTCTTAACACTTTTTCCAGTTTCATACAGGTATTTCTTCCTTTTCTTCTTGTTTATTCTAGCCAGCAACTAACTAGCAAGATGCTTAAATTTCTTATCATGTTCTTGGATGTTGTGAATGACTTATAATCACTCTCGGCTAATAGAATTTTAGTTATTTGGCAGTAGAGAAAGAGGAGCAAATTTAGCCAAGACTAAAATAGAACCATTGACACCACTATGACCCAGCTAGCACACCTTTTTATAGGATCCACTATGTGTTTTACCCTTCTGGCATGTGAATTGAATCTTCAAAAGTATTCCCTCCGTTCCACAATAGCTAACTACTTTAGGTTGCTGAAAAGGCTTACATTTTGGAACGGAGGTAGTAGAAGGGACATATAAATTGGTGATTATGAGGATGTTTGCTTAACATCTGATCTTATTTGTAGAACACTGTAGGTGTCAATGCCAACAAGCAAAGTCATAATATTGACCGATCCTAAATCAAAATTGTCAATAAATCAAGGGAGGACCACAATACTTCCTATTGAAGGAAATTATTCTCGAGGAAATTTGATGCTTCAGAGAATCAAGTCCTACATTGTAAGTCTATCCTTGATGCAAACAACATGTTTCTGCATATGCTTTATCAGAAATCAGAACTACTGCTTATGTGATCTAGAAATATTACTGCCGTGCAGCCATCTATATACAGTATTCTCTTCTAAAATACTGATATATATGTGTTTCTGGTTCATATTCAGGCCTTCCTAGAGATAAAACTTGAGGAGATTGACCAAGTGAACAGTTTTAGTCATTATATTTTCACTGATTCTGATATGGCCGTGGTTGAGGATCTTGGACATATCTTTGATACATATCCTCATTGTCACCTTGCTCTTACTTTTCGTAATAACAAAGGCCAACCTCTGAACTCTGGATTTGTAGCGGTGAGAGGGACCAGAGATGGCATCTCTAAGTATGTTAACATCTACTAGTATGTAACAAATCTTAGTATGAAAACTTGTCATTACATTAAATAATTCCTTCCTTTGCTTTTAGGGCTATCGGATTCTTCAGAAAAGTCCTTGAAACATACAACCTAAAATATATGAGGGCTTCTCGCATGCTTGGTGATCAACTAGCACTGGCATGGGTTGTTAAGTCCTATCTACCATCTGCTTTTGGGAAATTTTCCAGGCCTGAAATATTTACAGGTGAAGTCAATGGATCATCTATTCTGTTTTTGCCTTGTGCAGTTTATAATTGGACTCCGCCTGAGGGTGCTGGACAGTTTCATGGTATGCCCTTGGATGTGAAGGTATACCATTTTTCCTACTCTAAGAACCTGCTTGATCCAAGACCTTCGCACAGTAGATTTTTTTTGTTTAAACACTGTTAGCACAATTGTTTCTTTTGTTATCAGCACACCTTGTTTTTCATTGTTGCCACATGTGAGTGTTACACGTGCTGATTTTGGGAAGCTCTACCTCTCTATATGCAGTGTTTTTCCATTGAATATGATAACATACCAAATCTGACTTTTCTCAGGTTGTCCATTTCAAAGGTTCAAGAAAGCGCTTGATGCTTGAGGCATGGGAATTCTACAATTCAACCTCTCAATTGTCTGATATGTTGTGCCTAATCTTGAAGAGTGGCAGAACGAAATATGACTTCTGAACCTTTGTTGTTACATCAGGTACTCTTTCTCTCCCTCCAGACGTTGGGTCTTCATTTTGGGTTTCCTTTTCCAGTATATTTTGTGCAACACAGTTAGTGTCAGTCTTTATAATGCTTTATGTATGTCGCATAACTAGTTTTTATGTGTCTACAAGGCGTTCTTTACTATGAAATTTTGTCTTCACAGGCTTGTCTTTTTTTTACAGTTGACCCTCACCCAACACTGCCTGCCTGTGTCTATTTGGCGTAGGCTTCTCTGCAAATTCTAAGTCATTTCAAGAATGCAGGCAGCGGATAATGCAAGTAGAGTCATTGCAGAAATTCAGGTAGCATACATCGCAAACAGGGTTATGCAATTAGAGCACAGAGGTGTGATGAGATTAACGCAAAGGAGCATGGCCATAGACAATATTGGCTAGCAGAGTGATCATGTAGGAAATCACCAGCTGTTTTGGTGATCATTTTTGTAGCTTTGGCAGCTGTGACACTTCACTGGCCATTCATGCTTGTAGCAGTTTCTTAGCTGAGGGCTTTAGGCAGATGAGGTTATTGTAAATTGACCCTTTCAAAACATGCTATTATTAGCAAATGATGATGCTTTGTTAGATGAGAAATATAGAAGCACTTGTTCAGCTTGTCGTTTGAACACTAATGCTTTCACCTTTCAGTATGTAGACCCCAAAATCCAGTATCGACTGTTGATGTTTTTTGTAGTACATATGACAGTGCTATTCGAGGGGGTGGACTGCCCTGTTTTGCTGCATTTAATCCTTCGCTGAAACTTAAGAATTTGAAACATTTGAAACGGTTTCAGAACATTCGGATCTGAACAGGAATCTGAATAGCTTTGAAGTTGTTGTGTTGTGAGAAAGAAGGATTTCATTACTGACGTGAGCGGCTGCTCTATTCTGCAACATAAAGTAACATCAACACTATCAGGATTCACGGAGATAATGGGCTCCATCCGCACAAGACCCAAATGCATAAACATCGTCAACACATAATGAGACAGGAGCAACAGATGCCCAAAAACACATGACATAGCACAAAAGTTAACATGTTCGCCTGGTCAAACTGGCATTAAGTAACAAAAACGAAATCATCCCAAGGAAGAAAAAAGAAATCAACTGTTTCAAGCCAGTCAAGTTTGAAGGGCAAAACCTAAGTAACTGGCATTTGACAAAAGCACCCTCTTAACTGAACCAGTTTCTTCTAGTAGTAGTACTTGATTCGTTGGGAGATGCTGGCAGCAGGGTCCTGGCTCTGCTATTGGTTTCCACACTGAATTCATGTCTTAGATAGTTCTTTGTCGCTGCCATCGATATACCAAGCAGTGCTCCGCTCACTTGAAGTACTTGGCATCCACCAAGGTCTGCCCTTCGGATGGCTCAAGATCCTCAAGCATGGCGTCGACTCGCTCCTTCTGGGCCTCATCGGCGATGTCGACCTTGTTCCACTAGTAGACCTCTTCCACGACAAACTTGGGATGTCCATGCCACGGAAGAGCTAGTCCCTAGACCCTGAAGGGCAACCAATCACAAGCGTCCTGCCGAAAGCATACATGTGGCACAGATCCATCCGCTGGGGACCTTGTTCAGGGTCACATATGACAGTGTGTTGTCTTTATAGTAGTCACAGAACCAGAAACCTGAAACATTGAAACTATTTATGAGTATTGGTTGATGGGAGGATTTAGGTTATAGAACGGACAAAAAAGATTTAAAAAGATTTTGGAATGTCATGGTGAAAGGTTGAAGAAAAGATTAAGACGATTCTATTCTGCAGAAGTAAAACTAACATGATGTATATCCACCAGAGGAGGTTACAGTGATCACAAGGACAGAGTGCCACAAACACAACCACGTTTGAAAGAATAAATTGCTGTCCTGATGCTCCAGGTGGCAAGGCTAACTGCATGACTCAGTTACTCTTGAATCAGAAACAGAAACATGATATAATAGACAATGAGTTCCTCTTAGCCTTTAAGTAGATTACTGTTGACTGTTAACTGAACGAATTTATAGCTATCAGTGGTCAATCATACTGCTAGATTGTAAAATCTATGGATCAGGCTTCTCTAACAATTAACAAACATGACACACAGAAGTTACAGCAGATGAATAACATACAAAATAGACGAATTCCACAAGACAGAAATAATACCCTTAACATGTTACCAAGCCTTCTGTACAGTCACCTTCCCATATTGGAATCAACCTCTGTCCATCGCTCCACATGTGCATGCAAGAACCATTAACATGTAAGCACTATAACTTGCTGACCTATGAAAAAAGGTACTCACATATTAAATAAGAGAATCTTTAAAAGAAGCTTGTGGCCTTGGAACGAGCAACCTCGGGAATAAAAAAGAACATTGATTTAATAAGTGCAACCACAATATCCGGAGATAACTAGCCCATACGCAGAAAGACACAAATGCATAAACCTCACTGCACAAAGAGACAGTAGGACCAAATACCCAAAAAACCTCATGACATGGCACAAAATTTCACCAGTTCACCAGGTCAAATACGCATCATGTAATAAGCAAACTCTTCCGAAAAAACACATCAACTATTTCTACACTGAGTTCAAGTCGTACATAGTTCTTCGTCAGTGCCATCATGACCACAAGCACTACTCTATTCTGCTCACTTGAAGGACTTGCATAAAGCAAGGGCTGCCCTCACAGAGCTCAAGGTCATCCTCAATCATCGCATTGACGCTTTCCTTCTGGGCCTCATCGGAGATGTCAACCTTGGTCTCTACGAGGATGTCCTGGTCAACCAGAAGAAACAGAGTCGCTTGACAAGCATCTTTCCGAGAGCACACTTGCAGCACAGATCCATCCACAAGAGGAACCCGCCAACCTTGTTCAGTGCCACGTATGACACAGTGCTCTCTTTGTGGTACTTTTAGTCACAGAACCAAATAGAGTAACTGTCTATGACATACATGTCCCAGAAACCTGAAATGCAGATATCATATCTGAGTTCCAATTCATTTTAGGATCAAGGTTAGGAAACAAACAAAACTGGCTTTCCAAATTATTTAGTTTTACTGGTCGCAAGAGAAGGTTGAAAAATAGTAGACATGATTTTCTTATGCAAATGTAAGCTGAGATGATGTATATCCACCACATTCTAGTCTCCAGCACCAAAAAGGACATAGTGCCCACATTACAATCACATTTGGAAGAAAAAAATTACTGTCCTGATGCACCAAATAACATTTGTTAAGACGAGAGTAACTGAATGGGTTACAGAGGGCAATCTATAATTGGTTAAGGCAGGCTAAGTGCACAACTCGAGACTCACAGAGACAGCAACAGAATGTTAAGCGAGACACAAAGAAGTGATAATTACTCTTAGCTCAACGAATTTTATATATCAGTGGTTGATTTTATTGCAAGATTAAGATTTCCACGGATCAGGCTTCTAAACACTGAACACACATCACAGGAAGAAGTTGCAAGGCAACACTAAAATTTAGAGCAGAACAATTTTCTAGGACTAACATAATACTTTTTAATGACAACCTCATGGAACTAGTTGCCCTTTGTGTTTGAAACCAAGCCTTGGGTACAAGTATGCTCGCAAGAACACAACCATTAAAAGGTAAGCACTAAAACTTGGTGAGCTGTGAAAAGAGAAGTACCTGATCAGTTACTCAGATATTCAATAAGAGATTCTGTGAAAGAAGCTTCTCACCCTTCAAACGAGCAACCTCAGGAAGAAAAAAGAACAGTTACTAATTTAATAAAAGCAAAAGCAGACAAATTTAAATCAAAGGGTGTAGCAGAATACATACCATAGTGTCAAATAGCATTGCTCTCAGTAACAGCACCAACCGGAGTCTCAAGGACAGGAAAATGTAAAATTATTAGTTCCTGAATCACTATATTAAATATCTAAACTCATCGGTAAATTTAGTCGGTGTATGTACCTTTCTGAGTGGGTTCATCTTGATTAACTCAGTGCTTTTCTCTGAGACGCCCATCTCAAAGTTCACGGTCAGCTCAACCTTGACGCACAGTATCCTGCAGCAATAAAACTGTAAGGCATACAGCCGTAAAAGGACAAATTCATCCGAAAATCTAGAAAATAACAGGCATGTTATGTTCTGGAGACATGACATCCAGGATGCACGAACTGAATCTAGCAGAGACGGTAACACAGAGAGACCTACTTCACATCATAACAAGCTAACCCTCCAAATGACAATTCATTTTAGGATCAAGAATAGGAAACGAGCAAAACTGACTTTCCAAATTATTTAGCTTTACTGGTCACAAGAGAAGGCTAGAAATAATATACAGGATTTTCTTCTACAAATGTAAGCTAAGATGATGTATGTCCACCACATTCTAGTCTCCAGCAGTTACAAGGACAGAGTGGCTCAATTACAATCACATTTGGAAGAAAAATTTACTGTCCTGATGCATCAAATAACATTTGTTAAGAGAGGCTAACGGAAGGAGTTACAGGAGGAAGTATAGAATTGGTTAGGCAGGGTAACTGCACAACCCGAGACTCACAGAGACAGCAACAGAATGTTAAGCAGAGAGAAATATCAAAGAAGTGATAACTAGTGTTGTCTTAACGAATTTTAGCTATCAGTGGTTGATTTATTGCTAGATTAAGAATTCCATGGATCAGGCTTCTAAACATTCAACAAACATCACAGATAGAAGTTGCAAGACATCACTAACATGTAGAGCAGAAGGATTCTATAGGACTGACATAATACTTTTTATCAGCAGACCTCATGGAACTTGTTGCTCTTTGTGTTTGAAACCAAGCCTTAGGTACAAGAAGGCTTGCAAGAACACAACCATTAAAAGGAAAGCACTAAAACTTGCTGAGCCGTGAAAAAAGAAGTACCTGATCAATTGCCCACATATTCAATACGAGATTCTCTGAAAAGAAGCGTCTCACCCTTTGACCGAGCAACCTCAGGAGGAAAGAATAGTTACTAGTTTAATAGAAGTGCAAAAGAAGACAAATTTAAATCAAAGGGTGTAGCAGAATATATACCATAGCGTAAAATAGCATTGCTCTCAGTAATAGCACCATCTGGAGTCTCAAGGACAGGAAAATGGAAAAATTGTTAGTTCCTGAATCACTGTATTAAACATCTAAACTCATCAGTAAATTTAATCGGTGTAGGTACCTTTCTGAGTGGGTTCATCTTGATTAACTCAGTGGTTTTCTCTGAGACGCCCATCTCAAAGTTCTCGGTCAGCTCAACCTTGACGCCACAGTATCCTGCAGCAATAAAACCGTAAGGAATACAGCCATAACAGCAGAAATCCATCTGACAATCTAGAAATTACAGGCATGTTCATGTTCTGGAGACATGACATCCAGGATGCACAAACTGAAGCTAACAGAGACCTACTACAAATCATAACAAGCTAACCCTCCAAGTAACACAGGCTTCCACATCACTTGATCAAATGGACATCTATTTGTGGAAATCCGACAGACCTAAATAAGCAGCAATGAAATGTACGAAGAATGTGTCGACAGAAGCTGCTGGCTACCCCCAATCCAAATCTCACACCTGCATGAAAGCAAAACAAAACAAGGTTAGCCCATGTTCAGGAACACTACTGAACTAATAACCAAAGTATCCTGAGTCCTGAGACTCAACAAATGCCACGACGATGGTGATGTCGTCTGGCTTCCCACCGGTGCGAGCCTGCCCACACTTGCTGCTAGCAACGCTGAAAGGCGAGTCTTTTGTGGTGCTCAAAGACGAGTTGTAGGCCTGCAAGACCATGGCGCCGGCCATCTCTTGTGGCGTACAGCCGAGGGCCGTGCTAGACTGGACAATGCCCTCCAAGGTACAATCAAAGATATTATCGAACAACCCATCGGACGCCACCACCAGGACGTCACCCTCCTCCACGCTGATCTCCCCCACCGCTGCATCACTGATCTTGGTACCCCCATGGAGTGAGCTGAGCTGAAGAGGGCAATTGAAGTATTGCTGCTGCTGCTCGGACCGATGCACCATCTTGCCATCACGGAATACGGCCAAGCCGCTGTCGCCAACGTAGGCCCATCTGAGCGCCCGGCCGGCGAGCGACACGATGACGGCCGTGGACGCCCCCGGCATGCCCGTCGCGGCCGTCCGCTGGAAAGCCCGGTCGAGAACACTGCGTGGGCAGACCGGCCGGCCGAGCTCGGAGGCCGCCACCTCGGAGAAGGCGTTCGCCATGAGGCCGCGGGAGAAGGCAGCGGCGTCGACTCCCTTCTCGCGCCACCCCCCGACGCCGTCCGCCACGCCGATCACGCCACACGCGTCGTGGCGAAAGTGGCTGTCCTCGTCGTGGTCCGGCACGTAGCAGGCAGCCGAGACCATCCTCAGCGGCGCGAGCGGCGCCAAGGGCCGCGGGCGCGGCTGCAGCCGCTGCGCCACGTAGGCCGCGTAGCTCGCGACGTCCTCGCGATCCCCGGCGGCGGAGGGCGGTAGGGCTCCGAAATGGATGCGCACCGCGATCCCCAGCGCCTTGGGGGTCCGGCCGTAGAGCCCGTCGAGGATGCTCCGGACCTGCGGCGGCGCCTCCATGGTCGGGTCTTTCTCCGACGAGTCGGCGAGCGATCTACGAGGGCTAGGGTTTGCGGGATTTGGATTTCGAGGGCTAGGGTTTGCGGGACTCTTGGATTTGGATTTCGAGGGCTAGGGTTTGCGGGATTTGGAGGGAAATTAAGTCTGCGGGAAGGCCTGGCGCGCGGAAATTAGAGTAGACGCCAGGCTGGCAGTGGACTCCCGTCTTAGCTGGACGCGGCTTGCCTGCTCCCCTTCCGTGCTCCCCAGCATCCAACGATTCTCCTTGATTCTACCCTCCACGTTATTAAACGACCAAATCAAATACATAAATAGGTAAATACCAATTTCCTCGTAATATTAGGAAATAATAAAAACTGAGGGTAAATTTGAACGGAAATCGGCTCCTTCTGGCGGCAAAACATCTGAGAAGTACATGGGTATACGAGATCACGACTATAAACCATAACAAGGGGGGAAATGGAGGCCAACTCCATCAGGGGAAATCGGTAGCATTGGATTCCGGCAAGCTACGCCCTACACCTGGAAATCCTAGGAAAGCCCCAGCATTTTCCACGTCCATCTTGCCGCTCTCTCTAGGCACAAGCAGCAGAGGAAGACTAACAATATCTGATTGATGAATCCACTTATGACTTCTCCACAAGTTGGTCATGACAGATCAGAAACACCAAAAGTAAGAATACTTAGTTTTTTTTCATGATTTCCTTGCACAATATCTTTCACGAATCTCAGATCTCCACTTCAAGTTCACCCAGTTACCACAAATTTGGCAGCATCACTCTCCCCTGTATTAAAACATGAATAAGCATTAGGATTTTAATAGCTCCTAAGATAACCTACATGATTAACACATGATGTGCAGGAAACTGAAACTAGCAATGCAGCAGATCGTAGCAATAAAAGAGTACGAAAGGTTGGCATGAATTTTGTATCTAAAGAGGAAGCTTATTCTTTTTACAACCAGTATGCTGAAGTCACGGGTTTTAGCGTCCGAAGAGGGAGTAAGCATAAAGCGAAGTACTCCGAAATAATTCAAGAGAGGACATTCTGTTGTTCTCGCCAAGGTATGAACTAGTTGTAACATCATTGAAGTATTAATTTCAGATGCACTAAGACAATATTTTCAATTACTAGGATTCGTGTGGTGAAGATAAAAGAGAAGATACATTCAAGTATAGTAGGCCTGAATCACGATGTGGTTGTGATGCACGCATGAAGATAACCCTCAGGAACGGACTTTATTATGTGTATGAATTTGAGGAGAAACATAACCACATTCTTGCGACTGGCGACATGTCCCAATACTTGAGATCTCACATGAAAGTAACGGACGCACAAATGGCATCTGCGGAGGTCGCCAAGTCCGTGGGCATTTTAAATAAAGCAATTGTTGATCTTATGGCCAAACAAGCATGTGGACAGGCAAATCTTGGCTTTACACGCGAATATGTGAAAAAAATGTTTGTACACAAAGAGAACACTACAAGCAAATCAAGGTGACACTAGAGGAGTATTAGAATACATGGAGAAGAAGGTGGCAGAAGATGCCATGTTTTTCTATTCAATTCAAGTAGATGCTGATGATTTGATAAAAAATATTTTTTGGGCTGACTCAAAAATGGTCTTAGATTATGCCTTTTTTGGTGATGTTATATGCTTCGACACCACATACAGGAAACTAGATGATGGACGTCCATTTGGTTTGATTGTTGGGGTGAATAATCACAAGAAAACTATTGTGTTTGGTGCTGCACTTCTCTATGATGAAACGGCTGAAAGTTTCGGTTGGTTGTTTAGAACTTTGCTAAAAGCCATGTCTGGTAAACATCCACAGACAATTTTAACTGATGAAGATGTAGCAATGGCCAAAGCGATCAGGATAGTGTTACCTGATTCTCACCATAGACTTTTTGTGTGGCATATGAATCAAAATGCTTGCAAGCACCTTGCTGGAGTTGTTCCAAAATACAAGAAGTTCAATACTGATTTTCAACATTGTATC
Organism: Poa annua; assembly: GCA_026929855.1. Classification (NCBI taxonomy): domain Eukaryota; kingdom Viridiplantae; phylum Streptophyta; class Magnoliopsida; order Poales; family Poaceae; genus Poa; species Poa annua. The sequence continues at coordinate 90,005,432 of CM049430.1, forward strand.
TATGACATAGAGGAAGAAGATGAGTTTAATACTGATTTTCAACATTGTATCATTAACGCCAGGCTGGCAGTGGACTCCCGTCTGAACGGATAGACGTCGCCTAGAGGGGGGGTGAATAGGCGATTTAAAACTTTTTCGAGGAGCCGGAATATCCGGTCCAATAGTGACCCGGAAATTCCGAGTAGCCGGAATATCCGGTCCACGAATGACTCGGAAATTCCGGTATGCTTGATAAAGGCGGAATAAAACTAGAGGTTTACTTTAACAAGCATACAACCTAGATATATAAACTAGGCTCACCTATGTGCACCAACAACTTAAGCTAAGCAATACAAGTAACAAGATGATAGCAAGATATATGACTTCAAGCACGAAGGCTATCATAATGTAAAGTGCATAAGTAAAGAGCTCGGGTATAGAAATGACCGAGGCACGCGGAGACGAGGATGTATTCCCGAGTTCCACCCAAAGGTGTACGTCTCGTTTGGAGAGGTGTGCGCAACCACAACAGGTTAGCCGCAACGCCACAAAGGCTCACCTTCTTCTCCTGATGAACTCAACCACAAAAGGTTGCGAGTTCACCTTCCACTATTGATCTCCTTTGGGGCGGAGATCGAATCCCGTACAACTCTTGAGGCACACACCCACAACTTAATTTGGGGCTCCCAAGTCTTGAGGCACACACCCACAACTTAATTGGGGGCTCTCAAATGACCACAAAAGGTTTTGACCACAAAAGGTCTTGGCCACAAAAGGCCGGCCACAAAAGGCGTCTAGGGTCCAAAGACCCAAGAGTAACAAGCTCACAAGTAATACCACCACGAATCCTCGTGGAGGGCTCAAACCGATGCAAATGTCATGACAAGAGCACACGAAGTGTTCAAGTCCTTCACTCTCAAATTCCAACACAACAACAAATGTTTATGGGGGAATAAGAGAGGAAGAACAAAGAAACCACAAAGGAGTCAAATCCTTCACTCACAAATCCCACCAAAAGCAACTAATGCTTATGGGGGGAGAAGAGAGGAAGAACAAAGAAGAAGAACCACAAAGGAACTCCAAGAACTAGATCCACTAGGTTCCCCTCACTTAGAGGAGAGATTGATTGGTAGGATTGTAGATCTAGATCTCCTCTCAACTTTCCCTAAAGAATATGAAAGAATCAATGGAGGGATTGAGAGGAATCAAGCTTTCCAAGGTCAACAATGGAGTAGGAGAGAGAGGGAATTCGTGCTATCTTGGTTGGGGAAGGGAAGAAGAAGGGGAGGGGAATTTATACCCCCCCAGAAAATAGAACTGTTGCACCCAGAATTTAGACCGGAAATTCCGGCCGAAAGTGAAATTTCCGAGCTGAATTTCCGGTTCCAATCAGTGCCTCTTTTTCGAGAAAAACTGCGAGAATCGGATATTCCGATTCATTCAGAATCGGATATTCCGAGTGACTGAAAACTGACAGAAACAACAAAACCAAAACTGCAATATCTTTTCCATCCGGACTCCGTTTTCGATGATTTTTGGCTCGTTGGAATCGTTACAACGAGCTCTACTTGAATATGCATAGAAACATCATAGTCCATCATGTGAGGATAAAACCAAATGGGGAAAGGTTTAACTTTCCTAAAACATGTAAACCGGTAAAACCTCCAATATCAAAAACGTAACAAGATATTCATACGAAATCCGTTTTTGATGAACTAGAGCTTAGTATGGAGATAAACCAAGCTCTAAATCCTCACATGGATGAAAGCCAACAAGTTTTCCAAAGTAAGACCGTTTCCGATGAACAAGAGCTTGACATGGAGATGAACCAAGATCTAGTTCCTCACCACCATAAAAGCCAAATAAGAACCCAGAAATATGATATGCCAAGTATGCAAAGGTTTGAGTTCTCCACAACGATGCGATCATGTTACTAACTTGAGAGCCCCTCTTGATAGTACGCCTATCTATGCTATAGCCCTATCAAGATCATACATTTGCCTTGAGCATTCCACTTGAGTTAGATGATGACTATCTTGATCTCTTCAAGTGGGTCATCTTTCTTGATTGCGCGTCCAATCACTTGCTTGATGAAGACTTCTCCAAATACTCCCTCATGCTCACAATGGGAGAGTCTCGCTTAGCTTCATCTTCATGTATCCATTGCAAGCACCAAGCATAGGATCTTTTCGAGAAAGCTTCTCTTGGTCTTGCACAACTCATCTTTTCTTCACTAAGATGATGTCTTGAATCTTCAAGACATTCTTGCAATAAGCTTCACTCAACACATAAGCTTCAAGAGTCCAACACATGAACTCCACAATTCCATGGACATGATCTATAATGATATCTCAATGCAAACATTAGTCCATAGAGATTGTCATTCAATTACCAAAACCACACATGAGGGAAAATGCTCTTTCAATTTCCCCCATTTTGGTAATTGAGGACAATCTATTTTGAGAGGGTTTATAATATGGAATTTAACGAACAAGAATGGTTGCACTAACATCAAATACTACAAAGGTATGTGATGTTAGTCCATCCACATATATAGAGCAAACTCCCCCATAATTTATGCACATGTGTATGAACATGAATTCATTGCATATATTATCGACCATTACCGATGGTGGAGTTTCCACTATATATATAAAACCAAGCAACGAATGCAAAGGCAAGGAAGGCAAATAGGCAAATACTTAAGAAGATACCAAAGTAGATACCAAAGAAAAAAGCCAATTCCATACAACCCTCCAAAACTTCTCACCCATTGGCAATGATTGCCGAAATGGGTGAAAGGCTTTGGAAAGGTAACATAATAAGATCTCCTTCATGATTTATGCATTTCTCGTGATATGAGTGAAATCAAATGCACTTATCCAATGTGAAAGGATGAAGGGGATCAAACTATATTGAGGATCCAAAAATTGCACAAGAAAGATACCAATTGAAATCCACTGTAAGGATACCAATTGCAAAGGGGGAAAGCATTCGCAAAGAAGCAATCAATCAAGGGATCCAAAAACCAATTGAGCACAAGAAGATGTTATGATAAGATCAACCAAGTGTTCTAAAATTCAAGAGGGAACTCCCCAAGGTACATGCACAATGAAAAGATTTGTATTTCAATATGGAGTGCATAACATGGAATCCTCACTCCCTTCTAGATAATTTTGAACACAAAAAGGTGCAAGATTGAATAGTTAAGAAAATAAGTATACCTTGCAACAAACAAATGTTGAGCAAAAAAAAAGAGAAGTGGAAAATAACGACTTGCTCAACCGGGAAGAGATGGGTGTGACATGGAAATACAATTTAGGAGACTAAACAAGGATGAGCCTAAGCAACACCATAGTCTTTCAAATTATGAGGCACATAGTGCATATCATGTATTTCGCATAGAGGCACACCAAATAGGATACATCAAATAGGGTCACAAGCTTATTAAGAGGCAATGTGAAACCAAAAGAAAAACAAAGCTTGTGCCTTTTATAGATCACCAAAGAATCAAGAAAGTAATAAAAGGTGATCACTAAAGATTTTGAATATCAATTAAATATGTAACTACCCTCGTGTGTATAAGTTTCTAAGTGGACACTAAGTCCACAAAGAAACATGCACACACAATGTAGGTACAAGGTAAAGCACATGATATCCAAGAGGAAGTCATAAATACACCGATAATATTTTTGCTTAAAAGCAAAGCACATAGCTCAAATTATTCTTAGAGGGTATATATGAACTTCCAACACCAAGTTCTCAAAGCATCACAAATACCCACATAGGATAAGTGATAGTTGGGATACTTCGAGACACAAAACAAATATCACATAAGGCAAATGATTTATGAGAATTCATCAATATTGCATATGAGATACTTTGAAATGAATTTGCTAGATTAACATATTGGGGATCCGAGAATCATGAAAATGATTATATATATTCCCCTTGATGTTTAATCATCCCGGCTAACTCACATTTGCAATTAAGATGTTTTGAAAGAAACTTTGCAAAAACCAAATCAAATGCAACTTAGTGAAACTCATGCCAAAGAACAACCTACACAAGGTTGAGAGCAAGAAGAATGTGCATGAGTTAGATACTTGTTACCGAGATAGCATTGACGGTGTAGAAGATGAGAGTTCACAATCATCCAAGTTTGACTCCAAGAAGCACATGGTGAAGACATCTTCTTTAAAAAGAGGCAAGCTTCCAATGCATCTCCCATGTACCTAAAAAATCAAGTACACAATGGTACCCAAACTAATTGGGTCCAAGGTAGTTAGACCAACTACAATACATAGGACAAACTCCACATAAATATGTGCATATTGATATGAAATAGAATTTCATGCACATCTTAGCCATTTAGGATTTGACGGAGTTTATCCTATATATTGGATCAACGAAAGTAAACATGCCATAAGATATACATATAGTAAATATGCATGCACAAAACTTTCAAGAACCAAACGAGATACAATTTGGACAAAACACCAATTAAATCAAAAAGCTACACAAAAGTGTGGCAAGAGAAAGATTTGTCCTCATTGTATCAAATACTCAAACCAACACATGGTTGGAGAAACCAATTTGAAAAGATATCAAATGAAAACAAGGTCAAGGCTAAACCAATGAGCATAAGAAATAAAACAAACAAACATGCTCGAAGGTTTCATCTCATCCAAGAAGGTACACTAAGAACCGTGGGATGAGATAGCCAACTCCACAAAGAGGAGTAAGTTTACAACAAATAAACGAAGCCCTCTACACTTTTCATGAAGGCACAAAGTACCAAGACGAAAAATGTTTGTCTTTCAAAGAGACATGTCATCGGGATCAAAAACCAATTGAAGACAACTAATGTTCAATAACATATAGGGTTGCTCCCACAAGAGTAGTGCATTACTTATGATCTTGTATATGAATACAAAATGCACACAAATGAGATCATTGAAGGGGATCGTGTGCAGAAAACAATAATTTTCCTAGCAACGATATCCTTAAACTAGCCAAGATCTATTCTATGCTGATATAGTAGTACGAACGGAGATCGGAATACATACCCTTGTAGACCGAAAGCGGGGATTACGTTCCCGCACAAACGTTGTCGATGAAGACCGACGTAGCCGACCTCAAGGTCGTGTAGAGGAAGCAGGCCTCCGAGTACCGCTAGCGCAGCACCTCGCAGGGAGTCGCACACGTACGGTGGAGACGACGCCTCCGAAGCTCCAGTCCAGGACGAGCAGCGGAAGACTTGGACCGGAACACCAGCAGCGCGGCGGCGGGCTATGGTGGAGGAGATCCCCGACTCCTCTTGCTCGGCGCGGCTCCGACTTGGGAACCACGAGATCGAGAGAGAAATCAGGAATTAATTGGTGAATTAAAAGGCTGGGGGTGCCCCTTCTTATATAGGCTCCCAAGGGGAGCCAACCTTGCCAGCCAGGCCATGTGGGACTATTCCCACATGGCTGGTTCGGCCAAGGGGTGCGCCGGCCACCCTGGTGGGCCCCTTGTGGCCCACCTAGGCCGGCCCCAGGCTCCCACCGAATTCCCCAAGGGGTTTCCCCCCCTCTTGGGCCTTCTTTCATCCGGAAGGCCCATTTAGGGAAATCTGCCTTAATAAATTCGAAAATAAATATATAAAATCATATTTGCATATTAATAACAGTAATTAATATCAAACATAATATATAAAATATTTCCTAGCTCCGAAAACTCTTTCGGCGCTGCCCGATCTCCATCGGACCTCTCTCGGGACTGTCCCGGTGATCTCCTTCCTTTCCGGTTGTCTTGTCGAAACCCCTTAAGTGTGTTACCCTAGCGGTTCGATATAATATCAGGTATGATCAAGACTCCTCAATGATCAACGACTAACTCGTAGGCCTGGACCCCCTGAATTAATCCCTGAGATATAACGAATGACTTTCATCTATCAAACCTGAACGTGAAGTCTTAGACCTTTTGCCATAGCGATACTTAGCACGTCCGAGTGTCGTTCCATAGATATCTCCATACCTAATCCCGACCTCGTTACCGACGATGCCATCTTCTACTCGTTTATGATCTCATGTCTCCGTGACCTAGTCACATGCTTGCAAGCTCATTAGACATGATCTCACCGAGTGGGCCCGAGAGTATCTATCCTGCTACGCGGACTGGCAAATCCCGCTCTTGACCCCTCGTCTCAATACTCCTTTCCAATACCCAAAAGTATCACCGTTATTGTCATACTAAATAAGATACGACGTTTGGTGCAATCAAAGTATCTTCGGGGAATATCGATAAGAGTTGATCTCACGGTCAAAGGTGTAATGACTATGTTCTCCAAAACTGGGTATGTCCATCACATCACTCTCCAGCGATATGACTCTCATTGCCGACCGGCGCCATGCCCCATGACCGGGAAACCTCGATCATCAATCGCGCAACGAAACTAGTCTTAGTAGAGGCTACTAGGGACCTGGTTGTTTACGTATCACACCCGCATTAATGTTTCCGCTTAATACGGTTCTAGCATGACACAAAAACCTATTATGAACAAACGAGATATGATAAAGAATACACTTTATTAATTGCCTCTAGGGCATATCTCCTTCAGTCTCCCACTTGCACTAGAGTACAAATTAATCTAGATTACAACTTGGTAAAAGCCTAACACCCATAGCTAACTGGTGTTGTTCATGCTTATCAAGCGGAAGAGGCTTCGTCAGCGGATCTTCCACATTCAGATCCGTATGCACTTTGCAAATCTTCACATCGCCTTCCTGTACGTATTGACGTATCACGTGGAAGCGTCGGAGAATGTGTTTGGCGGTGGAGTGAGTCCTTGGCTCCTTGGCGTTCGCAATGGCACCCGTATTGTCGCAGAAGAGGACCACGGGGTCTTGCACGCTCGGGAACACTCCAAGTTCGATGACGAACTTCCTCAGCCACACAGCTTCATTCGCGGCCTCGCAGGCAGCAATGTACTCCGACTCCATTGTAGATTGTGCGACTATGGGTTGCTTCCCACTTCTCCAGCACACGGCGCCCCCATTCACCTTGAACACGTAACCTGTCTGTGACTTACAGTCATCGGGGTCTGAGCAGAAACTTGCATCTACGTAACCCATTACGCCAAGTTCCTCATCGCAGACACCATACACAAGGAACATTTCCTTTGTCTTATTGAGATACTTAAGAATGCTCTTAACAGCTATCCAATGCGGCATTCCAGGATTACTCTGGAACCGGCTTGTCAAACTTAGAGCTAATGCCACATCTGGTCTAGTACTCAACATTGCATACATGATCGATCCTATGGCTGAAGCATAAGGATGTTTCGTCATTTCGGCCTTACCCAGTTCCGTCACCGGACACTGCGCCTTACGCAATACCTTATTCTTGATAACCGGCAGAGAACCCTTCTTTGCCTTCTCCATATGAAAACGCTTCAATATTTTATCAAGATAAGTACTCTGACTTAGTGCTAATAGGCGCCTTGATCTATCACGGTAGATCTTTATGCCTAAAACATACGCAGCTTCTCCTAAGTCCTTCATGGAAAACTTACTGTTTAAATATTCCTTCACGCTATTCAGAAGTTCCACATCATTCCCTATTAGCAATATGTCGTCAACATACAGTGCTAAGAACACAACTGAGCTCCCACTCATTTTCTTATAAATACAGGTCTCTTCCACATTTTGGATAAATCCAAAACCTTTGATTACCTCATCAAAGCGAAGATTCCAGCTCCGAGATGCCTGCTTCAATCCATAGATGGATCGCTGAAGCTTGCACACCTTGTTAGCACTTCCTGGATCGACAAAACCTTCCGGCTGTACCATGTACAACTCTTCCTCAATGTTTCCATTTAGGAAGGCCGTTTTGACGTCCATCTGCCAGATTTCATAATCATAGTAGGCAGCTACCGCTAACAAAATCCGAATAGACTTAAGCATCGCTACCGGTGAAAAAGTTTCATCGTAGTCAATTCCATGAACTTGTCGGAAACCCTTTGCGACAAGCCGAGCTTTATAGACGGTCACATTACCATCAGCATCAGTCTTCTTCTTAAAGATCCACTTATTCTCGACGGCCTTGCGCCCTTCGGGAATATCCACCAAGGTCCACACTTGGTTATCATACATGGATCCTATTTCGGATTTCATGGCTCCAAGCCATTTCTCGGACTCTAGACTCTCCATCGCCTCCTTGTAGTTCGTAGGTTCGTCTTGCTCGACTAGCATGACGGTGCAAACCATATTGCTATACCATTCTGGTGCGATCCGAGATCTACCAGACCTACGAGGTAGACCATCTTCCTCGACAGTTTCTCCCACTCCTTCCACGGAGGACGTTTCCGGAATTGCTTCCGTTGCACCACTCGGAATCTCGAGTTCAGGATCAACGATTTAATCGAGGTCTACCTTCCTCCCACTTACTCCTTTCGCGAGAAATTCCTTCTCTAGAAAGGCACCGGTCTTCGCGACAAAAGTTTTGCCCTCAGCTTGGTTGTAAAAGGTGTACCCAACGGTTTCCCGCGGATATCCTACAAAGACGACTTTCTCCGACTTCGGTTCGAGTTTGTCGGGCTGTAGTTTCTTAACGTACGCCTCACAACCCCAAACCTTCAGAAACGATATCTTAGGCTTATGGCCATACCATAATTCATACGGCGTCGTTTCAACGGACTTGGACGGAGCCCTATTTAAAATGAATGCGGCTGTTTCTAACGCATAACCCCAGAAGGACACTGGTAGATCGGTAAGAGACATCATAGATCGGACACTATCCAGTAGAGTACGATTACGTCGCTCGGACACACCGTTACGCTGCGGAGTTCCGGCGGGCGTAAGTTGGGGCACTATGCCACAACTCTTCAGATGTGTGCCAAACTCAAAACTCAAGTACTCTCCACCGCGATCGGACCGGAGATGCTTGATTTTTCTATTAAGCTGATTCTCAACTTCACTCTGGAATTCTTTGAACTTTTCAAACGTTTCAGACTTGTGTTTCATCAAGTAGATATAACCGTATCTACTCAAGTCATCAGTGAAGGTGACGAAGTAACGATAACCATTGCGTGTCGAAACGCTCATTGGTCCACATATGTCTGTATGTATGATCCCCAACAAATCCGACGCCCGTTCAACGAAACCTTTGAACGGTGTCCTGGTCATTTTGCCCATGAGGCATGGTTCACATGTATCGAGGGATCCGAAATCCAACGAGTCCAAGAGTCCATCGGAGTGGAGTCGCTTCATGCGTTTTATACCAATATGACCAAGACGGCAATGCCACAAAAACATGGCGGTATCGTCACTACACTTAATTCGTTTGGCTTCTATGTTATGGATGTGAGTACTACGATCGAGATTCAACAAGAATAAACCGTTATTCTCGGGAGCATCAACATAAAAGATATCATTCATATAAATAGCACAATTGCTTGACACTGATTTAAATGAATAACCGTCTTGTAACAGGCAAGACCCACTTATAATGTTTACACTCAAGGATGGCACAAAATAACACTTATTTAAAACCAAGACTAATCCCGATGGTAGATGCAGAGGGAGCGTGCCGACAGCCACCACGTCGACTCTCGATCCGTTGCCGACGCGCATTGTCACCTCATCCTTCGCCAGCCGCCTTCTATTCCGTAACTCCTCCTGAGAGTTACATATATGAGCAACAGAACCAGTATCAAATACCCACGTGTTGCTCCGGGCGGATGTAAGGTACACATCTATAACATGTATATCAAATATACCTTTCTATTTGTCGACCGTCTTGCCAGACTTCCTATCCTCCAGATACTTGGGGCAGTTGCGCTTCCAGTGACCTTCCCCTTGCAGTAGAAACACTCCACGCTAGCTCTGGGACCAGATTTGTTAGTCCTGGACTTGGCAGCCGACTTGGCCTCCCTCCGGGACTTCCAGCTCTGCTTTCCCTTGCCACCGGACTTCTTGAAATCAACGGTCTTGTTGACCATCAACAGCGTGTGCTCCTTCTTAATCTTTACCTCAGCAGTCTTGAGCATCACGAACACTTCACCCAGGGACTTAGCCATGCCCTGCATGTTGTAGTTCATGACGAAGCCTTTGTAGCTTGGCGGCAACGATTGCAACACCCTGTCAATCGCCAGCTCATCGGGAATCTTGCACTCCAGAGCATTCAGGCGTTGAACGTAGCCAGACATCTTGACTACATGCTCGCTCACACTGCTATGCTCTTCCATCTTGGCTGAGAAGAAAAGCTCAGAAGCCTCATATCTCTCAGCCTTAGCCTGCGGCGCAAAGACAGCCTTAAGATCCGAGATGATCTCAAAGGCGCTCATCTTCTCAAAGCGCTTCTGCAGGTCGGCTTCCATGGCGTAGAGCATGCCACTCTGGACAAAGGCAGAATCCTCCGATCGGGTCTGGAAGACCTTCTTCTCATCCTCAGAGGCTTCATCTGCAGGAGGGTCACCTATGGCGGCCTCAATGACGTAGGCCACCCTATGGGGAGTGAGGAGGATCCTCAGGTTGCGGAACCAGGCCATGAAGTTTGACCCATTGGTCTTAAGCTTTTCTTTCTCAAGGAACAGACCTAGGTTAAACGAGGGGCGAGACATCTACAATGGAATTTGCAACAACATAAGACTTTGTTCACAATAATTTTGAGTTACAGTATTTTAGAAAATAACTGACATAACTCCCACTCAAACGAACATCCCTCCTGGTCGTTTAAGCGATTACACGACCCACATCCATTGCACCACCCCTCATCATCAAAGCCGGCGGCACAACTTCAAGAGTAGACAAAATCGTCCGTCACACCAATTTTGTGACTCGTGCTCGGCCTTTCGGCCTTCCTGTTCCGAGGCCATACTTCTGAGTATGCTAGGCTCGCCACCAAAGACCTCCACGCTGACGCTTGTGCAACATGGCTTACACCCACCGTATGCGAACGAAGATATGTCTGACACCCGATCATCACGGCCTGCCCCATAACGTAGAACTTTATTGGTGGTGCGCGTTGGAGGGAGAACACTAGTGGTATTTTGAAGGGATCATCTTATTCAACTACCGCCGTGTAACACACAATCACACACAAAATAAGATGCACACAAAACATCAAATGTAATGCAATATGATATAGTCCATCGCGCCATTGTCTTCTTGGCGCCCACAGTTTATAAACAATTTAATAAACCTACCTTGACCATATCACATAGCCCCTGCAAAATAAAGTTAGACGCTTCTACTTTATCTTTTGCATATTTTACGTGGCTTGGGGCTTTCGTAAATAGAACCGCTTCATACCTACGAATCTTATGACCACAACAACGATCCAATAATTGCATGTTTAAGCATCCCTTTCGGGCCCTCCATTGAAAATGCGAAGACCAACTAAAGAGAGAGAAACTGTCACCCGCCAGCCACAGATACGGTACAAGCCGTATGTCAGTAGTGGAACCAGTCTCGCGTAAGCGTACGCGTAAAGTCGGTCCGGGCCGCTTGATCAACTCAATGCCGCTGGAATTTGCAAGTGCACGCTAGAGGGTAGCAAATAACAGGAACGGTGCCCCCGTGCAGAGCACGGGTTCTAACAGCGTACAGCTATATCTTACGATAGATCGGCTCTGATACCACTGAAGGGGATCGTGTGCAGAAAACAATAATTTTCCTAGCAACGATATCCTTAAACTAGCCAAGATCTATTCTATGCAGATATAGTAGTACGAACGGAGATCGGAATACATACCCTTGTAGACCGAAAGCGGGGATTACGTTCCCGCACAAACGTTGTCGATGAAGACCGACGTAGCCGACCTCAAGGTCGTGTAGAGGAAGCAGGCCTCCGAGTACCGCTAGCGCAGCACCTCGCAGGGAGTCGCACACGTACGGTGGAGACGACGCCTCCGAAGCTCCAGTCCAGGACGAGCAGCGGAAGACTTGGACCGGAACACCAGCAGCGCGGCGGCGGGCTATGGTGGAGGAGATCCCCGACTCCTCTTGCTCGGCGCGGCTCCGACTTGGGAACCACGAGATCGAGAGAGAAATCAGGAATTAATTGGTGAATTAAAAGGCTGGGGGTGCCCCTTCTTATATAGGCTCCCAAGGGGAGCCAACCTTGCCAGCCAGGCCATGTGGGACTATTCCCACATGGCTGGTTCGGCCAAGGGGTGCGCCGGCCACCCTGGTGGGCCCCTTGTGGCCCACCTAGGCCGGCCCCAGGCTCCCACCGAATTCCCCAAGGGGTTTCCCCCCCTCTTGGGCCTTCTTTCGTCCGGAAGGCCCATTTAGGGAAATCTGCCTTAATAAATTCGAAAATAAATATATAAAATCATATTTGCATATTAATAACAGTAATTAATATCAAACATAATATATAAAATATTTCCTAGCTCCGAAAACTCTTTCGGCGCTGCCCGATCTCCATCGGACCTCTCTCGGGACTGTCCCGGTGATCTCCTTCCTTTCCGGTTGTCTTGTCGAAACCCCTTAAGTGTGTTACCCTAGCGGTTCGATATAATATCAGGTATGATCAAGACTCCTCAATGATCAACGACTAACTCGTAGGCCTGGACCCCCTGAATTAATCCCTGAGATATAACGAATGACTTTCATCTATCAAACTTGAACGTGAAGTCTTAGACCTTTTGCCATAGCGATACTTAGCACGTCCGAGTGTCGTTCCATAGATATCTCCATACCTAATCCCGACCTCGTTACCGACGATGCCATCTTCTACTCGTTCATGATCTCATGTCTCCGTGACCTAGTCACATGCTTGCAAACTCATTAGACATGATCTCACCGAGTGGGCCCGAGAGTAGCTATCCTGCTACGCGGACTGGCAAATCCCGCTCTTGACCCCTCGTCTCAATACTCCTTTCCAATACCCAAAAGTATCACCGTTATTGTCATACTAAATAAGATACGACGTTTGGTGCAATCAAAGTATCTTCGGGGAATATCGATAAGAGTTGATCTCACGGTCAAAGGTGTAATGACTATGTTCTCCAAAACTGGGTATGTCCATCACATCACTCTCCAGCGATATGACTCTCATTGCCGACCGGCGCCATGCCCCATGACCGGGAAACCTCGATCATCAATCGCGCAACGAAACTAGTCTTAGTAGAGGCTACTAGGGACCTGGTTGTTTACGTATCACACCCGCATTAATGTTTCCGCTTAATACGGTTCTAGCATGACACAAAAACCTATTATGAACAAACGAGATATGATAAAGAATACACGTTATTAATTGCCTCTAGGGCATATCTCCTTCAATCATCACTCACCATATACATTGTTAAATCATTAGTCATGTTCAAGAAGAGCAATAAGATACCAAACCAATTTTAAAGAGTAGTGTTCTAAAGAGTATAGATTAGCTTCCCCATGATTAGTGCATTTTTAAGATCTTGTATGTAAATACAAAATGCACACAAGTGGGATCATTACCCTCCATATATCTTTTTGAACGCAAAGTTCAAGAAAATCAATAAGACCCGATAACAATTAAAAGGATGATGTTCTACTCAATGTAGGATAGCTCCCCCACTAATAGTGCATTACTTAGAATTAAGTCTTCGAATGTAAATGCACAACAATGGGATCCTTGCTTTTCCTAACTCAAGAAAGTTTAACACAAATTATGAGTAGATCAACAAAAGGATCCAAATGAAGCAAAGAAGACAAAAGGATGGTTAAAGCAAAACAAACTTGGCGAGAGAATAAGAAAATTTAAGAACAATAGCCAATGTGAATATGATCAATAAATTTACCACAAATATAATTATCACTTGTCAAAGACAATGATTGTAGAGAGATATTTCTCGGTGGTACATGACATGCATATATTCGAGATCATGTTCACAAAACATAAGCATGTGGCAAAGGATAAGAATTGAAAAACATCCTTATATAGAGATTCTTGATGACTTCACATATTCAATGATCATTCTTAAGCATCAAGAAACTCTCTCACAAACAAGATACCAAAAGATGGGAGAAGAAAATGCATTTAAGCAAATATGGAACTTGTTTGAGTACCATGCCACCTAGGAACAAGATAATCAACAATATCAACTCTAGGTGACACTACCTCTCATGTTCACATTTTCTAGGTTTGTAATATGCACATAGCTTATTACTCCCCCATAATGTGATAATCCATTCTTTTTTAACAAGAGGCAAAAGAAATCCAAGAGATAATTAATGGACATTAGAATTTGAATTTCTCATGAGTAAGATATACCACAAAGAGAGTAGATAACATTGATATATCATCACTAAGTGGTAGTCCTCATGAATACACATTTTAGGATAGTGTGTTACCAAAAAGCACATCACTCCCCCAAAATGGGATAGTCCATTAATATCCCTAAAAGAGCCAATTAAGATAAAAGCAAATAGGCAAGAGGCTCAAAACATACATGGTGTGCAAACCAACATACACAAGCTTGATTACTCAACATAAGTAAGTAGAGTGCACAACACATATAAACACTTGTAAGGTACAAAACCAAACACATGCAAGGGTGCAAGTAACTTTCAATGAGTACATATGGATTAAATACAAGTTACCGCAAGGAGGAGCATTGGATATATGCTAAGACAATATAATCCAATTGACTTGACTTGAGAATATGATTGATGAAGATCCCTTAATTCTTCATGATGTAGTCAAGTCTCCAATGTCCTCCGCTTACACCTATTGATCAAGTTTTAGCTTGTTGGTCCCCTACCAAGTTGGGTCCTAAGAGGTTAGTCACAATAGGCTTGGCAACCCAAATGGTTCTTTTCTTGACACCACTTTGAGTACCAATAACTTTGGCAAACACATTGCCAACCTTATCCTTCCGAAGAGAATGGACATTATCAATAGTAGAAGGGTTGGATAAGGTACCTTGAGAGCAAGAAGAAGCAAAGTGATACTTCCCACGACATTTGTAGCAAAGTCGGCTTTTACCTTTCTTTTTGGGAAGGGAAGGTTCTTCAACTCGGGAAGCTTGAGTTGGGACTTGAGGTCGCTTCCCTTGTTGCTTCTCACTAAGAGGCTTCTTATTCAAAGGGCAAGATCTAACATGGTGCCCTTCAACCTTGCACTTGAAGCACACAATCTTGGCCGAATCAATAACATGTTCTTGGCCCTTCTTCTTGATGAACTTGTGCTTCTTCTTGACATTGGACTTGTTCTTGTTATTGGGGTTGAATCCAAGTCCACTCTTGTCATGAGGAAGTTGTTGCACTCTCAACATGTTGTCGAGGGTGGACTTCCCTTCATGACACTTCTTCAAGTCTTTCTTCAAAGAATTGACTTGTGCCTTGAGCTCTTTGAGTTCCTCTACACGGTTAGTTTCAACACAAATACTAGAGGAAGTAGATGCTACATTGTTAGAGCAACAAGGCAAGGAATGTAATTCATCACAAGATTTAGCAATGGTATATGATGTAGAATTACTAGTACTAGCACATTGCAATAAAGCATTAGTAGTATAGTTTGTGCTAGTGTTCACAAGAGGCTCACAAGATTTTACCTTCGTAGTGACCGCCTCATGAGCTAACTTTAGCTTAGCATGGGATGCTAGGAGATCCTCATTAGAGCTAAAAAGATTTTCATGAGTTTCTTCCAACTTCCCATACTTATTAGTTAGCAAATCAAGTTGAGCTCTTAGCTCAACATTCTCCTTCAAAATAGATGCTTCACACAAAGTGGAGTTAGTAGCACAAGCATCATTATCATTAGAAGTGGAAGGAGACAACATGACAAGCTCATTGTTTAACTTAGCAATTTCTTTACTAAGCACATTACATTTAGCAATAGCATGGTCATGTTCTTTAGTGAGTTTAGCAATTACTTCATTGTTTAACTCCTCACTAGATTCCAATCTCTCCTCGAGAGCAACCCGAGTTTCTTGCTCTTCCTCAAGAGCATTCTCAAGATTGTGGACCTCACCCGCGGAATCACGAGCAAGACCCCACCCTTCATGACAACGGGTCTCCATAGCCTCAAAGGTCTCCTTAAGCTCATAAAGTGTAGTCATGATTTCTAAGAAGTTCTCATGAGCATTTTTATTATTTAAGAGAGCATGAGAGACAATATCAAACTTCTCCTTAATTAGATCATCATCATCATTATCATCATGAGATATATTGGAGTGCACGGTAGGAGATACCTTATACTCCTTAGCCATTAGGCAAATGTGAGTAGTGGATGAAGACGATGAAGAGACACTTGAAGCACCTTGGAGGTCCAAGTCTTGTTCCAACAATTGTTGGGATTCCTCTACATTGTTAGCCAAACAAGTACTAGAGGAAATAGACACATTTTGATTATGGCAACAAGACAAGGAAAGCATATCATCATGAGATTTAGTTAAGCAACTACTACATGATATGCAAGGACTATCAACACTAGCATGTATGACATTTGGAGTGCTAGAGATGTTTAAGTCCAAAGATAGAGCATTGCAATAAGATGAGTGTGAAGTATATTCAATAGTAGATTCACCATCAAGAATGCAATTTCTATCACCACTCACCATATCATTACCTTGTGGCAAACCACATGTCGGTGAAGTGGAAGAAGACGTGAGCTCATCACGACCGGATGTGGAAGGAGGACAATCATCCTTGGAAATGTTGGACACCTCATATATATCTTG
This sequence comes from Poa annua, assembly GCA_026929855.1. Taxonomy (NCBI): domain Eukaryota; kingdom Viridiplantae; phylum Streptophyta; class Magnoliopsida; order Poales; family Poaceae; genus Poa; species Poa annua. The sequence continues at coordinate 90,022,065 of CM049430.1, forward strand.
AAGCTTTGTCCATAATTCATGAGCGCTCTGAAAAGGCATGATTGACGCAAGGACTACATCGCTCAAAGCACATATAAGACCATTAGATGCTAGAGTATCGAGATAAGAATTTTTCTCATCCTCTAAAGATAATTCTTGTGAATCCTTTGGAGGAGAAAAACCCATATCTACAATACTCTCTAAATTTGAACCCATGTCTCGAAAAAGATTAAGCATGCGAATTCTCCAAACATCATAATTTGTGCCATCGAATATATAAGTGGGACTGTGCACTAGATCTCTAAACCACATCTTTATCTCTAGGCGGTTAGTCCTAATAATGAGATAACCTTGCTCTGATACCAATTGAACGGATAGACATCGCCTAGAGGGGGGGTTGAATAGGCGATTTAAAACTTTTTCGACGAGCCGGAATATCCGGTCCAATAGTGACACGGAAATTCCGAGTAGCCGGAATATCCGGTCCACGAATGTCTCGGAAATTCCGGTATGCTTGATAAAGGCGGAATAAAACTAGAGGTTTACTTTAACAAGCATACAACCTAGATATATATACTAGGCTCACCTATGTGCACCAACAACTTAAGCTAAGCAATACAAGTAACAAGATGATAGCAAGATATATGACTTCAAGCACGAAGGCTATCACAATGTAAAGTGCATAAGTAAAGAGCTCGGGTATAGAAATGACCGAGGCACGCGGAGACGAGGATGTATTCCCGAGTTCCACCCAAAGGTGTACGTCTCGTTTGGAGAGGTGTGCGCAACCACAACAGGTTAGCCGCAACGCCACAAAGGCTCACCTTCTTCTCCTGATGAACTCAACCACAAAAGGTTGCGAGTTCACCTTACACTATTGATCTCCTTTGGGGCGGAGATCGAATCCCGTACAACTCTTGAGGCACACACCCACAACTTAATTGGGGGCTGCCAAGTCTTGAGGCACACACCCACAACTTAATTAGGGGCTCTCAAGTGACCACAAAAGGTCTTGACCACAAAAGGTCTTGGCCACAAAAGGCCGGCCACAAAAGGCGTCTAGGGTCCAAAGACCCAAGAGTAACAAGCTCACAAGTAATACCACCACGAATCCTCGTGGAGGGCTCAAACCGATGCAAATGCAATGGCAAGAGCACACGAAGTGCTCAAGTCCTTCACTCTCAAATTCCAACACAACAACAAATGTTTATGGGGGAATAAGAGAGGAAGAACAAAGGAAACCACAAAGGAGTCAAATCCTTCACTCCCAAATCCCACCAAAAGCAACTAATGCTTATGGGGGGAGAAGAGAGGAAGAACAAAGAAGAAGAACCACAAAGGAACTCCAAGAACTAGATCCACTAGGTTCCGCTCACTTAGAGGAGAGATTGATTGGTAGGATTGTAGATCTAGATCTCCTCTCAACTTTCCCTAAAGAATATGAAAGAATCAATGTAGGGATTGAGAGGAATCAAGCTTTCCAAGGTCAACAATGGAGTAGGAGAGAGAGGGAATTCGTGCTACCTTGGTTGGGCAAGGGAAGAAGAAGGGGAGGGGTATTTATACCCCCCTAGAAAATAGAACCGTTGCACCCAGAATTTAGACCGGAAATTCCGGCCAAAAGTGAAATTTCCGAGATGAATTTCCGGTTCCAATCAGTGCCTCTTTTTCGAGAAAAACTGCGATAATCGGATATTCCGATTCATTCAGAATCGGATATTCCGAGTGACTGAAAACTGACAGAAACAACAAAACCAAAACTGCAATATCTTTTCTATCCGGACTCCGTTTTCGATGATTTTTGGCTCGTTGGAACCGTTACAACGAGCTCTACTTGAATATGCATAGAAACATCATAGTCCATAATGTGAGGATAAAACCAAATGGGGAAAGGTTTAACTTTCCTAAAACATGTAAACCGGTAAAACCTCCAATATCAAAAACGTAACAAGATATTCATACGAAATCCGTTTTTGATGAACTAGAGCTTAGTATGGAGATAAACCAAGCTCTAAATCCTCACATGGATGAAAGCCAACAAGTTTTCCAAAGTAAGACCGTTTCCGATGAACAAGAGCTTGACATGGAGATGAACCAAGATCTAGTTCCTCACCACCATAAAAGCCAAATAAGAACCCAGAAATATGATATGCCAAGTATGCAAAGGTTTGAGTTCTCCACAACGATGCGATCAAGTTACTAACTTGAGAGCCCCTCTTGATATTACGCCTATCTATGCTATAGCCCTATCAAGATCATACCTTTTCCTTGAGCATTCCACTTGAGTTAGATGATGACTATCTTGATCTCTTCAAGTGGGTCATCTTTCTTGATTGCGCGTCCAATCACTTGCTTGATGAAGACTTCTCCAAATACTCCCCCATGCTCACAATGGGAGAGTCTCGCTTAGCTTCATCTTCATGTATCCATTGCAAGCACCAAGCATAGGATCTTTTTGAGAAAGCTTCTCTTGGTCTTGCACAACTCATCTTTTCTTCACTAAGATGATGTCTTGAATCTTCAAGACATTCTTGCAATAAGCTTCACTCAACACATAAGCTTCAAGAGTCCAACACATGAACTCCACAATTCCATGGACATGATCTATAATGATATCTCAATGCAAACATTAGTCCATAGAGATTGTCATTCAATTACCAAAACCACACATGAGGGAAAATGCTCTTTCACCGTCTTAGTTGGTGTTCTAATTAACATGAAAACTGACAGTGGGACCCACCTGTCAGTCTAATAAAAAATTAAAAATAGAATAATAAATAAAATTTGAGAACGTAAAAAAATGAATACATATATATATACCCCTCCACCTGTATTGACCGAGATGCCATGGACGAGGAGGGAGGCCACTATCTTACTCTCTCATCTTCCACCTCCTTCCCCACGCCCGACATCCACCTAGGCTCGACGCGTGCCCTCTGCCAAAGTGATCATGCAGAAAATCGCCAGTTTTATTGGTGATCATTTGGGTAGCTTTGACAGTTGTCACACGTCACTGGCCATTCATGCTTGTAGCAGTTTCTTAGCTGAGGGCTTTAGGCAGATGAGATGAGGTTATTGTAAATTGACCCTTTCAAAACATGATATTATTAGCAAATGATGATGATTTGTTCAGATGAGAGATATCTGAGCACTTGTTCAGCTTGTCCTTTCATGATGTAGACCCTGAAATCCAGTATCTTAATGTTGATAATTCTTGCAGTACATGTGACCTAGTGCTATTCGAGGGGGTGGACTGCCTTGTTTTGATGAATTTAATCCTTCGCTGTTATAAACATGTGGGCAAGTTCAGAAGTTTGAAACATTTGGACAGTGTCAGAACATTCGGATCTCAATTCTCAACATGAATCTGAATAGCTTTGAAGATGATGTGTTGTGAGAAAGAAGGATTACATTACTGAGTGTGAGTGGCTGCTGTATTCTGCAACATACCAAAAAAGTAACAACAACAATATCAGGATTCAAGTAAATAACGGGTTCCATACGTACAATACCCAGATGCATAAAACTCGTCAACTCATAACAAGACAGCGGCAACAGACACTGCTCCGCTCACTTGGAGCACTTGGCATCATCATAAATCTAACTTTTGCCATAATCTCGCTTATACGTGTTAGCATCGTCAACCGGTGGCCGCGGTGTCGTGTTGTGCTCCTGATGTTGTCCGCCCTCGCTCCTACGCCCCGCTCGACCACCACCATGTCCATGCCATTTTAGGTTGATGGATGATTATTCTTAGCAAATGTTGCTTCACTATCAAGTACTCCCTCCGTTTCATATTAGATGACTCTATTTTATTAAAAAGTGGATGTATCTAGACTTATAGCATATCTAGATACATCCACTTTTGTCCAAATAGAAGTCATCTAATTTGGAACGGAGTGAGTAGAAGTCATGCACACTTTGTTAAATTTAGACTAGCTAGATAATTTTAGTCACGAAAAAATAATTAATAATAATAATTTAGTTTATACTCTGCAAAATTCTTCTCCATCCGGTCCACAATAAGTGTCGGTGTCGGAACGTAGCTCTAAAATTGTGCTTACTAAGTTCAATTTTCTTGACACTCAATTTGGACATGAGGCACAAATCAATACCATAAATACATATAAATTATATATATATTATGTGTTGCATTAACACTACTACCTCTGATCCTAAAAAACTGACGTAGGATATGATTTACGTACATACAAAGTTGTGAAGACCTCGCAACACTTAATTGGGATCGGCGGGAGTAGTTGTAAATCAGGCTTTCATTACAAAAATATTGTTTAATATTTTTCATTGATATTTTGTTCAAAGAAAAAGACAACCATCAATATTTAATAACATTGTCAGTTATGCGATTACACTATGCCGTCAAACAGAGACTATATTTATAATACTTTAACACTATAAATATAAAGTCTACAAAAAGTATTAAATTTTAGTTCAAATCTTCTCTATCTAAATAGGAGAAGCCCACTACCTAATTTTCCTGCATTCTCCTTGAGCCACGTCATCCCGTAAACCTCCTCGTGGAAACACTTCCTGCTACCTCTTATATTTTCCGTTCGGTAGTGTTCTGGACAGGTAGACCAACCGTGCAACCCAACCTAAGGCCACATCCACATACAGCTCATAACTCCAGCCATTGGATGCTACGGAATAATATGCTGAGAGAAAGCAGCTGAACAGTCCTCGCCATTCACAGCTGACTCTTCATTAGCGCCTCCATTTAATCTCCACGACAGCACCCATAAATGTTCCGTTCCTCCCATGAATTTCGCAAGAAACAGCTCTACAGAAAATAAAATGACAGAGGCATTTGAGAAGTTCATGTACGTAGTATTTTTCCCATTTAAACTATCTCCTTCCGTTAACCCTCGCTGCTCATTTTCTCGCACTATACACCAGATCACCAGATCGGTACCACCTCTTTGCTAGCCTCCCTAGCGATAATGTGTTCATCAATTAGGAAGTGATTCCCCGCTGCAGCCATGGCTGAAAGGAAGGTCAATCAGGATTCAGGAGACTAGAAATCGGGTGCCTGATCAGTACCATCTCCTATAAGCTATTTGTTTTGCTTTCTTTTTGTCCAACTAGGTAAATATGGCTCAGGATACTGACTGTAATGTCCCAGTCGCCGGCTTCTGTGGAGGTGGCGGTAGTAGAAATAGAGGTGCATCTACCAGCGGAAAATTACTTTTCTGCATTATTTTCTCTTCTCACTGAATATCGTTTGCTCGGCCCAGGTTTGTATAATTTATTTTGTATCCATATTTGCTGCAGCAGCTACTCTGTCGCTGAATTTTTTGGTCATTGGAATGACTTCTTACAAAATTTGGTTTGGCTACATAGTTTTGTATGATTTGTTTTGTAAGAAACTAATTCCATATTTGCTGCAGCAGCTACACATTTGCTAGATCTCTTGGTTATTGGAATGAGTGGGAGATTCTCGACAGAATAGCTTTCTAATTGTACTGACCTGGGAGATTCTCGAGAGAATGGCTTTCTGGTCATACTTCTGATAATCTAACATTCTCTTGCATATGTTGGATGTTTATCTCTTGCATCTACTGGATGTTTAGAACCAATCACCACCAATAACTATAAGAGAGTCTTGTGTGCTCTTTCAATTTCAGAAGTTACGTGATGTAAGTGAAGGGGTTACGGGGGCAGAAAACAATAATTTTCTAGCGAGCGAAACCCTAACTAGTCAGGATCTATCTATCTAGTACATGCGATAACGGTGGCGGAACGGGTTACATTACCTCCATGTAGACCGATAGCGGGGATTACGCTCCCGCACAAGCGTTGACGATGAAGTCGTACGTAGACGACCTCGAGGTCGCGGAGAACTTGCCGCGATGTCGGAGTCGATGACGCCGGGGTGTCGACGATGATCTGCGTCGACGGGCGTCGGGCGGAAGAAGGCAGAGCGACAGCACCGGGGCTGGCGCGCCGGCAGCAGAGGGGGGTGGCGCGGCGGCTGTAGGGGGCGAGACGACGTCGCCCAAGCTCCTCAATAGAGTAGCCTCCGAGCACTCGCAAACATACGGAGCCTAGCGACAACTCCCGGTCATTCAGATCCAGCTGAAATCGCAGGAGTAGATCTTATCTGGAATCCCGCAGAGCAACGGCGCTCTGCGGTATGGCTTAGGTGGAGAGAGACCCTCTTCCTCAGCTCGGCGCGGCTCCAACTTGGGAACCACGGGATCGAGAGAGAAATTGGGAATTAACTGAATTTCCTATGAATTAAATCAATTAATATGCCTTGCTATATAAAGGGGGAAGGGGTGTGCCAACCCCCTTGGCTCCCCCATGTGGGACTAAAGGTTGGGGGGGGTGGTGCGCACCACCATGGGCCGGCCGAACCCCCATGGGGCCCACCCTCCCTTGTGGGGTGCGGCTCCCCCCTCTTGGGCCCTCTTAGGGCCCATTTAGGTGGGAGCCCCCTTTTTCCTTTATTTAATTAATATTAAATTAATATAAAAATCCCATTAATTCATAATTAATATATTTATATATAATTCAATATCCCATGACTCCGAAACTATTTCGGAACCACCCGAACAACTTTCGGACATTCTCGGAACCCTTCCATAGCTCCCCGGAACTCCTTCCGGACCACCGGAACTCTTTCCGGATCATTTCTCTCTCTCCAATAAAAACCTATAAAATTCCAGAACCTATCTCCTAGCGTCGCTAAGACCTTAAGTTTGTTACGCTACGGTTCGGGAACACTCCAGACATGGTCGAGACACTCCGCTCACCAATGATCGTCAGGGATACCTGGAAATATATGACAACCCCTGTGCATTCCACGAATATCGTCGTTGAACCATAAGTATGATATTCATTCCCTTTGTCTCTGCGATACTACCTTGTCCGAGATATGATCGTAGACACACCGATGCCTTTGCTGTATCTCGTTACCGACGAAGGTTATTAACTCGTCTGCGATATTACATCTCCATGACCTAGTCATAAGCTGCAGCTATATAGATGCAATATCACCGAGTGGGCCCAGAGTATCTTTCCATTACAAGAATGAACAAATCCCGCTCTTGATCCTTACGTCTCGATGCTCTTTCGGAATACCCAAGATGGACACCGTTATTGTCATGCTATATAAGACACAACGTTTGATCCTCTCAAAGCACTCCTACGAAGCAACAATAAGTACGGTCTCACGGTCTAAGGAATAAGTTATCATACTCTTATCTATTGCAAATGACAAACATCGTAATACGATCTTATTGCAATACTTTGCGTATGTCCACCACCTTATTCAACTAACAAGATGACCCCATTGTCAACCGACGTCATTGTCCTTGATCGGGAATCTCGATCAACTGTTGCCCAATGGACTAGCTCATATAGAGGCTTGCTAGGGACCTGGTTGTCTATGTATCACACGTGTATTAACAATTCCGATTAATACAGTTATAGCATAAGACACAAACCTATTATAAACGTATGAGATAACGCAATAAATACTACTTATTTATTTGCCTCTAGGGCATATCTCCTTCAGTCTCCCACTTGCACTAGAGTACAAATAAACTAGCTGCATTTTACTTTATCAGAATCCCTTATCAAATAAGAATCATTTGATAATGCTTGCTCGTGGAAAAGTGTTACTGCACAATCCACGATTGTACATGCTTTTGCGATTCACTGGCATCAACTTGTTTGATATCACCATGTTGTCTAACAACATTTCTGCAAATACCGTAACTAAGTGAGACTTCTGCTTCCCAGCGCTTACTCTGATTATACTAACCAGATAACTGCCCTGAAAAACACACTCAGCCATGCAGAGCCCCTTGTAACAATTACAAACTCGCGATATCTACATACTTTCACACCAATGTAGAAAACTTGACATTCAAATGTCAATCCCTCAACTAACGTACTTCTACTTCCAGTAAATTCCAAAATTTACTTTCATAACTGTTCTTTATTCCAAGAACATCGGTTATATTCATCGAGCAGATAATATGGTTTCTGTATGATGTCTAATATTACATGTCATACAACCATTGCTTTCACGCATCATTACTCTTAATGATCAATTGGATTCCAAAGGACCATCCTTTTGATTCTATTCTGACTTCTCAGATATAATCCAACATAACTCGACTAACTATTTAAAATTCCCGTTCTATTTCAAAATAGACACCAACTTTTAAATAGTTTCACAACTTCATCCTATTCTATTGGTACAGTTTCACAATGTGTTAGCTACACAAGATGAATTCGACTCCCACTCAAATTATGTCTCCACAAATTTGATAACACGAGCTCCCACTCAAAAACATGTTATCCACATATTTGAGTTCCCAAGCTCCCACTCAAAAATATGTTCTTCACATATTTCTCCTGAGTGAACCAACCATGACTCCCACTTAAATCGACATCTTGGTTAAACCAAAATCATTGATCTACTATCAATTCGAATTTAATACAAACTACAGTATTACATTAATACAAATCCCTCAGACTTCAAGCATGTCTACATAAATGTAGTCAACAAATTTGATCTTGTCCAAGACACATTTCTCGACAAGACATGCTACCGCGTCTTTCTTATAGTCACATTTCTCATATAACACCTTATATGACGATTAAACAATCTTATTCCTCTAATAAGAATTGCAGCAACAATTACTCTCTTAATCCTTTCAAATGCAACTTTGGATTTCTAGGCTCAAAAAGCCTTTGTTCGTATTCCGATATTTTCTCAACTTTCTTTGTATTCATAAAGTGCACCTGATCTGTCAACAAGATCTGAAATACTTAATACAGTGCTGTGACCTGACAACAATATTAAATATAACAACACTTCATTTAGAAGTTTCTTTCATGAAAATATTATGATCTTTATGAAGAGGATTGCAAGCAGAAAACAATTTTCTAGTCTCCCTCACTCTTAATCACTAAACTTTCATTAGCAGACATATACTCTTTGGAACATCTTCCAACATAAGTCTGACACTTTATTCCAAACTTCTAATTTCAATCCATAAACCGTAATTCGAAAATTCATATTTTCCTCGGAATTACATAGACAACAAACTGAGTTTTGTTTCTATTTGGTTTTGGAATAGACTCTCATCCTATGTGAGTAATCTACAAAGAACTATTCATGTATACTCCGAATTATCGTATAATCATATACACGTCGACACTACTGTCGATCTCACGAATTCTCGTTGAGAAAAATATCTATTTTTTAAAGTGGACATCGACTATAATGTTTCGAACATATTAGGAGATTCTAAGACAGATTCTGACAGACCACACTTTATTTAAAATAGAGCATGATTATAATTCCCCACATATCACCATATATGATATTATAATATTGTGAAACGAATTTCCACAAGTCTTTTGTGTTGAAACCATAATTCAAAAATATTGTCCTTTTGATCGAATTTTGTGAATACAACATTCACTAATCTTTCTTCTGAAAAACCCCATTTGATCTATTATCAAATTAATTTCAGACTCCATAATTTATCGGGCAAATACTCCTATTTACCAAAATCATAGAGGAATTCGGATCAAGCAAAAACACCATTGATTAATCATTAAAAATGACTCTCAATCAATTTCCTCTAGTATTGCAACTTCAATACTGCATTTCAAACTTAATCAATTTTGGCACTCGAAATACTTAAATGGACCAAAAATTATCCATTACTTCTTTGACTGCCTTTATGACTAAATTCGATGGTGTTTGTTCTTTGGACACATAATTTTATCATTCCCGCTATTATAAATGTATATCATACGCATAATGTAATTGAGATGTGATGCAAATTACTCATAACATGAAACAACTGCTTTGTTCCATAACATAAAACAACTGATGTGTTCTATATGAATAATTATGTCTTGTAACATTCAAGACACCAAACTAGATCACATTCTCACTATTACAAAAATGTCTTATAAAAAACTATTGATGATAACTAATATGATACCTCGAGGGCGTGAGCACTACTGGCCATGAACATGCCATCACTCGTGCACTGTCACGTCACCCTTCGCCACATACTTGTGATAATCAGGGACTGTTTCACAAACAGAACAATTATCAAACACTTTTCATCAAGTATGAGAAGAATACATTTATATCTTCGTATATCAAATATACCCATAGCGTCGAAGAACTCTTCTTCGATGAATCAACTTTTAGAGATTTGAACTTGTTCACGAACGTGAAGAAGCTCACCGTGTCTCTATAGCATATTCTCGCACATGCTATTCACAGCTAGGAGGTAAAACGCAATCTCTATTGCACTGGAGTTCGCTATCTAGAAATCGTAGATATTCGTAAGCCTGAAGTAGATGTCACACAACTTCTTCAACTGAGTCTCCAGACAGGTATGCTCCCCATGTGAATGGTCCGGAACTTTCTAAGCTGTCTGAACTTCTCAAGACTCAATTCATTTTGAAGTGACCTTTGATCGCATCAATCACAACATATGGCTCCAGGTGTTGAATACAACTTTCAACTCTGGTGCTAGGCATACGTTCATGACGACCTTCACTTCCATGAAAATATCATGATGCTTACGGAACTCATCATCTTTCTCCTTGCTATCAGAATCATCTGGTCTAATTCCTAACTAATGTTCTAGCACATAAAGGATGTTTGTTGTGTTTGGAGAATGTTTCTAAAATCAATGCACCAGCTGACGAAGTTGGACCCGTCGGCTTCCAAGGTAGAATCCGAGCCCTTGAAGAAGTAACCGAAGCGTAGTTCCGTAGTCTCCAGATGTGATCGCAAAAGAGGTAAGATAAGTTTATAATATATAGGTGAGTTTTAGTTCTATAATCTCATTATCAAAAACACACCACACCAAGATTATTATCCCTAAAAATAATAATGGCGATTACACGACCCTCATCCACCACACTACCCCCGATCATCACGGCCGGCAGCACAGCTTCAAAGGTGGACATAACATGTCGATCACAACAACTCTGTGACTCGTGCTCGATCTTTCGATCTTCCCGTGTTCCGAGGCCATACCTCTGAGTATGCTAGGCTCGCCAATCAAACCTCGAAGACCTGCGCGTGCAACATGGCTTACACCCACTGTATGCGAACGACGAGATGTGTGACACCCGATCATCACGGCCTGCCTCATAACGTAGAACTTTCTTGGTGGTGCGCAACGAGGGAGAACACAATTTTGGTATTTGTTAGGGATCATCCTATCTATGATGCTACCGTTGTATATCTAGCATATAAGCAATCAATAGGATGCACACACAACAGCACACAATAATGATGCAATGAAGTGCGATGTGACATGGTCGATGCGCCTGGACCTTCATGGCGCCATGTGCCTGGCCCCCTGGCGCCCCGGCATGGCTCCGAGTCTACAAAGCCCTCCATTGCCTCCGACGGTACGAGTAATATCAAAACTTACCGTAACCATGCCACATAAAATAACGCCTCTGCAAAACAAAGTTAGACGCCTCTAGCTTTATTTAGTTTTGCAAGTTTTACGTGGCATATAGGCTTATTCGTAAGAGAATCGCTTCCCTACCTACGAACTTTGTACCACAACGTCGATCGTATAATTGCATGTTTAAGCATCCCTTTCGGGCCCTCCATTGAAAATGCTTTGCCGACTAGAGAGAGAGAAACAGACACCCGCCAGCCACAGATACGGTGCAAGCCGTATGTCAGTAGTGGAACCAGTCTCGCGTAAGCGTACGCGTAAAGTCGGTCCGGGCCGCTTCATCAACTCAATACCGAAGGCATCGCAAGTGCACGCTAGAGGGTAGCAAATATAAGAAAGACGCCCTCATTCAACATGAGTTCTAACCGTACCAGCAGTACTACGCATAGATCGGCTCTGATACCACTGAAGGGGTTACGGGGGCAGAAAACAATAATTTTCTAGCGAGCGAAACCCTAACTAGCCAGGATCTATCTATCTAGTACATGCGATACCGGTGGCGGAACGGGTTACATTACCTCCATGTAGACCGATAGCGGGGATTACGCTCCCGCACAAGCGTTGACGATGAAGTCGTACGTAGCCGACCTCGAGGTCGCGGAGAACTTGCCGCGATGTCGGAGTCGATGACGCCGGGGTGTCGACGATGATCTGCGTCGACGGGCGTCGGGCGGAAGAAGGCAGAGCGCCAGCACCGGGGCTGGCGCGCCGGCAGCAGAGGGGGGTGGCGCGGCGGCTGTAGGGGCGAGACGACGTCGCCCAAGCTCCTCAATAGAGTAGCCTCCGAGCACTCACAAACATACGGAGCCTAGCGACAACTCCCGGTCATTCAGATCCAGCTGAAATCGCAGGAGTAGATCTTATCTGGAATCCCGCAGAGCAACGACGCTCTGCGGTATGGCTTAGGTGGAGAGAGACCCTCTTCCTCAGCTCGGCGCGGCTCCAACTTGGGAACCACGGGATCGAGAGAGAAATTGGGAATTAACTGAATTTCCAATGAATTAAATCAATTAATATGCCTTGCTATATAAAGGGGGAAGGGGTGTGCCAACCCCCTTGGCTCCCCCATGTGGGACTAAAGGTTGGGGGGGTGGTGCGCACCACCATGGGCCGGCCGAACCCCCATGGGCCCCACCCTCCCTTGTGGGGTGCGGCTCCCCCCTCTTGGGCCCTCTTAGGGCCCATTTAGGTGGGAGCCCCCTTTTTCCTTTATTTAATTAATATTAAATTAATATAAAAATCCCATTAATTCATAATTAATATATTTATATATAATTCAATATCCCATGACTCCGAAACTATTTCGGAACCACCCGAACAACTTTCGTACATTCTCGGAACCCTTCCATAGCTCCCCGGAACTCCTTCCGGACCACCGGAACTCTTTCCGGATCATTTCTCTCTCTCCAATAAAAACCTATAAAATTCCAGAACCTATCTCCTAGCGTCGCTAAGACCTTAAGTTTGTTACGCTACGGTTCGGGAACACTCCAGACATGGTCGAGACACTCCGCTCACCAATGATCGTCAGGGATACCTGGAAATATATGACGACCCCTGTGCATTCCATGAATATCGTCGTTGAACCATAAGTATGATATTCATTCCCTTTGTCTCTGCGATACTACCTTGTCCGAGATATGATCGTAGACACACCGATGCCTTTGCTGTATCTCGTTACCGACGAAGGTTATTAACTCGTCTGCGATATTACATCTCCATGACCTAGTCATAAGCTGCAGCTATATAGATGCAATATCACCGAGTGGGCCCAGAGTATCTTTCCATTACAAGAATGAACAAATCCCGCTCTTGATCCTTACGTCTCGATGCTCTTTCGGAATACCTAAGATGGACACCGTTATTGTCATGCTATATAAGACACAACGTTTGATGCTCTCAAAGCACTCCTACGAAGCAACAATAAGTACGGTCTCACGGTCTAAGGAATAAGTTATCATACTCTTATCTATTGCAAATGACAAACATCGTAATACGATCTTATTGCAATACTTTGCGTATGTCCACCACCTTATTCAACTAACAAGATGACCCCATTGTCAACCGACGTCATTGTCCTTGATCGGGAATCTCGATCAACTGTTGCCCAATGGACTAGCTCATATAGAGGCTTGCTAGGGACCTGGTTGTCTATGTATCACACGTGTATTAACAATTCCGATTAATACAGTTATAGCATAATACACAAACCTATTATAAACTTATGAGATAACGCAATAAATACTACTTATTTATTTGCCTCTAGGGCATATCTCCTTCAGTAAGTATTCATTCTCACTTTATCAGGTTAATACAACTACACATCCCTTTTCTGAAGTTATTGTTGATGTATGATTCTCTGACTTGAACATTGTTGCACTATTTGACAACTCTGTTATAGATTTCCATTCATGTTTGATATTTCTCATTTATCCGAAATAATACTTTTTCCAGAGAGGAAGAGTGGATTCATTTCATAGCTCTGGTTTTATTATGTGTGAAGAAAATAAGATGGGAAAGAGTAGTGTATTTTCAAGTGCTTGCAGGTGCAACTACGATTTCACTATTCATGTTCAGGCCTGAATATGGAGAGCATGTCATCAAATACTATAGATGAGTATCTCGACCAACTTCTTAAGCTGATAGGAGAAAATGGCTTCCGGTAGAAAATTGAACTACCAAATATCCGAAGTCGACAAAACATCTTTCTTTTATATTAGAGATTTCGACTGATATTACATAATTTAAAGAGGATCAACGTGAAATGCTCCTCCTGATGTGTTAATGGTATATGCATTGGCTTCATCTGATGAGATAAAGTTGCCTTTATTTGTTTGGTAATGCATATATTGGTGATCATGTACTCATGTTTTAGATACCCTCAATGTATCAATACTAAATATTTATGGATGTAGTTCCCTTTATCTGGTTTTTACCTATATCTAACTATAGTTATAGAAAAACTATGAAGGAACAAATATTATTTTTATGGATTACCATTCTTATTAACCTTTCATCACAATGCACATCTTTTCATGGTTATTTTGCCAAATTTTCCGCAGCAACGCGCGGGATATCATCTAGTTGTATTGAATGCCACAAGCCCAAATTTGGCCCTGCCTCCACACCACAGTGGTGTCGCTGATTTTGGTAAATCCGTTGAGGGCTGAATTGAAATAGGCAATTAAAATAATGATGTTGCAAAACCTGCTCCTTTTAGGGGTCGGTCACCCTTAGTTGGCTAGTCTGATCAATGACTATTGTATTTTTTAGTTTGCCAAATAAATATTTTTTATAGAATACTAAAGTATTCTATAAAAAATATTTGTAAAAAAAAGAAAGGAATAGATAATAAAATTGCAAAAAAGACCATCCTGGTGCACATGCTATGGGTCTTATTGTTTGTTGGGAAAGCAAGGAAGACTAGCTTTGGCGTGGTGCAACAACAAGTACCAGCTTAACGTGGGGAGGCGGCGATTCACTATCATTCCACGTCTTCGACTTCTATTAGTTTCTTTTATTCTTTAATGCAATAGCTATAGTTTGATATAAGAATCCATTTCTCAAAGAAATGGAAACCGAGGAATAAGCATCGGCTAACTCTGTGCCAGCAGCCGCGGCCACCCACAGAATTTAAAGAGCCTAAAGGGGCATGGGGCATATATTCTGCTGAACGTCGTTCTTGCCAATATAATAATTCTAAAAAAATGCAGAATTTTTTATTTCATAATAATTTCTATTTCATTCTAAAAAAGAATAAAGAACCAATTCGGGGAGCTGGGCAGAAGGAAAAGAGGCTCCTAGCTAAAGTTGTCTCGCCCTGCTTCAAAACTACATACGAACCCTTGAATAAATAAAAATTGAGAAGTATGAAATGTGGGCATCATAACAAAAAAAGAAAAAGACCGAACTAGTAAGACCACGGCGCACACGGCGAAAGGGAGGGAGAGAGAGAGCAAAAGCAATTGTATCCCGATCATGATTTCCCTACCCTCACTCAGGGGGGAAGTAAAGGTCCTTCCCCCTTTGGAAGGCTGTGGGCGAGGAGGGATTCGAACCCCCGACGAATAACTCTCTTATAAAGTTCATTAATGTCCGAAGCACCCCCATCCCCTAAAGTGGTAAAGAAGGAGGCTCTTCTTTGTCTCATTAGGACCTCCACTCTTCGACTCGAGCTTTCGCTTCTGCTTTTCTCTTGTTTTTATTTATTAGCTTTTAGGATCCATCCCCCAAAGGAACCGGACATGAGAATTTATCATCATCCGGCTCGCCAAATCTTTTTTCTGAAGGAGATATGCCCTAGAGGCAAATAAATAATTAGTATTTATTGCGTTATCTCATAAGTTTATAATAGGTTTGTGTATTATGCTATAACTGTATTAATCGGAATTGTTAATACACGTGTGATACATAGACAACCAGGTCCCTAGCAAGCCTCTATATGAGCTAGTCCATTGGGCAACAGTTGATCGAGATTCCCGATCAAGGACAATGACGTCGGTTGACAATGGGGTCATCTTGTTAGTTGAATAAGGTGGTGGACATACGCAAAGTATTGCAATAAGATCGTATTACGATGTTTGTCATTTGCAATAGATAAGAGTATGATAGCTTATTCCTTAGACCGTGAGACCGTACTTATTGTTGCTTCGTAGGAGTGCTTTGAGAGCATCAAACGTTGTGTCTTATATAGCATGACAATAACGGTGTCCATCTTGGGTATTCCGAAAGAGCATCGAGACGTAAGGATCAAGAGAGGGATTTGTTCATTCTTGTAATGGAAAGATACTCTGGGCCCACTCGGTGATATTGCATCTATATAGCTGCAGCTTATGACTAGGTCATGGAGATGTAATATCGCAGACGAGTTAATAACCTTCGTCGGTAACGAGATACAGCAAAGGCATCGGTGTGTCTACGATCATATCTCGGACAAGGTAGTATCGCAGAGACAAAGGGAATGAATATCATACTTATGGTTCAACGACGATATTCGTGGAATGCACAGGGGTCGTCATATATTTCGAGGTATCCCTGACGATCATTGGTGAGCGGAGTGTCTCGACCATGTCTGGAGTGTTCCCGAACCGTAGCGTAACAAACTTAAGGTCTTAGCGACGCTAGGAGATAGGTTCTGGAATTTTATAAGTTTTTGTTGGAGAGAGAGAAATGATCCGGAAAGAGTTCCGGTGGTCCGGAAGGAGTTCTGGAGAGGTCTGGAATGGTTCCAGGAATGTCCGAGAGTTGTTCGGGTGGTCCGAAAGAGTTTTCGGAGTCACGGGATATTAAATTATATATAAATATATTAATTATGAATTAATGGGATTTTTATATTAATTTAATATTAATTAAATAAAGGGAAAAAGGGGGCTCCCACCTAGATGGGCCCTAAGAGGGCCCAAGAGGGGGGGCCGCACCTCAAAGGGGGGTGGGCCCCATAGGCTGGTTCGGCCAGCCCATGTGGGGGCCGAACCCCCCCTCCCATGTCCTTTGTTTAGTCCCACATGGGGGAGCCAAGGGGTTTGCACACCCCCTTCCCCCTTTATATAGCAAGGCATATTAATTGATTTAATTCACAGGAAATTCAATTAATTCCCAATTTCTCTCTCGATCTCGTGGTTCCCAAGTTGGAGCCGCGCCGAGCTGAGGAAGGGGGTCTCTCTCCACCTAAGCCATACCGCAGAGCGCCGTTGCTCTGCGGGATTCCAGATAAGATCTACTCCTGCGATTTCAGCTGGATCTGAATGACCGGGAGTTGTCGCTAGGCTCCGTATGTTTGCGAGTGCTCGGAGGCTACTCTATTGAGGAGCTTTGGGCGACGTCGTCTCGCCCCTGCAGCCGCCGCGCCTCCCCCCCTCTGCTGCCGGCGCACCAGCCCTGGTGCTGGCGCTCTGCCTTCTTCCGCCCGACGCCCGTCGACGCAGATCATCGTCGACACCCCGACGTCATCGACTCCGACATCGCGGCAAGTTCTCCGCGACCTCGAGGTCGGCTACGTACGACTTCATCGTCAACGCTTGTGCGGGGGCGTAATCCCCGCTATCGGTCTACATGGAGGTAATGTAACCCGTTCCGCCACCGTTATCGCATGTACTAGATAGATAGATCCTGGCTAGTTAGGGTTTCGATCGCTAGAAAATTATTGTTTTCTGCACCGTAACCCCTTCAGTGGTATCAGAGCCGATCTATGCGTAGAACTGCTGGTACGGTTAGAACTCATGTTGAATGAGGGCGTCTTTCTTATATTTGCTACCCTCTAGCGTGCACTTGCGATGCCTTCGGTATTGAGTTGATGAAGCGGCCCGGACCGACTTAACGCGTACGCTTACGCGAGACTGGTTCCACTACTGACATACGGCTTGCACCGTATCTGTGGCTGGCGGGTGTCTGTTTCTCTCTCTCTAGTCGGCAAAGCATTTTCAATGGAGGGCCCGAAAGGGATGCTTAAACATGCAATTATACGATCGACGTTGTGGTACAAAGTTCGTAGGTAGGGAAGCGGTTCTCCTACGAATAAGCCTATATGCCACGTAAAACTTGCAAAACTAGATAAAGCTAGAGGCGTCTAACTTTGTTTTGCAGAGGCGTTATTTTATGTGACATGGTTACGGTAAGTTTTGATATTACTCGTACTGTCGGAGGCAATGGAGGGCTCTGTAGACTCAGAGCCATGCCGGGGCGCCGGGGGCCAGGCACATGGCACCATGAAGGTCCAGGCGTATCGAGCATGTCACATCGCACTTCATTGCATCATTATTGTGTGTTGTTGTGTGTGCATCCTATTGATTGCTTATATGCTAGATATACAACGGTAGCATCATAAATAGGATGATCCCTAACAAATACCAAAATTGTGTTCTCCCTCGTTGCGCACCACCAAGAAAGTTCTACGTTATGAGGCAGGCCGTGATGATCGGGTGTCACACATCTCGTCGTTCGCATAAAGTGGGTGTAAGCCATGTTGCACGCGCAGGTCTTCGAGGTTTGATTGGCTAGCCTAACATACTCAGAGGTATGGCCTCGGAACACGGGAAGATCGAAAGATCGAGCACGAGTCATAGAGTTGTTATGATCGACATTTTATGTCCACCTTTGAAGCCGTGCTGCCGGCCGTGATGATCGGGGGTAGTGTGGTGGATGAGGGTCGTGTAATCGCCATTATTATTTTAGGGATAATAATCTTGGTGAGGTGTGTTTTTGATAATGAGATTATAAAACTAAAACTCACCTATATATATTATAAACTTATCTTACCTCTTTTGCGATCACATCTGAAGACTGCGGAACTACGCTTCGGTTACTTCTTCAAGAGCTCGGATTCTACCTTGGAAGCCGACGGGTCCAACTTCATCAGCTGGTGCATTAGTTTTAGAAACATTCTCCAAACACAACAAACATCCTATATGTGCTAGAACATTAGTTAGGAGTTAGACCAGATGATTCTGATAGCAAGGAGCAAGATGATGAGTTCCGTAAGCATCATGACATGTTCATGGAAATGACGATCGTCATGAGCGTATGCCTAGCACCTGAGTTGAAAGTTGTATTCAACACATGGAGCCATATGCCGTGATTGATACGATCAGAGTTCACTTCAAAGATGAATTTAGTCTTGAGCAGTTCAGACAGCTTAGAAAGTTCCGGACCATTCACATGGGGAGCATACCTGTCTGGAGACTCAGTTGAAGAAGTTGTGTGACATCTACTTCAGGCTTACGAATATCTACGATTTCTAGATAGCGAACTCCAGTGCAATAGAGATTGCGTTTTACCTCCTAGCTGTGAATAGCATGTGCGTGAATATGCTATAGAGACACGGTGAGCTCCTTCACGTTCGTGAACAAGTTCAAATCTCTAAAAGTTGATTCATCGAAGAAGAGTTCTTCGACGCTATGATGAAAAGTGTTTGATAATTGTTCTGTTTGTGAAACAGTCCCTGATTATCACAAGTATGTGGCGAAGGGTGACGTGACAGTGCACAAGTGATGGCAAGTTAATGGCCAGTAGTGCTCACGCCCTCGAGATATCATATTAGTTATCATCAATAAATTTTTATAAGACATTTTGTAATAGTGAGAGTGTGATCTAGTTTGGTGTCTTGAATGTTGCAAGACATAATTATTCATATAGAACACATCAGTTGTTTTGTGTTACGAAGCAAAGCAGTTGTTTCATATTATGAGTAATTTGCATCACATCTCAATTACATTATACGTATGATATACATTTATAGCGGGAATGATAAAATTATGTGTCCAAAGAACAAGCACCATCGAATTTAGTCATAAAGGCAGTGAAAGAAGTAATGGATAATTTTTTGGTCCATTTAAGTATTTCAAGTGCCAAAATTGATTAAGTTTGAAATGCAGTATTGAAGTTGCAATACTAGAGGAAATTGATTGAGAGTCATTTTTAATGATTAATCAATGGTGTTTTGATTGATCCGAATTCCTCTATGATTTTGGTAAATAGGAGTATTTGCCCGATAAATTATGGAGTCTGAGATTAATTTGATAATAGATCAAATGGGGTTTTTCAGAAGAAAGATTAGTGAACATTGTATTCACAAAATTCGATCAAAGGACAATATTTTTTGAATTATGGTTTCAACACAAAAGACTTGTGGAAATTCGTTTCACAATATTATAATATCATATATGGTGATATGTGGGGAATTATAATCATGCTCTATTTTAAATAAAGTGTGGTTTGTCAGAATCTGTCTTAGAATCTCCTAATATGTTCGAAACATTATAGTCGATGTCCACTTTAGAAAATAGATATTTTTCTCAACAAGAATTCATAGGATCGACAGTAATGTCGACGTGTATATGATTATGCGATAATTCGGAATATACATGAGTAGTTCTTTGTAGATTGCTCGCATTGGACGAGAGTGTATTCCAGAATCAATTAGAAACAAAGTTCAGTTTGTTGTCTATGTAATTCCGAGAAAAGATGACTTTTCGAATTATGGTTTATGGATTGAAATTAGAAGTTTGGAATAAAGTGTCAGACATATGTTGGAAGATGTTCCAAAGAGTATATGTCTGCTAATGAAAGTTTAGTGATTAAGAGTGAGGGAGACTAGAAAATTGTTTTCTGCTTGCAATCCTCTTCATAAAGATCATAATATTTTCATGAAAGAAACTTCTAAATAAAGTGCTGTTATATTTAATATTGCTGTCAGGTCACAGCTCTGTATTAAGTATTTCAGATCTTGTTGACAGATCAAGGTGCACTTTATGAATACAAAGAAAGTTGAGAAAATATCGGAATACGAACAAAGGCTTTTGAGCCTGGAAATCCAAAGTTGCATTTGAAAGGATTAAGAGAGTAATTGTTGCTGCAATTCTTATTAGAGGAATAAGATTGTTTAATCGTCATATAAAGTGTTATATGAGAAATGTGACTATAAGAAAGACGCGGTAGCATGTCTTGTCAAGAAATGTGTCTTGGACAACATCAAATTTGTTGACTACATTTATGTAGACATGCTTGAAGTCTGAGGGATTTGTATTAATGTAATACTGTAGTTTGTATTAAATTCGAATTGATAGTAGATCAATGATTTTGGTTTAACCAAGATGTCGATTTAAGTGGGAGTCATAGTTAGTTCACTCAGGAGAAATATGTGAAGAACATATTTTTGAGTGGGAGCTTGGGAACTCAAATATGTGGATAACATGTTTTTGAGTGGGAGGTCGTGTTATCAAATATGTGGAGACATAATTTGAGTGGGAGTCGAATTCATCTTGTGTAGTTAACACATTGTGAAACTGTAACAGTAGAATAGGATGAAGTTGTAAAACTATTTAAAAGTTAGTGTCTATTTTGAAAGAGAACGGGAATTTTAAATAGTTAGTCGAGTTGTGTTGGATTATATCTGAGGAGTCAGAATAGAATCAAAAGGATGGTCCTTTGGAATCCAATTGGTCATTACGAGTAATGATGCATGAAGGTAATGGTTGTATGACATGTGGGTCTATTGTGTATATATTAGACATCATACAGAAACCATATTATCTTCTCGATAAAATATAACCGATGTTCTTGGAGTAAAGAACAGTTATGAAAGTAAATTTGGAATTTACTGGAAGTAGAAGTGCGTTAGTTAAGGGATTGACATTTGAATGTCAAGTTTTCTACATTGGTGTGAAAGTATGTAGATATCGCGAGTTTGTAATTGTTACAAGGGGCTCTGCATGGCTGAGTGTGTTTTTCAGGGCAGTTATCTGGTTAGTATAATCAGAGTAAGCGCTGGGAAGCAGAAGTCTCACTTAGTTACGGTATTTGCATATATGTTGTTAGACAACATGGTGATATCAAACAAGTTGATGCCAGTGAATCGCAAAAGCATGTACAATCATGGATTGTGTAGTAACACTTTTCCACGAGCAAGCATTATCAAATGATTCTTATTTGATAAGGGATTCTGATAAAGTAAAATGCAGCTAGTTTATTTGTACTCTAGTGCAAGTGGGAGACTGAAGGAGATATGCCCTAGAGGCAAATAAATAATTAGTATTTATTGCGTTATCTCATAAGTTTATAATAGGTTTGTGTATTATGCTATAACTGTATTAATCGGAATTGTTAATACACGTGTGATACATAGACAACCAGGTCCCTAGCAAGCCTCTATATGAGCTAGTCCATTGGGCAACAGTTGATCGAGATTCCCGATCAAGGACAATGACGTCGGTTGACAATGGGGTCATCTTGTTAGTTGAATAAGGTGGTGGACATACGCAAAGTATTGCAATAAGATCGTATTACGATGTTTGTCATTTGCAATAGATAAGAGTATGATAGCTTATTCCTTAGACCGTGAGACCGTACTTATTGTTGCTTCGTAGGAGTGCTTTGAGAGCATCAAACGTTGTGTCTTATATAGCATGACAATAACGGTGTCCATCTTGGGTATTCCGAAAGAGCATCGAGACGTAAGGATCAAGAGAGGGATTTGTTCATTCTTGTAATGGAAAGATACTCTGGGCCCACTCGGTGATATTGCATCTATATAGCTGCAGCTTATGACTAGGTCATGGAGATGTAATATCGCAGACGAGTTAATAACCTTCGTCGGTAACGAGATACAGCAAAGGCATCGGTGTGTCTACGATCATATCTCGGACAAGGTAGTATCGCAGAGACAAAGGGAATGAATATCATACTTATGGTTCAACGACGATATTCGTGGAATGCACAGGGGTCGTCATATATTTCGAGGTATCCCTGACGATCATTGGTGAGCGGAGTGTCTCGACCATGTCTGGAGTGTTCCCGAACCGTAGCGTAACAAACTTAAGGTCTTAGCGACGCTAGGAGATAGGTTCTGGAATTTTATAAGTTTTTGTTGGAGAGAGAGAAATGATCCGGAAAGAGTTCCGGTGGTCCGGAAGGAGTTCTGGAGAGGTCTGGAATGGTTCCAGGAATGTCCGAGAGTTGTTCGGGTGTTCCGAAAGAGTTTTCGGAGCCATGGGATATTAAATTATATATAAATATATTAATTATGAATTAATGGGATTTTTATATTAATTTAATATAATTAAATAAAGGGAAAAAGGGGGCTCCCACCTAGATGGGCCCTAAGAGGGCCCAAGAGGGGGAGCCGCACCTCAAAGGGGGGTGGGCCCCATAGGCTGGTTCGGCCAGCCCATGTGGGGGCCGAACCCCCCCTCCCATGTCCTTTGTTTAGTCCCACATGGGGGAGCCAAGGGGTTTGCACACCCCCTTCCCCCTTTATATAGCAAGGCATATTAATTGATTTAATTCACAGGAAATTCAATTAATTCCCAATTTCTCTCTCGATCTCGTGGTTCCCAAGTTGGAGCCGCGCCGAGCTGAGGAAGGGGGTCTCTCTCCACCTAAGCCATACCGCAGAGCGCCGTTGCTCTGCAGGATTCCAGATAAGATCTACTCCTGCGATTTCAGCTGGATCTGAATGACCGGGAGTTGTCGCTAGGCTCCGTATGTTTGCGAGTGCTCGGAGGCTACTCTATTGAGGAGCTTTGGGCGACGTCGTCTCGCCCCCTGCAGCCGCCGCGCCTCCCCCCCCCTCTGCTGCCGGCGCACCAGCCCTGGTGCTGGCGCTCTGCCTTCTTCCGCCCGACGCCCGTCGACGCAGATCATCGTCGACACCCCGGCGTCATCGACTCCGACATCGCGGCAAGTTCTCCGCGACCTCGAGGTCGGCTACGTACGACTTCATCGTCAACGCTTGTGCGGGAGCGTAATCCCCGCTATCGGTCTACATGGAGGCTAGTTAGGGAGCGTAATCCCCGCTACCTCGAGGTCGGCTATGTACGACTTCATCGTCAACGCTTGCGCGGGAGCGTAATCCCCGCTATCGCATGTACTAGATAGATAGATCCTGGCTTGTTAGGGTTTCGATCGCTAGAAAATTATTGTTTTCTGCACCGTAACCCCTTCATTTTCTTCGGACTTTCCCAAATACAAAATACAAGGAGGGGGATGCCTAAGGCTAGGCTTGCGACTGGAGTGAAGTCCCAGCCCACCAAGCAAAGCCGGTGGTTTCTTGGAATTGAACCCTTTCATGCTTACTTTAACTAGTTATTTCCCGGGTCTGGCCCATTCCTCAAAAGATGTTTTTACAGCCAGCGCTACTACTTGATTGAGTGCCGGCACGTAGCTGTGCTTTCAGCAAGAATTTCACCATTGGGTGCCGGTGCCTTTCGAAGCGAACCGTAGACCTTCTCGGTAAAACAGATCAAACGGATTATTATCGAACTGATTCAAACTGTTTCAAAGACCCAACATGATTTTTTTTTTGCATTGGGCTCTTTCATAAACTGATTTACGGGCAAGGACACTAGAATTTTTACTAGAAGTACACTTTCGAGTTCGGTTACTTAATAAGTACAGAGATTGGAACAACTTAGCGCGGGAAGTCCCATATCTTTCCCCCTTTTTACAAGTAAAAACCAACGTGCCACCTTTTGGGCTAAACTGTCCACCTTGTTTTCTTTCCTCGATTGCCAGCCATTGTTGAATCCATTTTTGGATTCCAAATTCAGAGCGATACCCCTGGGCTCTGTCAAGTTAGCTATAGGTTGTGACGTATCAACGATTTCCTTGAATTCCCTGGTCTAGGCAACCCGAAAGCAAAAAGTCCGATCCTTCTCCTCTTCCGTTCTTATCTCCAGCTCTTGGGCTCCTTTTTTTTTTAATAAACCCTTTTACCTTTTTCTTCGTTCACAATTTCTTGAAGCTCGATCTCCCCCCGGGGCTGGTATTTTTCCAAGAAATCTCTAGCCAACCTTCCCGGAAGAGGTTTTTCTTAACACCAATGAATTCTATTAATGCTAGAAGAAAACCCCATTGACATAATAACTGGAAGTGGGAGAAGAGGCAACAAGAAAAAGAGATCACTTGAGGATCCAATATTTTATTCCACGAAGGAGTCTGAAAGACTTATTCTTTTTTAAGGAGGATAATCAATCTTGGGTCTAGTTTTGTTTGGACTTGGGCTGATCCCATGTGGTTTCCAGAAATGTTTAAGGATTGGTAGCAAGAGAAGTTGAAGCTGCATAGATTATTTGGATCGCTCCTATTATTACTAACCAGGGCGAAAATAGGTAATGAGCATGAGGTAACAATTCCATGTTGATCCGAAGAGCTTGAGGTTTTGCCTCAACTCATTCCATGAATGTTGTTTCATTCCTTATGTGCGTGCGCTCAAAGGATACAAACAGGGATTCGCAAACAAAAAGGGGAATTCGTAGTCATTTTTTCCTGTCGCGTAAAAAAAAAGTCTTTACGCGAGCAAAGAATGACCTTGGTTAGCAAAGGATTGCAGAAATTGTAGAATGCGGAGTTCAGAGGAATCAACACAAAAAAAAGGATTGATAATAGTGTCGCCCACACACCCTGGATACAGAGGTGGATAGGCGTGAAAATTCGTGCAGTCCAAACTGGAGAACTACGAAAGCTGCAATAAAAAACAGCAGCGATACTACTGGAAAGTACAGTTTCAATATTGCCCATACGTAATCCTTTATATAGACGTTGAGGCGGACGGACACTAAGATGGAATAATCCCGCTAATATACCCCAACGGTTTGGACTTGAGTAGGTTGAAAAAAGACGTGGTTTGGTAATACGCCAATTTGGCCGCTATTAGTGGATAAAATGTAGTTTCCACCGCCTGTCCAGGGTTGAGCCCTGGGATTTGACGGCGGCAACAAACAAGAGTTGTGCGACTGGTAGGACGAGCACCACTCGATCCCGTTAAATAAGATCTAAGATTGACATCTTGCAATCCATTCGGGGCTTCGGGGAACCCAAAAACGGCTGCGATCGATGCACCATGTCATTGCGGAAGACGACAAAGACACTATCGCCCAGATACGCCTATTTAAGCACCCGGCTGGCGAGCGACACAATGACGGTCGTGGATGCCCCCGGCGTGCCCGACTAGTTTGTCTGTTGGAAATCCCGGTCAAGAATTGTGTACTGCCAGACCGGCTGGCCGAGCTCGGAGGCCGCAACCTCAGAAAAGGCGTTTGCCATCAGTCCATGTAAAAAAGTGGCGGCAAACCCGAACTAGGTGTGGCTCCCGGACAAGTTGAAGTTCCAGTCAAAGTCGAGGGGGGCTCCATAGGGCCTCCCACAAGTGGTTAGTGCGCTCAGTCTTGGTAGGGGAGCAAGATCTCAGTTCCTAGGTCGACACTTAGCAGAACAAAGCACCTCGCAAGGCCTTCCGCCGGTGCCTTATGTTTTAATTATATTACCCCAATATGATATAACATTTTATTAAGGTAGAATAATCTATCAAGCTAAGCATATGAAATAAAAGACCAACTAACGACTCGCACAACCAATTCTAAGCATGCACTACGACTCGCAAGGCTAACAGATAAACATACAACAGGTGATGGGATGTGGGGATAAAGCTGTATCGACTGCAGGATAACATGTGATGGGATCGCGATAAAGAATCAAATACTAGGGCAGCAGAGATCAACGGCAGGAATGAAAGACAATGTATAGGTAAACAAGCAAATTTTGCTTGCCTGAAAATCCCGCATGGAAGCAGATCTTGTCGTTGCTCACACATCTCAACGTCTTATCCGCGAAGAAGCAACAAACACTGGAAAGCGTAAAAGATGCATTTTATAACTACGGCAAAGATCCAGCATGATCATGTGAGAATGATGCATGACATGGCAAGATGCAATACAAAAGCAATTAATCCAAATTAAGCGGGAAAACAATCCCGACAATTAATATTTAGGTGCAAGTTATTTATTTACCAGCAATATTAAATGTTGGTTAACATGGCAACACATGGCATGGGTGACCTAGTTAAATTAAATGGAATAGGGCATTATATATTTATTACCCCTAACATTCCATATTTAATTATTTAATTGCAATTAACAAATTATACTAAGCAATTAAAATATCAGAGGCAAAATGACATACAAATGGCATATTAATATTCTTTGTATTTTTCTGATAAATAAACATATAAAGATTATTTTATTTGGAGTTATAGATTAAAAGATATTAGCATTTTAATTCTAGGGGTGTTTCTGCAAAAGACAGGACCTGTTTGTGATTGTAAAACATGTCAGTGAGGTTTTAAACGCTAAAGTAGAAGGTGTAGGGGGCTCTGTGTAAATCTCCCAGCGATTTCTGTTTTCTAGAACTTTTGTCACCGAGGGAAACAGACCCAGGGAGGATGACATGCGGGCCTGTGCGCCATGCTGGCGGGTGCACGCTGCGCTGGCACGGTGGGCTGCTGACCGGTGGGCCTGATATGTCAGTGGTGGGGAAAAACTAAAAAGGGGGCTTTTCTGGTCAACGCGCCCACGGGAGATCGAACCGGCGACGCGCGCTGCGCAGAGGGATCGCTGCGCTAGCCAAGGGACCAGATCGGGTGATGTTGAGACACTAAGCAAAAGTTTGTTTTTAACATGAAGACGAAACACAGTTCTCTGACGAAACTGAATCTCATCAGATTCAGAGAACAGAGGCAACGACGGCGACGAAGAAAAATCGGGCGGCATCGTTCGGGCTGTTCTTGCGGCCGTGCCTGAGTGCGTGGGGGTGGTTCTTGCGGTGCGTGTGGGAACGGGGACGGGCAGATCGTGCCGGGAAGGAAGGGGAAGGCCCAAAGCCTGGAGCTTGGAGCTCGGCCATGGCGGAGAACGGAGGATTCCGGCGAAGGGTTTGACGTTTCCGGCCACAGATCGAGTGGGGGAGAGCGGGGGATGGAACCAGGGGGCTCACCGGGAGGTGCTCGATGGAGTTGTTCGTCTCGGGGAGGTCGGGAAGCGTCGAATTCGAGCGGCGGCCGTCGCCGGTGTTGGGGAAGACGGAGAGGAGCTCGTCGCTCTCTCGGGTGCCCGACGCGATTCATACCGGGGAGGAGGTTGGCGGCGATGACGCGGTGCGCCAGGGCTCCTCTGTGCTCCTTCGACAGCCCCCGAGCCTCGGTGCGACGGTGAGGTGCTCCGGTGTATAAAACGGTGGTGAAAGAAAAAGCAGAGAAGGAGATGGGGAAGAAAGGGGAGGCGGCGGCGGCGCAGCAGGGAGAAGAGCTTAGGGTTTCAGAGCTGGGGAGGAGGGTGGCTAAGTAGGTGGGAAGGTGGAGCGAGCAGGTGGGGATCACCATTGCCTCGGTGTAAAGGTCTCTGGTCGTACGGAGGAGGAAGGAGAAGGAGATGGGCTGGAAGAGATGGGCCAGGAGGGGTTTCGGCCCAGGAAAAAAATGTTTTTCTCCCTCTGCCATTTTTATTTCTTCTATTTAATTCAATTATGTTTTATGTTTTTAAAATAAAACAGAAGAAGCAAAGATATACAACTTTTGTCAAATAATTATTATTTTCAAAATACACAATTTAATATATTAGTTTGAATATTTGAAAAAGAATTTGAATACCACATTTAAATTCATTTGATTTGCAATTAGATTTAAAAGTGGAAAAGAATTTAAATGGAGTTGAATTAAATCTAAATGCAATTAAACAAATGAATTGACAATTGCATGATGGTATGATGATATGATGATGCAAAAGAAAAAAAAACAAACAAAAACTAAATTGGGATTAATCCCGGGACGTTACAGTTAACCCCTTTCTTTCGCCATTCCCCAACATTGTCTATTACACCGATTACGCCGCACATGTCATGGCAAAAAGTGGTTGTCTTCGTCGGTCTGACACGTAGCTGGCAGTGGACTCACCGTCTTCACTCGTGCTCTACACACAACATCAAGATTTGTAACAGCTTCCGTTTTTCAAGTTTTTCAAGTGTGGTGGAACTTCACAATGCTGAAACATTTGAACACGTTGGTCCCACTGTCAGTTTTGGTGTTAATTTGTCTGAACTCTTCACGTCAGACTGACAGGTGGGCTCAATAGGTCAGAATCGCTGTCCCGTAAACCGTGATTTGGAATTTCTGCAAAAATTTGAATCAAATTTGGTAGTTCTGTGAGATTCAAAGATAAAGTGGTATCATTACTTAATTGTCGAGCCAAAAGTGGTAGTGTTACGCTATAACCTCCACAGGACCCTGCCTACTATTATATGTTCAGACAGATAGTTCGGACATGGTTCAACTCTAAAACACGCACTCAACCAGACATCAAACTCAATCCAAATGTTCGGATTGTCCGGAATCTCTCATATGAGGGCATATGTGGGGCAGAAATGGGGCTCCCATAACACGCCCTTCACAATCTCTCAATTTATCCAAATAACTTATGATCTGCCACCTTCTTCGGCATCCAATTTTCCCGCCACCACTGCAAACTCCCAAGTCACCCGCCTCCATCATAACAACAATCCTCTCTCGAGGGGAGGAAGGGATGGAGATGGAGCAGAGATGTTCGAGGGAATTCAAGCAGACGGGCATCACCCAAAAGGGTAGACGTGATTGACAACACCTCAGCAAAGAAGCGAGAAAGGAGGCTTTGGAGATGAGGGTCGGGGCGTCCAAGCCCGCACCCGCCCTCTCACCCACGCCAAGAAAGTGGTGGGCGCCCCGTTGTTGTTGTGGCATATTACAGAAAGCTTCACGCAACATGAGGAGGTAAGAAACTTTTGTTGACATGGTGCACGACTCTCCGTAGTTCCAACGGTGGCGGCCATCGACGGCAAAGCTCCGACACTCAATGCACCACCACCTGCTTGACGAAATTCCAGACATGGCTAAGGTTTATTTATTCTCCGTATGCAATATTATGATGGATCTCACAAGCCCAAGAGATCCTCAAACATTTGAGAGTGATAGTACCGCAGCCCCTAATGTTGGACAATCACCTGTTACTAAAAAAATGGCAATGGAAAAGGTAATTTTCAACTTTTCATACTCAACCCATGAGGATAAAGAGCAACGATAGACCTATCTCCAAGGGTAGTTCATGATGGTCAAGGGTCCGCTTTTCAAATAAAAAAAGATATATGATGGCGAGGAGGGAGAGAAAGAAAGGGCGGAGCGCGACGACATAACAAGCAAAATGCATGTCACATGGACGGATATGATCTTTTAGGATCATATGGAGTACTAACAATATGCAATTATTAGTTCTTATTTTTTTGCTATTTTAAAGTTTCACATAAGTTATTAAAATAATATTGTCAGAATCAGACGCCAATTTACGAAAAAATATTATTACACGAAAGAAGACCGAGAACCAAAGGCGGTCCCAAGGGGAGCCCACGGCCCCACGTGGGTCTCACCCACACGCAAGAGGGAGACCATGGGGCCCACCCGTGTGTCTGCCTCGGTTACGGCCTTCGATTATAAAATCCATCATAACCTAAAGCGCTCGACCCCAAGAGGATTTTTCCAAAAAAATATACAGTGTCGCCGCCATCCAAAACCCAATTTGGGGGTTTCCAAGCTCCTGTTCCGGCACCCTGCCGGAGGCACCTTCGGTGCCATCTTCATTAACCATGTTGCCTCTGTAACGATGTGTGAGTATTTCCTCATGGACTTCAGGTTCGTAGCAGAAGCTAGATGGTAGTCTCTCTATCTTGTTCCTCAATACAATGATCTTATTGCCATCCATGGTTGAGATTTATTTAATATAATTTTATGGATTGTTTGTTGGGATATGATGAATGTATTCAGATACCCAATAAAAACTCCTCAAATAACTTGTAAGCTATATCAACTGAAAACCGAGGAGCTACATCCATCTGAGACATATGATTCACGTCAAGCATCTAACCAAGGAAATCACACATCATGCCCCACCAAATCAAGAGGCTCAACATCACTTGATCAAATATACACCTTATTAACAACAATGAAACCAACTAAGAGCATCTCTAACAGAGCCCTTAGAATGGGAACCTCAAAATAAGTTTACAGTTTGACTTTTTTGCCAAATCTCCTCGCAGCTGCTCGCTCACGCTAGCAGAAACCTCAAATGGATCTGTAAAAGGGTGAATTTGGGCGCGAACGATCTAGTTTTCATCGCCATTTCTTCTCCACGGAGGAGTTCATCACCAAATCACACAGAATGTACATATAATCCCAAAGTAATCTACTCCTAACTCGTCGTCGCCCTACCATACTGCAAAAACTTGGCTCACTAGAGCCGCAGGTGTGGCGGCGACGAGGTTGACGCCGAGTTTCAGTCCTCGTCGTGGGCGAGCCTCTGCTCTACCTTCTTCTTCTCCGACCGTAGGAGGACGAGGGAGATGACGCAGCCCACCATCTCGACGGGGATCGACTCGAGAAGGTCGACCGCGTCCGGTTGAAGAAGATCAAGCGTCCGCTCAAGAAGGTCGAGGCGGCGGCGCTCGAGATCTTTGCAAGGCGGCGGCTGATGTCTACGCACGCTTCTATTCTTGTAGACAGTGTTGGGTCTCTAAGAGCAGAGGTTTGTAAAACAACAACACGTTTCCCTTAAGTGAATCACCCAAGGTATATCGAACTCAGGGAGGTAGAGGTCAAAGATATTCCTCTCAAGCAACCCTGTAATTAAGATACGAGAAGTCTCTTGTGTCCCCAACACACCCAATACACTTGTCATATGTATAGGTGCACTAGTTATGCGAAGAGATAGTGAAATACAATTAATATGTATGATTATAAGTAGTAATTGCAATCTGTAATAAAAATGGCAGCAAGCAACATTTAGCGGAACTTGTTGGAAACGATGTTTTAATGCTTGGAAACAAGGCGTAGAGATCCTACTATCACCAGTAGACATTCTCAACAATGATATCAAAGTTAAATAAATAATACTCTCAAACACTCTCATGTTGTATAACAAAAACCATTCATTTTGTAGTGCTACAAGAGCACCCTCAAAGTCAGAGTAAACTAACACCAACAAATTTATAAAGGGAATCACACATGGTGCACACACGTCACCGTTACACACGTGAATAACCCCGGAGTTCATATTAAAGTAACCTCTAGAGTGCATAGTAGACAAATGGTAGCATGACATATTCAATTAGATTACAAAGATCATGATCACATAAAAATCACATGGGAGAGAGAGATAAACCACATGGCTTCCGTAGATCCCGCAGCCCCGGGGGAGAACTACTCACTACTCATCGTAGGAGTCAGCAACACCGATGGAGATGGTGGTGGAGTCGATGGAGATGGCTCCGGGGGCAATTCCCCGTCCCGACAGGGTGCCGGAACAAAGACTTTTGTTCCGCGTATCTTGTCTCACCGGAGCCTCAGGTGCGGCGACGACGAGGTCGACGCCGAGTTTTAGTCCTCGTCACGGACGAGCCTCTGCTATGCCTTCTTCTTCTCCAACCGTAGCAGGACGAGGTGAAGGGGATCGTGTGCAGAAAACAAAAAAATTCCTAGCAAAGATATCCTTAAACTAGCCAAGATCTACACTATGCAGATATAGAAGTACGGCGGAGATCGGAATACATACCCTCGTAGACCGAATAGCGGGGATTACGCTCCCGCACAAGCGTTGATGATGAAGACGACGTAGCCGACCTCTAGGTCGCGGAGAACTCGGCGCGACGAAGACGATGAAGATGACCCCGAGGTCGGGTGGAGGAAGTAGGCCTCCGAGTACCGCAAGCGCAGCACCTCGCAGGGCGTCACACACATACGGTGGAGACGACGGCCTCTGAAGCTCCAGTCCAGGACGAGCAGCGGAAGACTTGGACCGGAACACCAGCAACGCGGCAGCGGGCTATGGTGGAAGAGATCCCCCTCCTCTACTCGGCGCGGCTCCGACAAGGGAACCACGAGATCGAGAGAGAAATTGGGAATTAATTGGTGAATTAAAAGGCCAGGGGTGCCCCTTCTTATATAGGCTCCCAGGGGGAGCCAACCTTGCCAGCCAGGCAATGTGGGACTATCCCACATGCCTGGTTCGGCCAAGGCTGATGCGCCGGCCCTAGGTGGGCCCCATTTGGCCCACCTAGGCCGGCCAAGCCTCCCCCACAAAATTCCCTTGAGGGTTTTCCCCCCCATGGGCCTTCTTTCGACCAGAAGGCCCATTTAGGGAAATCAGCCTAAATAAATTCGAAAATAAATATATAAAATCATATTTGCATATTAATTACACTAATTAATATCAAACATAATATATATAATTTTTCCTAGCTCCGAAAACTCTTTCGTCGCTGCCCGATCTTCATCGCACCCCTCCCGGGACGCTCCCGGTGATCTCTTTTCTTTCCGGTTGTCTTGTCGAAACCCCTTAAGTGTGTTACCCTAGTGGTTCGATATAATAACAGGTACGATCAAGGCTCCTCTATGATCAACGACTAACTCGTAGGCCTGGACCCCATGAATTAATCCCTGTGATATAACGAATGACTTTCATCTATCAAACCTGGACGTATAGTCTTAAACCCTTTGTCATGGCGATACTTAGCGTGTCCGAGCATCATTCTCAGATATCTCCATACCTAGCATGATCTCGTTACCGACATCGCTATCTTCTACTCGTCTATGATATTATGTCAGCTGGTGACCTAGTCACATGTTTGCAAACTCATTTGACATAATCTCACCGAGTGGGCCCTAGACTATCTATCCGGCTATGCGGACTGACAAATCCCGTTGTTGACCCCTCGTCTCAACTACCCCTTTCCGATACCCAAAAGTATCACCGTTATTGTCATACTAAATAAGATACGACGTTTGGTGCGATCAAAGTATCTTCCAGGAATAACAATAAGAGTTGGTCTCACGGTCTTAAGGCGTAATGACTATGTCCTATAAATACTGGGTAAGTCCATCACATCGTTACTCCTAACGGTATGACTTCCATTGCCGACCGGCGACATGCCCTATGATCGGAAAACCTCGATCATCAATCGCGTAACAAAACTAGTCTTAGTAGAGGCTACTAGGGACCTGGTTGTTTATCTACCACACCTGTATTAATGTTTTCGCTTAATACAGTTATAGCATGGTATAAAACATATAATGAACGATTGGGATATTGCCAATAAACTATGTTTATTAAGTGCCTCTAGGGCATATTCCCTTCAGTCTCCCACTTGCACTAGAGTAACACTTAATCTAGTTTACAACCTGGTAAAAGCTCAACACCCATAGCATCTTGGTGCATGCTCGCCTCGTGGAAGAGGAATACAGTCAATAGAACTCACACATTGATATCTATATGTGTTTTGCAACACTTCTATGTCACCTAGTTTGACATAAACCCGTATCTTACGATGACGGTGAAATATATCCTAGTGGATGGAGTGAGACTCGAGCATTCGCGTAGCATGCGCCTTAAAAGTCTGAAAGATCTATTAAGGGACCACCTACGCTCGGAAAACTGCTCAGTCCAATCACACTTGCTACTTCTAAAGTCGCGATATATTTATATACCTATGTAGATTATGCGACAGTGCATTCATGTGCGACTTCGCAAACTAACCATGTCTATCTTCAAAATAAATGACATCTCCTATATGAGATTTCTGGTCGTCTGGGTCAGTGTAATAACTTGCATCATCGTAACCGCTTTACGGCAAGTTGCCATTCCACTCTTACCCGTTACTAGAAAACCTATCTTCAGTTCTCATAGACACTGAAGAATAAACTCAACGTTTGTTCATTGATCCACATAAGGATCACTCTAGAACCTGTTCTTGAACCAAGAACTCGGGTCACACCAAGTCGAGCTTTCAGCCTGATAGACTCTATGTGTGATACATAGAGAATGTCGAACATCATTTTCTATCACTGAAAAAGCCAAGATTAACTTAATATTTTACCTAGTCATACAAGCAAGAACCTCTTTCTTCGCTTGTCCTTTTCTGAAACACTTCAGAATCCTGACTTAGGAAATACTCCGACTTAATGTTATTAAGCCCCCTCTGATCTATACAATTATAAATCGGATGACTAATACTCCTAACTTCATTTCACAGAAAATTTAATCACTTAAATAATCCTTTACACTCTACTAGAGGATCTGTGTCATTCAATATGTCGTTACATACAGAATCACAAATGACACCTAGATCCCACTCAAATATGCCTTCCGCATATAAGATCAAGGAAAAGCTACTTAGCTCCCACTCAAATATGCCTTCCGCATATAAGATCAAGTAAAGCTACTTTGCTCCCACTCACTTCTTTGCAAATGTAGGTTTCTTCAACTATTTTGGACAACTCCAAAATCCTTTGATCACATTATCAAAGTGAAGATTCCAGCTCCGATATGCTTGCTTCAACCCATGAATGGACCATCGAAGTTTGCACACATGTTTAGCATTCTCAGGATTACAAACCATTCTTAATTACACTATTAAGAACCATGGTTTTCTCATCCATCTATCAATTTCTCATTCGAAATTATAGTAATTGCTAAACGACCCAGAATAGATTTAGACTTCGCCACTTGAGACAAAGTCTCATGTGGTCTGTCGGAACTGTTTCACGACAAATCGAATCTGCTTAATATCTACTCTCTCATAAAACTCCATATACTATCAACATCCTAGATGCCATCAAGAAGATCTCCCAAGTCATTACCTGGTAATCGTATATGGATTTTATTTCGGATCATAAATGACTCATAGCCATTTCTCGGACTTAGGTCCACCATCTCTTCTTCGTAGTTCGTAGGTTTATCATATTCCATTAATATGACCTTCATAACAAGATTGTCGTAACACACAGTGTGGAACACAACCTCGTATGCCTACGCTCTTAGTATGAGCTCAGAACATCATGATTTGGAATCATCAGCTTTTTCAAGCTGTGGAGCCTGACACCGAAAACACTTTCGATTGCGCCACTCTGATGTCTTGAGAGGAAGTTCACCAACTTCGTCTTGCTCTACTTTCTTTCTCACTTATACCCTCGGACAAGAAACTATTTCTTTCGCAAGGTATATCCCGGCAAAGATTTTGCCTATGTCGTGAGACATGTACCCAACTAACTCTTTAGGTAGGGTATACTACAAAGATTAATCCATTTTAGGTTCGATTACATCGAAACACTAAATTGCTGAAACGACAATCCAGGCTAAAAGCCACACCATTACTCATATGGCATTGTCTCCATGGATTCAAATGGTTTACCTATTTGCTAACGTGAGTGTTTACGTTTCTACCATATGACTCTAATGATCACAATAATTCGGTAAGAGATTTATTTACCACACACTATCCGATAGGGTGCGATTACGACGCTCTAACACACCATAACACTATGGTGTTCCATGCGACGTAATTTTTGGAACTCTTCTCACAAGTCTTCCAATGATGTGCCAAATAAATCAAATCTTTATTCCTCGATATGCATCGCGGGATTTGATTTTCTTGTTAAGTTTATTTCCTACTTCATTCTAGACTTGTTTGATTGAATCAAAATTTCCAGGCCAACATTCCCCGAGTGGATATCCATATATCTATTCGAATGTTCATGAAGTCTATGAAATAAATACTTCCACTACACGTTAAAGTACTTCATTGATTCACATACACCCATATGCATGATTCTCAACAAGCTATACTCAAAACGTTCAGTGAAGTTCACGAAATAAAGGTCTCCACTACCCGTCAATTACTTTATTGAACCACATACATCTCCATGTATGACTATCAATAAGTTATATGCCCGTTTTCCGAAAACGGTGTCACAGTTATTTTGCAAGTGTCAAAAGATCAAATCTTAGGACTTGTAGGTCCATCCAGTGTGGAGCTAATGCATATAACATTGACATGACTAAACGGTAGTGTCACACATATGTGGTGTCTTTATTAAGTTTGTATCCTTTGGCATTAATATTATGAATGTGGGAGCTTCTACCATCTAAATTCAAATCGGCATATGATCATTACTTCATAAATATAGGACACAAATTTGTCACTATCATGTATGAACAAGTGTCTCGCTAGAGGAGACACACTCGTAACGATCATACCAACACCCGATCATAAAGAATTTATTCAAATGGTAGATCTAGAGGGAGAGTGTCTATGGACGTCACAACAACTTGACTGTCGTTATCAACACGCAATGTCGCCTCATCCTTTCAAGCTACTCAAGCAGTAAACCTGGTTTTTCATAAAACATGACTAGTTCAAGACTTAGTCACTACTGCGAGCACTTGCTTAGCTAAAACATTCATAACATGTATATCATATATACACCATCATCATTGATGACTTCCGGCGATCAGTTTCATCTTCTTGATACTTCCACCGTAATCAAGAACCATGAAGGTGAACGATTCCCCTTGCATGACATAGTCTATGACAGAGGATTTGCACTTGGCAATGATGTCTGTCATCCAGTGATTGAGCTGAGCGAGGCGTCTCAATGTTCATTAATCATGAAAATACGTCATTAAGTATGACCGCCACGTGCTCCCTCAATGTGTGTATTCTCTTCCATCTTGGTTGAGAAGACAATCAGTCAACGTACTGATAAACTTCATCAACCCAACTATAGAGGTACCCCGAGTTAGCGACCATATGTTCGCGATCCAATAACTCGTACCCACTGTTGGTTCTCTATGGCAGACATCATAGCATACACCGGACTATGATGATATCATCCACACAAAATCCGATAATCCAAATTATCTTTTGTTAGCGGAATCTCCAGGTTTATCTCTAGCGGGTATTGTAACACAAAAGAGCTAACGGTTTAAACAAGGAGTATCCTCAAGCTAAAGTATAAAACTATGAAGTTTGGACCCAACCTTTTAAGTTTCTCAAACGTAGGAATGCGCCTAATTTGAAAAGATGCTATTACTATGGTTAATATCTACAAAGGTTTGCAAAACAGACTATGTTCATTATATTCTGAGTTCTAGTATTTTAGAAAATAACTATCCGAACTCCCACTCAAACGAACATCCCTCCTGGTCGTTTAAGCGATTACACGACCCCCATCCATTGTAGCACCCCTCATCATCAGAGCCGGCGACACAACTTCAAGAGTATACAAATGTCCGCCACACCAATTTTGTGACTCGTGCTCGACCTTTCGGTCTTCCTGTTCCGAGGCCATATTTCTGAATATGCTAGGCTCGCCACCAAAGACCTCCACGCTGACGCTTGTGCAACATAGCTTACACCCACTGTATGCGAACGACGAGATGTCTGACACCCGATCATCACGGCCTGCCTCATAACGTAGAACTTTCTTGGTGGTGCGCGTTGGAGGGAGAACACTAGTGGTATTTTGAAGGGATCATCTTATATATCTACCGCCGTGTAACTAATGTATACTATACACACAATCACACAATATAAGATGCACACAAAACATCAAATGTAATGCAATGTGATATAGTCCATCGCGCCATGGTCTTCTTGGCGCCCGCAGTTTATAAACAATTTAATAAACCTACCTTGACCATATCACATAGCCCCTGCAAAATAAAGTTAGACGCTTCTACTTTATCTTTTGCATATTTTACGTGGCTCGGGGCTTTCGTAAATAGAACCGCTTCATACCTACGAACCTTATGACCACAACAACGATCCAATAATTGCATGTTTAAGCATCCCTTTCGGGCCCTCCATTGAAAATGCAAAGCCAACTAAAGAGAGAGAAACAGGCACCCGCCAGCCACAGATACGGTACAAGCCGTATGTCAGTAGTGGAACCAGTCTCGCGTAAGCGTACGCGTAAAGTCGGTCCGGGCCGCTTCATCAACTCGATGCCGCTGGAATCACAAGTGCACGCTAGAGGGTAGCAAATAACAGGAACGGTGCCCCCGTGCAGAACACGGGTTCTAACAGCGTACAACTATATCTACGATAGATCGGCTCTGATACCACTGAAGGGGATTGTGTGCAGAAAACAAAAAAATTCCTAGCAACGATATCCTTAAACTAGCCAAGATCTACACTATGCAGATATAGAAGTACGGCGGAGATCGGAATACATACCCTCGTAGACCGAATAGCGGGGATTACGCTCCCGCACAAGCGTTGACGATGAAGACGACGTAGCCAACCTCTAGGTCGCGGAGAACTCGGCGCGACGAAGACGATGAAGATGACCCCGAGGTCGGGTGGAGGAAGTAGGCCTCCGAGTACCGCTAGCGCAGCACCTCGCAGGCGTCACACACATACGGTGGAGACGACGGCCTCCGAAGCTCCAGTCCAGGACGAGCAGCGGAAGACTTGGACCGGAACACCAGCAACGCGGCAGCGGGCTATGGTGGAAGAGATCCCCCTCCTCTACTCGGCGCGGCTCCGACAAGGGAACCACGAGATCGAGAGAGAAATTGGGAATTAATTGGTGAATTAAAAGGCCAGGGGTGCCCCTTCTTATATAGGCTCCCAGGGGGAGCCAACCTTGCCAGCCAGGCAATGTGGGACTATCCCACATGCCTGGTTCGGCCAAGGCTGATGCGCCGGCCCTAGGTGGGCCCCATTTGGCCCACCTGAAGGGGTTACGGTGCAGAAAACAATAATTTTTCTAGCGAACGAAACCCTAACTAGCCAGGATCTATCTATCTAGTACATGCGATAACGGTGGCGGAACGGGTTACATTACCTCCATGTAGACCGATAGCGGGGATTACGCTCCCGCACAAGCGTTGACGATGAAGTCGTACGTAGCCGACCTCGAGGTCGCGGAGAACTTGCCGCGATGTCGGAGTCGATGACGCTGGGGCGTCGACGATGATCTGCGTCGACGGGCGTCGGGCGGAAGAAGGCGGAGCGCCAGCACCGGGGCTGGTGCGCCGGCAGCAGAGGGGGGAGGCGCGGCGGCTGCAGGGGGCGAGACGACGTCGCCCAAGCTCCTCAAAAGAGTAGCCTCCGAGCACTCGGAAACATACGGAGCCTAGCGACAACTCCCGGTCATTCAGATCCAGCTGAAATCGCAGGAGTAGATCTTATCTGGAATCCCGCAGAGCAACGGCGCTCTGCGGTATGGCTTAGGTAGAGAGAGACCCCTTTCCTCAGCTCGGCGCGGCTCCGACTTGGGAACCACGAGATCGAGAGAGAAATTGGGAATTAATTGAATTTCCTATGAATTAAATCAATTAATATGCCTTGGTATATAAAGGGGGAAGGGGGTGTGCAAACCCCTTGGCTCCCCCATGTGGGACTAAAGGAGGAGAGGGGGGTGGTGCGCCCCACCATGGGCCGGCCGAACCTCCCATGGGGCCCACCCCCCTTGTGGGGTGCGGCTCCCCCCTCTTGGGCCCTCTTAGGGCCCATGTAGGTGGGAGCCCCCTTTTTCCTTTATTTAATTAATATTAAATTAATATAAAAATCCCATTAATTCATAATTAATATATTTATATATAATTCAATATCCCTTGACTCCGAAACTATTTCGGAACCACCCGAACAACTTTCGGACATTCCCGGAACCATTCCATACCTCCCCGGAACTCCTTCCGGACCACCGGAACTCTTTCCGGATCATTTCTCTTTCTCCAACAAACTCCTATAAAATTCTAGAACCTATCTCCTAGCGTCGCTAAGACCTTAAGTTTGTTACGCTACGGTTCGGGAATACTCCAGACATGGTCGAGACACTCCGCTCACCAATGATCGTCAGGGATACCTGGAAATATATGACGACCCCTGTGCATTCCACGAATATCGTCGTTGAACCATAAATATGATATTCATTCCCTTTGTCTCTGCGATACTACCTTTTCCGAGATATGATCGTAGACACACCGATGCCTTTGCTGTATCTCGTTACCGACGAAGGTTATTAACTCGTCTGTGATATTACATCTCCATGACCTAGTCATAAGCTGCGCAGCTATATAGGTGCAATATCACCGAGTGGGCCCAGAGTATCTTTCCATTACAAGAATGAACAAATCCCGCTCTTGATCCTTACGTCTCGATGCTCTTTCGGAATACCCAAGATGGACACCGTTATTGTCATGTTATATAAGACACAACGTTTGATGCTCTCAAAGCACTCCTACGAAGCAACAATAAGTACGGTCTCACGGTCTAAGGAATAAGCTATCATACTCTTATCTATTGCAATTGACAAACATCGTAATACGATCTTATTGCAATACTTTGCGTATGTCCATCACCTTATTCTACTAACAAGATGACCCCATTGTCAACCGACGTCATTGTCCTTGATCGGGAATCTCGATCAACTGTTTCCCAATGGACTAGCTCATATAGAGGCTTGCTAGGGACCTGGTTGTCTATGTATCACACGTGTATTAATAATTCCGATTAATACAGTTATAGCATAATACACAAACCTATTATAAACTTATGAGATAATGCAATAAATACTACTTATTTATTTGCCTCTAGGGCATATCTCCTTCACCACCTAGGCCGGCCAAGCCTCCCCCACAAAATTCCCTTGAGGGTTCCCCCCCCCCCCCCCCCATGGGCCTTCTTTCGACCAGAAGGCCCATTTAGGCAAATCAGCCTAAATAAATTCGAAAATAAATATATAAAATCATATTTGCATATTAATTACACTAATTAATATCAAACATAATATATATAATTTTTCCTAGCTCCGAAAACTCTTTCGTCGCTGCCCGATCTTCATCGGACCCCTCCGGGACGCTCCCGGTGATCTCTTTCCTTTCCGGTTGTCTTGTCGAAACCCCTTAAGTGTGTTACCCTAGCGGTTCGATATAATAACAGGTACGATCAAGACTCCTCTATGATCAACGACTAACTCGTAGGCCTGGACCCCATGAATTAATCCCTGTGATATAATGAATGACTTTCATCTATCAAACCTGGACGTATAGTCTTAAACCCTTTGTCATGGCGATACTTAGCGTGTCCGAGCATCATTCTTAGATATCTCCATACCTAGCATGATCTCGTTACCGACATCGCTATCTTCTACTCGTCTATGATATTATGTCAGCTGGTGACCTAGTCACATGTTTGCAAACTCACTTGACATAATCTCACCGAGTGGGCCCTAGAGTATCTATCCGGCTATGCGGACTGACAAATCCCGCTGTTGACCCCTCGTCTCAACTACTCCTTTCCGATACCCAAAAGTATCACCGTTATTGTCATACTAAATAAGATACGACGTTTGGTGCGATCAAAGTATTTTCCAGGAATAACAATAAGAGTTGGTCTCACGGTCTTAAGGCGTAATGACTATGTCCTATAAATACTGGGTACGTCCATCACATCGTTACTCCTAACGATATGACTTCCATTGCCGACCGGCGACATGCCCTATGATCGGAAAACCTCGATCATCAATCGTGCAACGAAACTAGTCTTAGTAGAGGCTATTAGGGACCTGGTTGTTTATCTACCACACATGTATTAATGTTTTCGCTTAATACAGTTATAGCATGGTATAAAACATATAATGAACGATTGGGATATTGCCAATAAACTACGTTTATTAAGTGCCTCTAGGGCATATTCCCTTCACGAGGGAGATGACGTAGCCCATCATCTCGACGGGGATCAACTCGAGAAGGTCGAGGTGTCTGGTTGAAGAAGATCAAGCGTCCGCTCGAGAAGGTCGAGGCGCGAGGCGGCGGCGCTCGACTTCGCGATCGAACTCCTCTACCTCGCGCATGTAGCATGCTCCTTGCGACCGGCGTCGGCGTGGACGCCGCGCCCCCGTAGATTCGACCTCGCCCTCTTCGGCACCATCACGCGCCGGCGGCCGATCTACGTCACCGGCCGCGGATTGCTCGTCGCAGTAGAAGGTTGCGGGGGGCGGATTGCTCGTCGGCGGCGGCGGTGGATAGGGTTTTCGAACTGCAAAATGCGGGAATCCCAGCATATATACCGGTTCGTTGAGGAAATCTGCGGGCGCCCTTATCGCGTTTACGGGTCACGCGGAGTTTAAGGCTCTGCTATCGCACAAAAAAGACTCGGCCCTTTAACTCGCCGGAGTTTTACGGTTTTCCGCGTGTTTGAGGGCTCTGTTAGAGATGCTCTAAGCTAGATGAAACGCAAAGTACATGTCGGCGGGAGCTCCTGGCTTCGCCCGACCCAAATCTCAAAAAAAAAATTGCTAGCTCGAATCGAATTACCATGAGCCGACGGCGAGAGAATAGGTGTATTAGGGGACGAAGCTTGGAGTGGCATTTTGTCTCCCTCTGAGTAATTCCTTTTGACTTACTTATAAAGTTATAAGAGGGTTTCCTCGCTACAATGTATTGATTTGGTTCTTTGTTTTATTTATAAAGCTGGACGGAATCTTTTTATGGAAGCAGATCTTGCAGCAGTGAAAACCCATGGTGCGAGGGTCGTCAGGGGCAATGGGGTCTGATCGAGGATAGACCAGTGGCAATGGTAAAACATCATTCCTACTCGCAAGTCTCCAACAGTATTCATGGCCACATTATCCATTAATGATTCGAATGCTAGCACTGTCTGGTGTCCTTGACAGTCTGGCACTGTCTTAACCAAGCAACATCCATGCACAGTTTTGACATTTGGACAGCTTCACAACATTCTAAATTTCTGATGGTTTCAGAACAGAAATTGAGAAAGATAGTGAACGGAAAGAAAAACAGCAACGATACCACGCAGGATTACCCAATTGCGAAGCATAACTAGACGACTCAAAGTAAGACCAGATTTCCAAAATAAGCATGACATAAGCACAAAAAAGGTAACAGGTTCAACAGGTCAAATAGGCATTAAGTAACAAGCAAGCTCCTCCCAAAAAAGACAAACAGTTTCGACACT
The DNA here is from genome assembly GCA_026929855.1 of Poa annua. Lineage (NCBI taxonomy): Eukaryota > Viridiplantae > Streptophyta > Magnoliopsida > Poales > Poaceae > Poa > Poa annua. Next base: position 90,065,633 of record CM049430.1, read on the forward strand.
GAATTCAAGTCTTACATAACTCTCTGTCAATGCCATCATGATCCATAGCACTGATCCGCTCACTTGAAGCACTTGGCGTCCAGCAAGGCCTGTCCCTCGAATGGCTCAAGGTCGGCGCGAGCCTTCTGGGCCGGGTCGGAGATGTCAGCCTTAGTCCACTCGTAGAGCTCCATGTCGTAGACCTCATCCATAACGAACTTGGGGATTTCCTGGCCACGGAAGAGCCACAGTCCCTCGAGCTTGAAGGGTGGCTCAGAACCAATGATGAGCATCTTGCCAAAAGCATACTTGCGGCACATATCCATCCGCTGGAGGAACCGACCAACCTTGTTCATGGTCACATATGGCACAGTGTTCTCTTCCTGGTACTTGTACTCACAAAACCAAAGAGAGTAACCCTCTGGGTCATACATATTCCAGAAACCTGAAACATAGACAACATACTAGCTTCAGTTAATGTGAGGGACATGGTTCTGGAAATAAACAAAAGTGATTCCACTTTGATTTTAAAAGAGAATGATGCAAAAAGAATGAATGACATGAGTGTAGTATTCCAGTAATGTAAGCTCACATTATGGCATGACGTAAATCCACTACAGATGTTAGTCCCTTTCAAAACAAGGACATAATGCTACACCTACAAATCATTTGGAAAGAAAATGTTATCCTAAGTGTATGACTTGGATGGAAGTAGAATTTTAATAGACAAAAATACAAAAGAAAAGACATGAGTTCATCTTAGCTTTTACATTAGTGTTGACTGAACAGATTTGTATCTCTCAGTCAGAGGTTGATTAAATTTGCTAGATTGTAAATAGAGATCAAGGCTTCTATTCAGTTAAGAAATAACAGAGATATAAGTTGCAACAGATCAATAAAAATTAGAACACAAGATCTCCACAGGGTTGAAGTAATACCTTTAACGGCAACCTCGTGGAAGTTGCTCTTTGTGTTTGAGTATAGCCTCTTCCAGTCATCCGACACCATCTTGCTAGGTGGCAGTAGATCAAGAGGATTCTTGGGTTTCGGCTATGGTGCCTCTTCCTCAACTGGCTTTGGGGCTTCCTTCGAAGCCACTTTCTTGACCTCCTTTGGTTAAGGCAGGCTAAGTGCACAACTCGAGACTCACAGAGACAGCAACAGGATGTTAAGCAGAGAGACAAAGAAGTGATAATTACTCTTGGCTCAACGGATTTTAGATATCAGTGGTTGATTTTATTGCTATATTAAGAATTCCACGGATCAGGCTTCTAAACATTGAACAAACATCACAGGAAGATGTTGCAAGGCATCACTAAAATTTAGAGCAGAACAATTCTCTAGGACTAACATAATGATTTTTAATGACAACCTCATGCAACTTGTTGCCCTTTGTGTTTGAAACCAAGCCTTGGGTACAAGTATGCTTGCAAGAACACAACCATTAAAAGTTAAGGACTAAAACTTGGTGAGCTGTGAAAAGAGAAGTACCTGATCGATTACTCATATATTCAATAAGAGATTCTGTGAAAAGAAGTTTCTCAACCTTGAAACGAGCAACCTCAGGAAGAAAAAAGAACAGTTACTAATTTAATAAGTGCAAAAGCAGACAAATTTAAATCAAAGAGTGTAGCAGAATACATACCATAGTGTCAAATAACATTGCCCTCAGTAATAGCACCATCTGGAGTCTCAAGGACAGGAAAATGCAAAATTATTAGTCCCTGAATCACTATATTAAATATGTAAACTCATCAGTAAATTTAGTCGGTGTATGTACCTTTCCGAGTGGGTTCATCTTGATTAACTCAGTGGTTTTCTCTGAGACGCCCATCTCAAAGTTCTCGGTCAGCTCAACCTTGACGCACAGTATCCTGCAGCAATAAAACTGTAAGGCATACAGCCGTAAAAGGACAAATTCATCCGAAAATCTAGAAAATAACAGGCATGTTTATGTTCTGGAGACATGACATCCAGGATGCACGAACTGAATCTAGCAGAGACGGTAACACAGAGAGACCTACTTCACATCATAACAAGCTAACCCTCCAAATGACAATTCATTTTAGGATCAAGAATAGGAAACGAGCAAAACTGACTTTCCAAATTATTTAGCTTTACTGGTCACAGAGAAGGCTAGAAATAATATACAGGATTTTCTTCTACAAATGTAAGCTAAGATGATGTATGTCCACCACATTCTAGTCTCCAGCAGTTACAAGGACAGAGTGGCTCAATTACAATCACATTTGGAAGAAAAATTTACTGTCCTGATGCATCAAATAACATTTGTTAAGAGAGGCTAACGGAAGGAGTTACAGGAGGAAGTATAGAATTGGTTAGGCAGGGTAACTGCACAACCCGAGACTCACAGAGACAACAACAGAATGTTAAGCAGAGAGAAATATCAAAGAAGTGATAATTAGTGTTGTCTCGACGAATTTTAGCTATCAGTGGTTGATTTATTGCTAGATTAAGAATTCCATGGATCAGGCTTCTAAACATTCAACAAACATCACAGATAGAAGTTGCAAGACATCACTAACATGTAGAGCAGAAGGATTCTATAGGACTGACATAATACTTTTTATCAGCAGACCTCATGGAACTTATTGCTCTTTGTGTTTGAAACCAAGCCTTAGGTACAAGAAGGCTTGCAAGAACACAACCATTAAAAGGAAAGCACTAAAACTTGCTGAGCCGTGAAAAAAGAAGTACCTGATCAATTGCCCACATATTCAATACGAGATTCTCTGAAAAGAAGCGTCTCACCCTTTGACCGAGCAACCTCAGGAGGAAAGAAGAATAGTTACTAGTTTAATAAAAGTGCAAAAGCAGACAAATTTAAATCAAAGGGTGTAGCAGAATATATACCATAGCGTAAAATAGCATTGCTCTCAGTAATAGCACCATCTGGAGTCTCAAGGACAGGAAAATGGAAAAATTGTTAGTTCCTGAATCACTGTATTAAACATCTAAACTCATCAGTAAATTTAATAGGTGTAGGTACCTTTCTGAGTGGGTTCATCTTGATTAACTCAGTGGTTTTCTCTGAGACGCCCATCTCAAAGTTCTCGGTCAGCTCAACCTTGACGCCACAGTATCCTGCAGCAATAAAACCGTAAGGAATACAGCCATGACAGCAGAAATCCATCTGACAATCTAGAAATTACAGGCATGTTCATGTTCTGGAGACATGACATCCAGGATGCACGAACTGAAGCTAACAGAGACCTACTACACATCATAACAAGCTAACCCTCCAAGTAACACAGGCTTCCACATCACTTGATCAAATGGACATTTATTTGTGGAAATCCGAGAGACCTAAATAAGCAGCAATGAAATGTACGAAGAATGATGAAACTCACCAAATGTCATGTCGACAGAAGCTGCTGGCTACCCCCAATCCAAATCTCACACCTGCATAAAAGCAAAACAAAACAAGGTTAGCCCATGTTCAGGAAAACTAATGAACTAATAACCAAAGTATCCTGAGTCCTGAGACTCAACGAATGCCACGACGATGGTGATGTCGTCTGGCTTCCCACCGGTGCGAGCCTGCCCACACTTGCTGCTAGCAACGCTGAAAGGCGAGTCTTTTGTGGTGCTCAAAGACGAGTTGTAGGCCTGCAAGACCATGGCGCCGGCCATCTCTTGTGGCGTACAGCCGAGGGCCGTGCTAGACTGGACAATGCCCTCCAAGGTACAATCAAAGATATTATCGAACAACCCATCGGACGCCACTACCAGGACGTCACCCTCCTCCACGCTGATCTCCCCCACCGCTGCATCACTGATCTTGGTACCCCCATGGAGTGAGCTGAGCTGAAGAGGGCAATTGAAGTAGTGCTGCTGCTGCTCAGACCGATGCACCATCTTGCCATCACGGAATACGGCCAAGCCGCTGTCGCCAACGTAGGCCCATCTGAGCGCCCGGCCGGCGAGCGACACGATGACGGCCGTGGACGCCCCCGGCGTGCCCGTCGCGGCCGTCCGCTGGAAAGCCCGGTCGAGAACACTGCGTGGGCAGACCGGCCGGCCGAGCTCGGAGGCCGCCACCTCGGAGAAGGCGTTCGCCATGAGGCCGCGGGAGAAGGCAGCGGCGTCGACTCCCTTCTCGCGCCACCCCCCGACGCCGTCCGCCACGCCGATCACGCCACACGCGTCGTGGCGAAAGTGGCTGTCCTCGTCGTGGTCCGGCACGTAGCAGGCAGCCGAGACCATCCTCAGCGGCGCGAGCGGCGCCAAGGGCCGCGGGCGCGGCTGCAGCCGCTGCGCCACGTAGGCCGCGTAGCTCGCGACGTCCTCGCGATCCCCGGCGGCGGAGGGCGGTAGGGCTCCGAAATGGATGCGCACCGCGATCCCCAGCGCCTTGGGGGTCCGGCCGTAGAGCCCGTCGAGGATGCTCCGGACCTGCGGCGGCGCCTCCATGGTCGGGTCTTTCTCCGACGAGTCGGCGAGCGATCTACGAGGGCTAGGGTTTGCGGGATTTGGATTTCGAGGGCTAGGGTTTGCGGGATTCTTGGATTTGGATTTCGAGGGCTAGGGTTTGCGGGATTTGGAGGGAAATTAAGTCTGCGGGAAGGCCTGGCGCGCGGAAATTAGAGTAGACGCCAGGCTGGCAGTGGACTCCCGTCTTAGCTGGACGCGGCTTGCCTGCTCCCCTTCCGTGCTCCCCAGCATCCAACGATTCTCCTTGATTCTAGCCTCCACGTTATTAAACGACCAAATCAAATACATAAATAGGTAAATACCAATTTCCCCGTAATATTAGGAAATAATAAAAACTGAGGATAAATTTGAACGGAAATCGGCGACAAAACATCTGAGAAGTACATGGGTATACGAGATCACGACTATAAACCATAACAAGGGGGGAAATGGAGGCCAACTCCATCAGGGGAAATCGGTAGCATTGGATTCCGGCAAGCTACGCCCTACACCTGGAAATCCTAGGAAAGCCCCAGCATTTTCCACGTCCGTCTTGCCGCTCTCTCTAGGCACAAGCAGCAGAGGAAGATTAACAATATCTGATTGATGAATCCACTTATGACTTCTTCACAAGTTGGTCATGACGGATCAGAAACACCAAAAGTAAGAATACTTAGTTTTTTTCATGATTTGCTTGCACAATATCCTTCACGAATCTCAGATCTCCACTTCAAGTTCACCCAGTTATCACAAATTTGGCAGCATCACTCTCCCTGTATTAAAACATGAATAAGCATTAGGATTTTAATAGCTCCTAAGATAACCTACATGATTAACACATGATGTGCAGGAAACTGAAACTAGCAATGCAGCAGATCGTAGCAATAAAAGAGTACGAAAGGTTGGCATGAATTTTGTATCTGAAGAGGAAGCTTATTCTTTTTACAACCAGTATGCTGAACTCACGGGTTTTAGCGTCCGAAGAGGGAGTAAGCATAAAGCGAAGTACTCCGAAATAATTCAACGGAGGACATTCTGTTGTTCTCGCCAAGGTATGAACTAGTTGTAATATCATTGAAGTATTAATTTCAGATGCACTAAGACAATATCTTCAATTACTAGGATCGTGTGGTGAAGATAAAAGAGAAGATACATTCAAGTATAGTAGGCCTGAATCACGATGTGGTTGTGATGCACGCATGAAGATAACCCTCAGGAACAGACTTTATTATGTGTATGAATTTGAGGAGAAACATAACCACATTCTTGCCACTGGCGACATGTCCCAATACTTGAGATCTCACAGGAAAGTAACGGACGCACAAATGGCATCTGCGGAGGTCGCCAAGTCCGTGGGCATTTCAAATAAAGCAATTGTTGATCTTATGGCCAAACAAGCATGTGGACAGGCAAATCTTGGCTTTACACGCGAAGATATGAAAAATTGTTTGTACACAAAGAGAACACTACAAGCAAAGCAAGGTGACACTGGAGGAGTATTAGAATACACGGAGAAGAAGGTGGCAGAAGATGCCATGTTTTTTTATTCAATTCAAGTAGATGCTGATGATTTGATAACAAATATTTTTTGGGCTGACTCAAAAATGGTCTCAGATTATGCCTTTTTTGGTGATGTTATATGCTTTGACACCACATACAGGAAACTAGATGATGGGCGTCCATTTGGTTTGATTGTTGGGGTGAATAATCACAAGAAAACTATTGTGTTTGGTGCTGCACTTCTCTATGATGAAACGGCTGAAAGTTTCGGTTGGTTGTTTAGAACTTTGCTAAAAGCCATGTCTGGTAAACATCCACAGACAATTTTAACCGATGAAGATGCAGCAATGGCCAAAGCGATCAGGATAGTGTTACCTGATTCTCACCATAGACTTTGTGTGTGGCATATGAATCAAAATGCTTGCAAGCACCTTGCTGGAGTTGTTCCAAAATACAAGAAGTTCAGTACTGATTTTCAACATTGTATCTATGACATAGAGGAAGAAGATGAGTTTAATACTGATTTTCAACATTGTATCATTGACGCCAGGCTGGCAGTGGACTCCCGTCTTAGCTGGTGTTCTAATTAACATGAAAACTGACAATGGGACCCACCTGTCAGTCTAATAAAAATTTAAAAATAGAATAATAAATAAAATTTGAGAACGTAAAAAAATGAATACATATATATATATATACCCCTCCACCTGTGTTGACCGAGATGCCATGGACGACGAGGGAGGCCACTATCTTACTCTCTCATCTTCCACCTCCTTCCCCACGCCCGACATCCACCTAGGCTCGACGCGTGCCCTCTACCAAAGTGATCATGCAGAAAATCGCCAGTTTTATTGGTGATCATTTGGGTAGCTTTGACAGTTGTCACACGTCACTGGCCATTCATGCTTCTAGCAGTTTCTTAGCTGAGGGCTTTAGGCAGATGAGATGAGGTTATTGTAAATTGACCCTTTCAAAACATGATATTATTAGCAAATGATGATGATTTGTTCAGATGAGAGATATATGAGCACTTGTTCAGCTTGTCCTTTCATGATGTAGACCCTGAAATCCAGTATCTTAATGTTGATGATTCTTGCAGTACATGTGACCTAGTGCTATTCGAGGGGGTGGACTGCCTTGTTTTGATGAATTTAATCCTTCGTTGTTATAAACATGTGGGCAAGTTCAGAAGTTTGAAACATTTGGACAGTGTCAGAACATTCGGATCTCAATTCTCAACATGAATCTGAATAGCTTTGAAGATGATGTGTTGTGAGAAAGAAGGATTACATTACTGAGTGTGAGTGGCTGCTGTATTGTCCAACATACCAAGAAAGTAACAACAACAATATCAGGATTCAAGGAAATAAAGGGTTCCATCCGCACAATACCCAGATGCATAAAACTCGTCAACGCATAACGAGACAGAGGCAACAGACACTGCTCCGCTCACTTGGAGCACTTGGCATCATCATAAATCTAACTTTTGCCATAATCTCGCTCCTACGTGTTAGCATGGTCAACCGGTTGCCGCGGTGTCGTGTTGTGCTCCTGATGTTGTCCGCCCTCGCTCCTACGCCCCGCTCGACCACCACCATGTCCATGCCATTTTACGTTAATGGATGATTATTCTTAGCAAATGTTGCTTCACTATCAAGTACTCCCTCCGTTTCATATTAGATGACTTTTATTAAAAAGTGGATGTATCTAGACTTATAGCATATCTAGATACATCCACTTTTGTCCAAATAGAAGTCATCTAATTTGGAACGGAGTGAGTAGAAGTCATGCACACTTTGTTAAATTTAGACTAGCTAGATAATGTTAGTCACGAAAAAATAATTAATAATAATAATTTAGTTTATACTCTGCAAAATTCTTCTCCATCAGGTCCACACTGAGTTCAAATTTCTTGACACTCAATTTGGACATGAGGCACAAATCAATACCATAAATACATATAAATTATATATATTATGTGTTGCATTAACACTACTACCTCTGATTCTAAAAAACTGACGTAGGATATGACTTACGTACATACAAAGTTGTGAAGACCTCGCAACACTTAATTGGGATCGGCGGGAGTAGTTGTAAATCAGGCTTTCGTTACAAAAATATTGTCTAATATTTTTCATTGACATTTTGTTCAAAGAAAAAGACAACCATCAATATTTAATAACATTGTCAGTTATGCGATTACACTATGTCGTCAAACAGAGACTATATTTATAATACTTTAACACTATAAATATAAAGTCTACAAAAGTATTAAATTTTAGTATAAATTGTACTGAATGCCACAAGCCCAAATTTGGCCCTGCCTCCACACCACAGTGGTGTCGCTGATTTTGGTAAATCCGTTGAGGGCTGAATTGACATATGCAATTAAAATAATGATGTTGCAGCTGCGATCGATGCACCATGTCATTGCGGATGACGGCAAAGACACTGTCGCCCAGATACGCCTATTTAAGCACCCGGCTGGCGAGCGACACAATGACGGCCGTGGATGACCCCGACGTGCCCGACTAGTTTGTCTGTTGGAAATCCCGGTCAAGAATTGTGTACTGCCAGACCAGCTGGCCGAGCTCGGTGGCCGCAACCTCAGAGAAGGCGTTTGCCATCAGTCCATGTGAAAAAGTGGCGGCATTAACCCCTTTCTTTCGCCATTCCCCAACATTGTCTATTACACCGATTATGCCGCACATGTCATGGCAAAAGTGGTTGTCTTCGTCGGTCTGACACGTAGCTGGCAGTGGACTCACCGTCTTCACTGGTGCTCTACACACAACAGCAAGATTTGTAACAGCTTTCGTTTTTCAAGTTTTTCAAGTGTGGTGGAACTTCACAATGCTGAAACATTTGAACACGTTGGTCCCACTGTCAGTTTTGGTGTTAATTTGTCTGAACTCTTCACGTCAGACTGACAGGTGGGCTCAATAGGTCAGAATCGCTGTCAATTCGCCTGTAAACCGTGATTTGGAATTTCTGCAAAAAGTTGAATCAAATGTGGTAGTTCTGTGAGATTCAAAGATAAAGTGGTATCATTACTTAATTGTCGAGCCAAAAGTGGTAGTGTTACGCTATAACCTCCACAGGAACCCTGCCTACTATTATATGTTCAGACAGATAGTTCGGACATGGTTCAACTCTAAAACACGCACTCAATCAGACATCAAACTCAATCCAAATGTTCGGATTGTCCGGCATCTCTCATATGAGGGCATATGTGGGGCAGAAATGGGGCTCCCATAACACGCCCGTCACAATCTCTCAATTTATCCAAATAACTTATGATCTGCCACCTTCTCCGGCATCCAATTTTCCCGCCACCACTGCAAACTCCCAAGTCACCCGCCTCCATCATAACAACAATCCTCTCTCGAGGGGAGGAAGGGATGGAGATGGAGCAGAGATGTTCGAGGGAATTCAAGCCGAAGGGCATCACCCAAAAGGGTAGACATGATTGACAACACCTCAGCAAAAAAGCGAGAAAGGAGGCTTTGGAGATGAGGGTCGGGGCGTCCAAGCCCGCACCCGCTCTCTCAATGTAAAGGCCCTCCTTATTATAAGGTAGCGACCTTCTGTGTATAGTGCTAGTCCTTGGATCGACTTGCTAGCACACACAGTTTAAGATGAAATATCATAACATTGCATCAATATTCATTACACGATGATCCAGAATTAAAAGGGTTCGATACAAGGTGCATAGCCCATGGCTAGCTCAAACCGAAATAAACACACAGCGGAAAGCAAATGGATAAGTGAGCTCCATCTTTATCATGTGCCACATGCAAGACATGTTGGTTGGAGACTCGCGACCCTAACAATCCTTACTCTTCGTCAGAGGGTCCTGCAATGGTGAGTTGCAGCCCAAACTATATTGGGTCAGGACAATTGAATTGTGGTGGCATGATGACACTTTGTAACTAAAATTACTAAGACTATATCTACATGCATATTTGGCTCGGTGGAGTTTCAGGCTTATTTGCATAAAGCCAGTTTTGTCCTATCTTTTATAAAACAATTTTTCATCTTAGACAAAGAGTACCACTGATAGAAAACAGTGAACACCTTTGACAACATAGATTACCACCGATAGAAAACGGTGAACAACTTTGAAAACAAGGTTCAGACACAAACAACAGTCTACTATTGTCATACAACCTGAGTTGGAATGATCAACACACTAACACGATATCGTAGTTCTAATTAAATGGTGGTCTGATCTAAGGAAACAAAGTGATGCACTTCCTTGTCTTCTTATCCTTCATGGACTTAGTGCGATGATTCTTCATAGATCAATACTTTTACTTCATTGATGAAATATGGGTATCCTTGGTCAGCATCTGGTCTTCCTGATAGCATAGTTCAGAATCCACATTCACCATGTCAGCCATCAACTGGTTCACAGGGGCCTTCAAGTCATTGATCTTCTCTATCTCCTTTTTAAGTTCTTCAAGTTCTTTTTCCACATCTTTGAGGTATCCTTGAGTATTATGCATTCTAAACCTAATTCTCCTTGAAAGTTCCTCAGTGGCTCTCCAAGCTGCTCTTCGTGCTGCATCAAAGAATGATGTTTCCAGTACTTTATTGGCGAACATCCATCGCCCCGTTGTCTTGTGGTCGTCTTCTTTATCCTGATACAAGTGTAATTCTACCCACCAGTATTCTTGGTCTTCATCCATTACAGGGAATCCTTTGTAAACTGCTTCTCCATTAAATCCCATGGTTTTCATACTCTCCTTAAGTACTTTTGGGAACTCGGTTTCACATTCCAAAGTCATGGTAAACACTGGTCCTTTCTTGAGTGAGTCTATGAGGCTGGACATCTATAAAATATTTTGGGGAGAAAAAGATTAGATGAGAATATGACATAAAGTTTTATGCAAAACTTAATAAAATATGATTTTATTTCCTATGGGTATTCCTACATACTAATCCAAACCTAGGGTCACGAACCTACATGCAACACAGTGCTCTGATACCATCTGTAAAGGCCCTCCTTATTATAAGGTAGCGACCTCCTGTGTATAGTGCTAGTCCCTGGATCGACTTGCTAGCACACACAGTTTAAGATGAAATATCATAACATTGCATCAATATTCATTAAACGATGATCCAGAAATAAAAGGGTTCGATACAAGGTGCATAGCCCATGGCTAGCTCAAACGGAAATAAACACACAACGGAAAGCAAATGGATAAGTGAGCTCCATCTTCATCATGTGCCACAGGCAAGACATGTTGGTTGGAGACTCGCGACACTAACTATCCTTACTCTTTGTCAGAGGGTCCTGCAATGGTGAGTTGCAGCCCAAACTATATTGGATCAGCACAATTGAATTGTGGTGGCAAGATGACACTTTGTAACTAAAATTACTAAGACTATATTACATGCATATTTGGCTCGGTGGAGTTCCAGGCTGATTTGCATAAAGCCAGTTTTGTCCTATCTTTTATAAAACAACTTTTCATCTTAGACAAAGAGTACCACTGATAGAAAACAGTGAACACCTTTGACAACAAAGAGACCACCGATAGAAAACGGTGAACAACTTTGAAAACTACTCACAACGAGCACCACCGATAGAAAGTGATGAGCTCTCCCAAACCCTTGTTCACCCATCAAATTTTATTATAGAAATTGGGATGAGGAGATCTTCAACATCTGCCCTGTCTAGTTGCTCAATTGTCCATAACCGGGGACACGGCTAAGTATACTTAGTTTTTAACTCTCGAGAGGGTGTGCACTTTCACCACAAGACCCAATCATTCCCTCGTCCATGTCAACCAATTATGAAATGGAAAAGAGAAGATCGAGACGAGACCTTTCCGAAATAATTCCCCGAGTCACAACGCGTGACCCGAACCAACCTATCATCCCCCTACATATGCTGGTCACGACGGATCGGGGTCTCACTGAAGGGGATCGTGTGCAGAAAACAAAAAATTTCCTACCAAGGATATCCTTAAACTAGCCAAGATCTACACTATGCAGATATAGAAGTACGGCGGAGATCGGAATACATACCCTCGTAGACCGAATAGCGGGGATTACGCTCCCGCACAAGCGTTGACGATGAAGACGCCATAGCCGACCTCTAGGTCGCGGAGAACTCGACGCGACGAAGATGACGAAGATGACCCCGAGGTCGGGTGGAGGAAGTAGGCCTCCGAGTACCGCTAGCGCAGCACCTCGCAGGGAGTCGCACACATACGGTGGAGACGACGGCCTCCGAAGCTCCAGTCCAGGACGAGCAGCGGAAGACTTGGACCGGAACACTAGCAGCGCGGCAGCGGGCTATGGTGGAAGAGATCCCCCTCCTCTACTCGGCGCGGCTCTGACAAGGGAACCACGAGATCGAGAGAGAAATTGAGAATTAATTGGTGAATTAAAAGGCCAGGGGTGCCCCTTCTTATATAGGCTCCTAGGGGGAGCCAACCTTGCCAGCCAGACAATTGGGACTATCCCACATGCCTGGTTCGGTCAAGGCTGATGCGCCGGCCCTAGGTGGGCCCCATTTGGCCCACCTAGGCCGGCCAAGCCTCCCCCACAAAATTCCCTTGAGGGTTTTCCCCCCCATGGGCCTTCTTTCGACCAGAAGGCCCATTTAGGGAAATCAGCCTAAATAAATTCGAAAATAAATATATAAAATCATAATTGCATATTAATTACACTAATTAATATCAAACATAATATATATAATTTTTCCTAGCTCCGAAAACTCTTTCGGCGCTGCCCGATCTCCATCGGACCCCTCCCGGGACGTTCCCGGTGATCTCTTTCCTTTCCGGTTGTCTTGTCGAAACCCCTTAAGTGTGTTACCCTAGCGGTTCGATATAATATCAGGTATGATCAAGACTCCTCAATGATCAACGACTAACTCGTAGGCCTGGACCCCATGAATTAACCCCTGAGATATAACGAATGACTTTCATCTATCAAACCTGGACGTATAGTCTGAAACCCTTTGTCATGGCGATACTTAGCGTGTCCGAGCATCATTCTCAGATATCTCCATACCTAGCATGATCTCGTTAACGACATCGCTATCTTCTACTCGTCTATGATATTATGTCAGCTGGTGACCTAGTCACATGTTTGCAAACTCATTTGACATAATCTCACCGAGTGGGCCCTAGAGTATCTATCCGGCTATGCGGACTGACAAATCCCGCTGTCGACCTCTCGTCTCAACTACTCCTTTCCGATACCCAAAAGTATCACCGTTATTGTCATACTAAATAAGATACGACGTTTGGTGCGATCAAAGTATCTTCCAGGAATAACAATAAGAGTTGGTCTCACGGTCTTAAGGCGTAATGACTATGTCCTATAAATACTGGGTACGTACATCACATCGTTACTCCTAACGATATGACTTCCATTGCCGACCGGCGCCATGCCCTATGATCGGAAAACCTCGATCATCAATCGCGCAACGAAACTAGTCTTAGTAGAGGCTACTAGGGACCTGGTTGTTTATCTACCACACATGTATTAATGTTTTCGCTTAATACAGTTATAGCATGGTGTAAAACATATAATGAACGATTGGGATATTGCCAATAAACTATGTTTATTAAGTGCCTCTAGGGCATATTCCCTTCACTCACAACATGTATGGTCAAGACAGAGTCCATTTGACAAGTGGTTGCACTAGAAGCTACTAAACAAGGTGCATCTACAATCTCTTTAAGCCTGGGTGACTTTCCACATTTGTGCGCTTCCACCAAGGGTAATTACCATAGACATGGACCCCCTGAGTAGCCACCCACCATGGTTCTCCAACCAGCACCCAGGTAGTTCATTAATTAATTTCATTTTTTTTTACTATCCAACTAGTCAAAACATTTTTCATTGCTTGGCTAAGCATCCTACTAAGTGTTCTTGCTTCTAAGCTCAGTGTGGGGATAGCTAAACACTACATAGGAGCATAGCATAATAAAGTAACCACACACAACTCCTAACATGCATACTACAGAAAAACACTACTATGCATATAGCGAAAATAATAGGTGGTTTATGAGCGTCACTTGCCTTTTGAAGGTTGTCGTTTCTCACACTCTCTTCAACGAAGAGCGTTTCACTTCGTTCAATCTATACGATGAAAGAGAAATACAATAAACAAACAATTCGGCCAACACATAACACATAAAAGCAAACACCACAATAATGTGTTCATTAATAGTTGTTTTAGTTCATTTATTTTATTGTCAGGTCTTATCACATAATTCAATTTACAAAAAGAATTCAATGCGATAGGACTTAGGGTTTGCCATTTATGGTCGAGGGATGGTCTAAAACAATTTGAACATTTCAAATCTGAATAGGTTGAATTATTGTTTCAATATTATAATGTCTGGTCATGTTCAGAATATTTGCACAATGCTTTTATCAAAGGGAAATAATAACATTTTCAAACTATGGTTGTGATTTAAGGAAGGCACAATATTTTAATCAACTTCACATGTTTATGCGTCATGTGGATCTAATGAATTTTAGTATTGGCTCCTCCAAGACTATAGTTATTTTAGTGACATTTTGCAGAAGATTTCACATTAAAAATGATTTGTGGAATTTAAATTATATCTAAATTACACAAGTTGTATCTCTGATTTATAAAACCATTTTTAATTAGACAAAATCATTTCTAATAGTTGCATCATTTTATACTAGTTGAAAGGTTTGTACAAATATTTTATTTGCATTTTTAGGATCCATGAATTTATATTTATTCAAATTTACCTACTTCTTCCACTTGAAATTTGAATACATTTAAACTATTACAATCTTGAAATCTAATAGGTTTTAAACATACATTTACAAGTTTATATTTCAGAAGGGGTTGAGTAGGCTTAGTTTTGTTACCTCTGGTTAAAAGATAATACTTGTGTTATTTTTGTAAAAGAAAACAATTTAATAAGGTTAATAGAATTTAAACTATGTTATAAACATACAATTAGGGTTTTTGTTTTAAATGGAAATGACATTGCTAAAATTAATTTTAATAGTGAAAAATTATTAGATGGATTCCTAAGATTTCCAAAAATATTTTATTTCCAAAGACCCAAGAGTAACAAGCTCACAAGTATCACCACCACGAATCCTCGTGGAGGGCTCAAACCGATGCAAATGCAATGGCAAGAGCACACGAAGTGCTCAAGTCCTTCACTCTCAAATTCCAACACAACAACAAATGTTTATGGGGGAATAAGAGATGAAGAACAAAGGAAACCACAAAGTAGCCAAATCCTTCACTCCCAAATCCCACCAAAAGCAACTAATGCTTATGGGGGGAGAAGAGAGGAAGAATAAAGAAGAAGAACCACAAAGGAACTCCAAGATCTAGATCCACTAAGTTCCCCTCACTTAGAGGAGAGATGGATTGGTAGGATTGTAGATCTAGATCTCCTCTCAACTTTCCCTAAAGAATATGGAAGAAGCAATGGAGGGATTGAGAGGAATCAAGCTTTCCTAGGTCAACAATGGAGTAGAAGAGAGGGGAATAACGCGCTGCCTTGGATTGGCTGGGGAAGAAGAAGGGGAGGGGTATTTATACCCCTCCAGGAAATATAGCCGTTGGCTGTTTCGACACTCGGAAATTCCGGTATAAGTGAGACTCGGAAATTCCGGTCAACCGGAAATTCCGAGTCCATGAAATTTCCGAGCTGAAAATCCGGCTGGAGTCAGAAGCAAAACCAAACTTTTCCTTAGCCATTTCTGGAGGACTTTTCTGGGGGCACTCGGAATTTCCGGTAGACGGAAATTTCCGAGCACAATTTCCGACTGAAGTCAGAACCCTTTTTCTCCTTTCCTGAGCCGTTTTCTTGGATCAGCTGGGGAACCAGAAATTCCGGTAGAACGAAATATCCGGCCCCAATAATCCGAATCAGCAAAACACCGAAACGAAAACTTTTATAACTTTTGCAAATGAACTCCAAATGAGGTGAGACCAATTTTATTGGAAAGATAGCGACGATGAGCACCCAACAAAATGTGGAAATATTGCATCCCATAAATAGAGTAAAATCACCACACATGGCAAGGTGTGGGACTTTCCTCATGGTAGAACCGACAATATTTCCGCCACCGAAAACGCAACAAGTTGTCCAAAGTAAAACCGATTTCGATGAACAAGAGCTTGACATGGAGATGAACCAAGCTCTAACTCCTCACCACCATAAAATCCAAATAAGAACCAAGAAACATGATATGCCAAGTATGCAAAGGTTTAACCTCTCCACAAATATGCGATCAAGTTACCAACTTGAGAACCCCTCTTGATAGTATGCCTATCTATCCTATAGCCCTATCAAGATCATACCTTTGCCTTGAGCATTCCACTTGAGTTGGATGAGGACTATCTTGATCTCTTCAAGTGGTTCATCTTTCTTGATTGCGCGTCCAAGCACATGCTTGATGAAGACTTCTCCAAATACTCCCCCATGCTCACAATGGGAGAGTCTCGCTTAGCTCCATCTTCATGTATCCATTGCAAGCACCAAGCATAGGATCTCTTCAGTAAGCTTCTCTTGGTCTTGGTCTTGCACATCTCACCTTGATGACGATCACCACAGGACGTCATCCTCCATGAGCTATATGAGATCTTCATTTGATGCAAGCCCATGGGAAGATACCTAACCTCATATAATGATACCACACACACATATATCATGGGTTAGTTCACAAAGCTATACGGACAAGTGTTTACCATCCCAAGAGATACATGATCGCTCTTGGTACATCTTGTAGCTTTGTGTGTTGATCAACATCTTGATCAACCTTGTATCTTCCAACATTTCTTCACTAATATGATGACTTGAATCCTTCATGACATACTTGCAATATGCTCCACTCAACACATAAGCTTCAAGAGTCCAACACATGAACTCCACAACTCCATGGACATGATCTATAATGATATCTCAAAGTAAACATTAGTCCATAGAGATTGTCATTCAATTACCAAAACCACACATGAGGGAAAATGCTCTTTCAGTAGCCCATCATCTCGACGGGGATCAACTCGAGAAGGTCGAGGTGTCTGGTTGAATAAGATCAAGCGTCCGCTCGAGAAGGTCGAGGCGCGAGGCGGCGGCGCTCGAGATCTTTGCAAGGCGGCGGCGCTCGACTTCGCGATCGAACTCCTCTACCTCGCGCATGTAGCACGCTCCTTGCGACCGGCGTCGGCGCGGACGCCGCGCCCCCGCAGATTTGACCTCGCCCTCTTCAGCACCATCACGCACCGGCGGCCGATCTACGTCACCGGCCGCGGATTGCTCGTCGTAGTAGAAGGTTGCGGGGGGCGGATTGCTCGTCGTCGGCGGCGGTGGATAGGGTTTTCGAACTACAAAATGCGGGAATCCCAGCATATATACCGGTCCGTCGAGGAAATCTGCGGGCGCCCTTATCGCGTTTACGGGTCGCGCGGAGTCTAAGGCTCTGCTATCGCACAAAAAAGACTCGACCTGTTAACTCGCCGGAGTTTTACGGTTTTTCGCGTGTTTGAGGGCTCTGTTAGAGATGCTCTAAGCTAGATGAAACGCAAAGTACATGTCGCCAGGAGCTCCTGGCTTCGCCCGACCCAAATCTCAAAAAGAAAAATGCTAGCTCAAATCGAATTACCATGGGTCGACGGCGAGAGAATAGGTGTATTAGGGGACGAAGCTTGGAGACGGTGGCATTCTGTCTCCCTCTGAGTAATTCCTCTTGACTTACTTATAAAGTTATAAGAGGGTTTCCTCGCTACAATGTATTGATTTGGTTCTTTGTTTTATTTATAAAGCTGGACGGTATCTTTTTATGGAAGCAGATCTTGCAGCAGTGAAAACCCATGGTGCGAGGGTCGTCAGGGGCAATGGGGTCTGATCAAGGATAGACCAGTGGCAATGGTAAAACATCATTCCTACTCGCAAGTCTCCAACAGTATTCATGGCCACATTATCCATTAATGATTCGAATGCTAGCACTGTCTGGTGTCCTTGACAGTCTGGCACTGTCTTAACCAAGCAACATCCATGCACAGTTTTGACATTTGGACAGCTTCACAACATTCTAAATTTCTGATGGTTTCAGAACAGAAATTGAGAAAGATAGTGAACGGAAAGAAAAACAGCAACGATACCACGCAGGATTACCCAATTGCGAAGCATAACTAGACGACTCAAAGTAAGACCAGATTTCCAAAATAAGCATGACATAAGCACAAAAAAGGTAACAGGTTCAACAGGTCAAATAGGCATTAAGTAACAAGCAAGCTCCTCCCAAAAAAGACAAACAGTTTCGACACTGAATTCAAGTCTTACATAACTCTCTGTCAATGCCATCATGATCCATAGCACTGATCCGCTCACTTGAAGCACTTGGCGTCCAGCAAGGCCTGGCCCTCGAATGGCTCAAGGTCGGCGCGAGCCTTCTGGGCCAGGTCGGAGATGTCAGCCTTAGTCCACTCGTAGAGCTCCATGTCGTAGACCTCATCCATAACGAACTTGGGGATTTCCTGGCCACGGAAGAGCCAGAGTCCCTTGAGCTTGAAGGGTGGCTCAGAACCAATGATGAGCATCTTGCCAAAAGCATACTTGCGGCACATATCCATCCACTGGAGGAATCGACCAACCTTGTTCATGGTCACATATGGCACAGTGTTCTCTTCCTGGTACTTGTACTCACAAAACCAAAGAGAGTAACCCTCTGGGTCATACATATTCCAGAAACCTGAAACATAGACAACATACTAGCTTCAGTTCATGTGAGGGACATGGTTCTGGAAATAAACAAAAGTGATTCCACTTTGATTTTAAAAGAGAATGATGCAAAAAGAATGAATGACATGAGTGTATTCCAGTAATGTAAGCTCACATTATGGCATGACGTAAATCCACTACAGATGTTAGTCCCTTTCAAAACAAGGACATAATGCTACACCTACAAATCATTTGGAAAGAAAATGTTATCCTAAGTGTATGACTTGGATGGAAGTAGAATTTTAATAGACAAAAATACAAAAGAAAAGACATGAGTTCATCTTAGCTTTTACATTAGTGTTGACTGAACAGATTTGTATCTCTCAGTCAGAGGTTGATTAAATTTGCTAGATTGTAAATAGAGTTAAGAAATAACAGAGATAGAAGTTGCAACAGATCACTAGAAATTAGAACACAAGATCTCCACAGGGTTGAAGTAATACCTTTAGCGGCAACCTCGTGGACGTTGCTCTTTGTGTTTGAGTATAGCCTCTTCCAGTCATCCAACACCATCTTGCTAGGTGGCAGTAGATCAAGAGGATTCTTGGGTTTCGGCTATGGTGCCTCTTCCTCAATTGGCTTTGGGGCTTCCTTCGAAGCCACTTTCTTGACCTCCTTTGGTTAAGGCAGGCTAAGTGCACAACTCAAGACTCACAGAGACAGCAACAGAATGTTAAGCAGAGAGACAAAGAAGTGATAATTACTCTTGGCTCAACGGATTTTAGATATCAGTGGTTGATTTTATTGCTATATTAAGAATTCCACGGATCAGGCTTCTAAACATTGAACAAACATCACAGGAAGATGTTGCAAGGCATCACTAAAATTTAGAGCAGAACAATTCTCTAGGACTAACATAATGATTTTTAATGACAACCTCATGCAACTTGTTGCCCTTTGTGTTTGAAACCAAGCCTTGGGTACAAGTATGCTTGCAAGAACACAACCATTAAAAGGTAAGGATTAAAACTTGGTGAGCTGTGAAAAGAGAAGTACCTGATCGATTACTCACATATTCAATAAGAGATTCTGTGAAAAGAAGCTTCTCACCCTTGAAACGAGCAACCTCAGGAAGAAAAAAGAACAGTTACTAATTTAATAAGTGCAAAAGCAGACAAATTTAAATCAAAGAGTGTAGCAGAATACATACCATAGTGTCAAATAACATTGCTCTAAGTAATAGCACCATCTGGAGTCTCAAGGGCAGGAAAATGCAAAATTATTAGTTCCTGAATCACTATATTAAATATGTAAACTCATCAGTAAATTTAGTCGGTGTATGTACCTTTCTGAGTGGGTTCATCTTGATTAACTCAGTGGTTTTCTCTGAGACGCCCATCTCAAAGTTCTCGGTCAGCTCAACCTTGACGCACAGTATCCTGCAGCAATAAAACTGTAAGGCATACAGCCGTAAAAGGACAAATTCATCCGAAAATCTAGAAAATAACAGGCATGTTTATGTTCTGGAGACATGACATCCAGGATGCACGAACTGAATCTAGCAGAGACGGTAACACAGAGAGACCTACTTCACATCATAACAAGCTAACCCTCCAAATGACAATTCATTTTAGGATCAAGAATAGGAAACGAGCAAAACTGACTTTCCAAATTATTTAGCTTTACTGGTCACAAGAGAAGGCTAGAAATAATATACAGGATTTTCTTCTACAAATGTAAGCTAAGATGATGTATGTCCACCACATTCTAGTCTCCAGCAGTTACAAGGACAGAGTGGCTCAATTACAATCACATTTGGAAGAAAAATTTACTGTCCTGATGCATCAAATAACATTTGTTAAGAGAGGCTAACTGAAGGAGTTACAGGAGGAAGTATAGAATTGGTTAGGCAGGGTAACTGCACAACCCGAGACTAAGCAGAGAGAAATATCAAAGAAGTGATAATTAGTGTTGTCTCGACGAATTATAGCTATTAGTACCGCTGATCTCCCCCACCGCTGCATCACTGATCTTGGTACCCCCATGGAGTGAGCTGAGCTGAAGAGGGCAATTGAAGTAGTGCTGCTGCTGCTCGGACCGATGCACCATCTTGCCATCACGGAATACGGCCAAGCCGCTGTCGCCAACGTAGGCCCATCTGAGCGCCCGGCCGGCGAGCGACACGATGACGGCCGTGGACGCCCCCGGCGTGCCCGTCGCGGCCGTCCGCTGGAAAGCCCGGTCGAGAACACTGCGTGGGCAGACCGGCCGGCCGAGCTCGGAGGCCGCCACCTCGGAGAAGGCGTTCGCCATGAGGCCGCGGGAGAAGGCAGCGGCGTCGACTCCCTTCTCGCGCCACCCCCCGACGCCGTCCGCCACGCCGATCACGCCACACGCGTCGTGGCGAAAGTGGCTGTCCTCGTCGTGGTCCGGCACGTAGCAGGCAGCCGAGACCATCCTCAGCGGCGCGAGCGGCGCCAAGGGCCGCGGGCGCGGCTGCAGCCGCTGCGCCACGTAGGCCGCGTAGCTCGCGACGTCCTCGCGATCCCCGGCGGCGGAGGGCGGTAGGGCTCCGAAATGGATGCGCACCGCGATCCCCAGCGCCTTGGGGGTCCGGCCGTAGAGCCCGTCGAGGATGCTCCGGACCTGCGGCGGCGCCTCCATGGTCGGGTCTTTCTCCGACGAGTCGGCGAGCGATCTACGAGGGCTAGGGTTTGCGGGATTTGGATTTCGAGGGCTAGGGTTTGCGGGATTCTTGGATTTGGATTTCGAGGGCTAGGGTTTGCGGGATTTGGAGGGAAATTAAGTCTGCGGGAAGGCCTGGCGCGCGGAAATTAGAGTAGACGCCAGGCTGGCAGTGGACTCCCGTCTTAGCTGGACGCGGCTTGCCTGCTCCCCTTCCGTGCTCCCCAGCATCCAACGATTCTCCTTGATTCTAGCCTCCACGTTATTAAACGACCAAATCAAATACATAAATAGGTAAATACCAATTTCCTCGTAATATTAGGAAATAATAAAAACTGAGGGTAAATTTGAACGGAAATCGGCTCCTTCTGGCGGCAAAACATCTGAGAAGTACATGGGTATACGAGATCACGACTATAAACCATAACAAGGGGGGAAATGGAGGCCAACTCCATCAGGAGAAATCGGTAGCATTGGATTCCGACAAGCTACGCCCTACACCTGGAAATCCTAGGAAAGCCCCAGCATTTTCCACGTCCATCTTGCCGCTCTCTCTAGGCACAAGCAGCAGAGGAAGATTAACAATATCTGATTGATGAATCCACTTATGACTTCTCCACAAGTTGGTCATGACGGATCAGAAACACCAAAAATAAGAATACTTAGTTTGTTTTCATGATTTGCTTGCACAATATCCTTCACGAATCTCAGATCTCCACTTCAAGTTCACCCAGTTACCACAAATTTGGCAGCATCACTCTCCCTGTATTAAAACATGAATAAGCATTAGGATTTTAATAGCTCCTAAGATAACCTACATGATTAACACATGATGTGCAGAAAACTGAAACTAGCAATGCAGCAGATCGTAGCAATAAAAGAGTACGAAAGGTTGGCATGAATTTTGTATCTGAAGAGGAAGCTTATTCTTTTTACAACCAGTATGCTGAAATCACGGGTTTTAGCGTCCGAAGAGGGAGTAAGCATAAAGCGAAGTACTCCGAAATAATTCAACGGAGGACATTCTGTTGTTCTCGCCAAGGTATGAACTAGTTGTAATATCATTGAAGTATTAATTTCAGATGCACTAAGACAATATCTTCAATTACTAGGATCGTGTGGTGAAGATAAAAGAGAAGATACATTCAAGTATAGTAGGCCTGAATCACGATGTGGTTGTGATGCACGCATGAAGATAACCCTCAGGAACAGACTTTATTATGTGTATGAATTTGAGGAGAAACATAACCACATTCTTGCCACTGGCGACATGTCCCAATACTTGAGATATCACAGGAAAGTAACGGACGCACAAATGGCATCTGCGGAGGTCGCCAAGTCCGTGGGCATTTCAAATAAAGCAATTGTTGATCTTATGGCCAAACAAGCATGTGGACAGGCAAATCTTGGCTTTACACGCGAAGATATGAAAAATTGTTTGTACACAAAGAGAACACTACAAGCAAAGCAAGGTGACACTGGAGGAGTATTAGAATACATGGAGAAGAAGGTGGCAGAAGCTGCCATGTTTTTCTATTCAATTCAAGTAGATGTTGATGATTTGATAACAAATATTTTTTGGGCTGACTCAAAAATGGTCTCAAATTATGCCTTTTTTGGTGATGTTATATGCTTTGACACCACATACAGGAAACTAGATGATGAGCGTCCATTTGGTTTGATTGTTGGGGTGAATAATCACAAGAAAACTATTGTGTATGGTGCTGCACTTCTCTATGATGAAACGGCTGAAAGTTTTGGTTGGTTGTTTAGAACTTTGCTAAAAGCCATGTCTGGTAAACATCCACAGACAATTTTAACTGATGAAGATGCAGCAATGGCCAAAGCGATCAGGATAGTGTTACCTGATTCTCACCATAGACTTTGTGTGTGGCATATGAATCAAAATGCTTGCAAGCACCTTGCTGGAGTTGTTCTAGAATACAAGAAGTTCAATACTGATTTTCAACATTGTATCTATGACATAGAGGAAGAAGATGAGTTTATCAGTGCATGGAATGTAATGCTTGATAAGTATGGACTACATGATAATGAGTGGCTTCAAAGATGGTTTAAAAAAGGGGAGCACTGGGCACTAGTCTATGGCAAAAAAAAAACGTTCTCTGCCCACATGACCACTACCCAAAGAAGTGAAAGTATGAACAATGAACTGAAGAGATACATTAGTATTAAATATGACATGCTTACTTTTTTCCATCATTTTGAGAGGCTAGTTGCAGATAAAAGATTTGAGAAGGGGAGGTGTGACTTCAAAGCAACACAAAGTACTCCCAAAATGAAGACAGAAGCTAGCTATATGTTAAGGCAAGCTGTAACTACATATACTCCTGCAATTTTCAAGATGTTTGAGCAACAATTGCTTCGGACCCTTAACTATGACACAAACATTTGTGATGAATGTGAAGGGGATCGTGTGCAGAAAACAAAAAATTCCTAGCAACGATATCCTTAAACTAGCCAAGATCTACACTATGCAGATATAGAATTACGGCGGAGATCGGAATACATACCCTCGTAGACCGAATAGCGGGGATTACGCTCCCGCACAAGCGTTGACGATGAAGACGCCGTAGCCGACCTCTAGGTCGCGGAGAACTCGGCGCGACGAAGACGGCGAATATGACCCCGAGGTCGGGTGGAGGAAGTAGGTCTCCGAGTACCGCTAGCGCAGCACCTCGCAGGGAGTCGCACACATACGGTGGAGACGACGGCCTCCGAAGCTCCAGTCCAGGACGAGCAGCGGAAGACTTGGACCGGAACACCAGCAGCGCGGCAGCGGGCTATGGTGGAAGAGATCCTCCTCCTCTACTCGGCGCGGCTCCGTCAAGGGAACCACGAGATCGAGAGAGAAATTGGGAATTAATTGGTGAATTAAAAGGCCAGGGGTGCCCCTTCTTATATAGGCTCCCAGGGGTAGCCAACCTTGCCAGCCAGGCAATGTGGGACTATCCCACATGCCTGGTTCGGCCAAGGCTGATGCGCCGGCCCTAGGTGGGCCCCATTTGGCCCACCTAGGCCGGCCAAGCCTCCCCACAAAATTCCCTTGAGGGTTTCCCCCCCCCCCCCCCCCCATGGGCCTTCTTTCGACCAGAAAGACCATTTAGGGAAATCAGCCTAAATAAATTCAAAAATAAATATATAAAATCATATTTGCATATTAATTACACTAATTAATATCAAACATAATATATATAATTTTCCTAGCTCCGAAAACTCTTTCGTCGCTGTCCGATCTCCATCGGACCCCTCCTGGGACGTTCCCGGTGATCTCTTTCCTTTCCGGTTGTCTTGTCGAAACCCCTTAAGTGTGTTACCCTAGCGGTTCGATATAATATCAGGTATGATCAAGACTCCTCAATGATCAACGACTAACTCGTAGGCCTGGACCCCATGAATTAACCCCTGAGATATAACGAATGACTTTCATCTATCAAACCTGGACGTATAGTTTGAAACCCTTTGTCATGGCGATACTTAGCGTGTCCGAGCATCATTCTCAGATATCTCCATACCTAGCATGATCTCGTTACCGACATCGCTATCTTCTACTCGTCTATGATATTATGTCAGCTGGTGACCTAGTCACATGTTTGCAAACTCATTTGACATAATCTCACCGAGTGGGCCCTAGAGTATCTATCCGGCTATGCGGACTAACAAATCCCGATGTTGACCCCTCGTCTCAACTACTCCTTTCCGATACCCAAAAGTATCACCGTTATTGTCATACTAAATAAGATACGACGTTTGGTGCGATCAAAGTATCTTCCAGGAATACCAATAAGAGTTGATCTCACGGTCTTAAGGCGTAACGACTATGTCCTATAAATACTGGGTATGTCCATCACATCGTTACTCCTAACGATATGACTTCCGTTGCCGACCGGCGCCATGCCCTATGATCGGAAAACCTCGATCATCAATCGCGCAATGAAACTAGTCTTAGTAGAGGCTACTAGGGACCTGGTTGTTTATCTACCACACTTGTATTAATGTTTCCGCTTAATACAGTTATAGCATGGTATAAAACATATAATGAACGATTGGGATATTGCCAATAAACTATGTTTATTAAGTGCCTCTAGGGCATATTCCCTTCAGTCTCCCACTTCACTAGAGTAACACTTAATCTAGTTTACAACCTGGTAAAAGCTCAACACCCATAGCATCTTGGTGCATGCTCGCCTCGTGGAAGAGGAATACAGTCAATAGGCCTCACACATTGAGACCTATATGTGCTTTGCAACACTTCTATGTCACCTAGTTTGACATCAACCCGTATCTTACGATGACGGTGAAATATATCCCAATGGATGGAGTGAGACTCGAGCATTCGCGTAGCATGCGCCTTAAAATTCTGAAAGATCTATTAAGGGACCACCTACGCTCGGAAAACTGCTCAGTCCAATCACACTTGCTACTTCTAAAGTCACGATATATTTCTATACCTATGTAGATTGTGCGACAGTGCATTCATATGCGGCTTCGCAAACTAACCATGTCTATCTTCAAAATAAAGGACATCTCCTATATGAGATTTCTAGTCGTATGGGTCAGTGTAATAACTTGCATCATCGTAACCGCTTTACGGCAAGTTGCCATTCCACTCTTACCCGTTACTAGAAAACCTATCTTCAGTTCTCATAGACACTGAAGAATAAACTTAACGTTTGTTCATTGATCCACACAAGGATCACTCTAGAACCTGTTCTTCAACCAAGAACTCGGGTCACACCAAGTCGAGCTTTCAGCCTGATAGACTCTATGTGTGATACATAGAGAATGTCGAACATCAATTTCTATCACTGAAAAAGCCAAGATTAACTTAATCTTTTACCTAGTCATACAAGCAAGAACCTCTTTCTTCGCTTGTCCTTTTCTGAAACACTTCAGAATCCTGACTTAGGAAATACTCCGACTTAATGTTATTAAGCCCCCTCTGATCTATACAATTATAAATCGGATGCCTAATACTCCTAGCTTTATTTCACAGAAAATTTAATCACTTAAATAATCCTTTACACTCTACTAGAGGATCTGTGTCATTCAATATGTCGTTACATACAGAATCACAAATGACACCTAGTTCCCACTCAAATATGCCTTCCGCATATAAGATTAGGGAAAAGCTACTTAACTCCCACTCAAATATGCCTTCCGCATATAAGATCAAGGAAAGCTACTTTGCTCCCACTCACTTATTTGCAAATGTAGGTTTCTTCAACTATTTTGGACAACTCCAAAATCCTTTGATCACATTATCGAAGTGAAGATTCCAGCTCCGATATGCTTACTTCTGCCCATGAATGGACAACCGAAGTTTGCATACATGTTTAGCATCCTCAGGATTACAAACCATTCTTAATTACACTATTAAGAACCATGGTTTTCTCATCCATCTATCAATTTCTCATTCAAAATTATAGTAATTGCTAAACGACCCAGAATAGATTTAGGCTTCGCCACTTGAGACAAACTCTCATGTGGTCTGTCGGAACTGTTTCACGACAAATCGAATCTGCTTAATATCTACTCTCTCATAAAACTCCATATACTATCAACATCCTAGATGCCATCAAGAAGATCTCCCAAGTCATTACCTGGTAATCGTATATGGATTTTATTTCGGATCATAAATGACTCATAGCCATTTCTCGGACTTAGGTCCACCATCTCTTCTTCGTAGTTCGTAGGTCTATCATATTCCATTAATATGACCTTCATACCAAGATTGTCGTAACACACAGTGTGGAACACAACCTCGTATGCCTACGCTCTTAGTATGAGCTCAGAACATCATGATTTTGAATCATCAGCTTTTTCAAGCTGTGGAGCCTGACACCGAAAACACTTTCGATTGCGCCACTCTGATGTTTGGAGAGG
The DNA here is from genome assembly GCA_026929855.1 of Poa annua. NCBI lineage: Eukaryota > Viridiplantae > Streptophyta > Magnoliopsida > Poales > Poaceae > Poa > Poa annua. Next base: position 90,092,827 of record CM049430.1, read on the forward strand.
AAGTTCACCAACTTCGTCTTGCTCTACTTTCTTTCTCACTTATACCCTCGGACAAGAAACTATTTCTTTCGCAAGGTATATCCCGGCAAAGATTTTGCCTATGTCGTGAGACATGTACCCAACTAACTCTTTAGGTAGGGTATACTACAAAGATTAATCCATTTTAGGTTCGATTACATCGAAACACTAAATTGCTGAAACGACAATCCAGGCTAAATGCCACACCATTACTCATATGACACTGTCTCCATGGATTCAAATGGTTTACCTATTTGCTAACGTGAGTGTTTACGTTTCTACCATATGACTCTAATGATCACAATAATTCGGTAAGAGATTTATTTACCACACACTATACGATAGGGTGCGATTACGACGCCCTAACACACCATAACACTATGGTGTTCCATGCGACGTAATTTGTGGAACTCTTCTCACAAGTCTTCCAATGATGTGCCAACATTATAACTCAAATCTTCATTCCTCGATATGCATCGCGGGAATTTGATTTTCTTGTTAAGTTTATTTCCTACTTCATTCTGAACTTCGTTTGATCGAATCAAAAATTCAGACTAACATTCCCCGGAGTGGATATCCATATATCTACTCGGAATATTCATGAAGTCTATGAAATAAAGACTTCCACTACACGTTAAAGTACTTCATTGATTCACATACACCCATATGCATGATTCTCAACAAGCTATACTCAAAACGTTCAGTGAAGTTCACGAAATAAAGGTCTCCACTACCCGTCAATTACTTTATTGAACCACATACATCTCCATGTATGACTATCAATAAGTTATATGCCCGTTTTCCGAAAACGGTGTCACAGTTATTTTGCAAGTGTCAAAAGATCAAATCTTAGGACTTGTAGGTCCATCCAGTGTGGAGCTAATGCATATAACATTGACATGACTAAACGGTAGTGCCACACATATGTAGTGTCTTTATTAAGTTTGTATCCTTTGGCATTAATATTATGAATGTGGGAGCTTCTACCATCTAAATTCAAATCGGCATATGATCATTACTTCATAAATATAGGACACCAATTTGTCACTATCATGTATGAACAAGTGTCTCGCTAGAGGAGACACACTCGTAACGATCATACCAACACCCGATCATAAGGAATTTATTCAAATGGTAGATCTAGAGGGAGAGTGTCTATGGCCGTCACAACAACTTGACTGCCATTATCAACACGCAATGTCGCCTCATCCTTTCAAGCTACTCAAGCAGTAAACCTGGTTTTCCCATAACATGACTAGTTCAAGACTTAGTCACTACTGCGAGCACTTGCTTAGCTAAAACATTCATAACATGTATATCATATATACACCATCATCATTGATGACTTCCGGCGATCTGTTTCATCTTCTTGATACTTCCACCGTAATCAAGAACCATGAAGGTGAATGATTCCCCTTGCATGACATAGTCTATGACAGAGGATTTGCACTTGGCAACGATATCTGTCATCCAGTAATTGAGCTGAGCGAGGCGTCTCAATGTTCATTAATCATGAACATATGTCATTAAGTATGACCGCCACGTGCTCCCTCGATGTGTGTATTCTCTTCCATCTTGGTTGAGAAGACAATCAGTCAACGTACTGATAAACTTCATCAACCCAACGTTTGGGGTACCCCGAGTTTTAGCGACCATATCATATGTTCGCGATCTAAAAACTCGTACCCACCGTTGGTTCTCTATGGCAGAGATCATAGCATACACTGGACTATGATGATATCATCCGCACAAAATCCAATAATCCAAATTATCTTTTGTTAGCGGAATCTCCGGGTTTATCTCCTAGCGGGTATTGTAACACAAAGAGCTAACGATTTAAATAAGGAGTATCCTCAAGCTAAAGTATAAAACTATGAAGTTTGGACCCAACCTTTTAAGTTTCTCAATCGCAGGAATGCGCCTAATTTGAAAAGATGCCATCACAATGGTTAATATCTACAAAGGTTTGCAAAACAGACTCTGTTCATTATATTCTGAGTTCTAGTATTTTAGAAAATAACTATCCGAACTCCCACTCAAACGAACATCCCTCCTGGTCGTTTAAGCGATTACACGACCCCCATCCATTGCACCACCCCTCATCATCAGAGCCGGCGGCACAACTTCAAGAGTAGACAAAAGTCCGCCACACCAATTTTGTGACTCATGCTCGACCTTTCGGTCTCCCTGTTCCGAGGCCATATTTCTGAATATGCTAGGCTCGCCACCATAACCTCCACGCTGACGCTTGTGCAACATGGCTTACACCCACCGTATGCGAACGAAGATATGTCTGACACCCGATCATCACGGCCTGCCTCATAACGTAGAACTTTCTTGGTGGTGCGCGTTGGAGGGAGAACACTGGTGGTATTTTGAAGGGATCATCTTATATAGCTACCGCCGTGTAACTAATGTATACTATACACACAATCACACAATATAAGATGCACACAAAACATCAAATGTAATGCAATGTGATATAGTCCATTGCGCCATGGTCTTCTTGGCGCCCGCAGTTTATAAACAATTTAATAAACCTACCTTGACCATATCACATAGCCCCTGCAAAATAAAGTTAGACGCTTCTACTTTATCTTTTGCATATTTTACGTGGCTCGGGGCTTTCGTAAATAGAACCGCTTCATACCTACGAACCTTATGACCACAACAACGATCCAATAATTGCATGTTTAAGCATCCCTTTCGGGCCCTCCATTGAAAATGCAAAGCCAACTAAAGAGAGAGAAACAGGCACCCGCCAGCCACAGATACGGTACAAGCCGTATGTCAGTAGTGGAACCAGTCTCGCGTAAGCGTACGCGTAAAGTCGGTCCGGGCCGCTTCATCAACTCGATGCCGCTGGAATCACAAGTGCACGCTAGAGGGTAGCAAATAACAGGAATGGTGCCCCCGTGCAGAACACGGGTTCTAACAGCGTACATCTATATCTACGATAGATCGGCTCTGATACCACTGAAGGGGATCGTGTGCAGAAAACAAAAAAATTCCTAGCAACGATATCCTTAAACTAGCCAAGATCTACACTATGCAGATATAGAAGTACGGCGGAGATCGGAATACATACCCTCGTAGACCGAATAGCGGGGATTACGCTCCCGCACAAGCGTTGACGATGAAGACGCCGTAGCCGACCTCTAGGTCGCGGAGAACTCGGCGCGACGAAGACGACGAAGATGACCCCGAGGTCGGGTGGAGGAAGTAGGCCTCCGAGTACCGCTAGCGCAGCACCTCGCAGGGAGTCACACACATACGGTGGAGACGACGGCCTCCGAAGCTCCAGTCCAGGACGAGCAGCGGAAGACTTGGACCGGAACACCAGCAGCGCGGCAGCGGACTATGGTGGAAGAGATCCCCCTCCTCTACTCGGCGCGGCTCCGTCAAGGGAACCACGAGATCGAGAGAGAAATTGGGAATTAATTGGTGAATTAAAAGGCCAGGGGTGCCCCTTCTTATATAGGCTCCCAGGGGGAGCCAACCTTGCCAGCCAGGCAATGTGGGACTATCCCACATGCCTGGTTCGGCCAAGGCTGATGCGCCGGCCCTAGGTGGGCCCCATTTGGCCCACCTAGGCCGACCAAGCCTCCCCACAAAATTCCCTTGAGGGTTCCCCCCCCCATGGGCCTTCTTTCGACCAGAAGGCCCATTTAGGGAAATCATCCTAAATAAATTCAAAAATAAATATATAAAATCATATTTGCATATTAATTACACTAATTAATATCAAACATAATATATATAATTTTTCCTAGCTCCGAAAACTCTTTCGTCGCTGCCCGATCTCCATCGGACCCCTCCCGGGACGTTCCCGGTGATCTCTTTCCTTTCCGGTTGTCTTGTCGAAACCCCTTAAGTGTGTTACCCTAGCGGTTCGATATAATATCAGGTATGATCAAGACTCCTCAATGATCAACGACTAACTCGTAGGCCTGGACCCCATGAATTAACCCCTGAGATATAACGAATGACTTTCATCTATCAAACCTGGACGTATAGTCTGAAACCCTTTGTCATGGCGATACTTAGCGTGTCCGAGCATCATTCTCAGATATCTCCATACCTAGCATGATCTCGTTAACGACATCGCTATCTTCTACTCGTCTATGATATTATGTCAGCTGGTGACCTAGTCACATGTTTGCAAACTCATTTGACATAATCTCACCGAGTGGGCCCTAGAGTATCTATCCGGCTATGCGGACTGACAAATCCCGATGTTGACCCCTCGTCTCAACTACTCCTTTCCGATACCCAAAAGTATCACCGTTATTGTCATACTAAATAAGATACGACGTTTGGTGCGATCAAAGTATCTTCCAGGAATACCAATAAGAGTTGATCTCACGGTTTTAAGGCGTAACCACTATGTCCTATAAATACTGGGTATGTCCATCACATCGTTACTCCTAACGATATGACTTCCGTTGCCGACCGGCGCCATGCCCTATGATCGGAAAACCTTGATCATCAATCGCGCAATGAAACTAGTCTTAGTAGAGGCTACTAGGGACCTGGTTGTTTATCTACCACACCTGTATTAATGTTTCCGCTTAATACAGTTATAGCATGGTATAAAACATATAATGAACGATTGGGATATTGCCAATAAACTATGTTTATTAAGTGCCTCTAGGGCATATTCCCTTCAGAATGTGACACGGAACATAAGGTTTACAAAGTTAATTTTCATGGCACACAACGTGTGCATGTCGTTAGATTTTTTCCAAAAGAAGAAAAGGTCAATTGCAGTTGCAAAAGGTTTGAATTTGCAGGAATTCTTTGCTCTTAATGCTTAAAGGTACTTGATATTAATAATATCAAGCATATTCCTGAACAATATATCTTGAAGAGATGGACAATTGGTGCCAAAGTTCTGGACATAACAGGCAATCGCAACCAGAATGACGACCCGAGAGCAAGATAGTCAGATCGCTACAAGGAGTTGTGCAGAATTTTTATGAAAATAGCTGCACGTGCCGCTGAGTCTGATGAATCATATGATAAGGCCATTAATTGCGCAGAGCAATTAGCACAAGATATTGAGAAAATCCTAAAAATTAGAACTGAACAAGATTTGGGGAACTCATCTACTCCAGAAGGTACGTCATGCACTACTAATTTACCTACATTAATGTCTAGGTAAGACTTATATTTAGCTTCACAATTACAGGATTGGAAATCGATGCTAGTAGAATTTCAAAACACAATGAAGGGCTCACCAAACCAATAGGTATCAAGTTCAAGGAAAAGAGTGTCCAAGGGTCAAGTAGACCAATTGGTGGCTTCGAGAAAGCAACTAAAAAGAAGAAAAAGAGCAAACATCCGACTGGACAGCCACAACCTCAAAGCACCACAATGGTACATATCCTATACACATAAATTATTTGTACTAACTATCAGATTTGACACGTAAAATTATTCTTACTAAATATTTCTTTCATTTTTGTAGAGTCATTTGGAGTCTATGAAAGATCAAATGGGTTCATATCAATTACAGTACAACCCATTCCTACATGCTTCGATGCAGCAATCACTTGGTAATACCATCTTTATGCCGCCATAGAACCAAACCGAGTTGGGAGGATTGCAACCATACAATACACTGATGGTATGATCACACTACATTGTCAAGTTTTATTATTTTAATTCTTCATTTTCATGGAACTACTTTTCTACACAGGGTCATCCGACAAATCAGATGTTCACCTATTTACCACAGCATAACTCATTTCCAAATTCCTCACAACAACGGACCATGGGTACTATGATGACATGGAAAAATCAATCTCTTTTCCATCAACCGAATTCGACAATTGGGACCTCTACCTCTACTATGATGACGAGACAAAATCCCATGTACAACTCCTTGTAACAGAACAACTCAGCTTTGAGTTTATCACAGCAACATCCCATAGGGACAATTACCTCTACTTTGAATACAGGACAAAATCAAGCCTACTTCCATCCACCGAAGATAGTCTTGTTATATAGAATTACAGTGTTATATATGAAACTATGCAGTACACATACGTTTGTTGTTATTCCTTCTATATTTTCATAAGCTACCATGACATCAAATACAAGTTTAAAGTTGTATGGCATATCTATTTTATTGACAACAACTTGTGAACGGGAATCCGGCACCTAGAGGGGGGGGGGGGGGTGAATAGGTGCTATTACAAATTTTAGGTCTTTTCAAATTTAGGCTCAATCACAAAGGTAAATTCTCTAGATATGCAACTACGGTGAATTTACCTAAATGATAATCTAAGCAATAACAAGATAAGCAAGTAAGGGAGCAAAGGTAAAGGGAACCAAGTGAAGCACGCGGAGACGAAGATGTAATCCCGAGTTCCACCCAAGGGTGTACGTATCGTTTGGAGAGGTGTGCGCTACCACAACAGGTTAGCCGCAACGCCACAAAGGCTCACCTTCTTCTCCGATGAACTCAACCACAAAGGTTTCGAGTCCACCTTCCACTATTGATCCCCTTTTAGGACGGAGATCGAATCCCTTACAAACGCTTGAGGCACACACCCACAACTGAATTGGGGGCTCCCAAGAAGACCACAAAAGGTCAAGGACCACAAAAGGTCAAGGTAACACCAAGAGTACAACAATGGTGAACTAGGTTTTCCCACCGGAAACCCTAGCCACGAAATCACCAAGTGAATGGGGGAGAAATGCAAATCCCTTCGGTGAGGATGTAGATCCGGGCCTTCTCCTCCAATCCTCCAAAGATCAATGAATTTGGGTGGGGGGATTGGGAGATCTTGATGATTTGAGCTTTCAAGAATGGTAGGAGAGAGAAAATCTGAGAGCTCGCTGTTCTTGAGTGAGTGAGGGGGTATTTATACTCCCCCTCAAAATCTGGCCGTTGGCTGACTTGGGCACCCGGAAATTCCGGTATAAGTACCACCGGAAATTCCGGTCACCCGGAATATCCGGGCCTTTGAAAATATCCGAGCTGAATTTACGGTTGAGATCAGAACCAATTCTGAACTTGACTTAGCCGATTTTCTGAGGTTGACTCGGAATATCCGAGTCATTGAAATTTCCGAGCTGAATTTCCGATTGGAGTCAGTGCCACTTCTGAATCTTGACTTAGCCAATTTTCCTGGGGTTGACTCGGAATATCCGGGTTGGTGAACCGGAATATCCGGGTCCTTGAAATTTCCGAGCTGATTTTCCGATTGGAGTCAGTACCACTTCTGAATCTTGACTTAGCCAATTTTTCTGAGGTTGACTCGGAATATCCGGGTTGGGAACCGGAATATCCGAGTCCTTGAAATTTCCGAGCTGATTTTCCGACTGAAGTCAGTAGTACTTCTGAACTTGACTTAGCCAATTTTCTGGGGATGACACGGAATATCCGAGTTGGGGAACCGGAATATCCGGGTCTGGGAAGAATTCCAGAAACTCTTTTTCTCTACAATTTGGCTTTAGGATTTGTGATATGAGTTTCACCCAAACTGAAATACTTAGCAATAGGATTAGTATATCATTGGTATTGTTAACTAACACACAAAACACTAGGGATTAAGAAATGTTCTTTCAATCTCCCCCTTTTTGGTGTTAGATGACAATACCAAGATTTGCATAGAAACAAAAGGCAATATCATGTTTTTGGCAGAAAATGGCTCCCCCTAAATAAATGCAAGTATGCACCACAAAATAACAAAGGATAGGAGCAATTTTATAACAACAACCACAAGATATCACAAAGGAGAAACGAGACAAAATGTAAGATTATGGAAGCAATTGAGACTAGATAGATTTTCATACCTTGTGTATATAGAATATGAAGAGAATACCAACACAATCAATTTGAAGTCTCAACCATAATATAAAGATAGCATCAACCATTGTCTCAATACAAAGTTATCACAAATGAAATAAAGAGAGAGTTTCACAAGTAACTTAAAACACGATAAATGGACACAAGCGCAAATAAATGATAAACGCATAAGCTTGTGCCCGACCCTTGCAAATCCCCGAAGAAGTCCTAGTAGAGCAACTTCTCCCCCTTTGGCATCGAAACGCCAAAAAGGAAGAAGAGCGATGCTACGTCCCTATGGAAGTCTTCAGTCCGAGGGGTACTCCTCATCATCATCATCACCAGCATCCTCCTCCTCATCATCATCCTCTTCATACTCCTCAGACTCGGCCTCCTCATCATCATCTTCCCCCTCATCATCATAGTCATAGCCTGTGGTGTACGAGCTGCCGCCAAGGTCATGGTCAATCAGTGTCCATGGAGCCAAGGAACCCTGGTTCCACTGAGCAAAGGTCAGGGGCTCAGACAGGGCAGCAGGAGCAGGAGAGCCAGAAACATGGTGAAGGATCAAGTCTTGCTTGTAATCCAGCTGACGGCGATCCTTGTAGGCGGTGTATTGCTCTTTGCGGATGTCCACATTCATGCAAAGGATGTTGCGCTGGAACCAGTTCAGCTTCTTGACATGCGCATGGGTGGTAGGAACATGAGTAGAGGTAGCAGCAGCCCTCCTAGCATCACCCATGAAAGATCCACCTGTAGCTGATGTAGTAGAAGGCCTAGGAGGGGGCTTGACCACAGTCTTCTTCACATAGAGCTTCTTGAAGTCATGTGGCACCAAATCACTGATGCTGAAGTTGTAGTCAGGGAACTTAAACTGAAGGAGCTTCATTATGTAAGGAGCATAAGGGATAGAGACCCTGGTGGTCATAACTTCATACATCTCATTGTAGATGTAATCCATCACATCTACTCTCCAGTCAGTATCAGAACCCGAGTCCTCCACAATGTGGTTGGCGTGAAGGAGCAGGTTGCAGAGAGGGGTAACCACGTTGTCGTTGTTGCCACCACTCGGTGCAATGTTCTCACGCAGGATGCGCACAAGAACATCATACAAAGGAAGCAAGTCACGAGTGAATCCAGGGGTGGCTCCCACACCATATAAGTGAGCTGTCTCCTTCTTGTTGAGCTTGTATGGGGAGTGCATGCGAGTGCCTTGGGGATTGTCACCATCAAACCTGTAGCCCAGTACCTTGGCAAACTCCTCGAAGTTGGACTCACAATATGATTCCCCAGTCATCCACTTCATGGTCTTCTTCGAGTCACCCTTGATCACTAGGGTGGCGAAGAACTGCATTACAAATTGCGGGTTGTAAGCACAACGGATGAGCGCCAACCTCTCCAAACCCATGGTCTTCACAATGTGGATGGCCTCAGCAAATGCGGTTTTCTTCTGCAGAGATGCAAAGTCAAACGAGTGCATGGGTCGAATGGGCTTCGACAATGAGAGATAGAGATCCACGAATATGTGCTCTTGCGCTTGGCACCAAAAGCTGCGATCATCGAGAGAGTTGTCTCTTGCGCTGAGGTACCAGTCCCCCTGCCTCAGCTGAGAGTAGTCCAGAGAATTCATCTTGGAGTAGTCCTGACGTTGGGGACTAGGGACATTATTTCTCTTCTTGGATGAGGGCTTGCTGGCAACAGCTTTCTTCTTCCTCTGAGTTACAGGGGCCTTTCCCTTGTTGACTGGTTGCTTATGGACAGGTGCTCTACCTGTGTTCCTTGATCCCCCTGCGGACGGACTTCCACCTGAACCTGTGAATTTGAGCATAGAGGGTAGCATAAGGTAAGTGCACACAAGTCAGGAGAGAATACACACATTAGATAGGCATTTGATGAATCATATGTAGTTAAACATGAGTTAATCTTAAAACTGCAGTGTTTGACTCGGAATATCCGGTACAGACATGACCGGAAATTCCGGGGGACCGGAAATTCCGAGTCAATCTGAACCGGATATTCCGAGTCAGACAGAAACTGCAGATCTGAGATTGACTCGGTCTAAAACTAGATCGATCCAACATAATGCAAAACTAATGTATGTAGAAGGCAGGGAATAGTCCTAGAAACAATCTCTACCAAGCAACATTGAAACAAATAACTCCACATCAAGATCCAAGTGCAAGCACATAAGGAAGAAGAAAAGTGAAGTTACCCTCATCCATTGAGGCCATTTCTTGGAGGAGTGAGTTCCCGGGGCGGAGGAGGAGCAGATCCGGCCGAGAAAGAGGTTCCCCGGCGGTCGGAGTGCTCCGGAGGGACTTGGGAACAGCAGGGGCGGCGGCTGGAGGAGAGGGAGGTCGGGGGTGGAAGAAGGGCACTAATGAGCCCTTCACCCCGAGCCTGCCCTTATATTTCTGGACAAACTGTTAGACCGTATATTCCGGGTGTAACTTACACCGGATATTCCGGGTCACCGGATATTCCGGTTCAAAATGAACCGGATATTCCGACCTGCTGAACCAAAATCCCAGTTTTCAAAAGGATGACTTGTGTGCAATAGAGAGAAATGTTTTTAGGGGAAAGTAGGCTTGGGATAGATTTCCAAACTGATATTGGTACACCATACTCAACTCACAACAACCAAATCGAACCAAAAGAGCCAAGTTGAGTAGGTTTCCCACATGCATGAAAAGGAGGGCAAATAGCAACACTAAGCTCCAAATAAAGTCAACTCTTCAAGGAGAAGAGGTCGGTGGCCGAGGCCACCATGTAGGAGTGTATGGCATGTTACCGCGGAGATGTATCTTGGGTACATAACCATTACTCGTCGTTTTAGCTCATTAGTCACAAGAATGAATATAGAGATAAAAGAACACTTGCTATCGGCATAATGGGGGGAGGGATGGTCCAATGTATTAGGACCGCACTCCCCCTATTTCCATGCCTACATCTAAACTAGATAAGATGCAATTACGCCCTAGGTGAGTGTGCAAGCGATCAAGCCAAGGACCTCGAATCAATGATATTAAGCTCATTCCTCAAAAAGCAAAACCTTCCTTCCTCAAGGGGCTTCGTGAAGATATCCGCCAATTGATCCCTTGTGCCCACATATGATAAGTCAATGTCTCCACGGGCCACATGATTTCTTATGAAATGATGGCGGATCTCAATATGCTTGGTTCTTGAATGTTGCACCGGGTTGTAGGCAATCTTGATGGCACTTTCGTTGTCACATAAAAGAGGCACTTTGTCGCAATCGACTCCGTACTCCTTTAAAGTTTGCCTCATCCATAGCAACTGAGTGCAACAACTAGCGGCTGCAACATATTCGGCTTCGGCGGTGGAGAGAGATATGCAATTTTGCTTCTTAGAAGACCAACTCACCAAGGACCTCCCAATAAATTGACAAGCACCGGAGGTTAACTTCCTATAATCATGATCTCCCGCCCAATCGGAATCCGTGAATCCACATAATGAGAAATTTGCATCCTTGGGATACCACAATCCATAAGTTGGGGTATAAGCCAAATATCGAAAGATTCTCTTGACCGCCACATCATGGCTTTCTTTAGGAGTCGCTTGATATCTTGCACACACTCCTACGGCTAGCACTATATCCGGTCTAGATGCACAAAGGTAGAGGAGAGATCCAATCATGGAGCGGTATAACTTTTGATCCACATCCTTACCCTTCGAGTTGAGCTCAAGGTGGCATTTGGTTTGCATTGGAGTAGAGGCACCCTTGAGATCAAGCAACTCGTACTTCTTGAGCATGTCTTGAATGTACTTTGCTTGGATGATGAACGTTCCTTCCCTCAATTGTTTGATCTCAAATCCGAGGAAGAACTTCATCTCGCCCATCATAGACATCTCAAACCTGTCAGTCATAAGCTTAGAGAATTCTTCGTTAAATGCTTTGTTAGTCGATCCAAATATAATGTCATCCACATATAATTGACAAATGAAAAGCTCCCCATTAACTTTCTTAGTGAAAAGTGTGGGGTCGATTTCCCCAACTTGGAATCCACGGTCTACAAGTAGTTCTCTAAGGTGCTCGTACCACGCTCGTGGGGCTTGTTTAAGGCCATAGAGTGCCTTATCCAACTTGTAGACATGGTTCGGATACTTGAGGTCCTCGAACCCCGGTGGTTGCTTAACATAAACAAGTTCATTTAGTGGACCATTTAGAAAAGCGGATTTAACATCCATTTGTTGCAACTTAAAGTTATGGTGAGAGGCATAGGCAAGAAGAATACGGATTGACTCAAGTCGAGCCACGGGCGCGTAGGTTTCTCCAAAGTCAATGCCTTCAATTTGAGAGTAACCTTGAGCCACCAATCTTGCCTTGTTCCTCACCACCATGCCATGTTCATCTTGCTTGTTCTTGAATATCCTTAGTGACGATAACATTGCGGCAATCTTTGGGTCTTTCCACCAACTTCCACACTTTGTTGCGCTCGAAGTTGTTGAGCTCTTCATGCATGGCATCAAGACAATCTTTATCTTCAAGAGCTTCAAATACCTTCTTGGGTTCCACCATGGAGATGTGAGCTTGATGTTCACTAAAACTTGCGAGTTGTCTTCGGGTAGAGACCTTGCTTCTCACATCACCAAGCACCTTGTCAAGAGATAGAGCTCTTAATTCTTGTGAGGTGCCAACCCTATTCAAGCGGCGGATCTCGATTTCCCTCCGAGTGGTGGGAGGAATCGCTTGATCATCTTGATCATTCATGTCTCCGCCTTGACTGAATTGATGGCCTTGATCAACCATTGGAGTGGTGGCCATTGGTGAGGGAGAGGGTTGATCTTGGCCTTGCGAACTGCCACCGGGAATGTCAGCAGGACCGGATATTCCGGGTTCAGGGACCGGAAATTCCGAACCACCGGAAATTCCGAGTCCATGTTGAACCGGATTTTCCGGTCCTCCGGAAATTCCAGGAGCAGCTGTAGAATCTTGTTCTTCTTCTTGGCAAGGTGCATTGGGCACGGTGTTGTCGATGGGTGTTTCTTGTGTTTGGGTGGTCACCACTTGTGAAGAACTTGGTCCTTGTTGATCAACCTCATAGTAGAGTTCAACGGGGCGGTGGACTCCCAACCCCATTCTTCGGATAGCATCTTGAGGTTCATCATCACCTACACCGGAAACACCACTTTGCTCCACGAGGGAGCCGTCATTCTCCTCGAATACCACACTACAAGTTTCTATGATTATGCGCGAGGCCTTATTATAGACTCTATAAGTGTGGGATTCGGATCCGTAGCCCACAAATGTCCCTTCAAGAGACTTAGAATCAAACTTGCCCAAACGAACACCTTTGATGAGATAAAAACACTTACAACCAAATACTCGGAAGTAGGAGATATTGGGCTTGTTCCCGGTAAGCACTTCATAAGGTGTCTTCATGAGTCCTTTGCGAAAGAAGAGCCGGTTGGATGAATGGCAAGCGGTGTTGACGGCTTTGGCCCAAAAGTTGTGAGGGGACTTGAACTCGGCCATCATCGACCTTGCCATCTCAATAAGTGTGCGGTTCTTCCTTTCGGCTACACCATTTTGTTGGGGAGTATAAGCAGCGGAATATTGATGACGAATCCCTTCTTCACTAAGGAACTCGTTTAAGGTGTAGTTCTTGAACTCGGACCCATTGTCACTTCGTATCACCAAGATAGGGACATTGTGTTGACGTTGAGCTTCATTGGAGAAGTCGATGATAGTTTGTTGAGTCTCCATCTTCGTCTTGAAGAAGAAAACCCATGTGTATCTTGAATAGTCATCAACAATCACCAAGCAATATTTCTTGCCACCAAGACTAGCTTCCGGAATGGGACCAAAGTGGTCAACATGGAGAAGCTCCAAAACCCTCTTTGACGAAATGATGGTCTTGCTTGGATGGTAGATGTCATGCATTTTTCCTTCAACACACGCCCTACACATTCGATCCTTCGAGAAAGAAACATGGTCTTTTAGTCCTAGGATATGGCCACCCCTGTGGAGACTTTGCAAAGTCCTCATGTTGACATGGGCTAGTCGGCGATGCCATAGCCAACCCAAGTCAGCCTTTGCGAATAGGCACATTGTATGGGAAGTGGTGACTCCGGAGAAGTCAACCACATAGAGCCCATTCTCAATGTACCCAACGAAAGACACATTGAGAGACTTGCTCCGCAAGAGAATGACCATTTCCTTTTCGAATACAACGGTATAGCCCAAACAAGTTAAGGAATGGACGGAGATCAAGTTGAAACCTAGGGACTCGACAAGCAAGACATTCACAAGTGTGATGTACGGTGCCACTACCACCTTGCCGAGCCCTATTACCTTAGACTTAGAATTATCACCATATGTAACGGTCATTTGATCATCATTGGGCTTCAACTCCGTTACAATATCCTTGCTTCCGGTCATATGACTAGTGCACCCACTATCAATTATCCATTTCGATCCTCCGGAAGCAAGGCCCTACACACAATCAATTCTTGGGTTTAGGTACCCATTTTGCAATGGGTGCCTTTTGGTTAGCAACAAGGGTCTTTGGTACCCAAATAGCATATTCAATGTAACCATCAAAAGGACCAATGTATCTAGCATAGACATCCCCATAATAATCAACATATAAAGCATAGTTGGGGTTAGATATGCCCGCAAAGTCATTACGAGTGGGAGTGCCCCTTGTGGCATTTCCACTCGCAATGTCAACCTTCTTGGCTTGTGCGGACTTGGTCTTCTTCTTGATCTCCTTCTTCTCCTTAGCAACATAGCCTAGACCTTCCTTACCCTTGTGGGGCACTCGCTCATGAAGAGGAGTAGTGAGTGTCCCCTTACCTTTATCAAGAGAGGTCTTGGGCTTGGTTGCCATAGAAGGAACAAACATAACCCTAGCAATACCCTTCACAACATTTGCATTAGCATTCAAAGGAGTAGAGGTGCTAGGTTTCTCAAGAGTAGATATCCGAGATTGGAGTTGATCACGAGACTTGAGAAGACGTTCGTGATCACTTGTCAACACCTTGTGAGCATTGTCAAGTGACTCGAAGTCTTCGCAAAGTCTAGCATGAGCAACTACAAGCTCGGACTTTTTATTTTGCACAATTTTACATTTAGCAAAGTAGAGATCACGATCCTTAGTGATCTTAGCAAGTTGCTCCTCGAGGAGAGCATGAGCTTCTTGTCATCTTCGAGAGAGGATTGGAGAGACACCTTAGCGTGTGCATCCTTATGGCTCTAGCTCTTGCATCTTGTGCAATCTTGGAGGCCACCTTGTATGCGGTCATCTCTTGCATAACTTCATTGGATTTCATCTTTGCAAAGTCATGTCTCCCTTGGAGTGTCTTCAAATCCGTGTCCTCAAAGGGCATGAGAGCGGTCACAAACTTCCTCTTGATCCAAGCATCATTGATGTACTCCGCCCCGAGGTTCTTGAAGGAGTTGGCAACCAACACCAACCTCCGATACATGTCCTCGTGGCTTTCTCCATCCAACTTGTAGAACCCTTCCACCTCATTGCATAAGGCATCATACTGGTTCTTCTTCATCCTCTCATTCCCAACGAAGATGTCGGAAAGAGCATTCCAAACTTCCTTGGCGGTGGAGAATTGTTGAATGAGCGCCATGTCCTTCTCTCCAACGGCCATTTGTAGTTGATGAAGAGCGGTGGCGTTGAGTTGGCTATCAACCACCTCTCTTCTTGTCAAGTTGGTTGGATCATGGGGCTTGTATCCTTCTTCAATGATGCGCCAAAGCTCAATGGAGGCACTACATAGATGAGACTTCATTAGAAATACCCATTGAGATAAATGAGTAGGTTTAAGCTTAGGAGGATCACTTCTAAAGTTTACATGAGGGTGAGGGATAGGAGGGTTAGGAGAGTAATTATGGTTGACATTATGAAATTCCTCTCCTTTGGGGGTGTTAGAGGAGCTAGGTGGTTCATCCTTTTCCGCCATCCCGAGAACACTTGAGGTAACATATTTGGACCCATCCGAAGATGACTCCTTAGAGTTCCCCGCATGTTCCTTAGGAGGAGGAGAGGGAGAAGTAGCCTCGGGCTCCTTAGACTTCAAGAGTGCCATGAGCATCTCATTCATCTTGAGGAGTTGGGCCTCCAAGGACGATCTCATATCAATAAGATCGGCCATGGTTGCCCCTTTGGCTAACGCCTCCTTCTACGCCTCTAATTTTTCACGGGCAGCCCTCTCGGCATCGGATTCCGTCATCGTTGCACTTAGGCGGTTAAGCCCTTAAAAGTGAACAAGGCTATGATACCAATTGAACGGGAATCCGGCACCTAGAGGGGGGGGGGGTGAATAGGTGCTATTACAAATTTTAGGTCTTTTCAAATTTAGGCTCAATCACAAAGGTAAATTCTCTAGATATGCAACTACGGTGAATTTACCTAAATGATAATCTAAGCAATAACAAGATAAGCAAGTAAGAGAGCAAAGGTAAAGGGAACCAAGTGAAGCACGCGGAGACGAAGATGTAATCCCGAGTTCCACCCAAGGGTGTACGTCTCGTTTGGAGAGGTGTGCGCTACCACAACAGGTTAGCCGCAACGCCACAAAGGCTCACCTTCTTCTCCGATGAACTCAACCACAAAGGTTTCGAGTCCACCTTCCACTATTGATCCCCTTTTAGGGCGGAGATCGAATCCCTTACAAACGCTTGAGGCACACACCCACAACTGAATTGGGGGCTCCCAAGAAGACCACAAAAGGTCAAGGACCACAAAAGGTCAAGGTAACACCAAGAGTACAACAATGGTGAACTAGGTTTTCCCACCGGAAACCCTAGCCACGAAATCCCCAAGTGAATGGGGGAGAAATGCAAATCCCTTCGGTGAGGATGTAGATCCGGGCCTTCTCCTCCAATTCTCCAAAGATCAATGAATTTGGGTGGGGGGATTGGGAGATCTTGATGATTTGAGCTTTCAAGAATGGTAGGAGAGAGAAAATCTGAGAGCTCGCTGTTCTTGAGTGAGTGAGGGGGTATTTATACTCCCCCTCAAAATCTGGCCGTTGGCTGTCTTGGGCACCCGGAAATTCCGGTATAAGTACCACCGGAAATTCCGGTCACCCGGAATATCCGGGCCTTTGAAAATATCCGAGCTGAATTTCCTGTTGAGATTAGAACCAATTCTGAACTTGACTTAGCCGATTTTCTGAGGTTGACTCGGAATATCCGAGTCATTGAAATTTCCGAGCTGAATTTCCGATTGGAGTCAGTGCCACTTCTGAATCTTGACTTAGCCAATTTTCCTGGGGTTGACTCGGAATATCCGGGTTGGTGAACCGGAATATCCGGGTCCTTGAAATTTCCGAGCTGATTTTCCGATTGGAGTCAGTACCACTTATGAATCTTGACTTAGCCAATTTTCCTGAGGTTGACTCGGAATATCCGGGTTGGGAACCGGAATATCCGAGTCCTTGAAATTTCCGAGCTGATTTTCCGATTGAAGTCAGTAGTACTTCTGAACTTGACTTAGCCAATTTTCTGGGGATGACACGGAATATCCGAGTTGGGGAACCGGAATATCCGGGTCTGGGAAGAATTCCAGAAACTCTTTTTCTCTACAATTTGGCTTTAGGATTTGTGATATGAGTTTCACCCAAACTGAAATACTTAGCAATAGGATTAGTATATCATTGGTATTGTTAACTAACACACAGAACACTAGGAATTAAGAAATGTTCTTTCAACTTGTGATGTGTAGTATGGTACGGATTATGTAGTAAAAGAGGGCAAGCTAGAACTGCACGCTGGTTCTAAACAGTGGACAAATAGAATAGAGAAATACTGGCTCAGGCACGAGAGCAGAAAAACAAGATTTTACCTGGAAAAGCAGCCGCGATGACTTCGAAGCGAGTCTGAGTCCGGCCCCATGTACACGCCGCCGCGATTGCGAGCCGACAAAAGCTGCACGGGATTGCCGTCTCCGATCATGAGTTGCCGATTTCGAGCCAAAAGCTGTTGCGTCGAGCTCGAGAGAGGTGGTAGGAGGAGTTGTCGTGCGCTGAGAAAGAATGGGGCCGGGAGGAAGTAGGTCGCGGACGGAATAGCTTGAAGAAGATCTGCTGCAGTAGTACCGCCCATACGAGGACTGCTGCCGTACGAGGACTGCTGCTGCTCCGTGACCAGCATCTCCGAGCGCACGAACATGAGGTCGTACGGCCGCACCTTGCTCCACCGCTGCTTCGCCGCCGGTTCCGTCTCGTCGTCGCAGCCGCACGCCGTGCTCATCAGGATGCGGTGCCCGAACTGCCGCTCGAACGCCTCCGGGTTCCCGGCTCCGCCGCCGCGGACGCGGGCTCCACCATGCTCTGCTACAGAGGGAAGATAAGGCCATGGGGAGTGGAGTTGTCCGTGTGTGAGGGGAATTGCGATTCAGTCGTTTTTTTTATTTACTTTTTTTGCCTGAAAAACAGCCGCGCGGGGGAGCCATCCGATGATTGCCACGTTTCACGGGAGCACGGATGGGAGCACAGAAGGGGAGCAGGCAACCCGCGTCCGTCTTAGCTGGTGTTCTAATTAACACGAAAACTGACAGTGGATCCACCTGTCAATCTAATAAAAATAAAAAAATAAAAAAATAAATAAAATTTGAGAACGTAAAAAAATGAATACATATATATACCCCTCCACCCCTATTGACCGAGATGCCATGGACGAGGAGGGAGGCCACTATCTTACTCTCTCATCTCCCACCTCCTTCCTTACGCCTGACATCCACCTAGGCTCGACGCGTGCCCTCTGCCAAAGTGATCATGTAGGAAATCGCCAGCTTTTTTGGTGATCATTTGGGTAGCTTTGACAACTGTCACACGTCACTGGCCATTCATGCTTGTAGCAGTTTCTTAGCCGAGGGCTTTAGGCAGATGAGATGAGGTTATTGTAAATTGACCCTTTCAAAACATGCTATTATTAGCAAATGATGATGCTTTGTTCAGATGAGAGATATATGAGCACTTGTTCACCTTGTTGTTTGCATACTCAATGCTTTCAGTATGTAGACCCTGAAATCTAGTATCTTAATGTTGATGACTCTTGCAGTACATATGACCTAGTGCTATTCGAGGGGGTGGACTGCCATGGTTTGCTGAATTTAATCCTTCGTTGTTATAAACATGTGGGCAAGTTCAGAAGTTTAAAACATTTGGACAGTTTCAAAACATTTGGATCTCAATTCTCAACAGGAATCTGAATAACTTTGAAGATGTTGTGTTGTGAGAAATAAGGATTACATTACTCAGCGTGACTGGCTGCTGTATTCTGCAACATACCAACAAAGTAACCACAACAATATCAGGATTCAAGGAGATAACTGGCTCCATCCGCACAAGACCCACATGCATAAACCTCGTCAACGCATAACGAGACAACAGCAACAGACACTGCTCTCCGCTCACTTGGAGCACTTGGCATCATCATAAATCTAAATTTTACCATAGTCTCGCTCCTACGTGTTAGCATCGTCAACCGGTGGCCGCGGCGCCGTGTTGTGCTCCTGATGTTGTCCGCCCTCGCTCCTACGCCCCGCTCGACCACCACCATGTCCATGCCATTTTATGTTAATGGGTGATTCTTCTTAGTAAATGTTGCTTCACTATCAAGTAGAAGTCATGCACACTTTGTTAAATTTAGACTAGCTAGATAATTTTAATCATGAAAAAAATATAATAATAATGATTTAGTTTATACTCTGCAAAATTCTGCTCCATCCGCTCCACAATGTGTCGAAATTGTAGCTCTAAAATTGTGCTTTCTATGTTCAAATTTATCGACACTCAATTTGGACATGAGGGAATATAAATATGCTTACTTACCATATACTAGAAAAATCTACTGAGATATTTGTTAAGTCGTACAAATCAATACCATAAATACATATAAATTATATAGATATGTGTTGCATCAACACTAGTTGTAGATCAGGCTTTCGTTACAAAATACAGTTCAATATTTTTCATTGACATTTTGTGCAAAGAAAAAGACAACAATCAATATTTAATAACATTGCCAGTTATGCGATTACATGTCGTCAAACAGAGACTATATTTATAATACTTTAACTCTATAAATATAAAGTCTACAAAAAGTATAAAATTTTAGTACAAATTGTATTGAACTTTACTTGCCACAAGCAAAAATTTGGCCCTGCCTCCACTCCACACCACAGTGGTGTGGCGATTTTTGTAAATCCGTTGAGGGCTGAGCTCAGGGCAATTAAAGTAATGATGTTGAGGCTGCGACCGATGCACCATGTCATTGCGGAAGACGACAAAGCCAATGTCGCCAGATACGCCCATTTAAGCACCCGCCTGGCGATGGATTCTTGTATTTCGAGGGAAACTAGGGTATGCGGGAAGGAAGGAAGGGGATGGATTTCGAGGGAAATCAAATTAGGTCTGGGCGGTGGACGGCTGGCGTGCGGAAATTGGATTTGGAGTTCAAGTCTGTCTCGGATTTGGATTTGGACACGCCAGGCTGGCAGTGGACATGCCGTCTTCGCTGGTATTGTGCACACGACAACAAAGATAAACAACTTCCGTTTTTCAAGTGCGGTGGAACTTCAGAATGCTGAAACTTTGAACAATTCCAGAATATTTATAACTATTAGTTCCTCTATAACAAAATATAAGACATTTCAATAGCTTAAATCGAACTACCAAAACATCTTACATTTTGTTACGGAGTACATATTAATCTACTTGTGGACTTGATTATTACACAGACCTCTAAACGGAACACTTTTGGCTCGATCAATAACCTAATGGTACCACTTTAACTTTAAATCTCACAAAACTACATATTTGGTTCCAAATTTCGCATAAAACCTAAATCACGGTCTACGAACGAATTGACAACGATTCTGACATGTTGGGCCCACCTGTGATGTGGAGATCAGAACTACAATGGGACCCACTAGTAGGTCTTATAAAAAAATTAAAAACAGAATAAATAAATAAATTTTGTGAGAGTAAAAAAATCTGAAAAAAAATCCCTTTTCCCCTCCACCCCCGTTGACCGAGATGCCATGGACGAGGAGGGAGGCCACTATCTTACTCTCTCGTCTCCCACCTCCTTCTCCACGTCCGACATCCACTTAGGCTCGACGCGTGCCCTCTGCCAGAGTGATCATGTAGGAAATCGCTACATGTTTTGGTGATCATTTTGGTAGCTTTGACAACTGTCACACTTCACTGGCCATTCATGCTTGTAGCAGCTTCTTAGCCGAGGGCTTTAGGCAGATGAGGTTATTGTAAACTGACCCTTACAAACCATGTTATTATTATCAAATGATGATGCTTTGTTAGATGAGAAATACAGAAGCACTTGTTCAGCTTGTCGTTTGAATACTCAATGCTTTCAGTATGTAGACCCTGAAATCCAGTATCTGAATGTTGATGATTCTTGTAGTACATATGACCTAGTGCTATTCGATGAGGTGGACTGCCCTGTTTTGCTGAATTTAATCCTTCGCTGTTATAAACATGTGGGCAAGTTTCAGAAAATTCGGATCTCAATTTTCAACAGGAATCTGAATACCTTTGAAGTTGTTGTGTTGTGAGAAAGAAGGATTACATTACTGACGCGAGTGGCTGTTGTATTCTGTAACGTACCAAGAAAGTAACATCAATAATAGCTCCATCCGAACAAGAACCAAATGCATAAACCTCATCAAAGCATATAACGAGACAGCAACAAGCCAACAACAGATGAACGACTTTTTTTCAAGGATACACCATGGAAGGAAAGGTGTATCGAATTCATATATGAAGAAGTTAAGCGGCCGAGTTACAACTCCACGCGATTTAGCACATGCGCCAAACTCGCACCCACCCAAAACAGAAGGGATTACTCGCGACATCTTCACTTATACACTAGCACTAGTCTACCCCATAACAGCTTGGCCAAACATCAGTTCTATGCTTCCTCCGCAATACGGGAGGCAAGTGCTGCGGCAGAGGGGTGTGCCCCCTAAAAAACTATATCATTGCGGTCTCCACAAACACCAGCAGATGAGTGTTGAACCTAACCAGAGATCCCGCTCAGTCCGCAGACTCGTTAGTCACCCCACTAGGGTCGTATCTAGGGCAGGTGGGGTGATGCTCACGGTGGTGTGTTGTTAGGAAACCCCACGAGGAAGGTGTGATGAGTGTAGCAGCAAGTTTTCCTCAGTTATGAAACTAAGGTTATTAAACTAGTAGAAGACGAGAATTCCTTCGAGGTGGCAATGGCACCAGAAAGTCTTGACGTCGAAGGGGAGATGAAGCCCTGCAACGGCGCCAAAAATTCTTGTGGTGCTAAGCTTGGAACCAACACAACCAAGATACTTTGCACCAACTTAACATTGAGGTTGTCAATCTCACTGGCTTGTTGTAACAAAGGATTAAACGTATGTGTGGAAGAATGATGTTTGTTTGTAGAGAATGAAAGTAATATGTTTGTAGTAGTTGGTTTTATCAAATTAAAGAAAAGGACCGGGGTCCACAATTAATCTCTTCATAAATAATAATAACATTCATGCGGGTAAACAAATTACAATTAGGCAATTGATAGAATAAAGAAGTGCATAACAATGCATATACTAATGTCATGATGTCTAGTGTGAGATTTATTTGGGCATTACAATAATATACATAGACCGTTCCAACCGCATCTATGACTAATAATACACCTTCCGGTTAGCGTCCGCACCCCTTTCATTATTAAGTGTGTAAAGTAAGTAAGTAACATCATCTTTAGACATAGTACTACTGTTTTAGTTCTAGTAGCAACAGTACATCTACAACCTTAGAGATTTCTGTCAGTACCCCAGATTAAATAGAGACATGAACCTACTATCGAGCATAAATAACTCCTCTTGGAGTCACAAGCATCTACTTGACCAGAGCATCTACTAGTAACGGAGAGCGTGCAAGATCACAAATAGCACACACATAATATATAATGAAGCAAATGACTTAGTACTCAACATTCATCGGATCTCAGCAAATACAACATGAAGTATTACATAACGATGATCTTGATCATGATAGGCAGCTCACAAGATATAAACATGATAGCGCAATGGGAGAAGATAACCATCTAGCTACTGCTGTGGACCCATAGTCCAAGGATGAACTACTCACGCATCAGTCTGGAGGCGGGCATGGTGATGTAGAGCCCTCCGGTGATGATTTCCCCTCCGGACAGGGTGCCGGGGAGAGCTTCTGATCTTTCCCGAAGTCGGGTTGACGAAGGTGGCGGCTCGGGAGTCCGTGGAGAAATAATTTTCTTCGTATAGGTCTTAGGTTTTTGGGGGGTATATGTAGGCAAAAAGGCGAAGGCGGTGAAGGGCCGAGGGGCTCTCAACACGTGCTCGCGCGGCCAGGAGTGGGGCCGCGTCTGGGCATGGTGAGGCCGTCTCGGTCTCCGTTTCTCCTTTGGACTTCTGGAACGTGTCGGAAAAAATAGGAGATTCGGTAAAGAAATCATCCTATCCCGAAAATATTTTCTTAAGTGGTTTTCTGAATCAAAAAAATAGCAGAAAACAGGAAGCTGACACTGTGACATCTGATAATAGGTTAGTCTAAGAAAATGCACAAAACTATATAAAATGTATATAAAACATGTAATAATTAGTACAATATAAGCATGGAACATAATAAATTGTAGGATGTTGGAGACGTATCATGCGGTTGTCAGGATGTTCCAGTGCCTCATAGTGGTCGTCCAGACCTCTCGGGAAGACACACAGTCAAGGAGCATATGGTTTATATCCTCATCCTTCTGATCACAAAAGGGACACGCCACCACCGGTGGTCCGCAATCCAGCATCTTCTGATAGCCAGCAAGAGGAAACCTTTGCACTTTGCGGGGGCACGAGAACGCCAAATCTGCGGGGCGCCCTTCACCTCTATTCGTCCAGCGAACATGGATTTGTATGTTGATTTGGAGGAGTAAATGACACGACCCTCCCAAGTCCATCTGATGGTGTCGTCCACCCCTCAACGAGGGTGATGTCGGTGACCTGCGAGCCCCTCTCTCACACAAGGTGAGATGCCTTATGACCTCTGCCTTCTTGGCATCAGCATGGTCCCAAAGCTCCTCTCAACATAATTACATGAGGGAACCCAGATGTGAAGTCTTTGGTATGCATCCGGCAAAAAAACAGAGGAGAGGTTGTATGTCATCACGATATCCAACGAGGAATGTGTTTAAAGCCAGATGTGTGTTCCAAGCACCAAGGGACCAGTTCAATCCAGTAATGCTAATTTCCTTAGACTGTACAAGAAGTTGATAGATCAATATTTTTTTAGGAGACTTGATAGACCACTCTCATATTAGATAAAAGGATACCCTGAAGGCCAGAAAGATGATTGTCACCCTTGGAATAAGCAACTTCAGGAAGAAAGAAAAGGAGTGATTAATATAGTAAGTGCAACTACAAAGTTAGATAAAATTTAAATCAGGTGTACACAATATATACCATAGTGTGCAATAGCATTGCTCTCCGAAACAATACCATCAGCCGTCTCAAGAACAGCTGAAGGAGCCTACAAAGGATTATTAGTTCCTGAGTCACTGTGTTAAACTAACTTGTAAACTCAATTAGTGTACCTAAACGAGGGGATTCACCTTGATAATTCCAATAGTTTTGTTTGAGATACCCATCTCAAAGTTCTTGGCCAGTTGTTTAAAAAGAAAGTTCTTGGCCAGCAAAAGGTTGACCCCGCATTATTCTGCGGCAACAAATGTATTGAAGGCATTCTGTTGCCGCTGCCCGTATGCAAAATCTATGCAAATAAAACAGAAGACACATATGTTCATAACAATGCAAAAGCATATGTATCACCGGATATAAAGTAACAAGAACATTCGTGTAAGTAGGATAACTTTACGGGCTAAGCAAAGTGAAGAAAGCATATGCACTAGCCTTTCACGAACATGGTCATACTAACTTAAAAAAAAAACGCCATATATAAAGGAAACAATAAGCCACCTCATTAAAAATCTTCCAATCCCTTTTGATACCTGGTAAGGTGGTAAGGAAAAGAGTGCGTAAATTTTTTTGCTGCCCAGAGCTACCATCCATACTAACTTGTAAGCTACAGCAACTGAAAAGCCAGGAGCTACCATCCATCAGAGACATACGATCGACGTCTAGCATCTGACCAAGGAAATCACACATCATGCCCCAAAATCATCACTTGATCAAATCAACATCTTATTAAGAGAACAAAACAGGGTAAG
Organism: Poa annua; assembly: GCA_026929855.1. Lineage (NCBI taxonomy): Eukaryota > Viridiplantae > Streptophyta > Magnoliopsida > Poales > Poaceae > Poa > Poa annua. The sequence goes on from CM049430.1 coordinate 90,117,873, forward strand.
CGAGATGAAACTCAGAGAATCATGTCGGCGCAGGAGCCAATATCTCAGAACGAAACTGCTTGCTCGAATCAACAAAACAGAGGAAGTGGAGAGGCTGGGAGGGTTTTGGAAGCCGGAATGGTCGGGGTTGTCATGAGCAAAGGGGCGTGAACCATGAAGTATCTCAGGGGCAATAGAAAAGCGTCATTCCACAGTATTTATGACCAGGAAGCATCTCAGGGGCTGAATGGCCTGATGTCCTGGACTGCCTGGCACTGTGTCACCCTGCTTGTTTTGACATTTGGACAGCTTCACAACACTTTCGTAACAGAAAATGAGTAGTACACGATACAGACCAGAAAATAACAGCAACAACATTACGCAAAATCACCCAAATGCAAAGCATAACTAGACTTAAAGTAGAATCATATACCCAAAATACTCAAAGACATAGCACAAAAAAGGTGATAGGTTCAACAGGTCAAATAGGCATTAAGTAACAAGCAAACTCTTCCCAAAAAAGACAAACTGTTTCGACACTGAATTCAAGTCCTACATAGCTCTCTGTCAATGCCATCATGATCCATAGCACTGCACCGCTCACTTGAAGCACTTCGCGTCCAGCAAGGCCTGGCCCTCAAATGGCTCAAGGTCCTCAATCATGGCTTCGACGCGAGCCTTCTGGGCCGGGTCAGAGATGTCGGCCTTAGTCCACTCATAGAGCTCCATGTCGTAGACCTCATCCATGACGAACTTGGGGATTTCCTGGCCACGGAAGAGCCACAGACCCTTGAGCTTGAAGGGTGGCTCAGCACCAATGATGAGCATCTTGCCAAAAGCATACTTGCGGCACATATCCATCCGCTGGAGGAACCCACCAACCTTGTTCATGGTCACATATGGCACAGTGTTCTCTTCCTGGTACTTGTACTCACAAAACCAAAGAGAGTAACCCTCTGGGTCATACATATTCCAGAAACCTGAAACATAGACAACATATTAGCTTCAGTTCACGTGAGGGACATGGTTCTGGAAATAAACAAAAGTGATATTCTAACTATTCCACTTTGATTTTAAAAGAGAATGCTGCAAAAAAAGAATGACATGGGGTGTAGTATTCCAGTAATGCAAGCTCACATTATGGCATGACGTAAATCCACTACAGATGTTAGTCCCTTTCAAAACAAGGACATAATGCTACACCTACACATCATTTGGAAAGAAAATATTGCCCGAAGTGTATGACTTGGATGGAAGTAGAATTTTAATAGACAGAAATACAAAAGAATATATATGAGTTCATCATAGCTTTTACATCAATTCACAGATTTGTATCTCTCAGTCAGTGGTAAATTTGCTAGATTGTAAAACAGAGAACAAGGCTTCTAAACAGTTAAGAAACAACAGAGATAGAAGTTGCAACAGATTACTAAAAATTAGAATACAAGATCTCCACAAGGTTGAAGTAATACCTTTAACGGCAACCTCATGGAAGTTGCTCTTTGTGTTTGAGTATAGCCTCTTCCAGTCATCCAACACCATCTTGCTAGGTGGCAGTAGATCAAGAGGATTCTTGGGTTTCGGCTTTGGTGCCTCTTCCTCTGGTGCCTCAACCACTGGCTTTGGGGCTTCCTTCGGAGCCACTTTCTTGACCTCCTTTGGTTGAGCAGGAGCAGCAGGCTTCTTCTGAATAGCAGGAACAGACTCTGCCTGCTTGACCTCACCAATGACCTTCTTGAAGTTAGGCTGGTTAACCATTGTCCAGAAGTACCTCTCGACATGAGGGAACTCAGATGTGAAAGTCTTGGTCAAGATGCGTGCAAAACCATGGTAGAGGTTGCATGTCAAGACGATATCCGCCAGAGTAACAGAATGCCCAACAAGAAAAGTGTTTGAGGCCAGGTGTGTGTTCAAAGCACCAAGCGACCTCTTCAATCCAGCAATGCCAAGCTCCTCAGACTGCAATGGTAAAACATTAGATCCTTGCAGCATACAAATGCTCACATAGCTGACATACCAATCCAAACTTACCGCAGGAATGTAAGGCATATAACCAAGCCTTGGGTACAACGACCTTGCGATATTTGTATCAACCTCTGTGGCAGCAAAGTCCATCCATTGCTCAACACGTGCCTGCAAGAAGCATTGATGGGTCAATACTAAACCTTGCTCAGCTTTGACAATAGAAGTACTTGCTAAATCACTCACATATTTGATCAAAGAACCACCATAAAGAAGGTTGTCACCCTTCGAGCGAGCAACTGAAGGCATAGAGGAGAACATTGGTTAATTTAGGCAGTGAGGAGTCAGTAAGGTTAAAACAAAAGGATGTAACAGTATATGTACCATAGCGTGCAATAGCATTGCTCTCAAAAACAGCACCATCAGGGGTCTCAAGAACAGGAATCTACAAAAAATATTAGCTCCTGAGTAAGAGTATTAAACTAACTTATCAATGTAAATGTATTAGGTGTCTGTACCTTGCCAAGGGGATTCATCTTGATAAACTCAGGGGTTTTGTTAGAGACACCCATCTCAAAGTTCTTGACAAGCTCAACCTTGACCCCACAGTACTCTGCAGCAATAAGTGCCTTGAAAGCATTCTTGTTGCCGCTGCCCGAGTGCAATACCTAGCGAGTAAGACATGAGACATACTAAGTACAATGGAAAACATATGAGGTAACTGTAACACACATGGAGTGGGAACAACTTTATGTACACAAATAGGCTAAGCAGAGTAGATGCACTAATCTCTCTGGGGAATCACAAATAACAGGTCCCTACCTCCATTAGAACGTGCTAATATAAGGTAAAACAACTTGATAGCTAGTAGAGAAATTATTAGGAATGACTGACATATCCTGGAGCTTGCGCATGATCACATAGACATCTACAAATCTACAGACAAAAGTATCAGAGTGTAAATGGCCCATCGGTCCAGCACAAGCAATCGGATAAATATTTCGAGCAGAACCACGAAAATCCCACACACATCCAGGACGCACGATCTGCATCCAGGAGATGGCTACACAGAGACAAACCTACGACCGGGACTCAATCATCGTAACAAGGGAACCACACATCACGTCCCGTCCCGTCCCTCCTCCAAATCGGAGGGGGCTCAATTCAAAAGCACCCGCAGCACAATCCCAACTACGGAACCCTACGTAAGCAACCGTATAACACAAGCAACAAGGAAATCTAGTATGAAACTCACGAGCGCCATGTCGGCGGCAGGAGCTGCTGGCTGGCTTCCGCCCGGCTCCGAATCTCAGTCAGATCTGCAACAAAAGCGAAAAAACGAAACACCACAGTGAGCTTCGACTGGAATTACCAACGAGCGTAGGTAGAGCGGGAGGAGGGAGGATAGTAAGGGGGGCGGCGGCGGAGGTCGGGATCTTACGGCGCGTGCGGATCGAGGCGAGATCGGCGGAGCGGCGGCGAAAACCTCAGGAGCCGAGGGTGGGAGAGGGGTTTACAGAGGGTCGGGGATGGTGCGGATTTATTATGGCGGCGCTGGGAATAGGGATGGGGAGAGGAGGGAGCGGCTGTCTAGGGTTGCGGCAGCGACGGTCCCGATGGCGAGATGGGGGGGACTGGACGGCGCCGATTAGTCAGAGGAATGAGGCGCATGAGGCTGGCTTTTTTTTTGGTCGGGGCTCCTTGGGTTTACTGGGAATCGATATCGCGTCCCTGCAGGGTCGAGCGTGTAATTCCGAATTCCTTGGACAATCACTGCGTGCCACGCGAAATAAACGGGTGAGTAAGGGTTAAAGTATTTCTAAACCCATATTATTCGAAAACCCAGTCAATTGATACTTCATTTTGGAAAAGGTTTTCATGCCTCTTGTTTACATATTTAAAGACCAATGCAGTTTGTCAATTATTGAAATATGTAAAACTACGACCGTTTTACTCAACCGAAAGTTTTTTGAACTCTAGTAGTTTTAGAAACACTTAAAAAATATTTTGCTCCCAAATTCATCCTAAGAGTGCAGGTGCAATGCACGTCCTCTGCTTCATCCTCTTTGGCTAACTCGTCGTCACACAATCACATTTATCCAACTTGTTTGGTCCATTGAATGTCAAACCCCTACAACTTACCACGTAACTCAAATTTATCACCATGGAATAACAAATTTATAGAGGTAACGACAAAGACATCACTATTGTTAACAATGCTCGATAGGTTCAGCACCATGAATTTCAATGATTTAAATAAAAAAACATACTTTTTGCCAATATATTGTGTAGGAGATTGACTATACAATTGGCCATGGCTCCACAGCCATTAAGGGAAAAGAGTTTAACAAGGATGGGAACGGACATGTGTTGAACATATAAGAAACGCTAGATGCTACAAAAAATAAGTATCAATAATGGTGAACGTGTCAGACGCGGACAACTCGAGCACACCGGCGGTGCCAGGTTTCAATGGACGTGTATTCATTTTAAATGTGGATATTTCATTTTGCTTTAGTCATCATTGTTTTTGCAACAAATTCCATTGCTATATACAAAAAAACAAGGTTTTCTCCAATTCATAGGTATTCACTTGCAGACAGTGAATACATGTTGACGCCGCCCTTGCTCGAGCGACCAAACAAAAATAAACATCCATCACTTTTTCTTTTATTAATAACCAAAAACAACTTCACATAGTCCCACTCACTCTCCCTACCTCTCTCTCTCTGCTAGCTCGTCATGCCAATTGCGCCGTTCGTTGCATCTCTGTTGTTTCCTCTTGAAGTAACATAGTACTCCCTCCATTTCAAATTAGATAACTTTCATTTGTTAAAAAAAACATTTATCTAATGAGGTCATCTTAATTTGAAACGGAGGAAGTATAATGGAGTAACTAGACTTGTTTGCAACAGCCAGGTGTTTTCTGCAACACTAGCGGCTAGACGCGGTGGAAAGTGCAATTTACTCCGGTGCCGATGCAATGGTAGCATCTCGATTCTCGATGCTCGGGCTCCTTCGAAAGGCATAGAATTAGAACCTGACTACGGAGTAGCTTTTTTTTAGCGCAAGAACCTGACCAACTTTTTTTCTTTGCTTTTTTTAGTGGAAGAACCTGACTAGCTGAATTGGCAGCCTAGCCAGCCACGCTGGCCCGGAAGTTTCGGCTATTGGGCCTGGTACTGGACCAGTCTATATTCGGCTCTTGGATGACTCTCTCTAAAAAAAAGTGAGTTCAGCCCTTCCACTCAGCTCGCGAAGCCGTTCGCGCTCTCCATTCACCCAACCACGGCGAACGGCGAACTCCGATGGGCGGCCGCGGGCTGTGGCCATGGCCATGGCAACCCCGTCGCCGCATCCCACCTATTCCAGATCACACTTCTCCATCCTATCTCTTCATCGCCGCCGCAGCCTGAAGGTGACTCGCTCACCCCCTCCTCTCCTCTCCCTTCCCCCGATCGCACGCACAGCCTGATCGAATCGGGTGCGGGTTCCGTGCCGCGCGTGCTGTGTTCGACGAAATGCGGCTGAAACCTTTTGAGACTCTTTGCGGCGCGCTAGGTATTTTCCGGCTCTTGCTCTACTCAGCGTAGCCTGCGGATGTAGTAGCATTGTTACAAGATCAAAATGCTGTTTCCACTGGTCAGTGCAGGCTACAAGAGTTACGTAAATTGCACGTATCCACTAATTCTCGAGATATATTTTACATGACACGAGTAGCAGCAACAGTGAGGCTTATCAAGAAGTAAAGCACGTACAGTAGCTATTTTTGTTGTGATTGCCTGGGGGGGATCAAATGATCAAGACTGCCCTACGAATTGTGTTTCTGACTTTTAGTTCACTACTTTAAGGGGAAATTTAGATTACATTCTGTTCTATGCAGAACTGTTAGCCTCCACTTGAATTTGTTGGGGTGGCCGATCCATGGCGGGAGGGGGAAGTCTAGTCCCTTGCTAGCCCCCCTGTCTCCACCCCTTCCGTCCGAAATGTGGGCTTTGTGACCAATCCGCGGAGCCTATGGAGCATATTCTCATAACCCACTCTTTCTCACATATCCGATGGCACACGAGGTTTTATTCTAGGTCCAGTCGTCTGCTCTAATCCCTGATGCCACTCCGCCCATACCGCGGCGTGCAAGGGTACCTATTCGATGGTCATGCTTATGGCTTGCTGGATTTGGAAACGGTGCAAGGCGCTCATTTTTGGCGGTGTGGAAATTGACATCGCTAGTCTTCTCGACGCAATCAAGGCGGAAGCCTGGTAGTGGGTGACGGCAAGAGCGTTGGGCCTTACAGCACTTGTTCCGGCGGAACCTAGCTTTTAGGGGTGTGGCGTTGTAATCCTCAGGTGTGACCCTTGTGTGCTTGTACTTTACACTCTTTTCTATCAATGAACTGAATCGCATATTTTTTGCATTTTCTCAAGGAAAAATTGCATTCTTGTAAGTTAGAATAGAGCTATTCATTTTGTGTTTGAGAACGATAATTGATAAACAACATTCAGACAAAGGACTCTGGAAAAGAAAAAAACATATATGGAGATGTAGCAACCTTTTGGGGATGCAAAGGATTGCCATCTGAAGGGAAGTAAATTGGGAACTTGGGAAGGGACATCAGATTGGAGGGAGAGGTAGAAATACGGATTGTGAAAAGAACAAGATTACAATAAACAAAATGTGTTACTGATCCCCATAAATTTATAACCAGAATTTGTGAACTATAAAGATACAATAATATAAATGAAACTAATTACGTTTTTCACCTTCAAACACAAGTAGCTTGCTTACATTTGCACTGCACTACGTCTTGAAGTTGAATAAATGAGAATTTGGTGATACAGTAACATGCAAAAGGCTGGAGGATCTGAACTTTTTGACATTTTGTGGGATCCACATCTGCTTTCTAAAATAAACCCAAGAAGAAAGGAAACATAAGGAAGCAACAAAACAAAAGGAAGCGATGAACATATTTTCTCTCTTTTGTCAGAAAGTAAAAAGAGATTGCCTGATAGCTCATTCTGTAAACAAAGATACTCACTGCCAATTGCTATGCCGGAAACCATAACTTATTGACAAGTTGCTATCAAATCTATGAGTTTGGTCCTTTATCTATGTCTGAAAATGACTAATTTATTTTCAGTACTTAGTTGGAGCATCAGAAGTAGAATAAATACCAGGTCAGTCTTTAAAAACACATATCTATTTAATACATTTCCCCACCTTACTATCCTAATACTTATTGTAATCTTAGGCAGATGCAAAGATCTTTAGGTCATTCGCAACTGTATCAAATGCTGGACTGAAGGGAGAAAACCCCTTCCAATTTCTCTTAGTAGAAATCTATGGCAAAAAAGTATTACATTTTTTCATCCTACAAAAGATTAAAGAACAGAACATGTTCAGATTATTTGAAGGCCAACATAACCATGTAAACCTTAACTCTCAGTGACTTGCATGAAGACCTAGTCTCACATCCCTTTGGTTTCATACAAGCAAGCAGACTGTAGCCAAAAGGATTGTAGTCAAGAGTCAAGACACAAAAGAAAATGCTAGTTATAGTTGATATCTGTTAGTGCTTTGTTATATACTGTATTCATATCAGATAAGATATACTGATACAAACCATATTTGGCACAGATCAAGTCTATGAAATTAACCTGTTATGTAGCCAGAGACATCAAACATACAGTTTTCTTGCTTACAAAAAAGTGAGACTTTTTTGTTCCATGAGCTACCTTTATGAACGTTAAACTCAAATGATCATTTTATACTTTGTTTAACTTTAAAGCTTGTGAAGATCATGTCACCAGGCCAACATTAGTAAATGATGCATATCAATTCATAACAGTAGAATAGAAATATCTTATATATACTATATAGAGCACTAGAATAGTTTCACTTACAAGATAGGACTGAAAGAGGCATTGAAAACTACGTTATGTCTTCACAGAAAAATGGAAGTGCACTGGCTTTCATGCTTGATTCGCAAATCTGGTTCAGCGGTCTATTTATCTTTAGTGTATTTAGCACCGATCGTACTATGATACATCTTCCTTCCCAAGCCTAATCTCAGAACGCTACAGCTTTTAGTCCCAAAATATGTGGCTGTGGTTCATCTCTCCATTCCACCCTTAGGTTACCCTTATCCCTAATTATTCTGTCTTTGCCTCTTCCGGTTTTGTTGTCTCTGGTAGCTACCGGTTGTTGTGGGCGTGTGTCCCTCACAACCACTAACTGGTTCCTATGTGAACACATCCCCATCATCTTTGTAGTCAAAAGGAATTTTATTTACTGAAACTCATAGATGATTTGGCATGATTTCTGCTCATGCGCCTTGTTTTTGCTACTAACTGCAGAACCTGCCATTTTTGTGTGTGAGATTGTTACAGCCAATAATGTGCAGTGACTGCTCTACATTAATTATGGACTGGATATGACCTAAACTGTCAATGCGGTTTGATTCTTTTCTATGCAAACTGAGAGAGTTCAGTAGCACCTTGTCAAATGCCTTGGCCATCTTTCTTTTCACTACTTGAACCGGGGAAATAGTGTAGAAAAGAATGGGTAGAACCTTGCTGCTGATTCTCACTAATACGCCATGATCACTAGTTTGCCGGTCTATTCCTGCATCTGTCTTATTGTAGTTTATTTGTCCTCTCTGGGTACCAACAGCCCGACTCTGACTCATTACGCACCACTCTGAAAAATCTGCTACTGTTAGTGCTAATTACTAAGCATAATGATATCCTTGTAGGTACGACAGTCATACTTAACTTAATAGTATACATGTTGATCTACTGTAACTGTCTTGTGTTCAATCACGAACCATGCATTTGCAGTTACCCCCACAAGGGGGTCCCTGTAGACATGGTGCACAGTGTCCTTTTGCTCCAAGCCATGTCCCCTTTGGATTTGCAGAGCGTTCTGAAAGCTACGTATTTGTTCAGGCTCAAGTCTATCATTGAGAGCCTTGCCTTACCACCTTACAACTGGTGACAGCGAGTGAATTACTCACTCGCCCCAGGAGTGATTCAAAGACCGTATACGTATGCATCCTAACCATCATACAAACCGGCCGCTGCCCCTCTGTTACAAACATTATCCAGCCGCAGGAATGAAGTGGTACGACAAGAAGTTTGACAGTTCCGTATCGATCTTTCGTACACCAGTGTGTGAACATACTATCAGCTATCTCAAGTGCCTTATCTGAAGAAGAAAACTACTAAATCTGATTCGCCCATCAAGGCAAGACATCCCTTTATGGTCTAATTAGGATGTGATGGATTGGATACTCTTGTATTTTCTTTTACTGCTCGTTAATTTTGTGGATGGTGGTTTCTCGCGTTGTACATCAGGGCTGTCATAGGCGAATACCTGGTCAACTCGTTGCTTGATATTTCCATCACTCACTCTGATCACGCACTTGATTCTAACTGTTTTTCAGTGACACTGTTCCATGCATGCTATTGGGAAATTCACAGCACGTACAGGACCCTCTTGGATGGACAACCAAGAGATTTAGACAGAATACAGTTCTGCTATTCTGGTAACTGTGCTAATTCTCTGGAGCCAATAGGGTCAGTGATGGCTTGAAGACTGTGCAATCGACCAAATCTTGTCTCTTCAGACCTCGCATCGTTCCATAGTCGTGATCTTTTGACAATCCAAATCGTTGTCATCATGGTTTAGAGGCCAGGGTCTGGGAAATCCTCGTAACTAGTAAGGTAAAAACCTTTAACAGTTCTGTTTTTCCTCTTCAGAGTCTAAGGATGTAGAGCTACCTGCCATATTATTAGTGCATCATCAACTCACATGGGTTTCAGGCCACAAATCGGCTTCATCACTGTGATCACACACTTGATTACCAACTGGTTATCTGTGACACTCTTCCATGGCATGCTGTTGTGCAGTGCACAGAGCCCTCTTCGACGTTCAACCAAGAGATTTATATAGCCAGAAATGACAGTTCTGTTATTCTGATAACTGTGCCTATTCCCTGGAGTCAAGGGTCAGTGATCACTACTTGACTCGAAGACTCTTCAATCGACCAAATCCTGAGCTGTAACAGTTTCTCTTTAGACTTTGCATCGTTCCATAGTCGTGATCTTTTGACACTCTAATCGTTGTCATGGTTCCGTGTCCGTTTTGGGTCGGCCCGTTGGAGTTGCCCTTAGGAGTGAGTGATGGGAATCCTCGTAGCTAACAAGTTGAAAACTTTGAACAGTATATCCACCTGCCATATTAATTATCGCATCACATCCGCCTGATCTGATACTGAAGCCGATTTGTGCCATATACTCTTGTCTAACAAATCGGCTTCATCAGACTGATCTGATACTGGTGCCGAGTGCCGACCGACCGCCGAGAAGAAAAGAATGTGAGTCCAATACTTACCCTATTTGTTGATGACCTGCAGCTTTACAGAAGACGCTGATAGATATTTCATCTCGGATCTGGATGCAACGGGCCGGCCGGCCGGGGAAACATCCATTCTTGAAGATCTTACTCCACGTAAGTGGGTCAACCCCAATGATCCTCCAATTGCATCCACACATGTGCATGCACGCCCATGACGTCCACGGCAGCTCACCGTCGGACGGCCGTAAAAAGACGGGAGCGGGAGGGATGGCAAGGGCATCATGGCTGTGCTGTGCGGTGGGCGCGGCCCTCAATTGGTCGCTTGTTTGGGCGTGCTGCTGCTTGCTGCATCTGTCCCCATTAGATCAGGGGCCAGATCACGAGAGCGGGCGAGGAACAAGTCGCCCAGATTTTGGCTGCACGTAGCTGGGGCTGTATGGGCTCGCATGTGGGATCCCTCCCTCCGTTGAGCATCACTCTCACCGCTTCACGCCGTGTCTCTGCCCGCTCAGCTCTCGTTTCCTGCTTTGTCTTGGCAGCAGCGAGAGGATTTCGGTGGAGAGATAAGATCATGCTGAGAGAATATAAAGAACTTGTACTGCTACTGCTAGCTGCGTTCAAGGGATGTGGACGACGAGCTAGCGATTTGGCAGGGCGGGAGCGGACTTCCCTCTCTGCATTTGCCTATTTTGGGAATCGGCGTGGATCGAGGATTCTGGTGTTTCCATATTCGTGCTGGTATATATATAGGTGCATGCATGTGTCATGTATGATTATCATGATGAACGTTTGGAAGTTTGGTACGCAATTTGGCATGTACAACTGAAGCACTGTACTCGGGATCTCATGTTAGATGAAAAATATCATCAGCGAGTGAGCTATGGGTTATGGAAGTCATTTTATTAGCACATGCAAAACAAAAGTTGCATCACTAAGCTCCGTAAGTGAAAAGAAATTACAAAGATTTTCCATGTTGCACACTAGCTAGAGAAGGGTGGGTCTTTGCAATGGATCATATATAGGAAGGTGATGCTATTTTGGAAGGCTGCCTTGTGTAACAGAAGAATTATACCATCAACCGCCAAATTAATACTAGTGACACCTAAACCTAGAAGCCACCAGCACTTTCTTAGTTCTTGTGTTGAGCCATTTTAGTTATATTTTATCTTTTATTTCATAGTTTGATTTTTATATTGTTTATTATTTGTTTGCCTTAAAAACTATAAAGGAAGCTATGTCCGAACCACAGGTTGGTAAACGTAGCTCGATGGTCTCATGCTAATACTTCCCTAGAAAGGTACTTCATTAATACATGTGCTTGCAGTCATCACAAGGCTCTCTAGAATGACTAGAGAGAATGGAGAAAGCTTTTCTTGGTCGAAGCTCGAAGGTGTCTTATTGCTATCCTTATCCGCGGAGGTCCAAAAGGCAGATTGACAACACCAACTACGATTTTTCATGACAAGGGAAGAGAAGGGGACCAAGGTAGCCTACGTGAGAGCCCATCTAGAGATGATCAATTTATGTTTGAATTCCACTCCAAAGTAGTCATCTAGATACCCTATCTACGTGTACCGATCTCAAGGCATTGATAGAGCACATCGATGTCCAGGCGGGGGGAGGCTGGTTGACAGATGATGAAGAGTGGGATGGAGCTAGAGTATAAAGTGTGATTGTGCAATGCAAAGGGATGACATATGAACTCGCCATAGGCTAAGAGAAAATAAATGCATTATTTGGAGGACAAAAGGGTGTTAGCGAGGTATGAACTGCTAGATACATCAGAGAATGGGGAGGGGGGATTGGATTTGATGGTTCAAATGTGTTCTTGTGTAAGGAATGTTTGGCAAATGTTTATCTTGCATAACCCTCGTAGTAAAAATTCGACCACGTACTCCCTCCAAATGGAAGTGGGTGAAAGACGAAGAAGGTGAAACCAAGACCCGCTCTTTGCAACTATCTACATTTCCTGTCTAAATAATGATTGTCCAAAATAGGTGAACTGTAATTAACAATTCTTCTTTCTAGTGGATGGTACGGCACTAGTGATCCTCCGTTTTTCCAAAAAAATAAATGTTATCAATATCTCTTGTTGAAACTTATTGGAAGAGGGCGGAAATGTTTAATGTTAATGACCTCATCTGTATCCGTTCTATGTTCGTATGTCTTTGTGTGTTTACAATTTGGATCTTCCTATCTATGCTTCTTTTTTATCAGAGACAGTTGTTGTTCCGGTGCGTTGGTATCACAGGGCCTTAGCACGACGACTTCCCGTCTGTCTAATATAACACTAGGTTTGCCCCTCTCAAATGAGGGACGAGCGATGCACGTCTTTCGCTGCTACAATTGCTTGTAGTCGTCACTAGATGGTCTATGGATATATGGATGTAATTTATTTTACTTCTAAGTTTTTTTATACTGCCCTGACAATTGATGAATAGATAGTAGAAGTAAAATGGATACTACTCCCGGGTGTAACTACACTCACGTGTGTTTCACACGAGTATGAAGTATCTATCATACCGGGAGGTATGTAACATGTAGTATGGAGTATATAATATTATTTTAGTACTATAGATACTTCTTTTTAGGTAGTATGTATTTTTTTTTACATACTTCTCTTTTATATGCATATATGACGGTAACTACACCCACGTGTGTTTCACACGAGTATGGAGTATCTATCATACCGGGAGGTATGTAACATGTAGTATGGAGTATATAATGTTATTTTAGTACTAAAGATACTTCTTTTTAGGCAGTATGTAAAAAATTCTACATACTTCTCTTTTATATGCAGATATATGCATATATGACGGTATTTTGAGTATATAATGTAAAATATTATGACAATTGCAATTTTTTCATGAAACTTATTTTAGGTTATTTTAGATATAGTATATGAACATACTCAAACCGATAAAGTATGACAAATACTTCCGTAAGGTGGTATATGAGACGTGGGTGTAGTTACACCCGGGAGTAGAAAGCATTTAACTTATATATATATATATATATATATAAAATATATATAGGACATATTCATACTACCCTCGAAGGTAACTACCCCACGTGTGTTTCACATAATGTATGGAGTATCTATCATAACATGAGGTATGTATCATGTAGTATGGAGTATATAATGCTATTTCAGTACTATAGATACTTTTTTTAGTAGTATGTAGAAAACTTCTACATACTTCTCTTTTATATGCATATATGACGATATTTCGAGTATATAATGTAAAATATTAGGCCATTTGCAATTTTTTCATTAAACTTGTTTTTGGGTATCTTAGATATAGTATACGAACATACTCAAACCGATAAATTATGACAAAGTACTTCCGTAAGTTGGTATATGAGACGTGGGGTAGTTACCTTTGAGGGTAAAAACTATTTTACCTATATATATATATATATAGTTAGAATCCGGTTAAATGAGATATATGTAGAACGCGCTGATTTTACTGATTCAAAACAATACTGCAACCGTCCATAACAGTAAAGAATGAGCGCTATCTGGACACATATTCATGCAATGATTTGTTTGCAGTAGACTGTATAGATTTGGTGCTTCCGAGTAAACATGAACTGCGAACCATGCTTGCAGTGGGCCAGGGGGACAGGTAGTGTCTCTTTGCCTGGTGAACTTTAATGTTCTTTGTCTACACCGGAAAAGGGGCAACGAGTGGAGAGAGGAGGAGATACCGTCTTCGGGCAAATCTATATCTATGAATATTTTTGTGGAAGAAACTAAATGATGAAGTGTACACAGTGGCTCTTGAGCCTCCTCAAAGAGCTCTCAACTTGTATTCAACTCGTTGTCATGTGCACTACGTACTTGTTGTCTAGTAGGTTTAAAACGTGGATTTACTTTTATGCTGGGTGAAAGAGGACTGATAAGTTGGCAATATAAGTCGATTTGTGATTCACCTATTTTGGACAGTCAAATTTGAGGGGAGCTGATCGTAACTTGTAAGTTCAGTGAAGTTGTGTGGGTATAGTGAGTACATTGCTCTGCACCGTCTCTATTTTTGTTTCATTTTTGAAACAGGTGAAAAAGTGTCTCATTTTTTTCTTTCATATTTCCATTTAGTTCCTTAAGCTTATATTTTCGCACCGATTATACAAACACAAGTATCATCGCTTTTGTTTTCATGTTAAAATCCCTCCTAAAACTTTTGCCTCCGTTAAAAAAAATGTATATGCATGTACTGTTTAATTGGTTTCGTATTTTCTGGATGTTTATTGTTTTTTGAGAGAACGTGGTACTTTATTGATCAAGAAACATCATTACAGAGTTCTTCCCGGATGAATTCCAAGATCACACTAACAGAAATATTACAAACCCTGGAGAGTTTTTGTTGTTGTGACATTTGGCCACGTCACAACAAAAACCCTTGTGTCTCTTTCTATTCCCTCGGGATAGAAATCAATAAAAATGGAACATGCGGTTTGGAACATAAAAATATTATGTTAGGAGAAAATTCAAAATATTGATTCGACTCCCAGTATTTGTGGAGTTTCAAATACAATGTCATTAATGGATCCCTCCTACTTATGGTGAATAGAATGAGCATCAAGCCTATGTATAGTAATAACTGAATATTTGATAATTATTAGCACATAACAAAAGAAAACAAAAATGGAATTGTGTTCTCTTTGATCCATCAAAGAAAAGGCAGGAAAAAAAATCAGGACACCTATGTACCTCTATCAAGTATTGCCATGCATTTTTCCACCATGAAATCATTGAGTGGTTTTGAAAATATCACTATTTTCACAATTTCATTAACTTTGTTTTTCTCTTCATCGACCCAATTGACATATTGTAAGTTTAAAAAAAAACCAACACGTTTGTACTTGGTATGTCTTATACCCTGACATGAAAAATTCAAGAAAAAACAATAATAGAAGACTAAAACGATCATTAATTAGCATGCATAAGGCACCTTTTACTTTGTTTACGTGGGCTGAGGTAAACAATAATGTTCAAACAAAATGATGACACTAAGCAAACTAAAATGGCGTTAATTAGTAGGCATGTATCTTTCCTTTGTACACATGTGAAATAGCAAAATCTTATCAACTTTAAGGCATGTACATTTCATTTTGAAAAGGAAGATCTGTTTTTTCATTGACTTGGACGTGGATGCATGGTTTGTGAGAAGGTCCAGGGAGGAGATACTAGAAATCCAGACATGTCAAACACCTGGCTAAGTACACCGATAATCTTCCAAAATCTAGTTGACTACCATAATAAGGTTCCGCATCTAACACTGGTACGATCGAGTACATTTCCTCCGTCGGGTGAATATGCTTGCGGTGAGGTAACAATATTTATGAACGTGCCGACTCCACAACTAGTTGGACATCCGTTATGTACCAGGGACACTCATCTTTCATGCAACAGTGGATAAATAAAATGTATTTAAGAGCAAGTCCAGCAGTTCGTCTAAAATGTCTCCCCTATATGTCCATGTAGGGGGCTGCACCTATAAAAATCTCTCCTAAGACATGTTCAACTCTAGAAGTTCCCCTAAAACATCTCCCATATTTATTTTTTCTTTATCTATTTTTTTATATTTTAAGAATATTGTATAACTAACATGTAAAATCCAACGGCTACCTCTGTAACTGCTAACTTGTAGTGTCAAAAACTTGTCCATCACCAAAATCTGAAAGATAAACAAAAAACTCACGAATATCGGCATATTACAGTGTCAAAAGCTCACGAGAGCCAGTCCAGCAGTTCCCTCAAACCCTCCCCTATACGTTTTTTAGGGGGAAAAGTCCAAAAACAACCGCCCAGCAGTTCCCTCAACGCTCCCCCGATTTATAGGCGACCCCAGTTCTACTCGCTCGTCTCCCCTACAAGTAGGGGAGGTGGAAGACTCCCCTATCCCGATATTAGTGAGTTTTTTGACACTACAATATGTCGATATTCGTTAGATTTTTGTTTATCTTTCAGATTTTGGTGATGGATAAGTTTTTGACGCTACAAGTTACAGAGGTAGCCGTTGGATTTTACATGTTAGCTATACAATATTTTTAAAATATAAAAAAATAGATAAAAAAATTAAATAGGGGAGATGTTTTAGGGGAACTGCTGGAGTTGAACATATTTTAAGAGAGATTTTTTTAGGGACAGTCCCCTACATACACATATAGGGGAGACATTTTAAGGGAACTGCTGAACTTGCTCTAATATCGGGATAGGGGAGTCTTCCACCTCCCCTACTTGTAGGGGAGACGAGCGAGCAAAATCGAGGACACCAATAAATCGGGGGAGCGTTGAGGGAACTGCTGGGCGGTTGTTTTTTGACTTTTCCCCCTAAAAAACATATAGGGGAGGGTTTGAGGGAACTGCTGGACTTGCTCTACAACCCTAAGTTTGACCTATTTAGTAATCCACCCATGATAATTCAAGACAATGCGGCGTTCTTTTTGCATGATATTGTTCCGGAGTACATCAGAGTTCTCTAATATATATGTCCATGGAATATGGGAGATAGTGAGGAAAGTATGGTGTATTGAGACTTGTCTTAATCGGGTGCATGGTCTGTTTTGCATAAGGTAAAGGACTACATGTAGATAAGTGGCTCAAACCAAAGGATCTAGATGCAGAAAAACGGATGTGTGTGTGTAGTGGTGTACATGCTTGTTAGTAGGCGACTTGGGGAAATCATTGTGGCTTTGTCATGTACCAAGTAAATATTGAGTAGATCATCTAAGCTGACATATATAATTAGGCACTGACGTGGAAGTTTGAGGAGCTCAGGGTGCAATTTGATTCTCTTGAGCACAGAGCTAGCGATGATTTAGCTAGCTAGGGCAAATTACAGGCGTTTTGTGCTACAGCAAAATATCCTTTGCCCTAATCCGAGGGCACGCTACAGTGGAAATAGGAAATGATTGCCGCATATATAGGATGTGATATATACACACGGATCACGCACCACGACATCCCTAGAGAGAGACCCTGATCCTGGTCGGCCCCAAGGAATTCTAACGTGTGTTTGCACAGCGCCGGACGTGTTTTACTGTTCCCCTCTCCGCGATCTAGCTCTCAAACCCTTTCCCGTGCTGCGTCCCTCTAGTCCCTCTCTGTGAAAGTGATCACACAAGGCCTAGACCCCTCTCTCTTGGTTTATAAAAGGGACCTGCCTCCCCCTCCTGTCCATGATCTCTCTCGGCCGCCTCACAGTGCTCTTCCTGATCTCCGGCCATTTAGCTGCTCCTCGATCTAGTGCACCTCTAGCTACTTGGTTTAGATCTAGCTTCCTCTAGATACCATGTCTACGATCTACATGAGCCAGCTCTCTACTGCTTTCCCTCTCATGGAGGAAGATCATCACCACCAGGATCACCATCAGGGACACTTCCAGGCCTTCACCATGCCTAGGGATCCCCCGATCTTGTTCCCTTTTGTGATCAACAACAGCAGCCCTAGTGACAACAGTAGCCTCAGCTATGGAGGATCGGACCATCAGTTGAGGCAGCACACAGCTATGCTGGAGCCCCAACATGTAAGTACCTGCTGAGTGGATCAATTAATTTCTCTACCGTACGTGGAGTATTTTATTTGCTTGCACACTCTTAATTATTCAGTCGCTTGTTGATTAACATGATCTTTGATTGTTATGCCATCAGATGATTGGTGGATCATCGAGTGTGTTTTCGACGCCGTACCCGACCGTCGAGAGCATCCGCGACGACATGATCGAGCGATCCTCCTCGTACGATCCATACGATATGGAGAAGCTGCAGGCCGCCGCAGGCAGCTGCGGGTCGCTCAAGGCCGGCAAGTGGACGGCGGCGCCTTCCCCTGCAGCCAAGATGAGGATCACGAGGAAGACGAGCGATCCCGGCGTGAAGAAGCCGAGGAGGAGGGCCCAGGCATACGAGGATCACGGGCACATCAGCGCCATGAACCAGGCTCTGGGTATTATTCGGACATGCTCCGACTGCAACACCACCAAGACCCCCTTGTGGAGGAGTGGTCCTTGTGGCCCCAAGGTACGATTTGTTTGTTAATTCTGTACTTGGTCACTCACTCACTTGTGGTAGAAGTTGGTTAGTGGTGTAACGGTAACTAGCTTGCTTGCTGATGCGGTTACTTTGCATGGTGCAGTCGCTTTGCAACGCGTGCGGCATCAGGCAGAGGAAGGCGCGGCGGGCGATGATGGCCTCCGCGGCGGCGCCCGGTACTGTCGACGTTGGTGCCATGGCGGCAGCGCCGGGTGATGTCACTGCCGCGACAGCGCACCCCAAGGTGAAGAAGGAGAAGAGAGCAGTGGACGTCGACCGGTCCCTGCCGTTCAAGAAACGGTGCAAGATGGTCCAGGATCACGCTGCCACGAACACTGCCGTCACCAGCGGCGCCACCGCTGCCGTGGAGGCTTCCGCCGCTGAGCCGCCAGTCGCCTTCACCGGTGCTGCTGCTGCGCCGATGAGGGCCGATCTCGTCGACACCATCGGGGTCAACTGGAGTATTAATAGCCCAACAGCTGCAGCTGGCAGCTGCTTCCGGCCGTCACCGGCGCCCTTTGCGGCGCAGGTGCAGGACGAGATCGCGGACGCCGCCATGCTGCTCATGACGCTGTCCTGCGAGCTTGTCCGGAGCTGATCGATCGATCGAGCATTCGAGAGGCAACACTGCGCGGTACCCCCACCCAGGCTTTTTTGCCTCTAGTCCGTTAGACAGTCAGTACGTACCGTCCGTGCTGCCACGTTTTTGGCTTCTTGTTCATGTTGCTAGTGTAACCTGCGCTACTGTTAAAAGTCTTGTGATTCGTTTGTGTGTAAGATCATTAAGAGAGGTAGAAACAAGGAGATAAGATAATGAAGGTAAGAAGGTGAGGGAGCTAGCTAGATAGGATCTGCAAACACCGGCCGAGATCGAGTGTGAGTTCAGTTGGAGTAGCTTTTTGTTGCAGCGGCTAATTAAGCCAGTGGCTACTATATAGCATGTATGTTTGTTCTTTGTTCAGCTCGGACGTCCATTTGTACTGTGGCTCTCGTAATAATACGGCCGGAGAGGCCGGACCACGAAATGTTGCTGTTTATCGGGACTCGTTCTTCACTTTTGCTTCTGATGATTGTATGTCAGTGATGATCTGCTTTATTTTTGGTCAGTTGGATGTCCTTTCTAACCTTTTTCCCACTGATTTTGAGGTGAACATGCTCTTTATCATATGCGATCTCAGAAGCTTAATTCATTCGATCCCATTTTGACTGCGAATCATGGTACTCCCTCCGATCGTTTTAGCGTTCGTCAGCTCTTCACAAGTTTGTATAGGTGTAGGTCATATTTTGCGTCAGTTAATCCGGATCAGAGGAAGTACTAGTTTCTTGCATGGAAGAAGAACATAAACTTGGATTAATGTAGTATCTTAATTTAGTCTTTAAATCATTCCAAAAGTTAAATAAATCAAACTTCTCGTGGTGTGGTAATAGTAAGACATTGGTCAAGGGAGCCTGGTTTACAAAAAAAAACTACTTATATAACTTCAAGAGGAGGAAGGTAAGTACCTATACATGTCTGTTATGTGAGTACAGATTACACTGACATATCTTCTTTGTGATATGCATTCCTTTTAAAGCCACATTTTTTTCTAAACTACTCCACCATCATCGCCGAATTTCTCCAGGGCTTCGTCAAGATCAGTTGTCTGTGCGAGGATCGCACGCATCTTGACCTGACATAATGAAAATCTCATCTTGTAGTCCAGCAACGGTAGATCGAACTTCATCGATGCCATCCAAAACCCTAATCAGACAACAGATCTGAAACACGGGCTCTGATACCACTTGGTATGGAAGATAGCAAGAAAACGATGAAAGCGGAAAGATCAAACCAATGGGGACAAGAGATTTTAACGTGGAAAATCCCTTAAAACAAAGGAGGAGAAAAAACCACTGGCGCCAACCAACAATACTTCACTATGACCGGGTGAGTATACAAACGCCGTGGGTTTACAATGTATGGCTTACCCCAACCGACGCCTTACAAGATGTATTTATAGTGGGCAAATCCAAATTCGGTTGCTATCCAACTCGGACACGATCCACAAACAACTTGTACTATACGATGTACGAATTTGGATCACCAGAAAACAACAAACTCAACATTAAAAAAAACTCATAAGTTTATTACAAAGAAAACTAGAATGTAAACATTAAGAACATGATTAAAACTACTCGACCGAGGGCGTTCCTACGAGCACAAGTATTCCGGTAGATCACTCGACCATGGCCACATCTATATCATTACGGATTACCGTCAAACTTAAAACAATTTTCACGAATCGGCCCTGCTACGATTGTTACCACATGCAAACTCGTTGTCATGCACTGAACTATTGGTTTCATTGATAAACCTTTTGTCTGTGTGTGATGTATGTAGCTAGACTGCCACCTAATTGAGTTGGCTTGCAAAACTTGAATGTTGGCAGCTACATTCTAGATGAGTTCACGCGAAGATACATAAGCTGAACGCAACATCGTACGTGGTCATGCATGTTAGACACTATCTGTAACCATGACTCTATCCATATATGAGTTTGGTATGCCAGCCAAACGAATGTACTCCAATGGTTGCACTTGACAAAAAGGCATACACGCATCGAGAGTGAATCCGCAGGGTACTACCGTAGTCTGTCTAAATTCTGGAAAGAGGAAAGAAACCAGTGAAGCAAATTTCTTGTCACTTTGCACAGGCCACGATTGCAAAGCATGCAGGCGCGAAAGAGAGTAGTCAAACATGCATTATACTGTCAGTGGATCAGTAAGACAGTACCGGGGCAATGTCACGGGCCAGGATCACCGCCCCTCACGCTAGATAGCACTGTACTAGCGGCCAAAACTGATGCAAATCATGCATTTCGGTAGACTCTGTCAGAAACCTCTGCTGATGAGATGATGCTATGCTAGGTTGCACTAGAATATATGATGCCTTATTTAGCTCTGAAGCATTTTTCCTCAGGTACCCCTAGAAGACTAACTAAGCTATGGAGAAAAGGCCGCAATATATTTCAACGCTCACTGTATGTCTGTATCCTGTAGCCAAGCCGTTTCATATGCGTTCAGGTTCAGCATAGTCAGCAAGTCTCGAACATTACTGAGCAATCTTATTGCAAGCCTTTTTTTGCTCGTCTCTGCCTCGCTGGCTAACAATTACAGCCACCTATGTGAGTTCAGAAAAATAAAATTCGAGATTGTAGAATCCTGGAAATATCTGGCGAAATGCCTGAACACATTCGCCTGACAAGACAAATTCGAGGGCTGGCTAGCAACACAAGCAACTCACACCTCTGCCGAAACCTAGAAGCCTTTCAAGAGGCTAGCTCTAGCTGAAACTTTCAGTGATCCCCAAAAGGCGAGCAACAAATTGTCGCGCTGGATTCCGTGGCTCCCAGTCTCTCATTGTGATGCATCCAGACCAGACATGATCGTGATCTCTCTTGCTCGGCCGGCTAGCCACCCCCTGCATTCCTTGAACGGCTTGTGCTGTTGCTTTCCTGTCCCGATTAATTCATATTCTTGCTGCCCGTATAGCTCCAGCTTTCGCCGGGGTTTTTATGTGGATTCGGTTGCGTTTGGTTCCTCGGCCACTGGCCGGCGACCTGGAGGCTGCGACGCCGCGTCGTCGCCTCGATCTAACCGTCGTCGTCGTGGGAAATCCTCGAGGACGATGGTTCATATGCTTCCGGTCCGGACAAATAAAGTTACTGATTCAGTTGCGCCGTGATATATTTTCGTAACCAACGGCTTCGTTGATTGGACGATGAACTGACGGTGCAGCTGCTGCGTGCTGAGATAAACTGATTAGCAGCGACGCCTTATCCGCTCATCCGGATTCGTAGCTGTACCCGCGATCGATGCTTGCGTGAAAACGGATGACAGGACAGTTTGATAGACCCTATGGATGTGTTGCGCTTCAGTTTTACGGAATAGTTAAACCACCACTTTTGTGAGTTTTTGTTTTAATCTTGTTTTTGCAAAGTCGTTTTTTTTTCACACGGTGATCTACCTGCTACTGTAGATATTTGCGTTTGTCCAGCTGGTAATTAACTCTACTCCACTATGAAGAGGGGAAATGGAGGTGGGTTGCTGAAATATCTTGATGGGTGATTTGGAGGTTTTTAGTGTTGCTAAATATGCATACCGCACATGTCACCGCCACATCACGAGCCCGGTCAGCATACTCGGGTGGTGGGTGTGCTTCCAATTCCATTGGGGCACCTTGATGGGTGATTTAAGGTGTTTTGTGTTCCAGAAACTACTTTTCGCTTCTTATATTAGGGAGGTTCTAGTGCCCAATCTTTGTGTTTGGGTCATTCTACTAGTTACTTCCAGTAAACTGTACAACTTTTCCATATGTTCTAGAGTTCCATAATCCATCTCCGGAGCAGGTGATGTGTGTTGTGACGTTTGTCCACTTGGTCGTGTGGGCGGTGGGTTGCTTCGTTTGTACAGATTGTATGGTTTTTGGACCCGGTTTCCCCTATAAACTGGATCAACTCTTTCTATCTATTCGGACGGTGGATACGACCACCTTTACACTATAAAAAAATCCGTCTCCAAATTTCCATAGTAATGTTGTAGAACATATATTTTTCTTAGTTTTGCATTACCCGCGCATACATACCCATATTTTATGATATTTTCTTCCTCTAGTATGTATACCCTCACTAGCTAAAAGTTTAGTTATTGAGTAGCGTGCCATATGTATAAACGCCAGTATGCTTCATCCAAAAGCCAGTTTCAAATATATAATCTGCGGGATAAGAAATAATCTATTTTGAGGGTTTATGGTTAAGTTTTCATGTTTTGGACAAGGGACGTGTAACCTAATGGAGGACAATTGTGTTCTAAAATTTGTCAAAAGTAGAGGCACCAAAAATATAAATAATTTCCTTTATATATTTGCATCCTTGAGAAGTACATTACATATGTGTATGAACTTGACCAATATTTACCAAACCATGCCACCAGAGGATGAAAATGGAAAATGCTTCCAGAGTTCCAGTCCAGGACAAAAAGATACATCATTGAAAATACGATATTTTTGGAATAACCTGCAGGAAAAGGGAAACAAGATTTTTGTTCGAAAAAAGTGATATTTTTCGCACAAAATAGAATGGGATAAGATTTAATTGTTATTATTAGAAGGTAATCCTTAAACCGACATTTTATCCATAAAGCTATAACAATAGGGAGCAAAACTGTGAAAACATATGTGCTTCATTTTTATTGTTCGAGGATAATATAGTAATTAATGAGGTAAATGCAATTTTATGAAAAATACCAATTAAGCTCAATAAGTTCATGGAAATTCAAATATGCATCTTTTTATATTGAATAGTATATCACTTAAGTTACATATTCTAGAATAGTATTACTATTACTAATCTAGAATAGTTTGGTCAAAGTATCTCTAGTATCTAGAAAGGACACAACTCTCCGTTTCTTACTAGGATGTGTTTTACTCCACACTGCGCATGTCCTCTCCTTTGGGCGCAGCGGGAGACACGTCAGCAGAAATGCACATAAAATTTCCTAATCTTATATAAGGATAATAAGGGATTAAAACAGCCACCAAAACACCTAAAAGATTACTCACCTGCCCTCCACTCTTACGGCAATCGTGCTCTCTTGCAAGCAACCTAGTCTTGTGTTGCATGAGTATCCGGCGACAGTGCTCCCATGAGGACCACCGACCACCTTTCCGATGACAATATCGTTTCAATGTGTCTTGATCGTCGAAAAGATGAGCGCAAGCATGGTGTGTATGTATTTTTGGTGTACTGTCACCGAGAGCCACATAGTTCACCATCGTACCAACCTATCGTCTAACTTCCAAGGGATAATGACGCATATGCCTAACTCCTGGAAATCAGACCATCATTCTCCCATACATAGGAGAAAAAGAGAAACTTCACCTGTTTGGGGAAGCCATTAGCCAGTCCTTCACCTGTTTGGGGATGATGGTGGCTATAGAGGGTGCGATGTTGGCCGCCACCGAGACACCGTCCAACCAACCATCCCTCCAAAAAAACAGAAACTTGCCCATTCCGGAGATGATCACAGGGATGGGGCGGGGAAGACCCATGGCTAGTCAGTGGTACCTTCAACCTCGTTTCTATATTATATCCCGTTTTAGCAAACGAATTCAATTTTCCAACACGTCTTATAATTCGGGACGGAAAGAGTAGATACTAAATTCATGCCAAGTTTGCTGCTCGTCTACTCGCTTTAAATATTTCTGGTCAAACTTTAGCATAGAGCAAGTATATGCAATTTATAGAAGAACACAAGTCGCCATTCTTAGAAATATCAGAAATGTTGCACAAAAGTCCGACTACACCTAAACCTAATTGGTTCGCACTCCACTGCAATAGAGAATCAGTTTCTGGAAAATTAAATGCACTGCAGGTCAACAAATATCGAAATAAATCGTGACATAGATTTTAAGAAATGTACGTAGGTTTGATTGTAATTTAAACAGATTCAGAATAATTATTATCCTGAATGGTTCTTTGATCCATCGATCGGGTACATGATTGCACGTCGATTGATCGGTATAGTTGCACTCACGTAAACGGAGTATCCATTAAACTAAACAGACTACAGAGCCATCCATTTGGAAGCCTCTCGTTCCCAATCCTCCGGTGTACGGGCCAGCAACCAGTGCTCGTGCTCGTCCGGTTCAACGTGCACCGGCGGATGCGTCTCCGACGAACAACGACCTCTCAACGCGAACAAATTAAAATTTCATGACGCCGAGATCGTGGCCGGAGCTGCGCCTGTCGCCGCGGCCGGTGACGGGAAGATGCCCTGCCCGGGCGACAGAATGGCGCGCGGGTCGTACGCGGCCTTGAGCTCGGCGACCCTGCCCCACTTCGCCCCGAAATGCCGCCTCCACCCCTCCGGCGACGCGTGGTGCGGCAGGTACTGCTTGCACCCGATGCCGGCCCGGTCGCAGAACTCGAGCACCGCCTCGTTCTCCCTCTCCAGCCGCTCCAGGTCGCCCGCGGCCACCGCCGACCGGAGCAGCCCGACGGCGTAGAACACGTCCTCGTCGCCGTCGGGCGTCACCGTCGTCATCCGGTCGTCCCACATGCCCCGGTTCATGGGGTACATGAGGATGAGCCCCACGGGCTTGGCGTCCCTGAGGATGCCGTGGAACACGCCGGCGGCGAAGTCGTGGATGCGTGAGCTCGGGACGAAGAGGTTGAGCCACGGGTGCGGCACGGCCCACACGCCGGCCGAACGGAGCTTCTGCTCCTCCTGGCCGACGCGGTCGAGGAACTGCACGTACGACACGTCCCTGCCGAACACGAACCCCGGGACGAAGCTCAGCTCCTCCAGTACCGTCTCAAGCTTCTGCGACCACAACAAGTTTGTGTCAGAACATAAGAAGAGAACCTGAACAGCTTGTGTTTGGGCTCGACACAAAAATCATGTTGTCAACAATGTACCTGATCAACGGTGACGGCAGAGTGATCATCATAGTACATTGCGCCTTCGATGTAGTATATCGCGGCTGATCCGGTATCCAGTGCGAGCTCTGTGAGCCGAGCAAGCTCTGAGTCCGAGAAGAAAGACGACGACCTCCGGCCCTCCGTCAGGGTCCGGTCCAGCTGGACCTGCCCCTCAACGTAATCGAACCCGGATGGTTTCGAGATGAGGAGCTCCTGATCAGCAGTGAACGAGTGTACATCGGTGTAGGCGAGTCGCACCCACTTGACCCGTTTCGGAGCCCGCTCAAGCCCGATCCGGGCCCGGGTTATCACCCCGAACTGGCCCAGCCCGCCCAGTGCCCCATAGAACAGGTCCGAGCTCTTAGTCGGGGAGCAGGTGATCATGTCTCCCGTGCCTGCAACGAACAAATAATTTGATTTCTTATTAGTCTATGATGCTCGCTGCACTCGTGTGCACCAGCGACGTGGACAGTGGTCATCAGCATCCAGAATTCCAGATTGCGTACGACCTGCAGGGCAGGAGAAGAACTGTTACCTGTGACCACGTCAAGCTCGTGTACGTTGGAGATCTGCGGGCCGTGCCGGAACACCTGCCCGCCGATGCCGGCGTTGGAGAGCGTGCCGCCGACGGTGATGCGGAGGTAGTCCGTCCACACGCGCGGCGTCAGGCTGCGCTCCAGCGTGGCATGGAGGACGTCGATCCACAGCTGCTCGCCACCGACGTCCACGTACATTCCTTCCTCGGACACGTTTACACGGTGACCATGATCACCACCGCGTCCTAGCGAGGCCATGTCGACGACAATGCCGCCGGCGGCGAGGGCCTGTCCGCGAGAGGAGTGGCCTTTCCCACGTGGCGCCACCGTGAAGGGTGTCCGCCGGCGGAGCGAGAAGCGGATTAGAGCGGCTATGTCGGCGGGTGAGGCTGGGTGGAAAACCCCCCTTGGGGCGGCCTCCACGATGTGGCCGAAGTCCGAGGAGGCCCTGGACGTCGAGCTCGAGTCAGTGTGGATTTTCGACACAATGTCGAGGGCGAAGAGATCATCATCGAGAGCGCCGGATACGGGCACTCCGAGATGGCCGACGTTGGAGAGAATGCTGGTGACCATGAGAAATGTGGCTAATCGAGCTATCGGCATGTTGCTATAACAGATGTCTGGGATATGAGTAGTGTAGCTTGAGTTTGCTGTTTGCATGAGTTGGAAGAGATCTTGGTGTGTGTGCTCTCTCATGTCAAGAGCTCCTACATATTTATAGGTGTGTGATCGTTGATGGTGCTAGAGCTGACAAAAGGGAGGGCAGGAGTGGAGTGCTTTCAATTGTTTTTGTTTTAAAATTGCAAAGATTCCATGGACTTCTGCCAAAAAACAAACATGCCCCCCCCCCCCCTCCCTGGTCAGACTCTACGGAAGACCTCATTGATTTGATTTTGCAGGCCCAACAAACGATATTCAAATTTGTTTTAAAAACAAACAATATTCAAATTTAAAAGTTTGTCAATAATTAGTTGTTTTATTAGCTAACGAGTAAACGAAACATGAAATGCATCTAGAATATGTTTGCATATGAAAAAAAAATTAGTGTATTGCTTGAAAGCAGGAAGCTTACCTTGATAAATTAGAAACATAAAGTAGCAAGATTCGTGCGATCCGACTAGTCAATAATTCATGTATTCTGATCAAGTGAACATACTCGTTAGTTTTGTAAAAATGGAAATTGGGAAATATCAAACATGGTAGTATAGAAAATATCTCAAGGAGAAATACCACGCCTTAACTCTACTTATAACCCAAAATACACGATTATCGACTAGGGTTTAGGGTTTAGGAAGTTGGACAAATGCGAAGTCTTTATCATTGACAATCAATTTCTATGTAATTAAGGTCTAGTCTCTCATTGTTACATGTCCTCCAAGATAGGTAAGTTCCAACTTATCATCGTTCAATTTAAAATATACTTAATTGTATACATGAACCGATGTATTTGTTCCCTATATCTAGTATCCACAAATTGACCTTTCAGTTATATTTTTCTTTCCGTTCCTAGAGAGAGGAAACGAGTATCAGTTATAGTACAGAATACTACTACTTTTGTTATCCTTGGTATACACAAAGATACCGTATCTTTGTTGACCTCCATAGCCAGCCAATGGATGGGCTGAAAATGGGCAGTGCATGGTAGAATTTTGAGTTTATGCGGACGTCATAGGCACAATACAAATGATATATAGGACGGCAGTGTTTAATAGCCAAACAGATATTATTAATAGATTGGGTTAAGGCCTTCGTGTACTAGAGGAAATCAGAGGTCGACATATGTCAACCTCTTGAATATATATATCCTCCAAGGAGTAGTTGTGGTCATCTAGCTTGACAATTCCATAACTTCTGTATCATAGAAAACCGAAGCTGAATATTATTGGTATGCTCCCCATTTATGCACCAAAGAAAAACTAACGCATGGAAAAAATGTCCAACAGACAACAAAATGTAACTATATATATAAGCAGAAATTACCCATATTATGTATTTGCATATGACCTATGGGAGGTTTATTGCCAGAGTGTATTGATTCTCTCAAAAAGGAGGATGTCCCGGTCTCTAAACACATATTATTAAATAATAGCCAAACATATATTATTAATAGTTGGGTTAAGGCCTCCGTGTAGTCGAGGAAATCTGAGATCGTCGTATGTCAACCTCTTGAATATGTATTCTTCAACGACTAGTTATGTTCACCTATAACTTTACAATTCGCTACTTCTGTATCATAGAAAGCCCAAGCTGAAGATTGGTAATGCTCACCGGTCACCATCCATGTACCAAAGAAAAACTAATGCATAGAAAACTAAGCCAAGTCAACTGCAGTACGGTGCTCATAATTTTGTAAAGACAACACACTGTAACTATATATGTAAGGATAAATTACCCATATTCTGTATTAGCCTATGGGAGGTTTCATTGCTGGAGTTTTTTTATTCTTTCGAAAAGGAGGACGTCCCCAAGCTGACATTGGTAATGCTCCCCATTCATGTATCCAATGAAAACGGGCAAAAGCTTTACACGTGAGGCCGTGCTAGCTCCAGCGTGGCATGGAGGACGTATATCCACTGCTGCTCGACACCGACATCCTAACATTCCTTCGTCCGACACGTTTACACAATGGCCATGATCGCCACGTCTTAGCGAGGGCATGTCAGCGAGGACCTGTCCACACGAGGAGGGGCCTTTTCTACGTGGCGCCACCGTGAAGGGTGTCCGCCGGTGGATTGAGTAGCCGGTTGGAGCAGCTATGTAGGCCGGTGAGGCTAGGTGGAAAACACTCCTCGGGGCGGCCTCCACAATGTAGCCAAACCCTGAAGAGGTCTTGGTATGGATTTTCGACATAGTGGCGAGGGTGAAGAGATCATCATCGAGAGCACATCAGGGATTAACATATAATTAATAGAGAACTCTTTGTAAGCGCGTTCACAAAATGTATTATGTGAGTTGATTATTTTGCCTGACACCACATCGAGTAATAACAATGTAGAGGAGAGAAGAAAGGAGATAGAAAAGTACACACTTCCGAGTAAGTTGGACAAATGCGAAGTCTTTAGCATTGAAAAGCAATTCCTATGTAATTATGGTCTAGTCTCTAACTGTTAAGTCGGACATAGTGTGGATTAATTTAGACTGTAGCATGCATTTATTACTATCTTTATAGTGCAAAGTAATATAGACAATCTTATTTTTTTAAATTTTCCACGTATATTAAACCAACAAAGAGTGCATGATTACATCGATTATAAAAACAAAACAAAAATAGACTAGCAAATCTATTAGATCTTCAAGTACTTTCTTCATCCATGCCACAATTTAAATTTTTCTGAATGCAGCCGTAGAACAACGTCAAAACCACCAAACCACACACCTATGAACATCACCGAAGGTTCTCCCTTTTTAATTTTGAGCCACAATGCCAAGGCTTTGTGCACACACGCAACCATTAAATTAATCAAGCAAAATCGGTAAGAGCACCACCACTGATATTTCAGGGACAAATAACCAAGTCACTTTATCGATGATGCTGGGAGCCGAGAGAACGAATCACCATTGCCGAAGACGTAGTAGCCGGGATAGATAACGCGAGGACAAACCTCCTCACGGAAACCATGAGAAACAATCCAAGATTGATCCGGCGAAGCAAGATCTGAAGAATCATACCTAGACAAATTTAATCTTCCAAAGCCACTATTGACGTCGAGAAGGAGATCTCGCCGACGATCGGAGCACGGTAGATCACTTATTGCAAACGATACCATCTCCATTAACAAAGAAGACAACAACCAAACCAAACTCTAACATTAAGGACCCTTGTATAGGGCACTGTGCAGGTCCGAGGTCCCCACCACTCCTAGTGATAGAGCGGCACCTAGAGGAGGTGAGAACCCGTCAATTCTCAGACGAAAGCGCCGATGAAGTTACAGATGATGCCATCGGCGACGACTAGGGTTGAAACCCTAGCCACCGCCTTCTTTTATTTTCCGTTATACAGACGATCTCATTCATTTGCTTGTCGACTCCTATTTATTGGAAAAAGCTATGTGAATAATTAGGTAAGTTCCATATCACACTTTTTCCTTAGGTGGAATTCATCACCACCTTTGTTACTCACGTTATGTAGTCACTTTTTACATCTCCTAGAAGATCGGTAAGTTCCATTTTATCATCGTTCACTAAATAAAATCCAAATAATTGTATGAGGGAAAAAAACAATTCGGAGCGCCTGTATTTGTTCTGCACTGTTTCGAAAATAGGGTGGGCCTATAATGAAGTAGTACTGTACCTACAAATTGACCTGGTTGTTCTATTTTTCTTTTGTTCCTAGGGAGAGGGAACGACTATCAGTTATAGTACAGCATAGTAGTACTTTTATTCCCTTGGATGTTCACAAAGATATCGTATCTTTGTTGACCTGCATCACAGCCAATGGATGGGCTGAAAATGGGCAGTGCATTGTAGAATTTTGAGTTCATGCGGACGGCTTAGGCACAATACAAATGGTATCTAGGACGGCAGTGTTAAATAGCCAAACAGATATTATTATTAGATTGAGATCATGGATGTTAAGGCCTTCGTGTACTCGATGAGATCCGAGATCGAGATATGTCAACCACTTGAATATATAATCTCCAAGGATCAGTTGTGGTCGTCTGGTTTTTGACAATTCAGTAGCTTTTGTATCATAGAAAACCTGAGTAGGCCGAGCTGAACATTGGTAATGCTCCCCATTCATGCACCAAGAAAAACTTATGCATGTAAAAGTGATCCAAGTCAACTGCGCACGGCGCTCGTAATTTTGAAAAGACAACAAACTGTAATGTCATGCAGTGACCAACCTGAATCAGATTATCGGGAAAAAAAAATCTGTGATATAGATTTTCCAGCATCTCGCTGACTAGTTGTTTCCTTCAATAATGCAGAATTTGTTTTTGCGAAATAATAATGCAGAATTTTTGTTCCAACAATGCAGGAATTGGTGGTTACGACCAGTACAAAATTGACAGCCAGTACCGAGTGCCCACAATATAGTGTCACATGATATTTGATTGCCACACCTCTTACAATACCATGCACTGCATTTTGATCGAAAATTTCGGGCCAAAAGCCACAAAACACATGCATTACACTTACACGACCACAGGTCCACAAGACAAGAACTCTGCAACCACATTACACGCATGCACGAGCAGCTAGCTGTACCTCGTTTGCTTTGTTTTCTTTCCTAGGGAGGGGGAGCGACTTTCAGTATTCAATTGTAGTGCAGATGAAGCATTCTTGTTTCTTTTTCTGGGAATTCAGAAACATATCGTTCTTTTGTTGACATGTCTACCGGCAGATGAGTGGCCTGAAAACGAGCAGTGCAGCGTGGTGCATTCGGCTCAATACAAACTGAGTCCTGGACGGCAGGTTGATTTTAAATAACTCAAGATATATTATTATTGGATTGGGAGAAAGCATTAAGGCTTAGGTGTACCCGAACAAATCAGAGCTCGAGATACGTCAACCGCTTGAATAACCTCCGCGGATTAGTGTGGTCATCTAAACAACTCCACGGTTTATTGTAACCCCAGAACCACAAATTAAACATTGCTAATGCTAGCCATTTACAAACAAGGAAAACCTTTATTGAAGTCAACCGTACTAGGGCGTTTTATTATTTCTAAAAGAAGAAATATTTGTGCAAACAGCTTCTCGTATGTTAAGGACAAAACAGACAGAAACTCCGCTGAATTCATTTGCATCGTCCCATGCTTGGGGTCCGAGAAAAAACCTGTGCTCCGAATCCGGACAAGATTGCTACAATGCTATACTCTTTGTGTCTTCCTCTTCTGAATACACTAGTATAACTTGCGAATAGGTCACCATTAATTAAAGAGATTCCTTGATTAAATGAAGCTTAAATTGAATGCTATGGAATCTTGTCAATGCTTAAATTTACGATGGTGTTTAATTATGTTAAGGAAAAGAAAACCGGGTGTCCTACATTCCACTGGGTCAAATGTGTGCCTTGAATCCGGACAAGATGACTAAAACTCGTGAATAATTCACTATCCATAATGGAAGCTAGTTCTTTTTACACCAATTTGTTATCTCCAAAAGCTTAATACTATAGTAGTACATGCTAAGTCCTCTCCCAATGTTTGTTTTTGACACATTATAATATGCAAATTGTGTTGAATATATAAGAAATTTAATTTAATCCACACAATTAATAAACAATTCATGACTAGAATATAAAAAATATGCTAATCATGTGATCTACTAATACAGTAGATAACCGGATTGAATTTAGAGCAAATATTACAAGTAGAAAATGTAGCAGTATCTCAAACAACACGTATAGTGCAGCCGCTGTGGAACCGTTGACATTCAGATTGTCAGCCAAACCTTCTATAGAGAGGCTGCCTACGTCGGGGAAGAAGTCGTCCTTGGGGAAGTAGTCACTACCAATAGTCACTCGACTGCGCTCTACAAAAACTTGATCGACGCCCCTTCCCCTATAGGATCACAAGAGACGGGGTTCCGGAAACCAACTATCCCTTCAACCGGTGCACATCGAAAGACGGGATAGAGAATACTTCGTAGACGACACAATGTTCTGGAAATGGAACAGAGAGAGACCATGTGTTGCGTGTGTGACGGCTAGAGTTCGCCCAACCTGTGTATATCTCGCTGGTCATGTAGGATGTGGGCGCAACCACATGTTTAAATCGGTAACAACCCCACGATCACGGAAACAACCGTACTTATGAGTTCAAACGGTTGAGTAATTAACACGTCCATTAAATATCAATTAACGACTCATTAAGTTTCTCGAGCAGCAAAATATAGGCATCATCTCAGCTCATTCCCGATACCCAAACCCATCGTGACATCTCATGTCGTGACGAGGCTAGGCGTGGCGAGTAGGACGAGGAGTTCGCGAGAGGCTTTCCTGCTCTGATACTCTATAAGTACTAGAACCTCGTGTGGAGGTAACACCCATAGTCATGCAAGATGTCACTATGAGAGGGTAGATCGGGCTACAATAGTGCTCCCGGAGCTGTATCTGGTCTATGGGGGAGAACGAAGTAAAGTCTGAGCCCTTACTACGGGGGTAACGGTCCACCTTATATAGGTCTAGTGGATCGGCTAGAATTACATTGTATTGGGTCGTCTTTCCAGTTGCCGGGTGTCGGGTGCCTCTTCCGAGTGTCAGGTGCCCGTGGACACTGTAGATTACTAATTAATAGTACCGGGTCTGACTGACTAAACTTGTCACTGTGGATGACGCCAACCACGCCGAGCGGTGACATGGTAGGTAGCTTTATGTCTTGTCGAATAATGTAGTATGTCCTTGGCATGTCCACTGACGTTGATAGTTGACTTGGATGAGCCGGAGGACGGTAGGCCCATGCTGCCTAGTCCCCCGACGTGACACCCGTGGAAGGTGTGACAGAGCACAAGCCGACATCCTCGGCTCCGGCTCCAACAGTTGCAGCCAGCCGGCTGAAGGCCCAACAAGTTTGCAGTTTTTCCAGATGGTGCTGGTATGGTGGCGGTCCTCAACCTCAAGCGGCTTCCCGGGAGGAGAAAAAATTGTGGCCCTTGCTGATATGGGTTTCCTCCCTTTATACATATTCTTGGATTCCCGTCACCAGTTTAGGTTTTTAGTACAACAGGGCTGCAACCGCGTCTGAACTCGGATTGGTTGATTTCGGGCTTGAATTTAATGTGTGGAAATTGCAGAAAACTTTGTCACATGTGTTAAATTTGCATTTGACGTCATGTCGTGTTGTGTTGCTATGGGGCCATCTTTAAAAACTATCTGGCGGGACATGTGAAAGAGCATTTTCCCTCATGTGTGATTTTGGTAATTATATGATAATCTTTATGGACTAATGTTTGCATTGAGATATCCTTATAGATCATGTCCATGGGATTAGTGGAGCTCTTGTGTTGAGTGAAGCTTATTGCAAGTATGTCTTGAAGGATTCAAGACATCATATTAGTGAAGAAATGTTGGAAGATACAAGGTTGATCAAGATGTTGATCAGCACACAAAGCTACAAGATGTACTAAGAGCGATCAAGTATCTCTTTGGATGGTAAATACTTGTCCGTATAGCTTTGTGAACTAACCCATGATATATATGTGTGTGGTATCATTATATGAGGTTAGCTATCTTCACATGGGATTGCATCAAATGAAGATTTCATATAGCTCATGGAGGATGACATCATGTGGTGATCGTCATCAAGGTGAGATGTGCAAGACCAAGAGAAGCTTCTTGAAGAGATCCTATGCTTGGAACTTGCTATGGATACATGAAGACGGAGCCTAGCGAGACTCTCCCATTATGGGTATG
This sequence comes from Poa annua, assembly GCA_026929855.1. Taxonomy (NCBI): domain Eukaryota; kingdom Viridiplantae; phylum Streptophyta; class Magnoliopsida; order Poales; family Poaceae; genus Poa; species Poa annua. Next base: position 90,152,553 of record CM049430.1, read on the forward strand.
GAGGAGTATTTGGAGAAGTCTTCATCAAGCATGTGCTTGGACACGCAATCAAGATAGATGATCTACTTGAAGAGATCAAGATAATCATCATCTAACTCAATTGGAATGCTCAAGGCAAAGGTATGATCTTGATAGGGCTGTAGGATAGATAGGCGTACTATCAATAGGGCTCTCAAGTGAGTAACTTGATCGCATCGTTGTGGAGAGCTCAAACCTTTGCATACTTGTCATATCATATTTCTTGATTCTTATTTGGCTATTTGGCTTTTATCCATGTGAGTATCTAGAGCTTGGTTCATCTCCATGTCAAGCTCTGATTCATCAAAAACGGATTTCATATGAATATCTTGTTGCGTTTTTGGTGTTTGAGGTTTTATCGGTTATCCTTTTATCGAGAGGTCTTACCTTTCCTCATTTGGTTTGAACCTCCCTTATTGGACTATGATGTTTCTCTGCACATCCATTCCTCCAATGATTCTTGCTACTTCTTGAGGGAAAAGAGAGAGGAGATCTAGATACACCTTTCCACCAATCCATCTCTACTCTAAGTGAGGGGAACCTAGTGGGTCTAGATCTTGGAGTTCCTTTGTGGTTCTTCTTCTTTGTTCTTTCTCTCTTCTCCCCCATAAGCATTAGTTGCTTTTGGTGGGATTTGAGAGTGAAGGATTTGACTCCTTTGTTGTTTCCTTTGTTCTTCCTCTCTTATTCCCCCATAAGCATTTGTTACTTTGTTGGAATTTGAGAGTGAAGGACTTGAGCACTTCGTGTGCTCTTGCCATTGCATTTGCATCGGTTTGAGCCCTCCACGAAGATTCGTGGTGGTGATACTTGTGAGCTTGTTACTCTTGGGTCATTGGACCCTAGATGCTTTTGTGGCCGGCCTTTTGTGGCCAAGACCTTTTGTGGTCACTTGAGAGCCCCCAATTAAGTTGTGGGTGTGTGCCTCAAGACTTGGGAGCCCCCAATTAAGTTGTGGGTGTGTGCATCAAGAGTGTTGTAAGGGATTCGATTTCCGCCCCAAAGGAGATCAATAGTGGAAGGTGAACTCGCAACTTTTGTGGTTGATTTCACCAGGAGAAGAAGGTGAGCCTTTATGGCGTTGCGGCTAACCTGTTGTGGTTGCGCACACCTCTCCAAACGATACGTACACCCTTTGGGTAGAACTCTGGAATACATCCTTGCCTCCAGGTGCCTCGGTTATTTGTATACCCGAGCTCTTTACTTATGCACTTTACATTGTGATAGCCGTCGTGCTTGAAGTCATCTATCTTGCTATCACCTTGTTGAAGGGGTTACGGTGCAGAAAACAATAATTTTTCTAGCGAACGAAACCCTAACTAGCCAGGATCTATCTATCTAGTACATGTGATAACGGTGGCGGAACGGGTTACATTACCTCCATGTAGACCGATAGCGGGGATTACGCTCCCGCACAAGCGTTGACGATGAAGTCGTACGTAGCCGACCTCGAGGTCGCGGAGAACTTGCCGCGATGACGAAGACGATGACGCCGGGGTGTCGACGGTGATCTGCGTCGACGGGCGTCAGGCGGAAGAAGGCGGGACGCCGGCACCAGGGGGTGCGCCGGCGGCAGAGGGGGGAGTGGCGCGGCGGCTGCAGGGGCGAGACTACGTCGCCCAGGCTCCTCAAAAAGAGTTACCTCCGAGCACTCACAAACATACGGAGCTTAGCGACAACCCCCGGTCATTCAGATCCAGCTGAAATCGCAGGGGTAGATCTTATCTGGAATCCCGCAGGGCAACGGTGCCCGGCGGTATAGCTTAGGTGGAGAGAGGGGGCAAAACGGGCGGAGAAACAGCTCGGCCGGCCTGCAATACAATTAATTGTATTTTCCAATTAATTAATCCAATTAATATGCCTTGCTATATAAAGGGGGGAGGGGGTGTGCAAACTCCCTAGCTCCCCCATGTGGGACTAAACAAAGGAGGAGGGGGTGGTGCGGCCCCACCATGGGCTGGCCGAACCCCCCATGGGGCCCACCCCCTTTGGTGGTGCGGCTCCCCTCTTGGGCCCTCTTAGGGCCCATGTAGGTGGGAGCCCCCCTTTTTCCTTTATTTAATTAATATTAAATTAATATAAAAATCCCATTAATTCATAATTAATATATTTATATATAATTCAATATCCCGTGACTCCGAAACTATTTCGGAACCACCCGAACAACTTTCGGACATTTCTGGAACTCTTCCAGACCTTGCCGGAACTCCTTCCGGACCACCGGAACTCTTTCCGGATCATTTCTCTCTCTCCAACAAAATCCTATATTATTCCAGAACCTATCTCCTGGTGTCGCTAAGACCTTAAGTTTGTTACGCTACGGTTCGAGAACACTCCAGACATGGTCGAGACACTCCGCTCACCAATGACCGTCAGGGATACCTGGATGTATATGACGGCCCCTGTGCATTCTACGAATATCGTCGTTGAACCATGAATATGATATTCATTCCCTTTGTCTCTGCGATACTACCTTGTCCGAGATATGATCGTAGACACACCGATGTCTTTGTTGTATCTCGTTACCGACGAAGGTTATTAACTCGTCTGCGATATTACATCTCCATGACCTAGACATAAGCTGCGCAGCTATATAGATGCAATATCACCGAGTGGGCCCAGAGTATCTTTCCATTACAAGAATGGACAAATCCCGCTCTTGATCCTTACGTCTCGATGCTCTTTCGGAATACCCAAGATGGACACCCTTATTGTCATGCTATATAAGACACAACGTTTGATGCTCTCAAAGAACCCCTACGAAACATCAATAAGTACGGTCTCACGGTCTAAGGAACAAGCTATCATATTCTTATCTATTGCAAATGACAAACATCGTAATACGATCTTATTGCAATATTTTGCGTATGTCCATCACCTTATTCGACTAACAAGATGACCCCACTGTCAACCGACGTCATTGTCCTTGATCGGGAATCTCGATCAACTGTTGCCCAATGGACTAGCTCATATAGAGGCTTGCTAGGGACCTGGTTGTCTATGTATCACACGTGTATCAATAATTCCGATTAATACAGTTATATCATAATACATAAACCTATTATAAACTTATGAGATAATGCAATAAATACTACTTATTTATTTGCCTCTAGGGCATATCTCCTTCAGTCTCCCACTTGCACTAGAGTACAAATAAACTAGCTGCATTTTACTTTATCAGAATCCCTTATCAAATAAGAATCATTTGATAATGCTTGCTTGTGGAAGAGTGTTACTGCACAATCCATGATTGTACATGCTTTTGCGATTCACTGATATCAACTTGCTTGATATCACCATGTTGTCCAACAACATATATGCAAATACCGTAACTAAGTGAGACTTCTGTTTCCCAGCGCTTACTCTGATTATACTAACCAGATAACTGCCCTGAAAAACACACTCAACCATACAGAGCCCCTTGTAACAATTACAAACTCGCGATATCTACATACTTTCACACCAATGTAGAAAACTTGACATTCTAATGTCAATCCAACAACTAACACACATCTACTTCAAGTAAATTCTAAATTTACTTTTATAACTGCTCTTCTTCCAAGAACATCAGTTATATTTCATCGAGCAGATAATATGGTTTCTGTATGATGTCTACTATTACATAATAGACTCATATGTCATACAACCATTACTTTCATGCATCATTACTCTTAATGATCAATTGGATTTCAAAGGACCATCCTTTTGATTCTATTCTGACTCCTCAGATATAATCCAAAACAACTCGACTAACTATTTAAAATTCCCGTTCTATTTCAAAATAGACACTAACTTTCAAATAGTTTCACAACTTCATCCTTCTCATCTATTCTACCGGTACAATTTCACAATGTGTTAAATACACAAGATGAATTCGGCTCCCACTCAAATTATGTCTCCACATATTTGATAACACGAGCTCCCACTCAAAAACATGTTATCCACATATTTGAGTTCCTAAGCTCCCACTCAAAAATATGTTCTTCACATATTTCACCTGAGTGAACTAACTATGACTCCCACTTAAATCGACATTTTGGTCAAACCAAAATCATTGATCTATTATCAATTCGAGTTTAATACAAACTACAGTATTACATTAATACAAATCCCTCAGACTTCAAGCATGTCTACATAAATGTAGTCAACAAATTTGATCTTGTCCAAGACACATTTCTTGACAAGACATGCTACCGCGTCTTTCTTATAGTCACATTTCTCATATAACACTTTATATGACGATTAAACAATCTTATTCCTCTAATAAGAATTGCAGCAACAATTACTCTCTTAATCCTTTCAAATGTAACTTGGATTTCCAGGCTCAAAAAGCCTTTGTTCGTACTCTAATATTTTCTCAACTTTCTTTGTATTCATATAGTGCACCTTGATCTGTCAACAAGATCTGAAACACTTAATACAGTGATGTGACCTGACAACAATATTAAATATAACAGCACTTTATTTAGAAGTTTCTTTCATGAAAGTGTTATGATCTTTATGAAGAGGATTGCAAGCAGAAAACAATTTTCTAGTCTCCCTCACTCTTAATCACCAAATTTTCATTAGCAGACATATACTCTTTGGAACACCTTCCAACATAGGTCTGACACTTTATTTCAAGCTTCTAATTCCAATCCATAAACCATAATTCGAAAAATCATATTTTCCTCAGAATTACATAGACAACAAACTAAGTTTTTTTCTATTTGGTTTTGGAATACACTCTCATCCAATGCGAGTAATCTACAAAGAACTACTCATGTATATTCCGAATTATCGTATAATCATATACAAGTCGACACTACTGTCGATCCTACGAATTCTCGTTGAGGAAAATATCCATTTTCTAAAGTGGACATCAACTATAATGTCTCGAACATATTAGGAGATTCTAAGACAGATTCTGACAGACCACACTTTATATAAAATAGAGCATGATTATAATTCCCCACATATCACTATATATGACATTATAATATTGTGAAACAAATTTCCACACGTCTTTTGTGTTGAAACCATAATTCAAAAATATTGTCCTTTGATCGAATTTGTGAATACAATATTCACTAATCTTTCTTCTGAAAAACCCCATTTGATCTATTATCAAATTAATTTCAGACTCCATAGTTTATCGGGCAAATACTCCTATTTACCAAAATCATGGAAGAATTCGGATCATGCAATAACACCATTGATTTAATCATTAAAAATGACTCTCAATCAATTTCCTCTAGTATTGCAACTTCAATACTGCATTTCAAACTTAATCAATTTTGGCACTCGAAATACTTAAATGGACCAAAATTATCCATTACTTCTTTCATTGCCTTCATGACTAAATTCGATGGTGTTTGTTCTTTGGACACATAATTTTATCATTCCCGCTATTATAATTGTATATCATACGCATAATGTAATTGAGATGTGATGCAAATTACTCATAACATGAAACAACTGCTTTGTTTCATAACATAAAACAACTGATTTGTTCTATATGAATAATTATGTCTTGCAACATTCAATACACCAAACTAGATCACACTCTCACTATTACAAAATGTCTTATCAAAAACTATTGATGATAACTAATATGATATCTCGAGGGCGTGAGCACTACTGGCCATGAACTTGCCATCACTTGTGCACTGTCACGTCACCCTTCACCGCATACTTGTGATAATCAGGTACTGTTTCATAAACAGAACAAGTATTAAATACTTTTCACCAAGTATGAGAATAATACATTTATATCTTCGTATATCAAATATACCCGTAGCGTCGAAGAACTCTTCTTCGATGGAATCAACTTTTAGAGATTTGAACTTGTTCACAAATGTGAAAAAGCTCATCAAGTCTCTATAGCATGTTCACGCACATGCTATTCACACCTAGGAGGTAAAGCACAATCTCTATTGCACTGGAGTTCGCTATCTAGAAATCGTAGATATTCGTAAGCCTGAAGTAGATGTCACACAACTTCTTCAACTGAGTCTCTAGACAGGTATGCTCCCCATGTGAATGGTCCGGAACTTTCTAAGCTGTCTGAACTGCTCAATTCATCTTTGAAGTGACCTCTGATCGCATCAATCACGACATATGGCTCCATGTGTTGAAACAACTTTCAACTCAGGTGCTAGGCATACGCTCATGACGACCTTCACTTCCATGAAAATATCATGATGCTTACGGAACTCATCATCTTGCTCCTTGCTATCTGAATCATCTGGTCTAACTCCTAACTAACGTTCTAGGACATATAGGATGTTTGTTGTGTTTGGAGAATGTTTCTAAAACCAATGTACCAGCTGATGAAGTTGGACCCGTCGGCTTCTAAGGTAGAATCCGAGCTCTTGAAGAAGCAACCGAAGTGTAGTTCCGTAGTCTCCAGATGTGATCGCAAAAGAGGTAAGGTAAAGTTTATAATATATAGGTGTGTTTTAGTTCCATAATCTCATTATCAAAAACACACCACACCAAGATTATTATCCCTAGAAATAATAATGGCGATTACACGACCCTCATCCACCACACTACCCCCGATCATCACGGCCGGCAGCACAGTTTCAAAGGTGGACATAACATGTCGATCACAACAACTCTGTGACTCGTGCTCGATCTTTCGATCTTCCCATGTTCCGAGGCCATATTTCTGGATATGCTAGGCTCGCCAATCAAACCTCGAAGACCCTGCGCGTGCAACATGGCTTACACCCACTGTATGCGAACGACGAGATGTGTGACACCCGATCATCACGGCCTGCCTCATAACGTAGAACTTTCTTGGTGGTGCGCAACGAGGAAGAACACAATTTTGGTATTTTTTTAGGGATCATTCTATTTATGATGCTACCGTTGTATATCTAGCATATAAGCAATCAATATGATGCACACACAACAACACTCAATAATTATGCAATGAAGTGCGACGTGACATGGTCGATGCGCCTGGACCTTCATGGCGCCATGTGCCTGGCCCCCGGCGCCCCGGCATGGCTCCGAGTCTACGGAGCCCTCCATTGCCTCCGACAGTACGAGTAATATCAAAACTTACCGTAACCATGTAACATAAAATAACGCCTCTGCACAACAAAGTTAGACGCCTCTAGCTTTATTTAGTTTTGCAAGTTTTACGTGGCATATAGGCTTATTCGTAAGAGAATCGCTTCCCTACCTACGAACTTTGTACCACAACGTCGACCGTATAATTGCATGTTTAAGCATCCCTTTCGGGCCCTCCATTGAAAATGCTTTGCCGACTAGAGAGAGAGAGAGACAGACACCCGCCAGCCACAGATACGGTGCAAGCCGTATGTCAGTAGTGGAACCAGTCTCGCGTAAGCGTACGCGTAAAGTCGGTCCGGCCCGCTTCATCAACTCAATACCAAAGGCATCGCAAGTGCACGCTAGAGGGTAGCAAATATAAGAAAGACGCCCTCATTCAACATGAGTTCTAACCGTACCAGCAGTACTACGCATAGATCGGCTCTGATACCACTGAAGGGGTTACGGTGCAGAAAACAATAATTTTTCTAGCGAACGAAACCCTAACTAGCCAGGATCTATCTATCTAGTACATGTGATAACGGTGGCGGAACGGGTTACATTACCTCCATGTAGACCGATAGCGGGGATTACGCTCCCGCACAAGCGTTGACGATGAAGTCGTACGTAGCCGACCTCGAGGTCGCGGAGAACTTGCCGCGATGACGAAGACGATGACGCCGGGGTGTCGACGGTGATCTGCGTCGACGGGCGTCAGGCGGAAGAAGGCGGGACGCCGGCACCAGGGGGTGCGCCGGCGGCAGAGGGGGGAGTGGCGCGGCGGCTGCAGGGGCGAGACTACGTCGCCCAGGCTCCTCAAAAAGAGTTACCTCCGAGCACTCACAAACATACGGAGCTTAGCGACAACCCCCGGTCATTCAGATCCAGCTGAAATCGCAGGGGTAGATCTTATCAGGAATCTCGCAGGGCAACGGTGCCCGGCGGTATAGCTTAGGTGGAGAGAGGGGGCAAAACGGGCGGAGAAACAGCTCGGCCGGCCTGCAATACAATTAATTGTATTTTCCAATTAATTAATCCAATTAATATGCCTTGCTATATAAAGGGGGGAGGGGGTGTGCAAACTCCCTAGCTCCCCCATGTGGGACTAAACAAAGGAGGAGGGGGTGGTGCGGCCCCACCATGGGCTGGCCGAACCCCCCATGGGGCCCACCCCCTTTGGTGGTGCGGCTCCCCTCTTGGGCCCTCTTAGGGCCCATGTAGGTGGGAGCCCCCCTTTTTCCTTTATTTAATTAATATTAAATTAATATAAAAATCCCATTAATTCATAATTAATATATTTATATATAATTCAATATCCCGTGACTCCGAAACTATTTCGGAACCACCCGAACAACTTTCGGACATTTCTGGAACTCTTCCAGACCTTGCCGGAACTCCTTCCGGACCACCGGAACTCTTTCCGGATCATTTCTCTCTCTCCAACAAAATCCTATATTATTCCAGAACCTATCTCCTGGTGTCGCTAAGACCTTAAGTTTGTTACGCTACGGTCCGAGAACACTCCAGACATGGTCGAGACACTCCGCTCACCAATGACCGTCAGGGATACCTGGATGTATATGACGGCCCCTGTGCATTCTACGAATATCGTCGTTGAACCATGAATATGATATTCATTCCCTTTGTCTCTGCGATACTACCTTGTCCGAGATATGATCGTAGACACACCGATGTCTTTGTTGTATCTCGTTACCAACGAAGGTTATTAACTCGTCTGCGATATTACATCTCCATGAGCTAGTCATAAGCTGCGCAGCTATATAGATGCAATATCACCGAGTGGGCCCAGAGTATCTTTCCATTACAGGAATGGACAAATCCCGCTCTTGATCCTTACGTCTTGATGCTCTTTCGGAATACCCAAGATGGACACCGTTATTTTCATGCTATATAAGACACAACGTTTGATGCTCTCAAAGCACCCCTACGAAACATCAATAAGTACGGTCTCACGGTCTAAGGAACAAGCTATCATATTCTTATCTATTGCAAATGACAAACATCGTAATACGATCTTATTGCAATATTTTGCGTATGTCCATCACCTTATTCAACTAACAAGATGACCCCACTGTCAACCGACGTCATTGTCCTTGATCGGGAATCTCGATCAACTGTTGCCCAATGGACTAGCTCATATAGAGGCTTGCTAGGGACCTGGTTGTCTATGTATCACACGTGTATCAATAATTCCGATTAATACAGTTATAGCATAATACATAAACCTATTATAAACTTATGAGATAATGCAATAAATACTACTTATTTATTTGCCTCTAGGGCATATCTCCTTCACTTGTTACTTGTATTACTTAGCATAAGTTGTTGCTGCACATATGTGAGCCTAGTATATATATCTAGGTTATATGCTTGTTAAAGTAATCCTCTAGTTTTATTCCGCCTTTATCAAGCATACCGGAATATCCGGCTCTTTCTTGGACCGGATAATCTGACTTCTCAAAAAAGTTTTAAATCGGCTATTCACCCCCACCCCCTCTAGGCGACGTCTATCCGTTCAATTGGTATTAGAGCCAGGTTATCTCATTATTAGGACTAACCGCCTAGAGATAAAGATGTCGTTTAGAGAATTAGTGCTCAATCCCACTTATATATTTGATGGCACAAATTATGATGTTTGGAAAATTAGCATGCTTAATCTCTTTAGAGACATGGGTCGAAATTTATAGATTATTGTAGATATGGGTTTTTCTCCTCCAAAGGATTCACAAGAATTATCTTTAGAGGATGAGAAAAACTCTTATCTCGATACTCTAGCATCTAATGGTCTTATATGTGCTTTGAGTGATGTAGTCCTTGCGTCAATCATGCCTTTTCAGAGCGCTAATGAATTATGGACAAAAATTCAAGATATATATATGAGGTGTCCAACATTTCTAAGGATGATTGTCCTCCTTTCACGTCTGGTCGTGATGAGCTCACATCTTCTTCCATTTCACCAACATGTGGTTTGCCACAAGGTAATGATATGGTAAGTAGTGATAGAAATTGCATTCTTGATGGTGAATCCACTATTGACCATACTTCACACCCATCTTATTGCAATGCTCTATCTTTGGACTCAAACACCTCTAACACTCCAAATGTCATACATGCTAGTGTTGATAGTCCTTGCATATCATGTAGTAGTTTCTTAACTAAATCTCATGATGATATGCTTTCCTTATCTTGTTGCCATGATCAAAATGTTTCTGTTTCCTCTAGTACTTGTTTGGCTAACAATGTAGAGGAATCCCAACAATTGTTGGAACAAGACATGGACCTCAATGGTGCTTCAAGTAACTCTTCATTGTCTTCATCCACTACTCTCATTTGCCTTATGGCTAAGGAGTCTAAGGTATCTCCTACTTTGAATTCCAATACATCTCATGATGATGATTATGATGATGATCTAATTAAGGAGAAGTTTTATATTGTCTCTCATGCTCTATTAAATAATAAAAATGCTCATGAGAACTTCTTAGAAATCATGACTACTCTTTTTGAGCACAAGGAGACCTTTGAGGCCATGGAGACCCATTGTCATGAAGGGTGGGGTCTTGCTCGTGATTCCGCGGGTGAGATCCACAATCTTGAGAATGCTCTTGAGTAAGAGCAAGAAACTCGAGTTGCTCTCGAGGAGAGATTGGAATCTAGTGAGGAGTTAAATAATGAAGTAATTTCTAAACTCACTAAAGAACATGACCATGCTATTGCTAAATGTAATGTGCTTAGTAAAGAAAATGCTAAGTTAAACAATGAGCTTGTCATGATGTATTCTTCCATTTCTAATGTTAATGATGCTTGTGCTACTAACTCCACTTTGTGTGAAGCATCTATTTTGAAGGAGAATGTTGAGCTAAGGGCTCAACTTGATTTGCTAACTAGCAAGTATGGGATATTGGAAGAAAATCATGAAAAACTTTCAAACTCTAATGAGGATCTTCTAGCATCCCATACTAGTCTAAAGTTATCTCATGAGGCGGTCACTACGAAGGTAAAATCTTGTGAGCCTCTTGTGGTCACTAGCACAAACTCTACCTCTAATGCTTTATTGCCATGTGCTAGTTATAGTAATTCATCCACTCATAAAATTGCTACATCTTGTGATGAATTACTTTCTTGCCTTGTTGCTCTAACAATGTAGCTACTACTTCCTCTAGTATATGTGTTGAAACTAACCATGTAGAGGAACTTAAAGAGCTGAAGGCACAATTCACTTCTTTGAAGAAAGACTTGAAGAAGTGTCATGAAGGGAAGTCCACCCTAGATAACATGTTGAGAGTGCAAAAACTTCCTCATGACAAGAGTGGACTTGGATTCAACTCCCATAACAATAACAAGTCCAATGTCAAGAAAAAGCACAAGTTCGTCAAGAAGAAGGGCCGAGAACAAGTTATTGATTCGGCCAAGATTGTGTGCTTCAAGTGCAAGGTTGAAGGGCACCATGTTAAATCTTGCCCGTTGAAGAAGAAGGCTCTTAGTGAGAAGCAACCTCAAGTTCAAACTCATGCTTCCCAAGTTGAAAAAATGTTGGAAGATACAAGGTTGATCAAGGTTTTGATCAACACAAAAAGCTACAAGATGTACCAAGAGCGATCATGTATCTCTTGGGATGGTAAACACTTGTCCGTATAGCTTTGTGAACTAACCCATGATATATGTGTGTGTGGTATCATTATATGAGGTTAGGTATCTTCACATGGGCTTGCATCAAATGAAGATTTCATATAGCTCATGAATGATGACATCATGTGGTGATCGTGATCAAGGTGAGATGTGCAAGACCAAGAGAAGCTTCTTGAAGAGATCCAATGCTTGGAACTTGCTATGGAAATATGAAGACGGAGCCTAGCGAGACTCTCCCATTATGGGTATGGAGGAGTATTTGGAGAAGTCTTCATCAAGCATGTGCTTGGACACGCAATCAAGATAGATGATCCACTTGAAGAGATCAAGATAGTCATCATCTAACTCCACTGGAATGCTCAAGGCAAAGGTATGATCTTGATAGGGCTGTAGGATAGATAGGCGTACTATCAAGAGGGGCTCTCAAGTGAGTAACCTTATCGCATCGTTGTGGAGAGCTCAAACCTTTGCATACTTGTCATATCATATTTCTTGATTCTTATTTGGCAATTTGGCTTTTATCCATGTGAGTATCTATAGCTTGGTTCATCTCCATGTCAAGCTCTGATTCATCAAAAACGGATTTCATATGAATATCTTGTCGCGTTTTTGGTGTTTGAGGTTTTATCGGTTATCCTTTTATCGAGAGGTATTACCTTTCCTCATTTGGTTTAAACCTACCTTATTTGACTATGATGTTTCTCTGCATATTCATTTAGGGCTCTTGGTGTTCTGCTTGGTCCAACGAGCCCAAGGACATCGAAAATGGAGTCCGGATGCAAAAGTTTTGCCCGTTTCGGTACTTGGTGTTCTGCTGTTTTTACTGTGGCGGTAGTACCGCCGCGGTACCGCCGGACAAAGCAGAGAGCCATTTTCGGTGGTGCCGGGAGCGGTAGTTCCGCTGCCCGGGGCGGTAGTACCACTACGTGAAGCCTGTTTTCAGCCTGTTTTGATGCCCTAACTCCCTAGGGGGGGCGGTAGTACCGCTAGGGCCAGCTTTAGTACCGCTACAGCGCGAATCTGCACCCAACGGTTGGATTTTGGGTTGAGCTATTTAAGTGGCCTTCTTCCCCAATGGTTCCCTAACTTTGGAAGCAACTTTTGACCTCCATTGTTGACCTTCTTGAACTTTCTATCTCTCCATCCCTCCAATGATTCTTGCTACTTCTTGAGGGAAAAGAGAGAGGAGATCTAGATCCATCTTTCCACCAATCCATCTCTCCTCTAAGTGAGGGGAATCTAGTGGGTCTAGATCTTGGAGTTCCTTTCTGGTTCTTCTTCTTTGTTCTTCCTCTCTTCTCCCCCCATAAGCATTAGTTGCTTTTGGTGGGATTTGGAAGTGAAGGATTTGACTCCTTTGTGGTTTCCTTTGTTCTTCCTCTCTTATTCCCCCATAAGCATTTGTTGCTTTGTTGGAATTTGAGAGTGAAGGACTTGAGCACTTCATGTGCTCTTGCCATTGCATTTGCATCGGTTTTAGCCCTCCACGAGGATTCGTGGTGGTGTTACTTGTGAGCTTGTTACTCTTGGGTCATTGGACCCTAGACGCCTTTTGTGTCCGGCCTTTTGTGGCCAAGAACTTTTGTGGTCACTTGAGAGCCCCCAATTAAGTTGTGGGTTTGTGCCTCAAGACTTGGGAGCCCCCAATTAAGTTGTGGGTGTGTGCCTCAAGAGTCTTGTACGGGATTCGATCTCCGCCCCAAAGGGAGATCAACAGTGGAAGGTGAACTCGCAACCTTTTGTGGCTGAGTTCATCAGGAGAAGAAGGTGAGTGAAAGGATCGGTATGACACCTAGGAGGGGGGGGGGGTTGAATAGGTGCTAATTAAAATTTTAGTTCTTTTTCAGATTAGGCTTGACACGAAAGGTAAATTCTCTAGATATGCAACTACGGTGAATATACCTATATGACAAGCTAGCAACTAAGCAAGATATAATAATAAAGGCGGTAAACAAGGATAGAAGAAACCGAAGTGCAAGCACGAGACGACAAGGATGTATTCCCGAGTTCCTCCCTTAAATGGGAATACGTCTCGTTGGAGAGGTGTGAACCACCACAATGGTTCAACGGCCAGAAAACCTCACCCAAATCTCCGGTGAACCACACCACAAAGGTTTGGTCCACTTTCCACTATCGGAATCCTTCTAGGCAGAATCCGGAGCCTTTACAACAACGATTCGGGGCACGACCCACAAAGGGCTTGGGGGCTCCCGAACAGCTACAATATGTCACAAAGATAAGAAGATAAGTACAACAACGGGCTAGGTTTTCCTAGTGGAAACCCTAGCAAGTGTTCCCTCAAGTGAATGAGGGGGAAAAGAAAAACGGCTCGGTGAAGATGTAGATCAGGGCCTTCTCCTTCAGTCCTCCAAAGATCGACGAGTTTGGACGGAGGGATTGGGAGATCTAATGATTCTTGGCTTGCAACAATGGAGTTCCTCTTTTTCTGGTCGAGCAAACTAGCTGTAGGAAGGTGGAGGGGTATTTATACCCCTCCAAAGATGTAGCCGTTGCAACGAATCAACATGCCGGAATCTCCGGCCCTAGTGGCCGGAAACTCTGGCCGAGGGCGGAAACTCCAGCCCTTGGAGGCCGGAAACTCCGGACCACACCAGGGGCTGAGCACCAGCTTCTTCAATCTGGGCTTGGACATCTTCGAGGGACCTGAGGCCGGAAACTTTGGCTAGGGGCGGAAACTCCGGTCTTCAAGGCCGGAAACTCCGCCCCCCACCAGGGGCTGAACACTTCTTCGGCAACAGAGGCTTGGGAAAGATTCCGGTCCTCAGGGGCCGGAAAGTTCAGACTGGGGTGGAAACTCCGGCCCCTGAGGCTGGAAACTCCGCCCCCACCAGGGGTTGAGCACACTTTTCAGCACTGCCTCTTTTCTCCTTTTTGGTGCTGATGCATCTCAAATGTTTCTAAATTATCCTGCATCACTTAACACCAACTTAATACATACAACATGTTGTTAACTAACACACAAAACACAAAGATAATAGAAATGTCCTTTCAATCTCCACCTTTTTGGTGTTAGATGACACACATGGATTTGCAATAAAAGGAAATACACTAACATGTTTAGATAACTGAAAGAGCTCCCCCAAGATGTGTGCATCAAAATCATTTACTTTGGAATGCATGTGCACACATATAGAGACAAGTTCCAACAACAATTAGCAAACATAATATGTAACAATACATTTCACAAATAAGACATATCATATAATGGGTTGAGTTTTAGAGATAAACCATACCTTGTGTATACAACTTAAGATATTAACCCATATAACCATATCACAATAGAGTAGACTCAACCATACAATAGAAATCCATATTGAAAGGAATATGCCCCAGAGGCAATAATAAAGTGGTTATTATCTTATTCCATGTTTATGATAAATGTATATTTCTCGTGCTAGAATTGTATTAATCGAAAACATTAATACATGTGTGACTAATGAACAAATTAGAGTTCCTAGTAACACCTCTCGTTTAACTAGCTCGTTGATTAACTGATGATCAAGGTTTCCTGATCATGAACATTGGATGTTGTTAATAACGTGATCACGTCATTAGGAGAATGATATGATGAACACACCCAAATTAAGTATAGCAATACGATCAAGTCATTAAGTTTATATTGTTGTATTGAGCATACGAAGTAACCCTAATCCTTAGACCATGAGATCATGTCAATCACTAACACCGGAAGAATGCTTTGATGATATCAAACGTCACACCGTAACAGGGTGACCATAAATGGGTATTCCGAAAGTATTAGTTGAGTCTCATGGATCAAGAAGTGGGATTTTTCCATCCAGATGACGGAGAGATATACTCTGGGCCCTCTCGGTGATATCACATCGACACCGCTTGCAAGCACGTGACTAGGTCACAAGGATGTCATATCACAGAACGAGTAAAGAGTACTTGTCTGGAACGAGATCGAACAAGGTATAGATGATACCAATGATCGGATCTCGGACAAGTAAAATATCGCGACAAAAGGAATTGGTTATGACGTTTTTGGTTCACACGATCACAAGATTCATCGTCGAATATGTAGGAGTCATTATGGATCTCCAGATCCCGCTGTTGACTATTGATCGGAGAGGTGTCTCGATCATGTCTACATTATTCACGAACCGTAGGGTGACACACTTAAGGTTTGTCGACGCTTTTGGGTAGACACGGAATTTCGGATAAAAGTTTGGACAACACCGAAATTGTTTCGGGTAATATTGAAATAGTTCAAGGGGTTAATTGTCAATAGTTGACAATGGTTGTTAATAGAATTAACAGATGAACCAAGGGGTTAACTGTTAATGTATGTTAATAGAATTAACAAATATTAAAAGGAAATAAAATTGTTTTATTTAATAAAGAAAAACCCTTGGGATTTTTGAGTGGAGATTAAAAGAGAATGAGTGGACATGAGTGGATGCTCCACTCACATCAAGAGGGAAGAGGTGGAGTCACCCCTAGGGGAAACGACCCAACCTCACACCTCTCCTATATATGGAGGGGTGGGAGCTCCCTTTTGAGCACACACTTGATCCTCTCTCCCTCCTCCCGCTGCTCCACCTCTGGCCATCCGCTTGACGAAGCCATGGCCGTTTAGTTCTCCACCACACCACGCCGTCGTGCTGTTGGAGTTCCTTGGTGGTTCTACTACTTCCGCTGCCCCGCTGGATCGAGGGAACATAGGTCATCATCAAGCCGTACGTGTGACCGAGTACGGAGGCGCTGCCCGTTGCAGCTCATATCTTCACGATCTTGAGATCGGCAAGTGAACGACTACATCATCCACGAGAATTATTCTCGAAACGCTTACGGTCTTCGAGGGTGAGTTTCTCTTGGAATATGTTCCACTCGTTGCGGGCATCTCCTAGAGTAGATCTTGGCTTGTTGGTTTGTTCTCACCGTAGTAATTTTTTTGTTTTCTATGCTACGAACCCATCAGTGGTATCAGAGCCGTGTCTATGCGTAGATGCTTTGTACGGGTAGAACACATATGTGTATGTGGGCGTTAATGATCATGTTATTGCTTCCTTTGTATATTTTGTATCTTAGTGACATAGTAGGATGAAGCGGCCCGGACTAACCTTACATGTCCACGCACATGAGACTTGTTCCACGACTGACATGCAACTTGTTTTGCATAAGTGGCTTTGCGGGTGTCTGTCTCTCCTTCTATAGTTAAGATATAAAATAGAACAGGTTGCTAATAATATTTTCATCACCGTTGTGGTTTCATGTTCGTAGGTAAGAACGGCTCTATCTTCGAAAGCCCTAAGCCACGTAAAATATGCAAAAATAAATTAGAGGACGTCAAACTTGTTTTTGCATGTGATGTGATATGGTCAAAGTTACAAATTTGATGTATGAGATGATACCTTTTGTAAATTATGACAAACCGGCAGGAGCCAAATGGTTGTCTTTTTAATTTATGGCTTGCGTGCTAAATATCATATCTAGATGATATGTTGTAAATTTGGAGGACAATCAAGAAGGAGGCGCCATTAACCTTGGTGCCACGCCGGTGGAATGATGGAGATCATGCCAAGATGGAGATCAAGTGCAAGAAGGACCATATCATATCACATTATCCATGCATGTGATGTTAATCCTTTTATGCATCTTATTTTGCTTAGATCGCGACTGTAGCATTATAAGATGACCCCTCTCACTGTTAATATCAAGATAATAATGTGTTCTTCCTTAGTATGCACCGTTAAGAAAGTTCGTCGTTTCGAAGCACCACGTGATGATCGGGTGTGATAGACTCAACGTTCGCATACAACGGGTGTAAGCCAGATTTACACACACAAATACTATGGTTTTACTTGGTGAGCCTAGCATGTACAAACATGGTCTCGGAACACGTAACCGAAAGGTAAAGCATGAGTCATATAGATGATATGATGAATATGTCGATGTTTGCCTTTGCAGCTGCACCATCTCTCGTGATGATCGGTTAATGGTGTAGTGAATTTGGTTTGTATAATCACTAAAACGACTAGAGGGATGTTGTTTTTGAGTGGGAGTTCACGTAATAATTTTGAATTAACTTGAACTTAATTTATCATAATCTTAGTCTAGATAGTCTTTGCAAATATGTTGTAGATCATGGCACCACCTGCTTTCAATTTCAATATGTTCATGGAGAAAGAGAAACTAGCAAACAATGGAAGCAACTTCACCAATTGGCGAGCCTAGCATAACTAACGAGCCCATGAAGATCACTCGGTGTCTTCATCCATGTCATCATCCCCTTCTTGGTTGTAGTCCTCATCGGAAAGGTTCATGGGAGCCTTGCCGCTGTTGCGAGACGAGGTAGGAAATGAGGTCACATCCGCATAATCAGCCCAAGGAAAGACTTCTTGGTTCCCTTGGTCAATAGGGACCGTGTCAGACGAGGATGAGGAAATGATGGGAATGCCAGCTTCATCTTCTTCCGGAGGAGGAGTAACATTGCCATTGTTCATTTTGCGCATCTCCTTGATCATCAAGTTTTGGTTGCTCAAGATGTGTTTCTCTCTCACATAAGATCCATGATTCTCCTTGTGAATAGCAATATCCATGCAAAGCAGTTTTCGCTTCCACCAAGAGAGCTTTCTTACCTCCGCGTTCACCTTGGCTTTCCTTGAAGATGAGTGGGAGGATCGGCATTCTTGCTTCTCCTCTTAGGCATAGGGGCCTCGTCTTCGTCACTAGATTAAGGAGGAGGAACACGAGAGGAAGACGCTTGCTTTGTGTGCTTGGAGAGAGTATGAAGGGTACCCATGGCATGCTTGGTAAAACTAGAGAAATCAAGTGTGGGCACCTTGGAGGGAATGAGCTTCATCACATAGGGAGCATAGAGTGGGTTCTTGTGCTCGAAAATGGCCCAATGCATCTCGCACTTAATGAAATCCATCACATCCACTTCTTGGCCACGTCAATCCGGACCGGCTTGAAGGACCTTGTATGCATGGTAGAGTAGGTTGACAAGGCCTCCTCGAATAGCATCCACATTCCCGGCTTGAGGAGCAAGATTGAGCCGAACCATGCGGAGGAAGATGTTGAAAGTGGGAAGGAGGTCTTGCTTAGAGCCAACCGAAGATGCAACGGTGTAAAGCGGGCGCAAGCGGCGCTTGTTGTAGGCTGTCCCTTCCACATGCATACTCATCCCAACAGGAGTAGTGCCCCCCTTGAAATCATAGCCCAGAGCTGCCGCAAACTCCACAAAGTTGGAGGTGCACTTGCGCGGTCCTGTCATCCAAGTCATTGTGACATCCTCATCATGGTCAAACACCACAGTGGCAAAGAACTGCTGCACAAGCTGAACATCATAATCCTGCTGAGTCTAAGAGATGAGCTTCTCCAGACCGAGCTTCCTAGCAATTCAAACAGCCTCCTGAAAGTATGGTTTCTTGTTCAACGCCTCAAGATCTACAATCTTCTGTTCACAGACCACATGCTTCTCGATCCAGGCATAAATCTCATGCATAATCTGCTGCTGCTCTCTCCTTGGGAAATTTGGGTCGGTGGTGTTGGGAGGCAAGTCATAGAACAACTGCGACCTCATCCGACGGAAGTCTAGCTTCCCCATTCCCAAAACTGTGGTCAAGGAGTCAAAATGTGCTTGCTCGGCCTCTTCTTCATTATCAAAACCACCAAGTTCAACATTTCTAGTGGCTTCTTCATCCATAGTGCTCTGCTGTCTCATGCGGCCACTGCTGTTGTCAAAGAGAAGTTTGTCCCGGGTTTGAGCTTTTTCCTTCCTTGGGGTAATGTGCGGATTCCGGACGACTGACTTTTTCCTCTGACCTGTACCTGTGAAACATAGAGAGTAGAGGAATAGCATGGGGCTAAGCTTGCATGTCCAAGATAGCTAAAAGAGAAAATTAAAAGTGTCAAAATTCCTCTCAGATATGAGCTAGACCGGAGTTTCGGTCACGCGGGCGGAGATTCCGGCCTACACCGGAGTTTCCGGTCTGTGAGGGTCGGAGTTTCCGCCCTGTGGCAGGGAACTTCAATCTAGTTCAAATCTAAGGAAAATTTGATCACAACTAATTTTGTAGAGATTAAAATGCCAACATAAAGATTCTACACCATGCAGCAAAAGCAAATCTTCTCTCAAAACAAGATCTAGAGTGAAACCTAGAGAGAGAGAGAAGATGACCTTTTCCCGACATGGTGGAGGTCAAATGGGAGGGAGAAGGATCCCCAACACTTGTGGCGGTGGCACGGTGGATTCCGGCGGCGTGGAGCGGCCGGAGAGGTCCTTGGAGGCGGCAGCGACTGAGAGAGGTTTGGGGGTCGGGGCTGTGTGGGGAGTTGTAGATCAACTCCTCACCCCCGATCACCTTTTTAGATCCCAGCGAACTGCCTAGACCGGAGTTTCCGGACTTAGCAACCGGAGTCTCCGGCCCAAGCCAGAGATTCCGGTGCTAAGAGCGGAAACTTCAGTCAGACCGGAGTCTCCGGCCTGGAAGACCGGAGTTTCCGGCCCCACCGATTCCAAAACCCATATTTATGTGTTTGGACATGCAAATTGCAAGAGGAGCAGGTTTTTAGATGAGATAGGCCTTGGATAAGACACAAAGTCACTGGAGATGGTACTATACACTCTAGTTTGGTAAGAGGCAACAAAAACGACATTAAGAAGCAACGCTTGAGTGCATTTTCCATACGAGCAAGAATAAAGCAATGAAATCCAAATAACACCACAAGAAGATAAAATCTTCATAAGGAATATGTCGGTGGCCTAGGCCACCATTAATGAGTTTATGTGGTGTGACACCGCGAAGATATATCTTGGGTTCACCGCCATTACTCAACATATAAGCTCACAATTTATAACAATGAAAAAAAGGAGACAAATAGTTCTTACTATCGGCATAATGGGGGAGGGATAGTCCAATGGATTAGGACCGCACTCCCGCTATGTCCATGCCTACGACTAGATCAAACAGACAGTTGAGATAGAGGTGTGCATGCAAGGTAGTCAACCAACGCTCCTAGAATCCACGATATTTAGCTCATGCCTAAAAAATGTGAACCTTGCTTCGTCAAGTGGCTTCGTGAACATATCGGCAAGTTGAATCTTCATAGGAATATAACAAGGCTCAATGTCACCCCGGTTGATGTGATCTCGAATAAAATGATAACGAATCTCAATATGCTTCGTTCTTGAGTGCTCCACCGGGTTGTGACCAATCTTGATAGCACTTTCATTGTCACACAAAAGAGACACTTTGTCACATAGGACACCGTATTCCTTTAAAGTTTGACTCATCCAAAGTAATTGAGTGCAAGCACTAGCGGCCGCCACATACTCGGCTTCGGTGGTGGATAAAGATATGCAATTTTGCTTCTTGGAGGACCAACTCACCAAGGATTGCCCAAGGAATTGACATGCACCGGAAGTAGACTTCCTATCATCCTTGCAACCGGCCAATCCGAATCCGTGTAACCGGCAAGAGAGAAGTTGGACACCCTAGGATACCACAAACCAAACCTTGGGGTATAAACCAAATATCAGAAGATTCGATTCACCGCTATCAAGTGACTTTCTTTAGGAGCCGCTTGATACCTTGCACACACTCCTACACTCAACACAATATCTGGTCTAGATGCACAAAGATAAAGCAAAAAACCAATCATAGAGCGATAGAGTTTTTGATCGACATCTTTACCCTTTGGACTAAGTTCAAGATAGCATTTGGTGTCCATAGGAAACCTCTTCTCTTTAGCATCTTGCATCTTGAACCTCTTGAGCATATCTTGGATATATTTGGCTTGAGAGATGAAAGTCCCTCCACTTAATTGCTTGATTTCAAAACCAAGGAATAATTTCAACTCTCCCATCATGGACATCTCGAACCAATCCGTCATAAGCTTTGAAAATTCATCATTGAAAGCTTTGTTACATGATCCAAAAATAATATCATCAACATAAAGTTGGCATATGAAAAGCTCCCCTTTTACCCTCTTTATGAAGAGAGTGGGATCGATTTGCCCCATTTCGAAGTTACGGTCTAGCAATAGCTCTCTTAGGTGCTCATACCAAGCACGAGGTGCTTGTTTGAGACCATAGAGGGCCTTATCAAGCTTGTAGACATGGTTTGGGAAGTGTGGATCCTCAAATCCCGGTGGTTGCTTTACATATACCAACTTCTTTAAAGGACCATTAAGAAATGCACTTTTCACATCCATTTGTTGCAACTTAAAATTGTGATGTGATGGACTCAAGGCGAGCCACGGGAGCATAGGTCTCTCCAAAATCAATGCCTTCAACTTGAGAGTACCCTTGAGCTACCAATCTTGCCTTGTTCCTTACAACCATTCCATGCTCATCTTGCTTGTTCTTGAATATCCACTTGGTGCCTATAACATTGCGGCAATCTTTTGGCTTCTCTACTAGATACCATACTTTGTTGCGCTTGAAGTTGTTGAGTTCTTCATGCATGGCTTCCAACCAATCCGGATCTTCAAGAGATTCAAACACCTTCTTTGGTTTAACCATAGAGATATGAGATTGATGTTCACTAAAGCTTGCCAATTGACCTCTTGTGGAGACCTTGAGAGATACATCACCAATGATGGCTTCAAGCTTGTGACACTTGATTTCCAAATCTCTCTTGACTCTTGCTTGACGACGGGTTTCGATATCCCCATTGTTGCGAGGGATTTCGGCTTGATCACCTAGATCATTTGAGTCCCCGTCTTGACCGTCTTGATGAGCATGGCCATCTTGTTGCACATTTTCAATGATGGGAGAAGATGGTTGCACTTGCTCTTGAAATTGACTTGTATTGACAATAGGAGAATTTGAGTCATGTATGGCCTCTTTGTCAACTTGAGGAGGAGCTTGTTCTTGTTCTTGGATAGGTGTCTCATTTGCTTCCATAGTGGGTGCCACTTCAACTTGTGATGATGGAATCTCCACTTGAATGGAGCTTGTACTTGCTTGAGGAGGCTCATGATGAATCTCGATGGGGCGATGAAAACCAACTCCCATTCTTTGTATGGCATCTTGAGGTTCCTCATTATCTACATCACAAACATGAAATTGCGCCACTTGGGAGCCGTCATTCTCATCAAACCTCACACTACAAGATTTTACAACTCTCCCTAAGGATTTGTCATAGGCTCTATAAGTGTGAGAGTTCGCACCATACCCAACAAAAACACCCTCTAAGGCTTGAACTTCAAACTTAGAAAGATGAACACCTTTGATTTTGTAGAAACACTTACAACCAAATACTCGATAGTAGGAGATGTTGGGCTTGTTGCCGGTAAGCTTTTCATAAGGAGTTTCCTTCTTCCCTTTGTGAAAGAATAACCAGTTGGAGGAATGACACGCCGTGGAGATAGCTTCGGCCCAAGAGAAGAGTGGAGACTTAAACTCCGCCAACATGGACCTAGCCATATCCATAAGAGTCTGGTTCTTCCTCTCAGCTACACCATTTTGTTGAGGGTTATATGCGGCGTAATATTGATGTCGAATTCCCTCATCACTAAGAAACTCATTTAGGGTGTAGTTCTTGAACTCGGAGCCATTGTCACTTCTAATGGCCAATATGGGAAGATTGTGTTGACGTTGAGCTTCATTGGAGAAATCGATGACGGTTTGTTGAGTTTCATCCTTCGTCTTGAAGAAGAAAACCCAAGTGAATCTTGAATAATCATCAACAATCACCAAACAATACTTCTTCCCACCAAGACTTGGTTGAGACACGGCACCAAAAAGATCAACATGAAGAAGTTCCAATATCCTTGATGATGAGATGATGGTCTTTCTTGGATGGGGAGAATCATGCATCTTTCCTTCAACACAAGCCCTACAAAGACGATCTCTAGAAAAAGAAACATTCTCATTTAGTCCAAGAATGTGGCCACCCTTGTGAAGATTTTGCAAAGTTCTCATATTGACATTGGACAAGCGGCGATGCCACAACCACCCCACGTCGGCCTTTCCGAATAAGCATATTACTTGAGTGTTGGTTGACCCCGAAAAGTCTACCACAAACAACTCATTTTCAACATACCCAACGAACATGACCTTTAGAGTCTTCCTCCTCAAGAGTACCACCATATCAAGAGTAAAATGGATATCAAATTTCATCTTATTAAGAGCACGAACGGACATAAGATTGTAACCTAGAGACTCGAAAAGCATGACATTTACAACGGTGATATCCTTTGCAACTACCACCTTGCCGAGACTCTTTACCTTGGCTTTGGACTTGTCACCATAAGAGATGGTTGAATGATTGATATTTGGTCTCAACTCCGTCAAGATCTCCTTACTTCCAGTCATATGACTAGTGCATCCACTATCAACCACTCATTTAGATACACCGGAAGCATAGTCCTACAAGAAATTATTTCTTGCATTTAGGTACCCATTTCTCAATGGGTCCCTTTCGGTTAGCAACAAGGGTCTTAGCAACCCAAATAGTGTAATCAATGTAACCATCATAAGGACCAACATATTTTGCATAGATATCACCATAATAATCTACATAAAGAATGTAGTTCGGATTGTTATGACCCGCAAAGTCACTACGAGTGGTCTTGGCCCTATTGGCATTACCACCCGCAATGATAGTCTTGGCTTGTGCGGGCTTGGTCTTGTTCTCCTTGGTGTTGCTCACTTTCTTCTTTGTCTCGGCCACATAACCAAGACCTTCTTTCCCTTTGTGTAGTTTTAGCTCAAACAAATAAGCAATACCCTTATCTTTACCTTTGGGAATAGAGGTCTTAGCATTAGTGGCTTTAGTATGATCCACCTTCAACCTAGAATTTTCTTCAATGACATTTTCATGAACACGAGGAAGAATAGTTATACTGAGTTGCTCATGTGACTTAACAAGGATGGAGTGAGTCGTTTCCAAAACCTTGTGAGCTTTATTAAGCTTCTCCATATCCTCAAGAAGTCTAGCATTCGCAACCCCAAGTTCAACTTTCTCCTTTTTAATCACTTTATATTTGGCAAAGACATGATCTCTATCCTTAATGATTTTATTAATGATTTCATCATTTTTAGCATCAAGAGACTCAAGTCTTTCCTCTAGAGTGGTTCTATATTCACTTTCTTCATCAAGAGAGCCATTTAGAGATGCTATGGAAGCATTCAAAGAGGAAATTGTGAGAGAATCCTCTCTCTCAATCTTACTCTTTTCTTGAATAAGTTCTTCGGCCGCACATAGTTGTCTCACGAGAGACTCAACATGTTCTTTGGCTTCACCTTGCAAGTTAGCCACCAAAGTATCGAAAGAAACTAGCTCCTTCTTAATCTCAAGACTAGATTGATCATGAGTAGTCTTAGGAGGGAGATGATACCTCGGTGACATGAGCCATGAGGCAACGTGCGTTGTTGGTGGAGACGTTGTCATTGGGGGATTCAAAGAGTGACGGTGATGATGATGGAGTAGATACAATAGCCAATGCGTCAACCTATTTCCTAAGTGTGTCTTCATCATCGGAGTCACTTGTGGCATATTCTTCTTGTGCCACCAACACAATTCTTGGCGCCTTCTTAAAGAAAGGCTTCTTTGGTCTTGTGGGCTTCTTTTGAATCAACTTTGAGTGATCCTTAGGGACAAGCTTCCCACCATTTTGCTCACGTGTCGGCCTAGTGGGAACTAGGGTATGAAGGGCCCATTCCCCCCAAGCCTCACACGTGGGCCAGTCGGACGAAACGACTAAGGACCAGGCATCACCGCCTGACGGGACCTTCGAGAGGCTATTCCCCTCGAGGGCCTGAAGAGGAAACGAGGGCCTCAAGGGACCTCTCGCCTGAGGGGACCCTCCCGAGGCGCCAGCTCGCCTCGAGGGAGCCCTGCGGGAATCTCCCCTCATGCCTCCCCGGGCCTGAGGGGAAACATCGCGGCCAAGGAAGCACGACAAGATGCACGTGGCCTCTGCCACGCACATGCAGTGTCGCACGCACCCCCGCCGCTGTCCTTGGCGATAAAGTGGTCGAAAAAGCAGCTCTACCTGCTGCGCAGCTGCCAGGGCCTTCTACTCTGACGATAAAGTGGGCGGACAACACAACCCTCCAAAGGAGGACGTCATCATGGGCTCCACCTCAGAGACTGCCCTCCCTGCGGGCAGTACATCGCGGTCGGCCGCCGGTCGGCCACCGCGCCCACCTTTACCAGCAATGGACCGAGTCCATGGACGAATGGAGCACGATGGACGCCTACACCACCCTGCCACTGGCATGTGGGAACCACCTTGAAGGCCAAGCCGAAGGAGAAGGCCGGAGGCGCCTATAAAAGGGGCAAGGCGTCCATCATAGCGGGCGTCGGCTCTGGGCACACTGCAACCCTTGTAAACCCTAGCTACACCTGTTAGGAAAGCCTCGGCCCGGAGGAGGAAGGAGACGATCGCTTCCCTCCCAAGGCAGGAATCGCCTCAAGGGGCTTTCGGCAAGCTCCATTGTACTGTAACCTGCACCATCTAATACAGACAACCAGGAGTAGCGGTTTTACCTCCCCACGAGGGCCGTGAACCTGGGTAAAGGCTGGTGTCTCCCTTCGTGTGTGTGTGTCTTCTTCGGGTCCGGCGAGCAACGTCGCGGAGCCACTCGAGGGTCTAGACCTCCGTGTTCAATCCCCTTCACGAACTACACTTCAGGAAGTGACTACCCCCGATTCTTGGGAGTCATAACCCGACATTTGGCGTGCCAGGTAGGGGATTGAGGCGCGTCTACAATCTTCGAGTTCGTCTCCGCGCCATGGTGAACACCCGCGCCACCCGCGTCGGCCGCGCAAACCGACGTGCGCCCGCAGGAGCACGCGCGCCGCCAGGCGCTGCGACCACCCGCGCACGGCGGGGCCGACCCCGCCATGAAGAGCATGTCCCTTCTGGCCCTCACACGGAGGCGCCGGAGCGCGACGCCGAGCACCAGGAGGACGCACAGTCGTCCCACCCGACGCAGCACCCGAGCGGCTCGGGCCCGGGAAGGACGGACCCAACGCCCCACACCGCGCTGCTCATGGCGCAGGAGCTGCTACGCTACCAGCCCACCGCCGAGGCCCATGAGCAGTGGCTCCAACGCCTCAACCACCTAGTCGGCATCGCCACGACGCGTCGCGCTCCGTCGCAGTCCAACCTGCGCCCCTTTCTCGCGGGAACGGTCGCGAGAAACGCTTCTCCGCCACCTCCGGGACCTGCACCGGCCGCGGCGCAGAGGGCTGCTTCGCACGTGTCCTCACCGCACGATTGCTTGATCGTGCAGCGCACTGCGCTCGACGCCCGCGTGGGAATGTAGCTCCAGCGAGATCGCCAGAACAGGCTCGTGGAGGAGATTGGCTAGGCGGGCCAGCAGAACCGCGGCGCGCTTCAGCACGGGGTCGCCACGTACGCCTCAGGCTGCATGGCGTTCACCCGTTCTCTGCGCCGCGTGGTCTGGCCCCTAAATTTCCGGCCTGCTCTCCCCAAGGGCTACGACGGCTCCAGCAACCCCATCGAGTTCCTGCAGCTCTACACCACCTCCATCCAAGCTGCGGGAGGAGATGACAAGGTCATGGCTAACTGGTTCTCCCACGCGCTTCGCGACTCTGCGCTGTCGTGGCTCCTGAATCACCCTGAGGACTCTGTGAACTCCTGGGAGGAGCTCTGCAAGCAGTTCGTCTCCAACTTCAAGGGGACGTACGAGCGCGCTCTCACCCACAACGACTTGCGCGCTGTGGTTCAGAGGAAGGATGAGACGCTTCGCTAGTACATCCAGCACTTCAGCCAAGTGCGCAACAAGATCCCGAACATCCCAGACACTCAAGTCATCGCCGCCTTCCGCGAGGGCGTCACGAACAGCAGGATGCTCAAGAAGCTGGGAATCCACGACAAGCTCACCTCTGTGGTCAAACTGTTCGACTTGGCGGACAAGTGCGCCAAGGCTGAAGAGGGACTCCTCTTCGTGAAGATGTCCTCGAGAGGGGACGATCACGCTGAGGGGTCCAGGAGCCAGAAGAAGAAAGATGCCAAGGAGGAACCCAAGCGCAAGGCTACCGCAGTTCTCGCGGCAGAGCCTGACGCAAAGGGCACCCGCAGGGACTCCCCTGAGTCTGGAGAAAGAAGAGATGATCACCGCCCGTTCTGCATCTACCACAACAGGCGCGGCCACTCCACGGAGTCCTGCTTCGACCTCAAAAGGTTGAGCAAGGAGAGCGAGCAAGTAGAAGGCAGTGGTAGCCGTGGCCGTGGCTACCACGGGAGTGGACGCAAGGGCGGCTACCAGAAAGCATCTGGAAATCAGGCCAACGCCGCGGCAAAGAACGGCAACCTCCCTGACGAGGAAGACGGCGGCTACCAAGCCCCAAGAGCCGCCATTGCTTGCATCCTCGGGGGAGCGCATGCGCCGAAGTCGACCAACCAGTTCAAGCAGTTCGCCCGCGAGCTCAACGCCGCCCTCCCAAGCACAAAAACCTCCAGGCCCCTCAAGTGGTCGCAGTACACCATCGCTTTCGATGCTCAGGACCACCCCAAGTCCACCAAGACTGTTGGAACCCTCCCGCTGGTCTGTACCCCCACCATCGATAATGTGGCTGTCTCGAAGACTCTCATCGATGGCGGAGCAGGCCTGAACGTTATCTCTATAGATACGTTCGAAGTGCTTCAAGTGCCCTACGAGAGGCTTATGCCCTCGAGGCCCTTCACGGGGGTCACCAGCGGCTCGATCAAGCCTCTAGGCCAGGTCAGGCTTGCCGTCACCTTCGGGGGTGAGGAAAATTACCGCACCGAGCACATCGACTTCGATGTCGTGCACATCGGCCTGTCGTACAACGCCATCCTCGGCTACCCCGCGCTTGCGAAGTTCATGGCTGTCATGCACTATGCGTACAACATGGTCAAGATCCCCGGCAGCGCCGGCACGATCACCATTCGTGGGCATGTCCTGGACGCTACGCATGCTGTTGAGATGGCCTACAAGACCGCCGCCATGGCCTTTCCCGCAGAAGAGGACCAAGAGCCTCTCGAGAGGCCCAAGAAGAAGAAGCAGTTGTTCTCCCAAGAGGCAGCTGTTACCAAGAAGATCTCTCTGAGCTCAGGTAGCTCGGGGGCTAGCGTCACCATTGGCGCCACGCTGCCTCCCAAATAGGAAAGCGCGCTTGTCGCCTTCCTCCAGGCAAACTCTGACATGTTCGCATGGATACCGTCAGATATGTCTAGTGTACCGAGGGAGGTCATCGAGCACCACTTGGCCGTGTGCCCAAACGCGCGCCCCGTCAAGCAAAAAGCAAGAAAGCAAGCCCCCGAGAAGCAATCATTCATCGTCAAGGAGGTCGAGAAGCTCAAAGCAGCAAAAGTCGTTCGTGAAGTCGCGAATCCCACTTGGCTCTCCAACGGCGTAGTAGTCCCAAAGCCCGCCGGAGGAGGCCGTCTCTACATCGACTACACTGATGTAAACAAGGCCTGCCCCAAAGACCCTTATCCCATGCCCAGAATTGACCAGATTGTGGACTCCACGGCACGCTGCGACCTCCTCTGTTTCCTTGATGCTTTCTCTGGTTATCACCAGATAAAAATGGCTAAGGAGGACGAGGAGAAGACGGCTTTCCTCACCCCATGCAATGTGTATTGCTACGTTTGCATGCCCTTTGGCCTAAAAAATGCCGGAGCCACTTTCCAGAGGTTGATGAGGATAGCCCTTGGCGGGCAAATGGGGCAAAACGCCGAAGCATATGTCGATGACATTGTCGTAAAGTCCCGAGAAGGAAATACACTCCTCGAAGACCTTGAAGAAACCTTCGCCCGCCTACGCAAAGTGAACATCAAGCTCAACCCCTCCAAGTGCGTCTTTGGAGTCCCTTCAGGCAAATTGCTTGGGTTCCTTGTGTCTCATCGGGGTATAGAGGCAAACCCAGACAAAATCAAGGCCATATAAGACATGCAACCTCCACGCAGGCTCAAGGACATGCAACGCCTGGCAGGCTGCATGGCCAGCTTGGGCTGATTCATCTCCAAGTTCGGTGAAAGAGCCCTGCCGTTCTTCAAGATCATGAAAAGAACAGGCACTTTCAAGTGGACCCCTGAAGCTGAAAAAGCATTTGAGGACTTGAAGAAGTATCTGGCCAGCCCACCAGTAATGGTCGCCCCAAGGCCTGGCGAGCACATGAAGCTGTACTTATCAGCTACTCTACAAACAGCCAGTGTTGTCCTGGTAGTGGAAAGAGAAGAACCAGTACTCCACAAAAAGAGTGCAACCACTCCAAAGAGAAAGCCTCCTGATAAGGAGCTCGAAGAAGAGGCAGCCCTCACAAACCCAACGCCAGGCCCAAAGCCCCTTGAGGCCAACCCCCTCGAGGCACAAGTCAAGCCCCTTGAGTCCAACCCCCTCGAGGCACAAGTCAAGCCCCTTGAGGCAAACCCCCTCGAGGGCCAAGTTGTGCCACCTCAGGCGAAAGACGCCAAGGCAACAGAAACTACCCTCGTCGAGCATCCAGTTTACTTCGTCAGCACAGTGCCGCGTGATGCTCGCGAGCGGTATACGATGCAGCAGAAGCTTCTCCTCGCGCTCCTCGTCGCCTCAAGAAAGCTGCGACACTACTTCCAGGGGCACCCCATCACGGTGGTCACCTCATTCACCCTGGAGCAAATCCTGCGCAACCCAAACGCAACAGATCGTGTCGCGGGATGGAACATCGAGCTACAGCCATTCAATTTGCGCTTCGATACCACAAGGGTAATCAAAGGAAGAGCGCTGGCTGACTTCGTCGCCGAATGGACTGACCCAACGCCTGGAGAAGAGCACGAGCCCTCTGGAGCCGCTATGCCCAGCCACTGGACCATGAAGTTCGACGGAGCTTTCGCTTGTCGCCACGGCAGGGCAGGCGTAGTCATGATCTCACCCAAGGGAGACAAGTTGTATTACGCAGTCCAGCTGTGCTTCGGAATCGACAAGATATCCAACAACATCGCCGAGTATGAAGGGTTGCTTGCTGGCCTACGCGCCGTGATCGCCCTAGGCGTCAAGCATATACTCATCAAGGGCGACTCCCAGCTCCTAGTCAACTTCTCCAACAAAAGCTACAAGCCTAAGGACGACCACATGGCCGCATACCTTGAAGAGGTCCGTAGGCTTGAGAAGAACTTCAGGGGAATGGAGCTCATGCACATCCCAAAAAAGGAAAATCAAGAAGCTGATGACATCGCCAAGCGCGCCTCAAAGAGACAAGCTCAGCCGCCAGGTGTCTTTGAAGAAAGGCTCGTCAAGGCATCCATAAAGCAGCCCCTAGAGGCCCTGCCTGCAAGCACAGACGAAGCGCTCCCGCCACCCCCTGCAAGCGGAGCCCCAGCCTGCGGGCCTTCCACAGGGGAGCGTCTGTTGCTCACAGCGGTGCACCAAGAAACAGGATGGATTGACGAGATCAAGGATTACCTCTGCAAACGGATCCTTCCCGAGGAAGATGTTGAAGCGGAGCGAATTGCCCGCCAAGCAAAATCATACCAAATCCTCGAAGGAGTCCTCTATCGCAAGCGCCCAAACGGCATTACGCTCAAGTGCGTCCTGAAGGGGATCGTGTGCAGAAAACAAAAATTTTCCTACCGACGATATCCTAAAAGCATGCCAAGATCTATTCAATGCAGATATAGTAGTACGAACAGAGATCGGAATACGTACCCTTGTAGACCGAAAGCGGGGATTACGTTCCCGCACAAACGTTTTCGATGCAGACCGACGAAGCCGACCTCAAGGTCATGTAGAGGAAGCAGGCCTCCGAGTACCGCTAGCGCAGCACCTCGCAGGGAGTCGCACACGTACGGTGGAGACGACGCCTCCGAAGCTCCAGTCTAGGACGAGCAGCGGAAGACTTGGACCGGAACACCAGCAGCGCGGCAGCGGGCTATGGTGGAGGAGATCCCCACTTCCTCTTGCTCGGCGCGGCTCCAACTTGGGAACCACGAGATCGAGAGAGAAATCGGGAATTAATTGGTGAATTAAAAGGCTGGGGGTGCCCCTTCTGATATAGGCTCCCAGGGGGAGCCTACCTTGCCAGCCAGGCAATGTGGGACTAATCCCACATGCCTGGTTCGGCTTGGAGGGTGCGCCGGCCCCCTTGGTGGGCCCTTGGCCCACTTGGGGCAGCCCCTCCTGGCCCCCACCGAATTCCCCTTGGGAATTTTCCCCTCTTGGGCCTTCTTTCGTCCGGAAGGCCCATTTAGGGAAATCTGCCTTAATAAATTCGAAAATAAATATATAAAATCATATTTGCATATTAATAACACTAATTAATATCAAACATAATATATATAATTTTTTCTAGCTCCGAAAACTCTTTCGGCGCTGCCCGATCTCCATCGGACCCCTCCGGGACGCTCCCGGTGATCTCCTTCCTTTCCGGTTGTCTTGTCGAAACCCCTTAAGTGTGTTACCCTAGCGGTTCGATATAATATCAGGTATGATCAAGACTCCTCAATGATCAACGACTAACTCGTAGGCCTGGACCCCATGAATTAATCCCTGAGATATAACGAATGACTTTCATCTATCAAACCTGAACGTAAAGTCTTAGACCTTTTGCCATAGCGATACTTAGCACGTCTGAGCGTCGTTCCATAGATATCTCCATACCTAATCCCGACCTCGTTATCGACGACGTTGTCTTCTACTCGTTCATGATCTCATGTCTCCGTGACCTAGTCACATGCTTGCAAGCTCATTTAGACATGATCTCACCGAGTGGGCCCGAGAGTATCTATCCTGCTATGCGGACTGGCAAATCCCGCTCTTGACCCCTCGTCTCAACTACTCCTTTCCGATACCCAAAAGTATCACTGTTATTGTCATACTAAATAAGATACGACGTTTGGTGCAATCAAAGTATCTTCCGGGAATATCAATAAGAGTTGATCTCACGGTCAAAGGCGTAACGACTACGTTCTCCAAATCTGGGTATGTCCATCACATCGCTCTCCAGCGATATGACTCTCATTGCCGACCGGCGCCATGCCCCATGACCGGGAAACCTCGATCATCAATCGCGCAACGAAACTAGTCTTAGTAGAGGCTACTAGGGACCTGGTTGTTTACGTATCACACCCGCATTAATGTTTCCGCTTAATACGGTTCTAGCATGACACAAAAACCTATTATGAACAAACGAGATATGATAAAGAATACACTTTATTAATTGCCTCTAGGGCATATCTCCTTCACGTCCCTCCTGAAGAACGAAAACTGCTGATTAAGGACATCCACAGCGGGGAATGCGGCCACCATTCGTGCGCCCGCACCCTCGCAGGCAAAGTCTTTACTGGCCTCAAGCGCTTCAAGATGCAGCGGACATCATTCAAACTTGTGAAGCCTGCCAATTCCACGCCAAGCAAATCCACCAACCAGCGTTGGGGCTACAGACCATTCCGCTATCGTGGCCGTTTGCGGTCTGGGGGCTGGACATCCTGGGAAACTTCCCAATGGCGCAAGGTGGATATCGCTACCTCTTCGTGGCTATTGACAAGTTCACAAAATGGCCTGAAGTGGAGGCGACGCGCACAATCACAGCAGGCGCGGCGGTAAAATTCATTAGAGGCCTGGTCTGCCGCTTCGGAGTGCCTAACCGCATCATCACCGACAATGGCTTACAATTCACCAGTGGCATCTTCAGAGCCTATTGTGAAAAGATGGGCATCAAGCTCTGCTTCGCCTCAGTTGCCCATCCGCAAAGCAATGGACAGGCCGAGCGCGCAAACGCAGAGGTCCTCAAAGGCCTAAAGACCAGGACCTTCGATATCCTCAAGGGCCACGGCAAGGGCTGGATCAACGAGCTACCCTCGGTGCTCTGGTCCATTCGTACCACGCCACCCAAGCCCACCGGGGAAACACCGTTCGCCCTCATCTATGGAGCCGAAGCAGTCCTCCCCACAGAGATAAAGCATGGATCCCCACGGGTCCTTGCCTTTAACGAGGACCAGCAAGAGGACCTCCACAACAACGACCTGCTGCTCCTTGAAGGGCTACGACGCCGCGCGGCTCTCCGGGCGGCCAAATACCAGTAGGACCTGAGGCGCTACCACAGCCGCAATGTGCGCTCGCGCACCCTGGAGGCAGGCGACCTCGTCCTCAGGCGAATCCTCTCCAGGGAAGGCCTCCACAAGCTGTCCCCGATGTGGGAAGGTCCCTACAGGGTCACCCACATCGCCAGGCCTGGCGCAGCTCGCCTCGAGACGCAAGATGGCATCCCCGTCAAGAATCCATGGAACATCATGCACCTACGCAAGTTCTACCCGTGATCATTGTCACGTCAGGGCATGTAGTGAAAGAGGCAGCCCACGGCTAAACCTCCAAGCACTTTTTGTCTTTCAAGGTTAAAAGCTCAAGGCTTAAACCTCTCAAACCTTTGTATCCACAAGGAACAAGTTAAAAACGTGATTATCGTCACGCACGTGATCATTGTAACATCGAGACCTCAAGCGAATGAGGCAGCCTACGGCTCAACCTCCAAGCATTGTTGTCTCTAGAGGTTAAAACGCCAACGACTTAAACCTCAAAAACACTTTTTGCACCCTTAGGTAACAAACGCAAAACCGTGGTCATTGCCACGCCAGTGATCATTGTCACGTCGAGACCTCAAGCGGACGAGGCAGCCTACGGCTCAACCTCCAAGCATTTTCGTCTCAAGAGGTTAAAATGCTCACGGCTTAAACCTCCAAAAACATGCTTTGTCTCCCAAAAAGGAACAAACGCAACCGTGGTCATTGCCACGCCCGTGATCATTGTCACGTCGAGACTTCAAGCAGACGAGGCAGCCTACGGCTCAACCTCCAAGCATTTTCGTCTCTAGAGGTTAAAATGCTCACGGCTTAAACCTCCCAAAAAAGTGCTTTGTCTCCTAAAGGAGCAAATGCAACCATGGTCATTGCCACGCCCGTGATCATTGTCACGTCGAGACCACGCGCGGAAGAGGCAGCCTACGGCTAAACCTCCAAGCACCCGTGTCTCTAGAGGTTAAAATGCTCACGGCTTAAACCTCCAAGCTCCAAAGGCTTCCCTCAAGGGGAAACCCTCCGAGCTCTCCATTAAACGAGCCACCGCAGGCCGTTGAGAGTCTCGCCCACTAATAAGTGGTCTCCATGCCTTGACATGGTCAAAGCTTTAACTTGGCAACCCCAAGCATAATGACTCAATTAGTTCCCAAGTGAACTTCGCGCCTTGGCGCCGTTTTAAAAAATCGTTTGGGGGGTTTTATTTCCGCATTACTTTGTTAAAGTGTGCACTTATATCTCTCCTCATGCTTACCTCGCGAGCGGGGGCTGAGTACGGTGCCAGTGCCTCAAATGACACACCAGCAGCACTGCAAAATCCAAGAGTCCGAGCTCTGGCTGGAGGGCAAGATCCCACAAACACGCCATCTCTACAGAGGACCTTGGTACTTACTCTCCTCGCAAGGAACACCTGAGGGGACCTATAAGCGCGCACGAGCCTTTTGTGCCGTGTTCCAGCGTTTGGGTTCGCCCCTCTAACATATGCAGGGAAATCCCCCCACAAGCCTGAAGGGGCATCCAGGAGCGACCCCTCAAGCGGGCAACCTCGCCAGG
Organism: Poa annua; assembly: GCA_026929855.1. NCBI lineage: Eukaryota > Viridiplantae > Streptophyta > Magnoliopsida > Poales > Poaceae > Poa > Poa annua. Next base: position 90,187,797 of record CM049430.1, read on the forward strand.
CGAAAAGCCTCCTCAGGAGCGACCCCTCAAGCGGGCAACCTCGCTAGGCGAAAGGCCTTCGCAGGGTGGAAACCTCAAGAAGCTAAGTCTCGCACCCACACTTTAAGAGCGTTTTTCTCTCCCTAGCGCGCGTTTGCCCCTCAAGCGACTTCGCTTTCCCTTACGCTTCATGGACTACTCGCACGTCTAAGGGGGGCACTTGAGCATCGCGACTCAGGGCTCTTACCTCTCCTAGGCCTAAACTCCCCCCGGCCTTGCGGAGTCATCGCTCCTGCATACCGAAGTGGCGGAGTCATGGCACGAAGAGATGGGACCTACCGACGCAGAGAACCAATAGGCATGAAGATGAGTCCAAAGAGACCTCACGGGGGGCAAACAAACTCGAATTAAACAGCAATTAAAGAGTATATTACAGGCCAAAAGTCTTAAAGATGTCTAAGCACAAAACTGTTGCAGATACAAGCGCTCACAGGCGCAATAAAAAAGAGCTCAAGGGGAAGCAGCACCGCCTCGGGTTTCCTCCGCGGCACCCTCTTCAGCCTTAGAAGAGCAGGCCTCCTCCTCGCTGTTCTCCGGCGCAGCCTCCGCGCGCCTGAAGCGGTTGCAGAAGGCGTCAACCTGCTCGCGGAGGGAGCATGAGACCCGCTGCGCGTCCTCGCCTTGGGCAGCTTCGGTCACGGAGCAGAGGTCAAAGCCGGGCGTGAGGAGCTTGAGGTTGGTGAAGATGCGATCTACAACCACCCCCAAGAGCTACCGGCTCTCGTCCTCGATCATCCCGCGAAGCTCGGCGGCGGGGCCCTCAAGTGCCGCGAAGAGCTGGTCGAAATAGGCCAAGTACGTGGCGGCGTTATAGCCTCGGCCTCCGGGGCACGGCGCCTCCGCGCCAAGCCTCGCCTCAAGCTTGTCGCCGCGTACGACCAACGCCTTAAACAGTTGCTCACTCTGCCTCGCGAGCATGCTGGCAGCCTGGACTTAGTCCGGCGTTTCCTCCGCCCGCTCCCTTGCCGGGGCCACCTGCTCTTCCACGACCTCCACCGAAGGACCAAGGCCGCGAACTGCGTCGTCGCGAGCCTCCTCCGCTCGGCGCCGGCCAGCCTTGGCACGCTTGAGGCGGCGCACCAGTTTGGAGTTGGCCTTCTCGAGTTCGGCAAGCCGCTGAACGTCCGCAACATGCTTGGCCTTGAGGCGGTCCTCCCGGTTCTGGACCCGAGCGCGGTACTTCTGAAGAAGAGCCCGGCGGAACTGTCTCTCTTGCTCCACGAGGGCCTTCCTAGCCGCCTTTGTCTTCTTGGTGAGACGCTGCTCGACGCGCTCGTAAGAAAGATTCTGGGCAGCGACATGCTCGTCGAACTTCGAGGTCGCCTGGGCCAGGCTTCCCTCGCGCGCCTCGAGGGCCTCACGCTGGGAGGTCAAGTCCTTCTCCGCCCGAAGATGTTGCTCCTCGTGCCGCTGCTGCTCTCTCCCCATGAGGGCCAGCTGCCCCTTTCGCTCAGCCAGGCTCTTGCGGTCCTCTTCTAGAGCGGCCTGCGCGGCCTGGTGGGCGGAAAGCAGTTGGGACTCCAGCTGACCCAGCGAGCCCTCCATCGCCTTGCGCTCCGCCTTGGCCTGGCGCAGGAGCTCCTCTGCGGCGTCGCGTTCCGCTTGAAGGGGCTCGAGGAGCTCTGCGGCGTCACGAATGGCCCCCTAGCGGACCTCCTGGGCAAAGCGGGAGGCCTCCTCGCGCGCGGCTTGCAACTCCGCATCCTCCAGCCGGCGCGCCTCAACCGCCGCGTGGAAAGATGCCCACGACCTCGACAGCTCCTCCTGCTGCTGGGCGAGCTGTACGTCACCGAGGGCGAGATGCGCCTCCAGGCCCTCCAAGGACTCTCGCACGAGGCTGAACGCCACCTCACGGCGTCCCGCGCTCCAATCCCAGCCTCGGAGAACCAGCTCCTGGCTAGATGAGGGCCCTGCCGCGGCGTCCGATCCCAAAAGGCTAGCCCCAGGTCGAGCTCGGGGGCTGGGTGTGGCTCCACCTTCATCCGCGCCGGCCTCCGGTTCGCACCTCAAGCCAATAAGACGCTCATCTTCTCCGACAGGACGAGAAGGCGAAGAAGCACCCCCTCCTACAGACGCACTGGCGCCTGCTGGAGCCACGATCGTTTCCTCCGGGCGCGGCGTGGGAGCCTCGGGCGAGCGCGGTGGAGACGACGCATGCATCGGCGTCAACTCGCGCGGCGGGGTCGGCTCGCAGGAAGGAGCTGCCTCACATGGAGGAGTAGCCGCGTGAGGAGGAGTAGGAGCGCGAAGTGGTGTGGAAGCTTTCTCCTCCGCACTTTCCACCCCCAGTGGCTCGAGAAGCGATGAAGATGCCACTGGGCGAGGTGCGCCCACCTCCTCTTGAGGCTCAACCGTCCCCACCGGGGGCGTGGCCGCCTCCGCTTGAGGCGACCCCCCCCAGCAGGGCCTGAGGTGGCCGTCTCCGCAGGCCTCGAGTGACCGTCAGCTCCTCCTGCCCCCTGCTGTGATTTTTTCGCGTCTGCAGCCTCGCGAAGCCGGCGGCGCTTCGCGGGCACAAGATCGCTGATGAAACCACAGGAAAATACAGTCAGGAGAGGGCAAAGCCGGAGGGAAAAAGCACGAGCCAAGAATGGCCAGGTGCCCAAAATACTCACCCTGAAGGGGAAGCCCCGGCGTCGACCCATGTCAGGCCTCGAGAGCGCCAGGAAGGCGTGGTCTTGACGTCTGGTCCCCCGGGAGGCGTCCCCGCTTTCCTTTTGAAGGGGACATCGGAGGGCCTCACCCCAGAACGGTCCACCGCGGCCTTGGTGCGAGGTTCGCGCCTCCCCGACCAAGCGCTTGTCTCGGAGGACGACCCAGCCTCGGTCACCTCCTCCGCGAGGCGCGAGGGCGCCACAACAAAGGCGTCATCATCCCCTGACGAGATGCCACAGATCTCGTCGGTGAAAGGCTCGTACCTCACGGGGAACACCCCTCCCGTCGCGGTCTCAGCCCCGCCACTCCAGGCATGGGAGACTGATGGAGAGCTAACACCGAGAGCTACATGCGCCGACGGAACAACCACCTGGTCCATCACCCCCGCCAGACCATACGGAGTAAATTCAGGCATTCCGTCCAAGATGTCCATGTGATCATCCAACGGGAGCTGGTGCAGAGGACGCAAGGAGCCGGCGATTTTCTTGGGTATCTCCGGCTTGGCAAAGAGGATGTTCAGGATGGTGTCGACAACCTCCAAGTCTTGATCTTCAGGGTGAAGCCGCATTGGGTCCGAGGGGCCATTGTACATCCACATCGGCTCTGAGTGTGCCTGAAGGGGCGCGATGCGGCGCGCCATGAAGTCTGCCGCAACTATTTGCCATGTGAGGCCCTCCTCGCGGAGAAAGCCCAAGCGCCCCACCAGGTGTGCGTTATCTGCACCGCGAAGGGCAGACTTGCACCAGTGATGATTCTTCACGGGCGACGCCTCCGGGACGTCCAAGAACGCGCAGGGCGACTGGACGCCAATGAGCAACCACCTCTGTCGAAAGTCACCCACCTTCTTGAGCAGGGCCGTGACAGGCTTGTCTCCACTCCACGACATGGGAATATACACACTCCCCATGCCGTCCGCGATGCAGAAGGAAACACTCCCAGACCGCTCGCCGCCAACCGTGCACCGCAACGAGTAGAAGTTCCGGAAGAGCGCTACCGATGGGGGCACACCCAGATAAGCCTCGCAAAGGTAGGCAAAGATGGACAGGATGAGTACGGAGTTTGGATGAAGGTGGAGGAGTTGAATTTAGTAGAATTCCAGTACTGCCTCCAAGAAAGGCGAGTACGGCGGCACCAGCCCGGCGGAGATGGCATGGAGAAAAATGGGATAAAACCCTTGAGAGAATCTCCTTAACCGAGCGGCTTGAAGCGTGTTGGCGCCGTGCTCGTTGGTCGGCCCCGCGACCAGGTGGCGAACCCTCTCCAGCGCCTGGAGATCCATTCATGCCCCCTCGAGAGCCACGCCCTGCACTACCTCTAAGTCTTTTGCTTGAGAGGAAGGCCCCGCAGCGGCTTTGCTCTTGCTCTTGACTGGGCCCATCGTCGCGGAAGCGGAAGCCTGGAGGAGTTGGAGGACGAAGATTCGCAAGAGAGATCGGAGGCGGAGAGCTCTGTAGAGCGGAAATTCCTGCGAGAAGGTTTGGAAACGGTAGCGGCTCCCTGCCGCCTCGTTCGGGCTTTGTGTCACCTCGAGGAGCAGTTACCGGGACGTGGTGGGACCCCCCACGACTCGCGCCCCGGATCGTGCCAGACCGTTATTCGTCCAAGTGCCGCGTGGCTCGGGCCGGCTGGGCACTAAGGGCCCACGACGCTTCGCCTGAGCCCATCATGGGCTCAATCGCGCCCATCATGGGCCCGGGGGCTACTGTCGGCCCAGTGGGAACTGGGGTATGAAGGGCCCATTCCCCCCAGGCCTCACACGCGGGCCAGTCGGACAAAACGACTAAGGACCAGGCATCACCGCCTGGCGGGACCCTCGAGAGGCTATTCCCCTCGAGGGCCTGAAGAGGAAACGAGGGCCTCAAGGGACCTCTCGCCTCAGGGGACCCTCCCGAGGCGCCAGCTCGCCTCGAGGGAGCTCCGCGGGAATCTCCCCTCAGGCCTCCCCGGGACTGAGGGGAAACGTCGCAGCAAAGGAAGCACGGCAAGATGCATGTGGCCTCTGCCACGCACATGCAGTGTCGCACGCACCCCCGTCGATGTCCTTGGCGATAAAGTGGTCAACAAAGCAGCTCTGCCTGCTGCACAGCTGCCAGGGCCTTCTACTCTGACGATAAAGTGGGCGGACATCACAACCCTCCAAAGGAGGACGTCATCATGGGCTCCACCTCAGAGACTGCCCTCCCTGCGGGCAGTACATCGCGGTCAGCCGCCGGTCGGCCACCGCGCCCACCTTTACCAGCAATGGACCGAGTCCATGGACGAATGGAGCACGGTGGACGCCTACACCACCCTGCCACTGGCATGTGGGAACCACCTTGAAGGCCAATTCGAAGGAGAAGGCCGGAGGCGCCTATAAAAGGGGCAAGGCGTCCATCATAGCGGGGGTCGGCTCTGGGCACACTGCAACCCTTGTAAACCCTAGCTACACCTGTTAGGAAAGCCTCGGCCCGGAGGAGGAAGAAGACAATCGCTTCCCTCCCCAGGCAAGAATCGCCTCAAGGGGGCTTTCGGCAAGCTCCATTGTACTGTAACCTACACCATCTAATACAGACAAGCAGGAGTAGTGGTTTTACCTCCCCACGAGGGCCGCGAACCTGGGTAAAGGCTGGTGTCACCCTTCGTGTGTGTGTTTCTTCTTCGGGTCCGGCGAGCAACGTCGCGGAGCCACTCGAGGGTCTAGACCTCCGTGTTCAATCCCCTTCACGAACTACACTTCAGGTAGTGACTACCCCCGATTCTTGGGAGTCATAACCCGACATCACGGTTCTCATAAGGACACTCTCTTATGTGGTGATTCTTGTCATGAAAATTGTAGCAAGTCTTTGTCCTTGAGGCAAGCTCTTTCTTGCCACTTGAGTTGTTATCTCGATCAACGCGAGCTTTAGCACTAGCCGGGTCATTCCAAAACACTCTTGTGGAAAGAGCAATGTGACCATTGAGGGCTTGCTCAAGATCATGTGGAGCAATGTTGCTTGGACAAGCTTCAATCTCATCATTCCCATCTATGCAAGTCACCTTGGCCTTCAAGGCAAGTGAGGGACCTTGTCTCATTCCCATGGCCCTAGCACGGTTATCTTCGGCATTCTTGGTGGCAACCTTGGAGGCTTGGACTTATTGCATAACTTCATGGGAAGACATTTGATGATAGTTGTATCTTTCTTGAATAGACTTAACCTCCATTGGCTCCGAAGGCAAGAGAGCATTCACATACTTCCTCTTGACCCAAGCATCATCCACATAAGTTGTTCCCACATCATAAAAGGCTTTGGCAAGAGTCTTGAGTCTACCATTCATCTCTTCATGGTTCTCGTTTTCAAGCATGTAGAAGCCTTCAAAAGCATTGCTCAAAGATTCATATCTATTTATCTTCATGCTATCATTTCCAAGGAAGGCACGCTCAAGACAATCCCAAGCTTGTTTGGCGGTGGTGGCATGAAGAACATGATGCTTGTCGTTGTCGCCCAAGGAGAGTTCAATCATGTGGAGAGTGGAAGCGTTTAGTTGCTTTTCGGCGAACTCTCTCTTGGTCATGTTGCTTGGATCCTCCACCATGTATCCTTCTTCAATAATCCTCCAAAGCTTGATGGAGGCACTATTGACATAAGATTTCATTGAGCGTTGCCAACTAGCAAAAGCTAATGCATTAAGCTTAGGTGGGGGGACCTAAAGGGTTTATGCGGGTAGTGATAATAGGATCGGGAGAGTACCACCCCCGAGCGGCATGATACCCTTCCTTCTCGTCATGCGAATTAGGAGAAGATTTAGGCTTATCATCGGCTTTTACCCCCTTCTCTTTTTGCTATTTATTCTCCTTGGAACCACCCTCATCGGAGTTAGAAGCTTCTTCAAGTGGGATGATATCTGAGGGTTTGTCCTTAACAAGTTTCTTGAGCAAGTCACGAAACTCGTTAAACCTAGCATCCATGGAAGATGTCAAAGTTGTTTCCAAAGCTTTGATATCGGCCATGGATGATGCGGTGGCTTTGTCCTTTTGAAAGGACTCATTAGCCTCGGCAAGCCTCACGGCCTCATCCTCACTTTGTGTCATACTTCTCTTAGGCGGTTAAACCCAACAAGAGAGCCTTTGCACTAATACCAATTGAAAGGATCGGTATGACACCTAGAGGGGGTGTGTATAGGTGCTAATTCAAATTTTAGTTCTTTCTCAAATTAGGCTTGACACGAAAGGTAAATTCTCTAGATATGCAACTACGGTGAATTTACCTATATGACGAGCTAGCAACTAAGCAACATATAATAATAAAGGCGGTAAACAAGGATAGAAGAAACCAAAGTGCAAGCACGAGACGACAATGATGTATTCCCGAGTTCCTCCCTTAAATGGGAATACGTCTCGTTGGAGAGGTGTGAACCACCACAATGGTTCAACGGCCACAAAGGCCTCACCCAAATCTCCGGTGAACCACACCACAAAGGTTTGGTCCACTTTCCACTATCGGAATCCTTTGAGGCGGAATCCAGAGCCTTTACAACAACGATTCGGGGCACGACGCACAAAGGGTTGGGGGCTCCCGAACGGCTACAATCTGTCACAAAGACAAGAAGATAAGTACAACAATGGGCTAGATTTTCCTAGTGGAAACCCTAGCAAGTGTTCTCTCAAGTGAATGAGGGGGAAAAGAAAAACGGCTCGGTGAAGATGTAGATCGGGGCCTTCTCCTTCAATCCTCCAAAGATCGACGAGTTTGGACGGAGGGATTGGGAGATCTAATGATTCTTGGCTTGCAACAATGGAGTTCCTCTTTTTCTGGTCGAGCAAACTAGCTGGAGGAAGGTGGAGGGGTATTTATACCCCTCCAAAGATGTAGCCGTTGCAACGAATCAACAGGCCGGAATCTCCGGCCCTAGTGGCCGGAAACTCCGGCCGAGGGCGGAAACTCCGGCCCCTGGAGGCCAGAAACTCCGGACCACACCATGGGCTGAGCCCCAGCTTCTTCAATCTTGGCTTGTACATCTTCGAGGGACCTGAGGCCGGAAACTTTGGCTAGGGGCGGAAACTCCGGTCTTCAGGGCCGGAAACTCCGGCCCCCCCACCAGGGGCTGAACACTTCTTCGGCAACAGAGGCTTGGGAAAGATTCCGGTCCTTAGGGGCCGAAAAGTTCAGACTGGGACGGAAACTCCGGCCCCTGAGGCCGGGACTCCGCCCCGCACCAGGGGCTGAGCACACTTTTCAGCACTGCCTCTTTTCTCCTTTTTGGTGCTGATGCATGTGAAATGTTCCTAAATTATCCTGCATCACTTAACACCAACTTAATACATCTAACATGTTGTTAACTAACACAAAAAAACAGAGATCATAGAAATGTCCTTTCAGTGAGCCTTTGTGGCGTTGCGGCTAACCTGTTGTGGTTGCGCACACCTCTCCAAACAAGACGTACACCCTTTGGGTGGAACTCGGGAATACATCCTCGTCTCCGCGTGCCTCGGTTATTTGTATACCCGATCTATTTACTTATTCACTTTACATTGAGATAGCCTTCGTTCTTGAAGTCATCTATCTTGCTATCACCTTGTTACTTGTATTACTTAGCATAAGTTGTTGGTGCATATAGGTGAGTCTAGTATATATATCTAGGTTGTATGCTTGTTAAAGTAATCCTCTAGGTTTATTCCGCCTTTATCAAGCATACTGGAATATCCGGGTCTTTCTTGGACCGGATAATCCGGCTTCTCGAAAAAGTTTTAAATCGCCGATTCACCCCCCCCCCCCCCCTCTAGGCGACGTCTATCTGTTCAACATGTTTTAGAAATCAGATCCACCTCCAACTAGGCTCCTTTTGTGTTTTTATCAACTTCTAAATAATTTCTATACATCAAAGTGTAAACAAGAACATTGCATACTTCTGTAGCTGTTTATAGGTTAGTCAAATAAATACACTAAAATGATATAATAATGCCACAAAAACATGTAGCATTGGTATAAAATAAGCATTACACATCAAAAGTTATAGATACATTTATAATGTATCACCGATCCACGCAGTTCGGGTCCGTGTTCACGTACATCGACCTGGACCGTGAACTTCCCACACCGGTCCAAGAGATGTTGTAGACGGACACAACCTCGATTTTGCACGTGTACTCAAGAAATGGGATCACCTATGAGCCGTGAAACCAAATTTTGTGCACACAGATCTAGACAACTTATATTTGAATAAAACCTTAATTTGTGAAAGAAAAAAATTATAGTTGCCTATTCACCTCTCCCCCTCAAGGCAACCTCTAGCCAACCTACTGGATCCTTTCAGCCTTTAAGATGGTGCTGCCAAAGAGTTTAAATGGAGATAGTAAATATTTAGTGCGCATATATCATCACGAAATTAGAGTATATAATCCTGAGTTGGCTACATTTTATTGCATTTAATAGTTACTTAATGCACTAAGATTTTGCCATTACTAGCTGCTCATTTAAAGTCATTTATTATGAATTCATAGCCATGATATAAAATTTTGTTTTGTAGTTATTTAATGCACCAAAAATATCGATATAAATAGGAAATAATTGGTGAATATAATTATGAATTAGTTTCAATATATAAGAAGATTTAGGTTACATGGGTTCTACCTATATATATTGAACATGACAAAAGAAATCAACATTCATCTCTCTAGCTAGGCTCCTCCTAAACAACAATCAACAATGGTGCTTCGTCCCCTCTCCACCTCTACATGTTTCATCATATTTCTCATCGTTTATTCTGCCTCCCTCGCTACCTCCGACTACGATTGTAGCGGGTCCTTGGGCAAGGTTACAATATTTTGCAAGGCAGAGCTAGAAAGGGTTCTCTCTACAGGAGACAAAAGCCTTATTGCGAATGACTGTTGCTTACAACTTGTTTGTATCAATGAAGCCACATGTGCCCCCCTGGTTCACTGGATATGTTTGGATAAGACTCATGAATGTCTACGGCCGCCTTCGATGCCATAGATGTCTATAGTATCACCTAGGAGACATGTACCTCCTCTACATGTAGTAGGAGGATGACAGACTAAATAATCAATATATGCATGTGCATGCTTGCATTTTTGTAATGCATTTCTTCACTTATCTATATAACCAACCAGTGCATCACAAACTATTTATGACAATAAAAAAAATTAACTTTCTGTAATGTCAAAATTGACTTTCCATGCATAATAATCGTATATACTTTGATAAACCTTGGTGACTTGGTTCACATGTCTTCACATATTCTGTTATTCAAAATATGGTTTTGTATAAATTACTCATTCACTACAGGACATTCGTTAATTTACCACCAATTTCTATCAACATGTATTTGTGGTTGATCACGACTTGTTATGACGCTTTCGGTATTTCCCATCACAAATCCATGAGTGTCGGGGGGCTGCCCCCCGGGTAGGGGCAGATCCCGGTAAATTATAATGGATAACAACAGTGCTTGACCTTTGGCGACAGCAAAGGGCACCCCTTGGTGTGCCGAAAGGGAAGCTGGTCACTTGGACGCAGGGAAAGGCCAAGGGGCCCCGTGGCAGCCGTAAGGGTCATGCCTTGCGGCTATAAATAGACATCCCCGACCCTCGCATTGGTAGTACGGGCAAGAGCGGATGGTTCCTCTAAGAACTAGCTTCTCGAAGATGTCTTTGCTGGTAGACTAAGACATCTTCGGGAGGCTAGACCTAGAGTTGCTCATCCTGAGATAGGTTCGGACATCTTCGGAAAGGATCCCGGACCTGGGACACCGAGAAGGTTCCCGGGTGATGGTGTACTCGGCTTTACCGGATAGGTATCCCGGGTAAGCACTAACCGGAATGTACGTGTTGATCTTGATCTTATGCAGAAGAGGCTCCCAGTGGCAAGAGAGGAGGTAGCCGGCGAGAGAGCTCCCGGTAGGCCGTCAACGGTCTGGAGCACGCTTTCCCGTATATCGCGGGGGGGAGTACCATTCCGCCTGACACGGAAGCATGGTCACCTCCCGCCTGACACGGAAGTTTGGTCACCTCCCGCCTGACACGGAAGCGCGTCAGCCGGTACGACAAGACCTGTCATGCCTAGCCCGGCAATCCGGAAAAGGCTATCCGGGATGGGCAAAGACATGTCTTGTCTCTGACAAGGGGACAATGATGATGCAGGACGGCGCCTGCCGTCCTTAGCGAGATGATGACGCAGGGGCTACACCGGATAGTTCGGCGACTAGGTCGCACTAGCCGGTGACGACATCCCGGCTAGACCTGTCCGGTGGGGCCGAGGCATTTTAGGGTTTCCGGCCCTCCCGTCCGGAACTCTATAAAAGGCGCCATAACTGCTCCTGAGAAGGAGAGACCAACCTGAGAGCCAAAACTATAGTTGCATTTACTCTTAGAGCAGTTACTCCTCTTCACCTTGAGTTCATCTAGTTCCTAGTACTTCTACCTTTGATAGATCTTGTAGCAAGTTGTAGTTCTTGTACCATCAATATATAGAGAAGAAAGGCAGGAGTAGGGGTGTTACCTCCTCACGAGGGCCCTGAACCTGGGTATATCGTGGGTGTGCTTGGTGCCTTCGTGCATTCGTTTGTATTTGTTAGATCTTCCCCGTTGCACTTCGTTCCTGTTTCGTGTTCTTGGGAGATCTCGGTTTTACCGGGATCCTCCCCGTGTGAGTTCTTCAACTCGCTATCCCTCCCCGGATCCACCAACGTCCATCGGCCCCACAAATTAGCCATCCTATGGCATCTGCCGTGACACCACCACGACAGTTGGCGCCCACCGTGGGGCGGACAGAGGCGTTGGCTGGTGTACACGTCCGGACGGGCTCCCCGGTACGTTTCGACGTTCGGGTTCTCTCTGGCCTAGTCGTAAGACTTGGGGAGATGGACTTCGTCGCCGACAACGCAGGTTGCTTCCGGAACAAACCGTTCCCGGGGAATGGATGTCTTATCGACTTCGGTGGTTTCACCACCTATGTGGCCACCGAGGTTGCCGGTAGCTACCCGGACCTAGTCCTGGAGGCTGAGGACCCTCCCATGCTCTGCGCAGCTCGGGGTCTACGCGCTGACCGCTCCCCGAGTTCCGTCGCAGTGATGATGGTCGGAACCACCGAGGAGGAATACCAGGATGCTGATGGCGATACCGACGGCGTCCCTCGTTTGGCCAAACCCCTGCAGGAAAGACCTGCGGCCCGAGATGGTGATCCGCAGCCGTCCCAACCGCGACGCCGTCCGGATCCCCTCTCGGGTTTGGTAGCCAAATTAGCTGTACCCGTGGTTACCGGAGCGGATACTCAGGCCACTTCGGCTGAGTTGGAGGAGCAGCGGAAGTTGCTTCTAGCTGAGGCAAAGGAAATCGCCGAGCTCCGTCGCGAGCTCAGCGTTAGCCTCCGGGAGTACAATGCTGCTCACGGATTCACTAAGATAGACTCCCGGGAGAAGCGCATGGCAGATCTGCGCAAGAAGGGAAGAATGGTGAATGAGGAGCTGGCTGGTGGAGCCACCACTAGCAACACCGGAAGTCGGATTTCTGCGGGGAAGCCAGTGTACAAATCACCGGCAAAAACCCTTAGGGCCGCCGAAGCCGCCATGGCAGAGTTGGTGGGGTTATCCGGTGAAGCCTTGCGCAAGCAACAGGAAAGGGTCAACGAGCTGGTGGTTGAGGCCAACCGGCAGAACCAGGCCTTCAAGAAGAAGAACCCCGGAGCAGGGTCACAGGTGCATTCAGCCAGACCCAATAGCCGGATGTCGGATGGGGAGGCCTCTTCCCCACATCCGAGCAGAAGCAAGAGCAAGAGCAAGAGCCGGAGCCGGAGTAGAGGCTCCGGGAGGAACGAGCAACTACAGACCTATGACCCGGCATTTGCCGGTATCCAGCAGGTGGGGCAAGCCGGACAGCATAACCCGGGACAGGCGGGAAGTACCCGTGGAGATGGTAACCTGGGTGTGGGAAACAATAACCCGGTTGGCCGTGGTGATCCACCCCGGAATCCTCCCCATGTACAGGGAAACCCGCAGAGGGACATCATCTCCGCCCCCCGTCAAGCCGAGATCCCCGTGCAGGATAGGCTCAACGATGGCAACTCGGGGATGCAGCAGCTCGAGTATCAGCCCGACGAGAACCCCTTGGGATCTCGGATAGGAACAAGACAACTGAACCCAGCAGATGCAAGATTCCGGCTGGACCGGATTCACCAGTCCGAGATGGTGGAAGAGCAAGGACCTCCGTGACCTGCTTGCTTTGGACCTCGGATCATGCGGGAACCTCCTGTTCGGAACTTTCAGCTCAACAGGGGTGCCAAGACCTATGACGGCAGCAAGAAGCCGGAGGACTGGCTGACCGACTATGTAACTGCAGTAAGCATAGCCGGTGGAAACAGACGATGGGCGGTACGTTATATACCGCAGATGTTGGAAGGACCTGCCCGGATCTGGTTGAACAATCTGAGAACTGGCAGTATAGACTGTTGGTTGGACTTTGAAGAAGCATTCATCAGCAACTTCACCAGCACGTACAAGAGACCCAACAGACCTCAGCAGCTCGCAATCTGTAGGCAAAGGAGCAATGAGACTGACCGGGAGTACCTTACCCGGTGGAGCAATGTCGTCAACTCTTGCGAAGGAGTGGTGGAGGCGCAGGCCATCTCCTGGTTTGCGCAAGGATGCCGGCATGGCTCTATGCTATGGCAGAAACTGCAGAGAAAGATGCCAACGACTTTGGCGGAAACCATGCGCATCGTCGATACCTATACGCTTGGAGATCCCATGCAACCCCTGGTGGATGTCGGAGACTCCAACAGGAGGAATGCGGGACCTCAGCGCTCAGGACCGAGAAGGAGCCATGATCGCCAAGAGTTCGGCCACAAGAGGAATCAGCCGGAATACCACCATGCCGCGCAGCATGTCGCAGCAGTAACCCGGGAGCAGGAGATAGCCCCCCGGGAGCAGGAGGACGTCGGCAACAACCAGCGTCAAAAGACAAGTGGCCCAGCTTGGGGTCAAAGTCAGGAGGTGCAGAAGACCTGGGTGGAGCAGAAGAAGCCCCTGACGTATGAGGAGATGTTGAATAAGCCATGCTGCTACCACACTCTGGAGGCCAACAAGCCCGCAAACCACTCTACTCGGCAGTGCAGCTGGTATCAGCGCACGTTGCAGGAGGGCAGCTCGGGCGGTATTCGGCCAAGTGCTCCGGCATCTCGGCCCAATATTCCGAGACCCCCTCCTCCGACATCGGGGGCCAACAATGTCCGACTTCCCCCTCCTCCGAGAGGACCCCCACCTCGCCCAGTGAATATGGTGCACACCCGGAACGACAACGGCAACCAAGGCGGACAGCAGCAGGGTAACTACCGGGAGGCACACCATAGCTATGTGGTCTTCGTGACTGAGCCGACGGACCGGAAGAGTGTGTGGCAGCGTGCTCTGGAGGTGAACGCTGTGATCCCGGCAGTGCCCAAATTCTTGCACCGGTCCGAGATGGAGATCACCTGGAGCCGGAAGGATCACCCCCGGGTTATGCCCAAGCCGGGAGCGTATGCTTTGGTGGTGGACCCGACCTTTATCGGACCCAACCTCAACGTCCGCTTCAGCCGGGTTCTGATTGACAATGGCAGTGCCATTAACATCATGTACAAGGACACGATGCTGAAGCTGGGAGTATCCATGAACACCCTGCTGCCCACGGAGACAACCTTCCATGGCATTGTGCCCGGGGTCTCTTGCTCACCCATGGGAAAAATCTGGGTTGAGGTGCTATTCGGAACTCGGGAGAACTGTCGAACCGAGAGCTTGGAGTTCGAGGTCGTGGACCTCGAGAGCCCGTATCATGCACTGATCGGCAGACCGGCCCTCGCCAAGTTCATGATCTCAACACACATGGGCTACCTCAAGATGAAGATGCCGGGACCTAACGGCATAATCACCATCTCGGGAGACCACAAGCGCTCCATGGAGTGTGCTTCGGCGGGGTCGTGCTTAGCTGAGTCCCTGGTGATAGCAGAAGAGAAGACGAGGATCTAGCAGGTGGTGGCGATGGCTAAGACCTCACAACTCGGAATGCCCGGGATGCTGAACCCGGAACAGGGTGCATCATTTCAGCCCCCCAAGGAGACCAAGAAGGTGTCCGTAGACCCCAGCAACCCGGAGCGCCAAGTTATCATTGGCAGCAACCTGGACAGCAAATAGGAAGGCGAGCTCGTCGACTTCTTCCGTGAGAATCGGGATGCCTTTGCGTGGTCGAGTGACGATCTGCAAGGCGTCCCGAGGGAGTTGGCTGAGCACTCTCTGTTTGTTCGACCGGATGCGAAGCCGGTGAAGCAACCAACTAGGCGCCTCTCGGATGAAAGAAGAGCTGCGGTCATGGAGCACCTGGCTATACTGCTGGCTGCCGGATTCATCATGGAGGTGCTACACCCGGATTGGATTTCGAATCCGGTCCTGGTGGAAAAGAAGAAAGAGGATCCCCTCCTGCTTAAGGTGTGGCGCATGTGCATCGACTTCACCAACCTCAACAAGGCATGCCCGAAAGACCCCTTTCCGCTGCCCCGGATAGATCAAGTGATAGACTCCACTGCCGGGAGTGAGCTTTTAACTTTTCTAGATGCTTATTCTGGTTTCCACCAGATACCTTTGAATCCGGATGATCAATTAAAAACCGCTTTTATTACCCCTTACGGGGCTTATTGCTATCGTGTTATGACTTTCGGATTGAGAAATGCTGGTGCTACCTACCAAAGGTGCATGCAGAAATGCTTGCATGACCAAATAGGCCGGAATATCGAGGTCTATGTCGATGACATAGTCATAAAAACAAAAGAAAAGGCCTCACTAATAGATGATCTGAGGGAAACATTCAAGAACCTAAGAAGATTCCGGATGAGGTTGAACCCGGATAAATGCACATTTGGTGTTCCGGCAGGAAAGCTACTCGGTTTCCTCATCTCAAGCCGGGGAATCGAGGTCAACCCAGGTAAAATTCGTGCTATAGAGAGCATGAAGTTGCCTGTACGTCTCAAGGATGTGCAGAAGTTTACCGGGTGTCTGGCGTCCCTAAGTCGGTTTGTGAGCCGACTTGGGGAGAAGGCCTTACCTCTGTACCAACTGATGAAGAAGAGCAAAACATTTATTTGGACCCCGCAGGCGGATGCGGCGTTCAACGATTTGAAGAGAATGCTCTCAACAGCACCGGTATTGGCATCCCCATTGCCCAAGGAACCTATGTTGTTGTATATTGCAGCAACCAACCGGGTAGTCAGTGTCGCAATGGTGGTAGAAAGGGAAGAAGGGGGCAAGCTGATACAGAGACCGGTGTATTACCTCAGTGAGGTGATCTCGGAATCCAAGCAGAACTACCCGCACTACCAGAAGATGGCATATGGGGTGTACATGGCAGTGACCAAGCTCAAGCACTATTTTCAGGAACACCCGATCACAGTGGTGTGCGAAGCTCCTCTCGCCGAGATCATCGGTTGCAAGGATGCTAGCGGCCGGGTAGCCAAATGGGCCATCCAGTTGTCTTCGTACGCTCCGGCATACGAGAGACGAGATGCCATCAAGTCGCAGGCGCTGCCGGACTTTTTGGTAGACTGGGCCGAGATGCAGTATGAACCTCTGATACCGGATTACAATTTCTGGAGGATGCATTTCGATGGCTCAAAAGCTAAGATCGGATTGGGTGCCGGAGTGGTTCTCACCTCCCCGAAGCAAGATGTACTGAAGTATGTGCTGCAGATCCATTTTCGGGCATCCAATAATATCGCGGAGTATGAGGCTTTGGTTCACGGATTAAATGTCGCCAAGGAAATCGGTATCCGCCGGATAGAGTGTTTCGGTGACTCCGACCTCGTGGTGCAACAGGTGTCGGGGAATTGGGATGCCCTTGATGCAAACATGGCCTTGTACAGATTTCATGTACAGAAAATTTCCGGATTTTTTGAAGGATGCGAGTTCAAGCACATACCCAGAGGAGAAAACGAAGCAGCAGATGTCTTGTCCAAACTAGGGTCATCCCGGGATGCCATCCCACCCGGAATAGCCCTGGAACATTTGAGGAAGCCGTCTATACAACCATCACCCGAATCGGATTCTATCTTCATCCCCAAGGAACCTGGTTCAGAAGCAGTACCCATGGAAGTAGATGTCGGGAGCATAACATCGAACCCGGGGACTGCCTCCCGGTGCTCAGAGAGGCAAAGACAGATGATGATAGAGGTGATGTCGGCAGAACCAATGGACATAGACGCTCCAGCGTTCCCGGTGCGACCTGTCCCGGATTGGGCACAGCCCATTATGGTGTACATCTTGGAAGGAACCCTCCCGGAGAATGAAGTGGAAGCCCGTCAGATAATGCGAAGATCAAAGGCATACACTGTCATTAACCAAGAGCTGTACAAGAGAAGTGTCACCGAGGTGCTCCAGAGATGCGTGGAACCGGCAGAAGGGCAAGAGATGCTCCTGGAAATACACCAGGGAGAGTGTGGACACCATGCATCATCCCGGGCCCTAGTGGCAAAAGTGTTCCGGCATGGGTTCTACTGGCCCACTGCGTTGCAGCAAGCAGAAGATATTGTCCGGAAGTGTGGAGGATGCCAAAGATTTGCTCACCGGATACACATGCCGGCGTCAGCACTGAAAACAATCCCCATCACTTGGCCATTTGCAGTATGGTGTTTGGACATGGTCGGGCAATTCAAACCGGCAAAGGGCAACATGACACATATACTGGTAATGGTGGACAAATTTACCAAATGGATAGAGGTCAAGCCAATCCGGAAGTGCGATGGACACACCGCTGTGCAATTCCTGAAAGACATCATCTTGAGATACGGATACTCACACAGCATTATCACAGATAATGGAACAAACTTTGTTGTGGGGGAATTCGCTCGATTTTGTGCTGAGAAGGGAATCCGGCTAGATGTAGCATCAGTCGCACATCCGGAAGCAAATGGGCAAGTCGAAAGGGCTAACGCCTTAGTCTTGGCTGGTATCAAAGCTCGCTTGATCGAACCATTGTTGAGAACTCCGGGATGCTGGATAGAGGAGTTGCCGGCGGTGTTATGGGGTCTCCGGACTACACCGAATAGATCTACCGGATACACCCCATTCTTCATGGTATATGGAGCTGAGGCAGTTCTCCCAACCGACATACAGTATGATTCTCCGAGAGTAACAATGTTCACCGAGACCGAGGCAAAGGAGGCCCGAGAAGATGATGTGGATTTACTCGAAGAGGCAAGAGAATTGGCACTATCTCGGTCGGCAATTTATAAACAGAACCTCCGTCCCTATCATAGCCGGAAAGTACACCCGAGGGTGTTCCGGGAGGGAGATCTGGTGCTGAGGCTCATCCAACGCACGGCCGGAATGCATAAGTTGTCACCTCCATGGGAGGGACCTTTTGTGATAAGCAGGGCATTGCACAATGATTCTTATTACCTTGTAGACGCACAGGAGGCTAGGAAAGGTGTAATGGACAAGTCCGGTGAGGAAACCAAGCGTCCATGGAATGTAGCTCTACTTCGCCCCTTTTACACGTAAAGGGCTCAGGGTATGTTATATCTCAAATCTCAAATATCAATGAAAGTAAGGCACCCCGGGAGGAACCCGGGGACTGCCTAGTTACGTGCATATTTTGTTACTTTTTTGTCAAGTTTAGTTACTGTTTTTCTGCCGGCATCCCGGGAAGGAACCCAGGGACTGCCGGATAGCTGTCTTGTGTTTTATTGTGTGCATGCCGGGAAAGTTCCGAATCCAATTCTCAAATTCAAAGTAATGTATGTCATGTAAAATCATCTTGTGACTCGACTGACGAACGCCGAAATGGTAGTCAAGAGCAAAGAGAGGGAAGGTGGGGAACACGAAAATGGTCTCGGGGACTTGGAACAGGAACTTATCCGGCATGCTTATTTTTACTAACTTAGTTGTTTTTTATGTCGGGAATTCGGTTAGTAGGAACTCGGATTGTTTTAAGTAATGTATGCCGTATGTGGAGTTTTGTGACTCGACTGTCGAACGCCGAAATGGTAGACAAGAGCAGAAATTACCTAAGTACGGTAAACATGAAAGGCAATGCGGGAACTAAAAGCTGAGTACATTGGCATAATTTGTTCGAATAAATAGTTCGCGGTGAAGCAGAAATAATTTAAGTGTACGATACATATTGCATCCGGCATCCCGGGGATTTAACGAATTTGCTACTAAGTGTTTTTAAGCAGTGGGGGAAGTAGGCTTCTCGACGGCGACTTCCGGAGCGACGACCTCGGGAGCGACGACCTCGGGAGCGCCGACCTCGGGAGCAAGAGTAGCTTCACCTTCAGCATCGGCAGCACCACTCGGGACGTCGGGATGCACCTCGGTCTCGGTGGCCTCGGGTATCGGCGAAGATGTTGCATCCCGGGAAACCACCTTCTCGGACGCAGCACCAGAAGCAGCGTCATCTCCCTCCAGGATTTCTTCTTCCCCATCGCCGGAAGCGGCATCATCTTCTTCGGAGTCCTCGTTATCTGACTCAGACTCTGAAGGAACGGTGCTGGCGGTGAAGGAACGGATGCTGGCCCACTTTGCAATGCGGTGCGCCACCTCTCGCCGCTGCTGGATCTTTGCCGGATCTTTAACCCAAGGCGACACCGTCCGCAGGCGCAGGATCGCTGCCAGATCAAGACCCTCGTACCAGCTGAGTACTTGGGTCAAGACTTGATCCGCACCAGCTCTAGCACCGGAGCGCTTCCAAGCGTGAATGCGGCTACCGGCACCCAGAAGTGCGCGCGAGAGCTCCGGGATCGAGAGCTTCCCGCGGAGGCTCGGCCACAAGGCGCCATGGACGTGGATCGCCGCGCTGAGGAGCTCCGTCCCGATAGCCCGGAGAGGTACTATCCGGGCCTTCAGGGCAGTGAGGTGATCCTCAATGTCCCAGGCGTCCGAGATGGGACCCTTCCCGGCACGCTTCTCTCGAGCGGCGGCAACAGCCTTGGCGGCGGCTTCGCGGGAGTGCTCGAACTCTCCTTTAAAAAGAAGAGCTGTCAAAACGACTAAGTCACAAGAAGAGGAACAACAAATAAAGGAAATAACAGGAGAGGAGGGTTGTCGGATTACTCACTGTTGAGATCCCGGTTCAGCACGGTGAGCTCGGCGAGCCAAGTGTCAGAACGCGACCGAAGAAGACCCAACTCGGCCTCGGCGTTATCCGCGCGTGACACTGACTGGTCCATGGTCTCCTTCTGCTTCTTGCTCGCCTCGATGAAGCCCTTCTTCATCTCCGACATGGTAGCCTGGGCCTTGCCGAGCTCGCCGTTGAGGCGCGCAATCTCGGCTTGCGCGGTACCAAGGGCAGCCTTCTGGTCCACCGAGATCTGGCGCGCGGCATCCCGTTCTTCCCGGAAGCGCTCCTCGGACTTCTTCGACTGACCGAGTTCAGCGAGAACACGGTTGAAGATGTTGCGGCGTTGTTGGCTGCACTCCTGATAGCAAGACAAAGAAGGCAAAGTCAGTATGGAAAAAGAAGTAAAGAACCCGGTTGGGAGGGTCTCGGGGACTCGGTATTCGTGTCCTAATTTTTCTCTAAGATTGGAACCTAGTGATCTGCTATTCGGTGGAATCTAGAGCACTGAGCACCAATCTCGGGGACTAGTGGTGGTGGAAGGAACAAGTGTGTTTTGGATAAAAGAAGAAAAATTTACCTCGCTTATTCGGGTGACGTCCAACGCGGCAACCTGGAGAGCATGCAGAGCTTGAGTGCTGCGGCTCGGACCTGCAGCGTGCAAGTCCCCTGCAGTCTCGGAAGCATCGGCGGCAAGCCAGGCCTTGTTGAAGTCATCAACAACCCGGATGCCGGAGCTGCCGGCAACGCAGGTGGCAGCGGTGTCCCGAGATCCTGAAGATGCAAAGGAGCTGACCGTTGCTCGCAACATCCGCAAGGCGGCAGTAGGGATCTCGGCAGGAGGTGGGGGTAACGGTGAGAACTTACCCGGGCGCGGCACCAACTCCTGGGAAGAAGATGTCGGAGCAGCTGCGGGCGGAGCAGAAGATGTTTTCTGCCAAGAAGTCTTGCCGCGAGACTTGGGAATTTGTTCTGCAGGCCCGGAGGAGGCGGTAGGCCGTTTCTCCGAGATGGCCTTGGGCGCGGCTGGCCGAGAGGCCCCACTCGCCGCAGGTTGCCAGCGAGGGCTAGCGATCTCTGCCTCCAGTCCGGGAACCCGGCGCGGGCTATCCGGAAGAACAATCTCTCCCGGGGTGGTCGTGGCCTGCAGCGCGATCTCGTCGATCACCGGAGGTGCATCCGAGGTCGCGACGCTTGCCGGTGCGACACCGGAGGCGGTGGATTCATTTCCTCGAGCGGAAGGGCGAAGAGGTGAAGGAGAGGCCCGAACCGGACTAGGAGTCCGAGTTCCCGGAGGAGGAGGAACAGTAGGTGTCGGGAGCTCGAGCACGTCACTGAAAGAAAATGTCTTAGTAAAAGTTAGGGAGAGAGCGAAGTCGAATAACATGAGGCAAGAAAGACGTACCCGGAGTCCACAAGGGGAGGACCCCTCTGCCGGCGTCGAGGAGGCTTCTCGGTCGTCTTCTTGCTCGGTTTACCCTTCTTGGGGGGGTTGCCGGAGGCTTCAGCTCCATCGGTGTCGGAAGCCGCGCGCTTCCGGCTCTCGGCACGTTTGGTCCCGGCTGACGGTTTCGGAACCACGGCTGAGGCCCAATTCAGAGGGAGAGCGTCAATAACGTCAAGGATCTCGCAGTCAATCTCATCGTCATCCGAGGAAATGGAAACTGTCTCTGGGGTTGAAGGATTACCCGGGGCCTTAACGAAAGGGATGGCGAGATGGTCCTCGCCGTCGAGATCCTCTCTCGGCATCACGTCCGGTTTCGGGATATCCGGGGCGTAGTTCCCGTTGACGTGGATGGCGTCTTCTTCGTGCTGACGCTCGAACAGCTGCGCAAACAAGTTAGGTCGTGTCGGTGTCCAGGTGAGCGCATGTACGAAGGCGTAGGCGTGAAAGACTGATATAAGCACCTGGTCAACCGGTCGTTTCCGGGATCCCCCTATGACCCCCCATTCATAATCCTCCGTCATCTCCGTCCGAGCAATAGCTCGGGCACGACGGACGATCGCCGCGTGGCTTAGCCTATGGATACTGGTCCTGGTGGGGTCGAAGTTCCCGGACATGTGGCACATCTTGTGCACTCGGTGTTGAAGGGGGCAGACCCGGCGAACAATAAAGCAGCGCAAGAGGTCATCCCCGGTCATATCCTGGGTGAGCACCTGCAGAACATCGTGCATGTATCCGATCTCCTCGCTGTCGGGAAGATGCTTCCAGCGACCGAATTCGCGTGGAGGACCCATGATGAATTCCGGCAGATTAATGAAGTCCGGGTTCGAGGATCCCGGGCCATCTTCCAAGGACTCCCGGTTCTTCACATAGAAGAAGCTGCGCTGCCATTTCCGGCAAGACTCTAATCCCTTGACGATGGGGAATCCGGAGTCCGCGCGAGGGATGACGGTGGCCGCTCCGCAGTCGACCAAGTCTTTTACCTTCTGATCCGGGTTGGGGATGGCTTGTCGGCGGAGGATAAAATACTTGGCCCAGAGATCCACAAAGGGCCATATGCCAAGGTACGCCTCCGCGTAAGTGATGAAGACAGAAAGCATCATGATGGCGTTGGCGGGAAGGTGGTGAGGTTGCACGTTGTACGTGTCGAGGAAGTCGCGGAAGAAGGGGCTAGCCGGAAGCCCAAACCCGCGCTCAAAATGCGATAGGAATACCACATATTCCCCGGGTTGGGGTTCCGGCGCAACCTCCTCTCCCGGTAGACGGCTCTCGACTTCCGGAGGAATCCGGTGAGTCCGATACAGCCAATCAAGATCCGACTGCTTTGTCTCGGATCCGTCCCAACACCCCCGGGCACGTTCTTCACCCATCTCGGAGAAGTACGCGGGAGTATTCGGGCTATTCTGCAGATGCAGCGGCGGTTAGTCGGAATTAGTCTATCCGAAATGAGGATGTCGGGGCATAAACTGCTGAAAACTACCGGGTTCATGGGAAGCAAGATCTACCGTGGGTCAAATAATCAAAACTAAACGGAGGGAAAAAGACTCGCGCTAGACTGAAACAAGGCACAAATGCGAGTGACGAGTATGCGTCCTAATGCCACGGTGATTCTTCGCCGTGCGCTTCGGGCACGCCGCTCGAATGTGGTCACCGGCGGCGGCGCAACCGTGCCCGTGCTAGGGCACGGCCGGAGTCCGGCAGTTATTCTACCGAAGAAATGCATCGGAGTGGAGAGGAAAAACTCACCGGCGAAGGAGGTCGACGGCGTGCGAGAAGGACGACGGGGCGCGAGCTCCGGCGAGACGGCGTACGGGCAACGAGCGCAGCGGCGGCAGTAAGCTCGAGACGGTGGAGAAGAGGAAGTGCGAAGGAGAAGAAGTGAGGGAGACCGTTCCGGTCCCCTATTTATGGGGGGGATTCCGGAGCGGTTCCCGTTTTTCCCGCCCACGATCTCCACGATCGTGGGTGGGATCTATTTTGTGCCGCGGGCCACGTGGCGTTACTCGGAGCGCTCGATCCGGCCACACCGAGGGCCACAAGGCCCCAACGGTTCGTTTCCGGATCAGATGCGGCTCCATGGCGCGAGAACCCAAGCGACACCGTGCGTACGCAGAAGCACTCGAGTGCGCCTCTGCGCAGACGGGACGTCGGGTGGGCCCAGAATCGCTATCTCGGATTCATCGGGAAATCAACGGTCGAGATTTGCTGAGATGGTGCTACTCGGTCGCAGGCTTCGCCTCCCGATTGAGACCATCTCGGTGAGAGGATCTCGGAAAGAACTAATCTAGGCATGGAATAAAAGATTGATGTCATGTCTTCTCGGAAGAAAGTTTGTTATTAAAGCTGATCCCGCACATCATCCGGGGTCGCTGTGCCGCACCAGCTTCGGGGACTAGTGTCGGGGGGCTGCCCCCCGGGTAGGGGCAGATCCCGGTAAATTATAATGGATAACAACAGTGCTTGACCTTTGGCGACAGCAAAGGGCACCCCTTGGTGTGCCGAAAGGGCAGCTGGTCACTTGGACGCAGGGAAAGGCCAAGGGGCCCCGTGGCAGCCGTAAGGGTCATGCCTTGCGGCTATAAATAGACATCCCCGACCCTCGCATTGGTAGTACGGGCAAGAGCGGATGGTTCCTCTAAGAACTAGCTTCTCGAAGATGTCTTTGCTGGTAGACTAAGACATCTTCGGGAGGCTAGGCCTAGAGTTGCTCATCCTGAGATAAGTTCGGACATCTTCGGAAAGGATCCCGGACCTGGGACACCGAGAAGGTTCCCGGGTGATGGTGTACTCGGCTTTACCGGATAGGTATCCCGGGTAAGCACTAACCGGAATGTACGTGTTGATCTTGATCTTATGCAGAAGAGGCTCCCAGTGGCAAGAGAGGAGGTAACCGGCGAGAGAGCTCCCGGTAGGCCGTCAACGGTCTGGAGCACGCTTTCCCGTATATCGCGGGGGGAGTACCATTCCGCCTGACACGGAAGCATGGTCACCTCCCGCCTGACACGGAAGTTTGGTCACCTCCCGCCTGACACGGAAGCGCGTCAGCCGGTACGACAAGACCTGTCATGCCTAGCCCGTCCAGCCACAAGAAACTTAGAGGGAAAGGCACCTAAATGGCATGATCTATGGGCCTTCCCTCATAGGCTACTTGGCGGGCTAAACAACACTAGTTCAGACGCAAACCGTCATAGGCAACTGGGTTTTGATAGTCGACACACATGTACGCTACCCATTTTGGGCCCGTGCTCACGTACACCTCGCTATCAGACCTGGACCCACATTTCCCACATTGGTCCAAGAGATGTTTTAGACGGGGCCACATGTCAGGACAAGACAAACTCTGTTCCGCATGTGTACTAGAATAGTAAAAAAATGGACCACATGTGAGCCGTGGAACAAATAAATTCTGCACATATATCAAGATATTTTTAATTTGAGCAAAGCCTTAAATGTTTTTAGAAAAATTGTAGTTGCCTATTCACCCAACCCCCTCTACCTAACCCACTTGATGAACAATTAAAAGTTGAGCCTCGGGTAGGTTTGGTTAGAGATATCACCACTGGAAATCTTGAAGAAGGTCATATAGTATTTTGTAAGGATGCTTCAAATCTTGTCAAATGAAAGAAAAATGCTACGAACATTAGTACCTCGGTTATTTATGTTAAGTCAGGGACGGATCCAGGGGCTAGCAGGGGTCAGACCCCCCCCCCCCCCCCCCAACCTTTCACCCCCCTCAAGAAATTACAGCGGCGATGACTTTTACTCTTTATTTTCCATCATATGCTTAAACTAACATAATTCCTATACTAGACCTTTGGATGCGCTACTATTAATCCACTGGATAGACCCAAGTTCAAGCCCCAGCATCTCCATTTTCTCTTTCTATGATTTTTTTTTTAATTTTTGCAAATTGTGACTATATTTATATCTTTTATTCTATAGCTTAATATGAAATATGTTATATATGAATTTTGATCAGAAAAATATAATGAATTTTAACTTTTCCAGCCAATTAATCCATGTTCGAATCTAGCCAAGTGTTGAAAATTGGGGATTCGTATATTTAAATTAGTGAAAATAATAGCTACCTTCTGGCTAAGTATGACAATTTGCTAGCCAATTTGAATGTTTGTGATAATATATATACATGTTAGCTTATAGCCAAACATTTGTTTGATACTGAATATTAGTTTAGACTCAAATATCTTATTCTAGTATACTTAACCTAGGAGTGCCATCGTTGTCGCCTGCCGACCGCCTCCCGTAGACATCGGCTAGCTTCGAGGTTTTCATGGCTCCCCCCCCCCCCCCCCCCCCCCTAAGTCTAAATCCTGGCTCCGCTATTATGATTTATGTGATATTGGTGATAGTTCTAGTGATACCCCTTTTGCACTCTATCAAGAAAATAAGCACGAGATTGGTCCTTGTGAGATCGAAGATATTTATGTGGTTATTCATCTTGCTAATAGAGAGAATGTCTCTTTAGTAGGTACTGTTAGAGTTGCTAAAGTTTTTTGTGGTAAGACAACATATCTGCTGATTTTATTGTACTTTGTTCAAATGCAGATAAATCTTGTCCCAATATATTTGATAGACATTTGTTGAATACATGTGGTGTTGTTATAGATTGTAAGAAATAAATGATATATGTAAATTTAATGATGAACCTTACGAGTAATTTTTCGAAGTTTACTAGACAACTTCATGAAAAGGAATTACATAATGACGATTTTAATATTGAAATAGTTGCTTCTATTGTTGTGCTTCCTCGCTCTCCATCCTGGATGTAGGACATTTCATCCAGGATGGGATACATATGGTAAGGTTCCGCTAACATGCATGTATGATGTATCCTTGTGAGGAAATCCCTACCGGCGCAATTATTCTGAGGTTCCTCCAGAACAAGATGCACAACCCTGACCCAGAAACTGGCAAAACTGCTGAGCAAGGCCCAGCAGGTACAATATCTTCCTTTCTTGTATCCTTTGTTGTAGACTGGACATCATGACTCGTTCTTTTTTATTTTCTCTGGAAAGAGAAGAAAGAGAGCAACTTGACCTTGGACATCCTGAAGGTGGAGAACGTGGCCCTACGCGAGGCTCTGGAACTACTGAAGGTCGATTTGCTAATGCTTATTTTTTTTTACCGCATCGCTCTTTTAGATATAATAATACCCACTTACCCGTCCTGCTGGACCTACTGTGCCTCTTCATCTCAGCTGTCCATACCAAATCATAGTAGTCCTTGCAAGTGACCACTGAAAAGGTATCGTAAAACTTCCTAAGAATAAACATAGACGTAGAACCTAGAAATTCACATTTTCAACTCTATTTCGCAAGTTACATATTCATTTTCATATGTCCACTAATGTGCAATTACACATTATTGCTTGCAAGTTGCACATCTATTTTCATATTATTGCCATTAATTTGCAATTACGCACTATTGCTTTTTGTTATTCCGTTAGTTGCCATTTTGTACGAGTCAGAACTAAATAAGTTAAGAGGTAGCCCGATGTACAAACATTCAGACGATAAATAAAAGGCATCTGATTTTGATATTGAAGAGTTACTGAATCCAAACCAACAAGACTCAGCGGTTGTAGACAAAGAAAGATGTACCCTTCTAACCTCCATGGTGTCGGCCGACCCACCTGATTTGGATGAGATCGTTAGATACATTATGTCCATTAAGGATGCAAAGTGTTTGGAGTAAGTACCATTTATTATAAAAATCATTAAGTGTCAATATATTATGATGATATCGTGATGCATGTCGACTGTTTCATAGGAAATAATGGGTGCTAAGCTCAAAACCATATCCATTGGGATTGAGTCTGGCAAATTCAGGTCATTCTCACATTGGACCATCCTATTACAAGGACTGCTTCAACATGGCTGTGCGTTGGCATGCGACGATATACAATTGAGCCTCTCGTGCACAATATGGACCTAAGATTTTGTGTAAGTTGCTATATTCACATGTAATTATTACCTGAAGGGGTTACGGTGCAGAAAACAATAATTTTCTAACGAGCGAAACCCTAACTAGCCAGGATCTATCTATCTAGTACATGCGATAGCGGTGGCGGAACGGGTTACATTACCTCCATGTAGACCGATAGCGGGGATTACGCTCCCGCACAAGCGTTGACGATGAAGTCGTACGTAGCCGACCTCGAGGTCGCGGAGAACTTGCCGCGATGTCGGAGTCGATGACGTCGGGGTGTCGACGATGATCTGCGTCGACGGGCGTCGGGCGGAAGAAGGCAGAGCGCCAGCACCGGGGCTGGCGCGCCGGCAGCAGAGGGGGGTGGCGCGGCGGCTGCATGGGGCGAGACGACGTCGCCCAAGCTCCTCAATAGAGTAGCCTCCGAGCACTCGCAAACATACGGAGCCTAGCGACGACTCCCGGTCATTCAGATCCAGCTGAAATCGCAGGAGTAGATCTTATCTGGAATCCCGCAGAGCAACGGCGCTCTACGGTATGGCTTAGGTGGAGAGATTCCCTTTTCCTCAGCTCGGCGCGGCTCCGACTTGGGAACCACGAGATCGAGAGAGAAATCAGGAATTAATTGAATTTCCTATGAATTAAATCAATTAATATGCCTTGCTATATAAAGGGGGAAGGGGTGTGCCAACCCCCTTGGCTCCCCCATGTGGGACTAAAGGAAGAGAGGGGAGGGGGGTTCGGCCGAAACCCCTTGGGCCTCTCCCTCTTCTAGTCCAATTCGGACTAGGGGGGGAAGGCCCCCTTGCTTGGTGCGCCACCCCCTCATGGGCCCTCTTTGGGCCCATTTAGGTGGGAGCCCCTTTTTTCCTTTATTTAATTAATATTAAATTAATATAAAAATCCCATTAATTCATAATTAATATATTTATATATAATTCAATATCCCACGACTCCGAAACTATTTCGGAACCACCCGAACAACTTTCGGACATTCCCGGAACCATTCCATAGCTCCCCGAAACTCCTTCCGGACCACCAGAACTCTTTCCGGATCAATTTTCTCTCTCCAATAAAAACCTATAAAATTCCAGAACCTATCTCCTAGCGTCGCTAAGACCTTAAGTTTGTTACGCTACGGTTCGGGAATACTCCAGACATGGTTGAGACACTCCGCTCACCAATGATCGTCAGGGATACCTGGAAATATATAACGACCCCTGTGCATTCCACGAATATCGTCGTTGAACCATAAGTATGATATTCATTCCCTTTGTCTCTGCGATACTACCTTGTCCGAGATATGATCGTAGACACACCGATGCCTTTGCTGTATCCCGTTACCGACAAAGGTTATTAACTCGTCTGCGATATTACATCCCCATGACCTAGTCATAAGTTGCGCAGCTATATAGATGCAATATCACCGAGTGGGCCCAGAGTATCTTTCCATTACAAGAATGAACAAATCCCGCTCTTGATCCTTACGTCTTGATGCTCTTTCGGAATACCCAAGATGGACACCGTTATTGTCATGCTATATAAGACACAACGTTTGATGCTCTCAAAGCACTCCTACGAAGCAACAATAAGTACGGTCTCACGGTCTAAGGAATAAGCTATCACACTCTTATCTATTGCAAATGACAAACATCGTAATACGATCTTATTGCAATACTTTGCGTATGTCCACCACCTTATTCAACTAACAAGATGACCCCATTGTCAACCGACGTCATTGTCCTTGATCGGGAATCTCGATCAACTGTTGCCCAATGGACTAGCTCATATAGAGGCTTGCTAGGGACCTGGTTGTCTATGTATCACACGTGTATTAATAATTCCGATTAATACAGTTATAGCATAATACACAAACCTATTATAAACTTATGAGATAATGCAATAAATACTACTTATTTATTTGCCTCTAGGGCATATCTCCTTCATTACCATCATCATGTTTCAAAACCTTGTGTATTGACGCAGTCGGCATTATCAAATGGCATAAAACATCCTAGGTGGCGTGTAATGCCATACATTAAGACTTTGGCGATATTTTTTCACAGCTGGTCTGAGAAGAACAATAATATCTCCCTGTGTCATACAATAAGTTTGCTTTTCTTCTTGGTTATCATTGTTATGATCTATTTTTTTCAACGATTGCCACTAGCAGATTTTGTTGCCATATGCATTCCTAGGCGATTTCATGTTGTCATGTCTCCATTTTGGACCCGTGCGTTGAACAACTAGCAAAAGAGAGGTATGAATTGAAATTTCTAAGGTATGCAATCTACCTAAGCAAAGCACTTCAAATAGCACAACCTGGATGGAATTCAGATATAAGGCTCTGGCCACATAGTTATTCAGATGGTATTACAAGATGCCATGACAGGTGATTTATTTAAAATCATTATGATAATTTATTTATTTTAATCATGGTGGTGCTCTAGGATAATGAAAGTGCATTGATATGCAGGAACTTATCGGGTTACATAGTTTTTAGTTTGATGCTCTCATATGATGGCAAAAAGTTGGTCCATCCAGTTTGTACCGTGAGTATTCTCTATTCTATATTATTACAAATTAAACATGAAAATTTTGATGCAATTAACATATATTTTTATATAAATATATTCCTCGTGCATGATGGTTATGAGATGAGGAAAAAGTTTTTGTTATATCTGCTCAAGTATCATGCAAATGAAGTCGAAGACAACATTCTGGATGTTGTACAAGCATATCTTAAGCACGTTAATAGATACCAGATTTGATAGGAGATGGTTCAAATCATTTTTTTTTTTGTAAACATGATGTTTAAATTATATGTTTGGATTTTAGTTTGTTGGATTACAATATGTTATATTATCTATGTACATTAATATTTACATATATTCAATATTAAATTGTGTAACAAAAATACCAATTGCAACGCACGGACATTCAACTAGTGGTACTAACGTGCAATTAAACATTCATGGACATTATTTGCAAGTTGCGCGTTCATTTTAATATTATGTCCACTAATGTGTAATTACACATTGTCGCCGCTAATGTGCGATTGCACATTTATCACCACTGATGTGCAAAACACAAAAAACCCAGCCAAACCAAGAAAGAAAAGTCCCAACAAAAAAGCCAACACAAAAACAAAAAGAGCAACAAAACTGAATAAACAACACATATGTCACAACCGAGCACAAACGGGTCCAAATTATCAACTATGTGCATTAACAACAATAGAAAAACAAAAAATCCATAACAACAACAGAAAAACAAAGGGATTATTATCGTTCTGACATGCGGCGTAGAGAGATCGATGGACTACAACAACGAAGTTCACTGCCGGCCGCGAAGCACGGTCGAGCATGTCATGGTGGCTATCATGTTGCCATGCCGCACACTCTTATCGCCTCCTAGGATTTTACGACCTCCTCCACACCATGAGCCGCCCCTTCACTAGATCCCCACCAAGATGGAGGGTTGCATTGCTACTAGCACCGACGTGACATGAAATCTAGGGGAGAGCCCAAGCGTACGAATTGTGGCTGTGTGGAGATTGATCAAGATGGACTACATCACTCACATGCGGCAGGGACGAAAAACAATAGCTTGTGCTCCCGTCGATCTCCGCGGCACCGAAGTCGCTGCGGTTGACGACCTACACAACATCATTTTTCACGGTCATTACTTTCCAGGTGGTACATGACCCTTACTCTCCACAACATCATTTAGCTTGACAAAACATTGGGCTGCTAATCACGTCATAAAATGATATTTTACTTGGTACGGCGTCATCCCCCGCCTCTTCTCACACTTGTCTCTCTGTGTGGTGCTCATCTAATATAGCAGGCACAATGAACAACATGTAGAAGGCGGGTGTGTGGGTGGATGTGTTCTCGCAGGAGGATGTGGTTGGGATCTCTGGTGTCATCTATCGGATGGTGCAACACAACATCCTTGTCCAGGTGTGCCTTGATTCGTTTCTCGCCACTAAGCACCACCAACTGATTTGGCGCTTGATTTCAAAATCAAGGGATGATTGTCGGCACCTGCACCTGAGATGTGACGACGGAGCAAGGCGGTTGGACAAGGATGTGTAGTGGATCGGGTGCGGTAGAAGCGAACTAAGGAGGCGAGTGAAGGAAGAAGACCATATGCTGTCCGGAAAACCACTTCAGATTTTGCACACCAGCGTACGACGTCATGCCAGAAATACAGTTTCAGATTCTACTCTTTAACGTAAGAGATATACCCTACGTTCCAATGAATTTATTTTGTTTCAACATACATTTTCGGTTACGGATCATACTATAGGATGTTACTCAGAACATCTTGTGTGGCAAGAAATTTGAATTTGTAATTATTCTAGGTTATGTAATGATATTTCAACTTCTTTTTTATAGCACAAATCTTCCTTTCATTACCTATGCTGCTCTTAGTTCATGGTCTCTCTGTATATTCATGTCTACTTGTTGTTGTGGAAGTGCAAAAGGAACACAATGAAACAATATTGTGGACCAATTGGGTTTACAAGTCTTAGTGCTGGATTTGTTGGTTATGGAAGTGGAAAAGGAACACAATGAAACAATATTGTGGACCAATTGGGGTTACACGTCTCAGTGCTGGATTTGTTGCATGCAAATATCAAATCTGGTCTAGAGAGTGGGAAACAAATCCACACCACCCCACATGCTATTTCCAGTTTAGTTATAACACTTACTTACCAACAACTCACAACATGATAAAGGAACACAATCAAACAATATTGTGGACCATTTAGGTTTACACGTCTTAGTGCTGGATTTGTTGGTTGTGGAAGTGGAAAAGGAACACAATGAAACAATATTGTGGACCAATTGGGTTTACACGTCTTAGTGTTGGATTTGTTGCATGGCGATATCAAGTCTGGTCTAGAGAGTGGGCAATAAATCCACTCCACCCCACAGGCTATAACACTTACTTAGCAACGATTGACAACGCGGTAAAGGAAGGGTAAATTGTTCCATCTGAGATAACCACAAAGCTTTTAAAAGAAGCTATGTTAAAAATAAAAAAAAGGATAAGTTTCTCATTGTTGGATTTCCAATAAATGAAGAAAACTCTATGTTGCATTTGAGAATGTTGTCAATAAAAGATCGAGGCTATCAGTAAAAAATTAAGAGTCGTATGTAGAACCTAGTTTTCTTGTAAATCAGTAGTATGACTCAAAAGGCAGGGTTAAGAAGGAATATCCATTTTTATGCAAAAGGATACTACATGCTTATGCATAGAAATCTATTTTTCACAACCTCACATACAAAAATCTAAATGGCTCAGTCGAAATAGCACAATGTGGTTAGAATATGAATATACTAACGCCGTTCCAAATTAGATGATTTAAATTTATACAAAAGTGGATATATCTAGACGTGTTATAAATCTATAGATCCATGTTTGGACAAATGTCATCTAATATGAAACGGATGGAGTACATCTTATCTGTTAAGCACGTCAAGGGAGTAATTAATAAGATATAATTAGTTGATTCCTTGCTTTCTATGTTTATGATGTTGAATTATGTGAGGTACAAATTGTATTTTTTTTTGGAATATTTGTGGCTACGTTTTCCATACGCATGAGTATTTACGTGCATTCTACCTTTACATGGCTGGGTAAAAAAAGAGACTGTACCAACTCGCGTGCATTGAGCTAATATGCGCTATAGAAGGAAACACACAGAGTCTACAAGCAACTCACACCTCTGTCGGGTCACACCCCCCCAGAACCAAAACAGAAGGAGAACAAATAACACCTACGCTGGGAATAGACTCCACAATAGCCCGGAACTGAAGCACCTCAGGTTTAGCTCGATCAGTCACGCCACCAGGTAGAAGGTTAGTATGCTGGAAGATTCTACAGCTGCGTTCGTCCACATAATGTAGGCTGCATATGTTAGGGTTTCCTTTTTTTCAGATCCATGCCCAATCATTTGTAGATTTTCCCAGCAGGTGTGGAGTGTGGAGGTCAGCAGAGACAGAGATCGCCTGAACAAGTTCGGGGCTCTCTAGAGGGAAATCATGCCACACATCCTTCGAGAACGGGCACCGAAGAATAGGATGATTTGTCTCCTCGAAGAGTTTGATCGCAAAGACATCACTGATCACCATGATTCTATCCCCTGTTTCGCTATCTGCCAGTGGTCCATAGCCTGTCCTGAAGTAAAAGCCATCAAAAGAAACGAATCTTCCCCTCGGCTTTTATCCTCCAGGACTGTTCAAGCTCTGGAATTTTTTAAGTTTAAAGCGGTCGAATCCGCCATCCGATTAGATACCAGAGAACTGAATAAACTGTTGGTTTAGTTTTTCCAAAATCTGAGTGCGTAGTTCTCTAATTTCCTCGAATAATGCAGGATTTTTCCCAGTAGATATAATACTGCAATTGGTAGCTACGAACAAGCATTACAGCTTTGACACGCAATCACAACTCTGTAGACTAGAACATTACGTACCACTACAAAATTTACACAGCTTTTGGTAAGCAATCGCAGTGGAAGGATCGATTCATTCATTCATTCAGGAATACATATCTATATCTATCAGGTGTTGCTCCTCCACTTGTAGCGGCGGAAGAGGTCCTCGGTCTGGGCGTTCTTGAAGGCGCTGCAGCCGATGACGTAGACGACGACGAGCGCGACGGTGGCGGCGACGAGCGCCACGTTGGCCCTGCGCCACTGCTCGCGCAGGGTGCCCAGCATGCCGGCCTTGCAGGAGCTGCACCCGTAGCAGAGCTGCCGGGGGTCGTTGCTCCATGCGCCGCAGTCGGCGTCCGCCGCCGGGTTCGCCGGGTTCGTCCACACCGTCGGCGAAACGTACGCGTACCCGCACACCGTCGGCGGCTTGCAGCACCCGGACTGCACACGCACAAAACGGCTTCTTCAGATTATTTGGACATGGCAATGCAATGCAAAGGCTAGCTAAATCACAATATCGCCGTGGCTGTGCACTGCTCTTAACAGTTAACACAAATCTGTTTTCTTGCCTGAAGATATGTGTAATCCAAAGCTAGCGGTTACGCAAGGAGACAAGAATGTGCGGAGGTGAGCTGGTTAGCAAGGACAGTGAGCCATGCTCACGCTTTGGTTGCACATGGAAGCTTCTCCCATTCCGATACAGCCTCGAATCACTGAAATTATCAAAAACAGCTAGGATCGATAAACTAGATCAGGAGTAGATGCTTCCATGCGCTGACCCACATTTCCATGTATACCTGTTCTGACACGCTCAAACCTCACATATCAAGAATGACTGAATGAGCTGAAGACATCAGGATCTACTAGCAGAATAAGATATCATCATATCAAACCCATCTCCCATTCGATGACAGTTCTTTCTCCCACAAGCTTAGTAATCACACGGTCACATGGCAATGACCCACTTGCGCTTGCACGCTTAAGCCATAAATCAGCCTACCTGTCAACTGTCATCGATTCGATCTTAGACAATTTGCACGCCAGGAAAAATTGAACAGTGCGGTACTGAAGGATCATGGCCTCAAAGTTTGTTCGGAGATGATTGATTCTCTTGTCAACCAGTACGCAGAAACCTCTACCGCTATACAGTTTAAATTAATCATACTATGCTAGTAGCATTTACTTTACTCTGTGCATATTTTGGTGATTGGTAATGTAACTTGACCACCATTATCTACAAGATGCAGTCCATAATCTACAACAGCTTAATACTACAATGCGAGTAATTAACGTGATGAATCATAGCAGATAATAACATCAGCAACAATTTATCAGTACCTGGAGCGGCGAGAGATCGGACTGGTAGAACTGCTCGGGAGCGATGAAGACGGCGCTCTCCACGCCGAGCTTCCTACAGGTATCCGACGCAGCGAGGCACGCCCCGATCCGCTCCCACCGCCGCGGGTCATCGACGTACCCGCGGAGCCAGCCGGAGAAGCCCTCGAGTCGGTACTCGCGGTAGGCGCGCCCAGGCACCGCGTCGTAGGCGCCGGAGCCGTGGGTGACGGCGAAGGCGAAGACGAGCAGCGCGAGGAGGCACGTGATGAGCGCCGCCATGGCGAAGAGGTAGGCCGCCAGCAGGCCCTGGCGGTTCCAGTAGGCGCCGACGAACCCCGCCAGCGCGACGAGGAGGAGGAGCGCGCCGAGGATGGCGACCGGCCAGCGCGCCAGCCGCGCGCACTCGGCGCCCTGCTTGGAGGCGAACCACAGGCCCGTGGCGATGACGGGCACCGTGCAGAGGATGGCCAGGAAGTTGAGGCAGGCTGTGATGTTGTTGCTCACGCCCATGACTGGCGGTTGTGCCGGAGGGCGCGCGGGGCGGTCGGCGGCGGAGTGGACTCTGGGTGTGGGGGAGCGAGTGTGAACTGTGAAGTGAAGTGAGTGTGCTCCACTTTCAGATTTCTCTCTGTGAAACACTTTCTACAGCGCTCTGTGAGCGAGGCCTGTGTTACTCTGTGTCCATCTTGGATGATGCAGCCGAGGAGGTCGGCAGCGGTAGCTTCCTTTGGCCGTTCCGATGGAATTTCCGTGGACGCACGCGCACGTGCCGTGCCGCCGGCGCCCCGGCCGGATGGTACTGATCGACACCGTCGGCCGCGCTACTGCCAATCCGGCGGTGCCGACATCGCGAAATCGGGAAGGAGAGATTGCAGCTCCATCCGGGCTCCGGCGGCGTGTGCCTCGCGATGTGCTATGCTCCGCTCAGTTCCAGTCATGGTTTGAGGGACGTGGAAAATCCATAACTAGGAGGATCCATTCCTATTTTAAAAACCGTTGAAGTTGTATCAAGATGCGTGCGATACATTTTGCGGTCAACACCCTGAATTTTGAACATTTGTCTTCATGAACCAATCATGATAAATCATTTGTTTTGGTCATCTAAGAGTAATTTTTCGACTACGAATGAACATAACTTTCTGACTAATATGTGTTAACATAATTTTTATAAAAACACAAACTCATAAATAAAAATAATTTTAGATAATGCTTTAACACATTTTCAGATAATTTTTACCATCAACACAAACTAGTGCATACGATCCTCTTCATATTTCCATTATTATTAATATTATGGATAATATTTTCGGATAATCCGTTTTCATGGAGACAATTTTTTAGGTCATGAAAATGTAAACAGATTGTGATATTTTTTCATTATTATTGATTAAGATATTTTCATATTTTCGGATCATTTCCATCCATGAAACGAAAAATATATCCAAATTTTCGTGTATAAATCTGGGATCATAGATTTTTCGGATAATTTTTCGATAATTTTAGCTTTTTTATGAAAGTGCAGGGTGCATTTTGCAAAATTCTAGT
Source organism: Poa annua (assembly GCA_026929855.1). Classification (NCBI taxonomy): domain Eukaryota; kingdom Viridiplantae; phylum Streptophyta; class Magnoliopsida; order Poales; family Poaceae; genus Poa; species Poa annua. The sequence goes on from CM049430.1 coordinate 90,224,262, forward strand.
CAACCACACAGCACGATCTTGATGCATGATCGACGGTTTTTTGGATTAGGAGCGGGTCCTCTTAGTTATGGCTTTGCATTTTCGATGGTTTTAGCTACAGGTCGGAAAATTCGGTTACCGAACGGTAACCAGAGATTCCTGAGCACCCTTGGAAAATGGTCATACCCGCCAAAATATCACGATCTTTTTTAATCTTAACGAAAACTATCGATAAATGGTCTTATTAGAGACCAAAAATTTCAAATTTCGGTTTTCAAATTCGTTTGGTAAACGGTCGGGATTTTCCGGTAACCGCGGTAACCAGATATCCCGACGCCTCTCGGGGAAATTTTTCCTACCGATAATCTAAACATTGGTTCGAATGCGACCCTCGAGGAAATCTCAAAAGAAACATTTGGAAAGGTCAACCTGGCACGTCCACATTTTCTCTGCATGTTCATCAAATGTCGCAACTAATATAAACTGCGATAATGATTTGTGAGAAAGAGATATAGACATATAAACACATCTTTCTTTTTATACTTAAGAATCGAAGTTTAGAATGAAATATATCAAAAACCATTTGTCTAAATTGATGACTATTTTCATTCTCAAAACTACTCCCTCTGCATCAAAATATAAGATGTTTTAGTACAAGATAAACTTGCACTAAAATATGTCTACATGTTTGTGGATATATCTTGTGTTAATATATCTTGTGATTTGATATGGAGGGAGTAGATCATACATTCATAAATTCGAGAAACTTTGATTTTGTACTCCCTAAATAGTGTACTCGTGTACTTAGAGATATAGTGTAACTTTACTTTGTCTTTTATATACTCCAACTTCCTTGTTTTTGTAATCTACATTTCATGTACATGTATTACCTTTTTTGTGTATTTGTACTCCGTCTTCTGGGTATTTTGTACTACCTCTGTCTTATGTGTATTTGTACCCCGCCTTCTGTATATTTTGTATGCTATCTTTTTATCTGTAGTTTATCTTTTCTGTGTTTGTAGTATGATTTTCATGTCCATACACTCCGCCTTCTACGTACTTTTTACCCCCTCTTCTGTGTAATTGCACCCTGTTTTTCTGTGTACTTTATACTCAATCTTTTTGTATTTTTAATATGTTTATACTCGAATTTTTCACTTGAAGATTTATATACTCCGTACTCAAAAATTGCATTTACTCCTCTCTTCTATTATTTGTACTCCTTTTATTAACATACTTTGTACTCAGTTTTGTGCTTCATATTGTGATTGTACATATGAGAGAAAAGTACCGCTCACATATATTTCCTCCATTCCAATTAGATGACTTTGATTTGAATAAAAATGAAGGTTCTAGACATGTCTAATATGAAACGGAGGGCCTACCTGTCTTGGTTCATTCTCTCCCGCTCATACTGTTCTTTGCTGCCTTTGGGCAGCGGGCGAGGCCCAGCGCGCCAGCAGGCTTTATGCTGCACGGTCTACAGTTCGAGGGTGCTGGGCTTTATCACTTCTTCTGCTTCAAGGAGATCCATGGGCCGATCTGGTGTAAATACTTGTCTTCAGTACGCCTTCTTTTCGCATCTCAAGGTAGCAGGCTTCTTCCTTCGGCCTCACTTGTACACTCCTGCAACACCAGCGGAAATCCTTAGAAAAATGTTCCTTCGCAAAGGTCCACGTACGTGCGCTCCGGTGCTGACAAGTGTCGCAATTTTGTTCGTTTCTGCTCCCACATTTTCTCCACGCGGTGACAAGTGGCAGCTCCCTGGAGGTGGCCAGAGGGTTGTACATGCATTTATTTTGAGATTCGTTTTTTAAAAACGAAATATCTTAAGAACCGCTTATCCGATTTACGAACCGTTTTCACTTTTGAACTCCTCGCGTCGAGATCTTCAAAACTAGATCCCATATTGATAGGTTTCGACAAACTTTTTTTTTGTACTTCGGATTGTGTATGTTTTGTACACCCTAAGTGTATTCGTACGTACAAACTGAATTTTTGTAATTGTACGTACAACTTGCTACGTGTAGTTGTTTGTACAATCTGAATGTATTTCTACGTACAACATGTCCTGTGTTGCTGTACAACCCGGTCTATGTTGATGTACAATCCGGTCTGTGTGTTGCTGTACAACCCGGTTTTTGTTGTTGTACAACGCGGTCTCCGTTGCTGTACAACCCGGTCGGGGTTGCTGTACGTACAAACTGTTTTGTGTTGCTGTACAACCCGGTCTGTGTTGGTGTACAGTTCGGTCTGCGTTGCTGTACATCCTGTTCTGTTTACTTTGTACTCTCATTTATTTGTATTTTTGTGTTTTTTGTTTTGTGTACTTTATTCATGATTTTCTACGTAGTTGTACAATATGTGTTTGTGTTCTTTCGTACTACGTGTTCTATTAGGTTTTAAAAAAAAGACGTTGTAGCTGTGGACGTACAAGGCTACAGCGTACCAGCAGCGGACGTACGAGCGGAAACCGGTAGACCCAGTACGAGCGGACGTCTATGATGAGCACGTGGCGTTTCCGCGTGCGAGCTTCCCTTCGGGAAGGGTTGCCTGTCGCTAGTCGTACCCCTCCCCAGCCTAGCTAGGAGTTGCTACTCATGCCCGTGGGATCGTCTCGCCGCTGGCTGATTTTGTTGTCCCCTTCCAGCATCCAGTGCGAACCTTCAGTCTTGGATTCTTATGCCCAATCCTATAAGAATTTTATCATTCACTCTAACCTCTTTTTTACACATATCTACCTGTTTTACACATGCAATCCTTTCTAATTCCTATGTTTCTAGCATGTGATCCAAAGAAGTCCCGACTCTCCATGTATCTTTTGGATGATAACATCGCAAGTGCATCATTTGAATTAGAGCAAGCTGACTTGAACGCTGATCTCCGGAACCTGCAGTTGTTCGCGGCGTCATGTCGCCGGGGTCAAATATAGGTTGGAGGTAGTTTTGGTCTCAAGCTGTTGTCGGATATCACTGAGATATCCTTTTTCCTGTAAGTCGTCAAATATCCACAGGTATTCTCCTGTCGCAACATCGCAATGACGTCCAAGTTTGAGTAGAACACGGAGCTTGACAGATAAGATTGCAATAACTTCTGCACATCCTTGTCACAAACCGAAAGCTTGAGTGTATCTTTGTACCTTCTCCCAAGAACGGATAAGGAGAACAAAAAAAATGCCCTTTAAATGTTATTTTTGCCTAAAATAAGGCCCTTAATTAAATGACAACTTGACAAGCTCTGCCTCCTACACCGACCTGTTGAGCTATACGATCAAACAACAGAACTGTTCAGAGTTGATGAACGAAAAGCATGCTCCTGTGCCGCCTTCTTATCCCCTTTCATGGGTCCTGAGCTGCTGAAATGGATTTGTTATCACTGACCTGATAGATACTAGTCCCAGTCATGGCCCTACGTTTTGTTGTGACAGCTTTGAGATGGGCCACCGGTACCATTATGGTAGGTATGTAATGTAAGTAGCTGAAGTGTCTGTCTCAGCCATCACACAAAATTTCAGTTTCCTAAATTTTATCTCTGTGCTTTAGCCAAAAACAGAACATCGCACTCAGCCTACGAATGTACCACATCACCATGTGTCCGCTCTTCAGTTCAGGTCCAGTTAGTAAAAAGTACTCATTATGTTCCGGTTCGCCAAGGAATACTTGTTCAATTAAGCTTTACAATTGCTGATTCGCATCTACAGATTTTGAATACTGTAGATGCAGTGTTGGTGGAGTTTCATGCTATTTCAGTGTTGTCCTCACTTTTGAGTTGGTTCTGTTTCGAGGTACTGATCATGAAGGCACACCAATGAGCGCAGAAAAGTGAGTGACACTCTCTCCCTGGGTTCAGATGCCAACCTGATGTCTGTATGCGGCTTCAGGAAGGACCGGTGATGTGCACCAGCTAACACCGGGATCAGCGTCTGAAGTCGAAACCTGACGTGTTCCGATGTCTGTATTAGAGTGTGTGATTGGGACCCTTGGGCTAACCATCTCCTGCATGCAAAATCTTGGTGTCAATTTGTCAAGATTTTGAATTGTTTTCGAAGTAGAATGACTGGTTTGCTGGAAACTGGAGTGCTAATACTCTGTTTCACCCTGCTGGTTCAGAAATGAGGACTTCAGATTCCCTAGTCCAGTTTCTGCAAGCGCAAGTTCATCACAACTTTGCTTACTGTCACCTTCTCCATACAGTCTTACAGCTAGATTCTCCATCCGAGAACGCGCGGATAGGAACAAAAGATGATAAGAATTCGCGGTAGGATGGAGCCAGGAGCAAGTGACTGAAGATCACAGCTTTGAGGCAAGGAGATTGCGTGAGGGAAGCCACTAGCTAGTTAGCGTGATGATACATGCATACACTTATCGTCACGCCACATGTGTATATCTTCGCCAAATATATGCTTGGGCATGTGCTGCCTAGTGTTAAAGAATGGCTGCGCAGCTGTTGAATGAATCATTTTGCATGAACGGAATAACAGGGCTTAGCTGTTCAAGTTTGTCGTCAAAGTACTCTTAAATCGATCTGATCTGTTGATCAGATATGCCACATGCTTGCACCATTTTTTAGGGGCTGGTACCTACTTTGCTACATGATACATATACAATGTGGATCTACTATGACTCGTCGAACCAAACGTAGACGGACCATTTATTTTCTTGCGAGAGGAAGATAATCAAAAGATGTACGGATGAGCAACAGTGAGAAAAGAGAGAACAAAAAGTGCTTCAGTGGACCTTTTTCATTGTCTATGCGCATTTCTTTCTTAAATATATTTATTCTTGAAAGGTGAGTTACTTGTGAATTGTGATGTATTCTGTACTTTACATCTCTCAATTTCGCAACTGCATTTTCCATGATCGCCACGGTTGTAAGGCGTGTGACTCATTGTGGAAAGCAAAGAAACTTTATGTTCATAGAAAATGGACGATAATGTTGTGTAGTTGCGTCTTGTCTCCACTCTCATTTTCTTTGTATCAAGGCACCCTTCAGTGAGAACAGATATGATATACCATAACCAGATTTTGATTCTGTTATTTTGATCAAATGTAGAATCTATTTACTATTATATTTTTATGCTTTCTGGTTGTCCTTTATTCGTTATTATTATGTTAATTTTGCCTGCAACTTGAGGTTTATATCTCTAAACATAAAGGTCGACGATAGCATCTCCAAAATAAAACTTGAGAGTTGATAACTGCTGAATTATTTTCAGTCATCTAGATCCTGCAGACTGACTATTGATGACAAAGATATATAGTCAAGTGGATCATTAAAAAAATGTAAAGACTCGACCAAGGTCATCAAGGTTAGATATCAGTATTTGGTGGAGAGGAAGCAAGATGCTCTCTACCACATAAAAAAAAGGAACGAGATTGGGGTAGCTGCTACCGTGCTATTGTTACTTTGTTAGGTGTGTTTTCATCATTCTTAATATATTTCCCAGGATAGACCGTTGATTTTCATGCACAAGGGTTCCGATTCACGCAATTTTAATGTAATTATGATTGATTTTCACTATTTTTTTACTGTAATTTTTCATGGAACTCAGTTTTATGTTTGTCAAAAGAAAACCTAACGTCAAAGCTTGCCAGTACCAACGCCACCTTCATGTTCTTTTAAAGGCAGAAACTTGATGATGATCTGTGCATGATTAGATGATGGTGTGAAGCAAGTTGATAAATGATGGTATACATGGCGTGAAGCCGTGAACTGAAAACAAATGCTTCTTCTCAGAGCCAAAATTAGTAGGGCTTCTTTATCAAGCGTGAAAGTTGAACTTTTGTCTGCGAAACACATGGCTTGGTCTCTAACACAACAATGGGTCCTGTACTCCTGTCACATGAGTTGTCAATCCGAAGAAGTTGGTACGTCTCTCACAGCCCTATCCTACCACCTACCCAACGGAATTACCAGATTGATGGAGAGCTGGACGGCACATCATCTGTATTATCATTACTTCCTCCAAACATTTTATTTTCTCTTCATTTCTTCTCCTCACACAAAACTCTGTACAGATTGTCCTCGCTATTATGTCTGTACATGTGTCCATCTATCTGTCATTGCCTTAGGAGATATCTTAATTCAGTCGTCTTACTCACATGATGACCATAAGGTCCATAGAGCCTTGAGTTTGAAGCATTGTTTTCTACAGTACCATTTTGAAGTCTGATCTGCAGGTTCATCAATTTCTTGATACCTTGTGTCTTGCGTTTCATTTCAGGTTGCCGTTTCTCTTGGGTAAACCACAACCCTTTTCGTTTTAGAGTGCGTACATAATCCTTCATTTGTGCTAGATCACGTAAGACACATTACAAAGATTAACTTACAACGAATAAACAATAATTCAACGTTTCTGACCAATGGATTATCTTTGGAGATTATATGTACGGACACTAAGACTGTGGATTAGATCTAACCACAGTTATATATGCGAGTATATGTAGTTGATGATTGGAGATTTGGAGTTGTTGCACTTCTGGACGACTATGGCTTAATTAACCGATCGAGGGCATCGCATTTCCTGTCGCTTGCTGCGTGCTGGTATTGGCTGTCGCTGGGTCCTAGAGCCCATTTCGATCCGATCTTGGTATGTCGTGTCTCCAAGCATTTCCTCATTTTTCAGTGGCTGTTGAGGATTTAATTCGATGAGATGCCTTAATTTGCATAGACACCGCCTACTAATAAGCAAACTCTACCATCCGCGTACCGTAGCACTGTCGGCGCAGTCTTGTGAAAGATCTATCGAAATCAAACGTTTTGGTTGGTGAGAAATCATGTTCAGATCAATCATGGTAATGATATCACCTAAAGCTTTGTGGATCGATCGATCAGTGATGAAATCCTGTTAAGGACAGACCGTGGCAAGCCCAATCATGCACCGAAGTGACGCAAATGGAAAATGCCAAAAGGTTCGTCGTAACAGCTAATTCGGCGCTACCAACTAATCGCACGCTCATTTCCATCGCAAAATTACAGATAACATAGTCTGAGAACAACTGTTGTTTTAGCGTGCATATTAATTAGAACGAAAACGCCTACTTTATAGTCGCCCCTTAATTTACTCTGCCAAAGGCAAGCTTCTCTCAACTACAAATTCCAAGTATTATTAGTCTATCCAGGGTAAAAATAAAATATTAGGAGGATGTTTGTATCCCCGCCTATCAGAGTTCAAACCCCAGATTTGATTCTGATGTTTCTCATTTAGACGGAAAATTTTTCATTGGGAGACGACGTTCCCGTCGACATCGAGTCGTTTGTGGTGACTTCGTCAATCTCAAGAGCTGACCCGCCGGCTCAGTCTCTCAGAGGTGCTCATAGTGGTAGGGTGTGCGTGTGTTCATATGGATGAGTGTGTGCGCGTGTATATGGGCGTTTGCGCTAAACTCTGTTAAATAAATCTAGAATTGATTTACCAGGTTTTTTTTGGGTGATGAGTTGGTGAACTTTTGCATACGTGCTTGTGGTTGTCCATGATTTTGTTTTCTCTGAAATAATCAAGAAAAAAGTAAATTGGAAGAACAGAGATTTACTAAGACATTTGAGAATTATTTTTAAAATTAGTTTCTAAATAAAAAATTACATAAAAATAAAGATTTAGAAAAAGGCATACGTTCCAGAAAATAAGTAGAAAATTTGATAATTTATAAAATATGGTTAGACACATGAAATGTTAGTATTTTGTTGAATTTATGCATTTCCTGAGATATTTCCAAATATTGTGCATTTTTTAAACCACCTAAAATCTCCATAATGTAGTCTGTGATAGCTATGGTTCTTTTTGGTATTTTTGTACTCCTCAGTTTATTATTTTACAGTTTAGGCATTTTCTCATATATTTTATTTCCCATATAGGCAAGGACCACATTTCTAAAACCGCCACGATGTCACCATCAAAACCTCTTTTGTGCAAATGACCACGTCTAGATGGTTTTGATAGTTGAAAAGACCAAAAATATCTTGTTTTATGTGTCCTATAAAGAAAGGTCCATGTTGTAGATGTCGACCGAGGCAGGTAGGATTAAGAACCACATGGCATGCACCAGTACTCATATTGCTAAATCTCACATTAAGTTTCTTTATATGAGACCGTGGGTAGAGGTAGGCATATAAACCGAGAACCGATTAAACCTCACATTAAGTTTTTGTATATGAGTCTGGCGGTTTGTCCCTTTTGAAGAAAAAGTCCTATCCTATTGCTAAACGATCGGCTGAATAAAACACGTGACATGAATACGACTTGGACTTTAGATAGACCTCCGAGCATTTGCTCGGGAGACACATGAGAGCGGGCATTGTCACTCAAACTCAGAGATTGGGTTGGCATTGTAGGTATCAGCACCTCCTACCTTTCGGGGCGGAGCCTCAGTCACAACTCACAACACACGGGACATGAGTAAAAGATAGAAAAATGAACATAATTCTGACTGGCTTTGCTTGATTAACGACTAAACATTGTGTTTGCAACCTCAAAGCTGTTCATCAGGAAAGTGCACGTGAAATGTAAAAGGTGCACGCTGGGGCAATCACTGACACGGTCTCCCCTGATCACTCTCCTACAGTCCCAGGGAATAAAGCCCTTGCGTCCAGAAGCAGATGCATCTAATGTTACTCGTGTCAGTTTTTGTCCAGCTCTGTACTTGGAGTGCTGCACGAAAGGCCTTCGAGAAACCCATCTCGCCATTGGTGCCTCGCTTGCTTGCGGCAACGCGCGCAGGACGGCGCATTAATTCCCCAAATTAATCTGTGTTGTTCTGGCATCAGGTGTTTGGATGGATGGTGCCATTTCGGTTCCAATGATCGGTGATTTCGTAGAGCACCGGGTTTTCTTCCTCGGAAGATGCACTTTCTCCTTTCCTTTTTGGAAAGCTCAGTTTCACCGCTCGTACGTTAATTTTTCTCGCGGCGAGGTCGTGGAGTTGGTTCAGAGCTGTTGAACCTTTTGAGAAACACGGCTTTGGTTTCGATGGATTAGCGGTCCTCCCATGCTGCTAGGACGGGCTTCCAAATCGTAGTACTCAGAGTCGTGTTTGGAACTTCGGATCGTCTCCGCCTCCTCAACTGATCAACTCCTCTCAGTCAGCACAAGCGTGGCCATGTTGTATTTTTTTTAGATAGACCAGAGTGTTATGTGTAGAATTTTGAGTTAGAGAAAAATCTTTCTACAAACAAAAACTAGTCTCCAAGATTTTGCGTGTGGACGAAATCCCGCATCGTCAGCTCCTCCCTCACCAAATGCGCCACCTCCGAAGGCAAGAATGCCACATTGCAGAAGCTCCACAGGTTCCTCTCCTTCCCTGTCCGCCCCTTCGAACCAGCCGCTCTCCTAATCTCGTGTGAAAAACCCACAAGTCCTCGGCACGACAACAACCAACATCGATCAGCAACGCGCATATCTCCTTTCCTAGCAGCAGCTTGATCAGCAATGTCATGATGTATTTTAATACATCCTGTTCTCTCTAATTTTTCTTTGGTTCACAAAAGTGCATAATTCTTTGGCTCCACCTTATCGAACATGAAGAAAATGGTATGTAAGGTGTGGGCACCCCCCAAGTGCAATTTTTTTTGCTTGGCTAATCATCCAAAACCGGGTGTGGACCTCGGATCGGCTACACCGAAGAGGATGGCCAAATTGTGATGTTTGCCCTCTTTGCAAGCAAGTTAGAGAATTGGTCGCGCACTTGATGTTCCAATGCCGCTTCTCCAAGCACATTTGGAACTTGGTGAAGGCTTGGCTCCACCTTCCATGACTCGACATGACCATTTGGGATAACTTCAACAACGTTGAGGAATGGTGGACGCACATGACCATCAATAAATCTTCGCGGAGGAAGGCGATTGCCTCGCTCACCTTACTTGTCTCTTGGGAAATTTGGACGCGTAACGCTAGAGTGTTTAGACACAAGTCCACCCTCCCCTCGGTCATTTTAGGCCGGATCAAGGATGAGGTTTGCACTTGGACTAAGACGGGTGTGAAGCATTTGGAGTTTCTTTTGCCGGGAGATTAAAACTACACTTTTATTTTAGCGTGGTGTTAGTTTGTGCCTTCGGGCGGTGATGTAATGTGTTTAAACCCTCTAACTCCTTCTTAATCAAAAGATAGAGGCAAATCTTTTGCCTCTTTCTCCTTCAAAAGTGCATAGATCGTTGGCAACGCACTCGGGGCAGTTGGATTGGGAGTGAAGGGGGCAACACATGAAAGGTCAATTTATTTACATGTTGCACAGTACTACTATAATTGTCATCTTCCCTGGGAAACAATTGGTCATTTTGTTTTCACCAAATTTCACATGTACTTGTGTCTTACTATTGTATATGTGCATGATTCTTTTTTCGGGCCTCGTAGGTATGATGTCCCCTAGACTTACATACGGAGATCATATAACACAATGGACAGAAAATTAATTGTACTAGATCATTGAGAAAGAGCCCGAAACAATCCACTTCCAGCACTTTATTTTACAATACTGAGAGCAGTTAGATATCCTAGTTGTCTTAGAGTAGTGAATACAATTCTACAAATTCGGGAATTGAAGGCCTTAATTAAAAAAACAGACAAATAACCCTCCCATTGCTAGGGTTTTTCCTACTATTGCCAAATATTTATATTTCTCAGATGATGCCCACTATCTTGGACTACTTTTTTCAACAATGTTTGTGGAGTTATAGAAGAATATTACAATCTTGATTGTTGAGCCATTTTTAAATATATCTATGTTGACTTATTTACTTAAATGACTTTAAATTTTACATCTCAAGTATGAAGTAAAATAAAAATTGATTTTTAGTAATTATCGACATCATCACCTAGTTACTAAACTGTTTGGATGGTATCAACTATTCTTCATTCAACTGATTATACGTTCTCGCTCACGTTTATCTGTCTCGGTCAAGAACTCTGAGTATGCAGGGATAATATACTCCTTCCATATTAAACAACCACCGAATTTGCTGCCATTTAAACCACGTAATCTTTTCAAAACTCATGACATCACCAAATTCATCCCGCAATGAGTCATCAACATCATAATACTACCACTATGACATGTATAATTATATCTTAAGGGATTAAAAAAATAAACAGTGTAAGATGGATTTGATTGCATCACATGAATTAAATATGAGCTTAGATTCCTGGTAAATTTTTCCAAATGGTTAGACTCAAAGAAAGTTTCGTTTTAATTAAGCTATCAAGAGTTACGAAAGATTCCTAGGATTTGTAATACGAGAAAGTAAACTATATTTATAGGAAATTTTGCCAACAATGAAAATTGTACAAATATATTTGAAATTTATAAAGTGAAAATTGCATGGACCAATGCTATCGTTCATGAAGAGGAAACCTCCGCAACGAATTCTCCTGACGATGATCCTTTTTTATTCTCAAAATTGATTTCCATAAGAAATAAGAACATCTAAAACGTAAGTGCATTCGTCAAGATCAGTTGTATAATGGAAATCCATATTGAGTCATGGGTGCAGATGCACCAACTGCTTAAAAACAACTTTCAAAATGTCAAAAAATTCAAAATATAAATTTCAGATATACTTCAGGCCATTTCATGTTAGCAAAAAAAGTTCCACGAAGAAAAATATTTTTTGTTACATGTGCATAAAAACACAAATCCGGATGCTTCAAAATGATTTATATTAGACAATGTTTTGAGTGTTTTTGCACTGGTCACAAAAAATGTTTTCGCTCCGCAAAACGTTCTGTGCTAACACAAAATGTCCTGATGTAGAACTGAATTTTTTTTCTAGAATTTTTTGAGATGTTGAAAATTAAAATTGTTGTACACAATCGGTGCATGTCTACCCATGACCCGAAACATTGTGTTGTACAAATTATAAATTCCACTAGATCAGTTGAATGATATGTATAACTTGTCAATAACAATATTAGACTGGATGAATTCCTAGTAGCACGTACCAACAATTGTTTTGTATGTTATGCGTGTTATGCAGAAAAACATTTATGTGCTATTACTAATGACATAATATGAGTTTCTATGAATGCTTGGAAATTATTCCTTGGATATTTTTAACACGCCAACTACAATGCCTCCACCTTCAAAATAGTTGCATATCTTTTACTCCTAGCCGTGATGTATGTGTTTCAAAATTATCACGTGAGTGCATGAATCATATATAATTGGGTTGGTTTCTAGCAACCTGAAGAGGTACCAAATTCCCGGTATATTCGAAGGTACATAGTCTAGGCATGTCATACTAGTTTTATTTGATCGGCATTTTTTGCCAAGTAATTTTTAAGATTCATACAATATATACATTCAATCAAATTTTGTACATATTTAATAATACCATGGAGAAGGATAAATAATAACACATTATAATATGTTAAGGAGCATAAAGTATTGTGCTAACATCAAGTTACTTAGATATTTCATTGAGAAATCTAACTAAAGTTTTCATATCCCAAGTCAAACTAAAAGGAAAAATATGTTGCTTGATTTCGAGTACTTGAAATGGATTTGTAATGATATATGTAAAAATTGTATCTAAAGTCTGTAAACATGCATGAGAATGTTCTCATTATAAATATTGCCATCCACTCTTAAATTGTATTTAATACTTCCTTCATCCTAAATATAAAATATCCTAGCAGTGCAATTTGAAATGATAGATCGTCATAGGGGGTAAAAAAATAGTGCACATAGCAACAAAAATAAATACATACAAGGTTTGTAATGACGAAGTAAAAAAGTTCTGTACAAATATCATACTTACTACTTGAAGACCCCCTACATAGCCTCCATGTTTATCATAGAAACGTATCTAAAACTTCCCTTATGATCTAAGTTTCCTACAACTGCATTATCTAATAAACTATATTAAAAAGTGGGAATTTTATGGAACTGGGGTTCTGGAAACCGTGGAACACCTCTTTGTTAGATATGATTTTGCTGCTGAATGTTGGAGTAAAGTGGGCATTTCATTGAATTTAGCAATAGGAGTAAGAGAGAGATTGGAATTGGCATTTCCTTTGTTTCAACAATCACACTTCATGGAATTCTTTGCGATGGCAGCATGGAAAATATGGAAACAAAGGAATAATCTCATTTTTAAAGACATACCCCCATCCATAGATAGCTGGAAGAGGAACACAAAGGCTGATCTTTTTCTACATCAGTTCCGAATCAAGAACTCACAAGTACAAGCCTTCTTGGATAGTATCTCCCTATTCTTTCGTTAGTTTTGTTTCTTTTTTTTGGGCCTTGGTCATGGAGTCTTGACCCTTTGCCTTTATGCATGTAATTTTTACCCACCCTTTTAGATTAATAAAATTTAACCGTAGGCGTTTCCCTTAGGGTAGCTTGGTAACAAAAACTGTCTTAAATCCGACCAAAATTGTTTAAAAAGTTAAATACATCTTGTAGCCTTTTTCTACAAAACCATAAATTTATTTGATTAATGAGGGGCCTAAAAACTATAGCAACATGACAATCTGTCTACAAGCAACTAATTTAGTGATCTCTCAGTTTTGCACTTGCAGAGTTGTCAACAACAAAATAAACTTTCTTGCATCTGCTCTTTGAATAAATATAAAGGAGTTTCTTTATAGAATCAAAAAAATAGGCTAGAGGATATTACAAGTTAGGTACTTAGGTCACAAATAAATTTCTCCAGTCAGATGAGAATTATGACAATACATGATGATTTTTATATTAGTTGTATTATACAACCGTGTAAGCCTTCTGAGATCTTTTTCGGTTGGTGAGTGTATGGATATAGAATTCTTATGCATTTTTTCTGCATGAATTTAAGATTGCCTACATAAGACATTGGCGGCTTGCTTACTTTATTTGCATGAGGATTTGATTCCAATCTGCGTACCCAGATAACTTGTGTGAGCATGTTGGTTGTAGATATGGTGTAACTTTGTATTGCACTATTTAACTGTTTTGTGTTATAAAATGAGCTACTTCATGCCTCTGTATTTTAGTGTTTTTGTATTATCTACAAGACGCATGTCTACTATGTGTCAAGATGTCTATCATTTAATCTGATTTATCTTTCAAGAACATATAATTATTTTGTATAAATATATCCAAGATGTTACAAAATATATAAATGTGTTCACTAGAGTAATTTACGTGTGTACTTAAGATATTAATTTCCATAGACATCAAACATGGATGCATATAAACAATATATTATATACTAAAAGCAAAATGAGTTAGTTTTTTGAGACCCAGGTTAAATCACATCATTTTAATTAATTTTAATAGTTAGATCTAAAATAATGGTTAGGATTTAATCAGAAAAAAGTAGTCACGTAACTACGTTACCCCTTGACACGACCCACAACTTGTAAAACCTTCTATACAACATGATGTAACAAAAGTATTCTCAGGAAAAAATGCCAATACATGGTCACGTATGCCTCTATATCTCTATGTGACTCAGGGAGTTGGCCGGCCGGCCGGCCATGTAATGCCGACACGTAGTTAAGGAAAGAAAAAAGAGAAAACTGCGTACACGAGCTGGCCGGCCGTTGCCGTAGGTCGGTAGGTGATATTATGTATCATGTATGGGTTCTTCTCAACGGTGCTCTTTAGACATTGTAAAATTAAAAAGTTTTTTTTAGAACTTGCCTGTGGCAAGATGTTAGGGGATGGTTGTATCCCAACCTAGCAGAGTTCAAACCCCAGGTTTGACGTTAGTGTTTTCAATTAGACGAAATATTTTTCAGTGGGAGACGACGTTTCCGTCGACATCGAGCCGTCCGTGATGACTTCGTCAATCTCAAGACCTGACCCGCTGGCTCAGTCTCTCAGAGATGCTCATAGGGGTAGGATGTGCGTGAGTGCGTTTATAGGGTTGAGTGTTTACGCGTGTATATTGACTTTTGCGTTGTACCGTATTTCTCAAAAAAAAATGAAGAGTTGAGATCCAAAATCAATATACAAGGCTTCACGCTGACCATCCTCACGTATCACGCACAAATTTCAAATCTATAGAAACTATTTCTCCTTTTCTAGTGCATAAATTACAGTAGTTTAGTTTTAACTGATGTGCTCCTTCCAGCAAATTTGATCATGTTGACCTCTGGTGATTGACTACGTGGCTACAGCTTCCTTGATATCCACGTCACTAACATGTACTAGTAGGACAAATATAACCACTATCAAAAAAGATACAATGTGCAATTTAAATATTCGAGTAACAACCATTTATTTTGTCGACTGCGGTAACAATTTCAGAATGCGGCATCTCAAAAGGAAAAGAAAACATTCACCAATGCCGCAACAAAAGGAAAAGGAATACTCAAATTTCATCGGGGCCATTGAATAATCAATGAAAACTGATGAGAACTCAGAAACCTAAGCCAAATCACTTAAGCATGAGACAAACATGCAGATGTTCAAGGGATATGCCTCAAGAATTATTATTCCTACCGACGAGCACCAAAACATTAAACCGATATGCCAAAAACACATCAACCAATGAAGCACCCTCCACTTAACATAGGTTTGCACAAGCTGAATACACAATAAAAATAGTTTGCGTGATTCTACAACCAATGATGGATTTCGTCGCAGAGCGTCGCAGAAATAGTAAAATGCAAAATTTTGAATATGATACGCATTTTCTCAAATTTAAATTTATTACTCAAAATCAGTACACCTGATATGTACATAACAAATGGAATCCTTCCAAAAAATACTCTGCACAAGTGATGCGTGCTTAACTTGAGTTAAGAACTATAATCAATGGCCCCAAATAAAAATCAATGGAAGCGTCCCAATTTTAAGAAACAAAACACTCATAAAATTTGATAACTATTGATGACTAATAATGCACCTAACAAAATTCGTAGTTAAAATTAAAGAAAAAATTCGGGTGCAATGTATATGCATGTTGCAACATATATAGTCACAATTCTTATTCCAATGAAATCTAAATATGTCTTGGTGAGATCTATAAGATGCCGACAATGTAATTTGACCTCAAGTGATTCACATGTACAACAAACTCTGCTAACCATCTGAACACTTGGTTGTTTAAAGAATTTGATTCCAATAGATATTGTTGTCTTATAGTAATAAGTTAAATATAAACTTATACGAGAATCAACACTCACTAGAAGAGTTATTGATCACTATAAAAAAGTGGTAGATTGAGAATAATCAAAGACTATAGATATAAATTATCTACATAAAGGCATGCATTGAGCAAATTAGTTGTCTCGGTCCGCTAATAGATGCACAATGCAAAGGTTTATGCTGTAGAATCTATTTCATTGGCTGACTCTTCTCACACTTGAGATGTAACACTTTGAATATAGCTTCATAATAAAATAATAAATCATGTGCATCCATTAATACAGACGTCGGGACATTGCCCCTTTTTGAAGAAAAAACATTCAATTTCTTTCTCGTGGATGATAGACAACAGCAAATTTCAGCAGGACATAATTTAGCAAACTGGCAAGTTGCGGAGAAGGAACGGCATTCCGTACCCCGAAGATTTTAGGAGGTGCAGAAATGTGAGACTAGAGAGTGCCCTCAAATCAGCGTTGCTTTAGATTTCGCTGGCCCGAATATTCAATGTCATCCGGGAAGTGAGTACAACTGCTTCAACCGCTAATTGAATTCATGAACCGCTCATGAACAGCGTCCGTCTCGGCATGCAATTGGGATGACATATCATGCAAATACAGATTACTTTCAGTTAAGAATACAGGCACACGAAGTAAATCAAATAGGAATGTTCATGGATTGAAAAGAACACAGGAAAAAAAATACACGTCAGTATCAGATGTGGGCTCCAGTCCACCCTCACAGTGCATCCCGTTGCCGCTCTGCCCACTCCAGCGTCACGGCATACGCTTCCTCTGCTTTCCGCTTCACAGTTTCACCATTTCCACCGCGCTTCTTCTCCTCTCTCTCGAAGTGGTGAACACCGAAAGAGATCAACAGGGAGGAGCAGTTAATCAAGCAAAACAAGATTCCAAAAATCAAGAACACGTTCTCACCGGGCACTGGCGCCGCCACTAAATCGATAGGCTTGTCGTCGGCACATATAAGCCCAGCGCCACACCTTCCCTCCTCCTCCATCCATTGCCTCCCCAAGAAGCCAACAACTCACTGTCCTAGTAGCAAAGAAACGCAGAGAGAGAGAAGGCCGGCGGAGAGAACAGAGCCGAAGGCTCCGGGGTAGGTGGCGCCACCATGTCCGGCGGCGTCCTCCTACTCGTCCTGCTCGCCGCAGCCGCGTTCCTGACCTCCCCGGCCAATGCCGCCGTGTCCTACGACCACAAGGCGATCGTCATCAACGGGCAGCGCCGCATCCTCATGTCCGGCTCCATCCACTACCCGCGCAGCACGCCGGAGATGTGGCCGGACCTGATCCAGAAGGCCAAGGACGGCGGCCTGGACGTGATACAGACGTACGTGTTCTGGAACGGCCACGAGCCGGTGCAGGGGCAGTACTACTTCGGCGACCGCTACGACCTCGTCCGCTTCGTCAAGCTCGCCAGCCAGGCCGGACTCTACGTTCACCTCCGCATCGGCCCCTACGTCTGCGCCGAGTGGAACTTCGGGTTTGTACAGTTTTTAACCAACTCAACTCAATGCAGCAGCAGCATCAATCCATTGCTTGCTCCGGGTGAGTAAACTGAGAATTTTGATTTGCTTTGGGTGCGCTGCAGTGGATTCCCTGTGTGGCTCAAGTACGTGCCCGGCATCAGCTTCCGGACCGACAACGGCCCCTTCAAGGTACTACTGACAGTCAAACGAAGATATCAATCTGGTCTCCTCTTATCGCCCACTGTTGCATGAATTTGTTTCTTACGGCGTTTCTTTCCGACGATCGAGCGACATTGCAGGCGGCGATGCAGACGTTCGTGGAGAAGATCGTGTCGATGATGAAGTCGGAGGCGCTGTTCGAGTGGCAGGGCGGCCCCATCATCCTGGCGCAGGTGGAGAACGAGTACGGGCCCATGGAGTCGGTCATGGGCGGCGGCGCCAAGCCCTACGCCAACTGGGCAGCCAAGATGGCCGTCGCCACCGACGCCGGCGTGCCGTGGGTCATGTGCAAGCAGGACGACGCCCCCGACCCCGTGGTAACCACCCTAGTCTCGTCCCATCTCCTTCTCTCATATCTTCTCACCAATCCAATGCCAATCTATGCCATGATGCAAATTTTGTGGTACCAACTAATTTAACCACCTCGCTTTTTCGCGACTCGCCACACATGCTTCCCTTCCGTTAGGACGTCACATCACCGAATCACCAACTTTGCAGCCTGGCATTGGCGCGAATAATTATATTTTCTTTTACGGAGTAGATTTTTCTTGCTTTTAAATTCTTGTCTTAACCATGGATGGCGATTGGACTGATGTATGATGGCGGCAGATAAACACCTGCAATGGTTTCTACTGCGACTACTTCACCCCCAACTCCAACAGCAAGCCTACCATGTGGACTGAGGCCTGGAGTGGATGGTAAGTTCGCCTACGCGTAAAAAAAGACTCAACAAACAAACATTACTGAAATTTCGAAAATGTCATGACATTGTTGACACGATCGATTATGCCGGTTCATTCAAGGTTTACGGCTTTTGGTGGCACGGTGCGGCAGCGGCCGGTGGAGGACCTGGCCTTCGCCGTGGCGAGGTTCGTTCAGAAGGGCGGCTCCTTCGTCAACTACTACATGGTGATCCACTGAAGCTGGGTTTTCGTCACTCAGATGCTTGGGTTTTCAGTGGGTACTGGCACCTAACACCTGCTCCCTCTTTCAGTACCATGGAGGCACAAACTTCGACCGGACCGCCGGTGGCCCCTTCATCGCCACGAGCTACGACTACGACGCACCGATCGATGAATACGGTATGCTTAAGTTCACGTTTACGCAGCCTTCTTGGGTTTCCAAAACAGTGCTCGTAGAAGGTTGCAATGAGGCATTCTGCTCTGAACGTCTGAAACTGTTGTTGACGCAGGTCTGCTTAGGCAGCCGAAATGGGCCCACCTGAGGGACCTGCACAAGGCCATCAAGCAGGCTGAGCCGGCGCTCATCTCCGGCGATCCCACCGTCCAGTCCATCGGGAAATACGAGAAGGTTTGATACTTTGATCTTGTTACATTTCTAAGCCAAAGAACAATACTCCAAAAACTGCTTGTGAACTGATCATTTTCTGTTCCTTCAGGCGTACGTGTTCAAGTCAAGCAGCGGCGCCTGCGCCGCGTTCCTGTCCAACTACCACACGAGCTCCTCCGCTAGAGTGGTGTACAACGGCCAGCAGTACGACCTCCCGGCGTGGTCCATCAGCATCCTGCCGGACTGCAAGACCGCCGTCTTCAACACCGCCACGGTGCGACAACAGATCGAAATACTCGCTGGAACTAAACACTAGACAGCCTGACTGACAGCATGTCGATCCTGACAAACATGTTCTGGTATGTATTGCAGGTGAAGGAGCCGTCGTCGCCGGCGAAGATGAACCCGGCGGGGGGCTTCTCGTGGCAGTCGTACAGCGAGGACACCAACGCGCTGGACTCGAGCGCCTTCACCAAGGACGGCCTGGTGGAGCAGCTGAGCATGACGTGGGACAAGTCGGACTACCTGTGGTACACCACCTAGTGAGTGACCGACCGACTGAACTTTCTCGAACTGCTCCATCCTTGTCTGAAACTACCTGATCTCTGAATGTTCATCGATGCAGCGTGAACATCGACTCGAGCGAGCAGTTCTTAAAGTCCGGCCAGTGGCCACAGCTCACCATCAACTCTGCCGGGCACTCCGTGCAGGTGTTCGTCAACGGGCAATCCTACGGTATTGTCTCAATCTTACATCCCGCTATTGATCAAATCGAGGATGAATGTTTCAGTGATGAACTCTGCCGTGTCCTTGTCGCAGGCACTGCCTACGGCGGTTACGACAACCCGAAGCTGACTTACAGCAAGAGCGTGAAGATGTGGCAGGGCAGCAACAAGATCTCCATCCTCAGCTCCGCGGTCGGCCTCGCTGTAAGTTCATAGTCTGAAACTCAGAGTTCCAAGGCGTTGCCAGTGTTTCTCATCAGACCATTCTGTAACATCGATCCACAATCTCTTGTGTTTGTGCTGCAGAATGTTGGAACCCACTATGAGAACTGGAACGTCGGCGTTCTTGGCCCGGTCACGCTGTCAGGGTTGAACCAGGGGAAGAGGGACCTGAGCAACCAGAAATGGACATACCAGGTACACCACATCATCTGCTCAAACTGAACTTGCCAAGTACTCCTGTATCAGAGGGAGCACACCTGTTGTACTCAACTCTATTTCTCTGTCCACGCAGATCGGCCTCAAAGGCGAGTCGCTAGGCGTGAACTCCATCACCGGGAGCTCGTCCGTCGAGTGGAGCAGCGCCACCGGCGCACAGCCCCTGACATGGCACAAGGTCACCATCCACATTGCTACCACTTGCATCCAATACTCCAATGGTCATTTCTACTGAACTTTGCAGTTCTAAACTGTTCTTCGCTGCTGATCTCTGCAGGCCTACTTCGCCGCGCCGGCCGGCAGCGCTCCGGTGGCTCTGGACATGGGCAGCATGGGCAAGGGCCAGATCTGGGTGAACGGGCACAACGCCGGCCGGTACTGGTCGTACAAGGCCTCCGGCAGCTGCGGAGGCTGCAGCTACGCCGGCACCTACAGCGAGACCAAGTGCCAGACCAACTGCGGTGACATCTCCCAACGATGGTACCACGTGCCACGCTCATGGCTGAAGCCGAGCGGGAACCTGCTCGTAGTGCTGGAAGAGTTCGGCGGCGACCTGTCGGGCGTCACGCTGATGACCAGGACGACATGAGAGTGGAGGAAGGAGAACATATGTGAAGAAAACCAACCAAATTGCGAATATTTTGCACGAAGGGATTGGAGGAGCAGGGCACACAGATTTATACGGTGTAGATAGGAGGAATACCGTTGATGTACGTACACGGGATAATAGCATTATTTATTGGTACCTGTGCTGGCCGCCGACGTGGTTGCAGGAACTGCGGCTCCGGTTGCGGTGGCCGGCTTGTGTAAAAATTATTTCGAGCCATAGTCCCTGTGTGGCGCACAAGTGTCAAATGTGTAGTGCAGAATTTATTTTGGCACGATATGTAATCATGTCATTTTCGTCTGGAATAATAGTGATTCAGAACTCTTTTTGTCGAAAACTTCAGGGAGATTATTCTTCTCTCGAAGATTAAGGGGCATGTCACATTCAGCAATATAATCCCATATGATTGTTGGATATTGGCTTCAAGATTTCTACTAAGGTATTAGCAAATAACCGGTTGAACAACTTATCGGATAACGTGATATGCTCTTCTCTCCATCTTTCATGTAAGGTATGAACATTCCTGACAGGGATGGTCATCCTTCACGAAACAGTTCAAAACTGATTGTAATTAAACGATGTGATACTAAAATTAACTTTAAGAAAACCTACAATAAGTAAAATGACAATTTTAACATAGTCTCCCGCTGAAACAATTTTCTCTTATATATCTCACAAGAATGTATTACTTACTAAATTTGTAAATGAAGAAAGTGTAGCTTCAATAGGTCTCCATCAAGACGATCCGCTTCCGCCAATGTTTTATTGATATCCATATACTAACTATCCTTAATAAAGACTAGTGGAAAACGAGGCTTTAGTTCACCCCTTTAGCCCGGATTTAGAAATGAACCGAGACTAAAGGGGTGCGAGCCACCCGGTGCAATATGGGAGGAACCTTTAGTCCCGGTTCGTGTTAGGAACCGGGACTAAAGGTCCACCGCATGCACCCGCAGAGGCGGGGTCCAGCGCCAGAACCATTTAGTCCCGGTTCGTAAATCGAACCGGGACTAAAGATTTTGTCCTTTATCAGCTGACCTCCTTCCTCCAAGGTCGAGCTCTCCATTTTCTCAGCTCAACCCGAGCTCACCATTTTCAACTCCATTTCATCTTCATTTTATCTCTATTTCATCTTCATTTCCTTAAAAAAACATCATTTGGCAAGATTGAAGGCACCCCACGGTTAGCCTCTTCATCCTCTTTCCGGCATTGCTCATTTTGCTCATCTTCGTCGGGCAATTCGTGATGCACAAATGGATTGTGGAAGTGAAAACGAAAGGTTGAAGTTGGAGCGTATGTTAGCTGATCACGCCAAATTGTTACACCCAACTTGTCAAAATGACCAGAAAAAGCTGGGTACCACACTTGAATTGTTGTAATGGAACGCAGAGAATGGTACTTCTGACAAGGGATTTGAAAAATTGTTGAAAATAGTTAAGAAGATGCTTCCAAAGGATAATGAATTGCCCTCTAGTACGTACGAAACAAAGAAGGTGGTATGCCCTCTAGGATTAGAGGTGCATAAGATACACGCATGCATTAATCACTGCATCCTCTATCGCGGTGAGCATGAAAAATTGAATGCATGTCCTGTATGCGGTGCTTTGCGGTATAAGATCGGGCGAGATGACCCTAGTGATGTTGAGGGCGAGCCGCGTCCCAGGAAGAGGATTTATGCAAAGGTGATGTGGTATGCTCCTATAATACCACGGTTGAAACGTTTGTTCAGCAACAGAGAGCATGCCAAGTTGTTGCGATGGCACAACGAAGATCGTAAAAAAGACTTGATGTTGAGACACCCCGCGGATGGGTCCCAGTGGAGAAAAATTGACAGAGAGTTCCCGACATTTTCAGATGACGCAAGGAACTTAAGATTTGGTCTAATTCCAGATGGCTTTAATCCTTTTGGAGAGCAGAGCTCTAGTCACAGCACTTGGCCCGCGACTCTATGTATCTATAACCTTCCTCCTTGGTTGTGCATGAAGCGAAAGTACATTATGATGCCAGTGCTCATTCAAGGCCCGAAGCGACCTGGCAACGACATTGATTTGTACCTCAGGCCATTAGTTGAAGAACTTTTGCAGTTGTGGCGTGAAGAAGGTGTACATGTGTGAGTTGAACACAAACTGGAGGAATTTGATCTACGAGCTTTGCTTTTGTAACCATCAATGATTGGCCTGCTCTTGACAACATTTCAGGATAGTCAAACAAGGGATACAATGCATGCACGCACTGTTTAGCTGAGACTGATAGTATACATTTAGGTAACAAGAATGTGTACCTGGGTCATCGTCGGTTTCTTGTACCCAAGCATCCGTTAGGGAAGAAAGGCAAGCATTACAAATGTGAGGTAGATCAACGGCCGAGGCCTACCCGCCCTTGTAGTTCTGTTATACATGATATGGTCAAGGATTTAAATGTAATCTTTGGAAAGGGTCCTGACGGACTCACTGTTCCGAATGACGCAAACAACCACGAACCCATGTGGAAGAAGAAATCTATATTTTGGGAACTGCCCTATTGGATAATGCTAGAGATTCACTCTGCAATCGACGTGATGCACGTGACAAAGAACATTTGCTGCAACCTGCTAAACTTCTTGGGCGTGTATGGGAAGTCAAAAGATGGGAAGTCAAAAAAAGGTACACCGAAAGGAAGGCAGTCCCATCAACGTGTGAGCGAAGAGATGCATCGAGACGATACTCATTCGAAGAATTAGCCAGGTCCTGCAAGCTACGCTCTTACTAAAGAAGAGAAGAAAATATTTTTTGAGTGCCTTCGAAGTATGAAGATTCCATCTGGCTTCTCATCAAATATAAAGGGAATAATAAACATGGCAGAGCAAAAATTTCAGAACCTGAAGTCTCATGACTGTCACGTGATTATGACACAATTACTTCCGGTTGCATTGAGAGGGCTTCTACCGGAAAATGTTTGAGAACCCATTGTGAAGCTATGTGCATTTCTCAATGCAATTTCTCAGAAGGTCATCAATCCACTAACTCTAAAAAATTTAGAGAAGGATGTGGTCCAATGTCTTGTCAGCTTTGAATTGGTGTTCCCACCAACCTTCTTCAATATTATGACGCACCTTGTAGTCCACCTAGTCGAAGAGATTTCTGTTCTCGGTCCTGTAATTCTACACAACATGTTCCCCTTTGAGAGGTTCATGGGTGTCTTAAAAAATATGTGCATAACCGGGCTAGGCCAGAAGGAAGCATCGTCAAGGGTTATGGAACATAGGAGGTCATTGAGTTTTGTGTAGATTTTATTCCCGATCTAAAACCGATCGGTGTTCCTGAATCACGTCATGAGGGGATACTGCATGGTAAAGACACCCTAGGAAAGAAAGCAACAATATGTCAAGACGGGGATTCTTTCACTCAAGCACACGACACCGTTCTACATAATTCCAGTTTAGTGGGTCCATATGTCGAGGAATACACGAATGTTTTACGCTCCAAATACCCGGAGAAATCTGAAGATTGTATTGATGGAGAACACATGAAGACTTTCAGCAGTTGGTTAAAAAGACGTCTCATTAATGACACCAATGTTGAAGAACAACTATAATTGTTGGCCACATCACCAACTTCAATTATATTGACTTTTCAAGGGTACGAGATAAATGGAAATATATTTTACACAGCCAACCAAGATAAAAAGAGCACCAACCAAAACAGTGGAGTCCGCTTTGATGCAACAAACTGCACCGGGACAAAGGACACATATTATGGTTACATAGAGGAGATACGAACCTTTAGTCGCGGTTGGTTGCTGGAACCGCGACTAAAGACCCTTAAGTCTCGGTTCCCGTTACGAACCGCGACTAAACGCCTGTTTCGTGGCGTTTAGGTAGCACGCGGCCGATAAAAGCTCAAGTCTCCTCCCCTAAATCCCAAATCCACGCGCGCACTCCTCCGGCGAAGCCCTGCTCCGGCCGTTGCTGCCCCGCCGCCGCGCTGCTCCGTCTGCCGCTGCGCTCCTCCCCGCTGCCGCAACCTGCTGCGCTCCGCCGTGCTCCCCGCAGAAACCCTAGCTAGGTTGCTGCTCCACGCGCGCGCTCCGCCGGCCGTTGCTGCCCCGCCGCCGCGCTGCTCCCCGCCGCCGCGCCGCTCCCCGCCGCGCGCTCCTCCCCGCTGCCGCAGTCTGCCGCGCTCCGCCGTGCTCCCCGCAGAAACCCTAGCTAGGTTGATGCTCCACGCGCGCGCTCCTCCGGCCGTTGCTGCCCCGCCGCCGCGCTGCTCCCCGCCGCCGCGCCGCTCCGCTCTGCCGCACTCCGCCGTCGAGGCTCCTACAAGCAGTACTGCGCCTACAAGGTGCGATCTCCCCTCTGATAATTTTTGGTTTTTACTAGAAGGCAGTAGGTTGAAAATTAAGTTGAAAGTGAAACTATTTATCTCTCTTATCAATAATGCCCATGGTAATTTTGCGCACATGATTGATGGTTAAGTGAAGTTCGTGAAGGTTTAGGTAGTTGCGCCATTCGAATTTTTGCATCACATGTGTGAACTAGAATGCTTCACTACTACACTTCAGCCATGCATACATTCAGGTTTTATTTCCCTCTTAGGTAAATCAAGATAGTACTTGTTTTACTTTTTGTTAGTTATTAACAAATGATGGTGTTGTTTACCTCCATATCAGAACATAAAAAATAGCATGTGGGAGTATTTGACACATAAAATTATTTCACTCCATATCAGGACATGAAAAAATGAGTACGCAGCAGCCATCAAAAGAAATGTTGTGATATATGAATCAGCCCAATGAAGAATTGACTTCTGCCATGCTATCCAATGATGTTTTTGCTTGGGCTGAATATTATCTAGCTTCTGAATATTATCTAGCTTGCTAGAATTAGGATCCCTCCTCTGCCATCTTATGTGTTCCATTAGAGGACTGCAATGAGTTCTAATTTTTTACTTGTACAGATTTGGCTATTCGTATATGTGCATACTTGATGTTGATGTATTCATTTATCATGATGCATTCAAATTCCTATAGCAGCCATACTAAAATTATGCTCACTGTGAATAGTAGGTGTATTCTTGCACATTATTTATTTTGTCGGTGTATTCTTGCAATGTAACCGATGGTTAATGATGGTGTAATAGTAGGATTGCATTGCTTCTTCATTCCATGTTTCTTTAGGAAAGCACTAATATTTTATATTTCCACACATTGTTTCCTTACTTATACGATTATCCTAGAATGCTTTAAGTGTTGAGGATTTCGTGTCCCTGTCATATTTGTAGATAAACATGTGTGTTTGGATTAATAGTTAAGTACTTTGTTCTACTAGTATACTTAAGTATAATAGAAAAATTAATTTGGTGGATGTTTTTCATCGTAGGGGGATAAGAGGAACACTTGCCAAGGTAATTAATCCAGAAGCTGAAACAAGTCAAGAAAGAAGTGAATACTGCAGTACATGTAAAATGCTAGGACACCCGTCCAGCAATTGCTACACCAAACCTCCATCTATGGATGATTTTGACATTCATGACATCATAAAGCTATGACATGTTTAATGAGCTGCTATTTCTTGTTACATAATTGTAGTTCTCTCAGTGTTCTGTTTTATGGATGCTATGACTTGAAATTGTAATATATTATGTTGTGTTAGATATGCAAATTGAGATGATTGTGAATGTGTACGAAAAAAGATGATTTTGTGTTAGATATGCAAAATTCTAAAATATGATCTATATATAGTATTGTGTTAGATATGCAAGATGAGCACACACTGTTTTTCTTCGCTGTCACCTTGTTGTGCTATATGATCCATACTCGTTGCAATTATTGTACTTGTATATGTTTTTCAGATGAATAATGTAAACTTGATTATAATGCCCGAGCTATGGATTGCAAGTACATTTGAGCTATGGAGCACTTGCGAGACGAGCAGATAGAAGAAGCACAATTTCAACGAGACGAGGAGATGGAAGACCAAATGGAACAACTTATTTTTAACGATGCCCGAGCTGGAGGAGATGTAGATGATTATGATTTCGAATTTTTTTTGAACGACTTTAGTGATGGAATGGAGTCACGAGATGTGGTGATAACAAACTCCGGCGGAGAGGTGTATATGTGTTTATAATAAATATGGCGATATGTTGTTGTTAACTACATGCATTAATTGATTTGTGTTGCATTTATTAACGACTCATTTTTCTTTTAGCCATCCGGATCGAGAAAATCTGCCAAAAAACAGCCACCATGTGCTCCTCGAGGCAAGGCAAAAATAATGAAGAGCGAGGATCCAAAGTTACCGATTGAGGAAATTGTTGATTCCGGTGAACCGCTCGAAACAAAACAGAACCGTGGCAAATTTATAAGTCAAGCTGGAGTTATTGTTAGGGACATGATCCCAATCAGCATACGCGAATGGAATAAGGCGGCGGCCGCAGATGTGGAGGACCCATGTTATGTCCACCAAGTTCTTAAGGATTTGGTCTATAACACGCTGTTGTCACATTTCACCCTCCCGCCAGATCTCTCTAAAGTGAAGAAGGACAACCTCAAGAAGTGGACTCTTATTAAGATGGCGGAACAATTCCAGAACTGGAAGAAAAAGTTATGGAATCAATATGAAGAAACAAAAGAAGAGCCAGATTTCAGTGGAGCACAAGGGAAGAAGTTAGAATCTGGATGGGCGGCGTTTAAGGCGTATAGGGAATCACCTATGGTTGTGGCCCGATCGGAGATAAATAAATTGAATGCTGCGCTGAAGGTACACCACCATACATTGGGGATAGGTGGCTACAAGAGCGCCATTCCTAAGTGATTAGCCTATGAAGAAAAACTGGTTCGATCGGGGGTCCGTCCAAAGACACTTGACTGGCCCGAGAGGTCAAAATTCTGGTTATTCGCGCATGGGGCATGGTTGGACCCAGTAACCGAAGATATTGTTGGAAAAGGAAAATGGAAGGATCTCGTTGACATAATCAAAGAGAAGCTTGAAGATGCAATTAATGATGTTCGTAATGGTGTGTTCAGCCCCGATAGAGAGGATGACGAGCTGACACGGGCCCAGGGAATCCTGATCACGTTGGACGAGCTCGAGGCTATCCTGGCGGTGCTACGTTTAAGACTGTGTGGCCGGAATCCGCTCACACTTATAGAAGCCGTAGCAGAGGTAAGAAGAAGAAGGCCAACCGGATATCAGAATTGGAACGTGGCCTGAAGGAGACACGGGCGGAAATAAAAGCATTGAAAGAGCAAAGGACGGAACCTCAGGAGCGGGACCAATTAGATCATGAAGCAGATGCCGCCCCATCTCAGCGTAGAAGCAGCGTTGGTTCCACGCGTCAAGTCGATGGTCCCTACCCAGTGGATGACATCATAGAGCCTACAAGTTGTGAGCTACATATAGCAATGAGAAACATAACTTTGAAGGTGGCGGTGGGGCAAGCTTTAGTAATTCAACCTGGAGAACTCTACCATTGTGGTCAAATTCCAGATGGCTACGCTCGTGTCGGGGTGGACGAAATTATGGCGAGATTTGAAACCTTGGAACTTGAGTTTCCTGGAGATGACGAGGAGAAGACGTTGGCAGACGTCAAGCATGGCTTCGCCCTATGGCCCAAGAAATACATCGTCCTTTCAGAACAAGCAAAGTTCAATCCTCGTTCTAGGAGTCCAGCTCACCAGCAAAGTCCACTCTTCCTTGAGAGGGATCAAAGACAAAGTCCATCTCTACCTCATCACCAAAGCCCACACCTCCCCGATAGGGACCCCAGCCCGAGTCCATCTCCAGCTCATCAGCAAAGCCAACCGCCCCCCCGAGAGGGTCCCCAACGCGAGGCCATCACAGTCTGTGCCAGTCCGCCAGAATGTTAAGTCGCTCTCGAGTAGGCTCCAGTCTGGTTCTCCTGTTAGGAAGAAACCAAGAAAGCAGAAAACACCGCCGCCTACTCCAAAGTTACCTTGGGAGAGAGTTGTCGAGGAAACGATATCGCCTGCAAATAACATACGGATGCCTGGCTTGCTGGCGTGAAACAGAAAGTGTTAGCAAAACAATTGCCTCCTCAAAAATTTACTGCCGGAATTCCTCAGGAGAAAATTGACCGTTGCATCGATGCCCTATATAACCCCCCACCATCGCCGCCAACAGACTATGATCGCAACATTGGTAAGTCATATGACGAAGAGATGGATGATCGATCGAAAAAAGGGAAACAAGTTGCCCAACTTAGAGAACAAGACGCACATTCGCCCCCCCCCCCCCCCCCCCCCCCCGCTCAAGGTGCTTGATGACAGAGTTCTCAAAAACATTAATGTGCGGGAGCTGGTATATTCGGGAGATGATATCCCCTTCGCGGATCTTGTTCGTACTTATGTTCACGGGGAGAATTTTATCGACGGCGACTTACCCACAAGAATGCGTCAATTTCAAGCCTGGTACAAGAATACCGTAAAGGAGACGAATAAAGACACTCTCATGATGGCAGTTAAGGAAGAGCATTATTTCCAAGAATACTCCATTGTCCTTTACTTCGCCGAAATCTTTCAGTTATACTATCTCCGGGCCCTCGACAAAGCTATCATGAGTTCCTATTGTCTGTAAGTGATCTATTCCTGTAATTTAATGCTTTAATTAGCTCTACTCGTTCATTGTCTGTGATAATCCTCTTTATAATATTTTGTGTGCTTTATTACGCAGAATGAAGATGCTCGAATGCAAGAAGCAGAAAATCAACCACATTGGGTTCATTGACCCCTCTATAATGCATGAAGATAACATAATTGATCCAATACTTAACAAGGATACACCGGGGAATTTGCTAATGTTTTTCAAGCGACAAGCTTACAAAAAATATATATTATGGCCTTACAACTTCAAGTGAGTGTTACTGCTTACTACACATTTTATTTTTCTCACCCGATGTTAAGTTTAATTGATGTGTTATGCATGACTATTTATAAACGTGCGCAGCTACCACTACATTCTTATCGTTATTGACTTGCGGAAAGGAGATATTGTTGTCCTTGACTCGTTAAGAAGATGTCCTAAACTTTACAAGACCTGTTTTGATTTGGTGACAAGGTACTTTCTTTTCTTATCGGCTCTTTCGTTCATTTCCTAATATCAAAGAATTTATGACTCATTCATTCATTTTCTTGTCATGCAACGTTTGGAAAATGTTTCTTGCGGAACATCCGAACAGTGGATGGCAAGAGAAGCTGCTATGGCGTACTAACCAAGTAAGTAGTACTATAACTTGGCTCATGCACCATTATCATACTTTATTATTATTTGATTAAATTCTATTTTTCTATATACTTGTCTTAAACAGCCAATAGGGACTGATCTATGTGGATTCTACGTTTGCGAGTACATGCACACTGTGGTCAACGAGAGTTTGAAGAGCAAAAGAAGTATTGAAGTACGTAAAGCTCTAGTCACAACATTATTTTTGTACCATCAATCGTGATGAGTTTTATTTATTTCATATCTCATGTATTCATTGTGATGTCATTTTTTTACAGTTGGCAAGAAAGCGCAACGAGTTACCAATAAAGACCCGCTTCAGGGCACTTGCAGAGGAGTTGACGGGATTTTACCTCGCCCATGTCATACCGGAGACCGGAGAGTACCACTATGTTACCCCTGGTGTTGCAGACAAGTAATAGTGATCTCCATGTAACAAAGTACTTCTAAGTATCTGGAACTGGGAAACGTGATCTTCATGCACCACACGTACTTAATTGTGTATGTGTTATCAACACATGATCTTCATGTAATTGTATATATGCATGATGCAACTTCATCTAGCTTCGTATAATAATTTATACGTGTTTTTCGCGCATCTGTAGCGTACCTGCACTTTAAATAAGGCAGATACCTGTGTATAGTGTAAATCCCTGGATCAAATCATTTGCACACACAGTTTACGATGTAATATCACAACAAAGCGTCAATTTTATTACATTGATGATCCAGAATTACAAAATATTTGATACAAGTTGCATAGCCTAAGGCTAGCATTTGAAAAGTACACAGCGGAAATAAAATAGCAGGGAGTCTCTATCACTTTCATGCTGCCACAGGCGAAAACATGTTGGTTGTAGACTCGAAACCTATCAACGAAACCTTACTCGTCATCTGAACAATCTGCAATAAGAAAAATATTGCAACAACGTGGGTCAGATTCCATAAAAATGGAGTCTGGCAAGTGACACTATGGTGGACACTTAATGGAATAACTCTAAAGCCTATATGCATATTTGGCTGGTGGAGTTCAAGACTATTTTGCATAAAGCCAATTTTTCCTATCTTTGGGAAACACCTTCTTCAAATCAAGACAAGTATGGTATGAAAACCATAAATCTCATCTTCCCTTGTTTACCCATCAAGTTTTATTTCTGAAGTTGGAATGGTGGAATCCTCCGTTGACGTCCGTGATCGGCTGCTTAAATTGTCCGTACCGGGGACACGGCTAAGTACTTAGTTTTACACTCTGCAGAGGTTGTGCACTTTCACCTTTAGACTCAATTTGTCCAAGAAATCCTATACAGGCGGAGTGTATTATGGAAAGGAGAGAATTGAGACAAGAACTTTCAGAAGAAGAATGCAACCATACTAGCAAGACCCGTTCCACCTATCATCTCTACATCTGCTTGTCAAGCTGACAGGTTGCACCCCCACAACTTAATTATTCTAGACAGAGCCCATTGTCAAAAGGCTGCACGGGAAGCAATCGTCACTCGGAGTTCTTCAGATTCCTCTGTTCCCTGGGTGGCCATCCACAAGTGTACTTCTGGGTAACAACCACCATACTCGTGGCCCTAAGTAGAATAGACATTCACCCTAGGCGATGACAACCACAAGCATAGTCCCAAAAGCCACTCAACATAAACCATAACAACCAATCCACCCAGGAGTTTCATAAACTTAGTGGATGTGCACTCTCAGGTAAAAATCACCATGCTCACGGCCCTAAGTAGAATAGACATTCATCCTAGGCAACGACAACCATGAGCACTGCCCTGAGTAGTCACTTAACATTTTGTAAAACTTTTCATCAATTGCATAGCATCAATACATCTACTAAGTATTATATAGGAACCTAGACACAGGAGTAAGGGAATTCTACGCAGGTTTAGCATAGCAATACTATCTTACTCATGCATATAAAAATACACTAAGTAATGCATATAGAAAATAATAGGAAGTTTATGAGGTGTGCCACTTGCCTTTGAATGTTGTCGTTGTTCACAACTCTTTTCAACGATACTCGGGACTCTCCGTTCAATCTAACAGTATAGACAAGCAACAATACAACAATCAACAGCAAGCACAACTCCACAGTGCATACAAACACATACTAGATGAATAAATAAGTTTTATAAAACTTTCTAAGGAAAATATGTTTATGCATGATGTGCAAAATATTCCTAAGGGCTAGAAATACTTTTTCATGCCATGAAAATCTTTTAAGTTAATACAAGGCAAATAGGGTGGTCCAAAAGGACTAAGGGCTAAGGTCATAAGTTGAATATTTTGTTTTATATCATCTTGAATAAGCACTCTAATGGCTTAGTCTTGATGTGCAAAATACTTAGAGACAATTACTAGCTCTATTCTTCGAGGTGATCAACAATTATTATCAACTCTTTGTAAATTGGATATTCACTAAAGTGAGAGAGACAGACACCCGGCCAGCCACTTAAATTGTGGAACAGGTCTCATGTACGTGGACATGTAAGGTTTGTTTCCAGGCCGCTTCATCCCACTATGCCGCTAGGATCCAACTACTTTAAGATGATAACATCATGATCAAAATTTGTTTAAGTCATATGTGAAAGACAAGATTAGAAGGGAGGGGAAAAGATAGAAAGAGAGATGTAGTTGTCCTCCAGGCTTCATCTCCAGTCTTGGTGGTTCTTGTATCCTCGAGGCTAGTCTTGGATTTACTTAGTCATCATGAAGTCTAACAGAAGAAAAGGGAGAAAGAAGAAAGAGGGAGAAAGACTTAGAAAATATTTCTGGTTGGTCTTCATGAACTTCTTCTTGATCTTTCTTCTAAGTGCTTCAACTCCTTGGAGATTCTTCTGGAGTCTTGTTTGGCTAAGTCCTTCATTGGTCTTCCAGCTCAATGTTGAAAATTACTAAGTGTCTCAGTGTAGCACTTCACAAAATTGCTAAGTTTGAAAATAAACCTAACTTTGGGAAAATGGGGGGGGGGGGGGGGGGGGAGTTTTCCTTATGGGAAAATATAACTACTAAATAAATATGCTATGCATGACATGCAATTTTAATTCATAATACTAATTTTTTTGTGATGTTTATAAAGTATGCATAAATTTATAATTGCAAATTTTTTAGTTTATAATTTTTGGAAAGTATAAAAGGAATAATTATCAGATTAACGTTTTCTATGATTAATATTTTTATAACAAATTTTTATAAACAGTGTTAATGGACAGGGGTATTTTTAATTAAATTTATATCAGTTTGCTTTAATCAAAATTAATATTTTTATTAATAGTTATGTTGAAAATAGTCAAACCATTCAAATTAAATATATATAACTATGACTTCATTCAAAATTTACTAAAAAATATTTTATAGCAGTGGCATCAATTTACAAATATTCTAAAGTTTCCAAAACAATTTTATTTGTAACTTTTGGATTTATAGATTTAAAGTTATTTCAAATATACTCAAATTCACCATTTGAAATTTTAATATTTTATACTAAGTAAAATTTGAATTTTGGCTGATCTAAAATGTTCTACATGTCGAGAGCTTTCCAAAAATATAAAGTTTGTTAAATTTGGATAAGTGGTTAAAAAGTTGTGATAGATCTAAGTGGCAGGGGTGTTTCTGTAAAACTGCCAATTAAATTTAATTAAGAAATTATTTTCCACGTGGCAGCTGACTGGGCGCTGACGAGGCATGACGTGGCACTGACTGTGCGTGCTGACTGGGATTAAGTGATTCAATCTGGGCCGTCCAGATCTAGATCTACGATCCAGATCTAACCGTACCGATTCGAAACATGATCTAATCTCAGCCGTAAGATGTGGATCGGACGCTCACCGTGCTTTGACCAGATCGTGGCGGCGGAGGTTCGCCGGAGATGGCGATGGTGGCGACGCCGGCGTCGGTCGAGGACGGAGTCCACGCCCCCGTAGGTTCCCGGGCTCGGGGAGGTGACGAGGAGGCGCGGCGCGTCACGGCACGGTGGATGGTGGCGATGGTGTCCGCTCGGCCGTCCCGGAGCGGCGGCGGGCCGTGGTCGAAGTGCTCGGGCGCGGCGGACTTCCGTCGAGCTCGTCCTCGACGTTCTTCTGCAGGAAATAAGGGAGGAGGGGGTTCACGAGTTGCGCCAGGACACGGGGATGAGGGTAGATGGGGTCTCTGGCGCGACGGGGTGGCTCACCTCGCCGGTGGTTGAAGAAAAAAAACGGCGGCGGATGGTGCGGACTCCGGCGAGCGATTTCTTGAGCCTGGCGGCACGAAACAGAGAGGAAGGAAAGGGCAAACGTGCGGCATGGCCTGGGGGACTTTATAGGGCAGAAGAGGAAACCGAAAAGCGTGATTTGAGCTCGGATTTTGGAAAGAATCGGGGGAGGATTTAGGGGCGAAATTCTCGGCCGGAGGAGGAAGCCGCAGTGACGTCAGCGATGACGTCATCAATTTTTCCTTTTCTGTTTTTCTGATTTTTTTCTTTTAATTCATATCCTTTGATTAAATTGTCCAAATGATGTCAAATGAATTTCTAAAAATTTGTAATATTCATATCTATGTTTTAAAACATTGGGTATGTTTTGAAAACATTTTAAAATTAATTATTTTGGAATATTCATAAAATGTAAATTTGCCCATTTAGGTCAATTTTCAAAATATTAATTTAATAATTTTATTTGGGGTTAAATTAAATTTATGAAATTACCATATTCTTATATGTTTGAATTTAAGTTAATTAAACTCATTTTCCAATACTAAATTCATTTTATGCTTTAGTATAATACTAAATAACATAACACTTACTATATGAAAATAAAAAGGGAAAATAATGTATTCATTTTAATTCAAAATAATTTGTGCACTATTATATTTTACATTAAGATAATTCAGTGGAACTTCATAACATATTTGGAAAAGATTTTAAATTCCTTTCTTATTTAGAATACAGTAATCATTTCATGTTTTGAAAATAATTGAAATTTTATTTAAACAAATGAAATGTTTATTAGGATAATTCATTGATTTTAATTTATGAAGTTATTAAAGTTATAAACTATAGACTTGAAATTAACGAAATTATGTTTTGAGTTCTGGTAAAAGAATGAAAACCCTTTGACAAATAGATCATGTTTTTAAATATATTAAAGGAATACTTGTAAACATTATTTTAATTTATGAATAGTTATGGCTAGGTTATTTAAATCAAATACTTATAAAGAAACTTTTTATTACAAGGTAAGGGTTTGAAAGTTTGTAAAACATTTGTCAAAATACATATGGAGGTTTTAAAAAATACAATGGATAATGAAATGTTTAAACGGAGACAATTGAATTATTAAACTCTCTCAATAAGTTTGAAGTATTTCCTAGTTGGTTTTCCTATGCATTTAATATTTTGTTTTAAATCAAAACAAAAGTTTTAAATTTTAGTGATTTTTGAACATTCCAAAATGTTGGGATGTTACAGCATCGAAGCCATAGCATCCGAAAGCCCTACCCGACGCATCAACGTGGAACCATCCGAAACCCCCTACCATCACGCATCAACGTGGAACCATCCGAAACCCCTACCCAGAAACCCTAAAGCAAAACCCTGAAATGAAAAAAAGAAAAATCCTGAAATGTAAAAAAATATGCAAAACCCTAGTCCCGGTTTGTAACACGAACCGGTACTAAAGGGTTCGCCCCCGCGCGCCCCTGCCCTCTCCACGTGCGGAGCTCTAATTGGTGGTGGTGGGGGGGGGGGGGGGGGGGCGCTGCGGTCCCTGTTCGTATTGAACCGAGACCAAAGGGTGGGGGTTCTAGTCCTGTCGTGGTATCGGCATAATTGATAGGAGACGGGGGTCCTCTAGCCTACGTATGGATTGTGGGGAAGAAGGTTGGTGTCGTTGAGGACGGGATTGAACACGGCGAGTTTACCCAGCTTCGGATCCCACGGCGGTGGCGAGATCCTACGTGCTGCTATAATTCACTATGAGGCAATAGCCGTGAACAGGTTACAATGTGTATGATGCGCCCTGAAGGGTCTGCCCTAAAGGCTCCCTGGTGGCCGGCTTATATAGGCGGCCAGACCCCAGGGTACAAGGCAAGTACTTGTCCGGCAAGTAAACAGAGTCCTAGACCTAGCCGGCTTAGTTGCCGCCTTCCGTCTTGGGCTTGGTGGCTTGATGGGCTTCGGCCTTCCGCCTTCCTTGGACCGTCCGCCTACTTCCTTGTACGTCAGCTATCTGGGCCGCCCGGCAGGCTTCGGCCTCACCACCCTTGGGCCACCCTGGACTTGCCGGATTGATCCATGTTGGTTATACCCCTAGTTGATATATCCCCAACATTAGCCCCCAGAAAGGTTGAAGTTCTCCAGGCGCCGGCTCCTTCTTGATTCTTCATCTGCCAAAGTTGGCGGCTGCAGGACTTGAACCATTCTGAAAATCAATGAGGCATGCGTGTCTAGATATTGACATGCGGCCGCCTTTATCCAACATGGGAAAAGACGGCTACTCTGCAATCTTGCCGAGCATTCTTCTTGACGGATTCCACTTAGCCGGCTCACAAATTGCGGGAAAAGAGGAGGCGTGGAGATCGTGCGATCATGCGCTGCAACGGATGTTGGACACGTGTCCGACTAAAAGCGCCGTTGCGCAGGGAGCAACGCCTGGCCCTGTAAATAGGTAAACGAACGGTCCATTTTTGCCACCCTGCCTTTGCTCTCCGTGCCCTCTTGCCCTTCCACTTCTCCGCTTCTAGCTTCCGAGTGAACTCCGGCGAGCACATTTCCTCCGACGACCTCCGCGCGCGGCGATGTCCACCGGCCAAAACCTTTCCACGGCGTCGAGCGGTCCGGCGACCGAAACCGCGCCCGCGACGGTAATGGGCCGTGCGGTAACTCGTCCCGCGACGGCGGCGACGGGCAATGTCGCCACCGTCGTCCCTCGGACTTCTACCGCGCGCGCGCCAGCGGCGGTCTCCTCGGCTCCTCCGCCGACCACCGTAGCGACGACGGCGGGAGGCGCTCCCGTCGACGAGGAAGAGGAAGCGGCGGACCTCGGGTCCCGCTACTGGCTTCCCTCCATAGTCGACGAAGACGCCCTCCAAGACTTGGAGGCCGTCGGCTACCTTCCCACTCGGGAAGATTGCCGGTGGAGGGCCGCCTTCGGAGACGTCATCCCGGCTCCGAGAGCCGGGGAGCGGGTAATCCTCACCTCCCATTTAGTTAGGGGAATGGCGCTTCCGCCTTCTTTAGCGAGGTTCTAGATCACTATGGGCTCCAGCCCCACAACATAGCACCCAATAGCATCTTAGTCCTAGCCGGCTTCACAGCTCTGTTCGAAGGCTACCTAGGTATTAGGCCTAGTTTAGACTTCTTCAGATATTGCTTTCGTTGCCGGCGACAGACTGTGCCGGACGGCGGGCTGGCAACCTGCGGCAGCGTCACCTTCAACTGCCGCCAGGGCCGCCAATGGTATCCCAAGATACCATACCTTGAATCCGTCAAGGGCTGGACCTCCACTTTCTTCTACTGCCAAGATATGGCAGCTCCGGGCCGCCAATTTGGCATCCCGGAATTCGTCAACGCGCCACCTATGCCCCGGCCATGCTGGGACGAGGCGGTGCCCAAGCGGACGGAGGAACTCCGCCTTATTCAAAGGCGGATTGAATTCCTCACACGGACGATGGCTCCCCCTTTGCTGGATGGGGTCGACACCGTCATCTGCTGGCTCGGCCGGCAGATCCTCCCCCTGCGGTACAGCCCGCGCAAAATGTGCCAGTATTCGCCTACTACCACGGCATCTCTTCGCGTGAGCGAAGAGATGTTGCCGGTTGCCGACCTGGCGTTCCGGCTTCGCAGCCTCGTCAAGGCGGGGCTGGTGAAGGCGGTGGAGGGCGTGCCCATGCACACCCACGACAACCATCCCCTCGAGGTAGATATCTTGTTCCTTGCCCCTTGTTGATGGCTTCGCCGGCTGAACTTGAGCTCCATTAACGCTTGTCTTCTTTTTCAGCTCTCCGGCTTGGGGGAGGATGACCTGGCTCCCGACTTCTACGAGTCGGAAGCCGGGAAGACGAAGAAGCGCAAGGCATCTGGCGCCGCTTCCTCTACGGTGATTGCCGAGAGGAAGAAACGGATCGCATCGGCTACCGAGCCGGCTCTCGCCAACCTTGGCGAGAACGCGGGGATTAACATCCCCCGAAGGTACTCAATTCTTCCTTTAATAGACGACAAACTTCTTCAATACTGGCACCCAATTGACCATGCTTGCTTTTTATTGACAGGGAAAGGGTCGCAACTTCCCGGTTGACGACCAGGCTTCTTGGCAAGGGTAAGCGGCCTCAAGGCAGCTCGCCGGCTACCGTGCCGCAAACTCCTCAGCTCCAAGCCGGCAGCTTTATGGGCGACGCTCGACGTCAGCCCCCGGCTCCGGCTTCTGGCGCTCCGCCAAGGGCCTCCTCCACCGACCGCGCGCCCAAGACTCCCCTACTTCTGGCTGAGGCTACGGCCGATGAAGCCGCTCAATCGCGCACCGCCAAGGAAGGGTTGCTGGAGGCGACTGCCGGCGGGTCCCAGAGGGCAGCCCCGACTGCGGGAGGCGGCAAAGTCAGGGACCCTTGGTCCACCTTTAAGGAGGCCAAGGAGTCAACTTTGGCTTTTGCCAACTCCGCCTCGCAGGCCTTCACCGATTTGGAGGGCGACCTGTCTGTAAGTTTTCACCACTCCGGCATATACATAGTCTTTCCCCCGAGCACTTAGATGGCAAGTCAAAAAATAAAAGAAATTTGACTGCCGGCTTAGTGGTTATTCGACAATATGTTTTATGCCTTTGTTTTGTCCTGCAGGGCCTTGTGTCCCCCAACGTCGAGCTTGTCTCCTCCCGAGTCGAGATAAACCGGCGCTGCCGCGGCCTGAAGAAGGAGTGCGAGGCTAAGGACCTGCGGATTGCCGAGTTGGAGGCGGCCCGCAAAAAAGATGAAGGTAGGGTTGATCCTCTTCGCCTTCAGCTACATTTTCGACTTATGTTGCCGTCAATCATTTAGTTAGCGAATCCATATTTGTAGAACTGCTAGACCACGCCCAGGATATACTGAAGGCGTCCACTGATATGCAAGCTCTTATGTACGAAGCTTCTGATTTGGCGGCCGCCAACTTGGAGTTGAAGGAGGCTCACCAGAAGGATATGGAGGCCCAGCAGCTCAAATTTGCGCAGGAATCTAGCCAGCTCACTGGTGAGCTAGAAAGCCCGCGCAAGAAGTTGGCGGAGGCGGAGAAGACGGCTGCCGAGGAAATCTCCAAGCAGACTTCTCGCGCCCAAACTGCTGAGGATGCGCTGGCAACTCATATGATTGAGATGTCCGCTTTCCATAACTCGGCCCTTGGTAATTTCTCACTCCTTATTTGACGTTGCCATTTTGCTTAGCCTGAGCCAAACTAATGGCTTCATTTTTTATACAGTTCCCGCCGGTTTAGGCGACGACAAGGTTGTCAGCCCCCGCCTGGATCGCCTTGCGCGTCTAGGCGAACTGATCACCGAGACTTTGGCGGCGTCCAAGCGGTTTGCCACCAAGTTCTTCACCTCCTCCGGCAGCCAGGAACCAACCGATGTCAGCGACGTGCCCGCTATCTTGGAGCAGGCGACCAAACTGCACAAGAGCTCGCTGAAGTCGGCGGCGCGGGGTGGTGCCAAGACCGCACTTGGGTTATTCATGGCGCACTACCCCGAGGCGGAGATAGAAGCCGTCACCGAAGGCATGTCGTCTACATATGAAGACGGCATCGAGGTTGAGCCTGCTGCTGTTCTGGACAGCGTTGCCGGCTACGCCACGCGTGTTGCCGATATGGTGGACACTTCAATCTTCTACCGGCGCCATCCTGTGCCTGGCGGAGAGGAAGTTGGAGCTGCCGGCGCAGCCGAGGCGGAGGGGAGTGATAGTTCCGGGGCTGAAGTTGTCAGCCCCCAAGCCTGATGTAGACGCTCCCCCGAGCCATATCTCTGTCCTTGCCTCCTTTTAGCCTTATTTGTCGGCCCCTGAAACAATGCAACTTTGACTTTTAATATTTGTATATACTTTTGTCGCTGCTTTGCTAGGCGGAAACTAGCTGACAAGTTTTATTTTGTCTTTATTTATATGGCCCGCCTTAATTTTACCCTGACTTATATGTTTGACTTTTTGTATGTTGACGAGACCTCAGCCGGTAACTTTAGCTGAAACAACCAGGGCTAAACCATGCGTTTAGAATCAGAGACCAAAGCCAACATGTTGGTGTCAAAGACATACTACTAGGCGAACCACATATAAGTAATCAGCGGTAAAGGAATTAGGCGGCGCAAAAAAGTTTATTTTTGCTTTGGGTTGGCTCGAAAGCTGCAAGTATCTACCAGTTTGAACCTTTGCACGGAGCTAGAAAAATAGGTAACTTAGATACATAGGGGAAATATGATTGCAAGAAAATACAAAATATGGCATGCTTCTCAACACAGATGAGGAACCATAGACTTTTATATCATAATCATATTTAACTTATTACAATTATAAATTGCTAAGTGTAGAAAGGACGTAGCTGCTCAATATTCCAATGCCGTCTTGTTTGCTCGAACGGATCGTCAATGCCTTTTTTGCGCTTGGTTCCCCTTTTTCCTGCCACCTTCTTGCGCATTTTCTTTTCGTCTTCGTCGCGGATGTCGGCCAGGTAGTAGGAACCATTGAGCAGCGCCTTTGTGACTATAAACGGTCCTTCCCATGGCGGGGATAACTTGTACAAGCCTTTTCTGTCTTGAATTAGGCGGAGAACCAGGTCACCTGTTCTGAAGCTTCGCTTCCGCACTCTCCGGCTATGATAGCGGCGAAGTTGTTGCTGGTACAAGGCGGAGCGATGGAGAGCGACGTCTCTTTCTTCGTCTAGCAGGTCTAGGCTATCCTGTCTTGCACCTTTTGAAGGGGTTACGGTGCAGAAAACAATAATTTTTCTAGCGTACGAAACCCTAACTAGCCAGGATCTATCTATCTAGTACACGCGATAACGGTGGCGGAACGGGTTACATTACCTCCATGTAGACCGATAGCGGGGATTACGCTCCCGCACAAGCGTTGACGATGAAGTCGTACGTAGCCGACCTCGAGGTCGCGGAGAACTTGCCGCGATGACGAAGACGATGACGCCGGGGTGTCGATGATGATCTGCGTCGACGGGCGTCGGGCGGAAGAAGGCAGAGCGCCAGCACCGGGGCTGGTGCGCCGGCAGCAGAGGGGAGGGAGGCGCGGCGGCTGCAGGGGCGAGACGACGTCGCCCAGGCTACTCAAAAGGAGTTACCTCCGAGCACTCACAAACATACGGAGCTTAGCGACAACTCCCGGTCATTCAGATCCAGCTGAAATCGCAGGGGTAGATCTTATCTGGAATCCCGCAGAGCAACGGCGCTCTGCGGTATAGCTTCGGTGGAGAGAGATCCCCCTTTCCTCAGCTCGGCGCGGCTCCAACTTGGGAACCAGAGATCGAGAGAGAAATCGGGAATTAATTGTATTTTCCAATGAATTAATCCAATTAATATGCCTTGCTATATAAAGGGGGAAGGGGGTGTGCAAACCCCTTGGCTCCCCCATGTGGGACTAAACAAAGGACAAGGGAGGGGGGGTTCGGCCCCCACATGGGCTGGCCGAACCAGCCAATGGGGCCCACCCCCCTTTGGTGGTGCGGCTCCCCCTCTTGGGCCCTCTCAGGGCCCATGTAGGTGGGAGCCCCCCTTTTTCCTTTATTTAATTAATATTAAATTAATATAAAATCCCATTAATTCATAATTAATATATTTATATATAATTCAATATCCCGTGACTCCGAAAACTCTTTCGGACCACCCGAACAACTTTCGGACATTCCTGGAACCATTCCAGACCTCTCCGGAACTCCTTCCGGACCACCGGAACTCTTTCCGGATCATTTCTCTCTCTCCAACAAATCCCTATAAAATTCCAGAACCTATCTCCTGGTGTCACTAAGACCTTAAGTTTGTTACGCTACGGTTTGAGAACACTCCAGACATGGTCGAGACACTCCGCTCACCAATGACCGCCAGGGATACCTGGAAGTATATGACGACCCCTGTGCATTCCACGAATATCGTCGTTGAACCATAAATATGATATTCATTCCCTTTGTCTCTGCGATACTACCTTGTCCGAGATATGTTCGTAGACACACCGATGCCTCTGTTGTATCTCGTCACCGACGAAGGTTATTAACTCGTCTGCGATATTACATCTCCATGACCTAGTCACAAGCTGCGCAGCTATATAGATGCAATATCACCGAGTGGGCCCATAGTATCTTTCCATTACAAGAATGAACAAATCCCGCTCTTGATCCTTACGTCTTGATGCTCTTTCGGAATACCCAAGATGGACACCGTTATTGTCATGCTATATAAGACACAACGTTTGATGCTCTCAAAGCACCCCTACGAAGCATTAATAAGTACGGTCTCACGGTCTAAGGAATAAGCTATCATATTCTTATCTATTGCAAATGACAAACATCGTAATACGATCTTATTGCAATACTTTGCGTATGTCCATCACCTTATTCAACTAACAAGGTGACCCCATTGTCAACCGACGTCATTGTCCTTGATCGGGAATCTCGATCAACTGTTGCCCAATGGACTAGCTCATATAGAGGCTTGCTAGGGACCTGGTTGTCTATGTATCACACGTGTATTAATAATTCCGATTAATACAGTTATAGCATAATACACAAACCTATTATAAACTTATGAGATAATGCAATAAATACTACTTATTTATTTGCCTCTAGGGCATATCTCCTTCAGTCTCCCACTTGCACTAGAGTACAAATAAACTAGCTGCATTTTACTTTATCAGAATCCCTTAT
Organism: Poa annua; assembly: GCA_026929855.1. Lineage (NCBI taxonomy): Eukaryota > Viridiplantae > Streptophyta > Magnoliopsida > Poales > Poaceae > Poa > Poa annua. The sequence goes on from CM049430.1 coordinate 90,267,151, forward strand.
CAAATAAGAATCATTTGAGAATGCTTGCTTATGGAAGAGTGTTACTGCACAATCCATGATTGTACATGCTTTTGCGATTCACTGACATCAACTTGCTTGATATCACCATGTTGTCTAACAACATATATGCAAATACCGTAACTAAGTGAGACTTCTGTTTCCCAGCGCTTACTCTGATTATACTAACCAGATAACTGTCCTGAAAAACACACTCAGCCATAGAGAGCCCCTTGTAACAATTACAAACTCGCGATATCTACATACTTTCACACCAATGCAGAAACGTTGACATTCTAATGTCAATCCAACAACTAACACACCTCTACTTCCAGTAAATTCTAAATTTACTTTAATAACTGCTCTTCTTTCAAGAACATCGGTCATATTTCATCGAGCAGAGATCTGTATGATGTCTAATATTACATAATAGACCCACATGTCATACAACCATTACTTTCATGCATCATTACTCCTAATGATCAATTGGATTCCAAAGGACCATCCTTTTGATACTATTCTGACTCCTCAGATATAATTCAAAACAACTCGACTAACTATTTAAAATTCCCGTTCTATTTCAAAATAGACACTAACTTTCAAATAGTTTCACAACTTCATCCTATTCTATTGGTACAGTTTCACAATGTGTTAACTACACAAGATGAATTCGACTCCCACTCAAATTATGTCTCCACATATTTGATAACACGAGCTCCCACTCAAAAACATGTTATCCACATATTTGAGTTCCTAAGCTCCCACTCAAAAATATGTTCTTTACATATTCCACCTGAGTAAACTAACTTTGACTCTCACTTAAATCGACATTTTGGTCTAACCAAAATCATTGATATTATCAATTCGAATTCAATACAAACTCCAGTATTACATTAATACAAATCCCTCAGACTTCAAGCATGTCTACATAAATGTAGTCAACAAATTTGATCTTGTGCAAGACACATTTCTTGACAAGACATGCTCCCGCGTCTTTCTTATAGTCACATTTTCATATAACACTTTATATGACGATTAAACAATCTTATTCCTCTAATAAGAATTGCAGCAACAATTACTCTCTTAATCCTTTTAAATGTAACTTGGATTTCTAGGCTGAAAAAGCCTTTGTTCGTATTCCGATATTTTCTCAACTTTCTTTGTATTCATAAAGTGCACCTTGATCTGTCAACAAGATCTGAAATACTTAATACAGTGCTATGACCTGACAGCAATATAACAACACTTTATTTAGAAGTTTCTTTCATGAAAATATTATGATCTTTATGAAGAGGATTGCAAGCAGAAAACAATTTTCTCGTCTCCCTCACTCTTAATCACCAAATTTTCATTAGCAGACATATACTCTTTGGAACACCTTCCAACATATGTCTAACACTTTATTTCAAGCTTCTAATTCCAATCCATAAACCGTAATTCGAAAATTCATATTTTCCTCGGAATTACATAGACAACAAACTGAGTTTTGTTTCTATTTGGTTTTGGAATAGACTCTCATCCAATGTGAGTAATCTACAAAGGACTATTCATGTATATACCGAATTATCGTGTAATAATATACATGTCGACACTACTGTCGATCTCACGAATTCTCGTTGAGAAAAATATCTATTTTCTAAAGTGGACATCGACTATAATGTTTCGAACATATTAGGAGATTCTAAGACAGATTCTGACAGACCACACTTTATTTAAAATAGAGCATGATTATAATTCCCACATATCACCATATACGACATTATAATATTGTGAAACGAATTTCCACAAGTCTTTTGTGTTGAAACCATAATTCAAAAATATTGTCCTTTGATCGAATTTTGTGAATACAATATTCACTAATCTTTCTTCTGAAAAACCCCATTTGATCTATTATCAAATTAATTTCAGACTCCATAATTTATCGGGCAAATACTCCTATTTACCAAAATCATGGAAGAATTCGGATCATGCAATAACACCATTGATTAATCATTAAAAATGACTCTCAATCAATTTCCTCTAGTATTGCAACTTCAATACTGCATTTCAAACTTAATCAATTTTCGCACTCGAAATACTTAAATGGACCAAAAATATCCATTACTTCTTTCATTGCCTTTATGACTAAATTCGATGGTGTTTGTTCTTTGGACAAATAATTTTATCATTCCTGCTATTATAAATGTATATCATACGCATAATGTAATTGAGATGTGATGCAAATTACTCATAACATGAAACAAGTGCTTTGTTTCATAACATAAAACAACTGATGTGTTCTATATGAATAATTATGTCTTGTAACATTCAAGACACCAAACTAGATCACATTCTCACTATTACAAAATGTCTTATAAAAAACTATTGATGATAACTAATATGATATCTCGAGGGCGTGAGCACTACTGGCCATGAACTTGCCATCACTCGTGCACTGTCACGTCACCCTTCGCCACATACTTGTGATAATCAGAGACTGTTTCACAAACAGAACAAGTATCAAATACTTTTCATCAAGTATGAGAAGAATACATTTATATCTTCGTATATCAAATATACCCGTAGCGTCGAAGAACTCTTCTTCGATGGAATCAACTTTTAGAGATTTGAACTTGTTCACAAATGTGAAGAAGCTCACCGTGTCTCTATAGCATATTCACGCACATGCTATTCACAGCTAGGAGGTAAAGCACAATCTCTATTGCACTGGAGTTTGCTATCTAGAAATCGTAGATATTCGTAAGCCTGAAGTAGATGTCACACAACTTCTTCAACTGAGTCTCCAGACAGGTATGCTCCCCATGTGAATGGTCCGGAACTTTCTAAGCTGTCTGAACTGCTCAAGACTCAATTCATCTTTGAAGTGACCTCTGATCGCATCAATCACGACATATGGCTCCATGTGTTGAAACAACTTTCAACAGGTGCTAGGCATACGCTCATGTCGATCGTCACTTCCATGAACATGTCATGATGCTTACGGAACTCATCATCTTCCTCCTTGCTATCAGAATCATCTGGTCTAACTTCTAACTAATGTTCTAGGACATATAGGATGTTTGTTGTGTTTGGAGAATGTTTTAAAAACCCTTGTACCATCTGATGAAGTTGGACCCGTCGGCTTCCAAGGTAGAATCCGAGCTCTTGAAAAGTAACCGAAGTGTAGTTCCGTAGTCTCCAGATGTGATCGCAAAAGAGGTAAGATAAGTTTATAATATATAGGTGAGTTTTAGTTCTATAATCTCATTATCTAAAAACACACCACACCAAGATTGTTATCCCTAAAAATAATAATGGCGATAACACGACCCTCATCCACCACGCCACCCCCGATCATCACGGCCGACAACATAGCTTCAAAGGTGGACATAAAATGTCGATCACAACAACTCTGTGACTCGTGCTCGATCTTTCGATCTTCCCGTGTTCCGAGGCCATATTTCTGGATATGCTAGGCTCGCCTATCAAACCTCGAAGACCCTGCGCGTGCAACATGGCTTACACCCACTGTATGCGAACGACGAGATGTGTGACACCCGGTCATCACGGCCTGCCTCATAACGTAGAACTTTCTTGGTGGTGCGCAACGAGGGAGAACAAAATTTTGGTATTTGTTAGGGATCATCCTATTTATGATGCTACCGTTGTATATCTAGTATATAAGCAATCAATAGGATGCACACACAACATCACACAATAATGATGCAATGAAGTGCGATGTGACATGGTCGATGCGCCTGGACCTTCATGGCGCCATGTGCCTGGCCCCCGGCGCCCCGGCATGGCTCCGAGTCTACAGAGCCCTCCATTGCCTCCGACAGTACGAGTAATATCAAAACTTACCGTAACCATGTCACATGAAATAACGCCTCTGCAAAACAAAGTTAGACGCCTCTAGCTTTATTTAGTTTTGCAAGTTTTACGTGGCATATAGGCTTATTTGTAAGAGAATCGCTTCCCTACCTACGAACTTTGTACCACAACGTCGATCGTATAATTGCATGTTTAAGCATCCCTTTCGGGCCCTCCATTGAAAATGCTTTGCCGACTAGAGAGAGAGAGAAACAGACACCCGCCAGCCACAGATACGGTGCAAGCCGTATGTCAGTAGTGGAACCAGTCTCGCGTAAGCGTACGCGTAAAGTCGGTCCGGGCCGCTTCATCAACTCAATACCGAAGGCATCGCAAGTGCACGCTAGAGGGTAGCAAATATAAGAAAGACACCCTCATTCAACTTGAGTTCTAACCATACCAGCAGTACTACGCATAGATCGGCTCTGATACCACTGAAGGGGTTACGGTGCAGAAAACAATAATTTTTCTAGCGTACGAAACCCTAACTAGCCAGGATCTATCTATCTAGTACATGCGATAACGGTGGCAGAACGGGTTACATTACCTCCATGTAGACCGATAGCGGGGATTACGCTCCCGCACAAGCGTTGACGATGAATTCGTACGTAGCCGACCTCGAGGTCGCCGAGAACTTGCCGCGATGACGAAGACGATGACGCCGAGGTGTCGATGATGATCTGCGTCGACGGGCGTCGGGCGGAAGAAGGCAGAGCGCCAGCACCGGGGCTGGTGCGCCGGCAGCAGAGGGGAGGGAGGCGCGGCGGCTGCAGGGGCGAGACGACGTCGCCCAGGCTACTCAAAAGGAGTTACCTCCGAGCACTCACAAACATACGGAGCTTAGCGACAACTCCCGGTCATTCAGATCCAGCTGAAATCGCAGGGGTAGATCTTATCTGGAATCCCGCAGAGCAACGACGCTCTGCGGTATAGCTTCGGTGGAGAGAGATCCCCCTTTCCTCAGCTCGGCGCGGCTCCAACTTGGGAACCAGAGATCGAGAGAGAAATCGGGAATTAATTGTATTTTCCAATGAATTAATCCAATTAATATGCCTTGCTATATAAAGGGGGAAGGGGGTGTGCAAACCCCTTGGCTCCCCCATGTGGGACTAAACAAACGACAAGGGAGGGGGGGTTCGGCCCCCACATGGGCTGGCCGAACCAGCCAATGGGGCCCACCCCCCTTTGGTGGTGCGGCTCCCCCTCTTGGGCCCTCTAAGGGCCCATGTAGGTGGGAGCCCCCCCTTTTCCTTTATTTAATTAATATTAAATTAATATAAAAATCCCATTAATTCATAATTAATATATTTATATATAATTCAATATCCCGTGACTCCGAAAACTCTTTCGGACCACCCGAACAACTTTCGGACATTCCTGGAACCATTCCAGACCTCTCCGGAACTCCTTCCGGACCACCGGAACTCTTTCCGGATCATTTCTCTCTCTCCAACAAATCCCTATAAAATTCCAGAACCTATCTTCTAGTGTCACTAAGACCTTAAGTTTGTTACGCTACGGTTCGATAACACTCCAGACATGGTCGAGACACTCCGCTCACCAATGACCGTCAGGGATACCTGGAAGTATATGACGACCCCTGTGCATTCCACGAATATCGTCGTTGAACCATAAATATGATATTCATTCCCTTTGTCTCTGCGATACTACCTTGTCCGAGATATGATCGTAGACACACCGATGCCTCTGTTGTATCTCGTCACCGACGAAGGTTATTAACTCGTCTGTGATATTACATCTCCATGACCTAGTCACAAGCTGCGCAGCTATATAGATGCAATATCACCGAGTGGGCCCAGAGTATCTTTCCATTACAAGAATGAACAAATCCCGCTCTTGATCCTTACGTCTTGATGCTCTTTCGGAATACCCAAGATGGACACCGTTATTGCCATGCTATATAAGACACAACGTTTGATGCTCTCAAAGCACCCCTACGAAGCATTAATAAGTACGGTCTCACGGTCTAAGGAATAAGCTATCATATTCTTATCTATTGCAAATGACAAACATCGTAATACGATCTTATTGCAATACTTTGCGTATGTCCATCACCTTATTCAACTAACAAGGTGACCCCGTTGTCAACCGACGTCATTGTCCTTGATCGGGAATCTCGATCAACTGTTGCCCAATGGACTAGCTCATATAGAGGCTTGCTAGGGACCTGGTTGTCTATGTATCACACGTGTATTAATAATTCCGATTAATACAGTTATAGCATAATACACAAACCTATTATAAACTTATGAGATAATGCAATAAATACTACTTATTTATTTGCCTCTAGGGCATATCTCCTTCACCTTCTACGTCTTGCTCGATGTAGGCTTGAACTCTTGGGGAATCGTATTTCATGTCGGTAGGTAGCACCGCCTCAGCGCCATATACTAAGAAGAAAGGAGTGTAGCCGGTAGACCTGTTTGGCGTTGTGCGCAAACTCCATAGTACCGACTGTAACTCATCTGCCCAAGCGCCGGCTGCCCTGTGTAATGGGGCTTCGAGACGAGGCTTAAGTCCTGATAAGACTAGGCCGTTTGTACGCTCTACTTGTCCATTGGATTGAGGGTGTGACACGGATGCCAAATCAAGCCGGATACCCAGATCGCTGCAGTATTCTTCTATGTCGCCTTGAGACAGGTTGCTGCCATTATCAGTGATAATGCTGTGTGGAACTCCAAACCGAGAGATAATTCCCCAGAGGAAATTGGTGGCTGTTTGTGCGTCAAGTTTGCTGATCGGTTTAGCCTCGACCCATTTGGTGAACTTGTCGACAGCGACCAATAGGTGGGTGTACCCACCACGCGCCTTTTTGAAGGGACCCACCATGTCTAAGCCCCAGACCGCGAACGGCCAGGTGATTGGAATCGTCCTCAGTTCCTGTGCCGGCAAGTGAGGTTGACGAGCGTACAACTAGCAGCCTTTGCATGTCTTTACGATGTTCTCGGCGTCTTCTTTGGCGGTAAGCCAGTAGAAACCTTGGCGGAAAGCTTTGGATACGACGGACCTGGCGGAAGCATGATGCCCGCAGGCGCCAATATGTATGTCCTTCAGAATTTCCCGGCCTTCTTCCGGCTGTATGCACCGCTGATAGATGCCGCACGTGCTTCGCTTATATAGCTCGCCTTTTATTACCGTGAATGCCTTGGCTCGCCTTATGATCTGCCTTTTTAGCACCTCGTCGTCCTCCGGCAACTTTCTGTCGATTAGAAAATCGAGATATGGGACTGGCCAATCCGGCTGTGTCAAGTAGACAGCGAGACTTGCCGCCTCTACCGGTTCTTCTGTATCGGGGTCCATCAAATCGGCGCCTTTAATGGATGGCTTGTGCAAATGTTCCAGGAAAATATCTTTTGGTACTTTTTTGCGTTCCGATCCTAGTCTTGCAATTGTGTCTGCCGCCTCGTTCTCAGCTCTTGGAACATGCCGGACTTCATAGCCCGCGAAGTTTTTTGCGAATTCGTCAACTTTGGCTCTGTAAGCCGCCATTGTTGCGATTTTCGCATCCCATGTTCCGCTTACTTGCTGCGCGACCAAATCTGAGTCGCCATAACAGAGGATTCTTTTGACGCCTAGGTCGTTTGCCACGTGTAACCCATGAAGCAAAGCTTCGTACTCGGCAACGTTGTTGGTTGCTGTGAAGTGGATTTGCAACACGTAGCTAAGCTTGTTACCTTTAGGCGTGCGTAGAACGACTCCAGCCCCCGAGCCTTTGAGCATCTTTGATCCGTCAAAGTGCATGACCCAATATTCTGATTCGGGGAGTGTCGTTTCCTCCATGGCCTCTGTCCAGTCGGCGACAAAATCTGCAAGCGCTTGAGACTTAATGGCATTCCGTGGTTTATAGACTATATCAAAGGCGGCAAGCTCGATGCCCCATTTGGCAACTCGACCTGTTGCCTTTGCATTGTTGATTATGTCTCCCAACGGTGCCTTGCTGACTACTGTCACTGTGTGTTCCTGGAAGTAATGCCTAAGCTTTCTGGCGGCGAAGAATACACCATAAGCCAGCTTTTGGTAATGCGGATACCTCTGCTTGGAGGCGGAGAATACTTCACTGATGAAGTAGACCGGTCGTTGCTCACACGTCGCGGCTTCGTTCTCCTTTCTTTCCACAGCCAAGACAACGCTGACAACCGCTCCTGTTGCCGCGATGTACAACAACATTGGTTCCTGTGATCGAGGTGCTGCCAATATCGGAGCGGATATGAGGGCCTCCTTAAGTTGTTGTAAGGCGGCATCTGCCTCTGTTGTCCACTCAAAGTTGTCAGATTTCTTCAATAGCCGGTAGAGAGGCATTGCCTTTTCCCCTAGGCGGCTTATGAAACGACTGACGGTTGCCGCTGATCCGGCTAGGCGTTGCACGTCCTTCAGACAGGTGGGTCTGGATATGTTTTGGATGGCCTTGATCTTCTCCGGATTAACCTCGATCCCTCGTTCTGAGACGATAAAACCGAGCAGTTTGACGGCTGGAACGCCGAAAACGTACTTGGCGGGATTGAGTTTCATCTGATACCTCCGGAGATTCTGAAACGTTTCTTCCAAATCCTCTAGGAGATCTGCCTTCTTTTTTGACATCACCGCGATGTCGTCTACGTAGACGTGAACATTGCGGCCGATTTGTTCGTGCATGCAATTTTGCATACAGCGCTGGTATGTCGCCCCTGCATTCTTCAGGCCAAAAGGCATCGTAATGTAGCAGAAAGTCCCGTATGGAGTGGTGAAAGATGTTTTCAGCTGATCTGACTCTCTCATCTTGATTTGGTGGTATCCTGAGTAGGCGTCCAGAAAACAAAGCAGCTCGGAGCCTGTTGTGGAGTCTACGACTTGGTCAATTCTAGGCAGCGCAAAGGGATCCTTTGGGCAGCACTTGTTAACACCGGTATAGTCAATACACATCCTCAGCTCTTTATTCTTCTTTGGAACAAGTACAGGATTTGCCACCCAATCGGTGTGTACAACTTCTTTTATGAAATTGGCGGCCTTCAGCCTATTTATCTCCTTTCCTATAGCCTTGCGTCTCTCATCTCCAAAGCGTCTTGTTGCTTGCTTCATCGGCTTGGATCCTTTTATGACGTTGAGTGAGTGCTCGACAAGTTCTCTCGGTACACCAGGCATGTCGGAAGGCGACCATGCAAAGATGTCACGATTCTCACGGAGGAACTCGACGAGCGCGCCTTCCTATTTGCTGTCAAGGTTGGAGCCGATGACGACTTGCTTAGACTTGTCGCCTGGGATGAGGTCCGACTTTTTGGTGTCTTCTGAAGCTTCAAAGGTCTTCTGGACATCAATCTTTGGCTTGGGAATGGAGTTGTCTGAATCCGCCCCGAGTAGCGCGAGTTCTTCCTTGTGGATGACGGCTTCTGCGAAGACGGCCATGCCACGCTCGCACTCCTTGGCTTTCTTGAAGTTGCCGGAAATCGTGATGGTTCCGTTCTCGCCCGGCATTTTAAGCTTGCTGTATATGTAGCACGGCCTTGCCATGAACTTGGCGAAAGCCGGTCGTCCGAAGATTGCATGATAGGCGCTTTTGAAGGGGACAACTTCGAACCGGAGGAACTCTGAGCGGTAGTTTTCTTTTGGTCCAAAAGTTACCTTCAGCCTGATGCTCCCCATTGACTTTGCTTGCCTGCCGGGCACTATGCCATGAAAAGTGAGGTTCCTGTGGTCCAGCTGATCCTCTGATAGGTTCATGCGGCTTAGTGTGTCATAGTACAGGATGTTGAGGCTGCTCCCACCATCCATAAGTACCTTTGTGAGTCTGAAGTTGTCGACAATGGGATCGACGACAAGGGCGTACTTGCCTGGGTGAGGAACGTGATCAGGGTGGTCGGACCGGTCCCAAGTGATCGTTGCTTCCGACCAGTTCAAGTACTGAGGGACGTCCGGCATTGTCGCGTTGAGTTCGCGCATTTCCTCCTTATCCGCCTTAGCCAAAGGCGTGCCAACAAAGCACACAAGAGATTCTTTGACCTTCGGATATGGCTTCTTTTTCTTGGCGGCTGCGTCATCTTCGCTTGAGATAGACATGTCGTCGTCATCCTCATCCTCCTTCTTGTCTTTCTTGTCGTTCTTCTTTGACTTCTTTGACTTCCAGCCGACTGTGGGGTCCTTTTTGAAGTCGTCCATGAAACGGCACTCGCCAAGCATATGGTTGACCTTGCCCAGTGAGGCGTGGATGGGACATGGCAAAAGCTTTGCCTGTTCATAAGTGATTCGCGCCGCCTTAGGCCCTGAGCCGGCGTCGCGACCATCTTTCTTATTCTTCCACTTCTTTTTGCCGGCATTCCCTTGGAATGCTACGGCTACCTCATTGGAAGGTCCGGCTTTGTCATCTGCCGCCTGCTTGCGCTTGTTGTTCCGCTTTGGTATGATGTTGACGTCTGGGTCATCGTCCCGGGTGTCGTCATCCGCCGCCGCGTATTGGGCGGCCAGGTTGAGCATCTCACCAAGGTCCGTGATTTGCCTGCGGACGAGCCTATGACGGAGCAAGGACTTCTTCTGTAGGCCCGTGTAGAAGGCGTGGATAGCCTGTGCGTCCGAAACACCATGACAGTTGGCTTTTTCGGATATCCAACGGCTGACAAAATCTGTCATGGTTTCGTCCGGCTTTTGGATACAGCGCTGTAAATCCGTGTAGGTATTTGGACGCTTGTATGTTCCTTGGAAGTGCTGGGAGAAAACCTTTTCCATGTCGTACCAGCTATGGATGGACTTTTCAGGAAGGTTGTCAATCCAAGCTCTTGCCGTGCCTTCCAACATGAGAGGTAGGTAGCGGACGGCAATAACGCTGCTCCCACCGGCAATTTCTATGGCCATGGCGTAATCGGATATCCATGAGTCCGGCTTAACGAGGCCGTTGTACCTAGAACAGTTTTTTGACACTGATGTCATGTCCTTAGGGAACGGCTCTCTGCGAATGGCGTCACCGAAGCACTTTGGTCCAGAGTATAGCGGCTCCTTCCTTCTTGCTATGTCTTGTAGGCGGTGTCGTGCGTCTTTTGGATCGAGCTGCCGTGCGCCTCTGTTTGCGTCCGGCTCGTCCTGCGCTGCCCGGCTTATGCTGCGCCTGGGTCCTTCTGCCTCCTCTCTCTTCTTGCTGCCGGCGCTACGCTGCGGAGACCGGCTTCGACCTCTCCTGGGAGGGTCGTTGCCGACATCTTTCCTAGGCGTCGGCCTGTTGTTCCGGCTACCGCTGTTGTCGCGTCTTGGCTGGGATGGAGGTGGCAGGTCTCCTCTGCTTCCTGTCCTTGAATCTCGTCCCGCCTTGGCTTTGGCGGTGGCGTCTTCTTTGGAGGTGGCGTTGTCTTCCTTTTATCGCCATGGCTACTGGAGCCAGACGGGCCTTCGGGGTCGGCGCTAGGTGCGGCTTTGCACTTTCCCGACTTAGACTTTAGGTCTCCCCCGCGAGCATCCGCCATGTGGCCATAGGAATCAGCGCGAGCTTGTTGTTCTAGGGCCTTGCTCAGGAAGTGTCTTGCATTGGCCAGCTTTTCTTCCGCCGTGTAAGTGTTGTCGTCCAGGGTATCTAGCGCGGCGGCCACGTTGAGGACAGGGGTGCAGAAGACAACATCTCCCCTTCTGTCCACGCGATGTGGTGCCGTACGCCAGTCGAACCCTAGATCTTGAGTCGCTGTCGTCGCTTGCGTTGGCGGCTCTTTTCCACGGCGGTTTTTTGATGACCTTTTCTCCTCGAAGAGTTGCCGGCTTGTTTTGGCCGACATCTTCTCCTGTTCTTTCTCGATCTTCTTCGCAAGGCTCTCAACGTGCTCCTCTCTTTTTCGCAGGAAGTCAGAGTGCTTAAGCATGTTAAGCCTAAGCTCTTCCACTTCATCAAGTGGGGTGTCTTTATTCACCGGAGTATTCATGATCTCGTCTACTTCTTTGATGACGGAGAGCAAATCCGTGGGTTTGTTGCTGCCGCCTTTCTCGAGGCCAGTTTTCTTCTTTGCGCGCACCTTGTCGGAACTTTCAATGAGTTGACCGGCAGTGGTGTCGCCGGCATCTTCCGCCGGCTTGTTTTGCGCCTCCGAAGTAACTGGGGTTGTCTCGTGACCGACAACAACCATCATAGCCAGCTTGTCAAGCATGTCATTATCCGCTGTGCCCTCTGAAGGAGCCGAATTACCACTGGAAAAGCGGGTTTTGATCTTCTCTTCGAAGAGACTAGCATCATCATCAGAGTCAGAGTCTACGTTGACTTGAACGGTAGATCTGGATCCGGCATCTGACATCGCATCCTCCTGTAAAGCAGAGAGGATTGACTTAGGATCGTTGTTTTCCGGCTGGGAGTCTGATCCCAGTCCGACAACTCCGACGAAGTGGAAATCAGATTCGGCCGACTCCTGGGAGAAGGCGGATTCAGATCCATCTTGTCGGTCGACTGCTTGGTCGAAGGGTTGGTGGGTGGGGTTGTAGAAACGCGGTAGGCCGTACGCCTCTGGCGTATACCCGATGAAGACGTCGATCCCTCCGATCGGTACGATTGCGCATCCGATAAGGTAGTCGTCCGCCGGGAGCCAGGACTCATCCGAGTTGACGTAGTTGTGCCCGCCATACCTTGTGACGCGACCGACGGTGATCTGCTTGCCCACGCCGCCAAGTGTTCCCGCCTGGAACGTGACGCCAGGAACCTTATGCCCCACGGTGGGCGCCAACTGTCGTGGTATCGGCATAATTGATAGGAGACGGGGGTCCTCTAGCCTACGTATGGATTGTGGGGAAGAAGGTTGGTGTCGTCGAGGACGGGATTGAACACGGCGAGTTTACCCAGCTTCGGATCCCACGGCGGTGGCGAGATCCTACGTGCTGCTATAATTCACTATGAGGCAATAGCCGTGAACAGGTTACAATGTGTATGATGCGCCCTGAAGCGTCTGCCCTAAAGGCTCCCTGGTGGCCGGCTTATATAGGCGGCCAGACCCCAGGGTACAAGGCAAGTACTTGTCCGGCAAGTAAACAGAGTCCTAGACCTAGCCGGCTTAGTTGCCGCCTTCCGTCTTGGGCTTGGTGGCTTGATGGGCTTCGGCCTTCCGCCTTCCTTGGACCGTCCGCCTACTTCCTTGTACGTCAGCTATCTGGGCCGCCCGACAGGATTCGGTCTTACCACCCTTGGGCCACCCTGGACTAGCCGGATTGATCCATGTTGGTTATACCCCTAGTTGATATATCCCCAACAAGTCCCGGCCAGACAGTCCCGGTTGCTACACCGGGACTATATCCCCTCTGGAACCGGGACTAGTGCCCCTTTTTCCACTAGTGAAACGGGTGAAAGTGGATGCAAATTGCTGGTGTTGTGCCACTTTTATCTTTAGGGTCATGATTTGAAAAAGATCAAAACATCAAATTTGTACTCTGTGTTTTTAGGAGCCCTGGTTTAAAAATAATTTTCACAAGAGTGAGCAATTCTACACTGGGAAATGAAACTTCCATTGAAGAACAACAAATAAAACGCTTTCTAAATCTTATAGAATCAAGGATGAAGTTTTCGTTTTGTAAGTGCATGCCTTAGTAACTACATCCAATTTGCGAAAAGTCCCATTTGTTTTGATTTTTGAAATGGGATATTTACGAAATCCCCATGAATAGGCCCAAACCTTGTTTCATGCTAGATAAGATTCTTCTTTCTTATTCTTAAGCAAGACCTCCAGAGGGTTTAGTTGATCATGATTAATGCTTTCTCTTTATTTTGCTTTTCAACTGTTGTGAGAAACAAAATGTACGATTCTCCTTCTATATATTGATTCTTTTTTGACCGAGTTGTAGGGATACATGTGATGTACATAGCTAGATTTTGTTCATGGATTAAGGAAAATTTGCAACAGCTCTATTTTCCTTTGCCATTATTTGAGTCGCTTCCTTTTTGTGTTTGTCAATCCCAATCCTTTGGTAGCATTTACTAATTCTGAAATTAACTTGAAAGCCATATTTTGTCCCTGACGTTTTTGGGGTGCTTATAATAACCAATGAATGTCAAGTGATCTTCGGTGTTTAGATCCTTTCAAGCAAAACTTTCCGCGTCGATCCTTTTTTATTATGTCTTTTTTTACTACTATATTCAGCGAGTTACTCTATCATATGACTTGACATCAAACCAACAATGGATATGTTTCTGTCATTTATTGAATCTTTTTCATGGCTCAGTAGAGAGTTCGATAAGCAAATGACTTTTCTCTATCTTCCATAATACGGTTAACAACCATGTTAACTAATTAATTACGAATAACTGGATCAGATGTTGCAGTTATTTTTTGTACAGTATCTCGACGTGACATGAGCGTGAAAGAGGTTCAAGAATCCGTTGTCTTTTTATAATGGATAAAATAACATTTCTCTTTTTTGACCCCATGTTCTAGGGTGGATCTCAAAATATAGGAAATGTCTCCCTCCGAGCCATGCATACCAGTTTCATCGAATACGTCTTTTCTTAGAATTTTTTAGGGACCTATGAGATCAAGTACCCATCAGTTTATTCACTTTAAAGTAAGTAAATGTTATCCTCCTTTGCCGCAACTATCCGAAATCCTTTATTTTCCTAAATTGTATGATCGAGTCCTTAAGTTTCTAAAATAGTATATGAAAAAGAAGTGCTTAAAATTATTGTTATTTGGTTCAAGCATTTTCTGAAAAGGCCAAGGTATTCGAATTGCTTGTTGACATGGAAAAAGTAAGGGAAAACATCTGAAAGAATTTCCATATATATGGAGTTTCCACATACAAGAGTTTCAAATCAAATCTATTTAGAAAGAGGATCTTTATCTCATGGTAGCATGCTCCGGTTCCCTTACGAAACTTTTGTTCTTTGTAGCGATTCAGATGGCATCATCAAACAATATTTGCATGGATAAGAATCTGCAACTTATTAAAAGAGATGTATACACTAGTCATACACTAACTTGTGTGGTGCGTAAATCATACACCAACTTGTAAACTGAGGTGAAGTGGTACACTAATTTGTCATATAGGTCCTAGTGTAGACTGTTGACATGTGACTGTGTGTTCAAACTAGAGAAAATAAAATAATATTAGGTAGTACAAATGATGTTCAAACTTTGTGCAGAAGCTGGGGTTCAGCTCCCCTTTTCGAGAAAAAAAAGATCAATATGCACAGGCTCATTGAGTGGGAGAAGACACCCTAAACCAGTAGGTCAAAGAAAAAAAATGTTCAGAGCCAAAAATAGTAAGTAAGGTACCAGAACTGTAATTATATGCTAAATCATGAGCTTAAGGTTTCTTTTCTGACATCAAATCTTATGTTCTTTGAGTGTTCATCATTTGGAATTTAATAGATGCAGCATAGTAATTATTCTCAACGAAGTACAAAAGGAAGTTTCATCAGTACATACCTTTTGACTGAAAACCAGTCGGAGCTGCTTTTCATTATGAGAGAAGAAAGGCTGATAGCCAAGTGGCTCGGTTTATGAGGGAAACCGGGAAACCAGGCCGGAAAACCGTACAACTCCTAGCAAAGCTAGGACAGTGGCACACGCCGAAGCATGGCACAACAGCAACATCGACAACCTCAGCAACAACACGACAACAACACTACACTAACAGCAACAACAACAACAACAACAACAACAACAACAAACATCACCCACGAGACTACAAGGGTCTGCACGACAGCCAGCACGCAGGAGGACCTCCACTTCCATCTTCATCTGACCAAGCAAGCAGGATGCTATGAACTTAGCCGTCTGGTTGCCATCCGCCGGCACCCCCAAAGGAGGGAGGGGTGACAAACGGAACGAGGTGAAACTCGCTAACCCGGCTTCCGATGAGAGCTTCAAACCTGACCGCAAACATGGTGAACCGGCAAGACCAAAGAGCACGTCATGGAACAGCCGACCACCTCCAACACAACCACAAACCCGCCGCAAAGCTCGCACCGGCCGGTAACACTTGACGGAGACACCACACGACCAAAGCGGATATAAGGTGGTTCCAAGACAACGCCTCCAAGGAGGAAGCGACGTCGGAGACGCCGCCGTCATCCGATCTAAAAGGAGATCTTTGGCTTTCGCCCGTAGAACACTTAGGGTAGTCGGGGTGGTAGCTGCACGACGACGCCTCCAACGAGGAGAACGACGCCCATGAGCGTCGTCGTTGTCGGTGCCAACAAAGTTGGCACTAAGCTTTCGCTCGCAGCACCAAACCCAACACCGCCACCCAACATTCCTGGCCACTGGGAGCTCCATACCTGGGTATCGCCGGCCGACTTGAGGTCCACGAGACCCTCCTCTCCTCCGAGCAGCAGGACGGAGCAGCTCCACGGCCAAGACCGCCTAGGTCCAGATCGCCATCTCACCGCACCACCGCCACCACAGCAGCCCACCTCCGCCTCATCCACCACACCCGCAGGGCGACGCCGCGCCCAGCCTGACCGGCACCACCGGGTCTGCAGCCGCGTGCAGAAGCCACGGCCCGCCGAGCCTAGAGATCCGGCCCACAGAGTTCGCCAAGAAGAGGGCGCCGCCGCCGCACCTGCTCCGCCGCATCCTCACCACCACACCACCTCCACCACGACCCACCAACTGACCTGCACCGGCACCTGCTCGAAGGAGAGCCACCGCGCCGCCAGATCTCCGCGCCGCCATCTCCATCCAGCACCCGCGCCTTCGCGCCACACCAACTTCCAGCGAGAAGAGCAGCCCCGCACCTCCTTTTGGAGAGATGGGGTGCCGCCGGCGGCGGCGAGGGGAGGCAGTGGCGGCGGTGGTTTTTTTAGGGTTTGGGTCGCCCCCGGTATCGCCCGAGGGGAGCGATACGGGAGGCAGGGGGAGAGCACGGACGGCTCTTGGCTTGTTCATCAGTACATACCTCAAACCAACTAATCAGGTAACATTTTTTCAAGCCAACAAGAGCTCTCAAATAATTTTCTCTATGCATCGGTCCTATTGAAATAAAAATGCATTACATTTCGAGTTCACTGGAAGATCAATAAAGTCAGACATCCGTTGCAGGCATTAACACAAACACATGGAGGTACACTACGAAAATTCAACTACGCAACTATATGCGAACCCACCAACTATCTACACCGTCAAAAGTTATTGGAGATCCGTGCCTAGATGTTGACTCAATCAACTCTATGTCGCTTAGTGATCCATGTTAATAATAAAAGTTCAGGAAAATATTGGTAATGCATAAAATCCGAAAATTTCTTGTATGAATCCAGTAAAATAAATCTTGTTTCTATAATTTCAGAAAAATATTGGTAATGCATAAAATCTAAAAATGAAATCATTTCCAGAAATGTGCTTATTCATGAGTTTGTGTTAATACAAAAAAAATAGGATCTTTTTTCAGGAAAATATTGGTAATGCATAAATTTGTATATCCAAAAAAATGTGTTTATTCATGAGTTTTGTTGATACAAAAAAATCAGAATTTTTTGGTTATGCATAAATTTGTTAATACAATATACTCAACAAATATGTTTATTCATGAGTTTGTGTTGATATAAAAAAATTAGAATTTTTTTTGGTTATGCATAAAATTGTTAATACAATATATTCAACAAATGTGTTTATTCATGAGTTTGTGTTGATACAAAAAATATCTGAAAATATGTTAATGCATTATCCAATAATATATTGTAAATATATGTAGTTTTCGGCCAAGGGTATTTCAGGTATATTTACATTATACTAGTTGGGATCAGTGTGAAAAAGCACTTGTTTTAAATTAAGTGCTAAGCCACGGTCAAAGATGTTTCTAACCAACACGAATCGCAAAGCAGACTGCATGGTGTAGATGGATGGTGGGTGCGCATATAGTTGCGGAATCTCTGCGTCCGGTACACTACCGTTACCTGAGTCCTGAGGAACAGCCAAGAAGTATGGTTTATGTCCAAGATGCTGGGGCCTCGCATTGGGGTCAACCAGTCAAGGTCATCTCTGTTCTTCGTGGCTCCTCGCAGGCCGGTGGCGTGACGTGGACGTACAGTTGCGGAGTACGTGGATGAGCTGTGGAGTACCAACGCTTTACCAAAATTGAGAGATAGAAGAACGAGTGAATTTGAGGAGGCTCACCCGGTGGCAAGAAAGACTGAAAAACTAGAAAAGAAGTTAAGATGAAGCAGTTCTGTGAGATTACCTGCTGATGCTCAAGATCCAGCACGGTAGACTGTAGATCCAAATAATATGTGACTGGTGCTGCATGCCCTGCAACATCATTTACAACTAGAGGATAACTGTGACATGGATTTCTAGAATCTTATTTTCCTTTTGCACTTAAAATGATCAAAACTTCAAAAGTGACCTACCTCTCAGAGATATAGAGCTGATGAAAATACTAGTAGACTTGTAAGACCATGGTGGCATCCTATCTTCACTGGCATCCCTGTTTTGAGAAATCAAGATGTTACTATGAAACATGATCACATATTTGGATCATTTCTCAGCAGCCATTCCATAGGGGTTGGGCCCTTCTCCTTTTTCCGGGCTTGGTACCGGCTATGCAATATTTGTTCAATTTAAAATGGTATAGACGGAGTTCCCCACCCCCACTTCCCATATAGAAAACCACCTACTACCCAATAAAAGACACTCATGGAAAATAAAATAAAATAGATGAAAAGAGTCAAAAGTTCTTTCTTTTTTTGCTTAACTCCTACAAAAGATATGAAGCAAAAGGTAACTAGATATAAAAACCACACAAGCTCATTGTTAGGACCATTTTTTTACGCAACGTACTAGCACAAGACCCGATTGTGAAACATAAAACCTTCTATTTTTTTGCTTTCTCTTAGAATACATGTTTAAAAATGGATTACTATTTTTCTTATTAAAAAAAAATCTCTCTCTCTTTTTTATCTTTTTTTGTTTGAACCAATATTACTTGGCAAATGACGAGCTGATCTTGTAGTTGCTGAACTTGATTCTAGATGTCTTCACCAACATATCAACGTTAACACCAGCCTATAAAATAATGTGTCACAAGATATTTAGAACGTTATGCTTTTTGAAGAAGAACAATAAAGCAAAGTTGCTAAGGAACAGAGGTACCGTACCTATTTAGTAATAGTGCTAATCGAACTACGTGCATGCATTTGTGAAGGCAACATGTAAAAAGGCACAGGCTGAATGACTGAGTTACCCACCTGCAGTTTGATTTGTCCCTATATCATCACATTCTTCGCCATCAAGGGGTACTGTAGATTATGAGTTGAGGAAAGAAAACAAAAGAAAATTTAATCAAGAAGGAACACGACGGGCGGTTAAAAGCATACATGTATAACATAGAAAGAGGCAACAATAGGTTGTAGATGACTTTACGTACCTTGATAGAAGTAGCAATGCTGGGATGGTTAGGATGAGCGCGGAGCACTTGGTCAACCTCCGCTTTATCCATGTTGTCCGCCTCACTGACCTCGTATGGACATAGTAATGTAACATTTACTTCCCGAAGAGAGACAAGGTAACGCAGGCCAAAGTTCAAATCTTCTTTCATTGGCATAGCGGAAGAGAACTCAACCTTTTCAGCTCTCGGCAATGCTCCTGGCTGAAACATAAGCTGTCCGGAAGACCTGAAATCTAATTGAAGTACACCACGATAGGAAAACCATCGACACGTCACTACAGAAGTAACAGTCCAGCCCGACGGCATTTGCCGTCGGACTCATCACAGAAACCCTCGGCCTCAGTGAGCCCGACGGTCACCGTCGGCCTAAAACTGTCGGGCTGTTATCCATCGGGCTCACGCCGTGGTCGTCGGGCTCGCAAATGCCGTCGGGTTAGTGCGCGACGCCGACGGTGATTTTAGGCCGTCGGTGTTAAAATA
This sequence comes from Poa annua, assembly GCA_026929855.1. Classification (NCBI taxonomy): domain Eukaryota; kingdom Viridiplantae; phylum Streptophyta; class Magnoliopsida; order Poales; family Poaceae; genus Poa; species Poa annua. The sequence goes on from CM049430.1 coordinate 90,286,804, forward strand.
CCCTCGGCGCAGAAACACGTAATGGCGCTCCGGCCGTCACGACACACGCGTCAGCTGCTGGAGCTGCACGTCGAGCACAGGCCATACGGTGAGCCCGACGGCATTGCCGTCGGCCTCACCATAGCGTTTCACCACTGTATAATAATGCAATACAGCATGACGCCGACGGCATTGCCGTCGGGCTCATTGTGGAGTGAAAAACAGCAGCATTTTGCTGCATTTTAATTATTCTTTGCAAATTTCAATTTTTTTCTGGGATTCACATATAATCTAACACATTTGGATGCTGCACGTAATAAAAATTAAATTGTTCACACAACATAACACAAATCATCATATATCACACAACATCCATACATAAACATCATCAAGCTCATGAAGCTACCAAATATATCACACGTTTCTATATCACACAACATATATCACACGTTTCTACATGATCAAGCTCATGAAGCTACAAAATGATCTCTCCGAAGGAACTCTCAAGCACGAATTCCACCGCCAAGAGCATGATCACTACAAAATGAAAAGAACTCCGGTTAACATGGCAAATGTATCAAGTTCAAATTCATGCAAGAAAAAATAATCAAAGTCATGCAAACCTTCTAAGTCTAAATTCATGCAAGGAAAAATGATCAAAGTCATGCAAATGTTTTAAGTTCAAATTCATGCAAACGTTCTAAGTCCAAATTCATGCAAACATTCTAAGTCCAAACTGAATCATGAAAAATAGTTCTAAGTCTGACCCGTCGATCTACCCCTGTAAACGGCGTCGGGAGGGGGTAGACGCATGGATTTTTTTGCTTGGATGTGTTAGGTTGGTATATTGGACTATAAAAAACAAACATTTCATGTGTTCCGTCGCACGGTTCCATACCCGACACCCGAAACGGGGGTTTTCACCTCTAAGTGCAAGAACTTACTACGGAGAAAGAGGGGTCAGTGAAGCGGGTCGCACCTCGGAGATGTATCTCTGTTCCCACAAACTACCAACACACTAGTATACATATATTAGGGGTGTATGCATGTTTTGATGGGTATTGACCCTCCGGACCCACTCTACGGCGAAACCCTACTCCCGCTGGAGAAAAGTCTGACCCGTCGATCTACCCTTCTAAACGGCGTCGGGAGGGGGTAGACGCATGGATTTTTTTGCTTGGATGTGTTAGGTTGGTATATTGGAACATAAAAAACAAATATTTCATGTGTTCCGTCGCACGGTTCCATGCCGGACACCCGAAACGGGGTTTTCACCTCTAAGTTCTGAAACCTCGCCACAACAAAACACCGGAGATACCCGCATATGTGTACAAAAGACCGGATAATCCCGCCGCATTATGGCCACATTTGATCACAATATTTGTACAAATTAGTTCTTATGTTATTTATTATGTTATAGTACCCCTACAAATAACATTTTTGAATGTAATCTAATAATTTAAGAAAAAGTGGAAAAAAGTGTTCTGAGCCCGACGGTGTTGCCGTCGGTGTTAGAGTGAGTGGTTACGGCACCATTAGCTCGCTGCGCCCGAACGTCCACACGGGACCAGTACTCCGACGGTGTTGCTACGCCGACGGTGACCGTCGGGCTCATTGTAGGACGCCGACGGCACTTTAACGCCGACGGAATTATGCCAGCCGTCGGTGTCATATTGTGACGCCAACGGCCACGACCTTTGACCGTCGGCGTTAGAATAACCGTTGGGCTGAGCTGCCACTCCCCTAGTGCGTAATGGGTGGTGCCTTACACAAAATATTAATCCCAAATGAACGAAGCCCTGGCAAGCTTCCAATCATTTGCATGTCCTCCTGCTGCAGTTCCATCACACTCATGTACAGCTCAGAGAGATCACAATAAACCGTCGGGTTTTTTCTTATCCATGCTGGCACTTTAGAGAAGGTTTCTAAGTCAGAGTCAAACTTGCAGAGATGGCGAGGGGGCTCCCAGAGTTCCATGAATTCGAAACCACCAGCAAACGACACAGTTTGGATATATTTCAGATTGCTTAAATACTCCATAAATGCTTCCTCCAACTCCAATCCAAAACCAAAACTGTCCCCAAAATTCTGAGCTTCCTCAATCCTGTCAGGCTGAACAGCTCTTTTATAGACTCACGGGAGGCCAAGATTGAGTTCAACACTTCAACGGATGTCAGACCTCCAAACCCATCTGGCATTTCCATTAAGCTCCCCATTATGCACATCAATCCCCTCAACTTACAAACAACAGAGGGCAATTCTTCTATGTCAGCATTATATCTTATGTCCAGCACCTGCAAAAATTGCAGCTTTTCTATTTCCAATGGAAGTTCACAAATACCGGTACCTGCTAGACCTAGGTACCTCAGTTGCAATAAATTCCCTACATCCTTCAGTCTAAGATGGCCTGTTTTTGCAAGATTACATCCCCTCAGATCCAAAACACATAAAACAACAAAACTTGAAAGAGGGGGCATTACACACGTAGCAGATGGAAACACGATGATGGACCTGACTTGTGATAAACCCATGCAAGGTGCGATTTGACCATTTTGGAGGGATAGTCTGCGAGCAATCCTTTGAGACGACTTGCTATCCTGAATATTATGCCATATAGTAACAAAAATTTCTTCTCTTGACAAGGATGATATCAGATCAAGCACTATATCATGAACACGGCAAGCTACTACATTTCCTGAATCTTCATGAAAGATGGGCTGGACCAAGCTTCTATTTATGAGCTCAGTGAAGTAAGTTTCTCCAATCTCAAACATACTTATTTCCTTTTCCTCGCATATGAAACCCTCAGCTATCCACCTCCATATTAAATCTTTTATGTCAATCATATGATCTTCTGGAAAATTACTTAGATACAGTAAACATGTTTTCAGATGAGAAGGTAGGTCATAGTAGCTAAAAGATAATATCATATGCATCTCCTCCATCCTGAAACCTTTGGTAAGTCCACGACCCATAGATCTCAGCAACTCATCCCATGCATGTACGGATTTTATCTTCCCATGGCCATCACTAGCCAACAAACTGGCTATAGTAACAATCGCTAATGGTACCCCACCACATTTCTTCAAGATATCTTCAGATAATTTTTCAAATTCGGGGGTACATCCACTACCAGAAGTAAAAACTCTTCTATGGAACAGCCTCTTTGAGTCATCAGCATTAAGAGGTTTCATGTGAAAGATGAAGTCACCCCTTGACGAGCAACATACTTTAGATACACTGAGTATACGGGTTGTGGTGATTACTCGGCTTCCGAGATCATTTGTATCAGAGAAGACACACTTGATATATTCCCACAAATTTTCCTGCCATATGTCATCAATCACAATGATATACCTGTATAAATTCCAGTTTATGAGAACGATACTATATATATATAGCTTATATATGTACGAAAATAAGAATAAAGTTGTATCTATGCCAAACAGAAGAATCCAGAAAATAGGACTATACTATGGGACATGGTGTTTGACTCGTGGGTCTAGATGCACCCGTTATGAAAATATATTTTAAATACATTTTAAAATGTCAAAAAAAATCAACACAAAATTTCGGAAATACGTATAGACAATATATGTTCACAAAAAAAGTTTCACGACAACAAATTGGGATGTGCAGAAAATACAAAATAACAATTCTCGTACAAAGTCATTCCAAACCACCAGGATTTGTCTTTTTTTCACAGCCCACAAAAATGTCTTTTTTTCGCAAAACTTTATGCACGGAAATAGTTTTCAGATGTACAGCCAATTTTTTTGACATTTTGAAATATGATTTTTAAGTGGTGGTATCAGATGCTCCTACGACCCAAAATTGATTCCCGTATGCTATGATCGTACAGTAACATATGTTCTCTATCTAAATTGGAGCACCCCACTACTTGATTTCTCTCAACATGCAACCATGCCACATCATCAAGTATCTGATTGGTCCACCTCATTAAGCCATCCACATTTATCTTTAGCTTATGAGTTATCTTTGAACATAGAATTTAAACAATTATATTCATATTCCTTACAATAAAAGGTTGTCCAATATGTGTCACTATAAAATTCCACAATAACACGCGGGGTCTTATCTAGTTGGACCAAATAATTGATGATTAACGAGTAAAATGCTATGGCAAAGCGAATGGTACAAAAGAAACACAACGAAATGCAACATTGAAGGAACATAGTATAAATGTTATTATTACGTAGTTGAGCAAGCATTGAATACAATTTATGCAACAACTCGGTCAGTTGTTTGGTACCCTCTTCTGATATACAAGCAATATTGACCAGAAAATGGTATCTATGGTATCTTCCAAAATCTGGCATGGATGTGGAGGCACTTCTAAAATGTTTGTACTCCCTCCATCACAGTTTAAAGGGCGTATCTCCAGAATTGTTGGGCCCAAGGTTACATACCATTGGCAGGAATTAAACCGTCGCTGGAGATCAAGTTGCGTCTAATTATTTCCTAAAACAACGCTTGGTAACCACCGCGTCCAGTAACATCGCATAACCACTGCATGCACTCACATGTTCACACTGCATGCACACTAATGTTCACATTGCATGCGGGAGCTCATGCGTTGATGAAGAGTAACCGAAGCAGGCCACTTGCGTCCTAGTTAATAGGGCAGTTAATGAGAGGCGCCTAATTTTGGTGTGATTATGAAAAAAGCTGATTTTGGAGCTGCGCCCAACAAACAAAAATGGAGGGAGTACATTCTTGAAAGAGTGCGTATTTGCTACCCCCTCGGTAGATGCCCCCCAACGTCCACCGTTCGATCTGTCTCGGGATCTATATTGTTGTCACTGAGAGTCCAGATGGACTCTGGTTAAGAAACCTGTGACGCCCTAAAATCGGTACTATGTAGATTTAAGCGTTCCCGCCGAAATCCGCATAATAACGATTTTAGGTCGCCCACCAGACATAATGTGCACGCCGAAACAGGCACATTATGTGGGTGGAATTGTGATAACATTACAACAGTTTCGATACATCCACAAATACAACAGAAGATAAAATACAACAACGACTCGAACGAGTCAAGATACAAAAGATACAATACAAAGATACAAATGACAGCGGAAGCAGAATAGTATCCGTCTAAGGATAAGATGCAAATTGGACTAAGAGTCCTGAAGATAAGCGATGGCGCCATATCCCTGCCCAGCCAAGCCGGAGGGATTCCCAAGCTAACGTCGTCAGACTTCAAACCTGTTGACTGCACATAAAACACATCCCAAAAGAGGGTCAGGGCACTCCCTGGCTAGCAAAACCGACTTGCCTACTTTCTACACCATCTCCCAAAATATAGGGGAGGTGGACTTAGCGGCAGCAGCACTAGCAACCTAAAGAGACACGCTACAACTTCCGTCTAATCAGAGAGGGATAAGAGAGCGCATAAGATAAACAACTACAACTAACACCAAACATAACCCATTCTCGAATTAACCCCCTCAACCAAATATGAGGAAGCAATTCGGGAAACTCACACGTTAAACAGTTTTAATTATAATTTATGGTGAAAGTAATTCTATATTACTAGTCAATTTAATTAACATTAATTAGGTGCAAGTTGTCTAGATCTTGTTAGCCAGCATCATCACCAAAGTCGTCCATAACCGTGGACACGGCTCATCGATAAGATTATACCCTGCAGGGGTGCACTACAGTACCCATACTCGCATGATCAACGCGTGAGGATCTCTCAACACGACTCATTCCTTCTCTACAGCAAGTCCAAGTGCCACCCATATGAGTTGTTACCCGCGTCAGGAGTCCGGCCGAATCTCAATTGCGGACTCATTAGTTTGCGACTACGCCACCATGCGGCTCAAACCACAGTAGGAACTGTCCGCTTCGTGTCGTACCGCACCTGTATGACCCCCCGTATCACATACCCTCTCACCATCATCATCATCATCATCATCATGCACATGCATATGAGCAAATGGAAAACCCGAACTACTTGCGGCACATGGACAAGCTGAAGATCCGTTCAAAGTCGAGGGGGGCTCCATTGGGCCTCCCACAAGTGGTTAGTGCGCTCAAAATTGGATCCGAGGACAAAATCTCAGTTCCTAGGTCGACACTGAGCAGAACAAAGCACCTCGCAAGGCCTTCCGCCTGGTGCCTTATCTTTTAATTATAATACCCCAATATAAGACAACATTTTATTAAGGTAGAATAATATAGCATACTAAGCAGATGAAACATAAGACCAACAGACGACTCGCACAAACAACTCTAAGCATGCGCTACGACTCGCAAGGCCAACAGATAAACATGCACCGGGTATTAGGTTGTGGGGATAAAGCTGTATGGGCTGCAGGATAAACATGTGATAGAATCGCAGTTCAAGAATCGATAACTAGGGTAGCAGAGATCAACGGCAGGAATGAAAGACAATGTATAGGTAAACAAGCAAACTTTGCTTGCCTGGAATCCCGTATGGAAGCAGATCTTGTCGTTGCTCACACATCTCAACGTCTTATCCGCGAAGAAGCAACAAACACTGGAGAGCGTAAAGATGCAATTTACAACTACGGCAAAAATCCAGCATGATCATATGAGAATGATGCATGATATGGCAAGATCCAATGCGAGATGCACTTAATCCAAATTAAGCGGAACCGGGATTCCGACAATTAATATTAATGTTGAAGTTATTTATCTACCCCACAAATTAAATGTCCATTAAGATGGCAAGGCATGGCAAAGATGATCTAGTCAAATTAAATGGAATAGGCATCAATAGTAATTAAATGCCCACACATTCCATAATTATTATTTAGGTGAATCGCTACACCACCAAACCCAAGAGATGCAACACATGCAAGTATGATGCGATATGCACAAGATAGATGATATTTAGTAAAATAGGTAGGGTTAGGGTTTGGGTTCGCACGTTGGATCGGGAGAGATAGGGTCCGAAACCGACGTCTTCGGAACGTAGAGGAAGTAGTCGTCGTCGGGGAAGTAGTCGTCGCGGAACCGGGGCATCGTCGTTTGTCGGTGTCGTGGAAGTGGTCGGGGAAGCGCGGGCACGTAGAACACGGCAAACGGACACCAGAAGGAGGATCGCGCACGGGCGGGCACCGCGACACGGACACGGGTGGTCACGGCGACGCGACACCGGAAGAAGCACTCGCACGCGCATGGGGCAGCACCACGAAGGGTGGACAACTCGGACAAAATTGCGACGCCGGATGTCTTTCGGGCATTGTGTCGAACACCTTGCGGGCGGTGGCGGCGGCGTGCATGCGGCCGTGAAGAGGAGGCAGCGGGGACGGCGGCGCGGGCGTAGACGCACGCGGGGCGGAGCAGCGGACGGCGGAGGCGCGCAGCGCGGCACGGCGTGGAGGCGTGAGGGGCGGCGGCGACGCGGCGGAGGTGCAAGGGCCGGAGGCGCACGGGTCGCGCGCGGGGCGGCGGTCCGGAGGCAGCCGCGGCGGCGGCGGCGCTGCAGCGGCGCGCGGCGAGGCGACGGCGGGGCGACGGCCGGCGTCGGTGCGGTGCGCGCGGCGGCAGGAGCTGCGCGGCCCGGGGAGGCGCGGAGGCGGCCGGCGGCCAGGAGGAGGCGCGGGCGAGCGCGTGCTGCGGTGCGGCCGGCGCGGCGTAGAGGTGGCGCAGGGGCGCGGCCGGCCCGACGGCGGGGGAGAGGCGGGCTGTGCTCGGCCGGAGGTGGCCGGCGTCGGGAGCGCGGCAGGGGGTGTCGACGCGCCGGTGGAGCAGGCGGTGCGGCGCGGGCGAGGTTGGCGGCTGGAGGCGCTGCGGGCCGCGGCGGCGGCGGCGGGCCGGAGGCGTCCGGGGTGGGGCGCGCTGCGGTGACGCGGGCGGCCGGAGCGGGAGGCGCGGGGCGCTCGGGGAGCTGGGGAGGCCGGGCGGGGACGGCGCGGCGGGAGGAGGCCGGGGGAGCGGCGCTGGGAGGAGGCGGGCTGGGCGCGGCGGCGCGGCCGGTCGGCCGGCGGGGAGAGGCGGCGTGGTGGGCTGGTGGCCGGAGCTCGGGGAGTACGGGGCTCGGGATTATCGGGCTGGACTGGTGCGCTGCGGGAAGAAGAGAAGAGGAAGAAGGAGAGAGAAAAAAAAAAGAAAAAGAAGAAAAAGAAAAAGAGAAGGAGGGAAAAAAGGGAAAAGGAGGTGGGAAGATTATTTTGCAAAACCCAGAAAAAGGGGGAGGGTGGCTGCAAAAAGGCGGGGGGTGGGAAAGAATTTTGCTGGGAGAAATTTAGGGTTTGGCTTAGGTGGGCTTTGGGCCTTAATTTCTCTCCCGTTTTTATTTTCCTGTTTTATATTTTTAAAACAAAATAGAAAAGGAATTTCAACACGAAACCTTTACAAAAATATTTTTAGTTTTCAAATGACAATTTAATAAAATAATTTTTAACATTTTTAAAAGATTTGAAAATAACACATTTTTAATTAATTTGAAATGCATTTAAATTTAATCGTGGGAAAATTAATTTAAATGCAACAAATTAAATTAATGCGATGCGATGCCATGTCGATGCAAAAAGAAAACTCACAAATCAAAAGGGGATAAATCCCGGGGCGTTACAATCGACACCACTAACAAGGGATCGCGTCCCGAGATCCACGCCGAGACCACAAGAAGAGAGGGGTAACTATCGAGTCTTCACGCTCCGGGATGAAATTCTCGACACCACTAACAAGGGATTGTTGCTCCACCGAGAAAAACTCGACACCACTAACAAGAGGAGTTGGTCATGTCGATGAAGATTCGCGAAGATCGAACCCTAATAGGATAAAAGGCAAGAAATCGTCCACCCATACGTAGGATCCTAAAACTTTGAAAGTTGGATAAGAGAAGAGACTCAAAACAAGGTAAGAGGAGAAATAGAATTGAGGTAAGGAGTAAAAAGAAACCTATTGAGATCTTTTCAAAATAATTTTAGTCAAATAGTTTTCGACACTCTATAAACAACGACCGTTAGCGAGGTTATCCTACAGGCTTTTGCGGACCCGCTGCTTCGATAACCATTCGTATCGAAACAACAAGGAGATCGAAACCAAGGCTCTGATACCACTTTGTGACGCCCTAAAATCGGTACTATGTAGATTTAAGCGTTCCCGCCGAAATCCGCATAATAACGATTTTAGGTCGCCCACCAGACATAATGTGCACGCCGAAACAGGCACATTATGTGGGTGGAATTGTGATAACATTACAACAGTTTCGATACATCCACAAATACAACAGAAGATAAAATACAACAACGACTCGAACGAGTCAAGATACAAAAGATACAATACAAAGATACAAATGACAGCGGAAGCAGAATAGTATCCGTCTAAGGATAAGATGCAAATTGGACTAAGAGTCCTGAAGATAAGCGATGGCGCCATATCCCTGCCCAGCCAAGCCGGAGGGATTCCCAAGCTAACGTCGTCAGACTTCAAACCTGTTGACTGCACATAAAGCACATCCCAAAAGAGGGTCAGGGCACTCCCTGGCTAGCAAAACCGACTTGCCTACTTTCTACACCATCTCCCAAAATATAGGGGAGGTGGACTTAGCGGCAGCAGCACTAGCAACCTAAAGAGACACGCTACAACTTCCGTCTAATCAGAGAGGGATAAGAGAGCGCATAAGATAAACAACTACAACTAACACCAAACATAACCCATTCTCGAATTAACCCCCTCAACCAAATATGAGGAAGCAATTCGGGAAACTCACACGTTAAACAGTTTTAATTATAATTTATGGTGAAAGTAATTCTATATTACTAGTCAATTTAATTAACATTAATTAGGTGCAAGTTGTCTAGATCTTGTTAGCCAGCATCATCACCAAAGTCGTCCATAACCGTGGACACGGCTCATCGATAAGATTATACCCTGCAGGGGTGCACTACAGTACCCATACTCGCATGATCAACCCGTGAGGATCTCTCAACACGACTCATTCCTTCTCTACAGCAAGTCCAAGTGCCACCCATATGAGTTGTTACCCGCGTCAGGAGTCCGACCGAATCTCAATTGCGGACTCATTAGTTTGCGACTACGCCACCATGCGGCTCAAACCATAGTAGGAACTGTCCGCTTCGTGTCGTACCGCACCTGTATGACCCCCCGTATCACATACCCTCTCACCATCATCATCATCATCATCATGCACATGCATATGAGCAAATGGAAAACCCGAACTACTTGCGGCACATGGACAAGCTGAAGATCCGTTCAAAGTCGAGGAGGGCTCCATTGGGCCTCCCACAAGTGGTTAGTGCGCTCAAAATTGGATCCGAGGACAAAATCTCAGTTCCTAGGTCGACACTGAGCAGAACAAAGCACCTCGCAAGGCCTTCCGCCTGGTGCCTTATCTTTTAATTATAATACCCCAATATAAGACAACATTTTATTAAGGTAGAATAATATATCATACTAAGCAGATGAAACATAAGACCAACAGACGACTCGCACAAACAACTCTAAGCATGCGCTACGACTCGCAAGGCCAACAGATAAACATGCAACGGGTATTAGGTTGTGGGGATAAAGCTGTATGGGCTGCAGGATAAACATGTGATGGGATCGCAGTTCAAGAATCGATAACTAGGGTAGCAGAGATCAACGGCAGGAATGAAAGACAATGTATAGGTAAACAAGCAAACTTTGCTTGCCTGGAATCCCGCATGGAAGCAGATCTTGTCGTTGCTCACACATCTCAACGTCTTATCCGCGAAGAAGCAACAAACACTGGAGTGCGTAAAGATGCAATTTACAACTACGGCAAAAATCCAGCATGATCATATGAGAATGATGCATGATATGGCAAGATCCAATGCGAGATGCACTTAATCCAAATTAAGCGGAACCGGGATTCCGACAATTAATATTAATGTTGAAGTTATTTATCTACCCCACAAATTAAATGTCCATTAAGATGGCAAGGCATGGCAAAGATGATCTAGTCAAATTAAATGGAATAGGCATCAATAGTAATTAAATGCCCACACATTCCATAATTATTATTTAGGTGAATCGCTACACCACCAAACCCAAGAGATGCAACACATGCAAGTATGATGCGATATGCACAAGATAGATGATATTTAGTAAAATAGGTAGGGTTAGGGTTTGGGTTCGCACGTTGGATCGGGAGAGATAGGGTCCGAAACCGACGTCTTCGGAACGTAGAGGAAGTAGTCGTCGTCGGGGAAGTAGTCGTCGCGGAACCGGGGCATCGTCGTTTGTCGGTGTCGTGGAAGTGGTCGGGGAAGCGCGGGCACGTAGAACACGGCAAACGGACACCAGAAGGAGGATCGCGCACGGGCGGGCACCGCGACACGGACACGGGTGGTCACGGCGACGCGACACCGGAAGAAGCACTCGCACGCGCATGGGGCAGCACCACGAAGGGTGGACAACTCGGACAAAATTGCGACGCCGGATGTCTTTCGGGCATTGTGTCGAACACCTTGCGGGCGGTGGCGGCGGCGTGCATGCGGCCGTGAAGAGGAGGCAGCCGCGGCGGCGGCGGCGCTGCAGCGGTGCGCGGCGAGGCGACGGCGGGGCGACGGCCGGCGTCGGTGCGGTGCACGCGGCGGCAGGAGCTGCGCGGCCCGGGGAGGCGCGGAGGCGGCCGGCGGCCAGGAGGAGGCGCGGGCGAGCGCGTGCTGCGGTGCGGCCGGCGCGGCGTAGAGGTGGCGCGGGGGCGCGGCCGGCCTGACGGCGGGGGAGAGGCGGGCTGTGCTCGGCCGGAGGTGGCCGGCGTCGGGAGCGCGGCAGGGGGCGTCGACGCGCCGGTGGAGCAGGCAGTGCGGCGCGGGCGAGGTTGGCGGCTGGAGGCGCTGCGGGCCGCGGCGGCGGCGGCGGGCCGTAGGCGTCCGGGGTGGGGCGCGCTGCGGTGACGCGGGCGGCCGGAGCGGGAGGCGCGGGGCGCTCGGGGAGCTGGGGAGGCCGGGCGGGGACGGCGCGGCGGGAGGAGGCCGGGGGAGCGGCGTTGGGAGGAGGCGGGCTGGGCGCGGCGGCGCGGCCGGTCGGCCGGCGGGGAGAGGCGGCGTGGCGGGCTGGTGGCCGGAGCTCGGGGAGTACGGGGCTCGGGATTATCGGGCTGGACTAGTGCGCTGCGGGAAGAAGAGAAGAGGAAGAAGGAGAGAGAAAAAAAAAGAAAAAGAAGAAAAAGAAAAAGAGAAGGAGGGAAAAAAGGGAAAAGGAGGTGGGAAGATTATTTTGCAAAACCCAGAAAAAGGGGGAGGGTGGCTGCAAAAAGGCAGGGGGTGGGAAAGAATTTTCCTGGGAGAAATTTAGGGTTTGGCTTAGGTGGGCTTTGGGCCTTAATTTCTCTCCCGTTTTTATTTTCCTGTTTTATATTTTTAAAACAAAATAGAAAAGGAATTTCAACACGAAACCTTTATAAAATATTTTTAGTTTTCAAATGACAATTTAATAAACTAATTTTTAACATTTTTAAAAGATTTGAAAATAACACATTTTTAATTAATTTGAAATGCATTTAAATTTAATCGTGGGAAAATTAATTTAAATGCAACAAATTAAATTAATGCGATGCGATGCCATGTCGATGCAAAAAGAAAACTCACAAATCAAAAGGGGATAAATCCCGGGGCGTTACAAAACCGGACCCCTAATTTATAGCAATTATTAAATGCATAGACTGTCGTGTTTTAAAAGCTAGTCCCTTCTTCACCTAATTATTGGATTGTCTTACATGCTACCATCAGATTTTTCATGGTCCATGATGCAATGCGTCTAGAAAAGCACGTCAGGTGTGGGTCGCTATGTGATAATGTGACAATACAATGTTTGCAATGTTCTTCTGCTCCACGTGACATGTCCCTTGTTACAACGCTCTTTCCACTAGTAGAAAACAGGCTAAAGGACCAAACTCCAAAACCCCATTTGTCCCGGTCGTACTGCAAACCGGGACAGATGGGGCATAAAACGCTAGTGGAGGACCAAACTAGTTCAGGCGACACTCATTTGTCCCGGTTCGTGGCTGGAACCGGGACAAATGATGCAGTATCCGCAGGCGACAGACATTTGTCCCGGTTCCAGTCACGAACCGGGACAAATGGGCATGGTTTCAGTTACGCGCGTTTTTTCGACGCGCACGGAAGACGAGCGGCGCCGGCGATTCCTCTGCCCTCCGGCGATTCCTCTACCCTCCGCCGGCGATTCATCTTCCTCTCCGGCGCTATAAAAATGCACTGCACAGTACGACTCTTCCCACACCATTTCTCCGGCCATCTCTCCTCTCTTTTCTCCGTCCACGTACACCATTTCTCCGGCCATCTCTCCTCTCTTTTCTCCGTCCACGTACACCATTTCCTATGGAGCCACTCGTGCCTCGGTCCGATGAGTTTTACGGCTACGAGAAGGAAGGCATGCGGTTCAAGGTGTGGGTCACCCTTCGTGCATCGCGCGTGGAGAAGTGGATCGGCGACGTGAAGAAGAACTTCCTCGACGCCGCTCCGATCAAAGCCGTTGGACTCGATTGCGAGTTCACCGACCCTCGACGGAAGGATACTCCGCAGCGCGCCGCCGTCCTTCAACTCTCGGTGGCGACCGAGACTCTTGTCTTCCAAATTTGCAAAGCTGATCGGGTGCCACAGGTCCTCGTGGATTTCTTAGGTGACGAGACAATCAAATTCTACGTCGTGGCAATCCATAATGACATGAAGATGCTAGCCTACTACGGAATTATTATTCGGTCCGCGGTCGACCTGCAGAGGGATCGCCGAAACCCTACCGGCAATTTTACTCCTAGTCTATATGCTCTCTCTAATGCGGTCATTGGGACAAATCTTGAGAAGAAGAAGAAATACAAGAAGAGGAAGTACACGGACGACGACAAGGAAGACACGTTACAAAAAGACCTAATTTTCGGATGGGGCAACGTTTCATTGAGCTACGATCAAATCGTATATGCTGCTTTAGACGCTCGCCTTGGCTTCGAGATTGCACGGAAGTGGGATAGTCTACGCGGCTATAATACGGAAAATGATCGTCTTAATGTCGTTGATGAGTAGACTATCTATGTATTCAAACATTTTTCATATTCATAGTTATTTAAAACAGAAAACAGAAAAAGAAAACAAAAAAAATGAAAAAAACCTCCATCTGTCCCGGTTTCAGTCTCAAACCGGGACAAATGGGCTCCTTTTTGTCCCGGTTTGTGACTGAAACCGGGACAAATGGGGGGGGGGGTGCCTATATATACTGATCAGCAGCCCCCTCCCAAAACCATTGGAGGCATTTTTTTTTTGAAATGGAAGGAGGGGGTGTGTGCTAGTCTGTTTTTTTTGTATGCATGCAAGGTGTTTGATGAAATGCCCGAGAGAGTTCACGAATTGATTTGATGTACACTTAAAGAAGTTTATTCTTCTTTTCGATCAAGGTTAATTTTTCTCTCATTTCATTTGTAATTAATTGATACCGTGCATGTTCAGTGTTTATTTGTCGATGTTCTGTAATGGTTATTGATGTAGTTCATTATATAATGCAGATGGACCGACAATGGATGTATGGTGACCGACGCACTGCCGAGTACATGACAGGTTTAAGGAAATTTCTTGAGAAAGCCCGGGCCCACAGTACGAATGGTTTCATGTGTTGTCCATGTGTCAACTGTCAGAATAAGACAGATCACCCAAACGTGAGAACCCTTCAAAGTCATCTTATTCGGCATGGTTTCATGCCCAGCTATAATTGTTGGACGAAGCACGGAGAAAAAGGTGTTATGATGGAAGACAATGAAGAAGAGGAAGATTATGACAACTATCCTATGTTCCCGGAGTACGGAGATTCTGCAACGGGGGAAACTGAAGCTGAAGAGGCACCAGATGAGCCCACTGACGATCTTGGTAGGGCCATTGCTGATGCAAAGAGAGAGTGCGGAACTGAAAAGGAGAGGTTGAAGTTCGACCAGATGTTAGAGGATCACAAGAAATTGTTGTATCCAAGTTGCGAAGATGGTCAGAAAAAGCTGGGTACCACACTGGAATTACTGCAGTGGAAGACAGAGTGTGGTGTGACTGACAAGGGATTTGGAAAGTTGCTACAGATAATTAGGAAGATGCTTCCAAAGGTCAACGAGTTGCCAGACAGCACGTACGAAGCAAAGAAGGTTGTGTGCCCTCTAGGATTAGACGTGCATAAGATACATGCCTGCCCTAATGACTGCATCCTCTACCGCGGTGAGTATGAGAATTTGGATGCATGTCCAATATGCACTGCATTGCGGTATAAGATCAGACGAGATGACCCTGGTGAAGTTGAGGGTGAGCGTCCCCGGAAGAGGGTTCCTGCCAAGGTGATGTGGTATGCTCCTATAATACCACGGTTGAAACGCCTGTTCGCGAATAAAGAGCATGCCAAGTTGTTGCGATGGCACAAAGAGGACCGTAAGAAAGACGCGATGTGTAGACACCCCGCTGATGGGTCGCAGTGGAGAAAAATTGAGAGAGAGTTCCCGGAATTTGAAGATGACGCAAGGAACTTAAGGTTTGGTCTAAGTACAGACGGTTTCAATCCGTTTGGGGAGCAGAGCAGCAGTCATAGCACATGGCCTGTGACTCTATGTATTTATAACCTTCCTCCTTGGTTGTGCATGAAGCGAAAGTTCATTATGATGCCATTGCTCATCCAAGGCCCGAAGCAACCCGGCGACGACCTTGATGTGTACCTCAGGCCATTATTTGAAGAACTTTTACAGTTGTGGCGGGAAGAAGGTGTACGGGTGTGGGATGAGCACAAACATGAGGAATTTGACCTACGAGCTCTGCTTTTTGTAACAATTAACGATTGGCCTGCTCTTGCTAACCTCTCAGGGCAGTCGACCAAGGGGTACAATGCATGCACACACTGTTTGGGTGAGACTGAATGTTTATATTTGGATAAATGTAAGAAGTGTGTGTATCTGGGGCATCGTCGATTTCTTCCGATCAGGCATACCGCAAGGAAGAAAGGCAAGCATTTTAAAGGTGAGGCTGATCACAGTAGGAGGCCTGTCAACCGTACTGGTGAAGAAATATTTGATATGGTCAAGGATCTAAAAGTAATCTTTGGAAAGGGTCCTGGAGGTCAACAGGTTCCGAAAGACGCTAACGGGCACGCACCCATGTGGAAGAAAAAATCTATATTTTGGGAGCTACCATATTGGAAGGTCCTAGAGGTTAGATCTGCTATCGACGTGATGCACGTGACGAAGAATGTTTGCGTGAACCTGCTAGGCTTCTTGGGCGTGTACGGGAAGAAAAAAGATACAAAGGAAGCACGGGAGGACCAGAAACGTGTGAAAGAACGAGACGGCCTAAGTCCCGAACACTACGAAGGTCCTGCCAGCTACGCTCTTACCAAACAAGAGAAAGTAATATTCTTTGAATGCCTGAGCAGTATCAAGGTCACGGCTGGGTTCTCGTCGAATATAAAGAGGATAGTAAATGTGAGACTCCAAAAATTTCAGAACCTAAAGTCTCATGATTGCCATGTGATTATGACGCAATTGCTTCCGATTGCACTGAGGGGGCTACTACCGGAAAATGTTCGAGTACCCATTGTGAAGCTTTGTGCATTCCTCAATGCAATATCTCAAAAGGTAATCGATCCGGCGATTCTACCAGGGTTGCAAAATGATGTGGTCCAGTGTCTTGTCAGTTTTGAGTTGGTGTTCCCTCCATCCTTCTTCGATGTTATGACGCATCTCCTGGTTCACCTAGTCGAAGAGATTCAAGTTCTCGGTCCTGTATTTCTGCACAATATGTTCCCATTTGAGAGGTTCATGGCAGTCTTAAAGAAATATGTGCATAACCGTGCTAGGCCAGAAGGAAGCATCTCCAACGGCTACGGTAACGAGGAGGTCATTGAGTTCTGTGTTGACTTTATTCATGACCTTAAGCCGATAGGTGTTCCACAATCACGACATGAGGGTAGACTTAGTGGAAAAGGCACACTAGGAAAGAAAATAAAAATTTGTATGGATGGACATTCTTTCACTGAAGCACACTATACAGTTCTACAAAGTTCTACCTTGGTGGCCCCGTATATCGATGAACACAAGAATTTTGTACGCTCTCGTCACGCGGGGAAGTCTGACAACTGGATTGTACGTACACACATGGCCACGTTCGGCGGTTGGTTGCGAGCACATCTTGAAAATAAAGACAAGGTTGATGAAGAGTTACACTTGTTGGCCAGGGCACCATCTACAACTATATGTACTTTCCAAGGGTACGAGATAAATGGAAATACATTTTACACGAGTGTCCAAGATAAAAAGAGCACGAACCAAAACAGTGGTGTTCGCATTGATGCAACAAACAACAATGGGCAGAAGAACACATATTATGGTTGCATAGAGGAGATATGGGAACTTGACTATGGACCTTCTTTTAAGATCCCTTTGTTTCGGTGCAAATGGGTCAATCTGAAAGGCGGGGTTGAGGTAGACAAGATGTACGGAATGACAACAGTGGATCTAAACAATCTTGCGTACAGAGATGAACCATTCGTGCTAGCCAATGATGTGGCTCAGGTTTTCTATGTGAAAGACATGTCTAGCAGACCCAAAAAAAGAAACATCCAGGGAGTGGAGGAGCCTAGGCGTCACATAGTTCTTTCAGGAAAAAGAAACATCGTGGGAGTGGAGGACAAGACAGACATGTCAGATGATTATAATAATTTTGATGAAATTCCGCCTTTCGTAGTGAACATTGACCCAATCATCAAGTTGATTGAAGAAGATGCTCCATGGTTCCGACGCAGAAGAACTGGCGGTGTTGTGTGATGGAGATGTTGGTGCGATATGTAATAATTAATATATTAAACTTTTGATATGAAGAAGATGCTCCATTTTTACCTGCATATCAAATGGATTCGTCGGCGTTGATAGAACAAAACACACGATTTCACCTGCATACAGCCCCACGGTGGCTCTTGATGAGTGCCTGCATATCAAATGCACCGTGGGGCGTATGCAGGGAATCCGAGTAATTTGTATATATTCCTCAGTAGATGAATTGAACTATTCTTTTGAAAGAACAAAACACACGATTTCACCTGCATACAGCCCCACGGTGGCTCCTGAGTGCCTGCATATCAAATGCACCGTGGGGCGTATGCAGGGAATCCGAGTGATTTGTATACCACACACCACCCGGCTAGGCACTAGAAGGAGGAAACACTGAGTGCTCGCCTCGTCTGAGAGGGGGCTATATATAGGGTCACGGGCTCAACCAGTGGTACTGGTAGTGTTGATCCAACAGCTCTCAAGTGCTCAAAAGAAGCACACCCCTGATCCAACGGCTAACAAGTGTTTCAAAGAAACACACGATCTGTGTGCTTCTTTAGTCCCGGTTTGAAACTGAAAGCGTTAATCGAACAGCTCAGAAGCAATCAAAAGAAACACACCCCTGATCCAACGGCTTACAAGTGCTTGAAAGAAACACACGATCCGTGTGCTTCTTTAGTCCCGGTTTGGAAGTTAAAGTTTGCAAAAGTTATACAAATTCACATTTAAAATAGTTTTAAACTAATTTAAATAATGGTTATAGAAAAGAGAAAATGTTTTTGTATTAGTTAGTCAAATTCAAACACTTTTCATATTGAAAGTTTTTTCAAATTCCAAAGTTTGCAAAAGTTATACAAATTCACATTTAAAATAGTTTTAAACTAATTTAAATAATGGTTATAGAAAAGAGAAAATGTTTTTGTATTAGTTAGTCAAATTCAAACACTTTTCATATTGAAAGTTTTTCCAAATTCCAAAGTTATTTAAAACAGAAAACAGAAAACAGAAAAAGAAAAGAAAAAGGGAAAAGAAAAAGAAAAAACCCCATCTATCCTGGGTGGTGGCTCAGCCCGGGACAGATGTGGTGGCTATCTATCCCGGGCTGAGCCACCACCCGGGACAGATGTGGTGGCTATCTGTCCCGGGTGCAGCCACCACCCGGGACAGTTTAGTGCTATCTGTCCCGGGCTGAGCCACCACCCGGGACAGTTAAGTGTTGCTATATAAGCAACACTTAGCCACGGGTGGTGGATCAACCCGGAGCCAAATCAGAACGACGCCGTCAGGCTGCCAACATTCACCTCGAGCGCCGCCGCCTCCTTCCTCGCCGTCCCCGCGCCTCCGGCCATCCCTCCCCGCGCCTCCGGCCATCCCGACGCCGCTGCGCACTGCTGCGCCCTCGCCGTCCCAGCGCCTCCGTCCTTCCACGGGTGAGTCCGGAGACCGGAGCTGCCGCCGTTCTTCCTCGCCCTTACCAGAGCTCCGCCGAGCCATTGCCGAGGGTGAGTCCTCCTCCCTCCCTCACGAAGCCACCGTGCCGCAATCCGCCGCCACCGCGTGCGTCACTTCCTCGCCCTTACCAGGATTTTGGCCGGATTTCTCGATGAAACAGTTCATGTTGCAGTGATGTCATAGCTGACGTCACAAGTCAATTTCTTTTTCTGATTTTCCATTTTATTCATATCTTTTGATTTAAATGTCCAAATGAAGTCAAGCAAATTTCTAAAAATTTGTAAAATTATTATCTTTGTGTTAAACCAGTTGTGGGCATGTTTTGAATAATTTTGAAAATTAATATTTTGAAATATTCATAAAATGCAAAATTGCCCATTTAGGTCAACTTTGAGATTAGTTATTTAAATAATTCATTTTGGGTTAATAAAATAATTTTTTCTTTAATAGGTTATTTAAATAACATATTACAACTATATATATTGAAAAGAGAAAATGCAATGAAATATATATTGTGTTTTACATTTTTTCCTTTAGAATAGATTTTACAATGCAATGAAAATCAATGAAAATCAATGAATACATTTTTTGATATTACAACTATTGGAAATGAAAAGAGAAAATGCAATGAAATATATATTGTGTTTTACAATTTTTGCTTTAGAATAGATTTTACATTTAATTCTTTTGTGTTTAGAATAGATTTTTGCTTTACAATTATGAAGTTATTAAAGTTATTTAGTTGTATGACATATCGGTAAAGTTATTTAGATGTTGAGTTAATAAAATTATTTAAATGGATTTAAATCTCTTGCAGAAACTTTGGACACCCGTAGAAATCTTCAAGAAGAAGAGGACATGTTCGGCATCATTCGCGAAGGTGATGAATTGGACCCCGGCAGAAACCATCAACAAGAAGAGGAACACGTAGACGATTTCACCGGGCAATTTCTGAACGAGTCCGGTGACGGAATAGACGTCACCGACAGTTCAGCTCACCGACAGTTCACCGACTCTACTGTTGGAAAGTCGGCCGCCGAGGTAGATATATGCCCTCAGGTTTTTGTCTCCGTTGAAAAGATTTGTGTGTATACATATATTAACTATCACTTTTTCTTGTGTTTAGCCGTCGGCGGGCCATGAACCGGGACCAAGCAAAAAAGCAGCGGTGAAACGAGGCGGGCCACGGACCGGGACAAAAAAGCTCCAAGGGAAACAGAAGTACCACATCGAGGAGATCAATGAAAAAGGAAAACCGATTGCTCCCGCTAACCACGCAAGGAAATTTGTAGCTCAGTGCGGAGTCATCGTTCGGGACAGACTGTCCATCAGGGCTCAAGAATGGTATAAGCCAAAGGTGCCAAAGGAGGGGGTTATTTATGTATCGAATGCAGACAAACAACTCCTTTGGGACGAGCTCATGCAGAATTTCACTTTACCGGAAGAGGAGGATGTAGAGGAGCCGGTTATAGAGAATCGATGCAAGGCCTGGACTTTTATTGAGATGGGTGAATTGTTCCGCAGCTGGAAGAAAAGGCTTAACAAGTTCATAAAAGAAGGTAAAACTCCAGAATTTGTCGGAGTCTATGAAAAGATAAAAGATGAGTGGCCCGAATTTAAGGCGTACAAGCAATCGGAAGCCGCTAAGGACATGTCAGAGAGAAATAAGAAAAATGCAGACAAAAAGATATATCACCATAACATGGGGTCAGGTGGCTACCTAACGGCCCTGCCTAAGTTTCTGAAAATGGAGGAAGAGTTTTTGGCTAAAGGTATACAGATCGAGACATTTGACTGGCCAGACCGGCTTAAGGCTTGGTTCTATGGGCATGGTGGAAAGTTAGACCCTGAAACAGGTGACTGTCTTTTTACCAAGGAGCACGGACCTGACCCTATTAAAGCTCTCAGAGAGGTATGGAAGGAGGTCACGGAAGGCAGGTTCCACCCTAACAGAGAGAAGGACGAGCTATCGCGAGCCCTTAAGAATCCTGAACACAGTGGACGAACAAGAGGAACCGTCGGCTCTGTACCGTGGATACTTGGGTTTCCCAAAGATGTTGGCACTTATAGAAGCCGATCGAGAAAGAAGAAAGAGATTGCCGACCGGGCCCAGTGGATGGAAAATAAATTACTGCAGCATGAGAAGGAGATAGCAGAGCTGAAGGCAGCGCAGGCTCGACGGATGCCCTGCGAATCTGAGACGCCCGAAAATCCTTCTCCTGATCCAAAATCAATGCGGAGAAGCAGCGTGGCTTCGACGGAGCTCGATCGCCACAATGATATGCCGGGTCCTCGTCACCCCGTGGATAATATCGTGCAGCGGGAACTTTGCGACCTACATGTGCCATGCTTGAACATAACCGTGAAGGTGGCGCATGTTGCCCTACCGCCTAGCCCAAATGGAACTTACCATTGTCGCCCTATTCCAGATGGCTATGCTTTTGTCGGGGTTGATGAGGTTATCAAGACATATGAGGGAATTAAGCTGGACTTCCCTACGGGTGAAGACGAGGTTGAGTTGAGATTTGCCCTCAAGAGTACCTGCTTATGGAAAAAAGAATACATCGTGTTCCCACACATGCAGCTAAATCGCCCTCCCAGTCCACAAGCCAGTCCACATAACTACAACAACGACAACCAATGCGCTAGTCCAGACACCCCCCACAACGACAACCAAGGCGCTAGTCCATCTCCGCCGTCGCATGAGCGTACTCCGCCGCGTGAGCGTACTCCGCCGCGTCAACGGACTCCATCGCCTCCGCAAAAGAAGCGGAAGTGCACCGCTGCGTCGACTAGTACTCAGAAAAGCGAAACAGCCGGGAAGTCCCGCTTTGTGAACTCTGGCAAAGATGTAGAGACATGGGTCGAGGAGATCCAGACTTCCCAGAGAAAGAAGGCAAAAAAGATGTCTTTGCCTGTTCCGGTTTATTCTCCGGAAGCGATACGGTGGGCCATAGAATTTCTTACGCATCCGTCGCAATATGAACTAAATATGGACGATGACTACACACGCGTTCTGGTGCGTACATCTAAGAGAGTGCGGGAAGAACAAAAATCTGCTGCCACCCAGAAGAGAGATGTTCCACAGCTCGGAATGCAGGCGGGACAATCGGCCCCTCCACTCATATTGGCGCCTTACAACCGGAACCCGATCGATGATGTACTTTCGCAGCAAGCTAGAGATATGGGTATAACTCTGGCAGAGCTGAAGGCATTGCAAGCTGGCGAGAGTGTCACCATACATGAGGTGGTGCGGACATATGTGAGAGGACAAGATCTTGTCGACCCTGCAATGGTGCGCACTCTACCAGCTAGGTTGCACCAACTCAATGCATGGTACTTGCGTACCACGAAAAGTCAAGAAGGAGACTGGCTCTATGGGAAAATTCCAAAGGATTTTTTTGGCCCAGGTGATGATGAGGTTCAAATCGAGTATTGCGAATTATGGCAGTTATTCAATTTTGACGCGCTCGACAAATCTATCATCAGTGCCTTTTGCATGTAAGTAATTAAATTATGTATATATGTCAGTAATTCTCTAGCTCTACTTATTTTTCATTGCTTGTAATTATCCTTATCACTATATTACTTTTGTACTCTATTATGCAGGCTGAAAATTATACAATCTCGAAAGCTGGGACTCAATCACAAGATTGGATTCATTGACCCTAATCGAGTTCATCATCATGGTTTGTTACATTACCCAGATGATACGGAGGAGCTTTTGCTTACTTATTTGATGGCGCAACATTACAAAAGCACCATAATTTTCCCGTTCAACTTCGAGTGAGTTGTTTACTTTCTTATACATACTCGATGTTAATTAAGTATATGTAATTGATGATTTAGTTATTAACAAATATAAACATATGGCAGATTTCACTGGGTATTATTGGAGATTGATGTTGAAAAGGCAATCGTTGATGTCTTGGACCCATTATCGAAACCTGAAGAAAAGTTCGACGACACGAAACAGATGCTCCAGAGGTAATTTCGATAATTATCACAATCGACCTCGTCTTTTCTAATAATATATAGTAATTAGTTAACTTCTTTACTAATTTTTCATACCGTAAACTTCAGGGTTTGGGACAAGTTCACCGGTTTCCACAAGGATGTCGGTATAGCTAAGAACCTCACTTTTAAATGGCGAGAGGTAAAGATGTATACTAGCTAGGTTCCACATACGCATATTCTTAATTTCAGTCTCACAATACCATTTTTTCAATATTTATGATTATTTTTTATTAATTTCTTATCTTATTCTATCATAAAGTGCGCGAAGCAACAACAAGGCACCAATTTGTTTGGATTCTATGTCTGCGAGTTCATCCGAATTCACTTCAATGAGGGTGCAGACTGGAATAGGGTACGTTAACAATTCATTCAAACTTGTTCACTTCTCAAATTGAATTATTTTCATAATGGTTGATATATTGGTGTTGATCTCTCCTTTTTAGTTTGAGACGATCCGGAACAGGCTAGAAGCAAAAGACCGCCTACTACCAATCGCGGAGGAAATTGCGGGCTTTTTGCTTGACTATGTCATAAAGCCAGGCGCAGAATGCAGTATAATCCGGCCGCCAAAAAAGACCATCCCGAGGAAAAAATAGGGTCTAATGCTTCTCTGTCATGTAAAAAAATATTTGTACTTAGCCGTGCCCGGTACAGACATGATCTTCCGGTTGTAAATATTTCTTTAGGAGAACTCGTGTACTAGTAGTATTCATGACTACATCCCGAGGAAAAAATCGTGTATTCATGATATATATTACATAGTAACGTATAATATGCAACTCGATATTGTTTGAAATAAACCATAAATGAAAAAACACAAAGACAAAAGAATCAGTAACATAAATAGAAAACAGAAACAAAAATAGAAAACAGGAAACAAAATAAAAGAAACAAAAAAAAACATATATACTGTCCCGGTTCGTATTACGAACCGGGACAAATGAGTCGCAGGCAGAGCCTGCCTTGATTAGCCACGTGGCCCCCCTATTGGTCCCGTGCCGTGGCGTGCCCGGGACAAATAGGGGGGCCTATTTGTCCCGAACACGTTGTCCCGGGCGCGTGACCGGGGCAAAAAGCCCTCACGGCCCGGGACCAGTGGCCTGTTTTGCTCTAGTGTTCCAATGTGATACATCATGCACACATGCATGTATATGGTCCATCACCTTGCTCCTAACATTTCCATCTTCTGTATGGTTGCTAACAATGCATGCATGCTAATCATGAAGATAAATATAAAATACGGAAACCAAAGCTCACTGTGATACAATATATGTTGTGTTTTTGTCATCTGTTTGTTGTGCGATTAGCATTCTTATTTCACGTGACAATTCTTAACTAAGTGTGGCACGTATCCCGTTCTGGTCGCAAACTACTGGCTTCGACGTTGTTTGATGACATGGCAGGAGTTTGGCGATGGTGGCTGGCTTCAGTCTGGCTTTTTTACAGCAGCAGTTTTCCAAGTGTTGGATCTTCTTTTTGGTGATGGTCTCCAGCTACTTGTGTCACATTAGATGGTGGTATGGGATGATACGCCCGTCATGATTCGATACAATTTGACATGGCAGGTAATATGAACGACCACTTCGGAGGAACTGTCAAGTTATGCCTGTCCTGTGGTGGCTCACTACGGGAGTGGCAGACTAGCCCGACGGCAATTATAACGCCGACGGCCAAACGTCGGGGCCGTCGGCGTCACATTCTAACACCGACGGCCAGAGAAACACCGTCGGGCTCAAAACCCCGTCGGCGTTCTAATGTGACCCCGACGGCCACCGTCGGCGTCAAAACACCGTCGGACTTCTCCCCCCGTCTCCCCCGCGTGGGCGTTTGGACGAAGCGACCTGACGGCGCCGTAACCACCCACACTGACGCCGACGGCAATACCGTCGGGCTCATTGAACTATTTTCCAGTTTTTCTTGAAATATTAGGTTACATTCAAAAATATTATTCGTAAGGGTACTAAATCACAATAAATAACATAAGAACTAATTTGTACAAATATTGTGATCATATGTGGCCATAATATAAGGACACATATGCGGGTATCTCCGGAGTTTTGTGGTGGCGGGGTTCCGGAACTTAGAGGTGAAAACCCCCGTTTCGGTCGGGCATGGAACTGTGCGACAGAACACATGAAATGTTTGTTTTTTATGGTCCAATATACCAACCTAACACATCCAAGAAAAAAATCCATGCGTCTACCCCCTCCCGACGCCGTTTAGAGGGGTAGATCGACGGGTTCAGACTTTTCTCCAGCGGGAGTAGGGTTTCGCCGTAGAGTGGGTCCGGAGTGTCAAGACCCCATCAAAACTTGCATAGACCCCTAATATATGTATACTAGTGCGTTGCTAGTTTGTGGAAACCAAGACAATCTCCGAGGTGCGACCCGCTTCACTGACCCCTCTTTCTCCGTAGTAAGTTCTTGCACTTAGACGTGAAAACCCCCGTTTCCGGTGTCGGGCATGGAACCGTGCGACGGAACACATGAAATGTTTGTTTTTTATGGTCCAATATACCAACCTAACACATCCAAGCAAAAAATCCATGCGTCTACCCCCTCCCGACGCCGTTTAGAGGGGTAGATCGACGGGTTCAGACTTTTCTCCAACGGGAGTAGGGTTTCGTCGTAGAGTGGGTCCGGAGTGTCAAGACCCCATCAAGACTTGCATAGACCCCTAATATATGTATACTAGTGTGTTGGTAGTTTGTGGGAACCAAGATACATCTCCGAGGTGCGACCCGCTTCACTGACCCCTCTTTCTCCGTAGTAAGTTCTTGCACTTAGAGGTGAAAACACCCGTTTCGGGTGTCGGGCATGGAACCGTGCGACGGAACACATGAAATGTTTGTTTTTTATGGTCCAATATACCAACCTAACACATCCAAGCAAAAAAATCCATGCGTCTACCCCCTCCCGACGCCGTTTAGAGGGGTAGATCGACGGGTTCAGACTTTTCTCCAGCGGGAGTAGGGTTTCGCCGTAGAGTGGGTCCGGAGTGTCAAGACCCCATCAAGACTTGCATGGACCCATAATATATGTATACTAGTGTGTTGGTAGTTTGTGGGAACCAAGATACATCTCCGAGGTGCGACCCGCTTCACTGACCCCTCTTTCTCCGTGGTAAGTTCTTGCACTTAGAGGTGAAAACCCCCGTTTCGGGTGTCGGGCATGGAACCGTGCGACGGAACACATGAAATGTTTGTTTTTTATGGTCCAATATACCAACCTAACACATCCAAGCAAACAAATCCATGTGTCTACCCCCTCCCGACGCCGTTTAGAGGGGTAGATCGACGGGTTCAGACTTTTCTCCAGCGGGAGTAGGGTTTCGCCGTAGAGTGGGTCCGGAGTGTCAAGACCCCATCAAGACTTTCATAGACCCCTAATATATGTATACTAGTGTGTTGGTAGTTTGTGGGAACCAAGATACATCTCCGAGGTGCGACCCGCTACACTGACCCCTCTTTCTCCGTGGTAAGTTCTTGCACTTAGAGGTGAAAACCCCCGTTTCGGGTGTCGGGCATGGAACCGTGCGACGGAACACATGAAATGTTTGTTTTTTATGGTCCAATATACCAACCTAACACATCCAAGCAAAAAAATACATGCGTCTACCCCCTCCCGACGCCGTTTAGAGGGGTAGATCGACGGGTTCAGACTGTACGCCGTTTAGAGGGGTAGATCGATTGGGGCTTCCCCATCCACCCAATCCCGCGCGCGAGTTGATCCCCCGCCAGCTAGCTGCCGCCCTCCCGCACGCCGCCCCGCCGCCGCCGCCCTCCCGCCTGCCCGCGCGCCGTCGCCTGCCCGCACGCCCGCAGGCCCCAGCGCCCGCCCGCGTCGCCGCACGCCGCTCGCACGCCACCGTTCTCCTCCCCGAGCCCTCCTCCGCCCGCGCCGCCGCACGCCGCTCGCACGCCGCCTGCAGCTCGCCGCCTCCTCCCCCGTTGCGCCGCCGCCTCCCCGTCCTCCTCCCTGAGCCCTCCCCCGCCCGCACGCCGTCGTCGCCGCACGCAGCCTGCCGCCCTCCTCCTCGTTCCTCCACGGCCGTCCTCCTCCTCCTTCCCTCCCCCGAGACCGAGCTGCCCTACCCGACGTCCTCCTCCTCCTTCCCGGTCCCGAGCACCTCCTACCCGACTTCGAGCACCTCCCCGGCGTTGAGCACCTCCCCGCACCTTCCCGGTAATTTTGTGTGTGTATTGCTAGTGCTAATGCTATTGTTAGGGTTAGTGCTACTGTTAGTGGTGGGGTTAGTGCTAGGATTAGTGGTGGGGTAATGTAAAAATATGACAATATATTTGCTAGTATTAATCTGCATTATATTTTATCATGTAGGTTTCTCGGAGCCGTCGTCCCGGGGCCGTCCTCTCGGAGCCGCCGCCGTCTTGGAGCCGTTGTCGTGTTCGTGTTGTTCGACTACTTCCTCTACAGCGGAGGGTGAGATAAAACTCCTTCTCCTCTCTTGCATTTTTATGTTCTAGATATTAGTTTCACGTCAAGTCGCGTAACCGAGATGTCTTTTCCCGTCCGAAAGCGTTACGCGGATAAATATGCGTTAGAGCATGGAGAACGTACTCAATCTACGGATCCGGCGGCTGCTAGGAGGCTATCCTATTAGAGATGTAGGATGATGCACGCGTTTTACCGGTAGAGAATATCTTGTATTTAATTTAATGCCATTTATTTGATATCAAATGCTATTTTTGTTGTTATTAACTCTAAGTGCAGATGGCTGATGATGAGTGGATGTATAGTGGTCGTATTAGTAGGACTGACATGACAGCTGAGTGGCAGTGGAAAACTGAATATTATGTGAACGACGCACACCGTGGTTCTAAGACAGTTCGTCCGCTTTGCCCTTGTGCTCGGTGCAAGATGAATAACCGTCAGGGCAGCTTAGAGATGACAAAACACCTTTGGATTTACGGATATATGCCCGACTTTAACATGCAAATCAACTTTCCCGAGAGTGACCGTGTTAGAGAGGTGGTGATGCGGCAACACATCGATGGCAGTGCCCACGATGGCATTGCAAACATGCTTGTTGATCTTCACTATGCAAATCAGGCACATTCGCCACCTCCCGAAGATCCGGATGAACAGGAGGAATCGGATTTACCGGATGAACCAGAGGAAACCGCGAAGGCCTTCCTTGAAATGATGGCCACCGCGAAGAAACCTCTTTATCCGGGTGCAGAAGTCTCTCAGCTTGATGCCATATCGCAACTGTTAGCTGATAAGGCCAAACACGGCCAAACCCGATCAAGCTTTGAAGATCATTTGAAAACAATGGGTAACATGCTCCCTAAGGGACATTGTCTGCCTCGTACCATGTATGAGTCGAAGAAAATCATGAAATCGCTTTGCATGGATTATGAGAAGATACATTGTTGTCCTAAGGGTTGCCTTCTGTTTCGGAAAGAGTTTGTGAATCACACTCACTGTAGCAAGTGTGGGGCCTCTAGGTATGTAGAGGTGAAGGGCGCCGAAGGTGAAATGGTGCAGACGAAAGTTGCTGTAAAGATTCTTCGGTATCTCCCATTCATAAAAAAGGATCCAACGCCTTTACATGGATGAGGAGACTGCCAAACAGATGACATGGCACAAGACGGGGAAGAGATACCCTGATATTAGTGATAAAAAGAAGAAGATGAAACATCCGGCTGATGGTGAAGCGTGGAAACATTTCGAGAGAGTATACTCTGATAAAGCCCGAGAGTCTCGAAATGTTAGAATTGCGATAGCAACCGATGGTTTCAATCCATTCGGTATGTCGGCTAGGTCGTACAGCTGTTGGCCCGTGTTTGTTATGCCGCTCAATCTCCCTCCCGGAGTCTTAATGCAACGCAAGACCATATTGTTGTCTCTGATCATTCCGGGGCCTGAATATCCGGGGAAGAATTTGAGTGTGTACATGCAGCCGCTAATCGATGATTTGGAACATTCTTGGGCACACGGCACATGGACATATGACCGGGCAACGAAGAAAAACTTCTGCATGACAGTTTGGTACCAGTATTCCATGCATGACCTACCCGGGTATGCCCTATTCTGCGGACACTGTACAGCCGGAAAGATGCCATGCCCAGTGTGCAGGCATGCTCTTATGTTCGTATGGCTGAAGAAGGGTGGCAAGTATTCCGCCTTTGACAAGCATCGACAGTTCCTCAAAGAAGGTCATAGATTCAGAGAGGACAAAAAACACTTCTTGAAAGACAAAGTTGTCAGTGAAGTAAACAAGATACCAACGTTTGATGGTAAAGTTGTTGATGCGGAGCTACGTGCTCTAAAGCCTAAGACCAAAGGCAAAGGTTTTATTGGATATGGTGAGACGCACAACTGGACTCACATACCAGGTTTGGCGCAACTCCCCTATTACAAGGACCTCAAACTTCCTCATAACATCGATGTGATGCACACCGAAAAGAATGTCGCAGAGTCCGTCTTTCACACAACCCTGGACATTGCTGAGAAGACGAAGGACAATGTGAAGGCTAGGGTCGATCAAGAGAGGCTTTGTGACAGAATAAAACTAAACATGCAGCGTCCTGAGGGCAATCGAAGAAATTGGGTCAAGCCAAATGCTGACTTCTGCCTTCTAGCTGCCCAAAAGAAGGAGGCATTCAATTGGCTCAAACACAATGTGAAGTTCCCAGATGGTTATTGTTCTAACATGAGTAACGGAGTCAATTTAACAACGGGCAGAGTCAACGGGCTTAAGAGTCATGACTATCACATATGGATTGAGCGAATAATGCCGGTGATGCTTCGAGGCTATCTCCCTGATCGTGTTTGGCGGCCACTTGCGGAGTTGAGCCATTTGTTCCGCACGCTGTGTGCCAAAGAAATATGTCCGGAAATGATGAAAAGACTTCATGAGAAAGTCCCAGAGTTGATATGCAAGTTAGAGATTATATTTCCGCCAGGCATGTTTACTCCGATGGTACATCTCATATTGCATCTACCTAACGAGGCATTATTGGGGGGACCGGTTCAGAACCTTTGGCAGTTTTGTATAGGGAGAATAAGAATATGCGAACCAAATGTGGAAACAAAAATCAGATTGAAGCATGCATAGCCGAGGCATATATCATCGAGGAGGTGTCAGATGTATCTACAACATACTATCCTGAAGATGTTCCCAATATGCATAATCCGCTCTCTCGGTACAATACCGATAACCCCAGCTATAAACCCAAGCTTCATCTCTTCCAAGGCCAAGGCGGTAAGTCTGGTGGTCAACATATTTACACTGTGACGGAGCAGGAGTGGGAGGACATCATGCTCTATGTGTTGATGAACATAGATGAAGTAGAGGATACATTCGTGCCTCAATTTCTGGATGAGGAGTGGTTGGGAATAGAAAATCCTACTGTATCGGAATCTAATACTCTTTTAAGGAAGGGTGCCCCCAGAAGGAAAAATTTTGTGGCTTGGTTCATGGAAAAAGTAATTTCTAACTCACCCCCTTGTCTATTGTAGTTTATGTAAACACGAAACTAACAATTTTGACTAAACTTGTAGGGAAATAACCAGAAAACATCTATGACAGATGAATTGAGATGGGTTTCGCAGGGTTTCGACCCTAAGGTGGCGACTTATGAAAAGTATGATGTGAATGGGTATCGTTTCCATACCGAGAAACACCAAAATACTCGGCCAAATGCGAAAACAGTAAATACTGGAGTGTTTACCGGAGGTCGAAATGAGGATGAGTACTATGGAAGGTTACATAACATATATGAGGTGAAATTTGATAAAGGGGCCCATCCTCTCACTCTTGTTGTGTTCACGTGCCATTGGTTCGACCCAGTGGTTGGACTAAAAAGTACCCCTTCCATTGGTTTAGTGGAAGTGAGGCCTTCAACCACCTATAGCGGGTCCGATGTATTTGTTGTGTCTAACCAGGCAACACAAGTTTATTATCTACCATACCCATGCCAGAACGAGGAACTTCAGGGTTGGGAAGTTGTGTTCAAGGTATCGCCACGTGGTAAGCTACCCATGCCAAACGTGGACGATTACAACAATATAAACCCCATCACATACGAGGGAGATTTCTACCAGGAGGAAGAGGATGGCGGTGACTTTGATGTCCTTATGGGTGGTCTTGATGAAGTCGATGATAGTGAAAGACATGGAAGAGGTGAGGCAGTTGTGAATGTAAAGGACATA
Organism: Poa annua; assembly: GCA_026929855.1. Taxonomy (NCBI): domain Eukaryota; kingdom Viridiplantae; phylum Streptophyta; class Magnoliopsida; order Poales; family Poaceae; genus Poa; species Poa annua. The sequence continues at coordinate 90,318,217 of CM049430.1, forward strand.
GATATGCTCAGCAAGTTACATCTAGATAGTGAAAGTGACGAGGATGAGCCTCCACCGTTCGATGGCATACCCTACTACTCACGTGATAGTGATAGTGACCCTGATGATGATTAGACCCGAACACAACCCAAAACTTGGTGAGCGTCTTTTATGTTTTATTTCCAACTTGCTTACTACGTCTTATTTTTTCATCAATGTTCTCAATGCTTACTTTTGCTTATTTTCGAGTTCTCAATGCTTTCTTTTGCTTATTTTCGCATGAAATTGTAATTTCTGCTTACTAACATTTTACATGTTCTCAATGCAGGTGACTAAACCATGAGCAAGAATTCCGCGGCATCCATGCTTAGGAACATTTGTCGTTTGCGAAAGCCCCCTAAACGCTTAGGGGAGAGTGACGACGAGGACGATGGACGAGGCGGGGGTCAACCCCCTAGAGAACGAGGCGGGGGCCTACCCCCTAGAGGACGAGGCGGGGGTCACCCCACTAGAGGTTGAGGACGAGCCTCGAGGGAGACCACATTTGAGGTCGAGGTCGAGGACGAGGACGAGCCTCGAGGGCGACCTGCACCGCGAGCTCGAGGACGAGGACGAGGCTCGAGGACTAGACCTTTGTCGGAGGTTTCATCTTCACGGATGATGACACCTTCGACGTCTTACTTCAGTGAGGTAATTGCTATCATGCCTACTGTCTACTATCATGCTCATACTCACTAACTGCTATTTTATTTAGGTACCCTCCGCAGCAACCCACTCGGAGGACATGGAGGTGGAGCAGCAGCACTTCGTGGTGCAGGAGCCTCAGCATCAGTACTTCGAGGGGGAGGAGCCTCAGCAGCAGTACTTTAGGGTGGAGCAGCCTCAGCAGCAGTACGTCGAGCATCCATACTTTGGGGTGGACTTGGAGCAGCCCGTTGATGAGGACCCGGAGCAGCCCGTTGACGAGGACCTGGAGCAGCACGCCGAGGAGGAGGAGGAGGAGGATGTACGCTATTTTCTCCTATTCCTACCACTTAGTTTTGTTCACTTACATTTTATTTGAACTCTAATTTGCATTTTAATTTTAATTTGCAGCACGAGGGGTAGGATCTTGGGCCCTTGTGGACTCGAGGAATAAAGAATCTTCCAAGAAGATCAAGATCTCAAGAGGGCAAAATTCTTATTAAGCCGGTCAACAGAAAGTAAGTGGCTATCTTTTGATCATATAAGTATGTGGCTAACTCTCCTTGCATACTAATATTGTTCTTTCATGTGCAGCAAGTTTCAACTCATCACCAGTTCGGAAAATCTTCCAGGTGGTGTACTTGTGGGCCTTCTGAAGAGGCATTGGCCCGGCCTCTACAAGGAGAATCCTGAGGATCCAAATTCTCTGAAGAAGTTAGCCATGAGGTGGGAGGACTACGAGGCCGCTCAGGGCTCCGGCTACATGGATACTGTGGAGGGTGAGGGTTTTAAGCCTAGCTGTGCAGAGGTTCTGGTTCACAAGTTCTGGGTAAGAACTATTATATGGTGTTTTGTTTACTTGTGATTCTCAACCATAGTTAACCATAGTTTTGTTAACTTGTGATTCTCACCATAATAATATTGTCTACATGATTGTAGGAGTTCTATCGCGTGCCTCCCGAGCACGAGCACAAGAGCCATGAGGTCTTCTTTACGATGGTGAGGATCAAGTTACGCCAGATGTGGTATGATGTTAAAATTACAGCTATCGCTCAGTTCTACGCCGAGAAAGGCACGAGATACAACAAGAAGAAAATCCTTGAGCTCAAACTTGGTGAGAAGATGTCCCACGAGGATTTCATGGGGGTAATGAAATTTTCTTTTTATTCCATGTCCATCGTAAAGTGCATTATCTGTTCTTCACTTGAGATGTTGACTTGAGATGTTTTCATCTTAAGATTTGTCCAAAGTGGGCTCTGGGAAAGAAGGATGACTGGGAGAAACTGGTGGACATGTGGACCGGGAAAGATCTAGATTTCAAGGCCAAGAGCATTCAGAACAGTCTCAATCGCGGTCATGAGGGAACTCACTGTCAAGGGAACCGACACTTCTACCACTACAAGGATCATCAGGTATAAATATGGAACAACCTACTCGTTTTCCCTGGCAGTGTTTTCTTTTTAATGCATACCATTTGTTGTATGTATTTTAGATGACCGCTAATGAAGGGCGGGAGCTGGGAGAGTTTGAAGTGTGGCAATTGGCTCATAAGAAGAAGGTGGTCAAGGACGGCGATGATCAATACTATGGCACAACCACTGAAAACCTTGAGGAGTACAAGACCAGGTTTATTTTTCAAGATCATGTTTACTAAATGCAAGTAAGAAATGATTTGTACTTACTAATTGTTTACTTGTTATGAATGCCATCAGGTACAAGGAGCTGAATGGACCGGATTCTGACCCTGTTAAGGAGCCAGTCGACGAGAGGGTCGTGATTATCGCATGACATGGAAGGCCACATGGCCGCTCGCGCACATCTGACACGGTGATCGAGCCTACCACCAACTACACACGTGTCAAATCACTCACGGGTGTTTCTGTTACACCTCGTGCACCGCGTGCTAGAGCCGCCCATGCTGTGGACCATGTAAGCTTTCTCTCATTTTTCTTCTTCATTCTTAGTTCCCATTCATATATGGGTATGCTCATGAGATTCACTATGTCATATTTAAGGAAATGGAACAAGTCTGGCAAGAGGCTCAGGATGCTTGGATGCAGCAGATGCAGGATCATTCGGCGGCTGTGTATCAAGCTCAGCAGTCGCATCAGTTTGCCTATATGACGGTGAGTTGTGGTCCATCCAATCCTAGCCAATAAATTTCATTGTCCGAGTTTGTACTTCATAATGCATGGCATCTAAACTCACTTGCAGGCGCTTAGTACGGCAATGAGAGAGGGTACTCCACTACCCGAGCCAGTACCGGCTCCGCCACCACCGCCGTACCCTCCACGGCCGTGCTACGCCGATTTCGTCGCACACTACACCCAGGCGACTCCTGTTAGTACTTCACCAAAGCTTCACTAAGTCATTTTTTGTACATCTAGATATTTACACTTAGTCATATTTTGTTCAAACATGTAGGGATCGTCTTCTTCACGGGCAATGGCTCCGTTTGATCGAGCTTCTGCCTCACCCATGGCCACTCCGGTTCACTCACAAGGTCCTAGCCCGGGTGCTTCTACCTCGCTGCGTCGATCACCCCACCACGAGAGCCGCGAGATGCGTCGACAATCGCCAAACCCGGTTAGTTCATGAAAAACTCTGACATAACCCAACCATAGACTTAGAACTATTTTTCATGATTCAGTTTGGACTTAGAATGTTTGCATGAATTTGGACTTAGAACGTTTGCATGAATTTGGACTTAAAACATTTGCATGACTTTGACATTTTTCCTTGCATGAATTTGGACTTAGAAGGTTTGCATGACTTTGATCATTTTTTCTTGCATGAATTTGAACTTGATACATTTGCCATGCTAACCGGAGTTTGTTTTCATTTTGTAGTGATCATGCTCTTGGCGGTGGAATTCGTGCTTGAGAGTTCCTTCGGAGAGATCATTTTGTAGCTTCATGAGCTTGATCATGTAGAAACGTGTGATATATGTTGTGTGATATAGAAACGTGTGATATATTTGGTAGCTTCATGAGTTTGATGATGTTTATGTATGGATGTTGTGTGCTATATGATGATTTGTGTTATGTTGTGTGAACAATTTAAGTTTTATTACGTGCAGCATCCAAATGTGTTAGATTATATGTGAATCCCAGAAAAAAATTGAAATTTGCAGGGAATAATTAAAATGCAGCAAAATGCTGCTGTTTTCACTCCACAATGAGCCCGACGGCAATGCCGTCGGCGTCACGCTGTATTGCATTATTATGCAGTGGTGAGGCCGACGGTATTTGCCGTCGACGTAGTAACCCTATGGTGATGCCGACGGCAATGTCGTCGGGCTCACCGTATGGCCTGTGCAGCTCCAGCAGCTGACGCGTGTGTCGTGACGGAGCGGCGTTACGAGTTTCTGCGCCGAGGGTATTTTAACACCGACGGCCTAAAATCACCGTCGGCGTCGCGCGCTAGCCCGACGGTATTTGCGAGCCCGACGGCCACGGCGTGAGCCCGATGGATCACAACCCGATGGCCTTAGGCCGACGGTGGCCGTCGGGCTCACTGAGGCCGAGGGTTTCTGTGATGAGCCCGACGGTAAATGCCGTGGGGCTGGGCTGTTACTCCTGTAGTGGCTATGTGGCGTATCAAACGGAGGCGTCAAGTTCTACCAGATCCTAGAAGGTGCTACGCATAACTTATCCTTCGCGGTGTTGTCATGCATGGTGCTGCTCGATAGAAACTTAGAAAGCGGTGCGACAATGGATGGAGGCGTGGCGATTTCGACATCATTAAATTACAGTTTCTTCTCCCCCGGCGATGAGTCGTTGGCCGGACAAATGATGATGGTACAAGTATCAACAATGAGTTTGCACACTTCGATGGAAACATTTCTGACAATGTTGACGCACGTTTACATTGTGTCCTTACTGAAGGTGGCTCAAAGCTTGTCTTTTGGATGAAAATCCTAAGCTTGACCCTTGGTTGAACTCGTCATTATGGGCGCACCTACGGCTTTTCCTTCCTGAAGGCTTTGCCTTGAAATTGTATTTATATGTTTTTCTCTAACCCTAGGGTTAGTGGTAAACTTATGGAGGTACTATCGAGATGCATGTGTCTTCGGATTTGTTACTTTAAATTTTTGGACTAGGCAATAAAAAGGTCGTATGTATCGCTTTGATGCACGGTGGTCAGGGACTTCGCTAACCATTCAGGCAAAGGATCCAAAAATATGAATGGTTTATAACAATGCCCACTCTAATGTAAAAACAAGGTTTCGCCATCAGTTGTTTGGATGATGTACATAAAAGTGAAACAATTACAGGAAATTAAGGTATCTTTTTTATGTGTTTATTATTTTAGATACTGGAAGAGATTATCTCCCAGGGCTCTGCACCAGATGATGCACACATCGTTGATTATTAGTTTACTACAAAGTTTGAGAAAAGGTTAACAAATTTGCTGCGACTATATATCCACCGGAATCAAACGAAAGTAGTCCAGGAAATAAGAGGAGACTATGCATCACAGTGCACAAAGTCTAGCTCTAAACTTCCATCCGAGCCTAATTCTACCTACATCTACAAGTCAAACATTATACCAACACACCTCCGACGGTATTATGCCAGCCGTCGGTGTCATATTATGACGCCAACGGCCACGACCTTTGGCCATCGGCGTTAGAATAAACGTCGGGCTGAGCTGCCACTCCCGTAGTGCGTAATGGGTGGTGCCTTACAAAAAATATTAATCCCAAATGAACGAAGCCCTGGCAAGCTTCCAATCATTTGCATGTCCTCCTGCTGCAGTTCCATCACACTCATGTACAGCTCAGAGAGATCACAATAAACCGTCGGGTTTTTTCTTATCCATGCTGGCACTTTAGAGAAGGTTTCTAAGTCAGAGTCAAACTTGCAGAGATGGCTACGGGGCTCCCAGCGTTCCATGAATTCGAAACCACCAGCAAACGACAAAGTTTGGATATATTTCAGATTGCTTAAATACTCCATAAATGCTTCCTCCAACTCCAGTCCAAAACCAAAACTGTCCCCAAAATTCTGAGCTTCCTCAATCCTGTCAGGCTGAACAGCTCTTTTATAGACTCACGGGAGGCCAAGATTGAGTTCAACACTTCAACGGATGTCAGACCTCCAAACCCATCTGGCATTTCCATTAAGCTCCCCATTATGCACATCAATCCCCTCAACTTACAAACAACAGAGGGCAATTCTTCTATGTCAGCATTATATCTTATGTCCAGCACCTGCAAAAATTGCAGCTTTTCTGTTTCCAATGGAAGTTCACAAATACCGGTACCTGCTAGACCTAGGTACCTCAGTTGCAATAAATTCCCTACATCCTTCAGTCTAAGATGGCCTGTTTTTGCAAGATTACATCCCCTCAGATCCAAAACACATAAAACAACAAAACTTGAAAGAGGGGGCATTACACACGTAGCAGATAGAAACACGATGATGGACCTGACTTGTGACAAACCCATGCAAGGTGCGATTTGACCATTTTGGAGGGATAGTCTGCGAGCAATCCTTTGAGACGACTTGCTATCCTGAATATTATGCCATATAGTAACAAAAATTTCTTCTCTTGACAAGGATGATATCAGATCAAGCACTATATCATGAACACGGCAAGCTACTACATTTCCTGAATCTTCATGAAAGATGGGCTGGACCAAGCTTCTATTTATGAGCTCAGTGAAGTAAGTTTCTCCAATCTCAAACATACTTATTTCCTTTTCCTCGCATATGAAACCCTCGGCTATCCACCTCCATATTAAATCTTTTATGTCAATCATATGATCTTCTGGAAAATTACTTAGATACAGTAAACATGTTTTCAGATGAGAAGGTAGGTCATAGTAGCTAAAAGATAATATCATATGCATCTCCTCCATCCTGAAACCTTTGGTAAGTCCACGACCCATAGATCTCAGCAACTCATCCCATGCATGTACGGATTTTATCTTCCCATGGCCATCACTAGCCAACAAACTGGCTATAGTAACAATCGCTAATGGTACCCCACCACATTTCTTCAAGATATCTTCAGATAATTTTTCAAATTCGGGGGTACATCCACTACCAGAAGTAAAAACTCTTCTATGGAACAGCCTCTTTGAGTCATCAGCATTAAGAGGTTTCATGTGAAAGATGAAGTCACCCCTTGACGAGCAACATACTTTAGATACACTGAGTATACGGGTTGTGGTGATTACTCGGCTTCCGAGATCATTTGTATCAGAGAAGACACACTTGATATATTCCCACAAATTTTCCTGCCATATGTCATCAATCACAATGATATACCTGTATAAATTCCAGTTTATGAGAACGATACTATATATATATAGCTTATATATGTACGAAAACAAGAATAAAGTTGTATCTATGCCAAACAGAAGAATCCAGAAAATAGGACTATACTATGGGACATGGTGTTTGACTCGTGGGTCTAGATGCACCCGTTATGAAAATATATTTTAAATACATTTTAAAATGTCAAAAAAAATCAACACAAAATTTCGGAAGTACGTATAGACAATATATGTTCACAAAAAAAGTTTCACGACAACAAATTGGGATGTGCAGAAAATACAAAATAACAATTCTCGTACAAAGTCATTCCAAACCACCAGGATTTGTCTTTTTTACACAGCCCACAAAAATGTCTTTTTTTCGCAAAACTTTATGCACGGAAATAGTTTTCAGATGTACAGCCAATTTTTTTGACATTTTGAAATATGATTTTTAAGTGGTGGTATCAGATGCTCCTACGACCCAAAATTGATTCCCGTATGATATGATCCTACAGTAACATATGTTCTCTATCTAAATTGGAGCACCCCACTACTTGATTTCTCTCAACATGCAACCATGCCACATCATCAAGTATCTGATTGGTCCACCTCATTAAGCCATCCACATTTATCTTTAGCTTATGAGTTATCTTTGAACATAGAATTTAAACAATTATATTCATATTCCTTACAATAAAAGGTTGTCCAATATGTGTCACTATAAAATTCCACAATAACACGCGGGGTCTTATCTAGTTGGACCAAATAATTGATGATTAACGAGTAAAATGCTATGGCAAAGCGAATGGTACAAAAGAAACACAACGAAATGCAACATTGAAGGAACATAGTATAAATGTTATTATTACGTAGTTGAGCAAGCATTGAATACAATTTATGCAACAACTCGGTCAGTTGTTCGGTACCCTCTTCTGATATACAAGCAATATTGACCAGAAAATGGTATCTATGGTATCTTCCAAAATCTGGCATGGATGTGGAGGCACTTCTAAAATGTTTGTACTCCCTCCATCACAGTTTAAAGGACGTATCTCCAGAATTGTTGGGCCCAAGGTTACATATCATTGGCAGGAATTAAACCGTCGCTGGAGATCAAGTTGCATCTAATTATTTCCTAAAACAACGCTTGGTAACCACCGCGTCCAGTAACATCGCATAACCACTGCATGCACTCACATGTTCACACTGCATGCACACTAATGTTCACATTGCATGCGGGAGCTCATGCGTTGATGAAGAGTAACCGAAGCAGGCCACTTGCGCCCTAGTTATTAACTAGGGCAGTTAATGAGAGGCGCCTAATTTTGGTGTGATTATGAAAAAAGCTGATTTTGGAGCTGCGCCCAACAAACAAAAATGGAGGAAGTACATTCTTGAAAGAGTGCGTATTTGCTACCCCCTCGGTAGATGCCCCCCAACGTCCACCGTTCGATCTGTCTCGGGATCTACATTGTTGTCACTGAGATGGACTCTGATTAAGAAACCGGACCCCTAATTTATAGCAATTATTAAATGCATAGACTGTCGTGTTTTAAAAGCTAATCCCTTCTTCACCTAATTATTGGATTGTCTTACATGCTACCATCAGATTTTTTATGGTCCATGATGCAATGCGTCTAGAAAAGCACGTCAGGTGTGGGTCGCTATGTGATAATGTGACAATACAATGTTTGCAATGTTCTTCTGCTCCAAGTGACATGTCCCTTGTTACAACGCTATTTCCAATGTGATACATGCACACATGCATGTATATGGTCCATCACCTTGCTGCTAACATTTCCATCTTCTGTATGGTTGCTAACAATGCATGCATGCTAATCATGAAGATAAATATAAAATACGGAAACCAAAGCTCACTGTGATACAATATATGTTGTGTTTTTTTCATCTGTTTGTTGTGCGATTGGCATTCTTATTTCACGTGACAATTCTTAACTAAGTGTGGCACGTATCCCGTTCTGGTCGCAAACTACTGGCTGCGACGTTGTTTGATGACATGGCAGGAGTTTGGCGATGGTGGCTGGCTTCGGTCTGGCTTTTTTACAGCAGCAGTTTTCCGAGTGTTGGATCTTCTTTTTGGTGATGGTCTCCAGCTACTTGTGTCACATTAGATGGTGGTATGGGATGATACGCCCGTCATGATTCGATACAATTTGACACGGCAGGTAATATGAACGACCACTTCGGAGGAACTGTCAAGTTATGCCTGTCCTGTGGTGGCTCACTACGGGAGTGGCAGACCAGCCCGACGGCAATTATAACGCCGACGGCCAAACGTCGGGGCCGTCGGCGTCACAATCTAACACCGACGGCCAGAGAAACACCGTCGGGCTCAAAACCCCATCGGCGTTCTAATGTGACCCCGACGGCCACCGTCGGCGTCAAAACACCGTCGGACTTCTCCCCCCGTCTCCCCCGCGTGGGCGTCTGGACGAAGCGACCTGACAGCGCCGTAACCACCCACACTGACGCCGACGGCAATACCGTCGGGCTCATTGAACTATTTTCCAGTTTTTCTTGAAATATTAGGTTACATTCAAAAATATTATTCGTAAGGGTACTAAATCACAATAAATAACATAAGAACTAATTTGTACAAATATTGTGATCATATGTGGCCATAATATAAGGACACATATGCGGGTATCTCCGGAGTTTTGTAGTGGCGGGGTTCCGGAACTTAGAGGTGAAAACCCCCGTTTCGGGTGTCGGGCATGGAACCGTGCGACGGAACACATGAAATGTTTGTTTTTTATGGTCCAATATACCAACCTAACACATCCAAGAAAAAATCCATGCGTCTACCCCCTCCCGACGCCGTTTAGAGGGGTAGATCGACGGGTTCAGACTTTTCTCCAGCGGGAGTAGGGTTTCGCCGTTGAGTGGGTCCGGAGTGTCAAGACCCCATCAAAACTTGCATAGACCCCTAATATATGTATACTAGTGTGTTGGTAGTTTGTGGGAACCAAGATACATCTCCGAGGTGCGACCCGCTTCACTGACCCCTCGTTCTCCGTAGTAAGTTCTTGCACTTAGAGGTGAAAACCCCCGTTTCGGGTGTCGGGCATGGAACCGTGCGACGGAACACATGAAATGTTTGTTTTTTATGGTCCAATATACCAACCTAACACATCCAAGCAAAAAAATCCATGCGTCTACCCCCTCCCGACGCCGTTTAGAGGGGTAGATCGACGGGTTCAGACTTTTCTCCAGCGGGAGTAGGGTTTCGCCGTAGAGTGGGTCCGGAGTGTCAAGACCCCATCAAGACTTGCATGGACCCATAATATATGTATACTAGTGTGTTGGTAGTTTGTGGGAACCAAGATACATCTCCGAGGTGCGACCCGCTTCACTGACCCCTCTTTCTCCGTGGTAAGTTCTTGCACTTAGAGGTGAAAACCCCCGTTTCGGGTGTCGGGCATGGAACCGTGCGACGGAACACATGAAATGTTTGTTTTTTATGGTCCATTATACCAACCTAACACATCCAAGCAAACAAATCCATGTGTCTACCCCCTCCCGACGCCGTTTAGAGGGGTAGATCGACGGGTTCAGACTTTTCTCCAGCGGGAGTAGGGTTTCACCGTAGAGTGGGTCCGGAGTGTCAAGACCCCATCAAGACTTTCATAGACCCCTAATATATGTATACTAGTGTATTGGTAGTTTGTGGGAACCAAGATACATCTCCGAGGTGCGACCCGCTACACTGACCCCTCTTTCTCCATGGTAAGTTCTTGCACTTAGAGGTGAAAACCCCCGTTTCGGGTGTCGGGCATGGAACCGTGCGACGGAACACATGAAATGTTTGTTTTTTATGGTCCAATATACCAACCTAACACATCCAAGCAAAAAAATCCATGCGTCTACCCCCTCCCGACGCCGTTTAGAGGGGTAGATCGACGGGTTCAGACTGTACGCTCAGTTAGTCAACCCCACGCGGGATTGGGGCTTCCCCATCCACCCAATCCCGCGCGCGAGTCGATCCCCCGCCTGCTAGATGCCGCCCTCCCGCACGCCGCCCCGCCGCCGCCGCCCTCCCGCACGCCCGCGCGCCGTCGCCTGCCCGCGCGCCGTCGCCTGCCCGCACGCCAGCAAGCCCCCGCCCGCGCTGCTGCACGCCGCTCGCACGCCACCATTCTCCTCCCCGAGCCCTCCTCCGCCCGCGCCGCCGCACGCCGCTCGCACGCCGCCTGCAGCTCGCCGCCTCCTCCCCCGTTGCGCCGCCGCCTCCCCGTCCTCCTCCCTGAGCCCTCCCCCGCCCGCACGCCGTCCTCGCCGCACGCAGCCCGCCGCCCTCCTCCTCGTTCCTCCACGGCCGTCCTCCTCCTCCTTCCCTCCCCCGAGACCGAGCTGCCCTACCCGGCGTCCTCCTCCTCCTTCCCGGTCCCGAGCACCTCCTACCCGACTTCGAGCACCCCCCCGGCGTTGAGCACCTCCCCGCACCTTCCCGGTAATTTTGTGTGTGTATTGCTAGTGCTAATGCTATTGTTAGGGTTAGTGCTACTGTTAGTGGTGGGTTTAGTGTTAGGATTAGTGGTGGGGTAATGTAAAAATATGACAATATATTTGCTAGTATTAATCTGCATTATATTTTATCATGTAGGTTTCTCGGAGCCGTCGTCCCGGAGCCGTCCTCTCGGAGCCGCCGCCGTCTCGGAGCCGTTGTCGTGTTCGTGTTGTTCGACTACTTCCTCTACAGCGGAGGGTGAGATAAAAATCCTTCTCCTCTCTTGCATTTTTATGTTCTAGATATTAGTTTCACGTCAAGTCGCGTAACCTAGGTGTCTTTTCCTGTCCGAAAGCGTTACGCGGATAAATATGCGTTAGAGGTCAGCATATTATGATGCGTAACGCTTCGGCATTTACGGGACAGTCGGCGGATGCGTAGTTGGGTACGTTCTCTGTGTTCTGCTCCGGTCCGAGTCAAGATTTCGGTAGTGCCTCCCCGTTGTTCTCCGGATGCACATCCTCTCGACTTTTTGCCGAGACGTGTATCGGGAGAGCAGCGGGGAGGTGCTGTCGAAATTCTGCCTCATATCGGGGTAGAGCATGGAGAACGTACTCAATCTACGGATCCGGCGGCTGCTAGGAGGCTATCCTATTAGAGATGTAGGATGATGCACGCGTTTCCCGGTAGAGAATATCTTGTATTTAATTTAATGCCATTTATTTGATATCAAATGCTATTTTTGTTGTTATTACCTCTAAGTGCAGATGGCTGATGATGAGTGGATGTACAGTGGTCGTATTAGTAGGACTGACATGACAGCTGAGTGGCAGTGGAAAACTGAATATTATGTGAAGGACGCACACCGTGGTTCTAAGACAGTTCGTCCGCTTTGCCCTTGTGCTCGGTGCAAAATGAATAACCGTCAGGGTAGCTTAGAGATGACAAAACACCTTTGGCTTTACGGATATATGCCCGACTTTAACATGCAAATCAACTTTCCCGAGAGTGACCGTGTTAGAGAGGTGGTGATGCGGCAACACATCGATGGCAGTGCCCACGATGGCATTGCAAACATGCTTGTTGATCTTCACTATGCAAATCAGGCACATTCGCCACCTCCCGAAGATCCGGATGAACAGGAGGAATCGGATTTACCGGATGAACCAGAGGAAACCGCGAAGGCCTTCCTTGAAATGATGGCCACCGCGAAGAAACCTCTTTATCCTGGTGCAGAAGTCTCTCAGCTTGATGCCATATCGCAACTGTTAGCTGATAAGGCCAAACCCGATCAAGCTTTGAAGATCATTTAAAAACAATGGGTAACATGCTCCCTAAGGGACATTGTCTGCCTCGTACCATGTATGAGTCGAAGAAAATCATGAAATCGCTTTGCATGGATTATGAGAAGATACATTGTTGTCCTAAGGGTTGCCTTCTGTTTCGGAAAGAGTTTGTGATCACACTCACTGTAGCAAGTGTGGGGCCTCTAGGTATGTAGAGGTGAAGGGCGCCGAAGGTGAAATGGTGCAGACGAAAGTTGCTGTAAAGATTCTTCGGTATCTCCCATTCATAAAAAAGGATCCAACGCCTTTACATGGATGAGGAGACTGCCAAACAGATGACATGGCACAAGACGGGGAAGAGATACCCTGATATTAGTGATAAAAAGAAGAAGATGAAACATCCGGCTGATGGTGAAGCGTGGAAACATTTCGACAGAGTATACCCTGATAAAGCCCGAGAGTCTCGAAATGTTAGAATAGCGATAGCAACCGATGGTTTCAATCCATTCGGTATGTCGGCTAGGTCGTACAGCTGTTGGCCCATGTTTGTTATGCCGCTCAATCTCCCTCCCAGAGTCTTAATGAAACGCAAGACCATATTGTTGTCTCTGATCATTCCGGGGCCTGAATATCCGGGGAAGAATTTGAGTGTGTACATGCAGCCGCTAATCGATGATTTGGAACATTCTTGGGCACACGGCACATGGACATATGACCGGGCAACGAAGAAAAACTTCTGCATGACAGTTTGGTACCAGTATTCCATGCATGACCTACCCGAGTATGCCCTATTCTGCGGACACTGTACAGCCGGAAAGATGCCATGCCCAGTGTGCAGGCATGCTCTTATGTTCGTATGGCTGAAGAAGGGTGGCAAGTATTCCGCCTTTAACAAGCATCGACAGTTCCTCGAAGAAGGTCATAGATTCAGAGAGGACAAAAAACACTTCTTGAAAGACAAAGTTGTCAGTGAAGTAAACAAGATACCAACGTTTGATGGTAAAGTTGTTGATGTGGAGCTACGTGCTCTAAAGCCTAAGACCAAAGGCAAAGGTTTTATTGGATATGGTGAGACGCACAACTGGACTCACATACCAGGTTTGGCGCAACTCCCCTATTACAAGGACCTCAAACTTCCTCATAACATCGATGTGATGCACACCGAAAAGAATGTCGCAGAGTCCGTCTTTCACACAACCCTGGACATTGCTGAGAAGACGAAGGACAATGTGAAGGCTAGGGTCGATCAAGAGAGGCTTTGTGACAGAATAAAACTAAACATGCAGCGTCCTGAGGGCAATCGAAGAAATTGGGACAAGCCAAATGCTGACTTCTGCCTTCTAGCTGCCCAAAAGAAGGAGGCATTCAATTGGCTCAAACACAATGTGAAGTTCCCAGATGGTTATTGTTCTAACATGAGTAACGGAGTCAATTTAACCACGGGCAGAGTCAACAGGCTTAAGAGTCATGACTATCACATATGGATTGAGCGAATAATGCCGGTGATGCTTCGAGGCTATCTCCCTGATCGTGTTTGGCGGCCACTTGCGGAGTTGAGCCATTTGTTCCGCACGCTGTGCGCCAAAGAAATATGTCCGGAAATGATGAAAAGACTTCATGAGAAAGTCCCAGAGTTGATATGCAAGTTAGAGATTATATTTCCGCCAGGCATGTTTACTCCGATGGTACATCTCATATTGCATCTACCTAACGAGGCATTATTGGGGGGACCGGTTCAGAACCGTTGGCAGTTTTGTATAGGGAGAATAAGAATATGCGAACCAAATGTGGAAACAAAAATCAGATTGAAGCATGCATAGCCGAGGCATATATCATCGAGGAGGTGTCAGATGTATCTACAACATACTATCCTGAAGATGTTCCCAATATGCATAATCCGCTCTCTCGGTACAATACCGATAACCCCAGCTATAAACCCAAGATTCATCTCTTCCAAGGCCAAGGCGGTAAGTCCGGTGGTCAACATATTTACACTGTGACGGAGCAGGAGTGGGAGGACATCATGCTCTATGTGTTGATGAACATAGATGAAGTAGAGGATACATTCGTGCCTCAATTTCTGGATGAGGAGTGGTTGGGAATAGAAAATCCTACTGTATCGGAATTTAATACTCTTTTAAGGAAGGGTGCCCCAGAAGGCAAAATTTTGTGGCTTGGTTCATGGAAAAAGTAATTTCTAACTCACCCCCTTGTCTATTGTAGTTTATGTAAACACGAAACTAACAATTTTGACTAAACTTGTAGGGAAATAACCAGAAAACATCTATGACAGATGAATTGAGATGGGTTTCGCAGGGTTTCGACCCTAAGGTGGCGACTTATGAAAAGTATGATGTGAATGGGTATCGTTTCCATACCGAGAAACACCAAAATACTCGGCTAAATGCGAAAACAGTAAATACTGGAGTGTTTACCGGAGGTCGAAATGAGGATGAGTACTATGGAAGGTTACATAACATATATGAGGTGAAATTCGATAAAGGGGCCCATCCTCTCACTCTTGTTGTGTTAAAGTGCCATTGGTTCGACCCAGTGGTTGGACTAAAAATAACCCCTTTCATTGGTTTAGTGGAAGTGAGGCCTTCAACCACCTATAGCGGGTCCGATGTATTTGTTGTGTCTAACCAGGCAACACAAGTTTATTATCTACCATACCCATGCCAGAACGAGGAACTACAGGGTTGGGAAGTTGTGTTCAAGGTATCGCCACGTGGTAAGCTTCCCATGCCAAACGTGGACGATTACAACAATATAAACCCCATCACATACGAGGGAGATTTCTACCAGGAGGAAGAGGATGGCGGTGACTTTGATGTCCTTATGGGTGGTCTTGATGAAGTCGATGATAGTGAAAGACATGGAAGAGGTGAGGCAGTTGTGAATGTAAAGGACATAGATATGCTCAGCAAGTTACATCTAGATAGTGAAAGTGACGAGGATGAGCCTCCACCGTTCGATGGCATACCCTACTACTCACGTGATAGTGATAGTGACCCTGATGATGATTAGACCCGAACACAAACCAAAACTTGGTGAGCGTCTTTTATGTTTTATTTCCAACTTGCTTACTACGTCTTATTTTTTCATCAATGTTCTCAATGCTTACTTTTGCTTATTTTCGAGTTCTCAATGCTTTCTTTTGCTTATTTTCGCATGAAATTGTAATTTCTGCTTACTAACATTTTACATGTTCTCAATGCAGGTGACTAAACCATGAGCAAGAATTCCGCGGCATCCATGCTTAGGAACATTTGTCGTTTGCGAAAGCCCCCTAAACGCTTAGGGGAGAGTGACGACGAGGACGATGGACGAGGCGGGGGTCAACCCCCTAGAGGACGAGGCGGGGGCCTACCCCCTAGAGGACGAGGCGGGGGTCACCCCACTAGAGGTCGAGGACGAGCCTCGAGGGAGACCACAGTTGAGGTCGAGGTCGAGGACGAGGACGAGCCTCGAGGGCGACCTGCACCGCGAGCTCGAGGACGAGGACGAGGCTCGAGGACTAGACCTTTGTCGGAGGTTTCATCTTCATGGATGATGACACCTTCGAGTGAGGTAATTGCTATCATGCCTACTGTCTACTATCATGCTCATACTCACTAACTGCTATTTTATTTAGGTACCCTCCGCAGCAACCCACTCGGAGGACATGGAGGTGGAGCAGCAGCACGTCGTGGTGCAGGAGCCTCAGCATCAGTACTTCGAGGGGGAGGAGCCTCAGCAGCAGTACTTTAGGGTGGAGCAGCCTCAGCAGCAGTACGTCGAGCATCCATACTTTGGGGTGGACTTGGAGCAGCCCGTTGATGAGGACCCGGAGCAGCCCGTTGACGAGGACCTGGAGCAGCACGCCGAGGAGGAGGAGGAGGAGGATGTACGCTATTTTCTCCTATTCCTACCACTTAGTTTTGTTCACTTACATTTTATTTGAACTCTAATTTGCATTTTAATTTTAATTTGCAGCACGAGGGGGAGGATCTTGTGCCCTTGTGGACTCGAGGAATAAAGAATCTTCCAAGAAGATCAAGATCTCAAGAGGGCAAAATTCTTATTAAGCCGGTCAACAGAAAGTAAGTGGCTATCTTTTGATCATATAAGTATGTGGCTAACTCTCCTTGCATACTAATATTGTTCTTTCATGTGCAGCAATTTTCAACTCATCACCAGTTTGGAAAATCTTCCAGGTGGTGTACTTGTGGGCCTTCTGAAGAGGCATTGGCCAGGCCTCTACAAGGAGAATCCTGAGGATCCAAATTCTCTGAAGAAGTTAGCCATGAGGTGGGAGGACTATGAGGCCGCTCAGGGCTCCGACTACATGGAGACTGTGGAGGGTGAGGGTTTTAAGCCTAGCTGTGCAGAGGTTGTGGTTCACAAGTTCTGGGTAAGAACTATTATATGGTGTTTTGTTTACTTGTGATTCTCAACCATAGTTAACCATAGTTTTGTTAACTTGTGATTCTCACCATAATAAGATTGTCTACATGATTGTAGGAGTTCTATCGCGTGCCTCCCGAGCACGAGCACAAGAGCCACGAGGTCTTCTTTACGATGGTGAGGATCAAGTTACGCCAGCTGTGGTATGATGTTAAAATTACAGCTATCGCTCAGTTCTACGCCGAGAAAGGCACGAGATACAACAAGAAGAAAATCCTTGAGCTCAAACTTGGTGAGAAGATGTCCCACGAGGATTTCATGGGGGTAATGAAATTTTCTTTTTATTCCATGTCCATCGTAAAGTGCATTATCTGTTTTTCACTTGAGATGTTGACTTGAGATGTTTTCATCTTAAGATTTGTCCAAAGTGGGCTCTGGGAAAGAAGGATGGCTGGGAGAAACTGGTGGACATGTGGAACGGGAAAGATCTAGATTTCAAGGCCAAGAGCATTCAGAACAGTCTCAATCGCGGTCATGAGGGAACTCACTGTCAAGGGAACCGACACTTCTACCACGACAAGGATCATCAGGTATAAATATGGAACAACCTACTCGTTTTCCCTGGCAGTGTTTTCTTTTTAATGCATACCATTTGTTGTATGTATTTTAGATGACCGCTAATGAAGGGCGGGAGCTGGGAGAGTTTGAAGTGTGGCAATTGGCTCATAAGAAGAAGGTGGTCAAGGACGGCGATGATCAATACTATGGCACAACCACTGAAAACCTTGAGGAGTACAAGACCAGGTTTATTTTCCAAGATCATGTTTACTAAATGCAAGTAAGAAATAATTTGTACTTACTAATTGTTTGTTTACTTGTTATGAATGCCATCAGGTACAAGGAGCTGAATGGACCGGATTCTGACCCTGTTAAGGAGCCATTCGACGAGACGGTCGTGATTATCGCAGGACATGGAAGGCCACATGGCCGCTCGCGCACATTTGACACGGTGATCGAGCCTACCACCAACTACACACGTGTCAAATCACTCACGGGTGTTTCTGTTACACCTCGTGCACCGCGTGCTAGAGCCGCCCATGCTGTGGACCATGTAAGCTTTCTCTCATTTTTCTTCTTCATTCTTAGTTCCCATTCATATATGGGTATGCTCATGAGATTCACTATGTCATATTTAAGGAAATGGAACAAGTCTGGCAAGAGGCTCACGATGCTTGGATGCAGCAGATGCAGGATCATTCGGCGGCTGTGTATCAAGCTCAGCAGTCGCATCAGTTTGCCTATATGACGGTGAGTTGTGGTCCATCCAATCCTAGGCAATAAATTTCATTGTCCGAGTTTGTACTTCATAATGCATGGCATCTAAACTCACTTGCAGGCGCTTAGTACGGCAATGAGAGAGGGTACTCCACTACCCGAGCCAGTACCGGCTCCGCCACCACCGCCGTACCCTCCACGGCCGTGCTACGCCGATTTCGTCGCACACTACACCCAGGCGACTCCTGTTAGTACTTCACCAAAGCTTCACTAAGTCATTTTTTGTACATCTAGATATTTACACTTAGTCATATTTTGTTCAAACATGTAGGGATCGTCTTCTTCACGGGCAATGGCTCCGTTTGGTCGAGCTTCTGCCTCACCCATGGCCACTCCGGTTCACTCACAAGGTCCTAGCCCGGGTGCTACTACCTCGCTGCGTCGATCACCCCACCACGAGAGCCGCGAGATGCGTCGACAATCGCCAAACCCGGTTAGTTCATGAAAAACTCTGACATAAACCAACCATAGACTTAGAATTATTTTTCATGATTCAGTTTGGACTTAGAATGTTTGCATGAATTTGGACTTAGAACGTTTGCATGAATTTGGACTTAGAACATTTGCATGACTTTGATCATTTTTCCTTGCATGAATTTGGACTTAGAAGGTTTGCATGACTTTGATCATTTTTTCTTGCATGAATTTGAACTTGATACATTTGCCATGCTAACCGGAGTTCGTTTTCATTTTGTAGTGATCATGCTCTTGGCGGTGGAATTCGTGCTTGAGAGTTCCTTCGGAGAGATCATTTTGTAGCTTCATGAGCTTGATCATGTAGAAACGTGTGATATATGTTGTGTGATATAGAAACGTGTGATATATTTGGTAGCTTCATGAGTTTGATGATGTTTATGTATGGATGTTGTGTGATATATGATGATTTGTGTTACGTTGTGTGAACAATTTAAGTTTTATTACGTGCAGCATCCAAATGTGTTAGATTATATGTGAATCCCAGAAAAAAATTGAAATTTGCAGGAAATAATTAAAATGCAGCAAAATGCTGCTGTTTTCACTCCACAATGAGCCCGACGGCAATGCCGTCGGCGTCACGCTGTATTGCATTATTATGCAGTGGTGAGGCCGACGGTATTTGCCGTCGGCGTAGTAACCCTATGGTGAGGCCGACGGCAATGCCGTCGGGCTCACCGTATGGCCTGTGCAGCTCCAGCAGCTGACGCGTGTGTCGTGACGGAGCGACGTTACGAGTTTCTGCGCCGAGGGTATTTTAACACCGACGGCCTAAAATCACCGTCGGCGTCGCGCGCTAGCCCGACGGTATTTGCGAGCCCGACGGCCACGGCGTGAGCCCGATGGATCACAGCCCGATGGCCTTAGGCCAACGGTGGCCGTCGGGCTCACTGAGGCCGAGGGTTTCTGTGATGAGCCCGGCGGCAAATGCCGTCGGGCTGGGCTGTTACTCCTGTAGTGGCTATGTGGCGTATCAAACGGAGGCGTCAAGTTCTACCAGATCCTAGAAGGTGCTACGCATAACTTATCCTTCGCGGTGTTGTCATGCATGGTGCTGCTCGATAGAAACTTAGAAAGTGGTGCGACAATGGATGGAGGCGTGGCGATTTCGACATCATTAAATTACAGTTTCTTCTCCCCCGGTGATGAGTCGTTGGCCGGACAAATGATGATGGTACAAGTATCAACAATGAGTTTGCACACTTCGATGGAAACATTTCTGACAATGTTGACGCACGTTTACATTGTGTCCTTACTGAAGGTGGCTCAAAGCTTGTCTTTTGGATGAAAATCCTAAACTTGACCCTTGGTTGAACTCGTCATTATGGGCGCACCTACGGCTTTTTCTTCCTGAAGGCTTTGCCTTGAAATTGTATTTATATGTTTTTCTCTAACCCTAGGGTTAGTGGTAAACTTATGGAGGTACTATCGAGATGCATGTGTCTTCGGATTTGTTACTTTAAATTTTTGGACTAGGCAATAAAAAGGTCGTATGTATCGCTTTGATGCGGTGGTCGGGACTTCGCTAACCATTCAGGCAAAGGATCCAAAAATATGAATGGTTTATAACAATGCCCACTCTAATGTAAAAACAAGGTTTCGCCATCAGTTGTTTGGATGATGTACATAAAAGTGAAACAATTACAGGAAATTAAGGTATCTTTTTTATGTGTTTATTATTTTAGATACTGGAAGAGATTATCTCCCCGGGCTCTGCACCAGATGATGCACACATCGTTGATTATTAGTTTACTACTAAGTTTGAGAAAAGGTTAACAAATTTGCTGCGACTATATATCCACCGGAATCAAACGAAAGTAGTCCAGGAAATAAGAGGAGACTATGCATCACAGTGCACAAAGTCTAGCTCTAAACTTCCATCCGAGCCTAATTCTACCTACATCTACAAGTCAAACATTATACAAATACATGTGTTGTTCAGATGTTCAAGTCCATCGATCCACATTTATGGTAGAGGTATTAGCATTGGAGGTACAACAAGTTGCACGGTGGGAGCAGTTTCATACAACTAGTTGTAAATATGCAAAATTTTATACAAATACTTGTCTAGTCGTGCAAATTCATACAAACGAGTCTAAAATGGCCACCGATGCGATCCACGTCAGGTCATTTTTTTGCAGAAACGTCCTCAGCAAGTATAATTTGCCTGAATCGATCCAAGAGGCATGCATAGAGAGCGCGGACTAGTTATTAGGTACCTATGTTTTGCGTAAATTGCGATCAACTCCTTTCCCTACGCGTATACAAGGAAGCAGCCGCCAACTTCGCAATCAGACTACCTCCTTCCCTCGGCCGCGTTGACGCCGCACCGCCATCTTCCCCGCTGCGCCGCCGTTCGTCACGGCCATATCGGCCGATCCAATATACCGTCGTTACGACATGGAGGCGCCGGACTACGGTGAGTTTCCCTGGCGTTGTGTGTTCTTCTTCTCCCTGCGGAAAGTTCTACGACTTGGTGCGTTCATCTCCGCCGTCAAGTCGATGAGACATCGATTGGTTAGAAATTAGGGTGGGAATCACACTGATGGTGGACAATATAGCTCTTGCGCATGCATCTGTGATGGAATCGGCGATGGTAGCGCAAATCGGTTTGGAGTTCATGTGGTTTCCGTCATCGGCTTGGGCTTAATTCTCGTTGTTTAGGGGTTTTTAGTTGAATTCCTCTGCAGATCAGTGATACATACGGTTGTAATTGTGTTATGGACGTAGCGGAAATTCATTTGGAGCATGCCCTGTTTCGGCCAATTATGAAATGAAATTTGTTGTTGTGTACTGCTATGGATGAAAGGTTCAATTTATATGATGCTTTCGTTTATATTTCATTGTTAACTTGGTTTTCACGCAATGTAGTGTGTGGCTTGGTACAATGTGTCACTTTTTTGAGTGTGCGGTGGCGCAACGAGAAGGTGGCCGTGCAGCGTCGGCGCGGCCGAGGGATGGAGGTAATCTGATTGCGAAGTTGGCGTTTGCTTCCTTATATAGGAGTAGGGAAAGGACCTGATCGCAATTTTCGCAAAACACATGTACGTAATAACTCGTCCGCACTCTCCGTGCATGTCTCTTGGATCGATTCGTGCAACTTATACTTGTTGAGAATGTTTCTGCAAAAAAAACGACCTGACGTGGATCGCATCGGTGGCCATTTCAGACTCGTTTGTATGAATTTGCATAACCAGACAAATATTTGTATGAGTTTTTGCACATTTACAACTAGTTGTATGAAACTGCTCCCATCGTGCAACTTGTTGTACGTCCAATGCTAATACCTCTTTATGGTATATAGATGTATACAGTATAGTGTAAAGACTCGTCTTACGGCAGCATGAGTTTAAAAGAAGTTACTAAGGACCTTATTATTGGTTCGAGGAGTAAAATTCAAGTTTTCTCGTCCAAACCGCACTAAATCGCTATTAGAGTACAAAAATTACTCCACAGGTCGGCCGACCCTTAAATATACCCGGCTGCAGGCGGTTGGAGAAAAAAAATCTCCTCCCCCCTCGGCCGTTGTTGTCCCCATACCCACTCTAGCGCCGCCATCCGTGTCTCCGCTGGCCTCCACACGCCGGCACTCCGGCACTGACACCCCCGTAGCACCCATCATGCTCCTTTCCACTTTGACGCGTCCCCGCAGCTGGATTCGATGAATCTACGGATGCTTTCATGATTGCCGGATTCAACGTATTTATGGCAGCCTCCATCGCGTTTCAGCGGAATTCGTCGGACACTGAACCATGCAGCCAACCCGACCGGTCTGCACTGCCACCGGACACATCTCCTACTTCCAGACGTCTGTCACACCGTTAACCGACCAGTGACACATCCACAATCGTCAATCGTCCGGGCCCAGCCCTCTGTCAGCAGCTTGTCGGCCAGCCGCTACCAATCATTAAGTGTGATTACTGCGGGCGGTTGGTGCAACAGTAGGTCTCGAACACGAAAAACATCTCGGATGGATTTTTTTAGTGTGAAATTGACATAGTGAGTGCAATTTTGTGCCACTGTTTTTTGATTCGATGCAATTTGAAACTCGTTGCTTGCTCTATTGCTACGTAGAAGGTTGTGTGTTTTGACATTGCTGGAAAGAGTAAATTGATCTATTGATTGGCTGAAAAATACTAGATGTTAGGTTGAAAAAAAATACTAGATGTTGGTGCACTAGTTGCTACAGATGAGACTACAGATGAAGCAGCATCAAAGATTGAGAAGGCAGAGGAGGAGATGTGCAAGCTAAATAAGTCTACAGAGAAGAGGAACAATGTAGCCAATGAACATAAGGAGATGGAAAAAGTATTGATCAGACTTATAAAAGCAATTAAGAAAGTTGTGTTTCTATTGAAGTGTGTAGTTTTCTTCGGATCAGTGATTCAGTTCTATTACAAAAGAACTGGTGAGATATGTGACAAAGATGTCGATTAATGAGTTATCGAGTAGCGAAGTTTATCTCCATTGCCTAAAACTAAATGAATTTGCATTAAGACAAAATTGGGAGCTAAGTTTTAGGTCTTCGGAAAGGAACCCTTTTTTGTTCGGAGTAAATATAAGAGTTAAAAGAATAAGGAGCCATATATGGGCTAAATGTTAAGGGATCTGATAGAGATGCCCTAAGTTAATACTTGTGTCTAAGGAAAATATTCTAATGAAATATTGTATTTCCTATCTTAATGTTACAGGCCTTCAGAACAAAAATAAGCAATAGCATATTGAGAGTCCGGAGATGTGTCCATACCTCTTGTTCTCCAGGAAATTCCGGACTTCGTTGATTAGGTGCCTTTCATCCCATGTATTGAGATTCATATGTTCGTATTTGTTCTTGTCGAGATCAAGGAGAATATCCCTGAACACATTTTTCGCATCAGCGTTCCTTCCTACCGGAACAAAAGCACTACAATGAAAATCACTCTTGATCTTCTTGTATACTGCCTGGACAATATGGTCTTGCCCAATCCTCCAAATCCAACAACAGAAACAACCCAGTCTCTCCTTGGACACGTCGCCATCCTTTGCCAGCAACCTGATGAGCTTTTGATCCTTTTCCCCATTAATGCCTACGAGCTCTTTCACTTCGATCTGTGTACAGAGCCCGCACTCGAGGATCTATATTTGACGCGGCTGTAGGCTTAGCAACCGATCTTATATCTGTTGCGCCTTTCAGCCACATGTCAGCGATCTTCTTCTTGAATCTTTTGATGGTTGCCCTGTTTAGCGACAGGGTCGTCATCGGTGCCCTCGACGCGCACCAGGAAAGAGTCGACGACGTCCTCCATGGCGTACGAGAGCTCCCGGACGTCATCCGCCCAGACCCTGACGGGGTTGTCTAGTAGGTCCGACGGCACCTCCGCCACCACAGTGAGGGCAACGTGGATGCTCGTCAGCTCGCTCTTGAGGAACTCGACATCTTTCTTCACACCCTCCTGCAGCTTGTATTCCTCCTTGAGGACCTCGACCAGCTTGGAGAGGAGGGAGCCCATGGCCCCCGTGGCGAAGGCCATGCTTCGGTCGAGGAGCTACCGTCCTTTACACTCGGAATATAGCTGCCTCAGAGGGCAACGGGCAGCCAACGGCACGGATGGAGGAGAAGCTTTGCCTAGAATAAAGACACCATATTCGTGTGGCACTATCGTTTAATTCATGTCAATGTTATAGTCAATGAATTACCTTCATATGGATGGATCTACAAGTTTTTAGATTTGATCTTTTGACACTTACAAAATAACTAAGACACCGTTTTCGGAAAACGGGCATATAACTTATTGATAATCATGCATATAGATGTATGTGGATCAATGAAGTAATTGACATGTAGTGAAAATCTTTATTTCGTAAACTTCACTGACGTTTTGAGTATAACTTATTGAGAATCGTGCATATGGGTGTATGTGAATCAATGAACTACTTTAACGTATATTGGAAGTCTTTATTTCATACACTTTATGAATATTCCGACTAGATATATGCTATCCACTTAGTAAATGTTAGTCTAAATTTTTTGATTCGATCAAACAAGTTCAGAATGATGTAGGAAATTAAATTTAACAACATAATCAAATTTCTGCGATACAGACCGAGAAAATAAAGATTTGACTTATAATGTTGGCATATCATTGAAAGACTTGTCAGAAGAGTTTCAAAAATTACGTCGCATGGAACACCATAGTGTTATGCTATGTTAGTACGTCGTAATCGCACCCTATCGGATAGTGTGTGGTAAATAAATCTCTTATCGAATTATTGTGATCATTGGAGTCATATGGTAGAAACGTAATATTCACGTTAGATAATAGGGAAACCATTTAATCCATGAAGACAATACCATATGAGTGATGGCATGACTTTAGACTAGATTGTCGTTTCAGCAATTTAGTGTTTCGATGTGATCAAACCTAAAATGGATAATTTTTTGTAGTGTACCGTACCTAAAGAGTTAGTTGGGTACATGTCTCACGACATAGGTAAAATCGTTGCCGGAATATACCTTACAAAAGTAATAGTTTCTCGTCCAAAGGTATAAGTGGGAAGGAAAGTAAAGGAAGACAAAGTTGATGAACTTTCTCTTCAGACATCAGAGTGGCGCAACGGAAAGTGCTTTCCGTTGTTATGCTCCACGACTTGAAAGAGATTGATGATAAAAGATCATGATGCTCTGAGCTCATACTAAGAACGTAGGCGTACGAGGTTTTTCCACATTGTGTGTTACGACAATCTTGTTATGAAAGTCATGTTAATGGAATAAGACAGACCTACGAACTACGAAAAAGAGATGGTAGACCTAACTCCGAGAAATGGCTATGAGTCATATATGATCCGAAATAAAATCCATGTACGATTAACAGATAATGACTTGGGAGATCTTCTTGATAACATCCAGACTGTTAATAAAATGTAGAATTTTATGAGGCAGTAGACACTAATAAGGATTGATTTGTCGTGAAACAGTTCCGACGGATTCAAAAGTTGACCACAACAAGATTTTGTCTCAAGTGGCGAAGACTAAATCTATTCTGGGTCGTTTAGCAATTACTATAACTTCAAATTGAGAAATTGATACATGGATAAGGATGAAGGGGATCGTGTGCAGAAAACAAAAAAATCCTAGCAACGATATCCTTAAACTAGCCAAGATCTACACTATGCAGATTTAGTAGTACGGCGGATATCGGAATACATACCCTCGTAGAGCGAATAGCGGGGATTACGCTCCCGCACAAGCGTTGACGACGAAGACGACGTAGCCGACCTCTAGATTGTGAAGAACTCAGCGCGACGAAGACGACGAAGATGACATTGAGGTCGGGTGGAGGAAGTAGGGCTCCGAGTACCGTTAGCGCAACACCTCGCAGAGCGTTACACACATACGGTGGAGACGACGGTCTCCGAAGATCCAGTCCAGGACGAGCAGCGGAAGCCTTGGACCGGAACACCAGCAGCGCGACAGCGAGCTATGGTGGAAGAGATCCCCCTCTCAACTCGGCGCAACTCCGACAAAGGGAATCACGAGATCGAGAGAGAATTGGGGAATTAATTGGTGAATTAAAAGGCCAGGGGTGCCTCTTCTTATATAGGCTCCCGGGGGGAGCCAACCTCCCTAGCCAGGCAATGTGGGACTATCGCACAGCCTTGGTGCGGCTAGGGAGGGTTCGCCGGCCCCCTTGTGGACCTCTTGGACCACTTGGGGCGGCCCCCCAAGTCCCCCACCGAATTCCCCTAGGGAATTTTCCCCTCTTGGACCTTATTTCGACCAGAAGGCCCAATTAGTGAAATCAGCATAAATAAATTCGAAAATAAATATATAAAATCATATTTAGACATTAATTACACTAATTAATATCAAACATATTATATATAATTTATTCTAGCTCCGAAAACTCTTTCGTCGCTGCCCGATCTCCATCCACTTGTAGAAAACGAGCCTTTGGTTCACCCCTTTAGTCTCGGTTCATTTTTTGAACCCAGACTAAAGGGGTGAGAGCCACACCGCCGGATTTGTGAGGGACCTTTAGTCCCGGTCCGCATGCGGCAGCAGAGGCGGGCCCCAGCGTCAGAACCCTTTAGTCCCGGTTCGTAACTCAAACCGGGACTGATGGTCCTGACCTTTATCAGCTTCTTCCACCCCTGCTCACTCCATTTTTCCCACCGAGCCCGAGCTCAAAATCATTTCCTCTCCATTTCTTCTCCATTTCCTCTCCCCAAGATTAGATAATCCATAATATTTTACACCATTTGGCAAGATTGAAGGCACCCCACGGTTAGCCTCTTCATCCTCTTTCCGGCATTGCTTATTTAGCTCATTTTGCTCATTTCAATTTTTTTGTGCAAGTAAGGTGTTCGATGTAATGCCTAAGTTATGATCTTATTTGTGTATATGTGCAATTTGTTCTCAAACTAAAATAATGATTTATGTGTTTTAGTGTGGTGAGGAGCCTTATCGACGTCGATCGCCCGCGCCGTCCCGTCACCACCTCGGTGAGCCTCTATATTTTATTTTATTTGATTTTAAAAACATAGCTTTTATGATTTAGATGCATAGTTACTACTTGTATAATTTTCTAACTTGTATTATATGTATAGTGTCATGGTTCTGATATCCATCCCCGTCGGTCCTCGTCCGGTCTATGATTCGGATGTGGTATATTTTCAAAACTATTTATTTCATTCTATGTTTCTGTCAATTATGGCGACCAACTTGACATAGAATTATTTTTATCTAGGAGGTAGTTGAACCAGAAATTGAACCTGACCCTATTGTCGAGTTTTTGGATAAAGAAAACAATGAGTTGAAAGCAAAATTGAAAAGAAGTGAAGATCTTTATCTTCAATGCTTAGAAGATAAGATGAAATTAGAGCTCAAACTTGCCGACGTGGTCGATGGTAACGAGATCAAGATGGATGCAATGCGCTTGAAGATAAAAAGGATTAGAAAATATGCCATTAATCGGGAGGCTTGGTATCATTATGCTGTGGGTTCAGTATTTACCTTAGTTGCGATTTTGATCGCATTTGTTGTTGGATTTAAATTTTTTAGATAATTTTTATATTTGTTTCAGTTAATGTATGTTTTATGAGAACTATGTATTACCGCTTGTCAATACTCTACTCTTATTTTAATGGATGACATTGTATTAATTAATTTGCTCTTACATATTATTTATGACAGTAGTGTAATAATGGGGTTCGATATACTTTTATGTAATACAGATGAACCGACAATGGATGTACGGTGACCGATGTTGTCCTGAGTTCATTGATGACATGCATAATTTTCTTCATATGGCTGAGGCAAACAAGCCGAAGAACTGTTTTATTCGTTGTCCATGTAGTGCCTGCAAGAATATGAGTGATCACTCTACCTCAAAAGTCATTCACTCACACCTCTTGCATAATGGTTTTATGCCTGGTTATTATTGTTGGACCAAGCACGGAGAAACAAGGGTTATCATGGAAGAAAATGAAGAAGAGGAGGATAATGACAAGTATCCTTGGTTCAGTGATACTACAATGGGAGAAGACGAAACTGAAGAAGATCCCATTATTGATGAGCCCGGCGATGATCTTCGTCGGGCCATTCGTGATGCACAAATGGACTGTGGAAGTGAAAATGAAAGGTTGAAGTTGGAGCGTATGTTAGCTGATCACGCCAAATTGTTGTACCCAACTTGTCAAAATGACCAGAAAAAGATAGGTACCACACTTGAATTGTTGCAATGGAAGGCAGAGAATGGTACTTCTGACAAGGGATTTGAAAATTTGTTAAAAATAGTTAAGAAGATGCTTCCAAAGGATAACGAATTGCCGTCTAGTACGTATGAAGCAAAGAAGGTGGTATGCCCTCTAGGATTAGAGGTGCATAAGATATACGCTTGCATTAATGACTGCATCCTCTACCGCGGTGAGCACGAAAAATTGAATGCATGTCCTGTATGCGGTGCTTTGCGGTATAAGATCGGGCGAGATGACCCTGGTGATGTTGAGGGCGAGCCGCGCCCCAGGAAGAGGATTCCTGCAAAGGTGATGTGGTATGCTCCTATAATACCACGGTTGAAACGTTTGTTCAGCAATAGAGAGCATGCCAAGTTGTTGCGTTGTCACAAAGAAGATCGTAAAAAAGACTTGATGTTGAGACACCCCGCAGATGGGTCCCAGTGGAGAAAAATTGACAGAGAGTTCCCGACATTTTCAGATGACGCAAGGAACTTAAGATTTGGCCTAAGTACAGATGGCTTTAATCCTTTTGGAGAGTAGAGCTCCAGTCACAGCACTTGGCCCGTGACTCTATGTATCTATAACCTTCCTTCTTGGCTGTGCATGAAGCGGAAGTACATTATGATGCCCGTGCTCATTCAAGGCCCGAAGCAACCTGGCAACGACATTGATGTGTACCTCAGGACATTAGTTGAAGAACTTTTGCAGTTGTGGTGTGAGGAAGGTGTACGTGTGTGGGATGAGCACAAACTGGAGGAATTTGATCTACGAGCTTTGCTTTTTGTAACCATCAATGATTGACCTGCTCTAGGCAACATTTCATGACAGTCAAACAAGGGATACAATGCATGCACGCACTGTTTAGCTGAGACTGATAGTATACATTTAGGTAACAAGAATGTGTACCTAGGTCATCGTCGGTTTCTTGTACCCAAGCATACGTTAAGGAAGAAAGGCAAGCATTACAAATGTGAGGCAGATCATCGGCCGAGGCCTACCCGCCCTTCTAGTTCTGCTATACATGATATGGTCAAGGATTTAAATGTAATCTTTGGAAAGGGTCCTGGCGGTCTCACTGTTCCGAATGACGCAAACAACCACGTACCCATGTGGAAGAAGAAATCTATATTTTGGGAGCTGCCATATTGGATAATGCTAGAGATTCACTCTGCAATCGACGTGATGCACGTGACAAAGAACATTTGTTGCAATTTGCTAAACTTCTTGGGCGTGTATGGGAAGTCAAAAGATGGGAAGTCAAAAAAAGGTACACCGAAAGGAAGGCAGACCCATCAACGTATGAGTGAAGAGATGCATCGAGACGATACTCATTCAGAGAATCGGCCAGGTCCTGCAAGCTACGCTCTTACTAAAGAAGAGAAGAAAATATTTTTTAAGTGCCTTCGCAGTATGAAGGTTCCATCTGGTTTCTCATCAAATATAAAAGGAATAATAAACATGGCAGAGCAAAAATTTCAGAATCTAAAGTCTCATGACTGTCACGTGATTATGACACAATTACTTCCGGTTGCATTGAGAGGGCTTCTACCGGAAAATGTTCGAGAACCCATTGTGAAGCTATGTGCATTTCTCAATGCAATTTCTCAGAAGGTCATCAATCCACTAACTCTAAAAAATTTAGAGAAAGATGTGGTCCAATGTCTTGTCAGCTTCGAGTTGGTGTTCCCACCAACCTTCTTCAATATTATGAAGCACCTTGTAGTCCACCTAGTCGAAGAGATTTCTGTTCTCGGTCCTGTATTTTTACACAACATGTTCCCCTTTGAGAGGTTCATGGGAGTCTTAAAAAAATATGTGCATAACCGGGCTAGGCCAGAAGGAAGCATCGTCAAGAGTTATGGAACAGAGGAGGTCATTGAGTTTTGTGTAGATTTTATTCCTGATCTGAAGCCGATCGGTGTTCCTGAAACACGTCATGAGGGGAGACTGCATGGAAAAGGCACCCTAGGAAAGAAAGCAACAATATGTCAAGACGGGGATTCTTTCACTCAAGCACACGACACCGTTCTACATAATTCCAGTTTGGTGGGTCCGTATGTCGAGGAACACAAGAATGTTTTACGCTCCAAGTACCCGGAGAAATCTGAAGATTGTATTGATGGAGAACACATGAAGACTTTCAGCAGTTGGTTAAAAAGACGTCTCATTAATGACACCAATGTTGAAGAACAGCTATACTTGTTGGCCACATCACCAGCTTCAACTATATTGACTTTTCAAGGGTACGAGATAAATGGAAATATATTTTACACAGCCAAACAAGATAAAAAGAGCACCAACCAAAACAGTGGAGTACGCTTTGATGCAACAAACTGCAACGGGACAAAGGACACATATTATGGTTACATAGAGGAGATATGGGAACTTGACTATGGACCTACTTTTAAGGTCCCTTTGTTCAAGTGCAAATGGTTAAACCTACGAGGCGGGGTAGAGGTAGACCCACGATACGGAATGACTACAGTGGATCTCAACAATCTTTCGTACGAGAACGAACCATTCGTCCTAGCCAGTGAAGTTGCTCAGGTTTTCTATGTGAAAGACATGTCTACCCTACCGAAAAAAAGAAAAGATAAGCAAGCGAGTACATCATACGATGAGCCAAAGCGCCACATAGTTCTTTCAGGGAAAAGAGTCATTGTGGGAGTGGAGGACAAGACAGACATGTCAGAAGATTACGATAAGTTTCATGACATTCCGCCCTTCAAAGTCAACACTGATCCAAGTATCAAGTTAAATGAAGAAGATTGTCCGTGGTTACGACGCAATCATAAGAACAAGTAAACACTAGAGAGGGATATTATTGTTGATGTGTAATATCCGAATGTTTTGTATCAGAAGAACAATTGAACTGAAGTATTTTGTAGATACATGGAACAAAACACACGATTTCACCTGCATACAGCCCAACGGTGGCTCGTGAGTGCCTGCATATGAAATGCACCGTTGGGCGTATGCAGGGAATCCGAATGCTTTGTATTCTGTCGATGAAGTAGAATGAGGAGACAATGACTGGCGAACATGTTCAAGAGGGGGCTATATATAGGGTCATGTGACTCACTAACTGGTCATGATAGTGCCCATCCAACAGATCAGAATCTCTCAAAAGAAACACACCTCAGATCCAACGTCTCACAAGCGCTAGAAAGAAACACACGATCCATGTGCTTCTTTAGTCCCGGTTGGTAACTTGGATCAGCAGTATGACGACCACTTCGTTACCAACCGGGACTAAAGAAGCACACGTACCTTATATATAGCCCCCCTCTTGGACATGTTCAACACTCAGTGTCTACTCATTATTGTTCATTTTGGCAGCACACGGGTAGCACAGAGCACTCAGTGAAGGCTGAAGGTGAACCCTCCACTCGACAGAGGAATCTTTGGGCAACCAACGGCAAGACGTCTCTGATGATCTGCGACCGTTCCAAACGGTTGCAGATCATCAGAGATGTTTTGTCGGACGGTTGTAGATCATCAGAGATGTCTTGCCACGGTCATTTAGCTTGGCTTGAAATGACCATAACTTGGTCATTTGGCTTGAAACTTCTAGATGTTCATACATGATAGACCTTTTTGTGAATACTTTTTTTGCAAATGTTGGCAAAAATCAAGTTTATCATTTTTCATAGCAACTAGTACACAAATAAAGATCCCAAGCCAAAGGATTTGATTTTTTGAGGTGTTTATCACTTTATTACATTTTTTCTTAAAAACGATCAAAACGGTCGCTACGACTAATCATCGGAAGAGGTGATATTTTCTAGAACTATCAATGTTTCTGTGATATAACCACTAGTTGTGTACCTTAAAATGATTTTTCCAAAAGTTTCAGACCAAACTATCAAATAGTTGTAGTTCAAATTTGAATTACTTTCGATAAATCAACATAAACTCAATTAACTAGGGAAAATTAGCTATAATTCTAAGAAAAAACTCAAACTTGGGGATCATCCATCATGTGTGCACCACTCTTAGTGAAAAATAGTTGGGTGCCATTTGGAATCATATTTTATGTACTTACTTCACAAAAACCTTATTTTTTCCACTTAAAAGATGGAAAATGATATTTATGAAAATATTTTGAAGAATTGTTGGGGATATATCAACTAGGGGTATAACCAGCATGGATCAATCCGGCTAGTCCAGGGTGGCCCAAGGGTGGTAAGGCCAAGGCCTGCCGGGCGGCCCAGATAGCTGACGTGCAGGGAAGTAGGCGGACGGTCCAAGGAAGGCGGAAGGCCTAAACCCATCAAGCCACCGAGCCCAAGACGGAAGGCGGCAACTAAGCCGGCTAGGTCTAGGACTCTGTTTACTTGCCGGACAAGTACTTACCTTGTACCCTGGGGTCTGGCCGCCTATATAAGCCGGCCACCAGGGAGCCTTTAAGGCAGGGCTGAGAGACAATCTCCATAGGCATCATACCCATTGTAACCTGTTCACGGCTATTGACTCATAGTGAATTATATCAGCACGTAGGATCCCGCCACCGCTGTGGGATCTGAAGCTGGGTAAACTCGCCGTGTTCAATCCCGACCTCGACGACACCAACCTTCTTCCCCACAATCCATACGTAGGCTAGAGGACCCCCGTATCCTATCAAATATGCCGATACCACGACAGTTGG
Source organism: Poa annua (assembly GCA_026929855.1). Lineage (NCBI taxonomy): Eukaryota > Viridiplantae > Streptophyta > Magnoliopsida > Poales > Poaceae > Poa > Poa annua. Next base: position 90,351,465 of record CM049430.1, read on the forward strand.
CGCCCACCGTGGGGCATAAGGTTCCTGGCGTCAACTCGGATGAGCCCTGGCTCCCGGCGGACGACTACCTTACCGGATGCGCAATCGTGCCGATCGGAGGGATCGACGTCTTCATTGGTACACGCCAGAGGCGTACGGCCTACCGCGTTTCTACAACCCCACCCACCAACCCTTCGACCAAGCAGTCGACCGGCAAGATGGATCTGAATCCGCCTTCTCCCAGGAGTCGGCCGAATCTGATTTCCACTTCGTCGGAGTTGTCGGACTGGGATCCGACTCCCAGCCGGAAAACAATGATCCTGAGTCAATCCTCCCTGCTCTACAGGAGGATGCGATGTCAGATGCCGGATCCAGATCTACCGTTCAAGTCAACATAGACTCTGACTCCGATGATGATGCTAGTCTCTTCGAAGAGAAGATCAAAACCCGCTTTTCCAGTGGTAATCCGGCTCCCTCAGAGGGTACAGCGGATACAGACATGCCTGACAAGCTGGCTATGATGGTTGTTGTCGGTCACGAGACAACCCCAGTTACTTCGGAAGCTCAAAACAAGCCGGCGGAAGAAGCCGGGGACACCACTGCCGGCCAGCTCATTGAAAGTTCCGACAAGGTGTGCGCAAAGAAGAAAACTGGCCTCGAGAAAGGCGGCAGCAGCAAACCCACGGATTTGCTCCCTGTCATCAAAGAAGTAGACGAGATCATGAATACTCCGGTGAACAAAAACACCCCACTCGACGAAGTGGAAGAGCTTAGGCTTAACATGCTTAAGCACTCTGACTTCCTGCGAAAAAGAGAGGAGCACGTTGAAAGCCTTGCGAAGAAGATCAAGAAAGAGCAGGAGAAGATGTCGGCCAAAACAAGCCGGCAACTCTTCGAGGAAAAAATGTCATAAAAAACCGCCGTGGAAAAGAGCCGCCTACGCAAGCAACGACAGCGGCTCAAGACCTAGGGTTCGATTGGCGTACGGCACCACAACGAGTGGATAGAAGGGGGGATGTTGTCTTCTGCACCCCTATCCTCAACGCGGCTGCCGCGTTAGATACCCTGGACGACAACACTTACACGGCGGAAGAAAAGCTGGCCAACGCAAGACACTTTGTAAGCAAGGCCCTAGAACAACAAGCTCGCGCTGATTCCTACGGCCACATGGCGGATGCCCGCGGGGGAGACCTAGAGTCTAAGTCGGGCAAGTGCAAAGCTGCACCCGGCGCCGACCCCGAAGGCCCGTCTGGCTCCAGTAGCCATGGCGACAAAAGGAAGGCAACGCCACCTCCAAAGAAGGCACCGCCGCCAAAGCCAAGGGGGGACGAGAATTCAAGGACGGGAAGCAGAGGAGACCTACCACCTCCACCTCAGCCAAGACGCGACAATGGCGGTAGCCGGAACAACAGGCAGCCGCCTAGAAAAGATGCCGGCAACGACCCTCCAAGGAGAGGCCGCAGCCGGTCTCCACAGCGTAGCACTGGCAGCAAGAGGAGAGAGGAGGTAGAAGGGCCCAGGCGCAGCATAAGCCGGGCGGCGCAGGACGAGCCGGACGCAAACAGAGGCGCACGGCAGCTCGATCCAAAAGACGCACGACACCGCCTACAAGACATAGCAAGAGGAAAGGAGCCGCTATACTCTGGACCAAAGTGCTTCGGTGACGCCATCCGCAGAGAGCCGTTCCCCAAGGACATGACATCAGTGTCAAAAAACTGTTCTAGGTACAACAGCCTCGTTAAGCCGGACTCATGGCTATCCGACTACGCCATGGCCATAGAGATTGCCGGCGGGAGCAGCCATATTGCCGTCCGCTACCTACCTCTCATGTTGGAAGGCACGGCAAGAGCTTGGATCGACAACCTTCCTGAAAATTCCATCCATAGCTGGTACGACATGGAAAAGGTTTTCTCCCAGCACTTCCAAGGAACATACAAGCGTCCAAATACCTACACGGATTTGCAGCGCTGTATCCAAAAGCCGGACGAAACCATGACAGATTTTGTCAGCCGTTCGATATCCGAAAAGGCCAACTGTCATGTTGTTTCGGACGCACAGGCTATCCATGCCTTCTACACGGGCCTACAGAAGAAGTCCTTGCTCCGTCATAGGCTCGTCCGCGAGCAAATCACGGACCTTGGTGAGATGCTCAACCTAGCCGCCCAATACGTGGCGGCGGATGACGACGCCGACGTCAACATCATACCAAATCGGAACAACAAGCGCAAGCAGGCGGCGGATGACAAAGCCGGGCCTTCCAATGAGGTAGCCGCAGCGTTCCAAGGAAACGCCGGCAAAAAGAAGTGGAAAAATAAGAAAGATAGTCGCGAAGCCGGCTCAGGGCCTAAGGCGGCACGAATCACTTATGAACAGGCAAAGCTTTTGCCGTGTCCCATCCACGCCTCATTGGGCAAGGTCAACCATATGCTTGGAGAGTGCCGTTTCATGGACGACTTCAAAAAGGATCCCACAGTCGGCTGGAAGTCAAAGAAGTCAAAGAAGAACGACAAGAAAGACAGCAAGGAGGATGGGGATGACGACGACATGTCTATCTCAAGCGAAGATGACGCAGCCGCCAAGAAAAAGAAGCCGTATCCGAAGGTCAAAGAATCTCTTGTGTGCTTTGTCGGCACGCCTTCGGCTAAAGCGGATAAGGCGGAGATGCGCGAACTCAACGCGACAATGCCGGACGTCCCTCAGTACTTGAACTGGTCGGAGGCAACAATCACTTGGGACCGGTCCGACCACCCTGATCACGTCCCTCACCCAGGCAAGTACGCCCTTGTCGTCGACCCCATTGTCGACAACTTCAGACTCACAAAGGTACTTATGGATGGCGGCAGCAGCCTCAACATCCTGTACTACGACACACTAAGCCGCATGAACCTATCAGAGGATCAGCTGGATCACAGCAACCTCACCTTTCATGGCATAGTGCCCGGCAGGCAAGCAAAGTCAATGGGAAGCATCAGGCTGAAGGTAACTTTCGGACCAAAAGAGAACTACCGCTCAGAATTCCTTCGGTTCGAAGTTGTCCCCTTCAAAAGCGCCTATCATGCAATCTTCGGACGACCGGCTTTCGCCAAGTTCATGGCAAGGCCGTGCTACATATACAGCAAGCTTAAAATGCCGGGGGAAAACGGAACCATCATGATTTCCGGCAACTTCAAGAAAGCCAAGGAGTGCGAGCGTGGCATGGCCGCCTTCGCAGAAGCCGTCATCCACAAGGAAGAACTCGCGCTGCTCGGGGCGGATTCAGACAACTCCATGCCAAAGCCAAAGATGGATGTCAAGAAGACTTTCGAAGCTTCAGAAGACACCAAAAAGGCGGACCTCACCCCGGGTGACAAGTCTAAGCAAGTTGTCATCGGCTCCAACCTTGACAGCAAATAGGAAGGCGCGCTCGTCGAGTTCCTCCGTGAGAATCGTGACATCTTTGCATGGTCGCCTTCCGACATGCCTGGTGTACCGAGGGAACTTGCCGAGCACTCGCTCAACGTCATAAAAGTATCCAAGCCGGTGAAGCAAGCAACAAGACGTTTTGGAGATGAGAGACGCAAGGCTATAGGAAAGGAGATAAATAGGCTGAAGGCCGCCAATTTCATAAAAGAAGTTGTACACACCGATTGGGTGGCAAATCATGTACTTGTCCCAAAGAAGAATAAAGAGCTGAGGATGTGTATTGACTATACCGGTGTTAACAAGTGCTGCCCAAAGGATCCCTTTGCGTTGCCTAGAATTGACCAAGTCGTAGACTCCACAGCAGGCTCCGAGCTGCTTTGTTTTCTGGACGCCTACTCAGGATACCACCAAATCAAGATGAGAGAGTCAGATCAGCTGAAAACATCTTTCACAACTCCATACGGAACTTTCTGCTACATTACAATGCCTTTCGGTTTGAAGAATGCAGGAGCAACATACCAGCGCTGTATGCAAAACTGCCTGCACGAACAGATCGGCCGCAATGTTCACGTCTATGTAGACGACATCGCGGTAATGTCAAAAAAGAAGGCAGATCTCCTAGAGGACTTGGAAGAAACTTTTCAGAATCTCCGGAGGTATCAGATGAAACTCAATCCCGCCAAGTGCGTTTTCGGCGTCCCAGCCGGCAAACTCCTCGGATTCATCGTCTCAGAACGAGGGATTGAGGTTAACCCGGAGAAGATCAAGGCCATCCAAAACATATCCAGACCTACTTGTCTGTAGGACGTGCAGCGCCTAGCCGGATCGGCGGCAGCTGTCAGTCGTTTCATAAGCCGCCTAGGGGAAAAGGCAATGCCTCTCTACCGGCTACTGAAGAAATCCGATAACTTCGAGTGGACAGCAGAGGCAGACGCCGCCTTGCAACAACTTAAGGAGGCCCTCATATCCGCTCCGATATTGGCAGCACCTCGATCACAGGAACCAATGCTGCTGTACATCGCGGCAACAGGAGCTGTTGTCAGCGTTGTCTTGGCTGTGGAAAGAAAGGAGAACGAAGCCGCGACGTGTGAGCAGCGACCGGTCTACTTTATCAGTGAAGTATTCTACGCCTCCAAGCAGAGGTATCCGCATTACCAAAAGCTGGCTTATGGTGTATTCTTCGCCGCCAGAAAGCTTAGGCATTACTTCCAGGAACACACAGTAACAGTAGTCAGCAAGGCACCGTTGGGAGACATAATCAACAATGCAGAGGCAACATGTCGAGTTGCCAAATGGGGCATCGAACTCGCCGCCTTTGATATAGTCTATAAACCATGGACCGCCATCAAATCTCAAGCACTTGCAGACTTTGTCGCCGACTGGACAGAGGCAATGGAGGAAACAACACTCCCCGAGTCAGAATATTGGGTCATGCACTTTGACGGATCAAAAATGCTCAAAGGCTCGGGGGCTGGAGTCGTTCTACGTACGCCTAAAGGTGACAAGCTTAGCTACGTGTTACAAATCCACTTCACAGCAACCAACAATGTTGCCGAGTACGAAGCCTTGCTTCACGGGTTACACGTGGCAAACGACCTAGGCGTCAAAAGAATCCTCTGTTATGGCGACTCAGATCTGGTCGCGCAGCAAGTAAGCGGAACATGGGATGCGAAAAGCGCAACAATGGCAGCTTACAGAGCCAAAGTTGACGAATTTGCAAAAAACTTCGTAGGCTACGAAGTCCGACATGTTCCAAGAGCTGAGAATGAGGCGGCAGACACACTTGCAAGACTGGGATCGGAACGCAAAAGGTACCAAAAGATATCTTCCTGGAGCAATTGCACAAGCCATCCATTAAAGGCGCCGATTTGATGGACCCCGACTCAGAAGAACCGGTAGAAGCGGCAAGTCTCGCTGTCTACTTAACACAGCCGGATTGGACAGTCCCATACCTCGATTTTCTAATCGACCAAAAGTTGCCGGAAGACGATGATGTGCTAAAGAGGCAGATCATAAGGCGAGCCAAGGCATTCACGATAATAAAAGGCGAGCTATATAAGCGAAGCACTTGCGGCATCTATCCGCGGTGCATACAGCCGAAAGAAGGCCGGGAAATTCTGAAGGACATACATATTGGCGCCTGCGGGCATCATGCTTCCGCTAGGTCCATTGTATCCAAAGCTTTCCGCCAAGGTTTCTACTGGCTCACCGCCAAAGAAGACGCCGAGAACATCGTAAAGACATGCAAAGGTTGCCAGTTGTAGGCCCGTCAACCTCACTTGCCGGCACAGGAGCTAAGGACGATCCCAATCACCTGGCCGTTCGCGGTCTGGGGCTTAGACATGGTGGGTCCCTTCAAAAAGGCGCGCGGTGGGTACACTCACCTATTGGTCGCTGTCGACAAGTTCACCAAATGGGTCGAAGCTAAGCCGATCAGCAAACTTGACGCACGAACAGCCACCAATTTTCTCTGGGGAATTATCTCTCGGTTTGGAGTTCCACACAGCATTATCACCGATAATGGCAGCAATTTGTCTCAAGGCGACATAGAAGAATACTGCAGCGATCTGGGCATCCGGCTTGATTTGGCATCCGTGTCACACCCTCAATCCAATGGACAAGTAGAGCGTACAAACGGCCTAGTCTTATCAGGACTTAAGCCTCGTCTCGAAGCTCCATTACATAGGGCAGTCGGCGCTTGGGCAGATGAGTTACAGTCGGTATTATGGAGTTTGCGCACAACGCCAAACAGATCTACCGGCTACACTCCTTTCTTCTTAGTATATGGCGCAGAGGCAGTGCTACCTACCGACATGAAGTACGATTCCCCAAGAGTCCAAGCCTACATCGAGCAAGACGTAGAAGGTGCAAGACAGGATAGCCTAGACCTGCTAGACGAAGAAAGAGACGTCGCTCTCCATCGCTCCGCCTTGTACCAGCAACAACTTCGCCGCTATCATAGCCGGAGAGTGTAGAAGCGAAGCTTCAGAACAGGTGACCTGGTTCTCCGCCTAATTCAAGACAGAAAATGCTTGCACAAGTTATCCCCGCCATGGGAAGGACCGTTTATAGTCACAAAGGCGTTGCTCAATGGTTCCTACTACCTAGCCGACATCCGCGACGAAGAAGAAAAGAAAATGCGCAAGAAGGCGGCAGGAAAAAGGGGAACCAAGCGCAAGAGAGGCATTGACGATCCGTTCGAGCAAACAAGACGGCCTTGGAATATTGAGCAGCTACGTCCTTTCTACACTTAGCAATTTATAATTGTAATAAGTTAAATATGATTATGAAATAAAAGTCTATGGTTCCTCATCTGTGTTGAGATGCATGCCATCTTTTGTCTTTTCTTGCAATCATATTTCCCCTATGTATCTAAGTTACCTATTTTCTAGCTCCGTGCAAAGGTTCAAACTGGTAGATACTTGCAGCTTTCGAGCCAACCCAAAGCAAAAACAAACTTTTTGCGCCGCCTAATTCCTTTACCTCTGATTACTTATATGTGGTTCGCCTAGTAGTATGTCTTTGACACCAACATGTTGGCTTTGGTCTCTGATTCTAAACAAATGGTCTAGCCCTGGTTGTTTCAGCTAAAGTTACCGGCTGAGGTTTCGTCAACATACAAAAAGTCAAGCATATAAGTCAGGGTAAAATTAAGGCGGGCCATATAAATAAAGACAAAGTAAAACTTGTCAGCCAGTTTCCGCCTAGTGAAGCAGCAACAAAAGTATATAAAAATATTACAAGTTAATGTTGCATTGTTTCAGGGGCCGACAAAATAAGGCTGGTGGGAGGCAAGGACAAGAAAAGATATGGCTCGGGGGAGCATCTACATCAGACTTGGGGGCTGACAACTTCAGCCCCAGAACTATCACTCTCCTCCGCCTCAGCCACGCCGGCAGCTCCAGCTCCCTCTCCGCCAAGCACAGGATGGCGCCGGTAGAAGATTGAAGTATCCACCATGTCGGCGACTCGCGTGGCGTAGCCGGCAACGCTGTCCAGAACAGCGGCCGACTCAACCTCGCTACCGTCTTCATACGTTGACGGCATGCCTTCGGTGACGGCTTCTATCTCCTCCTCGGGGTAGTGCGCCATGAACAACCCAAGGGCGGTCTTGGCTCCACCCCGCGCCGCCGACTTCAGCGAGCTTTTGTGCAATTTGGTCGCCTGCTCCAAGATGGCGGGCACGTCGCTGAACTCGGTCGGCTCCTGGCTGCCAGACGAAGTGAAGAACTTGGCGGCAAACCGCTTGGACGCCGCCAAAGTCTCGGCGATCAGCTCGCCCAGACGCGCAAGGCGATCCAGGCGGGGGCTGACAACCTTGTCATCGCCTAAACCGGCGGGAACTGCATAAAAAATAAAGCCATAAGTTTGGCTCAGGCTAAAGCAACATGGCAGTATCAAAAAAGGAGCAAGAAATTACCAAGGACCGAGTTATGGAAAGCCGACAACTCAATCATATGAGTTGCCAGCGCGTCCTCTGCAGTTTGGGCGCGAGAAGTCTGCTTGGATATCTCTTCCGCAGCCATCTTCTCCGCCTCCGCCAACTTGTTGCGCAGGCTTTCCAGCTCACCAGTGAGCTGGCTGGATTCCTGCGCAAACTTGAGTTGCTGGGCCTCCATCTCCTTTTGATGAGCCGCCTTCAACTCCAAGTTGGCGGCCGCCAAGTCTGAAGCTTCATTCATAAGAGCTTGCATATCAGTGGACGCCTTCAGGATATCCTGGGCGTGGTCTAGCAGTTCTACAAATATGGATTCGCTAAGCTAAATGATTGACGGAAACATAGGTCAAAAGCATAGTTGGAGAAAGGGATCAACCCTACCTTCATCTTTTTCGCGGGCCGCCTCCAGTTCGGCGATCCGCCTGTCCTTGGCCTCGCACTCCTTCTTCAGGTCGCGGTGGCGCCGGTTTATCTCGACTCGGGAGGAGACGAGCTCGACGTTGGCGGACACAAGGCCCTGCAAGAAAAAACAAAGGCATATAACATATTGTCGAATAACCACTAAGCCGGCAGTCAAAGTTTCTTTTGACTTGCCATCTAAGTGCTCGGGGGAAAGACTATGTATATGCCGGAGGGGTAGAAACTTACAGATAGGTCGCCCTCCAAGTCGGCGAAGGCCTGCGAGGCAAAGGCGGCAAAAGCCAAAGTTGACTCCTTGGCCTCCTTAAAGGTAGACCAAGGGTCCTCACTTTGCCGCCTCCCGCAGTCGGGGCTGCCCTCCGAGACCCGCCGGCAGTCGACTCCAGCAACCCTTCGTTGGCGGCGCGCGATTGTGCGGCATCATCGGTCGTAGCCTCAGCCAGCAGAAGGGGAGTTTTGGGCGCGCGGTCGGCGGAAGGGGCCCTTGGCGGAGCACCTGAGGCCGGAGCTGGGGGCGTCGAGCGTCGCCCATGAAGCTGCCGGCGTGGAGCTGAGGGGTTGGCGGCACGGTGGCCGGCGAGCCGCCTTGCGGCCGCTTACCTTTGCCAAGGAGCCTGGTCGTCAACCGGGAGGTTGCGACCCTTTCCCTGTTAACAAAAAGCAAGCACAGTCAATTGGCCAGTATTGAAGAGTTTTGTCGTCTGATAAAGGCAAAGTTGAGTACCTTCGGGGGATGTTAATCCCCGCGTTCTCGCCAATGTTGGCGAGAGTCGGCTCGGTAGCCGACGCGATCCGTTTCCTCCTCTCGGCATTCGCCGTAGAGGAAGCAGTGCCGGACGCCTTGCGCTTCTTCGTCTTCCCGGCTTCCGACTCGTAGAAGTCGGGAGCCAGGTCATCCTCCCTCAACTCGGAGAGCTGAAAAAGAAGACATGTTAAAGGAACTCAATCCTAGCCGGCAAAGCTGTCAAACAAGGGGCAAAGGAAGAAAATATTCACCTCGAGGGGAGGGTTGTCGTGGGTGTGCATGGGCACGCCCTCGGCCGCCTTCAACGACCCCGCCTTGACGAGGCTGCGGAGCCGGAATGCCAGGTCGGCGACCGGCAATATCTCTTCGCTCACGCGAAGAGAGGCTGTGTCAGTAGGCGAATACTGACACATCTTGTGCGGGCTGTACCGCAGGGGGAGGATTTGCCGGCCGAGCCAGCAAATGACGGTGTCGACCCCATCCAGCTGGGGGGGGAGCCATCGTCCTCGTGAGGAACTCGATCCGCCTTTGAATAAGGCGGAGTTCCTCCGTCAACTTGGGCACCGCCTCGTCCCAGCATGGGCGAGGCATGGGTGGCGCGTTGACGAATGCCGGAATGCCGACTTGACGGCCCGGCGCTGCCATGTATTGGCAGTAGAAGAATGTGGAGGTCCAGCCCTTGACGGACACAAGGTATGGTATCTTAGGATACCATTGGCGGCCCTGGCGGCAGTTGAAGGTGATACTGCCGCAGGTCGCCAGCCCGCCGTCCGGCACCGTCTGTCGCCGGCAGCGGAAGCAGTATCTGAAGAAGTCTAAACTAGGCCTAATACCTAGGTAGCCTTCAAACAGAGCTGTGAAGCCGGCTAAGACTAATATACTATTGGGTGCGATGTTATGGGGCTGGAGCCCGTAGTGATCCAAGACCTCGCTAAAAAAGGCGGAAGGCGGAAGCGCCATTCCCCTGACAAGGTGGGAGGTAAGGATTACCCGCTCTCCGGCTTCCGGGGCCGGGATGATGTCTCCCAAGGCGGCCCTCTACCGGCAATCCTCCCGAGTGGGGAGGTAGCCGACAGCCTCCAAATCTTGGAGGGCGTCTTCGTCGATGATAGAAGGCAGCCAGTAGCGGGACCCGAGGTCCGCCGCTTCTTCTTCCTCGTCGCCGGGGGCGTTCGCCGTCGCCGTTGCTGTGGTGGTCGGTGGAGGAGCCGAGGAGCCCGCCGCGGGTGCGCGCGCGGAGGAAGTCCGAGGGACGACGGCGGTGACATTGCCCGCCGTCGCCGCCGCCGCGGGACGGGTTATGGCGCCGCCCATCGACGCCGCGAGCGCGGCCTCGGTCGCCAGGCTGCTCGACGCCGTCGAATGGGTTGGACCGGTGGACATTGCCGCGAGAAAAGGTCACCGGAGGGGAGAAGTTCGCCGGAGCTCGTTCGGAGGCAGGGAGCAAGGAAGTGGAAGAGGCAAGGGCGCACGGAGATCAAAGGCTGGGTAAAGAAAATGGACCGTTTGGCTACCTATTTATGGGGCCAGGCTTTGCTCCCTGTGCAACGGCGTTTTTAGTCGGACACGTGTCCAGCATCCGTTGCAGCCCATGATTGCACGATCTCCACGCCTCCTCTTTTCCCGCAATTTGTGATTGTGGCGAGATTCCCGCCTAGGCTGTTTTCAAACTGTCGTGAAGCCGGCTAGGTGAAAACCGCCAAGAAGAATGCTCGGCAAAGATTGCCGAGTAGCCGTCTTTTCCCATGATGGACAAAGGCGGCCGCATGTCAACATCAAGACACGCATGCCTCGTTCATTTTCAGAATGGTTCAAGTCCTGCAGCCGCCAACCTTGGCAGATGAAGAATCAAGGAGAAGCCGGCGCCTGGAGAACTTCAACCTTTCTGGGGGCTAATGTTGGGGATATATCAACTAGGGGTATAACCAGCATGGATCAATCCGGCTAGTCCAGGGTGGCCCAAGGGTGGTAAGGCCAAGGCCTGCCGAGCGGCCCAGATAGCTGACGTGCAGGGAAGTAGGCGGACGGTCCAAGGAAGGCGGAAGGCCTAAACCCATCAAGCCACCGAGCCCAAGACGGAAGGCGGCAACTAAGCCGGCTAGGTCTAGGACTCTGTTTACTTCCGGACAAGTACTTACCTTGTACCCTGGGGTCTTGCCGCCTATATAAGCCGGCCACCAGGGAGCCTTTAAGGCAGGGCTGAGAGACAATCTCCATAGGCATCATACCCATTGTAACCTGTTCACGGCTATTGTCTCATAGTGAATTATAGCAGCACGTAGGATCCCGTCACCGCTGTGGGATCCGAAGCTGGGTAAACTCGCCGTGTTCAATCCCGACCTCGACGACACCAACCTTCTTCCCCACAATCCATACGTAGGCTAGAGGACCCCCGTCTCCTATCAAATATGCCGATACCACGACAAGAATCCCTTTGGCAAGGTTGTTTAATATACCAATATGCACCTATGTGTGGAGTATGAGATCTTTATCACAAACTATGTCGTTGAAATGACCATAACTTGGTCATTTGGCTTGAAACTTCTAAATGTTCATACATGATAGACCTTTTTGTGAATATTTTTTTTGCAAATGTTGTAAAAAATCAAGTTTATCATTTTTCATAGCAACTAGTACACATATAAGGAGCCCATGCCAAAGGATTTGATTTTTTGAGGTGTTTATCACTTTATTACATTTTTTCTTAAAAACGATCAAAACGGTCGCTACGACTAAGCATCGGAAGAGGTGATATTTTATAGAACTATCAATGTTTCTGTGATATAACCACTAGTTGTGTACCTTAAAATGATTTTTCCAAAAGTTTCAGACCAAACTATCAAATAGTTGTAGTTCAAATTTGAATTACTTTCGATAAATCAACATAAACTCAATTAACTAGGGAAAATTAGCTATAATTTAAAGAAAAAACTCAAACTTGGGCATCATCCATCATATGTGCACCACTATTAGTGAAAAATAGTTGGGTGCCATTTGGAATCATATTTTATGTACTTACTTCACAAAAAACCTTATTTTTACCACTTAAAAAATGGAAAATGATATTTATGAAAATATTTTGAAGAATCCCTTTGGCAAGGTTGTTTAATATACCAATATGCACCTATGTGTGGAGTATGAGATCTTTATCACAAACTATGTCGTTGAAATGACCATAACTTGGTCATTTGGCTTGAAACTTCTAGATGTTCATACATGATAGACCTTTTTGTGAATACTTTTTTTGCAAATGTTGGCAAAAATCAAGGTTATCATTTTTCATAGCAACTAGTACACATATAAGGAGCCCATGCCAAAGGATTTGATTTTTTGAGGTGTTTATCACTTTATTACATTTTTTCTTAAAAACGATCAAAACGGTCGCTACGACTAAGCATCGGAAGAGGTGATATTTTGTAGAACTATCAATGTTTCTGTGATATAACCACTAGTTGTGTACCTTAAAATGATTTTTCCAAAAGTTTCAGACCAAACTATCAAATAGTTGTAGTTCAAATTTGAATTGCTTTCGATAAATCAACATAAACTCAATTAACTAGGGAAAATTAGCTATAATTCAAAGAAAAAACTCAAACTCTGGGATCATCCATCATATGTGCACCACTCTTAGTGAAAAATAGTTGGGTGCCATTTGGAATCATATTTACTGTACTTACTTCACCATTTGGAATCATATTTTAAAAATGGAAAATGATATTAAAAAAAACTAGAAACAAAAAAAGGAAAAATGAAAGAATAAACTAGAAACCAAACAATTAAAAAAAGTAAACCAAAGTATACAAAAGAAAATAGAAACAAAAACTAGGAAAAAGAAACCAAAGTATTTAAAAGGAAACAAAAACCTGTAAAAAGAAAAACCAAAAAAAAGGGTGTTTAGCCTCGGTTCGTAATACCAACCGAGACTAAAGGTCCCCTGGGCTACGCGCGCAGTTTTTCGCGGCCCAGAGTCGCGGTTGGTGGCTCGAACCGCGACTAAAGACCCTTTAGTCCTGGTTCCTGTCACGAACCGCGACTAAAGGCCTGTTTCGCGGCGTTTAGGCAGGTCGCGGCAGAAAAAAAGCACAAGTCCTCCCCCAAATCCCAAATCCACGCGCGCGCTCCTCCGGCGAAGCCCTGCTCCGGCCGTTTCTGCCCCGCCGCCGCGCTACTCCGTCCGCCGCTGCGCTCCTCCCCGCCGCCGCGCTGCTCCGTCGTTTGTCGTGCTCCTTGCCGTCTGCCGCTCCGCCGCGCCCCGCTGCTCCCCGCAGAAACCCTAGCTAGGGTTATCCGCCGCTGCGCTGCTCCCCGCCGCGCCGCTCCGTCGTGCTCCCCGACGCCGTCGTCCCGCACGAGCCCGTGCTACCCGGCCCCAACTCCGGCTCGACTCCGGCCCGTGCTGCCCCACCTTCTCCTCCTCCTCGGTAAGTGTGGCAAATCGTCAAATTCCCCGGTGACACATAGTGTATATGTCTATATATCTTGCTCAGTTTCAGATTAATGCTTTGATCTGCACTTCTGGTGTCCGGAGGGAGTTCTGCTTTGACCAGCCACTGACCGATCCTCACCGTTAGCTTGAATAATTGCAAGTCTTAAATACAATTTGGTTGCATAAATTGTGGAGTGCAAAGTTGAATAATTTGGATGCTCTAATTTTATTTTATGAGAAACTACATCATATGATTTAGTAGTGCGATCTGTTCTGTACTCATATGTTTTCCTTGTCTTAATTTTGAAAAGAAAAACAGTGATAAAGGGAGTTGTTTGCTGAAATAATAAATCCTTATTTGTTTCTTGTCAGTGATGGTGTAGCTTCAAGTTGTGAAGTGTAGTGCATGTAGTCTGTTTAGTGCAACATTTGCTATATTAGTAATGCTAGTCACATTAGTGTGGACTGGGTCAATCAATTGATAAACACTGCTGCCTTGTGTAAAAAAATTAGTTTTCACATTTGCCGCCTTACTGAATTCTTCTACTCCTACTACTGTAGTGCTAGTCACACACATGGATTAGTATTTTTTTGTTGCACTACATAAGTATAGCTAAATAGTTCGAGTGTGCATATGATAGTAGTAAGTACTTCTGTTGTAGTAAGCTTTATTTACTTTATCTCAACAATAGTTCGAGTGTGCATAACAGTAGAAGCATAAAGTTTATCTCAACAATAGTTCGAGTATGCATATTTTACTTGCTAAAACATAAAGTATGTATTTTTTCACCTTCTACTGTTATTGTTGTATTGCTGCAGTAGTACGTAAAATACGTACTTTATGTTTTTAAGGGGAGGGTGTTACTTAATCCTTTGTGTTTTATTTATGAGAGTTACACTTTGGATGCATTAGTTTGACATGCTTGAGTAGTAAACAGGTACATTGTAATTTATAGAAAATTTTAAACAATCATTCAACCCAATATTCATATTCTTGTAATTTATAGGATTGCATACTTGTATCTTTTTTAGAATAAATCTAAACTTGATTGCAAATTTTATTGATTGCAGGTACATTTGAGCTATGGAGCACTTGCGAGACGAGCAGATAGAAGAAGCACAATTTCAACGAGACGAAGAGACCAAATGGAACAACTTATTTTTAATGATGCCCGAGTTGGAGGAGATGTAGATGATTATGATTTCGAACAATTTTTGAACGACTTTGGAATCGAGTCACAAGACTTTGATGTGGTGATAACAAACTCCGGCGGAGAGGTGTATATGTGTTTATAATAAATATGGCGATATGTTGTTGTTAACTACATGCATTAATTGATTTGTGTTGTATTTATTAACGACTCATTTTTCTTTTAGCCATCCGGATCAAGCAAATCTGCGAAAAAACAGCCACCAGGTGCTCCTCGAGGCAAGGCAAAAAGAATGACGAGCGAGGATCCAAAGTTACCGATTGAAGAAATTGCTGATTCCGGCGAACCGCTCGAACCAAAACAGAACCGCAGCAAATTTATAAGTCAAGTTGGAGTTATTGTTAGGGACATGATCCCAATCAGCATACGCGAATGGAATAAGCCAGCGGTCGCAGATGTGGACGACCCATGTTATGTCATCCAAGTTCTTAAGGATTTTGTCTATAACACGCTGTTGTCACATTTCACCTTCCCGCCAGATCTCTCTAAAGTGAAGAAGGACATCCTCAAGAAGTGGACTCTTATTAAGATGGCGGAGCAATTCCGGAACTGGAAGAAAAAGTTATGGAATCAATATGTAGAAACAAAAGAAGTGCCAGATTTCAGTGGAGCACAAGGGAAGAAGTTAGAATCTGAATGGGCGGCGTTTAAGGCGTATAGGGAATCACCTATGGCTGTGGCCCAATCGACGATAAATAAATTGAATGCTGGGCTGAAGGAACACCACCATACATTGGGGACAGGTGGCTACAAGAGCGCCATTCCTAAGTGGTTAGCCCATGAAGAAAAACTGCTTCAATCGGGGGTCCGTCCACAGACACTTGACTGGGCCGAGAGGTCGAAATTCTGGTTGTTCGCGCATGGGGCAATGTTGGACCCTAAAACCGGAGAGATTGTTGGAAGGGGAAAATGGAAGGTTCTCGTTAATCGTATAAAAAAGAAGCTTGAAGAAGCAATTAATGATGTTTGCAATGGTGTGTTCAAACCCGATAGAGAGGATGACGAGCTGACACGGGCACTGGGGAATCCTGAACATGTTGGACGAGCTCGAGGCTTTCCTAGCGGTGCTACGTTTAAGACTGCGTGGCCGGAATCCGCTCACACTTATAGAAGCCGTAGCAGAGGTAAGAAGAAGGAGGCTGACCGGATATTACAATTGGAACGTGAAATGAAGGAGCAACGGGCGGAAATAAAAGCATTGAAGGAGCAAAGAACGGAACCTCAGGAGCGGCACCAATTAGACCATGAAGCACATGCCACCCCATCTCAGCGTAGAAGCAGCGTTGGTTCCACGCGTCAGGTCGACGTTGGTGCCTACCCAGTGGATGACACCACAGAGCCTACAGGTTGTGAGCTACATATAGCAATGAGAAACATAACTTTGAAGGTGGCGGTGGGGCAAGCTTTAGTAATTCAACCTGGAGAACTCTACCATTGTGGTCAAATTCCAGATGGCTACGCTCGTGTCGGGGTGGACGAAATTATGCCGGGATTTGAATCCTTGGAACTTGAGTTACCTGGAGGTGACGAGGAGAAAACGTTGGCAGACGTCAAGCATGCCTTCGCCCTATGGCCCAAGAAATACATCATCCTTTCAGAACAAGCAAAGTCCACTCCTCGTTCTAGGAGTCCAGCTCACCAGCCAAGTACACTCTTCCTCGAGAGGGATCAAAGACGGAGTCCATCTCCACCCCATCAGCAAAGCCCACACCTCCTCGATAGGGACCCCAGCCCGAGTCCATCTCCAGCTCAACAGCAAAGCCAACCGCCCCCCGAGAGGGTTCCTAGCGCGAGGCCATCGCAGTCTGTGCCAGTCCGCCAGAATGTTAAGTCGCTCTCGAGTAGGCGCCAGTCTGGTTCTCCTGCTAGGAAGAAACCTAGAAAGCAGAAAACACCGCCGCCTACTCCAAAGTTACCTTGGGAGAGAACCGTCGAGGAAAACGATATCGCATGCAAAGAACATACGGATGCCTGGCTTGCTGGCGTGAAACAGAAAGCGTTAGCGAAACAATTGCCTCCTGCAAAATTTACTGCCGGAATTCCTCAGGAAAAAATTGACCGTTGCATCGATGCCCTATACAACCCCCCACCATCGCCGCCAACAGACTATGATCGCAACATTGGTAAGTCATATGACGAAGAGATGGATGATCGATCGAAAAAAGGGAAACAAGTTGCCCAACTCGGAGAACAAGACGCACAGTCGCCCCCCCCCCCCCCCCCCCCCCCGCTCAAGGTGCTTGATGACAGAGTTCTCAAAAACATCAATGTGCGGGAGCTGGTATATTCGGGAGATGATATCCCCTTCGCGGATGTTGTTCGTACTTATGTTCACAGGGAGAATTTTGTTGACGGCGACTTACCCACAAGAATGCGTCAATTTCAAGCCTGGTACAAGGATACCGTAAAGGAGACGAATAAAGTCGCTCTCATGATGGCAGTTAAGGAAGAGCATTATTTCCAAGAATACTCTGTTGTCCTTTACTTCGCCGAAATCTTTCAGTTATACAATCTTCGGGCCCTCGACAAAGGCATCATGAGTTCCTATTGTCTGTAAGTCATCTATTCCTGTAATTTAATGTTTTAATTAGCTCTACTCGTTCATTGTCTGTGATAATCCTCTCTATAATATTTTGTGTGCTTTATTACGCAGAATGAACATGCTCGAATGCAAGAAGAATAAAATCAACCACATTGGGTTCATTGACCCCTCTATAATGCATGAAGATAACATAATTGATCCAATACTTAACAAGGATACACCGGGGAATTTGCTAATGTTTTTCAAGCGACAAGCTTACAAAAAATATATATTATGGCCTTACAACTTCAAGTGAGTGTTACTGCTTATTCCACATTCTATTTTTCTCACCCGATGTTATGTTTAATTGATTAGTTATGCATGACTATTTATAAACGTGCGCAGCTACCACTACATTCTTATCGTTATTGACTTGCGGAAAGGAGAAATTGTTGTCCTTGACTCGTTAAGAAGATGCCCTAAACAATACAAGACCTGTTTTGATTTGGTGGCAAGGTACTTTCTTTTCTTATCGCCTCTTTCGTTCATTTCCTAATATCAAGGAATTTATGACTCATTCATTCATTTTCTTGTCATGCAGCGTTTGGAAAATGTTCCTCGCGGAACATCCGAACAGTGGATGGCCAGAGAAACTGCGCTGGCGTACTAACGATGTAAGTAGTACTATAACTAAGCCCATGCACCATTATCATACTTTATTATTATTTGATTCAATTTTATTCTTCTATAGACTTGTCTTAAACAGCCAACCGGGACTGATCTATGTGGATTCTTCGTTTGCGAGTACATGCACACTGTGGTCAACGAGAGTTTGAAGAGCAAAAGAAGTATCGAAGTACGTAAAGCTCTAGTCACAAAATTATTTTTGTATCATCAATCGTGATGAGTTTTATTCATTTCATATCTCATGTATTCATTGTGATATCATTTTTTTTACAGTTGGCAAGAAAGCGCAACGAGTTACCAACAAAGACCCGCTTCAGGGCAATTGCAGAGGAGTTGACGGGATTTTACCTCACCGATGTCATACCGGAGACCGGAGACCGGAGAGTACCACTATTTTGACTAGTGCGGACATGTAATATATAGTGATCTCCATGTAACAAAATATTTCTAAGTCTCTGGAACCGGGAAACGTGATATTCATGTACCACGCGTACTTAAATGTGTATGTGTTATCAACACATGATCTTCATGTAATTGTATATATGCATGATGCAACTTCATCTAGGTTCGTATAATAATTTATACGTGTTTTCGCCCATCGAAGCTGTAGCATCCGAAACCCCTACCCCCGACGCATCGACATGGTACCATCTGAAACCCCCTACCATCACACATCGACTATAGTATCGACGTGGTACCATCCGAAACCCCCTACCGTCACGCATCGACGCGGTACCATCCGAAACACCTACCCAGAAAACCGGTAGAAATAAAAAAAAGTAAACCCTGAAATGAAAAAAAGAAAAACCCTGAAATGTAAAAAAAATAAAAACCCTAGTCCCGGTTCGTGTTACGAACCGGGACTAAAGGGTTCGCCCCCGCACGCCCTGCCGCGGCAACGTGCGCTGCGCTCATTGGGGGGGGGGGGGGCTCCGGTCCCGGTTCGTGTTAAACGGAGACCAAAGGGTCAGGGGGCTCTAGTCCCGGCCTGACAGTCCCGGTTGCTACACCGGGACTAGAGCCTGTCTGGAACCGGGACTAGTGCCCCTTTTTTCCACTAGTGATCGGACCATTCCCGGGACGTTCCCGGTGATCTCTTTCCTTTCCGGTTGTCTTGTCGAAACCCCTTAAGTGTGTTTCCCTAGCGGTTCGATATAATAACATACATGATCGAGACTCCTCTCCGATCAATGACTAACTCGTAGGCCTGGACCCCATGAATTAATCCCTGTGATATAATGAATGACTTTCATCTATCAAACCTGGACGTCTAGTCTTAAACCCTTTGTCATGGCGATACTTAGCGTGTCCGAGCATCATTCTCAGATATCTCCATACCTAGCATGATCTCGTTACCTACATCGCTATCTTCTACTCGTCCATGATATTATATCAGCTGGTGACCTAGTCACATGTTTGCAAACTCTTTTGACATAATCTCACCGAGTGGGCCCTAGAGTATCTATCCGGCTATGCGGACTGACAAATCCCGCCGTTGACCCCTCGTCTCAACTACCCCCTTCCGATACCCAAAAGTATCACCGTTATTGTCACACTAAATAAGATATGACGTTTGGTGCAATCAAAGTATCTTCAAGGAATAACAATAAGAGTTGGTCTCACGGTCTTAAGGCGTAATGACTATGTCCTATAAATACTGGGTATGTCCATCACATCGTTACACCTAACGATATGACTTCCATTACCGACCGGCGCCATGCCCTATGATCGAAAACCTCGATCATCAATCGCGCAACGAAACTAGTCTCAGTAGAGACTACTAGGGACCTGGTTGTTTTATCTACCACACCTGTATTAATGTTTTCGCTTAATACAGTTATAGCATGGTATAGAACATATAATGAGCGATTGAGATATTGCCAATAAACTATGTTTATTAAGTGCCTCTAGGGCATATTCCCTTCAGTCTCCCACTTGTACTAGAGTAACACTTAATCTAGTTTACAACTTGGTAAAAGCTCAACACCCATAGCATCTTGGTGCCTGCTCGCCTCGTGGAAGAGGAATACAGTCAATAGATCTATCACATTGAGACCTATATGTGCTTTGCAACACTTCTATGTCACCTAGTTTGACATCATCCCGTATCTTACAATGACGGTGAAATATATCCTTGTGGATGGAGTGAGACTCGAGCATTCGCGTAGCATGGGCCTTACAAGTCTAAGAGATCTTTTAAGGGGACCACCTACGCTCGAAAAACTGCTCAGTCCAATCACACTTGCTACTTCTGAAGTCGCGATATATTTCTATACCTATGTAGATTATGCGACAGTGCATTCATATGCGACTTCGCAAACTAACCATGTTTATCTTCAAAATAAAGGACATCTCCTATATGAGATTTCTAGTCGTACGGGTTAGTGTCACAACTTGCATCATCGTAACCGTTTTACGGCAAGTTGTCTTTCCACTCTGACCCTTTGCTAGAAAACATATCTTTAGTTCTCATAGACACTGAAAATATACTTAACGTTTGTTCATTGATCCACACAAGGATCACTCTAGAACCTGTTCTTCAACCAAGAACTTGGGTCACACTAAGTCAAGCTTTCGGTCTGATAGCATCTATGTCTGATACATAGAGAATGTCGAACATCATTTTCTATCACTGAAAAAGCCAAGATAAACTTAATATTTTACCTAGTCATACAAGCAAGAACCTCTTTCTTCGCTTGTCCTATTCTGAAACACTTCAGAATCTTGACTTAGGAAATATTCCGACTTACTGTTATTAATCCTCTTATGATTTATACAATTATAAATCAGATGCCTAATACTCCTAACTTCATTTCATAGAAAATTTAATCACTTAAATAATCCTTTACACTCTACTAAAGGATCTGTGTCATTCAATATGTCGTTACATACAAAATCACGAATGACTCCTAGCTCCCACTCAAATATGCTTTCCACATATAAGATCAAGGAAAAGCTACTTAGCTCCCACTCAAATATGCCTTCCGCATATAAGATCAAGAAAAGCTACTTTGCTCCCACTCACTTCTTTGCAAATGTAGGTTTCTTCAATTATTTTGGACAACTCCAAAATCCTTTGATCACATTATCAAAGTGAAGATACCAGCTCCGATATGCTTGCTTCAGCCCATGAATGGACCACTGAAGTTTGCATACATGTTTAGCATCCTCAGGATCACCAACTCTTTCTTAATGACACTATTAAGAAACATGATTTCCTTATCCATCTATCAATATCTCACTCGAAATTATAGTGATTGCTAAATGACCTAGAATAGATTTAGGCTTCGCCACTTAAAGACAAATTCTCATGTGGTCAACTTTTGAATCTGTCGGAACTGTTTCATGACAAATCGATCCTTCTCAATGTCTATTCTCTCATAAAATTCCACATTCTATTAACATCCTAGATGCCATCAAGAAGATCTCCCAAGTCATTACCTGGTAATAGTATATGGATTTTATTTCGGATCATAAATAACTCATAGTTTTCGGATCATAAATGACTCATAGCCATTTCTCGAACTTAGGTCCACCATCTCTTCTTCGTAGTTCGTAGGTCTATCATATTCCATTAATATGACCTTCATAACAAGATTTTCGTAACACACAGTGTGGAACACAACCTCGTATGCCTACGCTCTTAGTATGAGCTCGGAACATCATGATCTTGAATCATCAGCTTTTTCAAGCTGTGGAGCCTGACACCGAAAAACACTTTCGGTTGCGCCACTCTTATGTCTAGAGAGGAAGTTCACCAACTTCGTCTTGCTCTACTTTCTTTCTCACTTATACACTTGGATAAGAAACTATTTATTTCGCAAGGTATATCCCGGCAACAGTTTTGCCTATGTCATGATACATGTACCCAACTAACTCTTTAGCTACAGTACACTACAAAGATTAATCCATTTTAGGTTTGATCACATCGAAACACTAAATTGTTGAAACAACAATCCAGGGTAAAAGCCATGCCATTACTCATATGGTATTGTCTCCATGGATTTAAATGGCTTCCCTATTACCTAACGTGAATGTTACGTTTCTACCATATGACTCTAATGATCACAATAATTCGGTAAGAGATTTATTTACCACACACTATCCGATAGGGTGCAATTACGACGTCCTAACACACCATAACAAGGAGTATCCTCAAGCTAAAGTATAAAACTATGAAGTTTGGACCCAACCTTTTAAGTTTCTCAATCGCAGGAATGCGACTAATTTGAAAACATGCTATCACAATGGTTAATATTTACAAAGGTTTTGCAAAACAGACTTTGTTTATTATATTTTGTGTCGTGGTGGTGTCACGGCAGATGCCACGGGGTGGCTAATTTGTGGGGCCGATGGACGTTGGTGGATCCGGGGAGGGATAGCGAGCTGAAGAGCTCACACGGGTAGGATCCCGGTAAAACCGAGATCTCCCAAGAACTGGGAACTAGAACAAAGCGCAAAGGGGAAGATCTAACAAATACAAAGAAATGCACGAAGGCACACAACACACAGACGATATACCCAGGTTCAGGGCCCTCGTGAGGAGGTAACACCCCTACTCCTGCCTTTCCTCTCTATATATTGGTGATATAAGGACTACAACTTGCTGCAAGATCAGCCGAAGGATGAAGTACGAAGAACTAGATGAACTCAAGGTGAAGAGGAATAACTGCTCTGAGAGTAAATGTGACTATAGCTTTGGCTCTGAAGTTGGCCTCTCCCTCTCAGTAGCAGTTATGGCGCCTTTTATAGAGGTCCGACCAGGAGGGTCGGAAACCCTAATTTGGCTTGGCCCCACAAGACAGGCCTAGCCGGGATGTCGTCACCGGCTAGTGCGACCTAGTCGCCGGACTATCCGGTGTAGACTCCTCGTCATCATCTCGTTAAGGGCGACAGGCGCCGTCCTGCATCATCATTGTCCCCTTGTCAGAGACAAGACATGTCTCTGCCCATCCCGGATAGCCTTTTCCGGATTGCCGGGCTAGGCAGGTCAGGTCTTGTCGTACCACGCTCGTACCGGCTGACGCGCTCCCGTGTCAGGCGGGAGGTGACCATGCTCCCGTGTCAGGCGGGAGGTGACCATGCTTCCGTGTCAGGCGGAACGGTACTTCCCCCCGCGATAGACGGGAAAGCCTGCTACGGACCGTTGACAGCCCACCGGAGACCCTTGCTCCGGATACCTCCTTGCCTTCCACTGAACCTCTTCTGCACAAGATCAACATCGAGAGTCGGTCCGGTTAGTACTTACCCGGAATACCTATCCGGTAAAGCCGAGTACACCACCACCCGGAAGTCTCCCCGGAGTCCTAGGTCCGGGATCCTTCCCGGAGATGTCCGAGCTCGCCTCAGGATGAGTATCTCTAGGCCTAGCCTCCCGAAGATGTCTTAACCTATCGGCAAAGACATCTTCGAGAAGCTAGTTCTTAGAGGAACCACCCGCTCATGGTTGTGCTGCAACTGAGGACTGGGGGTGTCTATTTATAGTTACCAGGGCTGACCCTTGCGGTTGCCAGGAGACACTCTGCCCTCTTCCAGTACTTAAAGGTCAGGTTGCCCTTTCGGCACACCAGGAGGTGTCCCTTGCTGTCACCAAAGGTCAAGCACTGTTAACATTTACTAGATTATACCGGGATCTGCCCCTACCCGGGGGGTAGCCCCCCGACACTAGTCCCTGAAGCTGGTGCTGCACAGCGACCTCGGATGATGTGCGGGATCAGCTTTAAACAACAATCATCTTCCGAGAACCAACTATACCATCTTTTTATTCCATGTCTAGATCGATTCTTCTCGAGATCTTTTTACCGAGATCCTTTTACCGAGATCCTCCCACCGGGATTGTCTCAACCGGGAGGCGAAGCCTGCGACCGGATAGTACCATGCCAGTGAATCTCGACCGTCGATCTCCCGATGAATTCGAGACACGGCGCCATTGCCCACTCGACGTCCCGTCCGTGCAGAGGCGCACTCGAGTGTCTCTGCGCACGCACGGTGTCGCTTGGGTTCTCGCGCCGGGTAGCCGCAGACGATCCGGAATCCAACCGTTGGGGCCGTGTGGCCCTCGGTGTGGCCGGATCGGGCGCTCCGGATAGTGCCACGTGTCCGGTGGCACAAAATAGATCCCACCCACGATCGTGGAGATCGTGGGCGGGAAAATCGGAAACCGCTCCGGAATCCCCCCCCATAAATAGGGGACCAGAACGGTCTCCTTCACTTCTCCTTCTTCGCTCTTCTTCTTCTTCTTCACCATCCCGAGCTCGCCGCCGCCACTGCGCTCGTCGCACGCACGCCGTCTCGCTCGCCGTTCGCCGGAGTTCGCACCTCGCCGTCCCTCTCGCACGTCGCCGATCTCCTCCTTCACCGGTGAGTTTTTCCTCTCCGCTCCGATGCGTTTCTTCGGTAGAGTAACCGCCCGACTCCGGCCGTGCCCTAGCACAAGCACGGTTGCGCCGCCGCCGGTGACCACATTCGAGCGGCGCGCACGAGGCGCACGGTGATGAATCACCGTGGCGCTAGAAAGTATATCGGTCACCCGCATTTGTGCCTCGCTTGAGTCAAGCGCGAGTCTTTTTTCCTCCCTTTTATCTCGAATTTTCCGCACACGGTAGATCTTGTTTCTTATGAACCCGGTAGCATTTAGCAGTTTGTGCCCCGACATCCTCGTTTCCGATAGACTAACTCCGACTAACCGCCGCTGCATCTGCAGAGTAGCCCGGATACCCCTGCGTACTTCTCCGACATGGGTGAAGAGCGTGCTAGGGGGTGCTGGGATGGGTCCGAGACGAAGCAGTCCGATCTGGACTGGCTGTATCGGACTCACCGGATTCCCCCGGAAGTCGAGAGCCGTCTTCCGGGAGAGGAGATTGCACCGGAACCCCAACCCGGGGAAGTTGTGGTATTCCTATCACACTTCGAGCGCGGATTTGGGCTTCCGGCTAGCACATTCTTCCGCGACTTCCTCGACCTCTACGAGCTTCAACCTCACCATCTTCCCGCCAACGCCATAATGATGCTCTCGGTCTTTACCACGTATGCGGAGGCGTACCTCGGCATCTGGCCCTTTTTGGATCTCTGGGCCAAGTATTTCATTCTCCGCCGCCAAGCCATCCCCAATCCGGATAAGAAGATAAAAGACTTAGTGGATTGCGGAGCGGCTACCATCATCCCCCGCGCGGACTCTGGATTCCCCATAGTTAAGGGACTAGAGTCCTGTCGGAAGTGGCAGCGGAGTTTCTTCTATGTGAAGAACCGGGAGCACTCGGGAGATGGTCCGGGATCCTCGAACCCGGACTTCATCAATCTGCCTAAGTTCGTCATCGGTCCTCCGCGCGAGTTCCGTCTCTGGAAGCAGCTTCCGGATACTGAAGAAATCAGCTGCATGCACGACGTTCTGCGCGTGCTAACCCAGAAGATGACTGGGGATGATCTTTTGCGTTGCTTCATCGTCCGCCGGGTCTGCCCCCTTCAACACCGAGTGCACAAGATGTGCCACATGTCCGGGAACTTTGATCCCACTAGGACCAGTATCCTTGGGCTAACTTATGCCGGGGTCGTCCGTCGTGTCCGAGTTATTGCCCGGACGGAGATGACGGAGGACTACACTTGGGGGGTCACTGGGGGATCTCGGAAAAAACCATGTGACCATGTGCTTTTATCAGTCTTTCGTGCCTTCGCCTTCGTTCATGCGTTCACCTGGACACCGACACGGCCTAATTTGTTTGCGCAGTTGTTCGAGCGTCAACACGAAGAAGACGCCGTCCACGTCAACGATACTTACGCGCCGGACTTCCCGAAACCGGACGTGATGCCGAGAGAAGATCCCGACGGCGAAGACCATCTCGCCATCCCTTTCGTTAAGGCCCCGGGTAATCCTTCAACTCCAGAGGCAGTTTTCATTTCTTCGGATGATGAGGATGAGACTGACTGCCAGATCCTTGACGTTATTGACACTCTTCCTCTGAATTGGGCCACAGCAGTGGTTCCAAAACCGACAACCGGAACCAAACGTGCCGAGAGCCGGAAGCGCGCGGCTTCCGACACCGAGGGGGCCGATAACTCCGGCAACCCCCCCAAGAAGAGCAAACCGACTAAACAGACAACCGAGAAGCCTGCTCGGCGCCGGCAGAGGGGTCCTCCCCTTGTGGATTCCGGGTACGTCTTTCTTGCCTCATGTTATTTGACTTCGTTTTCTCCACAACTCTTACTAAGACATTTCCTTTCAGTGATGCGCTCGAGCTCCCGACACCTGCTGTTCCTCCTCCTCCGGGAACTCGGACTCCCAGCCCGGCTCGGGCCTCTCCTTCACCTCCTCGCCCTTCTGCTCGAGGAAATGAAGCCTCCGCCTCCGGTGCCGCACCGGCAAGCGTCGCGACCTCGGATGCACCTCCGGTGATCGACGAGATCGCGGCGCAGGCCACGACCATCTCGGGAGAAGTGCTTCTTCTGGAGAGCCCGCGCTGGGTTCCCGGGCTGGAGGTAGAGATCCTCAGCCCTCGCCGGGAACCTGCGGCAAGTGGCGCCTCTCGGCCAGCCGCGACTAAGATCATCCCGGAGAAGCAGCGTACAGCCTCCTCCCGGCCAGCAGAGCAAGCTCCCAAGTCTCGCGGCAAGGCTGCTGGGCAGAAAACGCCTTCTGACCCACCCGCAGTTGCCCCGACATCGTCGTCTCAGGACTTGGTGCTGCGCCCGGGTACGTTTTCCTCGTTACCACCGCCTCCCGCCGAGATCCCTACTGCTGCCTTGCGGATGTTGCGAGCAACGGTTAGCTCCTTTGTATCTTCAGGATCCCGGGATGTTGCTGCTACCCGCGCTGCCGGCAGCTCCGGCATTCGGGTTGTTGATGACTTCAACAAGGCCTGGCTTGCCGCCGACGCTTCCGAGACTGCAGGGGACTTGCACGCTGCAGGCCCGAGCCGCAGCGCTCAAGCCCTGCATGCTCTCCAGGTGGACGCGCTGGATGTCACCCGAGTAAGCGAGGTAAGCTTTCCCTCTTTCAAAAAACGCATTTGTTCCTTCCACCACCACTAGTCCCCGAGATTGGTGCTTAGTGCTCTAGATTCCACCGAATAGCAGATCACTAGGTTCCAATCTTAGAGAAAAATTCACGACTCGGACACCGAGTCCCCGAGATCCACCCAACCGGATAGGTTGCTTCAAAATTCGCTCCACCACTAGTCCCCGAGATTGGTGCTTAGTGCTCTAGATTCCCCCGAATAGCAGATCACTAGGTTCCAATCTTAGAGAAAAATTCACGACTCGGACACCGAGTCCCCGAGATCCTCCCAACCGGATAGGTTGCTTCAAAATTCGCTCCACCACTAGTCCCCGAGATTGGTGCTTAGTGCTCTAGATTCCACCGAATAGCAGATCACTAGGTTCCAATCTTAGAGAAAAATTCACGACTCGGACACCGAGTCCCCGAGATCCTCTCACCTAGGTTTTTTACACTTTTTCCATACTAACTTTGCCTTCTTTGTCTTGCTTCCAGGAGTGCAGCCAAAAACGCCGCAACATCTTCAACCGGGTTCTCGCTGAACTCGGCCAATCCAAGAAATCCGAGGAGCGCTTCCGGGAAGAGCGAGACGCATCGCGCCAGATCTCGGTGGACCAGAAGACTGCTCTTTCCACCGCGCAATCCGAGATCGCGCGGCTGAACGGCGAGCTCGGAAAGGCCCAGGCTGCTATGTCCGAGATGAAGACGCGCTTCATCGAGGCGACCAAGAAGCAGAAAGAGACCCTGGACCAATCGGTGGCGCGTGCGGATAACGCCGAGACTGAGCTGGGTCTTCTCCGGTCGCGCTCCGATTCTTGGCTCAACGAACTCACCGTGTTGAACCGGGATCTTAACAGTGAGTTATCCGACATCCCTCTTCTCCTGTTACTTTCTTTATTTGCTGTTGCTTTTCTTATGACTTAGCCGTTTGACAGCTCTTCTTTTTAAAGGAGAGTTTGAGCACTCCCGGGAAGCTGCCGCCAAAGCTGTTGCCGCCTTCCGCGAGAAGCGCGCCGGGAAGGGTCCCATCTCGGATGCCTGGGACATCGAGGATCACCTCGTCGCCCTGAAGGCCCGGATAGTACCCCTCCGGTCTATCAGGACGGATCTGCTCAGCGCTGCGGTCCACGTCCACGGCGCATTGTGGCCAAGTATCCGGGGGAGGCTCTCGCTGCCCGAGCTCTCGAGCGCACTTCGGGGTGCCGGGAGGCGCATCCACGCCTGGAAGCTTTCCGGTGCACGAGCTGGCGCCGACCAGGTCTTGACCCAAGTACTCAGCTGGTACGAGGGTCTCGATCTGGAGGCAATCCTGCGCCTGCGGACGGTCTCTTCGTGGGTCACCGATCCGGAGAAGATCCGGCGCCGACAAGAGGTGGCGCATCGCACCGCTGCGTGGTCAAGCTTCCGTACGTTCATCCCTAGCGTCATCCCTTCCGACTCGGAATCAGATTACGAGGACGACGAAGACGATGCCGTTTCCGGCGATGCGGAAGACGAATCCCCGGAAGGAGATGACGCCGCTTCCGGTGTCGCGCCCGAGAAGGTGGTCTCCCAGGATGCGGCGACTTCGCCAAGACCGGAGGTCCCCGAGACCGAGGTGCTTCCCGAGGCCCCGAGTATCGCTGGCGTCACCGAATCCGAAGTCGCCCCCGTCGCTGCTCCCGCTGCTGCTGCTGCCCCTGCTCCCGAGGTCGTTGCTCCCGAGGTCGCTGCTCCCGAGGTCTCCGTCGAGAAGCCGACTTCCCCTACTGCTTAAAACACTTTAGTAGCAAATTCGTTAAATCCCCGGGATGCCGGGTGCAAGATGTATCGTACACTTATGTTATTTCTGTTTCACTGTGAACTATTTATTCGAACAACTTATGTCAATGTACACAGCTTTTAGTTCCCGAATTGCCTTTCATGTTTACCGTACTTAGGTAATTTCTGCTCTTGTCTACCATTTCGGCGTTCGACAGTCGAGTCACAAAACTCCACATACGGCATACATTACTTAAAACAATCCGAGTTCCTACTAACCGGATTCCCGACATAAAAAACAACTAAGTTAGTGAAAACAAGCATGCCGGATAAGTTCCTGCTCCAAGTCCCCGAGACCATTTTCGTGTTTCCCACCTTCCCTCTCTTTGCTCTTGACTACCATTTCGGCGTTCGTCAGTCGAGTCACAAGATGATTTCACATGACATACATTACTTTGTCCTTGAGAATCGAACTCGGAACTTTCCCGGCATGCGCTCAATACAAAAAATAACTATCCGGCAGTCCCCGGGTTCCTTCCCGGGATGCCGGTAAAGAATAATAAACAAGCTTAACAAAACAGAAGTAATAAGGAGCATAGAACCAGGCAGTCGCCGGGTTTCTCCCGGGGTGCCTTACCTCCATAAATATTGAAAATTGAGATACACATACACTGAGTCCTTTAAGCGAAAAAGGGGCGAAGTAGAGCTACATTCCATGGACGTTTGGTTTCCTCACCGGATTTGTCCATTACACCTTTCCTAGCTTCCTGTGCATCTACAAGGTAATAGGAATCATTGTGCAATGCCCTGCTTATCACAAAAGGTCCCTCCCATGGAGGTGACAGCTTATGCATTCCTGCCGTGCGTTGGATGAGCCTCAACACCAGATCTCCCTCTCGGAATACCCTCGGGTGTACTTTCCGGCTATGATAGCGAAGGAGGTTTTGCTGATAAATTGCAGACCGAGATAGTGCCAATCCTCTGGCCTCTTCGAGTAGGTCAACATCATCTTCTCGGGCCTCCTTTGCCTCAGTTTCGGTGAACATTGTTACTCTCGGAGAATCATACTGTATGTCGGTTGGGAGTACTGCCTCAGCTCCATATACCATGAAGAATGGGGTGTACCCGGTAGATCTATTCGGTGTAGTCCGGAGACCCCATAATACTGCCGGTAATTCCTCTATCCAGCATCCCGGAGTTCTCAATAGTGGTTCGATCAAGCGAGCTTTGATGCCCGCTAAGACTAAGGCATTTGCTCTTTCGACTTGCCCATTTGCGTCCGGGTGTGCGACTGATGCTACATCCAGCCGGATTCCCTTTTCAGCACAAAATCGAGCGAATTCCCCCACAGCAAAGTTTGTTCCATTATCTGTGATAATGCTGTGTGGGTATCCGTATCTCAAGATGATGTCTTTCAGGAATTGCACAGCGGTGTGTCCATCGCACTTCCGGATTGGCTTGACCTCTATCCACTTTGTGAATTTGTCCACCATGACAAGTATATGTGTCATATTGCCCCTTGCCGGCTTGAATTGCCCGACCATGTCCAAACACCATACTGCGAATGGCCAAGTGATGGGGATTGTTTTCAGTGCTGACGCCGGCATGTGTATCCGGTGAGCAAATCTCTGACATCCCCCACACTTCCGGACAATATCTTCTGCTTGCTGCAATGCAGTGGGCCAGTAGAACCCATGCCGGAACGCCTTTGCCACCAGGGCCCGGGATGATGCATGATGTCCGCACTCCCCTTGATGTATTTCCACCAGCATCTCTTGTCCTTCTACTGGTTCCACACATCTCTGGAGTACTTCGGTGACACTTCTCTTGTAGAGCTCTTGATTGATGACAGTGTATGCTTTTGCTCTCCGCAGTATTTGCCGGGCTTCCACTTCATTCCCCGGGAGAGTCCCCTCCAAGATGTAAGCCATAATGGGCTTTGCCCATCCCGGGACTGGTCTAACCGGCAACACGGGAGTGTCTATGTCCATTGGTTCTGCCGACATCACCTCTATCATCATCTTTCTTTGCCTCTCCGAGCACTGGGACGCAGTCCCCGGGTTCGATGTTATGCTCCCGACATCTACTTCCATGGGTACGGCATCTGAACCAGGCTCCTTGGGGATGAAGATAGATTCTGACTCGGATGATGGTTGAATAGATGGCTTCCTCAGATGCTCTAGGGCTATCCCGGGTGGGATGGCATCCCGGGATGATCCTAGCTTGGACAAGACATCCGCTGCTTCGTTTTCTCCTCTGGGCACATGTTTGAACTCGCACCCGTCAAAAAATCCGGAAATTTTCTGCACATGAAACCTGTACAAGGCCATGTTTGCATCAAGGGCATCCCAATTCCCCGACACCTGTTGTACTACGAGATCCGAGTCACCAAAGCACTCTATCCGGCGGATGCCGATTTCCTTGGCGACGTTGAGTCCATGAACCAAGGCCTCATATTCTGCGACATTGTTGGATGCCCGAAAATGAATCTGCAGCACATACTTCAGTACGTCTTGCTTTGGGGAAGTGAGGACCACTCCGGCACCCAACCCGATCTTAGCCTTAGAGCCGTCGAAATGCATCCTCCAGAAATTGTAATCCGGTATCGGAGGTTCATACTGCATCTCGGCCCAGTCTACCAAAAAGTCCGGCAGCGCCTGCGACTTGATGGCATCTCGTCTCTCGTATGCCGGAGCATACGGAGATAACTGGATGGCCCATTTGGCTACCCGGCCGCTAGCGTCCTTGCAACCGATGATCTCGGCGAGAGGAGCTTCGCACACCACTGTGACCGGATGTTCCTGAAAGTAGTGCTTGAGCTTGGTCACTGCCATGTATACTCCATATGCCATCTTCTGGTAGTGCGGGTAGTTCTGCTTTGATTCCGAGATCACCTCACTGAGGTAATACACCGGCCTCTGTATCAGCTTACCCCCCTCTTCCCTTTCTACTACCATCGCCACACTGACTACCCGGTTGGTTGCGGCAATATACAGCAACATAGGTTCCTTGGGTAATGGGGATGCCAACACAGGTGCTGTTGAGAGCATTCTCTTCAGATCATTGAACGCCGCATCAGCCTGCGGGTCCAAACGAATGTTTTGCTCTTCTTCATCAGTTGATACAGAGGCAAGGCCTTCTCCCCAAGTCGGCTCACAAACCGACTTATGGATGCCAGACACCCGGTAAACTTCTGCACATCCTTGAGACGCACTGGCAACTTCATGCTCTCAATAGCACGAATTTTACCCGGGTTGACCTCAATTCCTCGGCTGGAGATGAGGAAACCGAGTAACTTCCCTGCTGGCACACCAAATGTACACTTATCCGGGTTCAACCTCATCCGGAATCTTCTCAGGTTCTTAAACGTTTCTCTCAGATCATCTATTAACGAGGCTTTTTCTTTAGTTTTTATGACTATGTCATCGACATAGACCTCGGCATTCCGGCCTATCTGGTCATGCAAGCATTTCTGCATGCATCTCTGGTATGTAGCACCAGCATTTCTTAACCCGAAAGTCATAACACGATAGCAATAAGCCCCATAAGGGGTAATGAAAGCAGTTTTTAATTGATCATCCGGATTCAAAGGTATCTGGTGAAAACCAGAGTAAGCATCTAGGAAAGTTAAAAGCTCGCTTCCGGCAGTGGAATCTATCACTTGATCTATCCGGGGTAGCGGAAAGGGGTCTTTCGGGCATGCCTTGTTGAGGTTGGTGAAGTCGATGCACATGCGCCACACTTTAAGCAGGAGGGGATCGTCTTTCTTCTTCTCCACCAGGACCGGATTTGAAATCCAATCCGGGTGCAGCACCTCCATGATGAATCTGGCGGCCAGCAGTATAGCCAGATGCTCCATGACAGCAGCTCTTCTCTCATCCGAGAGGCGCCTAGTTGGTTGCTTCACCGGCTTCGCATCCGGTCGAACAAATAGAGAGTGCTCAGCCAACTCCCTCGGGACGCCTTGCAGATCGTCACTCGACCACGCAAAGGCATCCCGATTCTCACGGAGGAAGTCGACGAGCTCGCCTTCCTATTTGCTGTCCAGGTTGCTGCCAATGATGACTTGGCGCTCCAGGTTGCTGGGGTCCACGCACACCTTCTTGGTCTCCTTGGGGGGCTGAAATGACGCCCCCTGCTCCGGGTTCACCATCCCGGGCATTCCGAGTTGGGAGGTCTTGGCCATCGCCACCACCTGCTGGATCCTCTTCTTCTCCTCCGCGATCACCAGAGATTCTGCCAAGCACGATCCCGCCGAGGCACATTCCATGGAGCGCTTGTGGTCTCCCGAGATGGTGATTACACCGTTAGGTCCCGGCATCTTCATCTTGAGGTAGCCCACATGAGTTGAGATCATGAATTTGGCAAGGGCCGGTCTGCCGATCAGTGCATGATACGGGCTCTCGAGGTCCACGACCTCGAACTCCAAGCTCTCGGTTCGGCAGTTTTCCCGGGTTCCGAATAGCACCTCAACCCAGATCTTTCCCATGGGCGAGCAAGAGATTCCGGGCACAATGCCATGGAAGGTTGTCTCGGTGGGCAGCAGGGTGTTCATGGATACTCCCAACTTCAGCATCGTGTCCTTGTACATGATGTTAATGGCACTGCCATTGTCAATTAGAACCCGGCTGAAACGGACGTTGAGGTTGGGTCCGACAAAAGTTGGGTCTACCACCAAGGCGTATGCTCCCGGCTTGGGCATAACCCGGGGGTGATCCTTCCGACTCCAGGTAATCTCCATCTCGGACCAGTGCAAGAATTTGGGCACTGCCGGGATCACAGCATTCACCTCCAGGGCACGCTGCCGCACACTTTTCCGGTCAGTGGGCTCGGTCACAAAGATCACGTAGCTCTGGTGTGCCTCCCGGTAGTTGCTCTGCTGGTGTCCGGCTTGGTTACCGTTCTCATTCCGGGTATGCACTACATTCACTGGGCGAGGTGGGGGTCCTCTCGGAGGACGGGGAAGTCGCACAGCGTTGGCCCCCGATGTCGGAGGAGGGGGTCTCGGGATATTGGGCCGAGATGCCGGAGCATTCTGCCGAACAGCTCCCGAGCTGCCCTCCTGCAACGTACGCTGATACCAGCTGCACTGCCGAGTAGAATGGTTTGCGGGCTTGTTGGCCTCCAGAGTGTGGTAGCAGCATGGCTTGTTCAGCATTTCCTCATACGTCAAGGGCTTCTTCTGCTCTACCCAAGTCTTTTGCACCTCCTGACTCTGACCCCAAGCCGGGCCACTTGTCTTTTGACGCTGGCTGTTGCCGGTATCCTCCTGCTCCCGGGTTACTGCTGCGACATGCTGCGCGGCATGGTGGTATTCGGGCTGATTCCTCTTGTGGCCGAATTCCTGGCGATCATGGCTCCTGCTCGGTCCCGAACGCTGAGGTCCCGCATTCCTCCTG
Organism: Poa annua; assembly: GCA_026929855.1. Lineage (NCBI taxonomy): Eukaryota > Viridiplantae > Streptophyta > Magnoliopsida > Poales > Poaceae > Poa > Poa annua. Next base: position 90,385,422 of record CM049430.1, read on the forward strand.
TTGGAGTCTCCGACATCCACCAGGGGTTGCAAGGGATCTCCAAGCGTATAGGTGTCGGCGATGCGCATGGTTTCTGCCAAGGTTGTTGGCATCTTTCTCTGCAATTTCTGCCACAACATAGAGCCATGTCGGCATCCTTGCGCGAACCAGGAGATGGCCAGCGCCTCCACCACTCCTTCGCAAGAGTTGCGAATATTGCTCCACCGGGTAAGGTACTCCCGGTCAGTCTCATTGCTCCTTTGCCTACAGATGGCGAGCTGTTGAGGCCTGTTGGGCCTCTTGTACGTGCTGGTAAAATTACTGATGAATGCCTCTTCAAAATCTAACCAGCAGTCTATACTGCCAGTTCTCAGATTGTTCAACCAGATTCGGGCTGCTCCTTCCAACATCTGCGGTACATAACGTACCGCCCACCGTCTGTTTCCACCGGCTATGCTTACTGCAGTTACATAGTCGGTCCGCCAATCCTCCGGCTTCTTGCTACCATCATAGGTCTTGGCACCTCGGTTGAGCTGAAAGTTCCGAACAGGAGGCTCTCGCATGATCCGAGGTCCAAAGCAGGCAGGTCCCGGAGGTCCTTGCTCCTCCACCAACTCGGACTGGTGAATCCGGTCGAGCCGGAATCTGGCGTCTGCCGGGTTCAACTGCCTGGTTCCTATCCGAGACCCCAAAGGGTTCTCGTCCTGTTGATATCCGAGCTGCTGCAACCTCGAGTTGCCATCATTGAGCCTGTCCTGTGCAGGGACCAGGGCCTGCTGGTGAATGGAGACGACCTCCCTCTGCGGGTTTCCCTGAACGCGCGGAGGATTCCGGGGTGGATTACCACGGCTAGCCGGGTTATTATTTCCTACACCCAGGTTACCATCCCCACGGGTACTTCCCGCCTGTCCCGAGTTGCGCTGTCCGGCCTGCCCGGCTTGCTGGATACCGGCGAAAGCTGGGTCATACGTCTGTAGCTGTTTGTTCTTCCCGGAACCTCGGCTCCGGCTCCGGCTCTTGCTCTTGCTCTTGCTTCTGCTTGGATGCGGGGAAGAGGCCTCCCCATCTGACCTCTGGTTGTCGGGTCTGGCCGAGTACACCTGGGATCCTGCCCCGGGGTGCTTCTTCCTGAAGGCCAGATTCTGACGATTGGCCTCTATCACCAACTCGTTCACCCTTTCCTGCTGCTTGCGCAGGGCTTCACCGGATAGCCCCACCAACTCGGCCATGGCGGCTTCGGCGGCCCTAAGGGTTTTCGCTGGTGAGCTGTACACCGGCTTTCCCGCAGAAACCCGACTTCCTGTGTTACTGGTGGTGGCTCCACCAGCCAGCTCCTCATTCACCATTCTTCCTTTCTTGCGCAGATCTGCAATGCGCTTCTCCCGGGAGTCGATCTTAGGGAATCCGTGTGCTGCATTGTACTCCCGGAGGCTAGCGATGAGCTCGCGGCGGATCTCGGCGATCTCCTGCGCCTCAGCGAGTAGCAACTTCCGCTGCTCCTCTAACTCAGCCGACGTGGCCTGCGCATCTGCTCCGGTAGTTACCGGTACAGCCAACTTTGCCACGAGTCCCGAGAGGGGATCCGGACGACGTCGCGGATGGGATGACTGCGGATCTCCATCCCGGGCCGCAGGCCTCTCCTGCGGGGGTTTGGCTAAACGGGGGTGGCCGTCAGTATCGCCATCAGCATCTTGATATTCCTCCTCGGTTGCCGTGACTATCATCACTGCGACAGAACTCGGGGGGCGACCGGCACGCAGACCCCGAGCTGCGCAGAGCATGGGAGGATCCTCAGCTTCCAGGACTACGTCCGGATAGCTACGGACAACCTCGGTGGCCACGTAGGTGGTGAAACCACCGAAATCGATGAGACACCCGTTTACCGGGAACGGTCTGTTCCGGAAACATCCTGCATTGTCGCAGATGAAGTCCATCTCTCCCAGTCTTACGACTAGGCCAGAGAGAACCCGAACGTCGAAATGAACGGGGGAGCCCGTCCGGATGTGTACACCAGCCAACGCCTCTGTCAGCCCCACGGTGGGCGCCAACTGTCGTGGTGGTGTCACGGCAGATGCCACGGGGTGGCTAATTTGTGGGGCCGATGGACGTTGGTGGATCCGGGGAGGGATAGCGAGCTGAAGAGCTCACACGGGGAGGATCCCGGTAAAACCGAGATCTCCCAAGAACTAGGAACTAGAACAAAGCGCAAAGGGGAAGATCTAACAAATACAAAGAAATGCACGAAGGCACACAACACACAGACGATATACCCAGGTTCAGGGCCCTCGTGAGGAGGTAACACCCCTACTCCTGCCTTTCCTCTCTATATATTGGTGATATAAGGACTACAACTTGCTGCAAGATCAGCCGAAGGATGAAGTACGAAGAACTAGATGAACTCAAGGTGAAGAGGAATAACTGCTCTAAGAGTGAATGTGACTATAGCTTTGGCTCTGAAGTTGACCTCTCCCTCTCAGTAGCAGTTATGGCGCCTTTTATAGAGGTCCGGCCAGGAGGGCCGGAAACCCTAATTTGGCTTGGCCCCACCAGACAGGCCTAGCCGGGATGTCGTCACCGGCTAGTGCGACCGAGTCGCCGGACTATCCGGTGTAGACTCCTCGTCATCATCTCGTTAAGGGCGACAGGCGCCGTCCTGCATCATCATTGTCCCCTTGTTAGAGACAAGACATGTCTCTGCCCATCCCGGATAGCCTTTTCCGGATTGCCGGGCTAGGCAGGTCAGGTCTTGTCGTACCACGCTCGTACCGGCTGACGCGCTCCCGTGTCAGGCGGGAGGTGACCATGCTCCCGTGTCAGGCGGGAGGTGACCATGCTTCCGTGTCAGGCGGAACGGTACTTCCCCCCGCGATAGACGGAAAAGCCTGCTACGGACCGTTGACGGCCCACCGGAGACCCTTGCTCCGGATACCTCCTTGCCTTCCACTGAACCTCTTCTGCACAGGATCAACATCGAGAGTCGGTCCGGTTAGTACTTACCCGGAATACCTATCCGGTAAAGCCGAGTACACCACCACCCGGAAGTCTCCCCGGAGTCCTAGGTCCGGGATCCTTCCCGGAGATGTCCGAGCTCGCCTCAGGATGAGTATCTCTAGGCCTAGCCTCCCGAAGATGTCTTAACCTATCGGCAAAGACATCTTCGAGAAGCTAGTTCTTAGAGGAACCACCCGCTCATGGTTGTGCTGCAACTGAGGACTGGGGGTGTCTATTTATAGTTACCAGGGCTGACCCTTGCGGTTGCCAGGAGACACTCTGCCCTCTTCCAGTACTTAAAGGTCAGGTTGCCCTTTCGGCACACCAGGAGGTGTCCCTTGCTGTCACCAAAGGTCAAGCACTGTTAACATTTACTAGATTATACCGGGATCTGCCCCTACCCGGGGGGTAGCCCCCCGACATTTTGAGTTATAGTATTTTAGAAAATAACTATCCGAACATCCCTCCTGGTCGTTTAAGCGATTACACGATCCCCATCCATTGCACAACCCCTCATCGTCAGAGCCGGCAACACAACATCAAGGGTAGACAATTGTCAATCACAACAACTCTGTGACTCATGCTCGACCTTTCGGCCTCCGTGTTCCGAGGCCATATCTGCATATGCTAGGCTCGCCACTATAACCTCCACGCTGACGCTTGTGCAACATGGCTTACACCCACCGTATGCGAACGACGATATGTCTGACACCCGATCGTCACGGCCTGCCTCATAACGTAGAACTTTCTTGGTGGTTCGCGTTGGAGGAAGAACACTAGTGGTATTTTCGAAAGGATCATCTTATATAATAATGCAGCATAACTAATATATACTAATATATATAATCACACAATATAAGATGCACACAAAACATCCAATGTAATGCGACATGATATGGTTCATGCGCCATGGTCTTCTTGGCGCCCGCAGTTCATAAACAATTTAATAAACCAACCTTGACCATATACAAATAGCCCCTGCAAATAAAGTTAGACACGTCTACTTTATCATTTGCATATTTTACGTGGCTTGGGGCTGTCGTAAATAGAACCGCTTCATACCTACGAACCTTATGACCACAACAACGATCCAATAATTGCTTGTTTAAGCATCCCTTTTGGGCCCTCCATTGAAAATGCAAAGCCAACTAAAGAGAGAGAGAAACTGACACCCGCCAGCCACATATACGGTGCAAGCCGTATGTCAGTAGTGGAACCAGTTTCGCGTAAGCGTACGCGTAAAGTCGGTCCGGGCCGCTTCATCAACTCGATGCCGCTGGAATCACAAGTGCACGCTAGAGGGTAGCAAATAACAGGAACGGTGCCCCCGTGCAGAACACGGGTTCTAACACCGTACAGCTATATCTATGATAGATCGACTCTGATACCACTGAAGGGGATCGTGTGCAGAAAACAAGAAAAATTCTAGCAACGATAACCTCGTAGACCGAATAGCGGGGATTACGCTCCCGCATAAGCGTTGACGACGAAGACGACGTAGCCAACCTCAAGATCGCGAAGAACTCGGCGCGACGAAGACGACGAAGATGACCTCGAGGTCGGGTGGAGGAACTAGGCCTCCGAGTACCGTTAGCGCAGCACCTCGCAGGGCGTTACACACATACGATGGAGACGACGGCCTCCGAAGCTCCAGTCCAGGACGAGCAGCGGAAGACTTGGACCGGAACACCAGCAGCGCGGCAGCGGGCTATGGTGGAAGAGATCCCCCTCTCAACTCGGCGCAACTCCAACAAAGGGAATCACGAGATCGAGAGAGAATTTGGGAATTAATTGGTGAATTAAAAGGCCAGGGGTGCCCCTTCTTATATAGGCTCCCGGGGGGAGCCAACCTGCCTAGCCAGGCAATGTGGGACTATCCCACAACCTTGGTGCGGCTAGGGAGGGTGCGCCGACCCCCTAGTGGGCCTCTTGGCCCACTTGGGTTGGCCCCCCAAGTCCCCCACCGAATTCCCCGAGGGAATTTTCCCCTCTTGGGCCTTCTTTCGACCAGAAGGCCCATTTAGTGAAATCCGCCTAAATAAATTCGAAAATAAATATATAAAATCATATTTAGACATTAATTACACTAATTAATATCAAACATATTATATATAATTTATTCTAGCTCCACAAACTCTTTCGTCGCTGCCCGATCTCCATCGGACCATTCCCGGGACGTTCTCGGTGATCTCTTTCCTTTCCGGTTGTCTTGTCGAAACCCCTTAAGTGTGTTACCCTAGCGGTTTGATATAATAACATACATGATCGAGACTCCTCTCCGATCAATGACTAACTCGTAGGCCTTGACCCCATGAATTAATCCCTGTGATATAACGAATGACTTTCATCTTTCAAATCTGGACGTCTAGTCTTAAACCCTTTGTCATGGCGATACTTAGCGTGTCCGAGCATCATTCTCAGATATCTCTATACCTAGCATGTTCTCGTTACCGACATCCCTATCTTCTACTCGTCTATGATATTATGTCAGCTGGTGACCTAGTCACATGTTTGCAAACTGTTTTGTCATAATCTCACCGAGTGGGCCCTAGAGTATCTATCCGGCTATGCGGACTGACAAATCCCGCTGTTGACCCCTCGTCTCAACTACCCCCTTCCGATACCAAAAAGTATCACTGTTATTGTCACACTAAATAAGATATGACGTTTGGTGCAACCAAAGTATCTTCCAGGAATAACAATAAGAGTTGGTCTCACGGTCTTAAGGCGTAATGACTATGTCCTATAAATACTGGGTATTTTCGTCACATCGTTACACCTAACGATATGACTTCCATTGCCGACCAACGCCATGCCCTATGATCGGAAAACCTCGATCATCAATCGCGCAATAAAAATAGTATTAGTAGAGGCTCTTAGGGACCTGGTTGTTTTATCTACCACACATGTATTAATGTTTTCGCTTAATACAGTTATAGCATGGTATAAAACATATAATGAACGATTGGGATATTGCAAATAAACTATGTTTATTAGGTGCCTCTAGGGCATATTTCCTTCAAAGGAAACCATGTTTCTTGATGGTATCATAAAGAAAGAGTTATAATTAGTACAATAATGGTTTGGTGATCCTGAGGATGCTAAACATGTATGCAAACTTCAGTTGTCCATTCATGGACTGAAGCAAGCATATCGGAGCTGGAATCTTCACTTTGATGATGTGATCAAAGGATTTTGGAGTTGTCCAAAAATAGTTGAAGAAACTTGCATTTGCAAATAAGTGAGTGGGAGCTAAGTAGATTTTCTTGATCTTATATGCGGAAGGCATATTTGAGTGGGAGCTAGGTGTCATTCATGATTTTATATGTAACGACATATTGAGAATGATACAGATCCTCTAGTAGAGTATAAAGGATTATTTAAGTGATTAAATTTTCTATGAAATGAAGTTAGGAGTATAAGGCATCCGATCTGTAATTGTATAGATAAAAAGGGGCTTAATAACATTAGGTCGGAATATTTTCCTAAGTTAAGATTTTGAAGTGTTTGAGAATTGAACAAACGAAGAAAAATGTTCTTGCTTGTATGACTAGGTAAAGTATTAAGTTTATCTTGGCATTTTTAGTGATAGCAAATGATGTTTGACATTCTCTATGTATCAGACATAGATTCTATCAGACTGAAAGCTCGACTTGGTGTGACCCAAGTTCTTGGTTGAAGACAGGGTTCTAGAGTGATCCTTGTGTGGATCAATGAACAAACATTAAGTATATTCTTAAGTGTCTGTGAGAACTGAAGATATGTTTTCTGGTAAGGGTAAGAGTGAGAAAGACAACTTGCCGTAAAATGGTTACGATGATGCAAGTTGTGACACTGACCCATACGACTAGAAATCTCATATAGGTGATGTCCTTTGTTTTGAAGAAAGACATGGTTAGTTTGCGAAGTCGCATATGAATGCACTGTCACATAATCTACATATGTATAGAAATATATGACAACTTCAAAAGTAGCAAGTGTGATTGGACTGAACAGTTTTCGAGCATAGGTTCGAGTTTCACTCCATCCACTAGGATATATTTCACCGTCGTCGTAAGATACAGGATGATGTCAAACTAGGTGACATAGAAGTGTTGCAAAGCACACATAGGTCTCAATGTGTGAGATCTATTGATTGTATTCCTCTTCCACGAGATGAGCATGCACCAAGATGCTATGGGTGTTGAGCTTTTACCAAGTTGTAAACTAGATTAAGTGTGACTCTAGTGCAAGTGGGAGAATGAAGGGAATATGCCCTAGAGGCACTTAATAAATATAGGTTCTTCCCAATTGTTCATTATATGGTTTTCAAGGGGATCGGGTGCAGAAAACAAAAAAATTCCTAGCAACGATATCCTTAAACTACCCAAGATCTACACTATGCAGATATAGAAGTATGGCGGAGATCGGACTACATACCCTCGTAGACCGAATAGCGGAGATTACGCTCCCGCACAAGCGTTGACGACGAAGACGACGTAGCCGACCTCTAGGTCGCGGATAACCCGGCGCGACGAAGATGACCCCGAGGTCGGGTGGAGGAAGTAGGCCTCCGAGTACCGCTAGCGCAGCACCTCGCAGGGCGCTACACACATACGGTGGAGACGACGGCCTCCGAAGCTCCAGTCCAGGACGAGCAGCGGAAGACTTGGACCGGAACACCAGCAGCGCGGCAGCGGGCTATGGTGGAAGAGATTCCCCTCTCAACTCGGCGCAACTCCGACAAAGGGAATCATAAGATCGAGAGAGAATTGGGGAATTAATTGGTGAATTAAAAAGCCAGGGGTGCCCCTTCTTATATAGGCTCCCGGGGGGAGCCAACCTTGCCAACCAGGCAATGTGGGACTAACCCCACATGCCTGGTGCGGCTCAAGAAGGTGCGCCGGCCCTAGGTGGGCCCCATTTGGCCCACCTAGGCCGGCCAAGGCTCCCCACCGAATTCCCTTGAGGGTTCCCCCCCCCCATGGGCCTTCTTTCGACCAGAAGGCCCATTTAGGGAAATCAGCCTAAATAAATTCGAAAATAAATATATAAAATCATATTTAAATATTAATTACACTAATTAATATCAAACATATTATACATAATTTATTCTAGCTCCGAAAACTATTTTGTCGCTGCCCGATCTCCATCGGAACATTCTCGGGACATTCCCGGTGATCTCTTTCCTTTCCGGTTGTCTTGTCGAAACCCCTTAAGTGTGTTACCCTAGCGGTTCGATATAATAACAGACATGATCGATACTCTTCACCGATCAATTACTAACTCGTAGGCCTGGACCCCATGAATTAATCCTTGTGATATAACGAATGACTTTAATCTATTGAACCTTGACGTCTAGTCTTAAACCCTTTGTCATGTCGATACTTACCGCGTCCGAGCATCATTCTCAGATATCTCCATACCTAGCATGATCTCGTTATCGACATCGCTATTTTCTACTCGTCTATGATATTATGTCAGCTGGTGACCGAGTCACATCTTTGCAAACTCATTTGACATAATCTCACCGAGTGGGCCCTAGAGTATCTATCTGGCTATGCGGACTGACAAATCCCGTTGTTGACCCCTCGTCTCAACTACCCCCTTCCGATACCCAAAAGTATCACCGTTATTTTCATACTAAATAAGATACGACGTTTGGTGCAATCAAAGTATCTTCTAGAAATAACAATAAGAGTAGGTCTCACGGTTTTAAGGCGTAATGAGGTCCTATAAATACTGGGTATGTCCATCACATCGTTCTCCAACGATATGACTTCCATTGCCGACCGGCGCCATGCCCTATGATCGGGAAACCTCGATCATCAATCGCGCAACGAAACAAGTCTTAGTAGAGGCTACAAGGGACATGGTTGTTTATCTACCACACCTGTATTAATGTTTCCGCTTAATACAGTTATAGCATGGTATAAAACATATAATGAACAATTGGGATATTGCCAATAAACTATGTTTATTTAGTGCATGTAGGGAATATTTCCTTCAGTCTCCCACTTGCACTAGAGTAACACTTAATCTAGTTTACAACTTGGTAAAAGCTCAACACCCATAGCATCTTGGTGCCTGCTCAACTCATGGAAGAGGAATACAGTCAATAGATCTCACACATTGAGACCTATATGTGCTTTGCAACACTTGTATGTCAGCTAGTTTGACATTATCCCGTATCTTACGATGACGGTGAAATATATCCCAGTGGATGGAGTGAGACTCGAACATTCGCGTAGCATGGGCCTTAAAAGTCTAAGAGATCTATTAAGGGGACCACCTACGCTTCGGAAACTGTTCAGTCCAATCACACTTGGTACTTCTGAAGTCGCGATATATTTCTATACCTATGTAGATTTTGCGACAGTGCATTCATATGCGACTTCGCAAACTAACCATGTCTATCTTCAAAATAAAGGACATCTCCTTTATGAGATTTCTAGTCGTATGGGTCAGTGTCATAACTTGCATCATCGGAACCGCTTTACGGTAAGTTGTCTTTCCACTCTTACCCTTTACTAGAAAACATATCTTCAGTTCTCATAGACACAGAAAAATATACTTAACGTTTGTTCATTGATCCACACAAGGATCACTCTAGAACCTGTTCTTCAACCAAGAACTCGGGTCACACCAAGTCGAGCTTTCAGTCTGATAGTATCTGTGTCTGATACATAGATAATGTCGAACATCATTTGCTATTACTGAAAATGCCAAGATAAACTTAATATTTTACCTAGTCATACAAGCAAGAACCTCTTTCTTCGCTTGTTCTATTCTGAAACACTTCAGAATCTTACGTTAGGAAATATTCCAATCTAATGTTATTAAGCCCCTTCTGATCTATACAATTATAAATCGGATGCCTAATACTCCTAACTTCATTTCATAGAAAATTTAATCACTTCAATAATCCTTTACACTCTACTAGAGGATCTGTGTCATTCAAATGTTGTTACATACAAAATCACGAATGACACCTAGCTCCCACTCAAATATGCCTTCCGCATATAATATCAAGAAAAGCTACTTTGCTCCCACTCACTTCTTTGCAAATGCAGTTTTCTTCAACTATTTTGGACAACTCCAAAATCCTTTGATCACATTATCAAAGTGAAGATTCCAGCTCCGATATGCTTGCTTCAGCCCATGAATGGACAACTGAAGTTCCCATACATGTTTAGCATCCTCAGGATCACCAACTCTTTCTTAATGACACTATTAAGAAACATGGTTTCCTTATCCATCTATCAATTTCTCATTCGAAATTATAGTGATTGCTAAACGACCCAGAATAGATTTAGGCTTCGCCACTTGAGACAAACTCTCATGTGGTCAACTTTTGAATCTGTCGGAACTGTTTCACGACAAATCGATCCTTCTCAATGTCTATTCTCTCATAAAATTCCATGTTCTATTAACATCCTAGATGCCATCAAGAAGATCTCCCAAGTCATTACCTGGTAATCGTACATGGATTTTATTTTGGATCATAAATGACTCATAGCCATTTCTCGGACTTAGTTCCACCATCTCTTCTTCGTAGTTCGTAGGTATATCATATTCCATTAATATGACCTTCATAACAAGATTTTCGTAACACACAGTGTGGAACACAACCTCGTATGCCTACACTCTTAGTATGAGCTCAGAACATCATGATCTTGAATCATGAGCTTTTTCAAGCTGTGGAGCCTGACACCGAAAACACTTTCGGTTGCGCCACTCTGATGTCTGGAGAGGAAGTTCACCAACTTCGTCTTGCTCTACTTTCTTTCTCACTTATACCCTTGGACAAGAAACTATTTCTTTCGAAAGGTATATCCCGACAACGATTTTGCCTATGTCGTGAGACATGTACCCAACCAACTCTTTAGGTACGGTACACTACAAAGATTAATCCATTTTAGGTTTGATCACATCGAAACACTAAATTGCTGAAACGACAATCCAAGCTAAAAGCCATGCCATTACTCATATGGTATTGTCTCCATGGATTTAAATGGTTTCCTTATTACCTAACGTGAATGTTACGTTTCTACCATATGACTCTAATGATCACAATAATTCGGTAAGAGATTTATTTACCACACACTATCCGATAGGGTGCAATTACGGCGTCCTAACATACCATAACACTATGGTGTTCCATGCGACGTAATTTGTGGAACTCTTCTCACAAGTCTTTCAATGATGTGCCAACATTATAACTCAAATCTTCATTTCCTCGATCTGTATCGCGGGAATTTGGTTTTCTTGTTAAGTTTATTTCCTACTTTATACTGAACTTGTTTGATCGAATCAAAATTTCTAGGCCAACATTCCCCAAGTGGATATCCATATATCTACTCGTATGTTCATGAAGTTTATGAAATAAAGACTTCCACTACACGTTTAAGTACTTCATTGATTCACATACACTCATATGCACGATTCTCAACAAGCTATACTCAAAACGTTAAGTGAAGTTCACGAAATAAAGGTCTGCACTACCCGTCAATTACTTCATTGAACCACATACATCTTTATGTATGACTATCAATAAGTTATACGCCCGTTTTTCGAAAACGGTGTCATAGTTATGTTGCAAGTGTGAAAAGATCAAATCTAAGGACTTGTAGATCCATCCAGTATGGAGCTAATGCATTGACTATAATATTGGCATGAATTAATCGGTAGTGCCACACATATGTGGTGTCTTTATTAAGGTTGTATCCTTTGGCATTAATATTATGAATGTGGAAGCTTCTACCATCTAAATTCAAATCGGCATATGATCATTACTTCATATGTATAGGACAACGAATTTGTCACTAACATATATGAACAAGTGTCTCGCTGTAGGAGACACACTTATAACGATCATACTAACAGACGATCATAAAGAATTTATCCAAATGGTAGATCTAGAGGGAGAGTGTCTATAGCCAGCACAACAACTTGTCTGCCATTATCAACACGCAATGTCGCCTCATCCTTTCAAGCTACTCAAGCAGTAAACCTGGTTTTCATAAAACATGACTAGTTCAAAACTTAGTCACTACTGCGAGTACTTGCTTAGCTAAAACATTCATAACATGTATATCATATATACACCATCATCATTGATGACTTCCGGCGATCTGTTTCATCTTCTTGATACTTTCAACGTAATCAAGAACCATGAAGGTGAACGATTCCCCTTGAATGACATAGTCTATGACAGAGGATTTGCACTTGGCAACGACGTCGGTCATCCAGTGATCGAGCTGAGTGAGGCGTCTCAATGTTCATCAAGTATGAACATATGTCATCAAGTATGAATTCCAAGTGCCCCTTCAATGTGAGTATTCTCTTCCACCTTTGTTCATAAGACAATCAGTCAACGTACTGATAAACTTCATCAACCCAACTTTAGGAGTTCCCCGAGTTTAGCGACCATCTCATATGTTCGCGATCTAATAACTCGTACCCACCATTGGTTCTCTATGGCAAGGATCATTGCATACACTGGACTACGATGATATCATCCGCACAAAACCTGATAATCCAAATTATCATTTGTTAGCGGAATCTCCGGGTTTATCTCCTAGCGGGTATTGTATTACAAAGAGCTAACAATTTAAACAAGGAGTATCCTCAAGCTAAAGTATAAAACTATGAAGTTTGGACCCAACCTTTTAAGTTTCTCAATCGCAGGAATAAGACTAATTTGAAAACATGCTATCACAATGGTTAATATTTACAAAGGTTTTGCAAAACAGACTTTGTTTATTATATTTTGAGTTATAGTATTTTAGAAAATAACTATCCGAACATCCCTCCTGGTCGTTTAAGCGATTACACGACCCCCATCCATTGCACCACCCCTCATCGTCAGAACCGGCGACACAACTTCAAGAGTAGACAATTGTCAATCACAACAACTCTGTGACTCATGCTCGACCTTTCGGCCTCCGTGTTCCAAGGCCATATCTGCATATGCTAGGCTCGCCACTGCAACCTCCACGCTGACGCTTGTGCAACATGGCTTACACCCACCTTATGCGAACGACGATATGTCTGACACCCGATCGTCACTGCCTGCCTCATAACGTAGAACTTTCTTGGTGGTGCTCGTTGGAGGAAGAACACTAGTGGTATTTTTGAAGGGATCATCTTATATAATTACCGCCGCGTAACTAATATATACTAATATATATAATCACACAATATAAGATGCACAAAAAACATCAAATGTAATGCGACGTGATATGGTCCATGCGCCATGATCTTCTTGGCGCCTGCAGTTCATAAACAATTCAATAAACCTACCTTGACCATATCACATAGCCCCTGTAAAATAAAGTTACACGCTTCTACTTTATCTTTTGCATATTTTACGTGGCTTGGGGTTGTCGTAAATAGAACCGCTTCATACCTACGAACCTTATGACCATAACAACGATTCAATAATTGCATATTTAAGCATCCCTTTCGGGCCCTCCATTGAAAATGGAAGACCAACTAAAGAGAGAGAAACAGGAACCCGCCAGCCACAGAAACGGTACAAGCCGTATGTCAGTAGTGGAACCAGTCTCGCGTAAACATACGCGTAAAGTCGGTCCGGGCCGCTTCATAAACTCGATGCCGCTGGAATCACAAGTGCACGCTAGAGGGTAACAAATAACAGGAACGGTGCCCCCGTGTAGAACATGGGTTCTAACAGCGTACAACTTTATCTACGATAGATCGGCTCTGATACCACTGAAGGGGGTCGGGTGTAGAAAACAAAAAAAAATCCTAGCAACGATATCCTTAAACTAGCCAAGATCTACACTATGCAGATATAGAAGTACGGCGGAGATCGGAATACGTACCCTCGTAGACCGAATAGCGGGGATTACGCTCCCGCACAAGCGTTGACGATGAAGACGACGTAGCCGACCTCTAGGTCGCGGAGAACTCGGCGCGACGGAGACGACGAAGATGACCCCGAGTTCTGGTGGAGGAAGTAGGCCTCCGAGCACCGCTAGCGCAGCACCTCGCAGGGCGTTACACACATACGATGGAGACGACGGCCTCCGAATCTCCAGTCCAGGACGAGCAGCGGAAGACTTGGACCGGAACACCAGCAGCGCGGCAGCGGGCTATGGTGGAAGAGATCCCCCTCTCAACTCGGCGCAACTCCAACAAAGGGAATCACGAGATCGAGAGAGAATTGGGGAATTAATTGGTGAATTAAAAGGCCAGGGGTGCCCCTTCTTATATAGGCTCCCGGGGGGAGCCAACCTTGCCAGCCAGGCAATGTGGACTAACCCCACATGCCTGGTGTAACATCCCAATATTTTGGAATGTTTAAAAATCACTAAAATTTTAAAATTTTGTTTGATTAAAATAAAACATTTAAAATGAATAATAAAACCAACCATAAAAGACTTCATAGCAATTTCTAAATTGTTTATTAATTTAAATATCTCAAATAATTATTATTTTCAAAAGTTGTTCCGGTTAAACATTATATTATCCATTGTATTTCTTAAACCTCAATATGTAATTTGATAAATGATTTCCCAACGTTCAAACCATTTTCATGTAATACAAAGTTTCTTTGTAAGTATTTGATTTAAATAACTTAGCCATAGCTATTCATAAATTAAAATAATATTTAGAAGTATCCTTTTAAACTATTTAAAACATGGTCAAATGGTTTTCATTATCTTACATAAGTTCAAAACATAGTTTTGGAAATTACAAGTCTATATGTTATAACTTTAAAACTTCATAGATTATATAATTAATGAATTATCCAAATAAACATTTCCTTAGCTTAAATGATTCTCATTAATGTTCAAAACATAAAATGATTCTCGTGAATATATTCAATATAAGAATTAAATAAATCTAAAATCTTTTCCAAAGGTATTTTATAGAGTTTTCAAATGATTTATGATAATATAAAACTTAATGGTGCACAAAATATTTTGAATTACAAATGAATACATTACATTTCCCCTTTTCAATTGAAATAGATGTGTTATGTTATTTAATATTTTACTAAAACCCAAAATGTTTTAATATTGGAAAATGAGTTTAATTAACTTAATGTAAAACTTATATAAGTGTTATATTTTTATAAATTTTATTTAGCCAAAAATGAAATTATTTAAGCCATGTTTTCAAATTTGACATTAAGTTGTTAAATATTTTTGGGTTGGGCAAGAATGAGCTCTCGTCCCAGCGCGCATCCCGCCGCCGGCCACTCCGGCCACGGCGCCCACCCCTTGTCGGCCGCCACTCCGGCGCCGGCGCCCACCTTCGTGCGCGCTCCGTTGTTCCCCTCTCCCTCCTCGATGGCGACGCCCGGAGCTGCAGCGAGGCTCGGCACTGCGGGATCCGGCGCAGGCAGAGGCCTGCGAGGTCTCTAGAGCCCGGGCTCTGCTTTCTCCGAGTTCCACGGCGAGCGGCCGGTCGTCTCCGGCCGGGGGCTGTCCCCGTCGAGTTCGCGCTCGAGAAGCCCGGATCTGGGCTGCTCAGGGCCGTCTCGGGCTGCAGCAGAGGCTGCGCCCCTGATGGAGTCCTCGGGTCGTGGCAACATTCAGGATAGGCTGGTGTGGGAGAAACCCCGGCCATCTCGCAAGGCCATGTGGCGTCGTCGTCAGGCGGAGAAGAGAGCCATGAGCAGCTCACCGCGGAGGTCCGTAGAGCTAGAAATGGCGGGCCTTTGCTTCAAGTGCATGCAACCGGGACACCGCAAGATGGAATGCCCCAACGCGCCGGTCTGCTTCCGGTGCGGTGAGGAGGGGCACGAAGCACGAGCTTGCAAGAGGGCGCGCAGCCCCGAGTCGGAGGAGGAACTCAGGCGGCGGGCGCTAGCAAAAGTGGCTCGGCGTGACCCAGAGCAGGAACGGCGCGTCAACGTCTCCAGGTCGCCGACAAGGGCTAGCCCTGCTGTGAGCGGGGAGCCAAGGCAAGGGACGCTGGATCCGAGCTGCAACCAGGTCGCGCCATGGTTAAAGGAGAACTTGGGCGTTGAGGGCTCGAGGCTGGAGGAAGGAGAAGTGGCGGATGCGCCATTCTGTGTTGTGCGGCGCTCGCCCGGCATGCGGGATCTGGAGCACAAAATGAGATTTGATCTGGTAGCACACGTCGGCGGTACATGCCCGGCGGTGTCGTGTGCGCAGGTGGGGGAGGCTCTCCGGCGCGTCCTGAACCTGCCAGCGGAGGGCTTCACGGTGCACACCTACGGCCCGGAGGACTTCCTCATCGTCCTAGCCTCGGCAGAGCTCAGGGAGAGTATCTTGGCGCGGCCGTCCCTGGAGTACAGAGGTTTCAGCCTCTTCTTCAAGAAATGGAACAGATTTGCGCAAGCATCTCTAGAGAATTGGCGTACCCATGCCAATTTGGTGATCTATGGGATTCTTGCTCATGCGTGGGAGCGGGAGGTGGTAGAGGATCTGCTGGGTACCTCTTGTGTGATCGATGAAATTGCGCCAGAAACTGCGACAAGGAGGGACCTGGACACTTTCAAGGTGACGGTCTGGACGCCGGATGTGGAGCGCATTCCGCCGGCGAGAACTCTGGTGATTCCGGATCCTGTGGTGTTCGACGACGGCACCCCGTCACCGGCGCAGGAGTGCTCTGGAGATTCGACGGCTTCCACGGCGGTGCGCTCGACGGCGGCGGAACTCAAGGTTTTGAAATACAAAGTGCTCATCCACGTCGACCGAGTGGTGGAAGACGATCCAGAGGAGTGGAGGGTCGGGTTCATGCCGGCCTCCTCAGGATCATATCAGAGCGGCCTACCTGATGGTGGACGGCCGGGCGGCACCGGCGGCGGCAGGACGGCACGGCGGCCGGCTTGGTAGTTGGGGGTTCCTGACCGGCGTGGTCAAGGTGGCCGCTCTGCGACAACAGGAGGGAGGACCCACTTGCGCAGATCTTACTGCCAGGTGGCGGCGGCCCTGCCATCCGATTGGCAACTACCGCCGATGTGCGGCACTCGTGGTGGAAAGAAAACGCCAGCCAACATCAGGCCGTAGAGAGAAGGTTCAATCGTACGGCGGGAAGGGCGGCGAAAGTGTGGGTCCCTGTGGGATCGCGTGCTCGCCTGCAGCCCTCGGGGGCCGACAAGAATGCTTTGAGTCTGTTCCTACGACTGAGGCTGCTACGACTGCTTTTCTAGAGACAGAGGGGTCGCTGGAACCTGCGGCTACACAACAAACCTGCACCAGACTGCCAGCAGATTTGACCGCTGATCCTGTCGGTGTAGTGGAGGCGCCTCTGGCCGCAGCAGGTAGCGACAAACCACTGGGACCTAGCCAGGAGCCAATCAGCGACGTCGCAGTCATGCAAGATCCGGCGAAGAGTGGACAGGTGGATCAGGACCGTTTCTTCGCGGTTTCTTTTTCAGAAGAGGGCGCTGGTGACTCTGATGATGGGGCCAACATTGCTGATCAAGATCCAAGGGAGGAAGGCGTGGCGGTGGGGCAGACAGCGAGAACTAGTGATGGGGCCCCCGAGGCAGGCAAGGCTATGGAGAACGCGGCTCATTTCTCGCCCGCGCATGTGACGGAAGAGGCCATGGCAGCACAGCCTCCAGCGACTGTGGCTCCGCCAGCGACTGATGAGGAAACAGTGGCGGCCGATGAGGAGAGGGTGGCGCTGGGCAGGATGAGAGGGTTCTGTGCACGG
Organism: Poa annua; assembly: GCA_026929855.1. Lineage (NCBI taxonomy): Eukaryota > Viridiplantae > Streptophyta > Magnoliopsida > Poales > Poaceae > Poa > Poa annua. Next base: position 90,403,035 of record CM049430.1, read on the forward strand.
ATCCTGAAGACATTGGCCCCGCCATTACTTCGCGAGGTTGAGGAAGTCTCCGCCCTGCGCCCCAACGCCGAACCTTTCACGCCACGACGCAGCAGCAGGTTTGCGACGACTGCACCACAGGCAACCCCGAAGACGAAGACGGCGTCCACGGCGCAAACAGTGTTGCTGAAAGCACTTGGGATGGCGCCCGCTGATCTGGTGGTAAGCGAGGAGACAGTTCAGGACTTCAAGCACCTGTTCGACTCACCGATCAGAGACCAGCAGTTACGTGTGCTCGCCGCGGTGTTTGGAAAAACGATGCCATCAAGGGAAGAGCTGCGCATTGAGGCCAGCAGGGAGGTTTGCGAGAGCGCATGATCGCGCTTTTCACTCTGGAGCTTCCATTTGTTCAATGGATTTAACCCCACAAGTTATGAGCTGGAATCCGCGCAGGCTTAATGACCCTGCTAAGCGCGATTCTGTTAGGGTGTTAGTTAGCACTCTTAGAGTTAACATTATCTGTCTCCAAGAGACGAAGATGGAGGTGATTGATCGCTACGTGGTGAATCAATGCCTAGGACCGTCCTTCGACGACTTCTTTTACTTGCCAGCCGTGGCGACAAGAGGTGGGGTGCTGCTGGCGTGGAACACCTCGATTGTTACAATCTCTAACCTATCGTTAGACACACACGCCATTACCGGAGAGGTGCACATAGGGAACTCGAAACCGTGGTGGATCACGGCAGTTTATGGGCCACAATCAAACGAGGACAAGGCCCAGTTCCTCTTAGAGCTTGGGGAGCGACAATCGTTGTGCCCTGGCCCCTGGCTGGTTATTGGGGACTTTAACATGATCCTTCGCGCTTTAGAGAAAAACAACGACCATTTGGACATACCAAATATGCTCAGATTTCGTGAGTTCGTCAACGATCAGGAGCTAAAAGAGGTGTACATGCATGGTCGCCTCTTCACTTGGAGTAATGAGAGAAGATCGCCGACTATGTCGAGGATTGACAGAGCGTTGGTTTCCATCGATTGGGAACTCAACTTCCCTGACGCCCTGCTGCTTGCACTGTCCTCCTCGGTGTCTGACCATGCTCCCTTACATCTCTCGATGACGGCTACTGTAAGGCCGAAGCGGCGATTCAGGTTTGAGTTGTTCTGGCTAAAACTCGAAGGTTTCGACGATGCAGTCAGGGAGGGATGGAAGTGTGCGCCAAATGTTGTCAATCCGTATCTCAGACTGGATACGTGCTTCCACAACCTTGCCTCGCATCTGCAAGCTTGGGGAGACCGGAGGGTTGGAAACATCAAAATCCAATTGGCTATGGCCAATATTATTAACCACCGTTTTGACGCAGCTCAGGAGATGCGGGCACTGACGGATGAAGAGTGGTGGCTTAGAAAAAACCTAAAGCTGCTCGTCTTAGGGCTCTCTTCGCTGGAGAGAACAATGGCACGACAGCGATCGCGTATGCGCTGGCTACGAGATGGAGATGCCAACTCCAAGCTGTTCCACGCCGTCGCTAATGGTCGACGTACCAAAAACTTCATCCCAGCCATTTGACACGAGGGGATTCTGATCACGGAGCAGGTTGGCAAGGAGGAAGCCTTCTTTCAGGCATATAACAACCTGCTGGGCACAATCCAGAACAGACGATGAGGTCTGGTCTTTCATCCCAGACCTTGACGCGATCGGGATGCAGGCGCATGATCTGGAGGATTTGAGTGAGATTTTCACCGACGATGAGGTCTGGTCTGTCATCAGGGAGCTGCCAGCAGAGAAGGCACCAGGCCCAGATGGATTCATTGGGGATTTTTACCATCGGGCCTGGCCCATTATCAAGAAGATATAATGGCTGCGATGCTCAAACTGTTCGTCGGAGATGGACGAACGTTTGACAGGCTGAACAGAGCGATTATCACGCTGATCCCGAAGAAGCCAGACGCTGAGGCAATTTCGGATTTCAGACCTATTAGTTTGGTACACAGTTTTGCCAAACTGTTTGCCAAGATCTTGGCTAATCGCCTTCGGCCTAAAATGGAACAGTTGGTTAGCAAGAGCCAGTCAACGTTTATCAAGGGCCGCAATTTGCACGACAGCTTCCTTCTTGTGCGGCAACTGGCGAGGAAGATTAACAGGAGAAGAGAGCCAGGAGTGTTACTTAAAATCGATTTGTCTAAGGCCTTTGACTCGCTGTCCTGGGCCTTCCTCCTGGAGGTCCTACAACAGTTAGGGTTCCCGGAGATGTTCATCAGGTGGATTGCGATATGCTTGCATACTGCAAGCACTTGCATGGCGGTGAATGGTGTCCCCGGAAGAAGAATTCGCCTCGCGAGGGTCTGCGCCAGGGGGATCCCCTATCCCCGCAATTATTCGTCCTCGCAATGGAAGTGGTCTCATGCCTGATTCGCACGGTGACCATGGAAGGACTACTATCGCCGGTTGGAAATTGCACACCAACTCAGCAGATCTCTATTTATGCGGACGATGTGGTCATTTTCACTAAACCCGCCTCCCAGGATCTGCTTGCAATTCGTGAACTCCTGACGGTCTTCGGTGATGCGTCTGGGCTACAGGTGAACTACAATAAGACGGCAGCTACTATGATCAGAGGCGGTGACAGGGAGAAGAGGCTGGTCGTGAGATTTCTCCGGTGTGAGATCACGGAGTTTCCGATTCGATACCTAGGGTTACAGCTAGCCCTTAGACCTCTGAACAAAGCACAATGGCAGCCTATGTTGGGCGCGGCGACGAAGATCGTTCCGGCCTGGCAACGTGGACTGATCGCTAAACCTGGGAGGTTGGTGCTCATTACGGCTGTGATGTCGGCGAGAGTTACGCATCACTTATTGGTCGCAGAAGCGCCTAAATGGCTGATAGAGGAATTCGATAGCTGCCTGCGAGGCTTCTTCTGGGCAGGCAAAGACAGAGCTAACGGAGGTCAATGCTTGGTGACGTAGGACCGTGTTTGCAAGCCAAAAGAATATGGCGGGCTGGGGATCAAGGATATGCATCTTCAGGGTCTCACCCTCCGAGTTCGTTGGGAGTGGCTCGCCAGAACAGATCCATCCAGGCCTTGGCAGGGTTTACCAATGCTACGAGATATGGTGGCGAGAGCGGTTTTTGATAGCCTCGTCAAAATTCAGGTGGGAGCGGGCACCTCAGTGCTTTTCTGGAGAGATAAATGGATCCGTGGCCGCGCCGCGAAGGAATTTGCGCCAGGATTGACAGCGTTGGTCAGTACGCGAACTGCCAACAAAAGAACAGTTCTGGAGGGAATCACCAACAACAACTGGCTGTCTGATCTCTCGGGAACACTTGCCTACAGAGGTGTACGTGAAGGTTTGGCTCTGTGGGCAGCGATCCAGGAGGTGAACCTTCAACCTGACATGCGTGATAGCTTTGTTTGGCCTTGGTCGCAATCTGGCGTTTACACGGCAAGCTCCACATACCGCATGCTACTACACGGACAAGCCAACTTCCCTCTTGCCAACGCAATTTGGAAGAACAGAGCATCCCCGAAGAGCAAGCTCTTCGTTTGGCTGGCGGTGCAAAAGCGAATTTGGACCTCTGACCGAAGGATGAGACATGGACTGCAGTAGACAGCCTCACCGTGCTTCGTCTGCCTCCAAGAGGAAGACACGGCTGATCACATTCTCCTGCAATGTGTCTCGGCACGAGAGGTGTGGTGTATTTGTCGTCAGGAGCTGAGGATGAACTTCCAGCCCCCCTCGACACAATGCAGTCTCAGAGGATGGTGGGAGGAGCAGCGTGCACGCTTTGAATCCAAGGATAGGAAGTGGTTTGACGCCTTTGTTTGCACTTGCTGCCATGGGTTGTGGACGAACAGAAACGTGTGGTGTTTCAACAACCCGAGACAGCAATTTCCACCCCAGAGATTAGCAGCTAGGATCCTTGAGGAGTTCAACCTTAGTTGTGTGCTAGGGAGAGAGAGGCAGGGAGTCACCATTCATGTCGCGAGAGAGTAGTTTTAGTTGTTTCTGCAGGGTTCATTTTGGGCTGCAGTGAAACTTCGGTGATCACTGCCCTTTTCTTGTAATTAACTTCCACCTTTATAACATTACGGTACGCATTCGCGTACTCTCTAAAAAAAGTGTCAAATTTGTATTTAATCAATAATTCAAAATTTTGATTTTTGAAAAATGTTCAAAACATGCCCACAACTGGTTTAACACAAAGGTGTTGTTTTTACAAATTTTTAGAAATATATTTGACTTGATTTGGAGTCTTAAATCAAAAGTTATGAAAGAAATAAGAAAATTCAGAAAAAGAAAAATCGCTGACGTCAGCGATGACGTCATCGTCGTCTTCAAGCTCTGGACGAAAATCGTGCCCGAAAACTGCCAATTTAATTCGCTTGACTGCGGGAATTTTACTCCACCAAACTTCGCAACGTTTCTACCTACTAATAGCCCTTGACCTCCTCCTTCCTTTCCCCCCAAAAGCCCTCTCCCAAACGCCCCAAGGCTTGCAATTTTTCTCGCCGGAGTTCCTCCATCGCAGCCGCCGATTTCTCCAACTCCGGCCACGGTAGCACGCCCCCGAGCCCGAGACCCTCCCCCCTCTCTTCCCCAAGTCCTTGCGCACCTCCTCATCCCTTCGGACTATGGTTTTGTGTAGGGAATCGAGCGGGCCGAGCTCGCCGGAACCACCGGAGGTCTTCACCGCTCCGGCCGCCTCTCCCCACTGCTCCAGGAAGAAATCAAGGACACCACCACGTGCTTCGCCTCCCCCACGTCCTCCTGAACCTCGCCTTCGTCTCCGCCGAGCAAGGGGACCATCGGAGCGACCAATCGGTCCACGCCCGAGGCCGCGCCGCCGCCACCTTCTCCGTCTCCGGCGAACTTCCCCGGCAGGTATCGGTCAACCACCCCCAGCCGCCTGATCTGTTTTCTTTGGCCCAGATTAGATTGGATTAGTGAACTGGTACGATCTATTTGGATCCATCGGATCTGGATCTGACGGCCCCGATTAATCCGAGCCGAGCCGCGGCTCCGGCTAAGCCAAGCCGAGCCCAAGCTCAAGCCGAGCCGAGCCCATCCAACCAAAGCTCGCCACGTGGCCCATCTGTTTTCTGATTTTAACTCGGAATAAATTTAATTGGTCCTTTTGCAGAAAAGACCCTGCACATTAGTTTTATCATATCTTTTTCTCTGTTTATCCAAATTACAAAATATTTTTATATATTTGGAAAGCCCTTGACATGTAGAATATTTTAGATCCGCAAAAATTCAAATTTGACTTAGTTTAAAATATTCAAATTTCAAATGGTGAATTTGAGTATTTTTATCATAACTTTAAATCTATAAATCCAAAAATTGCAAATAAAATTGTTTTAGAAACTTTATAATATGTGTAATATGATGCCTCTGTTATAAAATAATTTTGAGAATTATTTTGATGATTTAATAGTTATATGTTTAAATTGAATAACTGGAGTAATTTTGATATAACTTTTAATATAAACATTATTTTTGAATAAATCAATTGCTATAAATTTATTTGAATCCCCTCTGTCTATTAATACTAATAATAAAATTTTATTATAAAAATTTAAATCACATAAAACTTTAATATTATATTTATTCCTTTATTATATTTTGTGAAAATAGAAATTAATTAAATTGCATTAGAATAATTGTTCATGTGATTAAAAATTGCATTTCATGCATATCATATTTTATTTTGTAGTTATATTTCCCATAAGAAAACTCCTTCCCCATTTTCTCTAAGTTAGAAATATTTTTAACTTAGCATTTTGGTAAAGTGATACACTTAGACACATAGGATTTTCAACATGGAGCTAGAAGACCAATGAAGGACTTAGCCAAAACAAGACTTCAGAAGAATCTCCAAGAAGTAGGAGCACTTAGAAGAAAAATAAAGAGGAAGTTCATGAAGACCAACCAGAAATATTTTCTAAGTCTTGATCCCTCTCTCTTTCATTTCTCCTTTCTTCTCTTAGACCTCTTGAAGACTAAGTTAAATCCAAGACCAGCCTAGGTGATACAAAAATCATCAAGTCTGAAGATTATTCAAGTCTACCAAGTGTTGAGGATATACCAACTAGGGGTATCTCTAACATGGATCAATCCGGCTAGTCCAGGTGGCCCAAGGGTGGTATGGCTGATGCCTACCGGGCGGCCCAGATAGCTGACGTACAAGGAAGTAGGCGGACGGTCCAAGGAAGGCAGCAGACTGAAGCCCATCAAGCCACCGAGCCAAAGATGGAAGGCGGCAACCAAAGCCGACTACAACTAGGACTCTGTTTACTTGCCGGCCAAGTACTTACCTTGTAACCCGTGGTCTGGCCGCCTATTTAAGCCGGCCACCGGGAGGCCTTTAGGGCCAAGCTCATCCAAGTGGAGCTACGCTCCAATACGCATCATACACATTGTAACCTGTTCACGGCTATTGCCTCATAGTGAATTATAGCAGCACGTAGGATCTCGCCACCGCTGCGGGATCCAAAGCTGGGTAAACTCGCCGTGTTCAATCCCGTCCTCGACGACACCAACCTTCTTCCCCACAATCCATACGTAGGCTAGAGGACCCCGTCTCCTATCAATTATGCCGATACCACGACAGTTGGCGCCCACCGTGGGAATCCGATTTGATCCCGTACGTGGCGGCCAAAATCCTTTTGATAAGACAATTTTCCATTGGCAAGTCCCGATCGTATGCGTGCACAATAAAGCGATTAATCAAATCAGCTATGCCGTATGTCTAAAGTCTAGCTACAGGAATTAGCAACATGTGCATGGATTCTGCGGCCGGAGCCCTAATCACATCCATGTACTGCTAATCACATAGCATTGGCTCCGATCTTGGTCATGCATCACAAGGAAAGCAACCAATTCATAAGGAAAGTTACGTCACATGCAGGGTTCTTCCGACATCCGTGTTTGACGAATCCATCGCAACTCATACCATGTTCGGATCCGTTCCGACGTCCGGTTTTGGGATTCAATATTATCTTTGCCGCCGTGTTCGTGAGATGTTATGCGGGACGCCGCCATCACATACGGTTTAGACGAATTCATCGCCATGTTGCTAATTGTTATTTCTGATCGCCCAAACCTGATCAATTTGGGAGACATCGATCGTTACAAAATAGCAAACTTCCGCGTTTCGTTTAATGGCTAACGCAACAAGACGCCTTGCCGACGCATTTATCGTCGCGTTCCTGCTTAATTACTAACACGACATGGCGGTTTGTCGCCGCCATCCAGCTTAATTGTTGTTGCAGCCTTCTCGCCGCCTTGCTGGGATCATCTTCGGAATCCCTGGGGGCTGATATTATCAGCCTGGGGCTACCGCCGACATATCGGGGCTGTTTTCTTCAGCCTGGGGCTGGCGTCTTCCGCCACGCCCGCCTCCTCGACATCAACGTCAAACAAGCTAAGTTTATATACACTTAACATTTAATTATATGTATGGTCATGAAATAAAAGTCTTTGGTTTGCTCATTATGCTCTGAGACCATGCCATCTTTTGTATTTTCATCTGATCATATCCCTCTTAGTATCTAAGTTACCTGATATTTGCTCTGCGCTGCATGGTTCAAACTTTTAGATACTTGCCGCCTCCGGGCCAAATTAAGCAATCAGTTTGCACCGCCTAATACCGTTATTTGATTGTTTATATGCGGGTTACCTAGTAGTATGTCATTAGCACCAACATGCCGGTTTTAATTTGTCTCTGATTCTAAACTATTTGGTACTAGCCCTGGTTGTCTCAGCTAAAGTTTCCGGCTGCGGTTCTGCTAACATATGAAAAGTTAAACATATAAACAAGATAAATATTAAGTCGGGCCACATAAAATTTACAATCCATAAGTGTTTGTCAAAAATCTACCGGCTCAGGCCTTAAAATTATTCAGCTTTCATTAAAAGTACATCTTAATGCAACTATGTCTACTATGCAGGATACTTAACACCTGGGGGCTGCAATCGCAGCATTTTCATCATGTCTCAAGCCATCTTTCAGTCAAGCCGGCACGAGCCTCCGGGACTGCAATCATCGACTTACAACGCCACAAGTTCTTCCAAGCGTCGAGACGACTTCCGAGTACATCGACTCAACGCTTGGGGGCTGGAGATAGGCGGGTCAAGAAAAACTCCGACACTCGGGGGCTCGACATCGATATTTTCCCTCGTCCGATACTTGGGGGCTGCACGACATGCAGCTCTATCGTCAACAAGAAGTCCGCATTGGTGGCATGACCGTCTTGTCGTCAGCGACACGGTCACCTCCATGGTAGGACCGACTTATCGTTTGCGGCACAGTCGCCTCCGTGGCATGACTGTCTTGTCGTCAACGACATAACCGCCTTCATGGCACAACCTCCATTGTCGTCAGTGACATGGTTGCCCCCGTGGCTAAAGGCCGCCTCCTTGGTATGGCCGATAATGCATGATTTCGTTACATTTGAGTTCAAACTATCGTGGACCAAATGACGTCATCTATCAGACATTAGTTTGACCTGACAGTAAGGGTAAGGCTTCTCCAAGAAGTCATCCGACAAGTTAAGCCAGCCGTCTTTCCCATGTAGGTTAAAGGCGGCCGCGCGCTGGTGATCAAGCCGGCACGTATCCCCCATTTTTATTCAGAATGGTTTAAGCCCTGCAGCCGCCAACGTTCAAGACTGAAGATCAAGAAGACGAAGAAGCCGACGCCTGGAGAACTTCAACCTTTCTGGGGGCTAATGTTGGGGATATACCAACTAGGGGTATCTCTAACATGGATCAATCCGGCTAGTCCAGGGTGGCCCAAGGGTGGTAAGGCTGATGCCTACCGGGCGGCCCAGATAGCTGACGTACAAGGAAGTAGGCGGACGGTCCAAGGAAGGCAGCAGACTGAAGCCCATCAAGCCACCGAGCCAAAGATGGAAGGCGACAACCAAAGCCGACTACAACTAGGACTCTGTTTACTTGCCGGCCAAGTACTTACCTTGTAACCCGGGGTCTGGCCGCCTATATAAGCCGGCCACCGGGAGGCCTTTAGGGCCAAGCTCATCCAAGTGGAGCTACGCTCCAATACGCATCATACACATTGTAACCTGTTCACGGCTATTGCCTCATAGTGAATTATAGCAGCACGTAGGATCTCGCCACCGCTGCGAGATCCGAAGCTGGGTAAACTCGCCGGGTTCAATCCCGTCCTCGACGACACCAACCTTCTTCCCCACAATCCATACGTAGGCTAGAGGAGCCCCGTCTTCTATCAATTATGCCGATACCACGACACGAAGAATTCAATCAAGACATCACCATGGAGAATATTACAAGTCTGGAGATGAAGCCTGGAAGACCAACTACATCTTTCTTTCTACCTTTTTCACTCTTCCCTAATCTTGTCTTTTAAGACTTAAACAAATTTTGATCATGATGTTATCATCTTTAAAGTCATTTTGACACCCATTTTCGCTTTGCATTAACTTAAAATATTTTCTTAGCATGACATACATCTCTAGTCCTTAGGAATATTTTGCACCTCATGCATAAACCTATTTTCCTTAGAAGTTTTATGAAACATGTTTGTTCACTATGTTTGTACATGTATGTTTGATGATTGTTGTTTGTTGATTGTTGTATTGTTGTATTGTTGTTTGCTTATATTGTTTAGATTGAACGGAGAGCAAACCTTCGTTGTTGAAAAGAGTTTGTGAGCAAAGACATCATTCAAAGGCAACTGGCACACCTCATAAACTTCCTATTATTTTCCATATGCATTACTTAGTGAATTTTTATATAAGCATGTGTAGGATAGTACTGCTATGCTAAACCTGTGTAGAAATTCATTATTCCTGTGTCTAGGCTCCTATGCAATACTTAGTAGAATTATTGATGCTATGCAAATGATGTTTTGTGAAAATCTAAATTCAACTAAGTTAAGAATGAAACACCTGGGTGGTAAGTGGTTGTATGGTTTATGTTGAGTGGCTACTCAGGTCCATGTCTATGGTTCCTGGAGTATGTACACTTGTGAATGGCCACTCAGGAACAGAGGAATCTGAAGAACTCCGAGTGACGATTGCTATCAGTGCAGCCATTGCCATATGGGCTCAGTTGCGTGGACTCTCTCCGGCTTGAAAAGCAGATGTAGGGGGATGTTAGGTGGAGCGGGTCAAGCCAGAGTGGGAGGGAAAATGCTTCTGAAAGATCTCATCTCATTCTTCTCCTTTTCCATATCACTATAAGTGTGTAAAGGATAGTTTGGGTTGAATGGGTACAATGGTGAAAGTGCTGTCGGGTTATGACTCACAGGAATCGGGGTAGTCACTTCCTGCAGTGTGATTCGAAAGGGGATTGAACGCGAAGGTCTAAACCCTCAAGTGGCTCCGCGACGTTGCTCGCCGGACCCGAAGAAGACGCACACCCGACCAAGGAAGACACCGTCCTTTACCCACGTTCACGGCCCTCGTGAGGAGGTAAGACCGCTACTCCTGCCTGTCTGTATTATATGTGGAAGGTTACAGTACAATTGAGCTTGCCGGAAGCCCCCTTGAGGCAGTTCTTGCCTGGGGAGGGAAGCGATGATCTTCTTCCTCCTCCAGCCAGAGGCTAACCTAACCAGAGTTGCTAGGGTTTACAAGGATGTTTTGCACGCAAAGGGCCGACCTTTGCTACGATGGATGTCTTCTCCCTTTTATAGGCGCCTCGGGCCTTCTCCTTCGGCTTGGCCTTCAAGGTGGCTCCCACATGCCAGTCGCAGGGAGGAGCACGAGTCCACCGCGCTCCCTTCGTCCACGGACTCGGTCCATTGTTGATAAAGGTGGCGCCGTGGCCGACAGGTGGCCGACCGCGCGGTACTATCAACAGAGAGGGCAGTCTCTGAGGTGGAGCCCGTGATGACGATCTCTGTTGGAGGGTTGCGCCGTCCACCTGCTTTATCGTCAGAGTAGAAGGTCCTCACAGCTGTGTAGCAGACGGAGCAGCTTAGTTGACCACTTTATCGCCAGGGACAGCGACTGGGGTGCGTGCGTCATTGCATGAGCGTGGCAGAGGTCATGTGCGCCCTGCCGTGCTTCCTTGGCTGCGACGTTTCCCTTCAGGCCAGAGGGGAGATTCCTGTTGGACTCCCCTCAGGCGGGTTGGCGCCTCGGGGGGAGGTCCCCTGAGGCGAGGGGTCCCTTGAGGCCCTTGCTTCCTCTTCAGGCCCTCGAGGGGAATTGCCCCTCGAGGGTCCCACCCAGCGGTGACGCCTGGTCCTTAGCCGTTTCGTCTTACTAGCCCGCGAGCGAAGCCTGGGGGGAATGGGCACTTGATACCCCACTTCCCACTGGGCCGACAGTAACCCTCGGGCCCATGATGGGCATGACTGAGCCCATGGGCTTAGGCGAAGCGTCGTGGGCCCTTAGTGCCCAGCCGGCCCGAGCCACGCGGCACATGGACGATTAACGGCCTCGCACGATCTGGGGCGTGAGTCGTGGGGGGTCCCAGCACGTCCCGGTAACTGCTCCTGGAGGGGACATAAAGCCCGAGCGCAGCGGCAGGGAGCCGTTACCATTTCCAATTCTTCGCAGAAAACTCCGCTCTCTTCTGCGAGTTTCTGTTCTCCAACTCCTTCCAACCTCCGCGCCCGTGACAATGAGTTCTCTCAAGAGCAAGGGCAAGGCCGCCGCGGGGTCTTCCTCCCAGGCGGAAGCCACAGAGACCGTGATGGGCGCGGCGCTGCTCGGCGTGCGCGTCAACGAGAAAGCACTCTCCAAGGTCCGATGCCTGGTGGCGGACCGGACGAACGAGCACGGCGCCACCGCCATGAAGCCCGCGGCGCACGGGAAGCGCCCGCGGGGGTTTTATCCGGTCATCCAGCACTGCCTGGCCGCGGGACTGGTGCCGCCATTCTCGCCGTTCCTGGAGGCGGTGCTGGCGTTCTACCATGTGCAGCTGTTGCACCTGCACCCCAACTCCGTCCTCATCCTCGCCGTCTTCGCCTACCTCTGTGAGGCGTACCTGGGCCTGAAGCCCACAGTGGGGCTGTTCCGGTGCTTCTACGCGCTCCGGAATACGGCGAAGAACGAGCGCTCCGGGTGCGTCTCGTTCCGCATCGTCGACCGCATGGGGGGCGTCTACATTCCCATGTCCTGGAGCGAAGGCAAGGCCATCACGTCCGCGACGAAGAAAGTAGACGACTTCCGCTAGAAGTGGTTCTTCGTCGGGGTGGAGCGTCCCTGCGCCTTCCTCGAGGTCCTCGACGAGCCTCCGGTGAAGAACACCCATTGGGGTAAGGCTACCTTCGACGGCGCCAAGAACGTGAGCCTGATGGGGCGCCTGAGCTTCCTTCATGAGGAGGTCCTCACAGGGCAGATGGTCGTGGCGGACTTCGTGACTCGCCGCATCGCGCCCCTCCAAGCTCACTCGGTCCCTATGTGGATGTACTCGGGGCCGAACGACAAGATGCGGCTCCACGTCGAGGACAACGACAAGGAAGTCGTCGACAACATCCTCTCCGCGCTCTTCGTCAACCCCTCTGTGCTTCCCGTGGATGAGGTTCGCGCGGCGCTCCGGCCCCTTCACCAGTACAATCTGACGGAGCGCATGGCCCTCCTGGAAGGGATGCCTCCGTTCACCCCGACAGGCCCGGCGGACTCCGATGTGCCGATGCCGGCCCCGCGAGGAGCGGAGGGGGCCGATTCTCCCTCGACCTCAGGAGCTGGCCTAGGTGAGGAGGAAGCCACAGCGGGGGAGGTTTCTTCTTCTAGAGCTGGGCCGTTTACTGACGATATTTGCGATATCTCGTCAGGCGACGAAAACGCCTTCGTGGTGGCACCGTCGCGCCCCGTGGAGGAGGAAGCAGAGGAAGGGGAGGCCTCGGGCGTGGAGGGCTCTCCAGTAAGGTGCGGGCCTCGCACCAATGTCACTGTGGACCACACAGGGGCGAGGCCGCCTGACGTCCCTTCCAAGAGGAAAGCGGAGGCGCCCCCCGCGAGGCCTGCTCCCAAGCCCTTCCCTTCATGGCGCTCGCCAGGCCTGGTGTGGGTCGATGCTGGCGCTCCCCCTCCAGGGTGAGTTTATATGACGTTGGGTCGTTTGCCCTCTTGGTTTGTTTTTTCACCTCATCCTTTGTTGAAGTCTTTTCTTGGGCTCTTGCCAGCGGTCCTGCGAAGCACCGCCGGCTCCGCAAGGCGTCCGAGGTGAAGAGCGCCACGGCAGGGGCCGTGGCTGACAAGGCCGCGAGGCCTGTGGAGGCGGCCCCAGCGGTCCCCCTTGAGGAGGCGCCTCAAGTGGAGGTGACTGCGCCCCTCGCGGGGGCGGCTGGTCCTCATGTGAAGGAGGGCTCCGTAAGCCCAGATGCACCTGCAGCGCCCCGCGAGCCTCTGGCGGTGGAGGGCTCGGAGGCGAGAACTTCTACGCCACCTCGTGCTGCTAGTCCACCTCGCGCGGCTACACCTCCGCGCGAGGCCACTCCGCCACGTGAGCCAACGCCGCCGCACGCGTCGACGCCTCCGAGTGTGCCTGCTGCGTCGCCTGCGCCCACCACTTCTGCGCAGCCCGCGACGGAGACCTGCGAGGCACCGGTAGGCGCGGGCGCGTCTGCCGGGGACGGTTCTTCCTCTCCTCCCCGCCAGGCTGGAGGCGAGGAGTGCCTCGCGGCTGCAGGGCCTGAAGGGGGCGCGGGCACGGGCTCAGGCGGGGCTCAAGCTAGCCCCCAAGTTCTCACCGAGGCCGGATCCGCGGGACTCGACGCCGAGGTTGGGCCTTCTACGAGCCAAGACCTGGTGCTCAGCGGCTGGGACTGGAGCGCGGGGCACCGCGAGGTCGCCTTTGGCCTCGTGAGGGAGTCCCTGGAGGGCTTGGAGGCGCACCTCGCCCTTGGGGACATATGGCTCGCTCGGCAGCAGGAGGAGCTGGCGAAGTCGTTGGCGTCCTTCCACGCGGCGGTCGAGGCGCGCCGGCTGGAAGATTCAGCGCTGCAGGCCGCCCGCGAGGAGCCCATCAGCTTCGCCAAGGAGATCCGCGAGGGGGCCATCCACGACGCTGCAGAGCTGCTCAACCCCCTCAAGGCGGAACGCGACGCTACGGCGGAGCTCCTGCGCGAGGTCAGGGCGGAGCGCGAGGCGATGGAGGGCTCGCTGGCGCAGAAGCGCCGCGAGCTGGGCCAGCTGGAGGCCCAACTGCTCTCCGCCCACCAGGCCGCATCGGCTGCTCTGGAGAAGGACCGCAAGGTCTTCGCCGAGCGTGAGCAGAAACTAGTCCTCAAGGAGGAGGAGCTGCAGCAGCGCGAGGAGCAGCGCCTCCAGGCGGAGAAGGACCTGGTTGCTCAGCGCGAGGCCCTCGAGGAGCGAGAGGGCGTGTTGGCCCAGGCGACCCTGAGGTACGACGAAAACGTCGCTGCCCAGAAGGTGGCTTACGAGCGCTTCGAGCGGCGCTTCGCCGAGAAGAAGAAAGAGACCGAGGACGCCCTCGCGGAGCGCGAGAAGCAGTTCCGTCAGTCCACTTCTCATAAGTACCGCGACCTGGCCCAGTCGCAGGAGGACCGCTTCAAGGCCAAGCACGCCGCAGACGCTCGGAAGATCGCCGAGCTCGAGAAGGCCAACTCCAAGCTGGAGGCCCGCCTCGCTCGCGCTAAGGATGGCCACCACCGAGCGGAGGAGGCTCGCACCGAGGCCGTCCAGAACCTCAACTCCTTGGCCAAGGACATGGAGAAGCAGGTGGCCCCGGCGATGCAGCGAGCGGCGGAGGCCTCGGATTCTGCCAACACGGCTCGCGCGCTCACGAAGTAGCGCGAGCGCATGTTCGAGGCGCTGGTTTCTCGCGGCAACGAGCTGGCCTCGCAGCTGGGAGCAGACACGCCGCACACCGACGTCCGGGGCCGCGGCGATGCTGCCATGTACCTGGTCTACTTCGGCCAACTCTTCGCAGCGCTCGAGGGTCCCGTCGCCGAGCTCCGGGAGATGATTGAGGACGAGAGTCGGCAGCTCTTGGGGGTGGTGGTGGACCGTATCTTCACCAACCTCAAGCTCCTCACGCCAGGCTTCGACCTCTGCTCCGTGACCGAAGCCGCCCAGAGCGAGGACGCGCAGCGGGTCTCGAGCTCCCTCCGCGAGCAGGTGGACGCCTTCTGCAACCGCTTCAGGCGCACGGAGGCTGCGCCGGAGGACAGCGAGTGTAACATCCCAAATTTTGCAAAAATTTAAAAATTTGCATTCAAGCATCATTCATCATTAGGCATAAAACTACATCACAAAAATATTAAATAAAACTTCAAATTATAAATTTGAATAAACTATAATTCCATAAAGTGTTCGCTTAAAACTCCTTAAATAAATAAAATATTATCAATTTATTTATGGGTAAGTATAATGTCAAAAAGTCCCATTTTTTATAACCTTTCCAAAACATATTTTTATGAATTTTTCTGAATTTTTTTGAATTTAAAAATCATATTTGAAATCAGTGTTTAAAAACAGGAAATAATTCTTTTAAAAAGAAAAGGAAATCGGGCCGGCCCGTTGGCTATCTGCCACGCACGCGTAGCCTACCAGCCCGCCAGCGGCCCAGCGCCCCGCGCTCTCGCTCGCAGTCGCTGACAGGTGGGACCCACCTGTCATCACCCCCGCGGAAACATTCGTCCCCAAATCACGCTCCCGACCCCGACAGGAAACGGCGGATTGATTCGCACGATTACGAGCGATTTACTACTTCCCTTACCTCGCCTCCTCCCCCTACTAATACCCCTCTCCGTTCTCTTCCGTTTGCCCCAAACCAATCGACCCGAGAGCCACCAGGCCGCACGCATTAGTCTCCGGAGTTCCGCGGTGGCCGCCGGCAAAAACTTCGACTTCCGGTGAGCTAAAGCAATGCCGAGCCCTCTCGTAGTTTCCCCTCGCACCCTTGCACTCACGCGACACCTTTTGACACGGTTACGGGATTTTGGTGCATCGCTTTGTCGAGTTCGTCCACGACCGAGGAGATCCGCCGCCACGCACAACTCCGGCGAGCTCTCCCGAGGGAACGAGGACGCTCCGCTCATCGCCGCCTCGCCATCGTCTCCATCTCGACGCCACGCACCCCCTGGTGAGCTCCGTTTATCTCCTAGCACCGAAGAACGCCTCGGGCGCAAACGCCGGCCATGGCTCCGCCGCGCCCCGCGCGTCTCCGGCGACTCGCGCCGCCCGCGTTAGGTCAACGCGTCCTGGACCGTTGGATTTAGATCCAACGGATCTGTTTTATTTTTTATTTTTCGCTTCTGTGATTAATCTGACGCGTCCGATTTCATTTAGATCTAACGGCTCTCGATCGCGATCCGCGTCGAACCGGTACGGGCGAGTCAGATCGCGCCGCGTGACCGATTCTTTTTCTATTACGAATAAAATTTAGAAATTAAAACAGAAAACTATTAAAACTTGCAAAATTCATAACTTTTGATCTGTAAGTCCAAAATTGATAAAATTTATGTCATTGGAAAGCTCTGCTCATGTAGTTTATTTCTACATCCTTTTTTCCCTTTGACAAATTATAATTTGTATAATTATCAGAGGAGTATTTCGGCCATTAAAATAATAACTTATATAATAAAAATGATTTAGAAATAAATGTAATTGTTTTAGGATTGTATTATTTCCCTCTGTCCAGCAATATTAATAAATGTCCAAATTGAAGATGTCATAAAAACAATAAAAGTTGTAATTATAGAAATCAAAGTTTTACTATATTATTTTAAAATTATTTAATTGATAAATAAAATAAGAAATACCTAAAAATTATATTTCATTTATTAATGACAGAAAATAAGAATTATGAATAAGTGTGTCCTATTATCATAGCATATCATTCATGCATACATGATTATGTTTAGTGTTGTGATGGCATTGTGTTGGTATTTATTTTATTCATTGTTTGTGCTAGATTGTGAAGAAGAGGAAGGAATTGCTTGTGATTGTTATTCTTGCTGTGCTTGTTCCTCATGTTACCAAGGCAAGTGAAATTCATACAATATCCCATATTATATATATATGCATAAGTAGTATATTTTGAGTAGTGTGCATGATAGGGATTTTTGATTTATTTTATAATGTTAAGTTAGTTTGTATTTTACAAATATCCTAGTAGTGTGTAGCCACCCTTTTCCTAAGCAGCCATGAAAAGATTTTATTAGTTGCTTAGCCATGCTATAAAAATGTTTACCATGTTATGGGAATGTTTCTAAGTGTTAAAATCTAAAATATATATCTGGGTGGAATTGGTTGTTATGGTTTATGTTGAGTGGCTTTTGGGACTATGCTTGTGGTTGTCATCGCCTAGGATGAATGTCTATTCTACTTAGGGCCACGAGTATGGTGGTTGTTACCCAGAAGTACACTTGTGGATGGCCACCCTGGAACGAAGAGATTACTAAGTCCCTCCAAGTTTATAAGCTTCCCGTGCAACCTTTTGACAATGGGCTCTGTCTAGAATGATTAAGTTGTGGGAGTGCAACCTGTCAGCTTGACAAGCAGATGTAGAGATGATAGGTGGAATGGGTCTTGCTAGTATGGTTGCATTCTTCTTCTGAAAGTTCTTGTCTCAATTCTCTCCTTTCCATAATACACTCCGCGTGTATAGGATTTCTCGGACAAATTGAGTCTAAAGGTGAAAGTGCACAACCTCTGCAGAGTCGACAATCTGAGTTCTCAGCCGTGTCCCCGGAAATGGACTACTTCGATCAACTGGACAAGGATGGGCAGAAGAATCTCAACACTGTTTTCATAAAGTAAAATTTGACTAAGGAAAAAATTGTTGGTGCACTTGGGCTTTATCCCTCGGTGCCAAGTCTTCGAGAAATAAAAGTGTTTTACAAAATGATAGGAGAAAACTTGCTTTCTGCAAATAGCCTTCAACCCCACCAAGCCAAATATGCATATAGATGTTAGACTTGCCAGTATATATCCACCATAGTCACTTGCCAATACATCATTGTATTGACCTCCTTCGGGGGCTGCATATTCCAATGTGCAGGTAATTCTGATGCTGAATGATTTTGGCTCGAGTCTACACCCAACATGACTGCCTGTGGCGCATTCTTGAAGATGAGGCTCAATGTTATTTCGCTTTCGCTGTGAACTTTGAACTTTAGCTAGCCTTCATGGCTATGCAAATTGTAATAAAGCCATATTTGGCTATTATTTTTGGATCTCGTTGTTGCAATTTTAATACTTATGCAATGGTACTTTATATTTTGTACTGTGGTGCTGGCAGTGATCCAGGGACTAGCACATAACACAGGTGTTCAAACTTTAATAAAAGTTGGGGTGCTACAAAATGGTATCAGAGCAAAGTGTTGCCTGTAGGTTCGAGCCCCTAGGATTGGTTAATCCCTTTTTGGTCATAATGTTACCATCTTTGAAGTATGTTGGATTCTAACGGAATGGTGGGATGAAGCGGCCCGGGACAAACTTTACATGTCCACGTACATGAGACCTGTCCCACAATATAAGTGGCTGGCCGGGTGTCTGTCTCTCTCACTATAGTGAAAAATCCAATTTACGAAGAATTGTTAATATCTGTTGACCACCTTAGGATTTTTGACATTGTATCCTTCCAAATTAATAATACACACCATGACTAGTACTTCCTTATCTTATGCAATTCTTGTTTTAATTTCCTTTCTTTCCTATCTAAAGGATGACGAGCTTTCACTTCACCACTGCGGAGGACTTCGAGAACACCCGTTTTGGCTGTTACCTTCTCGACATCGGCGAGAAGATAGGGTTACCACTACCCCAAGTAAAGGGCTTCATTCTGAAGAAGTTTAACAAAGAGGGTTGCTGGGGAATAAAAGCAACACAGACAGGACGTGGAGAGGAGCCCCCACTGGAGATCAAAATGGTTAGTGACTCCAAAGACAAAGGGCTCAATCTAGTCATGCAAGATTTGATTGGGCGCCTCTGCGGACGCTACAGCACAGAGTTGAGGGGCCACTACTCCATTTTCTTTGGAAGGAGAAACGAGGATGGAGAACCTTACCTGTATGATGTCGGAGAAAGAGGCAAGGCAAAACCCCTTAGCCTTTATTTCCAGGAGCTGGAAATCCTTGTCACCGAACTATATGAAGATCGACGCACTGAGCTCCTGAAGAACGATGAGTTATGTGCCTTACTTAAGGAGAACGAAGAGAAGGTGAAGGTTCAAGAGGAAGTGACTAAGGCACAGGAAGAGAGATTCACTACACAAGAGGAGAAGTACAGGAGACAAGAGAAAAGAGTTCAAGAGAAGAACAAGACTATCAGGGAACAAAAGGCAGAACTCGAGAGCAATGAAGTCGAGTTCGAGGCTGATAGTGACTTGATCAAAAGGCTTTGTACTGAGAAGAGAGAGCTGCAAGAGAAGAACCTTGCCCTGGAGAAAGAAGTAAAGGAACTCAAGGATGTACTCGCCAATGAAGGAATCGAGATTCAGGAAATTGAAGAGGAGGAAGAGGACATGGTCGAGTAGTTAGTTAGTGAGACTACCATTTATCATACACCTCATTGTCTTGGTCTTGTATTGACCTACCAACTTGTGGTAAGGCGGTACATTCCCTTGTATCCTCGGAACCTCGCGAGTTTATTTTCCAAACTTTTATATCGCTTTCCTTAAACCAAAGGTTTTGATTTGTTTGCTGATTGTTTTTATAAGTGGTGTTTTGTTGATGGTGTGCTTGACTGGATTGTTTTGTGCATGGGTAGGATTCCTCCTTATAGTTCTATCTATCTTTTACTCATCCCTGCAAAAACCCCACAGATGCCTCCACGTCGTGATACCGACAACAGCGAAGCTATGCAACAACTGATGGCAGCTCAAGTCCAACTGATGACTATGATCACCCAGTTCATTGCAGCAACCAACAACAACCACAACAACAACAATAACAACCAACCACAACCACCCCACTACTGCAGAATAGTCTACCAGTGACAGGCCTAAAATGCCCACTAGTGACGGGCAAGGCGCCTGTCACTGATATGTAGTCACTGGTAATAGGTTACTAGTGACGGGCGTTTGCCCGTCACTAGTATACAAATACTAGTGACAATTCTTCAATCATGCCCGTCACTAGTATATATTTTAGAAATAAAAAAATACAAATAAATAATATTACATTTGCACACCAGATACCACATTAAGATGTTAAATACAATTTCTACGATTATTTCAGATAGCACAATAAGATATACCAATACACTCACATAATATTTGCACACATAACACAATGCCATAGGCTTGCTGGAACAGACAAATTGATATAAGTTATGTTCTCTAACACAATGGCTGTAAGGGAAAATGTCCGTATGAAATAAATTCACCATGATCATTAAAAAGGCCAATATGAATGAAACTAGGGGTGGTGAAGTTGACCGGGGTGGCAAGGCATTTACTTCTACATCCATGTGCATGACACGAACACAGACGCATGTATCCAGGCTACAGCTCCCACCTCATCGGCGCTACTGCCACATCCTGCAACTTCTTCGTCGTCTAAGTGCACCACCACCATATCCAAAGCATCGTGATCCTAGATGATACAACAAGGCAACAGAAGAGCAAAGATCAGGTTCACAGAAAAGGATTTATCAAGGATATAAGCTGAGCAAGAGTAAGGGACATCACAGAAAATATGATTGCAACATGAATCATCTATTAGCAAAGAACACATAATACAATTGATGCATATTGTTAAGTTATAGACCTATCACTTTACATTAGCATATTTATGTTGAAGAGGAGGTCAACCATGTTCGTGTTAATTTTGTAGATGCTATGAACATTCCCTCGTATCATCTGAACTAAGAGCAGCATGACGTCTAAAATATTGAAACACATATGTTGTAACATTATTAATTCAGAATCTTCTAAAGTTCTAAGATAAACAAGCTAAATATTATATGGTATCTCTTAGAATAAATATTTGATTGTAGCCAACAGCAAAAATCATAAAGAAAATATGCAGTCCATAATCATCCACGAAATTTCCACAGTTCATTGACTTTATTAATAGTTTCATTCATAATAAGAGCCGTCAAATTTATGACTATTGGCTACTCCAACAATATGGTATGCAATACAAATTCTCATACCGTAAAAATATGATTCCTTTTAGGTCTCTCTTGTAATGTCTGATGAAGTTTCAGCATCATAAATCTGCAAATATATCTGTATATCCCCAAAGTATTGTTGTCAGGAGATCCCTCTTTAGTTACAATACCTGTAATGTCGGAGCAGTCAGCTGTGCAATTTGCTGATTCTAATGGTGTATTATAATACATAATTGTAATAGCATATCGTATTGTAACATAATCATTTCAGACAACAAAAGCAACAAGACGAACAACTCAATGCAAACTTCAGTATAGTAAATTAAACTCCATATATATTTTATCTAACTGTAGAAAAAATCTTTGTATGTGCTACACTACTATTCCTTTGTAAGGAACATTCTGTATAGTAAATTAACATCATTAGATACAGTACCTTACCATCCCTTCCACGACTATACGCTGCCCCATCTAGAACCAGTGTCTTCAACTTGCACTGCACGTAATCGACAGATCAATAAGATTTTGGAGAGAAAGTTGCACCATCACGGAGAAGATATCAAGGAGTGGAGCAGACTAACATTTTGCAGACACTCTTTTGCAATCTGGTCTTAGCAACAACCTAGCAATTAGAGTGAGGAAATTATTAGAACAGAGAAGAATAACAAACAGGGCTAGAACTAATTAGCACTAATGTTGTACTACAGAGGTTTCGCTAAAGCAGAATCCAGTCAAACAAACATCATGCTCATCCATTCATTAGACAAAAAGCTGTACTTAACTAGAAATGCTAAAGCTAACACTCATGTTCGGGTATATTTTTTTGAGTCTATCGATGTGTAAAGGTCAATACAAAGGTCAAATTACATCAATCTTAGCAGGGTACATGCCAACATAACAAACACAATTGTTGACAAAAAATTATCATAAATATTAACAGATAAACTATGCATCAGATCTAGCCACTGGTAGCTATGTGTAACACACCTCTAAGAAAAAAATATGTCTAAGATTATACCTTAGATCAAGCCACTGATAGCCACAGATCTAGCCTTTGGACTTGAGTTGATTGAGAGAGGAAGAGAGATGTAGCAACATAACGAACGCCAGAGCAGCTCGTACTATCCATGTTCAATTCGATTTGATCCATCATTGTTTCTGCTACATGGCTATGTCAAACGATAGAAGGAATCGCCTGCATAAACTGCTGTGAGTAAAAGAACAAGAAGAAAATTAGGCTCAGCTAAGGGCACGCCGGCGAGGGAGCTTGCGCAGAGGATTTGAAGAAAGCAGGGCTGGATGGAAGACGGTGGCGGTGCAGGGGAGGGCCATGGGCTCGTCATCGTCGCTGTCCTGGAGGGCCCCCGCAGCTCCCTCCAGCGCCGTCTCTAACACCGGCGGCCGTGGAGATGCAAGGGTGTCGCTGGTGGAGAGGTTGGCAAGAGGCGGCGGTCGGGGCGGGGCCGGTAGCCGGAGTAGCATCTGGTGCTGTGATAGATGGGACGAACCCTAGTATGGAGAATTAGAGAAAGGAGTGGGGTTGGGCACGCGCGAGAGAGAGAGGATAAGACGTGCGGCTAGCGGGGAGTTGAGATTCGCCCGCGGAAATTTTCGGAAACCATAGGGCAAGGGAATTTCCCCACACGAACTTCTCGGCCACACGCAGTCAAGTGATTTCCTCTGCGAAAGAAATCAGAGACGCACAGGATTTTTGACCCACTGGAAAAATAAAATACTGTCATTCTCAAGTTAAAGTAAAAATCGACTACGTCAATAATATTGTTAACGGTGACAGAAATTAATAAATGCCCGTCACTAAATAATTAGCCCTTTCTACCACCCTTCACAAGAAATACTAGTGACAGACATTTTTATGTGCGCGTCACTAAAGTTTTGTACTAGTGACAAGCATATTCTTGTCCGTCACTGGTAATCTTTACTAGTGACAGGCATAGTTTTGCCCGTCACTAACCACCTAACGGCTATAAGCCTTTCTGCAGTAGTGCCCCCACCTCCTGTGGACAGACTTGCAAGATTTCTCAGGCTTAGACCTAATAAGTTCTCCTCTGCTACTGAACCCATAGTGGCGGATGACTGGCTCCGTTCAGTCAACAAGGACTTAGTAACCTGTGAGTGTTCTGAGGCAGAAAAGGTGAGGTTCACTGCTCACCTATTGGAAGGACCTGCTGCCATGTGGTGGGAGACCTATCAAGTGACCCATCCCTTGGATGGCATGACTTGGGATGCGTTCAAGGATGGTTTCCGCAATGCTCACATCTCCTCTGGCATAATGAATCTGAAGAAGGAGGAGTTTCGTAGCTTGAGGCAGGGAGGTAGAACCCTGAAGGAGTATATGGATGAATTCTGTACGCTATCAAGGTACGCACTAGAAGACATCGACACTGATGCTAAGAGGAAGGACAAATTCCTTAATGGACTTCGGATAGAGCTAAAGATACCCTTGTCTGTGGCATATGCTCCTAACTATCAGATTCTGCTGGATCAGGCAATCACCCTGGACAATAACATCAGAAAGGAAGAGAATAGGAAGAGGAAGTTTGGTGCAAGTAAAGGTAACACTGAAGGGACTCACAAGAAACCACACACCTTAGAAGTCAGTGGCCATAAACCCTGGAACTACTCCAACAATGGTAGTGGCCAAAAGCATCATGGTCATAACCACAATGGAGGGTACAAAGGAAATAATGGTGGATTCAAGGGAAACCATCACCATGGCCATAATCATGGAAATGGTAATCCCCGTCCTAACACTGAAGGGAAGAAAGACCTGTCTAATGTGACTTGCTTCAAGTGCAAGAAGACATGACACTATGCTACTGATTGCCCAGAGAGAAAGGCCGATGAAAATTCCAAGCCCAATCCTTTCCAGAAGGGACAAGTAAATCACCTCAACGTGGAAGAAGTTCATGATGAACCTGACGCTGTGATTGGTAAGTTCCTGCTCAATTCTTTTCCAGCATTGGTCTTATTTGATACTGGAGCATCGCATTCATTCATATCAAGAGCTTTTGTAAACAAACATGGGCTAGCCGAGGAAAGCTTAGGAAAACCTATTAGAGTGAGTTCACCTGGGGGTGAGATGATAGTAAATTCAGGTTGTAGGCAGTTAGAATTAAGGATTGGAAAATATCTTTTTCCAGCAGACTTAGTCATCCTAGAAACCCAAGGTTTGGATGTTATCATCGGAATGGATTGGATGACCCGTTTTGAAGGAATCATAGACTATGCAAACAGAGCTATCACCCTCACCACCCTAGAAAAACAAAAGATTAAATTCAGATCAACTTTCAAACTTAAGAAAGTTAGGCTAAATTCTCTTAAGGGGGTTAGCCTTGGTGATGTGCTGATTGTCCAAGAGTACCCAGATGTATTCCCAGAAGAATTACCGGGAATGCCACCTGATAGAGATGTGGAATTTCTCATTGAACTAAAACCGGGTACCGGACCAATAGCCAAGAGACCTTACCCAATGGCCGTCGATGAACTGAAAGAACTCAAGAAGCAACTAGAGGAACACCTTCTGAAAGGATTTATCCATCCAAGTTCTTCGCCCTGGGGAGCGCCAGTTCTTTTTGTCAAAAAGAAAGACCAAACCCAGAGATTAGTCACGGACTACAGAGATATAAATGAACACACCATCAAGAACAAGTATCCGTTACCCAAGATAAATGAATTATTTGATCAATTGAAGGGTGCATGTGTGTTCTCCAAGATTGATCTTCGATCAGGATATCTCCAAATGAAGGTTAGAGAGATGGATATACCAAAAACAGCGTTTGTTACAAGATATGGCTCTTATGAGTATACAGTAATGCCATTTGGATTAACCAATGCTCCAGCTTATTTCATGAATATGATGAATAAAGTGTTCATGGATTTTCTAGACAAGTTTGTGGTAGTATTCATAGATGACATTCTGATCTACTCCGAGAGTCACAAAGAACATGAAGAGCATTTGCGCCTAGTATTGCAGAGACTATGTGAACATAAGTTATATGCCAAATTCAGCAAGTGTGAATTTTGGTTGGAACAAGTCGCATTCCTAGGACACATAGTATCCAAGGAGGGTATAGCAGTGGACTCTGAAAAGGTTTCAGCTGTAACCAATTGGGAACCACCAAAGAATGTTGGAGAATTACGAAGTTTTCTTGGTCTAGCAGGATACTACCGAAGATTTATAGAAAACTTTTCTAAAATCGCCAAGGCACTGATGGAATTATTAAAGAAGGAGAAGAAATTTGAGTGGACTGACGCATGCGAAGCCAGTTTTCAGGAGTTAAAGAAACGACTAGTTTCAGCCCAGTTCTATGCTTACCTGATTTAGAGAAAGAATTCCAAGTATACTGTGATGCTTCACGCCAAGGCCTGGGAAGTGTGCTGATGCAAGAAGGCAGAGTGGCATCTTATGCCTCTAGACAACTCAAGAAGCATGAAACAAATTATCCCACTCATGATCTCGAGTTAGCCTCAGTAGTACATGCCCTAAAACTTGGAGACCCTACCTAATGGGAAAAAGATGTGAAGTGTTCACTGACCACAAAAGTTTGAAGTATATTTTCACTCAGAAAGAATTGAACATGAGGCAGAGAAGATGGTTAGAACTTATCAAGGATTATGACCTAAGTCTTCAATACCATCCTGGAAAGGCTAATGTAGTAGCTGATGCCCTGAGTCGTAAGGTTTATTTGAATGGCCTCACGGCAGGAGAAATACCTGAGGATTTATGCAAGGCATTCAAGGACCTCCGATTGGAAGTGGTACCAGATGGTTTTGTAGCCTCGTTGGTAGTACAACCAAATTTGATGGACAATATACGTGAAGCTCGGAAGGGAGACAAGGATATTGAAGAAATCAAAGCCAATTTGAGAGCAGGAAAAGCCAAGGGATTTCATGAAGATGAGCAAGGAACCTTGTGGTTTGAAAAACGTGTATGTGTGGCAAATGATCCTGATCTTAGGAAGTTAATTCTGCAAGAAGCCCATGAAACACCTTACTCCATTCATCCAGGAAATACCAAAATGTATATGGATGTAAAGGAGAGATTTTGGTGGAACAATCTGAAAAGAGAAATAGCAGGATATATAGCTAAGTGCGATGTATGCAGTCGAGTAAAGGCTGAGCATCAGAAGACAGCAGGACTTTTGCAACCTTTGAAGGTACCGGACTGGAAGTGGGATTCTATTGGGATGGATTTCATCACCGGGTTACCAAGGACCAGATCAGGGTATGATTCTATTTGGGTTATTGTTTGTCGCTTAACCAAAATAGCTCACTTTATACCCGTGAAGACCACCTATACCAGCGCAAAGCTAGCTGATATTTACATGAAGAGGATTGTGTGCCTACACGGCGTTCCCAAGAGTATCGTGTCCGATAGAGTGACCCAGTTCACATCCCATTTTTGGAAGCAGTTGCATGAATCACTGGGAACTAGATTGGAATTCAGTACGGCATTTCACCCGCAAACGGATGGTCAGACTGAAAGAGTGAACCAGATTTTAGAAGATATGTTAAGAGCTTGTGCGCTTGATTATGGGTCTAGTTGGGATGACAATCTACCCTATGCCGAGTTCTCCTACAATAACAGTTACCAAGCTAGCATTGAGATGGCACCATTTGAGGCTTTATATGGGAAGAAATGCACAACCCCATTGTTGTGGAGTGGTGTAGGAGAACGAAGTTTCTTTGGACCTGATATAATCCAAGAAGCTGAAGAAAAGGTCAGATTAACTAAAGATAGATTGAAGATAGCACAGTCACGCCAGAAAAGCTACGCGGATTCTAAACGTAGAGAAGTCGCCTACGAGGTGGGCGATAGAACCTATCTTAGAGTGTCGCCACTCAGGGGTGTAAAGAGGTTTGGAATTAAAGGAAAATTAGCACCTCGGTTTATTGGACCTTTTAAAATTCTGTCTCGTAAGGGTGAGGTGGCATATGAGTTAGAACTACCAGAAGCTCTGTCTGCGGTTCATAATGTGTTCCATGTCAGTCAGCTGAAGAAATGTCACCCCGAAATGATGGGAGTTCCTTTAAAGGATATTGTACCCCTTGAAGAAGTACAATTGGAGAGTGACCTGACCTACGAAGAGAAACCCATCAAGATATTGCAGACCGCAGAAAGAGTCACCCGTACCAAAACCATCAAGTTTTGTAAAGAGGATGACCTCCGAGAAGACCATCCACACCCATTTGCTGATCTTTCCGAAGCTCGAGGGCGAGCTTCCTCTTAAGGGGGTTAGTCTGTAACATCCCAAATTTTGCAAAAATTTAAAACTTTGCATTCAAGCATCATTCATCATTAGGCATAAAACTACATCACAAAAATATTAAATAAAACTTCAAATTATAAATTTGAGTAAACTATAATTCCATAAAGTGTTCACTTAAAACTCCTTAAATAAATAAAATATTATCAATTTATTTATGGGTAAGTATAATGTCAAAAAGTCCCATTTTTAATAACCTTTCCAAAACATATTTTTATGAATTTTTCTGAAATGTTTTGAATAGGTTTCAAAATCATATTTGAAATCAGTGTTTAAAAACAGGAAATAATTCTTTTAAAAAGAAAAGGAAATCGGGCCGGCCCGTTGGCTATCTGCCGCGCACGCGTAGCCTACCAGCCCGCCAGCGGCCCAGCGCCCCGCGCTCTCGCTCGCAGTCGCTGACAGGTGGGACCCACCTGTCATCACCCCCGTGGAAATGTTCGTCCCCAAATCACGCTCCCGACCCCGACAGGAAACGGCGGATTGATTCGCACGATTACGAGCGATTTACTACTTCCCTTACCTCGCCTCCTCCCCCTACTAATACCCCTCTCCGTTCTCTTCCGTTTGCCCCAAACCAATCGACCCGAGAGCCACCAGGCCGCATGCATTCGTCTCCGGAGTTCCGCGGTGGCCGCCAGCAAAAACTTTGACTTCCGGTGAGCTAAAGCAATGCCGAGCCCTCTCGTAGTTTCCCCTCGCACCCTTGCACTCACGCGACACCTTTTGACACGGTTACGGGCTTTTGGTGCAGCGCTTTGTCGAGTTCGTCCACGACCGAGGAGATCTGCTGCCACGCACAACTCCAGCGAGCTCTCCCGAGGGAACGAGGACGCTCCGCTCATCGCCGCCTCGCCATCGTCTCCATCTCGACGCCACGCACCCCCTGGTGAGCTCCGTTTATCTCCTAGCACCGTAGAACGCCTCGGGCGCAAACACCGGCCTTGGCTCCTCCGCGCCCCGCGCGTCTCCGGCGACTCGCGCCGCCCGCGTTAGGTCAACGCTTCCTGGAACGTTGGATTTAGATCCAACGGATCTGTTTTATTTTTTATTTTTCGCTTCTGTGATTAATCTGGCGCGTCCGATTTCATTTAGATCTAACGGCTCTCGATCGCGATCCGCGTCGAACCGGTACGGGCGAATCAGATCGCGCCGCGTGGCCGATTCTTTTTCTATTACGAATAAAATTTAGAAATTAAAACAGAAAACTATTAAAACTTGCAAAATTCATAACTTTTGATCTGTAAGTCCAAAATTGATAAAATTTATGTCATTGGAAAGCTCTGCTCATGTAGTTTATTTCTACATCCTTTATTTTTCCCTTTGACAAATTATAATTTGTATAATTATCAGAGGAGTATTTCGGCCATTAAAATAATAACTTAAATAATAAAAATGATTTAGAAATAAATGTAATTATTTTAGGATTGTATTATTTCCCTCTGTCCAGCAATATTAATAAATGTCCAAATTGAAGATGTCATAAAACAATAAAAGTTGTAATTATAGAAATCAAAGTTTTACTATATTATTTTAAAATTATTTAATTGATAAATAAAATAAGAAATATCTAAAAATTATATTTCATTTATTAATGACAGAAAATAAGAATTATTAATAAGTGTGTCCTATTATCATAGCATATCATTCATGCATACATGATTATGTTTAGTGTTCTGATGGCATTGTGTTGGTATTTATTTTATTCATTGTTTGTGCTAGATTGTGAAGAAGAGGAAGGAATTGCTTGTGATTGTTATTCTTGCTGTGCTTGTTCCTCCTGTTACCAAGGCAAGTGACATTCATACAATATCCCATATTATATATATGCATAAGTAGTATATTTTGAGTAGTGTGCATGATAGGGATTTTTGATTTATTTTATAATGTTAAGTTAGTTTGTATTTTACAAATATCCTAGTAGTGTGTAGCCACCCTTTTCCTAAGCAGCCATGAAAAGATTTTATTAGTTGCTTAGCCATGCTATAAAAATGTTTACCATGTTATGGGAATGTTTCTAAGTGTTAAAATCTAAAATATACATCTGGATGGAATTGGTTGTTATGGTTTATGTTGAGTGGCTTTTGGGACTATTCTTGTGGTTGTCATCGCCTAGGATGAATGTCTATTCTACCTAGCGCCATGAGTATGGTGGTTGTTACCCAGAAGTACACTTGTGGATGGCCACCCAGGAACGAAGAGATTACTAAGTCCCTCCAAGTTTAGAAGCTTCCCGTGCAACCTTTTGACAATGGGCTCTGTCTAGAATGATTAAGTTGTGGGAGTGCAACCTGTCAGCTTGACAAGCAGATGTAGAGATGATAGGTGGAACGGGTCTTGCTAGTATGGTTGCATTCTTCTTCTGAAAGTTCTTGTCTCAATTCTCTCCTTTCCATAATACACTCCGCGTGTATAGGATTTCTCGGACAAATTGAGTCTAAAGGTGAAAGTGCACAACCTCTGCAGAGTCGACAATCTGAGTTCTCAGCCGTGTCCCCGGAAATGGACTACTTCGAGCAACTGGACAAGGATGGGCAGAAGAATCTCAACACTGTTTTCATAAAGTAAAATTTGACTAAGGAAAGAATTGTTGGTGCACTTGGGATTTATCCCTCGGTGCCAAGTCTTCGAGAAATAAAAGTGTTTTACAAAATGATAGGAGAAAACTTGCTTTCTGCAAATAGCCTTCAACCCCACCAAGCCAAATATGCATATAGATGTTAGACTTGCCAGTATATATCCACCATAGTCACTTGCCAATACATCATTGTATTGACCTCCTTCGGGGGCTGCATATTCCAATGTGCAGGTAATTCTGACGCTGAATGATTTTGGCTCGAGTCTACACCCAACATGACTGCCTGTGGCACATGCTTGAAGATGAGGCTCAATGTTATTTCGCTTTCGCTGTGAACTTTGAACTTTAGCTAGCCTTCATGGCTATGCAAATTGTAATAAAGCCATATTTGGCTATTATTTTTGGATCTCGTTGTAGCAATTTTAATACTTATGCAATGGTACTTTATATTTTGTACTGTGGTGCTGGCAGTGATCCAGGGACTAGCACATAACACAGGTGTTCCAACTTTAATAAAAGTTGGGGTGCTACAGCGAGGAGGAGGCCTGCTCTGCCGAGGCTGAAGAGGGCGCCGCAGAGGAGGTCCAAGGCGGTGCTGCTTCCCATTGAGTCATCCTTTATTGCGCCTGCGAGCGGCTGTATCTGCACCAGCTGTGTGCTTTAGACATCTTGAGACATTTGGCCTGTAATATACTTTTAATTGATGTTTATTTCGAGCTTGTCTGCCCCTCGTGAGGTCTCTTTGGACTCATCTTCATGTCTATTTGTTCTCTGCGTACTTAGGTCCCATCTCTTCGCGCCATGACTCCGCCACCTCGGTATGCGGGAGCAATGACTCCGCAAGGCCGGGGGGGAGTTTAGGCCTAGGAGAGGTAAGAGCCTTGAGCCGCGATGCTCAAGTGTCCCCCTTAGACGTGCGAGTAGTCCATGAAGCGTAAGGGAAAGCGAAGTCGCTCGAGGGGCAAAGACGCGCGCTAGGGAGAGAAAAACGGTCTTAAAGCGTGGGTGCGAGACTTAGCTTCTCGAGGTTTTTGCTCTGTGAAGGCTTTTAGCCTAGCGAGGTTGCCCACTTGAGGGGTCGCTCCTGGGGAGAATTTTTGCCTGGCGAGGTTGCCCACTTGAGGCTCGCGGGGGAATTTTTCCTGCAGGTATTAGAGGGGCGAACCCAAACGCTGAAACACGGTCCAAGGGACTCGTGCGCGCTCATAGGTCCCCTCAGGTGTTCCTTGCGAGGAGAGTAAGTACCAAGGTCCTCTGTAGAGATGTCGTGTTTGTGGGATCTTGCCCTCCAGCCAGAGCTCGGACTCTTGGATTTTGAAGTGTTGCTGGTGTGTCATTTGAGGCACTGGCACCATACTCAGCCCCCGCTCGCGAGGTACGCATGTGGAGAGATATAAGCGCACACTTCAACGATAGTAATGCGTAAATAAAACCCCCCAAAAGATTTTTTAAGCGGCGCCGAAGCGCTAAGTTCACTTAGGAGCGAGATTGAGTCATTATGCTTGGGATTGCCAAGTTAATGCTCTGACCATGTCGAGGCATGGGGACCACCTATTGGTGGTAGAGACTCTCAACGGCCTGAGGTGGCTCGTTTTAATTGAGAGATCGGAGGGTTTTCCCTCGAGTGAAGCCTTTGGGGCTTTGGAGGTTTAAGCCGTTGGCGTTTTAACCTCCAGAGACAAGAATGCTTGGAGGTTGAGCCGTAGGCTGCCTCTTCCGCTAGGAGTCTCGACATGACAATGATCACGTGCGTGGCAATGACCACGGTTGCGTTTGTTCCCTTAGGAAACAAAGCATGTGTTTGAGATTTAAGCCTTTTGGCGTTTTAACCTCTAGAGACGACAATGCTTGGAGGTTGAGTCGTAGGCTGCCTCTTCCGGTTGTCTTCTCGACGTGACAATGATCACGGGTGTGGCAATGACCACGGTTGCGTTTGTTCCCTTAGGAGACAAAGCATGTTTTTGGAGGTTTAAGCCGTTGGCGTTTTAACCTCTAGAGACGAAAAATGCTTGGAGGTTGAGTCGTAGGCTGCCTCGTCCGCTTGACGTCTCGACGTGACAATGATCACGGGCGTGACAATAATCACGTTTTTAACTTGTTCCTTGTGGATACAAAGGTTTGCTAGGTTTAAGCCTTGAGCTTTTAACCTTGAGGGACAAAAAGGTTCTTGGAGGTTGAGCCGTGGGCTGCCTCTTTCGCTAAATGCCCTGACGTGATAGTGATCATGGGTAGAACTTGCGCAGATGCATGATGTTCCATGGATTCTTGACCGGGACTTCGTCTTGCATCTCGAGGCGAGCCGCGCCAGGCCTGGCGATGTGGGTGACCCTGTAGGGACCTTCCCAGATCGGGGACAGCTTGTGGAGGCCTTCCCTGGAGAGGATTCGCCTGAGGACGAGATCGCCTGCCTCCAGGGTGCGCGAGCGCACATTGCGGCTGTGGTAGCGCCTCAGGTCCTGCTGGTACTTGGCCGCCCGGAGGGCGGCGCGGCGTCTTAGCCCTTCAAGGAGCAGCAGGTCATCGTTGTGGAGGTCCTCTTGCTGGTCCTCATTAAAGGCAAGGACCCGTGGGGATCCATGCTTTATCTCTGCGGGGAGGACTGCTTCGGCTCCATAGACGAGTGCGAACGGCGTTTCCCCAGTGGGCTTGGGTGGCGTGGTACGGATGGACCAGAGCACCGAGGGTAGCTCATTGATCCAGCCCTTGCCGTGGCCCTTGAGGACATCGAAGGTCCTGGTTTTAAAGCCTTTGAGGACCTCTGCGTTTGTGCGCTCGGCCTGTCCGTTGCTTTGCGGATGGGCGACTGAGGCGAAGCAGAGCTTGATGCCCATTTTCTCACAATAGGCTCTGAAGATGCCACTTGTGAATTGCGAGCCATTGTCGGTGATGATGCGGTTAGGCACTCCGAAGCGGCAGACCAGGCCTCTGATGAATTTCACCGCCGCGCCTGCTGTGATTGTGCGTGTCGCCTCCACTTTAGGCCATTTGTGAACTTGACAATGGCCACGAAGAGGTACCGATATCCACCTTGCGCCGTTAGGAAATGTCCCAGGATATCCAGCCCCCAGACCGCAAACGGCCACGAGAGCGGAATGGTTTGTAGCCCCAGCGCTGGTTGGTGGATTTGCTTGGCGTGGAATTGGCAGGCTTCACAAGCATGAATGATGTCCGTTGCATCTTGAAGCGCTTGAGGCCAGTAGAAACCGCTCCTGAAGACTTTTCCTGCGAGGGTGCGGGCGCACGAGTGGTGGCCGTATTCCCCGCTGTGGATGTCCTTGATCAGCAGTTTTCCTTCTTCAGGAGGAACGCACTTGAGCGCGATACCGTTTGGGCGCTTGCGGTAGAGAACTCCTTCGAGGATTTGGTACGATTTTTCTTGGCGGGCAATTCGCTCCGCTTCAGCATCTTCCTTGGGAAGGATCCCTTTGTGGAGTTAGTCCTTGATCTCGTCGATCCATCCTGCCTCTTGATGCACCGCTGTGAGCAACAGACGCTCCCCTGTGGTAGGCCCGCAGCCTGGAGTTCCGCTTGCAGGTGGTGGCGGGAGTGCTTCGTCTGTGCTTGCAGGCAGGGCCTCTAGGGGCTGCTTTATGGATGCCTTGACGAGCCTTTCTTCAAAGACACCTGGCAGCTGGGCTTGCCTCTTTGATGCGCGCTTGGCGATGTCATCAGCCTCTTGGTTTTCCTTTCTTGGGATGTGCATGAGCTCCATTCCCCTGAAGTTCTTCTCCAACCTACGGACCTCTTCAAGGTATGCGGCCATGTGGTCGTCCTTGGGCTTGTAGCTTTTGTTAGAGAAGTTGACGAGCAGCTGGGAGTCGCCCTTGATGAGTATATGCTTGACGCCTAGGGCGATTGCGGCGCGTAGGCCAGCAAGCATCCCTTCATACTCGGCGATGTTGTTGGATATCTTGTCGATTCCGAAGCACAGCTGGACTGCGTAATACAACTGGTCGCCTTTGGGTGAGGTCAGGACTACGCCTGCCCCACCGTGGCGACAAGCGAAAGCTCCGTCGAGCTTCATGGTCCAGTGGCTGGGCATTGCGGCTCCAGAAGACTCGTGCTCTTCTTCCCAGGGCTCTTCAGGGGTTGGATCAGTCCATTCGGCGACGAAGTCTGCCAGCGCTCTTCCTTTGATTACCCTTGTGGTATCAAAGCGCAAATTGAATGAATGTAGCTCGGTGTTCCATCCTGCGACACGATCTGTTGCATTTGGGTTGCGCAGAATTTGCTCAGGGGGAAAGAGGTTACCACCGTGATGGGGTGCCCCTGGAAGTAGTGTCGCAGCTTTCTTGAGGCGATGAGGAGTGCGAGGAGAAGCTTCTGCTGCATTGTGTAACGCTCGCGAGCATCACGCAGTACTGTGCTGACGAAGTAAACTGGATGCTCGACGGGGGTAGTTCCTGTTTCCTTGGCGTCTTTCGCCTGAGGTGGCCCAGCTTGGCCCTCGATGGGGTTGGCTTCAAGGGGCTTGTCCTGGGCCTCGAGGGTGTTGGCCTCGCGGGACTTGGTCTCGAAGGACTCGGCCTCGAGGGACTTGGCCTCGAGGGGCTTTGCCTCGAGGAATGTGGCCTCAAGGGACGTGGCCTCGAGGGACTTGGCCTCGAGGGACTTTGCCTCAAGGGACTTGGCCTCGAGGGACCTGGCCTCGCAGCACTCCTGCTGGGCCTCGAGTGTGTTAGCCTTTTGAGGCTTCTCAGTCCCTTCGGCATGAACCTCTTGCAGCGGTTGACTCGGGGCGGTCCTCTCTTGAGGCTTTGGGCCTGGCGGTGGCTTCGTGAGGACTGCCCTTTCGTCGAGCTCTTTATCAGGAGGCTTTTTCTTTGGAGTGGTTGCACTCTTCTTGTGAAGTACAGGCTCCTCTCTTTCCACCATAAGGACAGCACTGGCTGTTTGTGGAGTAGCTGACAAGTACAGCTTCAGGTGCTCGCCAAGCCTTCGGGCGACCATTACAGGTGGGCTGGCCAAGTACTTCTTCAAGTCCTCAAATGCTTTTTCAGCTTCAGGGGTCCACTTGAAAGTGCCCGTTCTTTTTATGATCTTGAAAAACGGCAGGGCTCTTTCACCGAACTTGGAGATAAATCGACCCAAGCTGGCCTTGCAGCCTGCCAGGCGTTGCATGTCCTTGAGCCTGCGTGGAGGTTGCATGCCTTCTATGGCCTTGATTTTGTCTAGGTTCGCCTCTATGCCCCGATGAGACACGAGGAACCCCAGCAATTTGCTTGAAGGTACTCCAAAGACGCACTTGGCGGGGTTGAGCTGGATGTTCACCTTGCGCAGGCTGGCGAAGGTTTCTTCAAGGTCTCCGAGAAGAGTATTTCCTTCTCGCGACTTCACGACGATGTCATCGACATATGCTTCAGCGTTTCGCCCCATTTGCCCGCCAAGGGCTATCCTCATTAACCTCTGGAAAGTGGCTCCGGCATTTTTTAGGCCGAAGGGCATGCAGACGTAGCAATACACACCGCATGGGGTGAGGAAAGCCGTCTTCTCCTCATCCTCTTTAGCCATCTTAATCTGGTCATAACCAGAGAAAGCATCGAGGCAATAGAGGAGGTCGCAGCCTGCCGTGGAGTCCACGATCTGGTCGATTCTGGGCATGGGATAAGGGTCTTTGGGGCAGGCCTTGTTTACATCAGTGTAGTCGATGCAGAGGCGGCCTCCGCCGGCGGGTTTTGGGACTACCACGCTGTTGGAGAGCCAAGTGGGGTGCGCGACTTCGCGAACGACTTTTGCCGCTTTGAGCTTCTCGACCTCCTTGACGATGAATGCTTGCTTCTCGGGGGCTTGCTTTCTTGCTTTTTGCTTGACGGGGCACGCGTTTGGGCACACGGCCAAGTGGTGCTCGATCACCTCCCTCAGTACACCAGACATATCTGACGGCGTCCACGCGAACATGTCAGAGTTTGCCTAGAGAAAGGCGACGAGCGCACTTTCCTATTTGGGAGGCAGCGTGGCGCCAATGATGACGCTAGCCCACGAGCCTTCAGCCCCTGAGCTACTGGAGCTCAGAGAGATCTTCTTGGTGGCAGCTGCCTCCTGGGAGAACAACTGTTTCTTCTTCTTGGGCCTCTCGAGGGGCTCTAGGTCCTCGTCTGCGGGGAAGGCCATGGCGGCGGTCTTGTAAGCCGTCTCAACGGCGCGCGTAGCGTCCAGGACATGTCCACGGATGGTGATCGTGCCAGCGCTGCCGGGGATCTTGACCATGTTGTACGCATGGTGCGTGACGGCCATGAACTTCGCGAGCGCGGGGTAGCCGAGGATGGCGTTGTACGACAGGCCGATGTGTGCGACATCAAAGTCGATGTGCTCGGTGCTGTAATTTTCCTTGCTCCCAACGGTGACGGCAAGCCTGACCGGGCCTAGAGGCTCGATCGAGCCGCTGGTGACTCTCGTGAAGGGCCTCGAGGGCATGAGCCGCTCGTAGGGCACTTGAAGCGCTTCGAACGTATCTATGGAGATAACGTTCAGGCCTGCTCCGCCATTGATAAGCGTCTTTGAGACGGCCACGTTGTCGATGGTTGGGGAGCAGACGAGCGGGAGGGTTCCAACAGTCTTGGTGGACTTGGGGTGGTCCTGAGCGTCGAAGGCGATGGTGTACTGCGACCACTTGAGGGGCTTGGAGGTTTCCACGCTTGGGAGGGCGGCGTTGAGCTCGCGGGCGAACTGCTTGAACTGGTTGTTCGACTTCGGCGCCTGCACCCCCCCTCCCCCCCCCCCGAGGATGCAGGCAATGGCGCCCCTCGGGGCTTGGTAGCCGCCATCTTCCTCGTCAGGGAGGTTGCCGTTCTTTTCTGCGGCATTGGCTTGATTTCCAGATGGTTTCTGGTAGCCGCCCTTGTGTCCGCTCCCGCGGTAGCCACGGCCTCGACCGCGGATGCCACTGCCTTCTTCTTGTTCGCGCTCCTTGCTCAACCTTTTGAGGTCGTAGCAGGACTCCGTAGAGTGGCCGCGCCTGTTGTGGTAGATGCAGAAAGGGCGGTGATCATCTTTGCTCTCTCCAGCCTCGGGGGAGTCCCTGCGGGTGCCTTTTGTGTCAGGGTCTGCTGCGAGAACTGCGGTGGCCTTGCGCTTGGCCTCCTCCTTCTTCTTCTGGCTTTTGGACCCCTCAGCATGATCGTCCCCTCTCGAGGACATTTTCACGAAGAAGAGTCCCTCTTCAGCCTTGGCGCACTTGTCCGCCATGTCAAACAGCTTGACCACAAGGTGAGCTTGTCGTGGATGCCCAGTTTCTCGAGCATCCTGTTGTTTGTGACGCCCTCGCGGAAAGCGGCGATGACTTGAGTGTCAGGGATGTTCGGGATCTTGTTGCGCACTTGGCTGAAGCGCTGGATATACTTGCGGAGCGTTTCATCCTTCCTCTGCACCACATCGTGCAGATCATTGTGGGTGAGGGCGCGCTCGTACGTCCCCTTGAAGTTGGAGACGAACTGCTTGCAGAGCTCCTCCCAGGAGTTCACAGAGTCCTCCGGGAGGTTCAGGAGCCACGACAGCGCAAAGTCGCGAAGCGCGTGGGAGAACCAGTTGGCCATGACCTTGTCGTCTCCCCCCGTAGCTTGGATGGAGTTGGTGTAGAGCTGCAGGAACTCGATGGGGTTGCTGGAGCCGTCGTAGCCCTTGGAAAGAGCCGGCCTGAACTTCTGTGGCCAAACAACGCGACGCAGAGAGCGAGTGAACGCCATGCAGCCTGAGGTGTACGTAGCGACCCCGTGCTGAAGCGCGACGCGGTTCTGCTGTCCCGCCTGGCCGAGCTCCTCCACAAGCCTGTTCTGGCGGTCTCGCTGGAGCTCCATCCCCACACGAGCGTCGGGCGCGGTGCGCTGCACGATTAAGCAATCGTGCGGCGAGGACGCGTGCGAAGCAGCCCTTTGTGCCGCAGCCGGTGCAGGCCCCGGAGGTGGCGGAGGCGCATTTGTTGCGACCGTGCCCGCGAGAGAGGGGTGCATGTTGGACTGTGACGGAGCGGGGCGCGTCGTGGCGATGCCGACGAGGTGGTTGAGGCGTTGGAGCCACTTCTCGTTGGCCTCAGCGGTTGGCTTGTAGCGGAGCAGCTTCTGCGCCATGAGCAGCATGGTGTGGGGCGCGGGGTCTGTCCTTCCCGGGCCCGAGCCGCTTGGGTGCAGCGTCGGGTGGGACGACTGCGCGTCCTTCTGGTGCTCGGCGTCGTGCTCCGGTGCCTCCGCGTGAGGGCCAGAAGGGACATGCTCCTCGTGGCGGGGTCGGCCCCGCCGTGCGCGGGTGGTCGCGGCACCTGGGGGAGCGCGTGCTCCCGCGGGCGCACGTCGGTTGACTCCGGCGACGCGGGTGGCGCGCGTGTTCACCATGGCACGGAGACGAACTCGGAGGTTGTTGACGCGCCTCAGTCCCCTACCTGGCACGCCAAATGTTGGGTCATGACTCCCAGGAATCGGGGGTAGTCACTTCCTGAAGTGTGATTCGAAAGGGGATTGAACGCGGAGGTCTAAACCCTCAAGTGGCTCCGCGACGTTGCTCGCCGGACCCGAAGAAGACGCACACCCGACCAAGGAAGACATTGTCCTTTACCCAGGTTCACGGCCCTCGTGAGGAGGTAAGACCGCTACTCCTGCATGTCTGTATTATATGTGGAAGGTTACAGTACAATTGAGCTTGCCGGAAGCCCCCTTGAGGTAGTTCTTGCCTGGGGAGGGAAGCGATGATCTTCTTCCTCCTCCAGCCAGAGGCTAACCTAACCAGAGTTGCTAGGGTTTACAAGGGTGTTTTGCACGCAAAGGGCCGACCTTTGCTACGATGGATGTCTTCTCCCTTTTATAGGCGCCTCGGGCCTTCTCCTTCGGCTTGGCCTTCAAGGTGGCTCCCACATGCCAGTGGCAGGGCGGAGCACGAGTCCATCGCGCTCCCTTCGTCTATGGACTCGGTCCATTGTTGATAAAGGTGGTGCCGTGGCCGACAGGCGGCCGACCGCACGGTACTATCAGCAGAGAGGGCAGTCTCTGAGGTGGAGCCCGCGATGACGATCTCTGTTGGAGGGTTGCGTCGTCCACCTGCTTTATCGTCAGAGTAGAAGGTCCTCACAGCTGTGCAGCAGACAGAGCAGCTTTGTTGACCACTTTATCGCCAGGGACAGCGACGGGGGTGCGTGCGTCACTGCATGAGCGTGGCAGAGGTCACGTGCGCCCTGCCGTGCTTCCTTGGCCGCGACGTTTCCCTTCAGGCCTGAGGGGAGATTCCTGTTGGACTCCCCTCAGGCGGGTTGGCGCCTCGGGGGGAGGTCCCCTGAGGCGAGGGGTCCCTTGAGGCCCTTGCTTCCTCATCAGGCCCTCGAGGGGAATTGCCCCTCGAGGGTCCCGCCAGGCGGTGACGCCTGGTCCTTATCCGTTTCGTCTGACTGGCCTGCGAGCGAGGCCTGGCGGGAATGGGCCCTTGACGTCAAAAGGAGGATTCCACCATTCCAATTTCAGAAATAAAACTTGATGGGTGAACAAGGGAACATGAGATTTATGGTTTTCATGCCATACTTGTCTTGATTTGAAGAAAGTGTTTTCCAAAGAGATAGGAAAAATTGGCTTTATGCAAAATAGTCTTGAACTCCACCAGCCAAATATGCATATAGGCTATAGAGTTATTCCATTATGTGTCCACCATAGTGTCACTTGCCAGACTCCATTTTTAATGGAATCTGACCCACGTTGTTGCAATATTTTTCTTATTGCAGATTGATCAGATGACGAGTGAGGTTTCGTTTAAAGGTTTTGGTTCTGCAACCAACATGTTTTCGCCTGTGGCAACATGAATGTGATGGAGACTCACTGCTATTGTATTTCCGATGTTTACTCTTCCAAAGCTAGCTTTATGCTATGCAACTTGAATTGAATATTTTTTTAAGTCTGGATCATCGATGTAATAAAATTGATACTTTGTTGTGATATTACATCGTAAACTGTTGATGCAAACGAATCGATCCAGGGATTTGCACTATACACATGTATCTGCCTTATTTAAAGTGCAGGTACGCTACACCTGGTGCGGCTCAAGAAGGTGCGTCGGCCCTAGGTGGGCCCCATTTGGCCCACCTAGGCCGGCCAAGGCTCCCCACCGAATTCCCTTGAGGGGTTCCCCCCCCATGGGCCTTCTTTCGAGCAGAAGGCCCATTTAGGGAAATCAGCCTAAATAAATTCGAAAATAAATATATAAAATCATATTTAAATATTAATTACACTAATTAATATCAAACGTATTATATATAATTTATTCTAGTTCCGAAAACTATTTCGTCGCTGCCTGATCTCCATCGGACCATTCCCGGGACGTTTCCGGTGATCTCTTTCCTTTCCGATTATCTTGTCGAAACCCCTTAAGTGTGTTACCCTAGCGGTTCGATATAATAACAGACATGATCGAGACTCCTCTCCGATCAATGACTAACTCGTAGGCCTGAACCCCATGAATTAATCCCTGTGATATAACGAATGACTTTCATCTATCAAACCTGGACGTCTAGTCTTAAACCCTTTGTCATGTCGATACTTAGCGCGTCCGAGCATCATTCTCAGATATCTCCATACCTAGCATGATCTCGTTACCGACATCGCTATCTTCTACTCGTTTATGATATTATGTCAGCTGGTGACCTAGTCACATGTTTGCAAACTCATTTGACATAATCTCACCGAGTGGGCCCTAGAGTATCTATCCGGCTATGCAGACTGACAAATCCCGTTGTTGACCCCTCGTCTCAACTACCCCCTTCCGATACCCAAAAGTATCACCGTTATTGTCATACTAAATAAGATACGACGTTTGGTGCAATCAAAGTATCTTCCAGGAATAACAATAAGAGTAGGTCTCACGGTTTTAAGGCGTAATGACTAGGTCCTATAAATACTGGGTATGTCCATCACATCGTTCTCCAACGATATGACTTCCATTGCCGACCGGCGCCATGCCCTATGATCGGGAAACCTCGATCATCAATCGCGCAACGAAACTAGTCTTAGTAGAGGCTACTAGGGACCTGGTTGTTTATCTACCACACATGTATTAATGTTTCCGCTTAATACAGTTATAGGTTTTATACCATGCTATAACTGTATTAAGCGGAAACATTAATACACGTGTGGTAGATAAACAACCAGGTCCCTATTAGCCTCTACTGAGACTAGTTCAATGTGCGATTGATGATCGAGGTTTACCGATCATGCGACATGGCGTCAGTTGGCAATTGAGTCATATCGTTAGGTGGAACGATGTGATGGAATTACCCATAATTTGTAGGACGTAGTCATTACGCCTTCGACCGTGATATCAACTCTTATTGTTATTCCCGGAAGATACTTTGATTGCATCAAATGTCATATCTTATATAGTGTGACAAAAAAGGTGTCCCTCTCGGGTATCGGAAGGGAGTAGTTGAGACGAGGGGTCAACAGCGGGATTTGTCAGTCTGTATAGCCGGATAGATACTCTAGGGCCCACTCGCTGAGATTATGTCAAATGAGTTTGCAAACATGTGAGTACGCCACCAGGACATAATATCATAGACGAGTAGAAGATAGTGTTGTCGGTAACGAGATCATGCTAGGTATGGAGATATCTATGAACGATGCTCGGACACACTAAGTATCGCTATGACAAAAGGTTTAAGACTTGACGTCTAGGTTTGATAGATGAAAGTTATTTGTTATATCACAAGGGTTAATTCACGGGGTCCAGGCCTACGAGTTAATCATTGATCGATGAAGTGTATCGATCATGTTTCTTATTATATCGGACCGCTAGGGTAACACACTTAAGGGGTTTCGACAACACAACCGGAAAGGAAAGAGAACACCGGGAACGTCTCGGGAATGGTCTACTAGAGATCGGACGGCGACGAAATAGTTTTCGGAGTCAGAATAAATTATATAATATAAATTTGATATTAATTAGTGCAATTAATAATTAAATATGATTATATATATTTATTGTCAAATTTTTAAAGGCTGATTTCCCTAAATGGGCCTTCTAGTGGAAAGAAGGCCCATGAGGGGGGAAAGTCCCCCTCCAGGGCTTCGGATTGGGGGAGGGCCGGCCTGGCCCACCTAGGGCCGACGCATCATGTTTGGCCGGATTGGTGTGTGGGATAGTCCCACACCGCCAGTCTGGCAAGGTTGGCTCCCCCGGGAGCCTTTATATAGAGGTGCACCCCTAGCCTTTTAATTCATCTAATTAATTCTCTATTTTCTCCTCGATAACGTGATTCCCATGTCGGATTCGCGCCGACGAGAGAGAGTTCTCTCCACCATACGCCCGCTGCCGTGCCGTTGGTGTTCCGGTCCAAGTCTTCCGCTGCTCGTCCTGGACTGGAGCTTTGGAGGCCGTCGTCTGCACTGTATGTGTGTAACGCCCTACGAGGTGATGCGCTAGCGGTGCTCGGAGGCCTACTTCCTCCACCCGACCTCGAGGTCATCTTTTTCGCGCCAAGGTCTTCGCGACCTAGAGGTCGTCTACGTCGTCTTCGTCGTCAACACTTGTGCGGGAGCGTAATCCCCGCTTTCGGTCTACAAGGGTATGTATTCCGATCTCCGTCGTATTAGAATATCTGCATAGTATAGATTCTGGCTAGTTTAAGGGTCAATTGGTTATGTGCCATACCTAGCTGAGTTCTTTCGGTCTGTGCCATACCCGCGTTGTTTCTCTGTTTTGTGCCCTGGTTTGCTCGCATATCAGCCAAACTCTCGTTTCCCTCTGTTCAACCTCCTTTGACCCGCACATGGCCTGACTGGTGGGGTCGGCCTGGCGCGGCTCGCCTGGAATTTTCGCGGCTCGGCTAGTGTGCGGCTCGGTTGGGATTTCCTTTGGTCGGCGTGTGGGGCTGGGGCACTAGTCTGACTGGTGGGGTTGGCGCGTGGGGTCAGCGTGAGGTTCGGCGCGTGGGGACGGGGCACTAGTCTGACTGGTGGGGTCGGCCCGTGGGGTTGTCGCGTGGGGTCAGCGTTGGTCAGTTACAGTTTGCCCGCCCACCCCCGCCGCGGCTAATAAAAGGGGGCCGCCCTCGTCGGAGAAACGCCATTTTCTCTCCCTCTCTCTCCCCTTCCCTCCCTCGCCGCAGAGCCCCCCTACTCGCCGATGTCAAACTCGGAGCTCTACTCGCTTGAGGAACTGCACGACATGCAGGAGATGGAGCGAGAGGAGCGGCTAGCGGAGAAGAATCGTCGACGGAAGCAGAAAGGTCTCTCCCCTCTCCACGAGAAGAAAGAGCAACCATACAAAGTGGCGCCTGGAGATCTTCTGCCGCAATCCCCAGTCTACGAGTACGGGGCATCGGAGTACTCGGATGAGCCCTACTATCGGGGGGCTGCCCCCCGGGTAGGGGCAGATCCCGGTATAATTCAGTAAGGTGCCAACAGTACTTGACCTTTGGCGAGAGCAAGGGACACCTCCTGGTATGCTGAAAGGGCAACTTGACCCTTGAACACTGGTAGAGGGCAAAGTGCCTCCTGGCAGGCGCAAGGGTCAGCTCTGGCAGCTATAAATAGACACCCCCGGCCTTCACAATCGCAGCACAAGCATAAGCGGGTGGTTCCTCTAAGAACTAGCTTCTCGAAGATGTCTTTGCTGATAGGCTAAGACATCTTCGGGAGGCTAGGCCTAGAGATACTCATCCTGGGACGAGCTCGGACGCCTCCGGAAAGGATCCCGGATCTCGGGCTCCGAGGAAACTCCCGGAAGGAGGTGTACTAGGCTTTACCGGATAGGTAGTCCGGATAGGTACTAACCGGAGTGTATATATGTCTCGGTCTTGATCTTGTGTAGGAGAAGCTCACAGTGGCAAGCGAGGAGGTAGCCGGCTTAAGGGATCCCGGTAGGCCGTCAACGGTCTATAACAGGCTTTCCCGTCTGTTGCGGGGAGAAGTACCATTCCGCCTGACACGGAAGCATAGTCACCTCCCGCCTGACACGGAAGCATGGTCACCTCCCGCCTGACACGGGAGCGCGTCAGCCGGTACGACCACGGTACGACAAGACCTGACACGCCTAGCCCGGCAATCCGGAAAAGGCTATCCGGGATGGGCCAAGACATGTCTTGTCTCTGGCAGGGGGACAATGATGGTTCAGGACGGCGCCTGCTGTCCTTATCGAGATGATGACGCAGGGGCTATGCCGGATAGCGCGGCGACTAGCTCGCACTAGCCGGTGACGACATGCCGGTTAGGCCTGTCCGGTGGGGCCAAGCCGATTTAGGGTTTCCGGCCCTCCTGGCCGAAAGTCTATAAAAGGCGCCATAACTGCTCCTGAGACAGAGAGACCAACGGAAGAGCCAAAGCTATAGTTGCATTCACTCCTAGAGCATTTACTTCTTCACACCTTGAGTTCATCTAGTTCTTTGTAGTCTTCCCTTTGAGAGATCCAGCAGCAAGTTGTAGCTCTTGTGCCACAGATATATAGTGAGGAAAGGCAGGAGTAGGGGTGTTACCTCCTCACGAGGGCCCTGAACCTGGGTATATCGTGTGTGTTGTGTGCCTTCGTGCATTTGTTCGTGTTTGTTAGATCTTCCCCTCGCACTTTGATCTTGTTTCTTGTTCCTGGGAGATCTCGGTTATACCGGGATCCTCCTCGCGTGGGCTATTCAGCTCGCTATCCCTCCCCGGATCCACCAACGTCCATCGGCCCCACACATTAGCCATCCTATGGCATCTGCCGTGACACCACCACGACAGTTGGCGCCCACCGTGGGGCTGACAGAGGCGTTGGCTGG
Organism: Poa annua; assembly: GCA_026929855.1. Taxonomy (NCBI): domain Eukaryota; kingdom Viridiplantae; phylum Streptophyta; class Magnoliopsida; order Poales; family Poaceae; genus Poa; species Poa annua. Next base: position 90,447,618 of record CM049430.1, read on the forward strand.
TGTACACATCCGGACGGGCTCCCCTGTTCACTTCGACGTTCGGGTTCTCTCTGGCCTGGTCGTAAGGCTAGGGGAGATGGACTTCGTCTGCGACAACGCAGGATGCTTCCGGAACAGACCCTTTCCGGTGAACGGATGCCTCATTGACTTTGGTGGTTTCACCACCTACGTCGCCACCGAAGTTATCTGTAGCTACCCGGACGTGGTCCTGGAAGCTGAGGACCCTCCAATGCTCTGCGCTGCTCGGGGTCTGCGTGTCAGTCGCCCCCCGAGTTTCGTCGCCGTAATGATGGTCGGGGCAACCGAGGAGGAGTACCAGGACGCTGACGGCGATACTGGGAGCGGCCACATCCGTTTGGCCAAACCCCCGCAGGAAAGAGCTGCTGCCCGGGATGGCGATCCACAGCCGTCCCAGCCGCGGCGTCGTCCGGATCCCCTCTCGGGCCTGGTGGCCAAGTTAACTGTGCCGGTGGCTGCTGAAGTAGATACCCAGGCCACCTCGGCTGACTTGGAGGAGCAGCGAAGGTTACTACTAGCTGAAGCGCAGGAGATCGCCGAGATCCGTCGCGAGCTCAATGCTAGCCTCCGGGAGTACAATGCAGCTCACGGATTCCTTAAGATAGACTCCCGGGACAAGCGCATCGCGGATCTGCGCAAAAAAAGAAGAATGGTGAATGAGGAGCTGGCAGGTGGAGCAACAACCAGTCACATGGGAAGTCGGATTTCTGCGGGGAAGCCGGTGTATAGCTCACCGGCGAAAACTCTTAGGGCCGCTGAAGCCGCCATGGCCGAGTTGGTAGGGTTATCCGGTGAGGCCCTACGCAAGCAGCAGGAGCGAGTAAACGAGTTGGTGATTGAGGCCAACCGTCAGAATCAGGCCTTCAAAAAGAAGAACCCCGGGGCAGGATCTCAAGTGCACTCGGCAAGACCCAATAGCCAGAAATCGGACGGGGAGGCCTCTTCCCCGCATCCGAGCAGAAGCAAGAGCAAGAGCAAGAGCCGGAGCCGGAGTCGAGGTTCCGGGAAAAACAAGCAGCTACAGACCTATGACCCGGCCTTCGCCGGTATCCAGCGAGCCGGGCAAGCCGGACAGCGTAACTCGGGGCAGGCGGGAAGTACCCGTGAGGATGGTAACCTGGGTGTAGGAAACAATAACCCAGTCGGCCGTGGTAATCCACCCCGGAACCCTCCTCATGTTCAGGGAAACCCACAGAGGGAGGTCGCCTCAGTTCCCCAGCAGGCCATGATCCCTGCGCAGAATAGGCTCAACGATGGCAACTCGAGGCTGCAGCAGCTCGGGTATCAGCCAGACGAGAACCCTTTGGGATCTCGGATAGGAACCAGACAGCTGAACCCGGCAGATGCCAGATTCGGGCTCGACCGGATTCACCAATCCGAGTTGGTGGAAGAGCAAGGACCTCCGGGACCTGCCTGCTTCGGACCTCGGATCATGCGGGAACCACCTGTTCGGAACTTTCAGCTCAACAGGGGTGCCAAGACCTATGACGGCAGCAAGAAGCCGGAGGACTGGCTAACCGACTATGTAACGGCAGTAAGCATAGCCGGTGGAAACAGACGGTGGGCGGTACGATACGTACCGCAGATGTTGGAAGGACCTGCCCGGATCTGGTTGAACAACCTGAGAGCTGGCAGCATAGACTGCTGGTTAGACTTTGAGGAAGCATTCATCAGCAACTTCACCAGCACGTACAAAAGGCCTAACAGGCCTCAGCAGCTCGCCATCTGTAGGCAAAGGAGCAACGAGACCGACCGGGAGTACCTTACCCGGTGGAGCAATATTCGCAACTCTTGCGAAGGAGTGGTAGAGGCACAGGCCATCTCCTGGTTTGCACAAGGATGCCGGCATGGCTCAATGCTATGGCAAAAGTTGCAGAGAAAGATGCCAACGACCTTGGCAGAAACCATGCGCATCGCCGATACCTACACGCTTGGAGATCCCATGCAACCCCTGGTGGATGTCGGTGACTCCAACAGGAGGAATGCGGGACCTCAGCGTTCGGGACCGAGCAGGAGCCATGATCGCCAGGAGTTCGGCCAAAAGAGGAATCAGCTCGAGTACCACCATGCCGCACAGCACGTCGCAGCAGTAACCCGGGAGCAAGAGGATGCCGGCAACAGCCAGCGTCAAAAGACAAGTGGCCCGACTTGGGGTCAGAGTCAGGAGGTGCAAAAGACCTGGGTGGAACAAAAGAAGCCCCTGACATATGAGGAAATGCTGAACAAGCCATGCTGCTACCATACTCTGGAGGCCAACAAGCCCGCAAACCACTCTACTTGGCAGTGCAGTTGGTATCAGCGCACGTTGCAGGAAGGCAGCTCGGGAGCTATTCGGTAGAGTGCTCCGGCATCTCGGCCCAATATCCCGAGACCCCCTCCTCCGACGTCGGGAGCCAACGCTGTCCGAATCAACCCGCCTCCGCGAGGACCCCCACCTCGGCCAGTGAATCTAGTGCACACCCGGAACGACAGCGGTGCAGGCCCCAGTAACCAAGCCGGACAGCAGCAGAGCAACTACCGGGAGGCACATCAAAGCTATGTGGTCTTCGTGACCGAACCTACTGACCGAAGGAGTGTGCGGCAGCGTGCCCTGGAGGTGAATGCTGTGATCCCGGCCGTGCCCAAGTTCTTGCACTGGTCCGAGATGGAGATCACGTGGAGCCGGAAGGATCACCCCAGGGTTATGCCTAAGCCGGGGGCGTATGCCTTGGTGGTGGACCCAACTTTTGTCGGACCCAACCTCAATGTCCGCTTCAGCCGGGTTCTGATCGACAATGGCAGTGCCATTAACATCATGTACAAGGACACGATGTTGAAGTTGGGGGTGTCCATGAACACCTTGCTGCCTACCGAGACAACCTTCCACGACATTGTGCCCGGAGTCTCTTGCTCACCCATGGGAAAAATCTGGGTTGAGGTGATGTTTGGAACTCGGGAGAATTGCCGAACCGAGAGCTTGGAATTCGAGGTCGTGGACCTCGAAAGCCCATATCACGCACTAATCGGCAGGCCAGCCCTGGCCAAGTTCATGATCTCAACTCACATGGGTTACCTCAAGATGAAGATGCCGGGACCTAACGGCGTAATCACCATCTCGGGAGACCACAAACGCTCCATGGAATGTGCCTCGGCGGGGTCATGCTTAGCTGAGTCTCTGGTGATCGCAGAAGAAAAGAAGAGGATCCAGCAGGTGGTGGCAATGGCCAAGACCTCCCAACTCGGAATGCCCGGGATGGTGAACCCGGAGCAGGGTGCGTCATTTCAGCCCCCCAAGGAGACCAAGAAGGTGGGTGTGGACCCCAGCAACCCGGAGCGCCAAGTTATCATTGGCAGCAACCTGGACAGCAAATAGGAAGGCGAGCTCGTCGACTTCCTCCGTGAGAATCGGGATGCTTTTGCATGGTCGAGTGACGATCTGCAAGGCGTCCCGAGGGAGTTGGCTGAGCACTCTCTGTTTGTTCGACCGGATGCGAAGCCGATGAAGCAACCAACTAGGCGTCTCTCGGATGAGAGAAGAGCCGCCGTCATGGAGCATCTGGCTATACTGCTGGCTGCGGGATTCATAATGGAGGTCCTGCACCCGGATTGGATATCGAATCCGGTCCTGGTAGAGAAGAAGAAGGATGATCCCCTCCTGCTTAAGGTGTGGCGCATGTGCATCGACTTCACCAACCTCAACAAAGCATGCCCGAAGGACCCCTTTCCATTACCCCGGATAGATCAAGTGATAGATTCCACTGCCGGGAGTGAACTTTTGACTTTTTTAGATGCCTATTCTGGTTTTCACCAGATACCTTTGAATCCGGATGATCAATTGAAAACTGCTTTTATTACCCCTTATGGGGCTTATTGCTATCGTGTCATGACTTTCGGTTTGAGGAATGCTGGTGCTACATACCAGAGGTGCATGCAGAAATGTTTGCATGACCAGATAGGCCGGATGCCGAGGTCTATGTCGATGACATAGTCATAAAAACAAAAGAAAAAACCTCACTAATAGATGATCTGAGGGAAACATTCAAAAACTTAAGAAGGTTCCGGATGAAATTGAACCCGGATAAATGCACATTTGGTGTTCCGGCAGGGAAGTTACTCGGTTTCCTCATCTCAAGGCGGGGAATCGAAGTCAACCCGGGTAAAATTCGTGCTATCGAGAGCATGAAATTGCCCGTGCGTCTCAAAGATGTGCAGAAGTTTACCGGGTGTCTTGCATCCCTAAGTCGGTTTGTGAGTCGACTTGGGGAGAAGGCCTTGCCTCTGTACCAACTGATGAAGAAGAGCAAAACATTTGTTTGGACCCCGCAGGCTGACGCGGCGTTCAACGATTTGAAAAGAATGCTCTCAACAGCACCCGTGTTGGCATCCCCGTTACCCAAGGAACCTATGCTGCTGTATATTGCTGCAACCAACCGAGTAGTCAGTGTGGCGATGGTGGTAGAAAGGGAAGAAGGGGGCAAGCTGATACAGAGGCCGGTGTATTACCTCAGCGAGGTGATCTCGGAATCCAAGCAGAACTACCCGCACTACCAGAAAATGGCGTATGGGGTGTACATGGCAGTGACCAAGCTCAAGCACTACTTTCAGGAACACCCGATCACAGTGGTATGCAAAGCTCCTCTGGCCGAGATCATCGGTTGCAAGGACGCTAGCGGCCGGGTAGCCAAATGGGCCATCCAGTTGTCTCCATACGCTCCGGCGTATGAGAGACGAGATGCCATCAAGTCGCAGGCGCTGCCGGACTTTTTGGTGGACTGGGCCGAGATGCAGTATGAACCTCCGATGCCGGATTACAATTTCTGGAGGATGCATTTCGATGGCTCAAAGGCTAAGATCAGATTGGGTGCCGGAGTGGTCCTCACTTCCCCAAAACAAGATGTACTGAAGTATGTGCTGCAAATTCATTTTCGGGCATCCAACAATTTCGCAGAATATGAGGCCTTGGTTCATGGACTGAACGTCGCCAAGGAGATCGGCATCCGCCGGATAGAATGTTTCGGTGACTCCGGCCTCGTAGTGCAACAGGTGTCGGGGAATTGGGATGCCCTCGATGCAAACATGGCCTTATACAGGTTTCATGTGCAGAAAATATCCGGATTTTTTGAAGGATGCGAGTTCAAGCATATACCCAGAGGAGAAAACGAGGCAGCGGATGTATTGTCCAAGCTAGGATCGTCTCGAGATGCCATCCCACCCGGGATAGCTCTGGAGCATTTGAGGAAGCCATCTATTCAACCCTCACCCGAATCGGATTCTATCTTCATCCCCAAGGAACCTGGTGCAGATGCAGTACCCATGGAAGTAGATGTCGGGAGCGTCACATCAAACCCGGGGACTGCATCACAGTGCTCAGAGAGGCAAAGAAAGATGATGATGGAGGTGATGTCGGCAGAGCCAATGGACGTAGCCGCTCCCGTGTTCCCGGTTCGACCTGTCCCGGGATGGGCACATCCCATTCTGGCTTATATCTTGGAAGGAATCCTCCCGGAAAATGAAGTGGAAGCCCGGCAGATAATGCGAAGGTCAAAAGCATACACCATCATCAATCAAGAGTTATACAAGAGGAGTGTCACTGAGGTACTCCAGAGATGTGAAGAACCAATAGAAGGACAAGAGATGCTCCTGGAAATACATCAGGGGGAGTGTGGACATCATGCATCATCCCGGGCCCTGGTGGCGAAAGTGTTCCGGCATGGGTTCTACTGGCCCACTGCATTACAGCAAGCAGAAGATATTGTCCGGAAGTGTGGAGGGTGTCAGAGATTTGCTCACCGGATACATATGCCGGCGTCAACACTGAAGACCGTCCCTATCACTTGGCCATTCGCAGTATGGTGTTTGGATATGGTCGGGCAGTTCAAGCCGGCAAGAGGCAATATGACACATATACTGGTGATGGTGGACAAATTCACCAAGTGGATAGAGGTCAAGCCAATCCGGAAGTGTGATGGACACACCGCTGTGCAATTCCTGAAAGACATCATCTTGAGATACGGGTACCCGCACAGCATTATCACAGATAATGGCACCAACTTTGCTGTGGGGGAATTCGCTTGATTTTGTGCTGAGAAGGGAATCCGGCTGGATGTAGCATCAGTTGCACACCCGGAAGCAAATGGGCAAGTCGAAAGAGCGAATGCCTTAGTCTTAGCCGGCATCAAAGCTCGTTTGATCGAACCACTGTTGAGAACTCCGGGATGCTGGATAGAGGAGTTACCGGCGGTGTTATGGGGTCTCCGGACTACACCGAATAGATCCACCGGGTACACACCATTTTTTATGGTATACGGTGCTGAGGCAGTACTCCCGACTGACATACAGTATGATTCCCCGAGAGTGACAATGTTCACCGAGACGGAGGCAAAGGAGGCCCGAGAAGATGATGTAGATTTACTCGAAGAAGCAAGAGAATTGGCACTATCTCGGTCTGCAATTTATCAACAGAATCTCCGTCGCTATCATAGCCGGAAAGTGCACCCGAGGGTGTTCCGAGAAGGGGATCTGGTGCTGAGGCTCATCCAACGCACGGCCGGAATGCATAAATTGTCACCTCCATGGGAGGGACCTTTTGTGATAAGCAGGGCATTGCACAATGACTCTTATTACCTTGTAGATGCACAGGAGGCTAGGAAAGGTGTAATGGACAAATCCGGTGAGAAAACCAAGCGTCCATGGAATGTAGCACTACTTCGCCCCTTTTACACGTAAAGGGCTCAGTGTATGTTGTATCTCAGTTTTTAGTATTAATGAAAGTAAGGCACCCCGGGAGGAACCCGGGGACTGCCTGGTTATGTGCATGTCTTGTTTATTTTTATCAAGTTCATTTGTTGTTTTATACCGGCATCTCGGGAAGGAACCCGGGGACTGCCGGGTTGCTATCTTTTATGTTATTTGTATGCCGGGAAAGTTCTGAGTTCGATTCTCAAAGACAAAGTAATGTATGTCATGTGAAATCATCTTGTGACTCGACTGACGCACGCCGAAATGGTAGTCAAGAGCTAAGAGAGGGAAGGTGGGAAACACGAAAATGGGCTCGGGGACTCGGAGCAGGAACTTATCCGGCATACCTTTTTTTTACTAACTCAGTTATTTTTTATGTCGGGAATTCGGTTAGTCGGAACTCGGATTGTTTTAAGTAGTGTATGCCGTATGTGGAGTTTTGTGACTCGACTGTCGAACGCCGAAATGGTAGACAAGAGCAGAAATTACCTAAGTACGATAAACATGAAAGGCAATTCGGGAACTCATAACAGAATAAATTGACATAAGTTGTTCAGATAGGTAGCTTAGTACGAAACGAAAATAATATAAGTGTATGTTACATCTTGCACCCGGCATCCCGGGGATTTAACGAGTGTACTCTTAAGTATAGCTAAGTAATAGGAGAAGTCGGCTTCTCGGCGGAGACACCAGCAGAAGGAGCGACCCCGGGAGCAGCACCAGCAGAAGGAGCGACCCCGGGAGTAGCATCAGCGGGAGCAGCGGTCTCGGGAGACGCAGCAGGAGCAGCTTCGGCTTCAGTTCCGGCAGCGGTACTCGTGACGTCGGGGTGCACCTCGGTCTGGAAGACCTCGGCTCTCAGCGAAGTCGTAACATCCCGGGGAGCCACGCTCTCGGGCGCGGCACCGGAGGCAGCGTCATCTTCTTCCGGGGCCTCATCATCCGCGTCGCCGGTCGCGCCGGTTTCTTCGTCATCCTCATAGTCAGATTCGGAGTCGGAAGGAATGACGCTGACGGTGAAGGCGCGGATGCTGGACCACGAGGCGATGCGGTGCGCCACCTCTTGTCGCCGCTGGATCTTAGCCGGATCGCTCACCCACGGCGAGATCGTCCGCAGGCGCTGGATTGCGTCCAGGTCGAGACCTTCGTACCAGCTAAGTACTTGGGTCAAGACCTGGTCGGCACCAGCACGTGCACCGGAACGCTTCCAAGCGTGGAGGCGCCTCCCGGCACACCGGAGTGCGCTCGCGAGCTCGGTGATCGAAAGAGTCGCGCGGATACTCGGCCACAGTGCGCCGTGGACGTGGATCGCAACGCTAAGCAGCTCCGTCCCGATAGACCGGAGAGGCACTATCCGGGCCTTTAGGGCGGTGAGGTGATCCTCGATGTCCCAGGCATCCGAAACAGGTCCCTTCCCGGCACGCTTCTCTCGGGCGGCAGCAACAGCAAGGGCGGCAGCCTCGCGGGAGTGCTCGAATTCTCCTTTAAAAAGAAGAGCTGTCAAACGGCTAGGTCATAAGAAAAGCAACAGCAAAGAAAGAAAGCAACAAGAGAAGAGGGATGTCGGTCCACTTACTGTTAAGATCCCGGTTCAATACAGTGAGCTCGGAGAGCCAAGTATCGGACCGTGACCGGAGGAGAGCCAGCCCGGTCTCGGCAAGATGCGCACGCTCCTCGGACTGGTCCAAGGTTTCCTTTTGCTTCTTTGTCGCCTCGATGAAGCGCGTCTTCATCTCGGTCGCAGCAGCCTTGACTTTTTCGAGCTCGCCGTTGAGTCGCGCGATCTCGGCTTGCGCGGTGGCAAGTGCGGCCTTCTGGTCTACCGAGACCTTGCGCGCGGCGTCTCGCTCCTCCCGGAGGCGCCCCTCGCACTTCTTGGACTGACCGAGGTCAGCAAGAACTCGATTGAAGATGCTGCAGCGTTTCTTGCTGCACTCCTGAAATCAAGACAAAGAAGGAGGAATCAGCCTGGGAAAAATGTAAGGAAATCAGGAGAGTCCGGGATCTCTAGCGCATAAAATGCTACCCGGTTGGGAGGATCTCGGGGACTCGGTCTCCGAGTCCTGAAATTTTCTCTAAGATTGGAGCCCAGTGATCTGCTATTCGGTGGAATCTAGAGCACTAAGCACCAATCTCGGGGACTAGTGGTTATGGAGGAAATTTTGAAACAAGCTACCCGGTTGGGAGGATCTCGGGGACTCGCTATCCGAGTCCTGGAATTTTCTCTAAGATTGGAGCCCAGTGATCTGCTATTCGGTGGAATCTAGAGCACTAAGCACCAATCTCGGGGACTAGTGGTTATGGAGGAAATTTTGAAACAAGCTACCCGGTTGGGAGGATCTCGGGGACTCGCTATCCGAGTCCTGGAATTTTCTCTAAGATTGGAGCCCAGTGATCTGCTATTCGGTGGAATCTAGAGCACTAAGCACCAATCTCGGGGACTAGTGGTGGTGGAAGGAACAAATATTTTTTGATGAAAGAAACAAAACAAGCTTACCTCGGTCACCCGAGTAACATCCAGCGCGGCCACCTGGAGAGCGTGCAGAGCTTGAGCGTTGCGGCTTGGGCCGGCAGCATGCAAGTCTCCCGCGGTCTCGGAGGCGTCGGCGGCAAGCCAGGCCTGGTTGTATTCATCAACAACCTGTATGCCGGAGCCGCCGGGCGCGCGGGTAGCAGCAATATCCCGGGATCCTGAAGGCACAAAGGAGCTAACGGTTGCTCGCAACATCCGCAAGGCAGCAGTAGGGATCTCGGTGGGAGGCGGTGGTAACGATGAAAACGTACCCGTGCGCAGCACCAAGTCTTGGGCCGAGGATGTCGGGGCAGCTGCAGGCTTGGCAGAAGTTGTTTTCTGCCCAGCAACCTTGGGGCGCGACTTCGCGACAGGTTGATCAGCTGGCCGGGAGGAGACTGCGGGCCGTTTCTCCGGGGCAGTCTTGTCCGAAGCTTGCCGGGAGGGACCGCTTGGCACGGACTGCCGGGGAGGGCTCAAGATCTCCGCCTCAAGCCCAGGCACCCGGCGCGGACTTTCCGGAAGAAGAATGTCTCCCGAGGTGGTTGTGGCCTGCACCGGAATCTCGTCGATCACCGGGCAAGCATCCGGAGTCACAACGGTAGCCGGTGCGGCACCGGAGGCAGCAGGCTCGCTTCCTCGGGTAGAAGGGCGAGGAGGAGAAGGGGAAGCCCGGGCCGGGCTGGGAGTCCGAGTTCCGGGAGGAGGAGGAATAGCAGGTGACGGGAGGTCGAGTGCGTCCCTGAAAGAAATTATCTCAGTAATAATTTGTGGAGAAGGCAAAATCATGTGGCATAAGGCAAGGAGAATGTACCCGGAATCCACAGTGGGAGGGCCCCTTTGCCGGCGCCGAGGAGGCTTCTCGGCCGTTTGTTTATTCGGCTTGCTCCTCTTGGGGGGGTTGCCGGAGTTATCGGCAGCCTCGGTGTCGGAAGCCGCGCGCTTCCGGCTCTCGGCGCGTTTGGTCCCAGCCGTCGGCTTCGGAACCACTGCTGAGGCCCAGTTGAGAGGGAGAGCGTCAATCACATCGAGAATTTGGCAGTCAATCTCATCCTCATCATCCGAAGAAATGGAAACTGCCTCTGAGGTTGAAGGGTTACCCGGGGCAGCAGCTCTGAATAGAGGAATGGCGAGATGGTCCTCGCCGTCGGGGTCCTTTCTCGGCATCTTAGCCGGCACCGGGATGTTCGGCACGAAATTCCCGTTGGCGTGGACTGCGTCCTCCTCGGCCTGCCGCTCGAATAACTGCGCAAACAAATCACCACATGATGTCCATGTCGGTTTCCAGGTGAACGCGAGTGCGAAGGCAAATGTACGAAAGACAGACAGGAGCACCTGTTTTAATGGTTTTTTTCCGGGATCCCCCAATGACACCCCAAACATACTCATCCGACATCTTCGTCCGAGCAACAGCTCGGACACGTCGGACGACCGCGGGACGGTCCAGAGGGAAAATACTGGTCCTGGTGGGGTCATAGCTCCCATCCATATGGCACATCTTGTGCACTCGGGTTTGCAGAGGGCAGACGCGGCGGATAATGAAGCAGCGCAAGAGATCGTCGCCGGTCATCTTGTTGGTCAGCGCCGCGAGGACGTCGTGCATGCACTTGACCTCTTCGGTATCGGGGAACCGTTTCCAGAGATTGAACTTGCGAGGAGGACCATTGACGAACTCCGGCAAATTTATGAAATCCGGATTCGAGGATCCCGGACCATCTCCCGAGTTCTCCCGATTCTTCATGTAGAAGAAGCTGCGCTGCCACTTCCGGCAGGATTCTAGTCCTTTGACTATAGGGAATCCGGAGTCAGCACGAGGGATGACGGTGGCCGCTCCGCAATCGACCAAATCTTTTGCTTTCTGATCCGGGTTGGGGATGACTTGGCGACGAAGGATGAAATACCTGGCCCAAAGATCCAGGAAGGGCCACACGCCGAGATATGCTTCCGCATAGGTGGTGAAGACCGAAAGCATCATGATGGCGTTAGCTGGGAGGTGATGCGGTTGGAGGCTGTACATGTCGAGGAAGTCGCGGAAGAAGGGGCTAGCCGGAAGCCCAAACCCACGCTCGAAATGCGTAAGGAATACAACGTATTCCCCGGGTTGGGGTTCCGACTGAACCTCGCCCTCGGGAAGACGGCTCTCAACTTCTGGCGGAATCCGGTGAGTCCGGTACAGCCAGTCCAGGTCCCATTGTTTGGTCTCGGATCCATCCCAACACCCCCGGATACTTTCTTCACCCATGTCGGAGAAGTCCGCAGATGTATCCGGGCTACTCTGCAGGCGCAGCGGCGGTTAGTCGGAATTAGTCTACCGGGAGCTAAGATGCTGAATCGCAAACTTCTAAACGCAACCGGGTTCCTGGCAAATGAGATCTACCGTGTGCTAGAAAATCAAAAATAATGTGAGGAAAATAGGTTCAGGCTAAACTCAAACGACGCAAAGTGCGAGCAAAAGGCATAAGTCCTACAGCGACTAGCATCACCGCAATGCACCCCGTGCGCGCCGCTCGAGTCGCGCTCACCGGTGGCGGCTCAACCGCGTGTGCGTTAAGGCACGGCCGAAGGCGAGCGGTTATTCTACTAAAGGAGATCATCGGAGCGGGGAGAGCAACTCACCGGAGAAGAGGAGGTCGGTGACGGCGAGGACGACGACGTTCGGGCTCCGGAGAACGGCGAGGGCGGCGGCGTTCGGGCGACGAATGCAGCGGCGGCAATGCGCTCGGGACAATGGTGGAGGAGAAGCGAGGAAGAGGAAGGAGGAAAGGAGACCGTTCCGGTTCCCTATTTATGGGGGGGATTCCGGAGCGGTTTCCAGTTTTCCCGCCCACGATCTCCACGATCGTGGGTGGGATCTGTTTTGCGCAATGCGCCACGTGGCGCTAGCCGGAGCGCCCGATCCAGCCACACCGAGGGTCACACGGCCCCAACGGTTGGGCTTCAGATCGACTGCGGCTCCCGGCGCGGGAACCCAAGCGACATCGTGCTCGGGCAGAAGCACTCAAGTGCATTTCTGCTCAGACGGGACGTCGGGTGGGGCCCAGCTCGAGATCTGGAAGTTCGATACGGGGCCAACGGTCAAGATTCACCGAGACTGCGTTATCCGGTTGCAGGCTTCGTCTCCCGGTTAAAACAGTCTCGGCAAGGAGGTCTCGGGAGAAATCAATCTCGGCAAGAAAACATAGGGTGATGTCATGTGTTCTCGGAAGATAGTTGTTGTTTAAAGCTGATCCCGCACATCATCCGGGGTCGCTGTGCAGCACCAGCTTCGGGGACTAGTGTCGGGGGGCTGCCCCCGGGGTAGGGGCAGATCCCGGTATAATTCAGTAAGGTGCCAACAGTACTTGACCTTTGGCGAGAGCAAGGGACACCTCCTGGTATGCTGAAAGGGCAACTTGACCCTTGAACACTGGTAGAGGGCAAAGTGCCTCCTGGCAGGCGCAAGGGTCAGCTCTGGCAGCTATAAATAGACACCCCCGGCCTTCACAATCGCAGCACAAGCATAAGCGGGTGGTTCCTCTAAGAACTAGCTTCTCGAAGATGTCTTTGCTGATAGCCTAAGACATCTTCAGGAGGCTAGGCCTAGAGATACTCATCCTGGGACGAGCTCGGACGCCTCCGGAAAGGATCCCGGATCTCGGGCTCCGAGGAAACTCCCGGAAGGAGGTGTACTCGGCTTTACCGGATAGGTAGTCCGGATAGGTACTAACCGGAGTGTATGTCTCGGTCTTGATCTTGTGTAGGAGAAGCTCACAGTGGCAAGCGAGGAGGTAGCCGGCTTAAGGGATCCCGGTAGGCCGTCAACGGTCTATAACAGGCTTTCCCGTCTGTTGCGGGGAGAAGTACCATTCCGCCTGACACGGAAGCATAGTCACCTCCCGCCTGACACGGAAGCATGGTCACCTCCCGCCTGACACGGGAGCGCGTCAGCCGGTACGACCACGGTACGACAAGACCTGACATGCCTAGCCCGGCAATCCGGAAAAGGCTATCCGGGATGGGCCAAGACATGTCTTGTCTCTGGCAGGGGGACAATGATGGTTCAGGACGGCGCCTGCTGTCCTTATCGAGATGATGACGCAGGGGCTATGCCGGATAGCGCGGCGACTAGCTCGCACTAGCCGGTGACGACATGCCGGTTAGGCCTGTCCGGTGGGGCCAAGCCGATTTAGGGTTTCCGGCCCTCCTGGCCGAAACTCTATAAAAGGCGCCATAACTGCTCCTGAGACAGAGAGACCAACGGAAGAGCCAAAGCTATAGTTGCATTCACTCCTAGAGCATTTACTTCTTCACACCTTGAGTTCATCTAGTTCTTTGTAGTCTTCCCTTTGAGAGATCCAGCAGCAAGTTGTAGCTCTTGTGCCACAGATATATAGAGAGGAAAGGCAGGAGTAGGGGTGTTACCTCCTCACGAGGGCCCTGAACCTGGGTATATCGTGTGTGTTGTGTGCCTTCGTGCATTTGTTCGTGTTTGTTAGATCTTCCCCCTCGCACTTTGATCTTGTTTCTTGTTCCTGGGAGATCTCGGTTATACCGGGATCCTCCTCGCGTGGGCTATTCAGCTCGCTATCCCTCCCCGGATCCACCAACGTCCATCGGCCCCACATATTAGCCATCCTATGGCATCTGCCGTGACACCACCACGACACCTACTCCGACGAGGAGCCCGAGCCTGCTATCGAGGACCAACCGCCCGTGCCCATCGTCATTGCGCCCATTGCCGAGCCCAATGTTGTCGACGAGGACATCTCTAGCGAGAGGAACTCCGATGACATGGACGACTCCGATGATGAGGATGACATGGATGGCTCCGACGCCTCCGACGCCGACGACGAAGACAAATTCGACGCCTCCGAGGACTCTGATGTCACCGTCGGCCCACCGCAGCACCCATGAAGAAGAAGAAGAAGAAGTATTAGTATTAGTATTAGTAACAGTAGTATAGTTCTTGTAACTGACTGTGTTATATGGAGAAAATCGTTTGTTTCTATGGAGTAAATCTTTATTCTGATCGTCTATCTTGTTTGACAAATGCATTTAGACCGTGATTGGACATGACGGCTAGGATAGGATTGCCGTGGTGAGCAAGCAGTTATGCGACGCGTTCAATGGCCATGCCTATCCGTGCATGCTACATAGACGGCAGGGTGGACTACGGCATGCCACGCACGTATTCAATGTGCACGCAGTGCCACGAACTGGAAGTCTCTCAAATGTGTCTCATCGTACGACTCGTAAATATTGGCTTGGATTCTTCCTTTCACACTAGAACGCATAAACATGAACGGATACGTGCCGCTCGTTCTGCCATATGATCAATGTAGACATAAATTTACGCAGACTAGCGGGGGCGATGGAGCTGTAACGCAAGTACGCGATTGGAACGCGACGGACATAGCTATACGTAGTACTCCCTCGTTCATACATATTTTTAGGATAAATGTAGACCCAAATATGAACTAAGGCGGCGGAGGCCTGGTTGAGCCGCTGGCGTGCTTTAGAGACACCTCGTTCATCACCTGCTCAAACTTGGCATCAAAACATCGACGCTTCTCCGCGCGGCGCTCCGAACGCACGGACTTGGTGAAAACACGCGCATCCAGCTCGACTTGGTCGACGATCTTGAGTAGGTCCTCGCCGTCATCGGTGGAGAGCGATTCGAGACATGAGTAGGACTTGAAAGAACATTTCTGAATCCCTAGTGTTTTGTGTGTTAGTTAACAATACTTATGATGTACTAATAGAATGCTAAGTATTTCAGCTTGTATGTGATTTAAGTTCATATGCATCAAAACCAAAATGCGAAGAAGAAGTGGTTCTGGAATTGTTCCAGGAACCGGAATATTTGAGCCGGAAATTTCCTAGGCCGGAATTTCCGGTTCACCAGAACTTCACAGAAAATGGCTAAGTCAAGTTTGAGAAATGGTTCTGATCTCAACCGGAAATTATACTCGGAAATTTCACTTTACCAAAATTTCCGAGTGTACCAAGTTCAACATCGCAGAAACGACTAAGTCAAGATTGAGGAAGTGTTCTGACTCGAGCCGGAAATTGTGATCGGAAATTTCCATCTACCGGAATTTCCGATTGCACCCAGAAGAGCCCTCAGAAACGGCTAAGTCAAGAATAAGAGGAAAAGAAGAGGAAAGAAGAGGAAATTTCAATTCACCGGAATTTCCGAGTGCACCTTGAAGAACATTGAAGAAAACTGCTAAGGAAACAAGAGGAAAAGGTTCTGACTCCAGCCGGAAATTCCTGTTGGAAATTTCAATTCTCCGGAAATTCCGAGCAACCGGAATTTCCGGTTATGACTTATACCCGAATTTTTGGTTGGTCGACACGGGAAACGGTCAGAATTAGAGAGGGGCTCTAAATACCCCCTCACTCACTCAAGAACAGTCAGCTCTCAGATTTTCTCTCTCCTAAATTTCTTGAAAGCTCAAATCATCAAGATCTCCCAATCCCCCCACTCAAAGCCGTTGATCTTTGGAGGATTGGAGGAGAAGGCCCGAATCTACATCTTCACCGAAGCGATTTGCATTTCTTCCCCATTCACTTGGGGGTTTTGTGGCTAGGGTTTCCGGTGGGAAAACCTAGTTCACCATTGTTGTAATCTTGGTGTTGCCTTGACCTTTCGTGGTCCTTGACCTTTTGTGGTCATCTTGAGCGCCCCCAATTAAGTTGTGGGTGAGTGCCTCAAGCGTTTGTAAGGGATTCGATCTCCGCCCTGAAAGGGCATCAATAGTGGAAGGTGAACTTGCAACCTTTGTGGTTGAGTTCATCGGAGAAGAAGGTGAGCCTTTGTGGCGTTGCGGCTAACCTGTTGTGGTAGCGCACACCTCTCCAACGAGACGTACACCCTTGGGTGGAACTCGGGATTACATCTTCGTCTCCGCGTGCTTCACTTGGTTCCTCTTATCCTTACTCCCTTACTTGCTTGTCTTGTACTCTAGTTTACCTTGTTATTGCTTAGCTTGTCATTTAGGTAAATTCACCGTAGTTGCATATCTAGAGAATTTACCTTTGTGTTGAGCCTAAATTTGAAAAAACCTAAAATTTGTAATAGCACCTATTCACGCCCCCCCCCCCCCCCCCCTAGGTGTCGGATTCCCGTTCAATTGGTATCATAGCCAGGTTCAATTTTAAGGGCTTAACCGCCTAAGTGCAACAATGACGGAATCTGATGCCGAGAAGGCCGCCCGTGAGAAATTAGAGGTGGAGAAGGAGGTGTTAGCCAAAGGGGCAACCATGGTCGATCTTATATATATGAGATCTTCCTTGGAGGCCCAACTCATCAAGATGAATGAGATGCTCATGGAACTCTTGAAGTCTAAGGAGCCCGAGGCTACTTCTCCCTCTCCTCCTCCTAAGGAGCATGGTGAGAACTCTAAGGAGTCATCTTCGGATGGGTCCAAAGATGTTCCTCCGAATGCTTCCCCCGGGAAGGAGGAAAAAGATGAATCACCTAGCTCCTCTAATACCCCCAAAGGAGAGGAATTTCATAATGTTAACCATAATTACTCTCCTAACCCTCCTATCCCTCACCCTCATGTAAACTTTAGAAGTGATCCTCCTAAGCTCAAACCTACTCGTTTCTCTCAATGGCAATTTCAAATGAAGTCTCATTTATGTAGTGCCTCCATTGAGCTATAGCGCATCATTGAAGAAGGATTCAAGGCCCATGATCCAACCAACTTGAAAAGGAGAGAGGTGGTTGATAGTCAACTCAATGCCACCGCTCTTTGTCAACTCCAAATGGCCGTTGGAGAGAAGGACATGCCTCTTATTCAACAATTCTCCATCGCCAAAAAAGTATGGAATGCTATTTCCGACATCTTCGTCGGCAATGAGAGCATGAAGAAGATCCGGTATGATGACTTATGCAATGAGGTGGAAGGGTTCTACAAGTTGGATGGAGAAAGTCATGAGGACATGTACCGGAGGTTGGTGTTGATTGCTAACACCTTCAAGAACCTCGGTGCGGTCTACATTGATGACGCTTGGATCAAGAGGAAGTTCGTGACCGCACTCGTTCCCTTTGAGGAAACGGACTTGAAGACACACCAAGGGAGACATGACTTCACGAAGATGACATCCAATGAAGTCATGCAAGAGATGACCGCTTACAAGGTGTCTTCCAAGATTGCGCAAGATGCAAGAGCAAGAGCCATAGGGATTCACAAGCATGCCTCAATTGCCTTGAAGGCCACCGTTGAAGAAGAGGATGAAGATGAGTATGATGATAAAGTCGAGCTATCTAGTGAGACTCTCTCAAGTACTCTCACCCAAGACATGGGTCTTGCGGCAAGAACTTTTTGGAAGAACCACGGAAGGGCCAAAGCTAGGATCGACAAGAAGTTCCCCTCCAATGGAGGAAAGCCAAGCAACAAGGTGAGGCTTTGCTATAATTGTGATGACAAAAGCCACTTTGTTGTAGATTTCCCATGGGAAAGAAGAGAGGACCATGGTGGGAGGCTCGTGGCCAAGACGAAGGGCAAGGGGCCCATGCCCATGAAGAAGGCCTACTTCAAGAAGAACCAAAAGATTATCTTGATAACTTCCAGAGCAATACCCCACCGATGATGAAGATAGTGACAAGGAGGATACCCCAACGCAAGTGGTCGCATTAGCCATTTCCTCTACACCTCCGTCACTCTTCTCCTCACCAAATGAGAGCCCCACCATCAAGAATGCAATATGTCTTGAGGCTATTCATATTGTCAAGACCATGGGTTTGGAAAGGCTTGTGGTCACTCGGTGTAACTACAACTCTCAGCTTGTGATGCAGTTCTTTGCCACTCTTGTGATGAAGGGTGACTCGAAGAAGACCATCAAGTGGATGACAGGAGACACTTACTGCGAGTCTGGCTGGTATGAGTTCGCCAAGGTGTTGGGTTACAAGTTTGATGGAGACAATCCTCAAGGTTACCGCACGTACCACTCCTACCCGCTCAACAAGAAGGATAACGCACATCTATATGGTAGGGGTGCAACCCCTGGTCTTGCTCGGAACTTGCTCCCTCTCTATGATATTCTCTTGCGCATCTTCCGGGAGACCATTGCTCCAAGTGGTGGCAACAAAGACAATGTGGTCTCTCCTCTTTGCAACTTGCTCCTCCATGCCCACACCATTGCGATGAGCACCGATGAGACTGCGGACTGGAGTGTTGATGTGATGGACTATATCCATAAAGAGATGTTTGAAGCCATGACTTCTACAGGCACTATTCCCTAGGCTCCTTACATTATGAAGCTCATCAAGTTCAAGTTCCCAGAGCATACTTTCAGTAATGATGAGTCAGAGGTTCATGACTTCAAGAAGCTGTATGAGAAGAAGACCGTGGCCGTGCCTCAGAGTGTGCCCACCTCTCAGTCCACCAGGGATGGATCCTTCCTGGGAGATGATCGCAGGGCTCCTGCCCCATCTCATGCTCCCTCCACCTCCGGGAAGATGAAGAAACTGAACTGGTTCCAGCGCAACGTTCTCTGCATGAACATTGATATTCGCAAGGAACAATACACAGCCTACAAGGATCGCCGCCAGCTAGCTCATGATCAGAAGTTGATTCTTCACCACGCGTCTAGCTCTGCTGCTCCTGCTGCTCTCACTGCTCCTCTCTCTTATGCTCAGTGGAACCAGGGTTCCATGGCTTCGTGGTCTCAGATTGAGAGTGACCTTGGTGGCAGCTCCTACTCCACGGGTCAGGCTTATGAGGATACTTCTGGTGATGATTATGTTGATGATGATGAGGAGGAGATAGATGATGAGGACACCCCTTCTGATTGATGGCTGCCATGGGACGTAGCATCGCTCTTCTTCCTTTTTGGCGTTTCGATGCCAAAGGGGGAGAAGTTGCTCTAGTAGGCACTTCGGGGATTTGCATGGGTTCGGACACAAGCTTGTGCATTTACCATTTATTTGCGCTTGTGTCCTTTTATCTTTCATCTTAGTTATTTTGAACTATTTGTGAACATTGTGTGTGTAATGAGACAATCCTATGCTATCTTTTCTATCTATGGATGAGACTTCTCGCGTATTGTGTTGGCATTCTCTTCATATTATATATACACAAGGTATGAAATTCTATCAAGTCTCTATTGCTATCATAGCTTTGTGTATTGTCTCCTTACCTCTTGTTAATATCATGTGCTACTTTTTGCAAAATTGCTCCTACACATTTGTGTCCTGTTTTTCTCGTATGCTTATGCTGAGGGGGAGCCATTTTATCTAGATGATATAGCATTCATATTTTCTTTGCAAATGTTGGTATTGTCATCTAACACCAAAAAGGGGGAGATTGAAAGAACATGTCTTAATCCCTAGTGTTTTGTGTGTTAGTTAACAATACTTATGATGTACTAATAGAATGCTAAGTATTCCAGCTTGTATGTTATTTAAGTTCATATGCATCAAAGCCAAAAATGCGAAGAAGAAGTGGTTCTGGAATTGTTCCAGGAACCGGAAAATTTGAGCCGGAAATTTCCAGGGCTGGAATTTCCGGTTCACCAGAACTTCACAGAAAATGGCTAAGTCAAGTTTGAGAAAGGGTTCTGGTCTCAACCAGAAATTGTACTCGGAAATTTCACTTTACTGGAATTTCCGAGTGGACCAAGATCAACATCGTAGAAACGACTAAGTCAAGATTGAGAAAGTCTTCTGACTCGAGCCGGAAATTGTGATCGGAAATTTCCATCTACCGGAATTTCCGATTGCACCCAGAAGAGCCCTCGGAAACGGCTAAGTCAAGAATAAGAAGTGTTCTGATCTCAACCTGAAATTGTGCTCGGAAATTTCCATTCACCAGAATTTCCGAGTGCACCTTGAAGAACATTGAAGAAAACTGCTAAGGAAAGAAGAGGAAAAGGTTCTGACTCCAGCCGGAAATTGCTGTCGGAAATTTCACTTCTCCGGAAATTCCGAGCAACCGGAATTTCCGGTTATGACCTATACCGGCATTTCCGGGTGGTCGACACAGGCAACGGTCAGAATTGAAGAGGGGCTATAAATACCCCCTCACTCACTCAAGAACAGTCCGCTCTCATATTTTCTCTCTCCTACATTTCTTGAAAGCTCAAATCATCAAGATCTCCCAATCCCCCCACTCAAATCCGTTGATCTTTGGAGGATTGGAGGAGAAGGCCCGGATTTACATCTTCACCGAAGCGATTTGCATTTATTCCCCATTCACTTGGGGGTTTTGTGGCTAGGGTTTCCGGTGGGAAAACCTAGTTCACCATTGTTGTAATCTTGGTGTTTCCTTGACCTTTTGTGGTCCTTGACCTTTTGTGGGCATCTTGAGAGCCCCCAATTAAGTTGTGGGTGAGTGCCTTAAGCGTTTGAAAGGGATTCGATCTCCGCCCTAAAAGGGGATCAATAGTGGAAGGTGAACTTGCAACCGTTGTGGTTGAGTTCATCGGAGAAGAAGTGAGCCTTTGTGGCGTTACGGCTAACCTGTTGTGCTGGCGCACACCTCTCCAATGAGACGTACACCCTTAGGTGGAACTCGGGATTACATCTTCGTCTCCGCGTGCTTCACTTGGTTCCTCTTATCCTTACTCCCTTACTTGCTTGTCTTGTACTCTAGTTTATCTTGTTATTGCTTAGCTTGTCATTTAGGTAAATTCACCGTAGTTGCATATCTAGGTGCCGGATTCCCGTTCAGGACTCCTCGTCGTCGCTGGACTCGGTAAACGGTACTTGCCGCCAGCGGCGGCTGTGGGGTTTCCGCGGCCCAGGAGGACCCAGCCTCCCCATCGTGACGTCGTTGCGATGGCCGTCGCGACGGTGGGTGTCCTCTTCCTTGCTGCGGTGCGCTCCCCCTCCTGTTAGCTAGGGTCCTCCTCCTCGCTGCAGCTGCAATGGCATTCGATTTACAGCGTTGACGCTCCTCCTCCTCGTAGTCGCTCTCCTCCTCCTCGTATTCTCTCTCGGATGGGGATGACATGGCGGTGAGAACGGAGATGGGTGGCGAGAAGGCGAATGGAAGGGTTTAAATGTCCGCGTAGTAGGCGGGAAATGCTACGCAACGGAAACTGGCACATAGATTCCAGCGAGCACGTATATTCCAGCGAGTACGCTAAATTGTCAAACTTGGTAAAAAAAGAGTGAAAAATAAATGGTACAAATGAACGGGTTTGAAGCTAAGTTACGCAAACTTTTAAAGTATGTATGAACACATTTTGTAGCGAGTCCACTATTTTTGGTTGAAAATGGTTCTGTTAACCCTACCTTCGGAGCTCATTTGGATTGCATTTTTCAGCGAGTCCACTCACCATTTTGACTTAGAAATGAGGCCGTTAACCCTACCTTCGGAGCTCATTTGAAACACATTTTTCAGCGAGCTCACAATTTTTGCTTAGAAATGGGGCCGTTTACCCTTCCGTTGGAGCTCACTTGAAACACAACTTTCAGCCAGTCCACTGTTTTTGGCTTAGAAATGGGGCCGTTTACCCTACCTTTGAAGCTCATTTGAAAGACATTTTTCAGAGTGTCCACAATTTTAGCTTAGAAATGTATGGAGTTGTTTACTCTATCTTGGGAGCTCATTTGAAACAAATTTTTCAGCGAGTCCACAATTTTTGCTTAGAAATGGGGCCGTTTACCCTACCTTTGGAACTCATTTGAAACACATTTTTCAGCGTGTCCACAATTTTAGCTTAGAAATGCTTGGGCCCTTTACCCTACCTTGCGAGCTCATTTGAAACACATTTTTCAGCGAGTCCACAATTTTTGCTTAGAAATGGGGCCATTTACCCTACCTTTGGAGCTCATTTAAAACACATTTTTCAGGCAGTCCACCAGTTTTGCTTACAAATTCATGGGGCCGTTTACCGTACCTTTGGAGCTCATTTGAAGCACATTTTTCAGCGATTCCAAGCTAATTTGAAAATTTATTTGGATTAGGGTAGCATTCAAAATCTGCATTTGGTGTGCCAAAATACCCATTTTGTGTCACTGAGGCAAATGGAGGTGGGCGAGCCAAAATCCCCGTTGGGTCCGTTAAGGCAATGAATTTAGAAATAAACTCCCGGGATGGAATCGTGGTTAAGTGAGGAGTAATTCTCGTGTTTAAGTTGAGCCGTTTCGGGGTCTTGAATGCCCTATAGGAGGAGGAGAAGGAGTTAACAGCCACGAAGTACGTTTATGTAATGTAACGTCTACATGGGCCAAGATTCGGCCCAGCAGGGAAATAAAAGATGAAAAGAAAAAAAGAAGAAGAAACGAAGACGGGCTGCTGCGCGCGAAAAAATAAGAGGGAGGGGCGCGTCTGCTTGCTGGGCTTCGGCCCAGTAGGTTTGTTCCTTTTTTTTACGTTTATCTTTTATACTTTTTGGTTTTCTTATTTATTTCATATCTTTTGATTTGAGTGTCCAAATAAAGTCAAATAAATTTCTAAAAATTTGTAAAAACAAATATCTTTGTGTTAAACCAGTTGTGGGTATGTTTCAAACACTTTTCAAAAAAAAATCGAATTATTAGTTAAATGCAATTTGACACTTTATGTCAAATTTGCAATTATGACTTAATAAAATTTATTTTTTGCAAAATAAAATTTATACAAATACAACACTTATATAAGTTTGAAATTAAGTTAATTAAACTCATTTTCCAATATAAAAACATTTGGCTTCAGTACAATATTTAAATGACATAACACATCTATTTGAATTGACAGGGAAATATAGAGTATTCATTTTTAATTCCCATAATTTTGGGCACCATTATATTTTATATCAAGGTAATTCATTTCAAAACTTCATAAACAACTTTGGAAAAGATTTTAGATTTAATACATTTCTTATATAGAATATATATTCATGATAATCTTTTTATGTTTTGAAAATAAATGAAATCATTTAAGCTAATGAAATGTTTATTTGGATAATTCATTAATTATATAATCTATGAAGTTTTAAAGTTATAACCTATAGACTTGTAATTTCCAAAACTACGTTTTGAACTAATGTAAGATAATGAAACCATTTGACAATTTGAACATGTTTTAAATAGCTTAAAGGATACTTCTAAATATTATTTTAATTTATGAATAGTTATGGCTAAGTTATTTAAATCAAATACTTACAAAGAAACTTTGTATTACATGAAAATGGCTTGAAGGTTGGGAAATCATTTATCAAATTACATATTGAGGTTTAAGAAATACAATGGATAATATAATGTTTAACCTGAACAACTTTTGAAAATAATAATTATTTGAGATATTTAAAGTAATAAACAATTTAGAAATTGCTATGAAGTCTTTTATGGTTGGTTTTATTATTCATTTTAAATGTTTTATTTTAATCAAACAAAAGTTTTAAATTTTAGTGATTTTTAAACATTCCAAAATATTGAAGGGGTTACGGTGCAGAAAACAATAATTTTTCTAGCGTACGAAACCCTAACTAGCCAGGATCTATCTATCTAGTACATGCGATAACGGTGGCGGAACGGGTTACATTACCTCCATGTAGACCGATAGCGGGGATTACGCTCCCGCACAAGCGTTGACGATGAAGTCGTACGTAGCCGACCTCGAGGTCGCGAAGAACTTGCCGCGATGTCGAAGTCGATGACGCCGGGGTGTTGACGATGATCTGCGTCGACGGGCGTCGGGCGGAAGAAGGCAGAGTGCCAGCACCAGGGGTGGTGCGCCGGCAGCAGAGGGGAAGGGGGTGCGGCGGCTGCAGGGGCGAGACAACGTCGCCCAGGCTACTCAAAAGGAGTTACCTCCGAGCACTCACAAACATACGGAGCTTAGCGACAACCCCCGGTCATTCAGATCCAGCTGAAATCGCAGGGGTAGATCTTATCTGGAATTCCGCAGAGCAACGGCGCTCTGCGGTATAGCTTAGGTGGAGAGAGGGGGCAAAACGGGCGGAGAAACAGCTCGGCTGGCCTGCATACAATTAATTGTTTCCAATTGAATTAAATCAATTAATACGCCTTGGTATATAAAGGGGGAAGGGGGTGTGCAAACCCCTTGGCTCCCCCATGTGGGACTAAAGGAGGAGAGAGGAGGGGGGTTTCGGCCGAACCCCCTTGGGCTTCTCCTACTCCTAGTCCAACTCGGACTAGGAGGCCCAATCCTCCCTTCCTTGTGGGGTGCGGCTCCCACCTCTTGGGCCCTCTTAGGGCCCATGTAGGTGGGAGCCCCCTTTTTCCTTTATTTAATTAATATTAAATTAATATAAAATTCCCATTAATTCATAATTAATATATTTATATATAATTCAATATCCCATGACTCCGAAACTATTTCGGAACCACCCGAACAACTTTCGGACATTCCCGGAACCATTCCATACCTCCCCGGAACTCCTTCCGGACCACCGGAACTCTTTCCGGATCATTTCTCTCTCTCCAACAAAGTCCTATAATATTCCAGAACCTATCTCCTAGCGTCGCTAAGACCTTAAGTTTGTTACGCTACGGTTCGAGAACACTCCAGACATGGTCGAGACACTCTGCTCACCAATGACCGTCAGGGATACCTGGAAGTATATGACGACCCCTGTGCATTCCACGAATATCGTCGTTGAACCATAAATATGACATTCATTCCCTTTGTCTCTGCGATACTACCTTGTCCGAGATATGATCGTAGACACACCGATGTCTTTGTTGTATCTCGTTACCGACTAAGGTTATTAACTCGTCTGCGATATTACATCTCCATGACCTAGTCATAAGCTGCGCAGCTATATAGATGAAATATCACCGAGTGGGCCCAGAGTATCTTTCCATTACAAGAATGAACAAATCCCGCTCTTGATCCTTACGTCTTGATGCTCTTTCGGAATACCCAAGATGGACACCGTTATTGTCATGGTATATAAGACACAACGTTTGATGCTCTCCAAGCATCCCTACGAAGCATTAATAACTACGGTCTCACGGTCTAAGGAATAAGCTATCATATTCTTATCTATTGCAAATGACAAACATCGAAATACGATCTTCTTGCAATACTTTGCGTATGTCCATCACCTTATTCAACTAACAAGATGACCCCATTGTCAACCGACGTCATTGTCCTTGATCGGGAATCTCGATCAACTGTTGCCCAATGGACTAGCTCATATAGAGGCTTGCTAGGGACCTGGTTGTCTACGTATCACACGTGTATTAATAATTCTGATTAATACAGTTATAGCATAATACACAAACCTATTATAAACTTATGAGATAATGCAATAAATACTACTTATTTATTTGCCTCTAGGGCATATCTCCTTCAGTCTCCCACTTGCACTAGAGTACAAATAAACCAGCTGCATTTTACTTTATCAAAATCCCTTATCAAATAAGAATCATTCGATGATGCTTGCTTGTGGAAGAGTGTTACTCTGACAATCTGCACAACACACGATTTGTGCAAACTTTTGCGATTCACTGATATCAACTAGCTTGATATCACCATGTTGTCCAACAACGTTGAAAGAGCATTTTCCCTCATGTGTGGTTTTGGTAATTGAATGACAATCTCTATGGACTAATGTTTACTTTGAGATATCATTATAGATCATGTCCATGGAATTGTGGAGTTCATGTGTTGGACTCTTGAAGCTTATGTGTTGAGTAAAGCTTATTGCAAGAATGTCTTGAAGATTCAAGACATCATCTTAGTGAAGAAAAGATGAGTTGTGCAAAACCAAGAGAAGCTTTCTCGAAAATATCCTATGCTTGGTGCTTGCAATGGATACATGAAGACGAAGCTTAGCGAGACTCTCCCATTGTGAGCATGGGGGAGTATTTGGAGAAGTCTTGATCAAGCAAGTGCTTGGACGCGCAATCAAGAAAGATGACCCACTTGAAGAGATCAAGATAGTCTTCATCCAACTCAAGTGGAATGCTCAAGGCAAAGGTATGATCTTGATAGGTCTATAGGATAGATAGGCGTACTATCAAGAGGGGCTCTCAAGTTAGTAACTTGATCGCATTCTTGTGGAGATCTCAAACCTTTGCATACTTGGCATATCATATTTCTTGGTTCTTATTTGGCTTTTATGTTGGTGAGGAATTAGAGCTTGGTTCATCTCCATGTCAAGCTCTAGTTCATCGAAATCGGTTTTACTTTGGACAACTTGTTGCGTTTTCGGTGGTGGAAATATTGCCGGTTCTACCTTGAGGAAAGTCCCACACCTTGCCATGTGTGGATATTTTACTCTATTTATGGGATGCAATATTGTTGGGTAGTCATCGTTGCTATCTTTCCAACAAAATTGGTCTCACCTCATTTAGAGTTCATTTGCAAAAGTTATAGCAGTTTTCGTTTCGGTGTTCTGCTGATTCGGATTATTGGGGTCGGATATTCCGCCCTACCGGAATTTCCGGTTCCCCAGCTCATCCAAGAAAACGGCTAAGGAAAGGAGAAAAAGGGTTCTGACTCCAGTCGGAAATTGTGCTCGGAAATTTCCGTCTACCGGAATTTCCGAGTGTCCCCAGAAAAGTCCTCCAGAAATGGCTAAAGAAAAGTTCGGTTTTGCTTCTGACTCCAGCCGGAATTTCCGAGCTCTCTTAGACCGGAATTTCCGGGTGACCGGAATTTCCGAGTCTCTCTAGACCGGAATTTCCGGGTGACCGGAAGTTCCGAGTCTCACTTATACCGGAATTTCCGAGTGTCGAAACAGCCAACGGCTATATTTCCTGGAGGGGTATAAATACCCCTCCCCTTCTTCCTCCTCAGCCAATCCAAGGTAGCACGATTTTCCCCTCTCTACTACTCCATTTTTGACCTTGGAAAGCTCTCTTCCCTCTCAATCCCTCCATAGAATCTTCCATATTATTTAGGGAAAGTTGAGAGGAGATCTAGATCTACAATCCTACCAATCCATCACTCCTCTAAGTGAGGGGAACTTAGTGGATCTAGTTCTTGGAGTTCCTTTGTGGTTCTTCCTCTTTATTCTTCCTCTCTTCTCCCCCCTTAAGCATTAGTTGCTTTTGGTGGGATTTGGGAGTGAAGGATTTGACTCCTTTGTGGTTTCCTTTGTTCTTCCTCTCTTATTCCCCCATAAACATTTGTTGTTGTGTTGGAATTTGAGAGTGAAGGACTTGAGCACTTCGTGTGCTCTTGCCATTGCATTTGCATCGGTTTGAGCCCTCCACGAGGATTCGTGGTGGTGATACTTGTGAGCTTGTTACTCTTGGGTCTTTGGACCCTAGACGCCTTTTGTGGCCGGCCTTTTGTGGCCAAGACCTTTTGTGGTAAAGACCTTTTGTGGTCACTTGAGAGCCCCCAATTAAGTTGTGGGTGTGTGCCTCAAGACTTGGGAGCCCCCAGTTAAGTTGTGGGTGTGTGCCTCAAGAGTTGTACGGGATTCGATCTCCGCCCCAAAGTAGATCAATAGTGGAAGGTGAACTCGAACCTTTTGTGGTTGAGTTCATCAGGAGAAGAAGGTGAGCCTTTGTGGCGTTGCGGCTAACCTGTTGTGGTTGCGCACACCTCTCCAAACGAGACGTACACCTTTGGGTGGAACTCGGGAATACATCCTCGTCTCCGCGTGCCTCGGTTATCTCTATAACCGAGCTCTTTACTTATGCACTTTACATTGTGATAGCCTTCGTGCTTGAAGTCATATATGTTGCTATCATCTTGTTACTTGTATTGCTTAGCTTAAGTTGT
Source organism: Poa annua (assembly GCA_026929855.1). Classification (NCBI taxonomy): domain Eukaryota; kingdom Viridiplantae; phylum Streptophyta; class Magnoliopsida; order Poales; family Poaceae; genus Poa; species Poa annua. The sequence continues at coordinate 90,475,488 of CM049430.1, forward strand.
TGGTGCACATAGGTGAGCCTAGTTTATATATCTAGGTTGTATGCTTGTTAAAGTAAACCTCTAGTTTTATTCCGCCTTTATCAAGCATACCGGAATTTCCGGATCATTGTGGACCGGATATTCCGGCACCTCGGAATTTCCGGGTCACTCTTGGACCGGATATTCCGGCTCCTCGAAAAAGTTTTTAAATCGCCTATTCACCCCCCCCCCCCCCCCTCTAGGCGACGTCTATCCGTTCAAACGTACATGCAAATACCGTAACTAAGTGAGACTTCTGTTTCCCAGCGCTTACTCTGATTATACTAACCAGATAACTGTCCTGAAAAACACACTCAGCCATGCAAAGCCCCTTGTAACAATTACAAACTCGTGATATCTACATATTTTCACACCAATGTAGAAAACTTGGCATTCAAATGTCAATCCCTTAACTAATGCACTTCTACTTCCAGTAAATTCCAAATTTACTTTCATAACTGCTCTTATTCCAAGAACATCGGTTATATTTCATCGAGCAGATAATATGGTTTCTGTATGATGTCTAATATTACATAATAGACCCATATGTCATACAACCATTACTTTCATGCATCATTACTCTTAATGATCAATTGGATTTCAAAGGACCATCCTTTTGGTTCTAATCCGATTCCTCAGATATAATCCAAAACAACTCGACTAACTATTTTTAAAATTCCCGTTCTATTTCAAAATAGACACTGACTTTCAAATAGTTTCACAACTTCATCCTATTCTATTGGTACAGTTTCACAATGTGTTAACTACACAAGATGAATTCGACTCCCACTCAAATTATGTCTCCACATATTTGATAACACGAGCTCCCACTCAAAAACGTGTCATCCACATATTTGAGTTCCTGAGCTCCCACTCAAATGTATGCTCTTTACATATTCCACCTGAGTAAACTAACATTGACTCCCACTTAAATCGACATTTTGGTCAAACCAAAATCATTGATCTATTATCAATTCGAGTTTGATACAAACTATAGTATTACATTAATACAAATCCCTTAGACTTCAAGCATGTCTACACAAATGTAGTCAACAAATTTGATCTTGTCCAAGACACATTCCTTGACAAGTGTAACATCCCAACATTTTGGAATGTTCAAAAATCACAAAAATTTAAAACTTTTCTTTTTATTAAAATAAAATATTAAATGCATAAGGAAACCAACTATGAAAGACTTCAAACATGAGTTTAATATTTCAAATGTCACAGTTTAAACATTTTATTATTCAGTGTGTTTCAAAAACCTTAAAATATAATTTGACAAATATTTTACAAACTACAAAATCATTTTATTTTAAATAAATTAGTTTCCTTATAAGTATTTAAATTAAACCACTTAGCCATATCTATTCATAAATATAAGATTATTCAAAATGGTATATAATTGCTAAATGGTTTCATTCCTTTAACTAAGTTCAAAATATAGTTTGGAAATTATAAGACTATAGTGTATAACTTTAAAACTTCATAAAAATTTAAATAAATGAATTAGCCAAATAAACATTTCATTTGCTTAAATGAATTTCATCTAATTTCAAAGCATGAAATGATTAATATATTCTAAATAAGAATAGAATTAAAACAAAAATCCTTTCCAAAGTTGTTATGAAGTTTTCAAATGAATTATCATAATATAAAATATAATGTTGCACAAATTATTTTCAATTAAAAATGAATACATTATATCTTCTCTTTTCCATTTTCATATAGTAGGGTTATATCATTAATAATTATACCAAAGCCAAAAATGAATTTAGAAATTGAAAATGAGTTTAAATAACTTAAAATTCAAACATATTGAAATGGGGGTATTTTTACAAATTTATTTCAGCCAAAGGAAAATTTAAATGAGATAGAAATTCAAAAGTGACTTTAAGTGTCAAATTTGTAATTAATCAATATTTCAAAATATTAATTTTCAAAAATATTCAAAACATAACCACAACTGGTTTAACAGCAAGATATTATTTTTACAAATTTTTAGAAATTTCTTTGACCTCATTTGGACAAATAAATCAAAAGATATGAATTAAACAAATAAAAACAGAAAAGGAATTATTGGATGACGTCATCGCTGGCGTCATCGTCTCTAACCTCCGTCCGGGATTTTCTCCGATTTCGTCTCCGATTCGTTTCCAAAATCCGAGCGATCCTTGCGCAGTTTGTTGCTCCCGGGTGCGTCTATAAGTAGCCCCCCGCCTCCGCCACTTTTCCCCTCTCAAAACCTAGCTCAGAACGCCCCCAGGCTGCCGCAATCGCCGCCGCCGTCCGACCATTACCGCCAGCGATTTTCTCCAACTCCGGCGGGTACAAGACCTCCCGAGCTCTCTCATTGCTCTCTTCCTCTTTATTTTTCCCTGGCGCATCTTTCCTAACTTGACCGTGGTTCTTTCGCGCGCCAGAACACCGTCCCTGTCATCGACAGAGCTGGCCGCCGCCACCCGCAACTCCGGCGAGGAGTAGATCGAGCACCGGAGCCCCCCCCCCCCCCCCCCCCCCCCCCGCCACCAACCGTCGCCACCATTCCCTTCGCCGTGCTGCGCCGCGTCCGGAGCTAGCCTCCGCGCATCCGGGGAAGCACGGAATCGACCGGAGCGTCCACGCCGAGCCACCGGCGCCGTCGTCCACGCCATCTCCGGCGAGCCGCGCCACCACGGTATGGTCGACCGATCCCTACCGTCCGATCTGCGATCAATGGCTAAGATTAGATCTGTTTAACTTCAAAGCGGTATCTGTTTTGATCCGTTGGATCTGGATCTGACGACCCAGATCGCTCCACTTAATCCACGTCAGCGCCACGTAGACAGCACCGTCAGCGCCACGTAGACAGCACAGTCAACGCCAGCGTGTAATTCAATTTCTATTTTAATTTTTAATTGCAAAATTGCAGATTAGTCCCTGTAATTAAAACATCTATAACTTTTTAACGACTTATCCAATTTTAACAAACTTTATATTTTTGGAAAGATCTTGATGTGTAGATTATTTTGGATCTGACAAAATTCAAATTTGACTTAGTATAAAATATTCAAATTTCAAATGGTGAATTTGAGTATATTTGTAATAACTTTAAATCTATAAATCCAAAAATTACAAATAAATATGATTTAGAAACTTTAGAATATTTGTAAATTAATGCCACTGCTATAAAATATTTTTGAGTAATTTTTGAATGATTTCATAGATGTGAGTTTAATTTGAATAGTTTGATTAATTTTGAAATAACTTGTAATAGAAATATTATTTTTGATTAAATCAAATTGCATTAAATATAATTAAACCACCTCTGGCTATTAACACCATCTATAAAGAAAATTGTGATATAAAATATAAATCACCTAAAACTTTAATCTATATGTTTCCTTTTATTATGTTTTGCAAATTAGAAACTAATTAAATTGCAATTATAACTTTATGCATATTTTATAAACTTCACAAAATTAGTGTTATGTTGCTTGTGATTTAAAATTGCATTTCATGCATAGCATATTTTATAGTTATATTTTCCCCCAAGGAAAACTCCTCCCCATTCTCTCTAAGTTAGGATTATTTTCAAAACTTAGTATTTTGTGAAAAGTGCTATACACTTAGACACTTAGGATTTTCAACATGGAGCTGGAAGACCAACGAAGGACTTAGCCAAAAACAAGACTCCAGAAGTATCTTCAAGAAGAAGAAACACTTAGAAGAAAATCAAGAAGAAGTTCATGAAGGACTTAGAAGAAAACAGGCCCTGGAAGCATCCTCAAGATGTCAAGCACTTAGAAGAAAAGTGAGAAGAAGTTCAAGAAGGCCAACCCCTTTTATTTTCTAAGTCTCTCTCTCTGTCTTTCCTTCTCCTCTGAGACTTCATGAAGACTAAGTAAATCCAAGACCAGCCTCGAGGATACAAGAACCACCAAGTCTGAAGATCAAAACTTCAGTCAAGACATCATCAAGGAGAATATTACAAGTCTGGAGATGAAGCCTGGAGGACAACTACATCTTTCTTTCTATCTTTTCCCTCTTTCCTAATCTTGTCCTTTTAGACTTAAACAATTTTTGATCATGATGTTATCATCTTGAAGTTGTTGGATCCTAGCAGCATAGTGGGATGAAGCGGCCTGGAAACAAACCTTACATGTCCACGTACATGAGACCTGTTCCACAATTTAAGTGGCTGGCCTGGTGTCTGTCTCTCTCACTATAGGGAATGTCCAATTTACAAAGAGTTGATAATAATTGTTGATCATCTTGAACAAATGACTTAGTATTTTTCTCTAAGTATTTTGCACATCATGGCTAAGCCATTTGAGTGCTTGTTTTAAGAAGATATAAAACAAAGTATGTTCATCCAACTTATGACCTTAGTCCTTAGTCATTCTTGACCCACCTATTTTCCTTGCATTAACTTCAGAGATTTTTCATAGCATAACATGCATCTCTAGCCTTAGAAATAATTTGCATATCATACATGACATGTTTTCCTTAGGAGTTTTATAAAACTTGTTGTTCATTTGATATGAGCATATATGTTGATGATTGTTGTTTGTTGATTGTTGTATTGTTGTTTACTATTAATGTTTAGATTAAACGGAGAGCAAACGTTCGTTGTTGAAAAGAGTTGTGAACAACGACAACATTCAAAGGCAAGTGGCACACCTCATAAACTACCTATTTTTATATGCATTACTTAGTGTATTTTTATATGCATGTGTTGCTATGCTAAACCTGTGTAGAATCCCTTATTCATGTGTCTAGGTTCCTATATCATACTTAGCAGAAATATTGATGCTATGCAATTGATGAAAGGTTTTCACAAAATGTTAAGTGACTACTCAGGACTGTGCTCATGGCTGTCTTCGCCTAGGATGAATTTCTATTCTACTTAGGGCTGTGAGCATGGTGATTTTTACCTGAGAGTGCACATCCACTAAGTTAATGAAACACCTGGGTGGTAATTGGTTGTATGGTTTATGTTGAGTGGCTACTCTGGTCCATTTCTATGGTTCCTGGAGTATGTACACTTGTGAATGGCCACCCAGGAACAGAGGAATCTGAAGAACTCCGAGTGACGATTGCTTCCAGTGCAGCCATTGCCATATGGGCTCTGGCTTGATCAATTATGTTGCGTGGACTTTCTCCGGCTTGACAAGCAGACGTAGGGGGATGTTAGGTGGAACGGGTCAAGCCAGGTGGGAGGGAAAACGCTTCTGAAAGATCTCGTCTCATTCTCTCCTTTCCTTATCACAAATGGTGTGTAAAGGATACCTTGGGTTGAATGGGTACAATGGTGAAAGTGCACAACCTCTGCAGAGTGTAAAACTAAGTACTTAGCCGTGTCCCCGGTTACGGACAATTTTGAGCAGCTGATCAAGGACGTCAACGGAGGATTCCACCATTCCAACTTCAAAAGTAAAACTTGATGGGTGAACAAGGGAAGATGAGATTTATGGTTTTCATGCCATACTCGTCGATTTCAAGAAAAGTGTTTTCCAAAGAGATAGGAAAAATTGGCTTTATGCAAATTAGCCTTGAGCTCCACCAGCCAAATATGCATATAGGCTTTAGAGTTATTCCATAAGTGTCCACCATAGTGTCACTTGCCAGACTCCATTTTTAATGGAATCTGACCCACGTTGTTGCAATATTTTTCTTATTGCAGATTTGATCAGATGACGAGTGAGGTTTCGTTTAAAGGTTTCGAGTCTACAACCAACATGTTTTCGCCTGTGGCAGCATGAAAGTTATAGAGACTCACTGCTATTGTATTTCCGCTGTGTACTTTTCCAAGCTAGCTTTATGCTATGCAATTTGTAAAGAATATTTTGTAATTCTGGATCATCGATGTAATAAAATTGACGCTTTGTTGTGATATTACATCGTAACTGTGTGTGCAAATGAATCGATCCAGGGATTTGCACTATACACAGGTATCTGCCTTATTTAAAGTGCAGGTACGCTACAGATGGTATCAGAGCACTGTGTTGCCTGTAGGTTCGAAACCCCTAGGATTGGACTAAGACCCCAAAGGTTAAATAGTTAACTAAACTAGGTTTCCAAAACATGAGTAAATTTTGAACCTTCCTTTAGTATTGTTTTGCATTATTTATCTTGTCTTGCATCTTTCCTTTTCTTTTAAATCCTAATACTCTTACCTGTTCAAAATTTTAGATGGGAGAGTACACTGAGACTGCGTATGCTGGAGTTTTGTCGGGTTTCATCTTTGGGAGGCAGCTGTCTAGATTGACAAGTGTACTGAAGCTACCACCACCATATTTCCGAGGAAGGAAGGAGCAGACCAATATACCCCATGGAATACGTTGGGAAATACGCACCATCATGACCCCGGATCCTACAATGCCAGACTTCGAACCCGTGGACTATGTCACCTACTACCCAGACTGGATTGAGGGAGTGAACATAGCTATGGTGGACTTAATGGCTCGTTTGTGTTACAAGTATCGAATCAAGCTAGCACCAGGATCGCCCTTCCGTGCCTTTGGGAAGAGGAATGCACATGGTCTCTCGATGGCTCACACGGGAAATCGCCTGGACCTGCCCCTCGTTAACAAGACGTTTGAAGACTTGGATTATCTCATCAACTGTCTGACCAGGAGAGTCCAACAGACTCATGACGTCGCAAATCATGCACAAGCCGTCATACACGCAAAAACCCAAGAACTCCAGGCTTCTGAAAATCTTATTGGTCAGTTGGAGGAACTCATCCATGACCTACATTTGGAGAACCTTGGCAAGGATCAGCAAATTGCCATGCTTGAGGCGCAACTCATTCCACCTCCACCACCGCCACTAGCTGAAGAAGGAGGTGACCAAGGCACTGGAGATGTGACTGTATCTGCAGCTACGAAGGAGGAAGGACCAGTGGAAGAAGACCCCGAAGAAGTGCTGTTTGAAGAGTCAACTGAGGCAGAAGTCACGCTTGTGGCAAAGAACCACGCAATAAAACGCAAGCGTAATAATTAGGAGGATCAGTGTAGCAATCAAAACCATGTTAGAGGGACCACCATTTATCTTTTAGCTTATCGTATCGATTTAGTGTATTGACCTATCAAATTGTGGTATGGCGGTACTGTTACTTTTGTATTTCCCCGACCTTTCGTTCGATAAACAATTATTTCGATTTCTCAAAAGAAGTTTGAAATTTTATGTATGTGTTGCTTGTGTTTGAACCTTATTGCTTGATGTTTGTTAGATGATGTTTGTAATGAATTATCTTGATTTCTGGTTGTGCATTAGGATGTTGAATTATCAACAAAACTTTTCTTTTAAGGGTGGTAGCCACCTAGATAATTTAAACACAATCGCTTAAACCCAGAGATCTCAAACTATCTTTCTTTCATCCTCCCAATCAGAAAACCCCTTCACTACAAGTTTTCAAGTTTTCATGTCCGAAATTTCATTTCCCGAAACATCTCGAGTTATCAGAATCATCCAAGCATTTGCTTTCTTTCTAGCTTCTCCGAATCTCGGGGACGAGATTCCTTTTAAGGGTGGTAGTCTGTAACATCCCAACATTTTGGAATGTTCAAAAATCACAAAAATTTAAAACTTTTCTTTTTATTAAAATAAAATATTAAATGCATAAGGAAACCAACTATGAAAGACTTCAAACATGAGTTTAATATTTCAAATGTCACAGTTTAAACATTTTATTATTCAGTGTGTTTCAAAAACCTTAAAATATAATTTGACAAATATTTTACAAACTACAAAATCATTTTATTTTAAATAAATTAGTTTCCTTATAAGTATTTAAATTAAACCACTTAGCCATATCTATTCATAAATATAAGATTATTCAAAATGGTATATAATTGCTAAATGGTTTAATTCCTTTAACTAAGTTCAAAATATAGTTTGGAAATTATAAGCCTATAGTGTATAACTTTAAAACTTCATAAAAATTTAAATAAATGAATTAGCCAAATAAACATTTCATTTGCTTAAATGAATTTCATCTAATTTCAAAGCATGAAATGATTAATATATTCTAAATAAGAATAGAATTAAAACAAAAATCCTTTCCAAAGTTATTATGAAGTTTTCAAATGAATTATCATAATATAAAATATAATATTGCACAAATTATTTTCAATTAAAAATGAATACATTATATCTTCTCTTTTCCATTTTCATATAGTAGGGTTATATCATTAATAATTATACCAAAGCCAAAAATGAATTTAGAAATTGAAAATGAGTTTAAATAACTTAAAATTCAAACATATTGAAATGGGGGTATTTTTACAAATTTATTTCAGCCAAAGGAAAATTTAAATGAGATAGAAATTCAAAAGTGACTTTAAGTGTCAAATTTGTAATTAATCAATATTTCAAAATGTTAATTTTCAAAAATATTCAAAACATAACCACAACTGGTTTAACAGCAAGATATTATTTTTACAAATTTTTAGAAATTTGTTTGACCTCATTTGGACAAATAAATCAAAAGATATGAATTAAACAAATAAAAACAGAAAAGGAATTATTGGATGACGTCATCGCTGACGTCATCGTCTCTAACCTCCGTCCGGGATTTTCTCCGATTTCGTCTCCGATTCGTTTCCAAAATCCGAGCGATCCTTGCGCAGTTTGTTGCTCCCGGGTGCGTCTATAAGTAGCCCCCCGCCTCCGCCACTTTTCCCCTCTCAAAACCTAGCTCAGAACGCCCCCAGGCTGCCGAAATCGCCGCCGCCGTCCGACCATTACCGCCGGCGATTTTCTCCAACTCCGGCGGGTACAAGACCTCCCGAGCTCTCTCATTGCTCTCTTCCTCTTTATTTTTCCATGGCGCATCTTTCCTAACTTGACCGCGGTTCTTTCGCGCGCCAGAACACCGTCCCCGTCATCGACAGAGCTGGCCGCCGCCACCCGCAACTCCGGCGAGGAGTAGATCGAGCACCGGAGCCCCCCCGCCACCAACCGTCGCCACCATTCCCTTCGCCGTGCTGCGCCGCGTCCGGAGCTGGCCTCCGCGCATCCGGGGAAGCACGGAATCGACCGGAGCGTCCACGCCGAGCCACCGGCGCCGTCGTCCGCTCCATCTCCGGCGAGCCGCGCCACCACGGTATGGTCGACCGATCCTACCGTCCGATCTGCGATCAATGGCTAAGATTAGATCTGTTTAAATTCGAAGCGGTATCTGTTTTGATCCGTTGGATCTGGATCTGACGACCCAGATCGCTCCACTTAATCCACGTCAGCGCCACGTAGACAGCACCGTCAGCGCCACGTAGACAACACAGTCAGCGCCAGCGTGTAATTCAATTTCTATTTTAATTTTTAATTGGAAAATTGCAGATTAGTCCCTGTAATTAAAACATCTATAACTTTTTAACCACTTATCCAATTTTAACAAACTTTATATTTTTGGAAAGATCTTGATGTGTAGATTATTTTGGATCTGACAAAATTCAAATTTGACTTAGTATAAAATATTCAAATTTCAAATGGTGAATTTGAGTATATTTGTAATAACTTTAAATCTATAAATCCAAAAATTACAAATAAATATGTTTTAGAAACTTTAGAATATTTGTAAATTAATGCCACTGCTATAAAATATTTTTGAGTAATTTTTGAATGATTTCATAGATGTGAGTTTAATTTGAATAGTTTGATTAATTTTGAAATAACTTGTAATAGAAATATTATTTTTGATTAAATCAAATTGCATTAAATATAATTAAACCACCTCTGGCTATTAACACCATCTATAAAGAAAATTGTGATATAAAATATAAATCACCTAAAACTTTAATCTATATGTTTCCTTTTATTATGTTTTGCAAATTAGAAACTAATTAAATTGCAATTATAACTTTATGCATATTTTATAAACTTCACAAAATTAGTGTTATGTTGCTTGTGATTTAAAATTGCATTTCATGCATAGCATATTTTATAGTTATATTTTCCCCAAGGAAAACTCCTCCCCATTCTCTCTAAGTTAGGATTATTTTCAAAACTTAGTATTTTGTGAAAAGTGCTATACACTTAGACACTTAGGATTTTCAACATGGAGCTGGAAGACCAACGAAGGACTTAGCCAAAAACAAGACTCCAGAAGTATCTTCAAGAAGAAGAAACACTTAGAAGAAAATCAAGAAGAAGTTCATGAAGGACTTAGAAGAAAACAGGCCCTGGAAGCATCCTCAAGATGTCAAGCACTTAGAAGAAAAGTGAGAAGAAGTTCAAGAAGGCCAACCCCTTTTATTTTCTAAGTCTCTCTCTCTGTCTTTCCTTCTCCTCTGAGACTTCATGAAGACTAAGTAAATCCAAGACCAGCCTCGAGGATACAAGAACCACCAAGTCTGAAGATCAAAACTTCAGTCAAGACATCATCAAGGAGAATATTACAAGTCTGGAGATGAAGCCTGGAGGACAACTACATCTTTCTTTCTATCTTTTCCCTCTTTCCTAATCTTGTCCTTTTAGACTTAAACAATTTTTGATCATGATGTTATCATCTTGAAGTTGTTGGATCCTAGCAGCATAGTGGGATGAAGCGGCCTGGAAACAAACCTTACATGTCCACGTACATGAGACATGTTCCACAATTTAAGTGGCTGGCCGGGTGTCTGTCTCTCTCACTATAGGGAATGTCCAATTTACAAAGAGTTGATAATAATTGTTGATCATCTTGAACAAATGACTTAGTATTTTTCTCTAAGTATTTTGCACATCATGGCTAAGCCATTTGAGTGCTTGTTTTAAGAAGATATAAAACAAAGTATGTTCATCCAACTTATGACCTTAGTCCTTAGTCATTCTTGACCCACCTATTTTCCTTGCATTAACTTCAGAGATTTTTCATAGCATAACATGCATCTCTAGCCTTAGAAATAATTTGCATATCATACATGACATGTTTTCCTTAGGAGTTTTATAAAACTTGTTGTTCATTTGATATGAGCATATATGTTGATGATTGTTGTTTGTTGATTGTTGTATTGTTGTTTGCTATTAATGTTTAGATTAAACGGAGAGCAAACGTTCGTTGTTGAAAAGAGTTGTGAACAACGACAACATTCAAAGGCAAGTGGCACACCTCATAAACTACCTATTTTTATATGCATTACTTAGTGTATTTTTATATGCATGTGTTGCTATGCTAAACCTGTGTAGAATCCCTTATTCCTGTGTCTAGGTTCCTATATCATACTTAGCAGAAATATTGATGCTATGCAATTGATGAAAGGTTTTCACAAAATGTTAAGTGACTACTCAGGACTGTGCTCATGGCTGTCTTCGCCTAGGATGAATTTCTATTCTACTTAGGGCTGTGAGCATGGTGATTTTTACCTGAGAGTGCACATCCACTAAGTTAATGAAACACCTGGGTGGTAATTGGTTGTATGGTTTATGTTGAGTGGCTACTCTGGTCCATTTCTATGGTTCCTGGAGTATGTACACTTGTGAATGGCCACCCAGGAACAGAGGAATCTGAAGAACTCCGAGTGACGATTGCTTCCAGTGCAGCCATTGCCATATGGGCTCTGGCTTGATCAATTATGTTGCGTGGACTTTCTCCGGCTTGACAAGCAGATGTAGGGGGATGTTAGGTGGAACGGGTCAAGCCAGGTGGGAGGGAAAACGCTTCTGAAAGATCTCGTCTCATTCTCTCCTTTCCTTATCACAAATGGTGTGTAAAGGATACCTTGGGTTGAATGGGTACAATGGTGAAAGTGCACAACCTCTGCAGAGTGTAAAACTAAGTACTTAGCCGTGTCCCCGGTTACGGACAATTTTGAGCAGCTGATCAAGGACGTCAACGGAGGATTCCACCATTCCAACTTCAAAAGTAAAACTTGATGGGTGAACAAGGGAAGATGAGATTTATGGTTTTCATGCCATACTCGTCGATTTCAAGAAAAGTGTTTTCCAAAGAGATAGGAAAAATTGGCTTTATGCAAATTAGCCTTGAGCTCCACCAGCCAAATATGCATATAGGCTTTAGAGTTATTCCATAAGTGTCCACCATAGTGTCACTTGTCAGACTCCATTTTTAATGGAATCTGACCCACGTTGTTGCAATATTTTTCTTATTGCAGATTTGATCAGATGACGAGTGAGGTTTCGTTTAAAGGTTTCGAGTCTACAACCAACATATTTTCGCCTGTGGCAGCATGAAAGTTATAGAGACTCACTGCTATTGTATTTCCGCTGTGTACTTTTCCAAGCTAGCTTTATGCTATGCAATTTGTAAAGAATATTTTGTAATTCTGGATCATCGATGTAATAAAATTGACGCTTTGTTGTGATATTACATCGTAACTGTGTGTGCAAATGAATCGATCCAGGGATTTGCACTATACACAGGTATCTGCCTTATTTCAAGTGCAGGTACGCTACAGCAAGACATGCTACCGCGTCTTTCTTATAGTCACAATTCTCATATAACACCTTATATGACGATTAAACAATCTTATTCCTCTAATAAGAATTGCAGCAACAATTACTCTCTTAATCTTTTCAAATGCAACTTTGGATTTCCAGGCCAAAAAAAAAGCGATGATGGGCCCTTAACTCTGTTAAAAATGGTTGAACGCCATAAAATCCAAGACAATATTCATATACAAAATCAAGCTTGGAACTTGGTAAAATAAAAATGAGTCTATAAACAGAAATGGATGTCACATCCATAAAAGGTTCGAGTTGTCAAAAATTGTTTACGAAAAAGTTCAAGAAGTGGACTACCTTAAGATTTGGATCTTCCGTAGCAAAATCTTAAATCCGAATGGATTATTCTAGCAATCGCTGCATATGAGTTATGTCGGGTAACAAAGTTGTGTTCCTTAGTTGGAGTACTAACCAAGGACGTATAGCTGATACATCCGAGGGAGTTGTTGATCCCGAGAGAGCTAGAAAGGGCAATGCAAAATTCCATGATAGAAGTATGCATCACGGAGATTGTTTGGACACCACCGAAATTGTTTCGGGTAATATTGAAATAGTTCAAGGAGTTAATTGCCAATGGTTGTTAATAGAATTAACAAATGAACCAAGGGGGTAAGTGTTAATGTTTGTTAATAGAATTAACAAATATTAAAAAGAAATGAAATTGTTTTATTTAATAAAGAAAACCCCTTGGAATTTTGAGTGGGAATTGATGAGAGAATGAGTGGGTTGAGTGGAGACTCCACTCACATGATGAGGGGAGAGGTGGGGGCACTCCAAATTCGTGGCACCCTCCCCCTCCTATATAAAGAGGGGTGTAAGCTCCCTCTCCCCAAAAACTTGCCTCTCTCGCCCTCCTCCCGCTGATGCACCTTCCAGCCATCCGCTTGACGAAGCCATGGCCGATTAGTTTCTCCACCACAGCACGCAGTCGTGCTGCTGGAGTTTCCAGTGGGTCTACTACTTCCGATGCCCCGCTGGACCGAGGGAACGGAGGTCGTCATCAAGTCGTACGTGTGACCGAGTATGGAGGCACTGCCCGTTGCAGCGCACATCTTCACGATCTTGAGATCGCGAGTGAACGACTATATCATCCACGAGAATTATTCTCGAAACGCTTACGGTCTTCGAGGGTTAGTTCTCTTGGAATATGTTCCACTCGTTACGAGCTTCTCCTAGACTAGATCTTGGCTTGTTGGTTTATTCGCACCGTAGAAATTTTTTGTTTTCTATGCTACGAACCCTTCAGAAACGCTTACGGTCTTTGAGGGTGAGTTTCTCTTGGAATAAGTTCCACTCGTTACGAGCATCTCCTAGATTAGATCTTGGATTGTTGGTTTGTTCTCACCGTAGGAAAAAATTTGTTTTCTATGCTCTGAACCCATCAGTCATACACTACGTCATGCAAGGGGAATCGTTCACCTTCATGGTTCTTGGTTGCGTTGGAAGAATCAAGAAGATTAAACAGATCGTCGGGAAGTCATCAATGATGATGGTGTATATATGATATACATGTTATGAATGTTTTACCTAAGCAAGTACTCACAGTAGTGACTAAGTTTTTGATACTAGTCATGTTTTATGAAAACCAGATTTACTACTTGAGTAGCTTGGAAGGATGAGGCGACAATGTGTTTTGATGACGGCAGACAAAATGTTGTGATGTCCATAGACACGCTCCCTCTATAAATACAATTTGAATAAATTCTTTTATGATCGCCTGTTAGTATGATCGTTATAAGTGTGTCTCCTCTAGCGAGACGATTGTTCATATATGTTAGTGACAAATTCATTGTCCTATATTTATGAAGTAATGATCATAAGCCGATTTGAATTTAGATGGTAGAAGCTCCCACGTTCATAATATTAATGCCAAAGGATACAAACTTAATAAAGACACCACATTCATATGACACTACCGTTTAAGTCATGTCAATGTTATAGTCAATGAACAAGCTCCATACGGATGGATCTACAAGTTCTTAGATTTGATCTTTTGACACTTGCAAGATAACTAAGACACCGTTTTCGAAAAGCACACATATAACTTATTGATAACCATGCATATAAATATATGTGGATCAATGAAGTAATTAACGTGTAGTGGAGACCTTTATTTCATAAACTTCGTTGAACGTTTTGAGTATAACTTGTTGAGAATCATGCATATGGGTGTATGTGAATCAATGAAGTACTTCAACGTATAGTGGAAGTCTTTATTTCATAGACTTCATTAATAGTCCGATTAGATATATGGATATCCACTTAGGAAATGTTAGTATGAATATTTTGATCCGATCAAACAAGTTCAGAATGAAGTAGGAAAATAAATTTAACAAGAAAATCAAATTCCTACGATACAGATCGAGGAAATAAATATTTGAGTTATAATGTTGGCATATCATTGGAAGACTTGTGAGAAGAGTTCCACAAATTACGTCGCATGGAACACCATAGTGTTATGGTATGTTATGACGTCGTAATCGCATCCTATTGGATAGTGTGTGGTAAATAAATATCTTATCGAATTATTGTGATCATTGTAGTCATATGGTAGAAACATAACATTCACGTTAGATAATAGGGAAACCATTTGAATCCATGGAGACAACACCATATGAGTGATGGCATGGCTTTTAGCCTAGATTGTCATTTCAGCAGTTTAGTGTTTAAATGTGATCAAACCTGAAATGGATAAATCTTTGTAGTGTACCATACCTAAAAGAATTAGTTGGGTACATGTCTCACAACATAGGCAAAAACATTGCCCGAATATACCTTGCAAAAGAAATAGTTTCTTGTCCAAAGGTATAAGTGGAAAAGAAAGTAGAGCAAGACGAAGTTAATGAACTTTCTCTCCATACATCAGAGCGGCGCAATGGAAAGTGTTTCCGATGTCATGCTCCTCAACTGGAAAGAAGCTGGTGATAAACATCATGATGCTCTAAGCTCATACTAAGAACGTAGGCGTACGAGGTTGTGTTGCACACTGTGTGGAACGACAATCTTGTTATGAAGGTCATGTTAATGGAATATACAGACCTACGAACTACGAAGAAGAGATGGTAGACCTAAGCCCGAGAAATGGCTATGAGTCATATATGATCCGAGATAAAATCCATGTACGATTATCAGGTAATGACTTGGGAGATCTTCTTGATGGCTGATACGTCTCCAACGTATCTATAATTTATAATGGTCCATGCTATAATATACCAAGTTATTACATGTTTTATATGCATTTATCTAGTTATATGCATTTTCTGGGACTAACCTATTAACAAGATGCCAAGTGCCAGTTCCCTGTTTTCTGCTGTTTTTGGTTTCAGAAAAGTACTTAAGGAAATATTCTCGGAATTGGACGATTTCTTTTCTGAAGTCAGTTTTTCATCGGGAACGTTCCAGAAAGTTGAACACGAGACGAAGTGGGCCACCGAGGCGGCCACAGCTGGTACTCGCGTGGCAGCCTTCCTGGCCGCGCGAACACGTGGTGTGGGCCCCTCGGGGCGCCACCGCCTTCGCCCTTTCGCCTACATATACCCCCCAGACTAAAAACCCTAGCACGGTGTTAATATTTCCTCCACGGGTCCAGAGCGCGGCCGCCATCGAAGACAAGATTTGGGGGACAGAAGTCTATGTTCCGGCACCTTGCCGGGACAGGGAATTGCCCCCGGGGCCATTGATGTGTTCTTCGTGTAGTTGGTGAATCCCCAAGAGGAGGGTGTGAAGTAGCAGAGCAGCAAGATTTTCCTTAGTTATGAAACCAAGGTTATCGAACCAGTAGGAGATGAACGTTCCCCTCGAGGTGTCAACGGCGCCAGTAACTCTTTGTGTGGCGTCGGAGGCATGGAATCTGCACACAACACAATCAAAATATTTTGCCCCGACTCAACGGTGAGGGTGTCAATCCCACCGGCTTGTTGTAACAAAAGATTAAACGTATGTGTGGAAGAAGGATGTTTGTTTGCAGAAAGTAACAGGTTTGCAGTTCTGGTTTTATCAGATTATGAGAAGGACCGGGGTTCACAGTTCATTAGTGGTGTCTCTCCATAAATAATAATAACATTCATCCATGCATGGTAAACAAATTACAGCTAGGCAATTGACAGAATAATGATGAGCAACCCAATGCATATAATAATGATATGGTGTCTAGTGTGAGATTCATTCGGGCATTACAACAAGATACATAGACCGTTCCAACCGCATCTATGACTAATAATCCACCTTCCGGTTAGCGTCCGCACCCCTTTCAGTATTAAGTTGCATGCAACATATTATCGCCTTAAGCACTGTGTGTAAAGTAAGTAAGTAACATCATCCTTAGATAAAGAACTATTGTTTTATCCCTATTAGCAATAGCACATCTTTAACCTTAGAGATTTCTGTCACCGCCCTAGATTAAATAGAGACATGAACCTACTATCGAGTAAAAATATCCCCTCTTGGAGTTACGAGCATCTACTTGGCCAGAGCATACACAAGTAACAGAGAGCATGCAAGATCATTAAATAGCACACACATGATATATTATGAAGCACTAACTTTAGTATTCAATATTCATCGGATCCCAGCAAACACAACATGGAGAATTACATAAAGATGATCTTGATCATGATAGGCAGCTCACAAGATCTAAACATGATACCACAAGAGGAGAAGAAAACCATATAGCTACTACTATGGACCCGTAGTCCAAGGTAGACTACTCACGCATCAGTCTGGAGGCGGTCATGGCGACGTAGAGGCCTCCGGGGACGATTCCCCCTCCCGGCAGGGTGCCGGGGAGCGGTTATGATCTCTCCCAAAGTGGTGGCAGCGACGGCGGCGGCTCGGGACCCGTGGAGGAAAAAGTGATTAACCGTCTGGAGTTTTTAGGTCACAGGGGATTTTATAGGAGAAAGATCTAGGTCGGTAGGCGCCCGAGGGCGCCACACCACCTCCCGGCGTTGCTGGCTTCTGGCCCGTGCCACGAGGCGGTGTGGGCCCCTCGGGGTCCGCCTTCGTCTCGTCTTTGGTTCTTCTGGTTGCAAATATTCCAAAAATAAACACGGGTTGGCTCGTTTCCAATTTGGCGGATATTTCCTTAAGAGCTTTTCTGAAACCAAAAACAGCAAAAAACAGGGAACTGGCACTGTGGCATCTTGTTAATAGGTTAGTGCCAGAAAATGCATAAAACTATATAAAATGCATATAAAACATGTAATAATATGATATAACATGGCATGGAACACAAGAAATTATGGATACGTTGGAGACGTATCAGCCATCTCCATCGACTCCACCACCATCTTCATCGCCGTTGATGACTCCTATGATGAGGAGTGAGTAGTTCTCCCTCGGGGCTGCGGGATCTACGGTAGCCATGTGGTTTATCTCTCTCTCCCATGTGATCTTTATGTGAACATGAGCTTTGTAATCTAGTTGAATATGTGATGCTACTCTTTATCTATTATGCACTCTAGAGGTTACTTTAATATGAACTCCGGGGTTATTCAGGTTGTAACGGTGATAGTGTGTGCACCGTGTGTGATTCCTTTATGACATTGTTGGTGTTAGTTTACTCTGACTTTGAGCCTGCTCTTGTAACCCTATACAATGAATGGTGTTTGTTATCCAACATGAGAGTGTTTGTGAGTAGTGTTTATTTATTTAACTTTGATGTCATTGTTGAGAATGCCCACTGGTGAAAGTAGGATCCCTAGGCCTTGTTTCTAAGCATTGAAACACCGTTTCCAACAAGTTCTGCTACATGTTTGCTTGCTGTCATTTTTATTTTAGATTGCAATTACTACTTATAATCATCCATATTACTCGTATTTCACTATCTCTTCGCATAACTAGTGCACCTATACATCTGACAAGTGTATTGGGTGTCTTGGGGACACAAGAGACTTTCTGTATCTTGACTGCAGGGTTGCTTGAGAGGGTTATCTTTGACCTCTACCTCCTTGAGTTCGATATACCTTGGGTGATCCACTTAAGGGAAACTTGCTGATGTTCTACAAACCTCTGCTCTAGGAGGCCCAACACTGTCTACGAGAATAGAAGCGTGCGTAGACATCAAGCTATTTTCTGGCGCCGTTGCCGAGTAGGTGAGCGCTTGAAGGTATCTCCTTTAGATTCTGCAGTTATTACTTTTTGTTTCTTGTTTTTATTTTCACTAGTTAGGCTAATGGAAAACAATAGCAAAATTAGGGATCTCTATAAAATTTATATTGCTTTAGGACATGATACTTTTGAAGAGAAAATTAAAAAACCCATGGAAGTTTGTTTACATAAGAGTGGTAGTAATGTTATTAGTATAAATTCTTTGGACACTGTGGAAAATCCTAAGCTTGGGGGAGCTAGTTTAAATAAAAATAATCTTTTTTGCTCCTCAACTTTGGAGGAATTATTTAGACTTGATAATGCTGTATCTCCAATATGTGATAATTCTAATGATGCTTGTGATATTCTAAAGCCACCTAAAGAAATAGTGCCATTTAAAATACTAATGAAAATTATTGTTGTGAATAACCGCTATGTAGGGATGGAGTTGTCCATCCTGGTGATCATTTGCTATTTTACATGAATTATGCGAGTTGTTCAAGTGTGCAGGTGTTTCAATGGACAAAGTTAAGAAGAAATTATTTTCTATATCACTTCGTGGAAGAGCTGCGAGTTGGTATAAATTGTTGAAGAATAGGCACTCTCTTGGATGGGAGGAGGTTGTATCTCTCTTTTATTTTAAATTTTATCCTTCAAGTGAGATTCACCAAGATCGTAATTCTATATATAATTTCTGGCCTCTTGAAATAGAAAGCATTGCTCAAGTCTGGGGAAGGCTGAAAACATTAATACTTAAATGTCTTAACCATGAGCTTTCTGATAATATAATTGTTAATAATTTTTATGCAAGGCTTTCAAGACATTGCAAGGATTATCTAGATGCCTGTTCGGAGGGCTCTTTCACAAGTAAGAAGGTTGAAGCTAGATGGGATCTCCTTGAAAATTTTGGAAACAATGCCGAAAATTGGGAGAATGACAAAGGTAAAGAATCAGGTATAAACTATGAATATAATTGCATTAAGTCTTGTGTTGAAACTGCTGATTTTCAAGAGTTTAATGTTAAATATGGTCTTGATTCTCATTTTTTTTTAGAACCTTTGCTTCTCATATTAATGTTCCTAAAGAAAATTGGGACGTATATCATGAACCTTTCAAAGACACTTGCATGGAAAATGAAATTGGTGTTAATGATTGCAATAAACATTCTCCAACTTCAGATAATACTATTTCTTATAAGCATGTTAATTTTTGTGGAATGCATAGACCTTGTGGAATTAATCAAATTGAATATGAATATTGTATCTATCATAGGAATGAAAATACTAGAGATTGGTATAAAGTTTTAAGAGATCTTGGTAAAACGATTTGTGCCACCTATCCTTTTATTTGTGCACTTTGCTATGAAAAGGGTCATTTAAAATTTCAATGCTCAAGTTCTCATAAAGATATTGCAGGAGACTTTTGTCATAACATGATCACCCCTAATCAACATGATGAACTTACATTATTTTTGGGGTGTGAAGAGATATCAAGAAAAACTTCTTTGTTAAATATGAGTGATATTGATATGAATTATTTGTTGCATGGATGTTATCTCTATTGTGTTAATAATTGCCATGCTAACACCTACATACAAAATATTATAAATGATGAGACTTCACCAAAGTATGACATGACTAATCTATGTTTTCATCTTATTAATGAAAGAGAGGAATTCTCCCAAGTTTCTTGCATTGTCTCTAATAGTAAACCAGGTTATGTGGAGAAGCTTCCTTTCAAGCCTCTCCCTCCAAAAGAGGAAAAGAAAAAGAAAAATGGAAAGAAGAAGAAGAAAAAGGAGCTCCTGTTACAATTAATACTTATAATTCTGAATTCGATGATTCTGAACTTGATGATGTACCTATGCTTGTTATTTATATTAGTGATCATGATTGGGAAAGCACACTTCTTTTGATATTGAAGATCCTTGGGATAATAATTTTGAAAATGATGGTGTTAATAATTGTTGCACTATTAATACTATCCATGTTCCTTCCCATGATGATATAGAGAGCTATCAGCTCGGGGAGGAGGTGTTTGAAAATCCTTTTGATACTAATGATTATATATTTGATACATATCCTTCTAGTAAAAATGATGACATGTTTGCAAATGAACACATTTTATAGGATAATTACTCTATTGCTTATGATGATACTATGCCTCCGGTCTTTGATAATTATAAAGAATACTATGACATGGGTTATAATTACAATTATCCTTTTAAAACTTGTCAAATTTATAGAGGAATCACTCAAACCAATCCTTTTAATATACAACTTGTCTATCATGTTCAAGTTCTTTATGATGATCCTACTCCCTTTGTCATTCATGAGAAGAACTTTTCTTATGAGGGAGATAATGATACTTTTATGCATATGGTTCATGATAAGAATGTTTCATGTGGTGGTTATATTCTAGATTTTATCAATGATGCTACTGAAAGTTATTATGAGAGAGGAAAACACGGTTGTCAAATTTTTCAAGTTACTAAAACACCTCTCTTTATGTTGGAAGTTTTGAAGTTCCATTTGTTTCATCTTTCTGTGATAGTTGCTTTATGTTTCAATAATTTATTCTATCACAAGACTCCTTTCCATAGGAAGTGGGTTAGACTTAAATGTGTTTGATGTTGTAGCGTACCTGCACTTAAAAATATGGCAGGTACCTGTGTATAGTGCAAACCCCTGGATCGATTCATTTGCACACACAGTTTACGATGAATATCACAACATTGTATCAATATTACACGAATAATCCAGACTTGGTAAAATGAATAGTTCGATACAACTTTGCATAGCTTAAAGCTAGCTCAAAACAATAAAGCAGCGGAAATAAATCTTCAATGAGCCCCCACCTTCATGATACGCCACAGGCGAAAACATGTTGGTGCAGACTCGAAACCCAAAACGTAATCCTTACTCCTCGTCAGATATTTCTGCAACAAATAATAATTTGCAACGGAGTGGGTCAGATTCCATTTAAAAATGGAGTCTGGCAAGTGACATTATGGTGGACACTCAATGGAAATAACTCTAAAGCCTGTATGCATATTTGGCTGGTGGAGTTCAAGGCTATTTTGCATAAAGCCAGTTTTGCCTAACTGTTTGTAAAACAAACTTATTAACAGTATAATTGGCAACACTGGTTAACCCAGGTGAACCAAGAGATATCACGTCTTTAGGTGTACCCTCAGGTGAAAACCCCCACATTCAATGGTCCTAAGTATAGTAGAAACTATCTTAGGTGAAAACCCCCATGAACATGGTCCTGAGTAGTCCACTGTTGTCTATCAAAATTTTATTAAGAAATTAGAATGTTGGGATTCCTCCATGTTCCTTGATCAGCTGTAGTCTTTACTTGGAATACTTCTCCTTGCGTCCTTCACAATCGTCTCCATTTATTCCTCACATCCCTTTGTTCCTGGGTGGCCTTCCACAAGTGTGCTCTCAGGTGAAAACCCCCACGTTCACGATCCTAAGTATAGTAGAAACTATCTTAGGTGAAAACCCTCATGGACATGGTCCTGAGTAGCCACTCAACATAAACCAAACAACCAATCCACCCAGATGATTCATTAACTTAGTGATGTGCACTCCCAGGTGAAAACCCCCACATACTATGATCCTAAGTATAGTAAAGACTATCTCAGGTGAAAACCCTCATAGACATGATCCTGAGTAGCCACTTAAGATTTTGTAAAACCTTTCTTCAATTGCATAGCATCAAAATTCTACTAAGTCATTTCTTAGGTACCTAGACACAATGGAATAGGGAATTCTAAAGTCTTGCATAGCAAATCTATTAAGTCCTGCACATGCATAGGAAAATAACTAGTCATGCATAGAAAATACTTAGGAATTTTATGGGGGTGTGCCACTTGCCTTGGCAACAAGAAGAATAGTAACAGCAACTGCAACTGTTGTCGTTTCCCTCCGAGATTTCTAACACATCAAACAAAACACACATAAACATACTAACAAGTAACAATACAAGAATATGTTATGCATGATGTGCAAAATACTTAGAGAAAATACTAAGTCTATTCTTCAAGGTGATAGACCATCATTATCAACTCTTTGTAAATTGGATATTGATCCAACAAACTTCAAGATGGTAATAACATCATCAAAAATTGTTTTAAGTCAATATTAGGAAAGATAGAAGAAAATGATGTAGGTTATCTTCCAGGCTTCATCTCCAGACTTGTAGTATTCTCCTTAGAGATGTCTTGATCACCATGTCTTAGAGAGAAGAAAAGAAAATGAGAAAGAAAGACTTAGAGAATAGAGGGGGGTTGGTCTTCTTGGACTTCCTCTTGGTTTTTCTTCTAAGTGCTTCAACTCCTCGAAGATACTTCTGAAGTCTTGTTTTGGCTAAGTCCTTCATTGGCCTTCCAGCTCCATGTTGAAAATCCTGAGTGTCTAAGTGCATAGCACTTAACCAAAAATGCTAAGTTGAAAATATTCCTAACTTAGAGAAAATAATGGAGGAGTTTTTCCTATGAGGAGAATAACTATATAATAAAATATGTTATGCATGCAATGCTTTTTTTTAATCATAATAAACCTTATACAAAATTTGTGATATTTATAAAGTATGCATTAGGATATAAATGCAATTTAATTATTTCCTGATTTTGGAAAATATAATAAAAGGAATTAGCTGTAAGATCAAAGTTTTATGTGATTAAACTTTTATAATAAAATTTTATAAATGGTGTTAATAGACAGAGGGCATTTAATTAAAATTTATAGCAATTGCATTTAATCAAATTTAATGTTTCTATTAATAGTTATGTCAAAAATAGTCAAACTATTTAAATTAAAACATACAACTATTAAATCATGAAAATAATATTCAAAAACATTTTATAACAGAGGCATCATATTACAAATATTCCAAGGTTTATTAAACAATTTTATTTGAAATTTTTGGATTTATAGATTTAAAGTTATGACAAAAATACTCAAATGCACCATTTGAAATTTGAATATTCTAAACTAAGTCAAATTTGAATTTTTGAAGTTCTTAAATATTCTACATGTCAAGGGCTTTCCAAATATATAAAAATATTTGAATTTGGATAAGTGATTAAAAAGTTATGAAGGTTTGAATATGCAGGGGCTTTTCTGCAAAAATGCCATTTTAATTTTTATTCGGAAAATTGTTTTTCCACGCTGGCGCTGACGTGTCGCTGACGCGGTGCTGACTGGGCACGCTGAGTCAGCGTACCGATTCAGTTTAAAGGAGATCTAATCGTGGCCGTGGAAAGAGGATCGGACGGCTCACATTGAGTTGACCAAAAGGTGGCGGCGCCGGTGGCCGGAGATGGAGGGGACGGCGGCGCTGCGCTCGGGCGTGGACGGAGGCAACGCTGCGGAGCTCCCCCAGACGAACGGAGGCGACGGTGTGCAGCTCGTCGCGGCGAGGCGGATGGTGGCGACGGCGTCGTGTCTTTCCTCCTGGCGCGGCCGGGAGCGGCGGAAGGAGTGCAGCGGCGCTCCGGTGAGATCCGGTCGAGCACGGGGTGCTCGACTCACTGCACGAACAAGCGAACGCGGGGCTTAGGAGATGCGCACGAAGACGGCGAGACAGAGGAGAGGGTCAGGGCATCGGGGATCGAAGGGGGATCACCGGATTTGACGAAAAGGACGGCGGCGACCGAAGCAACTCCGGCGAGCTCTCGCGGCAGCCTGGGGGCACGAAACCGAGTGAGAGGAGAGGGGAAAGAGAGAGGAGGGGCAGGGCTACTTATAGCAACAAACGGCGCTCAATTTGGTCGAGTAAATCGCCCGAATTGACGCGAGGTAACGCCGGCCGTTTTCGGGCGTGGTCTCCGGCCGGAGATTGAAGACGATGACGTCATCAATTTTCTTTTTCTTTTCTGATTTTTCTTTTAATTCATATCTTTTGATTTAAGTGTCCAAATGAAGTCAAATAAATTTCTAAAAATTTGTAAAAACAATATCTTTGTGTTAAACCAGTTGTGGGCATGTTTTGAACAATTTTCAAAATTAATAATTTTGAAATATTGATTAAATACAAATTTGATACTTAATATCAATTTTGAAATTATAATTTAATTTAAAAAAAATTGGTTAAATAAAATTTGTAAAATACCCATATTCAAATATGTTTGCATTTAGATTATTAAACTTATTTTGCTGAAATCATTCACCTTTTTGGCATAAAAGTAAAATAATAGAATATAAATATTTTTAAAGTAATATGAAATATAAAGGATTTTTAATTTAAACCTTTTGTGATTTAATCAGATGATGAATGATGAGATGCATGTATGCATGAATGCAATTGCTTAAATTTTCTTGTCAAGGCAAAAATACAAAAATGTTTTCAAAAAGTTTTAAATTTTAGTGATTTTTAACATTCCAAAATATAGGGTTGTTACAGATGTTTACCTCTTGATACTCTCCTATGTTTTTCAACCCTCATTTTTATGCGAGCATCATGCGAATCTCCTTGCCCTAGCTAAAATGCTTTAAAGAAAAGCGCTTATGGGAGACAACCCACTTTTTACCCTTGTTATTTTATTTTGTTGAGTCAAGGATTTGTCCTACCTCTGTAGCAATTTCTTTTTATCTTTACTTTATCGCATTGTTGTGTTTGGTTAAGCCTCTAGTTGAAAGTTGATGCTAAATTTCGATTCCTACGCAGAAACAGTTTTCTGTTGTTCACCGTTAAATTTATAACTCTTCACAGAAAAATCCAAATGACCTGCCCTTTTTTGTTCGTAATTCTCAGATATATATGCAACTTTTATTAGTTTTGAGTTCTCTGATTTGAGCAAGTTAAGTGCCTCGAACAAATTTGTCTTTACGAACTATTCTGTTTTTGACAGATTCTGCCATTTATTTTGCATTGCTTTTTTTACTGTTTTTGAGTGGATATTTTTGTTCCAAGAAATACCAGTGGCTGTAGCTAATGTCCAGTACCATTATTATGATTGTGTACATGCAGAATATAAGAATTTTTTATTGCACTAACCCTCTTGAGTTTGGTGTGGAGAAAGTTTTTAAGGATCAAGAGAGAAGGATGATATGATTAGGGATGTTAAAACTAGCATAAAATGGAGCAATCTCAGGACATGACCATTTTCGACCGTTAGATCACTATCTCAGTCAATCTAATCCGTTAATTGCCGTGTTCACGCAGTGGGCTCAAAATCCCTAGGGGACGCTACTCAGCCCATCAAATTGAGGCTATGTGATTCATTTGGGCCTTGCACAGACCCAAGCTAAGCATAATATTAACCGTCAGAGTATGTAGCAGGATGATAACTGACGAGTGCCGCACCTGGATTGTCATGAATGGCTTATTTTAGAGCAGTAAATTAGCTCCCGAAATCTGGCGAGTGAACTCCAATCCACAATGCGACGCTCCGTTCTCCTTGCCGCATGGCGTCACCCGAGACGTGCCATCTGAAGCGGTTGGGACGTGCTCGTCTTCCGGTCTTCCGATCCGACGGCATTAAACATGCAGTGGAGAACCCGAAGCAGCGGGCGTGCAGAAGCCAGAAGGTCCTTGCATCCATCAATAAATAAAGCGAGCTAGCTCCAGCCTCCAGGCATCCATTGCTCCAGCCACTTTGTCTATCCAGCGATTTGATCAGTCATGCATGACTGTTCCTCACTTCCTCCGGACCACATACGCCACGTGGGCGACCGCCTCCTCACAGAAAACGAAGCAGACCCATGCGAGTCGTCTGCCACAACTTGCGCTCGGCCGCCGCCAACCCATGCCAAAGCGGAGACGATGCCTGCTTCGGCCTTGGCAATGGGTCATGTTGGATGAGGCATCAAAGGACGACGACACCTGCCTCTTTGTCAATGTCTTGACGGTCCGACGGCGTTTGTCGTTGCTCCACGTCCACGTCCAAGTCGGCTTCTCGGATTGTCTCCTCGTCCTCGGGGACAGGCCATACTGGCACCACGAGCGCCTCATCTGGGTCCGTGGTGAAGTTCGTCGCGGCGTTTCCTCCTTAAGTACTTATCATCGGGTGTTGGTTGGTGCCTATGGACTATGGTAGATTGGACCTATGTTGTGTCGATCCAGCCAGGGAACGCTTCTAGCCGCAGGACACCTCACGCACTGATCCGATCCACCGTACAAACATGCTGTCCTACAGAGGTGACATCTAAATGGTGGATGAGTATGCGTCGATACTCAAGATCACTGGGGCGGTGCGGAACTTTACAAGAAATGCTGCGGATTATAGTTTATTATTTTTACTCATTCCTCGGTGTACTAGCAACATATTGCAAACTAGAAATTGTTCCCATCAGCTATGCATTATGTGATGTAATGAAATATTAAACTTTGCATATTTAAATATCCATAAAGGAAGATACTACAATGTGACCCCGGTGAAGCAAAAATATAGATCCATGATGCCAAGTTCAAGAGTTGCATCATATGTTATGCAATTTTCATCCAACTTTGTATACACAATATATATGTAATTAAATTGCATCTTATTTCATCACATATGAACGTGTATACTTCAGCAGCGAGCATCAAGAACTACATTTTTGACTTATCTCAATGCTTATGTACTCAAGGTCTATCGGCATGCCTTCAAATACTTGCTTTGTGTCCCCGCCTTCTCTCCATAGCGATCATTTTTTACCTTTTATTATATAAAACTTTTTGATAATCTCGGTGGTTCACCCCCAACATATTACAAGAAGACTCAAGGATCAAACCTTGGGATGCCCAAGGCATCCCCTTCTTTATCAATAAACTATCAGGTCCTTTCTAGTGAAACTATATATTAATTCCGCCACATCTTATGTGCTTTTCTTGAAGCGTCTGTTTGTTTTTGTTATTTTCATTCTTTGAATAAAATGGATCCTAGCATTCTTGTGTGGAAGAGATACACGCTCCGCTTTTCTTATGAATACTCGTATTTTTCGCTTATATTTGTTGAGTATTCTTCTCTAGCTACTGTTTGTTTTCTAGCTCTTGTTTTTCATGCATCTCTTGCTAGAGCTGTTAGCTTTGTTATATCATACTCTAATATCTCATTGTTTAATTACTTGGAGAGTTTATCTTTTAAATAAGTTAATTGGTGTTTGGTTGAGAACAGAAAATGCTAAATGTGGTAGATGGTATAACTAAATGATACATAATCTTGTAGATCATTAAATTGTGTCACTTGAATCATTGATGGTATAACTAAGTTAAAAAATGTTCAGAGCCAAATATACCAAGGTACCAGACCTGTAATTATATGCTAAATCAGGAGCTTCAGGTTTCTGTTCTGGCAACGAATGTATGTTCTTTGAGTGTTCATCGTTTGGAATTTAATATAAACGAGAAATGCAACATAGTAAATATTCTCAACTAAGTACAAAAGGAAGTTTCATCATTACATAGTTTTTTTAAAAAAACTAAACAAGTAACAATTTCAAGCTAACAAGAGCTCTCAAATAATTTGCTCACAACTAAATCAATTTCTCATAAATCCAAACAACTCAACCTTTTCAGCTCTCGGCAAGGCTCCTGGCTGAAACATAATCTGTCGGGGAGTCTGGCAAACCAATCTGAAGTAAGTCACAATGGGAAATCCATCAACCACCGTAATGGGTGGTGCCTTCTTTACGACATGAATCGCAAGAGAACGAAGTCCCGGCAAGATTCCAATCATTTCCATGTCCTCCTGCTGCAGTTCCCTCACACGCAGGTGCAGCTCAGAGAGATCACAATAAAGCGTCGGGTTTTTCCTTATCCATGCTGGCACTCCAGAGAAGATTGTTGTTATAGAGTCAAACACCCAGAGATGGTGAGGGGGCTCCCAGTGTTCTAAGAATTCGAAACCATCAGAAAAAGACACAGTTTGGATATTTTTCAGTTTGCTTAGATACTCCATAAACGCTTCCTCTAACTCCAATGCAAGAGGCGTCCCCATAATTTTGATGTTCCTCAATCCTGTCAGGTTGAACAGCTCTTTTATAGACTCATCGGAGACAAATATGTAGTTCAGCACTTCAATGGAAGTCAGGCATCCAAACCCATCTGGAATTTGCAGGAAGCTCCCCATTAGGCACATCAATCGCCTCAACTTACAAACACAAGAGGGCAATTCCTCTATGTCATTATTACCTCTTATGTCCAGCACCTGCAAAAATTGCAGCTTTTCTATTTCCACCGGAAGTTCACATATATGGGTATCTTTTAGACCTAGGTACCTCAGTTGCAATAAATTCCCAACACCCTTCAGGCTAAGATGGCCACTTGCAAGATTACATCCTCCCAGATCCAAAACACGTAAAACATCAAAGCTTGAAAGAGGGGGCATTAGACAAGTAGCAGATGGAAAGACAATAATGGACCTCACTTGTGATAAACCCATGCAATGTGCGATGTGATGATCTTTCTTCCCACCATTTTGGAGGGATATCCTGCGAGCAATCCTTTGAGACGACTGGCTATCCTGAATTTCATCGCATATAGTAACAAAATTTTCTTTTCTTGACAAGGAAGATATCAGATCAAGCACTATATCATGAACACGGCAAGCTTCTACAGTTCCTGAATATTCATTAAAGACGGGTTGGAGCAAGCTTCTATCTATCAGGTCAGTGAAGTAAGTCTCCCCAAGCTCAAACAGACTTGTTTCTTTTTCCTTACATATGAAACCTTCCGCTATCCACCTCCATATTAGATCTTCTCTCTCAATCCTATGATCCTCAGGAAATTTACTTAGATACAATAGACATGTTTTTAGATGAGAAGGTAGGTCATAGTAGCTAAAGGATAATATCATATGCATTTCCTCCACCCTGAAACCTTTGGTAAGTCCACGACCCATAGATCTAAGCAACTCATCCCATGCATGTACAGATTTTATGTTCCCATGGCCATCACTAGCCAATAAACTAGCTATAGTAACAATTGCTAATGGTACCCCAGCACATTTCTTCAAGATATCTTCGGACAATTTTTCAAATTCTATGGGACACTCACTACCAGAAGGAAAAACTCTTCTATGGAACAGCCTCTTTGAGTCATCATAATTAAGAAGCTTCATGTGAAAGATCAAGTCATCCCTTGACGAGCAACATACTTTAGCTACATTGACTATACGGGTTGTCGTGATTAGTCGGCTTCCAAGATTATTCGTATCAGGGAAGCCACACTTGATATATTGCCACACATTTTCCTCCCATATGTCATCAATCACAATGATATACCTACATGAATGCCAATTTATGACTCAGATGCCTGTACTGAGAACCAGGAATGATACTGTATAGCTTATATATATATGTGTAAGAAAATAATGTACGTCAATGCCAAACTGAAGAATCCAGAAAAGACTATACTATGACCCTACAGTACGATATTGGACCTACAAATTAGTAACTAGCCAGTAAAATGCTATGGGAAATAAAATGGTGCAGAAAAAACACAATGGAATGAAGATAGCTAAATGTTAATAGACGTAGTTGAGCAAGCATTGAATACAAAAAACTTCACACTTGAGCAAGACGTACAAAGGAACGATTTCTGGGACAACTAGGTCCGGTTGTTTGCAGAACATGCGACTCCACAACTAGGATCTCCCTCACTTATCTGAAACGTTCAAATGCTTTACTAGCCATGCATAAATCATCAATGCCTTTTTAAATATCAATGCATTGTCAAAAAATT
Source organism: Poa annua (assembly GCA_026929855.1). NCBI lineage: Eukaryota > Viridiplantae > Streptophyta > Magnoliopsida > Poales > Poaceae > Poa > Poa annua. Next base: position 90,505,695 of record CM049430.1, read on the forward strand.
CTGGATTTATGTAATTTATTTTGTAGATTCATGTACTAACAAGAAAATTATGTACATGCATCGGCAAAATATATATTAAAACCACGTATTAACATATTTTTCTGTTTTATCAACACATCAGTTAGTAGAAATAATATCGTTTGTTCGATGCGAAATCAACGATCATGATAAGCTGGGGACATTCTCCTAGCGCTAGAAAAACTGTATTGGGTTGTTTGATACCTTCTAATATACACGCAATATTGACCAGAAAACGGTATTTGTGGTATCTTTCAAAATCGGCATGGATGTGGAGGGCTTAGTAAATACAAATGTGGCATTATTGTCCACAACAAGAGACGGAGAATCGTTTGCTAAGGAGACTTTTTCTCTCTCTCTCTCCCCATCCGCGCGGTGCTCCTCTCACCGGCCACCCAAAAACTCGCCGGCCAATTGTCCCGCGCCTTTCCCAGTCGCCTACGATCCCAATACCCACCACGCACGCACTATCCCGCTCATGTGTCACCTCCCCTGGGTTGCACCGGGGCGTCAGACCTAGCACCGCCAGCGAGACAAGCCTGGTGGTCTCCTTGCTGCCGCTGCGGCGAGGGCTGCGGTGGCGGGGGGGCCTGCGCCGAAATCGTAGGGGTGGCTCAGCGCAGCGGCGGATCTCATCTGCCGGCGGTTGGGGACGGCGTCGGGTGAGCGCCCGCGTGCAGCGGCAAGGGCGGCGTCCCTGCCGTGCAACGACGGTGGCCGGCGGCGGCTGTCGTAGATCCTGGCTCCCACCTTGATCCTCCATCGGCACGGCCACGGGTCGCCCGGAGGTGCGTGGGGAGGCGGCACGGTGCATGCTGCCGATCTTGCTACAGTTGTGATTTCGACATAGCTATTGGCGGGATGGCGCGTGCGTGTGGTTTTTTTGTGTTGCCTTGCCTACTCTTTCGTTGGAGGGGATCGGCAGGCGGGCGGTGGAATGGGGGTCAGCCGATCTGTCCAACAATAATGGTTGTCGGTCCTTGGGTTCCTTTCGCTTGAAGTCGAAGATTCGCTTGAAGTTTGCCCTCATGGATTTGGTCTGGAGTGCTGAGTTCCGGAAGGCTCCGCCGACGAACTCCATTGGGCGCCTAATGCCTGGAGATTGTTGGATCGGATGGTATTTTGTCGGGGCGCACCCATGTTTTCTTCTGACCGTTTGGTTTTGGAGGGAGCGTTCTGAAGCTCCGTTGTCTGTTACCGTCATGAGAGTTGTCCTTGACGATCCATGATGAAGTCCTCGTCTCCGTCATGAGAGTTGTCCTTGACGAAGTCAAGTCAAGGCTTCGTCGACCTCTGTTGTATGTTAGACGAGGTTGACGAAGTCCTCCGCTCGGCCTCCCAGTAGGACTTCTCCGCGGTGAGGCAGTATGTTTTGAGCCCCTGGTGGAGGAGGATCTGGTCGATCTCCTCGTCACGGGCGAGTTGTGCCTTCTCCTCCGCCGCGCGCATGGAATGGAGCAGAACGAGGTTGGTGATGGAGTCGACCATCTTGTCGGGCCCGAAGTCCTCGACCACCACCGAGGGCCCGAAGGCGGCGTCGTACTCTTCGAAAGAGGAAGAGCAGGGGGCGCGGTGGAGCTTCCCTCGCGACCGGAGAGCTGCACGCGGCGGCGGCGGACCTCAATCTCCCAGCATCGCCAGTCAAACTCCTCCGTCTCGCGGCGGAAGAGCGACGCCGGGACCGGGATGTCCCAGTTGGTCTATTTGCACGCCAGACGCTTCCGTGCGGCATCGCTCGTGATCGCTTTCACGCGCCGCTTGTCGGAGTAGTAGTCGTCGAGTGGGTCGCCGCCCGGCGGTGTCGGCTTCTTCTCCCGCTTCGAGGCCATCGTTGTGCAGCTGCGGTGGTGGATCTACATAGATGGCGGTGGTTTGCTCGTCGGAATCGACGGCGGCGCTCGTTGTTGGGGATATACCAACTAGGGGTATCTCCAACATGGATCAATCCGGCTAGTCCAGGGTGGCCCAAGGGTGGTAAGGCTGAAGCCTGCCGGGCGGCCCAGATAGATGACGTACAAGAAAGTAGGCGGACGGTCCAAGGAAGGCGGAAGGCCGAAGCCCATCAAGCCACCAAGCCTAAGATGGAAGGCGGCAACTAAGTCGGCTAGGTCTAGAACTTTGTTTACTTGCCGGACAAGTACTTGCCTTGTATCCTATGGTCTGGCCGACTATATAAGCCGGCCACCAGGAATCCTTTAGGGCACGCTTCAATACGCATCATACCCATTGTAACATGTTCACGGCTATTTGCCTCATAGTGAATTATAGCAGCACGTAGGATCTCGCCACCGCTGCGGGATCTGAAGCTGGGTAAACTCGCCGTGTTCAATCCCGTCCTCGACGACTCCAACCTTCTTCCCCACAATCCATACATAGGCTAGAGGACCCCCGTCTCCTATCAATTATGTCGATACCACGACAGTTGGCGCCCACCGTGGGGCTTAAGATTCCTGGCGTCACGCTCTAGGCGGGAACACTTGGCGGCGTGGGCAAGCAGATCGCCGTCGACCGCGTCACAAGGTATGGAGGCCACAGCTACGTCAACTCAGATGAGTCCTGGCTCCCGACGGAGAACTACCTTATCGGGTGCGCAATCGTACCGTTCGGAGGGATTGACGTATTCATCGGGTACACGCCAGAGGCGTACGGCCTACCGCGCTTCTACGACCCCACCCACCAACCCTTCGACCAAGCAATCGACCGACTAGATGGATCTGAATCCGCCTTCTCCCAGGAGTCGGCCGGATCTGACTTCCACTTCGTCGGAGTTGTCGGACTGGGATCCGACTCCCAGCCGGAAAACAACGATCATGAGTCAATCCTTCCCGCTCTCCAGGAGGATGCGATGTCAGATGCCGGATCCAGATCTAGCGTTCAAGTCTCCGTAGATTCTGATTCTGATGATGATGCTAGTCTCTTCGAAGAGAAAATCAAAAGCCGCTTTTCCAGTGATAATCCGGTTCCTTCAGAGAACACAGCGGCTACAGACATGCCTGATAAGCTGGCTATGATGGTTGTCATCGGTCACGAGTCAACCCCAGTCGCTTCTGAAACGCAAGATAAACCGACAGAAGATGTCGGCAACACCGTTACCGGTCAACTCATTGACGGTTCCGACAAGGTGCGTGCAAAGAAGAAAACTGGTTTCGAAAAAGGCGGCAGCAGCAAACCCACGGATTTTCTCTCCGTCATCAAAGAAGTGGACGAAATCATGAACACTCCGGTGAACAAGGATACCCCACTCGACGAAGTGGAAGAACTTAGGCTTAATATGCTTAAGCACTCTGACTATCTGCGCAGAAGAGAGGAGCATGTTGAGAGCCTTGCGAAGAAGATCGAGAAGGAGCAAGAAAAGATGTCGGCAAAACCGAGTCGGCAGCTCTTCGAGGAAAAAAGGTCATCAAAAAACCGCCGTGATAAGGAGCCGCCAATTCGTGCGACAACAGCAGCTCAAGATCTTGGGTTTGACTAGCGCACGGCACCACAGCGTGTGGACAGAAGGGGGATGTTTTCTTCTGCGCCCCCATCCTTAACGTTGCTGCTGCGCTAGACACCCTAGACGACAAGACTTACACAGCGGAGGAAAAGGTGGCCAACACATGACACTTCATGAGCAAGGCCCTAGAACAGCAAGCTCGCGCTGACTCCTATGGCCACATGGCGGATGCCCGTGGGGGAGATCTAGAATCCAAGTCAGAAAAGTGCAAAGCCGCACCTGGCGCTGACCCCGAAGGCCCGTCCGGCTCTAGTAGCCATGGCGACAAAAGGAAAGCCACGCCACCTCCAAAGAAGACGCCACCGCCAAAACCAAGGCGGGACTAGAACTCGCGGACAGGAAGCAGAGGAGACCTGCCACCTCCAATCCAGCCAAGGCACGGTAATGGCGGTAGCCGGGACAACGGCCAGCCGCCTAAAAAAGATGCCGGCAACGATCCTTCCAAGAGAGGTCGAAGCCGGTCTCCGCAGCGCAGCACCGGCAGCAAAAGGAAGGAGGCGGCAGAAGGGCCCAGGCACAATGTAAGCCGGGCAGCGCAGGACGAGCCAAACGCCAATAGAGGCGGACAACAACTCGATCCAAAAGACGCACGACATCGCCTACAAGACATAGCAAGAGAAAGGGAGCCGCTATACTCTGGCCCAAAGTGCTTTGGCGACGCCATCCGCAGAGAGCCGTTCCCAAAGGACATGACATCAGTGTCTAAAAATTGTCCTAGGTACAACGACCTCGTTAAGCCGGATTCGTGGCTAGCCGATTATGCCATGGCCATAGAAATTGTCGGCGGAAGCAATCACATTGCCGTCCTACCTACCTCTCATGTTAGAAGGCACAGCAAGGGCTTGGATCGACAACCTTCCCGAAAAGTCTATCCATACCTGGTACGACATGGAAAAGGTTTTCTCTCAGTACTTCCAAGGAACGTACAAGCGTCCAAATACCTACACGGATTTGCAACGCTGTATTCGGAAGCCGGACGAAACCATGATAGATTTTGTCAGCCGTTGGATCTCCGAAAAGGCCAACTGTCATGGTGTTTCAGACGCACAGGCTATCTATGCCTTCTACATGGGCCTACAGAAAAAGTCCCTGCTCTGTCACCGGCTCGTCCGCGAGCAAGTCACGCACTTTGGCGAGATGCTCAATTTGCCGCCCAATACGCGTTAGCAGATGATGACGCACGTGACGATGATCCAGACGTCAGCACCGCGCCAAGGCGGAACAACAAACGCAAGCAAGCAATGGAAGACAAAGCCGGACCTTCTAACGAGGTAGCCGTCGCGTTCCAAGTGAATGCCTGAAAAAAGAAGTGGAAGAATAAGAAAGATAACCGTGACGCTGGCTCAGGCCCTAAGGCGGCACGTATCACTTACAAGCAGGCAAAACTTTTGCCATGCCCCATCCACGCCTCACTCGGCAAGGTCAGCCATATGCTCAGCGAGTGCCGTTTCATGGACGACATCAAAAAGGATCCCACAGTTGGCTGGAAGTCAAAAAAGTCAAAGAAGTACGACAAGACAACAAGGATGATGAGGATGACGACGACATGTCAATCTCAAGCGATGACGACGTTGCCGCCAAGAAAAAGAAGCCATACCCGAAGGTCAAAGAATCACTCGTGTGCTTTGTCGGCACGCCTTCGGCCAAGGCAGACAAGGCGGAGATGCGCGAACTCAACGCGACAATGTCGGACGTCCCTCAGTATTTGAACTGGTCCGAGGCGGCAATCACTTGGGACCGGTCCGACCACCCTGATCATGTCCCTCACCCAGGCAAATACGCCCTTGTCGTCGACCCCATTGTCGACAACTTCAGACTCACAAAAGTACTCATGGATGGCGGCAGCAGCCTCAACATCCTGTACTATGATTCACTAAGCCGCATAAACTTGTCTGAGGATCAGCTTGATCATAGCAACCTCACTTTTCATGGCATACTGCCCGGCAGACAAGCAAAGTCAATGGGGAGCATTAGGCTGAAGGTAACTTTTGGACAAAAGGAGAACTACCGCTCAGAGTTCGTCCGGTTTGAAGTTGTACCCTTCAAAAGGGCCTACCATGCAATCTTCGGACGACCGGCTTTTGCCAAGTTCATGGCAAGGCCGTGCTACATATACAGCAAACTTAAGATGCCGGGGGAAAATGGAACCATCACGGTTTCTGGCAACTTCAAGAAAGCTAAGGAGTGCGAGCGTGGCATGGCCGCCTTCGCAGATGTCGTCATCCACAAGGAAGAGCTCGCGCTACTTAAGGCGGACCCAGACAACTCCATGCCCAAGCCAAAGATTGATGTCAAGAAGACCTTTGAAGCTTCATAAGACACCAAAAAGGCGGACCTCATCCCAGGCGACAAGTCTAAGCAAGTTGTCATCCGCTCCAACCTTGACAGCAAATAGGAAGGCGCGCTCGTCGAGTTCCTCCGTGAGAATCGTGATATCTTTGCATGGTCGCCATCCGACATGTTTGGTGTACCGAGGGAACTTGCCGAGCACTCACTCAACGTCATAAAGGGATCCAAGCCGGTGAAGCAAGCAACAAGACGCTTTGGTGATGAAAGACACAAGGCTATAGGAAAGGAGATAAATAGGCTGAAGGCCGCCAATTTCATAAAAGAAGTTGTACACACCGATTGGGTGGCAAATATTGTACTTGTCCCAAAGAAGAATAAAGAGCTGAGGATGTGTATCGACTATACCGGTGTTAACAAGGGTTGCCCAAAGGATCCCTTTGCGCTGCCTAGAATTGACCAGGTCGTAGACTCCACAGCAGGCTCCGAGCTACTTTGTTTTTTGGACGCCTACTCAGGGTACCACCAAATCAAGATGAGGGAGTCGGATCAACTGAAAACATCCTTCACCACTCCATACGGGACGTTCTGCTACATCACGATGCCTTTTGGCCTGAAGAATGCAGGGGCAACATACCAACGTTGTATGCAAAATTGCCTGCACGAACAGATCGGCCGCAATGTTCACGTCTACGTAGACGACATTGCGGTGATGTCGAAAAAGAAGGCGGATCTCCTAGAGGATTTGGAAGAAACTTTTCAGAATCTCCGAAAATACCAGATGAAACTCAATCCTGCCAAGTGTGTTTTTGGCGTTCCAGCCGGCAAGCTACTCGGATTTATCGTCTCAGAACGAGGGATCGAAGTTAATCCGGAGAAGATCAAGGCTATCCAAAACATATCCAGACCTACTTGTCTGAAGAACGTGCAGCGCTTAGCCGGATCGACGGCAGCCGTCAGTCGTTTCATAAGCCGCCTCGGAGAAAAAGAAATGCCCCTCTACCGGCTATTGAAGAAATCCGACAATTTTGAGTGGACAGCAGAAGCAGATGCCGCCTTGCAGCAACTTAAGGAGGCTCTCGTATCCGCTCCAATATTGGCAGCACCTCGATCGCAGGAACCAATGCTGCTCTACATCGCGGCAACTGGAGCAGAGCATTGTCTTGGCTGTGGAAAGAAAGGAAAGCGAAGCCGCGACGTCTGAGCAACGTCCGGTTTACTTCATCAGTGAAGTCTTCTCCGCCTCCAAGCAGAGGTATCCACATTACCAAAAGCTGGCTTATGGTGTATTCTTCGCCGCCAGAAAGCTTAGGCATTACTTCCAGGAGCATACAGTGACAGTAGTCAGCAGGGCGCCGTTGGGAGACATAATCAACAACGCAGAGACAATAGGCCGAGTTGCCAAATGGGGCATCAAGCTTGCCGCCTTCGATATAGTCTACAAACCACGGACCGCCATCAAGACTCAAGCACTTGCAGACTTTGTTGCCGATTGGACAGAAACCATGGAGGAAACAGTACTCCCCGAGTCAGAATATTGGGTCATGCACTTTGACGGATCAAAATTGCTCAAAGGCTCGGGGGCTGAAATGGTTTTGCGCACACCCAAGGGAGATAAGCTCAGCTACGTGTTGCAGATTCATTTTACAGCAACCAATAACGTCGCAGAATATGAAGCTTTACTTCACATGCTACATGTGGCAAACGACCTTGGCGTCAAGAGAATACTCTGTTATGGCGACTCTGATTTAGTCGCGCAACAAGTAAGCGGCACATGGGACGCGAAGAGTACAACAATGGCGGCGTACAGGGCCAAAGTTGACGAATTCGCCAAAAAATTCATGGGCTACGAAGTCTGGCATGTTCCAAGAGCTGAAAACAAGGCGGCAGACACCCTCGCCGCCAGACTCGGGTCAGAACGCAAAAAAGTGCCAAAGGACATTTTTCTGGAACATTTGCATAAGCCGTCCATTAAAGGCGCCGACTTGTTGGACCCCATGCAGAAGAACCAGTAGAAGTGGCAAGTCTTGCCGTCTACTTGGTACAGCCGGATTGGACTGTTCCGTACCTCGATTTCTTAATTGACCAGAAGTTGCCGGAGGACGACGAGGTGTTGAAAAGGCAGATCATAAGGCGAGCCAAAGCATTCACAATAATCAAAGGCGAGTTGTACAAGCGAACCACGTGCGGTATCTATCAGCGGTGCATACTGCCAGATGAAGGTCGGGAAATTCTGAAGGACATACATATCGGCACTTGCCAGGTCCATTGTGTCCAAAGCTTTCCGCCAAGGTTTCTATTGGCTAACCACCAAAGAAGACGTCGAGCACATCGTGAAAACATGCAAAGGCTGCCAGTTGTACGCCCGCCAACCTCACATGCCGGCACAAGAGCTCAGGATAATTCCAATCACTTGGCCGTTCGCGGTCTGGGGCTTAGACATGGTTGGTCCTTTCAAGAAGGCACGTGGTGGGTATACTCACCTGTTGGTCGCCGTCGACAAGTTCACTAAATGGGTCGAGGCCAACCCGATCAGCAAACTTGACGCACGAACAACTAACAACCTATGCATGCGCTAACAAACTTACATGTCAAGATTATGGCTAACAATAAAGGTAACTCATTAAAAAGAGGAATGTCATTCAAAAAACGTATATTGTGATAGATTTGGAGACGTGTGTTGCACGTGCAAAACAACTAGTTACTAAAGAAGGAACCAATCATCCAACGAAAGAACTTGTGTGGGTAAACAAGTTACTAGACATGCCCACTAATTCATGAAGTCAACCATATCACAACTTGTACATATTGTGTGTTTGTAATGCGTAGTATCACACGACTGAAGTTGCATCCAAAATTTGAATGGTTCCTATAACAATATCCACTCTGAAGTAAAAACAATGTCTCAGCATCAATTGTTTGGAATTTTGGATGATGTACATATAAGTGAAAGTATTTAGAAGAAGGGTTTCATTCTTATGTATTTATTTTAGATAAATGGGAGAGATATATCCCCTGGGATCTGCACCTGATGATGCAGACAGCCTTGATTATTACAGTGTTTGAGAAAAGGTAAACAGATGTCTAACAAATGTCCGCGACTATCCACTGGAACAAAACGAAATTAGTCCAGGAAATAATAGTAGAGACTATGGGTCACAGACTCACAGTGCATAGGCTCTAGCTCTAAACTTCTATTCGAGTCTAGATCTGCCTACATCTACAAGACAAACATATTTAAATAATTTTATACAAATACATGTGTGATTCTAATATTCAAGCCCGTTGATACATTTATTGTTTATACTCCTAAGAGCTAAGAGTAGATGTATACTTGATATATAGTGCTAAGAGTCATCTCATGGCAGGATGAGTTCAAAAGAGCTTACTAACTTAATACATGTGTCTAAGGAAATATTCTAATCCCACATTATACTTCCTAGCTTAATGTTCCCGACCTTCAAAACAAAAATAAGCAATAGCATATTGAGATTTCGGAAATGTATCTGTACCTCTTGTTCTCCAGGAAATCCCGGACTTCATTGATGAGGTGCCTTTCATCCCATGTACTGAGATTCATATTTTTGTACTTTTCCTTGTCGAGATCAAGGAGAACATTGCTGAAAACCTTCTTCAGATCAGCGTTCCTACCAACTGGAACAAAAGCACTACAATGAAAATCACTCTTGATCTTCTTGCATACTGCCTGGACAAATGTGGTCTTGCCCAATCCTCCAAATCCGACAACAGAGACAACCTTCAGTCTGTCCTTGGACATGTCACCATCCTTTGCCAGCAACCTGATGAGCTCTTGATCCTTTTCCCCATTAATGCCTACGAGCTCTTTCACTTCTGTGTACAGAGCCCGCAATCGAGGGTCGATATTTGACGTGGCTGTAGGCTTAGCAACGATACTGTCGATCTTATATCTGTTGCGCCTTTCAGCCACATCGTTGACTTTTTCTCTGATGTCTCTGATCTTCATGCCAATTTCATGGCGTGGCTTGCCTTTTCTGAGCAGGCTGCACATGTCAGCGATCTTCTTCTTGAACCTTTTGACCTTGCCCTGTTTGGCGACAGGGTCGTCGGTGCCCTCAACGCGCACCAGGAAAGAGTCGACGACGTCCTCCATGGCATACGAGAGCTCCCGGACATCATCTGCCCAGACCCTGACGGGCTTCTCAAGTTGGTCGGACGGCACCTCCGCCACCACACTGAGGGCGGCGTGGATGCTTGTCAGCTCGCTCTTGAGGAACTCGACATCTTTCTTCACACCCTCCTGGAGAGCGTACTCCTCCTTGAGGACCTCGACCAGCTTGGAGAGGAGGGAGCCCATGGCCCCCGTGGCGAAGTCCATGCCTGGGTCAAGGAGCCACCGTCGTCTGCACTCGGCACGGCCGCCGGCGAAGCTTTGCCCAAGCTTTCAAACTTGGTGGCTCTCACACTCTTGATTTGTGTTGTGGTTGACAAATATGATGTGCTTGGTGGTTACCCTGTGGAGGACTGGGGGCTGATTTTTATGGATCGCGGGCCTATATGGAAGGACAATTTTGTCTGTGTGAAAGGCTGAAAGCTGAGTTACTACTGTATGAATCGCCGGTGATAATGTTAAGTGCACATGGTGTAGCGTGCAATTGTTCAAATAACTGTGCAGAACCGGGCTTAACGCTGCAACGCACATGATACAACGTGCATAGGTTAACTTATCTTCAGATCCAAGCTCAAGTGCACCATGTGCACTTCTTTGGTTTCAATGCTACAGATTTGACTGCCTTGATCGAGAACTCTGTTAAATAAACTCTTGCACCTGGACATAGATGTCAGAGCCGTTGATAGCATTGGTCATGACATTGCTGTCCATAGCCTATTAGCATCGATTTTTTCTCTTTGAGCTGTGGGCTCGATTGCAATTTTCTGGGTCAATAGTTCAAGTGCAACTCCAACAGTAGAAATTATTAGTACAATTTGATTCTTGTGCGATCTCTTAGTCTTCCGGGCTAGTATTAATGGTCATTTTGTCTAACAGGAAAATTGTCTTCCACTAGCATTTTTTTCGCAGAGCTAATGGTTACTGCGAGATTCTTTAAACCATTAGAAACCGAGCGGTGATGTCTTTTAACACCTAGTTCATATCAGAACGCAATAAAAGGTTTTCATGTTTTATACTCAGTGTTTACATTCTAGCTAAATGAATTATATGCGTATATATGTACAGAGTCAGTTATTTACCTCTATGACTCATTGTTGAATGTCATTGATCCTGATACAAAAGTACAAATACACGGCTGAAGAAGAAATATATGATTTGACATTCGAATTGGAGAACCTATCAGGATAACTAGCGGCAAATCTTCACGAGGTTATCACATTTTCTATAACCACGAAATGTTACTATAAGATTTCTCAGTAATATACTTGTTTTCTTTAATAAACAAATATTTAATTATTTGCATATGATATTTACTAAATTACAATCTCGCGTTGCAAAAGGTAAAACCTTATGATTGTTGTTGCTACGGTGCAGCTGGGCCGTGGTAGAAGCGTCGGACTGCGGATGCCGCCACCGTCGAGGTCTCGAGGAGGAGGCGTGGCTGGTATGCTCGTTCCTCTGCTCCTCGGCTCCGATGTGTGGGCGGGGTCTCGGGTGAGATGCGATCGCGCCGGCGGCTGAGGAGCAGAGGAGGTTTGGGGACGAGGCTTCCCTCACACAGCAAGGAGGCGAGTTTTTTTTTAAATAATACGATTTTTTAATAGAAATTCGGATTCTAGCGCGTGGAATCAATTTTTTTGAAAAATAGGGCGCCGTCGGCATGGGTCGTGCCGATCGGCAGCACCCATGCCGATCGGCAGCGGTCATGCCTATCTGCATGTGTATCGTAGGATCACTTACCTAGGTTACAGTTTCCTTTAGATTAATATAGGATTAGATAAACCGTGTCTCGGTTCGAGATGAAATATGTATAAAATATGTGGTATCGATGAGTAGGTTCCATTCCCGCGATCGGTTTCAAGTTTGATCGCGTCTAACTTCTTAATTTTGAATCACAACTCGTACAGTTATTCGACGAATTTTGTCAAATTCCTGTTTTAAATTTTTTTGCACGAGTACGTCTAACTCACCATTCTTCACAACTGTTACGTTGTAACTTTTTTGTTTCGACAGATGTATTTATATTTTCTTTCAAATATATATTTTTGCTATAGATACTACCAAAAAAATAAATACGTCCACTGAAACAAAAAGAAGTTATAACGTAACAGTTGTGAAGAATGGTGAGGTAGACGTACTCGTGCAAGGAAATTTAAAACGGTCAAACGAGTGCGAGGAGTTTGACAAAATTCGTCGAATAACTGTACGAGTTGCGATTTAAAATTAAGAAGTTAGAGGCGATCAAATTTGAAACCGATCGCGGGAATGGAACCTACTCATTGATACGCACATATTTTATACATATTTCATCTCGAACCGAGACACGATTTATCTAATCCTATATTAATCTAAAGGAAACTGGAACCTACATACGTGATCGTACGATCCACATGCAGATCGGCATGACCGTTGCCGATCGGCATGGGTGCTGCCGATCGGCACGACCCATGCCGACGGCGCCCTATTTTTCAAAAAAATTGATTCCGCGCGGTAGAATCCGAATTTATATTAAAAAATCGTATTATTTATAAAAAACTCTCAAGGAGACAAGGAGGGTGTGGGAGTTGGGGAGGTAGCAGCCCAAACTGATGGTACACACTACAAACGGCCCAGTGGCAGCCCAAGATTGTATATTGGCCTACATTAGAAAGCGGGAGTTCGCGGGAGGTCTCACTTGTCTCCGCCCAAACAATACACCGGATGAAAAACGGCTCCTGCCAGAGGGAAGAAAAAGTACACGGAGTTGAGGAGTATTATATAGTGGTATCATTGCATATGATACTACTACTTTATGTTAATATTTTAATAGTGGATGGTAACATATGTTTAATACCATATAATCATATATTTATTAGGCTATAAACTCATCTTGTTTTGAAATCCGTTAGGTTACGGTATCTATATTTATTAGGCTACAAACTTATCTTGTCTCAAAATTCGTTAGGTTACGGTATCTACCTATCATATCATTATCACCTCTCTACTCATTAAATACTTGCTACATCATCATTTTTGCCTATATGACACTTGTGTTACTACCTCTATGACTAGCCTTATGTAGGAGCCAATCTCTACGCGTGCTCTTAAGCAAAAGTAATAAATGTGAGGAGAGAGATAGAGATAAGATGGTGCAAAACACTACTGTAATAGCAAACCATCTTACTATACTAGTAATTTTAGATGGTGACTATAGATGACATGGCAGACCCATATAGTCAGCTGTTGGTTATACTATTAACCATGCTCAGCTCTTAGTCAGGATCACGGATGGAGCCAGCTTCCAGCCTTGGAGGGGTCAGAGTTTTGTTTAGAGTTGTTAGAGTGCAAATATGAAACATGACTTAGAACACTTGTATACTAGGGTTTTAAGAAGAAAATATGAATGTTGGGGGTGTCTTAGCTCGTCCCCACCCCCTTCATCCGTCCCTGGTGAGGATGATAGATGGACGTGAAATTATAAGCAAAATGGAATCTTCAGTGTTCATTCTGCTTATCGCATGTTAAGAACAACGAAGAAGGTAAGTAAGGACTGGTTGGAGCACATGCCGGCAACATCAAATGTGGCGGGTGATCATAAGAACCGATCGCTGTTGTGGAAGACTAATGTACCTTCAAAAGTTTGTGTTTTCGCATGGAGGTTGGCTCATAATATACATAGAGGCGGATGATCGGTTCTTGTGGTCGTCGCAATGTTCATTGCAACGCCAGTTTCGATGATGCAGTGGGACTCGTCGAGCCAGCAACACCACACATCAAATGATACCATGATTCGACTTCTCAAATATTAAAATTTCAAGTTTAATTTTTTTTTGAAACAAATTTGTGTATGTGTGTGTTTTAGATTTATAAAATTTGTAAAACCAAATACAAATTACACGGATAGAAACAAAAATCCAGCATGAATAGTGTCACAAAAAGATAAAACACAACATGACACGAGATTCACATAAATTTGCATTTTTTGTTATCGTGTCTACGTCGAATTTTGTTCCATTTTTTTTTTGCAAATGTAAACACACATCGTATGAACATCTACCATTTATTTGAAAATATTGGAACTTATAAATTTGAATTTTGAAAAGTGGTATTGTATCATGGTACCGCTGGATATTTTTCCAAACTGCCTCCTCCGAATAAAATCGAGGAATCGCCCCGCTCCCGCTCCACTTTCAATGGAGGCATGGCTGCCGTTGCTCCGCCACCTCCTCGCCTCCCCGGCCCCCAACGCCGCCGCCTTCTCCTCGCCGGACAACAGCCCCTGCCCTCTTCCTCCGCCCGCGGGCCTCCTCCGCGTCCTCCTCTCCCCGGTGCCCACGCTCCCCTCCTCCGAGCCCACCGCCGTCCTCTTCCAGACCCTCCCGCCCCTGCTGCAGTCCCAGGCGCTCTCCTTCCTCTCCTCCTCCGCTCCCCTCCTCGACCCGCTCCAGCTCCGCTCCCTCACCTCCCGCGTCCTCTCTGCTCCGCCTGGCAGGTACCAATTCTGGGTCCGCCAGGGCGCCCGCCACCTGCTCGATGGATTGTCTGACAAAGACGCTCATGAGTTTATTGAGGAGTTCCACGAGCCACCGCAATGGCTTAAAGAAGAGGCGTCTCGTACACGTCCTGTCCTGCCGTGGCTTCCTCTCGATTGCCGGAGCGTGACGTCAAGTCCGGCCCACTTCCCCGGTGGGGATAGTTGTTTAGACGGAGTTCGTCTGGAGTCTCTGGGGCTGGGGCAAGACGACGAGTACTATTCGTCCATGCAGGAGGCTGCGCGTGCCCCATCTCCTCCGCCTCCACCTCCGCTTGGTAATTCAGTCATCCAAAGGGCTGTAGCTCTGCGGAAAGAGATTGAGACGGCGGAGTCGGTTTTGGGTGCTGCTCAGCAGGTGGCGAAAGATTTGTATGATCTCTGTCTTGAATCCGGGAATGCCGAGGCGGTACTTAGCTTAGTACAGCCGTGGAAAGCGGATGATGACACCATGAGGGCTCTACTTTCAAATTTGGTCGTACTCGAGGAGGACGACGGGATGCGTGGAAAATGGCCGGCACTTGTGCTGTGTTCTGTTGTCCTACCCAAGTTACTTGACCTTCAGAGAGCAGCTTCGTCTCTTCTTCTTTCGGTTGCCTCGGATGTCTGCAAGCGTCACCCAGCTGCTGCACTCGAGGCTGTCCTCTTTCCACTAGTTCTTAGAAAGGAAGGGATGAATGCTGCTCAGTGTGACGTGCTCACACGGATTGTCAAAGACTGTATGCATCCTCTGCATGTCACTGCCTTCTGCCATAGGCTGCTCTCAGGGGAGGAGCAAGAGCGGAGACCAGTTGGTATGCTTCAGCATAGGGAGCATATTGGAGTCGATTTAGTCTGGACAGAACCTCTCTTCACACTGTTTTACAGCATTCTCAATCAAGACATTCACCTGACACCAAGCACCATCGAGAAGCTAGTGTCCATGATTGATAGGATGGCAATGAAGTTTCCAAGATCGCTTAAATTTGGCAACTTCTTTCTGTGCTTCGTCTCAAAGTGTTGGCATGAATGTAAGATTCATAGGCTTTTGCTTGAGAAAGCTGCTGAGACAACCGACACTTTCTTGACTAAAGCTATATTGGTTAAACTGAGGCCTACGAGTTGAAGTGCTTTTTGAATTGGTTAAAGGTGAACTTCTAGTGAGGCTACATGTACATTCAAATTAACCAAGTATGTAATTGCATGTCAGGGCTGTTCTTGTTGTGACTTTTGAAATGAACAGCTTTTGTAGTTCAGGAAACCATTTCAGAATGCATCATATATACAATAGCAATGAGTTTACTATGAAATTATTAAGTTTCGGCATTTTGTATACATGACTGCAATGCAATAAGACTTTTCTGATATTTAGGGTATCCAGTATAAGGTACATTTGTGTTTGATTTTCATAGTAAATTTCTGTTCAGTAAAGCATAAGATTTCCTGTAACGTGCTGTTTTTTTTTTTTACTTTTGAAATGGTCAGCTTTTGTAGTTTAATAAACAATTGAACAGTGATTCATGTGTGATAAAGAAATAATAGTTCACTATCAGAATGTTGTTTATAGATATTTTTTTATACATGACTCATATGGAATATGATTGTTATAAGATCCAGGGTTTCGAGTATAAGAGAATGAATAGACCTGTTTGAACTTAACTGAATTTTAGGTTTAACAACCATTCATTGGTTGGTTCGACAAGTTTTACCTACGCGAGACCATGGTTTTCAGAATTGCAGCGTGATTTGTATGCATGTGATGTCTTAATATTAGTTTGATCAGTTGGTATGCTCATATTCATATTTTGTATCAGTGCAGGATTTGTTATTAGATCTCTGTTAACCATGATTCTCTGCCATAGGCACACATGTTCCTAAGCCGTGCTCACGTATTTAACTTCAGTTAACCCTAGTTTCTCTTGGACACATTCTGCTTTTCCTAGGGAACACAAAGTACATAGTTTCTGTTCTTAAACTAATCAACCGGGGATGGTTTTCTTATACATACATGCTTCTTGTTACTTTTCTCTGTTGCTACTCTGAGTTATAACTGCAAAAACTTTCCTAAGTCCCGGGAAAAATTTAGTCTGCAGTGGCTTTGCCATATTTACATAGCATGACTACATCGTTCTTATAACCTGCAGCTATTCTTGTTGGCTGTCTTGTCATTCTTTTCAGCTACGTAAAAGAATATATACAAGCAAACCAAGCAGTTTATTCCTCTGATAAAAATTAACATTGACAACACAAATACATAATACAGTGCATAGTTTTGGCGAATCCGACTTGATTTTTGCTTACAGACAGTACATTGAAGTATTTCAGTGGCTTTTGACGTGAGTCACTTCAATACCATCTTGGTAGTTTCGAATCTTGATGCCTTATCAGTGAACTTGGTAGTGGAATAGAAATTAAGGTAGTCTTGGAAACGGTATTGGCTAGGATATGTAAGCTTTGGAGCTGGGAAGATTATGGCATCTGCACCTGGGTTGTAGAATGTCGCTATAGATAGGCGGCTCCCATTCTGATTGGGAAGTACCTGATGGAAAATGCTCTTATATATTCCGTTGCTTATCACTTCTATCTGATCTCCTAGGTTTACGAAAATTCTATTGCCTTCTGTTGGTGGTATTGAGATCCTCCTACCATCTTTCATGAACTCCAAACCTGGGACAGTTTCGTCTTGAAATAGAAGTATGATCCCCCCAGCATCAGTATGCCCGCGGAGTCCCATCACTACTTCTGGATGACTACACCTGGGGTACTTTGCCACCTTTATGCCTACAGAAGGTTTACAGAATGCTCTCTTCAAGTAATCCTTGTCCAGCCCAAGATTTTCACTCATGATCTCTGCTAGCTGCTCGGCCAACTTGACAACTTCTTCAGCATATTCTGGAACTGTGGTGCTGCATAGTTCATTACTTTGTATTAGTACACTTTACAAACGTCTAATTTCTATGTTTTCCTAATTTACTGGGTATGCCAACTTTGATTTATGGTGATACCAAACTTTACTGTAATTTAGGTTGCAAACTTACCGAAGCAGCTGTGGAATATCATGAATGTTTGATATTGGCTGATGATGATACATGAAGCTGCACTCCCAATCCACATTTGAGGCAACTTTTTCAGGACCAAGGGTTTTTGCTATCTCAGAACTGTAGAAGTTCTTCTCCATGTTCTCCTCATAGTGTTTATTCACCAGTTCCTTGGTTTTGTCCATGAGCTCAACCTGGATTCCATGGTTCTCCAGCTGACATAAAGTTATGGTGCATGACAAATGACAATAGTTAGAAAGTAGAATGGTGAAAACTTGTTTTATCAATGTAAATGCTAATATAGTTTCTTACTTACCCAAAAGAATCCCCACTGTGCACAGGCATCATGGAGAAGTAAAAGTGTCTCTGATCTCTTCTGGCCATTTAGCTCATCCATCTTTATCACTGGAATTTCCATTTCCTGTAACACTGGAGAATTGAAGTCTAACCAAATGGGCTACTCTTCTCAAGTTGATCCTCTGTAGCTACAGCAAGCTGGATATTTATAATGGCCTAGATATGGATGCTGGGAAATCATGTCCAGGTACATTTCACTATTGCCATGTGATGTAGTTACTCTAAGCATATAGCTTGTATGGTAATCCTTCAGAACTAATCATCCTGATGGTTGACTTACGAGCTACACATGGCGCCTATTCGTTCATACTGTTTTGCTTCCATATAGAAATGAATAGTGGTGGCACCATCTTAGTTAGATTACTAGTTTTGGCTAAGGTTCACCTTCTTTGGACCAGCTCCGCTGCCCTGAATCGTGGTGCGGATGGTTACCATGGCAAGAGTAAAATCTCAGTTTGGAGATCTTTCAGGTCAGACCAATCATGACAATTAGTTTGACTTTGTGATTCAATGCATGAAGACATGTACGCAGAGTCAATCACAGAATATCTCAAATTCATCCTCGAACAAAATTCATTGCATCTCGTAAGGCGATGCAAGCCTAGATTTTCCCAGGGATTTGCTAGATCATGTTTGCAATTTTGTAAACAACACTTGTTACTTTTCTAAACGTTATTTTAGTAGATTAAGGCTGACTTCTTTTAGGCTTTTGCTTATTCATAAGCTTGCTTATAGATTTCGGTGGGGAGAAACTGTGGTGGGGAGAAGCTGCAGAAACTCCTCGGGAGACTTCTTTTGGGCTTGTACTGTTTTGACTTGTTTGTTGTGATGAGTTATAAGATGTCTGATATGCCCTGATTTTGGCGGGTTCACTTAATAAAATGCCATGCCATGTATTACATAACGTTGCTAGTTTTTTTTATGAAATGAGGTTCTAAAAAATAAAAATAAAAAGCCATAATAATAGAAACCCTTACAGCTTGATCCTTCTTTTATTTACTTGCAATCAAGATAGTACAGCAATGTCAACAGTACATTACATTCATGTGTGTGAGCCCTCTCTAACCATTTGTTACATTCATCATACATATAGGATACAGTGTTCAGCTTCACCGATTACAACATCCCTGTCGACTAGCACCCCCAGCTCCTGGCATTCCTTGATCTGCGCCTCAGAGAACACATCAGCTGCAATGCGGCGGATGCCTTCATAGTACTTTGGCTGCGGTGGCGCCATGAACTCGAAGCCGCCCATGACAGAGTGCGCCTGCATCTCCCTGAGCGTCCTGAGCACGTCGCTGCTGGCAAGCGCGATGTGCTGCACGCCTGGCCCGCCGTGGTACTCGAGGTAGGTCTGTATCTGGCTCCGGCGCTTGGTGCCGTGCACGGGCTCGTTGAGCGGCAGCAGCACGGCCTCAGAGTTGTTGGCGAGCACCACGGAGTTGAGCCCGCTCTCGGTGGTGCCGACGTCCTCCTAATACGACCCGGGAACTCATCCTCGAGATACGGGCTCAGCGGGGCGGGCAAGGGGTGGGGCGGAACTGGATCCGGTTGTGGCCAGTTGAGATCTGGGGCAGGGGCTGCTAGGAGAGGCGCGGCGGCCCGGGACTGGCGGCCGGCGATGGGGAAGATGAGGGAGGTCGGGGTGGGATGGGGGAGATGCGAGCGAACGGGTGGGGAACGGGTGGGCGCTGAGATTTTTTTCTTTTTCTTGTACCAGTTCGGTGAGAGGCGTGGAGGGGCATTTCGGTGGTAAATTTTGCGAAACGATTTGTGGGCCGAGGTGAGAAGCTCGGGAAACTGCTCTCACCCAGTTTCTCCCCACTGTGTGTAATTGGGTCATAAGTCACTTATACGGTGGGCGGAATCTGTAGACTTCTTTTAAACTTTTAGGCTTCTGAAATCAGAAACTGCTCCACAAGCCCAAAAGAAGTCAGTCTAAGTCAACTTTACACTACCATTATAAACTAGACCTGTTACTGTAGGTTTGAAGGCATAGCTCGAGCCATCTCTGGGAATACAAGCTGGTGTCTTACCTTCTAATAGCAGAATGCCTTGGCTAAGCTGAACTCTGCCCAGCCCACCCTAGAAGTTGTCTACCCACACTAAGTTTTCTCTTGGGCTGATGAAATAGCCTGTATTTCTCTTAAGTTTTCTTAATCTCTTGTACCTCCTGTAAGAGCAGATGGCAAAAATGTGCTCCTGACATGTATATTTTTTGCAGTGCTCAAATGTGATGTGTCATTAAGATCCCCAATCAGTCCACCGAAATATAATGCATGTCATATTTCAACACTACATACTTGTGATTCTAATGAGGCTCATGT
The DNA here is from genome assembly GCA_026929855.1 of Poa annua. Classification (NCBI taxonomy): domain Eukaryota; kingdom Viridiplantae; phylum Streptophyta; class Magnoliopsida; order Poales; family Poaceae; genus Poa; species Poa annua. Next base: position 90,525,856 of record CM049430.1, read on the forward strand.
CTTGGCTAAGCCAGTAGATACACTTTCTGAATCATTGGGATTGATTTCCTGCTAAGTTCTAGCATATCAGCTGTCGAGTCGCTCGGGGTTCTGAATATTCTTACCCGGTTCCAACATTCGTCCTGTAGGCCGCTCGGGGTGTGGCGCCTTGGGCTCCTAGGCCACAAAGAACTCAGCTGGTCGCGTGTTCAGGCCTCTACGCTGCCCGTGCCCAATGGCCCAACTAGTCTGTCCAGCCGAGGTTGTTGTTCTACATGGATGGTTTGAGAATGAGGAAGAGATTACAAGTCAACACCTCAACATGCTCAACACCCCGAAAACTCACTCACAACCAAATTAACAGCTTCATGTTTTCAAAGCTCCCATCTAAGGGTTTGTTTGATTAATCAACTCCCCAAGTGAACTGGAGGGTATTTTGACTTATAGGGGATTTAATCCTCCTCATTCCATATCAATCCACTTCAAACCCCAGAAAACCGAACAAGGTGTAAAGTGGGTGCTTCAGGTTTTTTTTAGAAAATGGGGAGACCCCAACCTCTGCAACTGTAGTGGGTGCTTCAGTAGAATACATGTTGAGATCGTCATTTTCACGGCAACGCTCAATTTTTTTTGGATGTATGAGTAGGAGCCATGTTGGAGAATTTTCAATATTATGATGTATAACATATGCGATTCACCTAGGTGGAAGCTAAAACATCTCAAAAAGAAATGTTGGACTAAGAAAAATATCTTGTTTTCATATCTGTGTTACAAATTCTAAGTTGTGAGTTGCAAGGTGTTTTTTTGAGCAATCGACAAGAGTGATGAATTTTCATTTATGGAGATATAAAATGTGTATAACGAGTATGGCAGAATGTTTTCGAGGGGCATGTCAAAACCCTTACAAACACCCACGCCGAGTACTCTTAGCAGATGTAATCAACATAGTTATCTCGCGAAACCTCGGAACTTCCGCACAATCGTCTAGTCAGAAATATTCAAGATGACAACAATACAATATAACCATATGGAAAATATACATTTTCTAAATTCTATAATGGGTTATTAAAAAAATAATTCCTATGAGATTGTCTCTTTATTTATGTCGTATATGCATGTGCATATATGCTGGTACGTTTGCAAATTTAATTTAATGTTTGAGTAAGGAGCACTTTTTTTAATGAAAAAACCTTTTCACCGGAATCATGGAGGAATGTCAAGGTGCAAACGAGAGGTAGAGACAACAAATGTCAAATATCTTTGATGTTACTCCTAGTTTTAGAAGGGATCTTTGTTACTCTCATGTGTTACAGTTTATTCAATCAAATGTAATTTGACTATTTAATCATCAATGATAGATCATTTGCTATAGAAATTGTGTATATATTATGTACTACTCCCTCCATTACTTCATGTAAGGTGTATAGTTTTGAAAGAAAAAATCTAAAATATAGGGTGTATTGCAATTTATGGATAATTTTGCACATCCACAAATGAGTTTCAATCTATAACGGAGAGATTAAAAAGATTGTTTCTCAATTTGTGACAATTAGGAACTCTTCTCTCCCAAATGTTTTAGGGGAAATGAGTGCATCGTAAAATTCACACGTCTTAATACTCGTGCAAGAAAAATACACACCTTACATTCAGAAAATGGAGGGAGTATTTATTAATCATTATATTTATGTCAGTGATACTTTTTTTAGATAAAAGGAATATATAAATATCGAGAAGATACCAATTAGGAAATTATACCCAGCCTCCGCAACAACGTTATCTACCTATATATAATAGTTGCCAACCTTGGCCCCCAGTCCAGCCATCCACGTCGCCCCCCAGCCGCGCAACGTCCGATCTGCGAGATCAACGGCCAGGATTGGGCCGCGTCACCTCCTGCGTGCGGTCACTGTTCATCCGCGATTACGGGGGACTGTTATGCAAATTGCAAAAAAGTCACAGACTTTTCTATAAATTTGCCACCGCAGTTCCCCATCTCCTTCTTCCTCCCTCCCGCGGCATCAAGCTCGCCGGCGGCGGCGCCGCGCGCCACGACCACTCCGTGCCTCCCCTCTCAGATCGAAGGGCAGAGGGAGATGCGCCGTCGCCGCCGCTCCATCCTGACCCAAGATCGCTTGCCGGGACGCCGCGCCGCGCGGGACTCATCCGCGCCGAGCTCCGCCACCGCCGCTCTGCCCGCGCGCCGTACGCGTCGCTCCGACGACGTAAAAGCGGCGGCGCCGCCACTGGCGGGTTCACCGCATCGCCGCGCGTCGCACGCTACAAGCCGCGAGTCCCAGCTTGCGCTGGTTCGTCGGCGGCGTGGGCGGCGCCGCTGCCACCGCATCTGCGCTCCCTCCCCACGGTGACGTCAGCACGCCATCACCGCGGGTCCCACCTGTCAGCGTCCCATCCGATTCTAAAAAAAGAGTAAATGATCAATTTTGCAATATTAATAACTCTAGATGTATGCATCGGAAAAAAGTAAAAAATATATGAAAATGCCAACAATAAAATAACCTAATTACCTACGGCACAACGCAAAACATTCTGAATTTCCAAAACAATTCAAATTTTACCAAAATTCATATCCATTTCTTCCAAATATAGATCCTAAATTATCAAAATAATCGCACAATTTTCTTTCTCACGCTTCTCAAAAAAACATGGAAAGAAAATCAAAATGCCCACAATAAAGAAATGTAATTACTTACGAAAAAATGCTAGGAATTTTTAAAGTGCCAAGCAAGCTCAAATTTGGACAAATTTCAAATCTATTTCTTCTAATTATAAGCCCTAAACTATCAAAACACCCACAAAAAAATTATCTAAAGCAAAATACAAGAATATTAGAACTTTTCAGAACTACGCACATTTAGACGAATTTTGCACATTACCAAGTTTACATCTTATTTACTACCTGCATAAAATTTTCAAACCAACATGATTTGCAAATAATAAAACTCCCAAATTTAAATTATGTTTCGAACACGGGCGCAGCATTGCTGCGCTAAGTCCACTAGTATGCATAACAGATGCACATAACCAACCGAAAAAGAAAAAGAAAAAATACCCTATACAGTTCCGGTCCTTACAACAGCAGCACAACCAACACCAAGACAACACCTAATGTCCAAGTTCTCCAAAAACGACACTTCCAAGTAGGAAACAATGCACAAACACCGTCGTCGTCCGATCATAGATCTTAATTTTTCATCTTGAAGATAGTTCTTGCTTCAACAAGATCATTGCCAGCCACAACAAATTAAAGTCAGACCTTGGATTTTCACCCTAAAAGTTAATACTTTGGACTTCAACTGTGTTGACTCCCCCACTTACAACACTGTTGCGAATTCTGAACCTCCAAGCAAGTTCCTCATCGGCTCCAATCATCACCATTACTGGTCCTCCATTCTCGGCTTTCATGACATTCTCCATTTCTGACTTCACCATGGATTTACCCATGATGGCAACAGATAACAACACAGTTGAGGTATTACTCTTTGATGTTTAAGTTAGCGCAATGATGGAAATCTTATGCTATTGTAATACTTTGATGTTTAATTCATTTTGTGCGAGGCAAGTTGTGCCTGCCCAAGTCTACTATATATGTAAGTTTATCTTTCTTCTTGTTAATGCAATGACACTCAAATCTTCTTTGAGATACACTTTGATGGTCGGCACCTCAACTTCATGGTTAACCATAATTCTGTGCCACCATAACAAATGGTGAACCACTAAGCCGGCACGAATTAGGAGTCGCGTTCATGCAGCAGGTAGCCGTGCCGCCCCTGATGCCCTACTTCATGCTCTCCACTACGACGAATACCAAGTACCCATTTCCAAAAGTCAAACTCAAATTTCATTGTTTTGGCTTTGTTTTAAGCAAGCATCCCGCCCGTATGTATTGCAGCACCGGCAGTTCAGTTCGTGCAGCCCATACGCACACCACCATGGAGTCCACCGGCGAGGAAGCGCCATTGCCCGTGTCCGCTCCAGCCGTGAGCACGGCGGAAGCATCACGAGACGCTGCACCGGAGAACGGCGGCAAGAGCCCGGCTTCTCCGTCCATGGACAATGAGCGCCAGATTCCCGTGGACCCCGTCTCTCTACGGCACCTGGGCATGGTGGCCGACCCGGACTCGCCGCTCTCGGTGCCGTCCGTGCTGACGGAGCTTGTGGCGCACTCATCCCCGCACCTGCCGCCGCTCCGCCAGCCCACGTTCGTCGGCGCCAGCCTCCCGTGCTCCGCGTCCTCCTCGCCCGTCCACAGCGCCACTGCGAAGCGGGAAGAGCCCAGCCTCGCCACGGTCGCCGCCATGCGCTCCCTCGCGCGGCAGCACTCCGCCGCGCTCGCCCACTACGTCACCTCGCCGTCCGCGGCACCCGCCACGCTCTCGAGGAACGCGTCACGAGCCGAGGGGAGGTCCATGGCGCCCCACGACGACGAGTACCCTCACGACGAGAGCGATGCGGAGGGCGAGCAGAGCTTCAAGTGCGGCGTGCTGTGCATGTTCATCCCGGGCTTCTCCAAGAAGAAGCCGGGATCGCCCTCCGCGGCGGCCGTTGTTTCGAGCATACAGAGGCAGCAGTCGGGGGCGCGGCGGCGGAGCAGCGTGTCGCGGATGGCGTCCATGGAGAGGTTCGAGTGCGGTTCGTGGAGCCCGCCTCCACCGCCCGCTTCGGCGTCGGTCGTGGAGCCGGCGCACGTCGACACGGACTTCGCGATGGAGGTGGCCAAGATCAGCTCCGCGGACGACACGGACCTGCCGATCAAGATGGCGTTCGTGTTCGACGGCGAGGCGAGGGGCGTCCTGAAGAAGTCGGCGTCGGAGTCCCGGCGGCCGGAGTCGGGGGCGCCGGTCAAGACGGCGTTCGTGTTCGACGGCGAGCCCAAGGGGATCCTGAAGAAGTCGGCGTCCGCACTGCAGCGGCAGGAGTCGACGGCCTCCAGGATGTCGTCCGCGTCGCAGCGGCACGTGAGGTTCTCGACGGCCGCGCCGCCGCCGGCGTCGTGCCCGACCTCGCCGTGCATCACGCCGCGGCTGGCGATGGCCAGGGCGGAGTTCAACGCCTTCCTGGAGGCGCAGAGCGCGTAGGTGTAGTTCATCAGTTATCACGTACCGGCGCACGGTGCATGTCTGTTTTTTTCATGGATTTCTCCGTGCGTGTCGCGCGATGCGATCGAGGAGCAGGTTGCTACGCCGGAACAGGTTTTGTTTTCCCGGCGTGTTCGACTACTGGTCGATTGTCCATGTACCAATAGGACAATTTCCCGACGGCTTTGGGTGTTTACTATGAATGGAAGAAGGGGAGGTGTGTTAGTGTTATATTTCAAAAGAAGTTGCGATTGTTCATGTGCTCCCTACTGTAGTTTCTAAATCAGTCGGTCGTAGCGAGAATGTTTAGACTGAGTAGATGTATTCCACATTCTACTCCGGAGTATGATTTATGATCATCGATTTTGTGTCAAAAGGAGCTCATAAAATCATGGTATAGTGTTATAAAAATCCCACAGTAATTCATGGATGTAATACGGATAAATATATCCATTGAACCTGAATCTGTATCTCTATCTCCATCTCTATCTCTACTATATAATACGGTATAAGGTGTCCGGTACGTAATTTGTTATCCCGATTTTACCCATGTGGTTTCTTAGATATTACCCACCGCTATCACCGGCAAGTCAAAAAACGATTCACGTCACAGCAATTTTATATTTTGACCCTTAAAGAAACGGGAAATCAACCATGCAGTCCAAAATTAACGTTACAGTTCGTGCGTTTTAGCCCCTGATACGCGAAGCTTCATCAATGAGGAAAAAAACAGAAATGCAACTACGCAACTATATGCGACCGCACTGTCTATATGGGACGTCTATCTCGAATTCGACAGTTACTGTGATATGTGTAAAAAGACCCTCCACTTGAATAAGTGGACAAAACGATCCCCCTTATATAAAGACTCTAACAGCACCCTAAACCAATATTCCCTTTGGTGAGATGATCTGAAAATTTGCGTCAGAATATTACCTTGTGAATGCTTACCCTGTTAGCAAAAAAAAAAGAAAACTCATCCCTTGCAAAAAAAAAAGTATAACGAAATCTAGAAATCCTTTGTTGGATAATTTTTTTAACATAACGAAAAAGCTTAACGCATTCCTTGTTGAAAATGCGTTGGATGTTTGCATAAATACACATATCCAAATATACACTTATCCACAAATATACACATATCCAGAAAATTATGTTAATACATGCTAATGCAAAAAAAATGTTTACATTTTTAGGAAATCTTTGTTAGTTTGTTAATACAAAAATATGTTTCTATAAACACACATATCCACAAATGTTAATACAAAACGAAAAAATGAAATCATCTCCAAACATTCCCATATCCACTCATTAATGGTAATGATGAAAAGTTAAGTAGGTATCCATAATATTAAGTAGTTCAGTGTAAGAAACCTTTAAATGTGAGGGGGTTTGATGCAAAAAATAGCACGAATCGCAAAACAAAATGGACGGTTTTGATGGAAGGTGCGGTCGTATGTAGTTTCGGGAAAACCGCGTTGGGAAAAGAAGCTCTTCTCTCCCACCCAACGGATCCTGCGCCCCCATCCCCGTCAGCTCCTCGGGCGTCGCCGCCACTGGGACTGGCTGCAGAGTCTCGGCGGCGATGACCGGCGGCGGCAGGAAGGGCCAGAAGTTCGGGATCCGTTTCCGCGGGCGGTGGTGGTCGGCGGGAGGAGCGCACCTGGTCAGGACGCGTCATGCTCGTCTCCGCCCCCATCCCCGCATCCGGGACCGGGGCCGTTCGGTCGAAGAGGGCGTCCCGGGTGGAGCCGCTTTTGAGCGAGGCAGGGGTGCTGCTGTTGCGCGGGTTCCCGTCGCGGGTGGGGATTATCAGCAGACAACCTCAGCAGCGCCCTCACGTACTTGGGCTTGGACGGCATCCTGACCCAGACAGTCCTACCATCATCCAGCTCCGAGATCCTCATGCTCTGCAGCGTGCTGTATACCCCAATCCTTCCCACCGAGAACAACCGTCTGCGAGCTACAGCAACCAGGTACCCATCCACCAGTGACCGCGGAATTTTGCTGGTATATGCTCCCAATGACCAGAATCCACTCTATACATCATCAGCCCGACCGGCAAGAGCGTCTCCACGTATAGCCAGGATTCGCAGAAGGCCATCTTCGACGAGCAGATGACGAGCAGATGATGTGTTTTTGCTGCTACTAACATCGTTGTGTGTGTGTGTGCAGCTGCACTAAACTACAAGGAAGAATACTGCTTAAGCAAAGGACGATGCATTCTGTGCTCCCCTTCTCCTCTCTAGCTCCAAATTTGTTAGTAGCAGAAATCCAGTACATACCCATGCTAATTAAACTATACAGGTCAGGTGTTTGATGAAATGCCAAACAATATTGGCAAGACAAATTTAGACCTATATAATAGATTCAACAAGACAATGGCCTTCATTCATTGACAAGAGGTAAATTGTGTCCAAATCATTTAGCTATGTGCAGTACAATTGTATTTCACATTCAAGGGACAACTATTCCCATCATTGTGAAACTCGGGGAAGAACGCATCAGCTTGAGCAGAAACAATCGTGGTTGCCGGACTAGGTTGTCTGAACTTCGCTCTGTTCCGGTTGCTCCTATGGTTTAACGACAGTATGAAAGTGGTTGGGCATGCTATAGTTTAGAAGACTCTAACCTTTGAATCAACACTTAGAAACACCATACTTTCAATACAGGTTCAAATAGTGGGGATCTGAAAAGTATTTTGTACAATCAACTATCAGAGTTATCATATATTTAGAATTACGTGAACTCTAGGAGCTGATAAAGAGCAATGTGGAAAAGCATACATGTCAAAAGATCAAGTGTCGATTTTAGGTTTCGGTCCATATAATTATCATGGAGGAAAATAGGTTGAACGATGTTATAAGCCAGCAAAGTAGCATAGATTAATGTGTCAATGACCAATGCATGTACTGGACATTCATGCTTGCAGAGATGAGTCGATCCTAAATGAATTCCCTTTTGTCGTAACTGATAAGTATTGCTTGGATTCATATGGTTATGGGATATCCACAAGAAGAAAAATACCTACTTTGCACTTTTCATAGTAAAAAGAAAAAGATAAAATACATGAAGCCAACGGGAAGCAAACCATTTATAACAGGGTGATAGTAGCCTAACTAGCGGTTGATGGAATGGAGCGGTTATATAAACCAAAAGCAACCTGGTTAGCTTGAACAAGTTTCTCGTCTATATTTTTTCTCTTGTTCTCGCCGATTATTCAGTTCTTAGTTAAGTGTATTGGTTATTATCTTCTCTATTTTGTTTCGTGTTTCTTATTCCCTCCAGGATGCTCATGCATATTGTTGAATTCTTACATGGGCTTGAGAACGTGTCATTTGCTTGTTATGTTTATTTTAAATGGATACTTAAATCTTTTAGTTATACTCCCTCCATATTAAAATGTAAGGTGTTGTGGCCACTTTTGATCATTATGTATCTAGACATGTTTAAATACAAGGTTCATGGGAAATGGCTTCTATAAGGGTTCTCATGATAGGTTCATGACATGTGGGAGGATGTTAGTTACACATACTATGTCAAATGGCAAGCTCCGTAATTTGTAGCCTATTGAATTTTCTTTGGTAAGACCTATGTTCAATAGACAATTTGTTTGGATCAATTTAGGGCATGCAACCACCAGCTTCAAAATTTTATCTCTACTATATAATACTCCCTCTGTTCCTGAATGTAAGAGCTATAGTTTTCTGCACGGATATTAAGATATGAGTATTTGATATACTATGGACTCATTTCTTTTAGACAAAATTTAGAAGAGAGGACTCCCTAATAGACAACAAATGAAAACAATCCATAAAATCACTCCGTTCGAGAATGAAACTCACTTTTTCATTGGTAAATTTATCCAAAAATCGTTGTAAACCATATATTTTGGAAATTTTCTAAAAAAACTACGGAAATTCTAATCAGCAGGCGCCTTACACGGGGCACAGATCGACGCACGCATGTTGGCCATTGGATCGTGGATGGACGGTCGCGTCGTGCACAATCCGCACACATTTAATGGCCTTTATTGTCGCTGACCGGCGTCTCCTTTCCTCGCGCGCCGCCACGGCCATGGAAGACCACGGCCGGCCACGCCCAGCGCCGCCACGGAGGTGCCCGCGCCGGGGACTAGTGCCACCGCGCCATCTTGCAACATTCCCGCCATGGCCACCTCCGCCCCGCGTCATGCAGCCCTGCTTCGCCTCCATCCCGGCGTAGCACCGTGGCGCAAGCACACGGCCACCGCACGCTGCCACTCTCCCCCGCCCCTCCATGCGTAGGCTCCACCTTCCTTGCCCCCATCCCGCCTCGCGCGCAGCGCCGCTCTCCACTGCTGCCCCACCACACCGGCCGCCGCAGCTAGCCCGCCCACCGCCGGAGGACTCCTCCCTGGATCTTCCTAGTCCCCGCCGCGCGATCCGGCCGCGGGTCGCTGCTTCCATAACTCTTCGGTCCCTCATCTGCCCCCTATCCCCAAATTCGTCGTTCCCAGTCCAATCCCCTTCCGCCGGCGCTGGATTGCCGATCCTTCATCGTAGATCCGTCCGGACGCGATTCCTGCTACTGGTAAGCAAGCCTATCTTTCTCTTTGGATCGTGGTTCGTTTTGCTTCGGGAAAATTCTTGTCCCTTCTCCACTGTGAGCTGCGTGCGTGTGTGGATGGTACGAAGGAGTTAGTAGATGCGTGCTGCCTGTGTTGGTTAGGCTATAAAAGCGTATGTAATCTGTTGAGTTATTTGACGAAATTGAACAAGAGAAAAGGGCAGTGTGCGGTGTCAGAAAATCCTCTGCGTGTTCTTCTTCTACACTGTGTATATGTGTATGTTGGGCAAAGCTATCAATTGGTATCAGAGAAAAAGTCACACGCGTGTTGCCAAAAATACTTGTGTGTTCTTCTCCACCATGTGTATATGTCTGCATTGATCCTTGGGCAAATCCATCAACCACCACCAGTTGCCCGCACCCCTCCGCCTCCACCCCGACCTATCTGAAATCGCTTTTGATCTCTTCGACACCGGAGTCGGCACCGGACGACGCCGACGATGAGGAGCACATCGAAGGGGTTGAGGACCGGGGTGAGCGGCACGAGTTCGGATGGAGGTCAAACCCCCACGTCCCAGCAGGGAGAAGTTATCAACCTATTACTAATAAAGTTATCAACCTAGTATTTATAAAATCTAGTATTTATAAAGTTATCCGCGCAGTCTAGTACTGATTGAGTTACCAACCTAGTACTCATGGAGTCACCCTATACCGATGGAGTCACCCAGTTTGTACTGATAAAGTTACCCACCTTGTACTGATAAAGTTACGTACATAACAATGATAAAGTTATCCACCCAGTATTAATAGAGTTACCTATCTTGTTCTGATAAACTTATCCACATAGCATAAACTTACTCACGCAGTACTGCAATTTATACATGTCTTCATGATATAGTTATCCAACGATTGATGCATTTACCATCTTCTCACGATAAAAAAAATACCCGTGTACTGATGAAATTAAACATTTATTCATGACATAGGTATCCACCATAAAATCAATATAGTTACCATGCCCTCTAAATAATTGTTACCCACCTAGTAGTAAAGTCAGATATACTTTTAAACCGATAATTAATCGTTGCCTGGGTGGTAACTTACATAAATACATCATGGTAACTCACATGTTAAAGTCCGGGCGAAAGCCTAATTCGACCTCGGTCAGTGCCGACATCTTAGGATGTGGAGGCCTCGCCGAGTGAAAACTCAAACTTTTATTTTAGCCGGAGTGGGCGTCGACAGCGGTGCACTGTTGTTTCATCTTTGCAGGCGATGTGTTGGAAGCCCTCAGGAGCTAGTAGTGGCTTGTGTGGTTACCCTACTCTATCGGTAATAGTTACCCACCTATACTGATAAAGTTACCACCCTAGTACTGATAAAGTTAGCATCCTAATACTGGTAAAGTTAATCACATAGTACTGATAAAGTTACCAACCTAATACGATGCCCAACGAAGATCTGGATTCAAGTCCTACACCGATGAAGGTACCCACGTGTTCATGATATAGCTAACGGGTTGGAGTGATATACTTATTCACCACGAAATCCATATGGTTACCATACTCCATCGGTAATATTTATCCACCATATACTGATAAAGTTACACATGTGTTCATGTTATGTTATTTATCAGGAAATTGTTGTAATTATCCTACTATTGGTAATATTTATTATCCCAATGTCCATTTTTTATGGTGTAGTTGTCATTATAAAATCAACAATTATCATCCTAATACTTATGAAGTTGTATAGTGTTTTAGTGTATGGTTACCAACTTGTGCATGAATACATTGACCATCAAAAAGTGATATCAACTTATGAAAAACATTAGGTGTGGCCACTTCAAAACTGGAAAAAATAAAAATAAAAAGCGAAAATAGTTTATTTTCAACCCAAAAATTAATCGTTAATACGGTGGTAACTTACATACAATAGTACTGATAACTTACGTGTTAATGGGTAGTAACTTTTGGGTCATAAAAAAATATCGTTGGAACATATCAATATGGGATCTAGTTTTGAAGATCTCGGCGTGAATAGTCCAACGATGAAAGCGGATCATAAATCCGATAAACGGTTTGAGATACAAAACATTTTGAATATTCAAATTTTGCATTTAATGCGCGATGATGTCACCAATTTCGGATTTTGGTGCATGCATGCAAAACAGATTCTCCCGCACATGGCCAAGTATTTTCAGACATGCCGTGCTTGGGCTTGTGCCCCATGGCAGGCGCCTGCCACAAAGTCAAGTCCAAAAACTATAGCTCTTACATTTAGAAATGGAGGGAGTACGGCTTAAGGTGAGGATGATACGTCATTTTTTTCTGATTTTACCCATATAATTCTGGGATATTACCCACCCTGCCACCGGCAAGTGAAAAAACGGTTCGTTTCTCTTTTTTTCGGCCCGAGGATCTGTTGGCGCCCTACCAGATGATATCGCTCTCGCAGTCGCTCATCACGATCAACCTCGCCGCCGCCTTCGACATCCCCATGCAAGGGGGGCAGCCTTGCTGGTGCCAGCGGGATGGACGGCGCGGGCGGGCCGGAGGTGAACGACGGAGCGTCCTCGGCCGTGCCCCTAGACACGCAAGCCTGCCGGTTGTGCCCTGCGCGTGCGCCGAGCCCCCGCGTCGTGTGCTCACGGCCGCGCCCGGGCCGTTCTCGCGTCCACGCCCCCAGCCTGTCCGCCTGCTCGCCACACCCTCGCGCCGCGGCCGCGCGAGCGGGGAGGCTGAGTGGGCGCGCGAGCGGGGCAGCTGAGTGGGCGCGTGAGCGGGGCAGCAACGCGGTGTCGGGCGCGCAAGCGGGGCGTCTGTACTGCGTGCGAGTAGGGCGGGCAAGGCGACGCCGGACGTGCAGGCGGGGCGGCACAAGGGGATGGAGGACAACGCACCGGTGGTCGACGGGGTCGCAGCCGCGTTGCGCAATGCGCAGCTCCGACGCTGATGGGGAGGCCTTCGCTGGCTCACGACCGCGGAGGACGGGTGCTGGAGCGGAGCGGCCATGGGCGTTGGCGCGCGAGCACAGGGTGAGGTCGGGCGGCGGCGCCACGATGGCTAGCTGGGCGAGCATGCGTGGTCTCATGAGCTCCAGGACGCGAACGCTCGACTGGCGTCGGCGAGTTGCATGGCGGAAATCTACGAACAACCAGTTCATGGGCGCAAGGCCGACAACATCATCGGGAGATCATCCGACACCACCAGGCTCTAGGTGGGTAAAGGAAGCGTTGGGGCCTTTAGGGAAACTTCACGGAGCTCAGGCGAATAGCCGCGGAGGCGTGTGCGCGCATGGGAGGTGGCCGCCGCGTTCTTCGGCGACGTAGTCTACTTTAGTCTCCGGTGCTCTACATCGCCATGGTGCTGCTCATGTGGGTGTTCGGCCGTTGCTTCTTGCTCACAGTCGTGGTGCTATACCGCTGCTACTTTGACAGATTTATGGATTGAAATGAGAAAATATATACATGTTTCTCAACTTCACAGACCTATGCTTTTTAGTGGAGGAAACTATGTGAAATGAGGTGGTTTTGAGAGTGGATATTAAGACATTTAAACTTCAGAAAAACAGACACTCTGAATGCAGTTTGAATGGTATGAACTTTTGATGAAATAGTCCAGCAGGTTAGTAATGCTTTGTTCATCGCATTTCAGAGGTCCACATTTTGATTAAGAACACCCTCAACAACCGCAATCGACCCAATCACCCACTTTAACAAATGTGATCCTGATTATATTAGCGTTAAACAACACAAGAAGTCATCGAAATTATGATAACAGATTGTTCAAGGGAAGATTTTTTGTAACCAGACTATTTTTAGTTAAACATATCAGCCGCGCTCCATGAAATTGTACATAATGCTGAAATTTGCTGATGAACTATAGCTTACCGAAGGTCAAAACAAAATATTCTACACGCGGCTGAACCGTTTTAATTATTGCTACTATTTTCAAACAACAGAGCCCCTAAACGCGTTGTGATCAGGTGCAAAATGCGGCCACCATCTTCGAGGCAAGAAGGATATAAGTGGCAAGCGGGGAGACTGCAACGTCGAAATTTAAGACGTGTAATAATGATAATGGTTTTCCCGTTGCAACACACGGTCATGTTTACTATCTCTACTATATAATATGCCTTGAGGTGAGGGTCGTGGCTATTTTGCATTTTAGTCCTTCAAGGTTTTGAAAATTAACCCGCAGTCGTCCTTCAAGTCGTATACCCGTTTGCTTTTTTACTTTGCAAAAAACACCCTTTCTCACACAGGCTCCCTGCATCGTGCGTCCGTGGCGCCCCGCCCTCCGCTGCGCCGGCGGGATCGCTGCCGAGCGGCGCGACGCGGAGCTCTGCCACTGCACTGGACTTCGTGTCCGGCAACGATCTAAAGGTCAGCGCAGAGGACCGACGCGATGTGGTCATGCGGAGCTACGCCGCTGCGCTGGACGGCGTGGCCGGCGCAGTGCGTATGGAGCTCTGCCACTGCACTGGACTTCGTGTCCGGCAACGATCTAAAGGTCAGCGCAGAGGACCGACGCGATGTGGTCATGCGGAGCTACGCCGCTGCGCTGGACGGCGTGGCCGGCGCAGTGCGTATGGTGAAGCGCGGGGCGCGGACAGCACGGCGCAAGTCCTACGACCTCGATGTGGTTGGCGAGGACGGGGAACAGCTATGGGCGTGATGGCACGACGACGGGCGGCGGCTATGGGCGCGGGCGGGCGTTCGACGGACACCTCGCCGTCAACCTCCATATCAGCCCTCCTAGCCTGCCTACGTGCGGATCCGCCGTCACAATCACCTTCCCCCGACATATAAGTCCTTGACCTACCAGGCTGCCACTAATACAGGTAGCAGACGAAGGTGTGTTCATCGGCTCTATACCTGACAGTGATAGGATGATTTATGGAGTTGATGTGATGATTAATCTGATCAATTCCTACATCTTGCTCAACTATTATGTCTTAGTTCTCACTCGTGGGCGACTAGATGGTGTGTTCAGGAATCAGGATATGTTCTCTTAATTTACACATATTTCTGATGCAGCTGAAGCCACTGCTGAATTTCTTCCTAATGTTGGAAGGGAAAAAGGCAAACGCAAATCAGTAACATTTGTTCTACCGGATGATTCTGAAGTGATCACTCCAACAAATACCAATTTTGAGCACCATGATGACATAGGGACTGATGAACATTTCAACACCTTGCCTCAGCAAACAGTTCAGAAGGTAAGTCTGCTAAAATTTGCACTTCTGATTTGATGTTTTTTTCAAGAACTCTACTCTTACTTTGTTGATGTTTTCAGCATTTTTCTTACTGAAGAGGAACTTCCAGATGATCGGGAATATACTGACAATAAGAGTCAGTATAAGGGAGCGTCATCAGATCGTGGTGTTAGAGAACAACCAAAACTGAATGTTGGAAAAGTAGATTTATCTATGAAACTGAGAAACAAGAAAAAATACAGAAAGTTGGGCTATCTGAGCATATTACTGATGATAATTATGATGAAGAGTATGATGAAACTTCACCAGCCGAACAAGATAATGATAGTGGTGATGGATACACTGCTGACAAAAAGCAGAAGCCACAGAGAAAGTAAAGGGAGAAAGATCCAAATAAAGAATCTTTGAAAGGTTTGAAGCGCACTGTAACGCCCCGGGTTTTCGAGTAGGTTTCTTTTTACTCCTTACCTCTATTCTATTTCTCCTCTTACCTTATTTGTTTTCGAGTCTCTTCTCTTATCCAACTTTCAAAGTTAGGATTCTACGTGGGTGGACGATTTTCTTGCCTTTTACCCTATTAGGTTCGATCTTTCGGAGTCGTCTTCGTCGTGAGCAACAACCCCTTGTTAGTGGTGTCGAGAATTCCCAGGTGGAGCAACGATCCCTTGTTAGTGGTGTCGAGAAGTTCATCACGGAGCCTGAAGACTCGATAGTTACCCCTCCTTTCTTCTGGTCTCGGCGTGGATCTCGGGACGCGATCCCTTGTTAGTGGTGTCGATTGTAACGCCCCGGGTTTTATCCCCAATTAGATTTTTGTTGTTTTTCTTTTGTGCATCATGATGTCATCATTTCATCATGCATTGGTCACTTCATTTAATTTATTGCATTTAAATTTAAACTCCACTTAAATTCTTTTTCTCACAATTAAATTCAAATGCTTTTGAAATTAATTAAAATGTGTATTTCAAATATTTTGCATATATTATCAAAACTAGTTTATTAAATTGCCTATTTTAAACTAAACCCTTTTTGTAAAGTTTCTTTATTAAAAATTATTTTCTGTCTTGTTTTAGAAATACAAAAACAGAAAAAGAATTAAAAGAAAAATAAAAATTCAGAGGGAGAAAAACTAAACCTGGGCCGAAGTCCAACCCCTTGGCCCATCTTCTCTCTGGCCCAAGCCCACCTCCTCCCTGTTGTCTTCTTCTCCCTCGTACGGAAGAACTTTACACGGTGGAGGGCATGGCCTCCCCCACCATGTGCCCTCTCCTCACCCACTCCCCTTCCCTCTACTTAGCCGGCCTCCTGCTCCCCCAAACCCTAGCCTTCCTCCCCCTCTTCCTTCCAGTGCCGCCACCATCCTCTCTCTTCCTCTCCCTCTTTTTCATCTTCTTCTCTGTTTTCTTCCAGTGAGAGAGAGGGCGAAGGGCGCCGCCGCCATGGACAAGCTCGAGCCAACCGAGGGCGCCAGGAGCTGCGCCACCCCGCCCGCATCGACCACGCGCAGGGAATTGGGGCGGGATCGTTTGTAGCCGTCCTCTTCTTCCTCAACTCCGGCGGGTCCTCCGCCGCGAATTCCCGGCGATTCGGTCTTCCCCGACATGAACAACTTCTCCGAGCCCCCCTATGTGAGCCACTCTTCCCATTCCCCCTCTCACCGGCTCAATTTCTTGCCGTAGACGACGAATTGGTCCTCGACCTTCTCCTCCGGCCGCCATGGCCATGGCCGAATCGGTGAGCTCCGTTTTCCTCTCTGTCACTCGCCCCCTATGCGCAAAACCGCACCCCCTGCACTCCCACACGCCTCCACACATCCCTGCACCCTCGCTTGGACCGCACGCCCACCCGCCAGGACCCAGCAGCGCTGCTGCAGTTCGTCCCCATGGTCGTCCCGTACTGCAGCCTGAAGCCTGAATCTTTTTCCGTTAGGTTCAGTTGCATCGGCTTTTTGGTTCATCTACAAAACCGTAGCAGATACATCACCAACCACCGTCCCACCCCAGTGGCTAGCTAGCACCACCGATCCATCTCTCACCGCATGAGATCACGAGTTCAACTCCCATCTGCCGCAAGGAACACATTCTTTTGCCTGTTTAACTGTCGGACTGCATCGGTGTTGTCCAAAAATCCAGTTAACTCGCATTGCGTTGCCTGATATCAAGTCTGTATTCCATTAAGACACCAACACACAGCTGGCCCAGTGGCTAGCGCAGCCCACGTTCCACAGCGAGAGATCCCTAGTTCGAATCCCCCTGTGCCTTGGTGAATAAATGGCACCCTTTTTATTTTTCCTTCCTCTCACTGACAGTGGGTCCCTTTCGTCAGAGACAGAAGCGCTGGGTTTTTACCCAGAGCCCCCTGCTCTTTGGTTCTCTCTTTTTAAGCCTCACAGATACTTTTGCTATCACGAATAGGTCCCTGCTATTTACAGAAACACCCCTAATCTTAATTTGTTAATAACTTTAATTCTATAACTCCAAATTAAATAATCTTTATATGTTTTTATATCAGAAAAATGCAATGAATATTAATATGCCATTTGTATGCCATTTTGCATCTGTTATTTTAATTGCTTAGGGTAATTTGTTAATTGCAACTAAATAATTAAAGATGGAATGTGTGGGGTAATAAATATATAATGCCCTATTTCCATTTAATTTAATTAGATCACCCATGACATGTATTACCATGTTAACCAACATTTAATATTGCTGGTAAATAAATAACCTGCACCTAAATATTTATTATCGGGGTTGCTTTCCCGCTTAATTTGGATTACCTGCTTTGTGTTGCATGTTGCCATGCCATGCATCATTCTCGTATGATCATGCTGAATCTTTTGCCGTAGTGGTAAAATGCATCTTTTACGCTTTCCAGTGTTTGTTGCTTCTTCGCGGATAAGACGTTGAGATGTGTGAGCAACGACAAGATCTGCTTCCATGCGGGATTCCAGGCAAGCAAAGTTTGCTTGTTTACCTATACATTGTCTTTCATTCCTGTCGTTGATCTCTGCTACCCTAGTATACGATTCTTTATTGCGATCCCATCACATGTTATCCTGCAGCCGATATAGCTTTATCCCCACATCCCATCACCTGTTGTATGTTTATCTGTTAGCCTTGCGAGTCGTAGTGCATGCATAGATTTGGTTGTGCGAGTCGTCAGTTGGTCTTTTATTTCATATGCTTAGCTTGATAGATTATTCTACCTTAATAAAATGTTGTATTATATTGGGGTATTATAATTAAAAGATAAGGCACCGGCGGAAGGCCTTGCGAGGTGCTTTGTTCTGCTAAGTGTCGACCTAGGAACTGAGATCTTGCTCCCCTAATCCAAGACTGAGCGCACTAACCACTTGTGGGAGGCCCTATGGAGCCCCCCTCGACTTTGACTGGAACTTCGACTTGTCCGGGAGCTACACCTAGTTCGTGTTTTCCATTTGTCTCATATGCATTGATGATACTAGTGTAGTATTTTACTTTGGCGGTGTGCCTTGTTACATGCATATAGGGTGCGGCCTGTTGGTGCGGAGGGGTGTGTCCTGCGGGAGTCCGCACCCTTTTGGCCGGGACCAGCATAGCTCCCGTGGCTCCTGGACTTGTTGCGGTGAAGGAAAAGAGTTGGGTTGAAAGGCCCTAATGTTTTTGACTGGGTTGATCATGCGAGTATGGGTCCAGTAGTGCACCCCTGCAGGGTATAATCTTATCGATGAGCCGCGTCCGCGGTTATGGACAACTTGGTGCGTTGCCGACTAATGAGATCTAGACAACTTACACCTAATCATTGTTGATTATTTTGACTAGTAATATAGAATTACTTTCACAATAAATGGTAACTAAAATTATTCAATGTGTGAGTTTCCCGGATTGCTTCCTCATACTTGGTTGAGGGGGTTAATCCGAGAATGGGTTATGAATGGTGTTAGTAGTAGCTGTTTATCTTATGCGCTCTCTTATCCCTCTCTGATTAGACGGAACTTATAGCGTGTCTCTCTAGGTTGTTAGTGCTGCTGCCGCTAAGTCCACCTCCCCTATATTTTGGGAGATGGTGTAGAAAGTAGGCAAGTCGGTTTTGCTTGCCAGGGAGTGCCCTGACCCTCTTTTGGGATGTGCTTTATGTGCAGTCAACAGGTTTGAAGTCAGACGACGTTAGCTTGGGAATCCCTCCGGCTTGGCTGGGCAGGGATATGGCGCCATTGCTTATCTTCAGGACTCTTAGTCCAATTTGCATCTTATCCGTAGTCGGATACTACTTTTGCTTCCGCTGTCATTTGTATCTTTGTATTGTAACATTTGTATCTTGACTCGTTCGAGTCGTTGTTGTATTTATATCTTCTGTTGTATTTGTGGATGTATCGGAACTGTTGTAATGATATCACAATTCCACCCACATGATGCGCATGTTTCGGCGTGCACATCATGTCTGGTGGGCGACCTAAAATCGTT
Organism: Poa annua; assembly: GCA_026929855.1. Lineage (NCBI taxonomy): Eukaryota > Viridiplantae > Streptophyta > Magnoliopsida > Poales > Poaceae > Poa > Poa annua. The sequence goes on from CM049430.1 coordinate 90,545,141, forward strand.
ATTATGCGGATTTCGGCGGGAGCGCTTAAATCTACATAGTACCGATTTTCGGGCGTCACACGCACCTTGAAGAATCCCACCGCAGAAAAAGCGAAAAACCATCTCATGGTCGTATGAGAGTCTTGAAAGATACACTGACATAACAGCCCGAGAAGAAGAAGCTTACTCACAGAGTTCATCAAAAAAGATTAGGACGTATCTGGCTAAAATAACAGCAGCACGCATATACAAAGCATCAATTTCACATGATATGAGCTCTTAACTCTTGCAACTTTGGCCTTTGTAGTTTCAGAAGTTCAAACCTTACTGGAAAAACCTGATCATGAGATAGATCGCATGAAACTAAGTGTGACTAGATGAGTAGATGGTGTGTTCAGGATGATAGGCATTCCCACTTACCCACCTTCAGGTATGCTATTCTTATCATCTTTGGTTGGATTGCAGTTGAGGTCCAAAAGTACCATAATGCAGTCATGCTTGCTTGTGCCGGAGAAGAGCAGATCACTGCATGGAGAAGAGAGAGGAGCACGACATGGACGGATATGCTGCTCCTTGTGGCCGGAGTTGGTTCCTGGGGTTGGATGGAAGATGAATCTGGGCAAGGAGAAGCAGGGCGACGAGGAGGAGCTGGCGAGGAGGGTGGGGCGGAGGAGGCCCGAGGAAAATGACGCTCGAGACGACCATTATTCCTCCACTTTAGTAGGAACTGGCCTGATCCCAATTGATAGCCAATAACGATGTGCGTTGACATTCTGTGATTTAAAAAATAGTACTACACCAGAACAACACTTCAGATAATTATAGATATTTCAAGTCTTCAACTTGTGTAATGTTTATAATAACTAGCTTGCAACCTTAAAAAAAGAAATGAGTTGGAGAGGGAATAGATATTAAGCAATGTATGAACAGAAACCATGTGTCATGCCGTTTACATCCTTTTGAATTTAGTACAATAGGACAATTATTTCATTGGATTATAGATGTTTTTTCCGATATCCCGTAGCAACGCACGGGCATTTTGCTAGTATGCATAATATATCAACCAGTAGCAACCTATGCTCATATTTGGTCGGTCATTAAATTGCGTCGCCCATACGGGCATTTTACTAGTAACTATAATATCAGACTAGATATACGAAGTTACAAATCAGGTCCTCATGTCTCTAGCATCATCATTGCCCCTTCGATCACTCCAGCGATAGCCTGGTTAATGTAGCTATATCAGCTATTTTCCTACTTTGTAAAAATAAAATGGCTTTTGTCCAAAAAACAGAACAAAAACCAACTGGTTTCCAAGGACTGGCAAACACTCGTTGAAGCTGACCATGGTAATGGCTGCCAAAAACCAGGAGTGGCAGGCCATGAAACAGCCTCCAATACCATTACCCTATATATGAAAGTGCGTTGGATTTGTGCTCGAATCCGCTATCCACATCATTGTTTTTTCGCCAGGCCGTTCAATCCGCTTAGCGGACGGATGAGATGTGCTCCCCCCCCCCCCCCCAAATCGCGAGTTACTCTAGCAACCGGGTTTTGTCCCATCACAAATCGCCACGTCGCCCGGTCTCCATCCGGTCGGCCCCGGTTTCGCCGGTAACCGCGGCATTTGATAGAAAAACCACTGACGGATCAAACTCGTGACCCGAAGTCCAGAGATTAACACGTTGAGGGACCCGTTTGTAATTCTACCGAACTTTAAGGACTTTTATGCAAAGTCACCCGACACAATCACCGCGCCTCCTTTCTTCCCCCTGCGTGCCTCTACGGTCGCCGCCGCCGTCCAGCCCAGCCGCTCCGCTCCTAGCCGCTCAAATCGAAGGACGCCAAAAGCTCCGCCGCCGCTTCCTCTCCAATCTCGCCGGCGGCCGCATCTGGGGACAGTCGGAAATCGGCCGCGTTCGTCGGCGCCGTGCTCCGCAACTGCCGCCGCGGTGAAGGTCGTCGCTCGTGGCTCCGGCGACTAAATGGCCAGCGTTGTGCCGCTGTGGCGGCCGTCCCGGACCTGCTTCAAGAGCTCCTTGGACACGAGCATGTACTGGGAGGGAGCAGGACGCCTCCTCATTTTTCCCCATCTCTCCTTCCCGATCCGTGCCTCCCGTTATCGCCGCCACCTTGCCCTGGCCAGGGCGGCCGCCTCCGCCGAGCCACCATTCTTCTGCTGGACGCGGCCGTCGGCGCCTTCGCCGGACCCCTCCACTTCCCCTCCAGCAGCGGAGGGCATCCTCGCCGGACCCCTCCACCTCCTCTCGAGTAGCGGGAGGCGGACACGGCGCCAACCCTCCTCTCCAGCAGCTCGACGAGTACACAAACTCTTCTTCACACCTCCGTCTCGGTTCGTCGTCTCCGCGTGCCTGACCAGCCGTCCCCGCGTGCTTTCCCCTGACGACGCCCCTCGCTTCCCGTCGACCGTCCTGCAGCCCGGAGGGCCCAAACACCACGCCTGCGATGTCGTTGTGGGGGAGGCCGCCCACAAGGATGGCCTTATGGCCACACCATCGGGTCCGCACCTTGCCGCCTCTGGCACACTCACACCATGCTGCTTCTTCTTCGTTTGTCATGTGCTCGATCACTTGAGTCTTACCATGTTGGCGCTCTCCATTTGATTTGGTTTGTGGTCCGAGGTAGCAAGTCCACATGAAGGAGGTGGTGAAGGAGATGGCTGGCGAGGCTGCCACGTTTCATTGACCCACTCCATCTTTTCAACTTTCTCTTCATATTCTCGTGGTATGACTCTGCTGATAGGATTTATTTTTTATCATCGATTGACCTTTGAAGTTGTTGCTCTGCTCTCCTGTTGAGAATTGGATGTATTTATCTTGCTTTCAGATCGTCAAAGATGACTGCAGCCTTATGCAGCAGATGAACTTATTTTTCTTGCTAAGGCAGTACTTCTTGCTATTCTGGTAGTTCAGGTTTGAAAAGTTACAGTGTATGTGCATGAACAGGGCTATGTGCTATAGATACTTATTCCTCTGATAAGTAAAATTCAAATGGCATCCAAAAGCTTATATGAGATCAGGACAAGCGTTGCAGGCAATGCTAAGGATACTGAGAATTTGGATAGCAAAAAATAATGCTTAGCCTTCATGTTTTCATGTAACTGCTCTCGATATTAGTTTACACATGAAGCAATATTCCATATGTTGCGTTAACAGGTATCCAACTTTTTACTGAAGTATCTTCTATGTCAGCACGACTCACCATGACATATATTCAGTAATTATCTCAAAATATGGGATTTCAGGATGAAGAAAGCATCTTAACCATTTGCTTATTCAATATCTTTTCTTAGCACACACTTGAGTTGTATTACTTTATCAAGACAATATGTTTTTTACCCTCAATTTTTTACTATATCCTCTAATCAATATTTAACATTCTCTTACAATTGCAAATAACATCATAGGAAAGTTGCCCTCCACCATTTGCATGCTGACAAATAGAACAATTTATATTCTGTTCACACTTAATTAGTAAATTTCTTGCTTCATTGGATGCATGTCTTTGTAACTGTAGGCTCTAAGTTGCCAGTCTATTTTTTTATTTTCTGCATTGCAATAACCTTACTCCTCTTTGAGGAGGATACAGGTTAGGAGGTTCTGAAGGTGGGGTGCATGAGCAGGCGGAAAAAGAAGATGCATATATCATTTTTTACTCATATTGTGTTATATTTGACCCACTGGTAGCTATGGTCAGGTTTCCAAGCAGTTATCAAATTATTTTTCGTTTATGTTATTGTTAAAAGAGAGTTGTAGTTATGTTCTTCCCAGTATCAGCTGAGTACTGTTTGTCTGTTCTTGCCCTTTTAACTTTTTTTTGTTTCTTATTTCCCTTCCTATCATCTGTCATTTGTGCAAATACTTACATGTGGTACTAAACAGTGGAATACATGGATCTACTCACTCCGATTTCACTATGTCACATTTTTTAACTGAAGTTAGTTTAAATTTCAACACCTATTATCAATCAGATGTCCTATCTAATTTGTATTTCATTCTCTACCAAGGGGATTGCCATCCAGTGGATGATGACTTTTTGAAATATGGAAGTAATTTCTTAAGGGGAAAGGTTCTCTACATTATTAGCTTCATTATAGCCTTAAGGTTGTTTGTGCTACACTTCCAACATTTATAAAGATAAAAAAGTAGATGTCAAACTGAAGTCGTTCAGTCGGACCTTGATCCCAGAATAGGGTAGTTTTGCTTTGCCTTTGCCTGATCAGTATGTTTTATTTATTACCTCCAGTGGTGTAGAAATGAGTTGTATCTATTTTCAAAAAAAAAATTAGTTGTATCTTATTCTTCCCTAGCATACAAATATGTATGGATCACAAGAGGTGTTTACTTCATATTCTTCTATTTGTCAGTACCAGAAGAAAGAACTAAGAAATCACACTTCTGCAAACTGTGCACTCGCTTAGCAAGTGACAGTTACTAAACTACTTTGGAGGATGTTCTTTTTTCCTTTTGGGTATCAGATCATTTTGCTTTTTCTCTTGCTCGAAAATATATCAACATTTGCTAGGTCCAGCTGAAAATTTTAGACAAGCAAGGTATAACTATTTTTGGCAGACTGTAAAAGTTTTAGATTAATCGGATTTGATCTGATTTGTTGATAAATTCGAGAACAATGCATTCAAAATTTAACATAACCTGAAAACAGAACCATATTATAACATTTCAGTGGGATTTTAGAGCAACAACATATTTTTGAATCGAAGTATTTGAGCTGTGTATGATTACTATGCCCACTCGGCGCTCCATACACCTCATCTGTATAGTCATGCTATATATTAGCTTTAAATGGTCAACACTCATTTACAATTTGTTGTCAAATTTATTTCAGATGCTTATGGGCAAAACAGTGGTCTGTTAAAAGGCTAATCTTCTCATGGTTGTCATATGAGTTCTTTATTTAGGGTTGATCTTCTTACGGTACACAAGACATGTGAGGTCTATGCTTTATTAACTATTTCTGTTATGTACTAAACTGCTCATTCTCTACCTCCTAGTTTGCATTCGGGTTCTGATGGTCTACCTGTTTCTTCTTCTGCAAATCTGCATCAACTTTCTGAAAGCACAGCCGATGGTGAAAATACACATGTTAAGGATGCATTGCACTTTGCCTTGAAAAGGTACCAGATGTTGTACAAGTTTTTATTACTTTGAGCATCCGATGGTTCCTCTGAATCAGGTTTCAAGGGGGGCGCTTGACACTCTTGAAGGGGATCGTGTGCAGAAAACAAAAAATTTCCTACCAACGATATCCTAAAAGCATGCCAAGATCTATTCTATGCAGATATAGTAGTACGAACGGAGATCGGAATACGTACCCTTGTAGACCGAAAGCGGGGATTACGTTTCCGCACAAACGTTGTCGATGAAGACCGACGAAGCCGACCTCAAGGTCGTGTAGAGGAAGCAGGCCTCCGAGTACCGTAAGCGCAGCACCTCGCAGGGAGTCGCACACGTACGGTGGAGACGACGGCCTCCGAAGCTCCAGTCCAGGACGAGCAGCGGAAGACTTGGACCGGAACACCAGCAGCGCGGCAGCGGGCTATGGTGGAAGAGATCCCCCTCCTCAGCTCGGCGCGGCTCCGACTTGGGAACCACGAGATCGAGAGAGAAATCGGGAATTAACTGGTGAATTAAAAGGCCAGGGGTGCCCTTTCTTATATAGGCTCCCAGGGGGAGCCAACCTTACCAGCCAGGCAATGTGGGACTAATCCCACATGCCTGGTGCGGCACTGGAGGGTGCGCCGGCCCCCTTAGTGGGCCCTTGGCCCACTTGGGTCGGCCCCTCCTGGCCCCCACCGAATCCCCTAGGGATTTTCCCCCTCTTGGGCCTTCTTTCGACCAGAAGGCCCATTTAGTGAAATCAGCCTAAATAAATTCGAAAATAAATATATAAAATCATATTTACATATTAATAATACTAATTAATATCAAAAATAATATATATAATTTTTTCTAGCTCCGAAAACTCTTTCGGCGCTGCCCGATCTCCATCGGACCCCTCCCGGGACGTTCCCGGTGATCTCTTTTCTTTCCGGTTGTCTTGTCGAAACCCCTTAAGTGTGTTACCCTAGCGGTTCGATATAATAACAGGTATGATCAAGGCTCCTCAATGATCAACGACTAACTCGTAGGCCTGGACCCCATGAATTAATCCCTGTGATATAACGAATGACTTTCATCTATCAAATCTGAACGTAAAGTCTTAAATCTTTTGCCATAGCGATACTTAGCATGTCCGAGCGTTGTTCCATAGATATCTCCATACCTAATCCCGACCTCGTTACCGACGATGCTATCTTCTACTCGTTCATGATCTCATGTCTCCATGACCTAGTCACATGCTTGCAAACTCATTAGACATGATCTCACCGAGTGGGCCCGAGAGTATCTATCCTGCTATGCGGACTGGCAAATCCCGCTCTTGACCCCTCGTCTCAACTACTCCTTTCCGATACCCAAAAGTATCACCGTTATTGTCATACTAAATAAGATACGACGTTTGGTGCAATCAAAGTATCTTCCAGGAATAACAATAAGAGTTGATCTCACGGTCAAAGGCGGAACGACTACGTTCTCCAAATCTGGGTATGTCCATCACATCGTTCTCCAGCGATATGACTCCCATTGCCGACCGGCGCCATGCCCCATGACCGGGAAACCTCGATCATCAATCGCGCAACGAAACTAGTCTTAGTAGAGGCTACTAGGGACCTGGTTGTTTAAGTATCACACTCGCATTAATGTTTCCGCTTAATACGGTTCTAGCATGACACAAAGCCTATTATGAACAAACGAGATATGATAAAGAATACACTTTATTAATTGCCTCTAGGGCATATCTCCTTCAACTCTTACCTCTGAACGACTGTAGGACTTATGTGCTATGTGGTTTCTTACCATGTATGCTATATGCATCATTGTGAAGAATATTGCGAAGTCAAATATTGCATATAATGTTCAGAAGTATAAGATTTATTCAGCTGAGTTCGAGGCTTTTATTCTGGGTATTGTACCACCCATATTTCAAGGTTGGTAGCATTTTCTAGGCATAAAACATGCCATTCTGTACTCACATTAGATTGTGAGTTAGTAGAAAGCCACAAACAAGGTTGGTAATTCGTAGTTTTGTGTTATTTTTTGAAAATGTAGCAGTGTCTTACATGGTTTCAGACCATACTTAGATCTGGAATAACAATAAGAAGCGATGAATGTTCATTGAATAATGTGCGAGCAGATTTACAATCTTTGCCCACATTTCAATGGTCAAATGTTATTGACATATATTTTCATTTTTTTATGTGTAAGACTGAATTGTTTACGAACTAGATGAGCAATGAGATATATTTATGTTCCAACTGTTAGACAATCCGGCATGTTGACTTAAAAGTTGTGTTGGCTATTTTAATAGGGCATGAGCAGACTGTTCAAATCAGCATTCAGCTACTGCATGCATTAGGAAAACTGATATGTTCTGGACACGGTTAGTACGGAAGGACATGCATATTTACTTCAGTGGGGATTTTCTAGATTCAGAAAATGAAAATCTTTATCAGACTGTTGTTGCTTAGCAGATCAAACATAACATAGATTATTTTCCAGCACCTTTCTCGAGAAGTGACAACAACCTTGATAAGAAGTAGTCCTTATTGTTTTGTTTTTAAACAAAAAAACTAGACAATCCTTGCCATTCTACTGTATTACTGCTAGCCTCAAACTAAAAAGAAGATGACCTACATATTTTAGTTACATCATGCTCACAGCTTGAAAAATACAGTGGCGCATGTATTGATCATCAACAAGTGATTTCTAGGTGTTTCCCATGTTGTATATTGAGCAGTGGGAATGGATAAAGCCTGAGCTAGGCTGAAATGAGTGACAAGTAGCAACGCTCCATAACGGAAGATGAGAGAGAAAATAACAGTTTATTTTAATCTTGCAGCAAGTATTTTCTTATAATAGAAGAATAGTGCAGATTATAGATTTGCTTCATATAATGTTCTTCTACAAAATAAAACGATGGATTCATAGATTACCTCAACTTATTGACACTAACTCATTCTAATTAACATGTGGTTTCTTTGACCGCCAACAACAAACTAAACTCCATGATCTCCCCTCTAATATTTTCTTTTCTAATTGTTTCACTAATTATATTTACAAAAATAAATAGAATTAATAATCACATGGACGTGTCACCGCGCCAAGTTGCCTAGTAGACTTTGGACCAGAGTTCCAGTACCAGTGTCTTTGTATGGCCAGTGCCCAAAGAGCAGTCTGAGAACCCTCCAATGCTGATGCACTGTGGACACGCTGCGCTGTATCGAAGCAATCGACAGGGCCGGTCCTAGGGGGGTCGAGAGGGGCGGCCGCCCCGGGCCCAACAATTTTTAGGGCCCTCCGGAAGTACATGTATAATAGGCTTAGCACGTATATATGCCATGCAAAAACAATTGCAAACAACTTCGTGGTGCAGGTGTTTAATGATTCGCTAATTAGGCCATTTTACTTCGGAGACACGGGTCTGGGGCAGGAGAATGTAATTGAGTCGATCATTAGCCAAAAATAGAAACTTACCGGCCATATATCACCCGATCAGTTTGTTTCATAAATAATAAATTTATTTGTTCACTCGTCTGATTAAAACCTCACTTTAATCTCGTCTCCCAGCCCTCCACAGCACAGCTCCGTCTCATTAGCTTACCATACATCTCGGGTCTTGTTGCGTCCAATCACCCAAGACGTCATGCCAGTAGTATTTTCCTATATACACAGCGCCCTATTTATATCTGATTGTGCAAAGTGTGCGCCGTCGGACGGCTAACCGGGCGTCTAGGTATATTTGTTGATTACTTTTTATCTTCTCTAATTTATGGTGTAGCCGCGTTTAGAATGTTTAGCCCCTAATTTAAATTACTAATTCCAGTTTATTTTTAGTGTTGTTATATGTCCGATGTTGGATAAAGAGAAAAAGAAAAGCCGAATCAAAACTTATAGAATCACATAGAGCACCTCTTTACGGATCTTTGAATAGTAAGATTAGCACTTAGACAAATCTAGATAAGTTGACGCTAAAATTTATATCACGTTTCTCTCGTTTAATCTATGTTTATATATCTATTTTTAAATTAGGGCACTAAATTATTTTTTCGCCCTGGGCCCTTAAAATGTCAGGACCGGTCCTGGCAATCGATCATGAAGCTACCAAAAGAAGCTCCGGAACTATCAAGTGGCCTTACTGCCCCCTTGAGGCGGTAGCGCGCGTCGCAATGCAAGCAACTCCATTTATGAATGGTCGTTTCATCTTTTTCCATATCAGATCGAAATCTGTTTATACAGGTGCTTTCTTCATGTTTTTATTTTCACCGATCCAATATGTAGCCTGTATCCGATCCAATATCTTGTACCTTACATGGATCCTGGATTACCCTGTAGCAAATTCCAGTCTGATACTAATATAATGCAAGAATAACTTTTCATGGCTTAGAACATCTCTAACAGACCCATCAAACAGACTGAAAACCGTAAAAGTCCGACGACTTCACGGGCCGAGGTCTTTTTTTACGTCAAAGCGGAGCCCGTAAACGCAATGCAACCCGTAAACGGGATACAAGCGCCCGTAGAATGGGCCGGTATTTATTTCGGGTTCCTCCCAATTCCCTGTTCCAAACACTTATCCACTCGCCATCATCGTCTTCTCCGACGAGCAATCCGTCGCAGCCGCGGGATGCCCCTCAAACGCGAGCCCTCAACCCACTGCGCCCCTTTCGACGGGGACTACTCCGACGAGCGGCGCAAGCAAGCGGTGACGAGCGACGGGGCTCTACAGCAACCGTAACCTCGCGATCCCGTCGTCCTACTTCCGACGCGAGGTCGTGGAGTTCGACCGCCTTCGCGCCGAGCGCGAGATCCACCGCCGCCGCCTCGACGGTGAAGGAAGCTCAAGCGGCGGCGCGAGCTCCTCCAGCGCGCTAGTGTCGCTTCCTACGGCGGAGGAATACATCGGCGACGCGTTCGGGTCCTCCGTGGAGGCGGAGGAATTTTTCACCGACAAGGCACTTGAGTCCATCATGGCTCAAGTGCTGCTCCGGTCATCACGGGAGAGGGAGGAGAAGAAGGCGCATACCGCCCGCGAGGAGGAGATCGACGACATACTCCTCCACCAGGGGCTCGAGGCAGACCACCTCGCCGGCGAGAAGAAGGCGTACTAGGCGGCCTACACGGAGGAGGTCGTTGACCTCGTCTCCGACGAAGAGTGAAACTCAATGCCGCCGCCTCGACATTGTCACCGCCGCACGGCTGGACTCCGGTGAGCCGAATTTTGCTAATACGGTAGGCTCCGGCGATGATTTAGAACTAGTTTTAACTTTTGGATCCGTCTTGTTTAATATAAATCGGGTATGAACTCATTAATCGAATACATCGGTGAAGAACAATCTTTTGTTCCCGTCAAATCTATGAATTATGCAGTTTGTTTAAGGTTTATACTATGCGGGTGAGCAGCTCCACGCAGATTTTTTAAAAAATGTGACTGTAAACGTTTTTTGAGGTTCTCAGCATAAGAGCTCCGTTAGAGATGCTCTCTTAGCATGTCGTTTGAATCCTACATGTTCATCGCTTGTTAATTTGTAAACTCATTCTGCTGTAAGGGGAAATTTTGGCTTTAATTGCAGCACCGTGTTAATGTCAAGCTACCACTATAGCATGGCTTCTACTTGGCCGGGATTTTCTTCGGAGTTATTGTGCGAGCAACTTTATGGAGTTATTTTTTGTGTTTGCTCTGTTTTTGTCCTTTAAAGTTCTGAAAGGTATTTAAAGTTTGAAAGGAATCAAGGACAAGATACAAAAACAGGTTATGATTGTTCATGTATTTTATTTCCTAAATCAGTCAGTCATAGCAAGAATATTTTGACTGGGTAGATGGATTGCACATTCGATTATGACGTAGCACCTATCTATATATAAAACCAAATTCCTTCGTGTGCTCTGAAGTACATCATCGGTCATATGGTTCACCGCACGTCTACAGCGCGACAAAGCCGACGAAGATGACTTCGAGGTCGGGTGGAGTAAGTAGACCTCCGAGCACCGCTAGCGCAGCACCTCGCAGGGCGTTACACACATACGGTGGAGACGACGGCCTCTGAAGCTCCAGTCCAGGACGAGCAGCGGAAGACTTGTACCGGAACACACACACGACAGCGGGCGTATGGTGGAGAGAACTCTCTCTCCTCGACGCGACTCCGACAAGGGAATCACGTTATCGAGGAGAAAAGGAGAATTAATTGGGTGAACTAAAAAGCCAGGGGTGCACCTCTATATAAAGGCTCCCGGGGGAGCCAACCTTGCCAGGCTGGCGGTGTGGGACTATCCCACACCCCAATCCGGCCAAGCAAGGTGCGCCGGCCCTAGGTGGGCCCCATTTGGCCCACCTAGGCTGGCCCTCCCCCAATCCGAAGCCCCGGGGGGACTCCCCCCTCATTGGCCTTCTTTCCACCAGAAGGCCCATTAGGGAAATCAGACTTTAAAAATTCGAAAATAAATTGATTAAATGTTTTTAACTATTAATTATACTAATCAATATTAATTACATATTATCTAATTTATTCTCACTCTGAAAACTATTTCGGACCTGCCCAATCTCCATTGGACCGTTCCCGGTGTTCTCTTTCCTTTCCGGTTGTCTTGTAAAACCCCCTTAAGTGTGTTACCCTAACGGTTCGATATAATAACAGACATGATCGATACCCCTCGTCGATCAAGGATTAACTCGTAGGCCTGGACCCCGTGAATTAACCATTGTGATTTAACGAATGACTTTCATCTATCAAACCTAAACGTAGAGTTTTAAACCTTTTGCCATAGCGATACTTAGCATGTTTGAGCATCGTTCATAGATATCTCCATACCTAGCATGATCTCGTTACCGACAACACTATCTCCTACTCGTCTGCGATATTATGTCCTGGTGACCTAGTCACATGTTTGCAAACTCATTTGACATAATCTCACCGAGTGGGCCCTAGAGTATCTATCCGGCTATACGGACTGACAAATCCCACTCTTGTCCCCTCGTCTCAACTACTACCTTCCGATACCCGAGAGGGACACCTTTATTGTCACACTATATAAGATATGACGTTTGATGCAATCAAAGTATCTTCTGGAAATAACAATAAGAGTTGATCTCACGGTCAAAGGTGTAATGACTACGTCTTACAAATTATGGGTACGTCCATCACATTGTTCTACCTAACGATATGACTCCATTGCCAACTGACGTCATGTCACATGATCGGTAAACCTCGATCATCAATCGCACAATGAACTAGTCTTAGTAGAGGCTACTAGGGACCTGGTTGTTTATCTACCACATGTGTATTAATGTTTCCGCTTAATACAATTATAGCATGGTATAAAACATATAATGAATAATTGGAATATCCTATCTTTATTAAGTGCCTCTAGGGCATATTCCCTTCACAACCCGCTACGAATCGTGTCGTGCCGACACGAGGCCCACCCGTGCTCGTGCTCAGCTCGGTTCGAGGCCCGTGTGCCGGCACGACACGATTAGGCCCTCTTCCTTGTCGATTCCTTCTCCCCGTCCTCGCCCTCGGCACGACACGATTCCTTCTCCCCGTCGCCCTCCTCCAGTCCTCCCGCGCCGCCCTTCTCCTCCTCTCCTCCCCTCCCCCGCCCTCTGATACGTCTCCAAGGTATCAATAATTTCTTATGTTCCATGTTTATATTTTACCAATTGCTACATGTTTTATATACACTTTATATAGTTTTTATGCATTTCCTGCTACTAACCTATTAACAAGATGCCACAGTGACAGTTCCCTATTTTCTGCTGTTTTTTTGTTTCAGAAAAGTTGTTAAGGAAATATTCTCGGAATTGGACGAAACAAAAGCCAAAGTCCCTATTTTTTTCTGACACGTTCCAGAACACCGAAGAGGAGGAGAAGACGGAGACTGAGGCGGCCTCATCAGGTCCTGGCACGACTCCCATCCTGGCCGCGCCGACACCTGATGACGGCCCCTCGGGGCTCCACCGACCTCGCCCTTTCACCTATAAAAAGACAAGTTCTGCAGCGCCGCTGACATCGAAGACAAGTTTCGGGGGTCAATTCCGACACCCTACCGGGACGGGGATTGACCCACGGCCGGAGCCATCTCCATGGACTCCACTTCGACTCCATGATGGTTTTTGAGTAGTCCCCCCATGGACTACAAGTTCTTGGTTGTATCTAGTTGGTACTTTCTCTCCCATGTACTTCAATACAATGATCTCTTGACCTGCCTTACATGATGGAGATCCATATGATGTAATCCGTGTTGTGTATGTTGGGATCCAATGAATTGTTACATTATGACCAGTCTATCTATCAAAGTTTGTGAAGTTATTGTTGCTGTAATCTTGTTTTGTTTAATGCTTGTCAGTAGTGCACGAGTGGCATGATCTTAGATTTAAGCTCTATATTTATTGCTTAGATTGTATCTATAAGTTGTTTGCGCATGTTATTGTCCGGAACCAAAGGCCCCAAAGTGACAATAATTGGGATAAACAAAGGGGATGGTTGTGATGTGAGGATCACATGTTTTCACCAAGTCTTAATGCTTTGCTCCGGTGCTCTATGAAAGGACAATGATGTCGCCTAAAGGGGGGATGAATAGGCGGTTTAAAACTTTTCCAGTTTAGGCTTATTAATTGCGGAATAAAACTAGGTGTTTAAATTAACAAGCCGCCAACCTAAATAAACTAGGCTCACCTATGTGCACCAACAACTTATGCTAATAAAGACAAACAACAAGGTGATAGCTATAGAATACCTCAAGAACGAAGGCTATCACAATGTAAATTGCATAAGTAAAAAGCTCGGGTATAGAAATAACCAGGCACGCGGAGACGAGGATGTATTCCCGAGTTCCTCCTTGTTAAGGGAGTACGTCTCGTTGGAGAGGTGTGAACCGACACAACGGTTCAACAACCACAAAGGTTTCACCTTCTTCTCCGATGAACCGCACCACAAAGGCTTGGTTCACCTTCCACTATCGGAATTCCTTCGAGGCGGAATCCGGAGCCTTTCAACAACAATCCGGGGCACAACCCACAATGGGATTGGGGGCTCCCGAAAGGCCTCCAACAACAACAATCCGGGGCACACCCACAATGGGATTGGGGGCTCCCGAACGGCTTCAAGTGACCACACAAGGTTCCAACCACCACAAAGGCGTCTAGGGTTCAAGGACCCAAGAGTAACAAGGTCACAAACTTTCAACTTCCACGAATCCTCGTGGAGAGCACACCGATGCACCAAATGCAAAAGGCAAGAGCACAAGTGCTCAAATCCTTCACTCTCGAATTCCAACAAAGCAACAAATGCTTATGGGGGAATAAGAGAGGAAGAACAAAAAGGAGATGCACCAAGAACTCCAAGATCAAGATCTACTAGGTTCCCCTCACTTAGAGGAGAGATGGATTGGTGGAAATGTAGATCTAGATCTCCTCTCTCAAATCTCTCAAAGATATGCAAGAATCATAGGAGGAAATGAGAGAGGGGCAAGCTTTCCAAGGTCAACAATGGAGGAGAGAGAGGGGGAAAATTCGTGCTTGGAAGAGCTACTCTCTCTGGGGAAGACGGGGCCTTTTTATAGGTCCCACGAAAAAGAGCCGTTGCAGGAAAACTTCACACCGGAGTTTCCGGTCACTAGGGCCGGAAACTACGGCCAGGGGAGGAAACTCTGGCCTACTAGGACCGGAAACTCCGGCCCCCACCAGGGGCTGAACACCGTCAACACATCCGAGGCTTGGGCAAACTCTCCGGTGCCCTGGGCCGGAAAGTTCATCCATGGGCGGAAACTCCGGCCTCTAGGGCCGGAAACTCCGCCCCCACCAGGGGATGAACAACTTCAAAGCAGCTTTGGAGGAAAATCTTTGAGTCCGGAGACTCCGGTCCTGGGGACTGGAAACTCCGGCCTAAGAAAAACTTCAGCAAAACTGAATACGAAAACTGCTATAACTTTTGCGAATGAACTCCGAATGAGGTGAGACCACTTTTGTTGGAAAGATAGCGACGAAAAGCATCCAACTAAATATTGCATCCAATAAATAGAGTAAAATCACCACACATGGAAAGGTGTGGGACTTTCCTCACGGTTGAACCGGCAATATTTCCGCCACCGAAAACGCAACAAGTTTTCCAAAGTAAAACTGTTTTCGGTGAACTAGAGCTTGACATGGAGATGAAGCAAGCTCTAATTTCTCACCACAATAAAATCCAAATAAGAACCAAGAAATATGAGAAACCAAGTATGCAAAGGTTTGAGCTCTCCACAACAATGCGATCAAGTTACTCACTTGAGAGCCCCTCTTGATAGTACGCCATCTATTCTAAAACCCGGTCTCCTACTAACACCATGAGACCGGTAAGAGATAAAACCTATGAAGATCATACATTTGCCTTGCGCATTCCACTTGAGCTCGATGATGAAGATCTTGACTCTCTCAAGTTGAAACACCTTTCTTGATTGTGCTTGCTAGCACATGCTTGATGAAGACTTCTACAAATGCTCCCCCATACTCCATTATGGGAGGGACTCGCTAAGCTTTGTCTTTATGTTTTTTTTGCAAGCTTCAATCAAAGGATATATTCCGATATGCATCATATTGAACTTGCACTTCATCTTCTTCTCTTGATATGTATGATGGCTTGGAGGTAAACATGATTGTTCACTCAATCTTCTATTCCAAGCCATACTTGCAATGAGCTCAACTCTACACATGACCATTCATCATATAAATCCTTGAGTAGAGCATTGGTCATTAAGTCATCTTGAAGAGTCCAACACATGAACTCCTATAGTTTCCCATGGACAAGATCTATAAAGAATATCTCAATGTAAACATTAGTCCATAAGGATTGTCATTAATTACCAAAACCACGCATGGGGGCAACCATGCACTTTCACTCTATTAAAAGGAGTACCTTAATTACCAGTAGTATCCCTTGAGGTCCCGCTGCAAACGGGCTGGTAGGACAAAAGATGGTATGCAAGTTTCTCATTGCGAGCACGTATGACTATATATGGAAAACATGCCTACCTAATTAATAATCTGAATATTCTAACTTAATGTTGTTTCAATACTATCAATTTCCCACATGTAATTTGTTCACCCAACACTTGTTCTCTGAGAGTTACCACTAGTGTAGATAGCTGGGAACCCCCGTCCTTCTGTCATCATCATTACTTTCCCGTCAACTCCACACAAGCAACTATTTTCTGGTGTCATTGTCTCTATGTTACTGTTACTATTGCTCTCATATTACTGCTGCTTTCACATCACCCCTGTTACTAGTGCTTTTTCAGGTGCAGCTGAATTAACAACTATGTTGTTAAGTTTTATAAGTATTCTTTGTCTCCCTCTGTGTTGAATCAATAAATTTGGGTTTTACTTCCCTCGAAAACTGTTGCGATCCCCCATACTTGGGGGTTATCACCCTCCTCCACGGCTCCACCTGCGCCGCGCCACCCTCCTCCTCCTGCGCGGCTGTGCCACCCAACTCCGTCTCCGTCGCCGTCGGATGCGCCGCGCCGCATCTAGTGCGGTGGTCGGGGACACCGTGAAGTGCGACCTCGTCGACGGTGGAGCCGTGAAGAAGAGCGACCTCGTCGGAGGTGGAGAAGCCGGGCCGACCGTGCCGTGTCGCATCCGTGCTGGCCGTGCCGTGCCCGGTGGGAGTTGAAGCCCACGTGTCGGCACGAAACGACGTCCAGACCAAGCTTTTCAGCTCGACCCGAGTTTCGTGGGCTCAGTGCGAGCCTTGACCCGGCCCGCTCTGGAATTTGACCGAGCTGAGCCCAGTTTTGTGGACCGTCGCGAGCTCAGACCAAGTCTAGCTCGTTTGGACCACCAATTTTTTTTTCATTTGACAGGTAGAGACTTGGGCCTCAATGTGTGGCCTATTTATCTATTCACGAGTTGCAAACAACGAGAAGGACACACTTCGTCCTTTTCATCTCTCCGCACCAGATACACTAATTAGATCAAACATGCGCCGCCGCCCGCCGCCGCTGCACCTTCCCCTGAATGTCTCCGGCGCAACACAACAACTGGCTCAAGCTCGCCTGCCATCCCAATCCTCCGATTTGAATCAAGCACGCATAGCTATGATGCCGAGGCGCCATGCTCACCGGCTAACCTACGGTTTCCGTCGCCCCTGCCATCCCGCCACCGGGGAGGACGACCCCACTCGACCCACATCCATCAGGCTCGCGAGCTGCAACGAGCTCATGGGAAGCTCGGACCGAGCTCCACTTTTCGGCTCGCCGACGTCTCGAGCTGGCTCGGCTCGGCATTTTGGCCCGCTTTTTGCAGGCCCGCCCCGAGCCAGACCGAGTTCACTCGCGTCCAGCCAGAAGTAGAATGAGGTTACTTTTCTCATTGTCTTTAAGCGGATGTTGCACCCGATAGGAAGGATTAGTTGCCAGAATTCCATGTCGTCCGAGTCGAGGAACGGGGTCGCGGGTCGAGGATCCCCGCTGCCGGGAACAGGGTTCAAGAAAGGGTATACATCTTTGGTATGCCAATTTGGGTCGAGGGTCGTGATCCACGCCATCTTGGGTCGATGACCCCAGGTCAGACAATTTTTTCAGAAGTTTTGGATCTTGATAATAATTTTCTAATATTGCACAGACGAAAAATGAGACTGGATAACAATTTGTTTGCTGAAAAAAATCCTAAAATGAATCAAATGATTAAAAGCATGGGCCCACATGTCATCCACTGCTAGTCTGATTCTTCCTTAGGGAGCACCTCGTCCTCGTCTCTGTCTTCTCTTCTCTTCAGTTTTTTTTTCCATGAAACACTCCAGCGGAGCGGTCCAGCCCAAATCCCCAATCCCTCGAGGTGAACACTCAAGCGCCCCAACAGCTGACTGCGAATCCACCTCATGTGTTGCCTCCGGCGAATCTACCTCCCCTAGCGACTACCAGGCCATCAGGCGGTGACGGCCGGCCGGCGGCGACAGATCAGTGGACGGCGGCCGGCACCGACGGATTAGTGCACGGCGCCGCGGGACAGAGGACTCCTGGTATGTACTCCTCTCCTCGAAATCGTGGTGCTCCTTCGCGGCATGGACCCCGTTTTCTGCTACTATCCGCAGAAACACGTACGGAGTACTTTAATTACTGTAGCAGTGCACGGTGGTCACGTCAGCTCGGTCGAGAATGGAGACGTGGCACCAGCTGGGCTGCCACGCGTGCCTCGACCTCCACGCCCCCACCGAGCGCCGCCGCCTCGCGCCAAAATCGGGCGTCACTGAAAAGAAAACAGTGGAGCGAGCGAGCGAGCTGCTCGTCGGGCGTACAGGCCGGCAGAGAACATACTGTACTAGTCTAGTCGGTGATCTGAATCCTGAATACACATGGAGGAGGAGGCGGTGGCCATGGCGGTGTCGACGGGCGGGAACAGCAGCACGGTGTTCTCCATCTGCGTGTTCACGGCGGTGCTGTGCCTGTGCCTGGTCGCCGGCCACCTGCTGGAGGAGAACAAATGGGTCAACGAGTCCATCACCGCCCTCATCATCGTACCAACACCTTCCATCATCTCAATTATATTCCACGGTGACATGATCGCGCGGTACTCATGATTTCTTGGCTGGCTGCCATGGCAGGGTTGCATCGTCGGGGCCTTCATCTTCCTGCTCAGCAAAGGGAAGAACTCACGCATCCTCCGCTTCGATGAGCAGCTCTTCTTCATCTACGTCCTCCCGCCCATCATCTTCAACGCCGGGTACCCACCTTCATTCTTCAACAGATTGCAGCCTGCCAAAAACTCAGCTCGGCCGTGCCAAGTTGCTGAATCTGTTCACGGCTCTTCTTTGCAGGTTCCAGGTGAAGAAGAAGCAGTTCTTCCATAATTTCCTCACCATCATGTCCTTCGGGGTCTTTGGGGTCTTCATCTCCGTCGCCATCGTCTCGGCAGGTCATACAAGAATTCTTCTAGACCATATGGAGTTTCTCTTGTACCAGTCTTTACTCCAGTCATGTGTAGGCAATTTTAATTTTGACCATCACCTTCATACACTTTTCTGCATTGGTTCGTAGCCAAGTTTCCCTTTTCAAAGGAGACCTTTTTTTTTTGAACGAAATCGATCAGGTGGGCAGACCGGCCCTCGTTGCTCGCTCAAAAAAAATAAAAGATAGGCTTTTTTGTGCACTGCATCTACTATCTGTCGCTAAATAACCTATTTCTCGATATCAGGCTGCTACTGGCTCTTCCCAAAAGTTGGTTTTGGAAAACTTGACGCGGTGGACTACCTAGGTACGTATGCATTTCTTTACTTACTGTTATTCATTTATTTTGCCAGTTCTCCCTTGACGCATCGAAAGCTTGACGCAGTGAATTTAAAATAACTATTTCGACTCTGCATTACAATTGCAGCACTGGGAGTCATATTTTCTTCGACAGACACCGTGTGCACACTCCAGGTCCGTTGGGTGCTAAATTTCTAACTTCAGAGAGGTTTTCCCTATGATTGTGTGCATCGTTTTGATGCAGAGGCCGAACACCCATTTCCAAAAAAAGAGGTTTTCCCGCTGCATCTTTTTCCAATGCATATGTTTAATCCCTTGTGCTAAAAAAATTCAGGTCATAAGCCAAGATGAAACACCAAGGCTGTACAGCTTGGTATTTGGTGAAGGAGTTGTCAACGACGCGACATCAGTGGTCCTATTTAACGCCATTAAGAACATTGATATCACTAGGCTCAAAGGCGGGGTGGTGCTTAAAGTGATTGCGGATTTCCTCTACCTGTTTGCAACTAGTACTGTGCTTGGAGCTACTGTAAGTTCAACATGCTTGTTTTAATCTCAGTTTTCTGATATTCACAAACAATTATATTATACTTATTTTTCACAATCATGGCTATAAATTAACTGTTTGCTTTGTTTCCTGAATGATTATCAGATCGGTCTATTGACTGCTTATGTTCTCAAAGCACTGTATTTTGGTAGGTGAGTAGCAAGCTGATAGGTGATGATTCAGTCTGTTACATCCTGTGCTCTTTATATTTGAAATTCTTCCCCTTATTTTGCAGGCACTCCACTGACCGGGAGGTAGCCCTGATGGCTCTCATGGCTTACTTATCGTATATGCTGGCAGAGGTACGTACAGCCATCAAAATTGATGTTTTATTTTGGATAGTTTAATACGTTCTTCAGTGTGCCTGACGGTAGGTTCATTTGGGCAGTTCCTAAGTCTGAGTGGGATTTTGACTGTTTTCTTTTGCGGTATCGTCATGTCCCATTATGCATGGCATAATGTAACAGAGAGCTCCCGGATCACAACAAGGTACTAGTACTGTGTAGTTTCTGTGTCACTGAATTATCTGTATCACTTTTAGATTAACTTGTTAGTTTTGTTTTGGATAATTTGTTTATTTTCAAAACTGAGAAATAATTATATTGCAACGCTTGTAAACGCAGGCACATATTCGCGACATTGTCATTTATCGCTGAGACGTTTATCTTCCTTTATGTTGGAATGGATGCCCTTGACATCGATAAGTGGAAGACAGCAAAGGCAGGGTGAGCGGCTGGCTGGCTTTTGACTGCCGAAGTATTTCTAATTTTCGCTAGTTACCTTAACGCCTAGTTTTTGTTATTGTCGCCAGCTTCACGACATCAGTTGGTATCTTTGGTATCATTATCTCACTCGTATTGCTGGGACGGGCCGCATTTGTTTTCCCGCTATCGATTTTGTCAAATCTAATGAGTGGGAACTCCGAGAAGGCGCCCATCACATTCAAGCACCAGGTTTGTTTCTGAACCAAAGATTTCCACTTGCTCTGCATCAACTGGAAGGAGATTCAGAGTCTTGTCTGCTAGAAGAACATGCACTTTTTTTACTGTAAAAAAAGAACATGCACTTAATGATCATTCTACTCGAAATCCTGTTACCGCGAAGGTGGTGATTTGGTGGGCTGGGCTCATGAGAGGTGCCGTTTCAATTGCGCTAGCGTATAATCAGGTACGTCTACTCGTCTTCATCAGAGGTGCCTTCGACATGATGGTACCTGACTTGTGGGGTGCATGTTTTCAGTTCACATTTTCGGGTGTAACACTGGATCCAGTCCATGCAGCCATCATCACCAGTACAATAGTTGTAGTATTTTTCACAACCCTGGTAAGTAGCCACATTTTCAACGCATTCCGCGAAGTGATGGATGTTTTGCTGGTAAAATTAAAGGGTTCCTCCCGACATCCATAACCATATATAGATTTTCAGGTGTTTGGTTTCCTGACAAGGCCTCTGATAAGCGCGATGCTCCCGCGCCATCAGCAGCAAGCAGGTGGTGGGCGCAGCACGGGAAGCAACTCCCCAAAGGACGAGTTCATCTTGCCGTTCCTGTCAGACCAAGAGGAAGCATCAGGGAGCGGGATCGACTTCACGCAAGCCAAGAGGAGCCTATCGATGCTGCTGGAGAGGCCCGTGCACATGGTGCACATCCACTGGAGGAAGTTCGACGACAGATTCATGAGACCCATCTTCGGCGGGCCTCGCTCGCACTGACTGGCTCACTGCTACTCTATGTATGTCTCAGGTGGAATAATTTGTGTATTACAAGTTTTAGAGTGATTGGCATTTTTAATAACCGTTAATCCACCCTGATCTAACGGTGTAAAATAGACGGTACTAGATTGACGGTACCGAACGGTACCGCGGTTACCGAAATTACGTGGGACCGGTACGATAATTATACATCTATAATTATTTTTAAAGGGTAAATTTGTCAATTGACACTCTCTTTCACCAGTAATCTCCACCGGCCGGCGACGTCCTCCACATCAATCCTTCTTCCACCTCCCATGCAGCAGCACATGATGAGGTTGCTTCATTTGGTCGATCAGCTCCGACCCCAAGGTATGAACCACACGGCAGGACACGTCGTCTGAAACTTATGGAGCTCCAGCGCGTGAAATCCCGCCGCCGGCCAGGCTCCAGGCCGGTGGTGCTCCTGCCGCCGGCCTGCTCCAGACCAAGAGTTCCGCCTCGCAGAGATATACGACCTCCTTGAGCCACGCTTGTGGGGAACCCGTGGATTTACGGTATCGACGTCGTCTCCTCCCGCTCAGGGTGCCGCCTCCCCACAAGTGCTCGACGCGGTCGCGCCTCCTCAGGCTTCCATGAGCCGTTAAGAAACTTCAAGCTAATCTTGCGGTCCTCCTAGATCCTTTCCCCCTCTCGATTTCTTGCTGGTTTGCCTGGTCGTCGTGGTTCACCACCCGCTTGCCGCTGGAGGTCCTCCGGTGACCAAAAGCCAGCGGCGCTGCCACTCAAGTGTCGCCCATGCTCACGGTCGTCCTGCTGCTGAGTCGTGGAGCTCCCCTGCCTCCTCCTGCTCCCTTGCGTCCTCCTGCTCCGCTGCCTTCCCTGCCTTCTGAATAATTGTACAGTTCATTTACAAGTAAATATCCAAGCAGTCACAAGATTTTCAGAGAAATTTACAAAGTATGCAAATGAATGCATTGTACTCAATGGTGCGGGTCTGAAATCTGGAATAAATTTCATGCTCGGCTGGTGTCTGCTCATGCTCGGCTGGTGTGAGAAGCTTCTGTAGATCAGCAGTAGGTGTGTGCTCATGCTCGGCTGATGCTCATGATCAACCTTTTGTTGAAGTACTGTATTTTCTGAATGCAACATTTGACAACATAATGTGCAAGGCTGAACATAGCGTCCAGTTTTCTGATCTGCTCAAACAGGAAGCATCCGTCCATGAAAACTAGATGTGTAGTCCATGAAAACATCCTCTTTGAATATTGGATGTGTAGTCCATGAAAACAACCAGTTGCCACTAGGACAAACCTCTGTGAATATTAGCAGGCACATTCAGAATTATTTATTGTTTACTTCTACTTGCACGTCCATGTTTTGTTGTTATTTATTTGCCTATACGAGCCTAAGGCAATCTTGAGAATTACTTATTGATAAGTTTCCTTATGTCATTTTAGGAATCTCGACAAGCTGGCTCGAAGTTTCTCGACCCTCCACTATTGCATGGCAGAAGTTACGAAAATTGGAGGAAACTGCTACGACACAAAGAAGAAGGAACACCAACAAGTAGAAGACATGCTACTAAGCGCTATATCTATCACCGCAGAGCTACTTGCACAATTCAAAGCCCTTATAGAAGTAGGAAAGGTAGAGAACAAATGAGAGGTGGAGAAAGGAGAAAAATATGTACTTGTATGTAGCACAAATAATGTATACTTGTGTATCCCCAGTTTATTTCTACATATCCGTGAACCTGTCGTGAAGTTTTGGTTATACTGAAAAGGTCATGAAATTTTGTTTGTACTGAATCTTCATGATATTTTGTCAACATATACAACAGATAGTTGTAAAATATATTTGTCAAAATATTTCATTTCATTAATGTAAGTACTGTATTATAAACATGCGCACACAAATACTTGCTGCAACCTAAAACTACTTTCACTGGTACAATCTTTTCAGAAAATCAGTTCCATGACCAATATGTATGTCCACACTAATTGTCACCTCGTACAGAGTATATTAGCAGATGTTTTAAATGCTAAATCTCTTCACTGCCTCGGCGATCACTGCATGCTATTCTACAGTTTGATCTTTCAGTTGATGCGAAGGATCGGCCTGGCATGTGACTGGAGCTCTTGAAATTTCCTCCAGATGATTCCTACGGAGCAGCAACTTCGTGCAGACATCCTACTCCCCCTTCACCGAGAAGCAAAGCACTTGGGGCAATGTTTAAACCTGCAGACAACAAAAGAAAACAGAGAAGAATTTAGGAACAACAAAATTAGTTGGATAGATGGCATAATTAGGTAAAAGGGAAAGAAATGAGAATATGGACATAAACAACATGTTGCAATTGGAAACAATTGAATCCAGTAAGACTACCTGTTGATTTTTTAAGAAATGCAGAACTTGTCAAAGCTTTGAACCTGACGAAATTGCTCCAGATGTAGATAACATGCCATCCTCTGGATACTACAGTAGTACCGTTCGCTGAGTTGGTAGACACTCTCTTAGAGAGGCACATGACCTGTGTAGAACTGCATGTGTGCTTGAGCAAACACATGCACAAAAGAAGGAAGAAAAGATAAAAATCAAAGTTTTAGGACAAGCTAACCTGGTTTTTGAAGTCTGCATGATGAGGTTTCTCACAAAAACCTTCTTAACTCCTGCATTAATCACCCAAAAAGTACTACAGATTACAAAACACCACTTGCTGCCACTTCTACAACCAGTTTACCTACTAAAATCAGGGAGGATGCCATTCATGGTTCAAGCTGATGTCTGGCATCAGACCAATAGAAATAAACATCTAAAATCAGGACAACCATTGTCATAGCAATGCACTTGTGGAGAAATAAACATTTAGTACTGTCTCAAAATGGATCTTTTGTTGTATCAAGATAAAAAAAATCATCTAAATGCTGTGGAGAAACAAACTGGTACTCAATGCATCTTGAGACAGAACTAAACATTTAGTTTGTGCTATGTTAACAGTCATCCTAGCTCATCTCTAGGCTAGTGTTGCGCCAAGGGAATGGCCATGCCCCATGAGCTCGACCATGAGAGCTCGCCTCAGATTCAGAAAGCCGTCGGTGGTCCTGACAGCGCTCAGAGTCGAGGGAGCGGCTAGAAATTTCAAGCTAGCCTTCTTCAGTCCCTCACAGTGGTGCTGGTCGGCAAGCGCCAAGATAGAAGTTTTGATCTTTGTAACCTTGTTTCTCAGGCGGTGTTGGCGGAGAGTGCGCGGTGGCGGAGAGTGCGTGATGGTCTCTACACGGGGTTACTGGCTCAATGGCGCCGGACAGCGGCTGAAAATTGCATCGACGAGCACCACGGAATGGAATTGGAAGCAGCTCACCTATCTTAGAGTCCAAAATCGCAGGCATCGACGACCCGTACTGTGATTTGCGGTGGTGGCAGCAACTACCTCGCGACCCCGCGATGCAGATAGTCTCAGCCCGCCGCCGCGCGACCACGCCAAGGAGCCGCCTCCTCTGTCACCTCCGGTGACCAGGCGGTTGCGCGCCCCGCGCCACGTTCCACCGCTCACCTCCAGCGACCAGGCGGCTGCGTGCGCCGCGCCTCACTCCACCGACCCGCCGGAGCACGCCCGCAGAGCTCCTCTGCCCCCGCCCTATTCAACCGGCACCTTCTCGAGCTCCTCTGCCCCTGCCCTCGTGAACCGCCCGCCCGAGCTCCTCCGCACACGTGAACCAGCAGCAGTTCTCGGCGACGCCGGCGGCTGCGATAGTCGCTCGAGGGAACGGTGTGGATCCTGCTCGCGAGCGAACGGCGGCGGTAACCCTAATCGTGAACGAGCCGCGACGCTGTTCGATTACAACAGAAATCGGTCGGGAAACCGGGTGTATTGGTTTTGAAGAAAAAAAAGACTCCATCAACATTTAATCAATGGTTCAAATAAATCATATGGTAATGAACGGTTAAGAAAAATAGTAGGCAAAGGTACCGACGGTACCAACCAGTACCGTGCCAATCACCGTAAAAGAGCTCTTTGTGTATTACTACAACCAGAGTGTAACTAATAGAGCTATCGATCGGTGGCATAACCCGGTCCGTGTAATGATGTAGTATCAATCTCTGGTTGGTTATTGTCAAGCGTGGTGTTTGTAACATAGAACAGTTTCAAGCAGTTCATAACCTGAAGGAACCAACAGAGATGCATCGTTATTAGGATCCCTGTTGCAACGCGAAACAGAGCCTCTAGCTGGAGTCCTGTACGTACTCGTGTAGACCACTAAGCATAGATTTTTTTCTTCTAGGGTCAACGTCCATGCACCTAGCACTAATAAATCATAATAGATGACTAGTAGGATTTATGAGCATGAATTTCGTGTCAAAGGAGCTCATATCCTCTTTGCAAAGTTCCATAACAATTCATGGGAGTATAATTTTATAAGAATCCCGGACAAATTCATGGATGTATTACAGATAAATCATGTCAATATGCAAAACTCTAACATCAGGATCAGATGCGTGGAAAATACTACAGTAAGACATTTCTATCTAGCTATGAAGTACTGAATCAGGTCCTCATGTCTACTCTCTATTACCACCATTAATTGCCCCTACTAACAAAATCTTGCTTTTGTGATAACAGGACTCTAATACTGATACTGATAATGGAAGGCTTGGTTGGAGCTGCATGCCTCAGGATCCGACCACTGATACTGATACTGGCCGGTGCTGTTGTCGGAGCGCTGGAACCCCTCGGCCTGCCAATGCGCCATGTAGCTGTTGTCCATGTTGGGGTAAGCCAAGTTCTCCTGCATGCCCATGGTGTATTCGAGCGGTGCTGTGTCGACGTAGTTCTGAGCGGAGTACTGCTCAGGCGCCACCAGAGCGAAGTTCTGGGCGGAGTACTGCTCAGGCGCCACCAGAGCGCCGTCGGCGAAGTTGGGGTCGTAGTACCCAACCGGCACGACCGCGTCCCACGACCCGTCGGCGGCGTAGCTCATGGCCAGATCGGGCCACATGCAATCAGCATTGTCGCCGTAACCACCCGGCGCTTGCGTCTCGCTGACGGCGTCCACGTCGTAGCTCCCGCCGCCGCCGCCGCACTCGAGGCCGTACTCTGGTTGCATCAGGAATTGCTCGAGCTCGAGTAGGCGGATGTGGTCGTTGCTCCCGTCGTCGTTGTACGGGTACGGCATCAGCTGTGTCTGGAAGCCGGCGGTGCCCACCACATCCCCCGGCCCGAGAAGCTGCGGCGCGAGGAGGCCAGAGGATCCGCTGTCCGCCGAAGAACCATCATCCGGCGCGAGCGCGGTCTGCTGCTGCTGGAGCTCGAGCCGGCCGTCGGCGGGCAAGCCCAGAGCCGCCATCCTATCCTTGGCAGCGCACAGCGCGGCGTCGATGGTCCGGAGAACCTCCCGCGCCTCGTCCTGCGTCATGTCGTTGAGCGCCGGGTCCCAGTCGGGCAGCGCTGCGGGCCGCACCCTGGCGAGCTTCGCCTTCTCCTTGCCCAGCTCGGCCTCGAGGTAGCTCCGGTGCGTGTGCAGCGCGCGTGCCTCCGACGGGACGGCGGCGGCGGCGCGGTACCTGTCGATGACGCCCTCCTCCGACTCCCACACCAGCGGCGCCGGAGCCCCGGT
Organism: Poa annua; assembly: GCA_026929855.1. Lineage (NCBI taxonomy): Eukaryota > Viridiplantae > Streptophyta > Magnoliopsida > Poales > Poaceae > Poa > Poa annua. The sequence goes on from CM049430.1 coordinate 90,572,332, forward strand.
GCCAGCGGCGGGGGCGCAGACGAGCGCCACGGGGACGGCGCAGAGCACGGCCAGCTCCGACGCCATCTTCTGGAGCCCCGTGGTCCTCTTGGCGTACGTCCTGGCTCGGTCGCGCGCGTTCTCGATCAGCCTCATGGCGATCTTGCGGCGCGGCATTGCTGGCGCGTGCTTCTTCTCCTTCCTCTGCAGTGATGCTGGATGCTGCTGCTTGGATCAGATCAGATCAGATCGCCTTAGCTTGTTGCAGCTCTCGGCGTGGCGGCCGTAGGTATATATGGCGATCTTGCGCCGGAGCTGGAGGTGGACGCGGACTCGTGCCCGTCGATCTCTCCGGAACGCGGCCGGTGGCTCGCCGTAGCTGCTAGGCACTAGGCACTAGGCTTATTAGAGCAGCCGTAATCTGACATAACTGAAGCTTAGCTCCAAACAAATGATGACGCTGCATGCTTAAGAGCACTACTCCAGAAAAAAAATGATTTTTAAACGACGCCAGGTGCGGATTACTGACCGTGATTAGCCGAAAAAGGGAAGGTGCCAGCATAGCGAACCGTTTGGAACCCGGTGGTGAATCCGAGTTCTGACAGGAACAGTTAATGCTACAGTAGATCTTGTTACACAACCTCTGCCGGCTGGTCCCGAGGATGTGTAGCATAGAGGAAGTAGTCGAAGACGCGAGGCACACACACGAACAGAAAGTAAATTGACACAAGGTATGAGCAAAGTCTCTCTTCTATTATCTCTGGAACTGGTGAACAATACGTACAATGCTTTGCTTTATATAGATGGGAGAGGATAGAAGGATAGACCCACTTAACGTACAAAGTGGAGGGATTGACTTGGCCTAACGTGGACTTAGGAGAGTCCACCTTGTGGGCTTTCTCCACCCACGACCGGCCCAAGTTTCCCAACACTCCCCCTTGGGTTTATCCGTATATCCATGACTCAAAACTCCGAAAAACCCAGTGGGAAAAATATGGAGAAAAGTACATGGTATACTTTTATTATGTTACATGAATTGCCTCATTAAAAACCTTATGTGAGAAACTTCATAAAAACTCACTAAAGGGAAAAAGAGTACAACTCACTTAACATTTTAAGTTAAGTACTCAATCATCGGGATCGAGATTTCAGCGATGAGTTTGTGAAGATTCTCCCCCTGAACCTTGCATCTCCCTAAGTCTCATCATACCCATTCCACGGACACATCTCTCGAAAGAAGATGCCGGTAATGACTTAGTGAACAAATCAGCAAGATTTTCACACGACTTAGTATGCAAGATTCTTACTTCGTTCATCTTTTGCAATTCATGTGCATAGAAGAACTTGGGGTCGATATGCTTTGTGAGGTTGCTCTTCACATAACCCGTCTGGACTTGTGCAACACAAGCAACATTATCTTCATAGATAATAGTTGGGGTTTGGACGGTGTTCAGCCCACATGTCAGTTGGATGTGACCGATCATCCGTCGAAGCCATACACACTCTCGTGATGCTTCATATAATGCTATGATTTCCGAGTGGTTCGTCGAAGTCGTTACTAAAGTTTGCTTAGACGATTTCCAGGAAACTGCGGTTCCACCACATAGGAAAACATATCCAGTTTGAGACTTAGCAGTATGCGGGTCTGACATGTACCCAGCATCAGCATATCCCACAAGTGAAAGGTCTTGGTTCCTTCGGTAAAATAAGCCAAGATCTTTGGTACCTTGGAGATACCGGAAGATGTCCTTAATGCCTTTCCAATGTCTATTGGTAGGCTCGGAACTGTACCTAGCAAGTAAATTGACGGCGAACGCAATGTCCGGTCGTGTACAATTTGCGAGGTACATGAGTGCGCCAATTGCACTCAGGTAAGGAAAATCTGGTCCCAGAATTCCCTCCCCCTCTTCCTTAGGCCGGAACGGGTCCTTGTCCCGTTGTAAAGATCTCCCTTTCATCGGGGTCTTAGAAGCATAAGCCTTATCAAATCCAAATCTTTCCAACACCTTCTGGGTGTAGGCTGATTGGTGCATTAAGATCCCAGTAGGGGAATGCTCAAGTTGTAGACCTAGACAGAACTTAGTTTTGCCTAAGTCCTTCATCTCGAATTCCGACATCAGGTAGGAACTCGCTTCCTCAATATCCTTAGGTGTACCGATTATATTCAAATCGTCCACGTACACCGATATAATACAGAAACCATCTTGTGATCTCCGCATAAAAACGCATGGGCAAGATTCATTGCTCGTGTAGCCCTTCTGATGAAGGAAATCGCTTAAACGATTATACCACATCCTACCAGACTGTTTAAGTCCATACAGTGACTTCTTAAGTTGAACACTGTATAAACTTCTATTTGCTCTATCTTGGTTCGGAACAGGGATACCTTCGGGTACCTTCATGTATATGTTCGAATCCAAGTTACCATATAGATAAGCGGTGACAACATCCATAAGTTTCATTTTCAAGTCCAAGTTTACTGCCATTGAGATCAAGTATCTAAAGGTAATTCCATCCATGACAGGTGAGTAAGTTTCCTCAAAGTCGACACCTGGTCGCTGAGAGAAACCTTGAGCAACGAGCCTTGCTTTGTACCGTACTACCTCGTTATTTTCGTTTCTCTTCCGAATAAAAACCCACTTATGGCCAACGGGGCGAATGTGGGAAGGAGTTAGACAAACAGGTCCAAACACCTCTCTTTTGTTCAGAGATACTAACTCAGCAGTAATTGCCTTCTGCCAATCTTTCCAATCCAACCTCTTCTTACATTCAGCGAGCGTGTTAGGCTCGGGGTCAGGATCTATGATTGAGGCAATTTTAGTGGCAAAGTATATGTCGACATTTGCCATGGCTCTATTTATTGACTCACCCGAATTAACATAGTTAATGGCCATTTCGTCATGGGGTGCATCAGGCACATTTCCTTCCTCCACCGAATTTCCTAATCCAGGAGCAAGGTCCTTTAGCTTTCCCGCTCCAATGTGTGCGCACACATCTTTGCTGGGTATTTCCGATATAGGAAAATTCAAGTCCGGAATTTCGTGCACTGAAAGTTCCGTACTTGTGCCAGGTCTCGACTGGCTCCCCACTTGAGGGGTAGGCTGCGATAAATCTCTCTTGTCCTTTTTCTTCGGGCGTCCCCGAGTACTTGGGATTTGAGAAACCGGATTCCTCGTCCTTTTAGGCCTAAGGGCGGGAGCGGGTGTACCATTATTTTTCTTTGGTATTTCAACCCTTTCCGGTGCATTGCGCGCAGGCACATGCGACTTTGTCACAGTCTTTAGGTCACTAAAATGATCAGGCAGTTGATTCGCTAAATACTGCAAATCTATTATCTTTTGGACTTCTTTATTAGACTCAGCAGTGCGCGGGTCATTTGCGTGGATCCCCGTGGCGTGCCACGTAATTTCTCGACTTTTATCATCAAGGAGTTGATTATCTCCCCCTAAACTCGGGAAAAGATCCTCGTCAAAAATGCAATCAGCGAAACGGGCCGTATGACAGTCACCTGTCGCGGGGTCCAGGAACCTGATTATGGACACAGTCTCATAACCAACGTATATCCCCGACTTACGGAGCGGTCCCATCGCTGATCGTTGAGGGGGTGGTATAGGTACATATACCTGGCAACCGAACCTACGAAGGTGGGAAACTTTCGGTGCCGACCCTTGCGCAAGCTGCATAGGAGAGTGGATGTTGTAGGCCGATGGTCGAAAATTGATGAGATTGGCCGCGTGTAACACTACGTGGCCCCAACATGTAGTTGGTAAATTACAACCCTGAAGGAGCGGTTTGGCAATGAATTTAATTCTTTTAATCAATGCCTCCGCAAGTCCATTTTGTGTGTGGACGTGCGGTACAGAGTGCTCAACTTTGATTCCCATTGCCATGCAATAATCATCAAACGCCTTTGAAGTAAATTCACCGGCGTTGTCCATTCGAATAGACTTTATACGATAATCAGGGAATTTATTCCTCATTTGTATGATCTGTGAGATCAATTTTGCAAAAGCATGGTTCCTTGTTGACAGCAGGCAAACATTGGACCATTTAGAGGAAGCATCGATGAGCACCATAAAGTACCTAAACGGTCCCGAGAGGGGATGGATAGGACCGCATATGTCCCCTTGGATACGCTCCAAGAACGCGGGGATTTCATCCTTCACCTTTAGGGGCGATGGTCTAATGATTAATTTCCCCGTAGCGCATGCGGGGCACACGAAATCATCTGGATTTGGGAAATTTTTCACATTGACAGTATGACCATTCGAGTTGTTAATTATATTTCTCATCATTCTAAGACCGGGATGGCCTAACCTATCATGCCAGAGGCTGAAAAGTTCAGAGCTTCTAAAAACAGTTTTAAGGGTAGTGTACATGGGCGGTGCTACTATCTTGGTGTAGTACAACCCTGTAGCAAATGAAGGAAGCCTTTCGACAACATGTTTACCATTTTCATCGTGCTTTGTGATGATTAGGTACTCCTTACCCGTGTCATCATCATAGGTCTCAACATGGAAACCATTCACACGAATATCTTTAAAACTTAAGAGAGTACGAGTCGATTCCGGATACAACAATGCATCGTTAATGATCAATGTTGTTCCCATGGGGAGTATAATAGTGGCTCGTCCGGAGCCAACTATATGAGGACCGCATCCGGCGATCGTCGTAATATTCCCCTCAATCTTAGTGATGGACTCAAAGTACTTTGTTTCTCTCAAGATGGTATTAGTGGTGCCGCTATCGGCAAGGCACGTTTCCTCCATGCGGGCGCCACACGTGTTCTAAAATATAGCGTCTAATTAATAAAATGAAGCGAGGAAGATGCTACATTAATAAATGAACGCTCAAATATTTCAGAACATAACATGAACATCTCTATTAAATAATGGAATAAATGAATGAGAACAAAGTCATCCAATCGCCGATAAACAAATAAATGTTGGTGAAACAAATATTATTGCTCTCATAGAGCTTACAACCAAATCGAAATAATTGTATCAATTTATTGCCATAAAGGAATCATAAATAAATGAAGAGAGTCTAGGTGGATTCAACAAAGTATCCATTCACTTCAGCCGCAATCTCGAGCTGGCTGATCTTCTCTTCATTAGCGATCATCACCGCGGCAGAGTCGATGTCCAACTGTGGCGTTGGAGGGTGCACGGTGTGCTCAACCTCCATGGACACGGTGGCGTTCGTGGGAACCGCCACAGGTGCCTCCACAAGCGCCTCACTCTGTGTCACAGTGGGTGCAACAGTGGGCGTTGGGATCATCACGGGCGCCGGTGGTGCCACCACCTGGACAAGGTGCGTCTCGCGCGCCTTCTTGGCCTTGTACGCGTCCACGACGTGTTTTGGGGCCCGACACTGCCTGGAGAAATGGGTCTTGGAGCCGCAACGGAAGCAATCCTGGGGCCTTGCCTCCCCCACACCCGCCTTTTGGTGCTTGGCCGGGTGGGGAGGTTTAGGTCCCTTCTTGCCGTTCTTGCCACGCTTCTTAAACTTTGGCTGGCGCACCTTATATGCGCCTGCATAAGTTTCCTGACTTGGACCCCCTCCGAAAGGCTGCGAGTTGAAGTTCTTTTTGAGAACCTCATCCTGCGCCTCAGCCACCTGGAGAGCGTCGATAAGCATAGCGTACTGTGTGAACTTCTCCTGGCGGTAGTTCCGCGCACTCTGGAGAGCTGATGGATGGAACGTGGAGAGAGTTTTCTCAATCTTCTGACTACCCGTGGTAGTGACACCACAACACTGAAGAGAGGTAGTAATCTTGTGTAACTTTGAGTTATAATCTCCCACCGTCTTGAAGTCCGCAAACCTCAGACGCATCCATTCCGCCTCCGCCTGTGGCTGAATGGTGTACTTCAGCCTAGCGAACCGTGCCTCAAGGGCGGTCCACAGGGCTGAAGCACTCCGTTCGGCCATGTACTCCTGTTTCAAGGTAGTACACAGATGATGGCGGAGGAAGTGCAGTACTTGGGCGTTTTCCGCCGGAGTGGTGGCGCTGGGGGCCATCCGGGTCCCCTCATCCAGCACTCCCTTAAGCTTGCGGCCCTCAAGGACGAGTCCCACGTCCGAGGCCCAAGTCAGGTAGTTCATCCCGTTCTGGGCCAACTCCTCGAATTCCCGGTTCATGATTCCGGCCATCTGCGATTTATGCAAAAACACATCAGATTACAGCAGGTAATCGATTGCATAAAGCGATGTTGATACAAAAATTTCAATAAGACGGCGTTCCAAAATTTAAAAGAACATGCTAAAAATGCTCTACTAAGTATTAAAAAAATAATAATTACTGTAGTAAAACATGATATAAAAAGCATGTACATAGAGATATTATCCTAAGCGTATTCTAAACGTGAAAATTTGTCCTAAAAATGACTTTCCGTAGTTTTTAATGCCCAAATATACAATTTCAGCAAAACAGACTGTTTCAGGGACTTAAACATAAATTATTCAGCAGGAATAAATTATATAAAAAACTGGAAAAGTGCATGTGCTAAAAATGCAAATTTACACGCCTCCCCGTATTGAATCTGGTCTGATAGGCAGCAGACAAAAAAAAACGGGCCGAAACAGAAAACCGCAGCCCAAATAACAGAACCAGCCATCAAGTTTTTTTTTTTTTTTTTTTTAGGAACGGCTGAGTTGGGCCAAATCTGGCCCGTTACCATCCGTGTGGCTGGGTCAGCTGCTCAGCCGATCGATCGATAGCTAGGGTTCAGCTCTGGCGGCGGCGGCCGTATCACACGTAGCGCAGCACAGCGGCCAGCGTGCGAGCGTCTAGCAGCTAGCTATAGCCTGCAGCGGGAAGGTGCGTGGCCAGTGGCGTAGCGGCATCAGCGCGGCGCATCGAGCACGCGGCGAGCAGCCAGCGGCCAGCACCGCGAGTCCGGGTGCAGCATGCAGGCGTGATGATAGCGGCCAGCTGGGCCAGACGCTCGCGGCGGCGCGGCCAACAGGGTTCGTGCGGCCATGGATGTCACGCGGTACAGTGGCTAGGCGATGTCGACCAGCGGGGCCGGAGCCCTCGGCGTTGCGGCCAGCTGGGCTCGCGACAGCGGCGGGAATGCAGCGCAGGCGGCGAGGAGACGGCGGCCAGCAGGGCTGGAGCTCACGCGGCTAGCGGCGCAACAATGGACACAGAAGTCAGATTTCATCGTCGAGTCTATCCGGAACTCGGCGGCGCGTTGCACAGCGGGTGCATCGCGGCGGTACCGTGATCATCTGGATCACATCCGTACCGACTCCCTCTGGTGTCGTCATCAAATCTCCCGTGAATCCGAGAGCATCGACATTGGTCGGCGACGTGTTCGTCAGCTCAGCTCTCGGGAGAGAAATCGACACCATAGGTATCATCTAAAAATTACGATAGACGCAAAAACGGAAAGGAAATCTCGGTACGGATCCATTTTTGCGATCAGATTGATGTTATACCTTCGCGATTGATGCAGGGAGCCTGCTTGAGGTAGGCTCGACGGAGGCTCGACGGAGAGTCGGTGCTGATAACGTGTTACACAACCTCTGCCGGCTGGCCGGTCCCGAGGATGTGTAGCGTAGAGGAAGTAGTCGAAGTAGTCGAAGACGCGAGGCACACACACGAACAGAAAGTAAATTGACACAAGGTATGAGCAAAGTCTCTCTTCTATTATCTCTGGAACTGGTGAACAATACGTACAATGCTTTGCTTTATATAGATGGGAGAGGATAGAAGGATAGACCCACTTAACGTACAAAGTGGAGGGATTGACTTGGCCTAACGTGGACTTAGGAGAGTCCACCTTGTGGGCTTTCTCCACCCACGACCGGCCCAAGTTTCCCAACAGATCTTTGATTTCCACACGATGCTGGTGTCCTCCGCCGAGCAGTCCGAGAGGAAAAGGAGACGGCCCAATTGGAAAACGAGATACTTTATCAGTTTTTTTTAAGAAATGGATGCTATTCCCTGCATAATAAATTTCAGCTTAAACTCCCGCTGAACTCCAATTATTTGCTAAGTTCTTATATACCACCATCTAGCAAAGGGATTGCGAGGTGGGAGTTTTTTTTTCTGAACTGTGGGGCAAAAGTTTTGTCCCAACCATTTATTAAGAAGAAGGTGCCCTGTTTATTAGTGGAAGAAATCGGACTAAAACCAAACAACAAACACGAACAACACGGGGGAACCAACACAACCACAACAGGCAACACCTAAAACAAGCAACACCCAAAACGATAACCCCATTCTACCCAACAACAACCTGACCGGCGAAGAACATGCCTAACCTAGAGCAACCACGAACTAACAACACAACATCTGAAAAAGGCCCCCACCAATCAAGTAAAGCGAAAGCGAAAGGTTTCCATATGATGCTTCTTTCTTCTCCTACAAAGAGACTTCTCCACCTTCATGATAACATCCTCCGAAGCCTCTCCCGTCAAGACAGAAACAATGTCATTGCCTATCCAGGACAAACCACCTCCAAATCGACGAGCAAGTTGCAAAACTCTTTATCAAAGAGTGCCTATGAGTTAGACGTCAGCACAACCGTCTCATCAACCTGACCACTCAAAGATGAGAGAGTGACAGAAGCAACCAATGCACCACTATCCATACAGGCGGGCGGCTGACAAGACTCGGATATAGATGAAGATGGCGCTATGTACATCGCCAAGGACTCCAAAGTGTCACGCTCCATTGGAAGTACCATAGCTGACTTGCCACAAGGCTCATGCATCTCAGCCAAAAGCTGCCCAACTGGAGCCACAACCTTAGTGACTACTCCGCACTGAAGATCAGACGACGTTGCATGTGAAGCACGAGGAGAAAATTCTCCGAAGAAACAACCAAGCTCCTAATCAATGGAACCAATTCCGGGCTCAGGTGGAGAGACACAGCTGTCGTAACCTTAAGCTTAGCTAGAGCGTCATGAAGCTCAAAGCAAAGCAGCTCAAACTTCTAAAGAAACTCCAAACGCAACAGTGCAAGCTGGGACTCGAAAGTAGAGATCAAAGAGGCGTTGGAATTGGAATCCTTGCAACACACACGTGGGCATACAACCCCAACCCCACTCTGAGGTGACGAGTCTCTGGAGAGCGAGAATGAGCAGGAGGAGGGAGTAGGCTAAGTTCTTATATATTATTGCAATTAGATTGGAATCTTCAGAACCCCACTACAAAGAATTCTCTCAACATTCGAAGTGAGCCTAGCTCAACTGGTTTGGTTCCTTGTGGTGCACCAGCCCACACAGGTTCAAGTCCCAAACTTGGCATGGGTGCTCGCATTTTCCTGATTTTTTAGGATTTAACCGGTGCTATGCTTTCAGTGGTAAGTGACGTGCCCGTCAACAGCGAGACGCCCGTGGTGACTTCGTCAACCTCAAGATATGCCGGACCAGTCTCTTAGAGGTGCTCATAGGGGTAGGGTTTACATGTGTGCGGTCATAGGGGTGTCTGCGTCTGTAATGTGTTTCTCAAAAAAAAAATCTCAACATGCAAGGTATACATATCAAGTCTCTAATTGCTCCAATTAGAGAACCTCACTACAAAAAATTATCTCAACATGCAAGATATACACATCAATATTTCTTCTTCATATTTTGATAATATATTTTTCTCATATATTTACGCAACAACGCGTCAGGAATCATCTAGTAAAATTAACGGTGAGCCACTCGAGTGCATTGCATACATACACATTGGCTATGGAAAATCTAAACGGACCGAGATACATCTGACGGGTCTACAATTTGAGAATCCTGAAGGTGGGTCTATTACTTAATTCCATCCATATCTATTCGTTTGCATTTCTTATCTACCTATATACAAAGGACGCCAAGATCGTTGGCCTCTCAGCGCGCGGGTTACTGTTTATACTGTTCATTTCTACAGTACCTGAATTTTAACCAATCACACGACGCCACGTCGCCCCGCAATCCATCCGCGACGTCCAACGCCGATCAGACGACTGGCGCGGTTCCCACGCGCGCCATTTTTCAAAAACACCCCTCCCTACCAAAAATTAGCTCGCGGTCCACCAGTCAACCATGCTGGGGACCCATACGTAAATACGAAAAAACACAAGTGCCTCCCAGAAAAAATGTCGTCACTTCCCCCCTCCGCCTGCTCTCTCTCCCCGCGCGCCCGACGCCGCCACCGCCGCCCGCTCGATGCCGCCGCTCCGGCCTTCCTCCCTCGCATCGGAGCACACCACGGGCTCCGCCGCCGCCGCCTCTAAGGGTGGGCATAAAAACAAAAGACCGAAGACCGAAACCGAAAAGACCAAGACCGAAACCGAAAAGACCGAGACCAAAAAGACCGAGAGAAATTTGGGTAGCAAATTAGAAAAGACCGAAATTATATCAGAAATTTGGTCATCACTTACAGATAACCCGAATAGACCGAAAGACCGATTTTATTTTATTTTGAGAGAATTACATACTATAGCAGCCAAATTTATGTGCCAGCCTAGTTTATGTACATATATTCTGTAGTCTCAACTACGGAACCAAGCATACTATATAGTCTCTATGCCTAACAATCGAGTATCCTAGCCCCGTGTAACGTAGATTCTCCGTGCGTGAGAGACCAGTCGATCGCTTCCCACTCTCCCATTATCAGGCGCCGATTCCTCTTCTTGCGCACTAGATTTTGGTCTATTTGGTCATGACCGAAGACCGAACCGAATAGACTGAAGACCGAATAACAGAAAACCGGAAAGACCGAATTTATTACGGGTATCATTTTCTAGATGACCGAAATTCTTAAAGACCGAACCGAACTAACCGAAAAGACCGAATGCCCACCCTTAGCCGCCTCCACCTCTTGGCCGACCGCGGCGCGCCAAGACACCGCGAGCGCGCGGGAATCGCCGCCGCCACGGGCGCTGCCCTCTGCCACGTTTTGGCCTCGCCGGCGCTCTTTCGGCGACCAAAACGGGGCGCCGCTGAAAGAGCATTTTCCCTCATGTGTGGTTTTGGTAATTGAATGACAATCTCTATGGACTAAAGTTTGCATTGAGATATCCTTATAGATCTTGTCCATGGAATTGTGGAGTTCATGTGTTGGACTCTTGAAGCTTATGTGTTGAGTGAAGCTTATTTCAAGTATGTCTTGAAGGATTCAAGACATCATATTAGTGAAGAAATATTGGAAGATACAAGATTGATCAAGATGTTGATAACCACACAAAGTTACAAGATGTACCAAGAGCGATCATGTATCTCTTGGGATGGTAAACACTTGTCCGCATAGCTTTGTGAACTAACCCATGATATATGTGTGTGTGGTATCTTTATATGAGGTTAGGTATCTTCCCATGGGCTTGCATCAAATGAAGATTTCATATAGCTCTTGGAGGATGACGTCATGTGGTGATCGTTATCAAGGTGAGATGTGCAAGATAAAGAGAAGCTTCTTGAAGAGATCCTATGCTTGGTGCTTGCAATGGATACATGAAGATGGAGCTAAGCGAGACTCTCCCATTGTGAGCATGGGGGAGTATTTGGAGATGTATTCATCAAGCATGTGCTTGGACGCGCAATCAAGAAAGATGATCCACTTTAAGAGATCAAGATAGTTATCATCCAACTCAAGTGGAATGCTCAAGGCAAAGGTATGATCTTGATAGGGCTATAGGATAGATAGGCGTACTATCAAGAGGGGCTCTCAAGTTAGTAACTTGATCGCATCGTTTTGGAGAGCTCAAACCTTTGCATATTTGGCATATCATATTTCTTGGTTCTTATTTGGCTTTTATGGTGGTGAGGAACTAGAGCTTGGTTCATCTCCATGTCAAGCTCTTATCATTGGAAACAGTCTTACTTTGGAAAACTTGTTGGCTTTCATCCATGTGAGGATTTAGAGCTTGGTTTATCTCCATACTAAACTCTAGTTCATCAAAAACGGATTTCGTATGAATATCTTGTTACGTTTTTTATATTAGAGGTTTTACCGGTTTACATGTTTTAGGAAAGTTAAACCTTTCCCCATTTGGTTTTATCCTCACATGATGGACTATGATGTTTCTATGCATATTCAAGTAGAGCTCGTTGTAACGATTCCAACGATGCAAAAATCATCGAAAACGGAGTCCGGATGGAAAAGATATTGCAGTTTTGGTTTTGCTGTTTCTGTCAGTTTTCAGTCACTCGGAATATCCGATTCTGTACTGAACCGGAATATCCGATTCTCGCAGTTTTTCTCGAAAAAGAGGCACTGATTGGAACCGGAAAATCAGCTCGGAAATTTCACTTTTGGGCGGAATTTCCGGTCTAAATTCTGGGTGCAACAGTTCTATTTTCTGGGGGTATAAATATCCCTCCCCTTCTTCTTCCCTTGCCCAACTAAGGTAGCACGAATTTCCTCTCTCTCTTACTCCATTGTTGACCTTGGAAAGCTTGATTCCTCTCAATCCCTCCATTTATTCTTCCATATTCTTTAGGGAAAGTTGAGAGAAGATCTAGATCTACAATCCTACCAATCATTCTCTGCTCTAAGTGAGGGGAACCTAGTGGATCTAGTTCTTGGAGTTCCTTTGTGTTTTTTCTTCTTTGTTCTTCCTCTCTTCTCCCCCCATAAGCATTAGTGGCTTTTGGTGGGATTTGGGAGTGAAGGATTTGACTCCTTTGTGGTTTCCTTTGTTCTTCCTCTCTTATTCCCCCATTAACATTTGTTGTTGTGTTGGAATTTGAGAGTGAATGATTTGAGCACTTCGTGTGCTCTTGTCATTGCATTTGTATCGGTTTGAGCCCTCCACGAGGATTCGTGGTGGTGATACTTGTAAGTTTGTTACTCTTGGATCTTTGGACCCTAGATGCCTTTTGTGGCCGGCCTTTTGTGGCCAAGACCTTTTGTGGTCAAGACCTTTTGTGGTCACTTCAGAGCCCCCAATTAAGTTGTGGGTGTGTGCCTCAAGACTTGGGAGCCCCCAATCAAGTTGTGGGTGTGTGCCTCAAGAGTTGTACGAGATTCGATCTCCGCCCCAAAGGAGATCAATAGTGGAAGGTGAACTCGCAACCTTTTGTGGTTGAGTTCATCAGGAGAAGAAGGTGAGCCTTTGTGGCGTTGCGGCTAAGCTGTTGTGGTTGCGCACACCTCTCCAAACGAGACGTACACCCTTTGGGTGTAACTCGGGAATACATCCTCGTTTCCGCGTGCCTCAGTTATTTCTATACCCGAGCTCTTTACTTATGCACTTTACATTGTGATAGCCTTCGTGCTTGAAGTCATATATCTTGCTATCACCTTGTTACTTGTATTGCTTAGCATAAGTTGTTGGTGCACATAGGTGAGCCTAGTATTTATATCTAGGTTGTATGCTTGTTAAAGTAAACCTCTGGTTTTATTCCGCCTTTATCAAGCATACCGGAATTTCTGGGTCATTTTTGGACCGGATATTCCGGCTCCTCGGAAAAAGTTTTAAATCGCCTTTTCACCCCCCCCCCCCTCTAGGCGACGTCTATCCGTTCAATTGGTATCAGAGCCAGGTTATCTCATTATCAGGACTAACCGCCTAGAGATAAAGATGTCGTTTAGAGATCTAGTGCACAATCCCACTTATAGATTCGATGGCACAAATTATGATGTTTGGAAAATACGCATGCTTAATCTTTTTAGATACATGGGTTCAAATTTAGATAGTATTGTAGATATGGGTTTTTCTCCTCCAAAGGATTCACAAGAATTATCTTTAGAGGATGAGAAAAACTTTTATCTCGATACTCTAGCATCTAATGGTCCCATATGTGCTTTGAGCGATGTAGTACTTGCGTCAATCATGCCTTTTTGGAGCGCTCATGAATTATGGACAAAACTTCAAGATATATATGAGGTGTCCAACATTTCCAAGGATGATTGTCCTCCTTCCACATCCGGTCGTGATGAGCTCACGACTTCCTCCACTTCATCGACATGTGGTTTGCCAAAAGGTAATGATATGGTGAGTGGTGATAGAAATTGCAATCTTGATGGTGAATCCACTATTGACTATACTTCTCACCCATCTTAATGCAATGCTCTATATTTGGACTTAAACACCTCTAGCACTTCAAATGTCTTAAATGCTAGTGTTGATAGTCCTTGCATATCATGTAGTAGTTGCTTAACTAAATCTCATGATGATATGCTTTCCTTGTCTTGTTGCCATGATCAAAATGTTTCTATTTCCTCTAGTACTTGTTTGGCTAACAATGTAGAGGAATCCCAAAAATTGGTGGAACAAGACATGGATCTAAATGGTGCGTCAAGTGTCTCTTCATCGTCTTCATCCACTACTCACGTTTGCCTTATGGCTAAGGAGGTTAAGGTATCTCCTACCGTGCACTCCAATATATCTCATGATGATGATGATGATGATGATGATGATGATGATGATAATGATCTAATTAAGGAGAAGTTTGATATTGTCTCTCATGCTCTCTTAAATAATAAAAATGCTCATGAGAACTTCTTAGAAATCATGACTACCCTTTTTGAGCTCAAGGAGACCTTTGAGTCCATGGAGACCCGTTGTCATGAAGGGTGGGGTCTTGCTCGTGATTCCGCGGGTGAGGTCCACAATCTTGAGAATGCTCTTGAGGAAGAGCAAGAAGCTTGAGTTGCTCTCGAGGAGAGATTGGAATCTAGTGAGGAGTTAAATAATCAAGTAATTGCTAAACTCACTAAAGAACATGACCATGCTATTGCTAAATCTAATGTGCTTAGTAAAGAAAATGCTAAGTTAAATAATGAGCTTTTCATGATGTCTCCTTCCATTTCTAATATTAATGATGCTTGTGCTACTAACTCCACTTTGTGTGAAGCATCTATTTTGAAGGAGAATGTTGAGCTAAGGGCTCAACTTGAGTTGCTAACTAGTAAGTATGGGAATTTGGAAGAAACTCATGAAAAGCTTTTTAGCTCTAATGAGGATCTTCTAGCATCCCATGCTAGGCTAAAGTTAGCTCACGAGGCGGTCACTACGAAGGTAAAATCTTGTGAGACTCTTATGGACACTAGCACAACTTCTACTACTAATGCATTATTGCAATGTGCTGTTACTAGTAATTCTACATCACATACCATTGCTAAATCTTGTGATGAATTACATTCCTTGCCTTGTTGCTCTAACAATGTAGCATCTACTTCCTCTAATATTTGTGTTGAAACTAACCATGTAGAGGAACTCAAAGAGCTCAAGGCACAAGTCACTTCTTTGAAGAGAGACTTGAAGAAGTGTCATGAAGGAAAGTCCACCCTCGACAACATGTTGAGAGTGCAACAACTTCCTCATGACAAGAGTGGACTTGGATTCAACTCCAATAACAAGAACAAGTCCAATGTCAAGAAGAAGCACAAGTTCATCAAGAAGAAGGTCCAAGAACAAGTTATTGATTCGGCCAAGATTGTGTGCTTCAAGTGCAAGGTTGAAGGGCACCATGTTAGATCTTGCCCTTTGAAGAAGAAGCCTCTTAGTGAGAAGCAACAAGGGAAGCAACCTCAAGTTCAAACTCAAGCTTCCCAAGTTGAAGAACTTCCCCTTCCCAAGAAGAAAGGTAAAAGTCGACTTTGCTACAAATGTCGTGGGAAGGATCACTTTGCTTCTTCATGCACTCACGGTACCTTATCCAACCCCACTACTATTGATAATGCTCATTCTCTTCGGAAGGATAAGGTTGGCAATGTGTTTGCCAAACTTATTGGTACTCAAAGTGGTGTCAAGAAAAGAACCATTTGGGTTGCCAAGCCTATTGTGACTAACCTCTTAGGACCCAATTTGGTTGGGGACCAACAAGCTAAAACTTGATCAATAGGTGTAAGCGGAGGACATTGGAGACTTGACTACATCATGAAGAATTAAGGGATCTTCATCATGCATATTATCTCAAGTCAAGTCAAGTGGATTATATTGTCTTAGCATATATCCAATGCTCCTCCTTGCGGTAACTTGTATTTAAATCATATGTATGCATTGAAAGTTACTTGCACCCTTGCATGTGTTTGGTTTTGTACCTTACAAGTGTTAATATGTGTTGTGCACTCTACTTACTTATGTTGAGTAATCAAGCTTGTGTATGTTGGTTTGCACACCATGTATGTTTTGAGCCTCTTGCCTATTTGCTTTCATCTTAATTGGCTCTTATAAGGATATTAATGGACTATCCCATTTTGGGGGAGTGTTGTGCTTTTTGGTAACACACTATCCTAAAATGTGTATTCATGAGGACTACCACTTAGTGGTGATATATCAATGTTATCTACTCTCTTTGTGGTATGTCTTACTCATGAGAAATTCAAATTCTAATGTCCATTAATTATCTCTTGGATTTCTTTTGCCTCTTGTTAAAAAGAATGGATTATCACATTATGGGAGAGTAATAAGCTATGTGCATATTACAAGCATAGAAAATGTGAACATGTGAGGTAGTGTCACCTAGAGTTGATATTGTTGATTATCTTGTTCCTAGGTGACATGGTACTCAAACAAGTTCCATATTTGCTTAAATGAATTTTGTTCACCCATCTTTTGATATCTTGTTTGTGAGAGAGTTTCTTGGTGCTTAGTATGATCATTGAATATGAGAAGTCATCAAGAAACTCTATATAAGCATGTTTTTCAATTCTTATCTTTTGCCACATGCTTATGTTTTGTGAATATGATCTTGAAAATATTGTCTTTAACAAGTGATAATTATATTTGTGGTAAATTTATTGATCATATTCACATTGACTATTGTTCTTAAGTTGTATTTTTCTATCACCAAGTTTGTTTTGGTTTAACCATCCTTTTGTCCTCTTTTCTTAATTTGGATCCTTTTGTTGCTCTACTCATAATTTGTGTTGAACTTTCTTGAGTGAGGAAAAGCAAGGATCCCATTGTTGTGCATTTACATTCGAAGACTTAATTCTAAGTAACGCACTATTCTTTGGGAGAGCTATCCTACATTGAGTAGAACATCATCCTTTTAATTGTTATCGGGTCTTATTGATTTTATTGAACTTTGTGTTCAAAAAGATATATGGAGGGTAATGATCCCACTTGTGTGCATTTTGTATTTACATAGAAGATCTTAAAAATACACTAATCATGGCGAAGCTACTCTATACTCTTTAGAACACTATTCTTTAAAATTGGTTTGGTATCTTATTGCTCTTCTTGAACATGACTAATGTTTGAACAATGTATATGGTGAGTGATGATCTCATTTGTGTGCATTTTGTATTCATATACAAGATCATAAAGAATGAACAAATCTTGGGGGAGCAATCCTATATGTTATTGAACATTAGTTCTCTTCAATTGGTATTTGATCCCGATGACATGTCTCTTTAAAAGACAAACATTTTTCATCTTTGGTACTTTGTGCCATCATGAAAAGTGTAAAGGGATTGGTTTATTTGTTGAAACCTTACTCTTATTTGTGGAGTTGGCTATCTCATCCCATGGTTCCTAAACTACCTTTTTGGATGAGGTAAACCTTCGAGCATGCTTGTTTGATTTATTTCTTATGCTCATTGGTTTAGCCTTGACCTTGTTTTCATTTGATATCTTTTCAAATTGGTTTCTCCAATCATGTGTTGATTTGAGTCTTTGATATAATATGGACATATCTTTCTCTTGCCACACTTTTGTGTAGCTTCTTGATTTATTTGGTGTTTTGTCCAAATTGTATCTCGTTTGGTTTTTGAAAGTTTTGTGCATGCATATTTACTATTTGTATATCT
Source organism: Poa annua (assembly GCA_026929855.1). Lineage (NCBI taxonomy): Eukaryota > Viridiplantae > Streptophyta > Magnoliopsida > Poales > Poaceae > Poa > Poa annua. The sequence goes on from CM049430.1 coordinate 90,589,999, forward strand.
TATGGCATGCTTACTTTCGTTGATCCAATATATAGGATAAACTCCATCAAATCCTAAATGGCTAAGATGTGCATGAAATTCTATTTCATATCAATATGCACATATTTATGTGGAGTTTGTCCTATGTATTGTAGTTGGTCTAACTACTTTGGACCCAATTAGTTTGGGTGCCATAGTGTACTCGATTTGTTTTAGGTACATGGGAGATGCATTGTAAGCTTGTCTCGTTTTAAAGAAGATGTCTTCACCATGTGCTTCTTGGAGTCAAGCTTGGATGATTGTGAACTCTCATCTTCTACACCGTCAATGCTATCTCGGTAACAAGTATCTAACTCATGCATATACTTCTACCTCTCAACCTTGTGTAGGTTGTTCTTGGCATGAGTTTCTCTAAGTTGCATTTGATATGATTTTTGCAAAGTTTCTTTCAAATATCTTCATTGCTAATGTGAGTAAGCCGGGATGATTACACATCAAGGAGATTTATATAATCATCTTCATGATTCACCGATCCCCAATATGTTAATCTAGCAAATTCATTTCAAAGTCTCTTATGTGCAATATTGATGAATTCTCCTAAATCATTTGCCTTATGTGATATTTGTTTTGTGTCTCGAAGTATCCCAACTATCACTTATCATATGTGGGTATTTGTGATGCTTTGAGCACTTGGTGTTGGAAGTTCATCTATACCCTCTAAGAATAATTTAAGCTATGTGCTTTGCTCTTAAGCAAAAATCTTATCGGTGTATTTATGACTTCCTCTTGGATACCAAGTGCTTTACCTTGTACCTACATTGTGTGTGCATGTTTCTTTGTGGACTTAGTGTCCACTTAGAAACTTATACACATGAGGGTAGTTACATATTTAATTGGTATTCAAAATCTTTAGTGATCACCTTTTATTACTTTCTTGATTCTTTGGTGATCTCTAAAAGGCACAAGCTTTGTTTTTCTATTGGTTTCACATTGCCTCTTAATAAGCTTGTGATCCTATTTGATTTATCCTCTTGGGTGTGCTTGTTTGCGAAATACATGATATGCACTATGTGCCTCATAATTTGAAAGACTATGGTGATGCTTAGGCACATCCTTGTTTAGTCTCCTAAAATGTATTTTCATGACACACCCATCCTTTCTCGTTCGAGCAAGTCTTCATTTGTCACTTATTTCTCTTGTTGCTCAACATTTGTTTGTTGCAAGGTATACTTATTTTCTTAACTATACAATCTTGCACCTTTTTGTGTTTGAAAGCATCTAGGAGGGAGTGAGGATTCCATGTTATGCACGCCATATTGAAATACAAATCTTTTCATTGTGCATGTACCTTGGGGAGTTCCCTCTTGATTTTTAGAACACTTGGTTGATCTTATCATAATATCCTATTGTGCTCAATTGGTTTTGGATCACTTGATTGCTTGCTTCTTTGTGAATGCTTTCCCCCTTTGCAATTGGTATCCTTCCAGTGGATTTCAATTGATATCTTTGTGCAATTTTTGGATCCTCAATATATAGTTTGATCCCCTTCGTCTCTTCGTCATTGGATAAGTGCATTTGATTTCACTCATATCAAGAAAAATGCATAAATCATGAAGGAGATCTTATTATGTTACCTTTCCAAAGCCTTTCGCCCATTTCGGCAATCGTTGCCAATGGGGGAGAAGTTTTGGAGGGTTGTATGGAATTGTCTTTGTACTTTGGTATCTTCTTAAGTATTTGTCTTCCTTGCCTTTGCATTCGTTGCTTGGTTTTATACATAGTGAAAACTCCACTATCGGTAATGGTTGACAATACATGCAATGAATTCATGTTCATACACACGTGCATAAGTTATGGGGGAGTTTGCTCTATATATGTGGATGGACTAACATCACATACCTTTGTAGTATTTGATGTTAGTACAACCACTTTTGTTCGTTAAATTCCATATTATTAACCCTCTCAAAAGAGATTGTCATCAATTACCAAAATGGGGGAGATTGAAAGAGCATTTTCCCTCATGTGTGGTTTTGGTAATTGAATGACAATCTCTATGGACTAATGTTTGCATTGAGATATCCTTATAGATCTTGTCCATGGAATTGTGGAGTTCATGTGTTGGACTCTTGAAGCTTATGTGTTGAGTGAAGCTTATTGCAAGTATGTCTTGAAGGATTCAAGACATCATATTAGTGAAGAAATGTTGGAAGATACAAGATTGATCAAGATGTTGATCAACACACAAAGATACAAGATGTACCAAGAGCGATCATGTATCTCTTGGGATGGTAAACACTTGTCCGCATAGATTTGTGAACTAACCCATGATATATGTGTGTGTGGTATCTTTATATGAGGTTAGGTATCTTCCCATGGGCTTGCATCAAATGAAGATTTCATATAGCTCTTCGAGGATGACGTCATGTGGTGATCGTTATCAAGGTGAGATGTGCAAGACCAAGAGAAGCTTCTTGAAGAGATCCTATGCTTGGTGCTTGCAATGGATACATGAAGATGGAGCTAAGCGAGACTCTCCCATTGTGAGCATGGAGAAGTATTTGGAGAAGTCTTCATCAAGCATGTGCTTGGACGCGCAATCAAGAAACATGATCCACTTGAAGAGATCAAGATAGTTATCATCCAACTCAAGTGGAATGCTCAAGGCAAAGGTATGATCTTGATAGGGCTATAGGATAGATAGTGAAGGGGTTACGGTGCAGAAAACAATAATTTTTCTAGCGAGCGAAACCCTAACTAGTCAGGATCTATCTATCTAGTACATGCGATAACGGTGGCGGAACGGGTTACATTACCTCCATGTAGACCGATAGCGGGGATTACGCTCCCGCACAAGCGTTGACGATGAAGTCGTACGTAGCCGACCTCGAGGTCGCGGAGAACGTGCCGCGATGTCGGAGTCGATGACGCCAGGGTGTCGACGATGATCTGCGTCGACGGGCGTCGGGCGGAAGAAGGCAGAGCGCCAGCACCGGGGCTGGTGCGCCGGCAGCAGAAGGGGGGGAGGCGCGGCGGCTGCAGAGGGCGAGACGACGTCGCCCAAGCTCCTCAATAGAGTAGCCTCCGAGCACTCGCAAACATACGGAGCCTAGCGACAACTCCCGGCCATTCAGATCCAGCTGAAATTGCAGGAGTAGATCTTATCTGGAATCCCGCAGAGCAACGGCGCTCTGCGGTATGGCTTAGGTGGAGAGAGACCCCCTTCCTCAGCTCGGCGCGGCTCCGACTTGGGAACCACGAGATCGAGAGAGAAATCGGGAATTAATTGGATTTTCCTATGAATTAAATCAATTAATATGCCTTGGTATATAAAGGGGGAAGGGGGTGTGCAAACCCCTTGGCTCCCCCATGTGGGACTAAAGGATGAGGGGGGTGGTGCACCCCCACCATGGGCCGGCCGAACCCCCCATGGGGCCCACCCCCCTTGTGGGGTGCGGCTCCCCCCTCTTGGGCCCTCTCAGGGCCCATTTAGGTGGGAGCTTCCTTTTTCCTTTATTTAATTCATAATTAATATATTTATATATAATTCAATATCCCATGACTCCGAAACTATTTCGGAACCACCCGAACAACTTTCGGACATTCCCGGAACCATTCCATACCTCCCCGGAACTCCTTCCGGACCACCGGAACTCTTTCCGGATCATTTCTCTCTCTCCAATAAAAACCTATAAAATTCCAGAACCTATCTCCTAGCGTCGCTAAGACCTTAAGTTTGTTACGCTACGGTTCGGGAACACTCCAGACATGGTCGAGACACTCCGCTCACCAATGATCGTCAGGGATACCTGGAAATATATGACGACCCCTGTGCATTCCACGAATATCGTCGTTGAACCATAAATATGATATTCATTCCCTTTGTCTCTGCGATACTACCTTGTCCGAGATATGATCGTAGACACACCGATGTCTTTGCTGTATCTCGTTACCGACGAAGGTTATTAACTCGTCTGTGATATTACATCTCCATGACCTAGTCATAAGCTGCGCAGCTATATAGATGCAATATCACCGAGTGGGCCCAGAGTATCTTTCCATTACAAGAATGAACAAATCCCGCTCTTGATCCTTACGTCTCGATGCTCTTTCGGAATACCCAAGATGGACACCGTTATTGTCATGCTATATAAGACACAACGTTTGATGCTCTCAAAGCACTCCTACGAAGCAACAATAAGTACGGTCTCACGGTCTAAGGAATAAGCTATCATACTCTTATCTATTGCAAATGACAAACATCGTAATACGATCTTATTGCAATACTTTGCGTATGTCCATCACCTTATTCTACTAACAAGATGACCCCATTGTCAACCGACGTCATTGTCCTTGATCGGGAATCTCGATCAACTGTTGCCCAATGGACTAGCTCATATAGAGGCTTGCTAGGGACCTGGTTGTCTATGTATCACACGTGTATTAATAATTCCGATTAATACAGTTATAGCATAATACACAAACCTATTATAAACTTATGAGATAATGCAATAAATACTACTTATTTATTTTGCCTCTAGGGCATATCTCCTTCAGTCTCCCACTTGCACTAGAGTACAAATAAACTAGCTGCATTTTACTTTTATCAGAATCCCTTATCAAATAAGAATCATTTGATAATGCTTGCTCGTGGAAAAGTGTTACTGCACAATCCATGATTGTGCATGCTTTTGCGATTCACTGGCATCAACTTGTTTGATATCATCATGTTGTTTAACAACATATATGCAAATACCGTAACTAAGTGAGACTTCTGCTTCCCAGCGCTAACTCTGATTATACTAACCAGATAACTGCCCTGAAAAACACACTCAGTCATGCAGAGCCCCTTGTAACAATTACAAACTCGCGATATCTACATACTTTCACATCAATGTAGAAAACTTGACATTCAAATGTCAATCCCTTAACTAACGCACATCTACTTCCAGTAAATTCCAAATTTACTTTCATAACTGGTCTTATTCCAAGAACATCGGTTATATTTCATCGAGCAGATAATATGGTTTCTGTATGATGTCTAATATATACATAATAGACCCATATGTCATACAACCATTACTTTAATGCATCATTACTTTTAATGATCAATTGGATTCCAAAGGACCATCCTTTTGCTTCTATTCTGACTCCTCAGATATAATCCAACACAACTCGACTAACTATTTAAAATAGTTTCACAACTTCATCTTATTCTATTGGTATAGTTTCACAATGTGTTAACTACACAAAATGAATTCGACTCCCACTCAAATTATGTCTCCACATATTTGACAACACACGCTCCCACTCAAAAACGTGTTATCCACATATTTGAGTTCCTGAGCTCCCACTCAAAAATATGTTCCATACATATTCCACCTGAGTAAACTAACTACGACTCCCACTTAATTCGACATTTAGGTCAAACCAAAATCATTGATCTATCATCAATTCGAATTTAATACAAACCAATGTATTACATTAATACAAATCCCTCAGACTTCAAGCATGTCTACATAAATGTAGTCAACAAATTTGATCTTGTCTAAGACACATTTCTTGACAAGACATGCTCCCGCGTCTTTCTTATAGTCACATTTCCATATAACACTTTATATGACGATTAAACAATCTTATTCCTCTAATAAGAATTGCAGCAACAATTACTCTCTTAATCCTTTTAAACGTAACTTGGATTTCCAGGCTGAAGAGCCTTTGTTCGTATTCCGATACTTTCTCAACTTTCTTTGTATTCATAAAGTGCACCTTGATCTGTCAACAAGATCCGAAATACTTAATACAGTGTTGTGACCTGACAGCAATATTAAATATAATAGCATTTTATTTAGAAGTTTCTTTTATGAAAATATTATGATCTTTATGAAGAGGATTGCAAGCAGAAAACAATTTTCTAGTCTCCCTCACTCTTAATCACTAAACTTTCATTAGCAGACATATACTCTTTGGAACATCTTCCAACATAAGTCTGACACTTTATTCCAAACTTCTAATTTCAATCCATAAACCATAATTCGAAAAGTCATCTTTTCTCGGAATTACATAGACAACAAACTGAACTTTGTTTCTATTTGGTTTTGGAATACACTCTCATCCAATGCGAGCAATCTACAAAGAACCACTCATGTATATTCCGAATTATCGCATAATCATATACATGTCGACACTACTGTCGATCCTACGAATTCTCGTTGAGAAAAATATCTATTTTCTAAAGTGGACATCGACTATAATGTTTCGAACGTATTAGGAGATTCTAAGATGATTCTGACAGACCACACTTTATTTAAAATAGAGCATAATTATAATTCCCCACATATCACCATATATGACATTATAATATTGTGAAACGAATTCCACAAGTCTTTTGTGTTGAAACCATAATTCAAAAATATTATCCTTTGATCGAATCTTGTGAATACAATATTCACTAATCTTTCTTCTGAAAACCCCCATTTGATCTATTATCAAATTAATTTCAGACTCCATACTTTATCGGGCAAATACTCCTGTTTACCAAAATCATGGAAAAATTCGGATCATGCAATAACACCATTGATTAATCATTAAAAATGACTCTCAATCAATTTCCTCTAGTATTGCAACTTCAATACTGCATTTCAAACTTTAATCAATTTTGGCACTCGAAATACTTAAATGGACCAAAAATATCCATTACTTCTTTCATTGCCTTTATGACTAAATTCGATGGTGTTCGTTCTTTGGACACATAATTTTATCATTCCTGCTATCATAAATGTATATCATACGCATAATGTAATTGAGATGTGATGCAAATTACTCATAACATGAAACAACTGCTTTGTTTCATAACATAAAACAACTGATGTGTTCTATATGAATAATTATGTCTTGTAACATTCAAGACACCAAACTAGATCACATTCTCACTATTACAAAATGTCTTATCAAAAACTATTGATGATAACTAATATGATATCTCGAGGGCGTGAGCACTACTGGCCATGAACTTGCCATCACTTGTGCACTGTCACGTCACCCTTCGCAACATACTTGTGATAATCAGGGACTGTTTCACAAACAGAACAATTATCAAACACTTTTCATCAAGTATGAGAAGAATACATTTATATCTTCGTATATCAAATATACCCATAGCGTCGAAGAACTCTTCTTCGATGAATCAACTTTTAGAGATTTGAACTTGTTCACGAACGTGAAGAAGCTCACCGTGTCTCTATAGCATATTTATGCACATGCTATTCACAACTAGGAGGTAAAGCACAATCTCTATTGCACTGGAGTTCGCTATCCAGAAATCGTAGATATTCGTAAGCCTGAAGTAGATGTCACACAACTTCTTCAACTGAGTCTCCAGACAGGAATGCTCCCCATGTGAATGGTCCGGAACTGTCTAAGCTGTCTGAACTGCTCAAGACTCAATTCATCTTTGAAGTGACCTCTGATCGCATCAATCACGACATATGGCTCCATGTGTTGAAACAACTTTCAACTCAGGTGCAAGGCATACGCTCATGACGATCGTCACTTCCATGAAAATATCATGATGCTTACGGAACTCATCATCTTGCTCCTTGCTATCAGAATCATCTGGTCTAACTCCTAACTAATGTTCTAGCACATATAGGATGTTTGTTGTGTTTGGAGAATGTTTCTAAAACCAATGTACCAGCTGATGAAGTTGGACCCGTCGGCTTCTAAGGTAGAATCCGAGCTCTTGAGGAAGCAACCGAAGTGTAGTTCCGTAGTCTCCAGATGTGATCGCAAAAGAGGTAAGATAAGTTTATAATACATAGGTGAGTTTTAGTTCTATAATCTCATTATCAAAAACACACCACACCAAGATTATTATCCCTAAAAATAATAATGGCGATGACACGACCCTCATCCACCACACTACCCCCGATCATCACGGCCGGCAGCACAGCTTCAAAGGTGGACATAACATGTCGATCACAACAACTCTGTGACTCGTGCTCGATCTTTCGATCTTCCCGTGTTCCGAGGCCATACCTCTGAGTATGCTAGGCTCGCCAATCAAAACTCGAAGACCCTGCACGTGCAACATGGCTTACACCCACTGTATGCGAACGACGAGATGTGTGACACCCGATCATCACGGCCTGCCTCATAACGTAGAACTTTCTTGGTGGTGCGCAACGAGGGAGAACACGATTTTGGTATTTTTTAGGGATCATCCTATTTACGACGCTACCGTTGTATATCTAGCATATAAGCAATCAATAGGATGCACACACAACAGCACACAATAATGATGTAATGAAGTGCGATGTGACATGGTCGATGCGCCTGGACCTTCATGGCGCCATGTGCCTGGCCCCCGGCGCCCCGGCATGGCTCCGAGTCTACAGAGCCCTCCATTGCCTTCGACAGTACGAGTAATATCAAAACTTACCGTAACCATGTCACATAAAATAACGCCTCTGCAAAACAAAGTTAGACGCCTCTAGCTTTATTTAGTTTTGCAAGTTTTACGTGGCATATAGGCTTATTCGTAAGAGAATCGCTTCCCTACCTACGAACTTTGTACCACAACGTTGATCGTATAATTGCATGTTTAAGCATCCCTTTCGGGCCCTCCATTGAAAATGCTTTGCCGACTAGAGAGAGAGAAACAGACACCCGCCAGCCACAGATACGGTGCAAGCCGTATGTCAGTAGTGGAACCAGTCTCGCGTAAGCGTACGCGTAAAGTCGGTCCGGGCCGCTTCATCAACTCAATACCGAAGGCATCGTAAGTGCACGCTAGAGGGTAGCAAATATAAGAAAGACGTCCTCATTCAACATGAGTTCTAACCGTACCAGCAGTACTACGCATAGATCGGCTCTGATACCACTGAAGGGGTTACGGTGCAGAAAACAATAATTTTTCTAGCGAGCGAAACCCTAACTAGCCAGGATCTATCTATCTAGTCATTGCGATAACGGTGGCGGAACGGGTTACATTACCTCCATGTAGACCGATAGCGGGGATTACGCTCCCGCACAAGCGTTGACGATGAAGTCGTACGTAGCCGACCTCGAGGTCGCGGAGAACGTGCCGCGATGTCGGAGTCGATGACGCCGGGGTGTCGACGATGATCTGTGTCGACGGGCGTCGGGCGGAAGAAGGCAGAGCGCCAGCACCGGGGCTGGTGCGTCGGCAGCAGAAGGGGGGGGGAGGCGCGGCGGCTGCAGGGGGCGAGACGACGTCGCCCAAGCTCCTCAATAGAGTAGCCTCCGAGCACTCGCAAACATACGGAGCCTAGCGACAACTTCCGGTCATTCAGATCCAGCTGAAATCGCAGGAGTAGATCTTATCTGGAATCCCGCAGAGCAACGACGCTCTGCGGTATGGCTTAGGTGGAGAAAGACCCCCTTCCTCAGCTCGGCGCGGCTCCGACTTGGGAACCACGAGATCGAGAGAGAAATCGGGAATTAATTGGATTTTCCTATGAATTAAATCAATTAATATGCCTTGGTATATAAAAGGGGAAGGGGGTGTGCAAACCCCTTGGCTCCCCCATGTGGGACTAAAGGATGAGGGGGGTGGTGCGCCCCCACCATGGGCCGGCCCAACCCCCCATGGGGCCCACCCCCCTTGTGGGGTGCGGCTCCCCCCTCTTGGGCCCTCTCAGGGCCCATTTAGGTGGGAGCCCCCTTTTTCCTTTATTTAATTAATATTAAATTAATATAAAAATCCCATTAATTCATAATTAATATATTTATATATAATTCAATATACCATGACTCCGAAACTATTTCGGAACCACCCGAACAACTTTCGGACATTCCCGGAACCATTCCATACCTCCCCGGAACTCCTTCCGGATCATTTCTCTCTCTCCAATAAAAACCTATAAAATTCCAGAACCTATCTCCTAGCGTCGCTAAGACCTTAAGTTTGTTACGCTACGGTTCGGGAACACTCCAGGCATGGTCGAGACACTCCGCTCACCAATGATCGTCAGGGATACCTGGAAATATATGACGACCCCTGTGCATTCCACGAATATCGTCGTTGAACCATAAATATGATATTCATTCCCTTTGTCTCTGCGATACTACCTTGTCCGAGATATGATCGTAGACACACCGATGTCTTTGCTGTATCTCGTTACCGAGGAAGGTTATTAACTCGTCTGTGATATTACATCTCCATGACCTAGTCATAAGCTGCGCAGCTATATAGATGCAATATCACCGAGTGGGCCCAGAGTATCTTTCCATTACAAGAATGAACAAATCCCGCTCTTGATCCTTACGTCTCGATGCTCTTTCGGAATACCCAAGATGGACACCGTTATTGTCATGCTATATAAGACACAACGTTTGATGCTCTCAAAGCACTCCTACGAAGCAACAATAAGTACGGTCTCACGGTCTAAGGAATAAGCTATCATACTCTTATCTATTGCAAATGACAAACATCGTAATACGATCTTATTGCAATACTTTGCGTATGTCCGTCACCTTATTCTACTAACAAGATGACCCCATTGTCAACCGACGTCATTGTCCTTGATCGGGAATCTCGATCAACTGTTGCCCAATGGACTAGCTCATATAGAGGCTTGCTAGGGACCTGGTTGTCTATGTATCACACGTGTATTAATAATTCCGATTAATACAGTTATAGCATAATACACAAACCTATTATAAACTTATGAGATAATGCAATAAATACTACTTATTTATTTTGCCTCTAGGGCATATCTCCTTCAGATAGACGTACTATCAAGAGGGGCTCTCAAGTTAGTAACTTGATCGCATCGTTGTAGCGAGCTCAAACCTTTGCATACTTGGCATATCATATTTCTTGGTTTTTATTTGGCTTTTATGGTGGTGAGGAACTAGAGCTTGGTTCATCTCCATGTCAAGCTCTTGTCATCGGAAACGGTCTTACTTTGGAAAACTTGTTGGCTTTCATCCATGTGAGGATTTAGAGCTTGGTTTAGCTCCATACTAAGCTCTAGTTCATCAAAACGGATTTCGTATGAATATCCTGTTACGTTTTTGATATTGGAGGTTTTACCGGTTTACATGTTTTAGGAAAGTTAAATCTGTCCCCATTTGGTTTTATCCTCACATCATGTACTATGATGTTTCTATGCATATTCAAGTAGAGCTCGTTGTAACGATTCCAACGAGCCAAAAATCATCGAAAATGGAGTCCGGATGAAAAAGATATTGCAGTTTTGGTTTTACTGTTTCTTTGACTTTTCAGTCACTCGGAATATCCGATTCTGGACTGAACCAGCATATCCGATTCTCGCAGTTTTTCTCGAAAAAGAGGCACTGATTGGAACCGGATAATCAGCTAGGAAATTTCACTTTTGCGCGGAATTTCGGTCTAAATTCTGGGCGCAACAGTTCTATTTTCGGGGGGTATAAATACCCCTCCCCTTCTTCTTCCCTTGCCCAACTAAGGTAGCACGAATTTCCTCTCTCTCTTACTCCATCGTTGACCTTGGAAAACTTGATTCCTCTCAATCCCTCCATTGATTCTTCCATATTCTTTAGGGAAAGTTGAGAGGAGATCTAGATCTACAATCCTACCAATCATTCTCTGCTCTAAGTGAGGGGAACCTAGTGGATCTAGTTCTTCGAGTTCCTTTGTGGTTCTTCTTCTTTGTTCTTCCTCTCTTCTCCCCCCATAAGCATTAGTTGCTTTTGGTGGGATTTGGGAGTGAAGGATTTGACTCCTTTGTGGTTTCCTTTGTTCTTCCTCTCTTATTCCCCATTAACATTTGTTGTTGTGTTGAATTTGAGAGTGAAGGATTTGAGCACTTCGTGTGCTCTTGCCATTGCATTTGTATAGGTTTGAGCTCTCCACGAGGATTCGTGGTGGTGATACTTGTGAGTTTGTTACTCTTGGGTCTTTGGACCCTAGACGCCTTTTATGGCCGGCCTTTTGTGGCCAAGACCTTTTGTTGTCACTTGAGAGCCCCCAATTAAGTTGTGGGTGTGTGCCTCAAGACTTGGGAGCCCCCAATCAAGTTGTCGGTGTGTGCCTCAAGAGTTGTACGAGATTCGATCTCCGCCCCAAAGGAGATCAATAGTGGAAGGTGAACTCGCAACCTTTTGTGGTTGAGTTCATCAGGAGAAGAAGGTGAGCCTTTGTGGCGTTGCGGCTAACCTGTTGTGGTTGCGCACACCTCTCCAAACGAGACGTACACCCTTTGGGTGGAACTCGCAAATACATCCTCGTCTCCGCGTGCCTCAGTTATTTCTATACCCGAGCTCTTTACTTATGCATTTTACATTGTGATAGCCTTCGTGCTTGAAGTCATATATCTTGATATCACCTTGTTACTTGTATTGCTTAGCATAAGTTGTTGGTGCACATAGGTGAGCCTAGTATTTATATCTAGGTTGTATGCTTGTTAAAGTAAACCTCTAGTTTTATTCCGCCTTTATCAAGCATACCGGAATTTCCGGGTCATTCTTGGACCGGATATTCTCCTCGGAAAAAGTTTTAAATCGTCTTTTCAACCCCCCCCCTCTAGGTGACGTCTATCCGTTCAGCCGCCGCCGCCTGCGGGTTCCCCGCTCTCGCGCGCCGGTGGCAAGCTCGGCGCCGCCGTGGCCCCGAGCGTTAGATCCCACCGCTGGTGACGTTAGCGTGACGTCACCGCGGGCCCGACCTGTCAGCCCCTTCTCTGTTTTCCCAGACAAAAAAATTGATTTTGTTAAATTAATATATTTAAATATAAGCAGCAGGAAAAAAAGAAAAAAATATCAAACTGACCAGAATAAAAAGACCTAATTACTCATGGAAAAATTCAAGGTATTTGCAAATTTGAAAAGGTGTACATTTAAAAAAAATTAAACCCATTTCTTCTAATTACTTAAAAAAATATCTACCACAAAAAAAAAATCCCAAAATGACCACAAGCAGAAATACCTCATTACTTGTGGCACAATGTACCACATTTGCGAGTTTCAATTTAGTGTAAATTTAGACAACAAACAACAAAAGGTTAATTATTAAAAACTAATATCTTTAAAAATGACCATCATGTAAATATGAAAAAAATATATCAAGATGATCAAAAAAAAGAAAAAAACTTATTGCACACTTCAACACCATTTTAAAGTTTGATTTTAGTGTAAATTTAGACAACATCAACAAAAGGTTAACTAAGTTAAATTAGTAACCTAAAATATATCCATCGGAAAATATGACAAAATTATCAAAATGATTACAAAAATAACCTAATTTCTTATGGCAAGCGTTTGAGCAAGTGTTTACATAAGTTCTAGAATCTACTCATTTTTTATTAAATAGAAAATTAATTCAAATATGAAAAACACTCCAACTTAAACAAATAAACAAACAATTTCCAAATGCAAACTCCTTTGAATTTTACTCATTTCTGAACCTACATCCTTTCAAAATTTACACACCACCTAATTTAGTTTTTTAAATACACGGGCGTGGCACGGCTGCGCCAACTCCACTAGTTTTACAAATGAACCCCACATGGTTTGGTCTCTCCATCTGAGCTCGTCAAGGGTGGTAACACTGCAGGGAAATTCATAGACGGAGGATGACTGTGGACGAGCATTATTTCACAAGTTTATTGTAACACAAGTTTGAAAAAAATAAAGCTAGCCATGATGCATTCTCAATAACTTGGATCCGTTTAGTCTTCATAGTTTGTACAATATCATTTTTTAAGGTGTATATTTCTTTTTAAAAAGTCAAACATTGTTCACTTTGTAGAAATATATTGACAATTGTTACACTATGACGATAAATTATAAAATATATGTCATTGTCTATTTAATAATACAGAGTTGACACTGTAAAATCTACTACTATTTTCATCTATAAATTTGGTCTTATATTGTTTATTTTTTAATCAAAATTTGTATGCCTCATATGTTTGTGGCGAATTAAAATAATCTCGAAAAAATAGTAAAGCATAGTGTAATTTTTTATGATAAAAATAGAATATGTGGTTCTCGGTGCATGAAAACAAAATCAGTGCTCTCCCAAGTACATGCGTATTTTTTGAATCCCATGCTACGCATCTAATTTTCTAGCACAGTAGCATAAATATCACAAAGTTGCATGTATGTACTCCCTTTGTTTTAGATGTTTTAGCCTTTTCTCTACATTCATATGTACATGTCCATCCTTATTTTTTCTGAATCTCAACATTTGTAGAACACTTCTAAACATTTCTTTTTTGAATTTGTGTAAACAGAGGGAGTACGTCGAAGCGACGTCATCCACGGTCACGGCTCCGATGCCCTGTTCTGGAGCCGACGTGTACGTTTCACGTTCACAAGAACCGCATGCTGCGCAGCCGATTAGCCTACTTCCACGCCCGCAATCCCGCATTCCCGCACACCAACCCGAACAGATCAATCAATCAATCACGGAAGCAGCAGACGGCAGTCCAATCCACATCCCCAGCAGCGAGCGAGCGAGCAGATGGCGACGGTGGCAATGGCGGCGCGGGCGTACGAGGCGGCGGCGCGGTCCGCGCTGGCGGCGCTGGAGCGCAACCTCCTGCCGGACGCGGTCACCCGGCGGCTGACGCGCCTCCTGCTCGCGCAGCGCCTCCGCCTCGGCTACCTCCCCTCCGCGCCGCTCCAGCTGCGAGACCTCCTCCTCTTCGCCCACTGTACGTAACGCCGCACGCCCCAAATGCAGCGTCTTTTTCGCCGGTTACGTTTGCCGCGCAGTTCTAGGATGAGTTCTCGGGGGTGGTTACCGCACACGTCGGAATTGTGGGTCGAAAATGGTTGGATTTGGCGTAGATTTTTGGTAGCACGTGAAGATGCAGCATCGTGGGTGTTCGTCGGTTTTGGTTGCGGGTGATTGCATTCCGTCTGTCGCTGTGTTGTTTCCAGAGTCCAAACCTGCAGAGTTTACAGTGGTGATGAACTGTCCAACTAACACTAATACTTGTCTGAAGAAAAAAAATCGAAAATTTAAATTCTTTTGGCCAGTTATTGTGATGTGTGACCTACAGTTTTTTTAGATGTCCGAGTTCTTTTTCTCCCTAGCTAATCTTTCGTCGTTTACGTTTGCCGCACAGTTCTGGGATGAGTTATCGGGGGTGGTCAAGTTGTTACCGTTCAATTGGGAATTGTGTGCAGAAAATGGTTGGATTTGGGGTAAATTTTTAGTAACACGTGAAAATGCAGCATAGTGGGTGTTCGTCAGCTTTGCTCGCTGAGTGGTTCCATTTCGTGTGTTTTCTCCAGAGTACAGACAGTGTAGTGATGAACTGTCCAACAACACTAAGTATGGCATCTTGGGTATTGGCATTGCGATCCAATGTAGTTATGCACTTCCATTTAAGATAGGAATATAGGACAACACATGTTAATACTTCTCTAAAGAATAATCGAATTCAACTTCTTTTGGCCAGTTATTGTGATGTGTGACTTACCGTTGTTTATGACAGGCCGAGATCTTCGAGAACGTTTAGTTCTGCTATTTGTTAATTGTGCATCTGATTCCTCTGTTATTACTTGTCATTGTGTTGATTGTGTAGAGTATGATTTGTGATGCAGCTCTTGAAGACATGCCCATTGCAATCGAAACGGACAAAGCTAAGACCCAACACTACGAGTTGCCGACCACATTCTTCAAGCTAGTGCTCGGGAAAAACCTCAAATACAGGTTTGAATGGATAACTTTTAGTACAAAAAAAAAGGTGCTAGGTGAAATTATATAATCTTTTAATCTCATACACGAGTAAAAGCTGAAAACTACTCAGGTGTTCTACATATACGAGTATCTTTTTCGCCACGATGTTTGCAACAAAAATGTTTCATCACGAAACTTTGCATGTATGTAGAACACCTGGATATTTTATGTCGCCATGATTTTTTCAGATTCTTTTGAAAGTATAGTGTGTAATTTTTTGTTAGTGTAACACGCGCCTTTTGCTCCATTCATTGATTTACATACATCCATCACAAATTTCCAGTTCATGTTACTTCCCTGATGAATCAAGCACCCTAGAAGATGCTGAGCTTGCAATGATGGAGTTGTATTGTGAGAGGGCGCAACTGCAGGATGGCCAAAGCGTTCTCGATGTTGGATGTGGATGGGGATCCCTTTCTATATATATAGCAAAGAAATATAGCAACTGCAGTGTTACAGGGATATGCAACTCAACAACACAAAAGGCTTTTATAGAAGAGCGGTGTAGGTAAGTGCACCGGTATTAGTGCTAAGAGGGCCTGATGAGTGTATTCTTCTGCCATGTAGTGTTTTTTTTTGTTTAACATCATCATTTTTGAATTTGCATCATAATGTATTGATGACAGCTCAATTTGATATCTTTTCATCAAGTTCTTTTTTGATTATTCTAGTTTTGTCAATTTTATGTTCCACCTGAGTTGTTTAAGGATATGATCAACACATGCCGTCCTCAATGTGCCTTCTTTATTTCTTTCATATACGCTTGGCTACAATATTAATAATCATCGGTCAATAGAAATTATCTTTAACATGCATTTTGCTAGACATTCTGACAGATTTGTAGATTTGCTAGTACCATTTGGCCTCATGTTTTTTATTATCCTGCACTAAATACACTTATGTATGCCACTTCTTTTCTGTTGCAGGGAAAATGAGCTCTCCAATGTTGAGATAATTGTAGCAGATATCAGCAAGTTTGAGATGGAGCGTTCTTTTGACAGGATCATATCCATTGAGATGTTTGAGGTATAACTCAACTTGGAATTTTCTGTGGTTTTGATACCATTTGTTATTTCATAAGATATAGGAGTGATTGTAATGGATGTGTTGCGCAGCACATGAAAAACTACAAGGCACTTCTTAAGAAGATATCCAGATGGATGAAAGAGGATGCCTTATTATTTGTTCACTACTTCTGCCACAAGACATTTGCGTATCACTTTGAGGTAATTCAGTAAGCCTGTATTTTCTCAGGTCATTTGGTCTTGGCTTTCATCTGAAATAGCTTTCCTACGATATGGATCATGGTGCTACCTCTCATATACGTTGCTCTATTTATATTCGCTGACGTACAAGCTATGTGACGTTTAGTTCTCCGCGATCTCATTCCTACTGAAAATGATGGATGTTCCTTGGTGTAAAATTATTTATTACTCTTTGTTCACTGCTGCCAGAGTGAAATAAGTTTTCCTTGTGTTTTGAAGCAGATTCATTAAGTATTGTTCTCGATGTTGTACTGTAGTTCTCATGTGAGTCGGGACATCACTTTTTTAACAGGACAAGAATGATGATGATTGGATCACAAGGTATTTCTTCACAGGAGGAACAATGCCATCAGCAAATCTCCTTCTCTACTTTCAGGTTCGTATCTATTGAATCATTCCTCCCGAAATAGGTCATTCAAGTAGCCAAATATGTATATTGGTTGGCTGGCCATTGATCAAATATTAATGTTCATATTTACTGACTATTCTGCAGGAAGATGTATCTGTGGTCAATCATTGGCTTGTCAGTGGCACACATTATGCTAGAACTAGGTATGTCTTTCCCAAGTTTCAAAGTATCCCATCCCTGTTACTCAATGTGTTTTGACATGAGTTTGCATGAGCTTAATTGATTAGATAGGAAATGCAAAATACTTTTCAGAGTTTGATACTAGAACAAAAAATGATATGCAACGAACTGTATATTAATTGTTGGTGAATTTCTTGGTTTACATTTTGCTACTGGTACACAGCAAAATGTTCATGAACAGATAGAGTTAATACGATGCTAGGACACAATAATAATACTAACTTTACATGCAATGTCTACCTGCAGTGAGGAGTGGCTGAAACTTATGGATAAGAACATTACTACCATAAGGCCAATCTTTGAGAAAACTTACGGGAAGGAATCAGCTACCAAATGGATAGCTTATTGGCGGACATTCTTCATCTCAGTCGCTGAACTTTTCGGATATAACAATGGTGATGAATGGATGGTTGCACATCACTTGTTCCGAAAGAAGTAGAAGCTGCCTCTAGGCATTTCTGGAGCAAAGTATAATTATATGTTGAGAAGCATCCGTCGCACATGTTGTAACCTAGTAATGGTTTTTTTTTCCTCGGTACCTCGTCAAGTGTTTCACTTTCACCTACCTAGTAAGACTACCTCAGTAGTCTCGCATTTCAGCATTTTGAGTCGGTAGTACCTGTTAAAAAATATTTGCATGTCTAGATGATTTATGAAGGGTCTACGGTTTCCAATCACGAGAAAGAACATGTCTGTATCCTGAAAGATGTATGTAACTGGGAACTCAGATATAGTAAATCATTATGGATCTCAGCTTGTACCAGCACCAACATGTGAGTACGCCTGAAAGGGCAAGAGTTTCTTGGGACTTTTTTTTTTAATTTTCCACATATAGTAAACCAACAAAGAGTACATGATTACATCGATTATAAAACCAAAACTAAAATAGACTAGCAAATTTATGAGATTTTCAAGCCCTTTCTTCATCCATGACACAATATTGTACTTTTCTGAAGGTAGCTATAGAACAACGTCAAAACCACCAAACCACACACCTGTGATTACCACGGAAGGTTCTCCATTTTTAATTTTGAGCCACAATGCCAAGTCTTTGTGCACGTACGCAACCATTAAATTAATCAAACAATATCGGCAAGAGCACCACCAATGATATTCCAGGGACAAATATTAATCTTCCAAAGCCACCATTGACGTCGAGAAGGAGATCTCGCCGACAACCGAAGCGTGAAAGATCACTTATTGCAAACGATGCCATCTACATTGATAAAAAAGACAACAACCAAAACCAAACTCTAACATTAAGCACCCTTGTATAGCGCCCTGCGCACGTCCGAGGTCCCCACCCCTCCTAGTGCCAGAGCGGCACCTAAATGGGGTGAGGACCCGTCAATTCTTGGATGAAGGCGACGATGAAGTTGCAGAAGATGCCGGCTGCGACGACTAGGGTTGAAACCCTAGCCGCCGCCTTTCTGTTTCCGTGAAGCAACAGGCAACAGACTTAGACTTTTCACCCGACACTCAACTAGGGTCACTTGGATCAGGTGATTCTGAAGGATAATTGAACCTTGTTTACACCCGACACTCAACTAGGGTCGGCTTTATTAATTTAAAGCAGGGGCACGCAGTGCCTTCCGTCTAAAAACACACACACACACACACACACACACACATAGCATCATTAGTAGAACTTCCAGAAGAAAAAGGAAATCATGTCACACACTTCAACTTGGGTGCATCGGATTCAGTAGTTATTTCAAGTCTCTTTTGTAGCAGAAGGCCATTTAGGCTGTAGCTGCTTCGAATGTAAGCCGGAAAAATGAATCAGCTAGTGAACTAAGTCTTCCTTCTATTATATATAGATATACATCTATCTCCTCTTTTTTTACAGTGGAACCAAAAATAATAATTAAAACTATGATTATATACAACCACAAACACAGCAATCATCTGGACGACTGCTTCCATTGCTGTATCGCCTCATGCAAAGAATTACTACGAATTACAGACGAATTAGGAAGCCTGCGCTTCGTAATTGGGGAAGTCTTGTGTTTCTTGAGCCAAGCTACGATTGCCCTGTGCTCATAGGTATGCCCATCAGCAGCAACATAAGGATCGTCCATTACCTCCTGCGTTGAAATAGTTTGTAAGCTAGAGTAATAGTTGAACTGATGCTGAAATCCTCGCGAAATTTACCTGCAGTATGGGACAGATGAAGTGGCTTGGCACAATTATATTTGGACTTCTTAACTTCGGAGAAGTGGTAACCCGGCTTAGGATATTTTCGAGCTCCGGAAGCACCTCCGAATCGAGATCAGGCCTGTCCCTACATTTTAATGCCGTACAATGCAGCCCTAGTTTTGCCAGCATTTCTGCCTCAGCTGTTGGCCAATCATTTTGAGACTTGTCAAGTATATCAGCAATTGTGCCTTTTTTGATTGCCTCTTCTGCACTAAGTATTAGCCCATGCGGTTGCTTTCCAGTTAGTAGTTGAAGAATAATAACCCCCAGAGCAAAAAGATCTGATTTTGGACGAACTGTCCCAGTTAATTGGTACTCAGGGTCCATGTAATACAGTGTGCCAGCAATGACGGTGTCTCTGTATTCTGTCAAACCATCTGGTACAAGATTCGATATGAGCTTCGACAAACCTACATCGCCTATTTTGCTTACATAATTCTTGTCCAGCAAGATATTTCCAGGCTTTAGATCACGGTGCACAATGGGCTCCGGTTTAGTTCCATGCAAGAAAGCAAGCCCGCGAGCTACTTCAAAAACTATTTGGAAGCGAAGAAACCAATGCAGTGGTTCACAGCCTTTGTTGTTACTAAGTTGATCTTCTAGACTTCCATTCTCCATGTACTCATATACAAGGCATCCAATTTCAGGACAAAAACCAAGCAACAAAACCAAGTTGGGATGGTGAAGCTGACTTAGAATCTCAACCTGCATGATAATAAAAAAAAACAAAGCCTCTAATAAATTCCTCGGTCATGATATGAAATGTAAATTGTATTATGTTTACCCTCTCTTTATGGGTACTGACGACAGAGTATAAATGATCAAACAAAACCTACCACTAGAAACCTCAATAACTAGCCAAGATGAGACACTGTTTAGATCTTCTGAGAAAATTCAAAGATATATAAAATGAAGTACCTCTTTAAAGAACTCATCAATCTTGTCCCTGGAATCTTGCTGGATAACCTTGACAGCTACTTCAGTGTGATCAAGGGTGCACCTGTATACAACCCCATAGCCTCCCTCGCCAATCTTCTTTGCATCAGAGAAGTAATTGGTTGCGAGTTCTATTTCAAGTCTCGAGTAACGCCTGCAACTTTTGCCTGTCGACAACAGCGCGTCCACAGCATTTGCCTTCTCGGTAGTCATCATGTTAGCTACTATTTCAGCCTCATGCTTGGAATAAGCCTCATGAATGAATGCCTCTTTCACCATCTCAGCCTCTCTAATAGCTCCAAAATGTTTGCTATTCTCGTGTCCAACTGTCTGTTGCAACAAAGCCTCTCTCTGTAGTGCATCTTGCACTTTTTTGGCATCTTCACTACCCTCATTAGGAAGTACCTGGAACTGAAACATCAGGATGTAATGGATAAAGAACCAGGTAAAACCTTCCGTCACAAGGGGGCAAATACTGAATAAACAGAATAGTGTATGCATAGTAGCAACTAACTTGGGGGATCAGTTTGAATAAAAAATGTCCTTTCAATGACTCAAAGGCAGTTTTTGTATTATATTTTTAAGGCACCAAATAGTGAGATGTACCACGATAATTAAAAGAATTTAAACCTTAGCTCAGATGAGAATTCAAAGGCGTTCATCTCTGACCTTTTTCTTAACATGGACGAGATCTCCACTAGCTTCATGATACACGGTTTGTGTACCCTGCAACTCCTTCCTCAATTTTGCTACTTCATCTATAGATTGAGACTGTAAACCAAGATAGGAACGCAAATTAGCATTCTCAAAATATGCACGTCAGCTCAGAGTTACCAGAATCAATATTAAATCATCTGGAGACCAACATTAGTAAGAATAACTGGAAAGATCTCTGACCTTTTCAGTTGAGCTCAGGGACACGTAAGGGAATTCCTTCAGTTGACCAATAGCAACAAATTCTTTATCCCTCGTTCTCCCTGGTGTCTTTCGACCAAGGCTTCCTAAAAGGCATCTTCCACGACTTTCTGAACTATTACCAGCATTCGTAGAAGTGCTAAGGGAACTGCATGCTTGAGAATATGAGTCAGAACAAGTTACACCAGAAGATTTTCGTGTTTCATCATCAGCGAGGTCATGTAATGATAGTTTATCTTGTAATGAGTTCCTGTGTGCTCGCGAAAATGCTCTATGGTTAATTGAATGTATCTTTACGCAATTGTAGGACTCTGCACAAAAATAAGTGTTTAAGACAAAAATGAATTCATAACAATTTTTTGGGGAAATAAAACAAACAATAATTTAACGACGACAAAGAAATAGGCCAAAGCATACTGTCTGTTTGAGCCTGATTTGCAAATTTTATAGCTAATCTTCGCCGGGACACAACAAATACAGTGCAGGAACATGGCATGGCTTTTAGGACAGTAGTGGGCACATCTTTGAGCCGTAATATCCTGAAAACAGAACAGCCATAGAGCTTAAAACGATAGATTTGGCACAACTGTCAAGAGATCAATGAGGGAAATTTCACATAAACGGGGATGCTCATAAATTTTAGTTATGAATTTGAAGTTGATAAACTGTAAATGTATGAGAGCAGGAAATATTTAACTCTTACAAAGCCCCCAAGTAATTTTCTTAAACTAAGTAGCATCTTAATGTAGTTATGTCATTGCATGTAGGAATTTTACAGATTCAGGAAACACCAAGCACAGCATGGCAGTTACAGCCTTTAAATTGAGAAGACTAGAGAGCTATAAGCTCCTCTATTAGGAGTAGTAAAAGCATCAATAGCTAACAGCCAAAGGGAAAATTGTCTAAGAAGTAAAGCACTGATAACAAGTTCACCAGGCTAAGCCCAAATGACCAACAAACAGATGTCATAGTTGAGGCACATATTGATTAAATCAAGCTCTCAGCTACCGCTCATGGAATTGGCATCTGACAGTTAATATTATGTTCTAGAAATATTGAGGTAGACAGATTATATATGTGTCTTTTTTGAGCTACTCCAACTTTCAACCATATAAAAGAGGGTAAGTGGTCGAGTTAAGCATGAGATTCTCAGTTGAAAACCATAAGCTGCCAACTATGCGAAACAATCAAACAAAATTAATACTGTACTACCCTCTGCCAAGGCCAAGCTACCAACTGATCCTTGGAAATGCGACAGTTTGGAGTTCAACGAGGCACGTCACCATCAACAAAAAGGGCTCGCCTTTTCTGATCCCCACTCTCACTGTCCGATTCTTCTAAAGCGAAGCAGGTAACAACAACAAGAATCCGGTTTCAGAAAAGGTAACGATGACAACAATCCGTATCACGCAACCTCGTTGGGTTCTCAAAAGCGAAATTCTAGCCTTTTCTGTACACGAAAAGCAGACGGAGAACATATATACCTTCGGAACCAGCTCAAGGATGCGGACCCGAGCACCAGGTTGCGGACGCCGGACTCCGCCGCGTACCTCGCCAGCGCCTCCGCGACGCTGTCCCCCTCCAGAACCACCGTCTCCACCTGCATGTACGCTCGAATTCAGCCACGAAAAGATCGAACAATTCCAAAGAAGATGCGGAGGGGCGTGGAATGGAGGACTGACGCTTCTGCGGTCGAAGATGCGGCGGAAGGGGAGGAAGACCTCCTGCGCGCGCGCCCTCCTGTCCTGCGCGTACATCTCCACCACCTCCGCCTCCATCCTCTCCACCGGCACCCTCTCCCCCGCTGCACCGCACGGCCACAACACACACAAACAAGAACTTCATTCAGCTCGCCGTTGATTAAATTACAACCGCGCCGCCGCGCGAAATGAACCGAGGAGAAGGAAAGGGCGGGACTTACTGGGGGAGGGGACGAAGGAGACGGGCGTGATGACGTGGACGAGCGCGACGCGGGCGGGCGCGGCGACGAGGTTGGCGGCGGCCCACCTGGCAGCCCGGCGGCTGGCGCGGCCGTCCCCGTGCACGGCCACCGCGACCGCCAGGGGGTCTCCGCCGGCGGACGAGGAGTCCTGCAGGGCCATGCCGCGCGCGGCGGCGTTAAAAGAAGCTTCTTTTAGAGCGGTGGCTGGCGGAGGAGGAAGACTCGAGCCTGGAGGTGGCGGCTGCGGCTGCGGCGGAGGAGTCAACTGACCAAACAGTCGGCAGCGATGGAGCCGGCGGGGAAGCGTAACGACCAGGCTTCTTCTTCGAGAGCACGAGGGTGCTGAATGGTGCCAAAGAAAATCATTTTCAAAATCAACTTGTGCCAAAGTTTAATGGCTACCATTGATTGGATGCGCTGGGGCCGGTGTACCTAGGATGTTTGGACCGCGACATGACGAATGTTCCATTTTGTATTTTTTAAATTTTCAAAATTTTGAAACAGAAATTCTACATGTAGATAATGTTGAGACATAAAAAAAATCAATGCAAAATTCGTTTTAAGTTAGGCTACACAAAAGTGACAGGCTGACAAATTTATAAAGAATTTAAAATCTGTGATATTCACCGATCCAGACATATTTTCATTTTTTTCCCATGCTAAAATACAACATAACACATCGCGTAGGCTCACTCACGAGACTGAGACTCTGCGAGGGCGTTTAGGGATCCTCCACGTTTCATCGACGCCGCCATTACTTCACCTCGCTCCTATGGCCTTCGGACCAAGGAGCCTGGGGGGATCTCGGCCCCACCAGCGGGAGGGCTCCGTTCCCCTGCTTTTAGGGTTAAGATTTTGTGGGGCGGCGTTTGGGTGGTGGTGGTGGCGGCGGCGCCTCTTTCAATAGTCTCAAGGGTTTCAGCATCATCTGGCGGCAACGTCAATTTTTTGTGGAAGTAGTTTAGTTCTAAAGGACTTCTTCTGGCGGTGACGTTCTTCGGTTCTTCATCGGTGGTTCATCCTTTGGCTTCTGCTACGGAATGTATGTGGTCTTTTCGACCTGTTTGTCGACTTCCCGTCCACAAATAACAACGTTCAACCGGCTCTCGGAGGAGCAATGGGAACTCGCTTGGTGTAAGGTTATTGTTATATTCTACACAGTTTGAAGGTCAGAGACAAAGGACATCTCAAGTATCTCCGATATAATTTTTTTTTGTTGAGATATTTTATACCGTTAGGTGTTTCTTTAAATGCTTTCTATTTCAGTCTTGCATAGACCTAGTGTACCTTTGTGCCGTGCTAGTTTTTCTTTCAGCTAAGGAGTGTCCGCCTCTTATCTAAAACATCACCATTGGGTGGTCTGAGAAATTAAATATGGTCCGCAGGACTGCAGTTGCCCTCGATCGATCGTCAGACTCCATGTGTGCAAGATCGTCAGCATTCTACTCACACGCGACGCGATCATTTAAAACGAAGCTGTAGCTCTTGAGAGTAGTAGACTGGGGCTTGGGTAAGTTTCATTTCCTCTCCTGGTATAAGGCTTGAGAGTAGTAGAATGCCGCATAGGAATATAGGATGCCTAATCGACACTACTGTACAATTCAACATTTATAAGACACCGTACGATACAAGAACCGATACAGTACCAACGAAAGCATGCAATTTCGAAGGGGAAACACTTATGTTAGGGCGACCTACAGCCCGCTATTGTAGGTCGCCCCGCTCCGCACGCGCAGCATGCGCTCTCGTCGGCCCAATAACATGATTTGGCCCATTTGTGTTACGTGAAGGAGGCCGAAAGCCCAGTTAATTGGGTAAGGTTGTTTGTTATGCTTTTTTGGGTAGATTTAATTTTTTTCTATATAAAATATTGTGTGTTTCCTGCGGATTTTTGTACTTGACTTTTTCAACAGTTGTCAACATTTTTATATTGCAATTTTTTTATTTTTCTAAATAAGTATTTTTTTATGCAAATTAATTCCGGAACAATTTTTTTGGTTGCTAAGTCATTTTTATCTTGTGTTATTATGTTGTAACATAAGTGTTTTTTTTGTTGTAATAGATTTTATTTTTTATTAAAATAGGTGGTAATTTTTGTTACAAATGAAGTTGTGCAAAACATTTGTTTTGTTTACCTACTTTTGGATTTCTACAAATTTATGATTTTGTTGCAATAGTCTGTAGTTTTTGTTAAAATAGCAGGCATTTTTTGTTGTAAATGGATCTCCAATAACAGTTGCCCACTTCTTTTAATTGCTCCGAACAAATGAGTTTTTGTTGTAAATATGTTGTGATTTTTGTTTAAATTGTTGTTTATTTTTGTTGTAATTATAGGTGATTTTTGTTGTGAAACAATCTGCACTCAAAATGTAATTTACCATATTTACGTAACATTATTTTTCTTTGAAAAGTTGTGTTGATTTGTTGTGATAATATATATTTTTTGTACACGAGGTGAGTCATTTTGTTGTAACACGGGGGATTTTTGTTGCGTCATGAGGTAAATCACTAGGATGGCATTTTTGATGTAAATAATAGGAAGACGAGGGGCAACGAAATATACCGCTTCAGTTTAAGTGGACTCTGGGTGGAGTGCGGGTTAATGTTTCAATTTATCAGGGACTAAAATGCAAAAAATGGTCTGACTAATCGTGGACGCAGGATGGCCATCCAACGGTGCGGGAGGAGACCTAAAAAAGGGCGCGCTAGGGCGACCTACGCCTAGCGTTCGCCATTTCGAAGGCATTGCTCATTTGCTCGGATCGTTCCCAGTATTGACTGAATATCAGCGGATGTTGAGGACATCTCCTACGGGGCTGCTCAATTGCCCCGGACAGTCCGGATTTGAGTAGCCCCGGACAAAACCAAGCCCCTGCGGGCTGCCCAAACGGACTGATGTCCGTTTTTTGGTCCGCGGCTGTTCAAATCTGGACCAAATTTGGTCCACAATTGAGCATCCTCCCGGACAACTGTGGACACAATCGTGTCCTCTACTTGGCGCCCTGACCCGCCAAAAAGAGGCACACATTTTGCCCTCTCCGCTCCCACCCCCAGCCTCCGCCGTAGCTCCCAAAACCCTATCCATGTCCGACGCAGCCCCGCCGCCAAAGCCGATGCAAAAGCCCAAGGTGCTCACGGACGAAGAGAGGAGGGAGCAGTCGGCCAAGAGGGCGGGGCGGAGGAGGAGAGCGAAGGAGGAGAAGCTGTCGCCGATGGACGACGAGCGTACCAGGATCGCCCAGGCGGCGGCGGAAGCAGTGATGAGCGTGTTGGGCATGTGTCCGGCGATCGCGACCACGACGTACGTGCCTCCCTCGCAGGCCGCCAGCTCCAACACGTCCGTGGCCCGGTCGCGCTTCCCCCCCCCCCCCCCCCCCCCCCCGACGCCGACGCATCCCCCGCACCGACGTTCGGGTACTTGCCCGGCCGTGACCCGACGCCGCAGCCCTTCTACTCGCTTGAAGTGGAAGATTCGTCGCCGCTCCGCGGCCCCGCCGTGGGCTCGATCGATCTGAACACCGCGCCGGGCTCTGGGCTGTCCGCGCCCCGCAAAAGTTGCATCCGCGTTCCGCCGGTCGTTCTTCCCGTGCCCCGCAACCTGTTCGACGAAACGCCGGTCCCGTCAACTCAGGCGACTCCGGGACTGACGTTTGAGGATGGCGACGCGTACATGAACGACTTCATCAACGAGAATGGCCGTGCGAGCTACATCGACGCCGGGGACGAGCAGGAGGAGGAAGGAGCGGACGGCCGGGACGTACACCACATCGCCGACATGCCGTTGTTCATGGACGAGCTCACCCAGCAGGCCAAGGCGGCGAGGAGGAACGTCAAGCGGGGCGCCGGCTTCACCGAGAAGGAGGATGAGTGTCTCTGCGACACATGGATGGAGGTGGGATAGAACACCATCATCGGGGCCGAGATGAAGGGCAGCGCGTACTGGGCGAGGATGTTCAGGAACTACCATGAACGGGCCCTCCTCCAGCCGTACTCCATGGCCACCACACGGACCGAGCTCTCCATCCAAAAGAGGTTCGGGCTCATCTCGCAGGAGTGCAGCAAGTTCACCGGCTCCTTCGAGCACGCCGCGGCCCGGCCGCAAAGTGGCATCGGCATCGCCGACTTGGTGAGTGGCCCTTCCTTTCCTTGTCCATTTGATGTTTGTGTAGGCGTTCCATGTCCTCCAATGGTCGTTTCTGTAGGTGTTCCAAGCGTTGGAGGTCTACAAGGCCGAGCATGGGGGCAAGTCATTCAACTTCGCCCATTGCTACCGGAAGCTCAAGGACAACCAGAAATGGAAGGAGCTTCACAGCGCCCTCAAGAAAGGAGTGGCCGTGCCCGGAGGGGTGCCACCAATGGCGACGGGTGCCGCCGATGGTCCGGAAAGCGAAAGGCCAAGGGGAAGGGTCAACTCCAAGCTCGACCTGAAGCGGGACACCACGACGATCGCGCTGTAGGAGACCCTCCAAGGCTTCATCACCCAGAAGGACAAGGAGACCGAGAAGAAGGACGAGAGGGACGAGAAGAAGCGCCTGGAGCGAGAGGAGGTGACGAAGAACTTCTTCCTCGTCCAAACGAAGAAGCTCGAGATAGAGGAGGAGAATGCAAAGACCAGGGCCTTGGAAGCCTCGACAAGGGCCATGGAGGCCGAGAACAAGAGGAGGGAGGTCGAGCTCGCTCTGGCCGCCCAAGAGGCGCAGATCATGGCCATGGACCTGACCTGCTTCACCCCAAGGAAGAGGGCCTACTACGAGAAGAAGCAGCAGCGGTACATGGAGGCCGCATGGCCTGATCGTGCCCGACATGGCCTGAACCAGTGGTCGGCATCCTATTTTGTACATCTAGACAAGTCCATCACCCCGTGGCCGGCATGGCCTGAACCGTGGCCTCCTTTTGCATGTGCCAATTTTGGTTTTTTGGTATTTCCAGGGTATTTTCGTATTTGCCTATATGTGCACTTTGAAAACTCACACAATTTGAACAGCCCCGTAGGGTGCATGGCTCCAGTCCGCGCGGACACGCCCGCGGACGACTGCTCAAACTTACAAAATTCAGACCAAATCGGTACAGATTTGAGCAGCCCGTAGAAGATGTCCGGAGGTGCAGGATGTTCTCCAGAGTTCACACACAGCGCCCACACGGACCGCTGGGCCTGGACAAGACGTTGTAGTCAACCCAACTGTTGAACTCGGAGAGAATATGCTCTCGAGACTTTGACAGGTCGGTCGGTGCCCTTCCCCTCAACCAGGTCAACGCCTCGTCAGTAGTGACACAGGATCGACACTATGCCAGACAATTATGACGATACTACAGAAAACGACGGATGCGTTCAGGCACGGTAGTTTCTACGAAACCGAATTAAGCAACACTTGTGCAGTAAATGCGAGAAATCTTAATTACTACTGTACTACTCTGTACGGAGTATAGCAGATCTTCTGCTATTCCAGTTAATAGTCTAAGCGTGTGTTTGATAGCCCGGCCCGACTAAGAAAATCTCCTCTCACCCAATTTTCGGTTGTTTGGTAGGCCGGTTTTCTCTCCTCAGCCATGCCCACCTCATGCGAAAAAGGCCCCTCAGCCATGTCCACATGAGAAGTGGAAATCGAGCTTCACAGTCGGGCCAGGCTGAGCTCATACGGAAAAGATCCCAGAAAAAGGCCCCTCAGCCATGTCCACATGAGAAGTGGAAATCGAGCTTCACAGTCGGGCCAGGCTGAGCTCATACGGAAAAGATCCCACGTGTGGGCCCACCCGAGCGTCGCCCAACGCGCCCCTCCGCCCCACGAGCTCATTTTCCCCTCCCACCCACACGAGCCCAGGCCACGGAAACGAGCGCCTCTCGCCCCGCCTCTCGCCCAGAAGCCCTACAACGTCGACCGCCGCCCCGCTGCCACCCAAGGCCTCGCGTCGCGCCTCTCGCCCCGCCACAGCCGCCGCGAAGACGAGAGCCTCCGCGTCCTCCTCGCCGTTCGGCCTCCACGGTCGCTTCGTCGCGCCTCCACGAATGAGAACGGCGGCCTCCTCGTCGCCCCACCGTGGAAGACCACCGCCGCCACCAGAGGACCACCGTCGTCGCCGCCGGAGACGACCACCGAAGCCACCACCGAAATGGAGGGCTTGATTGCTTTTTCTTTTTTTTGTTCAGGAACCTTTCTGTAAGAGTTTGGATCTATCTGTATTTTTCAGTTTCTATAACCTAACCCAGCATGGCCAAGTTCATACGGGCTACCAAACAGCGTCTTGTTCGAACCCGGCCCAGATTGTACAGGCTACCAAACATAGGCAATTTTCTCAGCCCAACCAAGCCCACCTCAGCTAGTATGAGGTGAGATAGCCCTTCCCACTTCATACACCCTACCAAACACACCCTATCGCAAAAGCATGGCCTTTAACATGACCTCAGTTACAGAGAAGCCTTTTTTCCTGGCTGGTCCGGTCGCAGTGCCTAGTTTTTCACTCGGAAGTCTGAGCAGCAAATGGATCATGATTCCATAATTACTTACCACCGACACAACGTCATTTTACAATCAGCAGTGCTTCATGCCCTTCTCTTCCAGCAAAACATTCTTCGAGCTTTAGGAACATCAGCTAATTTTAAGTCAGCAAGTAGAAGTGTAGAATATACCCTGACCAGCCTCAGCAAAAAAAACGAAGTGAAACTGAATGGACCGCTGTCTTTTTCTCGTGCTGAAATCTAACCTTGCTAGAAATATACCCTGGCATGCAGTTATCCATCGATTGATGCCTTCAGCCTCTGAACCTCGGCTAAGAGGGAAGAATTCATCTCGCAAGCATCCTTCAAGATATCGAATCTCCGGCCGACTTCATCACTGTATTGTGAATCCCGTGGAATGCCTTGCAGAACAAAACTCTGGAGCATAGTCTGTTGGATGGAGGAATTCCCCAAACACGAAAGACGAGGCGTGATTAGGAAGTTCTATGTATTGCAGCGTAAGCAGTTCATGTTGTTGAAAAGCTTGAGGGCAAAAGTTACCTTGTGATGCTGCTTCTGGGCGTAGCACCGGATAAGCGACTTAACCATCTTATTACGCAATTTGGCGGAAGCACCGCACCGGAAAATAAAACCAGACAGGTGATGCTGCGCTAATGTGAAAGACATTGAATCCCTCTGAGCAGCTTTGTCCAGGATGCCAGACGTCCATGATTTGGCATAAGCCTCCAAGATTGTTTCGTCCTCCTACAAATGCAAAAATTATGAAGTGGAGAAGCCATAATCTTTTAACAGGGAGAAGCAACTAGCTACAGGTAAATGGGAGCAAAGACATAAAACCATGACACGCAGTTCAGATATGCATGGGCATCTAATAATTAGCACCAAAGTAGAACCTATTTTCTGCTCTTTGCATAGTCTACGTTGTGCGATGCAAGAAATACCAAAAGTGAATTCAGAATCTACCATGTTACTATAAAAGATGCCATCAGGAAGAGATACGTAAATAAGAGGAACTAAAGAAACAATACCTCAAGAGGCTCCAAGTATCCTTTGAGGCCACCAATGCATTTGTCTAGGGGAGGCAACAGTTCAAGCACATAAGAATTAGACAATGCATTCCAGGCTGCAAGCCGAACCACAGTCTCAACACTTCTATGCAAATAAATGGCCACTTGCCGACCAAAAATAGCATCTCCATATGAGACAGCTGCGAATTGATCTACAACACTCTCGACAAAAGTAGTGTAGCTCTCATGAATTTTCTCCTTGAATCTGAGAATCTCAGGAGTACAAGTTACATTCGCGTCTTCAACAGTGGCCACAGATCCTACAACCTCATCATTATTGGCATTGTGAGATATATAATATTTCTGGCACAACATGTCCAGATGATGGCCATACAATTCTTGCAAAGCCTCAAAAATATCCCTACTTCTATCTTCTTGAAGCAAGTCCATGTTAGTACGGACAGAGGCGGAAAGTGCATGCATTTTCCAAACCAAAGGAATATCAAGCGATGGAGCAGCTGAAATGGCCTCCAGACCCAATAGAAAGATTAAACCAGCCCTTGAAACGTCAACAGCACACTTAGATGGTGATGGCAGGGCGGCTTTTGCATCATCAATGCAGCAGATTGAACTTAGAATCCAATGCACAGGAAGAGGCAGTCTCTGGTGTGCCCACTCTAGAACTAACGTGCTGCAAGGTGGATTTACAGCTTCTGTTAACTCTGTTTCCTCTTGAATCGTCTCCAATGTCTCTGGTACTTTTGGCTTATTGACGCCGCTTTTATTTCTTGCATGTTTGTCTGGATTCTTCTTCTTGATGACCAACCATCTGGATCTGAAATGTGATTTTAGCACACTGCTAAAATGCAGATACTCATCTTCAGTTATGTCCCACTCAAAAGTTTTTGATAATTTGATTTTAGAAGCCAGGCGATGTATGGAAGATTTGAGACATTTCAGAAGTGAAGGTTCGAAGAGTATATCAAAGGCTCTCTCCAACGTAGAGATCTGGCCGGGCCCTGCGATCAAAGATACACCAAGGACAGGACTGATCCTCTCTGAAGCTTTGGCAAATGGATTAGTCACAGCATCTAAGTTTGCGCCTTTACTGAGAGTATCACGACTTTCTGGAACAGCAGAGACGATTTTTATCAACTCTAGGACCAACTGTGAATCCAGTTGTGCAAGTAGACATTTTAGAGACCAAAACCCGCCCCCGCGAGTCCCCCAGCCAAACCCAACACCCGGAGCTAGTCCTCCTCTACCAAACATCTCTATATTCTTTGATATGGACCATTGCGAGGAAATCACTGGTAACAGCGTAGTTAGGAAGTTCAACAAGTCATTATGCCATACACTGGAAATGCCTTCTCCTAATATCTTGCCAGCTAGCCCTGTTTTAACTTCTTTGAGATGTTCAGAACTATTTGTTGTCGTTCTCTGGATTACTCTGTCAACAGAACAGCATAGCTGTACTAATCTTTGAAGGCAACTTATGGAAGATAATGACGTATCTATATTACTCTGGGATCTCATGTGACAAAGTCTGTGCACTAACGACACAGCACTGGAAGGCAGTTGTTCCTCATGTCCAACAATTTCAGTACACGAGAAGCCGAAAAACCCATTAGTAATTATGCCCAGGCCAATTTTGGGGACAAAATCCGGTATCCAAGGCAAGCAGTGACTTTTACTATCAGAAGTGTCATCTGGTGATATTCCTTCTAATGTCGAATTAAGCATGCCTAGTACAGAAGAAATCAACAAAACCAAGCAGCTTTCCTCTTGTATATGTGATGTATTCTCACTCTGCCCATTGACGAGTGAAGTCATGTAGGGAATATCATTAAGATGCAACCAAGACAGCGCCAAATCTACCATTGGAACCACCTGATTCCAAGACCATATCTCAGCATAACTGTCAATAATTCCCACATTTTGCTTGCCCAACTGCTCCACTGAATGAAGAAGCGGCAGCCTTTGTGCAAGAGCTCCTATTACAAGATACGACTCTCTTGCAATTGAGCAAAACTCAGAAAGAATATTGCTTTTACTTAGATTCTGAAACGCTGGAGGGCTGAGCCACAGGCATAGAATAGGAAAGAAATCTGCGAAGTTTGATACGCAAAACCCATATGAAATACAACTTCTCCAAAACCGCAGCTGCTCAACCATCATTGCTGAACTCAGCCTGCATTGTTCCTTTCCAGATTTTATCCAATCCTTGAGGGTATAAGCTGGTACATACCAGTGCCACATTGCCTTCAGAAAAACTCCATTGTTCACAAAATTCAAGCATGTTTGTCTGTTGTATTTGGACAAAACCTAGCAAGAGAAACAAATGAATAAAAGGACATTATGTTCGACAAAATATAAGCTATACTAAAATAAGTGATTGCGGCCTTGTAGTATGAGCATTCTCAACTAAGAAAAGCTTTTAATATGTGCTCATGGTGTTTATCATGTCGTCATAACAATGGGACAACTGTAATCATAAGCAACTCAGAAAAGAGAAAAAAATCACCAAATAGTTTCTGTATAAGTACATGCATTCTGGAAAGGGGTTCCATTGGTTCACGTAAGTTGCAAAGGACGGTACTGACATAATTCCTATGGTGTCATATATCAAAAGCTACAAACAAAGAGACCCCGAGAAAGATTGTTGGTTGCTAGTTGCCACTAGAAGATAACTAAATTGAATCAGTTATGACAAGTGACAACTAATAAGAAGCCAATAATTTTGATAGCACTGATGCAAGGTATTAATAGACTTATATCCAACAGTACATCACTTGGAGCTCAAGTAACCAAAGAGAATTGAGCAAGAAAGTCAGAATAGATTACTGTGACAAGCAATACTACATCGAGTTATAGACTATTGCTAAGTAAGGATGGTAAAGGAAGAAACACTACATCACCAACAAATTGGAGCAAAGATACATTAACATAAACAACGATATGTCAATCTAAGATGACAGATATCTATCATAAGTCATAACCCAAAAATAAGAGATTGCCTTAGCAGCAAAGATACCTTCAACAAAGTAACCACTCTGATCTGTGACAAGTGAATTTCCATTGATCCTTGCCTATCCAACAACTCAACAACACTTTGAACAAGCTTGGTACAATTCAAGATGGCATCAGCGGATTGCGGAGAGTGTCTGGCTAATGCCACAAGAATTGAAACAAGATAATCTTTTAAAACTGGAGGTGGGTCCATCTGAATCAACAAAGAAGTACAACTTGAACTTTTTTCCACGGTATAATAAGAGATTGAAAAATAAATAAAATAATATGTGTGAACTACCTGAAAAACAAAGCTCGGTAATTCTAGAGTAACACAAAGCTATGAGTACGAAACAAACAGTCCAGGCAACACAAGTGTGCATGAAATATTTTCCAAAAAGTAGATGCAACTGGATGACAGATAAAAAATGATGTTCAGATGATGACTTGGTACTACAGTATGCCTAGAACTGCCATATGGAATTACAATACAAAGTATATTGCTAATTATTAATAGGGTGAACATGATTAGTCATATTGTACTTGCTAAATCAATGATCGTGAAGTTGACGTGAAATCAAAAAATAATACTAGTGGAACAGGACATGCTGTGATGAACCGGTACCACCTAATTTCATAGTTATTTTAACAGAACATAGATGCCAAGTATTATACAAGACTGACCTAACTAAGACAACACAGTGAACATACAAATAATTTGGGGCCAATGTTATTCTATTATGAAATAAACAGAAAGCACAAATCTCTATGTCTGGACCAGTCTGTAGGGTTGTAAAAGAAACATGGCAGATAAGACAGGTAAAAATCGACCTCCAAAAGGGAGCAGATACGTGGCAGGATTCCCATTCTTATAAGACCAGCAGCAACATCTTGCCCGGACACTATGACATCATCTTGAATAGTATGTTGCTCATCAGTTTCTTCCTCGTCATTTTCACCATAATGTGGAAGTATATTGGATGGTTTTGTGTTATATTTCCAAAATCCCCCTTCAAGAAAACCTCCATCCAGGTCAGGTTTGCTACGAAAAACAGGGGCTGTGCAGATATCTTTCCCCTGATTTACTACTTTCTGCAGGTGAGAGTATCAACCATATAAGACTCGAAATTTTAATGGAAAAAAGAGATGGTTAAGAACGTTACCTCTGAGTAATCAAAATATATCTCATTCATGTCATAGCTCAGCATAACATTAATAACTTTAGCGCAAGTCAAAACTACAGACTCATGGTTATCATCCAATGACATCCTGCAAATGCCTCAGTTAGCAACAAAGTTGGAAATCAATTACAGAAAAAATACGAAGTGACAAGATCTCAAATTGATGCCTTTGACTTTCATAAATACTGCGCAAAACATCTAGGTGCACATTTGCTAACTGCTGTTTGTGTAAATTTGCTTCTATTATTTCCAGGATATGGGTTATGGGACTTAAGATGGCTGCAGTAGCAGTAGCCAGTAGTTAACAACCCCATGAAAAAAATACCAATAAGACCCTGAGGAGGAAACAGAAAATACGAGAGGGGATGAGTATAAGAGCATCTGCATCCCAACACCTATAAATTAGACGCTGAAGTGGACATTTACAAGCGTTGTTAACTACTAACATGACGAGGTATGAACTAAAATGGGCATCGTTGAAGCATATCCATTTGCAAGTGTAGATGTATCGATTAAAAGTTCAAACTGAAGGAACGATGCATATCTCTGCGATTCTTGATAGGTATCCTTGACTGTATTTGATAGGATTCTGTACTACATGTACGTTGAGTGGCTCTCTTCACTGTTGTGGACATGGGTCCACTGTATCATGGCAGGAGTAGAAGTGTGGGAGGAGTCCATGGAAGAGAAGTATTGTAAGAGTCCATTACGAAAGTATAGGATTAGGAAAGAGTCCGGTTGTATAAGGAAAGGTCTAGGTCTAATCGTATTAGGAGATGTCAAGGACCTGAACCCAGCCTATGTCTACCCAATCCCTCGCAGCCATGCCGTCTGATAATCTTCTGCACCCGTTGTGGATTTAAGTCCACAACATCACTATGATGAACTAAGAAACTATTGTAGGGCAAAAATAGGAAAATCCAATTTGAACTTATCAGTTCACAAATGAGCTACCTTAGAGAGAGAACCAACTCCGGTTCAGGCCCAAGGGCATAGGCCCAAACTGCTTGCCAATCATCAGCTTTGTCAGCGCAATCAGCTCCTTCCGCATTATCAGCTAGATCCATCTTATGCAGATTGTGCAATGCCCTATTCAGAACAGAAGCAAGAAGCTGCAGTGCTAGTACACGCTGGCCAGCAACCTATAGTTTGAACAGTAAAGCTGAATTACATGGCATTTTTATCTCTTTACGGGTCATACTATAATAACCGAGGCAAAAGTTAAGATACATTTTTTTGTAAAGTGGGGTTTATGAATTCAATGAAGCAAGGGAACACTAACTACCCTCCCTGCAGATCCACCCTGGTCTTAAGTAATCTGCATCTGAGTTCAGTATCTTTTACTTGGTATGTTCCATGTACCGATAAACAATTACTAGTTTAGCAGCTAGTGATTCTGGAGAAACAAAATTATGGAATAGCTTCAATATCAGTCCAGCACATTCAGTATGCCATGTTATGACAAATGCATGCAATCTATGTCATAAAAGTTGAGCTATGTTTAACAAACTATTCAACTGGATGTCATAATGCAGATCATGCAATTGCAAAATTAGTAACACTAGCTACAATTGTGCATAGCGTGAACACCGTAAAATTCAGGAAGAAATCATATATGTTCCAATGCTCATGTTGCTCAAATATGAAAATGGCGAAAATGCTAAGTATCTTTTTCCCATCTATCATCTGGTAAAGTTTATAAAACGAACCATGCTCCTGGTAAGTGCCAGAGCCTCATTGATGGTGTAACCAACAGCTGCCGGGTCTCCCTCTGTTCGTAGGAAGTCACGCTCAGCTACGCTTTCTCCATGTGTCTTCTTGCCTATAAGAAAAAAAAACGGCAGGCTGTAATGTCGTCACACGAAGCTAAAGTAACCCAAGGGGGCAAAGGAGAAATAACTTACCATCTTGTTGCTCCTGGCAAGATTGAAATCCCAAAATATCCCCATCCAATCCAAACCTACACGACCGGATCCGCTCCACTCTCTCGCTCCATGCCTTCCAAGAGTATGCACTCTGCTCAACAGCCGGCAAAGGATCACCTCGAATAGCCCTTGCGGTCTTCCCTGGCCCTGAAGTTTGCCTACCCTCATCCTTCCCCACATCTTTCCTGCCACCAGATTTCTCCCTCCCCCGACGCTTCAATATCTCCACCAGAGCTGGATCCATCCTATTCAAAATGTCGGCCTGCGCCTCCGCTATCTCCTCCGCCGACATCCCCGCCAGCCTAGCTGTGTTCTCTGCATTAATCTCCGCCTCGATCGATGGCTTCCCATCATCCAATTGCATATCCTCTTCCATCATTGATGCATCCCCTGCATTCACCGGCTTCTTCGGCAACACATCAGAACCCAAACTCGGTGCACCATCCGATACTTCCCTGCCATGCCCACCATCCAGCTCCATGCCATCCTCCCCCAATCCACTCACCCCCACCTGACCACCACCCACAGTTTTTGCCGGAACGGCGGCAGGATCGACTTTCTGGGTGATGTCTCTCTTCCCCTGCCTCCGTTTGGGGGGCGCGTCGTCGGCGACGAACTCTCGCCACCTGCTGAAATCCATGCCCTTCTTCTCCTTCCTCCTCACCGGGCCGGCGACCGCCGCCACGGGCTGGTAGTCCATCTCGTCCACGTCCATCCCGTCCTCCTCCTCCTTCTCCTTGTCGGCGTCTTTCCTCACCGGGTTCCAGTGCTGCAGAAGAGAGGTTCTGTCAGTGGGTGAGTACAGGCGAGGCAAGCACTAAGAGTCAGAGGCGGAGGGGGGCAGTTTGGGGTTGCTATGCTAGGGTTTCCGGGGGAGGTGACGGCGGCGGCGGCTTACGGGGCCGTGGGAGCGGTGGCGGGCGACCGGGAAGGGGAGGACGGAGGGGCGCGGGGCGGAGGAGGGCGCGGCGGCGGAGAAGCCCTTCTCGACGATGGCGCCGACGAGGTGGGACGGCGACGCCACCGTCGCCGCCGCCGCGGGCGCGGAGGGAGGCGGCGACGGGTCGAAGGGGCCCTCCACGACCTTGCCGCGACGCGCGGGGTGCGCGCCCGGCTGGTGCCTCCGATTCCCCCCGTCTTCCATTGGCGGCTTGTTGTGATTTCGTATGGTACTGGTAGTCGGCGAGGAGGGTTTAAGGCAAAGGAGGGAATGAAGAGGGGATTCTTCGTTGCGGTGGGTTTTCTTTCTGTCTGCAAACCGATCGCTCGAGGGATCTTTGGGCTCCATTGGCACGATTTTCAGAACGCACGAAAAAAACAGGTAGTGTCCATGTACTGATTTTTTCTTAAATCTCAGTAAACTCTAAAAAGTGTGACTAAATCTCTCCTATCTATCTATATCTAAAAGAACGATTTGGTTCAGTCGTCTGCCCACTCCGTCGTTTTGCTTCGTCCAACTCGAAGTATTCCGTCTTCAGCCGTTGCGCACTTCACCCACCTCTTCGTCACACAACAGGGTAGTCATCGGCTGTTTCGACTCCTCGCGCTCCCCTCGTCCCCGTAATCGCTGGCGTTTATTGTAAGAAAATCATTCCTTCACGTGCATCTACGAACCCTAACCGTCTCATGGTCGATCCCAGCCCACTCCAAGCCGCCCCTGGCCGCCGCCGCAGAAATCTCCCACACATCACACACAGACCTCGCATCCGCCGGAGGACGTCTTACCACGACACACGGTGACGTTGTGCATCTCATGTTTGACAACTTTTATCGTGTTTGTATCCACCTAGGAGACATTGCCTCGCATGATAGAGTCAAAATGAAAAACATATACATATGGTGTCCTAAAAGTTAATTACCAGCCGGACTAAGATAGGCCGGTAGTTTGAAGTTAGGAACGCATTGGAGTTTTTTTTACAACGTTGGGCTTTCTATCTAACAACACTAGGACGTAATTGCTGAAACTGCGTATTCACATTAACCATCATGAACTTTGTCATAAACAAATATGAGACTTCTTGCCCCCACATGTCGCGCGAGCGGTTTACTCGGTCAAAATCACAGAATCTCTGATATATGGTACTGCAAAAAATATTTTATTTTAGAATATCAATCCCTTGACCACCATCACTCCATCAGAGTCTTCCCGCTCGATCCACCTAGAAATGGTCTCACGCCTTGTTTTTGGGTCAAATTCCGGCGGCTATCTGCAGAGCGTCGTGGTCAAGAGTAGCTATCCATTGGTGTCTAGCAAGACCAACACAAATGACGAAATGGTATAAGAAAAATCCACACATCGAGTAAACACAATTAACTCAACACGCTCACCATTGCCCCGTGCAGAAACCATGGCGTGCTAACTGACAGACAAATTATAAACTTGTTCCATGTAGTTTTGTTTGCCATCCTTTGTCACAAACGGAGCCCAACGTTGGATTGTTTCTCATGGTTGTCGTGAGGAGATTTGTCCTCGTTATCTATCCCGGCTACTTCGTCTTCGCCAATGGTGATTCGTTCTCTCGGCTCCAGCGTCATCTGATAAGGTGACTCGGTTATTTGTCCCTGATATATCACTGGTGGTGCTCTTGCTGATGTTGTTTGATTAATTTAATGCATGTGTGTGCACAAAGACTTAGCATTACGGCTCAAAATTAAAAAGAGAGAACCTTCAATGGTATTTGCAGGTGTGTGGTTTGGTCGTTTTGGCGTTGTTTTACGGTTGCCTTCAGAAAAATACAAGATTGTGTCATGGATGAAAAAAAGATTGAAGATCTCATAGATTTGACTAGTCTGTTTTAGCTTTGTTTTTATAATCGATATAATTTTGTACGCTTTGTTAGTTTAATATATGTGGAAAATTAAAAAAAACAGATCAATTAAATTTTAAAAAAAGCAGATCAGTTATAAGATAACCTGTTTTGATGGTTTTATTGACGCCACACACATCCTCTCCACGGAACATCCTGTCATCCATTCTCTAATCTAATCCCTCTACACCTGGAAAGTACGTAAATTAATTCTGAGGAGGACCAAATCATTCAACCGAAAGAAGA
Organism: Poa annua; assembly: GCA_026929855.1. NCBI lineage: Eukaryota > Viridiplantae > Streptophyta > Magnoliopsida > Poales > Poaceae > Poa > Poa annua. The sequence goes on from CM049430.1 coordinate 90,630,147, forward strand.
CCCAAGCCAAAACCGAAACAAACACCGAGAGACAGCGAGGAAAGGCAAAAAATCCCCCCCACCCATCCATCCTTCCTTTCTTCCCAGCGAGAAAAAATGGAGGCATGAGCGCCGCGTCCTCCCCCACCGTCCCCGCCTCCTCCACCTCCCCCGATCCCGTCGACCGCCCCGCGCCTACCCCCTCCTCCTCGCCGCCGGCGGGACCCTGAGGCCGCTCTCCGCCCCTGAGGGACGAGCGACGCGGGCGGAGCGACGATGCCGTCGCACTCGGATCTGGACCGGCAGATCTCGCAGCTGCGGGACTGCAAGTACCTGCCCGACGCCGAGGTCAAGGCGCTCTGCGACCAGGCCAAGGCCATCCTCATGGAGGAGTGGAACGTGCAGCCCGTGCGATGCCCCGTCACCGTATGCGGCGACATCCACGGACAGTTCTACGACCTCATCGAGCTGTTCCGCATCGGGGGCGAGTCGCCAGACACAAACTACCTCTTCATGGGGGACTACGTCGGTACGTACATGCGCTCGTTTCCTCCCTCCCTCCCCATACGCCCGACGCCTTGGTTCACTTGGTTCCCTTGGTTCCCTTGGTTCAATGGTTCGTGTTCGCGGAGGCGAGGGGATTAATTCGGCCTGGAGGTCGCTCGATCTGATTGGTGATGACGGAGAGCAGGTTTGAGGCTGCTGCGGGCGCGGATTCGCTAGATCCTCCCGTTTGGGAGATTTGAGCTGGCGGATAGATTATTATGCTTGTTTGTTCATCATGTCCGTTTTATTAGGGTCGCTCCATATATATTTGAGCTGATCGTTTCATGATCATGCTAGGTTTTCTTTTATTCCGGTGATTAAATGAGTATATTCTGTTTTGGATTGGATATCCTAACCGAGCTAGAATTTATTACAAGTGTGAATTGCTATTTAGTGCGTCGTTTTTTCCCCTTCTCATAGGCATCCTTGAAGCATCGGGGGTGTTCTTTTCCTTGGTAGTTAAACATTGTGGTCAGAGAATGGCAGTGAAGGTCTTCCCCCCTCGTTTAACAAGTTCAAAGCCTGCCTGGGAAAACAAAACTTCGAATTCAGATGCTCCGCAGCTTGTTCTCTACCCGTGAACCGACAAATAGGGCCATTTTTTTTGTCGGTACGCTTGATTTTGCTGCCACGTTTGTTTGATGCGTGTAAGCGTTCGCGTAGCTGCTCTCAGCATGCTTATGCGTCTACCATGGTTCTCAAAGCGGACGTAAGCGTTGCTTCTGCGCAGGGCCTCCCAAAGATGGTAAGGCGTTCGCCTTTGCCATCTAGTAATGGTAGGCTGGTGGCCGCACAGAATTGCCACCGCCCCGGTTGTCGCTGCTCTGAGTTGTTACAAACTATGATCCAGTCGCCTCTCTGCATTCCCAGGTGGGCATCCTGTGGTGTCCCTGCTGTGGTGAGGGAGACGGGAGGGGTTATAAGGGAGAAGGTAGGGTTGTATGATGATTGCTATTGTTGTGGGGTAGGAGAGAATGAGTGTGGTGGCTGTCGTGAGGTTGACTGCAGTGGTTGTGGGAATTAGGTCACAGGAGTAGAGGGGTTATTAAATGGGCTTTTGGCAATGGGGAGTTAGGCATAGGTGACCTATTTCCTTTTTCTCCATTTTGCCTTGTATGCTTGCTGATTGCTCTGTCCCAGGATTTCCAAGGCGCCGCCTTGCCTCGCTTTACTGCTTCGTCCTAAGCAATTATACTAGTTAGTACAGGGGTTGGGCGCCTTACCACCTTAAGAATCATGGCGTCTGCAGCACATACTTCTGACTTATTAAGTTTGTATGTATGTACCACAGCACAACTACGAGTCAATAAATAATACGCCACTCAGTGAGCCCTCTTATTAGGATTTTTTTGGCTTACTAGACTTTCAGGAAAAAAACTGTTATTGGAATTACGTTTTTGAGTGAGCTGTACTTTTCTTTCTATAAATAATTTGATCAATTTATTTTTCTTTGTGTCGTCTTCATAAATAGACTGATTTGATCGCCTTTTGCTGCAGATCGTGGCTACTACTCAGTGGAGACCGTTTCATTGTTAGTGGCTCTCAAAGTTCGTTATAGAGATAGAATCACAATATTGAGAGGAAATCACGAGAGCAGACAAATCACTCAAGTGTGAGTTTCTATACCTCAAGTCTGAAAAATCTTACCGCAGTCGCCAATTCCTAGTTTCAGCATATTGCACAATTACTGCAAGGCATGTGGGCGCTATACATTGTATATCTGTTCAAAACTTCAAAAGACTAAATTCAATATTAATTGCCTCCAGACATGAGCATACTTTCGTGGTGCAAAATGCACTAACAGGTTTCCTCTGTTATATAATTAGTCCATCTGCTATTTCGGTATCTCCTGGCTGTGACTTTTCTTTTTCTCAGTACCCGACCAGTAAAACATTTTTGTCTTCTTTACTTCTAAGTTACATGGCTACTTCTTATTAAAGATCCCTGTCTAAATCTGAATATATTACTTTTGTCTTCAAGCACAAAGGATACTTGAATATTAGTGACAAGCCTTTGACCAACAATTATGCTATTATTCTGTATTGTTCATGATACAAAATCATAACCAAATTAAGTACTTTCGAGTACAAATGTTTGACATCGATTTATCATACAGGATGTATACTTATAGATAATCGTTGGTCAAAGGCTTGTCCTAACAAAACAAAATATGTTACCAATTTTGGAATGGAGGGATTATATCTTCTATTGGACCTGCTATATACTTAAGTTTGAATAAAATAAGTTGCATAGGTGTGCATTTGATACATTCTGGTGTTTTTTGCTCGTTATCTCCCATTTTGGCTTGTTACATGAGATTTAGATGGACAAAATGTGCATGTTTAGGTGCACCTGAGGGCAAAGTCCATGGCAAGTTTGTGAGTAAGACCCTAAAAGATGATTTATCGTCTGCTTGCTCCCTCTCAGATCTCAGATCTCATGGCAAGTTTGGAAGTTTGGTAAATGGTCCATTTTGGAAGTTTAGATGTCGCAACGGAATATTGATTTTCTCTTGGCTTTCTACCTAAACCACACTGACTTGTACAACATGTTCCTATTTTATGCTGATTTACTCCCATGAAGTGATGACTGGCTTTGGTATGTAAATGGGTTTTCCAAGAGTAAAACCAGCTTATAACAGTTTTATGATGGCTTGAGCTCTAGTCAAGGTGTTATGCTGCATCGGCTATTTTCTGTAAGGCAAGAACACCCGTAGAGTCAGGAAGTTCTTGACACTGAGTTTTTGGCTGCAGGTATGGATTCTACGACGAATGCTTACGGAAGTATGGAAATGCAAATGTTTGGAAGTACTTCACGGATTTGTTTGATTATTTGCCTCTCACAGCTCTTATAGAAAACCAGGTTTATTCTTTTTACAATATGGTTGGTTTGCTCTATTAATCTGGACATAGAATTTTTTCCATGTACCTTGGTCAAAGAGGAAATTCTATTTTGTAGGTATTTTGCCTCCACGGTGGTCTCTCTCCATCATTGGATACATTGGACAATATCCGTTCTCTTGATCGTATACAAGAGGTAACCAACATTTTACTCTCGATTTTGAGCTGGTGCCTAATTTTGGATCATATTATACATGCAGTATGTTGATTTAGAACTACTCTATAGACAATGCTTGCCTTTTCTGTTAGTTGATGATAGCCCTTGAGCCTTGAATCGAACCAGCTGTCTTAGATTTTTGAAGCAAAATATGTAGGAATCACAGTCGATCACCAGGATTGAACAAGGGACATCGTTTGCAGCTTCCCTTTTCTGCCATCAAATCCAAATGTGAATTCACAATTTATCATGCATATAGGCACATCACAGATAGCATCCAAAAACATTCATCTGATATGATTATTTTTCAATAATGGTTGGTCTAAGAAGGGTTTAGGGTTGTTATAAGAAGGTACAATGCAGGGCTCTTATGTGATGTATAATTAGATATTTCACCAAGATGCTATGTGTGTACTGTGGGAAATTGACTAAGAAATTAAGCAAACCAGAAAGTTCTGGATTTAAGAATGACTTCTGTAAGTTCTCAACTAGCTGCAGTTATGCGGTCTTAGGCTAAACCGATTTTCATACTGTTTTCCAGTCCATCATCATTATTGCTTGTGAGTTCAGTTTTAGCGGGAAGTGGCTTGAAATTGGAACCTGCAATATGTTTGTAGGTTGCTAGACAATTTGCTGGTTGTTGATCATACTTGCATGAAGTTGACCTTATAACACCTTGATTAATGTTGACCTTATAACACCTTGATTAATGTTGACCTTATAACACCTTGTTGACCTTATACTTGCATGAAGTTGAACTTATAACCTGCAATAGGAGTTGATGAATCATCGTCCAGTGCAGATCTCATGTGCTATATTCTGCAATTTGGTTGACTCTTGATTAATGTTTTGCTCTCAAATGGCTGCAGGTCCCACATGAAGGACCCATGTGTGATCTTCTGTGGTCTGACCCGGATGACCGATGTGGATGGGGGATTTCGCCAAGAGGAGCAGGGTACACATTTGGACAAGATATTGCACAACAATTCAACCATACAAATGGACTTAGCCTTATTTCAAGGGCCCATCAACTTGTGATGGAAGGGTTCAATTGGGCCCAGGTTGGTATCGATTGTATTTGATTTCAGTTTGTCTAATCATTTTTGGGCCATGGTATGTTTACAAAATTTTTGTTGGCATTTTAAAATGAGGACAACCAGTTTTTCTTTCAAAATCTGTGGTGTTCTTAATCACAAAACAAGATTGTTATAGAGCTATAACCAAGTAGTGAACACTTGGTTTATTAATGTATTAGATGATGCATGGGCTTGAGAGAAAAACAAAAAACAAAAGGTGCAGTGCTAAAACTAAATGATTTGTTGATTATCTGGAGATTTAGTGGCATGTAAAGGATCTGGCTCATATGGAATTAAATTGTATACTAATTGGTCGTGTAGTCACAGACACAGTTATTTTGGAGAGCAACATTATACTTGATTGGATGTCTGGTACCCGATTTCTTGTTTATCTCAGAATCACCATTAAAATGGTAGCTGCCAATTGATTATCTAGAGATTTAGTGGTATGCAAAGGATCTGGTTCGTATTTGGATTAAAATTGTATACTAATTGGTCATGTAGTCACAGACACAATTATTTGGATAGCAGCATTATACTTGATTGGATGTCTGGAACCCGATTTCTTGTTGATCTCAGAATCATTACATAGTCTTCAGTTCTTACATTTTTTTCCTGAACACATGCACATAAGATTTCCCTTACCATCTCTGGCATTTGAGCCTCAGTTTGGATAACTTTCTTGCACGGACACGAGCAGTTGATTTTCCTTATGTTGATTATTGTGCAGGAGAAGAACGTTGTCACAGTTTTCAGCGCGCCAAACTACTGTTACCGTTGTGGTAACATGGCCGCGATTCTTGAAATTGGCGAGAACATGGATCAGAACTTCCTCCAATTCGATCCAGCACCACGGCAAATTGAGCCTGACACAACGCGCAAGACCCCCGACTACTTTTTGTAATCGTGGTGGTGACTCTTTTTAACCCACTGCCGTCGGGTGTCGGTGTTCATCTCATCCGCTGCAGTGCCTGGATCTGTAGATCTGTCCTTAGAAAATGGGATTCCTTGAGCCGAGTTGTGTACCCCCTCTCATTCTTTTGTTTGGAGATTTTGGTTGCTGCTTCTCAGGACCTCATAGGGCATGTTAAAAGTATATTGCATTGGTATTTTTTTGTATCTCCATTTTGTATTATTTCCGATACAGAGAAGGGAAGCTGCAATAGAATCGTCTCGCAACATATTTCTTGCCCTTCAAGGAAGAATTTCCGTATGAGGCGCCGGCATTGTATTCTCAAGCTGATGTACTGGATGTTTTGTCAGGTATGACCTTGTGGGGGATCTGCCAAGTGACAAGGTTGTGTCGCTTAGTTTGGTTGGTGTCATTTGTGTATTTATTCTATTGTTTGTGCGTAATTTCTTGCGCTGTCTTGTCTTAATCTGATACTTAACAGTTCGTTGAAACCAGCATGCCAGATCTAGACTAAATAAGATGCATTGCCTATCCCTGGAAGTGTGGAACTCGAATCGGCTCTTATTTTTTTCTCTAAGTGAAGGCAAAAACTATTGCCTAATCTGGAATTTCCGGATTTATATTAGTTAAAAAAATCTGGTACAACCGTCACCAAAATCCTCGTCCATTGTTGTGTAACAAGGTAGACTCAATTTCAAAAAAAAAAAAAAAAAAAAACAAGGTAGACTCGAGCGCATACACAAACGAAAGCTCTATATGAAACAAACGAGCGCATGCCCCGAAAGTTGAAGTCGCTCTCGCGTCAGACTTGTTCAAGACACAACCCATGACACTTGAACTTGAACAATGGTAGTCTTGACGAGAAGAAGTCTCACACGCTGCATGGCCCTTTTAGTTAGGAAATTAGGAAATAATTAAGCGAACAGCTTGAGAATACATGCATAACCCATGCATCTTAATTCGCCGCAACAGGATTCTTCATGTCCTTCCTTGTCTCCTCCGCTGCCCGGTCGAGCTTGCCCGTCAATGCGCCGCCGTCCAGGAGGCTGCCAAACATGGCAGCCTCGAACAGGTAGTTCACTTGCCATGCGTGGTGGCAAGCATGGGCGAGGAGCCACGCCATTTCGTGGACGAGGCCCTTGGAGAAGAGCTGGGCCATCTGCAGGCGCGATGTTTCGGCGAGGTGCTGCTCACGCTGCTCGTCCACCCGGCCCAGCCGGACGTACTCCAGGGGGCCGGTGACGACGGACCACCAGAGAGCGCCGAGCAGGTCATGGTCGTCCTGGCGCTGGCGCCGGCGGTCCAGGAGGAAGCGGCGCACGTGGTTGCAGGTCTCCTCGCCGCCGTCGCAGGCGTACTCGGGGTCGAGTGGCCTGCTGAAGCCGGTGGTGCGGAAGTCGGCGTCGAAGACCTCGTCGAAGTCGCCCTCGCGCTGGGGCCGCGCCGGCGACTTGCGAGCCTTGGGCCATCCCAGGAGCGCCCGGCGGAGGAACATGTGCCGGTCGTTCTGGGTGTGCCACGTCGACGCGGTGGCGCACATCCGGACCACCGGCTCGTGCCACCTCTGGGTGAACATCCGCGCGCACGTGGCGGCGTACGCGTCGTAGACGGCCCGCAGCGCCGGCTCGCTCACGACGCCCGTGCCGGCGATGTCGGCCACGTTGAGGAACGAGTTTATCACCTCCGAGCTGACAAGGTCGCACCCCACGTCGACGACGTCTGTGGCGGGCTTGCTGAAGACGAGGTCGCTCATGACGGCGCCGGGGTCAAAGCCCCGTGCCGTGGCCTCGGCGCCCATGCCGATGATGCTGCTATCAGCGAAAAGGATGACCTGGGCGGCGTGGCGGTCCAGTTAAACGGAGCGGTCGTTGAGGCGCGTGCCGTGCGGCGCCTCCAGAGTGATCTTGGCCTGGATGTAGGACGCGCCGGCGTCGCCGGCCTCGCGTCGTTCCCGGCCGCCGGGGGTGCGCAGCGCCCGGTCGTCGACGAGCGCGTCGTGGAACAGCCGGTCGAATGAGGGAAAGACGTGGTTGTACCCGTGCTCGTAGTAAAAGGCCATGTCGGTCACGTAGTTGGAGAAGAGGGTGCGCACGTGGCGGCGCCAATGAGGAAGTTCGCCATGCCGCACCTGAACAGGGCGTCGTTGGTCGTCATGGCCTCGGGCCAGTCAGCAGCGGCACCCAGCACGGCGAGCACCTGCGGCGAGGCCTGGTTCAGACCCTTCCCCTTGGGGGGCAGCACGTTGCCCATTGCATGCTGCGTGCTTTTCCACAGTGCGAGCTCCGGCGACAGCCGCCACTAGTGGAAATTGGGGCTCTAGTCCCGGTTTCAGAGGGCCTGTAATCCCGGTGTAGCAACCGGGACTATCAAGGCGGGACTAGAGCCCCCTTTCGTCTCGGCTCAGCACAAACCGGGACCGGAGCCCCCCCACCAATCAGAGCTCCGCACGTGGAGGGGGCAGGGGCGCGCAAGGACGAACCCTTTAGTCCCGGTTCGTGTTACGAACCGGGACTAGGTTTTTTTTTTTTTTAGATTTCAGGGTTTTGTTTTTATTTTCATCTCAGTGCTTTGTTTTTTTATTTCGACCGGTTTTCTGGTAGGGGTTTCGGATGGTACCATGTCGATGCGTCGGGGGTAGGGGTTTCGGATGCTACAGCTTCGATGGGCGAAAAACACGTATAAATTATTATACGAACCTAGATGAAGTTGCATCATGCATATATACAATTACATGAAGATCATGTGTTCATAACACATATACATTTAAGTACGCGTGGTACATGAATATCACGTTTCCCGGTTCCAGAGACTTAGAAATATTTTGTTACATGGAGATCACTATATATTACATGTCCGCACTAGTCACCATAGTGGTACTCTCCGGTCTCCGGTATGACATCGGTGAGGTAAAATCCCGTCAACTCCTCTGCAATTGCCCTGAAGCGGGTCTTTATTGGTAGCTCGTTGCGCTTTCTTGCCAACTGTAAAAAAATGATATCACAATGAATACATGAGATATGAAATGAATAAAACTCATCACGATTGATGATACAAAAATAATATTGTGACTAGAGCTTTACGTACTTCGATACTTCTTTTGCTCTTCAAACTCTCGTTGACCACAGTGTGCATGTACTCGCAAACGAAGAATCCACATAGATCAGTCCCGGTTGGCTGTTTATGACAAGTCTATAGAAGAATAAAATTTAATCAAATAATAATAAAGTATGATAATGGTGCATGGGCCTAGTTATAGTACTACTTACATCGTTAGTACGCCAGCGCAGTTTCTCTGGCCATCCACTATTCGGATGTTCCGCGAGGAACATTTTTCAAACGCTGCATGACAAGAAACTGAATGAATGAGTCATAAATTCCTTGATATTAGGAAATGAACGAAAGAGGCGATAAGAAAAGAAAGTACCTTGCCACCAAATCAAAACATGTCTTGTATTGTTTAGGGCATCTTCTTAACGAGTCAACGACAACAATTTCTCCTTTCCGCAAGTCAATAACGATAAGAATGTAGTGGTAGCTGCGCACGTTTATAAATAGTCATGCATAACTAATCAATTAAACTTAACATCGGGTGAGAAAAATAGAATGTGTAATAAGCAGTAACACTCACTTGAAGTTGTAAGGCCATAATATATATTTTTTGTAAGCTTGTCGCTTGAAAAACATTAGCAAATTCCCCGGTGTATCCTTATTAAGTAGTGGATCAATTATGTTATCTTCATGCATTATAGAGGGGTCAATGAACCCAATGTGGTTGATTTTCTTCTTCTTGCATTCGAGCATCTTCATTCTGCGTAATAAAGCACACAAAAAATTATAGAGAGGATTATCACGGACAATGAACGAGTAGAGCTAATTAAAACATTAAATTATAGGAATAGATGACTTACACACAATAGGAACTTATGATGTTTTTGTCGAGGGCCCGGAGATTGTATAACTGAAAGATTTCGGCGAAGTAAAGGACAACGGAGTATTCTTGGAAATAATGCTCTTCCTTAACTGCCATCATGAGAGCGACTTTATTCGTCTCCTTTACGGTATCCTTGTACCAGGCTTGAAATTGACGCATTCTTGTGGGTAAGTCGCCGTCAACAAAATTCTCCCCGTGAACATAAGTACGAACAACATCCGCGAAGGGGATATCATCTCCCGAATATACCAGCTCCCGCACATTGATGTTTTTGAGAACTCTGTCATCAAGCACCTTGAGCGGGGGGGCCGACTGTGCGTCTTGTTCTCCGAGTTGGGCAACTTGTTTCCCTTTTTTCGATCGATCATCCATCTCTTCGTCATATGACTTACCAATGTTGCGATCATAGTCTGTTGGCGGCGATGGTGGGGGGTTGTATAGGGCATCGATGCAACGGTCAATTTTTTCCTGAGGAATTCCGGCAGTAAATTTTGCAGGAGGCAATTGTTTCGCTAACGCTTTCTGTTTCACGCCAGCAAGCCAGGCATCCGTATGTTCTTTGCATGCGATATCGTTTTCCTCGACGGTTCTCTCCCAAGGTAACTTTGGAGTAGGCGGCGGTGTTTTCTGCTTTCTAGGTTTCTTCCTAACAGGAGAACCAGACTGGCGCCTACTCGAGAGCGACTTAACATTCTGGCGGACTGGCACAGACTGCGATGGCCTCACGCTAGGAACCCTCTCGGGGGGCGGTTGGCTTTGTTGTTGAGCTGGAGATGGACTCGGGCTGGGGTCCCTATCGGGGAGGTGTGGGCTTTGCTGATGGGGTGGAGATGGACTCCGTCTTTGATCCCTCTCGAGGAAGAGTGGACTTGGCTGGTGAGCTGGACTCCTAGAACGAGGAGTGGACTTTGCTTGTTCTGGAAGGACGATGTATTTCTTGGGCCATAGGGCGAAGGCATGCTTGACGTCTGCCAACGTTTTCTCCTCGTCACCTCCAGGTAACTCAAGTTCCAAGGATTCAAATCCCGGCATAATTTCGTCCACCCCGACACGAGCGTAGCCATCTGGAATTTGACCACAATGGTAGAGTTCTCCAGGTTGAATTACTAAAGCTTGCCCCACCGCCACCTTCAAAGTTATGTTTCGCATTGCTATATGTAGCTCACAACCTGTAGGCTCTGTGATGTCATCCACTGGGTAGGCACCAACGTCGACCTGACGCGTGGAACCAACGCTGCTTCTACGCTGAGATGGGGCGGCATGCGCTTCATGGTCTAATTGGTGCCGCTCCTGAGGTTCCGTTCTTTGCTCCTTCAATGCTTTTATTTCCGCCCGTTGCTCCTTCATTTCACGTTCCAATTGTAATATCCGATCGGCCTCCTTCTTCTTACCTCTGCTACGGCTTCTATAAGTGTGAGCGGATTCCGGCCACGCAGTCTTAAACGTAGCACCGCCAGGAAAGCCTCGAGCTCGTCCAACATGTTCAGGATTCCCCAGTGCCCGTGTCAGCTCGTCATCCTCTCTATCGGGTTTGAACACACCATTGCGAACATCATTAATTGCTTCTTCAAACTTCTTTTTTATACGCTCCACGAGAACCTTCCATTTTCCCCTTCCAACAATCTCTCCGGTTTTAGGGTCCAACATTGCCCCATGCGCGAACAACCAGAATTTCGACCTCTCGGGCCAGTCAAGTGTCTGTGGACGGACCCCCGATTGAAGCAGTTTTTCTTCATAGGCTAACCACTTAGGAATGGCGCTCTTGTAGCCACCTGTCCCCAATGTATGGTGGTGTTCCTTCAGCTTAGCATTCAATTTATTTATCTCCGATCGGGCCACAGCCATAGGTGATTCCCTATACGCCTTAAACGCCGCCCATTCAGATTCTAACTTCTTCCCTTGTGCTCCACTGAAATCTGGCACTTCTTTTGTTTCTACATATTGATTCCATAACTTTTTCTTCCAGTTCCGGAATTGTTCCGCCATCTTAATAAGAGTCCACCTCTTGAGGTTGTCCTTCTTCACTTTAGAGAGATCTGGCGGGAGGGTGAAATGTGACAACAGCGTGTTATAGACCAAATCCTTAAGAACTTGGTGGACATAACATGGGTCGTCCACATCTGCGACCGCCGGCTTATTCCATTCGCGTATGCTGATTGGGATCATGTCCCTAACAATAACTCCAGCTTGACTTATAAATTTGTTGCGGTTCTGTTTTGGTTTGAGCGGTTCGCCGGAATCAGAAATTTCCTCAATCGGTAACTTTGGATCCTCGCTCGTCATTCTTTTTGCCTTGCCTCGAGGAGCACATGGTGGCTGCTTTTTTGCAGATTTGCTCGATCCGGATGGCTAAAAGAAAAATAAGTCGTTAATAAATGCATGTAGTTAACAACAACATATCGCCATATTTATTATAAACACATATACACCTCTCCGCCGGAGTTTGCTATCACCACATCAAAGTCTTGTGACTCGATTCCAAAGTCGTTCAAAAATTAGTCGAAATCATAATCATCTACATCTCCTCCAGCTCGGGCATCATTAAAAATAAGTTGTTCCATTTGGTCTTCCATCTCTTCGTCTCGTTGAAATTGTGCTTCTTCTATCTGCTCGTCTCGCAAGTGCTCCATAGCTCAAATGTACCTGCAATCAATCAAATTTGCAATCAAGTTTAGATTTATTCTAAAAAAGATACAAGTATGCAATCCTATAAATTACAAGAATATGAATATTGGGTTGAATGATTGTTTAAAATATTCTATAAATTACAATGTACCTGTTTACTACTCAAGCATGTCAAACTAATGCACCCAAGTATAATTATCATAAATAAAACTGGGAGGAAGCAGCTGATACAACTGGGTTATATATATTATATATATTACAATCATCTCAATTTGCATATCTAACACACAAAAGGTCTAAGCTTTAATTTCAGACCTCGGCTAACTCACATCACAGTTCAAACAAATATCTGCAACCCAAATTCCATACACATAATGAAGGCAATATCTCATCTTCAGACCTCAAGTTCTCCAACAACTTTAAATTCCATCAGCTTTATATACATGTTGTAGACATATCGAGGAATCTAGAATTCCATCAGCTTTATATACAAATAGTTCGGATTTTCTTTACTACTGGATCATATAGGCATGTCTTTTACACCTGAAATCGAGGCAACGACGAGGAGGAGCGGCACAGCCTCGGCAAGGAGCAAGACTTCCTGAAAAGCCGTGGACACAAGTTAGCAAATAAACGCATGAGTCGACCGAAGTTCATAAAAAGCCTCATCTGATACATACACAAACAGTAAGTACAGCAAAGACATATCATGAGTTGATTCTAAACATTAGCTATTGTTACTAAGGTTGTGTATTGCTCCTTGATCAAAAGAACCACACAAAACACAAGTAATGAGAGTAATGCAAAATAAAGACATAATATGTCAAAAACTGGACAGCCCGTAAAGAGTGAATTTTCAGAGGCACTTACGGTGCTCAAATCAGAAAACTTCGAACTAATGAAATGTGTATTAATAACTGAATATTTCGGTCGTAAAATGTCAAGTCAATTTTCCTTTTCTGTGATTTTATACCTTTTTCCCAGTAAAGATCAGGAATCTGTTTTCTAGACAGCCATGATAGTTTTAATGATGCTCACATAACATCCATGTACACATCATGGTTCACTAACTGGAAGAATAAATAACAGCTATGAGAAAAGGGGTACGTGTGTGTTTATATAGAGAAAACCTATGTGACATATGAGGCCAAATTTAATGTATTTAGTGCAATTAATGGCAGAATTGGACAGGAACTGCAGCAAGCCTCCATTTGTGCAATGCCTACAACATTGAACTTGACAAGTTCTAAAACATCACAACACTCAGATTTAGCATATGAACCCCTAATGCATTTCAAAATACTCCAAATCAAAAAAGGAATCAGTGTCACACCAAGATTGAGATCAGCACCAACAACTGTTGACAACATATATAGAATTCAAATCCAATATACAATACAACAATAGCATCATGAACTGAGTAGCATCATGAAAAAATCCAGCAATATAACTATCACATAGAGCATGTCTTTCATGATCTACAAGTATAAAAGTATTAATACTCTCCACATAAGTAAAATCCTTCTTATTAGTGATAGTGGGAGTAAAACATTCATAACAATCATTATAATCATCATATATAGGATGCATATCATAATCATAATAAACTTTATCCTCAATAATAGGTGGACTGAAAATATCATATTCATCTTGATTATTTGCTGAAATTGAATCCACCATAAACATCAATATTAAGGAAGTAATCATTCTTGGTGCTAGCTCAATTATTGAAACTGCAAAAGTTCTTCAACTAATGGCCTGAGGTACACATCAATGTCGTTGCCAGGTTGCTTCGGGCCTTGAATGAGCACGGGCATCATAATGTACTTCCGCTTCATGCACAGCCAAGGAGGAAGGTTATAGATACATAGAGTCACGGGCCAAGTGCTGTGACTGGAGCTCTGCTCTCCAAAAGGATTAAAGCCATCTGTACTTAGGCCAAATCTTAAGTTCCTTGCGTCATCTAAAAATGTCGGGAACTCTCTGTCAATTTTTCTCCACTGGGACCCATCCGCGGGGTGTCTCAACATCAAGTCTTTTTTACGATCTTCTTTGTGCCAACGCAACAACTTGGCATGCTCTCTATTGCTGAACAAACGTTTCAACCGTGATATTATAGGAGCATACCACATCACCTTTGCAGGAATCCTCTTCCTGGGGCGCGGCTCGCCCTCAACATCACCAGGGTCATCTCGCCCGATCTTATACCGCAAAGCACCGCATACAGGACATGCATTCAATTTTTCGTGCTCACCGCGGTAGAGGATGCAGTCATTAATGCAAGCGTGTATCTTATGCACCTCTAATCCTAGAGGGCATACCACCTTCTTTGCTTCATACGTACTAGACGGCAATTCGTTATCCTTTGGAAGCATCTTCTTAACTATTTTTAACAAATTTTCAAATCCCTTGTCAGAAGTACCATTCTCTGCCTTCCATTGCAACAATTCAAGTGTGGTACCTAGCTTTTTCTGGTCATTTTGACAAGTTGGGTACAACAATTTGGCGTGATCAGCTAACATACGCTCCAACTTCAACCTTTCGTTTTCACTTCCACAGTCCATTTGTGCATCACGAATGGCCCGACGAAGATCATCGTCGGGCTCATCAATAATGGGATCTTTTTCAGTTTCGTCTTCTCCCATTGTAGTATCACTGAATCAAGGATACTTGTCATTATCCTCCTCTTCTTCATTTTCTTCCATGATAACCCCTGTTTCTCCGTGCTTGGTCCAACAATAATAACCAGGCATAAAACCATTATGCAAGAGGTGTGAGTGAATGACTTTTGAGGTAGAGTGATCACTCATATTCTTGCAGGCACTACATGGACAACGAATAAAACCGTTCTTCGGCTTGTTTGCCTCAGCCATATGGAGAAAATTATGCATGCCATCAATGAACTCAGGACAACATCGGTCACCGTACATCCATTGTCGGTTCATCTGTATTACATAAAAGTATATCGAACCCCATTATTACACTACTGTCATAAATAATATGTAAGAGCAAATTAATTAATACAATGTCATCCATTAAAATAAGAGTAGAGTATTGACAAGCGGTAATACGTAGTTCTCATAAAACATACATTAACTGAAACAAATATAAAAATTATCTAAAGAATTTAAATCCAACAACAAATGCGATCAAAATCGCAACTAAGGTAAATACTGAACCCACAGCATAATGATACCAAGCCTCCCGATTAATGGCATATTTTCTAATCCTTTTTATCTTCAAGCGCATTGCATCCATCTTGATCTCGTTACCATCGACCACGTCGGCAAGTTTGAGCTCTAATTTCATCTTATCTTCTAAGCATTGAAGATAAAGAGCTTCACTTCTTTTCAATTTTGCTTTCAAATCATTGTTTTCTTTATCCAAAAACTCGACAATAGGGTCAGGTTCAATTTCTGGTTCAACTACCTCCTAGATAAAAATAATTCTATGTCAAGTTGGTCGCCATAATTGTCAGAAACATAGAATGAAATAAATAGTTTTGAAAATATACCACATCCGAATCATAGACCGGACGAGGACCGACGGGGACGGATATCAGAACCATGACACTATACATATAATACAAGTTAGAAAATTATACAAGTAGTAACTATGCATCTAAATCATAAAAGCTATGTTTTTAAAATAAAATAAAATAAAATATAGAGGCTCACCGAGGTGGTGACGGGACGGCGCGGGCGATCGACGTCGATAAGGCTCCTCACCACACTAAAACACATAAATCATTATTTTAGTTTGAGAACAAATTGCACATATACACAAATGAGATCATAACTTAGTCATTACATCGAACACCTTGCTTGCACAAAAAAATTGAAATGAGCAAAATGAGCTAAATAAGCAATGCCGGAAAGAGGATGAAGAGGCTAACCGTGGGGTGGCTTCAATCTTGCCAAATGGTGTAAACTATTGTGGATTAATTAGGTTTGGAGAGAGGAAATGAGAGGAGAAATGGAGAGGGAAAATGGTGAGCTCGAGCTCGGTTTCGAAAATGGAGGAGTCGGGGTGGAAGAAGCTGATAAAGTGAGGATCATTAGTCCCGGTTCGTGTTAGGAACCGGGACTAAAGGGTTCTGGCGCTGGGACCCGCGTCTGCGGTCGCATGCGAGAACCTCTTAGTCCCGGTTCCTAACACGAACCGGGACTAAAGGTCCCTCGCAAAATCGTCCCGCGGGGTTGCACCCCTTTACTCTCGGTTCGTTTCAAAATGCGGGCTAAAGGGGTGAACTAAAGCCCCGTTTTCCACTAGTGCGCAGCTGCACCACCCTGCAGCTCCGCCGCGCATCTTCCCTGCCGATGCTAGCAAACAGCTCCGCCACCATGTCCTCCGCCTGGCGAGAAAGCCTTTGAAAATCTGCCACCGCTCCCTTACCGATCAAGGCCCTCGCCTCCGAGTAGCCTGCGTGTATGGGAAAGCCTCCCACGGGATCCTCGCCCCAGAAATATGGAGACATTCTAGGTGGCGGCAGAGCGCCCTTGACCTCTATGTTGAGGCCATGGAGAGAGCAGCCACCCCATGTCAAATCGTCGGCGCCCCGGCGGCGAGAAGTCGACATCGTTCTCTTGAAGAAACTGTGAGTTGAGAGAAAGCCAGGCAATGCACCATCCTGCTTCTCATTGTATTCATCCCCTTATATAGTACACGACCGGATGCCAATAGTCGAGGAACTATGTCTAAATATATGTAAATTTAGATAAAAATTGAGACATCCTTTTATGTACGAAGGGAGTACTACCTTGGTACCAGCCGTAGGTGGGCAGTTAAGGTGGAGGGAAAATAATTTTATAGGACCCGGTCTATAAATTTATGCGTGTGAACTAACTCTTACAATTGACACATGTCCCTAAGAGAAAAAAAATAAAATCTCGTTATCTACTTTTTGACCTAAACTACTAGACATGCTAATTGTTGGAGTTGGTTTACGAGGATGAATTTGTAGACCGGGCGCTGGCATCTCTGACTTAATTTTTAATGAAAACATACATATGTATTGGAGTTAAAAAATAATTTGAATAGTCGCACATCACAAACAGATTCCTTATGAGAAAGTCATGTGTATTTTATTAAATATACGCACAATCAACTTCAAACCGAAAACAACTATTGGATTTAGACTAGTAAAAACATCTCGTTTTCTTATCAATATTTGATTCTCGATGTAACCAAACTTAAATCTAAATAATGAAGATGTAGGTTCACAAAAGAAAAGTTAAAGAAATAAAAGGGTATAAAAAGATAAAAAAATTGGTGGGAAATAATCTATAGGCAGAGGAGGCCGTAGAAAATGTATATAAACGTAACATAATAGGGTTTGCCGAGCTACATGAAGCCATAGACTTTGAAAAATTTATGACAATAAATGGTGGAAAATGTTAATATCCCGTTAGGGGGACAGTCGGCAAATAGGATCGCACAACCTCCTAGAAGTCAAGTACGACAAAAAAAAGGTCAAGTACATATGTCCATATAGTTTGCAGGGTTTTCTTCTTCTTTGTCGAGCACCTCCATTTGCCGAAAAAAGAGTATGCTAGGTTTGCCCAAGATTTTGATCACCGATTTTTTTTCTTTCTCAGAGGGCGCCTCTGGTTACCGAAAAATACCAGCCAGTTAGTTATCGGACGGAATTCTCAAACAACTATTTGAGATTTATTTGTGAGAAAAATATTGTGCTAAAATTCAACATACTAGGATTTTTTCGTATGATAAACAAATTTAGCGGTGTGGAGCGAGTATTCCTCTTACGGGCCGGTTACTGCGGTATTTCGGACGGTAACCGAAACCTTAGGTTGGTCTCGTGTTTTTATTTGGCGTGTGGCACAAAACATCCTTCGCCGAGTGACCGATTGAAAACATCCGCAAAGGTCCAGGATACTAGAAACGAGTAGATTACGGTAGTGCATTCGGCCAGAGGTCGATGAAGGTTCAGCCTTTGGTGTGGGTTTTTTAGGCTAAACCGGCCGGCGATCTAGCTGTTGTAAATACAAACCCAAATAATGTACGTAGGCCTACCATATGACATTACTCTATATATTAAAGCTGAAGAGAATGCGCTGAGAGCGCTCCGTTTACTGTTCATTGTGAACAGTGTTTTAATTTTTCATCCCGCGCCGTCACTGCCTGATCGGACGATCCGCGCATACTTTTTGCACAAAAGCCACTACGTTTCTTAAAATTTAAGAATCGGTCCTTTCATATAAAACACCATTACTCTATATATTAAAGCTGAAGAGAATGGCGCGCTGAGAGCGCTCCGTTTACTGTTCATTGTGAATAGTGTTTTAATTTTTCATCCCGCGCCGTCGCTGCCTGATCGGACGATCCGCGCATACTTTTTGCACAAAAGCCACTACGTTTCTTAAAATTTAAGAATCGGTCCTTTCATATAAAACACCAACCCGTTATCCTAATCCCAAATCCACTATATTCCCCTCCCCAACGCGGCCGCCCCTCCTGCTTCTCCACCGCCTCCCACACCCTCCTCCTACCGACGCCGCCCGGTCGCCCCTGCGCCTTGGCAATCCCCCTTCCCCTCCCCGCACTGCGCCCCACGCCTTCTTCCTCGCGCGCTCTCCTTTCCCTCTTTGTCACTCGCCGTGGTGGCACCGTCTCCCGCCACCACGACTGAATCGGAGGTCGCCACGGCAACCGCCGCTCTTCTTACCCCTTCCTCGCTGACGACCGTGTGTCGGGGCGGTCGGAATCGAGCGAATCAAGCGCGTCTTCTCCGCCTCCGGCCGCCGGTTGCCGGTTTGATTCGCCGCGGGTCGGAATCGAGCTGCGCTCGCGACCTCCCAAGTCCCAAGGTCACCACCGGTGGCGACCCCGACACAACGGGCTGCTCCCCCGACGCTGTCGTCCACCTCTTCCTCGCCCTTTCAGCCGCGCCGCTGCCTGTCTACACCGTCAAACCTGCGCCTACTCGAGCCCTTGCCCACGCCGCTGGGTTGCATCTGGAGGAGGAGAAGGCTCGCACGCCCTCCGAGTCCCTACACATGCCGCCATCTTCTCCATCCTCTCCACTGTTCGCTGCCACGGCCACGGGCCGATGCATCGCTATGCTATACCTGGAGGAGGAGCAGGGAGGGTGTGCTCGCGCCCTCCGAGTCCCTGCGCCCCGCCGCCATCTTCTCCATCCTCTCCGCTGTTCGCTGCCACGGCCATGGGCCGATGCATCGCTATGCTGTACCTGGAGGAGGAGCAGCGAGGGTGTGCTCGCGCCCTCCGAGTCCCTGCGCCCCGCCGCCAACTTCTCCATCCTCTCCGTTGTTCGCTGCCACGGCCAGGGGCCGATGCATCCCTGTGTTGTACCTGGAGGAGCAGCACCGAGGGTGTGCTCTCTCTCCAAACAGATTCAATTTCGCTCTTAATTCCCGAGGACAGAGATTTCTTCTGGATACACTAATATTTTTCGACTAATTGCAGCGAAAGACCGAAGTCATAGAAGATGGTTATGTAGCTTGGAACAGGTCAATGGTTAATGGATTAGTCTGAAAATTTAGTTCCTCTACAGAAGTGCAAGATGAATATGCTGAATCGCAGCTATGATTGCTGGAGCTGAACTCAAATGGTTAGAATCAGATTTCCTTACCTCCTTGATTTCCAAGCTTTAGCTGCTTAGATACATTCTCAAGCCTTGGCTGCTTTGCAGGATGAGCTCCTAAGACGGCCTACGGCAAGTTTGGTGTTGCTTTCAAGGACCAGCCATCTTTGCGACTTGCTGCTGTCAAAGGAAATAATCCCCATGGTGAAAAAGAAATAGCATTCTGTCAGCCCCTATATAAGTGCCAGAATAATTCATATGGTTCATTCCCCTAAAACAACCCTGCAGTTCAACGTATGCCTTCCTTTTTACCTTGGCAAAATTTAACAACAAGGGCCCGTCGTTGCCTCGGCTATCAAGGTTTGAGGTCACTCCCCATCTTCCTTGCTCTAAATACACGAATCCGGTCTCTGTAATTAGTGCTGGTTCACGTGATTTGATTCGGATTTCACATGTTCCCTTGCGTGTAGGCTCAGATGTTGTGAACTTTCCTACAATCACTTTCTTATTTTAGGGGCAAGCATCCGCTGCATAGAAGAAATAAGGTGAATTGGATGATTATTTAGATTCCTTTGTGTTGGATGCACCGGTCCTTTCATTTGCACAACAGACAATTGATGGGTATTTTCTTAGTCTTAAGGTTTTCTTGAAGATTAGGTTGCACCACTACATAGACGCATGATGCTGCAAGATTGAGAACAGTTTTGTTGGGAACAAGATGATGGAGGCAAGCATAGCTGGCTGCTACCGACAAGGAATAATTAGTCTGCGACTATTGTTGGCATTGATGTTCTATTGCCAAAAGTAGTAACAATAACAGCACCCACCTCAGGTATAGGTGTATATCTCGCGGTCTCACACTCTTGATGGATTCACACTGTATTTCTGTAGTTTCTTTTCTTATCAATGAAATTTAGAGTCATAGCTGTGTACAATATTTCTGAACCGTTGATGTTTGCTTTCTTATTTTAGGAGCAGGCATCCGCCTCCTCGACAACATCGGCCAGCGCAGCCGAACAGCCGTTGCTGAAGATCAGCATCCACCAGACAATCTTCGAGATAAGTTGCTCTTAGGGAAGGAGTAAAAATAATGTGTACATGTTCATTTCAGAAGGCTATTAACCAGCCATGTTGTTTGTGCATTACCTGGATGTTATTTTTTTTTTCTTGAAACTATGCATGTAAGTTATTCACATAAGGATCCCTTTATTCAGCACTAAATGTATGGTTTGATTCATTGCTTAATCTAGAACTGATTTACTGTTGAAAAGCAAAGTTCCCTGTCAGGGCATGGTGTGCTGTAGTACGACTATAAATCATGCCCGCAGAATAAAAATTGGACAACAAACTAAGATCAAAGAAATTGACCCGCAACCTGATGGCTTCCCTTTGTATGCACAAAGTGCAAAGCCGTTTGACATTCTTGCACGACCTCTTAAAGAGAATGAGACTTTTCAGGTCCAGAGAAATCTACCTCTTAAACTTGATGTCTAATTATGTTCAGTATGTTTGGGGCAGTTTAATTAAAATGCAGATGTCATTGGAGTAGTGTATAAACTTGTGTGAAACTCTTTGTCATGACGACATGACGACGTGGCTAACATATTGATCAAGCCATTGTCTCTATAACGACAAGCCGACAACTATGTTAATCAGACTAGCAACATGATCTTATTTTGTAATATATTGTAAATACAGTACATTTAAGACAGTTTTTCTTACAGACGAACATATAGACTTAGTGTATCTGAATAGTTATAGCTTACCGATGATCGTTTATCCGATAATAACAATACTAGATACTAGATGCACCAGAAAGAATATATGTTTTTCTACTAAAACAACATAACATGCCTTACATTAGATTTGTCTTGAAGGGCGCGGCGTGTCGCCGCGCCAAATTCAACTAGTGTTGTAATATTAGGAAAAGACCTGCCACGTACCATATGATCCCGACCCTACAAGACCATCTGTCCGTCTCAATAGTGCACAGAGCATGCTCACAAGAATGGCATGTAGAAACGACGGCAATTAGCCAGCCACCAACCAGCCTAAATATGTAGCACGTTATTATAAATGGAAGCTTTAATTTGTTGATTGTTTTTGGCGGTAGGGACGCCACCACTAGTGGGATGGCCGCTTGCAACTCTCCCACGCTGAACGAGTTGATTACCTGTTCCTCATCGGTAACCGAGTTTCCCAAGCACATCCGGTTAACATTTCCGATTGTTTTTTTAAATTTAACCCTTCAAAATTAGGTGCAGTGTATAGTCTCTCTATATATATGTTAAAAGCTCGAAGACATGAAGTGGTGGCAATGACGCGCCGTTCTCTCCACGAGGTGCGTCGATAAAACTCCCGGCTCGTCTCAACTTTTTGAGTATTGTTCTATCCGTGCAAAGTTAAATTGGCAATTCTGGTTGACGATGCTCTACTGATTTTTGTTCATGGTTTTTGTGGCCATCAATCCTCTAACATCACTGACCATTAAGGTTGTTAGTTGTGAGTAAAGAGATTGTGGTTCCTACCAGCAGTTCATCGCAAGAAGAGTTGCAGCCTTTTTATGGACCATGATCTAGACAAAATCATTCATGGGAGTAGGCCCCGGCATCGACGGCCTTTGCGGTGCCAGAGGAGTTGGGCCCAGCACGGATGTGTCATGCGCAGATTGGAGCGGCCCATTACAATGCAATACACATGGACACAATTATTATATTGGAGAGCAGCATTATAATTGATTGGATGTCTGGTACTACCTGATTTCTTCTTGATCTCAGAATCATTGCTTAGCCTTCAGTTCTTACATTTTTTTTCCTAAACACATGAACATAATACTACTTTCCTTACCATCTCTTGCATTTGAGCTTTAGTTTGGATAACGTTTTCTTGCACGAACACGAGTTGTTAATTTTCCTTACGTTGATTATTGTGCAGAAAAAAAAAACGTCATCACAATTTTCAGCGCGCCAAACTACTGTTACAATATTATCGAAACATGGCCACGATTCTTGAAATTGGCGAGAATATGGATCAAAACATCCTCGGATTTGATCCAGCACCGCGACAAACGTAGCCGGACACGACGTCGTTGACTCTTCATAACCCACTGCCGTTGGTGTTCCTCTTGTCCACATCAGTGTCTGGATCTGCAGATCTATGTCCTTAATGGGTTTCCTTGAGCCGAGTTGTGTACCCCTCTCATTCTTTTGTTTGGAGATTTTGGTTGCCGCTTCTCATGACCCCATAGGGCATGTTAAAGTATATTGCATTGGTATTTTTTTGTTTCTCTATTTTGTATTATTTCCGAGACAGAGAAGGAAGTTGCAATAGAATCGTCTTGCAACATATTTCTTGCTCTTCTGGAGAGAATTTCCGAGACAGAGAAGAGCTAAGCTTTTTTACTCTCCAAACATAGGCAAGTGTTTTGCATCATCTAGAGAGAATTTCTGATTAATTAGCGAAAGCCGGGATTAAAAAGTTGCAAATACCCTTGGTGCTTGAATAATGAGTGTACACACTAACACAAGCTGTACATACCACCAAAAAGAGTCATAGTCTTGAGATTGCTAATCGGTGTCATTGTCATAACTCCATGAGCCAGAGAGACTACCGATGAAAACCAATGTCTTGTAAACTAAAACCATGATAAGATTTTTTAAACTAAAACAACAACAAGAATTATTAAGTTGATGTAGTACTTATTTGGGTTAAATGGATAAATGGCACTGCAATATATGCCAAATTTAAAATGTCACTACAATTTTCAACTAAAACTGCCACTCTAATTTCAAATGCATCTATAGATGCCACTGAAGCCATTTTAGCTCACTTGTGGTCAGAACTTTGACAAATTTCTGCCGCAACTTCCAACTTTGGTCAAAAAAAGAAAAACAACACGATAAATATTTGTAAATGTTCCAACCAAAACTGAACTAAAATGGTCGGAATGGCATAGATGTATTCAATAATTGGAGTGACATCTTTCAAAAGTTCAAAATTTCAGTGGTGTTTATCGTTTTGGCATCAATTTAAGCGACATTTATCCAATTTAAACGACATTTATCCAATTAACACTCTAATTATTTTGTGTCTTAATGAAGTGAGGCAAGGTTTGCGGTTGTTCGAACAAAAAAAAAGCAATGGCATTTAGCCTTCCATCAGTCATACTCAGAACTGATGAGTCACAATGTCACAAGGCTTCAAGCCCTCACCTCAGAAACTGCTCTAAAAAGATGTTCTTGACATTGCGGCGGCGCCAGTGAGCCCTCTGCGCCGCGCAGCCACCGCCATGGAGATGGAGGCGGCGGCTCATCTTCCCAAGAAGAGGAGATCGGAGGCGCCCGGAAGCAGCGAGCCGGAGGAAATCTCGAGCCATGAGCCGCCGCCGGCGGCGGCCATGGAGGCGGCAGATTCCCACATCCAAGGACCACCGGCCGGAGCTGGAGGAGCAGAGGAAGGCGCCGACCGCATCAGCGGACTCCCCGACGCCGTCCTCGGCGACATCATCTCCCTCCTCCCTACCAGGGAGGGCGCCCGCACCCAAACCCTCGCCTCCCGGTGGCGCCAGCTCTGGCGCTCCGCTCCTCTCAATCTCGACTGCGACGACCTTCCCGCCGAAGGTGATGCTCTAATAGGCCTCATCTCCCAGATCCTCGCCTCCCACGCTTGCTCCGGCCGCCGCTTGCGCATCTCTGCGCGCCACCTCAGCCGCGAATCCGCCACCGTGGATACCTGGCTCCGGTCTGCTGCCCTCAACAACCTCCAGGAGCTCGAGCTCTGCTGCGCCGCTAACTGTCTATCGATACTACGGCCGGCGGTAGCGTCCACTTTCCGTCTCGCGTCCAGCCTCCGTGTGGCTACACTCAGTCAATGCCGCCTCCCCGACGAAATCACCGAGGCGCTTTACCTCCCCCAGCTCAAGCAGCTCACGCTTGAAGAGGTTAGCATCTCGGAAATCTCCCTGCACCGCGTCATCGCTGGCTGCGCCGTCCTGGACGCCATGCTTCTTAACAAGAGCACTGGCTTCAGCTGCATTCGGATCCGCTCCTCAACCCTTAGAACCATTGGCGTGCGTGTTAGGCGCCCAAGACAAGGAGAGCCCTGGTTTAGGAAAATCATCATTGAGGATGCCCCTTGTCTTGAAAGGTTGCTCCAGCTTGACTTAACTTGCAGGTTGGATATATTGATAATTTCAGCGCCCAACCTGGAGATCATGGGATGCCTTGATTATAGAGACTTTGACTTTCAGGTAGCTTCCTTTCTTTCTCTACTCGAGGTTTAGTATGGCCTACCTTTTTGTGACCACACAAATTTCATACTATGTCAATGTAATAAGCTCTGATATATTGTTTCATTTTTTATAAAGGGACCGCGTGCTGTGTTCCACACGGTGGTTCACACTATCAAGACTTTATCTATCTTTGTTGATGCTAATAGCGTGGAGATGGTTCTTAGTTTCATGAGTTTCTTTCCCTGCTTGGAGAAGCTGTACATCGAGGTAACTGTGCATTTGTAGCGTTAACTGCTAAGCTACTCAATATATCCCTAACTTAAATGTATTTCTGTATTCAGCAATTTTATAGCGCAGAAAAGACTCCCTGGCGTCGTAAACACAAGAGTCAGATCAGAAGCCTTGACATCCGCCTCAAGAAAATAGTGTTGAAAAACTATAACGGCGTCATGTCAGATGTTAACTTTGCCATGTTCTTTGTGTTGCATGCTAAAATGCTAGAGTTATTTAGATTTAAGGTTCTTGGTGGCTGCAGTAACGACTTCATTGCAAGCCAGCGGAGGTTGCTTCAGCTGGGGAAGAGGGCTTCTAGAGGTGCTCGGTTTGAATTCTCAAGGGTTTCATTTCATTGCCGCAAACTAGACGAACTCAACCATGTGCAAGATTTGTCTGTAGCTGATCCCCTTGAATGTTGACGTTGATATTGGGATCGACGTGTAGGATTTATTATCTTTATCTCATCCTGTGTTCTATCCAAACTTCATTAGGCCTTCTTTCTATTGTGTTGAAGTTTCTGGTGTCCTGGAACCTTGTGATATTTAAATCAACTATGTAGAATCTCAAAAGAACATGGACACATTTAATATTTGTGCCTAGGCAAGGTTTCTGAGTACAAAGTTTGAATTCATTCTTTTACTTTTAATATTTGTTAGGTTCATAGGTTGTGCACCTAACTTTTTACATCCTCTGTGTCCTCTAAAACTCCGCCACTGCATCCTAAAACGTTATTTTATTCCAATGTTTCAAGAACAGGGAACTTCACTTTGTCCCTGCACTTTGTCATCTTATTTACACCAGGTGGTTCTTTTCCATGAGATGAAGATGAGATTGCATCTAGGAGTAATCATTTACCTGGACGGCATGAGGGCCATCTAGCCTTAACTGGAGATATGGCCTGGCTCCGACGCTTGGAGCATATAATGTTGTCATTCTTATCTTTCTTATAACGCTCTGTTCTTCATCTGCTCCTCTCTTCTTTGTGACTTTGTACTTTCAGCTATACCCTTAGGTTAGCAACCTTCTGAAAGTAATCATGCACATGATTTTCTGGCAATTCCTTGCTTTGATACAAATGCACTGCATCAATGTTTCATGTTTGCATGGTATCGTATCCTAATAGCTGCCACCCATTGAATCACAAGTTGAGGCATTCAAGCCAACTTGATGATTTGTTCAAATATGTGGAACCCAAGTCTGGACCATATGGAAGAAACGGCCTCGTCAGTAACGATCAAGCAGCTTCCGGGCTCACACATCCTGCCCTTCTTTTCCATTCATTAAACCTTCCTCAACCAGGAATATTCGCTTCAAATCATGTCTGAAGACAACACTTATGTGACCCAAACTGCAACTATGGATCCGGCCACCACAGAATTGCATCAAAGCACAACGGTTTACTCAGATCAATTGAACTCGGGAGTACAGCCGTTGCTATGTTTGAACTTATGTGGCTCAAACTGGAACTGCTGTAACATCACCTGGCTCAGCAAACTGTCATCTTTACTGTTTTGTGACCATTTGGATAGATGTTTGGTGTTAGTGTTACCAATGATATGCATAGGTAACTAGTCAACCGTAGAAAGTGCATGCCATGACCACTCAATTATCTATACTGTGGCCTGTAATGGCGTGTATACATGAAGGTACCTCTTGAAGTGCAATTAAGCTTGGGGCTGTTGAGAAGGTATTGAGCAATTGCTTGAATCCATCATCCATCAACATGTTCTTTTTATTATTGACAGCAACTTGTTGCTTCTGTTAGCAAACACATAGACAATGCTAACAGGCTTGACTATCAGGTTGGCTATTTTCCTTTGATGTATTTCATGATTCCTATTTCACTGAACGAGCCTCTGGTAGCTGATTTCATCTTTCTGTAGATCATTTGAAGAGTGTGGATCTTTCCTCTCGGGGAAGTTCTGATTGACTCTTGTGTTTCCCACATTCCCACTTGTACGATGCTGTTTGGGTGCATAGGTTTTCTAGACAGCAATATCAGAAACGTTAACTTACTCACAAAATGCATCCTGAAACTAGAGTCAGGGGATGAGGGGATCAAGATGTTAGCTGTATACTTCCGTAAAAAAAAATACATGGCACATGCTGGCTACTTTCAGTCCTCAGCTGAGGAGTGTTCTCAATTCTGGAAGGGATTTATGCCTTCAGCCAAACAGGAGCGGTGTAGTCATCAGGCTACGAAACTCATCGCGATACCGGAATTTACTCAGTGACAAGCATTAAAAAACAAATTATGATATAATTGCTCACTGTCTAACATTTGACGAAATGCCAACCATACGCATGCATTTAACTATTTAGCGTGGAATTTGCATCGTAGGGCAGGGCATGAAGTATACGTTCATAGAACTTTTTCTCATATGAGTTTTGCTTAGGATGACTTTATCGGGTGGACGAACACGTATTTTTTCTGCGTTTGATCCGTTTGGATAGACACCC
The DNA here is from genome assembly GCA_026929855.1 of Poa annua. Lineage (NCBI taxonomy): Eukaryota > Viridiplantae > Streptophyta > Magnoliopsida > Poales > Poaceae > Poa > Poa annua. The sequence continues at coordinate 90,657,804 of CM049430.1, forward strand.
ACATCTGACCACTACACCCAACGAGTTGACGCATTCTGTCAGTCCGGATAATGTTTAAGTTTTTCTGACTCGACAAAACAATACAAATAATTCAGGATAAATTTAACCAAACGATACAAATAATACAATCCAAAATAGTTCAACAAATAGTTATTACAATCAAATAATTCAACAAATAATATAAATTATTCCAATAATAATTTTACGAAACATATAAATAAGATCACACAAACAATCATCACCTCCCACATGATCTCCTTGATCCATGTTATAGCAGGGTGCTGGACAATAGTCCATCGTGATTGCATGACACTAAAAGCACACTCCACATGCTAGTGTATATAATCTATGGTGTCAATCATCCCAGGAAAGACTCTGAACACATTGATCGACAAGATCCGGGTCATGTTCTTAAGAGTATGTTCCCCCAAGAACTCCGGACCAAAGACCTGAACCACAGCTTTGCAAAATTACTACATTGCTTCTAGGCACGTGCACATACTTATCCGCAAGATCACCGACAACTCCACATGCAAGCATGCGAATAGCGGCGGTGCATTTTTGATACGAGGAGAAGTTGAGGATACCAATAACATCTCTCTTGCATATGAAATAGTCATTGAAGTGCATCGCCCCCAATAGGATGCGATTAAAAAACAATCTCCTCGCCAGAAAATCATGGGAGGATACGTCAGTTTGAGCTGATGAAAGTAGTCCCCGTAGAGCTGGACGTGACCAACTGATCTGTTGTGGTGCTAGTTAGGCGCACAGCCAGGAAACAAACCTATGAACAATGACCGCATCCTCTCTATGTGCTCGTTGACAATGAGGGAGGCAACAAGGCCATCACTGTCATCATCGGACGAATCGTCGGAAGAGGATGTGTGTATGATGTAGTTCTTGTATAAAACTCATCAGAGCTATCCGTGGTGTAGCCCAGTTCTGACCGGGACATATAGTCGAACACCTTATGGGCGGCGACGGGTCGAGGGTGTTCCGAGCCACATGGCCACGAGATTCACTGGCCGCGCTGGGGGAAAACTGCTCTGGCAACGACGGGGAAGGGTGGTGACCGTCCCAGAATGGCTAGAAGTACCAAATCACGTGGCGACGGCTGGTGGCAGTGGGAGGTGCGAGAGAGGCAAAGAAGAAGAGGTGACGATTGAGGTTTGTTTAGGGAGTCAGGGGTGGACAAGGGGAGGATAGAAGAGCCATTTGTTCGTGTCCGTGGTTGATGCAAAGCGGCCTAAATTTAGGCCGAAAATGGGTCATGGGACATAAAAAAGTGACGCGTTGGCCCGTTGGCGTCATCCTTAAATGTAGAACATAACATCTGTGAAGCAGAATTTTTATCATACGAGCATATACATCAATAATGTACAATCACATGATAGATGCATCGTACCGCAGTGCATCTCATCTGCTAATTTCAGAGGGCCAATTAGCTGAGCATTTATCAATTAATGGAAGGAAAATATGGCTTCACGATATCAAAGATGAATTGGCACTAGCGTTGTGCGTGGCCGTGAGTGTAGACCGGCGAGCTGAGTGAGAAGCACGGCGTGCACCGAAAGGTGCTAGAGGTCCGCGACCTGGTGGCATCCGGCTGTCTAAGTACTCACTTCGTTATAAATTAATTGACTCAGATTTAGTTTAACTTAAACTAAATCTGAGTTCGAAGATGTGAGCTGAGAAGCTTTGGACCCCTGATTATTTCCACGATAATGCTAGACCTACGGGCTTATAGTTCGTAGATATAGCATTAGGCCCTGCTTGGTTTCCCGTTTAGAATTCCCCTCCATGAAAAACGATATGATGCAACATAAATTTACGGACGAATGTATGTCCGTAAATTATTTCTTGTCAATTCCGGCGCAAATACCCCGCATCCAAGCGGGGCCTTAGGCCTTGCTTGGTTGGTCGTAAACTAAGCAAAACCATCGGAAAATTAGACGGAAATCAGAGGTGGGCTGCCGAGAGAAGAACTGAAGTTTTAACTTCTTTTCAGGTTGAGTTGCTAGGGACCTAAAATTTACAAACTGAAAACAAATGGCCTTTAGTTGATCTTACATCTCAGTCCACTCAAGAATTCCCCATCGCAGTTCCACTACTGCACGATTAGTATCCCGCTAGAAAGTCGAGTGCTGCCTGCGTTTGTGCTTTTACACTCGATCAGTCCTCTCAAACTGTAGAGTAGTGCTTTGGTCCTGGTCATTCATGGAATTATGTGGTCTAATGCTTACAGTTTGCGGACGCCAGATACACAGCACATCTCGTATCCACTTGGTAGAAAAGTTGCATGATACTAGGCCAGCTCTTGAATTCGAAGACTGAAAATAACAGACATGATCTCAACATGGTAATAGTACATCACCAAGTGCATGAAAATATAGTCAATAAAAAAACTTGGATAAATTTCTCCAATGATTTATGAGAAGTCATCTCTCTAGTTTGGGAAAAGGTACATAATTTACAAATACTAAAATAACAAATATCTCAGTACACTCCAGCCAACATTACCTATCCGTGGAATCCGCTATTCTCCTAGTGCACGATAATATTCCCCTAGAAATCCAAGTGCTACCGATAGAGTCACCTGCATTCATGCTTTATGCTTGATTGGTCCTCCTAAATGGTAGTGCTTTGGTCCTCATCATTCATGGAATCGTGTGGGTTAGTCCTTTATGGGCGCCAAATACACAATACCTTGTACTCACTGGGCAGAAAATCAATAGAACACTTTGATGGTACTAGTCCAGCTAGAATTCCAAGACTGAAAATGACATACATGATTTCTCTTGTGAAAAGAATAAAACTTGTACTCTATTTATCTGGCCACAGTCCTATATGCATGTAGTATGTCACTTTACAAGGCAGTGTAGAAAACAATGTTGGTTTGCTTGCGGACCGTTTGTGAGACTGAATAAATTGAAGCTAAATGTGTCCAGACGCAGGAAAATAAAGCAATAAGAGATCAAATCATTTCCTTGGTGGCATTTCCACACTTGTAACCGAATAGTTTTGCCATCACTAGCGTATATTATGTTGAATAACTCCCCTATAATCCTATGGAAAAAAATATGAGGAAAGTAGTCTTTGATATGTTGTGAAAACTCCTTTAAAACCCAGTAAAAAAAGTAAGGAGAAAATGATACAACATATATTGATCATCATCTCGTTTTTAAGTTATAACTCATATGATATATGAGAAATCTCGAAAGGATATAACTCATTGCTGAATTTTGACGACAATTAATATGTCTTGTATACATCTTTTAGAACCTGGTGGGGGAAATAGGAGGTATGCCATATATTTTTGTGTTGATATTAACTTATTAAAAACCTTGATCAAAACCATGTGAGTAAAATCTAAACGGAAAATCACAATTCCACTATTAATATTCGTGTAGAAAGTCAAGTGCTGCTGATAGAGCCAATTGTGTTTGTGCTTTACACTTGATCGGTCCTCTTAAATTGTAGAGTAGTGCTTTGGTCCTGGTTATTCATGGAATCACGTGGGCTAATGCTTAAAGTTCGCAGGGTCCTACACCAAATCTCGTATCCACTTGGTAGGAAATTTGCATGGTGCTAGTCCAGCTGTTGAATTTGAAGACTGAAAACAATAGACATGATCTCAACATGGTAATAGTACATCACCAAGTCCATGGAAATATAGTCAATAAGAAAAGCTTGGATGGATTTCTCCAATGATTTATGGGAAGTCATCTCTTGGGAAATGGTACTACATAATTTACAAATACTGAAATAACAAATTTCTCAGTCCACTCCAACCACTATTACCTATCTGTGGAATCCGCTATTCTCCTAGTGCACGATAATATTCCAGTAGAAAGCCAAGTGTTACCGAGAGAGTCACCTACGTTCATGCTTTACACTCGAATGGTCCTCTTAAATAGTACTCCCTCCGTTCCTTGATATAAGGTATATAGTTTTTGAAGAAAAATCCAAAATATAAAGTGTATTTGCTATTTATGGATAATTTGACCCATCAAAAAATGAATCTAATCTCAAAAGAGCGATTTAATGGATTGTATTCATTTTATACCAATTAAGAAGTCATTTCTCGCTATTTTTTTCAAAAATAATAATAGTACACTATGTACAAAATAGTTTGTCTTAATATTCGTGCAGAAAACTTATACACCCTACATTCAGAAATGGAGGGAGTAGTGCTTTGGTCCCGTCATTCATGGAATTGTTTGGGTTAATGCTCTACGGGTGTCAAATACACGACATCTCGTACCCACTTGGCAGAAAATCAATAGAAAAAATTTCGGGTACTAGTCCAGCTAGAATTCCAAGACTGAAAATGACATACATGATCTCTATTGTGAATATAATGAAATTTGTGCTTTATTCCAAGACTGAAAATGGCATACGTGGTGAAGAGTGAGACCAAAGTTTTGCTTCTAGCAAAGGTTAAACAATCTCAATTGATATTTTTGTTTTTAGTTTCTTCATTGCAGTTGCAGCACGGTCATGGTGAAGGGTGAGACCGCGAGTTGAAGATGAGGGTAGTAGGGGTATGAGTGAGTGAGTGTTGTGTTTGCATATCCTGTTACTTCTATTTTGGAAGAACTGAAGAGTTCAATAGCTAGCTTTATGGGACGAGATTCCTTTCCAGCCTCTTCAAATCTCGGGACAAGATTCCTTTTAAGGGTGGTAGTCTGTAACATCCCAAAATTTTGGAATGTTTAAAAATTCACTAAAATTTAAAACTTTTAATTTATATTAAAATAGAATCACCTTTAACCAAGAAGATCAAACAAAAGGGATTTTATGACTCATTCAAAAGCATTATGATATTAATTGAATCAAGTAACTTCCTCTTCAAACTTAAGTGTTGAACCTTAAATAGACATCCTAAATATTTATTTAATCCTAACACCATATTTGTAAACTACCTTCAATTATTTTAGATATGCTCATTTCAAAATGTTTTGTATAAACTATTAATTCAAAACATTACATTTGGAATTCTTAATAAACCCTAGGTCAATATTTTAAAATCATAAAACTATTTGGTATATTTTCCTATTCTTAAATATAGATTTAACTCAAGTATATGATTTCGAAAATGGATTTCAAATTGTTATTTTTAAACATGGATATTGTGATATCCTTTTTGATTTTCTTTAGATAGAAATAATTTTCTCAAAACTCTAATTTAAACTCTACAAAAAAAATGTCAAGGAATGTTAATTGAAAAGTTCATAATATGAAATGTATTGAAAACATATGTATGCATGTTTTAAATGAAAGACATAAATTTTATAAATTTATAGAAATTTGTTTGGTATCTTTTGGATAAATAAAATAAAGGATATAGGAGAAATAAGAAAACAGAAAAGGAAAATGAAAAGAAAAAAAAGAATAACCAGACCAGCCCGAGCCGGCCCAGTTCCTCTCTTCCGCGCAAGCGACACCGAGAAGCCCAACAGCAGCCCATGCGCGTGCACCGCTCCTCCTCTCACTGACTGCGGGTCCCACCTGGCAGGGCTTTCTTCTCCAAGTGCCCACGACGCCCACGACTCAGAGCACGTTGCCCACGATCTTCGCCACCGGTTCGCAGTCCATCCGCGTCCCCGGTCGCCCCCGAGCCCCTCCCTATTTAGCCCAAGACCCTGGCTCAATTTCCCCTCTCCTTAATCTTCGATTCGCGCATCCAAACGACCGAAAGAGCTCGCCGGAGTTCACCTCGCCGCCGCCATTGTTCATCGATTCCGGTGAGGTCCTAGCGTACCCGAGCACGGTTTCTCCTCTATTCTTTTCCCCATGCCAAGGCGCACCTCCTGACGCTCTCTCTCGGGTTTTCCGCAGCACAAGGGAGGAGAACGACTTCGGCCGGAGTTCACCGATGCCGGAGCCCCTCCGTTCACTCCTCCACGTCGTCCCGAGAAGCTCCGCTGGACGCAGTCGCCACCATCTCCTTCCCCGCATCACGCCGCGTCTCCACGTGTCCTCCCCGAGCCAAGAACGCTACTGGAGCGCCATCCCCGCCTGCAGCCGAGCCGCCGGCCACCGCACGACCATTTTCTGGCGAAACCCGCCGCCGGGTTTTGGTCAAAATAACAACAACCGTTCGATCCTACACGTACGGCCACGATCAACTCCGTCTCGAAAAGGTACGGTACGATCCGGTGCGTTCATTTTAAGTGCGATCCAACGGTCCCTGTTAACCCTCGTTTCAGACAATTACAGAACGCCACGTGTCCGGCTTATTTCTGGAATTTTATTCCGAATAGAATTAAATGGTAGTTTAGCAGAAAAGCCCCTGCCACTTTGAACCATCATAACTTTTTATCCACAAAGCCAATTTTGACAAACTTTATACCATTGTAAAGCCCTTGACATGTAGAATATTTTAGCACTGTTGAATTTGAAATTTTACTAGTTTAAAATAATTCAAATTTCAAATAGATGAATTGAGTAAATTTGACCTAGATTTGAATCCACAAATTCAAATTTTGTAAATAAAATATTTTTACAAACCTTAGGACCTGTCTAATAATGTTGCCCTGTTAAAATTAAATTTATAGCAACATCATTTCCATTTAAAAATCAGAAACCCTAATTGTATATTTTTAATATAGTTTAAATTCTATTAACCTTATTAAATTGTTTCCTTTTACAAAAATAGCACAAGTAATGTATTTTGACCAGAAATATCAAAACTAAGCCTAACCAACCACTTTTGAAATACAAACTTATATAGATGTGTTTAAAACTTGTTAAAAGTAATTTCATCTAATAATATATTGTTTTATAAATCAGAGACTTAATTTGTGTAATTTAGATATAACTTAAATTCTATAAATCGTGTTAATGTGAATCCTTTTGCGGAATGTCACTAAAATAACTATAGGTCTAGAGAAAACAAATACTAACACTTCATTAGATCCATAGGATTCATAAACTAGTGAATTGGTTTTAAAATCCTTTGGACTTCTAAAATTACAATCATAGTTGGAAAGTGGTGTTATTTCCTTTTCACAAAACTATTGTGCAAACATTTTGAACGTGACCAAATATTATAATACTTAAACAATACTTCAAACTATTCAGATTTGAAATATTCAAATATGATTTAGACCATCCCTTGGCCACAAATGGCAAACCCTAAGTCCTACCATATTAATTCCTTTTGTAAATTGAATTATGTGATACGACTTGACCATAAATAAATAAACTAAAACAATTATTGATGAACGTATAATTGTGATGTATGCTTTTATGTGTTATGTGTTTGTTTGAGTTGTTTGTTTATTGTACTTCTCTTTTCTCGTATAGATTGAACGGAGTGAAACGTTATACGTTGAAAAGAGTGTGAAAAACGACAACTTCCAAAAGGCAAGTGACGCTCATAAAACTCCTATTGTTTTCACTATATGCATAGTAGTGTATTTCTGTAGTATGCATGTTAGGAGTTGTGTGTAGTTAGTTTATTATGCTATGCTCCTATGTAGTGTTTAGCTACCCCCACCCTGAGCTTAGAAGCATGAACACTTAGTAGGATGCTTAGCCAAGAAATGAAAAATGTTTTGACTAGTTGGATAGTGAAAAATTAATGAAATTAATTAATGAACTAACTGGGTGCTGGTTGGAGAACCATGGTGGGTGGCTACTCAGGGGGTCCATGTCTATGGTTCATGTCTATGGTAATTACCCTTGGTGGAAGCGCACAAATGTGGAAAGTCACCCAGGCTTAAAGAGATTGTAGATGCACCTTGTTTAGTGGCTTCTAGTGCAACCACTTGTAAAATGGGCTCTGTCTTGACCATACATGATGTGAGACCCCGATCCGTCGTGACCAGCAGATGTAGGGGGATGATAGGTTGGTTCGGGTCACGCGTTGTGACTCGGGGAATTACTTCGGAAAGGTCTCGTCTCGGTCTTCTCTTTTCCATTTCATAATTGGTTGACATGGACGAGGGAATGATTGGGTCTTGTGGTGAAAGTGCACACCCTCTCGAGAGTAAAAGCTAAGTATACTTAGCCGTGTCCCCGGTTATGGACATTTGAGCAACTAGACAGGGCAGCTGTTGAAGATCTCCTCATCCCAATTTCTATAATAAAATTTGATGGGTGAACAAGGGTTTGGGAGAGCTCACCGCTTTCTATCGGTGGTGCTCGTTGTGAGTAGTTTTCAAAGTTGTTCAACGTTTTCTATCGGTGGTACTCTTTGTTGTCAAAGGTGTTCACTGTTTTCTATCAGTGGTACTCTTTGTCTAAGATGAAAAGTTGTTTTATAAATGTTAGGATAAAACTGGCTTTATGCAAATCAGCCTGAAACTCCACCGAGCCAAATATGCATGTACATATAGTCTTAGTAATTTCAATTACAAAGTGTTATCTTGCCACCACAATTCAATTGTGCTGACCCAATATAGTTTGGGCTGCAACTCACCATTGCAAGACCCTCAGACGAGGAGTAAGGATTGTTAGAGTCTCCAACCAACATGCCTTGCCTGTGGCACATGATGAAGATGGAGCTCACTTATCCATTTGTTTTCCGTTGTGTGTTTATTTCGGTTTGAGTTAGCCATGAGCTATGCACCTTGTGTCGAACCCCTTTTATTTCTGGATCATCGTGTAATGAATATTGATGCAATGTTATGGTATTTCATCTTAAACTGTGTGTGCTAGCAAGTCGATTCAGGGACTAGCACTATACACAGGAGGTCGCTACCTTATAATAAGGAGGGCCTTTATAGTTTTAGAAACTTGAACTGAATAGATGGAAAATATTCATGATTTAACTATTTGTAAATTCTATTTTGATGTATAATAAAATGTGTTCAACGAAACATATGTTGTCATTTTGGATGATTTGGAGTGAGAGTCGGGGACAAAGATATCAATGCTTGATTTGCTTCCACTCATGAACCAGTATGTCCTCGCGCCGCGTCACCCTCCTTATATAGGGAGGGAGTGAGGGGAGGACATGTATCCCTCTATCCAAAATACTAGATCAAATGGTAACGGGTCCTACCCACCAACCAGTCTCCCTACCCATCAGGATCTTATCCGTCTGGCTCCGTCCTCTTAAGTGGGTAAGCCATAACCAGGACATGGTTCAATTTGCACTAGCATTCAGTCAATTGAGAACAACTTCTAGCAAAACACGTTGACTGCCTAATAACCTTTTCTGAACATGACTTTCGTCCTAATCCCTTTACCTCATGATATGGTGGATAAATCGCAACCGAGTTACCGTCATGCTTGCACGAGTTAACTCTCTTTCCCGTTCCGTGATGGGCGACTTAACTCGACTAACTTTTATTATGACTCGAGGGGCCTACAGATTAAACCTAAAAGCGTAAATTAGTATGTAACTGTTATTAATTGGACCAATTACAGATTAAATTTAATCTTCCTTGTCCCCATACGTACTCCCTCCATTCTAAATTAGATGACTTCTATTTAAACAAAAGTGGATGTATCTAGATATGTTATGAATCTAGATATATCCACTCTGTAAAAAAAAAAGGCATCTAATATGAAACGGAGGGAGTACAAAGCAAATACACCATTTTTCTCTTTTGTTTCCGTCCATGGACCCAAGTCTCCGGCCCCTTTTTTTGGCGTAGGAGCGGTGGTGGCATGGCACACACCGGCACTGGCCGGCCGGACACCCTCCGACGTAGACTGTTTTTGCCGGCAGCAGCGGCGGGCAGGGGCAGCCGTCGTCGATGAGGGCCGGACACCCCGGCCATGGAACGATCTATCGCACCAATAACCTGGCACGTGCCTGAGCTCTACAGCGGGGATTACAAGTACTCCGGTGAACTACCATGGCAGACGGGAAAAAGAAAAAACCCCACGCTGGAAATAGCGTGAGATGCATAATGGCCTTGATCCAAAGACCACATGTGTAATGTGTTTCTAAGAAACAGATCGAGTGCATCTGTTCACAAGGACTCACCCCGTCAGAAGGTGTCCGGCCGACCGGCCAGTCCGGAGTATCTAGGAATAAGTATATACGGTCAATTTTAGCTCAGTTTTTTAATTATAATAAATAGATAGACCATGTCATTAATTATGAAGAGGTATAAAACGATCTCAACCATCCTTGTCTGAGTTTGGGGGAGGGGGGTGTACCGAAGCAGAAGCCATGACTCGAACATCACATGTCTCGAGTCACCGCATGGCCATGCAGTTTGAGTCCTATCACACGAGAGGGCCCAGAGGTTGTAATTGTATTTTTTTAGCTTCGGTATTTTCTATGTGATGGTGTGGGTGTGGAGACATCCTTAAGTTAGAATAAGTCATCACCGCTATATCCCGCTCTAGCGGTGTGACTAGCGCTTAAAGAGGTCATGTGGAGTTTGTCTTTTTGGCGGATCTCATAGAATGCCATCGGTTTTCATGTTTCGATCTATGTTGATCATTGTAGGCAACAGTTGTTGCTCTCGTGCGCTGATCTTTTAACAAGTTAGCACGACCATTTTTTAATGTCTTCGGCAACAACATTTACACGGCTTTGATGAAGGAGGGATGGTGACAGCGGGAGTTTTTTTTTTAAATAATACGATTTTTTCTACGAAATTGCAAAAATAGCGCGCGGGTATCATTTTTTTCAGATGTAGCGCGCCGTCGGCACGGGTAATGCCGATCGGCGTGGGCTATGCCGAAAAGTCTGCGTCGGTTGGGCCCGCACCGACGGCTGCATGCGCTGCCGCGCGTCAGGCCGGCCAGCCACCTTTCGGCACGGCTGGTGCCGATTTCCACCTTTCGGCACGGGCCAGGACGATCTGGGCCAGAATAAATTCCGCGCGACGCCGGCTCCCTTCTTCCACCTCGCGCGGCCGGTTCAGTTCTGCCTTCTTCTCACCTCTCTGTTCTCTCTCTTCCCACAGAAATACACACAAATACACTGTCAGATCTCTCTCTTCCAACCTCTCTGATTAGATTAGATTGTTAGGAAAGGAGAGAGCAGGAGTAGAGCTTGAAGGATCTGTTCCTGGAGTTGATCTTCGTGGATTCGTTTTGAGAAGAAGAGGTGGAGTATTGGAAGCAATGGAGGCCAAAAAAGGTGGATGCCAGTGGTGGGAGCTCGTGTTGGAGGAGGAGGTGTGGTGGTGGAGCAGTGGTGGCGGTAGATTGAGGCCGGGAACGGATAAATCGGGATTTTCACGCATCAAGGGTAAACCCTAAGTAATCACTAGATGAATCTTGTTTAGTATTATGTATGAGTTAGTTGTAAATTTTTTGTGTCGGTGGATGTGATAGTTGTAATGTACAAATAGTTTGTCGGTGGCTGTATGTTATGTTGTCGGTGGATGTCGGAAAAAAACGTTAGAAGTAGTTTAGATTTATGTTAAACGGATGCGTTAATATAGTTGTATAAATAATTTTGTCGGATGGATGCGTCAGTGGGTGGAGGGTGGTTAGTGTGGCGGTCGATATTTATGGGTGTATGTCGGTTCTTTGTTATTATTTGAGGACTATTAGTAATATTGGTAATATTTTGGGTGGTCGCAATATTTTGTAGCGTATTATTTGACGGAATTAATTTGTTTAGGTAATGGAAGTCGTTGATTTTGTTGTGCACTTCGGCGCCGGTAATGTCCGTGTTACGGAGACTGGGGTTGATCTTAGTGAATTTAACAATATGGTGATGCAGTTGCCAGACCCAGAGAGAGCTAGAATAGCAGCAGTGCAGGAGTTTTTCACTGGAAATTTTGGGTATAATCCTAATATGTTTACGGTTAAGATTCAGTCAGAGTGGTGCAAATCCCGTACAAATATTTTTCGGGAGTTGTTACCGCTGGATCGAACTGGTCAGTGGATAGCTTGGCTAGCATCATGCAAACGTCGAGGCACCCAACCAGAAATCCTACTGATATTTTATCCGAAGCAGAACAATTTAGAACAAGGAGGCGGAGATTTTCAGCATGGAGAGAGCAGTGATGCTACTCATTCAGAAAATGTGGACATTCCTGAACAGTATGAGCCATCACTCAGTGTTGAGTCGGAAGGGCCTCCGCCACTTGGAGAGGCTGATGCGGATGAGTATGAAGGTACTATGCAAGAAGAGATGTTGGCTGAAGATGAGGATGGTGTTGCAGAAGATCTTGATTCAGGTGATGAAGATGTTGGAAATGAGAATGAGGTAGATAATGATGAAGAAGATAATGTTGGAGATGTGCCGCTTCCTGAGTCCTGTAATGTCGACACTTTGCCGATTCCTCACTCGTGGGATCTCGACAAGTCGAATATGACAGCTGTGGATGATGGATATCATCCGGCATGGGAGTACCGAAGGAAAAATGTAAGAATCGGAGTCCAGTATAACACAAAGCAAGAGTTGAGGGAAGCCGTGATTGAGTGGGCATTGTCCACGCAAAGGGTTTTCCGTACTGAGGTGTCAAATAGTCGATATTTGACTATGAGCTGCATTAATATTGACTGTCCAGCAAGGGTGCATGCTCACGTACCGAAGTACGACGTGCTTTGGGTGGTTTCAGATGTCGTACCACACACATGTGAGATCTCTAGTACGGTGCCGAACCATCCAAACCTGTCTTCAACTCTCATTGCACGACTCTTGTTCAGTGAGATAGTGCGGAAGAAAGACATGACCGCGAGAAGCATTCGGTTGGCAGTTAAGAGTAGATGGAAAACAAAAATTCTTTATGGGAAGGCTTGGAGAGCGAAGCAGAAGGCTCTAGAAATGAGATTTGGGACATTTTATGATGCTTATGATAATGCTGTCAAAATGGTTTCCACGTTGAGAGAGCGAAATCCTGGTACAGAGGCAACCGTCCAACTAGTAAAAATTCCTGGGCATCCTCAGTTGGCTGTGTTTGGCAGGATGTTCTTCTCTTTCACCATATGCATTGAAGCTTTTAAGTATTGCCGGCCAGTGTTGTGCATCGATGGCACATTTCTCACGGGCAAGTACAAGGGTGTTATACTTACCGCAATAGGTGTGGACGGCAACGGACAAATCGTTCCTGTTGCATTTGCCTTTGTTGAGAGTGAGAATTATGAAAGGCTGGTTATGGTTTCTGAGGCTGTTGAAAAGCGGTGTTGTGAAGGATAGGCCAAATGTATGTATTCTTCATGACAGGCATGCAGGTCTGTTGAAGGCAATCAGGAAACTAGAGCAGCCCGCCGATGATGAACAAATTCCGTGGACTGATGTGCAGAGTCGATGGTGCATGAGACATATGGGTGCTAATTTTTATTCTTGCTTCAAGAGTAAACGTCTTATGAATCTGTTTAAAAGACTTTGCAATGTGAATCAGCAACGGAAGTATGACTTTTTATGGCAGAGGCTCACCGAATTCACGCAGAACCAAGTGAAAGAAAGAAGAGCTGCACAGGCGACGGCAGTTGCTGCTCAGGTGGCGGCGGCACAAGCGGCAGTAGCCGAAGATTCAGAACCAGTTGGGTTGTGTGATTTGCCTGGAATTGATCCACCTGGCACAAAGAGGAAGAAAGGAGCACGCATCCGGAATTTTGAAGAATGGATAGAGAAAGAACCGCCAGTGAAATGGTCTTTGTTGCACGATGCACATGGAGCGAGATATGGCATCATGACAACCAACCTTGCGGAGATATATAATTTTGTCCTTCGAGGTCTGCCACTTACAGCTCTCGTCGAGGGGATTATGCATGGAACAATGAATTATTTCAGAGATAGACGTGTGGAAGCCGTGAATCATTGTCAGTGGTATCCTGGCACACCTTACTGTCGTAAGATAAGAACATACATGGAGAAGAAGACACAGAAGGCTCGGTTCCACAACGTGGTTCGAGTAGGTAATGAAGAAGCTAGGTATGAGGTGCGCCTGCCGACAGACAGATTTGGTGATAGCGTTCAGAGAACCCATGAGGTGTTCATTACTGACGGATATCCGCCAACTTGTGAGTGCACATGCAACAAACCCAGACTTCTTCACCTTCCATGCTCTCATGTGTTAGCAGTTTGTGGTCAGTTGGGCTTGCATGCAGCCACATTCGTGTCACCATATTACATGAAGGACGCACTGGTTCAAACATGGACCGGGGAAATGAGAGGTTTCCGAGTCGAAGGTAACTTCAGCACGGTTGAAGAGGCTAATAGAGAAATCATTCCTCATCCAGCAAACATGCGGACTAGTAGAGGACGACGTCAGACACGGCGCATCCGGAATGATATGGATGAGTCTGAAGCAGGTGGCCGAGGCATCCGAGGAGGAAGGGGAAGAGCAAATCGTGGCTAGTATTGTGTTTTCAATCATATTTGTAATAATTAAGTACAATGGGACGATGTTGTTTGTTGTAGGGTATCTGTTTTAATTCGTATTTGTAATAATTATGTACAATGGGACGATGTTGTTTAATTCGTAGAATTGTTTAAAGTGGTATTTCTACTAGTATGTTCATGTTGTATAACTTTGCAGATGGCGGGTCGTGCTTTGCTTAGTGCCGATGTTGATTCAAAGCATCGTGCGAAGATATGGGAGTCAGGTCGGCAGCCACATCTTCTGCGTACTCGGACACCATCGATTAACTGGGAGTTGCATCCTCATTGGATTGATCGGTACGTTGGACGTAATAATTTTATATATTGTTTACACTGTCAACGATTTTATTAACGGACTTCTAACAAAGTTCTTTTAAGTATTCGCAGGTTGACTTGGGCAGGTCTATTACCGCTTGCACGTCTAGTTGAGAGCATCCCCGCAGGATGGGTACCCATTCAGCCCGATGAGGTACACGGCGAGCCGAGGCAGATGCACCATGTTGGCACTACCAAGATCACGATGGACAGGTCACTGCTTAGCTGCTTAGTGGACCGTTGGAGGCCGGAGACCCACACTTTTCACTTCCCGTGGGGGGAGATGGCACCGACTCTTCAGGATGTGTCATATTTGTTGGGACTCCCTTTGGCTGGCGTAGTGCTTGGACCTGCAGATCCTCCCCCCGACTGGCATGAGGCCATGCAGGCACGCTTCGCAGGCGTGCATCCTGAGAACCCCATGTTGCCTGAGCACAAGCATGGTGTACCGCTGAAGTGGCTTAACAAGTGGCAGGTAAATGTTAATTATGTAGCGAGTTTACTTTCTCGGTGTATACTCCATGACTAACTTATTTAGTTTGCGCTTTCTAGGTACGGGCATACGGCATCCCGGTGGAGCACCTGACTCAGGAGCAGGTTACGCGGAGCCTCGAGGCGTACGTCATCTGGCTACTTGGCAAGGTGATGTTCACTGAGACTCATCAAGACACTATTACTGCTCGTTGGGTACCTATAGCACTAGAGATTGCAGCGGCACAGAACCAAGAAGACATAGAGCAGCGGAGTTGGGGGTCTGCACTACTAGCTGCTACATACAGGGCTCTATGCACCGTGTGCACGAAGAACTCGGATAGCTCTTCGATACTAGGATGTCCTCTATTTCTGCAGCTCTGGTCTTGGGAGAGGTTCCCTGTCGGTAGACCCGACGTCGACGCGACCAGGCCCTGGGACTACAGACTGATAGATCACAACGCAGTTGATCTTCCCACATTTGGTAGTATGTGGGCATATAGAGAGGTACCCATTTGATACTCCATTACTTTCAAGTTAGGTTCTTCCAAATTTTAATGTTCAATTATTTATTACAATTATAATTGTTTGCAGAGACGATTTCAAGGTGATCAAGTGAGAAACTGCTACGTGATGTTCACTGAGTGGTTCGATCAACTGCCACATCATCAGGTTATATGGGAGCCATATCACGAGTCGCGGATGCATGCACGATACCCCGACGGGATTTCTTCTTTGTGCACCAGAGACCGTGCATACTGGATGACTACACGTCGGATTGTGTTCGACGTCTTGGTGGAGGAGATGTCCCAACACCGTGTTATGAGAGAGTTTGGACTTCGTCAGTGGCCGGTGCCTCCTACTAGAGCTACACTTCCTCAGCACGTGCACAAGTAAGAACTACAACTTGTATTTAAAATGTGGGGTACTATTGTTGTTTTAGTACGTACTTATGCTATGTGTGCATTTCGCAGGAAAGGACGGCAGGGAGAGAGATCGCTCGCATCTTATATGCAGACGATTCTACCATACATACAAGAATGGGGGAGTGCGACGGATCCGGCAAATTTATGGCCCGCGGAAGCACCCTTTGTGCTTCCTGATTTTGAGGAGTACCTCCGGACGTACATGCTCGCCTGTCGCACTCGTTTGGTTACGAGTGCCGACCCTGTCGACCTTCCTGCGGCTGATATCACGACCATGTACCCAACACAGGGAATCGGGGCTCGGGGAAACACAGCGGTAAGTGGTCTAGTTTCAGTACTCTACTACGCACTGTACGTACTACAGTAAAAACATATCTGACACTTGTTTTATATTTTACAGGCCGACATTATAGCAGATATTCAGGCGGAGGTCGATGCGTACTACCCCGTCGTTGGTGCCCAACACCAGTCGTGGTTCAAGCGTCTACAGGACAAGCTACGACGTGCTTATGGTGTGCTCGCATGCACCAATGCTGGGGACGTTGTTCCACGCCATGCACCCCCGCGTCCCCCACGACACTCCTCGGCACGGCTCTTAGGTGCCGCACATGTATCACCACCCCGTGACACCACTCGTCGGCACGATCCACGCCCACGTTTTACACCTCAGCAGAGTCCTTGCATACGCCCCACAGATCACACATTTGCGTCTACCTCTCGCCAGCCCGACGCTATCGACCATGGTCCATCCCAGCCACCTCTTTCACAGATTCCAGTGTATGTGTCGGGTCCTTCACAGCCAACTATGTTTATGCCGGCAACTTCACACTCGCCATTGTTTATGTCGGGTCCTGCACAGCCTCCACTCTTTATGCCGGGTAGTTCATCCTGGCAGGCACACACACCACCGTTCACCGGGATGCCATACTCGTACGGTTATGGGGGCGGACCATAGTTCGTTGGAGCATCACACCAGCCGCAGATGGCCAATCTTACGGGCCAGTACTCTCAGCAACTAATGCACGGAGGTTAGAATTTTTAATTTCTCGTACATATATAATTTATATCAAGACAACTCACACTAACATATTATCTTGTGCAGGTGCAGATCAGGTGTACAACTCTCCCCAGTACGACTTGGACACCACTCAGGCATACGCGCCTTCGCCACCGATGCCCACTCAGCAGACACCACCTCCGGAGACAGCCCAGCCAGACGACGAGCATGACGATGTGCCGTTGCAAGGCCGCGGAATGCGGCAACACCAGGCTCCCACGCGTTTGTCACCTTCCGGCCCTCGGCGAAGGAGGACGCGGTACCGTCGTCAGTGAAGGAGATATGCCCTAGAGGCAAATAAATAAGTAGTATTTATTGCGTTATCTCATAAGTTTATAATAGGTTTGTGTATTATGCTATAACTGTATTAATCGGAACTGTTAATACACGTGTGATACATAGACAACCAGGTCCCTAGCAAGCCTCTATATGAGCTAGTCCATTGGGCAACAGTTGATCGAGATTCCCGATCAAGGACAATGACGTCGGTTGATAATGGGGTCATCTTGTTAGTTGAATAAGGTGGTGGACATACGCAAAGTATTGCAATAAGATCGTATTACGATGTTTGTCATTTGCAATAGATAAGATTATGATAGCTTATTCCTTAGACCGTGAGACCGTACTTATTGTTGCTTCGTAGGAGTGCTTTGAGAGCATCAAACGTTGTGTCTTATATAGCATGACAATAACGGTGTCCATCTTGGGTATTCCGAAAGAGCATCGAGACGTAAGGATCAAGAGCGGGATTTGTTCATTCTTGTAATGGAAAGAAACTCTGGGCCCACTCGGTGATATTGCATCTATATAGCTGCGCAGCTTGTGACTAGGTCATGGAGATGGTAATATCACAGACGAGTTAATAACCTTCGTCGGTAACGAGATACAGCAAAGGCATCGGTGTGTCTACGATCATATCTCGGACAAGGTAGTATCGCAGAGACAAAGGGAATGAATATCATATTTATGGTTCAACGACGATATTCGTGGAATGCACAGGGATCGTCATATATTTCCAGGTATCCCTGACGATCATTGGTGAGCGGAGTGTCTCAACCATGTCTGGAGTATTCCCGAACCGTAGCGTAACAAACTTAAGGTCTTAGCGACGCTAGGAGATAGGTTCTGGAATTTTATAGGTTTTTGTTGAAGAGAGAGAAATGATCCGGAAAGAGTTCCGGTGGTCCGGAAGGAGTTCCGGAGAGGTCTGGAATGGTTCCAGGAATGTCCGAAAGTTGTTCGGGTGGTCCGAAAGAGTTTTCGGAGTCACGGGATATTGAATTATATATAAATATATTAATTATGAATTAATGGGATTTTTATATTAATTTAATATTAATTAAATAAAGGAAAAAGGGGGCTCCCACCTATATGGGCCCTAAGAGGGCCCAAGAGGGGGAGCCGCACCACCAAGGGGGGTGGGCCCCATTGGCTGGTTCGGCCAGCCCATGTGGGGGCCGAACCCCCCTCCCTTGTCCTTTGTTTAGTCCCACATGGGGGAGCCAAGGGGTTTGCACACCCCCTTCCCCCTTTATATAGCAAGGCATATTAATTGATTTAATTCACAGGAAATTCAATTAATTCCCAATTTCTCTCTCGATCTCGTGGTTCCCAAGTTGGAGCCGCGCCGAGCTGAGGAAGAGGGTCTCTCTCCACCTAAGCCATACCGCAGAGCGCCGTTGCTTTGCGGGATTCCAGATAAGATCTACTCCTGCGATTTCAGCTGGATCTGAATGACCGAGAGTTGTCGCTAGGCTCCGTATGTTTGCGAGTGCTCGGAGGCTACTCTATTGAGGAGCTTGGGCGACGTCGTCTCGCCCCCTGCAGCCGCCGCGCCTCCCCCCCCCCTCTGCTGCCGGCGCACCAGCCCCGGCGCTGGCGCTCTGCCTTCTTCCGCCCGACGCCCGTCGACGCAGATCATCATCGACACCCCGGCGTCCTCGACTTCGACATCGCGGCAAGTTCTCCGCGACCTCGAGGTCGGCTACGTACGACTTCATCGTCAACGCTTGTGCGGGAGCGTAATCCCCGCTATCGGTCTACATGGAGGTAATGTAACCCGTTCCGCAACCGTTATCGCATGTACTAGATAGATAGATCCTGGCTAGTTAGGGTTTCGTACGCTAGAAAATTATTGTTTTCTGCACCGTAACCCCTTCAGTCAGGTCGACGAGGACTGATTCTTTTACGTATCAGAGACATATGTTCGCTCTTTTCCATGTACCGTAAGACCTATGTATGAGACATATGTATGCTACTTCTTTCCCTTGAGGCGCGAAACGGTACAACTACTAATTAAGCGATAAGATACAACAAACCTCGATTACATACCGATCACACCACACAACAATAGGAAATGAAGGTACAACTACTAATTAATCGATACTCAAAGAAAGATACAACATAACTCAAATTTAGATTCTACCTATCTCCCATCAATGCAGCCTGCACCATCCGCAGATTTAGCACCCTTGCCCTTTGACGATGATTCAGGCTTCTTTCCCGCACCCTTGCCCTTTGACGATGATTCAGGCTTCTTACCCGCACCCTTCCTCGATGTTTCTGCCTTCTTCTCCTTGCCCTTACGCACTGCTTCAGCCCGCTTTTCCTTTGACGACGGCATGAAATCGTCGTCATCATCGCTGGAGTATACCCAGAGAAACGAACGACCGTACCTCTCACGTATGTCTTGAGTTCGATGAATCGGCGCATTAGTAACATGCCTATCGAACTTATCCGCAAGCCTCAAGACTTCAGCACGGATTTGTTCTGGGGTCCTATACGGAAACCCATCTCGGCATAGCCTCGCCCTTAGCAAAGCGAGATGTCTGTCACTACCTACAATTTCTTCAAGTGGAATTTCCCTACCATCTACCTTCAAATAGGTGACAATCTTAGCTAGCTGCTCGGATGCGGCTATATGAAAGCCGGACACACACTTCTCACAAGGTACAATACACACCATGCTGGCGCTCTTTGAGAGTACCCCGCTTAGCCTAGAGTGGTTTTTATAGGACATTTGAGGTGAAAACGGTCGCGAGAAATGGTGCCGGGCGGGAGGAACGGGCGGGAAACGGTGGCGGGAGAATTTGGGCGGGAAACGGTGGCGGGAGAATTTGGGCGGGAAACGGTGGCGGGAGAATTCTCGCGCGAAACGGTGGTGGGAGAATTTGGGCGGGATACGGTGGCGGGAGAATTCTCGTGCGAAACGGTGGCGGGGATAGCCGGAAACGGTGGCGGGAACAAATTCTGTAAGAAACCTTGCCCTCCACCTCTCTGAGCACATTTCGGCACGGCCCATGCCGAAACGTGTTGGCACACGAGAACTCACGCAGGGCCATGCATCCGTCGGCATGGCTACTGCCGACCGAAACGTTTCGGCACGACCCAAGCCGACCGCGCCCTATTTTTGATATTTCCAGATTCCGCGCGCTAGATTCCAAATTTGTAATAAAAATTCGTATTATTTATAAAAAAAAACTCGTGACAGCGGCACACCTTCGTCTCAGCTTTATTTTTTTGTAGTTGGCTAGGTGGTCAAGAACTTTGTAAAGTTATTACTTCTAATGAATAGAGGACATATTTGCAAAAAAGCCAACAAGTCCACCTACCTCGCTACTTTGTATCGTTCGGCCGGTTCTTGGGCGTTGTGCTGTCTCACCCAGCAGCGGTCTCAAAGGTTTAGCTTTATTTATAAAGCGGGACAAAAGTCTGTTTCGTGGAAGAAAATCATTTTCATTGTAGTCGGTAGTACGTGTTACTTAAATAAAACATACTCCCTCCATACACAAATAAGTGTCTCAAATTTGTCAAAAAAGAAGATGTAGCTGGACATGATTTTGTCTAGATACATCTTTTTTTTTGACAAACTTGAGACATTCTTTTTGGACGGAGGGAGTAGAAAATTTGAAGAAACACCTGGAACGAGATTACTGGCAGAACACTCTACACCAAAAGTACAACTCGAAGTGCAAAAGACATGCAGTTTTTCTTCCCCTCGTGCATTACATATTTATTTCTATATATATTGATACACCCAGGAGGTAACTATTTTCCGTACTGCTTCTTCCAAAAAGGAGAAAATATAGAGCAAACTCATTTATACTGTCAGCTGACAAACACATGGCAAATGTCTGTTTAACCATCTTAAATTACCACATTTATAATAGGCTGAAGAAATTACACTTGCAGAAAGTAGCTCCAGAAGAATGAAGGACATTCCGTTCATACATCGAAAACTTCATGTCATCCTGTACCACCCTCATATTCTCACGTGTTCCGTTCCATCCTCTAGAAACGGAATGCCCTTACTATTGTCTACACTTTGGGCAGTTTCCAGGGTGATATCTTGTGCCATCGTTCGGGTTGTCTGTCACGATGGTGAAATGTCAGGCCAAGAGAACAGTAGAATACAGTAGTAATATTGTGTAAAAACTCTATGTTTACTGGAAGGAAACTACGTGCTTACGGGTTCCCTGCCAATGAGAAGAACCCGTGCTACCGAGAGGATCAGAAGAAGGCATGTCGGCGGAATCACCAGATGGACGCATAGGTTGAGGCAAAGTAATGGCACTGCCGGAGATGAAGAACAATACAAAGATGGTTATCAAGCGAATCAGAAAACAGAAAGTCTTAGAGACCATTATTCCTGTACACAGGTAAGCTCAGTGCTTTCTAGACGGCAAAAGCTAGTTAGCAGCGAGATAGCTTACTGGGAATCGCAATGCTCCAGCGGCATCTATATATAGCGCTCCAGTGAGAACTGAATTCTGACAAGGCGCTTCCGGGAGTTGACCTGGAATTGACTAGGAATTTGTGGCACTGGGAACTTGCACCAAGAGATGGCCCATCCAACTGGCCGTTTCTTCTATAAATGCAGCAGATAAACCACAACTCGGTGCATCATCCATTGGATCTGTAGACCATAGGTGATAAAAGTATGTCTCCTGTGGGAACTCTCAGTTCCTCAATGAGACTCTCTCTAATCCTGCTTCTGTCATCATGTGCTACAGCTCTCCACAACGATTCTAGTAGCGACTTGCAAGCCCTCCGTTGCCTTAAACTCCATCTCCCCATTTCTGCTGGACTCCTTTCCTCATGGAAGAATGATTCCCTCCAATTCTGCAGTTGGTTCGGTGTTACTTGCAGCAAGAGGCACACATCTCGTGTTCTTGCACTGGACCTCGAGTCGCTCCACCTTAATGGCGAAATACCTCCTTGCATTGCCAATCTCACTTTTCTCGCAAGAATCCACCTCCCAAATAACCAACTTACTGGTCCGATTCCGGCTGAGCTTGGCCGACTAAATAGGTTACAGTATATTAACCTCAGCTCAAACAACCTTAGTGGCATGATTCCAAACACTATATCTTCATGTTCTCGCCTTCGAATTATCGATCTTGGGAGAAACTCCATCGCCGGTGAGATCCCACCAGACCTAGGTCAGTGTTCACATATCCAACAGCTCAACTTGGGTCACAATATGCTCAGTGGAGGCATCCCAGAAGGATTGGGGATGCTCAGTAACCTATCAGTTTTGCGTCTTGCTGGAAATACTCTGACGGGCAACATTCCTCTTTCACTTGGAAACAGCCTTTCTCTTCACTCTGTTTATCTCACGGGAAATAGGCTCACAGGACCTATCCCGTGGCTCCTAGCTAATAGTTCATCACTCCAATTTTTGGTCTTGGCAAACAATTACCTTGGTGGAGAGATTCCACCCGCACTATTTAATAGCACATCACTTCAAGTCTTGTCCCTGGAAACAAACTACTTTACTGGATCCATACCTGTTTTCCCTTTTCCGAATATTAACTCGCCCTTGCAGTATCTTATTTTGACATCAAATAATCTTTCAGGCACAATACCTTCTACCTTAGGGAACTTTTCTTCCCTTTGTTGGCTCTTGCTTGGAGGGAATAGTTTTCAAGGTAGCATCCCAGTGAACATCGGTAAACTTCCCAACCTACAAGTATTAGACCTGACTAACAACTTCTTGTCTGGTAGTGTCCCAGCCACTGTCTACAACATGTCAACACTCACATACCTTGGTGTGGCTGCAAATATTCTGGGAGGGGAAATTCCATATAACATTGGATATTCTCTTCCAAGCATCCAAACTTTGTTTCTGGAAAGGAACAGATTCCAAGGCCAAATCCCCACTTCACTAGCCAATACAACAAATCTTGAAGAGATTAATCTCCGTAACAATGCATTCCATGGTATTGTGCCTTCTCTTGGGACTCTTCCCAACATGATCAATCTGGATCTAGCGGAGAATCAGCTCGAAGCAGGAGATTGGTCTTTCTTATCCTCATTGACAAATTGCACCCAACTTGTGAAATTATTCTTGGATGCAAACATACTTCAAGGAGTTTTGCCAAGTTCCATTGCAGGCCTTTCAAAGAGCTTAGAGTCATTGTTATTAAGAGAAAATAAAATATCTGGCACTATACCACGTGAGATAGAGCACCTCACAAACCTCAAACTTCTTTACATGGAGAAGAACTTGCTTTTTTTTAGATAAAGGGAGTTTTATTACTTAAGAGGTTTAAGCGATACACCCGGCCTCTGCATAACTAAGATGCACACAGCCACCCGTTCACCAGAATCCAACTCGAACATAAAAACTAGGCGAATTACATATCATAATGAGAAATTGTAGATCCGCCTAAAGTACTGGAAGGTCTATCCGGAGACTATGCTGCCATCCATGCCGGCAGAGCACCTCCCTTGCCGCGGACTCCAGTCTCGCAGCCACCTCCAAAAAAAGGTCCCGGTGCTCCACACGCTGCAGCGCTGACCAAGCTCGTAAGGTAGCCGTGCACCGATATATGACCTGCAAAACAGTAACATTTGAATTGTTAAACACCTTGTCATTTCTACATAGCCACAGCGACCAAATAATGGCAATCGCTCCCATCCTACAGAAACGTTTAAACCTAGGATCTACACCATTTAGCCAATTGCCAAAAATGTTGGCAACTGTATTTGGTGGGTGTAAGGTAGAATCTAACTGGATGGCTGACCATATAGACCTCGCGAATTCGCACTGGAAGAACAAGTGTGTAATGGTCTCATCGTGAAGACAGAAAACACATTTTTTACTTCCGTGCCAATTACGCTTCGCAAGGTTGTCTTTAGTAAGGATGACCCCCCGACGAAGGTACCATGCAAACACCTTCGTCTTAAGCGGAATTTTCATTTTCCAAATCTTATTATAGTCCTTAGTATTGACTGGAACTTCAGGATGGATAAGTGCTCTATACATAGAATCAACTGAGAATTTACCATTCTTGGTGAGATTCCATAGAAATTTATCTGGACCCTCCGACAATTGGACTGACTCCAGTCGGATGAGCAATGCATGCCAAGATGCTTGTCTCATACCAAATAAGCTTCGCCGAAACGAAGCGAAGCATCCGGTGGGGAGGAACCCAACATCCTGGCGATCGTGTCGCTTTTGTTTCGTACGATAGAGTAAAGAGCCGGATATTGTTCTCTAAGGGTAACCTGGCCAAGCCATTTATCCTCCCAGAACCGAAGAGAAGAACTTGCTTACCGGAAGTATTCCTGAATCACTTGGAAATCTTCACAACCTGTTCGTCCTAAGCTTATCCCAGAACAAACTTTCTGGACAAATTCCGCTTTCAGTTGGCAGTCTAAGTCAACTGAGTGAGCTATATTTACAGGAAAATAACTTGACTGGTCCGATCCCGGGAGTTATAGGAGACTGCAAAAGATTGGACATACTGAACCTCTCCTGTAACACTTTGGATGGTAGCATACCAAAGGAGCTCTTTACTCTTTCTATCCTTTCTGAAGGTTTGGACCTGTCTCACAACCAACTCTCTGGAGAAATACCACCAGAGATTGGCGGTTTGATTAATCTCGGACCTCTGAATATTTCAAATAATCAGTTGTCCGGAGAAATACCCTCCACTCTAGGTGAGTGTCTCCACTTGGAGTCGCTACACTTGGAGGGAAACATTCTTCAAGGGACAATTCCTCCCTCTTTCATGAATTTGAGAGGTATCATTGTGATGGATCTATCTCGAAACAACTTCTCCGGTGAAATCCCTGACTTCTTTGAAACCTTTAGTTCCATGAAGCTTCTGAATTTGTCCTTCAACAACTTTGAGGGTCACGTACCACTAGGTGGAATTTTTCAGAATGGAAGTGAGGTGTTCATTCAAGGGAACAAGAAGTTATGTGTAAGCACCCCACTTTGCAATAAAGAGACCTCCAAACAAAACCACACCTCAAGGATTCTGAAGATAGTGGGATTTAGTGCTCTCTCTTTGGTCTTGCTATCATCCTTCACCATCATTCTTTTGAAGAAGAGAAAGAATTTCCATCGAACAACTCATCCATCCTGCAAGGTCTTGAAGAAGTTCACGTATTCTGATTTAGTGAAAGCAACAGACTGTTTCTCCTTAACGAGCTTGGTTGGTTCTGGAAAATATGGGGAAGTGTATAAAGGCTGGTCTGGAGCAGATGCAGTAGCTATCAAAGTTTTCAAACTTGATCAGCTCGGAGCACCAAAAAGCTTCATCAACGAGTGTGCGGTCTTGAGAAACACACGTCATCGGAATCTTGTGAGAGTGATTTCTGCATGTTCAACATTTGATGCAACAGGACATGAGTTCAAAGCTCTAGTTCTTGAATACATGGTTAATGGCAACCTTGAAAGTTGGCTCCATCCAACACTACACGAGCATCATCTGAGAATGCCATTGTGTTTGGGTTCAAGAATAGTAATAGCAGTGGACACAGCAGCTGCTTTGGATTATCTTCATAACAACTGCAGGCCTCCAATGGCCCACTGTGATCTGAAGCCTAGCAATGTCCTTCTTGATGATGCCATGGGCGCATGTGTTGGCGACTTCGGGTTATCTAAGTTCCTACATGGTGATTGTTCTTCGAAAATTGATGGTTCTACAAGCTTGGTGGGGCCAATCGGAACAGTTGGATACATTGCACCAGGTAACAATTTCTTAATAGAATATAATATCTAATGTGCTCTTCTGGGTATGACATTTCTAGTTTTTCTCCTAGATATCCTTTTTGATTCTTGTGCTCCAATCCTATTGTGTTAATTCAGTGTTTTAATAACTATACTTATTGCTACGTTTTAGGGTTAAAATAGGGGATTTTTTTACTATACATCATTAGGCCACAATTTCCTATAGCCTGAAATAAAACACTTTTGCTACCGAAAATTTACAAAAATATATATACCATGTATATTTACTCCCCCTATTTCTTATTTTTAAAGTAAGGCTTATTTTTTTGATTGAAAGTTAAACAATGTAAAATTTGACCAAGAGAAAAATGATCATCAATTATATAATACTATGTGGACATGAGATGAAAGTAAATTGCATGGTGTATCTAATGGTATTAATTGGATATTATAAATGTTAATGTTATTTTCTTACAACTTGGTCAAACTTTTTTTTGGCGGTAAAAACTTGGTCAAACTTTTCATCTTTAGACTTATAAAAAGAAACATAAGCCTTACTTTCAAGGACAGGACTACACGGCGGCGCCGCATATTTTCCCCTCCGTGCGGCGGCTCTTTTACATGCATGCATGTAGTGATGTCACGGATGACATCGTTTATAATATCTTTATTGTTCTGATTAAATATGATTTATCTTTCAAATGATTAATCTGATTTAAAATTTGTTTTCACCGTTGGCTTAGTCGTTATTAAATATACAAAACTAGATCCTATGTTGCCATGTTTTGAAAACTTTTTTTCAGTAGTTATCAGATTATTATAACTAGCTTATCACATTGTAATAAGTTGGCTATCAGGTTTTGATACATCCATTCTACGTCAATATAAAGTCGATAGATACTAATTTACGTGAAACAATATTATTTATTGGGTTTTACAAACACATAAACTCTTACTCACTAGTTGTACATATCCTTATAATGTGTAAAAAACTCAATAAAATTATATGATAACCATGTATAATTATGATGATAGCTATTCAATATAAATCTGATAAATATAATATTTAATCTGGTAACTGATGAGATGGAAAATTTCGTCACACCAGATTGTAGATGTGTCACAAAGTGATTTCGAATCCATCTGGTAAAGATATATATATACTTATCTTGATTATTATTTGTATTAATATGATAACCATAGTATCATAATCTTGTAATTGATATAATTTTTTATTTTCATCTAAACATATTAACAATGGATTTAGTTTTAAATTACTCGTCGAGACAAATCTAATCGGAATAATGGTTTACAAGATAAATGATTTTTGATTTTCAAATTTGGTAATTAATGTGACGATGCGGCCTACACTGTATGCATGGGCTCTCCCTATAGTAAAAGCTACACTTTTCATCCGCTCCATGAGAATCTCTTCAGTGCGACGCCTCATCCTAGATTTCCCCTAGTTTCAAAATCAAGATAGTATTCACGTTCAAAATGAATATTTTAAAACTCAAAACTACCATTTCTAACTTCTTCTTTTTAAGAAATGGGATTACTGGTGCCCAATGCCAACAGTTCTAAGTTCTAACTTAGCTGTCGAAGAACATCTTTAAAGCCTGGGTGGTGTCGAACGCGCATTCTCGTGGTCGTCAGTTGCATCCACCGCCGAAAAAGAAATAAACAGGTGCGTTCCTCTCGATCGGCTACTGCTTCCGCGATTCTGGTTCTCTCCGCCTCACGCGGCTGGATTTAAGGATTTTTCTTGGTTCCTGAGTTCTTGCATCAATCGCAGGTAGTAGCACACAGACGCACGTCTTGAGCAGCAGCCATGTCCGAGTTCTCGTGGCTCACGGCGCTGGGGTTCGCCTTCCTGACCTTCAACTCCGGCACGGCCATCTACCGCTCCAAGGGCGACGTGGGCTCCATCCTCTTCGTCGCGGCCTCCTACCTGGACCTCGTCGCCCTCTTCGCCTGCCTGCGCCTCTACGAGCGCCTGGACCGCCACTCCCCTCGCCGGGAGCGGGTCAAGGCCGCCGTGTGGGCGCTCACCACGCTCCTCACCGCCATGTTCAGCTACAAGGTGGCCGAGCTCATGCCCCTCGCCGTCAAGCTCGTCGTCTGGGCCATGGCCGCCGCCACCACCTGCGGCGGATTCTACGCCTTCTTCATCCACGACGACAAGGAGTACCAGCAGCAGCTGCAGCAGGACCTCGCGGCCGCGGCCGAGCGCGGGGAGGGCGCCGCCAAGTACTAGTAGCCACCGGCTGGGCGCTTGCCGCCGCGAGGTACGTGCTCCGGTGCAAACAGCGGCGGCGGCGGGCGTTAGATCACAGGGCAAACCACTAGGTCGTTCTTGTATCTTGGCTGCTTCTCTTCCCCTTATCTTTCCCTCGATTTGCTTTGGCTTGCCGGCGTGCTCAGATTAGTGGATCTGGAATTTGGCATCGGCGGGCGTTAGATCACAGGGCAAAAATCGAGTCTTTGTTGACCCTAATTCCTGATTGGACTTTCTGGCCTTCAAATTGAGGCGACAGCTTGAGGTAAGTTGAGGGACTGCTGCTGTGGACGGGCTTAATTTGCATCTGGAGGAGGCAAAGGAGAGTAGAGAAGCACTGGGAAACAGAGATGCTAGGGTGCACGACAGATATGGAAACTGCAGATAGTTTTCTTGAATTTGTGTCTGAAAACAGTAGAGTGGCCACGACTCATCGGAGGTGAAGACAGATGTAGCAAAGAAGAATGGAAGTAAGAAGAAATCAGATCGTGAATGAAACGTGGAAGAACCAGAGGAGGACTACAGATAAGCGAAACAAGCAGAGATTCATTTGCACGATAAGACGACAAACTAGAAGCGTGGTGCTGATGTTGTACTTGCTAAGTTATTTCATATGTGCTGACAGGAACACTATATTGAAATTGTGGCGACTAGAAATTTGATCAACAAATGGATTTGAGGTATGAGATCAAGAGTTAACAATGCAACCATTGACGGCCTATTCAGGGTTGCCCTTTTTTTGGCGGTCTCCCAAAGAGTTTAACTGGTTTATGTCCCTTCTTGTAAAGAGCAGCATGGTTACTCGTAAGTCCATTCATAGTTTGGGGATTCAAGCACCTTCTTGATGAAGGGTATATTTCCATGAATCAGAAATTGGCGAAGTGCATAGATTCTTCATGCCTTCCTTTCATCAATAAAGTATGACAAGGCAAAACTGTGTGCAGAGAGTCAGGGAAGGTATTTTCTGTTTGCGGGGATATTTTCATGCATCCTTCAAGAAACTTGTCGAAGTGCAGAAATTCTTCATCCCTTGCTCTCATCAATAAAATAAATATGACAAGACAAAAGTTGTGTGCAGAGAGTCACGGAAGCTATTTCCTGTTTCAGATTACCATCATGCAGACAAACTCTTCGCAGTGAAAATATAACCAGACTAAGACAGCTCACATTTATATGCAAAATAGCCAGCCTTTCGTTGATAACTATGTGTAGTGGGAGCTAGGAAAGGGTCATTGGAATACATCATCAGCGGTTATGGGGAGCACATAGGAGAGAATAGCAGACAAGACTTTTGCAAAGCAGCGGATATACAAGGAAAATAGATATACTACAAGTATGATGATGCTGATGCCAATTCCAATGCTAAATCTTTGGCACATTACCGGGCAAGCTGACAGCAAGGTGAGAGCTTCTCCATTTTTTAAGGGAATAGAATAGGCCAAGATATATTGCCCCTAGTTGCCGAAATCTAGTTTGCCGTCGCTGTTGCCTGAGGTACGTGCTGCGCTGAAGCAAGTGTCTAACCAGCCCTATTACATGTTTAAGTTCAATAAGTTCCACTATCGATCTAAAAACTGTAGCATTTCTATGAATTGTACTATGTCTATGTATGTATGCTGTCCAAGTAAGTGTTGTGTTGTGCATCATCCATCCAGTATGGTTTGTAATTGTGTTCATCTCTTCCTGGGTACCATTTTCCCTCAACTTTAGCCTACTTTATTCACAACTTTTGTGCCCATGTTGAGTATTCTGTGTTGTTGCGCATCAGACTTTATACAGAGCAAATTAAGCCACCGTGGATGTGCAGTCGTGCATAAACAGTCCAGAAAGGCAGCGGAAGCAGGAGCCAGTTCACATGTGAGCATGTGGTCTTGGATTTTCGATCACACTTTGACTATTGAGGTCCTGTTTGGAATAGCTTATTTTTCGCAGGAAATGTGACCAGAGACCCAAGTTTCTAAGGGCCCTTTTGTTTGGGCTTCCTGTGGCTTTCCATCAAAAAAAGCACGTCAAATGAACCAGAGCCCTTTTGTTTGGGCTGGCTGTGGTTGGCTGTGGGTGCTGTACAGGAAAGCTGCTGTTCAGTGAAAGCTGCTTTTTCAGTGAAGGTTTTTGTCAACCCAGCTGGCTGTCTGGCTGTAGATTGTAGAATTGTCTGAAACACCCTTTATAGTCAGCAGAGTTGTTTTGTTGCTACCATCACGTGTAATAAATAACATATGCATATAAAATTGAAGGCATACTCCATATCCATACAGTTGTCATTACATAACCATTACAAATATATAGTTGTCCAAAACACAATTCCACTACATTATACTAGCTAGATGAATGAGTTCTAACGTTGTCTAGAAATGAATAACCTGTTGGCAATGTCGTCGCGTGTTCCATTCATGCCTCTTGTGTGTAGTTCACCCGACACATTGTCACTTGGCAAGGTAATTGCTTGCCTTTGAACCTTGGGCATATAATTCTCATCTGCATCGCATCGATCAAATTGTTTGTCACGTAAGTTGGAGTCTCTAATGAAATTGTGAAGCACGCAACAGGCAATGATAATTCGCTTCTGTGTGACCAAGTCGAAATGAGGGATGCCCTTCAAAATGCGCCACTTATTTTTCAAGATCCCAAAGATGCGCTCAACGCAATTTCGCAATGATGAGTGGGCATGGTTGAAATTTCTTCCTTCTTCGTTGGTGGCCCTTCTCGACGGAAATCCGGAATATGGTATGTATTTTTTTTGTAAGGGGCTAGGAACCCCTTTCTGTTTGGATAACCAGAATCAACAAGATAGTATGTACCTACACACACGAGAAAGTTATATGAATTGTGACTTCAAGTAATAAGGCATATGTATCTCATGTGAAAAATGACAAAAAGAATATTACCATCAGGAGGGGCCGGGAACTCAATTGGATACTTCTCCATGCTGTGTGTAAGAATGCGGTTATCATGCACCGAACCAGCCCATCCAGCAACCACAAATGTGAATCTGAGATCAAAGTCACATATAGCTAACCAATTTTGTGACGTGTAACCATGTCTTCTTGTGTGGTTGACCTCTTCTTCTTTATCAACTTCAACAGGGATGTGAGAGCCATCAATGGCGCCAATGGCACCACTGAAATGAGGATAGAACCTTTTATCTAGAAGTCTTGGATGCACATTCTTGAAAGTTCGATCCAATGGTTTGATGTTATCTTTACCCATTTTGTACAAACAATTCAACACCATATGGAACTTCCTATGAATTGTCTCAAGAGACCGACTGAAATGGTTCTCAACTTGGGTAAACGATTGTGGTCCTCCAACACACCATAGAAACATCCCCAGACATTCAACAGATCCCATGTCTCTTGTTGAAATTAACCCATAGTTGCTAACTAGGAGGTAATGCAATTTGTGAAACACATTAGGATACATTCTATACATTTTGTAGCATCTTTTCCTATCATCAAGTTGTTCATACACCCATTCATTCCCAGTTTGTTTTGGAATCCTCCTAGGTGCCTTATTCAAATACTTCTCAGAATAGAGATTACCAATGTAGCCCAACACAGCCATGTCATGCGCCAACCCGAGGAGATGTCGAATCCTTTCTTCATCTCTTCCATTGTCACCACCACCATCCATCCTACAAATTTAAGGAAGGTAGCACATGGTAAGAAACAACACATATATTCATTTAACAAATAGTCTACACCAAAATAAACAGTACAAGCTTGCACAAATTTAAGGAAGGAAGTAAATGATAACATACAAATAGCATAATGGTTCATAAGTTTTTAGGATGATAGCAAATACATGGTTCCAAATAAACAGTACACATAATGGTCTACATCACAAAAGTACACATAATAGTCTACTTGTTCATCTCCTCATGCATCTTCTGAAGATAATGAAGTCTTCCCGCACTTGTTTCAAGGCCTGCAAATACTTCTATGTTCTCCCTCTTCACAGCAAGCTTGCATGCAGTGAACATAAGATCAGTTCCTTCATTAACTCCACACTCTCGAGCCATCCCTAAATATTCCTTCATAGTTGGAACATCATCATCCTTGCTAGAAGTGAAGGAGATATGCCCTAGAGGCAAATAAATAAGTAGTATTTATTGCATTATCTCATAAGTTTATAATAGGTTTGTGTATTATGCTATAACTGTATTAATCGGAATTATTAATACACGTGTGATACATAGACAACCAGGTCCCTAGCAAGCCTCTATATGAGCTAGTCCATTGGGCAACAGTTGATCGAGATTCCCGATCAAGGACAATGACGTCGGTTGACAATGGGGTCATCTTGTTGGTTGAATAAGGTGGTGGACATACACAAAGTATTGCAATAAGATCGTATTACGATGTTTGTCATTTGCAATAGATAAGAATATGATAGCTTATTCCTTAGACCGTGAGACCGTACTTATTAATGCTTCGTAGGGGTACTTTGAGAGCATCAAACGTTGTGTCTTATATAGCATGACAATAACGGTGTCCATCTTGGGTATTCCGAAAGAGCATCAAGACGTAAGGATCAAGAGCGGGATTTGTTCATTCTTGTAATGGAAAGATACTCTGGACCCACTCGGTGATATTGCATCTATATATAGCTGCGCAGCTTATGACTAGGTCATGGAGATGTAATATCGCAGACGAGTTAATAACCTTCGTCGGTAACGAGATACAACAAAGACATCGGTGTGTCTACGATCATATCTCGGACAAGGTAGTATCGCAGAGACAAAGGGAATGAATGTCATATTTATGGTTCAACGATGATATTCGTGGAATGCACAGGGGTCGTCATATATTTCCAGGTATCCCTGACGGTCATTGGTGAGCGGAGTGTCTCGACCATGTCTGGAGTGTTCCCGAACCGTAGCGTAACAAACTTAAGGTCTTAGCGACGCTAGGAGATAGGTTCTGGAATTTCATAGGAGTTTGTTGGAGAGAAAGAAATGATCCGGAAAGAGTTCCGGTGGTCCGGAAGGAGTTCCGGGGAGGTATGGAATGGTTCCGAGAATGTCCGAAAGTTGTTCGGGTGGTTCCGAAATAGTTTCGGAGTCACGGGATATTGAATTATATATAAATATATTAATTATGAATTAATGGGATTTTTATATTAATTTAATATTAATTAAATAAAGGAGAAAGGGGGGCTCCCACCTACATGGGCCCTAAGAGGGCCCAAGAAGGGGGAACCGCTCCCCACAAGAAAAGGGAGGCTTGGGCCTCCTAGTCCGAGTTGGACTAGGAGTGGGAAAGCCCAAGGGGGGTTCGGCCGAACCCCCCCTCCCCTCTCCTCCTTTAGTCCCACATGGGGGAGCCAATGGGGTTGGCACACCCCCTTCCCCCTTTATATACCAAGGCATATTAATTGATTTAATAGATAGGAAAATCCATTTAATTCCCAATTTCTCTCTCGATCTCGTGGTTCCCAATTTGGAGCCGCGCCGAGCGGAGGAAAGGGGTCTCTCTGAAGGGGTTACGGTGCAGAAAACAATAATTTTTCTAGCGAACGGAACCCTAACTAGCCAGGATCTATCTATCTAGTACATGCGATAACGGTGGCGGAACGGGTTACATTACCTCCATGTAGACCGATAGCGGGGATTACGCTCCCGCACAAGCGTTGACGATGAAGTCGTACGTAGCCGACCTCGAGGTCGCGGAGAACTTGCCGCGATGTTGGAGTCGATGACGCCGGGTTGTCGACGATGATCTGCGTCGACGGGCGTCAGGCGGAAGAAGGCAGAGCGCCAGCACCGGGGCTGGTGCGCCGGCAGCATAGGGGGGGAGGCGCGGCGGCTGCAGGGGGCGAGACGACGTCGCCCAAGCTCCTCAATAGAGTAGCCTCCGAGCACTCGCAAACATACGGAGCCTAGCGACAACTCCCGGTCATTCAGATCCAGCTGAAATCGCAGGAGTAGATCTTATCTGGAATCCCGCAGAGCAACGGCGCTCTGCGGTATGGCTTAGGTGGAGAGAGACCCCCTTCCTCAGCTCGGCGCGGCTCCAAATTGGGAACCACGAGATCGAGAGAGAAATTGGGAATTAATTGAATTTCCTGTGAATTAAATCAATTAATATGTCTTGCTATATAAAGGGGGAAGGGGGTGTGCAAACCCCTTGGCTCCCCCATGTGGGACTAAACAAAGGACATGGGAGGGGGGGTTCGACCCCCACATGGGCTGGCCGAACCAGCCAATGGGGCCCACCCCCCTTTGAGGTGCGGCTCCCCCTCTTGTGCCCTCTTAGGGCCCATATAGGTGGGAGCCCCCTTTTTCCTTTATTTAATTAATATTAAATTAATATAAAAATCCCATTAATTCATAATTAATATATTTATATATAATTCAATATCCCGTGACTCCGAAAACTCTTTCGGACCACCCGAACAACTTTCGGACATTCCTGGAACCATTCCAGACCTCTCCGGAACTCCTTCCGGACCACCGGAACTCTTTCCGGATCATTTCTCTCTCTCCAACAAAAACCTATAAAATTCCAGAACCTATCTCCTAGCGTCGCTAAGACCTTAAGTTTGTTACGCTACGGTTCGGGAACACTCCAGACATGGTCGAGACACTCCGCTCACCAATGATCGTCAGGGATACCTGGAAATATATGACGACCCCTGTGCATTCCACGAATATCGTCGTTGAAACATAAGTATGATATTCATTCCCTTTGTCTCTGCGATACTACCTTGTCCGAGATATGATCGTAGACACACCGATGCCTTTGCTGTATCTCGTTACCGACGAAGGTTATTAACTCGTCTGCGATATTACATCTCCATGACCTAGTCATAAGCTGCAGCTATATAGATGCAATATCACCGAGTGGGCCCAGAGTATCTTTCCATTACAAGAATGAACAAATCCCGCTCTTGATCCTTACGTCTCGATGCTCTTTCGGAATACCCAAGATGGACACCGTTATTGTCATGCTATATAAGACACAACGTTTGATGCTCTCAAAGTACTCCTACGAAGCAACAATAAGCTATCATACTCTTATCTATTGCAAATGACAAACATCGTAATACGATCTTATTGCAATACTTTGCGTATGTCCACCACCTTATTCAACTAACAAGATGACCCCATTGTCAACCGACGTCATTGTCCTTGATCGGGAATCTCGATCAACTGTTGCCCAATGGACTAGCTCATATAGAGGCTTGCTAGGGACCTGGTTGTCTATGTATCACACGTGTATTAATAATTCCGATTAATACAGTTATAGCATAATACACAAACCTATTATAAACTTATGAGATAATGCAATAAATACTACTTATTTATTTGCCTCTAGGGCATATCTCCTTCAGTCTCCCACTTGCACTAGAGTACAAATAAACTAGCTGCATTTTACTTTATCAGAATCCCTTATCAAATAAGAATCATTTGATAATGCTTGCTCGTGGAAAAGTGTTACTGCACAATACATGATTGTACATGCTTTTGCGATTCACTGGCATCAACTTGTTTGATATCACCATGTTGTCTAACAACATATATGCAAATACCGTAACTAAGTGAGACTTCTGCTTCCCAGCGCTTACTCTGATTATACTAACCAGATAACTGCCCTGAAAAACACACTCAGCCATGCAGAGCCCCTTGTAACAATTACAAACTCGCGATATCTACATACTTTCACACCAATGTAGAAAACTTGACATTCAAATGTCAATCCCTTAACTAACGCACTTCTACTTCCAGTAAATTCCAAATTTACTTTCATAACTGTTCTTTACTCCAAGAACATCGGTTATATTTTATCGAGCAGATAATATGGTTTCTGTATGATGTGTAATATATACATAATAGACCCACATGTCATACAACCATTACCTTCATGCATCATTACTCTTAATGACCAATTGGATTCCAAAGGACCATCCTTTTGATTCTATTCTGACTCCTCAGATATAATCCAACACAACTCGACTAACTATTTAAAATTCCCGTTCTATTTCAAAATAGACACTAACTTTTAAATAGTTTTACAACTTCATCCTATTCTATTGGTACAGTTTCACAATGTGTTAACTACACAAGATGAATTCGACTCCCACTCAAGTTATGTCTCCACATATTTGATAACACGAGCTCCCACTCAAAAACATGTTATCCACATATTTGAGTTCCCAAGCTCCCACTCAAAAATATGTTCTTCACATATTTCTCCTGAGTGAACTAACTATGACTCCCACTTAAATCGACATCTTGGTTAAACCAAAATCATTGATCTACTATCAATTCGAATTTAATACAAACTACAGTATTACATTAATACAAATCCCTCAGACTTCAAGCATGTCTACATAAATGTAGTCAACAAATTTGATCTTGTCCAAGACACATTTCTCGACAAGACATGCTACCGCGTCTTTCTTATAGTCACATTTCTCATATAACACCTTATATGACGATTAAACAATCTTATTCCTCTAATAAGAATTGCAGCAACAATTACTCTCTTAATCCTTTCAAATGCAACTTTGGATTTCCAGGCTCAAAAAGCCTTTGTTCGTATTCCGATATTTTCTCAACTTTCTTTGTATTCATAAAGTGCACCTTGATCTGTCAACAAGATCTGAAATACTTAATACAGTGCTGTGACCCAACAGCAATATTAAATATAACAGCACCTTATTCAGAAGTTTCTTTCATGAAAATATTATGAATTTTATGAAGAGGATTGCAAGCAGAAAACAATTTTCTAGTCTCCCTCACTCTTAATCACTAAACTTTCAGTAGCAGACATATACTCTTTGGAACATCTTCCAACATAAGTCTGACACTTTATTCCAAACTTCTAATTTCAATCCATAAACCATAATTCGAAAAGTCATCTTTTCTCGGAATTACATAGACAACAAACTGAGTTTTGTTTCTATTTGGTTCTGGAATACACTCTCGTCCAATGCGAGCAATCTACAAAGAACTACTCATGTATATTCCGAATTATTGCATAATCATATACACGTCGACATTACTGTCGATCCTATGAATCTTTGTTGAGAAAAATATCTATTTTCTAAAGTGGACATCGACTATAATGTTTCGAACATATTAGGAGATTCTAAGACTGATTCTGACAGACCACACTTTATTTATTTAAAATAGAGCATAATTATAATTCCCCACATATCACCATATATGACATTATAATATTGTGAAAACAAATTTCCACAAGTCTTTTGTGTTGAAACCATGATTCAAAATATTGTCCTTTGATCGAATCTTGTGAATACAATATTCACTAATCTTTCTTCTGAAAAACCCCATTTGATCTATTATCAAATTAATTTCAGACTCCATAATTTATCGGGCAAATACTCCTATTTACCAAAATCATAGAAGAATTCGGATCAAGCAAAACACCATTGATTAATCATTAAAAATGACTCTCAATCAATTTCCTCTAGTATTGCAACTTCAATACTGCATTTCAAACTTAATCAATTTTGGCACTCGAAATACTTAAATGGGCCAAAATTATCCATTACTTCTTTCATTGCCTTTATGACTAAATTCGATGGTGTTTGTTCTTTGGACACATAATTTTATCATTCCTGCTATTATAAATGTATATCATACGCATAATGTAATTGAGATGTGATGCAAATTACTCATAACATGAAACAACTGCTTTGTTCCATAACATAAAACAACTGATGTGTTCTATATGAATAATTATGTCTTGTAACATCCAAGACACCAAACTAGATCACACTCTCACTATTACAAAATGTCTTATCAAAAACTATTGATGATAACTAATATGATATCTCGAGGGCGTGAGCACTACTGGCCATTAACTTGCCATCACTTGTGCACTGTCACGTCACCCTTCGCCACATACTTGTGATAATCAGGGACTGTTTCACAAACAGAACAATTATCAAACACTTTTCATCAAGTATGAGAAGAATACATTTATATCTTCGTATATCAAATATACCCATAGCGTCGAAGAACTCTTCTTCGATGAATCAACTTTTAGAGATTTGAACTTGTTCACGAACGTGAAGAAGCTCACCGTGTCTCTATAGCATATTCACGCACATGCTATTCGCAGCTAGGAGGTAAAACGCAATCTCTATTGCACTGGAGTTCGCTATCTAGAAATCGTAGATATTCGTAAGCCTGAAGTAGATGTCACACAACTTCTTCAACTGAGTCTCCAGACAGGTATGCTCCCCATGTGAATGGTCCGGAACTTTCTAAGCTGTCTGAACTGCTCAAGACTAAATTCATCTTTGAAGTGAACTCTGATCGTATCAATCACGGCATATGGCTCCATGTGTTGAATGCAACTTTCAACTCAGGTGCTAGGCATACGCTCATGACGACCTTCACTTCCATGAAAATATCATGATGCTTACTGAACTCATCATCTTTCTCCTTGCTATCAGAATCATCTGGTCTAATTCCTAACTAATGTTCTAGCACATATAGGATGTTTGTTGTGTTTGGAGAATGTTTCTAAAACCAATGCACCAGCTGATGAAGTTGGACCCGTCGGCTTCCAAGGTAGAATCCGAGCTCTTGAAGAAGTAACCGAAGCGTAGTTCCGCAGTCTCCAGATGTGATCGCAAAAGAGGTAAGATAAGTTTATAATATATAGGTGAGTTTTAGTTTTATAATCTCATTATCAAAAACACACCACACCAAGATTATTATCCCTAAAAATAATAGTGGTGATGACACGACCCCCATCCACCACACTACCCCCGATCATCACGGCCGGCAGCACGGCTTCAAAGGTGGACATAAAATGTCGATCATAACAACTCTATGACTCGTGCTCGATCTTTCGATCTTCCCGTGTTCCGAGGCCATACCTCTGAGTATGCTAGGCTCGCCAATCAAACCTCGAAGACCTGCGCGTGCAACATGGCTTACACCCACTGTATGCGAACGACAAGATGTGTGACACCCGATCATCACGGCCTGCCTCATAACGTAGAACTTTCTTGGTGGTGCGCAACGAGGGAGAACACAATTTTTGGTATTTGTTAGGGATCATCCTATTTATGATGCTACCGTTGTATATCTAGCATATAAGCAATCAATAGGATGCACACACAACAGCACACAATAATGATGCAATGAAGTGCGATGTGACATGGTCGATGCGCCTGGACCTTCATGGCGCCATGCGCCTGGCCCCCGGCGCCCCGGCATGACTCCGAGTCTACAGAGCCCTCCATTGCCTCCGACAGTACGAGTAATATCAAAAACTTACCGTAACCATGTCACATGAAATAACGCCTCTGCAATACAAAGTTAGACGCCTCTAGCTTTATTTAGTTTTGCAAGTTTTACGTGGCAAATAGGCTTATTCGTAAGAGAATCGCTTCCCTACCTACGAACTTTGTACCACAACGTCAATCGTATAATTGCATGTTTAAGCATCCCTTTCGGGCCCTCCATTGAAAATGCTTTGCCGACTAGAGAGAGAGAAACAGACACCCGCCAGCCACAGATACGGTGCAAGCCGTATGTCAGTAGTGGAACCAGTCTCGCGTAAGCGTACGCGTAAAGTCGGTCCGGGCCGCTTCATCAACTCAATACCGAAGGCATCGCAAGTGCACGCTAGAGGGTAGCAAATATAAGAAAGACGCCCTCATTCAACATGAGTTCTAACCGTACCAGCAGTACTACGCATAGATCGGCTCCGATACCACTGAAGGGGTTATGGTGCAGAAAACAATAATTTTTCTAGCGAACGGAACCCTAACTAGCCAGGATCTATCTATCTAGTACATGCGATAACGGTGGCGGAACGGGTTACATTACCTCCATGTAGACCGATAGCGGGTATTACGCTCCCGCACAAGCGTTGACGATGAAGTCGTACGTAGCCGACCTCGAGGTCGCGGAGAACTTGCCGCAATGTCGGAGTCGATGACGCCGGGGTGTCGACGATGATCTGCGTCGACGGGCGTCGGGCGGAAGAAGGCAGAGCGCCAGCACCGGGGAGGGTGCGCCGGCAGCATAGGGGGGGAGGCGCAGCGGCTGCAGGGGGCGAGACGACGTCGCCCAAGCTCCTCAATAGAGTAGCCTCCGAGCACTCGCAAACATACGGAGCCTAGCGACAACTCCCGGTCATTCAGATCCAGCTGAAATCGCAGGAGTAGATCTTATCTGGAATCCCGCAGAGCAACGGCGCTCTGCGGTATGGCTTAGGTGGAGAGAGACCCCCTTCCTCAGCTCGGCGCGGCTCCAACTTGGGAACCACGAGATCGAGAGAGAAATTGGGAATTAATTGAATTTCCTGTGAATTAAATCAATTAATATGCCTTGCTATATAAAGGGGGAAGGGGGTGTGCAAACCCCTTGGCTCCCCCATGTGGGACTAAACAAAGGACATGGGAGGGGGGGTTCGGCCCCCACATGGGCTGGCCGAACCAGCCAATGGGGCCCACCCCCCTTTGAGGTGCGGCTCCCCCTCTTGGGCCCTCTTAGGGCCCATATAGGTGGGAGCCCCCTTTTTCCTTTATTTAATTAATAAAAAAATCCCATTAATTCATAATTAATATATTTATATATAATTCAATATCCCGTGACTCCGAAAACTCTTTCGGACCACCCGAACAACTTTCGGACATTCCTGGAACAATTTCAGACCTCTCCGGAACTCCTTCCGGACCACCGGAACTCTTTCCGGATCATTTCTCTCTCTCCAACAAAAACCTATAAAATTCCAGAACCTATCTCCTAGCGTCGCTAAGACCTTAAGTTTGTTACGCTACGGTTCGGGAACACTCCAGACATGGTCGAGACACTCCGCTCACCAATGATCGTCAGGGATACCTGGAAATATATGACGACCCCTGTGCAATCCACGAATATCGTCGTTGAACCATAAGTATGATATTCATTTCCTTTGTCTCTGCGATACTACATTGTCCGAGATATGATCGTAGACACACCGATGCCTTTGCTGTATCTCGTTACCGACGAAGGTTATTAACTCGTCTGCGATATTACATCTCCATGACCTAGTCATAAGCTGCGCAGCTATATATAGATGCAATATCACCGAGTGGGTCCAGAGTATCTTTCCATTACAAGAATGAACAAATCCCGCTCTTGATCCTTACGTCTCGATGCTCTTTCGGAATACCCAAGATGGACACCGTTATTGTCATGCTATATAAGACACAACGTTTGATGCTCTCAAAGTACTCCTACGAAGCAACAATAAGTACGGTCTCACGGTCTAAGGAATAAGATATCATACTCTTATCTATTGCAAATGACAAACATCGTAATACGATCTTATTGCAATACTTTGCGTATGTCCACCACCTTATTCAACGAACAAGATGACCCCATTGTCAACCGACGTCATTGTCCTTGATCGGGAATCTCGATCAACTGTTGCCCAATGGACTAGCTCATATAGAGGCTTGCTAGGGACCTGGTTGTCTATGTATCACACGTGTATTAATAATTCCGATTAATACAGTTATAGCATAATACACAAACCTATTATAAACTTATGAGATAATGCAATAAATACTACTTATTTATTTGCCTCTAGGGCATATCTCCTTCAGTCTCCCACTTGCACTAGAGTACAAATAAACCAGCTGCATTTTACTTTATCAAATAAGAATCATTCGATGATGCTTGCTTGTGTAAGAGTGTTACTCTGACAATCTGCACAACACACGATTTGTGCAAACTTTTGCGATTCACTGATATCAACTAGCTTGATATCACCATGTTGTCCAACAACATATATGCAAATACCGTAACTACGTGAGACTTCTGTTTCCCAGCGCTTACTCTGATTATACTGACCAGATAACTGCCCTGAAAAACACACTCAGCCATGCAGAGCCCCTTGTAACAATTACAAAAGAGGTAAAATAAGTCGATCAAGGACAATGACGTCGGTTGACAATGGGGTCATCTTGTTGGTTGAATAAGGTGGTGGACATACGCAAAGTATTGCAATAAGATCGTATTACGATGTTTGTCATTTGCAATAGATAAGAATATGATAGCTTATTCCTTAGACCGTGAGACCGTACTTATTAATGCTTCGTAGGGGTACTTTGAGAGCATCAAACGTTGTGTCTTATATAGCATGACAATAACGGTGTCCATCTTGGGTATTCCGAAAGAGCATCAAGACGTAAGGATCAAGAGCGGGATTTGTTCATTCTTGTAATGGAAAGATACTCTGGTCCCACTCGGTGATATTGCATCTATATATAGCTGCGCAGCTTATGACTAGGTCATGGAGATGTAATATCGCAGACGAGTTAATAACCTTCGTCGGTAACGAGATACAACAAAGACATCGGTGTGTCTACGATCATATCTCGAACAAGGTAGTATCACAGAGACAAAGGGAATGAATGTCATATTTATGGTTCAACGACGATATTCGTGGAATGCACAGGGGTCGTCATATATTTCCAGGTATCCCTGACGGTCATTGGTGAGCGGAGTGTCTCGACCATGTCTGGAGTGTTCCCGAACCGTAGCGTAACAAACTTAAGGTCTTAGCGACGCTAGGAGATAGGTTCTGGAATTTTATAGGAGTTTGTTGGAGAGAAAGAAATGATCCGGAAAGAGTTCCGGTGGTCCGGAAGGAGTTCCAGGGAGGTATCGAATGGTTCCGAGAATGTCTGAAAGTTGTTCGGGTGGTTCCGAAATAGTTTCGGAGTCACGGGATATTGAATTATATATAAATATATTAATTATGAATTAATGGGATTTTTATATTAATTTAATATTAATTAAATAAAGGAGAAAGGGGGGCTCCCACCTACATGGGCCCTAAGAGGGCCCAAGAAGGGGGAACCGCACCCCACAAGGAAAGGGAGGCTTGGGCCTCCTAGTCCGAGTTGGACTAGGAGTGGGAAAGCCCAAGGGGGGTTCGGCCGATCCCCCCCTCCCCTCTCCTCCTTTAGTCCCACATGGGGGAGCCAAGGGGGTTGGCACACCCCCTTCCCCCTTTATATACCAAGGCATATTAATTGATTTAATAGATAGGAAAATCCAATTAATTCCCAATTTCTCTCTCGATCTCGTGGTTCCCAATTTGGAGCCGCGCCGAGCTGAGGAAAGGGGTCTCTCTCCACCTAAGCCATACCGCAGAGCGCCGTTGCTCTGCGGGATTCCAAATAAGATCTACCCCTGCGATTTCAGCTGGATCTGAATGACCGGGGGTTGTCGCTAAGCTCCGTATGTTTGTGAGTGCTCGGAGGCATCTCTCTTGAGGAGCTTGGGCGACGTCGTCTCGCCCCCTGCAGCCGCCGCGCCACCCCCCTTCTGCTACCGGCGCACCAGCCCTGGTGCTGGCGCTCTGCCTTCTTCCGCCCGACGCCCGTCGACGCAGATCATCATCGACACCCCGGCGTCATCGGCTTCGACATCGCGGCAAGTTCTTCGCGACCTCGAGGTCGGCTACGTACGACTTCATCGTCAACGCTTGTGCGGGAGCGTAATCCCCGCTATCGGTCTACATGGAGGTAATGTAACCCGTTCCGCCACCGTTATCGCATGTACTAGATAGATAGATCCTGTCTAGTTAGGGTTTCGTTCCCTAGAAAAAATTATTGTTTTCTGCACCGTAACCCCTTCAGTGGTATCAGAGCCGATCTATGCGTAGTACTGCTGGTACAGTTAGAACTCATGTTGAATGAGGGCGTCTTTCTTATATTTGCTACCCTCTAGCGTGCACTTGCGATGCCTTCGGTATTGAGTTGATGAAGCGGCCCGGACCGACTTTACGCGTACGCTTACGCGAGACTGGTTCCACTACTGACAGACGGCTTGCACCGTATCTGTGGCTGGCGGGTGTCTGTTTCTCTCTCTCTAGTTTGCAAAGCATTTTCAATGGAGGGCCC
This sequence comes from Poa annua, assembly GCA_026929855.1. Lineage (NCBI taxonomy): Eukaryota > Viridiplantae > Streptophyta > Magnoliopsida > Poales > Poaceae > Poa > Poa annua. The sequence goes on from CM049430.1 coordinate 90,701,964, forward strand.
GAAAGGGATGCTTAAACATGCAATTATACGATCGACGTTGTGGTACAAAGTTCGTAGGTGGGGAAGCGATTCTCTTACGAATAAGCCTATATGCCACGTAAAATTTGCAAAACTAAATAAAGCTAGAGGCGTCTAACTTTGTTTTGCAGAGGCGTTATTTTATGTGACATGGTTACGGTAAGTTTTGATATTACTCGTACTGTCGGAGGCAATGGAGGGCTCTGTAGACTCGGAGCCATGCCGGGGCGCCGGGGGCCAGGCACATGGCGCCATGAAGGTCCAGGCGCATCGACCATGTCACATCGCACTTCATTGCATCATTATTGTGTGCTGTTGTGTGTGCATCCTATTGATTGCTTATATGCTAGATATACAATGGTAGCGTCATAAATAAGATGATCCCTAACAAATACCAAAATTGTGTTCTCCCTCGTTGCGCACCACCAAGAAAGTTCTACGTTATGAGGCAGGCCGTGATGATCGGGTGTCACACATCTCGTCGTTCGCATACAGTGGGTGTAAGCCATGTTGCACACGCAGGGTCTTCGAGGTTTGATTGGCGAGCCTAGCATACTCAGAGGTATGGCCTCGGAACACGGGAAGATCGAAAGATCGAGCACGAGTCATAGAGTTGTTATGACCGACATTTTATGTCCACCTTTGAAGCTGTGCTGCCGGCCGTGATGATCGGGGGTGGTGTAGTGGATGGGGGTCGTGTCATCGCCATTATTATTTTAGGGATAATAATCTTGGTGTGGTGTGTTTTTAGATAATAAGATTATAGAACTAAAACTCACCTATATATTATAAACTTATCTTACCTCTTTTGCGATCACCTTAGAAGCCGACGGGTCCAACTTCATCAGATGGTACAAGGGTTTTTAAAGGGCTTTCCAAATATGTAAAAATATTTGAATTTGGATAAGTGGTTAAAAAGTTATGACAGATCTAAGTGGCAGGGGATTTTCTGCAAAATAGACAATTAAATTCTATTGGGAAATAAAACAGAAAAAGATTTGCCACGTGGCGTACTACGATAGGCTGGTTTCTAGGGTTAACAGGGGCCGCAGGATTTAAAGAAGATCGGGCGGTCCAGATCCGTTCGTACCTCTTCGGACTAGATCTAATCTGGGCCGTTGATGGATGATCGAACGGACGGGAGAGGGTGGTGCTCACCGGGCGGCGCGGGGTGGCCGGAGCAGAGGAAGGCGCGGCGGCGCTGCGCTCGGCCTCGACGGGGGAGGCGTTCCGGTGGATCCCGGGCTCGGGGAAGGCCACCTCCAGATGCAGCGCGACACGGCGGGTCAGATGGGGGTGGTGGCCTTGAGTAGTTCGTCCTGGTGCGGTCGGGAGACGAGGTCGGAGGCGGCTCGGCGCCGGCGAGGTCGGTTCAAGCACGAGTAGCTCAAACCACTGCACGAAACAAACGATACCAGGTCTTAGGGGAAGCGCACGAGAGCGGAGAGGCAGAGGACGAGGAACGGGCGACGAAATCGTACCATGTCGCCGGAAAATCGAGAAACACGGCGGCGGCACCATGTCTACTCCAGCGAGCTTTTCCGACGGCCTGGCGGCGTGTTTTCGAGCGGAAGGAGAGGGGAAAGATGCGGCGGGGGGTGGAGGGTTTATAGCGTGCACCCGGGGAACAAATCGCGCAAACATCGCACCGAATTTTGGAAGGGAAACGGAGATGATTTTCGGGAGAGAAATCCGGTTGGAGGTTAGGGACGATGACGTCATCGATGACGTCATCCCGATATTTATTTTCTTTTCTGATTTTTCCATTTTATTCATATATTTTGATTTAAATGTCCAAATGAAGTCAAACAAAATTCTAAAAATTTGTAAAATTATTATCTTTGTGTTAAACCAGTTGTGGGCATGTTTTGAACATTTTGAAAAAAATAATATTTTGAAATATTCATTAAAAACCAATTTGATACTTAAAATGAATTTTGAAATTATGACTGAATTAAACTTTCTTTTGGCTCAATAAAATTTGTAAAATACCCAAATTCAATTATGTTTGGAAATAAGTTATTTAAACTCATATTCCATTATTACATAAAATTTAGCTTTAATAGATTATTAAATCACATATTATACCTATTTGAATTAAGCGGAGAAAATGAAATGTAATCATTTTTAATTTAAAGTATTTTGGGCACCAATTTATTTTATAATAAGATAACTCAATTGAAAACTTCATAACCACTTTGGAAAAGATTTTAGATTTAAAATCACAAAAATATACTCCTGAAAATCATTTTATGTTTTGAAAATAAATGAAGATCATTTTAAGCTAATGAAATGTATTTGTATAATCCATTTATTATAAAACATATGAAGTTATTAAAGTTATAAACTATAGGTTGTAATTTCAACACTATGTTTTTGTACTTAGTGGAACTAATGAAAAACCATTTGGCAAATGAATCATGTTTTAAATTATTTAAAATAACACTTGTAAATACTATTTTAATTTATGAATAGCTATGGCTAAGTGGTGGAAACAAATACTTATAAGGAAACTTTTTATTATAATGAAATGGTTTGAAATTTTTTGTAAAACGTTTGTCAAATTACATATTGAGGTTTAATAACTACAATGGATAATAAATTGTTTAACCTGGATCAACTTTTGGAAGTAATGATCTTTCCAAGATATTTGAAATATTAAATCTCTTCAAGATGCTTGAATTCTTTTATAATTGGTTCTCTTATGCATTTTAATATTTTATTTTAATCAAAACAAAAGTTTTAAATTTTTGTGATTTTTAAACATTCCAAAATATTGGGATGTTACAAAAAGCAACCGGGCTAGGTTGGGATCCAGAAACAAGAACCATGGATGCAGACGCTGCTTGGTGGAAGACTCACCTAGAAGTAAGTTATATATGTATCTTGTGTTTTATCTGTTAGTCTATTGTGTAGATGAAAGAGTTGTCTAATTTCATGTGTTTCATTTGCAGTACCGTCCTGAGCATAAAGTGTTCAGAAATGGACCACCCGCAAACTTGACACAGCTTGATGTCATGTTTAGGAAGGCTCATGTCACCGGAGAAGCGTCGGCCATCCCTGGGCAAGAGGAAACAAGAGCGGACAAAGATGATGCAATTCTAGTGGATGATGACGATGATGACGCCTCCAAGAAAACACCAAACTTGGCAAAGCGTCTCAAGTTTGGTGGTGGAGACAAAGAGAGTCCCTTTTTCAAGGTGTACAACAATGCATTGAACACACTAGTCTCAAAGGCTGATGTTGGAAGTTCTTCTAGAAAGGATGATGATGTTCCAACTATGTAGGAATATTTAGGGATGGCTCGAGAGTGTGGAGTTAATGAAGGAACTGATCTTATGTTCACTGCATGCAAGCTTGCTGTGAAGAGGGAGAACAAAGAAGTATTTGCAGGCCTTGAAACAAGTGCGGGAAGACTTCATTATCTTCAGAAGATGCATGAGGAGATGAACAAGTAGACTATTATGTGTACTTTTGTGATCTAGACCATTATGTGTACTGTTTATTTGGAACCATGTATTTGCTATCATCCTAAAAACTGATGAACCATTATGCTATTTGTATGTTATCATTTACTTCCTTCCTTAAATTTGTGCAAGCTTGTACTGTTTATTTTGGTGTAGACTATTTGTTAAATGAATATATCTGTTGTTTCTTACCATGTGCTACCTTCCTTAAATTTGTAGGATGGATGGTGGTGGTGACAATAGAAGAGATGAAGAAAGGATTCGACATCTCCTCGGGTTGGCGCATGACATGGCTGTGTTGGGCTACATTGGTAATCTCTATTCTGAGAAGTATTTGAATAAGGCACCTAGGAGGATTCCACAACAAACTGGGAATGAATGGGTGTATGAACAACTTGATGATAGGAAAAGATGCTACAAAATGTTTAGAATGTATCCTGATGTGTTTCACAAATTGCATGACCTCCTAGTTAGCAACTATGGGTTAATTTCAACAAGAGACATGGGATCTGTTGAATGTCTGGGGATGTTTCTATGGTGTGTTGGAGGACCACAATCGTTTACCCAAGTTGAGAACCATTTCAGTCGGTCTCTTGAGACAATTCATAGGAAGTTCCATATGGTGTTGAATTGTTTGTACAAAATGGGTAAAGATAACATCAAACCATTGGATCGAACTTTTAAGAATGTGCATCCAAGACTTCTAGATAAAAGGTTCTATCCTCATTTCAATGGTGCCATTGGCGCCATTGATGGCTCTCACATCCCTGTTGAAGTTGATAAAGAAAAAGAGGTCAACCACACAGCAAGACATGGTTACACGTCACAAAATATGTTAGCTATATGTGACTTTGATCTCAGATTCACATTTGTGGTTGCTGGATGGGCTGGTTCGGTGCATGATAACCGCATTCTTACACACAGCATGGAGAAGTATCCAATTGAGTTCCCGGCCCCTCCTGATGGTAATATTATTTTTGTCATTTTTCACATGAGATACATATGCCTTATTACTTGAAGTCACTATTCATATAACTTTCTCGTGTGTGTAGGTACATACTATCTTGTTGATTCTGGTTATCCAAACAGAAAGGGGTTCCTAGCCCCTTACAAAAACAATACATACCATATTCCGGATTTCCGTCGAGAAGGGCCACCAACGAAGAAGGAAGAAATTTTCAACCATGCCCACTCATCATTGCGAAATTGCGTTGAGCGCATCTTTGGGATCTTGAAAAATAAGTGGCGCATTTTGAAGGGCATCCCTCATTTCGACTTGGTCACACAGAAGCGAATTATAATTACTTGTTGTGTGCTTCACAATTTCATTAGAGACTCCAACTTACGTGACAAACAAATTGATTGATGCGATGCAGATGAGAATTATATGCCCAAGGTTCAAAGGCAAGCAGTTACCTTGCCAAGTGACAATGTGTCGGGTGAACTACACACAAGAGGCATGAATGGAACACGCGACGACATTGCCAACAGATTATTCATTTCTAGACAACGTTAGAACTCATTCATCTAGCTAGTATAATGTAGTGGAATTGTGTTTTGGACAACTATATATTTGTAATGGTTATGTAATGACAACTGTATGGATATGGAGTATGCCTTCAATTTTATATGCATATGTTATTTATTACACGTGATGGTAGCAACAAAACAACTCTGCTGACTATAAAGGGTGTTTCAGACAATTCCACAATCTACAGCCAGACAGCCAGCTGGGTTGCCAAAAACCTTCACTGAAAAAAGCAGCTTTCACTGGACAGCAGCTTTCCTGCACAACACCCATAGCCAGCCACAGCCAGCCGCAGCCAGTCCAAACAAAAGGGCCCTAAAGAAAGATTGTTCGGCAAGACCTTGCGTTCGGGATTCTCCGAGAAACTACCTTCATTTCTGATAACTTGAACAATTACCGTGCCCACCAAGTATTTGCTGACAGATGCTTGTAAAATTTTGCAAACCCAGGTCCATGATTTGCTGATAGATGCTTGCTCGCTTGCCCGACCCGACCCAGTATTTGGTTATTTAAGACAGACTTTTAGCAGTCGACGTTGTTCCTTCCAAGCTGGTGACTTCACGAAATGTTCAACAATAGCTTACCTTGATCATCAAGCTTGACTGCTTTGACAGCCATTTCTACTTCGAACTGTATTTGAGCGCTCAAAATGTTTTTGTTCAATACTACGGATTGTGTGGTTGGCCACCAATTCTGGATCTGCCCGTTTGAGCATTGAGCACAACTTGCAAATGACGCATGACTCAGAGCTAGGGTAGGAAACAATGCATGAATCAATAGTATTACCTTAGAAATGTGCATCTAGCTAAACACCCGGCTAACATAAGGGATACCGTCTATGGCGGTTAGTGAATAATAACTAGAAAAATAGGACAAACTACAAGCATATATAAGGATAAGCATGTATCTATATACGCAGACTCTGATTTTCTTCTAGGAGTACATGCTTTAATCATCCGAAACATATGTTCATATTTGCCTGGCATACCAAACTACTCTATGAGTTTCTTCTTGATCTAGGCAACCAACCAAATCCCCAACGATGAGCAGCCTCATAACCCCAGGCCCAATTAACAGCATTCTGAAACTTCCATTTACCCTTCTTGTCAGATAACATTCGAGTCCACCAGCATACCCCCAATAAACCTACATTACAAACTACAGTACGTAGTTCATCATCCTTTGATGACCCCTGCGTTTCTGTACTTGTACCGGATGGCGAGGACCAGGAAGAAGAGGTAGTTGACGGCGCTGAGCACGCACATGAGCCAGTAGAAGCGCTCGAGGTGGTAGTGGTTCAGGCTCGCCCCCTCCAGCCACGGCCGGTGCCCGCCGTGGCTCGACGCGCTGTTCACCACCGTCACCAGCACCGAGCTGAGGTAATACCCGAGCGCCAGCGACGCCCATGAGAGCGACGTGGCCAGCGACCGCATCCGCGGCGGCGCCTCGCTGAAGAAGAACTCGAGCAGGCCGGCCAGCGTGAACAGGTCCGCGGACCCCAGGAAGAGGTACTGGAACGCGATCCAGAAGAAGGTGATGGGCAGCGGCGCGTGGGAGTCGGTCATGCCGGCGCTCGTGGCGACGTTCTTGCGCTTCACCTCCACGACGGCGGCCACCGCCATGGCGACGATGGAGAGGACCAGGCCCGTGCCGATGCGCTGCAGGTGTGTGATGCCCATCTCCGTCCCCGTTGCGCGGCGCGCGAACGGGATGATGACGTGGTCGTAGATGGGCGCCAGGAGGATGATGAAGGTGACCGGGAACACCGGCAGCGACGCCGCGGGCACCTTGAGGCCCCCCAGGCGCGTGTCCATCGTCGCCGCCTGCTCCACGGAGAAGGTCGAGAGCTGGGCCAGGCAGCAGTTGAGCATGATGGTGGCGAGGAAGATGGGGAGCACCATGAGCACGATCTTGACGTCCTCCACCTCCTGCACCGTGCACGCCAGCGCCCTGTGCCGCGGCTGGTTTTGCACCGCGCGGTTCAGGACCGCCAGCTCCTGCGACGGCTCCGTAGCCTCGTTCTCGGGAGCGCACAGCTCGCCAGCCTTGCTGTACTCTTTCATGTCGGTGCTCCCCGTCGGGCTGGGCGCGCGGTCGATGACAGCGCCGGTGCTGCCGCTCGGCGCGCCCCCGCGTCCGCGCGCGAGCGCCGCCGCGAGCAGGACCTTGCCGATGGTGGCGAGCGGGCTGCCCGTGGGAACCTTGCTGCGGTAGAACTTGGAACCCGCTGCGAAGACCGGGATGGAGAGCAGGATGGCGAAGGTGGAGATGCCGAAGCCCCACTGCCAGCCCTTGTTGTCCTCCACCCACACGGCGAAGGTGACGGCGATGAGCGCGCCGACGGAGAGGCAGAAGACGAAGTAGTTGAAGAAGGTGGAGCGTCCCTTGCGTCCCTGCGGCGTGTGCTCGTCGAACTGCTCCGCGCCGTGCGACGGCAGGGAGCCCTTGATGCCACCGATGCCCAGCGCCGTCACGTACAGCCCCACGAACAGCATCGCCTTCTTGCTCCCCGTCAGCGACTCGCACGGCGCCGCTCCCGCCGCCTTGGCGCACTCCGGCGGCATCAGCGACGGTGTCCGCGCCTGGATCGTCAGGATCACCAAACCCTGCGCGATGCAGCAACACATTCAGACATCAGCGTTTTTTTTTTGTTTTCAGACAAACATTCAGATATCAGCTTTCATTACAGTTAGAGATGGCACATTGCTCGTCTACATTAGCGGGCTTTGGGTAAGGCCGTTGGCCCATATATTTGGGCCGATGCTGGGTCATTTCATTGCGAATTTTTTTGTTTGAACGGACATTGCGATTAAAAGAACATCAAGTGTTCAGTGCAAGTAATAAAGGAAAAGAAACAAAATAACAAAGAAAAAGAACTTTAACAAAGTGTTCAGCGTAAGCAACATTGTTCTCCGAGCTAAAAACAGATATAGGCTACTTGCATTGGTACGGCATGATTGCCAATATGCATGCCGAGAGCTGCATATCAGGTTATGACATCCAAAGGTTTTGCAATATGGAGCAAGGGAAAGCGATAAAGTTGGGCGTGCAGGGCAAGTGGGCGCCGTGCTACTTGTGCCCTCGCCGGCCGGCCGGCGCGCCGCCCGTGCGCTACGTCCCTTTGCTTTGGTCCGGCCGCCATGGCCCGTGAGCTGAGCTGGGTGGTGCTGATAAAGCGGAGGAGAGGATGAGAGAAGGACACACACCGACCCACTGCAGATAGCTAGATAGAGCTGTTTCTGTCCGAACAATATGATTTGTTTGTCAGCGTTGACTAAGAGAAATACTTGCAAGCAAAGCGTGTGCACTATGCTTGGTTCCTAAAGATTGGGAGGCTGACACTTTGCATGGTCAAACTGCGTGCATGTGATCGATCGTTGTGGCTGGCCGGACCTTGAGCTTGAGATGAGAAAGCGAAGAAGGTCAGTGTGTGATGCGGCCAGGCGCAACTACGGTGGACGGCCTTGTTTTCATGGGGACTCGTCGATCGGAAGCCAACAAGTGGGAGAACACCAAGAAAACTCCAGAGAGAGCTCAGGACGCACGTACGTACGTAAGGTCGCTCTCTCTTCTCCGGCTGTCCGTATGTAACCGCCGTCTACGTGCGCGTCGGCGATGATCCGCCCTGCCCCACCCGGCGATACGCCGGCCAACGTGGTGCGCGCGCGGGATGCATGCGATCTTGCGATCTTGTCAACGAGTTCCTTCCTGCTAGAATCCAGGGACACGTTCGCCAACTCGTCTGTCAGCTTGCGCGTCCATATGGCGACAGACAGGGACAGGCTCCAAGGCATGTTCATTGTTGAGCGCGATCGATCAAGATTAGCGAAGCACAGGTCTGATAAGTATATACTATATCAAACCACAGAAGTTGAGAGTTTGTGTTGTGTGCCTACCCATCTCTCCTACCTGCATATCATCCCTAATTTTATTCCTAGCGATCGAGCGACTAATTTCGACAGCACAAAAAAGGGCCAACGAGATGGACAGGTGCAAGTGCTTCGGCGCAGTGGTGGTTCTGTGGTGATCCTAGAGCTGCAAGTGCTTCAGCGAGCGAGTGGTGTGCGTGGCTGACGGGACGGCGAGGGCGAGATTCCCCGTACCGGCCCCGGCGGCGGCGGATTGGCACACGCCGGGCCGCCACGGAATCGACCGGATTGCCTGTCGGCCCCGGCCCCGGGCGACGGCGACGTGATCGGAAAGCGGCGCGCTTCAGGGTGGGCGGCTTTGGTCGCTTTTTACGGCCGCTGAATTGGATGTTGCTTGTACTCCTATGTAAATTAGTTCCAGTGACTTTTAACGAATTTCAGTGAATTCGGTACCATGCATCCGGTCAAAATATTTTGACACTATCAGTAGACACCTAAATAATTACCTGTCAAAATATTTCAGCACTTTCGGTACTACACAATAATTCCAAAATATATAAAATATTTAATTGTATACCAAAATAACGTCAATCTTAAAATATGTTGTTAGCATGCTATATCGCTCTGTAGTGTAGCGTGCTATTAGATCTCCGGACGCTTTACCAAGTTATTAGCTCTGCTATAGTACGTTATTTTATCCATGGTTTTAAGAAGAAATTTACTGCTAGTGGCACGCTATTTTTTCCCCATAATTTTAAGAGGAAATTTCAGTCGGTTGGCCGAAACCAAAACCCAGATCATTGAAATTTTCAATGGTGGACCCAAATATTTCGAAGCTGAAATTGAAAAGCATAAGTTGGTTCTTACTAACAGTACATTAGCGCCATGTAAAAAACTACTTGAAGATTTAGTTACTCATATGGATTACCTAAATCTACCGCAACGTAAAATTGCACATTTTTTTTTGGCCTTTTCAATGTAGATTTTGTTGTTAAAGCATTTGCCAAGGTTTAAGGAAAAAATACATTAGCTACTTACTTTTTTTTCCAAATCAACTTGATGGCGCCATACAGTGCACGGTTATTGGTGCAAGTGAGTGACTGTTATCAACGTTTTCTCAGGGCAGAGCATCAATTATGTCCAACTTGCATCGCCTACTCGCACGTCATCTACCACTCACGTCTCTATACCCCTGCATGCCGCATCCATCATACCCATAACCATATACTTGTACTAAATCTGAGTCAAATAATTTAGAACGGAGGGAGTACGTACGCACGCCATTGCTATCCAACAGCCACCTACAGTAATAGTTATTCCTCGACATTCATATGTCAACATGTAGATATATCTAGACATCTTTGCTGTACAGATATATCCACACGTGTATATAAAAAATCACTAAAAGAACGAGGGAGTAGTCAAAAGGAGAAAAGCTCAATCGATGGCCCACATATCAGTGTCCAAGAGGTTTATGAGACAACGATGGAGATTAATCCCAGCTTGTACGTAGCAACCTACGGTCACATGGCTAAGCCAAATCAAGCCCATCATGCCGTTGAGTCGATATATAGCCTAGGTAGCGCATGCTGTCACAGTACGTAGGACGTGATCGATAATCTCGATCAGCGCGGTTCCCTTTGACCCAGGCTAGCTATTCTGGTCACATTCCTGCCCATGCATATATCCTGTCCGATCGTCGATCCCCGAATAAAGTGATGGCTACAATCAATCATTTAGGCTCCTCTCATTTCTCCTAAACACAACCCAAATCGCAGGGAAACTATGTGCTCCGGTCGATAAATCTGTGGACTGAAACCTCATGTCAGCTAGCCACTGTGGACTGAAATTACCTGTGGCGTAAAGAGCTCCGTGTAGCGCTCCTCCGTGGAGTGATTAGTTAACGACAAAAAATCAATCGCACACACGAGATGGATCGTCGAGTGCGCCTATATATATATAACCACGTGTTGTGAGGAACTGAGGATCACACCAAACTCGGTCGAGATTATCATTTGAGGTGATGGGCCGGGGTTTTAAATCTGGCGATCGAGTGTGATTAGCTTCGATTGGACAGGTGTCGCCTGGCTTATGTTAGTGCATGGATCCATCACCGCTTATATATAATATAATTACTAAAAGTTGATAAAGATCCTTTTTCTAGCCAAGAGATTCTGAACAAAACGATCTCGCCGGCCGGCCGGTCAAACATGTGGTACGACGTGTACTGCCGGCCAAGGGAAAAAAAGGAAAAAAGTGAAAAGTCAATGAGCGGCGACGTGGCGGCACAGCTGGACAGAATATCCGGGTGTGTATATCTCACTAGCTCACTATGTATGCCAGGTTGGAGATATGATAAGGACAATAGTAATTACGCCTACCTATAGTCGGACACGTATGCCATGATATACGTATAGGTCTACAGAAGCATACGCAAGTATTATTTTTGTATTTTGGTCGGTGTGCATGATAAATACGGATCCAAAAAACAAAAGAGGACAGCTAGTACAGCACTGGAGAGTAGCAAGATCACAATGGTAATAAGTCAAAGAAGATGGATTTTGGTGGAGCATGCATATGTGCGTACCATGAACTCGACGGCGGCGCTGATGAGGTATGCGGCGTAGGTGGTGCATACGGCGTCGGAGAGGAAGCCGCCGAGGAGCGCGAGCAGGAACGCCGTGCCCATGAAGTTGGTCACCGTCGTCGCCGACTGCGCCGGCGAGTAGTGCATGGAGTTCATCAGGTACGTCACCAGGTTGCTCGCGTTCGCCAGGAACGCAAGGTTCTCCAGCACCTCAGCAACTGCATGACAGATCAAGCAAAATTGTTTAGCATACGTGATCGAGGTCGCAGCATATGCGCGGTGCTAACTGACATAACGTCCCCCATTACACGGGTGCCGTTCTCGACGCGCGCCGGCCGTTTTCGGCCTTGCGATTCGTGCCGGTTTTAATGCGCCGTTTTGGACGGCTCCGGGGCGGGTAAAAAGGCAAAGAAATAAATAATTTTGACGCCATCATTTTTTAATTTGTTTCTTCTCTCATCGACAACCACCAAAAGCAGAAAAACAGAGGGAGGGTCTTCTTCATCTCAAGCTCACAAGCCAGTTTCTCATCCACACAACAAATGCAAAATCCTTCTTCACATCACAGGAGGGAGGGCGGAGGGCCCCTCTCGATCGTTTCTTTCTAACTTTTCTCGGAACAAAAAGTCCTACTACTGGGTGATGCTTCTAGAGAGATCGCCGTCTCGGCACAGTGACGAACACAGCAACGGCCATGAGTTCCGCCTTCCGCGGGCGGGCACATTGGAGATGCTCTCTCTCTCGAGCATGCAAAAAGGCCATGGATGGAGATTACTGTAGATACCTGCAACTTGGCCGCCCCTCTTGCCTCGCAAAGTTGGCAATTGGGAGGGAAAGGTTTGGTGGCCAACCCTATTTCTTCCCAACTAGTTGCACACGAGAAGGAGAGGAGGAAAAGAGGGAAGAATATGTATGGGAAATGGAGATATGGAGCCCCAACTACACAACGGATGTGATGAAGGGTAGCCGGGTAGGGACGATGTCTGAAAGCGGCGACATCAGACAGGGCAAGAAAGAAGGAAGGTGGATGGACCATGATGCATGCAGATGCAGCGTTTGTTCACGGGGGAGTATCCTATTCCTGATTGTGCTCTGTCCGACTGTCTCTCCTTTCCCGCCGGCCGGTCCACTAGGACACCGTCGATCGTCCGACTGGCTGGCCCGGCCGAGACGGCTCCGGAAGAATCGAGAAACAAAATCTATCTTGCGCAGTGCGCAGAGGGAACTGAAGCAGGAGAATTTGGTTGCTTACCGAGCACGAAGGAGGCGGCGACCATGCCGCCGTGCCGGCCCTTGACCGCCGGCCGGTTCCGCCAGTCCACGTACCCCTCCCACCGCTCCACCTGCCGCACTCCGTCCTCCTCCTGCATGCCATGCCACACAACATACATAAGTTTCCCACACAGAACTCAGCGGCGCGTAAGAGAACAAGAATTGCCGCATCAGGAATTCAAGGACAGCAAGAATCGCTGCTAGCTACATCGAGAGGATCAAGAATCGCGGATATATCAAGGGCCCGGACTACTCACCATGGCAACCTTCCACGACGCGTCTGAAGTCTGAATCTCAGTATGAACAGAACAGAGCAGGGGAGGAGGACCTGATCGAAGCTGAGGTGACCGACTGAGGCCGGTGACTGTGGCTGTAGCGAGAGGAAGAAGAGGGGCGATGGTGTATTTAAAAGCGAGGAGGGAGGGGCAGCACCGTAAAAGGATCGGGCATCGCGGCGCGGCCCAGGCGGCCCACGGGGGCGCGTGACGGGGGCACGAGGGCAGGCGGCGGAGAGGAGACGTCAGCCTCGACATGCCCCGCTCCTCCTCCTCTCATGCGAATGGGTTTCTTCCCCTCCCTCTCGTGCCGCACGTTGCTCTCCTTTTGTTTTACTTAACCCTTTTTTTTTTGGTTTTAGCATGGTCATTACAGATTTACAGTGCTGATCTTAGTTTGGGTCGATATTATGGACGTTAGTAATAATATATGGACAAATACTTAGCTGTGCACAGTATTCCTGACTGTGCATGGGACCATTGACCGCATTTTGTATTTTATCAGTAAATATGTAAATCGATGAATAACATGCTTTATTCCCTATTGCCAATTATTATCGCTCAACAGAGATTTTAGTTAGAAATTGGTTGCATCATCATTCATGTACCGAAGAGCATGATTTGAAAATTCGGTGAGTTTCTCATCGAAATTCACTGAATCTCGGTGATTTCGGTATACAGCAAAATAACAACGTTCGGTCAAAATATTTCAGTAGTATCAGTATTACACGCATGAATTTAATAGGTATTACTTCTTAACAAAACATTTGCACAACCTCCTCTTATTTTACCCTTTTTGTGTTGTTTACCTACGCTTTTAGCATGTTTATTGTGTAGAGATCTTATTTTGGGTGGACATTTATGCAGGTTTCTAATCACATACACAAATTCTTAGTTGTACATGGGACAATTAGCCCTATTTGTTTGCTTCTCTGACAACATGTTCTGATATTCAATTCAGTGGATCCATTAGTCTGGTTGGATGATAAAAAAATCAAGAGCAAAGTATATACACGACCCTAACATCGGACCCTGCCTTCTCTTTGTTCCCCAAACTTTATGGAGGTTTGTAATTATATAGACAAATGCTTAGGAAAAGATATCTAATGCTACTGAGTATATAGGTCTTTAAATGATATCTTCTCAAATGCTTATTAAGTATGTACTCAATACTTATGAACGTCGTAGCTAAACATAAAAACCCACTTCCAGATGAAGAACACAAAAAATTTAGAGGCTCATCTAACCTTTTATTTATTTCTTTTTACTCTCCCATCACTTTGGGAAATCAGACATATACCGTCGGCAACATCTGAAGAGCCGTTGACATAGTTGTATGGCGACGGCTGCAATAACGTCAATCTGGTCGGCACAGGCAGTGAAGCCGTCAACAAACAAGGTAGTTGTCGTCAGTTTTCCTGGTTCTCGAAAACTCTGACTGTCGGCAAAACATCTGATGGACGTCAGTGATTGACGCTCGTCTGCTTGTAAGCAATTGTCGCGTATACCACGGGGAAATTGTTGGCAGACCTGGGCTTCTTGTTTGCCGACGGTACATCCTTACCGTCGGTATACAGCTTCATATGTTTTTTTTTTAAAACCACCTGGTTCACTTCTGTCCCCATCCAACGAAGCCCGCTTCGAAAGCTCCTGCTCACCGGCTCATCCCAATAGCAACAGCCCCCGCAACGCCTATCAGACTGAGCAGCAGCACATCGCTCCCGACTATGGCGTAGACTCTGCTAGGGCCAGCGATGAATCCAACGAGCATTGCGAGGGCTACGCCGGTGAAGAAGCCCACACAGGCGAACACCGCGTCGAATGCAAATTGATTGTTGAAGCCAATCCTCCCGCAATGTTTTGCGCCACCACATTTTACAGAAAGACTATCATCTTTGTGTCAAGACCAACACGAAAACCTAATTCTGGTACACTCGCGAGCGAAATCACCGTGATCGACGCAGTCAAAACACCTTGGGCGAAATTCGCTCTTGTGCAATGACCGTCATTGTTCATTGAGAATTTGTTTGGTAGTTGTAAGTGATCAACTGTGTGTGGAGTGGTAGTAAATGGGCCATATATCACCGTTTTTGTGCAAAAATGAGCCAAAATGAACAAAAAAATTGCACACTTTTCATGGACTGGGGGGCAATGGCCCCCCTGGCATCGACATAGCTCCGCATTTGTGTGTTCCGGTTCAATGAACGTGCATAACTCGTGGTAAAATAGCAAGGGTACAGTATGCACCAAACCACGCGTACACGCTTTTTTACCACATTCAGCTAAAGGTTCGACATAGTATCACATAGAAGTTTCCACACTGCTACTCACAATAGATGGGGAGTTTATTGCACGCAATTACCACTTTGTGTGCAAAATTTCACAAACTTATCACTTTACGTTCCAATCACAACAAGCTACCACTATTCATGAGATTTTTTTGCAATGTGCACAAATCGGAAACTAAACAAGAATTGACAGCGATTATGATAGCGGAACCATAAAAGGACAAAAGTCGCATAAAGGAGGGGGGGTTGAATAGACACATTTAAATTACTCCGAGGAGCCGGATTATCCAGTCCAAGATTTACAGTGCTGATCTTAGTTTGGGTGGATATTTATGGAGGTTATTAGTAAGCATATGGACAAATACTTAGATGTGCACAGGACTCCTGGCTGTGCATGGGACCATTGACCATGTTTTTCTATTTTATGTCGATAAATATGTAAATAAATGAATAACATGCTTTATTCCCTTTTGCTAATTATTATGGGTCAATGGAGGTTTTAGTTAGAAATCGGTTGCATCGTCATCCATGTACTGGAGAGCATGATTTGAAAATTTGGCGAGTTTCTCATCGAAATTCACTGAATCTCGATGATTTCGATATACAGCAAAATAACAACGTTCAGGCAAAATATTTCAGTAGTATCAGTATTACGCATAAATTTAGTTGGTATTACTTTTTAACAAAGCATTTGCACAACCTCCTCTTATTTTACCCTTTGTGTGCTGTTTACCTACCCTTTTAGCATGTTTATTGTGTACAGATCTTATTTTGGGTGGACATTTATGCATGTTTGTAATCACATACACAAATTCTTAGTTGTACATGGGACAATTAGCCCTATATGTTTGCTTCTCTTTCTTAAAAATAATGTAATTAGATAGACAACATGTTCTGATATTCAGTTCAATGGATCCATTAGCCTGGTTGGATGATAAAAAAATCAAGAGCAAAGTATATACACGGCCCTAACATCGGGCCTTGCCCTATCTTTGTTCCACAAAATTTATGGAGGTTTGTAATCATATAGACAAATGCTTAGGACAAGATATCTAATGCTACTGACTATAAAGGTGTTTAAATGATATCTTCTCAAATGCTTATTAAGTATGTACTCAATACTTATGAACGTCATAGCTAAACATAAAAACCCACTTCCAGATGAAGAGCACAAAAAATTTAGAGGCTCATCTAACCTTTTATTTATTTATTTTTACTCTCCCATCACTTTAGAAAATCAGACATATACCGAAGGCGGAAAACCGTCGGCAACATCTGAGAAGTCGTTGAGTATGTCGACGACTGCCATAGCGTCAATCTGGTTGGCACATGCAGTGAAGCCGTCGACAAACAGGGTAGTTATTGTCGGTTTTCCTGGTTCTCGACAACTCTGACTGTCGGCAAAATATCTGACGAATGTCAGTGATTGACGCCCGTCTGCTAGTAAGCCGACGACAAAACTGTCGCGTATAGGTGCACGTGGCAACTGTTGGCAGACTTGGGCTTCTTGTTTGCCGACGGTATATCTTTGCCGAGATGTACCGTCGGCATATAGCTTCCTAGGTTTTTTCAAAACCACCAGGTTCACTTATGTCCCCATCCAACGAAGCCCGCTCCGAAGCTCCTGCTCACCGGCTCATCCCAAAAGCTCCCGCAGCGCCTATCAGACTGAGCAGCAGCACATCGCTCCCAACTATGACGTAGACTCTGCCAGGGCCGACGATGAAGCCAGCGATCATTACGGGGGCCGCGCCAGCGAAGAAGCCCACGCAGGAGAACACCACGTCCAACACAATAGAGTTGTTGAAGTCGATCCTCCCGCAATGATTTCCGCCGCCGCGGTTTGCATAAAGACTATCATCTCTATGTCAAGACCAACACGTACTCTCGAGCGAAATCATCGTGATCGATGCCTCAAACCTTCTTGCACGAAATTCACTATGGATGGTTGTACAATGACCGTCATTTTTCATTGAGATTTTGTTTGGTAGTTGTAAGTGATCGACTGTGTGTGGAGTTCCGGAGCTTGGGGTACATAGCCATACTGGACCAAGATTGGGGAGCAAATGGTTTGTACACTTTTCATGGATTGGGGGGGGGGGGAGGGGGGGCAATGGCCTCCTAGCATCGACATAGCTCCGCACCTATGTGTTCCGGTTCAATGAACATGCAGAACTCGTGGTTATGATAGCAAGGGTACGGTATGCACCAAACCGTGCGTACATGCTTTTACCACATTCAGCTAAAGGTTCGACATAGTAATCACATAGAAGTTTTCACGCGGCTACTCACAATAAATGGGGAGTTTATTGCACGGAATGACCACTCTGTGTGCAAAATTCCACAAAGTTACCACTTCACGTTCCAATCACAAAAGTCGCATAGAGGGGGTCAATATGCGATTTAAACTTTTTCCTAGGAGCCAGATTATCCGGTCCAAGATGGATTCGATATTCCGGTAGGCTTGATAAAAACGGATAAAACTAGTGTTTACAAGCATACAATCTAAATATACTATGCTCACAAATAACTTATGCTAAGCAAGAGAAGTAACAAGATGATAGAAAGATAAATAACTTCAAGCATAAAGGCAATCATAATATAAAGTGCATAAGTTAATAGTTTGAATATAAAAGTAATCGAGACACGCGGAGACGAAGATTTTACATTCCGAATAAACACCAACAATATTAATTCCATTTTCTGAGCTTGCCGTACATATCCACTACAAATTTCAAAAACAAATGTCGCAAGTTGGTCCAACGGTTTGTACTTCGTACGTTATTTCCTGATGACACAAATAACGGATTGTCGAGATTAAGCCTAATAACACGTCCCCCCGACACGATTTGTAAAGCGTTCAATGAACCCTCCAGGAAACACGAGGAAGACAAGCCGGTGATAAGGAGCAATCAAACATTTCCTTTGTTATATGTGTACGCCTGATCAGTGATCAGTCGTGTATGTGCACGCAGGCAGACAAGAGTCAGCCACATCGATCGACACTTGCTCGCCATACTCGCGGTGACACTTTGATGGCTGCTACAATGGCTAGGGTACTGCCTGTTTCGACCATGGTTTGGGTGGCAGGATTTCCAGCAGTGACACTGTAGGAGAGGATAAATCTTTTATGGTTGATGTTGATTAGTTGATGAGAGCATCTCCAACTACTTATCTATAATTTGGTACGCAAATGATTTTTTTGGCTAGAACTTGTTAAGGAGTATTAGTATTAGTCTAGCAGTCCGTATTAGACTAGATTTACTTTCGTGTTCCCAAGTCAGATGTATTATATATTGTGGCCTTTGGACCCCTGGTAATACAAGTTGCATATTCCTAACATGGTATCAGAGCTTAGGTTTAGCCTTTTCTTTTCCGGGCGCGCAACTTGTCCTGCCCCCGATCCACCTCTACCCTCTTTCGCTGCCGATACAATCTAGATCGTATTCTTTTCTTTCCGATCTGTTGCTAGTGCGCTGCTGCAGCTGTTTTCCGGCTGGCCTACTGCCTCTCCCGTTCTAATGTATCCCTTCCGTACGTGTCCAGCGCGGCTCTCCTGGCTGCTACTGACGTTGTACACTTCGATTGCTCCTGGTCGCTGCTTCTGGTTCTGTGCTCGTGTGGTTCTTCTCGCACGTGTGGTTTCTGCTATCATTGATTGGATCGGATCTGCTAGCATCCAGTGGATCTGATCGGTGGTTGACTAGCTCCTTCTAATAAACTCTTTTTTGTCAGCGGTTTTAGATCTTGCCGCCATCGTAATCTTTTTTTCTCCGACGTCGCCGCCGCTGCGCCCCGGTCGCCGCCGCCCTCCGTCCACCACCGCCGCGCCCCGGCCGCCTCCGCCGTCGCCAGCTTCTCCGACGTCGCCGCCGCTGCGCCCCGGTCGCCGCTGCCCTCCGGCCGCCACTATCCCCTCGTCCTCGGCGTCTTCTTCGACCGCGGCGCCCCCTTCGACTTCGGCGCCACCTTCTACCTCGGCGTCGTCCTCTCCTAGTATTCCTCCGTCTAGTTCCCCTCCGACGTCGCCGCCGCTGCGCCCCGGTCGCCGCCGCCACCGCCGCGCCCCGGCTGCCCCGGCCGCCACTGCCGCGCCCCGGCCGCCTCCGCCGTCGCCAGCTTCTCCGACGTCGCCGCCGCTGCGCCCCGGTCGCCGCCGCCCTCCGGCCGCCACTATCCCCTCGTCCTCGGCGTCTTCTTCGATCGCGGCGCCCTCTTCGACTTCGGCGCCACCTTCGACCTCGGCGCCACCTTCTACCTCGGCGCCGTCCTCTCCTAGTACTCCTCCGTCTAGTTCCCCTAGTTCTCCTCGTTCTCCGTTGGTCCGTGTCTCAGCTTGATGTGCAGAATGCATTCCTTAATGGCGAGTTACGTGAGGAGGTTTACATGCAGCCTCCTCCTGGGTATTATGTTCCTGATGGGATGGTTTGTCGTCTTCGGCGTTCTCTCTATGGGCTGAAACAGGCCCCTCGAGCTTGGTTTGAGCGTTTCGCCTCTGTGGTGACCGCCGCCGGCTTCTCTCCTAGCGCACATGATGCTGCACTTTTTATCCACACTTCTTCTCGTGGTCGCACTCTTCTCCTTCTCCTAGCGCAATGCTTTTCTTCTCTTGATATGTCATCTTTTGACAACCCATCTTCTCTCTTGATGCGGTCTGTCTTTCTTTGAAGCCCCATCTGTCGCATTGTCATTGATCTACGCACATTCTTTTGTCGCGAGCTTCTTTCGCCATCGTTTGCTTGTGCTATGATCGTTTGTGACATGCTCTTCTGTTGATCGATTTTTGGTCTCTGTCGGTTTTCTTGTTCGATCGACGCTATCCACTTTGTCTTGACTTTCACAGGTTATTAAAGACTCTTCATGCGATGACGATACTCTCAAGACGCGGATTTTGGATTATCTTTTGTTTTCTAGTTTATACTTCTTCAAATGCAATGCTATTGTATACGCTTTGCATTTGAGGGGGGTGTTAAGGAGTATTAGTATTGGTCTAGGAGTCCGTATTAGACTAGATTTACTTTCGTGTCCCCCAAGTCAGATGTACTATATATTGTGGCCTTTAGCCCCTGGTAATACAAGTTGCATATTCCTAACAGAACTTAGAGAAGGTATAGTAAACAGAAAAAAAATCTAGCTTTTCAGTCCGATCTATCATTGAGACATTTGTGGCCGAATCAACGTTGACGATTGGCTGCCGGGCCCGATGATGGTGAGTATTTTTCCTGGCGGCACCGCTAACGGCTTGATTCTGTATGAGATGGATGGTGAGCGGCCTGGGATGAGGGTGGCGGGATACAGAGACGGCGTCAAAAACGATGACATTGTGCTGTTGGAATTTCAGTTTGTGACGGTTTGTCTTGCTGGTATCATTTTTACTGACTTGGCGGTGACCCAAAAAAATATGGGTCATTTGGTTGGATTAACCATATTTGGGTATACTCATCACTCAAAAAAAATATGGGTCTGGTGTCTCTTAGATTAGCCGTTAGACCAAAAAATTTGGGCCTCAATACGCATGTTTACAGTTTTTGGGTAATCTGTTTTAGATGCTCTCACCAGCTGTGTTCGTCGTTGCTCCATGAGCCGTACGTCCGGCTAGCCTAGAAGCCTTTGAATCTCCAACGGTTTGGGCAAAATCATGCCTGCACTGCACGCCACTCATTCAGAACAGATTGGGTCATGCATATGGGTTTGCACAATTCGTTGGGTACTAAGGGCATCTTCAGTCGTCGTCCTAGCGCCCCCGGGTTTGTACAGTTCGTCGGGTACTAAGGGCATCTCCAGGCGTCGTCCTAGCGCCCTCAAGGCCACCATTCAGGCTCCAAGACTTGAAAAAGCGCCGCTTTAGTGTCGGCGTACCCAACCCAAAACCCAAGGGGCTGTGTTTGGTCACGGGGCAAAAAACGCCGCTTTGCATGCAAAATGATATCTTTTTTCTACTTTTTCTTCACTTTGCATGTAAAGATGCCTTTCTCTGTTACTTTTTCTCTCCCATTCCACATGCTCTCACCAAAAGCCCTCCTTTTTTCTCCTTGGGTGGGCTATGACCGGTAAATTGACCTCTCCAAGTTTTGATTTTACGCCGTTTTCACGGTGTTTTGAATCCTGGGTGGCACAACGGCTGGAGATAATACAAATGTCACACACAGATGTCACACGAGACCAGTGAAGTGGAAGTACGACATGAGAGGCATCCAACGGAAATCGATCCGCAGCCATACAAGTATATACGCACATGCGAGACAGAGCTAGCTAGGTCTTTATCGGTTATTTTTTGCTGTGCCGTGTTAGCCGGAGAAGGAAACATGGGAAAAAGGACAGGTCGTAGCTCATGAAACCTCTTGCTTATCGAAATGACATGGACAATTCCTTCTGTACCGATTGTGGATTGCATCAAGTTTATAGTTCTTAGCTACGGTCTAGTAGAAAACAGTAGAAAACAGGCTAAATGACCAAACAGAAATATCCCATTTGTCCCGGTCGTACTGCAAACCGGGACAGATGGGACCTAAAACCCATCGAACGCTCCAGGCGACACCCATTTGTCCCGGTTTCAGCCACGAACCGGGACAACTAAGTGAGCACCCTCCGAGAGCTCCAGCGTACACCCATTTGTTTCGGTTCGTGACTGGAACCGGGACAAAGGTCATTGTTTCAATTACGGGTGGAAGTCGAGCCACGGCCGCGCATTTTTTCGACGCGCACGGAAGATGAGCGGAAGTACGGCGGGCGATTCGTCTGCCCTCCGGCGATTAATTCCTCTGCTCCGGCCGGCGATTCCTCTGCCTCTCCGGCGCTATAAAATGCACAATACGGCTCCTCCACACACCATCTCTCCGGCTCATCCACACACACCATCTCTCCTCTCTTTTCTCCGGTCCTATGGAGCCACTCGCGCGTCTACCTCGTTCTGCTCTAGTGTACAAAAAACGCTCCCGGCCCGGAACCAGTAGCTAGTTCTGCTCTAGTGCACGATTTATTCTTCGTGTAAATAAAAATCGACACATTTTTATATACATTGCCCTTGTCACAAAAGCTTAATGTGTTAGGTGCTACCAAACATAAACTATGTCAACAGAGATAATCTAAGTTCTTTGAAGGCCGCCATTCCCAATCCTCTAAAGATATTGTAGAATAAAGAATAAAGATAGTTTGTCTTCCTCGCAAACATGTATACCGAAAAGGAAGCCAGGATTTGGTCGGGTGAGACAAAATCCAGTTTATTAGAAGGCCATGCATGCATGTTGCATGGGAAACATATACGTAACTCTGCCACATAATAGGATTTTCCTCCCACACAATACAACTCATTCGTTGCATTCCTAGTAAAATGTGCAACATACTATCAACTTTGGGCCCATGCATGAAAGGACGATGTCTAAGCTGTGGAGGCACTCCCCTAGACATGGGCGAGATGCCAATTTTATCCATACGAACAAGATTCTCAAAGTCAGAGGTATTTTCCTCTACCCATGCATGCATGTGTCCCCCATTTCTTGCAAGAAACACACCAGGGTGCAGAGAACCGTTACGTACGAAGCCGTAATGAAATATTCCCTCGTGGCCTCGTCGATTTCATGTTCCTGATCTCTAAGTGTACATGCACGCCTAGGACCCTAGGTACGTGTTAGGAAACCAGCGGCGCCTTGAGCTTTCATGGAACTGTGGCGCTTCCTGGAACAAACGCCGATGTTATTCTCAACACGTACGACGTCGTTCATGCTCCTTGCGAACCCTCCCGCTGCTAAGACGGCCGAGGAGGATGTGAGAACAACGCATCAGCGTGATCATAACCGCATAACTCTTCTTCTTAATCAATGGAGCGAGGCAAAACTTTTACCTTGCGTTTAGAAAAAAAAATCGTTTGTGTGGGAATTAACTGATTTTGGCACCCGAGATTCAGTAATTTCTGTATTTGAAATTTTTCAAAATCATATTTACGAGTTCTGCATTTTTCAATAATGTATTCCACCAACATGTAAAATCTTAATTTGAAATATTTATATTCATATGTATATGAATATGGCAATGTTTAGGTCGGAGTATATGCACTTTTAAACCTGTGAAATATACACAGAATTTGCCATTGTGATTTTGCATGCTTGTAGAATGCATCAATTGTTGCATCCTTTTTTCAGATTTTTTTAAACTTATAAATATAACTTACTGTTTAAAACTAAAATGCTCGCTTGAAAGTCAAAATGTTTTTTATGTATGGTCATGTTAATCAATGTTACATCTAGCTGTACATTATATAGTAAGACCCGTGTATGTAAATTTGTGTACGTAAATCGAGATGGAAACCGTATTCGACGTCTAGGTGCGGTAATAACGGACCAGATGGACACGTGTCAACATTCTATTAGCATAGCTCTAAATGTAGTCAATTCGTTGGCAAGTCCAAATTAAGTTTATTTCAGGCATGGACTAAAATATCAAATTTAGTTGCAGAAGAATTTCTATGGTTCATATCAACCATCGTCACTGGTACACGTGTGTTGTCCATTCACCATCTCCACCTTCTAGTTTGGATCCAAAAATCAGGGAGGACTTTCGCATCATGCATGTTACGCTGAACAATACTGTGCGTAGCAGCCATGAATAGATATATAGGAAGCTTTGACTTCGCCAGCATCTTGACAAATGACATCTTCATACGTACCAAGAACGCCGCAGCAAGTAAAATAGGGAACTCTCCGTACTATGTATGCGCAAGCAACCTTTTCCTACAATTCTTACGCTGATTGTGGGATAGGTTTTGATATACTGTATTTGTTGACTTACAAGCACATGAATGTTCACATGCTACCTGTTAAAACCAGTTTAATTAGTTGTTAACAGTCGCTATACTTTGCACATGCGCCGTTATACAGGATCCCGGAAGAAAGCTGGACTTTTTTAGATAAAGGGAATTTTATTACTTAACAGGTTTAAGCAATTACATCCGGCCTCTGCATAACTAAGATGCACACAGCCACACGTTCACTAGAATCCAACTCAAACATAAAAACTAGGCGAATTACATATCGAAATGAGAAAATGTAGATCCGCCTAAAGTACTGGAAGGTCTATCCGGAGACTATGCTGCCATCCATGCCGGCAGATCATCTCCCTTGCCGCGGACTCCAGTCTCGCAGCCACCTCCAAAAAAAGGTCCCGGTGCTCCACACGCTGCAGCGCTGACCAAGCTCGTAAGGTAGCCGTGCACCGATATATGACCTGCAAAACAGTAACATTTGAATTGTTAAACACCTTGTCATTTCTACATAGCCACATCGACCAAATAATGGCAATCGCTCCCATCCTACAGAAACGTTTAAACCTAGGATCTACACCATTTAGCCAATTGCCAAAAATGTTGGCAACTGTATTTGTTGGATGTAAGGTAGAACCTAACTGGATGGCTGACCATATAGACCTCGCGAATTCGCACCGGAAGAACAAGTGTGTAATGGTCTCGTCATGAAGACAGAAAACACATTTTTTACTTCCGTGCCAATTACGCTTCGCAAGGTTGTCTTTAGTAAGGATGACCCCCCTACGAAGGTACCATGCAAACACCTTCGTCTTAAGCGGTATTTTCAATTTCCAAATCTTATTACACTCCTTAGTATTGACTGGAACTTCAGGATGGATAAGTACTCTATACATAGAATCGACTGAGAATTTACCATTCTTGGTGAGATTCCATAGAAATTTATCTGGACCTTCCGACAATTGGACTGACTCCAGTCGAATTAGCAAGGCATGCCAAGATGCTTGTCTCATACCAAATAAGCTTCGTCGAAACGAAACATCCGGTGGGGAGGAACCCAACACCCTGGCGATCGTGTCGCTTTTGTTTCGTACGATAGAGTAAAGAGCCGGATATTGTTATCTAAGGGTAACCTGGCCAAGCCATTTATCCTCCCAGAACCGAATTTCCGATCCATCCCTAATTGAGAAAGAACCATGTGGGAAGAAATACTTCTTTCTAGCCATAAGACCAGCCCAGAAGTGTGAATCACCCTGTTTCCACTGAATCTGGGACACAGCTTGGTCTCCCACATACTTTCTCCTAAGGAGGGTTTGCCAAACTCCATCTTCTGAAAGAAGATTGAAGAGCCATTTACCTAGGAAGGCACGGTTCTTGACCTCTAGGTCATGAATTCCCAGCCCTCCTTGGTCTTTAGGGCAACAAACCAAACTCCATTTAGTCAGCCGATACTTTTTCTTCTCATAATCCCCTTGCCAAAAGAATCTAGACCGGAAATAATCCAGCCTTTTCAAGACTCCTTTGGGCAAATGGAAGAAAGAAATCATATACAGTACCATATTTGATAGCACCGAGTTTATGAGTACTAATCTTCCACCTAGGGATAAGAGTTTTCCTTTCCAACTATTTAAACGAAGTTGAAATCTTTCTTCCACCTTTTTCCATTCAGCATTTGTAAGTTTCCGATAATGAATTGGAATACCCAAATAGTTGATAGGAAATTGACCTTGTTGACAGCCAAAAAGTTCAGCATACAAGGCGGCGTCCTCTTGAGCCTCGCCAAAACAAAATAATTCACTTTTATGGAAGTTTATCTTAAGACCCGAAAGGAGCTCGAAAGCTGACAAGATCAGTTTTAGGTTCCGAGCTTTTTCGATGTCATGTTCCATAAAAAGAATTGTATCATCGGCGTATTGAAGAATCGATAACCCACCATCAACAAGATGTGGAATCACTCCTTCAAATTGACCCTCAGATTTAGCGCGTTCGATCAATATAGCCAACATATCAGCCACTATATTAAATAGCATTGGCGATAGCGGGTCACCCTGTCTAAGGCCTTTCTTCGTTTGAAAGTACTTGCCAATGTCATCATTGACCTTGATGGCAACACTTCCCCCCGAAACAAAGCTATTAATTAACGCGCACCACTTAGAAGAAAAACATTTCATTCTTAGAGTCTGCTGAAGGAAAGACCAATTGACTTTGTCGTAAGCTTTCTCAAAGTCAATTTTAAGGATTACCCCGTTCAGTTTTTTCCTATGTAGTTCGTGCACAGTTTCATGTAAAATCGCAACTCCGTCAAGGATATTACGACCTTTCATAAAAGCCGTCTGAGACGGACGAACCACATGATCCGCTACACTGTTCAGCCGTATCGTAGCCACTTTGGTGAATATCTTAAAACTCACGTTAAGGAGGCAAATGGGTCTGAATTGTTGAATCCTCTCTGCCTCGTTAACCTTAGGTAATAAAATTATCTCACCAAAATTTAGTCGAAACAACTCTAGCTGTCCAACATGAAGACAGGCGAACATTCTAAGCAAATCATACTTGATAACATCCCAAAAGTTCTGGTAGAACTCTACCGGGAAACCATCAGGTCCAGGTGCTGAATTATGTTTCATTTGGAAAACCGCCAACCTCACTTCCTCTTCTGTGTAGAGTTTAGTTAGCAGGCTATTTTCCGCTTCTGAAACCTGGGGGATATCTTCTGTTCGGGACTCATCGAGAGAGAAGTTTCCTTCCTCTGAGTCGCCGAACAGTCCCTTATAATAATTTGTAATGTACGACTTAAGTTGTTCATGGCCCTCAATCGTTCCCTCGTCCTGAGCTAGAGAATGAATGCGCTTTTTCCTGTGTCTGCCATTGGCAATACTATGGAAATAGCGGGTATTCGAATCCCCTTCCAAAATGAATTGGGCTTTAGACCGTTGATACCATTTTAACTCTTCCTCTCGCAGGAGTTTTGCTATTTTTGCGTTGGATTGGCTTTTGAGCTCAATCTCTTGCGCGGATAGTAAACGAACTTCTGCTAATGCTTCTAGAGCATCAATTATGGAGAAAAGTCGCAGCTTTTCCTTTTTAAGTATGCCAGAGGTATGACGCGCCCAGCCAACTAGGTGCGTGCGTAGAGCACGTATCTTATTGTTCCACCGCTGAATAGGCGTATCACCCGTGACCGGTAATTCCCAAATCCTTTTGACCATATCATGAAAACCTTCACGATGTAGCCACCCAAGCTCAAACTTGAAACGTGGCCTACACTGTGGTCTAGGTAATCCAGTAGTCAAAAGAATAGGAGCATGGTCCGACAAACCTTCAATACGTTCTAGCGCCCGTACCGACACCAGTGGGAACCTAATTTCCCAATCAGTATCCATGAGTACACGGTCTAGTTTTTCGTATGTGGGTTCAGGGAGAGAGTTTGCCCAAGTGAACTGTCTCCCCACCATTGTAATCTCTCTAAGGTCCAAGCTGTCAATGACTGCATTGAACAAAAGAGGCCAACGGTTATCAAACCTACCCTTACTCTTCTCAAACGGAAAGCGTAGCAAATTGAAATCACCCCCAATGATAAGAGGGTGGGGATTATCCTTTGCTAAGTTTACCATTTCACAGAGAAAAGAAGTCTTAGCCGATTCCTGAGCCGGTCCATACACGGCAACCAGGCTCCAGATGAAGTTATCGGCTTTGTTACGGATGTGCATTTTGATATGAAAAGCACCCTCCGTAACCTCCAACACTTCCATGGTATCAGCCCTTACACCGAGTAGAATGCCCCCTGAACGGCCATGAGGGGGACGTGAGTACCAATCAAACTCTATACCGCCCGAAAGTCGGTTCAGGAGCGATTGGGGAAACTCACGTCTACCCGACTCGGAAATAGCCAGGAAATCCAAATTATGGTCCCGAACGCAACCAGCAAAATGCAAATGTTTAGCCAAGTCACCAAGACCTCTGCTATTTGCAAACATGCCATTCAATGGGAAACCATAGGAGATTTGGATATTTTGGACCGTTTCCGGAACTTGTTGTTGGTAGTTTTAGATTTCCGACCAGTCGCTTTTAAGTCATACAATGAACTCAAGCCGTCGTCATCCAAACCACCCTCCAACACTTCACCAATTAGATGAGAAAAAAGCTGACCATCTGATGTGGCATTCGCTTCATCTTCATCCAAATAGGTGGAAGTCAACCCAGTCGAAGCTTTAGGAATAACCGTAAGACGGTCAAATTCCATATGCCTCAAGACTTTAGTTGACAAATCAACTTGTAAAGTACCACTACCAAGATTAAAACCTATACTAGAAAGCTTTGACTGAATGGAATTTGGAGAAAAAGATAGAAAAGACTTAGATCCCAAATTCGTACCACTATAGTCCAGGTTGCGCGCCGCCTTGCGGCGCATGGCCTTCAACATGGAGTCCTCATCCGTCATGGACCCCCCATCCGCCGCCACACCGAACCTCCCGCTGCGCCGGGGTGGCGTGACCCCATCAGGGGAAGCCGACACCACAGGAGGAGGGGTGAAAGGCGTGACATGGCCATCACCCAGCGTCTCCAGATAAGGCGAGGCATCCTGGGACGACACCGGCGAAGTAGCAGCCGCCCCAAGCGCCCCCGCATCCAGGGAAGAAGCCGCGGCAGACGGGAGAGTCGGGGTCGAAGTCGAGACTGCACCCGGCTCACCCAAGTCCATCTCGGTAGCCTGGGACAGCAAAGTCGAAGTAGCAGCCGTCCCAAGCACCCCCGCAACCGAAGGAGTAGTAGCGTGAGTCGGAAGAGTCATAGTCGTAGTCAAGACTACCCCCATCTCACCCGTGCCCGAGGCCGATCCATCACAAGGGGGTTGCGGAGTAGAAGACACCCCCCCGGAGATCAGCCCCACGGCAACGACAGGCCCAGGCTCGCGGCGCGCAGCCTCCACGGCCAGGGAGGCCGACTGAGGCACCACCGCCCCTGCAGGGCTGCTAGCAGGTGTGTGGTGGACGAAGAGACAGTCCACCGGCTCAACAACCTGAGAATCCTCCAATCGAACCAAGCTCGGAAACTCCCTACGAATCTTAGCTAGAATCTCAATCCCCCGAGCAGATTTTGGGAAGGGATTATACGGAGTGATAGCCCGACTCAACGACTGTCCAGCATTACCAAAGTTTGCCGCTCCCGCGCTCTGAGTAGAATCAACATCCATACCCGAAAACTGAACCAAAGAGCCAGAGGAAGCACCTGCGGGTTCCTCCGCACCCTCCTCAGCACCCCCGACATCCCCATCAGCATCATCTCCCTTTCGTCGCCAGAAATATGGGAAGAAAGCTGGACTAGTAGAGTCTTTTGAAAGCGTGACAGAAAGATCAGCAAGGTTAGCATGGAAGAGAGCAGTTTTTCGTGGAATATACTGTTCCACGCAAAACTACAATTCTGTATGACTTTTGCATGGAAGTTTTACTACGAGTATCTACCTCAGTCCACAATTAAATGAGTATAGCTGAAATGTACTGAGGTTCTTCGGTGGTTAATAATCCTCTTAATTTGGACTGTGGATTTGACAATCCATACTCTTGATTTTCTTCCAGCTGAGCTGACGTTTCAAGGCACGGTCGATCTGTGGCGGCTAAGCAGGTATGTGAAGAAAACGTTGACTTGTACAGTGTCACGGAGGATTGGCCGACTAACGGTTCACATCAAAAGAAGTAGCCGGGTCTTATCTAAATCTCAAGTAAGTGGCCATGACAAATCGTTGTGTATAGCTCGTGCTTATAACCAAAAGTTGGCTCTATATTATCAAGCTTGCTCTAATTTCCGTCGGCAAGAGCTAGCCATGGACTGTTAGGACGCACGTGCGTGATAGAGTCGTCAGTCAACAGAGTGAGGGAGAGTGAGCTACTAGTCACACTCTTGACTGCACACATACGCAGTTTAATTAAGTCCCCGAGCGTACGTGACACGTGTTTTCGTAGTAGATTTTCCTCTTATCTGTTATCCCCGACGTGCGTGTACGTGCATGGACCTGTGCAGAGAACGAGTCGAAATGTTCCAACTCTACGAGTACGAAGTTCACGACCACACGAGCCACTCGCTCGATCGAGACGCCATGGTGCTGCTGACCGCTGACCAGCCAGCTGGTCCGGTTAACTGACTGGGCAGGAAGTTCCGACGCCTTTCGGTCCATCGGATCACGTAACCAAGACTTGACTCGATGTCGATCGACCGAATCCGGAGCATGCCGTGGCCGTACGTATCCGATCGTGAGACACAAAGCATACGTGCGCACGTGCCCGATGTGGACTGTCTTTCCGATCCTGCTAATTAACTATTCGGTTAGTTATGTTAGGTATGCTAATTATGCGGCTTAACACTTCTTGGGACTGAGTGCATGCAAGGGGTCAGCTCGATCCCTGCCTAACTATCACTAGTGGAATTGGCGCGACGACACGCCGTGCTTTTGATGTTAAATTCTTTGTAAAGTTTATTCTATTATCGTGGTTTACACTGATCTGTTTTGTTAGTATCTGTAAAATGTGTTCGTAGAATAAATGTTGATACTAATAGTGGATATGTTTTAAAAAATACCGTAAAATATTTTTTACAAATTGGTTGAAACATGCTTCAGTTTAAATCCGCTTTTTATCGATAAGGAAACTCGGAAATCTATTTTCTGAAAATGGCATAAAGGGGGCAAATGAGCTCCTATTTGTTGTCTAAAAATTTCAAGATTTGAGTCACTTTCGAAAAGATCTCAGTGCGTATGTTGATTTACTCGATTTTTTTAATTTGCTCTAAATTAATCTGGAGTTGTGTAAAGATCCCAACATAGCCACAATTGCTATGTTAATTTGCTCTGAATTAATTTGGAGTTGTACAATGGCTATGTTGATTTACACATTTTTTTAGATTTTTGTCTGAATTAATATGAAGTTGTGTATGAAAAGTTTTAAAAAATCTCAGGGAAACAAAAAAGGGAAAAAGGAAAAATATTATTATTTTCTAAAAGTTTCTAAACGTAAGTGGAGATGGGTTGGTTGTATAGGTGTTATTTTTCTGCAAATTTCGGTATTTTTTTGAATTTTTTGAGGCGTGCACCAGAAGTTTTTTTTTTAATTTAACAGTGGCTGACAAGCGGGACCCGCGTGTCAGCCGGGCCGCGTTGACATCAGCCCTCGACGTCAGTGGGCGGCGGCAATCGGCCCGCGGCGGCGCAACGTCAGCCGGGCTCGACCCGTGGAGGCGGGGAAGCGGTGGAGCGCGACGCGACGCGTCTAACCGGCGGCGCGGCGCGCCAAATGGTCGCCGGAGTCGCCGACGGAGTCGCCGCCGGCGATCGTTCCCGCGGCGCCGTTTGCAGAGAAGGACGGCGGCGGAACGCGGCGGCGCACCGGCGCCTCTGGCCGTCCGAGACGCATCCTGCCGGTGGAGTTGTAGAGTAAGAAGCGGTGGAGCTTCTCGTCCCCTTGGAGCTGAGCGGGGAGGGCGGGAGCAGCAGCGGCGCTGGTGGCGACCCCGAGGTCGCGGGAGAGAGAGGAAGCTCAGTGATGACTGCGGAGATGGTTTTGCAAAAATGTCCTTGCGTTTTTTCGGAATTACATCTGGGTTCTTGGCGGTGGGCAAATCGGAAAAGCGGCTGGACACTGTTCATTACTGGTCATTCGGCCATCCGATACCGATCGGACGGCCCAGGATGCGAGCAAGGAGAGCTCGCCAAACTCTCCCGCCTTAATATATAGTAGTATCTGGATCGACCCGAACGTTTGAATAGGATAAAACTACTCTTTTGGTCACGCAATTTATCATTTTATATCGCTTCATGTTTTTTCGGAGATGTCGATTTTCATCGGCAGGATTTCATCAGCGTCGCTCCTCCCCCACCTCCCTGGCCACACCCTCATCTTCATGATGAGTGGTTACACCTCTTGAACCCAACCGCTCTCACTGATGTTCTCTGTAGCCTAGGCCTCACTAGAACCGTCGCCTCAGGTGGTCGGCACCGTCGTCTCCGGCAACCATATCGTCAACCACACCCCACATTCGCATCCCTGCGATATCGCACTTTGGGTCTGCTGCTCCCCGCGCAAGCGTTTCGTGCTGGACTCGCTCCGGCGTTAGGAGTGGGGCACCGGAGGAGAGAGTCGGTGGAGCTGCATTGTGTGTCAATTTGCTCTCAACCAGCCGTAGGAGTGGGGTACCAAAAGAGAGGTTCCGTGGTGCTGTAGTGATGGGTGTGTCAATTGCTCTATGTCGGCATTTGGCACAATTTCGATCCAAGGCAGTAGATTTGTGTCCAAAAAACGAAAAGTGGTATGAAATGGTAAATTTCGCCATTACTCTCCGAATTCCCATGCTCGTAGCCGGGAGCAATCTGTATTTAGACAGCTAAAACCAAATCGTGGAAGCAATCCCTGTTTTATTCTACCAAGATCTCGGAAAATCACATTGTCTCCCGATCTCGCATGCTCCTAACAGAATTTCTTTTTTTAAAACAATTAAACACTTCACAAAATCCAGATACACTTTGAGATGAACATGTACATATGTTATACTTACTTGCCAAGTGTCATGGTTAAATGACATTTGATATGTTATGTGCAAGAAAGAAAAATCAGTGGCCGAAATAGGATTTCAAAAACATGGCACCACACATGTCATTTCATCACTAAAGGCATGCATTTGAAAAACATGTATATGTCTGTCACCAATGTTGTAAAGATTTTTTTTTACTATTGCTAAGATATTTTCATTCTATTAGGAGCATATGATCTCGGGAGTCAAAACGTCTCTCCCCCAATTTTCTTCTTGCCAACATAATTCTACTAATATATGTCCACGTTTTGCAGACCTCGATTTGAATTCGAATTTATTCTTTATCCCCCGTATATATAAATATGCATGTATATCTGTTTATACTTTCTAGTGAACAAAGTGGGATAAAACTATACTGACAGTTAGCTAGTGCATGCTTCTTCCACACGGTCAGTATGTTCTCGCAAGGAATTCAGAAGTATATTGCATCCCACCGCCTAAATGTTATGGGGTTTCCTCATCGGGGTATCGATTCTGAGGACCGTGGACCATCATGCACGTGCCACACAATATATACGTACGAATATAGGATATGGCACCTGCAACTGCAAGCCAATAACAACCATATATATGATTTGTTTTTGTAGCAGTGCAACTTGAATGTAAAGTCGCTGGTCGTGATTCGAATACCAGAATTTGGTTCCCTACAAAGTTTCTGAAGAAGTACTTTTCTGAAAGTAAAAGGCAAAAGATTTGCCATTTGCATTGATTAAGAAGAGAGCTCTTAAGAGTTTTTACAAACCGGGGCATACGCATGCATGCCCTATACAAAAATCTACTCTCCCGGCATGGCGTGTTACTCAAGTATTTCGCGCCGGGAATGCACGTACCAAAGCCCCACTTATTCTTTGATCTTTGCTATGAGCATGTTAAAAGTAATGTGTTCGTTCTGAGACACTGAAGAAGTACTTCAGCGTTGTTATATGAGATAGCAAGAAACGACGAAGAGCGGAACGATCAAACCAACGGGGACACGAGATTTTAACGTGAAAAACCCCTCCGAACAAAGGAGAGGAAAAAACCACGGGCGCCAGCCAACAATACTTCACTATATCGGGTGAGGTTACAAACGCCGTGGGTTTACAATGTGTGGCTTACCCCAACAGGCGACTTACAAGATGTATTTATAGAGGGCAGAAACCCTAAGTCGGTTGCGATCCGACTCGGATACGATCCGTACCGTACCGCGGCGGGCTACCGCACCCGCACCCCCGAGAGCGCAGGATAGGCCGGTGGGCTAACTTCCTCACTACGCTAAGGCCCAAGCCTCCCGACGACGGGCCTCAGCTTCGCTCCGAAATTAGCCGCTCACTTCACATCGTCATATGAATTTGGATCACCATAAAATAACACTCCACCTTGAGACAAATTCCATCTTGTAGTATGAACGAGAACCTTCACCCCTGAAACAACAAAGAGAACACTTTCGGCGCCAAATAGCCTCTTGGGCTAAACAGTAATACCAACTAAGTCTGAGCATAACTCAAACTTAGATACAGGAACAGGCTTTGTCATCATATCAGCTGGATTATCAAGAGTACTAATCTTGCATACCTTCAACTTACCTTGTGCAACAACATCACGCACATAATGGTATTTGATGTCAATGTGCTTTGTTCTCTCATGGAACATTTGATCCTTAGTAAGGTAAATAACACTCTGACTATCACAAAACAGGTTAATGCAAGTATCAACTCCACAAAGCTCAGCAAACAAACCTTTCAACCAAACAGTTTCTTTAACTGCTTCTGCAATGGCCATGTATTCAGCCTCCGTGGTGGATTGGGCAACAACTGGCTGAATTGTTGCCTTCCAACTAACAGCACAACTACCAATGGTGAACACATAACCTGTGAGGGACCTCCTCTTATCCAAATCGGCAGCAAAATCTGAATCCACATAGCCAACGAGTCCCTCGCTAGCTCTGCCAAACTTCAAGCAAGCATCAGACGTGTCACAGAGGTACCTGAAAATCCACTGAACAGCTTTCCAATGTTCTTTACCAGGATTAGCCATGTATCTACTCACCAAAGACATAGCATATGATAAATCAGGACGAGAACAGACCATAGCATACATCAAGGAACCAACAGCACTAGAATAGGGAACTCCAGACATGTACTCCATATCATCATCAGTAGTAGGGCATTGAGTAGATGACAACTTAAAATGAGAAGCAATAGGAGTACTAACACACTTTGCATCATGGATGTTAAAACGATGAAGAACTTTCTTAATGTAACTCTGCTGACTAAGAAATAAGAACCCAGACTTTCTATCACGTGTAATTTCCATACCTAGGATTTTCTTAGCAGCACCAAGATCCTTCATCTCAAATTCGCTACTCAACTGTGACTTGAGAGCAGCGACATCTTTCATGCTCTTGGCAGCAATCAACATGTCATCGACATATAACAGCAAGTATATAGGTGATCCATCAACCAACTTAATGTACACACAGCTATCAAATTCAGACCTCTTAAAACCATGTGACAACATAAATGAATCAAACCTTTTATACCATTGACGAGGGGATTGTTTCAAACCGTAGAGAGACCTTTTCAACTTACAAACAAGATCCTCCTTACCGGGCACTATGAACCCTTCTGGCTGGTCCATGTATATCTCCTCCTCCAACTCTCCGTGCAGAAACGCAGTTTTAACATCTAACTGCTCAAGCTCAAGATCACGCATAGCAACAATGGAGAAAAATGTCCGAATAGAACTATGCTTGACAACCGGAGAGAAAACATCATTGTAATCAATACCAGGGATTTGACTGAAACCTTTTGCCACTAACCTTGCCTTAAATCTTGGAGGTTCACTTGGAGACAAACCATCCTTTCTCTTGAAGATCCACTTACAGCGGACAACCTTCTTTTGTTTAGGCAAGCGCACAACATCCCATGTGCAATTCTTCTCAAGTGACTGCATCTCCTCTTGCATAGCAGAGATCCATTTATCACGATCACTTGTGGCAATAGCTTCAGTATACGTGGACGGATCATGTCCATGCTCCACCTGTTCTGCACAACTCAGAGCATAATTAACAATGTTACACTCCTCAACTAACCGTGTAGGTTTAACAATATTCCTCCTTGTTCTGCGATCAGCGATGGACTGATTTTCTGGCTGCAAAACAGGAGGTGAGTGCTGAACAGTATCATTATCAGAATCATCTGATGTATCACCATCATTGTCAACGATGACATTATCCTTTTCCACAGGATGCTCCACCTCGACACGAACCTGTTCCTCATCAGAACTTTCTGAAACATCTGAGAACAACTTATCAAAGTACATAACAGATTCATTGAAAACAACACTCCTGCTCATGAATGCCTTGTTAGTTTCGGGATTCCACAACTTATATCCTTTTACTCCCGAACCATAACCAATGAAAACAGACTTAATAGCTCTCGGCTCTAACTTTCCATTATCAACATGAGCATAAGCAGTGCAACCGAAAACCTTAAGCTGTGAATAATCAGCAGGAGTACCAGACCATACCTCAATGGGAGTTTTCTCGTCGAGGGGAATAGATGGTGACCTGTTTATCAAGTAACATGCGGTGGCAGCCGCCTCAGCCCAAAAACGCTTACTCATGCGAGCGTTAGATATCATGCAGCGAGCTTTAGACATGATAGTCCTGTTCATCCGCTCCGCTACTCCGTTCTGCTGAGGCGTGTACGGGATGGTGAGGTGCCTGACAATCCCTTCTGTTCTGCAATAAGCATTAAAAACATTCGAACAAAATTCACCACCATTGTCAGTACGAAGAATTTTCACCTTCCTCTCAGTTTGCCTTTCTATCATAGCTTTCCACTCTTTAAAAGCAGCAAACGAATCATCCTTATTTTTCATGAAATAAGGCCAAACTCTCCTAGAGTAATCATCAATAATAGTAAGCATATAACGAGCACCACCATATGAGGGCTTACGTGACGGCCCCCAAACATCAGCATGTACATAATCAAGTGTACCTTTGGTGGTATGAACGGAAGCATTGAACTTAACTCTCGTGTGCTTACCAAATATGCAATGTTCACAAAATTGCATCTTACCCAAACTGCAGTCATGCAACAACTCTCTCTTGATCAATTCTGTCATACCAAGTTCGCTCATGTGTCCAAGACGCTTATGCGAGAGGTTAGTTTTATTTGCATCATCATGAGAAGCAGCGGCAACAATACCAGATAAAACGTTGCCTCTAAGAACATATAACTTAGCAGAATTCATATCACCAACCATATTAATGAGAGAACCTTTTGATACCTTCAGGAGTCTGTTCCCGCCGGTATACTTGTACCCGTCACAATCAAGGGTACTGAGCGAGATCAAATTTCTCACCATGGTTGGTATGTGCTTCACGTCCGTCAACGTGCGTGTCATGCCATCATGGGTCTTGATCTGAACTGATCCAACGCCAGCAATGGTGCATTGTTGGTCGTTCCCCACACGCACAAAGTCTCCAGTCTGCACTAACTCATAAGAACTGAACCAATCTCTGTTACAGCAAATATGAAAAGAACATGCAGAATCTAGAATCCATTCATCCTGACGTGAAACACATGCAGCTAAAACAGCTAGGCATTCGCCATCAGAACTACCATCAACAACAGCAGCCTCACCGGTATCATTACCTTCATTATTTTTCTGTTGGTAAGTACCTTTTCTTTTCTCCTTGTTCTGCAGTTTCCAACAATCATCAATGTTGTGGTTAGTCTTCTTACAATACCTGCAGAACTTATCACGGCCTTTAGACTTTGAGCGACCTCTGTCGCCCTTGCTCTTGTCTCTGTTGTTGTTGTAGTTGTTGTTGTCTCGCTGCTGAGGCCTACCACGGACCTCCAAAGCATCACCCTTCGAAGAGGATGACTCCTCCTTCTGTACCATACCCTTCATCTTTTCCCTCGTCATGAGGGTCTCATAAACTTCAGAAGTGGTTAGTTCATCACGACTAAGAAGTATGGTATCACGGAAATTTGCATAGGAATTTGGCAGCGAAACTAGGAGTAGGAGGGCTAGATCTTCATCTTCATATTTTACCTCCATCGACACTAGGTCAGAAACGATCTCCTTGAAGATCGATATGTGATTCATTACAGAACCACCTTCTTGCAACTTGTGCGAGAACAACTTCATCTTCACATGCATCTTGCTGGTTAGATCCTTTGACATGCAGATCGACTCCAGCTTAGCCCACAGCGCGGCTGCGGTTTTCACCTGTAGAACTTATTGCAGGATATCATTAGATAGATGCAGTTGAATAAGAGACGTAGCCTTACGGTCTTTTCTCTTCTCATCGGCAGACCACTCGGCCGCCGCCTTATCGCCGAATTTCTCCAGCGCTTCGTCAAGATCATTGGAATGTGCGAGGATCGCACGCATCTTGACCTGCCATAACGAGAATCTCGTCTTGTAGTCCAGCAACGGTAGATCGAACTTCATCGATGCCATCCAAAAACCCTAATCTGAAAACAGATCTAAAACACGGGCTCTGATACCACTTGTTATATGAGATAGCAAGAAACGACGAAGAGAGGAACGATCAAACCAACGGGGACACGAGATTTTAACGTGGAAAACCCCTCCAAACAAAGGAGAGGAAAAAACCACGGGCGCCAGCCAGCAATACTTCACTATATCGGGTGAGGTTACAAACGCCGTGGGTTTACAATGTGTGGCTTACCCCAACAGGCGACTTACAAGATGTATTTATAGAGGGCAGAAACCCTAAGTCGGTTGCGATCCGACTCGGATACGATCCGTACCGTACCGCGGGGGGCTACCGCACCCGCACCCCCGAGAGCGCAGGATAGGCCGGTGGGCTAACTTCCTCACTACGCTAAGGCCCAAGCCTCCCGACAACGGGCCTCAGCTTCGCTCCGAAATTAGCCGCTCACTTCACTTCGTCATATGAATTTGGATCACCATAAAACAACACTCCACCTTGAGACAAATTCCATCTTGTAGTATGAACGAGAACCTTCACCCCTGAAACAACAAAGAGAACACTTTCGGCGCCAAATAGCCTCTTGGGCTAAACAGTGATACCAACTAAGTCTGAGCATAACTCAAACTTAGATACAGGAACAGGCTTTGTCATCATATCAGCTGGATTATCAAGAGTACTAATCTTGCATACCTTCAACTTACCTTGTGCAACAACATCACGCACATAATGGTATTTGATGTCAATGTGCTTTGTTCTCTCATGGAACATCTGATCCTTAGTAAGGTAAATAGCACTCTGACTATCACAAAACAGGTTAATGCAAGTATCAACTCCACAAAGCTCAGCAAACAAACCTTTCAACCAAACAGTTTCTTTAACTGCTTCTGCAATGGCCATGTATTCAGCCTCCGTGGTGGATTGGGCAACAACTGGCTGAAGTGTTGCCTTCCAACTAACAGCACAACTACCAATGTTGAACACATAACCTGTGAGGGACCTCCTCTTATCCAAATCGGCAGCAAAATCTGAATCCACATAGCCAACGAGTCCCTCACTAGCTCTGCCAAACTTCAAGCAAGCATCAGACGTGCCACAGAGGTACCTGAAAATCCACTGAATAGCTTTCCAATGTTCTTTACCAGGATTAGCCATGTATCTACTCACCAAAGACATAGCATATGATAAATCAGGACGAGAACAGACCATAGCATATATCAAGGAACCAACAGCACTAGAATAGGGAACTCCAGACATGTACTCCATATCATCATCAGTAGTAGGGCATTGAGTAGATGACAACTTAAAATGAGAAGCAATAGGAGTACTAACACACTTTGCATCATGGATGTTAAAACGATGAAGAACTTTCTTAATGTAACTCTGCTGACTAAGAAATAAGAACCCAGACTTTCTATCACGTGTAATTTCCATACCTAGGATTTTCTTAGCAGCACCAAGATCCTTCATCTCAAATTCGCTACTCAACTGTGACTTGAGAGCAGCGACATCTTTCATGCTCTTGGCAGCAATCAACATGTCATCGACATATAACAGCAAGTATATAGGTGATCCATCAACCAACTTAATGTACACACAGCTATCAAATTCAGACCTCTTAAAACCATGTGACAACATAAATGAATCAAACCTTTTATACCATTGACGAGGGGATTGTTTCAAACCGTAGAGAGACCTTTTCAACTTACAAACAAGATCCTCCTTACCGGGCACTATGAACCCTTCTGGCTGGTCCATGTATATCTCCTCCTCCAACTCTCCGTGCAGAAACGCAGTTTTAACATCTAACTGCTCAAGCTCAAGATCACGCATAGCAACAATGGAGAAAAATGTCCGAATAGAACTATGCTTGACAACCGGAGAGAAAACATCATTGTAATCAATACCAGGGATTTGACTGAAACCTTTTGCCACTAACCTTGCCTTAAATCTTGGAGGTTCACTTGGAGACAAACCATCCTTTCTCTTGAAGATCCACTTACAGCGGACAACCTTCTTTTGTTTAGGCAAGCGCACAACATCCCATGTGCAATTCTTCTCAAGTGACTGCATCTCCTCTTGCATAGCAGAGATCCATTTATCACGATCACTTGTGGCAATAGCTTCAGTATACGTGGACGGATCATGTCCATGCTCCACCTGTTCTGCACAACTCAGAGCATAATTAACAATGTTACACTCCTCAACTAACCGTGTAGGTTTAACAATATTCCTCCTTGTTCTGCGATCAGCGATGGACTGATTTTCTGGCTGCAAAACAGGAGGTGAGTGCTGAACAGTATCATTATCAGAATCATCTGATGTATCACCATCATTGTCAACGATGACATTATCCTTTTCCACAGGATGCTCCACCTCGACACGAACCTGTTCCTCATCAGAACTTTCTGAAACATCTGAGAACAACTTATCAAAGTACATAACAGATTCATTGAAAACAACACTCCTGCTCATGAATGCCTTGTTAGTTTCGGGATTTCACAACTTATATCCTTTTACTCCCGAACCATAACCAATGAAAACAGACTTAATAGCTCTCGGCTC
Source organism: Poa annua (assembly GCA_026929855.1). NCBI lineage: Eukaryota > Viridiplantae > Streptophyta > Magnoliopsida > Poales > Poaceae > Poa > Poa annua. The sequence goes on from CM049430.1 coordinate 90,742,620, forward strand.
TAACTTTCCATTATCAACATGAGCATAAGCAGTGCAACCGAAAACCTTAAGCTGTGAATAATCAGCAGGAGTACCAGACCATACCTCAATGGGAGTTTTCTCGTCGAGGGGAATAGATGGTGACCTGTTTATCAAGTAACATGCGGTGGCAGCCGCCTCAGCCCAAAAACGCTTACTCATGCGAGCGTTAGATATCATGCAGCGAGCTTTAGACATGATAGTCCTGTTCATCCGCTCCGCTACTCCGTTCTGCTGAGGCGTGTACGGGATGGTGAGGTGCCTGACAATCCCTTCTGTTCTGCAATAAGCATTAAAAACATTCGAACAAAATTCACCACCATTGTCAGTACGAAGAATTTTCACCTTCCTCTCAGTTTGCCTTTCTATCATAGCTTTCCACTCTTTAAAAGCAGCAAACGAATCATCCTTATTTTTCATGAAATAAGGCCAAACTCTCCTAGAGTAATCATCAATAATAGTAAGCATATAACGAGCACCACCATATGAGGGCTTACGTGACGGCCCCCAAACATCAGCATGTACATAATCAAGTGTACCTTTGGTGGTATGAACGGAAGCATTGAACTTAACTCTCGTGTGCTTACCAAATATGCAATGTTCACAAAATTGCATCTTACCCAAACTGCAGTCATGCAACAACTCTCTCTTGATCAATTCTGTCATACCAAGTTCGCTCATGTGTCCAAGACGCTTATGCGAGAGGTTAGTTTTATTTGCATCATCATGAGAAGCAGCGGCAACAATACCAGATAAAACGTTGCCTCTAAGAACATATAACTTAGCAGAATTCATATCACCAACCATATTAATGAGAGAACCTTTTGATACCTTCAGGAGTCTGTTCCCGCCGGTATACTTGTACCCGTCACAATCAAGGGTACTGAGCGAGATCAAATTTCTCGCCATGGTTGGTATGTGCTTCACGTCCGTCAACGTGCGTGTCATGCCATCATGGGTCTTGATCTGAACTGATCCAACGCCAGCAATGGTGCATTGTTGGTCGTTCCCCACACGCACAAAGTCTCCAGTCTGCACTAACTCATAAGAACTGAACCAATCTCTGTTACAGCAAATATGAAAAGAACATGCAGAATCTAGAATCCATTCATCCTGACGTGAAACACATGCAGCTAAAACAGCTAGGCATTCGCCATCAGAACTACCATCAACAACAGCAGCCTCACCGGTATCATTACCTTCATTATTTTTCTGTTGGTAAGTACCTTTTCTTTTCTCCTTGTTCTGCAGTTTCCAACAATCATCAATGTTGTGGTTAGTCTTCTTACAATACCTGCAGAACTTATCACGGCCTTTAGACTTTGAGCGACCTCTGTCGCCCTTGCTCTTGTCTCTGTTGTTGTTGTAGTTGTTGTTGTCTCGCTGCTGAGGCCTACCACGGACCTCCAAAGCATCACCCTTCGAAGAGGATGACTCCTCCTTCTGTACCATACCCTTCATCTTTTCCCTCGTCATGAGGGTCTCATAAACTTCAGAAGTGGTTAGTTCATCACGACTAAGAAGTATGGTATCACGGAAATTTGCATAGGAATTTGGCAGCGAAACTAGGAGTAGGAGGGCTAGATCTTCATCTTCATATTTTACCTCCATCGACACTAGGTCAGAAACGATCTCCTTGAAGATCGATATGTGATTCATTACAGAACCACCTTCTTGCAACTTGTGCGAGAACAACTTCATCTTCACATGCATCTTGCTGGTTAGATCCTTTGACATGCAGATCGACTCCAGCTTAGCCCACAGCGCGGCTGCGGTTTTCACCTGTAGAACTTATTGCAGGATATCATTAGATAGATGCAGTTGAATAAGAGACGTAGCCTTACGGTCTTTTCTCTTCTCATCGGCAGACCACTCGGCCGCCGCCTTATCGCCGAATTTCTCCAGCGCTTCGTCAAGATCATTGGAATGTGCGAGGATCGCACGCATCTTGACCTGCCATAACGAGAATCTCGTCTTGTAGTCCAGCAACGGTAGATCGAACTTCATCGATGCCATCCAAAAACCCTAATCTGAAAACAGATCTAAAACACGGGCTCTGATACCACTTGTTATATGAGATAGCAAGAAACGACGAAGAGAGGAACGATCAAACCAACGGGGACACGAGATTTTAACGTGGAAAACCCCTCCAAACAAAGGAGAGGAAAAAACCACGGGCGCCAGCCAGCAATACTTCACTATATCGGGTGAGGTTACAAACGCCGTGGGTTTACAATGTGTGGCTTACCCCAACAGGCGACTTACAAGATGTATTTATAGAGGGCAGAAACCCTAAGTCGGTTGCGATCCGACTCGGATACGATCCGTACCGTACCGCGGGGGGCTACCGCACCCGCACCCCCGAGAGCGCAGGATAGGCCGGTGGGCTAACTTCCTCACTACGCTAAGGCCCAAGCCTCCCGACGACGGGCCTCAGCTTCGCTCCGAAATTAGCCGCTCACTTCACTTCGTCATATGAATTTGGATCACCATAAAACAACACTCCACCTTGAGACAAATTCCATCTTGTAGTATGAACGAGAACCTTCACCCCTGAAACAACAAAGAGAACACTTTCGGCGCCAAATAGCCTCTTGGGCTAAACAGTGATACCAACTAAGTCTGAGCATAACTCAAACTTAGATACAGGAACAGGCTTTGTCATCATATCAGCTGGATTATCAAGAGTACTAATCTTGCATACCTTCAACTTACCTTGTGCAACAACATCACACACATAATGGTATTTGATGTCAATGTGCTTTGTTCTCTCATGGAACATCTGATCCTTAGTAAGGTAAATAGCACTCTGACTATCACAAAACAGGTTAATGCAAGTATCAACTCCACAAAGCTCAGCAAACAAACCTTTCAACCAAACAGTTTCTTTAACTGCTTCTGCAATGGCCATGTATTCAGCCTCCGTGGTGGATTGGGCAACAACTGGCTGAAGTGTTGCCTTCCAACTAACAGCACAACTACCAATGGTGAACACATAACCTGTGAGGGGCCTCCTCTTATCCAAATCGGCAGCAAAATCTGAATCCACATAGCCAACGAGTCCCTCACTAGCTCTGCCAAACTTCAAGCAAGCATCAGACGTGCCACAGAGGTACCTGAAAATCCACTGAACAGCTTTCCAATGTTCTTTACCAGGATTAGCCATGTATCTACTCACCAAAGACATAGCATATGATAAATCAGGACGAGAACAGACCATAGCATACATCAAGGAACCAACAAAAACAGATCTACGGCCCAAGCCTCCCGGCGACGGGCCTCCGCTTCGCTCCGAAGTTAGCCGCTCACTTCACTTCAACATATGAATTTGGATCACCATAAAACAACAAGCGTTATATAAATAGGGAGTTTCTTCTATGATTCGAGGGAACGAGGAACAAGGGACATATCAACAATATTGTTTCTGAATTAGGATGCCACGTCTATATCAGTAATTGTCTTTCTTATCGGGACAGTAAGCCTTTGTTGTTGTGTGGGGTTTAAATTTGTACCGTATGTATTTTCTTGTACAATTCCTTTTAACTAATGAACTGATGCAAAGCCTGTTTCCTTTTGTTAAAAAAATGATACTCACTGCAATCAGATATTAGTTGTGTATTGTAAGAATCTCATCAGTACATTTTTGGGAATCTTATTTCCTTTTAAAAGAATCAAATTAAGTCATCCTCATCTTCACCAAAAAAAGCCTGATAACAACCCAGTTTTTCTAAGTGTTGATTTTATACGAGCAAATCAATAGGAAAAATGGCTATAAGAAGTATCTGCAGGAGGCGTGTCGATGGTTTGTCTACTAGCATTTTCTGTTTCGAATGGAAGCTCATTTACTCCGAACCTATATAAACGTGTTTAGCACCAAAGGGAGTAGCCTCAGCATGGCTAATATATCCGACATTGAAGAAACCTAGAGAACCGACAAATAAAGCTACAACTCTATGCAATGCACACAATATCCTTAGGGTGGGCGTTCTTGTCTAAGAGGTCTCATAGGGCTATTAGTTATACTCAATTAGAGTCAGAACACTGGAGAAACCGTAGATCTTGTTCCCCCATTGTCCATACACAGCAGGAATATATATCTTGATATTCCACTTTTTGAGAAGCCTGTAAATGGAAGGAATAGTCGCATATGGTTTTATTCCCACATGCTCTTATAAGGATTACCATCCACATATAGAAATGTTGGCTAATAGCTAGGGACAGATCATTTGCTTGACCATCTGGAGGCCTCTCCTGGTAGACTTCTTCCTTTGTGCCGATCATATTCAGGGGACCATATTCTTCCTTTGCTAAAAATTGTCTTTGTGATATTGCAAATCGACCATATCGACCGGCCCTTTTAGGTAATCATATCAAGTACAATTATATGTAATACAAACAAAAGTTTGCCACAACGTTATAAAACTGAGGAAAATACACTCCAACATGATGCATTCGAGCTGTTCAAAATAATCGAGAAATTATCAAGCAAAGAACCTTGTTATGTTTTTCTTTGGTAGAGATGTTTTTTTTATTTTTCTAGTAATTGAGCTGTGCGCGTACCCGATGTTTCGACTAGCTCTTGACATGATGGTATTGCCATATCAACTTGATATTGACATATTGTCCTTTATAAGAAAATACCTGATTTTTCTATAAGCAAAATAGTTATTACTCCTCGGCCTCTACATTTACATGATGCATGCAAGAATCATATAGGATTCCATTCTCTCTGTGACAATCTTTCAAGTTATTTTTCTTTTTGTTTCACAAGATAAAACATGGAATAAACTTTTTGTGTGAAGTAAACATCATTTAATATGTAGGCAAGAATATTTTGATCCTGCATAGAATGTAGCCTATATATGCCGAAGAATCTGATGTGATGTACAGTCTGTAACTATGCATGAATTCAGACAACTCCCAGTGTAGTCTCTGTTATAGTACCATGAGAACCTCATTATTGATTTTTAGTTCCACCCATGTACTCATTTTTCTTGCCATCCTTTTATAGGGAACTGTCAAGTACCCCTAACAAAAAAGAAGAAGAATTGTCTTGTACTCCAGCTGATAAGTTTATAGCTCTAAGCAACTATGCTTAAGAAGATCCCTTCTCCTTTTAGATTCTGATCAACTACTCTTTGCATGTCTCTTTTAGCCATCTTGATTTCAAGTGGGCACAATCTAAATCAGTAATGCTACTGGTTCCTAATCTGCTAATAGGACAGAGCAAGGAGGAGACTGATGATAGGTTTTGTCCTGCATCTAAAGGGCACACCGGCCACTCCTTTGGAATAAACAAACATAAAGGCTGGTCTTGGGAGAGGCAGCCAACCAAGCTATGATTGTTAGTGGCATCCAATGCACACACAACAAGATGTACCTGGAATTGCTTTCATGAGCATTAGAAGGCCGGAGAAGCATGTAGCTTTTGCTGCTACTGGCTAGCAGAGCTTAAGGCACAAGTTTTCAGCGGCAAGTCAGATATATATTGCAGTGTTTGAGTTTCTTTCTTGAAAGCTACGGATCATCAGTTTCTGGAACAAAGCTTGCACTCAATCATCAAGTTAGTTAATGGTTGCGATCAGGTTAAGTAACAGAAGAAACAATGCAGCTGACCAAAATGTTGCTTTCAGTTCCCCAAAAAAATTAAGCAGAGGGTCAAGTAAAATACTAGTGCTGTTACGGTCAGATGACTTGTCGAGATCGATGATTGATACTTTTCATTTGATCATATGTTTCGGTCGAATCACAGCTTGATACTGCCTGCACTCAAGTTTTGTTAATAAATGGTCGGTCATGTTCTGGCCGGCTGCAAAAGATGAGATCGCGTGAACTAACGGCAGGTAGCACATGAGCGAATAATCTTAGTTCAGAGCTGCATCATCAAGGGAAATATACAAGGAAACAGAGCACACTGATTAGAGCATCTGCCAACGGCTCTAGGTAGTTGACTTAAGACTGATCAACAGGGCTTAATTTTGTCAGCTAGTGAAGCCACCAAAGGAGCCGGATTTTGTTCTTATCCTAGGACTAGGAGTATACTAGTTTACAAGACGGGTCGTGACAAAGCTGAAAATACAACTCCTAGGAATAATGACAAGAAAATCTGCTCCCAAAATATTGGATGGCTTGTTCTGATTTCACCAGCTGTCTCTCTCTTGAGCAGTTCTCGTCAGAGATAAGATGTGAACCGTTCGCGCCTTGCGCACACACAAGAGAATCTTAACCAGCAAGGACTTCAGAGTCTTAACCAGTAAGAAATTCAGTGGCGCCATCGACACTTTGTTTTCTTTGCAAGTAGTTCCTTTTGTTAAAGAAAGTACAAAGTACTGTAGTAGAACCTGTGGTAAGCTCATTGTTGAGGGTAGCGGATAATCACCATTTCGTTGCACACTTGAGACATTTTATCTGAAGAAAGTTACGCCTGGTTGAGTGCTGTCAATGAGTCAATCTGCCTTTAGTGTTCCTTTAAATCATGCAATTCTAACTACTAGCTAGTTGCTCCTTCTCTGCCAGGTTTGGAGGATCTTCCTAGCCAGGCTTGTCATGCTTCGCACTGAAGAGGTAGCTGTCTCTGAACAGAAACCAACATTGCTGAGGGAGGATAGCAGATAATCACCATTTCGTTGCACACTAAGACATTTTATCTGAAGAAAGTTAAGCTTGGCTGAGTGCTGTCAAGATACCTTTACTGTTCCTCTTAAATCATGCAATTCTGATTACTAGTTGCTTCTTCTCTATCAGGTTCTGAAGATCGTCCTATCTAGGCTAGACTTGTCTCCCAACAGAAACCAACATTCAGAAAATTCTCAGACCATTTGCATTTCGTGGTAATAATAATACTAGTATAAAAGGTGCAATCCTGACCTCAGTTCATCAAGATGGACGGCAGTTCGGCACAACGGACGAACAGAACAGATCACTCGTCCTGACCCCTAGAAACGATCTCGACGGTGCAGCCCAAGTGACGATGGGCTGCTGCTTTTGGTCGTGTCCTGAGCTCTGACTTTGGAGAGATGAACACGAGTGAAGACTTGTTTTTTGGCACGTGCGGACTCCACAAATAGGCGCTCGTCATCTTTCGTTCGTATATCATCCGTTTCATTGCACTGCATGTCGGTCGTCGTGAGGTCATCCGGCGATGCCTCTCCATTATCTTCTCCAACGAGACCAACCGAGTCCAGTGATCCAGTCTAGTCACCAACGTCCGCCGGTTCTGTTCTAGTACTGTACCTACGAGATATATATCATGACGCGACAATAGTGCCGATCTAAGCCACGGGCTTCAGACGTGAGAAAAATTCAGAGATCGTCCACGGGGTCTAATTCTCAGGTTTACGTCAGGAAAGAACTTGACTAGGAACAGATGAGGCCTGGATCAATTACCTGAAGAAGGTACTAATATAATATGGCCGTGAGCGTGAATTATAGATTCTGAAAAATCTTATCACTGGCTATGTGCAGAATCTGCTATAGCTAGCCACTCAGAGAACTGTGTTGCTGATCCGAAATGTAGCTACCAAAACCTTGATGTATTGGGGTGACAATCTCATGATTAGCCTGATGAGATTGACCAGAACAGATCTTTAACAAAATTTCGACACTAGGCCATCTGCATTAAGACAATGCAATTAGCATGTTCCCGCACCATTGGGCCTCACTACATGAACTTTAGATGCTGACGATTGGCACCGATATAATCAAGGATTTATTCAGTTATCGCGAATTACGCTATCTGCTATGGCAGAAAGAAGATTAGTTACAACCTGAAGACACTACGGCAAGTTCCTTTTGCTACGTATATGAGAATCCCTTACTGCCTTGCCGCTTGGGAACTGAACTGCGGCAGATGAGTCGACCCCGCGCGTTAGTGATTCTCTCCTTGACTGAAAGCTTCTCGCTCTCAGTAGAGGGGAAGTTGGACGGCGGAGAGTCGCCGCAGCACTTGTCACACACCAGCCTATCGTAGAGAGGAACACATCCTCTAGATTCACCGCTGCTTCTACCTCACCATTCAGACTGAAAACCGAAGTAACCAGTGTTGCTAGACTCTGGTGCTGGAAACCAGATACAGACGATTTCCACCTTACACCCTTTCTTACCCGATAGACTACGAGAGAGAGTGCCCTCCTCTTCGCCATGTCCGTTTCCATCTCGCAGAGATGATCCCTCACCTGCACTGCATGCCATAGGACGACACAGAAAAGGAAAACGTTTACCAGTTTTGGCAGCCATTTATATGCCATGCAAAAAGCTCGCAAAGTTTTACAAGCATACGGGGACACGTGAAGCCACGCCCAGGGATGAATCCGATTCTAACAAGAGGAGGAGAAGGAGATGGTGACGGAGACGGACTCGATCGGATCGATACGTACGTACGATTGCCTACATATAAGCCGTCCCGTCCCCTACCTGTCTATCATAATTGTGAAGGCGAGCTTCTTCCTCTTACGATATCCAGTTTGCGCCGAACTTCAGCATCGTTTCTCAGCGCCGCCTCCTGTCAAGAAACCTCAAGATATGACGGTGAGAGATCTTCTAATCACAACGTGGTGTCAAATAGCTAACGTGGTGTCAACGCGGCGGCAGACTGAACCGATGAACAGCGGATAGTATCGTTCTCGAAAGACCCCGAGGTACAACAGAAGTTGAGAGAACTTAGGGAAGTATGCCGACAAATAGAAGACAAACACTAGAGCAAACCAGGCCACTGGTCCCGGGCCGGGAGGGCTTTTTGTCCCGGTCACGCACCCGGGACAGCGTGTTCGGGACAAATAGCCTCTCCTATTTGTCCCGGGCACGCCATGGCCCGGGACCAGTAGGGGGGTCACGTGGCCAAACCAGACAGCCTCTGTCTCCCACTCATTTGTCCCGGTTCGTAATACGAACCGGGACAGTATATATGATTTTTTGTTTCTTTTGTTTTGTTTCCTGTTTTCTATTTTTGTTTCTGTTTTCTATTTATGTTACTGATTCTTTTGTGTTTGTGTTTTTTCATTTATGTTTCATTTCAAACAAGATCTAGTTGCATATTATACGTTACTATGTAATATATCATGAATACACGATTTTTTCCTCGGGATATAGTCATGAATACTACTAGTACACGAGTTCTCCCAAACAAATATTTACAACCGGAAGATCATGTCTAAATATTTACAAACAGAGATCATTACATGACAGAGAAGCATTAGACCCTATTTTTTCCTCGGGATGGTCTTTTTTGGCGGCCGGATTATACTGCATTCTGCGCCTGGCTTTATGACATAGTCAAGCAGAAAGCCCGCAATTTCCTCCGCGATGTGTAATAGGCGGTCTTTTGCATCCAGCCTGTTCCGGATCGTCTCAAACTAAAAAGGAGAGATCAACACCAATATATCAACCATTATGAAAATAATTCAATTTGAAAAGTGAACAAGTTTGAATGAATTGTTAACGTACCCTATTCCAGTCTGCACCCTCATTGAAGTGAATTCGGATGAACTCGCAGACATAGAATCCACACAAATTGGTGCCTTGTTGCTGCTTCGCGCACTTTATGATAGAATAAGATAAGAAATTAATAAAAAATAATCAAAAATATTGAAAAATGGTATTGTGAGACTGAAATAAAGAATATGCGTATGTGGAACCTAGCTAGTACGTCTTACCTCTCGCCATTTAAAAGTGAGGTTCTTAGCTATACCGACATCCTTGTGGAAACCGGTGAACTTGTCCCAAACCCTGAAGTTTACGGTATGAAAAATTAGTAAAGAAGTTAACTAATTACTATATATTATTAGAAAAGACGAGGTCGATTGTGATAATGAACGAAATTACCTCTGGAGCATCTGTTTCGTGTCGTCGAACTTTTCTTCGGGTTTCGATAATGGGTCCAAGACATCAACGATTGCCTTTTCAACATCAATCTCAAATAATACCCAGTGAAATCTGCCATATGTTTATATTGTTAATAACTAAATCATCAATTACATATACTTAATTAACATCGAGTATGTATAAGAAAGTAAACAACTCACTCGAAGTTGAACGGGAAAATTATGGTGCTTTTGTAATGTTGCGCCATCAAATAAGTAAGCAAAAGCTCCTCCGTTTGATCTGGGTAATGTAACAAACCATGATGATGAACTCGATTAGGGTCAATGAATCCAATCTTGTGATTGAGTCCCAGCTTTCGAGATTGTATAATTTTCAGCCTGCATAATAGAGTACAAAAGTAATATAGTGATAAGGATAATTACAAGCAATGAAAAATAAGTAGAGCTAGAGAATTACTGACATATATACATAATTTAATTACTTACATGCAAAAGGCACTGATGATAGATTCGTCGAGCGCGTCAAAATTGGATAACTGCCATAATTCGCAATACTCGATTTGAACCTCATCATCACCTGGGCCAAAAATATCCTTTGGAATTTTCCCATAAAGCCAGTCTCCGTCTTGACTTTTCGTGGTTCGCAAGTACCATGCATTTAGTTGGTGCAACCTAGCTGGTAGAGTGCGCACCATTGCAGGGTCGACAAGATCTTCTCCTCTCACATATGTCCGCACCACCTCATGTATGGTGACACTCTCGCCAGCTTGCAATGCCTTAAGCTCTGCCAGAGTTATACCCATATCTCTAGCTTGCTGCGAAAGTACATCATCGACCGGGTTCCGGTTGTAAGGCGCCAATATGAGTGGAGGGGCCGATTGTCCCGCCTGCATTCCGAGCTGTGGAACATCTCTCTTCTGGGTGGCAGTAGATTTTTGTTCTTCCCGCACTCTCTTAGATGTACGCACCAGAACGCGTGTGTAGTCATCGTCCATATTGACTTCATATTGCGACGGATGCGTAAGAAATTCTATGGCCCACCGTATCGCTTTCGAAGAATAAACCGGAACAGGCAAAGACATCTTTTTTGCCTTCTTTCTCTGGGAAGTCTGGATCTCCTCGACCCATGTATCGACATCTTTGCGAGAGTTCACAAAGCGAGACTTCCCGACCGTTTCGCTTTTCTGAGTACTAGTCGACGCAGCGGTGCACTTCCGCTTCTTTTGCGGAGGCGATGGAGTCCGTTGACGCGGCGGAGTACGCTCATGCAAAATGGAAGGCAACACCATAGACGGTGTGCATTTTACAGACCACACTCCCTTTAGAAATTGGGAACTACGGCTTGTGACGGATTACCATGAAAGCTGAGGAATCAACTCATTATTTATATTAAACTGCCAAGCAAGCCAAAGCTAGCAAAGGATGATATAATTACCCGTTAGCCATCCAGGCATACGCTCACGCGACGGCGGAGATGGACTAGCGCCTTGGTTGTCGTTGTGGGGGGTGTCTGGACTAGCGCATTGGTTGTCGTTGTTGTAGTTATGTGGACTGGCTTGTGGACTGTGAGGGCGATTTAGCTGCATATGTGGGAACATGATGTATTCTTTTTTCCATAAGCAGGTACTCTTGAGGGCAAATCTCAACTCAACCTCGTCTTCACCCGTAGGGAAGTCCAGCTTAATTCCCTCATATGTCTTGATAACCTCATCAACCCCGACAACAGCATAGCCATCTGGAATAGGGCGACAATGGTAAGTTCCATTTGGGCTAGGCGGTAGGGCAAAGCCGTGCGCCACCTTCACGGTTATGTTCAAGCATGGCACATGTAGGTCGCAAAGTTCCCGTTGCACGATATTATCCACGGGGTGACGAGGACCCGGCATATCATTGTGGCGATCGAGCTCCGTCGAAGCCACGCTGCTTCTCCGCATTGATTTTGGATCAGGAGAAGGATTTTCGGGCGTCTCAGATTTGCAGGGCATCCGTCGAGTCTGCGCTGCCTTCAGCTCTGCTATCTCCTTCTCATGCTGTAGTAATTTATTTTCCATCCACTGGGCCCGGTCGGCAATCTCTTTCTTCTTTCTCGTTCGGCTTCTATAAGTGCCAACATCTTTGGGAAACCCAAGTATCCACGGTACAGAGCCGACGGTTCCTCTTGTTCGTCCACTGTGTTCAGGATTCTTAAGGGCTCGCGATAGCTCGTCCTTCTCTCTGTTAGGGTGGAACCTGCCTTCCGTGACCTCCTTCCATACCTCTCTGAGAGCTTTAATAGGGTCAGGTCCGTGCTCCTTGGTAAAAATACAGTCACCTGTTTCAGGGTCTAACTTTCCACCATGCCCATAGAACCAAGCCTTAAGCCGGTCTGGCCAGTCAAATGTCTCGATCTGTATACCTTTAGCCAAAAACTCTTCCTCCATTTTCAGAAACTTAGGCAGGGCCGTCAGGTAGCCACCTGACCCCATGTTATGGTGATATATCTTTTTGTCTGCATTTTTCTTATTTCTCTCTGACATGGCCTTAGCGGCTTCCGATTGCTTGTACGCCTTAAATTCGGGCCACTCATCTTTTATCTTTTCATAGACTCCGACAAATTCTGGAGTTTTACCTTCTTTTATGAACTTGTTAAGCCTTTTTCTTCCAGCTGCGGAACAATTCACCCATCTCAATATAAGTCCAGGCCTTGCATCGATTCTCTATAACCGGCTCCTCTACATCCTCCTCTTCCGGTAAAGTGAAATTCTGCATGAGCTCGTCCCAAAGGAGATGTTTGTCTGCATTCGAGACATAAATAACCCCCTCTTTTGGCACCTTTGGCTTATACCATTCTTGAGCCCTGATGGACAGTCTGTCCCGAACGATGACTCCGCACTGAGCTACAAATTTCCTTGCGTGGTTAGCGGGAGCAATCGGTTTTCCTTTTTCATTGATCTCCTCGATGTGGTACTTCTGTTTCCCTTGGAGCTTTTTGGTCCCGGTTCGTGGCCCGCCTCGTTTCACCGCTGCTTTTTTGCTTGGTCCCGGTTCATGGCCCGCCGACGGCTAAACACAAGAAAAAGTGATAGTTAATATATGTATACACACAAATCTTTTCAACGGAGACAAAAACCTGAGGGCATATATCTACCTCGGCGGCCGACTTTCCAACAGTAGAGTCGGTGAACTGTCGGTGAGCTGAACTGTCCGTGACGTCTATTCCGTCTGAATGCCCCTCCAGTCCATCACCGGACTCGTTCAGAAATTGCCCGGTGAAATCGTCTACGTGTTCCTCTTCTTGTTCATGGTTTCTACCGGGCTCCAATTCATCACCTTCGCGAATGATGCCAAACATGTCCTCTTCTTGTTGAAGGTTTCTACGGGTGTCCATAGTTTCTGCAAGAGATTTCAATCCATTTAAATAATTTTAATAACTCAACATCTAAATAACTTTACCGATATGTCATACAACTAAATCTAACTCAACATCTTTTATCATTTATTTGTACAAACACATTTCAATTTCAACCTGAAGCAAAGTTATTTCAATTACAAATACAAATACATTAAGACATTAAGACATTTCAATTTTACAAACACATTTCAATCATATCGAGTATCTCATTTCTATTTACATTTCTCTTTTGAAGTCTCTCAAACTTTACTTGGGCTCCGAGAGGGCGGCGGCTACGACGCGGTGACAAATCCGAGTACCTGCACGCAAAATCCAAGTAAGAAAAAATAGATATGAATCCAGTTGATATGAATTAATATGAACATTTTTATGATACAACATTACATATTATATTTTTCTGATCATTTTGGTATAAAGATTATATTTTTCTGATTTAATATGAATTTTTAACAATTTATGTAATTTAATAAATAGAGTTGGGTCCACATGTCATAATTTTAATATTTACCGAAATGATTTACCAAAATAATAAAAGTCTGACATGATTGTCCCACATGTCATACTCAGAATAATTCCAGTAAAATACAAAAACCTGACGAGGCGAGCACTCAGTGTTTCCTCCTTCTAGTGCCTAGCCGGGTGGTGTGTGGTATACAAATCACTCGGATTCCCTGCATACGCCCCACGGTGCATTTGATATGCAGGCACTCAGGAGCCACCGTGGGGATGTATGCAGGTGAAATCGTGTGTTTTGTTCTATCAAAAGAATAGTTCAATTCATCTACTGAGTAATATATACAAATTACTCGGATTCCCTGCATATGCCCCACGGTGCATTTGATATGCAGGCACTCAGAAGCCACCGTGGGGCTGTATGCAGGTGAAATCGTGTGTTTTGTTCTATCAAAAGAATAGTTCAATTCATCTACTGAGGAATATATACAAATTACTCGGATTCCCTGCATACGCCCCACGGTGCATTTGATATGCATGCACTCATCAAGAGCCACCGTGGGGCTGTATGCAGGTGAAATCGTGTGTTTTGTTCTATCAACGCCGACGGATCCATTTGATATGCAGGTAAAAATGGAGCATCTTCTTCATATCAAAAGTTTAATATATTAATTATTACATATCGCACCAACATCTCCATCACACAACACCGCCAGTTCTTCTGCGTCGGAACCATGGAGCATCTTCTTCAATCAACTTGATGATTGGGTCAATGTTGACTACGAAAGGCGGAATTTCATCAAAATTATTATAATCATCTGACATGTCTGTCTTGTCCTGCACTCCCACGATGTTTCTTTTTCCTGAAAGAACCATGTGAGGCCTCGGCTCCTCCACTCCCAGGATGTTTCTTTTTTTTGGGTCTGCTAGACATGTCTTTCACATAGAAAACCTGAGCCACATCATTGGCTAGCACGAATGGTTCATCTCTGTACGCAAGATTGTTTAGATCCACTGTTGTCATTCCGTACATCTTGTCTACCTCAACCCCGCCTTTCAGATTGACCCATTTGCACCGAAACAAAGGGATCTTAAAAGAAGGTCCATAGTCAAGTTCCCATATCTCCTCTATGCAACCATAATATGTGTTCTTCTGCCCATTGTTGTTTGTTGCATCAATGCGAACACCACTGTTTTGGTTCGTGCTCTTTTTATCTTGGACACTCGTGTAAAATGTATTTCCATTTATCTCGTACCCTTGGAAAGTACATATAGTTGTAGATGGTGCCCTGGCCAACAAGTGTAACTCTTCATCAACCTTGTCTTTATTTTCAAGATGTGCTCGCAACCAACCGCCGAACGTGGCCATGTGTGTACGTACAATCCAGTTGTCAGACTTCCCCGCGTGTAGAGAGCGTACAAAATTCTTGTGTTCATCGATATACGGGGCCACCAAGGTAGAACTTTGTAGAACTGTATAGTGTGCTTCAGTGAAAGAATGTCCATCCATACAAATTTTTGTTTTCTTTCCTAGTGTGCCTTTTCCACTAAGTCTACCCTTATGTCGTGATTGTGGAACACCTATCGGCTTAACGTCATGAATAAAGTCAACACAGAACTCAATGACCTCCTCGTTACCGTAGCCGTTGGAGATGCTTCCTTCTGGCCTAGCACGGTTATGCACATATTTCTTTAAGACTGCCATGAACCTCTCAAACGGGAACATATTGTGCAGAAATACAGGACCGAGAACTTGAATCTCTTCGACTAGGTGAACCAGGAGATGCGTCATAACATCGAAGAAGGATGGAGGGAACACCAACTCAAAACTGACAAGACACTGGACCACATCATTTTGCAACCCTGGTAGAATCGCCGGATCGATTACCTTTTGAGATATTGCATTGAGGAATGTACAAAGCTTCACAATGGGTACTCGAACATTTTCCGGTAGTAGCCCCCTCAGTGCAATCGGAAGCAATTGCGTCATAATCACGTGGCAATCATGAGACTTTAGGTTCTGAAATTTTTGGAGTCTCACATTTACTATCCTCTTTATATTCGACGAGAACCCAGCCGTGACCTTGATACTGCTCAGGCATTCAAAGAATATTACTTTCTCTTGTTTGGTAAGAGCGTAGCTGGCAGGACCTTCGTAGTGTTCGGGACTTAGGCCGTCTCGTTCTTTCACACGTTTCTGGTCCTCCCGTGCTTCCTCTGTATCTTTTTTCTTCCCGTACACGCCCAAGTAGCCTAGCAGGTTCACGCAAACATTCTTCGTCACGTGCATCACGTCGATAGCAGATCTAACCTCTAGGACCTTCCAATATGGTAGCTCCCAAAATATAGATTTTTTCTTCCACATGGGTGCGTGCCCGTTAGCGTCTTTCGGAACCTGTTGTCCTCCAGGACCCTTTCCAAAGATTACTTTTAGATCCTTTACCATATCAAATATTTCTTCACCAGTACGGTTGACAGGCCTCCTACTGTGATCAGCCTCACCTTTAAAATGCTTGCCTTTCTTCCTTGCGGTATGCCTGATCGGAAGAAATCGACGATGCCCGAGATACACACACTTCTTACATTTATCCAAATATAAACATTCAGTCTCACCCAAACAGTGTGTGCATGCATTGTACCCCTTGGTCGACTGCCCTGAGAGGTTAGCAAGAGCAGGCCAATCGTTAATTGTTACAAAAAGCACAGCTCGTAGGTCAAATTCCTCATGTTTGTGCTCATCCCACACCCGTACACCTTCTTCCCGCCACAACTGTAAAAGTTCTTCAAATAATGGCCTGAGGTACACATCAAGGTCGTCGCCGGGTTGCTTCGGGCCTTAGATGAGCAATGGCATCATAATGAACTTTCGCTTCATGCACAACCAAGGAGGAAGGTTATAAATACATAGAGTCACAGGCCATGTGCTATGACTGCTGCTCTGCTCACCAAACGGATTGAAACCGTCTGTACTTAGACCAAACCTTAAGTTCCTTGCGTCATCTTCAAATTCCGGGAACTCTCTCTCAATTTTTCTCCACTGCGACCCATCAGCGGAGTGTCTACACATCGCGTCTTTCTTACGGTTCTCTTTGTGCCATCGCAACAACTTGGCATGCTATTTATTCGCGAACAGGCGTTTCAACCGTGGTATTATAGGATCATACCACATCACCTTGGCAGGAACCCTCTTCCGGGGACGCTCACCCTCAACTTCACCAGGGTCATCTCGTCTGATCTTATACCGCAATGCAGTGCATACTGGACATGCATCCAAATTCTCATACGCACCGCGGTAGAGGATGCAGTCATTAGGGCAGGCATGTATCTTATGCACGTCTAATCCTAGAGGGCACACAACCTTCTTTGCTTCGTACGTGTTGTCGGGCAACTCGTTGACCTTTGGAAGCATCTTCCTAATTATCTGCAGCAACTTTCCAAATCCCTTGTCAGTCACACCACACTCTGCCTTCCACTGCAGTAATTCCAGTGTGGTACCCAGCTTTTTCTGACCATCTTCGCAACTTGGATATAACAATTTCTTGTGATCCTCTAACATCTGGTCGAACTTCAACCTCTCCTTTTCAGTTCCGCACTCTCTCTTTGCATCAGCAATGGCCCTACCAAGATCGTCAGTGGGCTCATCTGGTGCCTCTTCAGCTTCAGCTTCCCCCGTTGCAGAATCTCCGTACTCCGGGAACATAGGATAGTTGTCATCATCTTCCTCTTCTTCATTGTCTTCCATCATAACACTTTTTTCTCCGTGCTTCGTCCAACAATTATAGCTGGGCATGAAACCATGCCGAATAAGATGACTTTGAAGGGTTCTCACGTTTGGGTGATCTGTCTTATTCTGACAGTTGACACATGGACAACACATGAAACCATTGGTACTGTGGGCCTGGGCTTTCTCTAGAAATTTCCTCAAACCTGTCATGTACTCGGCAGTGCGTCGGTCACCATACATCCATTGTCGGTCCATCTGCATTATATAATGAACTACATCAATAACCATTACAGAACATCGACAAATAAACACTGAACATGCACGGTATCAATTAATTACAAATGAAATGAGAGAAAAATTTACCTTAATCGAAAAGAAGAATAAACTTCTTTAAGTGTACATCAAATCAATTCGTGAACTCTCTCGGGCATTTCATCAAACACCTTGCATGCATACAAAAAAAACAGACTAGCACACACCCCCTCCTTCCATTTCAAAAGAAAAATGCCTCCAATGGTTTTGGGAGGGGGCTGCTGATCAGTATATATAAGCACCCCCCCATTTGTCCCGGTTTCAGTCACAAACCGGGACAACAAGGATGCCATTTGTCCCAGTTTGTGACTGAAACCGGGACAGAGGAGTTTTTTTCATTTTTTTTATTTTCCTTTTCTGTTTTAAATAACTTTTGCAAACTTTTGGATTTTGGAAAAACTATGAATATGAAAAATGTTTGAATTTGACTAACTAATACAAAACCATTTTCTAGTTCTCTGTTTTAAATAACTTTTGCAAACTTTGGAATTTGAAAACACTTTTGCAAACTTTAGATATATTTCGGTCAATACAAGAGAACACGCGCGCACACAGAATATTTGCGTAACGGAATACATAGATAGTCTACTCATCAACGACATTAAGATGATCATTGTCCGTATTATAGCCGCGTAGACTATCCCACTTCCGTGCAATCTCGAAGCCAAGGCGAGCGTCTAAAGCAGCATATACGACTTGATCGTAGCTCAATGGAACGTTGCCCCATCCGAAAATTAGGTCTTTTTGTAACGTGTCTTCCTTGTTATCGTCCGTGTACTTCCTCTTCTTGTATTTCTTCTTCTTCTCAAGATTTGTCCCAATGACCGCATTAGAGAGAGCATATAGACTAGGAGTAAAATTGCCGGTAGGGTTTCGGCGATCCCTCTGCAGGTCGACCGCGGACCGAATAATAATTCCGTAGTAGTCTAGCATCTTCATGTCATTATGGATTGCCACGCCGTAGAATTTGATTGTCTCGTCACCTAAGAAATCCACGAGGACCTGTGGCACCCGATCAGCTTTGCAAATTTGGAAGACAAGAGTCTCGGTCGCCACCGAGAGTTGAAGGACGGCGGCGCACTGCGGAGTATCCTTCCGTCGAGGGCCGGTGAACTCGCAATCGAGTCCAACGGCTTTGATCGGAGCGGCGTCGAGGAAGTTGTTCTTCACGTCGCGGATCCACTTCTCCACGCGCCATGCACGAAGGGTGACCCACACCTTGAACCGCATGCCTTCCTTCTCATAGTCGTAAAACTCATCGGACCGAGGCACGAGTGGCTCCATAGGGACGGAGAAAAGAGAGGAGAGATGGCCGGAGAAATGGTGTGTGGAGGAGTCGTACTGTGCAGTGCATTTTATAGCGCCGGAGAGGAAGATGAATCGCCGGCGGAGAGCAGAGGAATTAATCGCCGGAGGGCAGAGGAATCGCCGGCGGCGCCGTATTTCCGCTCGTCTTCCGTGCGCGTCGAAAAAACGCGGCGATGGCTCGGGCGCGTAATTGAAACCATGACATTTGTCCCGGTTCCAGTCACGAACCGGGACAAATGGGTGTCGCCTGAACTGCTCGGCGGGTGCTACCTCATTTGTCCCGGTTCGTGGCTGGAACCGGGACAAATGAGTGTCGCCTGAACTGCTCGGCGCGTTTTATGCCCCATCTGTCCCGGTTTGCAATACGACCGGGACAAATGGGGTTTCAGAGTTTGGTCCTTTAGCCTGTTTTCTACTAGTAAAAAGCTCCCGAGAAGCGGAGGTGCTCAAGGATACTGCTCCTCACTGGTCATTTCACTGAGCGATCCGCGCGTACAGCTTTTCGATTTGGTTGAACCACTTGATGAACAGCTAGAGTATTGGTAGTTCGGTACTCGAGTTAGGCGTTTTGTGTTAATTTCCTCCGGTGTTTTCATTCTTGATGTATCTTTACAAGAGTAAACTCAATATTCCTAATTCTATTTGGTACTACATACTACTCCGTATAAGTTTTCTGAATTTAAGAAATGTTCAAATTTTAAAATAGTTTTAATATAAAAATTCAAATTTTAAAATTATTGATTTTCGAATTCTTAATCTAAAACTTGTTCAAATTTTTAAACCCTTTACATTTATAAAAACTTTTAGATTTGAAAATTTTCCACCTTTGTGGTTTTGGAAATTTCTAAAATTAAAAAATGTTCACAGCTAAAAGAGTATCCAGATTTATAATTATTAATTAAGACTTTATATTCTCTGGTATTAAAAGAAAAAATTGACAGAATAAGACAGTATAAAAGTGAAATAAACCACCTCTTAATGGGTCACGAGAAATGGGGCCCAATTAACAGGCTCAAATAGCCCAAAAGTCCACTTGCGAGCAGGGGCCCAGAGAGCATTGTCCTTCGAAATCGGCGGAGGCG
Source organism: Poa annua (assembly GCA_026929855.1). Classification (NCBI taxonomy): domain Eukaryota; kingdom Viridiplantae; phylum Streptophyta; class Magnoliopsida; order Poales; family Poaceae; genus Poa; species Poa annua. The sequence goes on from CM049430.1 coordinate 90,762,726, forward strand.
GCAGTCGGGGAGGAACCCTAGCGGAGCGTCGACGGCGATGTCGGCGGCGCTTCGATGCGCGGCGAGGAGAATCGTGGTCGGCGGCCGGGGGCTCCAGCGAACGCCGGCAGCGGCCGCTGAAGATGGGTGGCGGCGGCTTTCACCGAGGTTCAGCGCGGGGCCGTCGGCCTCGTCCCGCCGGTTCTTTTCTCAGGTACTCCACCCGCTCTGGACAGGAAATCTTTGCTAGTTGATGCTTTAAAACAAATGTTTCTATGCTCCAGAACTATGGTTCATTCAGTATGGGGCTCAAGATGTCAGCCTGAGTGGCTGATGTTTTCCCCATTTTCATGTTACGTTTTGCGTCTTATTGTGTGACGGAGGCATTAGCATGTATCAAATGACTATTCAACTATTACAGTGTCCAGTGCCCCCAAATAATAACTAGTACAATGGCTGTTGCCATTTAGTTTGGCTCCAGCTTATGATGTGCCTGTTGTTTCTTAGTATTATTCATTTTCCTCACGTTTTAGTCTATCTGTAACTGTAGTTACTCAAGTGTTCTTGGCGAAGCCGCTAGCAAACAGGCTTAACATCTACCCTCAGCTTCAACTGGTTACCTTTACCAGATTTTGTGTATTTTTTCAAAACTGTTCCTAGCATAGTTAGTTGGATTACTCAGCTCCCTGCGTCGTTATTGGACTTTATACTGTTCCGCACAGAAACAGAATGCTTCACATTATTTCTCTCGGTGAACAAACATCAATCCCACGTCTTGCCATTTGCCAATAAACAACAGCTTGTCTTTGAATCCTTGAGCACTGCGAGCTGGTCACTACAAAGTTTGACAACGATTTGTCAGGTGGGTGGTGATCCTGGAAATCCTGACGCAACTTGCTCAACTTGATTATTGTAAAGGTGTGCATGCTACTTGCGTTGCTTCCCGCACACGTTCCGGCATCGGTTCAACTCTTGGACTGTGCACTTCGATACTCCACGTCAAAGTCGACACATCTCAATGTTGTCAACGAAGCCATTAAACTGCATCCACTTGAGATTGGATTAGGCAGGTTACCAACCGTAGGATCACCAACAATCCTCTGTACGCAAGTGGCTACCTTGACTGGCTGTTTAATTATCATGATATATGATGTCCACTTAATAAGTTTTCACTTGGAACTAGTAGTCTTTTCCTTTCTTGCTTCGAAAGTAGTCGTAATTATCATAAACACGCAAGTACAGAAAACAACCTTGCCCCTGAGAGTCAGCAAGCACACAAGATCTGAGACTGATGGGATACCAAGCCTCTGGCTGGCATGATCTCTCGAAGATTCCAGTGCCGTCAAGCACATGGAATTCAGCTCTCCGACTAATCTTTGGGGTCAACCGGCTAAGCGTTTTGTCATTCTTGTGAACCTTTAGCTCATCGCAGAGCAATTGTCACAAGAACAAACAGTGAACATAACCTTTTTGGTTGCACGACAGTACCCGCAAACTGCTAATAAAGTCATTGATCTAGCTTGAATCTCAAATTTTCATTAACATGAAGGTCAATATTGCACATAAGAATCTCATGCATGCCCTAAGTGTTTCCTACATACTGGAACCAATCTTATTCTTTGAATAAACTTATGCTTTTTACATTGCAGCGTGGCGAACCTGATCCTCCGCTCACGTTCGAGGAGAAGGTGGCCTCTGGAAAAGAGATGGTCGAATTTTATACAGGACAACAAATGTAGTTGGGACATTTCTCGCAAGTTATTACGTGCTCAAATTTTCAGTGGAGCTGGCAGTGAATGAGTATCGTGAGCCTGGATACATGGTACACGAAGCTCTATCTTTCATCAAGAAGTCTGAAGACAAGGTGAGAACTTTACCAATCATGATGTTTGTAAGAAGCTAGTGTCATAGTGTGTCTTGCTGTTTGTGTGGTAAATTTATGTGTTTTTGCTGCGACTGGTTCAGCTGCGGAGTTTACAGGATCACTAAGCAGAGGGAAAAATCTGTAGGACGGCATGGAGGGAGAGTTCTGTGAAGACTAAGAAAAAGTTTATGCCAGGTTTGGAGTATTGAGGACTATGGAGAGTTCTGAGAGGACAGAGGACTATGGAGAGCAACTGAAGAAGTTGGTGTCAGGAGAGTTCTATGAGGATTGTGGAGAGTTCTGTTAGAAGAATTACCTGTTGGAGCATGAACTGTTGTATTATGGTGAAGTCTTTGTGTCTTCAACTCTTCATTATTCTGTGTTACTTTTGGAGAAGCATTGCCCAGAAGTTTCGCATTGCAGAAGGTGCAGTACTAAATCTCCTACAAGTGTTAAACTTTCTTATTTGGCTCTTCAGTTGGGTATGTGTTTTAAATAATACTTCATTACTTCCTGGAGGGAAATTTAGATGTGCCATTAAACTAATCCTCTCTAAGTTTCGGATTTCTAGTACCCATACATAAATAGCATGAATATGTTATACAAGTGAATAGCTTGCATAAATGTGGCTATGTTGATTATGAGAATAAGACGGGCATTGTTGAGACTAATTTAGAGATGTTTACAGCCCAGAGGGAAATTGTTCTGTTTTGCTGGAGATAACTCGTCATTTCTATATAGGAGGAAAAATATTTTTTGTTTTGCAAGGGATACTGCAATTGTTCAGATAAAAGAAAGACCATCCTAGGTCCTACCAAGTCCAACCTGGCTAGGCTTAAACCATGCCAAGCTTGCCTAACCTGGCTGAGGGTACACAGGCTCAAAGTAGTCAAGCCCAATTATGAGCGGATGATAACTTCTTCTCTCATTCTCAGTGACGGTGTGCAATGATTGCCCTCAGCTTGTATCAAAGTAGATGAAAGGATGGAGATAATACCATTGAGTGATAGCTCTTTCTCTCGTTAACTTCGCTGCTATAAAATAGTTACAGAGATTTTTTTATGTACAATCTGAATTTTTTGACCAGCATCAGTTACGTCTTTAACTTTATCGAGTAAAGTCTTGGTGCATTTGGTAGCTGAGTACCAGTGTACTTCTTTGCACTACTTGACACTGTAGCAGCTAGCAGGCATATTGAGTTGAATACCATTGTTGAATTTGTGTATGTTTCTTCAATTTTTGTAAAAATCGTTGTGGTAAAATAGACTGTAATATCCAATTGATCACAGTACATTGGTTAATGTGAATCATTAGTAAAGACAGAGTGTAAACACACTTTTGTAGAGCTGTGAGTGCTCTGATGAGCATGATACAGTAACGATAATGGGACTGAGAAATGGGGCCATCTAGTTATTTATACAGTTTGAACTTTTATGACCAAAATCTTGTGGGGCAAATTTGTTACTCTCTCTGATCCGGAATAACTGTTGCGAGTTATATAGGAAGTTTGTATTACGGTGGTGCAATGCCCGCGACAGTTGTAATTGTTATTCTACTTATTGTAGGATGGAGTCTTTGGAGATAAAATGTTCCATGGGATTGTGAAAGTTCCTGGTATAGAATTTTGCGGTGCTGGTGTTGCCATGCTTAAATTTGCCTCCGGTGATTGGCAGTAGACCTGCCAGCAGGAACAAAGGAGTTTCTTCGGAGTAGAAAGCAACAAGTCACGGAAGGAGTCACTGAGCATCTGAGGTGACGAGATGCCGCCTTACCGGTGCCAGTTTCATTTAGGACAGAAACCGCAAGCTCTGCTCCGGAGGCGGGAGGAACAGGGGCCAGCCGCGAGTTCATCATCTTCTCAAGCCAAGCAGGGCTGCCGACTTGCCATCGAAGGTGGAGGCTGGCGAGGGCGGAGTAGGAGGATAATGAGGCCATGGCACGACGGTGGATAGGGAAGATGGCGAGAGGGGGCACTCCGCCATGAAGGCAAAGCTTTGCGGCATGGTTATGGAATAGTTGGAGTGGAAGAACTCCCGACGATTCAAGGCTAGTACGCGGTCGGAGCACCACACTGCTCACCTCGCCGGCGTTCTATTTTTCCATGAGGACTAAGGAGGAGAGCGTCGTGCCGGATGGCGTGGCCTCGTTGCCGTATTTTTTATTTTGTACTATAACAGATGCGAGTATAACGACGGGGACAATATATCTGGGAGTTGTTTCTCAAAAACAAAAAAAACGCTCAAACGCTAGAGCCGGTGAAATTGAAGAAACATGCCGACGGAAACTATCGGAAGATGGGACAGGAGGCAAATTATCTTGGCTTTCTGAAGGTTTATAATACCGTAAGCATGTAAACCTAAGTACATATAAACATGGTCATTTAAATGACGATGTGATGAGTGTTGATGAAAGGGTAGTAGAAGGTCGACTTCAATACTTCATGATAAACAAATGATGACATGGTTTAATCTTTGGCAAGACAATGATTTTTTTGACGAAAACAGACAGGGCTGCATACTTTTCATTAGTAGAAGGCGAACAAGTGTTCAGAGTTACAAGAACATATCTCACGTACAACCTAATAATTGCTAAAGAAAATATAACAAATTATTCTAATTTCAGTTCTTACATCAAAGCTAAAATGATTATGTTAATACAATTTCTAATCGCAAAAAAAATTGTTAATACAATTTCTACAAGATCCTGTATAAGACCTCCAACCCAGAAAATTAGATGCTAATTTAGGAAAGTGTATATGGGGAAATTTCCAGATGCTAATTTAGAGAAATTTTCTAGAAGATCCTGTACAAAACCTTTAACCCAAACAATTTCTAGATGCTAATTTAGAAAAATTCTACTGTAGAAGATCTTGCATAAAACTTCCGACCCACACAATATTTAGAAGATCATGTATGGAAATGCATATCGGCCTGACACATATTTATTATCCACTAAATCCATCTCCGAATCCCACTATATCACTGGTACCGCTGCCAATTTAAAGTTACCCCTAGTTTCCTCCGCCACAAAGACGATTTCACAGTCGTGAAACGACTGCCTCCACCCTCATATCTCCTACTCTAGTGAGCCCACGTGGATTCGCCGACCCGTTTCTCTGCCCGTTTGATGACTGAATCATCCATGCGTGGTCATCGTGGCCTCGACGCGAGTGGCGGAGGCCGTGCACCTCCCAGCAGCGTCGAGGAGCAGAGTCACCTCCGCCGCCACCAGCCAGCGTGCCCGCCTCTGGTTGACGATGTGAGAGGAGATGCGTGAGAACATTGTCGTTGTCGAGGACGCACCGCCCGCCCGTGAACACTACACATAGGTGGGGAGTTCCTGCACTGTCGGACATCCTTGTGTAAGGGTGGGTGTTCGGAAATTCTCAAAATTTCAGGACGGGAAATTCAGGAAAATAAGTTCGGGAAATGATTCCCGAATTTTCATGGGAAAATTTGATTCTTGACAATTGAAGATTCGGGATGAGGAAATCCCGAATTCCAGAACAGACAAAAAATTACAACAAAATTTTCAGATTTCAGCAGCATTTTCACAATATTTCAGTACAAAACAACATAAACATATCAATTGAACAATTATGGTAAGAACATGACACTTCTTGGGCTGGAGCCAGGCCTTCGCCGGCGAGGGTGGCCGCCGCCGGCAACCTCCCGCTCCTCCTCCTCCTCCTCTGCCACTGCGCAAACCTGTCTTCGAATGCGACCTCCGCCGCGCCTTACCGAGTCACAAACGGCGGCGGCGAGCACGGCCCACGTGGCCCCTCCTCCGCCGCTTCCGCCTCCCCGACGTGTCAGCTCCTCATCCACACTCCCCGCCCGGTCAATCTGACAATTCCTCCTAGTATTTCCGTCCATTCGCCACAAAAAACACCCCACCAAATCGGCGTCCTCGATCTTCGTTTCGCGGTAAGCGGGGCCATGGCGGCGTCAGGGACCCTAGTCCTGTACAGGGCGGTGTTCACCGCGCTGGGCCTCATCATGGTGGGCACCCTGGTGTACACCTGCGTCACCGACGGCTCGCCGTTCCGCGCCGAGCTCCTCACTCCGTGAGTTACTGTTTTTTTTTCCTCTCCGTTGATTGAAGAGGGTTGATTCGATGCTACTAGTTACTGCGGTGGATTAAGATAGTCATCTCATGCTTCTGGTGTGCCTCTCTTGCGGAAACGATAGGTGGCTATTGTGCATTTACTTTTTGTGGATATAATGCTTCTATGACGAAATAGCACTACCCTGGCTTGTTGATTTTACTAGTACAGAATGATTTGCCTCACTATGATTTCCAGTAATATGAAGCTTACTAATTTTGCTGGTAGCTCCCTCCAAAGAGGCGTGATTAATCAGCACCATTTGTAACACTTGCGATGTTATATGTTCAGTTATGGAGTTTAATTTGCTCATGAAATTCAGTTACTGTCTTTTTCTGTGTAAATATTGCACACGAAAGGCTTAAATTACTTTGTTTATCTTTACAAGCTGTTACCGGTAGCATGTTGCTTATATATGTATCTAGCTGCGTATCTTAAATTAGTAAGGCGTCGTGACATGGAAATTTAGACATTATCAACATTGCTGCAGGTTTAGATAGCTCCTGAGAAATGCTACTTTAAAATTAGTGCTGGTTAATTTTTGCAGGGTTTGTTCTTGAGAGAACTGATACATTTTAAAACAGTGAACTGTACATTTCATCGGGGTTCGCTGATGGTAGATCTTTCCCAATATTTACTTGTTTTCAAACCATCTTTACATGGAAATTGTATTCTTCTTGTGTAGGTGGATGGTGACAACGCTGGTTGACTTTTATGTAAATGTAATAGCGATTTCGGTAATTCCTCTATCTCTTTTTTATTTCCTCGTTTCTAAGCATTTGGGTAATTCAGATGCTATGAATGCAAATCTTGTGATGTTTCTAATATTTTCTAGGAAAACAGGTTGCATACATTATACAAGAGTGGACTACTATATAGAAACAAGTTTATTTACTATCTGTTCTTGAATAAATTGAAATGTTGGAAGAATACATTATGTAACTGATAAACTTATCCGGTAACTTGTATTTGTGCATAAATTCCTTCTATCAATTCATTGTGTTTCCTTTGCGCCTATATGAAAATAATTTAGTAAATCCTCACATTTGGTACCATATGTGTAACCCCATTGCCTTTTTCCGGCTGAAACAGAGATAAATCTGTTTGGAGATTGCAAAGATATTTTGTATTGGTCCCTAGATCATTATGGGGTAATTCCGTAATTATCATCAAGAGAACAACAAATTTGCACGGTTTGCTTTGGGGAGAGAAGAGAAGGTCTTTGGCATCAGCCGGAGATTCTCGGTTGCAGCTTGTCCTTCTATAAGGAGATACAAGCCTTTCCATGTGTGTGCCTTGTTGTGTGTGTGGGCATGTCTGTTTTAGCCTTCTTCGGTTTGTCGCTACAGATTTTTTCTATCATTGCATTGAGATACAGTCATTGCCTGAAAATGATGCTTGGTTATGGAGGGATTGAAAGCTACAATATTGTCTTAAATTTTTCCTCGGTCTAAAGAATGTGGACATAAACATCTGCTTCCAACATTAAATTGAGATTGAAGTGTCCTTTCATTTATGGTGTTTCAGACTTGGGTTGTCTACAAGGAAGTAAGTTGGATTAGTTCTGTCTTCTGGGTAGTTCTGATGTTTTGTTTCGGCAGGTATGGTTCCTTCTTTGCAAACATTCTTGTATCCTCTTGATTTATCATGGCTTGTTTCACAGTTCTGTTTGACTGGAGGTGTTTTATTCGGTTTATTAATGTGATAATTTTTCCATTTATTTTTCAGTGCTACTACATGTGCTTATATTGTTAGCAAGCTATTTGAGATAACGCCTTCAGGGCCTTCCCAAGATCCACTTGATCTTTTATTGCTCAGGTATATAATCAAATTATTTTCAATTGCTTGCAGGACACTGATTCATTTGAGTCAACTATTTTGTTGACATATAATAGATGATTTAATATTTGCAATTCTGAAAAGAACTGCATCGATCAAAAGTATTTAACATTTTATCAGTAATTCATGATTGGCTTTGACGTTTTTTTTTGCGGTTGCTTGACGGTCTTCCTTCACTTCATTGAACATTGATACTTGTTCTGTTTATTATGCCTGCATTAATCAATACTTATGTCATTCTTGTACACTGAGACTGATTGTTTCTGAGCTCCCCGCAACTTTCAATTCCTTGTCCTTGCACATAACGGGATATCAATAAATTATATCAAGAAGACAGCTATGCCAACTTCAAATTAGTACTTTTCTGTTACTTGAACATATGAGGGTGTGGAATCACCTTGTTGATCAATGCCTGCAAATAGTGTGCCACAGTCACTAATTTTCACTCGATAAATAGTGACGAATGAAGATGACTGCACTATTGCAGATCAAGATGAACTGAAAATAAATGAATTTCAGCTCTTGTCTTTCCTGCTGACACTAATCTCAAACTAAAACTGATTATGCATCTTTTTTTTCAGGCAAGATAACTTACCAGAAAGGAAGTGTGCTTTTGTCACAGTTGGGAGAACTATTTTCAGCATTTTGGGCATACTCATGGCTGCACTTGTCACGTATACTGTCATTACAGATGGCCTGCCTTTTAGGAAGGATTTGTTGACACCGTAAGTGAATACATTTAATTCATATTTGTCGGTTTCTTAGAACTTGCGATTCAAAGTATTTGTGTGTCCAGGTAGATGTACAGATAAAAGATTAAATCTACTGATTAGGTACTAGATTACAGAAGCTTAGAATGTGCAAAAGCCCTACATAGTTTCAAAATATTGCTAGAAGTCCATCTATACTGAAGTTGCAACTAAGAGTCATCTTTCAGTGCTCTGTCCATGAGTGCGCTGTGTTACTTGGACATGGTCTTGTGTTTAGGTATCCAACTCAGACGTCCAATTTGGTAAGAAAATATTGGACACAACAAAATAACACTCATAATCTAGCTCGAGTGTCCAAGTAACACAGTACCACTTGGCAACTCAACATAGTTGTGTACAAGACTGCAGGCCATTTAAAGTTCAAAATAAATAAATCGTTGACCCAAGTCGATCTTGTTTGATGCTGACATTTATGAACTTATTGTATATTTTTCATTGATTTAACTATTTAGCACTAATTAAATATATTTTTATTCATTATGCAAATTATGGAAAGTTCTTTTTGGTACTTTGGTTGGTTATCTAATCTCACTGCTATTTGCAATTAGAAATATCAAATTTACAATTCTCTTGTGCACAGGTGGATGGCTGCAACCTTAATTGACTTCTATATAAACATATTTGCAATATCGGTGAGACATCTTCAAATCTCAGTAATTGTTCAAAGAAACTAGATTTTATTTCATTGAATTACACATATTGACTTGACTTACGGAACTATATTTGCAAGGGAAGTTTCCAAACTACACGTTCTTTGACATACCTGTCATAAAAACGAAAGTCATACTTGGTTAAACAATATAAAAAAATCTGAGAATACGCAATAAGCTTTTGTGTTTCATTTCATTGAAATTGGGGACAGTTGCTACAACAGTTCATGCCTTGTGGAAGGCGTACAACAGTTGTAAAATAAAAATAACAATTACCTCGTAGTAAATCCATGTTTGAAACTCACCAGCAGGGCCCACCTGTAAGTGACCCATGGTAATTTTGTGCCTAATTACTTATATGAATCAGTGTATTACTACTAGTTGACACTACTACTTGGTAAGGACAACAATTTATTACTTAGCCTGTTTGGGTGTTGTGTCAGCTTTGTCCCAAACACCAAATGATAGAATTAACCATGAGCCGTTTTAGCATGGATGTGTTTTAGTCTTAATTTTTTGACTTAAATAGATATTACTGTTTGGTTTTACGTGTGTCAAAGAATATGTACCTTTTTCGATTTTTCCCCCCTTCTTAACTGTTTTTTTTGTGATAGCTTTGTGTCTTCATCATTTCAGCTTATGAAATGGATGCAACAATCTATTTCCATGTTAAAGCTACTAGAATTGTTCTGTCGTTATTTGAGTTATTCATTTAAAACTCGGTTAAGCTAATCTATACTATTTTCTGCACAGCCCTACTTTTTGTAGCTCCTCTTTTAAAAATTGCATGTTAATAATTTTCAATTTCATTGCTGGTGGTTATAGTTAGTTTGTTCATTAACTTCTGTAGTTCTAGGCGACAAAGTTTATTCTTGGTTGGGAGTGGTCTTGTGTTTTACTCCCTGATGTCCACACAAGGGCAAAGGTTAATCTTTTATGGCATGTCGACAGGTATGGGTTGTTCACAAGGAGTCTACTTGGATCTCATCAATCATTTGGATATGCTTGTTGATATGCTTTGGAAGGTATACAATTCTTTTTTTGACACTTTTAACATACACTGTCTTGGCATACTATCACTACATAACTTTTGGGGTTCTTTTGGTTTGTGCAACCATAATTTTATCCCATTACTTGTCAGAACAGTTGTTGCATCTGCATATCAACATAAGATGTAATTAGTACTAACTAAAAATGGATTTTGTTGTCCATGCTGATGAATTGTTAACATCAGATGTTTGTTGTAATTTAGCATGAGTTGCATTTTTTCTCTGTTTCATGCTGGGTGTGATACTCATACATTTAAATGCCAAGAGTCCCTGCTAGGATTGTTTTTGCATCACATGTGGGAGGCACTTTCTCAAGTACTACATTGTACAACTCTAATTATGTAGCTGCAGTATACATGTTAATCAGAGTATGCAGCGTCAAGTATTAGTTTGTGTATGCAACTCATTTACTCTCATCCTCTTTTTCCTTGTTTTAGTATCACAACATGTGGCTACATAGTGGTTCAACTTCTCCAAGTGTCTTACCAAGACCCAATCTATCATGTGCTGCTGAACTCTCATAGCAAGTATGGAATTGCACCCTCTCAGTAATCCTTGATATTCTAAGGGTCTGGTTAGCTTGCAGTTGTGTAAACTTTGCTTGACATATTCATTCATCTGGTATTTATCTGTTTGAAATGTAGGAAGATTTGAATATGTTGAAGGGCTGTGATATATTCGTACACAATAAATTCTCTCGTATACCATAACATGCTGCAATATAGGGTATATCAGAATTGCGATTAGTGGAGTTATTTGCTTGATGTAATGGCACAACCTTTTTGGCAATTTCTCGACAAAGACCATGTTATTTGTGAAGTTGAGTTTCTTACTTTCGTGTGGTCATGAAAAAAGCTCTACTTGTATATTCGATTGAATTGATTGGCAAATTATCTTTCTTGATCATTACTGCAGTCATGATCCTAAGTCATTCACCACTTCTTTTTAGGCGAATCATAAACCATTCAACACAGTAGGTGCTAGAACATAGTGAATGGCAATAGCGACTTTCTTGGTATGTTGGAGAACTACTCTTATTGGCAAATAGATTGTGGAAATCAAAGCTTGCATAACCTTTTATTTGAGGCATCTCGGTCTTGTGTGTGGAAGCCTCAACTCAGGGCAGAGAAGGCCTTTGACCACTTGCATTATTTTGTATTCCTTGACATACAAGGAGTTTGTTCTTACGTAGCCAGTTCCTCTTGTTATAGAACTCATGTAATATTTGATATGCCATATAAGCTAAACTCATGGGATGTCTTCCTTGTTATAGAATTTAAGGAGGTGTTTGATCATGAAAGCCTCATTCAGGTTTTGAAAACCTAAAATGCCCAGATCACCATTCCTGTTTGGTTTACAAATCATCTCCCAAGCAGCCAACGATTGCTTAGTGGACTATCGGTAGTTGTCTCTCCGATTTGATTTGCTTGGTATTTCCATGAGGTATGATTCTATTGAACCGTAGAGAGTAAAATGCAGTTCCAAACTTCTTATCCACACCCGCCTTGGTCAACGTTCTCATGAACACGTGATTTACAGTACTTGAATACGGCTTACGGGGGCCCATTGATGGCCACTCATGACGGTAGGGCATTGTATTTGTTGACGTAGCATGGCGTGGACCTCATCTTAGTCATCTATCATGATCCATGTCGCATTCGTTTAGTAAAAATAACCCCCAAATTCCAATGATGTTGCTCCCTCCCTTGCATTCTACTCAAGTTCCAAGCCACGCCGCGTGTGCTACTTGTGGATGGCTGGGGGCTCACATGTCTCCCCTATCTGCCACGTCATCAAAAACGATACTCTACCGTAAGGAGTGACGGTCAACAGCCCCTAATTTGTATTTCATTACGATAAATTGCGTCTTTCCAAGTATTGTGACCAAGATGGCGTTTGAACAGCAAGTTCGAGTGTGGATGCATATTACTCAAGTGTGTAAATTATGTGCGATTGTATCGTATGCAGCGTTTAGTCAATAAATCCTCCTCTATTGATTTTTTTTCATATTTAGGGTGGGGTATATTACAAAACCTGTAATATGGCCCCAAACTAATTGTTTTTGTTGTCTCTCCCGGATGCCTGGAGGTCCATATACGGCTAGCCTAGGGTCTCCCTTCAAGAAAAGACACGACCGACGTCTACGTATGTCATTTTCCATTACCAGACTACCAGTGTAGACAATGTTAGACATATGTTTTTGGAATCTGTTCTAGGGTACCGTTTGTTGGAGTAAAAAAATAGATTAATCAGAAAAGTGGAAGCGAGTCACCCGATTGGTTCTTGGCCTCTAGCCAGGGCATGATAGCGACCTTTACGGTCGTCACGGCGAGAGAGGAAAAAGGAACAGGGACAGCCTAGAGTCTACACATGTCATTTTCTTAACCCGTGTACAAGCCGTTAGACAAATCTACTTTTAGAGTCTATAATATTCTTCTTTAGATAAATATACTATTGGATGCATATATACTGCTGAACCAGAAAAATTGAAATCATTCAGACTCGTTCGGGTCTACGCCTTATGGTGTCAGGTGGGATCCCACCGATATCTCACTTCTAGTTCATTTAGTGATTTTTAGTTCAAAATTAAATGAATTAAAAGTGAGATATTGGTGGAATCCCACTTGACACCTTATATACTACGCGCCTCTGGTTAGGGCATGTGATGATGCAAAATGGGTGAAGAAATTTCCTTGACTGTGTCAAACCGGACAACCTTGTTGAGACAACAGAAACAAAGATCGTTCCAACTCGTCCAGTTGACCGGCTTTACTTTTCCACAAATCGATCTTCAGAAGATGCCTTCGAAGCTCTGTTTGTGATACTGTAGTTGATTTGGTCTTGCAGGTGGTAGTGTAGTGGTAGTGGTAGTGGAGTGTAGACGCCCGGAGTCGATGATGTGCAAGAGATTCCCGGAGTACTTGACAAGCCAATGACTCTCTCGAAACAGGCTCGCGCCCCGCTTTATAAATAAAGCAACCACCACAGTTACAAGCGTAGCAGAATAAAGTACAAAGCCTAGAGTGACCGAAAAGCTGGGGCCACAGCACAACAAGCCCAGGGGCAGGTAAAGAAGAGTCTTAAACCTTGGAAAGTCTGCCTATTGGTCGTGTGCAAAACTCCAAATACAGGTGAATTGACACTTAATTTACAGAGGTGCGCATGACTCAGCTTTTGAGCGGGACTGAAGCTACAGTTTGATAGAATGTTTTATGGTTTTGCCGTCCTCTTTTTAGGGGAATCGTGAGCTTTATTAATTATAAGTAATGTGCTTACAATCATTCATGATCAGGTCCGTCACACATGACGGCGCTGATCCAAATAAATTTCCATTCCACTCACGCTTCCCAAATTGCGCTAAAGAGTGCGCGACTCTATTAATAAATCTATCAACCTTACGAAAGACTAGATTGTTGTTCAACCTAAGCAGCCCCTTCATCTCCATGTAGAGGAGGCAAAAGTGTTGGCCTGCTTATCAGGTTTACAACTTCTGATCAACCTGAACAAGCCGGGTATTTTGAACACCGACTGTCAGCGAGTTGTGTCTGCCACAACCTAAGCATATATCTCCACTCTGAAACCAGTACCGACCCCATATGATGACCACCAATAATACCTATGCCAACTTTGTGAGTTCCATGATCCCAGCCAGCACCAACATTTACCAAAATGTGTCCATCAGGAAGAGCTGTCCACAAAGGGGCAGTATCGCGTGCAGTAACAGGTGATTGACTAGGGAACATAAGACGCTTCCATTTATCCTTCGTGGGCACCTCATTTGCAACGCTGAGAAAGTTGATTCATAATTTGGCAGGAACTGGTCCGAAGCCGAGACCGAGGCTTTGCCACCCCCAATGAATTACGTTGTTCCTGTGGTGCCATACGCGCCATAAGAACATGTGGGGTTGATAGTTTTAATTCGTCGATGAACATTACCTACAACAGCCAGTGTGTTCGTCGCTACCTTCCACGCAACAACCCTGATCTTCGGAGGTACTGGAGTCTTCCTGATGAGTTGTTCATCCCAAGACCGAGAGCGAGGGTTTATTAACTCAGACACCCAACACATACTTGTAGGCTTCCCCTTCCCCGAATCAAGGATTCAGGGTCCTCTTTGATTCACAGGTGCGCAGTGGCATGACTCACACGTGTTTGTACTAATTAGCCACCACATCCACTGTCAAATTTATGTTTAGTACCGTCCAAAACTTTTCACGGTATTCTTTCCCGTGTGAGTTGCTGTTGTGTTCAATCGATGTGACATGATTGTTGTTTGGTATGTATAAGAAAGAGTGAAAGACTGCCATTAAGTGTACTAGGTTTTGTGTTGGTAGGGATGAGTTTTGTGTGTGACCTAGTGGCCGACCCAAAAACCGTTGAAGCATGTGCGAACAATTTTAAGATGCTATTTTTATAAAATCATCGTAGAACATCACATAATGAAAGCATTGCGCCACTAGCAAGCCCAGGTCGCCGCGTGGGCATGAGTGTATCAGCTTTCACATATCATTCAAATGTTCTGAAAACACATTCTAGCCAAATAAGACATCTCAAATTACCACACGATTTGCTATTTTATCGTTAAGTTTACTAGCATAATAGGCGTATATGTGCATCATTACGAAATAAGAAATAAATATACTCATGGCACACATAACAAACAAGATTTGCTGTGTTTCTCTTTGTCACTATTACCCATTATTATGATTGTGTTGTATGTCATTCCAATATACCCATATATATTTGATTCTTCCTGAACTATAACTTCGCTAACACACTTCTGGTTGGCTCTCATGCATGCATGACGCCACACCTCTATGTTGTTTTCTCCTCAACCTAATTTCATATATACTATCGTACACACGCTAGTACATTTAGGCAGGGCATGTATGTTTCTACATCTATCGTCTACTTCATTATCAACCCATACAATTGTACCGTCAAACAAAACACCAAACATGTGAGAGGATGCCAAAATAGTGTGAGGGCTTCTCTAGGTCACCTCAGTTTACCGTCTCTAAGTCAGTGGTGCTTGCCCGCTTGCATATTACATATATTCCTTGGAAATTTTATTTCTAATTTCCTTTTTATATTTAACGCACTAAATAAGATCTACACTTGTTACCGGATAACATAAGTCACTGCTTGCGCTAATTCACTTCTTTCATTGGGAAAATCAATTATTTATTTATAGTTCTAAGATACACGTGGATCACAAGTTATTTCTCTAAATAGTAAATACCTCGGGTAAATAAACAATAATAATATTTAAGGTAATCCCGTAAAGCATAAAGCAATATAATTTACGCCAAACCATACCTTCTAGTACACATTAAAAGGATAAGAAGGTAGAAACACACCCATGCTGAACTTTATTGATATATCATCAACAACAGTATGTGTGTACAGAAGTAAGTGAAAAAGATATAATAGTACAACGGAAATTGATGTGCAACATACATGATTTGATTAAAAGCAAATAAAGCTTTATGTAAAGCAAAGTAGCCATAGGTCTTCATGCACCAGCAACATTGGAATAACATATATATTTGTAGTTTTTGCTCAGCCCTGCAGTGCTGAAAATACTTCTTTGATTGCGGTGACTTCACTGTAGACGTCCTGCATTGCTGGACGATCTTTTGGTGTATCGGCAGCGCATAACAGGCCAATCTTAACGAGCTCGATGATGCAGCTCATTGTTCCAGCCATACTTCCTGCTTCTTCGTCCCCATAAGTGGGAGCGATTCTAGGATCTAGAATGTCGCCAATGTTTTGAGGAAATGATTTTTCGACAAACTTGTAAAGGCTGAGGCCATCGTTAAAAAGTTCATCTGTTGGACGCTTCCCGGTGATCATTTCTAAGATAATGATCCCATAGCTGTAAACGTCGGCCTCCGTTGATATTTTACTCCCAAAGCCATATTCTGCAACGTTAAAAAAAACATCAGTTGTCCATTCAACTCAAATGGGTTGAAACTTGAAACAGAAATACCACAAACGTTTAAAAATAAAATGAAAACTGAATATCCACAAGGGTATATAATATACGCTTGCAAAAATAGACCGAATCATTACCTGGTGCAATGTATCCAACTGATCCTCTTGGCCCCACGAAGCTCGTAGAACTATGAGTCTCTGAAGAAGTATAAGTTTGCAGGAACTTAGCCAATCCGAAGTCGCCAACACATGCGCCCATGACATCATCAAGAAGGACATTGCTAGGCTTAAGATCACAGTGGGCCATAGGAGGCATGCAATGGTTATGGAGATAATCCAAAGCAGCAGCTATGTCTACCACTATTACAATTCTTGAACCCAAACTCAATGGCCTTTTCGGATGACGCTCGTGGGATACTGGATGGAGCCAACTTTCCAGGTTGCCGTTAACCATATATTCAAGAACAAGAGCTTTGAACTCATGCCCTGCATGGTCTGTTGTTGAGCACACAGTGATCACCCTTACCAGATTACGATGACGCGTGTTCCTCAAGGCCTCACACTCAGCAAGGAAGCTCTTCGTTGCTCCAAGCTGATCAAGTTTGAAAACCTTGATAGCAACTACATGTTCTTCAGACTCAGTTCTACCTTTGTACACGGATCCATATTTTCCTGATCCAACCAAGTTCTCTAAACAGAAACCACTTGTTGCTTTTGCTAAATCAGAATATGATAACTTCTTGAACCCCTTGACGGATGGAAGTGCTGCTTGCTTGATCTTGTTTCTCTTCTTCAAAATAACTATTCCAAAGCCTGATAACAGGACCAATGAAAGAGAGGAAAATCCCACTATCTTCAGAATCACTGAGGTGTGGTTTTGTCTGGATGTCTCTGCACTGCAAAGTGGCAGTTTCAGTGGCGACGAAATGGCACACAACTTCTTGTTCCCTTGGACGAAGACCTTGCTTGCATTCTGGAAGATCCCACCAGTTGGTACGGGTCCCTCGAGGTTGTTAAATGATAAATTGAGAAGTGACATTGAGGAGTATTGGAAGAAATCTGGAATTTGACCAGACAACTTATTTCGAGAAAGATCCATGTCACTTATGCCTCTCAATTCGGTGAAAGATTGAGGGATCCTCCCATCAAGTAGATTCCCTTCCAGGTGGAGGGACTCTAAATGGAGGCACTCACCCAGAGTTGAGGGAATTTCTCCAGTCAACTGGTTGTTGGATAGATTGAGGGGTTGAAGGTTGATTAACCTACCAATTTCCATTGGTATTGGTCCAGAGAGTTTGTTGTAAGAGAGGTCAAGAACTTCAGTCAGTGTGGACAGAGAAAACAATTCCTTTGGTATTGTACTTTCAAAGGAGTTACAAGAGAGGTTTAGGATGTCCAAGTTTTGGCATTGTGCTAAAGTTCGAGGGATGGGGCCATTAAAATGGTTTTCTTGCAAGTAGAGCTCATTTAATTGATGGAGGTTACCAATGGAAAGTGGAAGTTCCCCAGAAAGTTTGTTGCTTGACAAGCTTAGAACAATTAAGTTTGAAAGATTTCCAAGTGAGTCCGGAACGTTCCCATTGAGCAGATTTTGCCCCATGCGAAGATCTGTGAGGTTCTTGAGGTTCGCTATCTCGTGTGGGATGGTGCCAGATATTTTATTCGCTCCCAACGTCAAAAGTTGTAAGCTACTGGGAAGACGGGAAATGGAATTTGGCAGGTTTCCCCGTAGGTTATTTGTATCAACTTGTAAGGTCACCAGCTTTGTGCAATTGGCGAGAGCGGGGAGGAAGGTCCAGTCTCCAGCTTCGAGCTGGTTCTTGCCTATATCTAGTATGGTTAAGTTGGGCAGATAACCAAAAGAAGGAATAATGCCACGGAATGCATTATCACGGAGAAAAATCTGCTCAAGATCTGTGGCGTTAGCCATTGATGTGGGAAGACGACCTTGGAATTTGTTCCCCTCAAGAATGAATGTTTGGATGTTTGGCAGGGTATAGCCAAAATTTGCTGGAATGTCCCCTACTAGGCCATTGATTCCCATTCCAAGGGAGGTGAGCGTAGATATGTTGTAGAGGGAGACGGGAACGGTCCCAGTTAAGTTGTTGTAGTTCAGGTCGAGTACTTCTAGATTCGGGATTCTACTTAAGCTCCATGGAATGCTTTCTTGGATGTGATTCGATGCAAGCAAAAGTGACCGAAGGGAAGTCAAGTTCCCTACAGAGGAAGGTATGGTGCCTGAGAGATTGTTATAGGATAAGTAGAGTGTCTCCAGTGGTGACAAGTGTGAGAAAGGTGGAATAGACCCCCGAAAATGATTTCGTGCAAGGTTTATGATAATAAGAGTGGAGCTGCTAAAGAGAGCAGGAGGTATCTCTCCACTGAGGTCATTTCTTTCCAAGTCCAGCGCTTGAAGTGATGAACTATTTGCTAGAAGAGTTGGGATACCTCCAGTTAGGCTGTTGTTTGTGAGGATGACCTCGGTGAGGGATGCACTGCTTCCAAGTGAATAAGGAATATTTCCCGTCAAGTTGTTGCTATTAAGAAACATAACCGAAAGCTTAGGAAGCATGCCGAACCCGTCCGGAATGCTTCCATGAAGCCTGTTGGTATCGAGGTAGATGTGTGTGACATTTAAACAGTCGGCCAAACCCCGGGGTATTTCCCCGTTGAGGGAGTTGCTCCCAAGATCAATGATCTTAAGACTTGAACAAGCAGATAAAGAGCTGGGTATTGCACCGGTAAGATTGTTGGAGAGAAGTCTTAGTTGGACAAGGCGACGCAGATGGCCTACCTCAGACGGAATCGCACCGCTCAGCAGATTATTGCCGAGGTAGATTCTTGTGAGGAAAGTTAGATTGCCGATGCAGGGTGGTATCTGTCCATTCAGCCCTAGCGACTCCAGCTCTATTGCTGTGACGCGAGATGGGTGTCTCTTGCCGCAGGTGACACCAGGCCAACCGCAGAAGTGGAGGGTAGTGTTCCAGGAGGCGAGTGCTTTGGGATTGTTGGAAAGGTGGCGCTTGAGGCAGAGGAGGGACTCCAAGTCTTTGTTGGGTTCATCATCGAGTGTGGCACTGACTAATGAGTATGTGAGCGTCAAGAAAGAGTAGATGATGGTGGCCGTGAGGAGGGAGGATCTGAGGTTGCCGGCAACACGCATCTTGTGTTATACTACGGAGTGCTAGGCTGTTGTGATCGAGCTGAGTTGTGATTCACTGAAGTAGCAGCGTAGTGGCATTTATATATAGTGGCTACTCAGACTGTTTATGCATTTGGCCCAAACTTTCTGTCGACAGTATCAAGGGACTAAGTCAGAGTTCCTATTGCTGTCGACAGTCGACTGTCGTCGGAACATTTCAAACACGCTAGACATGATATCTCGCAGCTGCGATTTTCATTTTGGACAGAACCGTACGTCAAGGCGTCAACCAGTCAACATACAAGTTACATGGAGTACGCTGTACGCACAACGACCGGGTCCGTGCGTTGGTGCGGCTGATAAGCACTGTGCTTTGCAGAGCACACTAGTGTCCACGCATCTAATACCCCCTGGAGGCCAGGCGTGGCCGCGCCGCTCCATTAGAACCAGAAATCCCGCCGAGCTTCCAAAGCCAGGAAAATGTCGCGTGGTGCCGCTCTTCTTCTTCTGGTTCTTACGATCAGCGCCGCCATGGCCTTCCTGCCTGCTGCCGTCGCTTCGACGGGAAGCTCGGGAGCTCGTGAGTATGGCGACCAACGCGTTATCCCGATTTTGCTGTGTTCCTCGAGTGGGAGTGGTCGGAATTTGATGAGCGCTCTTTTTATTAAGTTCTGTTTTTTCTTTTGCTCAATTCTCGTCGATGTGCTTAACGCATCGCGTTCTCCAAATTTCGCAGATAAGGAGAATAGTGGTCCACCCAATAGGCCAACTGGTATCGGTTATGCTGGCGCCCGCACATATGCTGCTTCTACCAGGGTAGGTGCCCCCATCCCTCGTAATCGATAATTTACCAGAACACCCAAAATACCTACTTAATTACTACAGTACTTTGCATTACTGTAGACACTAGATCGACTCATTTTACATTAGCATGCGTCATATTATGATAACAGATTTTGTTATTATAAGTGTCTATCTCCTCTCCTGAATTAACATATTAGGTTGCGTCATACTATTACTTTTTTACTACTCCCTCCGTCCATAAAATAAGTGTCTCAAGTCTTTCAAAAAGTAGATATATCTTGTCTAGATACATCTACTTTTTGAGAGACTTGAGACACTTATTTGTAGACGGAGGGAGTACATGAAATATCTGCTACCACTGAAACATATGCTACACGCATCTTAATCTCGCTATGGGAGATATAAAACATACATGGTGAAGATGGGCGAGCTCGCCCTATTATATTTGCCTATTTGGCATGGGTGAGGTGGTCCCTAGAAGTTTACATAAACTTGTTAGTTATTGTTGTATTCGTTTTATTTATGATAGCATAATATGGTAGAAAAGTAGAGAAGTCAAATAGAAGTTTCCACGGATGTGGTACTAGATCTTCAAAATTGTTTTAAAATGTATGAAAACCATTGGATCTTTATAACTATGTTCATTATAAACTTAAAGCGCATAACCGAGACATAAATTGCTGAGTAGGATTGATATTCAAGAAACTAAACATCTGGTCGTTGATCAAGTATGCCCATGTTATGTTGATCACATTATAACATAAGTATTATATGTTTACAATTAATATTAAATAAAATAAGATGCATCTCCCAAATGATTATCATATGTTCCCAAGTTAACGCTATCTTTTCTTGTCCTTTTCAGGGTTGTTCTACTCTTTATGGATGCCGCGGTTAGAGGACAAGCTTCTAGCACATACATGTCTTGTATCAACATAAATTCTTGAAGAGTGGCATTTTTTAATCAAGAGAAACATTTCATGTTTCTTTTGCAACTTACAACGTTTTGTTTGAAATGTATTTGTATGTTATTATATTGATGTAAACATCATTAATGATCGATGTGTATCATCGAATACGTGACTCGGCTGTGTAACTATATATTGTATGATATTTGTTTTATTCCCAGTCGATAAAGTTATGGACATACATATGCTATACTAGTGCATGACTCGGCAGACGAATAGTTTTCTAATATGGCGACCAACACGTTATCCCGATTTTACTGTGTTCCTCGAGTGGTGGAGTAGTCGGAATTTGATGAGCGCTCTTTTTATTAAGTTATGTGTTTATTTTGCTCAACTCTCGTAGATGTGCTTAACACACCGCCTTCTCCAAATTTCGCAGATAAGGAGAATAGTGGTCCACCCAATACGCCAACTGGTATCCGTTATCCTGGCCGCGCACATTTTGCTTATAGTACCATGGTAGGTGCCCCCATCCCTCGTAATCGATAA
The DNA here is from genome assembly GCA_026929855.1 of Poa annua. Classification (NCBI taxonomy): domain Eukaryota; kingdom Viridiplantae; phylum Streptophyta; class Magnoliopsida; order Poales; family Poaceae; genus Poa; species Poa annua. Next base: position 90,784,322 of record CM049430.1, read on the forward strand.
TTTACCCAAACACCCAAAATACCTACTTAATTACTACTGTACTTTGCATTACGATAGACAATAGACTCATTTTGCATTAGCTTGCGTTATTATAAGTGTGCCTCTCCTCTCCTTAATTAACATATTAGTTTGCGTCATACTATTACTTTTTTACTACATGAAATATATGCTACCACTGAAACATATGTTACACGCATCTTACTCTTGCTATGGGAGATATAAAACATACATGGTATTTGGGATGGGTGAGGTGGTCCCGATAGTTAAGTTCACATATGCATGAAACACAATATGGTAGAATAGTAGAGAAGTTGAATAGAAGTTTCCACAGATGTGGTTAATCCTTTGTTTATTGCTGATCATAACTGCTGGATAACCGAGAGAGAAATTGCTGAGTAGGATCGATATTTAAGAAACTAAACATCTGGTCGTTGATCGAGTATGCCCATGTTATTATTAGTTGATCACATTATAACATGAGTATTATATGTTTGTTATTTATATTAAATAAAATAAGATGCATCTCCCAAATGATTGTCATATGTTCCCAAGTTAACGCTCCATCTTTTCTTGTCCTTTTCAGTGTTGCAGTTATTTATGGATGTCCCGGTTAGAGGACAAGCTTCTAGCGCATACATGTCTTGCAACAACATAACTTCTTGAAGAGTTTGGCATTTTTATCAAGAGAAACATTTCATGTTTCTTTCGAAACTTACAACGTTCTGTTTGAAATATGCCCTACAAACAACTAGGGATGTCAATGGGTACCCATTACCCGCGTATCCTGCGGGTAAAAACCCTGTTAAGGTAAGGGTTTGTGAAAGTAAAATACCTATGGGTATATAAATGGGAAAATCTTATACCCATCGGGTGGCGAGGGTACGGGTATGAGTTCATATAACCCATACCCGCATACCCATGTATCCTCCCAATAACTATTATAATGATTATTTTGTGTCTTTATGTATGTCAAAATTACTATGTACTTTGTTGTGAGTTTGTGAACTTAAAGTGTATGACTATATATTATTGATTTATGACTATGTGTTGATGTTTATTATTAAAATGGGTTATTGTTTGTGCGCAAGTGATGTTGTTTATATGTGTTGTTTATCTGTAATTGTTGATGTTATAAGTATATGCGATGTTTGTTTGTAGTGTGTATTGTTTTTGACATTGTGTTGATTCATAATCATATGTTGTCATTTAAAATGTGTTGTTGATTAAAGATATATGGTTATACAATGTTTTTAACAACTATTTTCTACTCAATCAGTTGTGTTATAAAAGGGTATTTTTACCCGCGGGTGACCCTTTACCCTGTCGGGTGAATGGTATAGGAAAAATTTGTACCCGCACAAGGATATGGGTACGGGTGACAGGTAAGCTTGACAGCGACGGGTAAGTGTATGGGGTGGCTCCACCCTTACCCATACGCTGCGGGTGTCATCGCTACAAACAACGTGAGAATAATAGTTTCTAAATGTATTCATATGTTATTATATTGATTTAAACATCACTAATGATCGATGTGGTTCTTCGAATACGTCTTGGCTGTGTAACTATATATTGTATGATATTTTTTTATCCCTAGTTGATAAAGTTATGGGCATACATATGCTATACACTAGAGCAAAACAGGCCACTGGTCCCGGGCCGTGAGGGCTTTTTGTCCCGGTCACGCGCCCGAGACAGCGTGTTCGGGACAAATAGCCCCCCTATTTGTCCCGGGCACGCCACGGCCCGGGACCAGTAGGGGGGTCACATGGCCAAACCAGACAACCTCTGGCTGCCACTCATTTGTCCCGGTTCGTAATACGAACCGGGACAGTATATATGTTTTTTTTGTTTTCTGTTTTCTATTTTTGTTTCTGTTTTCTATTTATGTTACTGATTCTTTTGTGTTTGTGTTTTTTCATTTATGTTTCATTTCAAACAAGATCGAGTTGCATATTATACGTTACTATGTAATATATATCATGAATACACGATTTTTTCCTCGGGATATAGTCATGAATACTACTAGTACACGAGTTCTCCCAAACAAATATTTACAACCGGAAGATCATGTCTAAATATTTACAAACAGAGATCATTACATGACAGAGAAGCATTAGACCCTATTTTTTCCTCGGGATGGTCTTTTTTGGCGGCCGGATTATACTGCATTCTGCGCCTGGCTTTATGACATAGTCAAGCAGAAAGCCCGCAATTTCCTCCGCGATGTGTAATAGGCGGTCTTTTGCATCCAGCCTGTTCCGGATCGTCTCAAACTAAAAAGGAGAGATCAACAACAATATATCAACCATTATGAAAATAATTCAATTTGAAAAGTGAACAAGTTTGAATGAATTGTTAACGTACCCTATTCCAGTCTGCACCCTCATTGAAGTGAATTCGGATGAACTCGCAGACATAGAATCCACACAAATTGGTGCCTTGTTGCTGCTTCGCGCACTTTATGATAGAATAAGATAAGAAATTAATAAAAAATAATCAAAAATATTGAAAAAATGGTATTGTGAGACTGAAATTAAGAATATGCGTATGTGGAACCTAGCTAGTACGTCTTACCTCTCGCCATTTAAAAGTGAGGTTCTTAGCTATACCGACATCCTTGTGGAAACCGGTGAACTTGTCCCAAACCCTGAAGTTTACGGTATGAAAAATTAGTAAAGAAGTTAACTAATTACTATATATTATTAGAAAAGACGAGGTCGATTGTGATAATGAACGAAATTACCTCTGGAGCATCTGTTTCGTGTCGTCGAACTTTTCTTCAGGTTTCGATAATGGGTCCAAGACATCAACGATTGCCTTTTCAACATCAATCTCAAATAATACCCAGTGAAATCTGCCATATGTTTATATTTGTTAATAACTAAATCATCAATTACATATACTTAATTAACATCGAGTATGTATAAGAAAGTAAACAACTCACTCGAAGTTGAACGGGAAAATTATGGTGCTTTTGTAATGTTGCGCCATCAAATAAGTAAGCAAAAGCTCCTCCGTTTGATCGGGTAATGTAACAAACCATGATGATGAACTCGATTAGGGTCAATGAATCCAATCTTGTGATTGAGTCCCAGCTTTCGAGATTGTATAATTTTCAGCCTGCATAATAGAGTACAAAAGTAATATAGTGATAAGGATAATTACAAGCAATGAAAAATAAGTAGAGCTAGAGAATTACTGACATATATACATAATTTAATTACTTACATGCAAAAGACACTGATGATAGATTTGTCGAGCGCGTCAAAATTGAATAACTGCCATAATTCGCAATACTCGATTTGAACCTCATCATCACTTGGGCCAAAAAAATCCTTTGGAATTTTCCCATAGAGCCAGTCTCCGTCTTGACTTTTCGTGGTACGCAAGTACCATGCATTTAGTTGGTGCAACCTTGCTGGTAGAGTGCGCACCATTGCAGGGTCGACAAGATCTTCTCCTCTCACATATGTCCGCACCACCTCATGTATGGTGACACTCTCGCCAGCTTGCAATGCCTTAAGCTCTGCCAGAGTTATACCCATATCTCTAGCTTGCTGCGAAAGTACATCATCGACCGGGTTCCGGTTGTAAGGCGCCAATATGAGTGGAGGGGCCGATTGTCCCGCCTGCATTCCGAGCTGTGGAACATCTCTCTTCTGGGTGGCAGCAGATTTTTGTTCTTCCCGCACTCTCTTAGATGTACGCACCGGAACGCGTGTGTAGTCATCGTCCATATTTAGTTCATATTGCGACGGATGCGTAAGAAATTCTATGGCCCACCGTATCGCTTCCGGAGAATAAACCGGAACAGGCAAAGACATCTTTTTTGCCTTCTTTCTCTGGGAAGTCTGGATCTCCTCGACCCATGTATCGACATCTTTGCGAGAGTTCACAAAGCGAGACTTCCCGGCCGTTTCGCTTTTCTGAGTACTAGTCGACGTAGCGGTGCACTTCCGCTTCTTTTGCGGAGGCGATGGAGTCCGTTGACGCGGCGGAGTACGCTCACGCGACGGCGGAGATGGACTAGCGCCTTGGTTGTCGTTGTGGGGGGTGTCTGGACTAGCGCATTGGTTGTCGTTGTTGTAGTTATGTGGACTGGCTTGTGGACTGGGAGGGCGATTTAGCTGCATGTGTGGGAACACGATGTATTCTTTTTTCCATAAGCAGGTACTCTTGAGGGCAAATCTCAACTCAACCTCGTCTTCACCCGTAGGGAAGTCCAGCTTAATTCCCTCATATGTCTTGATAACCTCATCAACCCCGACAACAGCATAGCCATCTGGAATAGGGCGACAATGGTAAGTTCCATTTGGTCTAGGCGGTAGGGCAAAGCCGTGCGCCACCTTCACGGTTATGTTCAAGCATGGCACATGTAGGTCGCAAAGTTCCCGCTGCACGATATTATCCACGGGGTGACGAGGACCCGGCATATCATTGTGGCGATCGAGCTCCGTCGAAGCCACGCTGCTTCTCCGCATTGATTTTGGATCAGGAGAAGGATTTTCGGGCGTCTCAGATTCGCAGGGCATCCGTCGAGTCTGCGCTGCCTTCAGCTCTGCTATCTCCTTCTCATGCTGTAGTAATTTATTTTCCATCCACTGGGCCCGGTCGGCAATCTCTTTCTTCTTTCTCGATCGGCTTCTATAAGTGCCAACATCTTTGGGAAACCCAAGTATCCACGGTACAGAGCCGACGGTTCCTCTTGTTCGTCCACTGTGTTCAGGATTCTTAAGGGCTCGCGATAGCTCGTCCTTCTCTCTGTTAGGATGGAACCTGCCTTCCGTGACCTCCTTCCATACCTCTCTGAGAGCTTTAATAGGGTCAGGTCCGTGCTCCTTGGTAAAAAGACAGTCACCTGTTTCAGGGTCTAACTTTCCACCATGCCCATAGAACCAAGCCTTAAGCCGGTCTGGCCAGTCAAATGTCTCGATCTGTATACCTTTAGCCAAAAAATCTTCCTCCATTTTCAGAAACTTAGGCAGGGCCGTCAGGTAGCCACCTGACCCCATGTTATGGTGATATATCTTTTTGTCTGCATTTTTCTTATTTCTCTCTGACATGGCCTTAGCGGCTTCCGATTGCTTGTACGCCTTAAATTCGGGCCACTCATCTTTTATCTTTTCATAGACTCCGACAAATTCTGGAGTTTTACCTTCTTTTATGAACTTGTTAAGCCTTTTTCTTCCAGCTGCGGAACAATTCACCCATCTCAATATAAGTCCAGGCCTTGCATCGATTCTCTATAACCGGCTCCTCTACATCCTCCTCTTCCGGTAAAGTGAAATTCTGCATGAGCTCGTCCCAAAGGAGATGTTTGTCTGCATTCGAGACATAAATAACCCCCCTCTTTTGGCACCTTTGGCTTATACCATTCTTGAGCCCTGATGGACAGTCTGTCCCGAACGATGACTCCGCACTGAGCTACAAATTTCCTTGCGTGGTTAGCGGGAGCAATCGGTTTTCCTTTTTCATTGATCTCCTCGATGTGGTACTTCTGTTTCCCTTGGAGCTTTTTGGTCCCGGTTCGTGGCCCGCCTCGTTTCACCGCTGCTTTTTTGCTTGGTCCCGGTTCATGGCCCGCCGACGGCTAAACACAAGAAAAAGTGATAGTTAATATATGTATACACACAAATCTTTTCAACGGAGACAAAAACCTGAGGGCATATATCTACCTCGGCGGCCGACTTTCCAACAGTAGAGTCGGTGAACTGTCGGTGAGCTGAACTGTCGGTGACGTCTATTCCGTCACCGGACTCGTTCAGAAATTGCCCGGTGAAATCGTCTACGTGTTCCTCTTCTTGTTCATGGTTTCTACCGGGGTCCAATTCATCACCTTCGCGAATGATGCCGAACATGTCCTCTTCTTGTTGAAGATTTCTACGGGTGTCCATAGTTTCTGCAAGAGATTTAAATCCATTTAAATAATTTTAATAACTCAACATCTAAATAACTTTACTGATATGTCATACAACTAAATCTAACTCAACATCTTTTATCATTTATTTGTACAAACACATTTCAATTTCAACCTGAAGCAAATTTATTTGAATAGTACAAATACATTAAGACATTTCAATTTTACAAACACATTTCAATCATATCGAGTATCTCATTTCTATTTACATTTCTCTTTTGAAGTCTCTCGAACTTTACTAGGGCTCCGAGAGGGCGGCGGCTACGACGCGGTGACAAATCCGAGTACCTGCACGCAAAATCCAAGTAAGAAAAAATAGATATGAATCCAGTTGATATGAATTAATATGAACATTTTTATGATACAACATTATAGATTATATTTTTCTGAACATTTTGATATAAAGTTTGCATTTGTCTGATTTAATATGAATTTGCAATGTTGACCGAACTTATATAATTAAGTGTTTGAAACCGAGAGTATCGGATTTTCTTCTAGTGCCGGTTTGGTGGTTTGTTGAGATTTTATGCGCGTTGGAGCGACACATGTCACAAGAGGATCGGCTACAAAGCTCGCTTTTTTTGCATGCATACATAGAAACCAGTGATAACCGAAATGATTTACAAATACTAATTCGCATACACATGCATACACATGCTACAAATACTAATTTCACGTACACACGTTTTTATTTGTACACACGTTTTCAAATACTAATTCGCATACTAATTCCCAATGTGTTGGATGGAAAGATATATTTTTCTGAAATTTTTGGTAGTTTATTTGCATTTTTCTGAACTGGACATGAGCTGACGTCAGCCAGACACCGCTGACGTCAGCCCGCGACGTCAGCGGGCGACGACGGCGCTGGCGAGCACGCGGCGACGAGGTCGTGCGGCTACGGCGGGGACGAGGTCGTGCGTCTACGGCGATTGGAGGCACGCGGGGACGAGGCCGTGCGGCGGCGAGCTGCGGCTACGGCGGGGGCGGGTGAGCTCCATCTCCTCGCGCGGCGACGACGGCGCTGGCGAGCACGCGGCGACGAGGTCGTGCGGCTACGGCGGGGACGAGGTCGTGCGGCTACGGCGATTGGAGGCACGCGGGGACGAGGCCGTGCGGCGGCGAGCTGCGGCTACGGCGGGGGCGGGTGAGCTCCATCTCCTCGCGCGGCGGCACGGTGCTGGCAGGCTAGGGTTCGTGGCACGCGCGCGCAGAGAGATAAAGAGGGCACGAGCGAGGGTTCGGGGCACACGCGAGGCTCACCTAGGGGGCGGAGTCGAGGAGGAAGGTGGCGGCGAGGCCCAGCCGGAGTCGAGGAAGGAGGCGGCGGCTAGGGTTCACGGGAAATTTCGGCAGCACTTCGGTAGGAAAGGGGAACTGCTCCGGGTGGTTGCTCGGCCCGGAGCGCTAAGTGTTTAGCATAATGCTATCTGCCCCGGGTCGTGGCTCTGCCCGGGACAAATAGGGGTCATCTGTCCCGGGCTGAGCCACCACCCGGGATAGATAGCACCCCATCTGTCCCGGGCTGAGCCACCACCCGGGATAGATGGGGTTTTTTCTTTTTCTTTTTCTTTTTCTTTTATTTTTCTGTTTTCTGCTTTCTGTTTTAAATAACTTTGGAATTTGAAAAAACTTTCAATATGAAAAGTGTTTGAATTTGACTAACTAATACAAAAACATTTTCTCTTTTCTATAACCATTATTTAAATTAGTTTAAAACTATTTTGAATGTGAATTTGTATAACTTTTGCAAACTTTGGAATTTGAAAAAACTTTCAATATGAAAAGTGTTTGAATTTGACTAAATAATACAAAAACATTTTCTCTTTTCTATAACCATTATTTAAATTAGTTTAAAACTATTTTGAATGTGAATTTGTATAACTTTTGCAAACTTTGGAATTTGAAAAAACTTTCAATATGAAAAGTGTTTGAATTTGACTAACTAATACAAAAACATTTTCTCTTTTCTATAACCATTATTTAAATTAGTTTAAAACTATTTTGAATGTGAATTTGTATAACTTTTGCAAACTTTGGAATTTGAAAAAACTTTCAATATGAAAAGTGTTTGAATTTGACTAACTAATACAAAAACATTTTCTCTTTTCTATAACCATCATTTAAATTAGTTTAAAACTATTTTGAATGTGAATTTGTATAACTTTTGCAAACTTTGGAATTTGAAAAAACTTTCAATATGAAAAGTGTTTGAATTTGACTAACTAATACAAAAACATTTTCTCTTTTCTATAACCATTATTTAAATTAGTTTAAAACTATTTTGAATGTGAATTTGTATAACTTTTGCAAACTTTGGAATTTGAAAAAACTTTCAATATGAAAAGTGTTTGAATTTGACTAACTAATACAAAAACATTTTCTCTTTTCTATAACCATTATTTAAATTCCAAACTTTAACTTCCAAACCGGGACTAAAGAAGCAGACGGATCGTGTGTTTCTTTCAAGCACTTGTAAGCCGTTTGATCAGGTGTGTGTTTCTTTTGATTGCTTCTGAGCTGTTCGATTAACGCTTTCAGTTTCAAACCGGGACTAAAGAAGCACACAGATCGTGTGTTTCTTTGAATCACTTGTTAGCCGTTGGATCAGGGGTGTGCTTCTTTTGAGCACTTGAGAGCTGTTGGATCAACACTATCAGTACCACTGGTTGAGCCCGTGACCCTATATATAGCCCCCTCTCAGACGAGGCGAGCACTCAGTGTTTCCTCCTTCTAGTGCCTAGCCGGGTGGTGTGTGATATACAAATCACTCGGATTCCCTGCATACGCCCCACGGTGCATTTGATATGCAGGCACTCAGGAGCCACCGTGGGGCTGTATGCAGGTGAAATCGTGTGTTTTGTTCTTTCAAAAGAATAGTTCAATTCATCTACTGAGGAATATATACAAATTACTCGGATTCCCTGCATACGCCCCACGGTGCATTTGATATGCAGGCACTCATCAAGAGCCACCGTGGGGCTGTATGCAGGTGAAATCGTGTGTTTTGTTCTATCAACGCCGACGAATCCATTTGATATGCAGGTAACAATGGAGCATCTTCTTCATATCAAAAGTTTAATATATTAATTATTACATATCGCACCAACATCTCCATCACACAACACCGCCAGTTCTTCTGCGTCGGAACCATGGAGCATCTTCTTCAATCAACTTGATGATTGGGTCAATGTTCACTACGAAAGGCGGAATTTCATCAAAATTATTATAATCATCTGACATGTCTGTCTTGTCCTCCACTCCCACGATGTTTCTTTTTCCTGAAAGAACTATGTGACGCCTAGGCTCCTCCACTCTCAGGATGTTTCTTTTTTTGGGTCTGCTAGACATGTCTTTCACATAGAAAACCTGAGCCACATCATTGGCTAGCACGAATGGTTCGTCTCTGTACGCAAGATTGTTTAGATCCACTGTTGTCATTCCGTACATCTTGTCTACCTCAACCCCGCCTTTCAGATTGACCCATTTGCACCGAAACAAAGGGATCGTAAAAGAAGGTCCATAGTCAAGTTCCCATATCTCCTCTATGCAACCATAATATGTGTTCTTCTGCCCATTGTTGTTTGTTGCATCAATGCGAACACCACTGTTTTGGTTCGTGCTCTTTTTATCTTGGACACTCGTGTAAAATGTATTTCCATTTATCTCGTACCCTTGGAAAGTACATATAGTTGTAGATGGTGCCCTGGCCAACAAGTGTAACTCTTCATCAACCTTGTCTTTATTTTCAAGATGTGCTCGCAACCAACCGCCGAACGTGGCCATGTGTGTACGTACAATCCAGTTGTCAGACTTCCCTGCGTGTAGAGAGCGTACAAAATTCTTGTGTTTATCGATATACGGGGCCACCAAGGTAGAACTTTGTAGAACTGTATAGTGTGCTTCAGTGAAAGAATGTCCATCCATACAATTTTTTGTTTTCTTTCCTAGTGTGCCTTTTCCACTAAGTCTACCCTCATGTCGTGATTGTGGAACACCTATCGGCTTAAGGTCATGAATAAAGTCAACACAGAACTCAATGACCTCCTCGTTACCGTAGCCGTTGGAGATGCTTCCTTCTGGCCTAGCACGGTTATGCACATATTTCTTTAAGACTGCCATGAACCTCTCAAATGGGAACATATTGTGCAGAAATACAGGACCGAGAACTTGAATCTCTTCGACTAGGTGAACATGGAGATGCGTCATAACATCGAAGAAGGATGGAGGGAACACCAACTCAAAACTGACAAGACACTGAACCACATCATTTTGCAACCCTGGTAGAATCGCCGGATCGATTACCTTTTGAGATATTGCATTGAGGAATGCACAAAGCTTCACAATGGGTACTCGAACATTTTCCGGTAGTAGCCCCCTCAGTGCAATCGGAAGCAATTGCGTCATAATCACGTGGCAATCATGAGACTTTAGGTTCTGAAATTTTTGGAGTCTCACATTTACTATCCTCTTTATATTCGACGAGAACCCTGCCGTGACCTTGATACTGCTCAGGCATTCAAAGAATATTACTTTCTCTTGTTTGGTAAGAGCGTAGCTGGCAGGACCTTCGTAGTGTTCGGGACTTAGGCCGTCTCGTTCTTTCACACGTTTCTGGTCCTCCCGTGCTTCCTCTGTATCTTTTTTCTTCCCGTACACGCCCAAGTAGCCTAGCAGGTTCACGCAAACATTCTTCGTCACGTGCATCACGTCGATAGCAGATCTAACCTCTAGGACCTTCCAATATGGTAGCTCCCAAAATATAGATTTTTTCTTCCACATGGGTGCGTGCCCGTTAGCGTCTTTCGGAACCTGTTGTCCTCCAGGACCCTTTCCAAAGATTACTTTTAGATCCTTGACCATATCAAATATTTCTTCACCAGTACGGTTGACAGGCCTCCTACTGTGATCAGCCTCACCTTTAAAATGCTTGCCTTTCTTCCTTGCGGTATGCCTGATCGGAAGAAATCGACGATGCCCCAGATACACACACTTCTTACATTTATCCAAATATAAACATTCAGTCTCACCCAAACAGTGTGTGCATGCATTGTACCCCTTGGTCGACTGCCCTGAGAGGTTAGCAAGAGCAGGCCAATCGTTAATTGTTACAAAAAGCAGAGCTCGTAGGTCAAATTCCTCATGTTTGTGCTCATCCCACACCCGCACACCTTCTTCCCGCCACAACTGTAAAAGTTCTTCAAATAATGGCCTGAGGTACACATCAAGGTCGTCGCCGGGTTGCTTCGGGCCTTGGATGAGCAATGGCATCATAATGAACCTTCGCTTCATGCACAACCAAGGAGGAAGGTTATAAATACAATTCCGGGAACTCTCTCTCAATTTTTCTCCACTGCGACCCATCAGCGGGGTGTCTACACATCGCGTCTTTCTTACGGTCCTCTTTGTGCCATCGCAACAACTTGGCATGCTCTTTATTCGCGAATAGGCGTTTCAACCGTGGTATTATAGGAGCATACCACATCACCTTGGCAGGAACCCTCTTCCGGGGACGCTCACCCTCAACTTCACCAGGGTCATCTCGTCTGATCTTATACCGCAATGCAGTGCATACTGGACATGCATCCAAATTCTCATACTCACCGCGGTAGAGGATGCAGTCATTAGGGCAGGCATGTATCTTATGCACGTCTAATCCTAGAGAGCACACAACCTTCTTTGCTTCGTACGTGCTGTCGGGCAACTCGTTGACCTTTGGAAGCATCTTCCTAATTATCTGCAGCAACTTTCCAAATCCCTTGTCAGTCACACCACACTCTGCCTTCCACTGCAGTAATTCCAGTGTGGTACCCAGCTTTTTCTGACCATCTTCGCAACTTGGATACAACAATTTCTTGTGATCCTCTAACATCTGGTCGAACTTCAACCTCTCCTTTTCAGTTCCGCACTCTCTCTTTGCATCAGCAATGGCCCTACCAAGATCGTCAGTGGGCTCATCTGGTGCCTCTTCAACTTCAGCTTCCCCCGTTGCAGAATCTCCGTACTCCGGGAACATAGGATAGTTGTCATCATCTTCCTCTTCTTCATTGTCTTCCATCATAACACCTTTTTCTCCGTGCTTCGTCCAACAATTATAGCTGGGCATGAAACCATGCCGAATAAGATGACTTTGAAGGGTTCTCACGTTTGGGTGATCTGTCTTATTCTGACAGTTGACACATGGACAACACATGAAACCATTGGTACTGTGGGCCTGGGCTTTCTCTAGAAATTTCCTCAAACCTGTCATGTACTCGGCAGTGCGTCGGTCACCATACATCCATTGTCGGTCCATCTGCATTATATAATGAACTACATCAATAACCATTACAGAACATCGACAAATAAATACTGAACATGCACGGTATCAATTAATTACAAATGAAATGAGAGAAAAATTAACCTTGATCGAAAAGAAGAATAAACTTCTTTAAGTGTACGTCAAATCAATTCGTGAACTCTCTCGGGCATTTCATCAAACACCTTGCATGCATACAAAAAAAACAGACTAGCACACACCCCCTCCTTCCATTTCAAAAAAAAATGCCTCCAATGGTTTTGGGAGGGGGCTGCTGATGATCAGTATATATAGGCACCCCCCCATTTGTCCCGGTTTCAGTCACAAACCGGGACAACAAGGAGGCCTATTTGTCCCGGTTTGAGACTGAAACCGGGACAGATGGAGGTTTTTTCATTTTTTTATTTTCTTTTTCTGTTTTCTGTTTTAAATAACTTTTGCAAACTTTGGATTTTGGAAAAACTATGAATATGAAAAATGTTTGAATTTGACTAACTAATAACTTTAGATATATTTCGGTCAATACAAGAGAACACGCGCACACTGAATATTTGACAAACGGAATACATAGATAGTCTACTCATCAACGACATTAAGATGATCATTTTCCGTATTATAGCCGCGTAGACTATCCCACTTCCGTGCAATCTCGAAGCCAAGGCGAGCGTCTAAAGCAGCATATACGACTTGATCGTAGCTCAATGGAACGTTGCCCCATCCGAAAACTAGGTCTTTTTGTAACGTGTCTTCCTTGTCGTCGTCCGTGTACTTCCTCTTCTTGTATTTCTTCTTCTTCTCAAGATTTGTCCCAATGACCGCATTAGAGAGAGCATATAGACTAGGAGTAAAATTGCCGGTAGGGTTTCGGCGATCCCTCTGCAGGTCGACCGCGGACCGAATAATAATTCCGTAGTAGGCTAGCATCTTCATGTCATTATGGATTGTCACGCCGTAGAATTTGATTGTCTCGTCACCTAAGAAATCCACGAGGACCTGTGGCACCCGATCAGCTTTGCAAATTTGGAAGACAAGAGTCTCGGTCGCCACCGAGAGTTGAAGGACGGTGGCGCGCTGCGGAGTATCCTTCCGTCGAGGGTCGGTGAACTCGCAATCGAGTCCAACGGCTTTGATCGGAGCGACGTCGAGGAAGTTGTTCTTCACGTCGCCGATCCACTTCTCCACGCGCCATGCACGAAGGGTGACCCACACCTTGAACCGCATGCCTTCCTTCTCGTAGCCGTAAAACTCATCGGACCGAGGCACGAGTGGCTCCATAGGAAATGGTGTACGTGGACGGAGAAAAGAGAGGAGAGATGGCCGGAAAAATGGTGTGGGGAAGAGTCGTACTGTGCAGTGCATTTTATAACGCCGGAGAGGAAGATGAATCGCCGGCGGAGGGCAGAGGAATCGCCGGAGGGCATAGGAATCGCCGGCGCCGCTCGTCTTCCGTGCGCGTCGAAAAAACGCGGCGGTGGCGCGTAACTGAAACCATGCCATTTGTCCCGGTTCGTGACTGGAACCGGGACAAATGGGTGTCGCCTGCGGGTGCTACCTCATTTGTCCCGGTTCCAGCCACAAACCGGGACCAATGAGTGTCGCCTGAACTAGTTGTAGCGTTTTATGCCCCATCTGTCCCGGTTTGCAGTACGACCGGGACAAATGGGGGTTTGGAGTTTGGTCCTTTAGCCTGTTTTCTACTAGTGATACTAGTGCACGACTCGGCTGATGAATAGGTTTCACAAGTCTTGGTCATGGTGATGTCCACCGAGTCGGGTAAACCCACTATGAGACGCAATGAAAAAGTTTTTATTTGTTAGCACCAAATCATATATTTATATATCCTTATACCTGAGGTCATCATTGCCCCTAACTAAGGATCCATCAGTCGTTGCTTCGTAACTGGGAAGTGAGTAGTGACAAAGTTTGATTTTATGTTAGCTGCCAAGCCACATGTGTGGCATGGTTGACCTAGATGTAATTTTCTCTTTGCATGGAGATATATTATCTAAACCCTCTCAAACGATTTGATTCAGTAAGCATATCTATTCGAACTAGTTAAGTGCTAAGCAATGGCTGATTCTTGATGTTGTTAGTCCAATGAATCTATAACACACGATCGAGAAGAAAGTCGAGCTATTTAAGGGATGACAAATATTCTCCTAATTAAAGCCTGACAAGGTATGAGGGGTGGGGGGTGCTTTTCATACTGACTTCGCGTCATTCAGAAGCTGGCATGTTCTGCAAGCGTGCACTTCCAGTTCTCTACTTTGAGGTTGAGTATTCATGAAATTAAGGTGGTGACAAGGATCGGAGTGGTTGTAAACTTACTTCATTTTTCACACAATTAAATATAATGAAACCAGTTTAATGTGATCCGAGCAAACATGTTACAAGGATCGGACACGACTGATAACAGGACAAAGTCTTGCATGGATTGGATTCATATAGTATTAGGGTTAGGATCCAATGCGTCCACACGTGTTGCGCGTGTCTATGAGGCGCTTGGACCTAAGGGGCAGGTCTAAGACTTGGCGGAGTTCCTAAAAGTGCAGGCAAATCGTATCGATAGGAGGAGGCGCCTCTTCTTGTTAGTTTTTGCAACGATGACATTGGATCTTATGGATTATTCGTAACAAGATGGTTATCGAGTGTGTCATTTTGTGACGGGCCTCTGACTCGATCTTCAAACTCTTAGCTTTCCTGCAGGATTAACACCCGCTTTCTAGGCAGCAGGATAGGGAGCGACTGGACGACATGTTTGATCATCTTCTGAGACCGACTCACCTACTTTCTACATCGTCCGACTGTTGAGCTCTACTTCGTGTGGAGCTGTAATCCCTTTGTCGCTTTGGGAATCCTTGTGTTGTGGCCGCATCAGACCTTTTTACTTTTTTTTGATGGAACATTGTTCCTGACCTTTATAAACTATGGGTGGTTGTTTAATTGATAAAATGGGGCGAAAAACTGTTTCGAGAAGCCGTGCAGCTGAATCTAGCGATATGCAATTCAACGTTCTGCTCAGCAGTTAGATTGCAGCCGAGGACAGAGATTAGATGGCTATCGCGACTCTTCCTCCCGCGACTCTTCCTCCAGCGACCGCCGCCACCTCCCTCCTCCCCCTCCCCCTCCCCTCCTCTACACTCACCTCCCGCGTCGCTCCACTTCGAGCGGCTCCGGAGGTCCCTATAAACCTAGGAAAAGGAGGCCAGATCGGATCCTCCGGCCGCTGCCATCGCTGACGCCGGCAGCGGTGGCGGCGACCTGCTCGTCTAGTACGGAGGGCACGGTGGACGCACGGGCAGGAGGCCCCTGTGAGCGGGGCAGAGGCTTCTCGTTCGAGCGCGGGGCAAGGAAGCACGCTGGTCTCCGGGGAGGAGCGGTCTGCTTTGGCGTCTGCTTCCGATCTTGCGGCCGGCGGCAGCGTGCCTCCGAGGCGGAGGTCTTTCATGGCGGCGCGGCGACCACCGGCAGCGGGGGATCCAGGGCTCGGGGTTGGCTTTTTGATCTTCTGATCTATGGCCTCCTTACTCCCCTCTTCGCTGCATGGTATCTTCGGCCGGTTCCAGGAAAGATCGTCCATGTTTCAAGTTGAAGGGAATTTGCCCTAGAGGCACTTAATAAACATAGTTTATTGGTAATATCCCAATTATTAATTATATGTTTTATACCATGTTATAACTGTATTAAGCGGAAACATTAATACATGTGTGGTAGATAAAACAACCAGTCCCTAGTAGCCTCTACTAAGACTAGTTTTGTTGCACGATTTATGATCGAGGTTTTCCGATCATAGGGCATGACGCCGGTCGACAATGGAAGTCATGTCATTGGTTGAACGATGTGATGGACATACCGAATATTTATAGGACATAGTCATTACGCTTTAAAACCGTGAGACCAACTCTTATTGTTATTTCTAGAAGATACTTTGATTGCACCAACCGTCGTATCTTATTTAGTATGACAATAACGGTGATACTTTTGGGTATCGGAAGGAGGTAATTGAGACGAGGGGTCAACAACGGGATTTGTCAGTCCGTATAGCCGGATAGATACTCTAGGGCCCACTCGGTGAGATTATGTCAAATGAGTTTGCAAACATGTGACTAGGTCACCAGCTGACATAATATCATATACGAGTAGAAGATAGCGATGTCGGTAACGAGATCATGCTAGGTATGGAGATATCTGAGTATGATGCTCGGACGCGCTAAGTATCGACATGACAAAGGGTTTAAGACTAGACGTCCAGGTTTGATAGATGAAAGTCATTCGTTATGTCACAGGGATTAATTCATGGGTCCAGGCCTACGAGTTAGTCATTGATCGGAGAGGAGTCTCGATCATGTCTGTTATTATATCGAACCGCTAGGGTAACACACTTAAGGGGTTTCGACAAGACAACCATAAAGGAAAGAGATCACCAGGAACGTCCCGGGAATGGTCCGATGGAGATCGGGCAGCGACGAAATAGTTTTCGGAGCTAGAATAAATTATATATAATATGTTTGATATTAATTAGTGTTATTAATGTTTAAATATTATTTTATATATTTGTTTTCGCATTTATTTAGGCTGATTTCCCTAAATGGGCCTTCTGGTGGAAAGAAGGCCCAGGGGGGGGACCCTCAAAGGAATTTTTTGGGGAGGCTTGGCCGGCCTAGGTGGGCCAAATGGGGCCCACCTAGGGCCGGCGAAATGGCCCTAGCCGCACCAGGCAATGGGGATAGTTGGCTCCCCCCGGGAGCCTATATAAGAAGGGGCACCCCTGGTCTTTTAATTCACCAATTAATTCCCCAATTCTCTCTTGATCTCGTGATTCCCTTTATCGGAGTTGCGCCGAGTTGAGAGGGGGATCTCTTCCACCATAGCCCGCTACCGCTCTGCTGGTGTTCCGGTCCAAGTCTTCCGCTGCTCGTCCTGGACTGGAGCTTCGGAGGTCGTCGTCTCCACCGTATGTGTGTAACGCCCTGCGAGGTGCTGCGCTAGCGGTGGTCGGAGGCCTACTTCGTCCACCCAACCTCGAGGTCATCTTCGTCGTCTTCATCGCGCCGAGTTCTTCGCGACCTAGAGGTCGGCTACGTCGTCTTCGTCGTCAACGCTTGTGCGGGAGCGTAATCCCCGCTATTCGGTCTACGAGGGTATGTATTCCGATCTCCGCCGTACTTCTATATCTGCATAGTGTAGATCTTCGCTAGTTTAATGATATCGTTGCTAGGATATCAGTGGTATCAGAGCCGATCTATCGTAGATATAGTTGTACGCTGTTAGAACCCGTGTTCAGCACGGGGCACCGTTCCTGTTGTTAGCTACCCTCTAGCGTGCACTTGTGATTCCAGCAGCATCGAGTTGATGAAGCGGCCCGGACCAACTTTACGCGTACGCTTACGCGAGACTGGTTCCACTACATACGGCTTGTACCGTATCTGTGACTGGCGGGTGTCTGTCTCTCCCTGTTTAGCTGGCTTTGCATTTTCGATGAAGGGCCCAAAAGGGATGCTTAAACATGCAATTATTGGATCGTTGTTGTGGTCATAAGGTTCGTAGGTATGAAGCGGTTCTATTTACGACAGCCCCAAGACACGTAAAATATGCAAACGATAAACTAGAAGCGTCTAACTTTATTTTGTAGGGGCAATGTGATATGGTCAACGTAGGTTTATTAAATTGTTTATGAACTACGGGCGCCAAGAAGACCATGTCGCAATGGACTATATCACATCGCATTACATTTTATGTTTTGTGTGCATCTTATATTGTGTGATTATATATATTAATATATATTAGTTACGCGGCGGTAGTTATATATAAGATGACCCCTTCATAATACCACTAGTGTTCTTCCTCCATGAGCACCACCAAGAAAGTTCTACGTTATGAGGCAGGCCGTGACGATCGGGTGTCAGACATATCGTCGTTCGCATACAGTGGGTGTAAGTCATGTTACACAAGCGTTGCGTGGAGGTCATTGTGGCGAGCCTAGCATATGCAGATATGGCCTCGGAACACGGAGGCCGAAAGGTCGAGCATGAGTCACAGAGTTGTTGTGATTGACAATTGTCTATCCTTGAAGTTGTGTTGCCGATTCTGACGATGAGGGGTTGTGCAATGGATGGGGGTCGTGTAATCGCTTAAATGACCAGGAGGGATGTTCGTTTGAGTGGGAGTTCGGATAGTTATTTTCTAAAATACTAGAACTCAAAATATAATGAACAAAGTATGTTTTGCAAACCTTTGTAGATATTAACCAATGTAATAGCATCTTTTAAAATTAGGCGCATTCCTACGATTGAGAAACTTAAAAGGTTGGGTCCAAACTTCATAGTTTTATACTTTAGCTTGAGGATACTCCTTGTTTAAACCGTTAGCTCTTTGTGTTACAATATCCGCTAGGAGATAAACCCGGAGATTCCGCTAACAAAAGATAATTTGGATTATTGGATTTTGTGCGGATGATATCATCATAGTACAGTGTATGCTATGATCTCTTCCATAGAGAACCAACAGTGGGTACGAGTTTTTAGATCACGAACATATGATATGGTCGCTAAACTCGGGGTACCTCTATAGTTGGGTTGATGAAGTTTATCAGTACGTTGACTGATTGTCTTCTCAACCAAGATGGAAGAGAATACACACATTGAAGGAGCACATGGCAGTCATACTTGATGACATTGGTCATACTTGATGACATACGTTCATACTTGATGAACATTGAGACGCCTCGCTCAGCTCGATCACTGGATGACAGACGTCGTTGCCAAGTGCAAATCCTCTGTCATAGACTATGTCATGCAAGGGGAATCGTTCACCTGCATGGTTCTTGATTACGTTAGAAGTATCAAGAAGATGAAACAGATCGCGGGAAGTCATCGATGATGATGGTGTATATATGATATACATGTTATGAATGTTTTAGCTAAGCAAGTACTCGCAGTAGTGACTAAGTTTTTGAACTAGTCATGTTTTATGAAAATCAGGTTTACTGCTTGAGTAGCTTGAAAGGATGAGGCAACATTGCGTGTTGATAATGGCAGATAAATTGTTGTGATGACCATAAACACTCTCCCTCTAGATCTACATTTGAATAAATTCTCTATGATTGCCTAATAGTATGATCGTTATAAGTGTGTCTCCTCTAGCGAGACACTTGTTCATATATGTTAGTGACAAATTCGTTGTCCTATATTTATGAAGTAATGATCATATGCCGAATTGAATTTAGATGGTAGAAGCTCCCACGTTCATACTATTAATGCAAAAGGATACAAACTTAATAAATACACCACATATGTGTGGCACTACCGTTTAATTCATGTCAATGTTATAGTCAATGAATTAGCTCCATACCGGATGGATCTACAAGTCCTTAGATTTGATCTTTTGACACTTGCAAAATAACTAAGACACCGTTTTCGGAAAACGGACATATAACTTATTGATAGTCATGCGTATAAATGTATGTGGTTCAATGAAGTAATTGACGGGTGGTGGAGACCTTCATTTCGTGAACTTCACTGAACGTTTTGAGTACAACTTGTTGAGAATCGTGCATATGGGTGTATGTGAATCAATGAAGTACTTTAACGTGTAGTGGAAGTTTTTATTTCATATACTTCATGAATATTCGAGTAGATATATGGATATCCACTCAGTGAATGTTGGTCTCGAAACTTTGATTCGATCAAACAAGTTCAGAATGAAGTAGGAAATAAATTTAACAAGAAAATCAAATTCCTGCGATATAGATCGAGGAAATAAAGATTTGAGTTATAATGTTGGCACATCATTGGAAGACTTGTGAGAAGAGTTCCACAAATTACGTTGCATGGAACACCATAGTGTTATGGTATGTTAGGACGTCATAATCGCACCCTACCGGATAGTGTGTGGTAAATGAATCTCTTACCGAATTATTGTGATCATTAGAGTCATATGGTAGAAACGTAAACATTCACGTTAGATAATAGGGAAACCATTTAAATCCATGGACACAATACCATATGAGTAATTGTGTGGCTTTTAGCCTGGATTGTCGTTTCAGCAATTTAGTGTTTCGATGTGATCAAACCTAAAATGGATTAATCTTTGTAGTGTACCGTACCTAAAGAGTTAGTTGTGTACAGGTCTCACGACATAGGCAAAATCGTTGTTGGGATATACCTTGCGAAAGAAATAGTTTCTTGTCCCAGGGTATAAGTGAGAAAGAAAGTAGAGCAAGACGAAGTTGATGAACTTTCTCTCCAGACATCAGAGTGGCGCAATCGAAAGTGTTTTCGGTGTCATGCTCCACAGCTTGAAAAAGCTGATAATACAAGATCATGATGCTCTGAGCTCATACTAAGAACGTAGGCGTACGAGGTTGTGTTCCATACTGTGTGTTACGACAATCTTGTTATGAAGGTCATATTAATGGAATATGACAGACCTACGAACTACGAAGAAGAGATGGTGGACCTAAGTCCGAGAAATGGCTATGAGTCATATATGATCCGAAATAAAATCCATTTACGATTACCAGGTAACGACTTGGGAGGTCTTCTTGATGGCATCTAGGATGTTAATAGAATATAGAATTTTATGAGAGAGTAGACATTGAGAAGGATCGATTTGTCATGAAACAGTTCCGACAGATTCAAAAGTTGACCACATGAGAGTTTGTCTCAAGTGACGAAACCTAAATCTATTCTGGGTCGTTTAGAAATTACTATAATTTCGAATGAGAAATTGATAGATGGATAAGAAAACCATGTTTCTTAATAGTGTCATTAAGAAAGAGTTGTAATCAGTAGAATAATGGTTTGTAATCCTGAGAACGCTAAACACGTGTGCAAACTTCAGTTGTCCATTCATGGGCTGAAGCAAGCATATCGGAGCTGTAATCTTCACTTTGATTATGTGATCAAAGGATTTTGAAGTGTCCAAAATAGTTGAAGAAACCTACATTTGAAAAGAAGTGAGTGGGAGCAAAGTAGCTTTTCTTGATCTTATATGTGGAAGGCATATTTGAGTGGGAGCTAGGTGTCTTTGTGATTTTGTATGTAACGACATATTGAATGACACAGATCCTCTACTAGAGTGTAAACGATTATTTAAGTGATTAATTTTTTTATGAAATGAAGTTAGGAGTATTAGGCATCCGATTTATAATTGTATAGATCGTAAGGTGCTTAATAACATTAAGTCGGAATATTTCCTAAGTTAAGATTCTGAAGTGTTTCAGAATGGAACAAGCGAAGAAGATTGTTCTTGGTTGTATGACTAGGTAAAATATTAAGTTTATCTTGGCATTTTCAGTAATAGCAAATGATGTTCGACATTATCTATGTATCAGACATAGATGCTATCAGACTGAAGCTCGACTTGGTGTGACCCAAGTTCTTGGTTGAAGAACGGGTTCTAGAGTGATCCTAGTGTGGATCAATGAACAAACGTTAAGTATATTTTTAGTGTCTATGAGAACTGAAGATATGTTTTCTAGTAAAGGGTAGAGTGGAAAGACAACTTGTCGTAAAATGGTTACGATGATACAAGTTGTGACACTGACTCATACGACTAGAAATCTCATATAGGAGATGTCCTTTGTTTTGAAGAAAGACATGGTTAGTTTGCGAAGTCGCATATGAATGCACTGTCGCATGATCTACGTAGGTATAGAAATATATGGCAACTTCAGAAGTAGCAAGTGTGATTGGACTAAGCAATTTTCTGAACGTATGTGATCCCCTTAATAGATCTCTTAGACTTTTACGGCCCATGCTACACGAATGTTCGAGTCTCACTCCATCCACTAGGATATATTTCACCGTCATTGTAAGATACATGATGATGTCAAACTAGGTGACATAGAAGTGTTACAAAGCACATATAGGTCTCAATGTGTGAGATCTATTGACTGTATTCCTCTTCCACGAGACGAGCATGCACCAAGATGCTATGGGTGCTAAGCTTTTACCAAGTTGTAAACTAGATTAAGTGTTACTCTAGTGCAAGTGGGAGACTGAAGGGAATTTGCCCTAGAGGCACTTAATAAACATAGTTTATTGGTAATATCCCAATTGTTCATTATATGTTTTATACCATGCTATAACTGTATTAAGCGGAAACATTCATTCAAGTGTGGTAGATAAAACAACCAGGTCCCTAGTAGCCTCTACTAAGACTAGTTTCGTTTCGCGATTGATGATCGAGGTTTTCCGATCATAGGGCATGACGCCGGTCGGCAATGTAAGTCATGTCGTTGGTTGAACGATGTGATGGACATACCCGGTATTTATAGGACATAGTCATTACGTCTTAAGACCGTGAGACCAACTCTTATTGTTATTCCTGGAACATACTTTGATTGCAACAAACGTCGTATCTTATTTAGTATGAAAATAATGGTGATACTTTTGGGTATCGGAAGGAGATAGTTGAGACGAGGGGTCAACATCGGGATTTGTCAGTCCGTATAGCCGGATAGATACTCTAGGGCCCACTCGGTGAGATTATGTCAAATGAGTTTGCAAACATGTGACTAGGTCACCAGCTGACATAATATCATAGACAAGTAGAAGATAGCGATGCCTGTAACGAGATCATGCTAGGTATGAAGATAGCGGTGCTCGGATGCTTTCTTCCTCCACCCGACCTCAAGGTTATCTTCGTCGTCTTCGTCGCGTCGAGTTCTTCGCGACCTAGAGGTCGGCTACGTCGTCTTCGTCGTCAACGCTTGTGCGGGAGTGTAATCCCCGCTATTCGGTCTACGAGGGTATGTATTCCGATCTCCGCCGTACTTCTGTATCTGCATAGTGTAGATCTTGGCTAGTTTAAGGATATCGTTGCTAGGATTTTTTTGTTTTCTACATGCGATCCCCTTCACAAGTGGCAGATGTAACAGGGTGCAGGCGGGTAGCATGGGGGCTACTAGCTTGGCATGAATAAAGGTGGTGGTCCTAGGGTTCCAAATCGCGAGAAGACGAAGATCTGCTTGACGTCGGTACCTTGATCTGCAAGAGTGTCGAGTTTTGGAAGGCTCCGCTGGTGATCTTTCATGGGCTAATGCCTAGAGATTCCTGGATGGAGGGATTCTGTCGCATCGGAGGGAGCGGTGTGAAGCTCTGCTTCTATGCCATCATGGGCAAATCTATGGTGTAGTCAGATGCGGGGAATGTCATGAAAGCTGAGATTAAAGGACTAGCAAATGGCAATTGGAGGCTCTGCAACGATGAGGAACTTGCTTGGAGTTGCAGGAGGTGGAGCAGCGGCATGTTTGTGGGGGCAACATCATAGGTGAAGTTCAAAGTCCTACCTTTCAGGGTGAAAATCCAAGGCCTGGCCTTAATTGGTTGTGCCTGGCAATACTCTTTCTGAAAACATTGTTTTGAGAGCGGGGACTACTATCTTCAGGGTGAAAACTCAAGGTCTGGTCTTTATTGGTTGTGCCTGGCATTGTTCTTCTTGAAGGCATTGCTTTTGAAGATTTGAGCATCATGTGGTGTCTTGGTGGTGGTTGTGCGGCTGTTGCAAGGCTTGTAACTCTGTAGCGGGACTTTTCTTTTTATTTCCTTTTCTTATTGTCTTTCGGCGGTGTGTATCCGTAATGTCTTTGGCTATTGCGCTATTGTAAAGGTTAGGTATAATTTGTATCATCGCGATGTTAATATATTTTCCTTTATCTAAAAACATGTGGATACCAGTCGAGATGTTACATGTGTGATACTCAAGACGACTGAGTGACATCTGCAAGACCGCAACTAGTTGTTTAAGGAACCGAACTGGTCAGACTGCACTACCCAATGCACTACAATGATTTCCGTGTTTGCGCATCTAGTGATAAACTCGTGATTTAATCCATAAGCATAGATATTGTGAGTCACGCTCACTATTTAAAATATCGGTAGATATTTCAATAAATCGGCCGATTTATTACTTGTTGGTGTATAATTCAGTCGATTTATCAGCCGATATACCAATAAAACAGCTGATTTACCACTTATTTTAGATCGACCAATAAGTTCTCGATAAGCGATATTCCTAACATTGGTCGCGCTAGAGAAAAATGCAAGTATTGCACTTCGTGTGTGCCAACAGTTCGTTCAAATGTTTGACATTCATATCTGCATATGATTTAACTTTATTTATATGGATTTATTAAACTTACATATTTTCTTTGTCTTTTTTGTGAATTCATATTTGTCTCTGTCATCTAGGACTCTGTACCATACACATTCACAAAAAATCTGGTACTATATATGGCCTATTATAACACAAAACTCATTCGATTTTTTCCAGCGTCGCTATCGAAGGAAATAGAGATCGTTTGAAACTGGATGGGACGAATCTTACATCAGTCGGTTAAATCCCAGCATAACGTGTTGCACATTATATAACACGAGTTAGTTGCTGGTGAAAAAAAATACTCAGTTTAAGTTGTCAAATCTTCTATAAGTTTAATTATTAATTATACTATTTATGTTCCATGGCCAACCCCGGAAAAAATTCAGAGAATTTCACAAGAAACCTGACATTCACATCGCAATTACACAACATAATTTATCATTTACAGGAATTTGACACGCAAATTAATAGAATATTCACATCGTAAGTTCCAAATTTACATTGTCGCAAAATAAACATTATATCAAAGCAAGAGCACAAGTAAGATGTACAGTCACTTGATAATGTCATCACTAGGATATATATACCGATCCTATATGCACATGGCCAAAGCCCTCATCAACAACCAAAATAAACTCGTGATTGAAATGATGTCAGCATTTTTGAGAACTCATCGGCAACGGAGACGTGACCAGTTTGCCTTTAAGCCCTCAACGCAAATGAACATACAAATATGCACTGCACATCGCAACACGTTTACATAATTCAGCATTTTTGGATGTAAATTATGTATCAGTAACCATATATTTCACTACAATTACATATATCACGTCATAATAAAATATTTCTGACACATTCCATATTTAAAAGAGCACATAAGCACCTTTCGACCATAACAATTACATTAATAATATCGACAACACCACATATTAGGGATATTAAAACTAGCACAAAATGGAGCAATCTTAGACCATCACCATTTTAGACCGTTAGATCACTATCTCAGTCAATCTAATCCGTTAATTGTCGTGTTCACGCAGTGGGCTCAAAATCCCTAGGAGACGCTACTCAACCCATCAAATTGAGGCTATGGGATTCATTTGGGCCTTACACAGACCCAAGCGACTCTAACCATAATATTAACCGTCGGAGTATGTAGCAGGATGATAACTGACGAGTGCCGCACCAGGATTGTAATCAATGGTTTATTTTAGAGACAGTAAATTAGCTCCCAAAATCTGGCGAGTGAACTCCAATCCACAATGGGACGTTTCGTTCTCCTTGCCGCCTGGCGTCGCCTGAGTCGTGCCATCTGAAGCGGTTGGGACATGCTCGCCTTCCGGTCTTCCGATCCGACGGCATTAAACATGCAGTGGAGAATCCGAAGCAGCGGGCGTGCAGAAGCCAGAAGGTCCTTGCATCCATCAATAAATAGAGCGAGCTAGCTCCAGCCTCCAGGCATCCATTGCTCCAGCCACTTTGCCTATCCAGCGATTTGATCAGTCATGCCCGACTGGTTCTCACTTTCTCCGGACCGCATACGCCGCGTGGGCGACCGCCTCCTCGCAGACAACGAAGCGGACCCATGCGGGCCGTCTGCCACAACTTGCGCTCGGTCGCCGCCAACCCATGCCGAAGCGGAGACGATGCCTGCTTCGGCCTCGGCAATGGGTCATGCTGGACGAGGCATCAAAGGACGACGACACCCGCCTCTTCGTCAACATCTTGACGGTCCGACGGCGTTTGTCGTTGCTACGCGTCCACGTCCAAATCGGCTTCTTGGACTGCCTCCTCGTCCTCGGGGACAGGCCATACTAGCACCACGAGCGCCTCATCTGGGTCCGTGGTGAAGTTCGCCGCGGTGTTTCCTCCTTAAGTCCTTATAATCGGGTGTTGGTCGGTGCCTATGGATTATGGTAGATTGGACCTATGTTGTATTGTGATGTAATGAATTATTAAACTTTGCATATTTAAATATCCATAAAGGAAGAGACTACACTGTGACCCCCGGTGAAGCAAAAATATGGATCCATGATGCCAAGTTCAAGAGTTGCATCATATGTTATGCAATTTTCATCCAACTTTGTATACACAATATATATGTAATTAAATTGCATCTTATTTCATCATATATGAACGTGTATACTTCAGCAACGAGCATCAAGAACTACATTTTTGACATATCTCAATGCTTATGTACTCAAGGTCTGTCGGCATGCCTTCCAATACTTGCTTCGTGTCACCACCTTTGGCAAGCCTAAGCCTTCTCTCCATAGCGATCATTTTTTACCTTTTATTATATAAAACTTTTTGATTCATATCTAATAGATAATTATCTCCAACCATTATATATCCTAATGGATAGGCGTGGCAACGCGCGCCTACATGATCTAGTGCAATGTATGTCGTGCCCGAAGTCACGAATACCGGTAGTCCGAGGACCCCCTTTCAGAGATGCAGAGAGTAGAACACACAAGCAGTTTATTAGCAAGGTTCAGACCGTTGTTAAGCAAAACATCCTACTCCTGATTATCTGTAAGTATGGCGGTGGTATGTATTTCTAGGTTACAATGACATTTTCTCGGGTAACCTGAGATCTACAACCAGAGGAAGAAGAAGGTCGGAGGCAGATAAGATCTGGGCTCCCTATCTGGCGTGTGGCTTAAGATGACTCCCCCTCTCTCAGGCGGCCTTGGTCCTCCTTTTATAGTGCAAGGGTATTATGCGTCAAGGTCGTTTGGTGTCAGTTTTGGTCGCTAGGGCATCTTGATCATCGACCCTTGTGGGGCAAGACTTTGGGGCCAGCATGGATATCGGAGCGGCGGCTCCGGATTAATCACGTATGTCGTGTTACGTTGAGGGTTTTTGGTGTTGGCCTTGGTTTGTTGGGCAACTTGGTCATCAACCCGTGTGGGGTGCGGCCTCGAGGTCGGGCGTTGTAAAAAAATTAGTCATTGTTCTTCATATTTGCTATTACTTTGGCAATACAAAAGTCAAATATTTTGCCAAGTTTCAATAAAAAAATACATATTTGAATGCAATGCGCACAATCTATGACATGACATGTTCAAGGGATTGAAATATAAACCCTATGCATGGAAGAACATTTTTAATGGAGTTGGAATAAACCCCATATTTAAATAATTAGTAAATTTTTCCTCTATTTTAAAAATGATTCAATGTTGCTTAAAGCTGCATGATTTGGATATATTTAAACAAATCTTAATTTTCTGTAAATTTTGATATATTAATCACATGTTTCTGATTTAAAATAAATTAGTTATGATTTTCCAAAGATTTAAAAAACTTTAATTCAATTTTTTTTTAAAATTAGTTAATTATAAATTGGACCCACATGTCAGATTTATATGAATTTCAGAAAACATTTTTGGAAAATATTTAAATACTGACCGATGGCCCCACTTGTCATATAATTAATAATTACAGAAAATGGATAAATCATTTTTAGAAAAGAAAAAGCAGAGATGACGTCAAGTGACCTCATCTAGAGCAAATGCTCCCTGCCGAACACCATTTGCTCGAATTCGAGTGAATTGATCTGATTGCCTTGCGGCAACCGATAGAAGACGTTGGGGCAGACCAAAAGGTGGCGGTGACACTCGAAATAGGTCACCGGAAGGACTAAGACTTGGCGGAGTTCGGGAGCTCTTAAAAGTGCAGGCAAATCGTACCAGTAGGAGGAGGCGCCTCTTCTGGTTAGTGTTTGTACTGATGACCTGTACCTTATGGACTATTCGTAACAAGATGGTTATCGAGCGTGGCGTTTTACGACGGGGCTCTGACTCGGTTTTCAAACTCTTGGCTTTGCTTTGCTGGACGACATGCTTGAAGATCTTCTGAGGGCGGCTCGCCTTCTTTCTACATCATCCGGCCGTTGAGAGCTCTACTTCGTGCGGAGTTGTATCAAGATTGATTCCTTTTTCGTTTTGAGCATCCTTGTGTTGTGGCCGGACCTTTTTACTTTTTGTCTGATGGAACTTTGTTCCTGACCTTTGTAAATTGTGGGTGGTTTTTTTATCTATAAAGCGGGACGAAAATCTGTTTCGAGAGAAGTGTTGCACGATCTAGTGAAATGCCTGTATAAGGTGGAGAGACGCCACGGTCAAGAGATTGCGCTATGGTTACATGAGCATGAGTTAGAAACCCAACCACCAAAGTCATAGGCCGTGCAGCTGAATCTATCGATATGATTCGACGTTCTACTCTAAACGTTGTGGATACTAGTCAAGGCGAAGAGGACCGAGTGACATCCGCAAATAGTTGTTTAAGGGATCAAACTAGTCGGACTGCACTACCCCAATCACTACGGGAGTCACAGCGCAGCCCGACGGCAATTTCAACGCCGACGGAAATATGTCAGGGTCGTCGGCGTCACAACGTGAGACCGACGAAAGGAGAAAGCCGTCGGCGTACTAGTTGTGAGCCCGACAGCCACTGTCGGGCTAACAGTGCCGTCAGCGTTTCTTCAATGAGCCCGATGGACACCGTCGGCGTTAGAGTCCCGTCAGCGTCCATTTAATCCCATTGTGAGCCCGACGGCATTACCGTCGGGCACACTATACTGTTTTCCCGATTTTCTTAAAAAAATAGATTACATTCAAAAAAATATATGAAAAAGTACTAAAAAAAGAAACCCTTTGGCATGCAGTCTGTTGACGTGTACTAGTTTTTAGAAAAATGATAAACTTGAGTTTTAGCAACTTTTCAAAACAAAACTTTACAAAGATATCAATCATATACAAAAAATGCATAAGTTTCAACACATATATGTGACCATTATCATGTCATAGTAGCACATATGTGTGTCATGGTATGGGAAACAATGTCGCCGAAGCGATTTTCAAAATTATTTTTAGAAATATCATTTTCTATTTTTTACGTGCCAAAAATGACTTTTTTTATGAAGCAAGTTTATAAAATATGGTTCAAACCCATTTAATTTTCACAAAGAGTAGTACATATTTTATGGATAATACCTGAATATGAGATTTTCCTTGTTTTCTATCTAAACTCTCCTCTTTAATTGACTTAATGTCAATTTTCCGGAAGTAATTCAAATTTGAACTACAACTGTGTGATTGTTTTCTCTGATTTTTTTACAAAAATAATTTTAAGGTACATAAGTTTTGAAAAATTCAATAGTTTTTAAGGCTACAACATAGAACCTTCAATAGTTTTGAAAATTCGACCACTTTTGATGAATAGCCATGCTCTCCATTTTGACCATTTTTTGAAAGAAATGAAAAAATATGAAAAAGTACTAAAAAAAGAAACCCTTTGGCATGGAGTCCTTTTACGTGTACTAGTTTATAGCAAAAATGATAAACTTGAGTTTTGATAAACTTTTCAAAACAAAACTTTACAAAAATGTCAATCATCTTTAGACATGCATAAGTTTCAAGACAAATGACCAATGTATGACCATTATCATGTCATAGTTTGTGATAAAGTGCTAATATTCAGCACATGTGTGTTTCATGGTATGGGAAACAACATCACCGAAGCGATACTCAAAATGCTTTTTGGAAATATCATTTTCCATTTTTTTTAAGTGTCAAAATGACTTTTTTTGTGAAGCAAGTACATTAAATATGGTCCAAAATGGCACTCATTTAATATTCACAAAGAGTAGTACATATTTGATGGATAATTCTCTTAATATGAGAATTTTCCTTACTTTCTATCTAATTTTGCCTCTTTAATTGACTTTATGTAAATTTTTCGGAAGTAATTCAAATTTGAACTACAACTGTGTGATAGTTTGCTTTGAAATTCTTACAAAAATAATTTTAAGGTATACAAGTAGTGGTTAAAACATAGAACCGTCAATATTTTTGAAAAAATCGGCCACTTTTGATGAATAGACATGCTCTCCATTTTGACCTTTTTTGAAAGAAATGAGAAAATATGAAAAAGTACTAAAAAAAGAAACCCTTTGGCATGAAGTCCTTTTACGTGTACTAGTTTATAGGAAAAATGATAAAATTGAGTTTTGGTAAACTTTTCAAAAAAAAACTTCATAAAAATGTCAATCATCTATAAACATGTATAAGTTTCAACATAAATGATTATTGTATGACCATTATCATGTCATAGTTTGTGATAAAGTGATCATATTCAACACATATGTGTGTCATGGTATGGGAAACAACATCACCGAAGCGATTTTCAAAATTATTTTTTGAAATATCATTTTCCATTTTTTAAGTGCAAAAAATGACTTTTTTTTGTGAAGCAAGTACATAAAATATGGTCCAAAATGACACCCATTTAATTTTCACAAAAAGTAGTACATATTTGATCGATAATACCTAGATATGAGGATTTTACTTGATTTCTATCTAAATTTGCCTCTTTAATTAACTTTATGCTGATTTATGTTGGTTCTTATTTGTTTTAAAAGACATTATTCATTATGAAAATGATGGCATGGATGTCATAATTAGATCCTCTCATTTTTAAGATCGACATAGACATTTTATTTACTAAATTCGTATATACAAATATGAAGATATAAATTATTTCTTATTAAATGGAAAAGACAAAACTAAAATAAAATTATTATCATTATTATTCAAGTATTATTAAACCTAGTAATTTTGTTCGTTCGAATCTTATTTTTTAAATTTTAAAGATTATAAAGTATAATATCTCAAATGAGGATTAATATGATTGCTATCATACTAATAGCAGAAAAGTATGACATCTCAACTGGAATCTTATTTAAATATAACTCAATAGTTTAGCGTGTTTGGCATGGAGCAATCTGAGGATGGGTGACCGTGTGGGAAGTTTGACTATTGGTGAATAGTTTGAGCTAAGATTACGATTAAGTGTGTGATATTAGATTAAATATATGACTAATTTGGAGTTGAAATAATAATAATAAAAATTCAGAAAAAATATTTTTTTTGAAAAAATGAGTTTAAAAAAATATTTCGTAGAGCTATCTATGAGCCCGACGGCAATGCCGTCGGCGTAGCTAGCTATGAACCCGACAGCAATGCCGTCGGCGTAGCTATGAGACCGACGACAATGGGGTGAGGCCGATGGATCACACGCTGATGGCGCTAGCCCGACGGTGGCCGTCAGGCTCGTGTACACCGAGGGTTTCCAGCGTGAGCCCGACGACAAATGCCGTCGGTCTTGGCTGTTAATCCCGTAGTGAATGCGCTACAATGATTTCCACATCTACGCATCTAATGGGAAACTTGTGATTTAATCCATAAGCATAGATATTGCTGAGTCGTGCTAAGGAAAAATGCAAGTATTGCACTTCGTGTGTGCCAACATGTTCATTCGAATGTTTGTCATTCATATTTGCATATGATTCAACTATATTTATATGGATTTATTAAACTTACATATTTTTCTTTGTCTTTTTGTAAATTCATATTTGACTGTCATGTAGGCGGAATCCGTACCATACATATAACCGTCGCTACTGAAGGAAATGGAAATCATTTTGAAACCGTATGGGACGAGTCTAACATCAGTCGGTTAAATCACAGCATAACGTGTTGCATATATTATATAACACGAGTTAGTTTCAGGTGCAAAAATACTTAGTTTAAGTTGTCAAATCTTCTCTATAAGTCCAATTATTAATTATATTATTTATGTTCCATGACCAACCCAGGATAAAAAATCAGAGCAATTTCACAAGCAAAATGACATTCGCATCACAATTACACAACATAATTTATCATTTACAGGAATTTGGCACGCAAATCAATAGAATATTCACATCGTAAGTTCCAACTTTACATTATAACAAAATAAACATTATATCAAAGCAAGAGCACAAGTAATATGTACACACTTGCATTGATAATGTCATCACTAGGATATATATACTGATCCTATATGCACAGGGGTCAAAGCTGTCGGGTTATGACTCCCTCAAAATAGGGGTAGTCACTTTCTGAAGAGTAGTTCGTGAAGGGGATTGAACGCGGAGGTCAAGACCCTCGAGAGGCACGACGACGGTGCTCACAGGACCCGGAGACGAAACACCCATGACAGAGAAAGACACCGGCCCGTACCCAGGTTCATGACCCCGTGAGGAGCTAAGACCGCTACTCCTGATTGGATGTATTGAACTGTGGAGGTTACAGTACAGCTGAGCTTGCCAAGGGCTCTCTTGAGGCAGTTTGTGCCTGGGGAGGGAAGCAATGGTCTTCTTCCTCCTCCAGCCGAAGGTTATTCTACTCAGTCGAGCTAGAGTTTACAAGTGTTTAGAAAGCAATTGGCCGACCTTCTCTACACTGGAGGTCTTGCTCCTTTTATAGGCGCCGCATGCGCCCTTCTTCCGTTTTGCGTACAAAGTGGCTCCCACACGGCAGCGACGTGGAGGAGTAGGAGTCCACCGCAGCGGGATCGTCCATGGACGCGGTCCATCATCGATAAAGAGTGGCGCGGTGGCCGACAAGCGGCCGACCGCGCGATACCGCTCGCAGAGACGGCAGTCTCTGAGGTGGAGTCCGCGATGACGTTCTCCAGCTTGGAGGGTTGCGCCGTCCAGCTGCTTTATCAACAGAGAGGAAGGTCCTGTCTGTCCTGGAGCAGAAGGCGCAACTTTATTGACTCCTTTATCACCAAAACGGCAAAGGGAGTGCCTGCGTCACCCTGTGGGTGCGACAGAGGCCATGTGCGCGCTGCCGTACTTCCTTGGCCGCGACGTTTCCCCACAGGCCTGGGGAGGCCTGGGGAGGGGTTTCTGTTGACTTCCCTCCAGGCGGGCTGCGCCTCGGGAGGGTCTCCTGAAGCGCGGGTCCTCTTCAGGCCCTTGCTTTCTCTTCAGACCCTCGAGGGGATTTGCCTCTCGATGGTCTCTCCAAGCGGTGGCTTGGTCCTTAGTCGTTTCGTCTGATTAGCCCACATGCGAGGCCTGTGGAGAGTGGGCTCTTCATACCCCAGTCTCCACTGGGCCGACAGTAGCCCCCGGGCCCGCGATGGGTGCGAGTGAGCCCATGGGTGCATGCGTAGCGTCGTGGACCCAAAATGCCCGGCCGGCCCGAGCCACGCGGCACTCAGACGATTAACGGTCGCGCACGATCTGGGGCGTGCGTCGTGGGGGGTCCCACCATGCCCCGGTAACTGCTCCTTGAGGGGACATAAAGCCCGAGCGCCGGAGCAGGGAGCCGTTACTGTTTCCAATTCTTCTCGTAGAAGCCTCCGCCATCTCGAGCTCTCCGCCTCCTCTCTCTTCTCCTTTCGCCTCCAGCGACACACCGAACCCCGGCGACGAGTCTCGCCAAGAGCAAGGGCAAGGCTGCCGCGGGGTCCTCTTCCCAGGCGGGGGCCGCCGAGGTCGTGCACGGCGCGGCTCTGCTGGGTGTGCGTGTTAATGATAAGGCGCTCGCCAAGGTCTGCTTCTTGGTTGCGGACCGGACGAACGAGCATGGCGCCACCGCGCTGAAGCCCGCGGCGCACGGGAAACGCCCGTGAGGGTATTTCCCGATTTTCCAGCACTGCCTCGCTGCCGGGCTGGTGCCGCCTTTCTCACCGTTCCTAGAGGCGGTACTGGCGTTCTACCAGGTGCAGTTGCTGCATCTGCACCCCAACTCCATCCTCATCCTCGCCGTCTTTGCATACCTTTGCGAGGCATACCTGGGCTTGGAGCCCACGGTGGGGCTGTTCCGGTGCTTCTACGCGCTACGGAACACGGCGAACAACGAGCACTCTGGGTGCGTCTCATTCCGCATCGTCGACGACATGGGGAGTGTCTACATCCCCATGTCATGGAGTGAAGACAAGGCCGTCACCTCGGTGACGAAGAAAGTGGACGACTTCCGCCAGAAGTGGTTCTTCGTCGGGGTGGAGCATCCCTGCGCCTTCCTTGAGGTCCCCGATGAGCCACCGCTGAAGAATTCCCACTGGGGCAAGGCGACTTTCGACGGCGCGAAGAACACGAGCCTGATGGGTGCCTGAGTTTCCTTCGCGAGGAGGGCCTCACGGGGCAGATCATCGTGGCGGACTTCGTGACGCGCCACATTGCCCCCCTCCAGGCATACTCGATGCCCATGTGGATGTACTCTGGGCCGAACGACAAGATGCAGCTTCATTGTGAGGACAGCGACAAGGACACCGTCGACAACGTTCTGTCCGCGCTCTACATCAACCCAACGGTGCCTGCCGTGGATCAGCTCCCCATCACGCTCTGGCCTCTCCATCAATACAACATGACGGAGCGCATGGCCATCTTGGAGGGGATGCCTCCGTTCACCCCGACAGGCTTGGCAGGGATGGAGGTGCCACTGCCGGCGACGCGAGGAGCGGAGGGAGCGGATTCTCCCTCGGCCTCAGGAGCTGGGCTAGGTGACGAGGAGGCCACGGCAGGGGAGGTGTCTTCTTCGAGGGCCGAACCATTCACTGACGAGGTTTGCGACATCTCGTCAGGCGATGATGATGCCTTCGTGGTGGCTCCCTCACGCCTCGCGGAGGAGGAGGCTGAGGAGGGGGAGGCCTCGGAGGCGGAGGCCACTCCGGGGAGGCGCGTGCCTCGCACCAAGGCTTCCGTGGACCGCTCGGCGGCGAGGCCATCCGACGTCCCCTCCAAAAGAAAAGCGGTGACGCCTCCGGAGGAGTCAGGCGCTAGGAACATGCCCTCCTAGCGCGCGCCAGGCCTGGCGTGGGTCGATACCGGCGTTCCTCCGTCCAGGTGAGTGTTCATGACGCTAGGTCGTTTGATTCTTATTTTCTCTTCGCTTTACCCTCTCTTAAAGATCTTTTCTTGGGTTTTGCCAGTGATCTTGTGCCTGCGAAGCGCCGTAGGCTTCGTAAGGCTGCAAATGTGAAGAGAGCCACGGCTGAGGCCGTGGCTTACGAGGCCACGAGGCCTGTGGAGACGGCCTCCATAGGCCCCACTGAGGAGGTGCCTCAAAGGGTGGCGGCTGCGCCTCGGGCGGAGGCGGCAGAGCCTCAGGCGGAGGAGGACGCGCCTCGCCCAGAGGCCTCTAGGCCGCCCCCCGAGCCATGGGTGGTGGAGGCTGCGGAGGAGAGGATCTCCACTCCACCTCGCGCACCTACTCCCCCTCGCGCGGTCACGCCTCTGCGCGAGCCAACGCCGCCGCGCGTGACGATGCCGCCGCGTGCATTTCCGCCGCGCGCCCCTACGTTTCCCGCGCAGCCTGCGTTGGAGGCGAGTGAGGCGCCAGCGGGCGCGGGCGAGTCCGCAGGGGAAGATTCTTCTTCGTCTCCTCGTTCGGCTGAAGGTGATGAGCGCCCTGCTGACGCGGGCGCCGAAGAGGACGCTGGCGCGGGTGGGGGAGGAGCCCAGCCTAGGCCCCGAGTGCACCCTGGGGCCAGGCTCTCGGGACTCGACGCCGGGGCTGGGCCCTCGACAAGCCAGGAGCTGGTCCTCCGTGGCTGGGATTGGAGCACGGGGCGCCTCGAGGTCGCCTTTGGCCCCGTGAAGGGCTCCCTGGAGGGCCTGGAGGCGCATCTCGCCCTCGGGGACATACAACTCGCCCAGCAGCGGGAGGAGCTCGCGAGGTTGTGGGCGTCCTTCAATGCGGCGGTTGAGGCCCGCCGGCAGGAGGACTTGGCGCTGCAGGCCGCGCGCAAGGAGGCCACCCACTTCGCCAAGGAGGTCTGCCAGGGGGCCATCCGCGATGCCACAGAACTTCTCGCGCCCCTCCAAGAGGAACGT
The DNA here is from genome assembly GCA_026929855.1 of Poa annua. Classification (NCBI taxonomy): domain Eukaryota; kingdom Viridiplantae; phylum Streptophyta; class Magnoliopsida; order Poales; family Poaceae; genus Poa; species Poa annua. Next base: position 90,820,313 of record CM049430.1, read on the forward strand.
GACGCTGCTGCTGAGCTCCTGCCCGCAGCCACGGCCGAGCGCGAGGCAATGGAGGGCTCGCTGGCGCAGAAGCGCCGCAAGCTGGGCCAACTGGAAACCCAGCTGCTCTCCGCTCACCAGGCTGCGCAGGCAACCCTGGAGGAGGACGGCAAGGGCCTCGCCGAGCGTGAACGGCAGCTAGCCCTCAAGGAGAAGGAACTACGACAGCGCGACGAGCAGCAGCTTCAGGTGGAGAAGGACCTAGCCACCCAGCACGGGGAGCTTGAGGCGCGTGAAAGAGACCTGGCTCAGGTGCTCCAGCGGTACGACGAGAACGTCCCTGCCCAGAAGCGTGCTTATGAACGCTTCGAGCGGCGGTTCGCCGAGAAGAAGAAAGAGGCGGAGGACGCCCTTGCGGAGCGCGAGAAGCAGTTCCGACTGACCAAGACTCAGAAGTACCGTGACTTGTCCCATAAGAAGGAGGACCGCTTCAAGGCCAGGCATGCTGTAGATGCTCAGCGGATCGCTGGGCTTGAGAAGGCCAACTCCCAGCCGGAGGCCCGCCTCAAGCGCGCCAAGGATGTTCGTCGCCGAGTGGAGGAGGCCCGCAACGAGGCAGTTCATGACCTCAACTCCTTGGCCAAGGATGTGGAGGAGCAGGTGGCTCCCGCGATGGAGCGGGCGACGGAGGCGACCGACTCTGCCCAGGCGACTAGCGCGCTTACGAAGCAGCGTGAGCGCATGTTCGAGGCGCTGGTCGCCCGGGGCAACGAGTTCGCTGCGCAGTTCGGCGCGGACGTGCCGCACACTGAGGTCCGAGGCCGTGGCGATGCTGCCATGTACCTGGTCTACTTCAAGCAGCTCTTCACGGCGCTCGAGGGCCCTGTCGCCGATCTTCGCGAGGTGATAGAGGACGAGAGTCGGCAGCTCCTGGGGGTGGTCTTCGACCGCATCTTCACCAACCTCACGATCCTCACGCCAGGCTTCGATTTCTCCACCGTGACGGAGGCCGCCCAAGGCGAGGACGCGCACCGGGTCTCCAACTCCCTCCGCGAGCAAGTCGATGCCTTCTCCAACCGCTTCAAGCGTGCGGAGGCTGCGGCGGAGGACAGCGAGGAGGAGGCCGCCTCTACCGAGACCGAGGAGGGCGCAGTGGAGGAGGTCCAAGATGATGACGCCTCCGCTTGAGCTACACGCCATTGCGCCTGTGTGCGCTTGTATCTGAAGCAATCTTATGCTTAGACATTTGCGACCTTTTGGCCTGAAATATTTTCTTATTTGCAATTTGCTTTTAGCTTGCTTGCCCCTCGAGAGGTCTCTTTGGACTCATCTTCATGTCTATTTGTTCTCTGCGTCGGTAGGACCCATCTCTTCGTGCCATGACTCCGCCACTTCGGTATGCTGGAGCAATCACTCCACAAGGCCGGGGGGAGTTTAGGCCTAGGAGAGGTAAGAGCCCTGAGTCGCGATGCTCAAGTGCCCCCCTTAGACGTACGAGTAGTCCATGAAGCGTAAGGGAAAGCGAAGTCGCTTGAGGGGCAAACGTGCGCTAGAGGGGAAAACACTTAAGGCGAGGATGCGAGACTTAGCTTCTCGAGGTTTTCGCCCCGTAGAGGCTTTTTTTGCCTGGAGAGGAGGTCCTCTTGAGGGATCGTTCCCGGACGTCTCCTCAGGCTTGCGGGAGCATTTCTTCCATGTAGAGGTTAGAGAGGCGAACCCAAACGCTGGAGCACGGTACAGGGGACTCGTGCACGCTTATAGGTCCCCTCAGGCGTTCCTCGCGAGGAGAGTAAGTACCAAGGTCCTCTGTAGAGATGGCGTGTTTGTGGGATCTTGCCCTCCAGCCAGATCTTGGATCCTTGGGTTTTGTAGTGCTGCTGGTGTATCGTTTGAGGCACTGGCACTGTACTCAGCCCCCGCTCGTGAGGTACGCATGTGGAGAGATATAAGCGCACATTTCAACGAAGTAATGCGTAAATAAAACTCACCACCAAATATTACACAGCGGCGCCGTAGCGCTAAGTTCACTTGGGAACGAAATTGTCTCATTATGCTTGGAGTTGCCAAGTTAATGTTTTGACCATGTCGAGGCATGGGGACCACCCATTAGTGGCAGAGACTCTCAACAGCCTGAGGTGGCTCGTTACATGGACAACTCGGAGGGTTGACCCTCGAGAGAAGCCTTTGAAACTTGGAGGTTTAAGCCGTGAGCTTTTAACCTCTGGAGACAAAAAATGCTTGGAGGTTGAGCCGTAAGCTGCCTCTTTCGCCAGATGTCTTGACGTGACAATGATCACGGGCGTGACGATGATCACGGGTAGAACTTGCGTAGGTGCATGATGTTCCATGGATTCTTGACGGGGATGCCGTCTTGAGTTTCGAGTCGAGCCGTGCCAGGCCTGGCGATGTGGGTGACCCTGTAGGGACCTTCCCACATCGGGGACAGCTTGTGGAGGCCTTCCCTGGAGAGGGTTCGCCTGAGGACGAGATCGCCTGCCTCCAGGGTACGCGAGCGCACGTTGCGGCTGTGGTAGCGTCTCAGGTCCTACTGGTATTTGGCCGCCCGGAGGGCGGCGCGGCGTCGTAGTCCCTCGAGAAGCAGCAGGTCGTCATTGTGGAGGTCCTCCAGCTGGTCCTCGTTAAAGGCAAGGACCCGTAGGGATCCATGCTTTATCTCTGTGGGGAGGACTGCTTCGGCTCCATAGACGAGGGCGAACGGTGTTTCCCCCGTAGGCTTGGGTGGCGTTGTGCGGATGGACCGGAGCACCGAAGGGAGCTCGCTGATCGAGCCCTTGCCGTGGCCTTTGAGGATGTCGAAGGTCCTGCTCTTGAGGCCCTTAAGGACTTCTGCGTTTCCTCGCTTAGCCTGTCCGTTGCTCTGCGGATGAGCGACTGAGGCGAAGCAGAGCTTGATGCCCATTCTTTCGCAGTAAGCTCTGAAGATGCCACTGGTGAATTGTGAGCCATTGTCGGTGATGATGCGGTTAGGCACTCCGAAGCGGCAGAACAGGCCTCTGATGAATTTTACCGCCGCGCCTGCTGTGATTGTGCACGTCGCCTCCACTTCGGGCCACTTAGTGAACTTGTCGTTGGCCACGAAGAGGTAGCGATATCCCCCTTGCGTTGTTGAGAAATGCCCCAGTATGTCCAGCCCCCAGACTGCGAACGGCCAGGAGAGCGGGATGGTCTGCAGCTCCAGCGCAGGTTGGTGGATTTGCTTGGCGTGGAATTGGCAGGCTTCACATGCTTGGACGATGTCAACTGCATCCTGAAGTGCTTGAGGCCAGTAGAAGCCGTTCCTGAATACTTTGCCTGCGAGGGTGCGGGCGCATGAATGGTGGCAGCATTCCCCGCTGTGGATGTCCTTGATCAGCATTTTGCCTTCTTCAGGAGGAACGCATTTGAGCGCGATGCCGTTTGGGCGCTTGCGGTAGAGATTTCCTTCGAGGATGTGGTAAGATTTTGCCTGGCGGGCAATTCGCTCCGCTTCAACATCTTACTCGGGAAGGATCCCTTTGTCGAGGTAGCCTTTGATCTCGTCAATCCATCCTGCTTCTTGATGCACCACTGTGAGCAACAGACGCTCCCCTGTAGGGGGCCCACAATCTGGAGACCCGTTTGTAGGTGGTGGCGGGAGCGCTTCGTCTGTGCTCGCGGGCATGGCCTCTTGAGGCTGCTTTATGGATGACTTGACGAGTCTTTCTTCAAAGACGCCTGGCAGCTGAGCTTGCCTCTTTGATGCACGCTTGGCGATGTCATCAGCCTCTTGGTTCTCCTTTCTTGGGATGTGCATGAGCTCCATTCCCCTGAAGTGCTTCTCAAGCCTACGGACTCTTCAAGGTATGCGGCCATGTGGTCTTCCTTAGGCTTATAGCTTTTGTTGGAGAAGTTGACGAGCAGCTGGGAGTCGCCCTTGATGAGTAGGTGCTTGATGCCTAGGGCGATTGCGGCGCGTAGGCCCGCAAGCAGGCCTTCGTACTCAGCGATATTGTTGGAGATCTTGTCGATTCCGAAGCACAGCTGGACCACGTAATATAGCTTGTCGTCTTTTGGTGAGATCAAGACCACGCCAGCCCCACCGTGGCGGCAAGCGAAAGCTCCATCGAACTTCATGGTCCAGTGGCTGGTCATTTTATCTCCATAGGGCTCTTGTTCTTCTCCCAAAGGCTCTTCAAGAGTTGGGTTAGTCCATTCGGCAACAAAGTCTGCCAGCGCTCTTCCTTTGATTACCCTTGTGGTATCGAAGCGCAAATTGAATGGTTGTAGCTCTATATTCCATCCCGCGACACGATCTGTGGCGTTAGGGTTGCGCAGGATCTGCTCCAGGGGAAAAGAGGTAACCACCGTGATGGGGTGCCCCTGGAAGTAGTGTCGCAAGTTTCTTGAGGCGATGAGGAGTGCGATTAGGAGCTTCTGCTGCATTGTATACCGCTCGCGAGCATCGCGCAATACTGTGCCGACGAAGTAGACTGGATGCTCGACAAGGGTGGTCGGTGTAGCCTTGGTGTCTTCTGCCTGAAGGGGCTCCGCTTGTCGGCCCAGTGGGAACTGGGTTATCAAGAGCTCATTCCCCCCAGGCCTCGCTCGCGGGCCAGGCGGACGAAACGACTAAGGACTGGGCATCACCGCCTGACGGGACCCTCAAGAGGCGATTCCCCTCGAGGGCCTGAAGAGGGAGCGAGGGCCTCAAAGGACCCCTCGCCTCAGGGGATCCTCCCCGTCAAGGAACCAACCCGCCTGAGGGAAGTCCGGCAGGAATCTCCCCTCAGGTCTGGAGGGAAACGTCGTCGCCAAGGAATCCCGACAGAGCGCACGTGACCTCTGCCACGCCCGTACAGAGGCGCTCACACCCCCGTAGCTGTCCCTGGCGATAAAGCGGTCAACAAAGCTGCGCCACCTGCTGCAGAGCTGTGAGGACCTTCTTCTCTGACGATAAAGTAGGTGGACGGCGCAACCCTCCAACGGAGATCGTCATCGTGGGCTCCACCTCAGAGACTGCCCGCTCTGCGAGCGGTACAAGCGCGGTCGGCCGCCTGTCGGCCACGGCGCCACCTTTATCAACAATGGACCGAGTCCATGGACAAATAGAGCGTGGTGGACTCGTGCTCCGCCCCGCCACTGGCAAGTGGGAGCCACCTTGAAGGCCAAGCCGAAGAAGAAGCCCCGAGGCACCTATAAAAGAGAGAAGACCTCCATCGTAGCAAGGGTCGGCCCTTTGCGTGCAAAACACCCTTGTAAACCCTAAGGGTTTAGGGTTTAGGGTTTAGGGTTTAGGGTTTAGGGTTTAGGCAGCTCTGGTTAGGTTAGCCTCTGGCTGGAGGAGGAAGAAGATCATCGCTTCCCTCCCAGGCAAGAACTGCCTCAAGGGGGCTTCCGGCAAGCTCAATTGTACTGTAACCTCCCACATATAATACAGACAGGCAGGAGTAGCGGTCTTACCTCCTCACGAGGGACGTGAACCTGGGTAAAGGACAGTGTTTTCCTTGGTCGGGTGTGCGTCTTCTTCGGGTCCGGCGAGCAACATCGCGGAGCCACTTGAGGGTTTAGACCTCCACGTTCAATCCCCTCTCGAACTACACTTCAGGAAGTGACTACCCCCGATTCCCGGGAGTCATAACCCGACACCGCTGGGCCCTCATGGGGGTTGGCCTCTGGAGGCTTGTCAGGGCCCTCGAGGGGGTTGGCCTCTGGAGGCTCTTCAGGCTTCCTGGCGGGATCATCCTGTAGCGGTTGACTTGGGGCAGGCCCCGCTTGTGGCTTTGGGCCTGGCGGTGGTTTTGCGAGGCCTGTTCCTTTGTCGAGCTCTTCATCAGGGGGTTTTGGCTTTGGAGTGGTTGCACTCTTCTTGTGGAGTACTGGCTCTTCCCTTTCTTCCACAAGGACGACACTGGCGGTCTGTGGAGTGGCTTATAGATACAGCTTCAAGTGTTCGCCTGTCCTTGGGGCGACCATTACTGGTGGGCTGGCTAGGTACTTCTTCAAGTCCTCAAACGCTTTTCCAGCTTCAGGTGTCCACTTGAAGGTGCCTGTTCTTTTCATGATCTTGAAGAATGGCCGCGCTCTTTCGCCGAACTTGGAGATGAATCTACCCAAGTTGGCCATGCAGCCTGCCAGGCGTTGCATGTCCTTGAGCCGGCGTGGAGGTTGCATGTCCTCTATGGCCTTGATTTTGTCAAGGTTTACCTCTATGCTCCGGTGGGACACGAGGAAACCAAGCAATTTGCCTGAAGGCACTCCGAAGACGCACTTGGCGGGGTTGAGCTTGATGTTCACCTTGAGCAAGCTGGCGAAAGTCTCTTCAAGGTCCCTGAGGAGAGTGTTTCCCTCTCGAGATTTTACGACAATGTCATCGACATAAGCCTCGGCATTTCTGCCCATTTGCTCGCAAAGCGCTATACTCATTAGCCTCTGGAAAGTGGCTACGGCGTTTTTTAGGCCGAAGGGCATGCAGACATAGCAATACACACCGCAAGGGGTGAGGAAAGCCGTCTTCTCCTCATCTTCCTTAGCCATTTTTATCTGATGATAACCAGAGAATGCATCGAGGAAGCAGAGGAGGTCGTAGCCTGCCGTGGAGTCCACATTCTGGTTGATTCTTGGCATGGGATAAGGGTCCTTGGGACAGGCCTTGTTCACATCAGTGTAGTCGATGTAGAGGCAGCCTCCTCCGGCGGGTTTTGGGACGACCACGCCATTGGAGAGCCCAGTGGGGTGCGCGACTTCGCGGACTACCTTTGCCTCTTTTAGCTTCTCGACCTCTTTGACGATGAATGCTTGCTTCTCGGGGGCTTGCTTTCTTGCTTTTTTCTTGACGGGGCGCGCGTTTGGTCAAACGGCTAAGTGGTGCTCGATCACCTCCCTCGGTACATCGGACATATCTGACGGTGTCCATGCGAAGATGTCAGAGTTTGCCCAGAGGAAGGCGACGAGCGCGCTTTCTTATTTGGGAGGTAGCGCGGCGCCAATGGTGACGCTAGCCACCGATCCCTCAGCCCCCGAGTTGCTGGAGCTTAGAGAGACTTTCTTTGTAGAGGCTAGTTCCTGGGAGAACAGCTGCTTCTTCTTCTTGGGTCTCTCGAGAGGCTCCATGTCCTCGTCTGCGGGGAACGCCATGGCGGCTGCCTTGTAGGCCGTCTCGATAGCGCGCGTGGCATCCAGGACATGTCCACATATGGTTATTTTTCCAGCGCTGCCGGGGATCTTGACCATGTTGTAGGCATGATGCGTGACGCCCATGAATTTTGCGAGCGCGGGGTAGCCGAGGATGCCGTTCTACGGCAGGCCAATGTGCGCAACATCGAAGTTGATGTGCTCGGTGCGGTAATTTTCCTCGCTTCCGAAGGTGACGGCGAGCCTGACCTGCCCCAGAGGCTCGATCGAGCCGCTGGTGACTCCTGTGAAGGGCCTAGAGGGCATGAGCCGCTCGTAGGGCACTTGAAGCGCTTCGAACGTCTCTGTGGAGATGACATTCATGCCTGCTCCACCATAAATGAGTGTCTTGGAGACAGCGACGTTATCGATGTGGTGCTGCAGACCAGCGGGAGGGTTCCAACAGTCTTGGTGGACTTGGGGTGGTCCTGAGCGTCAAAGGCGATGGTGTACTGCGACCACTTGAGGGGCCTGGAGGTCTCGGGGCTGGGGAGGGCGGCGTTGAGTTCGCGGGCGAACTGCTTGAACTGATTGTTCGACTTTGCCGCCTGCGCCCCACCGAGGATGCAGGCAATGGCGCCTCTTGGAGCTTGATAGCCACGATCTTCCTCGTCAGGGAGGTTGCCATTCTTCTCCGCAGCATTGGCCTGGTTGCTAGATGGCTTCTGGTATCCGCTCTTGCGCCCACTTCCTTGGTAGCCACGGCCTCGACCGCGGCTGCCACTGCCTTCTGCTTGCTCGCGCTCTTTGCTCAACCTCCTGAGGTCGAAGCAAGTCTCGGTAGAGTGACCGCGCCTGTTGTGGTAGATGCAGAATGGGTGGTGGTCGTGTTTCCTCTCCCCAGGCTCGGGAGAATCCCTGCGGGTCCCCTTCGCGTCAGGCTCTGCCGCGAGGACCGTGGTGGTCTTGCGCTTGGGCTCCTCCTTCTTCTTCTGGCTCCTGGACCTCTCAGCGTGCTCGTCCCATCTCGAGGACATTTTGACGAAGAGGATTCCCTCTTCAGCCTTGGCGCACTTGTCCGCCAGGTCTCACAGCTTCACCATAGAGGTGAGCTTGTCGTGGATACCCAGCTTCTCGATCATCCTGCTGTTTGTGACACCCTCGCGGAAAGCGGCGATGACTTGGGTGTCAGGGATGTTCGGAATCTTGTTGCGCACTTGGCTGAAGCGCTGGATGTACTTGCGGAGAGTCTCATCCTTCTTCTGCACCACAGCGCGCAGGTCGTTGTGGGTGAGAGCGCGCTCGTACGTCCCCTTGAAGTTGGAGACGAACTGCTTGCAGAGCTCCTCCCAAGAGTTCACAGAGTCCTTGGGGAGGTTCAGGAGCCACGACAGCGCAGAGTCGCGAAGCGCGTGGGAGAACCAGTTGGCCATGGCCTTGTCGTCCCCGCCTGCCGCTTGGATGGAGGTGGTGTAGAGCTGCAGGAACTCGATGGGGTTGCTGGAGCCGTCGTAGCCCTTGGGGAGAGCCGGCCTGAACTTCGGGGGCCAGACCACGCGACGCAGAGAGCGGTGAATGCCATGCAGCCGGTGGCGTACGTGGCGACTCCGTGCTGCAGCGCGCTGCGGTTCTGCTGGCCGCCTGGCCGATTTCTTCCACGAGCCTGTTCTGGCGGTTGCGCTGGAGCTCCATCCCCACGCGAGCGTCGGGCGCGGTGCGCTGCACGATCAAGCAATCGTGCGGTGAGGACGCGTGCGAGGCAGCCCTCTGCGTCGCGGCCGGTGCAGGTCCTGGCGGAGGCGGAGGCGCGTTTGGCGCGGCCGTGCCCGGGAGGGAGGTGTGCGCGATGGACTGCGACGGAGCGGGGCGCGTCGTGGCGATGCCGACGAGGTGGTTAAGGCGCTCCAGCCACTGCTCGTGGGCCTCAGCGGTAGGCTGGTAGCGGAGAAGTTCCTGCGCCATGAGCAGTGCGGTGTGCGGTGCGGGGTCCGTCCTGCCAGGACCGGAGCCGCTCGGGCGCCGCGTCGGGTGTGACGACTGCGTGTCCTCCTGGTGCACGGAGTTGTGCTCGGGCTCTTCCGCATGAGGGTCGAGTTGGTGCGCTCTTCACGACGGTGTCGCCCCCGTCGTGCGCGAGTGGCCGTGGCGCCTGGCATGGCGCGCGCTCCTTCAGGCACGCGTCGGTTGACGCGGGTGGCGTGGGTAGCGCGGGTGTTCGCCATGGCACGGAGGCGGCTCGAAGGTCGTTGACGCGCCTCAATCCCCTACCTGGCGCGCCAAATGTCGGGTTATGACTCCCTCGGAACAGGGGTAGTCACTTCCTGAAGAGTAGTTCGTGAAGGGGATTGAACGCGGAGGTCAAGACCCTCGAGAGGCACGGCGACGGTGCTCGCCGGACCCGGAGACGAAACACCCACAACAGAGAAAGACACCGGCCCGTACCCAGGTTCACGGCCCTCGTGAGGAGGTAAGACCGCTACTCCTGCTTGTCTGTATTGAACTGTGTAGGTTACAGTACAGTTGAGCTTGTTGAGGGCTCTCTTGAGGCAGTTCGTGCCTGGGAGGGAAGCAATGGTCTTCTTCCTCCTCCAGCCGAAGGGTATTCTACTCAGTCGAGCTAGGGTTTACAAGTGTTTATCAAGCAATTGGCCGACCTTCTCTACGGTGGAGGTCTTGCTCCTTTTATAGGCGCCGCAGGCGCCCTTCTTCCGCTTGGTGTCCAAAGTGGCTCCCACACGACAGCGGCGTGGAGGAGTAGGAGTCCACCGCTGCGGAATCATGAATGAAAAATCGATGGTGAATGGGGGTGAAACGATGAGTTATACACACCGTTGTTAGATGCCACCTATTACTGATGAAAGATGATGTGGGTATTTATCCGTGAACTTTATATATTTGCTTATATCTCACTTGTATGCAGAGAACAAGGCAGATTATGTAAGAAAATGCATGTGTGTATTTTGTAGATAGTTGAATATATACAGAAAAAAGATCTATGTTTGACTAGACTCCATTGCAATTATCAGAGTGTAGAAAAGTCACGACCCTGAGGGTGCAATAATAAAATATCATGTGGTGTTGAAGCTTGTGGCAAACATGTAAATTACATGTTAGAAGAAGGGCATTCTAGCTATTAGATGTATAATTGTTGGTTGGATTCATGCATGTTATTTTTTTTAATACAATCTGGATCGAATGCACATATTGATATTGTATGTAAACATATTGGTATTGCATGTAAACAGTTAAAGATCTCAGTTTGCTCTATATTTTGGTGAATTTATATAGTATTTATGTGTGGAACGTTCTTTTGTTTTTATGTAGTATCGATTGTATTCGATGCAATTTATATAAATATGCCAAGACATAATTATGCCAACTATCATTGTTTTTTTCGATAATTTATGTCAAAAATCTACCCGATCAATGACCTTCGTTTTAGAACCTTGATGGTTAATAAAACCTTGGCTAATCTATCTCTTCGAATTTGCAATTTATCATATCATACAATGTCTACAGATTGTCAGAATGCTTATCAAATTTTTGATCAAATCATTATAGAATCATGTACAAAATTTTACTTTGATGACATTTCATAATTATCGTTGTATCCTGATTCTCTAATTGAGTGTAAACTTTTTAAAGTGGTGTCGGGCTCTTTCCGTTAAATGGTGTATTCCTAACTTTACTACAACTAAATAGTTGCTTTCCTTCTCTACTTCTCTATGTAGTGATCCAATGGTAATATTTTTTTGATCATTAGTATTATTTTATATATGTGTTTAGCTAAAATAATTGTTTATTCGTCTATTTTATTCGTATTAGGACAAATGCGGCAACGCGCATCTTTTTCTTCTAGTATATACTGATCCTAGCTATATGCACAGGGGTCAAAGCCCTCATCAACCACCAAAATAAACTCGTCATTGGAATGATGTCTGCATTGTTGAGAACTCATCAGCAACAGAGACATGACCCGTTTCCCTTAAAGCCCTCAGCGCAAATGAACATACAAATATGAACTGAACCACGTCAGAAGCATGCAATGGTGGAACACCAATAGGCATGTAATCACATCGGCAACACGTTTATAGAATTCATCATTTTGGATGTATATGAATTATGCATCAGTAACCATATATATTTCATTCAGATCAGAATTACATATTTCACATCATAATAAACTATTTCCGAACGCATTCCATATATATTTAAAAGAGCACATAAGCACCTTCAACCATAACAATTACATTCATAATATCGACAACACCACATATGCAATGTATGCCGTGCCCGAAGTCACAAACACCGGGAGTCGAAGGACCCCCTTTTAGAGATGCAGAAAGTAGAACACACACAATTTACCAAGGTTCAGGCCGCTGTTAAGCGTAAAATCCTACTCCTGATTGTCTATATACATGGTGGTGGTAAGCGCTTCTAGGTTACAATGAAGTTTATTTTCCCGGAAAACCTAAGATCTTCAACCAGAGGAAGAAGAAGGCCGGAGGCAGATAAGATCTGGGCTCCCTATATGACTTGTGGCTGAAGATGATCTCCCTCTCTCGGGCGGCCTTGGTCCTCCTTTTATAGTGCAAGGGTGTGATGCATCGAGGTCGTTTGTGTGTCGGTTTTGGTTGCTTAGGCATCTTGATCATCGACCCTTGTGGGTCACGACTTTGGGCCGGCGTGGATGTTGAGGCTGCTGCTCCGGATTTTTCAGGTCCGTCGTGTTACGTTGAGGGTTATTGGTGCTGGCCATAGTTGTTTGGGCAACTTGGTCATCGACCCATGTGGGGCTAGGGCGCGGCCTCGGGGCCCGGCTTTGTAATTTTCTTAGTCCTTATTCTTCATGTTTGCTTCTACTTTATCAATAAAAGTCAAATGTACCTGGTTTCAAGAAAAAAAATACATTTTTGATTTGCACATAAACTGTAGAACAATCTCTAACATTGATTTGAGGATTTTTTTCTTTTAACATAACTAGCAAGGCGGCCCTCGCAAATGCGAGGGCATCATCTTAAAATTATTGAATATATTCATGTATTAATTTATTGTTTATAGATTATGGAAAATAAGAGTATCCTTAGATGGTCAGATGGTAGAGTATGTGTTTTGATATTTCTAAAAGCATACATGTATAATGTTTCAATTAATGGAGAGTATGTGTTTTGATATTTCTACAAAATTTGTGTCATACTATATATATAGTCTATAAGTTGGTTTACTTCGGTTATTTTAATATATTTTTACTCTCCTCATGCCATCCATCATTCTATTGTACTCTCCTATTGATATAGGGTTTTCTATTTTTTTCATGTAACATACTAATTTTAATAGGATATCTAGATGGAACATAGTTTCAACATTTTAGTCCGTCACCAAGTTATTATAAGTAATCTCACAAATAATGTGTTCAATTGGATCACAAGTCTAAGCACATGATCGGGCTCTTTGACACATCCCCATAATTCCAATGATTTTGTTCAACTATTTGATTAACATGATTTAACTCTCTTTCTGCTAAACCCACTCTTTAACCCAATAAATGTACTACGCTCACTTGTGCGTGTCTCATGAAACATCGCTGTTGTTTTGGCATCTTCAATAGTCATAATGTTTTTACAACTTTGGCAATTTCAGTGATGTCTCCTATTAAAAGTTGAGAATAAGTAACAAAATAAAGCTCCTCACAAAATAAAAACTCATCGAGGCGCATAAAAATTTAATTGATCACACCATAGAAAAACCATATGAGATCAAATTAAACCCACGAAAACTTATCATTGTGAAGATATTAAATTATAATATTCACTTTAGACACTTAAGGAAGATCGATAGTCGGTATAAGTATGATGGTATATTGATCATGGTTATATAACTACGAAAATCTATTGACATGTGATTTTTGTTGTATATGTTGGTTTTTATGAGAGGCGTACTAATCGACCTCCTAAATATAGTTTACACATGTTTGGTTACTTTGCTCTTCTGAACATGTCATTTGGTTGGCACCAGCATAATCGGAGCCGAACTTGTGTAGTTCGGCGTAAAAAATATTCAACCAAGCTAGGCAATGCCTTTAACACCGAACCCATCAGACATCAAAATGCAATTTTTTCATGTTGCCGAACTACATAAATTCAGTTCTATTCATATTGGGCCGAGCTCTCGGTAAGATTTGGAAATAGTTTCCGGGAGCGGTCAGATGTGTTATTAGTTCATGAAAACGGTCAGATTTAACAAAAAATATAACAGTGAAATCTAAAAACTCAACCTTAATACTAAGATATATACTACCTCTTTTCAAAAATACTTAATATAGGGTTGTCTGAATATAGATTTATATATAAACAATTTGATGCGTGGATATATTTGTATTTAGACAAATATGTCTCAAATATTTACACAAATATGCCAACGTACTCTTCTCTTAGGATGTTCAAGATGAGTACAGCGTGCACTTTTTTACGGGCGCTTGTTGGAGAAGTGACACGCCCTCATACTACTACTGTACGATCAATTTTTTTTGTGTGCACGAATTGTACGATCAACTCAGAGTCTCGATCGATCGCTTCGCCGGCCGCCGCTGTCATAATTTATTATAATATTAGTATAGCTAGCTGTTAGTACTTTTTTTCCCGATCGAACGCTTTTGGCTGGCCGCCGCAGCCCGTAATCATAGTTTGTTATGATTTAGTATGTTGGACGGTAAACTATCTACAAAATGGACCGTGTCAAGTAAATAACAGGTTTGCGTAACTGTTAATCTATGATTAAATGTGAGACGTAAATTTTAGATCTAACCATCTAAATAATTTGGATGATGTGGCTTAACGTGGTGGCTCGAAAACTAACTCATTTTGCTTTTAGTATATAATAGATTCGAGGAATCAAGCTATTTATGTAAGAGAGATCGACCTAGCTAACTTCTTTGGGAAAGTAATGTAACTGCGATAAATGGTTATTCGTTCATTATTTCTTGAGTTCCTTACTGCTGTTATCTGAACTTTTCAAACACGCTAGACATGATATCTCGCAGCTGCGATTTTCTATTTCCACATTTTTTTCTTTTTGACAGAACCGTCCCAATTTGTATTTGCTCTTTTCAGTCACGGTACTTCCAAAGTTCCAAGTTCCAAGTTCCAACCAGTCCACATGGAAGTTACATGGAGACATGGAGTACGCACGACGACCGGTTCCTTGCGGTGGTGCGGCTGATAAGCACTGCGCTTCGCAGAGCACACTGTCCATTAGAACCAGAAATCCTTGCACCGCCCCGAGCGTCCAAAGCCAGGAAGCACAGACCTCATCAGGAGTCCAGAAAAGATGTCGCGGTGCCGCTCTTCCAACTCCAGTTGTTTCCCGCGGTGCTGCTCTTCTTCTTCTTCTTCTTCTGGTTCTTACGATCAGCGCCGCGCCGTGGCCTTCCTGCCCGCGGCCGTCGCTTCGACGGGAAGCTCGGGAGCTCGTGAGTATAATATCTACAGTTCTACACTAAGTGTTCTAATATTTTTTTTTAGATAAAGACTAAGTGTTCTAATATGGCGACGAACGTGTTATCCCGATTACTGTTTCTTGCTTTTGGAACAGTGTTTGCCCGCGATGACATCGCCAGAGTCTGCAGTTCACATTCTGAACACATGTCCCATGGCTATGCAGCTGTGGTGCAAGGTGCTCCAGCAAGCTAATCTGCCGCCTTGCCTGCTGCCGCAGCACGACCTGTCGCTGGCTGCTTGGATGAAGGAGACACAACAGCTTATCCCCAAGAATCGACGCAAAGATTGGACATCCTTGGTTCAGTTGGTCTGGTGGACGTTATGGAAAGAGCGGAATGCTCGGATTTTCCAGTCTTTGGCCTCCAACCTGCAGAACATCTATGCTAGGATCATTGAGGATGCAACGCTATGGCATGCTGCTGGCCGCCAGCGCGTCCTAAATCTGATACAACGGCCCCGTGAACCTGACTGATCTTGTTGCTCCTTTCACGATGAAGTGTAATTTGTAAAGAGATGTTAAATCTTCAGTTGTTTCCTATACGCTAGTACTCTTCTTCTACTATTCAATGAAATAGCAGGTCTGACTGCATTTTCGTCCAAAAAAAAAAGAACATGTGATGTGGTTGTTGTAAACTGTGGGCGGTTGGTTTATTTATAAAACGGGACGAAAACCTGTTTCGAGGAGGAGAGTGGTCGAGTCAGAATTTGATGAGCGCTCTTTTATAAAGTTATGTGCTTTTTTCCCTCAACTATTGTCGATGTGCTTAACACACTGCATTCTCCTAATTTCGCAGATAAGGAGAATAGTGGTCCACCCAATACGCCAACTGGTATCCCTTATCCTCCCGCATATGTTATTTCTACCAGGGTAGGTGCCCCCACCGTAATCGATAATTTACCAAAACACCCAAAATACCTACTTAATTACTAATGTACGCATTACGGTAGATTGTAGACTCATTTTGCATTAGCTTGCGTCATATTATGGTAACATATTTTGTTATTATAAGTTTCTCTCTCCCCTCCTTAGTTAACATATTAGGTTGCGTCATACTATTAATTTTTTACTACATGAAATATATGCTCCCACTGAAACATATGCTACACGCATCTTACTCTCGCTATGGCCTATGGGAGATATAAAACATACATGGTGAAGATGGGCGAGCTTGCCCTATTGTATTTGGGATGGGTGAGGTGGTCCCTAGAAATTTACATAAACTTGTTAGTTATTATTGTATTCGTTTTATTATGATAGCATGGAAAAGTAGAGAAGTCAAATAGCAGATTCCGCGAATGTGGAAAATTCTTTGTTATTATGATCATAACTACTAGATCTCCAAAATTGTTTTAAATTTTATGAAAACCATTGGATCTTTATAACTATGTTCATTATAAACTAAAAGCATAACCGAGACATAAATTGCTGAGTAGGCTCAATATTCAAGAAACTAAACAGTTGGTCATTGATCGTTAGGCCCTTTGTTATTATTAGTTGATCACATTATAACATAAGTATTATTTGTTTATAATTTATATTAAATAAAATACGATGCATCTCCCAAGTTAACGTTCCATCTTTTCTTGTCCTTTTCAGATTTGTGATAATACTAATCAATGCCGCGGTTAGAGGACCAGCTTATAGCGCAGACATGTCTTGCAGCAACATAACTTCTTGAAGAGTTATTTCAAAAAAAACTTCTTGAAGAGTTTGGCATTTTTTTATCAAGAGAAGCATTTCATGTTTCTTTTGCAACTTACAACGTCCTGTTTGAAATATGCCCTATACTAATAACCATGTGAGGATAATAGTTTTTAAATGTATTCACATGTTATTATATTGATTTAAACATCATTAATGATGGATGTGTATCATCGAATACCTGACTCGGCTGTGTAACTATATATTGTATGATATTTGTTTTATCCCTAGTCGATAAAGTTATGGGCATACATATGCTATACGAGTGCACGACTCGGCTGATGAATAGGTTTCACAAGTTGTGGTCATGGTGATGTCCATCCGATAGTACTGACTTTGGTGAAGGAGTTTACCGAGTCGGGTAAACCCACTATGAGACGCAACAAATTTGTTTTTATTTGTTAGTCCCAAAGCATATATCCTTATACCTAAGGTCATCATTTCCCCTAAGGATCTATCAATCGTTTGCCTCGTAACTGGGTAGTGACAAAGTTAGATATTATGTTAGCTACGAAGCCACATGTGTGTTATGATTGACCAAGATGTAATTTTCGAGAGATATTATCTAAACCCTCTCGAACGATTTGATTCAGTTAGCATGGCTATTCGAATCAGTTAAGAGCTAAGCTATGGCTTGGGCTTAATTGTTAGGCCAATGAATCTATAACACAAGATCGAGAAAAAAGTCTACCTATTAAACGGATAACAAATATTCTCCTAAAGCTTGAGAAGGTATGGCTGGTCCGGGGTGTGTCTCGAAGCCATGGAATATGCTTCCATGAGTAACTATAGCCACATGTCTGAGTGGTTGTAAACTTACTTCATTTTCACACAATTAAATAGAATGCAATCGGTTTGATGTGATCCGAGTAAAAGATGTTACGAGCTCGGACACGACTGATAACAGGACATAGTCTTGCATGGATTGGATTCATATAGTATTAGGATTAGGATCCTATGGGTCCACAAGTGTTGCACATCGCTTGGAGTGAGCGCGCGATAGCGCACGCTCGCACCGTCGGAAGGAAGAAGACGACACCATTTTCCAAAACCCCCTGGAGTTTTGAAAAACTACAGAGACTTTGGAAACAGGTCCGTGGTTTGGAAAATAAAGGTTCTTGCTATTGAGAGCAAGGCAAGTATAACCTCTTATCTGCACATATAAGATTTTAAAGTATTTGATTCTGGTATTATGCATGCGATTCAAATGTGGTTTTGAGTTGAGGTATAGAGTGTCTTTAAGTGTTGCATCGTGAGAGTCTGTTATGCTTAGCCATGCTTAGATCTTCCCTCTGCTCCATCCGGTTGTTGAATCAGAGTTATGAAAGAAATGCCAGGAAGGATGACCTGGAAAGATCAAAGATATGTTGAACATGGTAAAGACTTGGATGAGAGGCCATAATGGGATTGTTGTGGGATGTATCATTCTTGTCGATCTTAGGAACTGAGTTCCTGGGTTCGTAACCAAGACTATTCGTGCATCCATACAGGGTTCGGAAACCCCTCGACCCCAACTTGTTTAGCCTACTACGTGAAGCCAGTAGTTCGAGTGTTCCATTTGCGTGTGTGGTAAAATGAGTTGAGGAAATTAGGGCTCGGGTCAGGAGAGTGTGACACTCTGATCTTGACCCTGGCAACCCGCACTAGGGACCGCTGCGCGTGGTCAAACCTACTACTGTGGCTCATGGACATATGCGAAGCTTGGGAAAGATCGTGGCCAACCCTTTTATCGGCACTCCCCGGAAGAATGCTAATAGCGTCCATCGTGTTACATTGAGGGTTTTTGGTGTTGGTCTTGGTTGTTTGGGCAACTTGGTCATCGACCTGCGTGTGGGGCGCGGCCTGAGGGCCCGGATTTGTATTTTTTTTAGTCCTTGTTCTTCATGTTTGCTTCTACTTTATCAATATAAACTAGTGGAGTTGGCGCGGCTGTGCCGCGCCCGTGTATTTAAAAAACTAAATTAGGTGGTGTGTAAATTTTGAAAGGATGCAGGTTCGGAAATGAGTAAAATTTGAAGGAGTTTGCATTTGGAAATTGTTTGTTTATTTGTTTAAGTTGGAGTGTTTTTCATATTTGAATTAATTTTCTATTTAATAATAAATGAGTAGATTTTAGAACTTATGTAAACACTTGCTCAAACGGTATGCATTTTTGCCATAAGTAATTAGGTTATTTTTGTAATCATTTTGATAATTTTATCATATTTTTCCGATGGATATATTTCAGGTTACTAATTTCCCTTAGTTAATCTTTTGTTAATGTTGTCTAAATTTACACTAAAATCAAACTTTAAAAATGGTGTTGAAGTGTGCAATAAGTTTTTTTTCTTTTTTTGATCATCTTGATTTTTTTTTCATATTTACATGACGGTCATTTTTAAAGATATTAGTTTTTAATAATTAACCTTTTGTTGTTTGTTGCCTAAATTTACACTAAATTAAAACTCGCAAATGTGGTACATTGTGCCACAAGTAATTAGGTATTTCATCTTGTGGTCATTTTGGGATTTTTAAATTTTTTTTGTGGTAGATATTTTTTAAAGTAATTAGAAGAAATGGGTTTAAAATTTGTTTAAACGTACACCTTTTCAAATTTGCAAATACCTTGAATTTTTCCATAAGTAATTAGGTCTTTTTCTTCTGGTCTGTTTGATATTTTTTTCTTTTTTCCTGCTGTTTATATTTAAAGATATTAATTTACCAGAATCAATTTTTTTTGTCTGGAAAAACAGAGTAGGGGCTGACAGGTCGGCCCCGCGGTGACGTCAAGCTGACGTCACCGGCGGTGGGATCTGGCGCTCGGGGCCGCGGCGGCGCCGAGCTCGCCGCCGGCGCGCCAGCGCGGGCCTGGACGCGCTGGTGGGCGCGTCGGACGCGCGCGAGAGCGGGGAACCCGCAGGCGGCAGCGCCGCCCCGTTTTGGTCGCCGGAAGAGCCCCGGCGAGGCCAAAACGCGGCGGAGGGCAGCGCGCGTGGCGGCGGCGGTTCCCACACGCTCGCGGCGTCCTTACGCGCCGCGGTCGGCCAGGAGGTTGAGGTGGCGGCGGAGCCCGTGGTGTGCTCCGATGCGAGGGAGGAAGGCCAGAGCGGCGGCGACGGCGTCGGGCGCGCGGGGAGAGAGAGCAGGCCGAGGGGGGGAAGTGACGACAGTTTTCCTGGGAGGCACTTGTGTTTTTTTGTATTTGCGTATGGGTCCCCAACATTGTGGACTGGTGGACTGCGAGCTAATTGTTCGGCAGGCAGGGGTCTTTTTGAAAAATGGCGCGCGCGGAAACCGCGTCGGTCGTCCGATCAGCGTTGGACGTCGCGGATCGATTGGGGGACGACGTGGCGTCGTGTGATTGGTTAAAATTCAGGTACTGTAGACAGTATGAACAGTAGCCCGCGCGCTGAGAGGCCAGCGATCTTGGCGGTCTTTTATATAGTCAAATGTTTGCCTGGTTTCAATAAAATAATACATATTTGATTTGCACATAAACTGTAGAACAATCTCTAACACTACAGGAGTAACAGTCTAGCCCGACGGCATTTGCCGTCGGGCTCACCACAGAAACCCTCGGCCTCAGTGAGCCCGACGGCCACCGTCGGCCTAAGGCCGTCGGGCTGTGATCCATCGGGCTCATGCCGCGGCCGTCGGGCTCGCAAATGCCGTCGGGCTAGCGCGTTACGCCGACGGTGATTTTAGGCCGTCGGTGTTAAAAAACCCTCGGCGCAGAAACTCGTAACGACGCTCCGTCACGAGACACGCGTCACCAGCTGGAGCTGCACAGGCCATACGGTGAGCCCGACGGCATTGCCGTCGGCCTCACCATAGCATTACTACGCCGACGGCAAATACCGTCGGCCTCACCACTGCATAATAATGCAATACAGCGTGACGCTGACGGCATTGCCGTCGGGCTCATACTGGAGTGAAAACAGCAGCATTTTGCTGCATTTTTATTATTCCCTGCAAATTTCAATTTTTTTCTGGGATTCACATATAAACATCATCAAACTCATGAACATCATCATATAGAGATCATCAAACATATAAACATCATCATATAGGGATCATCAAACATATAAACATCATCAAACTCATGAACAACATGTAGGGATCATCAGCTACCAATATATCACACAACATATATCATCAAGCTCATGAAGCTACAAAATGATCTCTCCAAAGGAACTCTCAAGCACGAATTCCACCGCCAAGAGGATGATCACTACAAAATGAAAACGAACTCCGGTTAGCATGGCAAATGTATCAAGTTCAAATTCATGCAAGAGAAAATGATCAAAGTCATGCAAACCTTCTAAGTCCAAATTCATGCAAGGAAAAATGATCAAAGTCATGCAAATGTTCTAAGTCCAAATTCATGCAAACGTTCTAAGTCCAAATTCATGCAAACATTCTAAGTCCAAACTGAATCATGAAAAATAGTTCTAAGTCTATGGTTGGTTTATGTCAGAGTTTTTCATGAACTAACCGGGTTTGGCGATTGTCGACGCATCTCGCGGCTCTCGTGGTGGGGTGATCGATGCAGCGAGGTAGAAGCACCCGGGCTAGGACCTTGTGAGTGAACCGGAGTGGCCATGGGTGAGGCAGAAGCTCGACCAAACGGAGCCCGTGAAGAAGACGATCCCTACATGTTTGAACAAAATATGACTAAGTGTAAATATCTAGATGTACAAAAAATAACTTAGTGAAGCTTTGGTGAAGTACTAACAGGAGTCGCCTGGGTGTAGTGTGCGACGAAATCGGCGTAGCACGGCCGTGGAGGGTACGGCGGTGGTGGCGGAGCCGGTACTGGCTCGGGTAGTGGAGCACCCTCTCTCATTGCCGTACTAAGCGCCTGCAAGTGAGTTTAGATGTCACGCATTATGAAGTACAAACTCGGACAATGAAATTTATTGGCTAGGATTGGATGGACCACAACTCACCGTCATATAGGCAAACTGATGCGACTGCTGAGCTAGATACACAGCCGCCGAATGATCCTGCATCTGCTGCATCCAAGCATCCTGAGCCTCTTGCCAGGCTTGTTCCATTTCCTTAAATATGACATAGTGAATCTCATGAGCATACCCATATATGAATGGGAACTAAGAATGAAGAAGAAAAATGAGAGAAAGCGTACATGGTCCACAGCATGGGCGGCTCTAGCACGCGGTGCACGAGGTGTAACAGAAACACTCGTGAGTGATTTGACACGTGTGTAGTTGGTGGTAGGCTTGATCACCGTGTCAAATGTGCGCGAGCGGCCATGTGGCCTTCCACCTCCTGCGAGAATCACGACCCTCTCGTCGACTGGCTCCTTAACAGGGTCAGAATCCGGTCCATTCAGCTCCTTGTACCTGATGGCATTCATAACAAGTAAACAATTAGTAAGTACAAATTATTTCTTACTTGCATTTAGTAAACATGATCTTGAAAAATAAACCTGGTCTTGTACTCCTCAAGGTTTTCAGTGGTTGTGCCATAGTATTGATCATCGCCGTCCTTGACCGCCTTCTTCTTATGAGCCAATTGCCACACTTCAAACTCTCCCAGCTCCCGCCCTTCATTAGCGGTCATCTAACATACATACAACAAATGGTATGCATTAAAAAGAAAACACTGCCAGGGAAAACGAGTAGGTTGTTCCATATTTATACCTGATGATCCTTGTAGTGGTAGAAGTGTCGGTTCCCTTGACAGTGAGTTCCCTCATGACCGCGATTGAGACTGTTCTGAATGCTCTTGGCCTTGAAATCTAGATCTTTCCCGGTCCACATGTCCACCAGTTTCTCCCAGCCATCCTTCTTTCCCAGAGCCCACTTTGGACAAATCTTAAGATGAAAACATCTCAAGTCAACATCTCAAGTGAAGAACAGATAATGCACTTTACGATGGACATGGAATAAAAAGAAAATTTCATTACCCCCATGAAATCCTCGTGGCACATCTTCTCACCAAGTTTGAGCTGAAGGATTTTCTTCTTTTTGTATCTCTGGCCTTTCTCGGCGTAGAACTGAGCGATAGCTGTAATTTTAACATCATACCACATCTGGCGTAACTTGATCCTCACCATCGTAAAGAAGACCTTGTTGCTCGTGTGCTCGTGCTCGGGAGGCACGCGATAGAACTCCTACAATCATGTAGACAATCTTATTATGGTGAGAATCACAAGTTAACAAAACTATGGTTAACTATGGTTGAGAATCACAAGTAAACAAAACACCATATAATAGTTCTTACCCAGAACTTGTGAACCACAACCTCTGCACAACTAGGCTTAAAACTCTCACCCTCCACAGTCTCCATGTAGCCGGAGCCCTGAGCGGCCTCGTAGTCCTCCCACCTCATGGCTAACTTCTTCAGAGAATTTGGATCCTCAGGATTCTCCTTGTAGAGGCCTGGCCAATGCCTCTTCAGAAGGCCCACAAGTACACCACCTGGAAGATTTCCCGAACTGGTGATGAGTTGAAAATTGCTGCACATGAAAGAACAATATAAGTATGCAAGGAGAGTTAGCCACATACTTATATGATCAAAAGATAGCCACTTACTTTTTGTTGACCGGCTTAATAAGAATTTTGCCCTCTTGAGATGTTGATCTTCTTGGAAGATTCTTTATTCCTCGAGTCCACAAGGGCCCAAGATCCTCCCCCTCGTGCTGCAAATTAAAATTAAAATGCAAATTAGAGTTCAAATAAAATGTAAGTGAACAAAACTAAGTGGTAGGAATAGGAGAAAATAGCGTACATCCTCCTCCTCCTCGGCGTGCTGCTCCAGGTCCTCGTCAACGGGCTGCTCCGGGTCCTCATCAACGGGCTGCTCCAAGTCCACCCCAAAGTATTGCTGCTCGATGTACTGCTGCTGAGGCTGCTCCACCCTAAAGTACTGCTGTTGAGGCTCCTCCCCCTCGAAGTACTGATGCTGAGGCTCCTGCACCACGAAGTGCTACTGCTCCACCTCCCTGTCCTCCGAGTGGGTTGCTGCGGAGGGTACCTGAATAAATTAGCAGTTAGTGGGTATGAGCATGATAGTAGACAGTAGGCATGATAGCAATTACCTCACTGAAGTAAGACGTCGAAGGTGTCATCATCCGTGAAGATGAAACCTCCGACAAAGGTCTAGTCCTCGAGCCTCGTCCTCGTCCTCGAGCTCGCGGTGCAGGTCGCCCTCGAGGCTCGTCCTCGTCCTCGTCCTCGACCTCAACTGTGGTCTCCCTCGAGGCTCGTCCTCGACCTCTAGTGGGGTGACCCCCGACTCGTCCTCTAGGGGGTAGGCCCCTGCCTCGTCCTCTAGGGGGTTGACCCCCGCCTCGTCCATCGTCCTCGTCGTCACTCTCCCCTAAGCGTTTAGGGGGCTTTCGCAAACGACAAATGTTCCTAAGCATGGATGCCGCGGAATTCTTGCTCATGGTTTAGTCACCTGCATTGAGAACATGTAAAATGTTAGTAAGCAGAAATTACAATTTCATGCGAAAATAAGCAAAAGAAAGCATTGAGAACTCGAAAATAAGCAAAAGTAAGCATTGAGAACATTGATGAAAAAATAAGACGTACTAAGCAAGTTGGAAATAAAACATAAAAGACGCTCACCAAGTTTTGGGTTGTGTTCGGGTCTAATCATCATCAGGGTCACTATCACTATCACGTGAGTAGTAGGGTATGCCATCGAACGGTGGAGGCTCATCCTCGTCACTTTCACTATCTAGATGTAACTTGCTGAGCATATCTATGTCCTTTACATTCACAACTGCCTCACCTCTTCCATGTCTTTCACTATCATCGACTTCATCAAGACCACCCATAAGGACATCAAAGTCACCGCCATCCTCTTCCTCCTGGTAGAAATCTCCCTCGTATGTGATGGGGTTTATATTGTTGTAATCGTCCACGTTTGGCATGGGTAGCTTACCACGTGGCGATACCTTGAACACAACTTCCCAACCCTGTAGTTCCTCGTTCTGGCATGGGTATGGTAGATAATAAACTTGTGTTGCCTGGTTAGACACAACAAATACATCGGACCCGCTATAGGTGGTTGAAGGCCTCACTTCCACTAAACCAATGGAAGGGGTACTTTTTAGTCCAACCACTGGGTCGAACCAATGGCACTTGAACACAACAAGAGTGAGAGGATGGGCCCCTTTATCGAATTTCACCTCATATATGTTCTGTAACCTTCCATAGTACTCATCCTCATTTCGACCTCCGGTAAACACTCTAGTATTTACTGTTTTCGCATTTGGCCGAGTATTTTGGTGTTTCTCGGTATGGAAACGATACCCATTCACATCATACTTTTCATAAGTCGCCACCTTAGGGTCGAAACCCTGCGAAACCCATCTCAATTCATCTGTCATAGATGTTTTCTGTTGATTTCCCTACAAGTTTAGTCAAAATTGTTAGTTTTGTGTTTACATAAACTACAATAGACAAGGGGGTGAGTTAGAAATTACTTTTTCCATGAACCAAGCCACAAAATTTTGCCTTCTGGGGGCACCCTTCCTTAAAAGAGTATTAAATTCCGATACAGTAGGATTTTCTTTTCCCAACCACTCCTCATCCAGAAATTGAGGCACGAATGTATCCTCTACTTCATCTATGTTCATCAACACATAGAGCATGATGTCCTCCCACTCCTGCTCCGTCACAGTGTAAATATGTTGACCACCAGACTTACCGCCTTGGCCTTGGAAGAGATGAAGCTTGGGTTTATAGCTGGGGTTATCGGTATTGTACCGAGAGAGCGGATTATGCATATTGGGAACATCTTCAGGATAGTATGTTGTAGATACATCTGACACCTCCTCGATGATATATGCCTCGGCTATGCATGCTTCAATCTGATTTTGGTTTCCACATTTGGTTCGCATATTCTTAAATATTCTCTCTATACAAAACTGCCAACGGTTCTGAACCGGTCCCCCCAATAATGCCTCGTTAGGTAGATGCAATATGAGATGTACCATCGGAGTAAACATGCCTGGCGGAAATATAATCTCTAACTTGCATATCAACTCTGGGACTTTCTCATGAAGTCTTTTCATCATTTCCGGACATATTTCTTTGGCACACAGCGTGCGGAAGAAATGGCTCAACTCCGCAAGTGGCCGCCAAACACGATCAGGGAGATAGCCTCGAAGCATCACCGGCATTATTCGCTCAATCCATATGTGATAGTCATGACTCTTAAGCCCGTTGACTCTGCCCGTTGTTAAATTGACTCTGTTACTCATGTTAGAACAATAACCATCTGGGAACTTCACATTGTGTTTGAGCCAATTGAATGCCTCCTTCTTTTGGGCAGCTAGAAGGCAGAAGTCAGCATTTGGCTTGACCCAATTTCTTCGATTGCCCTCAGGACGCTGCATGTTTAGTTTTATTCTGTCACAAAGCCTCTCTTGATCGACCCTAGCCTTCACATTGTCCTTCGTCTTCTCAGGAATGTCTAGGGTTGTGTGAAAGACGGACTCTGCGACATTCTTTTCGGTGTGCATCACATCGATGTTATGAGGAAGTTTGAGGTCCTTGTAATAGGGGAGTTGCGTCAAACCTGGTATGTGAGTCCAGTTGTGCGTCTCACCATATCCAATAAAACCTTTGCCTTTGGTCTTAGGCTTTAGAGCACGTAGCTCCGCATCAACAACTTTACCATCAAACGTTGGTATCTTGTTTACTTCACTGACAACTTTGTCTTTCAAGAAGTGTTTTTTGTCCTCTCTGAATCTATGACCTTCTTCGAGGAACTGTCGATGCTTGTCAAAGGCGGAATACTTGCCACCCTTGTTCAGCCATACGAACATAAGAGCATGCCTGCACACTGGGCATGGCATCTTTCCGGCTGTACAGTGTCCGCAGAATAGGGCATACCCGGGTAGGTCATGCATGGAATACTGGTACCAAACTGTCATGCAGAAGTTTTTCTTCGTTGCCCGGTCATATGTCCATGTGCCGTGTGCCCAAGAATGTTCCAAATCATCGATTAGCGGCTGCATGTACACACTCAAATTCTTCCCCGGATATTCAGGCCCCGGAATGATCAGAGACAACAATATGGTCTTGCGTTGCATTAAGACTCCGGGAGGGAGATTGAGCGGCATGACAAACACGGGCCAACAGCTGTACGACCTAGCCGACATACCGAATGGATTGAAACCATCGGTTGCTATCGCAATTCTGACATTTCGAGACTCTCGGGCTTTATCAGGGTATACTCTGTCGAAATGTTTCCACGCTTCACCATCAGCCGGATGTTTCATCTTCTTCTTTTTATCACTAATATCAGGGTATCTCTTCCCCGTCTTGTGCCATGTCATCTGTTTGGCAGTCTCCTCATCCATGTAAAGGCGTTGGATCCTTTTTATGAATGGGAGATACCGAAGAATCTTTACAGCAACTTTTGTCTGCACCATTTCACCTTCGGCGCCCTTCACCTCTACATACCTAGAGGCCCCACACTTGCTACAGTGAGTGTGATTCACAAACTCTTTCCGAAACAGAAGGCAACCCTTAGGACAACAATGTATCTTCTCATAATCCATGCAAAGCGATTTCATGATTTTCTTCGACTCATACATGGTACGAGGCAGACAATGTCCCTTAGGGAGCATGTTACCCATTGTTTTCAAATGATCTTCAAAGCTTGATCGGGTTTGGCCGTGTTTGGCCTTATCAGCTAACAGTTGCGATATGGCATCAAGCTGAGAGACTTCTGCACCCGGATAAAGAGGTTTCTTCGCGGTGGCCATCATTTCAAGGAAGGCCTTCGCGGTTTCCTCTGGTTCATCCGGTAAATCCGATTCCTCATGTTCATCCGGATCTTCGGGAGGTGGCGAATGTGCCTGATTTGCATAGTGAAGATCAACAAGCATGTTTGCAATGCCATCGTGGGCACTGCCATCGATGTGTTGCCGCATCACCACCTCTCTAACACGATCACTCTCAGGAAAGTTGATTTGCATGTTAAAGTCGGGCATATATCCGTAAAGCCAAAGGTGTTTTGTCATCTCTAAACTACCTTGACGGTTATTCATCTTGCACCGAGCACAAGGGCAAAGCGGACGAACTGTCTTAGAACCACGGTGTGCGTCCTTCACATAATATTCAGTTTTCCACTGCCAATCAGCTGTCATGTCAGTCCTACTAATACGACCACTGTACATCCACTCACCATCAGCCATCTGCACTTAGAGTTAATAACAACTAAAAAACATTTGATATCAAATAAATGGCATTAAATTAAATACAAGCTATTCTCTACCGGGGAAAACGCGTGCATCATCCTACATCTCTAATAGGATAGCCTCCTAGCAGCCGCCGGATCCGTAGATTGAGTACGTTCTCCATGCTCTACCCCGATCCGAGACAGAATTTCGGCAGCACCTCCCCGCTGCTCTCCCGATACACGTCTCGGCAAAAAGCCGAGAGGATGTGCATTCGGAGAACAACGGGGAGGCACTACCGAAATCCTGACTCGGACCGGAGCAGAACACAGAGAACGTACCCAACTACGCATCCGCCGACTGTCCCGTAAATGCCTAAGTGTTACGCATCATAATATGCTGACCTCTAACGCATATTTATCCGCGTAACGCTTTCGGACGGGAAAAGACACCTAGGTTACGCGACTTGACGTGAAACTAAAATCTAGAACATAAAAATGCGAGAGAGGAGATAGAGTTTTATCTCACCCTCCGCTGTAGAGGAAGTAGTCGAACAACACGAAACCGACGACTCCGAGGCGACAGGGACTCCGGAACGGTGAGAAATCCGAGAAACCTACATGATAAAATGTAGTCCACATTAATACTAGCAAATATATTGTCATATTTGCTACCTTATCAATTAAATACTAAACTAAGAATAATTATAAAACTAAACCTAGCACTAACCCTAACAGTAGCATTAGCATTACACACTAAAAAATGAAAAATTACACCGAGGAGACGGCGATGGCGACGGACGTCGATGCGGGGGCCAACAAATGTAGTACATGTACTAGGTGAGGTAGGGTTACTCACGCGTCGAATCGCGCGCGTATGCGTCGGAAGAACTGCTCGGCGTCGCCGGAGTCGGCGAGGAGGCGGTCGACGAGCGCGGTGCGGTCGCCGGAGGAGAGGCCGGTGACGTCGACCTCGCAGAGCGCGACGTCGTCCCCGTCCTTGACGGCCGAGCCAGCTGAGCCTGGCGCGACGGGGGCGGGTGAGCGGAGCAGCTCCCTCCTTGCGCGTGCGACGGCGGGCAGGGCGAGGCAGGCGCGGGTAGGGCGACGACGGCGAGCGGGCAGGCGCGGGCAGAGCGAGGCAGGCGCGCGGGCGGGCGACGGCGGCGTGCCGGCGTGCGGGACGGCGTCGCGGCGGGCGGGCGACGGCGGCGGGAGGGCGTCGCGGCGGGCGGGCGACGACGTGTGAAGGGCGGCGCGCGGGCGGGCGACGGCGGCGAGGTACGGGCGGCGTGCGGGCTGGCGCGGCGGCGTGCGGGAGGGCGGCGGCGGCGGCGGCGGCGGCGGCGAGGAGGCTAGCGAAGGGTGGCGCGGGATTGGGTTGGGTGGGGAATAATCCCCAATCCCGCGGCGTGTTGACTTTCTAGACCTAGAGCTAGCCCGACGGCATTACCGTCGGCCTTAGATTTTTTTTTCCAACAAATAAATTCATTTTTAATAACATTAATCTATTGCAATTTTTCTATTGCAATTTTTCTATTGCAATTTTTGAATTAACAGTTACAAAATATAAATTATAATTTCCTTTACTAATATTGTTTTAATAACATATTTGAACACCCCGGACCGACACGGCGATACCTCTCTCGGCGATCTACCCCTCTAAACGGCGTCGGGAGGGGGTAGACGCATGGATTATTTTGCTTGGATGTGTTAGGTTGGTATATTGGACCATAAAAAACAAACATTTCATGTGTTCCGTCGCACGGTTCCATGCCCGACACCCGAAACGGGGGTTTTCACCTCTAAGTGCAAGAACTTACGACGGAGAAAGAGGGGTCAGTGTAGCGGGTCGCACCTCGGAGATGTATCTTGGTTCCCACAAACTACCAACACACTAGTATACATATGTTAGGGGTCTATGCAAGTTTTGATGGGGTCTTGACACTCCGGACCCACTCTACGGCGAAACCCTACTCCCGCTGGAGAAAAGTCTGAACCCGTCGATCTACCCCTCTAAACGGCGTCGGGAGGGGGTAGACGCATGGATTTTTTTGCTTGGATGAGTTAGGTTGGTATATTGGACCATAAAAAACAAACATTTCATGCGTTCCGTCGCACGGTTCCATGCCCGACACCCGAAACGGGGGTTTTCACCTCTAAGTGCAAGAACTTACGACGGAGAAAGAGGGGTCAGTGTAGCGGGTCGCACCTCGGAGATGTATCTTGGTTCCCACAAACTACCAACACACTAGTATACATATGTTAGGGGTCTATGCAAGTTTTGATGGGGTCTTGACACTCCGGACCCCCTCTACGGCGAAACCCTACTCCCGCTGGAGAAAAGTCTGAACCCGTCGATCTACCCCTCTAAACGGCGTCGGGAGGGGGTAGACGCATGGATTTTTTTGCTTGGATGCGTTCGGTTGGTATATTGGACCATAAAAAACAAACATTTCATGTGTTCCGTCGCACGGTTCCATGCCCGACACCCGAAACGGGGGTTTTTCACCTCTAAGTGCAAGAACTTACGACGGAGAAAGAGGGGTCAGTGTAGCGGGTCGCACCTCGGAGATGTATCTTGGTTCCCACAAACTACCAACACACTAGTATATATATGTTAGGGGTCTATGCAAGTTTTGATGGGGTCTTGACACTCCGGACCCCCTCTACGGCGAAACCCTACTCCCGCTGGAGAAAAGTCTGAACCCGTCAATCTACCCCTCTAAACGGCGTCGGGAGGGGGTAGACGCATGGATTTTTTTGCTTGGATGTGTTAGGTTGGTATATTGGACCATAAAAAACTAACATTTCATGTGTTCCGTCGCACGGTTCCATGCCCGACACCCGAAACGGGGGTTTTCACCTCTAAGTGCAAGAACTTACGACGGAGAAAGAGGGGTCAGTGTAGCGGGTCGCACCTCGGAGATGTATCTTGGTTCCCACAAAATACCAACACACTAGTATACATATGTTAGGGGTCTATGCAAGTTTTGATGGGGTCTTGACACTCCGGACCCACTCTACGGCGAAACCCTACACCCGCTGGAGAAAAGTCTGAACCCGTCGATCTACCCCTCTAAACGGCGTCGGGAGGGGGTAGACGCATGGATTTTTTTGCTTGGATGTGTTATGTTGGTATATTGGACCATAAAAAACAAACATTTCATGTGTTCCGTCGCACGGTTCCATGCCCGACACCCGAAACGGGGGTTTTCACCTCTAAGTGCAAGAACTTACGATGGAGAAAGAGGGGTCAGTGTAGCGGGTCGCTCCTCGGAGATGTATCTTGGTTCCCACAAACTACCAACACACTAGTATACATATGTTAGGGGTCTATGCAAGTTTTGATGGGGTCTTGACCCTCCGGACCCACTCTACGGCGAAACCCTACTCCCGCTGGAGAAAAGTCTGACCCGTCGATCTACCCCTCTAAACGGCGTCGGGAGGGGGTAGACGCATGGATTTTTTTGCTTGGATGTGTTAGGTTGGTATATTGGACCATAAAAAACAAACATTTCATGTGTTCCGTCGCACGGTTCCATGCCCGACACCCGAAACGGGGGTTTTTCACCTCTAAGTGCAAGAACTTACGACGGAGAAAGAGGGGTCAGTGTAGCGGGTCGCACCTCGGAGATGTATCTTGGTTCCCACAAACTACCAACACACTAGTATACATATGTTAGGGGTCTATGCAAGTTTTGATGGGGTCTTGACACTCCGGACCCCCTCTACGGCGAAACCCTACTCCCGCTGGAGAAAAGTCTGAACCCGTCAATCTACCCCTCTAAACGGCGTCGGGAGGGGGTAGACGCATGGATTTTTTTGCTTGGATGTGTTAGGTTGGTATATTGGACCATAAAAAACTAACATTTCATGTGTTCCGTCGCACGGTTCCATGCCCGACACCCGAAACGGGGGTTTTCACCTCTAAGTGCAAGAACTTACGACGGAGAAAGAGGGGTCAGTGTAGCGGGTCGCACCTCGGAGATGTATCTTGGTTCCCACAAAATACCAACACACTAGTATACATATGTTAGGGGTCTATGCAAGTTTTGATGGGGTCTTGACACTCCGGACCCACTCTACGGCGAAACCCTATACCCGCTGGAGAAAAGTCTGAACCCGTCGATCTACCCCTCTAAACGGCGTCGGGAGGGGGTAGACGCATGGATTTTTTTGCTTGGATGTGTTAGGTTGGTATATTGGACCATAAAAAACAAACATTTCATGTGTTCCGTCGCACGGTTCCATGCCCGACACCCGAAACGGGGGTTTTCACCTCTAAGTGCAAGAACTTACGACGGAGAAAGAGGGGTCAGTGTAGCGGGTCGCACCTCGGAGATGTATCTTGGTTCCCACAAACTACCAACACACTAGTATACATATGTTAGGGGTCTATGCAAGTTTTTATGGGGTCTTGACACTCCGGACCCCCTCTACGGCGAAACCCTACTCCCGCTGGAGAAAAGTCTGAACCCGTCAATCTACCCCTCTAAACGGCGTCGGGAGGGGGTAGACGCATGGATTTTTTTGCTTGGATGTGTTAGGTTGGTATATTGGACCATAAAAAACTAACATTTCATGTGTTCCGTCGCACGGTTCCATGCCCGACACCCGAAACGGGGGTTTTCACCTCTAAGTGCAAGAACTTACGACGGAGAAAGAGGGGTCAGTGTAGCGGGTCGCACCTTGGAGATGTATCTTGGTTCCCACAAAATACCAACACACTAGTATACATATGTTAGGGGTCTATGCAAGTTTTGATGGGGTCTTGACACTCCGGACCCACTCTACGGCGAAACCCTATACCCGCTGGAGAAAAGTCTGAACCCGTCGATCTACCCCTCTAAACGGCGTCGGGAGGGGGTAGACGCATGGATTTTTTTGCTTGGATGTGTTAGGTTGGTATATTGGACCATAAAAAACAAACATTTCATGTGTTCCGTCGCACGGTTCCATGCCCGACACCCGAAACGGGGGTTTTCACCTCTAAGTGCAAGAACTTACGACGGAGAAAGAGGGGTCAGTGTAGCGGGTCGCACCTCGGAGATGTATCTTGGTTCCCACAAACTACCAACACACTAGTATACATATTTTATGGGTCTATGCAAGTTTTGATGGGGTCTTGACCCTCCGGACCCACTCTACGGCGAAACCCTACTCCCGCTGGAGAAAAGTCTGACCCGTCGATCTACCCCTCTAAACGGCGTCGGGAGGGGGTAGACGCATGGATTTTTTTGCTTGGATGTGTTAGGTTGGTATATTGGACCATAAAAAACAAACATTTCATGTGTTCCGTCGCACGGTTCCATGCCCGACACCCGAAACGGGGGTTTTCACCTCTAAGTGCAAGAACTTACGACGGAGAAAGAGGGGTCAATGTAGCGGGTCGCACCTCGTAGATGTATCTTGGTTCCCACAAACTACCAACACACTAGTATACATATGTTAGGGGTCTATGCAAGTTTTTATGGGGTCTTGACACTCCGGACCCACTCTACGGCGAAACCCTACTCCCGCTGGAGAAAAGTCTGAACCCGTCGATCTACCCCTCTAAACGGCGTCGGGAGGGGGTAGACGCATGGATTTTTTGCTTGGATGTGTTAGGTTGGTATATTGGACCATAAAAAACAAACATTTCATGTGTTCCGTCGCACGGTTCCATGCCCGACACCCGAAACGGGGGTTTTCACCTCTAAGTGCAAGAACTTACGACGGAGAAAGAGGGGTCAGTGTAGCGGGTCGCACCTCGGAGATGTATCTTGGTTCCCACAAACTACCAACACACTAGTATACATATTTTATGGGTCTATGCAAGTTTTGATGGGGTCTTGACACTCCGGACCCCCTCTACGGCGAAACCCTACTCCCGCTGGAGAAAAGTCTGAACCCGTTAATCTACCCCTCTAAACGGCGTCGGGAGGGGGTAGACGCATGCATTTTTTTGCTTCGATGTTTTAGGTTGGTATATTGGACCATAAAAAACAAACATTTCATGTGTTCCGTCGCACGGTTCCATGCCCGACACCCGAAACGGGGGTTTTCACCTCTAAGTGCAAGAACTTACGACGGAGAAAGAGGGGTCAGTGTAGCGGGTCGCACCTCGGAGATGTATCTTGGTTCCCACAAAATACCAACACACTAGTATACATATGTTAGGGGTCTATGCAAGTTTTTATGGGGTCTTGACACTCCGGACCCACTCTACGGCGAAACCCTACTCCCGCTGGAGAAAAGTCTGAACCCGTCGATCTACCCCTCTAAACGGCGTCGGGAGGGGGTAGACGCATGGATTTTTTTGCTTGGATGTGTTAGGTTGGTATATTGGACCATAAAAAACAAACATTTCATGTGTTCCATCGCACGGTTCCATGCCCGACACCCGAAACGGGGGTTTTCACCTCTAAGTGCCAGAACTTACGACGGAGAAAGAGGGGTCAGTGTAGCGGGTCGCACCTCGGAGATGTATCTTGGTTCCCACAAACTACCAACACACTAGTATACATATTTTAGGGGTCTATGCAAGTTTTGATGGGGTCTTGACACTCCGGACCCACTCTACGGCGAAACCCTACTCCCGCTGGAGAAAAGTCTGAACCCGTCGATCTACCCCTCTAAACGGCGTCGGGAGGGGGTAGACGCATGCATTTTTTTGCTTGGATGTGTTAGGTTGGTATATTGGACCATAAAAAACTAACATTTCATGTGTTCCGTCGCACGGTTCCATGCCCGACACCCGAAACGGGGGTTTTCACCTCTAAGTGCAAGAACTTACGACGGAGAAAGAGGGGTCAGTGTAGCGGGTCGCACCTCGGAGATGTATCTTGGTTCCCACAAACTACCAACACACTAGTATACACATGTTAGGGGTCTATGCAAGTTTTGATGGGGTCTTGACCCTCCGGACCCACTCTACGGCGAAACCCTACTCCCGCCGGAGAAAAGTCTGACCCGTCGATCTACCCCTCTAAACGGCGTCGGGAGGGGGTAGACGCATGGATTTTTTTGCTTGGATGTGTTAGGTTGGTATATTGGACCATAAAAAACTAACATTTCATGTGTTCCGTCGCACGGTTCCATGCCCGACACCCGAAACGGGGGTTTTCACCTCTAAGTGCAAGAACTTACGACGGAGAAAGAGGGGTCAGTGTAGCGGGTCGCACCTCGGAGATGTATCTTGGTTCCCACAAACTACCAACACACTAGTATACATATGTTAGGGGTCTATGCAAGTTTTGATGGGGTCTTGACACTCCGGACCCCCTCTACGGCGAAACCCTACTCCCGCTGGAGAAAAGTCTGAACCCGTCAATCTACCCCTCTAAACGGCGTCGGGAGGGGGTAAACGCATGGATTTTTTTGCTTGGATGTGTTAGGTTGGTATATTGGACCATAAAAAACAAACATTTCATGTGTTCCGTCGCACGGTTCCATGCCCGACACCCGAAACGGGGGTTTTCACCTCTAAGTGCAAGAACTTACGACGGAGAAAGAGGGGTCAGTGTAGCGGGTCGCACCTCGTAGATGTATCTTGGTTCCCACAAACTACCAACACACTAGTATACATATGTTAGGGGTCTATGCAAGTTTGTATGGGGTCTTGACACTCCGGACCCACTCTACGGCGAAACCCTACTCCTGCTGGAGAAAAGTCTGAACCCGTCGATCTACCCCTCTAAACGGCGTCGGGAGGGGGTAGACGCATGGATTTTTTTGCTTGGATGTGTTAGGTTGGTATATTGGACCATAAAAAACAAACATTTCATGTGTTCCGTCGCACGGTTCCATGCCCGACACCCGAAACGGGGGTTTTCACCTCTAAGTGCAAGAACTTACGACGGAGAAAGAGGGGTCAGTGTAGCGGGTCGCACCTCGGAGATGTATCTTGGTTCCCACAAACTACCAACACACTAGTATACATATGTTAGGGGTCTATGCAAGTTTTGATGGGGTCTTGACACTCCGGACCCCCTCTACGGCGAAACCCTACTCCCGCTGGAGAAAAGTCTGAACCCGTCAATCTACCCCTCTAAACGGCGTCGGGAGGGGGTAGACGCATGGATTTTTTTGCTTGGATGTTTTAGGTTGGTATATTGTACCATAAAAAACAAACATTTCATGTGTTCCGTCGCACGGTTCCATGCCCGACACCCGAAACGGGGGTTTTCACCTCTAAGTGCAAGAACTTACGACGGAGAAAGAGGGGTCAGTGTAGCGGGTCGCACCTCGGAGATGTATCTTGGTTCCCACAAAATACCAACACACTAGTATACATATGTTAGGGGTCTATGCAAGTTTTGATGGGGTCTTGACACTCCGTACCCACTCTACGGCGAAACCCTACTCCCGCTGGAGAAAAGTCTGAACCCGTCGATCTACCCCTCTAAACGGCGTCGGGAGGGGGTAGACGCATGGATTTTTTTGCTTGGATGTGTTAGGTTGGTATATTGGACCATAAAAAACAAACATTTCATGTGTTCCGTCGCACGGTTCCATGCCCGACACCCGAAACGGGGGTTTTCACCTCTAAGTGCCAGAACTTACGACGGAGAAAGAGGGGTCAGTGTAGCGGGTCGCACCTCGGAGATGTATCTTGGTTCCCACAAACTACCAACACACTAGTATACATATTTTAGGGTTCTATGAAAGTTTTGATGGGGTCTTGACACTCCGGACCCACTCTACGGCGAAACCCTACTCCCGCTGGAGAGAAGTCTGAACCCGTCGATCTACCCCTCTAAACGGCGTCGGGAGGGGGTAGACGCATGGATTTTTTTGCTTGGATGTGTTAGGTTGGTATATTGGACCATAAAAAACTAACATTTCATGTGTTCCGTCGCACGGTTCCATGCCCGACACCCGAAACGGGGGTTTTCACCTCTAAGTGCAAGAACTTACGACGGAGAAAGAGGGGTCAGTGTAGCGGGTCGCACCTCGGAGATGTATCTTGGTTCCCACAAACTACCAACACACTAGTATACACATGTTAGGGGTCTATGCAAGTTTTGATGGGGTCTTGACCCTCCGGACCCACTCTACGGCGAAACCCTACTCCCGCCGGAGAAAAGTCTGACCCGTCGATCTACCCCTCTAAACGGCGTCGGGAGGGGGTAGACGCATGGATTTTTTTGCTTGGATGTGTTAGGTTGGTATATTGGACCATAAAAAACTAACATTTCATGTGTTCCGTCGCATGGTTCCATGCCCGACACCCGAAACGGGGGTTTTCACCTCTAAGTGCAAGAACTTACGACGGAGAAAGAGGGGTCAGTGTAGCGGGTCGCACCTCGGAGATGTATCTTGGTTCCCACAAACTACCAACACACTAGTATACATATGTTAGGGGTCTATGCAAGTTTTGATGGGGTCTTGACACTCCGGACCCCCTCTACGGCGAAACCCTACTCCCGCTGGAGAAAAGTCTAAACCCGTCAATCTACCCCTCTAAACGGCGTCGGGAGGGGGTAAACGCATGGATTTTTTTGCTTGGATGTGTTAGGTTGGTATATTGGACCATAAAAAAACTAACATGTCATGTGTTCCGTCGCACGGTTCCATGTCCGACACCCGAAACGGGGGTTTTCACCTCTAAGTGCAAGAACTTACGACAGAGAAAGAGGGGTCAGTGTAGCGGGTCGCACCTCGGAGATGTATCTTGGTTCCCACAAACTACCAACACACTAGTATACATATGTTAGGGGTCTATGCAAGTTTTTATGGGGTCTTGACACTCCGGACCCACTCTACGGCGAAACCCTACTCCCGCTGGAGAAAAGTCTGAACCCGTCGATCTACCCCTCTAAACGGCGTCGGGAGGGGGTAGACGCATGGCTTTTTTTGCTTGGATGTGTTAGGTTGGTATATTGGACCATAAAAACAAACATTTCATGTGTTCCGTCGCACGGTTCCATGCCCGACACCCGAAACGGGGGTTTTCACCTCTAAGTGCAAGAACTTACGACGGAGAAAGAGGGGTCAGTGTAGCGGGTCGCACCTCGGAGATGTATCTTGGTTCCCACAAACTACCAACACACTAGTATACATATTTTAGGGGTCTATGCAAGTTTTGATGGGGTCTTGACACTCCGGACCCACTCTACTGCGAAACCCTACTCCCGCTGGAGAAAAGTCTGAACCCGTCGATCTACCCCTCTAAACGGCGTCGGGAGGGGGTAGACGCATGGATTTTTTTGCTTGGATGTGTTAGGTTGGTATATTGGACCATAAAAACAAACATTTCATGTGTTCCGTCGCACGGTTCCATGCCCGACACCCGAAACGGGGGTTTTCACCTCTAAGTGCAAGAACTTACGACGGAGAAAGAGGGGTCAGTGTAGCGGGTCGCACCTCGGAGATGTATCTTGGTTCCCACAAACTACCAACACACTAGTATACATATGTTAGGGGTCTATGCAAGTTTTGATGGGGTCTTGACACTCCGGACCCACTCTACGGCGAAACCCTACTCCCGCTGGAGAAAAGTCTGAACCCGTCGATCTACCCCTCTAAACGGCGTCGGGAGGGGGTAGACGCATGGATTTTTTTGCTTGGATGTGTTAGGTTGGTATATTGGACCATAAAAAACTAACATTTCATGTGTTCCGTCGCACGGTTCCATGCCCGACACCCGAAACGGGGGTTTTCACCTCTAAGTGCAAGAACTTACGACGGAGAAAGAGGGGTCAGTGTAGCGGGTCGCACCTCGGAGATGTATCTTGGTTCCCACAAACTACCAACACACTAGTATACATATGTTAGGGGTCTATGCAAGTTTTGATGGGGTCTTGACCCTCCGGACCCACTCTACGGCGAAACCCTACTCCCGCTGGAGAAAAGTCTGACCCGTCGATCTACCCCTCTGAACGGCGTCGGGAGGGGGTAGACGCATGGATTTTTTTGCTTGGATGTGTTAGGTTGGTATATTGGACCATAAAAAACAAACATTTCATGTGTTCCGTCGCACGGTTCCATGCCCGACACCCGAAACGGGGGTTTTCACCTCTAAGTGCAAGAACTTACGACGGAGAAAGAGGGGTCAGTGTAGCGGGTCGCACCTCGGAGATGTATCTTGGTTCCCACAAACTACCAATACACTAGTATACATATGTTAGGGGTCTATGCAAGTTTTGATGGGGTCTTGACACTCCGGACCCACTCTACGGCGAAACCCTACTCCCGCTGGAGAAAAGTCTGAACCCGTCGATCTACCCCTCTAAACGGCGTCGGGAGGGGGTAGACGCATGGATTTTTTTGCTTGGATGTGTTAGGTTGGTATATTGGACCATAAAAAACTAACATTTGATGTGTTCCGTCGCACGGTTCCATGCCCGACACCCGAAACGGGGGTTTTCACCTCTAAGTGCAAGAACTTACTACGGAGAAAGAGGGGTCAGTGAAGCGGGTCGCACCTCGGAGATGTATCTTGGTTCCCAAAAACTCCCAACACACTAGTATACATATATTAGGGGTCTATGAAAGTTTTGATGGGGTATTGACCCTCCGGACCCATTCTACGGCGAAACCGTACTCCCGCTGGAGAAAAGTCTGACCCGTCGATCTACCCATCTAAACGGCGTCGGGAGGGGGTAGACGCATGGATTTTTTTGCTTGGATGTGTTAGGTTGGTATATTGGACCATAAAAAACTAACATTTCATGTGTTCCGTCGCACGGTTCCATGCCCGACACCCGAAACGGGGGTTTTCACCTCTAAGTTCTGGAACCCCGCCACAACAAAACACCGGAGATACCCGCATATGTGTACAAAAGACCGGATAATCCCGCCGCATTATGGCCACATTTGATCACAATATTTTTACAAATTAGTTCTTATGTTATTTATTCTGTTTTAGTACCCCTACAAATAACATTTTTGAATGTAATCTAATAATTTAAGAAAAAGTGGAAAAAACAGTTTTGAGCCCGACGGTGTTGCCGTCGGTGTCAGAGTGGGTGGTTACGGCACCGTTAGCTCGCTGCGCCCGGACGTCCACACGGGGCCAGTACTCCGACGGTGTTACTACGCCGACGGTGACCGTCGGGCTCACTGTAGGACGCCGACGGCACTTTAACGCCGACGGTATTATTCCAGCCGTCGGTGTCATATTATGAGGCCGACGGCCACGACCTTTGGCCGTCGGCGTTATAATAACCGTCGGGCTGATCTGCCACTCCCGTAGTGTAACATTGATTCGAGGATATTTTTTTTAACATAGTTTGAGGACTCGAGCTATTCATGTAACTTCTTTGGGAAAGTAATGTAACTGAGATAATTGGCTATTCTAACTTGGGAAAGTAATGTAGCTGAGATAGTATATAATTGGTTATTCATCATTCCTTGCGTGCGAAGTGCCACGCGCGTCGACACACGTATGTTGGCATAATTTATTTGTTTAGCCAATAGGGTAGACTGCTTCCATGGCAAGGCCGCAAAGGCCAGTACTGCTGGATGCCACATCCCGCGCAATCCTCGCGTAGCCCTGCTCGCCCCAGGTGCTTCCCCATGAGTTCTTCGCCAGCCAGTACTTGGTACCGTACTCGTCAGTGCCGTAGCCGACGATGGTCATGGCATGGTTCCGGTCCGTCGGATTGCACAAGTCACCGCCGCCTGCACCGAAGACCCCGGTAGCATAATGGTGCAACGCCTGTCCGTCCAGGGCAACGGACACTGGCTGGTGGGCGACGGCCAACAGGAGCGCGGTCTCGTTGCGCTTAGGAACATGTTGGAAGCCGTTGATCGTGGCCGCTACTTGCTTTCCAGATGAGCGGCAGGTGCTCTGTTTCGCTTCATACTCGTAGGCATCCTCGGAGGTTATGCCACCGCTGTGGAAGATGTGCCGGAAAGCCTCGTCTGCGTCGCCGAGGTTGCAGCCGCGGTTGTTGGCGCCGGTGGAGCAGTCCAGCAGCTCCTGTGCCGACAGGGAAACCAGGTTGTTGGTTCTCATTTGGTGGATGGCTTCCACAGCTGCCACCGCAGAGAACGCCCAGCAACAATCTGCATACACATATATACCAGCAATGCATCAGTAATCATGTTACTAATTACATCACGGCAGAATCATGCATGCATCAACGTTCCAACGCCCCGGCCGTAGATTTATAGTTTGAGTGATGGAGGAGTGGATCGAGAGTATAGATAATTAAAAGCTCACCACAAATGCCGCCTTGGTCCTTGACAGGGGTTACCGCCCCCTTCTCCCTCCAGTCTATACTGGCAGGAACATCAGAAAGGGCTAGGTTCCCATAGATGAATCCGGTTCCGGTAACTGTGGTCGGCGGACGTATCCGATGACCGGCGCCGCTGCTCAGTTCAGCCTCAGTCAGGTCGGCAAACTTGTTGGTGGTCAGCCTGGCGCGGCTACTGCCCCCTGGCCCTGCAGCAGCATTGTACGAGTCGATGAAGTGGGCGTTGGCCTTGAATACCTCGAACCGCCGAGCCTTCTCCGCCGAGTCCTGGTAAGTGCGGCCGTACTCCGCCATCCACTTCTCGTACCTCTCCCTCATGGCCTTGTCATCGCCGGCGGCGGTCGACAGCTCGCGAGCTGCGAGCGCGAGATGCGCGCAGCAGCTCACGATGACAAGAAAGGCAGCGAGTGAAAATGGCTTTGTGATGAGTCGCTTCGACCGAGAGGATGATGATGAGGCCATGTCTGAGGTGTTCGGATTTACTAGCTACGCGCAGTAGGCACCCGAGTTGCTTGCTTGCATGCCTAGCCGTGGTTGCTGCTCTAGGGAGTGAACGGGGATGCCTTTTATAGAGCACTGGAAGTCTGGAACTGGAAGAGAGCGTACGTAGTGACCACGCTAGCTAATGCTGGATCATCACCAGTCCCTGCCGAGTGGATACGTAAACGGAGCCGGACACACGCACAGGAATGCTTCTATATTGTAAGTATGACCAGGTCCAGGAACACGGTCTTTCCAAATGTACTTGGATGTCCCTGCCTAAAGGAGGTCCAGAAGAGGTCCCATCGCACAGAATCAAAGGTTTGGCAATGTCAAGCTTGATGAGGAGAGCGTGCGTTGTTCAAAAAAAAAAGATGAGGAGAGCGGGCGTATTGGATGTATGAAGTTTATGTGTGGTGTTCCGGCCCGCCGTAAAGCTATCACAAAGCGCTTCCCCCAACAAAAATACGAACACAGAGGCTGGGGGTTTCCCCTTTTCTAAAAAAATTCTATATACAAACCTCACGTCATTTATCAAAGCAGAATCCATTTGCCAAACTTATGAGAAACCATATGGCGTCTAATTATTAGAGCTTAGAACAATCATTTAAGCGGGCATTAAAGTTCACAATAAAAATAAAGGTGTCTCATCCATGTGTTGAAAACAATACAGTTTATTTTACTCCCAACAAATTATGTAATGCGTACAGATGATGAGCACCTCCCCGCATGACGCGTGGGCATTTGTGATATTCTATCCGGAACCACGCAAGGCTAATGATGCATGATAGGTTGTGCTTCCGTACCCTGACAATACATATTAATAAGATTATGTTGGGCTAACATAGGAAGGAGGCAGGAATGAAACATCAGAGGATTCATACAACATAATCTTCACACAAGGGATACCAACCTAATTCCCAATTAGTTCAATGGTAAAGCAACAAACAAGATAACAAATAAGATGGAGCCATGCAATGGCTCGAGCTCTAACCCTCGTCCATCGACGCGGAAAGAGAATGTCCGAAGAACTTTCATGACATGTAGCCCTGCAACCGGCTAACATGAAATCCCAACGCATATATAAAAACTAGCTGAATGCCCGCGCGTTGCTTCGGGCTTTAAGTTTTTTGTAACAAAATATAGTTGAAAAATTAAATGTGTTAAAAAATCAAATGTGTAGAAAATGTGAAGTTGTAGCTAGAAATCAACATAATTCTGTAATTGGGTCAATCATAATACAATTCATTGTATGTTTGTATTGTAAATTAAAAAATTATCTTCTTCTGCTGTACCAAAATAAATACGTAAGGTTCCACGTTCCACCTTGTTTACATCCAACCTCTGAAGTTCCACAAAATTTAATCCCGTGAAAAAATCTAAGAAAAAGGTGGTCGTTGATTTATTTTGCATGTAAAAATATCCTAATTCCCCTCCTTCCTTCTTAACTACTCTCTTACCTCAGGTCTACCTATACCAAATTTCCTTCTAATTTCTCTCCTTTCTCTTAATTAACTGCCCACATCGCCTCACTTTTGCTTACCAAACTGTCCTGATTTGTATGCAGCTCAACAAAAAACTTAGATTATGAAGTCATATTTTCTAATGATTTTTTCTCGAATTTATGGAGTTTGTTCTCTCCGTGATTGAAAGTAATTATTCAAAATACTCATAAGACGAGTGAAACATTATCTCGTGACCACGTGATAGAAA
This sequence comes from Poa annua, assembly GCA_026929855.1. NCBI lineage: Eukaryota > Viridiplantae > Streptophyta > Magnoliopsida > Poales > Poaceae > Poa > Poa annua. The sequence goes on from CM049430.1 coordinate 90,863,101, forward strand.
CATTTGTGTGAAATAAAACAAAAAAATCTAATGCAGATCAAAAGGGACGTAGCCGCACGTGTCACTAATTGACAATAAAATATCACTGAGTATGATGGAATCGAAAATAAGGGAGCTAAATACCCATGGGCTTGTTACGAAATAACTTCTTACATTACATTGTGGAACATATAATTTATTGTCGTGCTTAATGTGGCACCATTGAATTTTCCCTGGTATTTGATTGATGCACTTCGAAAGAAATATAAGTATTACAAGTATTAGTCAAATTTTTGTTGTATTTCTCAAACACACAGTCGACGACGACAGTCATGTTATTTTTGCCCTTATAGTCTCTTCAGTGATCATGTTTATTTTGTTTCGTGTCGTATTTCGACTTCCATTATCTTAGTCCCTGAGCTTTTTTTGCCTCGAAATGATATCGTTCGGTTGTGTCTTCTCAAGACCAATGCGCTATCTACGCCTCACATTTGATATTCGTTTGTTTTCAAGTACCCTCTTTTGCAACATAATTACCTTATAAAAAGTTATATTATACATACATTATACAATGCTAGTTATCAACGGTAAAGAAACAATGTTTCCGTAATTTGATACCCTGAGAAAGTGATGTGCTAAATTTTAACTGAACACATTATATCCAGACAGATATACCCTTCTCTTATACCTATTTTTTTTGCCTCTAACGCTGTAAGAAATTACAGTGAATATTGAAAACCCATATTTGACATAAGAACTTGAGGATATGAGGTGATACATCTTATTTTAAATTTCCCAATCCAAAATAGACAAGGAAAGGCTACAACAAAACAAAAATCAGATGTGCTTTGTCACCACTTATTGGCCACTATCGGGTCGCCTGCTCATTAGCTACTTATTCATTGGCCACCTCTATTACTACACCATCTACCCACCTACCTACTCGCCTAGATCTCATGTGTAGGACTTTTTGAGCATGTGGGGCCCACACCCAAGCTCTTCGGTTCTCTTCCCCATCGCCATCATCTGCATCTCTCTTGCGCCTATGCCTCCTCTTTGTGGGTGGCGTCACTGGCTTCATCTGGATCCAATCAGGCTGGCCTGGAATCCGTCCACCACGAGCTCAACAGCTGCCCGCCTCATCACCTCGTGTAGATCACCCCGATTAACCGCCTCATCGGCTTCAGTATCACCTGGTGGAAGTTCAACCACAACGCACCACCTACAACCGCCTCGACTATGACATGAACCTCTAGCGCATGACGCTCTTCGACCAAGTTTTGCAACAACGGGTTGTCAGTCTCATACGAACGCCTTTGTGTATTGGTGTCATATCCTAGATTTTCGATTAGCTACAAGCACTGCAGCTCTTTCATGCAAATCATTCCATCGTGCACCATCTCTGTTGTTTGGAGCTAACTCTCCCAAATCACTTATACTCTACACAACACGTAAAAGAACACATAGACATGTGAGTATTGGCGGTCGAGCTGCGTGAGATAACTCAAACTTTTCTTTCATATGTTAGATGGATCGACCCGTGGGAGTCATCCTGATCACCCCATCTCTAGTTACACACATTTCCAGTTCCATATAGTCAGGTGGCATGTGTAAGAATGACTCTAGGCTCTCCTCACAAACGTGATCTTGTGTAAGTCTATTCTTAATAGAAAAGTACTTAAAATCGGTTTTTTTTGAAATATCCTATTAAATTTGGTTGTGCAAACTGAACGCTAAACTTCATTATCAAATAACCGCTTCAGGCTATTTTTGAAATTTTCCCTCACAATATATTAGGTCAGCAAGCCCGCCTCATTAAAAACCTTCCAGTCCCGTAGGTACCATGGAAGGAAAAGAGTGCGTCGCCAAACTTGCCGCCTCAGATAAACATAGTTACATCGTTTACAAGTTTTGGCAAAAGAAAGCTAGGGGATTATTGTCCCAAATATAATCAATACGAGCATCAAAACTATGCATGGCTAACTCGTGTGCCACCTCATTGGCCTCCTAATTACATTGTTCAAAAGTGATCTCATTGAAACCAATCACAAGCATATTACAATCATAAAAAATCATCGTAGGAGAGGTCGCGGAAAAGCCTCCCTTCTTCATCGTATCAATAACCTGTGAATTGTCTGATTGTATTATCACCTTGTTGCTCCCTAGAAAGTTAGCCATACTCAGTCCCTTTCGAAGAGCAGACGTCCTCGGCCATAAGTGTATCAGCAATAAATGGTAGGTCTTTACAACACACATAATGAATTCAGTTTTACAGCAAAGAGCAGATGCCCGTGAGGAGGCGGATGACATTGAGTCCTTTTTATTTGGAGAGATAAAAAAATCTCGCAAACCCTTAATAGATAAATTTACATGCATCTAGAGCAGCCAGCTAATCTAACAAACGTGAGAATGACACGGAAATTAGCGCACAGATTGACCGGCATCCTCTCTCCCTAAATCCTAACAAATCGTCTAACAATCCCACGAGTCCTCTCTCTCCCTGATATCCTCTCAGGATATGTGCAGTTGCCAAGAGAAAAAATATATTCCGTGCAGCCAGAGCTAGAGGAAAAGGAAAAAAGCGTATGTATCGTGAGACGGTACATTTTTTTTTCTAAGTCTGCTAGCTGGTACGACATGGAATCTTGAATGGAAGCAGCGTTTGCTTAGGACGATTTTTTGTGTGCAGTTGAGGTGGTTAGCTAGGGATAATTCACGATCCTAAAACTAAGGAATTTCCATCTATTGTGCACGCCGGGAGTTCAGAAAAACAGTCATACCTATTTTGAAACTGAACGCTCTAGATTTAGGAATGGAGGGAGCTGCGTTTTTTTCTGTTTCTAAACCGTTATTTCACGTATAGGTGGCAGAGCATGTAATTAATTTGATGTGTAAGGGCAATTGAAGTGTGACACCATTTGGATTGTGACACCATACCACGCATTCTGCTTTAATAGTAAAGATATGTTAAGACATCATAGTTCAATGGTAAAGCAACAAACAAGATAACAAATAAGATGGAGCCATGCAATGGCTCGAGCTCTAACCCTCGTCCATCCGACGCGGAAAGAGAATGTCCGGAGAACTTTCACGGCCATTCACTCGATAGCTTAAAAGTATTATTTTTAAAAATTCTACTTGATTCGCTACTCACCATAGAATTAGGCCCCGTTTGATACACAAGAAATGAAAACGTAGGAATAGGAAAAACATAGGAATGGAGGTGTCATGTTTCCTGAATTCCTATAGGAATCAAAACCACAGGAAATTTTCCAAAGTATCGTTTGGATGTCACACATGAAAAATACAGAAATTATACACATAGGAAGATTAAAACATGAGGTGAGACCTCATGTTTGTTTTCCTCCAAAATTCCTATGAAATAGCCTATCCCATAGGAATTTCAAACGAATCCAAATTTCCTATTCTTTTGTTCCAAACAGCACCACAGAAAAAAATTCTGTAAGATTCCTATCCTCCAAATTCTTATACAATTCCTTTGTTTCAAATAGGGTCTTAGAAGTTTTACCCGGTCCAACCTTCGCAATTTGCTGCACAAAAAGTGTAATAGTGACATTTTTTAAAGGTACGTACATTCTATTCCAAATTGTTGTCTCAGCTCTTGGTCCTGACAGAAGAGGAGAATCCAGATCCATGATGGTGACATTTTTGTTTTTGTAATAGTAACAGTTACCTACCTTGCGTATTGGACGGGCCGAGCAAGGAAGTGATTGACTATACGAGAAGGTTGTGCATATACCTGGCACTTGTACCGTTGTACGTACGTTGATGCGTCACAATCATGGTTGTCCGCTTCCAGGTCAACACAAAATGGCGGCATATGTGAGGTCGTTTTCTTACACTATAGTACCAAAATTTTGACGACGACTAATTGATCCTTCAGAGCAAGACTTGTGTTGACCCTTATAATCTTTAGCATGGAAGCTTACCTATCAAGACTTGTGTGTCCCGCTAGCTTCACCAGACAAAATAGTGGATAGTGATTGGCTTGGAAATGCCCAAAGGTTAATGTTGTAGCTAGTGTTTCAGTCCAAACATTGCTAGTAATATTTCAAAGGGCTTGAAAAGGTTATATTACATTGATTATACAGAATAACATTATCTTGCTTGTACCAACATAGTACGTACAATATTTAAAGCTTGAGCATATTAGTAAGTGCAATGTATATCCATTAATTCCTCTTGGCAAAGATATCATGAAAGGGTGTTCTCCCTTTATGTTAGTTCATTTTCAATGTTATATGATTTACTACAGTTGTCGATTATTTTCCTGTAAAGAATACTAGGTCTCCAGCAATAGAAGGAGAAACTATATATTCAAGTTTTGGACTGCATTTCGTACCTAATTATATTTTCCCCAACATAATCTGCAGCTGTACCCTTGCATACAATGGCCCAACCAAGTGAACATATTAGCTAGCAGAGCATGCATCCTGTGACCTAAGTTAGATGGCTTTGGATCGCTGAAATATAGGGTCCATATGTCAGCCATTTAAAGTCAGAGTGATTCACGTCAGAGAATTTTGTCCGTACCTAACAACCCCAACATGGTAGGAAAACATATAATAAACAATGTAAATATTTCTCATAATAGGTTAAAATGAGTATGAAAGAGAGATATGAAGAGAACACTCATTTTTGATTAACTAGAATGACGTGCACAAAAAAGAACTTAAACACACACAATTCAGCCATGGGCATACATTGTTAATATAATATTTTTCAGTGAAACATAACAGCATGATCCTCCTCGCATGTAAATTCATTGTTAAGATCGATAGTTTATGTTATGCGTTGCATATCGTTGGAGAAGAAAAAATGATGTACAATATCTTATCTCCTAGTGTATTCTCCAACAATTAATGTTTGCATGCTCCTAAATTCTTTTGTAAAGGATTTCTGTATGTGGGGTAGCTTCTGCTATCTTTTTTTATGTAATGTTTGCATGATTAAATTCAAACTAAAACTATGGTTCGTAGATAGGAAACCTCATACAATGGAGAAAAATATGTTTTCTCTCTTACTATGAGATCATCTATTAGCTAAGAGAAGGCAAATTGACCTCGCTCCTCTAACTCGCAAGCCATCCCATGTGGCTTTGTTAAGATCACATTATTACAAATTACCTTCTGTGATGACAAGAGAAATCAGACCTAGAATGAAAATGATAAGTCTTTTGTCTCGGTTCAAAAAATAACTCACATGCGTTACAATTTCATCTAACCGATGCATTTGTTGGAATATCGAACAACTAAATCAATTACAAAATGCCAACAATGGTGAATCAACTATTAATTATGTCCAAGTCACAAATATGATGAATCAACTATTAAATATGTCCAAATCACAAATATGCATTTGTTGGAATACTGAGGAATAAACTTACAATTATGTCTGAATCGCAAATATGAGACTAGCCAGGTGATACTTAATGTGCTCCATTGGCCCGAGCTCTTGCATTTGTGCATCTTTGCGGTTGTAGACCGTTTGAAGACTTGTCTGGTAGCATTCCTACTAAATTCTCGGGTCACTTAGCTGGTCAGATATGCGCAATGTTTACCCGGTCAAAGTCCAGCAATTTGTTTTGTAAAGAAAACAAAGTGTGATAGTGATTTTTTTGGAGGTATGGAGATTTCAATATGGTCAGTCTATTGGTCTTTGTAGAAGAGGAGATTTCAGTAGTTTTCATCTGATAGATAATATTACTCAGCAATACTCCACTCGCATGACATTTCTTAGTTTGAAATATAGATCGTTTTCCAGCACTAGGCAATTAATTGTGTTGCGTATTGGACGGAGCAGCCAAGCCAGGGAGATAATATATGCCAAGCCAAGCCACGGATGATTTTTTGTGTTGCGTATCCAACTTTGTAAGCACGTTGTTGCTTGTAACGAAACACTAAGTTGTACAACCAATATATCAATTTATGCCAATGGTTGCACCTATGTAAGTGCAGTATCAAAATTTTCGGACATGTTTGCATCACCAATGCACATACCAAATTAGTGGGTTCATATACCCCCATGTTCTATATATCCACTCTCTTCTGGTTTCTAGCTTCTCCAATCTACCACACTTTTCATGTTCAGCAACACCAGTCCCAGGAAGTTGTAACACTCCACGAACACGGTTGCAAACTGGGGTCTAAATTACTTCACACCCTTTTCCCTGTGTTAGCTACACTAGTCCCAGGAAGTTGCATGATAAGGTAATGCATACCATACATGGAGCTTGCACCTTGACGCATCACAATTCACTACGGGAAACACAGGCCAGCCCGACGGTCATTTCAACGCCGACAGGGGCCGTCGAAAAAACCGTCGGCGTCGTTTTACCGTCGGCGTCCTAGTTGTAAGGCCGACGGCCACCGTCGGGCTCGCAGTACCGTCGGCGTTTATTTAGTGAGCCCGACGGCCACCGTCGGGCTTACAGTGCCGTCAGCGTCCATCTAATCACATTGTGAGCCCGACGGTATTACCGTCGGGCTCACTATACAGTTTTTCAGTTTTTCTCAAAAAATTAGATTACATTCAAAAAAAAATATGAAAAAATACTAAAAAAAAGGAAACCCTTTGGCATGAAATATTTTGACGTGTACTAGTTTTTAGAAAAATGATAAACTTGAGTTTTGGCAACTTTTCAAAACAAAACTTTACAAAAAATATCAATCATATATAAATATGCAATAGTTTTAACACATATGTGTGACCATTATCATGTCATAGTTTGTGATAAAGTGCTCATAATCAGCACATATGTGTGTCATGGTATGTAAAACAACGTCGCCGAATCGATTTTCAAAATTCATTTTAGAAATATCATTTTCCATTTTTTAAGTGTGAAAAATGACTTTTTTTTTGTGAAGCAAGTACATAAAATATGGTTCAAAATGACACCCATTTAATTTTCATAAAGAGTAGAACATATTTTATGGATATATCTGAATATGAGGATTTTCCTTACTTTCTATCTAAATTCGCCTCTTTAATTGACTTTATGTTAATTTTCCGAAAGTAATTCGAATTTGAACTACAATTGTGTGATGGTTTGCTATGAAGTTCTTACAAAAATAATTTTAAGTTACAAAAGTAGTGGTTACAACATAGAACCGTCAATAGTTTTAAAAAATTCGACCACTTTTGATGAATAGCCATGCTCTCTATTTTGACCGTTTTTTGAAAGAAATGGAAAAATATGAAAAAATACTAAAAAAAAGAAACCCTTTGGCATGGAGTCCTTTTACGTGTACTAGTTAATAGGAAAAATGATAAACTTGATTTTTGGCAAACTTATCAAAACAAAACTTCACAAAAATGTCAAACATCTATAAACATGCATAGGTTTCAAGACAAATGACCAATGTATGACCATTATCATGTTATAGTTTGTGATAAAGTGCCCATATTCAGCACATATGTGTGTCATGGTATGGCAAACAACGTCACCGAAGCGATTTTCAAAATTCTTTTTAGAAATATCATTTTCAATTTTTTAAGTGTCAGAAATGACTTTTTTGTGAAGCAAATACATAAAATATGGTCCAAAAAGACACCCATTTACTTTTCACAAAGAGTAGAACATATTTTATGGATAATAACTTAATATAAGGATTTTCCTTACTTTCTATCTAAATTCGCCTCTTTAATTGACTTTATGTCAATTTTCCGGAAGTAATTCAAATTTGAACTACAATTGTGTGATAGTTTGCTCTGAAGTTCTTACAAAAATAATTTTAAGATACATAAGTAGTGGTTACAACATAGAACCGTCAATAGTTTTGAAAAATTCGACCACTTTTGATGAATAGCCATGCTCTCCATTTTGACTGTTTTTTGAAAGAAATGGAAAAATATGAAAAAGTACTCAAAAAAGGAAACCCTTTTTCATGGAGTCCTTTTACGTGTACTAGTTAATAGGAAAAATGGTAAACTTGATTTTTGGCAAACTTTTCAAAACGAAACTTCACAAAAATGTCAAACATCTATAAACATGCATAGGTTTCAAGACAAATGACCAATGTATTACCATTATCATGTCATAGTTTGTGATAAAGTGACCATATTCAGCACATATGTGTGTCATGGTATGGGAAACAACGTCACTGAAGCGATTTTCAAAATTCTTTTTAGAAATATCATTTTCCATTTTTTAAGTGTCAGAAATGACTTTTTTTGTGAAGCAAGTACATAAAATATGGTCCAAAATGACACCCATTTAATTTTCACAAATAGTAGAACATATTTTATGGATAATAAGTTAATATGAGGATTTTTCTTACTTTCTATCTAAATTCGCCTCTTTAATTGACTTTATGTCAATTTTCCGGAAGTAATTCAAATTTGAACTACAGCTGTGTGATAGTTTGCTCTGAAGTTCTTACAAAAATAATTTTAAGGTACACAAGTAGTGGTTACAACATAGAACCGTCAATAGTTTTGAAAAATTCGACCACTTTTGATGAATAGCCATGCTCTCCATTTTGACTGTTTTTTGAAAGAAATGGAAAAATATGAAAAAGTACTCAAAAAAAGAAACCCTTTGTCATGGAGTCCTTTTACGTGTACTAGTTAATAGGAAAAATGATAAACTTGATTTTTGGCACTTTTCAAAACGAAACTTCACAAAAATGGCAAACATCTATAAACATGCATAGGTTTCAAGACAAATGACCAATGTATTACCATTATCATGTCATAATTTGTGATAAAGTGCCCATATTCAGCACATATGTGTGTCATGGTATGGAAAACAATGTCACCGAAGCGATTTTCAAAATTATTTTTAGAAATATCATTTTCAATTTTTTTAAGTGTCAGAAATGACTTTTTTGTGAAGCAAGTACATAAATATGGTCCCAAATGACACCCATTTAATTTTCACAAAGAGTAGAACATATTTTATGGATAATAACTTAATATGAGGATTTTCCTTACTTTCTATCGAAATTCGCCTCTTTAATTGACTTTATGTCAATTTTCCGGAAGTAATTCAAATTTGAACTACAACTGTGTGATAGTTTGCTCGGAAGTTCTTACAAAAATAATTTTAAGGTACACAAGTAGTGGTTACAACATAGAACCATCAATAGTTTTGAAAAATTCGACCACTTTTGATGAATAGCCATGCTCTCCATTTTGACTGTTTTTTGAAAGAAATGCAAAAATATGAAAAAGTACTCAAAAAAAGAAACCCTTTGTCATGTAGTCCTTTTACGTGTACTAGTTAATAGTAAAAATGATAAACTTGATTTTTGGCACTTTTCAAAACGAAACTTCACAAAAATGTCAAACATCTATAAACATGCATAGGTTTCAAGACAAATGACCAATGTATTACCATTATCATGTCATAATTTGTGATAAAGTGCCCATATTCAGCACATATGTGTGTCATGGTATGGGAAACAACGTAACCGAAGCGATTTTCAAAATTCTTTTTAGAAATATCATTTTCCATTTTTTAAGTGTCAGAAATGACTTTTTTGTGAAGCAAGTACATAAATATGGTCCAAAATGACACCCATTAAATTTTCACAAATAGTAGAACATATTTTATGGATAATAACTTAATATGAGGATTTTCCTTACTTTCTATCTAAATTCGCCTCTTTAATTGACTTTATGTCAATTTTCCGGAAGTAATTCAAATTTGAACTACAACTGTGTGATAGTTTGCTCGGAAGTTCTTACAAAAATAATTTTAAGGTACACAAGTAGTGGTTACAACATAGAACCGTCAATAGTTTTGAAAAATTCGACCACTTTTGATGAATAGCCATGCTCTCCATTTTGACTGTTTTTTGAAAGAAATGGAAAAATATGAAAAAGTACTCAAAAAAAGAAACCCTTTGTCTTGGAGTCCTTTTACGTGTACTAGTTAATAGGAAAAATGATAAACTTGATTTTTGGCAAACTTTTCAAAACGAAACTTCACAAAAATGTCAAACATCTATAAACATGCATAGGTTTCAAGACAAATGACCAATGTATTACCATTATCATGTCATAGTTTGTGATAAAGTGCCCATATTCAGCACATATGTGCGTCATGGTATGCGAAACAACGTCACCGAAGCGATTTTCAAAATTCTTTTTAGAAATATCATTTTCCATTTTTTAAGTGTCAGAAATGACTTTTTTTGTGAAGCAAGTACATAAAATATGGTCCAAAATGACACCCATTTGATTTTCACAAAGAGTAGAACATATTTTATGGATAATAACTTAATATGAGGATTTTCCTTACTTTCTATCTAAATTCACCTCTTTAATTTACTTTATGTTGATTTATGTTGGTTCTTGTTTGTTTTAAAAGACATCATTCATTATGAAAATGATGGCATGGATGTCATATTTGGATTCCTCTCATTTTTATGATCGACGTAGACATTTTATTTATTAAATTCTGATATATCAATATGAAGATATGAATTATTTCTTATTAAATGGAAAAGACAAAACAAAAATAAAATAATTGATTATTATTATTATTATTCAAGTATTATTAAACATAGTTATTTTTTTCATTCAAATCTTATTTTTGAAATTTTAAAGATAAAAAAGTATAATATCTCAGATGAGGGTTAATATGATTGCTATCATAATAATAGCAATAAGGTATGATATCTCAACTGGAATCTCATTTGAATAGAACTAACCGTGCTTGGCCTGGAGTACTCTAAGGATGGGTGGCCGTCTGGGAAGTTTGACTAAGGGTGAATAGTTTGAGGTAAGATTATGATTAAGTGTGTGAGTGGATAATTTAAGCTAAGATTATGATTAAGTGTGTGAGTGGATAGTTTGAGCTAAGATTATGATTAAGTGTGTGATATGATATTAAATATATTACTAAATTGGAGTTAAAATAATAATAATAAAAGTTGAAAAAAATAATTTTAATTTTTTTTTGGTAGAGCCATCTATGAGACCGACGGTATTGTTGTCGGCGTCCTAGTTGTAAGGCCGACGGTAATACCGTCGGGCTCACTATGATCCCGACGGTATTTGCGACGCCGACGGCAACGGCGTGAGCCCGATGGATTACACGCCGACGGCCTTAACCCGACGGCCACCGTCGGGGTCGTGTACGCCGACGGTTTTTAGCATGAACCCGACGGTAAATACCGTCGGGCTGGCCTGTTAGTCCCGTAGTGATTATGGTTGTTTGATTTTAGGTCAAAGAAATGACAACACCCTCTTTTATGTTTTATGTCTCGTTGATATTCTTCAGAAGACTTCTTGACCCCTATCATGTTTTTTGTGGGCTCTTGCCTTTCAATGATGACACCATAAGTTTAGGTCTTCTGTTTATTACATCTGAATTTGTTTGATGTTTGTATGCTGCTCCCACCATTAAAAGTTTTTTGTCAAATGGAGGCAAAAGTTATGCATCATCTCATTAATAAAGAAGGGTTTAAACAATACCAAAATATAAACCTTTCTAATGATTTGTAAACATGAGATTCCATATGCGAGGAAGTAAATTGGGCGATTGTAGCATGCCAAGTAGATTCATGGTGATGTCCCACGCGATCTGGCACCCGACATCTTCAAGGTCATTTAGCGAAAGAATCTTTCTTTTTCCGATGAAATTCTTAACAACTCTTGAATTAATAATGTCAGGAACAAGATCGCCACCCCTACCCTGTTCAATATTTTTGTTTGACCTAGACAACTTTCAGTTTCATTTTAAGGAGGCGGACTTTTTTTAAGGGAGAAAGCCCCGGCATCTGCATTGAAGCGATGCACACATGCCTCACGACAAGGCAACCACAACGAGACTGTAATTTTATTGTAATATTCAAAAGATATAAAGAAAACAAACCTGACACCTCATGCGTCATGACATGACCACCACCAGGCTACCAATAGCTCTAGCTCTATGGTTAAAGACACGAAAAATAGACAACTTTAGAAAAAACATTCAAGAAGGAATCGATGCACGTGTGCCGTTGATTATGAGTCCAACCGAAGGTTGAGCTTGGTGTTTTCATCCCAGAAGACGATCTTTGAACCACCATCTTCAGCAAAGTCACGACACGAGCGTGGACCGACAGTGTCAAAATTGCTTTCATGGATGTTTACAAAGACGATACAAACACTTGTTCTATCATCTCATTCGCTCCCTGACTCATCGCTAACTAGAAACAGCTGGAGGAGAAACTGTAAGTCGATGACGTTCCATACCTCCCCGATTCCAGCCACTGTTGCACCACATCTGATCGAGCAGCAACAGGCATGATTTTCACACCGTAGTTCAGACGTCATGTGTAGCAGCGTCAACACCAGCTAGGCATGACTTTAAAACTACACTAGAATCCTCGTGTGTAGCAAGTGCAGAGTCGAACCATATCCAATATCGAACTGGTGGGGGCGTCTCATACCGACACCATAACCGACACCATAACCAAAATAAGGATCTGGTCATCACGTCAACCACATGATCATGATGCTCGCTTCCGCCCAAAAACCAGGGCCACCGCATCAAGCGCCAAACCCCGTGCCGCCATCAGTGACGTTACAATGAGCAATCGTGGTCAGATCTATTGCTGCTTGACCGCCGTAAGACTTGTAATTGTTGTCATCCGTGTTGTCTATATAGTCAGCCATCTAGATAGGTTCCTTCTTACATCCACCACATATTGTTTCTAATATTTTTGGCAACTGATTAAATGGCGTGGATCCTAGGTTTAAACTATTTTGTAGAATGGGCACGATTGTCGTTATTTGGTCGTTGTGGCTATGTAGAATTGACAATGTTTTTAATGATAATTTTTTTTTGTTATGCAGGTTATCTAACGGTGCCTAGCCACGCTACGAGATTGGTCAATCCTGCAGCGTGTGGAGCACCGGGACTTATTTTGGAAGGTGGCATCGAGACTGGAGCCTACGGCTAGGGAGTTACTATCCCGGCATGGCTGGCAGCATAGACTCGGATAGACCTACCAGTTTGTTAGGTGGATCTATAATTTCTCATCATGATATGTAATTCGCCTTTTTATTTTTCTCAGTTATGAATTGTTGGTTCGTGAACGGGTGGCTGTATGCATCTTAGTTATGCAGAGGCCGGATGTAATGTTTAAAACTGTTAAGTAATAAAATCCCTTTATCAAAAAAAATTAAGAAATGGAGGTGAGATAGATGAACCTTGCCGTGCTCCGGTGACCCGAGCTCTCACCCTCATCCTTCTACGCGGCTTGAGACCATTTGAAGACTTGTCCCGGCCATCCGTTCAATAGTCTGCAGAGGTTCTGTTGTTGCATTACTACTCAATTGTCAGGTTGCTTAGCTAGCCACAGAATTAGAATGTTTACCCGGTCCAACTTCAGCAATTTTCTGTAGAAAAACAAAGTGACATATTCTTTTTGGAGGTACGGGCATTCTATTCCAAATCGTTGTCCCGTCCCTTGGTCCTGGCTGAGAGATAATTGTTTCTACTCAGCCCATACCGTACGTTCTTCAGGACCTTGGAATTGACTACCTAGCGTATTGGATGGAGCAGACGATCGAGCAAGGAAGCAATGAACAATACAGGAAGGTAGTGCATACCAGAACATGGCGTTTGTAAGTTGTAGCATCACAGGTACCGCTGTCTGCTTCCAGCTCAAGAAAATGGCAGCATGCGTGAGGTCTCTCTCAGACTGCAGTGCCAAAATTTTGGGGATGACTCATTGATTCATTCTTCGGAGCATGACTTCTTGACCACTATAGTGTTTAGCGTGAGCGCTTGCCTTTCAACGAAAACACCACACGTCTTGGTATTTCGGTTTCGCATCCGTATTTTGTTATACCTGTGTCTGCGCTGCTTCACTAAAAATGGTTGAAAAAATCTTTTGTAACCGTAGGCAAAAGTTTTGCTTCGAATCATCAACAAAGAAGGGTTTGGACAGGTTTTGGCAAATAAGCGTGAAAAAACATATATTGCCAAAACTGGATTACAAAAATTATAATTCTTTGATTATAAACAATATCAATCTTTCTATAAACTGAATTTTGGATCTGATATTTTTGCTCGCCAAAATTAACGAGTTCGGCGAGTTCGAGTTTATTGAGTTCGAGCTAACTGATCCAAGCCGCCTGGTTATCTCGGCCTAATTCCAATGTTTGATGGTTAAGCAATTCCTGTTGGTTATCATTTAACGAGTAAACAAAAGACATTTAAAGCTCTAGCCTATTACTCGATTGACGAAATCATTATGATAAAAACTGATAAATGGCCATAGATAAAACAAGTTATGGGTTTTCCAGATACAAGAACGCAATGAGGTCGTTATATAGCTTTTATATGCAAGTATGAGTTCTTTCATTTGTATAGCAAAGACAAATCTTGTTATGCTCATAAAAGGTTTTGTTCTCCCTCTTATTTTCGTCGATTTTTTTAACGTAATTTAGTTGATTTTCAACACTATATGATTTGCTGCACTTGTGTCTTGTTTTCCTCTAAGACGGTGGGCTCCGGCAACCAAAGGAGAAAACTAGAAGAAGACTACATCAGGATGAACTCCAGCAACAAAACGAGAAAACACGGATTCACAACCAGGGACATTGTCATAATTTCCAAAATGTGGACATTTTCCCTCTTGGATCTTTTTAATACACACCTCAAAATTATGTATGTTCTGGCAAACCAAAGCAAACTTGCAGTTACACGACAACATTTTGTTTTGATTTTTTTTTTTGAAAATGCATTGTATATTTGTATGCTTCCCAACGTCATCTAGACTAGGCTAAAAAACATGACCTTCATTTGGACCAACGCGTTCCATGGCCCAGCCCATTGCCGACATTAGCACTCCCAGCCCATCACCGTAGCAAGCGACAAACACTCAGCTCGTAAATGTTATTTAGCGCCAAAACGCAGATCCCTCCCAAGGGCTAAGGGTGTGTTTGGTAGCTTGGGTGGGTTATCTCAACACACACAAGTTGAGTATAGCCATGCTACCCCTCATATAAGTGGGTTTTATTTCTTATGTTTGGTAGATTGAATGAGTTGAGCTGAGCTGGGTTGAGATCTTGTTTGGTAGCATGTATGACTTTAGCCATGACATACAAATATAAATCACATTTAGGTCCCTAACTGTAAAAAAACAAAAAGCAATCAGGTCCTGGAGCTCCTCCTCCATGTGCCACCTCCTGCATCCCGGAGAAGCAATCAGGTCCCCGGAGCTCCTCCTCCAGCACTGACGCCAGCGAGAGGAATCGCCGGCGAGCGTCCATCGCCGACCACGCGTCGCCGCTGCCGCCTCGAGCTCCTCTTCCATGCGTGACGGGAAGCTGTGCGCCGCCGCCGTGCGCCGCCGCCTGCTCCTTGCTGGTCGTCGGGCGGGTGAGGAACACCCGCGGCCGGCCGCCCTCCTTCTCCTCGCGTCATAGGCTAGCCGAGCTCCGTCTCCTCGTCCCGGACAAGCTCCATGCGTGACCGTCTCCTCCCGCTCCTCAATCGCCATGGAGCAGAGCATGGCACCATGCGCGACCGTCTCCTCCCGCTCCTTGACCTCAGTCGCCTTGCCAGTAGAGAACGGGCTGGCGTAAGCCTCTCAGGCGGCGGCGCAGTGCAATTTGGAGCGGAGACGCGGGGCGGCCGGGCCGGGCGACGGTAGCGGTGGGAGAGAGAGAAAGAGGAGAAGCGGGCTCTACGGGGGAAATGAGATTGGATTTTTGTCGGGGTGGTTGACGCACCGCACGGGTGGGACCCACACGTGGGGGTTTTTTGTATGGAGCGGGCCTGTCTGAGGAGACAAGCTCGATTCGACCTTCTCTCGCGGGCCTGGCTGACAGGCGTTTCTGGGTGAGTTGGGCACGGCTGAAGACATACGAACCGGGCTAACAAACAACAAAAAGTGGGGTGAGGGGAGATTTTCTGAGGGGAGCCAGGCTACCAAACACGCCCTAAGTTTGTAAATGGGTCGGCTCATGTAGAGGTTTCTTTTTTGAGAAACACATCACAACGCTCGCACACACTTACCCCTATGAACGCACACATGCATACTCTATATCTTTATGAGCATCTCCGAAATACTGAGTCGGCGGGTCAGGTCTTGAGATTGACAAAGTCACCGCAGGCGTCTCGCTGTTGACGGGAACATCGCCTCCCACTGAGAATATTCCGCCTAAATGAGAAATACCAACGTTAAATCTGGGGTTTAAACTCTGGTGTGTTGGGGGTACAATCACCCTCCTAATCATCATACCACAGTCAAGTTCTCGGCTCATGTAGAGGCTTTCATTTCTGATTTTCTGAACTTTCTGGAAACTTTCGGTATTTTTTTCCTGGTTTTCTTTTTGTCTTCGATGTTTGTTCCTGTTTTGCAGTTTTTCATTTTTCCTCCATGTTTTTTAAATATATTTTTCTAAACTAGATTTATTATGTTAACATATTGAAATGGTTAATGTACATTTTTTGAAATTTATGAATCATTTTCTTGATTTATGAACTTTTTGAAATGCAGGATATTTTAATGTTAGCAACCATTTTCAAATTTGTGAACCATTTTTCAATTCATATAAAAATCACGAACCATTTTAAGGTTTGTGAGATATTTTTCAAATTCATTTTTTTGGAAATTTGGGGCATTTTTTATTCACAAACCATTTCTCAAATTCATGAGCCATTTTTAGATTGATGCATATTTTTTTAACACTTGTAACAATTTTTAAATTGTGGAGCTTTTTTATTTCACCCTATTTTTCAATTTACCAGAATATCCTTGTACTAGGCCAGATTTGTGGGATCGAAAAACAAAGGGAACAACTCATGAGAATTGTTGGGCCAGCCCGATATAGGCAGGCTAACCAGTGGTAAGAGTATCTCCACTCACGACGCCCAAACGGCTGCCCAAATGCCTACCGGGCGGCGTCCGGACGGATAGACAACAATGTGCAGCGTTGTTTCTCACTCAAGTCGCCCAAATCGATTATTTCAAAATAGAGAATTTATAAATAACGGGCAACAACTAAAAGTTTCAGCCGCGACGGCCATAGTCGGCCCAAATTCAGAATGTTAGAGCATCTCCAGCAGCTCATCTAAATGGACATCTAAAGGAAATGTAGATGACCCAGGCTAGAAAAACATCTCCGTCAGCTCATCTATAGCGTCATTTATCGATAGATGATCCCCAAACCTTGTATGCATCATCCACACGTGGAGAACGCTTGGAGGATCATTCAAACAAAACACGGCTCACTTTATTGACCGGATTTGAATAGGTGAAAAGGAAAGTGTTAAATTATAGTACTAAAATATATGAGAGAGAATATATATGTCCTAAATATAGATGTTCTACTGAAAAACTGAGAATATCTAAAATAGAATATTTTTAGATGATCTTCTATACAAAGATATAGATGACCAAATTTGAATGAGTTGCCGGAGATACTCTTACTCCACCAAAAACACGAAGGTTGGGCCCATCAAAAGACTACAGATGACAATACAGAAAAGGCAGCTAGCAGTGGTTAGAGTGCGATGTAGAACTTCAGAAGAACAGCGCTATATTCCTGCTCGTTCTAGGCTAGTAATTGTATTCCTGCTTGGGAAATGGCAAATGGTGCTTCTGTTCCTGCAATCCTGCTCGTACCATAATTCCCAATCACTCGACACAAACCGTGGCCGGCTAGAATCAGTGATGCGCTTTCTTTGATTGTTTTTACTGGATATCATATCGCCCCTGAAGGTGACAGATAACACCTCCATGTCTGACAATGGTCTATGTGCAATTGTGCATGCGTTCTGTTGGAGGCTCTTTCTTGGTCGTGGAACCCAAACGCGCAGAGACAGGCCCATCCCGAATGAGGGCTGGTAGGGAACGCAGGCGGCCTTAGGGTTCTCGCGCATCCGGCCGCGGCCGTACCGTTGGGCGGAGGGGGGAATGGGGGGAAGAATCGAAGGTCGCAAGGATTGGGAAGAATCGAAGGTCTCCGATTGGGGCGATTCCAGAAGACCGGTGGATGAGGTTGTCTCCTCCCTCAGCCAGTCCCGCCCGCCGGAGCTCCCCGCCGCACGACGCCATACCGACGCACTCGGTACCAGCAGGAAACCTACTGCCGTCCGCCGCATCCTCCACACATCTGTGGCCGAGGTTAGTTGTTCTTTGAATTCTGCAAGGAAAATGTGATATCTTTTGCATAGGCATTCAAATTTTAATGTCCCTAATAAGGTTTTGTTTGGCGTACCACTGTGCAAGTTAAAAAAAAGTGTGATTAATTCATATTTTGGGCTTAAAGTACTTGCAGTTTGTCAATTGAAGGAAAGAAAAATAGCCAACTAGAAACAAAAGTTTACATGCCGAACTTTACTTGTATAGGGTCGACCACAGTGTATACATACACGACGAAAAAATAGATTTATACTAGTAGTAAAATGGAAGATGATCCACAACGTAACACGATTTCAATAAAAAATAAAGCCTTATGTAAAGTAAACTAACATGTGAGCAATAGAATTTGTTATACTTTTGGTCAGCCCTGCGGAGCCTTATGTAAAGTAGACTAACATGTGAGCAATAGAATTGGTTATACTTTTGCTCAGCCCTGCAGTGCTGCAAATACTTCTTTGATTGCGGTGACTCTGCTGTAAACGTCCTGCATTGCTGGGCGATCTTTGGGTGTCTCCGCAGCGCACAAGAGCCCAACCTTAACGAGCTCGACGATGCAGCTCATCGTTCCAGCCATTGGACGGTTTTCTTGGTCTAACGTGCTTCCTCCTTCCTCATCTCCATAACTGGGAATGATTCTAGGATCTAGAATGTCGCCGATGTTTTGAGGAAATGATTTTTCGACGAATTTGTAAAGGCTGAGGCCGTCGTTAAACATGTCATCCGTTGGACGCTTCCCTGTGAGCATTTCTAGGATGATGATTCCATAGCTGTAAACATCGGCCTCTGTTGTTATTTTGCTCCCAAAGCCATATTCTGTAGTATGAAAAAATTATTTAGACAAACAATTAACACAAATGGGTTGAAACTTGAAACAGAAATACCACGAGAGTTCTAAAAAGAAAGTAAAGCCTGAGTGTCTAGAAGACTATAATATATTTGCAAATCAAACCATCTTGTATTTAGAAATTGTTACCTGGTGCAATGTATCCAACTGATCCTCTTGGTCCCACTAAGCTTGTAGAACTATGAGTGTCCGAAGAAGTATGAGTATGCAGGAACTTAGCCAATCCGAAGTCGCCAACATATGCGCCCATGATATCATCAAGAAGGACATTGCTAGGCTTCAGATCGCAGTGGGCCATAGGAGGCATGCAATGGTTATGGAGGTAATCTAGAGCAGCAGCTATGTCCACTGCTATTACTATTCTTGACCTTAAACTCAATGGCCTTTTCGGATGATGCTCGTAGGGTGTTGGATGCAACCAATTCTCCAGGTTGCCGTTAACCATATATTCAAGAACAAGAGCTTTGAACTCATGTCCTGCACGATCTACTGTTGAGCACGCAGTGATCACCCTTATAAGATTACGATGACGAGTGTTCCTGAGGGCTTCACACTCAGCAAAGAAGCTCTTTGTTGCTCCAAGCTGATCAAGTTTGAACACTTTGATAGCAACTTCATGTTCTCCGGACTCCATTCTACCTTTGTACACGACCCCATATTTTCCGGAACCGACCAAGCTGGCCACAGAAAAACCATTTGTTGCTTTCCATAAATCAGCATATGTGAACTTCTTTAACTCCCTGAAGGATGGATGAGCTGCTTGTTTGACTTTCCTTCTCCTTTTCAAAATAATGACTCCAAAGCATGATATCAGGACCAAAAACAGAGCAATGAACCCTACTATCTTCAGAATGTTGGAGGTGTGCCTTTGTTTAGATGTATATGCATTACAAAGTGGCAACTGTAACAATGGGGTGCTGGCACATAACTTTATGTTCCCTTGAACGAACACATTGCTTTGATTCTGAAATATTCCATCTGCTGGTACTTGTCCTTCGAGGTTGTTGAATGACAAATTGAGAAGGCTCATAGACTTAAAGAACGTCAGGAAGTCAGGGATTTCACCAGATAAGTTGTTTTGAGATAGATCCATCACAATGATGCCCCTCAAATTCATGAAAGATTGAGGGATTCCCCCATGAAGAAAGTTCCCCTCCATGTAGAGCGACTCCAAAAGGACACACTGACCCAGAGTAGAGGGTATTTGTCCAGACAGTTGGTTATTGGAAATACTCAGTGGACCGAGATTGATCAATTCACCAATCTCCAGAGGTATTTGTCCAGAGAGTTGGTTGTGAGACAAGTCCAAACCTTCGGAAAGAGTGGAAAGAGTAAAGAGTTCCTTCGGTATACTACCATCGAAGCTGTTATGAGAGAGGTTCAATGTTTTCAAATTTTTGCAGTCTCCTAAAGCTCCTGGGATTGAGCCACTCAAATTATTTTCCTGCAAATAGAGCTCACTCAGTTGACTCAGATTACCAACTGAAAGTGGGATCTGTCCAGAAAATTTGTTCTGGGACAAGCTTAAGACAAACAAGTTTGGAAGATTTCCAAGTGATTCAGGAAGATTTCCGGTAAGCAAATTCTGTTCCATGTAAAGAAGCTTGAGGCTTGTCAGATTCACTATCTCCCGTGGTATAGTGCCAGAAATGTTATTTGATCTTAGTAACAATATTTCTATGCTCTTTGAGAGGCCTGCAATGGAGTCCGGCAGGACTCCTTCGAGGATGTTTGCGTCCAACCTTAAGTTCACCAGTTGTGTGCAATTTGTCAATGAGGATAAGAAAGACCAATCTCCCGCTTCAAGTTGATTCTTTCCTAGATTCAGATCAACTAGGCTTGGTAAAGTCCCAAAAGACGGAATAATGCCATGGAATGCATTGTTACGGAGATTAATCTCCTGAAGATTTGTTGTGTTGGCTAACGAAGTGGGGATTTGACCTTGGAGTTGGTTATCTCGCATATTCAAAGTTTGGATGCTTGGAAGAGTATAACCCAGGTCATATGGAAGCTCCCCTACAAGACTGTTTGTAGCCATGCCAAGGTATTTGAGTGCTGACATGTTATAAAGAGAGACTGGGATACTTCCTGAAAAAAGGTTAAAACTGATGTCTAGTATTTCCAGGTTTGGAATTTCACCTATACTCGTGGGGATCCTACCTTCAAAATTATTATCTCCAAGCAAGAGCCAGCGAAGGGAGGAAAAGTTCCCTATAGAGGATGGTATGGTACCTGAAAGACTATTTGATTGCAAGATCAGATATTGCAAGGGTGAGTCAATGTTCGGAAACACGGGTATGGTCCCAGTAAAGTTGTTTGTTCCTAGTAATACCTTTTGAAGTGATGTACTGTTAAACAGTGCAGGAGGGATCTCTCCACTCAGGTGATTGTTCGTTACGGCCAAAAGTTGAAGCGATGAACTATTAGCTAGGAGAGGTGGGACAGATCCGGTGAGGCTATTGTTCACAAGAACAACAGAGTGAAGAGAAGAACTACTTCCGAGTGAAGCAGGAATGTTGCCTGTCAAGCTATTTGTAGCAAGACGTAATACCGAAAGGTTGCGGAGCGTCCCCAACCCTTCTGGAATGCCTCCACTGAGCATGTTATGACCCAAGCTGAGCTGCTGGATATCTGAACATTGGCTCAGGCTTGGGGGGATCACACCATGAAGGGAGTTGCTTCCAAGATCAATGATTTGAAGGCGGAAGCAGGAAGCTAGAGTGCCTGGGATCACTCCAGATAGATAGTTTGAGCTGAGGTTAAGGTACTGCAACCTACTCAGTTGGCCAATTTCAGGTGGAATCGGACCACTGAGTTGATTCTGTGGGAGGTGGATTCTTGAGAGGAAAGTGAGGTTGGCGATGCAAGGAGGTATTTTGCCATTGAGATTAAGTGACTCAAGATCCAGTGCAACAACACGAGATGGGCCTCTTTTGCTGCAAGTAACACCGGACCAACTGCAGAATTGCAGAGACTCATTTTTCCAAGAGCCTAGTAGTCCAGCAGAACCGACGAGCTGGAGTTTAAGGCAACGAAGGGCTTGCAAGTCAGTTTCGGAATCATCCTGGAGATCAGTAGCACCCAATGAAGCCACAGGGAATGCAACGAGGGAGGTGAGAATAAGGACCAGAGGAACTGAGCGAGAGAGGGTACCCATGCTCCAACAGTTATGCAGAGAGGCGACTGGCTCTCAGCGGAACAAGATTGCAAAGGAAGGAGGATTTACCGGTAGCTCACAACAGTTTGCCGGACCAGTGCAATGGCGAATCCATGGATGACGAGCTTGGCCGCACATGCAGCAGCACGACGATACTGCAGGGATGGAAAATTGGAAAATGAAGGGTGGGTTGACTTGAGAGGCGTGACGTCAATTTGTTTCCCACAAATTTGTGCTTCCCCTGGTACAATGATTGGCCGCTATGAGGAATTCAGAGGAAAGGGGGAGTAAGACAGCCTCGTGTTTTATAATCAACCAGGCCTGCTGCCAATCAAGCACGAGGTTAGAATGCAAATATTTTAATTGAATTTTGAGATAGTCAAATAAACCTCCTCAAAAGAAAGAGACAGTCCAAATAACCGAATATATAATCATATTTTTACCTACACTTGCATACAAAGGCACTCCTTGCTGGCGGAGCTTCGACTCCAAACTACGTGATGCATGGATTAAGAAGTCCATTATGCCATTTTGCAGTTCAATGGATTTAAACACCCTATATACTACTGTAATTAATTTCTTAGGTAACATTACTATTAATATTATTGAGCTTGCCATGACCTTGATGACTGTAGGTCCAAGGTTACAGAAGCTCGGCTGCTCCATATCATCTATTGTCAACATTCAAATTAGCCAATAGGTCGCGAAGAGTTAATATTACTCATTGTAGCAGCGTTAAGTCAATCTGATGATCCAAGCTTTCCATTTTTGCATAGATACAAACTAGTTGTATAATGCAACACTTCAACTTCCTGCTAAAGGGATAGGAGGTGATTTTTTCCACATTTGAAAAGTCACCGATTGACCTAGTCTCTTTGTGTTGCTTGTTGCCAGGCATAGTATTGTGGAAAATTCAGCTGAATCCTGGCATCCAATGCAATTTATTGTTCCTACAACATACAACCACTTCCTTGTATCAACTCAGATTAGCCTGTTCCGGTGTTCCCTTGACGACTTCCCAAGTTTGATGGCTCCTCCGATGTCACCATCATGTGGCATGCTTTCAAAGACTTTTGAACGAACAGATTAGATTACAACTATCAACTGAGATTAAACTTGACAAGCCACATCGGTGAGTTCGAAGAGGTGGAAATGGAAAAAATGTGTGCCTTTTCTGGACTAAAAGATCTTTTATTTTGCACTGGTAAGATATTTTCCTCCTCTTGGTCATACATTTTCTATTTTAATTTAATAGCAAGATATTTGCAATGGTACAACGCTGGTACTCATAAGTTCTGTACTCTTAAAACCTTTTCATTTTCTTTCACCAGTCTCTTGGAGCTTACATCTGACGTAACTTGCTCTGACATCGTGACAGAAAATGCAGGTTGCCCGTTAAAACCTGTCCAGGCTGCTTGTTAATTAGTTAGAATGTTAAGGGCAATAAGACATGATTCATCAATAAATATGCATTGTGAATACAATATCTTCCCGGACTCTGTTATACTTGCTCTCATGACATGCATGCTTCTCGGTCTTTGAACGAATACTCCTTTGAAACTTCACCTGACATTTCTTTTCTAGAATTAAAGCACGAATTTTTGCACAGCTAAGATATTTTCTCCTCTTAGTCATATATTTCTATTTTAATTTTAGTTACTCCACGTAAAAATAAGGAGCATGAAAACATTACTTGCGAGAGATAACATTAAACGGTGTGTAAGAAATTTCTTTATTTCACTATTTTTAGATGGAGTGGAGTCTTTAGCAGGTTGTTTTAGGAGCATTAAACTGTGACTAGGCTTAGGATACGACAACTTTGGACGAGATCTCGTGCTACTAATCCATTTTCTCAAAAAACGAAGACAACGTGCGATATGAGTATAACATGAACCATTCAAACATGGAAATTCATGGATGCATGCAGACTTTTTCGCACCATGGCCAAGTCAGTGTGATTTCTCAGTCAACAAAAGTTTTTTTAATAGGAACCGCAAAGGTCAGTTGGAGCATTCTCTGCAAGATAGCAAAAACGTAACTGGAACAGCATATATAGAAGGAGCTGGACCATTGGTCATCACTCATCACTAAGCCAATTGTTACCTTTTGGTGCACAGGTTTTGGCGGCTTTTGCCATCTGCGACGCCTCGCGGTTCAAGAAAAGATGCTACCCAACTGCATTGTCTTGCTTCTCTGGCTTCTTGCCATCCTCAACTTGCTCCTCTTTGTGGGCGGTCGGTTGGATCTCTCGTGCGGTCGTCGTAAGTGTCCATTGCATTCCTCATGTTACTATGCTCTCAAAAACCTCTCTTTTTCTTTCGTTCATCGTTCTTTTTTAACTTACTCTGACATCGTCACAGAAGACCCAAACGGCTGCGGACGCCTGCCCCCTTCAGAATGTCCAGGCTGCGGTGGACGGTAAGTACGCGATGTTCTAGAGAATGGGACAAGATGCCTCCAAGATTCTCGAAGCTGGCAGTAGGGCTCGTCCCCAAGCATATGTCAACGACAATGGTTTATAAGTTGTTTCTCAAGTAACAGATATGAGAGATTTGTCGCCCTGCAAATGTATTTGGTTTCTTCTATATATGATATAAGATTTGAAAAGGCCACGGTCATCAGATTAATCTTTACTATTAAGATGAAGTTGCCGCTCGTCTCGGGGACAACATATTGCTCAAATATCCCCACGTGAACAACAGATATCGAATTCTCAGTTTCGTTGTATTGCGTCAATCGAAAAATCAGTAACAAACTCTAGAAAGTCATGTGTTAACATCTCCCTTTGGACGCGGCTTGCATATACCTCTGTCCTCCGATTGCGTCCACGTTCTCCAGTCGGCGGCACCCTTTCCTGACGACATCGGTGTTGTACCTCTCAGTCTCAGGTCTAGGACCTAGACGACAAAACAACACAGGGATGCAAATGTGCAAAGGATCCGAAGCCTTGTTCAATCTTGTCCCTTGATAAAAATTCAACAAACCAAATTGACATAAAATCTGCACTACTAGATATCCCAATATAGCCGAGGGTCAAATTACTTCCGGTTATTTTTATTCCCCGTCGGATATCATTGTAACTGACGGTACACTGTCGGATCGATATCTCCCCTAGGATATGTTCGGTTGGCCATAACACTAATATCCGACGGTACCGTCAGGTAATGTCTTTATCCATGGTGAAAAGCCGACCGTAAACCGTCGGGCATGTTCGGGCCTCAGCCGGTAGTACTATTAATTTTTTTTGAGGTAATATTATGTTAAGTTTGTCGTGACCTTGATTACTGAGGGTCCAAGGTTAGGGAAGTTCCGCTGCTAGTAGTACCACTCCATGTCATCTAGTGTCAACATTCAAATTAGCTCAGAGTCTCAGACAATAGGTCGTAAGCTGGCTCACTGAAGAGTTAATATTGGACATAGTAGCGCGTTAAGTCAATGAGATGATCCAAGCTTCCATTTCTCCATAGATACGAACTAGTCTCGTATAATACAACCACAACGTTCTATGAGAGGGATTTGAGGTGATTTTGGTTTCCACAAATAGAAAATTTGCCGCTAGACCTAGTTTATTTGCTCTGCTTGCTGCCATGCACTCAGTGCACAGCATAATATCATGGAAAATTCAGCTGAATCGGTCCTGGCATGCGATGTACTGCTCCTACGTACACCCTACAACCACACCCTGATGTAACGATTACTTGTATATATCAACTCAAATTAGCTTGTTCCAACTTTGACTCTTTAGTCTTGAAATAGCCAGTTCAGTCGCACCCCTTTGATGGCTCCAGCGATGTCACCATCATGGCATGCTTTCGAGACTTTCAACAAATAGATATGATTATAACTATCAACTGAGACTTCACTTGCGCCATACCATGTCGCAGTTGAGTAACATGTGTGCCCTTCTCTGAAATAAAAGAACCATTTTTTTCAGTGGTAAAATATTTTCGTCCTCTTGGTCATACATTTTGTATTTTAGTTACTCCACAAATCCACATAAATGAAGGATCATGGAAACTATAGTTAAAAGAGACAACATTAAATTGCGTATAAGATGTGTCTTTGTTTTCATCCCTAGATGTTGATGGCGTGAAGACTTAAGATAGACAGTCCTATCAGTTAAGGCACAACTCATGCTAGCAGTCCTTTTTTGTGAAAGAAAGACATCTGCGGCCACCTCTCCCGTGGTATATGATGGGGGTAGCAGAGATTCGATCGGAGTCGGATAGAGAACTTGCGATCGGCTTCGAATTGCCAGCAAGTCACAGAAAACCCTGTCGGCTGCGCAAGTTTGTCCTTTAAACCATGTCCAGGCTGCGGTGGACGGCAAGTACGTTATGTTCTAGAGAATGGGACATGCCTCCAAAGATTCTCTGAATCTTTGTACTTGGGATGACAGCAGGGCTCGTTCCAAACGACCATGGTTGTTTTGAGGTTTTACATGTAACAGATGAGATGTATACCATCCTTCACGTGTAAATTTAATTTCGTGTATGATGCAGATATGAATGCCACGATCGTTTCATTATTAGAATATTAAGGACAATACAAATAGCTGAATAACACATAATTCATCAATAAATATGCATTATGGCTACAATATCTTCAAATGGAACACACTACGAGTGAAAACACAGGGCTAACCAACTACAGCACAATCCTTATGTGATGAGAAGAGAAGATGGATTCCACCAAAAATCGAAACCTTCACCTAGCTATACATTGCTAAGTTACATGCGCCAGAATGTCATCTCCACAGAAGCATTGGTTGCAATATAGTGCATGACTAACCCAATTACTTAATGCCCAACGAATTGATGAATCAACCAACAATTGTGTCAAAAATCACAAATATAGTGCGCAAAGCACTACCAGTTCCTAAAGCGCACAGACCATCTTGGATTCTGTTAGAGACACTGTCCTGGCTTGTCCGATGGAGTCAATTGGCTGAAAATATGGCATTAGTTGCTAAGTTAAGGTAGGTGATATCATGGTTTCTGATGCACTGCTGGTTGTTCTTGTAATTTGTTGGACCTCTCTTGTTCAACACTCACGGCACCTGGCTCTTCGATGGCCATCAAACTTGCATCAGTAGGCTAAGACAAGAATCAGCAGATAAGGCAGTTGTGGTTAGAGCACGATCTAGAACTTCAAAAATTAGGGATCTAGGGCAGTATCATGTGCAATGGCATGTATACTTGAGTTCTAGTTATGTGACATGTCCAATTCTACTAGAGTTCATCAAATACTATGTTCACATAACAAAAATAAACTTACAGGGGTTTGTTTCGAGGAGCCAGCTCGATCAGCCACAAGTTCTGTGCCCCTCGCTTGTTCTACAGCTACTCCCTTACCATCCTGCAGCATAACAATAAAAGAATTACAAACAATAAATGATACAGTATCTACAGAACTCGTTTCAGTTAATACATGAATGATGCTCTTTTACAATTGGTCCAAGAAGCAGGAACCCTTCAAATAAAATAAACATTACATGAGTTTCACTGGCTGGCATAAAGAAAATACACGACATACATGGCCCTGTGAGAATTGCTTAACTACACTATATACACGAAGAAAAAACGCTTCTCTGTGGCCGCCCTATGCTAAATGGCTAAAGCAAGGGCTGAGGTACCATCTTAAGGCACCTTTTTGCTGAAGCAGCGGATTGGAAACCAAGCATGAGATCAGACCCCACAAACCCAAAACCCTGAAGTACTTGACACTCTAATACAGTTACAGATATGGATTAAAGTTATTAACACTTTTCCATAGGATGCTAACATGACTAGACACTAAGCAATAAACAGCAACGGCATTATCAAGTCCTAATTTGCTTAAGCTAGTCTATTTTTCTAATGTTTAATTTGACATATTAGACAACTTCATAGGATCCAGAAGTGCCACACACAACCAATATTATAATTCCAAATGCTGGGCAGTATATCAACTCTCTATGAATTGTCTTTTACAGCATGTTTCTGATAAAAATAAAAGGCATAACATATTGCCATTCTGCAAAAGATATAAGGCCTTGTTTAGTCCAATGGGTTTTTGTAGGGATGGGAAGAGTGGGGATTTGGTGAACACCCAATCCCCACACATTCCCACAAATACTCTTCCCCTACAATACACTAGCATGGACTAGAGTTTTTGTTTTGGACACAAATGAGGTGGTTGGTGGGGGATATTTAGGGATTATCCCCTCCTATCCCCTAAAATACACTAGAAGTAAACAGACTAGTGGGGATTTTTCGGGATTCAGGATAATCTCCTCCCGTCCCCTAAAATACACACTTGAGGTAAACAAGGCCTAAAGCAACTTGTACATAAACCCTTGTTATTTATTTATTAGTCTAATGCAGTAGGAGCCTTTCATCCTTTCCTACATTTGGCTTGCTAAGACAAAAAGATAAACAGCAGCATGCATTATAGACATCAAGTATACATGTCTGCAAGCATACACTATTTATTAAAACAATTGTAACTTATTGCATACACTATTAAATAGGTAAGAGTCAAGATAGAGGTAAAGTACCTGATCTGTCGCATCGGTTTCAGCAGATTCTCTCTGAACTCTCGCACTTTGAATACTGCTCCTACAGGAGAAAATGACAGACATCAGAACACATGGTAGTGCTATAAATAATCACCAGAACAATCAAGGAACAAAATAAAAAGAACACCTTTCAGAGTCCTCCAGAGGTTTGGCATCATCCATTTCCACATCAGAATCAGCATGGTGCCTTTCATCGGGATTCTCTTGATCTTCATCTTGCTGTAACCAAACACAAATGCAACTTAGCCAATATATGATGAGTGATAGCCATGCTGCTTTGAAAACTACAACTACAGTCAATGAGCATCAGTGATCACATCTAGAGCTAATACCAAAATATTGGTATGTCGCACCATAACACATGGCTCGACTTAAGGTCATGAGGTCAACATGGTTCCATCACGGTTGGGTTCCATACTTACACGGTAACAAGACAAATAAAATAGCTCCTAGCAATGAAACCATTGTTCTTTAGCCCAACAAACAAGTAAACAGAAGGAAAACAAAATGGAGATAACTGACAAGGTTAGCTAGTTCTAAGGCTTACCAACTGGATCACATCAGACAATTGATCATGTCTTATCTAAATAATACGCATCCAACTTGATTTTTTTGAAGTTGATTTAAACATTACAGACATAATTTTGCAGTGATAGTACACAATATACATGGTGATTTGGTGATTAGTTCAAAGATAGTTAGCCGAGCTTAACAAAAGAACAAGCTGCGCAAAGAGTATTCATAGTTTTATCCTCATAACACCTACAGTGGGAATTATGAAGCGTTAGTTGGCTGCCTGAACTGGCCAGAGAATTTCCTTACACACCAATGGACTAAAGACATACTCCCTCCGTTCAGATGAATAAGGCCTATATATTTTTGCAAAAGTCAAGCTAAGTAAAGTTTGACCAAACGTTTAGAAAAATTTATCAACACTTATGCTATTATGTAGATATCATATGAAAATATAGTTCCTGATGTTTCTATTGACATTAGTTTTATATTTTTATGTTAATATTTTTTTATAAAAACTTGGTCAAACTTTACATGAATTGACTTTTCCAAAATAATATAAGCCTTATTCATTGGAACGGAGGTAGTATAATATACACAGCAAAATGAAGAAAACAAGTAAATTAGGTAAGAAAAAACAGCAAATCGTAACTTTCAGTATGCATTCACACATCTAAGAATTATGAAGCATCAGTTTGCTGCGTGAACTGGGCAGAGAACTTTCTTACAAATTAAATCAAATAGACGGACTTACAGTTCCAGCATCAATGGACCAAAGACAGAAAATATACACAGAAAATGAACAGCGGAAGTAAATTAGGCAAGAACAAACTGCAAATCGCTACTTTCAGTGTGCATCCATACAGACCGGATTGAATGCATGAGAAGGGCCAGGATTGTATTGACATGATAATTTAGTGGTTTTTAAACAAAAATAAGTCTACTTCACGCCCTCAAATTATTGTGATGTTCAAGTAACCCTATCACTATTTATCATCTAATCTAGCCCCCAAAACTAGAGGTGACTGCTGTTCGACCAACTCTAGACCAATTTCAGAAGGTAGTTCTGAAAACATGGATATCAGTATTGACACGTGGGCTACCACGTCACCACATTGCTTCTCGTCTCATATTCTTTTCCCTCCTCTTCCTCTTCTCCTCATCCAAATCCCACTCCACATTTCTTCATCCTGCATCTGAAACCCCTCCCCCCATACACAGCACCTTCACAGTTATTTTCTCGGTAGCTTGCCGCCTCCAAGCAACCTCAACCATGTCGACAAGAGAAAGAGAGACAGGGAGAGATATGGCTTCGACGCATGCAAATCCGGGTATATGTAAGATGTCTAGGGAATTAAATGAGACAAAAATAGTTTAGTGGTTATGTGAGCCTAGTCAATAGTTTGAGGGAATTAAGTGATGTTTTCTCTTGTATTTATAAAAAAAATACATCTGTGATAGGACAATTAACACTTTAGAAGAACCAAATGCAACGTTCACCCTCCACACAAATGGTCAGTCAGTGTTGTTCAGATTAACTAAATCAATGTGTGAAAGCTTTTTATTACTTTATCTGATGTATGCCAGAGTAAAGGAAATAGTTACTCGAAATATCACCTCAGGTTGCTCGGCCTCAGGTGGTCGCTCTTGAAATTGGACACTAGGAGCATGTCGGAGTTTTGTAAGATTCTCGAGAAGTCTTGATCTTATTTCATCCAATTGCCTGTGTGTATTTTTGTTCTCCATGTTACTTGGTGCAACATGAAGAGTATAATCCGGACCAAAATACTCATAATACTCATTTAGAGGCATCTTGTCAGCAAGCTCATGGCCTAGTGCAACTCCTGTCTGCTCAAACAAAGGGCAAAAAGCAACATCAGTAATTGTGTTGGAGAAAACTGGAAAAAGATATATGTAGAGAAAGCAATAGAACCCTCAAACACTTCAAACACCTCTCTGTTAATGATAACGTGTACAGCACATTCTAATTTTCGTGGTACGAATTATAATCAACTGTACATTAGACAGATAGGTAAGTGAAAAATCAAGAAATAAGTGTTCTATATATTATGCAGTACAAAAGAAGGAACATATTTATTATTGAACAGTAAACAAAAATATCACTTGTAGTGTCAAAATGACATTACAAGCATTTATTTCAACTAAGGAATAACTAAACCAATACAAGACAGTAAATACTATAGTCCAGTGGTTGACTATGGCGCATATTGTGCTACACACATTTTCAAAAATCCATCCAAGATTTCTGCATTGTTTCATCCAAAAAAAATTGTTCTACAGCTTATTTATACACTATTGTCATATTTAATCCCAGAATATCTCTTCTATATACTATTGATATAAAGGAATTTTATTTGCGTTAATGCTAACAAGCCCTGTGGTTGCATACTATACTCTGTTTTTGAGTCGCTCGACTAGTCGCGACTAGTCGATGAGTCACAATTCAAAGTCCGGACTCGGCATCTCGACTTGACTCATCGGTTGAGTCGAGCGACTCAATCGACTAGTCTAGACTAGTCTTGGCTAGTCCATGTTGTTGAGTCGAACGCGACTTAAAGTTGCCCAGCTCCCCGTGAAAACCTAGATCGACCACATTTCCCCCTGAGCCAAAACTCTTTTGGCGGCTTGGCGCTCGCTCCCTTGGCTGCCGTCACCCCAAGATCCAGCCGGCCGGCGGCTTGGCGCTCGCTCCCTTGGCTGCCGTCACCCTAAGATTCAGCCGGCCGGCGGCAAGGCCATGGCACTGCTGCCTAGCTCCTGACCTACTCGTACCCTGGCCTGCCTCTCCCTTCGCTGGCTACTGCTGCTGCTGATCTGCTCCTCCAACGGTGGCTGCTGCTACATGTAACTAGTATCCTCTCTTTTCCTTTTGCTCTGATCTGATCTAGTGCTTCTGCTTGAGGGCTTAGGGCTTGATTAGGTGAACAAACAATTGAGTGAAGTTATTTTCTTGTTTCACAGCAAGCACCATGACCCAGTCCCAGCTAGAGATAGCCCAGGTTGTTCGTTCAGCTGAAGCTGTAGCAGAAGCTGATGAGCAATGTGACCCATTCAAAGATCCTAAGAGGAGGCCAGCAATTATAGACTATTAATAAGTATATAGTTATATACAATTATACATATAATATGACAATTTTATAATGCCTATTGCTAAACGACTCATGTCGACTAGTCTACCATGAGTCTTGACTAGTCACGACTAGTCAAGAGTCGCTACCCCTGAACGACTCATCGACTCATTGACTCAAAAACCTTGATACTATATCCGGCCACTGGCATGCTAAATTCCTGGCTCTGCCACCTGCAGTCTACAAAACATGAGAACATAGTAGCTACTAATGTTATATTGTATAAATCAAAATTGTGGCTCCGTCACAACATAAAGAAAACTACCACAGAAACCATTCAACTTTACTTAGCACTACTGTTCACAAATTTCAATATCTAAGTATGCATTGGAATAGAATGATTTGGGTTAAAGAATAAGAAAATCATATTTATGCAGCAGCATGTTGAGAAACTAAAACAAGACGGAGCAGCCAAAGTTTTAGTGGCAGCCAAATTGGTAAGCACACTTCTGGCATAAGTTGGCTACCAAATGAGTCTATGACAGGTATGATAAAAATTGATGTGTGGGACGCCACCAAACTTGCCTGCCTAACCTTTGGCAACGTATGGCTACAAACCTACCAATCAAAAATGTGTTCTATGAAAATAAGCTGAGCAGCGGTGTCCTAACAATTTCTTGAGACAGAAACATGTTCAAATGCTTTAGGCCCTATTTGAAAGAGGGGTTTATTATTGGTAAAATTCTGCTATTTAGTCCATATTTGACATTTATACCAAAAACTTTCTACGAAATGACGATTTTCCTAGAAACCCTTTATGGCTTTTAAACACAGGTGTAAAACCCATGACCTGATAATTTTCCCTTAAAAAAGACCTATATCATAGTATTCTGTAATAAAACTTTATGGATATGATGAACAATTGTTAAGAAAATCATGTATAGAGAAAATATCAATATGTTCTATTTGCACAAGTAGCATATGTAGAACAGAAGTAGGTTTGTATAATATTCATTTTTCACACAAGTAATCATAAGTGTCAAATCACTTTGACAAACCAGTGTGTCTGTGTCACGTGCATGGTAATTGGTGCTACAGAGGATGCTAGAACTTTCTTATTTTACACAACCAGATGCTAGCACAACTACAGCCTATTAGCATGCAACTTTTTATTGTGCAACAGCATGTTGAGGGAGCAAACTAACGATGGTGCTACTGTAGCATATAACTGAATGATGCCAACCAAAAAAAAGGCTCCTATGAGAAGAAGGTATGATGTAAAGCCAAGATACATTATTAGGTGCAGGGTGAGGGTGGTTGGAGACATAAATGAACAACAAGTGCTAGCTGTGTCCTAACAATTTTCTGAGACCAAAACAAAATGGAATGTTTTATGGGTTTTAAACATGGGCATTCAACCCATTGATTGATAGCTTGTCTTTTCACTAAAATAAGGACCTACAGCGTCACCACATATGTAAGGTTTACAGATATTATTATGTTATAAGCTGACATAAGAAATTTATTAGCATATCAACAGTTATTAGAGACATGCGCGTAGAATATTTTGTGTCGTGGTTGGCTTCAGAACAATGTTGCAGTACACACCATGGAAGCACTAGTAGCATAT
Organism: Poa annua; assembly: GCA_026929855.1. Taxonomy (NCBI): domain Eukaryota; kingdom Viridiplantae; phylum Streptophyta; class Magnoliopsida; order Poales; family Poaceae; genus Poa; species Poa annua. The sequence goes on from CM049430.1 coordinate 90,896,988, forward strand.
GTAGAAGAGAAGCAAGCTTAACATGTTTTTTTCAAATCAGTACTCATAAATGTCAAGTCACTACAGCAAGCTGTTGTGTACATTTTAGGTGTTGATGCTACAGAACCTTTCTTATGACATACAATCAGATGTTTTCAACGTAATTAATTAGAAATGCTATTGGAATAAGTAGAACAAAACACAACAGAAGTGGAAAGACTCTAGAAATGTAACTTTGCATCAAATTATTTCACATTCAATATAGTACCTCATAGCACCAACATCGTGCGACATTTCTTATGGTATATCCACCGCCACCAAGCAGCAGCACCGGGACATTGAAGGACCTCATGAACCTCACGCACTCCGCGTGCCCTTTAATTGATAGGTTGAAGCATCCCAGCCTGTCACCCGACAAGGAGTCTGCTCCACACTGGAGCACCACGGCACCAGGGCGGAAGATCTCCATGACCTTGGCCATGATGGGCTTAAACAAGGACTGGTAGCTCTCGTCATCGATGCCATCATCCAGCGGTACATTCAGGGAGTAATACTTCCCCTTGGAGTGGCCGACATCGCGGATGTCCCCTGTCCCTGGGAAATAGTCCCCAAACTTGTGGAAGGAGACCGTCATCACCCTGTCCGTGGTGTAGAACGCCTCCTCCACGCCGTCCCCGTGGTGGATATCGATATCGACATACAGAACACGCTGCGAATGAAAACTATCACCCCTCTATCTGAAGAGAACGTAATTTTGCGGAACTGAAACAAAACATCCCTGAAAAAATTTGGGGCAAAACAAAACATACCTGGTGGTATTTGAGGAGCTCTAGGATTGCAAGCACGATGTCGTTGACGTAGCAGAACCCGGAGGCCTCGCACTTTTTGGCATGGTGCAGTCCGCCGGCCCAGTTGATGGCGATGTCGTGTCCGTGGTTGAGCTTGACGGCGCCGCCGACGGAGCCGCCGGCGTAGGTCTGGCAGAAGCTGTAGAGGCCGTCGAAGACGGGGCAGTCCTCGCCGACGTTGAAGCGCTTGAGGGCCCGGATCTGGTCGTGCTGCGTGTCGGGGGTGACGGAGCGGAGGAAGGAGACGTAGTCGTCGGCGTGGAAGCGGCAGAGGTCGCGGTCGCGGGCGGGGTGGGGCTTGAGGACCTGCATGTGGTCGAGGAGGCCGTAGTGGGCGAGCAGGGCGTGGGTCATGCGGATGCGGTGCGGCTTCATCGGGTGGCCCTGCCCGTAGTAGTAGTTGCCCACCTCGGAGTCGTAGAAGTAGCAGACGCGGCGCTTGGAGCCATCCGTGCCCGTCGTGGGCAGCGAGTTGCCGCCGCCGCCCGCCGAGATGTCCATGGTGGCGGCGCCGGGGAGGTGGCTCGCGGCGGCGTGTTTGTGTTTGAGAGACGAGGGCGTCGAGGTGAGGAAATTTGGGGGAGGAAATGTTTTCGATTTGGGTATTCTGCAGCCTGTACGGGCCGTCGGATTGACGGAGCGGTCCAGCACAGCCGCACAGGGCAAAAAACCTCGTTCATTCCTAGATTTTTTTTTCCTAAAATAAGTATGTTTTTAAAATGGAAATTCAAACCAGAGCACGTTTGCTGAGTAAATTTGAAAACCAAAGTGCCTCGACATCTTCCGTGCCGAAAGCCACGTTTCGACAGGGAGCATGCCAAAAGTTTCGTCGCTAAACTAGTTTGGTTTCTTGTGGTGAAACAACTCAATGAATAGTGTTTTTAAACAGATATGTTGGCAAGGGGTATTGGTCTTTTTCGATGACATTCTAGTGTACAGTTCTACCATGGTGGAGCATCTCAAGTTGCTAGAGGAAGTGTTCCGGCAGAACAAACTTTTTGTGGATGAGCCAAAGGAAATACATTATTTTTGAAATTGGGGTATCTACTGATACAACAAGGTAGAGGGCATGACATCCCAAATTCATCATTCGGAAGAAAAAAGTCTTATGTGTATTGGATCCGCTCTTCTGTTAGCATGAACACATGAATGAGATTCTTCTTATTCTTCCTAAATAGAACCCCCCACCTTCACCTACCCCCCAACCTAGGTGCGGAAGTAAAATCAATCCTTGTTTGTACATCGCTGAACTTACATACCCGGGCCCGGCTCAACATTCTTTTAAAACAATCGAATAATTTTCCATGACTTGGCCATTCAATCTTGTGAACTAATCGAGACCGAAATTGGATAAAGAGATACAAAAGGAGAGGAATACCCAATCGATGAAAGAACATGAAACCCTTCTGTTTCTATAGAGGTGCGGGAAACGGTTGGGGGCAATAAAGTAGGTGAAGTGGTTGGATTTTGCGAGCTGTTCCAACCACTGCTGGATGTGATTCCAAGAGCCGAACGAGAATGAATACCACACAGAAGAGTCAAAACAACACATCTACTTTCAAGTCCTAAACTTGGTACAGGTGCTCACAATTTCTTGGATTTTTTAGAATTTAACCGGCACTATGTTTTCAGTGGTAAGTGACATGTCCGTCAACAACGAGGCGTCCGTGTTGACTTCGTCAAGCTCAAGATATGTCGGACCAGTCTCTCGGTGGTGCTCATATGGGTAGGATTTACGTGTGTGCGATCATAAGAATGACTGTACGTGTGTGTTTGTAAGCGTAATGTGTTTCTAAAATAAATCATCTGTTGACAGTGCTGCATGCGGCTGACACGTGTTGCCTGTGTTCTCTGGGCAGGTCTACGATGTTTCGCATGCTCCCGTTCATGAAGAGACAAGAAAAGGCTTCTCGGGACGTTTCCGGGTAGTAAATTTGTCGGTCACCAAGCCAAGGCCGAGTCTACACACCCCCGACGGGCGGGTGTCAAGTTGAGATAGAATGTTTGCTATAATTATATAATTGTTAATATTTTGCAATTTTCGATGAGCACTTTTTCAACGTTTGAACATATCGTCTTTGCAGCTAGTATTGAAATATGATCATTCATCTCAACTCGTATAAAATTGTTGAGATTTTTTATGTTTTTTACAGAAAACAGTAGGTAACACTAAACTATAAATGCAACCATTAGAGAACTATCCTCTCATAGGTATTTTATATACACTAATTTTCTATTTATCACATCTTTTAATATCTCTTTGTGTACTTACATACACCTCAAAAAGACAATCATGTATTTTGGAAACCTCTATCCGCGTTATAGGTCTCTCATGATATTTAAGGAAACTACAATACATATCTACGTATACATGTATTTGCAGTTTAGTTGAGTGGCAAGAATTTGTTTATGGTCATCCAATTTTTTCATTGAGTAAGAGAATATGATTTAACATGATTTTTTAATAAAATAGTGTTAAAAAAGGAACCACGTATCATGTCATGCATGTGCATTTTCCCCGCTTCAAAGATAAAATTGCATACTACAAATGATTGTATATTGGTTTGATTATTGTATTATGGTGTGACTATTATTTCAACTAGAAACCAATAGTAATTAATCGATTTGCAAAATTTAAAAAGTTCAGTATAAATAAACCCTTGTTGGTGTAATGGTTGTTAAATAACGAGCCTACAAATCAATGGATTTTTTCATTTTACTTAATACCAAGTTACCCTTGTACTCCCCGACTTAGTTGGTGGCAGGGTAGTGGTACTCTGAGACATCCATGTTGGATTAACACACGGTTATATCCGTTAGATTGGAGGAAACTGAAGGTTCATATAAGCTACAATAGATATAAGGTACAATAGAAGAATTTGAAAATAGTTGTAGATACAAAAAACTGTTATATCGTTTAAAATGTAGAAAAAAATGGAGAGTTCATATCGGGCAAAAGTAAGCAAGTGTCCCACTACTATATCATCCAAGACGAATTTGAATATTTAAAACATCAAAAACAACCATTGAAATTTAGGTGTAGATTTTTGTGTAAATCCATTTATAGAGAGAAAATGTCGCGATCTCAAGCATTATGCAAAAAATTACAGCCGGTATAACCAACAACGCGTAAATGTCTTCGTCTTTTGCAAAAATTGTTAAAATCTACGATTAGCTGGGATGTTTTCTCCACAACATCATGACTAGTCACCTGTCGAGTTTCCCTCCAAATTGAATTTCCCCGTTTCATCGGACTATTGCTCCATCTGAAATACGCAAACATCCCGAACATGAAACTTTGATAAAGCTTGGTTCGTCATCTCCTGGCACGAAATATACACTTCCTCCTTTAATCGCTCCTCCAGCCCTCTCGTGCATGCATATCCAACTATCCAAGTGTTCAACGTTGCATATGCATAGCTACCAAGAATAGTAAGTAGGAGACTCTGGACACCGGCGAAGAGGCATACACGGGCAGGCGAGCACGCGCCATGAATTTCATTCACTCATGGTGAGAGACAAGACGCCGAAGCATGCGCGGAGTTGCGCTCTCCTCGCTCGTCGCTTCACCACTCCCTAATTATGTACTACCACTCTCTTCTTCCAGCTATATATCCCTCTTCGTCCCCGGCCACCTCGATCGAGTAATAACCCTGATCGATGGAGCTCACCGTCCTACCTTCATCTACCTGATAATCAACAAGGCTATCACGAGGTAGGAGGAGCGGGAGCTCGATCGATCGCAGCCGTACTGTAAGGGATCGAGCGATCGATCGAGCTATACATATATAGAGAGGGGGATAATCTAGCTAATAAAAAGAAGTGAGAGCCATGGAGGAGTTCCAGTGGAGCCGCAGGCCCGTCTCCTTCCTCTTGTACGCCGTCTTCTTCTTCTTCCTGTTGTCGGCGGTCGTGTCCGAGGCCAACGAGCACTGGGAGCAGCGCAAGCTGCAGGCCCGCGCTTCCGCGGAGGCCAGCTACCACCCTGACCCCATGGAGGTGACCGACAGCCTCAACCGCGCCGTCCACCGAGCCATGAAGGAGGAGGAGGAGGAGAGCAGCGCGAGCGCGAGGCGGCAGATGCTGGGCAAGCACCACCAGTTCGCCGGGCCGTGCATGGCGACGAACCCGATCGACCGTTGCTGGCGGTGCCGCAAGGACTGGGCGACGGACCGGAAGCGGCTTGCGCGGTGCGCGCAGGGGTTCGCCCGGAACACCACGGGCGGGCTGGCCGGGAAGATCTACATCGTGACGGACGGCAGCGACGACGACGTGCTGGAGCCGCGGCCCGGCACGCTGCGGTGGGGCGTGATCCAGGCGGAGCCGCTGTGGATCATCTTCGCCAAGTCGATGCTGATCGCGCTCAAGGAGGAGCTGCTGGTGGGCAGCGACAAGACCATCGACGGGCGGGGCGCGCAGGTGCGCATCGCGGACGGGTGCCAGGTGACGGTGCAGTACGCGCACAACGTGATCATCCACAACATCCACGTCAACGACCTCATCGCCGGCAAGGGCGGCAGGATCCGGGACTCGCCGCTGCACGCCGGCTTCCGCACCCCGTCCGACGGCGACGGCGTCAGCGTCTTCGGCTCCACCAAGGTCTGGCTCGACCACCTCTCCCTGGCCAACTGCCAGGACGGCCTCATCGACGTCATCGCGGAGTCCACCGGCGTCACCATCTCCAACTGCCACCTCACAAACCACAACGACGTCATGCTCTTCGGATCCAGCGACAGCAACCCCAAGGACGAGATCATGCAGATCACCGTCGCCTTTAACCACTTCGGGAGAGGGCTCGTGCAGAGAATGCCAAGGTCAGCACCATCTCAATCTAGCTGATTAATTTGCCTCTCTTAAAATTGGGCACTACTAATCCATACGCGCGTTGATGCCTTGTGCTGCTAAATTGATTAGGTGCCGATGGGGATTCTTCCACGTGGTGAACAACGACTACACCCACTGGCTCATGTACGCCATCGGCGGCAGCAAGAACCCGACGATCATCAGCCATGGCAACCGCTACATAGCGCCGCCGAACCTCGCGGCGAAGCAGATCACCAAGCAGCTGTATGCGTCGGAGGCGGAGTGGAAGAACTGGGTGTGGCACTCGCAGGAGGACCTACTGCTCAACGGCGCCATCTTCACCGACACCGGCGGCGCCAACCAGAGGAGGTTCGACAGCCGGGACCTCATCAAGCCCAAGGCGGGATCATACGTCACCAGGCTCACGCGATTCGCCGGCTCCATGCCTTGCAGGCACGGCAAACCATGCTAAATCTTTTTTTTTAGGTAGCTGTGGTTGGAGTCCATCCCTTCCGATGGAGTCTCTAATTTATAGTTTTGTATGTATGTGTCATTCATGTTTTTTTTACTGTACTTAAATTTGTTTAGCTTGTAAGATGGGTTTTAGACATTTTCATAATACAAAAAATCAAACTTTGCCAAAACGTATCCAAAGATTGGTCTTATTTGAAAAGCATGTCGTCGACACACAACTTACATCTTGTATGTGAGGGTTTTCATCGTACCAAATAAGAGGGTTTATGTGATACAAGGATTCTGCCTACTAGTAACTCAGACGAGCTTGAGACAAGCAGAGGCATACTTCAACTAGGTTCAAACCCCCCCAATGAATGTAACAACCTAGAACCTTTGTTTGTACTCAAAAACTTCTTATACCAAATGGAAAGACCTTGAAAATCTTGTAGCTGTTATAACTAGACCGGACAAGAGATTTCAGGCTAGGCGAGAGATTTTGGGCTAAGTTTCCCCCCAACATCTGAATTTTGTAGGCAAATACTAATACATACGAACCATATATATTTATTTTTTTAATTATTTCATGCTACTTTATATCGTTGTAACATATTTCTAGATTTCCAAAAAATATGTTATGAGTATCAAATTAAGTTGTGAAATGTGCATTAACCTTGTATAAATGTTTGGTTGCTATCTTCAAGGGACAAGATATGTAGTGGCTCTTAACACTCCATATTAGTGGGGACACAAATGGTAGTACATTGTAACATTGATATTTTCAGATTGTTGTTTCTCTAAAATCGTGGGGACACAAATGATAGTACTCTGTAACATTGATATTTTCAGATTTGTTGTTTCTCTAGCTTGACTTTAGATTCGTTCTCTCGGCTCCCAACGTCATCGATAAAGTGACTCGGTTATTTGTCCCTAAAATATCAGTGGTGATGCTCTTACCGATGTTGCTTAATTAATTTAATGGCTGCGTGCGTGTATAAAGACTTGACACTGCGGCTCAAAATTGAAAGAGAGAATCATCGGTAATATTCACAGGTCTAGTTTGGTGTTTTCGGCTTTTTTTCTACGGCTTCCTTCAGAAAAGTATAAGATTGTGTCATGGAGAAAGAAATGCTTGTAGATCTAATAGATTTGTTCGTCTATTTTAGTTTTGTTTTTATGTACTCTTTGTTGGTTTAATATATGTGAAAAATTAAAAAAAAACTTAACTTTAGACCTCACAGATCGTCGTGACAGAAGATCCAGGCCTAGCGTGCATCGTCTCAGTCTCCTTCCCCATCTCAGATCGATCTCAACACCTCGACTGAACCTCTGTCTGGTCTCCGCTCTCCGGCGAGGCCACCATGGCCCGATCCCCACTCCAAACCCTACCCTTCCTCCCCATCCTCCTCCTCCTCCTCTCGATTGCCCCCGCCGCCACCGCCGCCGCCTTCTCCGGCATCGACGCCTTCCTCGCCTCCTCCGCCGCGCGCGACCCCACGGCCACCAACGACACCTTCGCCTCCCTCCCGGCCAGCCTGCGCCGCGCGCTCTCCGCCCCGTCCCCGATCCTCAAGTCCCGCCTCCTCTCCCTCTCCGCCGCCGTCCCAGTCAGCGTCCGCCTCGCGGGGCCCTCCTTCCCGGCCTCCTCCGCGCGCCTCCTCCCTTCCTACGTCTCGTCCGCCGTCTCCTCCGCGCCCTTCCTCTCCGCCCGCCGCCCGCACCGCCTGGCCCTCTCCCACACCATCCACCTCGACGTCGCCGCGTCCCCGCAGCTCGCCACCCGGGCCGCGGCCGCCGTCCGCGCCCACCTCGACGCCTCCCCCGCGCCATTCCACGCCAACGCGCTCTCCGCCGTGCCTTACTCGCTCGTCGACGACCTCGTCGCCGAGGACCACCGTGCGCTCGTCGGCTCGGCTTCCTCCCCGGCCGTCTACATCTACCTGCTCGACCTCGGCGACCAGCCGCGGCCGTACGCCTACACCGCGGCCCCGGCCGGCTCCGCCGACTCCCACTCGCCTGGCTTCTCCCGCTGCCTCGCCCCTCTCTGGGCCGGCAAGGACCGCTACCTTTGGATCGACCTCGGTGCGGGCCCCGTGGACTACGGGCCGGCGCTCTCCGGCGACGGCGTCCTCCCCCGCGGTGAGTTTCATCCTCTCGCCGCTCTCCACGGCCGGCCCAAGTCGGATAAGGCGCTCGTCGCCGATCTCGCCTCGCTGGTTCTCAGTGCTTACAAGCTGTTGCTAGTGCCTTCGCTCAGAATCCCGGTGCACTATGAGGGCTCTCTGCTTATTCGTTTTGTTCACATCCATGGGGACGAGAAAGATCCCGCTGGACTTGATTGGGGTTCGATCGAACAGTCGATTAGAGACGGCGATCTGCCTTATGAGGGCCAGACCTTGAAGTTTGATTTCCGCAGTGTCAAGTACTCTGAGTGCCCGATTTGCGCATTTACAGTTGCCCGCTCAACGCACTCATTTACATCAAGGTTCTTGTTCGAAAATTACACCATGATAGTGAGTGAGTACTTGGACTCCAAGCGGATGAGGCAGGTGTTGTCGGACTCATCGGAGGAGATGCACCGTGTGGCTGGGGTTCATGACGACGATGAGCATGACAGGGTGGTGCCAGTTTATGTGTTTGATTTGGATTACGATAAGCTTCTGTTGCTGGATAGGTACCACCAAGCGGTAGCTTTCCGTGATATGGTTGTTGCTGTCAGGACAAGGAGCTCGCAGACGGTCAGTGACTACAGCTGTAATGGTCGACATGTGATTACAATGACTAGGAATCTTGAGCGTCCGATCATCAGTTCAGTTCTGCAGACCATGTTTGGTGTGTCACCAACACACCAGTCATGGAGCCCCGAGCACAATGCCACCGTAGTTGATTATACTTGGAGCACAGGACATACACCATTTGGGCCATTCTCAGAGACCAAATCACTATCTTTTGTGCAGAAAGATGCAGCCCGTAGGAATGTACTTCTTACCACCCTGAACTACACAATCACTAGTACAGTTGAGATTCTGGACTCACTGGCTGCCCATGGTGGGGAGAATATACTCCTTAGAAAGAAAAGGCATGTTGAGTTCCATCAAAGGTGGAATCTGCTCACTTACAAGTTGGAGAAGGTGGTCTCAGCCATGTCCCGCCTGGATTACAATAAGGCAATGTACTTTTTGAGATCTTCAGAACATGATATGTATGCCATTTACATGTTGGTTTATCAGGCTTCTCAGGAGCTGGAGGCCTCACTTGTTTGCTTCAAAGATCCACCATTCCCATGGTTATCAGTTTCCATGTCTGGAGTTTTTGTATTTGGTTTCTTTTATGTCTATTCTAAGAGGGATACATTATTTAGGAGCAAAAGGAAGCAGTTCTGAGGTCTGACAGCAGTTTTGTTGGTGGATACTGTTTCAAAGGTTTGTCCTGATGATACTGTAGTTGACAGCTGTCAGGAAGTTGCATCCTTGCAAATTACATGGAGCTGTGGCTCGACAATGGGAATGGTGCATCTTGTTCCAACAGGATAAACTTATGAAAGGTACTCTAGATTATTTGAGGGAAGCAATGCTTCCACTAGTCTTGTAACTTTAATGTGCCTGAATTACCCTTCATGCATAATGTTGATCTAGATTTTGCAGAACACGTAATTGTTTTATGTTGTTGACTAGCACGTCTCCTATCATATTTGATGTGTGCATCCTATTCTCATATCTAATTTCTAGATAAAAAATCCTAAAATTCCAATAGTACTACTATAGCATGTATGATGTTTTTTTGGCATCTGTTTCTAGCGATCAATTCACCTTTAACAAATTTGACTTGTCTTATGAGCTATTGGATTAGGAGTATTTTTAAGAACTATTGTAAGTTCGTAACTGTAACTACTGCCTTCAATCTTTCATAGTATTTGTGTTACATATGGAGGAGATCCTGATGTCCTGGTTAAATTTCCGAAGTTGTTGGTAGGGTATATTTGTTTGAAATGCTGGAGCTTTTGGTCCAGCACTCCAGCTATAGCTTTCCCTGCTATCCTGTTATTTGGGACGTCTACCTTATTAGCACCTAGTCTCGCACTCTCGCCATAATGTATGAAAGTGAATCCTATTAGCACAAATGATGCGGGTGAATGAATGAGTAAAGTACACTTCACACTTGGTTTCAGGAAAATCAGAGTAGTGGGGATATCTGGATTCCTGGGAATCCTAACTTAGGAACGAGATTGCATGGCAGATAGTATGATATTCTTAGTGAGCTTATATATATTATATTAAGTTGTTTTGGTGTCACATTAGAATCTGTTAACAAGAGAAACTATTAAATCTTAGCAATAGGGTCCATAAATCCAAGCAACATTTTTTGTCAGCAATCCAAGGAAAAGTTATCAGGCTATGGGAACGACTAATAAATGAAACTGAAAGCTGCTCTTCTTATTCAACATGATGCAAGCATAGTACGTGTGGAACGGAACTGCTTCGAGTCATTTTCTAGATAAAAGAAGAAAACGATGAAGCAAAGGATCAAGCTTGATGAAGTAGCCTTGGAGAACCCGAAGTGATCAGGCTAATGCAAGCGCAGACTGAAGTTGAACGTAAATCACGCAGCTTGGAAGAAAGGAGAAGATTTGCACAAATCTAGACAGGGTTGGTTATCAAAAGCCTGCTCCATAGCCACAAGCAGTAGGGGAGGCTGCCAGCGCACCCTCAGGACTGGAAGATGGTGGCTGCGGTGGAATCGGAGGTCAGGGAAGTAAGGGGAACAAGAGGCGTCATCTGAATAGTTTCGCTCAAAGCTCTCGCTCGAAGCAGAGGCAAAGAAATGGAGGCTATGAGAGGGGTAACTGAAGCTAAACCATCACAAAAACAAAAATAAAAACAAAACACGTTGTTTGTGTAGGCGGCCAAGTATGCAAAAATTAGTTGTTTCATATCTCTGTAATAAACAACCGAGATAGGGGGAAAATCAATAACATGCACCTTTCTTTCAGAACGAAAATCTAATTTACATCTCTACTTGATAAAGGTCGCCAGAACATTACAATAAATCAAAATGAAGCATTGAGATCACTGTGTGGACATGGCCGTAATTGCCAAGATAGTTATTCTTAACTCAACACATCAGACCCTTGCTCGTAGCGCCTGAACTCCATCAATATTCTTCAGGAGGAGCGCGATTTGCAATTTGTAGGGCTGGTTCAACGAGCAGGCTCACGAACTGGGTGCGGGGGGTCGTCGTGGGAAGAGGTATACTCAGGATGGCCTCTTGGCAGCTTGTCGGGCAGAGGCTGAAGTGTGCTACTACACAAACTACCATCAGGAATGGAGTGTTTGGGGTCTTCCTGTAGGCCACAGGCCGAGTGCTTGTCGATCGCATCCTTTTGTATCCTTGTTCGAGGTTCGTGAATTGGGTGTTTGGGTTTGTCATGGGAAGACATGCGTGGAGGCCCCTCAGCAACTCCTAGATAAGGATCTTCACATGCTTGGTGATTATTAGCATGTTTTTTCGAGGAACGCTTCTGAGTCCGAGTTTTCGTTGTGGTGGCTAATGGATCCTTGGGGATTCTGTGAAGAACACCCTCTGGGGTGGCAACGGACCTGTGACAACTCGAGCCTGACCGCGGAACTGCAACGCAAGAGTATAACAAGCTGTTAGCATATATCATGGATGATGGATGCAGAGAAGTACACAGGTTAGCAAGCTAGCTATTTGGACCTGGTGGAGGCTGAACTGGCGGAGCAACCGGAATGCTGCCGCCTTGAGCAGCTGGAGGCTTAACGGTTGTACCAGCCGGAGTATCTGTTTCCGGCGTGGCCGTCGGAATGGAGGAGAAGAGTGAGCTCAACTGTGGCTTCCCCTGCGACAGGAGCAGCACCATGGAGCGCAGAGGCAAACGTAGTGGAGCAAGCGCCATGTTTGATCTTGCTAGCTAATTGAGAACCAGCTAACACGTTGAAGAGTGATGATTCTCTCAAAGATCGAGATGAATGGCTGCCTCCAAACCAGTGACATGTACCTGTATTTATGCATTTGCATGTCAGAAATGACTCACTTCGCCTACGTGCGTTCACGGAGGCATGACTTTCAAATGTATAGGAAAGGGCGTGCGTTCATACTTCATACCGTAATATTCTGCCGCTGGGGGTGAGAATGGCGATTACGGCAGTTATTTAACGCGTTCCATCTTCCAGTCAAAGACTCAATAGTACAACGTGTGCCCCATTTCACGGGATCGGGATCCTCTAACTTTGAAATTCCCTAACTTTCCTAACTTTCGGTCATTGACATGTGGAGCCCGTCATATGTGAGACCCACCTGCCACTGACTCAAAGTCAGGAAAGTCAGACACAACCCAGTTGCAAGAGGAAAACGCTGCCCAAATCCTTGACTCGATTGGCATGCAACCGCGGAGATCAATTTTTTCGTGATGCTTTGATAGATAAGAGAATATTTACATGTTTAAGAAGGAGCATACACCCTTATACAACACAATCCTGTAGAGTATAACGACTATAATTCGCAAAGAGCGTAGCACACACTCCACGCTCGGCGATCAATTAGCGCTGGAGCACTTCATAGCGTTACAGTTGGAAGAAATCTGTAGACGAGGAGTTGCGTGGTTTGGTTTGGCCCGTGTATTGCTGCACTAGTCTACTACCAGTGCATCTTACGCTTCACTTTCACAGCCTTCCCAGTAAAGTCAATCGCTGAGGAGTCCATATCTGACAAGGAACAAACTCTCCTTTGCCTCATACACCAAATGGATTAGTTCAAAGACTGGTTCCAACCAATTCAATTCGTAGCAAATGGTTTGAACGAACATCAAACGAATCTGAGCAAAAAGTTTGACCGTGGAACCGAAAGCACGCCTTCAAGCATGCCAACTTGCCAGTTTCCACCGTTGAACTGGAACTGCACGTATACTTCACAGTTGTGTGCTACGTCCCTTTATCTAAAAAAGTTATGTGCTACTTATAGCGGTGATCTACCACGCTTAAACTAACTCTTCCAAAGTAGTTACAGCAATGCCACCTTCGGGTGTCTTGTCTCCAGGCCTTGTTAGGTTCCTCTGCCTCTTCTGCTTCTTCTGCAGCCTACCATTAGCCATCTGCGATGAAACCGAAAATGATGGAGAGGCCCTCCTTTGCTTCAAGTCCCAGCTCTCGGGACCAGCCATAGTCTTAGCTTCATGGAGCAATGTGTCCCGTGAATTCTGCAGCTGGCATGGGATCACCTGCAGCGCGACGTCCCCTCGGCGTGTCATTGCACTGGACCTTGAGTCGGAAGGCATCTCAGGCTCCATAGCACCTTGCCTCGCCAACCTCACCTGGCTTACAAAGCTCCAATTGTCAAACAATAGCTTCCATGGCGGCATACCGTCTGAGCTTGGCCGCCTAAGCCGACTCAGCAACCTCAACCTCAGCATGAACACTTTGGAAGGTAACATCCCATCCGAACTCTCTACATGTTCCCAACTCCAAATCCTTGGTTTGTGGAACAATTCCCTCCAGGGAGAGATCCCACCTGGCCTTGGCCAATGCAACCATCTTCAGGAGATTAACCTTGGCAACAACAAGCTCCAAGGGAGCATCCCTTCTTCTTTTGCTAATCTTCCTAAGCTGCGCATACTAGTTCTCGCGAGCAACAGCCTTACAGGCAGCATACCGCCGTCTTTGGGCAGCGTACATGATCTCACGTATGTCGATCTTGGGTCTAATGCTCTCACAGGGGTCATCCCAGTGTTCTTAGCAAATAGTTCATCTCTTCAAGTACTTAGGCTTATGAGAAATAATTTTACTGGAGAACTCCCAAAGGCTCTCTTCAACACTTCGTCACTTGTTGCTATTTGCCTCCAACAGAACAGTATTGTTGGTTCGATACCCTCTGTTAGTGTTACATCTTCCCCTATTAAATATTTATATTTAAGTTATAACCATCTTTCAGGAACAATACCTTCCTCACTAGGGAACCTGTCCTCCCTGGTTCATCTTCGTCTTACGGAAAATCAGTTAGTTGGAACCATCCCAGAGAGCCTAGGTTATATTCCAACACTACAGTCATTCACCTGTAGCGTGAACAACTTATCTGGGCCAATTCCACCGTCTTTTTTCAACATGTCATCCCTAACTGCTCTTGCCATAGCACAAAACTCACTCGTAGGAAGATTGCCCTTCGACATCGGCTACACTCTCCCGAATATTCAGTCCTTAATAATCTCATCAAACAATTTTGATGGCCCAATTCCAGCCTCTCTTGTCAAAGCTTACCACCTACAAATGCTTTACCTGAACCATAATAGCTTTACTGGATACATACCGTTCTTCGGTTCATTGCCAAGTTTGGAGGAACTTGATTTGTCATATAACAAGCTAGATGCAGGTGATTGGGCCTTTGTCTCTTCACTATCGAATTGCCCATTGACTACGCTGGCGCTGGATGGGAACAACCTCAAAGGGAGATTACCAAGTTCAATTGGTAACCTTTTTAATAGTCTTGAGAATTTGCTGCTAGATAGCAACAAAATTTCAGGACCTATACCGCCAGAGATTGGCAACCTCAAGAGTCTCAGTAGCTTGTACATGGACCAAAATCTTCTCACTGGCAATATACCACCAACAATAGGGGAATTACACAGCTTGGTCTATCTATCATTTGCACAAAATAAGCTTTCGGGTCAGATTCCATACACCATCGGTAATCTTGTCCAGCTAAGTATGCTGAAATTGGACGAGAACAACTTTAGTGGAAGGATACCTGCAAGTATTGCTAAATGTACTCAACTCCAAATTCTCAACCTCGCTCACAACTCACTGCATGGGCATATACCAAGTACAATCTTCACAATCTCCACGCTTTCTGAAGAGTTGGACTTGTCACATAATTATTTGTCTGGGGGCATGCCAGATGAAGTTGGTAGTCTTATTCACTTAGAGAAAATGAATATATCAAATAACAAGTTGTCTGGCAACATTCCATCCACTCTTGGTCAGTGTGTTGTTCT
Organism: Poa annua; assembly: GCA_026929855.1. Classification (NCBI taxonomy): domain Eukaryota; kingdom Viridiplantae; phylum Streptophyta; class Magnoliopsida; order Poales; family Poaceae; genus Poa; species Poa annua. The sequence goes on from CM049430.1 coordinate 90,912,072, forward strand.
AGAGTATCTCGACATCCAAAGCAACTTCTTTGTAGGAAGCATTCCACAATCTTTTGCCAACTTAGGCAGCATAAAACATATGGATATCTCTATGAACAATATGTCTGGAAAAATACCAGAGTTCCTGACAGCTTTGAGTTCTCTGGAAAACCTCAATGTATCCTTCAACAATTTTTATGGAGAGGTTCCAAAAGGTGGCGTTTTTGACACTGCGGGTTCAGCTTCAGTCCAAGGAAATGATCATTTGTGTACAAGTGTTCCAATGGGAGGCATGCCTCTTTGTTCACAGCTTGACAGAAAAATAAAGCACACCTCATTAGTTCTAGTCCTCAAAATAGTAATGCCACTTGTTGCTGCCATCACAATCAGTTTGTTCTGTATTGCAAATATTTATTGGAGGAAGAAAGTGCAAGGGAATACACATTTGCAGAAACATAATGATCAGATAAACAAGATATCATACGAAGATATTCTCAGGGCAACGAATAAGTTCTCCTCTGCAAATTTAATTGGTTCAGGATCATTTGGAAAGGTTTATAAGGGCAGTCTACAGTTCCAGGAAGATATAGTTGCAATCAAGGTTTTTAATCTTGACATTCATGGAGCACAGAGGAGCTTCACAGCCGAATGTGAAGCCATGCGGAATATTCGCCATCGAAATCTTGTAAAAGTCATTACCTCCTGCTCTTCAGTGGATTCTGGCGGAGCTGATTTCAAGGCCCTAGTGTTTCAGTACAAGCCGAATGGGGATCTAGAAAAGTGGCTGAATCCGAGAGTGCATGAAAATGGCGAAAGGAATATTTTGACACTGATCCAAAGGATCAAAATTGGTCTGGATGTAGCATTTGCTCTGGATTATCTTCATAACCAGTGTGCATCTCCACTAATACACTGTGATTTGAAGCCAAGCAATATTCTTTTGGATCTTGACATGACTGCCTATGTCACTGACTTTGGCCTGGCAAGGTTTATGTTCACTACGCCGACTGCACATCAAGACCGTTCAACAAGTTTGGCCTTCCTTAAAGGATCGATCGGGTACATCCCACCAGGTCAGATTAAGCTTATGTGCATTATGTTGGTTCTGTTTTTTTATATATATAAACCATAAGATATTCCAGATTCTCTAACTTGTGTCTGTAAACGTAAATTGCAGAGTATGGCATGAGCGAGGGGATATCAACCAAGGGGGACGTCTACAGTTTTGGAGTGCTTCTGTTACAAATGATGACAGGGTGCCGTCCGACCGATGAGAAATTCAACGATGGTGCGAGCCTTCATGAATTCGTTGATGGAGCATTTCCAGATAGTATCCATGAGGTTGTCGATCCAACAATGCTGCAACATGACAACAATGTGGCTGCAGTGATGAGGAGCTGTGTCATCCCGCTGGTTAAGGTTGGCCTCTTTTGTTCCAAAACATCTCCCAAAGAGAGGCCGGACATGGGACGAGTTTCTACCGAGATCCTTAGAATCATGCATGTGGCCTCACACATGGGTGTGATATGAAGCAAGGATTTGGGCAGGATGGTATATTGGTAGCAACGCAAGTTCATGTAAATACAGATAAATGTACGATTTCATGGCTTTTCCTCTCTCTCTTTTTTTTAGTTCAGTTGCAGGCAGTAGTATTTCCTGTCAATTTCCTCCTACTTCCGTCACTGAGTAGTAATTTGTACGAGCGAAAGCAATGTCATAATCGTGAATGCCCAATGAAATCAATTTAGATGCTTTAGAAGCTAGAATTGGACTAAGATTGGGGATGAACCCTCGAATCAAGTTTCTGAACATGACCAGCGCATGAAAACCGTGGAGAAAAACGCCCTAGATCAAGCAGATAGACATGGCAGGCGCGTGTACCTGGTCGTCGCGACATCGTGGAGGCACCGCCCCTTCATCCGGAACGCCGGCGCCGCCAATTGGGCCCCTGGCGGCGCCGTACGGCGCCGCTGCTCTTTTTTCTGTCGGACTGCGCCGATCGCTTCCCATACAGATCGAGGCCGGGCGCCGCATCTCGGCCGAGAAACATTGTGAGGAGATCAAAGATCAAGCAACTATTCCTGCCAGAAGTCGGATTCGCCGCCCTGGTCTAGACATTCTTGCTACAACCAATATATCAAAAAAAAATACATATATATATATATTAAATCGCAACGCTCTTAGGCCCTGTTCAGAACAAAGGAAATTTATAAGAATTTTGGAGGATAGGATTCCTACAGCAAACTTTTCTATAATACCGTTTTAGAACAAAAGAATGAGAATCTCATATTACCTTAAAATTTCTATGACATAACCTATTCATAAATGTTTTGGAGAAAAAACGAACATGAGGTCTCACCTCATGTTTTCATCTTCCCGAGTCTACAATTTATATATTTTTCTGCGTGACAACCAAATGACACTTGAAATTTTTTATGTTGTTTTAGTTCCTGTAAAATTTAGGAAACATGACACCTTAATTCCTATGTTTATTCTACACGTTTTGACTTCTTGTGTTTCAAACTGGGCCTTATATTTGTCCTTGACTCCCTTTCAAAAGGCAAAAAATAGAGCATATGCCATAAATAACTACATAAAAGTTGCTCGTAAAATAACTCAAGAGAAAAATACATAAACTAGCAACATAGAAACCATAGAAACCAATCCATGGTGGTAGCTTGACAGTTGCACGACGCTGTAAATTAAAGCCAAATTCCCCTTTACAACAGCACGGTGCTGCAAATTGCGCACCCATGAAACATGCAGGATTCAAACGAGCCATGAAACTTATGTTTGTGCTCAAAAGACATTTGATCAACATACCGGAATTCCCCACTGTACAGATTAACATCCAGGATCCATTAAAAGATACAAAATTATGTTACAGGCAAGTCATTGGATAGGTGGAACAAAAAACAGAAAATGGTTCCTTTGTCTTTATTCCTACTTCAAAATCACTTGGAAAGACTACTGCCTGAACCTGAAGCCTGACCCTCTCTTGACTTTCTTGACCAGTCAAGGGAGAGAAACCCTAGCCCCCCGCGTCGCCGCCGCGGGCGACCGGGGGCGTCCCCTGCGCCGCCACCTCCCGCCCTCCCTCTACTCCTCCTCCTCGCCGCCGCCGGGGGGCGCCGCCGGGCAAAGCCCAGGCAGCGTCGGCGGCGGCGAGGTTCTTCTTCTCCCTCGTCCAGCGGCGGCGGCGCGGAACGCAGCGGCTCGGTGGGGGCGCGGCTCTGGGCGTCGGGGGCTGCGGCGTGGCGGCGAGCTTGTGCTGGCGGCGGCGTGGAGGCGACGTGGTTCTGCGCGCAAGGGCAAGGGCGGCGCTTCACGGCAGCGTCCGAGCTCGGGCGGCGCTTGGTGCCTTCGGTCGGTGTGGTGGAGCTGCTCCCGGTGGGCGGCATGGCAGCACGGTGGTCCTGCCGGGGATGGAGGCGACAAAGGTGGAGCGAGCTTCGGGTGGCGGCGGTGGGCTCAGATCTGGGCCAGGCGGGCCTAGATCTGGGCTGCGCTCTGGTGGACCCTTGGTCTTACTGGGCTGCGTGGAGGAAGGCTCGTAGGCAGCGTGGAGGTGCCACTGCTGCCTGTAGGCCGACCTCTACTGCCATGCCGCCCTTGTCGTGCCCTTGTCGTTCGCAGGTCCGTGCTGCCCTCGCCGTTCGCGGGTAGTGGTCGGGTTGTGGAGTGGTGGTGGCGGATGGTGTGTGGCTGCGGCTGGGACCGTGACCCTCAGGGCGTCCTCCCTCCTCAGCCTCTGCTTCGGTCCGAGTTGGCGAGCTTCATCCTGCCGGTTGGTGCGAGGCTAGGGCTGGGACCGTGACCCTTCGGGCGTCCTCCCCCCCAAGCCTCTACATCGGTTCGTGACCGGCGGCATGCTCACAGCAGCGAGAGGTGGTGGCGTGGTGGAAGCTCTGCGGTGGCAGCGGCCTGCGGGCTGCAGCATGGTGGCGGGATCTGTACGGGCCAGGTGGGCCCGAAATGTCCGGTCGGCATCCGCCGAAGGGCGGTGGAGGGAGGCCCCTCCAGTGGGCTGCTGCTGCGCTAGGTTTCCCTATCCGACCCGTCGATCCTGCAGTGGGTTTGTCCTCATGTCATAGGTTGGTGTGCGCGGATGCCGGGGCGGCGGCCCTGGGTGGCGGGTCACATGGGTGGCTCTCCGGCGAGCACCATGGTGACGGTGGTGGCTGCATCGTTTGGTTGTATGGGCAACAAGGGGTGCATCGGCGGGTGGCTCGAGCGCGTTTCTGACGTTGCCTGGATCTGGAATGGGTTCCTTTTCGCTTGCGCCCTACGACCCTCTTCGTGCCACGAGGGAGGAACGAGCGAAAGCTTCTGACGGCGGTGACGCCTGCGGGTGCCACTATCCTCTTGGGGACGTCGTCTTGTTCTTCCTCGTGTCAGGGTTCCGGGTGAAAACCCAAGTCGTTTGGACTCGGCGGTGGCGACGCTTTGCGCCGTTACCCTTTTGGGGGCATTGTCGTGGAGCTCAGGGGAGTTTGGGCGTAGCATGGAGCTATTGTGCTTGTCCGGCTACTTAGTCGTGGTTCGCTATGGCTTTTGTAGCTCGGTTCTTTTAGGGTCTTCTTTGTAAGAGGGCTACCTCACTACTTTGTATCGGTCGGTTCATGGGCGTTATGCTGTCTGGCCCAGCAGCGGTCTCAAACGGTATGGCTTTATTTATAAAGCGGGGCGAAAGCCTGTTTCGTGAAAATCACTTGGAAATAGGGGCGCCTTGAACTGTCGAAATTTGGGTACTCCAGACGTGGTTAATCCGGAGTGCACAGCGAAACTCGGATTACAGAAGTTCGCTACGGTATGATAGGTGGACCGGGATTGTCGTGTCCAACATTTGAACGCTCAGGGCCCTCTGGTGTACTGCTATATGAACCAACACAGTCAGGAGTTAGGTGTTTGGGATCTTCGTTCGTGAGATGGGCAATAGGCAACTCTTCATGAGGAGGAGGGCGCTTGTGACTCAAACTGTCTGGCAGAGCTGCAACGCAATGTAGGAGTAACTGTTAGCCCGAAATCAATAGCAGAAAAGGGAAATCAGAAACAGAAAAAGAGAGCCGTGTGTGCAGCAAATATTTGAGCTTACCTGGAGCAAATGGAGGCTGAACGTCAGGAGCAGCCGGAGTGCAATTTCCCGGCGGTACATGGGCTGCACGGGAGGAGGAGAAAGAGCTCAGCCATGGCTTCCCGCGCGACACGAGCAGCACTAGGGAGCGCATAGACGAGCGAGCAGCAAGTGCCATCCTCTCTTTACGCTGGCTATTGGCAGGGGACAAGTTGATGGGTGAACACCAGGCTTGTAAGCATATTTATCTGTTTAGATTAGATTAGATACATTCCATGGAGCTACGACCCAACTACCTTCTCTTTGGCCAACAACATTGAAATGCATGCGTTCATACATGAGGATAGCTGCACTTTTGTCAACTAGTCTAGCACAGAAGTACTGCTGGCCACGTTACTCTGCTTCAATCAAAGTCAACTAATACATCACTATCAGACCCAGCGTCATACGTGGATTTGACATCAACGAATTGGCATGGATATCCAAAACCCGTTTTTTCAAGGGTTCTCTCACAGTCAATTTGTAGTTCTTTATACACTTTCAAAGTTCCTATTGCGAAAACTGTGTTCATACAATGGGATACGAGTACCGTCGTCATGGAGAATTTCCATAAACTTATTCTTGAGCCAAGTTGCTATACCATTGGTCAACTCAATGCAGCACGGACAGAGCCATGTGCATTCTCAAGTTGCTCTGCCGCTGGTCATATCTCCCAGCTTTGTCACATTACTGGTATTATAAGTGTAGGCTCCAAACCCTCCAACAACTACTTCCAAGTTACAGTAACTTAGGTGGTCAAGCAAATGGTATTAGTGAAGACCAGCAAATCTGGTACACAAAAGCATGCGTTCGTTCATGACTCTTCCCCGTTCCCACCATATCGACCGGTGAACCGCAAGTCCGCGTGTTATTTAGTGTTGTTAACTACTGTCATACACTCTACAGCTGAGTACTTAAACTTCCTCCTGCCAACAAAATTTCCCATCTCCATAATCCATACCTGTAAACGACAAGAATGGCCCCTTTGGGTGTCTTGTTTCCAGGCCTTGTTTGGTCTCTTTACCTCTTTAGCATCTTCTGCATCCTGCCACTAGCCACCTGTGATGAATCTGAAAATGATAGACAAGCTCTCTTTTGCTTCAAGTCCCAGCTCTCAGGTCCAGCAGGAGTTTTAGCTTCATGGGGTAACATGTCCTTGGACGTCTGCAGCTGGCATGGCATTACCTGCAGCACCCTGACTCCTCGCCGTGTGATTGCACTGGACCTTGAATCAGAAGGCCTCTCAGGTTCCATACCACCATGCATCGCCAACTTGACATCCCTCACAAGGCTGCAGCTCTCAAATAATAGCCTCCATGGCAAAATACCTTCCGAGCTCGGTGTCCTCAGCCAGCTCAGCAATCTCAACCTCAGCATGAACACCTTGGAAGGTAACATCCCATCTGAACTCTCTGCATGTTCCCGGCTTCAAATTCTGGATTTGAGGAGGAACTTCCTCCATGGCAAGATCCCTCCTAACATAGGCCAATGCAAGAACCTTCAAGATATTAATCTTAGCAACAACAACATAGAAGGAAGCATCCCTTCTTCTTTTGGAAATCTTCCTGAGCTGCGCATACTAGTTCTCACTAGCAACAGGCTTACCGGCGACATACCGCCATCTCTAGGCAGCACCCGTTCTCTGACATATGTCGATCTTGGGATGAATGCTCTAACAGGCGTCATCCCGGAGTCCCTAGCAAACAGTTCATCCCTACAAGTACTTAGACTCATGAGAAATAATCATACTGGAGAACTACCAAAGGCTCTGTTCAACACAGCATCCCTCCGTAACATTTCCCTTCAACAGAACAACCTTTTTGGTTCCATGCCTTCTGTTACCGCCACCTCTTCCCCTATTCAATATCTCGATTTAAGTAATAACCATATTTCAGGAAGAATACCTTCCTCAATAGGGAACCTTTCCTCCCTCGTTGATCTTCGTCTTACGGATAATGATTTATTTGGGAGCATACCGGACAGCTTAGGTTATATTCCAACACTACGGGTACTGGCCATGAGTTTAAACAACTTATCTGGGCCAGTTCCACCATCCCTCTTCAACATGTCATCCCTGACATTTCTTTCCATAGCAAACAACTCGCTTGTTGGAAGCTTACCCTCTACCATTGGTTACACACTCCCAAACATTCAGCAACTAATCCTCTCAACAAACAAGTTTGATGGCCCAATCCCAGCTTCTCTTACCAAAGCACACAACCTTGGTAAGCTTTACCTATATAACAACAGCCTAACTGGGCCCATACCTTTTTTTGGGTCACTGCCAAACTTGGAGGACCTTGATTTGTCATACAACAAGCTAGATGCAGGAAACTGGGGATTTGTATCTTCACTCGCAAATTGTACTAGGCTGACTAAACTGATATTGGTCGGGAATAATCTCCAAGGGAATTTACCAAGTTCCATCGGCAAGCTTTCCGATAGTCTTGAACGGTTATGGCTAAGGGTAAACAATATTTCTGGGCCTATACCACGAGAAATTGGCAATCTTAAGACCCTCAGCAGTCTATACTTGGATTACAATCTCATCACAGGTAATATACCACCAACAATTGGGAATTTGCGCAACATGGTGTTTCTATCCTTAGCACATAACAGACTTTCAGGCAAAATCCCGGATACTATTGGCAATCTAATTCAGCTAAGTTCTCTAGAATTGGATGGGAACAACATTAGTGGTAGTATACCTGCAAGTATAGGGCGTTGTAATCAACTCAAAATACTGAACCTTGCTCACAACTCACTAGATGGCAGTATACCAAGTAAAATCTTCCAAATTTCTTCGCTTTCTCAAGAGTTGGACTTGTCGCACAATTACTTGTCTGGAAGAGTGCCAGTGGAAGTGGGTAGTCTCATTAATCTGAACAAATTCAGCATGTCAAATAACAGGTTGTCTGGCACAATCCCATCCACTCTTGGCCAGTGTGTGGTTCTAGAGTATCTTGAGATGCAAAGCAACTTCCTTGTCGGAAGCATTCCAGAAACTTTTGCTAACTTAGTCAGCATTAAAAAGATTGATATTTCTCACAACAACTTGTCCAGAAAAATTCCAGAGTTCTTCTCCTCCTTGAGTACCCTGCGAGATCTCAATTTATCGTTCAACAACTTTGATGGGGCAGTTCCGAGCGGTGGTCTTTTTGACAATGCTAGTGCAGTATCAGTTGAAGGAAATGATGATTTGTGTACTACTAGTATTTCAATAGAAGGCCTACCATTTTGTACCACATCAGTTGGCACAAAAGAGAAAAACAACTCACTGGCTCTGATCTTACTGATAGTAATTCCAACCTTTGTTCTTGCTATAACAATTTTGTTATGTGTTGCAATAATTTATTGGAGGAAAGGAATGCAAGAAAAAATACATTCGCAAGAATGCAATAGGCATGTAAAGAAGATATCATATGAAGACATTGTGAGGGCAACAGATAAGTTCTCTTCCGCAAATCAAATTGGATCGGGATCATTTGGAGTTGTTTATAAGGGCAGTTTGAAGTCTCGGGAAGATCAAGTTGCCATTAAGATCTTCAACCTTAACATTTATGGAGCAGATAGGAGCTTTATTGCAGAATGTGAAGCCCTAAGAAATGTCCGTCACCGAAATCTTGTAAAAATCATCACTTCATGCTCTTCTGTGGATTCTACTGGGAAAGATTTCAAGGCCCTATTGTTCCAATACATGCCGAATGGGAACCTAGAAATGTGGCTACAGCCAAAAGCCCTTGAAAATGGTGAAAGGCGTTTTTTGACTTTAGGCCAACGGATCAAAATTGGTTTGGATGTAGCATTTGCTTTGGATTATCTTCATAACCAGTGTGCATCTCCACTGATACACTGTGACTTGAAGCCAAGCAATATTCTTTTGGATCTTGACATGACTGCATATGTAACTGATTTTGGCCTGGCAAGGTTTATGTTGAGTACACCAAATCCACATCAAGACCATTCAACAAGTTTGGCCTGCCTAAAAGGATCTATCGGGTACATCCCACCGGGTAAGATTAAGCATATGCTCACTATATTGGTTGTGTTTTCTTTTTAGAAACTTGTAAAACTACTGCAGATTATTAATCGTGTCTGTAAATGTAATTGCAGAGTATGGCATGAGCAAAGAGATATCAACCAAGGGTGACGTCTACAGTTTTGGAGTGCTTTTGTTACAAATGATAACAGGGTGTTGTCCGACCGACGAAAGATTCAATGATGGTGCGAACCTCCGTGAATTCGTCGATAGAGCATTTCCAGATATAGATAGTATTCATGAGGTTGTTGATCCAACAATGCAACAAGATGACAGCAATACAAGTGAAGTTACGAGTAACTGTGTCATTCCGCTGGTTAGAATAGGCCTCTCTTGCTCCAAAACATCTCCCTGTGAGAGGCCGGACATGGGACAAGTTTCCACAGAGATCCTTAGAATCATGCATGTGGCCTCACACATGGGTGTGGTATGAAGCAAGGATTTGGCAGGATGGTAGGTAGCAACATAAGTTCATGCATACAGAAGAAGAATAAATGTACTATCTCGTGGCTCTTCCTTTTTGAATTCAAGTATTTCATGTCAGTTCTCCTTACTTTTACAAGTGAGTAGTAATTTCTAGAAACACAATCCTAGCAAAAAAGCTATCCATCGGTGCCCAATCAAATCAAGTTAGATACTTTTGAAGCTGGACTTGGAATAAGATTAGGGATGAACCCTCGAATCTGAAGATTTGTTGCTCTATGTGTGCATGTATGAATTATACCCTGACCTGGCTGCCCAACAGATACATGCATATTTGTACCTCCTCATTTGTATTATAACTAGCACAAATTTATAACCGCATAGAAAAAATCCAAGCTTGCAGCCACTTCATGTTAAAGAAAAATAACCTCTCTAGATAGCATTCACACTAATCAGTTTCGTCACCATCTCATTCCAAATCATCAAATCCTAATGACAGTATTGACTCGAGAGGTTTGGTTCAAGCACAGCTGGTCAACATGTAGTAAGGAGGGTCCCTTCTCAACATGGTACTTTTCTGAAATTAGGCTTAGGAGACTGAAAAGTGAATCGAAGTCGGTGCTGTTGATTGACAACGCCACGACTTTTCCTTGATGAAAACGGTAAATTTATATTCAACGCAACATAGAAAAACAATAAAATATCACATCGATTTTTTTCTACAGTTCAATATTTGCATGCCCCCTGGTTACCTAGCCTACACAGCGACAAGCTCAAATTCTAAGTTTGGTCTTATAAAGTACATGCACATAATACCTCAGTTTCTTGGGTTGCTCAATCCTTTCTTGTATGCCATATGAATCTACAACATATTCAGCCACAAATTTCTGCACATTCTTTACAGCCTCAGAAATCAACGGTGGCATTTCCTGGTGCATGGCAGAATATGTCAAGACTTCATCATGACCCGAATTAATTAGACATGAGAAATTATGCTGGTGAACTACACCCAATATCAGCAGATCATAATCCACTTGCATTTCAATCAGACGCCAATACAATTTATTTCTATCCATCATAAGTTATCATGTTCACATGGATAGTGTCAGCAAGCCTGTCCACAAAAACATCCATTAAGCTCTCTAGTATACGACAGTTTTTAAAGGTACAGACCGGTATTTTGTTTATAATGTTAATCACCAACCAATATTACTGAGTTAACGGAAAAAAATGCATGAAAATGGACACTACTGTCACTCTATGATTTGTGTGTCCCCTAACATTCCAGCCCAAACTCATACTGAAAGATAAATATGTGACCGTAAATTGTTTTGTCAGCTAAAGAACAAATTCTGAATGTACACTAATCCAGACAAATTTCTAAACCTTATATATAGCTGAAAAGGGAATAGTGTTTCACATGGAACTTAGATGACATGATAATCATTATGTCTATGAACAAAAATATTTGGAGAGTTTTAAACTGGCTATGGCCAAGAGACAAGTAGTGTTGTATTAATATCATAAAGGATTTACTTCATGAGATCACCAAGAAAGGTTTTTAGTTGTTGTTGTGCATAATTACAGTCAACTGTTCAAAGTAAGCAACACTGCTAGAGAAAGGTACCTGCATATTGCAACTGTGACTGTGTATGACGTGTAAGAGACTAAATTCAAATGGAAGGAACGAATCCCAATCAATCTCACATGAATTAAAATTGATGAGCTTTTTAAGCTGGCAATTGCCAAAAAAAAAAAAGAAGCATAATTAGCTCAGTGAATCAACAGAAAGTTGTTTTCTCAAAATAAATTCTCCAACTAACACTATGTTAACCAAGTAAGGCATAAAACAGCATTGATAAAGATTTGCACATTGTCACTTGCCTTGCAAACTACACCTCACAAACAAGCAATTTGTAGCGTTTGGTGTTCATCTGTTCATGCATACAAATTATAATGGTAAAGGTTCTAACATTGTCATCATGCAACTCACAAATATAAATTTGCAGTATTGCATGTTCATTAAAGTTATACATATGAAAATTGTGTACGATGTACCCAAAAGAGCTCCTTGAGAAGTTAAGAACAAAAGTTCGGATAAGCTTCCTAGATCCAGAGGTTTAATCAAAAAATATGTTTGTTGCCTTGAAAATAGTATTATTGCCTTGAATCTACTAGCACAAAAGCCTCATGTATTAGCCAATCTGAAGTAAAGTGAATCTAGTATAGCTTCATTTACCGCAGGTACCCATCTCTGCACGAAAAAAGGAAGTGGGCCTTCCATTTTATCACCGAACCCATAACCATGCATTTTCTGCATTAACACACAGTAACATCAAATGGTGAGATGCCAATTGAACCGAGCAGCAACGTCATATATTAAGCTACATAAGACGAAGATCAGCAGGACTAAAAGGTACCATGTTATTGACAAAGAAGAAGAGGTCATTGTCTTCCATGCTCTTCGACACACTACCACTTAGAAAGAAAAGATCAAGCATTTCATGCCAGAATGTATCATCCATCTCCACATCTGATGGATCGTCTTCAGACAGTCCACCCAATCAAGCGTGAATGTTTCTTCAACAGGCTAGGCAATTCGGCCCTGAAAGCAGAAACATGTGATTGTAAGCCTAGTTGGGCGTGGGAGCTCAAGGTTCCACTGCATTCAAGAAGGAAGAACAAACAGACAGACAGGATGGTGTTAGGAATAACCACGACATGTATATGCGAGTTGTATACGGGAAGGAGTCCGTATAGTGTAGGAACTAGGAGTCCTATTCCTACTAGGTTAGCTATGCTCAATCCGCTATATATACATGTGTAGCACCCCTGTAATCAGACATCGATTTGAGAAGAAATAAAGAAGAGAAGAGAAGAGGTGCGAGACGCACCTCTAGCAACAAATCGATCCCAGCGATTATGTGAGTACGTGAGCTAGCTAGCTAGGTATAGATCGATCGATCCGATCGAGATGTCTACCTGTGTGCTTAGCTGATCATACGTGAGTGTCGCCGGAAGTCTACTGAGGAGTTGTGCTACGTACGCCTGTCGTCAGAAAGTACTTGACGGGCAGCGACGTAAAGAGAGCTCTACGTCCGTGTATCGTCGGAAAGAACTCGACGATCGCGAAGAGAAGATCGAGATAAAACCAAGGAGGAAGGTGAAGTACGCATTGTCTCGTCGGAAACTCGTCGTCGTCTACGTCGGAAAGTACTTGGCGTATAGGGGCAAATCCAACAAGTGGTATCAGAGCAAGGTCAAGCGACGACGAGGAAACGAAGAAGGAGAAGGCGGCGGTTGCGGCGAAGCAGGCGCCGGTGACGTCCGAAGGTAGCGGCAAGCCGCTCATGATGATGTCAAGAACAAGTTATGTGCCGATTCAGTATCAAATGCTGACCGACACAAATTATGTGGTTTGGGCCACGAAGATGAAATTCATTCTCCGAAACCTCCGTGTCTGGAAGGCTATAGAAGGCGATGGCGCGGTGGAGGACGAGGTTGACGATGGTGCCATGGCTGCTCTCTCGCAGTCCGTACCAGATTCCATGGTGATGACTCTTGCCAATTACGAGACGGCGAGAGAAGCATGGGAAGCAATACGGGAGATGCGAGTTGGCGAAGATAAGGTGAAGCGTGCCCGTGCACAAGTGCTTAAGAGGCAGCTTAACAAGTTGGAGATGTCCAAAGGAGAAACAATCTCTGAGTATTCCGAGAAGCTAACGAACTTGGCAAGTGAGATTAAATCTCTCGGAGGATCCGTCACGGATACAGATATCGTCGAGAAGCTGTTTTCATCGGTCACAGACGAATTCACGAATATTATCGGGACGATCGAGCAGTTCAGCGATGTCACAAAGATGACGGTGCCTGAAGCGATTGGAAGATTGCGGACACACGAAGAGAATCAGAAGGGAAGGAAAGAGTCCAAGGACAATGGTGAGAAACTTTTGTATTCTCATGCTGATCTTGAGGCTCGACTTGCTAAAGAGCGAGAGAAAAGGAAGGATAAGAAACGCCCAGCGAAAAAGTACATCACTGAGCAGGATAATGATGAGCAAGATGATGATGAGCAAGAGGACGACGATGAAGAAGAGGAGGAGGAGGATACTCGGCCGAGGAGGAAGTTTGACATAAAGAAAGTAAGGTGTCATAACTGCCGAGAACTCGGGCACTTCAAGTCTGATTGCCGAAAACCAACGAAGCATAGGGCTCTCTTGGCCCCGGAAGAAGACGATAGTCCGATGCACCTGATGTGTGAACTGATGGACGAGGATGATCCAGTTCTTCAAGCGGTGGCTAAAGAAACTAACACGCTTGTGGAAGAGAAATTTTGCATTCAAGTTCCACTAACTCGTGTCAATGCTAGTGATACGGGAGGTGATTCAAGAACTCATGCCGACTGTACTGGTATGAAGGCGTACATGGCGCCAGAAGTCCATGATGAGCGACGTAGTGTCACGTCAAAGGAAAAAGAAGTGAAGGCATACATGGTGCCAGAAGTCCATGATATGTGGCGTAGTGTCGCGTCGCAGGAAAAAGAAGTGAAGACGTACATGGCGTCAGAAGTCCATGAAGTGCGGCCCATGGTGTCACAGGGAAGAGTGAGGCGCATTGTTGCGTCATGGGGCAAACCTATCGTTATGGAAGAAAGAAGCAGCGTGCCCGGAGGTAGTCCAGAAAAAGGAGAAGAGGACAAAGCGAGTCCAGCTGGAAGTAGGCCGTCCAAGCTATCAGCTGATGACCAAGTAGGAGGTTCACCACATGAGGAGCTACGGTCAGAGGAAGTTCAAGGGGCGCCCAGCCCAGAAGACGGCATGCAGGGAACGCAACAAAGAGTACCCATACCGCCAGGAAGTGTTCAAGGGGAAAAGAAGGGCGCTGAGGAAGTGGCGAAATTTGAGGATACCGATACGATGGAGTATTGGCGTGAAGAATTGTTGTTGGCAGAAGAGCGACAAGACGAAAGGGAGATGCATTTTGCACGGCTACATTTGTTCAAGGTAATTATTCCGGAGATGAAGCCAATGAAGTACACAGAAGATTGCTTAAAAAGCACCGGAGCAAAGATGACGTTTGAAGACGTGGACAAGAAAGATTGTCATCGTCAAAGAGAAGATCAGTCGACAAATGTAACGTCGATGTCATGGATGTCAGCAAGAGCGACGAAAGTAATGTCGATGATGATGGTTGAAGCGGCGAAAGTAATGTCAAGGGTATCACCTACGCAAAGCAATTGGCGTATTTGGGATCCAGGAACATATCAAGCACATGTCGTGCTTAGGGGGGTGATTGTTAGGAATAACCACGACATGTATATGCGAGTTGTATACGGGACTCCTTCCGTATAGTGTAGGAACTAGGAGTCCTATTCCTACTAGGTTAGCTATGCTCAATCCGCTATATACATGTGTAGCACCCCTGTAATCAGACATCGATTTGAGAAGAAATAAAGAAGAGAAGAGAAGAGGTGCGAGACGCACCTCTAGCAACAAATCGATCCCAGCGATTATGTGAGTACGTGAGCTAGCTAGCTAGGTATAGATCGATCGATCCGATCGAGATGTCTACCTGTGTGCTTAGCTGATCATACGTGAGTGTCGCCGGAAGTCTACTGAGGAGTTGTGCTACGTACGCCTGTCGTCAGAAAGTACTTGACGGGCAGCGACGTAAAGAGAGCTCTACGTCCGTGTATCGTCGGAAAGAACTCGACGATCGCGAAGAGAAGATCGGGATAAAACCAAGGAGGAAGGTGAAGTACGCATTGTCTCGTCGGAAACTCGTCGTCGTCTACGTCGGAAAGTACTTGGCGTATAGGGGCAAATCCAACAGATGGCACATACCTTGAGGGCAATGTATGGCCGTCGCCGCCGCCGAAGAGGAGGTGATCTCGAGGAGGAGGTGGAAGGCGGTGCCGCCGCTGCATGACTGGGAACGGGATCAAGAGGTAGGAAGCAACCGAGGCGTACCGCGGCGCGCAGCGTGTGGGTCGGTCCTCAGCACACGCACACGACGGCCTAGGAAGGGAACACGAAAATCTCCAGACCAAGCTTGAGCGGGATTGAGACCCCAAGCCTTCGCCCAACCCAATCCGAGGCACTGTAGATCAGTTGCGCCGCCCCTTCATCCCGAACGCCGGCGCCGCCAATTGGGCCCCTGTCCCCGTAGAATTCCGACTTCTGGCAGGAACAGTTCCAAAGCACCTTCCTTTTTCGGTTAATCGCGGTGAGTTTTAATCCGCACCTAAACTTAAACGGATTCTCCTCGGCTAGCACTGGCAGCGTCATCATTTGTTTGGAGCTAAGCTTCAGTTATGTCAGATCACGGCTGCGCTTAGAGCAGCTCTAGCAGCAACCTTATCCGATAAACCATTTATTCATAGGGTGCCCGCTGGCTAAACTTATATGGCGGGTTGTTTTTTTATATACAATATTCCTCCTCCTATAAATATTTTCAATATGTTTAAAAATTTGCTAAATGGGATTGATAAGAAGATAAAAGATATGATTCGTATCGGCGTTTCCGCTATTTGTTGGTCTATTTGGCGTTGTACGAATGATTGTGTTTTTAACAAAAAAGAATGTTCTAATGTTTTACAGGTTATTCATTCGGCGGCGCACTGGATATAATTATGGGCATTCCTGCTACCCTCGGATCAGCAGGACCTCATGGTGTCTGGGTGCACGCGGCTACTTACGGTGGCACAGGATTTTTTTCTCCCAACCCACGTGACGGCATATTAGTCGACTTCAGTAGTCTTTTTTTTAGAATCAATAAATATATATATAAGCCAGCAAGCCGCCTCATTAAAAACCTTACAGTCTCCTTAGGTACCCTGGTAAGGAAAATAGTGTGTAAGAAACTTGCTGCTTTAGTCTGGTTTACAATCCTTCTTTATACATGCATCTAGAAAGGTAGGAATATAATTTATCCAGAGACATCTTCTCCTATCAGAACTACATTGCTTCGCACACATATGTGCCAATTCATTAGCAGCCCGAGGGACAAATTTCAAAGAAAAGGAAGTGAAAGACCCACTGAGCTCACAAATATTAACCAAGATAGCCGCAATTTCTGACCGCTCATAATTCTCCCCGGACCACAAGTTCACTACCTGTTGTGCATCCGTTTCTATCAACACATCCTGAATTCCAGCATCAATAGCTAGCTGAACACCATCTCGCACTGCATAAGCTTCCATAGCCATTGCACTATGCGCATGCTCATACCAAATCGACTGAGCGCGTAACAAGTTACCTGCATGATTGTGTAGACCCATGCCCGTTCCTCCCTGACATGTCGCTTCAGAGTATGTTGCGTCTACGTTGATCTTGAGCCGGCCACTAGGGGGCGAGCACCACTTTACCGCCACCTTTCCTTGCTTCCCTGATGTCTCTTCTCTGGTTCTCGCTAGATCGCACACGATATCACATGCCCACTTAACAGAGCTAGTAACAGAGCGTGATGATTCCCCATGTCTCCTTGTGTTTCTCTCCGACCACACAGCCCAGGCTCCGCATAAAATTATACAATTGTCGGATCCGGAGCCTAACTGGTTATCCACCAAATCCAAAGCCCACGACTCCGGATGCAACTCTGGAATTTTAGTCCCCATCAATGATTTTACTTTTGTCCAGAAAAGATTAGCCCAAGTGCATTTAAACAGTGCATGAAATATGGATTCCTCGTTTCCGCATTCGTCACAGAAACCAATTCTGTCAATATGTCGGTCACGTAAGGTACCTTTAGTTGGGATGAATTTATGTATTACACGCCACCAGAAGTTATGAACTTTAGGAGGTATTGCCATCCGCCATAGCTTCTTCCATACAGGCAATTCTGTACCAGCTGAAGAGCCTCCAATATGCATCTGATCAGTATGCATCAACGCATTATATGCTGATCTAACCGAGAAGAAACCCAACTTTTCAGGTTGCCAGGCCCAAGAGTCTTCCGTTAATTTCCCAACCGGCAACCTCAATATCGCAGCAACATTGCATGGAATAAAATTTTCCGTGACCTTCTCCGAATTCCACCCTCCAGTTAGTGGATCCAAGATTTCTTCAACCAGTGTGATAGCTGACTGCTCTTTCTTGTACAAAGGTTTTTTACTAGAGTTTTCAGGTATCCAGGGATCGTTCCAGACATCAACTGTTGACCCTTCACCTATCCTCTTAATTAAACCATGCTTTAAAGCTTCTCTACCGTGGAGAATAGCCCTCCGCGTATGGGACGCTCCTTTCTTCTTTGTGGCTGACATAAAATCACAGGAATTATAATACTTCCCTTTCAGAACCCGAGCACACAATGAATCAGGATTGGTAAGTAACCTCCAACCTTATTTCGCCAGCAACACTTGATTAAATTTTTCAAGGTCTCAAAATCCCATCCCTCTCTCTGATTTTGGTGTTGCCATATCACTCCATTTTCTCCAGTGCATCGTACGTGTTTTCTCATCTCCACCCCACCAAAATCGAGCAATGATACCAGTAATTTTCTTGCATAACTTTTTGGAGAGTTTATAGCAGCTCATAGAATAAGTAGGTATTGCCTGACATATAGCTTTGATCAACACTTCCCTCCCAGCACTATTTAAATGTTGCGGTACCCATCTATTCACCAATCTTTTGATCTTTGTGAGTATACCTTCAAATTGTTCATCAGTGGATCTCCCAAGGGCTGTTGGTAATCCCAAATACTTCTCAACCAGCGCTTCCTTTGAGATTGAAGCTGCCGTATGAACCTCTTGTTTCTCCTCATTAGAGCAATTTGCACTAAAAAATATAGCAGATTTTGACTTATTTACCAGTTGTCCAGAGCCTCTGTGATATCTCTCCAATATATCATTAATCCTTGGAGCTCGAGCTGTCGACGCCTCCGTGAATACAATGCAGTCATCCACAAATAATAACTGAGAGATCCACGGGCATGGATCCCCACTCTGATTCCCTGCGCTAGATGTCCTGTACCAAAACGCTTCAGCAAGCAAGTTAAACCTTCAGAGCATAAAAGAAAAAGATACGGACTAATCGGGTCTCCCTGGCGAATCCCCCTCGATGGTTTAAAGACTTTTGAGAAGACTCCATTCACACGTACAGAGAAGGAAGCCGACTCCACACATGTCATAATTCTATCAATCCAAAATTTCGCAAAACCCAGCTTCTCCATCACCTTTCTGAGATAGCACCACTCCACACGGTCATATGCTTTCGCCATGTCTAGTTTAATTGCACACGCCCCTGTCTTGCCTTTTTTTCTTTTTCAAATAATGTATGCATTCATAGGCCGTAAGGACATTATCAGTAATCAATCTACCTGGCACAAAGGCGCTTTGCTCCTTCGAAATAATCTCCTCTAGGATCGGTCTAAGTCGCAGCTGAAGGGGATCGTGTGCAGAAAACAAAAAATTTCCTACCAACGATATCCTGAAACTAGCCAAGATCTACACTATGCAGATATAGAAGTACGAAGGAGATCGGAATACATACCCTCGTAGACCGAATAGCGGGGATTACGCTCCCGCACAAGCGTTGACGATGAAGACGCCGTAGCCGACCTCTAGGTCGCGGAGAACTTGGCGCGACGAAGACGACGAAGATGACCCCGAGGTCGGGTGGAGGAAGTAGGCCTCCGAGTTCCGCTAGCGCAGCACCTCGCAGGGAGTCGCACACATACGGTGGAGACGACGGCCTCCGAAGCTCCAGTCCAGGACGAGCAGCGAAAGACTTGGACCGGAACACCAGCAGCGCGACAGCGGGCTATGGTGGAAGAGATCCCCCTCCTCTACTCGGCGCGGCTCCGACAAGGGAACCACGAGATCGAGAGAGAAATTGGGAATTAATTGGTCAATTAAAAGGCCAGGGGTGCCCCTTCTTATATAGGTTCCCAGGGGGAGCCAACCTTGCCAGCCAGACAATGTGGGACTATCCCACATGCCTGGTTCGGCCAAGGCTGATGCGCCGGCCAAGCCTCCCCCACAAAAATCCCTTGAGGATTTTCCCCCTCTTGGGCCTTCTTTCGACTAGAAGGCCCATTTAGGGAAATCAGCCTAAATAAATTCGAAAATAAATATATAAAATCATATTTGCATATTAATCACACTAATTAATATCAAACATAATATATATAATTTTTCCTAGCTCCGAAAACTCTTTCGGCGCTGCCCGATCTCCATCGGACCCCTCCCGGGACGTTCCCGGTGATCTCTTTCCTTTCCGGTTGTCTTGTCGAAACCCCTTAAGTGTGTTACCCTAGCGGTTCGATATAATATCAGGTATGATCAAGACTCCTCAATGATCAACGACTAACTCGTAGGCCTGGACCCCATGAATTAACCCCTGAGATATAACGAATGACTTTCATCTATCAAATCTGGACGTATAGTCTTAAACCCTTTGTCATGGCGATACTTAGCGTGTCCGAGTATCATTCTCAGATATCTCCATACCTAGCATGATCTCGTTACCGACATCGCTATCTTCTACTCGTTTATGATATTATGTCAGCTGGTGACCTAGTCACATGTTTGCAAACTCATTTGACATAATCTCACCGAGTGGGCCCTAGAGTATCTATCCGGCTATGCGGACTGACAAATCCCGCTGTTGACCCCTCGTCTCAACTACTCCTTTCCGATACCCAAAAGTATCACCGTTATTGTCATACTAAATAAGATACGACGTTTGGTGCGAGCAAAATATCTTCCAGGAATAATAATAAGAGTTGGTCTCACGGTCTTAAGGCGTAATGGCTATGTCCTATAAATACTGGGTATGTCCATCACATCGTTACACCTAACGATATGACTTCCATTGCCGACCGGCGCCATGCCCTACGATCGGAAAACCTCGATCATGAATCGCGCAACGAAACTAGTGTTAGTAGAGGCTACTAGGGACCTGGTTGTTTATCTACCACACCTGTATTAATGTTTTCGCTTAATACAGTTATATCATGGTATAAAACATATAGTGAACGATTGGGATATTGTCAATAAACTATGTTTATTAAGTGCCTCTAGGGCATATTCCCTTCAGTCTCCCATTTGCACTAGAGTAACACTTAATCTAGTTTACAACCTGGTAAAAGCTCAACACCCATAGAATCTTGGTGCCTGCTCGCCTCGTGGAAGAGGAATACAGTCAATAGACCTCACACATTGAGACCTATATGTGCTTTGCAACACTTCTATGTCACCTAGTTTGACATCATCCCGTATCTTACGATGACGGTGAAATATATCCCAGTGGATGGAGTGAGACTCGAGCATTCGCGTAGCATGCGCCTTAAAAGTCTGAAAGATCTATTAAGGGACCACCTACGCTCGGAAAACTGCTCAGTCCAATCACACTTGCTACTTCTAAAGTCGCGATATATTTCTATACATATGTAGATTATGCGACAGTGCATTCATATGCGACTTCGCAAACTAACCATGTCTATCTTCAAAATAAAGGACATCTCCTATATGAGATTTCTAGTCGCATGGGTCAGTGTAATAACTTGCATCATCGTAACCGCTTTACGGCAAGTTCCCATTCCATTCTTACCCGTTATTAGAAAACCTATCTTCAGTTCTCATAGACACTGAAGAATAAACTTAACGTTTGTTCATTGATCCACACAAGGATCACTCTAGAACCTGTTCTTTAACCAAGAACTCGGGTCACACTAAGTCGAGCTTTCAGTCTGATAGCATCTATGACTGATACATAGATAATGTCGAACATCATTTGCTATAACTGAAAAAGTCAAGATTAACTTAATCTTTTACCTAGTCATACAAGCAAGAACCTCTTTCTTCGCTTGTCCTTTTCTGAAACACTTCAGAAACCTGACTTAGGAAATACTCCGACTTAATGTTATTAAGCCCCCTCTGATCTATACAATTATAAATCGGATGCCTAATACTCCTAACTTCATTTCATAGAAAATTTAATCACTTAAATAATCCTTTACACTCTACTAGAGGATCTGTGTCATTAAAAACATACAAAATCATGAATGACACCTAGCTCCCACTCAAATATGCCTTCCGCATATAAGATCCAGGAAAAGCTACTTAGCTCCCACTCAAATATGCCTTCCGCATACAAGATAAATGAAAGCTACTTTGCTCCCACTCACTTCTTTGCAAATGTAGGTTTCTTCAACTATTTTGGACAACTCCAAAATTCTTTGATCACATTATCAAAGTGAAGATTCCAGCTCCGATATGCTTGCTTCTGCCCATGAATGGACAACCGAAGTTTGCACACATGTTTAGCATCCTCAGGATTACAAACCATTCTTAATTACACTATTAAGAACCATGGTTTTCTCATCCATCTATCAATTTCTCATTCGAAATTATAATAATTGCTAAACGACCCAGAATAGATTTAGGCTTCGCCACTTGAGACAAAGTCTCATGTGGTCTGTCGGAACTGTTTCACGACAAATCGAATCTGCTCAATATCTACTCTCTCATAAAACTCCATATACTATCAACATCCTAGATGCCATCAAGAAGATCTCCCAAATCAATACCTGGTAATCGTATATGGATTTTATTTCGGATCATAAATGACTCATAGCCATTTCTCGGACTTAGGTCCACCATCTCTTCTTCGTAGTTCGTAGGTCTATCATATTCCATTAATATGACCTTCATAGCAAGATTGTCGTAACACACAGTGTGGAACACAACCTCGTATACCTACGCTCTTAGTATGAGCTCAGAATATCATGATTTTGAATCATCAGCTTTTTCAAGCTGTGGAGCCTGACACCGAACACACTTTCGGTTGCGCCACTCTGATGTCTGGAGAGAAAGTTCACCAACTTCATCTTGCTCTACTTTCTTTCTCACTTATACCCTCGGACAAGAAACTATTTCTTTCGCAAGGTATATCCCGGCAAAAGTTTTTGCCTATGTCGTGAGACATGTACCCAGCTAACTCTTTAGGTAGGGTATACTACAAAGATTAATCCATTTTAGGTTCGACTACATCGAAACACTAAATTGCTGAAACGACAATCCAGGCTCAAAAGCCATGCCATCACTCGTATGGTATTGTCTCCATGGATTCAAATGGTTTCCCTATTTGCTAACGTGAGTGTTTACGTTTCTACCATATGACTCGAATGATCACAATAATTCGGTAAGAGATTTATTTACCACACACTATCCAATAGGGTGTAATTATGACGTCCTAACACACCATGACACTATGGTGTTCCATGCGACGTAATTTGTGGAACTCTTCTCACAAGTCTTCCAATGATGTGCCAACATTATAACTCAAATCTTCATTCCTCGATATGCATCGCGGGAATTTGATTTTCTTGTTAAGTTTATTTCCTACTTCATTCTGAACTTCGTTTGATCGAATCAAAATTTCAGACTAACATTCCCCGGAGTGGATATCCATATATCTACTCGGAATATTCATGAAGTATATGAAATAAAGACTTCCACTACACATTGAAGTACTTCATTGATTCACATACACCCATATGCATGATTCTCAACAATCTATACTCAAAACGTTCAGTGAAGTTCACGAAATAAAGGTCTCCACTCCCCGTCATTTACTTTATTGAACCACATACATCTCCATGTATGACTATCAATGAGTTATATGCCCGTTTTCCGAAAACGGTGTCACAGTTATTTTGCAAGTGTCAAAAGATCAAATCTTAGGACTTGTAGGTCCATCCAGTGTGGAGCTAATGCATATAACATTGACATGACTAAACGGTAGTGCCACACATATGTGGTGTCTTTATTAAGTTTGTATCCTTTGGCATTAATATTATGAATGTGGGAGCTTCTACCATCTAAATTCAAATCGGCATATGATCATTACTTCATAAATATAGGACACCAATTTGTCACTATCATGTATGAACAAGTGTCTCGCTAGAGGAGACACACTCGTAACGATCATACCAACACCCGATCATAAAGAATTTATTCAAATGGTAGATCTAGAGGGAGAGTGTCTATGGCCATCACAACAACTTGATTGCCATTATCAACACGCAATGTCGCCTCATCCTTTTAAGCTACTCAAGCAGTAAACCTGCTTTTTCACAAAACATGACTAGTCCAAAACTTAGTCACTACTGCGAGTACTTGCTTAGCTAAAACATTCATAACATGTATATCATATATACACCATCATCATTGATGACTTCCGGTGATCTGTTTCATCTTCTTGATACTTCCACCGTTATCAAGAACCATGAAGGTGAACGATTCCCCTTGCATGACATAGTCTATGACTGAGGATTTGCACTTGGCAACGATGTCTGTCATCCAGTGATTAAGCTGAGCGAGGCGTCTCAATGTTCATTAATCATGAACATATGTCATTAAGTATGACCGCCACGTGCTCCCTCAATGTGTGTATTGAAGGAGATATGCCCTAGAGGCAATTAATAAAGTGTATTCTTTATCATATCTCGTTTGTTCATAATAGGTTTTTGTGTCATGCTAGAACCGTATTAAGCGGAAACATTAATGCGGGTGTGATACGTAAACAACAAGGTCCCTAGTAGCCTCTACTAAGACTAGTTTCGTTGCGCGATTGATGATCGAGGTTTCCCGGTCATGGGGCATGGCGCCGGTCGGCAATGAGAGTCATATCGCTGGAGAGTGATGTGATGGACATACCCAGATTTGGAGAACATAGTCGTTACACCTTTGACCGTGAGATCAACTCTTATTGATACTCCCCGAAGATACTTTGATTGCACCAAACGTCGTATCTTATTTAGTATGACAATAACGGTGATACTTTTGGGTATTGGAAAGGAGTATTGAGACGAGGGGTCAAGAGCGAGATTTGCCAGTCCGCATAGCAGGATAGATACTCTCGGGCCCACTCGGTGAGATCATGTCTAATGAGCTTGCAAGCATGTGACTAGGTCACAGAGACATGAGATCATGAACGAGTAGAAGATAGCATCGTCGGTAACGAGGTCGGGATTAGGTATGGAGATATCTATGGAGCGACGCTCGGACGTGCTAAGTATCGCTATGGCAAAAGGTCTAAGACTTCACGTTCAGGTTTGATAGATGAAAGTCATTCGTTATATCTCAGGGATTAATTCATGGGGTCCAGGCCTACGGATTAGTCGTTGATCATTGAGGAGTCTTGATCATACCTGATATTATATCGAACCGCTAGGGTAACACACTTAAGGGGTTTCGACAAGACAACCGGAAAGGAAGGAGATCACCGGGAACGTCCCGGGAGAGGTCCGATGGAGATCGGGCAGCGCCGAAAGAGTTTTCGGAGCTAGGAAATATTATATATATTATGTTTGATATTAATTAGTGTTATTAATATGCAAATATGATTTTATATATTTATTTTCGAATTTATTAAGGCAGATTTCCCTAGATGGGCCTTCCGGACGAAAGAAGGCCCAAGAGGGGGGGGGGGGAACCCCCTTGGAAATTCGGTGGGAGCCTAGGGGCCGGCCTAGGTGGGCCACAAGGGGCCCACCAGGGGGCCGACGCACCCCTTGGCCGAACCAGGCTGTGGGGGGTTAGTCCCACATTGCCTGGCTGGCAAGGTTGGCTCCCCTTGGGAGCCTATATAAGAAGGGGCACCCCCAGCCTTTTAATTCACCAATTAATTCCTGATTTCTCTCTCGATCTCGTGGTTCCCAAGTTGGAGCCGCGCCGAGCAAGAGGAGTCGGGGATCTCCTCCACCATAGCCCGCTGCCGCGCTGCTGGTGTTCCGGTCCAAGTCTTCCGCTGCTCGTCCTGGACTGGAGCTTCGGAGGCGTCGTCTCCACCGTACGTGTGCGACTCCCTGCGAGGTGCTGCGCTAGCGGTACTCGGAGGCCTGCTTCCTCTACACGACCTTGAGGTCGGCTACGTCGGTCTTCATCGACAACGTTTGTGCGGGAACGTAATCCCCGCTTTCGGTCTACAAGGGTACGTATTCCGATCTCCGTTCGTACTACTATATCTGCATAGAATAGATCTTGGCTAGTTTAAGGATATCGTTGCTAGGAAATTTTTTGTTTTCTGCACACGATCCCCTTCAGTGGTATCAGAGCCGATCTATCGTAAGATATAGCTGTACGCTGTTAGAACCCGTGCTCTGCACGGGGGCACCGTTCCTGTTATTTGTTACCCTCTAGCGTGCACTTGTGTATTCCAGCGGCATTGAGTTGATGAAGCGGCCCGGACCGACTTTACGCGTACGCTTACGCGAGACTGGTTCCACTACTGACATACGGCTTGTACCGTATATGTGGCTGGCGGGTGACAGTTTCTCTCTCTTTAGTTGGTCTTCGCATTTTCAATGGAGGGCCCAAAAGGGATGCTTAAACATGCAATTATTGGATCGTTGTTGTGGTCATAAGATTCGTAGGTATGAAGCGGTTCTATTTACGAAAGCCCCAAGCCACGTAAAATATGCAAAAGATAAAGTAGAAGCGTCTAACTTTATTTTGCAGGGGCTATGTGATATGGTCAAGGTAGGTTTATTAAATTGTTTATAAACTGCGGGCGCCAAGAAGACCATGGCGCAATGGACTATATCACATTGCATTACATTTGATGTTTTGTGTGCATCTTATTTTTGTGTGATTGTGTGTTACACGGCGGTAGCTGAATAAGATGATCCCTTCAAAATACCACTAGTGTTCTCCCTCCAACGCGCACCACCAATAAAGTTCTACGTTATGAGGCAGGCCGTGATGATCGGGTGTCATACATATCTTTGTTCGCATACGGTGGGTGTAAGCCATGTTGCACAAGCGTCAGCGTGGAGGTCTTTGGTGGCGAGCCTAGCATACTCAGAGGTATGGCCTCGGAACAGGAAGACCGAAAGGTCGAGCACGAGTCACAAAATCGGTGTGGCGGACGATTTTGTCTACTCCTGAAGTTGTGCCGCCGGCTTTTATGATGAGGGGTGGTGCAATGGATGGGGGTCGTGTAATCGCTTAAACGACCAGGAGGGATGTTCGTTTGAGTGGGAGTTATGTCAGTTATTTTCTAAAATACTATAACTCAAAATTATTATGAACAAAGTCTTATGTTGTTGCAAATTCCATTGCAGATGTCTCGCCCCTCGTTTAACCTAGGTCTGTTCCTTGAGAAAGAAAAGCTTAAGACCAATGGGTCAAACTTCATGGCCTGGTTCCGCAACCTGAGGATCCTCCTCACTCCCCATAGGGTGGCCTACGTCATTGAGGCCGCCATAGGTGACCCTCTTGCAGATGATGCCTCTGAGTATGAGAAGAAGGTCTTCCAGACCCGATCGGAGGATTCTGCCTTTGTCCTGAGTGGCATGCTCTACGCCATGGAAGCCGACCTGCAGAAGCGCTTTGAGAAGATGAGCGCCTTTGAGATCATTTCGGATCTTAAGGCTGTCTTTGCGCCGCAGACTAAGGCTGAGAGATATGAGGCTTCTGAGCTTTTCTTCTCAGCCAAGATGGAAGAGCATAGCAGTGTGAGCGAGCATGTAGTCAAGATGTCTGGCTACGTTCAACGCCTGAATGCTCTGGAGTGCAAGATTCCCGATGAGCTGGCGATTGACAGGGTGTTGCAATCGTTGCCGCCAAGCTACAAAGGCTTCGTCATGAACTACAACATGCAGGGCATGGCTAAGTCCCTGGGTGAAGTGTTCGTGATGCTCAAGACTGCTGAGGTAGAGATTAAGAAGGAGCACACGCTGTTGATGGTCAACAAGACCGTTGATTTCAAGAAGTCCGGTGGCAAGGGAAAGCAGAGTTGGAAGTCCCGGAGGGAGGCAAAGTTGGCTGCCAAGTCCAGGACTAACAGGTCTGGTCCCAGAGCTAGCGTGGAGTGTTTCTACTGCAAGGGGAAGGGTCACTGGAAGCGCAACTGCCCCAAGTATCTGGAGGATAGGAAGTCTGGCAAGACGGTCGACAAAGAGCAAGGTATATTTGATATACATGTTATAGATGTGTACCTTACATCCGCCCGGAGCAATACGTGGGTATTTGATACTGGTTCTGTTGCTCATATATGTAACTCTCAGGAGGAGTTACGGAATAGAAGGCGGCTGGCAAAGGATGAGGTGACGATGCGCGTCGGCAACGGATCGAGAGTCGACGTGGTGGCTGTCGGCACGCTCCCTCTGCATCTACCATCGGGATTAGTTTTGGTTTTAAATAAATGTTATTTTGTGCCATCCTTGAGTGTAAACATTATAAGTGGGTCTTGCCTGTTACAAGACGGTTATTCATTTAAATCAGTGTCAAGCAATTGTGCTATTTATATGAATGATATCTTTTATGTTGATGCTCCCGAGAGTAATGGTTTATTCTTGTTGAATCTCGATCGTAGTACTCACATCCATAACATAGAGGCCAAACGAATTAAGTGTAGTGACGATACCGCCATGTTTTTGTGGCATTGCCGTCTTGGTCATATTGGTATAAAGCGCATGAAGCGACTCCACTCCGATGGACTCTTGGACTCGTTGGATTTCGGATCCCTCGATACATGTGAACCATGCCTCATGGGCAAAATGACCAGGACACCGTTCAAAGGTTTCGTTGAACGGGCGTCGGATTTTTTGGGGATCATACATACAGACGTATGTGGACCAATGAGCGTTTCGACACGCAATGGTTATCGTTACTTCGTCACCTTCACTGATGACTTGAGTAGATACGGTTATATCTACTTGATGAAACACAAGTCTGAAACGTTTGAAAAGTTCAAAGAATTCCAGAGTGAAGTCGAGAATCAGCTTAATAGAAAAATCAAGCATCTCCGGTCCGATCGCGGTGGAGAGTACTTGAGTTTTGAGTTTGGCACACATCTGAAGAGTTGTGGCATAGTGCCCCAACTTACGCCCGCCGGAACTCCGCAGCGTAACGGTGTGTCCGAGCGACGTAATCGTACTCTACTGGATAGTGTCCGATCTATGATGTCTCTTACCGATCTGCCAGTGTCCTTCTGGGGTTATGCGTTAGAAACAGCCGCATTCATTTTAAATAGGGCTCCGTCCAAGTCCGTTGAAACGACACCGTATGAATTATGGTATGGCCACAAGCCTAAGTTATAGTTTCTGAAGGTTTGGGGTTGTGAGGCGTACGTTAAGAAACTACAGCCCGACAAACTCGAACCGAAGTCGGAGAAAGTCGTCTTTGTAGGATATCCACGGGAAACCGTTGGGTACACCTTCTACAACCAAGCTGAGGGCAAAACTTTTGTCGCGAAGACCGGTACCTTTCTAGAGAAGGAGTTTCTCGCGAAAGGAGTAAGTGGGAGGAAGGTAGACCTCGATGAAATCGTTGATCCTGAACTCGAGATTCTGAGTGGCGCAACGGAAGCAATTCCGGAAACGTCCTCCGTGGAAGGAGTGGGAGAAACTGTCGAGGACGATGTTCTACCTCGTAGGTCTGGTAGATCTCGGATCGCACCAGAATGGTATGGCAATATGGTTTGCACCGTCATGCTAGTCGAGCAAGACGAACCTACGAACTACAAGGAGGCGATGGAGAGTCTAGAGTCCGAGAAATGGCTTGAAGCCATGAAATCCGAAATAGGATCCATGTATGATAACCAAGTGTGGACCTTGGTGGATATTCCCGAAGGGCGCAAGGCCGTCGAGAATAAGTGGATCTTTAAGAAGAAGACTGATGCTGATGGCAATGTGACCGTCTATAAAGCTCGGCTTGTCGCAAAGGGTTTCCGACAAGTTCATGGAACTGACTACGATGAAAATTTTTCACCGGTAGCGATGCTTAAGTCTATTCGGATTTTGTTAGCGGTAGCTGCCTACTATGATTATGAAATCTGGCAGATGGACGTCAAAACGGCCTTCCTGAATGGAAACATTGAGGAAAAGTTGTACATGGTACAGCCGGAAGGTTTTGTCGATCCAGGAAGTGCTAACAAGGTGTGCAAGCTTCAGCGATCCATCTATGGATTGAAGCAGGCATCTCGGAGCTGGAATCTTCGCTTTGATGAGGTAATCAAAGGTTTTGGATTTATCCAGAACGTGGAAGAGACCTGTATTTACAAGAAAATGAGTGGGAGCTCGGTTGTGTTCTTAGCACTGTATGTTGACGACATATTGCTAATAGGGAATGATGTGGAACTTCTGAATAGCGTGAAGGAATATTTAAACAGTAAGTTTTCCATGAAGGACTTAGGAGAAGCTGCGTATGTTTTAGGCATAAAAATCTATCGTGATAGATCAAGGCGCCTATTAGCACTAAGTCAGAGTACTTATCTTGATAAAATATTGAAGCGTTTTCATATGGAGAAGGCAAAGAAGGGTTCTCTGCCGGTTATCAAGAATAAGATATTGTGTAAGGCGCAGTGTCCGGTGACGGAACTGGGTAAGGCCGAAATGACGAAACATCCTTATGCTTCAGCCATAGGATCGATCATGTATGCAATGTTGAGTACTAGACCAGATGTGGCATTAGCTCTAAGTTTGACAAGCCGGTTCCAGAGTAATCCTGGAATGCCGCATTGGATAGCTGTTAAGAGCATTCTTAAGTATCTCAATAAGACAAAGGAGATGTTCCTTGTGTATGGTGGCTGCGATGAGGAACTTGGCGTAACGGGTTACGTAGATGCAAGTTTCTGCTCAGACCCCGATGACTGTAAGTCACAGACAGGTTACGTGTTCAAGGTGAATGGAGGCGCCGTGTGCTGGAGAAGTGGGAAGCAACCCATAGTCGCACAATCTACAATGGAGTCGGAGTACATTGCTGCCTGCGAGGCCGCGAATGAAGCTGTGTGGCTAAGGAAGTTCGTCATCGAACTTGGAGTGTTCCCGAGCGTGCAAGACCCCGTGGTCCTCTTCTGCGACAATACGGGTGCCATTGCGAACGCCAAGGAGCCAAGGTCTCACTCCAACGCCAAACACATTCTCCGACGCTTCCACGTGATACGTCAGTACGTACAAGAAGGCGATGTGAAGATTTGCAAAGTGCATACGGATCTGAATATGGCAGATCCGCTGACGAAGCCTCTTCCGCTTGATAAGCATGAACTGCACCAGTTAGCTATGGGTGTTAGGCTTTTACCAAGTTGTAATCTAGATTAAATTGTACTCTAGTGCAAGTGGGAGACTGAAGGAGATATGCCCTAGAGGCAATTAATAAAGTGTATTCTTTATCATATCTCGTTTGTTCATAATAGGTTTTTGTGTCATGCTAGAACCGTATTAAGCGGAAACATTAATGCGGGTGTGATACGTAAACAACAAGGTCCCTAGTAGCCTCTACTAAGACTAGTTTCGTTGCGCGATTGATGATCGAGGTTTCCCGGTCATGGGGCATGGCGCCGGTCGGCAATGAGAGTCATATCGTTGGAGAGTGATGTGATGGACATACCCAGATTTGGAGAACATAGTCGTTACACCTTTGACCGTGAGATCAACTCTTATTGATACTCCCCGAAGATACTTTGATTGCACCAAACGTCGTATCTTATTTAGTATGACAATAACGGTGATACTTTTGGGTATTGGAAAGGAGTATTGAGACGAGGGGTCAAGAGCGGGATTTGCCAGTCTGCATAGCAGGATAGATACTCTCGGGCCCACTCGGTGAGATCATGTCTAATGAGCTTGCAAGCATGTGACTAGGTCACGGAGACATGAGATCATGAACGAGTAGAAGATAGCATCGTCGGTAACGAGGTCGGGATTAGGTATGGAGATATCTATGGAGCGACGCTCGGACGTGCTAAGTATCGCTATGGCAAAAGGTCTAAGACTTCACGTTCAGGTTTTATAGATGAAAGTCATTCGTTATATCTCAGGGATTAATTCATGGGGTCCAGGCCTACGGATTAGTCGTTGATCATTGAGGAGTCTTGATCATACCTGATATTATATCGAACCGCTAGGGTAACACACTTAAGGGGTTTCGACAAGACAACCGGAAAGGAAGGAGATCACCGGGAACGTCCCGGGAGAGGTCCGATGGAGATCGGGCAGCGCCGAAAGAGTTTTCGGAGCTAGGAAATATTATATATATTATGTTTGATATTAATTAGTGTTATTAATATGCAAATATGATTTTATATATTTATTTTCGAATTTATTAAGGCAGATTTCCCTAGATGGGCCTTCCGGGCGAAAGAAGGCCCAAGAGCGGGGGGAACCCCCTTGGGAATTCGGTGGGAGCCTAGGGGCCGGCCTAGGTGGGCCACAAGGGGCCCACCAGGGGGCCGGCGCACCCCCTTGGCCGAACCAGGCTGTGGGGGGTTAGTCCCACATTGCCTGGCTGGCAAGGTTGGCTCCCCTTGGGAGCCTATATAAGAAGGGGCACCCCAGCCTTTTAATTCACCAATTAATTCCTGATTTCTCTCTCGATCTCGTGGTTCCCAAGTTGGAGCCGCGCCGAGCAAGAGGAGTCGGGGATCTCCTCCACCATAGCCCGCTGCCGCGCTGCTGGTGTTCCGGTCCAAGTCTTCCGCTGCTCGTCCTGGACTGGAGCTTCGGAGGCGTCGTCTCCACCGTACGTGTGCGACTCCCTGCGAGGTGCTGCGCTAGCGGTACTCGGAGGCCTGCTTCCTCTACACGACCTTGAGGTCGGCTACGTCGGTCTTCATCGACAACGTTTGTGCGGGAACGTAATCCCCGCTTTCGGTCTACAAGGGTACGTATTCCGATCTCCGTTCGTACTACTATATCTGCATAGAATAGATCTTGGCTAGTTTAAGGATATCGTTGCTAGGAAATTTTTTGTTTTCTGCACACGATCCCCTTCATTTATTCTCTTCCATCTTGGTTGAGAAGACAATCAGTCAACGTACTGATAAACTTTATCAACCCAACTATAGAGGTACCCCGAGTTTAGCGACCAAATGTTCGCGATCTAAAAACTCGTACCCACTGTTGGTTCTTTATGGCAGAGATCATAGCATACACTGGACTATGATGATATCATCCGCACAAAATCCGATAATCAAAATTATCTTTTGTTAGCGGAATCTCCGGGTTTATCTCCTAGCGGGTATTGTAACACAAAAAGAGCTAACGGTTTAAACAAGGAGTATCCTCAAGCTAAAGTATAAAACTATGAAGTTTGGACCCAACCTTTTAAGTTTCTCAATCGCAGGAATGCGCCTAATTTGAAAAGATGCTACCACAATGGTTAATATCTACAAAGGTTTGCAAAACAGACTATGTTCATTATATTCTGAGTTCTAGTATTTTAGAAAATAACTATCCGAACTCCCACTCAAACGAACATCCCTCCTGGTCGTTTAAGCGATTACACGACCCCCATCCATTGCACCACCCCTCATCATCAGAGCCGGTGGCACAACTTCAAGAGTAGACAAAATCGTCCGCCACACCAATTTTGTGACTCGTGCTCGACCTTTCGGTCTTCCTGTTCCGAGGCCATATTTCTGAATATGCTAGGCTCGCCACCAAAGACCTCCACGCTGACGCTTGTGCAACATGGCTTACACCCACTGTATGCGAACGACGAGATGTCTGACACCCGATCATCACGGCCTGCCTCATAACGTAGAACTTTCTTGGTGGTGCGCGTTGGAGGGAGAACACTAGTGGTATTTTGAAGGGATCATCTTATATATCTACCGCCGTGTAACTAATGTATACTATACACACAATCACACAATATAAGATGCACACAAAACATCAAATGTAATGCAATGTGATATAGTCCATTTCGCCATGGTCTTCTTGGCGCCCGCAGTTTATAAACAATTTAATAAACCTACCTTGACCATATCACATAGCCCCTGCAAAATAAAGTTAGACGCTTCTACTTTATCTTTTGCATATTTTACGTGGCTTGGGGCTTTCGTAAATAGAACCGCTTCATACCTACGAACCTTATGACCACAACAACGATCCAATAATTGCATGTTTAAGCATCCCTTTCGGGCCCTCCATTGAAAATGCAAAGCCAACTAAAGAGAGAGAAACAGGCACCCGCCAGCCACAGATACGGTGCAAGCCGTATGTCAGTAGTGGAACCAGTCTCGCGTAAGCGTACGCGTAAAGTTGGTCCGGGCCGCTTCATCAACTCGATGCCGCTGGAATCACAAGTGCACGCTAGAGGGTAGCAAATAACAGGAACGGTGCCCCCGTGCAGAACACGGGTTCTAACAGCGTACAGCTATATCTACGATAGATCGGCTCTGATACCACTGAAGGGGATCGTGTGCAGAAAACAAAAAATTTCCTACCAACGATATCCTTAAACTAGCCAAGATCTACACTATGCAGATATAGAAGTACGGCGGAGATTGGAATACATACCCTCGTAGACCGAATAGCGGGGATTACGCTCCCGCACAAGCGTTGACGATGAAGACGTCGTAGCCGACCTCTAGGTCGCGGAGAACTCGGCGCGACGAAGACGACGAAGATGACCCCGAGGTCGGATGGAGGAAGTAGGCCTCCGAGTACCGCTAGCGCAGCACCTCGCAGGGAGTCGCACACATACGGTGGAGACGACGGCCTCCGAAGCTCCAGTCCAGGACGAGCAGCGGAAGACTTGGACCGGAACACCAGCAGCGCGGCAGCGGGCTATGGTGGAAGAGATCCCCCTCCTCTACTCGGCGCGGCTCCGACAAGGGAACCACGAGATCGAGAGAGAAATTGGGAATTAATTGGTCAATTAAAAGGCCAGGGGTGCCCCTTCTTATATAGGCTCCCAGGGGGAGCCAACCTTGCCAGCCAGGCAATGTGGGACTATCCCACATGCCTGGTTCGGCCAAGGCTGATGCGCCGGCCCTAGGTGGGCCCCATTTGGCCCACCTAGGCCGGCCAAGCCTCCCCTACAAACATCCCTTGAGGATTTTCCCCCTCTTGGGCCTTCTTTCGACTAGAAGGCCCATTTAGTGAAATCAGCTTAAATAAATTTGAAAATAAATATATAAAATCATATTTGCATATTAATTACACTAATTAATATCAAACATAATATATATAATTTTTCCTAGCTCCAAAAACTCTTTCGGCGCTGCCCGATCTCTATCGGACCCCTCCCGGGACGTTCCCGGTGATCTCTTTCCTTTCCGGTTGTCTTGTCGAAACCCCTTAAGTGTGTTACCCTAGCGGTTCGATATAATATCAGGTATGATCAAGACTCCTCAATGATCAACGACTAACTCGTAGGCCTAGACCCCATGAATTAACCCCTGAGATATAACGAATGACTTTCATCTATCAAACCTGGACGTATAGTCTTAAACCCTTTGTCATGGCGATACTTAGCGTGTCCGAGTATCATTCTCAGATATCTCCATACCTAGCATGATCTCATTACCGACATCGCTATCTTCTACTCGTCTATGATATTATGTCAGCTGGTGACCTAGTCACATGTTTGCAAACTCATTTGACATAATCTCACCGAGTGGGAACTAGAGTATCTATCCGGCTATGCGGACTGACAAATCCCGCTGTTGACCCCTCGTCTCAACTACTCCTTTCCGATACCCAAAAGTATCACCGTTATTGTCATACTAAATAAGATACGACGTTTGGTGCGATCAAAGTATCTTCCAGGAATAATAATAAGAGTTGGTCTCACGGTCTTAAGGCGTAATGACTATGTCCTATAAATATTGGGTATGTCCATCACATCGTTACACCTAACGATATGACTTCCATTGCCGACCGGCGCCATGCCCTATGATCGGAAAACCTCGATCATCAATCGCGCAACGAAACTAGTCTTAGTAGAGGCTACTAGGGACCTGGTTGTTTATCTACCACACCTGTATTAATGTTTTCGCTTAATACAGTTATAGCATGGTATAAAACATATAATGAACGATTGGGATATTGCCAATAAACTATGTTTATTAAGTGCCTCTAGGGCATATTCCCTTCAGCAGCGCCATCACTTTTGACACAATTTTATAAAGGACATTGCAAAGAGAGATCGGCCGATATTGAGATAAATACCTTGCGTCTTCACTTTGGGAATAAGCACCAAAACTGTTTGGTTAACGTCTTCAGGCATCACTCCAGTATCAAAAAATTGTTGGACTGCATTACAAACCGGTTGTTTTAGAAAATTCCAGTGTCTCACATAAAAGCCCACTGTAAACCCGTCAGGACCGGGCGATTTATTTGGATGCATCATAAACAGGGCCCTTTCCATGTCAGTAATTAAACCAGCATTCATAGAATCCTCCACCTTCCTGTCCATGAACTTAATAACCAAATCTTAATTAACCCCACCGTCAGACGAGAATAAATTTTGATAGAAGTTTATTGCTGCCGCCTCCATCTCAGATTGCGACTCCACAGTAGTGCCATCCTCCAACCGAATTGATTTGATCTTATTCTGCCTTGAACGTTCCCTGGCCTTTTCATGGAAGAAGGAGGTATTGCGGTCTCCCTCTCTCAACCATTGAACACGAGATCTTTGTTTTGCAATCATCTCCTCTCGTGCTAATAATTCTGAGATCCTATTCATCAAATTCCTCTCCTCTCTCGTCGGACCAGCTCCAATCGATTTAGCCCACACATGTTCAAGGCGGCCTCTCATCATCTTTAGTTGTTTCCTAACATTGCTGAATTCAGCGCCACTCCAGGTCTGCAATCTCCTTTTCACACCACCGAGAGCTGCCGCCACTCCCGATAAACCACCTGATGTTGGCACCCATGCTGCTTCGACTGTATTTGTGTAATTATCATGTTGCGTCCACGCATTCTCAAACCAGAACGGTTTAGTCGTATTAGAATGACTAGCCAGGGACGCCACCTACACTTTAATCAAAAGAGCACAATGATCTGATTCAGTTGTCTGAACATGAGTCACCTCCGAGTTTCCAAAAATCTCCATAAAACGCTCATGTCCTAATCCTCGGTCAAGTCGGACTTTAATATTACGAGCTCCTTGCTGCCTATTATCCCATGTGTACGGGAGGCCCCAATATCCCAAATCCACAAAACAACAAGTATCAACAACCTCTCTGAACCCCTCCATCATCCACTCCTCCCTCTGGTTGCCGCCATATTGCTCCCCTTCTTGTAACACTTCATTGAAATCACCAGCACACAACCAAGGGTTATTATACTCCCTCCTTAGGTATTCCAATAACTCCCAGCTCAACTTCCGACATGAACGAACCGGGTCTCCATAGAACCCTGTAAATCTCCACTCCACCTCTCCCAAATTCCCATTCTGAATAAGAACATCAATGTGTGATCTACTGAACGACTTCAAGCTCACCACTGAATCATTATTCCAGAACAAGACCAAGCCTCCACTCAAGCCTTCACATTTAACTGCATAGGCATTCTGGAAGCCAAAACAAAATCTCAAATCTTGCGCTCTCGCAGCTGACAATTTGGTCTCCGAGAGAAAGACCAAAGCCGGGTGATGCAACTGTATCAAGTTGCTTATTTCTTGAACTGTCTTGGGCCGCCCACAACCCCGACAGTTCAGACTGAGGAGATTCATTGTTCCCGACAGTCTCCTCCATGAGGAGCTGCCGATATACTACCGCTTGACGCGCTGCTTTTGTCTCCATCAATTTTCTTGGACCTTTCTTGTCTCTCGGCTGCACATAGCCCCGTGGCGGTGGAGGTACCACCGGAACCATTAACTTATCATGTCCACTCTCCTTGCCGCTTCCATCCTCAGTGATCATGTCCGTTGAGAAAAGGTTTTTTTTTAGGATGCTATTTCTTCCCCCGTTCTGATCCTGAACCTGCACTAGTCAAAAACGGAGCTTAGGTTCACCCCTTTAGTCCCAAATTAAATTTGGACCGAGACTAAAGGGGTGGAAGCTCCGAGGTGTTATTTTTTCGGGACCTTTAGTCGCGGTTCGTGCCACGAACCGGGACCAAAGGGTCTCCACATGCGGTGGCAGGCGCGGGGCCCAGCGCCAACAACCTTTAGTCCCGATTCGTGTTATGAACCAGGACTAATAATTCGGCTATAATGCCACCTTCTTCCCACCCGAACTCACCATTTTCTCAGCTCAACCCGAGCTCACCATTTTCAACTCCATTTCATCTCCATTTCCTCAAAAAAAATCACCATTTGGCAAGATTGAAGGCATCCCACGGTTAGCCGCTTCATCCTCTTTTCGGCATTGTTTATTTAGCTTATTTTGCTCATTTCAAATTTTTTGTGCAAGCAAGGTGTTTGATGAAATGCCTAAGTTAGGATTTCATTTGTTTCATATGTGGAATTTGTGCTCAAACTAAATAATGATTTATGTGTTTTAGTGCCGTGAGGAGCCTTATCAACGTCGA
Organism: Poa annua; assembly: GCA_026929855.1. Taxonomy (NCBI): domain Eukaryota; kingdom Viridiplantae; phylum Streptophyta; class Magnoliopsida; order Poales; family Poaceae; genus Poa; species Poa annua. The sequence continues at coordinate 90,949,835 of CM049430.1, forward strand.
TCGCCCGCATCGTCCCGTCACCGGCACCACCTCGGTGAGCCTCTATCTTTTATTTCATTTGATTTTTAAAAACATAGCTTTATTGTTTTAGATGCATAGTTATTACTTCTATAATTTTCTAACTTGTATTATATGTATAGAGTCATGGTTCTGATATCCGTCCCCGTTGGTCCTCGTCCGGTCTATGATTCGGATGTGGTATATTTTTAAAACTATTTATTTCATTTTTGTGTTTTCGGCAATTATGTCGACCAACTTGACATAGATTTATTTTATCTAGCAGGTAGTTGAACCGGAAATTGAACCTGACCCTATTGTCGAGTTTTTGGATAAAGAAAACAATGATTTGAAAGCAAAATTGAAAAGAAGTGAAGATCTTTATCTTCAATGCTTAGAAGATAAGATGAAATTAGAACTCAAACTTGCCGACGTGGTCGATGGTAACGAGATCAAGATGGATGCAATGCACTTGAAGATAAAAAGGATTAGAAAATATGCCATTAATCGGGAGGCTTGGAATCATTATGCTGTGGGTTCGGTGTTTACCTTAGTTGCGATTTTGATCGCATTTGTTGTTGAGTTTAAATTCTTTAGATAATTTTTATATTTGTTTCAGTTAATGTATGTTTTATGAGAACTATGTATTACCAGTTGTCACTACTCTACTCTTATTTTAATGGATGACATTGTTTTAATTAATTTGCTCTTACATATTATTAATGACAGTAGTGTAATAATGGGGTTTGATATACTTTTATGTAATACAGATGAACCGACAATGGATGTACGGTGACCGATGTTGTCCTGAGTTCATTGATGGCATGCATAATTTTCTCCATGTGGCTGAGGCAAACAAGCTGAAGAATGGTTTTATTCGTTTTCCATGTAGTGCCTTCAAGAATAGGAGTGATCACTCTACCTCAAAAGTCATTCACTCCCACCTCTTGCATAATGGTTTTATGCCTGGTTATTATTGTTGGACCAAGCACGGAGAAATAGGGGTTATCATGGAAGAAAATGAAGAAGAGGAGGATAATGACAAGTATCTTTGATTCAGTGTGTGATGACCCAGCATACCACTGCATGGTGTAGTATGCTATAGTCGTTGACATAGCACCAATGGATCACCGCCCACCAGTGTTACGTCATCAGAGTGGTACAACAGAAACATCGCAGGTCCAAGGCAAGACTATAGATTACAAACAGAAGATCCAAAACAGCAGATCTTTAGAACCTCCTCGAAACAATGAGGCAAGGCCCTAATAAGAGAACATCAAATGAGAAATCTCGGAGGAACTGATCTATACTAAGCCTACTGCTAATACGGCTAGGCTTGCGGTTGCGCTACAGCAACGCCTACAGAGCTAGGTTCTATGACTAGGAATATGTCCTCTTCTACACTACACCTTCATTTGTCCTCTGTCTTCCTTCAATTGCTTCAACTCGTTGTAGTTGTCTTCTGTGGTATCTTGAGTTTATCCGTTCTCAGAGTCTTCATAGCCTAAAGTGCTGCCTTCTTGTGGTTCTTCATGTCTAGCAGGGGTTTAGGAGGCAAGGGTGAGTAACAGCGTTACCCAGCAAGTTCATTATGCAAGGTGGGAAGTTTGATGCATAAATACAGCCACGGACAATGGATTGTCGTAGGCTAATGCAAGTTTTAGAAAACATTTCTTCAAAAGGTTGCTTTTATTCTGAAGACTATGCTCGTCAGGAGTCACAGGGCTAGGGCTTTGAGGAGCCTCCTTTCCTGCTGCGTTCGTCGTTCCGTCCTGGAACGTGGAGTAACATGTCACATTCATACACTCTGCAGAGGTGCGCTGCTTTACCCATAAGAGATCAAGACTTTGTTGCACATCCGGGCGATCTTCCCGTCCACACTTCCTTGGTGTGGGGCCCAGTCAATAATCCAAGCCAATCACTGTGCCTTTCCACCATCCCCGCACACCCCCCATTACTTCAGTTGCAAGCTAGTGGGAACCATCCCAACCTACAACTTGCTGACTCGTGGGCACCGTCCCAACCTAGTCCTGAAGCCAACCTTCAATAGATGCTAGAAGCCACAACCCGAAGGTGAGGTTATTATCCTGGCCACCTCAAGCTCAGCGGATTTACACACCGCCCGGCTTTGATCTAGTCACCCGTTGGTGTACGAGAGGAAAAGGGTACAGCTGACTTCTCCGTCCCATTCTGAATCTTATGGTTGCGCGTAATATTCGGCGCAAGAATCACTGGCGACATTGGTTGTTAACTCCTAGGTGATACTTTCCCGTGCAAATGGAACCTCCACCACAACATTCTTACCGTGGTCCCATCTGCCAGCCATATGAGATTACCACCTCACTGGTGGGTAACCATAGTCATATTATTATAAAATAAGTTTTATGTCCTTTTTGTGTGATATGCAATACTAACATTTTGAAATAGTTTCTTAACAAATACTTCAATAGGACATGTATAAAAGGGATGAACTTGCCTTTCTGACTGCAAGATTATGCAGGCAGGGTCTTTGATATAATATAACTACAAGAAATCTGGAAACAACAACATTGGTCCGGTAAGGACTAACGTTTAAAGAAGCAGCATGATTAATGCATAAGTATGAGATGCATCGCAAAGTACCCCGTATCTCATTCTAAATGATTATGTGTCATTTGTGTTGGGGTGATTTCATTTAGAGTTGTTTTGTCTTCAAGTTTACTTCACAAGCAAGATGAGTTGCTTATCATTAATGTGCATGTATCATATTAAGCTTAAGAGTAAATTAAACCCACATATAAACACTCAATGGTTGCTTTAGGTTGTGTTCATCTTATCTTGGTGGAAAGCATGTATGAACTTTGATTAAGTAGAGAGCTAGTGTTATATTACATGATGGCAAAAAGAATAACTTTTGAAGAAGATAAGAATGTAAACAGTCGTTGGTATTATATGAAGTAGTTAAGGAGGAGTTTTAACATTATTCTTCTTTGTGTGTTTTACCCAAGACTTTGCAATAAGATCTTATTTTAGTGAAGCACCTACTTCGTAACTATGAATTGTTTCTTATGAATGAAGGAATTGCTTGGAATATAGCAATTTACATAGTTATCTTAGTGTTATAAATCTTTAAGTTGTTTACTACTTATTTTACTTAACCAATTATTAATAAACATGAGTTAACTAACACATGGAGTAGGTACTTATTTATACAAAATAAAACTTAGTATTATAAAATGTTATTAGATTTTCATTTCATTTAAATGGTTGCTACATAGTAGTAGAACATCTTTTGTAAGCTTATAACTTTATTTTCACAATTATGACAGTAATTCTTATTATTTATCATTTTAAAATAGAATAACATGTCAATATAGATTTAATGAAATAAATATTTCATATTGTGATAGAAACACATTACTAAAGTTAAAGCTATGCATGTGAGACAATTTAAATGAAGTTTGAAATGCATCTAAAATAGCATTTAAAATTAACTTCATATTTAAAAATTATGTGGTTGGTATTTCAAATTTTATTCAAAGACAAATTGTAATGATACATAATTATAGATTTTATTTTTCTGATAATTTTGGTATAAAGATTATATTTTTCTGATTTAAAATGAATTAGTTATGAATTTACAAAGTTTAATCAATTTAAATCAATTTCTGAATTTATAAAATAGAATTGGCCCCACATGTCATAGTTTATTTCAAAAATGAGTTACCTAAAAGAATAAAAGTCTGACATATAGGTCCCACATGTCATAGACTTACCTATTTCGAAAATAAATAAAGGAAATGATTTAAATTGCTTTGCTGACGTCATGGTGACGTCAGCAGTGGAGTTCATCTCCAATCCGGACACCAATTCGACGTTTTGGTGGGAATTGGGAAAAACGGCTTACGGATTGAGCTAGAGGGCGTTGAGGCGAACGATCTAGTGGCGGCGCTTGGACCATAAGGTCATCGGAAGCTCGCCGGAGACGAGGTTCGGCGGCGGCCGGAGATGGTTCACGACGGGCTACTATTCCCGGATGAGTTGGAAAGAACGGAGGGTACTGGAAGATTCAGAAGCTCACCACGAGCGCGACGGAAGGCTCGGGAAGACTTGGGGACGACGCACGGCGACGAGAGCAGCCATGGAAGCCGGCGGCCGGAGTTGAAGAATTTCTTCGATTCCTCAGCGCCTTGATCTCCTCCGCATGCGTGGCTAACCGATAAGGGGCATGGCGTTACGGCGGTCCTCCAGAGCTTCTTATCTAGGCACGGGGTGGCCGGAATCAACGGCAAACGCCGGCGTATGGAGGCGGGCCGAGGAGCTAGGGTTTCAGGTGATTTGGGGAAGGAAGAGGATAAGGGAGAGTGAGGAGAGGGAAGAGAGATGCGGACGTCTTCTCAGGGTCCTTATCCGCGCGAGGGAGAGAGCAGGGGCAGCACGCGAGCTCAGCGCGGTCGACACGGCTCGATTGCCTTTCTGGCGAGAGGAAGAAGAAAGGGAAAAGAAAACCAGATTTGCTGAAAACCCCCTGGACTTTCGGAAATTAGCGGAAACAGTTGAAACAGGCCCCTGGTCTCAGTTTTTGGATTTGTTTCTTATTCCGGGGCTTGCAATTAAGTCCAGAGAAGTTTATTTTTGAATTTAAATGTTTATTTCAACTTGTATAAATATAGTTCATGCTATAATTTGTATATTTGATACATTGCAAACTTCTTTATCATAACAATTGAATTTGGACCCAATTTGGTATATTCAAATTTATGTCTTACACTTAGTTAATTTAAGTGGATATACTTCTTGTATAAAAATATGTGGCTTTTACTTCTCTTTAAATTACTTTGCACTAAAGTAAAATGAGATTATTTATCCATGTCCTCTTATTAAATGTGGGGTGTGGACATCTGCTAATTCTAAACTATTTGAAGTGGTATTAAGAGATATGCAGATAGGTTGAATTGTTCATATTTATGAATTGTTTATCTATATCATTTTGAGTTCATTCAACATACAGAATGGATTTGGCATAGTTGATTTGTTTAATTTCGTGAAGAGGTGTGACATTCACCTCTTTAAGTTTGGTGGTGTGTTGTCTTAACCTGTAAACATTCTCCCCATGATATAACTTGATCATGGAAATGATATCTTTTATTTCTACATGGATTTGCTATTTTGGCTCAAAGCTAGTAGGTGATTTGGCATGTTTCACACTTTCTTAGTTTTGGTGGTGCATTATAACCAAAGGAAAATTATTTTCTTAGGGCATGATTTAGTATAGACTTTGTTTTCACCAAATGGTAATATGGATTGAGGTTTTGATTCAAAGATTTATTCAAGAGAGGAATACTCCAATATATGTCTTGATGATTTAAAATCATGACTGTAAGGTATTAAAATATTTGAATACCCCATTTTAGTTATCTGGTGATTAAAGCATTCCAGGCAACACTGGGTTGGGGTTGGATAGGAATAGCAAATGATTCATTGTGATTCCTAAGGAGAGTATGCATAATGCTTTATGTCAAAAACATGCTAAACATGAGAGGTTGCCAAATGTCTTTTATTTGTGATCCATAACAAATAAATCATGTAAGAACATGGTCAATTGTTTAGTAAAGCACGAAATAGAAATTCCTGCCTAAAGTTAGGTCTTATGGTGGTAAGATTATGAGTTTATAATTCTTCTTATTCCATCATCCCTTTAGATGAAGTAAGAAGGATACACTACTTCTTGATAGAATTAATGTATTTGGAATATATCTGAAAGTAGATATCTTTGAGTTTGTGAAATGGTATCCTATAGCATAAAACAACTAATGCTTCCAAACAATTCAATAATTTATGTGTCCAAGATTATCTTTTATTGAGAATGAACTTTTGGTTCAACCAATGGTTGATTATCCATTAGTGATCTAGTGGTTCCTCTCTTATATGATTCCTTTATTCACATGATCATTAGATATGATACATGTGACTTCTGGATATGAGCATGAATTATATAGACTTATGATTTGGCATTACTTTCCCCTTGGGTTATCATTCCCTTGGAGAGACACCATAAGTCCATGTGTGGCTTACTTTGGTATGGATCCTTCTAACCAAGAAATAGATATTTAAGACAAGTTCTTCTTGTCCTAAATTGAAGTTCCAACCTCACTTGTCTCACCCTTGTGGTGAAGACAATTCAATTTAACCAAGCCAACTTGCTTGGGTTGGTGGTATATGAATGTGTATATATTTTATGACATCAAATGGCTTTATGCATATCCAAATGTCTAAGGTATTTGATGTACTGAATTACTTAGTCTTTAATTACTTTGCATATGGTACTCAATTGTTTTGAGCATACAAAAGTGGTTTGTTAGCAAGGTTATAAGGCTTGTTAGCAAACTAATTCTATATAACTCAAACCTTTGGATATCACACCCTTACTAGAGACATTAATATAGATGGTTGTTGATATATGAGTTTCCAATTCTTTATGTTAGATTGACAAAACACTTCTATGTCCATCTAAGGAATGCTTCTCTATGTCTTCTTGTTGTATTTCTTCCCTTCTCGATATCTTCTCTTGTTGATGCCTTCGAGAAGATTGGAAGATAAGGAAATATGATGTCAAGATAAAAGTGGAAGATCTGGGTTAAGCTTTAGGTAATTCAATTGGTCTCCAAGAATGTCATGGTTTCCATGTACTAGCAATATGTCTAGCACAATTGATAAGAATAGATGATCAGAGAATAACTAGGAATAGTTGTTTTGGTCAATAACTCCTAAATATTGTGTTGAGGTAACAAGTTTTCTTTTCCTTGGTGTAACCTCTCATCGTGTATCTCTTTACCCCTAAATAAGGTTTAAGCCAAGATCATCTCGAAGTTTATAACGCTCAAGTTGATGATCTACTTCAATTCCACCAACTCAAGTGAAACTTCAATCACTTAGTGTTTTGAAAATTAAATGCGCGAAAATTATCCAGATTTTCTGATGAATGAATGCATTGCACACTCTTGTGTCCACTCTATTTCTGGACCCTAAGTTCTGGGATGTTACAGTCGCCCCTCCTTAAACTAAACTTCGTCCCCGAAGTTCGTACTCTCTTACGTTTTGGATTGAGGATCCATCTTGTATATAAGTTGCACTTCTCGAACTTCATGTTAATTCTTTATGGAGATAATTGGTGTATCCCCAAATCCATATTTCCCTTGAATCCTCTTTTGACTTAGCCATTGCTAACTGTCAACTCCATTGTTTCTGTACTTCCTTCTTGGAATATTCCACCTCTAGGCATGTCTTATTGGTAAACTCCTTGGATCGGGGCTTTATGAAATCCTTGTTAATCCTATTAATAGCTCTAACTAAATTTCTTCACGTAATAACTGTCCTACTTTGGAAGGTACTTAAGGTTTTAGGAAGTCTTACTACGGTACAATTTTAGTTTTGCTTGAACCAACCTTGGTAATGGCACTATACATAGTCCACCCAAATATGATTGGACAAGATAGTTTACTTTATAAGGTTTACTTAGTCGATTTCCTTTTTCTCGTGTCATCTGGAATCTTCTTAATACACTCCTCCATGTGATGCAAAGTGATCTGCTAGTATGGTTCACTAGGTGATTTCTCCTACCCACTTCTCCTGTCATTTTCTAAGTTGGAACCAAGGAATGATCCTTTATTGACAAAAGTAGTTCAACAACTTGGTTTTGTCAATCTCCACTTCAAGTCTACTCCTTACTTCATTCTGATAGGAACCTCAACCTGAATCGAGGTTACCTCAAGGGTTCTATCTTTGTCTGGATTACAATAAACCTTATGACAATAAGGCTCAACTGCTCCAAATCTTGGGTTCCTTCTCATCTTTTACTCCAATTGATCATACCTCCACACTTCTACTTCTTTATTTACTCCCCTCCTTAGATTTTTGTAATGGTTTCCACACCTTGGTATACCAACATGGGTCTTAGGTTTGGGATCAGGGTCTTAGTATACCTTGCATTTACCTTTATCTAATCTTAGAAAGGAAATCTACGGTGTACCCACACAATTGTGGATATCCGGGGTAAATTCTCCATACAATCTTCACGCTAGAAGGTCCTTCGTCTCTTCTGATGCCAATACTTCTGGCGAATCCCGGAATTCGGAGTTATACACAACTGTTATGTGCTCTTAGACATGTTAGCCGAGAGCTACTGGGGTACCACTCCCAGGCAGAATTGCACTGCAGGCGTGCCGGGAACACCGGTCACACGAACCCCTCGGAAGACTACCACGCTAATCATAACCAAGAATGCATAACAAAGAATCCTAGAATCTGGTTACTGTCGGACTCGGCCTCTGAATTATACGGCAATGCTATGTGTCACTGGTCATGCTACGTAACCAAGGGTCCCTGGGTTTACCAATCCCAGACCGATGCTCATCGGTAGGCGTGCTCGGAATGGATCATCGGCACACAACCCCTCAGTTGCGCCATAACACGGGCATAGCCAAAACTGCATAACAAAGAGTCCAAGAACCTTAAGTCTTCATCTTCATGCAAGTCTTCATCTTCATGCAGGTCTTCAGCTTGACCCTTGGAACTCGTCTCTTCCTTACACGAATTTCTAGTCTATCTAGATCTATATCATTAAGCCATAGCTTGGTGATGCAACATGCATTTGCACATCAAGCGAAGCTTCATGACTAGATCGGGTCACACAAAGAACCAATAAAATCCAAGAAATCCAAATGATATGCTTACATGCATAAGTAGAGCCTATAACATAGCACTTCGAGTATAATATCTCTCGTACTAAGGCTTGTATAAAGTATTATAGTATGATGCACACATATAGTAGTATATAGGTCTCTACCGTTGTTTGGTAAGGTATAGGGTTCATACTACTCTTCATCTCACTTATTATCCCAGTTGACCACTTGCAACAGGATAAACTATAATAATGGGATCCAAACTATTAGTTATCTAGCACTAATTGTGATCTAGCTTACTTATTATACATGCTACCAATTGTGTTTCTTCCATAGACTAACCTCACATAGTCTCTCAAAAGTGCTACACAAATTATCCTTAGTATATAATACATCCTCATTATCTTACTTAAGTTATCTCTATCTCACATATGTTGATCCTACACACTTTTATCCAAAGTTCCTTAGCAAATTGTCACAATTAACGTTCCTATCATGGTTTAGGAGCTAGACTCACCACGAGACTTTCTTTTATTAAGCTACTATCATCATACTCGTTATCCTATGACATACTAGTATTGGCTCACTAAGGATGCTACACCATCATGTAAAGAATCACAAGTGAATCTCACGTGACTTGTAGTCGTGGTTATACTATCTCATGTGGATTCTCTTTAACATATTCCACCATCAACTCAGATAGGTGCTACTAATTTGGTCCTACTTCAGTTCATGAAACACCGGTGGTTATAGGATAAGCTTTACTAGGTCATACATAATAAGGATGAGACATGTACGTATTCATTAAAGAATGCATACAAAACTTTATCTAAGAAAAGGTAGGGAATACTTCTTCCAGGCTATCAAAGAGGATTTTTTTACTCTAATGTGATACGATTATTCTCAAGTGAATATCCATCACAAGTCCTTTAGAAGTTTGGTTTAGATAAGATGACTACCTATAGTCACTACCCAACCTACAGGTCTCCTTTAGAGGGTTTTAATCCTAGGGTCAAAGTGTTGGCTCTGATACCAGCTGTGATGACCCAGCATACCACTGCATGGTGTAGTATGCTATAGTCGTTGACATAGCACCAATGGATCACCGCCCACCAGTGTTACGTCATCAGAGTGGTACAACAGAAACATCGCAGGTCCAAGGCAAGACTATAGATTACAAACAGAAGATCCAAAACAGCAGATCTTTAGAACCTCCTCGAAACAATGAGGCAAGGCCCTAATAAGAGAACATCAAATGAGAAATCTCGGAGGAACTGATCTATACTAAGCCTACTGCTAATACGGCTAGGCTTGCGGTTGCGCTACAGCAACGCCTACAGAGCTAGGTTCTATGACTAGGAATATGTCCTCTTCTACACTACACCTTCATTTGTCCTTTGTCTTCCTTCAATTGCTTCAACTCGTTGTAGTTGTCTTCTGTGGTATCTTGAGTTTATCCGTTCTCAGAGTCTTCATAGCCTAAAGTGTTGCCTTCTTGTGGTTCTTCATGTCTAGCAGGGGTTTAGGAGGCAAGGGTGAGTAACAGCGTTACCCAGCAAGTTCATTATGCAAGGTGGGAAGTTTGATGCATAAATACAGCCACGGACAATGGATTGTCGTAGGCTAATGCAAGTTTTAGAAAACATTTCTTCAAAAGGTTGCTTTTATTCTGAAGACTATGCTCGTCAGGAGTCACAGGGCTAGGGCTTTGAGGAGCCTCCTTTCCTGCTGCGTTCGTCGTTCCGTCCTGGAACGTGGAGTAACATGTCACATTCATACACTCTGCAGAGGTGCGCTGCTTTACCCATAAGAGATCAAGACTTTGTTGCACATCCGGGCGATCTTCCCGTCCACACTTCCTTGGTGTGGGGCCCAGTCAATAATCCAAGCCAATCACTGTGCCTTTCCACCATCCCCGCACACCCCCCATTACTTCAGTTGCAAGCTAGTGGGAACCATCCCAACCTACAACTTGCTGACTCGTGGGCACCGTCCCAACCTAGTCCTGAAGCCAACCTTCAATAGATGCTAGAAGCCACAACCCGAAGGTGAGGTTATTATCCTGGCCACCTCAAGCTCAGCGGATTTACACACCGCCCGGCTTTGATCTAGTCACCCGTTGGTGTACGAGAGGAAAAGGGTACAGCTGACTTCTCCGTCCCATTCTGAATCTTATGGTTGCGCGTAATATTCGGCGCAAGAATCACTGGCGACATTGGTTGTTAACTCCTAGGTGATACTTTCCCGTGCAAATGGAACCTCCACCACAACATTCTTACCGTGGTCCCATCTGCCAGCCATATGAGATTACCACCTCACTGGTGGGTAACCATAGTCATATTATTATAAAATAAGTTTTATGTTCTTTTTGTGTGATATGCAATACTAACATTTTGAAATAGTTTCTTAACAAATACTTCAATAGGACATGTATAAAAGGGATGAACTTGCCTTTCTGACTGCAAGATTATGCAGGCAGGGTCTTTGATATAATATAACTCCAAGAAATCTGGAAACAACAACATTGGTCCGGTAAGGACTAACGTTTAAAGAAGCAGCATGATTAATGCATAAGTATGAGATGCATCGCAAAGTACCCCGTATCTCATTCTAAATGATTATGTGTCATTTGTGTTGGGGTGATTTCATTTAGAGTTGTTTTGTCTTCAAGTTTACTTCACAAGCAAGATGAGTTGCTTATCATTAATGTGCATGTATCATATTAAGCTTAAGAGTAAATTAAACCCACATATAAACACTCAATGGTTGCTTTAGGTTGTGTTCATCTTATGTTGGTGGAAAGCATGTATGAACTTTGATTAAGTAGAGAGCTAGTGTTATATTACATGATGGCAAAAAGAATAACTTTTGAAGAACATAAGAATGTAAACAGTCGTTGGTATTATATGAAGTAGTTAAGGAGGAGTTTTAACATTATTCTTCTTTGTGTGTTTTACCCAAGACTTTGCAATAAGATCTTATTTTAGTGAAGCACCTACTTCGTAACTATGAATTGTTTCTTATGAATGAAGGAATTGTTTGGAATATAGCAATTTACATAGTTATCTTAGTGTTATAAATCTTTAAGTTGTTTACTACTTATTTTACTTAACCAATTATTAATAAACATGAGTTAACTAACACATGGAGTAGGTACTTATTTATACAAAATAAAACTTAGTATTATAAAATGTTATTAGATTTTCATTTCATTTAAATGGTTGCTACATAGTAGTAGAACATCTTTTGTAAGCTTATAACTTTATTTTCACAATTATGACAATAATTCTTATTATTTATCATTTTAAAATAGAATAACATGTCAATATAGATTTAATGAAATAAATATTTCATATTGTGATAGAAACACATTACTAAAGTTAAAGCTATGCATGTGAGACAATTTAAATGAAGTTTGAAATGCATCTAAAATAGCATTTAAAATTAACTTCATATTTAAAAATTATGTGGTTGGTATTTCAAATTTTATTCAAAGACAAATTGTAATGATACATAATTATAGATTTTATTTTTCTGATAATTTTGGTATAAAGATTATATTTTTCTGATTTAAAATGAATTAGTTATGAATTTACAAAGTTTAATCAATTTAAATCAATTTCTGAATTTATAAAATAGAATTGGCCCCACATGTCATAGTTTATTTCAAAAATGAGTTACCTAAAAGAATAAAAGTCTGACATATAGGTCCCACATGTCATAGACTTACCTATTTCGAAAATAAATAAAGGAAATGATTTAAAATGCTTTGCTGACGTCATGGTGACGTCAGCAGTGGAGTTCATCTCCAATCCGGACACCAATTCGACGTTTTGGTGGGAATTGGGAAAAACGGCTTACGGATTGAGCTAGAGGGCGTTGAGGCGAACGATCTAGTGGCGGCGCTTGGACCATAAGGTCATCGGAAGCTCGCCGGAGACGAGGTTCGGCGGCGGCCGGAGATGGTTCACGACGGGCTACTATTCCCGGATGAGTTGGAAAGAACGGAGGGTACTGGAAGATTCAGAAGCTCACCACGAGCGCGACGGAAGGCTCGGGAAGACTTGGGGACGACGCACGGCGACGAGAGCAGCCATGGAAGCCGGCGGCCGGAGTTGAAGAATTTCTTCGATTCCTCAGCGCCTTGATCTCCTCCGCATGCGTGGCTAACCGATAAGGGGCATGGCGTTACGGCGGTCCTCCAGAGCTTCTTATCTAGGCACGGGGTGGCCGGAATCAACGGCAAACGCCGGCGTATGGAGGCGGGCCGAGGAGCTAGGGTTTCAGGTGATTTGGGGAAGGAAGAGGATAAGGGAGAGTGAGGAGAGGGAAGAGAGATGCGGACGTCTTCTCAGGGTCCTTATCCGCGCGAGGGAGAGAGCAGGGGCAGCACGCGAGCTCAGCGCGGTCGACACGGCTCGATTGCCTTTCTGGCGAGAGGAAGAAGAAAGGGAAAAGAAAACCAGATTTGCTGAAAACCCCCTGGACTTTCGGAAATTAGCGGAAACAGTTGAAACAGGCCCCTGGTCTCAGTTTTTGGATTTGTTTCTTATTCCGGGGCTTGCAATTAAGTCCAGAGAAGTTTATTTTTGAATTTAAATGTTTATTTCAACTTGTATAAATATAGTTCATGCTATAATTTGTATATTTGATACATTGCAAACTTCTTTATCATAACAATTGAATTTGGACCCAATTTGGTATATTCAAATTTATGTCTTACACTTAGTTAATTTAAGTGGATATACTTCTTGTATAAAAATATGTGGCTTTTACTTCTCTTTAAATTACTTTGCACTAAAGTAAAATGAGATTATTTATCCATGTCCTCTTATTAAATGTGGGGTGTGGACATCTGCTAATTCTAAACTATTTGAAGTGGTATTAAGAGATATGCAGATAGGTTGAATTGTTCATATTTATGAATTGTTTATCTATATCATTTTGAGTTCATTCAACATACAGAATGGATTTGGCATAGTTGATTTGTTTAATTTCGTGAAGAGGTGTGACATTCACCTCTTTAAGTTTGGTGGTGTGTTGTCTTAACCTGTAAACATTCTCCCCATGATATAACTTGATCATGGAAATGATATCTTTTATTTCTACATGGATTTGCTATTTTGGCTCAAAGCTAGTAGGTGATTTGGCATGTTTCACACTTTCTTAGTTTTGGTGGTGCATTATAACCAAAGGAAAATTATTTTCTTAGGGCATGATTTAGTATAGACTTTGTTTTCACCAAATGGTAATATGGATTGAGGTTTTGATTCAAAGATTTATTCAAGAGAGGAATACTCCAATATATGTCTTGATGATTTAAAATCATGACTGTAAGGTATTAAAATATTTGAATACCCCATTTTAGTTATCTGGTGATTAAAGCATTCCAGGCAACACTGGGTTGGGGTTGGATAGGAATAGCAAATGATTCATTGTGATTCCTAAGGAGAGTATGCATAATGCTTTATGTCAAAAACATGCTAAACATGAGAGGTTGCCAAATGTCTTTTATTTGTGATCCATAACAAATAAATCATGTAAGAACATGGTCAATTGTTTAGTAAAGCACGAAATAGAAATTCCTGCCTAAAGTTAGGTCTTATGGTGGTAAGATTATGAGTTTATAATTCTTCTTATTCCATCATCCCTTTAGATGAAGTAAGAAGGATACACTACTTCTTGATAGAATTAATGTATTTGGAATATATCTGAAAGTAGATATCTTTGAGTTTGTGAAATGGTATCCTATAGCATAAAACAACTAATGCTTCCAAACAATTCAATAATTTATGTGTCCAAGATTATCTTTTATTGAGAATGAACTTTTGGTTCAACCAATGGTTGATTATCCATTAGTGATCTAGTGGTTCCTCTCTTATATGATTCCTTTATTCACATGATCATTAGATATGATACATGTGACTTCTGGATATGAGCATGAATTATATAGACTTATGATTTGGCATTACTTTCCCCTTGGGTTATCATTCCCTTGGAGAGACACCATAAGTCCATGTGTGGCTTACTTTGGTATGGATCCTTCTAACCAAGAAATAGATATTTAAGACAAGTTCTTCTTGTCCTAAATTGAAGTTCCAACCTCACTTGTCTCACCCTTGTGGTGAAGACAATTCAATTTAACCAAGCCAACTTGCTTGGGTTGGTGGTATATGAATGTGTATATATTTTATGACATCAAATGGCTTTATGCATATCCAAATGTCTAAGGTATTTGATGTACTGAATTACTTAGTCTTTAATTACTTTGCATATGGTACTCAATTGTTTTGAGCATACAAAAGTGGTTTGTTAGCAAGGTTATAAGGCTTGTTAGCAAACTAATTCTATATAACTCAAACCTTTGGATATCACACCCTTACTAGAGACATTAATATAGATGGTTGTTGATATATGAGTTTCCAATTCTTTATGTTAGATTGACAAAACACTTCTATGTCCATCTAAGGAATGCTTCTCTATGTCTTCTTGTTGTATTTCTTCCCTTCTCGATATCTTCTCTTGTTGATGCCTTCGAGAAGATTGGAAGATAAGGAAATATGATGTCAAGATAAAAGTGGAAGATCTGGGTTAAGCTTTAGGTAATTCAATTGGTCTCCAAGAATGTCATGGTTTCCATGTACTAGCAATATGTCTAGCACAATTGATAAGAATAGATGATCAGAGAATAACTAGGAATAGTTGTTTTGGTCAATAACTCCTAAATATTGTGTTGAGGTAACAAGTTTTCTTTTCCTTGGTGTAACCTCTCATCGTGTATCTCTTTACCCCTAAATAAGGTTTAAGCCAAGATCATCTCGAAGTTTATAACGCTCAAGTTGATGATCTACTTCAATTCCACCAACTCAAGTGAAACTTCAATCACTTAGTGTTTTGAAAATTAAATGCGCGAAAATTATCCGGATTTTCTGATGCATGAATGCATTGCACACTCTTGTGTCCACTCTATTTCTGGACCCTAAGTTCTGGGATGTTACAGTGATACTACAATGGGAGAAGACAAAACTGAAGAAGATCCCATTATTGATGAGCCCGACAATGATCTTCGTCGGGTCATTCGTGATGCACAAATGGACTGTGGAAGTGAAAGCGAAAGGTTGAAGTTGGAGCGTATGTTAGCTGATCACGCCAAATTGTTGTACCCAACTTGTCAAAATGACCAGAAAAAGCTCGGTACCACACTTGAATTGCTGCAATGGAAGGCAGAGAATGGTACTTCTGACAAGGGATTTGAAAATTTGTTTAAAATAGTTAAGAAGATGCTTCCAAAGGATAACGAATTGCCGTCTAGTACGTACGAAGCAAACAAGGTGGTATGCCCTCTAGTATTAGAGGTGCATAAGATACACGCATGCATTAATGACTGCATCCTCTACCGCGGTGAGCACGAAAAAATTGAATGCATGTCCTGTATGCGGTGCTTTGCGGTATAAGATCGGGCGAGATGACCCTGATGATGTTGAGGGCGAGCCGCGCCCCAGGAAGAGGATTCCTGCAAAGGTGATGTGGTATGCTCCTATAATACCACGGTTGAAACGTTTGTTCAGCAATAGAGAGCATGCCAAGTTGTTGTGATGGTGAAAGAGCATTTTCCCTCATGTGTGGTTTTGGTAATTGAATGAAAATCTCTATGGACTAATGTTTGCATTGAGATATCATTATAGATCATGTCCATGAAATTGTGGAGTTCATGTGTTATACTCTTGAAGCTCATGTGTTGAGTGAAGCTTATTGCAAGTATGTCTTGAAGATTCAAGACATCATCTTAGTTAAGAAAAGATGAGTTGTGCAAGACCAAGAGAAGCTTTCTCGAAAAGATCCTATGCTTGGTGCTTGCAATGGATACATGAAGACGAAGCTTAGCGAGACTCTCCCATTGTGAGCATGGGGGAGTATTTGGAGAATTCTTCATCAAGCAAGTGTTTGGACACGCAATCAAGAAAGATGTCCACTTGAAGAGATCAAGATAGTCATCATCCAACTCAAATGGAATGCTCAAGGCAAAGGTATGATCTTGATAGGGCTATAGGATAGATAGGCGTACTATCAAGAGGGGCTCTCAAGTTAGTAACTTGATCGCATTCTTGTGGAGAGCTCAAACTTTTGCATACTTGGCATATCATATTTCCTGGTTCTTATTTGGATTTTATGTTGGTGAGGAATTAGAGCTTGGTTCATCTCCATGTCAAGCTCTTGTTCATCGAAATCGGTTTTACTTGGACAACTTGTTGTGTTTTCGGTGGCGGAAATATTGTCGGTTTTACCATGAGGAAAGTCCCACACCTTGCCATGTGTGTCCATTTTACTCTATGTATGGGATGCAATATTTCCAACAAAATTGGGTACTCATCGTCGCTATCTTTCCAACAAAATTGGTCTCACCTCTTTTGGACTTCATTTGCAAAATTTACTTCAGTTTTGGTGAGGCCTACTGGCGGGGGCGGAACTTCGTCCGGAAGTTCCGGCCTAGCGACCGACCGGAAGTTCCGGTGCTGTGACCGGAAGTTCCGGCCGAAGGGCCGGAAGTTCCGGGCCTGCACCAGACATTTCCATCTGGCCAGAAAACGGCTAAGTCCTTTTAGGATTTAGCCCCTGGCAAAGGCGGAACTTTCACCGGAAGTTTGGCCGGAACTTTCCGGGCGACCGGAAGTTCCGTTCCAGACAAACGAGAAAATTGGCTAAGTCGGGAATTGCTCACACTCGGGCAAAGCCGGAACTTTGGCCGGAAGTTTGGCCGGATCTTTCCGGGCGACCGGAAGTTCCGGCCAAACCACCGGAAGTTCCGGTGTTGAACATGCTGGTTTTTCTCTAAGTCTGGAACTGCCTGCGCCCTGGCCAGACCGGAAGTTTGGCCGGAACTTTCCGGCCGACCGGAAGTTCCGGGTTTAGTGGCCGGAAGTTCCGTCCCAACGGGCAGAAAACGGTCAGATTTCTGGGAGGGGTATAAATACCCCTCCCCTTCTTCTTCCCAAGAATCCAAGGCAGCACCAATTTATTTCTCTCTCCTACTCCATTGTTGACCTTGGAAAGCTCACTCCCCTCTCAATCCCTCCATAGAATCTTGCATATTCTTTAGGGAAAGTTGAGAGGAGATCTAGATCTACAATCCTACCAATCCATCTCTCCTCTAAGTGAGGGGAACCTAGTGGATCTAGATCTTGGAGTTCCTTTGTGGTTCTTCTCCTTTGTTCTTCCTCTCTTCTCCCCCCATAAGCATTAGTTGCTTTTGGTGGGATTTGGGAGTGAAGGATTTGACTCCTTTGTGGTTTCCTTTGTTCTTCCTCTCTTATTCCCCCATAAACATTTGTTGTTGTGTTGGAATTTGAGAGTGAAGGACTTGAGCACTTCGTGTGCTCTTGCCATTGCTTTTGCATCGGTTTGAGCCCTCCACGAGGATTCGTGGTGGTATTACCTGTGAGCTTGTTACTCTTGGGTCTTTGGACCCTAGACGCTTTTTGTGGCCGGCCTTTTGTGGCCAAGACCTTTTGTGGTCAAGACCTTTTGTGGTCAAGACTTGGGAGCCCCTAATTAAGTTGTGGGTGTGTGCCTCAAGAGTGTTGTACGGGATTCGATCTCCGCCCCAAAGGAGATCAATACTGGAAGGTGAACTCGCAACCTTTTGTGGTTGAGTTCATCAGGAGAAGAAGGTGAGCCTTTGTGGCGTTGCGGCTAACCTGTTGTGGTTGCGCACACCTCTCCAAACGAGACGTACACCCTTTGGGTGGAACTCGGGAATACATCCTCGTCTCCGCGTGCCTCGGTTATTTCTATACCCGAGCTATTTACCTATGCACTTTATATTGTGATAGCCTTCGTGCTTGAAGTCATCTATCTTGCTATAACCTTGTTACTTCTATTGCTTAGCATAAGTTGTTGGTGCACATAGGTGAGCCTAGTATTTATATCTAGGTTGTATGCTTGTTAAAGTAAACCTCTAGTTTTATTCTGCCTTTATCAAGCATACCGGAATATCCGGGTCTTTCTTGGACGGATAATCCGGCTTCTCGAAGAAGTTTTTAAATCGCCTATTCACCCCCCCCCCCCCTCTAGGAGACGTCTATCCGTTCAGATGGCACAAAGAAGATCGTAAAAAAGACTTGATGTTGAGACACCCCGCGGATGGTTCCCAGTGGAGAAAAATTGACAGAGAGTTCCCGAGATTTTCAGATGACGCAAGGAACTTAAGATTTGGTCTAAGTACAGATGGCTTTAATCCTTTTGGAGAGCAGAGCTCCAGTCACAACACTTGGCCCGTGACTCTATGTATCTATAACCTTCCTCCTTGGTTGTGCATGAAGCGGAAGTACATTATGATGCAAGTGCTCATTCAAGGCCCAAAGCAACCTGGCAATGACATTGATGTGTACCTCATGCCATTAGTTGAAGAACTTATGCAGTTGTGGCGTGAAGAAGGTGTACGTGTGTGGGATGAGCACAAACTGGAGAAATTTGATCTACGAGCTTTGCTTTTTGTAACCATCAGTGATTGGCCTGCTCTTGGCAACATTTCAGGACAGTCAAACAAGGGATACAATGTATGCACGCACTGTTTAGCTGAGACTGATAGTATACATTTAGGTAACAAGAATGTGTACCTGGGCCATCGTCGGTTTCTTGTACCGAAGCATCCGTTAAGGAAGAAAGGCAAGCACTACAAATGTGAGGCAGATCATCGGCCGAGGCCTACCCGCCCTTCTAGTTCTGTTATACATGATATGGTCAAGGATTTAAATGTAATCTTTTGAAAGGGTCCTGGCGGACTCACTGTTCCGAATGACGCAAACAACCACGTACCCATGTGGAAGAAGAAATCTATATTTTAGGAGCTGCCATATTGGATAATGCTAGAGATTCACTCTGCAATCGACGTGATGCACGTGACAAAGAACATTTGCTGCAACCTGCTAAACTTCTTGGGCGTGTATGGGAAGTCAAAAGATGGGAAGTCAAAAAAAGGTACACCGAAAGGAAGGCAGACCCATCAACGTATGAGCGAAGAGTTGCATCGAGACGATACTCATTCAGAGAATCAGCCAGGTCCTGCAAGCTACGCTCTTACTAAAGAAGAGAAGAAAATATTTTTTGAGTGCCTTCGCAGTATGAAGGTTCCATCTGGCTTCTCATCAAATATAAAAGGAATAATAAACATGGCAGAGCAAAAATTTCAGAATCTAAAGTCTCATGACTGTCGCGTGATTATGACACAATTACTTCCGGTTGCATTGAGAGGGCTTCTACCGGAAAATGTTCGAGAACCCATTGTGAAGCTATCTGCATTTCTCAATGCAATTTCTCAGAAGGTCATCAATCCACTAACTCTAAAAAATTTAGAGAAGGATGTGGTCCAATGTCTTGTCAGCTTCGAGTTGGTGTTCCCACCAACCTTCTTCAATATTATGACACACCTTGTAGTCCACCTAGTCGAAGAGATTTTTGTTCTCGGTCCTGTATTTCTACACAACATGTTCCCCTTTGAGAGGTTCATGGGAGTCTTAAAAAAATATGTGCATAACCGGGCTAGGCCAGAAGGAAGCATCGTCAAGGGTTATGGAACAGAGGAGGTCATTGAGTTTTGTGTAGATTTTATTCCTGATCTGAAGCCGATCGGTGTTCCTGAATCACGTCATGAGGGGAGACTGCATGGAAAAGGCACCCTAGGAAAGAAAGCAACAATATGTCAAGACGGGGATTCTTTCACTCAAACACACGAGACCGTTCTACATAATTCCAGTTTGGTGGGTCCGTATGTCGAGGAACACAAGAATGTTTTACGCTCTAAATACCCGGAGAAATCTGAAGATTGTATTGATGGAGAACACATGAAGACTTTCAGCAGTTGGTTAAAAAGACATCTCATTAATGACACCAATGTTGAAAAATAGCTATACTTGTTGGCCACATCACCAGCTTCAACTATATTGACTTTTCAAGGGTACGAGATAAATAGAAATATATTTTACACAGCCAACCAAGATAAAAAGAGCACCAACCAAAATAGTGGAGTCCGCTTTGATGCAACAAACTACAACGGGACAAAGGACACATATTATGGTTACATAGAGGAGATATGGGAACTTGACTATGGACCTACTTTTAAGGTCCCTTTGTTCAAGTGCAAATGGTTCAACCTACGAGGCGGGGTAGAGGTAGACCTACGATACGGAATGACTACAGTGGATCTCAACAATCTTTCGTACGAGAACGAACCATTCGTCCTAGCCAGTGAAGTTGCTCAGGTTTTCTATGTGAAGGACATGTCTACCCTACCGAAAAAAGAAAAGATAAGCAAGCGCAAACATCACACGATGAGCCAAAGCGCCACATAGTTCTTTCAGGGAAAAGAGTCATTGTGGGAGTGGAGGACAAGACAGACATGTCAGAAGATTACGATAATTTTTCAAAGTCAACACTGATCCAAGTATCAAGTTAAATGAAGAAGATTGTTCGTGGTTACGGCGCAATCAGAAGAACAAGTAAACAGTAGATAGGGATATTATTGTTGATGTGTAATATCCGAATGCTTTGTATTAGAAGAACAAGTGAACTGAAGTATTTTGTAGATGCATGGAACAAAACACACGATTTCACCTGCATACAGCCCAACGGTGGCTCGTGAGTGCCTGCATATCAAATGCACCGTTGGGCGTATGCAGGGAATCCGAATGCTTTATATTCTGTCGATGAAGTAGAATGAGGAGACAATGACTGCCAAACATGTTCAAGAGGGGCTATATATAGAGTCATGTGACTCACGAACTGGTCATGATAGTGCCCATCCAACAGCTCAGAATCCCTCAAAACAAACACATCTTTTTTCCAACGGCTCACAAGTGCTTTAAAGAAACACACAATCCATGTGCTTCTTTAGTCCCGGTTGGTGTTACCAACCGAGACTAAAGAAGCACATGGATCGTGTGTTTCTTTCTAGCGCTTGTGAGACGTTGGATCAGAGGTGTGTTTCTTTTGAGAGATTCTGAGCTGTTGGATCAGCAGTATCACGACCACTTCGTGACCCACGTGACTCGCGGTTGTTGTTACCAATCAGGACTAAAGAAGCACACATACCCTATATATATCCCCCTCCCGGACATGTTCAGCACTCAGTGTCTACTCATTGTAGTTCATTTTGGCAACACACGGGTAGCAGAGAGCACTCAGTGAAGGCTGAAGGTGAACCCTCCCCTCGGCGGAGGCATCTTTGGGCAACCAGCGGCAAGACGTCTCTGATGATCTGCGACCGTTTTAAACGGTTGCAGATCATCAGAGATGTCTTGTCGGACGGTTGTAGATCATCAGAGATGTCTTGCCACCGTTGGGTTGTATGCAGGGGAAAACTTCTAAATGTTCATACATGATAGACCTTTTTGTGAAAACTTTTTTTACAAATGTTGACAAAAATCAAGTTTATCATTTTTCATAGCAACTAGTAAACATATAATGAGCCCATGCCAAAGGATTTGATTTTTTGAGGTGTTTATCACTTTATTACATTTTTCTTAAAAACGATCAAAACGGTCGCTACGACTAATCATCGGAAGAGGTGATATTTTCTACAACTATCAATGTTTCTGTGATATAACCACTAGTTGTGTACCTTAAAATGATTTTTCCAAAAGTTTGAGACCAAACTATCAAACAGTTGTAGTCCAAATTTGAATTACTCTCAATAAATCAACATAAACTCAATTAACTAGGGGAAATTAGTTAGAATTCAAAGAAAAAACTCATACTTGGGGATCATCCATCATATGTGCACCACTCTTAGTGAAAATTAGTTGGGTGCCATTTGGAGTCATATTTTTTGTACTTCCTTCACAAAAAACCTCATTTTGCCACTTAAAAAAAGAAAAATGATATTTATGAAAAGGATTAGAAGAATCCCTTTGGCAAGATTGTTTAATATACCAATATGTACCTATGTGTGTAGTATGAGATCTTTATCACAAACTATGTCGTCGAAATGACAATAACTTGGTCATTTGGCTAGAAACTTCTAGATGTTCATACATGATAGACCTTTTTGTGAAGATTTTTTTGCAAATGTTGGCAAAAATTAAGTTTATCATTTTTCATAGCAACTAGTACACATATAAGGAGCCCTTGCCAAATGATTTGATTTTTTGAGGTGTTTATCACTTTATTACATTTTTTCTTGAAAACGGTCAAAACGGTCGGTACGACTAATCATCAGAAGAGGTGATATTTTCTAAAACTGTCAATGTTTCTGTGATATAACCACTAGTTGTGTACTCTAAAATGATTTTTCCAAAAGTTTCAGACCAAACTATCAAACAGTTGTAGTTCAAATTTGAATTACTCTCGATAAATCAACATAAACTGAATTAACTAGGAGAAATTAGTTAGAATTCAAAGAAAAACCTCATATTTGGGGATCATCCATCATATGTGCACAACTCTTAGTTAAAATTAGTTGGGTGCCATTTGAAATCATATTTTATATACTTCCTTCACAAAAAACCTCATTTTTTCCACTTAAAAAAATTTATGAAATAATTTGAAGAAATCACCTTGGCCTATTAAAATGAAAGAATATAAAACAAACCATAAAAATAAACTAGGAACCAAAACAATTCAAAAAATAATTAAACCAAAATAAGAAACATAAAAGTAAGCAATTCAAACTATTTAAAAGAAAACAGAAACAAAAACCAGTAAAAAGAAATAAGAAAAAAATCGTTAGTCTCGGTTGGTACACCAACCGAGACTAAAGGGCCGCTGGGCTTCGCGCGCATTTTTTGAGGCCCAGCCAGAACCCTTTAGTCCCGGTTGATGTTACCAACCGCTACTAAAGGGCCTTTAGTCTCGGTTTGTGGCTAGAACCGAGACTAAAGGTCCTTCCGTGCCATTTAGGGTGGTCGCGGACATTTTTCCCCCCATTCTCCCCAATCCTCTCCTCGCACGGCGAATCCTTGCTCTGCTCTGGCGCCGCCTCCCTCCGTTGCTGCGCCACAGTGCCTCCTCCCGCCACCTTGCTCCGGTGGCTAGCAGTAGCCTCCGTCCTCTCCTCTCCGCTGCGCTGCTCCGGTCGTTCGCCGTCGCCTCCGCCCTCCGTAAGCCGTGCATAAGCTCAAACCCTAGCTCTTGGCGTCTCCGGTGATTCCCGCCGTTTCCGGCCACCTCGACGCTCCATTTGCTGCACCGATGTGCTCTAATTCGTGCTCGTCGGATCTTTCTTGCAGGAAAGCGAGGAATCCGATGGATTTTGCCGTCCCCTGTTCATCATCTCCAAGTCCGACAGCCGTCGCTCTGGTGACCAATTCTGGGCGGCGCCGCCACCTTCGGGTCCGCCTTAACCTCCACTGTCGATTGCCTCAGAGCAACCCGACCAATTTGCTCAATTTTGAGATATCGGTCTCGGAAGTGAGCAATCCGGCCCTAATGTTTTTGTTTTAGATATGCATTTTAGATGATGATATGAATGCTACTGTAATTAGATAAATGCTACTGTTAGATGAATGCTAGTGTTAGCTGAATGCTACTGTTTTGTGTTAGATATGCAAAATAGATGATTTTGTGTTAGATATGCAAAATGAGATGATTTTGTATTAGATATATATGCAAGATGAGATGAATGCTACTGTAATTAGATGAATGCTACTGTTAGATGAATGCTAGTGTTAGATGAATGCTAATGTTTTGTGTTAGATATGCAAAATAGATGATTTTGTGTTAGATAAGCAAAATGAGATGATTTTGTATTAGATATATATGCAAGATGAGATGATTTTAAATGTGTATGCAAAATAGCATGAGATGATTCTAAATGTGTATGCAAGATGAGATGATTCTATTTGTATATGTTGGCATATTTTGTTTCTCCTCCATGCATTCCTTCTAATTTGTTTCTTTTTTCTCATGTTAAATTTTCTGGTAGTTATGTTGGGAGCATATAGTATGATGAAATGTTTTGTTAGACAATGTTTCTTAAGAAGCTCCTGGCTAGGATTTAAGTAGAATCTTCTGGGCTATACTCTCTAGAGTCCAAGCAATGATGTGCAATACTTTGTGTGTGTGAATTTCATATGTGTTATTTTTAATGCTTTCTTGTGCTTCTTCTAATGTATTGCAAACTAATATTATTTTTACTAGAAAGATTATTTATTGAATCAAAAACTGTAGGAGCCTCTCCTACTGTGGTATATTACCAGAACACTGTGGGTTGTGCTTTTCTACTATCAAGTCTGAAACTGAGACACTTAGAATCAATGCATGCTTGTTAGACGAATTTTGGCTCCGGCTATTGAGAAATCAATCTTTTCTGTTTTATGAGATGTTATTTCTTGTTACATAATTGTAGTTCTCTCAGTGTTTTGTTTTATGGATGCTATGACTTGCAATTATTGTCTACATGCATCATTGGCTATATCTTTTGTTGTTTTGATTGATATACAATTCATTATACAACTTGCAGGAGGTCCTTGCTGCTCGGGTCCTTGTGTCCACGGCTTTGCAGGAGGTCTTGCTTCTTGCTGCCAAGACGAACCTTGTATGATGAATTTGCCATTTGTTCTCTTTCTTGGCTAGATTGATTGCTACATTCCTGATGGCGCACGTCCATCTCCAGTGGCTATCTTTGTTTTATAAATTGAGATGATTGTAAATGTGTTAGATATGAAATTGTAACATATGATCCATATATATATATTATGTT
The DNA here is from genome assembly GCA_026929855.1 of Poa annua. Lineage (NCBI taxonomy): Eukaryota > Viridiplantae > Streptophyta > Magnoliopsida > Poales > Poaceae > Poa > Poa annua. Next base: position 90,975,185 of record CM049430.1, read on the forward strand.
GTGTTAGATATGCAAATTGAGATGATTGTAAATGTGTACGAAAAAGATGATTTTGTGTTACATATGCAAAATTCTTAAATATGATCCATATATATAGTTTTGTGTTAGATATGCAAGATGATCGCTACTCGTTGCAATTATTGTACTTGTATATGTTTTTCAGATGAATAAATGTAAACTTGATTATAATGCCCGAGCTATGGATTGCAGGTACATTTGAGCTATGGAGCACTTGCGAGACGAGCAGATAGAAGAAGCACAATTTCAACGAGACGAGGAGATGGAAGACCAAATGGAACAACTTATTTTTAACGATGCCCGAGCTAGAGGAGATGAAGATGATTATGATTTCGAACAATTTTTGAACGACTTTGGTGATGAAATGGAGTCACGAGATGTGGTGATAACAAACTCAGGCGGAGAGGTGTATATGTGTTTATAATAAATATGGCGATATGTTGTTGTTAACTACATGCATTAATTGATTTATGTTGCATTTATTAATGACTTATTTTTCTTTTAGCCATCCGGATCGAGCAAATCTGCCAAAAAGCAGCCACCATGTGTTCCTTGAGGCAAGGCAAAAAGAATGACGAGCGAGAATCCAAAGTTACTGATTGAGGAAATTGCTGATTCCGGCGAACCGCTCGAACCAAAACAGAACCGCAACAAATTTATAAGTCAAGCTGGAGTTATTGTTAGGGACATGATCCCAATCAGCATACGCGAATGGAATAAGCCGGCGGCCGCAGATGTGGAGGACCCATGTTATGTCCACCAAGTTCTTAAGGATTTGGTCTATAACACGCTGTTGTCACATTTCACCCTCCCGCCAGGTCTCTCTAAAGTGAAGAAGGACAACCTCAAGAAGTGGACTCTTATTAAGATGGCGGAACAATTCCGGAACTGGAAGAAAAGTTATGGAATCAATATGAAGAAACAAAAGAAGAGCCAGATTTCAGTGGAGCACAAGGGAAGAAGTTAGAATCTGAATGGGCGGCGTTTAAGGCGTATAGGGAATCACCTATGGCTGTGGCCCGATCGGAGATAAATAAATTGAATGCTGGGCTGAAGGTACACCACCATACATTGGGGACAGGTGGCTACAAGATTCCTAAGTGGTTAGCCTATGAATTTATGGCAAGGTACTTTATTTTCTTATCGCCTCCTTCGTTCATTTCCTAATATCAAAGAATTTATGACTCATTCATTCATTTTCTTGTCATTCGGCGTTTGGAAAATGTTCCTCGCAGAACATCCGAACAGTGGATGGCCAAAGAAACGGCTATGGCGTAGTAACGATGTAAGTAGTACTATAACTAGGCCCAGTATTATTTGATTAAATTCTATTCTTCTATAGACTTGTCTTAAACAACCAATAGGGACTGATCTATGTGGATTCTACGTTTGCGAGTACATGCACACTATGGTCAACGAGAGTTTGAAGAGCAAAAGAAGTATTGAAGTACGTAAAGCTCTAGTCACAACATTATTTTTGTACCATCAATCGTGATGAGTTTTATTCATTTCATATCTCATGTATTCATTGTGATATCATTTTTTTACAGTTGACAAGAAAGCGCAACGAGTTACCAATAAAGACCCGCTTCAGGGCACTTGCAGAGGAGTTGACAGGATTTTACCTCGCCCATGTCATACCGGAGACCGGAGAGTACCACTATTTTGACTAGTGCAGACATGTAATAGTGATCTCCATGTAACAAAGTACTTCTAAGTATCTGGAACCGGGAAATGTGATCTTCATGTACCACGCGTACTTAAATGTGTATGTGTTATCAACACATGATTTTCATGTAATTGTATATATGCATGATGCATTCATCTAGCTTTGTATAATAATTTATACGTGTTTTTCGCGCATCGAAGCCGTAGCATCCGAAACCCCTACCCCGACGCATCGACGTGGTACCATCCGAAACCCCTACCCCGACGCATCGACGTGGTACCATTCAAAACCCCTACCCAAAAATAAAAAAAAGCAAAACCCTGAAATGAAAAAAAAAAACCCTGAAATGTAAAAAAAACAAAACCCTAGTACCGGTTCGTAACACGAACCGGGACTAAAGGGTTCGCCCCCGCGCGCCCCTGCCCCCTCCACGTGCGGAGCTCTAATTGGTGGGGGGCTGCGGTCCCGATTCGTATTGAACCGAGACCAAAGGGTGGGGGGGGGGGCTCTAGTCCCGGCCAGACAGTCCCGGTTGCTACACCGGGACTATAGCCCCTCTGGAACCGGGACTAGTGCCCCTTTTTCCACTAGTGCTGGTCCTCAACCATGTGATCCGCAGGTTTCTTAAGCGGGCTGGATGCAGTATCCTCGACGTCATCGTCATCTTCCCGCTCAGAGGATTGTCGTTTCCGACCACTAAAATATCCTCGCTCGCCCCTACCGCGACCACCCATTCTTCCTCCTCCTAGGAACATAAACGGACTCATCTGAGTTCTCCTCTTGGCCATAAGCCACTTCCCGTACTGGATGGACTTCTGATCATGCACCCCATCCCCACACTCCTCCATATCGTGCCCCATGATGCCACAAACGTCACAAAAGAATCCAATCTTCTCATATTTCACATGCAACAGCTTCCTCTCCGATCCTCCAATATTTAACGGCGCAAACCGTATCAAAGGCTGGCATACTTCAGTACTCGCCCTAACTCTGACATAATCACCTTCAAAGTACTGGGTCAGATTCATCTCAACACTTTGCACTTTCCCAATCCTTCTTGCCAATTGGTCAACCACATGTGTCACTCGGTAGAGCTCGGGTATAGAATGAATTTGAGCCCAAACCATTCTGCGATCTAGCTTTACGTCCTTCGGATTGCCCAGACCATCATATTCAGCGATCACGACCACCAGACGCTTAAACAACCATGGTCCTTGATGCATCACCTTATTCCAATCCCCTAGACAGAAAAACTTGAACGTGTACAGATTGTCGTCGACCTCCCGGAGTTCTGGATCATACGCCAAGCCCCACACCCCTCTGAGAGTTTCAAACAAGGCCGAAGAGCTGATCGGTTTCCTTGAGTTAACCCTAGCCACAGCTAGCCACCTCGCCACTTTCTTGAGGTCCAGCAGCGTTTCTTGGCTGATGAGGACGTCATCTAGCTCCCCTTCCCGAAGCTCCAAGTTATCCATTGCCCTAGCTAGAGCAACGTCTCCTTCCTCAGGTCTTGCCCCGCTTCCCTGGCTTGAAGCAGACGCCGCCATCTCTGACCGACGCAGGTACGCCCGAGCGAGAACGATCGGAGCAAGCAAACCAAATCGATCGGCCTCCAATCACCCGAACTCGAAAGATCTCGCTAGTGAAACTTGAACGAAACTTGAAACAAACCATACAGCAGTAGAACCGATCGCCAGGCTCAAGGGTACCGCAGCGATCTTAAGGCCTCCCACAGGGCGAGGAGTCAAACACGAACTCGAACACCGGGAGCACCCGTCAGAATCCTCCCCGGAGACAGAGTCGCCGGTGGAGTCGGTAACCCTAGTTTCGCACTTTAGTAGTCTTTCTTTTCGTTGCTTTCGTGGTTGTATGCTGCATCTCTTTACCCTCTTGTGTGCTGAGATGTAATCGGTTGTGCTACTCAAACTATTACACTTTGTTTAATAAATGGATGTGTGCATCGCTTGCTTGATACAGAGGCCAGAACTACACTTTTCGAAAAGAAAAAGGAAAGCAGCTACCTTATCACCCGAACCGAAAACTGACGAGTTCAGTTCACCGAACATCACGGTTTGAGTTCCAGAATGCCGTGGGCAGTGCAGACACTGAAACGTAAACTGAACTTTTAAAATTTTGCACTATTAGGAATATTCGGACAAACTTAAAGCGATGATCACATTCAGAGAGCAGAGTTCATATTAATAAGCGATCACATAGTCGCTAGGATCACACATACATAGGAAAAAAAACGCATGCATCTACTTATAGGGTGGCGACAGCGCGCTCCTCGGCCTTCTGGCGCCGCTGGAGCTGCCCGAGCTCGGCGTCTTCCGTGGCCACCTCGCGGAAGCGGGCACGCTCCGCTGCGTCCAGGCGCCTCAGCCTCGTCGGAAGCGACGAAGTCACCCTCGACGACATGTCGCCGTCTTCCTCCTCTCCTCCTCGAAGGTGAACGGCGATGGCATTGGAGTGCGGCAGCGGCGGCGGCTGCTGCTCTCCGCACCCGAGGAGGAGGCACCGGCACCACCGTAGTTGTACGGGGCGAGGGGTGGCGGCACCGGCGCCCCCAGTTGGTCCATTTCCGGGCGGCGCGCTTCTTACTACCCACCGAGCGACTTGCTCGAAGCTCCGCGCTGGCTACGGGTGCCCCAGCGCGGCGGGGATGTTGACGGGACGAGCTCCATGGAAGGGTGGCAGAGCGTTTCGAGGTGGTGGATTAGGTGCTTCTGGTGTCAGATTTGGTGGCTGGAGGTTGGCCGGCGGCGGAGATCGTGAGCGCATGCGGCGGAGAGGATAAGGTTCAAGTTCGGGGTCCGACGTGAAGAGCGGAATATATACCGTGCAGTGCGGGCTTTTCTCAGGCCACCGAACTGCGTTTATGGACCGGCACCGGTTTACGGGATCTGCACGGCGCGCAAAACCAAACAGGAACCCGTATGTCGCCGGACATTCTCGGTTTTGGGCCTGTTTACGGTAGCTGGTAGCTGCTAGAGCTGTTCTTAGTAGGCCTAGTGCCTACCGCCTAGCAGCTACGGGGAGCCACCGGCCGCATCCGGGAGAGACGGGCATGAGTCCGCATCCACCTCCCAGCTCCGGTGCAAGATTGCCATATATACCTACCAGCCAACGTGTTCGGGAGGGACGGGTGTGAGTCCATGTTGGTATGACGAGACTTAGAGGTGGAAGATTCAATGAGAGAATTTTGATAAACTCATTATTAAATCTTAATCCTGATGATTGAGTACTCAACCTAATAGTTGAGTGGATTGTACTCTTTTTCCCTTTTTCCCTTAGTGAGTTTTCTGAAATTTCTTACGCAAGGTGTACACCCTCGGGACCGGCCAGCTAGCATAGGTTGGACAACAGTTTCTCCGCCCATGATCTGGCATGAGTAGCGCAGGTGGCGCAGAGACGAGCGTGGAGCAACCGTCAGAGCTAAGTAGCTAGGCAGAGAAAAGTTGATCGGTGATGGGAGGACGACTGCCCCCTTGTCTTGTATGTCTGTTTATGTGTTTAGACATGATAGCTGAACTTTCAAAATCCATACATCACGGAGCATGTGTACACACCATGTGGATGACTGCATTTTTGTCAACTACTCAGTGCTCCAGTGTTCAGGCTTCTCCGGTTCAGTCAACTCCCACCTTCTCCTTGATAAAAACTACTCTGCCACTTGTATATCCAGCGACATATACGGGTTCTGAACAACGAATGAACATGGCCGCAAGACGTTTTCCAAGTTTGAACTACCAGGAAATAATATAAGGACTGAAAGGATTACGCAAGCCGGGTTCACCAAAGGATTTCATGCAATACAAGATTATCCAAGCCGGGTTCTATTTACACCGTGTCAGCTTTCAATATTCCTATGACGAGATGAGTGTTCAAACCATGTGAGTACCATCATCATGGAGAACTTCGAGAGGTTCATTCTTGAGCCAAATTGCTCTGTCATACTTCCACGTACTGGACAAGTCAGTGGAAGCACCAACGAAGGGATTAAAAGCAATATAGATTTGCATCATTAATCTTCCGTCAAATCGAGTTAAACATTTCAGAAGGTAATCTTGGATAAGTCTGGGGATTTAAAGCTCGAATCTGAACATGAAATCAACCTGACAAAACTTCTCTAAACGGAGAAAAGAACACACTAGTACAGATTATTCAATCACACACCATCATTTTATTCCATCACACAAGGTTTACAGAACCATCACTAGGCGGGGTGGTCGACTGAGTGTGCCACCTCACACGGTTTACAAATCGTGTGTGATTTGGATACCTTGTGATCAGGCCTGCTTGTGACTTGAACCGCCGAGATGCATGACTTGATGAACAGCTGCGCACGGTGAAGGCTCGGCGATTACAGCTTGAATTCGGCTACGGCTTACCTGGGTGCCGTCGTCGTGGTGGATCAGGAAGATCGTGCCAATTTTCTTCAGGAACAGGGTGTAGAGGAAATCTGTGTCGAGTATTTTCAGGAGCTGGCTGATCCTGGTTCTCCGGAGTGGACGGTGAAGGCGTGTCGATTTCAGCGTCACCCTTTGTATTAGGTGGATCAGCAAGCGGGTATCCAACACCTTGGTCGTTTCTCTGCCCAGGATCTGGCATGACAATAATAGAGCAACTGTTAGCGGGAACCGGAGGCGGAGATGGGAGACCCCTGCTTGCTTGCAAGAACATTTGAGCTACCTGGAGCAGATGGAGGCTGAGCGGCCGGAGTAGGCGGAACGGCGGCGCAGTAGGAGGACGACGACGAGAAGAAAGAGCTCAGCCGTGGCTTCCCATGCGACATGAGTAGCACCAGGGAGCACCGTGGAACAAGTGCCATCCTCTCTCACTCAGCCAGCTTGGCTTGCATGTCTATTTATGTGCTTAGATATGATAGCTGAACTTGCATGTCTATGTCAACTTTCAAGATTCCCACGGCCAGACGTGCGTTCATACCAGTACGACCCAACTACATCACCTTGGTCAACAAAAATAGGATTGCATGCGTTCATATCATGAGGATAGCTGCACTTCCGTCAACTACTTCACCACAGTAGGACCGTTGGCCGGGTTAATCTGCTTCAGTCAAAGAAAACTTAATCTGTCACTAGCATATCCAGTCACACGTGGATTTGACGGCAACAAATTGACATGGCCGCAAGCCGTTTTCCAAGGATTTCAGAGAGTCAATTTTCAGAAACCCCAACGGCGAAAATGTGTGTTCATAATCATAAGGCGTGATATGAGTATCGTAATCATGGAGAATTTCCAGAAGTTTATTCTTGAGCCAACTTGCTCTATCAGTGGTCAAGTCAATGGAGCACGGATAGAGCCGTGTGCATTCTTCTGCAGGCAAGTTGCTATTCCGCTGGTCATATCTCCCAGCTTTGACATGCATGTTCACACTACTGATGTATGCTCCAACCACTTCTTCCAAGTTACAAGTAGCTTAGATGGCCAACAAAGCATGCGCTCGTTGATTGCTCTTCCCCGCTCCCACAATATCAATTGTTGAACCGCAACTCCATGTGTTCTTTAGAGTAGTTATCTACTGCCACACTCCGCAGTTCAGTACTTAATCATCCAGTTGCAAACGAAATCTCTCATCTCCATACTCCATATATGTAAGCCACAACAATGGCCTCTTTGGTTGTCTTGTTGCCGCGCCTTCTTTGGTTTCTCTACCTCTTTAGCTTCTTCTGCAGCCTACCACTAGCCGCCTGCGATGAATCTGAAAGTGATAGGCAAGCTCTGCTTTGCTTCAAGTCCCAGCTCTCAGGTCCAGCAACGGGTCCAGCAGGAGTTTTAGCTTCATGGAGCAACACGTCCTTGGATGTCTGCGGCTGGCATGGCATCAACTGCACCACCATGTCTCCTCGCCGTGTGATTGCACTGGACCTTGAATCACAAGGCATCTCAGGTTCCATACCATCTTGCATCGCCAACCTGACCTCTCTCACACGGCTGCAGCTCTCAAATAATAGCTTCCATGGCGAAATACCTTCCCAGCTCGGTGTCCTGAGCCGGCTTAGCAACCTCAACCTCAGCATGAACACTCTGGAAGGTAACATCCCATCTGCTCTCTCTGCATGTTCCCAGCTTCAAATCCTGGATTTGAGGGGCAATGCACTCCATGGGGAGATCCCTTCTGACATAGGCCAATGCAAGAACCTTCAAGAGATCGATCTTAGCAACAACAATATAGAAGGGATCATCCCTTCTTCTTTTGGAAATCTTCCAGAGCTTCGCATACTAGTTCTCGCTAGCAACAGGCTTACCGGCGACATACCGCCATCTTTGGGCAGCACCCTTTCTCTTACATGGGTTGATCTTGGGATGAATGCTCTAACAGGCGTCATCCCGGAGTCCCTAGCAAACAGTTCATCCCTCCAAGTACTGTGGCTCTTGAACAATAATCTTACTGGAGAACTACCAAAGGCTCTGTTCAACACAGCATCCCTTCTTGACATTGCCCTCCAACAGAACAACCTTGTTGGTTCCATGCCTTCTGTTACTGCCACCTCCCCCCCTATTCAATATCTCGATTTAAGCTATAACCATATTTCAGGAAAGATACCTTCCTCCATAGGGAACCTTTCCTCTCTCGTTGAACTTCGTCTTACGGAGAATGATTTATTTGGGAGCATACCAGACATCTTTCTTTATATTCCAATGCTAGAGGTACTGGCGATGAGTGTGAACAACTTATCTGGGCCAGTACCACCATCTCTCTTCAACATGTCATCCCTGACATTTCTTGCCATAGGAAATAACTCGCTTGTTGGAAGCTTACCCTCCAGCATTGGCTACACACTCCCAAATATTCAGGCACTAATCCTCTCAACAAACAAGTTTTATGGCCCAATCCCAGCTTCTCTTACCAAAGCATACAACCTTGGTATGCTTTACCTATATAACAACAGCCTAACTGGACCCGTACCTTTCTTTGGGTCACTGCCAAACTTGGAGGACCTTGATTTGTCATACAACAAGCTAGATGCGGGAAGCTGGGGATTTGTCTCTTCACTCACAAACTGTACTAGGCTGAAAAAACTGAGACTGGATGGGAATAATCTCCAGGGGAATTTACCGAGTTCTGTCGGCAAACTTTCCAAAAGTCTTGACAAATTATCGCTAAGTGAAAACAAAATTTCTGGGCCTATACCAATGGAAATTGGCAATCTTAAGAGCCTCCACAATCTATACTTGGATTACAATCTTATCACTGGTAATATACCACCAACAATTGGGAATTTGCGCAGCTTGGTCTTTCTATCCTTCGCGCATAACAGAATTTCAGGGCAAATCCCAGATACTATTGGCAATCTAGTTCAGCTAAATTCTCTGAAATTGGATTGGAACAACATTAGTGGTAGTATACCTGCAAGTATAGGACGTTCTAATAAACTCCAAATACTGAACCTTGCTCACAACTCACTAGATGGCAGTATACCAAGAAACATCTTCCAAATTTCTTCGCTTTCTCAAGAGTTGGACTTGTCACACAATTACTTGTCTGGAGGACTACCAGTGGAAGTAGGCAGTCTCATTAATCTGAACAAATTCAGCATAGCAAGTAACAGGTTGTCTGGCAACATCCCATCCACTCTTGGCCAGTGTGTGGTTCTGGAGTATCTTGAGATGCAAAGCAACTTCCTTGTCGGAAGCATTCCACAAACTTTTGCAAACTTAGTCAGCATAAAAAAGATTGATACTTCTCATAACAACTTGTCCGGAAAAATTCCAGAGTTCTTCTCATCCTTGAGTTCCTTGCAACATCTCAATTTATCCTTCAACAATTTTGATGGGGCAGTTCCAAGAGGGGGTATTTTTGACAATGCTGGTGCAGTATCAATTGAAGGCAATGACGATTTGTGTACTACTAGCATTACAATAGAAGGCCCACGATTTTGTTCCACACCAGTTGGCAGGAAAGAGAAACACCATTCATTGGCTCAGGTCCTATTGATAGCAATTCCAACCCTTGTTCTTGTTATAATAATATTGTTATGTGTTGCAATAATCTATCGAAGGAAGCGAATAAAAGAAAATATACATTCGCAAGAATGCAATGAGCACATAAAGATGATATCATATGAAGAAATTGTCAGCGCAACAGATAGGTTCTCTTCAACAAATCTAATTGGATCAGGATCATTTGGAGTTGTTTATAAGGGCAGTTTGAAGCGTTCGGAAGATCAAGTTGCCATCAAGATTTTTAACCTTGACATTTGTGGAGCTGACAGGAGCTTTATTGCAGAGTGTGAAGCCCTAAGAAATGTCCGTCACCGAAATCTTGTAAAAATCATCACTTCATGCTCTTCTATGGATTCTACTGGGAAAGATTTCAAGGCCCTCTTGTTCAAATACATGCCGAATGGGAACCTAGAAATGTGGCTACATCCAGAAACCATTGAACATGGTGAAAAGCATATTTTGACTTTAGGCCAAAGGATCAAAATTGGTCTGGATGTAGCATTTGCTCTGGATTATCTTCATAACCAGTGTGCATCTCCACTAATACACTGTGACTTGAAGCCAAGCAATATTCTTTTGGATCTTGACATGACTGCCTATGTCACTGACTTTGGCCTGGCAAGGTTTATGTTCACTACGTCGACTGCACATCAAGACCGTTCAACAAGTTTGGCCTTCCTTAAAGGATCGATCGGGTACATCCCACCAGGTGAGATTAAGCTTATGTGCATTATGCTGGTTCTGTTTTTTTTCTTTATATGTAAACCATAAGATGTTCCAGATTCTTTAATTTGTGTCTGTAAACGTAAATTGCAGAGTATGGCATGAGCGAGGGGATATCAACCAAGGGTGACGTCTACAGTTTTGGAGTGCTTCTGTTACAAATGATGACAGGGTGTCGTCCGACCGATGAGAATTTCAACGACGGTGCGAACCTTCATGAATTCGTTGATGGAGCATTTCCAGATAGTATCCATGAGGTTATCGATCCAACAATGCTGCAAGATAACAACAATGCGGCCGCACTGATGAGGAGCTGTGTCATTCCGCTGGTTCGTGTTGGCCTCTCTTGCTCGAAAACATCTCCCAGAGAGAGGCCGGACATGGGACAAGTTTCTACCGAGATACTTAGAATCATGCATGTGGCCTCACATAAGGGTGTGATATGAAGCACGGATTTGGCAGGATGGTATATAGGCAGCAACGCAAGTTCATGTAAATACATCAAAATATACCATTTTACGGATTTTCCTTTTTATGAGTTCAGTTCAGGCAGTAGTATTTCCTGTCAATTTCCTCGTACTTCCGTCACTGAGTAGTAATTTGTACAAGCACAATAAATATCATAATCGTGGATGCCTAATAAAATCAATTTAGATGCTTTACTAGTCCTAGCATCCTATTCAGTGACCATATAACCAGAACTGTTTGGTTCTATCTGACAGTAATTTGTTTTGTTAGTCAAACTAACTTAAATAAGATCGAAAAGGAGCAGAAATAAAGCAAGGAAAAGATCAACAAACCGAGTAACCTGAACTGTTGGTTCTATCTCTGCAAAACACATCACGTAGGCAGGTGGTACTTTCATTTTATTATTGAACCCGTAGCCATACATTTTCTTCACTAATACAGAGTACCATCAAATTGCGAGATGACTATTGCACAGAGTAGCGCCGTATATATCATTTCAGGCTACATATGGGGGAAGTCAGCAGGACTGAAAGGTAGTACTTCCTCAGTTCACAGTTTATAAGACATTTGAACTATTTTAATGTGAACTACATGGTGATAGAAATGAGTGAATTTACACACTAAAATCCTTATAAATATTGTACAATGAGAAAAGTTAAAACATATCATGATTGTGAGCGGATGAAGTACCATGTTACAGACCGGAGACCACAATTTTTCTTGGCCAGACAAACTCGAGTTGATTGTAAAGCCTCTTGTTGAGTGTGCGAACAGTCAAGAGACAGGCTCAAGGAGCGTGGGAACAGTCAAGAGAACAGACAGACAGACAGCTGAGATGGCGCATACCTTGAGCGCGATGCATCGCCGCCGCCGCCGCCGCCGAAGACAGTCGGCGATCTCAAGGAGGATGTGGAAGGCGGTGCCGCCATCGCGTGGCTGGTAAGGGGATCCCGAAAATCTCCCGACCAAGCTTGAGCAGCATTGAGACCCCACGCCTTTGCCCAATCCAATCCGCGCTAGATCAGTTGCCCCGCCCCCATCACCCCGAACGCCGGCTCCGCCAATTGGGCCCCCTGTCCCCGTAAGGCCGTCTCCTTTTCCTCTCGGATTGCCGCTGGAGGGCTCGTCTCGGCGGAGGACACCAGCATCGTGAGGAAATCAAAGATCTACTGTAGCATTAATTGTTCCTGTCAGAAGTCGGATTCGCCGCCGGGTTGCAAACGGTTCGCTATGCTGGCACCTTCCTTTTTTCGGCTAATCACGATGAGTAATCCGCACCTGGCGTCATATAAAAATCGTTTTTTTATGGAGTAGTGCTCTTAAGCAAGCAGCGTCATCATTTGTTTGGAGCTAAGCTTCAGTTATGTCAGATTACGGCTGCTCTAATAGGCCTAGTGCCTACTGCCTAGCACCTACGGCGAGCCACCGGGCACGAGTCCGCGTCCACCTCCAGCTCCGGCGCAAGATCGCCATATATACCTACCAGCCGCCACGCCGAGAGCTGCAACAAGCTAAGGCGATCTCATCTGATCCAAGTAGCAGCAGAGGAAGAAGAAGAAGCACGCGCCAGTGCCAGCCAGCAATGCCGCCCCGCAAGATCGCCATGAGGCTGATCGAGAACGCGAGGTCGCGCGCCACGACGTACGCCAAGAGGTGCAAGGGGCTCCAGAAGAAGGCGTCCGAGCTGTCCGTGCTCTGCGACATCCCCGTCGCGCTCGTCTGCACCCCGGCCGCCGGTGACGGTGCTTCGCGGCTGGTGTGGGAGTCGAAGGAGGGCGTCATCGACAGGTACCGCGCCGCCGCCGCCACCTCGTCGGAGGCACGCGCGCCGCACACGCACCGGAGCTACCTCGAGGCCGAGCTGGGCAAGGAGAAGGCGAAGCTCGCCAGGGTGCGGCCCGCCGCGCTGCCCGACTGGGACCCGGCGCTCAACGACATGACGCTGGACGAGGCGCGGGAGGTGCTCCGGACCATCGACGCCGCGCTGTGCGCTGCGAAAGACAGGATGGCTGCTCTGGGCTTGCACGCCGACGGCCGGCTCGAGGTCCAGCAGCAGCAGACCGCGCTCGCGCCGGATGATGGTTCTTCGGACAGCGCATCCTCTGGCCTCCTCGCGCCGCAGCTTCTCGGGCCGGGGGATGTGGTGGGCACCGCCGGCTTCCAGCCACAGCTGATGCCGTACAACAACGACGGGAGCAACGACCACATCCGCCTACTCGAGCTCGAGCAATTCCTGATGCAACCGGAGTACGGCCTCGAGTGCGGCGGCGGCGGCGGGAGCTACGACGTGGCCGCCTTCGACGAGACGCAGGCGCCGGGCGGCTACGGGGACAATGCTGGTTGCGCCTGGCCCGATCTGACCATGAGCTACGCCGCCGACGAGTCGTGGGACGCGATGGTCATGCCGGTTGGGTACAACGCCGACTTCACCAACGGCGGTTTGGCGCCTGAGCACTACTCTGCTCGGGACGTCACCGGCGGGAACTACGTGGACACGCTACCGCTCGAGTACCCCATGGGAATGGATGACAACTTGGCTTACCTGGACACCAACATTGGCAGGACTTCTTCAAGCTACACGACGCATTGGCAGGGGTTCCAGGGCTCCGACACCAACACCGGTCATGATCAGTATCAGTGGTCGGATCCCATGGCATGCAGCTCCAACCAAGCTTTCCATTATCAGTATCAGTATTAGTATGAGAGTTTCGAAGCGGAAGAAACATTTTGTTAGTAGGGGCAATGGTGGTACTAGAGACCTGGTACTTCGTAGCTAGAAATATCTTAGTATTTTCCACTGATATGGTGGTAAAGAGTTTTGAAGATTGACATGATTTATCTGTATTACATCCATGAATTTGTCCGGGATTTTTATAACAGTATACCATGAAGTGTTATGGAATTTTCGCAAAGAAGAGCTCGTTTGACACACATAATTCGTGCTCATAAATCATACTCCAGAATAGAATTTGGAATACATCTGCTCAGTCTACCGACTGATTTAGGAACCCCTTATACCTTTGTCCTTGATTCCCTTCAAAGGCCTTTCAGGACAACTAGTAAAAAAAGAGGCCTTTCAGGAGGGCAGCCAAAAACATAGCATACACCATAAATAACTCCATAGAACTTGATCATAAAACAACTCAAGAAAAAAACATAAACTAGTCACATAGAAGTCAAGCCATAGTGGTAGCCTGACAGTAGCATGGTGCTGCAAATTACCAAGCCATGAACATGCGAGATTCAAAAAACAGCCTAAGCCATGAAACTAATCTTTGTGTTCAGTAAACATTTTAGCAACAGCCTGGAATTTGCTGCTGTACATATTAACATCCAGGACCCATTAAAGATACAGAGATAACATTAAATGCAAGTTATTGGATGTGTGGAACAAAAAACATGAAGAAAACACATATAAACAGGTTTCGATCTGATCTGGAAAAAGATGCAACAGTTCAGAAATGAAGCTGCTTGCACTGCGAAGCGACCGCTTCGGAGGGGCAGTAAGGGCACTTGAAAGTTCTGGAGCTGCTCTTTGATAGTTTCATGATCGATTGCTTCGACACAGCGTGTCCACAGGGCATCAGCATTGGAGGGTTCTCATCGCTTGACTGCTCTCTAAGCACCGGGCATACAAAGACAGAGTGGTACTGGAACTCTGGTTCAATGTCTATAGGGACTGGAAGCTGTTTCATGGCCTGCCACTCCTGCTTTTTTGTAGCCATTACCATGGTTAGCTTCAACAAGGTTGGTAGTCCTTGGAAACCAGCTGATATAGCTACATTAAGCGGGCTATCGCTGGACTGACCCAAGATGCTGCAGAACTGATGGATTAGCTCCTCAGATAGCTTCTCCCAATGTGTCGATGACACGAACTCGGCATATGGGGACTGATCAAGCCGGTCAGCCCAGATAAAGCAAGCCATCAGCTTCTGGAACTCTGCCTGGTGCACAGGGGCAAAGGGCACCAGGTGAGTCCTTGCATATTGTAAAGCCTCATCTCTACTTCTTTTAGTAAGTATCTCAACAAACTGAAGAGAATGGAGCTTCAGCTCAAGCATTGAGCTATTCTTCAACAGCTGATCATGGTTCTTGGCAGCCCAACTAAGCGCAGGCTCAACGTTCCTTGCTTGCATCGCTTCAAGCACTCCATACATCTCTTGAAAGGATAATTTGAGGCAAGTTTCATCTGACTCACCACACTCTTGGACAAAGGAGTCTCCGAGATCAAAGAGGCCCTGGCGGTAGAAATGATTGACTATTATGTTGTTTATTGTAGAGGCCTCAAAATCAGCATTTCTATATGCCTTTGATATATCTGGATTAAAAGACTTCTCGAGGAGCTTGAGATATTTGCTCAGAGCAACAGTCAATTCTTTTTGACAGCCTTCAAGTTGGTTCAATGGCGCCATTTCATTCAGCTTGGCCTTCAGTTCTGTAAGGATATAGGAATAGTCACAACAGTCCATGGAGGAATCTGTATTAATCATCTGTATCTTCGATATTGCCTGCATAACTTCATTCACTATCTGATCAATAGCTTCCTGAACTTTCGTAGATGAAGAGGCACGTTTTTCAACAACTCGGGCAAATGCCTCTCTTAGACTGTCAATCTCCATTGTATTGCACCAAACTAAGCAGCACAGCTTTATCACTGCATGTACATGCCAAAAATCACATATAGATAAACAATTCGTTCGGAACTACCATGAAGCAGAACAGGGAAAAATTGAAGATACATAACATTGTCTAACACCTGATAAGTCAGAATAAGGATATTAAAGCGTAGAATTAATACTTCAACATGGTGAATAAACCTATTGCAACCAACAATCTATGAGAAAAAAACAATCTTTACCAATAAACCATTAAAGATAGTATCGAATATTCAAATGTCTCTAACTCATGATGTACTACAAAGAAAACTCTAAGGCGTTAGCCAAATGCTAGCAGTACTCAGATAATCTTAGGCTTGTAGGAGATGTATCTGCCATTGAAAATGTTCAATTCATTAAAGAATAAAATTTTAGTTCACCAGTTATCTATTGTAGAACACGAAACGACGACATCCGTCATATCCAATCAGACAGGCAAGCCTAATTTACTCTGGCACGCTATCCACACAGAGGGCACACATGTAAGACATATAAAGCTTGGTGTGAGGGGACACATCGACATACATCAAGACCTAGCGCTCTCGCGAAAGCGAGGCGACTAGGGTTTCTGCCTCCGTTTCTGGATCCGATCCGGTTCGGAGTTTCTGCCCCAATTTAAGATGATATACCACCACTGGGGTGGGATTCTAAGGATCGGTGCCTTGAGGTGGAAAGCCCTTCCCTCGTCGCGCAAGCAATAGATTCGCCAAAACTAGGGTTTTGGGCATAGTTTTCTGATGGCGGCCTCGTCGTCAAATTCGGGGAATTGGCCAGGCGGATCGGAACCGAAACAGGCTGAGACGATCGATGATCTGCTTCAGCGGCTTGGAATTGAAGAGGGGGAATTTGATGACATCGTGTTCGAAGAAGTTGAAGGCGCACCAGAGGGCATTAAGTGGATGGCTCTTGTTAGGATTCATACTGATAACCCCTACAGTCATGCAACTTTCGAGCAGCATATGAATGTGGCATGGAGCCCTGCCCGTGAGGTGAGATTTCAATACATCGAAGATAACCTATTTACTGTTCAATGCTTTTGTCTAGGAGATTGGCTCAAAGTTGAGAAGGGTGGCACATGGTTATTCCGCCAATCGATAGTCTGTATTGAACAATATGATGGGATCACGGATATTAACAATGTGGATCTGAACTTTTTCTCCACGTGGGTACAAATTCATAAAATCCCTATTGGATATCGGAATGAGGCTCTGTTAACCAATCTGGTAGAGAAGAAGATGGGCAAAGTTGTTGAGACTCAAACCGATGTGCAAGGTGCTGGTAATTTCGTCCGAGTAAGGGTTACATTGGATGTTCGAAAGGTCCTTGAAAGATGGGTTTCGATGATCAGAGGTGGTAAGCGGGAAGTCTTTCTAGTTAAGTACGAGAAGATGCCTCGGTTCTGTGCAGCACACTCTCATCTGGAATGTGGAACTGGCGAACATGCTGAAGGGAAGTTAAAATGGGGAGACTGGCTCAAAGCTGATTGGGAAACATGGCATAAACGCGGTAACTCCAGCTCACGTGGAAGAGGCCGTGGGTCTCGTGGTGGCAGGGCTGAGGAGAGTCCTGGGACTTTTGGTAGAGGTAGAGGAGCTAATTCATCGGATCCTTTAGATCCCAAGACTACCAGTTGGAGGCACAATGCGCTAGCATATGTGTATGGTAAAGTAATTACGGATGAACTGAAAGACACTGCTTCTAGCCCTCTCAAGGAGGGAGATGTCAACATGGAGGACCGGAATTCTCAAAGTTCTGGGTCTAAAAGAAATCTGTTCGGAAAGTCTGATGATGAGATGTTGAACCAGCAGGTTGATGGTGGGGATGGTGTTCCGATACCAATGTTACGATGCCGCATGAAACTATTCCGGAGGGATCACAGAATCTGACAAACAAGAAGGAAAAGAACAAAAGATCGAAGACTGGAGCTAACTCCTCTTCACTAGGATCAACAGGCTCCCGAGAAGAGTCTGTCCGGTCGCAATGAGGATCTTAGTTTGAAATTGTCGTGGCTTGGGTAACGCCGCGGCAATTCGTGCGCTCATGGATGTCCTGAGGCGCCACGCCATAAACCAGGTGTAGTTTTTCTCTCAGAAACGCATCTTGATCGTTACCCCGCTACGCATCTTGATCGTTACCCTGCTACGCATCTTGATCGTTACCCCGCTGAGTGTCTCCAGCGTCAAATGGGGATGGATTTTCTTATTGTTCAAGCTAGTGATGGTAGAAAAGGTGGAGTCTTCATGGTTTGGAAGAAAGAGATCAAATTATACCAAATATTTGGTTGTCCCAACTTCATTGATGTTCGCATTATGGATGGAGATAATAAGGAGTGGAGATTCACCGGTATGTACGGTGAATTTAAGTGGGAAGAGAAGTATAAAACATGGGAGAGGATTCGGTCAATCCACCATGCTAATTCACTACCGTGGCTGATTATGGGGGACCTTAATGAGATCTTGTTTACTTCGGAAAAAGAAGGTGGTAGGGTTCAGCCAGAGAGGTTTATGAAGGCTTTTCGTGATACTTTGGATGACTGTCAGCTAGTGGATGTTGGTTTTGTTGGGGATACATTTACTTGGCATGGAGGAGCTATGAGAGAGAGGTTGGACAGGGGTTTGGCAAATGCGGCTTGGAGCCTGCTGTATCCGAGTGCAGCCATCTTACATCTCGAATACAATCATTCAGATCATCGCCCTCTGTTATTGGATACAGACTATTACTCGATCCCTCCACATGCTCCAGGAAAGAACCAACATAAATTTGAGGCTAAGTGGTTCAAAGAAGATGATTTTCGGGATATTGTAGAAGAGAAGTGGAACAATTCTACGTCGGTTGAAATTCCAGTTCTTGAGCGTCTTAAGTCCATGCATGATGGGCTACATCAGTGGGACAGAACAATTCTGCAAGGGCCCAAAAAACGAATGCGACAAGCTCAACGTGAATTGGATACGCTTATGCGTGTCCCAATAAATCCAAATGATGAGGCAAAGAAATATGAGTTGGCCCGTTTGATTGAAAACTTGCTGGAACAGGAAGAAATAAAATGGTGCCAACGCTCCCGCGCAAATTGGATTCAAAATGGCGATAAAAATACAAGTTTCTTTCATAACTATGCCTTGGCCAGAAGAAGGAAAAATCTGATCAAACAATTAAAGGACCCTACAGGAGATGTTGTGGAAGGTACGAATCTTATTAAGCCTCTCATTCAAAATTTATCACTAATCTGTTCAATTCAGACAACATGATTGTTGATCCTGAGTTTCTTGAGAAAGTGGTTCCTAGAGTTACTGCTAATATGAATGAGAAGCTTCTGGCTCCGTTTACCGCTGAGGATGTTAAGAAAGCTGTCCATAGCATTGGTGATCTTAAAGCTCCCGGGCCGGATGGCCTACATGCTTTATTCTACAAAAGATTTTGGCATTTGGTAGGGAATGAGATCATGGCTGCGGTTCTGAAAGCTATTAATGAGAAGAAAATTCCCGATGGATGGAATGAAACAGTGGTTGTTTTAATTCCGAAAGTGGACTCTCCTGAAGAGGTCTCCCAATTTAGGCCAATTTCTCTGTGTAACGTGGTCTATAAAATTATTTCTAAGATGTTGGCAGCTGGATTGAAGATCTTATTACCAGATATTATTGCTCCCACTCAGAGTGCTTTCGTCCCGGGAAGGCTTATCACTGATAATGTTTTGGTTGCCTATGAGTGTATCCACAAGATTAAGAATAAAAGGAAAGGTAAATCAGGTCTTTGTGCAGTTAAGCTAGATATGCACAAAGCATATGATAGGGTGGAATGGAACTTTCTGAAACAGATGATGTTGAGATTGGGCTTTGACAGCCAATGGGTTGATCTAATTATGGAGTGTGTTTCTTCTGTGTCCTATTCTATTAGAGTCAACTCGGAGCTTACAGAGGAGTTTAAACCTACTAGAGGTATTCGACAGGGAGATCCGTTAGAGAAAATTACAAATAACCACCACAGTTGTGGCTAGGTTTTCGTAAAACCACTGTGATTCCCAGAAATTGCGCGCGGTCACCGGTCCAGCGCTAATTATTTTCAAGAAGCCACCACTCGTCAGTTAAGCGGCCGCGACGCTCAGTTAAGCCTTATTATGACAGGGGGGCCCATCTGTCAGGGGACACGTGGCAATGTTGACACCCTCCCGTTAACGTCCGTTAACGGCCGCAACTGCTGCCCTAAAGGGAGCAGTTGACTCGATCCATCTTCTCTCTCTCCCATTTCAATCGCGCGCAAAGAGTGAAAAAATGTCGGCGGCGAGTTCGTCCGGTACGAGCTGTCCCGGCGGCGCCAGCAACAGAGACGGTGGCGGCGCGGATGGAGACGGAGCGAGCGGAGCCGTAAGGGGAGGAGGTGTCGCTTGCGGTGGAGGAGAGTTAGGCCGCGGCGGCGGCCCGTGCGATGGGAAAGAAAGCTCGCTCGCGAAGCCGGCGGCGGTGATGGAGGTTTCGCTGGCGATGATGGCGGCGACATCTTTGGCCCGCGTGTGGAAGGCGAACCCGGAGAGCAGCCACCAGTTCACCAGCGGATTCGGCGGCTGCTAGTAAGTCTTCAGATCTTGTTCTATGTTTCTTGCTCGATTTTGATCTAGGGTTGCGAATGAACAGTGTGATTTTCCTCTTTCTGTAGCCTGGATGACGAGATATGGGATGTTAGATTCCATTTCGAAGGCAGAGACAATTTAGAGCGTAGAATCGGCAGGTCTGATATAACCTATCTGAATTTCTTAGCTCTAATCGAGACAGAGGGATACGGAATTACTGACAGCATGTACTACGTGAGAGAGAAGGACAAAGGGGTTAGTGGGATGGAACTGTTAGATGGAATGGCAAAGGTGGAGAAGATGGTGGAGCAGTACGAGGAGATGAAGTGTGTAAGTGTCACTGTAATTGCAGCAAGTAGCAGTCTTCCTTCTTCCTTCAGACTTGAACACTCCAACTGTTGAAGAACAATTGCCAATTGCAGAGATTGGTGTGCCAATTATATATGCAGTGGATGAAGATGGTGTAATCATTCCTAGCCAGGAATGTGTTAACCTATCTGAAGATTTAGAGATGCTTTATTTGGAGACACAACAGAGCTGCAACATCCATTTAGAGCAGAGCATAGTACCTGTTCAGGAGCCAGAGCTAGAATATTTGTTCACTCACCAAAGCTGCAGCAAAGGAAAAGAACCAATGCAAGGATATTGACAGTGACACAGATGCTACTGAGCTCTCTGATTCAGATGAAGATTTGGGACTGAAGTTATGTGATATAAAGAAGAAGAAGAAGAAGAAGAAGAAGAAGAAGCCAGATGAGCTGTTTGTAGATTCAGATGACTGTACATCTGATGACAGTGATGACAGTGAGCAGGAAGAAGCACCTACCAAGAAGAGTAAGCATGAAGGACCCAGCACAAGATCTCATTGCAGTCAGCAGAGCACAACTCCAGCAGATTATGTGCCTTCTGATGATGAAGGCAAACAGTGGGAGCTGCATGAAGATGATGATGATGGTGCAGAGCAGATGTCTTGGGCTCTGCCAAGAGGAAAGAAAAGCAGGGCCAAAAAGAAAGAACCAAGGGTGTGGTATGATGAATCTAGACTGCATCCAGAGGAAGGTTTGTGCTTCCAGATGTGTTTTGTTGATGTATATCAGTTTAGAAGGGCAGTGCAGACACTGCACATTGCACAACTAAGAAATTTCAAGTACTGGAGAAATTGCAACGATAGGGTCATTGTTGTTTGCTCTACTGGTAAGAAGACAAAGAAAGAGAAAGAGAAAGATAAAGAGATAAAGATGGAGGATTTGACAGAGGATAGTGAGCAGCTGGAGACAAGGAAGAAATCAGGGTCATTGACAGTCTCTAGTGAGCAGCTTTGCTTCGTGGAGACGACAAACAACAGTAGTTTCATCATCAATGCCGCAGAAATCAGGGTCATCGACAGTCTCTGGTGAGTACTCTACCCCATTGTACTGCAGATCGAAAAAATCTCAAATCACAGAGTGCAAACCCTAAAACTCCCCAACTCGGACAAGAAAGATAGTACTCACCGGCCAAACGTACGACTCATCCAACTCGTTGTCGTTCCAGCTCGGCATTACGCGGCGGCGGCGGCGGCGCGGATCTACGTCGGCGGTGGCGGCGGCGGCGGCGGCGAAGCTCGGCCAAGCACAGCGGGAAACGGTTGAGCGAATTGAAATGAGAGAGAGGGAACGGCGGAGTCAACTGCTCCCTTTAGGGCAGCAGTTGGGCGTTAACGGACGTTAACGGGAGGGTGTCAACATTGCCACGTGTCCCCTGACAGATGGGCCCCCTGTCATAATAAGGCTTAACTGAGCGTCGCGGTCGCTTAACTGACGAGTGGTGGCTTCTTGAAAATAATTAGCGCTGGACCGGTGGCCGCGCGCAATTTCTGAGAATTGCGGTGGTTTTACGAAAACCTAGCCACAATTGTGGTGGTTATTTGTAATTTTCTCGATCCGTTATCCCCTTACCTGATTCTGTTATGTGCAGAAGGGTTATCAAGCGCTTTGTTACATGCGGAGGAGATTGATGGCATCGAAGGGATCAAGGTGTGCAGAAATGCACAATCAGTATCACACCTACTATTTGTTGATGATTCTTTGATTCTCTTAAAAGCAAATTTGAATAATGCAATCTCATTGAAACAAGTGCTAGATACTTATTGTGCTAATTCGGGACAATTGGTAAGTGTGGCTAAATCAAGCATCTTCTTTAGTCCAAATACTAATGTTGATGTGAAGGTTGATATTTGCAATGCTCTCAATATTAATACTGAAGCCCTTTCGGATAAATATTTGGGACTTCCGGCTTTAGTTGGTGTTGATCGTAGTGACTGTTTTTTTGCATTTTGTGGAAAGAGTCATGCAAAGAATTAAAGGATGGATGGAGAAGCTTTTATCTATTGGGGGAAAAGAATACTCCTTAAAGCGATTGCTCAAGCAATTCCAGTCTATGCAATGTCGGTTTTTCTTCTACCCAAGAATGTTTGCAAAAAAATTACGGATGTCATAGCTCAATATTGGTGGGGTGATAATGCTCAAGGAAACAAGATGCATTGGTATGCATGGTGGAAACTTTGCTTCCCAAAATCTGAAGGTGGTATGGGATTCAGGGATTTGCACTCATTTAATCTTGCTATGTTAGCAAAACAGGTTGGAGACTAATTGATAGACCTAATTCTCTTTGTGCCCAAATTTTGCGAGCAAAATATTATCCGGATAGTGACATACTAAAAGCTAGGCCAAAGGCGGGATCCTCCTTTACTTGGCAAAGTCTGGTAGCTGGGATTCAGACTTTTAAAAGAGGATATATCTGGCGTGTTGGTAATGGTGAAGCAATTGAAATCTGGAAGGATCCATGGATACCCTCTAGCCCTGATCGCCGGATTTTGACGCCTCGTGGTAACTGTCTGCTAAGGAAGGTCTCGGACTTAATTGACCCAACAACTGGTGTGTGGGATTCAGATTTAGTGACCTCTATCTTCCATCCGGTTGATGCCCAGAGAGTCCTACAAATTCCCCTCAGTCATAATGCTTTTGATGATTTCATCTCATGGCATCACACCAGCTCTGGTATCTTTTCGGTGCGCTCAGCATACCATGTTGAGTGGAAACATCAGTTCAATGGGGTTACATGTCGATCACTTATTTCGGGCACTTCGATTAATAACCCAGCTTGGAAAATCTTATGGAAGCTAAATACCCCTGCAAAAGTAAAGATCTTCTGTTGGAGAGTTCTTCATGGGGTCCTACCTTTGAAGGATATTTTGCTTAAAAGACATATTGGGACAGACAACATTTGTTCAATTTGCAACAATGATCCGGAGGACATGAGACACATGATATTTACATGTCCTAGAGCTGCTGGTATCTGGAAGGGGTTAGGCTTAGAAGGTAGGGTGCAGCAACATACGATGACAGATAAGAACGGTTCACAAATTATGGAGGCGCTGCTCAAATCTCCAAAAGATACACTCCCTGGCTATGATATCATCTGTACAAATGAGGTGACTGTCGTGGCCGCATGGTACATCTGGTGGCTACGACAGAGACAAACCCATGGCAAAAAGCTACCGACGGAAACACAGTGCATAACTTCTATCAAGGCAATCACAGCGAACGCCTCTAACGGTAAGTCGGATACGCCTGGGAAGATTTCGTGGGATAGACCTTTATCAAATGTTGTGAAACTTAACGTCGACGCAACTTTTGATCCTGTGAGCAAATCTGGTGCAAGTGGAGCGATTTTAAGAGATAAATTGGGTGGTTTTATCGCTGGATGTTCGGTGTTTATATCACATGTACCATCCACAACAGCGACAAAAGCAATGGCAATGCAACATGGTCTGAAGATGGCAAGGGATCTCGGTTACTCTGACTTAGAGGCTGAATCAGATGTTCTTGAGGTGATCAACCTTTGTTCTGGTATGGATCGTATTTGGAGTGATGCTACTGCGATCTATGCGGACATCTTGGTGCATGCAGGTGAAATTGGAAGGGTCAAGTTTTTACATTGCCGAAGAGAAGCAAATAAGGTGGCCCATGAGGTAGCTAGAAACTGTTTTAATTTATCCCTCTCTTGTAATTGGGTTGATGAACCCCCTAGTTTTATCCTCCAAACCCTTCTTGATGATGTAACTATGATTTGATTTAAAAGACGCAAGTTTCAGACGCGCTCTTTTCCTTACCAGGTACCTAAGGGGACTGAAAGGTATTTAATGAGGTGGCTTGCATACCTAATATATATGGTGGTTTAAATTTCAAAAAAAAAAACTTGGTGTGAGGGAGCGGCCTCTCTACAGATTAGTGAACCGTGAGGAGTCAACTAACAAGCGCACACTGAGTTTGATCGTAAACTGGGACTCTCTACTGAACCTCAGTAGCGATGAAACGATCTTGCATTGGCGGACCTGACGGCAAGCATTCAGTCTGCATCCCCCATTTCTTTACAAAATGCTGAGGTGCTGTCAGAACTCCACCAGGTAGGCAAGAATTCCGCAACAGACTGGATGGAATTGGGCGGGGAGAGAAGGATTTGAGTCAAAGCAGACAACAGACTGGGACAGAAATCTAAGAGCAATCCAAGCAGGTTATGGTTCGCCGCCGACAGAACAGAAAAAGCAGGGGCGGGTCTAGACGGTGCACCGCGCACCCACAAAATATGTGTAGCTAGGTGGGATTTACGATCACCGGATGGCAAGAAGCTCATACCTCCGAAACAAATCTCCGGAACTGCGGACGAGGTTGAGGTTGAGACGGCCCGGCCGCGATGTCGCGACGACGCAGCGCCGGAACGGCGTTGGCGTTGGCGCGCGCGAGGGGCGGAAGGTTTGGAGTAGGGGTGACTGCGTGTGGTGAGGCGTCGACGGCGACGTCTGAGCTACGGCACGGCGGCATACCGGTGGTAGCTAGAGTGTAGATCGATGGTGATTTCTTTTTTAGCGTGGATATAGTAGAGATTTGACTCAAAAGATAATAATCTAGCTTGCTTACTTGAAAACTAAAATGACTATTTTTTTCTTTGAAAGAACTTTTGTGTCAGTGATAAGTGAGTAGAGATTTCTGACTCCAGGTTTCAGTGATCTCTTTATTAAAGAATTCACAAAAATATTTCTAAGTTTCAAAAAATATTAAAAACATCCTGCCTTTTTTTTGTATGTATCCATAAACGTGTAAAATCTTGATTTAAAATAAACTGAGCTACACACAAAAAAGACAATTGTGTGATCTAAATGTATAGGCTATTAAATCTCCAAAATATATAAGATTTGTCATTTTTGTGTAGCTTGAATATAAACTAGTATTTCAAATTGAGATTTTTGCACATTAATGGGCTTAGGGCTGGACTCGCGAGCAGCTCGGCTCGTTTATGATCAGATCGTTAAGCTCGTGATCGTTTAAACTCGGCTTGTTAAGATCGTTAAGGATAACGAGCTTAAAAAAATGCTTGGCTCTGTTCGTTAACACTCGCGAGCGCTCACGAGCAGCTCGTTAAGATTGTTAAGCGAGGAAAGAGAATAGACAGAGGGCGGCGGGCGGCGACGCACGCCCTTATGCAGCTATGTTTGTGTGTGTTTTTAGGGCTAGACATGTAGTTAGGTTAGGGTAAAGACTAGTCATTAATATACACTGAGTTGTTTGGGCTTTTTGAGCTTTTCTGCTATTATTTTTGTGGGTTTCTAATTATTATTTAGATGAGCTTTTACTTAGCGAGCTTAACGAGCTACTCACGAGGCTCATTAATCTGCTCGTTTAGCTCGTTAAGGATAACGAGTTGAAAACATTTTTAGCTCTGTTCGTTACTATAACGAGCCGAGCTAAACGAGTCGAGCTGACGAGCGCTCGTTTAGCTCGCCGAGCTTCGAACTTTATGTCCAGCCCTAAATGGGCTACATCATTAACAACATGTAGTATTTCTAAATAAAATAAAATCTTATAAATATTATTTGAATTTTAAAAATAGAGGGAGCACTGAGCGAGCCAAAATCTTTTTTTCTAATAATAAGTGAGGTTCACTCTTTCAACTTTTAAGTGAGGTTGAAATAGCGGGAGGATCTCCAACGAATCCTGAGCTTCCAATCAAAAGATCTACTTGAATCCAAAACCAATGCAAACAATTGATCATAATTCATACATCACTCTGAGACTAGTGAAAACTGCTTACGAGCAAATGAAGCAAGTAATTGATAGCCAACTCATGCAGTCAAACACACTTAATCAGTTTGAATCTAATGATAGAACCAAAAATTCCATCACAAGTCAAACTGGAGTGCACACAATACTATTTTGAACTTGTGGAGCTATCCTACATCGTAGCTAATGATGTCAATACCGCAGTTTATCGAATGATTGGACCAAGTACAAATGAAAGCAACAGCGCAACAACAGGGAAAATGATGCCAACAGACAGATGACAGAAAATCATGTAGTAATATCTATAAAGAATAATCTGTTCTAATGGTGTCTGGTACAGTTTCTGATTATACACACTAAAATATGCATCTTCAACATGATTATAATCATAGACACATACTAACACACAGCCACCTACAGAAAACTATGTGCAGATACATACTACAAGTTAACCAAGTCACTGGCTTCACAGAAAGAATTTCTACATCGTGTACAAGAAAACGTCACACGAAGGACTTTGCACCAGGCTAAGAGAGTTGGTCGCTTGATTGCGCCCCCGTGGCGACTTTGACGAACACATCTTCCATAGTAGTGTCCGCAAGGCCCCATGCTTGCACCTCCACTCGCATCTTGAAATTCTCCATGGCCATGAACACATCTGCAATCCTGACTTCTTGCTTCGACAGCTCATATTTCTGTGTTCCTGACAGATGGTAAACCTTCCTTGCATTCGGTGAGAGCTTGAGCATCAAATTCTCGACCTCGCTTTCGGACTCCGAGGATGTCGTAACCGTCAGTACGTAATAGCCTCCGTATCTAGCTCTGAGCTGCGATATGGATTTCCGAGTACCCAGTATGAAAAAAAAAGTTCTCAACTGATCTTAAATTATGGAGGAGAGGCTGCAGTACGATCATATACCTCTTGAGGGCTTCCTATGCACTGGAGCCTTCCATCTACCATGATACACAACCGATCGCAGAGAGCTTCGGCTTCTTCCATGGAATGGGCTGCGGAGATGCCAAAGAGAATCAGTGCTTTAATGCTACCATGGAAGAGGAAACCATGGTCAAACACAACTGAGCAAATGGTTATAGGTTAAATGTGGTTACTCGTAAGAATGATGGCTCTATCTTGCTTCGCTTGCTTCACTGCACTCCAGAGACTCTTCCTCGAAGCTGGATCCAGTCCAGTACTGGGCTCATCCATGTACACAACCTGAGGTGCATTTATTGAAGTGTAAGCATGGATTAACCGGTGACTGAACAACAAAAAAAGATGATGTTGAAAGATATACTTTAGCATCTCCAATCAGTGAGATTGCGACACTAAGACGCCTCTTCATGCCACCACTGTACTTCCCGACTTGCTTATCAGCAGCACCACCCAGAAGTAAATTTACACTCCTTAAAGATTCTTCAACGGCCTAGAAATCATTGTCATTCCAGTAAGTTTTCTATTTATTTTTTATGCAACTCCATAGAACAAAAAAGGTTTATTTTACCTATTTTACTAGATGAACACAAGCATAGTAGAGAAATTTAAGAATTACAAGCAATAACAACATATATAGGTTTTAGATGTAGATCATTTACTGGATTCACCTTAGATATTATGGTAGTGCGCTATGAAGTTAGTGAACCGATATAACTTACAAGGTCCAAAGCAGAGCCGTTGAGGTTCTTTAGCCGACCATAAAACTGGAGATGTTCTCTGCCAGTCAGCATCTCCCAAAGCATACTGCATCCCAAAACAGAGACAACATAATGTGAAAACTAAAAGGTATTTCCATGAGCTTGACCAATTGCATAATATTTGTAACAAGAGGAGCATATCGTACTCATCCTGTGGGCAAACCCCCATGCTGTTGTATATGTTTTCCATGTGAGTATGTATGCTGAAATCCTGTACAAATGCATCCCCTGATGTTGGCTTTGCAAACCCAATCATCTGTCGGGCATCAGCAAGAAGGACGATCACAATAGGATTGAAACATTATAATTAACCAATGGTACTACTCAACTCCGAACTTTTAGGAGTTCATTTAGTGATAGTAATTTGGTCGAGATGAAAGCTGGTAAAATAGACGCACAATAAACATGAATAAGACAGATTACAAAGAAAAGGTCAGCATGGACAGGATCATAAATTATAATTAATGTGTTAAGAAAAAAATGAAGACACTTTCTTCGACTAATACAATGATGACACACACTTCGGTGTGTGTTCGACCAAAAAAAAGAAAAATGACGATTGAACAGGAAGTGAGTCTTCCTCATATGCATTGTAACAGAGATTGGATATAGCATGTCAATTAAGGGGGTCTGATGACAAACCATGCTAATAAAAGAGCTCTTGCCAGCCCCATTAGGACCAAGAATACCCAAGCACTCTCCGTATGGCAAAGCAAGTGATAGACCTCGAACAGCAAACTTATCAGGGTTGCCATCCTTTCCATAATATACTTTCTTGAGATCATCACATACAACAGCATAGCCACTATTCTGTTGTTGTAGTATCTGAGCAACAGTCTCCCTCTGTGATTCCACCAAACCAAGTAATATGTCAAGAATATAAAGTAGCTTGTGACATCTGATATACATGTTCAGTGATACTTAAAAGTTAATATGATTCCAAAGAAACGAACTACATACATTAGAATGTGTGAGGGGATACTGCAGTTATGTGGCAAGAGTTGAAAGATACTCCTATGTGTCAAAATGTGGCTTTTGATCAGCTCTGAAAGCTAATCAAATTAGATGCCCCCTTCAAGAATTTATGGTTGATACAAGTACCTTTAAAATCGAGGTTTTTGTGTGGTTACTGTTTAGGACAAGAAATTTGACTAGAGATAACCTGGTTAAAAGAGGATGGCCAGGTACTGAGAATTGTTTATAGGGTAGTGAGAAATAGTCAGTTGATCATTTGTTTCCTCTCTTAATAGCACGGCTGTAAGCTGTTTGTTGGTGTGGCTTTGAGCTGTTCTTTTGTCAAGAAAACACAAAAGAGCTTCACATTTTCATTTAATTTGAGCTGTTGTTGGTGTGGTTTTGTTTCCTCTGATATGTTTTCAGAGTACTGTTTATCAGTTTCGTGAAGATGAAACTGGGGACGGTGCCCCTATATTCGAATAAAAAAGGAAATTATTATAGTTCAGTACAACAATAATGGAACCCTATTTGAAACTACAGATAGAACAAGAGGGAGGTGGAAAACTGAACTGTGGGCAGGAGCAATCAATATCGATATAAATAACTTACTTCTTTGATAATGTCTAGCTTCTCCATTTCTACATGAACATCGTTATCGGGCCTATCGCCTACTCCGTTAACAGCTATCTTTCTCAAAGTGGGGTTCTTCCTTAGGAGTCTTTTGATTATAGAAAGGGGACTTGATTTGTGTCCAATTGCAGCAGCGTGGTCAAAATAATATGCAACAGGAAGCAAAATCAACCACTCGACAATAATAATGATCAGCACATTCTTCATTCCATTTGTATGGTCACTTAGATCGCTCCATTGCATGCCAGGATTTCCCGTTTCTGAAGCTCTAGTAGCATATTGGCCAAGCTCGTATAATCCACGATATAAAGAAAATGCAGGTATTATCTCCAGAACTGTAATCCAGTGTGCTGCAGTAACACAAGAGGAAAGTATTACGCAATGTTTCAGCCTGATTTACAAATGATTGTGAAACTGGAATGGGCAAAACAATGTATCCCAAAATGGAGGGTATATTTTCGTTATAAAAATGGTATTTACTTGCTATGGCATCGATAAACTATAACAAATTCTATTAAAAGGTTGGTGTCAACTTTCAATAAACCTTAAAAAAAATTAAGTAATCGCTGAACTTACTTGGAAATTTTCCACCTTCAATAAAATTGCGAATAAGGGATCCTGCCATTAACCCTGATCCAAATATGTACAAGTATGCAATTGCTGGTATAAAGAAGACAGGAAGCAGAAACATCACATATCTTGCAGCACTGAACAAAGGTTAATACAAGTGAAAATAAAATGGAAACAGTTTTTATACCTTGAGCAGTATTAACTTTTGAAAAAAACGCTGCAGCTAGGAAGGATAATACAATCTGCAGGTTAATGAAACTGAAGAAGAAAACAAACTGGATGCTGTAGTCGTTCACCTTGAAAAAACTTAGACCTTCAAAGTTAAAATGGATCAGATAAATAGCTTCATAAGTACTATTTTGTTCAGACAGCCATAGATGGATAGCTTGTTACCTATAAGGGATCCAAAAATGACAAACAACAAAAGATACACTGTCGACAAAGTAAGGAAGTACGCATAGTAGATAATCCAGTAAGGGGCGTTCCCAAGCCCATGCATTTTCATCATTGTCCGAAGCTTCTGTTGCTTCTCATACACAAGGTAAGTCAGCATAACCTGCATTACAACTAAGACGTTCAAACATTGCAGTCACGCAACGAGTTACTCTGTGTAACTTTTATGGTATGCTAGATTTCCTCTTACATTCAACCAAATATGTAGTAATAACAAAATAAATTATTGTCAACTCTGGACCATTTACCGGGAAAAGCAATGCTACAACCCATTCAAAAAAGAGAGGGCCAACAAGAGAAGAAAAATCAATCGTCAGACGAGTCGCTTGCTTAGGCATTTCCTTTGTGAACTTGAGCAACATTTTTATGCCTGAACCTTGGCCTTGTAGAAATTGGAGATAGGCATTTGATACCTACACATATGTCAAGAAATAGGTTATATGGGGGAGAATGAGTTTTGTAACTCAGTGGATTGACAGGTAATAGTACTGAATCAGTATTATTATTTAATGAAGTACATGGAAGTGATGGAACTCACCGCATTCAGTGAACGTGAAACACGCTGAAGTCCAAATGGCATTGGAATATAAGAAATATTCTGATAAGTCGAGTTATAAAACGCAAGCACGCTGAAATGCTTCTCATTTGAATCTTGGAAATCATAGGCTATATGAAAAGAATTAGTTACTTTACTTGTGTGTTAATGCTCACGTGTAATGAAACAACAGCATTATAGGCATAGGGAAGGAAAGGTGGCATACCCATTGCAATTTCACTTATCCCTTGCCCTACTTTCCCTTTCCGGTAACCCTTAAATGTTTCCTCATTGATTGTTATTGAACTATTCCGCCACAAGGGCAGACCTTGAACACATTTTATCTCTGCTAAATGAAATTTAGAAGTTCAGTTATGAAATCCTTTTCAACCAAACACTTCAGGAGAGGCACATAAATGGTAATACAAAGAGATCACTGAGGCAAATCATAGAGGTTGATGGTTCTTAATAACTAGGCAAGTAGAAAAATACTAAAATTATTTTGCATTACACTCAGAAACGGAAGCACCAATACACTATACAAACTTTACCTTTCTGAACATTAATACCACCAATGATTGTGCGGACCGTAACTGAATTCCTGGACTTGCATTGAGACTGAAGTACGTAAATTGGTGCACCCGAGATAATAGCAGGTTCAATGAAGCCGGTAGAAGTACCTGGTACATCTGTCCCCTGAAATTACATGATAAGAAAGCAAGTTTCAACTGACAGGTTTCCTTACAGAAACATACACTGGAACTAGTAGTCTGGTTATTTTAACTTACAAGGAGTAGATTAGACACGCTTGCAAAGTCAGAAAGATTTGTAAGTGGCGAGTCTGTGAACATGTTCTGCATGACACCTGTCAAACAAACAAGCAAAACTGCGGTAGGAAAAATATGGTATATTCAAAGAGTATGCTATCACCCTTAATTCCGTTGTTACGGTAAAAATTCAAGTACAAAAGGCAAAATTTGCTCTTGGCCCAATAGGCTAACTATTTTTTGGGGATTAAAATATTAAAATGATACAGATTACTTACTAGCAGATAGACTTTCATTTGCTCCCGTGAAGGGTATACTGTCCGGGCAGGATTGTGATTTTCTGCATGATGCATCCGGAAGGCCTGTGAACAAATTAGAGTTATCCTGTATTGCACGATACTCGGGAAGGGGTACTTGCAGGAGAGTAGGCCATTCTGGAGGATTTGGTATAGGGCAACTGCCAGCCTGATCCAGTGTAGAGTACTGAATTCCACACACATTTTGGCAAGGAACTGAGCCATTCACATTAATACACTTGCAACCACACTTGTATTTTGGTTTATCCAACAAATTATTGATGACTCGCTGAAGGACACTGAGTAGTAAACAGAGGTATATCGGAACTACTATTAGGCGAATGGTTGCCTTCCTGTTACGTTTCTGCAAGGTGATGAAACATGGTTGACCTCCTCTTAGCACAAGCCCAACAATAAGCATATAACTACAGAAACTAATGCAAATTGTTGAATATAAAGGTCCATATTTGTGACGGAGAAACCTAGAAATATTAATATAATTTTGACAAGAATAGGCTACCAGATGGATAATAAAAGTTTCAGCGCTAAACATAGCAGAACACACAGCACAGATGATTGGTTCTGTTTGGATACTGAGTTTTTTTTACATTCTTTCAAGAATACGCTTCTTTTCAAAGTACCGTTGTATCAATTGTACATAGGTCTTTATAACTTTGGACATGATTGAAACTAGGGTATTTTAAAATATGCTATACTTGGTACCACGATGTTTTTAGCCATTAGAAAGTTAGTCTGAAACTACATTTTTTTCAAAACGACCAACACTTCTTGATATGCACGTCCTGCGTCATGCTAGCCCAAGTCTGAGTTTGTTTGTTGATATGTACTACCTATGTCCCCAAATATACGATTTTGGTGGGCTAAAACAGCAAACCATTACGTCTTATATTTGGGGACAGAGGTAGTAACACATACCTAGATCTTCCTTAATGTATCATTCAATAAAGTTGAGCAAATGGTAGCCTTAATAATAGGTTGTTTGAGATAATAAAAATCTTGTCAGTATTCAGTGTCTCTTAATGAATCGAAGCAATGCTTACTGCCTCCTTCAACAACAAAAAAAGATAATAAAAAAGCTCCTTTTGAATAAACTAAAATATATGGATGAATTATTGTTCTTTATAAGGGTTGGTTAGTTGGACAAATAATAATTTTTAAACAAAACACTTCCTGTAATTAACCAACGCACTGTGTTTTCTAGCAATACGAGTATGAAATAACTATGCTGTTCAGAAATTGTTTTATTGTTATGGAAAGAAACCGTGTCACCTAATGTGTGGTATTGACAAGGAATTGGTTTCTGATATTACAGTCTTTTTAAAATCTCTTAGCATTAAAATAGCAAATTGTATTGTTTCCCATTTAACATCTATAAGTACACACTGATATCAACCTGATGGCTAACAGGACAATTGACCACAATCATGCCAAAGACTATGGTGAATAAATGGACCAAATTTGGCCACGGTAGCAGTGGATCGTGGCAAAATCACCAGAAAGATGACATTTGTAAATATCGGAGCAGCAGAAGGTAGCAAATAAGACTGAATTTCTGCATCGATCTTGCAGCTGCCCTTGCTTTATATCCTAACCTACGGCATCAGATCATGAGACACCCACCGATCCAGCTATTAGTATACAAAGAATAAAAGGAACAAGGAGAACCCATCCCAGTATTTCTCACTGAGAACCCAAAAAAATGAGAAATGGACAGAAAAAAATAACTGAACAAGGAAAAACGGGCGGGCGTGGATCAGACCTGGAAGATGAGATTTTTGCGCAGGAGGGCATTGGTCTGCGAGGCGAAGCTCGGTGGCCTCGATGCGCCGCCACCACCACCAGTAGCAGCCGCCGTGCCCGTCGCCGAGGGCTCCATTACAACTTGCGCGGCAGCAGTTCTTGGGTTCTATCTCTGTATCTCTCTCTCCCCCTTCCCGTTGAGGCGTTGACCCAATTTGGATGTGAAAGAATAGGGGGCATGAGTCCTCGTTAGCCGTTAAGTGAAGAGGGGAATTTATATGGGAACTGCACAAGTGATGCTTCCCGCCACAAAAGACTATTTTATCTTGGTGGTTTTCAACCAACTCTTCTTCTTGGCAAGTGCATCTTTGGACGTGAGGTTGGAAGTAGTAGTACTCTTCAGCGTGCGGTGATCTTTTAATTGTTTGCTATGTAAATAAAGAAGACCCATAGATAAAGAGATAAGACCCATAGATATGAATTTGTGTCCAGAGATAAGACCCATAGATATGAAAATAAAGAGCCATAGATATGTATTTGTCTACAGAGATAAGACCCATAGATATGAAAATAAAGACCCATAATCCGCACCCCTTATCTAAAAAAATGTAAATAAAGAGATAAGACCCATATATATGAATTTGTTTATAGAAATATAAAAGACATCACAACTGTCGAAAGGCTAAATTAGTTGATGTGTGACATGAACAATTGGATCATGAAAAGTAAATGACATGAATATGTTTCATGTAAGAAAATATTAGTTTTAATAAATATTAGCGAGATGACATGGACGTTTGGTTGGCTAAGAGAATGAATAATGTAAATAAATTGCATGTTGAGATAAAAAATAATTATTATATGAATACATGTTAGTAGGATTTTGCTTAGATTAAGAAAATCCTCTCTATCCATCATTCCATCTAACAGCTATGCATGTCATAAAATTTTAAAAATAGCGAGCATACTTATATGGTATGCTCTTCATCTGTATTTTGTTTCTTAAACGGAGGAAACTAAGTGCTTCTCAAGCCACATGTACCCTAGCAGTTTTCCGGGCTAAAATAGACCGTCTAAGAGTCCACCAATGCTATTTCTTGTTATGGGGCGTCGGTTCATTTGGTTCGATAGACGGATAACAAATATCCGAGCATGTCTGTCGGCCCCATGTAACTACCCAACACCACTAACCAATCTCACTATTCTTAAGTACAGTAGTACTCCCTCCGTTTCAAATTAGATGACTTCCATTTGTCAAAAAGAACATGTATCTTGACTTGTATTTAGATAGCATCCCAAAACCAGCCGAATTGGGTTAAGGACGAATGGCCTTTTTACAATAACTAAATACATCGAAAAATGGTAAACTCGTAGAGCCAAATTGAATTGGGTTAGGGGTGAATAGTCCAGTAGGACTGATGGTAGAGCTCATAGGGAGGGTACGAGCGTGCATGTTGCCGTTGTCCGGCTCCATCCCCGCCCACCATCACACCACCAACGGCGGTGACATCTCCTCCTGCTGTTGGGCCTCTTGGAGCACGCGGCCAAAGCGTACTAGGGTGCATGGTGCCACCAACACTCCTTGACGGGACTGTGCAGCATCGTTATCACCATGCTCCCGAGAATTAATGCTGAATGGGATACGAAGCAGGGGGTGATATACGGCGAGGAGCAGGCAGAGCACTGTGTCATCGGCTGGAGGACAAGCCAACCTCCTGGTTGTGCTTGCCCTTATCCGTCAACCGTTGACATTGCTCCGGTTAGGGTTTATGTTGGCGGTGAGGCATCACGGTGGGGATGCATGTCCCTATCCACACATGTGATGGTTTGCGTGATTGAATTTGGCTTTGGTACTTGCATATTTTTCAAGGGATTTTTGCATTGAGATTCTGTATCGGAGGCTTTCACTCGAACTCCCAACGTCTCTATACACTCGTTTTGTTGATTTTTCAGCTAAGCTGATCCAGCACATGGACATAGCCAATTGCCAAGAAACACCTGCTGGGAAGAACCAAAAATCAATGTGGGATTCCGAGCTCGATTGACCGGAAAGGCGCTAATCAAACATAGTGGGATAAAAACGGAGAGATATACTACTGTGCTTGGCAATCTGCGAGCGTTGAGCAGTTGATCTTGAAACACGTCAGATTTATTTAATTTGCAACTAGGCTTCAATAGATGACCAGTCGTTGCCTTGGCCACAAGACACAAACTTCCCAGGTCATCTGAACCAGATGAGACCTGCAGGGCATGGATTATGCGTCAAGTCCAAAGATGCTGATCCATGATTCCGCGTTTGAATAGGCAAATATTATCGGTTTGACTTGGGGACACTCGGATGACGTTCCACTAATCCTCAGTGATTCTGTATGTATTGCAAGTTTAGATAAAGTTGTGACATCTTTTATGAACGAAGGGAATATGTATTATTACTTTTTTCCCATCCAAAATCTAGCTTTTTAAACAAGATGTTAGTTTTCCTGACGGTACTTTTGTCCATCGGCTTCTGTCCAAATTCGTTCGCTTGTACATTCAAATTCAAATATATATTTCATAATAAATCTAGGATTATAACTAGTTTGATATTTTGGGTCTTACTAATTCATTCCATATAGATGACTAAATGATTAAAGTTTGAATTACTCCCTTGGTTCCTAGACCAAAGGTGCACACACCTTTAGAGATTTAAGTTTAACCATGAATCTGACCAATAAAAGTGTCAAAATGGTCATTGAATTTGTAGTCGAAATAATTTTCTAATGGCATTTTTTTGAAGTGTGTGACTTATATATTATTGGCGTCACCTTACAGTCAAACTTAAATCTCAAAAAAAAAAGTGTGCACAAGGAACGGAAGAAGTGTTTGACAAGTCAACATGAACATGATAAAGTGACTCATGTTTTCGTGGATGGAGGCAATATTCATATTTTGCATAAACATGACCTCGGGTTAATTTTGGCTTTTCCTATCTGTTGTCCCCTAGTTGTCTTTTTCAGTAGTTTCGATTTTCGCTTGCATGTGAACCATCTATTTCGATATTCTGACATTTGGAGTGAGTTGGTTAAATGGACGATTAATAATTTGTGTCCTCGTGGGGACGTGATATTAAGAAATCATTAAAGTTGAACACTCCAAGCAATGAAGACTACTGAAAAGACAGCATACATAATACATACAACATCTTATATTTTGGAACGTAAGGAGTAATTGTTTAGCCTAGATCATGTAGGCGCGCGTTGTTGCGCCCGTCAATTATAAATATATATTTAAACGAAATTAGAATTTTGTACAATAATTTGAAAAAAAAGACTGGATTTGAACGTGTGACTTATGTGATCATGTAGGCGCGCCTTGCGGTGCCGTCTATTAGGACTGTAGAAGGTCATGACTTGATAAAGATATATTTAAAATATATCCTCAGGGAATTGAATTGCCACATTGAAATCTTGGTCATTATCTGAACAAATGTATTCTTTAGCTATACAACACGGTCTTAACACAAAATACAAAGATATATGCTCATATGTTACATCTGTACATGAATGTTTTGGGCACATTATAGCAAATAAACTAAATATATGGCAATGGGTACATAAGCCATGAATAACAGAAGTTGGACAGGTTCTTTGTTTCCGAATCGGAGCTGCCATAATTTGCCAAAAAAAAGAGAGTTGTGATGACAAACAATCACTATAAGTTGATGAAGTGAAGCTCTACCTTTGAAGTGCTTCAGTTCGGCAGTGCTAAATACAGAGGAAAGTGATTCTTTGTGTTCTTCATGGAGCTCACAATGGGTGAGAAATGTGGTGGTCAGTGTTTTTATCAGGTTCGTCAATCATGATGTATACCAGATCTGAGACAATGCCTTGTACTGACTGGGATAACATCAAAATAGAAGTATTAGATTGTACAACTTCGAGTTTCACCTAAAAAAATCACAAGTACATGACAAAAATGTATGCAAATGTTTAGAAATACAAGATCAAGTATAACTTTTAGTTGTACCTTAAGTGGTATTGACTTGTCATAACGTCCTTCTGTGGGATTTGCTACTGCTAATACTAAAGTTCCCGCAGTCAAAGTTGCTTGTATTCCAGTACATATGAAATTGGCACTCATAACACTGAGAAAACATGTTTGGGCAACAATAGGTAAAATTTAATATGCCTACCTGATCCTCAATATCCATTTTATCAGATTCGTCGATGCAACAAATACCGTTATCAACAAGCATTAGTGCACCTGCCTGCTAGAAATGGATTATTGGCAACAACCAAGGAAAGACATCAGCAAGATTAATACCTAGCCAACAGATTCACCACCTTTGTCGTCCTAAAAACAGTGAGTCGAACAAAAAATTATCATATTGTAAGTGTACTTACTACTCCATGTTCTGCATGCGTGTCTTCAGTTCAGTATTCATGATGGATCGTGCAAAAGTCTCTCCATGTTTATCAAGATGCTGAGGAGACCAAAACTGGCTATGTGTTGTGAACTTGTGATGTAGGCTCATAAATGCAAAATAAACATACTTGCAGTAAATAGAAAGCAAAAGAAATCTAATTGCATCCAATCAGCCTTGTATTGGTTAATTCCGTCTACATCATATAAACTAAACAAGAATTAATATTTTAGTGTAGTATTTTCGTTATTTGCAGGGACACGCCTAGGGTAGGGGAATGGGAGCTCATATTAGTTAGTGTATAACGTTCATACCACCTGGAGCTGGTACGATGTATGTGGTACCCACCTTATATTTCCAAATGGCAATATCAGCCCAACAACTAATATAGATGTGGTTTAAAAGTTCATACATATATACAATTTAAGAGGTCATATGATAGAGAAATCATGAACATTTTCATTGCCATGCTAATTAACGATCGTCTCATGGTAACTAAATGACACAATATATAACAATCTTCTTAAGCATACTACTATGTCATGTTATACGGGCAAGCATAGTTTCTACATTCATATATCCAATACAAAAATATATTCTTTATAAAAACAGCGTATACATCAACTAATAAGAACACTAAAAGTATGATTAGATATGAGGGATAATAACCAACCGTTGACATGATCGCAAACCTACAACTGTACTGTGTATTTCTCAGAATTGGTAAATGCATGATTCTTTGAAAGAAATAAGTATACATAATAGAACTATCTTTGTGTGTTCAAAGAGAAAATTCAGATGACATGAATAATTACCTGCATGTGCTGCAACAGTTGGTTCAGTCTGGCTCCCTGCACCTCCATGATTCACCCATGCCGCACTGCCTCCCAGTCCAACATCACCAAAAAAGGTAATACGGAACTGAAGTTGCGAACTTTAAGATAATTGCCAACTCTGTCAACATCACTTGTTAAAGCAGAGACACCGGTTCCTGGTTGCCATACGATGATTTCACCTTATCCTGAATTAATGTCAACAAGTTATAAAACAACTGGAGATAAATAAAGCAAAAAAAACTGAATCTAATTTAAACAAGATGCAAAGAAGCAATACATATCCTTGTTCTTTTCCTTCTCCTTTGGCCGATTCTTCATTGTTGTCAGGTTCTCTATAAGTTCACAAATACACTAACTTTCAGTAACTTTAACATTTCAAATATTTATCTCACTGAAAGAAACTATACAGAATATAGTACATCATACCTCGTCAATACATCATACCAAAAATAATATGGAAACACAATGCTTCAAAGACAAGGGTACTGCAAGTATGCCAAAGTTAAGGAGGGAGAGTATGTTCGTACAGGAGGGCTTCGATCTTCTCACCAACGCCGCCCTGGCGTCCTCGTCATCCTCGCGCCTCTAGGCGGCGACACCCTTGGGGGTGTCGCAACGCAACAGCCTGGGTACGCGCAGCAGAAGAGCGGGTCAACCCTGCATGGATGTGTAGATCCTTTCCGATGAAGGCACGAGAGTGCAGCACATCCCTGCCGCCGCCCAACTCCTCCAGCTTCTCGTAGATCACCGTTTCCGCCATGTTGTAGTCGAAGGTGATGTGTCCAAAGGAAAGAGGGAAGGAAAGGATCGGGGTGGGTATGAGGGCATATGGTGAGGTCACAGGAGGGCTCACCGTCCGCGATAAAGAGCAACACCTTCATAGTCTTGACGACGACAGACCTTCCCGTTGAACCCGATGCTTGCGGATCCGCCGAGCGCAGCACAGCTTGGAGGTAGAGAGAGAACGGGAGGAGGAGGAAAGGAGATAGAACGGTGGGGGCCTCAAGTGGAACGAGCGGAGGTGTTACTTCCGGTTATACCTAGTTGGGCTTTAGGGTACCGGGGTCCAAATCAACCACAATGCGTGAATTTGATCGCGGGAGCAGCGTCCCCAGGGACAACGTATCCAATGGACAGTAAACATTAGAGATGGAGATCTGACGGCTAGAAATGTTAATGACCTGAGAGAGCTTCTTTTTGTGCCAGTTATAATATCCCTAATTTATAGGGTGCTTTATTTCTCAAAGAAAAAAACTTTATCATTTAGCCCTTCGCGGGCTTGATAAGAAGACCCTGGCCTGTACAATCGATTGGGCCACACCACCAATGCCCGCTCATGCCAATCGGTCCAGCAACAACGCCCCCAGCACAAGCAGAGCCCAAATGGACCCCTTAACTTAACACCTGGCACCAACCTCTCTGCGCCATTTACGCGGTCCAAATTCGAAAGTTTCCGCCGACCACCGGCCGCCCTTTTCCCCGCCCGCCGCTCCCCACGATTCAAACCCCCACACCCCGCTCCGCTCCACCCTCCAACGCCGTCCACCCACTCTCACTGACAGCTCGCCCCACGACACCATCAAACCCCGCGGGACCACCCAGCCAGCCAGAGGCAGTTATTAATACGCGCACTCCCCTTCCAAAACCCCTAGTGCCGTCCTCTCGAGCTTTCCACATTTCGCGTCGTCAGTTTCGACTCGTGTTGGCGGCTGGCCAGCCGGGCTCGGGATCGGGGGAGATCGAGCAGTCCTCTCATCCGCCGCGGATTTTTAAGTGCTTCGAGTTCATGGCGACCCCGGGCGACCAGTCTGGTACGTGCGGGAGTTTTTTCTTTTCTTTTTCCGGTGATTGATTTATGGATGGAGGAAGGGAGCGTGGCGTGGCGTGGCGTGGCGGGGTGCTGATCTCTGTGTGTGTGTTGGCGGGGTTTTCTGCAGGGTCTGCGGCGGCCAAGGGGTCCAAGCTGCGGTACCCGCTGCGGTCCGCGAGCCGGGCGAAGGTGGAGCAGCCACCGGCGGCGGCAGCGGCGACGGTGGAGGCTCCTCTTCCTGGCGTCTCCGCCCCGAGAAGGTACCTTTTTCCAAACTGTACAGTTATATCGTTTAGTTCAGTCTCTCCATTCTTGTTACTGTTCTGTCCGACGCCTTTGGTACTGTAGAAACAATCAGCGGTCTGTCATGTGGGGTATCCGTCATTTAGAGTACAGAAATGTTGTGTTCGGGAGCTGCTAGATGTTCGTCTTGGCAAACAGATAGCCGTTGGATCTGCAGGTTGTCTACCGACCAGACATGCTTTTGAATTAAATCAAATTATAGTATAACACAGGTGAAACGAAATAATGTTCTACTGTAATGTTGGATCGACCTCACATGGATCCTTTATTCTAGTCGTACTACTGCAGTTAGCCCCCGTTTAGTTCTATATATGCCAAGGGTTCAGCTCAGGTTCTGTGAAATTAGGAACAGTAAAGCTTTGTCAGGTCAAACAAAATAATGTACTGTGATATTCAATCAACCTCACATGGATCATTTTTTTCTAGTCGTAGTACTGCAGTTATATTAAGACTAGATAGTTAGCCCCCATTTTATTTCTATATATGCCAAGGATTCAGCTCAGGTTCTGTAAAATTAGGAACGGTAAAGCTTAGTTAGGACAGTACTGAAGGTCATCTTCGCATGCAAATGTTATGTTTTTTTTAGAGGAGAGGCCAAAGGCCCTGTTTTTTAAACTGAAGCACCGCAAAGTACACTG
Organism: Poa annua; assembly: GCA_026929855.1. NCBI lineage: Eukaryota > Viridiplantae > Streptophyta > Magnoliopsida > Poales > Poaceae > Poa > Poa annua. The sequence goes on from CM049430.1 coordinate 91,016,995, forward strand.
GGAACTCCAGTTTTACAAGTTTTAACAACCGCCAAACACACCAGCCCCCACTACTTATTGTTAGGCAAACTAGCACTGGGCCCTCGTAAATGTGCGGGCAAGTATCTTAAAATAGTTAAGTATCTATCTTTTATCTTGTACAAACTCTCCATACCGTATATTTCATTTATTCTTTAAAATTACATGATGTTTTAGATCTGGATATATTGCAAGTTTTTTAACATAATTGTATTTCTAACAAATAACAATTTTATGGCAATATATTATTATTTAACCACGAAACATCTACAACCTTCTTGACCATGATTCCGTCATACTGAATGATGGGACATATAGATTTAGTAATCCTACTCGTAAGGTCGACTAAAAACCCCTATGTTTTTTTATCATGGGGAACAAATATGGCGCACGGTTCCACCTTCTATCAAGATCCCAGCAAAATCAAATTCCCTTCTAATGCCACATTGGAAACTTATTATACATACATCAATATTCTAAAAAATAAGACATAAAATATAATTGAAACATTAATTGCATTCATGTATCTTTGGTCTTCCAACCATACATAACGGGAATACGTACGGTCTCGAGTCTTTGTTCTATACGGAAGAGAGATTGGGTTAGATGAGAATTCAAAGATACCTAAACCAAAATTACAGTAACATATTGACAAAGGTTGCACCTTGAAAGAGACCAACATACACTTAGTGATGAGTAATTTTGGGTGATCAAGATTTGAAAGGGCAATCGAGCAGCAGGAAAATCATTATTAATACATTTATTTGCTAGTGCAACATCTAATCGTTAGTCCATTATCACTATGCTAATCATAAGTAAGGTAGATAACTTCGATTACATTACTATGAACTATGCATGTCACTATGTCCAAGTATATGAATAGTTTTTTCAGACATAATTAAGCAAGTATGGTGACCTTTGTTACACGAAATCAACAATCATAGTTTTAGCCAACCATCGAGCCATCCATAATGATCATGGTAATAGTACCTCTATGCTTCTTGTATTTTTCTTAATCTGCATGACTTTATTCGGTCCATGGTGTCCGCTAAGTTTTTAGATCACATAAACGTCATATTACTACAGTAAATATTATTTGAGTATTGAATTTGGAAAATGTTCGGAAATATAATACAAATTTAACTCTCCAAGTTCAAGCATTAGCAATAATTTTGTTTGGCCATATTAAAAAAAAATTGGGACGCAAATGAATCAGGGAATCACTTTTTGGGCACATAATAAACCCGCATATGATAGGATTAAATATTAGTCAACTCTTGAATTTAGACAATCAACTACCTGCTATTTTCCTGAACGGAAATATACTACTTATTAGGTACTTGTTGGACAAATCCTCAAATAAGATATTCATATAGATATAAATATTATGTTTTCAAAATCAAGAAGTTTTGTGTTCATAGGTGTCACTAATGGCAACACAATGGAGGCAACCTGGGTGTAGTGATTATATATGTTGTCATAATTACTACATAAACAACATTGCAACAGAGATAGACCACAAATACCTGAATTGCCAAACAACTTACGCTCCACATAGAGAAACTGCATGCTGCATACACACACCATGTCATCTTATATTGCTGATCTAGTCTCGGATGCCTAATTAAAGTCTTAAGATGAAATACTTAAGTAAAAAACATAAAGTCTACCCATCACACTTGATAAATAAAAAATGCCATGAAATCAGAAGAAATTGTTGTTATCTATACGTACCGGTACCTAGCACCATCAGCTGGGGTGAGTCCATGTACATATTTTCGCCAGGATATATGAGCAAGCAAAAAGACCTGGCTACGGCCGACCAACCAGAGCGAGCAGTATGTCAGCACTTCTGATGGATTTTCATGTTTGTAAGATTGATGGAAACAAAACAACATTAAGTTAAAGAAATCCACTGCCAGGATAACAAATACATACGCATGATGGAACTGCCGGTCGAAACTGGCCGCCCGGGCGAGCTACACAACACACGCATGACTGAATCGTCGATGGCTGGATTAGGACTCCTAATGCGCGAGACAAATTTGCTATCCTGCAGCCGGGATACATAGTCGAAGGAATTGCCTTCCTTCTACCGGATTTGGTACACGCAGGTAGCTTTGGAACAGATTGGTATAGATATATGAGGAATAATTATTTAGGTTTAGGCAGACGAGAGTTTCCGTAAATAAATTTTACAACAAACATATTAACCCTGACCACGGCCGGGCGCAATGTGACGTGTCAAACGGGACTACATGGTTACGCAAATAATAATCTCTTATTAAATCATAACCACTGATTTTAGATCTAACTGTACATAATAATTAGGATGATGTGGATTAACGTGGTGTCTCTATTTTAGGACCCAGTATTGTACTTTTAGTATATAATAGATTACATGAGAGCGCATATGCAAAGTGGAACTGACGTACATAAAGGAACGAACACCAACTGTTCTGATTTACGGACGCCAAATTAGTTTGTGGTAAATGTTAAGCAATCGCAGGGCCGAGTTATCAACAATTCAGGAAGCTTCTATGGGAAAACAATAGGCCAGCTTTCAAATGTAGATATGTACAGATTTTTGCTTCAGAACTAAGCATATGCATGTTTGGTGCTATGTCAGTGCAAAATTGACTAGCAGCTTACCATGAGACCTGCCGTATCCCCAACTTTGAAATTTGCTGCCAACCAGCTTTGTGCTCTCGAACTCACTTCTAATTGCGTTCCATATATAGGGCCAAACCATCTTTGGATGTCGCCAAGAGCATCTGTGCTCTCGATCTTTCATCAGTGAAGGATAAATCAGCCAAACCTCCACGGAGGCACTCCATTCCAACAAAGCCAGGTGCTAGCCCAAGGCCTACTCCTACTGCAACTGTAACTCCAGTGTCGGTGGTTCGGTCAAGGAGGTCAGACAGCTTGGGGAAGTTTGATACGCCGGCATCAGAAGCATCCATGTCCACAGCAAGGCGCAAGTTCAGTACACTTTCCTCAATCTCCTACTGGATGACACAGATTAGGCTTGCAGAGGCTGCTTCTAAGCACTCTATCGCTCTGGGCTTCTTCAAGCTTGCTCTGGAATCAGAATGCGAGGTGAGCATCAATTGATTGATCATTTGTGATTTGTTCAGTTTCTTTCATTGAATCATCGGTTGTATTTATTGTTGTATGTGTTTTATTCAGCCACTGGATCGAATGAGAGAAGAACTCAAGGCTTATGTAGCCCGGCATGGCCTGACAACAGAATTGGAGAATCCGGTGAAGGACATTCTTCAGGTTTATGATATTTCTGAAGATTTTGAGAAGCTGAAGGTCTCTGCAGACTCCTCACAAGAATCAAAGAAGTCCGACAAGGCTGCTCTTAGTGCTACCACTGTGACTCCCAAGGGTAATCTGAAGCCAAGGTCACTGAACTCTGTTGCAACTCAAAACAAAGACGGCAAGAAGGAGAACATTCAGAAGGAGAAGCCTGATGCGAAGGTCAGAGGTTCCTACAACCGGAATCCAACCAAAAATGCTCCTGGAAAGGAAATGGCTGCCAAAAACACTGTTAAGAAAACCAAGAAACAGACCAAGGAGCAGCAGGAAGATGGCAATGGTGCTAGTGAGGCTCTGCCAGTTGGGTCGGACCAAGAATCTGGTAAGTGCCATCGTGTTCCCCTGAGTCCCTAATATGTATATCACCCCTTTGTCCAATGTACGGCTTGCTAATGGGCTAGGAACATTTGTTTCAGTTGATGTGGTGAAGGAGATCACATATGAAGATAAGGAGAACATGGTAAGAATGTCTACTGCCTCTGTCAGTAATTCAGAACGATACCACCTTACATCTGTACCAGTTCACTGTATTGTAATTGCTAACTGAACCATTTATACTTGTAGGTGGATACTGAGATGGTGATAGATGCCGACAGTGGCATAGCCCAGGAAGTTTAGAACAGAGAACAGACGGACCGACTTCAGATTCAAACCTTCTGTTTGCTGAATATGAAGTATTGATTGTTTGGTACATGTTTTCTTTCCTCCACTGTTGATATGTCCCTAGGTCTTATCTTCTGGTTCTCAAACCATAAAGAGATCATCAGTAGTGTATTGTTTGCTGGTTGGGTCTGCTTGCTTGTATTTGCCGTGTTGTGTCAGCTTTGTATGTGTGTGTCCGGCTTCTGAATACAGCTGAATTCTTTATCTGTGTGATCCTCCTGGGCAGAAAATTCTCCCAGATCTTTGTGTCCTTCTCACCTATCTGCAAGTGTATGGTATAATTCTTCTCGTGCGTCCTTAGGATACCGTGACCAGGGCTTCAAACTCCATGCACGTGTGTGCACGATCTATGTTTCATGAGCGTAGAAAGCTGTACTGTTTGATCATGTGGATTTCCTTGCATTGTTGGATCTATCTCAGTATCCAGAGCACTGAGCGCATGTATGCTTGTCTTAATTGGGTGCAACTTGTAATATTTTGCTTGCACGAGATCTAGATTTCCCATGCTTAAACTGTATCTCTTCACTTGTCCGCTGCATTCATCTAGATTGTTTTGGGTTATTTTGGCTAAAAGACTGATATGATTAACCTGTTGCAACTCTGCATAGGATGCCGAAAAGATGCCCATCAGCTCATGCAAGGCCAAATGTGACCCGGACAGGCCCACCGGTCTGGTAGAGATTAGACTTTTGGAAGGTAGATGATAGAAACACATACCGCATCATTGAAATGGCAATTGACGACGGGCTGCTCTCCCGGCTGCGTGGCCAGGCAAACCGTGTGCGGACCTCCCTCTACGCCGACGATGCTGTCCTGTTTATAAACCCTGTCCGGGCTGAGTTTACGGCGCTCCACTCCATCCTGTGCCGCTTTGGGGACGTCACGGGGCTCCGTGTCAACTTCGCTAAGACTAGCGTCATCCCGATCCGGTGCGGCACCCTTGATCCCGCTGACATTGTGGCCCCGCTCGGTGCCCGGCTTGCTACTCTGCCTTGCAAGTTTCTGGGGCTGCCTCTGAGCCTTCGGAGGCTGCGCAAGGTCGACTTCCAGCCGCTGCTTGACCGGATCGCTAGCCGGTTAGCATGCTGGAAAGCCAAGTTGATGTCGGCGGCAGGGCGGTTGGTCTTGCTCAACGCGGTCCTCTCAGCGCTCTCCGTCTATTGGATCTCCGTCCACGCCCTACCCGTATGGGTGCGGAAATTCATCGATAAGCTGCGGCGTTCGTGGCTTTGGCGCGGTGACGATACTTGTAATGGTGGCCATTGCAAGATGGCCTGGTCCAAAATTTGCAGGCCACGTGATCTCGGTGGCCTAGGGATGGCTTTGGCGCGTTTTGGGACTGCTCTACGTCTCAAATGGCTTTGGCTTGAGCGTGCCGAGCCGCAGAAGCCTTGGGTCGGCATGCCGGTGCCTTGCACCACTCAAGAAAGGGCAATTTTCGCCGCCGCTACGACTGCCACTCTTGGTGATGGCAAAATCGCGCGCTTCTGGTTTGACAACTGGACCGGCTTTGGGGCTCCTTTCGTGCTCTTTCCTAGCCTCTTCGCGGTGTCCTGCCGGAAGCAGCGCACTGTGGCAGAAGCGACGATCAACCAACGCTGGGTCTGGGACCTTGGAGGGCGTGTCACGACGGTTGCCCTGCCTGACTTTGTCCGGCTTTGGGCGGTGGCTGCTTCGCTTCAGCTCGTCATGGGAGTGCAGGACACCTTCGTATGGCGTCCCTCCGAGTCAGGCGTCTACTCAGCGGCGTCCGCCTACAGGCTGCTCCTCCTTGGATCCACGTCCTCCCCTCTCCAGACCTCGATCTGGCAGGCTTGGGCCCCGACCAAGTGCAGGCTCCTAACCTGGTTGATCGTGCAAAACAGGGTGCTCACAGCCGACCGTCTGATGGCGCGTCAATGGCCCAACTCCTACTTCTGCCCGTTGTGCATGCGGAACCTCGAGACGGCGGAGCACCTCCTTGTAGAGTGCCACTGGTCGCGTGCCCTTTGGTGTCGGACGGCGGACAAGTTCGGCATCCCTTCGCTTGCGCCTTCCTCCTGGTCGGTTGGCACGCAACCATCTCTCATGGACTGGCTTGCGTGCCTCTCTGCCACCACGCCGACGCAGGTCAAGACGGCAAAGTCGCTAGCACTGCTCGTCATTTGGTGTATCTGATTGAACGGCAGTTGACCACCTAGAGGGGGGGGGGGGTGAATAGGTGGTGACCAATTTTTATGTCTTTTTCAGTTTTAGGCTAGCGGAAAGTAAGTTGTCTAGATGTGCAACTAGGTGACACAAGTGATAAACAACAAGGAAGCTAAGCAAGTACAGGAAATAAAGATGCGGTAAAGGAGAGTGGAACGAAACAACCGTAGGAACTCGAAAACCAAGATTTTATCCCGAGTTCCACCACATAGGTGTACGTCTCGTTGGAGAGGTGTGAGCTACCACACAGGTTTGCTCAACGCCACAAAGGCCTCACCCTATTCTCCTGTGAATTCGACCACAAAGGTGCGAATCCACGCTTCCACTAAGAACTCCTTTAAGGGCGGAGAAAGTCCCGTACAAATTCGTGAGGCACACACCCAACAACTGAATTGGGGGCTCTCACAAAGACCACAACAGGTCACTTCCACAAAGGAATCCACAAAGGATCAAAACACACAAGGTTGAACCTAGCTATTCACAAAGGAACCCTATATTCGTTGCCCCTCAAGAAATAGAGGGGGGAAGTCAAATCGCTTCGGTGGAGATGTAGATCGGTGGCTTCTCCCTCAGATCCCCAAGTATCAACGGATTTGAGTGGCTAGATTGGGAGATCCGGGAGAAACGAGCTTCAGCACCAATGGAGGAGAGAGAAAATCTGGAAGATTGGAATGCTGGAGGTAGGTGGAGGGGTATTTATACCCCTCCCCAAAATTTGCCCGTTGCACAGCCGCCAGCCCGGAAATCTCCGGGTTGAGGACCGGAGATCTCCGGACCCCGGAAATTTCCAGAGCAAATTCCGGCTGAGCTTGAATCTGGATCAGTACTGGTTGGGCTTCTTGACTTAGTCGAAAATCCTCTGTCACTCGGAGATCTCCGGATTGGGCCCCGGAAATCTCCGGGAGCATTTCCGGCTAAAACTGTTTTGGAGTCAGTACACATTTTGAGTTCTGGACTTGGTCGAAATCCCTCTGTCACTCGGAGATCTCCGGACTGGGGCTCGGAAATCTCCGGGAGGATTTCCGGCTCAGCTTGAGTTGGAGTCAGTACGCATTTCAATTCAGACTTAGTGAAAAATATGGATGGCTCGGAAATCTCCGGTCTGGGGACCGGAAATCTCCGAGCCCCGGAAATTTCCTGACTGAAATTCTGAAGAAAGACTAAGTGTAGTTGAATTGAAACTTAGGCAAACTAAGTGTTCCTCTTTATCAGTCTACCTGTAAAAGACCCTGCATGCTTCATCACAAACATTAGAATACTTTTTGTGTTGTCATTAGTCACCAAAATCTGGGAGTGCATAGAATGCACTTTCAATCTCCCCCTTTTTGGCGAATGATGACAACACAAAAAAAAGAATGGATTTGCAAAATATAGACGGAGCTCCCCCTAAGTGAGTGCACTATTTAAGAATGTCTTTGGAATACAAAGTGCACATTCCTTAGGATCAACACTCCTTCTAGATTTTACAAAACACACACAAACACAATAGAAGCAACAAACTTAGATAAAGAGTTATTACAATAGAGAATTTAACAGTACTCATGTCTCACACACATGACGAACAAAAACAGTCACGAAATAAAGGAGCACTGAAGGAAACAAAACGAAAAGAAAGAAGTGCTCCTAGCCCATGCAAATCCCGAGAGTCCTAGAGATACTTCTCCCCCTTTGGCATCAAGATACCAAAAAGGGAGGAGGTTCCACTAACGTCCCATGACTCAAGAGTCGGAACCCTCGTCCTGATCATCTTCCTCCTCCTCCTCAGTGTCAGCATTCTCAAGATCGTTGTCCTCTGACACAGCATCATCCCAATCAAATGTGAGACCATCTGCATTCCAATCCTTAAAAGGAACCCGAGGCTTCAAAGGGTGCTTCGGAGCAGGCATCTTCAAGTGAGCCATCATTGCTTCTTGGCGCTGCATAATGCGATGGTTCTGAGAGTAGATGGAGTAGTTCTCACTGTGAATGCAACAATTCATGTTCATGATTTTCTCAATTGCTCGAACTACCCAGGGGCGACTTTTCTTGGCAGCTTTCTTGATGTTGGGATTGGAGGGAACCCGAGATGGACCACCAAAAATGTCATCCTCATTGATCTCATGCATGGTGGCTTGTTGTTGAACCAAGTGAGCAGATTTCTGGACAAGCAGGGCTGGCTTATGAGGCTGAGTGGCAAAGGCTGCATCAAAGTCATCACCGTCTTGCTCAGAAAGCTTGTAGAGGCTCTTGATGAGCAACATTATATAAGGAGCATATGGGGGAACTTTCCTCTCAAAAACTGCTAGTGACATCTCCTGGAAAATAAAGTCCATGACATCCACCTTATAGACCTCCTTCTCAACCGCATACTCCCCAAGATAGGCATCATGAGCTTTGGCCATCAAGTTTACTAGAGCCCCGGCAATATTATCTGCATTGCCGGCAATGGGAGCAATGGTCCAACGGAACATGCGAAGCAGTATATCATAAGTGGGGAGGAGGCCATTCTGAGAGCCAATCTTCCCTCCATGCTGGTAAAGATCAGTCATGACGTGTTTGTTGTAAGACACGCCATGGACATGCATGCGGGCACCAGCTGCAGTAGAAAGACCACGGAAAGGACATCCAAGAATCTGAGCAAACTCTCTGAAAGAGGAAGTCAAGCGCTGCCTGCCAGACATCCAGGTCATCCCAATATCCTCTGAGGAGTCAAACACCACAGTGGCATAAAACTGATGGATAAGAGAGACGTTGTAGTTGCACTCAGTTCTCATCAATGGCTCCAAACCCAGAAGTCCACAAACCTTCACAGCACCACCAAAATAATCGGCCTTCTTCATTAATTTGTCAAAGTCAATCCACTTCATGGGGCAGATTGGCTTGTCAACAGAGAACTTCTGATAGACTTCCCTGTAGATCCATGCCATCTCAGTGCAAAAGTATGTGGGATCATCAGACTCCACATTATAGGAGAGGTCACTTCACCACTTGCGAAAACTGCCTTTGTTGAAATCTTCAAGACGGAGCTCGGTCCTCTTCTTCTTGTTAGCACCAATAGGTTTCCTGAGGATGGCTGAGGTCTCAGTTTGTGAGTTGTCTTCACTTGAGGACCCACTGGGAGGGCGTGAGTGAACTGGTTTGGCTCTTCCGTGAGTAGCAATTTGCTTGAAGCGGCCACGAGGGTTGGAACCTGCAAATACACAGCATAGAGGGGATGGAAAGCATATGGGGTAAGCACTCATGTCCGAGATTGAAAACGGAACATACTAGAAAAGTTTTGACAAACACAATTTCTGGACTTAGCTGTTTTGATTCTGAGCAGGCCGGAGATTTCCGGGTCTGACTCGGAGATCTCCGGGGTCCGGAGATTTCCGAGTCAGACTCGGATATTTTCCGGTCTGCACGAAATTTTGACAGATTTGAACAAAATATATGGGTGAAAAACAGATCTGTGCATGTGGAAGGTAGAACATGCCTAGGTGAGCAATTCTACCAAAGGAAACAAACAACAACCTCCTAAATCGGCTAGGTTAAACGAAAACAAGTTTCGTCCTAGATTTGAAATAAGAAGAGTTACCGGAAGACATTGCAAAAAGCGTGCGGATGGAAACGAAGCCCTTGACGAGGAGAAGCGAATCCCCGAAGCACGCAAGAAACCCTCGAACGATCCACCCGCAGCGAGGAATGGAAAAAATGGAGATTTTCGGAGGAGAGAGAGAGTTAGGGCACGGGGTGGAAGAACTGGCCGAACCGGCCGGTCCACGCGTGCCCTTATATAGGCAGGAAAAATTTGAACCGGAAATTTCTGGACTGAGGCTCGGAGATTTCCGGGTGCCGGAGATTTCCGGGGCTATTTCCGGATAGGACTTAGCCCTGGAAAACTTTTGGCACACTCGGAGATTTCCGGACATCGGACCGGAGATTTATTAAGGACCCCGGAGATTTCCGGCTCTAATTCCGATTCAGCTTCGCCTGAGGTCAGTGCCAAAATTGAAAAAGGACTTAGGTGCTGAAAATCGCAGGGGCCGGAGATTTCCGAGTCTAGGCCCGGAAATGTCCGGACACCGGAAATTTCCGGGACTATTTCCGGTCAAAAATCATCACAGTTCAGTGCTGATTTTTTAATGGACTTAGTCTCGAAATTCTCTGGTGGCCCGGAGATTTCCGAGTAAGGCTCGGAGATTTCCGTTCAAACCCAAAAACTCCAGGAACAAGAAACCAAAAGGGGACATGAGTGGGGAAAAGCATGTTTACAGGATAGTGAAAGACTTAGGATAGACACTCAAACTGAATAAAGAAGACACACTCAAGTTGCAAGATTCATATAACACAAAGGAAGACCAACAAGAGTGTGTTTTCCCAAAAGAACCAAAGACAATGCAAGTGAGAATCAAAAAATAAAACCAAATAGAATCCAAAGAAAAAGGAGTGTTGGTGGCCTAGGCCACCGTGTATGAGTTGTAGCATGGTACCGCGAAGATATATCTTGGGTCCATAACTACATCTCAACATTGAAGCTCACAAATTAGATTTAATTTGAAGTTTTAGCAATGATATGTCACTATATGCATAATAGGGGGAGGAAGAGTCCAACGTATTAGGAAAACACTCCCCCTAAGTCCATGCGTACCTCTAGGTCTTATAAAGCCTTAAACGTTGAAGCGTGTGTACGGAGTTCAAGCCAAGGCCCGAGAATCTATGATATTGAGCTCATTCCTCAAGTAGCAAAAGTGGGATTCATCAAGGGGCTTCGTGAAGATATCCGCCAATTGATCCCTTGTACTAACATATGATAGATCAATATCTCCCCGTGCCACGTGATCGCGGATAAAGTGATGACGAATCTCAATGTGCTTGGTCCTTAAATGTTGCACCGGATTGTATGCAATTTTGATGGCACTCTCATTGTCACATAAAAGCGGCACTTTGTCCAAGTGGACACCGTAATCCTTTAAAGTTTGCCGCATCCAAAGAAGTTGAGTACATCCGCTTGCGGCAGCGACATACTCGGCCTCCGCCGTGGATAATGAGATGCAATTTTGTTTCTTCGAGGACCAACTCACCAAAGATCTTCTAAGAAATTGACACGTCCCGGATGTGGACTTTCTATCATCAATGTCGCCCGCCCAATCGGAGTCAGTGTATCCACAAAGAGACAAGGTGCCATCTTTGGGATACCACAACCCAAAGCAAGGGGTATGAACCAAATATCTGAAGATTCTCTTCACGGCCATCAAATGACTTTCCTTAGGCGCGGCTTGATAACGGGCACACACTCCCACGCTTAAAACGATATCGGGCCTAGAGGCACACAAATAAAGAAGAGCCCCAATCATAGAACGATACTCCTTTTGGTCTACCTCTTTACCGTCGGGGTTGAGTTGGAGGTGACACTTGGTTTGCATAGGAGTCGTCACACCGTTAAGTCCAAGCAATTTGAATTTTTTGATCATCTCTTGAATATACTTGGCTTGACAAATGAAAGTCCCTTCCCTCAATTGCTTTATCTCAAAGACAAGAAAGAACTTGAGTTCACCCATCATGGACATCTCGAACTTGTCGGTCATTAGCTTGGAAAACTCATCATTGAACACACGGTTAGTAGAACCGAAGATAATGTCATCGACATATAATTGACAAATGAAGAGTTCACCATTAACCTTTTTAGTGAAAAGAGTGGGATCGATTACCCCAACCTCAAATCCACGGTCTACCAAGAACTCTCTCAAGTGCTCGTACCATGCACGGGGGGCTTGTTTAAGGCCATAGAGAGCTTTGTCCAAGACATAGACGTGGTGAGGATGGTTGGGGTTTTCAAAACCCGGGGGTTGTTTAACATAAACAAGTTCTTGCAATGGACCATTAAGAAAAGCAGATTTTACATCCATTTGTTGCAATTTGAAACCATGGTGAGAAGCAAAAGCGATGAGAATACGTATCGATTCGAGTCTTGCGACCGGCGCGAAAGTTTCTCCAAAATCGATGCCTTCGTCTTGAGAAAAACCTTGAGCCACCAACCGCGCCTTGTTCCTCACAACGATACCATGTTCATCTTGCTTGTTTTTTAAGATCCACTTAGTGCCAATAACGTTGCGGCAATCTTTAGGCTTCTCAACTAGACGCCACACTTTGTTGCGCTCGAAGTTGTTAAGTTCTTCATGCATAGCCCCTAGCCAATCGGGATCTTCAAGAGCATCAAAGACTTTCTTGGGCTCGACCATGGAAATGTGTGCTTGATGCTCACTAAAGTGAGCTAATTGACTTCGTGTGGAGACCCTTGCTCGAATATCACCAATGACCTTGTCGAGAGATAATGCTCTAAGTTCTAAAGACTTTGCAAAGCGAGCTTGACGACGAGTTTCAATTGCCGCCCTTGCGGTGGGGACAATTTCTTGACCATCTTGATCCTTTGGATCCTCGTCTTGACCTTCTTGAGGGCCTTGATCATCATGAGAAGTCTCTTCATGAGGTGGAGAAGGATGATTTTGCCCTTGAGTAGAACTTGGAGAAGTGGAGTTGGCTTCGATAATCTTGGTGGAGGAGGCATGATCTTTTTGTTGATGAAGATCTTGTTGAAATTCATCATGAGCTTCATCTTGAGAAGAAATAACATGCCCTTGTTGAGGAGGATCTTGAGATTGATCTTGAAGGGAATCATCATTTTCTATGAGTGAGCCACCTTGTGGTTCTTGTGATGGTGAGGTTTCCTTGATGGGAGAACTTGAGTCATCTTGAACAACTTCTTGATGGACTTCAATTGGGCGTAGAAAGCCCACCCCCATCTTCTTAATAGCATCAAAAGGTTGTTCATCACCTACATCACAAACACCAACTTGCTCCACTTGGGAGCCATCATTTTCATCGAATTCCACACTACAAGACTCTATGATAATCCAGAAGGATTTATCAAAGACTCTACAAGTGTGGGACTCGCTACCATAACCGACAAAAATCCCCTCAAGAGATTTAGAGTGAAACTTACCCAACCAGACACACTTGACGAGATAATATCACTTACATCCAAACACTCGGAAGTAGCCAATGTTGGGTTTATTGCCGGTGAGGATTGAAGGAGATATGCCCTAGAGGCAAATAAATAAGTAGTATTTATTGCATTATCTCATAAGTTTATAATAGGTTTGTGTATTATGCTATAACTGTATTAATCGGAATTATTAATACACGTGTGATACATAGACAACCAGGTCCCTAGCAAGCCTCTATATGAGCTAGTCCATTGGGCAACAGTTGATCGAGATTCCCGATCAAGGACAATGACGTCAGTTGACAATGGGGTCATCTTGTTAGTTGAATAAGGTGGTGGACATACGCAAAGTATTGCAATAAGATCGTATTACGATGTTTGTCATTTGCAATAGATAAGAGTATGATAGCTTATTCCTTAGGTCGTGAGACCGTACTTATTAATGCTTCGTAGGGGTACTTTGAGAGCATCAAACGTTGTGTCTTATATAGCATGACAATAACGGTGTCCATCTTGGCTATTCCGAAAGAGCATCAAGACGTAAGGATCAAGAGTGGGATTTGTTCATTCTTGTAATGGAAAGATACTCTGGGCCCACTCGGTGATATTGCATCTATATAGCTGCGCAGCTTATGACTAGGTCATGGAGATGTAATATCGCAGACGAGTTAATAACCTTCGTCGGTAACGAGATACAGCAAAGGCATTGGTGTGTCTACGATCATATCTCGGACAAGGTAGTATCACAGAGACAAAGGGAATGAATATCATACTTATGGTTCAACGACGATATTCGTGGAATGCACAGGCGTCGTCATATATTTCCAGGTATCCCTGACGATCATTGGTGAGCGGAGTGTCTCGACCATGTCTGGAGTGTTCCCGAACCGTAGCGTAACAAACTTAAGGTCTTAGCGACGCTAGGAGATAGGTTCTGGAATTTTATAGGAGTTTGTTGGAGAGAGAGAAATGATCCGGAAAGAGTTCCGGTGGTCCGGAAGGAGTTCCGGGGAAGTGTGGAATGGTTCCGGGAATGTCCGAAAGTTGTTCGGGTGGTTCCGAAATAGTTTCGGAGTCACGGGATATTGAATTATATATAAATATATTAATTATGAATTAATGTGATTTTTATATTAATTTAATATTAATTAAATAAAGGAAAAAGGGGGCTCCCACCTACATGGGCCCTAAGAGGGCCCAAGAGGGGGGGGGGGGGGGGGGGGCGCACCCCACAAGGGGGGTGGGCCCCATGGGAGGTTCGGCCGGCCCATGGTGGGGCGCACCACCCCCCTCCTCCTTTAGTCCCACATGGGGGAGCCAAGGGGTTTGCACACCCCCTTCCCCCTTTATATACCAAGGCATATTAATTGATTTAATTCATAAGAAATTCAATTAATTCCCAATTTCTCTCTCGATCTCGTGGTTCCCAAGTTGGAGCCGCGCCGAGCTGAGGAAGGGGGTCTCTCTCCACCTAAGCCATACCGCAGAGCGCCGTTGCTCTGCGGGATTCCAGATAAGATCTACTCCTGCGATTTCAGCTGGATCTGAATGACCGGGAGTTGTCGCTAAGCTCCGTATGTTTGCGAGTGCTCAGAGGCTACTCTTTTGAGAAGCTTGGGCGACGTCGTCTCGCCCCCTGTAGCCGCCGCGCCTCCCCCCTCTGCTGCCGGCGCACCAGCCCTGGTGCTGGCGCTCTGCCTTCTTCCGCCCGGCGCCCGTCGACGCAGATCATCATCGACACCCCGGCATCATCGACTCCGACATCGCGGCAAGTTCTCCGCGACCTCGAGGTCGGCTACGTACGACTTCATCGTCAACGCTTGCGCGGGAGCGTAATCCCCGCTATCGGTCTACATGGAGGTAATGTAACCCGTTCCGCCACCGTTATCGCATGTACTAGATAGATAGATCCTGGCTAGTTAGGGTTTCGATCGCTAGAAAAATCATTGTTTTCTGCACCGTAACCCCTTCAGTGGTATCAGAGCCGATCTATGCGTACTACTGCTGGTACGGTTAGAACTCATGTTGAATGAGGGCGTCTTTCTTATATTTGCTACCCTCTAGCGTGCACTTGCGATGCCTTCGGTATTGAGTTGATGAAGCGGCCTGGACCGACTTTACGCGTACGCTTACGCGAGACTGGTTCCACTACTGACATACGGCTTGCACCGTATCTGTGGCTGGCGGGTGTCTGTTTCTCTCTCTCTAGTCGGCAAAGCATTTTCAATGGAGGGCCCGAAAGGGATGCTTAAACATGCAATTATACGATCGACATTGTGGTACAAAGTTCGTAGGTAGGGAAGCGATTCTCTTTCGAATAAGCCTATATGCCACGTAAAACTTGCAAAACTAAATAAAGCTAGAGGCGTCTAACTTTGTTTTGCAGAGGCGTTATTTTATGTGACATGGTTACGGTAAGTTTTGATATTACTCGTACCGTCGGAGGCAATGGAGGGCTCTGTAGACTCGGAGCCATGCCGGGGCGCCGGGGGCCAGGCACATGGCGCCATGAAGGTCCAGGCGCATCGACCATGTCACATCGCACTTCATTGCATCATTATTGTGTGCTGTTGTGTGTGCATCCTATTGATTGCTTATATGCTAGATATACAACGGTAGCATCATAAATAGGATGATCCCTAACAAAATACCAAAATTGTGTTCTCCCTCGTTGCGCACCACCAAGAAAGTTCTACGTTATGAGGCAGGCCGTGATGATCGGGTGTCACACATCTCGTCGTTCGCATACAGTGGGTGTAAGCCATGTTGCACGCGCAGGGTCTTCGAGATTTGATTGGCGAGCCACGCACAAGTGATGGCAAGTTAATGGCCAGTAGTGCTCACGCCCTCGAGATATCATATTAGTTATCATCAATAGTTTTTGATAAGACATTTTGTAATAGTGAGAATGTGATCTAGTTTGGTGTCTTGAATGTTACAAGACATAATTATTCATATAGAACACATCAGTTGTTTTATGTTATGGAACAAAGCAGTTGTTTCATGTTATGAGTAATTTGCATCACATCTCAATTACATTATGCGTATGATATACATTTATAATAGCAGGAATGATAAAATTATATGTACAAAGAACGAACACCATCGAATTTAGTCATAAAGGCAATGGAAGAAGTAATGGATATTTTTGGTCCATTTAAGTGTTTCGAGTGCCAAAATTGATTAAAGTTTGAAATGCAGTATTGAAGTTGCAATACTAGAGGAAATTGATTGAGAGTCATTTTTAATGATTAATCAATGGTTTATTGCATGATCCGAATTCTTCCATGATTTTGGTAAATAGGAGTATTTGCCCGATAAATTATGGAGTCTGAGATTAATTTGATAATGGATCAAATGGGGTTTTTCAGAAGAAAGATTAGTGAACATTGTATTCACAAAAATTCGATCAAAGGACAGTATTTTTGAATTATGTTTTCAACGTAAGAGACTTGTGGAAATTTGCTTCACAAAATTATAATGTCATATATAGTGATGTGTGGGGAATTATAATCATGCTCTATTTTAAATAAAGTGTGGTCTGTCAGAATCAGTCTTAGAATCTCCTAATATGTTCGAAACATTATAGACGATATCCACCTTAGAAAATAGATATTTTTCTCAACAAGAATTCATGGGATCGACAGTAGTGTCGACGTGTATATGATTATGCGATAATTCGGAATATACATGAGTAGTTCTTTGTAGATTGCTCGCATTGGACGAGAATGTATTCCAGAATCAATTAGAAACAAAGTTCAGTTTGTTGTCTATGTAATTCCGAGAAAAGATGACTTTTCGAATTATGGTTTATGGATTGAAATTAGAAGCTTGAAATAAAGTGTCAGACTTATGTTGGAAGGTGTTCCAAAGAGTATATGTCTGCTAATGAAAATTTGGTGATTAAGAGTGAGGGAGACTAGAAAATTGTTTTCTGCTTGCAATCCTCTTTATAAAGATCATAATATTTTCATGAAAGAAACTTCTAAATAAAGTGCTGTTATATTTAATATTGCTGTCAGGTCACAACACTGTATTAAGTATTTCAGATCTTGTTGACAGATCAAGGTGCACTTTATGAATACAAAGAAAGTTGAGAAAATATCGGAATACGAACAAAGGTTTTTTTGAGCCTGGAAATCCAAAGTTGCATTTGAAAGGATTAAGAGAGTAATTGTTGTTGCAATTCTTATTAGAGTAATAAGATTGTTTAATCGTCATATAAAGTGTTATATGGAAATGTGACTATAAGAAAGACGCGGTAGCATGTCTTGTCAAGAAATGTGTCTTGGACAAGATCAAATTTGTTGACTACATTTATGTAGACATGCTTGAAGTCTGAGGGATTCGTATTAATGTAATACTGAAGTTTGTATTAAATTCAAATTGATAGCAGATCAATGATTTTGGTTTGATCAAAATGTCGATTTAAGTGGGAGTCATAGTTGGTTCACTCAGGTGAAATATGTGAAGAACATATTTTTGAGTGGGAGCTCAGGAACTCAAATATGCGGATGACACGTTTTTGAGTGGGAGCTCGTGTTGTCAAATATGTGGAAACATAATTTGAGTGGGAGTCGAATTCATCTTGTGTAGCTGACACATTGTGAAACTGTATCAATAGAATAGGATGAAGTTGTGAAACTATTTTAAAAGCTAGTGTCTATTTGGAAATAGAACGGGATTTTTAAATAGTTAGTCGAGTTGTTTTGGATTATATCTGAGGAGTCAGAATAGAATCAAAAGGATGGTCCTTTGGAATCCAATTGATCATTAAGAGTAATGATGCGTGAAAGTAATGGTTGTATGACATGTGGGTCTATTATGTAATATTAGACATCATACAGAAACCATATTATCTGCTCGATGAAATATAACCGATGTTCTTGGAATAAAGAACAGTTATGAAAGTAAATTTGGAATTTACTGGAAGTAGAAGTGCGTTAGTTAAGGGATTGACATTTGAATGTCAAGTTTTTTTTACATTGGTGTGAAAGTATGTAGATATCGCGAGTTTGTAATTGTTACAAGGGGCTCTGCATGGCTGAGTGTGTTTTTCAGGGCATTTATCTGGTTAGTATAATCAGAGTAAGCGCTGGGAAGCAGAAGTCTCACTTAGTTACGGTATTTGCATATATGTTGTTAGACAACATGGTGATATCAAGCAAGTTGATGCCAGTGAATCGCAAAAGCATGTACAATCATGGATTGTGCAGTAACACTTTTCCACGAGCAAGCATTATCAAATGATTCTTATTTGATAAGGGATTCTGATAAAGTAAAATGCAGCTAGTTTATTTGTACTCTAGTGCAAGTGGGAGACTGAATGAGATATGCCCTAGAGGCAAATAAATAAGTAGTATTTATTGCATTATCTCATAAGTTTATAATAGGTTTGTGTATTATGCTATAACTGTATTAATCGGAATTATTAATACACGTGTGATACATAGACAACCAGGTCCCTAGCAAGCCTCTATATGAGCTAGTCCATTGGGCAACAGTTGATCGAGATTCCCGATCAAGGACAATGACGTCGGTTGACAATGGGGTCATCTTGTTAGTTGAATAAGGTGGTGGACATACGCAAAGTATTGCAATAAGATCGTATTACGATGTTTGTCATTTGCAGTAGATAAGAGTATGATAGCTTATTCCTTAGACCGTGAGACCGTACTTATTAATGCTTCGTAGGGGGTACTTTGAGAGCATCAAACGTTGTGTCTTATATAGCATGACAATAACGGTGTCCATCTTGGGTATTCCGAAAGAGCATCAAGACGTAAGGATCAAGAGCGGGATTTGTTCATTCTTGTAATGGAAAGATACTCTGGGCCTACTCGGTGATATTGCATCTATATAGCTGCGCAGCTTATGACTAGGTCATGGAGATGTAATATCGCAGACGAGTTAATAACCTTCGTCCGTAACGAGATACAGCAAAGGCATTGGTGTGTCTACGATCATATCTCGGACAAGGTAGTATCGCAGAGACAAAGGGAATGAATATCATACTTATGGTTCAACGACGATATTCGTGGAATGCACAGGGGTCGTCATATATTTCCAGGTATCCCTGACGATCATTGGTGAGCGGAGTGTCTCGACCATGTCTGGAGTGTTCCCGAACCGTAGCGTAACAAACTTAAGGTCTTAGCGACGCTAGGAGATAGGTTCTGAAATTTTATAGGAGTTTGTTGGAGAGAGAGAAATGATCCGGAAAGAGTTCCGGTGGTCCGGAAGGAGTTCCGGGGAAGTGTGGAATGGTTCCAGGAATGTCCGAAAGTTGTTCGGGTGGTTCCGAAATAGTTTCGAAGTCACGGGATATTGAATTATATATAAATATATTAATTATAAATTAATGGGATTTTTATATTAATTTAATATTAATTAAATAAAGGAAAAAGGGGGCTCCCACCTACATGGGCCCTAAGAGGGCCCAAGAGGGGGGGGCCGCACCCCACAAGGGGGGTGGGCCCCATGGGAGGTTCGGCCGGCCCATGGTGGGGCGCACCATCCCCCTCCTCCTTTAGTCCCACATGGGGGAGCCAAGGGGTTTGCACACCCCCTTCCCCCTTTATATACCAAGGCATATTAATTGATTTAATTCATAGGAAATTCAATTAATTCCCAATTTCTCTCTCGATCTCGTGGTTCCCAAGTTGGAGCCGCGCCGAGCTGAGGAAGGGGGTCTCTCTCCACCTAAGCCATACCGCAGAGCGCCGTTGCTCTACGGGATTCCAGATAAGATCTACTCCTGCGATTTCAGCTGGATCTGAATGACCGGGAGTTGTCGCTAAGCTCCGTATGTTTGCGAGTGCTCGGAGGCTACTCTTTTGAGAAGCTTGGGCGACGTCGTCTCGCCCCCTGTAGCCGCCGCGCCTCCCCCCTCTGCTGCCGGCGCACCAGCCCTGGTGCTGGCGCTCTGCCTTCTTCCGCCCGACGCCCGTTGACGCAGATCATCATCGACACCCCGGCGTCATCGACTCCGACATCGCGGCAAGTTCTCCGCGACCTCGAGGTCGGCTACGTACGACTTCATCGTCAACGCTTGTGCGGGAGCGTAATCCCCGCTATCGGTCTACATGGAGGTAATGTAACCCGTTCCGCCACCGTTATCGCATGTACTAGATAGATAGATCCTGGCTAGTAAGGGTTTCGATCGCTAGAAAAATTATTGTTTTCTGCACCGTAACCCCTTCAAGGATCTCATATGGAGTCTTCTTCAATCCCTTGCGGAAGTAGAGGCGATTTGATGAGTGACATGCGGTGGAAATAGCCTCCGCCCAAAAGTTGATGGGAGACTTGAACTCCGCCAACATAGATCTCGCCATGTCGATGAGAGTCCGGTTCTTTCTTTCGGCAACGCCATTTTGTTGAGGAGTGTAAGCAGCAGAATATTGATGACGAATGCCTTCTTCACTAAGAAAGTCGTTAAGAGTGTAGTTCTTGAATTCCGACCCATTGTCACTCCGAATAACCAAAATGGGAAGGTCATGTTGGCGTTGAACTTCCTTTGAGAAGTCGATGAAGACTTGTTGAGTTTCATCCTTGGTCTTGAAGAAATAGACCCAAGTATACCTTGAATAGTCATCAACAATCACGAGGCAATATTTCTTGCCACCAAGACTTATCTCCGGAATTGGTCCAAATAGATCAACATGAAGGAGCTCCAAAATCCGGGACGACGATATGATGGTCTTGCTTGGATGAGGAATATCATGCATCTTGCGTTCCACACAAGCTCTACAAATTCGATCCCTTGAAAAGGAAACATGATCTTTTAGTCCAAGGATGTGGCCACCCTTGTGGAGACTTTGCAAAGTACGCATGTTTACGTGAGCTAGTCGGCGATGCCAAAGCCAACCCACGTCGGCTTTTCTGAAGAGACACATGGCTTGAGAAGTGGTGGCTCCGGAGAAGTCCACCACATAGAGCTCATGCTCCACGTGTCCCACGAAAGCCACTCTTAGCGACTTGCTCCACAAGAGGACCACAATGTCCTTATCAAAGAAGGGAGAGATCCCCGTCTTTATTAAGGCACGAACCGATAACAAATTATAGCCAAGAGATTCAACAAGCATGACATTGACTAGAGAAATGTCGGGGGCAACTACCACTTTGCCAAACCCGGTTACCTTAGACCTTGATAAGTCACCAAAAGGTACGGTTACTTGATCTTCATTAGGTTTCAACTCCGTAGCGAGTTCTTTGCTCCCGGTCATATGACTTGTACATCCACTATCAATTATCCATTTTGAACCACCGGGAGCAAGGTCCTACAAGAGATAAATTCTTGCATTTAGCAACCCATTGCTTCACAATGGGTGCTTTATGGTTAGCGACAAGAGATTTAGGAACCCAAATAGCATATGAAATAAAACCATAGTAGGGTCCAATGTAACGAGCACAAACATTCCCATAATAATCGACATATAAAGCATAGTTAGGGTTGTTGTCCTCGGCGTGATCTTTACGAGTAGGCTTGCCCCTTGTGACATTCCTACTCGCAAGACCTTCCTTGGATTGAATGGAGTCGGCCTTCTTGGCTTGGATGGGGTTGATGCTCTTGGGAATGCCCTTCTTGGCATTCATCTTTATGGGAGGCACATATCCAAGACCTTCCTTTCCTTGTCGAGTGTGAGGCTCCACGATGGGAGTCTCAACAACTTGTTTACCTTTAAGAAGGATGATCTTGGATGTGGCGGCCTTAGTCATCTCACTCTTCAACCTAGCATTCTCCTTCACAAGATTAGCATTATCACAAGAACACTTAGATGTAGAGATGCTAAGAGAATCAAGTTTAGTTGCCGAGTTTGGAGTTGGGCATACGACTCTTTTAGAAGAGCATGTTCACTCTCCAAAGCCTTGTGAGCTATGACGAGCTTCTCCATGTCCTCAATGAGTCGAACATGCCCAACCACAAATTCGGCTTTATCTTGTTGAGCCACCTTGAATTTAGCAAAGTACATATCACGATCCTTAATGAGCTTAGCATGTGAGGAGTTATGAGTTTCCTCAATAGTTTCAAGTTGCTCCTCAAGACGAGCATGAGACTCTTCAATCTCCGCAAGAGAGGACTTCAAATAAGATAGAGAAATAGTGTCTTCTCTTTCTATCTTACCTTTCTCTTCATTGAGATGCTCTAGCTCACCAATTCGAACCATGAGGGCACCAACATGTTTCTTGCTATCACCTTGCAAGTTAGTGATAAAGGAGTCGAATGCCACAAGCTCTTGCTTGATTTGAAAGCTAGAGGCATCATCAAGCTCATTCATTTCATTCATGAGAGAGGAAGATGATGAAGGTACCTTCGATGCCTTTTCCATAACACACTTTGAGCTCTTGATGATGGAGTTCTCATTAGGCGATGTGAATAGAGACGATGAAGAGCTTGTCGTAGTTGAAGGAGTTCTTGTCGTTGATGGAGAGACGGTAGTTGTCGAGGTGGTGGCAAGGGTCGCCACTTCATTTGGCGTTTCTTCCTTCGACTCTTCATCATCGGTGGGATACTCCTCTTGAGTCAACAACATGATGCGAGGCTTCTTGTTAAAAGGCCTCTTCTTTCCATAGGCCTTCTTGGGAGGCATCTTGGTTTTGTCCTTGAGCACTAGACGTCCACCATGCTCTTCTCTTTTCTCATAAGGGCACTCGGCAACGAAATGGAACTTGTCTTGACAATTGTAACATGTCCTTGACTTGGAGGGTGAGACCCTATCGGCTTGAGGTGCATTCTTGTCAAAACGCATCTTGCCTCTTGAGGGATTGTTCCAAAAGGTGCGAGCCGCAAGAGCGAGATGGTCATTGTAAGCAATCTTGAGTGCTTCCTCGGACATGGCGGCAAAGCTTCCAAGATCATCATCATCGTTGTCTTCCTCAACGGTAGCCTTCAAAGCGAGGTTGGTTGTGCCTCTTTGCATTCCAAGAGCCCTTGCCCTTGCATCTTGAGCATTCTTAGTGGCCACCTTGTATGCGGCCATCTCTTGCATAACCTCATTAGACGTCATGAGATGATAGTTGTGTCTTCCTTGAAGACTCTTGACGTCGGTAGGCTCACAAGCCATCATAGAGCTAACATACTTCCTCTTGATCCAAGCATCATCAATATGAGAGGCACCCACTTCTCGAAAGCTTGTGGCTATGGTCACCAATCTTTGATACATCATCTCATGGTCTTCACCATCAAGCTTGAAAAAGCCCTCGGCTTCATTGCTCAAAGAGTCATAGCGGTTCCTTCTCATGCTATCATTTCCAACGAACAACTCGCATAGACCATCCCATGTCTCCTTGGCAGGTGGTGAGATGTTGGATGCGAGGCATGTCCTTGTTCCCAACCGCCTTTTGGATCATGTAGAGAGCGGTGGCATCAAGTTGAGCCTCCACCACTTCTCTTCTTGTTAGGTTGGTCGGATCATGCGGCTTGTATCCAACTTGAATGATGCGCCACAACTCGATTGAAGAGCTGCAAACATGAGACTTCATCATGTATTGCCATTGAGAAAAAGTATAGTCTGTAAGCAACGGGGGATCACCCCTATGAGAAACTTGCGGGTGAGGAATAATGGGATCGGGGGTATGGTATTGGGATGGGGGAGGAGTGGCGTTGTAGCCTTTAGGCACTTCATCATTGGATGATGGAGTGTTTTGATGGGTTGAGGAACTACTAGCATCACCCTTCCCATCCAAAGGCAATTGTTTTCCCTTTAGCAATTCGGGGTCCACATCAAGAGTAATGCCCGAAAGCACCGGAGGCTTTGAGGGCAATGCAAGAGAGGTTTCCTTAGATGTCTATAGAGACTCAAGCATATCATGAAACTTCTTGAACTCGGTTTGTATGGACGATGTCAACTTTGTTTCCAAAGAGTTGATATCGGCCATAGTGGCACCTTTCTCTTGCATTGCCGCCAAAGTCGCGGCGTCCGTTTCGGAACCCTCTTTTGGGTCAACTTGCATTGTCTAAGGTTGGTCTCAAGCGGTGAAGCTTTTAAGAGACAACCTGGCTCTGATACCAATTGAACGACAGTTGACCACCTAGAGGGGGGGGGGTGAATAGGTGGTGACCAATTTTTATGTCTTTTTCAGTTTTAGGCTAGCGGAAAGTAAGTTATCTAGATGTGCAACTAGGTGACACAAGTGATAAACAACAAGGAAGCTAAGCAAGTACAGGAAATAAAGATGCGGTAAAGGAGAGTGGAACGAAACAACCGTAGGAACTCGAAGACCAAGATTTTATCCCGAGTTCCACCACATAGGTGTACGTCTCGTTGGAGAGGTGTGAGCTACCACAAAGGTTTGCTCAACGCCACAAAGGCCTCACCCTATTCTCCTGTGAATTCGACCACAAAGGTGCGAATCCACGCTTCCACTAAGGACTCCTTTAAGGGCGGAGAAAGTCCCGTACAAATTCGTGAGGCACACACCCACAACTGAATTGGGGGCTCTCACAAAGACCACAACATGTCACTTCCACAAAGGATCAAAACACACAAGGTTGAACCTAGCTATCCACAAAGGAACCCTAGATTCGTTGCCCCTCAAGAAATAGAGGGGGGAAGTCAAATCGCTTCGATGGAGATGTAGATCGGTGGCTTCTCCCTCAGATCCCCAAGTATCAACGGATTTGAGTGGCTAGATTGGGAGATCCGGGAGAAACGAGCTTCAGCACCAATGGAGGAGAGAGAAAATCTGGAAGCTTGGAATGTTGAAGGTAGGTGGAGGGGTATTTATACCCCTCCCCAAAATCTGCCCGTTGCATAGCCGCCAGCCCGGAAATCTCCGGGTTGAGGACCGGAGATCTCCGGACCCCGGAAATTTCCGGAGCAAATTCCGGCTAAGCTTGAATCTGGATCAGTACTGGTTGGGCTTCTTGATTTAGTCGAAAATCCTCTGTCACTCGGAGATCTCCGGATTGGGGCCCGGTAATCTCCGAGCGCCGGAAATCTCCGGGAGCATTTCCGGCTAAAACTGTTTTGGAGTCAGTACACATTTTGAGTTCTGGACTTGGTCGAAATCCCCCTGTCACTCGGAGATCTCCGGACTGTGGCTCGGAAATCTCCGGGAGGATTTCCGGCTCAGCTTGAGTTGGAGTCAGTACGCATTTCAATTCAGACTTAGTGAAAAATATGGATGGCTCGAAAATCTCCGGTCTAGGGACCGGAAATCTCCGAGCTCCGGAAATTTCCTGACTGAAATTCTGAAGAAAGACCAAGTGTAGTTGAATTGAAACTTAGGCAAACTAAGTGTTCCTCTTTATCAGTCTACCTGTAAAAGACCCTGTATGCTTCATCACAAACATTAGAATATTTTTTATGTTGTCATTAGTCACCAAAATCTGGGAGTGCATAGAATGCACTTTCAATCTGACGTGAGCGTAACGCTAGGATCTTCCGAGAGACGGCTTTGCAACCGGATGTGACGGCTACCGCCTTGTTTGAGGAGGCCGCGACGTGGTCGCTAGCCGGTTGTAAGCACCTAGCGTATCGTGAGTAGTCCGCTTAGGCTGCTAACTGCGGTGGACTTCTGCCCGGGTTAGCCTTGTTTTTTCGTTTGGTCACCAGTTCCTTGTAACTTCTTCTTCTATAAATGAAAACGCAGCTCTCCTGCGCCTTTTAAAAAAAATGTAAAAAAACCAAACACTGGATACAAATTGTTGGATGTAGTGTGGTCATGCAAAATTCGAGCCAAAATATATGTGCTGCGTGGAAAAACAAAGAGACTAACTTTCCTTGATTTGTTTTGTTCACGCTGCATGTGAACTGACACTGACTACACACCACCATATCATTTACATCCACTGATTCTTTTGCATTTATTTCCAAACTTGCTGATGGGATAAACACATTTAAGTAGCACATGACACACCCTCTCTATTTTCGAAGAAACTACGAAGATGAAAATTCCTTTTGTCCCGAGCTCTAGTGCCCTTTGTTTACTAAATCAGAAATTATATTTACAAGTTGCCAAAAATCTAAAAAATGTTAGATGTAGTCAATGATCTATCCTATATGCATGCAGAAATTGCAACATATTTTTTAAAACTTTGCTACATAAAATGAGAAATCTTATAAATTTTGTAGTTTTGAAAATATGCATTGTTCACTATATTCGGATTCATAACCTTTTCATTTTTATGTTTGCTCAGAAAATAAAATAATTAAAGTGAGATTTTGCATGTTTGTAGGATACTCACTAAGCATATCTACAATTTTCCAGACCTTTTAAACTTGTAAATACAATATTTAAACTTTTTAAACAAAAAGAGCGTTGGATGTTAGAGACAAAATTTTACTACTCTAAACTACACAGGTACTATAGAAAGATAATGTTCCGCACGGCTCGAAAAAGATAGGTAATGACAATAGAATAAGGGAAAGAGGAAACAAAAGAGATAATGTGCTACACGAAAAGAAAATAAAATAAAAGGGAGAGAGAGATAATGTTCTGACAAGCATTACATGATCAGGAATAGGAAATCCCAATAGAATAAGAGCCTTGCTCCACAAAGCGACATGTTTGATAATAGTGGTGGTTCGCATAGAAGCAGGTGAAGCACTGCAATGTTGTAGGAGAAGAGAACAAAATCATGTTCGGCGGAGGCTAAATGCAGAATACTTCCGGTTAAGGCAATGGCAATGGCAAAAGCCACTGAACGGGAAAGCAACCGGCGAGGTTCCTGCATCTACATTTATACAGTGTACGAGTCCAATCCGGCCCATTTCTCTTTGACACCCATTAGGTTAGTTTGAAAGGGATTCATAGATGGTTATTTCTAGCTTGCTCTCCAGTGTTGTAAACTGGAGCATGTCTGTTTTGTAGCGTGAGAAATTTTGTAATGACATTGTGGTTATTTGATCAATAAAGTTCACGTTTGCCTGTGGGAAGATGGTTAGGAGGATGGTTGTATCCCCAGCCCACCAGAGTTCAAACACCAGGTTTGACGCTGGTGTTCTCATTTAGGCGAAATATTCTTTCAGTGGGAGGCGACGTTCCCGTCGACAGCGAGGCGTCCATGGTGACTTCGTCAATCTCAAGACCCGCCGGCTGAGTCTCTCGGAGGTGCTCATAGGGGTAGGGTGTGCGTGCGTGCTTTCATACGGGTGAGTATATGCGCGTTTATATGAGCGCTTGCGTTGTACTGTGTTTTTCAAAAAAAAAATTGTAGTGAATATTATTTTCCTAGTTTCTACTAGGTTTTTGTGATTTTTGTTTCATTATGTAGAATATATTCTCCAATATGAATCTGACACGCCCGACGCTTGATCCTTGAAATCCTGCTTGCAAGTTGAAGAGCGCAAGATGGAAGGTCGTCCGTGAACCCATCGCTATCACGAAATCCAGTTAATTATATAGTAGGTACAACCTGCACTTGTCGACCTGCGAATGTCAGCTTCAAAATTTTAAATACTCGTGAACTTGCAGCTGCCCCAAAATTTTAAAAACAACTCCTGCACCTGTCCCAAAGCCCTACGGCCGGTTCAATCAATGCGCTGCAAGTGTTATTCTGTTTCGTACTCATTTGAATTTTTTTGAGTAAAGGGCGATTTATTACTTAAAAAGTTTAACCGTTTATACCCAGCCTTTGCATAACTAAGATGCACACAGCTGTCTCATAAGATCATATGTCTCACAGTATACAATTCTGAAACTGAATAAAAGCGAATTACATATCAAAACAAAATGAGTCAATGCAACTACGTCTGCGAAGGTGGTGGCTCAATGCGGAAATTATGGTGCCACCCATGATGGGAAAAAGTATCACTCGCCGTGAATTTCAATCGTGCACAGACCTCCATAAATAGGTCTCGGTGCTCCACCCGCTGAAGAGACGACCTTGAACGGAGTGTACCCAGGGGCGGAGCTGGAGCAAGAAAGACCATGATGCCTGATGCCCAATTACTAGATCTAACCTGGGGCAAAAGTATCTTTTACACACTATGTTAAGGTATAAAAGAATTTAGACCCTGATGCATGTGCATCAGGGTTCATGCATGCAGCTCCGCCCCTGAGTGTACCGGTACACCGGTAGATGACCTGCAATGGAGAAGACAATTGATTGTTAAACACTTTATCATTTCTACATAGCCATAGCGACCAAATGATGGCAAGCGCTTCCACCCTAATAAGCTGTCTAAATCGATTATCGATACCGTGTAGCCAATTCCCAAAGATATTGGTGACACTGCGTGGAGGATAAATGTTAGATGCTATTTGAATGATTGACCATCGCGAATCGACATTGAAAAAAGAGATGTTTTATTGTTTCATTTTGATGACAGAAAACACAACTCTTACTTCCCTGCCAGTTCCGTTTAGCAAGATTGTCTTTGGTAAGAATTACTCCACGACGAAAGTACCATCCAAACACCTTTGTTTTAAGTGGTATCTTCATCTTCCAAAGCAATTTGTTATTATCAACTGGTATTTATAAAACATTATACGTGGAGTTCACAGAGAATTTTCCATTCTTGTGTAGGTTCTATCGAAATTCGTCTGGCTCAGCGGTGAGTTATATATTGGCTAACCGTTGTACAAGAGTTTGCCATGCAACCAATCGTCGGTCAATCAAATCTCTTCTGAACGTTACATCTGTAGGTGAGGTTGTCATTACCTTCTTAATGGTATCACTTTTATAACGAATAATATTTTATAATGCCAGATATTGTTCTCGGAGTGGGGTAGTACCTAGCCACGAGTCCTCCCAAAACCTTATCTGAGACCCATCTTTAATCGAAAAATATCCAAATCTGAAGAACTGTGATTTTCGCACTCATTTGAATTAGCACCGCCAACAGCAAGGAACACACGAATACACGATCGATTGCCGTGAGATGCTACGAGCATAGTATTTCGCTGTGGAGTGGAGCCGTGGTCCGTCTCGAGACGATTTTTTTTTAATACGACTCTGACCAAAACTAATATCAATTCAGATTTTCATATAAAATTATTTTTAAATCTGACCCTGAGGTTTTATTTTGAGGATGGCTCCAACTTTGTACATGTCGGGTCCATTCTTTTTTTACGCTGATCCACGTTTCATAATTGTTAAGTCCTTCCTTACGGGTCCATCGTTTTTACTTCATTCACTTTGACGTCAAGCTCAATAGGTTATATTTGAATGTGGTTTTGAGAAAATAACCTAGTACATGTGTTTAGTCGCTAAAAAGACAGATTTGTAAAAAGGAAATTGTCGGCGGTAGGGTGCTGTGGACCGATACATGACATCTGCATTTCCGTTGGATACTCATGTCGCGGGGCCTAGCTAGGAGCTCGTACGTTGTGACATGGATGGATTCTTCCTTTCGTCTCCATGCTCTTTGTCTCCGCTAATGCGCTGGATGCATGCCACTTTTATTCAACATCACTCTCTCAGACCATACACTATGTGTATGGGATTCAAGAAAAAGAACGATCCGCTCATGTTTGGCTGCTATGTATAGCTTCGATTCAAGACAAGAAATGGGACCTATCCATGGAATATTAAAACGTTTCCTCCATAGCTTGTTACAGCTGCCTGGCTCTGATTTGCTTTGCATGTGCATGTCACATGAGAAACCATACTTTATTGTAAGGAATCGCTTTGGAACCAAACCATGTCAGGAGTTCGCTTCTCTGCTGCGAATCGTTGAATCGATGTGGTACTATGTATTGAACCGGTTCATGGAGGCTTTTGGTTCGCTTTGCCACCACATAGTGGATGGCCTCACTGCTTTCAGGTTAGTGATGACTGATAAAATGGATTGACGTGATGGCCATGTGGACATGTGGTTAAAATGGATTGCTTTTCTTGTAGTACATGCGCCAGGGAATACACATGCTGTTTTGGACCCGCCGCCGAAAGCATTCGACATGCTATCATTTCAATGCCGCGCTCATATCATACATCAATGTCTATGAAGACATATCCTTCTTCTCGTGCAACCGGTGCACCGAATGAACAAAATACGGGGTTATTTGGATCATAGACTAGACAATATAGGAATAAATAAAACATAGTAATTTGATAAGATTTTAGTTGTAAGACAGAGAAAAAATACATAATTTTTTAAATTTGGATAGAACACGGGAAATGTGTCTCGATCTCACGTGAATGAGTATGAAAAAAGAGGTTGGACTTGATGCTGAAATTCTATTAGATTGGGGTGTAAGAATGCAATTTATAGGAATTTTGAATGTGACATTTCTTTGATCGTCCTTAAGAAAAAATTCTTAAGGATTGAGATCCTACAATATTGCTATAAAAAATTAAAAATCCTACAATCCAACGTGAACCTACATGAAAAACATTCTCCGAAAACTTGTATGCATGCACTCAGAAGATATACTACATGTATAATATCCCGAATATATGTTAGATCCTCATGTTAGATACATCATCTATGTTGGCATGTTGCACAGCCAGCTGGCGATGGTACCGGTTTCGTGCCAACGTTTGCGCTGGATCGATCGATCCGGCAAGCTAGCATGCGTGCATGCATATGCAAGCCTGAAAAGTCGCCGGTTCACAGCGAGAGACAACGCAGTGATCAAGCATGCCGCATGCGTGAATGTACGTACAGTGCGGGCCAAACTTTGTGGTGAAAAGGTGGCGACGGGCGGGGGAGCCCAGTTCCAAAGCTACTCGATCGATCTCGATCGATTGACTCGTAGCATCCAAGTTAGGTACACTCCAAGTCGACAGACGGCAGACTCGCAGCGTGTCATTCATCCGGGTGGCGACAATATCAACCGACCTCTCGTTGAAGTTTTGTTTTTCCTTTTCCTCCCTCCCCTGAAGAGAAACGACCAGGCCCATCAGCACAATGCATTGCATTTGCATGGATGGGTTTTGCATTTGCATGGATGGATAAAAAACAAATGGCGTCTGCTCTGTTAAGCAGCGGCAGTTGAGTTAATGGAGAAGCAAACAAATTGAGCAGGAGAAAAGGCTAGGGACAAGCGGCAGACCCGGCCCGATACGCGTTGTCTACCTGGCTGGCTCTCACCCTCACCTGCTGCCCCGCATCAGCTTGCCGTTCCGTCGCTTCCCCGTCGAGCATGTCGTAGAGCCCCGTGCCATCCAGTCCAGCCGGTTTAATTCCACCCTACTACTGTTCTGCCTTCACTGGCGGCACCAGGGCGTCCATGCCCTGACGGATGCATGGATCCATGACGCAATACCACTGCCGGCCCTAGCCAAGTCACGTACACAATTCGTCTGCTAACCGGTCTGGATTTTCTGGTGGTTGCTGTAATCGAAACCTTCGATCCCCTCGATTTTTTACCCCTGCTGATAGCCAAAACCTTAAATGGCCGGGCGTTGGCCAGCGCCGTTTAGGTCGCCCGCGAGAATGCCGCCAACCGAGGGTGCCACCCCATTAGCATGGTGACAAGGAGGAGCGTCGTTCCCCACCGCGTTAGGGAGGTGGCGTTGTCACATACGTGACACGTAGAATCACCGCGCGCCATGAGGTGGTTCGGTGATCCGCGACCTTCTGATGCATTGTTCCCTACCCCGCGATTGCCTCTACCCGGTGCAGGAGGTGAAGGAGGAGCCGCTCAAGGTGGTGCCCGCGGGCTATGCCACACGGGTGCCGTCGCCACTGCACGGCAATGCACACCCAGGCTTGAGCGTGACTTTGGTTGCGTCAGCCACAAAGCTCAAGGAGGACAACATGCCTCCTGTTCCGACAACGGCGCTTCCACCTAGCGCGCCCGCCTCCACCTCCTGTGTCGCCTCCTCCTCCATCATCGTCTTCCTCAACGACGACAATGTTGACTCGGACTCCCTCGTGAACGAGGATGAGCTGCAGGGTTAGGTTTAGGGTATAAATTTCGTTCAATGTTTTTTGTAAAAAATAAGAAATGTTGAATGAAATTTGCCACTTTATCTTTGAATTGAAGTATGATCATCCTGCTGACATGGTGACCCCACAGGGGTCAACTCTACTCGCCAGTCAGAACGTAACTAGCGATGGTGGCGACTGACCGTGCTTGGGTTGGCTGGCACGCACTCGCACTCCTCTTCCACGTCCCCCTGGCGTGCAGCTACTCCGCCGCTCTTCTTCCTCGTCGCGAACCAAGGCCTCCACTCAGCTCGCCTCCTCCGCTCTCCCCGAAGCTCCAGCGTTGCGCCATTCCCTCACACTCCGACCTTCCATTCTCTTCCGTCAAGCTCCCAAGCCAATGGCGTCCTCCCCGTCTCGCAAACACGTCGCTCTGCTTCTCCCACTCGTCCTCCTCCTCGACCTCCTCTGCATTTCCACCATAGCCACCACCTCGCAGCCGCTCATGTCCTCCGAGGCCAACGCGCTCACCCGTATCCGCCTCCTCCTCAACAACCCTCCCGCCATGTCCGCCCTCGCCACGTCCACGGACGACCCCTGCGCGCTCCCGTCCACGCCGTCCCTCACCATCACCTGCGCGGCCGGCCATGTCACGGCGCTCTCCGTGCGCGGCGACCGCGACCCAGACCCGTCCTGGCACGGCGCGCTGCCCTCCACCTTCTCCGCCGACGCGCTCTTCACCACGCTCGCCGGCCTGCCAGCCCTCACGCGCCTCTCGCTCGTCGCGCTCGGCGTCTGGGGCCCGCTCCCGGACGCCGCCGACAAGCTGCTCCGCCTCCGCTCCCTGCACACTCTAAACCTCAGCGCCAACTACCTCTACGGCGCCATCCCCGCGCACCTCGCGCGCATGCGCTCCCTCGACACCCTCGTGCTCTCCCGCAACTGGCTCAACGACACCGTCCCCTCCCTCTCCGCGCTCGCCTCCCTCTCCGAGCTCGACCTCTCACACAACAGGCTCGACGGCGCGTTCCCTGAGGTCGGGAAGGCCATCTCAAAACTAATCCTCGCCGACAACAACTTCACCGGGAAGATCCCTTCCTCCGTCAGCTCGCTGGGCCAGCTCCGGTACCTCGACGCGTCCCGGAACCGGCTGCAGGGGTGGATCCCTCCCTCCCTATTCGCGCTCCCGGAGCTGCGCCACCTCGACCTGTCCCACAACCAGCTCTCGGGGCAGCTCCCCGCGACCACGGCATGCTCCGACGCGCTCCAGTTCGTCGACGTCTCCGCCAACCTGCTCGTCGGGTCGCGCCCGGCGTGCATGAGATCGTCCTCGTCCGGCTCCTCGTCGGCGCGCACGGTTCTTGTCGCGGGGAACTGCTTCGCCGACGGCGCCAAGCAGCAGCGGCCCAACGCGTACTGCAGCCCGCCGGCGATTGCCGCGTTGCTGCCGCCGGCGGATGGGAATGGCGCCGGTGAGCGTGGTGCGGGTAAGGGCCGTGGTGTCGGGATGGTTCTTGGCATTGTGGGCGCCGTCGTGGGCGGCGCATTGCTCGTTGCGCTGGTCATGGTAGTGGTGCTGAGGAGGGCGAGGAGGCGCCACCCCGAGGTCATGGCCTTGCCCAAGTCGCCGTTGGCGACGCCGGCCAGGAAGGGGGACGGCGGGAAAGCTCCGGCTAAGAATACTACCGCTGCCGATAAGAGTAAGAGAACAAATCCACCATGAGTTTACTTCGATTGCTTCAGTTCATGTATGTTATTGTGTTCTTCAGTTAACCTGTACCATGTTCTTACTCTTCAGTTCATTTAACAAGGGAACACAAGATTTTGGGCACATTAGAAATGAACGACTAATTATATGAGATTCGTGGTTCAAAGGGGCATTAGAGAATTGAACTAGTCGTGTTGAAGACTGCTTGCTTTAATTTCATCTTGAGTATTTTATCAAGTCTACTCACTCAAGTCAAAATTGTGGATCTTACTTAGACAATGAGTTTTAGAACATGGGCCGGTAAAATGGTTGAACCCTTTATTCCTTACTTCACACAAAACTTTAAGAAAGTAAAGCTGCAAAGTCAATCAACCAAAAAGGGAAAAGCAACCATGAGCAATAACTTAGTAGTGATCAGTTAATAGTTTGCAGGAAAAATATGCCTAACATCATCTGCATTTTCACAGGGCATGCGTCGCAAGCTGTAAGGGTAAATACACTGGAAGTGCCGGCGTATCGTGCGTATACGATTGAGGAGCTCCAAGAAGTGACGGACAATTTTGCTTCCTCCAACTTGATCAAGAGCAATCACACTACACAGGTATGCAATACATCAGTGTAGCCCTTTTAGCCTCAATGGTGGAATGGGAGAACAATAAAATATAAAAATCACTTCATTGGTGCAATCATCGTACATTTCATTATTTTGGACATACCGCAAGATTGCCATGCACATCTCTCTTCAATGTGAATGTTAAACATGTTAGCTCAGCCACTGTTCAGATGGGATCTTACCAACTCAAGCATCTCCCCTCAAAGTATAGTACAAAAGTGGGCTGCCAATTATTGTCCTGTCATATAATTTTATGTTAGTCACATTTTTCTAATTTTTTGATGTTAGTCACATTTGCTTACCACTTTATATATTTGATAGACGCAGTAGTTGCATGTCAGAATAAAAGACTGTATTATTGTGGACAACCTGTCAAATACTGAACATTCATACTCCTAATTAGTTCACATATAGAGAATTGTTTTCACTAAAAACATAAGATTATTCAAATCCTACCCATTTGAGTCATTATAATTAAGATTTAAAATATCTTCCTTTATATTTAGGAGACCTTTTCACACTCTAATTAAGCTTGAGCCGAAGATCACACAATTGATTTATTATTTCCATTTATATCATACATAAGTTTATTGCGCACTGTCCGCCTTTTTCAATCAGCTGGACTTGCAACTTCAGTGATTAGGGATGTTTTCGTTCATTCTGCTTGACTAATGTACAAATTTTCTCCCTAGCAACTGTCAACCAAACTTTCAGCAAATTTTATGCTAGATTAATTTTATCATTTATTTACGCCCCATTTGTCTCGGCCACTTACAGCACTACAACGGCCAGCTTCAAGATGGATCTAGAGTTTTGGTGAGATGTCTCAGATTGAAGCCAAAGTATTCTCCTCAGAGCCTGTCCCAGTACATGGAGATAATTTCGAAATTCCGCCACCGCCATTTGGTTAGCATCATTGGTTATTGTATTGTCAGTGATCAGGAAAATCCTACTATTGCTAGCTCGGTATACCTCATCTCTGAATGTGTAACAAATGGATCTCTAAGAAGCCATCTTACCGGTAAGTACATTTGGAGACATCACGGCATCACGCGTACCGGTACCATCTAAAACTTAATATATGTAAGTATCTGACTCTACCCTTTGACTGGCTTCAGAGTGGAGGAAGCGTGAAATGCTGAAATGGCCGCAGCGGGTGTCCGCTGCCATTGGTATCGCGAGAGGTATCCAGTTCTTGCACAGCGTGACTGCCCCGGACATTGTACAGAATGATCTCAACATCGAAAATATTCTGCTGGACAAGACCCTCACTTCAAAAATCAGCGACTTCAGTCTCCCGATGATATCAACCAGCAAGAATGGAAAGGTAATTTCGAAATATTTGGTCAAGTTGCTCAGTTCGTAACTGACAGGTAAGTTTTAACCGTTCTTATCTTGCAGATATCCTCAGAATACCCTTTCGCTGTCCACGAAGAAAACGACCACGGAAGGTATGCTGTCCTTTCAGAAAGAAAATGACATCTACACTGAATAAACTGGAACATGGGTAGCTACTCTACTCGTTATCTGAACAGAAACATACATGGAGCTAATGATTGGGTCTCAGAGATACGAGCCTAACCATTAAGAATGTAGGGGGATGGGATCTGATTAAGCCTCTTAACCTGTAAACTAACCTGACTACGACTCCCCTGCTTGCAGTGCTCAACAAGGGGACAAGGACGACATATACCAGTTCGGACTAATTCTTCTCGAAGTGATCACAGGCAAATCAACAGAATCCCAAAGAGGACTGGAATCCCTGAAAGCCCAGGTGAATCTGAAGCTTCATAATATTCACATCACATTGAAACATCAGCAGAAAAAACCTCTGAGCTCTGTACTTTTACTTTCTGAACGAAACTAGTACATATTACGTTATGATTCTAAATTTGCGTCCCGTGTTTGATCCGCAGCTAAGCGAGGCCCTGACTGAAGACCCAGAGTTGCTGAAAGACGTGGCTGACCCGACGATCCGAGGCACATTTGCGGTGGACTCTCTGAGTAAAGTGACAGAGATAGCCCTGAATTGCACGGCTAGTGACCCCAGCGACCGGCCTTCGTTTGACGACGTCCTCTGGAACCTGCAGTATTCCATGCAGGTGCAGGACGGGTGGGCGAGCAGCGAGAGCTTGAGCTTGAGCGTCAAATCACAGTCATGAAAATGCTTTTTTGCATTGATGCATCTTCACTGTGTTCTATAGCTGGCCTTTGCTGTGGAAGAGATAGGCAAATGTTACTTGTTCCTCGTATATATAAGTGTTTCATTTGTTGTCATCGTTGTCAACTCCAGAACTATTAAACCGAGCTTAGGTTGATATTGAAATATAGCAGGCAGCTCTGCCAAAGGAAGAGGCTGTCTAAATTCTTAATTATCCTAAATATCGGTGGCAGTTTAAGGTAGTGTCGCCATTAAAGTCAACCTTCGAAACGAAAAAGGACAAATCCAAGACTACCTCATTATCGCGAATATTATCTAAATTCTAACGTAGTGGTGGATTTGTTGGCCGTATCGATTGAGAGTACAAAGGTAGATGGTCAAATTCAGGGGTAGCTCCACCCCCTTTCGACAACGCGCTATCTATTTTTGAGTATGCGGATGACATGATTTTCTTTATAGATAACAATCTCGAAAATATTAAGAATCCGAAATTAACACATGTTATGTGTATTTGTCCTCGTACATATTCTGACTAGGGATTCATTTTAGAATAATATTCCTTCTTGCAAATTGGGTATCTCAGGCCAGTCACATATTCATCAACCAATTACTAGAAATTTATTCAGGACAAATCAGACATGCATTGATTTTTTTTTGCATGTAGAACATATTTGTAACAGACCACTAAACAAATAATTAGGCAAGTAAATGCAAAAGACACTTATTGTGTTGAAATTTGTGGGCTTTTGCCCATGGCCCAATTGAATTATGAAATTCTCATGACCCATCTATTTTTTGACTGGTTTGGGGACTAAAATTTAGTCCCACGTTGCTAGTTGGGAGTGAGTTACATCATTTGGTCTACTACTAATAAGAGCATGAGAAGAGAAGTGTAACATACGCTCTCCTCCTTCTTGCTCATCTAGCCACGCCTCGTCGCACGACTATTGACGAGTTATTTCTCGACATCAGCAACCTCTTCCTCGACGATATAGCCGACGTCAACGGCACCGGTTCCGCTGCCGTTGTACCGCATGTTTTCTTGATATTCCTGCTTGAGATACTGCTAGAGTTTATGCTTGTAGTATGTGCTCTAGATTCGATCTGTTTATCTATTATATTAGTAGATCACATGGTTTATTTAATCTTTATTATTCTACCCATAGAATGTTTATTATTTTCACGAATTAAATCATGTGATAAATTGTTTATATATTCAACATATCTCCTCCCAGGAGTGCAATTTGACAACCCATAGCCCGAAACGACCTACCGGCTATATATGTAGCAAATGGCTGGAGCCACTCCATTGTGAATTTTTGGCAGATCATACCACATGCGCTGACTGTTTTGACAAAAAGAACCACCTAGGATATGCTGTACCGTAATAGCCCTCAAGCAGCGCCCCTCGCGCCGCCCCCCAGGGCGCCGTCGGGGCTCCCCCGTCAAGCCGCCACAGCCTCCCCTCCTTGGCTCCCCTCGCCGCCGCTGCCGCCGGCCCTCGCCGCGGTGTTGAAGGAGGTCTGGGATGGTGGGTGCGGGAGATGGCCGCTGTAGCTGCTGGGGCGGCGATGGCCGGCACTTGAGCCGCAGCGACCAAGGCGGCGTCCCTGTGTCGGGGTGGTGGCGGAGACCTGCTCCGGCGGCGCGCCATGGCCGTCGGCGGAGGGGCGCTGGGAATCGAGGCTGTTCGGAAACCCTAGATCGATTTGATCTGGGAGGATCTGTGTGCCGACTTCCCATGTCCTCTTCCATGGCCTGGCCGTCGACGGCGGATGGTCGCCCCTGCTCTGCCGCTTTTAGGAGCGGATGATCTGCAGGACGGTGAGGCGTGCTGAAGGAGCGGTGGGCACGATGCAGCAGGCCAATGGTGGCGGTGCGACCATGCCGTGCGACGGCCGCTTGGTCATGCCATGGTGGTGGCGCTGAAGCCGAAGTTGACCCGTGGTGTGGGGACCGTTGGATCGACAAGAATAATGGTGATTTGCGGTCCTAGGGCTCCTTGCCGGCGTCAAGAGGAGGATCTACTGTTGTCTGCCGTCTTCGATCTGGCTGAATAGACGTGTTCCGGATGAACGGGAATCCGGCACCTAGAGAGGGGGTGGGGGGTGAATAGGTGCTACTACAAATTTTATGTCTTTTCAAATTTAGGCTCAACACAAAGGTAAATTCTCTAGATATGCAACTACGGTGAATTTACCTAAATGACAAGCTAAGCAGAATCTAGATAAACATGACAAGCGAGTAAGGGAGAAAGGGTAAGGGGAACCAAGTGAAGCACGCGGAGACGAAGATGTAATCCCGAGTTCCACCCAAGGGTGCATGTCTCGTTGGAGAGGTGTGCGCTACCACAACAGGTTAGCCGCAACGCCACAAAGGCTCACCTTCTTCTCCGATGAACTCAACCACAAAGGTTGCGAGTTCACCTTACACTATTGATCCCCTTTTAGGGCGGAGATCAAATCCCTTACAAACGCTTGAGGCACACACCCACAACTTAATTGGGGGCTCTCAAGATGACCACAAAAGGTCAAGACCACAACAGGTCAAGCTTACACCAAGTACCAACAATGGTGAGATCTAGGTTTTCCCCGAGGAAACCCTAGACTCGAAATCCCCAAGTGAATGGGGGAGATTACAAATCGCTTCGGTGAATTATTAGATCGGGGCCTTCTCCTTCACTCCTCCAAAGATCAACGAGTTTGGGTGGAGGAGTTAGGAGATCTTGAAGATTTGAGTTTCAGCACATTTATGATGAGAGAGAGTGTAAGAGCTGAAATGGCTGGAGATAGGTGGAGGGGTATTTATAGTCCCCTCCAAGAACTAGCCGTTTTTCACTGCGCAGGCCGGAACTTCCGGTCACTTAGGCCGGAACTTCCGGTCAACCCGGAAAGTTCCGGCCAAAGTTCCGGAGGAACTTCCGGCCTAGCCAGGGCGCAGGCAGTTCCAGACTTAGAGAAAAACCAGCATGTTCAACACCGGAACTTCCCGTGGTCTGGATGAAACTTCCGGTCGCCCGGAAAGATCTGGCCAAACTTCCAGCCAAAGTTCCGGCTTTGCCCGTGCTCGAGCAATTCCCGACTTAGCAGATTTCTCTGCTAGTCAGCACCGGAACTTCCGGTGAGTAGACCGGAACTTCCGGTCGCCCGGAATGTTCCGGTCAAATCTCCGGACGAAGTTTCGGTTTTGCCCGTGCGCAGACAAGTTTTGACTTAGCCGTTTTTCTCGTTTGTCTAGAACGGAACTTCCGGTGGCTGGCCGGAACTTCCGGTGGCCCGAAAAGATCCGGCCAAACTTCCGGCCAAAGTTCCGCCTTTGCCAGAGCATAAATCCTAAAAGGACTTAGCCGTTTTCTGGACAGCTAGAAATGTCCGGTACAGGCCCGGAAGTTCCGTCCCGTAGGCCGGAACTTCCGTTCACAGCACCGGAACTTCCGGCCTGGCAGAACAGGAAAAACTGCCAGCCAATTCTCTCTTTTAACCATGTTGATCTTCATCCTTTTTGTTCTTCAAGGTTATGTAGTATCTGAAATACTCAGGCACACCGTTAAACATCCTTTTCGTGTTGTCATTACTATTCAAAACTCAGGAGACAGAAAATGCTCTTTCACCGGATGCTCCACCGGCGCTCCATTGGGCGATGCCTGGAGATTGCTGGACCGGGTGGAACCGGTCGTGCGCACCCATGTTTTTTCGCTGGCCATTTAGGTTCAGAGGGAGCGCTTCGAAGCTCTGTCGGCTGTTAATATTGTGGAGCATGTTCTCGTTTCATGGTGTTGGCGGAGAATGTCATCAAAGTCAAGATCTGAGATCTAGCAACGGTGTTTTGATTCTTGGTGACGATTAGGAGTT
This sequence comes from Poa annua, assembly GCA_026929855.1. Lineage (NCBI taxonomy): Eukaryota > Viridiplantae > Streptophyta > Magnoliopsida > Poales > Poaceae > Poa > Poa annua. Next base: position 91,057,245 of record CM049430.1, read on the forward strand.
GGCTTGGTGAATTGTGACTTGGAGCAGCGGCATCGTAAGTGGGGGCGACATCACAAGAGATGTTCAAAGTCTTGCCTTGCAGGGTGAAAATCCAATGTCTGCTCTTAATTGGTTGTGTCTGACAATGACCTTGCTGAAGGCGTTGTTTTGTGAACGAGTACTTCTGAACTTTTGGTGTTGTCTTGGAGGTGTTAGTGCCGCTTTTATAAGGAATAGATCGCTATAGCGGGACTTGTATTTTTGTATTTCTTCTTTCTTGTTTGGTTGTGTGCATCCGTAAAGCCGCAATACGCTGTTGCAGAGGCCGGGTGTATTTGATACTTCTTGATATCAATAAATTCCCTTTATCTAAAAAAATATTGTATCTATATATTGGTATATCCACGTGAGGCCCTGACTGAAGACCCAGATATGTCAAAGATATTGCAATTGAGCGTCCAGTAATCTGAGCGATAGCCCATTATTGATGAGTCGGAATATGTAATACTCCATGTAGATTTAAGACAGGTGGGCGAGCAGCGAATCACTGCAGGCGTGAACACAAGCATGCAATGCTTTTGTTCATGCATATTTATATTATCTGTTTGGTAGCTAGATTATGTTGTGGAAGAGAGAAGAAAGGATAATTTTGGGCATTGGACTTCTTTTTTCCCCTTTCCCCTCTGCGTCGCTCCCACGAGCGACCAGTGGGCGACTTAACCCTAGCCGCCACTAGAGCGCCTGTCTCCTCCGTTCCCTCGTCCCGCCGTCGCCGGAGTGCGCTGTCGGGCAAGGCCCGGCGGCGTGGGTGGCGACAGGGTCCTCTCTCTCCTCTCTCGGTGGCGTCCGGCGCGGGACGGAGGCGTCGAGCGGTGGCGGCACGCTGGCGAGGGGCGTGCCGGCGCGCTGGCGGGCGCCGGCGGCGGTTGTCGTGGGCGCTGCGTCCAGGGCATGGAGGGCTTCTTGGGCGTGGAGGGCTTCTTGGGCGTGGAGGGCTTCGTGGGGTGCCACCATTGGTGGCGGACTTCGAGGTTCTACGCGGATGCGGCGTCGGGCTTCGTTGGGGTGGCTTCGTGGCGAGGATGTGCGGCGCTACGGCGGCTGTGCAGCCGCAGTGCGGGGGCTGGCGGCGCTGGCCCGTCTGGGCCCCATCTAGGCCTGGCGGGTTGAGCGACCCCAGCCTCCACGACACTTGTTGCTCTCCCTGGCCGTCTTCGGGGCTGGGGCGCCATATCCAGGCCCGGTCGGCCCAGATCTGGTGGCATGCTTTTGAAGGGGTTACGGTGCAGAAAACAATAATTTTCTAGCGTACAAAACCCTAACTAGTCAGGATCTATCTATCTAGTACATGTGATAACGGTGGCGGAACGGGTTACATTACCTCCATGTAGACCGATAGCGGAGATTACGCTCCCGCACAAGCGTTGACGATGAAGTCGTACGTAGCCGACCTCGAGGTCGCGGAGAACTTGCCGCGATGATGTAAACGATGACGCCGGGGTGTCGACGATGACCTGCGTCGACGGGCGTCGGGCGGATGATGGCGAGGTGCCGGCGGCAGGGGGAAGGCGGCGCGGCGGCTGCAGGGGGCGAGACGACGTCGCCCAGGCTCCTCAAAAGAGTTACCTCCGAGCACTCGTAAACATACGGAGCTTAACGACAACCCCCGGTCATTCAGATCCAGCTGAAATCGCAGGGGTAGATCTTATCTGGAATCCCGCAGGGCAACGGTGCCCGGCGGTATAGCTTAGGTGGAGAGAGGGGGCAAAACGGGTGGAGAAGCAACTCGGCCGGCCTGCTATACAATTAATTGTATTTTCCAATGAATTAATCCAATTAATATGCCTTGCTATATAATGGGGGGAGGGGCGTGCAAACTCCCTAGCTCCCCCATGTGGGACTAAACAAAGGAGGAGGGGGGGGGGGGTGGCGCACCCACATGGGCTGGCCGAACCAGCCATGGGGCCCACCCCCCTTTGGTGGTGCGGCTCCCCCTCTTGGGCCCTCTTAGGGCCCATGTAGGTGGGAGCCCTATTTTTCTTTTATTTAATTAATATAAAATATAATTAATTCATAATTAATATATTTAAATACTATTTAATATCCCGTGACCCCGAAACATTTTCCGAACCACCCGAACAACTTTCGGACATTCCTGGAACCATTCCAGACCTTCCCGGAACTCCTTCCGGACCACCGGGACTCTTTCCGGATCATTTCTCTCTCTCCAACAAATTCCTATATTATTCCAGAACCTATCTCCTGGTGTCGTTAAGACCTTAAGTTTGTTACGCTACGGTTTGAGAACACTCCAGACATGGTCGAGACACTCCGCTCACCAATGACCGTCAGGGATACCTGGATGTATATGACGGCCCCTGTGCATTCCACGAATATCGTCGTTGAACCCTAAATATGATATTCATTCCCTTTGTTTCTGCGCTACTACCTTGTCCGAGATATGATCGTAGACATACCGATGCCTTTGTTGTATCTCGTTACTGAACGGATAGACGTCGCCTAGAGGGGGGGGGGGGGGTGAATAGGCGATTTCAAACTTTTTCCGAGGAGCCGGAATATTCGGTCCAAGAGTGACCCGGAAATTCTGATATGCTTGATAAAGGCGGAATAAAATTAGAAGTTTACTTTAACAAGCATACAACCTAGATATAAATACTAGGCTCACCTATGTGCATCAACAACTTATGCTAAGCAATACAAGTAACAAGGTGATAGCAAGATGTATGACTTCAAGTACGAAGGCTATCACAATGTAAAGTGCCTAAGTAAAGAGCTCGGGTATAGAAATAACCGAGGCACGCGGAGACGAGGATGTATTCCTGAGTTCCACCCAAAGGGTGTACGTCTCGTTTGGAGAGGTGTGCGCAACCACAACAGGTTAGCCACAACCCCACAAAGGCTCACCTTCTTCTCCTGATGAATTCAACCACAAAAGGTTGCGAGTTCACCTTCCACTATTGATCTCCTTTGGGGCGGAGATCGAATCCCGTACAACTCTTGAGGCACACACCCACAAATTAATTGGGGGCTCCCAAGTCTTGAGGCACACACCCACAACTTAACTGGGGACTCTCAAGTGACACAAAAGGTCTTGGCCACAAAAGGCGTCTAGGGTCCAAAGACCCAAGAGTAACAAGCTCACAAGTATCACCACCACGAATCCTCGTGGAGGGCTCAAACCGATGCAAATGCAATGGCAAGGGCACACGAAGTGCTCAAGTCCTTCACTCTCAAATTCCAACACAACACAAATGTTTATGGGGGAATAAGAGAGGAAGAACAAAGGAAACCACAAAGGAGTCAAATCCTTCACTCCCAAATCCCACCAAAAGAAACTAATGCTTATGGGGGGAGAAGAGAGGAAGAACAAATAAGAAGAACCACAAAGGAACTCCAAGAACTAGATCCACTAAGTTCCCCTCACTTAGAGGAGAGAATGATTGGTAGGATTGTAGATCTAGATCTCCTCTCAAATTTCCCTAAAGAATATGGAAGATTCAATGGAGGGATTGAGAGGGAAGAGAGCTTTCCAAGGTCAACAATGGAGTAGGAGAGAGGGGGAAAACGTGCTGCCTTGGATTAGCTGGGGAAGAAGAAGGGGAGGGGTATTTATACCCCTCCAGGAAATATAGCCGTTGGCTGTTTCGACACTCGGAAATTCCGGTAAAAGTGAGACTCGGAAATTCCGGTTACCCGGAAATTCCGAGTCCATGAAATTTCCGAGCTGAAATTCCGGCTGGAGTCAGAAGCAAAACCAAACTTTTCCTTATCCATTTCTGGAGGACTTTTCTGGGTGCACTCGGAAATTCCGGTAGACGGAAATTTCCGAGCACAATTTCCGACTGGAGTCAGAACCCTTTTTCTCCTTTCCTTAGCCGTTTTCTTGGATGAGCTGGGGAACCGGAAATTCCGGTAGAGCGGAATATCCGGCCCCAATAATCCGAATCAGCAAAACACCAAAACGAAAACTGCTATAACTTTTGCAAATGAACTCCAAATGAGGTGAGACCAATTTTGTTGGAAAGATAGCAACGATGAGCACCCAACAAAAATAGAGTAAAATCACCACACATGGCAAGGTGTGGGACTTTCCTCACGGTAGAACGGCAATATTTCCGCCACCAAAAACGCAACAAGTTGTCCAAAGTAAAACTGATTTCGATGAACAAGAGCTTGACATGGAGATGAACCAAGCTCTAATTCCTCACCAACATAAAATCCAAATAAGAACCAAGAAATATGATATGCCAAGTATCCAAAGTTTTGGGCTCTCCACAACGATGCGATCAAGTTACTAACTTGAGAGCCCCTCTTGATAGTACGCCTATCTATCCTATAGCCCTATCAAGATCATACCTTTGCCTTGAGCATTCCACTTGAGTTGGATGAAGACTATCTTGATCTCTTCAAGTGGTTCATCTTTCCTTGATTGCGCGTCCAAGCACATGCTTGATGAAGACTTCTCCAAATACTCCCCCATGCTCACAATGGGAGAGTCTCGATTAGCTTCATCTTCATGTATCCATTGCAAGCACCAAGCATAGGATCTCTTCAAGAAGCTTCTCTTGGTCTTGGTCTTGGTCTTGCACATCTCACCTTGATGACGATCACCACATGACGTCATCCTCCATGAGCTATATGAAATCTTCATTTGATGCAAGACCATGGGAAGATACCTAACCTCATATAAAGATACCACACACACATATATCATGGGTTAGTTCACAAAGCTATGCGGACAAGTGTTTACCATCCCAAGAGATACATGATCGCTCTTGGTACATCTTGTAGCTTTGTGTGTTGATCAACATCTTGATCAACCTTGTATCTTCTAATATTTCTTCACTAATATGATGTCTTGAATCCTTCAAGACATACTTGCAATATGCTCCACTCAACACATAAGCTTCAAGAGTCCAACACATGAACTCCACAACTCCATGGACATGATCTATAATGATATCTCAAAACAAACATTAGTCCATAGAGATTGTCATTCAATTACCAAAACCACACATGAGGGAAAATGCTCTTTCAGTTACTGACAAAGGTTATTAACTCGTCTGTGATATTACATCTCCATGACCTAGTCATAAGCTGTGCAGCTATATAGATGCAATCTCACCGAGTGGGCCCAGAGTATCTTTCCATTACAAGAATGAACAAATCCCGCTCTTGATTCTTACGTCTCGATGCTCTTTCGGAATACCCAAGATGGACACCGTTATTGTCATGCTATATAAGACACAACATTTGATGCTCTCAACGCACCCCTAAAGCATCAATAAGTACAGTCTCACGGTCTAAGGAATAAGCTATCGTATTCTCAACTATTACAAATGACAAACTTCGTAATACGATCTTATTGCAATACTTTGCATATGTCCATCATCTTATTCAACTAACAAGATGACCCCACTGTCAACCGACGTCATTGTACTTGATCGGGAATCTCGATCAACTGTTGCCCAATGGACTAGCTCATATAGAGGCTTAATAGGGACCTGGTTGTCTATGTATCACACGTGTATTAACAATTCCGATTAATACAGTTATAGCATAATACACAAACCTATTATAAACTTATGAGATAATGCAATAAACCTATTATACAGTTACGGTGCAGAAAACAATAATTTTCTAGCGTACGAAACCCTAACTAGCCAGGATCTATCTATCTAGTACATGTGATAACGGTGGCGGAACGGGTTACATTACCTCCATGTAGACCGATAGCGGGGATTACGCCTCCGCACAAGCGTTGACGATGAAGTCGTACGTAGCCGACCTCGAGATCGCGGAGAACTTGCCGCGATGATGTAGACGATGACGTCGGGGTGTCGACGATGACCTGCGTCGACGGGCGTCGGACGGAAGATGGTGAGGTGCTGGCGGCAAGGGGGTGCGCCGGCGGCAGGGGGGAGGCGGCGCAGCGGCTACAGGGGGCGAGACAACGTCGCCCAGGCTCCTCAAAAGAGTTACCTCCTAGCACTCACAAACATACGGAGCTTAACGACAACCCCCGGTCATTCAGATCCAGCCAAAATCGCAGGGTAGATCTTATCTGGAATCCCGCAGGGCAACGGTGCCCGGCGGTATAGATTAGGCGGAGAGAGGAGGCAAAACGGGCGGAGAAGCTACTCGGCCGGCCTGCTATATAATTAATTGTATTTTCCAATGAATTAATCCAATTAATATGCCTTGCTATATAAAGGGGGGAGGGGCGTGCAAACTCCCTAGCTCCCCCATGTGGGACTAAACAAAGGAGGAGGGGGGTGGCGCACCCACATGGGCTGGCCGAACCAGCCATGGGGACCACCCCCCTTTGGTGGTGCGGCTCCCCCTCTTGGGCCCTCTTAGGGCCCATGTAGGTGGGAGCCCCCTTTTTCCTTTATTTAATTAATACTAAATTAATATAAAATATAATTAATTCATAATTAATATATTTAAATAATATTTAATATCCCGTGACTCCGAAACATTTTCCGAACCACCCGAACAACTTTCGGACATTCCTGAAACCATTCGAGACCTTCCGGGAACTCCTTCCGGACCACCGGGACTCTTTCGGGATCATTTCTCTCTCCAACAAAATCCTATATTATTCCAGAACCTATCTCCTGGTGTCGTTAAGACCTTAAGTTTGTTATGCTACGGTTCGAGAACAGTCCAGACATGGTCGAGACAGTCCGCTCACCAATGACCGTCAGGGATACCTGGATGTATATGACGGCCCCTGTGCATTCCACGAATATCGTCGTTGAACCATATATATGATATTCATTCCCTTTGTTTCTGCGATACTACCTTGTCCGAGATATGATCGTAGACATACCAATGACTTTGTTGTATCTCGTTACTGACAAAGGTTATTAACTCGTATGTGATATTACATCTACATGACCTAGTCATAAGCTGCGCAGCTATATAGATGCAATCTCACCGAGTGGGCCCAGAGTATCTTTCCATTAAAAGAATGAACAAATCCCGCTCTTGATCCTTACGTCTCGATGCTCTTTCGGAATACCCAAGATGGACACCGTTATTGTCATGCTATATAAGACATAATGTTTGATGCTCTCAAAGCACCCCTAAGAAGCATCAATAAGTACGGTCTCACGGTATAAGGAATAAGCTATCATATTCTCATCTATTGCAAATGACAAACATCGTAATACGATCTTATTGCAATACTTTGCGTATGTCCATCATCTTATTCAACTAACAAGATGACCCCACTGTCAACCGACGTCATTGTCCTTGATCGGGAATCTCGATCAACTGTTGCCCAATGGACTAGCTCATATAGAGGCTTACTAGGGACCTGGTTGTCTATGTATCACACGTGTATTAATAATTCCGATTAATACAGTTATAGCATAATACATAAACGTATTATAAACTTATGAGATAATGCAATAAATACTACTTATTTATTTGCCTCTAGGGCATATCTCCTTCAGCTTTGTCCATATCCTTGCGCGCGCGGCGGTGCTGATCGGCCGATTACGACGCTCTGATCCTCCTTGGGGTTTCCTGGGTTGGGTTAGGTTCGTCGGAGTGTGGTGGCGCCTCCCTTTGGCGGCAGGGTCGTGTCCGGTGTGGTGTTGGTCCGACGCGCCACCCCCGACCCAGATCTGGACCCTCTGGGGCCCATCTAGGTTTTAGCCGGGTCGGTCTGAATCCTCCGTGGCACGACCTTCTTTACACTAAGGACGGATAACAGCTCGGATTGGGAACAACAGTGCCAATGGTGTGCCTTCTGCAGCACGACGGCGGGAGCTTCACGGGCCTCTCGAGGCCGAGAGGCTCGGCCGGGCTCGCAGGCCTGGTGTGCTCCTGCTGTTGCGTCCGGTCGGTTACCGTCTATGACGGTGGAGGTTGGTACCTCCCGCACGTCGGCGGTGCTGTGAGACCTAGTCCCGGCTCTTCTTTCCCGGTGTGTAGGTTGGTCCTCTCTGTGCCTGGTGAGGTATCAGGAACAGCTCCGCAATCATGTGGCGTGGGGTGGTGGGTAGTTTGGTGGAGTGCTCTGGAGCGTCTGGGGTGACAATGGGGATCGGGAGAAATCCTAGTCGGCGTGTCCTTCCTGAAGGGCGTCCGGTGTTCCCCTTCCTCTCCCCGTCGCATACCGGGGGAAACCCTTTGCAACAACGTCGTCATCGTCTCTTCCCTTCCTGAAGGTGTTGCTTGGTACCGACGGTCCGGAGCACTCGGAGCTTGGTGGCAGGCCTCCGGTGGGCGCAGCGTTTGTGGAGCTTGCTTTCTGTTTTCTTTCTGCCGTTGTCGGCATTTTTCTTTTTCTTTTTCTTTCTCTCTTCGCTTTTCTTTTGGGCGTTGTGCTGTCTGGCCCAGCAGCGGTCTCAAAGCGGGACGCAAGCGTGTTTCGAGAGAAGAGAGAAGAGAGAAGAAAATGTTAGTTGTTCTCCGTATATAGAAGTCTTCTGTTTGTTGTTGTCACTGTATACTCCATGAATATCAAGCCAAAATCTTTAGACCCTTAGTATTTGCTGATTTAGAACAGTTTCAACAATTTTGTCAAAGGAAAACGCTAGGTGTGAAATTTTTTATCCGAAATTATCTTAAATATTGGTGGAAATGTTTGACGTGTAATCGGAAAATAACAAACACAAGTATAACTCAAAGGATTATATAATGAAAAAAGCCAAGCCTGAACCCATTTAAGCATTGTAACTATCTACAACAGTGCATATCGATGATAGGAACCATCTCTCAATATTTAAATCAATCCAAATAAATTATAACTTGGGTACAACATGCTATAGGGATGCTAGCAACCATTTCTCAAGCACCGAAAGATGATAGTCCGGGAGGGAGGCCATCAGTGTCGCTAGAAGAAATCGAGGATGACTATGTGCAAGTGAGGTTAGTAGCATCAATGTCATCTTCCGTTTTCCTCTGCCGGATAGCTTCCATTGCTTGGGAAACTCTTATTCGGAGATCATTTGCATACTCTATCAAGTGAAGGACCTCGGTCTTGTCGAGCTCAAGAAGCATACCTGTTACCTTCTCAGTAAATTCAGGCTCAAGTTGTCCAACTAGTGGGTACAACTTCTGCCTAAATTAAATCTGCGAAGCAAATATATTTTTATTAAACGAAAATCAATTCTTCACTGGTATACATGGTACTTTTGAGCATGACAGGTAAATGTGAATGTTACACTTTGCAAATATTAGCATTGATTCCACGAGCACGAAAAGTAGAGTTAGTTCTTTGGGTCATCAAAAGCTATAGTAGTGGTAAGGTTGCTACCTATTTGAACATATGTACCAGGGGAACTAGCTAGTGTCAATTTGGACCAAGCCCTTGGCCACAACGGGAGTCGAGAAGCCCATGGCGTTGGGCGTTGGCCAACTATGTGATATCTTGATTGGCAATTGGGTGAACTCTATGCAAAGTAAAATTAAAGTAAGCCAAATGAATCCCTACTTGCTAAAGTAATCAGAACATGAAATTTATCCATGAAGTGCACTTAGCAGAAAAACAAAAGGTAGAAGAAGGACCTTTTTAAGACATAAATACCTGACGTTGTTGGTGCATTGACCTCATCATGTTGTATGGCATCATCCTGGTAGGGCCTCCAAAGCTCGTTGAGGGATAAATATGTGATTGTTGATACCCAAAACCTGAGGCATATGGTTGTGTATAGTGCTCATACCCAAAACCCGAGACTTGTGGTGAGAACACATGTACTTCTGGACCACGACAGAGCTGAGGGGGAGCAATAATGTGGCATACATTTGGTGCTAGAACCCCTACATTTTGAAGACGAGCAAAGTGTTCCTGGAAAGAAAGTGGTCAGCATAAAATTTTGCGGATATTGTAAGAACTTTTAGCTGATATCTATACTATAGACATAGTACATGACTCAATCTTCAGTGAAACGAGCATGGACCTAACTGGTAGTTATTATTTGAATTTATTTGTATGTTCAATATGAGCATTCTGTTATAAAGCATCAACATTGGCCCGTATTGCGTTCTTCTTATACATAATATAAACTTTGTGAACTAGACAATGTATTTTGTTTAATCAAGTATGCGTAAAGAACTAGACACATAATTTATCATTAGGAAACGAAAAATATTTTTATGGTAGTGTTAAGGACACACGATACACTAGGAAGATGACCAAGACAAATCAAACCAACAAGTTACTAGTAACATACGACACACAGTTTTATGCGATAACAATTAAGACTTACCACTAGTATTGCTTTTCTACCCTCCTTGCGTTGAGCTTCACACACATATAGTGGTTTTTTGCCGACCATCTTCCCAGTCATTCCATCAATCTAGCACAATATTAAAATATATTAAATAATTAAAGCTATTTAGTTTGAAGCAAGGAAACCCATATAAACAAATAACAATAATGAACTTACAGCTTTGTGGACAGCTTCAGCAGTTTCAAAGGACACAAAGCCATAGTCCTTGCTCCTTCCTTCAGAATTAACCATAACCTAGAAAAATGTCAACCACACATTTAATGACACGTGATACAAAAAGAATGAAATATAAGCTTGACATAATAGAGAGAATTACCTTGCATGATACTATCTCGCCAAAGATCTTGAATATGTTTCTAAGATATACATCATTTATACTATCATCTAGATTCTTTAAGTACAGGTTGAGCCCGCTTTCACGCTCAAACTTGGCTTTGAGCTCAGCTTGTCTTTGTGCCTTTTGCTGGGCCCTTCCAACATACAAGATCATATCCTTGGCCATCTTCCCATTAAGATTTCTTATGGCTTCTATAGCATATTCTTGTTTCCCATAGTTAACAAAGCCAAAACATTTAGATTTTCCATTGGCATCTCTTATGACTATAGCACTAGTAATCTCTCCAAATGGTGCAAACACTTTATGTAGGTCATCATCTGTAAATTCCGTAGGCAAGTTTTTTATGTACACATTTGTAAACTTTCTCATACCACAATGTGTTGTCGTTCTTCACGACGAATGAACATACTAACAACCAGTATCCTCCCATTGGACGACATTCCATTCAGGCCGTTGATGGCATCCTTAGCAGATTCCTCATCTTCGAACTGAACAAACCCATATCCTTTTGATCTTCCATGGAAATCAGTGGCCACTTTACAAGAAAGAATAGTGCCAAAGCCTGAAAACATGTCAGTCAAGCCTTTGTTGTCAATGGCTGGCTCAAGATTTTTGATAAACACATTGGCATGTCCATTATTTCGCAGCATTGGATTCCTGTTTGAGAACATAACTCGAATGGGTTTGCCATTGACATGGATAAAATTTAAAGTTTCCAATGCACGCTTGGCTGCAAAGAATCAAATATGGGTTATAAAACTAATTGTAATATCAAGCGTGAGCAAGCATTCCAAAAAATAAAAAGATAACATGTATGATCATATTCACTCGTAAAAAATAAAAATTCTTCTTAAAACAAAAATTGTTGTGTAAAAAGGCATGTTGTATAGATGTACATATAGGTTATCATGACACTATATATTGTATAATATATAACTGGATGTCAGGATTTCCAACATACCATTATTGGATGTACGAAATACCTTGGCCAATACAAAATAATTAACTATTTAGAAGTTCACCTAACTTATCACAACTAGATATTTGAATAAATGCATACACACAAATTCAAATAGCATAATCATATTGTAGCTAGAGTCATGTGGTGATCATGCAATCTTCCTAGTATATATAGTGGCACATTTAGCACCATGGTGCGCAAACTTTACAGGGTAGTTCTTAGAAAAAAAAATCACTTGAAAACAATTAGGGCAATAAATTAAGCAATTCATTCAAGGAAAACAACAACGAGTCTTGTTAACTTGAATACAAATCATGTGATCTAATTTAATAAAAAATAAAACAAATTTCAGACAAGTTGACTAAATTCATAGATGAAATATGATAAATAAGATACACGCCAAAAAATTAGTAACATGTCTTTTTTGCTTACAATAGAAATAAATAGTTAGATTAAAATACAATTTTTTTTGGTTACTTTGTGGCCAAATTATACAATTGTCCCCGGGTCAGATTCCGCACATGTTCCATGTCATTTATTTTTGTCTATAGGTCATCTGAATCGGATTCGGATTTCAAGCAAAAATGTTATTATTTCGGGCAAGATGGTGTATTAATTGTTATTAAACTATATATCGTCACCCTATGTACTAAAATACCATATAAAAACAGAAACCCTTCCCTCGACTAATAAAAAAAATAGAACTTACACCTAAAACATAGCTTCTATAGTCGATAAACACAATTTGTATCACTAATTGGATTTTTCACAAACAAGAACCAGCACCAAACAGTCTCCACAAGAAATCTCCCACCAAAAAACCCTAAAACATTATAAGATAAAACATATACATAACCATTTAGCGTATATCCAACATATCATTATCGAATGTACGACATTCCAAGGCAAATCCAGCATGAAATAATTGGATTTCTCTTAAATTGCTGTTGCACGGGCAATTGAAAAAAATGTTTCAATTTTGAATGGCTTCATAAAAACAAATCTAGGCTCAAGAGGTGATTGTGTGGTATACCTAGTACATACATGGTAGCATGTTTGATCATCACGGTGCACAAATTTTATCGAGATCTTAACCAAATGTTTACTCAATTTTTTTCTTCTCTTCAAAATTCCCTGATTGTCATGCAGAATTTATGAAGCCATTCAGTAATGGAAACTATTTAACTTCAAAACTAACCGCATAGTCGAAATTTCAAGTATTTCAACTTCTCGCTATTCAATTCAACTCCCAAGAGTGGCGTAGTAAATAAGACAACACCAAAGGTAGGATCGCTTCATTTACTACGATACAAATATATATAAAAGCTGACAGATCACACTATGTATTGCAATTAGAGGGTGTCTAGCAGTTTTTTTTTCTGTTTCTAAATCCCACACCGGATTCTGAGTCGGATCCCAACATAATTTCTTGACCAATTTCTTTCCCTATTAGAGACCCGACGCATATTCGGCTTATATCACTCATGTCCAGACTGAGTGAACACAATCTACAACTATTGAAGAAATGGTAGAAAGAGCCATCAACGCATATTCCTATCCAAAATCGAAAACCTCATACCTAGATTGATCAGATCAACAAAATAGAAGTTCACTAAAGGGATGACTACAACTTCGATCTATCAGAATCTAGCAGTCCAAATAATTCACAACTAAGAGATCTAACACCTAACAGCCCCTAATACAAAATAGTGTCTAGGAGTAGCATGCATGTTGTTGTTTTTGTTTCTAAATCACACGCCGGATTCCGAGTCGGATTCCAACAACTTTCCTTATGGATTTCTTGCCGGATCGAGAGACCCGATTCGGATACGGATTCCTATTCAGTAACCCAAAACCTCACAACAAAATAGAAGTTCACTGAAGGGATGACTACAACTTCGATCTATCAGAATCTTTAGTAGTCCAAATAATTCACAACTAACATATGTAACACCTAACAGCCCCTAATACAAAATAGTAGTATCTAGGAGTAGCATGCAAGCTGTTTTTTGCTAAATCACATGCCGGATTCCGAGTCGGAATCCAACGACTTTTCTTATGAATTTCTTGCCTTATCGGAGACCCGATTCAGATACGGATTCCTATTCAGTAACATGGTCTACAACTAAGGAAGAATTGGCAGATCGCACTGTCAAGTCTGAACATACATCCCTACCAATAACCCGAAACCTGACAACAAAATAGAGCTTTACTAAAGGGATGACTAATACTTGTATCAGAATCTAGTAATCCCAATAGTTCATACCAACCAGATCTAACGCTTCACAGCTCCTAAAACACATCTACGAGCTAGCATGCATGCTAGAGCAGATCGAACCCAAAGGAGACGATACAAATAAGGTGAGAAACTGAGAATAAACAAAGAGAAGATCAGTGACGCACCATCTTCCCGCGAGTGGAAGTTGACGAACCCGTAGCCAAGCGACCTGCCGGCGATGTCGCGGCAGACACGGAGGGACGTCACGGGGGCGACCTGGCTGAAGATGGCGTAGAGCTGCCCCTCCGCGACGCCCCTCTCGAGTTCACCTACGTAGAGGGAGGCCGTCGAGCCAACCGCCGGAGGTGCAGGAAATGGCGTAACGATCGGGACCAGGAGCGGCCGGCTCGGCATTGCCCTGGTGGAGGCTCGTGAACCCGCAGGTGCAGGTGCAGGTGCAGGAGGCGTCGACATATAGGCCATGGGCGGAAGGCTTACCATTGCCGGCGAACGTTCAGTAACCGGAGGAGCCGGCAGCGACGATGGCTGGCTGGACGACGAAGCAAGCTAGGTAGGGCTTGTGGATCAGTGGTTTGTACTGTGGCTGGCTAGTGGCTACGTATTGCGCTGCCTCGAGCTCAAGTCCTCAGCGATAATGGCCTCGTCGTTCCGATCGGACCTCTATTTATTTCGCAAAGATTTTAATTGCCGGTTTTATTCTCCGGGACTTATTAATATCTGCCATATTATGCATGATCTTGAATTAATGCTGGAGGCGTCGATGCATATCTTAGCAGGATTTCGCGACCACTCTTCGTATTCATTTCGTAGGATTTGTTTTAAGGAAATTTGGTAGGAATTCTTGACCTGAAGCAATCCAGCCCATCTCCTTGGGCCTGCCTGACAAGTGCTAGTCCTACAAGCCCACTAAGGAAACGAACATTCACTCAAAGAGAGGAAGCGAGCCAGGGCCAATTAAAAAGCCCACCTGCTCACGTTCTCAGTTGGCATCAGCGCCGCCCTGTCGACTTGAAGGCTGAAGCACGGCCGCCCTGCAAAACCACGCCGTAGCGCCACTGCCGCCGCTGCCGACGCACCGCCGCACCGGGTCACCGGTGCTCAACACTTTGGGTAACTTCGTCGGCTCCTGGCCTCCAACTGGCCGCCGTATTGCCCACTCTGTTAGGTAACTTCTTTATTTTCTCATACTAGAAAGTTTGATCTATCTAAAGTCCGGAAAAGACATTTTCAGTCCTAAACGGCTACACTTAGGTCTAGTTCTTTGTGGATTAATTCATCTTATTGGAACTGATCACATAGAAGATGAATACGAGAAAGAGGTCCAAGAAACATTTGTTCAGACCGGCATCATCTTATATTCTGAACTTGCAAGAATTTATGCTATTGACTTCTCCCAGCATAAGTCTATACTACTCGCTCCGTTTTTTAATATAAGATGTATTAATATTTGTCCATATTCACAAATATACAAATGTATGTAGACACATTCTAGTGTATATGTTCACTCGTCTTAGTATTTAGTATGCATCTACACAATATATGGAGAGAGTTGCTCTAGTGCTTTCCAGGATTATTTGTTTGCACGAACTTCTCAGATTACAGCCGAAATCCCACCTAATCATACATTGTCCAAGCCTAGGTGCAGATCCAAACTCACTCAAATCCGGTGGTTGACCAGAGTCATTCCTCACCTCCACGTCCCCTATCTGTTCCCCACTTCTCCTTACTTTCTTGCAAAATCTCCTCCGGCGAGCTCGTCATGCCGCCGCCTAGACACATCCTTTGACATGAGCTCGAGTCGGTTGTCGCCTCCCAGAATCCTCCTTCGGAATTAGATCGAGGCCTCAAGCGGCTGCCGCAGTCGCTGTCGTTCCACGAACTCTGGTCAGACGCCGCGCTTCGAGCTCGGATACGCTGCCTCTCGGTGAGCCGGTCGAGTGCTCAGAAGTGGTCGCTGCGAGCCGTGAAGCGATTGCCAGTCTGCCACCACTCGTGCGGTGGGTTCCTTCTTCGAAGACGCCGTCCAACACCAGCGCTGAATCACAAGGCCCTGTGTCGAACGCGAGCTCCTCCAGCGCTCAGGCCCAAACTGATTCATGGCGTCAGATAGGTATGAGAGAAATTCTACTATGGTTCTGTAGTTGCTGATATGTGATAGGTCGTACTTTCAACAGTGATTTCCAAACCAGGAGTCATGGACAACGGATAGAGATATGATACAGAAGATTCTCCAGTCACTATTTGTACTTGTCTCCCCTATTAGTGTAGGCGGTTAACACTATTATTGTAGAATGTTATTTCTTATTTGTAGTTTTTCCCATCAGCACTTCTTGCTTTGGAATAATTAAGACATGAATGAAGACTTTGTTGCCCTCAGCATCGATGATAGTGTAGACTGTTATAGTACTTGTATCAACTAGTGTCAGCAGTTTCCTGTAGGGCATCAATAATCATCTTTGCGGCCAGAGTCAGCAGTTTATTGTTGTAGGACGCTGAATACAAATACCAGCTACTACTATTTCATAAATCAGTGTTGGATACACTGATATTGAGGAGTGCTCCAATGCTTTTGCAGTGATGGAACAATATGGATTTTATATTTTTCCACGAAATGAGTTTAATACATGTCATGTCATACCTTGATGTCTTTGCTAACATTGACGACGGGATGGATGAATGACATGGTGATTCATTTGGATGTAGTATTTCCGACGGCGACAATATAGAGGTAGGAATGTTATGTTTAAACTGATGTGCATGCATGAACTATTGTATAAAATCATTACGAGCTGAATCTCATAGGGAAGTTGTTTAGATTGGTCACAAGAAAACAACAATTTGAGTGAGTTGCATGAATGTGGAAACATTAATGGTATGTTCAGCAATTTTAGAAAAAAAGTGAAGCTATAAATGAGGACCTGAAAATTGTCAAGATGACATTTGAAAGAGAAGACCAATGGTATAGTTTCTATAATTCTTATGCTGCAAATAAAGGATTTAGCATCAGGAAGGACACTTAGAGGCGTGAGAAAAAAGTATGTGACATTTTTTATAGGAGATTTGTTTGCTTTAAGGAAGGGTGTCGCGATCCTAGAAAGAGTGACATCATGGATCAAAAAAGAAGTGAAAGAGCTGAGACTAGAGAGTACTGCACGACTGAGCTCAGTATCAGACTTGATAAGGTTTGTAGAGTCTCGTTTGTGGACAACTTTGTAGACAAGCATAATCACATTTTAACAAAATTTTATAAGACTAGGTATCTTAGATCACATACGAAAATCAAAGACTACCAGAAAGAATAAATAAAGATGTATGAAGCCAAGGCCATGGCTAAGCATCGTATTATGGATCTGTTTGAGTGCACTCATGGAGATAATGTTGGTTTCATCCCAAAGGACTTATATAATTTCTCAGCTAGGTACAAGAGGTCGAGAGTTGCGGATGGTGATGCAAATGCTACGCTAGAGCTCTTAACGGCTAGGTGGGATAAGGATCTAGAGTTCTTTTTCGACCACAAGTTGATAGCCAAGGTTGCATCACCATCCGCAATTCTCGACCTCTTGTACCTAGACGAGAAATTATAGAAGTCCTTCAGGATGAAACCAACATTATCTCCATGAGTGCACTCAAATAGATCCATAATACCTTGCTTAGCCATGCCCTTGGCTTCAAATATCTTTATTTTTTTCTGGTAGTCTTTGATTTTCCTATGTGATCTAAGATATCTAGTCTCATCAGAATTTGTTAAAAGGTCGTTATGCTCACTACAAAGTTATCCACAAACCAGACTCCGCAAACCTTATCAAGTCTGATACTGAGTTCAGTCGTGCAGTACTCTCTAGTCTCAGCTCTTTACCTTCTTTTTTGATCCATGATGTCACTATTTACAGGATCCCGACACCCGTCCTTGAAGCAAACAAAACTCCTATAGAAAATGTCACCTACTTTTTTCTCATGCCTCATAATGTCCTTACCAACGCTAAAACCCTTCTTTGCGACATAAGAATTATTGAAACTATAACACTAAATCTTTTGTATCATATCTCTATTTGTTGTCCATGACTCCAGGTTTGGAAATCACTTTTGAAAGTAAGAGCTATCACATATCAGCAACTACAGAACCATAGTAGAACTTCTTTCATACCTATCTCACGCCATGAACGACTGACGGCTCAGCCTAAAGAAGTTGGAGGATCACACAAGGTCATGTGGCCGAGCGCTGGAGGAGCTTGCCGAGCGGTGGCGTTCGAGGTGGCGAGTTGTTCGAGAAGCACTGGTCGCAGCGGACCGTTCGACACAGGGCCTTGTGATTCAGCGACGGTGTTGGAGACAAACCCAACGGCGTCTTCGGAGAAGGAACCCACCGCACGAGTGGTGGCAACCGCTCCAAGGCTCGCTGCGACCACTTCTGACCGCTCGAGCAGCTCGCCGGGAGGCAGCGTTCGAGGTTGTTTGTGCAGCGACAGCGAGTGCGGTAGCCGAGGAAGATTCTGGGAGGCGATAGCCTACTTGAGCTCGTGCCGGAGGAGGAGTCTGGGCGGCGGCAGCTACAGCTCGCCAGAGGAGATTTTCCATGAAAGAATGGAGAAGTGGGGAACGGACAGGGAACGTGGAGGGGAGGGACGACTCAGCGGAAATCGTGGTCTGGTCAACCATCGGATTTGAGTGGGCTTGGATCTGGACCTGGGCTTGGACAACGTCTGATTAGGTGGAATTTCTACTTGAGCCGTACGTTTGCTTTAAAGTTTGTGCAATTTTTCTTCTGGAAAACTCTCAAATACTTGAAAGGGGAGACTCCTTTTTTGCAAGTAAAAATATAAGTATACGTGTCTTGATTATCTATTGCTTTACAAAAAAAGGAAACTTCATTTTTATGAAAATTAATTTTGAGACCGGCCAACTGTTCAAAAATAAAGACAATAAATTTCAGATTTCGAGCTCTCTCCAAATCATCCTCAAACATATAAATCGTGTCTGAATTCACCTTCAGTTCTTGAGTTTAAAGTAGTATTCAATATTCGTTCTCCAGTTCAAGATTGACAATTTCAGTTTGGTGGCTTGAGTCGAGACTCCAGATTTTGAGGTATTGAATTTGAAGCCCTTGCAACATCACGATAAGTTCGGGTTTTGCTTCTGTTTAGATGGTTGTGCCAGCAGAATAATACTCTCACCTGCATTCTTCAGTTTGTCGTAGGCTTATTTGTTCTTTCAAGTACGGTAGGATAGGACTGTCAATGGAACAATTTTCATACCCCAATTCAGAAGCCTATCACATATATAGGAAACTTAAGCTGAAAACAAGTCAAGAACCTAACAGAAGCACAGTGATCGATGATGATGTATTGCTAGAGCAAACTAATAACCGAGAAATTTTCCATTCAAGTTCCCCAGACTGAGCTACAACGTCATTTGAAACTGTACAAGAAATCCCTAACCAAAGCTAGCTAGGTAATTATCAAAATCCTACTCTTTTTTTTTCCTTCAGTATGATCTCCGGGTCTCCACCGCAACAATGCTCTCGTCAGCCTTCCTGGCTGCCAGGCTTGATGAGCGGCTGCTGCGCCGTCTTAGCCCACTCCTCTGGCGGGCTCTTCACCTCCTTGAGGAAGGCCACCACCTCCTTCATGGTCGGCCGCTCCCCAGGTGTGGGGTTCACGCAGAAGACGGCGATGCCCAGTGTCTGCAGCATCTCTTGGACTAGCTGGTCCGGCATGCCGCGCAGCTTTGGGTCTAGGATGTTCAATGCCGGCTCGTAGCTCCCCATCTTCTTCTTTGCCCATTCCACGATGTGGAGGCTGTCACTGTCCATCGGCTCGATGGCGCTGCGCCCGCTCAGGATCTCCAAGAGAACCACGCCGTAGCTGTAAACATCGCTCTTCTCGGTGATGTTCGATGTGTATGCGTACTCTGAGATGAGAAAAAAATAAATGTCAAACCATTATACCCTGAAATCATCTACAGCTAGTAGTAGAACAATAATTGTACTCAGTATAATTACAGAATCAACACAGTGATGTGCTAAGCATTGGAATCAAGGCAATCAAGTCAACATGCTTCAATGGACAAGGATGCTTGTGATATGATAAACTAGCAGGTATATTTCGATGCAATAACAATGTCAGTTAATACCTAGTCAGAGTAATCAGTCTCACTCACCCCCTTAAACCGCAAGCAATAGACATTGTAATGGATGAATAACCATGTTTAGAAGCAATCACAAGTCAAAGATTCTTGCATAGGTAACAGCATCACCCAAATAATTATTGAGCTGTGCAATTAACTGATGCTGGTGTACATGTCTAAATGCTGTAGAAATTATAGAAGAGTATGTAATGCAGTTTAGCAGGAATAACTTGCCTGGAGCAATATATCCATAAGAACCGGCGATCCTTGACATGGCATGATGGTAATTAGGGGAGTTCATCAGCTTTGCCAGCCCAAAGTCAGCTAAGTAGGACTCGTACTTTGAATCGAGCAGTATATTGTTGCACTTGACGTCCCGGTGGAGGATTGCGGGGACGCAGTCATGGTGCAGATAGGACAGCCCTTGTGCCGCCCCAATGGCGATCTTGTACCGCGTATCCCAGTCCAAGCCCCTGTTCTCCTTCAGGAGCTCCTGCAGATTGCCGTTAGGGACGTAGTTGTAGAGCAAGAGCTTGACAGTCTTGTTTGAGCAGTAACCAAGCAGCTTGACAATGTTCCGGTGCCTGATATGACCCAATATCTGGATCTCAGCAGCGAACACATCAATCGGCTCCTCCTTGGTCGTCTTCCAGAGCTTCTTCACCGCGATGACATCCCCATTTGGCATTTCGGCTCTGTACACAACTCCTGAGCAACCCTTGCCGATGACATTCTCATCTCTCAGGCATTCCAAGATGTTGTCGACGCAAAAGTTGAGCTTCTGGAATGGCGTAAACGTCCAAGGGTACGAGAAGTCATTACCGCCCGCAGCTGCCGACATGCTCGTCGCCTTCTCGCCCTCAAGCCTCCTGCTTCTGGTGATGAGGATCCAGACCACGACAAGCAACAGCGTGATCGAGCCAAAAACGGCGCAGACAAGGATCACAGTCCTGACAGTCCTCATTGTGGTTCTGCGAACCGTGTCTGACGCACATATGCGCCCATCAAAGGACTCACATAGGCTTGGATTGTTAATGTAGGATTCTGACGACAATGTCTTGAAGAAGGGCGTCACCGGGATAGCGCCGGAGAAGTTGTTGTAGGAAATGTTGAGGGACGTCAGGCTGGTGAGCCTGCCGAGCACCGAGATGCTACCGTAGAGCCCATTGCTGGAGAGATCGAGCGACTGCAACTGCGTCAAGCCGGACATCTCCTCGGGCAGCTCACCGACGAACCTGTTCCCGCTCAGGTCCAGGCTAATGCTCAGGCTTGACAAGGCGCCCATCTCCGGCGGTATCGGACCAGAGAAGCTGTTACTGCTCAAGTCCAGCATGGTCAGCTTCTGCAGGTTCTGAATCGACTTGGGTAATGGTCCGGAGAGCCTGTTTTTGCTAAGAATGAGCTTGTTGAGGTAGCTGAAATTGCCGAAGCTCGCCGGTATCTCACCGGTGAGGTTGTTCATGCTGAGATCAAGCTGCTCCAGGTTCACGAGCGCCCCGAACTGCGGATGGATGGGCCCCGTGAAGCTATTGTTGTGCACGTCGAGCAGCTCCAGCACGGTGATGTTGGCGAGCTCGGCAGGGAGCGTGCCGGTGAACCTGTTGGAGTACAGGTCTAGGAACACCAGGTTTTGCAGCTTGCCAATCTCCCTGGGTATCTCGCCGACGAGCTGGTTCTCGCCCAGCCGGAGCCGGACCAACGACACGCAGTCTGCGACGCTCCGAGGAAGCGGCCCGGACAGGGCGTTGCCGAGCAGGAGCAGTTTGCTGAGCTTCTGGAGGCCGAAAACCTCGTCGGGGATGCCACCGGTGAGCCGGTTCCTGGACAGGTCCAGCGCGTACAGGTCGGCGCAGTCGCCGAGCTCCGGCGGAATGGAGCCGGTCAACGCATTGCCCCAAAGGAACAACACCTGCAGCGCCTTGAGCTCCCCGAGCTTGGGCGGTATCGCCCCGGAGAGGCCGTTCTTGTCGAGCTGCAGGGTGGTGAGGCTGCTGCAGTTGCTGAGCTCCGGTGGTATGTGGCCGGAGAGCTGGTTGTCGGACAGGTGCAGCTGCTCGAGCGCGGCGAGACGGCCGAGCGCCGCGGGCACCTGGCCCGAGAGCCGGTTGCCGGACAGGTCGAGCACCACCAACGCAGAGCAGGTGGAGAGCTCCGGCGGGATCTTGCCGGAGAGGGCATTGCCCCAGAGCAGCAGGCTGGTGAGCTTCTGCAGCCTCCCGAGGTCCGGCGGTATCGGTCCGGAGAGCTTGTTCATGTGCAGGTAGAGGTTGCGCAGCTCGACGCACCCGCCGAGCGCGGCCGGCACGGGGCCGGAGATGCTGGTGTCGTACAAGGCTAGAGTCTGGAGGTTGACGAGGTTGCCGAGCTCGTCCGGGATGGGGCCGGAGAGCCCCGTGGCCGCGCCGCCGAAGACGGTGAGGTTGGAGAGCGCGCCGAGGGACGGCGGGATGGGCCCCGTGAGCCCCGGGTTGCCGCCGAGGCGGAGCTGCTGGAGCGCTGTTAGCGCGCCGAGGGACGCCGGGATGGTGCCGTTGAAGAGGTTGTCCTGGACGCAGAGCACCTCGAGCGCGGAGAGGTTGGCGAGGGAGCGCGGGATGGCGCCCGTGAAGCGGTTGGAGTTGAGGAACAGGTACTGGAGCCCCGCCAGCGCGCCGAGCTCTGCGGGGACGGCGCCGTAGAGCGCGTTGGAGGAGAGGTCCAGCACGCGGAGCGCGGCGAGCGAGGCGTAGGAGGGCGGGACGGGCCCGGAGATGTTGCAGGTGGAGAGGTTGAGCAGCTGCAGCGAGGAGAGGGAGGCGAGCGGCGGCGGGAGCGCGGAGAGGTTGAGGAAGGTGTTGGGCAGCGAGAGGGACACCACCCGGCTCTGCGGCGAGCAGGTGACGCCCTGCCAGGAGCACGGCGTCGCGGCGGAGGGGTCCCACGACGGCAGCACGGGCGAGGGCGCCGTCGGGAGGAGGGACAGCAGCGCCCTGCCGTCCGGGGACAGCGCGGCGGCCGGCCGGAGCACGGCTGCAAGCGCGGCCACCTGCAGGAGCAGGAGCAGCGTGATGGAGAAGCAGGCGCGCCGGTGCGCCATTCTTGTTCCGGCCAGCCGCGCGAAATGGGTAAAAGAAGAAAAGGAAGTAGTTTTGTTATGAGGAGCGGCACGGTGAGCGAGCTCACCGGCGCATGGGATCGAGGAGCTCTTTGCTTGCTAGTGGGAGGAGGCGACTAGGCGAGGCATGTGGGAGTGGAGTGCGAGGAGGCAGTGAAGGTGGAGGTGGAGGTGGCGGAGGAGCTTTGCTTTGTGCCGGCGTTTGCTTTAGCCGCACCCAAACCCAAGTCGCATATGGAGGAGGAGGAGGCCGGAGGCGGAGACGCTGCTCGCTCGCTCGCCGTGTCTCTCGTCCGTTATGTGTTCAGTTAGCTGCTTAAACCCTGGAATCGGGGGTGTCCCAGTAGTAAAACCTCGCTTGCTGTGGTCTTATCTGCGCTTCTCGGGAGCGGCGGAGTAGTTAATGGCGGCTACGTGAGGTCTTCTCAACTAGGTCGGGGCCTAGTCATGTCACTGTTCCTGGGTGGTTTATTACACTTGTTTATCCATGACAATTTTGAACCCTTGCTAAGACGGTAGCTGGCTTCTGCGTCCGTGATTAACAAAAACCTTCTCGGGCTTTTTGAATTGTAGGATTTTTAGAGGATTTTTCAATCTTTAGAAACTTTTATATAAATTGTATTTGTTCAAATGAATGGTGCTATCAAAATTACATGGATTGGATTTTTATGACTCAATTATACAGGAATTTAAACATCCACTCTGATCCCTTTTTAACCTTTCTTTGGATCACATGATTAGAAAAAAAAGGAATTGGAAAACCAATAAAATTAACAGGATTAGAGATGCAAAACAGGTAATTACAAAACAGAGAAAAACTTCAGGAATGATCATTTGGATGATACACATGAAAAACACCAAAAGTGTTTGGATCCTATCCTACGCAAATGAGTGTAAAAAATATTAGAGTGGATGCTGAAATTCCTATGAAATTGGGATGTACGAATACCATCCGTAAGAATTTTGGAGGTATCATTCATTCAATCCAAAGAGATTTCTTAGAAAAAATTCATATGAATTAGAATTCTCCAATATTCTTATGGATCAATCCAAAGAGGGTCTTAGACTCAAGTGTGTAGTATCAAGAATTTTTTTCCCGTGTTTACATTTCGGTAATTTTTCTGCGTTTTAGAATTCTCTGTTTTCCATTGACATTTCCTATTGCTATGTTTTTCAACCTGTGGTTCAAAAAGGCCCTAATTTATTTCATCATTTTTTCCTTTTTTCTCAAGAAAACCCACATTGGAATCCTTGTCTGCTTCCAAATGTGTCTAACTTAGCTCCCGTTGAAAAAGCGCAATGCAAAACTCCTAATAACAATGACATGTTTGCATTAAGAATGAAGAGCTGCATTAAGAATGAAGAGCCGTTTGTGATGCGAAAATCCATCTAGTGCTACCGTAAACCCTTGTGTTCAAAATGTTTGAGTTTGAAATATACTTCCTTCGTTTCATAATAAAATATGTTATACACGTAGTCTAGATTTACACTAAAATAAGTGTACATATGATAAAATGTAAAATGTGTATAGGTACATACGTGTATATGTGAATGCAGCAATAAAAGAAAACATATTATATTATGAAACGGAGGGGTGAAGATGTTAACCTAAGTCTGGGAAGATTATTACTATTCACTAATCACTACTGAGACAAGCACGTGAGAACCGCGCTAGTGACAAGGGCCTTGTGGGATTGCGTCGGGATAAAAGAAATCCAGACTCGCGCGCGCTAAGCTAGAACAACTAGGATAGGATTAGGAGCCATGCCACGTGACAATGGACATGGCGCCGCTCACTCTTGTCCCGTCTTCTCATCCTCCGGCGAAACAATGGCTTTTCCTGCTCCTTTTAACGAAAGCTTTCCTTGTCATCACCCAACGTCCTTTCCACCGCGTCAAGACTCATCAAGAGAAGTAGCATTGCTTAAGCTTGCTTGATTGTCACGACTAATTATTGGCGCTCGACTCATTATTAGGCGTCGCAAAACACGGTGTAGTGATGCTACTTGCGTTAGCTGTTTTGTAGTGATGCTTGTCCTACGCCGCGCGCAAGAACGGCCCCTGGAAATAGGGGTCGTATCCTCGCTTGCATGTACAAGTGCACAACATGCATTGTTCAAAGTTCTAGCTAAAGTAATCCACAAGTATGACCAAACAATAACAAACGAGCTAGGTCCTATTTTCATTTTAAAAACGCTCTAAAATATGAAAAATATGTTTATCAAAATTACTGCGTATGGAATGCAATAAAATACGTGAGTCTACACGCTAACATGTATCTAGACTCTAGATCATCTGGATCAGAAAAACATCTGAAACATTTTATATTTTGAAACGGAGTTGGTATTTTTTACAAGCAGTAGGAAACTATACTAATCGGCCCCACAAAGACCGGGCAAACTTTTGAACGAGAAGAATTCGAGACGACATCTTGTGAGACTCTTAACCTCCTCTCGGTGAAGTAATCAACAAGATAGTCCAAGAGAAAAGACTAGGGTATTTATCGTTGTCTATGTCTCTACACATGCGTATGGTTTTTTATCTGAATCAAATATTATTAAACATATATTGATAATAACTATTATTATTGCCACTTGGGCATATATCCAACAAAAAGAAAATGCTTGTATCTTTTGGATGTAGAGGAATATTTCAACTTCTATTTGGAAACGCGAATTTCTGAATCAAGCCAACAAAATATGAGGACCATAATTGCATAAATAATGGTTCACACAACACAAATCAACTCAACTGTCTTGTCGTTGTTGGAAGCCAGCCATGAGCTCTGAACTCTGAAGCAAGCGTCATGTAGCACCTCTTTAATCATCTCCACTCATTCTCAATATATATTGGTCTTTCCCTCTTCTTCCATAAATAAGACCGGTTGAATCATTTGGAAATTTATGGTTATAACATCCTTCATTTTATGTTGTTTGGATTGTCTAGCAAACCACATTACCTCCACAAAACACCGGTATGAATTGGGACAGTGGGAAAGTATTTATCATATACTTACCTAGATTTAATGTACCATGTGTAGGGTCTCACTAGACCAAAGGCACATAAAACCACTTGTCAAATCAATTTGGCCAGGGTACACTGAAACATAAGATGTACAATATTTCTGTTGTCTAACTATCATAGAAACAAAACACAAATAGAAGATCAAACAACAATTTGACAAACTATATCGCGCTAATGTCCATATATAATATGATACATAATGTTTAGTGTCTCAATAATTTTATATGCAGCCAAGGTAGGTCTAACCCGCTTTGCAATTTTTGTAGTCAAGCACACAGAGCTCAATGGGAGTTGAGCTATTTACATTATTCACTGACTTGGGACGAATCCAAGAACACTACAAAGTTCACCATATTTGAATTGCATATACATATTGTAGTAGTGCTAACTCACACAACTCACATTGAATTAGCTTTTAAAATTTGTTCTTTGCTCAGATATGAAATTAAAAAAAAATCAAAGAGACAATTGTTTGAAGGAAAATGAAGGTAATAAGAAGTAACAAAGCTCCATTAACAACCAAAGTTCAACATAAATCAAACGTGTCATCTATAGATTTGCCCTTTGTATCACATAATTCATCACACTAATAGGGAAAACACAATGCAAGAGTCTGTCCACTCCAAGAACTGATGAATTACGCCAACTACATTGTCAATAGTAACACCCTTCAAAAGGATTGAAACTTCGAATTTTGTTGTTTCTTTGTCATTATACTATAAAAAAACAGAAAATGAAACAAAGCAACACAATAAAGATAAGAGCTTTAAAATATCCTTATTCACACGACACTAGTTAGTATTCTTCTCATACATATGAAGGAAGGTAAACATATCTCTATTGGTTTGCTTATGATGTTTGGTGATCGATCTCTCTACGACATCAACATCCGTCAACCGAACTTTATTTTGCGGTAGCATCGAAGGGTCTTCGCTTTCTGTTGTACACACGTCGGACGAAAAACATCGGATGCATAGCAACGGTCTAATTTTTTTTATTAACACCTTGGTTAAAAAAAATAAGCTTAGAAGAAAAAACCAATAAATTCTTTATTTTTGTTTATTATTTTTGAAAGGCATAGAATTGGTTAGAAGGATTATATTTGTTAAAGTTAAAGGAACTAGCTATTGGGCCTTCAGTTAAATGATATAGAAAAGCCCAATACTACCCATTGGGATTGGCAATAGAGCCCATACCCCTCTAGCAATAACCTAAAAACACTTATCCCTATCACTAATCCCAACAGTACAAATCCCTAAATACGCTCCCCCTAGCATCCATATAATGTACCGTCACAGATCCTGCAAAACCTCAGGGGCATCACCGCCAGTTTACACCACCCCGGGTCAGGCTTCCTTGAGAAGGGCAAACATTTGATGATATTAGGAGATAGGCAAGCAAGTCTCATGGGGGAGTGTGTTTAAAGTAAAAGAAAGCATAATCTGTGATGGGAGAGATGGGAGACAAAGCCAGCGCCCATTTCTAAGTTTTGGGATTCTTAAACGATGCTTAAAATTTAATCCCTCTCTCATGAGTCATGATCCTCCATTGGGCTGGTCTAAAGTGTCACAATACAGCAGGGTGGTGTGGTGGGTGCCTTTGTTTTTTATTTGTCTCTGTGTTCTTTCTCATTTTTACCATGGGTCCATGGTGTGTGCTTGTGTTGGGAGGGTGAAAAGGGCACAGGGGTTATAATTGTGCACAAGATACAAGGGAGGGTTAAAAACTATGGTGCTTGTTCAGCGTGGGGTTTCCAAGGGGGTGGAGGTGGGTGGGTTTGGGGAATTGTGGTAAAGAAAGATAAACTCATCAATTTGTACTTACAGGTTGCTGTTCTCTTGTTCAAATGTAAAGATTCATGTGGAGAAAACTTCCGCTGAAGATGATTAGTCTGAAGTTTACAGAGCTGAATATCTTCCGAGTGGTTAACAATTAGTGGGTTTAGTGAAGGCATTGCTATGGAAACAACGAACTTCATACTATTCGAACCCATACTTATTGATGCCGACATGGAAGTAAGTAACTCTATAAACAAACCTAATACGAATATGCATAAGATGGAAGCCACAAGGCACTTCCAGAAAAACAGCATTTGTGAAAATATCTCTAGAATACTGAAGTGTCTCTAAAATACTCGGTATAGAGGTAAGAATACTAAAGAAATATTATATGTAGACAGCACTGGCTCGTCGACCGGTGTGTCTGGCATTCGAGAGAGAAACATTTTAAAAGTTTGAACGACATTTTTTTAAGTCGTTCTTATCCTCTTCGCACACCGTATATTTAGGCCGTCCAGGGTTTATTCTGACCATGCCTCTTCCAATATTTAGTTTATGAGAAATCTTTGCTAAATTCAGTTTCCGTACAATTCAAATAAATATTTCTGTTGGATGGAAGAAAGATTGATACATTCTACCGATAGTAAAATTCCAGTCAATCTAACATCCAAATAACATTGGACTGTCGACCATCTTTGCCTCCAAGTGGGTGAGCCGAATCCTGCCGGAGAGTTTAATTTGAGTGTTACTCGGACCAGGCTGCTGTCGGTGAGCAAGTTCAGCTCTTTCAGACTGTCCCGTCCCGAAGACCGTAAACATTGCGCGTAATTGTACGGAGAAAAGACCTTGGGAAATCCGGAGGCGCACGTGAGGGGCGCGTGTGCACCCAGTTCGTCGACCTTTTTTCTTCTTTGAGACAGACTCTCTCTGAACCTGTATCTCTTACTTCCTGTTACTACTACAGTATCTGCTTGACCCACCTTGTTATCACGAGATTTGATGCAGAGTTCTTATTTTTTTTACCGCAACTGGATGATGTACTTGTACCCCACACGTGAGTTGTGATACGTTTTAGGTGAAACGATTGTAAAAGTAACTCTTGTAGCCAGTGAATGGCGAGGCTGCACAGATACGATGATTCGTTCGTTGCCATGTGAAGTCGTAGCTGAATTCTGCTATCGTTGGTAGAACAAGGAGGAAATCGTCCTTGAACTTGTAAAAGGATTGCCGAGGAAGAAGAGCTGGTAGAACCGTCGCAAAGCGCGCCGGCCGGCCAGCGTTAACGGCTGCAACGGTGGTGGTATAATACAAGGGAGCGGCGATGGTTTCACCTTCCATAGGAGGCGAGGTCGCAGACTCTTGCTAGCAGATACAGAACGAAAACGACAATGAGGAAGAAGACGGTAGGAATCAATAGCTTGTGCAACGCGGCTCGCAGCGGCGGCCGCGCCCGGGCTGGACGCGGTAGCTAGGCGGCTCGAACGGCGCTAGCAGTAATCATGCATATTAGCCCTAATCGCTACGGAACAAAGCATAGTTAATTCCAGTTTTCACTCCTCGCCTCGATCGGCTCCCGATACCAGGGAAGAAACCGATGAGGCGCCCTTTTGTTAGCGTCGCGCGGCAGAATAGAAAATGGATTAGCACAGGTACTTGAAGCATCAACGAGATCAAACCAAGAACCCAACACAAACTGATACTCGATGTGTGTTTTTGGCTAATACACATACACGACTACTTTTTCCCCCTTACCCGCAAACCTTTTTTTGATCCTGTGTAGGAGTATATTACTTTAAACCCAGTATATATTTTCAAACACTTGATAATTTATTTTGAACTCGGTGAATACCATTTCGAGGCCCCGGATTGATGTTCTTCACAACATCAATATTGTTATGAAACATGAACACTCTTTTTATTAACAAAATAAAAAATTTCAAAAAATACATTGACATATTTTTTGTACTATTGAACAACCATTTTTTATTGATACGTGATCATTTTCATGCTTACAAACTAAATATTTTAATATTATTAAACTTTTAATTTTTTAACAAAAATTTATTCAACCATGCACTAAGATATGTCTACATGAATATGGACATTTTTTGTGCTAAACCATTTTATATTTTGATATGGAGAGAATACTTGTTAGTGGGCCGGACCAAAACCGGCCCATGTTGAGCGTTGTAGATTGGGTGAAAACTGATTGGATGTAGATGGATAGTGTCTTTCACACATTCACTTTCACATTTTAAAAAATACTAATAAAAATACAAATGTCGTCAAATATGGAAAAAAATGGACGTTACTCGAATATGACTATGAATCATATATTTCAATCTAAAGAATAAGTGAACAAAATAACAAATTCTTGTAATATAATGAGTTGCCTATATAACGGCATGGAAATAAAAATACAATTATATAACTAATACATGGTAGTTTTTTTCTAAAAAATACACGGTAGTTTTAAATTCAATCATAGAAAAAAAAATTGACCACTTTGTTTATAAAAATAGGTTAGATATTGGCATATAGGAAAAAATTACTAAAATTGGCTAACTTACTCTTTTTTGGATATGGATATACCCATTTTAATGTCATAATTGTTTCAAAATCCAATACGACATTTGTATTGGTATTTGTAAAATGAATCATAATTTCATACGACCATTTCCATATTTGTCCCGATATGAAAAGTTTTACATCCATTTTCAACTACACGGATACAAATCTAGATAAATTGGATTATCCACTCCTAGTTGTAGGCGGTCCGTCCTTCCAACGTTACATGAGTTTTCTAGGGTCGTTAGGTACTTCTGTATATCGCTTATTCTGAGATGGAGTGTTGCAGTACTCGCTCGGGATGGCACATAAACCAAATTCTTGCTAGTACAATCTATGAATTAGAATTGTTATTGTATTTGAAAAAAATGTTATTACAATTGAATAAGTTTTCTCACCACCCAACATAATTATTTATGTTTCAGAAAAGAAAATGCATTTCAAGGAATCAAAAAGTGTTGCAGATAAAAAACATGTTTGCAACGGTTAAAAAACTATGTCATGGGTTAAAAAAAGTATTCATGTTTTATCGAAAATAAAAAATGAGAATAAAAAAGGGACAAAAAAAATCAAATGGAAGAGGGTATCACTAAAAAAAGGCTGACCTTCGCAAAGGTCGGTTTGGGCCCCGCGCTGGATCCGTTTCTGATCCAAATCCAGATCTAGATCCAATTTTAAATAAGATGTACAAACCCACACAACACTATATACAAAAGCATACTTAACTAGTACTAACTACATATATGGTCGTACGTATAACAACACATACCACGTTGTACATATCACGTTGTACAAGTAAGCAACAGGTTGTACAGATCAGGTCGTACAACTATATAGATCAGGTTATACATAACATGACTAAACGTACAACTAAACAGATCAGCTTGTACAAATCAGGTTGTATGTACAACTACAGTCAGGTTGAGTTGTATGTACAAATACGCATAACAGGTTATACAAACTATACATTATCCAAAGTATAAAAAAAAAAGTTCGTCGAAACATGTCAACAATGGATCTAGTTTTGAAGATCTCGACGCAAGGAATTTAAAAATGAAAATGGTTCGTAATTCGGATAAACGGTTCTCAAGATATTTTATTTTGAAAAAAAACGAATCTCAAAATAAATGCACCGCCCACCAGCAGGAAGTTGCCACTTGTCACGGATGGAGTAAAGGTGGGATTAAAATCGAACGAAATCGTGACACGTGTCGGACTTACAGCAGACAAAAATAGCCCTTCGTAAAGGAGTCTTTTTTTAAGAATTTCCAATAAAGTATGAAAATACACCTGGCCCATTAGACTGATCTCTATGGGCAAGGCGGGGGTGCCACTGCCTAGAGGCTTCCCTCTCGAAAGGTCGATCCGCGCGCGTTACATTCATCCACGTGTCCCGCAGTACAAGCAAGCGACACCGTGTGAAGGTCCGCGCCCTGCGCGTACGATCCCGATCCCGTGAGCTGGGTACAAAGCCCCACGTACAAGCGCATGTAGGTCACGTACTAAGGCTAGCCTTGATTGATCGTTGTAGTATGAAGTTGTGATCCCACGCCAGCGCGAACAACTCGTAGTGTATACAGATCTAGCCCGTACATCGATATAAATTCAACAATATAGACTTAGACGTACAAGCATACAAACTCAAACGTACAATTACACATAATCAATTTGTACAATTACACAGAACGGGATGTATAACAACGCAGACCGGGCTGTACAACAACACAGACCGGGCTGTACAGCAACACAAAACAGTTTGTACGTACACCAACCCCGACCGGGTTCTACAGCAACGGAGACCACGTTGTACAGCAACGGAGACCGCATTGTACAGCAACGAAAACCGGGTTGTACAGCAACACACAGACCGGATTGTACAGCAACATACACGGGGTTGTACAGCAACACATGACATGTTGTACGTAGAAATACATTCAGGTTGTACAAACAACTACACGTAGCAAGTTGCACGTACAACTACAAAAATTCAGTTTGTACGTACGAATACACTTAGGGTGTACAAAACATACACAATCCGAAGTAAAAAAAAAAAGTTTGTCGAAACCTATCAATATGGGATCTAGTTTTGAAGATCTCGACGTGAGGAGTTCAAAAGTGAAAACGGTTCGTAAATCGGATAAACGGTTCTCAAGATATTTCGTTTTTAAAAAACGAATTTCAAAATAAATGCATGTACAACCCTCTGCCCACCACCAGTGAGCTGCTACTTGTCACCGCGTGGAGAAAAGGTGGAAACAGAAACGAACAAAATTACGACACTTGTCAGCACCGGAGCGCACGCGCATCGACCTTTGCGAAGGGAACCTTTTTCTAAGGATTTCCGCAAGGCGGTGATCCGGCTTGTTTTTAGCCACGTATAGGTATTGCGGCGTTAAACAAGGTGACTTTATTGCTCGCTGCAAGCGTCAGATGAAGTCTCGCCCTTAGCGGGGGCTGCTTGTCAGAATGCTCCAACACTTCTCTTTTGGGCCGGCTTTGGTCTAGCATATTTGCGAGTATATGAGTAGTTAGTCCCTAATCATTAGAAGTGGTTCCTTAACGACATGCCACTTCTCAACGTTGTTGTTTTAACAGACTCCTCACTTTTCTATCATGATCTCCATGATCACGATTGCACGCACTTTGCTACTTTGAAAATCATATTTAACTAATTTTATTCAATCAATTTTCTAATCTATTGTTCCTTTATAAAAATCATTTTGAAAATGTTTTATATGTTTTTCAAAACAAAAATGAACGAAAATAAAAAACAGAAATAAGTAGAATAAAAAAGAGCAATTCTTTAAAAAAACTAGCAAAAAACAGACAATATAGTTGGCCGGCCCAGTGTTGGCGGTCTCTGCGATCTATTGGACCGGACTAGCCAAAGCCCTGTTAAAAAGAAGTAAAGCCCATACCAGTCTCTTTTCCAAACCAGCCTCAGAACCCAGCCCATCTTCGCAGCAACTCCGACGGCACGGTACGGTACTGTGCCGGAGACGGAGAGCAGAGGCGTCATCTCCCGACTCCCGCGGCGGAGAATCGGCCAGCGAGGCGCCTCCGTGCTCCGCAAGAAAGAAGGAGCTGCTTGGCCCCGAGACGAAGCAGCATTTCGTCTCCGCACGCGCCCCAGAGGAAGAAGACCGCGGGAGAGACAGAGAGAGAAGGGGGGAAGAAAATTATGTTCATCCAGAAGGTAATGTTGTTTCCGAATCAAATCGATATGTTCTGCCACTAATCCGGTGGGGAACTAGCGCAAAGATTCATTCTTTTCTGTACATGGTCATAATTTTTCTGCGGGTTCTGCTTTGGGTGGGCGCAGGCATGGAGGACGGCGGCGTTTGGGCTCTACGGCTTCACCCAGTTCACCAAATCCGGTTTCGTGTAAGCCCAATTCCCCCCCCCAATCCTCTCGCAGTTTCCTCTCATATAGCTTGCGCGATTGCGGGAAGCTCTGACTCCGCTGGTAGATGGGATGGGACTTGGGAGGTTCCTGCAATTTCACATCCGTCTGTCTCAAAACTGGACTCTTCGTGTTGAATTTCGCACAGCAGTTAGGGATACGGCCCGTAATGTTGAACGAATCATGTGGTTGGTTTGATGGGATCAAACATTTTGCGTTCATGAAAAACAGAGGGGGAGCTGTTTACTAGATTTTGATTCGACTTAGGATCGTATTTTACATAGTATATAAGGATTTTAATATACAATTATGCCTGGATGTAGCTTCATTTCATCTCTGTTTTGACAAAT
Source organism: Poa annua (assembly GCA_026929855.1). Taxonomy (NCBI): domain Eukaryota; kingdom Viridiplantae; phylum Streptophyta; class Magnoliopsida; order Poales; family Poaceae; genus Poa; species Poa annua. Next base: position 91,091,372 of record CM049430.1, read on the forward strand.
GGTGCTTTAATTACTCAGGGAACATGCCAAGAAATTTAGGGAGGAGGACATGAAGATCCGGTTGGATGGGAAAAATTGCCTGGTGACTGGAGCGAATTCCGGCCTAGGTTTTGCTACAGCTGAGGGCTTGGCCTCTCGGTATGAACCCAATCCCTTTTTACCATTATGATCTGCTCTGAGAAAAAACACATCATAATATGTAATCAAAAAACCATTTTTTTGTATTCTACCAGCGGTGCCACTGTTTATATGCTTTGCCGTAACAAGGAAAGGGGAGAGACTGCTCTCAGTGAAATAAGATCGAAAACGGGCAATATGAATGTTCATCTGGAGGTATGATTCTTCAACACTAATTTTGCCTGCATTATTCAATATGTATTGATGTTCTATCACAAGTATGGGCGAACTAATACTTCAATCATTACACCATGTCGAAGATATGCGACCTTTCATCAGTTCATGAAGTCAAGTCATTTGCTACAAAATTCTCTTCAATGGAGAAGCCACTTCATGTCCTTGTAAGCTTTGCTGCTCCAAAGCATTTTGTACTTTGTGTTTCTTATCCCTGACTGCAGCTTCTTTTTATCTGTACTATAATCAGACAATTCATCAAAGATTCCTCTAGAATTGCATTAACTGGTAGGAAAAAGGCAAATATAACCGATAATTTGCTCTTGTAGGTAAACAATGCTGGCTTATTAGAGCACAAGCGTACGACTACACCAGAAGGGTATGTAATACTATGCATAATTGAGCTTACTTATCTGTTTCCCTGGCTATATTCAAACTGCTCTGGCCATATATAATTTCTAAGCATCCGTCATTTATTGTGCAAAGTGTTAACTTTTACAACTTACAAAGGTGTGGTGTTCTATTTTATAAAAATAGGTTGGAGCTCAATTTTGCTGTGAATGTAGCAGCAACATACACTTTAACAGAGCTAGTGATGCCATTGTTGGAAAAAGCAGCACCTGACGCTCGTGTCATTACAGTCTCATCAGGAGGGATGTACACTGAGCCATTGAACAACAATTTACAGGTATATCTTATTTCCCTACAATTTTTATTTCACCCTACTTTAATTCTGTATCAAAACAGAATGCAGCAAAGAAACCATAGAAGTAAAACATAACATTCAACCTGAAGACCTCAGACTGCATATTGTTATGCCGGGAGCAACTAAACACTCTGCTTCTCTAAGTTCCAAGGCCTATGTAATAATAGTACAGTAGTAGGCTAGTAGCACCCAACAGTAGCGCGCGCCTAACCTATGAATCTGTCCCTAACCTAGCCACCACGACACAGGCATCCAGGCAAGCGACCCTTCTCTGATCTCTGCCGGCGAGGGCGTTGGTCCCGTCTCCCTCCGCTTGCTGGTCCAGCGGAAGGAGGTAGGTGGGACCTTGTTCCTCCGTTCTGGCTTGGTAGGTAGGGAAAGTATGTCGTGGTGCACCGTTGCCCAGCCGAATAAATCTGCCACAACTCCACTCCCACACCGGCGATGTCCTTTATGGCGGCGTCTCGGATTTGCTGGCATCGTGTGCAGCGTTAGTGTTCATGGATGGTGTTGGCGAGGTGGCGGTGGCGACTCCATCAGATGTGTCTTTCCTCCTGCTCTATCCCTGTTACTACGGCGTTGTCTCCGGCGTCATGGTGGTGCAGAGAGGATTTGTCTAGTAGCTCTCCGGCAGCTATGACCTGTGGTTGTGGCGACGCCAGCGTGTGGTTCAAGTTGGCGATCATGAAACAGGGAAGGTGGTCCATGGATGGCGGATTTGACGCGATCTCTCAACTTTATCGTCTCGGCGTTTCTTGGTGGCGGGCGATGGCCGATGGTGACGGTGTGCTCAGGAATCCCCAAGGACTATGTTGTTATTTTCTTTGTGTGGAGGTTCTTTCTGCAAAGTTTTCAAGGTAGTCGTCTTCGCACGATTTCTTTGGTAGTTTCCGTGAGTATACTTTGTAATCTCTTTTTACATTAATGAAATATACAGAACTACTTAAAAAAAGGCCTATGATAATTTTTTTTCCTTCAGGAACTCTCAAGAAGCTCACTAGAAGAAAATAGAGATTGAAGAACAAAAATACTGTGGACATAAAATTAAGTCTCAGTTAATTAACTAGAGTAATTCATTTAACCAGCGCAAAAAAAATGTAATTCATTTAGGAGGAATATGCAAGAGCTTCCCGCTCATCCAGATTCTTTAATAATTTGATTGTTTACCAAGAGCGTAGTCAAATTGATGTTGTCTTTCTCATGTGCTGTCGGTACGACCCTATTGCAGTCTTCATATTCATGTTATGGAAAGATAATCCATAGGTTGTTGCTGGAAATGAATATACCTGTGAAAAGTTTGTGGGTTACTTTTAATTACGAGATAGCCCTTCTGACTATTGTTTCTAAACTATAGTACAGCGAAAGCGAATTTGACGGGGCAAAACAGTATTCTCGAAACAAGAGAGTTCAGGTTTGTGAACTTATATGTTGAATTTTGTCTACCCAAATCTACAGGAGATTGTAAAACTAACATCATCTTGGAAACTCCCTCAGGTTGCACTCACTGAATGGTGGGCTGAGAAATACAGCAACAAGGGGGTCGGTTTCTACTCTATGCATCCAGGATGGGCTGATACACCAGGAGTCTCAAAGAGTTTGCCTGGATTTTCAGAAAAGTATGCCTCCAGCTCCCCCCACTGCCTTTTTTGGGTCCATTTATCTTCTGTAGTATCGGCGGAGGTTTAGGTCTTTGTTTAAAGTAACATAATTACTATGACAGGCTATCGGGAAACCTGAGATCAAATGACGAAGGCGCTGACACGGTGGTCTGGTTGGCTCTGCAGCCCAAGGACAAGTTAGTCCCAGGGGCTTTCTACTTCGACCGAGCTGAAGCACAAAAACATCTGAAGTTCGCTGGGACTGCATCATCGCATAACCAGATAGGTTCAATTGTCAATAGCATTCGCTCTGTCTGTAGCCTCCCTGCAAACCCAGATGCTTCTCGCTGAAGTGAAGGTAACACGTCTAGTGCATAACTAATATCTGTCAAGAGTAAAAAAACAAAAAATTTGCACCAGCCGGGAATCGAACCCGGGTCTGTACCGTGGCAGGGTACTATTCTACCACTAGACCACTGGTGCCTTGTTGTATTGGACGTGCCATGGTTTTATAGGAGGCAGGTTTTTGTCTGAGTGTTGTTAGCCTCGCTAACTGATTAGCTGGGGAGTATGGGCATTGTAAATTTGTAATACAGTTTTTCTCTTGTACTTGAAGAACCCGCACAGTACTGTATGAATGTTTAAGGTGTTTCTTTTGTCATGATGGTGACTGATAATCATGTTTTAGGGTGCCGCTTGTTATCAGCAACTGTTTTTCGTGGCAGCAAGTACTCTCTACACCCGTAGATGCGCCGTTTTGCTCATGGACATAGTATTAAATATATGTTAATTCAGCAGTACTATCAATATAACTATTTTAACAGTCTAAAATGCATGATTTCATAAGTATATTCTTCATCCAAATCCGAGGATTCTATTTTCACTCGACTCATCTTAATGACTGTGAACTTTCTTTATCCCAAAATGAATGTGTTCATGTTAATGATCAAAGAAGGAGAAATTTGATCGTAAGATTTGTAGACTAGAAGGCTATGTACTGTTTTTTGACATAGATAGCTCTTCTGGTGTCATATGATCTTTAAATATCATTTCTATTTTTTTCTTACAACTTTCTTTTCCATTATTTTGGTATTACCTTCAGTCCACTTTAAGTGTCACGGAGAGAAGACTAGCTTAGTGCAAAATAATATGCATATGCAATTATGCATACGCGAGACAACTATTTCAGATCAATTCAAGCCTGCCAGGTCTGAATTTTAGAGAGCCACGCCCACCAGTTTGAGATATCTGTTAATTATCTCATCTGTTCAGGCCTGCCAGGTCTGGATTTATCAAAGAAAAATAAGGAGAGTGTGAGAGGACACTTACGATTTACAATATTCAGTATTTCCAAAAAGAAAATAAAAAATTACATCATCCTCGATGGGAAATGATTGACCAAGAGTTAACCTGGTACCCTGCGACTACACTATACATCCTCCCTGTGTTTTCTCAACGAATGAAGTAGTAGTACAGACTTTTGTAGACTACATCGACCAACACGAAATAGTGCAATTATCGCTGGAAGTGAAAGCGAAAGCGAAAACAACATCCTGACACGAACCAGAAAAATCAACTGAGGAGCAGATGAACGAATTTCATACAGAATGGACAGGACGAGGTCGATCTGATGGAATGGAGATCATCTGAGCGTTAGGATGTGGAGGTTGATGAGGACGGGGGTGATGAGGACGACGACGAGCGCGATGCCGCCGAGGACGGCGAAGCACATCCACTTGCGCGTGTCCTTCTGGATCTCGTGCGCCTGCTCGAGCTCGACGGTGCCCTTGCGCACGAAGGAGCTGGCGTGCGCGACGTGCTTCTCGATGTCGTTGAGCTGCGCTCCTTGGGCCTCGACGAGCGCGGCCATGTCGAGGAAGACCTGGTGCAGGTCCATGAGGCTGCGCTCGATGTCCTTGACGGCGTCGTGCCGCTCCTGGATCTCGGAGATGGTGTCCATCACCTGCCCGCGACCCTGGTCCTGGATCGCCTTCTGCATGAACGACTCGCTCTCCCCGGAGGAGATGAGCGACTCGATGGTGCTCTCCTCCGCGTGCTCCCCCGTCACCATGTGGTAACGCCGCGCCACCGTCTCCTTGTACTCCGCCGCCATCCTCGTCCTCAGCCCCTGCGTAGGAAATCCCGTCATATGCATCCAGATCACAGTCGACAGATGCGTGCAGTGCAATAATGCAAGAAGTATATATACATAGATGAGCATGAGATTACCTGGAAGTCGTCCATGGTGTCCTTGAGCTTCTTGCCGAGGCCGGAGACGACAGAGGATCGGGTCCGGTCGGTGGACGACCCGGGGCCGCAGCCTGGTACCTTCCTGGAGTTGGCGTTGTCGCGGTCGAGGGCCTCGAGCTTGGTCTTGACGGCCTTGGCGCGCTTGAGCACCTTCTCGACGTCGCCGTCCATGCGGGAGCGGAGGGCCTTCACGGCGCGGGCTTCGTGCGCCGACTTGGTCTCCTCGTTGGTGGCCTGCAGCCGCTTGTACAGGACCTCGAAGCCTTGGATGTCCTCCTTCACGGCCTCCACGTCCTGGAAGAACTTGTCCAGGTTCACCGCGTTCTCGCCGCCGCCGGCCTCCATGTCGCCCGTCGACGCCTGCGGCGCGTCCGCATACTTCTTGAACGAGCTCGTCGAGAACAGGTCGTTCATCTTCGCGAGGCCTCGAAATGCGCAACCCAGAACAACGATCAAACTAAACGCTCCGATCGAGAGACCAACCGTGCATACATACAACGCGAAGGATTTGGGGACGATGGAATGGAAGAAGAGAGGTAGAATTTGGAAGAATGGCAATGCCTCTCCCTGGAAGGCGTCGGACCAAGAAACTAGCAATCGATCATGAAGTGTTGTGAAGAAAGGAAGGTCTGCCTCTCCTGTAGGAGGGACTCATAGATCTCCCTATTTTTGGCAGCATGGCATGAACGGCTACTCGTTGTCTTTGCCGTGGTCTTCTTCCACTCATTTTTACCACGCGAGGCCTTTTTTTTTTGAAAAGTAGTAGACTTGAAATAAGATTGTAATTTTTATATATTTAAATCCGGGCACGCTGTCTAAATTTGGAGGTCTCACCAATCATCCCCAAGAGCTAGCCGGCCAGGAGCATAAACCAGACCAACAAATTCTTTGCACGCACCATGTGTGCATGATCCAGTTATCCGCTAACTGATTTCAGGAGGGATCAACACAAAGACATCGCCACCGCTCTGCGCGACATCATCAAGACCCTGCCGCACCCCAGCGCGAGACCCATTGTTGTAAGCGACACACCGCTCTACCTACAATCCCGATTACAAAACGATGCCCCGCGAGGGAGAATGGCGCAGTGCTTCTCCATTGTCAGATCTGGAAGATCCGGATCTAAGGTCAGCAGAGTAGTCCGAGCGAAGAGACAAGAGATGCAATGACTATACCTTCATCATGGTAACGATACCTAGACGCCGCCATCGTTCACGATAACCAAAATCGGTCAAGTTTTCGTCAACAGTTGCACCTTCCTCTGGTCCTTACCGAACATAAATCGATGGGCTAATTAAATCAGGACGGACCTGGTCCACAACAGACATAACACCGCGACACCATAATAGTCGGCCAAGACCTTCACGAGAAGCAATGGGGCGGAGGGGTGGGGCTGTCACCTCACCCTGTCATGTCTTGACGTGTCAAAGCAGCATCCATCGCCCAGACACAATGAGGAAGGATGATAGCCGCGACCGGAGGAGCCTCGGGTGTTCCTGCTGTGCTGAGCCCATATCCACCAGATCATCTCACCGTGGTGTTGTGGACCGAACACACGAGGAGAAACCGTTGCACCCACACGAGAATCAGCCGCGGGCCGCGGCCACACCCTAGAGACTTGACGGTGGAAGGCCTTGTCGCTGTCATGATTACCGCTCAGGCTTTGCAATGGCGAGGAGATTAAAGGCGGTGACGGATAGGGTTATGAGTCAGGGGGAATATAGAAGTAAATATAGATGTGTTTTTTTTTTAACAGAGATGTGTGTGCTTGAGATACAGAAGCATGTGTGCTTCTGCTTTTGTATCAACGCCAAAGCCTCCCCGGTTAAATAGTTATCCAAAATTATTCTATCTTCGTGAAAAATATCAAGTTTTTATATTTTTGTGTGATTATGTTTTTTTCTTTTGAAATTATTTTGGGTGATTATGTGATAGCGGCCGGCGGGCGACACGTTTGTGTGTGTGTACATGTGTGCCGTGGCCCGTGTGCGGGCCGGGCTGGTGTGGGCCAAAACGACATGGATCAGCGTGGAAATTTTTGTCCCATGCAATCACTGAATACTTATTCCAGAATCCAGATCCCCCTCTACATAAGAAAACTCATTATGAGAACATGCAAAAACAATGGCAGCAACGCCGCCCACCCCAGCCCCGGAGCCGCCCTACCGGCGGCGCTGACGATCTGGACAGGGAACAGGCACCCCTTGGTTGATGCGTTCTTGTCGGTGATCTTGGCGAGCCCGTCGAAGTCGCATGCGCGCACGTCCTGGTCCTGCATCTGGAAGTACATGTTGAATGCGTATGAGATGTTGCTCTTGTCGTCGAGCCCGTTGCAGGAGCACCCGTAGCCGAGCGCGGTGCAGTCGCCGCTGGCGCAGGCGTACTGGATGTTCCCCGGCAGCTTCGACTTGTCCTTGGCCTCGTCGTCGAACACGCACCACTGCTTGGGCAGGTACTCCACGCCGGACACGCCCACCAGCGGCTTGTCATTGCCCTGCCCCGACAGGTCCATGGCAAACTTGGGCTTGCCGTCGTAGGTGAGGATCCCCCAGTGCCGCTCGAAGTTCCCCGGCGCGATGCTCTTCATGTCCTCGTCGAAGAGGCCGAACAGGTACACGTCCATCTTGCCCGACCGGAGATGGGTGCCTTGGTTTTTCGCCAGCTTCTTCAGGAGGCCGTCGTAGAACCGCCTGGCGAGCTTCGTGTTGGCGTTCTTGTTGCCGTCGGTGGGCCAGCCGACCTCGCCCACGACCACCTTGAGGCTGGGCACGCCGGCCTTCTTGAGCGCGCTCACGAGCGTGTCGTAGTTGGCGTCGAACACGTTGGAGTAGCTGACGCCGCCGTTGTCCTGGATGCTGCGGCCGCCGTCGAAGAAGGCGAACTCGAAGGGGAAGTTGTCGCTCTGGTACAGGCTGAGGAACGGGTAGATGTTGACGACGAAGGGCGAGCCGTGATCGTGCAGGAACCTGACCATGTCGGTCATGAGGTCGTCGATGTCGGGCCGGAACTGGCCCGACGACGGCTTGTCGTCCGGGGAGACGTACACATCGGCGTTCAGCGGGACCGTCGCCTTCACCTTGTCGCCGACGCCGGCCTTGTCCAGCGCCTTCTGGATGTTCTTGAGCGCCGGGACGGTGGTCTTCATGAATGTGCCGTTGTAACTCTTGAGGAACGGCTCATTCCCGACCGCCACATACTTGAGCTTGAGCCTTTCGCCGTAACTGGTGACGTTCTCCTTGACCCAGTCCTCGGCGTTGCCGTAGCTGGTCATCGTCTCCAGCATGTCGTTGGGAATGCCCAACATGACCTCGATGCCGGAGTCCAGGAGCGCGTCGACGGGCCACGAGTCCGCGTCGAACAGCTTCACCTTCATGATCCCGTTGTCCTTGAGCATCTTCACCACAGAAGAGGGCACCAGCGGATGCGTGAGCTGCGAGCCCCAGTTCACGCCGACGTCCACGGCGGAGCTCCCGGCTGAGGCCGAGTACGCGGCGAGCAGCAGGGCGGCCGCGCCGGCCAGCAGCCGCAGGAGCGGAGCCATGCCGGGGCGTTCTCCGATGTTTCCTCGCTTTCGCGTAATCGCAGTCTCGGTACATTCGGATCTGGTGGTGCTCGCGGCCTCTGCCCATCCTGTCGATCGGGGGAGGAATGGAGAGGAGAGCAAAATGGCGGGGAAAGCGGTTGGAGTTTGACCACGAATCAGGCCCGAATCAGCAAATTTACCCCCGTGGATAATTGACACGGACATGCATGGCAATTATAGACAACCAAATTTTGTACATTTTCTCTCTCCTAGACACGTGTCAGTTGTGTTTTATTTTTTAAAAAAAATTTGCAGCACTTTATTTAATCAAAAAGCATGGCATACAAGTAGCTCTAGTAAGATATTCTCTAAAAAAACAATTCCACACTGCAAAACGAGTTCTTCTCCACGACCGACCCTCAATCAAACATTATGTGAATCGTCTTGCTGTGTGTCAGGCTGTTTATCGACTTAAATTTATGCTCCTTTTTTTTGAAACGTCCAGCAATTCCTTATAAGAGCTAGGTTCATGTTTAAGAGAAAGAGACAGCCACATTGTTGCGCCGTTGTGTCGGAGGACGAGCTCCACAAAGCTCTTTTTTTATTTATTTTTTGGAAAGCGCATACCTTAGTTTAGAAAAAAAAAGTGAAAACAATCCAATGCGCAACAATATCAATGAGGACTATTTTGTCTTTTGGTATGTGAAAACAATGAAAAATTTGTAGAACGGTGACATGAAAATGCAATAATAACATATTTGTCGTGATTTATCATTTGCATAGGCCGAAATACATACTATTTAGGCTTGAAAATATGTATGATCGTGAAATACGTTGTTGTCAACATCTAGGATTTTGGTTAAGATTTTTTCAAAATTTAAAATGTCGATTTCTTTTAAAACGGGCTCCATGGACCTCCCGTGCTCCAAGAACACTTTCTGCCTAGTCGTCGGCAATAGTACAACAGTGTAGATATATTATACATACAGTGGATAACCATGGCACGCCATTGACTAGTGAAATTAATTTTGCTAACGAGTACACATCTTGATCGCCCTCTGCGTTGAATCTTGTGGTTCTTATACATTATCTTCCTGGCGATCATATGTTCATCCACCCGCCGACCGAGGCACGTTCATCCGGTTATGAATGCAGCCACGAGAATGTCGCTCTGCTGACAAAAAATAATTCCACCAGTTCGTTCTAGCAGTACATTTTCTTACTATGAGACCTTCTCTAATTCGTTATGGGACTTTTCTCTTCGCGACCAGGCCAGTTCAATCTTCACCATGACGATGAAACAATTGTGTATACAATAATCAACCTTCACCGTGGAATGGAAAACAACAATTATCGTACCGATTGGAAACACAGTTTTTCTTTGTAAATCAAAAGACCCTTGAAGTAAACAATGTCTGAGGATGATCGTCGACTTGAGCTCATGAGTCGAGCAGTGGCGGAGCCAGATTTTTTGCATTGGGTATGCAAAGTTACTAAAAGGAAAATTACAACACGACAATATAGAGTTAGGCCCAAATAGAGAGGTCGGGGACGTGAGAGCACTGGCATGATGTGTATATTTCAGTTTTTGCGGTTATATATTGATTTTTTTGAAAAAAACATTGGGTATTTATTGCATACCCATGAATAAGGCTAGCTACGCCCCTAGAGTCGAGGGCATTCCAGTTGTTGCATACCATAGGTACGTCAGAGCCAAGGCACATGAATGGGAAGGGCAGTTTAGGCATGTAGAAACAGTCTTACAGACTCACTTGAAATGCGCACATTCAAATACGAGGTGCCTAACATTTTTTGACTGATAAATACTTCCTCCTCCGTTCTAAATTAATTGACTCAGATTTAATACAGTATTAAATCTGAGTCAATTAATTCAGAATGGAGGGAGTACATAGTTGACATGACGATTGGTGTGACCAGCCTCGAATGGCCGAAAGGGGCGAGGTCCAGAACCGATTTTAGACAGCCAGCTACACGAAGAAAATGTAGCCGCAGTTTATCCAACACAACATTTTATGATTTTTACACTGAGTGTGGCGACAAAAAAATAATGTGAGATGTTATATTATCGAACACATTTATCAAACACAACATTTTATAAAAAAAAATCTACATATGATGTTACACATATGTTTTAAAATGTTACACGCGAAACATTTTTGTTATGGAGCGGTCCACTTATATAGATCCAATAGTGCCGAAGGCGGTTATAGCAAGTTATTGGTACATTAGTGCTTGCTTGCGTGGACAAATAGTTCCGTTGGTGAGAATTTGCCTATAACAAGATGATTAGGTGAGTGGTTGTACCCCAGCCCAACAGAGTTCAAATCCACGCTGGTGTTTCTCATTTGAGTCGGAATATTTTTAAGTGTGATGCGACGGTCCCGTTGACAGCAAGACGTCTATGATGACTTTGTTAATCTCACCTTCCGACTATGTCTCTAGGAGGGCTCGTAGGGGGTAGAGCATGCCTGTGTGTGTTCATAGGGGTGAGTGTGTGCACGTATATATGAGCGACCGTGTTTAAAGAAAAAACAAATAGTACACGTACATCAATGGCGTGACAGGCTGCCAAGCAACGGTACATCTCAGCATTCATTTCACATATTAAAAAATGTGGTCCAGCCAATCGGACATTAAGTTCGTGTATATATAAACGCCACCATAGAGCTCAGTTCTGAGAACCAAAACCAGCCAACCATTCGACACCAGTACATCACGGCAGGCACTGCCATGGCCGCCACCATCAGAAACAATGGTTGCACCGCTCCCCACCATGGCGCGAACAGCCAGTCCGGCCGCGACCACATCGTCGTGTTCCCGTTCATGGCCAAGGGCCACACCCTGCCACTGCTCCACTTCACCACCGCCCTCTCCGTGCGCTACCAAAAGAGCCTCCGCGTCACCATGGTCCTCACGCCCGCCAACGTCGCCTTCGCCAGCAGCCGCCTGCCGGCGTCGGTGCAGCTAGCCGTCCTTCCGTTCCCCTCCCTGCCACCGCTGCCGCCCGGCGTCGAGTCCACCGACACCCTGCCGGACCCGTCCCTCTACCCGACGTTCCTCCGCGCCACGGCGCTCCTGCGGGAGCCCTTCGCCGAGTTCATGGCGTCGCTCCCGTCCCCGCCGCTCGTGCTCGTCTCCGACTTCTTCCTCGGGTTCACGCACCGCGTCGCGTCCGACGCCGGCGTCCGCCGCGTCGTCTTCCACGGCATGTCGTGCTTCTCCATGGCCATGAGCAAATCCCTCATCGTGAGCCCGCCGCCGCCCAGCGTCGAACGCGGCGAAAGCTTCCACGTGGCCCGGATGCCGGAACACGTGAGGATCACGACGGCGGATGTCCCGGACACGGTCGCCAAGTTTGCCGACCCCGAGCACCCGGGGGCCCGGTTCATCATCGACCATATCGGCGACTCGGACCAGCGCAGCTGGGGCGTCCTGGTCAACAGCTTCGCCACGCTGGACGAGGACTACGTGGCGCCGCTGATGTTGTTCTACCAGCCGGACGCCCGCGCATGGCTGGTCGGCCCGCTGTTTCTCGCCGCCGGTGAGCGCGAGGAGGAGCAGGACCCCGAGGGCTGCCTCCCCTGGCTCGACGACAGGGCGGCGGAGTCGGTGATCTACGTGTCTTTCGGCACGCAGGCCCACGTCACCGACGAGCAGCTCGACGAGCTGGCGCACGGGCTGGTGCAGTCGGGGCACCCGTTCCTCTGGGCCGTCCGGTCAGCTAAGTGGTCGCCGCCGGTGGACGTGGAGCCCCACGGACGGATCGTCCGCGGGTGGGTGCCACAGAGGAGCGTGCTAGCTCACCGTGCTGTGGGAGGGTTCGTGAGCCATTGCGGATGGAACTCGGTGATGGAGAGCCTCGCGGCGGGGAAGCCCGTGCTAGCGTGGCCGCTGATCGCCGAGCAGCACCTGAATGCGTACCACGTCACGGAGATCATCGGCGCCGGTGTGAGGATAATGGACGTGGAGGTCGCCGGCGGTGTCGTCGGGAGGGAGGAGGTGGAGCGGAAGGTGAGGAGGCTGATGGACGCCGGCGAGGAAGGGCGGAAGATACGGGAGAAGGCCACCCAGGCTCAGCTGGCGGCGAAGTCAGCGGTGAGCGACGGTGGCACGTCTCACGTGGCACTGATGAAGCTGGTGGAAGAGCTGCAGCGGAGCTACTGTGATGTCATCGTCGACAAAAAAGATCACGGGGCCAACAGGATGATATGCGCGGAAGCGCATACTTCGACAAAAGTCTAACTTCAGCTATAGTTATGTTGACGTTGGAGTATAATCTGCTCTATGTTAGTGTTTCTCAGTTTCAAAGTCTTCAGGTGACAGGAGGCAGCGTGTCAAATTCAGTGTTTGTTCAAGTCGTTTGATTGGGATATTTTGGCATTTTGCTATACTTTATAATAACATTGTGGACGCTTACATGTATAGTGGGAGAGAGAGGGATCTGTGGGAGAGAACCTATCTGTGACAGTGTGGTCGTACCCTGCCAATCAGAATTTAACCACATGTTGTTTCCTATTTAGATAAAATATTTTCCACAATGAGGTAACGTTCCAATCGATAGCGAGATGTCTATTGGGACTTCACTGTCTCAAGACCTGATTTGTGGGTTCAATCTTTGAGGTGTTCATAGAGATAGGGTGTGCGTATCTATTTTTTCATGGATGCAACACGCGCGACTGTGTACTAACATGCAAAGGAGAGAAGTGTTCTGAATTAGTTGCATGGAGGGGCCACTCATTGAAGCTTTAGAAATTTTCACCACAAAGAGAGGATCGTCCTTCCCGTGCATATATCTTGGACTCCACTTAAATCGCTCAAGGTTAAATACGGTGCATTTTCAGCCCTTGATCGACTTGGGGCTAGATTGGCCGGTGGCGGGGGAGGCATTTTACGTGGGGCCCACCCTACCACCTCTTGACAAGCACATCAACGAATGGTTGCTGGTCTTGCAAAGAACAAGCGTATGGCAACAAGTGGCACCTTCATCTACACCATGTGATGGACATGGAAAGAAAGAGACAAGAGAACCTTAGGCATGTGGCTCTTTTGCCGGTTGTGGTAGCCCTTTTAGTTAAGAAGGTCAACTGGATCAATTGTGTGCCCGGATCGAGTAACACACTTATGCCTACACAATCGATCCGGGTGACCTTGCTTTAGGATAGTTTGTTTTCCTGTTCAAAAGAGATTATGTAGGTACTGTATGCACATAGACCTCTTTTCCATCTTTCATTTTTTTTTGCAGGGTGACCTCATTCTGTCTAATCGTATGACATATCGACTCTCTTAAACACTTATTTTATTACTTCTAAGTTGATCATGAAAATTGTAACTTCACTTTACTGAAATGTACACCTCAAGTGGATTTCCACCTAGCCACACTTTCGTCGAAAAGTGCGAGTCGTTGCTCTCAGGCGAAATCAAGTAAGACAATCAGAGACTTGCAAGAAAGTTTAATTAAACAGCCATGCATGCATATCCCAAATGAAACTTCAAAACAACAACAGTATATACACCGGACAAGCACTACAACAAGATCCCCCATATAGCAACATGCATGCTTTGCAACACAATAAAATTGCGTTGCAAAATATAGATGTAGCCACGCATATTTGTGTTGGTAACCCCATCCGTTATCGGGTATACGAATGACAACGAATATCATGGGTTGTTGTCTATGCGTTGGAACAAGTCCGATACTGACAATGAGTAAGGCTTTCTCTCGCCCTCACCACCATGCTCCAGTTTAAGATTTATGGAAGAAGATCGGACAAGGTAAGTAAACACATTGTACGCACCAATTTGAGTGGACCTATTTAGAGAGATCCATGCACGAACCAGCTCAGCTGAAGCTTGTTTAGGCAAGGCGGCAAGCACAACGCGCCTGACGAATAATGCATTCATACCAGCGGCAACTGTGCATTCAGTGTTATAAAACCCCGTTAATTTCCATGATTCGCAATCTGTCAGACATGAGGAGACAGTCATCTTCTGTTTTGGTAGTACATGTATGTCCGGAACTCCGAAATTTGCAAAGTAATTAAGTTGTTGTCTCACTCTCACTCAGAGGAGCTTTCCTTCGGAATGATAGTGCGCGTACGTGTGAGGTCTGGAGCGTGTGCCTTAGGTGCCGGTTCAGTTCAGTAGTGTGAGATCATTTTAAATAAGAAATGAGATCCTCGCAAAAGGCAGTAGGTTCTGGCGATTCTCTTGCGAAACTAGTTATTTTCTGAAGCTGATAATGCAATAGACTATTAGCTTCTTCACAGATTATCATTTATCAAATCGGTGCATCCATTTGGACTAGCGTGTGATATTTTTTTTAAAAAAAAGGTGCAGTCCTAGCCTCTGCATCGAAATGATGCATACGGACTAGCGTGTGATATATAAATTTGACTAAAATTATCTCATTGATTTTGTAAATTTTATCAGAACACGTAATGTCTACACATCAACACCACCATAAGATGCACTACTAACACATTCTAAGCCAATAGACGATTAAATCACGGAGACGTTTGGGCTGAGAGATCACAACACCTCTTTATTTCGGGATATATTTGTACCTCGTGATATTGTGTACTACTGTACTATGATTTCTATACGACTGTATATCGACCTTTCCATCGCAAAGATAGTGTGGCGTACGTGAGGTCAGTATAGTGTGTTTGCCGGTTCAGTTCGATGGTGCGAGATCGTTTACTTTTTGTATGTAATGTACTAATGTGATTCATTCAAAAGGTAGGTTCTAGAAGTCTCGACCGGGCGAAAGTATTTCTGTTCTGAAACTAATAGTACAACAGACCTGCACTATCTTCTTATTCCGAGGTGATTGGTACTCACTACTTAAAGGCATTGGACATGCACGATCAACGCTGTATGCGCACTGACTAGGGCATGCACGATGTACTGACGAGGTAAAGAGGACATGTAATTGGTCTTGCTGCAGGCTGCAGCTCGTTGATTCGATCTATAAATTAAACGGAAGAAAAAGAAAGTTACGCACTGATTTAGTTCAGTTATACTCCTGAAATATATGGTGGTGCTTTTCGCCAAAATAAAGAAGTATATGGTGGTGCAGGGTGCACCGAGGTAGGCAGAAAGCAACAGGAAGCCTCTCCTATTTATTTGTGAGAAGAAGCAGACTGGATCGGCTCCTATATAATGCTTAGGGCATGTATAACGGTACATCTTAGCGTTGAATAGGATAGAGAATTGAAAAAAAAGGCTCGTGTCTTATCTTGGCGAAGGGATGATCTCTTATCATAATATGTCTCACCATAATTTTAGAAGATCTAGTGATTAGTTTATGCAATGTGCTTTTTAAGATTGTGTCTAAATGTTTAGCAAATCGCCTCAGACCTATTCTGCAAGATATAATCGCTCCTTTTCAGAGTGCATTCATTCCAGGGAGGATGATTACAGATAATGCACTAATTGCTTTGGAGTGCATTCATTCAATTCAGACATGGTAAAGGGCAAATTACGGTGGGTGATGGAGTGTGTTACCACTGTACGATACTCGTTTCGCTTCAATGGACAACTGTTGGACACCTTCTCCCCTTCTCGTGGGCTGCGTCAAGGTGATCCACTATCTCCGTATTTGTTCTTATTTGTTGCTGATGGTCTGTCGACACCGATACGACAGGCGATCGAGGATACGTCACTAAGGGAGCTACATATTTGCTGTCGAGCGCCAGGCATATCTCACCTCATGTTTGCCGACAACTGCCTTATGTTTTTCGAAGGGAGTGTGCAACAAGCGGGTGTCGTCAAAAGGATTTTGGACGACTATGAGCAAGCTACAGGTCAACTTGTTAGTATGGGTAAATGCTCTATTTTATATGGGAGTGAGTGTTCACAGGACACAAGTGCATATTCAAGGAATTCTCAAGTATGAAACTCAATGTTTTGAAGAGAAGTATTTAGGGCTTCCGGTTCCTGAGGGGAGCTTGAAGAATGGACAGTTTAAGCCGATCAAGGAAAAATTTGTGAAGTGTGCCAGTGATTGGATTGAAAACTACATGTCTAGCGGTGCCAAAGAAACATTGATAAAATCTATTTTGCAGGCCCTCCCAACGTACGCTATGGGAATTTTTAAATTCTCAGTTGGTCTTCTTGAGGAACTTAACCATATTGTGAGAGATTTCTGGTGGGGGACGAGATGTCATGGGAGAAGGTGACCAGACCAAAGTGCATGGCGGTATGGGGTTCAAGGACTTAGCCATGTTTAATCGAGCATTGCTTGCGAAACATGCCTGGAGAATTATTCAGAACTCTGACAGTTTATGTGCGCGGTTATTGAAGGCCAAATATTTTCCAAACGGTAACCTTCTTGATACTGCATTTATCCAGAACACCTCACCTTCGTGGCAGGGAGTAATGCATGGTTTGGAATTGCTTAAGAAAGGAGCTATATGGCGTATTGGTACCGGATCACATGTCAGAATATGGCGTGAAAATTGGCCGCCGCGTTCGGATTCTCTCAAAGTATCCGGGAAGATGAAGGTAAATAGATTGCGATGGGTTTCTGAACTGATCAACCCTGTAACTCGATCATGGGATGAAGAGTTAATCAGAAAGATCTTTTGGGCTCATGATGCGGAAACAATTCTTGCTATTCGTCTAACACCTCGGGCGACTGAAGATTTTATTGCATGGAATATGGAGGACATGCCAGTTTAGGTTCGGTCCGCTTATCGTCTCGCCTTGCAACCGTGACTGGACAATCTAGCTACTGGACAATCAAGCTCCCCTCATGTGGGTGATCGTCCGGTGTGGGACTGCATATGGAAAACAAAGGTGCCTCAGAAAATTCTAGTTTTTGGGTGGAAGGCGGCAACAAATACACTTGCTGTTATGCAAAATGTGCACCGGAGGATCAGCTCTACTCTCCCCGTGTGTTCTATCTGTGGGCGAATAGAGGAGGACACTCACCATGCGCTGGTTTCATGCACTTTGGCGAAAGCGTTGCACGATTGCCTCCGACAACATTGGTCAATCCCTCCCGAGGGCGAATTCAGAAATTCTGGGAAGGAATGGTTCATTCAGCTTATCACTAATGCTTCAGCTCAACTTAGAGTTAAGTTGATGTTCATGTTTTGGCGATGCTGGCACCATCGAAATGATATCGTCCATGGCAAAGGTGATGCTTCAGTTTCAGCATCATTTGCTTTTCTACAGAACTATGTTACGGAATATGCAGCGGCGAACTCGTCGAGCCAGTCAAGTAGAGGAAAAGGACTGGTATACCCGAGCCAGATTAGACAAGTTGATCGCCAGGAAGAATCACAGTGGCGACCTCCGCCTACAGGAACCCTGACGCTGAATGTTGACGCAGGTTGGGACGCAGCGATTAGGAGAGCTGGTATAGGAACGGTGATTCGTGATGAGAAGGGTGTTGTGCTATTGTCCTCTGCAAGATCCCTTCCGTTCTGTGCTAATGTGGAGGAGGCGGAAGCGAAGGCATGCCTAGAGGGGCTCCATCATCTCATTTCAATGCAAAAATTCCCTTGTGTTTTAGAGTCTGATTGCTTGCAAGTGGTGCAAAATATTACATCAAACATCCAATCTAGGTCGGCCTCTTGGGGTATCTATGAAGAAATCAAGGACTTCATTCGCAATTACCCGCTGTTGGAGATCAAGAAAATTAATAGGAACAGTAATCAGGTGGCCCATGCACTGACTCAATTAGGAAAGAGAGGGACGAGTGATGTGTTTAGAATGTCTACTCTCTGGTTTTGTTTTGAATGATTGTAAGAACTTTAATTGCGAATAGCCGTAAGTTTTTGACGCACTCTTTTCCTTCCAGCGTACCTAAGGGGCTGGAAGATTTTTAATAAGGCGGCTTACGTGCTAATTATATTAAGACAAGAAAATAGGCCATTGTATATCCTGTTTTATTATCATATCTAAATTACGTGGCAAGTCCAAGATAAGACGATCTTATCAACCATTATACATGCCCTTATAGCCATGCTGACGCACATGATGCATGTCTTAGTGGCTCGCATAAAATGTGGCCCATTGTACGATCACCTTTGTTTCTTTTTTCTATGTTGTTTCTTCCTTTTTTTCTTGTTTCTATTTCAATTTTTTGTTTGTGTTTCTTCTTATTTTTAATATTCATGTTATCATTTTCTAAAGAAAACTAGACATAATTTTTTTATAGGTTTACAAAAATGTGTACAAGGAATGCTAATAAATTTGCTTTGTTATGAAATATATTTCAGTAGTTGAGAATTCCACGAGATCTAAAGAGTTGTTCTTAGAGTAAAGCAAATATTTGCGTGTTCTATAAATGTTTATAAGAGATAAAATGATCCCACGGTTCAAATATTTTGGTCCGGTTTGAAAATTGTTCATGTCAAAGAAAAAAATGTGACGAGTACAATTTGTTTTTTGAAGATGTTCAAAATATGTTCACTCATTAGATAAAAAACAAAAAAACAAAATATGAAAATAAAATAGCAATAGGACAAACTATAAACCTAAGGCAAAAATGAAAAAGGCAGCCGACCCAGTATGCTCCTACGCATTAGCGTCAAGCCGCTAATGTAGACCTTAAGCGTCAAATGAGATCTCAAAGCTCTATGAATCGGATTAGTGGACTCGGATCGTTGTGGGAGATCCTATTTCACGACCCGTGCAAGAGTGATTTATCTCCCGCACAGGGAGGGCTATGTGGGCCGGCCAACAAACTGCTCTTTCCCCTGTCTTTTTTTCCGATTTTTCTTTCCAGTTTTTACACAAAAATAATATGATAAAAAGGAGAAAAACAAAAAGATAGTTTCAAAAAAGTAATTCACCTATAAACATTTTTTTATTTTGAATGTGAACAAATTTCAAATCTGATTTTTTTCTCAAATTTGAATAATTGTTTAATGTGAACATTTTCAAATTTAAACAAATTTTCAATGTGAACAATTTCTGAATGTGAACATTTTTTAATGTGAGCCTACAAATTCTATGAACGGAAAACGTCTATGAACAGATAAATAGAAGAGAAAAGAAGAAGAATAAAAAATATAAATTTAAACAAATATTAATAATAGAAACATAAAGAAGAACGACAAAAAGAAACATCCAAAAAACTTTAAAGAAAAAAGAAATATAAACAGAAGCATTAAAAAGAAAAAGAAACTAAACAGGAAAAATCGGAAAAGGAAAAAAGCCAGGCCGAATCTATTAAGTGTGCGGGACGGAATAGTCTCCGACCTGGTCGTCAAATAGGATTTGCCGATGGTTGTGGCCTGAGTGCCCGCCTCATATCCACCCTCTCACGGCTCCAGAGATCTTGTTGTCCTTTTTTTCTTCATGTTTAAGTGTTTATAAATTTTGAAATAAATCCGAACTCGGCCAATGGTGTATCCTATTATCGTCCAAATAATTCAATAGTCAAATATTGTATTCTAACCCAAAAAAATGACAAAGTGTGGATCATAGTATGCATAGTTTCGGATCTCAAAATTTATCAGTATTTTTCAATTTTCTTATAACTCGTAATATAAATTATTTAAAATTGATATTTTACACCTTTGTGGGATGGTACATCCCAATATATTGTGTCAGATTATTTTGAAACACATTTTCAAAGTTTTTTAATACCGGGACCACTCAAGCTCGGTAGACAAAGACACCTGTCCATTGTTTCGTGGGCTCAGCCCACTTTAGATCTTTCCTTCCCGTAACCTGTTTTTGAGTTTTCTGTATTCGTTTTGCTAGGTAAGTGTTGTAGATGTATTCGTTCAGAGTATCTTTATTTTTATTATTTGACATTTCTTTGATTTTTTTTAGTATTTGAATTTTATGTAGATGTATTGTGAAATACTCCGTATATGAACAGCCGATATTTTAGACTATGCACCACCAGGATTCACAGTCATCGGCGAAAACCTTGACTAACCCTAGAAAAGTGAGTACGCAATCGTCATCACTTGCGTATAATTCGTCCGGTCGCGCCGCAGTACAGCTCTTATCGTTAGGGAGCGAACTTCCTTAACACACACACTTGTGTAGCCGACTTAAACCATGTGCACCACACGAAAATGTTTGCACGATTTGCTCGGAAACGCCTTGGAAAAAATCTACATCGGGCCAACGCCTACAAATACTGGCCTGCTGCGAGCTGCAGGAAACACACAGCTCGAACTCGTCAGGGTATAGTGGAGCTAGACAAAGAAATTGGCGCCGACAATGGCGTCCTTCGCTAGAGCTGCCCGTTTCCTGGTTCTCTTGCAAATCATTCTGTTCGTCGTCTCCGCGGCGATCATGAGCAGCCCCGTCTGCCACGCAGTGGTGAAAAATCGTTCGTGCTTCCTAACTCTCGATGCATTTCATCCTCTTTCTCTTCGTCGCCATGCATCGTTTGCTCCTGGAAACAAGATTCTCGAATATCACGCTCGAGATTAGTTCTGACCCATGGATGTTTTTTTCTTTGCGTTTTCTTTGCAGCAGGGGGAGGTCCAGATCACTTAAACCCCAACCTTGCTGCGGACTCATCGACCGATGTTCGCCCCCGTCCCATATGCCGGCGACCGGGATGCCCAGTCTTCCCACCGAGTGGCGCGCCTCCACCACCTTCCCCAAACAACTGAAGGATCGATCGAGCAGGCTTGATGCATGCATGCAAGCCCGCCACTAGTAGAATTTACATCCACGATCTTATATTGAGCCGATAGTGATATCTTCTCGTGTAAGTAACTAAGTACTTCCGTTTTCGTTTAGTAGTACGCTGAATATAAGTGAATAAACCTCAAGTATGGTCCTGGTGTGAGTGTTTCTGTAAACGTTGGAGAACTTCAGTTCAGAAATAATAAAGATGGACAGTGTGTCAGCACATTATGTTTAGGTTTGATGCCTAGTTTACTCTCCTCTCTACGTGCTCTACTCTAGGGAAGACGGCAGGCAAATGCATGCCTCTAGTGCAGTTAAACTTTGGAACTGAACCGCAAATTAACACGCATGCGTACAACCAGAGCCCCTTTTCAACGCAGATCAAGCACTGCAAAGTCGCCTGGTATATATACACCCCTTCGACGCCACCGTTATCAATTAAACTTGAGTTGTACTCCCTCCGTTTTTTAATATAAGATATTTTAGCTATTGCTCATGTTGTATAGATACACATAAAAATGAGTGAATATGGACATTAAAACATGTATAGATACAAGTTTGGACATGTGAATGTGAAAAAAGGCTAAAACATCTTGTATTAAAAACAGAGGAAGTATCAATTAGTTCAAATTTATAATACAATTTTTGTGATTTCGCTTTAAAATACAAAGTTTTGGTGACACACTGGGTCACTTCTCCTTTTGTATTTCACTTCCTATTTTCCTTCTATTAGTTTTTGTATTTTATTCACGTTTTTCTCTTATTTTATTTTTTCGGTGAGTAAATACATGTTT
Source organism: Poa annua (assembly GCA_026929855.1). Lineage (NCBI taxonomy): Eukaryota > Viridiplantae > Streptophyta > Magnoliopsida > Poales > Poaceae > Poa > Poa annua. The sequence continues at coordinate 91,113,227 of CM049430.1, forward strand.
TCGCTTTAAAATACAAAGTTTTGGTGTCACACCAGGTCACTTTTCCTTTTGTATTTCCACTTCCTATTTTCCTTCTATTAGTTTTTGTATTCTATTCACATTTTTCTCTACTTTTATTTGTTCGGTGAGAAAATACAAGCCTCATTTTAAAAGCATCGACATTTTTTGAAATCAAGAAAGTTTTTTAAAGTTGCGACCAACTTTTTAATGCATGCATGACTAGTTCTTTTTATCTTGTTTCCGTATATGAACATGTTTTATGAATAGATGAAAATTATTTCGATGTTTTTGGAAAACATGAAATATATTTTGCAGATATTTTATTTTCACATACATGATTTTTAAAATACATGAAGAGTTTTTCTAAGATACATGAAAATATATTTTTTGAACACATGATCACTTTCCTTATTTACTAAACTGATTATGCAATAACTAATAATGAAATGAATATATTTTAAATACAATATAACAAAAAACAAACGAATTATATATCCATTAGTGTGCCGTATTAAACGTTGTCCATGTACAACTCTAACGGGACGTCGCTCATGCTTTAATCCATTTTTCATCTTCAAGATTACAAGTTTTATGATGGTTGGGGAATTTAGGAACCGTTCAGGGAAGCAATCCAACGGTGAAAAAAAGAAGAGGTACTAGAAAGTACTAGAAAAGAAGTACTGGGAAGTACTAGAAAGTACTAACTTATTTTATTTATTAAAATGAGGTAATAACACGTGGAGTTGTATTTTTTGAAAACACCCCTGCACTTGTTAATTAGTCTCACAGCCGTGACCTTCCTTCTTTTCCTCAAATTCGTCCAAAAGCTCGAATTAAGCCGCGTAGGTTTTGTCCGGCCGACGCGCCGCCGCCGGAGGGGATGATGATCGACGATCGGAAGAAGGACCTGCTCTTGTCAAGCATGGCGAGCATGAAGGACGACGAGGAGACCTTCCATGACCGCACCGATAACAGCGAGAGCGTCGAGAAAGGTGTACGGCCATGGTGCAGCTTAGCTGCTCGTCCTCAAAACCATGGCGGAGCTTCAACAATATCTTGGGGGGGGGGGGGGGGGGGGGCGCAACAACACAGGCTAGGATTTATAGCATTTTCCAAGAATTTTTTGTTTTGGACGTAGTGCCGGATCACGCCGCTCCAAGAATTCAGTAACACGGAATATTATTTCATTTGTGTGAGATCGATGCCCTTGTGCTTCCTGACTCTGCTTTCAAAATTCAAGCAACATGAGGTTGAAGAGGGGTTTCTTCTGTTTCTTGTTCAGGTACTGTCTCACCAAGCTGAATGCATTCACCCCTCTTTCTTTTAAAAAATGAATCTATCTTCTTCTCCTAAACCATTGCCTCCCAACTGTATATTTAAAAAACAATCTATGAACAACTATTTTCTTAACCTAGTTTCAGTTTTCCCTAATTTAGATGCAAAATTAAGGACAAGAAAAGAAAAATCAGAACACAAGATTACCTTGAGGAGAGGGACAGAAGGTTCAGCAGTGTGGGGAAACTCTAATCTGTAAGGATCTGTGCAACTATTGCAGCTACGCGGACACGCCACTGCCCAAACTCGAGTTGGGCTGATGCTGCTCACCACGGACGGCGCCGGCGGCCAGTTCGAGCTGTGAACGAGAGCGAGGACGAGTCCCACCGGCGACCGGACACCCGCCGCCGTCCACTGCGCACCCCGTCGTAGCGCACTCCAACCCCCACCCTCCGACGATCGACCAGAGAGCTCAGTCCATGAGAGAGGAGAAAAGAAAACGAGAAGAACAGGTTCGTTTCCAGCTCTGTGGTTCTCTGCTTCAGAACGGTGCTTGAGGCCTTGGCTTAATGGGCCTGCAAATTGTCAGAGTATTAAAGGGTAGTACGGAGTAGTAAAACTGTTGCTGGGGGGGGGGGGGCATGGCCCAACCGTTTAAGTTGGTGCGCACGCAATGGCTAACTAAGCTTCTTCTCAACTAAACACCACACGTGATGGTTTCCGACTCGACGGCGGCCATGCCATGGTACCAGCCATACAGGGAGTACCTCTAATGCATTAATTAACATGTTCGCTAACACAATGGTATACTATCTGATTCGGAGGCGCGTCCAACAAAATCGCCGGAGGAGGCGGCGGGCTCGGCGTGCGGTTGCGGCGGCGTACCAAGGGCAGGGGTAGAGGCGCGGGATTCAGATCGCAAGCGCCAATCGTGCGGGCTGCGTTAGCATAGACAGTTATCGCAATACCTCTAATTACGTTAATTAAAAATACTCATATATCCCTACTTACTGGGATAGATCGGACGGACAGAAATAATTAAAAAGGAGTACCGGGGAGTACTAGAAAGTTCTGGACAATCACCGTAAAAGCGCTCGAGATTACATCTGATCATTTAATATTTTGCAGTAACTCACGTTGTTTTTTATAATCATGGAGTAGTGGCTTTTTTTGCGTGAAAATACGAGGCGACAAAAGCAAGTGTATGTTTTCTAGCGTCATAAGCTGGTTAATTTAGCAGGTCGTCGTCGTGGCTGGGTTGGGTCGTCGACTAGCTGATCCGTTTATCTCTTGTGGCTGTCTATTGCATGACAAAGTTATCGATATCCTTGACTGACCTTGGAAAAACGAGTCACGATATTTCCAAATTCCAACCTTTGTCTTCAGCGGCGAAATGCACCAACGCAGTAACTGCTACCAAAGAACACCCTTGTGCACCACACAAGAGGGGGCAATATGATAATTTTCCATCAGAATCGATGTCTATAAATACGGCCATCAGGCAAGCAGCAAGAGGATATGCACAGCTCAAACTCATCATAATTCAGAGGTAAGTAGCCAGCAATCCAGCGAGAGTGGACTCGGATGGGGTCCTTCGCCAGAGCTGCCCGTTTCTTGGTACTCCTCCAGATCGCTCTGTTCATCGTATCTGCGGTGATCACGAGCGGCTCAGTCTGCCACGGAGCCCGCGGGATCAGTGGTTAGTGCTTCCGAACTGTTCGTTCATCGATCCTCTTTATCGCCACATCCCTCCTTGAAATTCTAGCGTACTGAGCAGTTAATTGTAACTGAATATCCATGGATGTTTGGGTACTTCCTTCCAGGTATTACAGAGGACCCTAACCGTCCTGTGTGTATCAAGGGATCGTGCACTCCTGGTGGATCCTACACCCGACCGTGCACCTACAAGCAAAACTGCCCACCGCCGGCAGGCCAACCCTAATACCTGCAGACCCCTTCTCCGAAATAAAGGATGTGATATATGGCTCAGCCTCCTAGCTGTACAAGTTACTGAACGTCTGAACCGATAGTAACAACGCATCGTACCTGTACTCATACATTTTTATACTCAAATAAACTGTAGTACGTAAGCATTTGATCCGACCTTGATATGAATTATTGTATGAATATGCATGAAGGTTCGGTTCAGAAATCAGAATTAATAAAGATGGAGAGTGATGACTGACCGCAGTATGTGGTTGCGTCTCTTGCTACCTTATCAGATGATGTCTAGCTATTGAAAAGGCTCTCCTCGTGCTACTGTACTTTGGACATGGAGCTGCCGGCCGATGGCTGCCGAAAATTAAACCCGTGTGTCTTCAAACGAAATTTCTAAATGGTGTAATTGATCTCTATGTGTTGCTGCGGTGGTTAACTTACAAATTTCGTGTGTAAGCGTGTACGACGATTCGATGATACATGCTTGACGAAGTTTATATCTGAGAGAGAAGCATCGTTCAATAAGTGTCGGAACAAGACGATACAAAGACATACATATAGTTCATAGGTCTCTATGTGACGAGGTGCATCCGTTTCGGAAACAAACGTGACTAGGTGCATACAACCATAACAAGCACCCAACAAATTCACAAAAATAAAGACTACAAAGTTTGGTAACAACACAATGACATTGCCAAGAAGTGTGGTTCTCAAATTTCCATCGAACCCCACCCCAAGCCAGTTTTTATGGCCGATTTACTTCAATCTTGAACCTTTTAGTTGGAGATATACTGTTTACAATCTAATATATTTCTTATAAAATCCCTGTTATTTATCTCCTTTAAGAAAATGACACATGGCAATCGTATCACATGAGTATATGAACTACTGTTGTGACCGGGCAACTGCCTACTTGTTTCTTATTTATTTTTAACATCATAAACAGTTGTATTTTTATATATGCTTCCACTATAAGAAAAATCAACTTGAGTTTATAATCGGTCACCAGTGCGCATTTGAACCCGCCATCATAATGTCGTCTCACTAATGTGAGTGTGTGTAGTGTAAAAGCTGTTGAAGCGTTTCTACTCGATAGCACATATCGAGCCGCGTGGAAGTTTATATATCGGGAGGATGCTATGCGGCATCGTAGCGTACAAGAGAGGGAACCGAGTTTCTACAGGTCTCGTACAAGACACGAACTCTGAATATCTTGACTCGGTTCAGATAACAAGTCTGACGCAAATCTATTTCTAACACCCTCCCTTAATCACAACTTGGACACGTTGAGATTATGCTTGAGCTCCTCAAAAGTGCGGACTGGAAGTGGTTTTGTAAAACCATCGGCAACTTGATCCTTTGAAGGAACAAAACGAATCTCCAACTGTTTGTTGAAAACTCTCTCTCGGACAAAATGAAAGTCTATCTCAATATGCTTGGCTCTTACATGAAACACGGGGTTCGCCGATAAGTATGTTGCTCCTAGATTATCACACCACAACCAAGGTGGCTGAGTCAACTTAACTCCAAGTTCAGTAAGCAAAGACTGCAACCCAAATTATCTCAGCTGTGGCATTTGCAAGTGACTTGTATTCTGCTTCTGTACTGGATCTTGACACAGTGGCTTGTTTCTTGGCGCTCCAAGGTATAAGATTCGGACCAAAGAAAACAGCAAAGCCTCCAGTGGATCGACGATCATCTAGGCAACCTGCCCAGTCAGCATCTGAAAAAGCACTAAGCAATGTTGAGCTTGACTTTTGAAAAGTAAGACCAACGGTTGGAGTATGCTTAATATATCTCATGATTCGCTTTGCGGCCGTCCAATGCAAAGTAGTAGGAGTATGCAAATACTGGCATATTTTATTCTATGAAATATCTGGTCGTGTCAGTGTTAGATACTGTAATGCACCAACCATGCTTCTGTACTTAGTACTGTCTTTTTCTCCCAGCAAGTCTCCATTATGTGCTGTAATCTTTTCTGAAGACGACAAGGGTGTAGGCGAGGCCTTGCAATCCTTCATACGAACACGATCAAGCACCTCTCGAGCATATTTTGCTTGAGTTAACACAAGTCCATCTTGAACCTTCTTAACTTCAATTCCCAAGAAGAAGTGACACTAGTGGAAATTGGGGCTCTAGTCCCGGTTTCAGAGGGCCTGTAGTCCCGGTGTAGCAACCGGGACTACAAAGGCGGGACTAGAGCCCCCCCCTTTGGTCCCGGCTCAGCACAAACCGGGACCGGAGCCCCCCCCCCCCCACCAATTAGAGCTCCGCACGTGGAGGGGGCAGGGGCGGGCAGGGGCGAACCCTTTAGTCCCGGTTCGTGTTACGAACCGGGACTATGTTTTTTTTTTTTTTACATTTCAGGGTTTTGTTTTTATTTTCATTTCAGTGCTTTGCTTTTTTTTATTTCGACCGGTTTTCTGGGTAGGGGTTTCGGATGGTACCATGTCGATGCGTCGGGGGTAGGGGTTTCGGATGCTACGGCTTCGAGGGCGAAAAACACGTATAAATTATTATACGAACCTAGATAAAATTGCATCATGCAAATATACAATTACATGAAAATCATGTGTTGATAACACATACACATTTAAGTACGTGTGGTACATGAAGATCACGTTTCCCGGTTCCAGATACTTAGAAGTACTTTGTTACATGGAGATCACTATATATTACATGTTCGCACTAGTCAAAATAGTGGTACTCTCCGGTCTCCGGTATGACATGGGTGAGGTAAAATCCCGTCAACTCCTCTGCAATTGCCCTGAAGCGGGTCTTTATTGGTAACTCGTTGCGCTTTCTTGCCAACTGTAAAAAAATGATATCACAATGAATACATGAGATATGAAATGAATAAAACTCATCACGATTGATGATACAAAAATAATGTTGTGACTAGAGCTTTACGTACTTCGATACTTCTTTTGCTCTTCAAACTCTCGTTGACCACAGTATGCATGTACTCGCAAACGTAGAATCCACATAGATCAGTCCTTATTGGTTGTTTAAGGTAAGTCTATAGAAGAATAAAATTTAATCAAATAATAATAAAGTACGATAATGGTGCATGTGACTAGTTATAGTACTACTTACATCGTTACTACGTCAGCGCAGTTTCTCTGGCCATCCACTGTTCGGATGTTCCGTGAGGAACATTTTCCAAACGCTGCATGACAAGAAAATGAATGAATGAGTCATAAATTCTTTGATACTAGGAAATGAACGAAAGAGACGATAAGAAAAGAAAGTACCTTGCCACCAAATCAAAACAGGTCTTATATTGTTTAGGGCATCTTCTTAACGAGTCAAGGACAACAATTTCTCCTTTCCGCAAGTCAATAACGATAATAATGTAGTGGAAGCTGCGCACGTTTATAAATAGTCATGCATAACTCATCAATTAAACTTAACATCGGGTGAGAAAAATAGAATGTGTAATAAGCAGTAACACTCACTTGAAGTTGTAAGGCTATAATATATATTTTTTGTAAGCTTGTCGCTTGAAAAACATTAGAAAATTCTCCGGTGTATCCTTGTTAACTAGTGGATCAATTATGTTTTTTTCATGCATTATAGAGGGGTCAATGAACCCAATGTGGTTGATTTTCTGCTTCTTGCATTCGAGCATCTTCATTCTGCGTAATAAAGCACACAAATATTATAGAGAGGATTATCACAGACAATGAACGAGTAGAGCTAATTAAAACATTAAATTACAGGAATAGATCACTTACAGACAATAGGAACTCATGATAGCTTCGTCGAGTGCCCGGAGATTGTATAACTGAAAGATTTCGACGAAGTAAAGGATAACGGAGTATTCTTGGAAATAATGCTCTTCCTTAACTGCCATCATGAGAGCGTCTTTATTCGTCTCCTTTACGATATCCTTGAACCAGGCTTGAAATTGACGCATTCTTGTGGGTAAGTCGCCGTCGACAAAATTCTCCCCGTGAACATAAGTACGAACAACATCCGCGAAGGGGATATCATCTCCCGAATATACCAGCTCCCGCACATTGATGTTTTTGAGAACTCTGTCATCAAGCACCTTGAGCGGGGGGGGGGGGGGGGGGGGGGGGGGGGGGGGCGACTGTGCGTCTTGTTCTCCGAGTTGGGCAACTTGTTTCCCTTTTTTCGATCGATCATCCATCACTTTGTCATATGACTTACCAATGTTGCGATCATAGTCTGTTGGCGGCGATGGTGGGGGGTTGTACAGGGCATCGATGCAACGGTCAATTTTCTCCTGAGGAATTCTGGCAGTAAATTTTGTAGGAGGCAATTGTTTCGCTAACGCTTTCTGTTTCACGCCAGCAAGCCAGGCATCCGTATGTTCTTTGCAGGCGATATCGTTTTCCTCAACGGTTCTCTCCCAAGGTAACTTTGGAGTAGGCGGCGGTGTTTTCTGCTTTCTAGGTTTCTTCCTAACAGGAGAACCAGACTGGTGCCTACTCGAGAGCGACTTAACATTCTGGCGGACTGGCATAACTGCGATGGCCTCGCGCTAGGAACCCTCTTGGGGGGTGGTTGGCTTTGCTGTTGAGCTGGAGATGGACTCGGGCTGGGGTCCCTATCGGGGAGGTGTGGGCTTTGCTGATGGGGTGGAGATGGACTCCGTCTTTGATCCCTCTCGAGGAAGAGTGGACTTTGCTGGTGAGCTGGACTCCTAGAACGAGGAGTGGACTTTGCTTGTTCTGAAAGGACGATGTATTTCTTGGGCCATAGGGCGAAGGCATGCTTGACGTCTGCCAACGTCTTCTCCTCGTCACTTCCAGGTAACTCAAGTTCCAAGGTTTCAAATCCCGGCATAATTTCGTCCACCCCGACACGAGCGTAGCCATCTGGAATTTGACCACAATGGTAGAGTTCTCTAGGTTGAATTACTAAAGCTTGCCCCACCGCCACCTTCAAAGTTTTGTTTCTCATTGCTATATGTAGCTCACAACCTGTAGGCTCTGTGATGTCATCCACTGGGTAGGGACCATCGACTTGACGCGTGGAACCAACGCTGCTTCTACGCTGAGATGGGGCGGCATCTGCTTCATGATCTAATTGGTGCCGCTCCTGAGGTTCCGTTCTTTGCTCCTTCAATGCTTTTATTTCCGCCCGTTGCTCCTTCATTTCACGTTCCAATTGTAATATCCGGTCGGCCTCCTTCTTCTTACCTCTGCTACGGCTTCTATAAGTGTGAGCGGATTCCGGCCACGCAGTCTTAAACGTAGCACCGCCAGGAAAGCCTCGAGCTCGTCCAACATGTTCAGGATTCCCCAGGGCTCGTGTCAGCTCGTCATCCTCTCTATCGGGTTTGAACACACCATTGCGAACATCATTAATTGCTTCTTCAAGCTTCTTTTTTATTTTATCAACGAGAACCTTTCATTTTCCCCTTCCAACAATCTCTCCGGTTTTAGGGTCCAACATTGCCCCATGCGCGAACAACCAGAATTTTGACCTCTCGGGCCAGTCAAGTGTCTTTCGACGGACCCCCGATCGAAGCAGTTTTTTCTTCATAGGCTAACCACTTAGGAATGGCGCTCTTGTAGACACCTGTCCCCAATGTATGGTGGTGTACCTTCAGCCAACATTCAATTTATTTATCTTCGATCGGGCCACAGCCATAGGTGATTTCCTATACGCCTTAAACGCCGCCCATTCAGATTCTAACCTCTTCCCTTGTGCTCCACTGAAATCTGGCTCTTCTTTTGTTTCTTCATATTGATTCCATAACTTTTTCTTCCAGTTCCGGAATTGTTCCGCCATCTTAATAAGAGTCCACTTCTTGAGGTTGTCCTTCTTCACTTTAGAGAGATCTGGCGGGAGGGTGAAATGTGACAAAAACGTGTTATAGACCAAATCCTTAAGAACTTGGTGGACATAACATGGGTCCTCCACATCTGCGGCCGCCGGCTTATTCCATTCGCGTATGCTGATTGGGATCATGTCCCTAACAATAACTCCAGCTTGACTTATAAATTTGTTGCGGTTCTGTTTTGGTTCGAGCGGTTCGCCGGAATCAGCAATTTCCTCAATCGGTAACTTTGGATCCTCGCTCGTCATTCTTTTTGCCTTGCCTCGAGGAGCACATGGTGGCTTCTTTTTGGCAGATTTGCTCGATCCGGATGGCTAAAAGAAAAATAAGTCGTTAATAAATGCAACATAAATCAATTAATGCATGTAGTTCACAACAACATATCGCCATATTGATTATAAACACATATACACCTCTCCGCCCGAGTTTTTTATCACCACATCTCGTGACTCCATTCCATCACCAAAGTCGTTCAAAAATTGTTCGAAATCATAATCATCTACTGAAGGGAATATGCCCTAGAGGCACTTAATAAACATAGTTTATTGGCAATATCCCAATCGTTCATTATATGTTTATACCATGCTATAACTGTATTAAGCGGAAACATTAATACATGTGTGGTAGATAAACAACCAGGTCCCTAGTAGCCTCTACTAAGACTAGTTTCATTGCGCGATTGATGATCGAGGTTTTCCGATCATGGGGCATGGTGCCGGTCGGCAACGGAAGTCATATCGTTAGGAGTAACGATGTGATGGACATACCCAGTATTTATAGGACATAGTCGTTACGCCTTAAGACCGTGAGATCAACTCTTATTGGTATTCCTGTAAGATACTTTGATCGCACCAAACGTCGTATCTTATTTAGTATGACAATAACGGTGATACTTTTGGGTATCGGAAGGAGTAGTTGAGACGAGGGGTCAACAGCGGGATTTGTCAGTCCGCATAGCCGGATAGATACTCTAGGGCCCACTCGGTGAGATTATGTCAAATGAGTTTGCAAACATGTGACTAGGTCACCAGCTGACATAATATCATAGACGAGTAGAAGATAGCGATGTCGGTAACGAGATCATGCTAGGTATGGAGATATCTGAGAATGGTGCTCGGACACGCTAAGTATCGCCATGACAAAGGGTTTAAGACTATACGTCCAGGTTTGATAGATGAAAGTCATTCGTTATATCTCAGGGATTAATTCATGGGGTCCAGGCCTACGAGTTAGTCGTTGATCATTGAGGAGTCTTGATCATACCTGATATTATATCGAACCGCTAGGGTAACACACTTAAGGGGTTTCGACAAGACAACCGGAAAGGAAAGAGATCACCGGGAGCGTCCCGGGAGGGGTCCGATGGAGATCGGGCAGCGACGAAAGAGTTTTCGGAGCTAGGAAAAATTATATATATTATGTTTGATATTAATTAGTGTAATTAATATGCAAATATGATTTTATATATTTATTTTCGGATTTATTTAGGCTGATTTCCCTAAATGGGCCTTCTGGTCGAAAGAAGGCCCATGGGGGGAAAACCCTCAAGGGAATTTTGTGGGGGAGGCTTGGCCGGCCTAGGTGGGAATGGGGCCCACCTAGGGCCGGCGCACCTGGTTTGGCCGAACCAGGCAATGGGGGATAGTCCCACATTGCCTGGCTGGCAAGGTTGGCTCCCCCTGGGAGCCTATATAAGAAGGGGCACCCCTGGCCTTTTAATTCACCAATTAATTCCCAATTTCTCTCTCGATCTCGTGGTTCCCTTGATGGAGCCGCGCCGAGTAGAGGAGGGGGATCTCTTCCACCATAGCCCGCTGCCGCGCTGCTGGTGTTCCGGTCCAAGTCTTCCGCTGCTCGTCCTGGACTGGAGCTTCGGAGGCCGTCGTCTCCACCGTATGTGTGCGACTCCCTGCGAGGTACTGCGCTAGCGGTACTCGGAGGCCTACTTCCTCCACCCGACCTCGGGGTCATCTTCGTCGTCTTCGTCGCACTGAGTTCTTCGCGACCTAGAGGTCGGCTACGGCGTCTTCATCGTCAACGCTTGTGAGGGAGCGTAATCCCCGCTATTCGGTCTACGAGGGTATGTATTCCGATCTCCGCCGTACTTGTATATCAGCATAGTGTAGATCTTGGCTAGTTTAAGGATATCGTTGCTAGGATTTTTTTTGTTTTCTGCACACGATCCCCTTCAGTGGTATCAGAGCCGATCTATCGTAGATATAGCTGTACGCTGTTAGAACCCGTGTTCTGCACGGGGGCATCGTTCCTGTTATTTGCTACCCTCTAGCGTGCACTTGTGATTCCAGCGGCATCGAGTTGATAAAGCGGCCCGGACCGACTTTACGCGCACGCTTACGCGAGACTGGTTCCACTACTGACATACGGCTTGTACCGTATCTGTGGCTGGCGGGTGCCTGTTTCTCTCTCTTTAGTTGGCTTTGCATTTTCAATGGAGGGCCCGAAAGGGATGCTTAAACATGCAATTATTGGATCGTTGTTGTGGTCATAAGGTTCGTAGGTATGAAGCGGTTCTATTTACGAAAGCCCCAAGCCACGTAAAATATGCAAAAGATAAAGTAGAAGCGTCTAACTTTATTTTACAGGGGCTATGTGATATGGTCAAGGTAGGTTTATTAAATTGTTTATAAACTGCGGGCGCCAAGAAGACCATGGCGCAATGGATTATATCACATTGCATTACATTTGATGTTTTGTGTGCATCTTATATTGTGTGATTGTGTGTATAGTATACATTAATTACACGGCGGTAGCTATATAAGATGATCCCTTCAAAATACCACTAGTGTTCTCCCTCCAACGCGCACCACCAAGAAAGTTCTACGTTATGAGGCATGCCGTGATAATCGGGTGTCAGACATATCTTCGTTCGCATACGGTGGGTGTAAGCCATGTTGCACAAGCGTCAGCGTGGAGGTTTTTGGTGGCGAGCCTAGCATAGTCAGAGGTATGGCCTCGGAACAGGAAGACCGAAAGGTCGAGCACGAGTCACAAAATTGGTGTGGCGGACGATTTTGTCTACTCTTGAAGTTGTGTCGCCGGCTTTGATGATGAGGGGTGGTACAATGGATGGGGGTCGTGTAATCGCTTAAACGACCAGGAGGGATGTTCGTTTGAGTGGGAGTTCGGATAGTTATTTTCTAAAATACTAGAACTCAGGATATTAACCATTGTGATAGCATCTTTTCAAATTAGGCGCATTCCTGCGATTGAGAAACTTAAAAGGTTGGGTCCAAACTTCATAGTTTTATACTTTAGCTTGAGGATACTCCTTGTTTAAACCGTTAGCTCTTTGTGTTACAATACCCGCTAGGAGATAAACCCGGAGATTCCGCTAAGATAATTTGGATTATTGGATTTTGTGCGGATGATATCATCATAGTACAATGTATGCTATGATCTCTTCCATAGAGAACCAACAGTGGGTACGAGTTTGTAGATCGCGAACATATGATATGGTCGCTAAACTCGGGGTACCTCTATAGTTGGGTTGATGAAGTTTATCAGTACGTTGACTGATTGTCTTCTCAACCAAGATGGAAGAGAATGCACACATTGAGGGAGCACGTGGCGGTCATGCTTAATGACATATGTTCATGATTAATGAACATTGAGACGCCTCGCTCAGCTCAATCACTGGATGACAGACATCGTTGCCAAGTGCAAATCCTCTGTCATAGACTATGTCATGCAAGGGGAATCGTTCACCTTCATGGTTCTTGATTACGGTGGAAGTATCAAGAAGATGAAACAGATCGCCGGAAGTCATCAATGATGATGGTGTATATATGATATACATGTTATGAATGTTTTAGCTAAGTAAGTGCTCGCAGTAGTGACTAAGTCTTGAACTAGTCATGTTTTGTGAAAAACCAGGTTTACTACTTGAGTAGCTTGAAAGGATGAGGCGACATTGCGTGTTGATAACGACAGTCAAGTTGTTGTGACGGCCATAGACACTCTCCCTCTAGATCTACCATTTGAATAAATTCTTTAGGATCGGGTGTTGGTATGATCGTTATGAGTGTGTCTCCTCTAGCGAGACACTTGTTCATACATGATAGTGACAAATTGGTGTCCTATATTTATGAAGTAATGATCATATGCCGATTTGAATTTAGATGGTAGAAGCTCCCACATTCATAATATTAATGCCAAAGGATACAAACTTAATAAAGACACCACATATGTGTGGCACTACCGTTTAGTCATGTCAATGTTATATGCATTAGCTCCACACTGGATGGACCTACAAGTCCTAAGATTTGATCTTTTGACACTTGCAAAATAACTGTGACACCGTTTTCGAAAAACGAGCATATAACTTATTGATAGTCATACATGGAGATGTATGTGGTTCAATGAAGTAATTGACTGGTAGTGGAGACCTTTATTTCGTGAACTTCACTGAACGTTTTGAGTATAGCTTGTTGAGAATCATGCATATGGGTGTATGTGAATCAATAAAGTACTTTAACGTGTAGTGGAAGTCTTTATTTCATAGACTTCATGAATATTCCGAGTAGATATATGGATATCCACTCCGGGGAATGTTAGTCTGGATTTTTGATTCGATCAAACGAAGTTCAGAATGAAGTAGGAAATAAACTTAACAAGAAAATCAAATTCCCGCGATGCAAATCGAGGAATAAAGATTTGAGTTATAATGTTGGCACATGATTGGAAGACTTGTGAGAAGAGTTCCACAAATTACGTCGCATGGAACACCATAGTGTTATGGTGTGTTAGGGCGTCGTAACGCACCCTATCGGATAGTGTGTGGTAAATGAATCTCTTACCGAATTATTGTAATCATTAGAGTCATATGGTAGAAACGTAAACACTCACGTTAGCAAATAGGGAAACCATTTGAATCCATGGAGACAATACCATACGAGTGATGGCATGGCTTTTGAGCCTGGATTGTCGTTTCAGCAATTTAGTGTTTCGATGTAGTCGAACCTAAAATGGATTAATCTTTGTAGTATACCCTACCTAAAGAGTTAGTTGGGTACATGTCTCACGACATAGGCAAAATCATTGCCAGGATATACCTTGTGAAAGAAATAGTTTCTTGTCCGAGGGTATGAGTGAGAAAGAAAGTAGAGCAAGACGAAGTTGGAGAACTTCCTCTCCAGACATCAGAGTGGCGCAATCGAAAGTGTTTTCGGTGTCAGGCTCCACAGCTTGAAAAAGCTGATGATTCAAAATCATGATGATCTGAGATCATACTAAGAGCGTAGGCATACGAGGTTGTGTTCCACACTGTGTGTTACGACAATCTTGTTATGAAGGTCATATTAATGGAATATGATAGACCTACGAACTACGAAGAAGAAATGGTGGACCTAAGTCCGAGAAATGGCTATGAGTCATTTATGATCCGAAATAAAATCCATATACGATTACCAGGTAATGACTTGGGAGATCTTCTTGATGGCATCTAGGATGTTGATAGTATATGGAGTTTTATGAGAGAGTAGATATTAAGCAGATTCAATTTGTCGTGAAACAGTTCCGACAGACCACATGAGAGTTTGTCTCAAGTGGCGAAGCCTAAATCTATTCTGGGTCGTTTAGCGATTACTATAATTTCGAATGAGAAATTGATAGATGGATGAGAAAACCATGGTTCTTAATAGTGTAATTAAGAATGGTTTGTAATCCTGAGGATGCTAAACATGTATGCAAACTTCGGTTGTCCATTCATGGGCAGAAGTAAGCATATCGGAGCTGGAATCTTCACTTCGATAATGTGATCAAAGGATTTTGGAGTTGTCCAAAATAGTTAAAGAAACCTACATTTGCAAAGAAGTGAGTGGGAGCAAAGTAGCTTTCCTTGATCTTATATGCGGAAGGCATATTTGAGTGGGAGCTAAGTAGCTTTTCCTTGATCTTATATGCGGAAGGCATATTTGAGTGGGAGCTAGGTGTCATTTGTGATTCTGTATGTAACGACATATTGAATGACACAGATCCTCTAGTATAGTGTAAAGGATTATTTAAAGTGATTAAATTTTCTGTGAAATGAAGTTAGGAGTATTAGGCATCCGATTTATAATTGTATAGATCAGAGGGGGCTTAATAACATTAAGTCGGAGTATTTCCTAAGTCAGGATTCTGAAGTGTTTCAGAAAAGGGCAAGCGAAGAAAGAGGTTCTTGCTTGTATGACTAGGTAAAAGATTAAGTTAATCTTGGCTTTTTCAGTGATAGAAATTGATGTTCGACATTCTCTATGTATCACACATAGAGTCTATCAGGCTGAAAGCTCGACTTAGTGTGACCCGAGTTCTTGGTTGAAGAACAGGTTCTAGAGTGATCCTTGTGTGGATCAATGAACAAACGTTAAGTTTATTCTTCAGTGTCTATGAGAACTGAAGATAGGTTTTCTAGTAACGGGTAAGAGTGGAATGGCAACTTGCCGTAAAGCGGTTACGATGATGCAAGTTATTACACTGACCCATACGACTAGAAATCTCGTATAGGAGATGTCCTTTATTTTCAAGATAGACAGGGTTAGTTCGGAAGTCGCATATGAATGCACTGTCGCACAATCTACATAGGTATAGAAATATATCGCGACTTTAGAAGTAGCAAGTGTGATTGGACTGAGCAGTTTTCCGAGCGTAGGTGGTCCCTTAATAGATCTTTCAGACTTTTAAGGCGCATGCTACGCGAATGCTCGAGTCTCACTCCATCCACTGGGATATATTTCACCGTCATCGTAAGATACGGGTTGATGTCAAACTAGGTGACATAGAAGTGTTGCAAAGCACATATAGGTCTCAATGTGTGAGGTCTATTGACTGTATTCCTCTTCCACGAGGCGAGCAGGCACCAAGATGCTATGGGTGTTGAGCTTTTACCAGGTTGTAAACTAGATTAAGTGTTACTCTAGTGCAAGTGGGAGACTGAAGGGAATATGCCCTAGAGGCACTTAATAAACATAGTTTATTGGCAATATCCCAATCGTTCATTATATGTTTTATACCATGCTATAACTGTATTAAGCGGAAACATTAATACAAGTGTGGTAGATAAACAACCAGGTCCCTAGTAGCCTCTACTAAGACTAGTTTCATTGCGCGATTGATGATCGAGGTTTTCCGATCATAGGGCATGGCGCCGGTCGGCAGCGGAAGTCATATCGTTAGGAGTAACGATGTGATGGACATACCCAGTATTTATAGGACATAGTCGTTACGCCTTAAGACCGTGAGATCAACTCTTATTGGTATTCCTGGAAGATACTTTGATCGCACCAAACGTCGTATCTTATTTAGTATGACAATAACGGTGATACTTTTGGGTATCGGAAAGGAGTAGTTGAGACGAGGGGTCAACAGCGGGATTTGTCAGTCCGCATAGCCGGATAGATACTCTAGGGCCCACTCGGTGAGATTATGTCAAATGAGTTTGCAAACATGTGACTAGGTCACCAGCTGACATAATATCATAGATGAGTAGAAGATAGCGATGTCGGTAACGAGATCATGCTAGGTATGGAGATATCTGAGAATGGTGCTCGGACACGCTAAGTATCGCCATGACAAAGGGTTTAAGACTATACGTCCAGGTTTGATAGATGAAAGTCATTCGTTATATCTCAGGGATTAATTCATGGGGTCCAGGCCTACGAATTAGTCGTTGATCATTGAGGAGTATTGATCATACCTGATATTATATCGAACCGCTAGGGTAACACACTTAAGGGGTTTCGACAAGACAACCGGAAAGGAAAGAGATCACCGGGAGCGTCCCGGTAGGGGTCCGGTGGAGATCGGGCAGCGACGAAAGAGTTTTCGGAGCTAGGAAAAATTATATATATTATGTTTGATATTAATTAGTGTAATTAATATGCAAATATGATTTTATATATTTATTTTCGGATTTATTTAGGCTGATTTCCCTAAATGGGCCTTCTGGTCGAAAGAAGGCCCATGGGGGGGGGGGGGAAACCCTCAAGGGAATTTTGTGGGGGAGGCTTGGCCGGCCTAGGTGGGCCAAATGGGGCCCACCTAGGGCCGGCGCACCTGGTTTGGCCGAACCAGGCAATGGGGGATAGTCCCACATTGCCTGGCTGGCAAGGTTGGCTCCCCCTGGGAGCCTATATAAGAAGGGGCACCCCTGGCCTTTTAATTCACCAATTAATTCCCAATTTCTCTCTCGATCTCGTGGTTCCCTTGATGGAGCCGCGCCGAGTAGAGGAGGGGGATCTCTTCCACCATAGCCCGCTGCCGCGCTGCTGGTGTTCCGGTCCAAGTCTTCCGCTGCTCGTCCTGGACTGGAGCTTCGGAGGCCGTCGTCTCCACCGTATGTGTGCGACTCCCTGCGAGGTACTGCGCTAGCGGTACTCGGAGGCCTACTTCCTCCACCCGACCTCGGGGTCATCTTCGTCGTCTTCGTCGCACCGAGTTCTCCGCGACCTAGAGGTCGGCTACGGCGTCTTCATCGTCAACGCTTGTGCGGGAGCGTAATCCCCGCTATTCGGTCTACGAGGGTATGTATTCCGATCTCCGCCGTACTTCTATATCTGCATAGTGTAGATCTTGGCTAGTTTAAGGATATCGTTGCTAGGAATTTTTTTGTTTTCTGCACACGATCCCCTTCATCTACATCTCCTCCAGCTCGGGCATCGTTAAAAATAAGTTGTTCCATTTGGTCTTCCATCTCCTCGTCTCTTTGAAATTGGGCTTCTTCTATCTGCTCGTCTCGCAAGTGCTCCATAGCTCTACCTGCAATCCATAGCTCGGGCATTATAATCAAGTATACAAGTACAATAATTGCAACAAGTATGGATCATATAGCACAACAAGGTGGCAGCGAAGAAAACAGTGTGTGCTCATCTTGCATACCTAACACAAAACTATATATATGGATCATATTTTAGAATTGTGCATATCTAACACAAAATCATCTTTTTTCGTACACATTTACAATCATCTCAATTTGCATATCCAACACACCATAATATATATACGGATCATATATTACAATTTCATATCTAACACATTTACAATGATCTCAATTTACAAAACAAAGATAGCCACTGAAGCAAGACCTCCTGAAAAGCCGTGGACACAAGGACCCGAGCAGCAGACCTCCTGCAAGTTGTATAATGAATTGTATTTCAATCAAAACAACAAAAGATGTAGCCAATGATGCATGTAGACAATATAGCATCCATAAAACAGAACACTAAGAGAACTACAATTATGTAACAAGAAATAGCATCTCATAAAACAGAAAAGACTGATTTCTCAATAGTCGTAGCCAAAATTCATCTAACAAGCATGCATTGATTCTAAGTGTCTCAGTTTCAGACTTGATAGTAGAAAAGATAAATAATCTTTCTACAATTATATACCACAGTAGGAGAGGCTCCTACTGTTTTTGATTCAATAAATAATCTTTCTAGTAAAAATAATATTAGTTTGCAATATAAATGGCTGCCAAAAATTTTGTGCTGCAGAAAAGAGGGATGTATAGATTTATTATGTTTAATTATATTTTAATTTCAGAAAAAGGTTAAAGAATTCATATATAAATTTGTAGCCTCCAATGCAAGCAAACAAATCATTCTTTCAGTAAAATTACTCCAGGAAGTTACAGTAGCAATGTTAGTACACCAAGCATTTATAGCAATGTTACATTAGCAATGTTAGTACACCAATGCAGGAGTGTAAGAACCTCTCGCACCATTACATAGCAAGCAAGCATTTGTAGTACTGATATTTCACCAAATGACCATCTAATGCATCTAAACTTGATATTTCACCAAATGACCATCTAATGCATACACCATTCATCTCATCCTTAAAACCACTTGCCGAGGATAAGTAGCTGCTTTATGCTTTAGAAATTATTCTCTGAATAAAATAGCTCTCAACTACATATATAAAGTTTCAAGAAAAATATGAACATTATCACTTCTTAGATTGTGCTAGATTCTTGTCTCAATCAAAAGCCAGCACTTCTGCCAAATGGTCAAAGCAAACATTGTGCTAAATGATTGTCTTTGTGCTGCTTCTCTTTCTCGATTCCATGCAATTTCAAAGATTCAACACCGCGTGCGCGACGGCGGGTAGCACCGCGTGCGCGACGGTGGGCAGCAAGAGAGATGAAGGGGAAGGGATACCCTTACCGTGGAGGAGAAGCGGAGGAGGCCGGGAAGACGACGAGGACGACGCGGGCCGTGGACGAGGATGACGCGGGCCAAGGGGGGCGAGAAGCAGAGGAGAATCTCGGACGTGGAGGAGGCCGGGTCGCGGGCACGTCGTTGCAGAGGACGGCAGCGAGAGGCGGGCGCCGGAGCGGAGCAGTTCTTCGCCGAGGGAGGAGGAGGGCGCCGGAGCGGAGTAGCAGGGCTTCGCCGCCGGAGTGGGGGATTTTGGGGAAAGATTGCAAATTTTTCGGACGCGACAACCCTAAACTGCGCGGAAGGACCATTAGTCTCGGTTCTAGCCACGAACCGAGACTAAAGGCTCTTTAGTCACGGTTGGTGTTACCAACCGTGACTAAAGGGTTCTGGCTGGGCCGCGAAAAATGCGCGCGAAGCCCAGCGGCCCTTTAGTCTCGGTTGGTGTTACCAACCGAGACTAATGATTTTTTTTCTTATTTCTTTTTACTGGTTTTTGTTTTTGTTTTCTTTTAAATTGTTTGAATTGTTTACCTGTTTCTTATTTTGGTTTACTTATTTTTTGAATTGTTTTGGTTTCTAATTTATTTTTCTGTTTTGTTTTATATTCTTAAATATCATTTTATATTTTTTAAATATCATTTTATATTTTTTAAGATTTTTGTGAAGTAAGTAAAAAAAATATGATTCAAATTTGAACTACAACTATTTGATATTTTGGTCTAAAACTTTTGGAAAAATCATTTTAAGGTACACAACTAGTGGTTATATCACAAAAACATTGATAGTTCTAGAAAATATCACCTCTTCCGATGATTAGTCGTAGTGACCGTTTTGATCGGTTTTAAGAAAAAATGTAATAAAGTGATAAACACCTCAAAAAATCAAATACTTTGGCATGGGCTCCTTATTTGTGTACTAGTTTCTATGAAAAATGATAAACTTGATTTTTGCCAACATTTGCAAAAAAAGTCTTCACAAAAAGGTCTATCATGTATGAACATCTAGAAGTTTCAAGCCAAATGACCAAGTTATGGTCATTTCGACGACATAGTTTGTGATAAAGATCTCAGACTCCACACGTAGGTGCATATTGGTATATTAAACAATCTTGCCAAAGGGATTCTTCAAATTATTTTCATAAATATCATTTTCCTTTTTAAGTGCAAAAAATGAGGTTTTTTGTGAAGTGAGTACAAAAAATATGATTCCAAATGACACCCAACTATTTTTCACTAAGAGTGGTGCACATATAATGGATGATCCCCAAGTATGAGTTTTTTCTCTGAATTCTAACTAATTTCCCCTAGTTAATTGAGTTTATGTTGATTTATCGAAAGTAATTCAAATTTGAACTACAACTATTTGATATTTTGGTCTAAAACTTTTGGAAAAATAATTTTAAGGTACACAACTAGTGGTTATATCACAGAAACATTGATAGTTTTAGAAAATATCACCTCTTCCGATGATTAGTCGTAGCGACCGTTTTGATCGGTTTTAAGAAAAAATGTAATAAAGTGATAAACACCTCAAAAAATCAAATCCTTTGGCATGGGCTCCGTATTTGTGTACTAGTTGCTATGAAAAATAATAAACTTGATTTTTGCCAACTTTTGCAAAAAAAGTCTTCACAAAAAGGTCTATCATGTATGAACATCAAGAAGTTTCAAGCCAAATGACCAAGTTATGGTCATTTCGACGACATATTTTGTGATAAAGATCTCATACTCCACACATAGGTGCATATTGGTATATTAAACAATCTTGCCAAAGGGATTCTTCAAATTATTTTCATAAATATCATTTTCCTTTTTTTAAGTGCAAAAAATGAGGCTTTTTGTGAAGTGAGTACAAAAAATATGATTTCAAATGGCACCCAACTATTTTTCACTAAGAGTGGTGCACATATAATGGATGATCCCCAAGTATGAGTTTTTTCTTTGAATTCTAACTAATTTCCCCTAGTTAATTGAGTTTATGTTGATTTATCGAAAGTAATTCAAATTTGAACTACAACTATTTGATATTTTGGTCTAAAACTTTTGGAAAAATCATTTTAAGGTACAAAACTGGTTATATCACAGAAACATTGATAGTTCTAGAAAAATATCACCTCTTTCGATGATTAGTCGTACCGACCGTTTTGATCGGTTTTAAGAAAAAATGTAATAAAGTGATAAACATCTAAAAAAATCAAATCCTTTGGCATGGGCTCCTTATTTGTGTACTAGTTGCTATGAAAAATGATAAACTTGATTTTTTCCAACTTTTGCAAAAAAAGTCTTCACAAAAAGTCTATCATATATGAACATCTAGAAGTTTCAAGCCAAATGACCAAGTTATGGTCATTTCAAGGACATAGTTTGTGATAAAGATCTCATACTCCACACATAGGTGCATATTGGTATATTAAACAGTCTTGCCAAAGGGATTCTTCAAATTATTTTAATAAATATCATTTTCCTTTTTTTAAGTGCAAAAAATGATTTTTTTTGTGAAGTGAGTACAAAAAATATGATTCCAAATGGCACCCAACTATTGTTCACTAAGAGTGGTGCTCATATGATGGATGATCCCCAAGTTTGAGTTTTTTCTTTGAATTCTAACTCATTTCCCCTAGTTAATTGAGTTTATGTTGATTTATCGAAAGTAATTCAAATTTGAACTACAACTATTTGATATTTTGGTCTAAAACTTTTGGAAAAATCATTTTAAGGTACACAAATAGTGGTTATATCACAGAAACATTGATAGTTCTAGAAAATATCACCTCTTCCGATGATTAGTCGTAGCGACCGTTTTGATCGGTTTTAAGAAAAAATGTAATAAAGTGATAAACACCTCAAAAAATAAATCCTTTGGCATGGGCTCCTTATTTGTGTACTAGTTGCTATGAAAAATGATAAACTTAATTTTTGCCAACTTTTGCAAAAAAAGTTTTCACAAAAAGGTCTATCATGTATGAACATCTAGAAGTTTCAAGCCAAATGACCAAGTTATGGTCATTTCGACGACATAGTTTTGATAAAGATCTCTTACTCCACACATAGGTGCATATTGGTATATTAAACAATCTTGCCAAAGGTATTCTTCAAATTATTTTCATAAATATCATTTTCCTTTTTTAAGTGCAAAAAATGAGGTTTTTTGTGAAGTGAGTACAGAAATTATGATTCCAAATGGCACCAAACTATTTTTCACTAAGATTGGTGCACATATGATGGATGATCCCCAAGTTTGAGTTTTTTCTTTGAATTCTAACTAATTTCCCCTAGTTAATTGAGTTTATGTTGATTTATCGAAAGTAATTCAAATTTGAACTACAACTATTTGATATTTTGGTCTAAAACTTTTGGAAAAATCATTTTAAAGTACAAAACTAGTGGTTATATCACAGAAACATTGATAGTTCTAGAAAATATCACCTCTTCCGATGATTAGTCGTAGCGACCGTTTTGATCGGTTTTAAGAAAAATTGTAATAAAGTGATAAACATCTCAAAAAATCAAATCCTTTGGCATGGGCTCCTTATTTGTGTACTAGTTGCTACGAAAAATGCTAAACTTGATTTTTGCCAACTTTTGCAAAAAAAGTCTTCACAAAAAGGTCTATCATGTATGAACATCTAGAAGTTTCAAGCCAAATGACCAAGTTATGGTCATTTCGAAGACATAGTTTGTGATAAAGATCTCATACTCCACACATAGGTGCATATTGGTATATTAAACAATCTTGCCAAAGGGATTCTTCAAATTATTTTCATAAATATCATTTTCCTTTTTTTAAGTGCATAAACTGAGGTTTTTTGTGAAGTGAGTACAGAAAATATGATTTTAAATGGAACCCAACTATTTTTCACTATGAGTGGTGCACATATGATGGATGATCCCCAAGTATGAGTTTTTCCTTTGAATTCTAACTAATTTCCCCTAGTTAATTGAGTTTATGTTGATTTATGGAAAGTAATTCAAATTTGAACTACAACTATTTGATATTTTGGTCTAAAACTTTTGGAAAAATCATTTTAAGGTACAAAACTAGTGGTTATATTACAGAAACATCGATAGTTCTAGAAAATATCACCTCTTCCGATGATTAGTCGTAGCGACCGTTTTGATCGGTTTTAAGAAAAAATGTAATAAAGTGATAAACACCTCAAAAAATAAATCCTTTGGCATGGGATCCTTATTTGTGTACTAGTTGCTATGAAAAATGATAAACTTGATTTTTGCCAACTTTTGCAAAAAAAGTCTTCACAAAAAGGTCTATCATGTATGAACATCTAGAAGTTTCAAGCCAAATGACCAAGTTATGGTCATTTCGAAGACATAGTTTGTGATAAAGATCTCATACTCCACACATAGGTGCATATTGGTATATTAAACAATCTTGCCAAAGGGATTCTTCAAATTATTTTCATAAATATCATTTTCCTTTTTTTAAGTGCATAAACTGAGGTTTTTTGTGAAGTGAGTACAGAAAATATGATTTTAAATGGAACCCAACTATTTTTCACTATGAGTGGTGCACATATGATGGATGATCCCCAAGTATGAGTTTTTCCTTTGAATTCTAACTAATTTCCCCTAGTTAATTGAGTTTATGTTGATTTATGGAAAGTAATTCAAATTTGAACTACAACTATTTGATATTTTGGTCTAAAACTTTTGGAAAAATCATTTTAAGGTACAAAACTAGTGGTTATATCACAGAAACATCGATAGTTCTAGAAAATATCACCTCTTCCGATGATTAGTCGTAGCGACCGTTTTGATCGGTTTTAAGAAAAAATGTAATAAAGTGATAAACACCTCAAAAAATAAATCCTTTGGCATGGGATCCTTATTTGTGTACTAGTTGCTATGAAAAATGATAAACTTGATTTTTGCCAACTTTTGCAAAAAAAGTCTTCACAAAAAGGTCTATCATGTATGAACATCTAGAAGTTTCAAGCCAAATGACCAAGTTATGGTCATTTCGACGACATAGTTTGTGATAAAGATCTCATACTCCACACATAGGTGCATATTGGTATATTAAACAATCTTTCCAAAGGGATTCTTCAAATTATTTTCATAAATATCATTTTCCTTTTTTTAAGTGCAAAAAATGAGTTTTTTTGTGAAGTGAGTACAGAAAATATGATTCCAAATGGCACCAAACTATTTTTCACTAAGATTAGTGCACATATGATGGATGATCCCCAAGTTTGAGTTTTTTCTTTGAATTCTAACTAATTTCCCCTAGTTAATTGAGTTTATGTTGATTTATCGAAAGTAATTCAAATTTGAACTACAACTATTTGATATTTTGGTCTAAAACTTTTGGAAAAATCATTTTAAGGTACAAAACTAGTGGTTATATCACAGAAACATTGATAGTTCTATAAAATATCACCTCTTCCGATGATTAGTCGTAGCGACCGTTTTGATCGGTTTTAAGAAAAAATGTAATAAAGCGATAAACACCTCAAAAAATCAAATCCTTTCGCATGGGCTCCTTATTTGTGTACTAGTTGCTATGAAAAATGATAAACTTGATTTTTGCCAACTTTTGCAAAAAAAGTCTTCACAAAAAGGTCTATCATGTATGAACATCTAGAAGTTTCAAGCCAAATGACCAAGTTATGGTCATTTCGACGACATAGTTTGTGATAAATGACCGTGGCAAGACATCTCTGTTGATCTACCACCGTACGACAAAACATCTCTGATGATCTGCAACCGTTTGGATTGGTCGCAGATCATCAGAAACGTCTTGCCGCTGGTTGCCCAAAGATGCCTCTGCCGAGGGGAGGGTTCACCTTCAGCCTTCACTGAGTGCTCTCTGCTACCCGTGTGCTGCCAAAATGAACTACAATGAGTAGACACTGAGTGCTGAACATGTCCGGGAGGGGGGCTATATATAAGGTACGTGTGCTTCTTTAGTCCCGGTTGGTAACGAAGTGGTCGTGATACTGCTGATCCAACAACTCAGAATCTCTCAAAAGAAACACACCTCAGATCCAACGTCTCAGAAGCGCTAGAAAGAAACACACGATCCATGTGCTTCTTTAGTCTCGGTTGGGAACACCAACCGGGACTAAAGAAGCACATGGATCGTGTGTTTCTTTAAAGCACTTGTGAGCCGTTGGATGAAGATGTGTTTCTTGTGAGGGATTCTGAGCTGTTGGATGGGAACTATCATGACCAGTTCGTGAGTCACATGACCCTATATATAGCCCCCTCTTGAACATGTTCGGCGGTCATTGTCTCCTCATTCTACTTCATCGACAGAATACAAAGCATTTGGATTCCCTACATACGCCCAACGGTGCATTTCATATGCAGGCACTCATGAGCCACCGTTGGGCTGTATGCAGGTGAAATCGTGTGTTTTGTTCCATGCATCTACAAAATACTTCAGTTCACTTGTTCTTCTGATACAAAGCATTCGGATATTACACATCAACAATAATATCCCTATCTAGTGTTTACTTGTTCTTCTGATTGCGCCGTAACCATGGACAATCTTCTTAATTTAACTTGATACTTGGATCAGTGTTGACTTTGAAGGGCGGAATGTCATGAAACTTATCGTAATCTTCTGACATGTCTGTCTTGTCCTCCACTCCCACAATGACTCTTTTCCCCGAAAGAACTATGTGGCGCTTTGGCTCACCGTATGATGTACTCACTTGCTTATCTTTTATTTTTTTCGGTAGGGTAAACATGTCTTTCACATAGAAAACCTGAGCAACTTCACTGGCTAGGACGAATGGTTCGTTCTCGTACGAAAGATTGTTGAGATCCACTGTAGTCATTCCGTATCGTGGGTCTACCTCTACCCCGCCTCGTAGGTTGAACCATTTGCACTTGAACAAAGGGACCTTAAAAGTAGGTCCATAGTCAAGTTCCCACATATCCTCTATGTAACCATAATATGTGTCCTTTGTCCCGTTGCAGTTTGTTGCATCAAAGCGTACTCCACTGTTTTGGTTGGTGCTCTTTTTATCTTGGTTGGCTGTGTAGAATATATTTCCATTTATCTCGTACCCTTGAAAAGTCAATATAGTTGAAGCTGGTGATGTGGCCAACAAGTATAGCTGTTCTTCAACAGTGGTGTCATTAATGAGACGTCTTTTTAACCAACTGCTGAAATTCTTCATGTGTTCTCCATCAATACAATCTTCAGATTTCTCCGGGTATTTGGAGCGTAAAACATTCTTGTGTTCCTCGACATACGGACCCACCAAACTGGAATTATGTAGAACGGTGTCGTGTGCTTGAGTGAAAGAATCCCCGTCTTGACATATTGTTGCTTTCTTTCCTGGGGTGCCTTTTCCATGCAGTCTCCCCTCATGACGTGATTCAGGAACACCGATCGGCTTCAGATCAGGAATAAAATCTACACAAAACTCAATGACCTCCTCTGTTCCATAACCCTTGACGATGCTTCCTTCTGGCCTAGCCCGGTTATGCACATATTTTTTTAAGACTCCCATGAACCTCTCAAAGGGGAACATGTTGTGTATAAATACAGGACCGAGAATAGAAATCTCTTCGACTAGGTGGACTACAAGGTGCGTCATAATATTGAAGAAGGTTGGTGGGAACACCAACTCGAAGCTGACAAGACATTGGACCACATCCTTCTCTAAATTTTTTAGAGTTAGCGGATTGATGACCTTCTGAGAAATTGCATTGAGAAATGCACATAGCTTCACAATGGGTTCTCGAACATTTTCCGGTAGAAGCCCTCTCAATGCAACCGGAAGTAATTGTGTCATAATCACGTGACAGTCATGAGACTTTAGATTCTGAAATTTTTGCTCTGCCATGTTTATTATTCCTTTTATATTTGATGAGAAGCCAGATGGAACCTTCATACTGCGAAGGCACTCAAAAAATATTTTCTTCTCTTCTTTAGTAAGAGCGTAGCTTGCAGGACCTGGCTGATTCTCTGAATGAGTATCGTCTCGATGCATCTCTTCGCTCATACGTTGATGGGTCTGCCTTCCTTTCGGTGTACCTTTTTTTGACTTCCCTTTTTTTGACTTCCCATCTTTTGACTTCCCATACACGCCCAAGAAGTTTAGAAAGTTGTAGCAAATGTTCTTTGTCACGTGCATCACGTCGATTGCAGAGTGAATCTCTAGCATTATCCAATATGGCAGCTCCCAAAATATAGATTTCTTCTTCCACATGGGTACGTGGTTGTTTGCGTCATTCGGAACAGTGAGTCCGCCAGGACCCTTTCCAAAGATTACATTTAAATCCTTGACCATATCATGTATAGCAGAACTAGAAGGGCGGATAGGCCTCGGCCGATGATCTGCCTCACATTTGTAATGCTTGCCTTTCTTCCTTAACGGATGCTTGGGTACAAGAAACATTCGATGACCCAGGTACACATTCTTGTTACCTAAATGTATACTATCAATCTCAGCTAAACAGTGCGTGCATGCATTGTATCCCTTGTTTGACTGTCCTGAAATGTTGCCTAGAGCAGGCCAATCATTGATGGTTACAAAATGCAAAGCTCGTAGATCAAATTCCTCCAGTTTGTGCTCATCCCACACACGTACACCTTCTTCACGCCACAACTGCAAAAGTTCTTCAACTAATGGCCCGAGGTACACATCAATGTTGTTGCCAGGTTGCTTCGGGCCTTGAATGAGCACTGGCATCATAATGTACTTCCACTTCATGCACAGCCAAGGAGGAAGGTTATAGATACATAGAGTCACGGGCCAAGTGTTGTGACTGGAGCTCTGCTCTCCAAAAGGATTAAAGCCATCTGTATTTAGACCAAATCTTAAGTTCCTTGCGTCATCTGAAAATGTCGGGAACTCTCTGTCAATTTTTCTCCACTGGGACCCATCCGTGGGGTGTCTCAACATCAAGTCTTTTTTACTATCTTCTTTGTGCCAACGCCAACTTGGCATGCTCTCTATTGCTGAACAAACGTTTCAACCGTGGTATTATAGGAGCATACCACATCACCTTTGCAGGAACCCTCTTCCTGGGCGCGGCTCGCCCTCAACATCACCAGGGTCATCTCGCCCGATCTTATACCGCAAAGCACCGCATACAGGACATGCATTCAATTTTTCGTGCTCACCGCGGTAGAGGATGCAGTCATTAATGCAAGCGTGTATCTTATGCACCTCTAATCCTAGAGGGCATACCACCTTCTTTGCTTCATACGTACTAGACGGCAATTCGTTATCCTTTGGAAGCATCTTCTTAACTATTTTTAACAAATTTTCAAATCCCTTGTCAGAAGTACCATTCTCTGCCTTCCATTGCAGCAATTCAAGTGTGGTACCTAGCTTTTTCTGGTCATTTTGACAAGTTGGGTACAACAATTTGGCGTGATCAGCTAACATACGCTCCAACTTCAACCTTTCGTTTTCACTTCCACAGTCCATTTGCGCATCACGAATGGCCCGACGAAGATCATCGTCGGGCTCATCAATAATGGGATCTTCTTCAGTTTCGTCTTCTCCCATTGTAGTATCACTGAACCAAGGATACTTGTCATTATCCTCCTCTTCTTCATTTTCTTCCATGATAACACCTGTTTCTCCGTGCTTGGTCCAACAATAATAACCAGGCATAAAACCATTATGCAAGAGGTGTGAGTGAATGAATTTTGAGGTAGAGTGATCACTCATATTCTTGCAGGCACTACATGGACAACGAATAAAACCGTTCTTCGGCTTGTTTGCCTCAGCCACATGGAGAAAATTATGCATGCCATCAATGAACTCAGGACAACATCGGTCACCGTACATCCATTGTCGGTTCATCTGTATTACATAAAAGTATATCGAACCGCATTATTACAGTACTGTCATTAATAATATGTAAGAGCAAATTAATTAATACAATGTCATCCATTAAAATAAGAGTAGAGTAGTGACAACTGGTAATACATAGTTCTCATAAAACATACATTAACTGAAACAAATATAAAAATTATCTAAAGAATTTAAATCCAACAACAAATGCGATCAAAATCGCAACTAAGGTAAATACTGAACCCACAGCATAATGATACCAAGCCTCCCGATTAATGGCATATTTTCTAATCCTTTTTATCTTCAAGCGCATTGCATCCATCTTGATCTCGTTACCATCGACCACGTCGGCAAGTTTGAGCTCTAATTTCATCTTATCTTCTAAGCATTGTAGATAAAGATCTTCACTTCTTTTCAATTTTGCTTTCAAATCATTGTTTTCTTTATCCAAAAACTTGACAATAGAGTCAGGTTCAATTTCTGGTTCAACTACCTCCTAGATAAAAATAATTCTATGGCAAGTTGGTCGCCATAATTGCCAGAAACATAGAATGAAATAAATAGTTTTGAAAATATACCACATCCGAATCATAAACCGGACGAGGACCGACGGGGACGGATATGAGAACCATGACTCTATACATATAATACAAGTTAGAAAATTATACAAGTAATAACTATGCATCTAAAACAATAAAGCTATGTTTTTAAAAATCAAATAAAATAAAAGATAGAGGCTCACCGAGGTGGTGCCGGTGACGGGACAGCGCGGGCGATCGACATCGATAAGGCTCCTCACGACACTAAAACACATAAATCATTATTTAGTTTGAGCATAAATTGCACATATGAAACAAATAAAATCCTAACTTAGGCATTTCATCAAACACCTTGTTTGCACAAAAAATTTGAAATGGGCAAAATGAGCTAAATAGGCAATGCCGGAAAGAGGATGAAGAGGCTAACCGTGGGGTGCCTTCAGTCTTGCCAAATGGTGTAAAATATTATGGATTATTTAGTCTTGGGGAGAGGAAATGGAGAAGAAATGGTTTTGAGCTCGGGCTCGGTGGAAAAAATGGAGTGAGCAGGGGTGGAAGAAGCTGATAAAGTCAGGACCTTTAGTCCCGGTTCGTTTCACGAACCGAGACTAAAGGGCTCTGACGCTGGGACCCGCCTCTGCGGCCGCATGCGGTGGACCTTTAGTTCCGGTTCCTAACACGAACCGGGACTAAAGGTCCCTCGCAAAATCTTGGCGCGGGGTTGCACCCCTTTAGTCTCGGTCCAAATTTAATTTGGGACTAAAGGGGTGAACCTAAGCCCCGATTTCCACTAGTCTGAAGATCACCAAGATCTTTTAGAGCAAATTCTTTACTCAAATCTGTTAGCAAGGCATCTGTTGCAGCTTAGAAACTATGATATCATCAACATATATGAGCATAAAAATTGTGATATTAGACTTGTGATAGATAAACAGTGAGGTATCGGATTTTGAAGCAACAAACCCAATACTTATCAACTGTGAGCTGAGACGAGAGTACCATGCTCGAGGTGCCTGTTTTAGTCCATACAATGCCTTGTCAAGTTTGCATATGTATTTCGGCTTCTCCTTATTCTCATATCCTGGTGGTTGTCTCATATAGACCTCCTCTTCCAGAACACCATGCAAAAACGCGTTCTTTACATCCAATTGGCGTAGACTCCAGCCCCTAGAGACAGCAATTGCCAAAACAAGCCGTACAGTAGCAATCTTAACAACAAGACTAAAAGTGTCTTCATAGTCTATGCCATACCGTTGCTTATATACTTTTGCAACAAGCCTTGCTT
This sequence comes from Poa annua, assembly GCA_026929855.1. NCBI lineage: Eukaryota > Viridiplantae > Streptophyta > Magnoliopsida > Poales > Poaceae > Poa > Poa annua. Next base: position 91,144,023 of record CM049430.1, read on the forward strand.
TATATCTGTCAACTGTACCATCCGATTTCTTCTTGATTATGTCGACCCACCGACAGTCTATTATATTTGCACCACGCCTTTCGGGTACTAGATGCCAAGTCTTATTTTTCATAAGAGCAAGATATTCCTCATCCATAGCTGCTTTCCAATTTGTATTTGCTAATGCATCATGCAAATTAGCCGGTTCATCAGATGAGACAGACAAGCACCAACGCACTGTACCGTCTGTGTATTTTCTTGGTTTAACAATTCCCTTGGATTTTCTTGTTACCGCTTTTGAAACAGGAGCGGTTTGTCTCCTGGACGTAGAAGATTCTGTAGCACCCCCTACTGGATGCTTCTGTTGTTGTTCGCTGGAGCTGAGCGCAGGAGAAGAAGACTCTGCATGTGATTCAACAGATTCTGCATGCGATCTGACCGCAGGAGATCCAGGCGGCGTGGCCATTGGTGTGGCCGGTTCATTTTCCTCTGATTCTGACGCAGAAGATCCGGATGAAGGGCTGCTATCCGTGCCAGGCGAGGCATCGGACGAAGCTACGCCGGAATTGACTGGCGCATCAGGCGCGGGATCCGTGCTGGGCGATCCCGATGTAGAAGCAGCCTCGTTCGTGGTGCCCCAGCTGTTTTCTGTTGCGCTGTTTTGGGCATTATTTTGTGCACTGTTTTGCCTCAAATTTTCACGGTTTTGCTCAATTCTTCCTGGCACTGCATGCACAACTTCAGAAACAGGTCTAGCAACCTCATTAGTAGGATTAGTCATTAAAGAATCATCAATAAATTCACCCCCTTGTTCAAAAGAGCGAAGAGAAGCATCAAGTAAAATGATATCTTTGCGAAGTTGAGCACCGGCATTAGGATGAAGAAGTGCAAAAGGAAACACTGTCTCGTCAAACACAACATCACGAGAAATATAAACTCGTCCTGTGGACACATCTAGACATTTAACTCCCTTGTGCATAGGACTATATCCTAAAAAGACACAACGTTTGGAACGAAAGGCGAGTTTGCGCTTGTTGTAAGGACGAAGATTTGGCCAACAAGCACATCCAAAAACACGAAGGGAGGAATAATTTGGTGTTGTGTTAAGAAGACGATGGACGGGTGTGTCATTATTGATAACTTTGCTAGGAAGCATATTAATGAGATATGTGGCAGTGAGAAAGGCTTCATCCCAAAATTTAAGAGGCATAGACGCATGAGCAAGAAGGGCAAGACCAACTTCTACAATATGTCGATGTTTTCTTTCGGCGGCACCATTCTGTTGATGGGCATGGGGACACGACACAAGGTGTGAGATTCCTTGATTTCTAAGGAAAGTATTTAGTTTGACATACTCTCCCCCCCCAATCAGATTGAACCGTAAGAATTTTGTGATTTAGCTTTCGTTCAACAAGTTTTTGAAATGTGATAAAAGCAGAATAAACATCACTCTTCTTTTTGAGAAGATATATCCAAGTAAATTTGCTATAGTCATCAATGAAGCTTACATAATAATCATGACGTCCAACAGAAGTAGGGGCAGGACCCCATACATCAGAAAAAATCAACTGAAGAGGAACAGTGGATACACTAGTGGACACGGGATATGGAAGCTGATGACTTTTAGCTTGTTGACAGGAATCACAAATAGACTGAATAGTAGAATGTCTAACAAAAGGAAGTTTATTTTTTGCTTATAACTTGTTGAACTATAACAACTGAGGGATGCCCTAGACGACTATGCCACACATCACGAGACGGCTTGGCAGCAACAAAAGCATGCTTCTGACTCGGGTGGGAGGAGACCAAGGATGAAATAAGTGGGTAGAGACCGCCAACACACCGTCCTCTATGAATTATTTTCTCCGTGACCTGATCCTTGATCAAAAAGAAATAGGGATGAAATTCTATGAAAACCCTATTATCATATGTGAATTGATGAACGGAAAGGAGATTTTTAGAGGCATTAGGGACATGCAAGATATTGTTAAGACGGAAATTTTGAACAGGGTTATGAATTATTGAATGACCCATATGACATATTTCCATACCTTGCCCACTGGCAGTGTTCACCTTGTCGCGACCTTGATACTTGTCACGAACCGTGAGGTTGTTGAGCTCTCTAGTGATGTGATGTGTAGCGCCGGTGTCGGGATACCAATTCGTATCAACACCATACGAGGCTGCATGAACCTCCTTCTCCTGATCATCATCTCCATCTTCATCATATCACGACCAGCAGTCCGTGGCGCGGTGACCTTCTTTGTTGCAGATCTGGCAGGTCACGTTTTCCCATGGGGAGGTGCGGCGTCGACGACCACGGCCACGGCCACGACCTCCCCCTCGTCGACCACCCCCTCTGTTGTTGTAGTAGGGGCGATCATCACGCCTTTCATCGCGAGCGCGATCATCTGGAGTGCGTTCAGCACCCCTGCCACCACCACGGCCACGATTGTTGCCTCCACGACGCATGGCAGCATTGGCAGAGGTTTCCAGCCCTCCACCATGTGACCCAGCGTTCATCTCATCATGCTCATCTTGGGCCAACACTTGAGCGTAAAGCTCATTAACAGAGATCGCTATAGGCATGAGCCCAATAGCGCCGACCAGGTTGCTGTAGTCCGGGCCAAGACCGGCCAAGATGAAGGAGACGAGCTCCTCTTCGTCTAGCGGGCGTCCCGCTGCAGCAAGCGCATCGGGAATACTCTGCATCTTCGAGAAGTACGCCGATGTAGACATGTTCAGCTTCTTGGTGTTTGCAATGGCGACCCGAAGATTGTTGACCTTCGAGCGGCTTTGAGACGCAAACATGGCGGCTACCGCTGCCCACACGTCCGCAGCATGTTCGAGCCGCAGAACGTGTTGGAGGATCTCGGGAGAGATCGAGTTGATGAGGTAACCGAGGACGAGTTGATCTCTGGAAAGCCAGAGAGCATACGCCGGATTTGGCGTCGCAGCGCCATCTTTCTCCTTTGCCGCCAAGGTTTTTGGCGGAGCGGCTTCAGAACCGTCTAGGAGACCCATCGCCATGGCCCCTCGTATCCCCGGCAGAACTTGGATTCGCCAGATCGGATAGTTGGTCCGAGTAAGCTTCTCGGTTGGGGGCGCACCAAGGGTGAGCTTCTCTGAACTCGACGCCATTGGTGAGGGTGGGTGGGAGAATTCGATCGAATTGGATCTAGGAAGAGGTGGCTCATGATACCATGTAAAAGTTGCTGAAGCGTTTCTACTCGATAGCACATATCGATCCGTGTGGAAGTTTATATATCGGGAGGATGCTATGCGGCATCGTAGCGTACAAGAGAGGGAACCGAGTTGCTACAGGTCTCGTACAAGACACGAATTCTGAATATCTTGACTCGGTTCAGATAACAAGTCTCACGCTAATCTATTTCTAACATATGGTTATGGTTGTCTTTGGCCGCATTTTTTTTGTCTCGCCCACTTTTATGTGAGATCGTAGAAATAGCCGGCTATCTGGGCCATTCCGGACTAACCCGACACCCAACTAAATGGTCTTGCAAGACATGACTCATCTACGGCTTTTTAATGGATCATGTCGTGTGCTGACCTACGAGCTACCCTTGGGTAGTCCTGGCCATGTCTCGGGCCGGGCTCTGGGCCGGGCCTGGAAAAGCCCGACACAAAAAATCCAGGCCCAGGCCTGGTCCGGTCAAAAAGCCCAAAAGTCGGACAGGTTTCGGGCCATGGGCCGGGCTTCTTCCTGATTTGTGTGAAAAACAAAGCCCAAGCCCGGCCCGACCGTTGGGCCTAATTTGAAGTTCCAAGCCCAGGTTTTTTGGGCCAGGCCGGCTTGTCAGGCCGGGCTAAACATGACCAAAACCACCCTTGAGGGACAATCCTGACATATGAGATAAGCGAGGCGGCACGACACATCCCAACTATGGTTGGTTCACGTGCAACTCTTGCATGTGGGGGCATTCTTGGGTGGCCTCATGGACCTTTTTTAATCTAAACATATTGAAAAAACTATTAATTTTTTGTTTTGTGTGCTGAATTTTGGGTGTCCTTTTAGTGACAAATCTAGTGCCACCACCGGCCACGTATCGGCATGGCCCATTTGGCATGTTGTGCCGAGCCAAAATTCCGTGCCGCTCCGTGAGGCATGGGACAGATGGCCTGCTTTTAGATGGTCGAGTACTGGAGATGCTTTTGGCTTTGGGTGACGATGTGAGGCGACGTCAGCAAATGGATTTTTTTTTTGAGAAACACAATATAACGCAAGTGCTTATATGCACGCGCACACACTCACCTCTATGAACGCACTCACGCACATCTTACCCCTATGAGGACCTCCGATAGACTGAGCCGGTGGGTCAGGTCTTGAGATTGACGAAATCACCACATGCGTCTCGCTGTCGACGGGAACGTCGCCTCCCACTGAAGAATATTCCGGCTAAATGATAAATACCAGCATCAAACCTGGGTTTGAACTCTGATTAACTGAGGTACAACCACCCAACTAACCATCTAACCACGGGCAAGTCCTCAACGAGGGGATATTTTCATGCGCTAGGAGACATCGAGACGACCAGAGACTTGTCTGGTTTACGAGGTCGTCGCTGTGCTTTGTTGGGTCGTCGGCAGGATGATGGGTTTTTCTTGTGGCGCGCTGTCTATTGCGGTGGCGAAGTTGCCGTCAGCCTTGACTAACCATGGAAATACCAAAGCCCACCCTTGAGCACCACACACAGAAATACATGCTTGATCTCCATGGACGTTTGCTCCTAACTTAATGCTAGGGGGACAATATGTGGCAACTGAGGGGCGAATATGATATTTTTCATCAGGATCGATGTCTATAAATGCGGCCATCCGGCAAGCAGCAGCAGGATATCCGGCCACAACTCAAACTGATCACAATTCAGAGGCTCTACTAACTAACCAGCAATCCAGCCGGACTGAGCTTGGACATGGGGTCCTTCGCCAGGGCTGCGCGTTTCCTGGTACTCCTCCAGATCGCACTGTTCATCTTCTCCGCGGTGATCATGAGCGGCTCAGTCTGCCATGGAGCCCGCGAGCTGATCAGTGGTTAGTGCTTCCCTACTGTTCGTTTCATCCTCTTCGTCGTCGCCGTCCATCTTCTTCTGGAAATTCTAGTGCTTAGAGCAGCTACTTATCACTGAATCAATATCCTTGGATGTTTGTGTATTTTCCTTCCAGTTCCAGGTGGTACCACTGGTACCGGTGCCAACCCTAACCGTCCTGTGTGTCCCAACGGACCATGTGCACCTGGTGAACCCTACACCGGCCGACCGTGCACCCGAGCCAACGGGTGCATCCCACGGGCTGGGCAACCCTAGGACCTGCCGACCCGGCCGTCTCCAGATTCCAGAATCATGGAAGAATATATTGCTCACCCAATAGTAAGGGTTAATTACTGGCTATACTGAGTATCACCTCGTACGTCAGTATGTGTACTTACATATTAATACACCAAATAAAACTGGAGGAAATGTATGGCCCTGATATGAATGGTTGTATGAACACGGAACTTCGGTTCATATTCAGAATTGATAAATATCGACAGTAATGACTGAGCGCACTGTGTGGCTAAATCTCTTGCTACCTAACATTTCATCAAGCTACTGTACTCTTAACACGAAGGCTGCCGGCCGATGCCTGCTGCAAATTAAGCTTGCGTGTCTTCAGACGAAAATTCTAAATGAGGTAGTCGATCTCGATGTGTGGCTTAACATATATATTTCTCGTGTGAAGATCAAACTTCCCTAGAAAGTTGTAGCAAGATGAGAAAACATATAAAGTTGTCTCTACATAATGAGATACATTCATGTTTCCACCTTTTGTATGACCCGTGATTCATAAACTTGATATTTAAATTTTGCAATAGAAAAACAACGAGATACATAGAATCCTAACAAGCACCCAACAATATCAGAGAAATAAAGATGACATAGTTTGATGACAAAAGGAAGACATTGCAAGCGCCCGGTCCGAAACTATTTATCCAATGGGTACTACCTATGGTCCAAAATTTAAGATGTTTTTTCCATAAAGGACACTTTTCTTCAATTGTCAGTTTACATCGAGATGATACACAAGTAGAGCACACATTCAGCCTTTGCATAAAAAATTATGCACACAAGCGCCGAGAGACATTCTAGTAGGCTATTTTACCCTACGAAGACGTCTTATATTGTGGAACAGCTGTAACACATTCTACTGTAACTAGCCACATGCTTGATCAGTCTCTCGAGAAAGGACCACTTACATGGGTGTATACTCCGTAATAGAGGAGAAATCATCCTTGCAAACTATCGTGTGTTTAATGGTTAGCAGGATGGTTGTAGTGTTGTACCCTAAGTTTATTAGAGTTCAAACCCCCAGGTTTGACATATGTGGAATGGAGGCAACGTTTATGTCGATAGCGAGGCGTCTGTATTGACTTCGTTAATCTCAAGACTCGATCCGCCGACTCAGTATTTAGGAGGTGCTTATAAGGGTAGGGTGTGCGTGTGTGCGTTAATCATAGGGGTGAGTGTACGCGTTTGGATGTGAACGTCTGTGTTGTATTGTGTTTTGAAAAAAAAGAAGGAATAATCTTTTATATTTTATTTAAGGAGAAATAATTATACGCATACAAGTGATCTCTACAAAGACTTCGGTTCATCATTTTATCCACTTTCGGCTATAGAGAAGATGTATATTATTTAACTTCAGCACCTTCTCTATTATTATTTTTCAATAGACGTAGCACTAGCATTTCTCTCTGGCTAGTTTTTGACAACGTGCGACGCCGCCGAGTAAATATTTTGTAGCGCGGTAAGACAACCGGAGGGGCGGAGAGATATGGTTTTACCGGTTGGTTTTCCGGCAGGTGTCGTCGTTGTCGCTTTGTTGGGTCGTCCACCCGAACGGCTAGCTAATCCGTTTCTCTTGACTAACCGTGGAAAACTGAGTCATCGCGTCGCGCACTAGTCCATTAGAGATACATGATTATCGTCAGCGGCAAAACGCACTAGCAGCTGCCAATGCTTTTTTTTTTTAAATATTACAACATACACACTCACTTCTATAAACGCACGCACGCACATCCTACCCCTATTAGCACCTTCGAAAGACTGAGTCGGCGAGTCAGGTCTTAAAATTGACGAAGTCACCACATACGCCTTCCTATCGATGGAAACGGCATCTGTCACTGAAGAATATTCTAGCTAAATAAGAAACACCAGCGTTAAACGTGAGGTTTAAACTCTGGTGACGTGGAAATAGGGGTATAAACGGATAGGATAATTTCACACCATATCGGTTTTCAACAATCTGTATCCGGTTTTAAGAAATCCGACGGATAAGATATCCGATCCGAACTTGACACACGGATATGATGTAAGATACGGTACGAAAAATAGACAAAAATATGGATTATCCGAAATTTAAATAGGATTGTCTGATGGTTTTAATCCGAAGGATCCGATTTTCTACCGAAATGTCTAACCAAATATAGTATAATTTGCGGCTAGTGAGTTCTCAAGTTCGTTTGTTGAATAACATCTCACTTAAATAGTCATTATAAGGACTATGGAGTACAAGTTTATTAGTTAGTAGGTTATCGAACAATCATTTTTAGTTATATGGGTTGACAATTTACCTGTGCGTGTATCTATCCGACTAATTTTATTACCGCTCCAAACCCTGCCTGTTTTCGTTCCTGAATCCACCAACACGGATATCCACCTCCGAATCCGCGTCCAATCATTACCCGTTCCACTTCGAATTCGATGAAAAATTATGGTAAAAGATATGGTAAGGCAAAATCTGATCCGATTCGTTTACACTCCTAGCTGGGAATATAACCATCCTCCTAACTATCTTGCTACAGACAAAATCTCTCAGCTGCCAATGCTTAATTACACCCTTCTGCGCCATACAAAACTATACAGAAGTTTAAGGGCCAGCATGATCTTCTGCCTCCGTTGTGATCGTCTGGCTATAAATGCGGGCCTTCAGCAAGCAACACAGCAGCAGCATTAACTCATCAGAGGATTAGCAAGCCAGCCAAACTGAGCTTGAACATGGGGTCCTTCGGTAGAGCTGCGCGTTTCCTAGTGCTCCTCCAGATCGCTCTGTTCGTCTTCTCCGCCGTGATCATGAGCAGTTCCGTGGCCGTGGCCCACGACATCGGTGGTTAGTGATTCCGAACTGTTGATTCATCCTCTTCATCGTCACCCTCCTAAGAATTTTAACGCTCTGAAATGGAGCAGATAATTCATGGACGCGTTTGTACTTACTTCCAGGTAGCGGTTTGGACCGCAACCGTCCTGTCATTCCTGGAAGCGGACCTGGAGAACCCTACATTCCCCGACCGAGATGCCGCAACATCTACGAGTGTGGCCATGGCCAGCCCTAAGTACTTGCGGTCTACAGACCTACTCTCCCCAGTAAATGAAGGATGTGTTGCTCGGCCGGCCTATATGTATGCCTTATACTGAACCGATATATAGTAATCTGACCTCATACAGCTTATTGCCTACATTTTAATACTCCAACAAGAACTGGATGTGGCTTGATATGAATATGGTTGTGTGAGCATGAAAGTTCGGTTCAGAATCAATAAAGTCAGGGAGTGTGATGGCTGAGCGCAGTCTGTGCCTCTGCTGTCATGTCTCTTGCTTCTATCAGATTCAGTTTTAGCTACTTCCTCTGTGTCCCCAGTTATAAGACGTCGTATGATCATGGACAGAGGTAGTACAAAGGTTCTCCTCGTGCTACTCTAATTAGTCATGAGGATTGCACGCTGATATGTCTGCCTGCAATTAGAGTAGCACTCTAATTAGTCATGAGGATTGCTCGTTCCCTCTTTGTGGTTCAGATGGTTAACATATAATTTCACGTGTAATGTGCATGAGCATAAATCATGCTAGACCAGGGTCGTACATGGGAGAGAGGAAATAGTCTTAATTAAAAGGGTACACAATAAACAGTTACATGTCTTGTGGGCAAATTATTTTCTTCACGTGAGAAGAAAGAGTTCAGGTTAACTGAAAATTAAAGATATTTTGAAATGCGAAAGCGACATTTGCGGCATTTTGGGGGCACTTGGAGGCAGGGAAACCCAGTGGTCAACGTTGACGTACAATATTTGCGTTCTACCATTTATGATTCCATTTTACCATAAAATCATAGGGGAGTCCCCAACGTTGTAAATTTATATTGAAATGTTGGAGCGAAAGACTACCGACTTCAGTTACACGGAGAATGCACAAAGTAAAGGGAATCATAGATGCTTTATGAGCAGGTTTATGCCTATGCACAATCAGACATAGTTTTTCTCTAACACCACCTGCCAAGCAAGCAAAGAGGGATGTTTTCCCTACGTCCGAAAATAATGTCTCGATGGCAGGGCGACATTTCACCGAGTAAATGACTAAGGCTCCATGACTAAGGCTCCATATCATTCCTCGCGCAGCGCAGCAAGCATGGAAAATGTGTCTGGAGCCATCCGAGAATATATTATGTTTTGGTCTCACAAATTGATAATTTAAGGTTCTTCCTTATTTTAGTTGAAACTTCGTATGTTCCTTGTTGTAATGGCGGCTGATGGTTCTTAGTGAATTTTACCCAGGGGTTTTCTTGTTCCAATCTTTTCTTCATGTATTTTTGCACGAAAGAGGGTCCTTCCAGTGTCTTGAAACAATCACGTGCATATTTTGAAACAATCACGTGCATATTCACCTCTCTTGGCATCCTACTACATTCTTTGTGCGTACTATGTCAAGCAGCAAACAAATCAAAATATTAGTTAATTCCTCCACGTTGTCCAGATAGACCAACATTAGAGGAAACCCCCATACTCTGGTAGTGCGTCGCCTCCATCGTGCTCTCCTCTCTCCACCAAGGAAACAAAGCCTGTGTTGATTTGAGACCCTTTTTAGTGATGTTGGACGAAATGTGTTACACTACCAACATGCAAATAGAACAAAGAAGACCAAACCGACACAAAGCACACAAGAAGTTCAAAATGGAAAAAACCATGCAAAAGTGAAGGAGAAAAGCCATGGCGGCTGACCAGTAGCAGTGGAGACCTAGGTCGAGACATATCCATACCTCCCCAGTCCTCTTGTCGACTAGTCTCCGTTCTGCTCCAATAGAGGTTATATGCGGATTGTACTAGCCCTTTCCATCAGATCGGTCTTATGGAATTGTGGTTAGCGCATGAAGTTTGACATGGTATCGGAGCCAAGGTCTAGAGTTCGAGTCCTATCTTCCGCGCTTTATTAACCATATGAATTTGGATCATAACTCAACAAACTCCAGCTTGATACATATCCTGTCTTGTAGCATGAAAAATAACCTTCTCCAAAAAAAAAACACTTTCAGCGTCAAAACAAACACTAGGGGTAAACAGTTATACCAAGTAAGTTTTGAGAAATATTCAAACTTAGCAACATGAATTGACTTGCCATCATGTGTTAGCGGGATTATCATGAGCAGTAATTTTTGTATACCTTCAATTTACCTTGAGAACCAATATCTATAGGGATTCTGGCTACAACGTGTGGCGTATCCTTGTACTTTGTTCGTATAAAAAAATCAAACGGCCAACACACTAAATTGCAAGCTACGTCCATAAACTAGTGGGGAACATTGAAAAAGTTTCACGAATTATTAACATGCTAAAAGAATATATTTTGTTTCCCAATACTTGAACCATCATTAGGCACATAAGTAAAACTCCCTCGATGAGACAAATACTATGAGAATAATGCAAATTATCCACATCACCTAATATTGTAGCCAACTATATCCATGTCATATCCACTAACCATCATAAGTTATAGTATACGGAGTATCTTACATGCAACCGTAAGAACTTGCGGTTTATTTCTATAAAATGACGAGAGGGGTCGTTAATTTGGTCAAAAATATATCTCGCATACAACCTTATCTTGTGATCTTTTCTTTTCAGCCATACAATTGTCCACGTAATTTTTAGTCCTCAAAATATGTAACAATATCACCTCAATTAAATATAGTCTCTCAACTATTGTGAGCAACTAAACCTGGCATACTTATATAAATAGCTTAATATTTTATGCATAGATTGCTTATAAGGATTCTCGCTGCAACACATGCAGAATATCCTTCTATTTCATATAGCAAACACACATGGGTGACACACTAAATTGCAAGCTACCTCCTTAAACGATCTCGGAACACTGAAAAAGTGCTGCGACTTATTACCCTGGCAAATGCTCTAGTTGTTTGCCGGTGCTCGAAGCATTATTAGACACGTTAGTAAAATGTCCTCGACGAGACAAATGTTTGAGACACACTCAGGTGAAGTGGGCCAAATTAAAGTGCGCCGGGATATTTTTCCTTATTATTATCAGCTAGCGCGTGTGTGGTAACATCTAAAGGATCGGAGAGGCGGAGACCCTGATTGTCGTCGTCGTTTGATTTATCAGGTCGTCGTCGTCTTGTTGGGTTGTCGACTCGTCGGTGAGCTAATATCTTCCTCTTGGCTGTGCTGTCTCTTGCATGGCCAAGTTGGCCCTAGCACCAGCCTTGACTAACGGCGGAAAAAAGAGCCCTTACGTGATCACGTCTCCGTACGAAAGATCCGACGATCATCTTCCATGGCAAAATGCACCAACGCACCTGTCTCGAAGCTGCCAAAGCTTTGACCCTTGTGCTATCAAAAATATATCTTGGGAAAAAAAATTATATCAGAATTGAAGGGCCAGCTAGCGTGATCTTTTTCCTCCATCTCGGTCCGGATCGTTTGTGTATATATACGGGGCTTCGTCAAGCACTACTGCAGCAGGACATACATACACAGCTCAATCCATCAGAGGCTTAGTACTAAGCCAGCTGCCAAACTTGGATATGGGGTCCTTCGCGAGAGCTGCGCGTTTCCTAGTGCTCCTCCAGATCGCCCTGTTCGTCATCTCCGCCGTGATCATGAGCGGTTCCGTCTGCAACGGAGCCCGTGAATTGGGTGGTTAGTGCTTTCAAATTAACTTCTCATTTCATCATCTTCTTACTCATAGCGTTGTCGCGTACTCCATCTTGAAACATATATATATAGACGGTTCTTATTCTGCTTTCTAAAATTCTCACTTCAGTAGCTCTTGACCATGCATGGTTGGTATCGCTTGCGTTTTGTCTGCAGGATCAGTCGGCTACGGTCCTCTTGACCCTCGGCGTCCGACTGCTTGCGTCGGAGGACGCTGCCCAGCGCCCGGCGGCGGCCGTGGGTGTCGCCCAGAGTTCAACTGCCCACCAGGTCAACACTAGGATGCGCAGACCCTCTCTCTCGAACAGTGAAGGGACTGAGCGGCCTTGATGCATGCATGTCTTCTCCTACCAGTGCAAGTTACTACCACGATATTGTACTGACTCAACAGTAATATCGTCTCGTGTATTTACGTGTTAATTAATACTTCGAATAAAACTGGATGTCTTGCCGTAATATGAATATGGTCGTCGTATCATTTTGTGAACATGAAAATATGGTTCAGACTAATGATGAGAGAGCGCACTGTATGATTTAACTCCCGACCGCTCCCTATCAGATTACGTTTCGCTGCAAGTTATCTTTTCGATAAAGATAATATATTAATGTTTCAGAGATGCCAAATAGATCTAACTTCTGAAACAACGAAATGTTCTAAAGACATTACGGATACACACAACTCTACAATAAAAAGAGGAAAGAGAAAAGGACAAATATCCCGCTGAAGAGTGATCAATTTCTGATAGCTGCAAACTGCAATACAAACCACCACCAAGACAACACCTGGAGTCCAACTTTTCCAAAAACGACACCTCCAAAAAGGAAACAATGCACAAATACCGTCGGCGCCCAATCATATATGTTAAGTTTTCACCTCTAAGAACACATGAGTTCTCAAAACAATGGTTTTAACAAGATCATTGTCAGGCACAACCAACAAATAGGTCAGATCTTAAATTTTTATTCTAAAAGATAATAGTCTGTACTCCTCACGTGTTGCCACCATCGCTTGTCGATGTCACTGCAAGTCAAGAATCACCAAGCACAGTCATCATCGCCTCGAAGACCTAGACCTCAGACCTCCGCCGCCATGACGACATTCTCCGCCAGTAGCGTCACTGAAGGAATCAAAATACCGACATGTGCCATGGTGACAACAGACAACAAAGTTTTGCGTCACTCCATCATGAAGCCCTACAACCAGAAATATGGGTACACACAACCGAATCCCATCGGGGCCAGCAATTTATACCCAATGGAGATCCCGGGCAAGGCCATACGGAACCTGTCACCGGCCAGACCAATAAGGACAAGCCTCAAGCCGCAGCAGTTCATGTCTTAAAACCGTTTATATCGTACCCCTTTGAAGGGAAACATCCTCATAGACGCGATGAAATCAGCTGGACCTAATTGCATGCTTGTAATCAGGTTTTTGGATAGTAAAATATATATAAGGAATTTAGCATTCGATTTAATCCACAAAAATAGAAAACAATTCAGGACACAAATAAAATAACGAGTATTGAACCAATCATGGGATCTACTAAAACAGTAGTCAAACAGATCAAATCTAGAACAAAACCATAAACATAAACTTTATCAGTATCGCTAACATGAAGATGAAGAACATGTATAGATGCAATCTGTAATTCCGATTGTCGGCCATGTCGATGAAGAGGTTACTGATGTCGAGAAAGAAGTCGCAGCCAATATCTCCACGAGCAGCAAAAATGTAGGCATCAACTCGGCTCATTCCCAAAACATGAATGCATCGCGTGGTGACGAGGCGAGAAGGTGTGAGCTGTCTTGTTCTCATTCTAATACAAGTATTAGAAGACCTCACCTTATAAAGTGGTACAACTCACTCTAAACTAGGAAAATATGGTATTAAAATTTTAGTCTTCAAACCGGCAAATGAATAGAGTGTGGCGACACCAAAACGAGCGGAGAGGCGGAGAGCCCGGTTGATTTATCAGGTCGTCGTCGTCTTGTTGGGTCGTCGACTCGTCGCTGAGCTAATATCTTCCTCTTGGCTGTCTCTTGCATGGCCAAGTTGGCCCTAGCATCAGCCTTGACTAACCGCGGAAAAAAGAGCCCTCACGTCTGCGTACGAAAGATCCGACGATTATCTTCCATGGCAAAATGCACCAACGCACCTGTCTCGAAGCTGCCAAAGCTTAGACCCTTGTGCTATCAAAAAAATATCTTGAGAAAAAAATTATATCAAAATTGAAGTGCCAGCGTTTTATCTTTTTCCTCCATCTCGGCTCGGATCGTTTGTGTATATATACGGGGCTTCGTCAAGCACTACTGCAGCAGGACATACATCAGAGGCTTAGTAAGCCAGACAAACTTGGATATGGGGTCCTTCGCGAGAGCTGGGCGTTTCCTAGTGTTCCTCCAGATCGCCCTGTTCGTCATCACCGCCGTGATCATGAGCGGTTCCGTCTGCAACGGAGCCCGTGACTTGGGTGGTTAGTGCTTAATTTCAAACTTCTCATTTCATCATCTTCTTACTCATAGCCGTTGTCGCGTACTCCATCTTGAAACATAGACGGCTCTTATTCTACTTTCTTAAATTCTCACTTCAGTAGCTCTAACTAAGTAGTAATTGACCATGGTTGGTATCGCCTGCGTTTTCGCTGCAGGATCAGTTGGCAACGGTCCTCTTGACCCTCACCGTCCTGGTACTGGTGGTCGTGGTATGCCCTATACCGGCGGTGGTTGCAGAGGGATTTACTACTGCCCGACAACGCCAGGTCCGCCTCCGAGCCGTGGAGCGATTGGCCGGCCTTGATGGATGTCTTCCCCCAACAGGCAACAGTGCAACTTACTACCACTACCACCTATCTGTACACTGAATCGACAATACTGTCGTTTCGTATACTTACATTTTGATATTTCGAATAAAGCTGGATGTCTGGCCCGAATATGAATATGGTTTTGTGAACATGACAGTTCGGTTCAGAACTAGCAATAGAGATGGACGGCGAGTAGGTGATGGAGTGAGCGTACTGTATCTGTATGATTTAAGTCCCGCTTCCTATAAGATTAATTCAGTATAGCTGCAAGGCTCTTCCCGTAAGGTGATCGATCTCCTTTGTGGTCTCGGTATCTAACATGTACTCCAGAGTAAAAACTCTGACTGGCTCCCAAGAAAACATGAAATTTGGATATAAGAGATGTGTGCATCGTTTCAATGCAGAAGTTCGAACTTCGATCCTCATTTCGAAAACAAAAACACTATCGAAAAAGGTCCCAACATTATGTAACGATGAGAATTAGAATTCATCTGAGAATAAATAAAAAGGAATCTGAACCTGAGAACATTCACGTACCACTTTCCAATGGATATTTCTTTTTGAAACCGCCAAAAGCCTTTTCATTAATTAAGAAGCGAGTATAACATAGAACCACGACATGTGCATGTGCTTAAACGAAAGCAACATCTAGGTCACTAGAATATGACTTGAGGGTACAAGTAAGGTACTAATCTCGTTAAATCAAATTACACCCTCGCCACCCACCATCCTCGCCAAGATAAAGTATGAGGCCAAACTTTGGGTATTTGCGGGAGCCAAGGGGTTGGGTAACATTTTGCCGGGAGAGTAGTGGCCTATAGGGCCTCCTGTTTTTTTTTCTTGTTGTGCACCACAACTTGTTTGTTACTCCTCCTTATTTAATATAACGGGGCAAAGCTTTTGCCCCTTTTACCTTTCAATGTTAGGCAGGGTACCACGTCTTTGTTGTTCTTAAGATGGTGAAATTCGGGGTTGCCTCGACGTGTCGTAACAAGGTTGTGTTTAATTTATTCCAAATGTGCCAGCATACAAGGATCTTGAGAAAGCAAAATAGCGTATCCATGCAAACATGCATGGACATATTGTAGCATTAATTATCAATGTCGTATAATTATCTGCATAAGACCTAAATTGCTCATGCTAGCATAAGCAAAACATCGATCGTCTCAATCCCTGGCGGCCGCTGTGGTGGAGGAGATGAGGGTAACAATAGATCAACACCTGGCATGTAGTTAAGTTCGCATTTACGATGTGTTTATGTGTTCTTAGCAGCGACATTCCATCGGTGGAGGTGGAAATCTACAGACTCAAAAAAGTCCTCGATCCGTCCCCATCCTGGAGTGATCATCCTGGATTACTTCACGAGGTTTAATTCTCACTGTTCATACACTTGTGTGATTTTCTCTTCTTCATCATCCTACGAGTCTTAAAGAAGGTAGCACACGGGGAATATCTATCTGGCCCGAAGCAATTAAGCTCTGAAGTAATATAATAGTTTATCTATAATATGTTTTTTATAAAAGGAGGAAATACCCCAGCCTTTGCATCCAGAGATACACACAACTGTTTTATTGCAAAGTTTGAAGTATCTTAAGTACTAGAGCCCCACAATAGCCCCACCCATACAGAAAGTATGGTTCTCAACTTTTGGGGGTGTTCAATGACATTAATTAGGTTCTCACCTTTTGGGATTGCGAATTTAAATAGATTTGGTGCAACTTAAAAATTTATGATCGATCTTGTAGTGTTCATTTCGATACATGTGGATCATATGTAGATTCTTTACTGAATCCATACGGAAATAAACAATGTTCTAATGAAAAACAAATCTCAATTGCTCTTGCTCCTTGCAAAGGGCAAGTTCTCAGGTTCCATCACTACAAAAAATATACTATATTTCTTAACAACAAAAAAACAGTATGAATCCTTTTGTGATCCCAAACTATATATAAACTAGGTTAACAATGCATATTAGTCGCATGGCTATGGCAAACAGTTAGGACAGTTGGCATAAACAAACAAGCTAATGTTCAAATATATATCAAAGACGGGAGACAAAAGCATAATAATTTTTTTCGAACCTCGGCAATGCCTTTGATTGATAAAGTCGAAAAGAGTTGGACAATTTATAAGGAAAAACCGGCCAAAAACCATACAACACAACGCACCACGCTAGCCCCAAGGCCACGCCCCAAAAGCGAGTCGACGACTACGTCACCGGCCTAGCAACTATAGCCGACACAAACACGGCGGAGGCAAACCTCAACGCAAGGAGATACCCGGAGCCGCCGCTCCGACATCCACACCGGCCCAAGGCCACACCCCAGAACAAGTCGATGGCCATGTCACCCTAGCAACCATAGCCGACACAAAAACACGGTGTAGGCAACCCTCAAACGCGTGACGAAATCCGGAGCCGCCTCTCCGACATCCACGCCGTCCCCAAGGCCACGCACCACCGAGCCGAAGACGAAAAATCGCCTCCGCCAACCACCAGCACACCACATACCGGTCGGGCCGGTGGAACATGCAAGACGAGGCCCCAATAGGCAAGCGACACAAGAGCGCCGCCCCCGCCCGATCCCTCGTGGGATCTAGGGTTTCCCCGGAGAACCCGGACGAAGCAGTGAGAGCACCGTCACGACGACGCCTTCAAGAAAGACACGACGCCCGAGAGCGTTGCCATCGTCGGCCCAGGCCGATAGCCAGGGCAAGGCATTCGCCCGCCGATGTGCCGCACACCCCACAACCGCCCTGAAGGACCGGCCAGACCACCATCTCAATCCCGCACACAGACCATGAGCCTCACGCGCTCGACGATCTGAGGCCACGAATGAAACTAGGCGCCGGGGCCCAAGACCACCTCCCGCACAGCCTCCTCCTAATAATTGACAGTGGACTCAGCCACTCAGGTGACGCACTAGCTATAGCTTTTCCTGTGTGGCCGGAGAGGCGGAGACCATGTTCGTCTTCTTGTTGGGTCGTCCTAATCCATTCCTCTTGGCTGTCTCTTTTATGGCCAAGTTGGCCCTAGCACCAGCCTTGACTAACCGGGGAAAAGGGACTCTTCACGTCTGCGTGCCCAAGATATGATGATTATCTTCCGCGGCAAATTGCATCAACGTACCGGTCTAGAAAATTTCAAAAAAAAAAACGTACCGGTCTAGAAGCTGCCAAAGCTTTTACACCCTTGTGCACCACACAGAAAAAGAATGCATGCTTTTATAGATCTCTATAGACGTCTATTCGTCTATTCGAAAGTTATTTCTAGAAAAAATTAGAGTTAAACGTTCCGGAGGTCACCAAGTTGCCATGATTGTGCGTATTGGTCACTAACTTAAAAAACGTCAATTATAGGTCACGAAGTTGCGAGTGAGAGCCCCGTTAGTCATTTCGACAGTTTGTCCGTTAAGTTGCTGATGTGGCGTCATGTGAGTTGCACGTGAGGTGAGCGTGAGGCAATTTTTTGCAGAAAACCCCATGGCGCGTGATCAATTCTCATATGCTCGTCCACGAACACACGGTCGCGAACAGATGAGCCGCCATGGCGATTTGGACCATGAGCTGAGGTTGGGGCAGGGGGAAGGTGGTAGTGGCGGCGCCGGCGTGCAGCAACGACGGAGGCGTGGTCGGAGATGGCCGCTTCCTGTCGTGGTGGGGTCACGGCAGATGCCATAGGATGGCTAATTTGTGGGGCCGATGGACGTTGGTGGATCCGGGGAGGGATAGCGAGCTGAAGAGCTCACACGGGGAGGATCCCGGTAAAACCGAGATCTTCCAAGAACAGGGAATAAGAACAAAGTGCAAAGAGGAAGATCTAACAAACACAAACAAATGCACGAAGGCACACAACACACACACGATATACCCAGGTTCAGGGCCCTCGTGAGGAGGTAACACCCCTACTCCTGCCTTTCCTCTCTATATATTGGTGATATAAAGACTACAACTTGCTACAAGATCTCTCAAAGTGATGAATATGAAGAACTACATGAACTCAAGGTGAGAAGGAAATAACTGCTCTAAGAGTAAATGTGACTATAGCTTTGGCTCTCAAGTTGGTCTCTCCCCCTCAGGAGCAGTTATGGCGCCTTTTATAGAGGTCCGTCCAGGAGGGCCGGAAACCCTAATTTGTCTTGGCCCCACCGGACAGGCCTAGCCGGGATGTCGTCACCGGCTAGTGCGACCTAGTCGCCGGACTATCCGGTGTAGCCTCCTCGTCATCATCTCGTTAAGGACGACAGGCGCCGTCCTGCATCATCATTGTCCCCTTGTCAGAGACAAGACATGTCTCTGCCCATCCCGGATAGCCTTTTCCGGATAGCCGGGCTAGGCATGTCAGGTCTTGTCGTACCACGCTCGTACCGGCTGACGCGTTCCCGTGTCAGGTGGGAGGTGACCATGCTCCCGTGTCAGGTGGGAGGTGACCATGCTTCCGTGTCAGGCGGAACGGTACTTCCCCCCGCGATAGACGGGAAAGCCTGCTACGGACCGTTGACGGCCTACCGGAAGCCCTTGCTCCGTATACCTCCTTGCCTGCCACTGAACCTCTTCTGCACAAGATCAACACCGAGAGTCGCTCCGGTTAGTACTTACCCGGAATACCTATCCGGTAAAGCCGAGTACACCTCCACCCGGAAGTCTTCCCGGAGTCCTAGATCCAGGATCCTTCCCGGAGACGTCCGAGCTCGTCTCAGGGTGAGTATCTCTAGGCCTAGCCTCCCGAAGATGTCTTAGCCTACCAGCAAAGACATCTTCGAGAAGCTAGTTCTTAGAGGAACCACCCGCTCATGTTTGTGCTGCGACTGAGGACTGGGGGTGTCTATTTATAGCTGCCAGAACTGACCCTTGCGGTTGCCAGGAGACACTTTGCCCTCTTCCAGTGCCTAAGGGTCAGGTTGCCCTTTCGGCACACCAGGAGGTGTCCCTTGCTGTCGCCAAAGGTCAAGCACTGTTGATATTTACCGGATTATACCGGGATCTGCCCCTACCCGGGGGGTAGCCCCCCGACACTTCCATCCCTGACATCCAGCTACCTCGACGCAGAAAGGCCACCGCCCCCGACCCCGAGTACGGTACATAATGGTTGACTTTTAGGGTTGATTCGATCGATTTAGTGGGCGATTAAGGTCGTAATCGTTGCCAATTAGGCTGGATTGGGCTAGGATATGATACTATCACTAGGATATATGTGATTTCTTTCGATTTCGTAACTAGGGTTTGAACTTCTTCTAAATTCCCCTATTTCATGCTCTGTAGAGTTGTCTCCCGGGAGTTTCTGTGTGCGAATTCAATATAGTGGATTTTTCTGTGGGGTAGATAGAAACAGAGCCTACATAGATGGACAAATGGCCACATTTGATGATTGTTAGATGCAGATATGGTCATTAGCTTCAATTGAGCATATTCTGAGTGAATTGGGCTATTCAACAGCTTTATTAGCTCATCTGTACTGGCTGGAGCCTGGATATGGCTTGGCAGATGGGATACGGGCAATGAAATGGGATTGTGAAGCCGATCAGAATGTAGACCTACTGAAAATGGCAGCTACAACAGTTACTTGGAAGTCAATGAGGCTATATCTCGATGATGTCAACTCTGTGAAGTTAGAGGAGGCTGTAGATGATATACTGCAGGGAGATGTTTCTGAATTGCCAACTGTCTTGGTATCTCCATTCAACAAGAACAAATTTAGAAGTAAAGCAGCACAAGAAGATACAGTGGAACCTGCAGATGTTGAAGAAGGAGTGAAGATAGCAGATTCAGACATAGAAGACAGTGACTACAATTTTACAGAACAAGAGGATTTGTCTGATGACTGTGGAGATGACAGTGATTACGAGAAGAATGTAGATGCAGAGGTGAAAGAAGAGAGGCTTCAAAGGCCGTAAGCTGATCAGGTGTGGCCAGATGATGCTGCACCAGAAGATGAGTACTTGCAGCCATTATATAGAGATGATGATATTATGACCACTTTCAAGCCTAGGATATTCAACCCAAAAGCTAACATGGCAGACCCAATATTCAAGCTGGCTATGGCATTTTCTACTATGCAGGAAGTTAGAAATGCATTTGCACAGCTATTAAAAATAGGTGGCCTGTGAAGAAGGTAAGAAACAATAGCAAGAGATTTGAAGCAAATTGCAAGGATGACTGCTCCTTGAAGCTAGTTGTTTCGAAAGACAATAGGACAGATCAATATTTGGTGA
Organism: Poa annua; assembly: GCA_026929855.1. Lineage (NCBI taxonomy): Eukaryota > Viridiplantae > Streptophyta > Magnoliopsida > Poales > Poaceae > Poa > Poa annua. The sequence continues at coordinate 91,165,010 of CM049430.1, forward strand.
AGGAGTTTGTCGGAGCACATTCCTGTGAGAAAATTTGGAATGTGAAAGAAGTGACATATATTTATCTCGCCAAGAGATTTGTCGACTTTTTTTCGAGATAATGAGAATGTGTCAACCTAGCAGATTTAAACTCGCAAAAGCTAAATATGCAGCCTTAGAGATGATTCATGGAGACGAGAAAATGCAGTACAACAGTTTGTGGGATTATGGAGAGGAATTGAGGATGAGAAATCCAGGTTCCTCGTTCTATGTGAGGACACTAGGCAATCCAGGAATTTTCAGCACATGTTACTTCTCACTTGATGCGTGCAAGAGAGGGTATTTGAAGGGGTGCAGATCTGTTATTTGCCTAGATGGTACTCACTTGAAAAACAAGTATGGTGGACATCGGCGCCGCCACCGTTTGGTCAGAGACACGGCGATAACACATTTAGACTCACGTCGATAATACAATATTCAGAACACAAATACGATTACAAATTCAGACAAATTCAGACTTAGTTTAGACAAATTCAGACAAATACAGAAGTTCAGCGATTACACTTTCATACATAACACATTCAGAACACAAATACGATTACAAATTCTGCGATTACATGTTCACATCAAGCAAATCCAGCTCCACCAGGACCCGTTCCATCGATTTTGCCGCGCCAAGTCTGGAAGGTGTGCTTGCGGCTCAGGTCGGCGTCTTCATCAGGAAGATACTTTGCTGGCAGGCCCTCGGTGAGCAGATGACCACAGTCTAGTTATAGAACTGAAAGGATCAATGTTAGAAGTGTGCATCTTTGCATTCATGCATGTTTGGAAAAATTAGAAAAAAATTCGTGCTTTTGTGCAAAAAGGAGAAGGAGTCGACAACCGACAAACGTTAGGGATCCCTGGTATGATCTCTGACAAGTAGTCACGTGTTATCGATACACCCAAATCTCGGAGTACAGAAAAGGGGGATTTAAAATACAAATCACCCGAACACTGAAAAGGAGTTTCGAGACAATTCGGAGAACTCATTTCAAATCTCATCCATTCTATTCCATACACCAAATAGAATAAGCCATTAAGCATAAATGGAGTCATGAACCTGTTTATAAATAATAGATGGAACATAACCATCTCAAATTACAGAATTCAAACATAGCATCTTAGGAACCCCATATTACATGGTCCACTCATACAATAAGTATCACAACACATTCCTAAGAAAATAATAAGAAGCATACAATTGGATGTTTTATCCCCAACAAAAATAAATACAACACTGGATATAAAATTACAATACTCTTTTATTTTCAACCATTACAAAGGATCAGATTACAAATTCAAAAAGAATTCGAATGAATCAAAAAGGAAATCTACACTTCCAGTTTAAATCTTCTAATCCTTGTATCTTCCAACTCCTGAACCTGCAAAATAAACAACAAAAAGAAAAAGAAAAGAGAGTGGGGTTTAGGGTTAAAATGTTGTCAACACCATTTGGTGTTGACTGTTTATTAAATAAAACGCTGGCAATTACTTGAGCAGTATTATGAACTGCTAAGTACAGATGGCAACAAATATCTGGAATGCTTCTAAAAGGCAAAGAGGGGCAGATCAGTTCTCAGTCAATTAGGCAACAATAGGGTAAAGGCATTCAGTGCATTGCTTTGCACTTAATCAAAAGGGAGGCAACTTGAACTGGAGACAATAGCATCTGATCATCAAGTTAATCCAACATTTGCATTCCAAATAAAAACTTATGCCATGGAGTTATTAAAGAAAAAAGGCAACCTAGGCAAACATGGTATCACATCTATTTATTAATTAGATAGATGGACCCAAAACACATTGGTCAACTCACAATTAGCTTAAGCAAGCATCAGATGATCAAGAAACATTCCCCAACCGACCTGATTAAGCCACACCGACATATTTTAACCATTCCTTCACAGCCAAGTATGGGCAACACAAATATCTCAAAGAAGATAGGGGCAGTGACTCAGAACCTATCTCCTAGGGGTGATGAACTGAGCCGTAGGACAGTAATAGCTATCCATAAGAGACAAAGTATTGCACAACAAGTCCAGCATGGTTATCACCTAGGTGAGAATCAGTACAAGTTCTATCAACAAGGTGAAACCGAGTGCAAGACCAGTCAACAAGAGCAGCTCGATGATGAGGGCCACAAGCAGTGAGTAATGACTCAATACAGTTAACCTGGAGAGAGCAGAGTCGGTTCAGAAGGTTATAAATAAACCCCAGCCGCAGGAGCAATCATCCCACATAAACCTGAGCACACACAAGTCACTGAAGCTTACACCATACATTGTTCTTGAACCAAGGCCAACCCCAGACAATGTCTGGAACCTAAGAAACACAACCATGAGCCTTTTCAGCTAGAAAACACTCTAGGAACTCTGAAACAGCGAGGAGGTGCAGGCACAACCCCAGGAGCAAGTCCAACCGTAAAGATCGAGTACAACTACACTACAATCGCAGGTTGACACTTAATTGTGTGCAAGAATCACTGCAATAAGGCAATGTTATGCTGGCAAACCCAGCTTTGTGCTCAGAGTGAATGAGAGATGTGAGAGGGGAAGAGCTGACTCTGTTAAACAGAATTCAGCTAAGCAAATAGAATTGCTTGGTAAGCAAGAGAGGAAGAGAAGTGCAGTTTATGTTCGTGTATTTCTTTTACACACACAAGTGAACCAGAAATGCTTCTGGAATAACTTGTAATGCATTAGGTGTACACCAAGCACCTATGTGCAAGAGAAGCACATGAAAGCATCAGAAAAGACACATTTAAAGAAACTGAACACATAAAATAAGGTGTAAATCCAACCAGGGAGGCATCAACATTAAAATCATGTGTTAGTTTAGTGCTTATTGCTTGTACATCATTGCTTGTACCTTAGCAAGTATAGCTCAGTATTTAACTGGATTAAATCCAAGTTCTGGAGTTAAGTAGAGAGAAGAGGAGGAGAACTTGTTGCTAAGCAACAACTGCTCAACTGCTAACATAGTAGCAGGAGCAGGGGAAAGTGTGTACTCTACACAGAAAGGAAGTATGAATACATCAGTGGTGTGTATAGCATACCAGAGCATCTCCAGATGATGCTAAAGTATATCTTAGCATGATATCAGAGGTGGAGAGTTGACATCTAAACAATTGCCACACTGGCATGTCCAGAAGGAGCAGGAAGCCATTCACACAGCACATAGCTAGACACAACTCACAGTGATTGCTGCTAAGCAGTTACACTTAAGCCACATCATGTTAAGGAGCTAGCAGGAGGCTAATTAAGCAACTAGCACAACAACAGAGTACATAGGAGCACGTCAGTAAATTTTTATGCGTTTGGTTGTCAGTAAAAGAAATATTGATGAACCAATAATCAACGCAGCAACATCTGGGGAACCCTAGAAATGGGGAAAACCCTAATTGCTCATCATTTGAGTCGTCTGTACTCAAACAAAGGGGAACGTAGTCGAGGAATGTCCCGAGGAGAATTACAGAGCCACAAATAGCTAGAGGAGGAGAAAAGCACTTACACCCGACCATTGCCGTAGCTCCGAGGCGACGAGGCAGTGCCCGTGCAACCTCTGGAGGGGGCAAGCAGTAGAAGTTGAACTCTTGCACACGCCAGAGCACCATGGAAAGCTCGGAGGAGCCATGGCGTTGCACAGCACCGCAGCAGCGAGCACCATCACCGAAACCCTAGTTTCGGGGATCGAGTTGCGCACGCACCAGAGAGGAAACGAGCGATGAATTGCCAGGGCAGAAAGATGCGACGGAGCGTGGGGAGCATTTTTTCCCGCAACCCGGTAGCGGAGGACGCCAGGGATGGCCAGAGTAAGTAGAGGCGCGGCGGCGGCGGCGAGCGTTAGGGGAATCGCGAGAGAGAGAACGAGGAAGAAGGAGAGAAGGGCTCGACCAGACTGGCTCGGTCGGAGCCAGGTCTGAGTCGCTTTGACTCGGTCCGACCGAGTCAGTTCAGGGGCATTTCAGTAAATTCACTAATTAGTGAATATTCTTAATAAAAGAAATATTTCTCACTGAAATAAAAGCCTAAAAATACAATAAAAATATCCACACACATTTCAAAAATCTAAGGAATTTTATTATGATTGAATTCGTTTTGAAAAACCATTGAGTGAAGAAAATTCAAAGTTCCTTAAGTGGATAATCTTTGAAATATTTTCCAAATAAATTTCCTAAGGTAAAATAATTGGGAAAATTATTGAACAATGTTCAAATGATACTTTGAACATCACTTACAATTCAAAATATGACTGTCCTGTCACTTATCCTAGAATTTATAATACACCAAGAAATCACCTTTAAAATCAGGAAATTTTGAGGAAAAACTCGAAAGCATATCATTTATGCATAAAGGCATAAATTTGGATTTTTGAACATTTACTCATATGAGCAATGATTTGGTTTTCAGAACACGAGGGGCCCAACTCATCGGAAGCTTTAGACTGCACTACTTGTCAGTATCAAGGCAAGTTTATACTTGCATGTCCGGATTGTTATTTTATTAAAGTATTTGTAAAATATATCACCCCATTTCAAAGAAGAAAATTTATTTTCGAATGATGTGAAGTGCTATATATATTGTCTGGCGGGCGATGGAACCATGGAATGGTATGGATATCATGGTGGAGGTTTCATCGTATGGAAAGTATATACCTAGGAATTAATTACCCAAGTTCCAGTGATCCGAGCGCCGTGTTGAATTATCGGCCAACAGATTCACTATGGATGGGCTAGCTAGAGGTTCTTTCCTTCGGATGTATATCCTCGGCAGGCTATCTCCTGGTTGCGCCCGTTGCGACGGCCAACAGCGCGTGGAACCGCATACGTTTTCACCCGACGGGGTGAATTGGAATAGTAGCTCAGGAGTGGTTGCGAGCTTGGTCTTAGTACCAGCTGGGCCATAAGGGGTGGATATATGTTGTGCGGGGAAGAACTCCACATGGCTAGTTGCCCTGAGTCCTGGATATAGCACAGATGGTGTGCAAAGAAAGCATTTAAGGGCCAAGCTGCTGTTGGGTAAAGCGATGCAGCTCTGCAGAGTCATGAAAAAAGAAATTGTGATTATCACATCCTTGTTCCAGGAGGGGACCACAGACCGCAGCGGGAAAGGCATCCCAAATGATGACTATGAACCCGTGGAGACTGGGAGCTTAGCTTTCTAAATTAAAATTGGACATTTCAAGAAATGAATTCCAAAACCTGCATATTCATTTTGACTTTTTGGTCAAAATGGTAGATAGTGCATTCCACTTATCTAAAATATTACAAAACTTGCTGAGTAACGCTGTTACTCATTCGATCCCCGTTTGACCCCTTTCTTAGACTGTGAGGAAGATTTGGAGGTGGGCTACGGACTATACCACTCCAAAGAAGTGGAGTATGAAGAACCGGATTTATCCGGAGCAGTGGAAGGCGTGGACTACCTGATCGCCTACGGAGCCAGCGACGAGGAGGAGGAGGAGTTCCAGAATTAGATAGCGTTAAGGACCCAGGGCGAGCAATACTAGTCCAGTACTATTTAGTGCTGAGCCCTATGGTTCTTAGTTTGCTTTTATCAATAAGCCGTAGGTTGACACCTGTCACCTGGCCAGTAGTTGAAATTCCACCTTTACAGGAGGAAGACGTTGAAACTTTTATGCATTTCTGGCTTGTAATATTTAGCTGTGTGGAATAAAGTGGACCCGCAATGTTTCTGTTGTACTACTCTGTGTGATGTAATATGTACGGATCAGTTCTTTCGTGGACGTTATGTCAAGACTTGTACACTACAATATGCAGTGGTGTGCGGGGTCACAACACGATAACATCTTTCACATGAATGATTAGATCATAGTCCACGATTCTTCTTCATCCTCGGGGAGCACGGAGATGGCGTCGACTCGACATCTTCATCCGTGTCCGGATCAATGCGAGGAAGAATGGTCATCGGGATGGTCACGGTGAGTACCTTGGGTACGGAACATGGGTCACACATCGAAGCTCTCACCGACACCAACCATCGATATGTCGGCGGCAACAACTCTATGACCTCGCCGTCCAAGCCAGCAATGATCAGTTTCAACGCTTGTGGCTCCTGCGCCTCCTCTGGCAGCCCCTCAATACTCAGGGTGGTCTTGTACTCCATTTTGCCCGGCTTGCCACGAGCGCAACGACTCCAACGCCGAAATCGGATGCGTGTCTTGCCGGAATGCAGGTCCGACAACGCCACAACAGAGCAATCCTCTTCTGAATCGAACAGGACAAAGAAATGGAACGGTAGGCTTGTTACCTCCACCTCCACGACCGACTGAGCGACCCCGCAGCCAACCTCCATAGCAGCCATCAGTGCCTTCGCCATCATGCGCCCATCCTCTTTGATTCGGGCAAGAAGTGCACGGCCACGGTACCTCTCTTCCAGCTCCGCCATCCCCGCTATGCGTGCTAGCCCTAGGTGGCCACGCTCCGGGCGCATATCCGGCTCCCTGTGCCGCCACACCTCCTCGATGAAGGTCCGGCCATCGCGGACGCGGGACCACGACACCGTGCTTCCGCCACCAACCTCCCCGCCGCCAACGAGCGAGGACTCGCTGCCCGCGCTCCCGCCGCCCATGGCCTCCAATCTGGATTGAGAGATGTGGTGCTAGGGTTAGGTTATGTTATGGTCAATTCCCCACTACAGAGCTGAGCATTTGAGGCAGCTCGCTAGGGGGTTTTCTGCAAATAGATCGACCTCACGTGCAACTCACGTGACGCCACGTCGTTAACGGACGAATTGCCGGAATGACTAACGGGACTCTCACTCGCAACTTCGTGACCTATAATTGACGTTTTTTTAAGTTGGTGATCAATGCGCACAATCGCAGCAGCTTGGTGACCTCCGGAGCTTTTAACTCAAAAAATTATATCGAAATTGAAGGGCCACCGTGAAGTTTCCCCCCACTGAGATCAATATGTCTATAAATGCGGGCCTTCAGCAAGCAGCAATATGCAGCGGGAGATACACACACCTCAAACTCTCCGGAAGGATAGTCGCTAGTGAAGAACCAGCCAAACGAGCTTGGATGGGGTCCTTCGCCAGAGCTGCGCGTTTCCTGGCACTCCTCCAGATCGCTCTCTTCATCGTCTCTGCGGTGATCATGAGCGGCTCAGTCTGCCACGGAGCCCGGGAGATCAGTGGTTAGTGCTTCCCAACTGTTCGTCTCCTCCTAGAAAGAAGATTGTTAAACTCCACCGTTCAGTTTTCGTTTATCCATGGATGTTTGTGACCTTGTGTTTTCGTTCCATGCAGGTGGTACTCTAGACCCTAACCGTCCTGCAGTGTGCATACACGGACGATGCCCACGGCCTGGTGGTGAACCCTACATCCCTCGACCAGGGTGCAGCGGCATCTACCACTGCCCAGGCCCACCGGCTGCTCAACCCTAATACCTACCAACCCCCGACCTTGTCCAGAATAATGGAAGCGTATACTACTCCGCCTTAATGCATGCATCTGCGAGCTACTATACCACAGGCTTGTACTGAACGGACAGTGATACCGTCTGTGTGCTTATATTGAAATAAAACTGGATGTATGGCCCTGATGATATTAATATGGCCAGCTAAACTCAACTTGTATGCGCTCGTTACAACATGTGTGATCGTGAAAGTTCAGTTCATAGTTGATAAAGATGGACCGTGATGACCAAGAGCACTGTATGTTTTAGTCTTGCCGCCTGTCAGAATTATTCTAGCTGAAAGGCACTCTCTAGGCATGAACTAGGTTCCGCTGCTCGTCTGCCTTCAAATTAAGTTAATGATTTTAAAAAAGTACAATTATTAATCTCTTGTGTGGTTGCGCGGTGGTTAATTAACATATACGACAATCCAGACTCCAGAGTAGCACACATTTTTTTTATTTAGATAAGAGGCATTTATTAATATCACGATGATACCAATTACACCTAACCTCTCAACAACATATTGTCAAAACGACATTACGGATGCACACAGACCGAAACAAAAGAAAATAAAAAAATAAAAAGGAAAAGTCCTGCTACATCGCATAGGGCCTTGAAACATCGACACTAACACTACCAAAACAACACCAGAAGTCCAACTCCTCCAAAAGCGACGCCTCCAAGAAGGAAACAGTGCACAAGCGCCGTTATCACCAGATCAAAGATCTTAGGTTTTCACCCTGAGAAAGCAGAGTAGTACGGTTTAGTACATCGAGAATGTGTAGGTTTTACTTTTATTCCCCTTTCGATGCCCATCTAGGGGTAGACGACGGAGGACGCGTGGCGGAATACCGAAATTCACACATTCAATCCATTTTTTAATTAATATACACCAAAATTTTATAGTTATATAAGTAAATGTACTATATAAACGTGTTAAAGATAAAAATAAAACGTAACAACAAATAATTAGTGTTCTAAAGAAAAGAATTTCTCAATACATATATTGAGAAAGACGGCAGACAGAAGCATAATAACTGACAGTGGACTCATGTAGTCATGCGTGACAACGCCAGGCGAGTGACGCACTACGTATAGCTTTTCATGTGTAGCAAGACTGATCCGAGACTCGATCAGGTCGTCGTTCTTGTCTGTGAGGTGAGTCGTCGGGCCACCCATGTCTCTCTCGCCGGTCGTGCACTCAGCAGTAACCGGAGAAATTCGAGCAGCCCACCAAAATTAGTGTCTTCGACGGAAAATGGACCAGCGCGCTGGCAGATGTGCCAAAGCCTCGAGCACTAAACTGCCTGAGAAAAACAATATGGAAATAAAGGGGCCAAGATGATCTTTTCTTTTCCTTTGCGATCGACATGTGTAAATATGGGCGTTGGTCAGGCTGCAGGGCATATGCACAACTCGAAGCCGCAAACCAATAAGTCACGCAGAGAAGACTGTCTGTGGCTGGCTGCGGCTGGCTGTGGTGTTGTCTGTAGAAAGCTGTTGTTCTGAGTGTTAGTGTCTGTCAACTAGCTGGTTGTCTGGATGTAATTTATGGAATTGTCTGGAACATCCTTCACTACGGGACTAACAGGCCAGCCCGACGGCATTTGCCGTCGGCCTCACGCTAAAAACCATCGGCGTACACGAGCCCGACGGTGGCCGTCGGGCTAAGGCCGTCGGCGTGTAATCCATCGGGCTCACGCCGTTGCCGTCAGCGTCGCAAATACCGTCGGGCTCACTATGAGCCCGACGGTATTACCGTCGGCCTTACAACTAGGACGCCGACAGCAATGCCGTCGGGCTCATATATGGCTCTACCAAAAAAAAATTCATTTTTTATTATTATTTTAACTCCAATTTAGTCATATATTTAATCTCATATCACACACTTAATTATAATCTTAGCTCAAACTATCCACCCTTAGTAAAACTTCCCAGACGGTCACCCATCCTTAGAGTGCTGCAGGTCAAGCACGCTTAACTATTGAGTTCTATTCAAATGAGATTCCAGTTGAGATGTCATACCTTGTTGCTGTTAGTATGATAACAATCATATTAACCCTCATCTGAGATATTATACTTTTTTATCTTTAAAATTTCAAAAATAAGATTTAAATGAACAAAATAACTATGCTTAATAATACTTGAATAATAATAATAATAAACAATTGTTTTATTTTTGTTTTGTCTTTTCCATTTAATAAGAAATAATTCATATCTTTATATTGATATATCAGAATTTAATAAATAAAATGTCTATGTCAATCATAAAAATGAGAGGAATCCAAATAAACATCCATGCCATCATTTTCATAATGAATGATGTCTTTTAAAACAAACAAGAACCAACATAAATCAGCATAAAGTAAATTAAAAAGGCGAATTTAGATAGAAAGCAAGGAAAATCTTCATATTAAGTTATTATCCATAAAATATGTTCTACTCTTTGTGAAAATTAAATGGGTGTCATTTTGGACCATATTTTATGTACTTGCTTCACAAAAAAAGTCATTTCTAACACTTAAAAAATGGAAAATGATATTTCTAAAAAGAATTTTGAAAATCTCTTCGGTGACGTTGTTTCCCATACCATGACACACATATGTGCTGAAGATGGGCACTTTATCACAAACTATGACATGATAATGGTCATACATTGGTCATTTGTCTTGAAACATATGCATGTTTATAGATGTTTGACATTTTTATGAAGTTTCGTTTTGAAAAGTTTGCCAAAAATCAAGTTTATCATTTTTCCTATTAACTAGTACACGTAAAAGGAATCCATGCCAAAGGGTTTCTTTTTTTTAGTACTTTTTCATATTTTTCCATTTCTTTCAAAAAACGGTCAAAATGGAGAGCATGGCTATTCATCAAAAGTGGCCGAATTTTTCAAAACTATTGACGCTTCTATGTTGTAACCACTACTTGTGTACCTTAAAATTATTTTTGTAAGAACTTCAGAGCAAACTATCACACAGTTGTAGTTCAAATTTGAATTACTTCCGGAAAATTGACATAAAGTCAATTAAAGAGGCGAATTTAGATAGAAAGTAAGGAAAATCCTCATATTCAGATATTATCCATAAAATTTGTTCTACTCTTTGTGAAAATTAAATGGGTGTCATTTTGGACCATATTTTATGTACTTGCTTCATAAAAAAAGTAATTTTTCACACATAAAAAATGGAAAATGATATTTCTAAAAAGAATTTTGAAAATCGCTTCGGCGACGTTGTTTTACATACCATGACACACATATGTGCTGATTATTAGCATTTTATCCCAAACTATGACATGATAATGGTCACACATATGTGTTAAAACTATTGCATATTTGTATATGATCGATATTTTTTGTAAAGTTTTGTTTTAAAAAGTTGCCAAAACTCAAGTTTATCATTTTTCTAAAAACTAGTACACGTCAAAATACTTCATGCCAAAGGGTTTCCTTTTTTTTAGTATTTTTTCATATTTTTTTGAATGTAATCTAATTTTTTGAGAAAAACTGAAAAACTGTATAGTGAGCCCGACGGTAATACCGTCGGGCTTACAATGTGATTAGATGGACGCTGACGGCATTGTAAGCCTGACGGTGGCCGTTGGGCTCACTTAAAAAACGCCGACGGTACTACGAGCCCGACGGTGGCCGTCGGCCTTACAACTAGGACGCCGACGGCAAAACGACGCCGACGGTTTTTTCGTTTCGTCGGTTTCACGTTGTGACGCCGACGGCCCCCTTCGGCGTTGAAATGGCCATCAGGCTAGGTTGTGTTTCCCGTAGTGCTTAGAGTTATGAAAACGGATAGTGTAACCGATTTATACCAGTAATAAAGTATATATCCATCATATATATATATATATATATATATAAAAATCAAAAATATAATTTCGTCACATCACTCGAGAAAAAACAAATAGTCTGAAAATACATTTTCACTAGCAACTCATATAGTCCTAACGTTGTCTTGCGTTGAATACCCCTTTTTACTCAAGCAACCCCATCTCTATTGTTTGCATTGACCTCATCCATGCATAGGTCACAGTAAATTCGAGTGTTGTATGCATCCCAAACAGCCTTCTCCATTGCTAACTAATAACAAGCTTAATCAATAAGACTACACAATACTACATTCAGCATTTCATTTCAATAATAATATACATGGATATACAAGCGTCAGTGAAAGAAAATTAGAAAGAATGATGCAGCTACTCATTGGAAACTAGCAGTGGACAATCTATACATCGAGATACAAAATAATAAAATCAATTGGTACATCAGCTAAATAAAATCAATCAATACAGTAGCATCATGACTGCAAGCATCAGTGTACAGGAAAATAAAATCAGTTGGTACGGTACCATCTATGCACTAGACCATCATCGATAGGCATTAAAATAAAATCAATCGCTGCAAGGAAATAAGCATTGCAAGGAATATGTGAGCTACAGCCGCACGGAGAACAACATGGCCGCTCACTCGATCGGGAGCAGGAAACAAGAATCAGTGGCAGCTCACCAAAAGGAATCAGCGGCCGCACGGAAACAAGCACCAAAAGAAAAAAAGGACCAGCGACAGCTCACCTGACGTGAGGACGGGACGGTGACCGGCAACGGCCGTTGGGGACGATCGCGGACAGGAAGAAACGGATGCGGGGCGGCGGCGCAAGATAGGGTTCGATCGCCTTCTCACGATAGGACGAGTTGTTCTGTTCGAGACGGGTCTGGGATTTCCTTTTTATTTTTGGGACGAGAGTCTTTATTTGCTACGAGGGGCCAAGTGGCCTCGGTGGCATACTAGTTGTAATTTGCGTGGGTAAATCGGCGGAACGGTTTGACTAAACTCTAAAAAGCTCGGGAAGCACGTCCCTCGGGTGCTTTTTTCAGTATGAAGGAAACGGAGGTGCTTCGGTCGAAGCCAACCGTGTAGTCGGGGCGTTTGTTTCGTTGGACCTGTTTTTTTTTCGTGGAAAGCCCCCAAAAGCCTAAACAAACACATCAGAACCAACGAAACTAGCTAGAGCGGGCGATGGCGCCCCTCGCTAGAGCTTCCCGTTTCTCTAGATCGTGATGTTCGTCGTCTCCATGGTGATCATGAGCAGCTCCGTCTGCCACGGGATCGGTAGTAAGTGGCTAAGTGCTCCCAAACGGTTCATTTCATCTTGTTTATCGTCACCGACCCTGAAACAAGTTCCCTTACGGCCTTACGATCTACGTAGCGTTTTGGAATTAAGTAGCTACTTACAACTAAGAGCATGGTTAATAATAGAGTCAGCTATCGGCTTTATAAACTTGCCATGTCACTTAGAGTCATCTTATAGCCGAAGTAATATAATAAGCTGGCTATAAGATAGCTTTTCAGTTGAGATTAATAATAATGTAAATATCTACCTTGCATGATGGGGGACGCACGTTGATTGGAAGGGAGAAGCAAACGTCAGGCTACCGGCTACAAGCTAGCTCTTGCGCCTCTATGCATGCACTGCAGGCAGCCGGGCGACATGCGAAGCGCCAGCTCCCCTCTGTTTTCCGTTTCTCTCTTACACGTAGAATTTTGATGACATGGCACATGCTGTAGCCTGCTGACTAGCACTTATTATACTTGCTCTAACAGTACTTATTCTGAACCCTAACCGTCTCGTCTGCATTAAAGGGGAACCATGTCGTGGTCGTCATTATCCCCCCTACATTAGAGCCAGTGGTGGAGCTGCTCAGCCACTATGTGGTCAAGCGACCACACAGAAAATTGGTGCGTCAGTTATAGATATACTAGAGCTAGTTAGTACGGACACTTTTTCCCCTCCTCCGAACCCTCCCTTCAACGGAGGGATTGCACGGCCTTGATAATGCTGCATGCTCTGGACTAGCAGTACAAGTTACTGCCACGACCTTACTTGATCGTTTAGTACACTGAATAAAAATTACTAGTCCAGATGGGATATCAATGTAAAAGTTCAATTCAGAATCAATAAATGTTAGACAGTGAGCACACTTTTAAGTCTTGCTACCTATCGGATTTAGACATTTAGTCGACAAGGCTAACTTCAAATGCTAATTGTATTCTGCCCTCTACTTGGACAAGTTACTGGCTTAACTGCAACAACCCTTACTGAACCCAGAGTAGTACTCTGAATAGAACTGCTAGTCTGGGTCGATCTAATGGTTACGTGAACGTGAAAAATCGGTTCAGAATTACTTATCAAGATGGATAGTGTGGATGCAATGTGTTTAAGTATAGTAATCAAGATTTAGTCTACAAGGCTGATGAGTTCAGTCATGTTACTGTAATCGAGCCTCTTGAAATCCAAATCCCTTTGTAATCCTTCTGTCGAAAGCTACCAAGAGATTGCACAAACGCAACAGCAACTACGTATATGAGACCAGGTTTATGTAACGAAGCCATTCTCCGTTGCCGAAGGTTTTTGACCCGTGTCCATATGGTGGCTCTTCGCTAGTGATGGGCTATCATCTGGGGGCAAAAGTTCTCAACATCACAATAAGGAATGAGATTATGATTTTCTTTTTTGCAACTAAGAAAAATAAAAAAATATCTTCATTACTTTATTTCACTTATATAATTAGTAAAAAAATTGGATTCTTAATACATCGACAGTCTAAAGTATAGAGATGCGGACATGGATACTTTTAGTGCTTATTGATGTTTGCCATATTGTATTATCTTTTATATGTATACCATATATTCTAGGAGTGAGAACTTGCCTGTGGCAAAATGGTTAGAAGGGTGGTTGTATCCCCAGACTACCAAAGTTTAAATCCCCATGGTGTTTCTCATTTAGTCGGGATATTCTTCAGTGGGAGGCGACGTTTCCGTCGACAGTGAGGCGCCTGTGGTAAATTTGTCAATCTCAAGACCTAATCCGCCGGCTCAGTCTCTCGGAGGTGCTTATAGGGGTAGGATGTGTGTGCGTGCGTTCATAGTGATGAGTGTGTGCGCGTGTATATGAGCGCTTGCGTTGTACTGTTTTTTCAAACAAACAAAAAATCTAGGAGTACTAGTGTACCCCTGGATACGAGGAAAATAATAATGAAAATATAACATAGAAGTAAGTAGTTGATTTCACATTTAGTCATATGTATTATATAAATAGGAGGGAGATGTTGTTACCGTAACACATCTAGGAAGTAAAAAAAGAATATCTTCCTCATGGTGTTTCTCAAGAATATCTTCTTGGCTATATGCTTGGTCTTTCTTCTGGTCATATCTTTTACTGTCTTATCATGCCATGCTTCTCGAAACAATATAGGTATGTGCGTTGTTCATAATCATTTCCCCTTCGCTGTTAATTTACTTGTTCACCACTTGAAATCAATGAGCAAATTAATTTGCCCCTGTCAAAGTTCCTTTCTTGATCAAAAAATTAACTAAATTGTAACATTTTTTATAGGTGTTCTCGGATATACCGAGGCATGCTCCCATAGCTTTTCAAATCCGTGTGAACTGCATGAATGCATGAGTTTCTGCAAAGAGGGTGGTTACGATTCTGAACTAAGTGTATGCACATACCGGGATGATTTCAAGGGGGTTGCTGCGAAAAAATAACGAGCCGTCATACTTAAATGTATACTGTAACTATCTTGCAATATGGATGAATAAGTATGCATATGCAGTCTTTGATTCAATCATGCAAGCATCTTTGTTTTGCATACAAAAAGCAAGAAACTAAACGCAAGATGCGGGTAAATAACGTTATGTGCTAGAAATTCGATCATTCATTTCGTGGACCATATTTTATATTTGTGCATCACCACCAACATTCTTTGTAACGATTAGATCTTAGTATCCCCATCTAAATAAATTACGTCTGCTAGATCTCAGTCCTGATTGCTACACGTACAAGAAATAAAGCAGTCCTGATGCAACACGCATACACGTATGGTCCAACCAAATTGGGAGTCCAGATCGGACAACATGCATCGCGTTTGGCAATGTTGATTGGTGATTTTATTTTAGGAAAATATTTACCCCATTTAATTAATTAAGAAGAAGTTCGACAGGAATTTGTAAAAAATATTACAACCGGACTACTCTCCCAATATAATTTCTTCCAAACATTTAGCACCCGTGACAACCTTCTTTCGAAACAGGTTTTCGCCCCGCTTTATAAATAAAGACACAACCATTTGAGACAGTTGCTGGGCCAGACAGCACAACACCCAAAAGACAACGGCCGAACCGATACAAGGTGATGAAGAACACTCAAAAGACAGACCAAAGATAAACAACAAAAAAGAAAAAACCGGACTTGTCACCGAGAACTCCGACGCGGGATTGAGAAGAAACAAATCCCCATGACGACGCCCTCAACAGGATGACGACGCAAAGCGTCACCGCCGTCAAGACCAAGAGGTCAGGGTTTTCACCGAAACCCTAGTACGAAGAAGTCACCCACAACAGCGCCCCTAGAGGGTTACGACACCCGCATGCGTCATGGCAGCTGGCGCTAAAGCGCAGAGTTTTCGCTCGGAAACATCTTACTACCACGCTAAGTGCAGAGAAGGCACCTCAACAGCGTCCCCAATAGGGTAGCGACATCCGCAGGCGGCGTCGCTGTTGGCGCCGGAGCGCAAAGCTTTCACCCGGAAAAATCTTGCTACCACATTCGAACTCACGAAACGTCAGAAGTCACGAGCCAGGTCACCAGTTAGCGATCTGGGAGCGCCACAGCCGAACCGAAGCCCGCACCAGGCAGTCCTCCCGCCAACTTCCCGCCACCCACGTGGTCCGAGAAGACAACCATCACCGCTGCCACGTCACTCGTCGCAGAGTCGCACGCGCATACCACCTTTCGAGGCGCCGCCCCGGCATCCAAGATCTCGCTCCCAGAGAAAAGCAGGTGTCTAGACCACAAATCCATCAAAACGGACTGAATCTTTCCGAAGAGAACTAAAGGAGATGCATGCATCTACCGCGTATAGTACCGCCGTCGAGCCGAGCCTAATGGGAGCTCTCCCCATAGAAAGGAAGTGTATGCATGGCATACAGAATCTGCCACTTCATCACATTAATTGATAAATTTAAGTAGTAAATATAATTTAGATCTACAAACTTTGCGTGCAAGGTGATTTTCCATTGCCAGCAAGCAGCCATCATTGAGTCTGATTGTACTCAGCTAGTGGCAGCAGCAAAGATATAAAAACAAGTCTGGTCGCCATTGATGATTCCTAACAACGGATTAGAGTTCTTTCAAACTCAGGATCTCCATTGCAAAATCTTGCAAGAGCGGCACACTGCACTCATGTATGGTTAAGGTATAGTCCTGAAATAATTACTATTAGGGCATGTACATGGTAGAGAGGTCATGCTTTTTCTTAGCCTTCTATGTCATCTAGAGAAGGCAAAATCATAAGTTATATAATACATTATCTGTTATTGTCATCCCTAAGAAATCCCTAAAAACTAATGAGAATTAATTATATTTGATAAGAAATTGTATATCTAAGTGAAGACAAATGATACAACGGTGAAATTAGTCTTCTCTTTTATTAGAGATCATATCTTAACTAAGTGAAGACAACCTCTCATTTCTTCATTCTCTCTCCTCCAACTAGTCAAATATCATACGTGTCAACTTTAAGAGAAGGCTGACATCACCGTATTATACATGCCCTTAGATCATGCCCATGTTGTAAACCCAACGCAATTTCCTTGTATATTTAATCTGGGGTATGTTTATCTTGTTTACTAGACTCTTATTGCATTTGTTTTCATGAACTAAAATGTTCTCACTATTGTGCAGGAGTACCTGATCGATGAATATTGCTACACTTGAAGATCCGGAAGCGGAGGAGAAAAAAGATAGCGTTGCCCTTGATCCGGAAGCGGAGGAAATACATAGCGAGTGGCGAGAGGTGTGAGGCGAGCGAACAACACAATCTGACAAGTTATTCCAATATTATCTCTTTGTTGCGTTTAGAGCTGTTATTCATAAATAGCATGTGTTCTCTCTTTCCTGAATGAAATGTTTGTTATTTTCTGACAAATTTTTGAAAATTGATACCCGACGAGTTGGACAAACTCAGTTCTGACGGATGGGACAAATTGTAAAGAAAACCTGACAACTTGGACCCACAGACTAGAACCTGACAAGTGTGTCCCGCTTAGCAATACCTGCCAATTGGGACCGACATATTAGAAACCTAACCGTTGAGATCCACTTGTAAAACAATAATTGGCACGGCCCAGAAATAAAAGGGCCAAAATATTGGCCTTGGCCCATGTAAAGCATTGAACCGGACCAGGCTGATTTTCATCAATGACCATGTCGATTAGTCACAATTTTGCCACGTAAGTTTTGCCACGTTGAATCTGGCGTGGCTAGCTCAGATGGTTAGTGACAAAAAATTGGTCATAACATCAGTGACCTTTTAGTTTGATCATAAGCGTCTATGACAATTGCAAAAAAAAAGTCACATAGTTTCGTTAGTGACCGTCAGCTTTTGGCCAACTCTTTTTTATCATTTTTAATTTCACTGACATAATTAGTACAAATTTATTGGACTCTTAATACTTCTATTGAGAGTCTAAAGTATAGATATGCGGATATGTATACTTTTAATTCTTATTGATGTTGCCATAAAATAGTACCTTTTATATGTATACCATATATTCTAGGAGTACTAGTATACCCTGAGTACGAGGAAAATAACAATGAAAATATAACATAGAATTAAGTAATTAATTCCACATTTAATCATATGTATCTATATAAATAGGAGGGAGATGTAGTGGTAGTAACACATCTAGGAAGTAAAAAAGAATACCTTGCTTATGGCGTTTCTCAAGAATATCTCCTTGACTACTTGCTTGAGCTTTCTTTTGGTCATATCTTTTACTGTCTTATCATGCCATGCTTCTCGAAACAATATAGGTATGTGCGTCGTTCATAAGCCCGATTCCCCTTTGCCATTAATTTACTTGTTCACTGTTTGAAATAAATGAGCAAATTAGTTTGCCTTTGTCAAAATTCCTTTCTTGCTCAAATTATTAACTAAATTTAACTTTTTTGTATAGGTGTTCTCGGATATCTTGAGGCATGCTCCCATAGTTATTCAGAGCCGTGTGAACTGCATGAATGCATGAGTTTCTGCAAACAGGATGGTTACGATTCTGAACTAAGCGTATGCGCATACCGGGATGATTTCAAGGGGGTTATTTGTTGCTGCGGAAAAATAACGAGGCCCCATATGTGAATATTATGTAAATATCTTGCAATATGAATGAATAAGTATGCATATGCACCCTATGATTCAATCATTCAAGCATCTATGTTTTGCATACTAAAAGCAAGAAACCAAAGCCAAATATGCTAGGAAAATACATTAGAAGTAAATATACTAGTGAGAATTTTCTGAAATCCGGGATAACCCCCTCCAATCCCCTAAAATACAGCAAGGCCAAAGCACTATCGTGTGGGCCAAGCCTAATGAGAGCTCTCCCTATAGAAAGTAAGTGTATGCATGGCATACAGAAACTGCCACATCATCGCATTAATATATACATTTTAGTATTAAATATAATTTAGATCTACAAACTTGCGTGCAAGGTGATTTTCCATTGCGAACAAGCGGCCGTCATTGAGTCTGATTGTAATCAGCTAGTGGCAGCAGCAAAGATGGAAGAAGACAAGTCTGATCGTCATTGATGATTCCTACTAACGGATTAGAGTTCTTTCTACTCAGAATCTCCGTTGCAAATTTTGCAAGAGCAGCAGACCGCAGTGATGTGGTCTAGTCCTGAAATTATTGTTCAGCTATTAGATCATGACCCTGTTGTAAACCCAACGGAATATAATCCTCTTTTACACGGAATAAAACGCTTTTTCAGGATGCTAAGCAAACATGGTATATAGCATATTATTCATACCATGAAGACAAAGCTAGCTGCCGGCACCGGCACTATGCGCTAACGGATTGACACTTATTACATGAGAGGTTGTTACCTTGGTTTCCATAAATATACACATTCATACACTTATATATATTCACATATTCCACTCCATCCACAAATATAAATACATTGTTTTACAAACTAGACGACGTCTCTCGCAGTCGATGTCGACCGAGGTGCCGCTCGGCCAGAGGAAGGACATGCCGCAGGAAAGGCGCGTCCATGACTTCATAGCCGCAGAGCCCACCTTCCATTGTGTCCTCGCCTCCCCGGTGAGGGTAAGCCGTACGAGGCCTCTCTTCATGGCGTCCTCCACAGCCGCCCGTCCAGCGTGATCAAGCGGAATTGCAGCGTGCTTGAGGTAGTAAAGAGGAAGGGACCTCTTCTTTGGCACCTCAAAGAGATCGGCCGAGGCTAGGACCATAACTAGTGTGCCTTTGAACTTCAGGTTGAATTTTACCTGGGAGAAGACGAACTCCACCATAGAATTGTGGTTCTCCAGCACAGGTGAGATGGCGAGCTCGACGAAGAGACTCCCTTGATTAGGGTCGTAGTGGAAGGTGTTGAGGTGCGAGTGCACGGCAATGCTCGGCAACTTCGGCTTCACCACGAGCAGGGTGATCGCAGCCAGCAGTATCAGCAGGGTGACAAACAGGAGGAAGATCGCGTAAGCCCACCAGACAGGGCCCGAGTGTTGCTCCCCCCTCCGGTTTCGCAGGCAGTGCAGAACATGGTCCCAGAAGTTCCGCATTGTGGTGGTCTGTTGATGCCCATCTCAAATCGAGCAGTGCCTCCATGCACGGGCAAGCATTTCCGTTCAGTAGAAACAAATCCATTAACAGAACATGAATCCTCCATATCACAAAATTGATTTGAAATCAGAATTTACACCGACAATGTCATTCCAAAACAATTCATTTTTGAGACGGCTGGAGCAAATGACATGTAAAGAAATAAAAAAGAGATGTTGCAACAAGGTCTATACATGTGCAGTCGGCAGTCAGTATCGCACACATGCTTCAGCTTGTAGTAGCTTGTTTATATAAGATAATTTGTACTATTTCAGGTCTACTAAGACGTGATTATATGTAGTTACCGTTAGTTTGTGAGAGTCATTAGGAATTCAAATGTTCCAGTGGTCTATGTTAAGGTGTTGAAAGCCTTTGTTTGCATTCCACATACGGTGAGCTTGAAGAGTGACACACACTCTGACGATGCTTATAGCATATGATTTTTTACCGAGAGAACTAGATCTAAATCAGCTGTCATTCAACGGTTTCTTTTAAACAAATTAATGTTGGATTATTAGGCACAATTTACATGATTAATTCCAGTATATTGTTAATCTCACAATTACTAGATGTATTAATTAACATGAACAACAGCAAAACGTCTACACACATAGACATACTAAATCGACACATCGGCACGTGATGAACGTACCGAACAACTGTAGATAAAGTAGTCGTCGTAGTTGTTGCAGCAGCAGCATCGACGGCAGCAGCTTCCTGAAGGCGATGGCGACGTTGTTGACGAGCAGCCCGCGAGTCCGGCGAGCGTACAGGAAGGCAAACTGTGATGAAGAGGTTGATAGCAGTCGCGCGGAGCGCTTTCCAAAAACCTTATTCGCCCTCTCCCGTATAGTATCACAAGGACGAGGGTTCCGGAAACCTGTTGTCCCGTTCGCCGGTGCACGCCGGCGATCGGGATGGAGTAGACTACGGTGGCGGCGCAAGGCACGAGTTGGCAAAACCTATATTGGTTCGGGTTTTATACAGTAGCCCACGTCGGGCCAAGTCCACGTCGCGCACGTTTAGCTCGGTTACAGTAGCCCACGATCCGGGAGCTCCCACTCCACTCTCATGTGTGCTGCCATAAATGTGGGGTTTTGAGATTTCTGAAATTGCTTATTGGGCTGCCCCACTAATGGACCCAATTCTAACAATTAAGTCTAAAGTTGCCCAAATTTTAAATAGCAGCCTAACAAATTAGCCTAGTACATATATTTTGAAACAAGGCAAGGAAAAAAAATTTGGTTGAAAATATCGAAACACACAACGCCACACCGCACTTTTATCTGTTATTGGGCTATGCCGGTGGAACAACCCCACGACAATAAGAAGCCAAAATTAACTCAACCGTGAACTCTAGGGTAGTTCGGTCCCCCCTCCCTTGAGACCCAGCTCCTCCTTTGTTCCGGCCATACTATAGCCAAAATGGGTCCAACCGGCATAGATGTGGCCCGAACACGTCGCCGCGAGGCTGATCAACTGTTACACCCGGAGCGCACGCACGCTGCATGCGGCCTACGGCTCATACGCCCGACCTCCACCGCGCCTGCCTCACTCACCAAGCACAACTTTGCATACCACATAAATGTTAGCCCTTCCATCCATCGGCTTCCGAGGTGGCCTTTGCCCACAGGCATCCTCTAGCTAACTACGTAATCTAATATTTTATATGTTGCTCCGTTAGTTTTAGTCTAATAGTATTGCCACATAGACTTTGTCTAGCTTGCTATCTGGTATCGCGGCCACTATAAATAATAATATTTTTGCATGTAACAATAGCCATCCATGACATTGTTGTATAATCTGAGATATGGGATTGAAGGGGAAGTGGTTTGGAGTGGTAGAAGAGGATTGGGTGGAACAAGTGTTGTCACCAAACTAATGTGGGATTATACTCTCTAATATCTTTTAAAACCCTTGTCCAAACAAGGCGTGAAGATTGGGATGTGCACGAGTTGTATGTCTATTTTTTTGTGTTGGTTCTACCATTTCAATACACTGATTGTGCTTATTCGTCTTCTAGAAAATAAATGAAGCACATGTAAGTAAAATTTCTTATTTAAATTTTACATTATTTTTGCTTTGGTAAAATGGCTGGAAGGAAATTTCAGTCATTTATTATAAGCTGAAAACAACATGAAAAAACAAATGAACAATTGGCCGAAAATTAGACATAACTGAACTCTTAAAAGTATGTATTCTAAGTGGTCATTCTAGTTATTAACATATAGCTAAAATTTATTCAAAATAAATTTCATGCTTTACCAAACATTACATTTATGATGTCTATTGAATCCAGGATATAGAGTTCCATGTTTTAAAAATAACTTTGAAACCCTAAACTTATTTTGTGAACACGACATGCTAAAGATGATGTCCTCGAATTTGCGAGGGACGCGTGCCCACATTGCTAGTTTCTCAAAAGTAAGGTTGCAGCAAACGGCACATATTGGACTCATGCATAAAAACGTTAGAAGATTATGAAACTGATTGCATACAAACCGGCCTCTGCATACAAGGCGAGGCAGGTCCTCGGAGTCGTCGCTGAGCTGAGTCGTCCGTCTAGGGCCAAGTTGTCACCATTCACCAGCAGCCTTGACTAACCGGAGAAATTTTACCAATCACATACGTGTGCCCACGAAAAAACTGTGATTATCTTCAATGGCAAAATTGCCTCACTAGGGACTTTTTGCAAACCCAACACCCCATGACAAGGCGGTAAACCAGCCAGGAACAACTTCTGGACCCCCTTGTACAAAAAGACAACTTCCGTACCCCCTTCTACAAAAAGGCACTTCGGAAATTGTAAATCAGCTTCCTCACCAAAGCTTTCAGGTCGAGCGACGCACAGTATGGTACAATCCATTGTGTACATGATTTCTAGGATAAGAGATTGGGAGGCAATGTCCCACGACGACACAGATATAAGCTCAGACTGCAACCTGAGGTGATCACCATGCTTCATTACAGTATTGATTGGAGAAGTTTGAACAATTCGGTTTTGATACACCGCACTTCTGGTACATAGCAGTGATTCTTAAACGAGGGGTAGATAACTTGTAAGCTCAAGGATGCGGTAGGAGCTGGGAAAAACAAACAGGGAATACAACTGAATAGGCAATTTCATCAATTTTGGGCTGATCTCTCCTCGAGAGTGCCCTAAAACAGTCAATGCAGTGATTTCTGTGACTGCAAAGATAGCTTTGTTCCCATTGTACATCGGAATTCTATAGAAGAATAGGAACTGAATTGGTTATTCAACTGTTAATCTAGGAGCATCACTCGGCTGGCTTGCTTGTTGCATGTTTGCAGGGCGCTACTTGGGCTTGCCTTGTCATCTCATTACCGGCAACAAGGAAGTATGCAGTATGCCTGGAACAAGATAACAAAAGATATAATCTTAGCCTCTTCAAGGAAATGCTGTCAAGTGTTGGATACATCATATAGATCCAAGTTCAGAGGGAGGGTTCAGTAATGCGAACCTGAAAAAATACATCATTTTCGTTTTTATGTCTGAGTTTATACTTTCAGTACTATCCAGAGCTTGCTGCATATGATGAAGCCATCGCTCTGCAGCTTGGTGGGTGACTGGGAATGGTCGATGTCTTCCTATCAACGCAGGATGTCCTATAGGGAGAACAAGACAGAGAATTTCTTAGATCAAGTGTATTTCAGATAAGCAAATGTTATTTGCAGCTATTTGGTGACATCGGGGAGGGTTTTAATTGCTATTAGCTGCAATGAGTTACAGCAATGGCGCATATTGTGAGAAGAGCAGAGAATGCAGATTACCGAGTAAAAAATGTGTAGCATACAATTATTGCACACAAAAAATGTTTGGAAAATGACAAACGAAAGAAACTGACATGTAAGAAGTGAACACATTCGTTTCTTCACACATTATGTGTGCAACGAGTAGGAGAACAAACACGTGCAAACATGAGATGGTGAAATGAAATCTGTTCAGCCTATTATTGGTCACTAAGAAAGTACTGTGATAACATATGCCTTGAACCGAAAATCCCACCCATATGTTAATAGAGTAAGGGTTAATGTCAGACATCTAGTCTGGTCGGATGAATGGATCCCTGATAGCCCCTCAAGGAAATATTGAGGTCTAGAGAAATATTATAAATACAAGGTCTCGGAAATGACTGATCAAGAGGCAGGTCAACGGGATGCCGAATTGATTATATCCTAATTCATCCCTGTTCATGGTACAAGAATTCTGAATATACCCACAGTATGTGAGTATGATGGAAGACTTTATTTCGTGGAACTATACGTGAACATGTGTCTTTTCAGTTTGTTCTTCGTATTATAGATAATGGGAGTACCAGCATGGTCGTAAACTGGCCATAACAGGCGGTCAAAGGACAGCGGAACCAAATCCAGTTTGGTCCGAGATTTTGCAACTAAAAAGTGTCACCGAAAATCCAAAAAATTGCATGGCAACTGGTTCATGATACAATCCCCTGTAACTGCATAGGCATATCATTCCTTTGAGTTTATGCCTGATGTGCCTCTGAGGATACTCGTCATGTCTTCTTCACATGTGCTAGAGTACAAGAGCTTTGGGAAATTTTGGTTTTAAAGAAGGTCACTGATGGGGTATGCAATGCGTACCACAATGGGTCTGCTGCTTTTGGGGCATTGCTGAAACAGCAGCAAGAGATGGCGCCGGATTTTGACATTGGACTCAAGGAGCTGGTGGTAACTGCGTGCTGGTACGCTTGGTGGGGGAGAAGACAGGTTGTCCATGGCGAAGGTATCTTAAAACCAGCCAGATCCGCCCACAAAATCTGTAGCGGCCATTGTGATGAATTATTACCGGGTTGTCAAACCAAACCTAGGTATAAGCTCAAATCGAACGGATAAAGAAGATGGTATGGTTCAACTGCAGAACTTCTCCTTTTTCATTACTTTCATGGTGGGTGAGAAGAAAGAATGGCAGCCGTGTTATCACAGGACTGGTGGTGACACTGGCATGGCCAATGAAGATGGAGTTACCTCTCCTCTGGGAGAAGAGGGGCGGGCCGCCCATCCGCTGCACCAGGAACTCGTACTGGTTCCGGATCGCGTCCTCCTTCCTGGAGCCCGAGAATATCTCCCGGAACCACTCCTCCTCGTCCTCGTACACCCTGCTCCGTCGATTCAATTCACCCACGGCCACGAATCAGAACAGAGAAATCAACCGGGGACGAATAAGGGGAGAATGAGATCAGAGACGACTGGACGGGAGAAACCAAGGGGCGGAGGAGCGGACCTGGTGTAGAAGTTGGTGGAGAGGTCGACGAAGGGCTGCGGGGTGCCGCCGAGCGCGTCGAAGACGTTGGCGTCGTCGATGGCGAAGGCGTCGCCGGCCGCCACGCCGCTCCACTCCGACGCCTTGTCCTGCAGCGACTGCATCCTGGCCCCCCGCCCCCGCGCTCTGGTTGGCTGCAGTTCAGTTGACTGGAAAGAGGCCGGCGTGAGGCTCAGGCGAGGCGCGCCTCCCTTGATTTATATACTCCGCCACGCGACGCTCCGGCGGCCAATCGGGTGGCGCCGTCGGGGATTGTGGGCCCAGGTGACGGTGGAGGAGAGTATTCGTCCATGTCGACATTGTATGGCACGCATGTCGATGTGGTGGTGGTGGTGGTAACTTGCGAGACGCGAATGCTTGCTACCCACAGGATGACGGCCGAAGCCCATGGTTTGATGCAGCTGGTTTGGGCTGGTTCGTATGGGCTTTCGTTCGGTTACATGTGGACTTCTTCTTTTTTCAGCAGTCCAGCTACATACATATATTCTCAAAAAAAAAAGGTACATACATATATGTGGCAATTTTTCTATATATAAAAAAAGAAAAACCCTAGTTGACGACCACGTCGACAAGTAATCGCTCGCGCACACCCCTATCACGGGTGGGCTTGGACCATTAGTGAGATGCAAATAATGAAGGTGGAGATGTGAAGCGACAGTCGGAGAGTTTCTTCGTACAAAATTGCTTTGTAGTCTCATTGTTTTCACAATGGCTTGATCAGTGACCACCTCACCACCAAGAATTTGGATACCGGTATGAGAACATCTCGGAGTGGCCATACTTTTTAGTCGGTTAACGGACGAGATTCTCATGCAAAATTTGAACTTGAAAACATAAAACAAAATAAAAAGCCGATTTTGAAATGAAGAATCTTGCCCAAATTTATGGGGTCTGGGATTCTCTCCTATTAAACTCATTAGCGAAAGGAACTGAATGTGCCCGCGGTAAGCGTAGCATTTTGACCCACAACCAAATGCCTAATTACCTCCCATCTTTTTTTCAGCGCACACAAATTCCAAGCGACCTTGTGACACCAGCAAACTTTATGCCGAACCATAACGCACAAAAAATCTTTAGGATTCATTAACAACTATATCTTCCAATTATTAGCTGCAAATAATGTGGCACCAAATCAATATGACAAATAGCACGTGTCTCGCAACAAAATGCCAAACTCCACCCAACAGTAAAATATCCCAAATCAAATCAAATCATGCATGAGGCGCGCGGTCGCAACGATACCAAGGAAACGGACGTGAGGAGAGGGCCACATTGCTGGTCTTCTCACTCCATGGAGCATCGCACCCGTGCCACGCCGCTCGCACTAGTGAACAAAACGAACAGGTCACAGCCCTAGCCCCAGGCCGTCGTCACTTGTTTTAAATCACGCACCACTCCCGTCGTCCTCACCGGCTCACACACGCATCACACTCGACGAGAACACTACGGCACCAGTTTGTGAGGGAGACCGGGAGAGAGAGCGAGTGAGAGAGACCATGGTGAGCGAGTGCTATGGCGGCGGCGGCGGCGTGACCTTCGAGATGCCGCAGATCAGGTTCACCAAGCTCTTCATCAACGGGAGCTTCGTCGACGCCGTCTCCGGTGCGTGCCTCGACCTCGCGGTCTTTCTTGCCCATGCATATCATCTGTTTCCAGTATGGCCTGCCTAGCTTGCTAAGAACCATCCAAGTTAGGCGAGGAATTTTCGTAACACCGATCGAGAATCAGACACAGTAGATTCACTGCAGTACTGAGTGCAGTTCAGGGAGCTTTTTTGTTGGTGTTTATTTGTTCAGAGAGCATTTGATATGCCCGTAAGATGTACGTTTGCTTGACGTGGGTATCGATCTGTTTGAAAAGCTGCTAGGGGGCACCCCATGCATGCATGATTGACTCTGTAAGACAAAAAACACACTGGCTGTCTCCGGTCTACCCTGACCTGAATTTTGTTAATTAATCATGTTGTAGCCGATCTGATATCTGCACCCAAACGCGAAATGGAAATAATGATAGGCGGATGCATGGGTTCTTCTAGAAGCTCATGCATGCATGTTCACCTGTAACGCTTGCTGCATGCGCGGTACGCGACAGAGAAATCCTGTACGTAGTGCACGTCGTCCGCACGCACTCATGTCTGCCCGTCCGTTGGCCGGCGTATCCGCGTATGTCATCTTGTTTGTACATTCTGATCGCGCGTACCGATGTAGCCGACGTAGGTTGGTACTAGATTATATAAGAGGCCAGACAAGATAGTAAGGATGTGAAAATAGGACTCGTTTATCTTTTTTTTTCAATTTTTTGCATATCTAGATATGTGTAAAATACAAAAAAAATTATGACATACAGGTCCTATTTTCGCATCCTTATAAGATAGAATTCTCCGTCTAAGTGGTATTGGCCGTAGGATGAACAACATGGGCGCTGTTAGGCATGTAAATATAACATGTGACAATAGTCTTTGCTTAGAGATGTCACGTCGGATTTTGTAGTTGGATGATAGAGAACCACAAGAGAGAGTTGTCTTCCTATTACTTCAAAATTAAGATAAGATACTTTTCTCCGTTGTTATGTTAATTAATTATCATTAATTGCTAAAGATGACAATAAGATACTCTAAGATGATAAAATTGCTAAGACAAGAGTCATCATCTCTAACGTTGTACTTGCATGATAGTAGGTAGATTGCATTAAAAAAAGTTAGACTCTTCTCTCAAATTTTAGATTCTTGTTCATATGTCAATTTTACGATTCTGTATAAAATAGGAAAGACATAAATTTTTCATAAGATAATTTAGAATTGGACACATTAACCTAAAATTAGATATATTTTTTGTAAGTGAAAATATTTCCATAGATTTACAAAAATATGGACTAGCTCTTTATTAGGGAAACCAGTAGAAAGAAAACATTCTCAACTCTTAATGATTTGTGAGTTCTTCTCAACTTTCTTATAATTATAGAAATATTTTCACTTCTCTATTTTCAACAATTCTAACCACTTGAAATTTCTTGGAATATTATCGGTTTTTGTCAATATGTTGTACTTTTGATAACACATTTTCTGAAAATTCTAAGTTCTTTATTGTTGATAGGATTTCACTTGTGCTAAACCAGCACTATCTCATGAGTGATACTTCTTTGACTAAGGCTAGACACTACTACCTCCGTTACTTTTAAAATGTATGTTTTTATTCAAAGGTCAGCACGGTGAACTTTGACCATTCTTCTAGACAAATATATGAGCATTTATAAGTTTTTAAATAAACATATCATATAAACATATTTTTCGTGGGTCTATTTATATTAATTTGTTATAAGAAATGTTATTATTTTTTCTATAAGATTTGTCAAAATTATACTTGACGCTTTGACTAAAACTATACGCCTTATTTTGAAAAAAGAGAGAGTAAGTATGTACGGTATGGCAATCATATTATCCCAAAGTTTAAAACTAAGAGTCAAATTAATCCGTTATATGCCAACCAAAAACTAGTACTCACTCCGATTCATAAAAAGTGTCACTCATTTTGTACTAAACTAGTACAAATTTTATACTAAATGAGCATCACTTTTTATGGATCATATGGAGTATCATTATTGTGTTTACATAAGCGTGGAAGCATTAATGCATTGCTGGGTTTTTTGTCCCATCATGTTGGTGGTTTGTACATTTTTTCCCCTGAATAAGCAGAGCATCTGCCGTTCAGGAACCCCATTTGATCTTCACGGCTGTGGCCTTTGATAATTCCTCTTCTTTAGGCAAGACGTTCGAGACCAGAGATCCGAGAACAGGTGACGTGATCGCCAGCATCGCCGAAGGTGACAAAGATGACGTGGACTTGACCGTGAAGGCGGCAAGGGAAGCCTTCGATCATGGCAAATGGCCTCGCATGCCCGGATCCGTACGACTCTTTCATCCACCAATATTTTCACAGTACAAAAAGATGGAATCTGTTGTTACAGTCGAATCTGAAATGAAAAATACATGGCGCGCAGGAGAGAGGAAAGATCATGCTGAAGCTTGCAGACCTGGTGGAGCAGCACGCTGAGGAGCTGGCCCTGCTGGAGAGCCTGGACGCCGGCAAGGTGCTCACAGTCACCAGGGTGGTCGACATCGGCGGCTGCGCCAGCTCCCTGCGCTACTTCGCCGGCGCGGCCGACAAGATCCACGGCGAGACGCTCAAGATGTCGAGGCAGTTCCAGGGGCACACCCTGCGCGAGCCCATCGGCGTGGCCGGGCTCATCATCCCCTGGAACTTCCCCGCCATCATGTTCTTCTGCAAGGTTTCCCCGGCGCTTGCCGCCGGCTGCACCATGGTCGTCAAGCCGGCCGAGCAGACCCCGCTCAGTGCACTCTACTTTGCTCACTTAGCCAAGCAGGTAAGACCGCTCAACATTGACGCAGAGTGTTTAGCTGCTCGGTTCAGTTACCGCTTCTCTGAAAACAAAATTGCGTTCTGTTCTTCGCGTATTCTGCAGGCAGGAGTCCCCGATGGAGTGATCAATGTGATCACAGGCTTTGGTCCAACCGCAGGAGCAGCAATCGCGTCTCACATGGACGTTGACATGGTAATCTCACAACGTCCAGGTCAAGCAAGTGATTCATTTGATTCTTACACAGTGTATGCGACGATCTGATCAGTTTCTTGCACACGACATTTTCCTTTATCCAGGTCAGCTTCACTGGATCGACAGAGGTTGGGCGGCTCATAATGGAGGCATCGGCAAGGAGCAACCTGAAGCCGGTGTCCCTGGAGCTGGGCGGCAAATCTCCGCTCATCATCTTCGACGACGCGGACGCAGACATGGCCGTGGATCTCGCCATCAACGCCAACTTCTTCAACAAGGTGGGGCGAAAACCCAGAGAGCTTCATCCGTGTGAGCCAGAGTGTTCGACCATATTCATTCATCGATCGCTTTGAACTACCGGAATTCGCAGGGTGAAGCTTGCGTCGCGGCGAGCCGCGTGTACCTGCAGGA
This sequence comes from Poa annua, assembly GCA_026929855.1. Classification (NCBI taxonomy): domain Eukaryota; kingdom Viridiplantae; phylum Streptophyta; class Magnoliopsida; order Poales; family Poaceae; genus Poa; species Poa annua. The sequence goes on from CM049430.1 coordinate 91,195,434, forward strand.
GGGCATCTACGATCGGTTCGAGAAGAAGTTGGCGGATAAAATGAAGAACTGGGTCGTCGGGGATCCTTTCGATCCACGCGTCAATCAAGGGCCTCAGGTACTAACAAATCAATGGAGCATGCACCTGTTCTTTGTGAAACATAAATTGATCCTTGTTGAATTGAAACCTTCGTAATGTCAATCTGGCCATATGTGCATAATATAGGTGGACAAGGCACAGTATGAGAGGGTGCTCAGCTACATCGACCATGGCAAGAGAGAAGGGGCAACCGTCCTGACAGGAGGGAAGCCCTGTGGTGAGAAAGGCTACTACATCGAGCCTACAGTTTTCACCGATGTTAAGGTCAATATCCACCTCCTGAAAACACAGTTTTTAATCATGTTATGTTACGCGAATACACGATCACTTCGCTCTCTATGGCTCTATCTAGTATTATCTGACACCTTAGGGAACATTCAGGATGACATGATCATAGCAAAGGAGGAGATCTTCGGACCCGTCATGTGCCTGATGAAGTTCAGGTAATGAAGCCCATCTCAACCGATCGAAAGGGATGGATTGTTGCACTTTGGTAAGGTGAGATGAGAAGTCTCATGGTTGTTTCATGGTTCTAGGACGGCGGAGGAGGCGATCGCGAGGGCGAACGACACGAGGTACGGGCTGGCGGCGGGGGTGGTGACCAAGGACATCGACGTCGCGAACAGGATGACCCGGTCGATCCGCGCCGGAGTAGTGTGGCTCAACTGCTACTTCGCCATGGACGGCGACTGTCCGTTCGGGGGCAGGAAGATGAGCGGCTTCGGCAAGGACTCCAGCATGCACGCGCTTGACAAGTTCCTCGCCGTCAAGGCGGTGGTCACCCCCGTCTACGACTCGCCATGGCTCTAGCCTCTCTGACCTGCGCACAATGAGTAGTTTGTTACTACTGTTCATTCACAGACAACGCTGTTTGTTGATGCCGAGGACTAAGGTAATAATAACAGCTTCAGTTAGGAGCAGATTTCCCCTATGGCAGCTGAAGAAGATTTGATTTGGATTTTGGAAGAGCAACGGAGAGGACACCGTCCTAGATACTATATTTTGAGCATGATGCAGAGTTGCAGACTAGCCGCTCCAAATTGCGACTTGGCAGAAAAAAAAATCAAAAGATGACTTTCAGTCTCAGAAGAGATATTATTGGATTAACGACTGATCCTAGTTACATACTTACATTTCCTAGGTCAATAATCCGTACTGAAATCGGTTGCAAACTCAGCTGCAGTCAGAATCACCTATCTCGTGACAATTTTTCGAGATTGAGTATATCAACCAAGTTCACAAAATCTGTTAGAAAATAAAGTGTTTTCTGTGAGCCGCAAGTTTAGCTCAATCTCCTTCACCTGCTCATGAGAATGTGAGATGACACCATTGCAAAGAGTGGCGTTTCAAGATGGCGACGGGTACGGGTATCTCCGGGGGGCTCGCTACTATGCCCGCCCTGATCCCCGCTAGTACCCGTCCCCGCCATGCCCGCCAAGCTTCGCGGGGGGTAAACAATCCCCATGCCCGAAATAAACGGGTACCCGAGCCCCATGGATACTCGAAACAACAAGTTCATGCAACAAAAATACAAAACAACAGCAAAATGACAGCCACTAGTGAAATTTCAGCAGCATTTTGTTGACAGCAAACAGCAAACATCACAAACGATTCAACATACATAGTTAAACATCACAAGATTCAACATAGATAGTTAAACATCACAAGCTTCAGCAGTTCAATGACTTCAATCTCTCAAGTCTAACCAATAACCATACAAGACACAACATAATAAATAGCTCTAGTAGACAGACTAGACACATAGTCGGATTACAACACAATAACTGAATGAAGGGATCACTGAAGGGGATCGTGTGTAGAAAACAAAAAAAATTCTAACTAGCCAAGATCTATACTATGCAGATATAGAAGTACGGCGGAGATCGGAATACATACCCTCGTAGACCGAATAGTGGGGATTACGCTCCCGCACAAGCGTTGACGACGAAGACGACGTAGCCGACCTCTAGGTCGTGAAGAACTCGGCGCGACGAAGATGACCTCGAGGTCGGGTGGAGGAAGTAGGCCTCCGAGTACCGCTAACGCAGCACCTCGCAGGGCGTTACACACATACGGTGGAGACGACGACATCTGAAGCTCCAGTCCAGGACGAGCAGTGGAAGACTTGGACCGGAACACCAGCTGCGCGGCAGCGGGCTATGGTGGAAGAGATCCCCCTCTCAACTCGGTGCAACTCCGACAAAGGGAATCACGAGATCGAGAGTGAATTGGGGAATTAATTGGTGAATTAAAAGGCCAGGGGTGCCCCTTCTTATATAGGCTCCCGGGGGGGAGCCAACCTACTTACCAGGCAATGTGGGACTAAACCCCACATGCCTGGTACGGCATTGGCTGGTGCGCCGGCCCCCTGGTGGGCCTCTTGGCCCACCTGGGTCGGCCACCAAGTCCCCCCACCGAATTACCCTAGGAAATTTTCCCCTCTTGGGCCTTCTTTCGACCACAAGGCCCATTTAGGGAAATCAGACTAAATAAATTCGAAAATAAATATATAAAATCATATTTAGACATTAATTACACTAATTAATATCAAAAATATTATATATAATTTATTCTAGCTCCAAAAACTCTTTCGTCGCTGCCCGATCTCCATCGGACCATTCTCGGGACGTTTCCGATGATCTCTTTCCTTTCCGGTTGTCTTGTCGAAACCCCTTAAGTGTGTTACCCTAGCGGTTCGATATAATAACAGGCATGATCGAGACTCCTCTCCGATCAATGACTAACTCGTAGGCCTGAACCCCATTAATTAATCCCTGTGATATAACGAATGACTTTCATCTATGAAATCTGGACGTCTAGTCTTAAACCCTTTGTCATGTCGATACTTAGCGCGTCCGAGCATCATTCTCAGATATCTCCATACCTAGCATGATCTCTTTACCGACAACACTATTTTCTACTCGTCCATGATATTATGTCAGCTGATGACCTAGTCACATGTTTGCAAACTCATTTGACATAATCTCACCGAGTGGGCCCTAGAGTATCTATCCGGCTATGCGGACTGACAAATCCCGTTGTTGACCCCATGTCTCAACTACCACTTTCCGATACCCAAAAGTATCATCGTTATTGTCACACTAAATAGGATATGAAGTTTGGTGCAATCAAATTATCTTCCAGGAATAACAATAAGAGTTGGTCTCACGGTCTTAAGGCGTAATGACTATGTCCTATAAATATTGGGTGCGTCCATCACATCGTTACACCTAACGATATGACTTCCATTGCCGACCGACACCATGCCCTATGATCGGAAAACCTCGATCATCAATCGCGCAACGAAACTAGTCTTAGTAGAGGCTACTAGGGACCTGGTTGTTTATCTACCACACCTGTATTAATGTTTTCGCTTAATACAGTTATAACATGGTATAAAACATATAATGAACAATTGGGATATTGCCAATAAACTATGTTTATTAAGTGCCTCTAGGGCATATTCCCTTCAATCACATAGTTGGATCTCTCCAAGTCTTTACTCCATGTCTCCTGGCGAGCATGCAGCAACAACATTACAACAAGGCTAGTAGTCATTGCAGCTCGCCAATTCATCATCCTGGTTATGGCAATGATACAAGATAACAATAGGAAATACTAGTAGTGCTAATGTGCCAGGTCCTAGGATTCCAGTGATGATGAATGCTGAGGATGGAGGCATACCATTGGTTCATCCTCCTCATCAAGACATGTATGAAACTCAGTATCAAGTGATGAATTGTTGTCCCCTGAAATTCCAAACAATGTAAAGTTAAATGTGTAAGCAAGTTTCTGTGTAAAAGTTAAATGTGTAGCTATTTAGGTGTATTACCAAGGATGTCAGCATGACACCAAGCTTGCATACACATGATAGCTTCAACCATCTTTGGTGCAAGCCTGCTGCGATGAGGGCTGAGGATTCTACCACTTGTAGAAAATGCCGACTCGGAAGCTACTGTTGTGACTGGAGTAGGTAAGATGTCATGCGCAATGAGTTGTAGGGTGGGAAACTTGATTCCCCCAAACTTCCACCAGTTAATGATATCAAAATCAGGTGTTCTTGGTAGAGTTGTCTCTTCTAGATACATATCTAACTCTGTGTGAACATACATGGAAGAAACAGCTGGCTGTTGTCAGACCCTGAGTTCAGGCTACACAAACAAAGCGTATCGGTAGGGCCACACAACCAAGAGCATACTGGGGAATACCAATCCCAGGAAACAGGCAGGCCAGGTTCGGAATGGATCATCGGCCGACAGCTCTTGGCGACCCCAACGTCACATACGTTTCAAGATTGTGCACGCAAGAACCCAAAAAGTCTTCCAACTCGTATACTTCAACCATACACACATAGTATACGAGTCGGATTTTTAACAAGTTGAAACCACAGAATAAACCTAAGACACAAAGAAAGGAAATAATTATCCAAAAGCTCTCACTGAGCAAAATATAGCGAATGGCACCAATCAGAGGACACATGTCCCAACATTACATCATGCAGCGGAAAACAAACCGGTCTAAGTACAGACAAGAAGCAAAGGGCTCAAGGCCGAAACGGAAAAAGAAGGCCCATTCACGCGTTCCACCAGGAAGAAGCCCAGGGGAACTCTAACTACTCGTCGTAGATCTCGTCGTCGAACTCCACGTAGTATCCACCCACCTGGTCGTACGAAGAATCCTCAACTGCAGAAAAACCACAGCCCGCGAACGGGTCAATACACCGAAGCGTATCGAACAAGTTTAAGCTAACATGTTAGAAAACAGTAAGATTCCCAAAGTATGGGGGTATGTGTACTTAGCAGCAGCAGCACTAGCAACCTAAAGAGATGCGCTAAAACTTCCGTCTAATTAGAGGGGGATAAGAGAGCGTTTAAGTAGCCATCTACAACTAACACCAGTCATAACCCATTCTCGAATTAACCCCCTCAACCAAGTATGAGGAAGCAATTCGGGAATACTCCCACGTTAATAATTTTAGTTACCATTTGTGGTGTAAGTAATTCTATATTACTAGTCAAGTTTATTAACAATGATTAGGTGTAAGTTGTCTAGATCTTGTTAGCCAGCATCATCACCAAGTCGTCCATAACCGTGGACACGGCTCATCGATAAGATTATACCCTGTAGGGGTGCACTACTGTACTCATACTCGCATGATCAACCCAGTCAAAAACATTAGGGCCTCTCAACACGACTCATTCCTTCACTACAGCAAGTCCAAGTGCCACCCATATGAGTTTTTACCCGCGTCAGGAGTCCGGCCGAATCTCAATTGCGGACTCATTAGTTTGCGACTACGCCGCCATGCGGCTCAAACCACAGTAGTAATTGTCCGCTTCGCGACGTACCGCCCCTATATGACCCCCCGTAACAAGTAACCTCTCATCGAACATCATCATCATGCACATGCATATGAGCGAATGGAAAACCCGAACTACTTGTGGCACATGGACGAGCTGAGGATCCGTTCAAAGTCGAGGGGGGCTCCATTGGGCCACCCACAAGTGGTTAGTGCGCTAAAATTGGATCCAAGGACAAAATCTCAGTTCCTAGGTCGACACTGAGTAGAACAAAGCTGAAAGGACAATGATGTCGCTGAAGGAGATATGCCCTAGAGGCAATTAATAAAGTGTATTCTTTATCATATCTCGTTTGTTCATAATAGGTTTTTGTGTCATGCTAGAACAGTATTAAGCGGAAACATTCATGCGGGTGTGATACGTAAACAACCAGGTCCCTAGTAGCCTCTTCTAAGACTAGTTTCGTTGCACGATTGATGATCGAGGTTTCCCGGTCATGGGGCATGGCGCCGGTCGGCAATGGGAGTCATATCGTTGGAGAACGATGTGATGGACATACCCAGATTTGGAGAACGTAGTCGTTACGCCTTTGACCGTGAGATCAACTCTTATTGTTATTCCTGGAAGATACTTTGATCGCACCAAACGTCGTATCTTATTTAGTCTGACAATAACGGTGATACTTTTGGGTATCGGAAAGGAGTAGTTGAGACGAGGGGTCAAGAGCGGGATTTGCCAGTCCGCATAGCAGGATAGATACTCTCGGGCCCACTCGGTGAGATCATGTCTAATGAGCTTGCAAGCATGTGACTAGGTCACGGAGACATGAGATCATGAAGGAGTAGAAGATAGCGTCGTCGGTAACGAGGTCGGGATTAGGTATGGAGATATCTATGGAACGATGCTCGGACGTGCTAAGTATCGCTATGGCAAAAGGTTTAAGACTTTGCGTTCAGGTTTGATTGATGAAAGTCATTCGTTATATCACAGGGATTAATTCATGGGGTCCAGGCCTACGAGTTAGTCGTTGATCATAGAGGAGTCTTGGTCATACCTGTTATTATATCGAACCGCTAGGGTAACACACTTAAGGGGTTTTGACAAGACAACCGGCAAGGAAAGAGATCACCGGGAGCGTCCCGGGAGGGGTCCGATGGAGATCGGGCAGCGCCGAAAGAGTTTTCGGAGCTAGGAAAAATTATATATATTAGGTTTGATATTAATTAGTGTAATTAATATGCAAATATGATTTTATATATTTATTTTCGAATTTATTTAGGCTGATTTCCTTAAATGGGCCTTCTGGTCAAAAGAAGGCCCAAGAGGGGGAAAATCCCTAGGGGATTCGGTGGGGGCCATGGTGGCCGGCCTCGATGGGCCAAGGGGCCCACCAGGGGGCCGACGCACCAAGGCTAGCCGCACCAGGCATGTGGGGATAGTCCCACATTGCCTGGCTGGCAAGGTTGGCTCCCCCTGGGAGCCTATATAAGAAAGGGCACCCCTGGCCTTTTAATTCACCAATTAATTCCCGATTTCTCTCTCGATCTCGTGGTTCCCAAGTCGGAGCCGCGCCGAGCTGAGGAGGGGGATCTCTTCCACCATAGCCCGCTGCCGCGCTGCTGGTGTTCCGGTCCAAGTCTTCCGCTGCTCGTCCTGGACTGGAGCTTCGGAGGCCGTCGTCTCCACCGTACGTGTGCGACTCCCTGCGAGGTGTTGTGCTAGCGGTACTCGGAGGCCTGCTTCCTCTACACGACCTTAAGGTCGGCTTCGTCGGTCTTCATCGACAACGTTTGTGCGGGAACATAATCCCCGCTTTCGGTCTACAAGGGTACGTATTCCGATCTCCTTTCGTACTACTATATCTGCATAGAATAGATCTTGGCATGCTTTTAGGATATCGTTGGTAGGAAAAATTTTGTTTTCTGCACACGATCCCATTCAGTGGTATCAGAGCCGATCTATCGTAGATATAGCTGTACGCTGTTAGAACCTGTGCTCTGCACGGGGGCACCGTTCCTGTTATTTGCTACCCTCTAGCGTGCACTTGTGTATTCTAGCGGCATTGAGTTGATGAAGCGGCCCAGACCGACTTTACGTGTACGCTTACGCGAGACTGGTTCCACTACTGACATACGGCTTGTACCGTATATGTGGCTGGCGGGTGTCAGTTTCTCTCTCTTTAGTTGGTCTTCTCATTTTCAATGGAGGGCCCGAAAGGGATGCTTAAACATGCAATTATAGGATCGTTGTTGTGGTCATAAGATTCGTAGGTATGAAGCGGTTCTATTTACGAAAGCCCCAAGCCACGTAAAATATGCAAAAGATAAAGTAGAAGCGTCTAACTTTATTTTGCAGGGGCTATGTGATATGGTCAAGGTAGGTTTATTAAATTGTTTATAAACTGCGGGCGCCAAGAAGACCATGCCGCAATGGACTATATCACATTGCATTACATTTGATGTTTTGTGTGCATCTTATATTGTGTGATTGTGTGTATAGTATACATTAGTTACACGGCGGTAGCTATATAAGATGATCCCTTCAAAATACCACTAGTGTTCTCCCTCCTACGCGCACCACCAAGAAAGTTCTACGTTATGAGGCAGGCCGTGATGATCGGGTGTCTGACATCTCGTCGTTCGCATACAGTGGGTGTAAGCCATGTTGCACAAGCGTCAGCGTGGAGGTCTTTGGTGGCGAGCCTAGCATATTCAGAAATATGGCCTCGGAACAGGAAGACCGAAAGGTCGAGCACGAGTCACAAAATTGGTGTGGCGGACGATTTTGTCTACTCTTGAAGTTGTGCCGCCGGCTCTGATGATGAGGGGTGGTGCAATGGATGGGGGTCGTGTAATCGCTTAAACGACCAGGAGGGATGTTCGTTTGAGTGGGAGTTATGTTAGTTATTTTCTAAAATACTATAACTAAAAAATATTATGAAAAAAGTCTTATGTTGTTGCAAATTCCATTGTAGATGTCTCACCCCTCCTTTAACCTAAACCTGTTCATTGAGAAAGAGAAGCTTAAGACCGATGGGTCTAACTTCGTGTCCTGGTTCCGCGATCTGAAGTCCATCCTTGAAACCCACAAGGTGGCCTACATCCTTGATGCCCCCTTAGGTGATCTTCTAAACACCGCCCCGCAAATCGAAAGGATTGTCCATGGGGTAAAGGCGGAGATTTCTTCTAATGTCCAGGGTGGCATGCTCTTTGCCATGGAGGCTGACCTGCAAAACCGCTTCATGAACAAGGGTGCTTATGATATAACCACTGAACTCGTGGCTGTTTTTGCACGACAAGTCAAGGCTGAGAGGTACGAGGCATCTGTGCTTTTCTTCTCAGCCCAGATGGAAGAGCACGGCAATATTAGTGAGCACTTGGCCAAGTTGTTTGGTCGCGCTCAACTTCTGAGTGATCTGGGAAGTGTGATCCCAGAGGAGGTGGTTATTGATAGGGCGCTGATTTCTCTGCCCCCTAGCTATAAGAACGCCATCGTGGACTACGGCATGATAGGGACGTCAAAACCCCTGTCGGAAATCCTGAAGATGCTCGAAGTGGCCGAATTAGAAATCAAGCTGAAGAAGATGGTGGTGACCATCGGATCACCTGAGCGCAACTGCTCCAAGTACCTGGAGGATAGGAAGTCTGGCAAGACGGTCGACAAAGAGCAAGGTATATTTGATATACATGTTATAGATGTGTACCTTACATCCGCCCGGAGCAACACGTGGGTATTTGATACTGGTTCTATTGCTCATATATGTAACTCTCATGAGGAGTTACGGAATAGACGGCGGCTGGCGAAGGATGAGGTGACGATGCGCGTCGGCAACGGATCGAGAGTCGACGTGGTGGCTGTCGGCACGCTCCCTCTGCATCTACCATCGGGATTAGTTTTGGTTTTAAATAAGTGTTATTTTGTGCCATCCTTGAGTGTAAACATTATAAGTGGGTCTTGCCTGTTACAAGACGGTTATTCATTTAAATCAGTGTCAAGCAATTGTGCTATTTATATGAATGATATCTTTTATGTTGATGCTCCCGAGAATAACGGTTTATTCTTGTTGAATCTCGATCGTAGTACTCACATCCATAACATAGAAGCCAAACGGATTAAGTGTAGTGACGATCTCGCCATGTATTTGTGGCATTGCCGTCTTGGTCATATTGGTGTAAAGCGCATGAAGCAACTCCACTCCGATGGACTTTTGGACTCGTTGGATTTCGGATCCCTCGATACATGCGAACCATGCCTTATGGGCAAAATGACCAGGACACCGTTCAAAGGTTTCGTTGAACGGGCGTCGGATTTGTTGGGGATCATACATACAGATGTGTGTGGACCGATGAGCGTTTCGACACGCAATGGTTATCGTTACTTCGTCACCTTCACTGATGACTTGAGTAGATACGGTTATATCTATTTGATGAAACACAAGTCTGAAACGTTTGAAAAGTTCAAAGAATTCCAAAGTGAAGTTGAGAATCAGCTTAATAGGAAAATCAAGCACCTCCGATCCGATCGCGGTGGAGAATACTTGAGTTTTGAGTTTGGCACACATCTGAAGAGTTGTGGCATAGTACCCCAACTTACGCCAGCCGGAACACCGCAGCGTAACGGCGTGTCCGAGCGGCGTAATCGTACTCTACTGGATAGTGTCCGATCTATGATGTCTCTTACCGATCTGCCAGTGTCCTTCTGGGGTTATGCGTTAGAAACAGCCGCATTCATTTTAAATAGGGCTCCGTCCAAATCCGTTGAAACGACGCCGTATGAATTATGGTATGGCCAAAAGCCTAAGTTATCGTTTCTGAAGGTTTGGGGTTGTGAGGCGTACGTTAAGAAACTACAGACCGATAAACTCGAACCGAAGTCGGACTAAGTCGTCTTTGTAGGATATCCACGGGAAACCGTTGGGTACACCTTCTACAACCAAGCTGAGGGCAAAACTTTTGTCGCGAAGACCGGTACCTTTTTAGAGAAGGAGTTTCTCGCGAAAGGAGTAAGTGGGAGGAAGGTAGACCTCGATGAAATCGTTGATCCTGAACTCGAGATTCCGAGTGGCGCAACGGAAGCAATTCCGGAAACGTCCTCCGTGGAAGGAGTGGGAGAAACTATCGAGGAAGATGTTCTACCTCGTAGGTCTGGTAGATCTCGGATCGCACCAGAATGGTATGGCAACATGGTTTGCACCGTCATGCTAGTCGAGCAAGACGAACCTACGAACTACAAGGAGGCGATGGCGAGTCTAGAGTCCGAGAAATGGCTTGAAGCCATGAAATCCGAAATAGGATCCATGTATGATAACAAAGTGTGGACTTTGATGGATATTCCCGAAGGGCGCAAGGCCGTCGAGAATAAGTGGATCTTTAAGAAGAAGACTGATGCTAATGGTAATGTGACCGTCTATAAAGCTCGACTTGTCGCAAAGGGTTTCCGACAAGTTCATGGAATTGACTACGATGAAACTTTTTCACCGGTAGCGATGCTTAAGTCTATTCGGGTTTTTTTAGCGGTAGCTGCCTATTATGATTATGAAATCTGGCAGATGGACGTGAAAACGGCCTTCCTAAATGGAAACATTGAGGAAGAGTTGTACATGGTACAGCCGGAAGGTTTTGTCGATCCAGGAAATGCTAACAAGGTGTGCAAGCTTCAGCGATCCATCTATGGATTGAAGCAGGCATCTCGGAGCTGGAATCTTCGTTTTGATGAGGTAATCAAAGGTTTTGGATTTATCCAAAATGTGGAAGAGACCTGTATTTACAAGAAAATGAGTGGGAGCTCTGTTGTGTTCTTAGCACTGTATGTTGACGACATATTGCTGATTGGGAATGATGTGAAACTTCTGAATAGCGTGAAGGAATATTTAAACAGTAAATTTTCCATGAAGGACTTAGGAGAAGTTGCGTATGTTTTAGGCATAAAAATCTATCGCGATAGATCAAGGCGCCTATTAGCACTAAGTCAGAGTACTTATCTTGATAAAATACTGAAGCGTTTCCGTATGGAGAAGGCAAAGAAGGGGTTCTCTGCCGGTTATCAAGAATAAGATATTGCGGAAGGCACAGTGTCCGGTGACGGAACTGGGTAAGGCCGAAATGACCAAACATCCTTATGCTTCAGCCATAGGATCGATCATGTACACAATGTTGAGTACTAGACCGGATGTGGCATTAGCTCTAAGTTTGACAAGCCGGTTCCAGAGTAATCCTGGAATGCCGCATTGGATAGCTGTTAAGAGCATTCTTAAGTATCTCAATAGGACAAAGGAAATGTTCCTTGTGTATGGTGGCTGCGATGAAGAACTTGGCGTAACGGGTTACGTAGATGCAAGTTTCTGCTCAGACCCCGATGACTGTAAGTCACAGACAGGTTACGTGTTCAAGGTGAATGGAGGCGCCGTGTGCTGGAGAAGTGGGAAGCAACCCATAGTCGCACAATCTACAATGGAGTCAGAGTATATCGCTGCTTGCGAAGCCGCGAATGAAGCTGTATGGCTGAGGAAGTTCGTCATTGAACTTGGAGTGTTCCCGAGCGTGCAAGACCCTGTGATCCTCTTCTACGACAATACGGGTGCCATTGCGAACGCCAAGGAGCCAAGGTCTCACTCCACCGCCAAACACATTCTCCGACGCTTCCATGTGATACGTCAGTACGTACAAGGAGGCGATGTAAAGATTTGCAAAGTGCATACGGATCTGAATGTGGCAGGTCCGCTGACGAAGCCTCTCCCGCTTGATAAGCATGAAAAGCACCAGTTAGCTATGGGTGTTAAGCTTTTACCAAGTTGTAATCTAGATTAAGTTGTACTCTAGTGCAAGTGGGAGACTGAAGGAGATATGCCCTAGAGGCAATTAATAAAGTGTATTCTTTATCATATCTCGTTTGTTCATAATAGGTTTTTGTGTCATGCTAGAACCGTATTAAGCGGAAACATTAATGCGGGTGTGATACGTAAACAACCAGGTCCCTAGTAGCCTCTACTAAGACTAGTTTCGTTGCGCGATTGGTGATCGAGGTTTCCCGGTCATGGGGCATGGCGTCGGTCGGCAATGGGAGTCATATCGTTGGAGAACGATGTGATGGACATACCCAGATTTGGAGAACGTAGTCGTTACGCCTTTGACCGTGAGATCAACTCTTATTGTTATTCCTGGAAGATACTTTGATCGCACCAAACGTCGTATCTTATTTAGTATGACAATAACGGTGATACTTTGTGGTATCGGAAAGGAGTAGTTGAGACGAGGGGTCAAGAGCGGGATTTGCCAGTCCGCACAACAGGATAGATACTCTCGGGCCCACTCGGTGATATCATGTCTAATGAGCTTGCAAGCATGTGACTAGGTCACGGAGACATGAGATCATGAACGAGTAGAAGATAGCGTCGTCGGTAACGAGGTCGGGATTAGGTATGGAGATATCTATGGAACGACGCTCGGACGTGCTAAGTATCGCTATGGCAAAAGTATTAAGACTTTGCGTTCAGGTTTGATAGATGAAAGTCATTCGTTATATCACAGGGATTAATTCATGGCGTCCAGGCCTACGAGTTAGTCGTTGATCAGGTCATACCTCTTATTATATCGAACCGCTAGGGTAACACACTTAAGGGGTTTCGACAAGACAACCGAAAAGGAAAGAGATCACCGGGAGCGTCCCGGGAGGGGTCCGATGGAGATCGGGCAGCGCCGAAAGAGTTTTCGGAGCTAGGAAAAATTATATATATTATGTTTGATATTAATTAGTGTAATTAATATGCAAATATGATTTTATATATTTATTTAGGCTGATTTTCCTAAATGGGCCTTCTGGTCAAAAGAAGGCCCAAGAGGGGGAAAAATCCCTAGGGGATTCGGTGGGGGCCATGGTGGCCGGCCTGGATGGGCCAAGGGGCCCACCAGGGGGCCGGCGCACCAAGGCTAGCCGCACCATGCATGTGGGGATAGTCCCACATTGCCTGGCTGGCAAGGTTGGCTCCCCCTGGGAGCCTATATAAGAAAGGGCACCCCTGGCCTTTTAATTCACCAATTAATTCCCGATTTCTCTCTCGATCTCGTGGTTCCCAAGTCGGAGCCGCGTCGAGCTGAGGAGGGGGATCTCTTCCACCATAGCCCGCTGCCGTGCTGCTGGTGTTCCGGTCCAAGTCTTCCGCTGCTCGTCCTGGACTGGAGCTTCGGAGGCCGTCGTCTCCACCGTACGTGTGCGACTCCCTGCGAGGTGCTGCGCTAGCGGTACTCGGAGGCCTGATTCCTCTACACGACCTTGAGGTCGGCTTCGTCGGTCTTCATCGACAACGTTTGTGCGGGAACGTAATCCCCGCTTTCGGTCTACAAGGCTATGTATTCCGATCTCCGTTCGTACTACTATATCTGCATAGAATAGATCTTGGCATGCTTTTAGGATATCGTTGGTAGGAAATTTTTTGTTTTCTGCACACGATCCCATTCAGTCGCCTAGAGGGGGGGGGGTGAGTAGGAATAAAACTAGATGTTTAAATTAACAAGCCGACAACCTAAATAAACTAGGCTCACCTATGTGCACCAACAACTTATGCTAAGCAAGATAAACAACAAGGTGATAGCAATAGAATACTTCAAGCACAAAGGCTATCACAAGGTAAAGTGCATAAGTAAAAGCTCGGGTATAGAAACAACCGAGGCACGCGGAGACGAGGATGTATTCCTGAGTTCCTCCTTGTTAAGGGAGTACGTCTCGTTGGAGAGGTGTGAACCGACACAACGGTTCAACAACCACAAAGGTTTCACCTTCTTCTCCGGTGAACCGCACCACAAAGGCTAGGTTCACCTTCCACTATCGGAATTCCTTCGAGGCGGAATCCGGAGCCTTTCAACAACAATCCGGGGCACAACCCACAATGGGATTGGGGGCTCCCGAACGGCCTCCAACAACAATCCGGGGCACAACCCACAATGGGATTGGGGGCTCCAGAACGGCTTCAAGTGACCACACAAGGGTCCAACCACCACAAAGGCGTCTAGGGTCCAAGGACCCAAGAGTAACAAACTCACAAACTTTCAACTTCCACGAATCCTCGTGGAGAGCACACCGATGCACCAAATGCAAAAGGCAAGAGCACAAGTGCTCAAAATCCTTCACTGTCAAATTCCAACAAAGCAACAAATGCTTATGGGGGAATAAGAGAGGAAGAACAAAGAGGAGATGCACCAAGAACTCCAAGATCAAGAACTTGGGGAAGAAGGCCCCTTAAATAGCTCAACCCAAAATCCAGTCGTTGGGTGCCGATTCGCGCCGTAGCAGTACTACCGCTGGCCGTAGCGGTACTACCGCCCCCCCTAGGGAGTTAGGGCATCAAAACAGGCTGAAAACAGGCTTCCGTAGCGGTACTACCGCCACTAGAGCAAAACAAGCCACTTGTCCCGGGCCGGGAGGGCTTTTTGTCCCGGGCACGCGCCCGGGACAGCGTGTTCGGGACAAATAGCCTCCCCTATTTGTCCCGGGCACGCCACGGCCCGGGACCAATAGGGGGGTCACGTGGCCAAACAAGCCAGCCTTTGGCTGCCACTCATTTGTCACGGTTCGTATTACGAACCGGGACAGTATATATGATTTTTTGTTTTCTTTTTTGTTTCTTTTTTTTGTTTCCTGTTTTCTATTTGTGTTTCTGTTTTTGATATTTATGTCACTGATTCTTTTGTGTTTCTGTTTTTGATATTTATGTTTCATTTCAAACAAGATCGAGTTGCATATTATACGCTACTATATAATATATATCATGAATACACGATTTTTTCCTCGGGATATAGTCATGAATACTACTAGTACACGAGTTCTCCCAAACAAATATTTACAATAAATATTTACAACCGAAAGATCATGTCTAAATATTTACAAACAGAGATCATTACATGACAGAGATGCATTAGACCCTATTTTTTTCCTCGGGATGGTCTTTTTCGTCGGCTGGATTATACTGCATTCTGCGCCTGGCTTTATGACATAGTCAAGCAGAAAGCCCGCAATTTCCTCCGCAATTGGTAGTAGGCGGTCTTTTGCACCAAGCCTGTTTCGGATTGTCTCAAACTAAAAAGGAGATATCAACACCAATATATCAACCATTATGAAAATAATTCAATTTGAAAAGTGAACAAGTTTGAATAAATTGTTAACATACGCTATTCCAGTCTGCACCCTCATTGAAGTGAATTCGGATGAACTCGCAGACATAGAATCCACACAAATTGGTGCCTTGGTGCTGCTTCGCGCACTTTATGATAGGATAAGATAAGAAACCAATAATAAATAATCAAAAATATTGAAAAAATGGTATTGTGAGACTGAAATTAAGAATATGCATACGTGGAACCTAGCTAGTACGGCTTACCTCTCGCCATTTAAAAGTGAGGTTCCGAGCTATACCGACGTCCTTGTGGAAAGAGGTGAACTTGTCCAGAACCCTGAAGTTTACGGTATGGAAAATTAGTAAAGAAGTTTACTAATTACTATATATTATTAGAAAAGACGAGGTCGATTGTGATAATGAACGAAATTACCTCTGAAGCATTTGTTTCGTGCCGTCGAACTTTTCTTCAGGTTTCGATAATGGGTCGAAGACATCAAAGATTGCCTTTTCAACATCAATCTCAAATAATACCCAGTGAAATCTGCCATATGTTTATATTTGTTAATAACTAAATCATCAATTACATATACTTAGCATTGAGTATGTATAAGAAAGTAAACAACTCACTTGAAGTTGAACGGGAAAATTATGGTGTTTTTGTAATGTTGCGCCATCAAATAAGTAAGCAAAAGATACTCCGTATTCTCTGGGTAATGTAACAGATGATGAACTCGATTAGGGTCAATGAATCCAATCTTGTGATTGAGTCCCAAGCTTTCGAGATTGTATAATTTTCAGCCTGCATAATAGAGTACAAAAGTAATATAGTGATAAGGATAATTACAAGCAATGAAAAATAAGTTGAGCTAGAGAATTACTGACATATATACATAATTTAATTATTTACATGCAAAAGGCACTGATGATAGATTTGTCGAGCGCGTCAAAATTGAATAACTGCCATAATTCGCAATACTCAATTTGAATCTCATCATCACCTGGGCCATAAAAATCCGTTGAAATTTTCCCATAGAGCTAGTCTCCTTCTTGACTTTTCGTAGTATGCATGTACCATGCATTTAGTTGGTGCAACCTAGCTGGTAGAGTGCGCACCATAGCAGGGTCGACAAGATCTTCTCCTCTCACATATTTCCGCACCACCTCATGTATGGTGACACTCTCGCCAGATTGTAATGCCTTAAGCTCTGCCAGAGTTATACCCATATCTCTAGCTTGCTGCGAAAGTACATCATCGACCGGGTTCCGGTTATAAGGCGCCAATATGAGTGGAGGGGCCGATTGTCCCGCCTGCATTCCGAGCTGTGGAACATTTCTCTTCTGGGTGGCAGCAGATTTTTGTTCTTCCCGCACTCTCCTAGATGTACGCACCCGAACACGTGTGTAGTCATCGTCCATATTTAGTTCATATTGCGACGGATGCGTAAGAAATTCTATGGCCCACCGTATCGCATCCGAAGAATATACCGGAAAAGGCAAAGGCATCTTTTTTGCCTTCTTTCTCTGGGAAGCCTGGATCTCGTTGACCCATATATCGACATCTTCACGAGAGTTCACAAAGCGAGACTTCCTGGTTTCGCTTTTCTGAGTACTAGTCGACGCAGCGGTGCACTTCCGCTTCTTTTGCGGAGGCGGCGGAGTACACTCACGAGTCGGAGTACGCTCACGCGGCGGAGTACGCTCACGCGACGGCGGAGATGGACTAGCGCCTTGGTTGTCGTTGTGGGGGGTGTCTGGACTAGCGCATTGGTTGTCGTTGTTGTAGTTATGTGGACTGGCATGTGGACTGGGAGGGCGATTTTGCTGCATGTGTGGGAACACGATGTATTCCTTTTTCCATAAGCAGGTACTCTTGAGGGCAAATCTCAACTCAACCTCGTCTTCACCCGTAGGGAAGTCCAGCTTAATTCCCTCATATGTCTTGATAACCTCATCAACCCCGACAACAGCATAGCCATCTGGAATAGGGCGGCAATGGTAAGTTCCATTTGGTCTAGGCGGTAGGGCAAAGCCGTGCGCCACCTTCACGGTTATGTTCAAGCATGGCACATGTAGGTCGCAAAGTTCCCGCTGCACGATATTATCCACGGGGTGACGAGGACCCGACATATCATTGTGGCGATCGAGCTCCGTCGAAGCCACACTGCTTCTCCGCATTGATTTTGGATCAGGAGAAGGATCTTCGGGCGTCTCAGATTCGCAGGGCATCCGTCGAGTCTGCGCTGCATTCAGATCTTCTATCTCCTTCTCATGTTGTAGTAATTTATTTTCCATCCACTGGGCCCGGTCGGCATGCTCTTTCTTCTTTCTCGATCGGCTTCTGTAAGTGCCAACATCTTTGGGAAACCCAATTATCCACGGTACGGAGCCGACGGTTCCTCGTGTTCGTCCACTGTGTTCAGGATTCTTAAGGGCTCGCGATAGCTCGTCCTTCTCTCTGTTAGGGTGGAACCTGCCTTCCGTGACCTCCTTCCATACCTCTCTGAGAGCTTCAATAGGGTCAGGTCCGTGCTCCTTGGTAAAAAGACAGTCACCTGTTTCAGGGTCTAACTTTCCACCATGCCCATAGAACCAAGCCTTAAGCCGGTCTGGCCAGTCAAATGTCTCGATCTCTATACCTTTAGCCAAAAACTCATCCTCCATTTTCGTCCACTTAGGTATGGCCGTCAGGTAGCCACCTGACCCCATGTTATGGTTATATATCTTTTTCTCTGCATTTTTCTTATTTCTCGCTGATATTTTTGTAGCGGCTTCCGATTGCTTGTACGCCTTAAATTCGGGCCACTCATCTTTTATCTTTTCATAGACTCCGATAAATTCTGGAGTCTTACCTTCAGTTATGAACCTGTTTAGCCTTTTCTTCCAGCTGCGGAACAATTCACCCATCTCAATATAAGTCCAGGCCTTGCATCGATTCTCTATAACCGGCTTCTCTACATCCTCCTCTTCCGGTAAAGTGAAATTCTGCATGAGCTCGTCCCAAAGGAGTTGTTTGTCTTCATCCCTTACATAAATAACCCCCTCTTTTGGCACCTTTGGCTTATACCATTCTTGAGCCCTGATGGAGAGTCTGTCCCGAACGATGACTCCGC
Organism: Poa annua; assembly: GCA_026929855.1. Lineage (NCBI taxonomy): Eukaryota > Viridiplantae > Streptophyta > Magnoliopsida > Poales > Poaceae > Poa > Poa annua. The sequence goes on from CM049430.1 coordinate 91,214,031, forward strand.
ACTGAGCTACAAATTTCCTTGCGTGGTTAGCGGGAGCAATCGGTTTGCCTTTTTCATTGATTGCGTCGATGTGGTACTTATGTTTCCCTTGGAGCTTTTTGGTCCCGGTTCGTGGCCCGCCTCGTTTCACGGATGCTTTTTTGCTTGGTCCCGCTTCATGGCCCGCCGACGGCTAAACATAATAAAAAGTGATAGGTAATATATGTATACACACAAATCTATTCAACGGAGACAAAAACCTGAGGGCATATATCTACCTCGGCGACCGACTTTCCAACAGTAGAGTCGGTGAACTGTCGGTGAGCTGAACTGTCGGTGACGTCTATTCCGTCTGAGTGCCCCTCCAGTCCATCACCGGACTCGTTCAGAAATTGCCCGGTGAAATCGTCTAAGTGTTCCTCTTCTTGTTGGTCCAATCCATCACTTTCGCGGATGATGCCGAACATGTCCTCTTCTTGTTCAAGGTTTCTACCGGTGTCCATAGTTTCTGCAAGGGATTTCAATCCATTTACATTTGCAATAGTAATGTGTTAATAATATAGTCGAACAATATATAATATGTTAATTTATATTTCAATCATCCATTTATATTTCACTAGTCCATTTACATTTGCAATAATAATGTAGTCGAAGAATATATAATATGTCACTCCGAACAATTGCAATACTATTTCATCCCATTGCAATAAAATCACATTTGCAGTAACATATTTCAATCGTATCGAGTATCTCAATTTCTATTTACATTTCTCTTTTGAAGTCTCTCGAACTTTACTAGGGCTCCGAGAGGGCGGCGGCGGGTCTGAATATTTGCATTGCAACATGTAAAAACTTTAACAAACACAAATTAAATACACAAGCTTAACATTAATGACACAACAACATTTATTTTCTTTTTTTGAACGTTTTCATGTAAAGTTTGTTTCAATTACACAAACTAAAAAACATGTATTTTATTTTTTTGAACATGACACAACAACATGTATTTTATTTTTAAAATAGAGAAATTAAATACACAAACTTAACATCAATCACACAACATGTATTTTCTTTTTTTGAATTGAACATGATCTCGGCGGAGCTCCGGGATCTTTTTTTGCATACTAATTTGCATGCTACTCATACTAAGTCATTTATTTGCATACACAAGTTTTCGCATACACGTGCTACAAATACTAAGTCATACTAAGTAATTTATTTGCATACACATGCTACAAATACTAATTTGGCATACACAAGTTTTTATTTGCATACACAAGTTTTCAAATACTAATTCGCATACTAATTTCCAATGTGTTGGATGGAAAGATATTTTTTTCTGAAATTTTTGGTAGTTTATTTGCATTTTTTTGAACTGGACATGAGGAGATATGATTTTTTTATTTAGACATTTCCTGTAAGTAATAAATCCCTGACGTCAGCCAGACAACGCTGACGTCAGCGGGCGCTGGCGAGCTCGCGGCAGCCGGCGGCGTACGTAAGCGCGCGGGGCGCAGAGCATGCAGAGCGGGCGCGATTGGAGGCACGCGGGGACGAGGCCGTGCGGCGGCGAGCCGTGGCAACGGCGGCGCGGCGGCACGGTGCTGCTCCATCTCCTCGTTAGGGTTTGGGGCACGCGCAGAGAGAGGGAAGAGGCACGAGCGAGGCTCACCTAGTCGCCGGAGTCGAGGAGGAAGGTGGCGGCGCTCGAGGATGGAGCGAGGCCCGGCCGGAGTCGAGGAAGGAGGCGGCGGCGCTCGAGGGGAAATTTCGGCAGCCTGACAGCGTCGATGTGATTTTGCTCCGGGTTGAGCCACCACCCGTGGCTAAGTGTGGCTTATATAGCCCCCCACCCATTTGTCCCGGGTGGTGGCTCAGCCCGGGACAAATAGGGGTCATATGTCCCGGGTGGTGGCTGCACCCGGGATAGATAGCACCCTGTTTGTCCCGGGCTGAGCCACCACCCGGGATAGATAGCACACCATCTGTCCCGGGCTGAGCCACCACCCGGGATAGATGGGGTTTTTTCCTTTTCCTTTTCTTTTTCTTTTTCTTTTCTTTTTCTGTTTTCTGTTTTAAATAAATTTGGAATTTGAAACAACTTTCAATATGAAAAGTGTTTGAATTTAACTAACTAATACAAAAACATATTCTCTTTTCTATAACCATTATTTTAATTAGTTTAAAACTATTTTGGATGTGAATTTGTATAACTTTTGCAAACTTTGGAATTCTGAGCTGTTCGATCAACACTTTAACTTCCAAACCGGACTAAAGAAGCACACAGATCGTGTGTTTCTTTCAAGCACTTGTAAGCCGTTTGATCAGGTGTGTGTTTCTTTTGATTGCTTCTGAGCTGTTCGATTAACGCTTTCAGTTTCAAACCGGGACTAAAGAAGCACACGGATCGTGTGTTTCTTTGAAACACTTGTTAGCCGTTGGATCAGGGGTGTGATTCTTTTGAGCACTTGAGAGCTGTTGGATCAACACTATCAGTACCACTGGTTGAGCCCGTGACCTTATATATAGCCCCCTCTCGGACGAGGCGAGCACTCGGTGTTTCCTCCTTCTAGTGCCTAGCCGGGTGGTGTGTGGTATACAAATCACTCGGATTCCCTGCATACGCCCCACGGTGCATTTGATATGCAGGCACTCAGGAGCCACCTTGGGGCTGTATGCAGGTGAAATCGTGTGTTTTGTTCTATCAAAAGAATAGTTCAATTCATCTACTGAGGAATATATACAAATTACTCGGATTCCCTGCATACGCCCCACGGTGCATTTGATATGCAGGCACTCATCAAGAGCCACCGTGGGGCTGTATGCAGGTGAAATCGTGTGTTTTGTTCTTTCAAAAGAATAGTTCAATTCATCTACTGAGGAATATATACAAATTACTCGGATTCCCTGCATACGCCCCACGGTGCATTTGATATGCAGACACTCATCAAGAGCCACCGTGGGGCTGTATGCAGGTGAAATCGTGTGTTTTGTTCTATCAACGCCGACGGATCCATTTGATATGCAGGTAAAAATGGAGCATCTTCTTCATATAAAAAGTTTAATATATTAATTATTACATATCGCACCAACATCTCCATCACACAACACCGCCAGTTCTTCTGTGTCGGAACCATGGAGCATCTTCTTCAATCAACTTGATGATTGGGTCAATGTTCACTACGAAAGGCGGAATTTCATCAAAATTATTATCATCATCTGACATGTCTGTCTTGTCCTCCACTCCCACGATGTTTCTTTTTCCTGAAAGAACTATGTGACGCCTCGGCTCCTCCACTCCCAGGATGTTTCTTTTTTTGGGTCTGCTAGACATGTCTTTCACATAGAAAACCTGAGCCACATCATTGGCTAGCACGAATGGTTCGTCTCTGTACGCAAGATTGTTTAGATCCACTGTTGTCATTCCGTACATCTTGTCTACCTCAACCCCGCCTTTCAGATTGACCCATTTGCACCGAAACAAAGGGATCTTAAAAGAAGGTCCATAGTCAAGTTCCCATATCTCCTCTATGCAACCATATGAAGGGAATATGCCCTAGAGGCACTTAATAAACATAGTTTATTGGCAATATCCCAATCGTTCATTATATGTTTTATACCATGCTATAACTGTATTAAGCGAAAACATTAATATAGGTGTGGTAGATAAACAACCAGGTCCCTAGTAGTCTCTACTAAGACTAGTTTTGTTGCGCGGTTGATGATCGAGGTTTTCCGATCATAGTGCATGGCGCCGGTCGGCAATGAAAGTCATATCGTTAGGTGTAACGATGTGATGGACATACCCAGTGAATTTATAGGACATAGTCATTACGCCTTAAGACCGTGAGATCAACTCTTATTGTTATCCCTGGAAGATACTTTGATCGCACAAAACGTCATATCTTATATAGTGTGACAATAACGGTGATACTTTTGGGTATCGGAAGGGGGTAGTTGAGACGAGGGGTCAACAGCGGGATTTGTCAGTCCGCATAGCCGGATAGATACTCTAGGGCACACTCGGTGAGATTATGTCAAATGAGTTTGCAAACATGTGACTAGGTCACCAGCTGACATAATATCATAGACGAGTAGAAGATAGCGATGTTGGTAACGAGATCATGCTAGGTATGAAGATATCTGAGAATGATGCTCGGACGCGCTAAGTATCGCCATGACAAAGGGTTTAAGACTAGACGTCCAGGTTTGATAGATGAAAGTCATTCGTTATATCACAGGGATTAATTCATGGGGTCCAGGCCTACGAGTTAGTCGTCGATCATAGAGGAGTCTTGATCGTACCTGTTATTATATTGAACCGCTAGGGTAACACACTTAAGGGGTTTCGACAAGACAACCGGAAAGGAAAGAGATCACCGGGAATGTCCCAGGAGGGGTCTGATGGAGATCGGGTAGCGCCGAAAGAGTTTTCGGAGCCAGGAAAAATTATATATATTATGTTTGATATTAATTAGTGTAATTAATATGCAAATATGATTTTATGTATTTATTTTCGAATTTATTTAGGCTGATTTCCCTAAATGGGCCTTCTGGTCGAAAGAAGGCCCATGGGGGGGAAAACCCTCAAGGGAATTTTGTGGGGGAGGCTTGGCCGGCCTAGGTGGGCCAAATGGGGCCCACCTAGGGCCGGCGCACCTGTCTTGGCCGCACCAGGCAATGGGGGATAGTCCCACATTGCCTGGCTGGCAAGGTTGGCTCCCCCTGGGAGCCTATATAAGAAGGGGCACCCCTGGCCTTTTAATTCACCAATTAATTCCCAATTTCTCTCTCGATCTCGTGGTTACCTTGTCGGAGCCGCGCCGAGTAGAGGAGGGGGATCTCTTCCACCATAGCCCGCTGCCGCGCTGCTGGTGTTCCGGTCCAAGTCTTCCACTGCTCGTCCTGGACTGGAGCTTCGGAGGCTGTCGTCTCCACCGTATGTGTGTGACGCCCTGCGAGGTACTGCGCTAGCGTTACTCGGAGGCCTACTTCCTCCACCCGACCTCGGGGTCATCTTCTTCATCTTCGTCGCCCTGAGTTCTTCGCGACCTAGAGGTCGGCTACGTCGTCTTCATCGTCAACGCTTGTGCGGGAGCGTAATCCCCGCTATTTGGTCTACGAGGGTATGTATTCCGATCTCCGCCGTACTACTATATCTGCATAGTGTAGATCTTGGCTAGTTTAAGGATATCGTTGCTAGGAAAATTTCTGTTTTCTGCACCCGATCCCCTACACCATAATATGTGTTCTTCTGCCCATTGTTGTTTGTTGCATCAATGCGAACACCACTATTTTGGTCCGTGCTCTTTTTATCTTGGACACTCGTGTAAAATTTATTCCCATTTATCTTGTACCCTTGGAAAGTACATATAGTTGTAGATGGTGCCCTGGCCAGCAAGTGTAACTGTTCATCAACCTTGTCTTTATTTTCAAGATGTGCTCGCAACCAACCGCCGAACGTCGCCATGTGTGTACGTACAATCCAGTTGTCAGACTTCCCCGCGTGTAGAGAGCGTACAAGATTCTTGTGTTCATCGATATACGGGGCCACCAAGGTAGCACTTTGTAGAACTGTATAGTGTGCTTCAGTGAAAGAATGTCCATCCATACAAATTTTTGTTTTCTTTCCTAGTGTGCCTTTTCCACTAAGTCTACCCTCATGTCGTGATTGTGGAACACCTAACGGCTTAAGGTCATGAATAAAGTCAACACAGAACTCAATGACCTCCTCGTTACCGTAGCCGTTGGAGATGCTTCCTTCTGGCCTAGCATGGTTATGCACATATTTCTTTAAGACTGCCATGAATCTCTCAAATGGGAACATATTGTGTAGAAATACAGGACCGAGAACTTGAATCTCTTCGACTAGGTGAACCAGGAGATGCGTCATAACATCGAAGAAGGATGGAGGGAACACCAACTCAAAACTGACAAGACAATGGACCACATCATTTTGCAACCCTGGTAGAATCGCCGGATCGATTACCTTTTGAGATATTGCATTGAGGAATGCACAAAGCTTCACAATGGGTACTCGAACATTTTCCGGCAGTAGCCCCCTCAGTGTAATCGGAAGCAATTGTGTCATAATCACGTGGCAATCATGAGACTTTAGGTTCTGAAATTTTTGGAGTCTCACATTTACTATCCTCTTTATATTCGACGAGAACCCAGCCATGACCTTGATACTGCTCAGGCATTCAAAGAATATTACTTTCTCTTGTTTGGTAAGAGCGTAGCTGGCAGTACCTTCGTAGTGTTCGGGACTTAGGCCGTCTCGTTCTTTCACACGTTTCTGGTCCTCCCGTGCTTCCTATGTATCTTTTTTCTTCCCGTACACGCCCAAGTAGACTAGCAGGTTCACGCAAACATTCTTCGTCACGTGCATCACGTCGATAGCAGATCTAACCTCTAGGACCTTCCAATATGGTAGCTCCCAAAATATAGATTTTTTCTTCCACATGGGTGCGTGCCCGTTAGCGTCTTTCGGAACCTGTTGTCCTCCAGGACCCTTTCCAAAGATTACTTTTAGATCCTTTACCATATCAAATATTTCTTCACTAGTACGGTTGACAGGCCTCCTACTGTGATCAACCTCACCTTTAAAATGCTTGCCTTTCTTCCTTGCGGTATGCCTGATCGAAAGAAATCGACGATGCCCCAGATACACACACTTCTTACATTTATCCAAATATAAACATTCAGTCTCACCCAAACAGTGTGTGCATGCATTGTACCCCTTGGTCGACTGCCCTGAGAGGTTAGCAAGAGCAGGCCAATCGTTAATTGTTACAAAAAGCAAAGCTCGTAGGTCAAATTCCTCATGTTTGTGCTCATCCCACACCCGTACACCTTCTTCCCGCCACAACTGTAAAAGTTCTTCAAATAATGGCCTGAGGTACACATCAAGGTCGTCGTCGGGTTGCTTCGGGCCTTGGATTAGCAATGGCATCATAATGAACTTTCGCTTCATGCACAACCAAGGAGGAATGTTCTAAATACATAGAGTCACAGGCCATGTGCTATGACTGCTGCTCTGCTCCCCAAATGGATTGAAGCCGTCTGTACTTAGACCAAACCTTAAGTTCCTTGCGTCATCTTCAAATTCCGGGAACTCTCTCTCAATTTTTCTCCACTGCGACCCATCAGCGGGGTGTCTACACATCGCGTCTTTCTTATGGTCCTCTTTGTGCCATCGCAACAACTTGGCATGCTCTTTATTCGCGAACAGGCGTTTCAACCGTGGTATTATAGGAGCATACCACATCACCTTGGCAGGAACCCTCTTCCGGGGACGCTCACCCTCAACTTCACCAGGGTCATCTCGTCTGATCTTATACCGCAATGCAGTGCATACTGGACATGCATCCAAATTCTCGTACTCACCGCGGTAGAGGATGCAGTCATTAGGGCAGGCATGTATCTTATGCACGTCTAATCCTAGAGGGCACACAACCTTCTTTGCTTCGTACGTGCTGCCGGGCAACTCGTTGACCTTTGGAAGCATCTTCCTAATTATCTGCAGCAACTTTCCAAATCCCTTGTCAGCCACACCACACTCTGCCTTCCACTGCAGTAATTCCAGTGTGGTACCCAGCTTTTTCTGACCATCTTCGCAACTTGGATACAACAATTCCTTGTGATCCTATAACATCTGGTCGAACTTCAACCTCTCCTTTTCAGTTCCGCACTCTCTCTTTGCATCAGCAATGGCCCTACCAAGATCGTCAGCGGGCTCATCTGGTGCCTCTTCAGCTTCAGCTTCCCCCGTTGCAGAATCTCCGTACTCTGGGAACATAGGATAGTTGTCATCATCTTCCTCTTCTTCATTGTCTTCCATCATAACCCTTTTTTCTCCGTGCTTCGTCCAACAATTATAGCTGGGCATGAAACCATGCCGAATAAGATGACTTTGAAGGGTTCTCGCGTTTGGGTGATCTGTCTTATTCTGACAGTTGATACATGGACAACACATGAAACCATTGGTACTGTGGGCCTGGGCTTTCTCTAGAAATTTCCTCAAACCTGTCATGTACTCGGCAGTGCGTCGGTCACCGTACATCCATTGTCGGTCCATCTGCATTATATAATGAACTACATCAATAACCATTACAGAACATCGACAAATAAACACTGAACATGCACGTACGGTATCAATTAATTACAAATGAAATGAGAGAAAAATTAACCTTGATCGAAAAGAAGAATAAACTTTAAGTGTAAATCAAATCATTTTGTGAACTCTCTCGGACATTTCATCGAACACTTTGCATGCATAAGTAAAAAAATATAACTAGCACACACCCCCTCCTACCATTTCATAAAAAAATGCCTCTTTGTTTTGGAAGAGGGGAGGGGGCTGCTGAGTATATATAGGCATGGGCCATTTGTCCCGGTTTCAATCACAAACCGGGACAAATGGGCTGGTGCCTTGAGGCACGCCCCATTTGTCCCGGTTCGTAATTGAAACCGGGACAAATGGCCTGCTGCACATTCGCCCGGCCTCTGCAGGCCCCCATCTGTCCCGGTTTGTAATACGACCGGGACAGATGGGCTATTTGCTTTTGGTCCTTTGGCCTATTCTCTACTAGTGCGCCCCGGGCAGCGGTACTACCGCCCCGGAGGAACTACCGCTCCCGGTACCGTCGAAAACGGTTCTCTGTTAGCTCCGGCGGTACCTCGGTCGGTACCGCGGCGGTACTACCGCCACAGCAAAAAACAGCATAAACTGATAAACGAAAACGTCAATATCTTTTCCATCTGGACTCCGTTTTCGATGATTTTTGGCTCGTTGAAATCGTTACAACGGCTCTACTTGAATGTGCATAGAAACATCACAGTCCATCATGTGAGGATAAAACCAAATGGGGAAAGGTTTAACTTTCCTAAATAATGCAAACCAGTAAAAACTCCTTCATAAAAAACGCAACAAGATATTCATACGAAATCTGTTTTTGATGAACTAGAGCTTAGTATGGAGATAAACCAAGATCTAAATCCTCAAATGGATAAAAGGCAACAAGTTTTCCAAAGTAAAAGCATTTTCGAAGGACTTGGTCTTGTCATGAAGATCACGACAAGCACCAAAACTCAACACGGAGAAAAACCAAATAAGAACCAAGAAAGATGATATGCCAAGCATGCAAAGGTTTGAGCTCTCCACAAAGATGTGATCAAGTTACTCACTCGAGAGCCCCTCTTGATAGTACGCCTATCTATCCTATAGCCCTATCAAGATCATACCTTTGCCATGAGCATTCCACTTGAGCTAGATGATGGCGATCTTGACTCTCTCAGGTTGAAACACGCTTCTTGTTTGTGCTTGCTAGCACATGCTTGATGAATACTTCTCCAAATGCTCCCCCATACTCCATTATGGGAGGGCCTCGCTAAGCTTCATCTTCATGTCTCCTTTGCAAGCTTCAATCAAAAGATATCTTCCGAGATGCATCATATTGAGCTTGCACTTCATCTTCTTCTCTTGATATGTATGATGGCTTGGGGTTAAACATGATTGTTCACTCAAACTTCTATTCCAAGCCATACTTGCAATGAGCTCAACTCTACACATGACCATTCTTCATATAAACCCTTTGAATAGAGCATTGGTCATTAAGTCTCTTGAAGAGTTCAACACATGAACTCCTATAATTTCCCATGGACAAGATCTATAAGAATATCTCAATGTAAACATTAGTCCATAAGGATTGTCATTAATTACCCAAACCACGCATGGGGGCAACCATGCACTTTCAAAAGCACCTCGCAAGGCCTTCCGCCTGGTGCCTTATCTTTTAATTATAATACCCCAAAATAAGACAGCAGCTTATTAAAGTAGAACATTCTATCATACTAAGCATATGAGATAAAGGACAAAGGAACGACTCGCACAACCAATTCTAAGCATGCACTACGACTCGCAGGCCAACAGATAAACATGCAAGGGGTTATAGGTTGTGGGGTTATAGTTGTATAGGCTGCAGGATAAACATGTGATGGGATCGCAGTTCAAGAATCGATAACTAGGATAGCATAGATCAAAAGGCAAGGATGAAAACCAAACAGTCGTGTAACCGTTTAGCAAAAGCTTGCCTGGCAGCTCGTGGTCTGGCACAAAAGCTGAAACCTCAGTATTGTAGGTACTCGCAGCAGACACGTCGTCGTCTACCCAGAGAAAGCCAAACACAGACAATAGGAAACAATAGTCAGTACAAAGAAATGTGAAAACAAATGATGGAGCATTATGGTATGAGATGATTAGGTCAAATTTAAAGCGGGGATGAAATCCCGGCAAAAGATTAGGTTGCAAGTTATTTGTGTAACCAACAAATTAAATGTTGCTTAACATATATAGCAGGTATGGTGATCTAATTAATTTAAATGGAATAGACATTAATTAATTATTTGCCCAACACATTACATATTTAGTATTTAATTGCAAATTATTTATCTTCAACTCAAATTAAATATTTATTAGCATGGCAAGACATGGTATAAAAGATATGAGTAAATTAAATGGAATTAGGGCATTATATATTTATTACCCCACAATTTCATATCTAATTATTTAATTGCATTTGTTAAATTAAACTAAGCATTTAAAATAAATGATGCAAAATGACATAATAATGTTATATTAATGTTTATTGCATTTTCTGATATAAAAACATATAAAGATTATTTTATTTGGAGTTAGGAATTAAAAGTTATTGCATTTTTAATGTTAGGGGGTTTCTGGAAATAACCAGGGACTTATCCATGATGGGAAAACAACTGGAAGGACTTCTGTGCAAAAACAGGGATCCAGGGGGCTCTGTGTTAAAGCGCAGCGCTCCTGGGATTTTTCCTCACCGAACCAGAGTTCACCCAGGAGACTGCCCGGCGGGCCTAGGTGCCACGCGGGTGGGATGCGCACCTGAGCGGCACCCAAGATCGCTTACCGGTGGGGCCCTCTTGTCAGCGAGCGCACCCAAAAGGTGGCTTTTTCCATAGCCGAGGTGGGATTCGAACTCGGGTGCGCGTGGGTGCTAGCGCACGTGCTGCTAGCCAGTAGTTTAGTGTAGTGTTGTTGTTAGGGTTAGGTTAGTATAGTTTTTAACAGATTAGCGTTAGGTGTAAGACTGACGAAACTGACGACCGGAGCAACAGAGGCGCGGCGGAGGGGAAAACGACGCCGGCGACCTCCTGTGAGCTGCGCTGCGTGCGTGTGGGTGTCTCGTGGGTGCGGGTTCGCGCGGCGTATTCATTTTAGTGCTAGGAATAGAGAGTGAAGGCCGGAGCCTTCGTGCTCGTTCATGGTATCGTGCGGGCACGCCATTGCCGTGGGGGAGAGCTCCGGCGCCGGCGAATTGGCGCTCGAGGGGCAAGAAACAGAGGGGGGAAGGACCGGAGGGGAAGCAGCTCACCGCGGGGGAGCTCTTGGCGAGAGGAAGGAGGTTGCGGCGTCCGGAGTCGAGCAACCGGTGCTCGGGGGAGCGGCGGAGTCGGGGACGGATGGCTCGACGGAGGCCTCCCTGGGTCGCTGCGCCCGACGCCGAGGATGAAGAAGATGCTGACGCAGTCACTGGCGCGAGTAGGGAGGAGAAGATGGCCGGGGTCACGCCGGTGACAAACGGGGGCCTTCGGGTCCCATGGCGACGGCGTGAGCGAGTATGGGAGCAGCGGCGGCGGGGGCGGAAGAAAACTAGGGTTAGGTTTTCCCGGGGTGCGGCTTGATTTATCAGAGGGGAGAGGAGAGGAGAGAGGCGGTGGGGGATGGTAGGGGCGAGAGGGCAGAGGGAGAGAGCACCATGGCCAGCGTGTAAAGGTCGCTCGTGCTCTCTGTCCGTACGAAGAAGGAGATGGGGAGTGGGCCGGCCCAGGAGAGGATGGTCAGGAGGTGGGCTAGCCTCGGCCCATTTTGGACAGGGAGCCCATCTCCTTTGTTTTTTTTTTCTTCGGGGTTTTTCTTTTATTTCTTTTCTGGTTTTTGTATTTTATAACAAAATAGACGTAGAAAAGAGATAAAAACTTGTTGACAATTTTATTAGTTTCAAAAATAGTCATATTAATTACTGGTTTGATTATTTATAAAATAATTTGAAACTTCATTTGAATTAATTTGAAAAGGCATTTGAATTTACAATTTGAAACTTAAATTTGGAAATTGAATTGAAGCAACATATTTAATTAAATGCAACCTCATATGTAAAAGATGACATGATTAACTAATTCCTTGCACACGCAAGCACATGTTTATGGAAAGTTACAAATGGGTTGTTACAGCTGTGAAGACATGTATTGATCAAATATGTCAAAGACTTCATCTTCGCCTTGCTGATGTACACCATCATCACCAACACCATCTGTTACTCCTACTTGAGATCCATCCTGGTACTCAACCAACAGCTCACGCAGCAGCTACTTAACTCGTGCAACCTCAATACTTGCTACCTCAGTTCCATAGAGGGAACCATACAGAGCTTGAAACATATGGAGCTTGTATCTTGGATCAAGAACAGTTGCAACAACCATCAAACCATGGACATATGTCCAATATTTGTCAAACTTTTCCTTCATCTCCTCGGACATTTGTTGCATGAGCTGAAACTTCTCTCTCATCTCCTCTGTCATTTCTTGCAGCTGTTGGTCATTTGGTGTTGACCATTTTCGAATTGACAAATGAGTACCACAAACCTTAGGGAAGAATAGATTGGTTGTAACATACTTGGTTCCAGACCATAAAGAAGTGATATCATAAAATAATTTCATCCTAACATTCATCTCCTTGGCAAATCCCAATCAGTAGTTGTTGGACAACAATTAAATTGCTTTTCACGCAGACTAAGACGATCAAAAACATCCCTATACATCGCTGCAGTGTTAAGCATTAAGTATGTAGAGTTCCATCTAGTTTTACAATCAAGAGCTAACCTCTTTTTGTACTCGATGTTCATCAAACTACAATTTTTCTCAAACTTCTCATGTCTTTTTGGAGTTGCTGACCAAAATCCTACACTATCACGCACCCTCTCAATGCCACCCCCCAAAACAGCAAGCCCATTTTTAACAATAATATTCAGTATATGCGCACAACACCTCATATGCAACATTTTACCACCCAACATGAGGGAAGAAGTGTCTAACTTATCTTTGAATTCATCCACTGCCTTATCATTGGTAGTGCAATTATCAAGAGTGATGGTGGATATCTTCCTCTCTAGATGGAATTCACAAAGCACCTCATGGAGAACGTCACAAAGCACTGCAGCCGTGTGTGGTGCTGGCACATGAACAAACCTACAGACAGTTAAGTATTGCATTAGTATAAGCATGAAAAATAAGCCATTTTGATGTAATAAGACAGTTAGAAGAAATGTAATATGATGTACCTTAAAAGAAATGACTTCAGATTCCAAGAACCATCAATATAATGGACAGTTACTGCCATGTAGCCTCTCCTTTGATGCCCAGCTGTCCACAAATCCGAAGTCACAACAACTCTGTTCTTGAAGTTTGCAAAGTATTTGATCATCTTCTCTCTCTGTACTAGATACATTTCCTCAATATCCTTCCTAATGGTCTGCCTACTCACAACCTTGAACATAGGTTGCAATATATTGCAAAACTTTCTAAAACCAGGATGATTTACCATAGAAAGTGTATATTCATGACAACACAACATTAAAGCAAGTTCTCTCCTGCATAGTTCTTGATCAAATACAAAGTTCTCCACACTCACTTTACCATCTTCCCCCTTGGTCAACTTTAGCTTGGACTGCTTCCAAGCTGTTGTGGCTAGCCTAGACGGACATGTACTCAAATGTGAACATAGATGTGAGGTTCCATCTTTCGTTTCTCCCACAAGCCTATTATGACACCACTGACATTCAGCCTTCCACTTGCCATCAACCAAAACCGTCTCGGACTCATCCCACACTGCAGACTTCAACTTTCTCTTCACACCAGCCACCTTGTGTGCAATTTGTTGTGTTGTCTCTCTTGTATCTTCTGATGCGGCTAGAGTACACGATGCAGTAGGAGTTGGAGTACCAGATGCAGTAGGAGTTGGAGTTGCACTTGATCCTGGCGTAGCTCCATTAGCATCGGAATGTGTTGAACTTGACGCCATTGGAAACCTGCAGCAAATTAACACAAAAATCAGGAAATATATGTTACTGGACCAAATAGAAGGCATCACACAATATAAAAGCATCACAATATGATGACAGCCGCACCAAATATAAAGCATCACAATAATCAAAATATATTGATAACTGGACCAAATATAAAAGCATCACAATGTTAAAGCACCAAATATACAATCATCACAATATAAAAGCATCACAATTTAGCAATTTATTACAAGAACGACAGTTCTAATCCTGAAGACACAATCCCACAACATCAATCTATAAATATTAGACTTCCAATCTTCATTCTTTACTCTTGCACGCAGCAAGTCAGACCGCTCCTCATCCTGCTGGCTGCTGCTCATCCTGAAGCCAATAAAGAAGTAAAACATTAGTAACTTAGTAAGTTAGAAGTGAATCTCTCAAGCCAATAAATGTGAATGGCACATTAGTAACTTAGCAATTTACCATTGGCTGGCCTAGAAGCACATCTTGCCAAATGAGCATGTAGATGTGAGGTTCCATACTTCGGATCTCCACAAAACATCCCGTGACACCATATGCATTCAACTTTCCAAGAGTCGTTAGCAAAAATCCTTTTGAACTCATCCCAAACAAAAAACGTGGGCTTTCTCTTCAGACGAGGCGGAGATTGGACCTTATCCTCCTCAAGAGATTGGTCTAAACTTGATGACATTGCAATCCTATTATCCTAAACAGCAACCATTGGTCCATTACATATAACATGGACAAATAACTACATCAAGCAATCAAAACTAGCATGAAGCAAATGATTTAACAGTGCACAAATGGATCAACCATTACTAATCAAATCCATCAGTACATCACAGAGGACAACACACAACATCAACCAACAGCCTAACAGGCCAACATAATATAGATAAGTATCTGCCTTGAGGAGCAGCATGCAGGAGGAGTGGCGGTGGTCGGAGGAGCGACGGTGGTCGAAGGAGGGGCGGTGGTCGGCATGTAGGAGCTAGGAGGAGCGCTGGAGCGGCGGTGGTTGGAGTGTTACGTGTAGGAGGAGCGGCGGCCCGCTGGTCGCCGTCGCTCGAGTCGTGGATGAAGGAGGAGCAGCGCTGGGCAGCGACTGGGGGCGGGTGGCGAAGGGACGGACAACGGCTGGGGTCGGGCGGCGGCTGGGGGAGACGGAGGAGGGAAAGGCAGGCGGCTGGGCAGGCGGCTTGGGGCGGGCGGCGGCTGGGGGAGATGGAGAGGAGAGCTCCCCCGATGCAGATGCGGTCAGGCGACGTCCGGGGAGATGGAGTGAGGGGAAAAGAGTGCGGGCATGCGGGTCTAGTTTTTTTTTGGGTTTTTTTGCTAAATAGGTGTTTGTTGTCTGACTGACATGTGAGGTCCCGAGTACGAGGCTCTATGGAGGGAATTTGCCCCCGTCCCCGCCCTGCTATATCCATGGGGGGATTTGCCCCCCACCCCCGTTTCGGAGAAAATCGCCAACTTGAGTGGCGTTGAGGCCATGATCGTTTTCCTTTCTGCTACTGTATAAATTAGAGGAAGAAAAGAGAACCCTGCAGGAACTGACTGCAACACAAAACCTATATCCTGTGACAAATATCGCACAGGAAATTTCTGGAAACAATTAAGCGGTCAAAGGTTCCTCGACCGAAGAGCAGAGCACACGCAGAATTAACCAGCGAAACAAGTTCCTAGTTGCAGGGCTGGGTTGAGCCCTGCACGCGACATGAGAGCATTCAAATTTGCAGAGTCCTGGAGATTTCAGAGCACAATCTCAGCGCGAACGCAAGAATTCGGCAACAGAGTGTCGAATGAGAGACGACGAACAGGTACACCTCACATTGCGATTTAGCATCTGATCTGAGTTAGCAAAAAGCACAACACGAAATTTCTAGAAATCACTCCACAACATGACTTACATCTCCCAGTATCTTCCACAGAGCGATCGACCCTATCACATTAATTTACAGATTTGATTTACCAGTTCACGGGTCAAATCAAGGAATCAGCTTTCGAAGTAACTTATCATAATCTCTGCACTGCAGCTGCAGGAACGATCTTGACCCTGCACTGCAGGAACGATCGATTGATCATTTTGCTCCGGCGGTGGCTGGCGCCCCGAGGGCCTTGCCGCGGAGCTTGACCTGTAGCGCGCGCTCCATCTTGGCGAGCACGGCCTGGACGGGGACGGCCTTGCCGCTCTCGTACTCCTGCACCACCTGCGCGCGCTCGTTGATGCGCTTGGCCAGCTCCGCCTGGCTCCACCCTCTGGCCACGCGCGCCTTCTGGATCACCGCGCGCACCTCGCCGGCCACGCGGTCAAGCGCCGCCGGCTCCGTCGTCTCGTCCAGCTTCCGCGCGGGCGTCGCCACGGCCGCAGCCGCCGAGGCGTGGTTCCTGTTCGTCCCGGCGGCCGCCTTCCGCACCGTCTCCACGGGCGCGCCAGTCCGCAGCGCCTGGTTCACCGCCTTGGCGGACTTGAGGTCGGCCGCCTTGGGCTTGGCCCGCCGCACCACCACCGGCTCCCAGTCCTGCGTGATGTTGCTGCTCATCCTTCCCGTCGGCATCGTATCCTTCCTCTGTGTCTTCCCTTTCTCTTTCCCCTTCTCTGTGTTTCTTTCTTCTTGTGTTAATGGTGAAACGGAGGGGACTCAGGGGAGGCATATATAGAAGGGGGGAAGTTGCCAATGGCGGCTCGGGAAGCTTCCTGATCGTGTCTCGTGAGCTCTGGAATGTTCTCGGAGACGAATCAGTTGTATTTTTGGGCCGCTGATTGCAGATGGTTTTGGGTAACGGATGACTGTGGATGGCCCGCAGAAACTTGGCTGCCACGGAAAGCCCAATAGTGGATGCTAGCTTGGTCGTCACGCAGGACTCAATCGTGACAATCACGGACGTGGATTCCAAGGTGGTCGATATCATCGCTTTTGGCCTAATTTATAATGGAAATCAGGTCAAAAACCAAACAAAGGGTAAAAATAACGCACAAGCGAGCGACTCATCATCTACACGAATAACCCACCAAACGCTACAAACGCACACCACTTGGCCCGGGGCCACCGCCCGACGTAGCAACCAGATCGACTTTCGAGTTATCCGAAAGCGATTCAATCATTGTCGACAAACCCTTACCCACACATCGCAATAAAAACCAACTCGTTCTGGGGCCACTGCCTCGACGTAGCAAGTTGATCGACTTTTGAATTGACCGAAGGCGATCCAGTTAGGTCGACAAAATCTCCACCCACGCGCAGTCTTCATCCAAGTCGCCACCCAAACACACGCCAAACAACGACTCTTCCTTTTAGAGCCAACATGGCGTGGGAGAACACTCCAGACATGGTCGAGACACTCCGTTCACCAATGACCGTCAGGGATACCTGGATGTATATGACGGCCCCTGTGCATTCCACGAATATCGTCGTTGAACCATAAATATGATATGCATTCCCTTTGTTTCTGCGATACTACCTTGTCCGAGATATGATCGTAGACACACCAATGTCTTTGTTATATCTCGTTACCGACAAAGGTTATTAACTCGTCTGTGATATTACATCTCCATGGCCTAGTCACAAGTTGCGCAGCTATATAGATGTAATCTCACCGAGTGGGCTCAGAGTATCTTTCCATTACAAGAATGAACAAATCCCGCTCTTGATCCTTACGTCTCGATGCTCTTTCGGAATACTCAAGATGGACACCGTTATTGTCATGCTATATAAGACACAACGTTTGATGCTCTCAAAGCACCCCCACGAAGCATCAATAAGTACGTTTTCACGGTCTAAGGAATAAACTATCATATTCTTATCTATTGCAAATGACAAACATCGTAACACGATTTTATTGCAATACTTTGCGTATGTTCATAATCTTATTCAACTAACAAGATGACCTCGTTGTCAACCGACGTCATTGTCCTTGATCGGGAATCTCGATCAACTGTTGCCCAATGGACTAGCTCATATAGAGGCTTACTAGGGACCTGATTGTCTATGTATCACACGTGTATTAATAATTCCGATTAATACAGTTATAGCATAATACACAAACCTATTATAAACTTACGAGATAATGCAATAAATACTACTTATTTATTTGCCTCTAGGGCATATCTCTTTCAGTCTCCCACTTGCACTAGAGTACAAATAAACTAGCTGCATTTTACTTTATCAAAATCCCTTATCAAATAAGAATCATTTGATAATGCTTGATTGTGGAAGAGTGTTACTCTGACAATCTACACAATACATGATTGTGCATACTTTTGATTCATTGATATCAACTTGCTTGATATCACCATGTTATCCAATAACATTAATGCAAATACCGTAACTAAGTGAGACTTCTGTTTCCCAGCGCTTACTCTGATTATTCCAACCAGATAACTGCCTAGAAAAACACACTCAGTCACAATGAGCCCCTTGTAACAATTACAAACTCGCGATATCTACATACTTTCACACCAATGTAGAAAACTTGACATTCCAATGTCAATCCATTAACTAACGCACTTCTACTTCCAGTAAATTCTAAATTTACTTTTATAACTATTCTCCTTCTAAGAACATCGGTTATATTTCATCTAGCGGATAATATGATTTCTATATGATGTCTAATATTACATAATAGACCAACATGTCATACAACCATTACTACCGTGAATCATTACTCTTAATGATCAATTGGATTTCCAAGGACCATCCTTTTGATTCTATTCTGACTCCTCAGATATAATCCAAAACAACTCGATTAACTATTTAAAATTCCCGTTCTATTCCAAATAGACACTAACTTTTAAATAGTTTTACAACTTCATCCTTCTAATCTATTCTACTGGTACAATTTCACAATGTGTCATTTACACAAGATGAACTCGACTCCCACTCAAAATATGTCTCCACATATTCGAGAACACGAGCTCCTACTCAAAAACATGTCATCCACATATTTGAGTTCCTAAGCTCCCACTCAAAAATATGTTCTTTACATATTCCACCTGAGTAAACTAACTTTGACTCCCACTTAAAATCGAAATTTTGGTCAAACCAAAATCATTGATCTATTATCAATTCAAATTCAATACAAACTATAGTATTACATTAATACAAATTCCTCAGACTTCAAGCATGTCTACATAAATGTAGTCAACAAATTTAATCTTGTCCAAGACACATTTCTTGACAAGACATGCTTCCACGTCTTTCTTATAATTACATTTCTCATATAACACTTTATATGATGATTAAACAATCTTATTCCTCTAATAAAAATTGTAGCAACAATTACTATTTTAATCCTTTCAAATGTAACTTGGATTTTTCAGGCTGACATAGACTTTGTTCCTATTCTGATATTTTCTCAACTTTCTTTGTATTCATAAAGTGCACCTTGATCTGTCAACAAGATCTGAAACACTTAATATTGTGCTGTGACCTGACAGCAATATTAAATATAACAACACTTTATTTAGAAGCTTCTTTCATGAAAATATTATGATCTTTATGAAGAGGATTGCAAGCAGAAAACAATTTTCTAGTCTCCCTCACTCTTAATCACCAAATTTTCATCTGTATAAATATACTCTTTGGAACACCTTCCAATATTCTACTTTTATAAATATAGGTCTGACACCTTATTTCAAGCTCCTAATTCCAATCCATAAGCCATTATTCGAAAAATCACATTTTCCTCGGAATTACATAGACAACAAACCAAGTTTTGTTTCTATTTGGTTTTGGAATACACTCACATCCAATGCGAGCAATCTACAAAGAACTATTCATGTATATTCTGAATTATCATAAAATCATATACATGTCGGCACTACTGTCGATCCCACGAATTCTCGTTGAGAAAAATATCTATTTTCTAAAGTGGACATCGAATATAATGTTTCGAACATATTAGGAGATTCGAAGACATATTCTAACAAACCACACTTTATTTGAAATAGAGTATGATTATAATACCCCATATATCATCATATATGACATTATAATATTGTGAAACACATTTCCACAAGTCTTTTGTGTTGAAACCATAATTCAAAAATATTGTCCTTTGATCAAATCTTGTGAATACAATATTCACTAATCTTTCTTCTGAAAAACCCCATTGGATCTCTTATCAAACTAATTTCAGACTTATGATTTATCAGGAAAATACTCCTATTCACCAGTAATCATAGAAGAATTTAGATCAAGCAAAAACACCATTAATTAATCATTAAAAAATGACTCTCAATTAATTTCCTCTTGTATTGCTACTTCAATACTTCATTTCAAACTTAATCAATTCGGCACTCGAAATACTTAAATGGGACCAAAATTATCCATTACTTCTTTCATTGCCTTTATGACTAAATTCGATGGTGTTTGTTCTTTGGACACATAAATTATCATTCCCGCTATTATAAATGTATATCATACGCATAATGTAATTGAGATGTGATGCAAATTACTCATAATATGAAACAACTGCTTTGTTTCATAACATAAAACAACTGATTTGTTCTATATGAATAATTATGTCTTGTAACATTCAAGACACCAAACTAGATCACACTCTCACTATTACAAAATGTCTTATCAAAAACTATTGATGATAACTAATATGATATCTCGAGGGCGTGAGCAGTACTGGCCATTAACTTGCCATCACTTGTGCACTGTCACGTCACCCTTCGCCGCATACTTGTGATAATCAGGGACTGTTTCATAAACATAACAAGTATCAAATACTTTTCATCAAGTATGAGAAGAATACATTTATATCTTCGAATATCAAATATACCTGTAGCGTCGAAGAACTCTTCTTCGATGGAATCAACTTTTAGAGATTTGAACTTGTTCACGAACGTGAAGAAGCTCATCGTGTCTCTATAGCATATTCACGCACATGCTATTCACAGCTAGGAGGCAAAGCGCAATCTCTATTGCACTGGAGTTCGCTATCTAGAAATCGTAGATATTCGTAAGCCTGAAGTAGATGTCATACAACTTCTTCAATTGAGTCTCCAGACAGGTATGCTCCCCATGTGAATGGTCCGGAACTTTCTAAGCTGTCTGAACTGCTCAAGACTCAATTCATCTTTGAAGTGACCTTTGATCGCATCAATCACGACATATGGCTCCATGTGTTGAAACAACTTTCAACTCTGGTGCTAGGCATACGCTCATGACGACCTTCACTTCCATGAAAATATCATGATGCTTACGGAACTCATCATCTTCCTCCTTGCTAGCAGAATCATCTGGTCTAACTCCTAACTAATGTTTTAGGACATATAGGATGTTTGTTGTGTTTGGAGAATGTTTCTAAAACCAATGTACCAGCTGATGAAGTTGGACCCGTCGGCTTCTAAGGTAGAATCCGAGCTTTTGAGGAAAGTAACCGAAGTGTAGTTCCGAAGTCTCCAGATGTGATCGCAAAAGAGGTAAGTTAAAGTTTCTAATATATGTGAGTTTTAGTTTATAATCATCTTATCAAACAAAACCCCACCAAAATTATTATCCCTAAAAATAATAATGGCGATTACACGACCCTCATCCACCACACCACCCCCGATCATCACGGTCGGCATCACAGCTTCAAAGGTGGACATAAAATGTCGATCACAACAACTCTGTGACTCGTGCTCGATCTTTCGATCTTCCCGTGTTTCGAGGCCATATCTGCATATGCTAGGCTCGCCAATCAAATCTCGAAGACCATGCGAGTGCAACATGGCTTACACCCACTGTATGCGAACGACGAGATGTCTGACACCCGATCATCACGGCCTGCCTCATAACGTAGAACTTTCTTGGTGATGCGCAACGAGGGAGAACACAATTTTGGTATTTGTAAGGGATCATCTTATTCATGATGATACCGTTATATATCTAGCATATAAGCAATCAATAGGATTCACACACAACATCACACAATAATGATGCAATGAAGTGCGATGTGACATGGTCGATGCGCCTGGACCTTCATGGCGCCATGTGCCTGGCCCCCCGGCGCCCCGATATGGCTCCGAGTCTACGGAGCCCTCCATTGCCTCCGACAGTACGAGTAATATTAAACTTACCGTAACCATGTCACATAAAAAACGGCTCTGCAAAACAAAGTTAGACGCCTCTAGCTTTATTTAGTTTTGCAAGTTTTACGTGGCATATAGGCTTATTCGTAAGAGAATCGCTTCCCTACCTACGAACTTTGTACCACAACGTCGATCGTATAATTGCATGTTTAAGCATCCCTTTCGGGCCCTCCATTGAAAATACTATGCCGACTAGAGAGAGAGAGAAACAGACACCCGCACGCCACAGATACGGTGCAAGCCGTATGTCAGTAGTGGAACCAGTCTCGCGTAAGCGTATGCGTAAAGTCGGTCTGGGCCGCTTCATCAACTCAATACCGAAGGCATCGCAAGTGCACGCTAGAGGGTAGCAAATATAAGAAAGACGTCCTCATTCAACATGAGTTCTAACAGTACCAGCAGTACTACGCATAGATCATCTCTTATACCACTGAAGGGGTTACGGTGCAGAAAACAATAATTTTTCTAGCGTACGAAACCCTAACTAGACAGGATCTATCTATCTAGTACATGTGATAACGGTGGCGGAACGGGTTACATTACCTCCATGTAGACCGATAGCGGGGATTACGCTCCCGCAAGAGCGTTGACGATGAAGTCGTACGTAGCCGACCTCGAGGTCGCGGAGAACTTGCCGGGATGATGTAGACGATGACGCCGGGGTGTCGACGATGACCTGCGTCGACGGGCGTCGGGCGGAAGATGGCGAGGTGCCGGCGGCGAGGGAGTGTGCCGGCGGCAGGGGGAGGCGGCACGGCGGCTGCAGGGGGGCGAGACAACGTCGCCCAGGCTCCTCAAAAGAGTTACCTTCGAGCACTCGCAAACATACGGAGCTTAACGACAACCCCCGGTCATTCAGATCCAGCTGAAATCGCAGAGGTAGATCTTATCTGGAATCCCGCAGGGCAACGGCGCCCGGCGGTATAGCTTAGGTGGAGAGAGGGGGCAAAACGGGCGGAGAAGCAACTCGGCCGGCCTGCTATACAATTAATTATATTTTCCAATGAATTAATCCAATTAATATGTCTTGCTATATAAAGGGGGGAGGGGGTGTGCAAACTCCCTAGCTCCCCCATGTGGGACTAAACAAAGGAGGGGGGGGGGGGGTGGCGCACCCACATGGGCTGACCGAACCAGCCATGGGGCCCACCCCCTTTGGTGGTGCGGCTCCCCCTCTTGGGCCCTCTTAGGGCCCATGTAGGTGGGAGCCCCCTTTTTCCTTTATTTAATTAATATTAAATTATTATAAAATATAATTAATTCATAATTAATATATTTAAATACTATTTAATTTTCCGTGACTCCGAAACATTTTCCGAACCACCCGAACAACTTTCGGACATCTCTGGAACCATTCCAGACCTTCCCGGAACTCCTTCCGGACCACCGGAACTCTTTCCGGATCATTTCTCTCTCTCCAACAAAATCCTATATTATTCCAAAACCTATCTCCTGGTGTCGTTAAGACCTTAAGTTTGTTACGCTACGGTTCGAGAACACTCCAGACATGGTCGAGACACTCCGCTCACCAATGACCGTCAGGGATACCTGGATGTATATGACGGCCCCTGTGCATTCCACGAATATCGTCGTTGAACCATAAATATGATATGCATTCCCTTTATTTCTACGATACTACCTTGTCCGAGGTATGATCGTAGACACACCGATGTCTTTGTTGTATCTCGTTACCGACAAAGGTTATTAACTTGTCTGTGATATTACATCTCCATGACCTAGTCACAAGCTGCGCAGCTAAATAGATGTAATCTCACCGAGTGGGACCAGAGTATCTTTCTATTACAAGAATGAACAAATCCCGCTCTTGATCCTTATGTCTCGATGCTCTTTCGGAATACCCAAGATGGACACCGTTATTGTCATGCTATATAAGACACAACGTTTGATGCTCTCAAAGCACCCCTACGAAGCATCAATAAGTACGGTCGCACGGTCTAAGAAATAAGCTATCATATTCTTATCTATTGCAAATGACAAACATCGTAATACGATCTTATTGCAATACTTTGCGTATGTTCATCATCTTATGCAACTAACAAGATGACCCCATTGTCAACCGACGTCATTGTCCTTGATCGGGAATCTCGATCAACTGTTGCCCAATGGACTAGCTCATATATAGGCTTACTAGGGACCTGGTTGTCTATGTATCACACGTGTATTAATAATTCCGATTAATACAGTTATAGCATAATACACAAACCTATTATAAACTTACGAGATAATGTAATAAATACTACTTATTTATTTGCCTCTAGGGCATATCTCCTTCAAAAGAACGCCCCGCCGTCACCTTCCTCGGATGCGTGCGGCTTTGCCGTCGCTCCCTCCGGCGGCGGCGGCGCGGTGGGTGGTGAAGGGAGCCCGGAGGCGGCCGACGGCTAGGGTTCCCCCGAGTCGTCAGGCGCGGGCGACGCGGGGGGGGGGGGGGGGGGGGGGCAGAAAGTTGTGTGGAAATTGATTCCATTGATTTGTACTCCTTCCAGTCCTTCGAAGGGTAGAATTGAGATCATCGGGATTAGCACGTAAGAATCAAGTTAGAGCTCACTCAACTTTAATCTCGTCAGATTTGCCTCGTGATTCGTGTGGGATATGAGTTGCACATGGTTATATATGAGTGTAACTGAGATTAAACATGAGTTAAAACTAAAATTTCTCAATTCCACATGAATTATACATGAGCTGCATATGTAACTGGATGACGTCATCTTATAACTAGCTTAACTATCACTCGAATGAGCCCCAGCCCTAGCCATTCCCATAAAAAATAACTACACCATACACTTCTATTATCAGAGTAAACCATGAGGCATGTAGTGTTAGAATGATCTCCTGGTCGTACGAGCCCAACGGCTCCACGATCCCTTGACTGCGCCCTGATCGGTGGCGCTCGACCCTTAATGATCTAACAATGGTATCAGAGCACAATTAGACTCTATTTTTGTTTCGGTATTGAAAAGAAAAGCAAAGAAAAGAACTCACCGGAGACGCCCTCGGGCTCGCCGGAAAAGAGCGTCGCCGTTTCGGCCGCGCCGTTCCTCTCGATCCAGATGCGCACCGCAAGGGGCATCTGGACGAAGAACATAACCTCTTCGGAGGCAAAGGACCACCGCGGCCAACCGTTCGACCGCGGCGCACTCACCGAAAGGCGGATGCGCGACCGGCGAAGGGGATGGCGACGGTGAGAGAAAAGAAAGAAAGGAGCGGGTGAGCTCGTGGTGGCCTTCGTGCCGCTCTGCGCTACTCCACGCAGTCGTCGGCGATTTTTTTTTGTGGTGAGCTCGCTGTTTTCGGTAGAGAGAAAGAAGAAGAAAGGAGGAAAGGGAGGAGCCCGTCGCGGCTGGTGTGCCGCGCGCGGACGCTCGCTCCTCGCCGTCGCCGACGCGCCGCCAGGCACGGACAGCCGCCGCCGTTTTTGGTCGGCAGAGAGAGGCACGGGAGGGGAAAGGAAAGAAATGAGCTAGGGTTTCTGCTCCCTACCGGTTCGGTCCGTTTGACCCAAACGCAAAACACGCGTGACCGTCCGATCAGAATGAACGACAAGGATTGAAAACCTAGTTCCCCAAGGGTCGGCTGGGCCTAAAGTCAGAGGGTCGTGGGCCGCGTCCCTGGCGAGAGTGTCGCAGCGAGCGGCAGTTAGCGCGCTGCGCGCGCGGGAGCAGGCCTTGGGCCAGGCCGTGGGCCAAATAATTTTTTTTTCATAGTTTTAATTTTACAGAGGCAGTTTTAGCAGTTTTGTGCTGAATTCTGCATAGTCTTTCCCAGTCAAATTATTCCAACGAATTTTTTGTTTTAGGAAATACAAAAGTATACAGATATACTTCTGGAAAGTATAAATGTTTATGAATTATATTCAAAGTTTCCGCTGCAAATAGTTTAAAAGTGTTTCTTAAATTCTAAATAGAATTAAAAGTGAGAATTAAAAGCATGAAAAGTGATATTAAAGATGATTTTGATTCTGTTATTATATGACCAACGTTGTTAATAGCATTATCATGATTCATTTATTATGTGTTAAATGGTGCATTTATTTCTTTTATTGCCGAACGGTGATATTGTTTTAATTGCACAACAGTTGTATGCTTTAATTTATACCAACGTTGGATTAAATGTATGCAATTGTTTTTTGTTATCTCACATCCTTGTGATTTCAGGAAGTTTTCACCTGATGAGTTGCTTGAAGGATGTTCCGACACTCAGGGGTGATAACTACGCTGAGTGGTGGAAGAAAGTTGAACTGGCTTTTGTCTGCGCCGAAGTTGACTGGGTTGTGAATGCTACACAGCCAGTCAGGCCAGCAGAGCAAGTAAAAGAGACAACTGATGATGAATCTGTTTGGCAGAAAAAGTTGCTGGACCATGGTCCAGTAGAGATGTCATACACCCTACAGAACCAAAAGTGGGTGAACACCAATAAAAAGTGTATGGCATTCATAAAGAACACAGTTGAGAACGCTATTGTGGGCTCAATTGAAGAGTGTGCCTTTGTAGGAGAGTATCTCCAAAAGATAAAGAGTCAGTTTACCGGTTCTTCAAAGACTTATGCTACCCAGCTGCGAAAACAGTTGGTTACAGAAAAGTATCTTGGAGGTGCACATGGCATAAGGGAGCATAT
Source organism: Poa annua (assembly GCA_026929855.1). Lineage (NCBI taxonomy): Eukaryota > Viridiplantae > Streptophyta > Magnoliopsida > Poales > Poaceae > Poa > Poa annua. The sequence continues at coordinate 91,240,848 of CM049430.1, forward strand.
TCTCCGAATGAGCAACATGGCGGCTAAGCTCAAGTCCATGGAGGCTGATCTAGAGCTCAAGCCTGCCCTGATAGTTCATTTGGTGATGACTTCATTGCCACCACAGTTTGACAACTTTGTTGTTAATTACAATGTGTCACCTGAAAAGTGGGACATTGAAAAGACCATCGCCATGTTGTCTTAAGAGGAGGAAAGGCTTAAGTCCCAGAATGGGGCTCCTTGAACTACGTGAAGGACAACAAGAACATGAGTTACAATGGTTCTCCTTCAAAGCCGTATGGCAAAGGTCCTCATCAGTATAAGCCATATGGCAAAGGGCATCATAAGTATGAGAACCAGCTTCCAGTGGACAAAGATACATGCCTCCACTTCAAAAAGAAAGGGCATTACAACAAAGATTGCCCTGATTGGCTCAAGAGCATAATGGCAAAAAAAGGTATAGACACAATTTGTTTTGTAAATGAATCCCTGTATACACAGTTTTCAAAATCTACTTGGTGGATTGACTCAGGTGCAACTGTTCATGTTGCAAATTCTTTACAGGGATTCCATTCGACAAGGACTTTGCAAAGAAGCGAAAGACATATTGAAGTCGCAAATGGAGTTCAAGCAGAAGTTGAGGCTGTTGGCGACGTCTCCTTGGAGCTAGCTGATGGTTTTAATATTATGCTTAAAGATGTATTATTTGTTCATTCCCTTCACAGAAATTTAATAAGTGTATCGTGTTTGGATAAAGACAGTTTTGAATGTTATTTTGGTCATGGCAAGTGTGCCATATGGTTTAAAGAAGCTTGTGTGGGTATTGCTTTACTTCATGATAAGCTTTATTTGTTATCCTTGTGTGAAAAAGTGTATTATGTATGCAATGTGAATGAATAAATTCCCTTGTCGAACAAAAAAAAGAAGAAAAGAAAGCGAACGCATGACTCATCAAAGTTATGGCACAGTCGATTAGGCCATATTTCGAGGGGAAGAATAGAAAGTCTCGTTAAAAATGACATTTTTCCTCCGTTAGAGTTCTCAGATATCGAACAATGCATAGATTGCATAAAAAGAAAATACGTAAAGAAAATTAAAAAGGGTGCAAACCGAAGCACATCGACACTAGAAATTATTCACACTTATATTTGTGGACCAATTCCGGTGAAAAGTGTGGATGGCTGTGACTCGTTCATAACATTCACAGATGATTATTCCCGATATGGTTATATTTATCCAATTAAAGAAAGATCCGAGGCATTGGATAAATTTAAGATATTCAAAGCTGAAGTTGAAAATCAGCATGATAAAAGAATTAAAATAGTCAGGTCCGACAGTGGGGGGGAGTACTACGGTCGACACACTCCATATGGTCAAGTACCTGGACCTTTTGCAAGGTTCTTATAGGAAAATGGAATAGTCGCCTAGTATTCTATGCCGGGCGAACCACAACAAAATGGAGTAGCTGAAATGCGTAACCGTACTCTTATGGATATGGTGCGCAATATGATGAGTTATTCCACACCGCCATTGGGATTATGGATGGAGGCGTTAAAAACCGCCATTCATATTCTCAATAGAGTACCAAGTAAATCGGTGCCCAAAACACCATACAAGTTGTCGACGGGGAGAGTTCCTTCTCTAAGCCACTTGAAAGTCTGGGGGAGCTAGCCCAGCTGAGGCAAAAGTTTTTAATCCACATATTGCAAAGTTAGACCCCAAAACAGTGACTTGCCATTTCATTGGCTATCCTGATAGATCAAAAGGTTATCGTTTCTACTGTTCAGACAGACACACAAAGTTTGTAGAAACAAGACATGCGGTCTTCTTAGAAGACGAAATGATGAGGGGGAGCATGGTAGGCCGGAAAATTGATCTTGAGGAGAAGAGGGTGTGTGCACCTTTTCCGATGATCCATGAACCATTTTTCGCCCTACCTGTTGTACCTGCACCGACAATCCCCGAGGTTGTGGTGCAAGCACCTGTTGTAACTCCACCCGTGATCATAATGAGGCACAATTCGGAACCTATTCGTCAGGAGCCGACTCAACCCGTTATTGAGCATGAAAGGGAGCAGCGACAGCCACATATAGAAGAAGAGTCACAAATTGAGACACATAATGTGCTAGAGAATGAGACTCTTAGAAGGTCTACAAGAGCTAGGAAATCAGCTATTTCTAGTGATTATAAAGTTTATAACACAGAAACAGTTCATGTGGAAGGAGATCCCACATCATATGAAGAAGCCATGAGTAGCGTTCACTCTTCCAAATGGCTGGAGGCCATGGAAGATGAGATGAAATCAATGAGTTCTAACAATGTTTGAGACTTAGAGGAAATTCCTAAAGGAGCCAAAATATTAGGCTGCAAATGGGTCTACAAAATAAAGTATGACTCCAACGGGAAAGTAGAAAAGTATAAAGCAAGACTTGTGGCAAAAGGCTTTACGCAAAGAGAAGGAGTAGATTACAATGAGACTTTTTCTCCGGTCTCATGTAAGGATTCCTTCAGAATCATCATGGCACTAGTTGCTCATTTTGATTTAGAGTTACATCAAATGGATGTAAAGACGGCATTTCTAATGGAGATTTAGAAGAGAATGTTTACATGAAGCAACCGAAGGGTTTTTCATGGAGGGGGAGGAACATATGGGATGCCGCCTAAAGAAATCCATTTATGGGTTAAAGCAAGCCTCTAGACAGTGGTTTTAAGTTCAATAAAACAATTAAAAGTTTTGGATTTAAAGAGAATGTTGAGGACAATTGCATTTATGCAAAGTTTAAAAGTGGGAAATATATTTTCCTAATTCTGTATGTGGATGATATTCTGCTTGCGAGCAATGATGTCAGTCTACTACTAGAAACAAAGAAGTTCTTGTCCTCAAATTTTGATATGAAAGATCTTGGTGAAACTTCTTATGTTTTGGGCATAGAAATTCACCGGGATAGAAATAATGGAGTGCTAGGACTATCACAAAAGACATATTTAGAAAAGGTTCTAAAGAAGTATAATATGCACAAAAGTAGTACTTCACCTGCTCCTATAGTCAAGGGCGACAGTTTTGGGAAATTTCAATGTCCCAAAAACCAATATGATATCGATCGAATGAAAGCAGTACCATATGCTTCGGTTGTTGGAAGCTTACAGTATGCACAGGTGTGCACTCGCTCTGACTTAGATTTTATCACCGGGGTACGCGATAGATATCAAGAAAATCCAGACCAATAGCACTGGAATATGGTAAAGAAATTTTTGCGTTATGTGCAAGGCGCAAAAGATCTCATGCTAACATATAGAAGATCTGATTCCCTAGAGATAAGAGGGTATTCAGACGCAGATTTTGCGGGAGATAAAGATGATAGAAAGTCCACGTCAGGATACGTGTAGTTCACTTTTGCAGGAGGGGCTATTTCGTGGAAAAGTCCAAACAGTCATTAGTTGCATCGTTCACGATGTATGCAGAGTTTATAGCATGTTATGAGGCCACGAGGCAGGCAGTATGGTTAAAGAAATTTATACCCGACTTGAAAGTGGTAGATTGTATTGACAAACCACTAAACATGTATTGTGACAACCAGTCTGCAGTATTCTATGCTCACAACAACAAGTCGAGTAATGGTACAAAGGCAATAGATATAAAGTATTATGTTGTGAAATATAAAATCCAGGATCAAACTATAAGTCTCGAGCATATAAAGACAAAGGATGTGCTTGCGGATCCGATAACGAATGGCTTACCACCCAGTGTGTTCAAGGAACACATAGCCGGCATGGGTTTAATGCAAAGCCTATGATTTCTGGATTACAGAGGCCCAAAAGTAACAGGATTTGTTTTCAACATAGAAAAGTATATAGTGGCTGACTGATTCTATCGCCAATTGAGCTGTGACGATGAAACATGCTCTATGTATTAATCCGTGCTGAAACGAGTAAATAAAAAGGTAAAAGTAAAAGTTGAGATCAAGGGGGAGAATGTTAGATTGATCTCCTGGTCGTACGAGCCCAACGGCTCCACGATCCCTTGACTGCGCCCTGATCGGGGGCGCTCGACCCTTAATGGTCGGTGGGCACATGTCGCCGTGTTATATAAAGGGTAGGGAGCCGGCCTGCACATCTCACGAGCTTGAACGCGCCGCCACCCCCACCAACAGCCCCTACCGATCTAGGGCTAGCGTGAGCCGACGGGAAGCACCACCGCCGCCGCCACTAGCCCACTCGCCGCCACCGACGACCACCAATAGCATCCGACTCGAGTTCCTCGAGTCAGACCCAAGGTATTGCCTCCTGCCTCTCCGATCTCTCTCTGTCTCTCTCTCGGAACACCATCTCACTGAAACCCTAAAAGCTTCTAAGCGTGGTAATCCTAGACTAGTGAATCCTATGGAACTAACATGCAGAACTACCACCGGTTTGTACAAAAGTATTTTCCCTCTATACTCTCATTTTCTGAATTCAAACCATATGAAATATAATAAAGCAATAACTTCTTCACCCTTTATTCAAGTAGCAGTATCTTTGCATATGGAGAACTACTCCTAGCTGCAATTCTTGCTTAATGTACGCCCGTGTTGTTGAACAGTTTACGCCACATAACAAAAAAAAAGGACATACAACATGTCATACAGCTTGTCCAGTAGCCCGAAATAAGCACACCTCCATCTTTTCATGAAGAGGAGTCCACAAAATACTATCCAAACACCCGCTACAAAACCAATAATTGATCCCAGAAGAAAATCCATTTGAGCCAAACCATCTTCATACCATTGGTTGTCCGCAGTTGGTTGCAAATCTATAGGAGTATAAGAACATTGCCTTGCAATTGGTTGTCCGCAAAGGCCAGGATTACCAATGTACATAGAAGCTGGATCATCTGTACTGAGGCTGTCTAGTTGATGTCCCGAGGGTATTATTCCCGATAGATTGTTGTATGACAAGTTCATGTAGCTCAGATATGTCATGTCTGATAAGCTTTGAGGAATTCCACCACTAAGTCTGTTCTTGGACAGATCAAGAGATTCTAATGATCGGATATTGCCAATCTTATATGGGATACATCCACTCAACAAGTTGGATGATAAATTTAAATTTACGAGAGCGACAAGAGAGATTACTTCCTCTGGGATTGCTCCTGTTAAACTATTGCAAGATAAATCAATGTTCATCAAATATATAGTATTATCCCTGTACTCAAGCACTTGCCCTTTTATGACTACCGAGAAGCTATCATCGGACAATACCGGAAATTCCATTTGCTGGCCCAGATATAATTCTTCAAAAGGATTCTGAAAATCTGCACCATTATAATTATCAGCGCTAGTCCCATTAGCACTAGTCAATGCTTTCATCTTTCCTAGATATTGCGGTATGGCCCCGGAAAAGTTATTATTGGATAGATCCAGAATGCGAACAGAGTGAAGTTTCACTATTTCAATTGGAATGTGACCAGAAAAGTTGTTCGATCTTAACATTAGCATAACCAAATCAGGCATGGCTTCACTGATCCATCTAGGTAACTCTCCAGTGAATTTGTTTTGAGTCAGATCGAGAAAAATAAGACTTCTACAGTGACGTAGGAACAAAGGAAATCCACCTGAAAGACTGTTGTTTCTTAGAACGAGAGTAGTGATTTCCAAACCGAAGGAAACTGTGAAATTTACTGCTGGAGACTTGTTCCTAGATAGGTTCCATTTTTTCATCTCTTTTCCACAGTCAGGAAGTTCCGCAGACAGCATATTATTTGAAAGATCTAAGAACCGTAATTTTTGCATTTGACAAACTGCTGCAGGAATAGTCCCGGTTATAGAATTGGAAAATAGATTTACAATCTCCAATTTTGGCGCTCGAAAATTTGGTACAAAACCATCTAAGGAGTTTCTTGATATGTCCAGTACCCCAATTGTTTTTGGTAGCTCGGGTATCAAACCGGTTAGCAGATTGGACCGCATTGAAAGTTCAGTCACTGACATGAATTCCAGACTGAGTGGTAACTCGCCGCTAAGTTGGTTCAAGGAGATGTCCAAATACAGAGTATCAGAAAAGGCTATCCAAAACCAATATGGGATCCTACCAACTAACCCAGTGTTTGAAAGATCAAGTGTGTCGGTTGCCTTCAGCCATCGAAGCCATTTAGGAAACTGGGGACCCAAATGACAAGATGAAAATGATGCCCAAAACAAGGTGAACGGAGGGACCCATCGCGAGTCAATACTGAATTCGAAATGATTGTAAGATAAGTCAATGGACTGTAAATTCACCAAACCAGCAAAATGATCTTCTGATATCACACCACTCAAGTTGTTGCTTCTAAGGTATAACACACTCAACTGTATAAGCTTACTAATGTCCACAGGCAATGAACCACTCAATTTGTTACTTCCAAGGTATAACACACTCAAGTTTATAAGCGTGCTAATCTCCACAGGCAATGAACCAGTCAATTTGTTGTTTGTAAGGTCTAAGGAAGTCAAACTTGTAAGCATGCCAATCTCCACGGGCACTGTACCACTCAAGTTGTTGTTCCCAAGGTCTAAGTAAGTCAAATTTGTAAGCATGCCAATCTCCGCAGGCACCGGACCGCTCAAGTGGTTGTAACTGACATCAAGCATGTTTAAGCTAGTTAGGTTTGACACATAGTGTAATGTCGTGCCACTGATGTTGGCAAACGCTAGATCCAGTTGTTGCAAACTCTTCCAAGAACAATTGGGTATCCCTTCTACCACGTCTCTTATGTCCCCGCCGATGTTGTTGTGGCCGAGACTTAGAGATTTCAGATTGCACAAATTTTGCAGTGTTCCTGGTATCATTCCCTTGATGTTGTTCGATGATATATCAAAGGTCTCTAACAAGGTCAAGTTTCCTAGGTCGTCGGGGAACATGCCCGATAATCCGCATCCCTGTAACCGTAGGCTCTTGAGGCTAGTTACATCCCAAAACCAGTTGGGTGCACTTGGACTTATGAAAGAGTTAGCAGAGAGATCGAGCTCCTCAAGAACTGTAAGGTTGTGATGGAGAACTGATGATGGAGCATTAAGCATGCAGTCACTGAGAATGAGTACAACCAAATTAGAAAGGGAATTGACCGCATGTCCCCAGTCAGTGACCTTGCCGAGGTAGATGGAGGCCATGTTAAGATGCTCTAGAGAGTGCAGACGGGCTACCCAAGATATATCTTCTGAGTATAGACCTCGCTGGAGGTTGCACTGTATATCAAATTGTACCAGTTTGGAGAGGTTGCCTAACTGAGGAGGAACTTTACCTTGAAACCCCATATCGGAGAGGTTGAGATACCTCAAGCTCTGAAGGGAGCCCAGAAATCCTGGCATAGCCATTTTATCTCCGAGAAAAACATTCCCGCTCAGATCTAGATGCCTGAGACTACGTCGGAGAGCAAGCAACGAAAAAGATACCTGTCCACGTAGTGAATGCAGTCCCTTTACACCAGTCAGTTCAGTGAACTCTGCTGGATAGTCGTTGCGGAGGTCGAGCTTGATGATGTGGCCTGTCCAGCTGCTGCAGGTGACGCCGCTCCAGCGGCAGCAGTCGTAGTGTTCTTGCTGCCACGAGACGAGGCGGTTCGCCCGGTCGAGCCAAATACCGGCCTTGAAGGAGAGCAGCGCGGCCCTCTCGGCCGGGATGCAGCTCCCGTTGGATATTTCCCTCGCGCCGTCGATGGAGGAGACGCCAGCAGCAGCTAGGATGATCAGGAACAGAAAGCTCGCTGCAGCCATGGCTTTGTGCGTGGGGGGGACGCCGAACGAGAACATGGAGTAGATTTCTACCCAACGATAAACATATGGTGAGGAGAAAAAATGGGTGCCAAGTGCATGTATTGTAGAGAGCTAAAGGCTAGCTGCCAACCTGGGGATGGGTCACACGCTAGCAGTTGTAGCTGTGACTATCGGTCGTTCTCTTGCTGACCGGGAAGACAGTGCCATGGTTTGAATTATTGACGATATTTCGTGATCATCATAGGGACAATCTGATTCACGGGAATCTCAGAAACGTAGACATCTAAATAAACATGGACAGAATGAGCAACGCCACCAATCCAATCCGTGCGCCGCCGGTCCCTTCCTCCGCCCCCCCCCCCCCCCCCCCCCCCCCTGCCGCCGCCGCCAGAGGGCATGACCGGGCTTTGGCGCGGGTCGAGGCGGCCGGGTCAGGATGCAGTGCCTGCCATGCGGGCGTTGCAGCGCGGCGGCGCGCCGGAGCAGCTCGGCTACGGCGGCGTGACGGCAGCGTGACGGGCGCGGTCGGGGTGCTGCTCTTCTTGGCACCTTCTTTGCAATCTGGCCGAGATTGAAAGACGGCGCACGGAGGCTCCTGGTGGCGGTTGCGGGTGCGACTGGGTTGGGTGTGTGTGTGTGGAGGTGGAGAGGTCCTCCGGCGTCCGGGCAGCGACGAGACGACGACGGCGGCGGCCGCATGCTCTCGGGCCCGATCTGGGCCAGGCGGGACTGGATCTGGGCCCTATGGGCTGGTGCCTAGCGTGGTGCGCGGGCGTGTGGCTGGCTGCAGGACCATCCTCGTCGCTGGTTTCTCCGGGATCTCTCCCCACGCACGGGCTAGAACGGGGCCTGCCGGGCTGTAGCCATGGTAGTGCCTTGTGACTTCTAGTAGGATGGTCCGTGACCGACTGACGTGGAGCTGCCTTTCGGGTAGCCCACGATAAGGCTACCTGGGCCGCGCCAAGGACAGGAAGGCCCACTGAAGGCCCACGCGGGGCACCATATAACCTAGTCCAAGTCGGTTAGAAAGCATAACCTGCCATATCTGTAGTTGCCATCGGCACCAACCACCCGAGACCTGGCTGCCTATAAAGTCAGGAGGGTTGCTCGTCCCAGAGGACACGCAGATAGCTACGGCACAAACCCTAGCGAGATCGCAATCTCACCATTGTAACCACAACTCGCATCAATAACCAGACAAGCAGGAGTAGAGTGTTATCCTCCGGGAGCCTGAACCTGGGTAAATCCTTGCTTGTCAGCCGTCGTGACCACCTGCACTCATCTCTCTCTCCATCAATCAACCCGGGGTGCACAACCTTGCGACTTGTCGAGTTAACACCTCGTCAATTGGCGCCGAGTGTGGGAAGTCAAACAAGTGCTAGGATCATGGTCGCTCCGGCTCCATCCGCAATGAAGATCGGCGTATCCGCCGTCAGGGAGTCGATCCGATTCGGCTCCTTCGAGTACGTCATCCACCCGCCAGCCCATCAGTCAGTGTACGCCGATCTGGACAAATGTATACACATCACCTTCGGCTTCATATTCTGCTGCATCGATAGTCGTGGTATACTCAGGTCTACGACTACCGCGCTACGCGCGACGACGTCACCTAAATCGGCAACCATCGCGCCCGCCGAACCCGCGAAGATCGCATCTGCCGCACCCGCGGAGGCCGCGCCCGTCGAACCCGTGAAGATCGCATCTGCCGCACCCGCGGGGGCCGCGCCCGCTGCACTCGCGAAGAGGGCATCTACATCGACTACATCGACAATTCCGGCAACGGCCGCGCGAATCGAGTCTACTACCCCAACCTCGGTCGTGCGGTCGACCAAGTCAAGATCCACCTCGACTGTCGCACCCGCACGGGCAACCAGGAGCCCGCGCCCGACAGCCATGTCGCGCGCGCCCTCATCTTCGTGGAAATCTCAAGTCTACCCCAAGCCAATCGCACTCGCCCCGGCGAGCGGGAGCGCATGGACAATCGCGAGAAGACACGACAGTGACCGCGCCGCGCGCCACGTTGCAGCAATTTTCGACCCCGAGCAAGAAGCGGGCGACAGAAGCAGCAGCGGCAGCACCAACTCTCCGACTCAAGTCTACCCCAAGCAAGTCTTCATGGCCGGCACAGCACCGCATGACGATGAAGAAGAACCCGCATATCCGCTAGAGGTGGACATGCCGGACCAGACTAAACTTGTCATCACGCGGGACATGGCGATCCAAGCCATGAAGCATGTGGACGAGGGCACGTTCCCCCCACCCAACGCACCTCGAGAAGACCACCTGGCGGTCCAGTACTTGCTACGCAAGGAAGGCGAACGAATCCGCGCCGAAAAAGCCGACCTGCTCAGGCGCAAAAGGGACGCAGATGCATCGAGTGCCAGGCGAGCCGCCCTCTCCTTCACATCCTCTACAGAGGTTAACCAAGGAGCACGGCGAACCAGAGCCCGCGTTCCCCACATGGCAGAAGCCGATCGAACAAGGCTCACCCGCAACCTCGACTCGTCCTTCGTCACCGAAGATGAGAACGGGATACCCGTCCCAAAGACGGCGAATGCCGCCCTGATCTCAGTCGATACATACCTACGGCTCACGCAGCCGCCGGAGGGAGACGCACGCTCCCTTCTCCACAAGCAACAAATTGCCTCCATAAGGGCAATCGAAGAAGCTCTGGCGGCCAAGGGGCCAAGCAACCGAGCGCACGAACCAACGACCTCGGGCATCCCAGCGGCGCAGCAACAGCCAGTCAAAGACCTTCGCGACGTCCTGACACAGAAGACGGTGGACCGCAACCGCAAGGAGCGCTCGGCTAGTGCGGCAAACGTGGATGACCATGCTGACCGCGACTTCGAGCCGTGTGGTGCGGCATGCTTTAGCTTCAACATCCGTGACACCCGCATGCCTAAAGGCTTCAAGTTGACGGCTGGCACACCTAAGTATGACGGGAAGCAAGACCCAAAATTGTGGCTCGAAGACTACCTCATCGCTTGCACCTGCCAAGGCGGAACGTCTACTACAGCAATGCAGTACATCCAGCTCATGTTGACAGACTCGGCACGCGGGTGGCTCACAAGCCAACCCAAAGACTCTTTCCGAACATGGGAAGAATTCCAGGATAACTTCATCAAGAGTTTCTCGGGAACATTCGCAAGGCCAACGACCTACATCGAGTTGCAGGCCTGCAAGCAAGGAAAGGATGAGTCGCTCCGCTCTTACATCCAGCGGTGGACACTCCTCCGCAATACCATGGAACCCGTATCAGAAGATCGAGTAATGGACGCCTTCATGCACGGCGTCGCTCACCGCGACCTCCGGGAGGAATTCGGTAGGCTCCAGCCGAAGACCACAATAGAACTCATGAAGACAGCCAACCAATGGGCCGAAGGAGAGGACTACGTCCGCGAAACTTCTCCCAAAAAAGAGGGCGAAACAAGCAACTGGTGCGAGGCACGTCAAAAGAAGAAGCCACGTTACACCCACGATTCAATCGAATTAGTAGCGGCGGGCTATGAAACCCCCCGTGAGGACAAACGTGACAACAGCCGACAGTACGACCAAAGTCGGCAGCCCAGCTCGAGTCAGTACAACCGTGGCAGCAGCAGCATCGGCCACAATGATGGAAGCCAGAAACGCGAGTGGAAGCGCCCGTTGACCCCAGCAGAGGAGCTGATGCAACCCTGTAAGCATCACTCGTTCCGCAACCCGGAAACAGGCAAATGGAGTTCCAACCACCTGTTGAAGGATTGTCGCAAAGCAAGAAAGATATACCATGCCATGCAGCAAATCATCGCCCCGGTACAGGCCATACAGGCGGCACCGCAGCTAGCCATCCAGGCATCACCCGCAAACAACAACCAGGTGCAGGCGGCAGGAGCGTTCCCCCAGCCGCAGCAACAGCAACAGCAACAAGGTCAGTCGGCAGCAGCCGACACGTACCCAGTTGCACGGGGACAGCTGAACATGATCCAGAGGGGACCCCCGTCGAACAGGCGACATAAAATTATCACACGCCAAGTACTTCAAGCCATCAACAGCCCGCGCGCGGTACCAGACTACCTGCGCGGGTCGGAGACACCAATCACATTTTTCAGGGCAGACCACCCATCAGAGGTAACCCGACCCGGGCACGCCGCACTCGTGATTGAGGCCTTGATCGGCGACTACGGCCTGAAGAAGGTGTTCCTGGACGGAGGCAGCGGCATCAACATTATATTCGTCGACACCCTAAGAAGAATGAACAGGTCGACGGAGAAATTGCCGGAATCGGAAACCACCTTCCACGGCATAGTACCAGGGCAAGCAATCACACCCATGGGAACAATCACACTCGACGTCATCCTCGGTACACCCGAGCACTTCAGAAAGGAGTCGATAGACTTTGAAGTTGTCGACTGGAAGTCACAATACCACGCCATCCTCGGGCGCCCAACCTTTGCCAGGTTCATGGCAGTACCCCACTACGCCTACCTGATGATAAAGTTGCCCGGGCCGAAAGGAGTAATCACCGTCCGCGGCGACTTCGGGCTCTCCAACAGCTGCGACCGTGAGTTCGCCAAGATTTCTGAATTCTTCGGAGTCGAAGAGCACTTCAAGGCCATATCAGCCGACAACGACAAGACCGTCTTCCCGGCTCGCAAGAAGCCCGCCAAGGACGCAGCGTTCAACACGAACGACGACACCGTCACCCACCAAGTCCATCCGACCGACAGCAGAAAGACGGTCAAGGTCACATCGAGTCTGACCCCCGCATAGGAAAGCGCGCTCGTCGAGTTCCTACGTGAGAACTGGAAGATCTTTGCATGGCAACCCTCTGACATGCCAGGGATACCCAGGGAACTCGCCGAGCACTCTCTGAAAGTCCACAAGGACGCAAGACCAGTCAAACAATCCATGCGACGCTTCTCAGGACCCAAGCGAGACGCGATCACCATGGAAGTCGACAGACTACTGCACGCCAAGTTCATCCGAGAGATCAAGGACTCGGACTGGGTCGCCAACCCAGTCCTAGTAGAGAAAAAGAAGACGAAGAAACTACGCATGTGCGTTGACTTCATCGCAGTCAACAAATGCTGCCCCAAGGACCACTTTCCGCTACCGCGGATAGACCAGATCATCGACTCGACAGCAGGTTGCGAGCGCCTGTCCTTCCTGGACGCCTACTCACGGTACCAGCAGACCAGGCTGAAAGTCGAAGACGAAGAGAAGACGGCCTTCATCACACCCGACGGCGTCTTTTGCTACCAAACGATGCCGTTCGGGTTAAAGAACGCAGGTGCCACGTACCAGCGGACAATGCAAGCATGCCTCAAGGGGCTAATCGGGCAGATCGTCCAAGTCTACGTCGACGACATCGTTGTCACGACCCGAAAGGAAGATACCCTAGTCGACGACCTCCGCAAGGTCTTCGCCGCACTCGACGTGTACCAGATCAAGCTCAACCCAGAGAAGTGCGTGTTCGGCGTGCCATCCGGAGAACTACTAGGGTACCTCGTATCCGCAAGAGGAATCGAAGCAAACCCCGAGAAGGTGCAGAACATACTCACAATGCCAGCACGAACCAAGCTCCGGGAGGTGCAACGATTAGCCGGCCGAGTCGCAGCTCTCAGCCGGTTCATTAGTAAGTTGGGAGAGAAAGCCTTACCTTTCTACCAACTGATGAAGAAGACGGACAAGTTCGAGTGGACACAGGAGGCGCAGGACGCATTCGACCATCTCCCCCAAAGGCCAACCTCTCCAGTCCTCGTGGCACCACTGGAAAACGAGCCGCTGTACTTATATGTCTCAGCAACAAACAGGGTGGTAAGCATGGTGCTCGTAGTCGAACGCGAAGAAGAAGGGCACAGTCACCCGGTGCAGAGGCCCGTCTACTACCTTAGCGAAGTACTCACCTTGTCCAAGCAGAACTACCCTCATTACCAGAAGCTGGCATACGGAGTCTTCATGACCTCCAGAAAGGTCGTCCACTACTTCTCCGAGCACCCGATCACGGTGGTAAGCTCCTCCGGACTAGCAGACATTCTCACAAACCAACGCGCGACATGACGAGTCGCCAAGTGGGTTATCGAGCTAGGACCATGGGGGCTGAAGTATGCTCACCCGAAGTCCATCAAGGCCCAAGTCCTCCCGGAATTCACCACCGAGTGGATAGAAGCCCAGCTACCAAATATCCCCGACTTGTCCAACGCATGGACAATGTACTTTGATGGCTCCAAGAAATTCAAGTCAGCCGGGGCAGGAGTCGTGCTCATCTCCCCCAAAGGCGACAAGCTCAAGTATGTCCTGCAGATGGACTTTCCGACGCCGTCCAACAACGAAGCCGAATACGAGGCCCTGATCCATGGCATGCGGATGGCCAAGAACTGCGGCGCCACGCACCTCATGATATACGGCGACTCCTACCTGGTGGTACAGCAAACCATGAAGTCCTGCGACGCCGTCGCCGACAACATGATCGCCTACAGAGACCTCTACAATCAATTGGAAGGCAACTTCGACGGCTGCGAGTTGCGCCACATTGGCCGTGAAAGCAACGAGGAAGCCGACGTCCTTGCTAACATGGGCTCAGACAGGGTGCCAGTCCCACCCGGCGTCTTCCTCGAGTGCATCACGCAGAGATCCATCAAGACTTAGTATACAGCAAGCACTGCAACAACAAAAGGCGATGCCAACACGCCAAGACAAGACAAGGTCCCCATGGAGGTCATGCTAGTCGAAGCCACATGGACAGGACCGTACCTGGCGTACATACTACATCAGAAGCTGCCAGCCGACCCAGTCGAAGCAAAGCGCATCATCAGGTGCTCCAAAAGTTTCACCGTCATCAACGGAGAACTCTACAAAAGAAGCATCTCAGGAATCCTGCAAAGGTGCATAGATCCAGTCGACGGCCAAGCCATCTTACTCGACATCCACGTGGGTATCTGCGGGCATCACGCCAGCAGTCGGGCACTGGTGGCCAAAGCGCTACGAGCCGGGTTCTACTGGCTGACAGCCATGCAGGACGCCGAGGAGCTAGTAAAGAAATGCACAGGGTGCCAAGAATTTGCCAACAAGCCGCACGCGCCAGCATCGGAACTCAAGACAATACCATTAGCCTGGCCCTTCGCCCAATGGGGTCTGGACATGGTGGGCCCGCTGAAGAAATCCTCACCCGGAGGTCACACTCACCTCCTGGTTGCAGTCGATAAGTTCACAAAGTGGATCGAGGCCGTGCCCATCACAAGTTCGACTGCATCCACAACAGTCAACTTCATCGGGTCAATCATCTTCAGATTTGGAGTACCGAATGGGATCATCACCGACAACGGCTCGAACTTCACAGCCGAAGAATTCAAGGACTTCTGCTCAGAGCAGGGGATCAAGCTCAGCTACGCGTCTGTCTCACACCCGCAATCCAATGGGCAAGTGGAGAAAGCCAATGGCCTCGTCTGCAACGGCATCAAGAAGCGACTGCGCGTGCCCCTAAAACGTGCAGCGGGCGCATGGGTGGAAGAACTACCGTCGGTCCTTTGGAGCCTGCGAACAACGCCAAACAGATCTACCCAGTACACTCCATTCTTTATGGTGTATGGTGCGGAAGCGGTCCTCCCCTGCGACATCAAGTTCGACGCACCGAGAGTAGTCGCCTACGACGAGTCGGATGCAGAAGAGGCATTCGAAGACAGCAGGGACACCCTGGATGAAGCACGCGACATCGCCCTGGCACGATCAGCCGTGTATCAACAGGACATGCGCAACTATCACACTCGGAGGCTACGACCAAGAGCGTTCGTTGAAGGCGACCTGGTTCTTCGACTCAAGCAAAAGAAGGTGCACAAGCTCGCCTCCCCATGCGAGGGCCCGTACATCGTGACAGAAGCAATCGGCAATGGAGCCTACCGCCTGAAAGACTTGAAGACGGGAGCAGACTGCAGCAACCCGTGGAACGTGGCACAACTCCGCCGGTTCTACGCCTAGTTCAACCCAATCATTGTACAAGAAAATCAGCGCGGCAGGTTTCAGACGGACTCTTTCCCTTACCAGGGTACCTGAGGGGATTGGAAGGGTTTTAATGAGGCGGCCTGTTCGCAAGAATCAATAAAGTGGTTTGAAGAAAATTTGTCTCCTTTACCTGTCACACAGAGGAAGCTAAAATCCTAGGCCGCCACTCGAACTACTCGGGGGCTGCGCCACACAGGTTGAAAGAAAAGCTTAGGCCGCTACCCGAACTACTCGGGGGCTGCGCCATACAAGCGTAAGTCAAAAAATCCTAGGCCGCCACTCGAACTACTCGGGGGCTGCGCCACACAGGTTGAAAGAAAAGCTTAGGCCGCTACCCGAACTACTCGGGGGCTGCGCCATACAAGCGTAAGTCAAAAAATCCTAGGCCGTCACCCGACCGACTCGGGGGCTGCGGCACACGGGTCAAGTTCGAAATCCTAGGTCGCCACCCGACACACTCGGGGGCTGCGCCACACAGGTAACACTTGTAATCCTAGGCTACCACTCGACCTACTCGGGGGCTACGCCAAACATGCCTTCTCAGAAAAATCCTCAGCCGCCACTCGAACTCACTCGGGGGCTGCGCTGTACAGGTCAAGTTCAAAATCCTAGGTCGCCACCCGACATAGTCGGGGGCTGCGCCAAACAGGTAACACTTGTAATCCTAGGCCGCCACTCGACCTACTCGGGGGCTGCGCCACACAGGTCTTAGCCAAATCCTAGGCCATCACTCGAACAACTCGGGGGTTGCGCCATACAGGTCAAGTTACAAAAATCCTAAGTCGCCACCTGATAAAGTCAGAGACTGCGACATACAGGTCACACTTGGGAAAACCTAGTCCATCGCCTAGCATGCTAGACGACTGCGCCAAATAGGTCAAAAATCAAAACGAGAATTGGCACTCCCGAGCAAGCAGATCAATTCTCATTACTCGCAAGTATTTTTAATCTTTTACATTACGACTTGCACAGGCACATTTGCCCTCTATAGCTAACCCTGTACATCAGACGACAGCTACTCTAAACTGCAGGCTCGGCCTTCGGCGCATCGAGCGGACCTACAAGGCGCTCACTCAGGTCCTGAACCTGCCTGATAATTCGGCGCGCAGCCGCTAAGGTCTCGTCGAAGTCGTCATCACCAGGCAGGCCATCAAGCACCCTGTCGAGCGGAAGATGCGGCCGATGCATCCGAACGTATGCCAACGCCGCGTTCGCCCCAGCCACAAGTTGGGCGTCGACAACCTCCTTCAGCCCTTCACCATCGCGAAACCTCTCCAGCAAGGCGGACAGCCCGTTCGGCTGCGCATTATGCGGGAAGTACACGCGATTGATGCGCCAGAGTGTCTTCCGGCAGTTCTCCAGAAGAAAAGCAGCGCGCCACGTACGATCAAGCATGGTGGCAAGGACGCGCCCTCTCGACTTGTTCACCTAGAACTGCCAAGCTTCGTAGGAGTCGCCGGACGCCTCTCGGGTAACTCGCTCCTCAACGCGAACCCGCTCGGCCTCCCAATCAGGATTAACATCTGCACGCATAAAATGCGAATCAGAACAAGAAAGAAAGCCAGCAAAGACAGCAGCCGCCAAAAGGATACAAACCTTGCAACTACCGGCTGATCAAGTCGATCTCCCCAAGCAAAAAATCCTCACGTCGCGAGAACTCCGCCGTAGGATGCGACTGGGAGCGGTGCAACAGCCGCTCAGTATTCTTCAGGGTCGCCTCTAGCTCAACCACCTTGTTCTTCAGGTATGTGATAATCCGCCGATCATTTACACTACGTGGAGGAGCAGGCGCCGCCCGACGGCGGCGAGCACCCGAAGAAGAAGCCGCGCCACTCGGCCCGGCCACAGGAGAAGGCGAAGCATCACCGCGCACAACATTCTGCCATGAATACGCAGCGTCAATACAATCACACGACTGCGAAGCACAGTTAAACTCGGCAGAAAGAAAGTCAGCAAAAAGCAATATTGAAGGCCAAAAGACCTGGAAGGACAATATTCATTACAGAGCAAGAAGTTCAAAATACAGACCACGGCGACTGCCGAATTCCTAAAGCTACGCCTACTCTAAGGTTGCGGACTGCGACCGGGAACGACCATTTCGAGAGGCAGCCGCCTCAGTCGCCTTAGCAAGGGCCCTCTCGAAGAGTGCCACAAGCTGCACGGCTAACTGCAAGGCACGCTCCTTCACGCCACTCAGCGACGCGGTTCGGCCATCGGGTTTGCGGGGAAAACCGCTGACGACCTTCTCGAAGTCACCTGGAACCTGATGCCCTAAGAGGAGCTGGAAGGTGAGCTCAGAGCCGCGAACCGTCTGCGACCGCGTGAAGTCGGCGATGGTGGTCGCGTCCTCAAACGGCGCAGAAAGGGCGTCCACGGCTGCCGGCGGCTGGTCGCCCGGGAAGATACTCTGGTGCACCACAGCAAGGGCTCCAGTCGTTTTCTGCAACGCGGCTGCGGACTTCTTCAGCGCGTCTGAGGCATAGGCACAGACCCGGTCGAGGAAGCCAACAGCAGTCGCCAGGTCAACCGTCTCACTAGACGCGTCTTCCGGAGGAGCCCCACCGCAAGTCTCTGCGCAAAGGATCCAATGTCAGACAGAGAAAAAGATCAAGACACAGTAGGCATCAAGCCGAAACTTACCCCCAAGAACACCGGCGAGTGAAAGGAGACGACCGACTTGAGTCTGTTCCTGGGCGACCCGCGCCAGCTCCCGCTCTTGAGACTCATGTAGAGCCTTCTCAAGCTCATCAACCCGCCCAGTAGCCTGGTCCAGAGAAGCACGCAGCTGGTCCCTCTCCTTCTCCAGGCGAACATAAGCCGCGGCTGCGTCAAGCTGCTGACGGTAGTATGGCTGAAACAAAAGCAAGATGTTAATAAAGTTGCGGGCGACTATACTAGTCACCCACACCTTCGGGGGCTACTCCCATCGGGAGCGCTGATCGCGCACCCGATGAAAAATCAAGAATGCAAGCACAAGCATAGAGGACTTACGTGGTCCAGGAGCTCAGGGTCCTCTGAAGCCGAAGGAGGAACGCGGCTAGACGATGCAACGCCAGCAGGCTCAGCACGCGCCTTCTCCACTACAGCCTGGGTCCCCAGTTCAGTCGAAGGGGCGGATGTATGCTCCACATCCCGAAGCGGGGAGTTAACATCGCCAGAACGGTGGCTGCAGCGAAAACAAGCACACTTGTCAACAACTCAAACGTTGCAACTACAAAACGCAACTCGAAGGAAACACATCATCAAGAAACTCACCTGGGGGTCCCAAGGTCGTCGTAACTCTCCAGGGAGGGTGAAGGCATCCGCGCGAAAGAACGAGGAGCCGCGGAGCTGACTGGAGGAACATTCAGGTGCTCATCCCAGCCACCCGAGGACCGCGCACCCGACGACGTCGCGACGACCTCCTCCAGAGTAACGTCGGCATCCTTAGCAGGTGACGACGCAGTGGCAGAGTCGCCACGACTCGGAAGCTTCCGCTTCTTCCGCACGGGTTCCTCCACTTCATCCTCTTCCTCCACCTCTTCGTGGGGAGAGTGTGCGGAGGGAATATCTTCGTCATCGTCTTCCTCCTCGACAAACTTCGACTCGTCGTCGGGTCCGTTCTCGGGAAGAGGAGGAAGGCTGATCAACAGAGCCCGACCCTGAAGCAAGTAGACACAATTCGAATCAAAAAGAAAGTAGACGCAAGTCGAGCAAAGACAAAAGGAAAACAAGCCAAGACTTACCTCGGGAACGGGGTTCGAGGCTCCGTAAGCCGCAATCGGGCACTTGACGTTGCACGTGTCCACGACTCGGAGGTTGGTGATGGATCTTACTTTGGTTTCCACCTCCTCGTCGTCAAGCGGCTCGGTGCTGACACCCTCGGCGGCCCACATCGGGTGAGGCCGAGCGCTGAGCGGCTGCACCCGAAGACGGAAGAAGGTGGCCATCAGGAAGACGCCACCCGCCTCGCGCCCAAGGGTCTTGGTCAGATCGCGCAGCAGGCTCAGCAAGGGCCGCACGGCCTCCTTCTCCACGGCAGTCAGCGGGTGCGCCCAGGCGCCGGTCTTCCGCAGTCCACGTCCGATGTCGAATGCATTCATGTCGTCCTGGTTCGACTGGACGTAGAACCATCTCCTGCGCCATCCCTGGACGGAGTCGCACTTCTTCATCTGGAAGTACGCGGTGTCACCGCGTACTTGGATTCCGAAGCCGCCCACGGGGAAGGTCAACCCGCTCTTCCCAACGTTCTTGCGAACGAGGAAGAGCGACTTCCACAACGCCCAATGGGGCGCGACACCCAGGAAGCACTCGCAGAGCACGATGAAGCCCGCGATGCTCAAGACGCCATTGGGGGTCAGATCGTGGATCTGAACCCCATAGGCATACAGGAGACCGCGCACGAAATTGTGCATGGGGAACCCGAAGCCCCGCGGAAGAAATCCGCGAAACAAACACGTTCCCCATCGCGGGGAGTGGGGAAAACCTCCTTGCCAGGAACGCGTACCTGGACTTGGTCAGCGGGTGGAAGCAGACCCTGCGCGCGGAAGAGCTCCACCTCGGCCTTCTTCACCGACGACCTCTGCCAGTCGCCGTCGGGCTTCTTCATCAGCCCGGCTTCGTCGGCGGCGGCGGAGGAGCCAGCGGCGCTTTTCGGCTTGCCCATGGTGCCGCAAGACAGCGCAAGGTGTACGGACAGATTGCACGGAGCTCTGGATGGCGGCGAAAATGGTAGAGCGCAGAGGAAAGGGAACACAGAGCGATTGGAGAAGATGAAATCCCAAGCGTCAAGACACAGTACTTATGCCTCGAAAAGTCTCATCTCAACCGTCCACAAAACAAGGGCTCCGAGCAGACACATCTGGCCGTCCACGTGTCGCACGAGGAAACCAACCGTCACCGCCCACTTCGTCCACTACGCACGAAAACCGAGGCGTCATCATCGTGCCGCGCAAATTTCGCGCCCACTTCGGAGACGTGACAACTGTTGACCGCGGTCAGCTCTGACAGCGGGGCCCACCAGTAACGTCCCATCGAGCGCAGAGGCGTGTAGCGGATCGTCATCAGTGACGTCATCAAGCCAACGGCTCCAAAATCAATTGAAGCAACTCGACAGCGTAATTCGAGTAGTAAGCTTCAAAGCTGAAATCAATAAAGTAGGATCGGCAGACGATCCGAGAACCCGAAGAAACCATTCGGGTGGCAACAGAGTAAGCTCGAGCAGCCGAATCCATCCACAAGTAAGCCAAACAGGCTGAGTAGAATCAAGCTTCGCAAGAAGATGAAGGCAAAGTAATTCGACTGCAAACGTTACTCCAATCGGGAGTGGCCGGTTCGACTGAAGAAATCGAGTTCAAGCTCAAGATCAAGTAATCCAATGGCGCATCCAGGAGGAAGGAGTCCTTTACTCGACTCTACGCTTCGACCAAGCACTCGGGGGCTACTGACGTGGGGCTGCCTTTCGGGTAGCCCACGATAAGGCTACCTGGGTCGCGCCAAGGACAGGAAGGCCCACTGAAGGCCCACGCGGGGCACCATATAACCTGGTCCAAGTCGGTTAGAAAGCATAACCTGCCATATCTGTAGTTGCCATCGTCACCAACCACCCGAGACCTGGCTGCCTATAAAGCCAGGAGGGTTGCTCGTCCCAGAGGACACGCAGATAGCTACGGCACAAACCCTAGCAAGATCGCAATCTCACCATTGTAACCACAACTCGCATCAATAACCAGACAAGCAGGAGTAGGGTGTTATCCTCCGGGAGCCTGAACCTGGGTAAATCCTTGCTTGTCAGCCGTCGTGACCACCTGCACTCATCTCTCTCCCCATCAATCAACCCGGGGTGCACAACCCTGGGACTTGTCGAGTTAACACCTCGTCACCGGTGCAGAGGTGCTGCACCGACCACGCGGATCGTTCTCTGCCATGCCAGATCTGTCGGCGGCCGTGCGCAAGCTACCACCCATGCGTCCCTGTTCGCCCCTACCCGCGTGTTGCTGCTCCTTGACGGGAAGCTCAGCGACGGTGTTGTTCGGCCTTTTGGCGGTGCTCTGATCCGGTCCTCGGAGTCTCCTTGGTTGGTCAAGTCGGTCGGAGTGGGGTGGCGCCTTCCTTGGCGGCAGGGTCATGGCCGTTGTGGTGTTGGTCTGACGCGTCGCCCCCGGCCCAGATTTGGGCCCTTTGGGCCCATCTGGGTTTTAGGCGGGTCGGTCTAAATCCTCGTCGGCTTGGCCTTCTGTTCACTGATGTTGAAGAGCAGCTCGGATAGGGGGCCTCGTCGTCAACGGTGTGCCTTCTACAGCGCGGCTGCGGGAGCTTCACGGGCCTCTCGGGGTCGAGAGGCTCGGCCTGGCTTGCGGGCTGGGTATGCTCCTGCTACGGTGTCTAGTCGGTTATCGTCCTTGACGGTGGTCGGTCCCTCCCGCACGTCGATGATGTTGCGACTCCTAGTCTTGTCTCTTTTTCTTCGGTGTATAGGCTTCTCTGCTCTGTGTCGTGGTGAGACTTGGTGAGTGGTTTCTCGATCGGGTGGCGTTGGGCTGTGAGCAGTATGGTGGAGTGCTCCGGAGCGCCTGGGGTGATAGGGGGTCGGGAGAAATCCTAGTCGTCCCCCGACTCCGGCGCGGTGGCGTATGTGGATGTCGCCAGTCCTTCTTGAAGGGTGTCGGGTGTTGCCTCTCCTCTCCCCGTCGCATACCGGGGGAAACCCTGGACAATAGCGTCGTCGTCGTCGCATCCCTTCTTGAAGGTGTTGTTTGGTATCGGCGCTTCGGAGCACTAGGAGCGTGGTGGGAGGTCTACGGTGGACACAACGGTCTTGGAGCTTGCTCACTTTTGTCTTTCCGCCGCTATGGCATTTTTTCTTTTGCTTTTCTCTGTTCTTTTCTTTTGGACGTGCTTATGTTGTTTCCGCCCCAGCACCTATCGTTGGTTATGTTGGTGGTTGCTTTATTTATAAAGTGGGACGAAAGACTATTTCGAGAGTAAATAAACACGGAGAGATGGTTTTTTAAAGGGCTAAACGGAGATATGGTAGAACATGTTATGTTTATCTATCGTCCACAGCTTGGAATGGGTCAAAGTAGTTAGGCTGATCAATTAGAAATGTGGCTCTATGTCAAGTTGTCGACACTCTCATGTTGTTGACCGGAAGGACTAGGCCTCGAATTTTGAGCATAGCCGAGCGAGTTCGGCTCGACTCGTTTAACTGACGAGTTAAGCTCGAATCAACTCGTTTAACAAACGAGTTCAGAAATGAAACTTGACTCAACTCGGTAAACTTGTGAGCAGCTCGCGAGTAACTCGTTTAACTTACTCAAATAATTTTTACTCTTGATATATTTGCGTCAAAATGTTAATATTTTGCACCGATAATTGTATAGAGTTTATATGTTTCAACATTGATCGAACTTTGAATTAGAAATGTAAAATTATAGAATGATCATCATTGTTATAGTTCAGAATTAATAGGAAAATTAATACGCGTATATTTGAACACTTAGAGTGTGTTAAACGAGTTTTCGAGCTACTCGGCAGCTACTCACGAGTAGCTTAATCAACAAATAAATTCATACTCAAAACTCAGCTCGGCTCGTTAGACACCGAATTCGAGCCGAGCCCAACTAAGTCACGAGCTATCCGCTTAGCTCACGAGTTTCAAGTTTTAATTTCAGTCATAAGAAGAACATGCTCATAGTCTTATCGATCCTTATAAGAGAAGTGTATATCCAGATAATTACATTGGTACCGTTTGAGTGATCGGACAATTTAACAAGGCACACATATTGGCATCTTCCGTGTACGTTATCCCCTTTCAAAATTAAAGTCGTGTCAGAGGCTTTGAACGGATTCCGTGGGTCAAAATATCGCACACGGCTAGAATGTACAAATCATGTGCATTGGTGCTTAATATCCCACAAAACACCAGCAAAATCAACTCATACCTAATATATAATACACCCCAAGTTTTAACTCTTCTCAAGTCTCGCACCCATTCTACGAGCCGTCCGATCCCAGCAATCAGTGGCCAGGATGAAACCACGTCCACCACCCAGCGCCAACTACTGTTCATTCGCTATTTTTATCTAATTCGAGCTCGCCACTTCGCCCGGTCGCCCGCCGGTTGGCTCTGGTTCGACCGGTCGCCGTGCACTTTTGAAGAAAAACCATTGCATTAATGAGGAATCAAACCCGCTGTCCAAAGGAGTAGATTACTCCGTGGAAGGACCGATTCATAAATCTGGAAAAACTCAAAGACTTTTCTGCAAAACGAGCAACACAAAATCCCCTTCCCCTCTCTCTTCTATCCCGCGACGGGGCGGTCGCCACCGGCGGCCATCTCCGCCGCCACGCGCCTTCCCGGCCAAATCGGAGGGCACGGGAAGCTTCGCCGCGCCTTCCTCTCTACCCTCACCGGCGGCCAGATCCCGGGGCGTCTGAAATCGACAGCGCTGGTCACCGCCGTGCTCGGTCAAACGCCGCCATGCGCCGCCGGCGATTCCGGCAGCCAAATGACCCGTCCCGCCGCGCCCATCCGACTCCCCGCCGCCTCATCTTAAGGATCCGCAACATAGCGGCCTCGCACGCGTCCTCCGGCGCACGGGCGCGTCCTCGGCAGCACCGGCGCCTCCGCCGGCCGCCCGCTGACGCCAGCGTGGGCCCACCCGTCAGGCTTTAGATTTTTTCCACCGACAGGCGGGGCCCACTGTCAGCCTCAGAGAATTCCACAAATTGATAGAAATTTGCAAAAATCATAACTTCGAAATCTTAACTCGCAAAAATACAATTCAAATACCAAAATTTGCAGGAAAAAAATCTTTACAACTAACACATCTCCATGCATGTTGAAATAATTTTAGAAAAATTTAAGTCTAAGACATCTCCATGCATGTTCAAAATAACTCTAGAAAAGTTAAATTTGAAAAAATAACATGGCTTTTCGCACATTTAAACAACATTTTTTTGAAAAACAATCCAAAAATTAACATACATCTGCTGTATTAATGATAGAGCTTTTACTAATGGAATATAAAATTTGTTTCCATTTAATTTGGCCGGACAACCTACAAAAGCAGACATATGTTAAATAGTTTAAGCAAAAGGAAAAGATAAAAAAACATGTCATGTTTAAACCGTGTCTGAATTCTTCAAACAAACCTTATTTTTTTTAACAGTACTCCAACCATTTGGAAACTCTCTTAATAATAGTCGTTCGGGTTAAAAAATGCTCCAATTTATAATAACAAAGGCATTTCCCTTTAGAAAATAATACCCATATTTCGAGTACCTTTTAACAAACGGAATAGGATAACGAAACTGTGTAATATAATGTAACAACAACGTCAACTCTATATGTCCAATACAATAAGACAGATATTTCAACATGAACACAGAAAACCACTATTCATGACATATGCTCAAAATCCAAATTTACATAGTTACAATTTTTAAATACCTTGCTGATCTGTTCACCTCACAGGCGTAAAAATAAATTCAACATGAAAAACCCCCAGCCCGAACAATTTTCATGGTCCAAATATTTTTAAACGTAAACTCCTTGCTGTTGCATTATTTTACATGCCTTCTTTATTTAAAAATGCACGATTATCAGAATACATATTCTATTTGCTTCACGGGGGCGGCGAGTCCGCGCCAAGTTACCTTGTATATATATCTCATGGTCCAAAACAGCAATGTACCACAATAGGTATATATTAAACTGATATGTTTTATTGTATGAGAGTGGAAAGCATATATGGCATACACAACTACAAGCAGGTGGTACATAAATAAGTTTTTATCTTTGTACTCTGGTATTCTGAATAACAAAGTGTTTGACAATACATTCTGGCAATGCGTTCTTCATCCCCTTTATTCAAGTAGAAGCAACTCTGTATATATCAAACATCTCATGTGGTTCTTGCTTGATCTATGTCCGTGTTCCAGAACCATTTCTTCCAGGCAACGACAAAAATGACATATACTAACATGTGATATATATATATATCCTATCGAGTCACTTAAAATAAGCATACCATCTCTTTGTGAAGAGTAGTCCTCAAAATACTATCCAAGCACTGCACAAAACCTATACTTGATCCTACAATAGAATCCATTTGAGACAAACCATATTTTCATGCCATAGTGCTGAATCTTCATTATTTGGCAGGTCTCTGGCAGGACCAGGGCATTGCCTTGGAACTGGATGTCCACAAAGATCAGGACTGTTATCCCAATATCGATTTTGTTCTTTCTTACTCAAGTAGAATGAAGTTAGAGCTTACTCAGGTCTGATCCATTAGATTTGCATCTTGATTCGTGTGGTATGACATTTAGCAACTAAAATTTTCTTCAGCTACACATGGGTTCTACATAGTTACAACTCAGATTTTTCCGGTTGCATATGAAATTTTCTCAGTTACACATGGTTTACACATGGGTTGGAACTCAAAATTTCCCAGTTACAAATGAGTTGCATATGAGTTTCAACTAAAAATTTCTTAGTTCCACATGCATTATTCATGTATTGCATATGCAATTGGATGAGATCATCTGATTGCAAATTAGCTTAATTCTCACTCGACTGAACCCTAGTCGCTCTATTCTAATATACATAGAAAAAGACTACGGTGTGAAAAGCTTTGGAACAAGACTCTTGGGTCTCGCAAATCAACACTCAAGAAGGCCTCGTGTTGGAACGTATTTCCCCATTTCCAAACTATGGGAGATGATGGATGGGAATCATGTTCATGATGCTGTCCCGGACAACATCACATGGAAATTCAACAATGATGGGTGCTACTCCTCGTCCTCAACCTACAATATGCAATTTTTGGGACAAACATTTTTTACGATGCCCACCATAGTATGGAAGCCATGGGCACCTCCAAAGTGCAATTTTTTTCACTTGGTTGATTCATCAAAACCGAATTTAGACGGTGGATAGACTAGGCGCCCATCTCATCTTCCGCTGTCGTTTCACCACTCGCGTTTGGGTCACTTGAAAAACATTGTTGGGGCTTCATGAGATCCTTCCGGGAACTTTGCATGCCTTCCACACCGTCAAGGATGGTGGATCGGAGTAATTCGTAAAATGAGTAGTTAAAGAAAAGACATGTCTTTGCTTGCCATGCTTGTTTTGGTCGGAACGAAGCGCATGTGTCTTCCAACATTAAATATCTTGCACCGCCATGCTTATCATCAAAACTTTTAAAAAGGAGGTGTCGCTTTGGTGACTCGTCGGTGCAAAAGCTTTGAATGTTGTAATGCCGCGAGCCCGCGAGAGTAGTCTCATGTTTTTTTTTTAATTTAGAGTAGTCTCATGTTTGTGGGCATGCATGTCCCTGTGCATGGCCCGATTTGTAAAGTTTCTAAAAATTCTCCTTAATCAATGAAAATGGTGAAAAAATTGCCTTGTTTTTTTCTTAAAACAATCCATTCTTTTGGGTTTCGGCCCAGCCCAAAGCCTCGGACGGTGGGACCCTCCCTTCCACGCCAACCTAGCCAATGGGGCGTCCCTGCTGGCACCTTCGGCCCAACCACAGCACGCCACGTCACTCCTCTGACGCGCGCTCTACTTTCCCACGGTTGCGCCCAACTGCTATAACACGCGCCTCCGTTCCCTCCCCACGAGACCGTGACCGACCCCGTCGCCGGCGAACAGAACACCGGAGCGCACCACCCATGGTATCCGCGCGGAAGGGCCGTCCCGCCGCCGGCGGCGGCGGAGTCCGCAGCCGGCCTCGAGTCGACGGCGGCGGCAGCTTCGCCTCGCGCGTGGCCGTGCTCGCCTTCTGCGTCGCCGGGATCTGCTCTGCCTACATCACCCAGGGCGTCCTCCAGGAAACGCTGTAAGCGCGCGACCTTCTCTCGCTCCTGTTCTTCCATGCCAATGGTGTTCACATCACGGCAGAGAGAAGCTGGGCCGCTCACTCCACCGGTGCGGTGCTCCCTCCTTTCTCTCAGATCGACGAAGCGATTCGGGCCGGAGGCGCGGCGGTTCGACCACCTCGCGTTCCTCAACTTCGCGCAGAACGTCGTCTGCTTCGTCTGGTCCTTCATAAGTGAGTGCCCTCGTCCTCGCCGCGGTACTGCATTTCACATCACATTTCTAGACGGTGATTTTCGAAACTTTGGTTGATTCCTTCCTGCAGTGATTAAGCTGTGGTCGAGTGGCAGCAGCACCGCCGGGCGGGCGCCGCTTTCGAGGTACTGGGGAGTCAGCATCACTAACACCATCGGCCCTACCATGGGGATCGAGGCGCTCAAGTTCATCAGCTACCCGGCACAGGTTTGGATACGGCTTCGTTTGCCGCCTCGGCTTTTTTCCTTGGTTCTGGAGTAGATTTGTGCGGATGGTTTATCTGCAATTACGTGATGATCGAGTCTATCTGTAATGTAGTAAGCTGTATTTATGGAGTAGAATTTTGTAGTATACTACTTAACTACGCTAATTGCTAAGGAATTGTCGAATTGGTGATAGAGTTCTTTAGGAAGCAGTACGGTCTTGCACAATTTATGCTAGAATACTGGAGGGTGTTTTCTGAATTTGATGTGGTGAAATGCTAGTTCAGGATTTGCGATACATTGGGAGCTTTGATACATTTGGTCAGTATTGATGCACACATGAGTTAATTATGGTGATCCAGGATATCGAGGGCCAAGATGACTGAACACTGGGTATCACATTTATCATACAGTCTTGAGTATGTTGATACGTTCTAACGTATGCTCAATCCTATACAGCAAGAGTTCGGAACTAGAATTTGATGACTTCAAATAGCATGGATTTACTTCAAATGGATGGAATATTGGTGGTTCTGTTTATAATGATGCCCAAAACTACTGGAAATCAGAGACCATTACTTATTTTCTGTTTATGTTTACAGGTCTTGGCAAAATCTTCTAAGATGATTCCAGGTGAGTTTTCATCTACTAATGCATACCATGCAGTTCATATTTACATTTTTTCCCATATGGATGCTGCATATAATGGCTATCAGTTTGTGGTTGCTACGGCAGTTCACCCGATCATTTTACTGAGCCAAGAAAACTATATTTTATACGAATTTGGAAAAGCTTTGCGTGCCAATATTGTACTCCCAGTCATAAAAGGGTCTTTGTGTTATGTAGGGTCTTAAAACAAACAAATAGGATCTTATTTATTACAGATCAATGTCTGCCAATCGAATCTGGAGGAAATTGATACATGAGCTACTATTGCTATTCCTCCTAAGTTCTAAATCCTCAGTATATGCAGCTACCAAAATGAACTAGGTTTTTTCATTAGTTAACGCAATTGTCCCGAAATGATTGACGGTAGACTAGTAATATAGCCTCTGTACACTAGTGAAACTTTTCAAACATTGATTCCATCTTTTTCTATCAAACACATGTCGAAAGCGTGTCATTTTGTATTACGGCAACCATTTTGATACCATTTTGCCACCATATAGCTATCAGTACTTCCTGTGCAACTGAATAACCCTTACATGAATTCTTTACATATCCAATGTCAAACCATGTATGGTTGATGCCTTACAGATGATAAAAACTGTGTAACTGAGCACTCTGCGTTAAGTGCTTGATTTGAGTTACAATAACCTTTCATGCTTCTTAGCCTGGACATCATTGTTCTGGACTTTCTAACTTTTGATTCATTATTTACAGTTATGTTGATGGGAACTCTACTGTATGGTGTTAAGTATACACTTCCAGAGTACTTTTGCACCTTTCTTGTTGCTGGTGGTGTGTCATCCTTTGCATTGCTGAAGGTAAAGAGTTCTTCATTTTCATATTCTGATCAACAGCCAGCAGAGCTTTGCATGCCTCTGATGATCGCCTTGAACCTTAGACCATTAAAAGCTTGCACTGATCTCTAGTGCTAAAGCTAGAAGAATTAAGTTTATATCATGTTGCATAAGGTTTTCTATTCTCATCACTAGGACTCTGCTTACCTAGCTTTTACATCTACCCGGGTTAGAATGTAGCATCAAAGTAATACTCTCTCTGTTTCATAATACAAGATGTTTTAGGTATTCCAGTACGGACAACATGTGGATGTATATAGACGTATTTTAGTGTGTAGATTCAATCATTTTGCTTTGTATGTAGTCTGCATTGAAATAGCTTAAACAACTTATATAAGGAACATAGGGAGTAATACTTAGAAGTCACTTCTGAAGTTTTTGTTTCTTTACTAAACAGACAAGCTCAAAGACTATCAAGAAGCTCGCTAATCCTAATGCTCCTCTTGGCTATGCATTGTGCTTCCTCAACTTGGCTTTTGATGGTTACACTAACTCGACCCAAGATTTAATAAAGTCCAGGTAAACATATCTGCCAATTCTGCATCAAAGCAAAACTGTGATATTTGTTCTAAATGGAAAGTAATCTTATGTTATTGCAGATACCCCAAGACCAACCCTTGGGATATAATGCTTGGCATGAACCTCTGGGGAACCATATACAATACTATAATTATGTTTGCGGCACCATTACTGTTCAGTAATTGGCCATACGCAAACGGTTTCGAGGCCGTGAAATTTTGCCAGGAGAACCCGGAGGTGGCCTGGGACATTCTCATGTTCTGCCTATGCGGTGCTGTGGGCCAGAATTTCATCTTCCTAACCATCAGCCGGTTTGGCTCTCTAACTAACACTACCATCACTACCACCCGAAAGTTCATGAGCATTGTCATCTCGTCCGTCATCAGTGGCAACCCACTGTCTGTGGAGCAATGGGGAAGTGTTGTGATGGTCTTCTCTGGTCTCTCTCTCCAAATATTTCTCAAATGGAAGAGAAAGAAGGGCAGAGACCATAAGGAATGAACTCAAATTTTAAGCTCTTCTGATTTTTGTGTGTATTGCACACATTTTTTGTCAAGGTATCCAGGAAACCATTATTGTAGCCTGTTGAAACTGTAGGAAAAAACTTATATATACAATGAGTTCTACACATATTAGTCAGTGCGCAACTTGTGAAAATTATATGTCTATGGGCTAAAATTGGTTATTTTACTACTGAATATTTTTGAAATTTTGTATGGTGTGCCCTGAGACTTCGTCCGTGATGTGCATACACTATCCACAACCAGACTGAAGCTAGTTTACAAAGCAGCTATGCTGTAAGTGAGGAACTAATTCATGTGCACCATGTGTCAGATGTAGTATTTTATGAGTTGAAATTACATGCAAATTTATACTCCCTCCGGTCCGAAAAATGTGTCGTGAGATAAGCTTTTCTAGCGACACAAATAATGGATCAGAGAAAGTTGTTCCCCAACTTGGAACAAATAATTTAAAGCGGACAAAGCCAGAGGCATCAAAGCAAGAACGAGTATGACTTGAACGGAGGAAACATCTTCCTTTCGTCCCTGTCGTCTACATCCGCAAAGTGCTGGAGGTGACAGTTATCTCACCAAGTGGTTGCAACGTTGTCTAAGTGAAGAAGATGAAGTTTGGACCCGATTGCAGTTTTACTTTTTTCTTTAGGATCCTCCTTGCAAAGTCTAGGAACGTGTTTGTCATTCATTTTTTTCTATATCCTATGTTGGGATGTTTAGTAACAATCATCACAGTCTTCTTGAACCCATTTCTTGTTCAAAGAAACAAAACAAAAAACAAGATGGAGCTAGTTTACTGACCAGATATCTTGAATGTGAGGAAATATTTCAGGTCTCAACATAGCAATTCCATTATTAGCCAAATATATTTCAGATGTGCACCAGCAACTATTCAGGTGTGTGTTTGTGTAAGATGCCTAATTCATCAGTTCCAAGTATACATACAAACTTATAGTTCCCCAAATGGGTAAGCAAGAATTTAACGCAGAACAAACCAAAGGTATCAACCCAAGCACCAATGTGAAATTAGCATCAGCATTACATAATAGCTCATCTCATGTCCTAGCCAATCTATCTACAAAAATCTGCCTGCCATTGATGATGCCGCTAGAACATGGGGTTAATTCCAATTAACAGTCGCAGATACATTTAAAGGCTTATACATTGTCATTGTCAAATCAACTAGTCAACTCATGTCATCATCAGATTCACTTCCTCCACTCCCTCCAACTGATGGCTCAGATCCATCAGAATCACCGTCCTCACAAAAATAAGGGAATGCTGTAGCTTCATTACCGCACTCAAATATTTCTGCTGATGGGTGTCTTAATTTATGCATTCCTTGGTTCTGACATGCATAACATTGTCCTAACAAAATAAGTCACAGAAATATAAGACCCTTAAAAATACGAATTTGTTTACAGAAATATGCAACATATCACAATTATCGAAAGGCTAAATTTAATTGACATGTTTTTTTATTTGATGATTCAAAACGGGCGACATGGACAAGTGTATGAATGAAAAGTACTCCCTCCGTTCCAAATTAGATAACTTCTATTCGAACAAAAGTGGATGTATCTAAATATGCTATAAGTCTAGATACATCCACTTTTTTAATAAAAAGAAGTCATCTAATATGGAACGGAGAGAGTAGATGGCATGGCGTAGCTTGCATGTTGGATAGAAAGTTATAAATGGCTTGTAGTGGGGTTTTGCTTTATAAGTTTATATTATAATATTTTTAGAACACTTAGCTCATGACTCACTATCTGAAAATTTGACATACCATTTTCATCTGGGTCCAGTGGATAACAGAAATAATGTTTTTTTCTGAAGTATTGTTAGCACCTCAGCGAAGTACGTCATCAGTGTCCAATCAGAACCACACTTCTTTATCTTGACGGTGAAGTTGAAGTGGTGAAATATCTTGAAATAATGCTCCACATTAAGACACTGATGAAGAAGCTCTTCAAATTCGTATTCAATGTCCTGATACAAAAGAATAGTTAGTAATGTTTCATAGTGAAATCGAATTTCTTGATTTAGTCGATATCAAATTACCAACTTTGAAATTAGACTTTACTAAGATTCTACTTCGCAGGAAGCGTGTTGTAAAAAATGTCGGAGGTTACCAGATCTCTGAGACTACCATCGATCCGACAGAGCGGACTAGGGAAAGTATTCTAATCAGTAGTCTGATTATTTCCTTTCGTCGGACGTTCCACCATTGTTGATTTTGTTTGCATCACAGGGTGTAGAGGGTCACGGAAAAATCTCATTAACCACCCCCTAAATTAACGCGAACATAATGAACGGATAGACGTCGCCTAGAGAGGGGGGGGGTAAATAGGCGATTTAAAACTTTTTCCGAGAAGCCGGAATATCCGGTCCAAGAATGACCCGGAAATTCCGGTATGCTTGATAAAGGCGGAATAAAACTAGAGGTTTACTTTAACAAGCATACAACCTAAATATAAATACTAGGCTCACCTATGTGCACCAACAACTTATGCTAAGCAATATAAGTAACAAGGTGATAGCAAGATATATGACTTTAAGCACGAAGACTATCACAGTGTAAAGTGCATAAGTAAAGAGTTCGGATATAGAAATAACCGAGGCACGCGAAGACGAGGATGTATTCCCGAGTTCCACCCAAAGGGTGTACGTCTCGTTTGGAGAGGTGTGCGCAACCACAACAGGTTAGCCGCAACGCCACAAAGGCTCACCTTCTTCTCCTGATGAACTCAACCACAAAAGGTTGCGAGTTCACCTTGCACTATTGATCTCCTTTGGGGCGGAGATCGAATCCCGTACAACTCTTGAGGCACACACCCACAACTTAATTGGGGGCTCCCAAGTCTTGAGGCACACACCCACTACTTAATTAGGGGCTCTCAAGTGACCACAAAAGGTCTTGACCACAAAAGGTCTTGACCACAAAAGGCCGGCCACAAAAGGCGTCTAGGGTCCAAAGACCCAAGAGTAACAACCTCACAAGTATCACCACCACGAATCCTCGTGGAGGGCTCAAACAGATGCAAATGCAATGGCAAGAGCACACGAAGTGCCCAAGTCCTTCACTCTCAAATTCCAACACAACAATAAATGTTTATGGGGGAATAAGAGAGGAAGAACAAAGAAAACCACAAAGGAGTCAAATCCTTTACTCCCAAATCCCACCAAAAGCAACTAATGCATATGGGGGGAGAAGAGAGGAAGAACAAAAAAGAAGAACCACAAAGGAACTCTAAGAACTAGATCCACTAAGTTCCCCTCGCTTAGAGGAGAGATGGATTGATAGGATTATAGATCTAGATCTCCTCTCAACTTTCCCTAAAGAATATGGAAGATTCAATGGAGGGATTGAGAGTGAAGTGAGCTTTCCAAGGTCAACAATGGAGTAGGAGAGAGGGAAAAGTCGTGCTGCCTTAGATTGGTTGGGGAAGAAGAAGGGGAGGGGTAATTATACCCCTCCAGGAAATATAGCCGTTGGCTGTTTCGACACTCGGAAATTCCGGTATAAGTGAGACTCGGAAATTCCGGTTATCCGGAAATTCCGAGTCCATGAAATTTCCGAGCTGAAATTCCGGCTGGAGTCAGAAGCAAAACCAAACTTTTCCTTAGCCATTTCTGGAGGACTTTTCTGGGGGCACTCGGAAATTCCGGTAGACGGAAATTTCCGAGCACAATTTCCGGTTCGAGTCAGAACCAAAAGTCCTTCTTTCCTTAGCCAAAACTGGAGGGCTTTCTGGGTGCACTCGGAAATTCCGGTAGACGGAAATTTCCGACCACAATTTCCGACTGGAGTCAGAACCCTTTTTCTCCTTTCCTTAGCCGTTTTCTTGGATGAGCTGGGGAACCGGAAATTCCGGTAGAGCGGAATATCCGGCCCCAATAATCCGAATCAGCAAAACACCGAAACGAAAACTGCTATAACTTTTGCAAATGAACTCAAAATGAGGTGAGACCAATTTTGTTGGAAAGATAGCGACGATGAGCACCCAACAAAATCACCACACATGGCAAGGTGTGGGACTTTCCTCACGGTAGAACCGACAATATTTCCGCCACCGAAAACGCAACAAGTTGTCCAAAGTAAAACCGATTTCGATGAACAAGAGCTTGACATGGAGATGAACCAAGCTCTAACTCCTCACCAACATAAAAGCCAAATAAGAACCAAGAAACATGATATGCCAAGTATGCAAAGGTTTGAGCTCTCCACAATGATGCGATCAAGTTACCAACTTGAGAACCCCTCTTGATAGTACGCCTATCTATCCTATAGCCCTATCAAGATCATACCTTTGCCTTAAGCATTCCACTTGAGTTGGATGATGACTATCTTGATCTCTTCAAGTGGTTCATCTTTCTTGATTGCGCGTCCAAGCACATGCTTGATGAAGACTTCTCCAAATACTCCCCCATGCTCACAATGGGAGAGTCTCGCTTAGCTCCATCTTCATGTATCCATTGCAAGCACCAAGCATATGATCTATTCAATAAGCTTCTCTTGGTCTTGGTCTTGCACATCTCACCTTGATGACGATCACCACATGACGTCATCCTCCATGAGCTATATGAGATCTTCATTTGATGCAAACACATGGGAAGATACCTAACCTCATATAATGATACCACACACACATATATCATGGGTTAGTTCACAAAGCTACGCGGACAAGTGTTTACCATCCCAAGAGATACATGATCGCTCTAGGTACATCTTGTAGCTTTGTGTGTTGATCAACATCTTGATCAACCTTGTATTTTCCAACATTTCTTCACTAATATGATGTCTTGAATTCTTCAAGACATACTTGCAATATGCTCCACTCAACACATAAGCTTCAAGAGTCCAACACATGAACTCCACAATTCCATGGACATGATCTATAATGATATCTCAATGCAAACATTAGTCCATAGAGATTGTCATTCAATTACCAAAACCACACATGAGGGAAAATGCTCTTTCATATAACCTTTCCCCACGCGCATTCATTAATTCATTCTCTCTCCTCTCCATAACCGATGTGCCCTGCCTTCCCAGCTCTGGTTGTGCCCAAAGCTCCAGCTCGCCGCTCGCCGGATCGCCGGCTGCGCATCCTGGCGGCCCTTGGCGCTGCTGCGGCGGCGGAGACCCGGCAATCCGCGATTCGGTGTGTGAACCCGACGGGCGGCGCAGGAGCGGGGCTACCTACAGGTCGGCAAGGATGGAGGTGGAGCACGGCTGTGCGCAAGAGCTCGGGCGCAGTCGATGATGGGGGCGCATGGGAGCTGGGGGCAGCGAGTTGAGGCGAGGGCGTCGGTTGCCGCAGCAGGGAAGGAAGTGCAGCCGACAAGTCGGCTGCCGTGGTAGTTGATCGAGGGAGTCGGTGGGCTGCCGCGATAGTTGATCGAGGGAGCCGGGCACGAGATTTTTTTTTCTCAACCGGTGATGGCTCTGCAATTGTAGAATCAGGCATGCCACTAACGATGTTGTCAGCATGCATCACCACCCTAGGTCAAACAATTTACATCGATGCTTGAGTCAAATTCTATGTGACTAAATTGGAGGTATCAAAGCCTTAAGACCACAAATAAATCAATAACCATGGTTTTTAAGGCGGTAAAGCGTCCTACACTCCTACTAAGCGCCTAAGGTGAGGCGCGCGGTAAGGGGAGACAAGGGGAAACCTTAAACATTGCAGGAAAAGAGGAATTGGCAGTTCTGCACCCCTTCGTGACCTAATTCCACTCTCCTCCTTCCCTTTCCTCCTGGTAGCAGCACACAAACCCTCAAACTCCTCCCTCCTTCAACATCACGGCAGCAGAGTAGATCGGGCAAGGGAAGGCTACGACGGAACCAGGTGCACGGCTGGATGCTCGCCGGGGTGCTGGGATGCAGCTGGGTTGTCGTCTTGAAGCCCCAGGAGCTGCCACAGGGACGCTGCAGCGAGGAACTGAAGGCGGCCAGGACCTCTACGAGGCTGGACACTTCACTGAGGCAGCCGTACACTACATGTCTAAGGCGTCCTGGTGCGGTCTGATGCCTAGATGACGACTAAGCGACGCTTAGGCAACGCCTTAAGAACCATGTCAATAACTAATCTAAATCATGACGGTATACAAAAATTCTATGTGCTGCCTAACATAAATTGTCATTTCTTATTAAAAACAATAATATGGATTCATTAAAAAGAATGACAAATGGAAGATGTCAATACTTGTTCTCTGATTCAGGTGTGTGGGAAGTATCATCATTCAGTAACTCAGAGAGGTCCATACTCGTAACCCCAAGCTCAGTGTTGCTCACCTCGCTGGTATGCTCCTCAGCCCTAGTAAAAACAAGTACAGCAATGTGTTAATGACTATTATTATTTTTATTATGATGATGATACTGAAAATACAACTAGGATTGTAAATATAGTAGTATCAACATCTATACATTGAATAATACATCGTGCAAATGTATTTTATTGTGGATCTATCGATATTGATTCGGTATTGTAGTTGTTCACATTTTTTGTATAAACTTTCACAAACATAGAAAAAGATGAAGAAGAACATACCTGAGGGCTGATTCAAGTGTGTATGAAGTGCCCTTCTTCATCATCAGCGCCCAAAACTGAGTCAAGTCCAACCTCGTACGCCTAAGCTCAGTGTTGCTCACCTCGCCGGCATGCTCCTCAATTCTACTGAAAACATATGTATGAGAATGTGTTATTAACTTAATATTATTATGATGATGATAGTGGAAATTCAACTAGGATTATGGAAATAGCATCAGTATCTATACATTGAACAAATACATTATGAAAATATTCTTTTATGGTGGATCTGTTATTATTGATTTGGCATTGTAGGTGTTCATATTTTTTCTATAAATTTTCACAAACATACGAAAAAAATGTTGACTTTTGACTAAAGTTATACACTTATATTTTGGAACTGGGAGTATTAAAGAGAAGGACCTACCCGTCGGCCGACTCACACACATCTGTACTTGTACCTTCAAGTTCACTATGGCTGACCTCGCTGGCATGCTCCTCGGTCCTAATGAAACAAGTAGAAAAATGTGTCAGCGGCTATTATGACAAAGATAACGGAAATATATCTAAAATTTGTTTGCATTTTCTAATTCTTAGGTGGTGCAATCGATTAGTGAACCCATCGCTTTCTTAGATGGATATGACCACATGGCGTAATATTCAAAAGCGGAAGTAAAATAATAATGCAGCTTAAAATAATAATTCGACCAAGAGGTACTAGCCCATGTGGCATCTTGATTCAGAAGAAAGAACCCAGTCACACACCAACAGTAGGGCACAAGGCAAAATAGGTGGCAGCGCCAACTGCTTGGGCACCATTAGCGAAATGGTCGCTGCCTAGTTCATAGATAAACTACAAAAATAGTATAATGATCTTAAACATGATGATGTATACTTATTTATCCATGTTTAGAGCATACGCCTAGATCACAAAAAAATAAAACCGAATAGTCAGTCGGAATATGTTCCAACCCTTTTGCAAATAATGACTAATAATTACTTCACTTACGACAATAATGCATGCGCTGCCTGCTATATAAATTACCAACAAATAAATCAACAATATTTATTTGATTAAAAATAAGGACACTTTAAAAATAGAGTAAAACGCGTATACGGTCACGAAGTTGCCACGAACGAGCGCATTGGTCATCAACCGAAAAAACGCTAAATCGTGGTCACTTAGTTGCGTGGTAGAGTCACGTTAGTCACTCCGTCGAAATGGACGTTAAGTCGGTGACGTGGTAGTCTGACTTTTACAAATACACCCTTATAATTTTTATTTCTTTTAATTTCTAGGTCCTTTTTCATGCGCATCCACAGTCTCGTCGGCAGCTTGCTAGTAGCGTACTGACAAGCGAGCATCTGTGCATTGTGGGGCACGCGGAGGCGGACAGCAACGGTTTTCCGACATGTTCATGCCTGCTTGGAGACCGCGTCGTCGTCCTGAGAAGGCGTTCTTCCTGCAGCTCGGCGGTGCCATGGCGCGGACCATCCATGATACGGCGGTCAGAGAGCACAACGAGCGACGTGGAGGAGCTCTACTTCTTGCGGTCAGACGTCAGAGCATCCTGTGGTACGACGTGGAGGAGCTCTAGTTCCTGCTCAACGCCGAATACGCGAGTACATCAAGGCCGACTAGTTTCTCCACACAGAGCTGGGCCGGAGCATCGAGCCATCACCGCAAGCTCTTGGCTTTGGCGGAAGATTCACCGGGAAAGAGGAGCAGCCACGAGGACTCACACGTATTCCGCGCCGTACGTGCCCTCTTTAGAGCTCGTCGTGCCATGCTGCACGCCATGGACGGGCCGCGCCGCCGGGCCAGAGCATGGTGATGTCATGCGCGCCGGCCGTATGCCCGTCTCTCGCCCGCGACCAAGCTCCACCACCGGCTGCCTACGTGCCGCTTGCCCACGGGCCGCGACCATCTGCCGCCGCACGCCACTACCGGCCGGCCTACTCCCGCCTGCGCACCGCTCGCCGCCGCTCGTCGCCACCGGCTGGCCGCCTGGGGCACCGCTCGCCAGTGGGCATACGTCGCCGCGGCCGCCGAGCTCGGGGCGCGGTTCGTGGGCATAGAAGCAGCTGCTGCTGCAGGAGCCGTCGGGGCTGGGTGGCCGCCGCCGGCGTCGCGCCCCAGTGCACAACAGAGAAGGCGCATGGTGTGATCGCGGGCGGGCGGACGCGCGCCGACGGTACTGATGCAGCTCATCTCCTGCGGCTCCATCCCCGCGCCCGCAAAGCAAGACAGACCTCGCTACACCTTGGAACGGCGGCTCCCACGTGGACGGTCAGACTTGAGCAGCGGCCGGAGGCAAGCCACGGCGGCCGCACGGTCCATCGCCTGTTTGACAAAATGCCTAGGACAAACAGATGTGAAGAAGAAAATATAGGGTGTATTTTGTAAAAAGACAAAGTGCCACGTCAATGACTTAACATCCATTTTGACGAGGTGACTAACGTTGCTCTACCACACAACTAAGTGACCACGATTTAGCGTTTTTTCAGTTGGTGACCAATACGCTCGCTCGTGGCAACTTCGTGACCACACAGCCGTTTTACTCTTAAAGATATACATACCTGTCGGCTGATTCAAGTGTTTGAGGTGCGTCTTTCAGCATTAGAGCCTTAAGCTCAAAAAGATCCTTACTTGTACCCCGAAGATCAGTGCTGCTCACCTCGCCGTTATGCTCCTTGACCCTAATCAAAACGAGTACGATAATATGTTAATGATGATGATGATATAGCTAGGATTAGTCCATATTTCCTGTTTTCGTTCATTTGTTTCTATACCGATACGAGAAAGGGGCCAGGTCCCACTATCATAGCTATGCTTCTACATGAGAAGGGCAGTGTGATCTCCTAGTGGATATAGCCACCCTGCCGTAATGATCAAAATAATAAGTGAAGAAAAAAAGTAAGGGCACTTACATTTGTCCCCGTCTGTATTGAGAATACAGCCTTTTATCTTCGGAACGCGGGGTGTAAATCCAGTTGACCTACAAATTAAGGTTGGAGTATCCATTGTTCAGTGCAAAAGCGCTTGTAGTTATCAGAATGACAATGTAGTACAGTACAATGCAAAATTTTACTCATGTTCAAGCTTTTTTGCGTCAGCCCAACCTTAACCGATTGTGAGTAAACGACAACCATATGACAGCAAGATAATCAGTTACCAAATTGTTTCACACGCCCAGAACAGCTTTTTTAAACTGATCCAAGTCTACAATTGGCACGGAGGAAAAAGAAAAGAACGCCCAAAGAGTCGTATATGATCAGTGCTAGCTTCTCCAATGACAATTCAAATTCAGACTTGGGTCTCACAGTTGATTGAGTTAGTACGCAAACAAAAAACACCTGCTGTTGCTTTTGCAGTTCTTCGATGTTCGTTGTTCTGCGCCTGGAAAAAGGTTGTCTTTTTCAACCGTAACAACCAACCGCGCGGTCGCAGAGGGAGATTACTGAAAGGAGGAAGATAAGGGGGAAAATCTCACGGGAAGAAGACGACGGAGCTCCGGTTTCCTTGATCGTACCGGTCTTGTTTGAGCTGGTGGCAGACTGGCCGCCGGCCGCGGAGTCGCGGTTGGGTACGGGGAGAGGCGCAAGATTGAGGTCCGAAACACAAAACGCACACGCGAGGAGTTTTGCTTTCCCGGCCTTGTTGATCCCACTACTTATGTTTATATTTTCCGCCTAAAAAATTAAGTTTATATTTTTGCTAATATATGCTATCTTTTTTTAACCCATTAATAATTTCTGAAATATGCAAATGGATACTTAACAAAATGTTACTTACCCAAATTGTAAAAATCATGTCGGAATGTTAACCTTGCCCACGGTCACCTCTGCTTGATGGTTCGTCATACTCGGACAGTGACCGTCACAACCCTTTTACCATTTTATTTTAAATTATTTTTTTGATAAAACGGCAATAGTAAATCAAAATAACCCAAACTTGGTATCTACTAATTAATAAGAAAAATAAAAACTAGACAAAAAATTGTTCCACACACATATTATCGCTTAATAGAAACTTCATTGCTTTAAGAGGATGTTTGGTTAGCCTTTTTACTTGGCTTTTGACTTTGGTTTGAAAGCCATGAAAGCTTTTGGCTTTTGAGTGTAACATAATCAAAAGCCAAAAGCCAAAAGTACTTTTATGGCTTTTAGGTACTTTTATGGCTTATAAGCCAAAAGTAAAAAAACCAAGAAAAAAGTCTAACCAAACACCCTCTAAATGAAGATAGCAACTCTACTTATTTTGCACTCACATAGCTAATTTTCTAGTCCATCATTGCTCGCTTTGTACCCTTAGTAATGTAACCAAATAAATTTCACCGAGAAAGTCTTCGATGGGGTTGTTCGGTGGGATCAACGTGGCCCTCGTATATGTTTCTATTGTATAACATCAACCTTTTCAAATGCTCTCGTATCGACGTGTCATATGTCAACACGTACATTCACCCTAACACTTAAGTCATAATAA
The DNA here is from genome assembly GCA_026929855.1 of Poa annua. NCBI lineage: Eukaryota > Viridiplantae > Streptophyta > Magnoliopsida > Poales > Poaceae > Poa > Poa annua. The sequence goes on from CM049430.1 coordinate 91,282,380, forward strand.
GCCCAATCACATGATCGATAAAACAAAAAAACAGATAATAGTTTTTATATTTGATAATTTTGTCTTGTAGAAAAAACGAAAGAATGTTGGGTTTATCACAAATGTTAGAGTAGTGCTATCCATTCTACTGAGCGATCCTCAAAAATTGTTCTGACATTAAATATATGTGCATTTAGTATGTAGATATATAAATATAATTTTTTTACTTGATGTATGATCAACTTCAATATTTAATTCGATAAGAAGCGGAATTATTCAGCTAGACTAGTTGTAATTGATTGTTGTAGAAGCGAGCGCATTCTCCAAAAAGACAAAGAAACATGATGTTGTGGCTGCTATCTACTATAGCCACTTCTCTCAAGTCAAGCAAAAAAAACATTTTCAAAAGGGCCGATACATCATGACGCTGCCCACACATAACACTTTTTTTAGAGTTCATTGACTTTTATGATAATCTATGGATAAATGCAAATCTAATCACAAAAAATATGCAATTGTTAGGGATCCATTTGGGAGAGCAAAAACATCCGTCATAGTTGTAGAATGACAGATGCTTTTGCACTTCCAAACGTCATAGTTGTAGAATGACAGATGCTTTTGCACTTCCAAACGGATCCCTAACATGTAAATAAATTTTGTGAATTGATCTGCATTTCTCCATAGATTATCACAAAAGTTTAATAATCTAAAAAATAATTCTTTAGACGTGGGCAGCGTCATGATGTCCTGGCCCGTTAGAAATTAAGTTGTGTCCCTCTAACGACGTGAGAGAAGTGGTTGTAGTAGACAGCAGCAAAAACATTATATTTCTTTGACTTTTTGAAGAACGCAATCATTCCTATGACAATGAACTACTACTAGACGAAACGAATAATGTCATTCCTATCACATTAAATATGAAAGTTGATCATACATCAAGTAAAACTTATTTCGTATATATGCATCTACATGTTAAATGCACATATATTTAATTGCTGATAATTTTTCAGGATGGCTCGATAGCACGAATGACACTACTCTAGCATTTGTGATAGACCCAACAACCAGTAGGTATTATTTTTTACAATGTAAATGATCAAAAAATAAAATATTTTCTGACATGTTTTTTGTTATATCGCTTATGTTGTTTTGCTTACTATTAATTATAGATGTCAGGGTGCATGTACTTGTTGACATGTCGATACGATAGCATCTAAAAAAGGTGGAGTTATACCGGAGAGACATATAAGAGAGCCACGTAGATCCCACCGAAGAACCCCCATTGAAGACTTCCTCCGTTAAGCATTTATTTGGCCACATGACTAAGGGTACAAAGAGAGGAACGATGGACTAGAAAATTAGTTGCGGAAGTCCAAAATAATACTCCAACAAATACAAATTAGAGTGGTCGATCTCCATTTATAAAAATAAAGTTTTATATTAAGTTGATCACATGTGTGTGGACAATGTTTTTTCTCTGGTTTTTATTTTCTTATTAATTATAATAGATATCAAGTTTGTGCTATTTCAATTAATTAATATTGTCGTTTGATTTAATTTTTCATTTAAAATAAAGAATGGTAAAAGGGTTGCCACGGTCGGTGTCCGAGTACGACACAAACACACACCAATCAAAACGACCCAAACCCTCCTATCACGACGGTGGAGATCCGCCGGCCGTCCGAGGGAGGTATGGCAGTGCTCCGTCCGGTTCCTCTCGTCGAGACGGCGGAGTCGCGATCGGATATGTGGAGAGCGCGAGGTTGAGGTACGGCTTCTGTACGAAACTCACGCGAGAAAATTTATTGTTCCCGGTCCGTCAGCTATTGCCTGGGCCTTCGTCTTCTTTATACTGGCGATGGTGCCCGGCCACGAGAACACAGTCCGTCTAGAATTGCACCCTATTTTTATTTATCTTGTAGAAAATAATACAGAGGGGGCGTTGGGTCTGTCACAAATATTACAGTAGTGTGATCCGTGCTATCGAGCGATCTTGGGATATTGTCCGAAATTAAATATGTGGCCATTTAATCTGTAGGTAGATAAATATAAAATAAGTCTTATTTGATGCATGATCAACTTCCATATTTAATGCAACAAGAATGAAATTATTCGGTTCGACTTATAACAGTTCATTGTCATACGAGCAAGCGCATTCTTCAAAAAGACAAAGAAATATGATGTTCAGAGAAATGGATGTACTAGATAGCAGCCATAACATCATATTTCTTCGCCTTTTTGGAGAATGTGCTCACTCCTACAACAATAAACTACCACTAGATGAACCGAATAATGTCATTCTTACCTCATTAAATATGGAAGTTGATAATGCATCAAGTAAGAATTATTTTGTACTTATGTATCCATGTATTAAATGCACACATATTTAATTTCAAACAATTTTTCAGGGCACGATAGCAGGAATGACACCACTCCAACATTTGTGACAGACCCAATATATAATGGGCATTTTTTTTGTACAAGGTAAAGAATAAAAGAATATAATATTTTCTGATATGTTTTGTTATATCGCTCATGTTCTTTTGTTTTTTATGACTTAGATGTCAGGGTGCATGTACGTGTTCGCATGTCGAAACGAGAGCATATGAAAATGGTGGTGTTATACCAGAGACATATATGACGGCCACGATGAATCCTACCCCCATCATTTATTTGGTTACATGATAGAGGGTACAAAAAGAGCAACGTTGTATTAGAAAATTAGCCACATGAGTCCAAAATATAATCCAATAAATACAAATTAGAATGTCTAATTTCCATTTATAGGAATGAAGTTTTCTATTAAGCGATCATATGTGTGTGGAACAATGTTTTTTCTCTAGTTTTTTATTTTCTTATTAATTATTACTAATAGATACCAAGTTTTTTATTTTGATTAATTTATATTGTCATTTCATTGAATTTTTTCATATAAAATAAAAAAGTTAAAAGGGTTGCCACGCTCTGTGTCCGAGTATGACGAACCATCAAGCGGACAGTGACCGTGGGCAAGTTTGAAATTCCAACATGATGATTTCAATTTTGGTAAGTTATGTTTTTTGTTAAGTTTCCATTTGCATATTTCATTAAATATTAATGGGTTTAAAAAGTGGCATGTATAGCAAAAATAGAAACATGTTTTTTAATAGAATGCGGTAGGGGAAGCCTCTACAACGGCTTTTTTAATAATAAGAACCCAAATCTATGTCCAAAAGGACTTGAACTTGGATAGTTAGATTATACATCCACTTTCCTAACCAAACCACTTTCCTAACCAAAGACTCACTTCTTACAAAAAAAAACTATGTAACGGGTCAGCAAGTAAATGACAGCTGGACGGCCCTGCCTCTCCCTCTCCCTCCCTAACCTTAGCGCCTCCACTCCCGCGCCGCCGCCTCCTCGCCCCCCCTCCTCTCGCGAGTCCCTCTCGCCCCCTCGCCCCCCCGTGGGCGACCGGGGTGTCCCCGTCCTCGAGCAACTCGCCCTCCTCTTCCCCTTTCCCTCACCGCCACCGCCGGCGGGAGACGCCGGGCAAAGCCCGCGCGGTGCTGGCGGCGACGGAGCTTCTCTCATGCGCGCTAGGAGGGGCCGACGGGGCGGTTCCCGGTCTGGTTGCGCTGCTCCTCGCTGGCGGTGGCGCTGCTGGGTGTGGACGGGCTCGGCCGGCGTAGCTCCAGCCATGGAAGGTGACAGAGAGGCTAGATGCGGTGATGTGGCTAGTGGAGGAGCTGGTTTTGGCCGGCGGCGGTGATGACAAACACTGCGTGTGGCGGCTGGATCTGGGTCTGAGGGCCTAGATCTAGGCCTAGTGGGACCGGGTGGGGCCCCTAGGTTGCCGGTAGGGTTGTCAGTAGTCGAGCCGGAGGCGCCGGACTTGATAACTTGACACCTTTCCGCCGCCATGTCCTCCCTCAAGTCGGTGCCCGTATGGGATCGGGCCTAGGTTGGCTCGTTTTCGACGTGTTCTTCCTTGTGGTTCCGGGTGTTGGGTGCAACGTTCGTGCGAGTTCGTGCATACCGGGTTGTTTTGTTCGGCCTAGGCGGCGCACTTATCCAGCTTGGGGCCAGCCCGGGTTGGGTTAGGTTGGTCTGAGGGTGGTGGCGCCTCCCTTTGGCGGCAGGGCCATGTCCGCTGTGGTGTTTGTTCGACGCTTCGCCTCCGGCCAAGATCTGGGCCCTCTAGGGCCCATCTGGGTTTTAGGCGGGTCGGTCTGGATCCTCGGTGGCGCGACCTTCTATACATTGATGACGGAGAGCATCTCGGACTGGGGGCAATAGCACCAATGGTGTGCCTTCTGCAGCGCAACAACATGAGCTTCACGGGCCTCTCGAGGCTGAGAGGCTCGGCCAGGCTCGCGGGCCTGGTGTGCTCCTACTGTTGTGTCCGGTCGGTTACCGTCTGTGATGGTGGAGGTTGGTCCCTCCGCACGTCGGCGGTGCTGTGGGTCCTAGTCCCGGCTCTTCCTTTTCGGTGTGTAGGCTGCTCCTCTTTGTGCCTGGTGAGACATCAGAAGCGGCTTTGCGATCGTGTGGCGTGGGGCGGTGGGCGGTTTGGTGGAGTGCTCTGGAGCGTTTGGGGTGAAGGGGGGTCGGGAGAAATCCTAGTCAGTGTGTCTGACTCCGACGCGGTGGCGCCTGTGGGTGCTGCCCTCCTTCCTGAAGGGCGTTCGGTGTTCCCCCTCCTCTCCTTGTCGTGTACCGGGGGAAACCCTTGGCAACAGCGTCGTCATCGTCGCACCCCTTTCTGAAGGTGTTGATTGGTACCGACGCTCCGAAGCACTAGGAGCTTGGTGGCAGGCACTCGGTGGACGCAGCGGTTGTAGAGCTTGTTTTTTGTTGTCTTTCCGCCGTTGTTGGCATTTTTCTTTTTCTTTTTCTCTTCGCTTTTCTTTTGGGCGTGTTTGTGTTGTTTCCGCCCCAGCATCCTCTTTTGGGCGTTGTGCTGTCTGGCCCAGCAGCGGTCTCAAACGGTGTGGCTTTATTTATAAAGCGGGGCGAAAGCCTGTTTCGAGAGAGTAAATGACAACTTTCAGCTTCAGTGACAACACATGAGCATTTATGTGTTGCCTAAAACCCGTGTATCTAAATGAGCTCTTTCTTTGCAAGTCCGGCAACCACAAGTGCACTTCTTAACGAAAATGTGTATTTGACAGTTTGAGTGAAAGGAGATATGCATGGGTTGGATTTACATTGCCAACGATCAAGTGTGCAAGAGCACGTCTGCAAGCGGACAGTTATCCCGTAAGGAATTACATGATAAAAGAAAATGAAATGCTTAAAATCTCATGTCTTTAGACTCCGTTATACAACCCATATGAAAAATACAAAAGACCCATCTTAGCTTAAAACTTGGACCCACTTCATTCTTTCTCTAGAGGTCAATCTTTGCCTATTAGGCAAGAGGATATCAAGTTCTAAATTCTGTCTCGGCAAAACATAGATCTCTATTACTATGAAAATCAGCACGACCCAAACACACAGTAATCAAAATAGCCCAAACCCTTCGATCACTACGTCGTTGCTACCTGCCATCATGTCGCCAGTACAACCACGCCAACAGTGGCGGGCACAAACTGAATCGGGACGGATTCTCGGACTTGCTACTTTTGACTTTTCGCTGACTTTGAGTCACTGAAACATGGACCCCACCGGATGTGGAACCCACGTGTCAATGACTCAAAGTCAGGCTTGAGTAAGTAAGAGAATCCCCACCGAAATTGTATACCCATTACTTAAATTTATGTAATGTGAGTTTATTCTAATTTGTTGAATACCACGAAATAGGCTTACGCCAACCACCACAGTTTACGCAAGTTCGAAAAGTAAGCGAACGAAAAGTTTTGCTGGGGCCACAGCAGAGACAAGCCCAAGGAGTTCACTACTACTAGCCCTGATACAAACTCTATGAAATAGAGCTCAACGGTTGGACGACGAAGAAAAAAGACGTGCAGAGTTTATTCTAATTTGTTGAATACCTTGCAGCTCTAATTTTTTTTCTAGGAAAACGATTGTTAGTTTGTTGAACCGTCAAACTTGTTCGGACCGGATGGGAGGCCTATGGCCGTGGTCCGACTGTAATGTTTGTTTTTTAGTTGTGCGGACGATGTAATCACAATCAAAATGCAACATTTCAATTCAAATGAATGTTACCACACGGCGATTATAATCAAAATGATAAGTCTAAGGATAACAATGACACTTACATTCGTCCTGGGTGCCTTGAGAACACATCTAAACCGGATATGCAAACATTATGCTGAAGATTAGCTCCAGATCCGGTTGGCTTTGGCTGCATAGAGTTAGAGCATCTCTAACGGCAGCCATATTTTAGCCTCCGTGTTCTAAAAACTGTTTTTTAGGGCACGAGAGGGCAAAAAACATACTCCAACAGTTGCCCTATCACGTGCCCTATTTTGGGATAGTCCTAAATTTTGGTCCTCTCTGCCCCATATTTGGGGCACCGAGGGCCGCGCGGATGCGTGCCCTATCCTTTCCAAACCATAGCGCGCGACCAACCGCCACCCTGAAAACATTTCGTCCCCGACCGCATCTCCGATCCGCCATCGGCGATTCACGCCGCCTGCCGCCACCCCAGCTCTCGCTCTTGCTCCAGCGGGCTGCCCCGCCGCTCCGCCACCGATTCCCACCGGCAAATGGCCGCGGGCGATCTCGATTTGGCCGCCGGGTGTTGAATCCACCCCGTCGTCGTCGGGCCGCGGGAGACGACCGAATCTAGCTCGACGGCGCGGCCCGGCGACGGCGGGGTGAATTCAACACCCGGCGGCCAAATCGAGATCGCCCGCGACCATTTGCCGGCGGGAATCGGAGGCGGAGCGGCGAGGCAGCCCGCTGGAGCAAGGGCGAGAGCTGGGGCGACGGCAGGCGGCGCGAATCGCCGGCGGCGGCGGCAAATCAGAGATGCGGGTCGGGGGCGAAATGTTTTCAGGGTGGCGGTTGGTCACGCGCACTGATTTGAAAAGGATAGGGCACGCATCCGCGCGGCCCTCGGTGCCCCAAATATGGGGCAGAGAGGACCAAAATTGAGGGCTGCCCCAAAATAGGGCACGTGATAGGTCAGCTGTTGGAGGTTGTTTTTTGTCCTCTTGTGACTTAAAAAACGATTTTTAGGGCACGGAGGGTAAAATAGGGCTGTTATTAGAGATGCTCTTAGGAAATCTGGTAGTGCATGCAGTATAGTACACATGTTCAAGTATTTATTGGGTCTAAATTGGTGTACACAGCAGCCTAACTTGCAATGTTTTAAATCATACAAAAAAAATTAATGTTTGAATAAACTACATTCATATGGTATCAAACAGCTAACAGTTTTTATCAAATCCATGCCTGCAAACTGCAATTGGCAATACGACAAAGAAACTTCCAACGAGCTGTAACTATCAGTACGTCCCTGAGACAATCATGTGGTATAAAAATAGTCATCTACGTAGAAAATTGATTCAGACGCCAGCAACAGTTTTTGAACAGATCCATGTCTGCAATTGGCACTACGAAAAAAGAATTTTCCAAGGAGCCGTAATGATTTATACAGTACGTACCTGGGTCCGTAGATTATTCAGGGCCTTCTGCACCTGCTTAAAATTCAGGTTTGGGAGAAATCATCTCTCTGCTGATTGAGATCGAGTAGGCAACAAAACTCTCTGCCGTAATGTCTGCAATAGGTTTTTCTCCGACCGTAATAACCAAACGCGCATAGGGAATTAATGGCGGGAAGGAGGCGGAGGAGGACAAGGGGCAAATCTCTCGCAAAGAGGACGATGGAGAGCCGGCGGCGGCCGTCCGAGGTTACTCGAAGGGGGCAAATCTCGCCGAGACGCCGGAGTCGTGATCGGATAGGTGGCAGTGGAGAGCGCAAGGTTGAGGGTTATGTGCGTCGTCGTGGGCTGGGCTACTGTTAGTTTCAGTCTTTCAGCTAGCTATTCTTCAGGGTTTTTTATAGGGGAAGCGATCAGAATCAGCTCCAACTTTGTAGGATCATCGCTGGGCACGTACGCAGTGGCGGATCCAGTGGGGGGGCGAGCGGTGGCCTGGCCCCCGCCATGGCTCGGCCCCCTCCAACGATGTATAGCAGGGTCCAGTACATGTACTGCTGTATATACTGAGAAGACCTAATTTATTTTACCCAGCCTAGCGACTACACCAAACGTGCTGAGGAAGCCCAACGCAAGTAGCCATGGGCCTAGGGCCTAGAAATCGATCCACATGCATGCGCTGAACTGCTGCTATGCACGATCGTCTAAGAACCTCCTGTACGGCAAGCACGATCTCATCTACTTGATCTCCTCCCCTTTGCTGCTGCCAATCCGATTGCGCATCGCCGGCGGCATGCTGCCACGGAACGCAACACACTCTTGAACGAAGCTAGGACAATTCCCTCACGCCATCTTTCGGCACATAGCCACTTCCTAAGCAATGGTTTGACCTGATTTTTGCGCCCGCCGCTTGGACGCCTAGGCCAAACCAGCCGCCGATCGGATCGTCGACCATCACCCTAATATTCGTAACTTTGTGGCTGTTGCTTGCCCGTCTTTCATGACGCCTGTTCTCTTACTCTCAAACACGACGACAGACGGCCATGAAAGTCGATCACAACAATCAGATCTAAGGTAGTTACAACTATGAGATCTAAGGTATGTTATCATACAAATTATTCGTTACTATTTTTGTTAGAACAATTACAAAGTGCATACTAGTTGTTATTTTTGCTACATTGATTCCGAGTGACGAACTACTAGTTAAGAACTTTCAATCATTTGTAAACTAAATTAACCTAGAATTGCACAATAAAGACTTATTGGTTGGAAGTATGGCGTGTTTTCGATATTTGCTATGCTAGAAAATGAAGAGAAATAATTAAGTACCATTTCAGTATGTAAATGTAAATCTAATTAGGAGGGACAAAGCTCATATTTTACTTTAGTCAAAACACATGCTCCAGTGCAGTGGCGGGCACAGCATCAGATAGATGGGTATTTAGAATAAAAATATTACAACAAAAACTACATATAAATAGTGGAAATATCAATACTCGAGCCTCAAACCTACAACTAGACGTCCAGTTACACTAACCAACTACATAACAAATAGTTTGTATAAACAGTTGGATCATTTTGTATGTTGTAAAGTTATAATATGATAACTATAACATATGATTTAAAATGTTTATCAATTTTTTTGGGTATTCACCTGAATACCCATGAATACAAGTGTGCCCGCCCTTGCTCCCGTGGTTCTATACAAGATAAATAAAAAGCATAAAGAAAAATATTGTTGTAATCTCCTACATCTTCTATGTGTGTGTTTATCATCGTCCTCGCCCCCCCTATGCCCAAATCCTGGATCCGCCCCTGCACGTACGGAGTCGTGGAATGGAACGATTCAGTCGGGGGCGTGGCGAAAGCCTGGCCACGGCACGCATTTGATTTGTTTTCTGAATAAATAGAACTTGAACCAGAAAATTCAGTGTGTTCATCGTGTTCCTCTGAATCTTCATCTCTCTCTCTCTCGCGCGCGCGTGAGGTTGGAGCTGACAATTTATTGTTCTCGGCCCGTCAGCTATTGCCTGGGCCTAGAATTGCACGCTCTTGATCGACACAGATTTCCGAGCTTCACGGACATGGACTCATGGCTAGATCAATGGAGGCACTTGGAAGAGTGCAGCAGAGACGTTCGCACGACCCTCTCGCCCACTCAACACCAAATTAGCCAACACGGCCTCGATCTTACCCACATAATTCACCAAAGAACAAAACTTTGGAGAATGTCTCGGCAAAGAAAGCAAGCTAATTTCTCGATTCGGTTGCTCTCCTCATTCTCCTGTGCTCGCAGACTTGATCGTCGACTCCTGTGCTCGTATTACGTCCAGACGTCCAGTTGCTGATTCGTTCGGCTCATCAAAGCTTATCAAAAAAAAAACTCACCTTCCCTTTCCCCACCGCATCACAACCCTAGGAGCCACCGCCGCTGCCGCAATCGAACCGAGTGAGGTATACACGACTTCAATCACGTCCGGACCGATGTTTCTGAAAATCGACAAAGAGCGCCCCAAGAAGTTGCGGTTGTCTTGCTTCCACGACGACGGCGCCGAGGCTGAGTCATCAGTCATGCATCCTCGCTGGGTTGGGGCGGCCGATGTGGAAGGACGTAATGAAGTTCTACTAAGAGGCGCTCCGCCGGCTTCCCGTCGCCGACATGCCCAAGATTCTGGCATGCATCGTCCGCGGCAGGGGCGGAGCCAGGATTTGAACTTATGGGGGGCGAGCAATAAAAATCTCGGAGCTAGCCGATGTCTTCGGGAGGCTAGCAATGGCAACTTCGTGCACAAATACTTAATTCTGACATAAGTACTACAACATACAATGATTAGCTATGACCATTAGTATGTATTAGTATGTTCTACTCAAAATTAAATGGAATAAAGCAATAAATAAATAAGTACCCAACACATTCTATTTTTATTATTTAGGTGAATTACTAAAATATAACTAAAGAACTAGATGCAAGATGTAAACATGATCATGGATGGTAAATTAATATTCATTATATTTTTCTGATCATAATTTATATATAACATATTCATATTAATCTATAAAATGAAAGATATGAATATAGTCATAATTTGCAAAAAAGAAAAAAATGTATAATAGAAAGAGAGAAAGGTGTTGTAGTTGGGTATTGAACTTGGATCTCCCTGTGTGTAGTAAAAGTACACAGCCATTGGGCTACGAGAGAACTTCTGCTATCTTAAGCATTTGATGGGAGATAAAGGGTAAACATGACCGAATCTGAATAAACATGTACTAATTGCTGCTGTAATTTCTTGAGGGGGGCGAAAGGTTGGGGGGGGGGTCTGCCCCCTGCTAGCCCCCCTGGATCCGCCCCTGGTCCGCGGTGGCCATTGCATCGGCCTCCTCGATCCAGTTTCCAACATCATCCTCAACGCCCTACCTCCTTTGCCGTCGCCAGTGCGGTCGAAGCAGCAGGAGGAACACCAAGGGGAAGCGATCTTGCCGCAGCAAGAGGAAAGAGGAGAAGGAGAAAGGGCCGGCCGCCGACGCCGAGCCTTCATGGCAAGTTATAGCTCTTGATTCCTGCAACGGCCTCATTGCCTTCATGCGGACGTACTTCCGGTATCTATCCGAGGAGCAGGCCAGGAGCTACCTCCGCCTGGCTACTGCCGACCTTGCTGTCGCTGTCCAGCCTGGCCTGGCAGTTCACTCCGGCGGAGGACTGTCAGATGACTGACCTCCACTCCGGCAGGACCCTGTTTGCCCTCAAGGTCGCGGCAACCATAGCAGAGCACCCTGTGCCTGATGACCTTGCAAGGCTCGCAGCATTGGTTGTTCCTTATTATGGAGATCGTCGCACGCCTCTAGCTGCTGTGCTGGAGAAGGGCCGGCCTCTCAGCGTCGACGACATCAATGGCATCCTCCGTTTCCTCCGGTTGCAACACTATGCAGCCTCCCCTGCCGTCCAAGTCACCTTCCAGCGCAGTCCTCAGCCAACTGATACGGAGATCAGGAGCCTGTTTGGACAACAAGCCGGCGGGAAGGTACTAGAAGCAGGTGGAGGTGGGCAACATTCCCACTTCTTCTGTGCATTCGGTGAAAACCACGTCGCCGACGTATGCATGTAGCACCTTCGACCTGAGGACTCCGGAGGAGATGAAGAAACGGCTAGCTGCGTGTCTTGAAGCTGCTTCCACCACTATTGAAAAGTCCAGTCCTGTAGACATGCCAAGGGACGATCCTATCACAGCAGCAGCTGACTCCACTACATGCAAGTGTGATCACACCAGGTATCTGAAAGTGTGCCTCGCCGATACCGTCCATGCTCTCTACATCAAGGCAGTGTCGCTGCTGCCACACAAGACACTCCACAAGCATCTCCGCGGCATCCTAGTTGCTGGGCATTGCTATGGCCCCATGGACCCTGTCTCCAACATCATTCTCAACGCCATATGGTATGACAGAATGTGCCCTCTGCTGGAGATGGATGCTGAGATTGAGCCTGACATTCTCGACACCCAATCTATGCTTCGTATAGAGATCCGCTCTCTTGACAGCCTTGTTGCCTTGGTCCGCACAGCCACTGGATTTTCAGAGCACCAGGCCGTGGAGTACCTTTGTTACAAGCAATGTGACTTCTCTGCAGTGTTACATTTAGCAACGAACGAGTTATGCTATAAAGCCTATGATTGTGCGGGCCTGGCTGGAAAGCATCCCCAGCATTCGGAGCTTGCATCGTTTCTTATGTCCATGGCCCATAATAAGGTCTTCAAAGACACCTTGCTGACCAACGAAGCAATGGGAACAGGCCATTTCATTTCTGATGCAGTTCTGGAGAAAGTTTACAACATAATGGAAGATCGAAGCTCATTACCATCAGCGGCTCAGCCTAGGCTAAGCCCACCGGCCTGGAAGATGCTGGCTTCTAGGAAGGTTGACTTCATGCAGAAGCAGAAGTTTGTTGGTCAAGTCTTGGAAGCATTGCTTGTCGACTACTCGAATGCACATCCTTGGGTGAGTATAACTAAGCTCTTGATTGCCAATTGTAGTACCTTAGACAATATCTGTTGTTAAGAGGAGGAGAGGGGGTACACATCCTATTCTTAGAAAACTTTACTTTAAACGTTCTGAATTAAGCTTGTAGAGAAAAGATTCATAGAGAAACCTTGGTAGCTTCTTGTACGAATATATTTCACCTCCCTAAGTCTGGTTTTTACAGATCCTTGTTGAAACTTTGGCTTTGGATTGCAGTTTTTTATTTGCAGAAAGTTTTATGTTTAAGAGCACATCCTATCACTTGATTGCTTAATTGGATAGATTTCCTTGCATAACCTCACTCTTCAAAAATTGATTGTTGTAGGAACCAGTTCCAAGGCTTGATGTCATATGTGGCTTGAAGAAAGACGATCGTGGGCATTCAAAGCTCTACCATGTCAATTTCTTGGTGCAGTATGATGATGTTTCTTTAGGCCGTGTACTCTTTTTCGCTGAAGTGTGGGATTCGAGCTTCCAGGCCAAACGATCAAAACCCATCACACCGGTGAATCTCATTACTGGACCATGTGCTAGAAATGGTTGCCGAGTTGAATCCACTAGTCCGTTTGTCAAGGTTTACAGTAAATATAGTCGAAAGGAACAGGAAACTTCATTCTGTTGTCCGTTACCTTATTACAGTCCTGATCATCCATATCTTGGTAAGTTCGTTTCTATCTTTTGAACATCCTGGAATATCATTGCTACTTGCCACTTGTAGGACTGTCTAATGTATGTCTTAAATTATGTTTATCAATATGCAGGACGCTGCACTATATGTGAGCCTGTATCAAGCAAAATTGTGCATCCACCATCTGGGAACCACATTACAGTTGCGTGGCTTTTCTATATTTAAGCCCCTCGGCACATCTTTAAATAACTCATGCACAAGCGGACCTTGAATACACTTGCTATTTGTTCACATCTCTCTCGGACAGGAAATCAGTACTGAATGCAGAGTCGACATGATGCTACTAATTATATCGTCTTCAGTGTTGTCATAGTTCCATTTTTTTTCTGAAACAATAGTTCCATGTTTGTTAACAAAAGATCCGTTCTCAGGTACGGTTCTTGCATGCACAGTTTGATCCGAACAAGCATACATGAACGGAGGTAACATATTACAAATATGTCAAGCACCTACTGAAAATTCTCGTTTCATAAACAAAAGATCCACCATATGGGTATACAAAAATGACCATTCATATAGTGATGCATAAGTGGGATAAGTAGGTTCCTACTTTTATCAATTTATATTAGTAATTCTAAATTGGCCGGGACAAGTGGGATTAGTCACACGTCAGATTTTTTAATTTATCCCCCTTAGTTTATGATTAGTATAAGTGGAAACTCACTTATCCTCTACTTATCCTACATTTGCCCCACTTTTCTGCATCCCTACAAATCAGACCCATTTTGAAACCAGCCATTGCAACATTGAAGCACTCTAATTTTCACAAAAGTAGATCACACGGAACGGCCAATTTCATGATATGTTTTTCCATGATTCCTAACTAGTTTTACTCGTTTGATTGAGTTTCAGCCATTTTCCCAAAGCGATTCAAATTTGCCCTAGAAAGTGTGTTGTAGTTGTTTCCTAGAGCCTGCCATGAATGGTTTTAGGTACCCTAGTGTGGGATTCTATGCGGTACTTATGAAAGTACTTATAGATCTCGACAATCTACATAAAAGAAGTTGCTCCCACAATAAAATGATTTTTTATTTACATTTTGCGAACTTATAGATCTTGACGATCTACATATGAGATTTTTTTTTCTTATTTTTTAAAACTTAAAAGTGCCGATTTTGATTTTTCCAAGAAAGGAGATCCATGTAGCTCGGGAGCCATTTGTCCACTCTCGCAATGTACTAAATTCAAAGTTGCATACTTTTTACAGATATTTAATTACATGTGTGCATAGTAAAGAAGACTTGCATTTTCCAGGAGCCGACCACAACAGCGCAAGGAACATGGTAATCACGGCGTGTGTGTAGAGAGACGACATTTGGGGCGAGCGTCTTGCTATGCTACAAACCAGGCGAATGGACATGGAATTTGAGAGGGAAAAGAAACTCGTGAATGTCTCGCCTGGCTAATAAATGACACTTGTCTCTACCTTCCACTAAGAGTAGCTGCTACCATGGCTTTTCATATGTACGGATTCATCAATTTTTTAGCCAATTCCTAATCCAGTTAGACCCAAGAGTCGACGAGAGGTACGCTATAATTTTTTTCTCCCTTTTATGCTTGTAGCAAAATACACCGACAAAGTAAAGCGATTGCTTGCAGGAGTAGAGGTATTTCAAGTTGTTCACAAAGGACTGATAAAGTTGGGTAACAAAATAAAATCAAGGTGGACAATGGAACACCTCTCTTACAAAGTTGAAATAAAATCAAGGCGAGTGAGCGGGAGAGGGAGAGAGCGAAAGTCTCGGTTTGCTTTATACATGTGGCCTCATCGAATTTTAGGCCATTCATCAACCCATCACACTAGACATTGCCGAAGAGGTACATCGGGCTGTGTTTTTCTCCCTTTTGTGTACCTAGCAAGATAAACCAGGAAAGGCAACCACTCTCGTTGTGGTGTGCCGACGGTGACACGTGGTGCCCGACAGAGAGAAAATTGACAGTGTCGGTGTGGTTATGGCCGAGCAAGAAGAAGAAATTATACTCTTCAAGTAGGCGAGGAGTAAATAAGAGACCGAGAGGTCTAGGAGTAAAACACCTCAAACCTTTTTGAGGATCACCTAGGTTCGGCTTAGCCGTTTAAAACGAATATCTTACTCCCCTAGCCGGCTTTGAGAGTTTATCTTGAGATGACTAAAATTCAAATGTTCAGGAAAAACTAAAACAAGTTTATGGTGAAGCTTTATCTTTGTCGCAGCCAGCAACATAGGTCGATCGATCCAAGAAGAAGGAAGCAGCCTCTCCTCGGTTTCTCAGCTACTCCGGCCCACCCCGAACCGCCGAACCTCCTCCCTCGGTCTCATCGAAAACCCCCGTCGCCATTACTCCTCTACAACTAGTCCCCTCCGTTCCTCCGCTCCCAAAACCACCACCACCACCTTGGCCTTGCCGCAGGCAGCGACAGCACACGTGCGCCCTCAGATCCCTCCCCTCCCGTCCCCTGCACACGCCATTCCGCATCCCTCGAGGTAAGCAAGCTCGGCCGGCGCCGCCTCCCTGTCCCGATCCATCTGCTCCCAATTGCGCCGCTCTGTTCTTACTCGAGAGATCCTCCCTCCGGCAGTCTGTTTGAGCGTCTTACCAGTTCTTGT
The DNA here is from genome assembly GCA_026929855.1 of Poa annua. NCBI lineage: Eukaryota > Viridiplantae > Streptophyta > Magnoliopsida > Poales > Poaceae > Poa > Poa annua. The sequence continues at coordinate 91,298,195 of CM049430.1, forward strand.
CGAAAGATCCTTCCTTTCCATGATATCAATCCGCGTGGTGAACTGAATTTAACGGTGTTCTGTTCTGACTGAACAGGCTAGTAGCTGCTGCTTAGGACGGACGGACGATGGCCCCCTGTGCGACTGCCGCCGCGCAGATGCTGGCTGCCGCGCGCCCCTGCATCTCGGCCTCCCAGAGCATGCTCGCCTCCAGGGCACGGATCAGTGCGCCGCTCGGCACAGGCGCCTTTGCGAGCTGTCCCAGAATCTCCTACTCCAGGTCTCTTGGCACTTCCAAGTGCGCCGATGTTGTTGTGAGAGCTGTGTCGGGAGAGAGTACCTCTCAGGGCCTACCCATTGATCTTAGAGGTAAGCTGCGGTGCCGGGAAATTGTTGCCTTGTGGATTGTGGTGGAGATCATGTTTTGTAGCATTTCTATGCACGTAAAGGAAAAAATTATGTGATTGTAGGATCCACATCTACTTGTAACTTCGTTTGGGTTCTATTAGTTTGGGTCATATTCATATGGATTTAGTGCGCTAGTAAGCAATATTATTCACCTATTAGGATAGGTCGCCCTCTTTTCAAAAGAAACCAGAATCATGCATACCACTTCAATTGATTGCTGAAATTCCATCTTTGATTGATTGCAAAGCATAGGGGAATGTTATTTGCTAATTTAGGAGTTTAGTGACTTAGGTGTGCAATAAATTTGAACCTTCCGTCGAGTCTAGTTCATTATCATTCTTACAAAACATAAGTTTTCTTATTGGCAAATGCTGAAAAGTTGCTTTCCTTGAGAGTCTAATATAGTTAACGAGTACAGAACTATCAGTGCCTCAGTGGTGGGCGGTCATCCTTGGATGATAATGGTAGCCCTGTCATTTGGCATGCTACTGATCATGCCATCTTGAACAAAATACATCATGTTATGTAGTCACATGAATTGCTGACATTATGAAAATGAGGTAAAATATGTTCGGCGGTTCATTCATATCACTGGCTTTCCAATCCATTAAATCTGCTCTTAAAGCAAGCATGCATTTCATTCATTTTCAGGAAACTCAATCTGATAGGTAGCATAAAGCCTACCCAATTACCACATTTGTTTTCTCATTTAGCTCCGATCTTTCAGGGAAAAGGGCATTTATTGCTGGGGTTGCTGATGATAATGGCTATGGCTGGGCAATTGCAAAGGCTCTTGCCGCAGCTGGTGCTGAAATTCTTGTTGGTACATGGGTGCCTGTATGTTTATCTGACCCTTGCGCTATCATATTGGAAGCTTTTGTTGATGACCTATCTCATGGATAATTGTACCATTGGCAGGCACTTAACATATTCGAGACAAGCCTGAGGCGTGGAAAGTTTGACGAATCACGGAAGTACGTACTGTAGTTTTATAATTTGATCTACCTCTAGTTTCATTCGATGCGTCACAGCATATTTTTGAACTCGTTCAACCGTTTACCGATTTACTGTTGGTACAGGCTGCCAGATGGATCTCTTATGGAGATTGTTAAAGTCTATCCACTGGATGCTGTCTATGATTCTCCGGAGGATGTTCCTGAAGATGTAATGCACTACTTTGTGTATCCCCTCATTTAGTTCCCAATATGGCTTATAATTAACATTGTATTTCACTATGTTAGGTCAAAACAAACAAAAGGTATGCAGGATCATCTAATTGGACTGTAAAGGTATGTCTACGGAACCATCTATGATCTATACTGCTTATGAATAAGTACCTATTCTAAATTTGCTTCAAGAGCACGTTGATGTTGGTAGTTTTACATTAGGTGCATGTTAGGACTACAAGGACAGAACAGAACACAACTATAACCTACCCCTACAATATCACACTACCTTATTCCTTCCAAACTAAACACTGTTGCACACAGTTAAAATCTGATGTGGTTGTTGATGGTGGTAGTGTAAGATTGTGTGTATGTTCAGGGTGTAATTGTTTTTTGGTAGTTAAGAGTCATCTCTCTTGTAGTCATAAACATTCGCCATGTGCCCCTCATTGCAATACAAGCTCATTTCTTGTATATCTCTCCCTGTCTCCTAGTTTAACAAATACAACTATCTCAATGAAATATGTTTATTTTGCAATAGCTTGGGAGTTTGACTGTTTTACTAATATATATGATTATATTCATTTGATAGGAAGCAGCTGAAGCAGTCAAGAAGGATTTCGGTAGCATTGATATTCTTGTGCATTCTCTTGCTAATGGTCCTGAGGTACCCTCCCTCCTAAATTTTTATTTGTTTCTGCACATACACACGTTTTGGCATTATGCTCAATTTTTATGTAACACCTTCACTGAAAAATCACCTAACTCTTTGTCTGAAGGTTACAAAACCTTTGCTGGAAACCTCAAGAAGCGGCTATCTTGCTGCAATGTCAGCATCCAGTTACTCCTTTGTTTCCTTACTCCAGCACTTCATTCCTATTATGAATCCAGGTAATGCAGATCCTTTCAGTACTATGCTGACATTCATATAGTTATCTTCCACCCTAAAGTTTTGCACTTTAGCCTGGCCAAAGCCACAACTGAAAGCTGATATATTTACTTTGAGACATTTGATGATTTATTTGTGTTTGAATTTTGAATCTATCCTGTAGAATGTATCTCAATGCAAATGCCAACCTGTGTGGTACATACTTATAGTGTGCATGCCATGTTGGGCATAAATTCCACTTTTCTAGAATAAAATCTTCTTTTTCAGCCCGTTGTCTTGTTTTATCTTTATATTGCTAGTGAATCATAGTAGATATGTCGTTTGGGTTGTCCATGGAAATTTTGAGGGGACACCAATGCTGAAATTTCTGTCACCATTTATTAAGTCTGATCAGCTTCTTCAGTAAAATGATGTTGTGTCCCGACACATAACCACATAGCCATTCTATTTGCGCTGCCTCATGGTTTAAATATTTTCCAGGTGGTGCTAGTATCTCGCTAACGTACATTGCATCTGAAAGGACGATTCCTGGGTAAATATTTTTTAAAGATTTATGGAGATAAGCTGTTTCCCAAGCTATCTTTACATATGATCATTTTGATGTTGTTTCCTTATAGATATGGTGGTGGCATGAGTTCAGCTAAAGCAGCTCTTGAGAGTGATACAAGAGTACGATGTTCTTTACGATAATAATGCACATTTTCGAACATGAGGCCTTTGTTTTGCACGAGTGCTATTCTTTTTTACTTTGTTTCCCAATTTGATGTAGGTACTTGCTTTTGAAGCTGGACGCAAAGGGAAAATTCGAGTTAACACCATATCTGCAGGTAACCTTCTTCAAAAGGGATGCTGTTTGTGTAGCTGACTCATCTTGGTAGAATAATGTATGCACTTAAGTTGTTGTGCATGTTTGGTGTATAGGGCATACACTGGAAATTAACGAACTTAGTTACTGTATAAGAAAGCAATCAATATTTCTTGGATGCTTGCTCAAGCCATTTCTACATGTTATAGTTACATTATTACTTTTTACATGCTAATCTGCTCTGTTATGTACAATACACTATTCCCTTGAATATAGCATCTGCATAGTTTTCAAGGATTATATGGCTTCAACAGTTTGGCAGCACTTGCAATCGTATCAAATTTGCTTCATTGTGCTTGATCGGATGCATATGTAGGTCCTTTGGGGAGCAGAGCTGCAAAGGCAATTGGATTCATCGAAAAGATGATCGAGTACTCTTACGTTAATGCACCATTGCAGAAGGAACTTCTTGCAGGTAAAAAACATTCATGTGCATATATAATTTCTCCGACACCTTTCCTTGTTCTATCTTTTGGCAAAGACTTGCAACTTTTTTCTATGAAGATATCTTATAAGAAGAGTTGCATGTTTTGAACAGATGAAGTTGGGAACGCAGCAGCATTCCTTGTGTCCCCTTTGGCTTCTGCTATCACTGGCTCAACTGTCTATGTTGACAATGGGCTAAACACCATGGCTCTTGCGGTCGACAGCCCGACAGTGGCGTCGTAGAAGCTATTCTGGTAGCTAGATCTGTTCTCCTGATTCACTGTGGCTTGATTCTTGATACTGAATAAAGAGGTTAGTTAGTTAGTGCAAGAGCTGAGGGTGGAAAGAGAAAGGGAACTGGTCGTTGGAATGATTTTAAACAGTCTGGTAACATCTTTGGCACGTTTCTAATATTGTATTATCTTGAATGTGTGTCTTTGGTACCCCGTTCAGTGTGTCTAGCTGATTAATTCTTTGACAAATTATGGTATACATCAGAAAGGTATTGTTTGATGGTTAGGCTCGTACTATACTACCTGAGATGTGAGGTGAGACAGTAAACCCTATACAAACACATGCACTTTCTTGATCGCTGTATACTTATATTGATTGTGTTAGATCATCTATACTGGTCCCCGTATAAAAGAAAGAACAATACTAGTTGGGTTGGGGAAGTAAAATTTTATTGGCGTCCTGTTGGACAAAACTGAGCTAAATAAGTTTGAACAAATCTATCGTACGCAATATAACACTATCATCATAGCAAAAAAGAGTATCTGAGCACCAATTTTTCTGGAATGCCTCTTGACAAATTTTGGAGTTCCAATGCACAATTCACCATAACATTCGCTTTGGAAAGAATAAGTATTAACTAATCAATGTATAATATTATTTATTGTTAACAGTGGTGTGGTAAGACTTGATTGATCCACAACAACATTGCTGAAAGATATCCATTTTAATATTAACATATCGTAATTTCAAGACAACATTTGCTTAGTAAGATTATCATGAGAGATATGATAAAAGAAAATGTGAGTGTAAGTGGTATACATGTACATGTACAGTCTCAGTATTCTTTCATAAAACGAATCAGTGTGAAGTTTCTACCAAACACGTTTGTGAAGCATAATAGTGATGTAGTGCATTTGCTACAACTCATAATATCAATTTTGTCAGTGGAATATACTGTTTAAACCTTTTTACTTGCTTATGAGCACAAAAAGATCTGAACAGGTTCGTCTGATACAATAGCTTATTAGTACAGTACAAAAATCAATAAGGGTGTACAAAATGGACAAGCCATCTGGGCAAGCTAAAGGAACAACTTGAGGAACTTAGCAGACTAACTTTTCTTAGTACATTTGTTCTCCTTTTCATGCTAGCAACACATACTATAGTTTTCGCTGCAGGGATAGACATAAATAGTAAAACAGCATGCAGTTGTGAAGTCCATTCATAAAACCTTTGTGTTATTGAGTGGACTGGCAGAACAAATTAGATCAGGTAAAACATGCTAAAAACATCATTTACAAGGAGCTACACGAATGACGAATTACTATGAGCATTCTAGCAATGAACAGGGTCATCACGACCCAGAAAAATGAAAGTGAAATCATTCTGCAAGTCACAATCATGGGCTTATGGCTACTGCTTTCCAGCTCCGAAACATCAAAAGTCGAAGACATGGAGTTGATTTCATTTAATAATTAGTAATATATACAGAATTTAGCACTTCTTTTTCTCCGACAAAACATTTGTTGTACACAAACACAACGTTTCAGTATTTATTCATGTGACCCTTTGAAATCGATTCGGATGGATATTCATTGATCCCTTCGGTAAAAGACCTCAGGTACTAACATCACAAAAAAGAGGTATATATGATAAAAAAGTGAAAATCGACATCATGACAACAATTGAGATGCTCCATAAAACTAATAGAACTCCTAACATAAATAACCATAGCATTGCTATACTCAAATGTTCGGCGGATTTAGTACAACAGAGCAACATACAACTATGTATACAGCAGCAGTAAAATACCTGCGTGAAGAAGTGCATGGGCTAAGAAAGCACAGCACACACAATAAACAGAGATTCCGTGACAAAAAATTGAATGGACTGCTAGGCTAAACAACATCCCAAATTAGGACGAAGAACCTTCATCTTCGATGCCTTTCATGACAACAGAGCACATGACCTGCTTGGAGATGTGGGTATCAAGCTCTCTTGATATCTCTGTTAGTCTAAAGTCGAAGTTGGTCCTGCTCCTCTGAGGTTTGGGTGACGATGACCCTGAAAACCGTCTCCTTGGGCTCGACAACCTTGCTGTCGGTGACCCTGACACCCAGCTCTTTGTGAATACAGGCACGATCTCCTTCCCTGTCATGCTTCTCTCCTGGTTCAAAGGACCTCGCTTCGTCTCCAATGGTAATGGTTTCATCGGGGAGATGGTCGTGGAATGCAGCTTCTGCCTGATTCGCTCACGCGCACGCTCTGCGGCTGCCATTGCTTTTTCTTTGCTCATATTGATCAACGTCCATGGGTTGATCTGGATGTCATCCCTCTTTTTGGTTGCATCATTGGGCTCCTTCTCGTCGATCCTTATCGAAAGCTTTCGGGTACTCTACCAAGTTCAAAATTGTTTTGTTATCTCTAATGTTTACTTGACAGTTAATTATACTAGTGCAGCAATTTATCTCTGCTTACCTCATTCACTTCCTCTTTTCTGCAAAAGATCCTTGACATGAACGATGGCTTTTCGGGAGAGTTGAAGTCAATGCTCTCTTCTGAGGATAAATCGGAGTCATCAAAAGGATCATATGCTTGTGCAGCTTCTCGCATAGCAAGGATGTAATCGTATGTCCTCATTCCCTGTAGTGAAAATTATGCAAATTTAACTTGCCAAAACTGAGAGCATAGTTCTGTGCTCTGCACACGGGTGACACAATGATGGGTTGGGCAAAACGCAAACCTTTCTAATGAGCAGAACATGGAAAAAGAAGAGCTGGCCCAGTGCTGCAGTACTGTACAATGTAAAGAGGACAAATGCCATCTGTTGAAATATGAAAGAGCAATGTGAGATGGACAATTAAAATACATAAATGCAGTTTGTTACCAGGCATATTATTCTTTATAACTTACAGATAATGCTGCATGAGCTCCTTTAGGGAGCCTTATGTGAAGCCTGTGCTCCATTTCTGTTTTCAACCCTTTGCTGTCAACAAAGCAGCGAACAAAAATCGCAACCGCTGTTCCCCCCTCGATAACAAGCTGATAGAGTAGATCGGAATATGCCAATTAGAACTGATAAAACTAAAAACAGCTTGGAATCTTGGCATATATAGACAAGTGGAATTTTGAAACAAGCAAATTTGTCCAGACTGAGCACCCACCATCAGCAAGACAAAGAACATAAGCAGAATGAATGCTGCATAATTCCTTCTGCCGATGCAATTGTTGAGCCACTGTGTTGAAAGAAAAAAAAAAGTGAATAATCAGTCACTTGACCTCTTGAAAGATGAAGAGCAGAGCCAGATATTCGGAGCATAGCTATAGTTGATTACTCTGCAGTGGTGATCAAATCCATCAACACACCGGTCACAAGTTTTGCAGTGCTTGCTGCGCAATTTCACCTGTAATTTAAGGTCCGTAAGTCCTTGATTGCTCAACAGTTGTCAGAGATGTAATTAGTTTGCTGAACATTACTAACAACATATCAATTCAGTCCAGTTAACACATAGTACTATGTTCAGAACTTAACATATCCACATAGAGATAGATTCATTCATCCGAAAACATCAAAAGAAGCTGCATTTCTGGATACCTCGCAGTCGCAGATTGGGCAGAATGAGATGTCCTGGTCCTCGGTGGCGTGCGGCGAGACGACGTCGTCGAGCTTGGTGAAGGCGAATGGGAGCATGGGGTCGAGCTGGACGCTGGAGTTCCACTGCTCCAGGTAGCTCCTCCGCACCCATCGGTTGGTGACGCGGACCTCCGCCCTCTTCACCAGCCGCATCGCGTAGCGCCACAGGATGTACCCGTACCGCAGCCTGGGCAGCCTCTGCCCGCGGCCGCCGCCGGCCCTCGCGAGCTGGCGCTGCCTCTTCACCTTCTTGGCGTGCGTCCGGTCGGAGGGGTCCACAGCCGTGCAGCGCACGTAGAGCGCCGCGGTGGCGGCGGCCTGTACGTCGCCGACGGTCAGTCAGGGAGTCAGCACAAGGCAACGGGAGGGGCGATGGGAGTGTTTTTTAGAGAGGGAGAGGGAGGGCGCTGGTGATGAACGGACGTACCGAGAAGGAGAAGAGCGCGAGGAGGAGGTTGCTTGCGACGGTAGTGCCGAGGTAGGGTCCGAGGACGACGTAGAACGCCGCGACGAGGAGGGCGAACACCGCCGCGCCGACGAGCTGAAAGACGGGGAGGTCAGAATCAGATGGCGCGGCTGAAAGCGGCCGCAAAGAGGGGGTGAACGAGCGAACGGGAGATGGCGGCGGACCTGGAGCGGGTGGAGGGGGAGCTGCCAGCCGTGCCGCCGGCGCCACGTCGTCGCCGTCGCGGTGCCTCCGCCGCAGCCCATCGTCGACGAGATTCGATTCGATCCGAGCGCGCTGCTCTGCTCTCAGCTCAAGTCAAGCGGCGGAGGAGAAGGGGGACGGAGTCTTGTGAGCTCGTTCTGACATGTGGGACCCTGCCCAACGGCTTTCCTTGCTCATGTTTTGAATTTCGAAATCGCCGTGGCGGCCATCTGGACTGGGCCCTCCATCTGGAATTGTGAACTGTATTATTATGGGCCTTGCAAGCCCACCGTGGAGCAAGATGTAAACAAGGGTGTTTGGTTGCGGTCCATGGCCCACCAGTGTCTAGCTGTTCCAGCCGCAGCCTGGGCCTAGGCATTACAGACATGGTGTTGTGGTTAAAGTTCAAGCGGTGGCATGTCAGGGTGGCAGTCCTGGAAGGTGGTCCAGGCGGACAAATGGATCTCGGGGTGGCGGCTCTGAGAGTTCTGCAACATCGAGGGTGTTTGATCTTGTGTCGTGTGTGCGACAAGGTTGTTCATAGTGTTGGGAGGTGGTTGATTCATCTACGTGGGAAATGTCCTGTATGTGCTCCTCCCATAGCAGTTGCAGCTTCTTCTCTTCGACAAAAGTGTAATGCTGACCGACTCTTTGCGGAGTGGTGAGCTTGGCTGTAGGTGTTCTTGTGGTTGTGCGGGCTCCGTCCGTGGTGCTGGTTAGCGTTGTATGGCTTTCATTCGGTTTCTCCCATTAATAAACCGGGCATCTTCTTTTTGGGTAAAAGTTTTTTCTTCATTTAAAAAAAAATCCACCACCGAACACATATCACTATAAACTCTGATTTACTAGCATTATTTTCACTCTGAAATTAAGAAATTCGATTTAACAATAACCCCTTCAATTGTGTCCTACGCATCATCGAACACCCAAAAAAGTTAGCCATATACCATATCGAAAACAAATTGGATCTCGACCAGTACATATTTAGCTAAAGCCTCCAACACTCGATCAACCAAAGACTGATAGCCCAGGGTTAGAGTTATGTGGTTGAGAACGTGTAGTGTTTGTAGATTCGTTGGCTGACAAGCAGGAGTTACCCAGGTTCAGGGCCCTCGACTGAGGTAACACCCTTACTTCCTGCATGTTTGTATTGATTGTGGATATACGGCGAGTACAATGGCCTAGCAAGATGTCAATCTTACAGGAAGATGTCGATCTTGCTAGGGTATGGTGCTTCTGATTGGGTGTGTCCTTGATCGATCACCCTCTTGTCCCTTATATAAGGGTACATGTCTCGGATACGTAACCGAATAGGACTACAAGTATGGAAAGTATAACCGACTATGTCTATCTATGGTAACAATTTTCGTCTTGTGCTCGCTTGTTGGGCGTATTCAGTCTATTGATAATTGGGTTATAGTCATCACGTGCACCAGGTACCCCACACGATTGGGTACCCGTTTGGTATAACCTCGTCACGTACGTCTTTTCATCTTCTCATTCCTCTAATGATCGTTTCCTTCTCATATTTGCTTATTTGGCAGGATAAGATTGCTAAAAAATGTTTGATGAGGTGGATACATTGCATATTGAGCGACATACTCAGTGTGTTGCTCTCATTTAGATAATAAATTTCATGGTGACTCTGCACTTGATCCCATCTTTATTGGTCGGAACACAAAAACTTTTGAACGTCTGCAAACGATTTTTATCCAATATGGTTGACGGTGTAGTCTACGGAAGCATCCCGAATCTTTCGGTTTTTTGCATCTTTATTATGTGGACGTTGAGTGTAAACTCGGATATATATGACTGATTGAGCAATACAATCTTCCTTCACCGAGAAAGCTAGTAAGTCCTGAAATTTGTATTTTCGTGTTTCCTTTTATTTTTTCATAACAGGCAGCTCATCTGAAGGACATAAAGAAAGAAAAAACTTAAATTCGAAATATGCAGCGTGTTCTGCACTTCTACCCCTTTGATCTTCATATTGAGTCAATTCGACCACCCAGGTTCGAGTCTTTTGTTCAGAGACAAGTTAATCGTGGTTCAGTCTCAAACAGATTGCAGCAATTCCAGGCATCTCCTCCTTTCTTTCTTTTTTCCCAAGAGTAGAATAGCACGAGTTGAATTTGAGAGGTAGCAACTATCACTACTTAACACAGCGAGCTCACTGTCCATCTTTATTGATTCTGAACCGAACTTTCACAATGCTAAGACAAGAACATATTCATACATAGCTTAGCACGGCCCGCCAAACATGCAATTTTTTTCAACATACTAGTAGTATAAACCGAAGTACACGAGATGGGATGATTTATCTGTCGTGGCATCAAATTTTCCTGCTAGAGCAAGGCATGCATCAGGGCCGTCAACCATGCCTCAGTTGCTTGGGGGAGGCGGTGAGGAGGGGAATGGGAGAGGACGGCACTCTCCACGGATGCATACTACAGGACCCTGGTCGGAGACTGCAAGGAAAATTCAAGCATCAGTCATCAGTGTATAGTTAAGTTTCGGAACGCTTGAATGAGAACCATGTTTCTAGGAGGAGGTGATGAAAACGAAGAGTTTGGAAGCGCTAACCATTGATCCCGCGGGCTCCGTGGCAGACGGAGCTGCTCATGAGAATTACAGAGACGACGAACAGCGCGATCTGGAGGAGCGCCAGGAAACGGACAGCTCTAGAGAAGGACGCCATTGTCCGCGCTTGCTTTGGCTCTGCTTCGAGCTTTGTATATCCTGCTGCTTGCCGAAGCCCCGTATTTAAAGACGCCGACGCCGAAGCACTTTGCAGATGGAGATACTCGATCACAGTGTTCAAATTTCGCCTGTAATAAAGACTGTGTTGAAATAATGGGCAACTAGCAGGGTTATCCACACATTTGTACGGCTAGATTTGGTGTTTAGTACCATTTCTTTCTTTAGTCAAACATACTAATATGTGGTTCACTGTTTTTTTATATTTTGTGTGACGGGGATAATTCTGCTTTTCACGGGCCTGGTTTTAGTTTGCTCCTGATCTTGTGGGAGTGTTCATAGACTCGAACGCACGGATTCTGTTTCCCCGAATTTTGAGCTGACCATATGGCCCATGAGTAGCTTGACGCTATCAAGAAGGCGATAATTTCGTCGGAGCCCATATTGTGAGTGGCTTAGGCTGATTGTCTCCAGTTTTAATCATGGGGAAATCTAGCATGAGCAGCCGCCCTAAGAGCTTCCCAATAGGGTGGGTGCAAAAGCGTAGCTTTTCCCCTATCAGGGAAGCACATGCATGTATGTAGTGTAGGTGGTACATCACATTAATTATCAATTTTGAAAATGTAAAATGATTTATCTTATAAACCATTATTTTGATTAGACATATGGTATACTGTTTATACCGTTATTCTCGTCTCGACGAGACCTTCAAAACTAAATCCATTGTTAATATATTTAGGTGAAAAGAAAAAAATTACACCAGTTACCTGATTGTAATTCTATGGCTATCATATTAATAAAAATAATTATAACGATAAGTATATATCATTACCAAATGGATTCGAATCACTTGTGACACGTCTACAATCTGGTGTGACAAAATTTTCCCGTCACATCAGTTACCATATTAAACATTATATTTACCATATTTATATTGAATAGTTATCATGATAATTATGCATGGTTATCATGTAATTTATTGAGATTTTTACACATTATAAGAATATGTACAGCTAGTGAGTAAGAGTTTATGTGTTTCTAAGACTCAAGAATTAATATCGTTTCACATAAAGTAGTATCTATCGATGATCTTATATTAACGTAGAATGGACGTACGGAAAACTGATAGCCAAGTTATTATGATTTGATAAGCTAGTTATAATAATCTGATAACTACTGGAAAAAAGTCTTTAAAACATGGCAACATGGGATCTAATTTTGTAGATTTAATCACGACTAAGACAAACAGTGAAAACGGATTTCAAATCAGATTAATCAGTTGAAAGATAAATCATTTTTAATCTAAACAATAAATGGCATCTTCATCTATGACATCGCTGCATGCATGTATGGGAAGGAGCCGCCACGGAGGGGAAAATATGGGGGCGCCACCGTGTTATCCTGTCCTTTAATCATAGGGTTTAGGGTGACCATTTCTCGAGCAATCTCAGGAACTCAATCAGTAAAGACGAGCTGATTTAACCAGCAAGATCTTATAATTATAGGTGCACATCACTACTGAGAGTACTGACGCCTTCCACGAATGTCATCAGATTACTATCTGACGTTCCACCTTTCCCGAGAGCCTCCACGACCGCACGCTTCCACTCCGCCGCCGCGCACGGCGCGTCCCCCTGCATGACCTCCTCCACTCGCCGACACAGCTCCGCGGCGGCGAGCACGCCGTCGGTCCCCACCTCGGCGCGTGCTCCGACGCGCCACTCGTGCTCGACGAGGCGCGCGTTCATCCGCTGGTCCGACATCTGGGGCACGCACACCATGGGCACGCCGCACGCCACGCTCTCCGCCACGGAGTTCCAGCCGCAGTGCGTAACGAAGCAGCCCACCGCCGCGTGGGAGAGCGCCCGCACCTGGTCGCACCACTCCACCACCATGCCGTTCCTGGTCCGCGGCGCGTCTAGCAGCTCGGCGGCCACCGGCGCCTGCAGGTCCGCCTTGACGTCCTTCCGGACGACGCAGAGGTACGGCCTCCCGCTCTCCTCGAGGCCCAGGAGCAGCTCGTCCAGCTGCTCCTTGGTCATCTTGGCCAGGCTCCCGAACGCGACGTACGCCACGGAGCCGGCCGGCTTGGCGTCCAGCCATTCAATGTACTTGGCGTCGTCCTGCTTGAAAAGGCCAGCCTCGTCGCCGGCGGCGGGGAGCACCGGGCCGACCGGGAGCACGTCGTACGGGGCTCCCATGGCGGCGAGCGTGCCCGGCTCGAGCTCCTGGCACGTGTTGATCACCACGGTTGCTCGGGGCGTCTCCCTGTCGAGCGCGTCGAACAGGTCGCGGACGGTGACGTAGACGCAGTGGAAGAAGTCGGAGGGGTCGCTGGAGTCGGTGAGGAACGACGGGAGGTCCCGGATGGCTTGCGGCGCCGGGAGGCCCGGGAAGCGCACGAGGAAGGACGGGTCGTGGCGGTGCGCGGCCACGACGCCGGCGTGGCCGTGGAAGTAGTGGTGGTAGACCGCGAGCACGGCGGCGGGCTGGATCCAGTAGAGCGCGGACGGGACGCCCCTGTCGCGGGCCACGTCGGCGGCCCACGGGAGGAGCATCGTGTAGACGACGCGGGTCACGGTGCGGCCGCGCGCGGCGAGCGCGTCCACGAGCTCCCCGACGCTGCGCGCGCCCGCGGCGTGGAAGGACGCCACGTAGCCGTTGAACGCGCCGGGGTCGCTGCTCGGCACGTACCCGGTGTCGGTGCCATCCGAGAACGGGAGGAGCTCGAGGCGGCCGTCGGAGTCGTGCGGGGACGGCTCGGCGGCCGGGAACATGCGGCGGTGGGCGGCTTCGGTGGTGGAGAAGGTGACGAGCGCGTCCGGGGCGGCGGCGAGCAGGCGCCTGGCGAGGCGGAGCGCCGGCGCGATGTGGCCCTGGAGCGGGTAGGTGAGCACGAGGAAGTGCGGGCGCGGAGACATGGCGACCTCGTCCCTGACCTGTGACATCGTGTGGTTTTCGCTCGACGCTCGATCAGCGAGCTCGACAGGAAGCAAGCAACTTTTGTGGAGGAGCGATAGTGAAATTCTGTGCTCGTGAGCAACTTTTAGTGGCCAGTTTGCGCGCATCAGCGAACGTCACGTGGCCTGCAGCCCGCCATTGTTGAATCGAATGCAGCAAACAGAAGAGAACAAAACCATGGATCAGAAGGTTGAGTTTCGTCCATTGGCTCGTAGAGTGAGTCCAATCATGACGTGAAATTTCACAAAATAACCTTTTGGACAAAGTTCAGCAAAAAATAACCTCTTTTTAAAACTATTTTGAAATATAACTCTTTTTGGTAGCGTCCAACGATGCGGCGCTACCCTCTGTGTGGTAGCGCCACAGCCTCCGTCGCTACCCTCTAGAACCCTCATTCCATTTCATCGCGAGCACATCAAAAACGGCTAAGTCAGGAAGGGTAGCGCCATGGGGCTTGGAGCTACCCTCTTAAGGGTAGCGCCAAGGGGCATGGCGCTACCCTCCGAAGGGTTAGATTTCAAAATAGTTTTGAAAATGGGTTATTTTTTGCTAAACTTTGTCCAAAGGGTTATTTTTGTGAAATTTCATAATCATGACTGGGCGGAGTGAACATGACAAGACGCAATCGGGAAGGGACGGCGGGTCAAGCTCCCCTGTCGCCGGCAAGTTTGGACACTGGTGGTGGTTAGTGGGCGGGCGGCTGGGCGAATCCTGCTCTTGCCGTCCTCGGACTGCCGTTCACGTTCCGCTGATAAACTGCGGTTTCTCCATCTCGGTGGATTATATGCAGTGTGGGGATGGCAGGAGGTAAAAACATAGAAATGTGAAAAACCTAAAAATTGACGTGTCATGTGTTTTAAATTTTTACAAGAACTAAAATCATAAGAGATTTTCAAAATATTATTGGATGTCAGCAAGAAAAATATAGGAATTGTACACAGTAAGATGAAAACATGAGGACATGCTGTTTTTGCTACTTCTAAATCAATGAGAAGGCATCGCTCCTCCCCCGATTCAAAAAATAAAATAAAACACACCAAACACCTTGTATGGTTTCATCCAATCGTCCATTATCCCCATTCTTCGATTACTATTTGGCATTGTACTCTACAATGGTGATTTGTGATCTGTCTCTCTTCACGGCAGACATTATTTATGGCCAACGATCAATGGAATACGTCATCACGAAAAGACAATCTGGTGCTCCATTTGCGAAATTTGGAAGTTAAATTCAAACAAAATTTTGCGAACCAAAAGTTTCTCAGGAGTACAAACCTAGCCATGAATGATGAAACACGTAATCAGTCGATTCTGGCGTCATCGCTCACCAGTTCATTTATGTCCAGATTATAGCAGTTGAGCAGATTGCTAATAACAAACACACTTCTCGAAAATAATCAAATATTCATCGGCTTCAGAGCTTTGTCATCTCGCTCTCAGTCTCAGTGTCACGTCGCTAGGTGTTGTGAGGAGTTCAGTGACTCTGTCCTTGAGTCCCACTTTGCCTTGCTACGCTTGGAGCGCCAACAGTTGGTCGCTCGCCGCATTGAGGAAGCGTCTCGCCCCCTTCGTGAAGAGGTGGCGACTCTCAAGTTGTTGTTGGTAGGCCTTGGTGGTTCTTTACCCCACACAGTGTTTTGTGCTTCTGATTGTTTGGATCTCGTCCCTACTGAGGCATCAAAGCAGAAGTCTTCTATGGTTGAGGAAGAAATTCTCTACGATTGTTTCTCCCCTCGTTGTGGTCCCTGCCCAACACCACAACTTGTTGAGATGGTTGCCTCCGAGGGTGAGGATACAAGTGGGATCTTGGCACCGGTTTTGCAGGTCGCACCAGAGCTTCTTGGGTTGTGTGGGGATTCATCTGTGGTGCTACCGATGGGGTTGGCCTCGTCTGAGGCTTCGGCGGCGGCATCAACGCCTATCTCTGAGACTCTCATTGGTAAAGAGGTTTGCGACTTGCTTGTCGATTTGGATGTGGGTTGCCCTGGATATGGCAAGAAGTTTGTTCGTGTCTTGGAAGGGACGGCTTCACATGGTGTGATCTTGAAAGTGGAGAAGGTTCTTAGGAAAACGAGAAAGAAGAATGAAGTCGGACGGAAAGTTTCTGCTTTTGGTTGAGCCCTTTTGAGGTTGTAGATTTGTGGTTGTGGTTGTGGTCGGTTGGATAGTCGGTTTCGTGGTTGTGGTTGATTGGGTTGTGGCGGTTGGATGTTGCTATTTATAGTTGTGTCATGTATGGGAGTTAGTGTCTGTTGTATGGTTTTCAGCCGATTTCTTTCATAATAAACCGGGCACCTTCTTCTTAATTAATACATAAGTCAAAGCTTTTGCCTTCGTTTCAAAAAATAAATCAATGATCCCCCGATTCAAAAATTAAAATAAAACACACCAAACACCTCGTATGGTTTCATCCAATCGTCCATTATCCCCCATTCTTCGATTATTATTTAGCATTGGACTCTACACTGGTGATTTTTGATCTGTCTCTCTTCACAGCAGACATTATTTATGGCCAACGATCAATGGAATACGTCATCACGAAAAGACAATCTGGTGCTCCATTTGCGAAATTTGGAAGTTAAATTCAAACAAAATTTTGCGACCCAAAAGTTTCTCAGGAGTACAAACCTAGCCATGAATGATGAAACACGTAATCAGTCGATTCTGGCGTCATCGCTCACCAGTTCATTTATGTCCAGATTATAGCAGTTGAGCAGATTGCTAATAACAAACACACTTCTCAAAAATAATCAAATATTCATCGGCTTCAGAGCTTCGTCATCTCGCTCTCAGTCTCAGTGTCACGTCGCTAGGTGTTGTGAGGAGTTCAGTGACTCTGTCCTTGAGTCCCACTTTGCCTTGCTACGCTTGGAGCGCCAACAGTTGGTCGCTCGCCGCATTGAGGAAGCGTCTCGCCCCCTTCGTGAAGAGGTGGCGACTCTCAAGTTGTTGTTGGTAGGCCTTGGTGGTTCTTTACCCCACACAGTGTTTTGTGCTTCTGATTGTTTGGATCTCGTCCCTACTGAGGCATCAAAGCAGAAGTCTTCTGTGGTTGAGGAAGAAATTCTCTACGGTTGTTTCTCCCCTCGTTGTGGTCCCTGCCCAACACCACAACTTGTTGAGATGGTTGCCTCCGAGGGTGAGGATACAAGTGGGATCTTGGCACCGGTTTTGCAGGTCGCACCAGAGCTTCTTGGGTTGTGTGGGGATTCATCTGTGGTGCTACCGATGGGGTTGGCCTCGTCTGAGGCTTCGGCGGCGGCATCAACGCCTATCTCTGAGACTCTCATTGGTAAAGAGGTTTGCGACTTGCTTGTCGATTTGGATGTGGGTTGCCCTGGATATGGCAAGAAGTTTGTTCGTGTCTTGGAAGGGACGGCTTCACATGGTGTGATCTTGAAAGTGGAGAAGGTTCTTAGGAAAACGAGAAAGAAGAATGAAGTCGGACGGAAAGTTTCTGCTTTTGGTTGAGCCCTTTTGAGGTTGTAGATTTGTGGTTGTGGTTGTGGTCGGTTGGATAGTCGGTTTCGTGGTTGTGGTTGATTGGGTTGTGGCGGTTGGATGTTGCTATTTATAGTTGTGTCATGTATGGGAGTTAGTGTCTGTTGTATGGTTTTCAGCCGATTTCTTTCATAATAAACCGGGCACCTTCTTCTTAATTAATACATAAGTCAAAGCTTTTGCCTTCGTTTCAAAAAATAAATCAATGATCCCCCGATTCAAAAATTAAAATAAAACACACCAAACACCTCGTATGGTTTCATCCAATCGTCCATTATCCCCCATTCTTCGATTATTATTTAGCATTGGACTCTACACTGGTGATTTTTGATCTGTCTCTCTTCACAGCAGACATTATTTATGGCCAACGATCAATGGAATACGTCATCACGAAAAGACAATCTGGTGCTCCATTTGCGAAATTTGGAAGTTAAATTCAAACAAAATTTTGCGAACCAAAAGTTTCTCAGGAGTACAAACCTAGCCATGAATGATGAAACACGTAATCAGTCGATTCTGGCGTCATCGCTCACCAGTTCATTTATGTCCAGATTATAGCAGTTGAGCAGATTGCTAATAACAAACAGACTTCTCGAAAATAATCAAATATTCATCGGCTTCAGAGCTTCGTCATCTCGCTCTCAGTCTCAGTGTCGCGTCGCTATGCGAGCTCTGCTCTCTCGCATCTCGATCTCCACCGCTTCCTTCCTCTCCTCCTCCCAAACCCTAGCCTCGACCGCTAGCTTCGCCCCGCCCCGCCGGTTCGCCGCCATGGCCGCCGCCGCCGCGGAGGAGTTCGTGAAGGGCCGCGTCTTCCCCAACGGCGTCGCCGTCATCACCCTCGACCGCCCCAAGGCCCTCAACGCCATGAACCTCGGTGCGCATCTCTCTCTCTCTCTCTACTCCTTGACCTGCCTGGTTCGTGTACCTTCTCGTGTGAGCTGGGTAGGAATTCCTCGATTTGCGTAATTGCGAGATCCTCGCGGCGAATCAGGTGTAATTTGTGTTGCACGTCTAGTGAAGTTTATGAAATTAGCGTTTAACTTTTTTTAGGTGAGAATTCGCATTATTTAAGCAGTGAACTGTACCGGATGTCCGGATTTAGTTCGATTTTATACATCTGAGTAGTGACTAGATAGCATCGGAAATAATTTCGCTTCTAAATAAAGAGGAAGGTAAATGAACTTTGAGATCGGCGTAAACCATTGCACGTTTCACTGTCTACGCGGACATGAGCTACACAGACACCACATATTTCCATTCTTCTTTTGTTTTTCGAGAAAAGGCTAATGCTTTGCGTCTTGATTCATTTTGTAGAAAGAGTCAGTAACAAGCCTAAGACTAGGCCATTACAACCGAACACCCGCATTGACTAAACAGACATTGCAACAGATTCCTAAAAAATAACCGCTCGGCTAGCAACCATCCACACATGCGCCCAAGACGCTGCAAACCAGACATGTTGCCACTCTTTTCACGTGACCGCCATGTCTATTTTTATGTGAACCCATAGTTCTGGCTGGCCCATTGCAAGATGACCTGCTGACATCATGGGCCCACATGCACACAACGGGCATTCTTGTGGCACGGCGACCATGTAAGAGTCGATCATGAAAATACATGCTTGGTTGAAGCAGGGAGTGTCCCTCTGTTTGCAATTCGTGCATCTGTTCCTGCCGTGTGAATTCGATGCCCAATTTTAGGTAGTTCAGTGCAACAAATGCCTTTTAAGGTGGTGTAGAGCAAAAACAAAATTTGAACAAGGTGTGAAGCAATTACTACTCCCTCTGTTACAAAATAGATGGCATCCTACATCAGTCAAACTCCTTTAACTTTGACTATTTGTATATAAAAGATCATTAAGATTGTCCAAGTAAGAAATTACAGTCAAAGTTGTACCTTAGAAACTATGTGCACGTCTGAAATGTTCTGTATTTCGCAACGTAGGTAGTATAAAATATATTCAAATACGTCAACTAGTTTCACTTCTGTCTCCAGGTTAATATAATTATATAAACAGATTGAATATACACTAATAAGGTTTGCAGGAGATATAGTTTTACTATTGAGCTGAAGTAAGCTGGAAGCATAGGAGAGAGCGAAAGAGCTGGGGAGAAAGGTGAACTTCCAAAGAGAGGGTAGTGGCAATTTGGGGTAGTTATTGAAACTGTGTTTGCTAGGTGTAGAAACAAACCCAGTGTTATGCCTGCAGTGGAACAAGAGCCATTTGGATGGCGAAAGCCCAGCTGCACACATATTAGCTGTGGTAGTCTGGTAGATATGCTGTTTTTCCTTAAATTCATGTTGCGCGGTATCTGATCTTACTAAGGCATGGATATCATGCATTCATGCGTATGCTAAGAAAAATGTATGTTTATGTTTTAAATTCATGTCATACAACAGAGGCTCTAGTTATATACTTTATATTCTCTACACATATTTTTTGTACAGTAATGGTATTCATCACTCACAAAGAAACCACTTTGCATTTTCATACGAGTAGATAAAAATCATTTCAAACTGATGTTCTTAGGTTTCTCAACCAGTCCTTTTTGGTTTATTAGTTTGTCACTAAGTAAACCTTATCTTCACTTGAACTGATTTGCAAAAACTGAGCAAAGTCACACTTACTCTCCTAGCCCTGTTCAAGAAAATTTTACATTTATAAAAGGAAGAATAGGACTGAAAGCAGATTAACTAATTCTTACTTGTACGATAATGGGTACATTGATCCCTTTTTATGGGGATGGCTTATAACTAAAGGAAACTAATGCTAACAAACCGTAACGTAAAGGGAACAGAGAGAGGCTTGTTCAGCACAAAATAGGCCTGCTATCCTGTCCACGGTCAAGATTTGAGATTTGAAGGTTATGCAGAGACATGATGTGGTAGCTGCTAACTTTACACACGCATAGTGTGTAGACATACATATTAAGTGCTAAAAATATAAATTCTGGTTGTGTATGTCCATAGATAATGTCTACTTACAGTGTCCCCATAGATTGTTTGTCTGATATCTTATTGAGTTCCACTCACATAGTCTTTATCTCAAATGCTTGCAGAAATGGACCTTAGATACAAGGCATTTCTTGATGATTGGGAGACTAATCCAAATGTGAAGTGCATTCTTGTGGAAGGCAGTTCTTCACGTGCCTTCTCAGCTGGTATTTTTTTCTCTCCGTTTTGTCCCCCTTTTTTCCGTTGAATAAGCTATATCTTTGAAGTTTGAACATGCTGTATTGCCTTTTTTGTCCTGAGCATTGGATATGTTTTCAAATAAGATTCATGGCCAATGCAGGGATGGACATTAAGGGTGTTGCAGCGGAAGTTCAAAAGGACAAGAGCACATCACTTGTACAAAAGGTCTTTATTTCTCTGTTCTTTATTATCCAACTTTATATTTTAAACTCATGGTTCTTCTCTTTTTTGTAAAAAAAATATATGCGGCTTTGGTATATGTTGTTGTCTATAGCGTTGCTCCAACTTGCAAAAGAAAGTGACTACTGCTTAGTGTAAACTGCAGGTGGGGATGTGAAGAGACTTGCTAATGATTGCACAATGCCAGAGATAATAGAGGTCTAGTTATAAGACCTTATTCATATCTAAGAAATAATCTTTACTGTTACAAAATGTAGTTGAAAGTTGAAACTATATTCCAATCTGAAGGGACAAATTCAACATAGTTAGAATTTCAAACTCAGAGCCAACTTGAAAAAGTAACGTAGCATTCAAATAATTCTGCAACATTCTGAATTATAATTCAATACTTAAGATTCACTTTTAACCATTAATACAGCCACATAAAACAAAACATACGCATTCAAGATCCCATAGAGATGGGAGAATCAAAATATAAATTTGAATTACAATTTGAGGACAATGCTAAACGAAATATCAACTCCATCACGATTGCTGATTTTCTGAAAATACTTGACAGTCATAGGGGTGTTTGTTTGTGGATTCTTAATAAGTAAAATACTGGGCAATTGCTATTTTATTTTTTGATTATCATAACATGAAAGGTGAAAAGACAACCAAGCTACATGCATTCTATTGGTTGATTCTGATTACATGGAAAGTGGAAGAAGATAACGAGCTGTGCACATACATTTTAAAGATGGTTCATTTAGATACACCATGTGTCACTATCTATTGTTGTAACACTGTCTGCTTGTTCAACGCAGTTAGCATCTAACATTACATTAAATTAATATGGCCGGGCATCTACAAGCACACTACATCTATGTACTTATAGTACCAATGATTTATAATGTTTTGCTAGTTTTGAACGACCTTAACTGCTACATTGCTGGGAAGAACCCTCTCTATTTTATTTTAAATAATTAATGTTTAATTGACACAGATCTGCTTGTCTTACTAGTACCTTGTTTGTGCTCCTTGGCTTGTTCCTTTTTTGTCATTTGTGAATGAAAATATTATGCAGTCCTAAGATTTTTATGCCAACAATGTTTAATATACATGATTCTGCATGTTTAATATACTAGTCCTCGTTGTGAATGAAAATAGCATACTGTCTTATGTTGTCCTTTGTCCAGTATATTGTTATCATATGCATCACTACGAGATACACTATTCCTTTTCAGGTCTTCACTGCTGAGTACTCTTTAATTTGTAAAATACATGAGTATGTGAAACCTTATATATGCTTGATGGATGGAGTGACCATGGGGTTTGGAATAGGATTGTCTGGACATGGACGTTACCGCATTATTACCGAGGTAATTGTTTGCAATTCCATCTTCTCTTCATTTTAATGAGTTCTGCTTCCAACTTTCGCTTTATGAAGACTGATCATGTTTGTCAAATGTGCTACTATTACAGAGAACACTATTGGCCATGCCAGAAAACGCTATAGGCTTGTTCCCGGATGTTGGCTTTGCTTACATTGGTGCGAAAGCGCCAGGAGGGGGTGCAGTTGGTATGCTTCTGTATCCCCCTCACTCAGTAATTCATAGGTGGTGTCTACTGCTACTAATTTATTGCAGGACCATCATGCTTTTGAGCTTTTCTAACCTTTTAAATTTCATAGAAGTCTGAACTGTACCCTCCGTCCCTACATCATGCATTCCTATGTATATTTGATGTTTACACCTCTTTGTGTTTCTCTGATATCTCCTTTTTTGCTATTTCTCTTGTCTCCATTTCTGCTGTGAGTTTGTTTTAAGATGACCATCTTTATTGGAGCATAGTCAAGTGAATGTTCAGTGGAAATTCTCTGTTTTCTGTATTGTGGAAAAAGTTCGACAGTTCTAAATTCCCAGTCTTTGAAGCTTTGTATTATTGTTCAGTTATGGTGAATGTGCAGCATGCCAGATCTTTTTGTATTCCTTTTTATCTCCAGTTGATCTTTCCATTAATACTATGACATTGGTGGGGCTTTCTCTGTCCCCACAATGTGTAAACTGTGTTCAAATCATATCGCATTTCTTCTTTACTTTCCTTTTCAGTAACCATATCTTCTTTCAGGAGCCTACCTCGGGATGACAGGAAAAAGGATATCTTCACCTGCTGATGCTCTGTTTATAGGTCTTGGAACCCATTATGTATCTTCTGGAGACTTGGCCTCACTTAAGGAATCCCTTTTGAGTGCTAACTTGTATGTCTCTAACTTGGTGAAAACATACTTTAACACTAATATACAATTTTACTAAATATTTTCTGTAGTTCTCTGTTTATGTATTCATATCTTAATTATCATGACACAATAAGTGCTTGATTATTATTATTATACTATTTTGGTGTTATCTTCATATATATAGTTATCTTTATCTCGCAGCACCGCTGATCCTCACAAAGATGTCGAGTCACTCCTGACTGGGTACAAGAAGGAACCTGAGTCAGCGCCCCAATTAGAAAAACTTTTACCAAATATCATTTCTTCTTTTGGTCCTGATAAATCAGCTGCTGAATCTGTCGAAGAGTTAAAGAAGTTTAGTCAAAGTGGTGATGCCGAAGGTAATCTTTTGTTAAGTGTCTTCTTTGAGGCACCAAGACAACCCTTATATACTAAAACAGTGTCTACTGGATTTTTGTTTGAAATTTGTGCTGGGCTATATAAAAATTTAACTTAGTGTAGTACTGATTCTTTTCCTTTTGTTGGCTACAGTGGTAGAATGGGCCAACGATGCTTTAGCAGGACTTAAGAAAGGTGCTCCATTTTCTCTTTGTTTAACACAGAAGCATTTCTCTCGAGTTGCATCATCGTATGGGAATAATGAAAACCATCTATCAAAGGTAGTCTCTGGTATCCTGTACATTGATTTCTGTTAACCATTCCTATATTTTTGCTAATTCTTGTGCTTGTCACATTCAGTTGGCTGGTGTTATGAAGTTGGAATATCGCATTGCCTTAAGATCATCGGTTCGAGATGATTTTGTTGAAGGTGTACGTGCTGTCTTAATTGACAAGGACCAGGCAAGTTATCCATATGGTTTTATTCTGAATCTCTGATTTCTTAAATGGTTAGGTTCACATAGGCACATACTCATACAATTAGATGTGCATGGCAGCTTGCCAAAACATCTTATATTATAGGACAGAGGGAGTAAGTTTCATCATTTCATGCACCAACAATAGAACCAAAATTCCAAACTGATGGAAAGGTGGGCAATCACATATACTGTAACAACCATCTCACGTGTGACTCAAGTGAATAGAATCTCACATATGACTTGATAAGGCCTATATGTGGACAGAAAAAGAGGGCAAGAGCGATTTTTATTAAATGACGAAAGCCGAGATTTGAACCCAAGACCTATGTGGTACCATGTTTAAGTTTCATGCACCAACTAGTAGAACCAGATGTCTGAACTAATGGAAAGGTGGGCAACTGTAACATTAGTCACCATTTTTTCCATGGGCATCCATCTTACTGATCTTTGCTCTAACCCTCTTAAGAGGTCCAACCAGTTGGAAAAATTTCTGTTCAAGTACCACTCAGACCACAAGTGCTACAAAAGCCAGAACTGTTGTAACATCCCAGTTTTCTCAAAATAGTACTCTGCTATATTCTGAAATGAACTTATTAAAAATATTGCTCGGTTATTTTAATTAAATTTAATCAATTTTTTAAATAAATTTGGTTTTTGAATTGTTATGTTGAAGTTCTTGTTTAAAAATATATTTAATGAATTCCCTACTACCTCTGTCCAATAAAGGATGTCTTGAATTTGTCCAAATTTGGATGTATCTATACACTAAGGCCCCGTTTGGTGATAAAGTATTTTTGAAGTATTCTTGAAATACTTCAGTATTTAGAAAAACTGAAGTTTTAATTACTTTGAGCTGTTTGGTTACAAAATAAACTGCAGTCTTATAAACTTCAGTATCCATAATACTGCAGTTTTTTTGGAGTTTTGGAAAAAAGAGCTCCCGACCTATTTTTTCTAAAACGGAGAAACGCTCTTCCTCGTTTCCTGCAATATGACATATCGTTCTCCTTCGTCTCTCTTCTCCTACGGTGGATGAAGCCAGAGGAATACTACGTGAATCTTTATTCCTTCCCTTTTTGGGCGGTGGCGGCAGCAGATGCGATCAGTGCAGAGCTGCTATAGAATTATCTATGTGCGCTGGAACCCATGTAGCTCTACGAGCCCATTGCATGGTCATCGCCTTCCGATCCAGCAGCTCTTCTGGTTGTGTAGCGACCGGCCGGCGACGCTATGTTGTTCTCTGGACGCTTTTAAGCTAGCTAGGAGAGATCAAGAGTACCATTACACGAATTAGAGGAGAACAACAGCTTACGAGGCTTACCCACAACTGCGAAACTGAAATGTTAGCAGCTTCAACCATGCAATTACACAATCTGTCAAAACTCAAAAGGTTATCATCCATGCAGCAACGCGTGCGACGGTCATGTAGCTACACTCCATGGAAGGGTTGATTGTCCATGCGTCATAAGTTAAAACTACACCAAAACAGCACTTGCCAAACGCCCTGTGTTTTTGCTAAAACTAAGAAAAAACACAGTTTCAAGATAATGAAGTATTTGTTTGCCTGGCACCGAAATACTTCAGTTTTGCAATACTATGGTTTTGAAAAAAACTTTGCTGCCAAACTAGGCCAAGTCATGTCTAGATACACCCAAATTTTGACAAAGTCAAGACATCCTTTGTTGGACGGAAGGAGTATAAAAGAACAGAACAGATCAATCTAGTTATTTACACGGGGAGTTGATTCCCTTAAAAAATGCGTCTGAGCAACAGTCGATTGAAAGCAACCGCTTGCAATAACTTTCGATCTACTTTTGATGGTATTTTACCCTTGCTTTAGTGTTTCACGAAACAGCTTAAATTAATTAATTTTTGAAAAACAAATTGTGTTATCATAAATTTAAAGTAACTGAGCAATTTTCTGAATAAGTTTATTTAGAAAAAAAAATTGTTGAGAAAATTGGGATGCTACAATTGTACATGTAGTTGTATTCTGCAGTGGGGTCCATTGTAAAGTCCTATTTTGTGTAGAGGAAGATAAAACACATCATAAAGAAAATTGGACTAAGAAAAATCTGAATACTGCACAATTTGAGAAAAGAGGGCCGTGGTCTGTGAGCCATACTAGTGTTTTAAATTAGGTAAATTGCAAGCTTTGCAAGAGTTTAAGTTTAATTGAATTGTTTATTAGAAACAGTAAAATGTTAGATCCTGGTATCATCTATGTCTTGCAAACTCGTGCAAACATAGGTAAAAATACCATGAAAATCCAGTATCACTGTATCAGTACCCCTTGGCAAAATCTTGCAGAAGCAAAGATGAGCAAGGGTGTCTTTTGTCATAACCTAGCTGAGTCACTAGCCTGTTCTGACTAGTGGCACACATATTCACGCTGGCAATGACTTAGCTTTCTTAGCATACATTAAATACATATGTTTTCTTATACTCCCTCCGTCCCGGTTTATAAGTCGCTTACGTATCCCTAGGTCGTAAATTTGAGCAACATAAAATGATTTATATATTATAAAAAATATGTCATTAAAAATTTAGACTTTATATATTTTAATAGTGCAATTTTTATATTGTAAAATTTATATTATATTAGTTAAATTCACTACCTAGGGATACGTAAGTGACTTGTAAACCGGGACGGAGGGAGTACATTTTACTCAAGGTATGACATGTATCGGGTATATATATTCATTCTGGGGAAGGTTGTCTACATCTAATGTTGCAGTGGTTCATTGAACTTGGAAGAGATCAGTAGCATGCCGCTAATCTTCTCATCGAATTTTTATTGTCCCTTTGCAGAATCCAAAATGGGATCCACCAACTCTGGAAGACGTAAACATGGATGAGGTTGAATCAATTTTCGAACCATTAGCTGCGGATGCTGAGTTGAATGTTTGATTTTCTGTAGCAACCCAGAATGCTATTGCTAGCTGAACATGTTTTTTTTCCTTTCCATGTTGTAATAGGAAATTGAAAACATAAATACGTTGTCCATGGAGCCGAAATAAATGCTTAAAATGCGTCAGCTGAAACAAGCTGGACTGTCACCATTTTGAGGTGTAACATAAATATTTTGATGTCGAGGACCGTTGTGACCAGCCTTTGTGGCTTGTAAGCTGGAGTTAAGTCGCTGCGCCTGAATTTGCAGTTACTTCTGCTTCATACCGTATGGCATGTGATGTGCTACGTCTAAGTAGGGAAGTACGTTGGGATGGATTTAAAACCATGGTATCGGTTAGCAGATTCTGACACGTGTATGTGTCAAGTACAACATCAAACTTGATTAAAACTGTTGCGGAAATCTTGGTCATGCAAGATTGATGCTGATAAGACCTGTCGGTCTGTCATGGGTGCTCGAAGCAGCATGACTACAGAAAGATATACGTGTACTTGCATTTCCAGCTCTTAAGTATTTAAGTGTGTCGTCATGTTCATGTATTTTGCTCGGTGGATGGCAAACTCGCTGGTGCCTAATTAGATTCGTTGGGTTGCTGCTGCCGCAGCCGCCACTGTGTCCTCTTGGGCGATAAGACTGACATTACAACTCTACGGCATGAATGACGATGATGAATATGTGGGGTTTTGCCAGAGGGCGAAATCACACATGCTTTTCGTTTCAGCTTGACCACATCACCCCAATCTAGCAATCCTGATAAGGCCGGCTCCAGCGACATCATCTGAAAATGGTAAATGTGATGTTTAGCTGGGGCTAGGTAGCATAATGCCTATAGTAGACTTTCTTTTGAGGCCTTGGTCATTTCTTGACCTTGGTTTGGTTTGTATTTAAAAAAAAAACTCTCTTCCATAATTAATGAAAATGGTACTAAGAGGAAGAGGGAATTTGAAACTGAATGATTTTCGAACAATGCCTCTGAACCGGAACGGAGGGAGTATTCTGCTTGGTGGACGGCTATATTGGCTAACTTCCTGGTGCCTGGATTAGATATTTCTACGTACAAGTACAACCACCGGGCTGCACGTGTGTCCTATTGGTCTCTGGGGCAATATATAGATAAGACCGACACTCCAACTCTACAAAATGAATGACGACGATGAATATGTGGGGTTTTGCCAGGGGCGAAATCACACATGCTTTCAGTTTTCAGCTCGACCACACCACCCCGATCTAGCAATCCTGATAAGGCCGGCTCCGGCTCCCCGACGCGGCATCATGACATGGCTGTTGCGAGTCGTGACCACGACCACGACGTCGGCCAACTTGCCGCGCCGCTGCTAACGGGCAACCGGGACAGCGACGATACATATACACCTTCCGTCCGGCCGTCTCCTCGCGTCACCGAGCGGACGACGACGTCGACCGGCCGACACCACGATTCCTTCAGATGAAGACGGCGTGCTGTGCTCCTGTGCTCCCGGCCGGGATAAGGCTGGCGGCGCCGCGGCGAGATGAGCCGCCCAGGAATGGCGATGGCAGCACAAGTGCACAACTGACACTGACGTTTCTCTTTCGACGAGTAAGAGATAGGATTACGGATTGCTGCGGCCGATTCCCGTACGCCCACTGCGTTAGCGTTACGGCTACTATCGACTCCGACAGGACGGCCCGTTTCCGTCCCCCCTGTGCGATGCCCGTTGTTTTCTCTGTAATTGCCTCCGGATCTATGATGCGTCCACTTGTGGCGTAAATCCGGTGGTTCGCATTCGGCAAAGGTGAAAAGTATTCCCGGACAAAGCAAGTGCACGATATTTTTTACTTACGAGTTCCCATTGTTCTTAGTAGTTCTTTGTTTCTTACGATTGCAAGACGCTTACATACACCATCATTATAAATACACACTACCCTCTGATAATTTCATTATTCACATTTGACGGGAATGTTGTCTCCCACTAACAAATTCCCCATTTACAAGTCATGTGTAGATCTCGAGTATATATACTAGTATAACAAAAACAAGCTACTACCATTTGTACTCGCCGAAAGGCTAACAAAGTTACAACCACAACAATTATTCTCACGACATGAGTGCACACAAGTGCTTCACACCCGCTACGGCCCAAAGAAATGCCTCTTCCTCAATTTCACAAAAACATGGGTGGGCATGGTCGAAATATTGCAAAAGACTCTCGTGTTAATCTCGTTCCAAACAAGTAACGACACCTCAACATATATAAGGTGAGCAACCGACTCCATCTTGTGATCGCATATAATTGGCGAAATACACAAGTAGGCCACCCGGCTGCTAAAGGCGATAAACCGACCAAACCATATCCTTTAGCGCGAAGATGTTGCACTTGTCGAAGCCCAGTTTGTCCAAACAACCGTCTTCACATAAGAGAGGGCAAAACCCTCAAATTATGCCCTCCATGAGAAAGTCGTCGAATAGGACCCCAAAGTAGTTGACTTTTAAACCGTGTAATTAGGGGCGCCGTCATTGAAGTGCCCATCTTGGAGCTTGGACCAAGCTTAATAAGATCCATAAGGTCATGGACATATAAGTCGGAGCTGAGGTGTACGTGTTGATCAAAATTGATGATGAAAAAAATCTTTTGGCAAACACATATGGAGAATCTTCTATCACCATTCCATTCGTCAGGATAAAATGTAGCTGTTGGTGGAAAACAATCAGTGCCCTTGAGGGATGATTGGGTACGTGTTTAAATAGATGGAACAGCCCCATCAGTGGCGATTACAAGGAAACTACAACGACATTGTCTTGGAGACAAAACAGGAAATAAAGAAGATATGGCAACCCCAACGGTGGTGTCTAATCACCATACGTGGTGGTAATCCAGGAAAGAAATAACACCCTATTCAATACAAATTATTTCTATATCTAACACCCCCCTTAATCTTAGCCTTGGAGGATCCGAAGAGGTTGAGATTACGCTTAAATTCGTCGAAGGACTTGATCGGCAGAGCCTTGGTAAAGCCATCAGCAATTTGATCTTTGCTGGATATGAACCTGATTTCAAGAGCTTTGCTTGCAACTCGTTCACGAACGAAATGAAAATCAATTTCAATGTGTTTTGTACGAGCATGAAAAACCGGGTTTGCGGAGAGGTAAGTGGCTCCAAGATTGTCACACCAGAGACAAGGTTTTTGCTTGAGAGGGAGACCTAGTTCTTTCAGCAGTGCTTCGACCCAGATGATTTCAGCAGTGGCATCTGCAAGAGCTTTGTATTCAGCTTCAGTGCTGGAGCGTGACACGGTGGCTTGTTTGCGTGCACTCCAAGAGATGAGATTGGGACCATAAAAAAGTGCAAAGCCACCAGTGGAGCGTCTATCATCGAGCAACCACCCCAATCTGCGTCTGTAAAAGCACTAAGGAAAGTAGAGTGAAAATTTTGAATTGTAAGACCAACATTGATTGTACCTTGGATGTAGCGAAGAATCCTTTTTGCAGCGGTCCAGTGTGATGTAGTGGGGGCATGCAAAAATTGACAAATTTTGTTGACTGAAAAAGATATATCTGGTCGAGTAAGTGTTGAAGGGAATATGCCCTAGAGGCACTTAATAAACATAGTTTATTGGCAATATCCCAATTGTTCATTATATGTTTTACACCATGCTATAACTGTATTAAGCGGAAACATTAATACAGGTGTGGTAGATAAACAACCAGTTCCCTGGTAGCCTCTACTAAGACTAGTTTCGTTGCGCGATTGATGATCGAGGTTTCCCGATCATAGGGCATGGCGTCGGTCGGCAATGGAAGTCATATCGTTAGGTGTAACGATGTGATGGACATACCCAGTATTTATAGGACATAGTCATTTCGCCTTAAGACCGTGAGATCAACTCTTATTGTTATCCCTGGAAGATACTTTGATCCCACCAAACGTCATATCTTATTTAGTGTGACAATGATAGGTGATACTTTTGGGTATCGGAAGGGGGTAGTTGAGACGAGGGGTCAACAGCGGGATTTGTCAGTCCGCATAGCCGGATAGATACTCTAGGGCCCACTCGGTGAGATTATGTCAAATGAGTTTGCAAACATGTGACTAGGTCACCAGCTGACATAATATCATAGACGAGTAGAAGATAGCGATGTCGGTAACGAGATCATGCTAGATATGTGACGAGGTGGTAACTCGACAAATCCCAGGGTTGTGCACCCCGGGTTGATTGATGGGGGAGAGATAGAGGTGTTGGTGATCACGACGGCTGACAAGCAAGGTTTTACCCAGGTTCAGGCTCTCGGAGGATAACACCCTACTCCTGCTTGTCTGATTATTGATGCGAGTAGCGATTACAATGGAGAGATTGTGATCTCGCTAGGGTTTGTGGCGGTGGCTATGAGCGTATCTCTTCGTTGGTTGTCTCGGGGACGAGCCACCCTCCTGGCTTTATAGGTAGCCAGGTCTCGGGTGGTCGATGCCGATGGCAATTACAGATATGGCAGGTTATGCGACCTAATCGACTTGGACTAGGTTACATGGTACCCCGCGTGGGCCTTCTGTGGGCCTCCAAATCCTTGGCGCGGCCCAGGTAGCCTTATCGTGGCCTACCCGAAAGGTAGCCCCACGTCAGTAGCCCCCGAGTGCTTGGTCGAAGCGTAGAGTCGGGCAAAGGACTTCTTCCTCCTGGACGCGCCATTGGATTGCTTGATCTTGAGCTTGAACTCGATTTCGTCAGTCGAACAGGCCTCTCCCGATGGGAGTAACCTTTCCAGTCGAATTACTTTGCTTTGGTCTTCTTGTGAAGCGTCAGTTCAGCCTGCTGGCTTACTTGTAGATGGATTCAGCTGACTGAGCTTACTCGATTTTACTTTGTCACCCGAATGATTCCTTCGGGTGCTCGGATCAACTGTCGATCTTACTTTGTTTGTTTCAGCTGAGGAGCTTACTACTCGAGTCATTCTGTCGAGTTGTCGAGCTTATTCGATTGATTTTAGAGTCGTTGGCCTGATGACGTCACTGGTGACGATCCGCTGCACGCCTCTGCGCCTGATGGGACGTGACGCGGCGGGGCCCACTGTCAGAGCTGACCGCGGTCAGCAGCTGTCACGTTTCCGAACTAGGCGCGAAACTCGCGCGCCATGATGATGATGCCTCGATTTTCGTGCGTAGTGGACGAAGTGGGCGGCGTTGTTTGGTATCTCCGCACGACACGTGGACGGTGGATGTGGCAGCTTGGGACCGTTTCTCTTTGGACGGCTGAGATGAGATATTTCGAGGCATAAGTACCGCGTTTGGACGCGAGGGCATCATCTTCTTCCATCGTCTGCGCCTCCTATTCCTCTTCTCTACCATTTTCGCCGCCATCCAGAGCTCCGTGCTTTTTGTCCGTGCACCTTGCGCTGCCTCGCGGCGCCATGGGCAAGCCGAAGAGCGCCGTTGGTTCCTCCGCCGCCGCCGACGAAGCCGGGCTGATGAAGAAGCCCGACGGCGACTGGCAGAGGTCGTCGGTGAAGAAGGCAGAGGATGAACTCCTCCGCGCTCAAGGTCTTCTTCCACCTGCTGATCAAGTCCAGGTACGCGCTCCTGGCAAAGAGGTTTTCCCCACACCCCGGGATGGGGAACGCGTTTGCTTCGTGGATTTCCTTCCGCGGGGCTTCGGGTTCCCTTGCACGATTTTGTGCGCGGTCTCCTGTATGCCTATGGGGTTCAGATCCATGATCTGACCCCCAATGGCGTCTTGAGCATCGCGGGCTTCATTGTGCTCTGCGAGTGCTTTTTGGGTGTCGCGCCCCACTGGGCACTGTGGAAGTCGCTCTTCCTCGTTCGCAAGAACGTTGGAAAGAGCGGGTTGCCCTTCCCCGTGGGCGGCTTCGGAATCCAAGTGCGCGGTGACACCGCGTACTTCCAGATGAAGAAGTCGAACTCCGTCCAGCGGCGGCGCAAGAGGTGGTTCTACGTCCAGTCGAGCGAGGATGGCCTGGTGGCAGTCGACATCGGACGTGGGCTGCGGAAGACTCAAGCCTGGACGCACCCGCTGACTGCTGGGGAGAAGGAAGCCGTGCGGCCTCTGCTGGGCCTGCTGCGCGATCTCACCAAAACCCTTGGGCGCGAGGCGGGTGGCGTCTTCTTGATGGCCACCTTCTTCCGTCTTCGGGTGCAGCCGCTCAGCGCTCGGCCCCACCCGATGTGGG
Organism: Poa annua; assembly: GCA_026929855.1. Taxonomy (NCBI): domain Eukaryota; kingdom Viridiplantae; phylum Streptophyta; class Magnoliopsida; order Poales; family Poaceae; genus Poa; species Poa annua. The sequence goes on from CM049430.1 coordinate 91,331,125, forward strand.
CCGTCGAGGGCGTCAGCACCGAGCCGCTTGACGATGAGGAGGTGGAAGCCAAAGTGAGGTCCATCACTAACCTCCGAGTCGCGGATACATGCAACGTCAAGTGCCCGGTTGCTGCTTACGGGGCATCGAACCCCATTCCTGAGGTAAGTTCTTGACTTGTTCTCCTTGTTATTCTGTTTCTTGATTCGACTTGCGTCTACTTGCTTCTTGATTCGACTTGCGTCTACTTGCCTCAGGGTCGGTCCCTGCCGATCAGCCTTCCTCCGCTTCCCGAGAACGGGCCCGACGACGAGTGAAAATTTGTCGAGGAGGAGGACGACGACGATGAGGTTCCTTCCGCTCATTCTCCCCACGAAGAGGTGGAGGACAAAGACGAAGAGGAGGAACCTGTACGGAAGAAGCGAAAACTCCCGAGTGGTAGCAATTCTGCTACCGCGTCGTCACCCACTAGGGATGCCGACGCTGTTCTGGAGGAGGCCGTCGCGACGTCATCGGGTGCGCGGTCCTCGGGTGACTGGAATGAGCCCTTGGTGGTTCCTCCGGTCAGCTCCGCGGCTCCTCGTTCTTTTGCGCGGATGGTGTCGACCTCCTGGGGAGTTACGACGACCTTGAAACCACCAGGTGAACTCCTTGGTGCTTTATTTTCTTCGAGTTGCGTTTTGTAGCTGCAATCTTTGAGCTGACCAGTGTGCCTGTCTTTGCTGCAGCCGTCGTTCTGGCGATGTTAGCTCCCCTCTTCGGGACGTGGAGCATACATCCGCCCCTTCGACTGAATTGGTGACTCAAGTGGTGGTGGAGGAGGTGCGCGCACAACCTGCTGGCATTGCGTCGTCGAGTCGCGCTCCTCCTTCGACTCCAGAGGACCCTGACCTCCTGGATCACGTAAGTTCTTTGGCGCTTGTACTTGTGTTCTTGAGTTTTCATCGGGTGCGCGATCAGCGCTCCCGATGGGAGTAGCCCCTGAAGGTGTGGGTGACTAGTATAGTCGCCCGCAACTTTATTAATATCTTGCTTTTGTTTCAGCCGTACTACCGCCAGCAGCTTGACGCAGCCGCGACCTATGTTCGCCTAGAGAAGGAGAGGGACCAGCCGCGTGCTTCTCTGGACCAGGCTACTGGGCGAGTTGCTAAGCTTGAGAAGGCTCTGCACGAGTCTCAAGAGCGGGAGCTGGCGCGGGTCGCCCGGGAGAAGACTGAAGTCGATCGTCTCCTCTCACTCGCCGGTGTTCTTGGGGGTAAGTTTCGGCGTAATGCCTACTGTGTCTTGATCTTTCCTTTGTCTGACCCTGAATCCCTTGCGCAGAGATTTGCGGTGGAGCTCCCCCGGAAGACACGTCGAGTGACGCGGTTGATTTCGCGACTGATGTCAGCTTCCTCGACCGGGTTTGTGCCTATGCGTCCGACGCGCTGAAGACGTCCACAGCCGCGCTGAAGAAGTCGACTGGAGCCCTTACTGTGGTGCACCGGAGCATCTTCCCGAGCGACCAGCCGCCGGCAGCCGTGGACGCCCTTGCTGCGCCGTTTGAGGACGCGACCACCATCGCCGACTTCACGCGGTCGCAGACGGTACGCGGCTCCGAGCTCACCTTCCAACTCCTCTTAGGACATCAGGTTCCGGGTGACTTTGAGAAGGTCGTCAGCGGCTTTCCTCGAAGACCCGATGGTCGTATCGCGTCGCTGGGTGGTGTGAAGGAGCGTGCTTCACAGCTAGCCGTGTAGCTTGTGGCACTCTTTGAGAGGGCCCTTGCTAAGGCGACTGAGGGGGCTGCTACTCGGAAGAGTCGCTCCCGATCGCAGTCTGCCGCCTTAGAGTAGATGTAGTATAGGAATTTGGCAGTCGCCGTGGTCTGTACCTTAAACTTTTTGGCTCTGTAATGACTATTGTCCTGCCAGGTCTTTTTGGCCTTCAACAATGCTTTTGCTTGAATTGAGTTTCCTTGTGTCAAGTGTATCTTTGTTGAACAGTCGTATGATTGTATTGACTCTGCGTATTCGTGGCAGACTGTCGTGCACGGTGGTGCTTCTTCTTCTCCTGTGACTGAGTCGAGTGGCGAGGTTTCTTCTTCGGGTGCTCGCCGTCGTCGGGCGGCGCCGGCTCCTCCAGGTAGTACAAATGATCAACGGATAATCACGTACCTGAAGAACAAGGTGGTTGAGCTTGAGGCGACCCTGAAGAATACTGAGCTGCTACTACACCGCTCCAGGTTGCATCCTACTGCAGAATTCTCACGGCGTGAAGATTTTTTGCTTGGGGAGATCGATCTGATCAGTCGACAGCTGCAAGGTTGGTATCCTTTTGGCGGCTGCTTTCTTTGTTAAAACTTGCTCGTTCTGACTTGTAGTTCGCGCGTGCAGATGTGAACCCGGATTGGCAGGCTGAGCGGGATCGCGTTGAGGAGCGAGTCGCCCGGGAGGCGTCCGGCGACTCCTATGAAGCTCGTCAATTCTGGGTGAACAAGTCAAGAGGGCGCGCCCTTGCCACTATGCTTGATCGTACATGGCGTGCGGCTTTTCTTCTGGAGAATTGCCGGAAGACACTCTGGCATATCAGTCGTGTGTACTTGCCGCATAACGCGCAGCCAAACGGGCTGTCCGCCTTGCTGGAGAGGTTTCACGACGGTGATGGGCTGAAGGAGGTCTTCCACGCCCAACTTGTGGCTGGGGCGAATGCGGCGTTGGCATACGTCCGGATGCATCGGCCACATCTTCCGCTCGATAAGGTGCTGGATGGCCTGCCCGGTGATGACGACTTCGCTGAGACCTTGGCGGCTGCACGCCATATTATCGTGCAGGTTCAGAGGCTGAGTGAGCGCCTTGTAGGCCCACTCGATGCGCCGAAGGTCGAGCCTGCAGTTTAGGGTAGCTGTCGTCTGCTGTACAGGGTTAGCTATAGATGGCAAACATGCCTGTGTAAATCGCAATGTATGAGAAAAAATACTTGCGAGTAATGAGAATTGAACTGCTTGCTCTGTTATGTAAATGCCTGTTTTGATTTTCGACCTGTGTGGCGCAGTCCCCTAATATGTTAGGCGACGACCTAGGTTTTTCCAAGTGTAACCTGTATGTCGCAGTCTCTGACTTTATCAGGTGGCGACTTAGGATTTTTGTAACTTGACCTGTACAGCGCATCCCCCGAGTGAGTTCGAGTGGCGGCTGAGGATTTTATGATAAGGCCTGTATGGCGTAGCCCCCGAGTAGGTCGAGTGGCAGCCTAGGTTTACAAGTGTCACCTCTGTGGCGCAGCCCCCGCGTGCGTTGGGTGGCGGCCTAGGATTTTGAACTTGACCTGTACAGCGCAGCCCCCGAGTGAGTTCGAGTGGCGGCTGAGGATTTTCTGACAAGGCCTGTATGGCGTAGCCCCCGAGTGAGTCGAGTGGCAGCCTAGGATTACAAGTGTTACCTGTTTGGCGCAGCCCACGAGTATGTCGGGTGGCGACCTAAGATTTTGAACTTGACCTGTATGGCGCAGCCTCCGAGTGGTTCGGGTGGCGACCTAGGATTTTTTGATTTATGCTTGTATGGCACAGCCCTCGAGTTGTTCGGGTGGCGGCCTAAGATTTTCTTTCAACCTGTGTGGCGCAGCCCCCGAGTGGTTCGAGTGGCGGCCTAAGATTTTAGCTTCCTCTGTGTGAAAGGTAAAGGAGACAGATTTTCTTCAAATCACTTTATTGATTCTTGCGAACAGGCCGCCTCATTAAAACCCTTCCAGTCCCCTTAGGTACCCTGGTGAGGGAAAGAGTGCGTCTGAAACCTGCCGCGCTGATTTTTCTTGTACAATGATTGGGTCGGACTAGGCGTAGAACCGGCGAAGTTGTGCCACGTTCCACGGGTTGCTGCAGTCTGCTCCCGTCTTCGAATCCTTCAGGCGGTAAGCTCCGTTGCCGATTTCTTCTGTCACGATGTATGGGCCCTCCCATGGGGAAGCGAGCTTGTGCACCTTCTTCTGCTTGAGTCAAAGAACCAGGTCGCCTGCAGCGAACGCTCTTGGTCGCAGCCTCCGAGTGTGATAGTTGCACAGGTCTTGTTGATACACGGCTGATTGCGCCAGGGAGATGTCGCGTGCTTCATCCAGGGTATCCATGCTCTCTTCGAGTGCCTCTCTGCATCCGACTCGTCGTAGGCGACCACTCTCGGTGCGTCGAATTTGATGTCGCAGGGGAGAACCGCCTCTGCACCATATACCATGAAGAATGGAGTGTATTGGGTGGACCTGTTTGGCGTTGTTCATAGACTCCAAAGGACTGACGGTAGTTCTTCCACCCATGCGCCCGCTGTGCGTTTTAGTGGCACGCGCAGTCGCTTCTTGATGCCGCTGCAGACGAGGCCATTGGCTTTCTCCACTTGCCCATTGGATTGCGGGTGCGAGATGGATGCATAGCTGAGTTTGATACCTTGCTCTGAGCAGAAGTCTTTGAATTCTTCGGCTGTGAAGTTCGAGCCGTTGTCGGTGATGATCCCGTTCGGTACTCCGAATCTGAAGATGATTGACCTGATGAAGTTGACTGTTGTGGATGCAGTCGAACTTGTGATGGGCACGGCTTCGATCCACTTTGTGAACTTGTCGACTGCAACCAAGAGGTGAGTGTGACCCCCGGGTGAGGATTTCTTCAGCGGGCCCACCATGTCCAGACCCCATTGGGCGAAGGGCCAGCCTAGTGGTATTGTCTTAAGTTCTGACGCTGGCGCGTGTGGCTTGTTGGCAAAATCCTGGCACCCTGTGCATTTCCTTACTAGCTCCTCGGCGTCCTGCATGACTGTCAACCAGTAGAACCCGGCTCGTAGTGCTTTGGCCACCAATGCTCGACTGCTGGCATGATGCCCGCAGATACCCGCGTGGATGTCGAGTAGGATGGCTTGGCCGTCGACTGGATCTACGCACCTTTGCAGGATTCCTGAGATGCTTCTTTTGTAGAGTTCTCCATTGATGACAGTGAAACTTTTGGAGCGCGTGATGATGCGCTTTGCTTCGGCTGGGTCAGCTGGCAGGTTCTGATGCAGTATGTACGCCAGGTACGGTCCTGTCCATGTAGCTTCGACTAGCATGACCTCCATGGGGACCTTGTCTTGGCTTGGCGTGTTAGCATCGCCTTTTGTTGTTGCAGTGCTTGCTGTGTTTTGAGTCTTGATGGATCTCTGCGTGATGCGCTCGAGGAAGACGCCGGGTGGAACTGGAACCCTGTCTGATCCCATGTTAGCGAGGACGTCGGCTTCTTCATTGCTTTCGCGGCCGATGTGCCGCAACTCGCAGCCGTCGAAGTTGCCTTCCATCTGGTTGTAAAGGTCTCTGTAGGCGATCATGTTGTCGGCGATGGCGTCGCAGTACTTCATGATTTGCTGTACCACCAGGTAGGAGTCGCCATATATCATGAGGTGCGTGGCGCCGCAGTTTTTGGCCATCCGCATGCCGTGGATCAGGGCCTCGTACTCGGATTCGTTGTTAGACGGTTTCGGAAAGTCCATCTGTAGGACGTACTTGAGCTTGTCGCCCTTGGGGGAGATGAGCACAACTCCTGCCCCGGCTGACATGAATTTCTTGGAGCCATCGAAGTACATTGTCCATGCGTTGGACAGGTCGGGGACGTTTGGTAGCTGGGCTTCTATCCACTCGGTGGTGAATTCTGGGAGGACTTGGGCCTTGATGGATTTCGGGTGAGCATACTTCAGCCCCCATGGTCCTAGTTCGACAATCCACTTGGCGACTCGTCCTGTTGCGCGTTGATTTGTGAGAATGTCTGCTAGTCCAGAGGAGCTTACCACCGTGATCGGGTGCTCGGAGAAGTAGTGGACGACCTTCCTGGAGGTCATAAAGACTCCATACGTCAGCTTCTGGTAATGCGGGTAGTTCTTCTTGGACAGGGTGAGGACTTCGCTGAGGTAGTAGACGGGCCTTTGCACCGGGTGGCTGTGCCCTTCTTCTTCCCGCTCGACTACGAGTACCGTGCTCACCACCCTGTTTGTTGCTGAGACGTATAAGTATAACGGCTCGTTTTCCAGTGGTGCCACGAGGACTGGAGAGGTTGTCAGGGTTTTCTTGAGATGGTCGAACGCATCCCGCGCCTTCTGTGTCCACTCGAACTTGTCCGTCTTCTTCATCAGTTGGTAGAAAGGTAAAGCTTTCTCTCCCAACTTACTAATGAACCGGCTGAGAGCTGCGACTCGGTCGGCTAATCGCTGCACCTCGCGGAGTTTGGTTGGTGCTGGCATGGTGAGGATGTTCTGCACCTTCTCGGGGTTCGCTTCGATTCCTCTTGCAGATCCGAGGTACCCTAGTAGCTCTCTGGCTGGCACGCCAAACACGCACTTCTCTGGGTTGAGCTTGATCTGGTATACATCGAGTGCAGCGAAGACCTTGCGGAGGTCGTCGACTAAGGTATCCTCCTTTCGGGTCGTGACGACGATGTCATCGACGTAGACTTGGACGATCTGCCCGATGAGCCCTTTGAGTTATGCTTGCATTGTCCGCTGGTACATGGCACCTGCGTTCTTTAACCCGAACGACATCGTCTGGTAGCAAAAGACGCCGTCGGGTGTGATGAAGGCCGTCTTCTCTTCATCTTCGACTTTCAGCCTGATCTGCTGGTAGCCTGAGTAGGCGTCCAGGAAGGACAGGCGCTCGCAGCCTGCTGTCGAGTCGATGATCTGGTCTATCCGCGGGAGCGGGAAATGATCCTTGGGGCAGCACTTGTTGACTGCAGTGAAGTCAACGCACATGCGTAGTTTTTTCGTCTTCTTTTTCTCTACTAGGACCTGGTTGGCGACCCAGTCCGAGTCCTTGATTTCTTGGATGAACTTGGCGTGCAGTAATCTGTCGACTTCCATGGTGATCGCGTCTCGCTTGGGTCCTGAGAAGCGTCGCATGGATTGTTTGACCGGCCTAGTGTCCTTGTGGACCTTTAGAGAGTGCTCGGCGAGTTCCCTGGGTATCCCTGGCATGTCAGAAGGTTGCCATGCAAAGATCTTCCAGTTCTCACGTAGGAACTCGACGAGCGCGCTTTCCTATGCGGGGGTCAGACTTGACGAGACCTTGACCGTCTTTCTGCTATCAGTCGGATGGACTTGGTGGGTGACGGTGTCGTCGTTCGTGTTGAATGCTGCGTCCTTAGCTGGCTTCTTGCGAGGTGGAAAGAGGGTCTTGTCGTTGTCGGCTGAGATGGCCTTGAAGTGCTCTTCGACCCCGAAGAACTCGGAAATCTTGGCAAACTCGCGGTCGCAGCTGTTGGAGAGCCCGAAGTCGCCGCGTACGGTGATTACTCCTTTCGGCCCGGGAAACTTGACCATCAGGTAGGCGTAGTGGGGTACTGCCATGAACCTGGCAAAGGTTGGGCGCCCGAGGATGGCGTGGTATTGTGACTTCCAGTCGACGACCTCAAAGTCTATCAACTCCTTTCTGAAGTGTTCGGGTGTACCGAGGATGACGTCGAGTGTGATTGTTCCCATGGGCGTGATTGCTTGCCCTGGTACTATGCCGTGGAAGGTGGTTTCCGATTCCGGCAATTTCTCTGTCAACCTGTTCATTCTTCTCTGGGTGTCGGCGAATATGATGTTGATGCCGCTGCCTCCGTCCATGAACACCTTCTTCAAGCTGTAGTCGCCGATCAGGGCCTCAATCACGAGTGCGGCATGTCCGGGTCGGGTTACCTCGGATGGGTGATCTGCCCTGGAAAACGTGATGGGTGTCTCAGACCCGCGCAGGTAGTCTGGTACCGCGCGCGGGCTGTTGATGGCTTGAAGTACTTGGCGGGTGATGAGCTTTTGGCGCCTGTTTGACGGTGGTCCCTTCTGGATCATGTTCAGCTGTCCCCGTGCGGGTGGATACGTGTCGGTTGCTGCCGACTGACCTTGTTGCTGTTGCTTCTGCTGCGGCTGGGGGAATGCTCCTGCCGCCTGCACCTGGTTGTTGTTTGCGGGTGTCGCCTGGGTGGCTAGCTGCGGGGCTGCCTGTATTGCCTGTACTGGAGCGATGATTTGCTGCATGGCTTGGTATATCTTTCTTGCTTTGCGACAATCCTTCAGCAGGTGGCTGGAACCCCATTTGCCTGTCTCCGGGTTGCGGAACCAGTGATGCTTACAGGGTTGCATCAGCTCCTCTGCTGGGGTCAACGGGCGCTTCCACTCGCGCTTCTGGCCTCCATCATTGTGGCCAATGCTGCTGCTGCCACGGTTATACTGACTCGAGCTGGACTGTCGAGCTTGATCGTACTGTCGACCGTTGTCGCGTTTGTCCTCACGGGGGGTTTCATATCCCGCCGCTACTAGCTCGATTGAATCGTGGGTGTAACGTGGCTTCTTCTTTTGGCGTGCCTCACGCCAGTTGCTTGTTTCGACCTCTTTCTTGGGGGAAGTATCGCGGACGTAGTCCTCTCCTTCGGCCCACTGGTTGGTTGTCTTCATGAGCTCTATTGTGGTCTTCGGCTGGAGCCTACCGAATTCCTCACGGAGGTCGCGGCGAGCAACGCCGTGCATGAAGGCGTCCATCACCCGGTCTTCTGAAACGGGTTCCATGGTGTTGCGGAGGAGTGTCCACCGATGGATGTAGGAGCGGAGCGACTCATCCTTTCCATGCTTGCGGGCTTGTAACTCGATGTAGGTCGTGGGCCTTGCGAACGTTCCCGAGAATTTTTTTATGAAATTATCCTGGAATTCTTCCCATGTTCGGAAAGAGTCCTTGGGTTGGCTTGTGAGCCACCCGCGCGCCAAGTCCGTCAGCATGAGCTGGATGTATTGCATTGCCGTAGTCGACGTCCCACCTTGGCAGGTGCAGGCGATGAGGTAGTCCTCGAGCCATAGTCGTGGATCTTGCTTCCCGTCGTACTTTGGTGTGCCTGCTGTCAGCTTGAAGCCCTTAGGCATGCGGGTGTCGCGGATGTTGAAGCTGAAGCTTGCAGCCCCACATGGCTCGAAGTCACGGTCGGCCTGGTCGTCGAGGTTCGTAACTCCAGTCGAACGTTCCTTGCGGTTGCGATCCACCGTCTTCTTCGTGAGGGCGTCGCGAAGGTCCTTGACTGGTTGTCGCTGTGCCGCTGGGATGCCCGAGGTTGTTGGTTCATGCGCCCGGTTGCTTGGCCCCTTGGCCTCTAGCGCTTCTTCGATTGCCCTTATGGAGGCGATTTGCTGCTTGTGGAGGAGGGAGCGCGCGTCTCCCTCCGGTGGCTGCGGGAGCCGGAGGTATGTCTCGACTGAAATCAGGGCGGCGTCTTTGGGACGGGTATCCCGTTCTCATCTTCGGTGACGAAGGACGAGTCGAGGTTGCGGGTGAGCCTGGTTCGATCGGCTTCTGCCATGAGGGGAACACGGGCTCTGTTTCGCCGTGCTCCTTGTTTAACTTCCGTTGAGGAGGTGAAGGAGAGGGCGGCTCGCCTGGCGCTCGATGCGTCTGCGTCCCTCTTGCGCCGGAGTAAGTCGGCTTTTTCGGCGCGGAGTCGCTCGCCTTCCTTGCGTAGCAAGTACTGGACCGCCAGGTGGTCGTCTCGAGGTGCGTTGGGTGGGGGGGAACGTGCCCTCGTCCACATGCTTCATGGCTTGGATTGCTGTAACATCCCAAATTTTGCAAAAATTTAAACTTGCATTCAAGCATCATGCATCATTGAGCATAAGAATACATCACAAAAATATTAAATAAAACTTCAAATTAAAAATATAAATAACCTATAAATTCCATAAAGTGTTTATTTAAAACTCCTTTAATAAATAAAATTTTACCAATTTATATATGGGCAAGAATAATGTTAAAAAGTTCCAATTTCAATAACCTTTCCAAAACATATTTTTATGAATTTTTCTGAAATGTTTTGAATAGGTTTAAAAATCATATTTGAAATCAGTATTTAAAAACATAAAAGGTTTTAAATAAAAATAATCGAATTTCTGAGCCGAGTGGGCCGTGGCCCGTAGCTATCTACCGCGCGCGCGTAGCCGAGCAGCCCGCCAGCGGCCCAGCACACCGCACACTCGCTCGCAGTCGCTGACAGGTGGGACCCACCTGTCATCACCCCCGCGGAAACGTTCGTCCCCAAATCACGCCCCGACAGGAAACGGCGGATTGATTCGCTCGATTACGAGCGATTTACTGCTCCCCTTACCTCGCCTCCTCCCCCTACTAATACCCCTCTCCGTTCTCTTCCGTTTGCCCCAAACCAATCGATCTGAGAGCCACCAGGCCGCACACATTCGTCTCCGGAGTCCCGCGGTGGCCGCCGGCAAAAGCTTCGACTTCCGGTGAGCTAAAGCAATGCCGAGCCCTCTCGTGGTTTCCCCTCGCATCCTTGCACTCACGCGACACTTTTTGACACGGTTACGGGCCTTTTGGTGCAGCGCTGTGTCGAGTTCGTCCACGACCGAGGAGATCCGCCGCCACGCACAACTCCGGCGAGCTCTCCCGATGGAACGAGGACGCTCCGCTCATCGCCACCTCGCCATCGTCTCCATCTCGACGCCACACACCCTCTGGTGAGCTCCGTTTATCTCCTAGCATCGTAGCACGCCTCGGGCGCAAACGCCGGCCATGGCTCCGCCGCGCCCCGCGCGTCTCCGGTGACCGCGCCGCCCGTTTTTGGTCAACGGATCGTGGACCGTTAGATCTAGGTCCAATGGATCTAGATCGATTAGATCTCGCACGTCCATTTTAATTTAGATCGGACGGCTCTCGCAGCCGATCCGCGCCGAAGCGGTACCGACCAATAGGATCGCGCCACGTAGCCCTGTTAATTTTCTTTTTCGCAGGAAATTTAATAAATAAAACAGAAAATAGATAAAACTTGTAAAATTCATAACTTTTGATCTGTAAGTCCAAATTTAATAAACTTTATGTCATTGGAAAGCTCTGCTCATGTAGTTTAATTCTACATCATTTGTTTTTCCCTTTGAAAAATTATAAATTGTATAATTATCAGAGGAGTATTTCGGCCATTAAAATAATAACTTAAATAATAAAAATGATTTAGAACTAAATGTAATTGTTTTAAGATTGTATAATTTCCCTCTGTCCAGCAATATTAATAAATGTCCAAATTGAAGATGTCATAAAAACAATAAAAGTTGTAATTATAGAAATCAAAGTTTTACTATATTAATTTTAAATTATTTAATTGATACCTAAACATTATATTCATTTACTAATGACAGAAAATAAGAATTATTAATAAGTGTGTCCTATCATCATAGCATATCATTCATGCATACATGATTATGTTTAAGTGTTGTGATGATATGGTGTTGGTATTTATGTTATTCATTGTTTGTGATAGATTGTGAAGAAGAGGAAGGACTTGCTTGTGATTGTTATTCTTGCTGTGCTTGTTCCTCCTGTTATCAAGGCAAGTGACATTCATACAATATCCCATATTTTCTATATGCATAAGTAGTATGTTTTGAGTAGTGTGCATGATAGGGATTGTGATTTATTTTATAATGCTAAGTTAGTTGGTATTTTACAAATATCCTAGTAGTGTGTAGCCACCCTTTTCCCTAAGCAGCCATGAAAAGATTTTATTAGTTGCTTAGCCATGCTATAAAAATGTTGCCATGTTATGGAAATGTTTCTAAGTGTTAAAAATTCTAAAATACACATCTGGGTGGAATTGGTTGATATGGTTTATGTTGAGTGGCTTTTGGGACTATGCTTGTGGTTGTCTTCGCCTAGGATGAATGTCTATTCTACTTAGGGCCATGAGTATGGTGGTTGTTACCCAGAAGTACACTTGTGGATGGCCACCCAGGAACGAAGAGATTACCAAGTCCCTCCAAGTTTAGAAGCCTCCCGTGCAGCCTTTTGATAATGGGCTCTGTCTAGAACGATTAAGTTGTGAGAGTGCAACCTGTCAGCTTGACAAGAAGATGTAGAGATGATAGGTGGAACGGGTCTTGCTAGTATGGGTGCATTCTTCTTCTGAAAGTTCTTGTCTCAATTCTCTCCTTTCCATAATACACTCCGCGTGTATAGGATTTCCCTGACAAATTGAGTCTAAAGGTGAAAGTGCACAACCTCTGCAGAGTCGACAATCTGAGATCTCAGCCGTGTCCCCGGAAATGGACTACTTCGAGCAACTGGACAAGGATGGGCAGAAGAATCTCAACATTGTTTTCATAAAGTAAAAAAATTGACTAAGGAAAGAATTGTTGGTGCACCTGGGCTTTGTCCCTCGGTGTCAAGTCTTCGAGAAATAAAAGTGTTTTACAAAATGATAGGAGAAAACTTGCTTTCTGCAAATAGCCTTCAACCCCACCAAGCCAAATATGCATATAGATGTTAGACTTGCCAGTATATTTATCCACCATAGTCACTTGCCAATACATCATTGTATTGACCTCCTTCGGGGGCTGCATATTCCAATGTGCAGGAAATTCTGATGCTGAATGATTGGCTCGAGTCTACACCCAACATGACTGCCTGTGGCGCATGCTTGAAGATGAGGCTCAATGTTATTTTTCTTTCGCTGTGAACTTTGAACTTTAGCTAGCCTTCATGGCTATGCATTTTGTAATAAAGACATATTGGCTATTATTTTTGGATCTCGTTGTAGCAATTTAATACTTATGCAATGATACTTTATATTTTGTACTGTGGTGCTGGCAGTGATCCAGGGACTAGCACATAACACAGGTGTTCCAACTTTAATACAAGTTGGGGTGCTACAAAATGGTATCAGAGCAAAGTGTTGCCTGTAGGTTCGAGCCCCTAGGATTGGTTAAGCCCTTTTTGGTCATAATGTTACCATCTTTGAAGTATGTTGGATTCTAACGGCATGGTGGGATGAAGCGGCCCGGGACAAACTTTACATGTCCACGTACATGAGACCTGTTCCACAATATAAGTGGCTGGCCGGGTGTCTGTCTCTCTCACTATAGTGAAAAATCCAATTTACGAAGAGTTGTTAATATCTGTTGATCACCTTAGGATTTTGACTTAGTATTCCCCCTAATTTAATAATACACTCCATAACTAGTACTTCCTTATCTTATGCAATTCTTGTTTTAATTTCCTTTCTTCCTACCTAAAGGATGACGAGCTTTCACTTCACCACTGCGGAGGACTTCGAGAACACCCATTTTGGCTGTTACCTCCTCGACATCGGCGAGAAAATAGGGTTACCACTGCCCCAAGTAAAGGGCTTCATTCTGAAGAAGTTTAACAAAGAGGGTTGCTGGGGAATAAAAGCAACGCAACCAGGACGTGGAGAGGAGCCCCCACTGGAGATCAAAATGGTTAGTGAATCCAAGGACAAAGGGCTCAATCTAGTCATGCAAGATTTGATTGGGCGTCTTTGCGGACGCTACAGCCTAGAGTTGAGGGGCCACTACTCCATTTTCTTTGGAAGAAGAAACGAAGATGGAGAACCTTACCTGTTTGATGTCGGAGAAAGAGGCAAGGCAAAACCCCTTAGCCTTTATTTCCAGGAGCTGGAAATCCTTGTCACCGAACTATATGAAGATCGACGCACCGAGCTCCTGAAGAACGATGAGTTATGTGCCTTACTTAAGGAGAACGAAGAGAAGGTGAAGGTTCAGGAGGAAGTGACTAAGGCACAGAAAGAGAGATTCGCTGCACAAGAGGAGAAGTACATGAGACAAGAGAAAAGAGTTCAAGAGAAGAACAAGATCATCAGGGAACAAAAGGCAGAACTCGAGAGCAATGAAGTCGAGTTCGAGGCTGATAGTGACTTGATCAAAAGGCTTCATACTGAGAAGAGAGAGCTGCAAGAAAAGAATCTTGCCCTGGAGAAAGAAGTAAAAGAACTCAAGGATGTACTCGCCAATGAAGGAATTGAGATACAGGAAATTGAAGAGGAGGAAGAGGATATGGTCGAGTAGTTAGTTAGTGAGACTACCATTTATCATACACCACTTTGTCTTGATCTTGTATTGACCTACCAACTTGTGGTAAGGCAGTACCTTCCCTTGTATCCTCGGAACCTCACGAGTTTATTTTCCAAACTTTTATATCGTTTTCCTTAAACCAAAGGTTGTGAATTGTTTGCTGATTGTTTTATGAGTGGTGTGTTGATTGATGGTTTGCTTGACTGGATTGTTTGTGCATGAGTAAGGTTCCTCCTTATAGATCTATCTATTTTTTACTCATCCATGCAAAAACCCCACAGATGCCTCCACGCCGTGATCCCGACAATAGCGAAACTATGCAACAGCTGATGGCAGCTCAAGCCCAACTGATGACCATGATGACCCAGTTCATTGCAGCAACCAACAACAACAACAACAACAATAACAACCATCCACCACCACCCCCACCTCCGGTGGACAGACTTGCAAGATTTCTCAGGCTTAGACCCAATAAGTTCTCCTCTGCTACTGAACCCATAGTGGCGGATGACTGGCTCCGTTCCGTCAACAAGGACTTAGTAACCTGTGAGTGTTCTGAGGCAGAAAAGGTGAGGTTCACTGCTCACCTATTGGAAGGACCTGCTGCCATGTGGTGGGAGACCTATCAAGTGACCCATCCCTTGGATGGCATGACTTGGGATGCGTTCAAGGATGGTTTCCGCAATGCTCACATCTCCTCTGGCATAATGAACCTGAAGAAGGAGGAGTTTCGTAGCTTGAGACAGGGAGGTAGAACTCTGAAGGAGTATATAGATGACTTCTGTACGCTATCAAGGTACGCACCAGAAGACATCGACACTGATGCAAAAGGACAAACTCCTAAATGGACTTCGGGGAGAATTAAAGATACCTTTGTCTGTGGCATATGCTCCTAACTATCAGATTCTGCTAGATCAGGCAATCACCCTGGACAATAACATCAGAAAAGAAGAGAATGGGAAGAGGAAGTTTGGTGCAAGTAAAAGTAACACTGAAGTGGCTCACAAGAAACCACACACCTCAGAAGTCAGTGGCCATAAACCCTGGAACTACTCCAACAATGGTAGTGGCCAAAAGCATCATGGTCATAGCCACAATGGAGGGTATAAAGGAAATAATGGTGGGTTCAAGGGAAACCATCACCATGGCCATAATCATGGAAATGGTAATCCTCGTCCTAACACTGAAGGAAAGAAAGACCTGTCTAATGTGACTTGCTTCAAGTGCAAGAAGACGGGACACTATGCTACTGATTGCCCAGAGAGAAAGGCCGATGAAAATTCCAAGCCCAATCCTTTCCAGAAGGGACAAGTAAATCACCTCAACGTGGAAGAAGTTCATGATGAACCTGACGCTGTGATTGGTAAGTTCCTGCTCAATTCTTTTCCAGCATTGGTCTTATTTGATACTGGAGCATCGCATTCATTCATATAAAGAGCTTTTGTAAACAAACATGGGCTAGCCGAGGAAAGCTTAGGAAAACCTATTAGACTGAGTTCACCTGGGGGTGAGATGATAGTAAATTCAGGCTGTAGGCAGTTAGAATTAAGGATTGGAAAATATCTTTTTCCAGCAGACTTAGTCATCCTAGAAACCCAAGGTTTGGATGTTATTATCGGAATGGATTGGATGACCCGTTTTGAAGGAATCATAGACTGTGCAAACAGAGCTATCACCCTCACCACCCCAGAAAAACAAAAGATTAAATTCAGATCAACTTTCGAACTTAAGAAAGTTAGGCTAAATTCTCTTAAGGGGGTTAGCCTTGGTGATGTGTTGATTGTCCAAGAGTACCCAGATGTATTCCCAGAAGAATTACCGGGAATGCCACCTGATAGAGATGTGGAATTTCTCATTGAACTAAAACCGGGTACCGGACCAATAGCCAAGAGACCTTACCCAATGGCCGTCGATGAACTGAAAGAACTCAAGAAGCAACTGGAGGAACACCTTCTGAAAGGATTTATCCGTCCAAGTTCTTCGCCCTGGGGAGCGCCAGTCCTTTTTGTCAAAAAGAAAGATCAAACCCAAAGATTGGTCACGGACTACAGAGATATAAATGAACACACCATCAAGAACAAGTATCCGTTACCCAAGATAAATGAATTATTTGATCAATTGAAAGGTGCATGTGTGTTCTCCAAGATTGATCTTCGATCAGGATATCTCCAAATGAAAGTTAGAGAGATGGATATACCAAAAACAACGTTTGTTACAAGATATGGCTCTTATGAGTATACCGTAATGCCATTTGGTTTAACCAATGCTCCAGCTTATTTCATGAATATGATGAATAAAGTGTTCATGGATTTTCTGGACAAGTTTGTGGTAGTGTTCATAGATGACATTCTGATCTACTCTGAGAGTCACCAAGAACATGAAGAGCATTTGCGCCTAGTATTGCAGAGACTACGTGAACATAAATTATATGCCAAATTCAGCAAGTGTGAATTTTGGTTGGAACAAGTCGCATTCCTAGGACACATAGTATCCAAGGAGGGTATAGCAGTGGATCCTGAAAAGGTTTCAGCTGTAACCAATTGGGAACCACCAAAGAATGTTGGAGAATTACGAAGTTTTCTTGGTCTAGCAGGATACTACCGAAGATTTATAGAAAACTTTTCCAAAATCGCCAAGGCACTGACGGAATTATTAAAGAAGGAGAAGAAATTTGAGTGGACTGACGCATGCGAAGCCAGTTTTCAGGAATTAAAGAAACGACTAGTTTCAGCCCCAGTTCTATGCTTACCCGATTTAGAGAAGGAATTCCAAGTATACTGTGATGCTTCACGCCAAGTCCTGGGAAGTGTGCTGATGCAAGAAGGCAGAGTGGCATCTTATGCCTCTAGACAGCTCAAGAAACATGAAACAAATTATCCCACCCATGATCTCGAGTTAGCCTCAGTAGTACATGCCCTAAAAACTTGGAGACCCTACCTAATGGGAAAAAGATGTGAAGTGTTCACTGACCACAAAAGTTTGAAGTATATTTTTACACAGAAAGAATTGAACATGAGGCAGAGAAGATGGTTAGAACTTATCAAGGATTATGACCTAAGTCTCCAATACCATCCTGGGAAGGCTAATGTGGTAGCTGATGCCCTGAGTCGTAAAGTTTATTTGAATGGCCTCACGACCGGAGAAATACCTGAGGATTTATGCAAGGCATTCAAGGACCTCCGATTGGAAGTGGTACCAGATGGTTTTGTAGCCTCGATGGTAGTACAACCAAACTTGATGGATAATATACGAGAAGCTCATAAGGGAGATAAAGATATTGAAGAAATCAAAGCCAATTTGAGAGCAGGAAAAGCCAAGGGATTTCATGAAGATGAGCAAGGAACCTTGTGGTTTGAAAAACGTGTATGTGTGGCAAATGATCCTGATCTTAGGAAGTTAATTCTGCAAGAAGCCCATGAAACACCTTACTCCATTCATCCAGGAAATACCAAAATGTATATGGATGTGAAGGAGAGATTTTGGTGGAACAATCTGAAAAGAGAAATAGCAGAATATATAGCTAAATGCGATGTATGCAGTCGAGTAAAGGCTGAGCATCAGAAACCAGCAGGACTTTTGCAACCTTTGAAGGTACCGGATTGGAAGTGGGATTCTATTGGGATGGATTTCATCACCGGGTTACCAAGGACCAGATCAGGGTATGATTCTATTTGGGTTATTGTTTGTCGCTTAACCAAAATAGCTCACTTTATACCCGTGAAGACCACCTATACCAGCGCAAAGCTAGCTGATATTTACATGAAGAGGATTGTGTGCTTACACGGCGTCCCCAAGAGTATCGTCTCCGATAGAGGGACCCAGTTCACTTCCCATTTTTGGAAGCAGTTGCATGAGTCACTGGGAACTAGATTGGAGTTCAGTACGACATTTCACCCGCAAACGGATGGTCAGACCGAAAGAGTAAACCAGATTTTAGAAGATATGTTAAGAGCTTGTGCGCTGGATTATGGGTCTAGTTGGGATGACAACCTACCCTATGCCGAGTTCTCTTACAATAACAGTTATCAAGCTAGTATCGAGATGGCACCATTTGAGGCCTTATATGGGAAGAAATGCACAACCCCATTGTTGTGGAGTGGTGTAGGAGAACGAAGTTTCTTTGGACCTGATATAATCCAAGAGGCTGAAGAGAAAGTCAGATTAATTAAGGATAGATTGAAGGTAGCACAGTCCCGCCAGAAAAGCTATGCGGATTCTAAACGTAGGGAAGTCGCCTACGAGGTGGGTAATAGAACCTATCTTAGAGTGTCGCCACTCAGGGGTGTGAAGAGGTTTGGAATTAAAGGAAAATTAGCACCTCGGTTTATTGGACCTTTTAAAATTCTGTCTCGTAAGGGTGAGGTGGCATATGAGTTAGAACTACCAGAAGCTCTATCTGCGGTTCATAATGTGTTCCATGTCAGTCAACTGAAGAAATGTCACCCCGAAATGATGGGAGTTCCTTTAAAGGATACTGTACCCCTCGAAGAAGTACAATTGGAAAGTGACTTGACCTACGAGGAGAAACCCATCAAGATATTGCAGACCGCAGAAAGAGTCACCCGTACCAAAACCATCAAGTTTTGTAAAGTCCAATGGAACCATCACACTGAGGAAGAAGCCACCAGGGAACAAGAGGACGACCTCCGAGAAGACCATCCACACCTATTGGCTGACCTTTCCGAAGCTCGAGGGCGAGCTTCCTCTTAAGGGGGTTAGTCTGTAACATCCCAAATTTTGCAAAAATTTAAAACTTGCATTCAAGCATCATGCATCATTGAGCATAAGAATACATCACAAAAATATTAAATAAAACTTCAAATTAAAAATATAAATAATCTATAAATTCCATAAAGTGTTTATTTAAAACTCCTTTAATAAATAAAATTTTACCAATTTATATATGGGCAAGAATAATGTTAAAAAGTTCCAATTTCAATAACCTTTCCAAAACATATTTTTATGAATTTTTCTGAAATGTTTTGAATAGGTTTAAAAATCATATTTGAAATCAGTATTTAAAAACAGAAAAGGTTTTAAATAAAAATAATCGAATTTCTGAGCCGAGTGGGCCGTGGCCCGTAGCTATCTACCGCGCGCGCGTAGCCGAGCAGCCCGCCAGCGGCCCAGCACACCGCGCGCTCGCTCACAGTCGCTGACAGGTGGGACCCACCTGTCATCACCCCCGCGGAAACGTTCGTCCCCAAATCACGCCCCGACCCCGACAGGAAACGGCGGATTGATTCGCTCGATTACGAGCGATTTACTGCTCCCCTTACCTCGCCTCCTCCCCTTACTAATACTCCTCTCCGTTCTCTTCCGTTTGCCCCAAACCAATCGATCTGAGAGCCACCATGCCGCACGCATTCGTCTTCGGAGTCCCGCGGTGGCCGCCGGCAAAAACTTCGACTTCCGGTGAGCTAAAGCAATGCCGAGCACTCTCGTGGTTTCCCCTCGAATCCTTGCACTCACGCGACACTTTTTGACACGGTTACGGGCCTTTTGGTGCAGCGCTGTGTCGAGTTCGTCCACGACCGAGGAGATCCGCCGCCACGCACAACTCCGGTGAGCTCTCCCGAGGGAACGAGGACGCTCCGCTCATCGCCACCTCGCCATCGTCTCCATCTCGACGCCACGCACCCTCTGGTGAGCTCCGTTTATCTCCTAGCATCGTAGCACGCCTCGGGCGCAAACGCCGGCCATGGCTCCGCCGCGCCCCGCGCGTCTCCGGTGACCGCGCCGCCCGTTTTTGGTCAACGGATCGTGGACCGTTAGATCTAGATCCAATGGATCTAGATCGATTAGATCTCGCACGTCCATTTTAATTTAGATCGGACGGCTCTCGCAGCCGATCCGCGCCGAAGCGGTACCGACCAATAGGATCGCGCCACGTAGCCCTGTTAATTTTCTTTTTCGCTGGAAATTTTATAAATAAAACAGAAAATAGATAAAACTTGCAAAATTCATAACTTTTGATCTGTAAGTCCAAATTTAATAAACTATATGTCATTGGAAGGCTCTGCTCATGTAGTTTAATTCTACATCATTTGTTTTTCCCTTTGACAAATTATAAATTGTATAATTATCAGAGGAGTATTTCGGCCATTAAAATAATAACTTAAATAATAAAATTGATTTAGAACTAAATGTAATTGTTTTAAGATTGTATAATTTCCCTCTGTCCAGCAATATTAATAAATGTCCAAATTGAAGATGTCATAAAAACAATAAAAGTTGTAATTATAGAAATCAAAGTTTTACTATATTAATTTTAAATTATTTAATTGATACCTAAACATTATATTCATTTACTAATGACAGAAAATAAGAATTATTAATAAGTGTGTCCTATCATCATAGCATATCATTCATGCATACATGATTATGTTTAAGTGTTGTGATGATATGGTGTTGGTATTTATGTTATTCATTGTTTGTGATAGATTGTGAAGAAGAGGAAGGACTTGCTTGTGATTGTTATTCTTGCTGTGCTTGTTCCTCCTGTTATCAAGGCAAGTGACATTCATACAATATCCCATATTTTCTATATGCATAAGTAGTATGTTTTGAATAGTGTGCATGATAGGGATTGTGATTTATTTTATAATGCTAAGTTAGTTGGTATTTTACAAATATCCTAGTAGTGTGTAGCCACCCTTTTCCCTAAGCAGCCATGAAAAGATTTTATTAGTTGCTTAGCCATGCTATAAAAATGTTGCCATGTTATGGAAATGTTTCTAAGTGTTAAAAATTCTAAAATACACATCTGGGTGGAATTGGTTGATATGGTTTATATTGAGTGGCTTTTGGGACTATGCTTGTGGTTGTCTTCGCCTAGGATGAATGTCTATTCTACTTAGGGCCATGAGTATGGTGGTTGTTACCCAGAAGTACACTTGTGGATGGCCACCCAGGAACGAAGAGATTACCAAGTCCCTCCAAGTTTAGAAGCTTCCCGTGCAGCCTTTTGACAATGGGCTCTGTCTAGAACGATTAAGTTGTGAGAGTGCAACATGTCAGCTTGACAAGCAGATGTAGAGATGATAGGTGGAACGGGTCTTGCTAGTATGGTTGCATTCTTCTTCTGAAAGTTCTTGTCTCAATTCTCTCCTTTCCATAATACACTCCGCGTGTATAGGATTTCCCGGACAAATTGAGTCTAAAGGTGAAAGTGCACAACCTCTGCAGAGTCGACAATCTGAGATCTCAGCCGTGTCCCCGGAAATGGACTACTTCGAGCAACTGGACAAGGATGGGCAGAAGAATCTCAACATTGTTTTCATAAAGTAAAAAAATTGACTAAGGAAAGAATTGTTGGTGCACCTGGGCTTTGTCCCTCGGTGTCAAGTCTTCGAGAAATAAAAGTGTTTTACAAAATGATAGGAGAAAACTTGCTTTCTGCAAATAGCCTTCAACCCCACCAAGCCAAATATGCATATAGATGTTAGACTTGCCAGTATATTTATCCACCATAGTCACTTGCCAATACATCATTGTATTGACCTCCTTCGGGGGCTGCATATTCCAATGTGCAGGAAATTCTGATGGTGCAGGAAATTCTGATGCTGAATGATTGGCTCGAGTCTACACCCAACATGACTGCCTGTGGCGCATGCTTGAAGATGAGGCTCAATGTTATTTTGCTTTCGCTGTGAACTTTGAACTTTAGCTAGCCTTCATGGCTATGCATTTTGTAATAAAGACATATTGGCTATTATTTTTGGATCTCGTTGTAGCAATTTAATACTTATGCAATGATACTTTATATTTTGTACTATGGTGCTGGCAGTGATCCAGGGACTAGCACATAACACAGGTGTTCCAACTTTAATAAAAGTTGGGGTGCTACAACTGCCATGTCCCGTGTGATGACAAGTTTAGTCTGGTCCGGCATGTCCACTTCTAGCGGGTATGCGGGTTCTTCGTCGTCGCCATGTGGTGCTGTGCCGGCCATGAAGACTTGCTTGGGGTAGACTTGAGTCGGGGAGTTGGTGCTGCCGCTGCTGCTTCTGTCGCCTGAGTCCTGCTCGGGATCGAAAATTGCTGCAACGTGGCGCGCGGCGCAGTCGTTGTCGCGTCTTCTCGCGATTGTCCCTGTGTTCGCACTCGCCGGGGCGAGTGCGATTGGCTTGGGGTAGACTTGGGATTTCCACGAGGATAGAGGCGTGCGTGACGCGGCTGTCGGGCGCGAGCTCCTGGTTGCCCGTGCGGGTGCGACAATTGAGGTAGATCTTGACTTAGTCGACCGCGCGATCGAGGTTGGGGTAGTAGACTCGATCCGCGCGGCCGTTGCTGAAATTGTCGATGTAGTTGACGCAGATGCGATCTTCGCGGGTGGGGCGGGCGCGTTCTCCGCGGGGTCGACAAATGCGATCTTCGCGGGTGGTGACGAAGGCGCGAGGGTTGCCGATTCGAGTGAGGTCGCCGCGCGTGGCGCGGTAGCCGTAGACCTGAGTATTCCACGACTATCGATGCAGCAGTATATGGAGCCGAAGGTGATGTGTATACCTTTGTCCAGATCGGCGTACACCGAGCGGTGGGCCGGCGGGTGGAGGACGTACTCGAAGGAGCCGAAGCGGATCGACTCCCTGGCGGCGCAGACGCCGATCTTCATTGCGGATGGAGCCGGAGCGACCATGATTCCAACACTTGTTTGACTTCCCACAAACGGCGCCAATTGACGAGGTGGTAACTCGACAAATCCCTGGGTTGTGCACCCCGGGTTGATTGATGGGGAGAGAGAGAGGTGTTGGTGATCACGACGGCTGACAAGCAAGGTTT
Source organism: Poa annua (assembly GCA_026929855.1). NCBI lineage: Eukaryota > Viridiplantae > Streptophyta > Magnoliopsida > Poales > Poaceae > Poa > Poa annua. The sequence goes on from CM049430.1 coordinate 91,353,717, forward strand.
TACCCAGGTTCAGGCTCCCGGAGGATAACACGCTACTCCTGCTTGTCTGATTATTGATGCGAGTAGCGATTACAATGGCGAGATTGTGATCTCGCTAGGGTTTGTGGTGGTGGCTATGAGCGTATCTGTTCGTTGGTTGTCTCGGGGACGAGCCACCCTCCTGGCTTTATAGGTAGACAGGTCTCGGGTGGTCGATGCCGATGGCAATTACAGATATGGCAGGTTATGCGACCTAACCGACTTGGACTAGGTTACATGGTACCCCGCGTGGGCCTTCTGTGGGCCTCCAAATCCTTGGCGCGGCCCAGGTAGCCTTATCGTGGCCTACCTGAAAGGTAGCCCCACGTCAGTATGGAGATATCTGAGAATGATACTCGGACGCGCTAAGTATCGACATGACAAAGGGTTTAAGACTATACATCTAGGTTTGATAGATGAAAGTCATTCGTTATATCACAGGGATTAATTCATGGGGTCCAGGCCTACGAGTTAGTCGTCGATCATAGAGGAGTCTTGATCGTACCTGTTATTATATCGAACCGCTAGGGTAACACACTTAAGGGGTTTCGACAAGACAACCGGAAAGGAAAGAGATCACCGGGAGCGTCCCGGGAGGGGTCCGATGGAGATCGGGCAGCGCCGAAAAAGTTTTCTGAGCTAGGAAAAATTATATATATTATATTTTTGATATTAATTAGTGTAATTAATATGCAAATATGATTTTATATATTTATTTTCGGATTTATTTAGGCTGATTTGCCTAAATGGGCCTTCTGGTCGAAAGAAGGCCCAAGAGGGGAAAAATTACCTAGGGGAATTCGGTGGGAGCCATGGGGCCGACCCAGGTGGGTCAAAAGGGGCCCACCAGGGGCCGGCGCACCATGTGCAGCCGCACCAGGCAATGGGGGTTAGTCCCACATTGCCTGGCTGGAAAGGTTGGCTCCCCCTGGGAGCCTATATAAGAAGGGGCACCCCTGACCTTTTAATTCACCAATTAATTCCCTAATTCTCTCTCGATCTCGTGATTCCCTTTGTCGGAGTCGCGCCGAGTAGAGGAGGGGGATCTCTTACACCATAACCCGCTGCCGCGCTGCTGGTGTTCCGGTCCAAGTCTTCCGCTGCTCGTCCTGGACTGGAGCTTCGGAGGCCGTCGTCTCCACCGTATGTGTGTGACGGCCTGCGAGGTGCTGCGCTAGCGGTACTCGGAGGCCTACTTCCTCCACCCGATCTCGGGGTCATCTTCGTCGCACTGAGTTCTTCGCGACCTAGAGGTCGGCTACGTCGTCTTCGTCGTCAACGCTTGTGCGGGAGCGTAATCCCCGCTATTCGGTCTACGAGGGTATGTATTCCGATCTCCGCCGTACTACTATATCTGCATAGTGTAGATCTTGGCTAGTTTAAGGATATCGTTGATAGGAAATTTTTTGTTTTCTGCACACGATCCCCTTCAAGTGTAAGATATTGAAGGCCTCCTACAATACTTCTATACCGAGTACTATCTTTGGGACCAAGTAGACTGCCATCTGTTAAGGACAATTTCTCAGTGTTAGAGAGGGGTGTCGGGCATGGTGTCCAACCGTCCATACCAATACGAGTGATGAGATCATGTGCATATTTTTCCTGTGACAAATGTAGCCCAACTTGTGTTTTGGTAACTTCAATCCCTAAGAAGAAATTGAGAGTGCCGAGGTCTTTCATGGCAAAAGTGACACTCAAATCATGAAGAAGTGATAAGATAGCCTGTTCTGAAGAGCTTGTTACGATAATATCATCAACATAAATTAACATAAAAGTTGTGATGCCGGATTTGTGATATATAAAAAGAGACGTATCGGCTTTAGATGGAGTAAAACCAAGAGAAATAAGTTTGGAGCTGAGTTTGGAGTACCAGGCACGAGGAGCTTGTTTGAGACCGTATATAGCCTTGTCAAGTTTACAGAGATTATGTGGAGTACGAGGGTCCTCAAAACCTGGTGGTTGTTGCATGAAAACCTCCTCTTCCAGAACACCGTGTAAGAACGCGTTCTTGACGTCAAGTTGTCGAAGACTCCAACCCTGCGAGACAGCAAGAGACAAGACAAGACGTATAGTTGCGGCCTTAACGACCGGACTGAAAGTATCTTCATAATCAATGCCATAGCGTTGCCGAAACCCCTTGGCAACAAGTCGTGCTTTGTATCTGTCAATAGAGCCATCCGCATTTTTCTTGATGCGATACACCCATTTACAGTCAATGATGTTCTTGTTGGAGCTTGGTGGAACAAGATGCCATGCTTTGTTTTGTAGCAAGGCATTATACTCCTCTTGCATTGCATCCTTCCACTTGGCATCACCTAAAGCGTCAGATAATTTGCTAGGTTCTCCTGTAGATGTGAGCAATCCATAGCGAATAGTACCATCCTTATAAATTCTAGGTTGTCGGATACCTTTTTGGAGACGAGTTCGTGCTTCAGGTACAGGTGGGGGTGCAGTTTGAGTTGCCACGGACGATCCAGACGAAGAAGATGCTGTGGCAGGCTCAGTGGGCGCAGAAGATCCTGTGGCGGTACCTGTGTTTGATGGAGAAGAAGAAACAGGCACAAAATATCCATTCATGGTGTCAGATAGAGTAGCTGTATCGGATTTGGTCGGGGACTCGGCAAGGCGTGATTGGCTTGGGGAGGCCGGACCGTTGGAGGAATCATGGGCACGATCGTCTGATGTTTCTGCATGTAGCGAAGACTCGGGCGTGGCGATGCGTGATTGGTGCGGGGGGATGGACCCGGGCGGGAATAGTTTTCTCGGGGCAGGGCGTGATGAGTTGGGAGATATTTCTGGAGACGTGGCGAGGCGAGATTGGCGCGGCAAGAGAATCGCGGGCGGGACCCACGGTCTGGTTGCAGGATCTGGCGACGCGGGCGACGAGGACGCATCTGAGGCGGGATTCGCTGGCGCAAATCCCGGCGGGAATGTCGGGGTGTGATCCGAGACTGATTCTGGCACAGAAGGGGCGGAAGAATCAGCTCCGTGATTGGTGCCGGCTGTGTTATTTATTTTGGAATGAGAGAATTGACCATGTGAGCTTATTTCTTCACCGTTTGGAATAATTTCTTCAGTGCTGGGCTGAGAGTTGTACGGTGTATCCGTTCCACTAGTTTGAGGAATATGTGTGTGAGTAATAGCAGGAGTAAAAATTTCATGTGTATCATTGGTTGGATCCGAAGAAGAAGATGATGGTGGTGTGGAGTGCGATGGGAGAAGGAGGATTTCTTGGCGAAGACGAGTGCCTGCATTAGGGATGTAGAGATGCAAAAGGAAATATGTTTTCATCGAATACGACATCACGAGAAATGTAAACTCTCCCTGTTGTAATATCAAGACATTTGACTCCTTTGTGTAGCGGGTTGTAACCAAGAAAAACACACTATTTGGAACGGAAAGATAATTTGCATTTGTTGTAAGGACGAAGATTTGGCCAGCAAGCGCATCCAAAAATGCGCAAAGATTCATAATTGGGCGTAATTTGAAGAAGCTTTTCAGTGGGTGATTCAAATTTTAGTGTTTTGCTAGGAAGCATATTGATTAGATAAGTGGCTGTTAGAAAGGCTTTGTCCCAAAATTTAAGAGGCATAGATGCATGTGCAAAGAGGGAGAGTCCAACTTCAACAATATGTCGATGTTTTCTTGCAGCGGACCCATTTTGTTGATGAGCATGAGGACATGAGACATGGTGTGTAATGCCGACTTTTTGAAAAAAAGAATTTAGTTTTTCATATTCACCACCCCAATCCGTTTGCATAGTTATAATTTTACGATTAAATTTTCGCTCAATCATTGCTTGGAAGTTTCAAAATGCTTGATAGACATCAGAACGTTTCTTGAGAAGATAGATCCACGTGAATTTTGTAAAGTCATCAATAAAACTTACATAATATGAATGTTTACCAACAGAAGGAGGAGCTGGTCCCCAAACATCGGAGAAAATTTGCTCTAAGGGTGCATGTGAGACACTAGTTGATAAAGGATAAGGCAATTGTTTACTCTTTCCTTGTTGACAAGGATCACAAACATAGGGATTTATTTTAGGAGAATAAGCTATTTTATTTTTCCGAAGAACTTGTTGCACAATGAAGGATGAGGGATGTCCTAGACGATGATGCCACGTAGAAGATGAAGGCTTGAGGGTGATGAAGGCGTGCTTGTGTGGTTCCATAGAGGTAGGCACAAGAGGATAAATGCCACCATGACAGGGGCCCTTAAACATGATGCGCTTCGTGGCTCGATCCTTTATCAAAAAAAGAATGGGTGAATTTCAATGAAAGCATCATTGTCGAGAGCAATTTTGTGAGCAGATAATAGATTTTTGGAAGTACTAGGGACGTGTAAGATATTACGTAGATGAATAGAACTATGAGGAGTATGAATAAGTGAATGACCAATATGTTTGATGGCCATACCTTGACCACTGGCGGTGTAGATTTGATCATGTCCCGTGTAGTGCTCATGAGTAGAGAGTTTGTTCAACTCTCCCGTGAGATGTTTGTCGCACCGGAGTCCATGTACCAATTTGTGTCCACACCATATGATGCATTGATGGCGCCTTTTTCTTCACGAGTAGGGTCGTCGTCTTGATCATCGTCACCAAAGCGCCACCAGCACTCGGTGGCAGGATGACCGTACTTTTTACAAATTTGGCATGTGATGTCCTGCATGGGAGAGGGTACACAGTTGCTACGACCACGCCCACGCCCTCCTCGAGTTTGTGTGCGACGATCATAGCCTCCTGAGCGACGAGGAGGACGTCCTTGGTGCTGCATACGGTGGCCACCGCCACCACCACCATAGCTGCCTTGATTTCCTCCACCATAGCCGCCATGAGTGCCTCCATTGGGGGGCCGGTACGCACCACCCCCACCTTGACTATGGCGATAGCCGCCGCCACCACCACCACCACTTCCACCTCCACGGGAGATAGCGTTGGCGGAAGAAGTGAACGGCACGGTGACCTCCTCTGATTCGGAGAGCATCTTTTGACGATGATCGTAGGCAAGGAGTTGATGTCATGTATCTTCATAGGTGGAAAGGGGGTTAGCATTAAGGGCAGCAACTAAACCATTGTACTCACTCGGGAGGCCAGCAAGGAGAGCCTCTTTTAGCTCGTCGTCGAGAACCACACGGCCGGCAGATGCAAGCTCGTAGGCGAAGGACTTTTTCTTGGTGATGTATTCGGTGGCGGAGAGATCTCGTTTCTTCGTGTTGATGAGGGCAGCTCGCAGGGAGCCGATCCACACCTTGGTTTGGGCAGAGAACTTGTTGACGATGACGACCCAAATCTCCAGGTCGAGGACCTCCACGAAGAGATCAGGTGAGATGGCCTTGACCAAATAGCTCACCAGTTGTTGATCCCGCACAAGCCAGAGCCCGTAGGCCGGATTGGGGACCATGGTTTTGTTCTGCTCCCGATCTTGAACCTCGATCCTTTCAGCTGGCGCGGGGTCGGAGCCGTCGAGCAGCCCCATGGCCTACGCACCGCGCAGGGAGAACCTGTGCCTTCCAGTACAAGAAGTTCGACAGGTTTAGTTTTTCGGTGGGAGGGCTGCCTAGGGCGGAGGAGAGGGAAGGCACTGCGGCCATTGTTGTTTATTCGTGGGGAGGGAGGGAGGTTGTCGTTGTTCGTGGGGAGGTAGCGATCGGGATTGTATTCTCCTGTGGTTGTTTTTCTTTCGGACGTCAGGAAAGAGGTGCTCTGATTACCATGTTGGTGGAAAACAATCAGTGCCCTTGAGGGATGATTGGGTACGTGTTTAAATAGATGGAACAACCCCATCAGTGCCGATTACAAGGAAACTACAACGACATTGTCTCGGAGACAAAACAGGAAATAAAGAAGATATGGAAAGCCCAACGGTGGTGTCTAATCACCATACGTGGTGGTAAACCAGGAAAGAAATAACACCCTATTCAATACAAATTATTTCTATATCTAACAGTAGCCACGTAGAAAAAATCCATATCTAGCTACAGAGTGCTCGGCCCCAATCCAAGGTCCTTCAGTTCCGCTTAAGCCATGACCACTGTTGCCTTAGAACACTCATGCGAACTTGAAAAGACCGGAGTAGATCTCCAAACATTTTAGCCCTAAAAGTGAGTTTCCAGTTGTATTGTGCTCCTGATATCTTATCTTAGCTAGCTCAGAAGATATCTAACTTAACCTATTTGGCGATTTCAAAAAATTGTGGGTAAGTGACTTCGGTTTGTACATAACGTTTTGCGGAAAAGACTTTTTTTGTGGCTTGTATACAAAAGAATACGATGTGTACAAAGTCATTTGAGACACTGAGGTTTATCTTTTTAACAGTTGCTACAAAAATCGTTTTTTCATCATACTTTATGTGCGAACAGATAATGTCTCTCGTCCAAAATCGATTATATTAACACTTAAAATATGATTTTTATTACGCAGTGAGAGCATATGCTGACATTTTCGGGCTTGTTGTCTTTTTCACTTCTTCGATAAGAGCGTGTGCAGCGTTGCTTCAAAGTCGAGTGTCAGAGGCACTTTTCTAGTCGAGAGTCGAGTCTAAACGCTGCGCTGCTTGAGTCTAAGGAAAAAGATTGCCAACCTGAGTCTAGTATCAAACACGATGCTAAGAGAATCAAATAGCAGGAAAACCCACTTGTCAGTAGATGGAACAGATTGTTTATTCTTTCTTTTTCTGACAAATGGTGGGACCTACATTAGTGCTAAACGGTGGAGAGCAAATAGATTCCTTAGACTCAGGTTTGCCTTTTTCTTAGATCTATCTACACGCTGCACACGCCCTAAGTGTAACAGTCTTAAATTAGGATTAATTTAAAATTGCCATACTTATAATAATTTGGATGTACTCATTCGTCTGCAGCTTGATAAACCGTGCATCTTCCGAAACGTGGCGCGTGCCCGCAGCTCCCTTGACGACGACGGCCGGGGATTGCCGGCAGTCCAACGGTTGGACCTGCAAACTATGCAGCTTCCGACACATATGGCAAGAACCGAGTCGCTGTACACGAGTAATACCTCCCTAATTCCAAGGCGGACACCTCCCCAACTGCACCGGACGCGTGGCGACTGGGCCTTGCCCGGACGGCTAGGTGTATACTGTTCACTGGTTCCGAGCTTCCATGATCCGAGATGTGCTCCTACAGTCAGCTGCCGGCTGTGACTCGCTAGAAGGCGGCGGAAGAAACCGCTACAGGGAAGAAGAAGAACCGGGAGCTGCCGCTGACTCACACGGAGATTCTATCCGTTCGGAAGAGGACAAGCCGACATGGCAATCATATTCGATCTGCACGAATTTCTGGGCCCACGTGGGCCTAGCTCATTGGCTGCACGGTGCATAGGAGCCGCGAACTGGAACAGGCAAATCGACCAATTGTTCGTACCCACAAATGTTACTATACCAGATAATTCTGCCACGTATTTTCTATAGACAACTGGTTCTGCCAGCTTGGAACGAAGGTCAAAGTTGCCAATTTGGAGCCGGTTGAACCGTTAAGCAGAAGACATCACTTGTTGCACACACTACTCGTAAACCACTACAGTCTCAAGCTTGAATGTTCTTACGAGTACACCACACTTGAAATCATTGTATACGATATCTACACCTGTGGTCGTGATATACTACTTCATCAGATACTATACCAGATTGCAACCTTGATTCAGACGATACCAGAGCGCGCGCGGTACAAAGATGAATGATAGCAGCAAGCAAGCAAGCAAGCGATAAACCTCGAGGAAATCAATCCATCTTATCCCTTGGCTCCCGCCGCCGCCAAACCACATACGCCGATCGCTTAGTAGAGCAGGACACTCTCGTCGCCATCACCGATCGCGACACCGTTTAAAAATCTAGAAGAATCACCTCACGGCGATAAGCACCAGATCAATCAAGCAGACATTAACACCCGCGCGCCAAAAACGAAAGAAAAATCACAATTCCTCTGTTTCCCCAACCTCCAACATCCCGTATAAATACGGCCCGCCACTCGCCGCACACAGCATAGTACACCACTGAGCTCTCACACACACGAATCAAGAAGCTCCAAGCTCTCACTCACATTTCTTGCTCAGCACTGAGATCACTCCGCCGCCGCAGTCGATCGGAGTCGTAACTGTACTGTTCCATTGATCAATGAGCAGCTGCGTCGCGGCACCGGCGATGATGGGGGGCGACCTCATCCCGGGGCTGCCGGAGGAGGTGGCGAGGGAGTGCCTCATCCGGGTGGGCTTCGACCAGCTGCCGGCCGTGCGGCGCATCTCGCGCCAGTGGAAGGAGGAGGTCGAGTCGCCCGACTACGCCCGCCTGCGCGCCGCAGAGGGGCTGGCGCGCCCGGTGCTCACCATGGTCCAGGCGCAGCCGGAGCGCGCCGTCGTCGAGGAGGAGGAGGAGCAAGGCCCCGCGCCGCAGAAGCACTCGTCGGCCAGCGCTGGTGGGCCGGCGAACAGCTACAGGATGGTGCTGCTGGACCCGGCGGAGGGCCGGTGGGCGCCGCTCCCGGCGCTGCCCACCGGCCCGACCGGGAGCCTGCCCCTGTTCTGCCAGGTGGCGGCCGTGGACGGGGGGTCGAGGAGGAGGAAGCGGCTGGTGGTCGTCGGCGGGTGGGACCCGGAGTCGTGGGCGCCCACGGACGCCGTGTACGTGTACGACTTCCTCACCGGCGCGTGGCGGCGCGGGAAGCCCATGCCGGGCCCGCGCCGCTCCTTCTTCGCCACCGCGGCCGTCGCGGGGACCGTGTACGTGGCCGGCGGGCACGACGAGGAGAAGAACGCGCTGCGGTCCGCGCTGGCGTACGACCCGGACGCCGACAAGTGGACGCCGCTCCCGGACATGGCCGAGGAGCGCGACGAGCCGCGCGGGCTCTGCGTCGGCGGCAGGTTCCTGGTCGTCGGCGGGTACCCGACGCCCGCGCAGGGGCGGTTCGTTGGCTCCGCCGAGGCCTTCGACCCGGCGACGGGCGCCTGGGCGGCTCTCGAGGGGTCTCTGCTCGAGGACGGCGCGTGCCCGAGGACGTGCTGCGTGGCGCCGGAAACCGAGCGCATGTACATGATCCGCGACGGGAACCTCGTGGCGCGCGACGGGTCGGCGGGGTGGCGCACGGTGGCCTCCGTGCCGGAGGACGCCAGGACAGCGTCGAACGTCGCCGCCATCTCCGGCGGCCGCGTGGTGGTGATCGGCTCCGGGTGCCACGGAGGGGACCAGACCGTGTACATGCTGCGCGACGACGCCGGCAACGGCAAGGCCGCGTCCTGGGCGCGCGCACCGGCGCCGCCCGAGTTCTCCGGCCACGTGCAGGCCGCCTGCTTCCTGGAGATGTGATCATCGATCGATCGAAGCGTATGTACAGAGCCATGTATAGTGTGTACAAAGGTGTATAAACGCAACAATCCGCGCGTCTGCATTTCCCTCCGCCATGCAATGCCTCGAGCTTGCATAGCGTCGATGTAACTAAGGAAATGATGGTTAAACCAGTCCAGAAAGATAATGTGCAGCTCAATCAGATGATTCCGCCTCTGTTTTTCATTTAGTCTGGATCGACATGGGAGTTGCTTTACTCCAATGGCCGGCATCGTTTCTTCGATTTGTTCAGCTCGCGTGACGACGATGTATATAAGAACGATGGCTGGACGAGTCTAGAAATATAGTGTCCTCCGGCAGATTTTCATTTTGCCCCGAAAATCGGAAATGAAGTTGCTGTACTCGAATGGTCGGCGTCGACTATAAGATTTGTTCAGCTGGACCTTCTAGAAGATTTCGTTGTCAAAGGCAAGATGATTTGCTCTGTTCCAGCAAAAGACAAAAACAATCTTTGGTTGCAAAAGATGCTCCAGTCGTTAGAAAACATACACCCCGTACGGACGGGGTGAGCGTTCGGGATTTCCCGAAATTTCAGAAAGGAAAATTAGGAAATAAGAAGTTTGGAAATCATAAATTGATTTTCAATTTTACATGAGAAAATTTGATTTCCGTCAATTTAGGATTCAGGAAAATTCGAGATCAGGATCGGGAAATCCTGTATTTTCCAAAGTTTAGACTTTAACGTACATTGGCTTAGACTTCTTGGCCGAGTAGGGATGGATGTGCCTCAGGTTGCTGACTTGTTGGGCCAGTAGAGGAAAATACCTAGTCTATTCATAAATTCACCGAACATTGCATACATGTGCTTCGTCTAGAATGAAAAAGACTAGCGCTTTTGAGATTTTTTATCTTTTCAGTATAAACGGGATATTCGGGATTCAACACTACATTCTCGAAATTCCCCAAAAAAACTCGGGAATTCAAAACAGCTTTCCGAGAATACCTTCGGGATTGTCGGGTTCGAAAAATTCGAGATCGGGAACGGGAATTTTAGGGTTTAGGATTCGGGATCGGAATATACGCCCAGCCTGAGGAATATACGCCCAGCCTGAGTGCGGAGTACTATATTTTTCGAGAGTGAACTGTCAGAAGCTTCTACAACGGCTCATTCCAAAATGGGGTTGTTGTGTTATTCTCACTACAAAGTTTGGACTTGTTCAACTAGTCAGAGTGCTTCTCCTGAACTGAACCATGAGTGCCACTGCGAGCCTTTGGCTTGCGTGTGTGTCCTTTTTGCAGGGATACAGAGAAAATAAGCACAAATTAAATACAACTTTTCTTAATTATAAGATGTTTTAGCATTTTTTCACATTATATGACCAAATTTATATCTTGACATGTTTTAGTGTCCATATTCATTTATTTTTGTATGTATATCTACACAACATATACAATAGTTAAAATATATTATACTCCCTTCGATCTATATTAATGGACTCAACTTTATCTAGATTCGTATGTATCTAGTTAATTGTTTAGACTAGATGCATTCATATCTAGACAAAGTTGGAGTATTAAAAACGGAAGGAGTAAGATCTAATTTTTTGAAGGGGAGCATATCTCTACTATATAATATCTCTTGGGGACTTCGGTCGTACGTCATTTTTTCTGACGATTTTGCCCTTCCACAAATCACATATTTACCCACCATGCCACCGGTAAGTGAAATAAAACGTTTCGTTTTTTCTTGTGCGCGACCGGTGAGCAAGCAGCAGCAAGCAGCAGCGTCGCCAGGGGCTTGGGCCTGGGCCGCTGGGGCGAGGCAGCGGAGAGCGCATGCGGCGGCGGTAGAGACGACGGTGGGGAGCGGTAGGCAGGATTGGGTGCTCGGGGCTAGGCTCGGTGAGGGGCAGGCGGCGGCGCACAAGCAGCAGCGCACGGCGTAGGCGGCGGCGTGGAGAGGTTGTGGCGGCGCAAAAGCAGAAGCGTTGGAGGCGCAGGACGGTTGTGGAAGGCAGACTTGCCCAACGTACTGATTTGCACGGCTGAGCACGGTGGAGGCGCGGTGTGCCTGGGAGTCCACGGCGGCATTCCTAGAAGTCAATGGCCGTGCTCCTTGAAGTTCAGCAGCGAATCAAGTATGAATCGGCTAGATGCGTGCGGGCGGGAATCACGAGTCAGGGAGGCTTGCTCGCCGGTGGAGCACGGGGATGGACAATGAGAGTAACGAAGGCCATCGGCAACCCCGCGATGGGGTTCTCGACAGCAGATGGGCGCAGTTGGGGATGGAGCCATGGCGAGATGCGAGGTCGAAGCAGCGCGCCACCGTCCATGGATGCAGGGACCAGAACTCGGGAGGGAGCCGAGCAGAGATGCCGGTGAACTGTCACGGTGGCGTCATCGTCTTGCTGTCCAGAGTTGCGCACGCCGTCCGCGGCCGCGTGGGGAGGGGAGAAAGGAGGCCACGAATCTTATCCAATCCTTGAGGTGTGGTTTGATCTGGTTGGGTGGTTGGCTGGTTGCCATATGCGTGGGGTGTGGAGGAGGCCACAACTATCTATGACTGGTGGGGCGCGTGGACTAGGTTTTTCTTTTGTCAAATGATGGGTGGTGTTGCCGGGTGAACGGATAGACGTCGCCTAGAGGGGGGGGGGGGTGAATAGGCGATTTAAAACTTTTTCCAAGGAGCCGGAATATCCGGTCCAAGAATGACCCGGAAATTCCGAGTAGCCGGAATATCCGGTCCACGTGTAACCCGGAAATTCCGGTATGCTTGATAAAGGCGGAATAAAACTAGAGGTTTACTTTAACAAGCATACAACCTAGATATATAAACTAGGCTCACCTATGTGCACCAACAACTTAAGCTAAGCAATACAAGTAACAAGATGATAGCAAGATATATGACTTCAAGCACGAAGGCTATCACAATGTAAAGTGCATAAGTAAAGAGCTCGGGTATAGAAATGACCGAGGCACACGGAGACGAGGATGTATTCCCGAGTTCCACCCAAAGGTGTGCGTCTCGTTTGGAGAGGTGTGCGCAACCACAACAGGTTAGCCGCAACGCCACAAAGGCTCACATTCTTCTCCTGATGAACTCAACCATAAAAGGTTGCGAGTTCATCTTCCACTATTGATCTCCTTTGGGGCGGAGATCGAATCTCGTACAACACTCTTGAGGCACACACCCACAAATTAATTGGGGACTCCCAAGTCTTGAGTCACACAGCCACAACTTAATTGGGGGCTCTTAAGATGACCACAAAAGGTCTTGGCCACAAAAGGCGTCTAGGGTCCAAAGACCACCCAAGAGTAACAAGCTCACTAGTATCACCACCACGAATCCTCGTGGAGGGCCCAAACCGATGCAAATGCAATGGTAAGAGCACACGAAGTGCTCAAGTCCTTCACTCTCAAATTCCAACACAACAACAAATTTTTATGGGGGAATAAGAGAGGAAGAACAAAGGAAACCACAAAGGAGTCAAATCCTTCACTCCCAAATCCCACCAAAAGCAACTAATGCTTATGGGGGGAGAAGAGAGGAAGAACAAAGAAGAAGAACCACAAAGGAACTCCAAGAACTAGATCCACTAAGTTCCCCTCACTTAGAGGAGAGATGGATTGGTAGGATTGTAGATCCAGATCTCCTCTCAACTTTCCCTAAAGAATATGGAAGATTCAATGGAGGGATTGAGAGGGAAGTGAGCTTTCCAAGATCAACAATGGAGTAGGAGAGAGGGGAAAGTCGTACTACCTTAGATTCACTGGGGAAGAAGAAGGGGAGGGGTATTTATACATCTCCAGGAAATATAGCCGTTGGCTGTTTCGACACTCGAAAATTCCGGTATAAGTGAGAATCGGAAATTCCGGTCATCCGGAAATTCCGGTCTAAGAGAGACTCGGAAATTCCGGTCACCCGGAAATTCCGAGTCCATGAAATTTCCGAGCTGAAATTCCGGCTGGAGTCAGAACCAAAACCAAACTTTTCCTTAGCCGTTTCTGGAAGGCTATTCTAGGTGCACTCGAAAATTCCGGTATATGGAAATTTCCGAGCAAAATTTCCGGTTCGAGTCAGAACCAAAAATCCTTCTTTCCTTAGCCAAAACTGGAGGGCTTTCTGGGTGCACTCGGAAATTCCGGTAGACGGAAATTTCCGAGCACAATTTCCGACTGGAGTCAGAACCCTTTTTCTCCTTTACTTAGCCGTTTTCTTGGATGAGTTGGGGAACTGGAAATTCTGGTAGATCGGAATATCCGACCCCAATAATCCGAATCAGCAAAAACACCGAAAAGAAAACTGCTATAACTTTTGCAAATGAACTCCAAATGAGGTGAGACCAATTTTGTTGGAAAGATAGCGACGATGACTACCCAACAAAAAGGTGTGGGACTTTCCTCAAGGTAGAACCGGCAATATTTCCGCCACCGAAAACGCAACAAGTTGTCCAAAGTAAAACCGATTTCGATGAACTAGAGCTTGACATGGAGATGAACCAAGATCTAATTCCTCACCAACATAAAAGCCAAATAAGAACCAAGAAACATGATATGCCAAGTATGCAAAGGTTTGAGCTCTCCACAACGATGCGATCAAGTTACTAACTTGAGAGCCCCTCTTGATAGTACGCCTATCTATCCTATAGCCCTATTAAGATCATACCTTTGCCTTGAGCATTCCACTTGAGTTAGATGATGACTATCTTGATCTCTTCAAGTGGTTCATCTTTCTTGATTGCGCGTCCAGGCACATGCTTGATGAAGACTTCTCCAATTACCCCCCCCCCCCCCCCCCATGCTCACAATGGGAGAGTCTCGCTTAGCTCCATCTTCATGTATCCATTCCAAGCACCAAGCATAGGATTTCTTCAAGAAGCTTCTCTTGGTCTTGGTCTTGCACATCTCACCTTGATGACGATGACCACATGACGTCATCCTCCATGAGCTATATGAAATCTTCATTTGATGCAAGCCCATGGGAAGATACCTAACCTCATATAAAGATACCACACACACATATATCATGGGTTAGTTCACAAAGCTATGCGGACAAGTGTTTACCATCCCAAGAGATACATGATCGCTCTTGGTACATCTTGTAGCTTTGTGTGTTGATCAACATCTTGATCAACCTTGTATCTTCCAACATTTCTTCACTAATATGATGTCTTGAATCCTTCAATACATACTTGCAATATGCTCCACTCAACACATAAGCTTCAAGAGTCCAACACATGAACTCCACAATTCCATGGACATGATCTATAATGATATCTCAAAAGCAAACATTAGTCCATAGAGATTGTCATTCAATTACCAAAACCACACATGAGGAAAAATGCTCTTTCACCGGGTCTACGGGTTAAAGGGTACGGGTTTGGCACCCCCATACCCGCCTCCACTAGACCCGGCGGGTCTGGAATTTCCCGCTAAGCAGACATATTTTCACACCATACCCTCCCCATTTAATGCGGGTGCCCGTCGGGTTAGCGGGTAATGAAGGGGATCGTGGGCAGAAAACAATAATTTTCCTAGCAACGATATCCTTAAACTAGCCAAGATCTATTCTATGCAGATATAGTAATACGAACGGAGATCGGAATACATACCCTTGTAGACCGAAAGCGGGGATTACGTTCCCGCACAAACGTTGTCGATGAAGACCGACGAAGCCGACCTCAAGGTCGTGTAGAGGAAGCAGGCCTCCGAGTACCGCTAGCGCAGCACCTCGCAGGGAGTCGCACACGTACGATGGAGACGACGCCTCCGAAGCTCCAGTCGAGGACGAGCAGCGGAAGACTTGGACCGGAACACCAGCAGCGCGGCAGCGGGCTATGGTGGAGGAGATCCCCGACTCCTCTTGCTCGGCGCGGCTCCAACTTGGGAACCACGAGATCGAGAGAGAAATCAGGAATTAATTGGTGAATTAAAAGGCTGGGGTTGCCCTTTCTTATATAGGCTCCCAAGGGGAGCAAACCTTGCCAGCCAGGCAATGTGGGACTATCCCCACATAGCCTGGTTCGGCTATGGAGTGCGCCGGCCCCCTGGTGGGCCCCTTGTGGCCCACCTAGGCCGGCCCTCCTGGCCCCCACCGAATTCCCCTAGGGAATTTTCCCCTCTTGGGCCTTCTTTCGTCCGGAAGGCCCATTTAGGGAAATCTGCCTTAATAAATTCGAAAATAAATATATAAAATCATATTTGCATATTAATAACACTAATTAATATCAAACATAATATATATAATATTTCCTAGCTCCAAAAACTCTTTCGGCGCTGCCCGATCTCCATCGGACCTCTCCCGGGACGCTCCCGGTGATCTCCTTCCTTTCCGGTTGTCTTGTCGAAACCCCTTAAGTGTGTTACCCTAGCGGTTCGATATAATATCAGGTATGATCAAGACTCCTCAATGATCAATGACTAATCCGTAGGCCTGGACCCCATGAATTAATCCCTGAGATATAACGAATGACTTTCATCTATCAAAGCTGAACGTGAAGTCTTAGACCTTTTGCCATAGCGATACTTAGCACGTCCGAGTGTCGTTCCATAGATATCTCCATACCTAATCCCGACCTCGTTACCGACGATGCTATCTTCTACTCGTTCATGATCTCATGTCTCCGTGACCTAGTCACATGCTTGCAAGCTCATTAGACAAGATCTCACCGAGTGGGCCCGAGAGTATCTATCCTGCTACGCGGACTGGCAAATCCCGCTCTTGACCCCTCGTCTCAATACTCCTTTCCAATACCCAAAAGTATCACCGTTATTGTCATACTAAATAAGATACGACGTTTGGTGCAATCAAAGTATCTTCGGGGAATATCAATAAGAGTTGATCTCACGGTCAAAGGTGTAATGACTATGTTCTCCAAATCTGGGTATGTCCATCACATCGCTCTCTAGCGATATGACTCTCATTGCCGACCGGCGCCATGCCCCATGACCGAGAAACCTCGATCATCAATCGCGCAATGAAACTAGTCTTAGTAGAGGCTACTAGGGACCTGGTTGTTTACGTATCACACCCGCATTAATGTTTCCGCTTAATACGGTTCTAGCATGACACAAAAACCTATTATGAACAAACGAGATATGATAAAGAATACATTTTATTAATTGCCTCTAGGGCATATCTCCTTCAGTCTCCCACTTGCACTAGAGTACAATTTAATCTAGATTACAACTTGGTAAAAGCCTAACACCCATAGCTAACTGGTGTTGTCCATGCTTATCAAGCGGGAGAGGCTTCGTCAGCGGATCTGCCACATTCAGATCCGTATGCACTTTGCAAATCTTCACATCGCCTTCTTGTACGTACTGACGTATCACGTGGAAGCGTCGGAGAATGTGTTTGGCGGTGGAGTGAGTCCTTGGCTCCTTGGCGTTCGCAATGGCACCCGTATTGTCGCAGAAGAGGACCACGGGGTCTTGCACGCTCGGGAACACTCCAAGTTCGATGACGAACTTCCTCAGCCACACAGCTTCATTTGCGGCCTCGCAGGCAGCAATGTACTCCGACTCCATTGTAGATTGTGCGACTATGGGTTGCTTCCCACTTCTCCAGCACACGGCGCCTCCATTCACCTTGAACACGTAACCTGTCTGTGACTTACAGTCATCGGGGTCTGAGCAGAAACTTGCATCTACGTAACCCGTTACGCCAAGTTCCTCATCGCAGCCACCATACACAAGGAACATTTCCTTTGTCTTATTGAGATACTTAAGAATGCTCTTAACAGCTATCCAATGCGGCATTCCAGGATTACTCTGGAACCGGCTTGTCAAACTTAGAGCTAATGCCACATCCGGTCTAGTACTCAACATTGCATACATGATCGATCCTATGGCTGAAGCATAAGGATGTTTCGTCATTTCGGCCTTACCCAGTTCCGTCACCGGACACTGCGCCTTACGCAATATCTTATTCTTGATAACCGGCAGAGAACCCTTCTTTGCCTTCTCCATATGAAAACGCTTCAATATTTTATCAAGATAAGTACTCTGACTTAGTGCTAATAGGCGCCTTGATCTATTACGGTAGATCTTTATGCCTAAAACATACGCAGCTTCTCCTAAGTCCTTCATGGAAAACTTACTGTTTAAATATTCCTTCACGCTATTCAGAAGTTCCACATCATTCCCTATTAGCAATATGTCGTCAACATACAGTGCTAAGAACACAACCGAGCTCCCACTCATTTTCTTATAAATACAGGTCTCTTCCACATTCTGGATAAATCCAAAACCTTTGATTACCTCATCAAAGCGAAGATTCCAGCTCCGAGATGCCTGCTTCAATCCATAGATGGATCGCTGAAGCTTGCACACCTTGTTAGCACTTCCTGGATCGACAAAACCTTCCGGCTGTACCATGTACAACTCTTCCTCAATGTTTCCATTCAGGAAGGCCGTTTTGACATCCATCTGCCAGATTTCATAATCATAGTAGGCAGCTACCGCTAACAAAATCCGAATAGACTTAAGTATCGCTACCGGTGAAAAAGTTTCATCGTAGTCAATTCCATGAACTTGTCGGAAACCCTTTGCGACAAGCCGAGCTTTATAGACGGTCACATTACCATAAGCATCCGTCTTCTTCTTAAAGATCCACTTATTCTCGACGGCCTTGCGCCCTTCGGGAATATCCACCAAAGTCCACACTTGGTTATCATACATGGATCCTATTTCGGATTTCATGGCTTCAAGCCATTTCTCGGACTCTAGACTCTCCATCGCCTCCTTGTAGTTCGTAGGTTCGTCTTGCTCGACTAGCATGACGGTGCAAACCATATTGCCATACCATTCTGGTGCGATCCGAGATCTACCAGACCTACGAGGTAGAACATCTTCCTCGACAGTTTCTCCCACTCCTTCCACGGAGGACGTTTCCGGAATTGCTTCCGTTGCGCCACTCGGAATCTCGAGTTCAGGATCAACGATTTCATCGAGGTCTACCTTCCTCCCACTTACTCCTTTCGCGAGAAACTCCTTCTCTAGAAAGGCACCGGTCTTCGCGACAAAAGTTTTGCCCTCAGCTTGGTTGTACAAGGTGTACCCAACGGTTTCCCGCGGATATCCTACAAAGACGACTTTCTCCGACTTCGGTTTGAGTTTGTCGGGCTGTAGTTTCTTAACGTACGCCTCACAACCCAAACCTTCAGAAACGATAACTTAGGCTTATGGCCATACCATAATTCATACGGCGTCGTTTCAATGGACTTGGACGGAGCCCTATTTAAAATGAATGCGGCTGTTTCTAACGCATAACCCCAGAAGGACACTGGCAGATCGGTAAGAGACATCATAGATCGGACACTATCCAGTAGAGTACGATTACGTCGCTCGGACACATGTTCCGACGGGCGTAAGTTGGGGCACTATGCCACAACTCTTCAGATGTGTGCCAAACTCAAAACTCAAGTACTCTCCACCGCGATCGGACCGGAGATGCTTGATTTTCCTATTAAGCTGATTCTCAACTTCACTCTGGAATTCTTTGAACTTTTCAAACGTTTCAGACTTGTGTTTCATCAAATAGATATAACCGTATCTACTCAAGTCATCAGTGAAGGTGACGAAGTAACGATAACCATTGCGTGTCGAAACGCTCATTGGTCCACATACGTCTGTATGTATGATCCCCAACAAATCCGACGCCCGTTCAACGAAACCTTTGAACGGTGTCCTGGTCATTTTGCCCATGAGGCATGGTTCACATGTATCGAGGGATCCGAAATCCAACGAGTCCAAGAGTCCATCGGAGTGGAGTCGCTTCATGCGCTTTATACCAATATGACCAAGACGGCAATGCCACAAAAACATGGCGGTATCGTCACTACACTTAATTCGTTTGGCCTCTATGTTATGGATGTGAGTACTACGATCGAGATTCAACAAGAATAAACCATTACTCTCGGGAGCATCAACATAAAAGATATCATTCATATAAATAGCACAATTGCTTGACACTGATTTAAATGAATAACCGTCTTGTAACAGGCAAGACCCACTTATAATGTTTACACTCAAGGATGGCATAAAATAACATTTATTTAAAACCAAAACTAATCCCGATGGTAGATGCAGAGGGAGCGTGCCGACAGCCACCACGTCGACTCTCGATCCGTTGCCGACACGCATCGTCACCTCATCCTTCACCAGCCGCCTTCTATTCCGTAACTCCTCCTTTCTCTTTGTCGACCGTCTTGCCAGACTTCCTATCCTCCAGATACTTGGGGCAGTTGCGCTTTGGTGATCCGATGGTTACCACCATCTTCTGCAGTTTGATTTCTAATTCGGCCACTTCGAGCATCTTCAGGATTTCCGACAGGGGTTTTGACGTCCCTTTCATGCCGTAGTCCACTATGGCGTTCTTATAGCTAGGGGGCAGAGAAATCAGCGCCCTATCAATAACCAACTCCTCTGGGATCACACTTCCCAGATCACTCAGAAGTCGAGCGCAGCCAAACAACTTGGCCAAGTGCTCACTGATATTGCCGTGCTCTTCCATCTGGGCTGAGAAGAAAAGCACAGTTTCCTCGTACGTCTCAGCCTTGACTTGTCGTGCAAAAACAACCATGAGTTCAGTGATTATATCATAAGCACCCTTGTTCATGAAACGGTTTTGCAGGTCAGCCTCCATGGCAAAGAGCATGCCACTCTGGACATAAGAAGAAATCTCCGCCTTTACCCCATGGACAATCCTATCGATTTCCGAGGCGGTGCGAGGAAGATCACCTAAGGGGGTATCAAGGATGTAGGCCACCTTGTGGGTTTCAAGGATGGACTTCAGATCGCGGAACCAGGACACGAAGTTAGACCCATCGGTCTTAAGCTTCTCTTTCTCAATGAACAGGTTCAGGTTAAATGAGGGGTGAGACATCTACAATGGAATTTGCAACAACATAAGACTTTGTTCATAATAATTTTGAGTTATAGTATTTTAGAAAATAACTAACATAACTCCCACTCAAACGAACATCCCTCCTGGTCGTTTAAACGATTACACGACCCCCATCCATTGCACCACCCCTCATCATCAAAGCCGGCGGCACAACTTCAAGAGTAGACAAAATCGTCCGTCACACCAATTTTGTGACTCGTGCTCGGCCTTTCGGCCTTCCTGTTCCGAGGCCATACCTCTGAGTATGCTAGGCTCGCCACCAAAGACCTCCACGCTGACGCTTGTGCAACATGGCTTACACCCACCGTATGCGAACGAAGATATGTCTGACACCCGATCATCACGGCCTGCCTCATAACGTAGAACTTTATTGGTGGTGCGCGTTGGAGGGAGAACACTAGTGGTATTTTGAAGGGATCATCTTATTCAGCTACCGCCGTGTAACACACAATCACACACAAAATAAGATGCACACAAAACATCAAATGTAATGCAATGTGATATAGTCCATCGCGCCATGGTCTTCTTGGCGCCTGCAGTTTATAAACAATTTAATAAACCTACCTTGACCATATCACATAGCCCCTGCAAAATAAAGTTAGACGCTTCTACTTTATCTTTTGCATATTTTACGTGGCTTGGGGCTTTCGTAAATAGAACCGCTTCATACCTACGAATCTTATGACCACAACAACGATCCAATAATTGCATGTTTAAGCATCCCTTTCGGGCCCTCCATTGAAAATGCGAAGACCAACTAAAGAGAGAGAAACTGTCACCCGCCAGCCACAGATACGGTACAAGCCGTATGTCAGTAGTGGAACCAGTCTCGCGTAAGCGTACGCGTAAAGTCGGTCCGGGCCGCTTCATCAACTCAATGCCGCTGGAATACACAAGTGCACGCTAGAGGGTAGCAAATAACAGGAACGGTGCCCCCGTGCAGAGCACGGGTTCTAACAGCGTACATCTATATCTTACGATAGATCGGCTCTGATACCACTGAAGGGGATCGTGGGCAGAAAACAATAATTTTCCTAGCAACGATATCCTTAAACTAGCCAAGATCTATTCTATGCAGATATAGTAATACGAACGGAGATCGGAATACATACCCTTGTAGACCGAAAGCGGGGATTACGTTCCCGCACAAACGTTGTCGATGAAGACCGACGAAGCCGACCTCAAGGTCGTGTAGAGGAAGCAGGCCTCCGAGTACCGCTAGCGCAGCACCTCGCAGGGAGTCGCACACGTACGGTGGAGACGACGCCTCCGAAGCTCCAGTCGAGGACGAGCAGCGGAAGACTTGGACCGGAACACCAGCAGCGCGGCAGCGGGCTATGGTGGAGGAGATCCCCGACTCCTCTTGCTCGGCGCGGCTCCAACTTGGGAACCACGAGATCGAGAGAGAAATCAGGAATTAATTGGTGAATTAAAAGGCTGGGGTTGCCCTTTCTTATATAGGCTCCCAAGGGGAGCCAACCTTGCCAGCCAGGCAATGTGGGACTATCCCCACATAGCCTGGTTCGGCTATGGAGTGCGCCGGCCCCCTGGTGGGCCCCTTGTGGCCCACCTAGGCCGGCCCTCCTGGCCCCCACCGAATTCCCCTAGGGAATTTTCCCCTCTTGGGCCTTCTTTCGTCCGGAAGGCCCATTTAGGGAAATCTGCCTTAATAAATTCGAAAATAAATATATAAAATCATATTTGCATATTAATAACACGAATTAATATCAAACATAATATATATAATATTTCCTAGCTCCGAAAACTCTTTCGGCGCTGCCCGATCTCCATCGGACCTCTCCCGGGACGCTCCCGGTGATCTCCTTCCTTTCCCGTTGTCTTGTCGAAACCCCTTAAGTGTGTTACCCTAGCGGTTCGATATAATATCAGGTATGATCAAGACTCCTCAATGATCAACGACTAATCCGTAGGCCTGGACCCCATGAATTAATCCCTGAGATATAACGAATGACTTTCATCTATCAAAGCTGAACGTGAAGTCTTAGACCTTTTGCCATAGCGATACTTAGCACGTCCGAGTGTCGTTCCATAGATATCTCCATACCTAATCCCGACCTCGTTACCGACGATGCTATCTTCTACTCGTTCATGATCTCATGTCTCCGTGACCTAGTCACATGCTTGCAAGCTCATTAGACAAGATCTCACCGAGTGGGCCCGAGAGTATCTATCCTGCTACGCGGACTGGCAAATCCCGCTCTTGACCCCTCGTCTCAATACTCCTTTCCAATACCCAAAAGTATCACCGTTATTGTCATACTAAATAAGATACGACGTTTGGTGCAATCAAAGTATCTTCGGGGAATATCAATAAGAGTTGATCTCACGGTCAAAGGTGTAATGACTATGTTCTCCAAATTTGGGTATGTCCATCACATCGCTCTCTAGCGATATGACTCTCATTGCCGACCGGCGCCATGCCCCATGACCGGGAAACCTCGATCATCAATCGCGCAATGAAACTAGTCTTAGTAGAGGCTACTAGGGACCTGGTTGTTTACGTATCACACCCGCATTAATGTTTCCGCTTAATACGGTTCTAGCATGACACAAAAACCTATTATGAACAAACGAGATATGATAAAGAATACACTTTATTAATTGCCTCTAGGGCATATCTCCTTCAGGTAACGGGTACTCATTGCCATCCGTAATTATAGAGATTAGATACGACGGGCTTGTGGATTGCATCCTGATATTCTATAAGCGGTAAGTCGTCCGAGAGCACATGAGGACACACACGGTGGCCCGCCCAGGGTGAATACATCTTCTTTAAATAGAGGCAAGATTCCAATGCATCTCTCATGTACCTAAAATAAATCAAGTACACAATGGTACCCAAACTAATTGGGTCCAAAGTAGTTAGACCAACTACAATACATAGGACAAACTCCACATAAATATGTGCATATTGATATGAAATAGAATTTCATGCACATCTTAGCCATTTAGGATTTGATGGAGTTTATCCTATATATTGGATCTACGAAAGTAAGCATGCCATAAGATATACATATAGTAAATATGCATGCACAAAACTTTCAAGAACCAAACGAGATACAATTTGGACAAAGCACCAAATAAAACAAGAAGCTACACAAAAGTGTGGCAAGAGAATGATATGTCCACATTATATCAAAGACTCAAATCAACACATGATTGGAGAAACCAATTTGAAAAGATATCAAATGGAAACAAGGTCAAGGATAAACCAATGAGCATAAGAAATAAATCAAACAAGCATGCTCGAAGGTTTATCTCATCCAAAAAGGTAGACTAGGAACCATGGGATGAGATAGCCAACTCCACAAAGAAGAGTAAGGGTTCAACAAATAAACCTATCCCTCTACACTTTTCATGATGACACAAAGTACCAAGACGAAAAATGTTTGTCTTTCAAAGTGACATGTCATCGGGAACAAAAACCAATTGAAGACAACTAATGTTGAATAACATATAGGATTGCTCCCCCAAGATTTGTGCATTACTTATGATCTTGTATTTGAATACAAAATGCACAAAAATGGGATCATCACTTTCCATATATACTGTGAACCAATTAGTCATGTTCAAGAAGAGCCATAAGATACAAAACCAATTTAAAAACCAATTTAAAGAATAGTGTTCTAAAGAGTATAGAGTAGCTTCCCCATGATTAGTGCATTTTAAGATCTTTTATGTAAATACAAAATGCACACAAGTGGGATCATTACCCTCCATATATCTTTTTGAACACAAAGTTCAAGAAAAACAATAAGACCCGATAACAATTAAAAGGATGATGTTCTACTCAATGTAGGATAGCTCCCCCAAGAATAGTGCATTACTTAGAATTAAGTCTTCGAATGTAATTGCACAACAATGGGATCCTTGCTTGTCCTAACTCAAGAAAGCACAACACAAATTATGAGTAGAGCAACAAAAAGATCTAAATGAAGCAAAGAAGACAAATGGGTGGTTAAACCAACACAAATTTGGCGATAGAATAATACAATTTAGGAACAAAAGCCAATGTAAATATGATCAATAATTTTACCACCAATATAATTATTACTTGTCAAAGACAATGATTGTATGGAGATATTTCTAGGTGGTACATGACATATATAATTAAGATCATATTCACAAATCATAAGCACGTGGCAAAATAAAAGAATTGAAAAACATGCTTATCTAGATATTCTTGATGACTTCACATATTCAATGATCATTCTAGGCATCAAGAAACTTTCTCACAAACAAGATACCAAAAGATGGTCGAACACAATGCATTTAAGCAAATATGGAACTTGTTTGAGTACCATGCCACCTAGGAACAAGATAATCACAAATATCAACTCTAGGTGACACTACTTCACATGTTCACATTTTCTAAGCTTGTAATATGCACATAGCTTATTACTCCCCCATAATGTGATAATCCATTATTTTTACCGAGAGGCAAAAGAAATCCAACAAGAGATAATTAATGAACATTAGAATTTGAATTTCTCATGAGTAAGACATACCACAAAGAAAGTAGATAATATTTAAATATCACTACTAAGTGGTATTCCTCATGAATACACATTTTAGGGTGGTGAGTTACCAAAAAGCACATCACTCCCCCAAAATGGGATAGTCCATTAAAATCCCTAAAAGAGCCAATTAAGATGAAAGCAAATAGGCAAGAGGCTCAAAACATACATGGTGTGCAAACAAACATACACAAGCTTGATTACTCAACATAAGTAAGTAGAGTGCACAACACATATAAAACACTAGTAAGGTACAAAACCAAACACATGCAAGGGTGCAAGTAACTTTCAATGTATACATATGAATTAAATACAAGTTACCGCAAGGAGGAGCATTAGGTATATGCTAAGACAATATAATCCAATTAACTTGACTTGAGAGAATATGAATGATGAAGATCCCTTAATTCTTCATGATGTAGTTAAGTCTCCAATGTCCTCCGCTTTCACCTATTGATCAAGTTTTAGCTTGTTGGTCCCCAACCAAGTTGGGTCCTAAGAGGTTAGTCACAATAGGCTTGGCAACCCAAATGGTTCTTTTCTTGACACCACTTTGAGTACCAATAACTTTGGCAAACACATTGCCAACCTTATCCTTCCGAAGAGAATGAACATTATCAATAGTTGAAGGGTTGGATAAGGTACCATGAGTGCATGAAGAAGCAAAGTGATCCTTCCCACGACATTTGTAGCAAAGTCGGCTTTTACCTTTCTTTTTGGGAAGGGAAGGTTCTTCAACTCGGGAAGCTTGAGTTGGGACTTGAGGTCGCTTCCCTTGTTGCTTCTCACTAAGAGGTTTCTTCTTCAATGGGCAAGATCTAACATGGTGCCCTTCAACCTTGCACTTGAAGCACACAATTTTGGCCGAATCAATAGCTTGTTCTTGGCCCTTCTTCTTGACGAAATTGTGCTTCTTCTTGACATTGGACTTGTTCTTGTTATTGGAGTTGAATCCAAGTCCACTCTTGTCATGAGGAAGTTGTTGTACTCTGAACATGTTGTCGAGGGTGGACTTCCCTTCATGACACTTCTTCAAGTCTTTCTTAAAAGAAGTGACTTGTGCCTTGAGCTCTTTAAGTTCCTCTACATGGTTAGTTTCAAAAAAAATACTAGAGGAAATAGATGCTACATTGTTAGAGCAACAAGGCAAGGAATGTAATTCATCACAAGATTTAGCAATGGTATGTGATGTAGAATTACTAGTACTAGCACATTGCAATAAAGCATTAGTAGTAGAAGTTGTGCTAGTGTCCATGAGAGGCTCACAAGATGTTACCTTAGTAGTGACCGCCTCATGAGCTAACTTTAGCCTAGCATGGGATGCTAGAAGATCCTCATTAGAGCTAAAAAGCTTTTCATGAGTTTCTTCCAAATTCCCATACTTACTAGTTAGCAAATCAAGTTGAGCCCTTAGCTCAACATTCTCCTTTAAAATGGATGCTTCACACAAAGTGGAGTTAGTAGCACAAGCATCATTAACATTAAAAATGGAAGGAGACAACATGACAAGCTCAGTATTTAACTTAGCATTTTCTTTACTAAGCACATTACATTTAGCAATAGCATGGTCATGTTCTTTAGTGAGTTTAGCAATTACTTCATTGTTTAACTCCTCACTAGATTCCAATCTCTCCTCGAGAGCAACCCGAGTTTCTTGCTCTTCCTCAAGAGCATTCTCAAGATTATGGACCTCACCCGCGGAATCACGAGCAAGACCCCACCCTTCATGACAACGGGTCTCCATAGGCTCAAAGGTCTCCTTGATCTCAAAAGGGTAGTCATGATTTCTAAGAAGTTATCATGAGCATTTTTATTATTTAAGAGAGCATGAGAGACAATGTCAACCTTCTCCTTAATTAGATCATCATCATCATCATTATCATCATCATGAGATATATTGGAGTGCACGGTAGGTGATACCTTATACTCCTTAGCCATTAGGCAAATGTGAGTAGTGGATGAAGACGATGAAGAGACACTTGAAGCACCTTTGAGGTCCAAGTCGTGTTCCAACAATTGTTGGGATTCCTCTACATTGTTAGCCAAACAAGTACTAGAGGAAATAGAAACATTTTGATCATGGCAACAAGACAAGGAAAGCATATCATCATGAGATTTAGTTAAGCAACTAATACATGATATGCAAGGACTATCAACACTAGCATTTAAGACATTTGAAGTGCTAGAGGTGTTTAAGTCCAAAGATAGAGCATTGCAATAAGATGGGTGAGAAGTATAGTCAATAGTGGATTCACCATCAAGATTGCAATTTCTATCACCACTCACCATATCATTACCTTGTGGCAAACCACATGTCGGTGAAGTGGAGGAAGTCGTGAGCTCATCACGACCGGATGTGGAAGGAGGACAATCATCCTTGGAAATGTTGGACACCTCATATATATCTTGAAGTTTTGTCCATAATTCATGAGCGCTCCGAAAAGGCATGATTGACGCAAGTACTACATCGCTCAAAGCACATATGAGACCATTAGATGCTAGAGTATCGAGATAAGAGTTTTTCTCATCCTCTAAAGATAATTCTTATGAATCCTTTGGAGGAGAAAAACCCATATCTACAATAATCTCTAAATTTGAACCCATATCTCTAAAAAGCTTAAGCATGCGAATTTTCCAAACATCATAATTTGTGCCATCGAATCTATAAGTGGGATTGTGCACTAGATCTCTAAACGACATCTTTATCTGTAGGCGGTTAGTCCTAATAATGAGATAACCTGGCTCTGATACCAATTGAACGGATAGACGTCGCCTAGAGGGGGGGGGGGTGAATAGGCGATTTAAAACTTTTTCCGAGGAGCCGGAATATCCGGTCCAAGAATGACCCGGAAATTCCGAGTAGCCGGAATATCCGGTCCACGAGTAACCCGGAAATTCCGGTATGCTTGATAAAGGCGGAATAAAACTAGAGGTTTACTTTAACAAGCATACAACCTAGATATATAAACTAGGCTCACCTATGTGCACCAACAACTTAAGCTAAGCAATACAAGTAACAAGATGATAGCAAGATATATGACTTCAAGCACGAAGGCTATCACAATGTAAAGTGCATAAGTAAAGAGCTCGGGTATAGAAATGACCGAGGCACGTGGAGACGAGGATGTATTCCCGAGTTCCACCCAAAGGTGTACGTCTCGTTTGGAGAGGTGTGCGCAACCACAACAGGTTAGCCGCAACGCCACAAAGGCTCACCTTCTTCTCCTGATGAACTCAACCACAAAAGGTTGCGAGTTCACCTTCCACTATTGATCTCCTTTGGGGCGGAGATCGAATCCCGTACAACTCTTGAGGCACACACCCACAACTTAATTGGGGGCTCCCAAGTCTTGAGGCACACACCCACAACTTAATTGGGGGCTCTCAAGTGACCACAAAAGGTCTTGACCACAAAAGGTCTTGGCCACAAAAGGCCGGCCACAAAAGGCGTCCAGGGTCCAAAGACCCAAGAGTAACAAGCTCACAAGTATCACCACCACGAATCCTCGTGGAGGGCTCAAACCGATGCAAATGCAATGGCAAGAGCACACGAAGTGCTCAAGTCCTTCACTCTCAAATTCCAACACAACAACAAATGTTTATGGGGGAATAAGAGAGGAAGAACAAAGGAAACCACAAAGGAGTCAAATCCTTCACTCCCAAATCCCACCAAAAGCAACTAATGCTTATGGGGGGAGAAGAGAGGAAGAACAAAGAAGAAGAACCACAAAGGAACTCCAAAAACTAGATCCACTAAGTTCCCCTCACTTAGAGGAGACATGGATTGGTAGGATTGTAGATCTAGATCTCCTCTCAACTTTCCCTAAAGAATATGGAAGATTCAATGGAGGGATCGAGAGGGAAGTGAGCTTTCCAAGGTCAACAATGGAGTAGGAGAGAGGGGAAAGTCGTGCTGCCTTAGATTCACTGGGGAAGAAGAAGGGGAGGGGTATTTATACATCTCCAGGAAATATAGCCGTTGGCTGTTTCGACACTCGGAAATTCCGGTATAAGTGAGACTCGGAAATTCCGGTCATCCGGAAATTCTGGTCTAAGAGAGACTCGGAAATTCCGGTCACCCGGAAATTCCGAGTCCATGAAATTTCCGAGCTGAAATTCCGGCTGGAGTCAGAACCAAAACCAAACTTTTCCTTAGCCGTTTCTGGAAGGCTATTCTGGGTGCACTCGGAAATTCCGGTATATGGAAATTTCCGAGCACAATTTCCGGTTCGAGTCAGAACCAAAAATCCTTCTTTCCTTAGCCAAAACTGGAGGGCTTTCTGGGTGCACTCGGAAATTCCGGTAGACGGAAATTTCCGAGCACAATTTCCGACTGGTGTCAGAACCCTTTTTCTCCTTTCCTTAGCCGTTTTCTTGGATGAGTTGGGGAACCGGAAATTCCGGTAGATCGGAATATCCGACCCCAATAATCCAAATCAGCAAAAACACCGAAAAGAAAACTGCTATAACTTTTGCAAATGAACTCCAAATGAGGTGAGACCAATTTTGTTGGAAAGATAGCGACGATGACTACCCAACAAAAAGGTGTGGGACTTTCCTCAACGTGTGGGACTTTCCTCAAGGTAGAACCGGCAATATTTCCGCCACCGAAAACGCAACAAGTTGTCCAAAGTAAAACCGATTTCGATGAACTAGAGCTTGACATGGAGATGAACCAAGCTCTAATTCCTCACCAACATAAAAGCCAAATAAGAACCAAGAAACATGATATGCCAAGTATGAAAAGGTTTGAGCTCTCCACAACGATGCGATCAAGTTACTAACTTGAGAGCCCCTCTTGATAGTACGCCTATCTATCCTATAACCCTATTAAGATCATACCTTTGCCTTGAGCATTCCATTTGAGTTAGATGATGACTATCTTGATCTCTTCAAGTGGTTCATCTTTCTTGATTGCGCGTCCAGGCACATGCTTGATGAAGACTTCTCCAATTACCCCCCCATGCTCACAATGGGAGAGTCTCGCTTAGCTCCATCTTCATGTATCCATTCCAAGCACCAAGCATAGGATTTCTTCAAGAAGCTTCTCTTGGTCTTGGTCTTGCACATCTCACCTTGATGACGATCACCACATGACGTCATCCTCCATGAGCTATATGAAATCTTCATTTGATGCAAGCCCATGGGAAGATACCTAACCTCATATAAAGATACCACACACACATATATCATGGGTTAGTTCACAAAGCTATGCGGACAAGTGTTTACCATCCCAAGAGATACATGATCGCTCTTGGTACATCTTGTAGCTTTGTGTGTTGATCAACATCTTGATCAACCTTGTATCTTCCAACATTTCTTCAGTAATATGATGTCTTGAATCCTTCAAGACATACTTGCAATATGCTCCACTCAACACATAAGCTTCAAGAGTCCAACACATGAACTCCACAATTCCATGGACATGATCTATAATGATATCTCAAAAACAAACATTAGTCCATAGAGATTGTCATTCAATTACCAAAACCACACATGAGGGAAAATGCTCTTTCACCGGGTCTACGGGTTTGGCACCCCCATACCCGCCTCCACTAGACCCGGCGGGTCTGGAATTTCCCGCTAAGCAGACATATTTTCACACCATACCCTCCCCATTTAATGCGGGTGCCCGTCGGGTTAGCGGGTAACGGGTACTCATTGCCATCCGTAATTATAGAGATTAGATACGACGGGCTTGTGGATTGCATCCTGATATTCTATAAGCGGTAAGTCGTCCGAGAGCACATGAGGACACACACGGTGGCCCGCCCAGGACGCACTGCAGCGTGCAAGTTTATGGCGACGATAGCTTGGAAGGGGATTCTCTGCTTGTGTGATCATCGGCCTGCACCAGTGTCCAGTTGCAGGTACGCCACCCTCAAACATTTCTCCTCAGCTACTCGTCATGCTGAAGCCTACTCCTCTCATCAAAATTTCTGCAACTGCTTTGTGTACTGCTCTGGGTTCTTCAGTCTGGCACGCCATCCTGCACTACCGCCGAAGCCTGAAGGTCAAGCCCCGATTCCTTGCTTATGATCTTTTTATCCCCTGAGCTGCAATCGCTTTTGTTTGCTTCGGGCAGTGCTCTTGGAAAACAACTCACCCGATTTGGAATTATTATTCACGCTCTACACTATATGCTAATAAATTCTGTTGCACTTCCTATTTAGCATCCGATGGTAGACAAAAAACCAATTGAGCAACTACACAATTTAAAAGGAAGTACACTTACAACACTGCAGAATTACATGTATATCTGTACTAAAAAAAAGAGTATTGTATAAGTACATGTATATTTTTTAAACAAGGACGTACTTATATATATCTGTAAATTTCCACAGTAGCGAATGACAAGAAAAAAAAACCAAAACAACTTTTGCTCTCCAAAAAATAACGGATCCGACTAATATGTTGGTTTTATGCATGAAGACAAACCCATTAGGATCTAAATTGATTTTTTTTTATTTACCGCAGCAACGTACGGGTATTTTACCAGATACATTTAGTTCACTTATAAGATATACATTTCAAGATGACTCATTGTATGTGGGTCATTTTGTCCGTCCGTAGCAACGCACGGTTATTTTGCTAGTAAATCCATTATTCGTCCAAGGGAGGTCCAAGTACGTTGTCTCATAGGCATGAATGAGCCCTCAGTTAATTCAGTACACGCTCTAGTCTCTACTTTGGTCGGTTTCTAAATATAAATATAAGTCATGCGAACAAGTTCATAGAAACAATAATGTCTATGCCATTTGAAATAATTGCCCAGAGTTCAAAGTACTGTTCATTCATACTAATAAAAATAAAAAGGAAATATAAGTAAATAAAAAATATAGCTAAAGAAGTCCTAACTGGGCCGGCACACTAAGCGGTGCGTCAGCAGCGCAGGTGGTGGTAGACAGGCTACGGGTTGTGTTAGGCTGTCTATGTGGGCTAGCAAGGGCCCAAGGCCTGTGGCCTCATGGCAGGGCTTTGTGGCCTACGTGCATGGCTGAGCTTTGCTACAAGCACAGGTTAAGTAATTCTCAAAAAACAAAGCACAGGTTAAGTACCTATAAAAGAACACGTTAAGTACCCTAAAAAAATTGAAATATACAGGCACACATTAGAGATTATTTTATTTATTTTATAACGTACAAGTCGTTCCATGCGCGTATGATCAAAAATACAGTGCAAGTCCCGATTTAAAAAGGTGTGCTTGATTTAAAAAAGGTATTTGGTTGGAAAAAAAACAAGCACACATTAAGACACAGTTTGAACCGTTGCATGCAAGTGGAGTTCTGGTGGGCAGTGCAAGTTCTAGCTGGAGCGGTGCACCAAATTATTATAGTAAAATAGTCCCGCGATTCGACTAAAGTCGTCAATTCCTTTTGGAGCCAGCAATTAGAATGAGTGAAGGATCATCTCTCTGCAGGATGTCGAGCAATGCAGATTGCAGAACGATGCTGGATTGATATGACATGAGGACTGAGGTGAAGCATGGTCCTAACGATAACAACCAAAGTTCAGCTACTAGCTTGAACAAAAGTCTTGCGGCATGAATGCCGGTTGGCATCATATTCATAGGCCAACGGGGACAGAAAGACATCGGTTTCCTCTTTGGAGTTTCTTGCAAGAAAACAATGTACTATCGTTCTACTGATTCGTGAGACGTGCGAGTAGGACGCCCCACTGTTCATCAAGATGGTTGAGAAGGGCCACGCACTCCTACCTAGTATTGTCGATTGTCAAATATGATTTGTTAAGGAAGGTCATTTGTTCTTGTTAATTAATTGACCGAAAGCTGCATGCATGGGAATTTAGCAAGGCAGCATTCAACGTGAATACGTCTACATTGCTCTCCTAGAACAGTACTTGTACTATGTGGAAGTAGCCAAGTAGGTAGTAACATATAAAGACATCAAATCGCAGGTAAGGATGGCAAGGTGCCTGTGACTGGAAGCCCTGCTCCCCCTCCCGACTCAAGAAACCCTAACCATAGACCGCGTCGCCGCCGGCCGGCCGGCCGGCCCCTGCCGCCTCGCCCCCTCCCTCCCCGCGTTCCTCTCCCCTCTCGCTCCCCCCCCCCCCCCCCCCCCCCCCCGCGTGGGCGATCGGGGCGTCCCCATCCTCCGGCCAGGCCACCTCTTCTCTCATCCCCTTCCCTTACCACCGCCGGCGGCGGGAGCCGCTGGGCAAAGCCCACGCGGTGTCGGTGGCGGCGGAGCTGCGTTCCCTCACGCTAGGAGGGGCTGACGCGGCAGTTCCCGGCCTGGCGGCGGCGGCCTCGGTAGATGCGCGAAGACGGCGGCGGTCTCTGTAGGTGCGCGAAGATGGCGGCGGCAGTCTCTGTATGCGAACGACATACGGCGCGCCTCAGGCCTTGGAGGTGACAGGGATGGAAGTTGCGGTGTTTCTGGCCGTGGAGGTGCTGGCCTGCACCGGATCTGGGCCCGAGGGCCTAGATCTGGGCCTGGTGGGCACAGGCGGGGCCCCTAGGTTACCGGTAGGTTGTCGTCGATCCGAAGGTGCCGGATTTGATGACTTCATACTTGTCCACCGCCATGTCGAGCCTAGGTTGGCTTGTTTCCAGCGAGATCCCCAGACCGGCTGTGGTCCGGCTGGCCCGGGTGAACACGTGGGCGACGACGCTGCTTCTTGGTGGCGGGGATCATTTGGGTCTTCTGGTAGAAGGAGTAGAGACTAGTGCTGGGGTTCGCACAACGGCAACACCCTTGTTGCAGTGCGACGGCGGGGCTTCACGAGCCCATTCGGGCCCGACTAGGCCAGGTGGCCTGGTTTGACCTGCTGATGCATCCGGTCGGCTATCGCTGGAAGGCGATGGAGACTGTTCCCTCTCGCGTGCTCCTGCTTTGCAAACCCTTGTCGAAGTCTCTTCCTTTCCTCTCTACCGGTCTCGTAGTGTGTGTCGCGGTGAGACTTGGGTGGCTGCATGACTATGGTGGCGTTTGCTGGCGGGCGGCGAGCTTGGTGGAGCAATACAAAGCGTTTGGAGTTATGGTGGAGGGGACGGGAGAAATCCTTGTCGTTTGACACCGGCATGGTGACACCTGTGGGTATCATCGACCTTCTTGAAGGGTGTCGGGTGTATCTCCTCCACACCTCTCATACCGTACCGGGGGAAACCCTAGGACCTGTCCGAGCAGCAGCGTCGTCGTCGTCGCTTTCCTTCTTGGAGGTGTTGCTTGGTACGTGACGCTTCGGAGAGCTGGGAGCGTGGTAGGATTTCTCTGGAGGGCGCAGCGGTCACAGGTCACCCTTCGTCGAGCCACTGTTGTTGACTTTGTTTTCTCTTCTTTTTCTTTATCTTTTTCTCTCTCGTTTCCTTTTGAGCGTTGTGCTGTCTGCCCCAACATCGGTCTCATACGGTGGTTGCTTTATTTATAAAGTGGGGCGAAAGCCTATTTCGAGGTAAGGATGGCAATGGGCAGGGTATGAGGCGGGTAGAGCAATGCCATACCCATACCCATGTAGTGAATGGGTACAAAACTCTACCCATACCCGTTCCCATGGGTATGAAACTTTACCCGTACCCCAACGATAGATCAAATAATGCACATGCTACATGTAATTTATATTGATCAATAACACATTGATAAAAGAAAAAATATGTATCTCAACTCATTATGTTATATTTAAGTACATGATAATTATATCATCTCAAATTGATAATTGATGAAAATTTTACCATAGTTTCATAAACATTTTTCATGGGTAAGATATATAAATGGGTATGGTATGGCTATACCCATGGGTACGAGATTATACCCGTGCCCTACCCGTGAATTAATGGGTAGGGTACGGTTACTACCTGTGGGTATAAAATTGTACCCATACCCTATCCATACGGGTACGGTACCCGCGAATACCCGTACCCATGGGTAAAATTGCCATCCTTAATCGCAGGTAAGCTTTACCCTAAATGATTCCTACGCCCCACAACAACTATAGATGTAAGTAACAATGCCATCTACAAAAAAACTTACTGAAAGCAAATTATTTCGTGATTAGTGAGTGTAATTAAACTATTTCTCATACCAAACCCTTAGGAACAATTAGGGTTGAAATCGGGGAGACAATCCAAACGGTAATGAAAATGACACAAAAACTTTTTGGAAAAGAAAACATGTAAACTTTCAGAAATACAACTCAACCAAGTCCGATTACTACTTCGAGTCGGTGATTTTCACTGTTGTTCCATTATAGGGTGTGTCTTCTGACTAATGTTGCATGTTTTAGTGTCTATGTGAAACTTTTTTTTTGTAAATTTCCATTATAGTGTGTGTCTTATGACATATAGACCAAGATATTTTAAATCAAAACGATAAATCATTTTCCCGTCCTTTTATGTTATTTTTTTAATATGAGCTATGTTGCCTCTAATTATTGTCGATCTAATAATCATGTATTTCTTAAATAATATGAACTTGCACACGCCCAAGACGGTCGATGTTGTAGTATCAAGTGGAGAAACATCCGTAGTCATGACAGATGGAGTAAGCACGCCAGACTTCTTTAATTAACCGGGATGTCGTCGTCACGTCGTGATTTGTTGGTCCTCGATAGATCAAGTATTCCCCCATAGATCATAGATTTTTGATCCATAGGAAAGAGGGCTGATGTTGGGATCATGCATCGTCCGTTCTATGGTGACTTGTCGGTGAGACATTAATCGAGATACGTTGAGCGACTTGCAGATTGTGTTTGGGAAGAACTTTGCTTGCTTATATGCCACCCTCAGATGTAGGCATGTAAAAACAACATCAAGGGTGGCTTGATAGGGCGCTTCAAATGTGGCCCAATATTAAGTTACATTTTTATCACACTTGAAAAATATTAAAGTTTTATTTGTTCATAAAAATCGGTTCCAAGGTGTAACAACAATATCAAGCCAAACGTGACTATTTGTTTAAAGCGGTGAACACGTTTTTGAATGGCATGGAATTATTTTTTCCATACCATGAACATCTTTTTGAATCTATGAATATATTTTTATCATCGTGATTTTTAAAACATCATCAGCATATTTTCAAATCACGTTAACATTTTTGAACATGTAAACAATTTTTTCGAACATCGTCAATTGATTTTGAACCGCACACAAATTTACTAAAACGTAAGAACATTATTTTCACAATGATTTTTTGTAAATACTTGAAATAGTGAAGCTTCCTTCACTGAACAGATCTTCAACAAGAAGTGACTAGTTGTCATTCCAAACTCCTAACCTTTTGTTTATCTCTTGCTTGCTTCGATTCGAAATTCATCAAATGAAGGATTCAGAGCTTTTGTGTCCCCTACAGTTAAGTACATGACTTTTCAAATATTTTCACAGTGAACAATTATTAACAACATGACTATGACTATTTTTTAAAGCGGTCAACAAGTTCTTGAATCACATGAAAGTAATTTTTCCATCCCATGA
The DNA here is from genome assembly GCA_026929855.1 of Poa annua. NCBI lineage: Eukaryota > Viridiplantae > Streptophyta > Magnoliopsida > Poales > Poaceae > Poa > Poa annua. The sequence continues at coordinate 91,389,909 of CM049430.1, forward strand.
ACTACCTAGGCGTAACGTGTGTCCCCGAGTCGTATGGATCTCAGATCAAGTAGTAACGTGGATCCACTAGACTAGCTCGTGCTGTTAGTGCAGAGAACGTGCTAAAAAGGTCAACCACATTTTTAGATATGTCTGCTGCTAGGCTGCTAACCAGAGGACGCGCGACCCGGTGCATGGATACAAAAAATTAATTAAGCATACACCCGCACAAGTAATACTATATATTTTTAAGCTATATAAACAAATAAAATTATGTTATGATTACCCCTAAGTTTCGATAGATTAGGCTATATTTTACATTTTGCACAGGGCTCTCTCAGTTGTCAGCTTGAGATTGAAAGAAGGCAAACTCCAAAATTCACACACCCATGCATATAATCACACCGAGCAACAATAAATATGTACTGTACATAAAATGATGTACTCCAGTACATGTCAAATCGAGATTACCACTGTTTACACTTCAAAGACACAACCATGCATGCATATAATCAGTTAAGAGTGATAGACTATATAACAAACATGAAACATAGCTTCCACATATCATTTGCTCTCGTACAGACAAAGCAGTCTGGAAACTGTGACACGAGCACTCACTCACCGATCGTTTTGCAAAGTTACTAAAACACAGCTAAAAGTACCTTCAGACATAATTTAAGTAGTCTGGATTTTTCGCTCGCACATCAGCACATGGATGCACGTATGAGTTCAGACGAGGTCCTCCCTCATGAGGCCGGCGAAGGCGTCGGCGTGCTCCTTGGTGACGCAGCTGGCGAGCAGGCGCGTGCCGGCGAGCGGCGCTGGAGCCTTCATGACGATGACCGACGCGATGAGGTCGCAGTTCACCAGCGGGCCGGCGGCCATGGGCGTGCCGTAGCCGTAGTCGACGTCGGAGAACCCGAGCTTGCTCCAGTCGGACACGTACACCGACTCGTAATCAAAGGTCATCTGGAACGGGTCGCGCCCGCCGGTGCGGTCCTCGGCCCAGCTCATGCACTCCTCGGCCATGCGCCGCTTCGCCTCCCGGACCATGCCGACGAGCTCGACCACCGACGAGCCGGCGACTCTCCCCGCCGGCGCGGTTACCTTGACCGGGAAGATGGCGTTGCCCCAGTAGCCCGGCTCCAGCTTGAGCACGTGGCGGGCGCTGGCGAAGAAGCAGAGCTTGACGTCGGCGCCGGGGACCATGGCGACGGGGCCGATGGCCCGCGTCCTGCACTGCCAGAGCTTGGCGACGACGATGTCGAAGCCGGAGCAATGCTTGCCGCCGGTGAACTCGGTGTACTGCGACTTGAGCTTGTCGAGGTAGGCGAGCGGGAAGTCGAAGGCGATGTACTCGAGGGCCAGCGTGGGCAGCTCCGGGAGCGGGCCGGGCTTGATGCTTGGGTCCGGGAAGCGGTCGCGCCCCCAGATGGGCTTCACGCGGGGCTCCGGGAGGCCGCGGGCCAGGTCGCCGACGGCGTTCAGGAACTGTGCCGCGCCCGTGCCGTCGGCCACCGCGTGGTTGGTTCGCAGACCGATCACGAAGCCGCCGCAGGTGAACGTTGTGACCTGGTCGATTCAATCAAAAGATTACAACCGTTAAACCACGTTAGGTTCTCTGCTAATCTTCTTGTTTTCACTTTTGATTTCTGTAACATGGCATGCGTTTAGATCTTTGAGTGTGTATATCAGCATGCAACATCGTTGACATTTTGCCTAGGCACGTGCCAGTACGTCAAGCACGTGAAAGAGTTGACGACGTAATTACTTGTGGGGATAGATCATGCATATGTTACCGAGAACTTACGTGAAAGTAAAACAAAATGCTGTTAAAAAAAGCACCTGAATCATGGCAAGGCTGTTGTGCGGCTCGACGGCCCAGAGGTCCGGCGTCGGGTACGGCACGAGCTGCTCCTTGCTGAGCAGCAGTGGGCGCTCCAGGAAGTTGACGTCGGCGAGGGTGCAGTTCGCGGTGGCCTCCACGAAGTAGACGCCGTCGGCGGAGCACAGCACGTTGGGGCGCCCCGGTTCGTCGCCGTCCACGATCCGCCCCGCGAACGGGTAGTAGTGCACCAGCGCGTCCGCGAGCGCGCCGCGCACCACCGCCGCTGGGGGCTTTGTCTTCGTCTTCTTCTCCTCCAGACTGTTCTCCTCACCTTCCGCGGCGGCGGCGGCGTCGCCTGACTCGGGCAGCGGCGCTTGCACGGGCACGGCGTTGCGGTACACGTGCGTGGACTCGACGAGGCCGCGGTGCGTCGGGTAGCGGTCGACCCAGGCGAGCGGGAGCGTCTCCGACGGCGTCTCGGCGGATGGACGGACGGGCCCCTCGGAAACCTTGGTCACGGCGAAGATGCCCATGTCCGATGACTCTGTTGTTAATGAATGAATCACGTGGTTGCGTACTATACTTCCCGCTGTTTGCCTGGAGTGAGTGACACCGGCCGGGCGCTCTATTTATAGGAGGAGAGGGGTGGCTTGTTTGAGAACTTCCTACCAGTGTTTTGCCTCCTCGATTTCAACAACTTTCATTTCGACGAAAAGGTTGGGAGAGGTTGCAGTGATCGCCAACTATATGTTTGCTATTTCCTCTGTGAAAGAAAGCGAATACACAACGGTAACTCAGTTCCCGGCTAATTAGTTGGGCCGCATATAGCTTAACTCTAGCAAAACTCATAAAATCATTTTACAGATCACCCTATATTAGTATTACACACTACACTTAGGTGCTCTTCTAAGTCTAGCCCTCAAACTCCCGGTTCTATACAATTCCTTCCTCGCGGAACCCACTCCACATAATATAATGGACGCCGCTGCTAGCTAGAGAGCAAAACAACCATGATTGGATCTATGTTAACGCTAAACCTGAAGTAGAAAGTCAATCTAAACACGTTCACGCTGTAGGTATCCAAGAAAAAGCGATGGTACTTAAAATTGGCCTACCACAGCTAATTAGTTGCTTAAAAATACATGTTACTTGTCAAATATAATGTGAAGTTTGTCTAGCTACAACAATTTTTGCTTGACTGGCGATATTTCAATTTTCCCTACCACAATTAATAAGTTACCTAAAAACACATGTTACTTGTCAAATACAATGTGAAGACGATAAACTATGTGCTAATATAAGTATAGTAGGCACAATAAGAACTTCCTTTTTTGAAGCACGTGATGGTTATTCTGTAGTCATATTCAAGCTTATATATGCACCGTGTTGCCTTGCCTCTCTGCTTTGAGGAAGTTGCAAGGTCGTGGACGCGTTTGCTTGATCTTGGCTATTATGAGTGGCGACGAGGGAAGGTATATAGTGGAGCGGAGTAATTAAGGAGCATCAAGCGATCTATTGAAAACAACACTTCACACTTCAGTGATCATCATTCTGTTCTACTCCAGATGTCATGCATATAGCGGCAACCAGGCTCAACCTACTCAGGTCACACCAAACATTTGCATTTAAAGCGTGCTTACCAAATCCACCCAACTCGAGTCGATCAGTACTTTGCAAACAGATCGAGCGATCTCACATGTCAGGTGCAGAGATTATCACAGTGCACATGTGAGGTCTATGCCGTCCGTAACTCCGTACACGTTTTAATTTATCTGATTTGAGAATTTTTACCATATCTTTTACTACCCACCGGAGGTGAGTAGTATGAAACAAAATCTAACCGTTGATTTAAAACAGGCAATGTAGACTTTTCTGGTAGAAAATCATTTATAGAAGAACAAATTCCATTAAATATTCCGTTAGTTTAACCAAATCCTGCCGGCGACGCAACCGGACAGTAAAACTCATATAAACATTAGCGCATCACTCTTCTAAAACAGTAGGGAACGTAAAATCGTATATTATGGTGTTTTATAAAGATTAGTTTTAGTTTCCAGGACGGAAAGATCTAACGACTTTCAATTCAAAACACCACGGGCAGTGAACTTGCGATTCTAGTTTCTAGTGGCTATGCACGCAGTCGTTACTAGGCTTCCCTTCTTTATGGGATTTGTTCCTTTGCCAAAATAGACGCTTTCCAATTTTCTCTTCATGCATTACTACTATTCTGGATTTAGGCACTAGTATGATTTATACTACTCACGTTTTGGGGACTAAAATGAAGTAATATAAACCGTTAGATTCTTCAAAATAAAAGGCCTATATTTCATTTGGAGTACTGTAAAAGACCTCTCTGATTTATATACCTTTTCAGTTTTCACCCAGTCAGTTTTTTCCCAATGCTCAAGTGGTTTCTACATGTTTTATTATCCTTCAAGAATGAAGAGAAGAGCATCAATCATCGACTTGTTCGAAGCGATCTGTAGTTACATCAGAAGACCTTCACTTAATCAATAAATGTGTAGCTTTCTTTCTATTACTATATGTAAGAGTAAAGTTCATATATCATTGTCCTCTTCACCACACCCCTTATGATCAAATCCTCACTGCGCCCTGATTAGCACCGACAAGCCTACATGAACCTGGCAATCTGCAGCAGTGAATAGTCTAAAGCTACCGGCTCACAATTGAATAAGTAAAATGTTTGATCCAAAGTTAGTTGGACACCTAACTTGTCTACATATTTTGTTCATCACAAGCACGTTGCTTGCCTTTTATGTACCCTCTTTTTCATCTCATGGTACATCGTCGGTTGGAGAGAAGTCAAACAACTTATGCATATACTTGGTCTGTTCCATAATGTAAGCTTTTTAAGTAAATTAGTTTAGTTTGCTAGACTCTAACAAATAGTTTACTAAAAAGGGTTATGGAACATAGTAGGTAGTAATGAATTGTATGTCCAGTAAAATCAGCCCACAACTAAGTTTTGGTGCCCCACACCAACACACAGAGATACAACCGCCAACCACAACTACTCCACTCAGTAAGTACTTCCTGTTTCGAATATGTTGCTTCGGTACATGGATGACTTATTCAGATAAGTTGTTTCTCTCGTCTTGTCATAATTATTGCATATCTCACTCCCACACGGATTTGGTGGATATGGTTAAATGTGATACCATAAAACAGTGCAATAGAAAATACTAAAAAAGAAAAATATACATCATAATTCATGCGTGTAGAGAACTATCATGTTATGTGCATGAACTATATGAAAGCAACATGTAAAACTATGTGACTTGTTAGAAAGACAAAGTGTCCAAGGACCCAGATTTTGTTTGCGCAAAAAGTGCAAACTTTCACTTCTTTGTAGGCCATATATGATTGTGTTTTACAGGAAACTTCGCACGAGTGATTATCAAGGTAATATGTACGTGTGTGATCGTATTTAATTTTTCTGAAACTTTAAATTCGATTTTTAAGATGCATGGAAATTCAAACTCATGTGTGCCCGCGTACACCATGATACACATATAAATTCAAACTCATGTGTGCCCGCGTACACCATGATACACATATTATAGTCTTCTTTATGTATGATACTAAATGTTTAAGATATCGTTCGATATTCTAAAAAATTGGCCGGCTGATCGCTTACTGGTGTCTGACGATATGATACATTAGCTGATTTATCGACCGATACACTGATAAATGGGCCGATTTACTCCTAATATTGGATTGACCGATAAGTCCCCGATAAGCGATATGTCCAACATTGATTGTAGTTATAGTTATAACTCGATGTTGTCCTCTCCTAACATTTTTCGGACGCGGTTTTTCCACACCCTGGTATTCCCGTGCCACTTATCTGGGACGTCCATTACCCATCGGACGATCGTTATGTTTTCTTGCAAAAACGACCATCTGTTTGTAGAAAAATACGGACGAAACTAGCTATATAAGAACCCTAAACAGCACCGGTTGACATAATTTTATAACAAGAATGACATAACAACAGCATGACTCATATGTCAAAACTGCTAACATAGCTCTCTCGAACCAGGCTTTCGCCCCGCTTTATAAATAAAGCCACACCGTTTGAGACCGCTGCTGGGCCAGACAACACAACGCCCAAAAGAGCTGCTGGGACGGAGACAACACAAATACGATCAAAAGAAAAGCGAAGTGAAAAAGAAAAAGAAAAAGAAGAAGAAAAATGCCGACAACGGCGGATCGACAAAGTTAGCAAGCTTCGCGCCCGCTGCGCCAACCAGAGGCCTCCCACAATGCTTCTAGTGGTCCGGTGCGCAGGTACCAAACAACACCTTCAGGAAGAGATGCGACGACCACGACGCTGCTGCCAAGGGTTTCCCCTGGTACACGACGGGGAGAGGGGGGAAACACCTGACGCCCTCCAGGAAGGACTGGTGGTACCCACAGGCGCCACCGCGTCGACGTCGGACAAGCCGACTAGGATTTCTCCCGACCCCATCACCCCAGGCGTACCGGAACACTCCACCACACCGACCGCCACCCAGCGCCACACGAACGCGAGGTCGCTCACAAAGTCTCACCACGACCAAGAGCAAAGAAGCCTACACACCAAAGAGGAAGAGTCGGGACTAGGAGCCGCAGCACCGCCGACGTGCGGGAGGGACCAACCTCCACCATCACAGACGGTAACCGACCGGACGCCACAACAGGACCACACCAGGCCCGCAAGCCCGGCCGGGCCTCACCACCTGGAGAGGCCCGTGAAGCTCCCGCCGTCGCGCCGCAGAAGACACCGTTGACGCCGCCACCCCCATCCAAGCTGCTCTCCGTCATCAATGTATAGAGGACCACACCACTGAAGATTTGGTCTAGCCCGCCTAAAACCCAGATAGGCCCATAGGGCCCAGATCTGGGCTGGGGGCGACGCGCCGGACCAACACTACAACGACCACGGCCATGCCGCCAACGGCAACGCCACCACGCCTGATGTGGGGCTGCCTTTCGGGTAGCCCACGATAAGGCTACCTGGGCCGCGCCAAGGACAGGAAGGCCCACAAAAGGCCCACGCGGGGCACCATGTAACCTAGTCCAAGTCGGTTAGGAAGCATAACCTGCCATATCTGTAGTTGCCATCGGCACCAACCACCCGAGACCTGGCTGCCTATAAAGCCAGGAGGGTTGCTCGTCCCAGGACACACGCAAATAGCTACGGCACAAACCCTAGCGAGATCGCAATCTCGCCATTGTAACCACAACTCGCATCAATAACCAGATAAGCAGGAGTAGGGTGTTATCCTCCGGGAGCCTGAACCTGGGTAAATCCTTGCTTGTCAGCCGTCGTGACCACCTGCACTCATCTCTCTCCCCATCAATCAACCCGGGGTGCACAACCCTGGGACTTGTCGAGTTAACACCTCGTCAATTGGCGCCGTCTGTGGGAAGTCAAACAAGTGCTAGGATCATGGTCGCTCCGGCCCCATCCGCAATGAAGATCGGTGTATCCGCCGTCAGGGAGTCGATCCGATTCGGCTCCTTCGAGTACGTCATCCACCCGCCAGCCCACCAGTCAGTGTACGCCGATCTGGACAAAGGTATACACATCACCTTCGGCTCCATATTCTGCTGCATCGATAGTCGTGGTATACTCAGGTCTACGCCTACCGCGCTACGCGCGACGGCGTCACCTAAATCGGCAACCATCGCGCCCGCCGAACCCGCGAAGATCGCATCTGCCGCACCTGCGAGGGCCGCGCCCGCTGCACCCGCGAAGAGGGCATCTACATCGACTACATCGACAATTCCGGCAACGGCCGCGCGAACCGAGTCTACTACACCAACCTCGGTCGTGCGGTCGACCAAGTCAAGATCCACCTCGACTGTCGCACCCGCACGGGCAACCAGGAGCCCGCGCCCGACAGCCATGTCGCGCGCGCCCTCATCTTCGTGGAAATCTCAAGTCTACCCCAAGCCAATCGCACTCGCCCCGGCGAGCGGGAGCACATGGACAATCGCGAGAAGACACGACAACGACTACGCCGCGCGCCACGTTGCAGCAATTTTCGACCCCGAGCAAGAAGCGGGCGACAGAAGCAGCATCGGCAGCACCAACTCTCCGACTCAAGTCTACCCCAAGCAAGTCTTCATGGCCGGCACAGCACCGCATGACGACGAAGAAGAACCCGCATATCCGCTAGAGGTGGACATGCCGGACCAGACTAAACTTGTCATCACGCGGGACATGGCGATCCAAGCCATGAAGCATGTGGACGAGGGCACGTTCCCCCCACCCAATGCACCTCGAGAAGACCACCTGGCGGTCCAGTACTTGCTACGCAAGGAAGGCGAACGAATCCGTGCCGAAAAAGCCGACCTGCTCAGGCGCAAAAGGGACGCGGATGCTTCGAGTGCCAGGCGAGCCGCCCTCTCCTTCACATCCTCTACAGAGGTTAACCAAGGAGCACGGCGCCATCCGACTGACAGCAGAAAGACAGTCAAGGTCTCATCGAGTCTGACCCCCGCATAGGAAAGCGCGCTCGTCGAGTTCCTACGTGAGAACTGGAAGATCTTTGCATGGCAACCCTCTGACATGCCAGGGATACCCAGGGAACTCGCCGAGCACTCTCTGAAAGTCCACAAGGACGCAAGACCAGTCAAACAATCCATGCGACGCTTCTCAGGACCCAAGCGAGACGCGATCACCATGGAAGTCGACAGACTACTACACGCCAAGTTCATCCGAGAGATCAAGGACTCGGACTGGGTCGCCAACCCAGTCCTAGTAGAGAAAAAGAAGACGAAGAAACTACGCATGTGCGTTGACTTCACCGCAGTCAACAAATGCTGCCCCAAGGACCACTTCCCGCTACCGCGGATAGACCAGATCATCGACTCGACAGCAGGTTGCAAGCGCCTGTCCTTCCTGGACGCCTACTCAGGGTACCAGCAGATCAGGCTGAAAGTCGAAGACGAAGAGAAGACGGCCTTCATCACACCCGACGACGTCTTTTGCTACCAAATGATGCCGTTCGGGTTAAAGAACGCAGGTGCCACGTACCAGCAGACAATGCAAGCATGCCTCAAGGGGCTAATCGGGCAGATCGTCCAAGTCTACGTCGACGACATTGTTGTCACGACCCGAAAGGAAGATACCCTAGTCGACGACCTCCGCAAGGTCTTCGCCGCACTCGACGTGTACCAGATCAAGCTCAACCCAGAGAAGTGCGTGTTCGGCGTGCCAGCCGGAGAACTACTAGGGTACCTCGTATCCGCAAGAGGAATCGAAGCAAACCCCGAGAAGGTGCAGAACATACTCACAATGCCAGCACCAACCAAGCTCCGGGAGGTGCAACGATTAGCCCGCCGAGTCGCAGCTCTCAGCCGGTTCATTAGTAAGTTGGGAGAGAAAGCCTTACCTTTCTACCAACTGATGAAGAAGACGGACAAGTTCGAGTGGACACAGGAGGCGCAGGACGCATTCCACCATCTCAAGACAACCCTGACAACTTCTCCAGTCCTCGTGGCACCACTGGAAAACGAGCCGCTGTACTTATACGTCTCAGCAACAAACAGGGTGGTAAGCACGGTGCTAGTAGTCGAACGCGAAGAAGAAGGGCACAGTCACCCGGTGCAGAGGCCCGTCTACTACCTTAGCGAAGTACTCACCTTGTCTAAGCAGAACTACCCTCATTACCAGAAGCTGGCATACGGAGTCTTCATGACCTCCAGAAAGGTCGTCCACTACTTCTCCGAGCACCCGATCACGGTGGTAAGCTCCTCTGGATTAGCAGACATTCTCACAAACCAACGCGCGACAGGACGAGTCGCCAAGTGGGTTGTCGAGCTAGGACCATGGGGGCTGAAGTATGCTCACCCGAAGTCCATCAAGGCCCAAGTCCTCCCGGAATTCACCACCGAGTGGATAGAAGCCCAGCTACCAAATATCTCCGACTTGTCCAACGCACGGACAATGTACTTTGATGGCTCCAAGAAATTCAAGTCAGACGGGGCAGGAGTCATGCTCATCTCCTCCAAAGGCGACAAGCTCAAGTATGTCCTGCAGATGGACTTTCCGACGCCGTCCAACAACGAAGCCGAATACGAGGCCCTGATCCATGGCATGCGGATGACCAAGAACTGCGGCGCCACGCACCTCATGATATACGGCGACTCCTACCTGGTGGTACAGCAAACCATGAAGTCCTGCGACGCCGTCGCCGACAACATGATCGCCTACAGAGACCTCTACAATCAATTGGAAGGCAACTTCGACGGCTGCGAGCTGCGCCACATTGGTCGTGAAAGCAACGAGGAAGCCGACGTCCTTGCTAACATGGGCTCAGACAGGGTGCCAGTCCCACCCGGCGTCTTCCTCGAGTGCATCACGCAGAGATCCATCAAGACTCAGAATACAGCAAGCATTGCAACAACAAAAGGCGATGCCAACACGCCAAGCCAAGACAAGGCCCCCATGGAGGTCATGCTAGTCGAAGCCACATGGACAGGACCGTACCTGGCGTACATACTACATCAGAAGCTGCCAGCCGACCCAGTCGAAGCAAAGCGCATCATCAGACGCTCCAAAAGTTTCACCGTCATCAACGGAGAACTCTACAAAAGAAGCATCTCAGGAATCCTGCAAAGGTGCATAGATCCAGTCGACGGCCAAGCCATCTTACTCGACATCCACGCGGGTATCTGCGGGCATCACGCCAGCAGTCGGGCACTGGTGGACAAAGCGCTACGAGCCGGGTTCTACTGGCTGACAGCCATGCAGGACGCCGAGGAGCTAGTAAAGAAATGCACAGGGTGCCAAGAATTTGCCAACAAGCCACACGCGCCAGCATCGGAACTCAAGACAATACCATTAGCCTGGCCCTTCGCCCAATGGGTCTGGACATGGTGGGCCCGCTGAAGAAATCCTCACCCGGAGGTCACACTCACCTCCGTGTTGCAGTCGATAAGTTCACAAAGTGGATCGAAGCCGTGCCCATCACAAGTTCGACTGCATCCACAGCAGTCAACTTCATCAGGTCAATCATCTTCAGATTTGGAGTACCGAATGAGATCATCACCGACAACGGCTCGAACTTCACAGCCGAAGTGTTCAAGGACTTCTGCTCAGAGCAGGGGATCAAGCTCAGCTATGCGTCTGTCTCGCACCCGCAATCCAATGGGAAAGTGGAGAAAGCCAATGGCCTCGTCTGCAACGGCATCAAGAAGCGACTGCGCGTGCCCCTAAAACGCGCAGCGGGCGCATGGGTGGAAGAACTGCCGTCGGTCCTTTGGAGTCTGAGAACAACGCCAAACAGATCTACCCAGTACACTCCATTCTTTATGGTGTATGGCGCAGAAGCGGTCCTCCCCTGCGACATCAAGTTCGACGCACCGAGAGTAGTCGCCTACGACGAGTCGGATGCAGAGGAGGCACTCGAAGACAGCAGGGACACCCTGGACGAAGCACGCGACATCGCCCTGGCACGATCAGCCGTGTATCAACAGGACCTGCGCAACTATCACACTCGGAGGCTGCGACCAAGAGCGTTCGTTGCAGGCGACCTGGTTCTTCGACTCAAGCAAAAGAAGGTGCACAAGCTCGCTTCCCCATGGGAGGGCCCGTACATCGTGACAGAAGCAATCGGCAACGGAGCTTACCGCCTGAAAGACTCGAAGACGGGAGCAGACTGCAGCAATCCGTGGAACGTGGCACAACTCCGCCGGTTCTACGCCTAGTTCAACCCAATCATTGTACAAGAAAATCAGTGCGGCAGGTTTCAGACGCACTCTTTCCCTTACCAGGGTACCTGAGGGGACTGGAAGGGTTTTAATGAGGCGGCCTGTTCGCAAGAATCAATAAAGTGATTTGAAGAAAATCTGTCTCCTTTACCTGTCACACAGAGGAAGCTAAAATCCTAGGCCGCCACTCGAACTACTCGGGGTCTGCGCCACACAGGTTGAAAGAAAAGCTTAGGCCGCTACCCGAACTACTCGGGGGCTGATACAAGCATAAGTCAAAAAATCCTAGGCCGTCACCCGACCGACTCGGGGGCTGTGCGCCATACAGGTCAAGTTCAAAATCCTAGGTCGCCAGCCGACACACCCGGGGGCTGCGCCACACAGGTAACACTTGTAATCCTAGGCTACCACTCGACCTACTCGGGGGCTACGCCAAACAGGCCTTCTCAGAAAAATCCTCAGCCGCCACTCGAACTCACTCGGGGGTTACGCTGTACAGGTCAAGTTCAAAATCCTAAGTCGCCACCCGACATACTCGGGGGCTGCGCCAAACAGGTAACACTTGTAATCCTATGCCGCCACTCGACCTACTCGGGGGCTACGCCACACAGGTCTTAGCCAAAATCCTAGGCCATCACTCGAACAACTCGGGGGCTGCGCCATACAGGTCAAGTTACAAAAATCCTAAGTCGCCACCTGTTAAAATCAGAGACTGCGGCATACAGGTCACACTTGAAAAAACCTAGGCCGTTGCCTAACATACTAGGCGACTGCGCCAAACAGGTCGCAAATCAAAACATGCATTCTCACTTTCGAGCAAGCAGATCAATTCTCATGACTCAAAAGTATTTTAATCTATTACATTACGACTTGCACACGCACATTTGCCCTCTATAGCTAACCCTGTACATCAGACGACAGCTACTCTAAACTGCAGGCTCGGCCTTCGGCGCATCGAGGGGACCTACAAGGCGCTCACTCAGGTCCTGAACCTACCTGATAATTCGGCGCGCAGCCGCTAAGGTCTCGTCGAAGTCGTCATCACCAGGCAGGCCATCAAGCACCCGGTCGAGCGAAAGATGCGGCCGGTGCATCCGGACGTATGCCAACGCCGCGTTCGCCCCAGCCACAAGTTGGGCGTCGACAGCCTCCTTCAGCCCTTCACCATCGCGAAACCTCTCCAGCAAGGCGGACAGCCCGTTCGGCTGCGCATTATGCGGGAAGTACACGCGATTGATGTGCCAGAGTGTCTTCCGGCAGTTCTCCAGAAGAAAAGCAGCGCGCCACGTACGATCAAGCATGGTGGCAAGGACGCGCCCCCTCGACTTGTTCACCCAGAACTGCCGAGCTTCGTAGGAGTCGTCGGACGCCTCTCGGGTAACTCGCTCCTCAACGCGAACCCGCTCGGCCTCCCAATCAGGATTAACATCTGCAAGCATAAAATGCGAGTCAGAACAAGAAAGAAAGCCAACAAAGACAGCAGCCGCCAAAAGGATACAAACCTTGCAACTGCCGGCTGATCAAGTCGATCTCCCCAAGCAAAAAATCCTCACGTCGCGAGAACTCCGCCGTAGGATGCGACTTGGAGCGGTGCAACAGCAGCTCAGTATTCTTCAGGGTCGCCTCTAGCTCAACCACCTTGTTCTTCAGGTATGTGATAATCTGCTGATCATTTACACTACGTGGAGGAGCAGGCGCCGCCCGACGACGGCGAGCACCCGAAGAAGAAGCCGCGCCACTCGGCTCGTCCACAGGAGAAGGCGAAGCATCACCGCGCACAACATTCTGCCATGAATACGCAGAGTCAATACAATCATACGACTGCGAAGCACAGTTAAACTCGGCAGAAAGAAAGTCAGCAGAAAGCAATATTGAAGGCCAAAAGACCTGGAAGGACAATATTCATTACAGAACAAGAAGTTCAAAATACAGACCACAGCGACTGCCGAATTCCTAAAGCTAGGCCTACTCTAAGGCTGCGGACTGCGGCCGGGAACGACCCTTCCGAGAGGCAGCCGCCTCAGTCGCCTTAGCAAGGGCCCTCTCGAAGAGTGCCACAAGCTGCACGGCTAACTGCGAGGCACGCTCCTTCACGCCACTCAGCGACGCGGTTCGGCCATCGGGTTTGCGGGGAAAACCGCTGACGACCTTTTCGAAGTCACCTGGAACCTGATGCCCTAAGAGGAGCTGGAAGGTGAGCTCGGAGCCGCGTACCGTCTGCGACAGCGTGAAGTCGGCGATGGTGGTCGCGTCCTCAAACGGCGCAGCAAGGGCGTCCACGGCTGCCGGCGGCTGGTCGCCCGGGAAGATACTCTGGTGCACCACAGCAAGGGCTCCAGTCGATTTCTGCAACGCGGCTGCAGACTTCTTCAGCGCATCTGAGGCATAGGCACAGACCCGGTCGAGGAAGCCAACAGCAGTCGCCAGGTCAACCGTCTCACTCGACGCGTCTTCCGGAGGAGCCCCACCGCAAGTCTCTGCGCAAAGGATCCAAGGTCAGACAAAGAAAAAGATCAAGACACAGTAGGCATCAAGCCGAAACTTACCCCCAAGAACACCGGCGAGTGAAAGGAGACGACCGACTTGAGTCTTTTCCTGGGTGACCCGCGCCAGCTCCCGCTCTCGAGACTCATGTAGAGCCTTCTCAAGCTCATCAACCCGCCCAGTAGCCTGGTCCAGAGAAGCACGCAGGTGGTCCCTCTCCTTCTCCAGGCAAACATAAGCCGCGGCTGCGTCAAGATGCTGACGGTAGTATGGCTGAAACAAAAGCAAGATGTTAATAAAGTTGCGGGTGACTATACTAGTCACCCACACCTTCGGGGGCTACTCCCATCGGGAGCGCTGATCGCGCACCCGATGAAAACTCAAGAATACAAGTACAAGCACAAAAAGACTTACGTGGTCCAGGAGGTCGAGGTCCTCTGAAGCCGAAGGAGGGTCGCGGCTCGACGATGCAACGCCAGCAGGCTCAGCACGCGCCTTCTCCACTACAGCCTGGGTCCCCAGTTCAGTCGAAGGGGCGGATGTATGCTCCACCTCCCGAAGGGGGGAGCTAACATCGCCAGAACGATGGCTGCAGCGAAAACAAGCACACTTGTCAACAACTCAAACGTTGCAACTACAAAACGCAACTCGAAGGAAACACATCATCAAGAAACTCACCTGGGGGTCCCAAGGTCGTCGTAAATCTCCAGGGAGGGCGAAGGCATCCGCGCGAAAGAGCGAGGAGCCGCGGAGCTGACTGGAGGAACATTCAGGGGTTCATCCCAGCCACCCGAGGACCGCGCAGCCGACGACGTCGCGACGACCTCCTCCAGAATAACATCGGCATCCTTAACAGGTGACGACGCAGTGGCATAGTCGCCACGGCTCGGGAGCTTCCGCTTCTTCCGCACGGGTTCCTCCACTTCATCCCCTTCTTCCACCTCTTCGTGGGGAGAGTGTGCGGAGGGAATCTCTTCGTCGTCGTCTTCCTCCTCGACAAACTTCGACTCGTCATCGGGTCCGTTCTCGGGAAGAGGAGGAAGGCTGATCAACAGAGCCCGACCCTGAAGCAAGTAGACACAAGTCGAATCAAAAAGAAAGTAGACGCAAGTCGAGCAAATACAAAAGGAAAATAAGCCAAGACTTACCTCAGGAACGGGGTTCGAGGCCCCGTAAGCCGCAATCGGGCACTTGACGTTGCACGTGTCCGCGACTCGGAGGTTGGTGATGGATCTTACTTTGGTTTCCACCTCCTCGTCGTCAAGCGGCTCGGTGCTGACACCCTCGGCGGCCCACATCGGGTGAGGCCGAGCGCTGAGCGGCTGCACTCGAAGACGGAACAAGGTGGCCATGAGGAAGACGCCACCCGCCTCGCGCCCAAGGGTCTTGGTCAGACCATGCAGCAGGCTCAGCAAGGGCCGCACGGCCTCCTTCTCCACGGCAGTCAGCGGGTGCGCCCAGGCGCCGGTCTTCCGCAGTCCACGTCCGTTGTCGAATGCATCCAGGCCGTCCTGGTTCGACTGTACGTAGAACCATCTCCTGCGCCACCCCTGGACGGAGTCGCACTTCTTCATCTGGAAGTACGCGGTGTCACCGCGTACTTGGATTCCAAAGCCGCCCACGGGGAAGGTCAACCCGCTCTTCCCAACGTTCTTGCGAACGAGGAAGAGCGACTTCCACAACGCCCAATGGGGCGCGACACCCAGGAAGCACTCGCAGAGCACGATGAAGCCCGCGATGCTCAAGACGCCATTGGGGGTCAGATCGTGGATCTGAACCCCATAGGCATACAGGAGACCGCGCATGAAATCGTGCATGGGGAACCCGAAGCCCCGCGGAAGGAAATCCGCGAAACAAACACGTTCCCCATCGCGGGGAGTGGGGAAAACCTCCTTGCCAGGAACGCGTACCTGGACTTGATCAGCAGGTGGAAGCAGACCCTGCGCGCGGAAGAGCTCCACCTCGGCCTTCTTCACCGACGACCTCTGCCAGTCGCCGTCGGGCTTCTTCATCAGCCTGGCTTCGTCGGCGGCGGCGGAGGAGCCAGCGGCGCTTTTCGGCTTGCCCATGGTGCCGCAAGGCAACGCAAGGTGTACGGACAGATTGCACGAAGCTCTGGATGGCGGCGAAAATGGTAGAGCGCAGAGGAAAGGGAACACAAAGCGATTGGAGACACAGTACTTATGCCTCGAAAAGTCTCATCTCAACCGTCCACAGAACAAGGGCTCCGAGCAGACGCATCTGGCCGTCCACGTGTCGCACGAGGAAATCAACCGTCACCGCCCACGTCGTCCACTACGCACGAAAACCGAGGCGTCATCATCGTGTCGCGCAAATTTCGCGCCCACTTCGGAGACGTGACAACTGTTGACTGCGGTCAGCTCTGACAGCGGGGCCCACCAGTCACGTCCCATCGAGCGCAGAGGCGTGCAGCGGATCGTCACCAGTGATGTCATCAAGCCAACGGCTCCAAAATCAATTGAAGCAACTCGACAGCGTAATTCGAGTAGTAAGATTCAAAGCTGAAATCAATAAAGTAGGATCGGCAGACGATCCGAGAATCCGAAGAAACCATTCGGGTGGCAACAGAGTAAGCTCGAGCAGGCGAATCCATCCACAAGTAAGCCAAACAGGCTGAGTAGAAGCAAAGCTTCGCAAGAAGATGAAGGCAAAGTAATTCGACTGCAAACGTTACTCCTATCGGGAGTGGCCGGTTCGACTGAAGAAATCGAGTTCAAGCTCAAGATCAAGCAATCCAATGGCGCGTCCAGAAGGAAGGAGTCCTTTGCTCGACTCTACGCTTCGACCAAGCACTCGGGGGCTACTGACGTGGGGCTGCCTTTCGGGTAGCCCACGATAAGGCTACCCGGGCCGCGCCAAGGACAGGAAGGCCCACAGAAGGCCCACGCGGGGCACCATGTAACCTAGTCCAAGTCGGTTAGGAAGCATAACCTGCCATATCTGTAGTTGCCATCGGCACCAACCACCCGAGACCTGGCTGCCTATAAAGCCAGGAGGGTTGCTCGTCCCAGGACACACGCAAAAAGCTACGGCACAAACCCTAGCGAGATCTCAATCTCGCCATTGTAACCACAACTCGCATCAATAACCAGACAAGCAGGAGTAGGGTGTTATCCTCCGGGAGCCTGAACCTGGGTAAATCCTTGCTTGTCAGCCGTCGTGACCACCTGCACTCATCTTTCTCCCCATCAATCAACCCGGGGTGCACAACCCTGGGACTTGTCGAGTTAACACCTCGTCAACGCCTTTGTCCACCCAACACACAGACATCACTGCCCGGAGCCGGACCGCCACCCGCCGCCGTCCAGGGTCCCGCGCCCCCTTTCGTACGACGGGAAAAGGCTCCAAAGCAAACGCCTTGGCGCGAGGATGCTGCCAGATCCAGGCCCGCCTGGCCCAACTCTGGCATGGCCGCGTACGACTGCCCAACGAGCACCGCCGCAGCCATCACCGACGACAGCAGCACGGCAGCCGTCCGCCCCGATCCATGCCACCGCAGGCCCACCTGGCCCGCATCAGGCCCAGATCAGGCCGATCGCGAACTGCTACCGCGCGCCGTCGGAGGAGCACCCCACCGTCAGGATCCACCTCACCACCGTCCGGAGCCGCTCCCCGCCCGCCAAGAGCCGTCACACCGTGACGCCTGCCGCCTGGAGGCGTGGAGGCGCGCCGCCGCGAGCCACGACCTCCCGTGCTTGCGCCGGGATGAGGAGACGCCGCCGCCGGCACCGCGCGGGCAAAGCCCGGCGGCGTTCGCCGACGGCGGCGGAGGAGGAGGAGATGGAGGGAGGGGCGCGCGGAGTCGAGGCGCGACCACGGCCGGCCGCCGCGGAGCGGCGCGGACGCGGGAGAGGAGGGGAAGGGGAGGGCGGACGGGAGGGGCGCGGCGGCGCGGGTTGGAGGTGGCGGCTAGGGTTCGTGGGTGGGAGACGGGGTTGGGCGGCTCGTAGATTCCGAATCCAATGGGTCCTACACTCACGAGGAAAACCGCTAACATAGCTCTCTCCAACTGTAGATACTCGCTCTTCTGGGGTCTATATGCCGGCCTGCATGAGTCCACCGGCAGCTTCATCGTCTGAACTTTTTGGACCATACCGAAGAGTGCATTGCAATATTTTCCGAATTAAGATCTTGGTTGAGACGTCCACTCTAGCAACAGCTAGCTAACAGTTCTTAATCCTTTACATACTCTGGTTCATTAAAACCACATTAATTATCTCTGCAAAGTCAAATGGCTAGCTGAATAAAGTAGTGTAGCTATATCGTCCCGGCATATAGCCGGACCGAAGGAACCGGACACATCACACATGCAGATGCCGTCGCTGTTGCCCCAGAATACGCATGATTCGTCGGCGGTGTAACCGGAATGGCCAGTGCTAGGGTTAAAAACTTAAATTAGTTTGCAACTTATGCTGCTGGCTAGCTGGTGAACGGTCGCCAGCTAGTTAACCCCTCATGACCTCGCAACGTACTGCAGCTTGTACGAGTACGAACCTAGGACAAGATCCTCAATTGTTAGTGGATGTCGATCGAGCAGCTGCTGCGAAGCAGCTCGATCAAGTTATATATTTGAGACTCAATCTTTTTTTGGCTAATGTAGAGTCGATTTCTAAAAGGTTTTATTTTGATGATGTGTCTCACGAAAGTTCAATTTGATCAATTGCTTTCGAAAATGGATTCGGACTTTAAAACCAAATCTCTATCAACGCAATGCAAGCATAGAGACAGAACCATTTAATCTCGGAAGGGAACACTTATTAAGCTAGCCTAAGTGCATGGCTTAAAATTTAGAACCACAAAAGGGTTAGTTGCTAGCTGCTGCTGCTGAGGGGCATGTGATGGGTCGTGGAGCTTGTGGTGCTTGGTGTTGGACACAGGTGCCTAGTACTTTTCGGTTTAGGTCTCAGGGCAGTTGGTGTTGCGATTCTTTGATTCCAGGAAAGAACTAGGTAGAGCTGTTGACTAACGGACCAAAGGGTCCTTCACCTAGCTAGAAAGCTCTTTCTTTTTTGAGAAAAACGAGTATTTAACCAAGAACTATTGATGTACGGTCCTTTTGAACGTACACTAACCACTGTACTATTATTGATTAGACAGTACGGTTGATTTGCTCGCCATAGGCCCGTGAACATAAATATCCGATGGTTCAGATCTACGTAACTATTGTTATCGATGGTGACATGTTAGTGGTACATGGGCGTGGACCGAACGCCTAAGGAATCGACCGCATACGATACGAGCGGCCAGGACAACAACTGATGTAATGTAATGTAAGATTGTAATTCTCTGTTGCAGTGTCGCTTGTAGCGTCTTTTTCCTTCTAATGTTTTTCTGAAATGTCCTTTTCCTTCTGATGTGCTATATGGGCCATGAGTAAGAACTTCAAGCCGTGGTCACAAAGGCAATGCGGCCCATGTAGGTATTCTCTGGTAAGCAGATTGTTAATACCTGGCCCGTTCATCCCTTCAGCATGAAATGGAGGGATTTTTTTTTAAAAAGCTTCCCTTCACGAAGTTTCACGCGTGTTCTGGTGCTGACAAGTGTTGTAATTTCGTTCGTTTCTACTCTTACTTTTTCTCCACGCGGTGACCAGTGGCGGCTCCTTGGTGGTGGACAGAGGCTGTACATGCATTTATTTTAAGATTCGTTTTTTGAAAACGAAATATCTTGAGAACCGTTTATCCGATTTACGAATCGTTTTCACTTTTGAACTCCTCGCGTCGAGATCTTCAAAACTAAATCCCATATTGATAGGTTTCGACAAAAAAAATTATACTTTGGATTGTGTACGGTTAGTACAAACAAAGTGTAGTCGTACATACAAACTGAATTTATAGTTATACGTATAACCTGCTAGGTGTAGTTATTTGTACAACCCGAATGTATTTGTACGTACAACATGTTCTGTGTTGCTGTACAACCCGGTCTATGTTACTGTACAACCCGGTCTGTGTGTTGCTATACAACCCGGTTTTTGTTGCTGTACAACACGGTCTGGGTTGCTGTACAATCCGGTCTTTGTTGTTGTACGTACAAACTGATTTGTGTTGCTGTACAACCCGGTCTGCGTTGTTGTACAGCCCGGTCTGCGTTGTTGTACATCCCGTTCTGCATTGATGTATTATCTCTAGATCTGGATTTGAATCTGGATCTGGCCATACGCGGGACCGCCTCAATTTGCGTGTCCACGTAGCGGCAGCAGCTCACACGCGGGACCACGAAATAGACCTTCGCGAAGGCCGCCCTTTCCCTATTCCAACCCTGAAACTCGTTGGTGTCCATACTGCCAAAGGCCTAACAAGTTCTCATAAGGAAAAAGAAAACTTAGGCCCTATGCGGGCACATGCCTTTTTTGGGTCCGAATGGAGCCCTTGAAGCCGCACCGACCTATAAAACGTTTTTTGAGAGGCCCCCCGCGCCGACCTTAATATATAGCGCATGGATCGCCGATGTAAGATCCACCGTCACCGAGCATAGATCTGTCACTACCGCGCTGCGGTGTGTCGAAGAGGAAAATGTCAGAGCGTGGGAGAGGCTCGAAGTGAGCCACTGACTTCTATGACCTCTCCGACGATGCGCGGGAGAGGCACGTCGCCTCCGAGTCCACGAGGAAGTGGTCGACACACCGCTACACCAACTATGGCTTGGAGCCGCCGTCGTCCCTCTCGTATCGCATGGTCGACGAGTTTGACCGGGTGCAAGCTGCACGCCGCCACAACGAGGGGAGCTCCTCCGACGCGCTGGTGTGCATGCCGAAGAGGGAGGCGCCATAGGAGGAGCCGAAAATTGAAGAGTATGATCCCTCCACCTTCACCTCCGCCTTCCCGCGGGAGGATTTTGTTTCTGGGGGATTCGTCGATGCCATCGTCACAATGCTCTTCAAGCGGACCACGAGGGAGACGAAGGAGTGGTGACACCTTGCCGAGAAGGAACCGGGCTCTACGTCGACATCGTCTCCGATGTGGAATGAGCTGCTCTACTGCTGCTAGTGTTAGGGTTAAGGCTAAAGTTACTAGTCACACCACCATGTCTATTTTGGGCCTCGTGGCTCCCCTCCCGAGGTGCAAAATTCCAAGTGACTTCTTTTTTCTAAAAATATATTCTCGAAAAATCCTATGTCATATTGACGTCGTTAAGGTTCCCGAAAGTGAAAAATACACAAAACAAGTGTTTCCTGTTCTTCAGGGTTATAACCAAATAAGAGGGATCATGTGGAAAATCCCCAAAATAATTATAAATCATGGATATAACAGTATATAAGATGCAAATATGCGGGAATATAAAATAATAAACTACAAAGTTCATGTATGCATTTTACATGAATCACTCGAGCTCCATTATCATTCTATATGGTTGGAAGAAAATATGCACTATTAATTTGACTCGTGCCTCAGTGGAAAGATAAATCATCGCAACATTCCAACCTCCGGGTAAACATGAATCAAGATCTATAAAGGAGAGTGTGGATGACGGCGACCTCGGCGGCTCCGGCCAGGCTCTCCTTGCCCCCACAAAGCCCAACTAGCTGATTCGCCAACAAGTGATTAATTTTCTCGTGATTTTGTGGATCTTGTGTTTTGCCTTTTGATTTTTGATTTAGGGATTTAACTGATCTACTAGCAGCCCTTCTCGTGCATCCTCTTCCAGCCCCTTTTAGTTGTGTGCCCTCCTATTATCCTGACCCTTGTAGGTCTACTTTACACATATGGTTCAATCATTTCCAATACTAAGTTAGCTAAGTCATAATAATTTTCATTTTCTAGGTTATTAATAATAAGGCTGTTTTGGGCACATATGGTATTGCTATTGATCATTTGATTGAAGCTGTAACGCATTTATCATGCACACTTTGAATGTAGGAGTGTATATGGCTGTTCCTGAGAAAAAGATAACAAGGGGAATACTCTAAATGTCCGTTTCCATGGTAGGCCAAGCAAAATAAATATAGTTACACTAAACTTCAATAATTTTTTAGTTTTTTTACCATATTATAGTTTTCCAAAATATATGTTGTGTACTTGATTAGCATTGTTACCTATAGAGTATATATTTAATTGTTTTCCATTATATATTTTTGACATACTTTTTAACAAGATATTCATGTAAAATGTCAAAAGAATTAGAAAACACAGGTTCCGTCATGTTTTTAGAACTGAATTCGCAACGGGTCCAATTTCTGGATAGCAAGTGCAAAAAGTAGCATCACATCTGCTGGACAAGCATCGCACATATAGTCCTATTCATAGAACAATCTTGATTACTACATGCAGAGGCCTTGAGTAATCTGATAGCAAATAATAAAGTTTGCCGGGAAATCAACGTCATACTCTAAGGGAGTAGAACTCGACAGAAATCAGGTGCGGCATGGAGCTCCCGTGCGTGCCTCGAGCTCACCTTCCCTCTGCTATGTGACACATCTTTGTTGTATAAGAGAGACAAAATTATGTTTTGCAGCAAAACTTGAACCATAATGGATAGTCTAGCTTTCTGCTAAAAAAATGTATACTGTTTGTGCAGATTTACAGGCTGTAACAAACATTTACAGAAAGAATGCGGTTCCTACATGAGCTATGTATATTTATCTACAAGTGCGTAAGCAGTTCCCATTTAATTTCTTTACAGAAGTGAACCATTTGTCTTGTTTGCCGTGTAAATAGGGCAGGACTCCAGAGTTTCTTCACTCTTTGGAGAGATGATATCAATAATGCCAAGAAAACGCAGACAATCTAGAAAAGGACATGTGAAAAACACTAGTAGCACGTGAAGATGAAAACAGGTTGCACCAGTAGCATGTTGAAAAGAATATGGTGTCCATATACGGAGAATTGGGTGAGTGAATTTTTCAGGGCACAAAACAAGAAACACTTACCTGCGCCAACAAAAGACCCATTTGCGACCATTTGGTTTTGTTGACTACCCATGGCGAACCCAATATTCAAAAGAGTGCCACTTATGGTTGTATACATGGTCGTCATCTGAAGTATATTAGCTTTACGATCAGCTCATTTAGACTGCACATGTCATGAAGTTTCAGGTTAACATTCGGATTCAGACCAAGTCAAGAAATAAGGTATTCCAAATTATTAAGAATACAACATCTGAGTAAAGAACAATGGTCCAATGCCAATCCATGTTTTAACATGTGAACCTGTGCGCTGGTTGCTAAACTAAGAGGGCATGTTTAGAGAAAGTGGAGCAAAGTAAATTCTATTTTAGAAAAATCTACATCAGTATGCTGCTACTATTTTATAGACTGATATAATCTGATTTATATGACTCACTAACCTTCCACATTTCAAGTACTACAATCAGCAAGGAAGAGGAAAACAATGGATCAACAATCTGAGTATAGCTACCAACTCGGCCAGTGAATGATTTGCAAAAACTTACAAACTGAAGGCTAAGCACATAAAATTTCTCACATCCTAATAAGCACTCAGCAAACTTGTGTCACTGATGTTAGAATGACAGGATGAGCACAATCGATTACTTGGAACAAGGTTGTGTGGCAAACAACAAGCCTTCTCATTTTCCCGCACCGAAAACAAAATTCCCTATGGTTAGCCACAACAGAGAGTGGCCGAAAATTACTGTTGAAGACTGACTGTATCTTCCCTAAAGACGCTGTCACTTACGAAAACAAACAGAGCACATCCCAGTCTAGTTCAAAACTATCAGAGAACGAACCAAGAATCAAACTGAAAGACAAAGGCATCTCGGTTGTTGCTAAATTCCTTTCCTGTTCGGCAATCTGCAGCACTGGATTATTCAACTACCAAACATGTTACTACTCCATGTCCACAAGGGTAAAACATGGAAAGACAAATCTTAGTTTAGATGCTTTCAGAGAGAGGCACTTGCCGCATGATGGACATTGGCACAGTAGATGTCTTCAGCCATGATCGTTGGCTCTTCAGTGATGATAGTCTCCATGGTGTCGAGTCGCCACATGATTGCCTTCATGTTGCACGGCTCTGTCTATTTTGGTTCGAGACAATGAGAATTTGGCCTACCGTTTGGCGCCAAAGAATGATAATGTAGCATTGTTGAGCTAGTCAATCTTAAACTTGATTTATCCCTAGTTAATTTGTCAAATTAATTGTTTGAAACACCCAAAGTGCCACCTTCTTGGATGAAGGTGTCTATATAGCAACGCTGCAAACAAACTTGAATCCCTGCAAGATAAATCAGCGGATACTCACATAAATATACACAGATGAAGCGATTGAGGGTTAGAGAAGTGCTCGGCGGTGAAGATACTTAAATCCCTGCAAGTTAAAATCAATGGATATTCAGATAAATCCATGCAGCACAACAGGATATTGTATGTAAAATTCAGAATATATAACTATACAATGTAAAATTTAGATAAATATATATAATTAAACCATGTAAAATTGAGACAATTCTTTAGCACACATCGCGTGTTCTTCTCTATTTTTCATATTATTAAATATTTTGTCAAAGATTTAAACGCAACTTAGCAAATATCTACATAGATGTTCAGTGTATGGTTAAGTAAGAATTTATTTTTTAGCGGAATGATCCAAGCTTTAAGTAATCATAATGCTTACAGGAATATCTTGATCATTCCGAGGATTGATTAACCAAATATGTCTGCCAATATCAAGAGTAGTGGTAAAACGTGCTCGACCATGAGCCTCCTTGTTTGCTTTGAGTCGTCCGTGGTTGAATTCAGCCACCTGGAATTGGGCCTTCTGGCTTGAGATCTCCTTCAGATCATACAGGGCACTCCACAGGAAGGTTCTACATTTATCTCCCTGATTACGTTCAGGCAATCCGACGTAACATGCAGCTTCTGCACCTGTAAATCAACAGCTAGGTTACGTGCTTCAGTGCACGCTCGAGCGTCCAACACTTGAGGATTTGTGACAACATCAAAGACAAGTACAGATGCGCCAAGGAATACACCATGACAGTCGCGGCAAATCGAGGAACTTCATGGTTGTTTCTCCCCTCGTGTTAGAGCTACCTTCTCTCCCGCTCGCTGCCGCTAGATCTAGGGTCTATGGCTTAGGGCTTGGTTTAAATTTTGCTTAACTTTGTTAAATATCGTGTGTCAAATTTCATTAAGTTTTATTAAATTTCCATCGAATTCAATGAAATATCTATTCGAGATTCAAAAAGAATCGCAGAAAACCCATTGGGGGCGACCGGTGGGGTGAGCCGCTTCCAGTAGGACAACATCATGTGTCGGCGATCCGAATAGCATGTGTCTGGCACCGTTGCCGGACACTATTGGGCACGCAGGTAGAGATGTTCTAACTCTACACATCAGGTCTCAAAGCATGGCGCTCACAATAAAACATTGTAGGGGATTTTGGTGTTTCTTTCCCTACCCAAATTAAGCAACTATAGTGGTATTTGTTTTCTCAATTTTGATTGTGCAATGGACACAGTGGCTAGTTCTGTTCAAAATAAGTTATGTCCATACTCAATAGAAAGATGACCTATTATGGACTTATGGTTGGCTAGTTGTGTTCAAAATACGTTTTGTCCATACTCAAACAGAAAAATGACCTATTATGGACTTATGGTTCATTCAGTAATTGTGTTTGAAATTTCATACCTTACCTAATCGTGGACCACAATCTTTGACTTGAGCATCACCATGACAATTCATTTGGCTTATCAATATAAGTTATTGTTTCTTGATCTTATGTTAAGATCAAACATGACGTGAAGTATTAATCCTTAAACTGGGTAGCAACTAAAGTCAAATGATAATTCCACATGATGCAACAGAAAGCAGTAAATATAATAAAATATTTCCACATCTAACCAGATACAATGGATTCAGGAAGAAAATAAATTGCAAAACATTTCTGAAACTGTGACTATGATTCAATCGTTTAATATAACAAGTACTACTAATAAGCTCTACTGAGAATCAGGTGCAACTTGCTAATCAACAGACAATGGATAATCTGCCTCGCTTCATCATCATTTACAACATACAAACAGAAACATGAAGCACATGTTTATTTGCTATATATGTATTGTATTAAGATGACCACTAAGACTAAGAAACCATTGAGAAAGGCCAAGCGAATTCTTCAGTTAAACACGAGGCAGCTAGAATGCTAAATATTGACTACTAAGATAACTAGACCAAGGAAATAAAGCAAAGCCCGAGCTCTGTTTGTAGTTCAAGAAAACAGAGACATGAGTCAGGTCTATTGGCAAACATTTCAAATGCAGACAAAAATGACCGTAATTTCATCCTAAACACAGATGGCAGACATTTCAGCTCAAAAGAATATTTAAATAAATATAAAGCAGCCATGTAACAGTTGGAGCTTTTGTTATATAACTTTTACATCAACAAGGAAGCTAGAGGTGGATACAGTTCAAAATATCTCAGCCCATGACGATAAAAAAAACTAGGGCTTCAAGAAGCACCATCACACTGGACAACCTTCAGATGGAAGTCGAATTGTTGACAACGGAATCATCAAGTGAGATGAAAGGCCAAGTGTTCACAACATAGCCCTCTATTGTCGGAAAGAAGGCATGTTGAACAAGTGTTTGTTTCAGACGAAATGGAGTAGTATGAAGTAATTTCCTATGGAAACTCGCGACCAACTTGCCACCGATGTCGATCTGAAGTAGCCACTCGCCAGATTTGACCAGAATGAACACATCGTCATCCCAAGACAAAACTACCCCATCATAATAACATTTGTTAAATCCAAACTGCGCCGTGAGCTCTGTAACCGGTAATTCAACCCGGTATTTGAAGGCCCATACCTCACTGTCATAGTCTTGTGTCATCCACACATCAATGCTTACACCACTGAATCTGGTCATGCCGAGCACTCCATCCATCTCAAACAGGTCAGCAGCGCCAGGAACAGCAGGAGCATACATCTGCCTGAACAACTCGGTTGTGGTGTCGAACACCATTATCATGTTGCTTTGGTCCTCATCTCGCTCTATGTGCCAATGCAGGCTACCACGAAAAAGGGCAGGTACAGCTGCATGAATCACTAGCTCCACCTCTGGCCACCCGATGTGCCTCGGCAGCTCGCAGGATCCCAGTGCGTAAACGTAGCAGGCATCCACAGGGCCAGGGGGAGGTTCATCATACATCTGCGTCACGTCAGGGTACAACAGTAGCCGGTACTCTCTGGTGGGACGGTGCAGGTACATTCCGGCGAGGCCGAAGCCCGAAAGCAGCGGAAGGGGAGCATACTGACGAGTGGCCGGGCTGCAGAGGGAGAAGCGCAATACAGTAGAGACAGACGAGTCACTTTCTGTGGCGAGGATGAGGAGACCGTCACAGGAGGCCAGAATATGCATGTAGTCCCAGGAAACCTGCATATCCATGGAGGTCTCGTCGAAACCAAGTCGGGCGACGGAATGGAGCTTGTCGGCGGTGGCCCGGTGGTCCAAGGGTATGAGGTCTAGAGTAGAGGTTTGCTCGTGTAGGAGTGGGAGAGCGGGCTGGTGGCCGTGGTGGGCAAGGAGGAAGTGGCGGGTGGAGGTAGCTCGGCGCCAGCCCCGGCAGACGGCACGACAGCGGAGCAGCGCTTTGGGGGGCAGGCGGACGAGTATCTCCCAGATGGAGATCTCATCTGGGAGGCCCTGGTGGAGAGGCGCTCTTGCAGCCTCCGCCATGGCCCGGCTGGGAGATCCTCCTCCTCCTCCTGGGAGGAGCAAGCGGAGTGGTGTTGCCTGTGTGAGTGGTGACGGCGGAAGGGACTCACACGGTGGCCACCACCATCATCAGTGTTGCGACAGGCGTGCAACCCAAAGACAGTATTTTCTGCAAACGACGGTGCAGGGCGGTGGCTGTGGAACCTGGCCAGTAATAAATAACAAGCTGGAATCGATCAAAATCATGAATTAGAAAGCTAAGCTAAGAAAGTATAGCATATATATATATATATATATATATATATATATATATATATATATATATATATATATATATATATATATATATATGACATATTCATACTACACCCGGGTGTAACTACACCCATGTGTGTTTCACGCGAATATGGAGTATCTATCATACCGGGAGGTATGTAACATGTAGTATGGAGTATATAATGTTATTTTAGTATTAAAGATACTTCTTTTTAGGCAGTATGTAAAAAAATTCTACATACTCCTCTTTTATATGCATATATGACGGTATTTTGAGTATATAGTGTAAAATATTAGGACAATTGCAATTTTTTGACGAAACTTATTTTAGGGTATCTTAGATATAGTATATGAACATACTCAAACCAATAAAGTATGACAAATACTTCCGTAAGGTGGTATACGAGACATAGGTGTAGTTACACCCGGGAGTAGAAAGCATTTAACCTATATATATATATAGGTAAAATGGTTTCTACCCTCAAAGATAACTACCCCACGTCTCATATACCAACTTACGGAAGTACTTTGTCATAATTTATCGGTTTGAGTATGTTCGTATACTATATCTAAGATACCCAAAAACAAGTTTAATGAAAAAACTGCAAATGGCCTAATATTTTACACTATATACTCGAAATATCGTCATATATGCATATAAAAGAGAAGTATGTAGAAGTTTTCTACATACTACTAAAAAAAGTATCTATAGTACTGAAATAGCATTATATACTCCATACTACATGATACATACCTCATGTTATGATAGATACTCCATACATTGTGTGAAACACACGTGGGATAGTTACCTTCGAGGGTAGTATGAATATGTCTATATTGCAAAATCCTGAAACACGACGGTATCCAGTTTGGCAATCTAACAACAAACCAAGCAAGTTCCATTCTGACACCCAAACACGAATCGAAGAGCTCTGGTTTACAAGATACAGTATGAAGCAACTAATTCATGTACAGTAGTAACATTATCAACTACTGAACCAAATGCTTAGGGGTTGCTGCTCACGGTTCACCTTGTGAGAAGGCCAGGAGTAGGATACGGCGAGCTTTTTCGTCTAGCCGGTGCTGAGGGCGATGCGGTGGGCTTGTCGCCTTGCCTGAGGCCAGCAGGGCGGGTGGCGGTGGCGGCGGCGCTGCAAGAAACCCTAGAGTGAAGGTCGTCGGAGCGCGAGAGGCCGAGGGCGGCCAGCGCTGCAAGAAACACCTAAAGTGAACCGCGACGGAGCGCGAGAGGTCGAGGGCGGCCGGCGTTGGGAGGTGCTGCAGGGAGACGGCGGCGATGGAGGTGCGGGCGTGCGGCGGCCATATGGGGAGGACGCTCGGGGCGTGGTCCAGTCTCGTTCTCACACAACTGATGTGTTCAGGCCTTTTCTCTCCATTTTGCAGTTCTATTTCGGCCCTAACTATCCCACCTCTTAAATAACACATTTATTTTTCCACTAAAAAAACACACACACACATTTTTAAGGCCTTTTTTCTTATTATTCCTTCTGCTAATGCTTGGACGGAGTATTTTTACCAGAAGTTCCTATGCAAGAAACTCAAAAGGACAACAAAATATCACAATTACGTTTTCACCCAAAGCATCCCAAATGCTCGTTGGGGGTGCCGTTACTGCCGTACACGAAAACGGCTACACCGACATCCGGCCAGGTCAACCTTTTTATCTGGCACTTTGAGTGGGACTCCAAATCATGGGAGGACTCGGAGGTGTCAGGCAATACTCGGAAATTTTCACATGGAGCAGCATATAGACGAACCCGTTTATCATCCGAACACCGATTAACATGTACTTCCTCCGTTCCTAAATGTAAGATGTTTTAGCTTATTTTGAACCACATGTATCTAGATTTATTTTAGTATAAGCTTTATATGAACCTTACACTAAAACATGGATAGATACATGTGGCCCAAAAAAGAGGTAAAACATCTTACATTGTGAAACGAAGGGAGTACAACAGAGTAGTTGTAATGGTGGAGTAGCATTTCAAAGCGGTGCTGCCAGGTCAACGCGGCGGAGACGCATGCCAACATTCGTCGATGTCTCTAATAGTGCCCGTGTGACGCTATTGTCAGACGATATATTATGAGCGTGACTGGAGATGCTCTTAATGCTAGGAATGGAATATGAATTGTATATTCCAATAACAAGTAGCAGATTATTTCATCCGAATACATATTTTGAAATACGTTTACGTCCCACTTTACAAGTAAATCTAAACGGCCGAATTGTTATACTGACCTCCTCTGTAGTTGCCCTGACCCTGTTGCTGAGGGGGGCTGGGTCCGGGCGTCCTCCGCCACCACCTTGGTTGGCGGAATTTTCATGGTAGGGGCGCGGCTGGCCGTTGTTGGGGGCGAAGCCAGGCCGCGACACGATCTTGCTGAGGAGGACTAGTCCTCGGCGGGTGTCTCCGCTTGTTGCGCCTTGATCATGGACTCACAGCTGAGCACATGAGAGTAGAAGTCCTGATAAGGGGGTTGCCCGATCTTCTCAGTGAGCGGTGGGTGGATGGATGATGGTGGAAGATAACTTGCGAGATTCCGACGAACTCTCCGGCTGTTCCCCCGTTGCCAATGCTGTTGGGGATATATCAACTAGGGGTATCTCCAAAACGGATCAATCCGGCTAGTCCAGGGTGGCCCAAGGGTGGTAAGGCTGAAGCCTGCCGGGCGGCCCAGATAGCTGACGTACAAGAAAGTAGGCGGACGGTCCAAGGAAGGCGGAAGGCCGAAGCCTATCAAGCCACCAAGTCCAAGACGGAAGGCGACAACTAAGCCGGCTAGGTCTAGGACTCTGATTACTTGTCGAACAAGTACTTGCCTTGTACTCTGGGGTCTGGCCGCCTATATAAGCCGGCCACCAGGGAGCCTTTAGGGAACGCTCCAATACACATCATACACATTGTAACCTGTTCACGGCTATTGCCTCATAGTGAATTATAGCAGCACGTAGGATCTCGCCACCGCTGTGGGATCCGAAGCTGGGTAAACTCGCCGTGTTCAATCCCGTCCTCGACGACACCAACCTTCTTCCCCACAATCCATACGTAGGCTAGAGGACCCCCGTCTCCTATCAATTATGCCGATACTACGACAGTTGGCGCCCACCGTGGGGCATAGGGTTCCTGGCGTAACGTTCCAGGCGGGAACACTTGGCGGCGTGGGCAAGCAGATCGCCGTCGGCCGCGTCACAAGGTATGGCGGCCACAGGTACGTCAACTCGGATGAGTCCTGGCTCCCGGCGGACGACTACCTTATCGGATGCGCAATCGTACCGATCGGAGGGATCGACGTCTTCATCGGGTACACGCCAGAGGCGTACGGCCTACCGCGTTTCTACAACCCCACCCACCAACCCTTCGACCAAGCAATCGACCGACAAGATGGATCTGAATCCGCCTTCTCCCAGGAGTTGGCCGAATCTGATTTCCACTTCGTCGGAGTTGTCGGACTGGGATCCGACTCCCAGCCGGAAAACAACGATCCTGAGTCAATCCTCCCTGCTCTCCAGGAGGATGCAATGTCAGATGCCGGATCCAGATCTACCGCTCAAGTCAACGTAGACTCTGACTCTGATGATGATGCTAGTCTCTTCGAAGAGAAGATCAAAAGCCGCTTTTCCAGTGATAATCCGGCTCCTTCAGAGGGCATAGCAGATACTGACATGCCTGACAAGCTGGCTATGATGGTTGTCGTCGGTCACGAGACAACCCCAGTTGCTTCTGAAACGCAAAACAAGCCGGTGGAAGATGCCGGCGACACCACTGCCGGTCAACTCATTGAAAGTTCCGACAAGGTGCGCACAAAGAAGAAAACTGACCTCGAGAAAGGCGGCAGCAGCAAACCCACAGATTTGCTCTCCGTCATCAAAGAAGTAGACGAGATCATGAACACTCCGGTGAATAAAGACACCCCACTCGACGAAGTGGAAGAGCTTAGGATTAACATGCTTAAGCACTCTGACTTCCTGCGAAAAAGAGAGGAGCACGTTGAGAGCCTTGCGAAGAAGATCGAGAAAGAACAGGAGAATATGTTGGCTAAAACAAGCCGGCAGCTCTTCGAGGAAAAAAGGTCATCAAAAAACCGCCGTGACAAGGAGCCGCCAACACGTGCAACAACAACAGCTCAAGATCTCGGGTTCGACTGGCGCACGGCACCGCAGCGCGCGGACAGAAGGGGGGATGTCGTCTTCTGCACCCCCATTCTTAACGCCGCCGCCGCGCTAGACACCTTAGACGACAAAACTTACACGGCAGAGGAGAAGCTGGCCAACGCAAGACACTTCGTGAGCAAGGCCCTCGAACAACAAGCTCGCGCTGACTCCTACGGCCACATGGCGGATGCTCGCGGGGGAGACCTAGAGTCCAAGTCAGGAAAGTGCAAAGCCGCACCTGGCGCTGACCCCGAAGGCCCGTCCGGCTCCAGTAGCCATGGCGACAAAAAGAAGGCAACACCACCTCCAAAGAAGACGCCACCGCCAAAACCAAGGCGGGACGAGAATTCAAGGACAGGAAGCAGAGGAGACCTGCCACCTCCAGCCCAGCCAAGACGCGACAATGACGGTAGTCGGGGCAACGGACTGCCGCCTCGAAAGGATGCCGGTAACGACCCTCCCACGAGAGGTCGAAGTCGGTCTCCGCAGCGTAGCACCGGCAGCAAAAGGAAGGAGGCGGCAGAAGGGCCCAGGCGCAACATAAGCCGGGCAGCGCAGGACGAGCCAGACGCAAACAGAGGCGCACATCAGCTCATTCCAAAAGACGCGCGACACCGCCTACAAGACATAGCAAGATGAAAGGAGCCGCTATATTCTGGTCCAAAGTGCTTTGGCGACGCCATCCGCAGAGAGTCGTTCCCTAAGGACATGACATCAGTGTCAAAAAGTTGTCATAGGTACAACGGCCTCGTTAAGCCAGATTCATGGCTAGCCGACTATGCCATGGCCATAGAAATTGCCGGCGGAAGCAGTTATATTGCCGTCCGTTACCTACCTCTCATGCTAGAAGGCACGGCAAGGGCTTGGATCGACAACCTTCCAGAAAAGTCTATCCATAGCTGGTACGACATGGAAAAGGTTTTCTCCCAGCACTTCCAAGGAACATACAAGCGTCCAAATACCTACAAGGATTTACAGCGCTGTATTCAGAAGCCGGACGAAACCATGACAGACTTTGTCAGCCGTTGGATCTCCGAAAAGGCCGACTGTCATGGTGTTTCGGACGCACAGGCTATCCATGCCTTCTACACGGGCCTGCAGAAGAAGTCCTTGCTCCGTCATCGGCTCGTCCGCGAGCAAATCACGGACCTTGGCGAGATGCTCAACCTAGCCGCCCAATACGCGGCAGCGGATGACGACGCCCGTGACGATGATCCAGACGTCAGCATCGTGCCAAAACGAAGCAACAAACGCAAGCAGGCGGCGGATGACAAAGCCGAACCTTCCAACGAGGTAGCTGTCGCGTTCCAAGGGAATGCCGGCAAAAAGAAGTGGAAGAATAAGAAGGATAATCGCGACGCCGGCTCAGGGCCTAAGGCGGCGCGTATCACTTACGAGCAGGCAAAACTTCTGCCATGCCCTATCCACGCCTCACTTGGCAATGTCAACCATATGCTTAGCGAATGTCGTTTCATGGACGACTTCAAAAAGGACCCCACAGTTGGCTGGAAGTCAAAGAAGTCAAAGAAGTACGACAAGAAAGACAACAAGGACGACGAGGATGACGACGGCATGTCTATCTCAAGCGAAGATGACGTGGCCGCAAGAAAAAGAAACCATATCCGAAGGTCAAAGAATCCCTCGTGTGCTTCGTCGGCACACCTTCGGCTAAGGCGGATAAGGCGGAGATGCGCGAACTCAACGCGACAATGCCAGACGTCCCTCAGTACTTGAACTGGTCCGAGGCGGCGATCACCTGGGACCGGTCCGACCACCCTGATCACGTTCCTCACCCAGGCAAGTACGCCCTTGTCGTCGATCCCATTGTCGACAACTTCAGGCTCACAAAGGTACTCATGGATGGCGGCAGCAGCCTCAACATCATGTACTACGACACACTAAGCCGTATGAACCTGTCAGAGGATCAGCTTGGCCATAGCAACCTCACTTTTCACGGCATAGTACCCGGCAGGCAAGCGAAGTCAATGGGGAGCATTAGGCTGAAGGTAACTTTTGGACCAAAGGAGAACTACCGCTCAGAGTTCCTCCGGTTCAAAGTTGCCCCCTTCAAGAGCGCCTATCATGCAATCTTCGGACGACCGGCTTTCGCCAAATTCATGGCAAGGCCGTGCTACATATACAGCAAGCTCAAGATGCCGGGAGAAAACGGAACCATCACGATTTCTGGCAACTTCAAGAAAGCCAAGGAGTGTGAGCGTGGCATGGCCGCCTTTGCAGAAGCCGTCATCCACAAGGAAGAACTCGCACTACTTGAGGCGGACCCAGACAACTCCATGCCCAAGCCAAAGATTGATGTCAAGAAGACCTATGAAGCTTCAGAAGACACCAAAAAGGCGGACCTCATTCCAGGCGACAAGTCTAAGCAAGTCGTCATCGGCTCCAACCTTGACAGAAAATAGGAAGGCGCGCTCGTCGAGTTCCTCCGTGAGAATCGTGACATCTTTGCATGCTCGCCTTCCGACATGCCTGGTGTACCGAGGGAACTCGCCGAGCACTCACTCAACGTCATAAAAGGATCCAAGCCGGTGAAGCAAGCAACAAGACGCTTTGGAGATGAGAGACGCAAGGCTATAGGAAAGGAGATAAATAGGCTGAAGGCCGCCAATTTCATAAAAGAAGTTGTGCACACTGATTGGGTGGCAAATCATGTACTTGTTCCAAAGAAGAATAAAGAGTTGAGGATGTGTATTGACTATACCGGTGTTAACAAGTGCTGCCCAAAGGATCCCTTTCCGCTGTCTAGAATTGACCAAGTCGTAGACTCCACAGCAGGCTCCGAGCTGCTTTGTTTTTTGGACGCCTACTCAGGATACCATCAAATCAAAATGAGAGAGTCGGATCAGCTGAAAACATCTTTCACCACTCCATACGGAACTTTCTGCTTCATCACGATGCCTTTTGGCCTGAAGAATGCAGGGGCAACATACCAGCGCTGTATGCAGAATTGTCTGCACGAACAGATCGGCCGCAATGTTCACGTCTACGAAGACGACATCCCGGTGATGTCGAAAAAGAAGGCAGATCTCCTAGAGGATTTGGAAGAAACTTTTCAGAATCTCCGGAGGTACCAGATGAAACTCAATCCCGCCAAGTGTGTTTTCAGCGTTCCAGCCGGCAAACTGCTTGGGTTTATCGTCTCAGAGCGAGGGATCGAGGTTAATCCGGAGAAGATCAAGGCCATCCAAAACATATCCAGACCTACTTGTCTGAAGGACGTGCAAGGCCTAGCAGGATCGGCAGCGGCCGTCAGTCGTTTCATAAGCCGCCTAGGGGAAAAGGCAATGCCTCTCTACCGGCTATTGAAGAAATCCGACAACTTTGAGTGGACAGCAGAGGCAGATGCCGCCTTACAACAACTTAAGGAGACCCTCATATCCGCTCCAATATTGGCAGCACCTCGATCGCAGGAACCAATGCTGCTCTACATCGCGGCAACGGGAGCAGTTGTTAGCGTTGTCTTGGCTGTGGAAAGAAAAGAGAACGAAGCCGCGACGTCTGAGCAACGACCGGTTTACTTCATCAGTGAAGTCTTCTCCGCCTCCAAGCAGAGGTATCCACATTACCAAAAGCTGGCTTATGGTGTATTCTTCACCGCCAGAAAGCTTAGGCATTATTTCCAGGAGCACACAGTGACAGTAGTCAGCAAGGCACCGTTGGGAGACATAATCAACAATGCAGAGGCAACAGGTCGAGTCGCCAAATGGGGCATCGAACTTGTCGCCTTTGATATAGTCTACAAACCACGGACCGCCATTAAGTCTCAAGCATTGGCAGACTTTGTTGCCGACTAGACAGAAGCCATGGAGGACACAATACTCCCCGAGTCAGAATATTGGGTAATGCACTTTGACGGATCAAAGATGCTCAAAGGCTCGGGGGCTGGAGTCGTTCTGCGCACACCCAAAGGCGACAAACTCAGCTACGTGTTGCAAATTCATTTTACAACAACAAATAACGTCGCAGAGTATGAAGCTTTTGAGCGGGAATCCGGCACCTAGAGGGGGGGGGGGTGAATAGGTGCTATTACAAATTTTAGGTCTTTTCAAATTTAGGCTCAACACAAAAGTAAATTTGCTAGATATGCAACTACGGTGAATTTACCTAAATGAGAAACTAAGCAATAAGAAGATAAGCAAGTAAGGGAGCAAAGGGTAAAGGGAACCAAGTGAAGCACGCGGAGACGAAGATGTAATCCCGAGTTCCACCCAAGGGTGTACGTCTCGTTTGGAGAGGTGTGCGCTACCACAACAGGTTAGCCGCAACGCCACAAAGGCTCACCTTCTTCTCCGATGAACTCAACCACAAAGGTTTCGAGTCCACCTTCCACTATTGATCCCCTTTTAGGGCGGAGATCGAATCCCTTACAAACGCTTGAGGCACACACCCACAACTGAATTGGGGGCTCCCAAGAAGACCACAAAAGGTCGAGGACCACAAAAGGTCAAGGTAACACCAAGAGTACAACAATGGTGAACTAGGTTTTCCCACCGGAAACCCTAGCCACGAAATCCCCAAATGAATGGGGGAGAAATGTAAATCCCTTCGGTGACGATGTAGATCTGGGCCTTCTCCTCCAATCCTCCAAAGATCTATGAATTTGGGTGGGGGGATTGGGAGATCTTGATGATTTGAGCTTTCAAGAAAGGTAGGAGAGAGAAAATCTGAGAGCTCAATGTTCTTCAGTGAGTGAGGGGGTATTTATACTCCCCCTCAAAATCTGGCCGTTGGCTGTCTTGGTCACCCGGAAATTCCGGTATAAGTACCACCGGAAATTCCGGTGCCCCGGAATATCCGGGTCTTTGAAAATATCCGAGCTGAATTTCCGGTTGAGATCAGAACCAATTCTGAACTTGACTTAGTCGATTTTCTGAGGTTGACTCGGAATATCCGAGTCCTTGAAATTTCTGAGCTGAATTTCCGATTGGAGTCAGTGCCACTTCTGAATCTTGACTTAGACAATTTTCCTGAGGTTGACTCGGAATATCCGGTTGGTGAACCGGAATATCCGGGTCCTTGAAATTTCCGGGCTGATTTTCCGATTGAATTCAGTACCACTTCTGAATCTTGACTTAGCCAATTTTCTTGAGGTTGACTCGGAATATCCGGTTGGTGAACCGGAATATCCGGGTCCTTGAAATTTCCGGGCTGATTTTCCGATTGAAGTGAGGTGTACTTCTGAACTTGACTTAGCCAAATTTCTGGGGTCGACTCGGAATATCCGGTTGGGGAACCGGAATATCCGAGTCCCTGAAGAATTCCAGAAACTCTTTTTCTCTACAATTTGGCTTTAAGATTTGTGATATGAGTTTCACCCAAACTGAAATACTTAGCAATAGGATTAGTATATCATTGGTATTGTTAACTAACACACAAAACACTAGGGATTAAGAAATGTTCTTTCAGCTTTGCTTCACGGGTTGCACGTGGCAAACGACCTAGGCGTCAAGAGAATCCTCTGTTATGGTGACTCGGATTTGGTCGCACAACAAGTAAGCAGAACATGGGACGCGAAAAGCGCAACAATGGCGGCATACAGAGCCAAAGTTGACGAATTCGCTAAAAACTTCGCGGGCTATGAAGTCCGGCATGTTCCAAGAGCCGAGAACGAGGCGGCAGACACACTTGCCAGACTAGGGTCAGAGCGCAAAAAAGTACCAAAGGATATTTTCCTGGAACACTTGCACAAGCCGTCCATTAAGGGCACCGACTTGTTGGACCCCAATGCAGAAGAACCAGTAGAAGCGGCAAGTCTCGCTGTCTACTCGATACAGCCGGACTGGACTGTCCCATACCTCGATTTTCTAATCGACAGCAAGTTGCCGGAAGACGATGAGGTGCTAAAAATGTAGATCATAAGGCGAGTCAAGGCATTCACAATAATAAAAGGCGAGCTATATAAGCGAAGCACGTGCGGTATCTATCAGCGGTGCATACAGCCATAAGAGGGCCAGGAAATTCTGAAAGACATACATACCTGCGGGCATCACGCTTCCGCAAGGGCAATCGTGTCCAAAGCTTTCCGCCAAGGCTTCTACTGGCTTAACGCCAAAGAAGACGCCGAGAACATCGTCAAAACATGCAAAGGCTGCCAATTGTACGCCCGCCAACCTCACATGCCGGCACAAGAGCTTAGGACAATTCCAATCACCTGGCCGTTCGCGGTCTGGGTCTTAGACATGGCTGGTCCCTTCAAGAAGGCACGTGGTGGGTATACCCACCTATTGGTCGCTGTCGACAAGTTCACCAAATGGGTCGAAGCCAAGCCGATCAGCAAACTTGACGCACGAACAACCACCAATTTTCTCTGGGGAATTATCTCTCGATTTGGAGTTCCACACAACATTATCACTGATAATGGCAGCAACCTGTCTCAAGGCGGCATAGAAGAATACTGCAACGATCTAGGTATCCGGCTTGATTTGGCATCCATGTCACACCCACAATCTAATGGACAAGTAGAGCGTACAAACGGCCTAGTCCTCTCAGGGCTTAAGCCTCGTCTCGAAGCTCCGTTAGATAGGGCAGCCGGTGCTTGGGCAGAGCTACAGTCCGTACTCTGGAGTTTGCGCACTACGCCAAACAGATCCACCGGCTTCACTCCTTTCTTCTTAGTATATGGCGCGGAGGCGGTGCTACCTAGCGACATGAAATACGATTGCCCAAGAGTTCAAGCCTACATTGAGCAAGACGTAGAAGGTGCAAGACAGGATATCCTAGACCTGCTAGATGAAGAAAGAGACGTGGCTCTACATCGCTCCGCCTTGTACCAGCAACAACTCCGTCGCTATCATAGCCGGAGAGTGCGGAAGCGAAGCTTCAGAACAGGTGACCTGGTTCTCCGCCTAATTCAAGACAGAAAAGGCTTGCACAAGTTATCCCCGCATGGGAAGGACCGTTTATAGTCACAAAGGCGTTGCTCAATGGTTCCTACTACCTAGCCGACATCCGCGACGTAGAGGAAAAGAAAAGGCGCAAGAAGGCGGCAGGAAGAAGGGGAACCAAGCGCAAAAGAGGCATTGACGATCCGTTCGAGCAAACAAGACGGCCTTGGAACATTGAGCAGCTACGTCCTTTTTACACTTAGCAATTTATAATTGTAATAAGTTATATATGACTATGAAATAAAAGTCTATGGTTCCTCATCTGTGTTGAGAAGCATGCCATCTTTTGTCTTTTCTTACAGTCATATACAACCTATGTATCTAAGTTACCTTCTTTCTAGCTCCGTGCAAAGGTTCAAACTGGTAGATACTTGCAGCTTTCGAGCCAACCCACAGCAAAAAATCAACTTTTTGCGCCGCCTAATTCCTTTACCACTGATTACTTATATGTGGTTCGCCTAGTAGTATGTCCTTGGCACCAACATGTTGGCTTTGGTTTTTGATCCTAAACACATGGTTTAGCCCTGGTTGTTTCAGCTAAAGTTCCCGGCTGAGGTTCGCCAGCATACAAAAAGTCAAGCATATAAGTCAGGGTAAAATTAAGGCGGGCCATATAAAATAAGGCAAAATAAAACTTGTCGGCTGGCTTCCCGCCTAGCAGAGCATCTCCAAAAGTATAAAGAAATATTACAAGTTGAGTTTGTACTGTTTCAGGGGCAGGAAAGGGCTGACAATCATGTCGGAAGGGACACAAGAAAAGAAAACTACAGCTCGGGGGAGTGCCTACATCAGGCTTGGGGGCTGACAACTTCAGCCCCAGAACTGTCACTCCCCTCCGCCTCGGCCGTACCGGCAGCTCCAACTTCTCCAGCGGCAGGCACAGGATGGCGCCGGTAGAATATCGAAGTGTCAACCATGTCGGCAACACGCGTGGCGTAGCCGGCAACGCTGTTCAGCACAGCGGCCGGATCGACCTTGTTGTCGTTTTCATAAGAAGACGACATGCCTTTGGTGACAGCCTCTATCTCCGCCTCGGGGTAGTGCGCCATGAAGAGTCCCAGCGCAGTCTTGGCACCACCCCGCGCCGCCGACTTCAGCGAGCTCTTGTGAAGCTTCGTAGCTTGCTCCAACATATTGGGCACATCGCTGAATTCGGTCGGCTCCTGGCTGCCGGAAGAGATGAAGAACTTGGTGAAGGGGATCGTGTGCAGAAAACAAAAAAATTCCTACCGACGATATCCTAAAAGCATGCCAAGATCTATTCTATGCAGATATAGTAGTACGAACGGAGATCGGAATACGTACCCTTGTAGACCGAAAGCGGGGATTACGTTCCCGCACAAACGTTGTCGATGCAGACCGACGAAGCCGACCTCAAGGTCGTGTAGAGGAAGCAGGCCTCCGAGTACCGCTAGCGCAGCACCTCGCAGGGAGTCACACACGTACGGTGGAGACAACGGCCTCCGAAGCTCCAGTCCAGGACGAGCAGCGGAAGACTTGGACCGGAACACCAGCAGCGCGGCAGCGGGTTATGGTAGAGGAGATCCCCTTGCTATGCTCGGCGCGGCTCGAACTTGGGAACCACGAGATCGATAGAGAAATCGGGAATTAATTGGTGAATTAAAAGGCTGGGGGTGCCCCTTCTTATATAGGCTCCCAGGGGGAGCCTACCTTACCAGCCAGGCAATGTGGGAGGGTGCGCCTCACATGCCTGGTGCGGCTCTGGAGGGTGCGCCGGCCCCCCTAGTGGGCCCTAGGCCCACTTGGGGCAGCCCCTCCTGGCCCCCACCGAATTCCCCTTGGGAATTTTCCCCTCTTGGGCCTTCTTTCGACCAGAAGGCCCATTTAGGGAAATCAGCCTAAATAAATTCGAAAATAAATATATAAAATCATATTTGCATATTAATAACACTAATTAATATCAAACATAATATATATAATTTTCCCTAGCTCCGAAAACTCTTTCGGCGCTGCCCGATCTCCATCGGATCCCTCCCGGGACGCTCCCGGTGATCTCCTTCCTTTCCGGTTGTCTTGTCGAAACCCCTTAAGTGTGTTACCCTAGCGGTTCGATATAATATCAGGTATGATCAAGACTCCTCAATGATCAACGACTAACTCGTAGGCCTGGACCCCATGAATTAATCCCTGAGATATAACGAATGACTTTCATCTATCAAACCTGAACGTAAAGTCTTAGACCTTTTGCCATAGCGATACTTAGCACGTCCGAGCGTCGTTCCATAGATATCTCCATACCTAATCCCGACCTCGTTACCGACGACGCTATCTTCTACTCGTTCATGATCCCATGTCTCCGTTACCTAGTCAAATGCTTGCAAGCTCATTAGACATGATCTCACCGAGTGGGCCCGAGAGTATCTATCCTGCTATACGGACTGGCAAATCCCGCTCTTGACCCCTCGTCTCAACTACTCCTTTCCGATACCCAAAAGTATCACCGTTATTGTCATACTAAATAAGATACGACGTTCGGTGCAATCAAAGTATCTTCCGGGAATAACAATAAGAGTTGATCTCACGGTCAAAGGCGTAACGACTACGTTCTCCAAATCTGGGTATGTCCATCACATCGCTCTCTAGCGATATGACTCTCATTGCCGACCGGCGCCATGCCCCATGACCGGGAAACCTCGATCATCAATCGCGCAACGAAACTAGTCTTAGTAGAGGCTACTAGGGACCTGGTTGTTTACGTATCACACCCGCATTAATGTTTCCGCTTAATACGGCTCTAGCATGACACAAAAACCTATTATAAACAAACGAGATATGATAAAGAATACACTTTATTAATTGCCTCTAGGGCATATCTCCTTCAGTCTCCCACTTGCACTAGAGTACAACTTAATCTAGATTACAACTTGGTAAAAGCTTAACACCCATAGCTAACTGGTGTTGTTCATGCTTATCAAGCGGAAGAGGCTTCGTCAGCGGATCTGCCACATTCAGATCCGTATGCACTTTGCAAATCTTCACATCGCCTCCTTGTACGTACTGACGTATCACGTGGAAGCGTCGGAGAATGTGTTTGGCGGTGGAGTGAGACCTTGGCTCCTTGGCGTTTGCAATGGCACCCGTATTGTCGCAGAAGAGGATCACGGGGTCTTGCACGCTTGGGAACACTCCAAGTTCGATGACGAACTTCCTCAGCCACACTGCTTCATTCGCGGCCTCGCAGGCAGCAATGTACTCCGACTCCATTGTAGATTGTGCGACTATGGGTTGCTTCCCACTTCTCCAGCACACGGCGCCTCCATTCACCTTGAACACGTAACCTGTCTGTGACTTACAGTCATCGGGGTCTGAGCAGAAACTTGCATCTACGTAACCCGTTACGCCAAGTTCTTCATCGCAGCCACCATACACAAGGAACATTTCCTTTGTCTTATTGAGATACTTAAGAATGCTCTTAACAGCTACCCAATGCGGCATTCGAGGATTACTCTGGAACCGGCTTGTCAAACTTAGAGCTAATGCCACATCCGGTCTAGTACTCAACATTGCATACATGATCGATCCTATGGCTGAGGCATAAGGATGTTTCGTCATTTCGGCCTTACCCAGTTCCGTCACCGGACACTGCGCCTTACGCAATATCTTATTCTTGATAACCGGCAGAGAACCCTTCTTTGCCTTCTCCATACGGAAACGCTTCAGTATTTTATCAAGATAAGTACTCTGACTCAGTGCTAATAGACGCCTTGATCTATCGCGATAGATTTTTATGCCTAAAACATACGCAGCTTCTCCTAAGTCCTTCATGGA
Organism: Poa annua; assembly: GCA_026929855.1. Classification (NCBI taxonomy): domain Eukaryota; kingdom Viridiplantae; phylum Streptophyta; class Magnoliopsida; order Poales; family Poaceae; genus Poa; species Poa annua. The sequence goes on from CM049430.1 coordinate 91,432,708, forward strand.
AAATTTACTGTTTAAATATTCCTTCACGCTATTCAGAAGTTCCACATCATTCCCTATTAGCAATATGTCGTCAACATACAGTGCTAAGAACACAACCGAGCTCCCACTCATTTTCTTGTAAATACAGGTCTCTTCCACATTCTGGATAAATCCAAAACCTTTGATTACCTCATCAAAGCGAAGATTCCAGCTCCGAGATGCCTGCTTCAATCCATAGATGGATCGCTGAAGCTTGCACACCTTGTTAGCATTTCCTGGATCGACAAAACCTTCCGGCTGTACCATGTACAACTCTTCCTCAATGTTTCCATTCAGGAAGGCCGTTTTGACGTCCATCTGCCAGATTTCATAATCATAGTAGGCAGCTACCGCTAACAAAATCCGAATAGACTTAAGCATTGCTACCGGTGAAAAAGTTTCATCGTAGTCAATTCCATGAACTTGTCGGAAACCCTTTGCGACAAGCCGAGCTTTATAGACGGTCACATTACCATCAGCATCAGTCTTCTTCTTAAAGATCCACTTATTCTCGACGGCCTTGCGCCCTTCGGGAATATCCACCAAAGTCCACACTTTGTTATCATACATGGATCCTATTTCGGATTTCATGGCTTCAAGCCATTTCTCGGACTCTAGACTCTCCATCGCCTCCTTGTAGTTCGTAGGTTCGTCTTGCTCGACTAGCATGACGGTGCAAACCATGTTGCCATACCATTCTGGTGCGATCCGAGATCTACCAGACCTACGAGGTAGAATATCTTCCTCGACAGTTTCTCCCACTCCTTCCACGGAGGACGTTTCCGGAATTGCTTCCGTTGCGCCACTCGGAATCTCGAGTTCAGGATCAACGACTTCATCGAGGTCTACCTTCCTCCCACTTACTCCTTTCGCGAGAAACTCCTTCTCTAGAAAGGTACCGGTCTTCGCGACAAAAGTTTTGCCCTCAGCTTGGTTGTAGAAGGTGTACCCAACGGTCTCCCGCGGATATCCTACAAAGACGACTTTCTCCGACTTCGGTTCGAGTTTGTCGGGCTGTAGTTTCTTAACGTACGCCTCACAACCCCAAACCTTCAGAAACGATAACTTTGGCTTTTGGCCATACCATAATTCATACGGCGTCGTTTCAACGGACTTGGACGGAGCCCTATTTAAAATGAATGCGGTTGTTTCTAACGCATAACCCCAGAAGGACACTGGCAGATCGGTAAGAGACATCATAGATCGGACACTATCCAGTAGAGTACGATTACGTCGCTCGGACACACCGTTACGCTGCGGCGTTCCGGCGGGCGTAAGTTGGGGCACTATGCCACAACTCTTCAGATGTGTGCCAAACTCAAAACTCAAGTACTCTCCACCGCGATCGGACCGGAGATGCTTGATTTTTCTATTAAGCTGATTCTCAACTTCACTCTGGAATTCTTTGAACTTTTCAAACGTTTCAGACTTGTGTTTCATCAAATAGATATAACCGTATCTACTCAAGTCATCAGTGAAGGTGACGAAGTAACGATAACCATTGCGTGTCGAAACGCTCATCGGTCCACACACATCTGTATGTATGATCCCCAACAAATCCGACGCCCGTTCAACGAAACCTTTGAACGGTGTCCTGGTCATTTTGCCCATGAGGCATGGTTCGCATGTATCGAGGGATCTGAAATCCAACGAGTCCAAGAGTCCATCGGAGTGGAGTCACTTCATGCGCTTTATACCAATATGACCAAGACGGCAATGCCACAAATACATGGCGGTATCGTCACTACACTTAATCCGTTTGGCTTCTATGTTATGGATGTGAGTACTACGATCGAGATTCAACAAGAATAAACCGTTATTCTCGGGAGCATCAACATAAAAGATATCATTCATATAAATAGCACAATTGCTTGACACTGATTTAAATGAATAACCGTCTTGTAACAGGCAAGACCCACTTATAATGTTTACACTCAAGGATGGCACAAAATAACATTTATTTAAAACCAAAACTAATCCCGATGGTAGATGTAGAGGGAGCGTGCCGACATCCACCACGTCGACTCTCGATCCGTTGCCGACGCGCATCGTCACCTCATCCTTCGCCGGCCGCCTTCTATTCCGTAACTCCTCCTGAGAGTTACATATATGAGCAACAGAACCAGTATCAAATACCCACGTATTGCTCCGGGCGGATGTAAGGTACACATCTATAACATGTATATCAAATATACCTTGCTCTTTGTCGACCGTCTTGCCAGACTTCTTATCCTCCAGATACTTGGGGCAGTTGCGCTTCCAGTGACCCTTCCCCTTGCAGTAGAAGCACTCCACGCTAGCTCTGGGACCAGATTTGTTAGTCCTGGGCTTGGCAGCCAACTTTGTCTCCCTCCGGGACTTCCAGCTCTGCTTTCCCTTGCCACCGGACTTCTTGAAATCAACGGTCTTGTTGACCATCAACAGCGTGTGCTCCTTCTTAATCTCTACCTCAGCAGTCTTGAGCATCACGAACACTTCACCAGGGACTTAGCCATGCCCTGCATGTTGTAGTTCATGACGAAGCCTTTGTAGCTTGGTGGCAACGATTGCAACACCCTGTCAATCGCCAGCTCATCGGGAATCTTGCACTCCAGAGCATTCAGGCGTTGAACGTAGCCAGACATCTTGACTACATGCTCGCTCACACTGCTATGCTCTTCCATCTTGGCTGAGAAGAAAAGCTCAGAAGCCTCATATCTCTCAGCCTTAGCCTGCGGCGCAAAGACAGCCTTAAGATCCGAGATGATCTCAAAGGCGCTCATCTTCTCAAAGCGCTTCTGCAGGTCGGCTTCCATGGCGTAGAGCATGCCACTCTGGACAAAGGCAGAATCCTCCGATCGGGTCTGGAAGACCTTCTTCTCATCCTCAGAGGCATCATCTGCAGGAGGGTCACCTATGGCGGCCTCAATGACGTAGGCCACCCTATGGGGAGTGAGGAGGATCCTCAGGTTGCGGAACCAGGCCATGAAGGTTGACCCATTGGTCTTAAGCTTTTATTCTCAAGGAACAGACCTAGGTTAAACGAGGGGCGAGACATCTACAATGGAATTTGCAACAACATAAGACTTTGTTCATAATAATTTTTAGTTATAGTATTTTAGAAAATAACTAACATAACTCCCACTCAAACGAACATCCCTCCTGGTCGTTTTAAGCGATTACACGACCCCCATTCATTGCACCACCCCTCATCATCAAAGCCGGTGGCACAACTTCAAGAGTAGACAAAATCGTCCGCCACACCAATTTTGTGACTCGTGCTCGACCTTTCGGTCTTCCTGTTCCGAGGCCATACCTCTGAGTATGCTAGGCTCGCCACCAAAGACCTCCACGCTGACGCTTGTGCAACATGGCTTACACCCACCGTATGCGAACGAAGATATGTCTGACACCCGATCATCACGGCCTGCCTCATAACATAGAACTTTCTTGGTGGTGCGCGTTGGAGGGAGAACACTAGTGGTATTTTGAAGGGATCATCTTATTCAGCTACCGCCGTGTAACTAATGTATACTATACACACAATCACACAAAATAAGATGCACACAAAACATCAAATGTAATGCAATGTGATATAGTCCATTGCGCCATGGTCTTCTTGGCGCCCGCAGTTTATAAACAATTTAATAAACCTACCTTGACCATATCACATAGCCCCTGCAAAATAAAGTTAGACGCTTCTACTTTATCTTTTGCATATTTTACGTGGCTTGGGGCTTTCGTAAATAGAACCGCTTCATACCTACGAATCTTATGACCACAACAACGATCCAATAATTGCATGTTTAAGCATCCCTTTCGGGCCCTCCATTGAAAATGCGAAGACCAACTAAAGAGAGAGAAACTGTCACCCGCCAGCCACATATACGGTACAAGCCGTATGTCAGTAGTGGAACCAGTCTCGCGTAAGCGTACGCGTAAAGTCGGTCCGGGCCGCTTCATCAACTCAATGCCGCTGGAATACACAAGTGCACGCTAGAGGGTAGCAAATAACAGGAACGGTGCCCCCGTGCAGAGCACGGGTTCTAACAGCGTACAACTATATCTACGATAGATCGGCTCTGATACCACTGAAGGGGATCGTGTGCAGAAAACAAAAAATTTCCTACCGACGATATCCTAAAAGCATGCCAAGATCTATTCTATGCAGATATAGTAGTACGAACGGAGATCGGAATACGTACGCTTGTAGACCGAAAGCGGGGATTACGTTCCCGCACAAACGTTGTCGATGCAGACCGACGAAGCCGACCTCAAGGTCGTGTAGAGGAAGCAGGCCTCCGAGTACCGCTAGCGCAGCACCTCGCAGCGAGTCGCACACGTACGGTGGAGACGACGGCCTCCGAAGCTCCAGTCCAGGACGAGCAGCGGAAGACTTGGACCGGAACACCAGCAGCGCGGCAGCGGGCTATGGTGGAGGAGATCCCCTTGCTCTGCTCGGCGCGGCTCCAACTTGGGAACCACGAGATCGAGAGAGAAATCGGGAATTAATTGGTGAATTAAAAGGCTGGGGGTGCCCCTTCTTATATAGGCTCCCAGGGGGAGCCTACCTTGCCAGCCAGGCAATGTGGGACTAATCCCACATGCATGGTGCGGCTCTGGAGGGTGCGCCGGCCCCCCTAGTGGGCCCTAGGTCCTCTTGGGGCAGCCCCTCCTGGCCCTCACCGAATTCCTCTTGGGAATTTTCCCCTCTTGGGCCTTCTTTCGACCAGAAGGCCCATTTAGGGAAATCAGCCTAAATAAATTCGAAAATAAATATATAAAATCATATTTGCATATTAATAACACTAATTAATATCAAACATAATATATATAATTTCCCTAGCTCCGAAAACTCTTTCGGCGCTGCCCGATCTCCATCGGACCCCTCCCGGGACGCTCCCGGTGATCTCCTTCCTTTCCGGTTGTCTTGTCGAAACCCCTTAAGTGTGTTACCCTAGCGGTTCGATATAATATCAGGTATGATCAAGACTCCTCAATGATCAACGACTAACTCGTAGGCCTGGACCCCATGAATTAATCCCTGAGATATAACGAATGACTTTCATCTATCAAACCTGAACGTAAAGTCTTACACCTTTTGCCATAGCGATACTTAGCACGCCTGAGCATCGTTCCATAGATATCTCCATACCTAATCCCGACCTCGTTACCGACGACGCTATCTTCTACTCGTTCATGATCCCATGTCTCCGTGACATAGTCACATGCTTGCAATCTCATTAGACATGATCTTACCGAGTGGGCCCGAGAGTATCTATCCTGCTATGCGGACTGGCAAATCCCGCTCTTGACCCCTCGTCTGAACTACTCCTTTCCGATACCCAAAAGTATCACCGTTATTGTCATACTAAATAAGATACGACGTTTGGTGCAATCAAAGTATCTTCCGGGAATAACAATAAGAGTTGATCTCACGGTCAAAGGCGTAACGACTACGTTCTCCAAATCTGGTTATGTCCATCACATCGCTCTCTAGCGATATGACTCTCATTGCCGACCGGCGCCATGCCCCATGACCGGGAAACCTCGATCATCAATCGCGCAACGAAACTAGTCTTAGTAGAGGCTACTAGGGACCTAGTTGTTTACGTATCACACCCGCATTAATGTTTCCGCTTAATACGGTTCTAGCATGACACAAAAACCTATTATGAACAAACGAGATATGATAAAGAATACACTTTATTAATTGCCTCTAGGGCATATCTCCTTCACTTGGCGGCAAACCGCTTGGATGCCGCCAATGTCTCGGTGATCAGCTCACCCAGACGCGCAAGGCGGTCTAGGCGGGGGCTGACATCCTTGTCGTCGCCTAAACCGACAGAAACTGTATCAAAAAACAAAAGCGTCAGTTTGGTCTAGGCTATGCAAAATGACGAAAGCAAAATGAGGAGTGAGAAATTACCAAGGGCCGAGTTATGGAAGGCGGACAACTCAATCATATGAGCTGCCACCGCGTCCTCAGCGGTTTGGGCGCGAGAAGTCTGCTTGGATATTTCCTCGGCAGCCGCCTTCTCCGCCTCCGCCAGTTTCTTGCGCAGGCTATCCAGCTCTCCGGTAAGCTGGCTAGATTCCTGCGCAAATTTGATCTGTTGGGCCTCCATCTCCTTTCGGTGCTCCTCCTTCATCAACAAGTTGGCGGCCGCCAAATCGGAAGCTTCATTCATAACAGCTTGCATGTCAGTGGACGCCTTCAGTATATCCTGGGCGTGATCTAGCAGTTCTACAATATGGATTCACTAGCTAAAAAATTGGCGGCAGCACAAGTTGGAAGATGACGAAAAGGCAGAAGAAATAATTCTACCTTCGTCTTTCTTGCGGGCCGCCTCCAGCTCGGCAATCCGCCGGTCCTTGGCCTCGCAATCCTTCTTCAGATCGCGACACCGTTGGTTTATCTCAAATCGAGAGGAGATAAGCTCAACGTTGGCAGACAGGAGGCCCTGCAGGCAAAGGCAAAGGCATATAGCATATCGTCAAAAAACCACTAAGCCGGCAGCCAATGTACTCGACTTGCCATCTAAGTGCTCGGGGGGGGGGGGGGGGGGGGGGGAAGACTATGTATATGCCGCAAAGTGGAAAAAACTTACAGACATGTCGCCCTCCAAGTCGGCAAATGCCTGGGAGGCGAAGTTGGCAAAAGCCAGGGTAGACTCGTTGGCCGCCTTAAAACTGGACCAAGGGTCCCTGACTCGGCCGCCTCCCGCAGCCGGGGCTGCCCTCTGCGTCCCGCCGGCAACCACCTATAGCAGCTCCTCCTTGGCGGCACCAGATTGGACGGCTTCATTGGTCGTAGCCTCAGCCGATGGAAGGGGAGTACTGGTGCCACGGCCCGCGGAGGAATTCGCTGGTGGCGGACCGGAAGCTGGAGCTTGGGGCTGGCGGCGAGCATCGCTCATAAAACCACCGGCCTGGGGCTGGGGAGTTGGCGGCATGGTAGCAGGCGAGCTGCCTTGGGGCCGCTTTCCCTTGGAAAGGAGTCTGGTCGGCAACCTGGAAGTTGCCACCCACTCCCTGTCAATAAAGAAAGCACAGTCAGATAAATGCCGGCAATAGAGGAATCCGTCAACTATATAAGGCGGAAATGAGTACCTTCGGGGGATGTTAATCCCCGCGTTCTCGTCGAGATCGACGAGCACCGGCATTGTAGCCGATGCGGTCCGTTTCTTTCTCTCGGCGTTGACCGTAGAGGAAGCCGCGCCGGACGCCTTGCGCTTCTTGGTCTTCCCGCCTTCCGGCTCGTAGAAGTCGGGAGCCAGGTCATCCTCCCCCAGGGCAGAGAGCTGAGAAAAAAGAAGGCAAGTGTTAATAGGGCTCTATTTAGCCGGCAAAAGCTGTCAAAGAAGGGCAACAAGCAGGACATTTTACCTCGAGGGGAGGGTTGTCGTGGGTGTGCATGAGAACGCCTTCCGCCGCCTTCACCAGCCCCGCTTTGACAAGGCTGCGAAGTCGGAACGCCAGGTCGGCGGCCGGTAACCCCTCTTCGCTCACGCGAAGAGAGGCTGTGGCAGTAGGCGAATACTGACACATTTTGTGCGGGCTGTACCGCAGGGGCAGTATCTGCCGGCTAAGCCAGCAGATGACGGTGTCCACCCCATCCAGCAAGGGAGGGGACATCGTGCGGGTGAGGAACTCGATCCGCCTTTGAATAAGGCGGAGCTCCTCCGTCAGCTTGGGCACCGCCTCGTCCCAGCATGGTCTGGGCATAGGCGGCGTTTTGACAAAGTACGGGACGCCAAATTGGCGCCCCGGCGCTGCCATGTCTTGGCAGTAGAAGAAGGTGGACGCCCAGCCCTTGACGGACTCGAGGTACGGTATCTTGGGATACCATTGGCGTCCTTGGCGGCAGTTGAAAGTGACGATGCCGTAGGTCGCCAGTCCGCCGTCCGGCACATTCTGACGCCGGCAACGAAAGCGGTATCTGAAGAAGTCTAAACTAGGCCTAATACCTAGATAGCCCTCGAACAGAGCGGTGAAGCCGGCTAAGACTAGAATGCTATTGGGCGCTATGTTATGGGGCTGGAGCCCATAGTGATCTAAGACCTCGCTAAAGAAGGCGGAAGGCGGTAGCGCCATTCCCCTGACTAGTTGGGAGGTGAGGATTACCCGTTCCCCGGCTTTCGGAGCCGGGATGACGTCTCCTAAGGCGGATCTCCATTGGCAGTCCTCCCGAGTGGGGAGGTAGCCGACGGCCTCCAGGTCTTGGAGTGCGTCTTCATCGACTATGGAGGGAAGCCAGTAGCAGGATCCGAGGTCAGCCGCTTCCTCCTCCTCGTCGACGGGAGCGCCTCTCGCCGCCGTCGCCGCGGCGGTAGATGGGGGAGCCGAGGAGACCGCCGCCGGCGCGCGCGGTAGGGGTTTGAGAGACGACGGTGGCGACATTGCCCGTCGCCACCGTCGCGGGGCGAGATATCGCGCCGCCCATCGCTGCCGCGGGACGGTTTTGGTCGCCGGACCGCCGGACGCCGCAGAAGGGATGTCTTGGCCGGTGGACATAGCCGCGTGCGAAGGTCGCCGGAGGAGAACGCTCGCCGGAGTTTGCTCGGAGCAAGAAGCGGGAAAGTGGAAGAGCAAGGGGTCGAGGAGAGCAAAGGCAGGGGTGCAAAAATGAACCGTTCGGTTACCTATTTATAGGTCCGGGCGTTGCTCCCTGTGCAAACGCCGTTTTTAGTCGGACACGTGTCCAGCATCCGCTGCGGCGCATGATCGCACGATCTCCACGCCTCCTCTTTTCCCGCGATTTATGATCATGGCGAGATTCCCGCCTAGGCCGTTTTCAAACTGTCGTGAGCCGGCTAAGCGGTATCCGTCAAGAAATAAGCTCGGTGAATTTGCGAATTAGCCGTCTTTTCCCGTGATGGATAAAGGCGGCCGTGTGTCAATATCAGGACACACATGACTCGTTGATTTTCAGAATGGTTCAAGTCCTGCAGCCGCCAACGTTGACGAATGAAGAATCAAGAAGAATCCGACGCCTGGAGAACTCCAACCTTTCTGGGGGCTAATGTTGGGGATATATCAACTAGGGGTGTCTCCAACACGGATCAATCCGGCTAGTCCAGGGTGGCCCAAGGGTGGTAAGGCTGAAGCCTGCCGGGCGGCCCAGATAGCTGACGTACAAGGAAGTAGGCGGACGGTCCAAGGAAGGCGGAAGGCCGAAGCCCATCAAGCCACCAAGCCCAAGACGGAAGGCGACAACTAAGCCGGCTAGGTTTAGGACTCTGATTACTTGCCGGACAAGTACTTGCCTTGTACCCTGGGGTCTGGCCGCCCATATAAGCCGGCCACCAGGGAGCCTTTAGGGCACGCTCCAATACGCATCATACACATTGTAACATGTTCACGGCTATTGCCTCATAGTGAATTATAGCAGCACGTAGGATCTCGCCACCGCTGTGGGATCCGAAACTGGGTTAACTCGCCGTGTTCAATCCCGTCCTCGACGACACCAACCTTGTTCCCCACAATCCATACGTAGGCTAGAGGACCCCCGTCTCCTATCAATTATGCCGATACTACGACAAATGCAACAACTTTTCAACCCAATGGATATTCGCGACGCCTCACACCGTTGCAACGTAGCCGCCAACCACGAAGCGGTTTTGCAATCTACTAATTCTCAGTGGAACAACAGATCACACTCAAACTTCGGATAATAATCTCCAGAGCGCAACACAATGGAGAGGTTGAATTCCCGAGCGCAACACATAGGAACTCGAATATAGATGAATGTTTGGAGCAAATTAGATCTAGGGTTTGTCTTAAACGTGGTCTACCTCTCTATGGCGCTGCCCTTGGCTATTTAAAGGGGCTGGCCGAAACTAGGACTCAATTCGGATCTGAACCCAAACCTGATTCGACTCAAACTGATACAAACCGACCCATGGTGGGTTCGGCCTTAAACATGGCACACAGGCCTCATGCATTGCATATTAGACTAATATCTTCATACGTTATGTCCTAGTGCGCCACTTGATCCCTCTAACATGTAAACGAGTGATTTCCTTCAATGCCCTGATGCGCCGGCCTCCCTCTCCTCCCTCGCGCACTTGCTGACATTGGAAATCAGTGGTTGTTCTTCTCCTTGCTGTAGCTTATCTCCTCCTCCAATGCTTGTGTTATTAATACATCTGATCATACATAAATACATAGACTTAGGCAGTATAAATTTCTCATTAAGACAAACATCATATTCAACTAAGAGTGAGTTCACCTGTTGCTCAAGTAGCTTGGTTCGAGCTCTTGTCACTGGTCCAATCCTCACACCTTTAGTTGTGTCGTGTACATAAACATCATCAACAGGAGAAGATGGTAAAGAACTAGGGATGTCCTCATGTAGTGTACCTGCACTTTAAATAAGGCAGATACCTGTGTATAGTGCAAATCCCTGGATCGATTCATTTGCACACACAGTTTACGATGAATATCACAACATTGTATCAATATTACACGAATAATCCAGACTTGGAAAAATAAATAGTTCGATACATCTTTGCATAGCTCAAAGCTAGCTCAAAACACTATAGCAGCGGAAATAAATCTTCGATGAGCCTCCATCTTCATGATACGCCACATGCGAAAACATGTTGGTGCAGACTCGAAACGCAAAACGTATTCCTTACTCTTCGTCAGATATTTCTGCAACAAATAATGATTTGCAACAGAGTGGGTCAGATTCCATTAAAATGAAGTCTGGCAAGTGACACTATGGTGGACACTCAATGGAAATAACTCTAAAGCATGTATGCATATTTGGCTGGTGGAGTTCAAGGCTATTTTTGCCTAAAGCCAGTTTTGCCTAACTCTTTGTAAAACAAACTTTTTAACATCATAGTTGGCAACACTGGCAAGTTCCAGTGAACCAAAAGATATCACGTCCTTAGGTGTACTCTCAGGTGAAAACCCCCACATTCAATGGTCCTTAGTATAGTAGAGACTATCTTAGGTGAAAACCCCCATGAACATGGTCCTGAGTAGTCCACTGTTGTTTATCAAAAATTTATTAAGAAATTAGAATGTTGGGATTCCTCCATGTTCCTTGATCAACTGTAGTCTTTGCTTGAAATGCTTCTCCTTGAGTTCTCCACGATTTTCTCCATTTATTATTCACATCCCTTTGTTCCTGGGTGGCCATCCACAAGTGTGCTCTCAGGTGAGAACCCCCACATTCATGATCCCAAGTATAGTAGAAACTATCTTAGGTGAAAACCCTCATGGACATGGTCCTGAGTAGCCACTCAACATAAACCATACAACCAATCCACCCAGATGATTCATTAACTTAGTGATGTGCACTCCCAGGTAAAAACCCCCACATACTATGATCCTAAGTATAGTAAAGACTATCTCAGGTGAAAACCCTCATAGACATGGTCCTGAGTAGCCACTTAACTTTTTATAAAAACCTTTCATCAATTGCATAGCATCAAAATCCACTAAGTCATTTCATAGGTACCTAGACACAATGGAATAGGGAATTCTAAAGTCTTGCATAGAAAATCTACTAAGCTCTACTCATGCATAGAAAATAACTAAGTTATGCATAGAAAATACTTAGGAACTTTATGAGGTGTGCCACTTGCCTTGGCAACAAGAAGAATAGCAACAGCAGCTGCAACAGTTGTCGTTTCCCTCTGAGATTTCTAACACATCAAACAAAACACACATAAACATACAAACCCAAATAACAATACAAAAATATGCTATGCATGATGTGCAAAAATACTTAGAGAAAATACTAAGTCTTTTGTTCAAGATGATGACCAATTATTATCAACTCTTTGTAAATTGGACATTCACTATAGTGAGAGAGACAGACACCCGGCCAGCCACTTAAATTGTGGAACAAGTCTCATGTACGTGGACATGTAAGGTTTGTTTCCAGGCCGCTTCATCTCACTATGCTGCTAGGATCCAACAACTTCAAGATGATACATCATGATCAAAATTTGTTTAAGTCTAAAAGACAAGATTAGGAAAGAGGGAAAAGATAGAAAGAAAGATGTAGTTGTCCTCCAGGCTTCATCTCCAGACTTGTAACTTTCTTCTGGATGATGTCTTGATTGAGTTCTTGGTAGTCTTGCTGAATCTTCAGACTTGATGGTTCTTGTATCCTAGAGGCTGGTCTTGGATTTACTTAGTCTTCATGAAGTCTAACGGAAGAATAAGGGAGAAAGAAGAAAGAGGAAGAACGACTTAGAAAATATTTCTGGTTGGCCTTCATGAACTTCTTCTTGATCTTTCTTTAAGTGCTTCCACTCCTTGGAGATTCTTCTGGAGTCTTGTTTGGCTAAGTCCTTCCTTGGTCTTCCAGCTCCAGGTTGAAAATTACTAAGTGTCTAAGTGTATAGCACTTTTCCCAAAATACTAAGTTTGAAAATAATCCTAACTTAGAGAAAATGGGGAGGAGTTTTCCTTATGGAAATATAACTATAAAATATGCTATGCATGAAATGCAATTTTAAATCACAAGCAACATAACACTAATTTTTGTGAATTTTATAACATATGCATAAAGTTATAATTGCAATTTAATTAGTTTCTAATTTCCAAAACATAATAAAAGGAAACATATAGATTAAATTTTTATGTGTTTTATATTTTATAACCCAATTTTCTTTATAGATGGTGTTAATAGCCAGAGGTGGTTTAATTATTTTTAATGCAATTTGATTTAATCAAAAATAATATTTCTATTAATAGTTATGTTGAAAATATTCAAACTATTCAAATTAAATATATAACTATGAATTCATTCAAAAATTACTCAAAAATATTTTATAGCAGTGGCATTAATTTACAATTATTCTAAAGTTTCTAAAACAATTTTACTTGCAATTTTTGGAATTATAGATTTAAAGTTATTACAAAAATACTCAAATCCACCATTTGAATTTTGAATATTTTAAACTTAGTCAAATTTGAATTTTGGCAGATATAAAATATTCTACATGTCGAGGGCTTTCCAAAAATATAAAGTTTGTTAAATTTGGATGAGTGGTTAAAAAGTTATGACAGATCTAAGTGGTAGGGGCTTTTCTGCAAAACTGCCAAATAATCTAATTAAAAGAATTTATTTTCTGACGTGGCAGCTGACTGGGATGCTGACTGTGCAGGCCACGTCAGCGCTGACGTGGTTAAGTGGATGAATCTGGATCGTTAGATCCAGATCTGACGGACGACAGTGAATCATACCGGTTCGTTAAAATTTTCTAATCGTGGCCGCTGAGATCGGATCGGACGGCCAGGATGAAATGACCATACCGTGGCGGCGCTCCGGTGGCCGGCGATGGAGGGGACGGCGGCGCTGCGCTCGGGCGTGGACGGAGGTGACGATGCGGAGCTCCCCCGGACGAACTGAGGCGACGGTGGTGTGCAGATCGTCGCGGCGATGTGGATGGTGGCGACGGCGTCGTGTCGCTCTTCCTGGCGCGGCCGGCAGCGGCGGAAGGAGTGCGGCGGCGCTCCGGTGAGATCCGGTCGAGCACGGGGCGCTCGACTCACTGCACGAAATAACCGAACGCGGGGCTTAGGAGGTGCGCACGGAGATGACGAGGACAGAGGAGAGGACCAGGGGCTCGGGGGAGGTCTCACCGTGACGGAATCGTGAGAAACGTGGCGGCGGAGGAGACGAACTCCGGCGAGCTCGTACGGCGGCCTAGCGGCGTCCTTGGGGCTAGGGTTTGGGGCAAATGGAAGAGGAGGTCGTGGGGTTTAAATAGGCCAGAGCAAAGGAAACAATCGCAGAGATTTCGCCGGATTTGGGAACGAGATTGGAGGCGGATTTCTCGGCCGGAGGTTGAAGACGGGCTGACGTCAGCATGACGTCAGCAATTTTTCTTTTTCTGTTTTTCTGATTTTTCTTTTAATTCATATCTTTTGATTTAAGACTCCAAATGAACTCAAATAAATTTCTATAAATTTGTAATATTCATATCTATGTTTTAAAACATTAGTGGGCATGTTTTGGAACTTTTTGAAAAATAATTATTTTGAAATATTCATAAAATACAATTTTTCCCATTTTAGGTTAACTTTGAAAATAGAGATTTAATAATTTACTTGGAGTTAAATAAAATTTATAAAATTACCCACATTCAATATGTTTGAATTACAAATTATTTAGACTTATTTTGCTGAAATAATTCACCTTTATTTTGGCATAATAGTGGAATAATAGAATAAATGTTTTTAGAGTAATATGAAATATAATGGATTTTTAATTTAAACCTTTTGTGATTTATTAAGATGTTGAATGATGAGATACATGTATGCATGCATGCAATGCTTAAAATTTCTTTTCCAAAGCAAAATTCCTTAAATGCCTTCAAAAGTTTTAAATTTTAGTGATTTTTAAACATTCCAAAATATTGGGATGTTACACCTCATCATCCTCCCCCCCCCCTTGAAAAGGCGTCGACCTCGACGCGTCAAGGTCTTGTCCAGCAAATGACGTCAAATCAGCAACATTAAACGTATTGCTCACACCAAACTCAGATGTCGGAAGATCTATCTTGTATGCATTATTATTTATCTTGGCAAGAACTTTGAAAGGACCATCACCACGTGGCATCAATTTAGACATGCGATGAACCGGAAATCTGTCCTTGCAAAAATGCACCCAAACCATATCGTCGGGCTGAAAAATCACCTCCTTTCTTTTCTTGTTAACACGATCAGCATTGTACTTTCCTTTATTCTCGATGGCCTCTTTAGTCTTCTCATGTATCATCCTCACAAAATCTGCTCGCTTCGATGCATCCATGTTGACACGTTCTTGAATTGGAAGCGGCAGCAAATCAAGCGGTGTAATGGGTTTAAAACCATACACCACCTCAAACGGACACAATTGCGTGGTGGAGTGTACATCCCTGTTATATGCAAACTCCATATGCGGCAAACACTCTTCCCACACGCGCAGATTTTTCTTGATCATTGTCTGCAGCAACGCCGAAAGTGTGCGGTTCACCACCTCCGTTTGGCCATCAGTTTGGGATGACAAGTTGTACTAAACAACAGCTTCGTCCCCAGCTTTCCCCAAAGTGTCTTCCAAAAGTAGCTCATGAACTTCACATCACAGTCAGAAACAATCGTCTTCGGTACTCCATGTATGCGCACGATGTCCCTGAAAAACAGATTAACAATATGCGACGCATCGTCGCTTTTGTGGCAGGCAATAAAATGAGCCATCTTAGAAAAACGATCCACTACCACAAAAATAGAATCATGTCCTCTACTGGTCCTAGGCAATCCTAACACAAAATCCATGCTTATATCTTCCCATGGTATAGTAGGAGCAGGAAGAGGGGTATACAAACCGTGAGGCTTTAATTTGGACTTTGCCTTGTTGCAAATGATACAACGTTTTACAAACCTGTCCACATCTCGCCTTATCCGTGGCCAATAAAAGTGACCAGCCAACATTAACAACGTCTTCTCACGTCCAAAGTGACCCATCAAGCCGCCTCCATGTGATTCCTGTAACAATAGCAAACGCACGGACGACTCGGACACACATAACTTGTTAGCTCTAAACAAATATCCATCATGCAGACGGTATTTTTCCCACACCTTCACATCGGAACACTTAGCAAAGGCAGTGGAAAAATCAGCATCAGAAGCATATAAATCACGCAAAGTCTCCAAACCAGGAACTTTAATATCTAGATGTGACAATAACATGTTCTTCCTAGAGAGAGCATCAGCAACAACATTATCTTTGCCTTTCTTATACTTAATGATGTATGAGAAAGATTCAATGAAGTCCATCCATTTAGCATGACGTTTATTGAGATTAGTTTGGCATTTCAAAAATTTCAAAGCCTCATGATCAGAATGTATGATAAATTCTTTTGACCACAAATAATGTTGCCAAACCTCAAGAGCACGAACAACAGCATACAATTCTTTATCATAAACAGGATAGTTCAATTGTGCACCATTCAATTTTTCAGAAAAATATGCAATCGGCTTGCACTCTTGCATCAACACACCTCCTATTCCAACGCCACTAGCATCACATTCAATATCAAATTGTTTATTGAAATCAGGAAGCATAAGCAAAGGTGCAGAAATCAAACAACGTTTCAATTCATCAAATGCAGCATCTTGGGCAGCGCCCCAAACAAAAGGAACACCTTTCTTAGTAAGATCATTCAAAGCTGCAGCAATAGCACTAAAGTCTCGTATGAAACGTCTATAAAATCCAACAAGACCAAGAAAACTTCGCAATTGACTAAGATTCATGGGAATAGGCCAATCTGTAATTGCTTCAATTTTAGACTCATCTACCTCGACCCCATGCTTAGAAACAACAAATCCCAGAAATATGACCTTGTCTTTGCAAAACGTGCACTTCTCAAGATTACCATAAAGCTTATTATCTCGCAGCACTTGCAAAACTTTTCGAATGTGATCAATATGTTCAGTTTCATTGTGGCTATAAATTAATATGTCATCAAAATACACAACCACAAACTTTCCAGTGAAATGCCTCAAAACATGATTCATTAATCTCATGAAAGTACTAGGTGCATTAGTTAAACCAAAAGGCATCACCAACCACTCATATAAACCAAGTTTTGTTTTAAAGGCAGTTTTACATTCATCACCTTCTTTCATCCTAATTTGATGATAACCACTACGCAAATCAATTTTAGAGAAAATAGCAGCACCACTTACTTCATCTAGCATGTCATCCAACCGTGGAATAGGGTGACGATAGCGAATAGTAATGTTATTAATTGCTCTACAATCTACACACATGCGCCATGTACCATCTTTCTTAGGAACTAAAATAACAGGAACAACACAAGGACTCAAGCTCACACGAATATAACCTTTGTCGAGAAGTTCTTGTACTTGTCGTTGAATTTCCTTCGTCTCGTCAGGGTGGTACGGTAAGGGGCTCGGTTTGGCAAAGAAGCTCCTGGAATCAAATCAATTTGATGTTCTATGCCTCGCAAAGGTGGCAAACCAGCCGGTACCGCAGCGGGAAAAACGTCCTCGAAATCCTGTAACACATTAGCAACACCAAGAGAAATAGGGGTCATGTCATTAGAAACAAGAATTTCTCCCTTGCACATAAGAACAAGAGGTACGAGAGTAGGATCCTCACAAAACTCTCGTAAATCAGATTTGGTGGCTAACATTACTAAGGAAGTCTCTCCCTCACTTTTCTTTTTACCACTCGAATTTGGCTTGTGGCTCTCACTCACCGAAGGTGGGGGCACTCGGCTAGCTAATCTCTCACGTTCCACCTCACAATCCACTTCCACCTTTTGCCTCGAATCATTGACAACTTAGGATGGTGTTAAAGGACGCAAGATGATCTCCTTACCAAGCCAATTGAGTTGGTATGTGTTAGAGCGCCCATTGTGTCGAACATCACGATCATATTGCCAAGGACGACCCAACAACAAATGACACACCGTCAATGGAACCACATCACACTCCACGGTGTCTTTGTATGGTCCAATCTGAAAGTCAATGCGCACCATGTGGTTGATCTTCATCTCTCCTCTATCACCCAACCACTGAATATAATATGGATGCGGGTGCGGCAAATATTTCAGATTCAATTTCTGACATAGCTCTTTACTAGCTAAATTATGGCAACTACCACCATCTATGATTACTTTGCACGACCTTCCATTACCAACAACAGCTCTTGTTTGAAACAAATTGCAGCGTTGTTCCGCAGGACTTGGTGTAACGCTAAAAACTCGAGGCGTGCAAACAATGGACGGTAACCGAACAACATCGGCATAGCAAGAACCGTCCTTCTTCTCCTCCACATATGCTGGTTCGGCCTCCACTTCATCACCACTCTCATACTCGCCTGTCACAAACAGAACCTAGACCTCTACGACTCTGACAAGACAAGGTACGCGAAGGAAAAACCGACCAGCACTACAACTTGTAATCCGATGCAATCTATGGTTCTGGCGAGAGCTAAACCTAATTTTTTTTTTGGCTTTTTCTGTATAGGACGAAAACAGTAAATCTACGGGATGGATATGTGGATGCTCACCGAGTAAACACTGGAAATCTGATACCAAGATGATAAGGGGGTTGCCCGATCTTCTCAGTGAGCGGTGGGTGGATGGATGATGGTGGAAGATAACTTGCGAGATTCTGACGAACTCTCCGGCTGTTCCCCCGTTGCCAATGCAACAGCTTTTCAACCCAATGGATATTCGCGACGCTTCACACCGTTGCAACGTAGCCGCCGACTACGAAGCGGTTTTGCAATCTACTAATTCCAAGTGGAACAACAGATCACACTCAAACTTCGGATAATAATCTCCAGAGCGCAACACAGTGGAGAGGTTGAATTCCCGAGCGCAACACAGAGGAACTCGAATATAGATGAATGCTTGGAGCAAATTCGATCTAGGGTTTGTCTTAAACATGGTCTACCTCTTTATGGCGCAGCCCTTGGCTATTTAAGGGCCGGCGGAAACTAGGACTCAATTCGGATCTGAACCCAAACCTGATTCGACTCAAACTGATACAAACCGACCCATAGTGGGTTCGGCCTTAAACATGGCACACATGACTCATGCATTGCACCTTAGACTAATATCTTCATACGTTATGTCCTAGTGCGCCACTTGATCCCTCTAACGTGCAAACGAGTGATTTCCTTCAATGCCCTGATGCGCTGGCCTCCCTCTCCTCCCTCGCGCACTTGCTGACATTGGAAATCAGTGGTTGTTCTTCTCCTTGCTGTAGCTTGTATCCTCCTCCAATGCTTGTGTTATTAATAAATCTGATCATACATAAATGCATAGACTTAGGCAGTATAAATTTCTCATTAACACAAACATCATATTCAACTAAGAGTGAGTTCACCTGTTGCTCAAGTAGCTTGGTTCGAGCTCTTGTCATTGGTCCAATCCTCACACCTTTAGTTGTGTCGTGTACATCAACATCATCCATAGGAGAAGATGGTAAAGAACTAGGGATGTCCTCATCAAGTCCGACAGCGAGATATCGGAGGTGTCCTTGATCATGGTCGCAGCAAGGGGATTGAACTCGGGGCCGAGCCCCGTAAGCATGTAATCGATGATGAGGTCATCGGAG
The DNA here is from genome assembly GCA_026929855.1 of Poa annua. NCBI lineage: Eukaryota > Viridiplantae > Streptophyta > Magnoliopsida > Poales > Poaceae > Poa > Poa annua. The sequence goes on from CM049430.1 coordinate 91,451,812, forward strand.
AGAGGCTCGTCGGTGGCGGCCATGGTGTCCGCGAGGACCCTGATCTTGTTCATGTACTCGCAGGCGGAGGAGTCGAGTTTCTTCAGCGCCTGAATCTGGCGCTGGAGGTGCCGCACGTTGGCGCGGCTGTGAGCTCTGAACATGGCATGGATCGCTTCCCACACGGTGGCGGCCGTGGTCTTGCCGATGAGCTGGCAGGAGATCTCCGGAGTGATGGATCCGAGGAGGAGGCCAAGGACGCGCTGATCTTGCATCCTCCATGCCGCATACGAGGGGTTCGGGATGATGGCGGCCGCATCGCCTGTTCCCGTGGCGAGGGTTTTCGTGGGCGCCGTCGTCGTGCCGTCGAGGAAACCATGCAGCCCTGCACCGGAGAAGTTGGGCATGGTGAGTGCGCGCCAGAGCATGAAGTTGCTCCGGTCAAGGAGGACGGGGATCGGCATGCTGGTGGTGGCGGCGACGGTGGTGGAGACGACATGCCCAATCGGACTGAGCTGCAGCGCCGAGGAGGAGGAGGACATCTCGGCGGCGGCGGCTGAGGGCTCTACGCTCTGATACCAAGTTGAAACGATAGGTTTAGGTTTTCATGAGGTCTAGCCTCCGCATGATCTCATATATATAACACCAGGGGTACAAATACATGTACACAACGTGTACGGTCAGCTTTACATAAGCTAAACAACAACCGATATTTAACAAGCAGCCCCAAACACCAGCGGTTTGGACGCCAACCCCCAACGTCGTTATCGGCGCCTTGTTGGACACCCTTTGGGAGGTGCCGGTGGAGGTGCTTAATAGAATTTTTTTATGGAAGAAGTAGATTTCAGAAAAGAACAAGTTAATGGTGGGTGCCTTTCTACCGCGAGACTTGCTTGTGATAGCAGCATAAGGCCATGGTAAGGTGTGGTGCTCCTTTCCTCCAACTAATTGTGAACGAAGCAACACCTTTATAGAAATGACAAAGGAAGAAAGGAGCTTCCTGGTAGAGTATATTAAGACATTTGCAATATATAACTAGAGTATAAAATAAAAAATGCAAAGCACAAAGTGCTTAGCTTTGATCTCCTTGTCAAGTCGTCGTTTGATCAAGTCGTGCGCACGAACTGCGTGCGTTCGTGACGTGCGCGATCTTTGAAGCAGTCGTACGTCCATTTCACCAACAACGCTGCTAGGCGTCCGACGATTTTCGTCCGACGCTTGTCCGACAGTTTTCAATGACCCTTTGATTTCTTTAGGCTAATCAGGCTGGTCCGTCAGATGGTTGTGTTGGACAACTATCGGACAGCAAGCGCTCGGACGCATAGCAATTCTGTTTCACCAATATAGGAAACGATGAGCTGGGAAGAAGACTGTGTGTGTTGGCACATTGGCTGCCTAACCCCAGCTTTGCTTCCAGAATCCTAACACGGCAGCATTGACAAATGACAACTGCTACTTACCATAGGCACATTTTTTACCAAAAGATGGCACGCGGTTATAGTGGTTCAAACGGTGGAAAATATTAAGCAAACGTGGCTAAGACTGTGGAGCGCGCATAACTGTACATTCTTATCGAGTAAAGTGTCAATTCTATATCCATTTTCGATTGAGGTGTCTATTTTAGCTTTCTCGTAAGATGTCAACTTTGTCCATGTTAGGTGGTAGTGGTACTTTAAAATAGGTGGAGTACTGCATAGTGAATGCACGAATCTTCTGCACATTTGGTTATATATATACTCCCTCACTTTTAAAATAACTGTCTCAAGTTTAGTTAAAGCTGAATACATCTTGACATGTTTCATTTTTTTTATAGTAAATTTAAAACAATTATTTTTATGATGGAGGGAGTAGGTATTCTAGAATTTAAAGTTACCATAGTTACCAATAGATGCAAACTGGACCATTTTTATAAAAATATATTTTAAAGTACATTTCTAAACATGTTTGGTTGTCATCGAATTGGTATGTCATTTTAATTGAAATTTCAGGAAATGTATATACTATGTTAAATCAATTCCTATCCCTATTGTTGTCATTTCTCTGAATTTTATTTTATTTGGTAAAATAAAATTCTACCATGGAGGGAAATGGAAACGATTTCTTACAGCACTGGCTTTAATCTGGTTCCTCCGTCTCCGGCATCGTGCGGTGGGCGATCATTATCACATCCAGTCACCAACAACTCACGAAGACTAGTCGTAGCAGCAGCCAAGCTACATACAGTACAGTATAATCGAGAAGACCTTGTGTAAGTATAAAAAACCAACAACGGTCGCAGCTTCGTTTCCCAGGTGAGCCAGCCAGCGAGTGCGCCACCGCACCCACCCAGATCTCCGCCTCGCCGGCTGGCCACCACCACCCACATCCCCACCACCACCACCACCACCATGCGGACCGCGGGAGCCGGCGCCGTCACGCGCGTGGCGCAGCGGGTGGTGGCCCCGTCGTCCCCCACGCCCGCCGGCGAGCTCCCGCTGTCCTGGCTCGACCGCTACCCCACGCAGCGCGCCCTCATCGAGTCCCTCCACGTCTTCAAGGGCCGCGCCGGCGACGAAGCAGCCGCGGAGTCTCCCGTCAGGGCCATCGAGCGCGCCCTGGCCGCCGCACTCGTCAGCTACTACCCCATCGCCGGCCGGCTCGCGGTGTCCGACGGCGGCGAGCTCGTCGTGGCCTGCACCGGCGAGGGCGTGTGGTTCGTGGAGGCCACCGCGTGCTGCACCCTGGAGGAGGTGGACTACCTCGAGTACCCGCTCATGGTGCCCAAGGACGAGCTCCTGCCGCACCCCACCTACCCCGCCTGTGACCCCCTCGTCGAGGACTCCCTCATCCTTCTCGTCCAGGTAACAATTCAGTAGCAAAGTTCCGATCTTTTTCCCCCTTCTAGTTGCAGTGAGTTCATCCATCCATGTATATATATGCGTTCTGGGAGCGAGCGATTCATGATCCAAGTCAACGGCTTTTGCTAGCAAAATGGCGTTTATTAATCGATTCCGCAATGCAAATGCAGGTGACGCAGTTCGAGTGCGGCGGCTTCGTGGTGGGGTTCCGGTTCAGCCACGCCGTGGCGGATGGCCCCGGCGCGGCGCAGTTCATGTCGGCGGTCGGCGAGATCGCGCGCGGTCGCGCGGCGCCGTCGGTGTCCCCGTCGTGGGGCCGCGAGGCGATCCCGAGCCCGCCCGCGGCGTCGGTGGGCCCGCTCCCGATCCCGACGGAGCTCCGGCTGCAGTACCTGGCCATGGACATCTCCACGGACTACATCGACCACTTCAAGGCCCGGTTCCTGGAGCAGACGGGCCACCGGTGCAGCGCGTTCGAGGTGCTGATCGCCAAGGCGTGGCAGGCGCGCACCCGCGCCTTCGCCTTCGCCAGGGGCTCCCCCGTGCACGTCTGCTTCGCCATGAACGCGCGCCCGGCCGTGCAGCACGCCTCCCGCGCGGCGGCGGCGCCGCTCCCTGACGGGTTCTACGGCAACTGCTACTACATCATGCGCGTGTCGGCGGCCGCGGAGGCCGTGTCGGACGCGCCGCTGAGCGACGTGATCCGGCTCATCCGGGAGGGCAAGAAGCGGCTGCCCGCCGAGTTCGCGCGGTGGAGCAGGGGCGAGATGGAGGCGGACCCGTACCGGATCACGTCGGACCACCGGACGCTGCTGGTGTCGGACTGGTCGCGGCTCGGGTTCGCGGAGGTGGACTACGGGTGGGGCGCGCCGGTGCACGTGGTGCCGCTCACGAACCTCGACTACATCGCGACGTGCATCCTCGTGCGCCCCTCCGCGCACAAGCCCGGCGCGCGCCTCATCACGCAGTGCGTAGCCGCCGACGGCGTCGACGCGTTTCACAGGGACATGATCCGCCTCGACTGATGATCGATCAAGGTCGCCCTTCCTTGCCAACCGGAGCAGAGGACCATATGCTGCTAGCTACACCACGATATACATACATAATACGTGCCCTGTGATGCGCTCAGAGCATCCCTGTAATGTTTGATTGATTCGTTGTTATTCCATTGATATTCGTTCTGCCTGTTAGGAGCACATGATGTCGTCGTTGATGTGAATCGCTGCGCTGGTGTAGTAAACCTGTAACGATCGAGTTTGTTGGGGAGCCGCTGTCTCCTCTTGCCTAAAAGCAAAGCAGGAATCAGCAAGCAACTAGTGACTTCACATGTCGTTACGTAGCAGTCAATCGCGATCATGGTTTGTTGAGAGCTCCGGTAGCGTGCCTGGAGGTTTAAAGTTAGGTGCTTTGCTTCCTCTGTACTTAGTTCTGTTGATCCATCTCGGTGACGACGACGATGATGATGATGATCAGCAGGCGTGTGCTGGATTGTTTGTTGGGCGAATGGGCGATTCCATTCGGTGGCCGGATAAAGAAGCCGTTGCTGCTCGTGTTCCAGAAGCGCGGCATGCTGGCCTCTTCTTCTCCAATAAAGAAGTCTCCATGCTTGCTCCCATGTCTGTCACAGGCTGCCCAGCGAGCTTCTGCCTGCTTAAACTTCTCCTTTCTGAACGTGATTGGTTCGGACTGTTCAGTTCTTGGAAATTTAGGTGAAGAAATTGACGGATGCCCAACTGCCCTTGGAGTCGGAGGCTCGCTCAGGCATCCCATCCCTGTCGGTGCGGTGATGCCTTGCCGTGTAGCAGGCGGTGTGAGCTCATGGCTGTGTTCAGTTCAACCGAGCTTGTATGGACGCGTGCTATCGCTTTGGCATTTTTCTCTGCCGTGCTAGCACTGCTTGTCGGAGCTCAGTGTTCGGCGACACGCGGGCGGCTGGGAGGATTCGGTTGACTCTCTGTCATTTTGGCCGTCATAGGGAGTCGGCTGAATTATTCAAATAACCTTTTGTACAAGTTCAATAAAAAATAACCTATTTTCAAAACTATTTTGAAATCTAACACTTTTTGGTAGCGCCCAACGATGCGGCGTTACCCTCTGTGTGGTAGCGCCACAACCTCCGTCGCTACCATGTAGAACCCTCATTGTCATCGCGAGCACGTCGAAAACGGCTAAGTCAGGGAGGGTAGCGCCATGGGGCTTGGAGCTACCCTCTTAAGGGTAGCGCCGAGGGGCATGGCGCTACCCTCCGAAGGGTCAGATTTAAAATAGTTTTGAAAATGGGTTATTTTTTACTAAACTTTGTCCAAAGGGTTATTTTTTTGAAATTTCACGAATTATTCATAGCTGCCATGGCAGCTGAGGACATCTCCTACGGGGCTGCTCAAATCCGGATCGATTTGGTCCGGATTTTGTTCGTTTGAACAGACGTCCGCGGGCGTGTCCGCGCGTACTGGAGCCATGCGTCCTACGGGGCTGCTCATTTAGTTGCCCGGGCTAGTTTTTTCCAGATTTTCAAACATAAATATTTTTTAAATAAAATTTAAACATAAATATAATTCAAACATAAATATTGTTAAAACTCTACTGGTGTCCTACGAAGTTCCAGATGTGCTGAACCAAATCATCCTGAAGTGCAATATGGGTTCCCGCATCACGCAGCTCGTACGCGAAGTCGATGAACTGCTGGAAATTTGCCACTCCTGGCTGGGGCTCCACATTCTCAACCTGAAACAACCAGTTCTCGTCGTACACGCTGTCATCGCGCTCATCCTCTATGATCATGTTGTGCATGATCACACAAGCAGTCATCACCGACCACATAATCTCCGGGCTCCATGTTCTAGCAGGGTGCCGAACAATAGCCCATCGAGACTGAAGCGCACCAAAAGCACGCTCCACATCCTTCCGGGCACTCTCCTGCTTTTGGGCAAATCGTCTCCTCATTTCACCTTGAGGAGCGGAAATGGTCTTCACAAAAGTAGCCCACGGGGGGTAGATACCATTAGCCAGATAATATCTCTTTGTGTAGTGGTGGCCATTGACATTCTAGCTCACCTCCGGAGAGTTGCCTATGGCCTGCCAAACACTGGAGAGCGCTGGAGCACGTTGATATCATTGTGTGAACCTGCCGTGCCAAAGAACGAGTGCCAAATCCACAGATCATGCGAGGCAACTGCCTCGAGAATAACAGTGCACTCACCAACATGGCCCTTGTACTGCCCCTGCCAGCCAAATGGGCAGTTCTTCCACTCCCAGTGCATACAATCGATGCTTCCAAGCATCCCAGGCCAACCTCTGCTCTCGTTGATCGACAAAAGCCGCTGAGTGTCAGCAACAGTTGGTTCCCTCAAGTACTCCGGGCCAAAGACCTGAACCACAGCTGCACAAAACTTGTACATGGACTCAAGGCATATGGTCTCACTCATGCGCAAGTACTCATCAACCAGATCACCAGCTACTCCATATGCTAGCATTCGGACTGCCGCGGTGCATTTCTGATAAGAAGAGAAGCCAAGCTTACCAGTGGCATCCGGCTTGCACTTGAACCATTCATCATAATCCAGCACCCCAATTCGAATGCGGTTGAACAAGTCCCTTTTCATCCGGAAACGGCGCCGAAATAGCTTCGCCGTGAACACCTGATTGGTTGGATGGAAGTAGTTCTTGTACAGCCGGGCATGCCGACCATCTCTGTCCCTCTCCAAGGCCGTGAAGGGGATCGTGTGCAGAAAATAAAAAATTTCCTAGCAACGATATCCTTAAACTAGCCAAGATCTACACTATGCAGATATAGAAGTACGGCGGAGATCGGAATACATACCCTCGTAGACCGAATAGCGGGGATTACGCTCCCGCACAAGCGTTGACGACGAAGACGACGTAGCCGACCTCTAGGTCGCGGAGAGCTCGGCGCGGCGAAGATGACCCCGAGGTCGGGTGGAGGAAGTAGGCCTCCGAGTACCGCTAGCGCAGCACCTCGCAGGGCGTCACACACATACGGTGGAGACGACGGCCTCCGAAGCTCCAGTCCAGGACGAGCAGCGGAAGACTTGGACCAGAACACCAGCAGCGCGACAGCGGGCTATGGTGGAAGAGATCCCCCTCCTCTACTCGGCGCGGCTCCGACAAGGGAACCACGAGATTTAGAGAGAAATTGGGAATTAATTGGTGAATTAAAAGGCCAGGGGTGCCCCTTCTTATATAGGCTCCGAGGGGGAGCCAACCTTGCCAGCCAGGCAATGTGGGACTATCCCACAGCCTGGTTCGGCCAAGGAGGGTGCGCCGGCCCCCTGGTGGGCCCCATCTGGCCCACCTAGGCCGGCCTCCATGCCCCCACCAAATCCCCTTGAGGATTTTCCCCCTCTTGGGCCTTCTTTCGACCAGAAGGCCCATTTAGGGAAATCAGCCTAAATAAATTCGAAAATAAATATATAAAATCATATTTGCATATTAATTACACTAATTAATATCAAACATAATATATATAATTTTTCCTAACTCCGAAAACTCTTTCGGCGCTGCCCGATCTCCATCGGACCCCTCCCGGGACGCTCCCGGTGATCTCTTTCCTTTCCGGTTGTCTTGTCGAAACCCCTTCAGTGTGTTACCCTAGCGGTTCGATATAATAACAGGTACGATCAAGACTCCTCTATGATCGACGACTAACTCGTAGGCCTGGACCCCATGAGTTAATCCCAGTGATATAACGAATGACTTTCATCTATCAAACCTGGACGTATAGTCTTAAACCCTTTGTCATGGCGATACTTAGCGTGTCCGAGCATCATTCTCAGATATCTCCATACCTAGCATGATCTCGTTACCGACATCACTATCTTCTACTCGTATATGATATTATGTCAGCTGGTGACCTAGTCACATGTTTGCAAACTCATTTGACATAATCTCACCGAGTGGGCCCTAGAGTATCTATCCGGCTATGCGGACTGACAAATCCCGCTGTTGACCCCTCGTCTCAACTACCCCCTTCCGATACCCAAAAGTATCACCGTTATTGTCATACTATATAAGATACGACGTTTGGTGCGATCAAAGTATCTTCCAGGGATAACAATAAGAGTTAATCTCACGGTCTTAAGGCGTAATGACTATGTCCTATAAATACTGGGTATATCCATCACATTGTTACTCCTAACGATATGACTTCCATTGCCGACCGGCGCCATGCCTATGATCGGAAAACCTCGATCATCAATCGCGCAACGAAACTAGTCTTAGTAGAGGCTACTAGGGACCTGGTTGTTTGTCTACCACACCTGTATTAATGTTTTCGCTTAATACAGTTATAGCATGGTGTAAAACATATAATGAACGATTGTGATATTGCCAATAAACTATGTTTATTAAGTGCCTCTAGGGCATATTCCCTTCAGGCCGCGGCATGGCCGGGCAGGACACCTCGGAACAACGGCCGCTGACATGCAATGTGGTGATTGACCACGGTCGTGGCAACAAGGACGTCGCTTTTGTCGTCTGTCTCCGAGTCCGACGACGACGAGTACATGATCACGTTGTTGAAGAAGAACTCGTCGCCGCTGTCCGTCATTTTTCCCCTCCCGGGGTGGGGAGGTGGGAGTTGCACCGGGCGGTGGTTGGCCGGCGAAACGACTCCGGGAGCGGCGGCGTGAGGGGATAGAGGTGGGGGGTGCTCGCGGTGGCCGGAGGAGGTCGAACGGCGGCGGGGCGTGGCCGGGGTGGGTCGCGGTGGAACGGGGTGGGCGCGAGGTGGGAGGAGAGGTCTCTGTGCGGTGGGGTAGTGTGGACAAAAGAGGACACTTTCGGTGTCCACTCGGTGTCCGGGGGCTGCTCAAATCTGGACCAAATTTGGTCCAGGTTTGAGCAGTCCCGGATAAAAAAACGGACCGCTGTCCGTTTAGGCAGCCCCGTAGGGGCTTGGTTTTGTCCGGGGCTGCTCAAATTTGGCCGGTCCGGGGCAATTGAGCAGCCCCATAGGAGATGTCCTTAAACTCTAGCACGCACTGCTAGCGTCGGTTGTAATTTGTGATTTGTTTTATAAATATGACCCTTTGCCTGAACGGATTTATAAAAAATGACCCCTATGAAAATCTTTGTCAAAAATGTCTTGGCGGGTAGCTAAAAAGGCGACACGTGTCACCTCCCTCCGTACCGTATGGCGGGAGGTTCTTCCCTCCATGGGAGTGGCGGGAGGACAGTTACCGCCACTTGCATCGACGGGACGTGGTGGGCCCTGTGGACGTCTGTGGCGGGAGGCCAACGTGGCAGCGCCACGCTATCCGCCAATGCGGTTGGAGGGAAGCGGTGGGCCCCTTGGCGGGAGGTTCCTCCCTCCCGAGGGAGTGGCGGGATGTGCTGGCCATGCATGTCGATGGGACGCAACTGCATGCAGGGGACATGCGCGGATTCTCTCACGATGGGACAGTGCGATGGTAGGCAGTCCACTAAAAAAAGATAAATTCTCCCGCCTCTTTTTCCCGTATGTGACCACCGAAAGTAGCTAATTTGTTCCCGCGCTGTGCTTGGTTCTTGTTCTATAAACACCCCCCCCCCCTCGACGAGATGTTTCATCGCCCAATGTAGTCACTCAGTATTCACTTGAGTTTATTATGTCGAAGGGTAAGGGTAAGAGTGTTACAATGGGTTGTTGTGCGGATCGTCGTTGGCCAAAAGGCATGTCCTTGTCTCTTCTTGATTTTTCCATTGAATTAAGGGTAGACAACAAAGAAGTTCCATGGGAGGAACTAATTAGTGGTGATGATAGACATCTCGCGGAGGTGGGGGCAAAATTATGCCAAAGCGGATGGCCATGGTGGCACTGAAGGAGATATGCCCTAGAGGCAAATAAATAAGTAGTATTTATTGCATTATCTCGTAAGTTTGTAATAGTTTTGTGTATTATGCTATAACTGTATTAATCGGAATTATTAATACACGTGTGATACATAGACAACCAGGTCCCTAGCAAACCTCTATATGAGCTAGTCCATTGGGCAACAGTTGATCGAGATTCCCGATCAAGGACAATGACGTCGGTTGACAGTGGGGTCATCTTGTTGGTTGGATAAGATGATGGACATACGCAAAGTATTGCAATAAGATCGTATTACGATGTTTGTCATTTGCAATAGATAAGAATATGGTAGCTTATTCCTTAGACCGTGAGACCGTACTTATTGATGCTTCGTAGGGGTGCTTTGAGAGCATCAAACGTTGTGTCTTATATAGCATGACAATAACGGTGTCCATCTTGGGTATTCCGAAAGAGCATCGAAACGTAAGGATCAAGAGTGGGATTTGTTCATTCTTGTAATGGAAAGATACTCTGGGCCCACTCGGTGAGATTACTTCTATATAGCTGCGCAGCTTATGACTAGGTCATGGAGATGTAACGAGATACAACAAAGACATCGATATGTCTACGATCATATCTCGGACAAGGTAGTATCGCAGAAACAAAGGGAATGAATATCATATTTATGGTTCAACGACGATATTCGTAGAATACACAGGGGCCGTCATATACATCCAGGTATCCCTGACGGTCATTGGTGAGCGAAGTGTCTCAACCATGTCTGGAGTGTTCTCGAACCGTAGCGTAACAAACTTAAGGTCTTAGCGACACTAGGAGATAAGTTCTGAAATAATATGGACATTTGTTGGAGAGAGAGAAATGATCCGGAAAGAGTTCCGGTGGTCCGGAAAGAGTTCCGGGAAGGTCTGGAATTGTTCCAGGGATGTCCGAAAGTTGTTCGGGTGGTTCCGAAATTGTTTCGGAGTCACGGGATATTAAATAGTATTTAAATCTATTAATTATGAATCAATTATATTTTATATTAATTTAATAATTAATTAAATAAAGGAGAAAAGGGGCTCCCACCTACATGGGCCCTAAGAGGGCCCAAGAGGGGGGGAGCCGCACCACCTAAGGAAGGGGGGCTTGGCCCCCCTAGTCCGAGTTGGACTAGGAGGGGGACAAGCCCATGGGGGGTTTGGCCGAACCCCCCCTCCCTCTCCTCCTTTAGTCCCACATGGGGGAGCTAGGGAGTTTGCACACCCCCTCCCCCCTTTATATAGCAAGGCATATTAATTGGATTAATTCATTGAAAAATACAATTAATTGTATTGCAGGTCGGCCGAGCTGTTTCTCCGCCCGTTTTGCCCCCTCTCTCCACCTAAGCTATACCGCCGGGCACCGTTGCCCTGCGGGATTTCAGATAAGATCTACCTCTGCGATTTCAGCTGGATCTGAATGACCGGGGGTTGTCGCTAAGCTCTGTATGTTTGCGAGTGCTCGGAGGTAACTCTTTTTGAGGAGCATGGGCGACGTCGTCTCGCCTCTGCAGCCGCCGCGCCGCCCCCCCCTCTGCCGCCGGCGCACCCCCCTGGTGCCGGCGCCCCGCCATCTTCCGCCCGACGCCCGTCGACGCAGATCATCGTCGACACCCCGGCGTCATCGACTTCATCATCGCGGCAAGTTCTCCGCGACCTCGAGGTCGGCTGCGTACGACTTCATCGTCAACGCTTGTGCGGGAGCGTAATCCCCGCTATCGGTCTACATGGAGGCAATGTAACCCGTTCCGCCACCGTTATCGCATGTACTAGATAGATAGATCCTGGCTAGTTAGGGTTTCATACGCTAGAAAATTATTGTTTTCTGCACTGTAACCCCTTCAGGCACCCCCCAAGCAATTTGTGAAGTTCTCAGGATGCATGGAAGGTATAAGAAGCGAGTTGTCGCGGGGAAATTTAGGAGTGAAGCTGAGCGTAAGGAATTTGAAGACCATCCATCGTGGTGGATTAGTGATAGTGAGAACGAAGACGATATCTTCATGCCGCCTGGTGGATTAGTGAATTTTAGAAGCCTTTGATTGCGATCAGAAATGATGCATACATTGGGCCGGTCTTTCACTACTTCCTTTTTCAAGCACATTAGAAACCACAACCAACTTGATGTGTTCTCGACCTCAATAAGGGCGTACGCAATAGGAATAAGCTGATTACTTGCATCTGATGCCACCGCTATCAAGAGTGTAACAGTGTATTGGTCAGTGAGAAAAGTGCCATCACCGGTCGACAATAACAGAAAGCTTGTTGAGTTTGCGCGAACGACCAAAATATACGGTCCAATATGAAATGATTGGGAGTACCGCTGGGGTGTTCCCTCACCATCCTTACGACAGATATCCTGGGGTTGGATTCAGCAATCTGATGAAGCATTCTCGGAACACCATTGTACGCCTCCAGATAGGTGCCATACATACCCTCCAACACAGACTCCTTGGCACGCCTGGCCTTGCCGTAGCTGATCGGGAAGAAAATCACATCGGTTGCACCTTCTTGTAATGACTTCACAGAACAACCGATCTTGTCTTTCACCAAGGATGCCACAATCTGTGCAACATATGAGGCACTGACATTGCGGTGTTCTGCCAAAGTACCGGACTGCTCACATGTATGGAGAACCATACGAGTTATCGTCCAGGGCTGGGATATGCCGGCACGCTGCCGAACAACGATTCTTCCGTCGCAACCGGACTCCCGGTGCACAAAAAAAACCTTCAACAATTGTGGATTTGATTTTTTCACTTTATGCTCGCGAGATATGGAGATGGCATATCTCTGGATCGCCTGGTCTACAGACGCCTTCGACGGGAATTGTTGGTTCTCCTGCAGAACAGTAGCTCCGACTCCCCGGACATAGTCATCATCCCCACCTATGACTAGAGCATGCATGTCCTCGCGAGCCATTGGTGGCGCCAGTGCCCTCGTACGAGGCGGTCCACCTCCTTCGACCTCATCATCATCGGATGCATCTCCACTGCCGTCATCACCAGAATCAAGCTCGTCCGACAGTCCCTCAATGCGTTCATTGAGGTCAACTATCGTCATGGAATATGGTTTGATGCGAACATCCTCATCTTCCACATGCACACCCTCCCCTACCACCGCCTCCGTATTTATAGCCATGTTGGAGATCGACAGCTGACAGCTGGAGCGCACCTTTTGCCACGGTGTTCATCGACGACGTCAACGAACTGCACATACACCATTGGTTGTTCATACACATCGTGCTAGCAATTTTTATGTATGAACCCCAGGAATTGTCGCCTTTCACCGGACGTAATGCCCAGCAGTAACCTTCTGAGAATCTCTTACATATGACTTCCTCAACAATCATCTTTTTTCTAGCCATCTCCGACCCAAAGAGTGTGCAAATGGATCTCTGAAACTAATTCCATCCATTCCATCCACAGTAACATACTGTGATTGACATCACGAAAGAACAAGCCCTTGAGGCCCATCGCGTGTGATATCATCACCATAAAAGACACAGATTGTTCATCGTACCTAAACGCAACAATTTAAAAAATCACAATATGAACCAATAATTTATTTAACATTATCATCCACGTTACTATAAAATAAACACAAGACATTAAAAAGCATATTTACTTAGCTAAGTACGACCTAATCTGGAAAGCAAAACCATGTAACAGCTTTAGGATTCAACTGACATGCATGCATCCATCAACTTAAGTTATTATAATAGTGGTCTGCTGTTAACTTCAACTTATATCTCATGGATAGTAAGCTAGATCAACTCACGTCTGTACATAGCTAATTGCATACCTACAACAAATCATGCATTTATGGAATAAGTACGCATTGTAAAGTTTTTACCTTGATCTATCCTTTCTTCCACTATACCAGCCTCTAAATCTCACTCCTAAACCATCTCAAGTGGTTCAACTTGGTATTGTGTGTTCTTCATAGCAATCAGAGAGCAGCTCTCTCTGCTCACGAACCTGCGGGAGTGTAGTATATGAGACTGTGATGCGGGGCGTCTTTTTAAAGGCCCATATGGAGAACTGATCGGAAATCACAGATATAAAGCAGACATAAAATGAAACGGTCGGTGGTCACATACAGTGAAATAAAGACAAAAGAAAAAAGGAATCAATGCACTGAGAAATGGACAAAAGAGTGCAGATTCTTATGCCAAAACAGTGCTAGCGTCACGTCTTGCTCCCCGCATGCTCGCACCAGCTGCACCGTGCGTACATGCGAGTAGGTCCGCCATGCATGCACATCCCTCCACTCCCTCGGGAGAGCCTCCCGCCAAGGGGCCCACCCGCTTCCCTCCAACCGCATTGGCGGGATGATGTGGCACTGCCACGCTAGCCTCCGCCATGGACGGTCACAGGGCCCAACACGTCCCGTCGATGCAAGTGGCGGCAACAGTCCTCCCGCCACTCCCCATGGAGGGAAGAACGTCCCGCCATCCGGTACGGAGGGAAGAGACACTTGTCACCTTTTTAGCTACCCGCTGGACTATTTTTGACAAAGATTTTCAGAGGGGGTCATTTTGATAAATCCATTCGGCAGAGGGTCATATTTGTAAAAAAAATCTTAATTTGTAAACCACGTCATAATCAGGCGATGCTTGATGATTCAACACATGGTTGCATCATTTGCAGTGTTTCATCACCGCCTGCCTACGGGCCGTGGTTTACAAAGAACTCAGGGGCATCACGGATCTGAGCTCTGACAGAAGACAAACATACAAAGAACTCAGGGCGTTGGTGGGAGAGGATGCTTGCTGATGAGCAAGCTTTTAAATACTAGACGATAGAGCCGACATATCATTTTTAAGGTCTACAAATACAGAACCAATTTACAATATAATTTTGTAAATATCATTCGCTGATATTGACCGAAATATTTTATATTTGACCCGACATTTCCGCCGGAAGCAAAAGTTGGAAATACAGTCCTGTATTTACAAATTCATGAAATTATCAAGGTCACACATAATGTTGTGTTGATACACATATTAATCATTATTTGTTAGAGTTTGTGAGTCTATATTATTTTATTTCCTAATTTGGTCACAAAATCAATTATATATGTGTAACAGCAAACTTGGAATAACATACTTGTTCTCTTGTGTTGACAAGCCATATTTTTTATGCTCAAGTACTGACATCACCATTCTCTTGACACGCATATTTTCAATTTTCAACAAGCATGATAAAAAAAACCGTATATGTTTTCTCTGATATGACCACGTACATGGAAAACATCTATGGTACGTATATATTTACAATATGTTGCATCATCAGCAAAGTTCATCATGCTCACCATTCTCTTGTGGGAGTCATAACAACCATGGTACATGGAAGAACTATGTGGCCTTGCTTATCATGCTCATGGAGATTTGGAATGGGCAAAATGCGAGAGCTTCTCATAATATTTCCACCATTTAGCTCTAGCAAAAATTAAAAGGCTGCATTGTGGAACAGAAATGTTCTTATGCTTTCGAAGAACTTTTGTGTACGAATTTTAAAACACACCGATAACTGTGATTAGGGGCGGGACATGGGTTTGAACCCTTCCACGTCACCGCGTAAAAGAGTAGCAGTAAGAACCGCGGGATATGTTCGAGACCGAATCATCATCTGCTACATCTCCAATCCCCAAGTTCTCGATAGTCCAAATCTAGCTATAACTAATCGTGCTTCTAGTTTCCCAGTCGTCACTGTTGTCCTGAGAGTCAGGAAGTAGTGTCTTTTTCTTGATCCTAGCACACTTAGCTCGCATGCAATCATCCAAGATGATATTGCTGCAATTTCTTATGTCGAGAGATTCCGAGTGTGTTTGTTTGGGCTTAAATCTGCTTTCCACAAAAATAAGCTGGGTAAATAGAACAAACGGGTTGGCTGTATGTTTGGCTTTTGCCAAAGCAGGTCTGTTTACTTTACAGTCAAAAAAGCACGGTTGAGGGGACGACAATATACTTTGTTATCTTTTTAAGGGTAGTTTTGATAATTTCAGTATATTACAGCCAGACATCCAATTAATTGTCAAACACTAAAATTCAGAGCAGCTGCTTTGTCTGGACAGCAGCTTTCCCTGCACAACAGTACAGTCAGCCGCAGCCAGCCACAACCAGCCCAAACAAATACACCCTCCAACTGGGGGCAGTTGTCAACGATGGATGCCAGCCCTGTATTAGTGAGCTTATCGCCAAAAGCTGCATGGTTCGTAGTTTCGGCATACTTGCAATCGCCAGGGCTCCCCGGTCATCGTCAGGATCAGCAGTATGGAAGTCAGGATCAGCAATATTTAAGCCGGCGTACCGGTGGTTTATATGTGTGATGTGCTTCATCCGTGGGCATGCTCTGGCAACATGCTCAAACACTCTAGTGTCTGATATACTGTGCCACAGCACGATCTCCTCAAGCAGAGGAAATTTGGTTATGGCAGCAGCAAATCCCTCGTCGGTGATTGCATAGCACAATTTGAGGTTAAGACTTTTTTTTTAGAGTACACAAAATGTGTACTTTATTTTTATAGAAGAAGCAATGAGTTCAAAACAACAAGGCATGCCTGCGGAAGACTCCACACCACACGACAGACACACCCCACACCCTCCGAAACAAACTAATGAACTACACTCGCGAAAAGGCTACTCCCTCCAATCCCCGCAGCTCTTCAAAGATGCCACTCCGCTGTAATCTGCTCAACCATCCCGGCCACCGTGAATTGCCCACTAGGATTGTTGAACACCCTGCCATTTCTCTGCTTCCAAAGCCGCCAAGAAGTCAGAATGACGAAGGTGTCAAAAGCCCTCCTAAGCTTGCCGGAAGAACCCCTCCGAGACCGAGACCACCAAAGTTCTAGCGTGTCTGTCAGTTGTGGCAGCGTAAACTCCACACCCAAGCTCCTTGCGCACTGAAACCAGACTTCTCGCGCGTAGACACACCCTATCAGGATGTGGGAAACAGTATCTTCCGCTTGTAAGCACGTAAAGCATGACGAAGTCTCCTCCTGTAGCCCATGTCTGACTCGGCGATCTGAAGTCCACAGCCTAAGCTGAAGAGGCAGCCAGGCGAACAACTTACACTTCAGCGGCGCCCACGAGTTCCAAACCCTCGCTGCGCCCGGCATGCGATCCTCCCTCCGGCAAAGAGCCTTGTAAGTACTCTTGGCTGAGTAAACACACGAAGGCGAGCAAGTCCATCTAAACTGGTCTGGCACTGTAGCATTTCCGACAAAGGTTGTTAATTGAAGGAAAAGCTACAAGCATTGCAGGACTCCATCTCCAGCAAGAACTCCACGGATATCCTTCACCCAAGCGTGATCTTGCAAAGCCTCCCTCACCGAACGCCTATTAGCACAAGCAACTGATATCGCCTCCACCACTAGGTGCAAATTTAGAAATCATACGTCCGTGCAACCATTTATCCGTCCAGAAAAGTGTAGAAGCTCCATTGTGGTGACCCAGCATACCACTGCATGGTGTAGTATGCTATAGTCGTTGACATAGCACCAATGGATCACCGTCCACCAGTGTTACATCATCAGAGTGGTACAACAGAAAGATCGCAGGTCCAAGGCATGACTATAGATTACAAACAGAAGATCCAAAACAACAGATCTTTAGAACCTCCTCGAAACAATGAGGCAAGGCCCTAATAAAAGAAGATCAAATGAAAAATCTCGGAGGAACTAACCTATACTAACCCTACTGCTAATACTGTTAGGGTTGCGGTTGCGTTGTAGCAACGCCTACAGAGATAGGTTCTATGACTAGGAATCTGTCCTCTTCTACACTACGCCTTCATTGTCCTCCGTCTTCCTTCAATTGCATCAACTCGATGTAGTTGCCTTCTTTGGTATCTTGAGTTTATCCGCCTTCGGAGTCTTCATAGCCTAAAGTGTTGCCTTCTTGTGGTTCTTCATGTCTAAGAAGGGGTTTAAGAGGCAAGGGTGAGTAACAGCGTTACCCAACAAGTTCAATATATAAGAGGTGGGAAGTTTGATGCATAAACACAGCGAGACGAACAATGGATTGTCGTAGGCTAATGTAAGTTTTCAAAATCATTTCTTCAACAAGTTGCTTTTATTCTGAAGACTATGCTCGTCAGAAGTCACAGGGCTAGGGCTTTGAGGAGCCTCCTTTGCTGCTGCGTTCGTCGTTCCATCCTGGAACGTGGAGTAACATGTCACATTCATACACTCTGCAGAGGTGCGCTGCTTTACCCATAAGAGATCAAGACCTTGTTGCACAACCGGGCGAATCTTTCCCGTCCACACTTCCTTGGTGTGGGGCCCAGTCAGTAATCCAAGCCAATCACTGCGCCTTTCCACCATCCCCGCACACCCCCCATTACTTCAGTTGCAGGCTAGAGGAAACCCGTCATCTCATGCCTGCTGACTATTTGGAAACCGCATCAAATCAGTCTTGAAGCCAACCTTCGTAGATGCTAGAAGCCACAACCCGAAGGTGAGATTATTATCCGAGCCATCTCAAACCCATGAGCGGATTTACCACCGCTTGGCTTGTACTATGCATCCGTTGGTGTACGAGAGGAAAAGGGCACAACTGACTTCTCCGTCCCATTCCAAAACTTATGGTTGCGCGTAATATTCGACGCAAGAATCACTGGCGACATTTGTTGTTAAGTCCTAGATGATACTTTCCCGTGCAAATGGAACCTCCACCACAACATTCTTACCGTGGTCCCATCTGCCAGCCATATGAGATTACCACCTCACTGGTGGATAACCATAGCCATATTATTATAAAATAAGTTTTATGCCCTTTTGTGTCATATGCAATAATAACATTTTGAAAATAGTTTCTTAACAAATACTTCAAGAGAACATGAAGAAAAGGGATGAACTTGCCTTTTTGACTGCAACATTATGCAGTCAAGGTCTTCGATATAATATAACTCCGAGAAATCTGAAAACGACATCATTGGTCCGTTAAGGACTAATGTTTAAAGAAACAACATGATTAATGCATAAGTATGAGATGCATCGCAAAGTACCCCGTATCTCACTCTCGGAGATTGTGTGTTGTTTGAGTTGGGTGTTTTCATTTAGAATTGTTTTGTCTTCAAGTTTACTTCACAAGCAAGATGAGTTGTTTAACATTAATGTTCATGTATCATGTTAAGCATAAGAGTAAAGTAAAACCACATATAAACACTCAATGGTTGCTTTAGGTTGTGTTCACCTTATGTTGGCAGAAAACATGTATTAACTTTAATTAAGTAGAGCGCTAGTGTTATATTTCATGATGGCAAAAAGAATAACTTTTGAAGAACATAAATAATGTCTAACATTATTGATATCATATGACATGGTTAAGAGAGAGACTATAACATTACTATTCTTTGTGTGTTTTACCCAAGATTTTACGTTATGACATTATACTAGTTTTAATCAGACACTTACTAATTTTAAACTTAGCTTGTTTCATATGAATGAGTGTTATGTTTCCGGAGTACAACAAGTTACATCCTAGTGTTATGAACTTTTAATTTGTTTCCTACTTAATTTTACTTAACCAATTATAAGTAAACATAAGTTGAGTAACACATGGAGTAGATGCATATTTATACATAATGGAACAAAATGTTATTTACTTTAAATGGTTGCCAAATAGTAGTAGAACAACTTTTGTAAGATCATAACTTCATTTTCAAAATTAGGAAAAATAATAATAATAATTTATTATTTTAAAATAGAATATCATTTTGAAATAGATTTATTGAAATAAAATAATTCATATTGTAATAAAAACACATTACTAAAGTTAAAGTTATGCATGTGAGACAATTTCAATGAAGTTTGAAACGCATCCAAAATAGCATTTCAAATAACTTCATATTTAAAAGATTATGTGATTTGTATTTCAGATTTTATCATGTTTAAATTTTATTCAAACACAAACAAGAATGATACAAAAATATAGATTTTATTTTTCTGATCATTTTGGTATAAAGATTATATTTTTCTGATTTAAAATGAATTAATTATGAATTTACAAAGTTTATTCAATTTATATCAATTTCTAAAATTATTAAATTAAGTTGGGCCCACATGTCAGGGTTTTAATATTTACAGAATTTTCCTCAAAGAATAAAGTCTGACAGTTGGGTCCCACATGTCATAGACTTATCTATTTCGAAAATAAATAAAGGAAATGATTTAAATTGATCTGCTGACGTCATGCTGACATCAGCACATGAGTTCATCTCGAATCCGAGATGAATTCGACACATACGAAGGGATTGAGACAAATGGGTCGCTGCCTAAGCTAGGGAATGGTCTGGCGGTCCTTGTGGTGGCGGCGCACGGACCAAATGGTCACCGGAGCGCCGACGACGAGCACAAACGCGGCGGCGGTGCTCGGCTCCCGACGAACTCTTAATCCCGAGAGGAGTTGAGGAGTTTGGAGAGTGTGGGGAGGTGCGCAAGCTCACCAAGATAACGGTGGAAGGCTCGGTGAAGTCCGGCGAGGTCAGGCGGCGACGAGAGCTTCCGCGGTGTTGGCGGCCGGAGGCGAGGACGACGGGGAAATTCTCCTACTCCCAGACTCCTCCACACGTGTGACTCCACCAGAAGAAGTAAGGCGTCACGGCGGAGCTTCAGAGACGCTCGCCGGAGCCAGGCGCTTCCCGGAGCGGTGCCAATCCAAGGTGTCCGGAGCGGCTAGGGTTTCGGAATTCTCAGAGGAACGAAGAGAGAAGGGAAGCTCGAAGGGAAGAGTGAGGATGAGAGGGAGATGCGGACGCCTCTCCGTGATCTTATCCGCGCGAGGGAAAGCGAGAAGCGGTCGCACGGGGTCGAGGAGGAGAAGACACGGCGGCGGCTGCCTTCTGGCCGGAGAAGAAAACGATTGGAATTGGCACTTTGTAGATAACCCCCTGGACATTTCGAAAACGACAAGAACTGATGAATCAGGCCCCTGCCTATGGTTTTGGACCTATTTTGAATCTGAAACTTGTAGAGAAGTCCAGAATTGTTTGAATTTCCACAAGGAGGTATCGTCCACTTTTAAATTTGATCCCTATCTATATTTTGGAGACTTCTATCATATAAATGAATTCTGAAATTGTTTACCCAATTTTAATTCCTTCCACAAGTGATTTCAACTTACTTATTTTTGTTTGTGCATTAAGCAATATGGCAATATTTTTCTATTCCTCTGTGAGATTGTGCTCTTGTGTGATCCTTAAGTCCTACGATGATTTGTGGTGATTTGTTATCTTCTAATTCTAAGATGATTTGAGGCTGGACTCCAAAATGAAGATGGATATAAGTCTTCAAACTTGTTTTCTCGCATGTTAAGAATTCCTGGGCATTAACAAGTTGTTGGCCAGTGATAATTGTAAAGATTCATTGTGAGGTGGATATAGGATATACACTATGAGTAGTTCAAATCTGTGTTGAGCATGGGGCATTGCCAAATGTCTTTGTTTTGTGATCCCTCACAACTTAATCATGTGAAATCATGATCAGATGTTTGTGGAAGCACAAGGTAAGGATAACCTGCCTCAAGTTAGGTCTTATGGCGATATAAACAAATGAAATGATGAGAATGTAGTGTTGCTCTATTAGATCACTCATATTGATGATTAAATAGTGATGCACTCCTTTATGATAAAATAGATGTCTTTGAAATAGATATTTTTGGAAATAGATGAATGTAGGTTTATTTTATGACATCAAATGACCTTATGCATATGAAAAGATTTGGTGAGCAAGGTTGCAAAGCTTGTCTCCAAATGCTTTCTATATCCAAGTGGCTAAGATATTTGATGTACTAAATTGTATGACTTTCTATTTATTTGCATGTGACACTCAATTGTTTCAAGCATACAAAAGTGAGATGTTAACAAGGTTTCGAAGCTCGTTATCAATCTACTTCTATATAACCCAAACCTTTGAATATCACACCATTTCTAGAGACCTTAATAAAGTTTAATGATGATATAAGAGTTTCCAATTAGTCATGATAGATTGACATAACACTTCTATGTCCATCTAAGGAATACTCCTCTACTCCTTGTTGTGTTTCCACCATTCTTGGTATCCTCCCTCATTGATGCCTTCGAGAAGATTGGGAGGTAAGAAAATAAGATGTAGATAAGGTAAGAAGATCAAGATTAATATTTAGGTAATTCATCTTGGTCTTCAATACAAACATGATTCCTATGTACTAGGTATGTCTAACACAATTGGTAAGAATAGATGCTCAGAGAATACTAAGAATAGTTCGGTTGATCATTAACTCCTAGAGTAATGATTGATGTAACAAGTTTTATTTCATTTGGGTTTAGCTACTTATCGTATATCTCACTACCCCAAAATAAGGTGTAAGCCAAGATCATCTCAAAGTTTATAGCGTTCAAGTTGATGATCTTCAATTCCACCAACTCAAGTGAAACTTCGGTCACTTAGGGTTTTGAAAATTCAATGCGCGAAAATTATTCAGATTTTCTGATGCATGAATGCAATGCACACTCTTGTGCCCACTCTATCTCTGGACTCTAAATTCTGGGATGTTACATCCATCACCCACACTGATTTCCACGAAATGGTTGAAAACCATAGTAGCGTCCTTATCCACCATCATATCTAGCCCTTGCCAAGGCCGAGAAAGATCAGTACGTCGAAGCCATTCCCATCTAACTCGCAATGCAATTCATTGCAACTTCAGATTCTTCATGCCCAGCCCACCATAGGGCAAAGGCCTACAGACCGAACTCCAAGATACCAGACACTGACCACCGTGTGCCTTCTCCTTCCCAGCCCAAAAGAATGCTCGCAGCCATGTATCAATCTCCTCCAAAAGCCAAGCCGGCGGCTCCGCCACCAACAAGTGATGGATAGGTCTAGACATAATCACCGCTTTGATTAGGATCAGTCTCCCGGACCTCTGAAGTAACCCATGCTGCCAAGCTGGGAGCATGTTGAAAATCTGATCCAAGATTGGTTGCCATTCTACTTTGGTTAACCTCCTTGTCGCCAGCTGTAACCCCAAATATTTGCACGGAAACTTGCCCAATTCACAGCCTAGGATGTGCTTCACATCCATGTTATCCACAGCCGTACCTCTGATGACAGTGGCAGTGGATTTGTTGTAGTTCACACGCAACCCCGAAGCTCCACCAAACATTGTTAAGATCGTCTTGATGGTGACCATGTCCTGGATAGTTGGTTTGATAAATAGGACAACATCGTCAGCAAACACCGAGATCCGTTGCAGTTTGCTGCAACCCGAGATCTTGGACAATAGTCCTAATTCCTCCGCCTTCAGGATCGCGAGAGTGAGGACCTCCATAACCAGGAGAAAAAGCTGCGGCGAGGTAGAGTCTCCCTGCCGCAAGCCCTTCGCATAACTGATGTTGAACCCAGGCTCACCATTCACCAAGACTCTTGCGCTAGCTGAGGACAGCTGTGACGCCCCGTTACGTTCAACAAAGTCAAGCGTAACGGAAATCGTCACTCCAGAGTTGCGCCAAGATCAGCCAAGGAGAACAGTCTCTTGTACAAAGTGGAAACTTCCACCATTTATAGGCGGAGTCCTTTATTAAAGTGCCACACGAGGTGTACATTTTTCACTAACGACTGACTACAAGATGTTGTCGACCGCTTAGACTACAATCTTTCTAATTTCCCTCGAGGAATCTACTCGTCATAGCCTTGGACATCCGCCTCCCCATAATCATACTCCATATCAGCAAAGTCAAAATCAGCACAAGCACCAGATTCATCATATGCACCGACCTCTACCTCCTCATAATTATCATACATCACCGGTTCTGAAAACCACAAATAAAGCAAGGTTGAGCACGTATAAAATACGTACTCCGCAAGTCGCCGAGGGTAGAGGTTTGGGTCAGGGTTTTAGAAGAAAAACTCGACGACTACCAAGCCGTCCGACCAAAATATTTATATAAGAAATACTTTCCCAGATCCCGCTTTTGTTGGAAAACCAAGTTTTACTTATGAAATCGGCTGGCGACGGAACGACGTGGGGTCTTACATCCTGTGTTAGAGGAAAACCCACACGACGCACTTCCAAACCCGGAAGCTGGGAGTGATATCACATTTTACTCTGATCAGAGGTGTACTGCTTTGCCCATAGCATCGCTCGGTCAAACTCGTCCATGCGCTACCATGGCGCAAGACTAAGACCGAGGTACCAGAACCTTTAGCCCGCCCGTACACTACCTCTGCTTTTCCACCTTGCCTTACCCGTGCAGAGGCAGCAGCCACCTTTTCCACCTTGCCTTACCCGGCTACAGCCACCTTTCTCACCCGTGCAGAGGCATCTACTTGGCATGGTTAATCGGTTCAGCCCGTCCCATTCCGGGTCCATGGTCAGCACGATTGCGCCGCTTTTAAGTGAGTGTCGGTTGGTTTTAGTTTTAAATGATAACTCTATGTAGAGGAGCTTTACTTCCAAGCCAACCCTGACCGGGTTGCTTCCATCATTTCCAAGCTCCTCCACCCACCAGATATTTATAACACAACCCTAACCGGGTTGTAATCACTTGATAATATTTACCTCAGGTAGACCACCTGTTCTGTTCCATTTGCCAAATCGGCGGATCTTCCCGATCCACTTCTCTCATTTTATTTATGAAACCAAAAGATTCTGATTGTTGATTCTGAGGCCAGATTTATAAACAACCCATATACCATAAATCATTTGCGAAAACATGAGTATAGGAGTCGACGACTTGCCTGGCAGTGCTCCGACGAACTCGGAACCACCGGCAACAATGTGTCCCAAGAATTCATAATCGGTTCCTAATATTTATTTCACAAAAATATTTAATGATTCTTAAAGTCCAAGCATAACTATATTCTAGCAATATTCAACTAGCATGTATGACTAGTTAAGCAACTGAAGTACACATAAATAAGTATCAGACAACCAAGGAGTTGTGGTGTACGTGTACTAGTACAATATACAGATCGAAGAAGCTAATCAAATGAATTTGTGTGCTACCCTACGCATGCATGTGTGTACAAGTCAAGACCGACCCAATCCAGAAGTACACGAGACGCTTAGCTAAATAACCTCCTCTGACTAAGACCTGTCGACTCGTCTCCCACGAGCATCTCTCATCTCTCTCGTCTCCCCCAAACACTGCTCGCATCTCTCTGTTTCTCTTCACCAAACAGAGCACACCGCCGCCGGCTCGATCTACACCATCCGGCCACTTCCGATGTCGCCGGCCATAGTTATGGCGCCCCCTCGCTGCCCTCTACCGATCCCCATGAGTTTCTAGTATCGCCGCCGCCGGAATCGACCTCGCCGCCAAACCCTAGCTCTGGTCAGCTTTGGACAGGGAGCTCTCCGCCGTCCCCAACGGCGCCACCATGAGTCCTCCCACGACAGAGGCATGCAGCCATGGCCGCAGGCACGCCCATCCGGCGACCACGGACTGCATCCATGCTACGGCTAAGGCTGGCCCGAGCTAGCTATCTACCTGTTGATGCTTGCGCGTCGCCGGCGACAGAGCGCTACAGCAAGACGTCATTCAGGTCTGTGCTATCCATCCTCCACTCTTTCTTTTCTCTACTACTTTTGTACTGATGCTTCGATTCCTAGTGCTAGTGCTAGTGCTAGTGGAGAGGTGTACAGCTTGCATGAATCTCCTACGATCTATATATACTAGATCAGTGCACTAGCTGCAGTTTGATTGATAAATATTCCTCTAGTGTTATTAGTTGTTTCTGAAGTCAGATCAGATTGACACAACATTAGCAATCAGAAACATGCATAGATGGATGGGCAAAATCAAGATATGCAATCTAATTAATTTCGTATTAGTTCATTAGCACTTAGCATGTCTAATTTGTAGCAGTTTTATAAAGAAGCAAATGATAGGTAATTTAACCACATTCTCAGAAATTAACCTGGCAGCTACTTCATTTTATTGTAGGTAACAAAGAGGGCATCCAAACAAATACATGAGTACATGGCAAAAAGGGAAGCAAAACCAGCTACGATGCCAACCTGAAGGAATTGCAGTGGACAGGGAGGAGAAAAAGGCTCACAATGATACAATGAGGTGGGGTAAAGGGATGGCCGGGAGTGTTGAAATGGGTGGTGGAATAGTGGCAGTGAAAAAGGGGGGCTATTTATATAGGTTGGATTGGCATATGTCGGTTTTAGTTTGTGTCAGGTGGTCTACATGCGCATGCATGTTTTCCATCTGGAGGTTTTACAGCTGGGCTCTTTACATGTGTGCAAGATGGACTAGCTGTAATCTATAATTGCCTTGGCTGTCAAGGAACTGGACCTAAATGTAATTAAATTGTCTAAGGGTGTAATTTGTGGATGTGTTGTACAAGCACTATTAAATATATAATTCTCTAACTTTGGTGGTTGGAAAATTTTGCACGAGAGCATTGATATTGTGTTTAAAAATATACTTCATGACTAGCGATCGTTGCTAACGTCGTGAAAAGAAGACACTCAATTTTTGAGGGTCTTCACATCCCATCACCCTTAAAAGAAAATTCGTCCTCGAAATTTAAGATCGGACCTCGAAAAGTGAGGGGTATTTTTCCTTTAGGTCATCCTCTTTCTCCCAAGTCGCCTTTCGCACCGGATGGTTTCCCCATTGCACCTTGCAATATCTGATTGTTCTATTTCTCAACTTCTTTTCCTCAGTGTCGAGAATAAGACTAGGGTGTTCTTCATAGGTTAGGTCATTCTGGAGGGTCAATTCATTTTCTGAAACCCTTTCCAATGGTGGATTTACGCTCTTGCGTAATTGGGAAACATGAAACACATCATGCACCCCTTGCAAGTGTGGCGGAAATTCTATTTTATATGCAACTGTCCCTCTCCTTTGTAGGACTCGATATGGCCCAATATATCGGGGACTCAATTTTGCTTGTACCCTGAATCGCTTGACCCCTTTCATTGGTGAGACTTTTAGATAGACAAAGTCGCCAGGTTGATATTGGGTGTCTCGACGTCCTTTCTCGGCATAGCTCTTTTGCCTACTTTGGGCCGCCTTTAGTCGCTCTCTAATTATGCGAACTTTTTCCTCAGTTTCTCTCATTAAGTCAGGTGGTAGGAGCTTCTTTTCTCCAGTCTCCACCCAACATATTGGGGTTCGGCACCTTCGACCATATAAGGCCTCAAATGGAGCCATACCAATGCTTGCTTGGTAGCTGTTGTTGTACGCAAACTCTGCCAAGGGTAGGTGAGTGCTCCACGACTCACCAAAATCAAGTATGCATGCCCTTAACATGTCTTCTATTATTTGGTTTACCCTCTCGACCTGCCCACTAGTCTGAGGGTGGTAAGCGGTGCTAAACTCCAACTTTGTTCCCAATGCGTTTTGCAATTTTTCCCAAAACTTGGATGTAAACATTGATCCACGATCTGACACGATTTTGGATGGTGTTCCATGTAGAGCTACAATCCTCTGAATATATAGCTCGGCCAATTTTTCTCTAGAACATCCTGGGGCTAAAGGGATAAAATGTGCAGACTTTGTGAACCGGTCGATTATAACCCATATAATCTCTTCTCTTTTTTCGTTTTGGGCAGACCGGTGATGAAGTCCATATGGATCTCGTCCCATTTCCATTCGGGAATAGGAAGAGGTTGTAATAACCCAGATGGTCGCTGATGTTCAGCCTTAACCCTCTTGCATGTGTCACACTCATCCACATATTGGGAAATTTCTCTCTTCATGTTTCTCCACCAAAATGTGCCCTTGACATCCTTATACATTTTGGTGCTGCCGGGATGTATGGTGTAGGGTGTCGTGTGTGCATCTTTAAGTATTATTTGTTTAATCTCAGGTACGCTCGGCACACATATTCGGGTTTTATACCACAATGAACCATCTTCTGCTACCCGAAACTGTGAAGGTTGTCCATCTTGTATTATGCGCTTTTCTTCACCGATGAACTTATCATCGGATTGATTTTCTTTGATTCGATCCAATAAATTGGGTATGACAGTTAACGTTGCTAGGATGTGTTCAACTGGCTTATGCACAAACTCAACTCCCATCATGTCCAAGTCTCTTCTCAAGTGCTTATCAAAGGTTGGGATCTCCATATGGTTGCATGAGGTTTTTTGGCTAAGGGCGTCTGCAACCACATTAGCTTTTCCTGGGTGGTAGTTAATACCAAGGTCGTAGTCCTTGATAAGCTCTAACCACCGTCTTTGCCTCAAATTCAGCTCCTTTTGCGTGAAAATATATTTGAGGCTCTTATGGTCCGTGTATAACTCACAACAGTTTCCATAAAGATAGAGCCGTCATATTTTCAAGGCAAAAACTGAAAGGACAATGATGTCGCCTAGAGGGGGGGGTGAATAGGCGGTTTAAAACTTTTCCGGTTTAGGCTTGATAATTGCGGAATAAAACTAGGTGTTTAAAATAACAAGCCGACAACCTAAATAAACTTGGCTCACCTATGTGCACCAACAACTTATGCTAAGCAAGATAAACAACAAGGTGATAGTAATAGAATACTTCAAGCACGAAGGCTATCACAATGTAAAGTGCATAAGTAAAAGCTCGGGTATAGAAATAACCGAGGCACGCGGAGACGAGGATGTATTCCCGAGTTCCTCCTTGTTAAGGGAGTACGTCTCGTTGGAGAGGTGTGAACCGACACAACGGTTCAACAACCACAAAGGTTTCACCTTCTTCTCCGGTGAACCGCACCACAAAGGCTTGGTTCACCTTCCACTATCGGAATTCCTTCGAGGCGGAATCCGGAGCCTTTCAACAACAATCCGGGGCACAACCCACAATGGGATTGGGGGCTCCCGAACGGCCTCCAACAACAATCCGGGGCACAACCCACAATGGGATTGGGGGCTCCCGAACGGCTTCAAGTGACCACACAAGGGTCCAACCACCACAAAGGCGTCTAGGGTCCAAGGACCCAAGAGTAACAAGCTCACAAACTTTCAACTTCCACGAATCCTCGTGGAGAGCACACCAATGCACCAAATGCAAAAGGCAAGAGCACAAGTGCTCAAATCCTTCACTCTCAAATCCCACCAAAAGCAACTAATGCTTATGGGGGGAGAAGAGAGGAAGAACAAAGAGGAGATGCACCAAGAACTCCAAGATCAAGATCTACAAGGTTTCCCTCACTTAGAGGAGAAATCGATCGGTGAGAACGTAGATCAAGATCACCTCTCACTTTCCCTCAAATATTAGCAAGAACCATGGGAGGGATTGAGAGGAAGAGCAAGCTTTCCAAAAGGCAACAATGGAGGAGAGAGAGGAGAAAGACTTGCTCAAAAGCTTAGGAACCGTTGGGGAAGAAAGCCCCCTTAAATAGGTCCCCGAAAAACCAGCCGTTGGCAGCTCCGAATCCCGTAGCGGTACTACCGCTGGGGGTGGCGGTACTACCGCTGCGGGCCGCCCAAAAGACCGTTGGCGGGCAGCCGAAGCGTACGCAGCGGTACTACCGCTGGGGTTGCCGGTAGTACCGCTGGGGCCCGGTACTACCGCTCTGGTACCGCTGGAGGTACCGCACTAAGAGACAGAGCGCCGAAAACGGCGGTACCTCCAGCGGTACCGCCAGCGGCACCTCGGCAGCGAGCTGCTCTGAGGCCCTGCGAAGAAACACACAGCGGTACTACCGCCCCGTGCAGCGGTACTACCGCCCTGGCGGAACTACCGCTCCCGGTACCGCCGAAAACGGCTCTCTGTTAGCTCCGGCGGTACCTCGGACGGTACCGCAGCGGTACTACCGCCACAGCAAAAACAGCAGAAACTGGAAAACGAAAACGTCAATATCTTTTCCATCCGGACTCCGTTTTCGATGAGTTTTGGCTCGTTGGAATCGTTACAACGAGCTCTACTTGAATGTATATAGAAACATCACAGTCCATCATGTGGGGATAAAACCAAATGGGGAAAGGTTGAACTTTCCTAAACAATGCAAACCGGTAAAACCTCCTTCATCAAAAACGCAACAAGATATTCATACGAAATCTGTTTTTGATGAACTAGAGCTTAGTATGGAGATAAACCAAGCTCTAAATCCTCACATGGATAATAGGCAACAAGTTTTCCAAAGTAAAACCATTTTCGAAGGACTTGGTCTTGTCATGAAGATCACGACAAGTACCAAAACTCAACACGGAGAAAAACCAAATAAGAACCAAGAAAGATGATATGCCAAGCATGCAAAGGTTTGAGCTCTCCACAAAGATGCGATCAAGTTACTCACTCGAGAGCCCCTCTTGATAGTACGCCTATCTATCCTATAGCCCTATCAAGATCATACCTTTGCCTTGAGCATTCCACTTGAGCTAGATGATGACGATCTTGATCACTCCAAGTGGACCACCTCACTCCAAGTGGACCACCTTTCTTGATTGCGCTTGCTAGCACATGCTTGATGAAGACTTCTCCAAATGCTCCCCCATACTCCATTATGGGAGGGCCTCGCTAAGCTTCGTCTTCATGTCTCCTTTGCAAGCTTCAATCAAAAGATATCTTCCGAGATACATCTTATTGAGCTTGCACTTCATCTTCTTCTCTTGATATGTATGATGGCTTGGGGTTAAACATGATTGTTCACTCAATCTTATATTCCAAGCCATACTTGCAATGAGCTCAACTCTACACATGACCATTCTTCATGTAAACCCTTTGAATAGAGCATTGGTCATTAAGTCATATTGAAGAGTCCAACACATGAACTCCTATAATTTCCCATGGACAAGATCTATAAGAATATCTCAATGTAAACATTAGTCCATAAGGATTGTCATTAATTACCAAAACCACGCATGGGGGCAACCATGCACTTTCAATCTCCCCCATTTTGGTAATTGATGACAATCCCTTTTACGAGGGTTTATATAATGAATTTAAGCAACCATGCAACACAAAGAGCAAGGATGCAAGAGAACAACCCATATTCCCTTAAACCCATCCCATATTCCTTAAACCCTCTAAATTTCTCCCCCATTGGCATCGATCGCCGAAATGGGAAGAAAAACTTAGAAGGCAAATATAGTGAGAGCTCCCCCATAATGTGTGCATTTCTCATAATATGAGTGAAATCAAATGCACATATCCAATGACGAATAGATGGAGGGAGATCAAACTATATAGAGGATCCAAAGATTGCAAAAGAATATCAAATGGAAAGATACTTCAACGAAAGAAGCAAGCAATCAAAAGGATCCGAAAAGTGTTCTAAATATCATGAGGGAACTCCCCAAGGTACGTGCACAAAAAGGATTTGTATTTCAATAGTGTGCACAACATGGAATCCTAATAAAATGTTTTGCAACAAGAGCAAGGAGCGGTAAATCAAGTAATGGGTGTGAGAAAAAAACATTATAGGAGACTAATACAAGGATGATAGCATCAACATAGTCTTTCAAGAAGAGTTGCACAAAGTGCATATCATGTCTTTCCCATACCCACATACCAAAGGAGATATAGCAAATAGCTCCACAAGCTTAGTGAAATGCAAAAAGCATAACACAAGAAAAAATAAAGCTTGTTCCTTTTAGAAACCACCATAGAACCAAAGGCAAAAAGAGGTGGTCACTAAAGAATTGGAATATCAATAAAAGATGTAACTAATCTCATGTGTATAAGTTTCTAAGTAGACATGAATTACTAAGATATGGGTCTACAAATAAACATGTACACACAAGATAGGTACAAGGGAAAAGGTCATGATATCCAAGATGAAGTCATAAATACACCAATAAGATCTTTGTTTAAAAGCATAGCACAAAGCTCAATTTATCTTAAAGGGATATAGTTGAACTTCGAACACACACTCATCATAGCATCAAAATATCCACAAGGAATAAGGAGATAAAAGGGATGCTCCGAGAAAGATAACAAGTATCACAAAAGGCAAATGATTTGAAGAAACAATCAATATTGCATATGCGACACATAGAGTAGAAAGTGCTAGATTAACACATTTGGGATTGGTGAATCATGAAAATGATTATATATATTCCCCTTGATATGTAATCATCCCGGCTTGCCCACATTTGCAATAAAGATGTTTTGCAAGAACCAAATTAATTGCAACAAAAGATTCATGCCGAGATACAACCTACACAAGGTTGAAAGCTAGAAATGTATGCATGAGGTAGATACTTGTTACCGAGATAGTATTGGTGATGTAGAAGATAGGAGCTCATGATCATCCAATCTTGGCTCCAATAAGCACATGGTGACAACACCTTCCTTGTAGATGAGACAAGCTTCCAATGCATCTCAAGTGTACCTAAAACAAATTTAAGTACAACATGGTACCCAAACTAATTGGGTCCAAAGTAGTTAGAGCAACTACAACACATTGGACAAACTCCACATAAATATGTGCATATTGATATGAAATTGAATTTCATTCACATCTTAGACATTTAGGATTTGATGGAGTTTATCCTATATATTGGATCAATGAAAGTAAGCATGCCATAAGATATACATATAATAAATATGCATGCACAAGACTTTCAAGAACCAAACGAGATATAATTTAGACAGAACACCAAGTAAACCAACAAAGCACACACAAGTGTGACAAGAAAACAAATTGTCCAAATTATATCAAATACCCAAAACAACACATGATTGAAGATACCACTTTGAAAAGATACCAATGAAAACAAGAGACCAATTGATGAAAAATATCATCAAGGAATAAACCAAACCCTCTACACTTTTCATGATGGCACAAGGTACCAAGACGAAGAATGTTTGTCTTCCAAGGAGACACGTCATCGGGATCAAATATCAAACGAAGACAACTAATGTTCAAAAAGCATATAGGATTGCTCCCCCACTACGTGTGCATTATTTATGATTTTGCATTTGAATACACAATGCACACAGATGAGATCATCACTCTCCATATATATTATTCAAACACTAGTCATGTTCAAGAAAGGCAAGAAATTGCAATACCAAATTAAAGAACGGTGTTTTACTCAAAGTAGGATAGCTTCCCAAAGGATAGTGCATTATCAAGAAGTATGACTTTTAAATGTCAATTTGCACAAGAATTGGTTCATTGCTTTTTCCAACTCAAGAAAGCACTAAATAAATTTTAAGTAGAGCAATAAAGGATCCAAAAGATACAATGAAGACAAATGAGAGTTAGATCAAAACAAATCCTTGGCAATCAAATAAAGCAATTTAAAGCAAGAGCCAAAGCGAATATGATCAATATATTTACCACAAAAAGATTATCACTTGTCAAGACAAGTAATGTATGGAGATATTTCTCGGGGGTGGATTGCAAAGATATATTCAAGATCATATTCACAAAACATAAGCATATGGCAAATGATAGGAATTAAAAGCAATGCTTAGATAGATAGATATTCTTGATAGCTTCACAAATCATGCGAAGGTGCAAAGCAACTCCAAGGAGTAGCTTGAAACAATTGGCTTCCCAAAAGATACATGAGAACATATTTGGGAAAGCCATACCAAGAACATCCTCCACAAACAAGATCCAAAAGAGTGAGAGACAAAAAACATTTAAGTAAATGGAAACTTGTTTGAGCAACATGCCACATAGGAACAAGATAACTAGCAATATCAATTCTAGGTGGCAAAACCTCATATGTTCACATTTTCTAGGCTTGTA
Source organism: Poa annua (assembly GCA_026929855.1). Lineage (NCBI taxonomy): Eukaryota > Viridiplantae > Streptophyta > Magnoliopsida > Poales > Poaceae > Poa > Poa annua. The sequence continues at coordinate 91,485,078 of CM049430.1, forward strand.
ATATGCACATAGCTTATTACTTCCCCATAATGTGATAATCCATTTATTTAAAGCAAGAGGAAAACAAAACCAACTCGAAAAATTAATGGACATTATAGAAATTGAATTCTCATGAGAATGACATACCACATAGATAGTAGATAATATAAATATATCAACACTAAGTTGTATTTCTCATGAATACACAATTTTAGGATTGTGAAGTGCACGAAGCATATCACTCCCCCAAAATATGATAGTCCATTAATCTCTCAAAGAGAGCCAACAAGATAAGATATCAAATAAAAGCAATAAGGCTCAAAACAAGTAAATGGTGTGCAAACCAACATACACATACTTGATTTCTCAAGATAAGTAAGTAGAGAGCACAACACATACAAACAGTAGCAAGGTACAAAACCAAACACATGCAAGGGTGCAAGCAACTTTCAATGTATATATGATTTAAATAAAAGTTACCGCAAGGAGGAACATTGGATATGAGATAGAACAATATGATCCATATGACTTGACTTGAGAGAATATAATTGATGAAGATCCCTTAATTCTTCATAATGTAGCCAAGTCTCCAATGCCTCCAACAACACCTATTGGTCAAGTTTTAACTTGTTGGTCCCCAACCAAGTTGGGTCCTAAGAGGTTAGTAACAATAGGTTTGGCAACCCAAATGGTTCTTTTCTTGACACCACTTTGAGTACCAACATATTTGGCAAACATATTGCCAACCTTATCCTTCCGAAGAGAATAAACATCATTAATTATAATGGGGTTGGATAAGGTACCATTTGTGCATGAAGAAGCAAGGTGACCCTTCTCACGACATAGGTAGCAACATCTACTTCCTCCTCTCTTCTTAGTTGGAGTCTTGACTTGAGGAGGGGTAGCTTGATTCTTCTTGGGAAGAGATTGTTCTTCAACTTGAGGAGCTTGAGTTTGAACTTGAGGTTTCTTCCCTTGTTGCTTCTCACTAAAAGCCTTCTTCTTCAAAGGGCAAGATCTAACATGGTGCCCTTCAACTTTGCACTTGAAGCAAACAATCTTGGCCGAATCTTTGACTTGTTCTTGGCCCTTTTTCTTCTTGATGATCTTGGACTTGTTCTTGTTATTGGAGTTGAATCCAAGCCCACTCTTGTCATTGGGGCGTCTTTGAACACTCAACATATTGTCAAGTGTGGACCTCCCAACATGACGCTTTTCCAAGTCTTTATTCAAATAAGTGACTTGGGCCTTGAGCTCTTTTAATTCCTCTACATGGTTAGTATCAACACAAATGCTAGAGGAAGTAGAAACTTCATTGTTAGAGCAACAAGGTATGGAAAGTGATTCATCACAAGATGTAGCAACATTATGAGTGGATGAATCACAAGGACTAGCACAAGATGATATAGCATTAAGAGAAGACGTTGTGCCATTGTCCACATGAGGCTTACAAGATGTTACCTTTGACATAATCGCCTCATTAGCTAACTTTAGCTTAGCATGGGATGCTCGAAGATCGTCATTAGAGCTAGAGAGCCTTTCATGAGTTTCTTCCAATTTCCCATACTTGCTAGATAGCAACTCAAGTTGAGCCCTTAGCTCAACATTTTCCTTCAAAATAGATGCTTCACGAGAAGTGGAGTTAGTAGCACAAGCATCATTAACAGTAGAAATGGAAGGAGACAATTTGGAAAGCTTATCATTGTTAGATAGTTGAGTTTGGAGTTGATCATGAGACATGATAAGGAGAGAGTGTTCACTTTCTAAAGTTTTGTGAGCTTTGTCAAGTCTCTCTATGTCCTCACTTAGTCTAGCATTGCCAACATCAAATTCAACTTTTTCCTTTTTAAGCAATTTATATTTAGCAATAGCATAATCTCTTTCCTTAATGATTTTAGCAATAATAAGATCATTAGACTCATCAAGGGATTCAAGTTTCTCTTCAAGAGAAACCCTAAGCTCTTCTTCCTCTTCAAGAGAAGCTTTCAAAGAAGCTATGATGATAGAGTCATCTCTCTCAATTTGACATTTCTCATCAAATTGACTTTCCAAATCCTCAATGAATTCCCTACTCTTAGTAACATAATCAATGATTTCACAAAGAGGAGGGATAGCTTTACTACCTTTGGGGAGAGCACCAAGTACCATCTCACCCATCTTGGTTAAGGATTCAAAGTCAAAACCTTCTTCATGAGAATCCTCATCCACATCATCACAATTTGGATTCGAGGTGGGAGATACCTCGGAATCCTTAGCCATAAGGCAAACATGATTAATGGGTGAGGAGGATGAAGAAATACTTGAAGCTCCATTGAGGTCCATGTCTTGTTCCAACAAGTGTTGGGATTCCTCTACATTGTTAGTCATGCAAATACTAGAGGATATGGAAGAGTAATTTTCATCACAACAAGACATAGAGAGCATATCATCATTATATTTAGTTAAGCAACTATTACTTGATATGCAAGGACAATCAACTCTAGCATGTATGACATTTTGAGTGCTAGAAGATTTTAAGTCCAAAGATAGAAGATTGCAATGTGATAGAGAAGAGGTATAATCAATAGTAAGTTCACCATCACCAATGCAATTTCTATCGCCACTCACCATATCATTACCGTGTGACAAATCACATGATGGTGAAGTGGAAGAAGTTGTGAACTCATCACGGCCGGAGGTGGAGGAAGAACAATCATCCTCAATAATTTTGGACACTTCATATATATCTTGAAGCTTGGTCCAAAGCTCATGTGCATTTCGAAAAGGCATGATTGAAGCAAGAACTACATCGGTCAAAGCACACATAAGACCATTAGTAACTTGAGTCTCGAGATGAGAGTTTATCTCATCTTCTAAAGATAATTCATGAGAATCCTTTGGAGGAGATAAACACACATCTACAATCCTCTTAACATAATTTGGACCCATGGCCCTAAATAGATTAAGCATGCGAATTTTCCAAACATCATAATTTGTGCCATCGAATATGAAAGTGGGATCATGCACTAATTCTCTAAACGACATCTTTTACTCTCTAGGCGGTAAAGCCCAACAAGAGAGCCCAGGCTCTGATACCAATTGAAAGGACAATGATGTCGCCTAGAGGGGGGGGTGAATAGGCGGTTTAAAACTTTTCCGGTTTAGGCTTGATAATTGCGGAATAAAACTAGGTGTTTAAAATAACAAGCCGACAACCTAAATAAACTTGGCTCACCTATGTGCACCAACAACTTATGCTAAGCAAGATAAACAACAAGGTGATAGTAATAGAATACTTCAAGCACGAAGGCTATCACAATGTAAAGTGCATAAGTAAAAGCTCGGGTATAGAAATAACCGAGGCACGCGGAGACGAGGATGTATTCCCGAGTTCCTCCTTGTTAAGGGAGTACGTCTCGTTGGAGAGGTGTGAACCGACACAACGGTTCAACAACCACAAAGGTTTCACCTTCTTCTCCGGTGAACCGCACCACAAAGGCTTGGTTCACCTTCCACTATCGGAATTCCTTCGAGGCGGAATCCGGAGCCTTTCAACAACAATCCGGGGCACAACCCACAATGGGATTGGGGGCTCCCGAACGGCCTCCAACAACAATCCGGGGCACAACCCACAATGGGATTGGGGGCTCCCGAACGGCTTCAAGTGACCACACAAGGGTCCAACCACCACAAAGGCGTCTAGGGTCCAAGGACCCAAGAGTAACAAGCTCACAAACTTTCAACTTCCACGAATCCTCGTGGAGAGCACACCAATGCACCAAATGCAAAAGGCAAGAGCACAAGTGCTCAAATCCTTCACTCTCAAATCCCACCAAAAGCAACTAATGCTTATGGGGGGAGAAGAGAGGAAGAACAAAGAGGAGATGCACCAAGAACTCCAAGATCAAGATCTACAAGGTTTCCCTCACTTAGAGGAGAAATCGATCGGTGAGAACGTAGATCAAGATCACCTCTCACTTTCCCTCAAATATTAGCAAGAACCATGGGAGGGATTGAGAGGAAGAGCAAGCTTTCCAAAAGGCAACAATGGAGGAGAGAGAGGAGAAAGACTTGCTCAAAAGCTTAGGAACCGTTGGGGAAGAAAGCCCCCTTAAATAGGTCCCCGAAAAACCAGCCGTTGGCAGCTCCGAATCCCGTAGCGGTACTACCGCTGGGGGTGGCGGTACTACCGCTGCGGGCCGCCCAAAAGACCGTTGGCGGGCAGCCGAAGCGTACGCAGCGGTACTACCGCTGGGGTTGCCGGTAGTACCGCTGGGGCCCGGTACTACCGCTCTGGTACCGCTGGAGGTACCGCACTAAGAGACAGAGCGCCGAAAACGGCGGTACCTCCAGCGGTACCGCCAGCGGCACCTCGGCAGCGAGCTGCTCTGAGGCCCTGCGAAGAAACACACAGCGGTACTACCGCCCCGTGCAGCGGTACTACCGCCCTGGCGGAACTACCGCTCCCGGTACCGCCGAAAACGGCTCTCTGTTAGCTCCGGCGGTACCTCGGACGGTACCGCAGCGGTACTACCGCCACAGCAAAAACAGCAGAAACTGGAAAACGAAAACGTCAATATCTTTTCCATCCGGACTCCGTTTTCGATGAGTTTTGGCTCGTTGGAATCGTTACAACGAGCTCTACTTGAATGTATATAGAAACATCACAGTCCATCATGTGGGGATAAAACCAAATGGGGAAAGGTTGAACTTTCCTAAACAATGCAAACCGGTAAAACCTCCTTCATCAAAAACGCAACAAGATATTCATACGAAATCTGTTTTTGATGAACTAGAGCTTAGTATGGAGATAAACCAAGCTCTAAATCCTCACATGGATAATAGGCAACAAGTTTTCCAAAGTAAAACCATTTTCGAAGGACTTGGTCTTGTCATGAAGATCACGACAAGTACCAAAACTCAACACGGAGAAAAACCAAATAAGAACCAAGAAAGATGATATGCCAAGCATGCAAAGGTTTGAGCTCTCCACAAAGATGCGATCAAGTTACTCACTCGAGAGCCCCTCTTGATAGTACGCCTATCTATCCTATAGCCCTATCAAGATCATACCTTTGCCTTGAGCATTCCACTTGAGCTAGATGATGACGATCTTGATCACTCCAAGTGGACCACCTCACTCCAAGTGGACCACCTTTCTTGATTGCGCTTGCTAGCACATGCTTGATGAAGACTTCTCCAAATGCTCCCCCATACTCCATTATGGGAGGGCCTCGCTAAGCTTCGTCTTCATGTCTCCTTTGCAAGCTTCAATCAAAAGATATCTTCCGAGATACATCTTATTGAGCTTGCACTTCATCTTCTTCTCTTGATATGTATGATGGCTTGGGGTTAAACATGATTGTTCACTCAATCTTCTATTCCAAGCCATACTTGCAATGAGCTCAACTCTACACATGACCATTCTTCATGTAAACCCTTTGAATAGAGCATTGGTCATTAAGTCATATTGAAGAGTCCAACACATGAACTCCTATAATTTCCCATGGACAAGATCTATAAGAATATCTCAATGTAAACATTAGTCCATAAGGATTGTCATTAATTACCAAAACCACGCATGGGGGCAACCATGCACTTTCAAAAACCACGGCTGCTAGCTCCAAGTCGTGGGTGGGGTAGTTCTGTTCATGGGGTTTCAACTGTCGAGAGGCATATGCTATAACTTTCCCTTCTTGCATTAGCACACACCCCAAGCCAACTCGAGAGGCGTCGCGGTAAACTGTGAACGCTTTGCCCGGGTCGGGGAGAGCTAACACAGGTGCAGTAGTGAGCAGTTTCTTTAGTTCCTGAAAACTACGCTCACACGCCTCATTCCAAACAATAGGGGTTCCCTTTCTGAGTAGCTTGGTCATAGGGGCTGCTTTCTGGGAGAATCCTTCTATGAACCTTCGATAATACCCCGCTAAACCAAGGAAGCTACGAATCTCGGTTACGCTGGTTGGCGGATTCCATGCCAATACTGCTTCCACTTTTGCAGGATCTACAGCTATCCCTTTTCCCGATATAACATGTCCTAAGAAGGACACTTCCTCTAGCCAAAATTCACACTTCTTGAATTTGGCGTAGAGTTGTTGGTCTCTCAAGGTCTGTAGGAGGAATCAGAGGTGTTCTGCATGTTCCTCCTTGTTCCGGGAGTATATTAGGATATCATCGATGAATACGACCACAAACTTATCCAGATAGGGCATCAGGACTAAGTTCATTAGGTTCATGAAAGCTGCTGGAGGATTCGTCATTCCAAATGGGTCGACTCTGAATTCGTGGTGCCCGTATCGGGTCACGAAAGCGGTCTTGGGTATATCCTCTTCTCTTACTTTAAGTTGCTGGTACCTAGACCGGAGATCTATTTTTGAAAACACACATGCCCCTTTTAACTGGTCAAATAGGTCATCTATTCGAGGTAAGGGGTACTTATTCTTAATGGTCACCTCGTTTATGCCTCGATAGTCCATGCACAGTCTATTTGTACCGTCCTTTTTCTCACTGAACAAGACCGGGGCAGCCCAAGGTGACACACTTGGTCGAATGAGACCTTTTTCCTCCAGTTCATCCAATTGTTTTCTTAATTCCTTAAGTTCTCCCGCGGCCATGCGGTAAGGTCTCTTGGCTATCGGTGTCGTTCCAGGGATGAGATCAATGGCGAACTCAATTTCTCTATCTGGCGGCATTCCGGGTAACTCTTCCGGAAATACATCCAAAAATTCACAGACCACTGGGACATCTTCAGGCCTTTTTGTGTGAACGGCGGCTAAAAGTCCTTGGTTTGGTTCAGGCTAGACTTCTACTAGTGAAGGTTATCCATATATTTTTTGGGCTCCTCAAGGTTATGGATTTGCCCTCACAATCCAGTTTGGCTCCGTGCCTAGCCAACCAGTCCATTCCAAGTATAACGTCCAACCCGTTCAGGGTGATCACGTATAAGCTAGCCTTAAAGGTTATATTCTCGATGCATATGGGACGGTTATGGCAGACATATTCCACTATTATTAGGCCTCCGGGTGAGTGTACCTCTACGTGTTTAGTTAAGGCGCTTCGCTCCAAACTATGTGTCTCAACAAACTGTTGGGAGATGAAGGAATGTGTTGCCCCGGGGTCAAACAATACTAGGCCTACGGCGGGAGGGATTAGTAGGTTACCCGTCACCACATCTGCAATCGCATCAACTTGTTCGGCATCCATATGTGTCAGACGGACTTGTCCACGTGCTAGACCGCCACGACCACGACCACGTCCACGACTAGGTGATGATGTGTTCTCTCGGACTTGTGCCGAATTGGCCTGACGTTGGGATGGGCTTATGGCAACTCCATTCGCACCAGTTAGTGGTTGACCTTTGTTCGGGCATTCATTCTTTTAATGACCCTTCTGTCCACATCCGTAGCACAAGACATTTGCCTTTGGACATTCACGAGCCATGTGGGGTCCTTTGCACACATGACACTTTATAGGAGCATTTGGAGGTCTAAAAACGGGCCTCAGTGGGTAGTGAAATGTAGGACGAGGTGGCCCAGACATGGTTGGACAAGGTGGTCCATTCAATGGAAAGCGAGTGGGGCCCGTAGGACGACTCCCACTCCTCATGATCAACCTTGGGTCCATCCTAGCTCGCTTCCTTCGTTCCTCATCCACGGCAACTTGCCGGTTCTCAATAAGGATGACCCGATCTATCAGCTCCTGGAACTGGGTAATCTTTACCGGGGCTATATGGAGCTGTATGGAGGGGCTCAATCCTTCTATGAACCGATACACCTTCTTAGTCTCGGTGTTTGTGTCCTCCGGTGCATAACGGGATAGGTCGTTAAACCGGTCTAGGTAGTTCGTGATGGTTTTTGATTCTTGTTTAAGGTGTAGGAACTCTCTCCTTTTCATCCCCATCACGCATTGTGGGACATAATTCTCTCGAAACCTCCTCTTAAATTCCTCCCAGGTGACTACGTGATCTGGGGGAACGATATTTTGCACATTTCTCCACCATGTGGCAGCAGGACCAAATAACTAATGGGCGGCATATCGAACCTTTTCTGGATCCGTGCAACCCACAGTCTTGAGATTTTGCTCTATATCCCTTAACCAATCATCCGCCTCTAGTGGGTTAGCGGCAGTAGAAAAGGTTGGAGGTTTAGTCTTTTGGAACTCTCCGATACTAACACCTTGGTCAGAATTTCTAGTGTGTGGGCCTCTCACAACACCAAACAATTGTTCCATGAATTTGTTCTACTGCTCCATAGAGTCTCGATGAGACTGCTCCATCCACTGAAGCATTTGAGCGAACTGATCGGAACCCGGAACATGTGGAGACAACGGTGGAGGTGGGGGTAAGCCTCGACTCGGTAAGTCTCCCATGTTCCTTAACGACTCGGGCACTATTTCTGTCATGTTTCCGGGGTCTCCTTGGGAACTATTACCAGACGCCATGACTAACAATCTGATGGCAAGGTTCAGGTTATTAATTCATCTAGCGCATGGAAAATGGCATTTCACACAGGTGAGATCATAGCACTCACAAACTGCAGACATAACACCTTTCCTACTTAAGTGGTGTGAGCAAGATTTTAATTATCACCAAACCCTTAATTTGTTGAATACACTGTATGTGTGCGCTTCCGGCCGGTGTGAAAAACCGAGAGCAGAAATATACAGTCTTGACAAGCAAAGCAAGTGGTACACTCATACAGGTAAAAGTCGATTGAGTAGTGAACCGGTGCAAGCAAAAGAAAGGAGAATAAATCCCTGAGCATCACACACACACGTATAAATGTAAGGCTATATCAGCAGTATTGTAGCAATAATGTATATTTTAAAGCTTCACATCGCCATGTATCCGGAGTGTAGACGAGCATGGAAAAAATTCGGCAACCTCAGGCCTCAGGCAAAAGTTGTAGCACAAGATAGTAATAGTAATGTCTACAAAGCTTGTATGAATTTATTTGGTATAAGCATCACCAATAGACTGAGAACAACAACAACAACAAATATGTGAGAAGAAAATAAGGACGTTCCCATTTCATTCAGGCCGATTTATACAGTAGCGTCTAGCAGCGGTATGCATACACGTACTCCCTTCTTTGATATATCATAAGCAATATAGTTGCAGTAGCATGAACATAAGCTTCACTGAATTATGATAACTGAGACATGGTCTCTACGCTAAGAGCTAGGGGCATGTAAATGTATAGAAATTAAATCACTGAGTATCGGAGTTGCCTGCCAAGCCTCATACAGTAGTAATGTAGCAAAAGTAATGCATCCATCTACTTAATATCAGGAACATGGCAGTGAACATCTAGTTAAAAATAATAGAGATAATAGAGCATTCAGTACATCATACATGATTATCTACTAGCAGGTTTGCATTCCATTAGAACTCCAAGTCCACAAGTCCGTCCATGGTTACAACCACTGATTACAGAAGCATCACCACTACCACATCAAGGATCTTCAGGCATCACGGCCATCTACACGTGAACCTCTACAAAAGTATACCACCGACTAAATATCTGTCGGGATCAGTCTATCTAGCTACGGCTGTGCAAACTCCGAAAGGGTAGCTACGGCTACATGACCTTTTCATAGCTAAAGAAGAACCAAAATGACAGCATGCACATAACCACCTAGCATCTCATACTAGAACTAACTAATCATCTCATATGTGGGGGATCTAACTCTGGGAGGAGCAGCGATATACTAAGCTGCGATAACCTTGCCAGAGGACATAAGTAAAGGTGGCGCTGACACCAAGTCAGTCCTCATCCTCCCTAACAAGAGGACTAGGTGCAGTGGTACGAAGGAGTTCGGGGTCGAGGCTGGAAGTCGGTGCAGGGGCAGCAGACTCAGGGACGGAGGAGTCGTGGGTGGAGCTAAGAGGGTGCTCGGAGGGAGTGACGTCGGACACGTCAACACGGTAGCCAGAAGACACGTGGGTGGACCCAAGTAACAGAAGGTCTGAGTAAGTGAAACCGTCTCCAGAGGTGTAGTCACTAGAAGGTGGAGCTGGGTGGGTAGGCGGGAGACCTGCTGCTGGGGGTGGTGGAACGACAGTGGAACTCAGAGTAGCACCAACCTGAGAAGAAGGCTCATCGGTGGCAAGGGACTCCTGGTCGATCGAGTATCCAACTCGGTCTGGAGTGACGGAAGGAATGTCAATCAGGACGGGGTTGAGGGCCATCCCCGGACGGGTATAGTCCCTCATAGCAGCGGACGTCGCGTCGTTCTCCCGCTCAAGCTGGGAGCACCGACGCTGAAGAGTGTCGACCCGCTCAATCAGGTCCTGAACAAACTGGGGTGTAGGTGGACGCGCGTAAGGTGTGGAGGGAGTAGGGGCTGCTCGAGACGAGGACCCTCTAAAAACTCTAGGGCGAGCTGAGCTCTCCGGACGAGTGGGTGGAACAGTCGGGTACAAAGGTGGACGCGGGGCTGCTGGAACCGGTGGTGGTGCAAAGGTGGGAACTGAGAAAGGCGCACGAGGTGGAACGGGAGGGAAAAAGGAAGTGGACACAAGTGGAAGAGACGTGGATGTACTCGCTAGTAAGCCCTCCAACTGGTGAGGCCACTCTGCCCTACCAACCTCCGCAAGCGCAGCGTGGTAACGACTAAAGAGCTGAAACGCTGCAGCTCGTGCCGCTCCCTGAATAGCTGACCCCAGGTCAAAGTGTGCCACACTGTGCCTAACAGGGACACCTGCCTCCTCCGGGAGGTACACTGTGACTAAGTACCCCATATCAGTGGGACTCTGGTACATAGTGTACAAAGGTGCAGTGCTCACACAGAGAACAGTAAGCAGCTCAAGCAGGAACACAGCAAAGCCACCAAAAGTCAAGACCCATACCAGGCAACCTACTCTCCATCCTACATTAAGCAAATAAGAATTAGATTAGTTCATCAAAAATTTAGACGAGTGGTCTAGTACATCACATGTAGGTACAAGCAATCCATTTCCTATTTATTTCTAAAAGGATTTTTTTTATCCTACGATCCCACTTTAAACATTATTTCAAAGACACTCAACTACAGATTTTGTACGTGAGAGAAAAATATTTTAGGTACGAGTGTTTTTTTTAGGTTAAGAATTAATTTTAGGTAAGAAAGGAATTTTATTTCCTACAACTCGGACAATGTCCATCTAAGTACATGACTGTTTCCTTAGCGGCACTCTGATACCATCTTTTCTGTGACGCCCCGTTACATTCAACAAAGTCAAGTGTAACGGAAATCGTCACTCCAGAGTTGCGCCAAGATCAGCCAAGGAGGACAGTTGAACGGATAGACGTCGCCTAGAGGGGGGGGAGGGTGAATAGGCGATTTAAAACTTTTTCGAGGAGCCGGAATATCCGGTCCAATAGTGACCGGAAATTCCGAGTAGCCGGAATATCCGGTACACGAGTGACCCGGAAATTCCGGTATGCTTGATAAAGGCGGAATAAAACTAGAGGTTTACTTAAACAAGCATACAACCTAGATATATAAACTAGGCTCACATATGTGCACCAACAACTTAAGCTAAGCAATACTAGTAACAAGATGATAGCAAGATATATGACTTCAAGCACGAAGGCTATCACAATGTAAAGTGCATAAGTAAAGAGCTCGGGTATAGAAATAACCGAGGCACGCGGAGACGAGGATGTATTCCCGAGTTCCACCCAAATGTGTACGTCTCGTTTGGAGAGGTGTGCGCAACCATAACAGGTTAGCCGCAACGCCACAAAGGCTCACCTTCTTCTCCTGATGAACTCAACCACAAAAGGTTCGAGTTCACCTTCCACTATTGATCTCCTTTGGGGCGGAGATCGAATCCCGTACAACTCTTGAGGCACACACCCATAACTTAATTGGGGGCTCCCAAGTCTTGAGGCACACACCCACAACTTAATTGGGGGCTCTCAAGTGACCACAAAAGGTCTTGGCCACAAAAGGCCGGCCACAAAAGGCGTCTAGGGTCCAAAGACCCAAGAGTAACAAGCTCACAAGTATCACCACCACGAATCCTCGTGGAGGGCCCAAACCGATGCAAATGCAATGGCAAGAGCACACGAAGTGCTCAAGTCCTTCACTCTCAAATTCCAACACAACAACAAATGTTTATGGGGGAATAAGAGAGGAAGAACAAAGGAAACCACAAAGGAGTCAAATCCTTCACTCCCAAATCCCACCAAAAGCAACTAATGCTTAAGGGGGGAGAAGAGAGGAAGAACAAAGAAGAAGAACCACAAAGGAACCACTAAGTTCTCCTCACTTAGAGGAGAGATGGATTGGTAGGATTGTAGATCTAGATCTCCTCTCAACTTTCCCTAAAGAATATGGAAGATTCAATGGAGGGATTGAGAGGGAAGTGAGCTTTCCAAGGTCAACAATGGAGTAGGAGAGAGGGGAAAGTCGTGCTGCCTTGGAATCACTGGGGAAGAAGAAGGGGAGGGGTATTTATACCCCTCCAGGAAATATAGCCGTTGGCTGTTTCGACACTCGGAAATTCCGGTATAAGTTAGACTCTGAAATTCCGGTCATCCGGAAATTCCGGTCTAGAGAGACCCGGAAATTCCGGTCACCCGGAAATTCCGGTCTAAGAGAGCTCGGAAATTCCGGCTGGAGACAGAAGCAAAACCAAACTTTTCCTTAGCCATTTCTGGAGGACTTTTCTGGGGGCACTCGGAAATTCCGGTAGACGGAAATTTCCGAGCACAATTTCCGACTGGAGTCAGAACCCTTTTTCTCCTTTCCTTAGCCATTTTCTTGGATGAGCTGGGGAACCGGAAATTCCGGTAGGGCGGAATATCCGGCCCCAATAATCCGGATCAGCAAAACACCGAAACGAAAACTGCTATAACTTTTGCAAATGAACTCCAAATGAGGTGAGACCAATTTTTTTGGAAAGATAGCGACGATGACTACCCAACAAAAAGTGTGGGACTTTCCTCAAGGTAGAACCGGCAATATTTCCGCCACCGAAAATGCAACAAGTTGTCCAAAGTAAAACCGATTTCGATGAACTAGAGCTTGACATGGAGATGCACCAAACTCTAATTCCTCACCAACATAAAAGCCAAATAAGAACCAAGAAATATGATATGCCAAGTATGCAAAGGTTTGAGCTCTCCACAAGAATGCGATCAAGTTACCAACTTGAGAGCCCCTCTTGATAGTACGCCTATCTATCCTATAGCCCTATCAAGATCATACCTTTGCCTTGAGCAATCCACTTGAGTTGGATGATGACTATCTTGATCTCTTCAAGTGGATCATCTTTCTTGATTGCGCGTCCAAACACTTGCTTGATGAAGACTTCTCCAAATACTCCCCCATGCTCACAATGGGAGAGTCTCGCTAAGCTTCGTCTTCACGTATCCATTGCAAGCACCAAGCATGGGATCTTTTCGACAAAGCTTCTCTTGGTCTTGCACAACTCATCTTTTCTTCACTAAGATGATGTCTTGAATCTTCAAGACATACTTGCAATAAGCTTCAAGAGTCCAACACATGAACTCCACAATTCCATGGACATGATCTATAAGGATATCTCAAAAGCAAACATTAGTCCATAGAGATTGTCATTCAATTACCAAAACCACACATGAGGGAAAATGCTCTTTCAACAGTCTCATGTACAAAGTGGAAACTTCCACCATTTATAGGCGGAGTCCTTTATTAAAGTGCCACACGAGGTGTACATTTTGCACTAACGACTCACTACAAGATGTCGTCGACCGCTTAGACTACACGCTTTCTAATTTCCCTCGGGGAATCGGAAGGGGATCGTGTGCAGAAAACAAAAAAATTCCTAGCAACGATATCCTTAAACTAGCCAAGATCTACACTATGCAGATATAGTAGTATAGCGGAGAGCGGAATACATACCCTCGTAGACCGAATAGCGGGGATTACGCTCCCGCACAAGCGTTGACGATTAAGACGTCGTAGCCGACCTCTAGGTCGCGGAGAACTCGGCGCGACGAAGGCGACGAAGATGACTCCGAGGTCGGGTGGAGGAAGTAGGCCTCCGAGTACCGCTAGCGCAGCACCTCGCAGGGCGTCACACACATACGGCGGAGACGACGGCCTCCGAAGCTCCAGTCCAGGACGAGCAGCGGAAGACTTGGACCGGAACACCAGCAGCGCGGCAGCGGGATATAGTGGAAGAGATCCCCCTCCTCTACTCGGCGTGACTCCGACAAAGGGAATCACGAGATCGAGAGAGAATTAGGGAATTAATTGGTGAATTAAAAGGCCAGGGGTGCCCCTTCTTATATAGGCTCCCGGGGGGAGCCAACCTTGCCAGTCAGGCAATGTGGGACTATCCCACAGCCTGGTTCGGCCAAGGCATGGTGCGCCGGCCCTAGGTGGGCCCCATTTGGCCCACCTAGGACGGCCAAGCCTCCCCACAAAATTCCCTTGAGGGTTCCCCCCCCCCCCCATGGGCCTTCTTTCCACCAGAATGCCCATTTAGGGAAATCAGCCTAAATAAATTCGAAAATAAATATATAAAATCATATTTGCATATTAATTACACTAATTAATATCAAACATATTATATATAATTTATTCTAGCTCCGAAAACTCTTTCGTCGCTGCCCGATCTCCATCGGACCCCTCCCGGGACATTTCCGGTGATCTCTTTCCTTTCCGGTTGTCTTGTCGAAACCCCTTAAGTGTGTTACCCTAGCGGTTCGATATAATAACAGGTACGATCAAGACTCCTCTATGATCATCGACTAACTCGTAGGCCTGGACCCCATGAATTAATCCCTCTGATATAACGAATGAATTTCATCTATCAAACCTGGACGTCTAGTCTTAAACCCTTTGTCATGGCGATACTTAGCGTGTCCGAGCATCATTCTCAGATATCTCCATACCTAGCATGATCTCGTTACCGACATCGCTATCTTCTACTCGTCCATGATATTATGTCAGCTGGTGACCTAGTCACATGTTTGCAAACTCATTTGACATAATCTCACCGAGTGGGCAATAGAGTATCTATCCGGCTATGCGGACTGACAAATCCCGCTGTTGACCCCTCGTCTCAACTACCCCCTTCCGATACCCAAAAGTATCACCTATCATTGTCACACTATATAAGATATGACGTTTGGTGCGATCAAAGTATCTTCCAGGGATAACAATAAGAGTTGATCTCACGGTCTTAAGGCGTAATGACTATGTCCTATAAATACTGGGTATGTCCATCACGTCGTTACACCTAACGATATGACTTCCATTGCCGACCGGCGCCATGCCCCATGATCGGAAAACCTCGATCATCAATTGCGCAATGAAACTAGTCTTAGTAGAGGCTATTAGGGACCTGGTTGTTTATCTACCACACCTGTATTAATGTCTTCGCTTAATACATAGCATGGTATAAAACATATAATGAACGATTGGGATATTGCCAATAAACTATGTTTATTAAGTGCCTCTAGGGCATATTCCCTTCAGTCTCCCACTTGCACTAGAGTAACACTTAATCTAGTTTACAACTTGGTAAAAGCTCAACACCCATAGTATCTTGGTGCATGCTCGCCTTGTGGAAGAGGAATGCAGTCAATAGATCTCACACATTGAGACCTATATGTGCTTTGCAACACTTCTATGTCATCTAGTTTGACATCATCCCGTATCTTACGATGACGGTGAAATATATCCAAGTGGATGGAGTGAGACTCGAACATCCACGTAGCATGGGCCTTAAAAGACTAAGATATCTATTAAGGATACCACACGGCCCCGAAAACTGCTCAGTCCAATCACACTTGCTACTTCTAAAGTTGCGATATATTTCTATACCTATGTAGATTATGCGACAGTGCATTCATATGCGACTTCGCAAACTAACCATGTCTATCTTCAAAATAATGGACATCTCCTATATGAGATTTCTAGTCGTATGGGTCAGTGTAATAACTTGCATCATCGTAACCGCTTTACGGCAAGTTGCCATTCCACTCTTACCCGTTACTAGAAAACCTATCTTCAGTTTTCATAGACACTGAAGAATAAACTTAACGTTTGTTCATTGATCCACACAAGGATTACTCTAGAACCTGTTCTTCAACCAAGAACTTGGGTCACACTAAGTCGAGCTTTCAGCCTGATAGACTCTATGTGTGATACATAGAGAATGTCGAACATCATTTTCTATCACTGAAAAACCAAGATAAACTTAATATTTTACCTAGTCAAACAAGCAAGAACCTCTTTCTTTGCTTGTCCTATTCTGAAACACTTCAGAATCTTGACTTAGGAAATATTCCGACCTAATGTTATTAAGCCCCTTCTGATCTATACAATTATAAATCGGATGGCTAATACTCCTAACTTCTTTTAATAGAAAATTTAATCACTTAAATAATCCTTTACACTCTACTAGAGGATCTGTGTCATTCAAAATGTCGTTACATACATAATCACAAATGACACCTAGCTCCCACTCAAATATGCCTTCCGCATATAAGATCAGGAAAAAACTACTTAGCTCCCACTCAAATATGCCTTCCGCATATAAGATTAAGGAAAGCTACTTTGCTCCCACTCAAATATGCATGATGTCGTGCATTTCGGTGTATGGAAGACTTGTGAGAAGAGTTCCACAAATTACGTCGCATGGAACACCATAGTGTCATGGTGTGTTAGGACGTCGTAATTGCGCCCTATCGGATATTGTGTGGTAAATGAATCTCTTACCAAATTATTGTGATCATTAGAGTCATATGGTAGAAACGTAAACACTCATGTTAGCAAATGGGAAACCATTTGAATCATAGAGACAATACCATACGAGTGATGGCATGGCTTTTAGCCTGGATTGTCGTTCAACAATTTAGTGTTTCGATGTAATCGAACCTAAAATGGATTAATCTTTGTAGTATACCCTACCTAAAGAGTTAGCTGGGTACATGTCTCACGACATAGGCAAAAACTTTTGTCGGGATATACCTTGCGAAAGAAATAGTTTATTGTCCGAGGGTATAAGTGAGAAAGAAAGTAGAGCAAGACGAAGTTGGTGAACTTCTTCTCCAAACATCAGAGTGGCGCAATCGAAAGTGTTTTCGGTGTCAGGCCCCACAGCTTGAAAAAGCTAATGATTCAAGATCATGATGTTCTGAGCTCATACTAAGAGCGTAGGCATACGAGGTTGTGTTCAACACTGTGTGTTACGACAATCTTGTTATGAAGGTCATATTAATGGAATATGATGGACCTACGAACTACGAAGAAGAGATGGTGGACCTAAGTCTGAGAAATGGCTATGAGTCATTTATGATCCGAAATAAAATCCATATACGATTACCAGGTATTGACTTGGGAGATCTTCTTGATGGCATCTAGGATGTTAATAGTATATGGAATTTTATGAGAGAGTAGACATTGAGCAGATTCGATTTGTCGTGAAAAGTTTAGACAGACCACATGAGAGTTTGTCTCAAGTGGCGAAGCCTAAATCTATTCTGGGTCGTTTAGCAATCACTATAATTTCGAATGAGAAATTGATAGATGGATAAGGAAACCATGTTTCTTAATAGTGTCATTAAGAAAGAGTTGGTGATCCTGAGGATGCTAAACATGTATGCAAACTTCTGTGGTCCATTCATGGGCTGAAGCAAGCATATCGGAGCTGGAATCTTCACTTTGATAATGTGATCAAAGGATTTTGGAGTTGTCCAAAATAGTTGAAGAAACCTACATTTGCAAATAAGTGAGTGGGAGCAAAGTAGCTTTCCTTAATCTTATATGCGGAAGGCATATTTGAGTGGGAGCTAAGTAGTTTTTTCCTGATCTTATATGCGGAAGGCATATTTGAGTGGGAGCTAGGTGTCATTTGTGATTATGTATGTAACGACATTTTGAATGACACAGATCCTCTAGTAGAGTGTAAAGGATTATTTAAGTGATTAAATTTTCTATGAAATGAAGTTAGGAGTATTAGGCATCCGATTTATAATTGTATAGATCAGAAGAGGCTTAATAACATTAAGTCGGAATATTTCCTAAGTCTGGATTCTGAAGTGTTTCAGAAAAGGACAAGCGAAGAAAGAGGTTCTTGCTTGTATGACTAGGTAAAAGATTAAGTTAATCTTGGCTTTTTCAGTGATAGAAAATGATGTTCGACATTCTCTATGTATCAAACATAGAGTCTATCATATTGAAAGCTCGACTTATTGTGACCCGAGTTCTTAGTTAAAGAACAGGTTCTAGAGTGATCCTTGTGTGGATCAATGAACAAACGTTAAGTTTATTCTTCAGTGTCTATGAGAACTGAAGATTGGTTTTCTAGTAACGGGTAAGAGTGGAATGGCAACTTGCCGTAAAGCGGTTACGATGATGCAAGTTATTACACTGACCCATACGACTAGAAATCCCATATAGGAGATGTCCTTTATTTTAAAGATAGACATGGTTAGTTTGCGAAGTCGCATATGATGCACTGTCGTATAATTTACATAGGTATAGAAATATATCGCGACTTCAGAAGTAGCAAGTGTGATTGGACTGAGCAGTTTTCCGAGCGTATGTGGTCCCCTTAATAGATCTCTTAGACTTTTAAGGCGCATGTTACGCGAATGCTCGAGTCTCACTCCATCCACTGGGATATATTTCACCATCATCGTAAGATACGGGATGATGTCAAACTAGATGACATAGAAGTGTTGCAAAGCACATATAGGTCTCAGTGTGTGAGATCTATTGACTGTATTCCTCTTCCACGAGGCGAGCAGGCACCAAGATGCTATGGGTGTTTAGCTTTTACCAAGTTGTAAACTAGATTAAGTGTTACTCTAGTGCAAGTGGGAGACTGAAGGGAATATGCCCTAGAGGCACTTAATAAACATAGTTTATTGGCAATATCACAATCGTTCATTATATGTTTTACACCATGCTATAACTGTATTGAGCGGAAACATTAATACAGGTGTGGTAGATAAACAACCAGGTCCCTAGTAGCCTCTACTAAGACTAGTTTCGTTGCGCGATTGATGATCGAGGTTTCCCGATCATAGGGCATGGCGCCGGTCGGCAACGGAAGTCATATCGTTAGGTGTAACGATGTGATGGATGTACCCAGTATTTATAGGACATAGTCGTTACGCCTTAAGACCGTGAGATCAACTCTTATTGTTATCCCTGAAACATACTTTGATCGCACCAAACGTCATATCTTATATAGTGTGACAATGATAGGTGATACTTTTGGGTATCGGAAGGGGGTAGTTGAGACGAGGGGTGAATAGCGGGATTTGTCAGTCCGCATAGCCGGATAGATACTCTAGGGCCCACTCGGTGAGATTATGTCAAATGAGTTTGCAAACATGTGACTAGGTCACCAGCTGACATAATATCATAGACGAGTAGAAGATAGCGATGTCGGTAACGAGATCATGCTAGGTATGGAGATATCTGAGAATGATACTCGGACGCGCTAAGTATCGACATGACAAAGCGTTTAAGACTATACGTCCAGGTTTGACAGATGAAAGTCATTCGTTATATCACATGGATTAATTCATGGGGTCCAGGCCTACGAGTTAGTCGATGATCATAGAAGAGTCTTGATCGTACCTGTTATTATATCGAACCGCTAGGGTAACACACTTAAGGGGTTTCGACAAGACAACCGGAAAGGAAAGAGATCACCGGGAATGTCCCGGGAATGGTCCGATGGAGATCGGGCAGCGACGAAAGAGTTTTCGGAGCCAGAATAAATTATATATATTATGTTTGATATTAATTAGTGTAATTAATATGCAAATATGATTTTATATATTTATTTTCGGATTTATTTAGGCTGATTTCCCTAAATGGGCCTTCTGGTCGAAAGAAGGCACATGGGGGGGAAAACCCTCAAGGGATTTTTGTGGGGGAGGCTTGGCCGGCCTAGGTGGGCCAAATGGGGCCCACCTAGGGCCGGCGCACCTATCCTAGCCGCACCAGGCATGTGGGGATAGTCCCACATTGCCTGGCTGGCAAGGTTGGCTCCCCCTGGGAGCCTATATAAGAAGGGGCACCCCTGGCCTTTTAATTCACCAATTAATTCCCAATTTCTCTCTCGATCTCATGGTTCCCTTGTCGGAGCCGCGCCGAGTAGAGGAGGGGGATCTCTTCCACCATAGGCCGTTGCCGCGCTGCTGGTGTTCCGGTCCAAGTCTTCCGCTGCTCGTCCTGGACTGGAGCTTCGGAGGCCGTCGTCTCCACCGTATGTGTGTGACGCCCTGCGAGGTGCTGCGCTAGCAGTACTCGGAGGCCTACTTCCTCCACCCGACCTCGGGGTCATCTTCGTCGTCTACGTCGCGCCGAGTTCTCCACGACCTAGAGGTCGGCTACGTCGTCTTCGTCGTCAACGCTTGTGCGGGAGCGTAATCCCCGCTATTCGGTCTACGAGGGTATGTATTCCGATCTCCGCCGTACTTCCATATCTGCATAGTGTAGATCTTGGCTAGTTTAAGGATATCGTTGCTAGGAAAAATTTTGTTTTCTGCACACGATCCCCTTGAAAAAAGTACGAGTATGTTGGAACCAATCGATCTGAATTGTTGATATAATTCTGCTTCAGCCGATTCAATAATACTCTCATCTAAGTGAAATCATTTCAGTATCGTCCACCTCATACTCACTATACTCCTTCTGTTGGTTGCATCACCAAGATATGGTAAGACATATGTATGATACAATATATTCTCTAAATACATAAGTGCACTGCATAACCAAATACAAAATCTAAAACCTCAAAGATGGTACTACATACTAGTTTTCCTATTTATGTTGTGCAAAGT
The DNA here is from genome assembly GCA_026929855.1 of Poa annua. NCBI lineage: Eukaryota > Viridiplantae > Streptophyta > Magnoliopsida > Poales > Poaceae > Poa > Poa annua. Next base: position 91,505,822 of record CM049430.1, read on the forward strand.
ACCACTAGTAACATTAGGATTGTGGGATTTATGTGAAGCAACATAACTATTTGATGCATATTCCAGTTACTACATTGCCTACCATTTTGATTTTTGTATCATCGACCCTCATACTCACTTATACTCATTATACTCCTTATATGTTGGTTGCATCACCAAGATATCGTAAGACATATGGATGATACAATATATATTCTCTAAATACATAAGCGCACTACATAACCAATATACAAAATCTAAAACCTCAAACATGGTAGTAAATACTTTTTTCCCTATTTATGTTGTGTAAAGTACCACTAGTAACAGGAGCAGTAAAAAGAAAGCCAAGGTTGTAAGAAAATTGATTGTTGGGAGGTCTCGGTCTGACTCTGGTAAGATGACTGGTGGAGCACTAGCTGGTTCAAGTGATGCCTCTATGAAAGTGCTGAATTATCACCCTTTGTGTGATATTGTTGCTGGATCCAGGAGAAGAAAAAAAACCCAAATATCTATGATAGGTGCTTCTTTAAATTGCAGGGGTATGGGGAAGAAAGGTATGAGTGTGTTCTTGGCTGATCTCATTAGAGCTCAGGAGCTGGATTTTGTTGGGCTGCAGGAGACTATCAAGCAGGATTATTCTTATGTCTTTTTCAGAAAAATTGATCCTTTGAATCAATTTTCTTGGAAATGGTCAACCTCTGTTGGGAGGGCTGGGGGGATTCTGGGAGGCTTTAATGCCTCCAGATTTGATATCTTGGACTCTGTGATTAGCAGATTCTATGTGAAACGGGTTGAGGGATTTGAAGCTAAATACTTGCTGGGTGCTGGTTATTGTCTATGGTGCAGCCCAGGATCAAGACGAAGAAGATTTCATGGTGGATTTGGGGCAACTATTCAGTGATCAATCTCTCCCTCTTTTGATTGGGGGTGATTTTAATCTTCTCAGAGATCAGTCTGAAAAAATAAACCTATTCACAATAGACGGTGGATGGACATGTTCAATGCAGTTATCAATACTTATGAGATGAGAGAAATTTGTATGTTTGGTGGTTGTTATACGTGGTCAAACAATCAAGCCTCTCCTACTCTTGATAAGCTTGATAGATTCTTGATGTCCAAAAGTTGGGAAGGTTTATTTCCCCTTGTCACTGTTCACAAGCTGTCAAGAGATATCTCTGATCACTGCCCCATAATTTTGGATACAATGGAGGGTGTGAAACCTAAAGCTAGAAACTTCAGATTTGATAAAAGTTGGCCCAAACAAGAAGCTTTCATTTTGAGAGTCTCTAAGATTTGGTGTCAGTCAATAAGAGCTAAGAAAAGTGTGGACTGTTTCCTTAGGAAGCTTAAGAAGGTTAAAATTGATCTGAAAGGTTGGGGTGCAAACCTGAGAGGGCATCTGATCAAGCTGAAAAAAGACCTTATTGCTGAGCTGGCCTCTATTGAAGATGAGGAGGAGAGAAATTCATCATCCATACATCAGATTAATAGGAGACATGAGATTAAGAAGAAACTCCTTGAACTCTTTGAACATGAGGAAGATTTCTGGAGGCAAAGAGCTGCAAAAAATTGGCTTCATAATGGGGATAACAACACTAAAATCTTCCATAGAGTTGCTAATGGCAAGAGGAGGAAGAGAACCATATTTTCTCTTAATGATGGTCCTAATATTATCCAAGGCACTCCTGACCTGCTGTAACATGCAACCAACTTCTATAAAGATATGTTTGGTCCTGCTGCAACTCCTGGTTTTAGATTGAGACAGGAAGTCTAGGGAGATGATGAGAAGCTCTCTTATACTGATAGAACAGAGCTTGATAAAAATTTCACTGTTGACTATCAATCTTGCTGGGATGTGATTCAGGATGACTTGATGCAGATCTTCTCTGACTTCTACCATCACAGGGTCTCCCTTGATAGCATCAATTATGGGGTGATTACTTTGATTCCTACAGGGGACAATGCTGATGAGATTAGAAAGTTCAGACCTATCTGTTTGCTTCATGTCCTCTTTAAGATTGTTACTAAAGTGTTGACCAACAGAATGGAAGGGGTGATGCAAAAGATCATTATGCCTTGTCAGACTTCTTTTGTTAAGGGGAGATTCATTCATGATAGTGTATCTCTCCTCCAAGAAATTCTGAGAGATTTCTAAGGTCAGAAAACAACAAGGTGTGATCTTAAAAATTGATTTTAAGAAGGCCTATGACAAGGTGAATTGGGACTTCTTGTTTGAATGTTGTTCTAATCATGGCTTCAGTGCTCATTCCGTGGAACTGCTTAAGAGAACAGTTACTAATGGTACCCTTAGTGTGAAAATTAATGACACTATAGGTACCTATTTTGGTAGCTTCAAAGGTGTGAGACAGGGGGGCCCTTTGGCTCCTTCCCTGTTTAACATTGCTGCTAACTCTCTAGCCAAAATGGTTTATTTGGCTAGAGATAGTGGTTTGTTGGCTGGTTTGGCTGATTCTTGGGTAGCTGGTGGGTACCCCGTGATGCAATATGCTGATGATATTGTGTTTATGCTTAAGGACTCTTTGGAGGGGGCTAGAAACCTGAAACTTATGCTATATATTTTTGAAGGAATGTCTGGTCTTAAAATCAACTTTGAGAAAACTGAAGTGTTCTTGATCCAGGAAGATGATGATAAAATGCAAGACTATGCTGACCTTTTTCATTGTCAGAAGGCGAAGTGGCCTTTGAAGTATCTGGGAACTCCTATCAGCTCTAAGAGGATTATTGTTGCTAATTGAACTTTGTTTAGGATTCTTTTAAGAAGAAGATGGGGGTTGGATGGGTAACACTATGTCTATTGGGGGCAGAGTTACAAAAATTGATGCTTGCCTTGCTTCTTCTGATGTATATCAGTTAGCCTTGAGGCCGTTCCATAAGTCCAACATCAAGGGGATGGAGAAACAAATTAGGGATTTCTTCTGGGCCAGAGGTACTGGGAAAAAGAAAATTGACTGGGTCAAATGGAAGTATATCTGTAGACCAAAAGAGAAAGGAGGTATTGGTCTTAAAATGTCCAGCTTTTTAATGTCAGCCTGATGTGTAAATGGTGGTGGTGATTAGAGTCTGGGCATGGACCTTGGCAGGATTTTATGAGATGGAAGTATCTGGATATTGGGGGCATCCAATCTGCTAAGCACAGACCCACTGATTCTCCCTTCTGGTCAGATCTACTTCATGTCAAGAATGCTTATTGCTGTGGCAGAAAAGTTTTAATTGGTAATGGCAGACTAACTGATTTCTAGAAGGATGCCTGGTGTGGAGAGATTCATTTTCAAGATAGATTTAGGGAGCTGCTGGGGATCTGCAATGAGGATAAATTAACTGTGGCAGAGGCTGCTCTGAGAGGCTGGAGACTCTCCTTTAGAAGGTGGCTATCCCCACATCTGAAGGTTCAACGTAATGAGATGTTAAACTTGTTATGTGTTGTTGCTTTAATTAATGACAGAGATAAACCCATCTGAAAATGGTCTAAGAGTGGGCAGTTCTCGGTCAAATCCATGTATCACCACCTCAGCAGAGCAGGTGTGGATAGATCTTTCAAACATCCGTGGAAATCAAAAATTCCTCTAAAGACTAAAGATTGGTTCTGGCTGATTTGGCATAATGCTATCGCCACTAAGGACAATCCGGCTAAGAGAAACTGGACAGGAAACACAAAGTGTCAATTCTGTGAGGAAGAGGAGATTGTCCTCCACCTTTTCTTTGAGTGCTCGACGGCTAAGTATGTTTGGTCTTGTGTTGCTAGAGCTATTGGGGCTCCCGACAGACCTGCATCCTTTTCTCAGTTTTTTTGGTGGATTCCTCGTTTTCTGCCTGTGAACAGGAATGTGCAGATTACCTTCCTTGCTGCCATGTGCTGCTTCGTAATCGTGCTTGCTTTGAAGGGAAACTTATTAAAAGCCCTGTGGAATTGATTAGTTACACATGTGTTTTTGTTAAACATTGGGAAGGTTTGCACAACTCTGCAGATCAGGCAGATCTGCATGCTGGAGCGGATATGCTGATGTCTCTGGCTACAACAGGTGCCAATGCTGCGTCTTCTGGTCCATCTGGTTCCAATGCCCCTTTGCTCATTTGAGGACCTGATGATGTTGATTCCTAGCTATTTCCTGGAAATTGTCTCTTATTTCGGTGCCCTTTGAGAAAGGTGCATCTGTAATATTTCCAGTAGAAAAAGTTGTTAAGACAGTCTTCCTGTTTTGACGGTACCCGCAAAAAAGGGTGTTGGTGAAAAAAAACAATAATTTGATTTTGTACGGTATGTTTGTCTCTCTGGTGTGGCTGCGTCCCTCCTGCTACTGGTTTGGTCCTCTTTGTCGCCCCTCCTGTTGGCGGACAGAGTGGTGACCCTTCATCTATAGGGCGTTTTCCTTTTGTTTTTTCTTTTCTGGTGGTTTGGGGCGTTCTAAACTTCTGTATTTTCGTTATCTTGATAATGAAATCGGCCTGTAGGGGTTGCGTTGTAAGTAACAGTAGGATTGTGAGATTTATGTGAAGCAACATAACTTTCTTATGCAGATTCCAATTACTATGTTGCTTGCCATTTGGATTTCTGTATTCGAATCAGATTATTATGTCGTTATATGGGTTTACGTATAAAAATTGACTAAGCATTGTACTGTGATTGAGATTATTATACACATGACTCCATGTAATTTTTCATTTGTCTAGCTTGATGCCTTGGTCTGTTGATCACGTGACACGACGCAGAAAAACTCGATCGTCTTATGCAAACCTGAATAGAGATGCAGTCGGATTTCGATGCCCAGTATACAATTTTAATTCCTAGACACCAAATTCCCGAATGAATCAAATAAGGAACAAGAACAAACCACTTGGCAATCGAACCGCTAAATTAGGATGAGCGAGGAAGGGGAGGAAGTCGTTGTCGAGCCATTGATCGCCGGAGAACTCTTTGCACTGCCCGGCGCTGAGGCACACGGCGACACGGGCGAGGTCGTTATTAGGGCTCCAGAGGTGGCTTACGGAGATGCGGCGCCACAGCTCGGGTTCGTCACGCGCGGCGCGGCGCCAGGAGCTGCACACCGCGGCCACGCCGCCGGTCAGCAGCTCATTCTGGTCCAGCTTGCGGAGTATGTACAAGATTGCGTCCAGCGGCAGCTCCGCGCAGTCCCTCGCCGGCGGCGGCCGGTTCCAAGCAGAAGTAGTTGAACATGTCGAGTGATTCGAGCGGCAGGTCGCGAAGTGGATCCGCTAGACGCCAGTGTAAGGGCATCTCCGGTCCTTGCGCCCCTAGGCCCAAAATACCTTTTTTTGCGTCCCCCATCCAAGATTCGGCCAACGCAATTCAAATACGGTGCAAATATAAATTGACGTAAACAGAGCCGATTTTATTGATTTTAAGCGCTTACATAGACGATTACAGAGATCTATTATATAATAAAAACAAAATGAGTTAGTTTTCTGAGACACCACGTTAAGCCACATAGGTTAAAAGTTTATTATCCATTAATTCTAAATATAACGGTTAAGATTAAATATAGAAGCGTTACGTACAATGTTAATTACACAATGGTACGTGTAAAGAAAACAAATCCCAGCTGATCGCATCCGGCCGGTCCCAGCCGATCGCATCCGGCCGGTCGACCGTTCCGATCAAGCTAGCCTAGCACTTGTAATTGATCACAAGCGATGATGAAGAGATTCCAATTTACGTGTACATAGAGGAGTCCCGGTCGGAGCAGCTTGCAGTGCTACGGCGTAGGGCATAGCAGATACGAGGCCTAATGTCGGGGGCTACCCGGGTAGGGCAAAACTCAGCACTACTCTACAGTGCGGAGACAGTATTTGACCTTTGACGAGTGTAAGGGTCACCCCCTGATGCGCTGAATGGGTAATTTGACCTTTCGGGGCTGATAGAGTGCAAGGTGCCTCCTGGCGGGCGCAAGGGTCATCCATGTCGGCTATAAATAGCCCCCCAGGCCTGCACCACAGCATAAGCAAGCGGGTGGTTCTTCTAAGAACTAACTTCTCAGAGATGTCTTTGGTGACAGCCCAAGACATCTTCGGGAGGATAGGCGTAGAGATGCTCATACTAGAAGTTCTACTCGGATACATCCGGGAAAGATCTCGGAGGCTCCGGGTACACTCCCTGGTGGAGGAGATCCCGGGTGAACCGGATAGACTACCCGGGTAGGTGAGAAAGGTACAAGCTCGCTCCCCGGGTACAGGCTAACCGACATATAGATCTCGGTCCTAGCAAGTTGTCTAGTGTATGCAGGGAAGACTTACAGGATGGAGCAAGGACACGGAAGCATGGTCACCTCCCACCTGACACGGAAGCATAGTCACCTCCCGCCTGACACGGGAGCGTGTCAGCCGGTCCGATAACGGTACGACAAGATCGGACATGCCTAGCCCGGCAATCCGGAAAAGGCTACTCGGGATGGGCAAAGACATGTCTTGTCTCTGGCAGAGGGACAATGATGTTCCAGAACGGCGCCTGATGTCCTTACCGGAATCATGACGGCAGGGCTATGTCTGATAGGTAGGCAGCTAGGTCGCACTAGCCGGTGTCGACATAACCGTTAGGCCTGTCTGGTGGGGCCATCCCGGATTAGGGTTTCCGGCCCTCCCGGCCGGAACTCTATAAAAGGCGGCATAACTGCTCAAGTGAAGAGAGACCAACTTGGGAACCAAAACCTTAGCCTCATTTACTCCTAGAGCATTTACTCTTCCCTTTCTCTAGTGCATCTTGTTCTTCATGTTCATCACCGCAAGAGCTCCAAGAGCGTGTTGTAGATCTTATCCCACACTTATATTGAGAGGGAAGGCAGGAGTAGGGGTGTTACCTCCCCACGAGGGCCTCGAACCTGGGTACATCGTGTGTGTGTTCTCTACCTTCGTGCATTTGTTTGTATTGCTAGATCCTCTTTCATTCCCTTCGGTTGTGTTTGTTGTTCTTCGGGATCCCGGTCAAACCGGCATCCTCCCCTGTGTGAACTCATTAGTTTGCTAGCCCTCCCCGGATCCACCAGCGTCCATCGGCCCCATACTTTAGCCATCCTATGGCATCTGCCGTGACCCTACCACGACAGTTGGCACCCACCGTGGGGCTGACAGAGGCGCTGGCTGGTGTACACATCCGGACGGGTTCCTCTGTTCACTCCGGCCTTAGAGTTCTCTCCGGCCTAGTCGTCAGGCTGGGCGAGATGGATTTCGTCAGCGACAATGCTGGTTGCTTCCGGAATAAGCCCTTCCCGGCTAACGGATGCCTCATCGACTTCGGCGCCTTCACCACCTACGTCGCCACCGAGGTCATCTGCAGCTATCCGGACGTTGTCCTGGAGGCTGAAGATCCCCCCATGCTCCGCGCCGCCCGGGGTCCACGTGGCGATCTCCCCGCGGGCTGCGTCGTGGTCATGATGGTCGGGACGACCGAGGAGGTGTTCCAGGATGCCCCCGATGGCGATGCCGGCACTCACCGGGTTCGGTTAGCAAAACCTCCGCAGGAGAGAGGTGCTGCCCGAGACGGCGATCCTCAGCCCTCCCACCATCGTCGCCGCCCGGATCCCCTCTCGGGCCTGGTAGCTAAGCTGGTTGTCCCAGTGACAGTGGATGTGGATACCCAAGTCACCTCAACTGATTTGGACGAGCAGCGCAAATTGCTGGTCGCAGAAGCACAAGAGATCGCCGAGATCCGGCGTGAACTCAGTGCCAGTCTGCGGGAGTACAACGGCTTCCCCAAGATAGGCTCTCGGGACAAGCGCATTGCTGACCTGCGTAAAAAGGGCAGGATGGTGAATGATGAGTTGGCAGGTAGCACGGCACCTAGCCATAGCGGAACGAATAGCATGATCTCGGCAGAGAAGCCGGTATACAGCTCGCCTGCCAAAACTCTTAGGGCTGCAGAAGCAGCTATGGCCGAATTGGCAGGGCTATCCGGAGAAGCTCTCCGTAAGCAACAAGAACGGGTCAATGAGCTAGTCATAGAGGCTAACCGGCAGAACAAAGCCTTCAAGAAGAAGAACCCGGGAGTTGGATCCCATGTACATTCGGCCAGGGCCGAGAGCGACAAATCGGGCGGAGAGGCCTCCTCTCCGTATCCGAGTAAAAGCAAGAGCAAGAGCCGAAGCCGGAGCAGAGGATCCGGGAAAAACAAGCAGTTGCAGGCGTACGACCCGGCCTTCGCCGGAGTTCAGCAAGCCGGACGAAACAATCCTGGTCAAGCTCGGGGTAGCCATAGTGGCGGTAGCCAGGGTGTAGGAAACAATGCTGCGGTAAGCCGCGGCAATCCACCCCGGTACCCACCACAAAATCAGGGAAACCGACAGAGAGACGTTGCTTCTGTCCCGCAGCAAGCCTTAGTTCCTGTGGTTAACCGGCATGATGATGGCAACTCAAGGCTGCAGCCGCTCGGATACCAGCCTAACGAGAATCCTTTGGGATCCCGGATAGGAACTCGGCAGCTAGATCCCGCGGATGCCCGGATTAGGCTCGACCGGATTCACCAATCCGAGTTGGTTGAGGAGCAAGGTCCTCCGGGACCTGCCTTCTTTGGACCTCGGATCATGCGAGAACCGGCAGTAAGAAACTTCCAGCTCAACCGGGGTGCCAAGACTTATGACGGCAGCTCGAAGCCGGAAGATTGGCTAACTGACTATGTAACTGCAGTAAGCATAGCCGGTGGAAACAGACGCTAGGCAGTGTGGTACATACCGCAAATGTTGGAAGGACCCGCTCGGATTTGGCTGAACAACTTAAGAACTGGCAGCATAGACTGTTGGTTGGATTTCGAGGAGGCCTTCATCAGTAACTTCACCAGCACATACAAGAGGCCCAACCGCCCGCAACAGCTCGGCATCTGCCGGCAAAGGAGCAATGAAACCGACCGGGAGTACCTTACTCGGTGGAGCAACATTCGCAGTTCTTGCGAAGGGGTTATTGAAGCTCAGGCTATCTCGTGGTTTGCGCAGGGATGCCGGCATGGATCCATGCTTTGGTAAAAACTGCAGAGAAAGATGCCGACAACCCTGGCAGAGACCATGCGCATCGCCGACACCTACACGCTTGGAGATCCCATGCAACCCCTGGTGGATGTCGGAGACTCCAACAGGAGGAATGCGGGAACTCAGCGTTCAGGGCTGAGCAGAAGCCATGATCGCCACGATTTCGGCCCAAAGAGGAGCCAGCCCGAATTCCCTATGCCTCGCAGCAAGTTGCAGCAATTAGCCGAGATCAGGGAGATGCCGGTAGCAATCAGCGGCAGAAAACGACTGGCCCGGCTTGGGGTCAGAGTCAAGAGGTGCAGAAGACTTGGGTGGACCAGAAGAAGCCCCTGACGTATGAAGAGATGTTGAACAGGCCATGCTGTTATCATACGTTGGAGGCCAACAAGCCTGCGAACCACTCTACACGGCAATGCAGCTGGTATCAGCGCACATTGCAAGAAGGCAGCGCGGGGGCTACTCGGCCGAACGCTCCGGCGTCCTGGCCGAACATACCGAGACCCCCTCCACCACTATCCGGTGCCAATGCAGTCCGGATTAACCCACCCAACCAGGGACCTCCTCCCAGACCTGTGAACATGGTGCACGCCCGGAATGATAATGGTGTTGATCTGAGTAACCAATCCGGACACCGGCAAGGCAACTACCGGGAGGCACATCAGAGTTATGTGGTCTTCGTGACCGAGCCCACTGACCGGAAGAATGTGCGACAGCGCGCTCTGGAGGTGAACGCTGTAATCCCAGCAGTGCCCAAGTTCCTGCACTGGTCCGAGATGGAAATTACTTGGAGCCGGAAGGATCACCCCCGGTTTATGCCTAAGCCTGGTGGCTATGCTCGGGTGGTGGACCCAAGATTTGTCGGATCAAGCCTCAACGTCCGCTTCAGCCGGGTACTAATTGACAATGGTAGTGCCATTAACATTATGTACAAGGATACCATGTTGAAGTTAGGAGTGTCCATGAACACGCTGCTCCCGACCGAGACAACCTTTCACGGCATTGTACCCGGAGTATCCTGCTCCCCGATGGGCAAGATCTGGGTTGAGGTGTTATTTGGAACCCGGGAGAATTGCCGGACAGAGAGCCTGGAATTCGAGGTGGTAGATCTCGAAAGTCCATACCATGCGCTTATTGGCAAACCTGCACTGGCCAAGTTCATGATATCCACCCACATGGGGTATCTGAAGATGAAGATGTCGGGTCCGAATGGGGTAATCACCATAGCAGGAGACCACAAGCGCTCTATGGATTGTGCAACTGCCGGCTCAAACTTAGCCGAGTCCCTGGTCATTGCGGAGGAGAAAAAGAGGATCCAACAAGTGGTGGCACTGGCCCAAACCTCGCAACTCGGAATGCCCGGGATGGTGAACCCGGAGCAGCACGCCTCATTCCAGCCACCAAAGGAGACCAAGAAGGTGGGTGTTGACCCCAAGTACCCGGAACGCCAGGTCATCATCGGTAGCAGCCTGGACAGCAAATAGGAAGGCGAGCTCGTCGACTTCCTCCGTGAGAATCGGGATGCTTTTGCGTGGTCAAGTGATGATCTGCAAGGCGTTCCGAGGGAGTTGGCTGAGCATTCACTGTTTGTCAGGCCAGATGCGAAGCCGGTGAAGCAACCGACTAGGCGCCTCTCGGACGAAAGAAGAGCGGCGATCATGGAACATCTGGCAGTACTGCTTGCTACCGGATTCGTGATGGAGGTACTGCACCCGGATTGGATTTCAAATCCGGTCCTGGTAGAGAAGAAGAAGGATGATCCCCTCCTGCTTAAGGTGTGGTGCATGTGCATCGACTTCACCAACCTCAACAAGGCTTGCCCGAAAGATCATTTTCCACTTCCCCGGATAGATCAAGTGATCGATTTCACTGCTGGGAGTGAACTCTTGACTTAATTAGATGCCTACTCCGGTTTTCACCAGATACCTTTGAATCCGGATGATCAATTGAAAACTGCTTTTATTACCCCGTATGGGGCTTATTGCTATCGTGTCATGACTTTTGGTCTGAGAAATGCTGGTGCTACATAAAAGAGGTGCATGCAAAAATGTCTGCACGACCAAATAGGCCGGAATGCCGAAGTCTATGTCGATGACATAGTCATAAAAACAAAAGAAATATCCTCTCTGGTCGATGACCTGAGGGAGACATTTAAAAACTTAAGGAGATTCCGGATGAAGTTGAATCCGGATAAGTGCACATTCGGCGTTCGGGCAGGAAAACTACTCGGTTTCCTCATTTCAAGCCGGGGAACCGAGGTCAACCCGAGCAAAATACGAGCAATCGAGAGCATGAAGATGCCGGTACGTCTCAAAGACGTGCAGAAGTTTACTGGTTGCTTGGCATCCCTAAGTCGATTTGTGAGCCGACTAGGGGAGAAGGCCTTACGCTTGTATCAGCTGATGAAAAAGAGTAAAAACTTCGTGTGGACTCCGCAAACAGATGCGGCGTTCAATGATTTGAAAAGAATGCTCTCATCAGCACCAGTGTTGGCATCCCCATTGCCCAAGGAGCCTATGTTGCTGTACATTGCTGCCACTAACCGGGTAGTAAGTGTAGCTATTGTCGTGGAAAGAGAAGAAGGGGACAAGCTGATACAGAGGCCGGTGTATTACTTGAGCGAGGTGATCTCGGAATCCAAGCAAAACTACCCGCATTATCAGAAGATGACATATGGGGTATACTTGGCAGTAACCAAACTCAAGCACTATTTTCAAGAGCACCCGATCACAGTGGTGTGCGAGGCTCCCCTAGCCGAGATCATCGGTTGCAAAGATGCTAGCGGCCGGGTTGCCAAATGGGCCATCCAGTTGTCTCCGTACGCTCCAGCGTACGAGAGGCGTGACGCCATTAAGTCGCAGGCGCTGCCGGACTTCCTGGTAGACTGGGCCGAGATGCAATACGAGCCTCCAGCTCCCGACTACAACTTCTGGAGGATGCATTTCCATGGGTCCAAGGCCAAGATCGGATTGGGTGCCGGAGTGGTTCTCACCTCACCAAAACAAGATGTGCTGAAATATGTCCTGCAAATTCACTTCCGGGCATCCAATAATGTCGCCGAGTATGAGGCCTTAGTTCATGAACTGAATGTCGCCAAGGAAATCGGCATACGCCGGATAGAGTGTTTCGGCGATTCCGACCTCGTAGTGCAGCAGGTGTCGGGGAACTGGGATGCAATTGACGCCAACATGGCCTTGTATCGGTTCCATGTGCAGAAAATATACGGATTTTTCGAAGGCTGCGAGTTCAAGCACATACCCAGAGGGGAAAACGAAGCAGCAGATGTATTGTCCAAGCTAGGGTCATCTCGGGAGGCCGTCCCACCCGGGATCGCTCTTGAGCATCTAAGGAAGCCGTCTATCCAGCCTTCGCCCGAGTCGGATTCTATCTTCATCCCCAAGGAGCATGGTTCGGAAGCTGTACCTATGGAGGTGGAAGTCGGGAGCATTGTGTTGAACCCGGGGACTGCATCACAGAACTCGGAGAGACTAAATAGCATGATGATGGAAGTAATGTCGGCCGAGCCAATGGACATAGATGCCCCCGTGTTCCCGGTTCGACCTGTCCCGGGATGGGCACAGCCTATCATGGCATACATATTGGATGGAACCCTTCCGGAGAACGAGGTAGAAGCCCGACAAATATTGAGGAGATCCAAAGCATACACCGTCATCAATCAAGAGCTGTACAAGAGAAGTGTCACCGAGGTGCTCCAAAGGTGTGTGGAACCCGAAGAAGGCCAAGAGATGCTATCGGAAATACACCAAGGAGAGTGTGGGCATCATGCATCATCTCGAGCGCTGGTGGCAAAAGTGTTCCGGCATGGGTTCTACTGGCTCACTGCCTTGCAGCAGGCAGAGGACATTGTCCGTAAGTGTGGAGGATGCTAGAGGTTTGCACACCGGATACATATGTCGGCATCAGCACTAAAGACAATCCCTATCACTTGGCCGTTCGCAGTATGGTGCTTGGACATGGTCGGACGGTTCAAGCCGGCAAGGGGCAATATGACGCACATGCTGGTCATGGTGGACAAGTTTACAAAGTGGATAGAGGTAAAACCAATCCGGAAGTGTGACGGACACACCTCGGTTCAATTCTTGAAAGACATCATCTTGAGATACGGATACCCGCACAGCATCATCACGGATAATGGAACCAATTTTGCTGTGGGGGAGTTCGCTCGATTTTGTGGTGAGAAGAGAATCCGGTTGGATGTGGCTTCAGTGGCTCACCCGGAAGCCAACGGGCAAGTCGAGAGAGCAAATGCATTGGTCTTGGCCGGCATCAAAGCCCGCTTGATCGAGCCACTGTTGAGAACTCCGGGGTTTTGGATAGAGGAGATACCGGCAGTTTTGTGGGGTCTACGGACCACACCAAACAGATCTACCGGGTACACCCCATTCTTCATGGTGTACGGTGCCGAGGCCGTGCTCCCAACCGACATCCAGCACGATTCACCAAGGGTTACAATGTTCACCGAGACCGAGGCAAAGGAAGCCCGGGAAGATGATGTGGACTTGCTCGAGGAGGCAAGAGAATTGGCAATGTCTCAATCCGCAATGTATCAGCAAAATCTCCGTCGCTATCATAGCCGGAAGGTGCACCCTAGAGTATTCCGAGAAGGGGATCTCGTGCTAAGGCTTATCCAGCGCACAGCCGGGATGCATAAGCTCTCGCCTCCATGGGAGGGTCCTTTTGTTGTAAGCAGGGCACTGCACAATGATTCTTATTACCTTGTAGATGCACAGGAAGCTAAAAAGGTGTAATGGACAAAGCCGGTGAGGAAACCAAGCGACCATGGAATGTAGCCTTGCTCCGACCCTTTTACACTTAAAGGGTGCAATGTATGTATCTCGGTTTCCCTATCAATGAAATTTCGACACCCCGAGATGTTACTCGGGGACGGTCGGCCCAAAGTTCTCCTTTGTCTTAATTTGTATGTCGGTACCCTCGGGAGGAACCCGGGGACTACCTCGTTTTATGCCTTCTGTTTTTTCTATTATCATTTCATGCATGCCGGCAACCCAGGGAGGAACCCGAGGACTGCCTGTTATCTATTTATGGTTTGGTGTATGTCGGGCAAGTTCCGAGATCGATTTCCTAGTCGGAGTAATGTATATCATGTGAAATAATCTTGTGACTCGACTGACGAACACCGAAATGGAAGTCAAGAGCAGAGAGCGTCAAATGTGGGAAACACGAAAACGAACTCGGGGACTCGGGATAGGAACTTCTCCGGCATACGTGTTTTGCTTATTCAGTTATTTATTTTGTTATGTCGGAAATTTAGCAGACTGGAACTCGGATTTTCATGAGTAGTGTATACTGTAAAAGGAATTTTGTGACTCGACTGTCGAACGCCGAAATGGTAGACAAGAGCAGAAATTACCTAACTACGGTGAACATGAAAACGAACTCGGGGACTCGTTGCAAAATAAACCGGCATAACTTGTTTGCGTAACAATAAACAGAGTACGAATTAGAATGTATATATTACAGTTGCACCCGACATCCCAGGGATCTGACGCTTCTACACTTAGTGTTTTTATGCAGTAGGAGAAGCCGGTTTCTCAGGTACATCGGCAATTGGAGAAGTCACAAGGGTCTCCTCCACGTTAGCAGTGGTGTCCAGAGCCTCCGGGTTCGCCTCGGCATGGGAAGTCTCGACCGGCGCGGAAGTAGCAGCTTCCCGGGAGGCCACGGTCTCGGTAGCAGCAACGATAGCAGCATCGTCATCCTCCGGGATCTCAGCTTCCGCGTCACCGGTTTCAGCCGTCTCACCATCATCTTCGTAATCTGACTCAGAGTCAAAAGTGATGAGGCTCGTGGTGAAGACGTCGATGTCGGACCAGGACGCGACGCGATGCGCCACCTCTTGGCGTCGCTAGATCTTGGCCGGATCGGTGCACCACGGCGAGATGGTGCGCAGGCGCTGGATCACATCAAGGTCGAGCCCCTCGTACCAGCTGAGCACGTGGGTCAAGACTTGGTCGGCACCAGCCCGCGCACCGGAGCGCTTCCAAGCGTGAAGTCGCTTGCCGGCATCTCGGAGCGCAGCCGCCAATTCACTGACCGAGAGGGTAGCGCTGACGCCAGGCCATAGAGCGTCATGGACATGGACGGCCGCACTGATCAACTCGGTCCCGATCGACCGGAGAGGTACTATCCGGACCTTCAGAGCGATGAGGTGGTCCTCGATATCCCAGGAGTCCGAGATAGGACCCTTCCCGGCACGCTTCTCCCGGGCGGCAGCAACTGCAAGGTTGGCGGCGTCTCGGGAGTGCTCAAATTGTCCTTTAAAGAGAAGAGCTGTCAAGCGGCCAGGTCATGAGGGTGATAGCAAAAAAAAAAGATCTCGGTAAACTTACTATTGAGGTCCCGGTTTAAACCAGTCAGTTCAGCAAGCCAGCCATCCGCCGTCGACCGGAGAAGAGCCAACTCGGTCTCGGCGTGGTGCGCGCGCGCCTCGGTATTGTCCAAGGTTTCCTTCTGCTTCTTGGTCGCGTCCAGGAAACGCGCCTTCAAGTCAGTAGCGGTGGACTTGGACTTCTCCAGCTCGGCATTTAGCCGAAGGATCTCGGACTGAGCCGTCGACAAGGCGGTTTTTTGGTCCACCGAGACCTTTCGCGCGGCGTTCCGCTCCTCCCGGAGTCGCTCCTCGGACTTCTTGGACTGACCGAGATCAGCAAGAAGCTGGTGGAAGACGCTGCTGCGTTTCTTGCCGCAATCCTGTGTCAAAGGATTATCCGATATCACAATTCGGGAAGGATCCCGGGGACTCGGGAGTATCCGGAATCCACAGTGGCTAAACAAATCAACTTTTTTTCTAAGATTGATGCATAGTGATCTGCTACTCGGTGAAGTCTAGAGCACTAACCATCAATCTCGGGGACTAGTGGGGATGGAAGAGTTGAAACTTTGGAGAAAATGGAAGGAGGAAACTTACATCGATCACCCGAGTGACATCAAGTGCAGCCACCTGGAGAGCGTGAAGGGCTTGGGCGCTGCGGCTCGTGCCGGCAGCGTGCAAATCCCCCACAGTCTCGGAGGCATCAGCGGCGAGCCAGGCCTTGTTGTACTCTTCAATAATACGAAGGTCGGGCGCGCTCGCGGCAACGATATCCCGAGATCCTGAAGACACAAAGGAGCTTACGGTCGCTCGAAGCGCCTGCAAGGCGGCAGTAGGGATCTCGGCAGGAGGTGGTGGTAATCCGGAATACTTACCCGGGGCAGAGGAACCCTTGCTGTGGGCTAAGTCTTGGGTCGAAGATTTCGGAGGGGCATTGGGCTTGGCAGCAACTATCTTCTGCCCGGAGGCCTTGTTGCATAGGTTCCCGGCAGGATGATCAGCCTGTCGGGAGGAAGCAGTAGGCGGCTTCAGCGGCGGAGTCTTGCCGGAAGTCAACCGGGAAGAGGCGCGCGGCACGACTTGCCGCGGAGGGCTCGCCATCTCCCCCTCAAGATGGGACACCCGCCGCGGGCTGTCCGGGAGGATGGTATCCGCAGCTGCAGAACTAGTGGGTAGCAGAACCTCAGTCTCCCCGAGATCGGCCTCCGGAGCCACGACCTCGGGAAGGACGACGCCAGGTGTAGGATGCTCATCGTCCTGCGCCGGATGCCGGAGTGGAGAAGGAGCAGCCCGGGAGGGGCTAGGAGTGCGGGATCCCGGAGGATGGAGACCCACGGAAGCCGGGACGTCAAGAGCATCTCTATAATGAGCATGTCAGAAAGAACCTCGGAAAAAATCATAGTCAGATAACTCAAAGCAAGCAAATCGTACCCGGAATCTACTCTAGGGGGACCTTTCCGGCGCCGAGGAGGTTTTTCGCCCGGCTGCTTGGTCTGCCTACTCTTCTTGGCGACACCACCAGATTCACCGGCGGGAGTGGTGTCGGAGCTCGCGCGTTTCCGGGTTTCGGCGCGCTTCGTCACGGCCGCTGGTGTCGGAACTACTGGCGAAGCCCAATTGAGGGGAAGAGCGTCAATCACATCGAGTATTTGACAATCGTCACCATCATCATCGTCAGATGCAATGTGGATAGCCTCTGGAGTTGAGGGATTACCCGGGGCGGCAGCGCGGGTTAGGGGGATGGCGAGGTGATCTTCGCCGTCGGGATCCTCTCTCGGCATCTCCTCCGGTATCGGGAAATCCGCCGCGAAGTTGCCACCGACATGCATCGCGTCCTCCGCTGTCTGACGCTCGAACAGCTGCAGGAATAAATCGTTGCATGACAACCATGTCGATTTCCAGCAAAACCCGGGTGCAAAGGGAAGTTGGCGAAAAGCAGACACAAGCACCTGCTTCAGTGGTTTTTTGCGGGAGCCGGCAACACGACCCCACGCGAAATTCACCGGCAGCTTAGTTCGAGCGATAGCTAGAACGCGCCGCCGGACTTGAGCTTTGTCCAGCGGGAAGATGCTGGTTCTCGTGGGGTCATATACACCACTGATATGACACAGCTTATGAGTTCGGGTCTGTAGAGGGCAGATCCGGCGAATGATAAAACAGCACAAGAGGTCATCCGAGGTCAGACTATCCGTGAGGACGCTCAAGACGTCATGCATACACGTGATCTCCTCGGAATCCGGCAGCCTATTCCAGAGGTCGAACACGCGGGGGGGACCCATGGCAAACTCGGGTAAGTTGATGAAATCCGGAGAGGAGGATCCCGGAGAATCTCCCGAGGTCGCCCGGTTCTTCACGTAGAAGAAGCTCCGTTGCCACTTCCGGCATGATTCCAGCCCCTGGACCATGATTCCAGCCCCTGGACCTTAGGGAATCCGAAATCAGGGCGAGGGATGATCGTGGCCGCCCCGCAGTCAACAAGATCTTTGACCTTCTTATCCGGGTTCGGGATGACTTGGCGGCGGAGGATGAAGTACTTGGCCCAGAGATCCACAAACGGCCAGATACCGAGATACCCTTCCGTGTAAGTGGCGAAGACGGAGAGCATCATGATTGCATTGGCCGGTAGGTGATGAGGTCGGAGGTTGGAGGTGTCGAGGAAGTCGCGGAAGAAGGGGCTGGCCGGAAGCCCAAACCCCCGCTCAAAGTGTGTAAGGAACACTACATATTCGCCGGGTTGAGGTTTCGGCTGAACCTCGTTCCCCGGAAGTCGACTCTCAACTTGTGGAGGAATCCGGTGTGTCCGGTACAGCCAGTCAAGGTCCTCCTGATTGGTCTCGGAACCGTCCCAGCAACCTCGGACACTCTCGTCCCCCATCTCGGATGGCACGGAGGACATACCAGAGCTGCTCTGCAGACGGAGTGGCAGTTAGTCGGGTTAGTATGCCGGTAACGGAAGATCCCGGGATGGAAACTTCTAGCAACAACCGAGTTCATGTTGAAAAGATCTAGCGTGCTCGAGCAAATAAAGTTAATCGGCACAGTAATACCCGAGCCGTGCGTAAGGGTGGGCTAGCGCGGATCAAAACTAAGACATGAAGTAGCCCACCGGCGACGCCGCGCCGAGCACGCTCGCCGGCGACAACATGGCTCATCGACGCGCGAAGTCACGGGCTAGTGCGGTGGTTCACCACCGTAAGGAAGTTCGCCGGAGAAAGAGGAGAGACTCACCGAAGAAATTGGCACCGAGGCGCGAGAGAGCCGGTGCCCGATGGTGAGGACGAACGGCTCCGGCGGCGGAGGGCTACGGCGGTGCTCAACATCCGGGCACGGCGACCGTGGTGCTCGGACTAGGATCGCGGCGACGGCGGAGCGCTCGAGACGGTGCGGGGGAGATGGAAGTTTGGGGAAGAAGAGGAGGTGACCGCTCTGATCCCCTATTTATGAGGAGATCCGGAGCGGTTTCCGTTTTCTCCCGCCCACGATCTCCCAAATCGTGAGTGGGATCAGTTTTGCGCCGCGCGGCACGTGGCGTCGCCCGGAGCGCCCGATCCGGCCACACCGCGGGCCACAGAGCCCCAACGGTTGGACTTCGGATCGGTTGCGGCTCCCGGCGCGCGAACCCGAGCAGCGGCGTGCTCGGTCAAAAGCACTCGAGTACCTCCCTGCATTGACAAGACCTCGGGTGGGACCCTCCCCCCATAAAACGGAATCTTCCCCGACACGGAAGGTGAAGTTCAGACCGGCACGGCCTTATCCGGGTGACCGGCCAAGGGTGATATCTCCTTTACCGGAGCGCGACCTCCGGATAGGGATTTCGGTGAAACGCATCTCGGTGCCAAAACTCAATGTCGATCCTGGTGTGCTTAAGTGTTCTTCTTTTTTCTTAAAGCTGATCCCGCACAACGTCTTGGATCGCTGCACAGCACCAGCTTCGGGGACTAGTGTCGGGGGGCTACCCCCCGGGTAGGGCAAAACTCGACACTACTCTACAGTGCGGAGACAGTATTTGACCTTTGGCGAGTGCAAGGGCCACCCCCTGGTGCGCTGAAGGGGTAATTTGACCTTTCGGGGCTGTAGGGTGCAAGGGGCCTCCTGGCGGGCATAAGGGTCATCCCTGGCGGCTATAAATAGCCCCCAGGCCTGCACCACAGCATAAGCAAGCGGGTGGTTCCTCTAAGAACTAGCTTCTCGAAGATGTCTTTGGTGACAGCAGACATCTTCGGGAGGCTAGGCCTAGAGATGCTCATCCTAGAAGTTCTACTCGAATACATCCGGGAAGGATCTCGAAGGCTCCGGGTACACTCCCCGGTGGAGATCCCGGGTGAACCGGATAGACTACCCGGGTAGGTGAGAAAGGTACAAGCTCGCTCCCCGGGTACAGGCTAACCGACATATAGATCTCGGTCCTAGCAAGTTGTCCAGTGTGTGCAGGGAAGACTTACAGGATGGAGCAAGGAGGTAGCCGGCATGGGGGATGCCGGTGGGACGTCAATGGTCCGGAGCAGGCTTTCCCGCCTGTCACGGGGGGAAGTCTCATTCCCCCTGACACGGAAGCATGGTCACCTCCCGCCTGACACGGGAGCGTGTCAGCCGGTACGATAACGGTACGACAAGATCGGACATGCCTAGCCCGGCAATCCGGAAAAGGCTACTCGGGATGGGCAAAGACATGTCTTGTCTCTGGCACAGGGACAATGATGTTCCAGAACGGCGCCTGATGTCCTTGCCGGAATGATGACGGCAGGGCTATGCTGGATAGGTAGGCGGCTAGGTCGCACTAGCCGGTGTCGACATAACCGTTAGGCCTGTCTGGTGGAGCCATCCCGGATTAGGGTTTCCGGCCCTCCCGGTTGGAACTCTATAAAAGGCGCCATAACTGCTCAAGTGAAGAGAGACCAACTTGGGAACCAAAACCTTAGCCTCATTTACTCCTAGAGCATTTACTCTTCTCTTTCTCTAGTTTATCTTGTTCTTCGTGTTCATCACCGCAAGAGCTCCAAGAACGTGTTGTAGATCTTATCCCACACTTATATTGAGAGGGAAGGCAAGAGTAGGGGTGTTACCTCCCGACGAGGGCCCCGAACCTGGGTACATCGTGTGTGTTCTCTGCCTTCGTGCATTTGTTTGTATTGCTAGATCATCTTTCTTTCCCTTCGGTTGTGTTTGTTGTTCTTCGGGATCCCGGTCAAACCGGCATCCTCCCCTGTGTGAACTCATTAGTTCGCTAGCCCTGCCCCGGATCCACCAACGTCCATCGGCCCCATACTTTAGTCATCTTATGGCATCTGCCGTGACCCCACCACGACACCTAACCACTGATCCCAGATTCTCCACAGCCACGCTGCAGCGCACGAAGACGCGCGCCTGCAGAAAGAATGGAGACGGTGGCCTACAGTACCCGGCGTCTAAATTGAAATTGAGACACTCAATGTCGTCAAAGGAAGTATCTGAGACATGCGAATTGGTCGATGTCCGTGTTGCTGATGGACGCAAAGCCAAGGCGACCTTCTTGCCTCCGTGATCGAGCTGGCGGTCGTCCTCTGGAGCTGGCGGTATTATTAGTTGCGTGCTATGAACTAACACTCAGAACGCCCAAGTGTGCTTCGAGCCATCGTTATCACGTTTTGGTCAAGTTGTGAGAAAAATTAAAAGCGTCTGATTGAGCGGCGTTGTTAGATTTTTAGCTTACATGCAGCCGTATAATTAGATGACATCAATAGTAAGTTATTTTGCTACTTTTGCTAATTTTGCCAAGATTTATATCACCAATATTGTGGTTTGGCTAGGTTTTCAACAACAACAATAACAAACTGATATGTCTCCGAGACGGCGTGTTACATTTTAAAGAGGTCAAATCTGGCAAACCTAGGAATTATAATTATTTTTCTAAAATAAGGTACATGACTCATGTAATGATATCCTCCTAATTATTTATATAAATATGAATTAATACATACACAATCTGAGAAGAGATACAACAACCCTAGATTTTTATTTCACCAGCCGCGTGTAAACAATAGTGAGTAATAATTTTTTATTGAATGGAAGAAAGAATTTGATCATATAAAATATATAAAAAATGTGGATTCCAAGCCACTCTAATAAGGATATTAGCCATCGATTGTTACTTAGTGTCCCAAACAAATGTAGTAGTTTATAGAGCAGCAAGTGTATAGGCAATATGTTTGAGAAATGAAAGACAAATAAATAAATAAAATCTATGTCTTAATTAAGACCTTTAAGGGAACACTTTAAGTTTTGTGGGATGTGATTGGCTTCTCCATGTCTCCTAAAACTAGAAACATACTTATGCACTAAAAAAATATAAGCTTAAATGGTTGTACTTAAGCATAGCCTATCTAACAGACATCATGTAAGAAATAAGCACATAGATGAGTAAGGACGAAACCAATAAAAAGCTAAAACAAATACACCAAGATAATCGAAGAGGAGAAGGTCAGTTTATGTAAGTAGTGGACAGAGGAGAATCATAATGTTTTGTTTCCTTTATCCTGATTTCACATCTATTTATAAAGATTAAATTAGAAAAAAAAGGTACACAGTTTCTAACCTTCAAAGTCTTTTCGTTAAATTGCATCTCTATGCACAACATTTACCAAACATTATACCACCTCCTTTCTATAATGCGAGACAATCTTGATCTTTGCCGGTCAAACTAATGCACCAGCGACAGTTTTATAATAAAGTGTGCCTTAAAGTTTGGATGGAGGAATTACGTTATTAAAACTAAGAAAACTCATATCACACAAAAATTTGAGTTTATGAATTCAGTATGACATTAGTTGAACATAATATGTTTTGATATTTTCGCATCTCCACAGCTGACGGTATAAACCGGTCACCCTTAAACAATGAATATATGGCGTCATGTTTGAATGAAAATATGCATAATCATGCTTTATATTTTCTTCATAAGACCAAAAGGGAAAAGAATCAGCAAAGCACAGTTTCTGGAAAAATCCCAACCAGCGGTACCGTTGGTCAGCAGTAGTACGATCTTAACATAATTATATATTCATATATACAATTAGGTTCTATGGGTGAAGTAAATAATTATTTTTATCTGCTAAAGGTATGCCCTCGAAACCTTGTGCTAGTTTAAACTAAAACATAAAAACAGGCCGGCCTAGTCGAACATGCCGAGGCTGGCGGCGATCGCCTGCCTGTAGTCGAGGTCGCCGCCGTCGTCGTCGAAGCTGTCGTCCTTGCGCACGCCGCTCGGGCCTTGGCCGTCGTCGCCCCACCACCTGCTCTGCTGCAGGGTCCGCGGCGGCTCCTCTTCCTCGCGCGGCTGCTCTTCCTCGCTGTCGGGGTCGAGGATGACATATGGAACCGGCGCGAGGGGCGGCGGCGGGGGAGGGATGCGGCGGCGGGCGGCGGCGGGAGCGCGGTTCGCCTCCACCTCGGCGAGGAGCAGACGTTGGCGCTCCAGCTCCTGCTCCGTGTACTCGCCGAGGCTCCATTCCTCGGCGAACGCCAGGTCCGCCGGCTGCACCGTTTTGAAGGAGGCTTCTTGGGCCTCCTTCAGGTCAGGCCACTCCTCATGTTCTTCCTCCTCCGGCGACGGCTCGCGCTTTGGCTTGACGCGTCGTGGGGTAGATGATGGCCGGCGCGTCGCGGTGGTGCGGGGCTCGCCAATGCGCAGGACGTCGCTGCGAGGCGCAGGGCGCCCGGAGTTGCGGAGGGGAGGGGTGAGGGAGGCGTAGCGCGTCCCCGCCAGCGGAGGAGAGAGGGACGCATACCTGTTGCCCGCCAGCGTCAGCGCGGCGCCGGAGGAGGAGGAGCCGGAGGAGCCCGCTCCATCCGGCGCGGCATCCACGAGCACGGCAGCATTGTCAGCCGCTGCTCGTTGTCGTTCTCGATATAGTGCAGGACCCACGCCAGGGTCCTGTGCTCGCCGCCCCACCAGCGCTTGCACCCGGTGGAGTTGCAGCGCCCCTCCACTGGCCCGTTCGCGGTCGGCGACGTCCTCGTCGTGGCGGCGCCGGAAGTACTCCGACCAGAAGCGGTTGTTTCCTTCCTCCCTCTAGCGGTGCTCGGCGGCCTGGAGCGGGGTGAGGGTGGCACGGACCTCGTGGATCGCCGCCCTGAACTGTTCGCCGGCAGGGACAGGGGCACAGGGATGCCGCCGGCGCTGAGCTGCCACGCCCCCTGCCCGGCGGAGGCGCTGGGGACGCGCATGTCTGGCGGGCATGGGTAGCCCGTGCGGTACAGCGCCCAGGCCTCGTGCTTGTGGAGGTGGCGGCGGCCCTAGCCGTTCGCGGCGGCGGCGGCGTAGTCCATGCTGCTAAGTCGTGGTGGTTTGGAGGGAGAGGGGTGTGAGGCAGAGACGGCGAGAGAGGAATGGCGATGGGCGGCGAGACTCGGGGGGATTTTATGCGGAGCACGGCTAGGGGCGGCGGTGGGTGGCCATTACTGTGTGCGGCGTGAACGCGTCACGCCATTAACTCCGGCAACCTTTGACTGGGGGAGTTCACTGGCCGCCCGCCACGCCATCGCTCCGGCAGCTTTTGACCGACGCGGGAGCCGAGAAGACGAGCACGGGCGGTTTCTTCCGCGCCATTTTCTCCCACGTCGCTAACAGCGCTGGCCCGCGTCGCATTTCACGCCATGGCCGTGGCCGGGGGGGGGGGGGGGGGGGGTGGGGGGGGCGACTGGAGATGCCCTAAGATCGTATCGCAGGGCTTAGAAGAGAGACCGAGTTTGTTCTAAGCCGTGGCCGTGGGTACTCGTTTTATAGGGATCTCTAGGTCGGTTAACTTTGGACCCGAAAAGTTGTGTTTCAAAATGGACCATCTCATTCGCAAAAAATATTTGAAAAACAGAACATGGAAACAACATTTTTTTTAAGATAGGAAACAGCATATATAATAAGGTTATTTGTTCATTAGTTAAGCTGGCATCCATCAGTATATATCTCTATCAAATGTCTAATCCCCTGGATCGGCACAACGAATCCTGGTCTACTGTAAGAAATATGTGGCCTGCAGGGAACATTTTGCCTTTTTTGGCAGTTGCATGATTAATTTGGTACCTCCCTGCACTATGTTCTCTAATTAGTAACCTATATATTTGGGGACATGAAAGTGAGCTAAACTTATCGGAAGAAACCCAAATTGATTGATAAGACCGTGTAGGTGTATAGCTAAAATAGAAGGCATGTAAGCAATCAGGATATAGTGCATTTGCAAATGAGGGAAAAAATGCATCAATGTGCAGGTTCTAGTATAGACGGTACCATTTCATTGCTACACGTACTGGGATCAAGCATGCAATCTGAGTAGAAGTTGAGAATAGAGTATAACTCCATACCTATAAGAGTGGTTGAGGTCAGAGCGTAGATGATTCCACGGGACATGGGAGACATCTCTGTGACCTGCACAAATCTAGAAATCCGGCCGGTCATTTCTCTCTTATATATGAAGATGGAAATTTGCTGCCAAACAAAACATGAATGAATCAAATTGCAGAAGGGTGGATGAACCTAAATTCGAATAAATCAAAATATGCGGCACCTAATTCCAGAATCTTTTGGGCTGTTAGTCCCGTCTCGCTGGATTTAGGATGTAAGTTTCATGTCATGTCATTTATGGGGACCTATTCTCGGTGCCTTACTGACGCCACAAGATTTCCTCACCATCGCCGGCGGGCAAACAAAGCACAACCTGCTCCCATCGATGTGATACAAAAGGTAGGGGAAGAGAGATAGAAGATAAAATGCAGTGCTGTGGAGGTACAACTCGTGTGTAGGATCCTCTTCCGGGAATAAGGCGTTGCATCAGAGCATGGGATTTAAAGACAGAAACGTCAGAGCATGGGATTTAAAGACAGAAACGCCAGCTGGCCTTCACCAATATTTGCGTATGTATTTCTTCAGAAACCAGGAGATGAAAAGGTTCTCATAAGTGGAGATAGTCCATCCGTTTCTTCTGCAATCAGGAAGGTGAACCAATAAAGGAGATGAAGATGAATAGATTTCATAGCCCTGTTAGAATTTTTTATTGATGAGGTGGCACTCTTGCTTAGGTGTGCCATGTCTAGATGAAGTGGACCAGTTAGAGTCTTGCTTAGGTGTATAGCTTGCATGTTGAGAGAAATCATGTAGTGGGTTGTTCATATTTAGATATAGAAGATAACCAGTAAAAACTAACAGAGTATCACTGAATTATCAGTTTTAAAAGGTTGAAAAGCTAAGAAAAGTGTAGTTAGGTTCAGTAGTGTGCAACTTAGACGACTATTTTCAAAAAGTTCAAACAGCAGAGAATAAGTGCATGCATCGACTCACAGGTGCAAACCAGAGGATATATCGATCAATGATAAATACGAACTTCAGTCAGGAAGTCATTGCAATGCAAACAGATGTTAGCAATTTCAGTATTCAGCTTCTTGCAGCTGCCGAGATAGCGTTTAGTATGCAGCAGCATACATCCCAGTCCCTCGGAAACCAGATAACTGGGTGCAGGAACGAGGTTCTGATATGTAGTACTCCTACAAACATACAACCAGCAACAAGCAAATTCTCTTCTCTACATGCAGATAACCTTATACCGTATTTATATGAACTGAAGGATGGGGCAACCCCTAGAAAGGATGCTTGCAGATTGCATGAAACTACCAATACCACGGATTCCATGCCATCCCCTCCTGGTTCCCAGCACCATGGATTCCAGTGAAGTCACGCGCAGGAAAATTGGATTGCCAACTGAGGCTGGGGTCCGGTACACCGTAGTAGGATTGGTGAGCAGGCTGCATCAAATGCCCGTAAGGCAACAGAGGCTGCTGCATAGGCATGGCAGTATGATGGTGCTGGGTGTATGCCCGGGGCAAGGGACCTTGGAATTCCCGTGCCATGTCATACTGAAGCATGGAATGGTAATGCAGCTGCTCCTGGTAAGGGAACTGTGGTTGTGGAATCTGCGCCTGCTGGGGATAGCTTTGGGAGTTTGGATCCCACTCTGGTATGTTTCCATACTTGCGAACCATCCTTAATAACTCGTCAGCATCGTCGTTGCAGGGCTGGGCTGCGACAGGGCTGTTGTCACCACCATACTTGCGAACAATTTCCCTCACTCGATCTTCTGAGATAGAAGTGTGCTGATGGCTCCTGTTGCTCTGTGATGTAACGTTGGCAGCTGAGTTGGAGACGCTAACAAAATTGTATTGAGGCAGATCATCATCATCCTTAACAACACCAGGACTAAGGCCCGGAAGAACGTCAGCGGTTACAGCATCCTGGTGGGAGCGGGAATCATTGGAAGAGTGAGATGGTGGCTGGGACATCCTGGGCGGAACTGAACTAGAAATCGTGGTGGTTACAACATCCTGGTGGGAGCGGCAAGCATTGGAAGAGAGAGATGGTGGCTGGGAAATCCTGGGCAGAACTGAACTAGAAATCGTGGATAGAGTCTTCTGGACGTCTTCCCTATTGGCCACCATAGGTGCGACATGGGGTCTCCGCCATACGACGAGTCCGATGATAGATGTTTCAGTCACGGTTAAACTGCCCGAGTGCTCCTTTGGCAGGTGGTCAGCAAGTATCTGAGCGACTTTCCCTTGAGGACAGAGGTACAACTCCACCCCTTCAGCGGGTTTCACTAGTCCTACTCTCCCATGTGCATTATACGAGTCAATGATCTACAGGACAATAATAGGTGGTTACAAAATCAGGTGCTCAATGACAGTGCTACTCTTCGACTTGATGGGAAAAAATTATATTTGAGAACTATATTTTCAGGATAGCAGAGAGGAACCTGTAAAAGACGATTCCAACCACTCTTAAGGGAGCCCTCCTTCCGACATATCCCAGTCACCTGTAAAACAAGTAACAGATATTTCATGGAAAAAAGACAATATTTTCGGAAGAAAAACTGAAGAAAGCCAGAAAGCTGTGAAATAGGTAAAAGTTATTCGAAATATTTGATACTTGAATTTGATACGATGTGAACATATCAATCTACCGATGGTCTAAATAGTAGTTTATTTATTATTCAACTTCGCAGAAAATAAGGATGTCAATACCAGCATACAGATTCCAGTTTCTGTAGGGAAACAAAATTCATACACCACTGTTTTGTGACCTTGCCATACTGTCATTGTCACTGTCAGACAAACATCATGAGCTAGTCTCTCCTCATCCCTACATGCCATGCCGCCCAGCCATCCTCTCCACGACACTTCCCCGTTATAATCTTGAGGGGTAAATATTACTGAGAATAATCAGCACAACTGGGTGGAGATGATAGACTATACATATGGGAGGCGACTTGCGGACAACCACAGGAGAGGGGGGTAGTAGACTAGATAAGGCCCGAGTTCGAGTCCCAGCTGCGCTGAGGCGTACTCGAATAAACCGGACATCTCACCTACCTAACAACGTATAACCGAGGGAGGGATCACTCCCCCGTTGGCAATGTTTTTTATAAAAATATAAAGCATAGCTTTATAAAACTGGCTATGATAAAGTAACTTGGAAGAACAAAATAACCCTATGTCTCAGAAACAAAGGTAGTACGTGGGGGTAGTTATAACCTCTGACAAACTCTTATCTCAAGGAAATTGACAGTCAAGCTATAACTAATTTATATACTCCCTCCGTCCCAAAAATATGTGTCTCAAGTCTCTCAAAAAGGTGATGTATCTAGACATGGTTTTATGTCTAGATACATCACCTTTTTTAGAGACTTGAGACACTTATTTTGGGACGGAGGGAGTACCACAATAATTACCAAAGTTGGCCACTGGCCGCTGTCCACGAGACCATGACCCTAAAAATATGGGAGAGTTCCGAAAAGTGGTGCTAGAATAGGAAGTGGCAGTGGAATTTCAGGTATTCGATAACTTACCAGTAGCAGTAGCACACAGGCTTACAGCTTTTTAAATCTGTATGAATTATTCTTTTTCAATTTAGTCTTTATAGGTGCGTCCAGTTGTTCACTGAAAGTGGATCACACTATTACAATGACTTATTCTGTTGCATGTGGCAAAATAACACAAATGTATAAATTTGACCAGATTTCGGAGCAATCAGAGAGCCAGTGAAGACATGAGATCAACAGATGCAATAGATTTCAAATTCTAATATTGTGCCAGGTACAGATGCAGTTCAAAGATTAACTACCACATCACACAGATGCAAGATTACACTACATGCTCCACTTCAACAGTAATGCTAAACATGGACATAAATATTCTTATCAGGGTTTTCCTTATTTTTTTCCTGTCGAATGTTTATTCTCCAGATAGCTTATTCAGTATCATATTGTTTGTAAGAGCATCCTAACAGTATATCAAAAGAAGCTGCTCAAGTTCAGTACTGTATGTCAAAACTCAAAACAATATACTCCCACTGATCCGATTTAATTGTCGCTGGTCGGACCAGTTGAAATCTTACGACAGATTAAACGGATCAGAGGGAGTATTTGTTTTGTTACATAAGACATTCTATTTGAATATTGTTGTCCGAATACAGGTGACTTCCAAAAAAAAAGTAAATGGCTCAATGTAACAGTGAACGATTAAAAAATCCCGATCAATTAATTGTTTTAGACACTAGATGATGACTAGGACTAGCAGAGGGAACATTTTTTCATGACCTACTTTCATGGCCTGCTCTATTGATCTGTGCAGACATTTTTTCATATGAAATGCATGTCTGCAGCTTCGAGCATGGTTTACATATCCAAGTTGCAAGAAACTAACTTCAGTTGGGTTGACTATAAAGTCCACAGTTTATAACATGATTATTTTTTACATTAGCAAAAACCTGAGAAGAGTACAGCTGTAACGTGCGTTGAGAAAAAAATAACTATGTAGATCATAACAGAAAAACAATCACCACTAGTAGTAAGTCCACAGTTTGGTTGAAATGCTTTGATATAAAGTCATTTCTGCGCACCAGATACTACAGACACAAGGCACATATGCAATAATTTCCATATAAAAATGCACAGACCACAAATCCTTAATGTTAGTGTGAATAGAATACGTGACTATTAATCTAGAATGAGACCCACATTGTAACAAAATCTGTTTTGTTGAGATTTTGTTCTTGTTGTTATCCCTGTACAGGCCAATCAATCTCTCAATACTGATTACAGTGTACGAAAGAGCTATAGGAACTGTGTACAAGGTATATTGTTCTAGTTGTACATGGTACACTTCTTATTCGCATGGTAAATTAATCATGTAATGTATTGCTACTCTCAGTGTTTTCCACATTGATCTAAGAAAGAGGATGGCAGGGAAAAAATTGGTAAGTAATCTTCTGTCACCCTAATTTCCCTCTTATCTCAAGTTTTAATGGAATAACCCAATACTGAAGACAATATGGATCTTGACGCAGATAGTCCACTGTTGTAACCCTATGGAACCAGGAGCACTTGTTCCTTGTACTGATTTCGGTGATTTAAAAGAAGTCACAATTGACTCTCAGACAGAAACAGATGATTCTTTGGCCGTGGAAATACAACTTGTTTAATCGGAAGAACCAAATACTGAAGACGATATGAAGCTTGAGTGCTTGACAGAAATGAGGTGTCATCTCTAGAGTATGCATCACCTATAGGGTATGTCTGCATTAAGTATATTGAATGCACAAAGTTAACTGGCTTCTTATCTTTATTGATGGTGTCTCCTTATGTTTTCCGGAGGAATATGGCAGTGCACAATTTTTAAATGTCCAGTCACTTTCTTCTGATTTCACCAGAATATTAGCGTACTCTATGTTCCTTTTTTTATTTCTGCTGGAGAAATAGTAGAGTATGCCACATATAACATAAGTTTTTTTACAAAAACTTGCAGGTCTCTCCTTGTTGCGGGGGCACTCGAAGATCTCTTAATGACAAGAACTTCAAGTTGTATTGTGAGTAAGTATTATTTATGTAATTTACATAATTGCACGGTGGTCGTCGAGTGACCAGGTTTGATGCAATTTATACTAATTTTATGTCCACACACTTGTTATTACGTGCATGTGCACGTGCTTGATTACCTACCAGTATGCGATGTTTTTATGGTGAATACAAGATAAAGGCACACAACCTGATCCCGCCACCGTACCTAGACACACTAATGTGGGTCTGCTAAGAAAATATTGGAGGCAAAGGCAACACCAACACAACTTAGGCCAGGCATGCTATGTCCCATATAACACATGGGGTGGCAAACATGTATGCGCAGTGTCATTCCTAAGGACTGAACCCAGTTGGGTGGGAATAAACAATCTCGCCCCCGCCACTAGGCCGCAGGGCACAGGCCCATCCGTTCTCCGTCTGCCATATTGATCACGAGCGCATTAACTAACGGTTGCATCTAAGCATCCATTTTATGGCATCCCAGTGTCCAGACTGTGAATAAGTACACTGTAAGTTCAATGATACAGACAATTCAGTTTATGCAGCAATGATATAACCAAAATGAAACACATTCAGGAGCACATGTTTCCCCACGGTTCTACAATCAATCATTATTCTATCAAACTGGCAGAGACAACTGTTTGCAATGCAACATGTTCAAGAGTGTGTACGTGGCAGTAACAGAAAGAGTATTTGAATTACCAATTTCCTTAAATGACATAGTCATCCAACCGAAAAAAGCATATATGTAATCAGACACAGAAAAAAATAGTTACCATTATAGCACGGCTCCTGGATTTAGGAAGCTGTTCAAGAAATTCTTTAAAAACACTGAACCTCACTCTTCCCTTGATCTCAAGAAAGCGGCACCACTCATTTGTAGATGGTTTTTCACCACTGCAAAAGAAAACCAATAACGATAAAATAAGGATGCCTCCAAATTATTGAGATGCAAGCTAGGACATGTGATGCTACAGAAAGTGAAATGTTGTGTTGTTCGTTGAAAATAAAGAAATGACAAAAGAAAGCACTTATTGTCACGATTTTCTAGTTAAAAGTTGCTGTATAGTCGCGGGGTCATTTTCTCAAAATCAGGGCAACTCTTAACTATTTAGGCGACTTGGACGACTATACAGCAAGTCGCAGGGCTGGCAACTTGACTTGGCTCAGCAACTCAAAAACAGTGCTTCTAGTACTTAAAGCATTTATTAATTGTGTACGATTACTGTAAGCAAGGGGATGAAACAAACCTTTTAAAGATAGCAACAATATTTGTGATTGATGTCAGACTAAGCTGAATTGCTCCCTCCCATATACTGCCATGCGTTAACTCAGCATCAGGAGTTATCTTACACTGCATAGTAGATTCAGGAATAGAGCCATTTACAGTATCTGGTTTTATAGCATCCACCTTTTCAGGGGGGTATCTGACTATCACATCTCCCTTAGGTTCTACAACTGGATCCAAAATTGAAACTGATTTGTTCAAGGGCGATTCTAACTTGGACCGATCTTGAGAATGTGGTTCTGAATGAAGGATCTGCATCAATTCATCCAGTGACATGATCTGTGGAAGATTATTTATGACCTGCAAGTCATCAATCATTGGTTTTGGTTCTTGCATAAGATCATTTTTCTCATTTGCTGGATATTCAAAATTGGTCGGTGTATCACTGTCGCATGTCTCAGCAACTCCATCTTGCGTACTATTGTCCGATTCCTTGAGCTCCTTGTGTACACTTGTTTCATCAACAGATTTGGTTTGAATTGCAATAGGTTTTGACGGAACATAAGAAAGTGAACCACCCCCAAGCCCAACTTCTATAACATCTGTTTCATCCACCTCAACTTGAAATTCTCCTTTGTGTGTTTTCCTCACCAAGCGTCCAACGTCCACTTCTTTGTCAGGAAGAACAACCATATTTGCAAGCTCTTCAGCTTTAGCCATCCGCCACTCTGAAAGCTCCTTTGAAGCAAGTTCTTCAATAGTCATTGCGCATAGGCGCTTC
Source organism: Poa annua (assembly GCA_026929855.1). Taxonomy (NCBI): domain Eukaryota; kingdom Viridiplantae; phylum Streptophyta; class Magnoliopsida; order Poales; family Poaceae; genus Poa; species Poa annua. Next base: position 91,538,019 of record CM049430.1, read on the forward strand.
GGTGTTATGTCTCCAGACAAGACTCGTTCCCTCAGCACAGGATTATGTTTATCTTTCAGATTAAACAGAAGTGATCTACCTTTCTCCTTGTATTTCTTATTAACTCCTCCAAATAATTTGAACAGCTCCTCTTCAATTACAAATGCTAAGCTTTGGCCCTCATGAATCCTGACCTTATTTTCTCCAGTTACCTCATCAGTGCTAATTGCTCTTTCAGACTCTGTCCTGATCGGAGATAAATTATCCCCGGCGTGAGCATCAGAAAACCTGACCCTTTTTGGATTGGGTTGTGGCATGGATTCAGAAGGTGCAACAACAGTCTCGGTATCCCAGCAAACCCCATGATACTGCAAAAGATCATCTGAAGCAACAGAGCTATCAACTGATGCTCTGTTCCCCAGGGGAGCATGCTCTGTTTGCTGCTGCATAGCATCCCTCACTTTCATTCCCATGTCCGACCTCAAATTGCAGACCAACATGTCACGGTGTTCGCTTCTGCTAGCAGCAACTTCTGCGACATCATCATCATCATCTTTACCTGCATCCTTGAAGGCAGTTGTGATTCCTCGCATTCTACCACCACCATCTGACTGCCTCTTCCCGCCAGCTGATCCTCCCAAAGGTGACACATTTCCAGCAGATCGCTGATCAGAACCCACACCCAAGGCAATAGCCAGAGTCTCCCTGAACCTCGACCTCACCAGCTCAAACAGCTGCGCCTGCGAATGCGCCTTGGGCGGCAACTCCGTCGGGACAAAACTCCTGCCAGAAGAAAACTGTAAAGACGCCGACTTGAGCATCTGGACCTTCGGCGACAACACCGACAGCGACGCCGCCGTCTTCTTGCCCGCGGAGGGAGGCGACGGCTTCGGCATGAACAGCTCCGGAAAATCCGTCTGGACACTCGACGGCACCCTGCTCGAAGGCCTCGCCGCCACGGGGCGGTCTTCGCTGGGCCTGGGCGCGGCGGCAACCTGCGCTGGGTGCTGGTGCTGGCTCACGGGCGCGATCGTGTCGGAGATGGCCGGCGCCTGCCCGGCGTGGTAGTAGGGGTGGAACGCGGCGGGGTACGGGACCTGCGCGGCCCGGTGGGCGGGCGAAGGCAACGGCAACGGCGGCGGCCCCTGCTTCGCGAGCCCCATCACGCCCCCAAACACGGACAGGCCCGCCTATTGATGATCAGATGAATTCCGTGGCGGAAGATGGTTAACTAGGGTTGTGATAGCGGTAGCACGGCGTCGGTACGGACGGAGAATTGGGCAGAGGAGAAGGGCGTGCAGGAGGAGCAATGCGGGTTTCCCGGAGAGCTCACCTCGGCGCGGTCGGGGGGGTGTGGCGGGGTGGGGACGGCGCGGTCGGGGGTGTCCGTAGCGGGGTCGAGCCGTCGCGGAGGCGCGTCGGAGGACGGCTGGGCGGTGGCGCGGCGGAGCGTGGGGCCGTGGTGGTGGGGATGGTGGTAGGGTTGGAGGAGGAATTGGGGGTTTTGGCGTTTCCTGCACTTTTTGGGCGCGGTGGGGACGAAGGAGATGCCACACGGCGGCGTGGGAAGGTCCTATACAGCGCCCTGAGCGTCCGAACGCTGTATACCGCTCAAAGGGCACTGGCGTGGGCCGTGGCCCAGTGATCTCGCCCGTCTGATCGCTCGGCCCAGCAGTTGCCTCTCTTCTTTCGCTGCTGCTGCTGGTGGTGCTCTGCTGTCTCACGAGAAAAATCGGCCTGTTAACTTTGAAAATAATGATGAAATGAAAAAAGTTCAGGGACTTAAATATATGTTCAAGGGTTCAAAGAAATGGATGTGACGTGTTGCACATTGATTACAGAGTTTCGCGAGAGATCGAGTGTGTGTATGTGTTGTCCTGAAAGATTGTTCAGGAATTTCAAAATTGTTCATGCGTTTGAAAGATGTTCACATGAAATAAAAAAAATCTCATCAAATTTTAAACGGAGAAAAGAGAACAAAACGAGGAGGAAACCCCCAAAAAAAGAAATGCATAAGTCTTATGTTTCCGTCAGGTTTTGCGGTGATGACAGTAATAGTAGTGTCAAGTTTTGAGTTCTGTTACTTTATGCTTGTGGAGTTCTTCTCAGCCAACAACGCGATCGATCAACGGTTTTTACAACCTACATTGCAAGGGGTGTGTCCCAGGCCACAACACGTTCAACCGTATTAGGTTCATACCTATTCAGGTGGGTGACTCAGCTCACTCTTCGAAACCTCCAAGACTAATGCAAACTATATACGTTTGGTGTTCTGCGATTTGTTCAAGTGGGTCTCAATATGAAAAAAATAAGCTAGAGACGATGCAATGCTATGGAACAAGGTGGAACCATATGTTGATGTGCGTTAGCGGCTAGGGTTTAAAATGCATGTTTATATAGTGTGGATAGGGTAAGACGTGGACATCCCACGTCCGGATCGGTAACAGTCCACTATTTCGAAGAATCCAAAACGGCTGATTGATTAACACGGCCGTTAATAATGATACTTATAATGTGGGACTAAAGTTTAATGCACCTCTTCCCCATACATGAATGAGCCATGAAAATTTCAGAATTTAGTTGGAGATAGGGTCAATAGCAAATTGCAACATAGATAACTGTATAAGCATGACTAATAATGATTACAACTCATGCAACACCGATTGTATTCCCTCCCAAGTCGTCAGTCTTACGGGTCGGTGCTGCCATTTCAAAATTGTTGCACTTTGAGTCAAACAGAATCTCGTGCTTCCGCAAAGCACCATGTATACTTCCAGTGTGTAGCGCCAATTAAAGATCACCCACAATAAATATTTTATTTTTATTTTTGGGGGGTTTTATATAATAATAAGCATAGAAGAGTTTACAAACTCCTTTACAACGCAGTGGACAGGGACCTCCACACAGAAGGAGGCACGTCTTCCAACAACAAACCCTCACACCAAAAACTAATGTCAAACTTAGCAATATCGTGAGCTGTCGTATTACAAGTTCTGTTAAAACTTTGTCACATCTGAAACTGAAACCTGAGACATTTTCCAGTAGATTCATTGCTTCCGAGAGGAGAAAATTGTAAATAACCACCACAATTGTGCCTAGGGTTTCAAAACACCACCATGTTTTCATTTTTTAGCAAAAAACACTCTTTTTCGGTCTGACGGTCGCAAGGAACACTAATATTTCTTTGAACCCGTTGTAATGACGAATCTGACTGGTGGACCCCATTGTCAGACTGACGTGGAACAAAAAAGGAAAGGTCAAAGGACACTTGTGATGTAGTAATTTTAAATCTGGGTTATTTTATAAAATACAGTGGACCAGAGTTGTCAGTGCCAATCTTTAAAGAAAAACGAACTATTCCCCATTGCCGGACCTCGCCGGCGGCCGTGGCCTTGCCGTCCTGGAGGTCGGGGTGGGCGCCGAGCCTGGCCGCGATGCTGGCGGAGGTGTGGGCGCCGCTCACCTTCGCGCTGGCCGCGCTCGCCACGCCGCCCAGCTTGCTGGGTAGGCTGCAGGTGCTCATCCTCCGCCTCCGCTCACGTGCCAAGGAGACCATCTCCTCCCACATCTCCACCTACTACTCCTCCGGGGCTACTGAAGCAGAGCAACGGGAATCCCTATCGCTGGCGGCTCACCCGCGGTGCTCCGGCCGCCCATGCCTCGTCGCTCCTTCATCCACGCGCCGGAGGACGGGAGGCGGATGCGGCTTATGGCGATGAGACCGTCCGCTAGATCCAGTCGCTCCCTTCTTGCCCGCCAATGATGCGTACCTACAGCTCTGAGCTCACGGTGGGAGTTGGAGTTGGAGTTGGAGCTGGCGCGCGAGCGAGCGCGTGCGGGCGGCCGATTTAGCTAGCTAGCGCACTGCCGATTGGCGCGCTCTGGAGAGCTAGCTAGCTAGCTCAAATTAGCTCAAATGGATTGGACACATACGAGCTAGCTGAAACCAAGCACACGCAGCGCGACCGCCGACCGGCGAGAGCAGTTGCCACCGTTGCCCGCGCCAACACCGCTGAACGATGAAGACGTCAGGGGAGCGGAACAACGGGAATCCCCACCGCCGGCGGCTCACCGTGCTGCTCCGGCCGCCCTCCCCGTGCCGTACGTGCCTCGTCACGCCTTCATCCGCGCCCAGCGCGCCTCTGTGTGTCGGACCTTGGCCTGGCTGGCACGGTGCGGACGTCGAGGTGCTCGTAGCGGAAGAGCATTGCGCGGCCTCCTCTCCCTAACCTCAGAAGTGGCGTGCGGAGGCGCCCTCAGCCAAGCAGCAACGGTCTACCATGGTCTCTCCTCGCCGTGGTGTGCTCCGTCATGTCAGGCGGCGTTGCAATGAGAGCTGCCGAGGACCGACAGAGAGGTGGGGTCTACCACGTCCTGCCTTTTGGAGAGCATGGTCCACTAGAATTTGCAAAACAACCCGGTGTATTTATTTGTCCTGCCACGTAAGCCCTGACATCGGGACCCACCGGTCAGAAACTCACTTAGAGCGTGTCAATTGATCAATCAGTGGTTTTTGCCATACTATTACTGAATAGTAGTGTTTTTTACTAAAAAATGAAAACATGGTGGTTTTTTGAAACCCTAGTCACAATTGTGGTGGTTATTTGCAATTTTCTCCTTCCGAGAGGATCGATATCACCTTGATTGCTGACTTACAAGTTACAATTATCAGAGCTCGCAACAAGCCAACAACCAACAGCATTAGCATTAGCAGTTTATCATGGCCAGTTTGACTTAGATCAAGATACCCACCGATGTTCCCACACGCACACCGTGAGCGTTTTAAACCATCAATTAACCTCGACGGTCAATACACGTACGCCAGTTCTCGCCGTGGAAGCCGGCCGGCGGCTGTCGCCTTCGCCTTAATTCGGTAAGCAAGCTGGGCGCTGGATCGTTCGGCAGAGACGAGTGTAGGTGGAATAAGGTTGGGTGGTTGGTAGCCGTGGCTGTCTTCCACTTGCCCGGTTGCCCCGCGTCGCTGTAATCCGGTCTCTCACCACCGGAATGCAGCTGCGTGTGATGTCCACGGGCAGCAACCCGGAAGATGAGCGCGTGTTATATTACTTACGTGGACGAACACAAGACCATCTCTCCTCCGGCTTTCATCACGCAATCCGTCGGCAGAGTTGCGGCGACCCTTGGGGTCAAACGCGGTGTGCTCCGGCCGTCTCCGCTTTACCTCCACATGAACTATCATCATACTTACAGTTGCATATGAAATGACTACGGCGGTCAAATTTGTCTCTCCTGGCCGGCCGGCCGGCCGGCTCTCCTGCCGCTGCTGACCAAAACCCCACAAGGTGATCGAGATCGAGGTATCTCCATCTCTGCGCACGTAAGCGGCCTCTGTTGGCTGTTGCCGTACGTGTGCGCTCAGTCAAACGCGCGCGCCAAATTGCCAGGTGGGTCTGGTTTTGGCTCGGATGCAGTTGCAACTACCCCCGGATATACTACTGGCAAGCAGATCGACGCCGCTATCCATCAAGATCAAGGCGGCGTGGCGCCACACGGCTCTGCCTTGCCGTCGCTGGCTGCCGCGTGGGCCGTACGTGCCGCGGCAGAGATGGAAAGAGATACCTCGACCGACCGTGCCGAATTGGCCTAGCTTGTCCCGCGAGAACTATAACACGACGCGCATCGGCGGCGCCGGCAGGATCGGGGTCGGCCGATTCACCGTGCCGTATCTGGGCAACGTCGTTTTGCTCCGTTCTGGAACTTCCTATCTCTTGTGTTTATTTAGTATGGGACAAGCTAAAGAGCGCCAAGCTGTAAGCCTGTAACATGAACATGGTACTGACAATAAAATTGGCTCATAATGTTTGCCCTTTCTGTCCGGAATCTGGACCATATATCGGGCGGTGTACTCTGAAATTCCTTCTTATCATCTCCACTCTTTGTCCTGAGCCTATAGCTACCTGGACTACCTGGTTTCTTCACCAACAGTCCATAGAGTAAGGACCTGCGAGCATGCATACTTGTCTTTGTCTAGCTGCACCACCTGTTTTCAATCTCGAACACTAGGACAGGACAGGGTCTTTTGTTTCAACTATGAAGAAAGAAACAAACGGCATGAGCTGTGCGTGATATTGACCGTAGGACACCGACAATGCTTGCTTTCTTCTACCCAGGCCTATGTTCTTCAGACTTCACTGTCTTTGCTCGACGATCGTCAACTGGCCGGCTACTAGCTAGACGTGAAAAAAGGAGCGCAAGTGGGATGGAGCCTATAGAGACATGACAGGACTAAGCGTAGCTGCAACAGAGCCGGCAAATTGGAGCGGCTTCATCACCGCTGACAAAGCACCCACTTAATTGGGCGGTTTCGGGGCGCCGTTACGGGTGCTTTTCAGCTTAGCAGCCTCACTGGACCGGGGGCCGGGATGGTTAGCTGGACCCAAGCTATCACAGCATCAGGTAGCTGAAAGCCGAGATAAGATTGCCCATTTTGCTCATGTACGTACGTTTCGGCACTTGGTGTCGTTGTTGCTCATCGTAGAGGTTTTACTTACAGACTACCAGCCGGGTGCAGGCGTGGAGGAATTCAAAGTTGATCGATCAGAGCTTACACTTCTCTATGAAATGAAATCATAGCGTGAACACATGAGCTGACCCTGTCATGATGAGCAGCAGTACCTAAGAAGAGCGGGAGCTCTATCGACGAACGACCCACCTGCGATCGAACCTGCGAACTGTGATGGATTAACGCGCACCCAGAAGTCAGAAGAAAGAGAGGTCCAACCATAATCACCTTCAATTCCCGTCTAGTCACTGCTCGCGAGTAGATAATTAAGCACCCTCTGGGCTTCTTCTCACACGTTTCCGTTCGATCGCCACCGGATAACCACCCCAACCTCTTGCTCGCGCGGCGTTGGAGCGGTCCGGATCGCGGCCGAGCACGGTTACTCGTCTGCGTCAATAGCAGCCGGCAGCTCGATCGATCGGAACAAAATGCTCAATCAAAAACGGAAGTTGATTAATTGAATGGTTTTATATACTACTGTACATCAAAGGAAGCGAGAAAGGGAGAGCATCCGTACATGGCTTGCGACTGAATTGAAGGTTTTCACTTGTGTGATCGACTTGAACAATGGAGGAACCGAACGGCTGGCGCCGATTGGCCGTCACATAGAGTAGCTCCGAACTATATCACTGTTTATGTTTGATGAATGGGGATCACTGCTGAATGGCGATAAGTTAATTGACCACATCACCGTCTCATTATTTGTATTTGTAAGCATACGCTAAATAAATGTCTCCCCGACGGAAGGTGATGATCATGCATGCATGCATCGGCCCCATCTTGGAGTGGGTGTTTCTGGTTAAGCAAACACTCCACAAGGTAGTGTTCGTTGTGCGCGACACATATGGTACGAATCAGAAGACAAAAGAAGATCATACAATGGTATCTCTTATGCAGCTGGCCTCTAACAATTAATGTTTGAATGCTACTAAAACTGTAGCACGTTTAAAATCGTGTGAATTGAACGCGGCGTGGTGCACGCACGCTAAAATAAGACATTTTGTATGATCGAGAAAAATGTCTTCCCTTTTTTGTAAGAAGATCATCTTTTAGTAAAGAGAAGTAAAATCGTTATTTCATTCCTCTCCAATTCAACTTGGCAATTATTCTACGTGACATTGCCGATATATCACAAGTATACATATTTCCTTAGGAGAAAGTGTCAATCATCATCAGCTTGGTTTCCGTGATCTATGGTGACGACATTTTTTTAAATACTGAGCATGTATATAGAAGTAAAAGTACATTGAGATATATCGCTATGTTCCACGTAACTCTATTCTTCAATGATGTATTGATCTCTAGGATACACAAATAAACACAAATTTGGAGTTCTAAAAATAAAAGGTAACACTTCTTCATTTTTGTACACCACATCCGACAATGTAATGCGGCTGAATATTTGTGTGTATACAATAAACTTGTATATGTCTATGTATTATAACTACATTTATTTATTTATTTATTAGGGATGATATTTTTTTTTTGATTTTATACATATGCATGCTCTTAAGTTAAAAAAAAGATGCTTTATCTAGCTATATTTCAAACCGGGGGGGGGGGGGGGGGGGGGGGGGGGACGATGAGGATCGATGAAAACGGGTTGGGGAAGATAGTTTCTCCGGGTGTTCCTAATTCATTTTTGAAAATCAAGGAAGTAATAGCACAACTTTACCATTACATGTTCAACTGTAAGGAGCGTTCTCAACAAATTATGGGTGTGAGACCAACGGAAGACACTCAAGGAAGATGAAAATAAATGTTGATCCCTTTCCTCATATTGAGCTGACATGTGAAGGTGATTACCAAAATCATTGTCATCTCGAATTAAATTAGTCAGCAAACGTAAATGTTCATGCATACTCCCTCCATTCTGAATTAATTCACTCACATAACGACTAAGAAATACAACTAGTACATTTTTCATAATAATTCCAAAAGGACCCCGAGGATGAATATGAGTTTGATTCATTTAGTCAGTCCGGTGGCCGTGGTGGCGCCACATGCCGTCGCTCCTATTTCCCCACGTTTCTCCTCTCCGGCGGTGCCCACCGCAACCGCACCGGAGCGTTTACTCTGCAGTCGTCGATCAGGCAGGAATAGTATCCACGTCAGCATCCCTCTGCTCCAGAACTCCCGGGAGGCAGGCGAGGGCAGAAGCGTCATCCGGCACCTGAAAGCTGGTTTGCTTTTAAAATCCGCGGTGGCCAACGCAACGCTCCTGTGAGTTGTGTGCGTTGTGAGACAGCGGAGAAGAGCAGAGGGCCCGATCGAACCCGAAGCCGCCAAAGCTCGCGAACCACCGTCTCCTCCTGAACCTCCTCCTCGGCGCCAACTGCTTGCCGACGGCAGCGTGGTGAGCCGAACCGCCGCCGCTGCCGCTGCCTCCTCCTCCCTGGAGAGCTCCAGGTTGGTAGCTTCAACTCCGCCGCATTCCGTTCGCTCCTTGTACATAGATAGATATCTCCTGGCTTTATGGTGGCGCGCTTCTTGGTCGGATATGTATGCGCGAGGGAGCAGCATGTCGGCCCGCCGGCGCGGCTATTTCTAGGGGCTGCTTGGGAAATTTGGGATCTTTTGCGCTCGCCGGATCTCCAGTTCAGGGGAGGGAGCTCGCCCCGTTCCGGCGCGGGATTTCGGTTCTGTGCCGCTTGGCGCCTCTTTTTTCTTTCCTGTCCCACTGTCCTTTCCTCTCTTCTCTCCAAACTTTTGCCGTATTGGTGCGGTTCGCCTTGACGCCCGGCAACTCCTCGTGATGAGCTCGCTCCCGCCGCTGCTTTCCATGGCGTCTCTGCACTGTGCCTTTTTGTTTCTTTGCTGCTGCTGCTGCTGCTGCTGCTTAGACTGGATAAAACAAACATGTCTCGTGTCCTTTAATCCTGCTATAATTGACTCTGATGTTTTTCCAGCGCGAAATTCAGGCTCGGGGCGCCATTTGAATTGGCGCGGAGGTTCTAGCCCGCGCGCCCCGTGCTTCCCATGGCCGGGTCCATCGCGGCCTCGGCCTTCTTCCCGGGGCCGCCAGCGCCGCCCAAAAACTCCCTCGGCAAGCGTCCGGACAGTCTGGACGTCCGCGGCACCGCCGCGAGGCCGGCGGCCTCGTCGTCGTCCTCCGCCGTGAGGGCCGGCAGCAGGACGCGCGCCCACGCCGCGGTGCCCAAGGTGAACGGCGCCAAGTCCGCGGTGGCGGACGGGGAGCACGACGCCCTGTCCTCCTCCTCCGCGGCGCCCAGGACGTTCTACAACCAGCTGCCCGACTGGAGCATGCTCCTGGCCGCCATCACCACCATCTTCCTGGCCGCCGAGAAGCAGTGGACGCTCATCGACTGGAAGCCCAAGCGGCCCGACATGCTCGTCGACTCCTTCGGCTTCGGCAGGATCATCCACGACGGCTTCATGTTCAGGCAGAACTTCTCCATCAGGTCCTACGAGATCGGGGCGGATAGGACGGCCTCCATAGAGACGCTCATGAACCATCTGCAGGTGAATTTTTCCTTGCCTGCGAGTGAACCTTTATTATTATTATTTTCCCGATAATTATCGCTCGCCGGTCAACTGACTGTTTAGGCATGAGTTTGCTATGATTGAGTATTTGAACACTGTCAATTCTTTTTCTTTGGATGCAGGAAACTGCACTCAATCATGTGAAGAGCGCTGGGCTGTTAGGAGATGGCTTTGGTTCAACACCAGAGATGAGTAAACGCAACTTGTTCTGGGTTGTCAGCCAAATGCAGGCAATCGTCGAGCGTTATCCATGCTGGTATATTTTTTTACACACTACCATTTCCTTTTGTTCTCTTATACAGTACAGTATCATTTAAGCTTGAAGGTTGATGACTTGCTTCTTTTGACGTTATGTATTTATTCTTCCATGCATGCTAACTTTTTTTAGGTAGAGATTTTTGGTTGATTCCAGCTCGTTTCCTAGTTTTTTTCTTCACTACGGTAGTATTTTGCCATAGTTATTACAGTAACAACCGTTGCTTTACAATAATCTTGGTACAACAGGTTCAGTTAAGGGGAGCTCTCTAGCAGTTCAACAAATGAATGTGAAAGAGATGCTCCATAATACTAGTCTGCTTTATGCAATTATTATTAGGTCAGCAATTGCCATCTGTCACTGTGTGTGCAGGTAGCACACTTTCAGTAGCTGATGCAGAGAGGCCTTCTTTCATTCTCTTAACGTAATGTGTTACATTAACTGACAGATGTTAAAAGGGTTTAAATTGGATGGCTGAAAGTTGCATGTTGCTGAAAGTGGTTGCTTTTCTATTGTTTTATAATTTGGTTTTCGTTATTCTGCAGGGGTGACACTGTTGAGGTGAATACTTGGGTTGGACCTCATGGTAAAAATGGAATGCGCCGAGATTGGCATATACGCGATTCTATGACGGGCCATACAGTATTGAAGGCTACGAGGTTCAGATTTTAATAACTCTCATAGATAGATTTGTTTTGTTTCCACAGAATCACAGTTTCAACATGCTGCTGTATTCTAACTTTTGTTAAATTTGCAGTAAATGGGTTATGATGAACAAGCTTACTAGGAAGCTTGCAAGAATTCCGGATGAAGTGCGGACTGAAATAGAGCCGTACTTTTTTGAGCATGCTGCTATTGAAGATGAAGATAACCGGAAACTTCCGAAACTGCCAGAGCATGAACGTACTACCTCAGCCAAATATGTCCGAACAGGCCTGACTGTAAGTTTTTCATGCGCATACAAGATTGCAAGCCTATTCTATATGGCCGATTTTCTTACATTATTTGCTTTTTGTCATATATGATGCAGCCTCGGTGGGCTGACCTCGATATCAACCAGCATGTCAATAATGTTAAATATATTGGTTGGATCCTTGAGGTAAAAGACAAAATTTCCCTTTTATGTGCATCTTTATCAATATCCGAGACACACAAATTTTATTTTCGAAGATTTTTTACTGTCTTATATCTGTGTACATTCAAGGAGGTTGCTTAATGATTTTTGCTGTTGCATGACATTTCCTTCCCAATTAAGTTGTCATCTGGTGGGACGTATTCTTCTGAAGTTGTGTGGCCGCACTCACCTTTGGATCTCTGGGTGCACAGTGCTATTGTTGCACTACACTTCTGAAATAAATAATGTATCCAGTGTTATTTCCTATGTGTTTCTTGCTTGAACTTTTGGAGCCAACTGTTTCCAGAAGCTAAAAAAGCACTAGAACACTAGGTGTTTAACCATGATTAGACTTTTCTGTAGGAAAACGAGATATGAGATAACACCTGGCCAAATATGCCAAAACTAAAGCGTCTACGCTACTACTAGCATGTCCAACTACCAATCCCTAACATAGGCAAAGGATTTGAAGTACAAGTTGCTAGTTATTTGTGCTGCACAAGTTGGACAAGAAATGTATTTCCTGATAGATTTAACTATGTTTGGTAGGTCACCTAGCTACCTAACCATATTGCTTACTTGTGTTGCTTTCATAGAAGATCTTGACTGGAGTTCTTATATGTTACTTGTCTGTATGTCATTCATTCTTTTTTTAGATCAAAGAACTAATGCATAATGGTTATGTGTCATGTCATAACCACATTATTTGTTCGTAGATTACGAATTCAGAATCACGAAGTAACTATTTATTAAATGTTTAGTAAAAAATAATTACTTTACTGGCCTGCAACCCAGACGAGTGAAATAATCCTGAAACAGCCGAAAAGAAATGAGGAAAACTGACATTCAGTTAGAGTTAGAACAGATTATACCAAAAATATTGCTACATGCGCAGCACTGCATCTTAACCTTATTTATTTTTCCTCTTAGAGTGCACCAATGTCCATTCTGGAGAATCATGAACTGGCGGGTATGGTCCTAGATTACAAAAGGGAGTGTGGCCGAGACAATGTTCTGGAGTCGCACACTACTGTGTACACAGATTGCACCAACGAGTCTGGAGAAACAACTTTGCACTGTGAGCATCTGCTGAGACTGGAATCAGGACCTATCATTGTGAAGGCCCGGACCATGTGGAGGCCGAAGGGAACCAAATGCCAGGAAACAGTGGCTCTATCATGGTGATTTTTCTTCATGAAAACTTTTGGTAAAGCTGCAAACAACTACCTGTGTTGTCTACTGGAAAGCACGCATATACATGGATTATATGTTTATAATCCCATTAGGCCATAACAATGGGATACAAAAATTAATTAGAAAGGAAGTGTATATGTGAAGGTGGAGATGATAAGAAAGGGACAAGGCAGGAAGAGATCAGCATCCCAGTACAGAAGACAAAGAAGGCCTCTTGTGCTTCATATGTCGTTACAATTTTCCTTTTCTTTGAGAAGATCTTGAGTTACAGGAATGGTGTTGTAATTACTGAGATTGTAGTGAACTGCAGTGTGATGAAGTGAAGGCTTCTTCACACTTAGCTGTCTGGGGCCTTGTGTCTATATATAGTAGGAGCCCTTAAGCAGCTTGGTATAGTGAAACTTTTAAGTCCATATATATTATATTGATTTATTGTAAATTCCATGTCTGTTGAGTACTTTCTCCTGGTTGTTGCCGAAGCGTGTTGAAACTTGAGTTCTGGGTCTTTGAGCTGTCCAAGCTTGAAACGGTGCGGCTGCTAAATGCTTTAAAAGTTGCTCCAAGTTGCTTAGTTGGAGTAGGCAGCTTGACGTGAGCGATGACGGGCTCACACAGCTCCAGTTCATTGCACTGGGTTGACCTATCGAATCCGAAAAACAGTTGGTACAGTAGAACTTTCCTCCTAGATATCATGTCACCTGCATGTCTCTGAAAAATATTCCATGGCATGTTGCTTCTTAAGATGCAGTTTCTGTGACTCGCGTGTGTAAGAATGTAGAGGACATGACCGGCTATTTTAATCCATGACTTCTTATGCAACTTTCAGAGGAACAGAAACACTTGTAAATTGTAATGTAGATAACTCTATTGACCTGCATGCACAAGTGTGATTTGAGGCGTGTAGGTCAGATTGAGTCAAACCTCAAACGTGAAGGTTATGCTTGGATGCTAAACATGTCTTGTCAAGGTGGTGGTTGGAAGTTGGTAACCTAAGTTAATGAGGACAAACGAGGATTAGTTGCGTGAAACTAATGGTTGATATTAGATAAGGGTCAATGCTCTTTGATTGGTCGATTGATTAAGTTTGTTCATGATGTATACATTTATGGTCCAAATTAAGAGTAAACTTTATTCCTGAATAATCAGGTGGGTGCTGGAGTATGGCTTCACCTCAGGCAGTAGGATGCAGTCCGATACTAGTGCTTTTCCTCTTAAATTCAGTCCAACCCCATCTCAAAAAGCCAGGCCGCACAAGCATAGTTCAGGTGCCTGAAAAAATTAGATTAGAAATAGTACCCATAGCTCAGGTTAGTGTTGAATTTTATTGGGCCAGCCCAATTAGTTGGTCCAACAAATTCTGAAGTCTTTAACAGGCCCATTTAACTTGGTGCATGTTGTATAGAGGAAATGGACGTGTGGAGCTAATGTTTAGTGACATTCTGCTAGTTGGGAGATAGTTGGAGTGCCTTATAAGGTGAGTTCTTTCAGTCTCAGTAGTTCATGCGCACTCCTCCTTCGCCTTCCGCCTCGCCACACCTCACATGCGTGTCGCATCTAGTGAATCAAGTTCGAGTTAGAGTAGAACTCGTTTTTTATGAAAATAATACTTTTGGTGCGAACAATTTGTGAGGTACATGCTTGACACGAGCCATGTGCTTCCACCACGTGGCACTTGTGTTCTCTGCATATAAAAGAGAAGGAGCAGATTCAGAATCTCTTTGTCTTAACCGCTTTCTTCCTATCTCCGTTATGTAGTTCTTTTTGTCGTGTTGCTTCCAGCCTTCTCCACCCCAGTGGCCACGTGCACGGCCACCCGGGAAAGGAGGCCTCTGAAACCCCGTTCGTTGAGATCTTGCATCGGGAGACAGGCAATAAGGTTTTTTGGTGGAGCGTCTCAACTTGACTGTTCGCTTTCATCCGACAGCCGTGTCAACTTCACCTCTGAAGTCAGCAGTACATCTACAAAAAATACGGTTTAAAAAATGTCCTGTAGTTCCAACAAAAATTGTATTCTTGTATTACCAAATAAAAGATTGAAAAACGAAATTAAAGGAACAAGAAAATGAAAACCCAAAATTTCACACAAAAAGAAACATAAAAGGAAACAAAGAAAAAGAAAAACGTAAAAGCAAAATAAAAGAGAGAAGAAAGAAGAAAAACGTAGACGAATGCGAGATGAGTACATTGTCAGGTTCACCGTGACACGGTACGAGCAATGGTGTTATACGAAAAGCTAATGTGTCGGTCTAGGCAGTCGACCTCACACCTCACATGGGCGAGTCAGTGCATGCGCTCGCAAAAGGCGATATATAGTGCTTGTGAAAGCCCATGCCATAAGCTTTGATGCACATGGTAAGCTCTCCGGGTTCTGAAGTCATGTGACAAAAATGGAATCCGTAAAGTCAAAAACAATCATGGATGGTTGTCAAATTCGTTTATACCGATTCTCCTAACATGAAAATATAACTTGTATACTATGAGATATCATCACAGGTTGTAAGGTTCCGGCCGTTAACCGAATTATTTCGCTTCAAGCATCTTACATAGCATATACATAGACTCATGGCATGATTTAGAAGAATCTAAACCTATACAACGGACCAATATATCTTAGAATTGCATACAAGTTATGAATACTAACCCCCTAGCTAGATCGTAAAACAGGTGATGGGCATTAAGATAACTTAACCCCATATTCCCGTCGGTTACGCATGTGAGGCAAATGTGATGATTAGTACTAGCTACAGTAGATGTCACAAGCAAACCTCTCTCCAATTCATGCAGAATCTCACAACCGTTTTTTGGATGCTACATTATTATCTCCATTCATGTTGTTGAACTGAAACAATAATGTCCCCTCTCATTAGTTTCTGATGCTAGCTTTATCATGCAACATATATGGCCCTTGAAGAAGATAAAACAGAAAAAAATGAAGGGATACCTGCAGAAGTTAGCTAGATAGACAGCGGATTAACAAATCGAAGATCTTAGCTAGTGCTTGACGATCGATTAGCTAGGTTGTTCGAAACAGGTCGCAAATATTCATCTACGTATCTTGATTGCTTGTGCTGTTGTGTGTATATATCCGCATACTGATTGTGCACACCGCATCAATTAATCAGCTAGCACTCTAGATGATACTCTGAAATACGATTTATTCTTTGTCGGTCGCTAGCTGCGGCGCTGCCGCAAGAAACTCACATGATACAGTTATAACGGGCAGTAGCTGGTGGAGTTCGTTTTAGCTCTTGTTAATTACAGGGTTGTTAAGGCCGCAGGGCATGCAGGAAGGATCAGCAGTTATAAGGAGTCCCGTTTATGGAATCCTGCTATGATGCATGCAGATTTGCGGTCCAGGCTTGATGGAGAGATGTTAACTAGCATCGCTTCTTGTTTGACATGATCAAGAACTTTCCTCGCAATACGGTCGAGAAAGAGGATTTTCCATATCGGTTGAAGTCGACCTAGGCATTTAGTTTCTTGCAGGTTGCAGCAGTATGGTTACGTAGTATTCCTACTGGCTGCTTCTACTACTTGATTAATGACTGAGTTGAGTGCTTGCGTGCTTGTAAAAGAACGGTTCTTTTTTGGAGAATACGGCCAGAGGCGTACTGTATCTTTAATAGAGAGGACTTTTACTGTACCCGGAATTAATTGAGACAGTCTATTTTGAGTGATCCAACGGTTGCCTTGATCTGGTACTCCAGAGTCAGCCCACGAAGTACCGGCTGGAAAACTCGGCGAAATTGCTGGAGTACCTAGACAGAAGGGGCAAAATGACAGTTCTGATTATTTTGAGTGTTTTCTTGTTTATTTAACATATTTCCATCCTAGAGAAGACATGGATTTTCTAGATTGGTTTAGCCTGTTAACACCGGCTGCCGCCGGCCACACAAACACCCTGAACGGCCGCATCACGAATTCATGAGCATGTCTAATGCGATTTATGCATCGATTCAATTGTGCCGTAGTACAGCACGAGTTACTAGCCTTCGCTGTACATCAAGATCTAATATAGTCGTTAGAGCATGTATCTCAATTTGAGGCAATGGGTGATTTCGTTTTCATCCACTGGTCCATGATATGATTCAGATTAGTTCGGAACAGGAGGTGTTGAATTGATATAAGAGCTTAATTAGGGTTAGAGAGAGGCGAGCAGATCGTCTATGATCGATGGCACTAGGAAAAAGCAGAACCATCGTAGCCACCATCAATGGCGGTGACAAGCATAAAGATCGCATCCAAGATCAATCGCGGCGGCGACAAGCAGAAGGCTCGCAGCAGACACGATCAATGATAGCTAGCAGGACGTGATAAACAATCTCAATCGTTTGTTTTTCTTTTCCTTTGACCGGATAGTCAGTTGCCCGGGTCTATTGGGATGGCAGGCAATTTTCTTAATACACCCTTTCATCACATACCGTCAAATCGACAGGTACTCCACCTCCTGATTGTGAAGTACCAGGGTACAGTAAAAATTGCCTTAATAGAAGGCATCGGAGGAATTTACAAGAGTCGACTCAACATCGCTACAAGCAGTGGTTGAGGAACACCCACACCCACAACCTTTGGCAGCTCACTCGCTAACTATGTTGAGAACAGCAGCTCCTGCTCTACACCAAATCTGCATATCTTCCAAGATTCTAACCGTCGGGACATCCTCACAGCACTGCTGTGCTGACTAATATTGCCGAAGCCCTTGGCAAATGCCAGCAGATGAGAATAACGGTGGGATCAAACTTCTTCCTTTCCAGCAAAGGGTACTTAGAGCAAGTACAATAAGATATAGTCAGCAGTCTGTAAGGATTTAAATAATATTTTCATGCTTACATGGAGGAGAGAGAATACGAGAGAGAATGAAAGCGGGCTCTTATGCAATAGCTAGCTACAACACGTGCTTCTAGGCACTTTGTGAGAGTGAAAGGTGGACCAACTATTAATAAAATAGTTTAAACTTATGCTTAGCTATTGTACTTGTTGGCTATTAAGTTGACTATAGATGACATGGCACTATCTTATAGCCAACAACCGGCTATACTATTGCACTTGCTCTTACCTGAATGCCAAAACTTCAAAAGCACTTATTATGCCCCAGCTGCCTAGCAAACACACATTCAGTTTTTAAAAAGGACTCTGAATGAGGGGTCCACATTGTCTTTGCCAATGACCAACCGTCACCGCACGGTGAACGTGACCCTGAAGCTGGGTCAAAGTACCGACGGATGAAAATAGGTCCAAAAGGGTAATTAGGCTTCTGGCACGGCTTGAAGGCTAGGAATGGGCCAAGAGACCACTCTAATCTACTCCCTCAGTTTCAAATTATAAGAAGTTTTTACCATTTTAATTTGAACTAAATTCTGGCTGAAATGAGTGAATTAATACACTTAAATACGTCTAGATATGTATGAATCAAGAAAAGTTAAAATATTTCAATTTAAAAAGAGAGGGTGTACCGATGTGGGGGGATCGGCTTAAAGGGTCGTGTAAAGACATTGTTACTCCATTCCGCTCTTTTTTTCCACTTCATTTGCAAGATAAAAATTTATAGTAGGTTCAGTGAGTAATTATCATTATTGACATGATATTTTGTATCTGGTTACAACGTGATAGAAATATGCAAACAAAAAAATGTATTCGATCACATGGGTAAACCTGAAATTGCTTCATGTTATGAATCAAACTTTTTATGAATATATCTAGTAGATGATTTGTGAAAATTCACGTAAAATATCATGGTTGTACCCTTGAGCTCTGCCGTATGGATGGCCTCCGTCTTTTGTCGTTCGTCGGAGCCAGTGCCTGCCGGTCGTCCACCATGGAAGCTCCTCGAGATGTATTCGACTTAGAACACAAAATCAATGCATCCATACGTCAAAACTCAAGGGTACATGGAGGGGTGGGCATGGGAATGAGTTGAGACTCACCAAATATGGCTTCGGCGAGCCGGTTTCGTCGCTGGCGAAATAATACAGTGAGGTCGGTGGTTCAAATTAATCGAGGCTAGTAATGAGCGATCATTTTTTTTGAGATGTTGGTAACTTGTATGTGTTTACTGCAAAAGTACTCTTGAGATGCTGCAATGATTTTGGGCATTTCCATCTAGTCTTGCTTCAGAGAAACTGGAAACATTGTCCTCCCATGCTGCATACCGTGTGTTGACTATTTTCGAGATATTTGTGTGACAGATTGGGAATTGTTACTAGTAATAAGGCTTTCACTGCAGACTTAAAATGTCTGTTGCAAAAATAGCCGCATCGATAAAAAATGTCACCTCACTCATTTTCTATAGGTTTGGTCCACGCAGAAAAATTGCCGCAACAATGTTGTGATAGTATATCTTTTTGTTGTGTTGTTGGGGTTTTGCTGCATAGATTGACGTTATTTTTTTGAACTTTTATGAATGATGAGGTTATACCAAACGGGTACCCCTTCGTGTGGGTACCTGGTGCACGTAATGACTAAAACTCAATTATCAATAGACTGAAGAGTTCCAACAAGCGAAGCTCAAGTCGAAGATTGTTCCATAGATAGACATAGTCGGTTATACTTTCCATATCTGTAATCCTAGTCGGTTACTGTCCGAGACTTGTACCACTATAGAGAACACGCCCAATCAAAAACATCAAACCCTACCAAGATGTCACTTGCTAGACCCTTGTACTCGCCGCATATTCACAATCAATAACAGACATGTAGAAAGTAGGGGTGTTACCTCAGTTGAGGGCCTTGAACCTGGGTAACTCCCGCTTGTCAGCCGATGAATCTACCAACACTACGCGTTTTCTACCTCATAACTCACACCCTAACCTAGCAACCATGGGTATTGATGGGGACACCCCTCGTCAATGAACATCTGATGGTATAGAATAACTAAGATGGGAGCTTCTCATTCTCCAGACGATTAACACGCTCCTTCAGTTTAGTCAAAATCACCCTAATGTTCAACTCCAATAATCGATTTTACTAGTGTAACACGATACCCTTTTTTGAAGTTGTCGCTTAACATCACATTGACAACGGGGTATATATACGTTTTTGTGGGGTCATCACATCAACAACGTACTCATCGTGAAAGATCCATTCTCCATTGGTCATGATTTTTGTTTTACCCGTGTCTATAGTAACGGTATGCAGTAAGTAATCGCCTTTTTCTTATTTTAGTCAAAACTCACGTCGATGGTCGACTTGCATAATCGATTTCTATGCACAATATGGTTTTTTTGGTCGAATAAAGATGGTGTGGACTGTTTTTAAATTCTGAAAACAGTATTTTATACTTTCAAAGAATATGGAAAAATATCTAGATATTCATAATGATGTATTCTAATCATCATAGAATACAACGTATTTTGAGGCCAAAACATGCACAATGATATAATACATCATGTGTACATCTAAAAAAACCAAACCTTTTGAAGTTTAAAACATAGTTTTCAGAGTATGTAAAAAAAGCTGCGCATATGTAGTACGAGCTACAAAATGCTGCACCATTTTTTTTTTTCACAAACAGAACCGGTTCTGTCATAATTAACTAACGAAATTATGGGAGCCGCACTATTATGCACGTTCTTCCACGAGGAACGCGTCGCCGTCAGCGTCGGTGTCCCCTCGGCCGACAGGCATATCGACAAAGCATCTGCCTAATCTGCTAAAGGATCACAAAATGGTGGGCAAGGGAACACGGGCCCTCCTCTCCAAATGATGCTTAGCGACGCTTTCGGCCAAGAACACTGCGCTTTGGCTTAGTTTAGTGCCGGTCAAATCGTACATGATCCCCTAAACCCCTCGCCCCTCGATCTCCATCGTCTCTCATGCTGGTGAGGTTTGGACGTTTGGTTAGTTTATTCATGTTGGGGTTGTGAGTGGTTCATGCACGGGACCTAGGGTACTTCCTCGTGCCCACAC
The DNA here is from genome assembly GCA_026929855.1 of Poa annua. Taxonomy (NCBI): domain Eukaryota; kingdom Viridiplantae; phylum Streptophyta; class Magnoliopsida; order Poales; family Poaceae; genus Poa; species Poa annua. Next base: position 91,558,494 of record CM049430.1, read on the forward strand.
TCTAGGGTTTCCACTAACTAGCTAGCGTTTACAAAAAGTGCCCCTAGTTTGCTTGGAAACTTCCAAGTTGGGAAATGGGTAGGCCTATGGAGTATGTTTTGATTTTGTGGGACGATTCCAACGAAAAGGCACATCATCGATATCTTGAGCATTTGGCATGTCTAAAGTATCAGCTCCGTTATCATACTTGTCACTTGTGAAAAAAAAGAGCTATGTTCTCATCTACTCACTCCACTATACAATATAAGATGTTTAAATCATTTTCCACGTTTATATATATGTAGACATGTTTTAGTATACATGTGCACTCATTTAGTGTGAATCTAGATAACGTGGTTAGACCTAAAACATCCTATATTGTGAAACAGAGGGAGAACCAATAATAACCCATCGACAATTATAACGCTGATTTTCCTTCAGGTTGAAATCATATAGTTGCATATCTACTATAATGTGCAATTTGGTCGACGGGAACAATTTAATTCTTCAAGTGACTTAAAAGTAGTACTCCTATGTCTGTTTGTCGAAATAAGGTTTATATTTTTCTGAAAACTCAAGCACCGGGAAATGTTAATTTTGACCAAAGTGATAGAAAATTATTAACAACTATAATATTATGTAGTTATTATGCGAAAATATATATCATTACTTATTTAATGATATTGATTTTTCATCGTAGATGTTAATATTTTGTATAAATTTGATCAATCTTTTCATTTCTTAACTCTTACCGAAAATGTATAGACTTTCTTTAAGGAGCGAAGGGAGTAGCAATGTACTATGTTTATCTTGTTGTTTTGTCTCCTCTACCTTGTATTTTTTGGAAACGATGCAAAGGATTTGCCTTTTCATTGATATAGAAGAAAAGAATTGCTAGTTTATAAGGAAAACTGGTTGAAAACCGATACAACATAAAACCCACCGGCATTTTTTACTTTATGGGCATCTATTGGAATAACCAATGGAAAATGATGTGGCACATAATTGTGAGCAACTACATATTATAAATACAAAAGAATCTTGCAAAAATATACTAGTAGAGTATTATGGAGAGTGAAGAGTGAAGGAACGGGCAAGTCAGCCAGCAGCAGGTGGGCAAGTGGCGCCCCTTTATATGCAGAGCATCCGCGCGGCCTTCTCTCCCACACCACACCACACCACACCACGACGCGTCCTCACCTCACGCCGAGTGCCAGCGACCGCGCATCAACCGACGAGCTCGCCGGAACAGAGGGAGAGCCGACCGAAGCAACACCGTGCGCGCGCGAACGCCGATGTCGACGAGCTCCAACGAGTCCCCGGCCGTGTCTGGCCTCGACTACGACGACACCGCCCTCACCCTCGCCCTTCCCGGCTCCTCTCCCGACGACGGCAAGCGAGCCGATGCCGTGGGATGGCCGCCGGTGCGGGCTTACCGTCGCAACGCGATGCGCGAGGAGGGCGGCGCGTGCAAGCTCGTGAAGGTGGCGGTGGACGGCGCCCCCTACCTGCGCAAAGTGAACCTCGCCGCGCACGGCGGGTACGAGCCGCTGCTCCACGCGCTACACGGCATGTTCGCGCCCTGTCTCGCCGTCGTCCGCGGCGACGGGGAGCTGGGGAGCAGGCTGGTGGACGCGGCCACCGGTGCCGAGTATGTGCCCACCTACGAGGACAGGGACGGCGACTGGATGCTCGTCGGGGACGTCCCATGGAAGTAAGCAAACTCCCACATACTGGCTATGGCTAGCTTAGCTATATATCTTAGTTCTTGCAGATTTGAGATTTCCACAAGCAAATGTGCTGATCGATCTCCTGATTCATGTCAATGCAGGATGTTCGTTGAGTCCTGCAAGCGGATCCGGCTCATGAAGAGCTCCGAGGCCGTCAACTTAGGTAATAATCCAATATCATGCATGATGTCCTACATGCTGCGGTGCCACACCAAACTCATGATTACTAGCTAACACTTTTTCTTAATTTGTTTGATGCAGCTCCAAGGCCATCGTCCCAATGATCGCCCCACCGAATGCGATGCAAAGTAAACGCGTGCACTGGAAGAGGCTTGGCTGATCAGGTCCTCCATGCACCTATACCGTACGTAGGATATATACATACACCGGTGACCAGTGATGTGCTGTACAGGCCACACGGGACTTCCTCCTCGATCTATATCTCTGGCGAGGATCGAGAGAGGGAAGGGAAGCAATAGTGCTCGTCACATAGTTTTCTTCTTAATTTCTTCCACATTTCGATCGGCTTCGATTGTATTCAGCCTTATGGCAAGGGACGTATATGTATACCCGATATACTTGTGGTTGGATTGTGGTGTCTGGATCCATTGTAAGATCATGAAAATTGTATCTGGAACTTTAGCAAGCTTCCTGCCTCTGTTTGAGCCATATTTCCCATCAATGGTGCAGTAGTAATGTTGCGTGTCGTTCTTTTGTTTGGGAGCTCTGGTAGAAGACGGATGGTGATTGCAATGGCCTATGGAAACCAGTGGCAATGGGAATTTATGGTAGCTTGTGGTCGTCCGAGGGGCGCTTACCAACGTACGTGATCTCAGTTAGCCTTGAAGTGTTCATCTAAAGTCGGGTTACCCATCAGCCGATCATGATCCTCTTTGCTTCACCTCATTCCTATGCGACGCCTCTCCCTCGCTTTGAGGAGTATTTGGTAAAGTTGCAAGTGTAAACAAGACGGCCAAACTCAAGCCGCTCGCCTTGCTTCATTAGATGACTTTTTAAGCCGAAGGCCTTCACGATCTCTGAAGTCGAGCTCTATCTCGTTTACTGTTGTGCAAAATTGTGCTGTGGTCTTTGTGTTCCTTCTATCCTCCTCTTTCTTCATAGGGAGATGGAGTCGTTGTTGGAAATATGACATAAAAGGCAATCATAGAGATGATGTTATTTGTATGTATCCATGATTTATAATAATGTGTCTTGAATAATGTCTTTGTAATGATTAGCAAGTGTGTGACTTGTTTGTAAAACTTGTTACTTGTATGGTTATTCTAAATATGTTCCTAGTCGGAGTTCATGTGAGGACACACTTAAATATAAACTAGTACATGTATTGGTTGATGACTATGGTTCACGAGTTATTGACATAGAGATGTCAAACTAATAATGTGGTTTTATGTTATTAACATATGGTTGAGCTGGCCCACCTTGAGACAATGCAACAACGTTCTTAGTTCTCTCTACATAATATTTGTGCTTTGTTCTTAGAGCCGAGACTGTCACATGTACCAATATGTGAACCGACCTACTTTGGAACTATCAAACGCTATACCGTGACAGGGTGACTATAAAGATAGTTTCCGGGTTTGTCATTAAGCATGTTGTGAGGCATGGTCGCTCAAGATGGAATTTGTCCCTCTCTATTTTAGAGAGAGATATTTCTCTAGGCCCCTCAAGTGATCATATCCAAAAAAATGCATGGACGTGGTAGATAACATTAAATGTTAACCTAATGAGGGATTCTGAATCACAAGATCGTAAAAGAGTGGCCAACTAGGAGCTTGACTAAATATCGCGAGGAAAAAGGAATGATATGTACTAAACATTTTGACGGTTCATCCGATGCGATCTTATGTGCGTTTGGGAGTTGGCATGTTTGACTAGAAGCCACTACCAACTATTGACGGAGTAGGTATATTCGTATCATGTCTAAACGTATGTGAACATGGTCACACACTTAAGGCCGTGGAAACGTAATTTGGAATGGTTCTGAATTAGGCTGGAAGGGGATCTAAGAGTGGGTTGTATTATGGCAGCCCACCGCGGGGAGGTCTGTATAAGGAGAGGAGGCTGGGTGAATTAGGGCCCCTATTTCCCTCGTGGACCTAGCAGTCTGGCGTGCAGTGCCTCCAAGCCACACGTGTGGATACCGATAGAGGTGTGCTACATCCGGAGCACTTGGATGGACCATCGAGAGGACGTGTTCGTGTTCATGAGAGTGACTGGATGAGAAAGGATTGTACTTGTACGTCTACCCTGCCCGACTCTCTTCACCGACTTCGAGACGTTACAACGTGTATAATGGTAATCACGTGATCTATAACTGCAGCATTTTCTCGATAGAAAATTTTGATTTATACTAGCGCAGCCTACCCATTTTCCTACCGCCCCATTATCTCCCCTTTCTTTTTTCTCTTTTATTCGTTTGTATTTTTTACTCCTATTAGATGAATGAAATAATTACCGTTGTTGTTTTAAGTCAAAAAAATCAGATATGTTATATATTTATCGGGCTAACTCTTGTATCTAATCAGAATCATAGTTTTAAAACCTGGACTAGACTAGTGGTCTGACAGAATAAACAGTTATAAGGGTTTCATCTAGTTTTTCAAAGATGCATTGTTCTTATAGTAGGAACAACAGAAAAATGTAGAAATGGTTTGTAAACTATGGATAGGCAAGGCAAACTAAAGCCCACCATGAGCAACATTTGAAATTTTATTAATGCATTGCATATAATGTGTAGTCATTTGATCTAAAGTCAAATGTTGAAAAACGGGATTAAATATTTTTTATTTCTGTTGCCGATAAGCCGACGATCCAAAAAAGAGAACAGTGGGAAACAAACCAATAACTTCACTATTCGCTTACTGATGCGGTTTTCAAATTTATTGTTTTTAAAAAGGGAGTACCCACGTTAGGCTACCAGCGGTCACTGTACACTACCTAGAAATAAAATTAGTGCACTATACACTAAAACATGTGTAAGTACATATGTGTACATATAAATATAAACGTGGAAAATGGCTAAGACATTTTATATTGTGAAACAAATAGAGTAGTAGGTAATCAAACCGAATACTCCGGTATAAAATACATTTTATTTTATCTTGTTTTTTACCTAAATTTATTAGTATTCTCTTATTTACAACAATTCTCGACTTAGGCAATTAGGCTGGTAGAATTTATTTATCTCCTATGTATATACTCCCTGTGTTCTAAATTAAATGATTTACATTTGTATAAAGTTGATGTTTCATAATAGTTTGACATGGATTCACAGCAAAACAGGCCACTGGTCCCGGGCCGGGAGGGCTTTTTGTCCCGGTCACGCGCCCGGTACAGCGTGTTCGGGACAAATAGCCTCCCCTATTTGTCCCGGGCACGCCACGGCCCGGAACCAATAGGGGGGTCACGTGGCCAAACCAGACAACCTCTGGCTGCCAATCATTTGTCCCGGTTCGTATTACGAACCGGGACAGTATATATGTTTTTTTGTTTCTTTTATTTTGTTTCCTGTTTTCTATTTTTTTCTGTTTTCTATTTATATTACTGATTCTTTTGTGTTTGTGTTTTTTCATTTATGTTTCATTTCAAACAAGATCGAGTTGCGTATTATACGTTACTATGTAATATATATCATGAATACACGATTTTTTCCTCGGGATATAGTCATGAATACTACTAGTACACGAGTTCTCCCAAACAAATATTTACAACCGGAAGATCATGTCTAAATATTTACAAACCGAGTTCATTACATGACAGAGAAGCATTAGACCCTATTTTTTCCTCGGGATGGTCTTTTTTGGCGACCGGATTATACTACATTCTACGCCTGGCTTTATGACATAGTCAAGCAGAAAGCCCGCAATTTCCTCCGCAATTGGTAGTAGGCGGTCTTTTGCATCAAGCCTGTTCCGGATCGTCTCAAACTAAAAAGGAGAGATCAACACCAATATATCAACCATTATGAAAATAATTCAATTTGAAAAGTGAACAAGTTTGAATAAATTGTTAACGTACCCTATTCCAGTTTGCACCCTCATTGAAGTGAATTCGGATGAACTCGCAGACATAGAATCCACACAAATTGGTGCCTTGTTGCTGCTTCGCGCACTTTATGATAGAATAAGATAAGAAATCAATAAAAAATAATCAAAAATATTGAAAAAATGGTATTGTGAGACTGAAATTAAGAATATGCATACGTGGAACCTAGCTAGTACGTCTTACCTCTCGCCATTTAAAAGTGAGGTTCTTAGCTATACCGACTTCCTTGTGGAAACCGGTGAACTTGTCCCAAACCCTGAAGTTTACGGTATGGAAAATTAGTAAAGAAGTTAACTAATTACTATATATTATTAGAAAAGACGAGGTCGATTGTGATAATGAACGAAATTACCTCTGGAGCATCTGTTTCGTGTCGTCGAACTTTTCTTCAGGTTTCGATAATGGGTCCAAGACATCAACGATTGCCTTTTCAACATCAATCTCAAATAATACCCAGTGAAATCTGCCATATGTTTATATTTGTTAATAACTAAATCATCAATTACATATACTTAATTAACATCGAGTATGTATAAGAAAGTAAACAACTCACTCGAAGTTGAACAGGAAAATTATGGTGCTTTTGTAATGTTGCGTCATCAAATAAGTAAGCAAAAGCTCCTCCGTTTGATCTGGGTAATGTAACAAATCATGATGATGAACTCGATTAGGGTCAATGAATCCAATCTTTTGATTGAGTCCCAGCTTTCGAGATTGTATAATTTTCAGCCTACATAATAGAGTACAAAAGTAATATAGTGATAGGGATAATTACAAGCAATGAAAAATAAGTTGAGATAGAGAATTACTGACATATATACATAATTTAATTACTTACATGCAAAAGGCACTGATGATAGATTTGTCGAGCGCGTCAAAATTGAATAACTGTCATAATTCGCAATACTCAATTTGAATTTCATCATCACCTGGGCCAAAAAAATCCGGTGCAATTTTCCCATAGAGCCAGTCTCCTTCTTGACTTTTCGTAGTACGCATGTACCATGCATTTAGTTGGTGCAACCTAGCTGGTAGAGTGAGCACCATTGCAGGGTCGACAAGATCTTCTCCTCTCACATATGTCCGCACCACCTCATGTATGGTGACACTCTCGCCAGATTGCAATGCCTTAAGCTCTGCCAGAGTTATACCCATATCTCTAGCTTTCTGCGAAAGTACATCATCGACCGGGTTCCGGTTGTAAGGCGCCAATATGAGTGGAGGGGCCGATTGTCCCGCCTGCATTCCGAGCTGTGGAACATCTCTCTTCTGGGTGGCAGCAGATTTTTGTTCTTCCCGCACTCTCCTAGATGTACGCACCAGAACGCGTGTGTAGTCATCGTCCATATTTAGTTCATATTGCGACGGATGCGTAAGAAATTCTATGGCCCACCGTATCGCATCCGAAGAATAAACCGGAACAGGCAAAGGCATCTTTTTTGCCTTCTTTCTCTGGGAAGCCTGGATCTCCTCGACCCATGTATCAACATCTTCGCGAGAGTTCACAAAGCGAGACTTCCCCGTTTCGCTTTTTCTGAGTACTAGTCGACGCAGCGGTGCACTTCCGCTTCTTTTGCGGAGGCGATGGAGTCCGTTGACGCGGCGGAGTATGCTCACGCGACGGCGGAGATGGACTAGCGCCTTGGTTGTCGTTGTGGGGGGTGTCTGGACTAGCGCATTGGTTGTCGTTGTTGTAGTTATGTGGACTGGCATGTGGACTGGGAGGGCGATTTTGCTGCATGTGTGGGAACACGATGTATTCTTTTTTCCATAAGCAGGTACTCTTGAGGGAAAATCTCAACTCAACCTCATCTTCACCAGTAGGGAAGTCCAGCTTAATTCCCTCATATGTCTTGATAACCTCATCAACCCCGACAACAGCATAGCCATCTGGAATAGGGCGACAATGATAAGTTCCATTTGGTCTAGGCGGTAGGGCAAAGCCGTGCGCCACCTTCACGGTTATGTTCAAGCATGGCACATGTAGGTCGCAAAGTTCCCGCTGCACGATATTATCCACGGGGTGACGAGGACCCGGCATATCATTGTGGCGATCGAGCTCCGTCGAAGCCACGCTGCTTCTCCGCATTGATTTTGGATCAGGAGAAGGATCTTCGGGCGTCTCAGATTCGCAGGGCATCCGTCGAGTCTGCGCTGCCTTCAGCTCTGCTATCTCCTTCTCATGCTGTAGTAATTTATTTTCCATCCACTGGGCCCGGTCGGCAATCTCTTTCTTCTTTCTCGATCGGCTTCTGTAAGTGCCAACATCTTTGGGAAACCCAATTATCCACGGTACGGAGCCGACGGTTCCTCGTGTTCGTCCACTGTGTTCAGGATTCCCAAGGGCTCGCGATAGCTCGTCCTTCTCTCTGTTAGGGTGGAACCTGCCTTCTGTGACCTCCTTCCATACCTCTCTAAGAGCTTTAATAGGGTCAGCTCCGTGCTCCGTGGTAAACAGACAGTCACCTGTTTCAGGGTCTAACTTTCCACCATGCCCATAGAACCAAGCCTTAAGCCGGTCTGGCCAGCCAAATGTCTCGATGTCTATACCTTTAGCCAAAAACTCATCCTCCATTTTCGTCCACTTAGGCATGGCCGTCAGGTAGCCACCTGACCCCATGTTATGGTGATATATCCTTTTCTCTGAATTTTTCTTATTTCTCGCTGAGATTTTCTTAGCGGCTTCCGATTGCTTGTACGCCTTAAATTCGGGCCACTCATCTTTTATCTTTTCATAGACTCCGACAAATTCTGGAGTCTTACCTTCAGTTATGAACCTGTTTAGCCTTTTCTTCCAGCTGCGGAACAATTCACCCATCTCAATATAAGTCCAGGCCTTGCATCGATTCTCTATAACCGGCTTCTCTCCATCCTCCTCTTCCGGTAAAGTGAAATTCTGCATGAGCTCGTCCCAAAGGAGTTGTTTGTCTTCATCCCTTACATAAATAACCCCCTCTTTTGGCACCTTTGGCTTATACCATTCTTGAGCCCTGATGGAGAGTCTGTCCCGAACGATGACTCCGCACTGAGCTACAAATTTCCTTGCGTGGTTAGCGGGAGCAATCGGTTTGCCTTTTTCATTGATCTCCTCGATGTGGTACTTCTGTTTCCCTTGGAGCTTTTTGGTCCCGGTTCGTGGCCCGCCTCGTTTCACGGATGCTTTTTTGCTTGGTCCCGGTTCATGGCCCGCCGACGGCTAAACACAAAAAAAAGTGATAGTTAATATATGTATACACACAAATCTATTCAACGGAGACAAAAACCTGAGGGCATATATCTATCTCGGCGGCCGACTTTCCAACAGTAGAGTCGGTGAACTGTCGGTGAGCTGAACTGTCGGTGACGTCTATTCCGTCTGAATGCCCCTCCAGTCCATCACCGGACTCGTTCAGAAATTGCCCGGTGAAATCGTCTAAGTGTTCCTCTTCTTGTTGGTCCAATCCATCACTTTTGCGGATGATGCCGAACATGTCCTCTTCTTGTTCAAGGTTTCTACCGGTGTCCATAGTTTCTGCAAGGGATTTCAATCCATTTACATTTGCAATAGTAATGTGTTAATAATGTAGTCAAACAATATATAATATGTTAATGTATAATTCAATCATCCATTTATATTTAGCCAAATGTATCGAGTATCTCAATTTCTATTTATATTTCTCTTTTGAAGTCTCTCGAACTTTACTAGGGCTCCGAGAGGGCGGCGGCTATGACGCGGTGACAAATCCGAGTACCTGCACGCAAAATCCAAGAAAAAAAATAGAGACTTAACCTTCTAACACTTAACCAAAATTGGGAAATTCTAACACTTAACAAACATTGAGGATTTCTAACACTTGACACTTAACAAATTAACGAACTACACAACTGAACTAACTAAACAATTGATATGAACTAATATGAACATTTTTATGATACAACATTATAGATTATATTTTTCTGAACATTTTGATATAAAGTTTGCATTTGTCTGATTTAATATCAATTAGTTATGAATTATCAAATTTTCAATGACGTCAGCATGACGTAAGCATGACATCACGGATGCAATTCCTCTCCCGTGCGAGATCAATCCTTTGATTCACTGCGTATTTAGATAAATTGCGAGTGTACGACGTCAATTAGCGCGGGGACAAACCTACTGCTACTAGCGCCGCCAAGAAAAGGTCATCGGAAGCTCACCGGCGATGAACTCCGGCGGAAACCCTAACAATGGCGGAAACCCTAACCCTAACCGAACTCCGCCGGAAACCCTAACCTAATAGAGGGTACACGGAGGTTGGAATGCTCACCACGAGCCCTCCTAACTGCTCGGAGAAGCGAGCACGGCCGGAGGAGAGCCTGACGCGGCCGGAGGCGAAGAAGAAGACGCGCGGGCAACGACGTCGGGCGCGAAGACGACGGACGACCTCGGCGGGGAGCTCTCCGGTGACGGGGACGGAGTAGAGGACCGCGGTGATCTCCGGCGACGGGGATGGAGTAGAGGACCGGGGCGGCGGCGGCTCTCCGGCGACGGAAAAATCGGGCAGCGTAACAGTAGGAAGGGGAAATTGCTCCGGGTTGAGCCACCACCCGTGGCTAAGTGTTGTATATATAGCCCCCACCTATTTGTCTCGGGTGGTGGCTCAGCCCGGGACAAATAGGGGTCATCTATCCCGGGCCGTGGCTGCACCCGGGACAGATAGCACCCCATCTGTCCCGGGCTGAGCCACCACCCGGGATAGATGGGGTTTTTTCTATTTCTTTTCTTTTTCTTTTTATGTTTTCTGTTTTCTGTTTTCTGTTTTAAATATCTTTGGAATTTGAAAAAACTTTCAATATGAGAAGTGTTTGAATTTGACTAACTAATACAAAAACATTTTCTCTTTTCTATAACAATTATTTTAATTAGTTTAAAACTATTTTGAATGTGAATTTGTATAACTTTTGCAAACTTTGGAATTTGAAAAAACTTTCAATATGAAAAGTGTTTGAATTTGACTAACTAATACAAAAACATTTTCTCTTTTCTATAACCATTATTTTAATTAGTTTAAAACTATTTTGAATGTGAATTTGTATAACTTATGCAAACTTTGGAATTCTGAGTTGTTCGATCAACACTTTAACTTCCAAACCGGGACTAAAGAAGCACACGGATCGTGTGTTTCTTTCAAGCACTTGTAAGCCGTTTGATCAGGTGTGTGTTTCTTTTGATTGCTTCTGAGCTGTTCGTTTAACGCTTTCAGTTTCAAACCGGGACTAAAGAAGCACACGGATCGTGTGTTTCTTTGAAACACTTGTTAGCCGTTGGATCAGGGGTGTGCTTCTTTTGAGCACTTGAGAGTTGTTGGATCAACACTATCAGTACCACTGGTTGAGCCCGTGACCCTATATATAGCCCCCTCTCGGACGAGGCGAGCACTCAGTGTTTCCTCCTTCTTGTGCCTAGCCGGGTGGTGTGTGGTATACAAATCACTCGGATTCCCTACATACGCCCCACGGTGCATTTGATATGCAGGCACTCAGGAGCCACCGTGGGCTGTATGCAGGTGAAATCGTGTGTTTTGTTCTATCAAAAGAATAGTTCAATTCATCTACTGAGGAATATACACAAATTACTCGGATTCCCTGCATACGCCCCACGGTGCATTTGATATGCAGGCACTCAGGAGCCACCATGGGGCTGTATGCAGGTGAAATCGTGTGTTTTGTTCTATCAAAAGAATAGTTCAATTCATCTACTGAGGAATATATACAAATTACTCGGATTCCCTGCATACGCCCCACGGTGCATTTGATATGCATGCACTCATCAAGAGCCACCGTGGGGCTGTATGCAGGTGAAATCGTGTGTTTTGTTCTATCAACGCCGACGGATCCATTTGATATGCAGGTAAAAATGGAGGATCTTCTTCATATAAATAGTTTAATATATTAATTATTACATATCGCACCAACATCTCCATCACACAACACCGCCAGTTCTTCTGCGTCGGAACCATGGAGCATCTTCTTCAATCAACTTGATGATTGGGTCAATGTTCACTACGAAAGGCGGAATTTCATCAAAAAAATTATAATCATCTGACATGTCTGTCTTGTTCTCCACTCCCACGATGTTTCTTTTTCCTGAAAGAACTATGTGACGCCTCGGCTCCTCCACTCCCAGGATGTTTCTTTTTTTGGGTCTGCTAGAAATGTCTTTCACATAGAAAACCTGAGCCACATCATTGGCTAGCACGAATGGTTCGTCTCTGTACGCAAGATTGTTTAGATCCGCTGTTGTCATTCCGTACATCTTGTCTACCTCAACCCCGCCTTTCAGATTGGCCCATTTACACCGAAACAAAGGGATCTTAAAAGAAGGTCCATAGTCAAGTTCCCATATCTCCTCTATGCAACCATAATATGTGTTCTTCTGCCCATTGTTGTTTGTTGCATCAATGCGAACACCACTGTTTTGGTTCGTGCTCTTTTTATCTTGGACACTCGTGTAAAATGTATTTCCATTTATCTCGTACCCTTGGAAAGTACATATAGTTGTAGATGGTGCCCTGTCCAACAAGTGTAACTGTTCATCAACCTTGTTTTTATTTTCAAGATGTGCTCGCAACCAACCGCCGAATGTGGCCATGTGTGTACGTACAATCCAGTTGTCAGACTTCCCCGCGTGTAGAGAGCGTACAAAATTCTTGTGTTCATCGATATACGGGGCCACCAAGGTAGAACTTTGTAGAACTGTATAGTGTGCTTCGGTGAAAGAATGTCCATCCATACAAATTTTTGTTTTCTTTCCTAGTGTGCCTTTTCCACTAAGTCTACCCTCATGTCGTGATTGTGGAACACCTATCGGCTTAAGGTCATGAATAAAGTCAACACAGAACTCAATGACCTCCTCGTTACCGTAGCCGTTGGAGATGCTTCCTTCTGGCCTAGCACGGTTATGCACATATTTCTTTAAGACTGCCATGAACCTCTCAAATGGGAACATATTGTGCCGAAATACAGGACCGAGAACTTGAATCTCTTCGACTAGGTGAACCAGGAGATGCGTCATAACATCGAAGAAGGATGGAGGGAACACCAACTCAAAACTGACAAGACACTGGACCACATCATTTTGCAACCCTGGTAGAATCGCCGGATCGATTACCTTTTGAGATATTGCATTGAGGAATGCACAAAGCTTCACAATGGGTACTCGAAAATTTTCTGGTAGTAGCCCCCTCAGTGCAATCGGAAGCAATTGCGTCATAATCACGTGGCAATCATGAGACTTTAGGTTCTGAAATTTTTGGAGTCTCACATTTACTATCCTCTTTATATTCGACGAGAACCCAGCCGTGACCTTGATACTGCTCAGGCATTCAAAGAATATTACTTTCTCTTGTTTGGTAAGAGCGTAGCTGGCAGGACCTTCGTAGTGTTCGGGACTTAGGCCGTCTCGTTCTTTCACACGTTTCTGGTCCTCCCGTGCTTCCTTTGTATCTTTTTTCTTCCCGTACACGCCCAAGTAGCCGAGCAGGTTCACGCAAACATTCTTCGTCACGTGCATCACGTCGATAGCAGATCTAACCTCTAGGACCTTCCAATATGGTAGCTCCCAAAATATAGATTTTTTCTTCCACATGGGTGCGTTCCCGTTAGCGTCTTTCGGAACCTGTTGTCCTCCAGGACCCTTTCCAAAGATTACTTTTAGATCCTTGACCATATCAAATATTTCTTCACCAGTACGGTTGACATGCCTCCTACTGTGATCAGCCTCGCCTTTAAAATGCTTGCCTTTCTTCCTTGCGGTATGCCTGATCGGAAGAAATCGACGATGCCCCAGATACACACACTTTTTACATTTATCCAAATATAAACATTCAGTCTCACCCAAACAGTGTGTGCATGCATTGTATCCCTTGGTCGACTGCCCTGAGAGGTTAGCAAGAGCAGGCCAATCGTTAATTGTTACAAAAAGCAGAGCTCGTAGGTCAAATTCCTCATGTTTGTGCTCATCCCACACCCGTACACCTTCTTCCCGCCACAACTGTAAAAGTTCTTCAAATAATGGCCTGAGGTACACATCAAGGTCGTCGCCGGGTTGCTTCGGGCCTTGGATGAGCAATGGCATCATAATGAACTTTCGCTTCATGCACAACCAAGGAGGAAGGTTATAAATACATAGAGTCACAGGCCATGTGCTATGACTGCTGCTCTGCTCCCCAAACGGATTGAAACCGTCTGTACTTAGACCAAACCTTATGTTCCTTGCGTCATCTTCAAATTCCGGGAACTCTCTCTCAATTTTTCTCCACTGTGACCCATCAGCGGGGTGTCTACACATCGCGTCTTCCTTACGATCCTCTTTGTGCCATCGCAACAACTTGGCATGCTCTTTATTCGCGAACAGGCGTTTCAACCGTGGTATTATAGGAGCATACCACATCACCTTGGCAGGAACCCTCTTCCGGGGACACTCACCCTCAACTTCACCAGGGTCATCTCGTCTGATCTTATACCGCAATGCAGTGCATACTGGACATGCATCCAAATTCTCATACTCACCGCGGTAGAGGATGCAGTCATTAGGGCAGGCATGTATCTTATGCACGTCTAATCCTAGAGGGCACACAACCTTCTTTGCTTCGTACGTGCTGTCGGGCAACTCGTTGACCTTTGGAAGCATCTTCCTAATTATCTGCAGCAACTTTCCAAATCCCTTGTCAGTCACACCACACTCTGCCTTCCACTGCAGTAATTCCAGTGTGGTCCCCAGCTTTTTCTGACCATCTTCGCAACTTGGATACAACAATTTCTTGTGATCCTCTAACATCTGGTCGAACTTCAACCTCTCCTTTTCAGTTCCGCACTCTCTCTTTGCATCAGCAATGGCCCTACCAAGATCGTCAGTGGGCTCATCTGGTGCCTCTTCAACTTCAGCTTCCCCCGTTGCAGAATCTCCGTACTCCGGGAACATAGGATAGTTGTCATCATCTTCCTCTTCTTCATTGTCTTCCATCATAACACCTTTTTCTCCGTGCTTCGTCCAACAATTATAGCTGGGCATGAAACCATGCCGAATAAGATGACTTTGAAGGGTTCTCACGTTTGGGTGATCTGTCTTATTCTGACAGTTGACACATGGACAACACATGAAACCATTGGTACTGTGGGCCTGGGCATTCTCTAGAAATTTCCTCAAACCTGTCATGTACTCGGCAGTGCGTCGGTCACCATACATCCATTGTCGGTCCATCTGCATTATATAATGAACTACATCAATAACCATTACAGAATATCGACAAATAAACATTGAACATGCACGGTATCAATTAATTACAAATGAAATGAGAGAAAAATTAACCTTGATCGAAAAGAAGAATAAACTTCTTTAAGTGTACATCAAATCATTTCGTGAACTCTCTCGGGCATTCCATCAAACACCTTGCATGCATACAAAAAAACAGACTAGCACACACCCCCTCCTTCCATTTCAAAAAAAAATGACTCCAATAGTTTTGGGAGGGGGCTGCTGATCAGTATATATAGGCACCCCCCATTTGTCCCGGTTTCAGTCACAAACCGGGACAACAAGGAGGCCCATTTGTCCCGGTTTGTCACTGAAACCGGGACAAATGGAGGTTTTTTCATTTTTTTATTTTCTTTTTCTGTTTTCTGTTTTAAATAACTTTTGCAAACTTTGGATTTTGGAAAAACTATGAATATGAAAAATGTTTGAATTTGACTAACTACAAAACCATTTTCTGTTCTCTGTTTTAAATAACTTTTGCAAACTCTGGAATTTGAAAACACTTTTGCAAACTTTAGATATATTTCGGTCAATACAAGAGAACACGCGCACACAGAATTTTTGCGTAACGGAATACATAGATAGTCTACTCATCAACGACATTAAGATGATCATACTCCATATTATAGCCGCGTAGACTATCCCACTTCCGTGCAATCTTGAAGCCAAGGCGAGCGTCTAAAGCAGCATATACGACTTGATCGTAGCTCAATGGAACGTTGCCCCATCCGAAAATTAGGTCTTCTTCTAACGTGTCTTCATTGTCGTCGTCCGTGTTCTTCTTCTTCTTGTATTTCTTCTTCTTCTCAAGATTTGTCCCAATGACCGCATTAGAGAGAGCATATAGACTAGGAGTAAAATTTCCGGTAGGCCGTAGAATTTGATTTTCTCATCACCTAAGAAATCCACGAGGACCTGTGGCACCCGATCAGCTTTGCAAATTTGGAAGACAAGAGTCTCGGTCGCCACCGAGAGTTGAAGGACGGCGGCGCACTGCGGAGTATCCTTCCGTCGAGGGTCGGTGAACTCGCAATCGAGTCCAACGGCTTTGATCGGAGCGGCGTCGAGTAAGTAGTTCTTCACGTCGCGGATCCACTTCTCCACGCGCCATGCACGAAGGGTGACCCACACCTTGAACCGCATGCCTTCCTTCTTGTAGCAGTACAACTCGGACCGAGGTGGACGCGCAAGTGGCTCCATAGGACCGGAGAAAAGAGAGCATAGATGGTGTGTGAAGGAGCCGGAGAGATGGTGTGTGGAGGAGTCGTACTGTGCAGTGCATTTTATAGCACCGGAGAGGAAGAAGAATCGCCGGCGGAGAGCAGAGGAATTAATCGCCGGAGGGCAGAGGAATCGCCGGCGGCGCCGTATTTCCGCTCGTCTTCCGTGCGCGTCGAAAAAACGTGGCGATGGCTCGGCTTCCGTGACATTTGTCCCGGTTCGTGACTGGAACCGGGACAAATGGGTGTCGCCTGAAGCGCTTGGCGGGTGCTACCTCATTTGTCCCGGTTCGTGGCTGGAACCGGGACAAATGGGTGTCGTCTGGAGCGCTCGGCGCGTTTTATGCCCCATCTGTCCCGGTTTGCAGTACGACCGGGACAAATGGGTTTTTGGAGTTTGGTCCTTTAGCCTGTTTTCTACTAGTGATTACGCAGTATGAATTTTGAAAATGACAATAGATAAGATTGACCTCTCAGTTGGGCTCTTTGCGAGCCTTCCGTCTATATAAGAAAGATGTAATGCAACAGTAAGCAGTTGCAAATAGGCATGAATGTTCGGATGAATTAATAATAAATCTCGAAATGAAAAAATTGCCACCACTAAGTCCGGATCAGCAATTGATTTTTCTTCACAGTAAACTGAGCCCAGGAACAGGGGCAAGTACTAGGACAGCCAACCGGGGTCACACTCAATGCATGTGAACTGCAATTGGAACTACAGCATGGCAAAATCAAACGACAAACATTTTTTTTGATACAGTCGAAACAGAGGACCACTGGACCAATAGTAGCAATACCTGGGGAGTTATGAATGTTCCTACCGTTCTAACTCACCCGGCTACCGCCTGCTCATCCAAGATCGCCACGGCAGACGAAGGCGAGAGGCACGCTGCATCCGGCCGTCGGCGAGAGCCCTTCTTCTCTACAATCTGAGGTGCCCTAAACTTAAATGATCCCTTTTTCCCCGACACCCCGCGTCGCCCTCCTCTGACGACCCGGGGGGAAACCCTAGACGCCCGCGTCCGAGGGACTCCCTGACCTCCACCAGCTTCGCCGCCACCGAAGGGAGCGCCGGCAAAGCCGTGCGCGCCCCCAGGGAAGGTGGTGGCGGGGCCTAGCTATCCTTCCTCCGCTTCGCTAGGAGCTCGCGACTAGCGTGGCGGCGTGGTTGGACTGCAGGGTGCAGAGGCGGCGGTGCGGCTTGGCTGCAGGACGCGGTGGCGGCGGCGCGGCAAAGCGCGGAGGCGGCGGCACTGAGGCGCAAAGGTCTCGGGCGCAGCGGCCGCGTGGACTCCAGATGGGCCCGTTTTGGGCTCACCAGGACTTAGCACGAGGCTGGCGCTGGCGGCGGTTGTGGCGGCGGGGATTTTCTCCGTGCGCTCGGCAGCGGAGCCCTCTCGGGTGACAGCGGGGATTGGTTTTGGCGGAGGGGTGACGGCGTGGAGTCACGATGCCCCGACAAGCGCCATTCGACGACCTGGGTCGTTTGGGCCCAATCTGGGCCGCACGCGTCACAGCTCTGTGGAGGCCGTTTTCCCGCTCCGGCGGAGGCAGGCCTGGCCGCCGGCCAAAGTTATGCTACTGGTAGCCGGTGGGTGGTCCGGGTGGTGCTGAGCCTAACCTCCCGCGGCCTGCTTCCCCTGTAGTCAGTTGAGGCCGTCGCTGGCGCGACGACTGATGGTGGCGGCGGGGCGATCCCTCACATGCTTGCGTGTGTGGGTGTTCCTCCTTCCTCCCCTCGATGGACCACGGTGGCGAACTCCGGTGATGCCCCGGCTCTCCGTCTTTGACGTGTCTCCGGTGTGCTGTGCTAGCACACCGAGTTTTTTCCCGAGGTTCAGAGGTCAGTGCAGCCGTCCTTTGGTGTTCTTCTCTGCGTCCTCGTGAGGGTGGCTGACATTTGGTTCTGGGTGGGTCTCGGTGAAAACCGTGCACTGGTTTGTCCAATGCTGGCGACGACAACACCTTCGGGTGTTGTTCCCTTGTTGAAGGCATCGCCATGAAGATCTTCTCTATTACTGGATGGTCGGAAACCGTCTCGCTGTTCCGCCCCGTTTTCCTTGTGCATGTGTCTGGTGAAGGCTCTCATTGCGGTTTGTGAATCACCCTTCTTCTAGGGTTGGTGTCCCGGTGTCTTGGCGAAAGCTCTACAGGATCTCCGCCGGCATCGACGATGTCTTGGACACCGTTTTCCTTCTTGGAGGCGCTGCTGTAATGAACAGATAGACGTCGCCTAGAGGGGGGGGGGTGAATAGGCGATTTAAAACTTTTTCCAAGGAGCCGGAATATCCGGTCCAAGAATGACCCGGAAATTCCGTTATGCTTGATAAAGGCGGAATAAAACTAGAGGCTTACTTTAACAAGCATACAATCTAGATAGACTAGGTTCACCTATGTGCACCAACAACTTAATTATGCTAAGCAATACAAGTAACAAGGTGATAGCAAGATAGATGACTTCAAGCACGAAGGCTATCACAATGTAAAGTACATAAGTAAAGAGCTCGGGTATAGAAATAACCGAGGCATGCGGAGACGAGGATGTATTCCCGAGTTCCACCCAAAGGGTGTATGTCTCGTTTGGAGAGGTGTGCGCAACCACAACAGGTTATCCGTAATGCCACAAAGGCTCACCTTCTTCTCCTCATGAACTCAACCACAAAAGATTGCGAGTTCATCTTCCACTATTGATCTCCTTTGGGGCGGATATCGATTCTCGTACAACACTCTTGAGGCACACACCCACAAATTAATTGGGGACTCCCAAGCCTTGAGTCACACACCCACAACTTAATTGGGGGCTCTTAAGATGACCACAAAAGGTCTTGGCCACAAAAGGCGTCTAGTGTCCAAAGACACAAGAGTAACAAGCTCACTAGTATCACCACCACGAATCCTCGTGGAGGGCCCAAACCAATGCAAATGCAATGGCAAGAGCACATGAAGTGCTCAACTCCTTCACTCTCAAATTCCAACACAACAACAAATGTTTATGGGGGAATAAGAGAGAAAGAACAAAGGAAACCACAAAGGAGTCAAATCCTTCACTCCCAAATCCCACCAAAAGCAACTAATTCTTATGGGGGTAGAAGAGAGGAAGAACAAAAGAGTAGAACCACAAAGGAACTCCAAGATCTAGATCCACTAGGTTCCCCTCACTTAGAGGAGAGATGGATTGTAGGATTGTCGATCTAGATCTCCTCTCAACTTTCCCTAAAGAATATGCAAGAATCTATGGAGGGATTGAGAGGGAAGTGAGCTTTCCAAGGTCAACAATGGAGTAGGAGAGAGAAAGAAATGATTGGCTGGGAAGAAGAAGGGGAGGGGTATTTATACCCCTCCAGGAAATATAGCTGTTGGCTGTTTCGACACTCGGAAATTCCGGTATAAGTGAGACTCGGAAATTTCGGTCAACCGGAAATTCCGAGTCCATGAAATTTTTGAGCTAATACCTAACCTCATACAAAGATACCACACACATATATATCATGGGTTAGTTCACAAAGCTATACAAACAAGTGTTTACCATCCCAAGAGATACATGATCGCTCTTGGTACATCTTGTAGCTTTGTGTGTTGATCAACATCTTGATCAACCTTGTATCTTCCAACATCTCAACACAAATATGATGTCTTGAATCGTTCAAGACATTCTTGCAATAAGCTTCACTCAACACAAGAGCTCCACTAATCCCATGGACATGATCTATAAGGATATCTCAATCCAAACATTAGTCCATAGAGATTGTCATTTAATTACCAAAACCACACATGAGGAAAAATGCTCTTTCAATCTCCCCCATTTTGGTAATTGATGACAATCTCTTTTGAGAGGGTTAATAATATGGAATTAAACGAACAAAAGTGGTTGTACTAACATCAAATACTACACAAGTATGTGATGTTAGTCCATCCACATATATAGAGCAAACTCTCCCATAATTTATGCACGTGTGTATGAACATGAATTCATTACATATATTGTCAACCATTACCGATGGTGGAGTTTCCACTATAATGAAACCAAGCAACGAATGCAAGGGCAAGGAAGGCAAATACTTAAGAATATACCAACGTACAAAGCCAATTACATAAAACCCTCCAAAACTTCTCCCTCATTGGCAACGATTGCTGAAATGGGCGAAAAGTTTTAGAAAGGTAACATAATAAGATCTCCTCCATGATTTATGCATTTCTCATGATATGAGTGAAATCAAATGCAGTTATCCAATAACGAATAGATGGAGGAGATCAAACTATATTGAGGATCCAACAATTTAAAAGAAAGATACCAATTGAAACCCACTAGAATGATATCAATTACAAAAGAAGGATGCATTCACAAAGAAGCAAGCAATCAAGGGATCCAAAACCAATTGAGCACAATAAGATATTATGAAAAGATCAACCAAGTGTTCTAAAAATCAAGAGGGAACTCGCCAAGGTACGTGCACAATGAAGGATTTGCATTTCAATGTAGTGTGCACAACATGGAATCCTCACTCCCTCCTAGATAATTTTGAACACAAAAAGGTGCAAGATTGATTAAAGGCTTGCTCAACCGGGAAAGGATGGGTGTGACATGGAAATACAATTTAGGAGACTAAATAAGGATGATCCTAATCAACATCATAGTCTTTCAAATTATGAGGCACATAGTGCATATCATGTATTTCGTATACAAGCACGCCAAAGAGGATACATAGAATAGGATCACAAGCTTATCAAGAGGCAATGTGACCAAGAGAAAAACAAAACTTGTGCCTTTTAGAGATCACCAAAGAATCAAGAAAGTAATAAAAGGCGATCACTAAAGATTTTTAATACCAATTAAATATGTAACTACCCTCATGTGTATAAGTTTCTAAGTTGACACTAAGTCCACAAAGAAACATGCACACACAATGTAGGTACAAGGTAAAGCACATGGTATACAAGAGGAAGTCATAAATACACCGATAAGATTTTTGCTTAAAAGCAAAGCACATAGCTCAAATTATTCTTAGAGGGTATAGATGAACTTCCAACACCAAGTTCTCAAAGCATCACAAATACCCACATAGGTTAAGTGATAGTTGGGATACTTCGAGACACAAAACAAATATCACATAAGGCAAATGATTTATGAGAATTCATCAATATTGCACATGAGAGAATTTGAAATGAATTTGCTAGATTAACATATTGGGGATCGGTGAATCATGAAGATGATTATATAAATCCCCTTGATGTGTAATCATCCCGGCTTACTCACATTAGCAATGAAGATATTTTGAAAGAAACTTTGCAAAAACCATTTCAAATGCAACATAGAAAAACTCATGCCAAAGAACAACCTACACAAGGTTTAGAGCTAGAAGTATATGCATGAGTTATATACTTGTTACCGAGATAGCATTGACGGTGTAGAAGATGAGAGTTCACAATCATCCAAGCTTGACTTCCAAGAAGCACATGGTGAAGACATCTTCTTTAAAAAGAGGCAAGCTTCTAATGCATCTCTCATGTACCTAAAACAAATCAAGTACACTATGGTACCCAAACTAATTGGGTCCAAAGTAGTTAGACCAACTACAATACATAGGACAAACTCCACATGAATATGTGCATATTGATATGACATTGAATTTCATGCACATCTTAGCGATGTAGGATTTGATGGAGTTTATCCTATATATTGGATCAACGAAAGTAAGCATGCCATAAGGTATACATATATTAAATATGCATGCACAAAACTTTCAAGAACCAAATGAGATACAATTTGGAAAAAACACCAATTAAATCAAGAAGCTACACAAAAGTGTGGCAAGTGAAAGATTTGTCCTCATTGTATCAAAGACTCAAACCAACACATGATTGGAGAAACCAATTTGAAAATATATCAAATGAAAACAAGGTCAAGGCTAAACCAATGATCATAAGAAATAAATCAAGCAGACATGCTCGAAGGTTTATCTCATTCACGAAGGTATACTAAGAACCATGGGATGAGATAGACAACTCCACAAAGAAGAGTATGGTTCCAACAAATAAACCAAGCCCTCTACACTTTTCATGATGGCATAAAGTACCAAGATGGAAAATGTTTGTCTTTCAAAGAGACATGTCATCGGGATCAAATACCAATTGAATATAACTAATGTTCAATAACGTATAGGATTGCTCCCCAAGATTTGTGCATTATTTATGATCTTGTATATGAATACAAAATGCACACAAATGAGATCATTACTCTCCATATACATTGTTAAAACATTAGTCATGTTCAAGAAGAGCAATAAGATACCAAGCCAATTTAAAGAATAGTGTTCTAAAGAGTATAGAGTAGCTTCCCCATGATTATTGCGTTATATGAGATCTTGTATGTAAATACAAAATGCACATAAGTGGGATCATTACCCTCCATATATCCTTTTGAGCACAAAGTTCAAGAAAAGCAATAAGACCCGATAACAATTAAAAGGATTATGTTATACTCAATGTAGGATAGCTCCCCCAAGGATGGTGCATTACTTATAAATAAGTCTTCGAATGTAAATTGCACAACAATGGGATTCTTGCTTTTCCTAACTCAGGAAAGCACAACACAAATTATGAGTAGAGTAACAAAAAGATCCAAATGAAGCAAGGATTACAAAAGGGTGGTTAGACCAAAACAAACTTGGCGAAAGAATAATACAATTTAAGAACAATAGCCAATGTAAATATGATCAATAATTTACCACCAATATAATTATCATTTCTCAAAGACAATGAATGTATTGAGATATTTCTCGGTGGTATAATGCAAATATTTTAAAAATCATATTTACAAAACATAAGCATGTGACAAAAGATAAGAATTGAAAAACATGCTTATATAAGGATTCTTGATGACTTCACGTATTCAATGATCATACTAATCATCAAGAAACTCTCTCACAAATAAGATACTAAAAGATGGGTGAACAAAATGCATTTAAGAAAATATGGAACTTGTTTGAGTACCATGCCACCTAGGAACAAGATAATCATAAATATCAACTCTAGGTGACACAACCTCACATGTTCACATTTGCAAGGCTTGTAATATGCACATAGCTTATTACTCCCCCATAATGTGATAATCCATTCTTTTTAACAAGAGGCAAAAGAAATCCAACAACAGATATTAATGGACATTGGAATTTGAATTTCTCATGGGTAAGACATACCACAAAGAGAGTACATAATATTGAAATATCACCACTAAGTGGTATTCCTCATGAATACACATTTTAGGGTGGTGAGTTACCAAAAAACACATCACTCCCTCAAAATGGGATAGTCCATTAATATCCCTATAAGAGCCAATTAAGATGAAAGCAAATAGATAAGAGGCTCAAAACATAGATGGTGCGCAAACAAACATACATAAGCTTGATTACTCAATATAAGGTAAGAAGAGTGCACAACACATATAAAATACTAGCAGGGTACAAAACCAAACACATGCAAGGGTGCAAGTAACTTTCAATGTATACAAATGAATTAAATACAAGTTACCGCAAGTAGGAGCATTGGATATATGCTAAGATAATATAATCCAATTGACTTGACTTGACAAAATATGAATGATGAAGATCTCTTAATTCTTCATGATGTAGTCAAGTCTCCAATGTCCTCTGCTTACACCCATTGATCAAGTTTTAGCTTGTTGGTCCCCAACAAAGTTGGGTCCTAAGAGGTTAGTCACAATAGACTTGGCAACCCAAATGGTTCTTTTCTTGACACCACTTTGAGTACCAATAAGTTTGGCAAACACATTGCCAACCTTATCCTTCCGAAGAGAATGAACATTATCAATAGTAGTGGGGTTGGATAAGGTACCGTGAGTGCATGAAGAAGCAAAGTGATCCTTCCCACGACATTTGTAGCAAAGTCAACTTTTATCTTTCTTCTTGGGAAGGGGAAGTTTTGCTTCCCTTGTTGCTTCTCACTAAGAGGCTTCTTCTTCAAAGGGCATGATTTAACATGGTGCCCTTTAACCTTGCACTTGAAGCACACAATCTTGGCCGAATCAATAACTTGTTCTTGGCCCTTCTTCTTGATGAACTTGTGCTTATTCTTGACATTGGACTTGTTCTTGTTATTGGAGTTGAATCCAAGTCCACTCTTGTCATGAGGAAGTTGTTGCACTCTCAACATGTTGTCGAGGGTGGACTTCCCTTCATGACACTTTTTTTCAAGTCTTTCTTCAAAGAAGTGACTTGTGAAGGGGTTACGGTGCAGAAAACAATAATTTTTCTAGCGAACGAAACCCTAACTAGCCAGGTTCTATCTAGTACATGCGATAACGGTGGCGGAACGGGTTACATTACCTCCATGTAGACCGATAGCGGGGATTACGCTCCCGCACAAGCGTTGACGATGAAGTCGTACGTAGCCGACCTCGAGGTCGCGAAGAACTTGCCGCGATGTCGAAGTCGATGACGCCAGGGTGTTGACGATGATCTGCGTCGACGGGCGTCGGGCGGAAGAAGGCAGAGCGCCAACACCGGGGCTGGTGCGCCGGCAGCTGAGGGGAGGGAGGCGCGGCGGCTGCAGTCGTCGCCCAGGCTACTCAAAAGGAGTTACCTCCGAGCACTCACAAACATACGGAGCTTAGCGACAACCCCCGGTCATTCAGATCCAGCTGAAATCGCAAGGGTAGATCTTATCAGGAATTCCGCAGAGCAACGGTGCTCTGCGGTATAGCTTAGGTGGAGAGAGGGGGCAAACGGGCGGAGAAACAGCTCGGCCGGCCTGCATACAATTAATTGTATTTTCCAATGAATTAAATCAATTAATATGCCTTGCTATATAAAGGGGGAAGGGGGTGTGCAAACCCCTTGGCTCCCCCATGTGGGACTAAAGGAGGATAGGGGAGGGGGGGTTCGGCCGAACCCCCCTTGGGCTTGCCTACTCCTAGTCCAACTCGGACTAGGAGGCCCAAGCCTCCCTTCCTTGTGGGATGCGGCTCCCCCCTCTTGGGCCCTCTTAGGGCCCATGTAGGTGGGAGCCCCCTTTTTCCTTTATTTAATTAATATTAAATTAATATAAAATTCCCATTAATTCATAATTAATATATTTATATATAATTCAATATCCCATGACTCCGAAACTATTTCGGAACCACCCGAACAACTTTCGGACATTCCCGGAACCATTCCATACCTTCCCGGAACTCCTTCCGGACCACCGGAACTCTTTCTGGATCATTTCTCTCTCTCCAACAAAATCCTATAATATTCCATAATCTATCTCCTAGCGTCGCTAAGACCTTAAGTTTGTTACGCTACGGTTCGAGAACACTCCAGACATGGTTGAGACACTCCGCTCACCAATGACCGTCAGGGATACCTGGAAGTATATGACGACCCCTGTGCATTCCACGAATATCGTCGTTGAACCATGAATATGACATTCATTCCCTTTGTCTCTGCGATACTACCTTGTCCGAGATATGATCGTAGACACACCGATGTCTTTGTTGTATCTCGTTACCGACGAAGGTTATTAACTCGTCTGCGATATTACATCTCCATGACCTAGTCATAAGCTGCGCAGCTATACAGATGCAATATCACCGAGTGGGCCCAGAGTATCTTTCCATTACAAGAATGAACAAATCCCGCTCTTGATCCTTACGTCTTGATGCTCTTTCGGAATACCCAAGATGGACACCGTTATTGTCATGCTATATAAGACACAACGTTTGATGCTCTCAAAGCATCCCTATGATGCATTAATAAGTACTGTCTCACGGTTTAAGGAATAAGCTATCATATTCTTATCTATTGCAAATGACAAACATCGTAATACGATCTTATTGCAATACTTTGCGTATGTCCATCACCTTATTCAACTAACAAGATGACCCCATTGTCAACCGACGTCATTGTCCTTGATCGGGAATCTCGATCAACTGTTGCCCAATGGACTAGCTCATATAGAGGCTTGCTAGGGACCTGGTTGTCTATGTATCACACGTGTATTAACAATTCCGATTAATACAGTTATAGCATAATACACAAACCTATTATAAACTTATGAGATAATGCAATAAATACTACTTATTTATTTGCCTCTAGGGCATATCTCCTTCAGTCTCCCACTTGCACTTGAGTACAAATAAACTAGCTGCATTTTACTTTATCAGAATCCCTTATCAAATAAGAATCATTTGATAATGCTTGCCCGTGGAAAAGTGTTACTGCACAATCCATGATTGTGCATGCTTTTGCGATTCACTGACATCAACTTGCTTGATATCATCATGTTGTCTAACAACATATATGAAAATACCGTAACTAAGTGAGACTTCTGTTTCCCAGCGCTTACTCTGATTATACTAACCAGATAACTGCCCTGAAAAACACAATCAGCCATACAGAGCCCCTTGTAACAATTACAAACTCGCGATATCTACAAACTTTCACACCAATGTAGAAAACTTGACATTCAAATGTCAATCCCTTAACTAACGCACTTCTACTTCCAGTAAATTCCAAATTTACTTTCATAACTGCTCTTATTCCAAGAACATCGGTTATATTTCATCGAGCAGATAATATGGTTTCTGTATGATGTCTAATATTACATAATAGACCCACATGTCATACAACCATTACTTTCATGCATCATTACTCTTAATGATCAATTGGATTTCAAAGGACCATCCTATTGATTCTAATCTGACTCCTCAGATATAATCCAAAACAACTCGACCAACTATTTAAAATTCCCATTCTATTTCAAAATAGACACTAACTTTCAAATAGTTTCACAACTTCATCCTATTCTATTGGTACAGTTTCACAATGTGTTAACTACACAGGATGAATTCGACTCCCACTCAAATTATGTCTCCACATATTTGACAACACGAGCTCCCACTCAAAACGCGTCATCCACATATTTGAGTTCCTGAGCTCCCACTCAAAAATATGTTCTTTACATATTCCACCTGAGTAAACTAACTATGACTCCCACTTAAATCGACATTTTGGCCAAACCAAAATCATTGATCTATTATCAATTCGAATTCAATACAAACTCCAGTATTACATTAATACAAATCCCTCAGACTTCAAGCATGTCTACATAAATGCAGTCAACAAATTTGATCTTGTGCAAGACACATTTCTTGACAAGACATGCTCCCGCGTCTTTCTTATAGTCACATTTTCATATAACACTTTATATGACGATTAAACAATCTTATTCCTCTAATAAGAATTGCAGCAACAATTACTCTCTTAATCCTTTTAAATGTAACTCGGATTTCCAGACTCAAAAAGCCTTTGTTCGTATTCCGATATTTTCTCAACTTTCTTTGTATTCGTATAGTGCACCTTGATCTGTCAGCAAGATCCGAAACACTTAATACAGTGTTGTGACCTGACAGCAATATTAAACATAACAGCACTTTATTTAGAAGTTTCTTTCATGAAAATATTATGATCTTTATGAAGAGGATTGCAAGCAGAAAACAATTTTCTAGTCTCCCTCACTCTTAATCACTAAACTTTCATTAGCAGACATATACTTTGGAACACCTTCCAACATAGGTCTGACACTTTATTCCAAACTTCCAATTCCAATCCATAAACCATAATTCGAAAATTGACATTCTCCTCGGAATTACATAGACAACAAACTGAGTTTTGTTTCTATTTGGTTTGGGAACAGACTCTCATCCAATGTGAGTAATCTACAAAGAACCATTCATGTATACTCCGAATTATCGCATAATCATATACACGTCGACACTACTGTCGATCCTACGAATTCTCGTTGAGAAAAATATCTATTTTCTAAAGTGGACATCGACTATAATGTTTCGAACATATTAGGAGTTTCTAAGACCGATTCTGACAGACCACACATTATTAACAATAGAGTATGATTATAATTCCCCATATATCACTATATATGACATTATAATTTTGTGAAACGAATTTCCACAAGTCTTTTGTGTTGAAACCATAATTCAAAAATATTGTCCTTTGATCGAATCTTGTGAATACAACGTTCACTTAATCTTTATTCTGAAAAACCCCATTTGATCTATTATCAAATTAATTTCAGACTCCATAATTTATCGGGCAAATACTCCTATTTACCAAAATCATGGAAGGATTCGGATCAAGTAGCAAACACCATTAATTAATCATTAAAAATGACACTCAATTAATTTCCGCTAGTATTGCAACTTCAATACTTGATTTCAAGCTTAATCAACTCAGCACTCGAAATACTTAAACGGACCAAAACATCCATTACTTCTTTCATTGCTTTTATGACTAAACTCGACGGTGTTTGTTCTAGTAATAGAACTCTTATTCATGGGACATGCTATTTTATCATTTCTACAATTATGAATACTTATCATATAATCAATGTAACTGAGATGTGGAATCTTTATTCATAAGATAAAACAACTGACTTGTTCCATAACATAAAACAACTGAACTTGTCTTATTACATGAATAACTTTGTCTTGCAACAATCAAGACACACACACTCGCTCACTATTACAAACGATCGTATCAAAAACTATTAATGATAACTATGATAACTTGAGGACGTGAACACCAAAAGGCCATCAACTCCTTGACTACCAGCTTCAGCGCCAGGTCACATCAAACTGCGCCGCATATATGTGATAATCAGGACCTGTTTCACAAACAGAACAAGTATCAAATACTTCATCATATACCAAGTGCGAATTCATAATTCTGCATATATCAAATATATACCTGTAGCATCGAAGATCTCTCCTTCGATGGAATCAACCTTCAGAGATTGGAACTCACGTACGAACTTGTAGAAGTTCATATCGTCGGCTTTCAAAATGTACTTGCGCACATGCTTCTCATAGCTAGGGGGTAGAGATATCAGGACAGTCCGGATGGCACAGGAATCTGCCATCCAGTAATCGAAGACCATCGTCAGCTGGAAGTAGATGTCATACAATCTCTTCAAATGTGTCTTCAGACAGGTATGCTCCTCAATGTGAATGGTCTGGAACATTCTAAGCTGCCTGAATTGCTCACGCTTTAATACATCTCCGAAGTGTGTCTTTATCGCATCCATCATGACGCTTGGCTCCTTGCGTCGAAAAAACTCTTTCAACTCGGGTGCCAGGCATACGGTCATGGTGATCTCCACTTCAATGAATATGTCTCGACGCCTACGGAAATCATCTTCCTCCTCCTTGCTAGCAGAATCTCCTGGTCCTTCTCCTAACGGTTCATCGAGAACATATAGAATGTTGTTGTGTTCGAGAATGTTTCTAAAACCGCTGTACCATCTGATGAAGTTGGACCCATCGGCTTCTAATGTAGCATCCGGGCTCTTGAGGAAGTAACCGAAGTATAGTTGCGTAGTCTACATATGTGATCGCAAAAGGAGGTAAGGTAAAGTTTATAATATGTAGGTGAGTTTTAGTTTTATAATCTTATTATCTAAAACACACCACACCAAGATTATTATCCCTAAAATAATAATGGCGATGACACGACCCCCATCCACTGCACCACCCCCGATCATCACGGCCGGCAGCACAGCTTCAGAGGTGGACATAAAATGTCGATCACAACAACTCTGTGACTCGTGCTCGATCTTTCGATCTTCCCATGTTCCGAGGCCATACCTCTGAGTATGCTAGGCTCGCCAATCACACCTCGAAGACCCTGCGCGTGCAACATGGCTTACACCCACTGTATGCGAATGATGAGATGTGTGACACCCGATCATCACGGCCTGCCTCATAACGTAGAACTTTCTTGGTGGTGCGCAACGAGGGAGAACACAATTTTGGTATTTTGTTAGGGATCATCCTATTTATGATGCTACCGTTGTATATCTAGCATATAAGCAATCAATAGGATGCACACACAACAGCACACAATAATGATGCAATGAAGTGCGATGTGACATGGTCGATGCGCCTGGACCTTCATGGCGCCATGTGCCTGGCCCCCGGCGCCCCGGCATGGCTCCGAGTCTACAGAGCCCTCCATTGCCTCCGACAGTACGAGTAATATCAAAACTTACCGTAACCATGTCACATAAAATAACGCCTCTGCAAAACAAAGTTAGACGCCTCTAGCTTTATTTAGTTTTGCAAGTTTTACGTGGCAAATAGGCTTATTCGTAAGAGAATCGCTTCCCTACCTACGAACTTTGTACCACAACGTCGATTGTATAATTGCATGTTTAAGCATCCCTTTCGGGCCCTCCATTGAAAATGCTTTGCCGACTAGAGAGAGAGAAACAGACACCCGCCAGCCACAGATACGGTGCAAGCCGTATGTCAGTAGTGGAACCAGTCTCGCGTAAGCGTACGCGTAAAGTCGGTCCGGGCTGCTTCATCAACTCAATACCGAAGGCATCGCAAGTGCACGCTAGAGGGTAGCAAATATAAGAGAGACGCCCTCATTCAACATGAGTTCTAACCGTACCAGCAGTACTACGCATAGATCGGCTCTGATACCACTGAAGGGGTTACGGTGCAGAAAACAATAATTTTTCTAGCGAACGAAACCCTAACTAGCCAGGATCTATCTATCTAGTACATGCGATAACGGTGGCGGAACGGGTTACATTACCTCCATGTAGACCGATAGCGGGGATTACGCTCCCGCACAAGCGTTGACGATGAAGTCGTACGTAGCCGACCTCGAGGTCGCGAAGAACTTGCCGCGATGTCGAAGTCGATGACGCCGGGGTGTTCACGATGATCTGCGTCGACGGGCGTCGGGCGGAAGAAGGCAGAGCGCCAGCACCGGGGCTGGTGCGCCGGCAGCAGAGGGGAGGGAGGCGCGGCGGCTGCAGGGGCGAGACGACGTCGCCCAGGCTACTCAAAAGGAGTTACCTCCGAGCACTCACAAACATACGGAGCTTAGCGACAACCCCCGGTCATTCAGATCCAGCTGAAATCACAGTGGTAGATCTTATCTGGAATTCCACAGAGCAACGGCGCTCTGCGGTATAGCTTAGGTGGAGAGAGGGGGCAAAACGGGCGGAGAAACAGCTCGGCCGGCCTGCATACAATTAATTTTATTTTCCAATGAATTAAATCAATTAATATGCCTTGCTATATAAAGGGGGAAGGGGGTGTGCAAACCCCTTGGCTCCCCCATGTGGGACTAAAGGAGGAGAGGGGAGGGGGGGTTCGGCCGAACCCCCCTTGGGCTTGCCTACTCCTAGTCCAACTCGGACTAGGAGGCCCAAGCCTCCCTTCCTTGTGGGGTGCGGCTCCCCCCTCTTGGGCCCTCTTAGGGCCCATGTAGGTGGGAGCCCCCTTTTTCCTTTATTTAATTAATATTAAATTAATATAAAATTCCCATTAATTCATAATTAATATATTTATATATAATTCAATATCCCATGACTCCGAAACTATTTCGGAACCACCCGAACAACTTTCGGACATTCCCGGAACCATTCCATACCTTCCCGGAACTCCTTCCGAACCACCGGAACTCTTTCCGGATCATTTCTCTCTCTCCAACAAAATCCTATAATATTCCAGAACCTATCTCCTAGCGTCGCTAAGACCTTAAGTTTGTTACGCTACGGTTCGAGAACACTCCAGACATGGTTGAGACATTCCGCTCACCAATGACCGTCAGGGATACCTGGAAGTATATGACGACCCCTGTGCATTCCACGAATATCGTCGTTGAACCATGAATATGACATTCATTCCCTTTGTCTCTGTGATACTACCTTGTCCGAGATATGATCGTAGACACACCGATGTCTTTGTTGTATCTCGTTACCGACGAAGGTTATTAACTCGTCTGCGATATTACATCTCCATGACCTAGTCATAAGATGCGCAGCTATACAGATGCAATATCACCGAGTGGGCTTAGAGTATCTTTCCATTACAAGAATGAACAAATCCCGCTCTTGATCCTTACGTCTTGATGCTCTTTCGGAATACCCAAGATGGACACCGTTATTGTCATGCTATATAAGACACAACGTTTGATGCTCTCAAAGCATCCCTACGAAGCATTAATAAGTACGGTCTCACGGTCTAAGGAATAAGCTATCATATTCTTATCTATTGCAAATGACAAACATCGTAATACGATCTTATTGCAATACTTTGCGTATGTCCATCACCTTATTCAACTAACAAGATGACCCCATTGTCAACCGACGTCATTGTCCTTGATCGGGAATCTCGATCAACTGTTGCCCAATGGACTAGCTCATATAGAGGCTTGCTAGGGACCTGGTTGTCTATGTATCACACGTGTATTAACAATTCCGATTAATACAGTTATAGCATAATACACAAACCTATTATAAACTTATGAGATAATGCAATAAATACTATTTATTTATTTGCCTCTAGGGCATATCTCCTTCAACTTGTGCCTTGAGCTCTTTGAGTTCCTCTAAATGGTTAGTTTCAACACAAATACTAGAGGAGAGTAGATGCTACATTGTTAGAGCAACAAGGCAAGGAATGTAATTCATCATAAGATTTGGTAATGGTATGTGATGTAGAATTACTAGTACTAGCAAATTGCAATAAAGCATTAGTAGTAGAAGTTGTGCTAGTGTCCACAAGAGGCTCACAAGATTTTACCTTCGTAGTGACCGCCTCATGAGCTAACTTTAGCCTAGCATGGGATGCTAGAAGATCCTCATTAGAGTTGAAAACTTTTCATGATTTTCTTCCAATATCCCATACTTGCTAGTTAGCAAATAAAATTGAGCCCTTAGCTCAACATTCTCCTTCAAAATAGATGCTTCACATGAAGTGGAGTTAGTAGCACAAGCATCATTCACGATAACAATGGAAGAAGACATCATGCCAAGCTCATTGTTTAACTTTGCATTTTCTTTACTAAGCACATTACATTTGGCAATAGCATGGTCATGTTTTTTAGTGAGTTTAGCAATTTTGGAGTTATGAGACTCCATGATAGTTTCAAGTTGCTCTTGAAGGTGAGCATTAGTTTCTTGTTCATCTTCTTGAGATGATTGAAGAGATACCTTTTTATAGGCATCTTCTCTCTCAATCTCATCTTTTAGCTCAAGAACATCCTCAAGCTCACCTATACGGCTCATAAGAGAGCCAAAGTGTTTCTTAACAACTCCTTGCAAGTTAGTAATGAAATGATCAAAAGCAATAATTTCTTGTTTGATTTCAAGACTAGTATCATCATCAACATCATCATCATCATCACCATGAGATATATTGGAGTGCACAGTAGGAGATACCTTAAACTCCTTAGCCATAAGGCAAATGTGAGTAGTGGATGAAGACGATGAAGAGTTACGTGAAACACCAATGGGGTCCATGTCTTGTTCCAACAATTGTTGGGATTCCTATACATTGTTAGCTAAACAAGTACTAGAGGAAGTAGAAACATTTTGATCATGACAACAAGACAAGGAAAGCATATCATCATAAGATTTAGTTAAGCAACTACTACATTATATGCAAGGACTATCAACACTAGCATGTATGACATTTGGAGTGCTAGAGGTGTTTAAGTCCAAAGATAGATCATTGCAATAAGATGAGTGTGAAGTATAGTCAATAGTAGCTTCACCATGAAAAATGCAATTTCTATCATCACTCACCATATCATTACCTTGTGGCAAACCACATGTCGGTGAAGTGGAATAAGAAGTGAGCTCATCACGACCGGATGTGGAAGGAGGACAATCATCCTTGAAAATGTTGGACACCTCATATATATCTTGAAGTTTCGTCCATAATTCATGAGCGCTGCGAAAAGTCATGATCGACGCAAGGACCACATCGCTCAAAGCACATATAAGACCATTAGATGCTAGAGTATCGAGATAAGAGTTTTTCTCATCCTCTAAAGATATTTTTTGTGCATCCTTTGGAGGAGAAAAACCCATATCTACAATACTCTTTAAATTTGAACCCATGTCTCTAAAAAGATTAAGCATGCGAATTTTCCAAACATCATAATTTGTGCCATCGAATCTATAAGTGGGATTGTGCACTAGATCTCTAAACGACATATTTATCTCTAGGCGGTTAGTCCTAATAATGAGATAACCTGGCTCTGATACCAATTGAACGGATAGACGTCGCCTAGAGGGGGGGGGGGGGTGAATAGGCGATTTAAAACTTTTTCCGAGGAGCCGGAATATCCGGTCCAAGAATGACCCGTAAATTCCGCTATGCTTGATAAAGGCAGAATAAAACTAGAGGTTTACTTTAACAAGTATACAATCAAGATAGACTAGGTTCACCTATGTGCACCAACAACTTATGCTAAGCAATACAAGTAACAAGGTGATAGCAAGATAGATGACTTCAAGCACGAAGGCTATCTGAACGGATATACGTCGCCTAGAGGGGGTGTGAATAGGCGATTTAAAACTTTTTCCGAGGAGCCGGAATATCCGGTCCAAGAATAACCCGGAAATTCCGGTATGCTTGATAAAGGCGGGATAAAACTAGAGGTTTACTTTAACAAGAATACAACCTAGATAGACTAGGTT
Organism: Poa annua; assembly: GCA_026929855.1. Taxonomy (NCBI): domain Eukaryota; kingdom Viridiplantae; phylum Streptophyta; class Magnoliopsida; order Poales; family Poaceae; genus Poa; species Poa annua. The sequence goes on from CM049430.1 coordinate 91,593,287, forward strand.
CACCTATATGCACCAACAACTTATGCTAAGCAATGTAAGTAACAAGGTGATAGCAAGATAGATGAATTCAAGCACGAAGGCTATCACAATGTAAAGTGCATAAGTAAAGAGCTCGGGTATAGAAATAACCGAGGCACGCGGAGACGAGGATGTATTCCCGAGTTCCACCCAAAAGGTGTACGTCTTGTTTGGAGAGGTGTACGTAATCACAACAGGTTAGCCGCAACGCCACAAAGGCTCACCTTCTTCTTCTGATGAACTCAACCACAAAAGGTTGCGAGTTCACATTCCACTATTGATCTCCTTTGGGGCGGAGATCGAATCCCGTACAACACTCTTGAGGCACACACCCACAACTTAATTGAGGGCTCTCAAGATGACCACAAAAGGTCTTGGCCACAAAAGACCGGCCACAAAAGGCGTATAGGGTCCAAAGACTCAAGAGTAACAAGCTCACTAGTATCACCACCACGAATCCTCGTGGAGGGCTCAAATCGATGCAAATGCAATGGCAAGAGCACACGAAGTGCTCAAGTCATTCACTCTCAAATTCTAACACAACAACAAATGTTTATGGGGGAATAAGAGAGGAAGAACAAAGAAAACCACAAAGGAGTCAAATCCTTCACTCCCAAATCCAGCAAAAGTAACTAATTCTTATGGGGGGAGAAGAGAGGAAGAACAAAAGAGAAGAACCACACATAAACTCCAAGATCTAGATCCACTAGGTTCCCCTCGCTCAGAGGAGAGATGGATTGATAAGATTGTAGATCTAGATCTCCTCTCAACTTTCCCTAAAGAATATGCAAGAATCTATGAAGGGATTGAGAGGGAAGTGATCTTTCCAAGGTCAACAATGGAGTAGGAGAGAGAGAAAAGTCGTGCTGCCTTGAATTTCTTGGGGAAGAAGAAGGGGAGGGGTAAATACACCTCTAGGAAATATAGCCGTTGGCTGTTTCGACACTCGGAAATTCCGGTATAAGTGAAACTCGGAAATTCTGGTCAACCGGAAATTCCGAGTCCATGAAATTTCCGAGCTGAAATTCCGGCTGGAGTCATAACCAAAACAAAACTTTTCCTTAACCAAAACTGGAGGGTTCTTCCTGGGTGCACTCGGAAATTCCGGTATATGAAAATTTCCGAGCACAATTTCCGGTTCGAGTCAGAACCAAAAGTCCTTTCTTTAGCCAAAACTGGAGGGCTTTCTGGGTGCACTCGAAAATTCCGGTAGACGGAAATTTCCGAGCACAATTTCCGGCTCACATCAGAACCCTTTTTCTCCTTTCCTTAGCCGTCTTCTTGGATCAGCTGGGGAACCGGAAATTCCGGTAGAGCGGAATATCCGGCCCCAATAATCCGAATCAGCAAAGCACCGAAACGAAAACTGCTATAACTTTTGCAAATGAACTCCAAATGAGGTGAGACCAATTTTGTTGGAAAGATAGCGACGAAGAGCAGCCATAAATAGAGTAAAATCGCCACACATGGCAAGGTATGAGACTTTTCTCATGGTAGAACCGGCAATATTTACGCCACCGAAATCGCAACAAGTTGTCCAAAGTAAAACTGATTTCGATGAACTAGAGCTTGACATGGAGATGAACCAACCTCTATCTTCTCACCAACCTAAAAGCCAAATAAGAAACAAGAAATATGATATGCCAAGAATGCAAAGGTTTGAGCTATCCACAACGTTGCGATCAAGTTACTAACTGGAGAGGCCCTCTTGATAGTACGCCTATCTATCCTATAGCACTATCAAAATCATACCTTTGCCTTGAGCATTCCACCTGAGTTAGATGATGACTATCTTGATCTTTTCAAGTGGTTCATCTTTCTTGATTGCGCGTCCAAGCACATGTTTGATGAAGACTTCTCCAAATACTCCCCCATGCTCATAATGGGAGAGTCTTGCTTAGCTTCATCTTCATGTATCCAAAGCAAGATCCAAGCATATGATCTCTTCAAGAAGCTTCTCTTGGTCTTACACATCTCACCTTGATGACGATCACCACATGACGTCATCCTCCATGAGCTACATGAAATCTTCATTTGATGCAAACCCATGGGAAGATACCTAACCTCATATAAAGATACCACACACACACATAGATTATGGGTTAGTTCACAAAGCTATACGAACAAGTGTTTACCATCCCAAGAGATACATGATTGTTCTTGGTACATCTTATAGCTTTGTGTGTTGATCAACATCTTGATCAATCTTGTATCTTCCAACATCTCAACACTAATATGATGTCTTGAATCGTTCAAGACATTCTTGTAATAAGCTTCACTCAACATAAGAGGTCCACTAATCTCATGGACATGATTTATAAGGATATCTCAATGCAAACATTAGTTCATAGAGATTGTCATTTAATTACCAAAACCACACATGCGAGGAAATGCTCTTTCATGTAAGCCCCTCCTTTTGGATTCATAAGCTTTGCTCGGCTCCTCGACGACGTGTCTTTGGTGGTGATGGGATGGCGCAGTGGAGGTCTATTGGTTTTGATACCTCCGACGGCGGCTCCGAGCAACTGCAGTCAAGGCGTATACAGGATCAAGCAATTCTTTTTGTTGCTTGGTTGTTCTCCCTTATGCTACCGTGTTGCTTGTAAGGGGTGTGTGTGGTTGGTGCGTGTTGTAATACGTAACGGTTAGCCGGTTGGTTGTTGGCTTTGTTAATTCAAGTTTGAACTCCTTACGAGCCTTTCCGTCTAAAAAAGAAAACCTCTAACTTAACTCGCTCTACTCGACACGTGTCTTCCAAGCACGTCCGGCCACGCTTGCAGCACCGACCGACCGACCGACCCAAACAACGAGCGCCGCCACGCCGCGGCACATGGTTTCTTCCCCAAAACTAATCACGGTTCTTACTAGTTTAAGCACCCCCTGGATTTACCGTACTGCCCCTCACCTGCTCTTCCATCGACGTCCCTGCTCTCTCTCACGGCTCACGACGGCCACTGTTCACACTCCAACAGTAACAACTCCGTACCACTGCTACCGGCAGCGGCGCCGCTCCAGGTCCAAACCCTAACCCTAGCCCTCTCCGGCGACTAGGCCACGAGGCTCCCCGCGGCGTCGGGTGGAGATGGAGGAGCTCAAGCTCGGCGGCGGCGGAGGAAAGCCGCCGATCCCGTCGCCGGCGAGGAAGCCGGTGCTCTCGCGGCATGCCTCCTTTGTAAGTAACACCCCAGACTCCCAAATCTCGTGCTTTACGTCGTGCTAGGCCCGATTCGTGCGATCTGAGCGGAAGGCGCGAGCTTTACGTCGTGCTAGGCCCGCCCGATTCGTGCTTAGTCTCGTGCTGTCGTGTGCGATTCGTGCGCTGCGAGGTGAGCTATCCGCGGTGAGGAGCTTAGGTTTTTCACCGGTATGAGGGGAAGGCGTAGACGGTGGGGAGAGAGAGGGTTGATGAATCTTTCGTCCTGAATTTCTTTGGTGGTACACATGTTGTTGTACTGGAGTACTAGCGACCTGGGAGGGACTGGGAGCGAGGTGATTGGATCCGTGCGGTTTATGTGGATGTGGGTCATTTGGAATCTGGAAAGCCGTCTTAGCCTCTTAGGTGGTCATTGAAAGAGACGGTCTTGGGTTCTATGAAATGATTATTTGCGTCAACTGGATGTAGTAATCAGAGTTTTCAGAATGTTCTTGTTAACTAGATTCGTGCTGAATGCTGCCGTGGTATTTTCCTGGCATGTAATCTTTGGGCGGGTAAATTGTGACCGTAGAGCATGTTATGTGTCTTCAGGGACATATAAGTTTTGTTGTCTAAAGATATCGTGTTGAGAAAGGGCTGGGTTGGGATTTGAGGGCACTGCAAAAGGGGGCTGTCAGACTGGTAAACTGGGATACTTATGTGTCATGAAAATCACTTACATCCTTTTGTACTTGACATGCCCTGTCCTGACCTCTTGCTCTCAGAAGTTGGAACATTGTTCAAACAAAGTACTAGTAAAGGACTAAAGGTACTCTTAGACATCTGCTTTGTTGCCATAGCAATTATCCCTCACCCACCGCCCAGTTCAAAATCTTCTAATCGCTTACTCACGAGTTTGCAAAATGCTAGTTTGACTAGATCTTACCCCGCTGCTGCATTTTTTTGGCATCTTACTGCTCTACTAAGGTTTGTTTGGATAATTGAAAAGATCTGATAGAACGAAAATAATGGTGATGTATACATCATGCATGGCTTTCCCTTCTGGTAACACTACAAAAGGAAATATTTTTACTAATGTTAACATGATTTCTTATCTGACACCACAAATGACTGCATGTGGTTTCTATTCTTCCATAAGGCAACACTGTTTGAGCAAAGGATTGAAAGAATTATCACGTGTCATTGATTTCACATGGGAGGGGAGAGAAATAGTCCTTTCACGGTAACTATGATTATATTAATGATTTAGCCTAATGAGGTTTTATTTTTGCCTTTGTGGGATGGCCTTATTTGTATATGCATTTTATGGTACATAGACTTAGTTTCTATGCTTGCACCGCTTCATAATGAATTAGCTTGCAATGTAAATCTTATAACTTCTATCATCTTTTGTGTATGCTAACTAACTGCCGTACATGGGCTTTGATTTCGCAGGCGAGGGGTCCCTTGAACAATATAAAGTCTGAAACTGAAATAATTTTTGAAAGGATAGATGGTGAATTTATTCCAGTTGTACGGTCTGGAGGCTGGTCTGATATTGGATCAAGGAGCACAATGGAGGATGTCTACATCTGTTGTGACAACTTCTTGCAAGATTTTGGACCTGAAAGCTGCGAAGAAGGGCCCAGCTCATTTTATGGGGTATGCTTCTATTCTATTTATTAGCACCCAATTTTCTGTCCTTTTTTGGAAAAAGATTAGCCGCAGCGCCTGGATTCATACATTAAACCCACAATGTGCTTGTAAGGAAAAAACGGGAATAGATAAATAGTTTCAAACAAACTGATCACACAGCGACAAAAAGAGCAATATGCATGTTTCTGTCTTGATGTTTGTTATAATTGTCAGCTAAACCTAATCATTTCATGAATGGGAAAACATCATCATCTCCCTACTGGGAAACTACTTTTGTATATCTGATATGCAGTTCCTGTGTATGTCATGTTCACACGATTTCAATGTTTTAGGTTTTTGATGGGCATGGTGGAAAGCACGCTGCTGACTTTGTGTGCAACAATTTGCCAAGGTTCATCGTTGAGGGTGATGGTTTTCCAGGGGAGATAGAGAAAGCCGTCTCCTCAGCATTCTTACAGACTGATGCTGCTTTTGCAGATGCTTGCTCTGAGAACTCTTCTCTTGCATCCGGCACAACTGCGCTTGCTGCACTCATCACTGGAAGGTATTGTCCTCACTTCTGCTGTTATAAGCCTTGTACTAAGTCATTCTATTGCATTGCTGTTTAGTTATTGCATTTTAAGTTGTGTAACTATTTCCTCTTATTATGGCTCTCTGGTTCCTGTTTTGTTACGCTGAAAGTAAGTTGTTCTATTCATACGTTATCAGTTTCAGTTCCCACAAACATCCTTGTTTTCTGGTAACGAGTTCTCCTGTTACTTGCATGGATTTTAAATCTGCTGGATGTTTTTACGCATGTGAGCAGTATTTCCTTGTATGCATGTAACCATCACTTCCTACTGATATCAGTTTCTCTTTGGAAATTGGAAGTTTCCTCAAACTGCTGTGCATTTGAAGCGCGTTAGCAGGTTTTTATACACGAATTTTGCTCCTTTTACAGAGCAGTTTATTCACATATTTGTTTTCTGAACAATTCACTAACATCCTTTTTTATTTCTACTCTGTTCACCATGCTCAATACCAGCATGGTTTTTCCTCATCTTTATTTCATCTGTCCTCCATGTATTCATAGTTCTCATAGTATTTCGTCTGAAAAAACTTTTATTTTGCACTAGATAACTTTGTTTTTAATTGTTTCTGCATGATTGACAGGTCACTTCTAGTGGCAAATGCTGGTGATTGTAGAGCAGTGCTATGTCGCCGTGGAAAGGCAATTGAGATGTCGAGGGACCACAAACCATCTTGCGACAGAGAGAAGATGCGCATTGAAGCCTCAGGTGGTTATGTTGATGATGGATACCTGAATGGGCTGCTCAATGTTGCTAGAGCAATTGGGGACTGGCACATGGAAGGAATGAAAGCAGGTGACGGTCTTGGGCCTCTTAGTGCCGAGCCTGAGGTGATGATGAGGAATCTGACCGAGGAGGACGAATTCATGATCATCGGTTGTGACGGTATCTGGGATGTATTCCGCAGCCAAAATGCGGTGGACTTTGCACGCCGGAGGCTCCAAGAGCACAACGACCCTGTTGCTTGCTGTAAAGATTTAGTTGGTGAGGCCATCAAGCGAAAGAGCGGCGATAACCTTTCTGTAGTTGTTGTTTGCTTCAACTCTAGGGCGCCTCCTGCCCTTACAGTTCCTAGGCCTCGGGTACAGAGAAGTATATCTGCAGAAGGCTTGAAGGAACTGCAGGGCTTCCTTGATAGCCTAGCAGAGGCAACCTGACATGTGTTGGCGTAGAAACCCTGAGACGAGACGATGTAACAGTCCCATTTTTCCATGGCCTAGCTTCGAATTTAGGTTTAGTATGCTCTATCTCATAACTTGAGATAGTTGTTGTTGAGTAATTTTAGTCTGCTCTATCTCATAACTTGAGATAGTTGTTGTTGAGTAATTTTAGTCTGCTCTATCTCATAACTTGAGATAGTTCTTGAGTAATACAGTGTTGTAAAATATTCTGCGGCTAATTTAATCTGTCCTTTGAAGTATTACTTGCTAGTTTTGGCAATCTGGAATGATAACAGAGGTTTTGTAGACTTCAGTGAATTGTTCAGTGGTCATTCTTATGATCGTTGATACCTCTTTTCCTCAAGTTCTTGTAATGCTATTGTAATCGAGACAGGTTACTAGGTTTGGAGAACTGTATTGATTTATAGGTTTGTATGTATGCACTTTCAGTTAGCAATCATGATTATGTTGGGGTGTAGCTCTGATAGTTGAACAGCTCTTTGTTTTTGCAATCATTTCCTGATCCACTACCCAAATGTCTCTTGGTTCAGTTGGTATCCATTAACAAAATGTTTTGTTTTCGTCATCATTTTCTGATCCATGAACCAAAATCTTCGTGGAGGGCCAACCAAATCATCTCCAGACTCATACTACAACTGTCAAAATTGCTTTCACTGTAAGAAGAAAAGGAAAAAAAAGAAAACTGAGGATTCTTTCATGACAAAAGAAAGAAAGAAAGAAAGCTGGAAAGGGCCCATCATTCGTGTGTCATGTGATGGAAATTCCGGAGTGTTCCGTTGCTCCCTAGTGTAAACTTTGTAGGCGTGGAGGATCATATCAGATCATGCGAGTGAGTTACCACCCACTTATCTTGTCAATCTCACTTTTTTTAGCTCGTCAATTTCCCTTTAGCATGCAAGCTTTGCTGCTTTCTGTCGGCCCATAACTGTCGGAAACCAGCCCATATGGTACAACAGAAAACAGGCCTGTCCTTAGGGTCTGGGTTCTAGCAATGGGCAGGGTATGGGGCGGGTAGAGCAATACCATACACATTCTACTACGGTTTGAATTCATTCTCCATCTTAGATTCTGAGATTACGTTGTACGTGTGTACCTCATATGATTTGGTAAAAAATGACACCTCTCTCACCAACATGTACTTTTTATCCCGGTAAGTCTGCTTCGAGAGTAACAACAATCTGAACCTCCACAAACCGAATTCGGCAGAAACTCAGCGCTCCGGCTCCGGCGGGGGCACTGCATGCGGTTGACGTAACCTCCTCGGGGACGTCGACGTGGTTGCCTTCCCGCGTCAGTGCTTCGGGTAAAAACCTTAACCGTCTTGGTCTTAACGAGTATGACATATTGCGTTGTAATTCTCTTGGAGGCGTTGTTGGGGGAGCCCTAGTACCTCTCAGTGTCGTTCTGGTGTCTTTCATGGGCAAGTTCGGATCTTTTTTTTGAGCCCCTTCCGGCTCTACCGACAGGCGCTCTTGGTGGCCTACGTCTCCACCACTCTCGGCTCGCATTGTCCCCTGGCAGGATCAACGCTCCATGGCCCATTGTGAGAGGAAAGACAGCTTTCTTGAGCGACAATTTGGTGGGTGTGGTGAGTGGTTTCACAAGGAGGCGTCGTGGCATCTCTAGTTATTAGTCTTTGGTATTTCGCTGCTCATGTATTTTGTTATCCTTAATCTTCTTTATAAGAGAGTTTCATCATCATCACTTTGCATTTGTTCAACAATGTGGCTTTATTTATTTATTTATAAAGTGGGACAAAGATTTTATAACTCATGGCATGCATGAATTGATGCACAGTTTCTCCATCCAATCATTCAACTCCAGACCGAAACTATGCGTGTGACCACACTACACACTATTGAGTAAACACCAAGTTTAGCAATCGATCGATCTCCTCCCACCATGACATCGATCAATCGATCATCGATCGTTTCCATGGACCCGCAGCCATCCTCGCCACCACTAAGCGGCTGATGAGCCGACAGCACGAGCAGCTCTCCCCCACCAGCCAAGCACTGAAGTTTGGACTGACAACGTCACGTCGTCGGCCGTTAGCCGCACCTGCCATGCGAGCTACGACCCGTTTATCGCTGCTCCATATCGATCTATCATTGCATCCCGGACTTCTGAGTCGATCTGTTCATGTGAAGAGCAGTGTTCTGCGTTTTGACTGCGGCGCTGCAGGAATCACTGAATAGAAGAGCACTGATCGGTCTATGAATTATGATGACGATGAAGTGAACAGCTCGATGGCAACGACGACGAAAAGGACTGGACCGGGCAGGCAACTCAGCCTTGCATTGCCCCCGTTGAGCAAGATCCATCAGAGATTGATGATTGAAACTCTAACAGGATAAGAGGCACCCAAATTGCTGCCATTGTGATCTACACGTTTTTCATCCTCAGAATGGCAAGCATATGTACATCATTTTCAGATAGTATAACACGATGTGATCTTAGTTCCGTAGGCTGAGCAACTGGGTTAATATTAGATTAGATGACTTAATTGATGTAAACTTAAAATGGATGTACTTTGGCTTCAGGGTGCAATGATGAAGGAAGGGTGCGTCGTGGAGGGAGCAGGATTTGGATCTTGCGAAGAATAATCATAAATCCTCCTGCCACGGCCACGAGCATTGAAGCCCTTTGCATGCTGTGTGTACTGTGCGCGTGCATGCATGCACGCTCGATCTGCTGCGTGCGTGGTGGGTCGGCCGCAAAAGGACACCGCTCCCATTTTAATGCATCCATGCGCCAGAAAGCTTAGTCTTGATCTTTTCTGGTAGACAAAGCTTCTTCTTTTAGGCAAAGATCAAAGGTTAAGATCCCTCCACTTTAAGCTGCTCGCTGATGACAGAGATGAGAAAACATGTGTGTGTCGGGGCATTGCTGCTCTATCGCTAGAGCATCTTCAACAGATGCATAATTTGTAATTGTAAGGCACGGAAAATTAGTTTTTGGACAATGTTGAGCTATTTTGGTCATAAGAAAATTTTCCACCGTAGCAGATGCCCTAATTTAGGGCACAACAAGTTTTTTCTGTTGTGGCAGATGTCCTATTTTAGGCCACGGAAACATATTCAATACTTAGAAACTTGTCACCCTCTTCAAACTAAATTTTGCTCATTAAACTAGAGCATACTAATAAGTTTGTCGGATAAAACTACGGTGATCGTTCCGGCTTATAAACAACACCGACTTCATCATCAAGGTAGGAATTAATATTCCGATGATCTATAGTTCTTGATTTTGATATCATCGTCGAGGAGCCAAGAGGCGTCGACAGGCATGTCTTGTTTTTTTTTTAGATACACAATACACCTTTGAGAGATTGGTCCGGCATATCTTGAGGTTAACGAAGTCAACACGGACGACTCGCTGTTGACGGACATGTCACATAACTCTGAAAGCATAGCGCCGGTTAAATTCTAAAAAAATCAGAAAAATACAAGCACCCATGGCAGGTTTAGAACTTGAATCTGGGTGGGCTGGTTCCACCAAAAGAAACCAAACCAGTTCACACGGGCATGTCTAACTGCTCGCCTAGAATTCATTCTCCGTTTGCACGAGATATGGGTTTTGTACACCAAACCTCCGCGTTGCCTGCACGAGCTCCAGGTTTCGCAGGCCCGCTCGATTAGAAAAAGACACCTCTCCAATTTTAATGCATGCGCCAGAAAGCTTAGTCTTGATCTTTTGTGAGTAAGTAAACAAGGCTTTTTTTTTATTTGAAACGAGGCAAAAGCTTTGCCTTTATATTGATAAAGAAGAAGAAGAACAAGTTGGACGGTTTATAAGGGAAACCGTGCAAAAACCATACAACACAACACACCCCACCGGCCCCAAGGCCACGCTCCAACAACTAGTCGACGATCATGTTGCCCTAGCAAAACCATGATCGACACCACACGGCGGAGACAATCTCAACGCAAGGAGAAAAAACCCGGAGCCGCTGCTCCGACATGCACACCGGCCCCAAGGCCACGCCCCTAAAACGATCAAAGGCAAAGCTTTGATATCCACTCAGACAAAGATGAAAGGTTAAGATCCCTCCACTTTAAGCTGCTCGCTGCTGATGGAGATGAAAGATATGTATGTGTCGGGGCTGCTGGGCATCGCTGCACGATTGTTAGTGCTCGGTGCAGTCACCTGTCTCAGAGCATGCATGCATGAAGTTTGCCTTAGCTCGCTGCATGGGCACCAAAGCCTGATTTTCTTTTCTCATGAAAAAAAGTTGGAGTTTAGTTTCTTGCGACTATTTTTTTTTGTAAGTCTAGGTGGTGTCAAATTTGCACTACTGACATACGGTTATCACCGAATGATTTCAAAGTTACACTTTCTTCCTCAGGCTTTCATTCATTCATCTCATCGATCCGGACCTACATACAGAGCTTTAGCTTTCCTGCTTTGTTTCAAGGAGAGGTAGCTCGGGTAGGAGTACAAATTACAGCACCCAAGTTGATTGATGGTTTGGTTGGACCAAGCAAGCTCCTGGGAACAACTCCAGATGGAGGGGACGAACACGAACTAGGGTTTGCTTTGCTTTGCCGGCCGGCACCGGCACTTTAGAACGAACTGTTTCGGCGTGCGTGAAAGGTCGGGCTCGGACTGCTCGAAAGCTGGTGGGCCGAATCTAGTCTACCCCGCCCCAGTCAAGATACCCATCATCATCATCGATTTTTCATGCTGCAACGGCCAGGGCCCGTCACGGCGACCCCACGTTGCTGAAATGGTTGCCAGCAAAAAGCGAGATATAATAGCAACAAGCTATGGAAAAAACTATATAGTGATAAAGCATCACAGAAAATATCAGATATTTTCTTGGAAAACAAATCTGTTTGTTGATTTATTTGGAAAAATTATAGAAGTGGTACGATGGCAAAGCGTTCAAGTCGGCGACATCTATATTGAGAATGCACAAAGTATATGAGACTACCATTGGCAAAGGTCTAATGCGGAAAATATCGTAACACAATATACAACTGCTAGGAAGCCATATGTGGATGGGTAAATAAACCGGATGACCCCCTTCTGCGGTATAAATTATACATGCATGCCAACATCACCATGTCGTGATCCTTGGATGTTTAAGCTTAGATAATGTTGGAGACAAAGCCAGGTTACGCATAAGAATATTTCTGCTGCGCATACGAGTTTGTATTCTTATTAGCAAGAACGATATTTTTTCAACAAAGTAAAAGCGACCAACACAAAGTGGCTGCTCCAATCACGACTAGTGTCATCAACTTAGGGTTAACACTTCCCAATAAATAATTTAACATAACCACAAGGCTTCGGAGTGTGAATAACTTGCGTGCCCCCTCGATAACATGCCACCCGTCTCTAGGTGAGAAAAATATTCTATCTTTTCGTCATGAAATTTAGCACTTTGGATTGATGTGCAAAATTTCAGTTTATAAGGTTGTCCTTGGTTAGTGCACCTTCCGACATATAAGTTTAGTTAGCATTCAATAGTTTTCATGTACAAAATAAATTTAATAGTTTGACCAAAATATAGAAGAATACCAACATCTATAGTGCTAAATAAATGCATTATGACATCTTATATTTTAAAATTCAACAGTATGACATGTATGCACATATATACAAGGCGTCGCGCCGCCGTCAAACCTGGGTGTCCACCCGTTAGAATCTATTTCTAGAAAATGTAAGAACTACGTGGTTTATCATCTCACCACTTGCTATGGATCGATACTAGCCGACCTTCGGTATGGTGTACGGATGAAACACCATGTTAGTCTAACTACATGTCTATTCTGTTAGAATCAAGATTTTAAAGGTCTGATATCGATGTAATATTGGTTTGAGTTCCACATATAAGTTATGGGGTGATGCATCTTTGAAGGATATGAAGTTATGTCAAACAAAGTAATCCTAATTTTTAGCATCGTGTGTTCATATAATGCAATTATAACCTGTAGAAACATAAAGCTGAAAATTACTCAAACATAACAAGGGTACAATAGAAACTTTGAAAAATACTCAAATATTATGATTCTCTTACAATGTACATGCTTGTTGCTTACATCTTCGTGTAAATTTCCATGACGAAAGGGCAAATGTTGCACCCTCGATAAAAAAAAACTAATTTTTCTATTAAAAAATCTCAGATGTTGATCTGTAGTTTTTCTTAGGTTTTTAATGATATTACATCACTTGTTTCTTGGGTGCCCATTTGAATATGCTAGGGAGTACAAAGTGTTTGTTTTTCCACTGTATTACAATCCATGAAACTGTATCAACTCTAGGTTGAAACCAATTTCCTCAACCCAACCCCAAGCTAGCCGCCAGTAGACTGGCCCATTACCCTACCCACAACAGTTTCCTGAGGCTTTGGCATCAGCAGCTGCCGGCGGTCCACCGGAAGAACAGAAAACACAGAGCTCGGTGACCGTGCCCGGCCGGCCATGCAACACATGCACAAAGCCAAGCCAACGCACACTTTCTTTAACTCGCTCAATTATAATCATAAAAAGCCCGTCTCTTTTCCGGCAGTGGCGAGCTGCTTTCTTTTGCTCCGTCGCTGTGCTGAGTTTGCTCCGATGGACGACCGACGTACGGCTCCTCTCCCTCGTCGCCGGCGCCGGCCGACGCACGCGCTCGTGGCCCGACAACCCTCTCGCACGCAACGATCGAGTGAACACTCAACACCTGTAGCTAGTTCGTCCGCGTCAAGAAAAATACAGTATATTCCCGATCGAGTGACTTTGGTCGGCCGTCTTTCCCGAGTTGTCTTTTCACCGTTTGCAAAGCCATACGACAGAAAATTAACCGCTACGTACACCAAAGGCTTGTGCTTAAAGACGATAAAAAAGTACTTTGAGAAAATAAAAAAAGTAAGAGAGGAGAAGCTAGCAGCAGCTGGTAAATTAATCTATATTTATATAGGATAAAAAAAGAAGCGATGTGCGTAAAAAGACGGCCGCTTTGAGCGTGTGCGTGGGCACTGGCCACGGGAGCTTAGCTTTGGGGTAGACTGCATGCATGCTTGCATATGGCCCCGGCTAGCTAGCTTTGCTTTGCTTTCGACTTTTCCCGGGTTTATATAAAGCTCGACCAAGCTCCATGCCACTTTGGATGGGATCCTATTAGCTTGCTTATTATCTTCTGTTTAGCCGTTGCTGCTACACTGCTCGAGAGCCGCCGAGGAAAGCTTGGAGATAGCTGAGAGATCGAGCTAGCTGATCTGCTTCGAGGAGCTTGCTGTTTGGATTCTGAGCACACGGCGTCCCTCGTCTCGTCAGGAATCAGGTACGACGTTTCTACTAGCTTGTAGTTTTGCTGCTGCTGCTGCTACCCCAACATTGACGGATATTAAGATTATCTTTAACCACGTGCATTTCATAAGCTTTGTTCGAGCTAGCGTATGGATATAGTAGCTCGCAGCTGTTGAGATTCCTGTGAGACGCTGGCTCATATATGAGCAGCTAGCGTTCGTCAGTGAGAGAGTGGCCCTAGCCAGTTAAGACAGCAGCTGAGTACTACTGTACACGGGTACATGAGTACATCATGCATGATCGGCTGCTAGCTGCACATTCCGAATCTATGCGCGCACATTTTGCCGTGGATCATTCGCTCGCTCGAATGCTCGCCGATTTTGTTCTCTCTCTCTCTTTAGCCCGGCCGGCCCATCGATCGAGCTTCTTCCCTTTCCTCTCGACTCGTTGCCGTCTCGGGTCAATCGGCGCCGCTTTTGAGGCGCAGCTAGTGAGCTGGGGAAGCCGGCTTTTCTGTCGCCCCAAACCCAAAGGAAAGCTAGCTGCGTCGTTCGTTCGTAGCCATGGCTACTAGCTTCAAGCCAAACAAACAAAATGTCTCTTCCCACTCTCTCTACAGTCTACAGTCTACACTGTGGAGATCCATCCCAGTACGTCACACATCACGCCCGAAACACGTCCCGTCCGCTTGCTCTCTCCCTGCGCCGGCGGCCGGCCATGCCATCAGAACTCGGCATTCTTCGACGAAACCTCCGGTGGAATAGAGCTCGATCGCCATGTTTGCATGATTGCCTCGCTTGTTGGCTTCCGGGTCGTCGTGTTCCTGCAGGGCTTCCCTTCTTGCTTCCGCCATCGATCGATAGGGTGCTGTGTACCCTATAAACCGATTCCTAGTCCTTCCCTTTCCTTTCCATGAAGAAGCTAGGCAGAGAGCTCATCTACATCAACCTTGTCGATGGTGCTACAGGAATAATCTCTGACCCTGCTGGCAAGTTACATGTGGCTGGTGATCGAGTGGACGTCGTCGATCGTAGCTAGGCTGATGAGTGGACCCCAGGCCGATCGATCGAGCCTGATGATCTGTACTTCGACCATGCATATATTCTCCTTTTTAAACTCGTATATACCCCATCCGTTATTGAAAGTAAGTAAGGCGCATATGTTTTAAAATGCAGCTAGCCAGGTGCAAAAAGCAAATTTCTTTCTTTCTCCGAGCCTTCGTCCATCGATCGCGGCGGTAAAACAAAAAAACATGCTAGCTTTCATTTCATGGGTCCGCGTCCGCGTCCGCAAAGCAAAGCATTTGGTCCCTTTTGTTCTTTTGCTTTCACCCATCGATCGACGACGAGGCAGGGAGTTGTACTGGCTAGCATGGGGAGAAGCAGGGCTGTAGCGTGAGTCAGCGAGTGAGTGACCTGCCTGCCTGGCCAGCACATCACCCGTCGGCCGTCCATGCATCATGGCCATCACCGGCGTCGACGGCGTCGATCCGATCACGGTGACACGCCGTCTCGGTCGATCGATCGCCTCCGCCGGCGGTGCCCCTCCCGGCGACCGACGTGACGGGAGGGTCCTCCGCCGTCAATCGGCGCGCGGCGCGGCGTGCTGCCCGTACGGCTGCGGCAGACCCCACGTACGCCTGCGTCAGCCAGCCAAGCCACCGTGCATGCATGGTAAGAACTGTGCGCTATGGGGCTTGGGACAATGGGACTGAGCGTGTGCTGCTGCTGCACGCCACTTTTATGCGTGCCCGTTTGGTGTACTTGTTACCCGAAACGGTGGATGTACGTTGTTGCGTGTCCGTAACTCGGTTCATCAGTGTGCCCATCGAGAGGCTACCACTGAAGTTGCGATTCAGACTTACTCGTTCTCTAAATAAATGTAAATGTAATACGTTTTGGTACTTAAAATACTCCCTTCGTTAATGTGAGATGTATTAGGTGTTCTACGCGTGTTGTCTAGATGCATACTAAATTGAGTGAACACGCTCACTTAAATATGTGTAGATACACTTGTGCATGTGAATGTTAAGATATGGTAAAACATCCTATATTAAGGGACGGATGGAGTACGTCCATATATATGTACCAAATGTAAAAATGTTGCCAAAGCGAGTGTAACGAAAGTTGCGATTCAGACTTAATCCCTCTATAACTATATATATATAGTAAGAAATTTGAAATGCTGCCAAAAGAATGTTTTACATAATGAAAGTTTAATTAGATGCCCAAAACCCACAATCAGAACAAATGAGGACTATAAAAGAATAAGAAATTAAAAGGGGAAAACAACATGAAAACGGATGTTGATAAACATTGAGGAGTTTTTTTTTTTCTGGTGGCATGACGGTAACACCCCTCGTCGAACTAGGGTGTCGACACCTACCTTCACACCATTATCGACGATGGAGGATGGCGACAAATTAGAGGAGAAAGGAAAACGGCAAAAAATAGAATGTCGCGATGAATAACGTGTAGTGAAAGAGTAGTATGAGGCGGTAGAACAATTAGGAAGGCCAGAGGTGGGAGGAAGCGATATGGCAAATAGTAAAACTCGAGTTGTGTGTGCACACAATGAATTTACAATGGACACCGTTCCTTATTCATATATGTACATTCGATGGTAATACGGAATAAAATTTTAGAAGCCGTATAACACACATACACACACACATAATTTGTATTCAATTCGATAATAATGATGGAGGCGTTTTGGAATCCAGGAGCATACCCTCCAAGATTTTTCTAAAAATTGAACACATATTGAAAATGTAAAGAAATGTTGGTGCAAGTAGAGTTCCATTGCATACGTACACCATCAAGTTACGACAGCACATGTGCCGAAGTGAATTTCACCTGAGAAATATAAAATGAAGTTACGCCAAGTTCGAAACATAAAAAATCATCCTTTTCCCACAATACCTGAAGGAAAACAAAAATGCATAGTTATGTGAATATAATATCCTCGTAGTCATTTCAGTTTTAATTTATATACTTTGATCCTCAGATAGTACGTTGAATCTCGGTGCGTAATGTTATTTACTCCAGTACACGGAAGATCGATTTCATGCATGCTAAGCCCGCATGGTCGTGTGCGCCAATTAATAAATTTTAAAGTCAGCGATGAAAGTAACCCTTGTACCATAAAAGAGGGGCAGAAAGATAAACGAGGACCATATTTTGTGCATTCTCCCCCACTCCACCTCCACGCGCGCGCGTGTCTTCTTCTCCGGCGTGCGGTGCGGGGTGCCACCACCGCCGCTGGCCCTGGTCCGTTTTGTGTTTCGGCCGTACGTACGTTCTCCCCGCGTGCGCCGTGAAGCTGCACGCCGACGGCCGGGGTCCCGGCCGCCGGCCGCGGATGGCTACACGGTGGATTATTGGGACGGCACGTTTCGGCGTCATGCATGGTCCAATTCTAACTTCCACCAAGCCAAAAAGAATAAAAACCCTTTCTTTCTAGGTTCAACGCTGCCATGATTCGATTGCACCCGGCTCGTCAGCAGGCTTGCATATCTATCCGGTGTGCTCTGCTGCTGCTGCACCGTCAATGATGGCTGCTCTCATCAGTCATCACTTCCCTTGCTACCAAGATCCTAATCAAGATCTTCCCTTGGTACTAGGAGGAGCTTGTCGATGGTCTCTATTTATTTTCGATGGCTTCTGTTCTTCCCGTTTCCATGGAGCGATGAAACTTGAAAGGCCGTGGCGAGCGAGGAGGCGCGCGTGGTCCTACGTACGCACTGCACTGCATGCGCGTACGTTCGTCCCCACGCCGCACAATGCAGATACAGATCATGGGCTTGCACTCCACCACCACCTTGCCCCATGCCATGCCGCCACTCGTCTCTCCACTCCATGCGCGCCATCGATTGATGCAGCATTTTTAATTCGACCGGAACACACGCCTCAGCGAGCTTAGCATTTGCGAGTGTGCGTGATGAAAGTGAAGAATCTGTCACGGACGGCTCTCTTAATTTTTTTCCTGGACGAGGGCACAGAACGCACCACCAACGCCACCATGCCGGCCGCAGCGCTGCACGTACGGGCAGTGCTGCAGCACACCGAACACGCAGCCGCTGCCATGCGAGCGCACTAGCAAGGCATTAACCCTACACGCGCCAGTACGGCAGTGGCATGCAGCGGCAGTCGGCCGGCCCCTGTTGCCTCTGCGGCGGCGGTGTGCCCCTCGTTCCGCAGCCGCCGCTCCCGCTGCCCGCCTACCTGTGCCTGTCTCTTGTGGAGTAGTAGGCCGCTCCGTCTATTGTTGTGTGCAGTGTGCGCCTGCGACGTTGTTCGTGGCCTACCGCGCGAGCGAACGCTCCGCTTTGTCTCCCTCCCTCCCTGGGGCGCGAACGGAAACAGCAACACGCCGGCCGAGCCGGCGGTGTTTCGGGCCGCGCGTGCTGTATCATATTCATATAGCCATGAGGATTGCAAGAACGGATGGGCTTCTATTCTGGAATAGTTTCCCTTGCCTGCCCTCTCTGTCGGGCGGAGCGGATGCGTGCCAAAGCCTATGTACGCACGCGCGGCGCCCACCCAGGCTGGCTTCGTAGTAGTAGCGCTGCTTTGGTGTTTGTTTAGGGGAAGCCGGTGCGGAGCGCCCGATTTACGGTGCTAGTCACGGGACCGTCCATCCACGGAATTCCAGCCGAGCCAAGCTGACGACAAGTTATACCTCGGTCAAGAAAATATTACTGTAGTGCACCACGGTCTACAATCTTGTAAAATTATCATTAAGCCGTCGGAGATGCTTCTAGTGAGAGTACAAAGAGCTCGATTCATAATCTGATTTAACTTTCGACCATCTAGTTTTGTAAGACTATACGCTTTAGTCTCACTCGCACTTCCTACACACAACATGCACCAATATGGTAGGGTCTTTGAGATGTTCAGAATTCGTTAGATTGAATAGGCAAGTCCAAAGAAAATCCAACGATATGCACTGCTATGTTTTTTTCCATTGAAGCAGCACCAACATTTCCCACGTTTCAATAAAAAAAATGTGACATGATACTTTTAAGCGCACATGGTATATAAATTCATCAATCAGAGATTAAAAGAAACAATCTACTGCTACCACCACCAGCCAGAGATCAATAATAGTGGAGTGGAGTCCTAGGGCGCACTACCAGCCAGGCGCACGAACATGCGATACACTTTTCAATGAAAATCCCCATCCTTGCCCCCCATTCCTCCCATCGATCGATAACACCATCCATCCATCCATCGGAAGCTCGGGAAGCTCCCCACCACTACACCATTCCGTTCATCAGTTCCATTCCATTCATCACGCGCCCCAACAATTCCTTACTCTAATCGTCTGCAGAAGCCCATACCCCGTTCTTCTTGCCCGTTGCCACCTTTGGTAAAAATATCTCCGGCTCCGAGGAAGGATTAATTCAAAGCTCCCTCGCCGCGCGCCGCCGCAGAGGACGTATTAATCGCTCGCCGCCACCCCCACCACGCTCTGCGTCTGCGTCCGCGTCTGCGGCGTCCGTCCACAACAGGTCAAACCTGCCGTGCCGGTTCTAATGCCTTTCTGTCCCAAGCCTCCGCATTGATTCATTAACTCCCCTCCTCTCCCGCCTCCGCCATTTTTACCACCTTCGTTTCGTTTTTACGCCGGCCGGGAAAGATTTCGTGCTTGGCTCTTCTTGGCCGGCTTAGCCACCTTGCTTTCTTGCTGCTGATCACGCAGAGGCTGTGGTAACATTATAAGGCACCGCGCAGGAGGAGGAGGAGGGGCCAGCGACCGCCTTGTCTGGTAACGGACGACGGACGGAAGGACTCGGCGCCAGCCGCTCGCTGCTCACATGCTGGAGGTCCTGGAGATGACGCCGCCTCCGCCGCCGCCGCCGCGCCAGCCGGCGGCCGCCAGGGGGAAGGGCCAACAGCCGAGGAAGCAGCCGCTGCAGAGCAGCGTCGCGCAGCCCAAGGCGGAGCCCGCGGTCGCGCCGTGTCCGCCGCCGCCGGAGGGAGGAGGCAAGAAGTGCGGCGGGAGGCGGCGCGGCGGGCGCGGCCGTGCCAGGCCCGCGGACTCTCGGCTGGCGTCGGCGGTGCCCGCCGCCGCCGTCATTGGGCCGCCCGTGCTGCTGCCCACCAGCAAGGGGGTGGCGTTCTGCCGGCGGCCGGGGTTCGGGACGGTCGGCGCGCGATGCGTCGTCAAGGCCAACCACTTCCTCGCCCAGATTCCGGACAAGGACCTCACCCAGTACGACGTGAGTACTCCTCCCTCCGACGCCGTTCCGCTCGCTCGCACGCTCACATTCGACATGAAAAGAAAGATAAATGTCTGAGCTTTTTCTTTTTCCGTTGGCGGCTGTTTCGCAGGTGAAGATCACGCCGGAGGTGAGCTCCCGGTACGTGAACCGGGCCATCATCGCGGAGCTGGTGCGCCTCTACCGCGATTCCGACCTCGGGACGCGCCTCCCGGCCTACGACGGCCGCAAGAGCCTCTACACCGCCGGTGCGCTCCCGTTCGACGCGCGCGAGTTCGTGGTGCGCCTCACCGACGACGACTGCGGCACCGGCGTCCCACCACGGTACGTACCCCCTGCATCTGCATTTGCCATCTTGTTAATAATAATCAGGTAATGGCTGGCTGGCTGGCGGCTCGTGCCTTACTAACTGTTTTTGCCTCCTCGACTCGACGTTCGTTCCTGCAGCGAGAGGGAGTACAGGGTCGCCATAAAGTTCGCCGCGCGTGCCGACCTCCACCACCTCCGCGAGTTCATGGCCGGCCGGCAGGCCGACGCGCCGCAGGACGCCGTCCAGGTGCTCGACATCGTCCTCCGGGAGCTCGCCAACCAGAGGTATTAATTCCACCCAACACCTGCATTAAATTGGAGCGCACGCATTGCCCATTGCAATGTCAAGCTTCTCCGCCGCGCGTCCTCGAACTGAACTGAACACTGATGGTGCCTCCTGTCCAATGTTGGCTACCAGGTACGTTCCGGTAGGGCGGTCGTTCTACTCGCCGGACATAAGGAAGCCGCAGCGGCTCGGCGACGGCCTGCAGTCCTGGTGTGGGTTCTACCAGAGCATCCGCCCGACTCAGATGGGCCTGTCGCTTAACATCGGTGAGATGAGATTCTTCCCGGCTGGCCCCCCTCATGCATGTGGTTTCCTGCCCTTGCACTGTTGCTTGATATGCTTACTTGATGGTGTTGATGCCAGATATGTCGTCCACCGCGTTCATCGAGGCGCTGCCGGTGATCGAGTTCGTGGCCCAGATTTTAGGGAAGGATGTCATGTCAAGGCCATTGTCGGATGCAAACAGAATTAAGGTGAGTTGTGTGGGGGAACAAGGAATCTGGCATAGTACTAGTGCAGTGTGGCATGTTCCAGCTGCTATTTGCTTGCTATTGGTTATATAGCTTGTTGATTGTCGTGCTTTGGCTAATAAAGTTTGTTTTTCATGTAATTTGCTAATGCCAAGCAGATCAAGAAAGCATTGCGTGGTGTGAAAGTTGAAGTTACTCACCGGGAAAATGTAAGGCGGAAGTACCGCATTACGGGGGTGACAGCACAACCGACTCATGAGCTGATGTAAGTTTAAATTGTACTTCACTTACCTTTCTCCTATAATCCTATGTTCCATCATTTGGCAAATTTCTACACTAAGCTTGTACGCAAATATAGAGGTCTAAGTTCAAACACGCTATTGGTTCATAATCTAAGAAACATAGACCTCCGAGTGCCATGCATTTTACTTTTATATCGTCAAATGAGTAACTAGAGTGAGCCTATGTTATAAGACATCTGGAACGGTGCAGAACTGTGGTCGATTTTGCTTGTTTTGGCAGTTTCCCAATTGTGATCAAATGAGAAAAATAGACCTCCAAATGCCAAAACATTTACTTTTATATCAATCTGATCAATTCAGTAACTAGAGTAAGCCTACCTTACAAGACATGCGAAATGGGGCAGAATTGTGGTTGATTTTGCTTGTTTTGGCAGTTTCCCAATTGATGATCAAATGAATATGAAGTCTGTCATGGAGTATTTCAAGGAAATGTATGGGTTCACCATTCAGCATTCACATCTTCCTTGCCTTATGGTGGGAAACCAAAAGAAGGCAAACTATCTGCCAATGGAGGTAAACACAGCTAAAAATTCCGTTAGCTGGTCAGTTTTGTATTTTTGAACGTTTTTTCCTTAATAAAAGTATGTAATGTCTGTATCAGTGTTAAATGCATTGTAATTTATTTTACTTACCTTATCAGGCCTGCAAGATTGTTGAGGGTCAGAGATACACAAAGAGGTTGAATGAAAAGCAGATCACATCTCTGCTTAAGGTTACATGCCAAAGGCCTAGGGAAAAGGAGATGGATATTCTGCAGGTCCAGAGTTTTCTCCTAATATTTTAAGCATAAATAGATAAATTTACATGCTGGATAGGGCTAGATTTGAAAGGTTTCTGTTCCAACGAAATTGACGGTTTTGTTGAACAAATCTGTGCATTGCAAGACATGCATGCAACATGCTCATTAATTGTCCTATCCTCAAGTCTTTGTTTTTATCTGCATGTGGTCCAAACATTCCATGCATACATCTTCAATCGAAACCCCCTATTGCATGCTACTAGGGTTTTCCTTCATGGCAGAATCTTGTTGACCAATATTGTTATCAACTTGGCTCAGACGACTAAATGAATTTGTTTCCAGACAGTTCATCAAAACGGATATGACCAAGATCCTTACGCAAAGGAATTTGGAATCAACATAAGTGAGAAGCTAACATCTGTTGAAGCCCGCGTCCTTCCTGCACCTTGGGTAAGATTATGATCATATAGTGTTGTTTTTGCCTGTAGTTGGCTCATGTTGGCTAATAATGTGGACATGAAAATTTGAGAATTCCAGCTAAAATATCATGATGCTGGAAAGGAAAAGGAGTGTCTGCCACAGGTTGGTCAATGGAACATGGTTAACAAGGTTAGTCTCTATTTTGCTGCTGTTTACATGCCTAATGTCCCTCTTTCATGTTGTTGATCACACTTTGTTTACCAATAAAACATGCTCAATTTTGCAGAAAGTGATCAATGGGGGCAAGGTAAGCCATTGGGCTTGTATAAACTTCTCAAGGAGTGTTCAAGAAACCACAGCGCGTGGATTTTGCCAAGAGTTAGCACAAATGTGTACAATTTCGGGCATGGTAGTATACCACATCTCAACTGTGATAATACCTTCTTTGCAGCGCCAAGAGGCCTTTACAAAAGTTGCAAGGGTTATATATTTATAAGTTGATCTCTGCTGTTATTCCAGGAATTCAATAGTGAACCTGTGCTACCAATATATTCAGCTAGACCAGATCAAGTAGCAAAGGCGCTAAAACATGTCTATAATGTAGCACTACACAAACTCAAGGGTAAAGAACTTGAGCTTGTTTTGGCCATCCTCCCTGACAACAATGGTGCTTTATATGGTAAGTTTCAATCGTGCTGATTTCCCTGCGTATTGTAGTTTCTTCTAATCCTCTTGTACGGGTTTATCGTGAACCTATTTCTGCAGGTGACATCAAACGTATCTGTGAAACCGATTTGGGATTGATAACACAGTGTTGCTTAACGAAGCATGTTTTTAAGATCAGCAAGCAGTACTTGGCAAATGTGTCGCTTAAAATCAATGTTAAGGTATTCTCCCTTTATTTGCACACCTAACATGTAAACCAATGATTAATTTCCTAGCATGCTAAATTATTACATCTTGGACGTAATAACATTATTTAATTCAGATGGGTGGAAGAAACACCGTGCTCGTGGATGCGCTAAGTTGGAGGATTCCCTTGGTCAGTGATATACCAACTATTATATTTGGTGCAGACGTAACACATCCTGAAACCGGGGAGGACTCCAGCCCCTCCATCGCTGCAGTAAGTCTTGGAGCATTGCTTATGCTTATTCCACATCAATATGCATTACATCTTTCCCAGATTATCTATGTTCTTTGGCAAGTTCTAATTAGCTGGCTGCAGGTTGTTGCTTCTCAAGACTGGCCGGAAGTCACAAAATATGCCGGATTGGTATGCGCACAGGCACATCGACAAGAGCTCATTCAGGACCTTTACAAGACATGGCATGATCCTCAGAGAGGCACAGTAACAGGAGGCATGGTCAGGTATCTATCATGGAACTTCTTCTGGAAAAAGTAGTTAAATGATTTTTCTACAAGACACAATTGATGTGTTTATTTTGCTATGCAGGGAACTCCTAATTTCCTTCAGAAAGGCAACTGGACAGAAGCCCCAGAGAATAATTTTCTACCGGTATGTTTGCAAAAGTTGAAAGAGAGTAGTTAAACATTGCTACAACTGATTTGATGGCATGTGAATATTCTAGAAATAAGATAATGGTTAGGTTACCTGTTGACACAAAAAAAACATTGTGAAGGCTTTTTTAATGTTTACTGCAGTAATTAACACTATCTATTTCTTCCAGGGATGGGGTTAGCGAAGGTCAATTCTACCAAGTTCTCCTTTACGAGTTAGATGCTATCCGTAAGGTAGGGCCTGTTAATATTTTCTTGTGGTCGATTCTGTATCTACTACAGAGCCTTCTAACACATGCTTTCTTCTAGGCTTGTGCATCCCTAGAACCAAATTACCAACCTCCGGTAACATTTGTGGTGGTTCAAAAGCGTCACCATACAAGACTGTTTACAAACAATCACAAAGACAGAAGTAGCATGGACAAAAGTGGAAATATTTTGCCTGGTAATCTATTCATGACCTCTAATGTTTATGTTATGGGTTGCATCGCACATTATAAATCAAACAAAAATAAGTGATATCTTTACTATTTCATTTTTTTACGTGATAATTTTATTCTGTACTCTTCATAAGTCATAACTACATTTGCTTAAACTACTGATGCACGATTTCGTTGAGCTAATTGTTTCTCCAGAAAGAAAAATCGGGTGTGGTCATTGTATGATGATGTATGTACTATGGTAATTGCCTTGTTTCTGTAATTGCTCACCAGTTACCTAAAAAAACAGGAACTGTTGTTGATTCCAAGATATGCCATCCAACGGAGTTTGATTTCTACCTCTGTAGTCATGCTGGAATCCAGGTAAGGAATATCGTACTGGTCCTTCTTGAAAGCTGACATATACTGAATTTGTCTCTTATCTCTGGTCCCATACTCCCATATCCTGCGGTCAAGTATGAGTAGAGTCGATATTCTGTTTTCAACAAAGCTCTCACAGTTCCTAGTTACGCATGCTAAAAGAATAAACTAAAAACTGATGGCATGCTCAAAAATTTCAGATCATGTGAATGTACAAACACATAAAAAACCCACTTCTTTTTGAAAAAGCTTGTACTGTACCTGTAAAGTGTTGTACTAGAAGTGTGGGAATATTATCCATCCTGTTCCGATTCCTGAAATGACTGATGTGTGAGTTCACCAGGGAACAAGTAGGCCTGCTCACTACCATGTCCTCTGGGATGAGAACAATTTCTCAGCAGACGAGATGCAGACATTGACAAACAACCTTTGCTACACGTAGGACATGACTGTTTTCTTCCTTATGTTTGTCTTTTGCTCTTTCCCTTATCTTGAAGAATGATAGTCTGAGCTGATGTTTATGCTGATTTTGCAGCTATGCACGTTGCACACGCTCTGTATCTGTCGGTACGTCCTTCTGTACTAACTGAATTACTGAAATGTGCCCCAGCTTCTTGTTCTTCTGCACTAGCTGAATATTCCTCAGCTTCTTATTTATTCATAAGTTCTCTTACCTTTGCCGTAAATCTGAACCGTGTTACGTTTTGTTTTGTCTTTGCTGCCCCAACAGTCCCACCTGCATACTATGCACATCTGGCTGCATTTCGGGCGCGGTTCTATTTGGAGCCGGAACTGTCGGAGAACCACACATCGAAGAGCTCCAGTGGGACGAACGGAACCTCCGTGAAACCTTTGCCTGCCGTGAAAGAGAAGGTGAAGAGGGTGATGTTCTACTGCTGACATGGGAACTAGATTTAACTTGCCTAACATTGTAGAATTTAGTACTAGATGCTAGGTTAGCTTTCTGCTGGAAAGGAAGAGAAGAGCATTTCTGCACTTGGACCCTGAAATATCTCTTGACTACCTTTGTAAAGTACTCCAAAAGCATGTATAATAGTTCTGCTTTGGGTCAGAAGGCATCCAGTCTGAAAGAAGGCGCAGTAAGATGGTGTTGAAGTCTGATTTCGATCTATATTTGTTAGCATAACTGACTTTCATCATTATGATGCATCCGAAATAATTTCGCCAGCTGTGAGCCTCGAATTTCGCCTAGTACCATTAAACTAAAGTCTGTTTAGCTAAACTCGCCGAACTTAAACAGTGGCTTAAATTGATGTTCTGTATGTAGCTGAACTTACTTTTATGATGACGTGAGGCAGCCGCCTCATGTTATCTCCTGAACGATCATCTGACAATAATATATTGCACTAACAGTCAAAGCAAAGTTCTAATTGTCGGTTAGTTCGAGCAGAAAAGCATAAAAAAGTACAACCAACTATTGATTGTCTAATAAACAACCAACATCATATAGTTTTACGATAAGATTATAAACGGTTCTGTCCGAGAATTACCCTATTGGGTACATTTGTCTGCCATAAATATATGCGAAAGGTACTACTGGCTTAGTGACTAACCTTCATTTCTTCATGTGGATGAGTGTGCATTTCCTAGTGGGAGTTATATAAACTTCTATTCGAAAATTCTTACTTAAAATGCTCTGCATCAGGTATCAACATAAACTGGTCAAAACAAAATTAACAACAAACAGAAGAGGATTCAGTGTCTCACTAAACAAAATTTATAGGAAGAAACCACTTCCAGTAAGTTAAACTGTGGGCTATACGCCTATACCTGTGGACGGTTCTTCCAGTGAACCACTTGAAACTAAGTGATCCTCATTGATCCAGAATAACATTAACCAACTGAGGACTGCACACTTACATATCTGCATGTTCTGAATCTATTTGTTCCGCAGTTTGCAGGAAGTAAAGATAAAGTAGAATTTAAACACCTGTTTAAATTTCTACTGAACTGAGTCACCACAACTAAATTGATCATGATATTTGGTTAAATTAATTCAAGAGAGGCTGCTGGATTTTGCAGAAAAAAACTCAGATCAAATGGATGTGCAACTGCTAACTGCCATCCTCAGCATCCCTTCACCTCAATCAAGCTGCATCCTGCAGTCTTTTTGACAGTGGGGTGTGCCATCTCTCTTCTTACTCTTACTACATCTTCCCATCGACTTGCGGTTGCATACACATTAGACATGAGCAAATTCACATCAGGAATTTGGTAACCTTGCTCGCCTATTCGTTTGATCAGCCTTTCGCTCATCTCGACATTTCCTCGAGCCTTGCACGCAGTGAGGAGTGCACCAAACAGTGGCATAGCATCCTTGTCAACTGGTATATCTCTGATCAACTTCTCAGCTTCATCAAGTAGACCAGCACGACCTAGAAGATCGACAAGGCAACTGTAATGCTCAACTTTGGGCTGTATCCGATAAACCTCCTTCATACTACAAAACTGTTTCCGTCCTTCATCAACCAAGCCACCGTGGCAACATGCACTCAGCACCCCAATGAAGGTAACACTGTCAGGCTTAGCATTGCTTCTCTCCATATCCTCAAATACCTCGAGAGCTCTACCTGCCTGACCATTTGTGGCCAGACCACAGATAATGGCAGTCCAGGCCGTGGTGTCTCTGCCTTGCATTCCTTGAAAGACCTCCACCGATTTCTCTATATGCCCACACTTGGCATACATGTCAATCAACGCCGTACCAAGAACTGCGTCAAATTTCATCTTCCTAGCTTCAGCCAACTGGTGGATCCATTCACCTTGATCAAGCGCACCAAGGTTGGCGCAGCACGCCAACATACTGACGACAGTGAACCTGTCTGGCTCAACTTGTTGCATCTGCATCTCTCGAAACAACGACAACGCCTCTTCGAAACACCCATGTTGCACGCAGGCGTTAATCATCGCAGTCCACATAATCAGATCCTTTTCTGCACACTGGTAGAAGAGTACTCTCGCCTTGTCCAGCTGCCCAGCTAAGCCATATCCCGACACGAGTATAGTCCAGGAAATGATGTTCCTCGCCGGCATCTTTTCGAACAAATCCACCGCCTCTTCCAAGCAACCATTCTTGACGTACATGTCCAGCAGAGCATTTGCAACTGGAAGGCTGAACCCGATGACCCCATCCATGTAGGCATGAATCCTCCTTCCTAAGCTCAGCTCACCGGCTCTGGAGCACGCGGTCAATGCGGTCACCAACGTCACCTTGTCGGGTGTGAGACCGCTCCTCCTTTCCACCATCTCCTCGGCCAGAGAAATCCCTGCGGTGTACCGGCCACACCTGACATAGCACCTGATCATCATGTTCCAAACCACCAGCGCCCTCTGCGGCATTTCGTCGAACAGATTCCGTGCGACGTCCGGGCAGCCCAGCGTCGTGTACATGTCCATGAGCGAGCTCGCGGTGTACGCGTCCCACCGGAAGCCGGTCTTCACGGCCGCCGCATGCGCCTTGCGCCCCTCGACCGACAGCTTGAGCGCCCCGACGGCCCTGAGCAGGAACGGGTAGGTGAAACTGTCGGCCACGAGGCCGCGCCCGCGGAGGTCGTAGTAGACCGCCATGACACGGGCGAAGCTGCCGCGCCTCGCGAGGGTCCTGATCAGCAGGTTGCATTCGCGCAGCGGCATGCCGCCGTGGCACGCCGTCGCCATCCTGGTCGTGTGGCGGCGACGCGGAACGCGTGGAGGCGCGCGCGGGCTGGCCAAGATGGAATCTTTAGGTGCCGTGTACAAATAGCAGTCAGCGATAAGAAGCGGAGCTGGGAGAAGCGATGGCTGCTGAGCCTGAGATGGGTAAGCGGGTGGCCGTGGTGGTGGGAGGGAGCGTGGCGGGCCTGGCCTGCGCGCACGCGGCGGCGGAGGCGGGGTGGACGGCGGTTGTCCTGGAGAAGGCGGCGGGGCCGGCGGCCGGAGGCGGCACAGGCGCCGGGCTGGGACTGGATGCGCAGTCTATGGAGACCCTCGCCCGCTGGATACCCGGGTGGGGTTTCGACGCGGCCACGCTGCCGCTCGCCGTCGACCTGGTAAGCGCCTCCGTCCTCTCCGATTCGACACCCAACAACTCGGCCTCATGGAGTCATGGGCATGGGTTGCAATTTCAGAACAGAGCAACGGACAGCGAGACAAAGGCGGCGCGGACGCTGGCGAGGGACGAGGGATTCAACTTCCGGGCGGCGCACTGGGGCGAGCTGCACCGGCGGCTTCACGAGGCTCTGCCGCCCGCGGTCACCGTGCGCTGGGGGCACCAGTTCCTGTCGTTCGAGGTGTCTGACGACGACGACGATGACAAACGCGGGGTCGTCGCGACGGCTCGCGTGCTCGCAACGGGCGAAACCGTGGAGGTCGCCGGGGATTTGCTGGTCGCGGCGGATGGCTGCACGTCGTCGATCCGCCGGCGCTTCCTCCCCGACCTCCGACTGAGGTGCGTTACATTACAAATCTGCTGATAGACACTTGTCAACTGAATGCGATCTGAATATTTGGTGACAAGCAATTTCACATTTGAATGAACACATAGCATCCTCTAACATTTCAGTATATTCGTTTCGATCCGATCATATCAGGGCACTAGATCCACACAAATTTCTTATTTTGCGGTCAATGCGCAGGTACTCTGGTTACTGCGCATGGCGAGGCGTGTTCGATTTCACCGGAAAGGAGAACTCCGACATCGTCACCGGCATCCGGAGAGAGTACCCGGAGCTCGGCAGCTGCCTCTACTTCGATCTGGCCGACAAGACTCACGCCGTGCTCTACGAGCTGCCCGGGAACAGGCTCAACTGGCTCTGGTACATCAACGGTCCAGAGCCAGAGCTCACGGTAAGTAATGGCGAATTGGCGATCGATCCACTGCCATCCAAGCTGCAAATCATGTGTGTGCTTCTCAGTCTAACGGATGGATGGATGGATGGGTTGTGGCAGGGGAGCTCGGTGACGATGAAGGTGAGCGACGCCACGCTGGCGCGGATGCAGGACGAGGCCGGCCGCGTCTGGTCGCCGGAGCTGGCGCGGCTGATCCGGGAGACGGCGGAGCCGTTCGTGAACGTGATCTACGACGCGGACCCGCTGCCGCGGCTGTCGTGGGCGGGAGGCCGCGTGGCGCTGGTCGGCGACGCCGCGCACCCGACCACGCCGCACGGGCTGCGCAGCACCAACATGTCCGTCCACGACGCCCGCGTGCTCGGGGGATGCCTCGGGAGGCGCGCGCTGGCCGAGTACGAGGCGGCGCGGCTGCCGGTCGTGTCGGCGCAGGTGCTGCACGCCCGCAGGCTCGGGCGGCTCAAGCAGGGCCTGCCCGTGGCCGTGGAGGACGGTGAGGCTGGGAGCTTCGACGTCAGGACGGCGACGGAGGAGGGGGCTTTGCAGCTTCGGCAGAGAGGCATGCCGTATTTTGGTGGCGCGCCAACTATAGCTGGCGGCACTTCGTGACTGCCACTTCAGCACCTAATATTCGAAATGCAAGGGGAAAATGACACAAATTTCATGATTTCCAACCATGTACAATATGAAATAATAACAGTACAAAGTAGCCATAGGCGAGTTCTTCCTCATGGTACCACAGCAGAGATAAGCCACGTTTTCATCTTGGGTAGCCATGTTCAAGGCGACTATCAGGAGTGTTCATAACAGGTTTGAATCCAAACCATGAAAACCGGCGAATAGGGTGGTAGTTCTTTTTTGTTCCATATCTCCCAAAACTCCGATTGAGTTAGTACAAAGTTTTGAACTACAGATTTCACAGGTAATGAACACCCCTATGGACCATTGCCATGATACGGTGGCAGCCACAAGTTCTTGCCCGTGGTACACCAGCATAAATATGCCTCGTTTTCATCCTTTGGTAGCCATGTTCAATGCCACTGCCAGGGGTGTTCATAACCGGATTGAAGCGAAACCGTGAAAACTGGGGAATGGGGTGGTAATTCATTTACCTTCAATAGCTCCAACCATGCTCCTTGAGTTAGTACAAAAAAATTGAACGGCGGGTTTCACAGGTTCAGATGGAACCAGTAATGAACACCCCGTAGCCACTTCTGCTATCTGTTGACAACTTGCTGGGGACCAGCATTCGTCAGTTTATCAATTTCCCTGAAGGCTTTGCGCAGCACTTCTTTTGCGACTTTGAAGGAGCCTGCTGATACAGTTCCCTTCTCTGCACACCTCATCGCATCGCGAACTAGATCAATGAACCTCGAAGTCACAGACTTTGTGTGGCGGTTTTCGTCTTCGATATTGCCCCCAACAAACACTGGCCCCATCTTTGCCTTTTTCGTCCATCGCTTCGTTATGCACGGCTCCGGAATCATGTCAACATCGGCCAAGATGAATACTCCCAGTACATGTCTGCACAATATCGCCGACAAAGCAAACCTGCAGCAGTCACACCAAGCCTTCTTCTCAGCTGTATTGTAGACAACAGTGTGCCTGGTAGGAGGATTGCCATCTCTTTCAACATAGTACTTGGCTTCATAAGGGTCATCCTGAACCTTAACAGCGTAGTGATGCAGCGACTCAATCAACTCCATTTGGAACATTTCAAATGCAGCCCTCGTGTAGATGCTCGCAGCTTGTTTTTCCAAGATTGAATTGGTTTTCAGGAGTTGTTCAGTTGGAAAAGAAGCAAGATCTTTCTGGGCTTCATTCATATACAATATGTCTACGTGTTGATCAAATCTAGCGATAAAAGAAAGGAGGGAGCCCCTTGCAGTGAAATTATTCCTATAAAACCTACCGACTGTTTCTGGTCTATTGGTCAGTGCCAGCTCTGCAAAGAAGGAGCTTGTTAGGTATGCAGGAACCCACTTATGCCTTGCTTCAAACAGTGACCGCAACCACGAGTTGTCCCTCAGGTCATACTTGTCGAGAATAGAACCCCAGAGCATATCAAAAACAGGCACGGTATCACACTCGTTGACACATCTCTTTAACTCGATATGGAGCCCAGGAGATCTCATGTAGACGTCAGACAATTTCTTCTTGCATCTAGAAAGAACTCGCCATCTACAAAGACGATGGAAACATTGAGGAAATACTTTGGCAACTGCGTCTGTCATTGTTTTGCCTTCATCTGTTGTAAACGAAAATGGCGATCGCTTATCCATTGCTGTCAGCCATGTCTCAAAAATCCAAGCATATGAAGATTCGGCCTTGTCCAAGACCAGCGCGCAACCAAAAACAACAGTGTCACCATGGTGATTCACGCCTGTGAAAGCAGCAAAAGGAAACATATTCTCGTTCTGACTATAAGTAGTGTCGAAGTAAACAGCATCTCCGAAGTATTTGTATGCCATTTTAGATCTTGCATCAACCCAGACTGCACTCCTCAAACAGTTTTTACTGTCAACTTGTATGTTGTAGAAAAAACCGGAGTTCTCTGACTGCTTTCTCATTAAGTAGGTGAAGAGACCACATGAACCAGTGTCACCAAACACATTCCTCCGTACCTCCTGCAAATGATCTGCAGGCTCCTTCCCACAGAGGCGACGGAGCTGGACCTCCCGCGCCTTGTCCGGGTTAACAATAACATGAGTGTGCTCCAGCACCAACTTTGTGACGACCCACTTTTCTAGCCTCCTCCACAGCACCTCCATCATCGCTGGGCAGCCGTCCCGTATAGAAGAGCGCTTCCTCTTTTTCTTGTCGCTAGATTCAACATCCCTCTTCTTGTGATGTCCCTCTTTCATGCACACAAAACGCTTCATGACGAGCAAATCGACACCTTTCCGCCGCTCAGTGCGGGATCGGGCAACACGAATGCCGAACCCAAGGCGTAGCGCATATGCACTGTAGAATGCACGCGCAGCTGCATCAGACTCAAATTCCATGCCCAAGAATGGTGCACCGCTTTCACACGGCTCATTAGCTGCCTTAAGTGGCTCATTTCCAGCAGTCAACATGGATCTCTCGGAAGCATCGATGCAATGAGTCTGAGAAGCCGTCACAGCAGTTCTTTGATCAACATCAGTGGTGCCTGTATCATCCTCAACATCGATGAAATCTTCAACAAGTTCTTCATCTTCACTTGATGAGAACTCCATCCAAGAGTACCAAAGTTCAACTTACAAGGAAAACCCAGAATTCCTCTGCGCGACTAATTGGTGAAAAAATCGAATATGGAAGAGAATAAGCAAAAAGGGATCTTAATCGAAAAAAGCAAACAAGGAATGAAACTGGCATCTCAATTAAGTTCTACAAAATTGGCACCTGAATTTCCCTACAGTAACACGAATCTTCAGCTAGACGGAACGATGCTCAACCTAATTCCTTTTTTTTATTACCCCCATTGAGAAATTTTGACACCTGAATTTTTTTTCCTACAGTGACATGAATTTTCAGCTAAACGGAACTCAACTTATTTTTATTTAAATTACCCCCATTGACAGACTTCCACTCACCCGCTGCTGGACGGAGTTGAACTTCAATTCCACTCACTATCCTTATCACAAACTTGGCCTAACCTGATGCTATAGGCAGCACACATCTGCTAAATCCTCCACTATGAATCAGTATACTATAGCAGGCACCGAAATGGCGAAATTTTCGAGCGGAAACGAAATAGTGCCGACTGAGATCGATCTGGTTGCGTTCGATTGGTCACAGCAACGAATCGAGCTGACGACCAGAGCAAACAAACGGCAGCCCGAGCAGCTAGCTAGTGATTTACAGTACTTACCAACAGAAGGAAGCGCGTCTTGGCCCAGCCGCAGAGAGGACGGACAGAAGGACGCCGGGGTAGAAGAGAGGCAGGCGTGCGCCGGTCGGAGGAGGGCGAGAGGCGGACGGGGGCAGGTTCGGGATGGTGCGGCCGAAGGGGTTTCGGCGGCGGCGGCGCTGGCGGAGCGTAGAGGGGGGCGGCGACGGCGTTGGCGAGCAAGCGAGTTTTCCGTGTTAACCTGTCGGGTGTCGACAAGAGTTACATCGCGTGGACACAGGCTCCAAGCATTTTTTCTTCTCTGGCTTCTTGCAACTGCAAAATCCAGCCGGAACCGTTGAACACGAATACACGATTCAAAGCGTTGATCCAAAGAACTCTCAAGATGCAGTTTAGAGCACACAAATGAACTGCCTACGATGAAAGTTCAACACAAATTCGCACATTACATGCAAATATATATAGTAATACAATCTCTACTACCTTTCTCCATCTTACCAAAATAAGCAAATATAGTACTATCACAATCTTTGATGCAAAAAAGGAAGACCTGGAGATATGGAGTGTTTTATTTCTTTTTCGTACACCGACAGCTACGAAACATGAAACAGTAGTACAGATCCACACTGTTGATTCCAAATATCAGAAGCAAAATCTCTACTACCACTTGCTCCAGAAACCAAGCATGGTTACGAGAAACACTAGTTTTAGGAGCTGGAACTAACGACCAGACTTCTCGAACTGCTATGGCAGCTGAAGCCTTGCAGATCCACATCAGAAACAAAATGGTAAAAAAGCCAAGCTGATTATTTCTTGAGTGCGTTCATTCTGTCCCTCAGGTAATACAGCTTTGCCCTCCTGACTTTCTTCCTGTCCAAGATCTTGATTTCTTTGATGTTTGGCGAGTACCTGGACATAAAAGAAAGTTGGCATCAGGAGAACAGTGCGCATGAAACAAGTATTCTGTAGTGATATCTTTTGTTTTTGACTTCTTCAATAACTTAAGCCAACTTTTTATGTCAAGTACTAAAGGGAATTTAACTGCAGAACAGAAGTAAAACATAAGGAGAGCCCATATGAAATATCCTACTCATGTCATTCCTCCAATGTGTTCAGTCCTGCAGCTGATGCAGCGGACAAAGAATATGAAGTATGTACTCATGAAAGCTAGTTAACCATAGCTGGACATACAATTTATGAAACTACGAGCTCCATTTGTAACGCAAATACGCAATGCTAACAAAACACAGGCAATTGATTTTGTACATATGGTTAATAAGATACTGTGTGCTTTGTATCAAATATTACTGGTATGTTTTACGGTTCACTCAAGGTTCATTAACCAGATACTTAGGATCTTATGGTTTAGACAACAGTATTTGTTGTCATGGATTTACAAATAACATAAGGCCAGAATGAAGCTGGTGTCACCATTGTCATTGGTAGATGAGATACCAAGAGGTATACCAAGGCAGAGAATGCTGAGTAGCCCAGAGACAAACATAATAAAAATTAAAAAAACATCATTTTTTTCAGTTCAGCCAACTACACTTCTAATACACCAGCTGTGCATCCATAAGTTGACCTGTGTTTAATTAGATATATGCAACGACATAATAAATGGGAATTCAGTGCATCTCGCAGATTTATTCCCGTATCCATCATTACATTGTGTGATTAGGAAGACAGCACTCACGTGGCGGTGTTCATATGTAGTGATGTGTGTTGTAACTTGTAACAGCAAAAAAAGGTTTATGCACAACCACAAAAAATGGCATGTTCTATCATGCCAAATAATAGGGAGCACTTGAAGTACTGTGAATTGTTGCCTGATGTGAATGCACAAGTGGTTTTTCTGGCAGAAACACAGTAGTTCACAACCAAGTAATTCTGATGTTCACGTGTAAAAATCAGTGTCAACATGAAAATGGAAGAGAAAGGCACACATTTGGTGTCACTTACAGTGGAAATACAGACTCAACTCCGACGCCAGCTACTAATCTACGCAATCTGAAAGTTGTAGCGATCCCAGCATTGCGCCTTGCTATGACGATGCCTTTCAATGTAGACTCACGCCGCTTGTTCTCAGGAACTTGCTGTTTAATTATTGAAGAATCAGAACGACAGATACACAAATGAACAGCACTAAAGCGAGGGAGTGCATTTACTTGGTACTTACCAGTCTCATTTGAACAATACATCCAGGCTGCACATCAGGAATCTCCCTCTCTGTGCGGACCTTGTCAACTGCCTCTTTGTTTAAGATCTGAAAGAAATCAAGTAATGAATATGTTAAGCTGTTTAAGAGAGAGAGATCACTGCAGCATTACTGGATGTTGTACGACTCCTGAAAATAACTCTTTGGCTCACATTCATAATGTGTCTGGCCGTCTTGTCAGGCCT
This sequence comes from Poa annua, assembly GCA_026929855.1. NCBI lineage: Eukaryota > Viridiplantae > Streptophyta > Magnoliopsida > Poales > Poaceae > Poa > Poa annua. Next base: position 91,629,232 of record CM049430.1, read on the forward strand.
CTTGAACTTGATGCGGGGCGGGTGCTCGACCATGGGAGAGCTGGAATCTTCATCATCAACGGAAACCTCGGCAGCCCCCACCGTCGCGAACCCCCTCACGGCCAAAGCCTTGGTGCAGAAACCATAAGCCTGAACACCAATACCGTCGTGCGGAATGTTTGGACTCTGCGCACGCATCAAAATTCAATCCAACAGACACGGCCAGGATCAGTTAGTAGCATAGGACGACGACAGTACCAAAACGAACACTGGCACACACACACACACACACACACACACACACACACACACACACACCACGATTTGACGAATCAAGCTGCAAGGCCTGAGAGGCTCTACGAACGACTGCGCAGCCCCGGGAGGCGCGCAATCCAGGAGCTTCAGGGACGCGCCACGGGTTCCGGCTCTACAGACGCTCCGCAGCAGAGCCTGCATCCTGTGACCAGTCCTCTGCGTAAGAAAATGTAATGCGCAACATTGGGATCAAATCAAACGGATGTGGGTAGGTTCCATGCCGCGCAGGAAATAAAGATGGGGTGCCGGGCGTGCAGCGACACGCCGAGAAGTTTTGAAGGTCAGTGGGGTTTACTATAACTAAATTGCTGGATCAGGAAAAACCTCACCGGAGAGAGACTTGCGGACGGGGTGGAGACAGCGGGGTCTCGATGCCCCGAGGAGGAAGAGGACGAACGGCGATGTCGGCGGCGAACGTGAGAGCCGGGGTGTGGGATTGAGGCGTCGGCGGTGACGGTGGAGTACGGCCGGCGGCGGCGTAGGAGCCGCCTCGATAGGTCAGGACTCGGGAGGAAGAGAGAAGAACGGGAGAGAGAGGTTCTGGTAGGGCTTCTTGTGCTACGTCCTACAGGTGATTCTGGGCCGTCAGATCAAAACGGAGGGACAGGATCAAGTCACTTAGACACTTACTCAGCTCTACCTTTCTATCCGGACGACCGGAAAAACGAAATCGATAAAGCCCGGAGTCTTTAGTTGATTCCATTTCGAAATGATCTAAGTAGTAATAATCTGCTAATGAGTTGTTTCATATCAACTCCATCTATCTTTTTATTATGAAAGACTAGATTGGGTCGTTCCGCGTTACATAAGTACCTTTTTTTGGCTGAGTAGGATTCGGCAGTAGGCATGAGTCACTAATAAGCTTTACGCAAAAAAAAAAGTCACTAATAAGCAAATTTGATTAAATAAAGTCATTCGAGATTTCAAAAGACAAGTTCATCAACTTTTTTAGGTAGTTACAACTACATAAAGATGCTCATAGATAGAACCAAAATAAAGAATGGCAATCTTGTTCTACACCAACGTGCTCCCTAAAAACCACGATAATGTTTGTACGTCGACTTACGTGGCGCCTATACGAGCTCGTGTTACGCCTTGAGGGCTTCGAGGTCGGCCAGAGCATCAGAGCACATTGAAGCCAACTAGCGTGGTCTGCCCAGCGCCCATAGAGATCACTACCTCGCCTGACATCTCTTTCGGCACCGTGGGGGTGGGGGAGCTACCAACCTTAGCTTCACGTGAGCGGGGCGCATCACGGCCTCCTCATAGGAGTTGCCTGGAGGGAAGAGCCCAACACACATGACACTTTGAAGCGGCTGAGGTTGCTTGTGTTGACCGTGGTGCTCCTCCACACCTGGAGGCACACAACCTCCGCCACGCCTGATTGTCGCGCATGGACGAGTCAGTCGACGATCTACCGAATTAGTGGACAAAGGTAGCTAAGACAAACGGCTAATTGTTCATCGAAGCTATCTAAACCTACCAGCGGAGCAAACAAACTGGCGGTAGAGTGAATGGGGGTGGGGGTGGGGGGACGGGGCTAACCCTAAATGTCCCCACTACCATTCATAAAAAGTGTCGGAGGGGATGCTTATCCGGAATCACAGGATAAATTTCTTGGACGACATGCATTGCGTGTTCAGACCATTAAAATGACCCAAACCGAATATATAAACCGAAATTTTTCGGGTCAAGGGGTTTATTCGGGATCTGCATAGAGCATCTCTAGCACATCCCGAAAAATCGTGAAGCGTATAACCAGTTTTTGATTCCTTGAAACTGGTTTTATGGTTTCCAAAGTTGTATGGGAACACATACTGAAATTTGGCTTCAGAAAAATCGAAAATTGACTTCGTATTGGATTTTGATCACCAGCAATCTGCTAGCATAGCTCCTCTCCATAAATATCTATTGTTTCTCCTTTTCCATGTGTGCTACAGAGCATGCCCTGCACATTTCGTTTCTTTTTCAGCACAACTGGGCAAAAGTGCATTGTTTTCTTGAGCATCGTCGAATTGATAAAGAGGCCAATCCCACGTCTCAAGATTAGAGCATCTAGCAGAACACGTATAAGTGGCCAAACCTGTAAAAATCTGATGTTCACATTTTTTTTACAAAAAATCATCCCGAGTAGAGTCTGCCGGTAAATGTTTTACATGCTCTGAACATCCACACACCCACGATCCTTGTATCGGTTTGGAGGCAAAACTAACAGTGCTCCGTAAACCGGTCAATGCTCTAGCGGGATGGGAATATTCAGGACGCGCCGCGCCCATAACCAGGGCCGGCTCTATATATTTTGGGGCCCTACTGCAAGTTTGAAGAATTGGGCCCTATAGATACTATATATACTAGCAAAATACCCGTGCGTTGCTACGGGATAAAAAAATATGTACAATTAATTGAATAATTGTCCTAAATCAAATGATTAAAATGGTAGCATCTCTAAGTCAGGAGTTATATTATCATCAAGCGCAAGGCCGCCAAACTTAGCTGTAAAATGAAGGACACAAGACACAATTCAGAAACACCAAAAAGATGCTAGTTCATGTTCAGAATAGATACAACTGAACTGAGATTCACACCACCATCAGCCTATGCATATCCAATCAACACCGACCCAAAAAGGAGTGGAGATATCAATGAAATGGTTGTAGAAGATACCCACATTCTTTATCAAGATCAAAGTCAGCTATGTTGATGCTGCAGAAGCGGGTCGGGACCAAAAGATTCTTCTTGAGTTCCAATTCGGCGATGGTTTTGAGCCTGTCAATGTGAAGCTTCTCAAGTTCAGGCCTTGTCTTGAGTATAAACCCACCATCATCATCGATGTCCCACACTGGAATTGCATCACTCAATCCCTTCCTCCATGTTGGAGACCGGACCGCCAGCGGCAGCTGCAGTCTCCATACGGGGTTGCTCCTCTTTGCCACAAATTGGACTGCCAGTAATATCTGCGACCTCCATCGGGACTTGTTCTTCGGTGCTGCAGATCGGAGTACCTGCAAAACAAGAAATGATCCGGCTTTGACGCATTGCAGTGAACAAAAACGAAAGGATGATAAATAATATACTCGTCGAACCTTCTTCGGCGATCCTGCTGCCTCCGCTTGGTACTTTCTTTGGTGGTGAAGATGGGGCATCGATGTCCCAGGAAGAGGCAGAAGAGAACGTGATGGACTCAGGCTGTAGGTGGGCTCCTCTGGGTGTGTACGCAAACTGCTGCTGCACGTGCACGGCCGGCTTGCACTGTGCCGCCTTGTGCGCCTACATCGGCATCTTTGTTGTTAGTGCTGCGTTGTGGGCAGCGAGTGGGAGGAGAGGATGAAGCGTCGGAGCGCACCTTGTAGAGGACGTGTGTCCAGGTGCCCTTGCTCCGGCAGCCGAGCGCGGCCACCTCCTCCTTGTTCATCTCGAGGTCGCCGACGAAGCCGAGCTTTTTTGAGAGCAGACAGACAAGGCCCCAGGACCACCAGCCCGTCGGCGGCGTCCTCTGGTTGCGGGTCGGCCGGAATCACAACGACGACCCGCGGCTCGAGGGTAGGAGGAGGTAGAGAGAGGACTGAGGTACGGTGTACATGGGCACGACGCTCAGGCGCGAGATGCAGAGTTGTTCACCGCGCTAGGGCGCTCCTTCTCGCACCCGCAGATCCAGCCCCTTCACTCCCTCCTCACCACCGCTTCCTGAGACCCATCAGTTTGTGGAACTCTCCATTTTTTACGTGAAGGAGTCTTTGAAACATCCCCTGAACTATCATCGACCAATCCAGGATTTAGATTGTCCCTCAGCACCAAGAGAATCCACCACCGAAGACATCGGTCCCTGTAATCATCACATCCATGAGTTATTATAATGTAACTTGTCACTTTCTAGCAATGCAAACCACTACCCAAAATGCTAACCACCTTACTATGCAATGCACCAATAAGACCAACAACCACCTTAGCCATAAGGAAATAGTTTCAGCAATTCTGGTAATTAAGAACTCGAGCATGGTACCAACTAATTATATAATATAATAAGAGAACCTCACCTCCTCAAGATCTTTCACGCTGAAGCCTGGCAGCCCAATGCCAGCAACCACCAAGATGAACTTCTTCACATTGCCCGACCTCTGGTCTGATGATGCATAACCACCACCAGACAACCCCTAAATAAAAATAGCCAGGATCAGAGGAGCATGTACATCAACATACACCAGAAATTATCGAAGCACAAAATGCACACCTCGACAAACCGGGGATGAGTGTGTCCGCGATACGGCACAGAGTCGTGCCATCACCGAGCAGCTCCCTGAGCTCTTCGTCGGATGAGTAAAATGGCAGACAATACTTCGGGATTAAGGCACCGAGCAATTTTATCACCTCGGCACGCCCAGCCTCTACAAAGGTTTTTGCACCAGCATGTAAAACAAAATGTTGGTAATAAACATGCAAAAAAAATAAAACAAGATCAACCGCTCAAGCTAACATTTTAGAGGATCCCCAAGAAAAATCAGGCACGACAGAAAAATTAAATTTCAAACTCCGAGGGCATATCCAGCTAAAATAATACTCGCAGCGCTTTTTGGAAAAATCTCCTACCGATACAGCCGAGAGAGGAATGGAGGATCGTAAGCTAGTAGAAAAAATGAATCAACTCCAAAGGCGCTGAATCAAGCTCCAGGGAAAAAAAGGCCGGGCTGCATACAGCCGACGAACTGGCCTGCCACATGCGCGCCCCTCGGAAATCACGAGAGCACACCGGCTGGCCGAAATTCGAGCTCGGATAATACTCGACATGCATTCGGAATCAGCGGTCTCACCTGCTTGGAGCCCCTCGCCGTCGCCGTCGACGCTCCCCATCCCCGGCGCGCCGCACAGATCGAGGCCGTCGCCGCCGTGCAGGATTTGGGCGGAATCGGCGTCGGAATGGGCAGGATACCGGAGGGTTTTGGCGGGGGCCGATGTGTCGTTGCCGTCAGCTACTGGCCGGTGATAGCCCCGACCTGGAGCTCCTCCGCTGAAGTATTTTGGGGATCGTGGGGTACCAGTTGACCGTTTTTCTTGTATTGGGAGTACGGGTTGAGTTTCCAAAACCTGAGGGGTTAAAACGCAAAAACGTCACGACGTGAGGAAAAAAGGCGAACCGTTTTTTCCACTCACCGGTGGCAGTGGTGAATATCGCAGAAATCATAGGGGTAGAATCGGAACAAAAAATGACGTACGACCGGAGTCCCCAAGCCATATTATATAGTAGAGATGTACGAATACACGGTAAAATGTTAAGAGTTTTTTAAAGCTCCTTGATTCAATGAGTTGATTCTCTCGTTTTTTTTTTCTTTTTTTGACACTAGATTTAGGTTTCACCATTATAACATCTAAATTCACAATTTAGTGTCAGATCAAATAATTAGTACATGCCTAAAAAAGAGAGTAGATTGACACAATAGCCCATATATACACAGCAGAACCAAATTTCAATGTGTCGGTTCGGTTAGGCTCTCTCGAGCGCTCCGGCGATTACGGTAGATCCTAAACTTCCTCTACGACGTCTAGCGACGGCGCGATCCAACGCTACCGCCCTCGAACTCCCCTCCTGATCTGCGCCCGTGCCCGGCTTTCCCGACGGTTGCCCGGTCTCATCTTCTCATTCAAGTTCGGGGCGATCAAGGGGCAGACTTCGCTCTGCTACCCGCCCTTGGCTTGGTGACTTGACGAGATCGGCAGCAGTAGATGGCTGGGAAGGACAAACAGATGATGGGGAACACCTCCGGCGAGCCTGGCTCTGACCGGGACTTGGCGATCCGTCCTACGGATCTGCCCCGCAACGGAAACTCGGCTGAGGGATCACAGACCGCGGACGCTGCTGATGAAGGCGTGGCGGAGATGATGGGTCGGCTCAAACTCACCGCACAGGAGGCAAATCCCTTTATCCTGGACGATGAGACCGACGGTCCGGACTGCCCTAAGTGGGCGCTAGTGGGTAAGGTAATGGCTCCGAACAATTTACACATCTCGACAATCAAAGCAGCGCTCAGGCCAGCATGGGGCAACCCAAGAGGTATGGAACTGCGCCCATACGGAGTCAACATGTTCCTTGCCGAGTTTGCGAAGGAGAATGCCAAAACAAAGGTTCAGAGTGGATCGCCATGGACTGTTGGTAAGCACTGTGTGATTCTCAATGAGTTTGATCCCAGGATGAGGCCTGCTGATTTTTGTTTTGATAAGCTGGCTGTTTGGGCGAGGATTCTGAATCTCCCGTATGGTCTGATGAATGACAAACGGGGCAAAGTCTTTGCTAGCTCCTTGGGCGAAATTGTGAAGATGGATGTGGATGAGAGTGGACGTGCATGGGGAGACTACCTGCGGGTTAGAGTGATCATTGATATAACTAATCCTCTGATGCGATGTCTCTCGGTTTTCTCTCAGAGTCGCCAAGCCACTGACCACTACACTGTGATGTACGAGAACTTACCAACATTCTGTTTCTCGTACGGTTTAATTGGACACTCGTCGATGGGCTGTGCAACACCGGCAGACAGAGATGGGGAAGGGTTTTTACCCTATCATGGTCCAAAGCTATGTGTTCCCGATGAGAAGAAGAAGAAATTCTCGGGAGCGAGCTCAAGCCAGAACCCCTACTCAAGTGGACAGGGTTCAGGGCCTGGAACTGGCCGTCATGGCCTGGGTACAGCGACGCCCAGTGCGTCCGCTCGTCAGAATCGTAACAAAGATAACAACGGGGAGGTCACCTCTCCATCGAAAGCAAAGAAGACAAAAGCAATGCAGCAAAAAGAATGTGTGACAACGGCAAGATCAGTGGCAGCGGCCAAGTCTGACAGTCAGCGTATCAGTGGCCAAAAGAGGAAAGAGTACAGGGTGAAGGAGACACCAGCAGCGACTCCAATCCAAGGAGCTGGCTCGCAACCACTTGCGCTGCCTGCACCTGGTCCGACTGTTCCAACCACGGTCCTTGGTGCCACAGAGGACGGTGGTGATTGTGGTGTGTCTGATCCTTACAAGAAGCTCAAGACGAACACCTCGGTAGTGGTTTATCGATCGGCGGATCCGGCGGAGGCTGCGAGGCAGCCCCGCCCAACGCAATGAGTATCCTATGCCTCAACTGCCGGGGACTTGGGTCGGACTCGGTGGTAGGAGAGATCCGCTGGCTTTTGCGGAAATATCGACCCTCCTTCCTCTTTCTTTCTGAGACAAAGATGAAGGATACTAGAGCTCAGAATTTCATGTGGTCACTGGGTTTCTCGGGGAGTTTTGCTGTTAGTAGCGTTGGTCAAAGTGGTGGACTAGCGCTGTTCTGGTTGCCCCAATTTACTGTCTCGCTGAAGGATTTCAATGAGCATTGTATTGATGTTACTATTTCTTCAGAGGCAAGGGTACCGTGGAGAGCAACATTTGTATATGGTGAAGCTAGACGCGAGGCGCGGCATGAATTCTTGGATATGTTGCGTCGACTTCGTAGGGAGTGGAGTGGACCCTAGATTTGCTGCGGGGACTTCAACGAGGCACTTCACCAACATGAGCATTGTGGTGCTAGCGAACGTTCTGATTCGCATATGGCTTTGTTTCGTGACTGCCTTGATGATTGTGGTTTAACAGACTTGGGATTCTCTGGTCCTAAATTTACATGGAACAATCGTCAGGAGGGTGATAGACACGTCAAAGTCCGCCTTGATCGGGCGGTTGCCAATGGTGCATTCACTGATTTATTTGATGATTGTCGAGTGGAGAACATCATCACGACAGCGTCCGATCACTTTGCTATCTCTATTTCGCTCTCAGATGCTAGCGGGACTAGGAACATTAATCCAGTTCAACAAGGTTTTCGCTTTGAAGCTGCCTGGTTGAGAGCACCTGAGTATAAGGAGACAATGGAGAAAGCTTGGACTGAAGGGAGTACGGGTGAAAGCTCGCTCGACTCGACTTGGTCCACCTTGCACAGGGTGGCTGCGTCACTGAAAAAATGGGGACACGACACCTTCGGTGCGGTCAGGCAGAAGATCACCAAGTTAGAACGGAGGCTCAGGTCACTCAGAATCGGACCAAACACTGGTACGATGGAAGAAGTTCGCTTGGTGGAAAATGAGCTGTGTGAGCTTTTTGAAAGGGAGGAAATAATGGCGCGCCAACGCTCCCGAATTGAGTGGCTCAAGGAGGGAGACCGTAACACGGCATTCTTTCCCATGCACGAGCATCGGCAAGAAGGCGCACTAACAGAATAAAATCTCTTGTACGGGAAGATGGAGGTCGGTGTGAGGATCTGGAAGGCATTAAGGGTATGGTCCACAATTTTTATGCTGCCCTTTTCTCTTCTGAACCGAACCTTTCTATTGATGTTGTACTAGATGCTATACCTCGCAAGGTTACTGACGAGATGAACTCAGACCTTATGCATGAGTACACAGATGAGGAAATCAAGTCAGCGTTGTTCCAGATGGGTCCAACTAAAGCACCAGGACCGGACGGCTTTCCGGCACTGTTTTATCAAACCCATTGGGACTTTTTTTGCAAAGATATTTGCAAGGCCGTGAGAAGCTTTCTGGAGGGGGGAGCGATACCGGAGGGATTATGTGATTCCATTGTTGTTCTCATCCCCAAGGTGGCGAACCCGGACCAGCTAAGGAATTTCCGACCGATCAGTCTGTGCAATGTGTTATATAAGATCGCCTCAAAAGTATTGGCCAACAGACTGAAACCTATCTTGCCCTCGATTGTTTCGGAACACCAAAGTGCATTTGTGCCGGAGAGGTTAATTACGGACAATGCTCTTATTGCCTTTGAGTGTCTCCATACCATTAGACACCAACAATCGAAGAGGCCCTTCTTTGCTCTCAAGGTAGACATGATGAAAGCTTACGATCGCGTGGAATGGAACTACTTGGAAGGATGCCTAGTGAAGCTTGGTTTTTCTTCAACTTGGATCAGCACTATAATGAGGTGTGTCACATCTGTCCGATACGCAGTCCGAGTGAATGGGGAATTAACACAACCGGTGATACCGTCTATTGGTATAAGGCAAGGGGACCCTATAAGCCCCTACCTCTTTCTGTTATGCACGGAAGGACTGTCCTGTCTTCTGCAACAAAGGGAGGCCCGAGGTGAACTACAAGGTATTAAAAATGGCCGGCTCGGACCCCCTATCTCCCACTTACTGTTTGCAGACGATAGTATTTTCTTCACCCGTGGTGACAGGAGAAATGTTGATGCACTACATAGCACTTTAGAGACCTACTGTGAGGGATCAGGTCAAAAGATAAATCGTGACAAGTCCTCAATTTTCTTTGGTGCTCACTGTCCAAGTGCTGTCAAGTCTGAGATCATGCAGAAACTGGAAATTCATAAAGTCTGAGATCATGCAGAAACTGGAAATTCATACTGAAGCTCTGAATGATTCCTATCTTGGGATGCCAACTGAAGTTGGTCGATCTCCAGTGATTACCTTCAGATATTTGTATGACCGAATGTGGAACGTATCAATGGTTGCTCGGATCGACCAGTGTCAAGAGCCAGAAAGGAGGTGTTCCTAAAATCTGTGATACAAGCGATTCCCACTTACGTTATGAGTTGTTTCCGACTACCGGTCTCAACATGCGAAGATATGAGAAAATCTGTAGCAAATCACTGGTGGGGAATCGAGAATGGGCATAAGAAGCTGCATTGGAAATCATGGCTGTGGCTTTTGACGCCCAAAGCACTTGGGGGTTTGGGTTTTCGTGATATGTTCACCTTCAATCAAGCCATGCTTGCAAGACAAGGATGGCGCCTCCTAACGAATCCATCCTCCTTATGTGCTCGTGTTCTGCAGGGCCGCTACTACCCAAACGGAGACTTCTGGAATGCCCCGTGCCCACGATCAGCGTCATATACCTGGAGAAGTATCCTATTTGGAAGGGAACTACTTCAGAGTGGTGTTCGTTGGGGAGTAGGAAACGGATCATCTATTAAGATTCAAACTGACAATTGGATACCTGGTGTGAAGCCTCTTTTCGTGCGTCCGCAAGTTGAGCTCATGGAAAACCAGACGGTGGACACTTTGATCTCCCAGGAGTCTCGAACTTGGGATGTGGAATTGGTACATACAATTTTTACTGAGGAGGTGGCATCAGCAATTATGCAGGTACCAATCAGTCGACACGGTGGCGATGATTTCATCTCATGGCCTCATACTCGCTTTGGCTACTACACTGTCAGATCGGGCTACAACCTAGCTCGAGCCAAAAAGTTCAGTGAACAGCGCAGCGTGCCACAGCGCGGTGGTTCTTCTGAATCTGACAGGGACACTAAATTATGGAAGGCACTTTGGGCGATCAAAGCTCCCGGGAAGATGAAGATAACCTTATGGTGCTTCGCACATAATTGTCTACCAAGTGGCCAACAACTTCAGAAGAGGAATATCCCAGCCAGATCGACATGTGTATTCTGTGGCAGGTATGAATATATTGAACACACGATCTTCTTCTACCAATTTGCTCGCGAGGTCTGGGATATGGTGAGAGCTCTTCATCCAATCAATCTCAAGCGCCAGAGCTTCATTTCTACCCGTACTTGGACCCTTAATTTCATGGATCGGTGCTCAGCAATGGAAGCTACAGTGTTGACTGTTACCATGTGGCACATTTGGGATTTGCGAAATAAAATCAGAGAAGGTGAAGCACTAATGCATCCCAGGGCCCTAGCCAGGAAGATTATGGCTTATGTTGAGATGATTGCAGTCCATATTTACAAACCTGCATCCAACAACAGGCGTGAATCCACTTCTTCAGTTCTTAAATGGACTCCGCCGCCGATTGGGTCAGTTCTGATCAACGTCGACGCTGTAATCTTTTCCTCAACCAGGCGGATGGGAGTGGGTGTCGTTATTCGTGATCACCATGGCCAGTGCTTGGCTGCTTGCTGTGAGCACCAGGAGGAGGTCGTGGTACCCGAAATAGCAGAAGCAATTGCTATCCGGCGAGCTCTTCTATTCGCCAAGAATGAAGGTTTCCTGAACATCATTGTCAACTCGGACTGTTTATCGGTGATAAATCGCTTGAAGAGTTTGCAGGAAGATCGCTCCGTGCTGGGACCTGTTGTCCATGACATTAAACATCTGGCAGCTTTGTTCCTTTCTTGCTCTTTCCGCCATGTCAGCCGAGCGTTAAATGTACCTGCTCACTGCTTAGCTAAGTGTAGTGAATCTCTAGTTTGTTCTGTGTGGCGCGGGGTACCTTTGGATTGCATCCGTGAGGAACTTTGTAATGACATTATGATTATTTGATCAATAAAGCCCATGTTTATCTAAAAAAAAAACCAAATTTCAATGAGCAGATTAGGGCAGGGCTGCAGGGAACCTACCGATCCAAGTTCTTTCCCCACGAAAAAAATATGAACAGGCGAAAAGGCAGGAGGCCAGCTGATTGATCGACTGACCGATCAATTGTCTGTAGCTAGCTGCTAGCGAGCCAACCATCACGTAGTATATGTAGGCATATTATTCCTTTCCCTCATGGGCTGCTGTGTACTTGATCCTTTACGGTGTAATTCTTTTCTAACATGTAGTGTATATGTAGGCAGACTTGGGCCCCTTCTAGATATGGGCCCCTGTTCGTCTGCACCAGGTCGCCTAGGGTCAGATCCGGGCCTGACGATAACCTTCCATCGGAATCCGTCCATCTTCCGCTAAACTCGCCGGAATCGTACAAGCGACATGCAGAAGCAGCTCGACCTCATCCTCTGAGGCATTCGTTCCGGACGAGCTCCCGCTAGACTGCTAGAGGCGCGGACGCGGTGACGGCAGTCGTCTTCCCGTTCCTACCTGCTAGCTCCAAAAGCTCATCGATCGGTTGATGCATTGTGCTAAGGAACACCCACCTCGCGTGAATTATACACATAGTTAAACATAATTTCCCAATGCCGCTCGTTCCAATTATGCAATCCATCCCAACCAAGAACTAAACGAAAAAAAAACGATTGTTTTAGCCTGAAACCACACTTATTATAACTAGATAAAGATGTCAACAGAACAATGACCCTATCCCAGTATTGTATGGAGTTGGCAGATGAGGCAAATATAGTTAGACTTACTGTATTAGGAAAATGATAAGAAGAGAGGAGATCCGTCAAGCATATATATAGGCAAAAAAGTACTTGGAAACAAGTGAATGGGTTTGTATTCGGTAGATGTGATAGTTTAGGAAATTTATGTGGGGTAGGTAGAGTGGTCCTGTTTGGGTAAGTTGTCACTTTTTATTTCAACATTTTGGTAGTTATCACTTAAATTTGCTTATGTGACACGAATCAAATCCATCTATTAGAATGTATTCGAGGGAACATGGCTCCCAGAAAAATGAGTCCCCAAAGCACAATTACATTATGTGTTAGAGCATCTCTAACAGATCGCTCAAACAGCCTGAAACCCTTAAAACTCAGCCGAGTTAACGGCCCGAGGCATTTTTTTGGTCATAGTAGAGTCCGTAAACTCCGTCCGGCCCGTAAACGCGATAAGGGCGCCCGTAGATTTCCTCCGCCGACCGGTATATATGATGACATCCCCACATTTCACAGTTCCAAACCCTTATCCACCGCTGCCGCCGACGAGCAATCCGCCTCCCGCGTCCGTCTTCTCCGATGAGAAATCCGCCACAGCCGGAGAACCACCACCACCACCGCATCCGACGAGATGGCCCGGAGCGTGAGAGCTCCACCCCGCCGCGGGATGGAGACCAATTCGACGGCGAGAGCGTCGGGCGAAAGCGGTGGCCATCAACGTCGGGCGGAAGCGCGGAGGTTCAACAACCACAACATGCCGGTCCCGAGGGGGTTCACTACCTCGCCTGACAACTCTTTCGGCACTGTGAGGGGGGGGGGGGGGGAGCGACCAACCTTAGCTTCGTCGAGCAGGGCGCATCACGGCCTCCTCATAGGAGTTGCCTGGAGAGAGTAGCCCAACACACCTGATCCTTCGAAGCGGCCGAGGTTGCTTGTGTCGACCACAGTTGACGAGGTGTTAACTCGGCAAATCCCAGGGTTGTGCACCCCGGGTTGATTGATGGGGGAGAGAGAGAGATGTTGGTGATCACGACGGCTGACAAGCAAGGATTTACCCAGTTTCAGGCTCCCGGAGGATAACACCCTACTTCCTGCTTGTCTGATTATTGATGCGAGTAGCGATTACAATGGCGAGATTGTGATCTCGCTAGGGTTTGCGGTGGTGGCTATGAGCGTGTCCTCTAGGACGGGCAACCCTCCTGGCTTTATAGGTAGCCAGGTCTCGGGTGTTTGGTACAGATATGGCAGGTTACGAAACCTAACCGAGTTGGACTAGGATACGTGGTACCCCGAGTGGGCCTTCTGTGGGCTTCTCCATGCTTGGCGCGGCCCAGGTAGCCTCATTGTGGGCTAGTCGAAAGGTAGCCCCACGTCAGTAGCCCCCGAGTGCTTGGTCGAAACGCAGCGTCGGGCAAAGGACTTCCTCCTCCTGGACGCGCCATTGGATTGCTTGATCTTGAGTTTGTACTCGTTTTCTTCAGTCGAAGGGGACACTCCCGATGGGAGTAATACCTTCAGTCGAATTTCTTTGTCTTGTTCTTCATGTGGAGCTTGCTCCTATTCGGCCTGTTGGCTTACATGTAGATTTGATTCGGCTGCTGGAGCTTACTCGACTTTCTTTGTCACCCGAATAGATGTTTCGGGTTCCCTGACCAGTGCACTGTCTTAAGTTGTTTCAGCTTAGAAGCTTACCACTCGAATCTTGCGCCCGAGTTAACCCTCTGTTTCACTTGCTTGGAGCCGTTGGCTTGATGACGTCGCTGCTGACGTTTCCTTGCACGCCTCTGCGCCCGATGGGACGTCACATGGCGGGGCCCACTGGCAGCGCTGACCGCGGTCAGCAGTTGTCACGTCTCCGAACTGGGCGCAAAATTTTCGTGCACGATGATGACGCCTCGATTCTCGTGCGTAGTGGAGGAAGAGGGCGGCGACGGTTGGCCTCTTTGCTTGACACGTGGACGGCGGGATGAAGACGCTCGGAACCGTTGCGCGATGGAGGGCTTAGATTGATTTTGCTGAGGCATAAGTACTGCGCCGCAGCGCGAGGGCATCGTCTTCTCCAATCGTCTGCGCCTCCTTTCCTCTGCCTTCTGCCATTTTCTCCCTCACCAGAGCTCCGTGCTATTTGTTCTCGTACCTTGCGCTGCTCTGCAAAGCCATGGGCAAGCCGAAGACTGCCGCTGGTTCCTCCGCTGCCGCCGACGAAGCCGGGCTGATGAAGAAGCCCGACGGCGACTGGCAGAGGTCGTATGTGAAGAAGGCGGAGGTCGAACTCCTCCGCGCTCAAGGTCTCCTTCCTCCTGCTGATCAAGTCCAGGTACGCGCTCCTGGCAAAGAAGTTTATCCCACACCCCGCGAGGGGGAACGCGTATGCTTCGTGGATTTCCTTCCGCGGGGCTTCGGGTTCCCCTTGCACGATTTTGTGCGTGATCTCTTGTATGCCTATGGGGTTCAGATCCATGATCTGACCCCCAATGGCGTCTTGAGCATCGCGGGCTTTATTGTGCTCTGCGAGTGCTTCCTGGGTGTCGCGCCCCACTGGGCGCTGTGGAAGTTGCACTTCCTCGTTCGCAAGAATGTCGGGAAGAGCGGGTTACCATTCCCCGTGGGCGGCTTCGGAATCCAAGTGCGCGGTGATACCGCGTACTTCCAGATGAAGAAGTCGGACTCCATTCAGGGGTGGCGCAAGAAGTGGATCTACGTCCAGTCGAGCCAGGACGGCCTGGCGACATTCGACAGCGGGCGCGGGCTGCGGAAGACTCACGCCTGGTCGCACCCGCTGGCTGCGGAGGAGAAGGAAGCCGTGCGACCGCTGCTGGGCCTGCTACGCGACCTCACCAAGACCCTTGGGCGTGAGGCGGGTGACGTCTTCTTGATGGCCACCTTCTTCCGTCTTCGGGTGCAACCGCTCAGTGCTCGGCCTCACCCGATGTGGGCCGTCGAGGGCGTCAGCACCGAGCCACTCGACGACGACGAGGTGGAAGCCAAGGTGAGGTCCATGACCAACCTCCGAGTCGCGGACAGCTGCAATGTCAAGTGCCCCATTGCTGCATATGGGGCGACGAACCCCGTTCCTGAGGTAATGTTCATGACTTGTTCTTTTTGTTTCTTCTTGTCTTGAGATCCTGCTTCTTAATTCGACTTACGTCTACTTGCTTCAGGGTCGATCTCTGCTGGTCAGCCTTCCTCCTCTCCCTGAAAATGGATCCGACGACGAGTCGAGGTTTGTGGAGGAGGATGACGACGACGACGACGAGCTCCCGTCCGCCGTCTCTCCCAACGACGAAGTGGAGGATGATGATGACGAGGTAGAACCCGCACGGAAGACGCAGAAGCGTAGGAGTGGCGGTGACTCTGCGACTGCTTCGTCGGCCGCTAGGGGTGCGGACGCTGATCCAGAGGAGGTCGTCGCGACGTCGTCGGGTGTGCGGTCTCCTGACGGTTGGAGTGAGCCGCTGGCTACTCCCCCTGTCAGCTCCGCGCCACCACGCGCGTTTGCACGGCTGGCGTCTGTCTCCTTGGGGAGTGATGATGAACTCGAGACCACCAGGTTAGTACCTTGTTGACTTCGAGTTGTCTTTTGTAGTTCCAATCCTTTAGTTGGTCATTGTACTGTTTTTCTTCAGCCGTCGTTCTGGCGATGTCCACTCTCCTCATCGTGAGGTGGAGCATACGTCCGCCCCTTCGACCGAGCTGGTGACCCGGGTGGCAGTTGAGGAGCGCACGCAACCTGCCGTCATCGCGTCTTCGAGTCGCGCCCCTCCGCCGTCTTCCGTAGATGTCGACCTTCTGGACCACGTAAGTCCTTTGTACTTGTACTTATAGTCTTGAATTTTCATCGGGTGCGCGATCAGCGCTCCCGATGGGAGTAGCCCCCGAAGGTGTGGGTGACTAGTAGAGTCGCCCGCAACTTTAAGGCCTTGCTTTTGTTTCAGCCGTACTACCGCAAGCAGCTAGATGCAGCCGCGACTTATGTTCGCCTGGAGAAGGAGAGGGACCAGCTGCGTGCTTCTCTGGACCAGGCTACCGGGCGGGTTGCTGAGCTAGAGCTGAAGCTCCGGGCTCAGGCTGATCTTGAGAAAGCTCTGCACGAGTTCCAGGAGCGCGAGTGGGTGCGGGTTGACCAAGAGAAGACTCAAGTCGACCGCCTCCTTTCACTCGCCGGTGCTCTTGGGGGTAGGTTTCGACTTGATGCCTACTATGTTTTTGCTTTTGCCTTTGTCTGATGTTTGACTTTTTTTGCGCAGAGACATGCGGTGGAGCTCCTAAGGAGGGCTCATCGAGTGACACCGTCGACTTGGCGACGGCTGTCGGCTTCCTTGACCGTGTCTACGCGTATGCGTCTGATGCGCTGAAGAAGTCAACGGATGCGCTGAAGAAGTCGACGGGAGCCCTTACGACGGTGCACCGCAACATCTTCCCAAGCAACCCGCCGCCGACTGCCGTGGACGCCCTGGCTGCTCCGTTTGAAGATGGCGCGACCACCCTCGCCGACTTCACTCGGACGCAGACGGTACGCGGCTCCGAGCTCACCTTCCAGCTCCTTCTAGGCCACCAAATTCAGGGTGACTTCGAGAAGGTCGTCAACGGCTTCCCCCGGAGGCCTGATGGCCGGACCGCGTCCCTAGGCGGAGTGAAAGTGCGGGCTGCACAGCTAGCTGTGAAGCTTGTGGCCACCTTTCAGAGGGCGCTGGCCAAGGCGACTGAGGAGGCTGCTGCTCGGAAGAGTCGCTCGCAGTCGGAGTCTGTTGCCCAGGAGTAGTTGTAGGGGCTTAGCAGTCGCAGTTTCATGTACTGATAACTTTTGCTTTGTAATTATTGTTGATTGATATTTTGTCGGGTCTTCTGGCCTTTGACAATATTTTGGCTGAAATTGAATGTTTCTTCCCATCATATTTGTCTTTGCTGAGCAGTATATTGATTCTGCACGTTCATGACAGACTAACTTGCGCGGCGGCACGTCTTCTGCTTCTGCGGCTAGACCGAGTGGCGAGGGATCTTCTTCAGGTGCTCGCCGTCGCCAAGCTGCTCCGGCTCCTCCGCGAAGTACGAACGACCAACGCATAATCACTTACTTGAAGAATAAGGTGGTTGAGCTTGAGGCTACCCTGAAGAATACCGAGTTGCTCTTGCAGCGCTCCAGGTCGCATCCTACTGCAGGTTTTTCCCAGCGCGAAGATTTTCTGATCGGAGAGATCGATCTCATCAGTCGGCAACTTCAAGGTTGGTATCCTCTGCGGCTGCCTTTCCTTGTTAAAACTTGCTGGTTCTGACTTCTAGCTTGTGTATGCAGACGTGAACCCGGATTGGGAGGCTGAGCGGGACCGCGTTGAAGAGCGTGTTACCCGGGAGGCGTCTGGCGACTCTCACGAAGCTCGCTAATTCTAGGTGAACAAGTCGCGAGGGCGCATTCTTTCTCGCATGCTCGACCGAACCTGGCGTGCGGCTTTCCTTTTGGAGAATTATCGGAAGACCCTGTGGCATATCCATCGTGTCTACTTCCCGCACAATGGACAGCCGCATGGGCTGGCCACCTTGCTCGAGAGGTTCCGTGATGGCGATGCTTTGAAGAAGACCGTCCATGCTCAGCTTGTCGCCGGGGCGAATGCGGCTCTGGCGTACGTTCGGCTGCATCGGCCCAACCTTCCGTTGGAGAGGCTGATGGGTGGACTGCCTGGCGATGCCGAGTACGCCGATACCCTGGCGGCTGCGCGCCAGATGATTGAGCAGGTGCAGAAGCATAGCGAGCGCCTTGTAGGCCCACTCGGGGCGCCGAAGGCCGAGCCTGAAGACTAAGAGTAGATTTCTTTGCTGTACATGGTTAGTTTGATGTGGCGACTATGCCGATGTAAATGACAGTACATGAAGTTTAAAAGAAGCCCTCGAGTAACGAAGAATTAAAATTTTTTCTTTGCTGTGCAAGTGTCTGTTTTAATTTTCGACCTGTATGGCGCAGCTCCCGAGTGTCTTGGGTGGCAGCCTAGGGTTTTGTCGTTAACCTGTGTGGCGCAGCCCCCGAGTTATTCGAGTGGCGTCCAAGGGTTTTCAAGTGAGACCTGTGTGCCGCAGTCTCTGAGTTTATCAGGTGGCGACTTAGGATTTTTGGTACTTGACCTGTATGGCGCAGCCCCCGAGTGGTTCGAGTGGCGACCTAGGATTTTTGATAAAGCGTGTATGGCGTAGCCCCCGAGTAGGTCGAGTGGCAGCCTAGGATTACAAGTGTTACCTGTACGGCGCAGCCCCCGAGTGTGTTAAGGGTGACCTAGGATTTTTGGACTTGACCTGTGCGGCGCGACTTCCGAATGGATCGAACCGTGGCCTAGGATTTTTAATGAGGCCCGTGTGACGTACCCCTCGAATAGGTCGAGTGGCAGTCTAGGGTTACAAGTGTGACCTGTACGGCGCAGCCCCCGAGTGCGTCAAGGGCGGCCTAGGATTTTGAACTTGACCTGTGTGGCGCGGCTGCCAAGCGGATCGGGCAGTGGCCTAGGATTTCATGAGTTGCGCTTGTGCGGCGCAGCCCCCGAGTTATTCGGGTGGCGGCCTAAGCTTTTATTTCAACCTGTATGGCGCAGCCCCCGAGTGGTTCGAGTGACGGCCTAGGATTTTAGTTTGACCTGCGTGGCGCAGCCCCCGAGTGATTCGGGTTGCGGCCTAGGTTATTGATTGCCTTGACTGGTAAGGTAAAGGAGACAACTTTTCTTCAAATCACTTTATTGATTCTTACGGACAGGCCACCTCATTAAAACCCTTCCAGTCCCCTTGGGTACCCTGGTAAGGGAAAGAGTGCGTCTGAAACCTGTCGCGCTGATGTTTCTTGTACAATGGTTGGGTCAAACTAGGCGTAGAACCGGCAAAGTTGTGCCACGTTCCACGGGTTGCTGCAGTCTGCTCCTGTCTTCGCGTCCTTCAGGCGGTAAGCTCCGTTGCCGATTGCTTCTGTCACAATGTACGGGCCTTCCCATGGGGAAGCGAGCTTGTGCACCTTTTTCTGCTTGAGGTGGAGGACCAGGTCGCCTGCTACGAATGCTCTTGGTCGCAGCCTCCGTCCGTGGTAGTTGCGCAAGTCTTGCTGATACACGGCTGATCGCGCCAGGGCGATGTCGCGTGCTTCATCCAGGATATCCATGCTGTCTTTGAGTGCCTCTTCTGCATCTGACTCGTCGTAGGCGACCACTCGCGGTGCGTCGAATTTGATGTCGCAGGGGAGAATCGCCTCTGCGCCGTACACCATGAAGAATGGAGTGAATTGGGTGGACCTGTTTGGCGTGGTTCACAGACTCCAGAGGACTGACGGAAGTTCTTCCACCCATGCGCCCGCTGCGCGTCTTAGTGGTACGCGCAGTCGCTTCTTGATTCCACTGCAGACGAGGCCATTGTCTTTCTCCACTTTCCCATTGGATTGCGGGTGCGAGACAGATGCATAGCTGAGTTTGATACCTTGCTCTGAGCAGAAGTCTTTGAATTCTTCGGCTGTGAAGTTCGAGCCGTTGTCTGTGATGACCCCGTTTGGTACTCCGAACCTGAAGATGATCGATCTGATGAAGTTGACTGTTGATGATGTGGTCGAACTTGTGATGGGCACGGCTTCGATCCACTTGGTGAACTTGTCGACTGCAAACATGAGGTGAGTATGCCCTCCGGGTGATGATTTCTTCAGCGGGCCCACCATGTCTAGCCCCCATTGGGCGAAGGGCCAGGCTAGCAGTATTGTCTTGAGCTCTGATGCTGGCGCGTGTGGCTTGTTGGCAAACTCTTGGCACCCTGTGCATTTCCTTACTAGATCTTCGGCGTCCTGCATGGCTGTTAACCAGTAGAATCCGGCTCGTAGTGCTTTGGCCACCAGTGCTCGACTGCTGGCATGATGCCCGCAGATACCCGCGTGGATGTCGAGTAGGATGGCTTGGCCGTCGACTGGGTCTACGCACCTCTGCAGGATTCCCAAGATGCTTCTCTTGTAGAGCTCCCCGTTGATGACGGTGAAACTTTTGGAGCGCCTGATGATGCGCTTTGCTTCGACTGGGTCCGCTGGCAGCTTATGATGCAGTATGTACGCCAGGTATGGTCCTGTCCATGTAGCTTCGACTAGCATGACCTCCATGGGGACCTTCTCTTGGCTTGGCGGGTTTGCATCGCCTTTTGCTTTTGTTGCAGTGCTTGCTGCGGCTTGAGTCTTGATAGATCTCTGCGTGATGCGCTCGAGGAAGACGACGGGTGGAATTGGAACTCTGTCTGATCCCATGTTGGCGAGGACGTCGGCTTCTTCGTTGCTGTCGCGGCCGACGTGCCGTAACTCGCAGCCATCGAAGTTGCCTTCCATCTGGTTGTACAGGTCTCGGTAGGCGATCATGTTGTCGGCGATGGCGTCGCAAGACTTCATGGTTTGCTGTACCACCAGGTAGGAGTCGCCATATATCATGAGGTGCGTGGCGCCGCAGTTCTTGGCCATCTTCATGCCGTGGATCAGGGTCTCGTACTCGGCTTCGTTGTTGTATGGCGTCGGAAAATCCATCTGTAGGACATACTTCAGCTTGTCACCCTTGGGGGAGATGAGCACAACTCCCGCCCCGGCCGACTTGAATTTCTTGGAGCCATCGAAGTACATTGTCCATGCGTTGGACAAGTCGGGGACATTTGGTAGCTGAACTTCTATCCACTCGGTGGTGAATTCTGGGAGGACTTGGGCCTTGATGGACTTCGGGTGAGCATACTTCAGCCCCCATGGTCCTAGCTCGACAATCCACTTGGCGACTCGTCCTGTCGCACGTTGGTTTGTGAAAATGTCTGCTTGTCCAGAGGAGCTTACCACCGTGATCGGGTGCTCGGAGAAGTAGTGGACGACCTTCCTGGAGGTCATGAAAACTCCATATGCCAGCTTCTGGTAGTGCGGGTAGTTCTGCTTGGACAGTGTGAGGACTTCGCTGAGGTAGTAGACGGGCCTTTGCACCGGGTGATTGTGCCCTTCTTCTTCCCGCTCGACTACGAGTACCGTGCTCACCACCCTGTTTGTTGCTGAGACGTATAGGTATAGCGGCTCGTTTTCCAGCGGTGCCACTAGGACTGGGGAGGTTGTCAGGGTTTTCTTGAGATGGTCGAACGCATCCTGCGCCTCCTGTGTCCACTCGAACTTGTCCGTCTTCTTCATCAGTTGGTAGAAAGGTAAAGCTTTCTCTCCCAACTTACTAATGAACCGGCTGAGAGCTGCGACTCGGCCAGCTAATCGTTGCACCTCACGGAGCTTGGTTGGTGCTGGCATTGTGAGTATGTTCTGCACCTTCTCGGGGTTTGCACCTATTCCTCTTGCAGATACGAGGTACCCTAGTAGTTCTCCGGCTGGCACGCCGAATACGCACTTCTCTGGGTTGAGCTTGATCTGGTACACATCGAGTGCAGTGAAGACCTTGCGGAGGTCGTCGACTAAGGTATCTTCCTTTCGGGTCGTGACGATGATGTCATCGACGTAGACTTGGACGGTCTGCCCGATGAGCCCTTTGAGGCACGCTTGCATTGTCCGCTGGTACGTGGCACCCGTGTTCTTTAACCCGAACGACATCGTCTGCTAACAGAAGACGCCGTCGGGTGTGATGAAGGCCGTCTTTTCTTCGTCTTCGACTTTCAGCCTGATCTGCTGGTAACCTGAGTAGGCGTCCAGGAAGGACAGGCGCTCGCAGCCTGCTGTCGAGTCGATGATCTGGTCTATCCGCGGGAGCGTGAAGTGATCTTTGGGGCAGCACTTGTTGACTGCAGTGAAGTCAACGCACATGCGCAGTTTCTTCGTCTTCTTTTTCTCCACCAGGACCGGGTTGGCGACCCAGTCCGAGTCCTTGATCTCTCGGATGAACTTGGCGTGCAGTAGTCTGTCAACTTCCATGGTGATCGCGTCTCGCTTGGGTCCTGAGAAGCGTCGCATGGATTGTTTGACTGGTCTTGCGTCCTTGTGGACTTTTAAAGAGTGCTCGGCGAGTTCCCTGGGTATTCCTGACATGTCAAAAGGTTGCCATGCAAAGATCTTCCAGTTCTCACGCAGGAACTCGACGAGCGCCCTTTCCTATGCGGGGGTCAAGCTTGACGATACTTTGACCGTCTTGCTGCTGTCAGTCGGATGGACTTGATGGGTGACGGTGTCGTCGTTTGTGTTGAACGCTGCGTCTTTAGCTGGCTTCTTGCGAGGTGGAAAGATGGTCTTGTCGTTGTCGGCTGATATGGCCTTGAAGTGCTCCTCGACCCCGAAGAACTCAGAAATCTTGGCGAACTCTCGATCGCAGCTGTTGGAGAGCCCAAAGTCGCCACGTACGGTGATTACTCCTTTCGGTCCGGGCAACTTGATCATCAGGTAGGCGTAGTGGGGTACTGCCATGAACCTGGCAAAAGTTGGGCGTCCGAGTATGGCGTGGTTCTGTGACTTCCAGTCGACGACCTCGAAATCGATCGACTCCTTCCTGAAGTGCTCGGGTGTGCCGAGGATGACGTCGAGCGTGATTGTTCCCATGGGCGTGATTGCCTGCCCTGGTACTATGCCGTGGAAAGTGGTTTCCGACTCTGGCAATTTCTCTGTCGACCTGTTCATTCTTCTCAGGGTATCGGCGAATATGATGTTGATTCCGCTGCCTCCGTCCATGAACGCCTTTTTCAAGCTGTAGTCGCCGATCAGGGCCTCAATCACTAGTGCGGCGTGTCCGGGTCGAGTTACATCGGATGGGTGATCTGCCCTGGAAAAGGTGATTGGTGTCTCTGATCCGCGCAGGTAGTCCGGTACTGCGCGCGGTCTGTTGATGGCCTGAAGTACTTGGCGGGTGATGAGCTTTTGGCGCCTGTTTGACGGGGGTCCCTTCTGGATCATGTTCAGCTGCCCCCCGAGCGGGTGGATACCTATCGGTCGCTGCCGACTGGCCTTGTTGCTGCAGCTGCTGTTGCGGCTGGGGGAATGCCCCGGCCGCCTGCGCCTGGTTGTTGTTTGCGGGTGCCGCCTGAATGGTTAGCTGTGGAGCTGCCTGTATTGCTTGTACTGGAGCGATGATTTGCTGCATGGCCTGGTATATTTTCCGTGCTTTGTGACAATCCTTCAGCAGATGGCTGGAACCCCACTTGTCCGTTTCCGGGTTGCGGAACGAATGATGCTTACAAGGTTGCATCAGCTCCTCTGCCGGGGTTAGCGGGCGCTTCCACTCGCGTTTCTGGCCTCCGTCATTGTGGCTAATGTTGCCGCTGCCACGGTTGTACTGACTCGAGCTGGACTGTCGACCTTGATCGTACTGTCGACTGTTGTCGCGCTTGTCATCACGGGGGGTTTCATATCCCGCCGCTACTAGCTCGATTGTATCGTGGGTGTAACGTGGCTTCTTCTTTTGACGTGCCTCACGCCAGTTGCTTGTTTCGACTTCCTTCTTGGGGGAAGTATCGCGGACATAGTCCTCTCCTTCGGCCCACTGGTTGGCTGTCTTCATGAGCTCTATTGTGGTTTTCGGCTGGAGCCTACCAAATTCCTCGCGGAGGTCGCGGCGAGCAACACCGTGCATGAAGGCGTCCATCACCCGATCTTCTAAGACGGGTTCCATGGTGTTGCGGAGGAGTGTCCACCACTGGATGTAGGAGCGGAGCGACTCGTCCTTTCCTTGCTTGCAGGCCTACAACTCGATGTAGGTCGTTGGCCTTGCGAATGTTCCCGAGAAACTTTTTATGAAATTATCCTGGAATTCTTCCCAGGTTCGGAAAGAGTCCTTGGGTTGGCTTGTGAGCCACCCGCGCGCCGAATCCGTCAGCATAAGCTGGATGTACTACATTGCCGTGGTCGACGTCCCGCCTTGGCAGGTGCAGGCGATGAGGTAGTTCTCGAGCCACAGTCGTGGATCTTGCTTCCCGTCGTACTTTGGGGTGCCTGCTGTCAGCTTGAAGCCCTTAGGCATGCGGGTGTCGCGGATGTTGAAGCTGAAGCATGCAGCACCGCATGGCTCGAAGTCGCGGTCGGCCTGGTCGTCTAGGTTCGCTGCCCCAGCCGAACGTTCTTTGCGGTTGCGGTCCATCGTCTTCTGCGTGATGACGTCGCGAAGGTCCTTGATTGGTTGTCGCTGTGTCGCTGGGACCTCCGAAGTTGCTGGCTCGCGTGCCCGGTTGCTTGGTACCTTGGCCGCCAGAGCTTCTTCGATCGCCTTTATGGAGGCGATTTGCTGCCTGTGGAGAAGGGAGCGGGCGTCCCCCTCCGGTGGCTGCGTGAGCCGGAGGTATGTCTCGACTGAGATCAGGCGGCGTTCGCCGTCTTTGGGACGGGTATCCCGTTCTCATCCTCGGCGACGAAGGACGAGTCGAGGTTGCGGTCGACCCTGGTTCGGTCGGCGTCCGTCAAGAGGGGAACGCGGGCTCTGTTTCGCCGTGCTCCTTGGTTAACTTCCGTAGAGGAGGTAAAGGAGAGGGCAGCTCGTCTGGCACTTGATGCATCTGCGTCACTCTTGCGCCGGAGTAACTCGGCTTTTTCGGCGCGGAGTCGTTCGCCTTCCTTGCGTAGCAAGTACTGGACTGCCAGGTGATTCTCTCTAGGTGCGTCGGGTGGAGGGAACGTGCCCTCGTCGACATGCTTCATGGCCTGGATTCCCATGTCCCGTGTGATGACGAGTTTAGTCTGGTCCGGCATGACCACCTCTAGTGGGTATGCAGGTTCTTCGTTATCCTCGGGTGGCGTTGTGCCCGCCATGAAGCATTGCGCGGGGTATACTTGGGTCGGGGTGTTTGTGCTGCCACTGCTGCTTCCGTCGTCCGAGCCTTGATCGGGATCGAAAATTGCTGCAACATGACGCGCGGCGCAGTCGTTGTTGCGTCTCCTTGCGATTGTCAACGTGTTCGGAGGTTTCGCAGCCGCCGGAGCGAGTGCGATTGGCTTGGGGTAGACTTGGCAGCCCCATGAAGACGAAGATGCGCGCGACGTGGCTGTCGGCCGCAAGCCCTTGGTCGTCCGCGCGGGTGCAGTAATTGAGGTAGATCTTGAATTAACCGACTGTGCGATCGAGATTGGTGTAGTAGACTCGATCCGCGCGGCCGTTGCTGAGGTTGTCGATGTAGTCGACGCAGATGCGATCTTCACGGGTGCGGCATGAGCGATCTTTGCGGGTGCGGCAGATGCGATCTTCGCGGGTGCGGCAGATGCGATCTTCGCGAGTCTTGGTGAGGGCGGCGGTAGATTCGCCGATGCGGGTGCTGCCGCGCGTGGCGCGGTTGCCGCGGACCTGAGTATTCCGCGACTGTCGGCGAAGCAGTATACGGAGCCGAAGGTGATGTGTATACCTTTGTCTAGATCGGCGTACACCAAGTGTAGCGTACCTGCACTTTAAATAAGGCAGATACCTGTGTATAGTGCAAATCCCTGGATCGATTCATTTGCACACACAGTTTACGATGTAATATCACAACAAAGCGTCAATTCTATTACATTGATGATCCAGAATTACAAAATATTCGATACAAGTTGCATAGCATAAAGCTAGCATTGAAAAGTACACAGCGGAAATACAATAGCAGTGGGTCTCCAACAACTTCATGTTTCCACAGGCGAAAACATGTTGGTTGTAGACTCGAAACCTTTAAACGAAACCTCACTCGTCAACTGATCAATCTGCAATAAGAAAAAATATTGCAACAACGTGGGTCAGATTCCATTAAAAATGGAGTCTGGCAAGTGACACTATGGTGGACACTTAATGGAATAACTCTAAACCCTATATGCATATTTGGCTGGTGGAGTTCAAGGCTAATTTGCATAAAGCCAATTTTTCCTACTCTTTTGAAAACACTTTGCTTGAAATCAAGACTAGTATGGCATGAAAACCATAAATCTCATCTTCCCTTGTTCACCCATCAAGTTTTACTTCTGAAGTTGGAATGATGGAATCCTCCGTTGACGTCCGTGATCAGCTGCTCAAATTGTCCGTACCGGGGACACGGCTAAGTACTTAGTTTTACACTCTGCAGAGGTTGTGCACTTTCACCATTGTACCCATTCAACCCAAACTATCCTTTACACACCATTTGTGAATAGGAAAGGTGGAGAATGAGACGAGATTTTTCAGAAGCATTTTCCCTCCCACTCTGTCTTGACCCGTTCCACCTAACATCCCCCTACATCTGCTTGTCAAGCCGGAGAGAGTCCATGCAACATAATTGATCAAGCCAGAGCCCATATGGCAATGGCTGCACTGGAAGCAATCGTCACTCGGAGTTCTTCAGATTCCTTGGTTCCTGGGTGGCCATTCACAAGTGTACATACTCCAGGAACCATAGACATGGACCTGAGTAGCCACTCAACATAAACCATACAACCACTTACCACCCAGGTGTTTCGTTCTTAACTTAGTAGAATTTAGATTTTCACAAAACAACATTTGCATAGCATCAATAATTCTACTAAGTATTGTATAGGAACCTAGACATAGGAATAAGGAATTCTACACAGGTTTAGCATAGCAATACTATCCTACACATGCATATAAAAATACACTAAGTAATGCATATAGAAATAATAGGAAGTTTATGAGGTGTGCCACTTGCCTTTGAATGTTGTCGTTGTTCACAACTCTTTTCAACGATACTCGGGACTCTCCGTTCAATCTAACAGTATAGACAAGCAACAATACAACAATCAACAGACAACAATAATCAAACATACATGCACATACATAGTGAACAAATAATTTTCATAAAACTTCTAAGGAAAATATGTCATGCATGATATGCAAATTATTTCTAAGGACTAGAGATGCATGTCATGCCATGGAAATCTTGTAAGTTTATGCAAGGCAAATGTGTCAGTCAAAATGACTAAGGACTATGGTCATATGTTTGACAAAATAACTTTGTTATAATTCATCTTGAATAGGCACTCTAATGTCTTAGTCATGATGTGTAAAAGTACTTAGAGAAAATACTAGCTCTATTCTTCGAGGTGATCAACAATTATTATCAACTCTTTGTAAATTGGATATTCACTAAAGGGAGAGAGACAGACACCTGGCCAGCCACTTAAATTGTGGAACAGGTCTCATGTACGAGGACATGTAAGGTTTGTTTCCAGGCCGCTTCATCTCACTATGCCGCTAGGATCCAACCACTTCCAGATGATAATATCATGATCAAAATTGTTTAAGTCAAATGTGAAAGACAAGATTAGGAAAGAGGGAAAAGATAGAAGAAAGATGTAGTTGTCCTCCAGGCTTCATCTCCAGACTTGTAATATTCTCCTTGATGATGTCTTGATTGAAGTTTTGATAGACTTGATAAATCTTCAGACTTGGTGGTTCTTGTATCCTCGAGGCTGGTCTTGGATTCACTTAGTCATCATGAAGTCTAACAGAAGAAGGAGGGAGAAAGAAGAAAGAGGGAGAAAGACTTAGAAAATATTTCGGGTTGGTCTTCATGAACTTCTTCTTGATCTTTCTTCTAAGTGCTTCCACTCCTTGGAGATTCTTCTGGAGTCTTGTTTGGCTAAGTCCTTCATTGGTCTTCCAGCTCCATGTTGAAAGTTACTAAGTGTTTAAGTGTAGCACTTCACAAAAATGCTAAGTTGAAATTATTTCTAACTTAGAGAAAACTAATGAAGAGGGGTTTTCCTATGAGAATAAAATATGCTATGAATGAAATGAAATTTTAAATCACAAGAAACATAAAAATAACTTTTGTGATTTCTTTATAAATATGCATGAATTTATAAATGCATTTTAATTAATTTCTAATTTTGGAAAATATAATAAAAGGAATAATTATAAGATTAAAGTTTTCTATGATTAAATTTTTATAATATAATTTAATAAATAGTGTTAATAGACAGGGGTATTTTAATTAAATTTATAGAAATTTACTTTAATCAAAAATAATATTAATAGTTATGTTGAAAATAGTCAAACCATTCAATTTAAATATATAACTATGAATTCATTCAAAAATTACTCAAAAATATTTTATAGCAGTGGCATTAATTTACAAATATTCTAAAGTTTCTAAAACAATTTTATTTGCAATTTTTGGAATTATAGATTTAAAGTTATGACAAATATACTCAAATCTTCCATTTGAAATTTGAATATTTTAACTGAGTCAAATTTTAATTTTGGCAGATCCAAAATACTCTACATGTCGAGGGCTTTCCGAAAATATAAAATTTGTCAAATTTGGAGTTGTGGTTAAAAAGTTATAGATGTTTTAATTACAGGGACTATTCTGTAAAACTTCCAATTAAATTTAAAATAGAAAAAGAATTACACGCTGGCACTGACGCGGATGCTGACGAGGCACGACGTGGCGCTGACGTGGCTGCCACGCGGGCGCTGACTGGATTAAGTCAACAGATCTGGGTCGTCAGATCTGGATCTGGCGGTCCAGATCTGTCCGTACCGATTCGAATTAACGCTTCTAATCTACGTCGTCAGATCGAGATCGAAGGGCTCACATTTCTTGACCAGGAGGTGGCGGCGCTCCGGTCACCGGAGACGAAGGGGACGGCGGCGCGGCCTCGGGCGTGGATCGATTCGTCGCTCCGGCGATCCCCCCGGCTCGGGAAAACGACGACGACGCGCGGGGCGAGGTGGGGAACTCGATGGAGACGGTGGCGTGGTCGCGTTCGTCCTGGGGAGGGAGAGCTGCTCGGTCAAAGTCACGGCGACTCCGGTGAGGTCCGGTCGTGCACGATGCTCTCGAATCACTGCAGGAAACAAGGAAGGAGGGGGTTCAAGAGTTGCGCAAGAGCACGGGGATGAGGGTAGACGGGGTCTCGGGCTCGGGGATGGTTTACCTCGCCGGGAAAGGAAGGAAAACTGCGGCGGCCTCGAGCTTCTCCGGCGAGCAACCGTGGCGGCCTGGCGGCGCGTTTTGAGAGGGGGAAAGAGGGGAAAAGTGCGGCGTGGTCTGGGGTTTATATGGGGGGGAAAGGGAGATCGAATCCCGCAAAGGACGCCGCGAATTTGAGCTCGGATCGGTGGAGGGATCGGAGGCGAAATTTTCGGACGGAGGTTGAAGATGGAGTGATGTCAGCAGTGACGTCATCATTTTTCCTTTTTCTGATTTCTCCAATTTAATTCATAACTTTTGATTTAAATGTCCAAATGAGGTCAAACAAATTTCTAAAAATTTGTAAAATTATTATCTTTCTGTTAAACCAATTGTGGGCATGTTTTGAATATTTTTGAAAAATAATATTTTGAAATATTGATTAAATACAAATTTGACACTTAAAGTCAAATTTGAATTTCTATCTTAATTAAAATTTCTTTTGGCTAACTAAAATTTGTAAAATACCCACATTCCACTATGTTTGAATTTAAGTTATTTAAACTTGTTTTACTGAATCATTCCTCTTTATTTTGGCATAATATTAAAGAACTAAATATAACTAATTTGAAGTAAATGAGAAATATAATGAAATCCATTTTTAATTATAAATGTTTTGTACACCATTATGTTTCATATTATGCTTATTCATTTGAAAACTTCATAACAACTTTGGAAAAGATTTCAGATTTAATTCTTTTCTTATATAGCATATCATTTCATGTTTTGAAAATAATGAAAAATCATTTAAGCAAATGAAATGTTTATTTGGCTAATTCATTAATTTAAATCTATGAAGTTTATAGTTATAAATTACAGAATTGAAATTTTAACACCATGTTTTGAACTTAGTTGAGAGAATGCAAACCCTTTGGCAACTAACACCATTTTTAAATAATTTATGAATTTAGGAATAGATATGGCTAAGTGGTTGAAATCAATTACTTATAAGTAAACTATTTACTTAAAATAAAATGGATTGTAGTTTGTAAATTATTTGTCAAATTACATTTTAAGGTTTTTGAAATTCAGTGGATAATAAAATGTTTAAACTGTGAAATTTGAAATATTAAACTCAAGTTTGAAGTCTTTCATAGTTGGTTTCCTTATGCATTTAATATTTTATTTTAATAAAAAGAAAAGTTTTAAATTTTAGTGATTTTTGAATATTATAAAATGTTGGGATGTTACACCAAGCGGCGAGCCGGAGGGTGGAGGACGTACTCGAAGGAGCCGAAGCGGATCGACTCCCTGGCGACGCGGACGTCGGCCTTCATTGCGGATGGAGCCGGAGCGACCATGATTCCAACACTTTTTTGTCTTCCCACAGACGGCGCCAATTGACGAGGTGTTAACTCGGCAAATACCAGGGTTGTGCACCACGGGTTGATTGATGGGGGGAGAGAGATGTTGGTGATCACGACGGCTGACAAGCAAGGATTTACCCAGGTTCAGGCTCCCGGAGGATAACACCCTACTTCCTGCTTGTCTGATTATT
This sequence comes from Poa annua, assembly GCA_026929855.1. Lineage (NCBI taxonomy): Eukaryota > Viridiplantae > Streptophyta > Magnoliopsida > Poales > Poaceae > Poa > Poa annua. The sequence continues at coordinate 91,659,854 of CM049430.1, forward strand.
GATGCGAGTAGCGATTACAATGGCGAGATTGCGATCTCGCTAGGGTTTACGGTGGTGGCTATGAGCGTGTCCTCTAGGACGGGCAACCCTCCTGGCTTTATAGGTAGCCAGGTCTCGGGTGTTTGGTACAGATATGGCAGGTTACGAAATCTAACCGAGTTGGACTAGGATACGTGGTACCCCGAGTGGGCCTTCTGTGGGCTTCTCCATGCTTGGCGCGGCCCAGGTAGCCTCATTGTGTGCTAGTCGAAAGGTAGCCCCACGTCAACAGTCCTCATCCACACCCGGAGGTACACAACCTCCGTCACGCTTTCCATGTTGTGCATGGACGAGCCAGCCATTGATCTTCCAAATGAGTTGACAAAGTTAGCTAAGACAAAATGGCTAATTGCTCGTAAGGGTTATCTAAACCTACCAACAGAGCAAACAAAATCGCGGTTGAGTGAATAGGGGGGCTAACCCTAAATGTCCTCGTACCGTTCATAAAAGTGTTGGAGGGGATGCTTATCCAGCATCAAGTGTCGGGGTTGTAATCCCCGGGATCCCTAAAAAAATGGTATTTGGTATGGAGATTTCCTAATGACTATTTGTTTTTAAGTCTATGCGTGATTCTAACGAATCCCCCAGAGACTCGGGGACTAGTGTCGGGGATGTAATTCCCCGGTACCCTGAAAATATGGGTTTGTTTCTTAATATTGCAGATATAACTACATTTAAATGAAGGAGTAAGAAAAAAGAGGAAAGGGGAGTCATGGGCCGGATTTGGTGGTCTCGGGAGGGCATTGGACTGGCCCATCTCCTACTCGGATCAACCGAGAGGCTCAACTCGGTCAACCCCCGAAGCACCAACTGCCACGACATCCGGTTTCGACCTCGTCCTCAACCTCCTGCACGACCGCATCATCTCCCCCGAGTTCTCCCAACCGCCCCCGACATCCACGCCTCCCCGTCGTGCCGCCCGACATCCGCGCCTCCCCGTCGCGCCCGCGACCTCCCCCGGACTCGGCCGCCCGAGCTCCTCCGTGCCGGCACTACCTCGACGCCCCCAACTCCATCAACGCCTCGGCCGTGTCCTCCTCTCCTCCGACGTGCTCCGTCCCGCCCCCGGCATCCTATCCACCAGCGTGCTGTGCCCCGCCCCCGGCATCATCTTCCCCACCGGCAACGGCGTCTGCGCCTCCGCCCGAGCTCGACCGCCCGCGTCTCGACCTCGCCGCCCCGCCGGCGACCCTTCCTCGAGTTCGTCTACACCGACCGCGGCGCACCCGGCTTCCCCCGACCTCGGCGACCTCCTCCCGGGCGGTCGCAGGATCCCGGCGCCGCCTCGAGGTCTCCTCCGGCATCCTCATCCCCTGCCCCGACCCCGGCATCGCCTAGGACGGCCTCGCGCCCAACTCGTCCCCGACTCCGGCATCTCCTTCAGCGCCTCCACGGCCCGCCCCCGAGTACTGCTGCACCGACGCCACCACCTCGACATCGTCCATGCCGGCCGCCTCCCCGACATCGATCTCGGTAGCCCACGGCCGCCCGAGCTCGCCCACGCCGGCCGCCCCCGGCATCTCCTGCCCCGGTCTCATCTGCCCGCGCCCGAGAGCCACCCCGACATCGGCAGACCCCGGCAGCACCTCGGCCGGACCTCCTAGGTTCATCCTCGACACCGGACGACAACGACATCTTCGGTCTCGGGCTGCGTCTTGCCTCGGAGCAAACCGAGTTCGTTCGGGTATTTCATCCACCGGGACGTCTGTACAGGACCAAGAACAGTACGGGACCAAGAAGATAAGAAGAGAAGGGCATGAAGATGCAAAAGACAGCAGCTAGGAGACAAGGCAAGGACACCGGGTGTACCATGTCTAGACCTGACCCGACATGACTATAGTGATTGCCGATGTGACTATAGTACAACCGTGTGACATGGTGAACAGTGCCGACAAGACCCCATTAGTCAAATCGTGAACAGTGTACCGTGCGCAGTACTTCTTGTCTCCTTGTCCCCAACTTGTCCCCTGGGCTCTCCTATATAAAGGGCACCAGGGGGAGAGGGAGAGGGGAGGCCAAGCCCCCCACCACTTCATTTCCCCCCTTTCCATTTGCTCCCAAAACTTTGTGGAGGCATGCCTAGCAGCTCGCGGAGCATATTGTAGCCCCGATAATGAGAATAGAAATATACCGAGTAGGCTAGATGCTGCAGTAGTGGTTTTATCTCCTCACGAGAGCCCCGAAGCAGGGTAAATATTTGTGTCACCGTGTCAGTTGAGTTTACCTGTGCGTGAGTTCATCGCACAATCCCTCCCCGAGATCCCCTAGCGTCCATCGGCCCCACAAATTAGCCTACCCGTAGGCATCTGTCTGTTCGCCACGACGACAGTTGGCGCCCACCGTGGGGCTGACAGAGGCGTTGGCTGGTGTACACATCCGGACGGGCTCCCCCGTTCATTTCGACATTCGGGTTCTCTCTGCCCTTGTCATAAGGCTGGGTGAGATGGACTTCGTCAGCGACAACGCAGGATGCTTCCGGAACAGACCCTTTCCGGGGAACGGATGCCTCATTGACTTTGGTGGTTTCACCACCTACGTCGCCACCGAAGTTATCTGTAGCTACCCGGACGTGGTCCTGGAAGCTGAGGATCCCCCATGCTCTGCGCTACGCGGGGTCTGCGTGCCGGTCACTCCCCGAGTTCCGTCGTGGTGATGATGGTCGGGGCGACCGAGGAGGAGTACCAAGACGTTGACGGCGATACCGGGAGCGGCCACGTCCGTTTGGCCAAACCTCCTCAAGAAAGAGGTGCGGCCCGAGATGACGATCCACAACCATCCCAGCCACGTCGTCGTCCGGATCCCCTCTCGGGTCTGGTGGCCAAGTTGGTTGTCCCTTTGACTGCTGAGGCAGACACCCAGGCCACTTCGGCTGATTTGGAGGAGCAGCGGAGGTTGCTACTCGCTGAAGCACAGGAGATCGCCGAGATCCGTCGCGAGCTCAATGCTAGCCTCCGGGAGTACAATGCAGCTCACGAATTCCTTAAGATAGACTCCCGGGACAAGCGCATCGCGGAACTGCGCAAGAAAGGAAGAATGGTGAATGATGAGTTGGCGGGTGGAGCCGCAACCAGTCACACGGGAAGCCTGATCTCGGCGGGGAAGCCCGTGTACAGCTCACCGGCGAAAACTCTTAGGGCTGCCGAAGCCGCCATGGCCGAGTTGGTAGGGTTATCCGGTGAGGCTCTACGCAAGCAACATGAGCGGGTGAACGAGTTGGTGATCGAGGCCAACCGTCAGAACCAGACCTTCAAGAAGAAGAACCCCGGGGCAGGATCCCAAGTGCACTCAGCTAGACCCAATAGCCAGAAATCGGACGGAGAGGCCTCTTCCCGCATCCGAGCAAAAGCAAGAGCAAGAGCCGGAGCCGGAGTCGGGGTTCCGGGAAGAACAAGCAGTTACATGCCTATGATCCGGCCTTCGCCGGCATCCAGCAAGCCGGGCAGCGTAACTCGGGGCAGGCGGGAAGTACCCGTGAAGGTGGCAACCTGGGTGTAGGAAACAATAACCCGGCTAGCCGTGGTAATCCACCCCGGGACCCTCCTCATGTTCAGGGAAACCCGCGAAAGGAGGCCGCCTCTATCCCGCAACAGGCTGTGATCCCGGCACAAGGCCGGCTCAACGATGGCAACTCAAGACTGCAACAGCTCGGATACCAGCCCGATGAGAATCCTCTGGGATCTCGGATAGGAACCAGACAGCTGAATCCGGCAGATGCCAGATTCCGGCTCGACCGAATTCACCAATCCGAGCTAGTGGAAGAGCAAGGACCTCCGGGACCTGCCTGCTTTGGACCCCGGATCATGCGGGAGCCGCCTGTCCGGAATTTTCAGCTCAACCGGGGTGCTAAGACCTATGACGGCAGCAAGAAGCCGGAGGACTGGCTAACCGACTATGTAACTGCAGTAAGCATAGCCGGTGGAAACAGACGCTGGGCGGTACGATACGTACCGCAGATGTTGGAAGGACCTGCCCGAATCTGGTTGGACAACTTGAGAACTGGCAACATAGACTGTTGGTTAGATTTCGAGGAGGCATTTATCAGCAACTTCACCAGCACGTACAAAAGGCCAAACATGCCTCAACAGCTCGCCATCTGTAGGCAAAGGAGTAACGAGACTGACCGGGAGTATCTTACCCGGTGGAGCAATATTCGCAATTCTTGCGAAGGAGTGGTAGAGGCACAGGCCATCTCCTGGTTTGCACAAGGATGCCGACATGGCTCGATGCTGTGGCAGAAATTGCAAAGGAAGATGCCGACGACCTTGGCAGAGACCATGCGCATCGCTGATACCTACACGCTTGGAGACCCCATGCAACCCCTGGTGGATGTCGGTGACTCCAACAGGAGGAATGCGGGACCTCAGCGTTCGGGATCGAGCAGGAGCCATGATCGCCAAGATTTCGGCCAGAAGAGGAACCACCCCGAGTACCATCATGCCGCACAACACGTCGCAGCAGTGACCCGGGAGCAAGAGGATGCCGGCAACAGTCAGCGTCAAAAGACAAGTGGCCCGGCTTTGGGTCAGAGTCAGGAAGTGCAAAAGACTTGGATGGAACAAAAGAAGCCCCTGACGTATGAAGAGATGCTGAACAAGCCATGCTGCTACCATACCCTGGAGACCAACTTGGGAGCCAAAACTGTAGTTGCATTTACTCCTAGAGCATTTACTTCTTCATACCTTGAGTTCATCTAGTTCTTTGTGTTCTTCACTTTGAGAGATCCAAGAACAAGTTGTAGCCCTTATACCACAGTTATATAGAGAGGAAAGGCAGGAGTAGTGGTGTTACCTCCTCACGAGGACCCTGAACCTGGGTATATCGTCTGTGTGTTGAGTGCCTTCGTGCATTTGTTCTTGTTTGTTAGATCTTCCCTCTAGCGTACTGCTCTTGTTTCTGGTTCTTGGGAGATCTCGGTTATACCGGGATCCTCTCCGTGTGGGCTATTCAGCTCGCTATCCCTTTCCGGATCCACCAACGTCCATCGGCCCCACACATTAGCCATCCTATGGCATCTGCCGTGACACCACCACGACAGTTGGCGCCCACCGTGGGTAGCGGTCGCCGGTATAATTTTTTTTGACGATATGCATTGTCGTGTTCGGACTATTAAAATTGCCGAAACCACATATATATAGAACGAAATTTTTCGGGTTGAGGGGTTTATTCGTGATCTGCATAGAGCATCTCTAGCACATCCCGAAAAATCGTGAAGCGTATAACCAGTTTTTTATTCCTTGAAACTGGTTTTATGGTTTGCAAAATTGTCTGGAAACACATACTGAAATTTGGCATTAGAAAATCGAAAATTAACTTCGTTATTGATTTTTTTTTTTTTGCGGAGAACTTCGGTATTGATTTTGATCACCAGCAATCTGCTAGCATAGCTCCTCTCCATAAACATCTATTGCTTCTCTTTTTCCATGTGAGGTACAGAGCATAGCCTGCACATTTCGTTTCTTTTTCAGCACAACTGGAACTATTAGGGGCAAAAGTGCATTGTTTTCTTGAGCATCGTCGAATTGATAAAGAGGCCAATCCCACGTCTCAAGATTAGAGCATCTAGCAGAACACGTATAAGTGGCCAAACCTGTAAAATTCTGATGTCACAATTTATTTACAAAAAAAAAACATCCCAAATATAGAGCCTGCCGGTAAATGTTTTACATGCTCTGAACATCCACACCCTGACACCCACGAACCTTGTATCTGTTCGGAGGCAAAACTAACAGTGCTGTGTTTACCTCCATCCCGACGCTGACTAGCGGAAGGAGACTCCGGCGTCTCCTGCTCGAGGCGCGGCCGCGGTGACTGCAGTCGTCTTCCCCTTCCTACCTGCTAGCTCCAAAAGCTCATGGATCACTTGATGCTCTTGGAGGCGCTGTGAAACTTGCTTGCGGGAAAGGTAACGTAGTGTGAAGTAAACTTTCAGAACAGCTAAGAAGTATCCAGCTCGCATGATCTCTACATAGTGTTCAGCATAAATTCCCAATGCCGCTCATTCCAATCATACAACCCATCCCAACAGGGCAAGAACTAAACGAAAAGAACGACTATTTTATGCTGATAACACACTTATTATAATAACTATATAAAGATGTCAACAGAAAAATGACCCTATACCAGTATTGTAAGAGTTCAGAATTGGACTTGAACTATCTTCGGAAAGTGGTAAGAACAGAGGAGATCCGTCGAGCCTTATATAGACCAAAAAGTACTTGCAAACAAGTGTATGGGGTTGTACTCGGTAGGTGAGATAATTTATGAAAACTGCATGGGCTAGGTAGAGAGGAACATGTTTCGGTAAGTTGTCACTTTTATTTTTAATTTTTTTGTATCTACCACTTAAATTTGCTTGTGTGCCAGAAATCGGACCCATCTATGAGCATGTTTGAGGTGTTCGATGAAATAGGGCTCCCAGAAAAATGGGCCCCAAATAACAGTTACATTACGCTGTTCAGTAGAGGAAAACGAAAATGTCGTATGTCTACTTGATGTTGGACTTCGAAGTTCAAACGGTTACAATTAGTAGGGTAGTAGTTTGCTGGTTTGTTATCTCCTAGCATCTATTAAATGTAGCTTGACTGAGCAATCAGACCAGCTAATGAGCATATGAACCACCTATCCACAGCCTCAAACAAATGAACAACTAACCAAACTCATGCTTGTGTAGTATATGGAAAATTGTAACCAGATTGAATATCTACATAGTTGCACCAACCCTGCATGAATTATTTAAATCATTCAACGTTCTTTCCCAATGCCGCTCATTCCAAATAAATGATCCAGCCCAATCAAGACCTAAACGAGAAAACGACTAGTTGTTGTAGGATGTTACCACTTGTAACTATATAACGGATGTCAATAGAACGTATTTAAAAAAAGGGATGTCAATAGAACAATACCCTATACCAATATTGTAAGAGTTTTGAGGATACTCAAAGATAATTGTGCTTGGACTATTGTAGGAAAATAATAAGAATAGAGGAGGATCCACCATATATATAGGCCAAAGTAATGGGAAACAGTGATTGATGATGTACTTGGTAGATAAGATAATTTAGGATAATTTACAGGGGCTAAGTAGAGGAAGATGATTTGGTAAAGCTGTCATATTTTCTTTGAAGACTTTGGTATTCATCGCTCAAATTTGTTGTTGAAGTTTTGCACATGCTAAATTTGCTCATTGTCCTAGGAAAATCAATATGGTAGCTCACAAACTTGCTAATATTTTTTAAGGCAGACCATGAGCTGTAATTGCAAACGATTTAACCATTATTTCTAGTCAATAAAGTTCGCCGTGAGTATAAAAACACCATTTTTTAGAGAAAGAAATCTCCTAGCCCAAATTGTAACAGACGGACAAAAATTCACCAAGCAAGACAAACGGCACCCATGGCCACATGCTTCTCCCCCTGCACGCAAAAATTGTATGTAACTCATATGAAGATAAACCATTTCTTGAGAGAGAGAGTAATCTCTTAGCCAAATTATAACACGCACACAAAAATCACCAAGCAAAAAAGTTCTCCCCTCCGTTCATATATGTAGGGTGTATGAGTTTTGGCACATGACGAGGGATGTTCCCATCAATACCCATGGTTATTAGCCTAGGGTAAGAGTTTATGAGGTAGATAACGTGTGGTGTTGGTAGATTCGTCGCCTGACAAACTGGAATTACCCAGGTTCGGGGCACTCGAGTGAGGTAAAACCCTTACTCCTGCTTGTCTGTTATTGATTGTGTATATGCGGCGAGTACAGAGGTCTAGCAAGATGTCGATCTTGCTAGGGTTTGGTGATTCTGATTGGACGTGTCCCTGGTCGGTCTCCCTCCTGTCCTTTATATAGGGGTACATGTCTCGGGTCATAACCGACTAGAACTACATGTATGGAAAGTACTACCGACTATGTTATTTGTGGTATATGTCTTCGACTTGGGCTTCGCTTGTTGGGCTTCGCTTGTTGGGCTTCTTCAGCCTATTGACAATTGGGGTTTAGTCATTATGTGCACCAGGTACCCACACGAATGGGTACCCGTTTGGTATAACCTTGTCATTAGCCACCGAGTGTTTGGCTAATTCAGAGAATAAGTGCACGTCTCATGCTTTTATGCTTTTGATACGACAATTTTTATCTTTTGGATTTATGAATTTTGACAAAGGATTTCTACTAAGTAGGCATGGGTTTATTCGACTCAGTCGAAATCAGTTAACTGCACTTGGGCAAAATCTTACTAGCCTTCAGTCGGGTTTCGAGTCCTTGGGCTCGAACCCAGAACATACTGGACAGACACACCTCAGGCCACTCGATGGTTTTACTGATATTGTTCTGCAGTTTTAATTTGCTACCCAGCGCGTCCACCAGGATTTTCATTGTATCTGTTGACACGGAAATGTCTAGGATTTTAACACTGCTGGAGTGATCCTTGGCCCTTTCGACTGATCGATGGTCTTACCTTTGTATTTATCGAATACATCATCCGAGGTATTTTATCGACTGATTTTCACTCGGGAATTTTTATGCTTCGAATGTCTTTTGATTCTATCGGGTGCACGACAGTGCTCCCGATGGGAGTAGCCCCCGAGATTGTGCTTTATTGCTTGCAGTAGAGGATAATCTCAATTTTATGATTTTACCAGTTGAATTCTTTTTTACCTTCTCCCGATGGGAGTTTCCTACTCGACCCTTTTTCATTCTTGTCATTTTGCCTTTGAGTTTGTAAGGAGCTTTTCCTTTTTGTCAGTCGCGGTACAACGCCCATTTTTATTCGTCTAGAGTGATGTCAGGCGTGACATCTTTGGCGTGCGAATAGCACTATGATGGGACGTCGCACTGTGGGCCCCTCTCTTTGACCGTTGTGGACGTCGGTTCAGTTCTGACTTGACCTGACATGGCGAGGCTTCCGCAAACGTGATGATGGTCCCCTCGTTTTGCGCCCGTAGTGAACGGCGTGGTCTGTGACGGTTCCCCTCCGATTGTGCCGCGTGTCGCCGTGTTTTTGTTTGGACTGCCATAAGTACGGGTTTCTCCGTTATGATTTTTTACCCTGCCATTTGCCTCTTGTCTTCCTCTGCTTCATCTTCCTCCTCGCGCCCGCCATCGCTCTGCTTTTGCGGTTCCCTCCGTTTTCGCGCCCTCCTCGTTCCTGCATTCCCATAGTCTGTCATGGCCCCAAAGAAGAGCTCGGCGTCCTCTACTGCCGCTAGTAAGAAGAGGAAGGAAACGACTACCACCACCGTCCCTGCCGCTCTGAAGAAGGAGTCGGGCGGCTGGACTTGGTCCACCGTGACGGATAAACGGCTGGCGGTTTTTCGCAAGGAGGGGCTTCTGCCTCCGCCATCGGAGCTCACCGTTCGGGCTCCCGGCAAGGACAACTTCCCCACGCCCCTTCTCGGAGAACGGGTATGTTTTGCCGAGTTCCTCCCTCGCGGTTTCGGCTTTCCGTTGCATGACTTCGTGCGCGGCCTCCTTTTTGCTTAAGGGATACAGATCCATGATCTGGTCCCCAATGGAGTTTTGCACATTGCCTGTTTTATGGTAATGTGCGAATGCTTCTTGGGGATATCCCCTAGCTGGCCATTATGGAAGTCGATCTTCCTAGTGCGCCCCATGGCTCGTCACGGCTGTGTCAACCCTGTCGGAGGCGTCAGGTTCCAAGTCAAGGCCAACTGTAAGTACTTCACTTTGAAGGCAGTCGAGTCCACTCAAGGATGGAGGACCAAATGGTTCTACGTCCAACTGGACCAAAACGTCGCTGAGAAGACGAAGGCCTGGGAGCATTCCCTCTCTCCAGCCGAAGAACTCAAGGTTGCTCCGCTGCTGGAGAGAGTCGTCGGATTGCTGAACACCGGCGTCTCCGGTGTTCAGTTGATCTATACATTTCTGAAGGCTCGGGTGTGTCCCCTCAGCAGCGCGCACACCCGATGTGGGCGTATGTGGGTGTACTCGATAGCACCAGGATCAGTGTTGTGGAGCTGTCGGCGAATGAGCTTGACACACTCGTGAAGTCGGTGACTAGCTACAAAGCTGAGGACACCATCAACTATGACTTCAAGATAGCTCCTTTCAGCTCGGAGAATCCCCTGCCCGAAGTAAGTTACTTGCTCCCTTGCTGTCGACTGAACTTTTGCCATCGTCTTCTCCCTTCATCTTGATTGTGCTTTTTTCTTTGCTCTGTGTAGGGGCATTCGACAAAGTCTTTGCTACCTCACCTTCCCGAAGCTGGTCCTGTTGAGGAGACAGATGTGCTGAAGGAGCGAGAGAAGTCGACAGACTCTCTGCCTGGTGCAGAATCCTCTTCTTCGGAGAAGTCTGAAGTCGATGGAAAAGGTGTAGAGCTACCCGACACCGAGGCGACTGACGAGCCCGCCCCTAAGCGTCTCCGCCAGGTGCACTCAGGTGAAGGCGAGGAGGCCGCGGACTCTGGTGCTTCTTCACCTGTGCGGGACGTGCCACCCTTGGCTCAGCGCTCGCCTCCACCTTCTTCCGGCTACTCTAGCTTTGGCGGGCCTCGTTTTGACCTCGATCTCGCTTTCGAAGAAGATGAGCGATGGTAACTTCTTTGTTGTGTGAATGTGTGCACCTTCTTTTGATTTTCTACTATGCTTTTAATTTTTGGACTTCCTTTTCTTTGCATTTTTTGCGATGAACGGGCCACTAGTCCTTTAGCTGCCCATGCCACGACCGCCACCTCCTTTCCAGCTGCGGAGGCGGTAGTTGCTCCTTCGCCGCCTGCTGCTCCTACGTCGACGGCCGCAGCACCTGTCATGGCTGCTTCAACTGCTGCACCTTCGACTCCTTCGGTGCCCTCTTGTCTAAATCATGTAAACCTTCTTTCCTCTGTCAACATGGTGTCTTTTTCTTCAGCATGTGTGTGTGTGATGTATGTTTTATGATTGTAGCCGGCCGCAAGTGGCCTTGTTTCTTTTGGCGAGGCTCTTGCGCACTCGGAGGATGAGCGAGTTGCTCTTCGCTCCCAGCTGGATCAGCTCAGCCGTAAGCTTCTTCCTTTGCTTTGCATACGCTGCATTTTCTTTCTTTATGTGACTGGACTGCTTTCTCTCTTTTATTTCAGAGGAGAAAGAAATTTTGAAAACCCGACTGGCTGATGTGGAGAAGACCCTCTCCTAGCAATCGACTGCCCAGAAAGAGTTAGACGCTCTTCGAGCTTCTGAGGGAGAGCGGGCTAGGCGACTGCTCGGCTATGCTCACTCTCTTACTAGTGAGAAATAACGATTTTGGTGTGTGGATTTGCTTTTGAGCCTATTTTCCGGATTTTTGATATGTGTTTTCTCTTGCTATGTAGGCCCTTCTTCCAGCTCCGTTGGCGCGACGAGTGATGTCTTGTCACTTGACCAAGCCATCGACCAGGTGGGGACGACTGTGAAGCATGCCAAGAAGTCTCTGGAGACGTCCCTCCAGACTCTTGGCGCTGTCTTTAAGGAAGTGTTGCCCGCAGCCGAGGTCCCATCCACCATTGTGGGATTTGCTGCTTGACTGGGCCCCAAGTCGAAGACCCTGAAGTCTTATGCTCGGGAGCTGATGGTACGCGGCCCAGACTCCACCTTCAAGCTTCTTCTTAGTCGGGGCGCGGATGCTGAGTATGAGTCTCTCATGTCTGACTTTCCAAAGAAGTCATATGGGAGGCCTTCGTCTCTTGGGAAGTTCAGCGCCCGTGCTTCTAGCCTTGCCATAGCATTGCGACTATGGAGCGCCGCACGGTAGCTGTTGATGATGCCCGCAAGGCTGGGTCTGAGTCTGCTGCCCAGTCTTAGGCAGCTTTAGTTTTAGTTCTTTTGCTTTGTGCTGTAGTCTGTGATGTACATTATGCCACCTTAATGTTGATATTTTGGAATATATATCTTTTCCTGATCCTTGCATGCTTGCCTTGTGTCTCCTTTTCCTTTCTTTTTGCTTCTCGCCTGAAGTGTTTATGATTGTGTCTCAGTCGAACTGCTCAACCACTCCGGGGGATGCCCGAGCGGGAGGGGAGTGGCGCTCGACTGCACAGCTGACAAATGACGCCCGCGTGCTTGAGTATGCCAAGAAAAGGGTTGTCAAGCTGGAGCAGCAGCTCAAGACGGCCCAAACTGACATCAAATTCTTTGAGGGAGGCCTTCTCTTTCCACTCAGAGGGAAAAATACGTTCTCTATGAGATGGAAGACTCAAACAGGCAACTCGAAGGTATCTGCTTTGGCTTTTCTTCTTGTGCGTGTGTGAGCTACACTCGATGTCTCACCACCTTGCTTTATCTGTAGTTTTTGTAGATGACTCTCATGCTGAGGCCGAGCGTGTGGCCGAGCGTCTGGCAGCCGCTACCCAGGTGGCTGTTACCGGTCCTCAACATTTTTGGCTTGATGCGTATCATGCACACATCCTTGCCACTCTGAAGGATCGAGTGTGGCGTGGAGCTATTCTGCTGGAGCGATGTCGGGCGGCACTTGCGCGGGCGAATCACTTTTTGTTCCCAGAAGGTCCCCAGCATCGAGGTATACACGCCCTTGTCGACTAGTTTTGCTCTTAGGAGCCTATTCGAGAGGCCGTGACCCGAGGGGTTGTTCTTGGAGCCAACGTTGCGTTTGCCTATATGAAGCGTCAGGGTTCTTTGCATCCTTCTTCTTCGTCATCTCGGTCGGAGATTCGACTATCTAGCAAAGATATGGAGCGAACTCTTGCCCCTCCCGAGAAGTTGATAAGCCGAGCACGGAAGCAACTGATCGACTCCAATCTGCCGCTGAAGGATGAAGATGCTTAGCTTATGTGTTTGTATGCTTTATACTGTAAATGAAATACAGATATCTGTCCCCCGAGTAAAGCAAGTGGGGCTTTGTTGTTATGCCCTAATAATCCTTTGCCTGCCTGTACTAGATGTTCTTAAGTGTTTTTGGAGTATGTTTGTGTTTTTGACTTTTGACACAGACGCAACCCCCGAGCACGTCGAGAGGTTGCCTTATGTGCAGCCCCCGAGCACGTCGAGTGGTTGCCTTATGCGCAACCCCCGAGCATGACGAGTGGTTGCCTTATGCGCAGCCCCGAGCACGTCGAGTGTTTGCTTTATGCGCATCCCTCGAGCATGTCGAGTGGCTGCTTTATGCGCAGCCCCCGAGCACGTCGAGTGGCTGCTTTATGCGCAGCCCCCGAGGATGTTGAGTGGTTGCTTTATGCGCATCCCTCGAGCACGTCAAGCGGCTGCTTTATGCGCAGCCCCCGAGCACGTCGAGTGGTTGCTTTATGCGCAACCCCTGAGCACGTCGAGTGGCTGCTTTATGCGCAGCTCCCGGGGGTCTCCTAGAGAGTAATCATGGGCCCAGTTCCTCAAAGATGTCTTAGGGTTGCTCCCGAAGATATCTTCGAGAAACTGGTTCTTAGTAGAACTCCTTGTACTTGCTTTTTGTCCTTCCTGTAAATCCGATTTACTTCTAGAGAGTAGCCCTAGGCCCAACCGCTCGAAGATGTCTTAGCTTATGCCACCGAAGACATCTTCGAGAAGCTGGTGCTTAGGAGAATTCTCTGCTGCTGACTGAGTGGGAGTGAAGGGCTGGGGGTCTATTTATAATGCCTATCCCTGCCTCTTGCCTTCTCCAAAGGTTAGTTCCAATGGCATCCCAAAGGTCACCTTTTGCTCTGTCCCAAGGGCCAACTTACTGTAACTCGAAGGGTCAAGTGGCTCTTGACACTAGCCAAAGGGTTAATCTGACAGCCATTGGGGCTGACTTACCCGGGCCTTTACCCTACCCGGGGGTGGTCCCTGACATACGTACAGCCCCCGAGCACGTCGAGTGACTGCTTTTTGCTTTGTGATTTATGTGCAGCCCTTGTGCATATCGAGTGGCTGCTTTTTGCTTTTTGATGAAAAAATTATGCAGGAAAGATATGGATAATCTCTTTTCTTTATAAATGTTGACTAGCAAGCCGCCTCATTAAAAACCTTCCAGTCCCCTTAGGTACCCTGGTAAGGAAAAGAGCGCGTCTGGAACCTGCTGTCCTTTTGATACATAATTCTTTTGTTATATCGACTGGATGTTTTTGCTACGTGAAGACGACCCTAATTGACCTTATTCTCCGAGTTGTGTGCTCCCTCTTGATGATGTGGCATCTGTAGCTTGTACCTCCTTTCGTATGACCTCTTTGGTTTTTGCAGTCGCAACACTAGGTGTTCCCCGCAGGACGTGTCCTTCCCTGGTGGTGTGATGTGCATAGCAGTAAAAGTTTTGAGTGGCATCGCCTCTGCCGCGTCTTGGTCTCTTATTTTGTGACTGTCACCTATGATGGCACAGTTTGGCACTTCTTGGCTTAATATTGTAGTGATGTGGCTTGAGTTCGTCAATCTGCTTGTGCTTGACCGCGACTGATCAGTCATGACTTGTCTTTTTTTGCTTGGGAGATCCTCTTGGTCTAGTTTTTGCCTGAAGAGTTTTATTTCTCGAGTGGCCTGTGGGTGCCACCTTCTGATTGACCTGTGGTTTATGTGCTTGAAGAGGACGCCTGGCGTTACCTATGCCTTTGACGCTCCAATGTTGGCTAGCCTGTTGACTTGTTTTTTGCGCGTTGGCGTTATATGATGTAGCTCACAGCTGTAAAATCTTCTTTGCCACATATCGAAGTAATCTTGATATCTAGCCAGTTTGTCTATGTTCATTCTGCTTGCATTTGCCACGTTTTGTGTGATTGTACATGAGCTCCCTCGGATGATGATGTTTTGTGCTCCTGAGGCTCTTGCTAGTCGCATGCCTTGGAACATGCCTTCATAGTCAATTTTGATTTTGGATGGTACCGGGAAGTTTATCTGTAGTACATACCGTACTCGCTCCTTGTTAGGGTTTATGAGTATCATACCTGCGCATGTGCCTCTGCTGTTTTAGATCCGTCGAAGTGTATTGTCCATCGTTTGGCTTGTGTGCTTTCTTCTTCTTTTGTGGGTTCGACTGTCCATATTCATGTACTGCAGCTATGGTTGCTCTTTTCTTGTGTTCCGATTCTCTTGCTACTTCCCTTGCGCCTCGTGTCTTGTCGGAGGTTTCTTCGACTTCGTATGGCTCTGAGATCCTGCAAAAGTCTCTGCCGCAGTCGTCTGACTTTTGGAAATTTCCGTTGACTGTGATGACTCCTTTTGGACCTGGCATTTTGAGGTTGAGGTATGCGTAGTGGGGTACTGCAATGAACCTTGCGAATGCTGGCCGTCCCAATATGGCGTGATATTGTGATTTTCAGTCGATGAGTTCGCTTCTGAAGTGGGTTGCATCCCCGAATGTGACGTCAAGTTGGATTTTTCCTTCTGGACGCACAGCTTTGCCCGGTACAATACCGTGGAAGGTGTTTGTAGATTTCGGGAGGTTTTCGACTGAACTGTTCATCCTCCGGAGTGTGTCTGTGAATATTATATTGACGCCACTGCCTCCGTCCATGAATATTTTGGTCATAGTGTATCCTCCGATTTGTCCTTCGAGTACTAGAGCAGCATGTCCTGGTCGATAGATGGTTGGCGAGTGATCCTCTTGATTAAAAGCGATTATTATGTCTGACCCTTGCAGAAATTCTGTTATTGGGGGTGGAGCTAATACCGCCACATCGACGTTCCTGGTGTGACGCTTTTGTCTTCTGTTGGAAGTGCATCCTTTCTGTATCATGTACATCTTCCCTTTTGGCTGTGGATATTGGATATCCATGTTGTGCGGTATGTGATGTATGGCGCCTGCCATCTGACTATTCGCGTCGTGTTGTGGTGGTGGTGGTAGTGCCGCCACTATTTGCGAAGGTGTTGTGTATGCTGCTGGGATAGCTTGTGGTTGTTCTCTCTTCATCTAATTTATGTAATCCATCGCCATTTGCCCAAATTCGCGACAGCTTCCCATGGTGTGATGTGATGTTAACCGTCCAGTCGCCGGGTCTTTGAACATATGGAGTCTGCATTCATCCTCCATTTTTTCTTAAAATGATTTCTCGACTCTTGACTCTGAGCTCTTCTACCAGTCTTGTCTTTTGTATCCTCCGCGCTGGTCTCGACCTTGGTCATCGCGTCTGTTGGCTGGCCTATCTCGTCTGTAGTTATCATCTCGTGTATCCCGACGATCGTCTTGCCAGCTGCTTCGCTGGTTATTTTGTTTTCTCTCATCTTGATTTCGGCCATCCTGCGAGAATCCAGCTGCAATAAATTTGACCTTGTCCTTGCCGCGGTGATCGTAGTCGCGCCTTCTTCGCTTGTAATCTCTATCCCGCCGGTCTCGGTTGTCCCGGTGGTCGCGACTGTCTCGTCTGTCGTGATGTTTTTGTGGTGACTGTGGAGTTTTGCTCTGCACTACGTCTTCACCATCTGCCGACTCAGTCGCTAGCTTCATCAGCTCTGCCATGTTTTTTGGTTTTTGCCGTCCGAGTGCTTCCATGAAATCTTTTCTGTAGACTCCATTCATGAAGGCGTCCATTGCTCCGTCTTCTGATATTGCGCCCACGGAGTTCCTGATGGAGGCCCACCTTCTGATGTAAGACCTAAGCTTCTCGTCTGTCTTTTGACGGCATGCTCTTAACTCTTCAAATGTTTTCGACCTTTCGCAGAGAGGATCGAAATATTTTATGAAGTCTTCCTTGAAGTGATCCCAAGAATCGTAAGCTCTTTCAGGTAAGGACTTGATCCAGTCGCGGGCCGTGCCTTCCAGCATCACTTGTATGTATTGTAGTGCTGTCGTTGTTGTTCCGCGTTGGCATATGACTGCCAGTTTGTAATCTTCCAGCCACCCCGAGGGTTCTTGTTTTGAGTTAAATTTTTGCATGTTTGGAAGGCCAAACTTCTTTGGGAGTTTTCTTTCCTGAATTCGTCGGGTGAAGCATTGTGCTCCGCATGGTCCCGCGTTGCAATTGTCAGGCGATTCGCGACCGCTTGACCCTCTGGATCTGCTTCTTGAGCGGCTTCTTGATCTGCAATGTCTTGAGCTTTTTCTGCGACTGCTTCGCTGAGGGCTACGACTGGAACGACCTCTTGAGTGGCTCCTGCTATGTCTCCTCCTTCCTCCGTCGACTAGTTCTTTTGCTGCGATCTCGAGGGCCTTCATTTGCTGTAGGTACCTTGCTTCAGCCGGGTCGCCTGCCGGTGGCTTTCCTGCTTGAAGGTATGCTCCTATAGATATGAGGGCTCCTTCTGTAGTTTTGGGTTGTATTATGCCTTCAGAGTCGATGGATAGGAACGAGTTGTTCAGATTTCGAGTGACGTCTGCCCTTTCGTGTTCAGGAATTCTAGTCGAATCTGGATCTGTGTCGCGCCTCTGTTGCCCTGTTGAGCTCATGAATAGTTGTCTTCTGCGCGCGCTTGATATGCTTGCCTGCCTTCTCCGCTATTCAAGTGTTGCTCTGTATCGTTTCAAGCGTTGGGACTCCTGTCAGTTGAATTAGTTGTATGTTGCCAACTCATCTGGAGTTGCGTCCGCTGGCATCATTATGCATTCTTCAATAAACTTTGTTACCTTTGCAGCCATCTCTACCGTGATGTCTAGAGTGGTGGTACTATCTGGTAGGGTGACCATCCGTGGATACTCGACTGGCTGTCGATTGGCTACGTTTACCGATGTTTCTGCGGCTGTTGCCACGTAAACCTGCTGGGGTATATGGTAAGGATATATGTAGTCTGAGTGCTCTTCATATGCTGCTTCTGAAGGGGATCATGTGCAGAAAACAAAAAAATTCCTAGCAACGATATCCTTAAACTAGCCAAGATCTACACTATGCAGATATAGTAGTACGGCGGAGATCGGAATACATACCCTCGTAGACCAAATAGCGGGGATTACGCTCCCGCACAAGCGTTGTCGATGAAGACGACGTAGCCGACCTCTAGGTCGCGGAGAACTCGGCGCGACGAAGATGACCCCGAGGTCGGGTGGAGGAAGTAGGCCTCCGAGTACCGCTAGCGCAGCACCTCGCAGGGCGTTACACACATACGATGGAGACGACGGCCTCCGAAGCTCCAGTCTAGGACGAGCAGCGGAAGACTTGGACCGGAACACCAGCAGCGCGGCAGCAGGCTATGGTGGAAGAGATCCCCTCATCCTCCTCGGTGCAACTCCGACAAAGGGAATCACGAGATCGAGGAGAAATAAGAGAATTAATTGGTGAATTAAAAGGCCAGGGGTGCCCCTTCTGAAGCGGATCGTCTGCAGAAAACAAAAAATTTCCTACCAACGATATCCTAAAAGCATGCCAAGATCTATTCTATGCAGATATAGTAGTACGAACGGAGATCGGAATACGTACCCTTGTAGACCGAAAGTGGGGATTACATTCCCGCACAAACGTTGTCGGTGAAGACCGACGAAGCCGACCTCAAGGTCGTGTAAAGGAAGCAGACCTCCGAGTACCGCTAGCGCAGCACCTCGCAGGGCGTCACACACGTACGGTGGAGACGACGGCCTCCGAAGCTCCAGTCCAGGACGAGCAGCGGAAGACTTGGACCGGAACACCAGCAGCGCGGCAGCGGGCTATGGTGGAAGAGATCCCCCTCCTCTGCTCGGCGTGGCTCCGACAAGGGAACCACGAGATCGACAGAGTAATTGGGAATTAATTGGTGAATTAAAAGGCCAGGGGTGCCCCTTCTTATATAGGCTCCCAGGGGGGAGCCAACTTGCTAACCAGGCAATGTGGGACTAAACCCCACATGCCTGGTGCGGCATTGGAGGGTGCGCCGGCCCCCTAGTGGGCCCTTGGCCCACTTGGGTCGGCCCCTCCTGGCCCCCACCGAATCCCCAAGGGGATTCCCCCCCTCTTGGGCCTTCTTTCGACCAGAAGGCCCATTTAGGGAAATCAGCCTAAATAATTTCGAAAATAAATATATAAAATCATATTTGCATATTAATTACACTAATTAATATCAAACATAATATATATAATTTTTCCTAGCTCCGAAAAATCTTTCGGCGCTGCCCGATCTCCATCGGACCCCTCCCGGGACGCTCTCGGTGATCTCTTTCCTTTCCGGTTGTCTTGTCGAAACCCCTTAAGTGTGTTACCCTAGCGGTTCGATATAATAACAGGTATGACCAAGACTCCTCTATGATCAATGACTAACTCGTAGGCCTGGACCCCATGAATTAATCCCTGTGATATAACGAATGACTTTCATCTATCAAACCTGAATGCAAAATCTTAAACCTTTTGCCATAGCGATACTTAGCATGTCCGAGCGTCGTTCCATAGATATCTCCATACCTAATCTCGGCCTCGTTACCGACAACGCTATCTTCTACTCGTCCATGATCTCATGTCTCCGTGACTAGTGCTTGCAAGCTCATTAGACATGATCTCACCGAGTGGGCCCGAGAGTATCTATCCTGCTATGCGGACTGGCAAATCCAGCTCTTGACCCCTCGTCTCAACTACTCCTTCCGATACCTAAAAGTATCACCGTTATTATCATACTATATAAGATACGACGTTGGTGCGATCAAAGTATCTTCCAGGAATAACAATAAGAGTTGATCTCACGGTCAAAGGCGTAACGACTACGTCCTCCAAATCCGGGTATGTCCATCACATCGTTCTCCAACGATATGACTCCCATTGCCGACCGGCGCCATGCCCCATGGTCGGGAAACCTCGATCATCAATCGCGCAACGAAACTAGTCTTAGTAGAGGCTACTAGGGACCTGGTTGTTTACGTATCACACCCGTATTAATGTATCCGCTTAATACGGTTCTAGCATGACACAAAAATCTATTATGAACAAACGAGATATCATAAAGAATACACTTTATTAATTGCCTCTAGGGCATATCTCCTTCAGTCTCCCACTTGCACTAGAGTACAAACAACTTGGCAAAAGCCTAACACCCATAGCTAACTGGTGCTTTTCATGCTTATCAAGCGGGAGAGGCTTCGTCAGCGGATCTGCCACATTCAGATCCGTATGCACTTTGCAAATCTTCACATCGCCTCCTTGTACGTACTGACGTATCACATGGAAGCGTCGGAGAATGTGTTTGGCGGTGGAGTGAGACCTTGGCTCCTTGGCGTTCGCAATGACACCCGTATTGTCGCAGAAGAGGATCACAGGGTCTTGCACGCTCGGGAACACTCCAAGTTCGATGAAGAACTTCCTCAGCCACACAGCTTCATTCGCGGCTTCGCAAGCAACGATATACTCCGACTCCATTGTAGATTGTGCGACTATGGGTTGCTTCCCACTTCTCCAGCACACGGCGCCTCCATTCACCTTGAACACATAACCTGTCTGTGACTTAGAATCATCGGGGTCTGAGCAGAAACTTGCATCTACGTAACCCGTTACGCCAAGTTCTTCATCGCAGACACCATACACAAGGAACATTTCCTTTGTCTTATTGAGATACTTAAGAATGCTCTTAACAGCTATCCAATGCGGCATTCCAGGATTACTCTGGAACCGGCTTGTCAAACTTAGAGCTAATGCCACATCTGGTCCAGTAGTCAACATTGCATACATGATCGATCCTATGGCTGAAGCATAAGGATGTTTAGTCATATCGGCCTTATCCAGTTCCGTTACCGGACACTGTGCCTTCCGCAATATCTTATTCTTGATAACCGACAGAGAACCCTTCTTTGCCTTCTCCATACCGAAACGCTTCAGTATTTTATCAAGATAAGTACTCTGACTCAGTGCTAATAGGCGCCTTGATCTATCACGATAGATTTTTATGCCTAAAACATACGCAGCTTCCCCTAAGTCCTTCATGGAAAATTTACTATTTAAATATTCCTTCACGCTATTCAGAAGTTTCACATCATTCCCAATTAGCAATATGTCGTCTACATACAGTGCTAAGAACACAACCGAGCTCCCACTTATTTTCTTGTAAATGCAGGTCTCTTCCACATTTTGGATAAATCCAAAACCTTTGATTACCTCATCAAAGCGAAGATTCTAGCTCCGAGATGCCTGCTTCAATCCATAGATGGATCGCTGAAGCTTGCACACCTTGTTAGCATTCTCTGGATCGACAAAACCTTCCGGTTGTACCATGTACAACTCTTCCTCAATGTTTCCATTTAGGAAGGCTGTTTTGACGTCCATCTGCCAGATTTCATAATCATAATAGGCAGCTACTGCTAACAAAATCCGAATAGACTTAAGCATCGCTACTGGTGAAAAGGTTTCATCGTAGTCAATTCCATGAACTTGTCGGAAACCTTCTGCGACAAGCCGAGCTTTATAGACGGTCACATTACCATCAGCATCAGTCTTTTTCTTAAAGATCCATTTATTCTCGACGGCCTTGCGCCCTTCGGAAATATCCATCAAAGTCCACACTTTGTTATCATACATGGATCCTATTTCGGATTTCATGGCTTCAAGCCATTTCTCGGACTCTAGACTCGCCATCGCCTCCTTGTAGTTCGTAGGTTCGTCTTGTTCAACTAACATGACGGTGCAAACCGTGTTGCCATACCATTCTGGTGCGATCCGAGATCTACCAGACCTACGAGGTAGAATACCTTCCTCGACAGTTTCTCCCACTCCTTCCACGGAGGACGTTTCCGGAATTGCTTCCGTTGCGCCACTCGGAATCTCGAGTTCAGGATCAACGATTTCATCGAGGTCTACCTTCCTCCCACTTACTCCTTTCGCGAGAAACTCCTTCTCTAGAAAGGTACCGGTCTTCGCGACAAAAGTTTTGCCCTCAGCTTGGTTGTAGAAGGTGTACCCAACGGTTTCCCGCGGATATCCTACAAAGACGACTTTCTCCGATTTCGGTTCGAGTTTGTCGGGCTGTAGTTTCTTAACGTACGCCTCACAACCCCAAACCTTAGGAAACGATAACTTAGGCTTTTGGCCATACCATAATTCATACGGTGTCGTTTCAACGGACTTGGACGGAGCCCTATTTAAAATGAATGCGGTTGTTTCTAACGCATAACCCCAAAAGGACACTTGAAATCGGTAAGAGACATCATAAATCGAACACTATCCAGTAGAGTACGATTACGTCGCTCGGACACGCCGTTACGCTGCGGTGTTCCGGCTGGCGTAAGTTGGGGTACTATGCCACAACTCTTCAGATGTGTGCCAAACTCAAAACTCAAGTACTCTCCACCGCGATCGGATCGGAGGTGCTTGATTTTCCTATTAAGCTGATTCTCAACTTCACTTTGGAATTCTTCGAACTTTTCAAAAGTCTCAGACTTGTGTTTCATCAAATAGATATAACCGTATCTACTCAAGTCATCAGTGAAGGTGACGAAATAACGATAACCATTGCATGTCGAAACGCTCATCGGTCCACACACATCTGTATGTATGATCCCCAACAAATCCGACGCCCGTTCAACGAAACCTTTGAACGTTGTCTTGGTCATTTTTCTCATAAGGCATGGTTCGCATGTATCGAGGGATCCGAAATCCAACGAGTCCAAAAGTACATCGGAGTGGAGTTGCTTCATGCGCTGCTTCATGCGCTTTACACCAATATGACCAAGACGGCAATGCCACAAATACATGGTGGTATCGTCAGTACACTTAATCTGTTCGGCTTCCATGTTATGGATGTGAGTACTACGATCGAGATTCAACAAGAATAAACCGTTATTCTCGAGAGCATCAACATAAAAGATATCATTCATATAAATAGCACAATTGCTTGACACTGATTTAAATGAATAACCGTCTTGTAACAGGCAAGACCCACTTATAATGTTTACACTCAAGGATGGCACAAAATAACATTTATTTAAAACCAAAACTAATCCCGATGGTAGATGCAGAGGGAGCGTGCCGACAGCCACCACGTCGACTCTCGATCCGTTGCCGACGCGCATCGTCACCTCATCCTTCGCCAGCCGCCTTCTATTCCGTAACTCCTCCTGAGAGTTACATATATGAGCAACAGAACCAGTATCAAATACCCACGTATTGCTCCGGGCGGATGTAAGGTACACATCTATAACATGTATATCAAATATACCTTGCTCTTTGTCGACCGTCTTGCCAGACTTCCTATCCTCCAGGTACTTGGGGCAGTTGCGCTTCCAGTGACCCTTCCCCTTGCAGTAGAAACACTCCACGCTAGCTCTGGGACCAGATCTGTTAGTCTTGGGCTTGGCATTCAACTTGCCTTCCCTCCTGGACTTCCAGCTTTGCTTTCCCTTGCCACCGGATTTCTTGAAATCAACGGCCTTGTTAATCTCTACCTCAGCAGTTTTGAGCATCACGAACACTTCACCCTGGGACTTAGCCATGCCCTACATGTTGTAGTTCATGACGAAGCCTTTGTAGCTAGGGGGAAAATTGCAACACCCTGTCAATCGCCAGCTCATCGGGAATCTTGCATTCCAGAGCATTCAGGCGTTGAACGTAGCCAGACATCTTGACTACATGCTCGCTCACACTGCTATGCTCTTCCATTTTGGCCGAGAAGAAAAGCCCAGAAGCCTCATATCTCTCAGCCTTAGCCTGCGGCGCAAAGACATCCTTCAGATCAGAAATAATCTCGAAGGCACTCATCTTCTCGAAGCGCTTCTGCAGGTCGGCTTCCATGGCGTAGAGCATGCCACTCTGGACAAAGGCAGAATCCTCCGATCGGGTCTGCAAGACCTTCTTCTCATCCTCAGAGGCATCATCTGCAGGAGGGTCACCTATGGCGGCCTCAATGACGTAGGTCACCCTATGGGGAGTGAGGAGGATCCTCAGGTTGCGGAACCAGGCCATGAAGTTTGACCCATTGGTCTTAAGCTTTTCTTTCTCAAGGAACAGACCTAGGTTAAACGAGGGGCGAGACATCTACAATGGAATTTGCAGCAACATAAGACTTTGTTCATAATAATTTTGAGTTATATTATAGAAAATAACTAACATAACTCCCACTCAAACGAACATCCCTCCTGGTCGTTTAAGCGATTACACGACCCCCATCCACTGCACCACCCCTCATCATTAGGGATGGCAATGGATACTCATTACCCGCGTACCCTGCGGGTAAAAACCCTGTTAGGATACGGGTTTGGGGAAGCAAAATACCCATGGGTATCTAAATGGTGAAATCTTATACCCATCGGGTGGAGAGGGTACGGGTATGGGTTCCTATAACCCATACCCGCGTACCCTTGTACCCTTCTAATGATAATTATGTTGTAATGATTATTTTGTGACCCCGCCTACGTTAAAATTACTATCTACTTTGTCGTGACTTTGTTAATTTGAGTTGTATGACTAAGTATTGTTGTTTTATGACTATGTGTTCTTATCTTATTATTTAAATATGTTATTGTTTATGTGCACGTGTTGTTGTATACATGTGTTGCTTTTGTGGAAGTGTTGTTGTTTATAATTATGTGTACAGTGGGTTGCTTTTGACAACATGTTACTATTCATAATTTTGTGTTGTGGTTAAAAATATGACGCTGGTTAAAGTTATCGTGGTTTTCTAAATAACGGTATTTTTACCCGTGGGTAACCCTATACCCTGTCGGGTGAAGGTTACGGGAAAAAGTTGTACCCGTATAAGGGTATGGGTACGGGTGACGGGTAAGCTTCAAGGCGACGGGTAAGGGTATGGGATGGCTCTACCCTTACCTGTAACGTCCCAAAATTTGCTAATCGATAATTTAGATTTGTTTGTGCATCATGAGCATCATTTGCATCTAATTAAAAGTTGCACAAAATTTGAGTTTTAAAATTAAAGAGAAAAACCCTAAAGTGGCCTAAACCACTTGTTATTTTAAATGTGTTAAAAAGATTTCAAAATTTTCAAAATCCAAAGTTGTCAATGGCTTCCTTGTGAAATTTTTAATCTCCTGGTATTTTTGTATAAATTTTCTGTTTACAAAAAGGCCCTCAAATTATTTATTTTCCAAACCAGGGGCCTATCTGTGAAGAAATCCAGAAATTATCAAAATCGCCAGGGGGTTTTCTGCAAAATGGACGTCGTCTTCAAGCTTCTGACCTCGCCTCCCTGCGCTGTCACCCGCGCGGCCGTCTGACGCCGACCCTGCGCCAAGATGCACGCCGCCGACGCCGCGGCGGTATAAGAAGCCTCCGCCGCCACGGAGAAGCCCAGTTCTTCCTTTCCTTCTCCTTTCTTTTTCCCCATTGCCCGAAACCCTAGCTCTCGGGTCTCCGGCGATTTCCGTCGACCCCGGCCACCTCGCCTCCCTGCGCTGTCAACCTCGGGCCGCCGCCGTCGAGCTCGATTCCGGCCTCCTCCGAGCTCCCCACGCATCCTCGCCGCTTCCACGAGCTAGAGGGTGAGCCAACGGTCCTCCCGGAACTCTTTTCCCTCTTCCTCATGCTCGGATTGCTCGGGCCGCCGTGCTCCTCTTCCGGCCGCCGCGCCCGCTCGTCGCCGGAGCAGCTCCGACGACCATTTGCTAGCCGCGCCGCCACTTTCTGGTCCGCCTCTGCCTCCTCTCCCGATTGCTGCAAAGCAATCGCTCCAATTCCTTATGGTTCGAGAGATTCGTGCTCGACATTGGGGATTTGGCCATTGATGACGTCAGCTGACGTCATCATTCCTTTTTAATTTCTGAAAATTAGTTATTCTTTTCTGTAATTGTTAAAAATCTGACAAGTGGGCCCTGTTTGTCAGAATTTTATTCATTTCCAAATAATGTTTTATGTAATTAATAAAGTTATGACATGTGGGTCCAATATTATTTATTTAAATTCATAAATATTTAAAATGGAATTAACAAATGGTTTAAATTGAATTAAACTTGTTTAATCTTTGGAAATTCATAAGTAATTCATTTTAAATTAGAAAAATGTGATTAATATATCAAAATTTGCAGAAAAATAAGATCTATTCAATTATGTCCAAATCATGCATATTTAAACTACTTTGAACCATGTCTATAATAGAGGAATAAATTACACCATTTCCTTTAATTATGGAGTTTGTCGAATGGCACCTCTCGGGCATTCCAACTCCATTTAAAATGATCTTCCATGTGTAGGATCTACATTTTAATACTTTAACTTGTCATGTCATGCATTGTGCGCATTGCATCGATGCCATGGTTGAATGTTGTTTTCCGTTTCTTTTCCGGCGTTTCGTTTTTCGCGGTAGAATGTGAATCCGAAGTGGAGTTTGACAACACCGAAGGCTTGATGAATCATCGATGGTCAAATTAAGAGGATATCTATGAAGAGTTATTTCTGGTTATCTCGATCAAGTGAAGCCGAAGATTCCCAAAAGTGTTATATCTTGTTATCGAAGAGCAAGGCAAGCATAACCTCTTATCTGCACATATTTGGTTTCAAAGTATTTGATTCTGGTATTATGCATGCGATTCAAATGTGGTTTTGAGTTGAGGTTTAGAGTGTCCTGAGTGTGGCATCGCGAGAGTCTGCTATGCTTAGCCCTGCTTAGATCTTCACTCTGTTCCATCCGGTTGATGAACCAGAGCTGTGAAGGATGACGTGGAATGGTGAGAGATGCGTTTAATATGCTAAAGGCTTGGATGGGAGGCCACATAGGGATTGTGGTGGGTTGTTCCATTCTTGCCGACCTAGGAACTGAGTTCTCGTCTTCGGAACCAAGACTATTCGTGCATCCACACAGGGCTCGGAAACCCCTCGATCCCAACTTGTCTAGCCTACTACGTGAAGCCACTAGTTCGAGTGTTCCATTTGCGTGTGCGGTAAAATGAGTTGAGGAAATTAGGGCTTGGGTCAGGAGAGTGTGATGCTCTGATCTTGACCCTCGCAACCCGCACTAGGGATCGCTGAGATGGCGGTCTGACCTACTGCTGTGGCTCATGGACATAGGCGAAGCTTGGGAAAGGTCGTGGCCAACCCTTCTGCCGGCACTCCCCGGAAGTGAAGGGGTTACGGTGCAGAAAACAATATTTTTCTAGCGAACAAAACCCTAACTAGCCAGGATCTATCTATCTAGTACATGCGATAACGGTGGCGGAACGGGTTACATTACCTCCATGTAGACCGATAGAGGGGATTACGCTCCCGCACAAGCGTTGACGATGAAGTCGTACGTAGCCGACCTCAAGGTCGCGAAGAACTTGCCGCGATGTCGAAGCCGATGACGCAGGGGTGTCGATGATGATCTGCGTCGACGGGCGTCGAGCGGAAGAAGGCAGAGCGCCAGCACCAGGGCTGGTGCGCCGGCAGCAGAGGGGGGGGGTGGCGCGGCGGCTGCAGGGGGCGAGACGACGTCGCCCAAGCTCCTCAAGAGAAAAGCCTCCGAGCACTCACAAACATACGGAGCTTAGCGACAACCCCCGGTCATTCAGATCCAGCTGAAATCGCAGGGGTAGATCTTATCTGGAATCCCGCAGAGCAACGGCGCTCTGCGGTATGGCTTAGGTGGAGAGAGACCCCTTTACTCAGCTCGGCGCGACTCCAAATTGGGAACCACGAGATCGAGAGAGAAATTGGGAATTAATTGGATTTTCCTATGAATTAATCCAATTAATATGCCTTGATATATAAAGGGGGAAGGGGGTGTGCAAACCCCTTGGCTCCCCCATGTGGGACTAACCAAAGGAGGAGGGAGGGGGGTTCGGCCCCCACATGGGCTGGCCGAACCAGCCAATGGGGCCCACCCCCCTTGGTGGTGCGGCTCCCCCTCTTGGGCCCTCTTATGGCCCATGTAGGTGGGAGCCCCCTTTTTCCTTTATTTAATTAATATTAAATTAATATAAAAATCCCATTAATTCATAGTTAATATATTTATATATAATTCAATATCCCGTGACTCCGAAAACTCTTTCGGACCACCCGAACAACTTTCGGACATTCCTGGAACCATTCCAGACCTCCCCGGAACTCCTTCCGGACCACCGGAACTCTTTCCGGATCATTTCTCTCTCTCCAACAAACTCCTATAAAATTCCAGAACTTATCTCATAGCGTCGCTAAGACCTTAAGTTTGTTACGCTACGGTTCGAGAACACTCCAGACATGGTCGAGACACTCCGCTCACCAATGATCGTCAGGGATACCTGGAAATATATGACGACCCCTGTGCATTCCACGAATATCGTCGTTGAACCATAAATATGATATTCATTCCCTTTGTCTCTGCGATACTACCTTGTCCGAGATATGATCATAGACACACCGATGTCTTTGTTGTATCTCGTTACCGACGAAGGTTATTAACTCGTCTGCGATATTACATCTCCATGACCTAGTCATAAGCTGCGCAGCTATACAGATGCAATATCACCGAGTGGGCCCAGAGTATCTTTCCATTACAAGAATGAACAAATCCCGCTCTTGATCCTTACGTCTTGATGCTCTTTCGGAATACCCAAGATGGACACCATTATTGTCATGCTATATAAGACACAACGTTTGATGCTCTCAAAGTACCCCTACGAAGCATTAATAAGTACGGTCTCACGGTCTAAGGAACAAGCTATCATATTCTTATCTATTGCAAATGACAAACATCGTAATACGATCTTATTGCAAAACTTTGCGTATGTCCACCACCTTATTTAACAAACAAGATGGCCCCATTGTCAACCGACGTCATTGTCCTTGATCGGGAATCTCGATCAACTGTTGCCCAATGGACTAGCTCATATAGAGGCTTGCTAGGGACCTGGTTGTCTATGTATCACACGTGTATTAATAATTCCGATTAATACAGTTATAGCATAATACACAAACCTATTATAAACTTATGAGATAATGCAATAAATACTACTTATTTATTTGCCTCTAGGGCATATCTCCTTCAGTCTCCCACTTGCACTAGAGTACAAATAAACCAGCTGCATTTTACTTTATCAAAATCCCTTATCAAATAAGAATCATTCGATGATGCTTGCTTGTGGAAGAGTGTTACTCTGACAATCTGCACAACACACGATTTGTGCAAACTTTTGCGATTCACTGATATCAACTAGCTTGATATTACCATGTTGTCCAACAACATATATGCAAATACCGTTACTAAGTGAGACTTCTGTTTCCCAGCGCTTACTCTGATTATACTAACCAGATAACTGCCCTGAAAAACACACTCAGCCATGCAGAGCCCCTTGTAACAATTACAAACTCGCGATATCTACATACTTTCACACCAATGTAGAAAACTTGACATTCAAATGTCAATCCCTTAACTAACGCACTTCTACTTCCAGTAAATTCCAAATTTACTTTCATAACTGCTCTTATTCCAAGAACATCGGTTATATTTCATCGAGCAGATAATATGGTTTATGTATGATGTCTAATATTACATAATAGACCCATATGTCATATAACCATTACTTTCATGCATCATTACTCTTAATGATCAATTGGATTCCAAAGGACCATCCTTTTGATTCTATTCTCACTCCTCAGATATAATCCAAAACAACTCGACTAACTATTTAAAATTCCCGTTCTATTTCAAAATAGACACTAACTTTCAAATAGTTTCACAACTTCATCCTATTCTATTGGTACAGTTTCACAATGTGTTAACTACACAAGATGAATTCGACTCCCACTCAAATTATGTCTCCACATATTTGATAACACGAGCTCCCACTCAAAACGTGTCATCCACATATTTGAGTTCCTGAGCTCCCACTCAAAATACGTTCTTTACATATTCCACCTGAGTAAACTAACTATGACTCCCACTTAAATCGACATTTTGGTCTAACCAAAATCATTGATCTATTATCAATTCGAATTCAATACAAACTCTAGTATTACATTAATACAAATCCCTCAGACTTCAAGCATGTTTACATAAATGTAGTCAAGAAATTTGATCTTGTGCAAGACACATTTCTTGACAAGACATGCTCCCGCGTCTTTCTTATAGTCACATTTTCATATAACACTTTATATGACGATTAAACAATCTTATTCCTCTAATAAGAATTGCAGTAACAATTACTCTCTTAATCCTTTCAAATGTAATTTTGGATTTCCAGACTCAAAAAGCCTTTGTTCGTATTCCGATATTTTCTCAACTTTCTTTGTATTCGTATAGTGCACCTTGATCTGTCAACAAGATCCGAAACACTTAATACAGTGCTGTGACCTGACAGCAATGTCAAACACAACATCACTTTATTTAGAAGTTTCTCTCATGAAAATATTATGATCTTTATGAAGAGGATTGCAAGCAGAAAACAATTTTCTAGTCTCCCTCACTCTTAATCACTAAACTTTCATTAGCAGACATATACTCTTTGGAACACCTTCCAACATAAGTCTGACACTTTATTCCAAACTTCTAATTCCAATCCATAAACCATAATTCGAAAAGTCATCTTTTCTCGGAATTACATAGACAACAAACTGAACTTTGTTTCTAATTGGTTTTGGAATACACTCTCATCCAATGCGAGCAATCTACAAAGAACCACTCATGTATATTCCGAATTATCGCATGATCATATACATGTCGACACTACTGTCGATCCTACGAATTTTCGTTGAGAAAAATATCTATTTTCTAAAGTGGACATCGACTATAATGTTTCGAACATATTAGGAGATTCTAAGACTGATTCTGACAGACCACACTTTATTTAAAATAGAGCATGATTATAATTCCCCACATATCACTATATATGACATTATAATTTTGTGAAGCAAATTTCCACAAGTCTCTTGCGCTGAAATCATAATTCAAAAATACTGTCCTTTGATTGAATTTTGTGAATACAATGTTCACTAATCTTTCTTCTGAAAAACCCCATTTGATCTATTATCAAATTAATCTCAGACTCCATAATTTATCGGGCAAATACTCCTATTTACCAAAATCATGGAAGAATTCGGATCAAGTAGTAAACACCATTAATTAATCATTAAAAATGATACTCAATTAATTTCCGCTAGTATTGCAACTTCAATACTTGATTTCAAGCTTAATCAACTCAGCACTGGAAATACTTAAATGGACCAAAACATCCATTACTTCTTTCATTGCTTTTATGACTAAACTCGACGGTGTTTTTGTTCTAGTAATAGAACTCTTATTCATAGGACACGCTATTTTATCATTTCTACAATCATGAATACTTATCATACAATCAATGCAACTGAGATGTGGAATCTTTATTCATAACATAAAACAACTGACTTGTTCCATTACATAAAACAACTGAACTTGTCTTATTACATGAATAACTTTGTCTTGCAACAATCAAGACACACACACTCGCTCACTATTACAAAAGATCTTATCAAAAACTATTAATGATAACTATGATAACTTGAGGACGTGAACACCAAAAGGCCATCAACTCCTTGACTACCAGCTTCAGCGCCAGGTCACATCAAACTGCGCCGCATATATGTGATAATCAGGACCTGTTTCACAAACAGAACAAGTATCAAATACTTCATCATATACCAAGGGCGAATTCATAATTCTGCATATATCAAATATATACCTGTAGCATCGAAGATCTCTCCTTTGATGGAATCAACCTTCAGAGACTGGAACTCACGTACG
The DNA here is from genome assembly GCA_026929855.1 of Poa annua. Taxonomy (NCBI): domain Eukaryota; kingdom Viridiplantae; phylum Streptophyta; class Magnoliopsida; order Poales; family Poaceae; genus Poa; species Poa annua. The sequence goes on from CM049430.1 coordinate 91,691,281, forward strand.
AACTTGTAGAAGTTCATATCGTCGGCTTTCAAAATGTACTTGCGCACATGCTTCTCATAGCTAGGAGGTTGAGATATCAGGACAGTCCGAATGGCACAAGAATCCGCCATCCAGTAATCGAAGACCATCGTCAGCTGGAAGTAGATGTCATACAATCTCTTCAAATGTGTCTTCAGACATGTATGCTCCTCCATGTGAATGGTCTGGAACATTCTAAGCTGCCTGAATTGCTCACGCTTTAATTCATCTCCGAAGTGAGTCTTTATCGCATCCATCATGACGCTTGGCTCCTTGCGTCGAAACAACTCTTTCAACTCGGGTGCCAGGCATACGGTCATGGTGATCTCCAATTCAATGAATATGTCTCGACGCCTACGGAAATCATCTTCCTCCTCCTCGCTTGCAGAATCTCCTGGTCCTCCTCCTAACGGTTCATCGAGAACATATAGAATGTTGTTGTGTTCGAGAATGTTTCTAAAACCCCTGTACCATCTGATGAAGTTGGACCCGTCGGCTTCTAATGTAGCATCCGGGCTCTTGAGGAAGTAACCGAAGTAAAGTTGCGTAGTCTACATATGTGATCACAAAAGAGGTAAGATAAGTTTACAATACGTAGGTGAGCTTTAGTTTTATAATCTTATTATCTAAAAACACACCACACCAAGATTATTATCCCTAAAATAATAATGGCGATGACACGACCCCCATCCACTACACCACCCCCGATCATCACGGCCGGCAGCACAACTTCAAAGGTGGACATAAAATGTCGATCATAACAACTTTATGACTCGTGCTAGATCTTTCGATCTTCCCGTGTTCCGAGGCCATACCTCTGAGTATGCTAGGCTCGCCAATCAAACCTCGAAGACCCTGCGCGTGCAACATGGCTTACACCCACTGTATGCGAACGACGAGATGTGTGACACCCGAACATCACGGCCTGCCTCATAACGTAGAACTTTCTTGGTGGTGCGCAACGAGAGAGAACACAATTTTGGTATTTGTTAGGGATCATCCTATTTATGACGCTACCGTTGTATATCTAGCATATAAGCAATCAATAGGATGCACACACAACAACACACAGTAATGATGCAATGAAGTGCGATGTGACATGGTCGATGCGCCTGGACCTTCATGGCGCCATGTGCCTGGCCCCCGGCGCCCCGGCATGGCTCCGAGTCTACAGAGCCCTTCATTGCCTCCGACAGTACGAGTAATATCAAAACTTACCGTAACCATGTCACATAAAATAACGCCTCTGCAAAACAAAGTTAGACGCCTCTAGCTTTAATTAGTTTTGCAAGTTTTACGTGGCATGTAGGCTTATTCGTAAGAGAATCGCTTCCCAACCTACGAACTTTGTACCACAACGTCGATCGTATAATTGCATGTTTAAGCATCCCTTTCGGGCCCTCAATTGAAAATGCTTTGCCGACTAGAGAGAGAGAAACAGACACCCGCCAGCCACTGATACGGTCCAAGCCGTATGTCAGTAGTGGAACCAGTCTCGCGTAAGCGTACGCGTAAAGTCGGTCCGGGCCGCTTCATCAACTCAATACCGAAGGCATCGCAACTGCACGCTAGAGGGTAGCAAATATAAGAAAGACGCCCTCATTCAACATGAGTTCTAACCGTACCAACAGTACTACGCATAGCTCGGCTCTGATACCACTGAAGGGGTTACGGTGCAGAAAACAATAATTTTTCTAGCGAACGAAACCCTAACTAGCCAGGATCTATCTATCTAGTACATGCGATAACGGTGGCGGAACGGGTTACATTACCTCCATGTAGACCGATAGCGGGGATTACGCTCCCGCACAAGCGTTGACGATGAAGTCGTACGTAGCCGACCTCGAGGTCGCGAAGAACTTGCCGCGATGTCGAAGCCGATGACGCCGGGGTGTCGATGTTGATCTGCGTCGACGGGCGTCGGGCGGAAGAAGGCAGAGCGCCAGCACCAGGGCTGGTGCGCCGGCAGCAGAGGGGAGGTGGCGCGGCGGCTGCAGGGGGCGAGACGACGTCGCCCAAGCTCCTCAAGAGAGATGCCTCCGAGCACTCACAAACATACGGAGCTTAGCGACAACCCCCGGTCATTCAGATCCAGCTGAAATCGCAGGGGTAGATCTTATCTGGAATCCCGCAGAGCAACGGCGCTCTACGGTATGGCTTAGGTGGAGAGAGACCCCTTTACTCAGCTCGGCGCGGCTCCAAATTGGGAACCACGAGATCGAGAGAGAAATTGGGAATTAATTGGATTTTCCTATGAATTAATCCAATTAATATGCCTTGATATATAAAGGGGGAAGGGGGTGTGCAAACCCCTTGGCTCCCCCATGTGGGACTAAACAAAGGACAAGGGAGGGGGGTTCGGCCCCCACATGGGCTGGCCGAACATGCCAATGGGGCCCACCCCCCTTGGTGGTGCGGCTCCCCCTCTTGGGCCCTCTTAGTGCCCATGTAGGTGGGAGCCCCTTTTTTTCCTTTATTTAATTAATATTAAATAAATATAAAAGCCCATTAATTCATAATTAATATATTTATATATAATTCAATATCCCGTGACTCCGAAAACTCTTTCGGACCACCCGAACAACTTTCGGACATTCCTGGAACCATTCCAGACCTCTCCGGAACTCTTTCCGGATCATTTCTCTCTCTCCAACAAATCCCTATAATATTCCAAAACCTATCTCCTAGCGTCGCTAAGACCTTAAGTTTGTTACGCTACGGTTTGAGAACACTCCAGACATGGTCGAGACACTCCGCTCACCAATGACCGTCAGGGATACCTGGAAGTATATGACGACCCCTGTGCATTCCACGAATATCATCGTTGAACCATAAATATGACATTCATTCCCTTTGTCTCTGCGATACTACCTTGTCCGAGATATGATCGTAGACACACCAATGTCTTTGTTGTATCTCGTTACTGACGAAGGTTATTAACTCGTCTGCGATATTACATCTCCATGACCTAGTCATAAGCTGCGCAGCTATATAGATGCAATATCACCGAGTGGACCCAGAGTATCTTTCCATTACAAGAATGAACAAATCCCGCTCTTGATCCTTACGTCTTGATGCTCTTTCGGAATACCCAAGATGGACACCGTTATTGTCATGCTATATAAGACACAACGTTTGATGCTCTCAAAGCACCCCTACGAAGCATTAATAAGTATGGTCTCACGGTCTAAGGAATAAGCTATCATATTCTTATCTATTGCAAATGACAAACATCGTAATACGATCTTATTGCAATACTTTGCGTATGTCCATCACCTTATTCAACTAACAAGATGACCCCATTGTCAACCGACTTCATTTTCCTTGATCGGGAATCTCGATCAACTGTTGTCCAATGGACTAGTTCATATAGAGGCTTGCTAGGGACCTGGTTGTCTATGTATCACACGTGTATTAATAATTCCGATTAATACAGTTATAGCATAATACACAAACCTATTATAAACTTATGAGATAATGCAATAAATACTACTTATTTATTTGCATCTAGGGCATATCTCCTTCAGTCTCCCAATTGCACTAGAGTACAAATAAACCAGCTGCATTTTACTTTATCAAAATCCCTTATCAAATAAGAATCATTCGATGATGCTTGCTTGTGGAAGAGTGTTACTCTGACAATCTGCACAACACACGATTTGTGCAAACTTTTGCGATTCACTGATATCAACTAGCTTGATATCACCATGTTGTCCAACAACATATATGCAAATACCGTAACTAAGTGAGACTTCTGTTTCCCAGCGCTTACTCTGATTATACTAACCAGATAACTGCCCTGAAAAACACACTCAGCCATGCAGAGCCCCTCGTAACAATTACAAACTCGCGATATCTACATACTTTCACACCAATGTAGAAAACTTGACATTCAAATGTCAATCCCTTAACTAACGCACTTCTACTTCCAGTAAATTCCAAATTTACTTTCATAACTGCTCTTATTCCAAGAACATCGGTTATATTTCATCGAGCAGATAATATGGTTTCTGTATGATGTCTAATATTACATAATAGACCCACATGTCATACAACCATTACTTTCATGCATCATTACTCTTAATGATCAATTGGATTTCAAAGGACCATCCTATTGATTCTAATCTGACTCCTGAGATATAATCCAAAACAACTCGCCTAACTATTTTAAAATTCCCGTTCTATTTCAAAATAGACACTGACTTTCAAACAGTTTCACAACTTCATCCTTCTTGTCTATTCTATTGGTACAGTTTCACAATGTGTTAACTACACAAGATGAATTCGACTCCCACTCAAATTATGTCTCCACATATTTGATAACACGAGCTCCCACTCAAAAACATGTTATCCACATATTTGAGTTCCTAAGCTCCCACTCAAAAATATGTTCTTCACATATTTCTCCTGAGCGAACTAACTATGACTCCCACTTAAATCGACATCTTGGTCAAACCAAAATCATTGATCTACTATCAATTCGAATTTAATACAAACTATAGTATTACATTAATACAAATCCCTCAGACTTCAAGCATGTCTACATAAATGTAGTCAACAAATTTGATCTTGTCCAAGACACATTTCTTGACAAGACATGCCACCGCGTCTTTCTTCTAGTCACATTTCTCATATAACACTTTATATGACGATTAAACAATCTTATTCCTCTAATAAGAATTGCAGCAACAATTACTCTCTTAATCCTTTCAAATGCAACTTTGGATTTCCAGGCTCAAAAGCCTTTGTTCGTATTCCGATATTTTCTCAACTTTCTTTGTATTCATAAAGTGCACCTTGATCTGTCAACAAGATCTGAAATACTTAATACAGTGCTGTGACCTGACAGAAATATTAAATATAACATCACTTTATTTAGAAGTTTCTTTCATGAAAATATTATGATCTTTATGAAGAGGATTGCAAGCAGAAAACAATTTTCTAGTCTCCCTCACTCTTTAATCACCAAATTTTTATTAGCAGACATATACTCTTTGGAACACCTTCCAACATAGGTCTGGCACTTTATTTCAAGCTTCTAATTCCAATCCATAAACCATAATTCGAAAAATCATATTTTCCTCGGAATTATATAGACAACAAACTAAGTTTTGTTTCTATTTGGTTTTGGAATACACTCTCATCCAATGCGAGCAATCTACAAAGAACCACTCATGTATATTCTGAATTATCGCATAATCATATACATGTCGACACTACTGTCGATCCTACGAATTCTCGTTGAGAAAAATATCTATTTGCTAAAGTGGACATCGACTATAACGTTTCGAACATATTAGGAGATTCTAAGACAGATTCTGACAGGCCACACTTTATTTAAAATAGAGCATGATTATTATTCCCCACATATGACCATATATGACATTATAATATTGTGAAACGAATTTTCACAAGTCTTTTGTGTTGAAACCATAATTCAAAAAAATATTGTCCTTTGATCGAATCTTGTGAATACAATATTCACTAATCTTTCTTCTGAAAAACCCCATTTGATCTATTATCAAATTAATTTCAGACTCCATAATTTATCGGGCAAATACTCCTATTTACCAAAATTATAGAAGAATTCGGATCATGCAATAACACCATTGATTAATCATTAAAAAATGACTCTCAATCAATTTCCTCTAGTATTGCAACTTCAATACTGCATTTCAAACTTAATCAATTTTGGCACTCGAAATACTTAAATGGACCATAAATATCCATTACTTCTTTCATTGCCTTTATGACTAAATTCGATTGTGTTTGTTCTTTGGACACATAATTTTATCATTCCCGCTATAAATGTATATCATACGCATAATGTAATTGAGATGTGATGCAAATTACTCATAACATGAAACAACTGCTTTGTTTCATAACATAAAACAACTGATGTGTTCTATATGAATAATTATGTCTTGTAACATTCAAGACACCAAACTAGATCACATTCTCACTATTACAAAATGTATTATCAAAAACTATTGATGATAACTAATATGATATCTCGAGGGCGTGAGCACCACTGGCCATGAACTTGCCATCACTCGTGCACTGTCACGTCACCCTTCGCCACATACTTGTGATAATCAGGGACTGTTTCACAAACAGAACAAGTATCAAATACTTTTCATCAAGTATGAGAAGAATACATTTATATCTTCGTATATCAAATATACCCGTAGCGTCGAAGAACTCTTCTTCGATGGAATCAACTTTTAGAGATTTGAACTTGTTCACAAATGTGAAGAAGCTCACCGTGTCTCTATAGCATATTCACGCACATGCTATTCACAGCTAGGAGGTAAAGCACAATTTCTATTGCACTGGAGTTCGCTATCTAGAAATCGTAGATATTCGTAAGCCTGAAGTAGATGTCACACAACTTCTTCAACTGGGTCTCCAGACAGGTATGCTCCCCATGTAAATGGTCCGGAACTTTCTAAGCTGTCTGAACTGCTCAAGACTCAATTCATCTTTGAAGTGACCTCTGATCGCATCAATCACGCCATATGGCTCCATGTGTTGAAATAACTTTCAACTCAGGTGCTAGGCATACGCTCATGACGATCGTCACTTCCATGAACATGTCATGATGCTTACGGAACTCATCATCTTCCTCCTTGCTATCAGAATCATCTGGTCTAACTTCTAACTAATGTTCTAGGACATATAGGATGTTTGTTGTGTTTGGAGAATGTTTTAAAAAACCCTTGTACCATCTGATGAAGTTGGACCCGTCGGCTTCCAAGGTAGAATCCGAGCTCTTGAAGAAGTAACCGAAGTGTAGTTCCGTAGTCTCCAGATGTGATCGCAAAAGAGGTAAGATAAGTTTATAATATTTAGGTGAGTTTTAGTTCTATAATCTCATTATCAAAAACACACCACACCAAGATTATTATCCCTAAAAATAATAATGACGATTACACGAACCACCACACTACCCCCGATCATCACGGCCGGCAGCATAGCTTCAAAGGTGGACATAACATGTCGATCACAATAACTCTGTGACTCGTGCTCGATCTTTCGATCTTCCCGTGTTCCGAGGCCATACCTCTGAGTATGCTAGGCTCGCCAATCAAACCTCGAAGACCCTGCGCGTGCAACATGGCTTACACCCACTGTATGCGAACGACGAGATGTGTGACACCCGAACATCACGGCCTGCCTCATAACGTAGAACTTTCTTGGTGGTGCGCAACGAGGGAGAACACAATTTTGGTATTTGTTAGGGATCATCCTATTTATGACGCTACCGTTGTATATCTAGCATATAAGCAATCAATAGGATGCACACACAACAGCACACAATAATGATGCAATGAAGTGCGATGTGACATGGTCGATGCGCCTGGACCTTCATGGCGCCATGTGCCTGGCCCCCGGCGCCCCGGCATGGCTCCGAGTCTACAGAGCCCTCCATTGCCTCTGACAGTACGAGTAATATCAAAACTTACCGTAACCATGTCACATAAAATAACGCCTCTGCAAAACAAAGTTAGACGCCTCTAGCTTTATTTAGTTTTGCAAGTTTTACGTGGCATATAGGCTTATTCGTAAGAGAATCGCTTCCCTACCTACAAACTTTGTACCACAACGTCGATCGTATAATTGCATATTTAAGCATCCCTTTCGGGCCCTCCATTGAAAATGCTTTGCCGACTAGAGAGAGAGAAACAGACACCCGCCAGCCACAGATACGGTGCAAGCCGTATGTCAGTAGTGGAACCAGTCTCGCGTAAGCGTACGCGTAAAGTCGGTCCGGGCCGCTTCATCAACTCAATACCGAAGGCATCACAAGTGCACGCTAGAGGGTAGCAAATATAAGAAAGACGCCCTCATTCAACATGAGTTCTAACCGTACCAGCAGTACTACGCATAGATCGGCTCTGATACCACTGAAGGGGTTACGGTGCAGAAAACAATAATTTTTCTAGCGTACGAAACCCTAACTAGCCAGGACCTATCTATCTAGTACATGTGATAACGGTGGCGGAACGGGTTACATTACCTCCATGTAGACCGATAGCGGGGATTACGCTCCCGCATAAGCGTTGACGATGAAGTCGTACGTAGCCGACCTCGAGGTCACGGAGAACTTGCCGCGATGACGAAGACAATGACGCCGGGGTGTCGACGATGATCTGCGTCGACGGGCGTCGGGCGGAAGAAGGCAGAGCGCCAGCACCAGGGGTGGTGCGCCGGCGGCAGAGGGGAGGGGGGCGCGGCGGCTGCAGGGGCGAGACGACGTCGCCCAGGCTACTCAAAAGGAGTTGCCTCCGAGCACTCACAAACATACGGAGCTTAGCGACAACCCCCGGTCATTCAGATCTAGCTGAAATCGCAGGGGTAGATCTTATCTCGAATCCCGCAGAGCAACGGCGCTCTGCGGTATAGCTTGGATGGAGAGAGATCCCCCCTTCCTCAGCTCGGCGCGGCTCCAACTTGGGAACCACGAGATCGAGAGAGAAATCGGGAATTAATTGTATTTTCCAATTAATTAATCCAATTAATATGCCTTGCTATATAAAGGGGGAATGGGGTGTGCAAACCCCTTGGCTCCCCCATGTGGGACTAAACAAAGGACAAGGGAGGGGGGTTCGGCCCCCACATGGGCTGGCCGAACCAGCCAATGGGGCCCACCCCCCTTGGTGGTGCGGCTCCACCTCTTGGGCCCTCTTAGGGCCCATGTAGGTGGGAGCCCCCTTTTTTCCTTTATTTAATTAATATAAAAATCCCATTAATTCATAATTAATATATTTATATATAATTCAATATCCCGTGACTCCGAAAACTCTTTCGGACCACCCGAACAACTTTCGTACATTCCTGGAACCATTCCAGACCTCTCCGGAACTCCTTCCGGACCACCGGAACTCTTTCCGGATCATTTCTCTCTCTCCAACAAATCCCTATAATATTCCAGAACCTATCTCCTAGCGTCGCTAAGACCTTAAGTTTGTTACACTACGGTTCAAGAACACTCCATACATGGTCGAGACACTCCGCTCACCAATGACCGTCAGGGATACCTGGAAGTATATGACGACCCCTGTGCATTCCACGAATATCGTCGTTGAACCATAAATATGACATACATTCCCTTTGTCTCTGCGATACTACCTTGTCCGAGATATGATCGTAGACACAACAATGTCTTTGTTGTATCTCGTTACTGACGAAGGTTATTAACTCGTCTGCGATATTACATCTCCATGACCTAGTCATAAGCTGCGCAGCTATATAGATGCAATATCACCGAGTGGGCCCAGAGTATCTTTCCATTACAAGAATGAACAAATCCCGCTCTTGATCCTTACGTCTTGATGCTCTTTCGGAATACCCAAGTTCGACACCGTTATTGTCATGCTATATAAGACACAACGTTTGATGCTCTCAAAGCACCCCTACGAAGCATTAATAAGTATGGTCTCACGGTCTAAGGAATGAGCTATCATATTCTTATCTATTGCAAATGACAAACATCGTAATACGATCTTATTGCAATACTTTGCGTATGTCCATCACCTTATTCAACTAACAAGATGACCCCATTGTCAACCGACTTCATTGTCCTTGATCGGGAATCTCGATCAACTGTTGCCCAATGGACTAGCTCATATAGAGGCTTGCTAGGGACCTGGTTGTCTATGTATCACACGTGTATTAATAATTCCGATTAATACAATTATAGCATAATACACAAACCTATTATAAACTTATGAGATAATGCAATAAATACTACTTATTTATTTAGCTCTAGGGCATATCTCCTTCATTAGGGCCCTGAACTTTTACTCATGTGGCAAACATCTTGTAAGCCAAATGGTTGAAATCTAAAAAAAGGTTCTTCCTTTTGTTGTATCAAGATCTCGTTATCTATCCATCTTAGCCTTGTGCAAAGCTCATATTCTAATCGTTTCGCGTAACAGTTGTCTATCAACTTGAAAACTTCTTCCTTTCCATCTGTTACCTTGATGTGTTTCATGCTTGTTAGCTCAAGAGTTGTGCTGCACACTCCTTCCTTGAGTTGACCATGAGATACTCGATCTTTACGAAGATCCTCGTCCCAGAGTTATTTCCCTCTTCTCTTTAGAGTAGCTGAAGAACAGTCCGATGAGACGTGAAGTGTGGAATCATCCCTGAAGTCAAGGACCAACCTCTTTGAGAAAGTAGATCGTCGTGAGATCGACAAGATCATCAAATACCGGTGTAGCCCTCCTCTGTGTATCCCTTTTCCTACCCAAGGAATCTCAGGGATGAGATTCTTGTAAGGGGGATAGATCTGTAACATCCCCAAATTTGCTAATCGATAATTTAGATTTGTTTGTGCATCATGAGCATCATTTGCATCTAATTAAAAGTTGCACAAAATTTGAGTTTTAAAATTAAAGAGAAAAACCCTAAAGTGGCCTAAACCACTTGTTATTTTAAATGTGTTAAAAAGATTTCAAAATTTTCAAAATCCAAAGTTGTCAATGGCTTCCTTGTGAAATTTTGAATCTCCTGGTATTTTTGTATAAATTTTCTGTTTACAAAAAGGCCCTCAAATTATTTATTTTCCAAACCAGGGGCCTATTGTGAAGAAATCCAGAAATTATTAAAATCGCCAGGTTTTTTTTTGCAAAATGGACGTCATCTTCAAGCTTCTGACCTCGCCTCCCTGCGCTGTCACCCGCGCGGCCGTCCGACGCCGCCCCTGCGCGAAGATGCACGCCGCCGACGCCGCGGCGGTATAAGAAGCCTCCGCCGCCACGGAGAAGCCCAGTTCTTCTTCTCCTTCTCCTTTCTTTTTCCCCATTGCTCGAAACCCTAGCTCTCGGGTCTCCGGCGATTTCCGTCGACCCCGGCCACCCCGAGGTCCGGCGAGACGTTCTGGAGAAGCTCCGTGATCCCCTCTCCCTCCTCCTCCATCCATTCGTGCAGGGAAGCCGGAAAAATGAGGATTTCATCCATCTTCGTCAACCTCGGGCCGCCGCCGTCGAGCTCGATTCCGGCCTCCTCCGAGCTCCCCACGCATCCTCGATGCTTCCACGAGCTTCAGGGTGAGCCAACGGTCCTCCCGGAACTCTTTTCCCTCTTCCTCATGCTCGGATTGCTCGGGCCGCCGTGCTCCTCTTCCGGCCGCCGCGCCCGCTCGTCGCCGGAGCAGCTCCGGCGACCATTTGCTGGCCGCGCCGCCACTTTCTGGTCCGCCTCGGCCTCCTCTCCCGATTGCTGCAAAGCAATCGCTCCAATTCCTTATGGTTCGAGAGATTCGTGCTCGACATTGGGGATTTGGCCATTGATGACGTCAGCTGACGTCATCATTCCTTTTTAATTTCTGAAAATTAGTTATTCTTTTCTGTAATTGTTAAAAATCTGACAAGTGGGCCCTGTTTGTCAGAATTTTATTCATTTCCAAATAATGTTTTATGTAATTAATAAAGTTATGACATGTGGGTCCAATATTATTTATTTAAATTCATAAATATTTAAAATGGGATTAACAAATGGTTTAAATTGAATTAAACTTGTTTAATCTTTGGAAATTCATAAGTAATTCATTTTAAATCAGAAAAATGTGATTAATATATCAAAATTTGCAGAAAAATAAGATCTATTTAATTATGTCCAAATCATGCATATTTAAACTACTTTGAACCATGTCTATAATAGAGGAATAAATTACACCATTTCCTTTAATTATGGAGTTTGTCGAATGGCACCTCTCGGGCATTCCAACTCCATTTAAAATGATCTTCCATGTGTAGGATTTGCATTTTAATACTTTAACTTGTCATGTCATGCATTGTGCGCATTGCATCGATGCCATGGTTGAATGTTGTTTTCCGTTTCTTTTCCGGTGTTTCGTTTTTCGCGGTAGAATGCGAATCCGAAGTGGAGTTTGACAACACCGAAGGCTTGATGAATCATCGATGGTCAAATTAAGAGGATATCTATGAAGAGTTATTTCTGGTTATCTCGATCAAGTGAAGCCGAAGATTCCCAAAAGTGTTATATCTTGTTATCGAAGAGCAAGGCAAGCATAACCTCTTATCTGCACATATTTGGTTTCAAAGTATTTGATTCTGGTATTATGCATGCGATTCAAATGTGGTTTTGAGTTGAGGTTTAGAGTGTCCTGAGTGTGGCATCACGAGAGTCTGCTATGCTTAGCCCTGCTTAGATCTTCACTCTGTTCCATCCGGTTGATGAACCAGAGCTGTGAAGGATGACGTGGAATGGTGAGAGATGCGTTTAATATGCTAAAGGCTTGGATGGGAGGCCACATAGGAATTGTGGTGGGTTGTTCCATTCTTGCCGACCTAGGAACTGAGTTCTCGTCTTCGGAACCAAGACTATTCGTGCATCCACACAGGGCTCGGAAACCCCTCGATCCCAACTTGTCTAGCCTACTACGTGAAGCCACTAGTTCGAGTGTTCCATTTGCGTGTGCGGTAAAATGAGTTGAGGAAATTAGGGCTTGGGTCAGGAGAGTGTGACACTCTGATCTTGACCCTGGCAACCCGCACTAGGGATCGCTGAGATGGCGGTCTGACCTACTGCTGTGGATCATGGACATAGGCGAAGCTTGGGAAAGGTCGTGGCCAACCCTCCTGCCGGCACTCCCCGGAAGAGTGCTAATAGCTGGCGTATCGGTTGGTTGGCGTGTGTGGGTAGTTACACCCCCTGCAGGGTAAAACTTTTCGGAAAGCCGTGTCCACGGTTATGGACGACTTGGTACCTTATGTCTGATGATCATAGATAACAAGAATCTAATAATAAAACTTGCCAACAAAGGGAGGATCGCTTCCTCGGGTTGAGCGAGGGGGTGATTCTGGTGGGTGGTACAACTCATGATGATCTGGTGGAGACTGAAGATGTGGATGAAGCTTGTGTTTCACTCTCTTACGCTTTTTTAAAGTCTACTGATGCGAGATTGTCTCCTCCCTCGATTTTAAAATAAAGATGGCTTTATGCAAAAGACATTCATGAATACTCTCTGAACGAGCAGATATATAGCAGGTTAAATAAGTCTTGTTGAGTACCTCCTGTACTCAGCCTTGCGCAATTATTTGGACAGGTGTGTTTTCTGGACATCGACATCGACGAGTAGGTTGGGGTTCCCAGACGGCAGCCTGGAATCTTTGGACTGGGACGTCGCCGTTATGCTTTGGCCTCTTAGGCCTTTTGCTAGCTTTGCTTTGTCTAATAGCATAATTTGTCTTCCGTTGTATTGGTGATTGACAGGTCAGTGACCTTATTTCTGTGGTATTTGCTTCTTAGCTCCTTAAAGAGCTTAATCTATTGCTTCTTGTGTTGTAGGGTCTCTGTTGTGTTACCGATTTTCAACTGTTGGCTTCTGAGATCTATGTTAGGCTTATCTCAGATTAAGGTCTCGGATTTGTCTAGCGTGGTTCTTGGGGGTGCTACATTACCCATACCCTGCGGGTGCCATCCATACTCATCATCAGAGCCGGCGGCACAACTTCAAGAGTAGACAAAAAGTCCGCCACACCAATTTTGTGACTCGTGCTCGACCTTTCGGTCTTTCTGTTCCGAGGCCATATTTCTGAATATGTTAGGCTCGCCACCAAAGACCTCCACGCTGACGCTTGTGCAACATGGCTTACACCCACTGTATGTGAACGCCGAGATGTCTGACACGCGATCATCACGGCATGCCTCATAACGTAGAACTTTCTTGGTGGTGCGCGTTGGAGGGAGAACGCTAGTGGTATTTTGAAGGGATCATCTTATATAGCTACCGCCGTGTAACTAATGTATACTATACACACAATCACACAATATAAGATGCACACAAAACATCAAATGTAATGCAATGTGAAATAGTCCATTGCGCCATGGTCTTCTTGGCGCCCGCAGTTTATAAACAATTTAATAAACCTACCTTGACCATATCACATAGCCCCTACAAAATAAAGTTAGACGTTTCTACTTTATCTTTTGCATATTTTACGTGGCTTGGGGCTTTCGTAAATAGAACCGCTTCATACCTACGAACCTTATGACCACAAAAACGATCCAATAATTGCATATTTAAGCATCCCTTTCGGGCTCACCATTGAAAATGCGAAGACCAACTAAAGAGAGGGAAACTGACACCCGCCAGCCACATATACGGTACAAGCCGTATGTCAGTAGTGGAACCAGTCTCGCGTAAGCGTACGCGTAAAGGCGGTCCGGGCCGCTTCATCAACTCAATGCCGCTGGAATACACAAGTGCACGCTAGAGGGTAGCAAATAACAGGAACGGTGCCCCCGTGCAGAACACGGATTCTAACAACGTACAGCTATATCTACGATAGATCGGCTCTGATACCACTGAAGGGGATCGTGTGCAGAAAACAAAAAATTTCCTACCAACGATATCCTAAAAGCATGCCAAGATCTATTCTATGCAGATATAGTAGTACGAACGGAGATCGGAATACGTACCCTTGTAGACCAAAAGCGGGGATTACGTTCCCGCACAAACGTTGTCGATGAAGACCGACGAAGCCGACCTCAAGGTCGTGTAGAGTAAGCAGACCTCCGAGTACCGCTAGCACAGCACCTCGCAGGGCGTCACACACGTACGGTGAAGACGACGGCCTCCGAAGCTCCAGTCCAGGACGAGCAGCGAAAGACTTGGACCGGAACACCAGCAGCGCGGCAGCGGGCTATGGTGGAAGAGATCCCCCTCCTCTGCTCGGCGCGGCTCCGACAAGGGAACCACGAGATCGAGAGAGAAATTGGGAATTAATTGGTGAATTAAAAGGCCAGGGGTGCCCCTTCTTATATAGGCTCCCAGGGGGGAGCCAACTTGCTAACCAGGCAATGTGGGACTAAACCCCACATGCCTGGTGCGGCATTGGAGGGTGCGCCGGCCCCCTAGTGGGCCCTTGGCCCACTTGGGTCGGCCCCTCCTGGCCCCCACCGAATCCCCAAGGGGATTCCCCCCTCTTGGGCCTTCTTTCGACCAGAAGGCCCATTTAGGGAAATCAGCCTAAATAAATTCGAAAATAAATATATAAAATCATATTTGCATATGAATTACACTAATTAATATCAAACATAATATATATAATTTTTCCTAGCTCCGAAAACTCTTTCGGCGCTGCCCGATCTCCATCGGACCCCTCCTGGGACGCTCAAGGTGATCTCTTTCCTTTCTGGTTGTCTTGTCGAAACCCCTTAAGTGTGTTACCCTAGCGGTTCGATATAATAACAGGTATGACCAAGACTCCTCTATGATCAATGACTAACTCGTAGGCCTGAACCCCATGAATTAATCCCTGTGATATAACGAATGACTTTCATCTATCAAACCTGAACGCAAAATCTTAAACCTTTTGCCATAGCGATACTTAGCATGTCCGAGCGTCGTTCCATAGATATCTCCATACCTAATCTCGGCCTCGTTACCGACAACGCTATCTTCTACTCGTCCATGATCTCATGTCTCCGTGACCTAGTCACATGGTTGCAAGATCATTAGACATGATCTCACCGAGTGGGCCGAGAGTATCTATCCTGCTATGCGGACTGGCAAATCCCGCTCTTGACCCCTCGTCTCAACTACTCCTTTCCGATACCCAAAAGTATCACCGTTTTTGTCATACTATATAAGATACGACGTTTGGTGCGATCAAAGTATCTTCCAGGAATAACAATAAGAGTTGATCTCACGGTCAAAGCCGTAACGACTACGTCCTCCAAATCCGGGTATGTCCATCACATCGTTCTCCAACGATATGACTCCCATTGCCGACCGGCGCCATGCCCCATGACCGGGAAACCTCGATCATCAATCGCGCAACGAAACTAGTCTTAGTAGAGGCTACTAGGGACCTGGTTGTTTACGTATCACACCCGTATTAATGTTTCCGCTTAATACGGTTCTAGCTTGACACAAAAACCTATTATGAACAAACGAGATATGATAAAGAATACATTTTATTAATTGCCTCTAGGGCATATCTCCTTCACCTTCTTATATAGGCTCCCCGGGGGAGCCAACCTCCCTAGCCAGGCAATGTGGGACTATCCCACAGCCTTGGTGCGGCTAGGGAGGGTGCGCCGGCCCCCTAGTGGGCCCCTTGGCCCACTTGGGTCGGCCCCCAACCCCCCACCGAATTCCCCTAGGGAATTTCCCCCTCTTGGGCCTTCTTTCGACCAGAAGGCCCATTTAGGGAAATCAGCCTAAATAAATTCGAAAATAAATATATAAAATCATATTTAGACATTAATTACACTAATTAATATCAAACATATTATATATAATTTATTCTAGCTCCAAAAACTCTTTCGTCGCTGCCCGATCTCCATCGGACCATTCCCGGAACGTTCCCGGTGATCTCTTTCCTTTCCGGTTGTCTTGTCGAAACCCCTTAAGTGTGTTACCCTAGCGGTTCGATATAATAACAGGTACGATCAAGACTGCTCTATGATCAACGACTAACTCGTAGGCCTGGACCCCATGAATTAATCCCTGTGATATAACGAATGACTTTCATCTATCAAACCTGGACGTCTAGTTTTAAACCCTTTGTCATGGCGATACTTAGTGTGTCCGAGCATTATTCTCAGATATCTCCATACCTAGCATGATCTCTTACCGATAACACTATCTTCTACTCGTCCATGATATTATGTCAGCTGGTGACCTAGTCACATGTTTGCAAACTCATTTGACATAATCTCACCGACTGAGCCCTAGAGTATCTATCCGGCTATGCGGACTGACAAATCCCGCTGTTGACCCCTCGTCTCAACTACCCCCTTCCGATACCCAAAAGTATCACCTATCATTGTCACACTATATAAGATATGACGTTTGGTGTGATCAAAGTATCTTCCAGGGATAACAATAAGAGTTGGGCTCACGGTCTTAGGGCGTAATGACTATGTCCTATAAATACTGGGTATGTCCATCACATTGTTACACCTAACGATATGACTTCCATTGCCGACCGGCGCCATGCCCTATGATCGGAAAACCTCGATCATCAATCGCGCAACGAAACTAGTCTTGGTAGAGGCTACTAGGGACCTGGTTGTTTATCTACCACACATTTATTAATGTTTTCGCTTAATACAGTTATAGCATGGTATAAAACATATAATGAACGATTGGAATATTGCCAATAAACTATGTGTATTAAGTGCCTCTAGGGCATATTCCCTTCAGCTTCGCTATCTCTATCCCGCTCTACGCTTTTGCTACTTTTTCTTCTATTTTCTGCGTATGTGCATCGTAGTCGATGGCAACATGATGTGGAGCTTGGATCTCTGCGCCAGTGAAGTCGGCTAAACGTATGTTATCTTCTGCAGGCTCATCATACTCGTGTAGGTGAAAGCTTTCTTCTGAAGTGTCGATTTGCATATGGTCTTCGGTTGGGTTGATATGGAGGGTCGACTTCACTTCTTCTTCTATGTCGTTTTGCTTTATGAACTCATTGAATTCCCTTGTGGATATGGATCCTGCTATGGACGAGATCAGATCGATATATGATGTTGGCGCTCCAGTGCTTCCACCCGAAGCCGTCGATATGATCATGTCGTCGACTGAGGTAGTCGACAGCTCTTCCTCTTCACGGAACTCATCCATCATGAACTTGTTGAATCCTGCGGATGTCACTGAATCTGTTGGAGATTGTGGCGGCGAGATCAGATCGGTCTGCGCCAGGGTATCTTCCTTGTCTGCTGTAGATGTGGTCTCAGTCGATCTCTTCTGAAGCGGCTGAGTCGCTATCTGTTCGACTAAATGCTGCACACCAAGCTGATCAACAAAGAAGTTATGTTCCCCAATAGTTAGATCAAAACCTGAATTAACACTGGAGTAGATCTCCTGAGCTTCGGGTGAGTATGGCCTGATTCTTGCTGGCGATGCTGCTTTTGGCGAGTGGTCGCCTATGACCTGGATACGATCTATTGTTGCTGATGTGTATCTCTTTGAAGGAGTCGGTGGATCGCCGTTTGAAATTTGGACCGAAAAATCCGTAGATCCAACACCACCTATTCCCACAGACGGCACCAATTGACGAGGGATGTCCCCATCAATACCCATGGTTACTAGCCTAGGGTAAGAGTTTATGAGGTAGAGAACGTGTGGTGTTGGTAGATTCGTCAGCTGACAAGCGGGAATTACTCAGGTTCGGGGCCCTCGAGTGAGGAAAACCCTTACTCTTGCTTGTCTGTTATTGATTATGTATATGCGGCGAGTACAAGGGTCTAGCAAATGTCGATCTTGCTAGGGTTTGGTGATTCTGATTGGGTGTGTCCCTGGTCGGTCTCCCTCATGTCCTTTATATAGGGGTACAGGTCTCGGGTCATAACCGACTAAGACTATATGTATGGAAAGTACTACCGGCTATGCTATCTATGGTATATGTCTTCGACTTGGGCTTCTCTTGTTGGGCTTCTTCAGCCTATTGACAATTGAGATTTAGTCATTACGTGCACCAGGTACCCACACGAAGGGGTACCCGTTTGGTATAACCTTGTCAGCACACAAATTAAAGAATGCTCGTTGAGGAAAATAAACAAAAGTTCAGGATGGAATTACTTCTTGCTAATTTATGTGGTAAAAAGAGGAGTTTGAATTAGATAATGAAATATAGTAAAATCTATAAAAAAATGTATTCAGAAGAGTGGTGGAAAGAAGTTCATCCTATATTTTAGAAATTTTCTCAAAACCTTAGACACCTTACATCAAGGAATCGCGAGGGAGTACTATAAGAAGACAAAATAAAACAAGTGTGCGGAGAGAAACTCCAACGGTCAAAACACAAGCCAAACGATATCAATGCTCATCGATTGATGCATTGTGCTAGGTAGCTCAATGATGGACGCGTGATGCGGATGCGACGTGTACTAGCTAGCTCATGAGGAGCCTATGGGCACCAGATATGGATGACGGCGTCGGCTGGAGCCTGGAGGTAGGGGGCTATGTAGTGAGGGAGGAGGAAGATGGGAATATTCGGTCGGCTGGAGCCTGGAGGTAGGGGGCTATGTAGTGAGGGAGGAGGAAGATGGAATATTCGGTTTTACAGTTTGTGTTTGTGGTGTCTATTCTGTCTGACCTGTTTCTAACCCTTAAACTTTTTTTTTGTGAATTGTATATTGCGTTTATAATTTCGCCGGATACATATATTGCTGAGATGCTCTCGGAGGCGTTTTTATTCGATGAAACTTCCTCCAGGAAAGGGCAACGTTGTGTGAGATGAACTTTCAGACCAGCTAAGCAACATCCTGCTTGCATTAATTCTACACATTGTTCAACATGATTTCCCAATGCCGCCCATTCCAATTATACAATCCATCCCAACCAAGAACTAAACAAAAAGAACGACTATTTTAGACGGATACCACACTTACTATAGCTATATAAAGATGTCAACAGAACAATGACCCTATGTCAATATTGTAAGAGTTATCAGAATTTGACTCGGACTTTTGTACGAAAGTGATAAGAAGATAGGAGATCCGTAGAGCCATCTATACGTCAAAAAGTACTTGCAAACAAGTGAATGGGGTTGTACTCGGTAGGTGAGATAATTTAGGACATTTACATGGGCTAGGTACTAGGTAGAGAGGAACATGTCTCGTAAACTGTCACTTTTTTTTCAACATTTTGGTAGCTGCCACTTAAATTTGCTTGTGCGACAGAAATCGGATCATCTATGAGGATATTTGAGGTGTTCGATGGAACCGGTTCAGAAAAATGGGGCCCCAAAGCACAGTTACATTATGTGTTAAGCAGAGGAAAACGAAAATATCGTATATCTGCTTCATTTTAGACTTCGAAGTTCAATCTTCTATGAGTAGGTTCGTACTCTCCTAGCATTTCTAGCAGTGACAATAAACACGTCGGAACTGAAAATACTTGCGGTTTGCAATTTTTGAGGCGAAAATGTCGGGTTATGACTCCCAAGAGTCGGGGGTAGTCACTTCCTGAAGAGTAGTTCCTGAAGGGGATTCAACGCGGAGGTCTAGATCCTCGACTGGCCGCGCGACGTTGCTCGCCGGACCCGAAGAAGACACGCACACGACAGAGGAAAACACCGGCCTTTACCCAGGTTCACGGCTCTCGTGAGGAGGTAAGACCGCTACTCCTGCTTGTCTGTATTAGATGATGGAGTTTACGGTACAGTGGAGTCAGCCGGAGGCCCCCTTGAGGCAGTTCTTGCCTGAGGAGGGAAGCGATGATCTTCTTCCTCCTCGGGCTCAAGGCTATCCTAACAAGTGTTCCTAGGGTTTACAAGGGTTGTAGCACGCAAATAGTCGACCTTTGCTACGATGGATGTCTTGTCCCTTTTATAGGCGCCTCTGGCCTTCTCCTTCGGCTTGGCCTTCAAGGTGGCTCCCACACGGCAGAGGCACGGTGGAGTTGGAGTCCACCGCGGTTCCTTCGTCCATGGACGCGGTCCATGGCTGGTAAAGGTGGGCGCGGTGGCCGACCGGCGGCCGATCGCGTTGTACTGCCTGCAGAGAGGGCAGTCTCTGAGGTGGAGCCCACGATGACGTTCTCCTTTGGAGGGTTGCGCCGTCCACCCGCTTTATCGCCAGAGAAGAAGGTCCTGGCAGCTGCGCAGCAGGCGGAGCTGCTTTATTGACTCATTTATCACCAAAACGGCAACGGGGGTGCTTGCGTCCCCCCGTGGGCGTGGAAGAGGCCATGTGCGTCTTGCCGTATTTCCTTGGCCGCAACGTTTCCGCTCAGGCGCGGGGAGGCCTGAGGGGAGATTCCTGCGGGACTCCCTCGAGGCGAGCCGGCGCCTCGAGAGGGTCCCCTGAGGTGAGGGATCCCTTGAGGCCCTCGTTCCTCTTTAGGCCCTCGAGGGGAATTGCCTCTCGAGGGTCCCGCCAGGCGGTGACGCCTGGTCCTTAGACGTTTCGTCTGTCTGGCCAGCGTGCGAGGCCTGGGGGAATGGGCTCTCCATACCCCAGTTCCCACTGGGCCGGCAGTAGCCCCCGGGCCCATGATGGGCACGATTGAGCCCATGGGCTCAGGCGAAGCGCCGTGGGCCCTTAGTGCCCAGCCGGCCCAAGCCACGCGGCATTTGGACGAATAGCGGTCTCGCACGATCTGGGGCGCGAGTCGTGCGGGGTCCCACCACGTCCCGGTAACTGCTCCTCGAGGTGACATAAAGCCCGAGCGAGGCAGCAGGGAGCCGTTACCGTTTCCAAATCCTCTCGCAGAAATTTCCGCTCTACAGAGCTCTCCGCCTCCGATCTTTCCTGCGAATCTCTGTTCTCCAACTCCTCCAGGCTTCCGTTCCCGCAACGATGAGCCACTTAAGAGCAAGGGCAAGGCCGCCGCGGGGTCTTCCTCCTAGGCAGAGGCTACTGAGACCGTGGTGGGCGCGGCGCTGTTGGGCGTGCGCGTCAATGAGAAAGCGCTCGCCAAGGTCCGGTGCCTGGTGGCGGACCGGACGAACGAGCACGGCGCCTCTGCCCTGAAGCCTGCGGCGCACGTGAAGCGCCCACACGGGTTCTTCCCGATCTTCCAGCATTGCATGGCTGCGGGGTTGGTGCCACCCTTCTCGCCGTTCCTGGAGGTGATGCTGGCGTTCTACCAGGTGCATCTGCTGCACCTGCACCCCAACTCCGTCCTCATCCTCGCCGTCTTCGCCTACCTCTGCGAGGCGTACCTGGGCCTGGAGCCCACGGTGGGGCTGTTCCGGTGCTTCTACGCGCTCCGGAACACGGCGAAGAACGAGCGCTCGGGGTGCGTCTCGTTCCGCATCGTCGACGACATGGGGAGCGTCTACATCCCCATGTCCTGGAGCGAGGGAAGGCCATCACTTCGGTGACGAAGAAGGTGGACGACTTCCGCCAGAAGTGGTTCTTTGTTGGGGTGGAGCGTCCCTGCGCCTTCCTCGAGGTTCCCGACGAGCCTCCGGTGAAGAACTCCCATTGGGGCAAGGCCACCTTCGACGGCGCCAGGAACGTGAACTTGATGGGGCGCCTGAGCTTCCTCCGCGAGGAGGGCCTCACGGGGCAGATGATCGTCGCGGACTTCGTGACGCGCCGCATTGCGCCCCTCCAGGCGCATTCGGTCCCCATGTGGATGTACTCGGGGACGAAGGACAAGATGCGGCTTCACGTCGAGGACAACGACAAGGACGCCGTCAACAACATCCTCTCCGCGCTCTTCGTCAATCCATAAGTGCTTCCCGTGGATGAGCTCCCCGCGGCGCTCCGGCCCCTTCACCAATACAATCTGACGGAGCGCATGGCCCTCCTGGAGGGGATGCCTCCGTTCACCCTGACAGGCCAGGCGGACCTTGAGGCGTCGATGCCGGTCGCGCGGGAAGCGGAGGGGGGCGGTTCTCCCTCGGCTTCAGGAGCTGACCCAGGTGAGGAGGAGGCCGCGGCTGGGGAGGTTTCTTCTTCAAAGGCTGGGCCATTTACCGACGAGATTTGCGATATCTCGTCAGGCGATGAAGACACCTTCGAGGTGGCGCCCTCGCGCCTCGTGGAGGAAGAGGCTGAGGAAGAGGAGGCCTCAGCCGTGGAGGCCTCTCCGGGAAGGCGCGGGCCTCGCACCAAAGCCGTCGTGGTCCACTCGGGGGCGAGGCCGTTTGACGTCCCCTCCAAGAGGAAGGCGGAGGCACCACCTGCGAGGCCTGCTTCCAAGCCCTTTGTAATGCCCCGGGATTTATCCCCTTTTGATTTGGTGTGTTTTTTTTTTACATCGACATGACATTGCATTTCATCTCATCATTTTAATTTGTTGCATTTAAATCATTTTTCCCACGATTAAATTTAAATGCATTTCAAATTAATTAAAAATGTGTTATTTTCAAATCTTTTAAAAATGTTAAAAACTAGTTTATTAAATTGTCTAATCAAAACTAAAAATATTTTGTAAAGGTTTCGTATTCAAATTCCTCTTCGTTTTGGTTTAATAAATATAAATCAGAAATAATTAAACGGGAGAGAAATAAAGCCCAAAAGCCCACCTAAGCAAACCCTAGGGTTTCCCCCTGGAAAATTCTTTCCCACCCCCTGACTTTTTGCAGCCACCCTCCTCCTTTTTCTGTGATTTTTCCCAAAGTCCTTCCACCCTTTTTCTTTTCTTTTTCCCCCTTCCTTTTTTTTCTTCTTCTCTTTCCTTCTTTCTTCTTCTCCTGCACGGGAGACTCCCGAGCGACTCGCTCCCGACCTTCCTTCCGCCCCGCGCCGTACGTAGCCACCGCGCCGCCCCCGTCCTCCCGAGCCGGCCGCTGCCCGCGCCGCCTCGCCCAGTCGCCGCGCGCCCCCCAGCTCCTCCTCCGGCCGCTCCCCTGCTCCGCCGCCTGCCGCGCCCGCGCGCCGCCGCGCCCTATGCTCCTCCTGTCGCCGGCCGCCGGCCTCCTCTCCTCCACGCCCTTGCTCCGGCCGCCCCGGCCTGCTCGCCTACCCAGCGCCCCGGCCTCCTCCGCCTCCGGCCGCCGCCCGTGCGCGCCGCCGCCCCGCACCGAGCCGGCCGAGCTCCCCCAGCACCGCGCCGCCCCCGGCCGCCGTCGCCCCGGACTCCCCCTGCTCCGGCCGGCCTCCTCTACGCCGCGCGCCCCCAGCCCGAGCGCCTCCCGGCCTGCCCCGCGCCGCTCGCGTCTATGCGCCTCCGGTCGCCGCCGCCGCAGTGCGCCCCTACTCCGGCCACGCCGCTTGCTGCCGCCGCCTCGTCGCCTGCACCCCGCGCCGCCTCTCCACCGCCGGCCGTGTCGCCGCCTTCGACCGGCGCAGCGCCGCCGCCGCGTCCGCCCGTGCCCGCGCGCTCGCCTGCGCACGCCGCTGCCCGCACTTCCGCATCCGCCAGCGGCGTCCGCGCCGCCGCCCACGCAGCGCCCCGCGCGTGCCCTCCATGTCGCCGCCGCCGTGCGTTCCGCTCCGCACCGGTCTCCTTCCGCTCCGCCGGGTTCTCCGTCCGGTGGCGTCCCCGCTCTGACGCCCGCAGGGTGTTCGACAAAATTCCCGCAAGACCCCGGCGTCACATTTTTGTCCGAGTTGTCCACCCTTCGTGGTGCTGCCCCGTGCGCGTGCGCGCGCCCCTTCCGGTGTCCGTTGTCGTGGCCCCGAAGACTAGATGCGACAAGTGCGCCACCGACCCCAAAGCCGGCGCTCCGAACAACAACCACCCGGACGACTACCCGCCCACTTCCACGACACCGACTAACGACGATGCCCCGGTTCCGCGACGGCTACTTCCTCGACGTCGACTACTTCCTCTACGGACCGAAGACGTCGGTTTCGAACTCTATCTCTCCCGATCCAACGTGCGAACCGAAACCCTAACCCTACCTATTTTATTAAATGTCATCTATCTTGTGCATATCGCATCATACTTGCATGTGTTGCATCTCTTGGGTTTGGTGGTGTAGCGATTCACCTAAATAATAATTATGGAATGTGTGGGCATTTAATTACTATTGATGCCTATTCCATTTAATTTGACTAGATCATCTTTGCCATGCCTTGCCATCTTAATGGACATTTAATTTGTGGGGTAGATAAATAACTTCAACATTAATATTAATTGTCGGAATCTCGGTTCCTCTTAAGTTGGATTAAGTGCATCTCGCAATGCATCTTGCCATGCCATGCATCATTCTCCCATGATCATGCTGGATCTTTTGCCGTAGTGGTAAAGTGCATCTTTACGCTTTCCAGTGTTTGGTGCTTCTTCGCGGATACGATGTTGAGATGTGTGAGCCACGACAAGATCTGCTTCCATGCGGGATTCCAGGCAAGCAAAGTTTGCTTGTTTACCTATACATTGTCTTTCATTCCTGCCATTGATCTCTGCTACCCTAGTTATCGATTCTTGAACTGCGATCCCATCACATGTTTATCCTGCAGCCCATACAGCTTTATCCCCACAACCTAATACCCGTTGCATGTTTATCTGTTGGCCTTGCGAGTCGTAGCGCATGCTTAGAGTTGTTTGTGCGAGTCGTCTGTTGGTCTTATGTTTCATCTGCTTAGTATGATATATTATTCTACCTTAATAAAATATTGTATTATATTGGGGTATTATAATTAAAAGATAAGGCACCAGGCGCAAGGCCTTGCAAGGTGCTTTGTTCTGCTCAGTGTCGACCTAGGAACTGAGATTTTGTCCTCGGATCCAATTTTGAGCGCACTAACCACTTGTGGGAGGCCCTATGGAGCCCCCCTCGACTTTGAACGGATCTTCAGCTTGTCCATGTGCCGCAACTAGTTCGGGTTTTCCATTTGCTCATATCCATGTGCATGATGATGATGATTGATGAGAGGTTACTTGATACGGGGGGTCATATAGGAGTGGTGCGCGCGAAGCGGACAGTTCCTACTGTGGTTTGAGCCGCATGGCGCGTGGACACAAACTAATGAGTCCGCAATTGAGATTCGGCCGGACTCTTGACGCGGGTAACAACTCATATGGGTGGCACTTGGACTTGCTGTAGTGAAGGAATAAGTCGTGTTGAGAAGCCCTGATGCTTGCTTGGGTTGATCATGCGAGTATGGGTACAGTAGTGCACCCCTGCAGGGTACAATCTTATCGATGAGCCGTGTCCACGGTTATGGACGACTTTGGTGATGATGCTGGCTAACAAGATCTAGACAACTTGCACCTACTTAATGTTAATTAAATTGACTAGTAATATAGAATTACTTTCACAATAAATTATAATTAAAACTGTTTAACGTGTGAGTTTCCCGAATTGCTTCCTCATATTTGGTTGAGGCGGTTAATTCGAGAATGGGTTATGTTTGGTGTTAGTTGTAGATGTTTACTTTATGCGCTCTCTTATCCCTCTCTGATTAGACGGAAGTTGTAGCGTGTCTCTTTAGGTTGCTAGTGCTGCTGCCGCTAAGTCCACCTACCCCATATTTTGGGAGATGGTGTAGAAAGTAGGCAAGTCGGTTTTGCTTGCCAGGGAGTGCCCTGACCCTCTTTTGGGATGTGCTTTATGTGTAGTCAACAGGTTTGAAGTCTGACGACGTTAGCTTGGGAATCCCTCCGGCTTGGCTGGGCAGGGATATGGCGCCATCGCTTATCTTCAGGACTCTTAGTCCAATTTGCATCTTATCCGTAGTCGGATACTATTCTGCTTCCGCTGTCATTTGTACCTTTGTATTGTTTATTTATATCTTGACTTGTTCGAGTCGTTGTTGTGTTATATATCTTCTGTTGTATTTGTGGATGTATCGGAACTGTTGTAATGTTATCACAATTCCACCCACATAATGCGCATGTTTCGGCGTGCACATTATGTCTGGTGGGCGACCTAAAATCCTTATTATGCGGATTTCGGCGGGAACGCTTAAATCTACATAGTACCGATTTTAGGGCGTCACAAAGTGGTATCAGAGCCAAGTTTCGATCTCCTTGTTGTTTCGATACGAATGGTTATCGAAGCAGCGGGTCCGCAAAAGCCTCTAGGATAACCTCGCTAACGGTCGTTGCTTTTAGAGTGTCAAAACTATTTGACTTAAATTATTTTGAAAAATATCTCAATAGGTATCTATTTACTCCTTATCTCAATTCTATTTCTCCTCTTACCTTACTTGTTTTGAGTCTCTTCTCTTATCCAACTTTCAAAGTTTTAGGATCCTACGTGTGGGTGGACGATTTCTTACCTTTTATCCTATTAAGTTCGATCTTTCGGAGTCGTATTCGTCGTGAGCAACAATCCCTTGTTAGTGGTGTCGAGAATTTCAAGGTGGAGCAACAATCCCTTGTTAGTGGTGTCGAGAAGTTCATCACGAAGCCTGAAGACTCAATAGTTACCCCTCTCTTCTTGTGGTCTCGGCGTGGATCGCGGGACGCGATCCCTTGTTAGTGGTGTCGATTGTAACGCCCCGGGATTTATCCCCTTTTAATTTGGTGTGTTTTCTTTTTTACATCGACATGACATTGCATTTCATCTCATCATTTTAATTTGTTGCATTTAAATCATTTTTCCCACGATTAAATTTAAATGCATTTCAAAATAATTAAAAATGTGTTATTTTCAAATCTGTTAAAAATGTTAAAAACTAGTTTATTAAATTGTCTAATCAAAACTAAAAATATTTTGTAAAGGTTTCGTATTCAAATTCCTCTTCGTTTTGGTTTAAAAAATATAAATCAGAAATAATTAAACGGGAGAGAAATAAAGCCCAAAAGCCCACCTAAGCAAACCCTAGGGTTTCCCCCTGGAAAATTCTTTCCCACCCCCTGACTTTTTGCAGCCACCCTCCTCCTTTTTCTGGGATTTTTCCCAAAGTCCTTCCACCCTTTTTCTTTTCTTTTTCCCCCTTCCTTTTTCTTTTCTTTTTTTTTTCTTCTTCTCTTTCCTTCTTTCTTCTTCTCCTGCACGGGAGACTCCCGAGCGACTCGCTCCCGAGCTTCCTTCCGCCCCGCGCCGTACGTAGCCACCGCGCCGCCCCCGTCCTCCCGAGCCGGCCGCTGCCCGCGCCGCCTCGCCCAGTCGCCGCGCGCCCCCCAGCTCCTCCTCCGGCCGCTCCCCTGCTCCGCCGCCTGCCGCGCCCGCGCGCCGCCGCGCCCTCTGCTCCTCCAGTCGCCGGCTGCCGGCTTCCTCGCCTCCACGCCCTTGCTCCGGCCGCCCCGGCCTGCTCGCCTACCCAGCGCCCCGGCCTCCTCCACCTCCGGCCGCCGCCCCGCACCGAGCCGGCCGAGCTCCCCCAGCACCGCGCCGCCCCCGGCCGCCGTCGCCCCAGCCTCCCCCTGCTCCGACCGGCCTCTTCTACATCTCGCGCCCCCAGCCAGAGCACCTCCCGGCCTGCCCCGCGCCGCTCGCGTCTATGCGCCTCCGGTCGCCGCCGCCGCAGTGCGCCCCTACTCCGGCCACGCCGCTTGCTGCCGCCGCCTCGTCGCCTGCGCCCCGCGCCGCCTCTCCACCGCCGGCCGCGTCGCCGCCTCCGACCGGCGCAGCACCGCCGCCGCGTCCGCCCGTGCCCGCGCGCTCGCCTGCCCACGCCGCAGCACACACGTCCGCATCCGCCCGCGGCGTCCGCGCCGCCACCGCCCACGCAGCGCCCCGCGCGTGCCCTCCATGTCGCCGCCGCCGTGCGTTCCGCTCCGCGCCGGTCTCCTTCCGCTCCGCCGGGTTCTCCGTCTGGTGGCGTCCCCGCTCCGACGCCCGCAAGGTGTTCGACAAAATTC
This sequence comes from Poa annua, assembly GCA_026929855.1. NCBI lineage: Eukaryota > Viridiplantae > Streptophyta > Magnoliopsida > Poales > Poaceae > Poa > Poa annua. Next base: position 91,719,434 of record CM049430.1, read on the forward strand.
CCGCAAGACCCCGGCGTCACATTTTTGTCCGAGTTGTCCACCCTTCGTGGTGCTGCCCCGTGAGCGTGTGCGCGCCCCTTCCGGTGTCCGTTGTCGTGGCCCCGAAGACTAGATGCGACAAGTGCGCCACCGACCCCGAAGCCGGCGCTCCGAACAACAACCACCCGGACGACTACCCGCCCACTTCCACGACACCGACTAACGACGATGCCCCGGTTCCGCGACGGCTACTTCCTCGACGTCGACTACTTCCTCTACGGACCGAAGACGTCGGTTTCGAACGCTATCTCTCCCGATCCAACGTGCGAACCCAAACCCTAACCCTACCTATTTTATTAAATGTCATCTATCTTGTGCATATCGCATCATACTTGCATGTGTTGCATCTCTTGGGTTTGGTGGTGTAGCGATTCACCTAAATAATAATTATGGAATGTGTGGGCATTTAATTACTATTAATGCCTATTCCATTTAATTTGACTAGATCATCTTTGCCATGCCTTGCCATCTTAATGGACATTTAATTTGTGGGGTAGATAAATAACTTCAACATTAATATTAATTGTCGGAATCTCGGTTCCGCTTAAGTTGGATTAAGTGCATCTCGCAATGCATCTTGCCATGTCATGCATCATTCTCGCATGATCATGCTGGATCTTTTGCCTTAGTGTTAAAGTGCATCTTTACGCTTTCCAGTGTTTGGTGCTTCTTCGCGGATACGACGTTGAGATGTGTGAGCCACGACAAGATCTGCTTCCATGCGGGATTCCAGGCAAGCAAAGTTTGCTTGTTTACCTATACATTGTCTTTCATTCCTGCCGTTGATCTCTGCTACCCTAGTTATCGATTCTTGAACTGCGATCCCATCACATGTTTATCCTGCAGCCCATACAGCTTTATCCCCACAACCTAATACCCGTTGCATGTTTATCTGTTGGCCTTGCGAGTCGTAGCGCATGCTTAGAGTTTTTTGGGCGAGTCGTCTGTTGGTCTTATGTTTCATCTGCTTAGTATGATATATTATTCTACCTTAATAAAATGTTGTATTATATTGGGGTATTATAATTAAAAGATAAGGCACCAGGCGCAAGGCCTTGCAAGGTGCTTTGTTCTGCTCAGTGTCGACCTAGGAACTGAGATTTTGTCCTCGGATCCAATTTTGAGCGCACTAACCACTTGTGGGAGGCCCTATGGAGCCCCCCTCGACTTTGAACGGATCTTCAGCTTGTCCATGTGCCGCAACTAGTTCGGGTTTTCCATTTGCTCATATCCATGTGCATGATGATGATGATTGATGAGAGGTTACTTGATACGGGGGGTCATATAGGAGTGGTGCGCGCGAAGCGGACAGTTCCTACTGTGGTTTGAGCCGCATGGCGCGTGGACACAAACTAATGAGTCCGCAATTGAGATTCGGCCGGACTCTTGACGCGGGTAACAACTCATATGGGTGGCACTTGGACTTGCTGTAGTGAAGGAATAAGTCGTGTTGAGAAGCCCTGATGCTTGCTTGGGTTGATCATGCGAGTATGGGTACAGTAGTGCACCCCTGCAGGGTATAATCTTATCGATGAGTCGTGTCCACGGTTATGGACGACTTTGGTGATGATGCTGGCTAACAAGATCTAGACAACTTGCACCTACTTAATGTTAATTAAATTGACTAGCAATATAGAATTACTTTCACAATAAATTATAATTAAAACTGTTTAACGTGTGAGTTTCCCGAATTGCTTCCTCATATTTGGTTGAGGGGGTTAATTCGAGAATGGGTTATGTTTGGTGTTAGTTGTAGATGTTTACTTTATGCGCTCTCTTATCACTCTCTGATTAGACGGAAGTTGTAGCGTGTCTCTTTAGGTTGCTAGTGCTGCTGCCGCTAACACCTACCCCATATTTTGGGAGATGGTGTAGAAAGTAGGCAAGTCGGTTTTGCTTGCCAGGGAGTGCCCTGACCCTCTTTTGGGATGTGCTTTATGTGTAGTCAACAGGTTTGAAGTCTGACGACGTTAGCTTGGGAATCCCTCCGGCTTGGCTGGGCAGGGATATGGCGCCATCGCTTATCTTCAGGACTCTTAGTCCAATTTGCATCTTATCCGTAGTCGGATACTATTCTGCTTCCGCTGTCATTTGTACCTTTGTATTGTTTATTTATATCTTGACTTGTTCGAGTCGTTGTTGTGTTATATATCTTCTGTTGTATTTGTGGATGTATCGGAAATGTTGTAATGTTATCACAATTCCACCCACATAATGCGCATGTTTCGGCGTGCACATTATGTCTGGTGGGCGACCTAAAATCCTTATTATGCGGATTTCGGCGGGAACGCTTAAATCTACATAGTACCGATTTTAGGGCGTCACACCCTTCCCCTCGCGGCGCTCGCCAGGCCTGGCGTGGGTCGACTCTGGCGCCCCCCTTTCAGGGTTAGTGCCCATAATCTTGGATCATTCGTCCTTTAGCTTGCTCTTTTGCTTTACTTCTTCGTGAAGTCTTTTCTTGGCCTCTTGCCATTGACCTTGTACCTGCGAAGCGTCGCCGGCTTCGCAAGGCATCTGAGGTGAACGGCGCCACAGAAGGGGCCGCGGCTGATGAGGCCGCGAGGCCTGCGGAGGCGGCCTCCACGAGCACCCTTGAGGGGGCGCCTCAAGCGGAGGCGGCCGTGCCCCAGGCGGGGGCAGCAGGGCCTCAGGTGGAGGAGGGCATGGTACGCCCAGAGGCTCCTGCAGCGCCCCCCGAGCCTCTGGTGGCGGAAGGCTCGGAGGAGACAATTTCTGCGCCGCCTCGCGCTCCTACTCCTCCTCGCGCGGCTACGCCTCCGCGCGAGGTCACTCCACCAAGGGAACCAACGCCGCCGCGCGCGTTGACGCCTCCGCGCTTGCCTACCCCACCACCTGCGGCCACTGTTCCCATGCAGCCTGCAAGGGAAGCACACGAGGCAGCAGCAGGCACAGGTGGTGCTGCTGGGGGAGAAGCTTCCTCGCCTCCTCGTCAAGCTGTGACCGAGGAACGCCCCGCAGCTGCAGGGCCGGAAGAGGGTCCGACGCGGGCGCAAGCGAAGCTCAGGCTAGCCCCCGAGCTTTCCCCGAGGCCAGGCCCTCCACGAGCCAGAAGTTGGTCCTCCGCGGCTGGGACTGGAGCGCGGGGCGCCGCGAGGTCACCTTCGGCCTCGTGAGGGAATCCTTGGAGGGCTTGGAGGCCCACCTCGCCCTCGGAGACATATGGCTCGCTCAGCGGCAGGAGGAGCTGGCGAAGTCCGTGTCATCCTTCCACGCGGCGGTCGAGGCGCACCGGCTGGAGGATGCAACGCTGCAAGACGCGCGGGAGGAGGCCACCCGCTTTGCCAAGGAGGTCCGCGAGGGGGCCATTCGCGATGCTGCGGAGCTCCTTGCGCCCCTCCAAGCGGAACGTGACGCCGCCGAGGAGCTCCTGCGGCAGGCCAAGGCTGAGCGCGAGGCGATGGAGGGCTCGCTGGCGCAAAAGCGCCGCGAGTTGGGCCAGCTGGAGACCCAGCTGCTCTCCGCCCACCAGGCCACGCAAGCCGCTCTGGAGGAAAACCGCAAGGATTTTTCCAAGCGGGAGCGGCAGTTGGCCCTCAAGGAGAAGGAGCTGCAACAGCGCGAGGAGCAGCGCCTTCAGGCGGAGAAGGACCTGGTCGCCCAACGCGAGGCCCTTGAGGAGCGCGAGGGAGACCTGGCCAAGGCGATCGTGAAGTACGACGAAAACGTCGCTGCCCAGAAGATAGCTTACGAGCGCTTCGAGCGGCGTTTCACCGAGAAGAAGAAGGAGGCCGATGACGCCCTTGAGGAGCGCGAGAAGCAATTTCGCAAGTCCACTTCTCAGAAGTACCGCGACCTGGCCCAGACGCAGGAGGACCGCTTCAAGGTCAAGCACACCGCGGATGCTCGGCGGATCGCCGAGCTCGAGAGGGCCAACTCCAAGCTGGAGGCTCGCCTCAAGCGCGCCAAGGATGGTCGCCGCCGAGCGGAGGAGGCTCGCACCGAGGCCGCCGCAACCTCAACTCCTTAGCCAAGGACGTGGAGGAGCAAGTGGCCCCGGCGATGCAACGGGCGGCGGAGGCCTCGGATTCTGCCACTGCGGCTCGCGCACTCTTGAAGCAGCGCGAGCGCATGTTTGAGGCGTTGGTCGCCCGTGGCAACGAGCTTGCCGCGCAGCTCGGCGCAGACGCGCCGCACACCGACGTTCGAGGCCGCGACGATGCTGCCATGTACCTGGTCTACTTCGACCAGCTCTTCGAGGCGCTCGAGGGTCCCGTCGCCGAACTTCGCGAGATGATCGAAGACGAGAGCCGGCAGCTCTTGGGGGTGGTACTTGATCGCATCTTCACCAACCTCAAGCTCCTCACGCCAGGCTTCGACCTCTCCTCCGTCACAGAAGCTGCTCAAGGTGAGGACGCGCGGCGGGTCTCTGGTTCCCTCCGTGAGCAAGTTGTCGCCTTCTGCAACCGCTTCAGGCACGCGGAGGCTGCGGCTGAAGACAACGAGGAGGAGACCTGCTCTGTCGAGGCTAAAGAGGGTGCCGCGGAGGAGGTCCCAGGCGGCGCTGCTTCCCTCTGAGCCTTTTCTTATTGCGCATGCGAGCGCTTGTATCTGAAACAGTTGTGTGTTTAGATTTCTTAAGACCTTTGGCCTGTAATATACTCTTTAATATTGTTTAATTCGAGCTTGTCTGCCCCCCGTGAGGTCTCTTTGGACTCATCTTCATGTCTATTTGTTCTCTGCGTCGGTAGGTCCCATCTCTTCGTGCCTTGAATCCGCCACTTCGGTATGCAGGAGCAATGACTCCGCAAAGCCGGGGGGAGTTTAGGTCTAGGAGAGGTAAGAGCCCTGAGTCGCGATGCTCAAGTGCCCCCCTTAGACGTGCGAGTAGTCCATGAAGCGTAAGGGAAAGCGAAGTCGCTTGAGGGGCAAACGTGCGTTAGGGGGAGAAAACGCTCTTGAGGCCTGGGCGCGAGACTTAGCTTCTCAAGGTTTCCGCCCGCCAGAGGCTTTTCGCCTGGCGAGGTTGCCCACTTGAGGGGTCGCTCCAGGATGCCTCTTCAGGCTTGTGGGGGGATTTTTTCCTGCAGATGTTAGAGGGGCGAACCCAAACGCTGGAACACGGCTCAAGGGACCCGTGCGCGCTTATAGGTCCCCTCAGGCGTTCCTTGCGAGGAGAGTAAGTACCAAGGTCCTCTGAATAGATGGCGTGTTTGTGGGATCTTGCCCTCCAGCCAGAGCTCGGACTCTTGGGTTTTTGCAGTGCTGCTGGTGTGTCATTTGAGGCACTGGCACCGTACTCAGCCCCCGCTCGCGAGGTACGCATGTGGAGAGATGTAAGCGCGCACTGCAAGAGAGTAATGCGAAAATAAAACTCACCAAATACATTTTAAAGCGGCACCGAAGCTCTAAGTTCACTTGGGAACGAAATTGAGTCATTATGCTTGGGGTTGCCAAGTTAATGTTTTGATAATGTTGAGGCATGGGGACCACCCATTAGTGGCTGAGACTTTCAACGGCCTGAGGTGGCTCGTTAAATGGAGAGCTCGGAGGGTTTGCCCTCGAGAGAAGCCTTTGTAGCTTGGAGCTTTAAGCCGTTAGCTTTTAACCTCTAGAGACAAGGACGCTTGGAGGTTGAGCCGTAGGCTGCCTCTTCCGCTAGGAGTCTCGACGTGACAATGATCACGGGCGTGGCAATGACCACGGTTGCATTTGTTCCCTTAGGAGACAAAGCATGCTTTTGAGGTTTAAGACTTGAGCATTTTAACCTCTAGAGACGAAAACACTTGGAGGTTGAGCCGTAGGCTGCCTCTTCCGCTTGAAGTCTCGACGTGACAATGATCACGGGCGTGACAATGATCATGTTTTGCGTTTGTTCCCTTAGGAGACAAAGCATGTTTTGGAGGTTTAAGCCGTGAGCATTTTAACCTCTAGAGACGAAAACGCTTGGAGGTTGAGCCGTAGGCTGCCTCTTCCGCTTGAAGTCTCGACGTGACAATGATCACGGGCGTGACAATGATCACGTTTTGCGTTTGTTCCCTTAGGAGACAAAGCATGTTTTGGAGGTTTAAGCCGTGAGCGTTTTAACCTCTAGAGACGAAAACGCTTGAAGGTTGAGCCGTAGGCTGCCTCTTCCGCTTGAAGTCTCGACGTGACAATGATCACGGGCGTGACAATGATCACGTTTTACGTTTGTTCCCTTAGGAGACAAAGCATGTTTTGGAGGTTTAAGCCGTGAGCGTTTTAACCTCTAGAGACGAAAATACTTGGAGGTTGAGCCGTAGGCTGCCTCTTCCGCTTGAAGTCTCAACGTGACAATGATCACGGGCGTGACTATGATCACTTTTTTAATTTGTTCCTTGTAGATTTGTGAGGTTTAAGCCTTGAGCTTTTAACCTTGAGGGACAAAAAGTGCTTGGAGGTTGAGCCGTCGGCTGCCTCTTTCGCTACATGCCTTGACGTGACAATGATCACGGGTAGGACTTGCGTAGGTGCATGATGTTCCATGGATTCTTGACGGGGACGCCATCTTGCGTCTCGAGGCGAGCCGCGCCAGGCTTGGCGATGTGGGTGACCCTGTAGGGACCTTCCCACATCGGGGACAGCTTGTGGAGGCCTTCCCTAGAGAGGATTCACCTGAGAACGAGATCACCTGCCTCCAGGGTGCGCGAGCGCACGTTGCGGCTGTGGTAGCGTCTCAGGTCCTGCTGGTATTGGCCGCCCGGAGGGCGGCGCGGCGTCGTAGCCCTTCAAGGAGCAGCAGGTCGTCGTTGTGGAGGTCCTCTTGCTGGTCCTCGTTAAAGGCAAGGACCCGTGGGGATCCATGCTTTATCTCTGTTGGGAGGACTGCTTTGGCTCCATAGACGAGGGCGAACGGTGTTTCCCCAGTGGGCTTGGGTGGCGTGGTATGGATGGACCAGAGCACCGAGGGGAGCTCGTTGATCCAGCCCTTGTCGTGGCCCTTGAGGATATCGAAGGTCCTGGTCTTTAGGCCTTTGAGGATCTCTGCGTTTGCGCGCTCAACCTGTTCGTTGCTTTGCGGATGGGCGACTGAGGCGAAGCAGAGCTTGATGCCCATTCTTTCACAGTAGGCTCTGAAGATGCCACTGGTGAATTGGGAGCCATTTTCGGTGATGATGCGGTTAGGCACTCCGAAGCGGCAGACCAGGCCTCTGATGAATTTCACCGCCGCGCCTGCTGTGATTGTGCGCGTCGCCTCCACTTCAGGCCATTTTGTGAACTTGTCAATGGCCACGAAGAGGTAGCGATATCCACCTTGCGCCGTTGGGAAATGTCCCAGGATGTCCAGCCCCCAGACCGCAAACGGCCACGAGAGTGGAATGGTCTGTAGTCCCGGCGCTGGTTGGTGGATTTGCTTGGCGTGGAATTGGTAGGCTTTACATGTTTGAATGATGTCCATTGCATCTTGAAGTGCTTGAGGCCAGTAGAAGCCGCTCCTGAAGACTTTGCATGCGAGGGTGCGGGCGCACGAATGGTGGCCGCATTCCCCGCTGTGGATGTCCTTGATCAGCAGTTTGCCTTCTTCAGGAGTGACGCATTTGAGCGCGACGCCGTTTGGGCGCTTGCGGTAGAGAATTCCTTCGAGGATTTGGTACGATTTTGCTTGGCGGGCGATTCTCTCCGCTTCAACGTCTTCCTCGGGAAGGATCCCTTTGTGGAGGTAATCTTTGATCTCGTCGATCCATTCTGTTTCTTGGTGCACCGCTGTGAGCAACAGACGCTCCCCTATAGGGGGCCCGCAGCCTGGAGCCCCGCTTGCAGGTGGTGGCGGGAGCGCTTCGTCTGTGCTTGCGGGCAAGGCCTCTTGGGGCTGCTTTATGGATGCCTTGACGAGCCTTTCTTCAAAGACACCTGGCGGCTGAGCTTGCCTCTTTGATGCGCGCTTGGCGATGTCATCGGCCTCTTGGTTTTCCTTCCTTGGGATGTGCATGAGCTCCATTCCCCTGAAGTTCTTCTCAAGCCTACGAACCTCTTCAAGGTATGCGGCCATGTGGTCATCCTTAGGCTTGTAGCTTTTGTTAGAGAAGTTGACGAGCAGCTGGGAGTCGCCCTTGATGAGTAGATGCTTGACGCCTATGGCGATTGCGGCGCGTAGGCCGGCAAGCAAGCCTTCATACTCGGCGATATTGTTGGATATCTTGTCGATTCCGAAGCACAGCTGGACTGCGTAATACAACTTGTCGCCTTTGGGGGAGATCAGGACTACGCCTGCCCTGCCGCGGCGACAAGCGAGAGCTCCGTCGAACTTCATGGTCCAGAGGCTGGGCATTGCGGCTCCAGAGGGCCCTTGCTCTTCTCCCAAAGGCTCTTCAGGGGTTGGGTCAGTCCATTCGGCGACGAAGTCAGCCAGCGCTCTTCCTTTGATTACCCTTGTGGTATCGAAACGCAAATTGAATGGTTGTAGCTCAATATTCCACCCTGCGACACGATCTGTTGCGTTTGGGTTGCGCAGTATTTGCTCCGGGGGAAAAGAGGTGACCATTGTGAATGCTTGCTTCTCGGGGGCTTGCTTTTTGCTTGACGGGGCGCGCGTTTGGGCACACGGCCAAGTGGTGCTCGATCACCTCCCTCGGTATACCGGACATATCTGACGGTGTACATGCGAACATGTCAGAGTTTGCCTGGAGGAAGGCGACGAGCGCGCTTTCCTATTTGGGAGGCAGCGCGGCGCCAATGGTGACGCTAGCCCCCGAGCTACTGGAGCTCAGAGAGATTTTCTTGGTAGCAGCTGCCTCCTCGGAGAACAACTGCTTCTTCTTCTTGGGTCTCTCGAGAGGCTCTAGGTCCTCTTCTGCGGGGAAAGCCATGGCGGCGGTCTTGTAGGCCGTCTCAACGGCGCGCGTAGCGTCCAGGACATGCCCACGGATGGTGATCGTGCCAGCGCTGCCGGGGGTCTTGACCATGTTGTAGGCATGGTGCGTGACGGCCATGAACTTCGCGAGCGCGGGGTAGCCGAGGATGGCATTGTACGGCAGGCCGATGTGTGCTACATCGAAATCGATGTGCTCGGTGCGGTAATTTTCCTTGCTCCCGAAGGTGACAGCAAGCCTGACCTGGCCTAGAGGCTCGATCGAGCCGCTGGTGACCCCCGTGAAGGGCCTCGAGGGCATGAGCCGCTCGTAGGGCACTTGAAGCGCTTTGAACGTATCTATGGAGATAACGTTCAGGCCTGCTCCGCCATCGATGAGAGTCTTGGAGACAGCCATGTTGTCGATGGTGGGGGTGCAGACCAGCGGGAGGGTTCCAACAGTCTTGGTGGACTTGGGGTGGTCCTGAGCGTCGAAGGCGATGGTGTACTGCGACCACTTGAGGGGCCTGGAGGTTTCCGTGCTTGGGAGGGCGGCCTTGAGCTCGCAAGCGAGCTGCTTGAACTGGTTGTTCGATTTCGGTGCCTGCGCTCCCCCGAGGATGCAGGCAATGGCGCCTCTCGGGGCTTGGTAGCCACCATCTTCCTCGTCAGGGAGGTTGCCGTTCTTTTCTGCGACGTTGGCCTGATTTCCAGATAGTTTCTGGTGGCCTCCCTTGCGTCCGCTTCCGCGGTATCCACGGCCTCGGCCACGGCTACCACTGCCCTCTGCTTGCTCGCGCTCCTTGCTCAACCTTTTGAGGTCGAAGCAGGACTCTATAGAGTGGCCGCGCCTGTTGTGGTAGATGCAGACAGGGCGGTGGTCGTCTCTTCTCTCTCCAGGCTCGGGGGAGTCCCTGCGGGTGCCCTTCGCGTCAGGCTCTGCCGCGAGAACCGCGGTGGCCTTGCGCTTGGGCTCCTCCTTCTTCTTCAGGCTCTTAGTCCCCTCAGCGTGATCGTCCCCTCTTGAGGACATCTTGACGAAGAGGAGTCCCTCTTCAGCCTTGGCGCACTTGTCAGCCAGGTCGAAAAGCTTGACCACAGAGGTGAGCTTGTCGTGGATGCCCAGCTTCTCGAGCATCCTGCTGTTAGTGACGCCCTCGCGGAAAGCGGCGATGACTTGGGTGTCAGGGATGTTCGGGATCTTGTTGCGCACTTGGCTGAAGTGCTGGATGTACTTGCGGAGCGTCTCATCCTTCTTCTACACTACGGCGCGCAGATCGTTGTGGGTAAGGGCGCGCTCGTATGTCCCCTTGAAGTTGGAGACGGACTGCTTGCAGAGCTCCTCCCAGGAGTTCACGGAGTCCTCAAGGAGGTTCAGGAGCCACGACAGCGCAGAATCGCGAAGCGCGTGGGAGAACCAATTGGCCATGACCTTGTCATCTTCACCCGCAGCTTGGATGGAGGTGGTGTAGAGCTGCAGGAACTCGATGGGGTTGCTGGAGCCGTCGTAGCCCTTGGGGAGAGCAGGCCTGAACTTCGGGGGCCAGACCACGCGACGCAGAGAACGGGTGAACGCCATGCAGCCTGAGGCGTACGTAGCGACCCCGTGCTGCAGCGCGCCGCGGTTCTGCTAACCCGCCTGGCCAATCTCCTCCACGAGCATGTTCTGGCGGTCTCGCTGGAGCTCCATCCCCACGCGAGTGTCGGGCGTGGTGCGCTGCACGATCAAGCAATCGTGCGGCGAGGACGCGTGCGAAGCAGCCCTCTGCGCCGCAGCCGGTGCAGGCCCCGGAGGTGGCGGAGGCGCGTTTGTCGCGACCGTGCCCGCAAGAGAGGGGCGCAGGTTGGACTGCGACAGAGCGGGGCACGTCGTAGCGATGCCGACGAGGTGGTTGAGGCGTTGGAGCCACTGCTCGTGGGCCTCAGCGGTGGGCTGGTAGCGGAGAAGCTCCTGCGCCATGAGCAGAGCGGTGTGAGGCGCAGGGTCTGTCCTCCCCGGGCCCAAGCGGCTCGGGCGCTGCGTCGGGTGCGACGAGTGCGCGTCCTCCTGGTGGTCGGAGTTGTGCTCCGACGCCTCTGCGTGAGGGCCAGAAGGGACATGCTCTTCTTGGCGGGGTCGGCCCCGCCGTGCGCGGGTGGTCGCGGTGCCTGGCGGCGCACGTGCTCCCCCAGGCGCACGTCGGTTGACGCGGGCGACGCGGGTGGCGCGGGTGTTCACCATGGCGCGGAGACGAACTCGAAGGTTGTTGACGCGCCTCAATCCCCTACCTGGCGCGCCAAATGTCGGGTTATGACTCCCAAGAGTCGGGTGTAGTCACTTCCTGAAGAGTAGTTTGTGAAGGGGATTGAACGCGGAGGTCTAGACCCTCGAGTGGCCCCGCGACGTTGCTCGCCGGACCCGAAGAAGACACGCACACGAAAGAGGAAAACACCGGCCTTTACCCAGGTTCACGGCCCTCGTGAGGAGGTAAGACCGCTACTCCTGCTTGTCTGTATTAGATGATGGAGTTTACAGTACAGTGGAGTCAGCCGGAGGCCCCCTTGAGGCAGTTCTTGCCTGAGGAGGGAAGCAATGATCTTCTTCCTCCTCAGGCTCAAGGCTATCCTAACAAGTGTTCCTAGGGTTTACAAGGGTTGTAGCACGCAAAGAGTCGACCTTTGCTACGATGGATGTCTTGTCCCTTTTATAGGCGCCTCTGGACTTCTCCTTCGGCTTGGCCTTCAAGGTGGCTCCCACACGGCAGAGGCACGGTGGAGTTGGAGTCCACCGCGGTTCCTTCGTCCATGGACGCGGTCCATGGCTGGTAAAGGTGGGCGCGGTGGCCGACCGGCGGCCGATCGCGTTGTACTGCCTGCAGAGAGGGCAGTCTCTGAGGTGGAGCCCACGATGACGTTCTCCTTTGGAGGGTTGCGCCGTCCACCCGCTTTATCGCCAGAGAAGAAGGTCCTGGCAGCTGCGCAGCAGGCGGAGCTGCTTTATTGACTCATTTATCACCAAAACGGCAACGGGGGTGCTTGCGTCCCCCCGTGGGCGTGGAAGAGGCCATGTGCGTCTTGCCGTATTTCCTTGGCCGCAACGTTTCCGCTCAGGCGCGGGGAGGCCTGAGGGGAGATTCCTGCGGGACTCCCTCGAGGCGAGTCGGCGCCTCGGGAGGGTCCCCGGAGGCGAGGGATCCCTTGAGGCCCTCGTTTCCTCTTCAGGCCCTCGAGGGGAATTGCCTCTCGAGGGTCCCGCCAGGCCGTGACGCCTGGTCCTTAGCCGTTTCGTCTGTCTGACCAGCGTGCGAGGCCTGGGGGGAATGGCCGACAGAAAAAGTGTCAAAACAACGAAAAACTTTTTTCAGGCGCACGAAAACTTTCCTCTCCAAAGTGAATTCACAGATTTTGCGGACTGCCGAACCGAGAGTGGCATGTATCTCGTGCGAGGTTTTCGCAAGAGTAAAATTTCAGGATATGTCGGTGAAATGTTGTGACACGTAGACGCGCTTGCTGATATGGCGATCCAGACGTACCAATATAACACTATGACCAATTAAATTGGTCGTAGTAGTTTCTAATTTATCTCATAGAGTAGTGCCGTCGATTTATGACCAATTGGAGTATAAGAATTATGACCTTTAGAGCAAAGAAGGTCATATTTTTAAGTGTTTGATCTCTTCAATATGTGGTCTGACCAATGAGTTTAAAATGGTTATATATCTATGATCAATATTTTGAGGGACATATTTAAAGGTCATAGGATAACATATTTCTTGTAGTGTTCCACCACGAAACTCGCCGGAATCGCAACGGAATCCACACTGAAAGGACACAAATGTCGCCTAGAGGGGGCGGGGGGTGAATAAGCGATTAAAACTAATACAGTTTAATGGTTGAATAGATGCGGAATAAAACTATTGTTTAATCTATCAAGCAAGAAACCTAAACAAACTAGGTTTACCTATGTGCACCAATAACTTATGCTAGACAAGATAATCAACAATGTGATAGCAAGATATATTACTTCAATCTCAATGGCTATCACAAAGTAAATTGCATAAGTAGTATCCCGAATTTCACTTCCCAATGGAAGCTACGTCTCCGTTGGAGCGGTGCGGAGTCACAAAGTGATCCCCGAGTAGCCGCCAATGGCACACCATAATCTCCTTCGTGCCTCCACCAATGTGGAGTACCACGAACCACTATGGGACACTTGAGGTGGTCACCGAACCCGTACAAGGATGAGGCACACTCCACAACTTAGGGTGTGTTTGTTTGGGCTGTCTGTGGCTGGCTGTGGCTGGCTGTGGTGTTGTCTGTGAAAAGCTACTGTGCAGGGAAAGCTGCTGTTTTGAGTGTCACTGTTTGGCAACTAGCTGGCTGTATGGCTCAAACTTGTGAAATTGTCTGAAATATGCATTTTTTTGTTGATTTATATGTAGTAACTAATGTCTGTACTAATTTATCCATTCTAACTTTATTCAAAGATAATACCTTGATTTAATTCTTTTTCTTTATGTTGAATATTATGTGTGTGGCATTAGTATTTATCTAATTTTAATGAAAATGCTAGTATAGCAAAAAAATAGATAATATATTCTTGTAGATCCTCCTTTAGCTAATTCTAATGAAGACATTGTATGTTTCTAAAAAGTATATTGGCCTGAAACAATTTATGAACAAAAAATAAGAAGTAAAGAGCATTCTGTAATCACTTGCACTAGCAGATCATGTATATTAGCATAATTACTACTGAGCCAATTGCATGTATCAGTACTATGGCCGTATCATACTAGTACTAATCGGCAGCAGTATCAACGAGCAACCACCTGTAGCATACTCGCATGCAAGTATTACTAATTTATTAGTGATTACGTACGCAAGTCAGGTCATCGGACGTTGCGGTGGCAGTTTATCTGTAAATTAGGTGAACCCCGGTGGCTAACCCCACGTAACGCTTCGACGTTGAGTTACAAAAGCTCGGGAAGCACCTGGAAGCACCTCCCGGTGGTGCTTTTTTCAATATGTGGGAAACGGACCTGCTTAAGTAAAAGCCCAACACACAGTCACCCCGTTTGTTTCGTTTGTCTAGCTTATTTTTATGGAAAGCAGATAAAAGCCCAAACAAACACACCCTTAATTGAAGGCTCCCACCAAATTCCCGCGGCTCCCAAAGCCACACGAATCAACAAGGTTGAGGCACACTCCACAACTTAATTTGAGGCTCCCAACAATCACGCGAGACACCAAAACTCCGAGATCAACTACAACCGTATAGGGTCCCCAAGTACCCAAGAGAACAAGCTCTAGGGCACCCAAGAGCAATAAGCTTCTCAACTTTATCAACACGTATTACCGTGGAGAACTCAAACCGATGCAACCGATGCAATGGGCAAGAACACAAGAAGTGCTCAAAATCCTTCACTCTCAAATCCCACCAAACCAACTAATGCTATTGGGGGAGGAGAAGAGGAAGAACAATGAAGAACTGAACAAATGGAACTCCAAGATCTAGATTAAAAGGTTTCCCCTCACTTAGAGGAGGAATGGATTGGTGGAATAATAGATCTAGATCGCCTCTCTCTTTTCCCATAAGAAATAGCAAGAATCATTTGAGGGATAGAGAGTTAGAAGAGCTTGGGAAGGTCAACAATGGTGGTCAAATTCGTGCTCTTGAGATGGGGACTCTTTGGGGAAGAAGACCCCTTATATAGGCCTCCCAAATGGGTGACCGTTGGCACCAGATTCGTCCTAGGCCGGTTCTACCGTCCCAAATGGGCTGAGATAGTCACCCGTGTAACCGGTAGTACCGAATTTGGGGCAGTACTACCGACCATCACAAAAACTGCTGAAAAACCAAACACGAACACGAGCATATCTTGATCATCCGGACTCCGTTTTCGATGTTTTTGGGCTCGTTGAAATTGTTACAACGAGCACTATAAGATCATACAGAGAAACATCATAGTCCATCATAGTAGTAAAAACTAAATGATGAAAGGTGTTATCTCTCAATTAAAGAACAAACAGTAAAAACTCCAACACAAAAAACACAAGAAGTTTTGCATAGAAAATCCGTTTTCGGTGAACTTGGGATTGCCATATAGAACACGACAAGCACCAAACCTCACAAGGAGAAAAGTAAAATAAGAACCAAGAAATATGATGATGTCAAGTATGCAAAGGTTTGATCTCTCTCCGATAGATACGATAGAACTTAGTTGAGAGCCCCTCTTGATAGTACGATATCTAACCTATACATCTATCTAGATTGTACATTTGCCTTGCGCATTCCACTTGAGCTAGATGATGAAGATCTTGATCTCTTCAAGTGGATCATCTATCTTGATTGTGTTTCGCTCGGTGAAGACTCACATATTGCTCCCCCATACTCCACTATGGGAGAGCCTATTTTAGGCACATATTCACATGACCATTTGCTCAAAATGGGTTGCAGGCTTCAAGCATAAGATTTCTTCGAGATGCTTCTCTTGAACTTGCACTTCAACCTTGACGACGATCCCCACTTGACGGCATCCTTCATGGGCTATATGAATTTTCATTTGATGCAAGCCCATAGAAATGTACCACACCAAGCGATACATGATCCCACTTGGTACATTTTGTAGCTTTGTGTGTTGATCAAACACCTTGATCAACCTTGTATATTTTCTTCTCTCTTAATTAGATGATGTCTTGAAGATAATCATAATAATCACATAATCCTTTTCTTTAAGACATACTTGCAATATGCTTCATTCTCATATGACCAATCATCGAATAACTCTTTGAACCAAAGCTTGGCCATCACTTAATCTTCTTATTGATCATCTAAAATATATCCATGCAACTCGATGATCTTGATGCCAAATACTCCATTATATCTATATCTTTATAGCATCAACCTTGAATCATACATATGGATATCAAGTAAGGTCTATGACCAAACACTACAAATATAACTCAATGCAATTATTAATCCATACGGATTGTCATTAATTACCAAAATCATACATGGGGCGTCATGCCCTTTCACACACCAACCCAATTTTCACGTGCAAAAGACGCTGTCAGCAGTTGCGCCACTGTCCTATCGTCGTTTCCAACCGATTTTGATGAACAAGCGGAGACCGGCGGCAACTGCCATGGTTGATTTCCATGAGCTGGGCTGCTGAAACTTGTTTTTTTTATCAAATATGGCCTATAAGCGAAACTAATATCAATTCTGGTTTTTTTCTGAAATTGTTTACAAATCTGGGCCCTTAGGTCGGTGCCAGAGAGGATGGTACCGACCTTGTACATGTCGGCTCTTGGCGCCAACCCCCACCCCCACCCTCCGCCGCCACGTTTTGTGAACTTTCTAAATAGCGTCGAACTAAGCAAGTTTGGCTCCATCCTCTTTTTAGCGCCAAACATAAGATGTCAGATTTGAAAATAGTTTTGAGAAGAGGCCATACATGTGTTTACTTGTTCAAAAGGGCTAGATTCATCACCCACAAGGATCGGCTACAGTGTTACGGCAACGCGCATGCTCCCGTCGCCCCTGCCTCGACGCCTTAGCCCTTAGCCTGAGTCCGTGTTTCGTGATTCTGGTCTTCGTCCCCAGTTGGCTTGACTCAAATCTACAAATTGGTAGTTACCTGACTGGCAAGTCAATGCTACATGTTTCATTTCATTGGAAATTTAAATCAAATCAATCAACCTATTCCTTAATTTTGTAGCGAGGAAATCAACCTATTTTAAAATGACAATCCCGATCAAACCATTGTTGTTCTGTAATTACCACCGTAGCTCTTCAAGGGTTCAAAGTGTTATCTCCTATTTGGAATTGTAGAATTGTGTTTTCCTGCTCACCTGATTTGTCAATTGAACTATCCAAGATTAAAGATGTGCAAGATATTTCCAAGAGTCTGATCTACCACTGGTATCAATTCTTATTTTCAAGATTTTTCAAGTTCATCACTGCATAAGTGTATATTAGGTACATTACCCTTTTTATTTATGATAAACATACAAATCATTAATCATGTAACGTCAATTCGTTCACATTTTGTTTATGTATAAAAGTGTTACATGATCCGGTTCAGAAATTAGAAAATTGTGTTTGAAGACTTCATTTCAAGAAGTATTTGACAAATTATGTTTTTTAGTAGCTAGTACTATATATAAATTTACACTTTTAGCATCAATATTTCTTATATTTCAAAAATATCATACAACATAACACATATTAGAATTATACAATGAAATGCCCCATTTTGCATTTCTCAATGGACCGGATATTATAGAGACAACCCTTGACAAAATTATATGTAGCTCATATGAAGATAACTGTTTTTTGAGAGAGAGTGATCTCCTGGCCAAATTTTAGCACGCACGCAAAAAATCACCAAGAAAAATAGTACTCCCTCCGTTTATAAATGTAGGGTGTATAAGTTTTGGCACGAAAATTAAAGAATGCTCGTTGAGGAAAATATTACACAAGTTTAGGAAAGAACTACTTCTCGCTAATTTACACGGTAAAAGAGGAGTTTGAACTAAATAAAATGATAATAATAATCAAATCTCTAAATCTTATTCTGATGAGTGGTGGAAGGAAGTACACCATATATTTTGAAAAAAAATTCAAAACCTTAGGCACAACGAGAGAGAGTACCTATAGAAGACAAAATCAAAAAAAAACAAGTGTGCAGAGAGAAACTCCAACCATCGAAACACAAGCCAAACAACATCAATGGCCACACGCCCTCCTCCCTTGTCGAAGTTGTTGCATCCACCACCACTCCTGTCCAACCATGTAGGCCGGAAAAAATAGACAGCGCCTCTTACCGGAGGCGTAAGAGGCGCAGGCCACACCTCACTGTATTGGCATAGGCGTCGAGTGGTGGCACCGTCTTCCCGGTGGCGGCATAAGAGGGAGATAGGGACGCTGGGCTGCCGCCGACCGAGGCGCAACGACTGGTGGAGTTTTTGAATACCGACAACGTAGCATCGACCACTCCGTGTATGGCTACCAATTTGTCTTCTGTGACCCCATCATCCGCTAATGTGATGAGGAGATTGGACCAAACCACCTCTCCACGGGGTTGATGCAGCGCGAGGTGAACAGTGAGACCAGCTAATGAGCATATGAACCACCTATCCACAACCTCAAACAGATGAACAACTAACCAAACTCATGCTTGTGTAGTATATGGAAAATTCTAAGAAGATTGAATATCTAAATACTTACATCAACCTTGCATGAATTTTTGAAACCATTCAACGTTCTTTCCCAATGCTGCTCATTCCAAATATACGATCAGCCCAACCAAGACCTAAATGAGAAAACCACTAGTTTAGGATGTTACCACTTGTAACTATATAAAGATGTCAATAGAACGATACCCTGTACCAATATTGTAAGAGTTTTGAGGAGAGTTAAACATAGTTGGGCTTGGACTATTGTAGGAAAATGATAAGAATAGAGGAGATCGACCATATATATATATATATAGGCCAAAGTACTGGGAAGCAGTGAATGATGTTGTACTTGGTTCATAAGATAATTTAGGACAATTTACAGGGGCTAGGTAGAGGAAAATGACTTGATAAATCTGTCATTTTTTCTTTGAAACCTTTGTCGAAGTATTGCAGGTGTTAAATTTGCTCATTGTTCGTAGGGAAGTCAATATGACAGCTCACGAACTTGATAATTTTTTTAAGATAGAATCGTGGGGTGTGACATGCTGATCCTTCTATTTGTATTAAGCTGCGATTTGCGAACGACTTAACAATTATTTCTAATCGATAAAGTTCGCCGCGATGACTTTCCCTTAGAAAAATTGCTTGTATGAAAAAAAATTGGATGCAGTAACTCATATAAAAGCACCGTTACTTGAGAGTGAAATCTCCTGGCCCAAATTGTTATGGGACTGGTGGACTCATAGGAACAACCGAACAAGGTTAATGCTGGTGAGATGAGAAAATCCCCGGACGAAATCTGTTACTTGATTAATAAGCATGTTCTGCAGTTTACACCGGAGCCGAGAGCTTCAGCAAGCCAAAGTAGGCCGACTGACAGATGATAACTCCCTCCACCCGGTTATGTAAGAATTTTGATGCCTCTTTTTATAGAGTCCAACTATGATGGAGTACGGATCGTTTTCGAATCGGATCGCAACCGACTTAGGGTTTCTGCACTCTATAAATAAATCTTGTAAATCGTCTGTTGGGGTAAGCCACACATTGTAAACCCACGGCGTTTGTAACCTCAACCCGATATAGTGAAGTATTGCTGGCTGGCGCCCGTGGTTTTTTCCTCTCCTTTGTTTGGAGGGGTTTTCCACGTTAAAATCTCGTGTCCCCGTTGGTTTGGTCGTTCTGCTCTTCATCGTTTCTTGCTATCTTTTATAACAGTGGGAGCAGGCAAATTGTACAACCTCCATAATGCCCTACAGGCGGAAGCTAGCGCATGTGTTGAAGCTATTGAAGCAAGTGTCAACCTGGGTATCCATCAGGTGAATTTCGAGTCATATTCTACTACTCTCGCGAATGCCATCACAAAGGGAGATTCAGAGTTGGCTGATATCGGTGTTCTTGTCAGTGAACCGAGAAGCATGAGCATACTGCACTTTGATCATGCTTTGTTTACTTGAACATCGTCGAATTGATAAAGAGGCCAATCCCACATCTCAAGATTAGAGAATCTAGCAGAACACGCATAAGTGGCCAAACCTGTAAAAATCTGATGTTCACAATTTTATTACAAAAAACATTCTGGATATAGCCTGCCGGTAAAGGTTTTACATGTTCTGAACGTCCACACCCACGATCCTTGTATCTGTTCGGAGGCAAAACTAACAGTGCTCTGTAAACCTCCATCCCGACGCTGACTAGCGGAAGGAGACTCCGGCGAGCTCCTGCTCTAGGCGCGGCCGCGGTGACTGCATTCGTCTTCCCCTTCCTACCTGCTAGCTCCAAAAGCTCATGGATCACTTGATGCTCTTGGAGGCGCTGTGAAACTTCCTACGTCGCTCATTCCAATTGTACAACCCATCCCAACCAAGAACTAAACGAAAAGAACGACTATTTTAGGCTGATACCACACTTATTATAACTATATAAAGATGTCAACAGAACTTAAGAGTTATTATCAGAATTGGACTTGGACTATCGTAGGAAAGTGATAGGAACAGAGGAGATCCATCGAGCCATATATAGGCCAAAGAGTACTTGCAAACAAGTGAACGAGGTTGTACTCGGTAGGTGAGATAATTTAGGAAATTTGCATGGGCTAGGTAGAGAGGAACATGTCTCGGTAAGCTGTCACTTTTCTTTTAACATTTTTGTAGCCACCACTTAAATTTGCTTGTGTGACATAAATCGGACCCATCTATGAGCATGTTTGAGGTGTTCGATGATATAAGGCTCCCAGAAAAATGGGCCTCCAAAGCATAGTTACATTACGTGTTAAGCAGAGGAAAACGAAAATATATGTCTACTTGATGTTGGACTTCGAACTTCAGTTGGTTACAAGTAGGGTAGTAGTTTGCTGGTCTGTTATCTCCTATCATCTCTAGGATGTTGGACCAAACCACCTCTCCAAAGGGTTAATGTAGCTTGATGTGAGCAATCAGACCAGCTAATGAGCATACGAACCACCTATCCACAGCCTCAAACAAATGAACAACTAACCAAACTCATGCTTGTGTAGTATATGGAAAATTCTAAGCAGATTGAATATCTACATAGTTGCATCAACCTTGCATGAATTTTTTAAACCATTCAACGTTCTTTCCCAATGCCGCTCATTCCAAATATACGATCCAGCCCAACAAGGACCTAAACGAGAAAACGACTAGTTTAGGATATCACCACTTGTAACTATATTAACGATGTCAATAGAACAATACCCTATACCAATATTGTAAGAGTTTTGAGTAGAGTCAAACATAGTTGGGCTTGGACTATTGTAGGAAACTGATAAGAATAGAGGAGATCCACCATATATAGGCCAAAGTACTTGGAAACAGTGAATGATGATGTACTAGGTAGATAAGATAATTTAGGACAATTTACATGGCCTAGGTAGAGGAACATGCCTTGGTAAGCTGTCATTTTTTCTTTCAAAACTTTGATATGTGCTGCCTTGGTATGATGTAAAAGTGTTACATGATCACGAGGTTCAGAAATTAGAAAGATGTGATTGAAGACTTCATTCAAAAAGTATTTGTCAAATGATGCTTTTTAGTAGCTAGAACACGAGATCAGATTATTACTTCAATGTCAGTACAATATATACATTTACACTTTTAGCATCAATATTTATTATATTTTGAAATATCATACAACATAATACATATTAGAGTTACACAATGAAATGCCCCATTTTGCATTTCGCAGCGGACCCGATAGAGACAACCCTGGACAAAATTGTATGTAGCTCATATGCACATAAACTGTTTTTTGAGAGAGAGTAATCTCCTGGCCAAATTCTAACACGCACGCAAAAAATCACCAAGAAAAATAGTACAGCCTCCGTTTATAAATGTAGGGTGTATAAGTTTTGGCACACAAAATTAAAGAATGCTCGTTGAGAAAAATATTACACAAGTTTAGGACATAATTACTTCTCCCTAATTTACGTGGTAAAAAGAGGAGTTTGAACTAGATAAAAATTAATAATAATCAAATCTCTAAAAACTTATTCAGGTGAGTGGTGGAAAGAAGTACACCCTATATTTTGTAAATTTTCTCAAAACCTTAAGCAGCTTACAGCAAGAAACGAGAGGGGGTACTATTAGAAGACAAAATAAAATAAACAAGTGTGCAGAGAAAAACTCCAACTATCGAAACAGAAGCCAACCAACATCAATGGCTACACGCCTTCCTCCCTCGTCGAAGTTGTTGCATCCACCACCACTCCTAACCAACCATGTAGGCTGGAAAAATAGTCACCACCTCTTACTGGAGGCGCAAGCCACACCTCACTTTCGTGGCATAGTCGTCGAGCGGTGGCACTGTCTCCCCGACGGCGGCAGAGGAGGGAGGTAGGGAAGCTAGGCTACCACCGACTTAGGCGCAACGACTGGTGGAGTTCCTGAACACATGTTTGACAACGTAGTATCGACCATTCCGTGTATGACTACCAAGTTGTATGATGTGACCCCATCACCCGCTAATGTGAAGAGGAGATTGGAACAAACCACCTCTCTACAGGGTTAATGTAGCCTGATGTGAGCAACCAGACCAGCTAATGAGCATATGAACCACCTATCCACAGCCTCAAACAGATGAACAACTAACCAAACTCATGCTTGTGTAGTATATGGAAAATTCTAAGCACATTGAATATCTACATAGTAGCTTCAACCTTGCATGAATTTTTTAAATCATTCAATGTTCTTTCCCAATGCCGCTCATTCCAAATATACGATCAGCCCAACCAAGACCTAAACGAGAAAACAACTAGTTGTTGTAGGATGTTACCAATTGTAACTATATAAAGGATGTCGATAGAACAATTCCCTATACCAATATTGTAAGAGTTTTGTGGAGAGTCAAACATAGCTGGGCCTGGACTATTGTAGGAAAATGATAAGAATAGAGGAGATCCACCATATATATAGACCAAAGTCTGGGAAACAGTGAATGATGTTGTACTTCGTAGATAAGATAATTTAGCACAATTTAGAAGGGCTAGGTAAGCTGCCATTTTTTCTTTCAAAACTTTGGCCTCTGCTGCTCGAATTTGTCGTCGAAGTTTTGCACATGCTAAATTTGCTCATTGTCATAGGAAAATCAATATGGTAGCTCACGAACTTGCTAGTAATATTGTTTTAAGGCAGACCATGAGGTGTAGTTGCAAACGATTCAACCACTATTTCTAGTCAATAAATTTGACGTGAGTATAAACACACCATTTTTTTGAGATTAGAGGGAGAAATCTCCTGGCCCAAATTGTAACAGACAGGCAAAAAAATCACCAAGCAAGCAAATATGGTACAAGACGAAATGAAAAACAAACGTGGAGAGAGAAACTCCAACTGTCCAAACGGCAGCAATGGCCACATGCCTCTCCTCCCGCCTCCTCATCCTCCCGCCCACCACCACTCCTCTCCGGCCACGGAAGTCAGCCAGGACACTCACCGTCTCTTACCGGAGGAATGGCCCACGCCTCTCCGTCGCTACACAGGCGGCGCCGAGCGGCGGCGCCGTCGCCCCGGCGGTGGCAGGGGATGAGGGAGACAGGGACGCCGGCGGGCTGCCGCCGGCCGAGGCACAGCGGCTGATGGAGTTCCTGAAGGCCGACCTGCCGCACCTGTTCGACGACGTCGGCATCGACCGCTCCGCGTACGACGACCGCGTCCGCTTCCGCGACCCCATCACCCGCTACGACGACATCGACGGCTACCTCGCCAACATCAACCTCCTCAAGCTCATCTTCCGCCCCGACTTCTACCTCCACAACGTCAAGCAGGTTAGCGACTCTTCCTCCTCGATGCACGCTTTGAGAATTCTGAGTAATTTCTGCGACTTTTCCTGCAATTTTCCCGCGAGGACGTGCGTGTTCGTTGGAAATTCCTAGTAATTCCTGCGAGTTCTGGTTCAGACAGGGCCCTATGAGATCACCACGAGGTGGACCATGGTCATGAAGTTTTCTCTCCTGCCGTGGAAGCCGGAGCTGGTCTTCACCGGGCTGTCCATCATGGGCGTCAACCCAAATAATCTCAAGTTCTGCAGCCATGAGGTTAGCATAGCTACTGCATTTAGATGACCAGCCTTCTTCTTATAATTCAGTGCTTCAGGTTCATCCCCACAGCCTGAGACAGTGCTCAACTTGTGTCCATTACCCTCTGTACTGTCACTTTTTTTACACGCAACCCCCACAGGCCGATTTTCATTATAGAGATAACGAAAATACAAGAGTTTGTACTGTCACTTGCTACGATATGCTATACTCCCTCCGTTCCTGAATGCAAGGCGTATAGTTTTTTGCACGAATATTAAGACGGGGTAGTTTTGCATAAAGTGGACTCATTTTCCCATAATTTGTTTTTGGAAGAGAGGAGTCCCTAACAATCACATATTGAGAACAATCCTTTAAACCTCTTCGTTATGGTTTGAAACTTAATTTTAGAGGTGTAAAATTGTCCATAAATCGCAATACACCCTATATTTTGGATTTTTTTCTCAAAAAACTATACGCCTTACATTATGAAACGGAGGGAGTATCATTTCATTTCATTTTGATCTAGTGTGCCTTTCTATCTGTTACATTATTTCCAAAACCACAGTGGTATGTAAGTAATACATATTTGTAGGTTCTGCCTACTCTCATACCATTTAGCGGGTGTGGTTGAGAAAACTTAAAACCATGGTACTTCCTGAAATTAATTATATTTATATCGGATCCCCTCCACAGAATTTCAAAAGCATAGGGGTATGAAAAGCATAAGAATTATTATATTCATGATAAAATTCTCTTACCAAAATTCATTCACAAAATTCTCCGACATTCTTAATATTTGTTTGAATCAAATAGACGTTAGTGTTATTTCTATTTAGAATATTTGAGAAAACAGTAATCGTACCAAACTCTTCATTAAATACTATTCTACTATCCTGATATGCTGAAGTGCAGGATATATGGGATTCAATACAGAACAATGAATACTTCTCCTTTGAAGGATTGCTGGAAGTTTTTAAGCAGGTAACTTTCTATCAGTCTGCTTTTTGTTTATGTTCCGATCAATTATTTGAAGTTGACCTCATTATTTTACACAGCTACGATACTACAAGACCCCAGATATAGAAACACCAAGTTACCTCATTCTGAAAAAGACTGCAACTTATGAGGTATTAACTCGTTGTATATATTTTTAGTTAGGAACTACACTAGTTCACTGTAGATTAGAGGAGCAACACTGGCATGTCATCTTAATCCATTATTGATATTAAGTCACAACATTGACAAGTTGCCAGTCTTTCAATATGATCTGATCGGGAAGGATTGTGTATCTCTGTTTGACAACTAATCTGTAAATGCTTCCTCTTCACAGAATTTAATTTGGTAAATTATAATCATAAATATTTTTGTAGGTCAGGAGTTATCAACCATTTTCAGTAGTCGAAGCAAAAGGAGAAAAACTAACAGGATCATCTGGTTTTAATAATGTTACTGGGTGAGTTACTTTTTTTAGCAATTACTGTAAATATTTAACACCATATTTGTAATGCCGAAAGTGCTTGTACGGTTATACCTGTAGGTACATATTTGGCAAGAATGCTTCATCTGAAAAGATTCCAATGACTACGCCTGTCTTCACTCAAGCATCTGATGACAAACTTTCAGATGTATCTATACAGATAGCTCTGCCATCGAACAAAGACTTGAGCAGGTATGGTGTGCCATGGTTGGTTCAACTAGTGACAGCATGTACATCTTCTCATACATCAACAAAATAATATGTATATGATCTAGTTATTTCTATGGTTATATTTTTATTGACAATAATAGTCTTGTTCAATCAGTTTACCAGCTCCAAATACAGAAGCAGTTACCTTGCGAAGGGTCGAAGGAGGCATTGCTGCGGTGACAAAATTTAGTGGGCGACCAGAAGAGGAAATTGTGGCGAAGAAAGAGAAGGAGCTGCGCTCCCAGCTACTCAAAGATGGGTTGAAGCCTCAACAAGGCTGTTTGCTTGCGCGTTACAATGATCCTAGGACAAAAAGCTTTGTGATGGTATGTTCCCTTTCCTCTGTGCCTTTCTTGTTAAGCTGGGATGTAACATTTTGTGTCAACTTAGAAAAACAAGTTTTCAAATTTGCGTACCCTATCCATATTTCCTAAATGCTGACCTTTCCAAGAAGACGCCACAATCGTTTAATTGTACTTTCAATCATTACTGGAACACTTATTTTATTTCACGACCCATTTACTGGAACTCTGTTTGTTTTTCATGATCTTAAGAGGAATGAGGTGCTTATATGGCTAAACGACTTCACACTGGAGTAGTCTTCGCTGTACATTATACAACATATTTCTGAAACATCAGCTACTGTACGTTAAACTTCCAGATCTACGTGATAGAAAGGTAAGTTTGTTCTTCACAGACTGTTAATCACATTGTACTGCCTAACAATAGACTAGCTCTGTGAAACTGATCCTTATTTGCATGTACAAACATAAGTAGTTAGTAAAGGAATGTAATCTAGACAAAAATGAATGCATACATCCTACTTTATGCCCCTTTCTTCGCACCAGGAAGAAATAACGTTGTTTGCTCCTCGACAATGCAACTAGAAAACTCTTTGCACATGAGTATATGGTTATTAGTATCTTGAGTTTAGTGCACAAACAAATGCCCAACCTGTTGCATTTTTAGACTGGATTTTAAGTTCCCGGTACTACTCAGAAACTCTCTGTTCAAAGATCTAACACACTTTTGAGCCTAAACGCAATTAAATATACAAAGTCTATGTACACACAGATCCACGTTCCCATTGATTCATCCTGGAGGCGCGTCGCAGCTTCTAGTGTTCTTGATTAAAGAGAGAAGAGGAGAGACAAACATACATTTTGTATTGTAATCCTCAAAGGAAGGGGAAATATGAGGTTGGTGCAAATGTTTGGAATTTTCCAAAAAGCTGAGCAAAGAAAATATTCCTATAAGAATAATTAGTTTCAATCCTATAGATCAAAGAACTTCATATTCCTGTAAGATTCCAGTGCTATGAAATTCCTACAAATCAAAGGCACTGTTAGACAAACATTAGAAAATCTCGAATATTCGAGGAAAACAGAAATTGCCTATTGGGGAAAGAACTCGTTCTTCCACTTTTGATGGCCCTTTCTTACCCAGGATGTTATAATGGAAGGAACCCAGACATTTTTATTTTGAATTGTTAAAGTACATGACTTTATGGTTACATTTGCATCATGACTGTCGCACATAATCTTATTTTCTTCTGTTCATTAAGATGAACCAGCATTCCAGCAACGTAGCAATTCTGTATAGCGTGCAGTTTCTAACTGTAACGTTGTTTGGCCTGTTCCTGCACCAGATGCTCAGTTCGACTTCCCAAATGTGGACACAGAGCTGCCCGGTGAGGATGGGGAACATCGAGCATTAGTACATTGACTGACCGCCCACTATGCAATTTGCCTCTTTGGAAAGATCACAGATTGTATGATGATCCCCTCTTCTTGTTCTGAAATTCGTATAGGTTCAGCGAACACCCGCAGCATCCATTCTACTGCTTCGCTGGAGTTGAATTGTCAGTCCGGTTATCTCACGTCTTTAGAAATGACTGAAAAGGCTGAAATTATCAGGACAGAATGACTTTTTTACTACGTTTACTAAACTCAGATATTGCATGGTGTATCAGGATTACTTGTATCATGGACAGAAGTTGATTTTTATTCCCTGTTAAAAACAGAAGTTGTGTACAATTGGGTAAAAATGTCCATATAGTGTTATAAATATCTTAGTAGAGGTTTGTAGTATACAATTAGGTAAATATGTCCATAGAGTAGTATTATAAATATCTTAGTAGAGGTTGATGGTGTACAATTAGGTTAGGAAATTATAAAAACTTCAGGTTTATGAATTGAACCGTTGGCATGACTGTTTATGTGGTCAAATATGTCTTAAGAGTTAAGTAATTTAATAAGTGGACGCCATGTTAATGCTCTATACTTGTTCTTGAAATGGATCTCTTATTGTAATCACCAACAAACATAATATATTGTGGGGTATGTTGGTTTTTCATATATATATATATATATATATTTGATTGTTTATATATGCTCACACCGAGCTCACACAATGTCCTTTGTCCTCAAATGGTGTGTACAAGTGCTCCTCCAAGAAAAGTTGTGCACTGAATTAAACATGGACATAATTCTAACATGGCATACATCATGTAAGGCATTATTAGGACAAATTATCTGGCAAACTAAACTTATCACCACCGGTATAATTATTGGCGCAAAAGATGCAATAGGTCCAATAGGTCTTTTATTAAGTTGGCATGCCTGTCCTGGTATGCATATAAGTAGTGGTTGGAGAGGGCCAACTACGTCTCTAGAACCATGCATGCATGATTCATTTCTAGATCCCACTTTCTTATGTCCAAAATCTAGAATTTGTCTGTGTAGGTCTTTTTTTTTTGCAGGGGGGAAGAGCTTCAAAGAAGCTCAGGGAGGATTACAATCATCAGCCACAGCTTTGGCAATTTCCTGGGGGAAACTCCTAAGCCAAAACGCTGATCTAGCGTGAATCCTACCAATCCTAGCTAACTCGTGACTTACAACATTAACGTCACGGCTGATAGAGTTTATCTTGTAGGCATAGATTGGTGCATTTGGGGTTCCTTCCTTGATCAGGCCGACGGTGCCCGCGCAGTCAGTCTCCACATCAATCTCCAGCGATGTCTAGACGAGGGAGAGCTTCAGGCCTTCCTCTATTGCACATAGCTCTGCCTCTGTTGCACCATTGCAGTTATCAATCATCCCGCAAGCCGTAAAGATGATCTCTCCCGTGTGATCCCGGAGAACCATCCCTGCGCCAGCACGACCATCGGAGAAGGCGTCGTCAGCATTCAGCTTAGCTTTTCCCGGAGCCGGCGCAACCCAGCATTTCCGCTCCTTTTGGCGCCCACCACCGAGCGGTGCCGCCTTCTTAAAACCTCTGTCTTGGTTAATCACCATTTTGCCTTTCACAATATCTGCACAAGGAAACTGTTTAACCATAAGTAACGAATCAAAATAACTTACTCACTCCATGTACAAATAAGTGTCTCAAGTCTCTTAAAAAGAAGATGTATCTAGATAAACAAGTCTCTAAAAAAGAAGATGTATCTAGATAAACATTTGACTAGATACATCTTCTTTCTGACAGCTTGAGACACTTATTTGTGGACGGAGGGAGTAAAAAAAAATGTCGCGATCCCTCAATCGGAGGGCAAGGTTTATCATGTGTCATTTCATTATGGGCATGCCAGATACGCCATAGTCCTAGCTCTTTGATCCTCGGATATCTGTGCGAGCAGCTGCAGCAGCCATTCCCTCCCATCATTTTCAGTAAATTATCCGCTGGCAGGTTCCACTCTTCAGACATAGCTTGCCACAGTGCTCGCGCATGAGGGCATCTCACCAATGCATGGAACATGTCTTCATCCTCCCGGCCACAGATATCACATGTAGCGTTGTCACTATACATCTTGCCGCAGGTTCGCTTTGGTGGCTAGTCCATTGCGGCAAACTTTCCAAGCTAGTAGTCTCACCAGCGTCGGTCCTGTGATTTCCGGGGCCCGGGACGAAACTAAAAGTTGGGGCCCTTAATACAACCAGCATAATAACAAATATATGTTTTGCAATACTTAAATTGATTCAAAGATATCGATATCGGGTCATAGATATCTCGATTGATCTAATAATAGATCTCTCGGTTTGATATTGTTACCATTGTCGGACTTAAGCTGCCGCAAAAGACAGATGAGCACTCGACCGTCTATTGTTTGGCTTGCGTACCACCACACTATGATATCTGACACACCCATGTAAGATCATCACGCCATACTTTGTTGGTCGACCTTTCGCAATGATAACAGTTTTAGAGAGAAAAAGTTAGATCCGCGCGACATGAAAGAAAAATAGGTCAATTGACGTCCCCGACACCATTCTAATAGTTTTTTTTAATTGACACCATTCTAATATTTAATCCACACGTAGGATTTTTTATAGAATTGTTAGGCAAATTCTTGTAGCTAACTAAAGGGCCAAAAGGCCAAGCAAACAAAGCTGAGAAGAAAGTGAAGGGAATATGCCCTAGAGGCACTTAATAAACATAGTTTATTGCCAATATCCCAATTGTTCATTATATGTTTTATACCATGCTAACTGTATTAAGCAAAAACATTAATACAGGTGTGGTAGATAAACAACCAGGTCCCTAGTAGCCTCTACTAAGACTAGTTTCGTTGCGCGATTGATGATCGAGGTTTTCCGATCATAGGGCACGATGCCGGTCGGCAATGGAAGTCATATCGTTAGGTGTAACGATGTGATGGACATACCCAGTATTTATAGGACATAGTCATTACGCCTTAACACCAACTCTTATTGTTATTCCTGAAAGATACTTTGATTGCACCAAACGTCATATCTTATTTAGTGTGAAAATAACGATGATACTTTTGGGTATCGGAAGGGGGTAGTTGAGACCAGGGGTCAACAGCGGGATTTGTCAGTCCGCATAGCCGGATAGATACTCTAGGGCCCACTCAGTGAGATTATGTCAAATGAGTTTGCAAACATGTGACTAGGTCACCAGCTGACATAATATCATAGACGAGTAGAAGATAGTGATGTCGGTAACGAGATCATGCTAGGTATGGAGATATCTGAGAATGATGCTCGGACACGCTAAGTATCGCCATGACAAAGGGTTTAAGACTAGACGTCCAGGTTTGATAGATGAAAGTCATTCGTTATATCACAGGGATTAATTCATGGGGTCCAGCCTACGAGTTAGTCATTGATCGGAGAGGAGTCTCGATCATGTCTGTTATTATATCGAACCGCTAGCGTAACACACTTAAGGGGTTTCGACAAGACAACCGGAAAGGAAAGAGATCACCGGGAACGTCCCGGGAATGGTCCAGTGGAGATCGGGCAGCGACGAAATAGTTTTCGGAGCAAGAATAAATTATATATATTATGTTTGATATTAATTAGTGTAAATAATGTTTAAATATGATTTTATATATTTATTTTCAAATTTATTTAGGCTGATTTCCGTAAATGGGTCTTCTGGTCGAAAGAAGGCCCATGGGGGGGGAACCCCTCAAGGGGATTAGGTGGGGAGCCTTGGCTGGCCTAGGTGGGCCAAATGGGGACCACCTAGGGCCGGCGCACCTTCTTGAGCCGCACTAGGCATGTGGGGATAGTCCCACATTGCCTGGCTGGCAAGGTTGGCTCCCCCCGGGAGTCTATATAAGAAGGGGCACCCCTGCCCTTTTAATTCACAAATTAATTCCCTAATTCTCACTCGATCTCGTGATTCCCTTTGTCGGAGTTGCGCCGAGTTGAGAGGGGGATCTCTTCCACCATAGCCCGCTGCGTGCTGCTGGTGTTCCGGTCCAAGTCTTCCGCTGCTCGTCC
Source organism: Poa annua (assembly GCA_026929855.1). Classification (NCBI taxonomy): domain Eukaryota; kingdom Viridiplantae; phylum Streptophyta; class Magnoliopsida; order Poales; family Poaceae; genus Poa; species Poa annua. The sequence continues at coordinate 91,750,372 of CM049430.1, forward strand.
TGGACTGGAGCTTCGGAGGCCGTCGTCTCCACCGTATGTGTGTAACGCCCTGCGAGGTGCTGCGCTAGCGGTGCTCGGAGGCCAACTTCCTCCACCCGACCTCGAGGTCATCTTCGTCGTCTTCGTCGCGCCGAGTTCTTCGTGACCTAGAGGTCGGCTACGTCGTCTTCGTCATCAACGCTTGTGCGGGAGCGTAATCCCCGCTATTCGGTCTACGAGGGTATGTATTATGATCTCCGCGTACTACTATATCTGCATAGTGTAGATCTTGGCTAGTTTAAGGATATCGTTGCTAGGAATTTTTTTGTTTTCTGCCTACGATCCCCTTCAGAAATCCCATACAATAAAGAAAAAAGGCCACGTCTCAGCTCAGTCGGAGGTAACGATTCATTCATCCTCTTCCTGTACCGTATGAGGAAATGCTTTTGGAGCTCCTCTAATGGCGGCACGGGATGAACTCTTCTTTCCTGCATACAACATGCGTAGTATCTTCTAGGGGCCCCTTAAATTCGGGGCCCCAGGGCGGCCTCCCCCCATATGCCCCCCCCCCCCCCCCCCATCCGGTCGGGAACTCGTGGCTCCCCTGTCCTGGTCCATCATAGTTTTAGATAACGTGAGACGATACGCACTCTTAACCGAGAATATACCATGCTTGTCTGGATTCCATGCAATAAAATCCTCCTCATTCCGCCTGGAAGTTTTTATTTTCAGGATCGCTGAGATGTCATCGTTGTTAAAATACAATTGTAGCCTTTGCATATCCCATGCACCATTATCCTGGAGGAAGTCTGCAACCCAGCGAAAACGGCAGCGGCCCTGGGCTGATGATGGCCGATGATTAGTGTCTCTAGGGATCGACGGATCCCGCCACGCCCTGATCTGTGTTCCATTGCCAACTCGCCAAATGACACCTTCCTTGAGAAGTTCCAAGCCATACTCAACCGCGTGCCACGTAGATGAACCATTACCAGAAAAGACAGTGTCAATGAGCGATCCATTGGGGTAATATTTAGCCTTCAGTACACGGGCACATAAGGTGTCAAGAAACTGGAACAATCGTCAAGCTTGTCTAGCAAGCAAAGCTTGGTTGAACAGCCGCATATTCCAAGCTTGTCTAGCAAGCAAAGCTTGGTTGAACAACCGCATATTCCTAAATACGACACCCCCATGACTTTTAGGTCGCATCATGATATCCCATGCTATCCAACAGGTTTTTCTTTTTCCATCTTCGACTCCCCACCAATACCTTCGAATCATTTTAGTAAGTTCATCACACAATCCAAGAGGCAATTTGAAGACGCTCATAATGTAGACTGGAATAGCTTGGGCGATGGCTTTAATAAGCTTTGCGATTTATGAGTATCATCCCACTCGACAAGACATTTAGCAAGTCTAGCTTGAAGGCTCTCAAATTTTCCTTTAGACATCCTACCCTCCGGGGTTGGCAATCCCAGGTATTTTGCTTCAAATTCTTCTTGAATAATTCCCAATTCCTGCTTGATCTCATTCTGAATTTGTAAGGGGCAAGACTCACCAAACATAATGGAGCACTTAGTAGGATTGAGAAGTTGTCCAGTACTTGAGGCATATTGATCCAAAAAATAACATGCTATCATCCGCAAATAAAAGGTGAGAGATACCAGGGGGTTGACGACAGATTTTGATCGCCTCAATATTCTAGTTAGCCACCTCGTGTTGTAGCAGCGTCGACAGCCCATCCGCCACAAACAAGAAGAGAAAGGGGGACAAAGGATAACCTTCTCGGAGGCCCCGAGAAGGCGAAAATGAATCCAAGAGGTTTCCATTAAATTTCACTTTATATCATACCGAGGTGACACATGCCATAATCCAATCCACCCAACGATACGAGAAACCCAACTTTTGCATCACTCCGAAGAAAATCCCAGTCCACCCTATCATAGGCTTTCGATAGGTCTAGCTTGTAAGCACAAAAATTCTTGTCTTGTCTTTTGTTCTGTTCAATATAGTGCAGGCATTCATAAGCAACAAGGGCTTTCGATAGGTCTATGTAGGTCTTTGATTCGTAGAATCCTTATAATTCTTTTTAGATTAATTTGCACTCTAGTTTGTAGGAAAATATCCATCACCAAAACTTCTAGTTTGACTTTGTTTTCCTTTTTCCTATGTGATGGCAATTTTTTTGGAGGAAACAATATCTCTCCAATGTATATTCATTATTAGTTTGCATTATATATTTGCGTAAAGAATACAAAGCTATTTACATAAAACACTCTTTGTTGCTCTTATGGATCACAAAACCTATGGAATGAAGTGTACATAACATATTAATATTACATATTTCTTTTGTGTTTATGAATGCATAAGAAAATGTGCCGCAAGTGTATTTGAAATTATGAGAACGTTCTTGTATGCTTTTCTTACATTATTTGTTGCATGCATTTGATATACCATGAGAAAAATCATATAGCGATGTTGCAAACATATAGAAATTGTTGCGCTGAGAGGTTTTTTTTGCCGTAATGTTGTGATCGCTCAGGATCATGAACTTATGTCAGGACGACTATAGGGATGGCCGATCGAGTGAATAGCAACCATCTGCTTACACTTGCATATTTGTCTCTCTTTTTTCAAGGAACTTGCATGCTTGTAAAATTTCTTGTGTTTTCCATATTCATTGTCTTCATTGTACAACTAAAAAACCCTTAATATTTATGTTTTTGAATTAGCTAAACAAAAATTTAACTTTCCTTTCTTAGAGAACATGCCCTTATTTTTCGCATGGCATGCCGGTTTACTTTGTAAATAATTTTTTTCGCAAAATCAAGCATACAATTAGTAGCATGGGACTTTGATTTGAAGCAGACGAGTGTGTCTCGTGGGCGTATATGATAATTTGATCATTGGCTTTTGGTTGGGTGTGCCTCTCAAGATTAAATCTGCACCAGATTTCCAATTTAAGGAAAGGTGAAATGGCAGCTCTTAATTGGATAGAGTTACTCAGATAGCCTGGCACGTGGACATGATCTAATCAAGAATCCAAGGTGCTAACATCAGTACCATCACCTGGAAAGCAGCTCTTCGATATAAAGACTTTCAATTCAAGTAAACACGAGCAAACTAAAACCAATGGCGATTAAGAGAACTTGTCTGTGGCAAGATGGTTAGGTGGGTGACTGTACCCCCAACCCACCAGAGTTCAAACCACATATTTAACGCTGGTGTTTCTCATTTAGGCGGAATATTTTTCAGTAAGAGACGACGTTCCCGTCAACAGCGAGGCGCATGTGGTGACTTCGTCAATCTCAAGATCTGACCCGCCGGCTCAGTCTCTCGAAGGCGCTAATAAAGGTAGGGTGTACGTGTATATGCGCCGTTATATTGTAATTCCCAAAAAAAACCAATGGTGATTAACTATCAGCGGAAACATACATGTTTAACTTGTGACTTCGTAAACCCCACCTATGACAAGCCGTTCCACTGTCGCTGGCCCGCAAATTAATCCGGTGACTGATCATATATCATGACAAAGACAGAGGCTGTTGTTCAACACTTTGTACTACAGTACGTCTTAGTACTGTGGCGACTAGCGGACATACACACAACTGTGTTGATGCGTTCTCAAAAATTTATTGCAGTACGAATGTAAGACATCATCATGATTCGCCGATTCAAGGTGTCTCTAGCTAGGGTCTAGACAAGGCAGTTAAACCGATGGCATAGCTGGAGACGGAGCTTGATGCAGACTCAAATATGGGCAGGCATAGGCGTAGATGAAAGGAAAACGGATCAAGACGAGATGTCTTGCACTGCAATTGCACAACCGACAATCAAATAATCATTTTCCAAACCTCAAAAAAAAATCCAAAATCGTTGGGAGAAAACTTCAACAACCTTTTCATTCGAGAAACTGAAGCCTGTCAAAGTCGCCCCTAATTTGAAGAGATGACTAACATTGATAATAGCCTAAAGTTACATTTTTTGTTGTTGATAAAAGACAATAATACCCATTTTAAATTAACACAGCCATCGAGTTCACAACGGCAAAGACAACAAGCTGAAAACAGCTTACAAGCATCATCTCCACCACCACCCTAGCAACGCCGAAACAACATCACCGCGCACCACCGCACCAAAGGCACCACTCACCCAAGACAACACCTCCAGACGGTGTCTCCGGGAGAACACGACACACATAACGAGCACGGTGGCCGATTTGAATGGATTTTAAGTTTTTGCTTGAGAGGGGTCGGGGGTGTGAGGGAGGGTCCATTGCGGCGGCCTTGGGCCGGCGTCACCGCCGCCACGGCCAAACCAGCTGGCCAGAGGTTTCCCTCGGACCTGCACCTGAACCACCGACACCCCGCGAGCAGGGATAGCGACGACCAAGGTCGTCGTGCCACTACACGGAGGACGGGCGGGAGGTATCCTGAAACAAGGGTGAGGGTCATACCTTTCAGATCAATAGTCGGAGCGGGAGAGCAGCGCACACCGTAACTTCCGCAGTCGGCGTCTCATCGTTCGAGCCACCAAGGCCTCCAGCCAACGACACCTACGACCAGCGCCTACCGCCAAGGCGCCATCACGACGTCACCTCACCCGCTAGAACCGCCACCTTCGCTAGCAAGGCCGGCTTTGGCCCAATGCGAGAAGTGTGACAGCTTAGGGCCCAACCAAATTTAGGGCCCATAACTGTTAGGTATATCCACTAAAATTGGACCCAATAGTAAAGTCCGCACATGGGCACTCAAAATGTTAGAGCCGGCCTATTCACCGGCGGCCCCGCGGGCTTGCCTGATCTCCTCCTCTGGTGGCGACGGAGGAGAGTAGGGGAGGGGGTGGCGGTGCGGCAAAACCCCGAGTCGCCCACGATAGGACGACATGAGGGCCGGTTCACTCTTGAGTAACGAGAGTGGTAATCCGACTAAAGTTACTCGTGCTTCTTCAACAGTATATCGCGCACACCGTTTACTTATACCGGTCTAACTTCCCAGCACTTGACATGCTTGACGTGGCATTACCCAGTTACATGTGTGTGTATGTGAAAAGGATACATGATCACAAAAGAGCATGCCATCACTTGTCCAACGACGGCGATGTCTAGAGTGGTCTGGAGGTGAGGCGGTGCTCCATCTTATGCATCAACGACGACAAATAAGTGCGTGCGCATCATCACGATGCAGAGGCAGGGCTACCAATTTCAAAAAAAAAAAAAGACAAAGCCTTTACATGTTTTGTCATGACTTGGATAAACTCCAAAATCGTCGGGCTATACATTTTGACATGACTTGGACATTCAAATTGGTAGTGCTCCCTCGCTCTCAAATATGAAACGTGTCTAGATTTTTTTAGAAAAGGAGCACCCCAGCCTCTGCATCAGAGTGATGCATGCGGCTGTTGAAACATGTCTAGATACACTCATAATTAACCAAATCTAAGACATTTGTTTTGATACGGAGGGAATACGTACTTCATAGTGTTGCGGAAAACGAACTTAAAAGATCCTAACAATGAAGGGTCAAACATGATCGTGTCAGGGATTCAGGGTCGAAACCGTGGATGAGAGTGAGTAGTTCAAACTTCCAAGAAAAGTGAGTCAGTCGAAGACTCGGAGGAGTCGCAGAGAAGAAGGAAACGGCGAGCTCAATTTCTCCTGCTTGTCTCTTCCACATCCACTTGTTTGTTGGTTTCCCGTGCCACCTATTAAAGACCCAGCTCAGCTGCTCGCCCTGCCCCCACGCGCTGCTCGCGGCTGTATTGGTGGCACAGATACACAAGAGAGCGAGAGAAGGCGGCCGGGCGGCGCCTCCCCGGTGATCTTCTTCCCTTCTGCTCCTCCTCCTCCTTCCCCGTCCCATCTGTTTCGGCAGACTCCGTCGCCGAGGCCGCTCCTCTCGTCTCGGTACGTCTGAAAACTTCCCCCTTTCGCCCTGCGTCGGCTGCGCATTGCTCCAGCTAGCTCTCGGTAGTCGCCGGAGCCAGACCGCCGGACCAGTTGCAAACCGGCGTGATTGCGTTTCCCCCTGGCGGGTTCCGTTCTGACCTGTTGGCATGTGGTTGTTGGACAAAGCTTGTTTCAGTCTTGTTGCTCGATCTCGGAGGGGAAAATGTTCTTCTTTTCCAATTCGAATGCCTCTTTTTTTCCAGCACATTCCGTGCTCGTTGCATGCGCATTGAGGGTTTGTGCTGTGGGATCGCTACCGAGAAGAACGCGATAGATTTGTTGTTCTTTCTCGTGCGATTTGCAATTCTGTCTGTCTTGAGATCTTTGTAGTAATTGAAACTGTCTTCTTTTTCTGTCAGCTAGCAGAATGGAAACCTCGGCGGCGCCAAAGCCCAATGCCGCCGCCCCGCCCGCGCAGCCGCGGCTGCTACCGGACTTCCTCCAGTCGGTGCGGCTCAAGTACGTGAAGCTGGGGTACCACCACCTCATCTCCCACGGCATGTACCTGCTGCTGTCGCCGCTCATGGCCCTCGTCGCCGTGCACCTCTCCACCGTCTCCCCCGCCGACCTCGCCGACCTGTGGGAGCAGCTCCGCTACAACCTCATCTCTGCCCTCGTCTGCTCCACGCTCCTCGTCTTCCTCTCCACATTCTACTTCCTCACCCGCCCGCGCCCCGTCTACCTCCTCGACTTCGCCTGCTACAAGCCGGAGCCGGAGCGCCGGTGCACGCGCCAGACCTTCATGCGCTGCTCCGAGGCCACCGGCTCCTTCACCGACGCCAACCTAGACTTCCAGCGTAAGATCATCGAGCGCTCCGGGCTCGGCGAGGACACCTACCTGCCCCCCGCCGTCATCCGAGTGCCGCCCAACCCGTGCATGGCCGAGGCGCGCAGGGAGGCCAGCGACGTCATGTTCGGCGCCATCGACCAGCTGCTCGGCAAGACGGGGGTCAGGCCCAAGGACATCGGCGTCCTCGTCGTCAACTGCAGCCTCTTCAACCCGACGCCGTCGCTGTCGGCCATGGTCGTGAACCACTACAAGCTGAGAGGGAACATCGTCAGCTACAATCTTGCAGGGATGGGCTGCAGCGCGGGGCTGCTGTCCATCGACCTCGCCAAGGACCTCCTGCAGGTGCACCCGAACACGTACGCGCTGGTCGTCAGCATGGAGAACATCACCCTCAACTGGTACTTCGGGAACGACCGCTCCATGCTCGTGTCCAACTGCCTGTTCCGGATGGGCGGCGCGGCGATCCTGCTGTCCAACAGGCGCTCCGACCGGCGGCGGTCCAAGTACGAGCTGGTGCACACGGTGCGCACGCACAAGGGCGCCGACGACAAGTGCTTCGGCTGCGTGACGCAGGAGGAGGACGGCGCCGGCAAGGTGGGCGTGTCGCTGTCCAAGGACCTCATGTCGGTGGCCGGGGACGCGCTCAAGACCAACATCACCACGCTGGGCCCGCTGGTGCTCCCGTTCTCGGAGCAGCTGCTGTTCATGGCCACCCTGGTGGCCAAGAAGGCGTTCAAGGTGAAGATCAAGCCCTACATCCCGGACTTCAAGCTGGCCTTCGAGCACTTCTGCATCCACGCCGGCGGCCGCGCCGTGCTGGACGAGCTGGAGAAGAACCTGGACCTCACGGAGTGGCACATGGAGCCGTCGAGGATGACGCTGTACCGGTTCGGCAACACGTCCAGCAGCTCGCTCTGGTACGAGCTGGCCTACAGCGAGGCCAAGGGCAGGATCAGCCGCCGTGACAGGATATGGCAGATCGCCTTCGGCTCCGGGTTCAAGTGCAACAGCGCCGTCTGGAGGGCGCTGCGCACGGTGAACCCGGAGACGGAGAAGAACCCGTGGATGGACGAGATCGACGACTTCCCCGTGGAGGTCCCCAAGATCTCCAAGGTCGGAAATGCATGAAAGAATTTCCCTGCCTGATCAGGTGGTGATTGGAATTGCCACCAGATCAGCATTCTCAAGTTGTTCATCATCTCGTGGTTCCATTCCATCGATCTTTGCACATGTACTTCACTTCAGTTGTAGCATCCGTGGTGGGGAGGGCCCTAAGCTAAACTTTAGGCCTTGTCTAAATTCAATGTAATGCTAGATGATCAGCTAGGGGTACTTTTTTCTTCTCTCGTAGTGGTGGCCTGGTGTGTGATGTTTATCCAGATTGCTGATTGGAGGAGGGAAATAAACATGATGTTTCATTCATGTCAGATTCATCTCCCACATGATTGTGAATGTGATTCATCATTTGTGGGTCAAATGAAAGTTGCATCTCCTCCAGCGGTGTGGTCACATTCTATCGTCAGATTTGCTGGACTGTTCCTCGGGTTCCTGCCTGTCGTTTAATGCGATGAACTGGTGGTCATGATGCTAATGTTTAAGCTGCCGTGGATAATTTCAGGACGCGAGTGGTTGCACCTGGGAGTTGGGACCCTGGCCTTCCCGGATGCTGCACCCTGAGTCTCTGAAAGATTATGAAAAAGATCACTGTGTGTTTCCTCTGTTAAACTTGAAAGATCAACGAGGGTACATAAAAATTGGATGTCAATCTAGTCAACTGTGTCTGTGCAGTAAAAGGTTGGCCCAGAAATGTACAAAGGCATTCATGTTGATGTCACCGATATTTACTTTGGAAGGCAAGTGCGCGCTGCGGCAGTCAGAGCACCGGACTCTGCTGCAATCTGGGGGCTGTGATGGATTGCAGGGGTGTAAATAGCAATGCAGGAGCCTTACAAGATCCTGTAAAACCACGTGAGGCCGATAAGGGTACTGTTCGCTCATAGGGAACGAACCCAGGCTGGCCGTGGATGCCATAAAGCACAAGAGTTCATGTCCTCACGACAGATGCCAGCAGTAGTAACACTTATTTTCACATGCCCTTAGAGTATGTATTTCAACTACTGTAGGAAGCCTGTGGGCGATGCTCTTTGGAGCCGCCGCCGTGGAGTTTTCTTCGATGTTTCCCACCTGTGAGCAAGCTATTCGGTGAAAGCCTAAGGACCAGTTCTTTTAACGGGCTTCTCTGATAAGCTGCCCTACCCCCAGCTTCCTGGGGAAGCCGGTTCAAAAAAATTGTGAGGTTTCTTAGGTGGTTAAGGCTAAACTAATTTGGAAGCCTCATAAAATTTTAGTACCGGCTTCCCCAGGAAGCTGGGGGTAGGGCAGCTTCTCGGAGAAGCCGCCAAAAGAACTGGGCCTAAACCGGGTTGGGTCGAGCGACAAGTTTCATTCTCAACGTCACTTTTTTCCATCCACTCTTCTCCGTGGCCTATGTGCACATGACTTCACGGTCGGCGGGCGAAGTAGTGTTTCCGTGTGGCGGTTTGCGTGACAACGAGAGCGACGATCTGATCACGGCTTAGCCTTTGTAGTCGACTCTGCCGCGTGTCCGAGTGTCTTCGGGTTGATCTTCCAGACTGTGAAGTCGAAGCTGCTACGTTATCCAGCTTCTACCGTTGAGTGGCATATGATGACTTGTATGGGACGATACCGTGGCTAAGATCTTTTCCGGCGTAGATCTTGCGCATCTCCTCTCTGAACCTCATCATTAGAATCAAAGTTATCTGTAAGCACGGATAGTCACCTTTTTGGCATAGCCCAATGAAAACTTCTTGACGCCGCTTCAGCGATGGTCTCCATGGTGGTTTCCTAGTGAAGTCGGAGTCACTGCATAGGTGATGCGGTGACATTGATGGGGGGCATCGTAGACCATGACTCTCGCTCCGGTGTTGTGTGTGCAGGTTGTGTAGATAGCAAGAGTGGATGTGTTGCCCTCACGACGTCGTGTGTTACCTGACAGTCGTAGTCTCATAGAGGCCATATCTGTTCCAGTTTTCGGCCAGTTTCCTGGTGACAACTCTCTTCTTTTTTATCAACAACTCGGCAGCTTGTATGATGAGGTTTTTTGACAAACTAACTTAACAAAAGTTGAAAAAGAAGTGTGTGACATCTTTTTATGAGTGGCTGGAACTGTAAATTTCATGCGAGTTGCACTAATCCAAACAGGGATTTCACATGGGCGATAGTGCTACCTCGTCGGTGATACGCCATGTTAAGTAATACCTCCTCATGTAACAATGATCAGCAGAGCTGACCAGAACTAGCTGCACGTCCTTCGCTAGGAACGTCCAATCCCAACAGTACGCTAGAGACGAGCCAACTGAATAAGGATTCACCAGCGTTTAGTCTGACCTGTCAGAATCTAGTGTAATATGTGATGAGCTCAATCGCCTCACACCAAGCATTGCCAAATAGTTCATCTGTCATCATCACAGAAAGATGAGCAAAAAACACAGCTGACTTCTGTATAGAGACTGCTATGGGCGATACATAAATTTTACTTTGTGATAACACAGGCACTGACTAACTGCCGAATTGCTTACCCCTTGGTTTATTCTGGCTCTTAAGATGCTACCTTAACATAGTCTACTGAAGAGAGCCACGTACAGAAATCCACCGTACCCTCGGCGGGAAAATTTCCCCGGACGATGAGAGATACAAGTTGCCCCTTGGTTGGAAAAGAATCTTCAACATGATGGACTTAAGGGCAACGCCAAAAGACCAGGGCTCTGAAGGCAATCTCCTACGCCTCGGTCTGCCCCAATTAGCACTGACCATGGCCAGGTTTGGTGACGATGTAATCCTACGCCTCGGTCTGCCCCTCCTTGGAAATGTGGAAGCCTTCAATTTTACGCGCAACCTCATTTACCACCGCAGCAGCCTTTGGTTTACCGTTTGCACTGGGTGCCTCACTGTCCTCAGCATTGGCCGGGTTCAGCGGCCAGATCCGGATGGTGCCATCTTCTGATCCTGATGCATATGATTCGCCAACAGGTGCAAACCGGACACAGTGGACTGGACCATGGTGGCCTTTGTTGCAGGCTGCAAAAAACAAAATAGTATCAGGCCTAACACTCATGATACCATATGGTAGTGAAAAAGGAAGTACTTATTTCGGTATGCAATGTGGGCTTATGAAGTAACCACAGATAGTTCGTTCCCATCAGCGGCTCATGGCCATCATGGTGACCATATTCCAACAACAGCACAATAGCGTCCATTAGCCAGCAGGCAGACTACACAAATAATTGAGTTAAGGCTGGGATGAAAGCTTTGACTTTGGAACACTGGGTTTAGCTTTACAGTATAAATTGCACTTGAGAATAATAACCAGCTGTGATTTGTCAAGTTATGTCATTGGAATCAGTTAACGAAACCTCAATATTAAAAAAAGGTTCACATCAAATTAGTATTTGAAATTTATTTTTTATTATCAGGATAAAGAAAGCTGCAGCCAAAAAATAAAAAAGCAATGGTAATAGTCCAATTGTACAGTCAATGAGGTGATATTACTTTGTTGTAGATATAGCCAAATCAATGTACTACTTATACTTCTGTCATTCAGACCATCTCGGATAGAATCCAATGGCTATTATTCAGTTCTGTATGTATCAACTGGTTCTGTAATGCAACATCAAGACTCCATGTCATATGTGCAAATAGGAAAAAAAAAAACTGTAAAACTGGGATTTGAACCCAGTACCACTCTCACATAACCATTTTCGGCAGTACCTGACTCCCCTGTCTTTGGTCTAGAAGCTGATTTATTTTTATAGTATTAAATAGTCTCTGTAAATTTATTTTTTTCTTGATTCCCTGGGTGACCTAATTGCTCTACAACTCACAATAAATAAACCTAAAAAAATATATTATGCAACTGTTCTGTTCTAGGAATGAATAACTGTACCCGAAGACTCAGTCTTGCAGGAGTCAGAAGACACTTGATTAAAAAATAATAACAGGCTTACCTATTTCTTCACCAGTGAAGAAATCATAAACATGAACCCACATATCTTCGCCTCCGGTAATGAACTTACTACCAGACTTCGGTTCAAGTGAAGCTGACTCCACAGTGCATGGCATATCGTAGCTTTTAACGAGCCCAAAACTGTCGGAATACAAGAAAAATTGCTAAAGAACTGAACAATGCATGTGATGCAGGACAATGGTCGTACAGGAAATAACTTACTGATTGGCATCCCAAAATTTAACACTTGAACCATCAGCTGTAGTAATGAACCTGCCATCCTGGCTTACTTCTGCACTGGTGACAGGTGCCTTGGTTTCAAGGGTTTGGACAATTTTTCCACTTCTCACATCCCATAATCTGTTCACATCGATAATTAATCAGGGGAACAAGCATGCAGCAGGAGTTTTCAGACTAGCTTCAAATATTTAAGATATTTTCAAGACAAACCTCACTCCACCCATATCAGTGCAGGAACTAAGAATAGTCTGGTCGCTATGAAGCCAAGTAACAGTTCGCACAGAACCAGGTGCTTTGTCAAGTTCTCTCGGAGCTGCATCTGGACGATTCATATCATATACACGCAAAATCTTTTCCATGCCTCCAGTGAGCAACATGTGTGTATCCTGCAGTTGCATCACCGGTTTGATTAGGTTTAGCACTGCTTATGGAGGACAGTTCCAACTGACTACTATAGCACACAGAGTGGTAAGAACACAAGCACCTAACTATACAGCTTCATAGACATGATTAAAAGTATTCAATGAGATGGGCTGATGGATGTAATGAGCGGCATGGCTAATATACTTGTCGAATAGTCCATATTTTGTGGCAAGTTGCAAGAAGTAGCACTACCAAGCCTTAGTTAAGAAAGTCTGAAGGAACATATCGGACAAAAGGAGAAGAATACAGAAGTATCATCTTATTAGTTGGGGAGGGGTGATGGTATATAGACGTCAGAAGAGGAGGCGGAGTTAAAGTTTCAACAAGCATTACCTCGGAAAAGGCACAAGCACGTACTATATGCTTGTGCTCAAATGAATGTAGCTCATTTCCTGTCAGTGCATCCCATATTTTGCTGCAAAAAAGAGTCAAATATGTTTTCAAAAGAGTAAACTATAGTCAAGAATTAGTGCAGAAACATTTCTGAGCATTAGCATTGGAGGACTGGGATGCTTTCTGCAAAAACAAATGCTTGTCTTTCTTTGCACAGAGTATCAGCAGATTTACATCCATAAAATAGAATGATAATGTATCAATTACGCAGATGAATGTCCTCCAATGCATAAATCCACAATTGACAGCTGTGTAACTAAGTTTGTAACATACTGCATCCACTAACCCATGGTGCACGATAATAATGATCTGAACCTGCACGTGAATCTTGATCTAGATCACAAAGAAGATGAAAAATGTAATGCAGTTTTGTTCAGCACTTTTCAAGGTTGGCTAAGTTATGTACATATAATGGTGCTTAAATATAACAAACCAAACTAATGTAGGGATCGCAAATGTACTATGCAGCTAACAATAACATTTTCCGCGTGTCTCCTGAAGGAATGCAAAAACATGAATATACATAGACATCCATCTGATAACTATTAGTCTCTGATAGATTAGTGCAGTAGCCAGGAATATTCGAATTTCTCAAAGAAAAAATAACTGAAATGAGGATTAATTAAACTTTGCAGGACAAATGTCATACGCTGAGAAGTCTGCAGAACCGGAGGCAGCACGAAGGGCATTGGTGTCTAGACAAGAGCTCCAAACAGCACCTTTATGACCTTCAAAAGTCCCAATCCAATCTCCCGTATCGCCGTTACGAAGCATCGGATTTGAGTCTGCAGACCAGAATATAAGATCTTAGTGTTGGGTGATAGTTAACACTCATAATAAGACATGGACAATTTTCTATGTGTTTGAAAGTGAAAGTTACATGCAAAGTGGACTATTAAGTAATAAGCTTAACAGGTAACAAATATCGTGCGCCTGTATTTGCAGCCTTGTCAGGTAAGAGCGCTCTGTTCTTGAAAAATGGTACAAAGCAAATAATATGTAATGGTACAACCTATATAATGTCCCTATTTGATTTGGAACTGTCCTGAAACCTTATTGTCCCCATCTCATAGGGCGAGGAGAGCTCACTGCAAGTTGAACTGGCTCTTCTTTTAAAAGTCGAAAGCCCTCCATTCACCACATCCAATGGCCTAGACTAAAAGCTGGTCCAAGCATCCAACAATATCTTAAGTATATTAATTATGTCAGTAACTGGAACTGATAGGAGCAATGGACGAAAAAGAATCAAGTTAATCATCTTAGTTATGTCAAAAACTAATTAAAGAATGCGCCACACCGCAAACAGAACATCTTTCATATTTAGCACGAACTCTATGTGTGGACAGGCTAGTATCATGCTCAGCATTACAATATTGAGAGCAAAGAAGAGTACACCAGAGGATGATAGTTCCGTTTCAACTTAATTTGTCTCTCTGGACTCTGGGGATAATTCATTGGAATATTTTAATACTTGTTATAAAGAATTGTGTCATGGAGGTAACTCTAGAATATGCACTACAAATTCACACTAATAAATAGGTATGTCATCTAATGGTGGAGAAACGCTGCTGGAACACCTAGCTAAGAAGACAAATTAGCTTTATCACGTTTGAAACAGCATCTATGGAATAGAAAAATATCTTTGATTATATCCAACAGTTATCATTTATTTACATCCCTAGAATTAATAGCTCAGCGGTGATGAAAACATGCACTTGTATGTAGTACTCATTTAACAACCTCCATTTGAGCAGACATAAAAGCAACTACCTCGTGTGAATATCCAGGCAACCCTGTAATGTTACAACTCCATTCGACATTATAAACATCAATGAACGAATGAAGTATGTAGCCAATCTAATATTCTGAAAAAATAACAGCAAATTTCCAAACTTGAAATGACCTAATGAAGCACAACAAAAATCAAGGCATCAATGTGCAGTTAAATGTTCTGACAATGTATATAGTGACTAACAACTTATGCTTTTAACAATTTAGGCGAAATAGAAAATAAGCTGCAGTATATGAACTAGGAATACATAGGATTTGGTTTACAGCCTAATCTAATCTAGTTTGCAGTGGACAAAAACACCGCCACAACTTAGCTTGCTTAAGGTTCAGAGGTTCCACAACAGTTGTGCTGGATTGATTCTACAAGGGCATGTACAATGGTCTTATCTTAGCAATGGCACGTACGATAATTGATGAGTTGGAGGAGAGATACACGTAAAAAGAGGTTTGTCCTCTCTTAGCTAAGATAACATTTGTCCTACCACATATTTAGACATATTTGGTATTAGAGATAAGACTAAAAAATAACCCACTGTGCATCATTTTTTGTCATATCTTGGTTACGTGGCAGGTTTACAATAAGAGTGTTTTATCAACCATTGAGCATGCCCTATTCTTCTGCGGAAAGATAGCAACCAAAGCCAGTTGAAACGGCTGGGTTATCATAATCTACCACAATGCCTAACGCAGACTAAGAGACCATTGCCCCGACTCCACATGTCTCTCACACGTGATCTAGCTAAAATAGGTTGGCAGGCCAAACCGGCGGCAAAAGACGAACACTTTCCTAACTTGGGACAGGCTTAACTAAATGTCTGTTTGGCATCCGAACATGGCACACGACAACTGCTAAATCCTTCAAATCAAAACGAGATCACACAAACTAGATTAGATTGTGAAATTGGTACGAAATGTCAATGTGTTCCACGACCAATAGAACCGATACTACCGGTATAAAGTGGGTGAGATGAGACAACAGTACAATCAGCAAGTGACCAATATTCGCCCACCAGACCAGATACTGAATTCAACGTATGAGCCCTCAGGACCACGGACTAAATACATTTCAGGACCATGGATTACAAACATTTCAGGATAGAATCTCTCGTGCTAAAAAAAGGTAGTCTCATCGCAATCCACAATCTCGAGAACAACATATCTGCCGTCCCCATCACTCGCTACCAGTCTACCACGGCTCTGGATCCGAATGAATCCCAGCCACAGACGCACAACCCCAAAAAATAATAACGAGGAGCGAGGTGGCCGAGTGGAGCGGATCGCTTACCCTTGCTGGCGCTGATGAGGAAGTAGCCGTCGGGCGTGACGGGGCTGTAGAAGAGGTCGACGACCGGCCGCGAGTGGCCGTGGCACACCTTGGACACCGCCGGCTTCTTCTTCTCCATCGCTCCTCCCTTTTTCTCCCGGGGCTAAAAAAACCTAGCTCGTCGACTCCGGCGGCGGTGGCCTGAAATGCGGCGGCCTCTCCTCCCTGACGCCCTAACCCTAGCCCCGATCCGGGGAAAAATCAAGGGAGATCCGGGGAAAATCGCGCGGATCGTTGGCGAGGGGATCGATTTGATCCGGAGTTCTATTGGATGGATACAGACAGCAATGGAGTGTGGGAGGGTGCCGAGTGTGAGGCTCGCCTCGGAGGCGAAGGAGGCGGGGAAGAGGGGGGGAGGGCCGAAGGGGATAGGAAGACGGAGGTTCATTTATATGAATCTCTGGGCTTCTGACGGCCGTTGGATCGCGGTATGACGATGTTGCAGCCGTTGATCTGATTTTCGAGATTTTTTTCTTTGTACGACGAGTTGTGAATCTGTGGTACGAGCTGCTGAAAAAAAATGAAGAAGAAATAACTCAGAATAAATATGGAAACTGGAAAATGTGCGAGATTACTCGGTTGATGTCGTGGATATTGGACAATCCACCATCGAAGAGAGGTCATAGGGTTCGGCGGCGCTGGCCCTAGCTTTAGTGGACTTCTGGGCGGACTCTGAGTTATCTTCAAGAACTCCACTAATGTGGCTTTCTTTCAGGCCTCGCCATAATCACCTTGGAAAATGGAGAGAAAAATGCGAACACGACAACTCGACTTGAAGTTTAGAAGATTGCCACGCGAAAAAACATGAAGGTTTGGCGTGAGCTTCAGAGAAAAAAATGGACATGATCGATAGCATCCTTGTAAGCTCGAGGAATTCATCCACCTCGAACTGGCCCATCAATAACGATTGTTTTTGTTGCCCAAGAGGTGTGTGACTCCATTCATTGGCTCATTCTAGCAAATGGCATATACTCTTCAGTTTCAGCATATCAGATATGTTCAGTGGCTCCTAGAGTCCTAGTCCTATCATTTCCTCGAGCCTAGATAAAATTGGGTCAGGCCAAGTCAAAACAGAAATGCAAGTTTTTTCCGTTGGCTTGCCATGAGGGGCTCAATGCGGATTTGCTTGTTGTCAGAGGTGAGGCTGATGACCTGTTTTGACAACTTTATCTTACTGATTTAGAAATAGTGGTGCACCTCTACAAGGATCGTCCCTTCTCCACCATGACATGGAATTCAAGTCATGGGCCAACGATTTATTGCCCCCTCGAACATGTCATCTGGTACGGGTTTGATCGTGTGAGTTTATTTATAAAGCGGGATAAAAGGATGTTTCGTGGTAGTATAGCTATGCAACCACCCAAACCATGCGAGATAAAAAAGGAATATTGATAAACTATGTGGAACACCGACAAAATTGCATACTGATGAATATTTGCCGGAGATAACCATAAAAAAATGTATTTTTTAATAAAATAAGAAATGAGCAAAATCATCTAAAGGCAAAGAAACCTGAAGGTAAGAAATACAATGAATATTAATTAAAATGTATTTTTAATTAAAAAAATACTCACACAATGAAATACAATGAAAAGGAGTACCATAAACAAAACGAAGTGTGGAACAACCGCGTGTGTTCTCGCACCTACTCTCCGATCTGAACCCGAACCGTATCGGGCCACCAGCTCGTCATATACGGCCTGCACACCCGTCCAACCCCAGAACGAGAAGCGAACCCAAAAAAAAAAACTCGCTCCTCCCCAACACGCGAACCCGCCGAGCCGACTCGAGCGAACAGGGCGGCGGCGGAGGAGACCACTCTCCATGGCGGCGGTGGCGATGGACATCGCGAAGCCCTCGGCGGCGCCGGAGAGCGCCGAGGACCCGGCCAAGGGGAGGGCCCCGGGCGGCGGGGAGGGCCTGCGCCAGTACTACCTGCAGCACATCCACGACCTGCAGCTCCAGATCCGGACCAAGACCCACAACCTCAACCGCCTCGAGGCCCAGCGGAACGACCTCAACTCACGAGGTACCGCCAATCCCCAAATCTCGGCACAACCCTAGTTGATCCGTCTCCTGTTTTTTTGTTATACTTCGCACGCGCAACCCTAGCTAGTTGATCCGTCTCCTGCTGTGAGCTCTTCGATTGATCGAATTGGGCGTGGAGATTTAGTCTCGTCTCGAACTTAGGTTATGCTTGATCTATTCTGTGTAGTTTGTACCTCTGGAACTTAGGTTAGCTGTTCAATTCCCCCCCCCCCCCCCCCCCCCCCCTAAGTTTTATGCATCAGATTAGTGGAAATTTTGTTGATTTAGTGTCTACTAGTCCAAACAATTCTACATATGTGTACTCCCTCGACTGAAATTTAACAGCTTTTGGGGCATCGAATGTTGTTCAATTAGAGTATGGAAATCATCACATGTCAAAACATCAAACGCTCATCTCAGGGTTAACTGATGTTGTGTATTCTGGTTTCTACCATGGTCTCTAAAGCATGAAGTTCTTTATTTTTATATATTTGGCATTGGTGTTACCTCTGTTTCTTTCGTGTATATCTAGCATCGGTCGTAAAACTTAATAAATGTTACCATCATCAATCATCCTCACATATCGTCTTGCATTTTTGTAATGACAGTTAGAATGCTCCGGGAAGAGTTGCAGCTGCTGCAGGAGCCCGGCTCATATGTTGGGGAGGTTGTGAAGGTTATGGGCAAGTCGAAGGTTCTAGTGAAGGTTCACCCAGAAGGCAAATATGTCGTGGATCTTGATAAGAGCATCGACATTAACAAGATTACTCCGTCAACGAGGGTTGCTCTTCGAAACGACAGCTACATGCTTCACCTTATCCTGCCCAGCAAGGTCGATCCACTGGTTAATCTTATGAAGGTGGAGAAGGTTCCCGACTCTACCTATGATATGATTGGTGGTCTTGATCAACAGATCAAAGAGATCAAGGAGGTTTGTGAAAAAATTCGATGCACGGTACATTCGTTGTTTTGTTAGCACTTAGCACTCTGGCCTAACGACCCAAATTTTCAGGTGATTGAGCTTCCCATTAAGCATCCTGAGCTGTTTGAGAGTCTCGGAATTGCCCAACCAAAGGTTAGAACTTGTTTACCAGTTTGCATTTTATTATTTGGCACTAACTGTGTCATTATTCAGTGATTAATAATCACCCTTATTTTTACAGGGCGTCCTTCTGTATGGCCCTCCAGGTACAGGGAAAACATTGCTTGCTCGTGCAGTTGCTCATCACACCGACTGCACCTTCATCAGGGTGTCAGGTTCCGAGTTGGTTCAGAAGTATATTGGAGAGGGTTCCCGAATGGTTCGTGAACTCTTTGTGATGGCCAGGTAAACATTATCTCTTCTTTTGCATTCAAGTTATTATAATTTCTTTCAGTCAGATTTCTTTTTGGGAAACCTCTTCAGTCAAATTCTGAAACTATTCCTGTAAGGATCTGTGCATTACATAGTAATTAAACCAAGGCTAATATACCCGATCTGGATTTTACAGGGAGCATGCACCATCCATCATATTTATGGACGAAATTGACTCCATTGGATCTGCTAGAATGGAGTCAGGAACCGGCAATGGTGATAGTGAGGTTCAGCGCACTATGCTTGAGCTTCTAAACCAACTTGATGGTTTTGAAGCATCGAACAAAATTAAGGTGCTCATGGCAACAAATAGGATAGACATATTGGATCAAGCACTCCTGAGGCCTGGTCGTATAGACAGGAAGATCGAGTTCCCAAATCCTAACGCAGATGTAAGTGACGCAGTACTCACCATAATCAAGTTCATACCGCTTGTTCATATCACTGACAACGTTGAATTTTATTGTTCTCTGTTTCTCTTTCAGTCTCGTGGCGATATTTTGAAGATTCATTCAAGAAAAATGAATTTGATGCGCGGCATTGATCTGAAAAAGATCGCTGAGAAGATGAATGGAGCATCAGGAGCAGAGCTAAAGGTATGAATCTGTGACACTGTAGGCTAGCATATCAGTGTCTAATACCTGTCCTTAAAATAGGAAAAGTACTTTGATTTTGACAATCATAATAAGCACATGGAATAATCTGTAATCTGATAGATACCTTCACCCTTCTTGCCTATGATATGTACCAAGAACTCAAAACCTGTTTCTGGTAGCAAGTATTAAGTTCTCCCCATTTTGTTCTTGATTTTAGTTATTTAGCCAGTAGTTCAGCTCGTTCTCTCTTGAGCACAAAATTTTCAGGTATTGTGCATCAAACCATAGGATGTCCAATGTGTGTTACTCACCTTGATTGCCATCTGGTTTTCAGGCGGTCTGCACAGAAGCTGGAATGTTTGCCCTCCGCGAGAGAAGAGTGCACGTTACCCAGGAGGATTTCGAGATGGCGGTCGCGAAGGTAATGAAGAAGGATACAGAAAAGAACATGTCGCTGCGGAAGCTCTGGAAGTGAAGCACTCATTTTAGCATCGCAGCCATCACTGTCCTGTATTGGGTTAAGCTTATAGTTGTCAGATGAGCTGCGGGTATTCTTGGTTTATCTCAAATACTGTAACTTACCTGCAGCAGCCTTCAGTTGAATTTCTTTATTGGGTTACGAGATGTGAGATGGAAACAATTTGCTTGCTTGTAATGTAATGTTCACTTTTCCACACCTATGTTGCGCCGAGAAGCATCGCTGTGTTGCTTCACTGACCAGGATAACAGAGTTATTTTGCACTGGGCGGTTGAGCTGTTTTATAATTTGAAAGCAGTTAACCGGCAGGCCAGCGTTGTCAAGGTATTTTTGTTACGTTGTTCTCTCGAGCTCGTCTTTACTCTGGTGTTGGAGCAACAGAGTAGACGTTCTGGCTTGCACGCCTCTTCGACGTTCCCATGTTAATGATATGTTGAGATGCAAATGTCTTTGCACACCTCTTTGAAATTCCCATGTTGTCGAGAGCAAATTTCTGCGCCACAGACACTTTTTTGTTTGTTTGAGATGAGACAGACTTTTGAGGGTGAGCTGAATGTAACTTTTCTTTTCAGGATCTTTGCTGTCTAGTCGTTTCAGTAAATTTCCTCTTAACAAATTGCAACATTCCTACTTGATTGCTAGATTTTGTACTCTCTACATATAGTAGATGCACAAACTATTTAAAAATCTATCTTGTAATATTGAAATTCAAACAAAAATTATGGGTGTATATATTATCTAGACAATCTGTCCGCACACAATTTTCATGAAACAAATACATTTTTGTGTGAGTTGTGTAAAAAGATAAATTTTGGTACTCCAAAAATACTTTTCAAAAATACTTTTTTTGTCTTTCCACAACTTTTTTCGTGAAACTTTGTGTCTGGATACACCTGAAATTTAGTTTGCTTATTTTTTTTGACATTTTAAAATGCATTTTTATCTATGGGGGCATCTATGCGTACAAATACAAATTAAAACACCTTGTCCACAGTCAGAAAGGGCATTTTTTACTTAAGAAAACATAAGAACGAGCAATTGAGCCGTGCCAGTCTGCAGTTGCCTTACGTCTGGACGCCACGGAGCCAACACGTCAAGGCAACACCCCACAATTTTCTATCCTGCCGCTGCCGTGAGACAGTAAATAAAAATAGTCCATAGATCTCTTCTTTAAAAAATTCAGACCACGGCAGTCGGCAGCAGCGAGACGCCAAATCTTTTGAGGCGACCGCGAAAATACAAAACCACGACCGAACACTATATATTACGGCGAAAACGTTGGTAAGTAACACCATCGCATCCTGAACTCCATCCTGAACCCCGCTCAAGCTAACGATCGAGCAAGCACGAGTCATCACACTCTATCTGAGATCTCTATTCTCTACCCCTCAGCTCACCATGCTTAACCTCTACCCAACACTCTCGGCGAGCTCCCGCTCCCGCGACGCCCATGCCGACGGCGGCCTCGCCAGGCCTCACGCCTTCTTCGGCATCGCAGTCGCCTGCGTGGCCATCCTTATGTTCTGCTGCGTGCTCGCCGCCACCGCCAGCTTCCTGAAGGCCGGCACCTTCGCCGTCACGGTCGCGCTGCTTCTTGTCGTCCTCGGCTGCTTCGCGCCCAGGACGTCGTGGATTCGCCGCCGCCGCCGCACGGGAAGGCCGGCGAGCCCGGTGCTCGCTCTGACGGCCAGATCATCAGGCGCGCCACCGGCGTTCGCGTTCGTTTGCCCGCCGCTGGAGGAAGGCAATAGCGGTGGCGTCGATGGCGAGGAGGCGGTCCCGAGCTGCGTGGTGGTGTGCCCGGTGTGCCTGGAGGGCGTGCACGGCGGCGAGATGGTGTGGCAGCTGCCGGCGTGCAGGCACATCTTCCACGTGGAGTGCATCGACATGTGGCTGCACTCGCACAGGACGTGCCCAATGTGCCGGTGCGTTATCTCGCTGCCGCCGCCGACGGTGACGGCGAAGGCCTCGGAGCCGGAAGAGATGCCGGGGTCGTCGTTGGATGACGCGTTGCCGCCGGTGTAGCTCTTTTAGCTAGTGATGAAATTCGCATATACGATCGATCTGAGTGTATATATGCGAGTGTCATTTAATTACCCTTCCGAAAATATGCCTTTCCCGCGTTTATTGTTCGTGCGAACATGGACAGTTCAAGTACGGAGAGTAGACGACGGTATCAATATTCCGTTATATCGATTTGTTTTGTTGGTACATAACGAAATCAAAACAGAGCAAAAAAAAAAAAAACGAGAGTGATCTCGAGCCAAGCCCTGTATATATGCATAAGTCATGCACATGTACCAACAGTGTTAATGTGCTCCGTATGTAGAAATACTACAAAATAGTATCGCATATGATTATCAGTAGTACTATATGCCGTGTCGCTAATTAAGTACTGGGGCTCAAATATTCCCTAACTGCCTCATGACCTTTGTAGCAAATAAGTAATACAAGAATAAAGAGCTTATATGATCAAAATCAATACATATATATCACGTGGAATACGAGATAAGCTCCCACAAACCAAACAAAAAATCAATACATACATGTATTATTCAGTCATAAACATATGACATTGTCAAAAACATGGACATCACATGTGTGCGAGGTCCGCCTTGGTGAAGGAGGCCGAATTGATCTGCTACGAGCTACTACCTCTGTTCCTAAATATAAGCCATTTTAGCTGTGAACCTTACACTAAAACATGTCTAGATACATGTGGGGTCTAAAAAAGCTAAAAAATGGTTATATAGCGGAACAGAGGGAGTACAAAATTATCTTGCAAGGGTTGATGCCTTTTTTGTCGAGAGCACAAGTTGTTCTTGGTAGGCTCCTTGTTTTACGGTTGTTGCTCTAGCCGAGCTCTTCGGTTGTTTCTCTCGATGTCGTATGCCCTCCATGTTATGGCTTTCTGTGTTGTTTAACTCTGAGAGTGGGGTATTTGTCGGAGACGTGGCTCTTGTGCTGAAGAATATCATGCCCGAGCTACACAAAACTCTGTGAGAGGCCTGGTTTGCTTATCTCTGCCTTTGATGGAGGATTCACTTGAAGCCTCGGTGGAAGGGGTTGAATCCCTATACGGTAGGTTGTTATGTTGGAGTCTTATATACCATATATTGGAATCCTATCTCCTCAGTTTGGATTTATTTTTTAAGTCAAATATTTGGTGGTCAAAACTTGAAACAACCGGATTAAAGTAACTACTAATTCTCCATGCCATCCTATGAGCAGCTCTTAATACTAAATAATCAATAAACTATTATAACTAGCAAATCAAATTTGCAAGTAGTTATTTTTCTTGTTTAGTATTTTTTATTCGAAATTAGTGACAACTGATAAGGCATGGCCAACGCGTCGCCCCAACCCACTGCCCCGCAGACACACCTCGGCTCGGGTGTCAGGAGTTAGGCTCGGGTGTTGCCATGCATTCATTCTAGGGTGGTCGCCTCAGCTTTTGGGTTGGAGGGAAATAAACTAAACTCATGCCTCATCATCCCATTCCTACGTGGTAGCATCGGGGGCAGTGGTAGCTGCTCGTGCCCTAAGGAGTTGAGCCGTGCCAATTCCGCAGTTGCCATACGTCTGGACACCACGGGGTCAACACGACGCCCTATTTTTCTATCCTGCCGTGAGCCCGTGAGGTGGTAAATGTCTATCTGAACCGAGACCACCAGTGTACATTAGTTTCAAATTTAAAATACAACAAGTCAAAAAAAATAACTTTAAAATACAATCCCCAGCGGCAGAGCGAGACGCCAGAAGCACGCGTCCAGTTCTTGATTCGAACACTATATATATTGCCGCCAAAACGTTGCGGCAGCATTGCATCCCCAACTCCGGATCAAGTTAGCGATCAAGCAGCAAGCAAGTGCACGACCCTGTCAGCTCATCAAGTTATCATGCTCAACCTTTACCCGAGGCTCGCGGCGAGCTCCCGCTCCCGCTCCCTCGACGAAGACGGCGACGAGGACGTGGCCAGGCTCCGCTCCTTCTACGGCATCGCCGTCGCCTGCGTGGCCATCCTCCTGTTCTGCTGCGTGCTCGCTGCCACCGCCAGCGTTCTCAAGGCCGGCGCCTTCGCCGCCACGGCCGTGCTGCTGCTCGTCATCCTCGGCTGCTTCGCGCCCAGGACGTTCTGGCTTCGCCGCCGCCGTGCTGGGAGGCCGGCGAGCCCGGTGCTCGCTCTCACTCAGGCTAGAGGCGGGTGCTCGTGCGCGCCCGCGGACGTGCCGGCGGCCTTCGCGTACGTTTGCCCGTTGGAGGAAGGCAGCGGCGGTGGCGAGGGGGAGGATGCGCTCCCGACGACCTACGTAGCGAGTTGCCCGGTCTGCCTGGAGGGCGTCCACGGCGGCGAGATGGTGCGGCAGCTGCCGGCCTGCAGGCACGTCTTCCACATGGAGTGCATCGACATGTGGTTGCACTCGCACAGGACGTGCCCAATGTGCCGGTGCGTGATCTCGCCGCCGCCGACGCTGACGGCGAAAGGCTCGGAGCCGGAGGAGGTGTTGCCACCGGTTTAGTTGATGTTTTTTGACTAGCCGGTTTTTGGTCGTTTGACATGGCTGGCCAGCGAACACCTGTCTTTTCCCTTTTCCACAATTGTTTTTGTGCAAATGAACAGTCTTAGACTCGGCAAACATTTAGGCACTCATTTTCCTTACTATTTTTTTTAACGGAAATAGGTAAAAATTGTGCAAAGATACTTGAACGATCTCAAGCAAGGACCCGAAACAAGTACCCTTCTACTCTAAATATAACAGATATAAATTTGGTCAAAAGTTTTTTTTTACTTAGTTGAACCAAATATATAAAAATATATCAAATTTCCCATATTGCATAAATACACGATGAAATACCTGATATTGGATCTATCTACGTATATTTGTTATTGTAGATGTTCATGTTTTTGTGAATAAACTTGCAGTTTGGAATAGAGGGATTACTATAGTTTGAGACAGAGGGAGTATTATACCAATCATCACCACAATCAAACCAACATTAATCTGGTAAACGAAATGCGAGAAACAAAACTTTAACTTTAGCAATTTTGGTCATTTTTTACAAAACCTTGCATTCATGTGTTCTTGGTGACGGCGGTGAAGTCAAGTACTCCCTCCGTTCGGAATTAGTTTACTCATATTTAGTTCAAATTATACTAAATCTGAGTCAATTAATTCAGAACAGAGGGAGTAGTAAAGAATACAATGCTTACTACTCTACTTACATCAGGGTGGTGTACACTCGTCGTGGCAACTGCATCCGACATTGGACACATGTCTAACAGGTTACGACAATGAGGTAGGGTCATATACTCATATGTGATTTTATCAGAATTATGTGGTTATGATACCTCATAATGACAATATTCTTTACGAACAACACGACATTGAAACGATAACTTGACACCTTGCATTAAGGTGGATGATTCATTTCACAACTTAACCTCCATTCATTTTGTGCATGTTTGATCTTCTGTTGTTTGTTTATGCAAGACATGGAGGACGTTGAGATTAAAAAGAATAAAACCAGACATATCCATTCTTTTTTAGTTAGTTTGTTATAGTTTTTTTTAATATATCAATAAAGTTTTTCACTTGCTACAAAACATGCAAGTAGCAAAACACAAAAGCAAGTTAAACTCTTAGTCAGTTCCCTAAATGCTTCATGATCTCTCTAGCAAATAAGTAACTAAATTAAACAATTTTATACCCACGGGTAGTAGTAGTACCCGTACGCTAGCTACCCGTTTAAGTCGTGGGTAGGGCACGAGTATAACCTTGTACCCGTGGGTATACCCATACCTTACCCGTTATATGCCTTACGCTTGGAGATTCAACTTTTATTTTCATGAGTTTATGAATCTATGTAAACTTGTCATCAATTATTAATTTGAGTTATTATAATTATCATGTACTCAAATATATGTTATTGAGTTAAGATACATGTTTTTTTATATCAAATATGTTACCGACAAACATAAAATTATAAATAACTTCTATAGTGTGAGTTTCATATAGGAGTAACCCATTAACCATAGTACCATACTGATATGGATATGGACTGTTGCTTAATTTCTCATAAAATAGAGGGGCAACCTGCAAAACGGTGCGACAGACGTGTGTACGTACGGTCTATACTCCGCTTAGATCTTAAGCTACAACACCATGGCGGCCACCGGCAACCGCGGCTGGCTGTGGTAGATAGCTTACGATCCAAGCAGACGACGCCATATATATACCTCCGCCCCGCCGCCCCCCTCTCCTCCCTCAAAACCACCGCCCTCCCCGCCGCCCACTCCGCCGACGCTCCTCGATTCCGAGCCGGCGACCCGCTCCGGAGGCTTCGACCGGCCCAATGGTACGTGGATTTCTTCCCTTTCCTCCCGTCTCGGTTTCGATTTCGAATTTCGGGGGCGGTTCCTCCTCTCTTCCGTTCTAGATTCGCTCGTCGTTGCGTGCGCGGCCTCTCGCGCTGGCTGGCTGTAATGGATTCTGACGGTTTTTCGATTTTTGACCCGACGCATGCAGGCTCTCCCCAACAGCAACATCCAGGCCGACTTCAAGCTCGTCCTCGTCGGCGACGGCGGCACCGGCAAGACCACGTTCGTGAAGAGGCACGTCACGGGGGAGTTCGAGAAGAAGTACGAACGTGAGTGTCGACGAACCTGCCCCGCCTGTTTACTACGCTTCTGGTTAATTAATTTGATGGCTAGCTCTTTCAGATCCTTTGGTCGCGCGCGCGTCTCGTGTAGTCGCGTGTCCGGTGAAGGATGATCCTGCCTTTGCTGTTGCTGTTGCTGACTGTAAATGTTGGTGTATGTGCGTGGCGTTTTGCAGCGACGATCGGCGTGGAGGTGCGGCCCCTGGACTTCCACACCACCCACGGCATCATCAGGTTCTCCTGCTGGGACACTGCCGGACAGGAGAAGTTCGGCGGCCTCCGTGACGGATACTAGTAAGGCCCTTCAAATCCACTGCCTGCTCGCAGTTATCTATGGTATTATGAATCTGTGATGAGATGATCAGTGCGTGTATACCTACCTACGGTTGATCTTGGTTCAGACCAAATTGAGATGCATGTTTGGGTACTCATTTAAATAGTAACACTAGAGTTGACGGGGTTCGAATTTCCTGGTCTAGTTGTAAGAAATAATCACGTGGGTCATTGTGGCACAGATAAATACTGCAGGCCCGGTTTGTCAACATTATGAATTGTAATTTATCCATTCGATATGATATCTAAGTAGCCCAAGTTCTTTATTCAGAGTTTCGGACGATCTCTCAGTGCAGCCACGGTTTTGCATAATTGTGAGCTCAGAAATAATGTTCAAACGGATATGAGCCATGTGCATTGGTATTTAGAAGACATTTGCAATTCCTCTGCCTGCTCCTTGGACATTAATTTGTTTTGCCTTTTTCAAGAACACTGGCACTACTGATGACCCCAACAAACATTTGCAGCACCAAGTCTGACTGGATTAACATACTTACATATACTTATTTGGTCTGTTGTCCTGAGCCTGTGATTTGTAGAAAACAAATAAGATGACATGATCAGCACACACAATTGTTCATGGCATATACTGCTACTGTTTTCGTACGAGATACTGCATTCCTTTTCGGCTGCTGACAATTGACAGGGTGCATTCTTACCTTTTTCCTGTTGTTTTTCAGCATCCATGGCAATTGCGCAATCATCATGTTCGATGTCACCTCCCGGCTCACTTACAAGAACGTTCCCACCTGGCACAGGGACATCTGCAGGTTAAATTTCTGCTATCCCAGACTATCTTCAGTCTCCATCTAGCTCTCATTTCATCGATTGTCCAAAATTGTCTGACACGTCTCCTTAATAATTTTTTGCAACCAGGGTGTGCGAGAACATCCCAATCGTCCTGTGCGGCAACAAGGTGGACGTGAAGAACCGGCAGGTGAAGTCCAAGATGGTGACCTTCCACAGGAAGAAGAATCTCCAGTACTACGAAATCTCGGCCAAGAGCAACTACAACTTCGAGAAGCCTTTCCTCTACCTTGCAAGGAAGCTCATAGGGTAACTATTTTCTGCTTCAATGCACCACCTTAACCACATATTTCTGAATGCTACATAGATTCTCCTTGAGGATAAACAAGAAATCTTATGCTGATTCTGATCAATCAACAATGTATATTCATGACTCTGAACAGTCAAGAATTAACACAATGTATGGATGTGATTCCAGGGACATGAACCTCCAGTTTGTCGGGCAGATGGCCCTCGTCCCTGCCGAAGTCACCATCGACCTTGCCGCGCAGCAACGGTGAGTGAATAATGCACTGCTCTGAATACTGCTACTTCTGATTGCACTACTGAAACTGCACGATCGTGATGCTGCCTTCACTCTCTTTATGCTGAAAACCCCTTGTTTGTGTGTGCAGGATTGAAGCAGAGATAGCAGCTGCGGCGGCAATGCCCCTCCCGGATGAGGATGATGATGGCATGTTATGAGCTGATCGTTCGCAGGCTGTGCCTAGTTCAGTATCAAGCATTAGAATAGAGCTCGTTTGAGAAGTGAACTTTCTCTGTTCGTATGAGACTTTTCAGTATTGATTGATGAAGCTGACTTGTGACACTTCGTGTTTCTCCCAGTAGTAGTTGATATGGGATTTCTTTGTCAAGTGCTTGAGAAAACATAATGAATGGAAATGTGAATCAGTCCTTTTATCGTGCTGGAATGTGGAGTATTAAAAGCTCAACTTGCCTTTTTGTTTCGTTTTTTTCTATCCTACTTTTCGGTGTGGTCAAGACAATATGTGCAGACTGCTCACCATGTTACAGTATTATACACGATAGTATTACGCTAGCTAGGAAGACGGCTTGCATCCTATTCCCTCCGTTCTGAATTAATTGACTCAGATTTAATTTAAATTATACTAAATCTGAGTCAATTAATTCAAAACGGAGGGAGTAAAAATAAAACATAGGGGAATCTAGTTTAGTTCGAAGACGGAGTCCAAATTGTAGGGGACTCTGTCTCTGGCTAATGCAGGTCGTCGGTTGTGCAGTGTAGGCGTATCTGCTTAGCCTCCATCAGCCGCTAAAGTCCTATACTGAATCTAATGCAACAGCAGCTTCGGACTCGTGCAGTCGTGCTGCATGCATGTTGGAGTTTTGAAGTTGGAACTTTGTGGTTATTGTGGACTGTTATCCTGTTGGTTGTTCCCTCTGTTTTGAAGTCTGGTAGCCTATGGTAGTTTTCCCATAACATGATATCCGATGCAGGGATTATGTAACTGGTTTTTGCTAGTACCATTTATAATTCGGTTTTGCTAATCCTTAGATGTAGACAAAGTGACAAACCAATCTATACTAGTTGACTAGTTGAGTGCCCATGCGTTGCTACGGCGAGCCAAGTTTTTTTCTTCCACCACAGGACGTTGTAATACACGTACACATTGTTTTTTTTAACAAAAACGGGCTTATTGCCTTAGCTTACTCAAAAGAAGGAGATATTGGCCGGTTAATTAAAGGAAAACCGCCTAAAACCGATTTAGACACCCTCGCAAGCCGTTATGGAACACTGACTCCTTCAAGGGCACACAGAACCACCCTAGCTACTACACGAACAACACACACCGCTGAGCCGTCGGGGTTGTCCATCGGCGGCATTCGGCATCATCATACACGTGCACATTGTAGCATGTAGAATAGAAAGTCACATGGTATTCCAAAAGTCTTAAGATTCAACTTCACTTTCATAGTGTTTCAATAAAAGGTTCAACGTTGTATATGATATAAGTAAGAATCCAACCAATTATGTCTTAGTGAAGCCATCGGATAATTTTAACTCGGACGCCACTGCGACAATTTACTCATCATGTGGTTTCTATTTGAAATGTATGTGTGAATCGTGGTGATACGTTTATATCGCTCAAAGTTGTTATAAAGAATGCATCAAGTCACACGTCACATAAAGCTATTTATATGCCAAAACCCGATGGCAGGGACATCTTTCTGAAGGATAGCACAAACCTCGGTACAAGAACAAGTAGAAGGATTAACTTTTGAGTTTTCACATTCCTAGAATTACATAAAGATTGAATCTTTCCGGTCTTGGAAATGACTATGTCTCTTAATGTGTCACTATGCAAGTGAAGGAAACATGATTGATAATGCTGACGAGGTCGTAGCTCGGCAAGTCCCAGGGTTGTGCACCCCGGGTTGATTGATGGGGAGAGAGATGAGTGCAAGGTGATCACGACGGCTGACAAGCGAGGTTTACCCAGGTTCAGGTTCCCGGAGGATAACACCCTACTCCTGCTTGTCTGGTTATTGATGCGAGTAGCGATTACAATGGCGAGATTGCGATCTCGCTAGGGTTTGTCGTAGTTCTGAGCGTGTCCTCTAGGACGGGCAACCCTCCTGGCTTTATAGGTAGCCAGGTCTCGGGTGGTTGATACAGATACGGTAGGCTACAAGACCTAACCGAGTTGGACTAGGATACGAGGTACCCCGAGTGGGCCCTCTGCGGGCCTTTCCATCCTTGGCGCGGCCCAGGTAGCCTCATCGTGGGCTACCCGCAAAGTAGCCCCACGTCAGTAGCCCCCGAGTGCTTGATCGAATCCTCAGAGTCGGACAAAGGACTCCTTCTCCCTGGACGCGCCATTGGATTACTTGATCTTGAGCTTGCACTCGAATTTCTTCAGTCGAATCAGCCACTCCCGATGGGAGTAATCTGTGCAGTCGAATGACTTTGACTTCATCTTCTTGCGAAGCTTGCTTCTATTCAGCCTGCCTTGGCTTACTTTCTGGATGGATTCGGCTGCTTGAGCTTACTGCGTTGCCACTCGAATGGTTTCTTCGGGTGCTCGGATCATTGCTTGATCTTACCTTGCTGATTTCAGCTGCGAAGCTTACTACTCGAACAAATCTTTCGAGTTTCTTTGGTTGATTTCGGAGCCGTTGGCTCGGTGACGTCATTGATGACGGTTTACTGCACGCCTCTGCGCCCGATGGGACGTGACGTGGTGGGCCCCGTTGCCAGAGCTGACCACGCCCACACTTGTCACGTCTTCGAAGTGGGCGCGAAATTTGCGCGGCACGATGACGACGCCTCGGTTCCCGTGTGTAGTGGAGGAAGATGGCGGCGACGGTTGGTTTCTCCGCGCGACACGTGGACGGTTGGATGCTCTCGCTCGGAGCCCTTGCGCGACGGACGGTTGAGATCCCGATCCTCGAGGAATAAGTACTGCGCCCTGTCGTTTGGGATGTCATCTTCTCCAATCCATTCTTTCCTTTTCCTCTCCTCTTGCGTTCTGCCATTGCCGCCGCCGTCCCGAGCTTTCAGCAATCTGTCCAATCACCCTGTGACCAAGGCGATGGGTAAGCCGAAGGCCGCTGCTGGCTCCTCCGCCGCCGCCGCCGACGATGCCGGGTTGATGAAGAAGCCCGAGGGCGACTGGCAGAGGTCGTCGACGAAGAAGACCGATGTCGAGGTGCTCCGCGCGCAAGGCCTGCTGCCACCTGCGGACGAAGTCCAGGTACGAGTCCCTGGCAAAGAGGTGTTTCCCACTCCCCGCGATGGGGAGCGTGTTTGCTTCGCGGACTTCATTCCGCGTGGCTTCGGGTTCCCCATGCACGATTTTGTGCGCGGGCTCCTGTACGCCTATGGGGTTCAGATCCATGATCTGACCCCCAATGGCGTCTTGAGCATCGCGGGCTTTATCGTGTTATGCGAGTGCTTCTTGGGCGTCGCGCCCCACTGGGGACTGTGGAAGTCGCTCTTCCTCGTTCGCAAGAACGTGGGGAAGAGTGGGCTGACCTTCCCAGTGGGCGGCTTCGGAATCCAGGTGCGCGGTGATACCGCGTACTTCCAGATGAAGAAGTCCGACTCCGTCCAAGGGTGGCGCCGGAGATGGTTCTACATCCAGTCGAACGGCGACGGACTGGACGCATTCGACGACAAGCGCGGACTGCGGAAGACTGGCGCTTGGGCGCACCCGCTGTCTGCCGTGGAGAAGGAGGCCGTGCGGCCCCTGTTGACCCTGCTGCACGAGCTGACCCAGACCCTTGGGCGTGATGCGGGTGGCGTCTTTCTGATGGCCACCTTCTTCCGCCTTCGGGTGCAGCCACTCAGCGCCCGGCCCCACCCGATGTGGGCCGCCGAGGGCGTTAGCGCCAAGCCGCTGGATGACGAGGAGGTGGAGGCCAACGTCAGGTCCATCACCAACCTTCGAGCCGCGGACGCCTGCAACGTCAAGTGCCCCATTGCTCCTTACGGGGTCACGAAACCCGTTCCTGAGGTGAGTCTGATCTTGCTCTCTTTTTGTATATGTTCGACTGGAGTCTACTTTGCATTTTGATTCGACTTGCGTCTACTTTTCTTTAGGGTCGTGCTTTGTTCATCAGCTATCCTCCTCTCCCTGAGAACGGACCTGACGATGAATCGAAGTTCGTCGAGGAGGAGGATGAGGACGAAGAAATCCCTTCCGCACATTCTCCCCGCGATGAGGTGGAGGAGGAAGACGAAGTGGAGGAACCCGCGAAGAAGAAGCGGAAGCTTCCGAGCCGCGGCGAGTCTGCCACTACATCGTCGCCTACCAGGGGTGCGGCCGTTGCCGAGGAGGAGACCGTGGCGACGTCCCCGGGTGCGCAATCTTCGGGTGGCTGGGAGGAACCTCTCAACGTTCCTCCAGTCAGCTCTGCAGCGCCACTGTCCTTCGCGCGGATGCCCTCGCCTTCCCTGTCGAGCTTCGACGACGCCAGCTCCCCCAGGTTAGTTTCTTTGCAACATGTTCTTCGAGTAGTACTTTGCAGGTTCGTCGTTTAGTTGACTTGTGCTCTTGATTTTGCTGCAGTCACCGCTCTGACAACGTCAGCTCCCCCCTTCGGGACCTGGAGCTTACTTCTGGCCCTTCGACTGGGCTAGAGACACCTGTGGTGGTGGAGAAGGTGCATGCTGAGGCCGTCGGCCTGGCCTCGTCTAGCCGGGCTCCTCCTCCGGCTGCCGAGGACCTTGAGCTCCTGGACCACGTAAGTCTTCTCGTGTTCCCTTGTATTTCTGATTTCTCATCGGGTGCGCGATCAGCGCTCCCGATGGGAGTAGCCCCCGAAGGTGTGGGTGACTAGTATAGTCGCCCGCAACTTTATTGACACCTTGTTCTTTTATTTTCAGCCATACTATCGCCAGCAGCTTGACGCAGCCGCGGCTTATGTTCGCCTGGAGCAGGAGAGGGACCAACTGCGTTCCTCGCTGGACCAGGCTACTGGCCGGGTGGATGAGCTTGCGAAGGCTCTCCGTGAGTCTCAAGAGCGGGAGTTGGCGCGGGTCGCCCAGGAGAAAACTCAAATCGGTCGTCTCCTTTCACTCGCCGCTGTTCTTGGAGGTGAGTATTGGCCTGACGCTTACTGAGTCTTCGTTCCTTTTCTTGTCCTGACTTTGAATTTTGGCGCAGAGACTTGCGGTGGAGTTCCTCCAGAAGATGCTTCGAGTGACACAGTCGACCTGGCGACCGCGGTTGGCTTCTTCGACCGGGTTTGCGCCTATGCATCGGATGCTCTGAAGAGATCTTCCGCCGCGCTGGAGAAGTCGACCGGAGCTCTGGCCGTGGTGCATCAGAGCATCTTCCCGGGCAACCAGCCGCCGGCGACCGTGGACGCTCTGGCTGCACCGTTTGGGGACGCGACCACCCTCGCCGACTTCACGCGGTCGCAGACGGTACGCGGCTCCGAGCTCACCTTCCAGCTCCTTTTAGGCCACCAAGTTCCAGGTGACTTCGAGAAGATCGTCAGCGGTTTTCCTCGCAAACCTGATGGTCGGACCGCGTCGCTGAGTGGCGTGAAGGAGCGCGCCTCGCAGCTGGCTGCGCAGCTTGTGGCACTCTTCGAGAGGGCCCTTGCTAAGGCGACTGAAGCGGCTGCTCGGAAGGGCCGTTCCCGGTCGCAGTCCGCGGCCTTAGAGTAGGCATAGTTGTAGGGGTGCGGCAGTCTCTGCGTCCTGTATTTTGGATTTCGTGTTTGTAATGAATATTGCCCTGTCGGGTCTTTTGCTCTTCAGTATTGAATTTGCTGACTTTTCTGTCTTCTAAGTTGAACTGTGTTTGGCAGTCGCATTTCTGTATTGACTCTGCGTATTCCTGACAGAGTGCCACTTGCGATGATGCTCCACCTTCTCCCTTGGCCGAGCCGAGTGGCGCGGCTTCCTCTTCGGGTGCTCGCCGTCGTCGGGCGACGCCGGCTCCTCCGCGCAGTGCAAATGACCAGCGGGTAATCACCTACTTGAGGAACAAGGTGGTGGAGCTTGAGGCGACCCTGAAGAATACGGAGCGGCTGTTGCAGCGCTCCCAGTCGCATCCCACAGCGGAGTTCTCACGTCGTGAAGATTTTTTGCTCGGAGAGATGGACTTGATCAGTCGGCAATTGCAGGGTATGTATCATGCTGGCGGCTGCCGTCGCTGTTGTTTGTCCTCATTCTGACTTGCAGTTCGTGTGTGCAGATGTTAATCCCGATTGGGAGGCCGAGCGGGCTCGCGTTGAAGAGCGAGTCACTCGAGAGGCGTCCGGCGACTCCTATGAAGCTCGCCAGTTCTGGGTGAACAAGTCGAGGGGGCGCGTCCTTGCCACGATGCTTGATCGTACGTGGCGCGCTGCCTTTCTTCTAGAGAGCTGCCGGAAGACGCTTTGGCACGTCAACCGCGTGTACTTCCCGCATAATGCGCAGCCGAACGGGTTGCCTGCCTTGCTGGAGAGGTTCCGCGATGGCGAAGGGCTGAAGGAAGTTGTCGACGCTCAGCTTGTGGCTGGTGCAAACGCGGCGCTGGCGTACGTTCGGATGCACCGGCCACATCTTCCGCTTGAGCGGGTGCTTGAAGGCCTGCCAGGTGACGACGACTTCGACGAGACCTTGCCGGCTGCGCGCCGGATTATCCGGCAAGTTCAGGACTTGAGCGAGCGGCTTGTAGGTCCTCTCGACGCGCCCAAGGCTGAACCTGCAGTTTAGAGTAGCTGTCGCCTGACGCACAGGGTTAGCTGTAGAGGGCAAATTTGCTTGTGTAAATACACTGTAATAGATTATAGTACAGTTTCGAGTAATGAGAATTGATATGTTACTCGAAAGTGAGGGTGCCTGATTCGACCTGTGTGGCGTAGCTGCTGAGTATGCCAAGCAGCGGCCTAGGTTTTTCAAGTGTTACCTGTATGCCGCGGTCTCTGATTTTATCAGGTGGCGACTTAGGATCTTGACTAACTCCTGTCTGGCGCAGCCCCCGATTAAGTTGAGTGACGGCCTAGGATTACAAGTGTTACCTGTTTGGCGCAGCCCCCGAGTATGTCGGGTGGTGACCTAGGATTTGGAACTTGACCTGTGCAGCGCAGCCCCCGAGTAGGTTCGAGTGGCGGCCGAGGGTTTTGAATAATTCCTGTCTGGCGCAGTCCCCGAGTAGGTCGAGTGACGGCCTAGGATTGCAAGTGTTACCTTCTTGGCGCAGCCCCCGAGTATGTCGGGTGGTGACCTAGGATTTGGAACTTGACCTGTGCAGCGCAGCCCCCGAGTCGGTTCGAGTGGCGGCCGAGGATTTTTCTGAGTCCTGTTTGGCGTAGCCCCCGAGTAAGTCGAGTGGTAGCCTAGGGTTGCAAGTGTGACCTGTGTGGCGCAGCCCCCGTGTGTGGTGGGCGGCGCCCTAGGATTTTGGACTTGACCTGTATGGCGCAGCCCCCGAGTCTGTCGAGTGGCGGCCTAGGATTTTTGATTCTGTGCTTGTGTGGCGCAGCCCCCGAGCAAGTTGGGTGGCGGCCTAAGCTTTTATTTCAACCTGTATGGCGCAGCCCCCGAGTAGTTCGAGTGGCGACCTAGGATTTTTGGCGTGCTTGTATGGCGCAGCCCCCGAGTGGTTCGGGTAGCGGCCTAAGCTTTTATTTCAACCTGTATTTCGCAGCCCCCGAGTAGTTCGGGTGGCGACCTAGGGTTTTTGGCGTGCTTGTATGGCGCAGCCCCCGAGTGGTTCGGGTAGCGGCCTAAGCTATTATTTCAACCTGTGTGGCCAGCCCCCGAGTGGATCGAGTGGCAGCCTAGGATTTTTGAGCTTCTTGAGTGACGGGAAAGAGGAGACAGATTTTCTTCAAGTCACTTTATTGATTCATGCGAACAGGCCGCCTCATTAAAAACCCTCCAGTCCCCTCAGGTACCCTGGTAAGGAAAAGAGTGCGTCTGAAACCTGCCGCGTTGACTTTCTTGTACAATGCTTGCTTTGAACTAGGCGTAGAACCGGCGGAGTTGTGCTACGTTCCACGGGTTGCTGCAGTCCGCTCCTGTCTTCGAGTCCTTTAGGCGGTATGCTCCATTGCCTATTGCTTCTGTTATGATGTACGGGCCCTCCCATGGGGAAGCGAGCTTGTGCACCTTCTTTTGCTTGAGTCGAAGAACCAGGTCGCCTGCCACGAACGCTCTTGGTCGCAGCCTCCGAGTATGATAATTACGCAGGTCCTGCTGGTACACGGCTGATCGTGCTAGGGCGATGTCGCGTGCTTCGTCCAGGGCGTCTCTGCTGTCTTCGAGTGCTTCCTCTGCTTCTGACTCGTCGTAGGCGACTACTCTTGGTGCGTCAAACTTGATGTCGCAGGGGAGGACCGCTTCTGCACCATACACCATGAAGAATGGCGTGTACTGGGTAGATCTATTCGGCGTTGTTCGCAGACTCCAGAGGTTTGATGGCAGTTCTTCCACCCATGAGCCCGCTGCGCGTTTTAGGGGTACGCGCAGTCGCTTCTTGATGCCGTTGCAGACTAAGCCATTGGCCTTCTCTACTTGTCCGTTGGACTGCGGGTGCGAGACCGACGCGTAGTTGAGCTTGATCCCCTGCTCTGAGCAGAAGTCTTTGAATTCATCGGCTGTGAAGTTCGAGCCGTTGTCGGTGATGATCCCGTTAGGTACTCCGAACCTGAAGATGATTGACCTGATGAAGTTAACCGTTGTGGACGCAGTCGAACTTGTGATGGGCACGGCTTCGATCCACTTTGTGAATTTATCGACTGCGACCAGGAGGTGAGTATGGCCTCCGGGTGAGGATTTCTTCAGCGGGCCCACCATGTCCAGGCCCCATTGGGCAAAGGGCCAGGCTAGTGGTATTGTTTTGAGCTCTGACGCTGGGGCGTGCAGCTTGTTGGCAAATTCCTGGCACCCTGTACATTTCTTCACCAGCTCCTCGGCATCCTGCATGGCTGTCAGCCAATAGAACCCAGCTCTTAGCGCCTTGGCCACCAGTGCCCGGCTGCTTGCGTGATGCCCGCAGGTACCCGCATGGATGTCGAGTAAGATGGCTTGGCCGTCGACTGGATCTATGCACCTTTGCAGGATTCCTGATATGCTTCTTTTGTAGAGTTCTCCGTTGATGACGGTGAAACTTTTGGAGCGTCTGATGATACGCTTTGCTTCGACTGGGTCAGTTGGCAGCTTCTGATGCAGTATATATGCCAGGTATGGTCCTGTCCATGTGGCTTCGACTAGCATGACTTCCATGGGGACCTTGTCCTGGCTTGGCGGGTTGGCCTCGCCTTTTGCGGTTGCAGTGCTTGCTGTACCCTGAGTCTTGATGGATCTCTGTGTGATGCACTCGAGGAAGACGCCGGGTGGGGCTGGCACCCTGTCTGAGCCCATGTTAGCTAGGGCGTCGGCTTCCTCGTTGCTTTCACGGCCGATGTGGCGTAGCTCGCAGCCGTCGAAGTTTCCTTCCATCTGGTTGTAGAGGTCTCTGTAGGCGATCATGTTGTCAGCGATGGCGTCGCAGGACTTCATGGTTTGCTGCACCACTAAGTAAGAGTCGCCGTAGATCATGAGGTGCGTGGCGCCGCAGTTCTTGGCCATCCGCATGCCGTGGATCAGGGCCTCGTATTCGGCTTCGTTGTTGGACGGCTTCGGGAAGTCCATCTGCAGGACATACTTGAGCTTGTCGCCTTTGGGGGAAATGAGCACGACTCCTGCCCCGGCTGACTTGAATTTCTTGGAGCCGTCAAAGTACATTGTCCATGCGTTGGACAAGTCGGGGATGTTCGGTAGCTGGGCTTCTATCCACTCAGTGGTGAATTCTGGGAGGACTTGGGCCTTGATGGACTTCGGGTGAGCATATTTCAGCCCCCATGGTCCTAGTTCGACAACCCACTTGGCGACTCGTCCTGTCGCGCGCTGATTTGTGAGGATGTCTGCTAGTCCGGAGGAGCTTACCACCGTGATCGGGTGCTCGGAGAAGTAGTGGACGACCTTTCTGGAGGTCATGAAGACTCCGTATGCCAGCTTCTGGTAATGCGGGTAATTCTACTTGGACAAGGTGAGTACCTCGCTAAGGTAGTAGACGGGCCTCTGCACCGGGTGGCTGTGCCCTTCCTCTTCGCGTTCGACTACGAGCACCGTGCTCACCACCCTGTTTGTTGCTGAGACGTACAGGTAGAGCGGCTCGTTTTCCAGTGGTGCCACGAGGACCGGAGAGGTTGTCAGTGTCTTCTTGAGATGGTCGAATGCGTCCTGCGCCTCTTGCGTCCACTCGAACTTGTCTGACTTCTTCATCAGTTGGTAGAAGGGTAAGGCCTTCTCTCCCAACTTACTAATGAACCGACTGAGAGCTGCGACTCGGCCAGCTAATCGTTGCACCTCCCTGAGCTTCGTTGGTGCTGGCATTGTGAGTATGTTCTGCACCTTCTCGGGATTTGCTTCGATTCCTCTTGCGGATACAAGGTACCCTAGTAGCTCTCCGGCTGGCACGCCGAACACGCACTTCTCTGGATTGAGTTTGATCTGGTACACGTCAAGTGCGGCGAAGACCTTGCGTAGATCGTCGACTAGGGTATCCTCCTTCCGGGTAGTGACGACGATATCGTCGACGTAGACTTGGACGATCTGCCCGATTAGCCCCTTGAGGCATGCTTGCATTGTCCGCTGGTACGTGGCACCTGCGTTCTTTAACCCGAACGGCATCGTCTGGTAGCAGAAAACGCCGTCGGGTGTGATGAAGGCTGTCTTCTCTTCGTCCTCGACCTTCAGCCTGATCTGCTGGTAACCTGAGTAGGCGTCCAGGAAAGATAGGCGTTCGCAACCTGCGGTCGAGTCGATGATCTGGTCTATCCGCGGGAGCGGGAAGTGGTCTTTGGGGCAGCATTTGTTGATTGCGGTGAAGTCCACGCACATGCGTAGTTTCTTCGTCTTCTTTTTCTCAACTAGAACAGGGTTAGCGACCCAGTCCGAGTCCTTGATCTCTCGGATGAACTTGGCGTGCAATAATCTGTCGACTTCCATGGTGATAGCGTCTCGTTTGGGCCCTGAGAAGCGTCGCATGGATTGCTTGACAGGTCTTGCGTCCTTGTGTACTTTCAGAGAGTGCTCGGCGAGTTCCCTGGGTATCCCCGGCATGTCAGAAGGTTGCCATGCGAAGATTTTCCAGTTCTCACGTAGGAACTCGACGAGCGCGCTTTCCTATGCGGGTGTCAGGCTTGATGAGACCTTGACTGTCTTTCCGCTGTCGGTCGGATGGACTTGGTGGGTGACAGTGTCGTCATTCGTGTTGAACGCTGCATCCTTGGCAGGCTTCTTGCGAGCCGGGAAGATGGTCTTGTCATTGTCGGCTGATATGGCCTTGAAGTGCTCTTCGACGCCGAAGAACTCGGAGATCTTGGCGAACTCGCGGTCGCAACTGTTGGAGAGGCCGAAGTCGCCGCGGACGGTGATCACTCCTTTTGGCCCGGGTAACTTTATCATCAGGTAGGCGTAGTGGGGTACTGCCATGAACCTGGCAAAGCTTGGGCGTCCGAGGATGGCGTGGTATTGTGACTTCCAGTCGACGACCTCAAAGTCTATCGACTCCTTCCTGAAGTGCTCGGGTGTTCCGAGGATGACGTCGAGTGTGATTGTTCCCATGGGTGTGATTGGTTGCCCTGGTACTATGCCGTGGAAGGTGGTTTCCGACTCCGGCAGTTTCTCTGTCGATCTGTTCATTCGTCTGAGGGTGTCGGCGAATATGATGTTGATGCCGCTACCTCCGTCCAGGAATACCTTTTTCAGGCTGTAGTCGCCGATCAGGGCCTCAATCACGAGTGCGGCGTGTCCGGGTCGGACTACCTCTGCTGGGTGATCTGCCCTGGAGAATGTGATTGGTGTCTCAGACCCGCGTAGGTAGTCTGGTACCGCGCGCGGGCTGTTGATGGCCTGGAGTACTTGGCGTGTGATGATCTTCTGCCTCCTGTTCGACGGGGGTCCCTTCTGGATCATGTTCAGCTGTCCTCGTGCGGCTGGGTATGCGTCGGCTGCTGCCGGTGGACCCTGCTGCTGCTGCTGCGGCTGGGGGAATGCTCCTGCCGCTTGCACTTGGTTATTATTTGCGGGTGCCGCCTGGATGGCCAGCTGCGGTGCTGCTTGAATGGCCTGCACCGGGGCGATGATTTGCTGCATGGCATGGTAGATCTTTCTTGCTTTGCGGCAATCTTTCAGCAGGTGGTTTGAGCCCCACTTTCCTGTTGCCGGGTTGCGGAACGAGTGATGCTTACAAGGTTGCATCAGTTCCTCTGTCGGGGTTAGCGGGCGCTTCCACTCGCGCTTCTGACTTCCCTCGCTGTGGTCGATGCTGCTGCTGCCACGGTTGTACTGACTTGAGCTGGGCTGTCGACTTTGCTCGTGCTGTCTGCTGCCCTCACGCTTGACCTCGCGGGGGGTTTCATAACCCGCCGCTACTAACTCGATTGAGTCGTGCGTGTAACGTGCCTTCCTCTTCTGACGTGACTCGCGCCAGTTGCTTGTTTCGCCTTCCTTTTTGGGAGAGGTTTCGCGGACGTAGTCCTCTCCTTCAGCCCATTGGTTGGTTGTCTTCATTAACTCTATTGTGGTCTTCGACTGGAGCCTACCAAATTCCTCCCGGAGGTCGCGGCGAGCAACGCCATGCATGAAGGCGTCCGTCACCCTGTCCTCTGATACGGGTTCCATGGTGTTGCGAAGGAGTGTCCACCTCTGGATGTAAGATCGGAGCGACTCGTTCTTCCCTTGCTTGCAGGCCTGCAACTCGATGTAGGTCGTTGGTCTGGCGAATGTTCCCGAGAAACTTTTGATGAAGTTGTCCTGGAACTCCTCCCACGTTCGGAAAGAATCTTTAGATTGGCTTGTGAGCCACCCGCGTGCAGAGTCTGTCAGCATGAGCTGGATGTACTGCATTGCCGTGGTCGATGTTCCGCCTTGGCAGGTGCAAGCAATAAGGTAGTCCTCAAGCCATAGCTTTGGGTCTTGCTTCCCGTCGTACTTTGGTGTGCCGGCCGTCAACTTGAAGCCTTTAGGCATACGGGTGTCGCGGATGTTAAAACCGAAGCATGCCGCACCACATGGTTCAAAGTCGCGGTTGGTATGGTCGTCCGCCTGTGCTGCGTTGTCCGAACGCTCCTTGCGGTTGCGATCCACCGTCTTCTGTGTTAGGACGTCTCGAAGGTCCTTGACTGGTTGTCGCTGCGCCGCCGGGATGTCCGACGTCGTTGGTTCGTGAGCTTGATTACCTGGCCCCTTGGCCGCTAGAGCTTCTTCGATTGCCCTTATGGAGGCAATTTGTTGCTTGTGGAGGAGGGAGCGCGCGTCACCCTCCGGTGGCTGCGTGAGCCGGAGGTATGTCTCGACTGATATCAGGGCGGCATTCGCCGTCTTCGGGACTGGTATCCCATTCTCGTCTTCGGTGACGAAGGACGAGTCGAGGTTGCGGGTGAGCCTTGTTCGATCATCTTCTCCCATGTGGGGGACACGGGCTCTGGTTCGCCGTGCTCCCTGATTCACCTCTGTGGAGGATGTGAAGGAGAGAGCGGCTCGCCTGGCACTCGACGCATCCGCGTCCCTTTTGCGCCTGAGAAGTTCGGCCTTTTTGGCGCGAATTCGTTCGCCTTCCTTGCGTAGCAAGTACTGGACCGCCAGGTGATCGTCTCGATGTGCGTTGGGTGGCGGGAACGTGCCCTCGTCCACATGCTTCATTGCTTGGATCGCCATATCACGCGTGATGACAAGTTTCGTCTGGTCCGGCATGTCCACCTCCAGTGGGTATGCGGGTTCGTCTTCGTCGTCATGCGGCGCTGTGCCGGCCATGAAGACCTGCCTGGGGTAGGCATGGATTGGAGAGTTGGTGCTGCCGCTGCTGCTTCTGTCACCCTCTTCTTGCTCGGGGTCGAAAATAGCTGCAACGTGGCGCGCGGCGCACTTACTGTCGCGTCTCTTCGCGATTGTCCATGTGCCTGCACTCGACGGGGCGAGTGCGAGTGGCTTGGGGTAGACCTGGGACTTCCACGAAGATGAGGGCGCGTGCGGCGTTGATGTCGGACGCGGGCCCCCGATCGCGCGTGCGGGCGCGTCGGTGGAGGTGGGTCTTGACTTGATTGACCGTGCGACCAAGGTAGGGGTGGTAGACTCGATTCGCGTGGCCGTTGCCGAGATTGTCGGTGTAGGTGTCCCCTTCGCGGGTGCAGCTGGCGCAAACCCTGCGGGTGCGGCAGATGGGATCTTCGCGGGTTCGGCGGGTGCGATCCCCGCGGGTGCGGCAGGTGCGATCTTCGTGGGTCCAGCGGTCGCGATCCCCGCGGGCGCGGCAGATCCGATCTTCACGGGTCCGGCGGTCGCGATCTCCGCGGGTGCGGCAGATGCGATCTTCGCGGGTCCAGCGGGCGCGGTGGTCGGCGATTTTGGTGACGCCGCCGCGCGCAACATAGTAGTCGTAGACCTGAGCATGCCACGACTATCGATGCAACAGAATATGGAGCCGAAGGTGATGTGTATACCTTTGCCCAGATTGGCGTACACCGATTGGTGAGCTGGCGAGTGGATAACGTACTCGAAGGAGCCGAATCGGATCGACTCCCTGATGGCGGGTGCGCCGATCTTCATTGCGGATGGAGCCGGTGTGATCATGATCCTAGCACTTGTTGAACTTCCCACAGACGGCGCCAATTGGCGAGGTTGTAGCGAGTGGGCCCTCTGCGGGCCTTTCCATCCTTGGCGCGGCCCAGGTAGGCTCATCGTGGGCTACCCGCAAAGTAGCCCCACGTCAAATGCGTCAGTCTACAGAAGCAAAACATAAAATTTAGTAAACAATATGGTCAAGTATACATATAAACAGTGCGTAGAAATAATCACGATATAACTTAGAAAATAATTTTATTTTGTCATCTGATTTACTCGAACTCAG
This sequence comes from Poa annua, assembly GCA_026929855.1. Taxonomy (NCBI): domain Eukaryota; kingdom Viridiplantae; phylum Streptophyta; class Magnoliopsida; order Poales; family Poaceae; genus Poa; species Poa annua. The sequence continues at coordinate 91,793,891 of CM049430.1, forward strand.
GAAATTCTGCATCTTGAAACTCTAGTTCACAGCAAGGTCACTACAGAACCATCGATAGGCTATAAAATGGAGGCTCCGGATTCCTAAGATCCTCAATCGCAACGACACCGACAACTGCCAGTACTCAAACCCAACCGTATGAAACTAATGGAAACACAAAACCATGGCTTGTCCATGTGACCAGAACGCAAATTAGTGTAACTAAACTAATGGATACATGTTGTTTGATGAACAGCCTTTAAATTAGCATTACAAGAAACTGTATTGGACGTGTTTCTGATATCATGTGCGTCTCAAACGTCATAGCCATTCACTAAAAGAGGTACAAGTGGTTACAATTTCTGCTATACGAAAAAGGTACTTTAGAAAGTAAAATCATCAGGATCCAACAAAGAATCAGAAGCTACCTCTGTAGGCTTGCCGAGGGGCATTCATTTTAGCAGGAATATCCCTCAGTAAACCAATCTCATTTCCTCACTCAGAGTTCATGAGGAGGAGTACAAAAGGACGAACGTGTTTGTCGCTTACCTCCGCAAGCTTGCCAAGGGGCGTTCGTTTTCAGAGAAAGAATCTTTGATGTATTTTTCACCAAATAAGAAGTAAAGGAAATGCAACTCCGAACCACGCTAGCTTCAACTAAATTTAACACCAAACATGAAATGCCTCCAAATTAAGATAGTACGGCTATGGTTTAGTACCTGAATAAAGAAAAGACCTAAATCAACAAATGCAAGAGTAAATCAAGACATATCCTCATTTGTTTTTCTTACGTAATTCGAACTAAAGTTTGAGCTAATTATGCGGCATCGAAGACTTGCAGTTTCACATAAAAGGGTTAAATAGAATTTTGAAAAGCGAGCATGAAATTGTATATACTTAGGTACTGCTGCTAGGGAGGTATACAAATGTGGCATCGGAGAAATATGGTTGTTCAAACAATGATAGATCATGAAGTTATGGGACCACTGGCACATGAATGTGATCATATAGAAAAGAACATTTTTAACTAATTAAACAACTATTGAGAACAAAGTACAAACCTCATCTGAGATCCCATTGAGCACTTCCTTCCTTTCAAAGGAGTTGTCAATCCCAGCATCGTGAATCTGAATGTGAGAGTTACCACATATTTCTTCATGTATTTTGCCACTCAGATCAATACCATATATGGAGAAATCTTCATATATGCTGTCATTGCTCGCCATATGTGTGTGTGTGGGGCATATACTGCAATAGGAAACCAGAAGCACACATTAGTGAACAATTAATTTGAAGAAACATGGTGCAATGGAAAAATTGCAGATAAATATGTTAGACACTGACTACACCAGACGACATTCATTAGCTGGAATCAGATATGAACTGTAAGATAATTGGCAAAACTCAAACACTCAAGTGCCGGGACAATCTCGTACACCTTATAAGGCTCGTGTATGGTAAGTAAACTGTGTCAAAACCAAACACTGAAACACTTGATCCTTTAGAATGCCCGATGTTTCCTTGGTGATATTAACAACGTCTACAAAAAGTTGTTGGAAACCATTGACATTTCTAAAAGTAAGCAAGACGGCTCATCAACTCACCAGGTTTCAGAGTTTAGAACTACATAGTAAAAGACTAATTTTTTCTATTTAACTCCTCTACCATAGACACTATGAGGAACAAGAAGTATCTCTCTCTAGTTTTCATAATCCATCTCAGCTTATGATATATATCGAGAAATATGCAAACTTACATTCATCCTAGGAAAAGGCCAGCCGCTATCAAAATAGACAACCTCCCCATGTAACTGTTTTAACAGATTTTTATCAGACATGCCTACATCCTCAATGTTCAGTACAGGGTGCCTTGGTGACGTCAACTTCATTACTGCGAACATACCTGCGCAACACTATCAGCGGTCGCGGTAGCATTTGGGTCGATGTTTAGCAACATCCACCTGGTCCTGTTTTTAAAAGAATTTTATCAACATGTCATGGTTGTGTTCTCAGTGCATTTTATTAAAGTAAGAAACCTGATCCACATGAATGGCTACCATTTTCACATATAGCTCGGGTCAATCATAAAGTCTGAAATATTAGCTAGACACATCTTTCAAGTGACTGATGCCAAAATACACTTATATCCAGGAAAATATCAGACACGTCACATTATAGATTAATATACATCACCCTACTTTCTACATCTCATAAGCATCAATCAATCTACAACTCCAGTTATTGTGATCATTCAACGAACTTGTACACGGCAAGCACACCCAATCAAAAACAAACAATCGCTAATATCTGAGCGAAGCTCCCTAGGCTCGGTGTCTGCACCGCCGAAGGAACTCGGGAAGGGGATACTGTGGGAGAGGGTTAGACACACCTGAGAGGCGAGGCAGGAGCGGGAGCAACAACAGGCCGTATGCTGCTGCAGCACGCTCTTCTGCCCGTGCTTGTATCCCTTGTTGCTCCCTTCAGGATGGTACACGTGGGGCTCTGCGCAACCAAAGCTCGAGCCAAGTCTAGCCATATGTAAACTTCCTAGATTAAATCACATAATAGGGCATTCAGGGACGAATCGAAGAAGTTGGGCACTCACAGGGCTTCGGAAGGTGCGTCTCCAGGTGTACCCTTACAAGTCGTCTGTCACCGTACCTCCTCCACCTCCGACATCATTGCGTCAGTGGCTGCCTTAGACTACATCGCTGCTCTCTATGTCTACAGGTTTTAAAGGGATCAATGGTCTCCTGGGAAGATACGTAATTTTTGTGTATGCATTTCAAGATACAAAAATACAAAGGACTTCATTTTTAGATGTCAAAAAGCTTAGAGAAGGCTAATGAAAGATTAGCCCATGACGTCAACCTACCATTTTGTGAGATTGAAACTCAAAATTTGTCCATTGAAGTACGTAGCTGAAACATGACATGTCATGTCTCCTAGCATATCTGAAATCATGTTTTGACATTTAGTCTATAAAGGCATTTTGTCAAACATCTTGATGGTATTTATATAGGAAGCTACCATAGTTAAAAATTATACATTACTATGAGGGAAGAAGATGACGTTTTTGTGCTTGGACTTGTACCAGGCTGAGCCTGAAGGCCCTCGTAGGTGTAGAGAAACCCTTCAGCAGCACCCAGTGCAATCTGCACGGCTGAAGGGAGGACAAGGTGCCCACGTTTGAACATGTGGTCAGCCTCTGCGGGCTTTCATCGGTCTGAACGACATACCAGCCGACCAGGCTCTGGTGCGGCGGTGCTTCACGAAAAAGGTCGACGACGCCCAAAACAGGACTTCGGCCAGCCATTCCTTGTCCCTGAATAGCCACAAAATCAAAAGTCTGCAAGTGTGCATCGATCGATACATGCCCGCCCATGGGAATTGAGCCTCTTGACGGCTAGCTTAGGTCGTGTTGGAATATTAGGCACAATTTCCATGATTAATTCCAGTATATTTAACATTATAACAGCAGCTACTAGCATGTTAATCTCGCAAATACTAGATGTATTAATTAACATGAACAGCAGCAAAACGGCTACAAGCATGGACATACTAAATCGGCACATCGGCACGTGATGAATCTACCGAACAACTGTAGATGAAGTAGTCGTAGTAGTCGTAGTAGTCGTCGTAGTTGTTGCAGCAGCAGCAGCGACAGCAGCAGCTTCGGCAGCAGCTTCCTGAAGGCGATGGCGACATTGTTGTCGAGCAGCCCGCGAGTCCGGCGAGCGTACACATGCAGGAAGGCGAGCCGTGATGAAGAGGCTGAGAGCAGTCGCGCGGAGCGCTTCCCAAAAACCTTATTCGCCCTCTCCCGTACAGGATCACAAGGACGAGGGTTCCGGAGACCTGCTGTCCCGTTCGCCGGTGCACGCCGGCGCTCGGGATGGAGTAGACTACGGTGGCGGCACAAGGTGGCAAAACCTAGATTGGTTCGGTGTGTTTGCAGCGCACGCAGTGCCCGACTTTATATAGCACGTCTAGGGTCCACGTCGCGCACGTTTAGGTCGGTTACAGTAGCCCACGATCCGGGAGCGACCCGAACCGACTATCTGTGACGCGTCCGTCCAAACCGTTTTTCCCAGACTGCAAAAATAAAGCTCGGCTCGGCGAGATTCCCGCAACCCGCGGCGCGGCGCGTCGTGACGAGACGGACGGACGGGCGGGCGGGCGGGCGGTGCGGTGCGTGCGTGCGAGCGGCGGCGGAGGAGGAGGAGCGCGTGAGAGAGCCTCATGTTCTCACAAGCTTACCAAGTAGCACTCCACTCCACTATATAAGGTGGTGCCACTCCTCTTAAACTAGCAATGTGGGACTAAACTTTAGCTCCCACTCCACTCTCATGTGTGCTGCCATTTTTCCATGGGCTTTGAGATTTCAGAAATTGCTATTGGTCTTTCCACTCATTTGGGCCCAAATTCTAACAATGCCCCACCAGATCTCAAATCCCATTTAGAGATGTTTGCCAGACCTCGAGTCTTGTTTATATACCAGTGTTTCAGCAGAGACCGTTAAGTTGAACTTCTGCCTAGAACCTTGAGCTACGTTTATTGGCAACTTGAACAATGGACGAACCTTGAATTGCAAGTTTGGTGCATCTAGATTTCACACAAAGTCATAACTGGTACTTGGCTGCCAGTAGCCTACCCCGCGGGTGTAGCATATGCGTCATACTACCGGGTCTCTTCATGAGTTTACTAGAGATCACCCAAATCTCATAAATTGCGACGTTTAACAATTTGACTCATATAGGTGTGTTCTTTCAAGAATGCTCTGTAGAACAGCATCTTTGCTATGAATAGCCAACAGAACCACATTAAGGCATGCAGCCAACCTGCCTTACAGATTTTGAGAGTTGTGCATCTTAACATAGAGAGGGTTAGGTAATAACTCTCCTCTGTCACACCACTAGTTTGTTCTTCCCAGATCCTAATTCACGGGATCTCCGATCACATAGGTTGGGTTACCACTATGGAGTAACGCTCACGGGTCTCAACCCCATCTCCCTCGATGCACTTTCTATCACATTACGTGATAGTCCCTTCGTAAAGGGATCTGCCAGGTTTTTGTCTGTTTGAATATACGAAACAATTATTACTCCGGAGTTTCTCAATTTCCTGACAGACTTCAAACGTCTTTTAACGTGTCTTGATGACTTCGCGTTATCCTTAGCACTGTTCACTTTGACAATAACCGTTTGGTTGTCCCAGTTCATAAGGATGGCCGGTAATGGTTGCTCAACCACCGGCAAGTCCATCAAGAGCTCACGCAGCCATTCTGCCTCAACAGAAGCTGTATCTAATGCAGTAAGTTCTGCTTCCATGGTTGACCTCGTCAATATGGTCTGTTTGCAAGACCTCCATGATACTGCGCCACCACCAAGAATAAACGCATATCCACTTGTGGCGTAGAGCTCATCAACATCTGAGATCCAGTTCGAATCACAATATCCCTCAAGCACAGCAGGCTGCCCTGAATAGTGAATCCCGTAACTCATTGTACCGTTCAGATAGCGCATGACCCTTTCAAGTGCATGCCAATGATCAGTACCCGGGTTAGACATGAACCTGCTCAATTTGCTCACAGCAAAAGAGATATCAGGTCTCGTCGCGCTCGCAAGGTACATGAGTGAACCGACCACTTGAGAGTACCTTAATTGATCTCTCGTCTCTTTCTTGTTCTTTCTGAGTGTCACGCTGGGATCATAGGGTGTTGGAGAAGGCTTGCTGTCTATAAAGCCGAATCGGCTCAAGACCTTCTCAACATAGTGTGATTGCGTTAACGTAATCCCACTCTCATCCCTAATCAGCTTGATGTTCAGAATCACATCAGCTTGTCCCAGATCTTTCATATCAAAGCTCTTTGACAAGAAAGACTTGACCTCATTTATCACTATCATGCTTGTACCGAAAATTAGTATGTCGTCAACATACAAGCATAATATGACACTATCGCCCCCACCATGGCGATAGTACACACACCTATCAGCCTCATTAATGGCAAAGCCTGCAGACGTTAACGTTCTGTCAAACTTCTCATGCCATTGCTTAGGTGCTTGCTTCAGCCCATACAAAGATTTTAACAATTTGCACACCTTTCTCTCTTCACCTTTTACTACAAACCCATCGGGCTGATCCATATAGATTTCCTCTTCCAACTCTCCGTTAAGGAAAGCTGTCTTTACGTCCATTTGATGAACGATCAGACCATAGGAGGCAGCCATGGAAAGTAGTACACGAATGGTGGTCAGTCTAGCGACAGGTGAATAGGTGTCAAAGTAATCTTCGCCTTCACGCTGAGTGTAACCCTTGGCTACAAGCCGTGCCTTGTACTTCTCAATAGTACCATCAGGCCTTAGCTTTTTCTTGAACACCCACTTACAACCCACGGTTTTGCAACCGTAGGGTCGTTCAGATAATTCCCAAGTTCCATTAGAAAGAATCGAGTCCATCTCATTATGGACAACTTCTTTCCAGTCATCCGCATCAGGAGATGCGAATGCCTCTGTAATGGACGTAGGGGTATTGTCCACAAGGTACACAATGAAATCATCACCAAAGGATTTTTCAATCCTCTGTCTCTTGCTCCTTTTGGGAGCTTCAATGTCATCCTTCTCAAGGACTTCCTCAACATGTGGTTGTTCAGAATAATCAACAGATGTACTAGATTCAGTAAATATCTCAGAAGAAATTCTAGCAGTGCTATGCATATCCTTCATAGGAAACATGTTCTCAAAAAATGTTGCATCACGAGATTCCATAATACTATCAGCATGCATATCAGGTACCTCAGATTTAACTACTAAAAATCTATAGCCGATGCTCCGCTGAGCATAACTCAGAAAGACACAATCCACTGTCTTTGGTCCAAGTTTACGTTTCTTAGGAATTGGAACATTGACTTTCGCCAAGCACCCCCAAGTGCGTAAATAAGAAAGTGATGGTTTTCTCCCAGACCACTCCTCGTAAGGGGTCTTCTCTTTATTCTTGTTAGGAACTCTATTCAGGACATGACACGAAGTCAATAAAGCCTCCCCCCACCATGCCTTAGATAAACCAGCAGTGTCCAACATGGCGTTCACCAAGTCGGTCAGCGTGCGGTTTTTCCTCTCGGCAACCCCGTTTGATTGGGGAGAATAGGGAGGTGTCCTCTCATGAATAATACCATGTTCCTCACAGAAAACATCAAATATTTTGGAGAAATATTCGCCACCACGATCCGACCTAAGACGTTTGATCTTTCTCTCTAGTTGATTTTCTACTTCGGCTTTGTAAATTTTAAAGTAGTCTAAAGCTTCATCTTTAGTTTGCAACAAATATATATAACAGAACCTAGTAGCATCATCAATTAAAGTCATGAAATATTTCTTTCCACCTTTTGTCAACACGCCATTCATCTCACACAGATCCGAATGTACGAGTTCCAGGGGTGCTAAGTGTCTCTCCTCGGCTGCCTTGTGAGGTTTTCGAGGTTGCTTTGATTGCACACAACTATGGCACTTGGAACCTTTGGCAATAGTGAAATTCGGAATTAAACTCATACTAGATAACTGAGACATCAAACCAAAATTAATGTGACATAAACGAGAATCCCAAACACTGGTATCATCGGAAACACCGCCACAAATATGGTTTACTGATTTATTACAGAAATCTGAAAGTGAAAAACGGAACAAGCCTCCGCACTCATAACCTTTACCAATAAATTGTCCAAACTTTGACACTACAACTTTATTGGACTCCAAGACTAACTTAAACCCATCTCTGCATAGAAGGGAACCGCTAACGAGATTCTTGTTCATAGTAGGGACATGCTGCACGTTCCTCAGCTGCACGATCTTCCCCGAAGTAAACTTCAGATCTACCGTGCCAACACCACGAACAATAGCATGTGATCCATTCCCCATTAGGACGGAAGAATCCCGAGCGACCTGATAAGAAGTGAACAAAGAGATGTCAGCGCATACATGAACGTTAGCACCCGTATCAATCCACCAACATGGAGAATGAAATACTGAAAGCACAAATGGTAAATTATCATACCCATCAGTATTGCTAGCGGTCACGACATTGACAGTCTTGGCCTTTTTCCCTTTCCTGTCTGCACGATCTGGGCAGTCCACAGAGAAGTGACCGAGCTCTCCACAGGTATAGCAACCTAGCCCAGACTTGTTCATCATCTTCTTCTTCTTCTTGAAAGAATTAGTCTTGACAGGTACATTGAAAGCAGGCTTGTTCTTTCCTTTGTTATTGCTGTGGTTATGGTTCTTCTGCACCATGTTGGCGCTAGACTGACCTTCACCACCTCTCTCAGCAGTGTCCTTAGCCCGAGCCTTCTCCTCAACATCAAGAGACGCTATCAGGTTTTCAACCGATATCTCCTGTCTCTTGTGTTTGAGAGTTGTGGCGAAGTTCCTCCATGAAGAAGGCAACTTTGCAATAATGCACCCGGCCACAAACTTGTCAGGTAAGGCACACTTAGCATGCTCAAACTCCTTCGCAATGCACTGTATCTCATGAGCCTGTTCGACTACAGAACGGTTGTTAGCCATCCTGAAGTCATGAAAATTCTCCATGATGTACAGTTCACTGCCAGCATCTGCTACACCGAACTTAGCGTTCAGTGCCTCCCAGAGCTCTTTGCCATCTGAGATGTGCATGTACACATCAAACAGCTTGTTGCTAAGAACACTCAGAACGAGTCCCACAAAGGCAGTGTTGGTATCCTTGAACTTATTCTGATCTTCGTCAGATATAGCTCCTTCAGGTAAACCCTCACTGGCCTCGAACACTTTCAGAGATCGCAACCACGACGTGGTCTTGATCTTCCATCTCTTAAAATCCGCACCGGTCAACTTGTCCGGCCTCAGCGAATCAGATAGATGTCCCATGTTTAATTCAGGAAATTGCCTATAACACATATAAGGTTTTTGGATTGTTGGAATAGTAGGCACAATTTTCATGATTAATTCCAGTATATTTAACATTATAACAGCAGCTACTAGCATGTTAATCTCGCAAATACTAGATGTATTAATTAACATGAACAGCAGCAAAACGGCTACAAGCATGGACATACTAAATCGGCACATCGGCACGTGATGAACGTACCGAACAACTGTAGATGAAGTAGTCGTAGTAGTCATAGTAGTCGTTGCAGCAGCAGCAGCGACGGCAGCAGCTTCGGCAGCAGCTTCCTGAAGGCGATGGCGACGTTGTTGACGAGCAGCCCGCGAGTCCGGCGAGCGTACACGTGCAGGAAGGCGAGCCGTGATGAAGAGGCTGAGAGCAGTCGCGCGGAGCGCTTCCCAAAAACCTTATTCGCCCTCTCCCGTACAGGATCACAAGGACGAGGGTTCCGGAGACCTGCTGTCCCGTTCGCCTGGCGGCGCAAGGTGGCAAAACCTAGATTGGTTCGGTGTGTTTGCAGCGCACGCAGTGCCCGACTTTATATAGCACGTCTAGGGAAAACCCTAACGGGAACAACATGGGCCAAGTCCATGTCGTGCACGTTTAGTTCGGTTACAGTAGCCCACGATCCGGGAGCGACCCGAACCGCTCGGCTCGGCGAGATTCCCGCAACCCGCGGCGCGTCGTGACGAGACGAGACGGACGGACGGACGGGCGAGCGGTGCGGTGCGGTGCGGTGCCGTGCGTGCGAGCGGCGGCGGAGGAGGAGGAGCGCGTGAGAGAGCCTCATGTTCTCACAAGCTTACCAAGTAGCACTCCACTCCACTATATAAGGTGGTGCCACTCCTCTTAAACTAGCAATGTGGGACTAAACTTTAGCTCCCACTCCACTCTCATGTGTGCTGCCATTTTTCCATGGGTTTTGAGATTTCAGAAATTGCTATTGGGCTTTCCACTCATCTGGGCCCAAATTCTAACAGGTCGAGCTCCAGGCGCATCAGCTCCTACCTGCGTCGGTTGAGCTCCAAGCGTAGCAGCTCTTAGGAGCCCCGGTTTCGAGTCCAGACACATCAGCAGCTCGTAGGCTGGCAGGAACCAAGGCAGGAGGCGGCGGCTTGGCGGTGGGGAAGTCGGTGCGAGATGGATTGTATGACGACGCCAAACCCTAAGTGGCGGCGGCGGCCATTAGCAAAAACACGGACATGTGCGAGCGCAGTATGCATATGCGCTTAGTTTTCTTATTGGGCCGGCCTGGTTTACCCGCGATCGCGGAAGGGAGCGAAGAGCGACGGTTTGCCGGCTGAAATTTTCCTGGAGGATGGGGTAAGAAGTACCAACTCCCATTTAACAGTAAAGATGTCTAACATGTCATATTTGACGAGATAAATAAGGATAGAATATGTCATAATATTGCAACCAAAGGCTAAAATATGGTAAAAAAAACCTGATGCAGACACTAGGCAATTGAAAGGAGGGACTAACTAAAATCTAAAAAGTCCAATAAACTCTGAAATCAAATAAAACGTCAACTCCATCAAGGGCGGCTCATTTGTCCGCCCTCTCATTCGACGTGTAGATTTTTACCGTCTTTGGCCCCATCAATCCATCATCATCATGATCAACACCAGGGTCTTTGGCCCCGATAGAAACGAGGCTCGCATGGTAGACGTGCCATGTCGCGGTGAGGTGACCGATCCTCTCGATCTCCCTGCCACCACTCACCACTTTGACCCCTCCTCAGGTTGTACACTCCAAACCGCCGCGCCCCGTAGAAGAGCGCGTCCCCGGATTCGCTGACATGAGCAATGCCGAGCCACTTGAACTTTCTAATGCCGCCGCGGCTGCCGCAGAGGAACCCGACGTCCACCTTGTACCTGAGAGTCCAGGTCTCCTCGTCGCCGTAGTCCTGGAGCACCCACACGTCGACCGTCGGCTCTCCTCTCCGGAAGGCCGACGCGCCCAGCGTCGCCCCGTCTTCCATGGCGACGAGCCGCCCGACCATGCCGCGGTCTCGCATCGGGCCGCGCATGCCGCGGAACGTCGCCGACACCGTGTCGAACACGACCACCCGGTGCAGCTTCCTCATCCAGTGCAGGCAGCCGCGGAGCGCCACCGGCGCGTCGTTCCGCTTCCACCTGGTGTAGCCCCTGTACGTCGTGTTGGCGAGCTGCCTGACCTCCGGCCGGCCCACCGCCGCCACCCTGTAGGCGTATTAGGGCTTCCAGGTCACTGGCACGAGATGTGTCCGGTAGGAGAGGACGCGGTACTCGGCGGTGGGAGCGTGGAAGTAGAACCCCGCGACGGCGAGGCTGTGTGCGAATTGGTGGCGAGGCAGCGCGACCTGTTCCCGAGTCGTGGGGTTGTACACCAAGAAGCTGTGGCTGGGGCGGTGTTTGAGGAGGAGTAAGCCGTGGCAGGAGCCAAGGAGGACCACGCGGCGGCGATGGCGTTTCTCGAGGCGGAGCGGCGTGTCGGCTCGTCCGCCAAAGGGGAGCGCGCGGATGTCCTTGTCCCACTCGCCGCCGCCGAAGGTGCGATCTCTAGACAGCTTGCGGAGGAGGACGGCGCGGGGGGCGTGGTCGTGGTGGGCACGGACGAAAACGGGGTCGGAGAAGAGACGATGCCACGACCTGCAGACGGCGCGGAAGCGAGCGATGGACCTGGCAGGAAGGCGGAGAAGGATCTCCTCAACGTTGTCCTCCGGCAGCCTGGCCAAGCTGATGGTCAGCTCTGCCCTACGGCGTTTTCGAACACGTTTGCCATCCATGGTTCTTCTATCGATCGATCTAGGGCTGCTTCGATCCCTTGGCGAAGTCCGGCTGTGTCGGGGCAGGGGTTTCGTGAGGTTTATGTCTATCTCATCTCACCCGCCGTTTTATAGCCCACAAGCGTGACGTGCATGACCAAAACTACCATGCACGTCCATCTCTTTTGGAATGCAGATTTTTGCGTATCTGATTATCGCACGTCTCGCGAAGCGTTTTCCTCTCGGCTCTCGCTAGGGTGATTCTGAAGGCGACGACAGCCGCCGGCGGCGGATGCTGCAGGTCCGGTGCTAGGCACCGCTGAAATTAGTCCCGACTTCAGGGTTTGCTTCCTCCCCAGGCTCTGCCCGGTGGTGAGTTCCTATTCCATTCCCTGTCCAGATTGGTCCAGGTTCTTGTTGCACAATGAATATAGTTTGCTTGAACTGCAGGGGTTTGGGGGCAGACTGATACACTTCATGAATTTCGTAGCTTAATTCAGCTACACCGGCCATCCTTGATTTTTCTCTCTGATCGAAACCAAAATGTCAGATAAGAAGGCTCAAGATTTAATTAAAAGTGAACGCCTAAGTGGTGGCTTTGTCCTGTACTGGAATGATGAATCAGGTTTGAGTCTGAAATCCTTTAGTAGGACACATATTGATGTCATGGTTAAGGATGACCTAACTAAAGGTGACCGAAACACAGCATTTTTTCATGCTAGAGCACGTGAAAAAAGAAGACCGACAGTTTTGCTTCATCACAGCAACATATTGAGTCTTTGGCAATTAATTGTATACCAACATATTCACAGCCCAAGAGCTTACTGATCCGGATATTGTCACACTTTTTGTGAAGCAAAAGGTTACCGATCATGACACGAATGAGAAGCTATGTGCTCCATTAACTGATCAAGAAATTGAAAAATGCCCTTTTATGATGCATCCTAATAAATCTCCGGCGACCGAATGGATTTACGACAGTATTTTACATTCGACATTGGGATATTTCGAAGCATGAGGTGTGTACAGCCATTCAGAATTTCTTTAATGGAGAGGACATGCCAGAGTTAGTAAACAGTACCCTTTTGGTGTTAATTCCGAAAATGAAGCAATATCAGCCAATTGCTCTATGCAATGTTTTGTATAAAATAGCATCAAAGGTTTTAGCTCTACGACTGCGCCCAGTCTTGGAAGAAATAATCTCGGAAGAACAGTCTGCCATCCCAGGGAAACCAATTATGGATAATGTATTAACGGCATATGAAAATATTCATTATCTGAAGAGGAAGAAGAGGAGGAAGAAGAAGAAGACGAAGAAGAGGAAGAAGAAGAAGAAGAAGACGTGGTACCTCAGAGCAATTATGGTTAAATTAGGCTTTGCGGATCACTAGATAAATACGGTGATTAAATGTATTCAGTCTATTACCTTCTCGGTGAGGGGTATATGGTCAGTTTTCAGAGTTCTTCAAACCCTCTCGAGGAATCAGACAAGGGGATCCCATCTCCCCTTACCTCTTCTAATTATGCAGGGAAGGTCTCAACAGCCTTCTGGACGGCAATATGTGTCAAGGGGCGTCCGGGTACGTATCCATGCTCCATGGGTATCACACCTTCTTTTCGCGGATGACTGCTTAATTTTTACTCAGGCTTCAAGTGTAGGTGATGCTCGGTTAAATGAGATTTTCAATGCCTATCGGATTGGTTTGGGCCAACTTGTTAATAAATCAAAGTCAGCTATATTTTCCGCTCAAATTGCACTCAGGATATGAAGAGTGAAGTGCATGTAGGAACATGTATTGAATAAGAGGCTTTAGTTCAGAAGTATCTGGATCTACCGATGGCGAATGGCCGGTCTTTTGATGACCAGTTTGAGCATATTCTTTCTAAAATTAGGAAACTTGCTAATGGATGTCCTAAAACCCTCCGCGAATTTAGATATAGGGTTGGCCTAACAGTTATTTGGGCTCATCGGGATCAAATTGGGCCGGGTGGGACAAAATTGGTTCCAACTTTTTTGACCCCCAACGAGAAGATAGCGTCTAAGAGGTTAAACATGGCCTAAATCCATTTAGCCCGAATATTAGCGGCTACTATCTCTCTAGCCTATGAAAACCTTAACTGTAGGCTATAGCCGGTATGGTTGCAAGTGGGATGACATACCACTCATCGTGTGTCTCGTTCCACCTTAATTGACCCCTGTCCCACTTAAAAAGACTAGTTATCCCGTACGGGACTAATGGAACGAGGCCCACCTAACACATTGGACATCAACATATCCCGCTATTGCGTACCTACTTCAGTTCAGCCGCCGCATTTGGATGAGTAGACGCTCCTCTGCCGCCTGCGGGTAATCTACATGTGAGAGAGGATGAAGTTTAAGAGCTCCTCGTCGTGGCGCTTGAAGGGGCAGCGGAATCATGCCGCCACCTCATGACACTTGAAGGGGCAGCAAAATCATGATGTTGCAAAAGCTTTTGTCTGATTTTCTGTAAATGAACTGGGTGATTTTTTCTAATTACCCCTCCGTTACTTAATAATATAAGGTATCTAAGGTTTTGGTACGGATATTAAGACGTCAGTATTTTACATCTAGTGAACTAATTTGCTACTGAAATTAATCGAGAGAAAGAAGTCCCTATTAGCCATGAACTGAATTGTTTTATCATATTCCTTCAATCTAGATCATGACTCGTTTTTCGATGGGTAAAATTGTCCATAAATCGTATTCCACCTTATATTTTGTAATTTTTCTGAAAAACTTAGACATCTTAATCAAATAAGCAAGCGGAGGGAGTAATAGATTGGGGAAAATCTTTTGTTCCCGTTTTAAAAAGATACATCAGGCAGCGACGACAGAAGAGGGCAGCACAAGACACTACGGGACTAACAGGCTAGCCCGACGGCATTTGCCGTCGGGCTCACGCTAAAAACCGTCGGCGTACACGAGCCCGGCGGTGGCCGTCGAGCTAAGGCCGTCGGCGTGTAATCCATCGGGCTCGCACCGTTGCCGTCGGCGTCGCAAATACCGTCGGCCTCACAACTAGGACGCCGACAGCACTGCCGCCAGGCTCATTGATGGCTCTACCAAAAAAAATCAAAATTATTTTTTTCTAACTTTTTTTATTATTATTTTAACTCCAATTTAGTCATATATTTAATCTCATATCACACACTTAATCATAATCTTATCTCAAACTATCCACTCACACACTTAATCATAATCTTAGCTCAAACTATCCAGTCACACACTTAATCATAATCTTAAGTCAAACTATTCACCCTTAGTCAAACTTTCACACCCATCCTTAGAGTGCTCCAGGCCAAGTACGGTTAACTATTGAGTTCTATTCAAATGAGATTCCAGTTGAGATGTCATACCTTATTGCTATTAGTATGATAACAATCATATTAACCCTCATCTGAGATATTATACTTTTTAATCTTTAAAATTTCAAAAATAAGATTTGAATAAACAAAATAACTATGTTTAATAATACTTGAATAATAATAATAATAATCAATTATTTTATTTTTGTTTTGTCTTTTCCATTTTATAAGAAATAATTCATATCTTCATATTGATATATCAGAATTTAATAAATAAAATATCTATGTCGATCATAAAAATGAGAGGAATCCAACATAATGAATGATGTCTTTTAAAACAAACAAGAACCAACATAAATCAGCATCAAGTAAATTAAAGAGGCAAATTTAGATAGAAAGTAAGGAAAATCCTCATATTAAGTTATTATCCATAAAATATGTTCTACTTTTTTTGAAAATTAAATGGGTGTCATTTTGGACCATATTTTATGTACTCGCTTCACAAAAAAAGTCATTTCTGACACTTAAAAAATGGAAAATGATATTTCTAAAAAGAATTTTGAAAATCGCTTCGGTGACATTGTTTCCCATACCATGACACACATATATGCTGAATATGGGCACTTTATCACAAACTATGACATGATAATGGTCATACATTGGTCATTTGTCTTCAAACCTATGCATGTTTATAGATGTTTGACATTTTTGTAAAGTTTCGTTTTGAAAACTTTGCCAAAAATCAAGTTTATCATTTTCCCTATTAACTAGTACACGTAAAAGGACTACATGCCAAAGGGTTTTTTTTTTAGTACTTTTTCATATTTTTCCATTTCTTTCAAAAAACAGTCAAAATGGAGAGCATGGATATTCATCAAAAGTGGTCGAATTTTTCAAAACTATTGACTGTTCTATGTTGTAACCACTACTTGTGTACCTTAAAATTATTTTTGTAAGAACTTCAGAGCAAACTATCACACAGTTATAGTTTAAATTTAAATTACTTCCGAAAATTGACATAAAGTCAATTAAAGAGGCGAATTTAGATAGAAAGTAAGGATAATCCTCATATTCAGATATTATCCATAAAATTTGTTCTACTCTTTGTAAAAATTAAATGAGTGTCATTTTGGATCATATTTTATGTACTTGCTTCACAAAAAAAGTCATTTTTCACACTTAAAAATTGGAAAATGATATTTCTAAAAAGAATTTTGAAAATCGCTTCGGCGACGTTGTTTTACATACCATGACACACATATATGCTGATTATGAGCACTTTATCACGAACTATGACATGATAATGGTCACACATATGTGTTAAAACTATTGCATATTTATATATGATTGATATTTTTTGTAAAGTTTTGTTTTAAAAAGTTGCCAAAACTCAAGTTTATCATTTTTCTAAAAACTAGTACACGTCAAAAGACTTCATGCCAAAGGGTTTCCTTTTTTTTAGTATTTTTTCATATTTTTTTGAATGTAATCTAATTTTTTAAGAAAAACTGTAAAACTGTATAGTGAGTCCAACGGTAATAACGTCGGGTTTACAATGTGATTAGATGGACGCTGACGGCACTATAAGCCCGACGGTGGTCGTCGGGCTCATTTAATAAACGCCGACGGTACTGCGAGCCCGACGGTGACCGTCGGCCTTACAACTAAGACGCCGACGGTTTTTTCGTTTCCTCGATTTCACGTTGTGACGCCGACAGCCCCCGTCGGCGTTGAAATGGCCGTCGGGCTGGGTTGTGTTTCCCGAGAACGAACGACGTAGGTGTGCAAGACATTCAGCCACGTACATATGTAGGCATGCATCATTTGAGAGACCGGCAGCGGCAGTGCAGTGCGGCACAATGGATTGACAGTGATACTACGGCAACTGTCATGGCCATGCCGGCTAAACGGAGTACTTATGGTAGGAACTGAAGGCGTAGGAGGCGGCGTATGATGGGCTTAGGCCATGAAAAATGAAGGAAGGATGCGCAACGTTGCCGAACTGCATGCCGGCCGCGGCCGGCACGCACGTTCGCGTCGCGTGCGCCGGCCGGGGAGCCGAGGGACAGGGGGAGCCAGCGGCGATGGCGGCTGTCGCTGGGGGCGGCGCCGGCGTCCCGTCTACGTTCCTGATTACGATCGAGCAGCAGAGAGATCGATCGGGCGTCGATCGCCGTCGTTCCATCATCCGCCATGGGCTCCATCTGCCGGTTGTTTGCTCGTCAACCCGGCCCCACCCTCATCGATCGATCGCATGCACGTACGGGACGAGCTACAGGAACGCGTGGTCGGATGACGAGCCGCGTCCACACTCCGCACACACACTGTTTAATTATTCATTCGTGCTGATGCGACGCGTAAGCTAGCTAGCTTCAAACGCCTAGCTAGCTATATCAGAGAAAGTTGTGATCCACGAGGAGCACACATCTCGCGTGCATGGCCACCACTTCATGCAACGAGCTCGATCTGAACATCCGATCTGCTGCGTCTTGTTACTGTCCCCCTGAAAGCCATTGGCCGGCGGCCAGGGCCGGTCCTAGGGGGGTCGAGAGGGGCGGCCGCCCCGGGTCCAGCAATTTTTAGTGCCCTCCGAAAATACATGTATAATAGGCTTAGCACGTATACATGACATGTAAAAACAATTGAAAACGGCTTCGTGGTGCATGCGTTTAACAATTGGTTAATTGGACCATTTTACTTCGGAGACAAGGGTCTGTAACAGGAGAATGCAATTGAGTCGATCATTAGTCAAAAATAGAAACTTACCGGCCATACATCACCCGATCAGTTTGTTCCATAAATAATAAATTTAATTGTTCACTCATCTGATTAAAACCTCACTCTAATCTCGTCTCTCAGCCGCCACATCACAGCTCCATCTCATTAGCTTACCGTACATCTCGGGTCTTGTTGCGTCCAATCACCTAAGGCGTCATGTCAGTAGTATTTTCCTATATACCCAGTGCCCTATTTATATTTGATTGCCCAAGGCGTGCGCCGTCGGACGGCCAACCGGGCGTCTAGGTATATTTGTTGATTACTCTTTATCTTCTCTAATTTATGGTGTAGCCGCGTTTAGAATATTTAGCCCCTAATTTAAATTACTAATTCCAGTTTATTTCTACTGTTGTTATATGTCTGATGTTGGAAAAAGAGAAGAAGAAAAGGCGAACCAAAACTTATAGAATCACATAGAGCACCTCTTTACGAATCTTTGAATAGCAAGATTAGCACTTAGACAAATCTAGATGAGTTGACGCTAAAATTTATATCGCGCTTCTCTCGTTTGATCTATGTTTTATATATCTATTTTTAAATTACTTTAAGGGCACTAAATTCTTGTTTCGCCCCGCGCCCTTAAAATGTCTGGACCGGCCCTGCCGGCGGCTTGCTGTCGTCCGGCAGCTCCAGGAAGAAGAAAGGCTACCGCGCACCGCACCGGCAACGCATGCAGCATCGTGTTTCGCTGTCTGGAGCAGAGCAGGTAAGGTACGCTCCCTCGATCTTGCACCTTTCTGATGGTCACATTGACGTCGGAGCCTACGTACGATACGCGCAACGCGACGAATAACGCGTGTTACAGGTAGATGTGGATCGCCATTTGGAGATCTAATTTTGGTGTGTAGACTTGTGGACCAAGCTCTGCCAAAAGCTGTGGTGTGTTTCGGATTAATCAAGCCCAGTTGCTAGCTTAATCATGTGCCTTGGACCATTTAAATAATAATTCGATGGATGGTCCGTGACTCAGCTGTGGTCGCTGATGACAGCCGGTCATGCTAACCTCTGTGTGATGTACGGTTTGATTTGGATTTTAGTTTCCTCACTGTGAACCGCTGGCAAACAAACTCGATCGTACTCATGTTCTTTCAACTCTCGAAATAGTTTTGTCTTTTGGTACCGAGCCTCGCATTTCGCTCGTCAAAAAATAGTCTTTATCTTTATAAAAATAAATTTAGATCATCATAAAACAGCATTATTACACATCTTGAGATAAATCCGACCTCACGGCATAAAATGAACCCTTGAAACAATAAAGAATACACTTTCGACGTCAAATAACCTATATGGGCTAAACAGTTCAACCAACTAAGTCTGAACAAACCTCAAACTTAGCAAAAGAAATTGACTTTACCGTCATATCAGTATGATTATCATAAGTACTTATCTTTTATACCTTCATCTTACCTTATGCAACAACAAAGATCATGATTGCTCTTTTATTCTCTTTCCTCTTTTTTTTCTTAGCAGCACAAAGATCTTTTATTCAAACTCCCTACTCAACTGTGATTTCAGAGCACAAATGTATTTCTTACTCTTGGAAGTTGTTAACATCTCATCAACATATAACAAACAAGTATATAGGCGATCCATCAACAAATTTAATGTACACACAACTATGAAATTTAGACCTCTTAAAACCATATGAAAACATAAACGGATCAAACATTTTATACCATTGACACAAAGACAGTTTTAAACCATATATTGATCTTTTCAACTTAGAAACAAGATCCTCATTGCCATGCACTAACAAACCCTTCTGACTGGTCCATGTATATCTACTCCTCTAGCTCTCCATACATAAAGTAGTCTTAACGCAATCGCGCGTCGATACAATACCGAATACTGTACGAATTAAACTATTCTTCACATTTGATGAGTTGGCATTTGAAAAAAAAGGATAATTGACTTTTTGTAAAAAGGGCTTCATGAAAATACTGAGAAAAAACATCATGAATTTTGAAGGCATTTTGTCTGAAAAGCTAACCGAGATAAAAAAAAATCTAAAGTAGGCTGAGATCTTTTGATGCATGGTTTGTCTACCTGGCCTAGCAAGAGCCGAGAGCTGTATGGACTGTGTACACACACGTCGGTTTCTTCAGCGCGTTGCCTTTGCCGTTGCCATCGATCGATCTGGGTTTTTTTGACGGTGCATGCGCGGGGTGGTTAAGCCTTAAGCCTTTACGTCGTCGTCGTCGTGGAGTCTAAACTCTAACCGACATACTACGTCGCGTTTTTGACCGAGTAGACGAGCACCAGTTAGTTATGCTTGCCTCACCGGCCTCACGGGAGAGGAAATTTGTCGACCAAAAGGCTCCGCCTTTCGCTTTACCGGAGATCCTGCCGGCCGGCCGGCGCAGAAAGCGAGCGCGAAATCGCGTAGAAGCTCCACTGGTGCGCAACTTGGCCGCCGTCACGCATGACAGCGGAATTCTTGCTTGACCCCTCCGGCTCCGAGATGCATGACAAAGTTGTTGGCTCTGTCATGCGCTTGATCGATCGACCATGTGAACTGTGTTCCGTCACATGAATATGTGAATGGTAGCTAGTTATATAGTATGGCCGAAAGCGCATAACCTTTCTGAAAGTCCTTTTCTCATACGAGAGGGACGGTTCAAGAATTCTTGCTTGCAGGAATCCCACTCCGAAGGAACCATGGTAATTCCATGTATGGACTATGTCTTACTCCCTCCTATCGGAAATGACTCACACAAATTCATCTAGATACGGTATCTAGACATATTTTAGTGTGTAGATACATAGATATTTAGATAAATCTATGTTAACCATTTTGATCGGAGGGAGTACAATATGAATCGATGGTGTCTTCCCCAAACCTAAAAATTCACATGGTTCTATGGATAATAACGGCAAATTTCTGCTTTAACTCCTTGCATCTGAATATGTAAGTTGTGATGCCTTTAAAAACTGTATCATCCATCCTTGGGGTCCAGATTGCTCAAATGGTAAGATCGAAACCTCCATAAGAGCATCTCTAGCAGATCCCAAAAAACGGCTAAACCCTTAAAATAACCGTTATTTTAAGATTTTGCATGGAAAACGTGTCCATTTCAGATCCGTAAACAAGGACGACCCTTGACTCTGAATCAGCTCATGCTAAGGAACCATGGCAAAGTCCATAACATGGACTAAGTGTTCCTTCTGGCTCTATGGATAATCATGGCAAATCCATACTTAAACTTCTTACATCTGAATAGATCAAGTGTGTGATGTTGATGCATTTGAAATGGACAGCTCCACGGTTGTTTTTTGGGATTTACTTCTTAAAATTCAAACGTTTTGCTTAAATCATCGTCAGTTCTTTTTTTGGGATTTACTTTGCGCCCCGCTATGGGCAGCTCCATAATTGTATCCTCAAACTAGGGTTTGTTTTGGGGCAATTGCCCAAAGGGATTTTCTTTTAGATTCCCAAAGGGATGTTTACAGCACCCCTGGTAGCGGACATATTTCTGGTGGTATATATTTGACACGTTTTCCGGCCTGCCGTTGGAAATGCCCTCACTACCATGCATAGCTATCCACGCGAGATCGATCAACAGACAACATGCATATACCCTGGGATCGATCGCCCGCGAGACGACGTACGTGCATGTCACTAACTCACTATGCATGTCAGGCATCACGAGGCGTGTATACACCGGAATGTTCTGCTCTCCCAACACGCACGCACTTCAGACCAACGGCGGCGGCGGCAGCAAGCAACCGTCGCCGCGGCTCGCGCGACGAGGTCTTCCCGGAGCGCTGCCGGGCGGCCGGCCTGGGGGCTGGTGGGGCGCCCACCATATATACCTCCGATATATCGAGCTTGCCGGAAACCCGAGCATCGTGCTCCTCCCGCCCGGCCGGCACCGTCCCGCGGTGCGCGCGCGCCGCTGCGAGACACACGCCCACCTGTCCCGGCGCCCGCTTGTCGTTTCCGGCGCGCGCCCACCCGCTTTCCCGGCTTCGGCTCCATCAACCTCCATTTTCATACTACAGTGCTCATACTCGAGCTCACAGTCCACCCCCGATTACGCGCGCAAGTTGCCATTGCCATGCGATGCCGCCACGCCGGCAGCGGCAACCCGGCACACGGCGAGGGCGCCACACCGCATGCTGCTCGCTCGCCCACGTTGACTCCTTGCAACCAACAAACATGGCGAGCCAATCATGCACGTCGCCTACGTAGTCGTTCCGATCTAAAAGGTTATCATTTCCGTGTGTACTTGATCCGTTGGGACGGTTCCAAAAGAGCACACTGCATTGGTCGCTCGATCGAAAGATGCGGCCGTAGTCGTCCGTGGAACATGCGTCCATGTATGATGCATGCTATGCTAGCCGCCGCCGGTTGCGTCGCCAACTTCGGCTCCATGTCCATGTGGCGCGCGATGGAGCGCGTCCATAACCGTTTTCTAGTGCATATCTATCTACAACTACAACCACGTACCGGTAATCAACTGCCTAAACCGAGAAACTAATCATGCTTATGTTTGTACTTGGCGCGCCATTGCTGTGCTGGAGCTAGCAGCTTGTTTATTACAGATCTCTGTTTATCATGCATGCTTGTGTTTCTTTCGGTGTCCGGGCCAAGAAACCGAAGTCGCCGACGATCTTCGACCTTGGCGTGCCTTGGACGATATGGTCAAGTGGAAAATGTGGACTCTGTGAGACTTACTTGTCGGTAATTCCGACCTCTTGACAAAGATCTGTTTGTCTCTCCTATACTACAAGAATGAAAGAGACAACCCCGGAAATTAATTGAAAGGGACAAGAGCTACGTGACTTCGGTCCCTTTGCCATGCGTCTTGGTCCCTGAAAACGCTACTGGCCTTGTTCAAAAAAACAAGACGGTACTGGCTGGCCTCTAGTAAAACAAACCTACAATTCTTTGAGTGCAAACAAAATTATCTGAAGAAAAAACTCTAAAGTAAAATATTAGCCGAAATTTTATTTTCACACAATGTGGGAGGATATCTCTTGCCATCGGAGAAAACATTTTGAAACGTCAAGAAACCTGAAAAAAATCCGGTGCATACATGTCAACATTCTATGTGTGCATGCAAAGCTTCGTGGAACAACCGACACCTTTTGTGGCCATTGTTTTTTTTATAGAAAATGGTTGTTCCGGCCTCTGCATGCATAGTGATGCATACAACCATTTATTACCAAATCCAAATCCACAAGTAATAAAGGTTTACATCTCACGAATCACCTAGATACTGAGACGAAGGTCGGTTACCGACAGTAGAAACAAAAACATCAACTACAAAAGTTTACTATTATATTGCCACGTATGTCGGGAGAAAAAATCATGTGCCACCAACAGGAGTCTTGAGCATGCAGCAACCATAAGTTCCCGCTGGTCCGAAAGAAGAAGGAAAGCCCATAGTTGGATCAAGTGCATCGCCATATGAATAACCTGTAATAAATGAAAATTTTCCTTTCTGTTAAAAACAAAAATGTTTGTACAATTCAAATTCAAAAAAAAATTGTTCCTATAATTCCAAAGAGACCAACAGATAGCTGAAACGCCAATACGAATCCTAGCTTTGGTCTTCTTACATACCCCGTTCAACCAATTCCCGAACATATTGGTAACATTAGAACGGGGAAGGGATATTGTAAGTACAAAAAACAACACGCCAAACAAGTTTCGCAAAAGGGCAATTAATAAATTAATGCTCAATAGTTTCGGATTCTCCACAAAATGGGCACTTGGTGCTACCCTGCCAATTCCTCTTTGCAAGGTTATCCTTTGTTAGCAAGACCTTTCGACTAAGAAACCACATAAAGATTTAAATTTTCAGAGGTATCTTTAATTTCCATAAGTAAGTTCACAAATATCTCGTATGCCCATTCATCAAATCATCATACATATATTTTATGGTAAATAAGCCATTTTGCGTCAGTTTCCAGCAAAAAGTATCAGGGGTATCTATTAAATTAACATCCATAAGTCTGGTACAAAGATGAGACCACATGTCCCACTTATTACCAACAAGAGGCCTTCTAAAAACCAAGTTTAGTGGGGGCGCATTAAGAAAAACATCAGACACTAATACATCCCTATGTTGTGTGATGTTATAAAGTAATGGATACTGATCTTTTAATGGAGAGTCTCCCAACTAGGTGTCCTCCCAGAACCTGGTGGTTCTCTCATCCCCAACTTTGAATGTGCCTCTGTAAAAGAACTCATCTTTAACCCTCATGAGACCTTTCCAAAAGGGAGAATCAGTGGGTTGTGCCTCAACCTGAGCTAACGTCTTTAAATGAAGGTATTTATTCTGCAACAATTCTTGCCAGACCCCTCTTCATTTTTGTGGCCAGTGTAAAAATGACACTTTTTTGTGGGAAGACTTTTTTAGCATCGAATTAAAACCTTTTTTATACACACGACAGAAAAAATTCGGTTTTTATGAGAAGACTTTTGTGAGCACACAAAATATAGAGATGTTCGCGCGATTTTTTTATCTGAAGACATTTCAAAATGCTTTTGAAAAGTATTTCAAAATCATGAGCATATGTTCCCGTGTGCGAAAACACCATATGTTTCTTGATCGCGTAAGTGCTAGTAGGTCATTACTATTTCAGAAGTTTAACAATTGTTTATTTTAGAAATATATTAGTTCCATACTCAAATAAATTAATTTTTAAACCGAGGCAAAAATTTAGCAAAATTATTTAATTAAGAATAAAAGAGTTGTCGCTAAATTAAAAGAAAACTTGGTGAAAGCTGATAGAACCACGGCCAAACCAATCCAAGCATCATCACAATCATGGGCAAAAGCCCAAACACCCACTCTAAATACACTCAAACAATGCCTGAGAGACGAGACTGATGCAAGACGAGACAAGAGACACTCCAACATAGATGAAGTAGCAAACCTTCTAGGAGAGCTTTGCCAACATGACACCGACTACCAGCATCAAGGGAAACCTCGCCGTCGACATGCCATAAGGTCGATCCACTCAATAAAATCAAACTTTAGTGTAGCACCACCTTCCAAGACCACCATCCGGATGCACCACCTTCTTGCACTTGAACAGCAACACCGCACACTTAGGATGCCCACAACCCAAACTGCACATAAAAAATCGCACGTAGCCCATGCCGCCTACCAACATCTAGGACTGGCACCCCAACATATAGTTAAACCACCTTTAGTGAGACGCCTCGTCCAAGCCGACAAACTTCGCTGCATTAGCAAAAGAAAATTGTTGCCCAGGCCATTCCGAGCAATAGTTTTGGCCCATGAAACTTCTACCTGAAGGGAATATGCCCTAGAGGCACTTAATAAATATAGTTTATTGGCAATATCCCAATTGTTTATTATATGTTTTACACCATGCTATAACTGTATTAAGCGAAAACATTAATACAGGTGTGGTGGATAAAACAACCAGGTCCCTAGTGGCCTCTACTAAGACTAGTTTCATTGCGCGATTGATGATCGAGGTTTTCCGATCATTGGGCATGGCGCCGGTCGGCAATGTAAGTCATATCGTTAGGTGTAACGATGTGATGGACATACCCAGTATTTATAGGACATAGTCATTACGCCTTAAAACCGTGAGATCAACTCTTATTGTTATCCCTGGAAGATACTTTGATCGCACCAAACGTCATATCTTATATAGTGTGACAATAACGGTGATACTTTTGGGTATCGCAAGGGGGTAGTTGAGACGAGGGGTCAACAACGGGATTTGTCAGTCCGCATAGCCGGATAGATACTCTAGGGCCCACTCGGTGAGATTATGTCAAATGAGTTTGCAAACATGTGACTAGGTCACCAACTGACATAATATCATAGACGAGTAGAAGATAGCGATGTCGGTAACGAAATCATGTTAGGTATGGAGATATCTGAGAATGATGCTCGGACACGCTAAGTATCGCCATGACAAAGGATTTAAAACTAGACGTCCAGGTTTGATAGATGAAAGTCATTCGTTATATCACAGGGATTAATTCATGGGGTCCATGCCTACGAGTTAGTCGTTGATCATAGAGGAGTCTTGATCGTACCTGTTATTATATCGAACCGCTAGGGTAACACACTTAAGGAGTTTCGACAAGACAACCGGAAAGGAAAGAGATCACCGGGAACGTCCCGGGAATGATCCGATGGAGATCGGGCAGCGACGAAATAGTTTTCGGAGCTAGAATAAATTATATATAATATTTTTAATATTAATTAGTGTAATTAATGATTAAATATGATCTTATATATTAATTTTCGAATTTTTAAAGGATGGTTTCCCTAAATGGGCCTTCTGGTGGAAAGAAGGCCCATGAGGGGGGAAAGTCCCCCCAGGGCTTCGGATTGAGGGAGGGACGACCTAGGTGGGCCAAATAGGGCCCACCTAGGGACGACGCACCCCCCTTGGCCGCACCAGGCAATGGGGGATAGTCCCACATTGCCTGGCTGGCAAGTTGGCTCCCCCTGGGAGCCTATATAAGAAGGGGCACCCCTGGCCTTTTAATTCACCAATTAATTCTCTTATTTCTCCTCGATCTCGTGATTCCCTTTGTCGGAGTTGCGCCGAGGAGGATGAGGGATCTCTTCCACCATAGCCCGTTGTCGCGCTGCTGGTGTTCCGGTCCAAGACTTCCGATGCTCGTCCTGGACTGGAACTTCGGAGGTCGTCGTCTCCACCGTATGTGTGTAACGCCCTGCGAGGTGTTGTGCTAGCGGTGCTCGGAGGCCTACTTCCTCCACCCGACCTCGAGGTCATCTTCGTCCTCTTCATCACGCCGAATTCTCCGCGACCTAGAGGTCGGCTACGTCGTCTTCGTCGTCAACGCTTGTGCGGGAGCGTAATCCCCGCTATTCAGTCTACGAGGGTATGTATTCCGATCTCCGTTGTACTTCTATATCTGCATAGTGTAGATCTTGGCTAGTTTAAGGATATCGTTGCTAGGAAAATTTTGTTTTCTGCACACGATCCCCTTCAGTGGTATCAGAGCCGATCTATCGTAGATATAGTTGTACGCTGTTAGAACCCGTGTTCTGCACGGAGGCACCGTTCCTGTTATTTGCTACCCTCTAGCGTGCACTTGTGATTCCAGCGGCATCGAGTTGATGAAGCGGCCTGGACCGACTTTACACGTACGCTTACGCGAGACTGGTTCCACTACTGGCATACGGCTTGTACCGTATATGTGGCTGGCGGGTGCCTGTTTCTCTCTCTTTAGTTGGCTTTGCATTTTCAATGGAGGGCCCGAAAGGGATGCTTAAACATGCAATTATTGGATCGTTGTTGTGGTCATATGGTTCGTAGGTATGAAGCGGTTCTATTTACGAAAACCCCGAGCCACGTAAAATATGCAAAAGATAAAGTAGAAGCGTCTAACTTTATTTTACAGGGGCTATGTGATATGGTCAAGGTAGGTTTATTAAATTGTTTATAAACTGCGGGCGACAAGAAGACCATGGCACAATGGACTATATCACATTGCATTACATTTGATGTTTTGTGTGCATCTTATATTGTGTGATTATATATATAGTATATATTAGTTGCACGGCGGTAGCTATATAAGATGATCACTTAAAAATACCACTAGTGTTCTCCCTCCAACGCGCACCACCAAGAAAGTTCTACGTTATGAGGCAGGCCGTGATGATCGGGTGTCAGACATCTCGTCGTTCGCATACAGTGGGTGTAAGCCATGTTGCACAAGCGTCAGCGTGGAGGTTATGGTGGCGAGCCTAGCATATGCAGATATGGCCTCGGAACAGGGAGACCGAAAGGTCGAGCACGAGTCACAAAATTGGTGTGGCGGACAATTGTCTACTCTTAAAGTTGTGCCGCCGGCTCTGATGATGAGGGTGGTGCAATGGATGGGGGTCGTGTAATCGCTTAAATGACCAGGAGGGATGTTTTTGAGTGGGAGTTTGGATAGTTATTTTCTAAAATACTAGAACTCAGAATATAATGAACAGAGTCTGTTTTGCAAACCTTTGTAGATATTAACCATTGTGATATCATCTTTTCAAATTAGGCGCATTCCTGCGATTGAGAAACTTAAAAGGTTGGGTCCAAACTTCATAGTTTTATGCTTTAGCTTGAGGATACTCCTTGTTTAAACCATTAGCTCTTTGTGTTACAATACCCACTAGGAGATAAACCCGAAGATTCCGCTAACAAAAGATAATTTGGATTATCAGATTTTGTGCGGATGATATTATCATAGTCCAGTGTATGCTATAATCTCTGCCATAGAGAACCAACGGTGGGTACGAGTTTTTAGATCGCGAACATATGATATGGTCGCTAAACTCGGGGTACCCCAAACGTTGGGTTGATGAAGTTTGTCAGTACGTTGACTGATTGTCTTCTCAACCAAGATGGAAGAGAATACACACATTGAGGGAGCACGTGGCGGTCATACTTAATGACATATGTTCATACTAAATGAACATTGAGACGCCTCGCTCAGCTCAATCACTGGATGACAGACATCGTTGCCAAGTGCAAATCCTCTGTCATAGACTATGTCATGCAAGGGGAATCGTTCACCTTCATGGTTCTTGATTACGGTGGAAGTATCAAGAAAATGAAACAGATCGCCGGAAGTCATCAATGATGATGGTGTATATATGATATACATGTTATGAATGTTTTAGCTAAGCAAGTACTCGCAGTAGTGACTAAGTTTTGAACTAGTTATGTTTTGTGAAAATCAGGTTTACTGCTTGAGTAGTTTGAAAGGATGAGGCGAGATTGCGTGTTGATAATGACAGTCAAGTTGTTATGATGGCCATAGACACTCTCCCTCTAGATCTACCATTTGAATAAATTCTTTATGATCGCCTGTTAGTATGATCGTTACAAGTGTGTCTCCTCTAGCGAGACACTTGTTCATACATGATAGTGACAAATTTGGTGTCCAATATTTATGAAGTAATGATCATATGCCGATTTGAATTTATATGGTAGAAGCTCCCACATTCATAATATTAATGCCAAAGGATACAAACTTAATAAAGGCACCACATATGTGTGGCACTACCGTTTAGTCATGTCAATGTTATAGTCAATGCATTAGCTCCATACCAGATGGATCTACAAGTTCTAAGATTTGATCTTTTGACACTTGCAAAATAACTGTGACACCGTTTTCGGAAAGCGGGCATATAACTTATTGAT
Organism: Poa annua; assembly: GCA_026929855.1. Lineage (NCBI taxonomy): Eukaryota > Viridiplantae > Streptophyta > Magnoliopsida > Poales > Poaceae > Poa > Poa annua. The sequence continues at coordinate 91,822,796 of CM049430.1, forward strand.
AGTCATACATAGAGATGTATGTGGTTCAATGAAATAATTGACGGGTAGTGGAGACCTTTATTTCGTGAACTTCACTGAACGTTTTGAGTATAGCTTGTTGAGAATCGTGCATATGGGTGTATGTGAATCTTGAAGTACTTTAACGTGTAGTGGAAGTCTTTATTTCATAGACTTCATGAATATTCCGAGTAGATATATGGATATCCACTCCGGGGAATGTTAGTCTGAAATTTTGATTCGATCAAACAAAGTTCAGAATCAAGTAGGAAATAAACTTAAACAAGAAAATCAAATTCCCGCGATGTAGATCGAGGAAATGAAGATTTGAGTTATAATGTTGGCACATCATTAGAAGACTATGAGAAGAGTTCCACAAATTACGTCGCATGGAACACCATAGTGTCATGGTGTGTTAGGACGTCGTAATTACACTCTATCAGATAGTGTGTGGTAAATAAATCTCTTACCGAATTATTGTGATCATTAGAGTCATATGGTAGAAACGTAAACACTCACGTTAGCAAATAGGGAAACCATTTGAATCCATGGAGACAATACCATACGAGTGATGGCATGACTTTTTAGCCTGGATTGTCGTTTCAGCAATTTAGTGTTTTGATGTGATCAAACCTAAAATGGATTAATCTTTGTAGTATACCCTACCTAAAGAGTTAGTTGGGTACATGTCTCACGACATAGGAAAAAAAATTGCCGGGATATACCTTGCGAAAGAAATAGTTTCTTGTCCGAGGGTATAAGTGAGAAAGAAAGTAGAGCAAGATGAAGTTGGTGAACTTCACATCAGAGTGGCGCAACCAAAAGTGTTTTCGGTGTCAGGCTCCACAGCTTGAAAAAGCTGATGATTCAAGAACATGATGTTCTGAGCTCATACTAAGAGCGTAGGCATACGAGATTGTGTTCCACACTGTGTGTTACGACAATCTTGTTATGAAGGTCATATTAATGGAATATGATAGACCTACGAACTACGAAGAAGAGATGGTGGACCTAAGTCCGAGAAATGGCTATGAGTCATTTATGATCCGAAATAAAATCCATATACGATTACCAGGTAATGACTTGGGAGATCTTCTTGATGGCATCTAGGATGTTAATAGTATATGGAATTTTATGAGAGAATAGACATGAGAAGGATCGATTTGTCGTGAAACAGTTCCGACATATTCAAAAGTTGACCACATGAGAGTTTGTCTCAAGTGGCGAAGACTAAATCTATTCTGGGTCGTTTAGCAATCGCTATAATTTCGAATGAGAAATTGATAGATGTATAAGGAAACATTAAGAAAGAGTTGGTGATCCCGAGGATGCTAAACATGCATGCAAACTTCAGTGGTCCATTCATGGGCTGAAGCAAGCATATCGGAGCTGGAATCTTCACTTTGGTAATGTGATCAAAGGATTTTGGAGTTGTCCAAAATAGTTGAAGAAACCTACATTTGCAAAGAAGTGAGTGGGAGCAAAGTAGCTTTCCTTGATCTTATATGCGGAATACATATTTGAGTGGGAGCTAAGTAGCTTTTCCTTGATCTTATATGCGGAAGGCATATTTGAGTGGGAGCTAGGTGTCATTCATGATTTTGTATGTAACGACATATTGAATGACACAGATCCTCTAGTAGAGTGTAAAAGATTATTTAAGTGATTAAATTTTCTATGAAATGAAGTTAGGAGTATTACGCATCTGATTTATAATTGTATAGATCATAAGGGGCTTAATAACATTAAGTCGGAATATTTCCTAAGTCAAGATTCTGAAGTGTTTCTGAATAGGACAAGCAAAGAAAGAAGTTCTTGCTTGTATGACTAGGTAAAATATTAAGTTTATCTTGGCATTTTCAGTGATAGCAAATGATGTTCGACATTATCTATGTATCAGACATAGATGCTATCAGACTGAAATCTCGACTTAGTGTGACCCGAGTTCTTGGTTGAAGAACAGGTTCTAGAGTGATCCTTGTGTGGATCAATGAACAAACGTTAAGTTTATTCTTCAGTGTCTATGAGAACTGAAGATATGTTTTCTAGTAAAGGGTAAGAGTGGAAAGACAACTTTGAACGGATAGACGTCGCCTAGAGGGGGGGGGGGGGGGGGTGAATAGGCGATTTAAAACTTTTTCGAGGAGCCGGAATATCCGGTCCAATAGTGACCGGAAATTCTGAGTAGCCGGAATATCCGGTACACGAGTGACCCGGAAATTCCGGTATGCTTGATAAAGGCGGAATAAAACTAGAGGTTTACTTAAACAAGCATACAACCTAGATATATAAACTAGGCTCACCTATGTGCACCAACAACTTAAGCTAAGCAATACTAGTAACAAGATGATAGCAAGATATATGACTTCAAGCACGAAGGCTATCACAATGTAAAGTGCCTAAGTAAAGAGCTCGGGTATAGAAATAACCGAGGCACGCGGAGACGAGGATGTATTCCCGAGTTCCATCCAAAGGTGTACGTCTCGTTTGGAGAGGTGTGCGCAACCACAACAGGTTAGCCGCAACGCCACAAAGGCTCACCTTCTTCTTCTGATGAACTCAACCACAAAAGGTTCGAGTTCACCTTCCACTATTGATCTCCTTTGGGGCGGAGATCGAATCCCGTACAACTCTTGAGGCACACACCCACAACTTAATTGGGGGCTCCCAAGTCTTGAGGCACACACCCACAACTTAATTGGGGGCTCTCAAGTGACCACAAAAGGTCTTGACCACAAAAGGTCTTGGCCACAAAAGGCCGGCCACAAAAGGCGTCTAGGGTCCAAAGACCCAAGAGTAACAAGCTCACAAGTAATACCACCACGAATCCTCGTGGAGGGCTCAAACCGATGCAAATGCAATGGCAAGAGCACACGAAGTGCTCAAGTCCTTCACTCTCAAATTCCAACACAACAACAAATGTTTATGGGGGAATAAGAGAGGAAGAACAAAGGAAACCACAAAGGAGTCAAATCCTTCACTCCCAAATCCCACCAAAAGCAACTAATGCTTATGGGGGGAGAAGAGAGGAAGAACAAAGAGGAAGAACCACAAAGGAACTCCAAGAACTAGATCCACTAAGTTCCCCTCACTTAGAGGAGAGATGAATTGGTAGGATTGTAGATCTAGATCTCCTCTCAACTTTCCCTAAAGAATATGGAAGAATCAATGGAGGGAGTGAGAGGGAAGTGAGCTTTCCAAGGTCAACAATGGAGTAGGAGAGAGGGGAAAAACGTGCTGCCTTGGATTGGCTGAGGAGGAAGAAGGGGAGGGGTATTTATACCCCTCCAGGAAATATAGCCGTTAGCTGTTTCGACACTCGGAAATTCCGGTATAAGTGAGACTCGGAAATTCCGGTCAAACGGAAATTCCAAGTCCATGGAATTTCCGAGCTGAAATTCCGGCTGGAGTCAGAAGCAAAACCAAACTTTTCCTTAGCCATTTCTGGAGGACTTTTCTGGGGGCACTCGGAAATTCCGGTATATGGAAATTTCCGAGCACAATTTCCGGTTCGAGTCAGAACCCTTTTTCTCCTTTCCTTAGCCGTTTTCTTGGATGAGCTGGGGAACCGGAAATTCCGGTAGGGCGGAATATCCGGCCCCAATAATCCGAATCAGCAGAACACCGAAACGAAAACTGCTATAACTTTTGCAAATGAACTCCAAATGAGGTGAGACCAATTTTGTTGGAAAGATAGCGACGATGACTACCCAACAAATATTACATCCCATAAATAGAGTAAAATCTCCACACATGGCAAGGTGTGGGACTTTCCTCAAGGTAGAACCGGCAATATTTCCGCCACCGAAAACGAAACAAGTTGTCCAAAGTAAAACCGATTTCGATGAACTAGAGCTTGACATGGAGATGAACCAAGCTCTAATTCCTCACCAACATAAAAGCCAAATAAGAACCAAGAAATATGATATGCCAAGTATGCAAAGGTTTGAGCTCTCCACAAGAATGCGATCAAGTTACTAACTTGAGAGCCCCTCTTGATAGTACGCCTATCTAACTTATAGCCCTATCAAGATCATACCTTTGCCTTGAGCATTCCACTTGAGTTAGATGATGACTATCTTGATCTCTTCAAGTGGGTCATCTTTCTTTTTTGCGCGTCCAATCACTTGCTTGATGAAGACTTCTCCAAATACTCCCCCATGCTCACAATGGGAGAGTCTCGCTAAGCTTCGTCTTCATGTATCCATTGCAAGCACCAAGCATAGGATCTTTTCGAGAAAGCTTCCCTTGGTCTTGCACAACTCATCTTTTCTTCACTAAGATGATGTCTTGAATCTTCAAGACATAATTGCAATAAGCTTCACTCAACACATGAGCTTCAAGAGTTCAACATATGAACTCTACCATTCCATGGACAAGATCTATAAGGATATCTCAATGCAAACATTAGTCCATAGAGATTGTCATTCAATTACCAAAACCACACATGAGGGAAAATGCTCTTTCAAACTTGCCGTAAAGTGGTTACGATGATGCAAGTTATGAAACTGACCCATACGACTAGAAATCTCATATAGGAGATGTCCTTTATTTTGAACAAAACATGGTTAGTTTGCGAAGTCGCATACGAATGCACGGTCGCATAATCTACATAGGTATAGAAATATATCGCGACTTCAGAAGTAGCAAGTGTGATCGGACTGAGCAGTTTTCGGGGCGTAGGTGGTCTCCTTAATAGATCTCTTAGACTTTTAAGGCGCATGCTACGCGAATGCTCGAGTCTCACTCCATCCACTGGGATATATTTCACCGTCATCGTAAGATACAGGATGATGTCAAACTAGGTGACATAGAAGTGTTGCAAAGCACATATAGGTCTCAATATGTGAGATCTATTGACTGTATTCCTCTTCCACGAGGCGAGCAGACACCAAGATTCTATGGGTGTTGAGCTTTTACCAAGTTGTAAACTAGATTAAGTGTTACTCTAGGGCAAGTGGGAGACTGAAGCGAATATGCCCTAGAGGCACTTAATAAACATAGTTTATTGGCAATATCCCAATTGTTCATTATACGTTTTACACCATGTTATAACTGTATTAAGCGAAAACATTAATACAGGTGTGGTGGATAAAACAACCAGGTCCCTAGTGGCCTCTACTAATACTAGTTTCATTGCGCGATTGTTGATCGAGGTTTTCCGATCATAGGGCATGGCGCCGGTCGGCAATGGAAGTCATATCGTTAGGTGTAACGATGTGATGGACATATCCAGTATTTATAGGACATAGTCATTACGCCTTAAGACCGGGAGATCAACTCTTACTGTTATCCCTGGAAGATACTTTGATCGCACCAAACGTCGTATCTTATATAGTGTGACAATAACGGTGATACTTTTGGGTATAGGAAGGGGGTAGTTGAGACGAGGGGTCAACAGCGGGATTTGTCAGTCCGCATAGCCGGATAGATACTCTAGGGCCCACTCGGTGAGATTATGTCAAATGAGTTTGCTAACATGTGACTAGGTCACCAGCTGACATAATATCATAGACGAGTAGAAGATAGCGATGTCGGTAACGAGATCATGCTAGGTATGGAGATATCTGAGAATGATGCTCGGACACACTAAGTATCGCCATGACAAAGGGGTTAAGACTAGACGTCCAGGTTTGATAGATGAAAGTCAGTCGTTATATCACAGGGATTAATTTATGGGGTCCAGGCCTACGAGTTAGTCGTTGATCATAGAGGAGTCTTGATCGTACCTGTTATTATATCGAACCGCTAGGGTAACACACTTAAGGGGTTTTGACAAGACAACCGGAAATGAAAGAGATCATCGGGAACGTCCGGGGAATGGTCAGATGGAGATCGGGCAGCGACGAAATAGTTTTCGGAGCTAGAATAAATTACATATAATATGTTTAATATTAATTAGTGTAATTAATGATTAAATATGATTTTATATATTTATTTTCGAATTTTTAAAGGCTGGTTTCCCTAAATGGGTCTTCTGGTGGAAAGAAGGCCCATGAGGGGGGAAAGTCCCCCCAGGGCTTCGAATTGAGGGAGGGCCGGCCTAGGTGGGTCAAATGGGGCCCACCTAGGGCCGGCGCACCCCCCTTGGCTGCACCAGGCAATGGGGGATAGTCCCACATTGCCTGGCTGGCAAGGTTGGCTCCCCTTGGGAGCCTATATAAGAAGGGGCACCCCTAGCCTTTTAATTCACCAATTAATTCTCTTATTTCTCCTCGATTTCGTGATTCCCTTTGTCGGAGTTGCGCCGAGGAGGATGAGGGGATCTCTTCCACCATAGCCCGCTGCCGCGCTGCTGGTGTTCCAGTCCAAGTCTTCCGCTGCTCGTCCTGGACTGGAGTTTCGGAGGTCGTCGTCTCCACCGTATGTGTGTAACGCCCTGCGAGGTGCTGCACTAGCGGTGCTCGGAGGCCTATTTACTCCACCCGACCTCGAGGTCATCTTCGTCGTCTTCGTCACGCCGAGTTCTCCGCGACCTAGAGGTCAGCTACGTCGTCTTCGTCGTCAACGCTTGTGTGGGAGCGTAATCCCCACTATTCGGTATACGAGGGTATATATTCCGATCTCCGCCGTACTTCTATAGCTGCATAGTGTAGATCTTGGCTAGTTTAAGGATATCATTGCTAGGAAATTTTTTGTTTTCTGCACACGATCCCCTTCACTACCCACAACGTTTTCTGAGGCCATTGCCTAGACGCATAAAATGACATCAACTCAAGGCCGTGACCATGACATCCTCTATCCCGGTGGCAGAAGAAGCACTCGTCGGGAATAATATACCTCCTTTGTTTAATAATCAAATGATTTGCAACTAAATAGTAATATATTGATTATTTGACACAAATTCACACCATTAAGTTCATATCGAAATACTTTTCCAATCACTGCGATCTTGTTATTTATAAGTACTCCCTTTTCTAAAGCGTTCCCATTTTAATTTAATATTTCATTTTTAAAAATAATTTAGAACATTTCTAATCAACTGAGAGTGAAGAGAACCTCAATTGATCGAAAGATGTAGAAAGGGAAAAAATTATAGTCGCAATCCACAATAGTAGAGTTTTTTTTAAATAATACGAATTTTTATTACAAATTTGGAATCTAGCGCGCGAAATCCGGAAATATCAAAATAGGGCGCGGTCGGCTTGGGTCGTGCCGATCGGCACGGGCCGTGCCGAAACGTTTCGGTCGGCAGTAGCTATGCCGACGGATGCATGGCCCTGCGTGAGTTCTCGTGTGCCAACACATTTCGGCATGGGCCGTGCCTAAATGTGCTCAGAGAGGTGGAGGGCAAGGTTTCTTACAGAATTTGTTCCCGCCACCGTTTCCGTCCATCCCCGCCACCGTATCCCGCCCAAATTCTCCCGCCACCGTTTCGCGCGAGAATTCTCCCGCCACCGTATCCCGCCCAAATTCTGCCGCCACCGTTTCGCGCGAGAATTCTGCCGCCACCGTTTCCCGCGAGAATTCTCCCGCCACCGTATCCCGCCCAAATTCTCCCGCCACCGTTTCGCGCGAGAATTCTCCCGCCACCGTTTCCCGCCCAAATTCTCCCGCCACCGTTTCCCGCGAGAATTCTCCCGCCACCGTTTCCCGCCCAAATTCTCCCGCCACCGTTTCCCGCCCGTTCCTCCCGCCCGGCACCATTTCTCGCGACCATTTTCACCTCAAATGTCCTATAAAAACCACTCTAGGCTAAGCGGGGTACTCTCAAAGAGCGCCAGCATGGTGTGTATTGTACCTTGTGAGAAGTGTGTGTTCGGCTTTCATATAGCCGCATCCGAGCAGCTAGCTAAGATTGTCACCTATTTGAAGGTAGATGGTAGGGAAATTCCACTTGAAGAAATTGTTGGTAGTGAGAGACATCTCGCTTTGCTAGGGGCGAGGCTATGCCGAGATGGGTTTCCGTATAGGACCCCAGAACAAATCCGTGGTGAAGTCTTGAGGCTTGCGGATAAGTTCGATAGGCATGTTACTAATGCGCCGATTCATCGAACTCAAGACATACGTGAGAGGTACGGTCGTTCGTTTCTCTGAGTATACTCCAGCGATGATGACGACGATTTCATGCCGTCGTCAAAGGAAAAGCGGGTTGAAGCAGTGCGTAAGGGCAAGGAGAAGAAGACAGAAACATCGAGGAAGGGTGCGGGTAAGAAGCCTGAATCATCGTCAAAGGGCAAGGGTGCGGGAAAGAAGCCTGAATCATCGTCAAAGGGCAAGGGTGCTAAATCTGCGGATGGTGCAGGCTGCATTGATGGGAGATAGGTAGAATCTAAATTTGAGTTATGTTGTATCTTTCTTTGAGTATCGATTAATTAGTAGTTGTACCTTCATTTCCTATTGTTGTGTGGTGTGATCGGTATGTAATCGAGGTTTGTTGTATCTTATCGCTTAATTAGTAGTTGTACCGTTTCGCGCCTCAAGGGAAAGAAGTAGCATACATATGTCTCATACATAGGTCTTACGGTACATGGAAAAGAGCGAACATATGTCTCTGATACGTAAAAGAATCAGTCCTCGTCGACCTGACGACGGTACCGCGTCCTCCTTCGCCGAGGGCCGGAAGGTGACAAACGCGTGGGAGCCTGGTGTTGCCGCATTCCGCGGCCTTGCAACGGCGCATCGTCATGCTCGTCGTCTGGCTGGGCTGTCTCCGGAGGTGGTGTCTGCTGAGTGGGCATCAGTGGCGAAGGCGCGTATGCCTGAGTGGTGTCCAAGTCGTACTGGGGAGAGTTGTACACCTGATCTGCACCTGCACAAGATAATATGTTAGTGTGAGTTGTCTGGATATAAATTATATATGTACGAGAAATTAAAAATTCTAACCTCCGTGCTGTAGTTGCTGAGAGTACTGGCCCGTAAGATTGGCCATCTGCGGCTGGTGTGATGCTCCAACGAACTGTGGTCCGCCCCCATAACCGTACGAATATGGCATCCCGGTGAACGGTGGTGTGTGTGCCTGCCAGGATGAACTACCCGGCATAAAGAGTGGAGGCTGTGTAGGACCCGACATAAACAATGGCGAGTGTGAAGTTGCCGGCATAAACATAGTTGGCTGTGAAGGACCCGACACATACACTGGAATCTGTGAAAGAGGTGGCTGGGATGGACCAGGGTCGATAGCGTCGGGCTGGCGAGAGGTAGACGCAAATGTGTGATCTGTGGGGCGTATGGAAGGACTCTGCTGAGGTGTAAAACGTGGGCGTGGATCGTGCCGACGAGTGGTGTCACGGGGTGGTGATACCTGTGCGGCACCTAAGAGCCGTGCCGAGGAGTGCCGTGGGGGACGCGGGGGTGCATGGCGTGGAACAACGTCCCCAGCATCGGTGCATGCGAGCACACCATAAGCACGTCGTAGCTTGTCCTGTAGACGCTTGAACCACGACTGGTGCTGGGCACCAACGACGTGGTAGTACGCATCGACGTCCGCCTGAATATCTGCTATAATGTCGGCCTGTAAAATATAAAACAAGTGTCAGATATGTTTTTACTGTAGTACGTACAGTGCGTAGTAGAGTACTGAAACTAGACCACTTACCGCTGTGTTTCCCCGAGCCCCGATTCCCTGTGATGGGTACATGGCCGTGATATCAGCCGCAGGAAGGTCGACAGGGTCGGCACTCGTAACCAAACGTGTGCGACAGGCGAGCCTGTACGTCCGGAGGTACTCCTCAAAATCAGGAAGCACAAAGGGTGCTTCCGCGGGCCATAAATTTGCCGTCGCCTGTGCAGCTCTTCTTTCTTTCACTTGGTTCTGCGTGAATTCGGTGAGCCTCTGCCATAAAAAGTCATACTTCCGTTGCTGATTCACATTGCAAAGTCTTTTAAACAGATTCATAAGACGTTTACTCTTGAAGCAAGAATAAAAATTAGCACTCATATGTCTCATGCACCATCGACTCTGCACATCAGTCCACGGAGTTTGTTCATCATCGGCGGGCTGCTCTAGTTTCCTGATTGCCTTCAACAGACCTGCATGCCTGTCATGAAGAATACATACATTTGGCCTATCCTTCACAACACCGCTTTTCAACAGCCTCAGAAACCATAACCAGCTATCATAATTCTCACTCTCAACAAAGGCAAATGCAACAGGAACGATTTGTCCGTTGCCGTCCACACCTATTGCGGTCCGTATAACACCCTTGTACTTGCCCGTGAGAAATGTGCCATCGATGCACAACACTGGCCGGCAATAGTTAAAAGCTTCAATGCATATGGCGAAAGAGAAGAACATCCTGCCAAACACAGCCAACTGAGGATGCCCAGGAATTTTTACTAGTTGGACGGTTGCCTCTGTACCAGGATTTCGCTCTCTCAACGTGGGAACCATTTTGACAGCATTATCATAAGCATCATAAAATGTCCCAAATCTCATTTCTAGAGCCTTCTGCTTCGCTCTCCAAGCCTTCCCATAAAGAATTTTTGTTTTCCATCTACTCTTAACTGCCAACTGAATGCTTCTCGCGGTCATGTCTTTCTTCCGCACTATCTCACTGAACAAGAGTCGTGCAATGAGAGTTGAAGACAGGTTTGGATGGTTCGGCACCGTACTAGAGATCTCACATGTGTGTGGTACGACATCTGAAACCACCCAAAGCACGTCGTACTTCGGTACGTGAGCATGCACCCTTGCTGGACAGTCAATATTAATGCAGCTCATAGTCAAATATCGACTATTTGACACCTCAGTACGGAAAACCCTTTGCGTGGACAATGCCCACTCAATCACGGCTTCCCTCAACTCTTGCTTTGTGTTATACTGGACTCCGATTCTTACATTTTTCCTTCGGTACTCCCATGCCGGATGATATCCATCATCCACAGCTGTCATATTCGACTTGTCGAGATCCCACGAGTGAGGAATCGGCAAAGTGTCGACATTCCAGGACTCAGGAAGCGGCACATCTCCAACATTATCTTCTTCATCATTATCTACCTCATCCTCATTTCCAACATCTTCATCACCTGAATCAAGATCTTCTGCAACACCATCCTCATCTTCAGCCAACATCTCTTCTTGCATAGTACCTTCATACTCATCCGCATCAGCCTCTCTAAGTGGCGGAGGCCCTTCCGACTCAACACTGAGTGATGCTCATGCTGTTCAGGAATGTCCACATTCCTTGAATGAGTAGCATCACTGCTCTCTCCATGCTGAAAATCTCCGCCTCCTTGTTCTAAATTGTTCTGCTTCGGATAAAATATCAGTAGGATTTCTGGTTGGGTGCCTCGACGTTTGCACGATGCTAGCCAAGCTATCCACTGACCAGTTCGATCCAGCGGTAACAACTCCCGAAAAATATTTGTACGGGATTTGCACCACACTGACTGAATCTTAACCGCAAACATATTAGGATTATACCCAAAATTTCCAGTGAAAAACTCCTGCACTGCTGCTATTCTAGCTCTCTCTGGGTCTGGCAACTGCATCACCATATTGTTAAATTCACTAAGATCAACCCCAGTCTCCGTAACACGGACATTACCGGCGCCGAAGTGCACAACAAAATCAACGACTTCCATTACCTAAACAAATTAATTCCGTCAAATAATACGCTACAAAATATTGCGACCACCCAAAATATTACCAATATTACGAATAGTCCTCAAATAATAACAAAGAACCGAAATACACCCATAAATATTGACCGCCACACTAATCACCCTCCACCCACTGACGCATCCATCGGACAAAGTAATTTATATAAAAACTTTTTAACGTATCCATTCGACAAAATTATTTATACAACTATATTAACGCATCCGTTTAACATAAATCTAAACTACTTCTAACGTTTTTTTCCGACATCCACCGACAACATAACATACAACCACCGACAAACTATTTGTACATTACAACTAACACATCCACCGACACAAAAATTTTACAACTAACTCATACATAATACTAAACAAGATTCATCTAGTGATTACTTAGGGTTTACCCTTGATGCGTGAAAATCCCGATTTATCTGTTCCCGGCCTCAATCTACCGCCACCACTGCTCCACCACCACACCTCCTCCTCCAACACGAGCTCCCACCACTGTCATCCACCTTTTTTGGCCTCCATTGCTTCCAATACTCCACCTCTTCTTCTCAAAACGAATCCACGAAGATCAACTCCAGGAACAGATCCTTCAAGCCCTACTCCTGCTCTCTCCTTTCGTAACAATCTAATCTAATCAGAGAGGTTGGAAGAGAGAGATCTGGCAGTGTATTTGTGTGTATTTCTGTGGGAAGAGAGAGAACAGAGAGGTGAGAAGAGAGCGAACTGAACCGGCCGCGCGAGGTGGAAGAAGGGAGACGGCGTCGCGCGAAATTTATTCTGGCCCAGATCGGCCTGGCCCGTGCCGAAAGGTGGAAGTCGGCACCAGCCGTGCCGAAAGGTGGCTGGCCGGCCTGACGCGCGGCAGCGCATGCAGCCGTCGGTGCGGGCCCAGCCGACGCAGACTTTTCGGCATAGCCCACGCCGATCGGCATTACCCGTGCCGACGGCGCGCTAGATCTGAAAAAAATTATACCCGCGCGCTATTTTTGCAATTTCGCAGAAAAAATCGTATTATTTAAAAAAAAACTCCACAATAGTAAGCGTCGAAGACTTACAAAAATAATCAAAGGGGAGATGTTAGATATCCACCTAGCTAGGAGACATGGTCAGGTGTCAATATGCTTAATTAGGTTTGCATCTGAGTGCTCTAGTCCACCGGTTCTCTTAATTTACAGATATATAAGCTGTTTGGTTGGGTGTCTGCAATCATCTACATATAATGCCAATAATTAGTTTATTATCAGCGAGTAAAATACAATCATTAGTCGTTATGAGAAATCACATCAAGATAGTAGGCAGACGTCCGCAGTTGAGTAACCTTTTCTTTTGTTGGTTTGAGATTTAAGTCCTAAAGAATAATGGTTTAAGCAACTTGTTTGTAGCATGATATGACTTGCGTATACAAGCATGGACAGGTCAGGCCATACTACAATTTTTCTGTCTGCTCACACTTACCATATTAACAAGGAAACTAGAGGGGCATGCATGACTTGATGACTTGAGTAGTGGTCTAGTGGATTGCAATTATTAGGAATAGATAATTTGCACATGCGTGTTTCTAGTGGTGTTGATGCCAGATCAAGAACTAGCAGAACACGTGTTTCCCCTTATGTCATTCCAATAACTGTTTAATTTCTTAAAGAGGGAAAGTCGGATATTTTATCATGATTTTCAATGAAATGCCAATTGGACCTTACAAATTTAGCCTTTATAGTTGCATCTAACTGTAATGATAAATTTTCAAATCTTGCGTACAAAGTAATAATCGTGAGTAGAGTAAGTAGACTAGAGTGGGTTTTTATCCTTTGTACTATAAAATAGTTGTGTCATTAGAGTTTAGATTTTATTTTCACTAGACTTAACAAATTTCTTTAGGCTAATCCCAAAAAGGTTCACCTAATGTACTAATTTGTCCATCTAGTTTTAATAATGAAGTAGTATTATCTTAACTGGTGTTTTTCCTATTTCAAACAAATACAAAGTGTTCACTGCAATTTATTAACAAAGAGCATCTTATGTCCTAGTGTTGATTTAATTGTGAAATTTGGCATAAATCCTACAACATCAGGGTGTCTGCCGGCTGAGAAATAAGAAATTCCAATATATGGGCAAATTAGATAAGCAATTCCGTTAAGGATATGTACACTTCTAATTTAAGACCATTACTTCTCACATGACATTTTCCCCAACGTTCCAAAGTTTCAACACAAAACAGGAAATGCCACGCCAGCAAAGCAACCCAGGATGGTGGTCAATTGGAGACGCTGCTTAAACCTACCACGTTGACCCCCACAACCCCAAGCTAAACATGATCAGAACAGAGCAATCACTGGGCCCGACCACCGCCGCCGGCCAGTCCCCTATATAACGGCCGCCCACCTCCTCCTGCTCCCTTCTCCATTGCAACCCAAGAACGAACGCTCGAACAACCACCGCTGACCGGAAGCAAAGCAAAGCAAAGCCCTGTTCTTTCCGGCCGGGTGTCCTCTGTTTCAAGAAGCAGGGGAGCGAGTCAATGGGCGCCGAGGAGGAGGGGATGGTGTGGTGGTCGACGTGGGGCTGGCTGGCCGTCGCCGTGACGGCGGGGTGCCTGCTCCTGCACGTGGCGGCGCGGGTGGCCGACGCGCTGTGGTGGCGGCCGCGGCGGCTGGAGGCGCACTTCTCGGCGCAGGGCGTGCGCGGCCCGCCGTACCGGTTCCTCTTCGGCTCCGTGCGCGAGATGGTGGCGCTCATGGCGGAGGCCACCGCCAAGCCCATGTCTCCGGCCACCTCCCACAACGCGCTCCCCCGGGTGCTCGCCTTCTACCACTACTGGAGAAAGATCTACGGTATGCATGCTCTGTGCCTCTTTTTCCCATGTTTCTTGTCAGTTTGGCTTGGCTGCACGTTCTCGCCACCGGTGGATGGAATTTTAATGGTGGTGTCGTGTGTCGTCGTGTCTGGCGCAGGGCCGACGTTCTTGATATGGTTCGGGCCGACGCCGCGGCTGACGGTGGCGGAGCCGGACCTCGTCCGCGAGATCTTCCTGACGCGCGCGGAGGCGTTCGACCGCTACGAGGCGCACCCCATCGTCCGGCAGCTCGAGGGCGACGGCCTCGTCAGCCTCCACGGCGACAAGTGGGCGCTCCACCGCCGCGTCCTCACCCCGGCTTTCTACCCCGACAACCTCAACGTATGAATGAATGAAACTCATGACATGTTGTTGCCCTTTCTTCTCGGGTCCCTGAGTGCGCAGTGGGTGACACGTACGGCGATGTGTGTTTTTGCTTGCAGCGGCTGGTGCCGCACGTCGGCAGGTCGGTGGCGGCTCTGGCGGAGAGGTGGCGCGCGATGGCGCTCGCGAGCGGCGGCGAGGTGGAGGTGGACCTGGCGGAGTGGTTCCAGGCGGTGGCCGAGGAGGCCATCACGCGCGCGACGTTCGGACGCAGCTACGACGCCGGCCGCGTCGTGTTCCGCATGCAGGGCCGCCTCATGGCCTTCGCCTCCGAGGCCTTCCGCAAGGTGCTCGTCCCCGGATACCGGTACGTACGTCGTCAAACACATTTTTTTCTCAAGTAGTAATAAAACCAATGATGATTAACTCAATTCCTGTTCGCGCCGGGATTAATTAAACACTCGATTCAAAATTGCAGCTTCTTTCCGACGAAGAAGAACCGGATGTCGTGGGGTCTGGACAGGGAGATCAGGCGGGGCCTAGTGCGGCTCATCGGCCGGCGCAGCGACGCCGCGGAGGAGTATGAAACGAAGGCCAGCATCAAGGGCCACGACGGCGGCTTCCGCGACCTGCTGGGGCTGATGATCAATGCCCGCGACACCGACAAGAAGTCGCAGCCCATGCCCGTGGAGGACATGGTGGAGGAGTGCAAGACGTTCTTCTTCGCCGGCAAGCAGACGACCACCAACCTGCTGACCTGGGCCACCGTGCTGCTGGCCATGCACCCGGAGTGGCAGGCCCGCGCGCGGCAGGAGGTCGTCGCCGTCTGCGGCCCCGGCGAGCTCCCCACCAAGGAGCACCTCCACAAGCTGAAAACGGTACGCCACCCACAAACCACTGTTCCTACTAGAACCGAAAGTTTTTCTTCTTCGAATTAAGGGGCGTTTCGGTAACTCGATCGGCTACGACGACGACAGCAACCTAGCTAAAGAAAGAAAGAAAAGCCTGACGTTGTTCTCTTCTCCGTGTTTGTATTTCCAGCTGGGGATGATCCTGAACGAGACGCTGAGGCTGTACCCACCGGCGGTGGCCACCATCCGCAGGGCCAAGGTCGACGTCACCCTGGGCGGCGGCATTGCGGTCCCGCGCGACACGGAGCTGCTCATCCCGATCATGGCCATCCACCACGACGCCAGGTTCTGGGGCGCCGACGCCGCGCAGTTCAACCCGGCGCGGTTCGCCGGCGGCGCGGCCAGGGCGGCGACGCACCCGCTGGCGTTCATCCCGTTCGGGCTCGGGTCACGGATGTGCATCGGCCAGAACCTCGCGCTCCTGGAGGCGAAGCTCACCGTCGCCGTCCTCCTCCAGCGGTTCGAGTTCAGGCCGTCGCCCAAGTACGTGCACGCTCCGACGGTGCTCATGCTGCTCCACCCGCAGTACGGCGCGCCCGTGATCTTCCGCCCCATCCATCACCCCGTCGGCTTCGACTAGGTAGCTAGCTTGCCAACGAACTGTAGGAATTGACAGAAATGACCCGGCCGTGCTGTGTGTGTATGTATATATGCCTAGTCACTGAGAGAGACACTGACAGACACGGAAGCAAGCACTGAACGGAAAGCTTTGCCGTGGCCTCTGCATTTGTTGCCGAAAATGCCCTCGTTAACTGACTAGATCACCAGAGAGCAGAGAACTTTAGGATTTGATGGCACGGGACAG
Organism: Poa annua; assembly: GCA_026929855.1. Lineage (NCBI taxonomy): Eukaryota > Viridiplantae > Streptophyta > Magnoliopsida > Poales > Poaceae > Poa > Poa annua. Next base: position 91,839,216 of record CM049430.1, read on the forward strand.
GACAGGAAAACACCCGGGCCCGCCTCCCCTGCCCGGTCGCTTCCATTTTTTTTTCAATTTTTTCTTGGCTTGCTTCCATTTGTTCTCTTCTCCTTGCATGGATTCTTGCTTTGTTGGTGTACAGGTGTGTATTATTCCAGCTATTCTTTATTTTACATGGAAAAGGAAAAGGGAAATCTAGAGCAAAAAGGTGTATGCATGGGGATGGGAAATTTGTACACGGTATTCCAGCCTTGTGCTCCTCTGCTTTTTTCTTTGTTTATTATGTGCCTGGCTGTGTTGTGTTGACAATTCATCGTAGAAGAATCTCGGGTACAGGGAGGAATACGCTTTGTTCATTTTGTGCGCATGTTTTTGTACACACGCGTTAGATTCTAACAGAAGTCCACTATGCTGGCAGTGTGTCGCCCACTCCACACTGTCCTCCTCATGTCTTCTCGCGCTCTCTTCTTTTTTGGCACTATGTTTTCTCTTTATAAAAATATCTTACTCCTTTATTATCAGAATAATTTAAGATAGTTTAGGTATTTTAACGCGGATTGAAATGAGTGAACCTACACACCAAATCATGTGTATATACATATGTATATTTTTTACATTGGAAGACCTAGAACATCTTATGTTACGTTATAGAGGGAGTATTTCTGAGTACGCAATTTAGCAAAATTCTCACCAATGTACTTTCTTAACAGACATTAGTGGTGAAAAATACACCCCTTAGAACTATTGTAAATGGCCAAGTGCTAGCCGTTACATTGTTTTGGCACCTGTTTGTGGGTTTCAAAGATTTTTATGTGAGAAAAAATATTAAAAACTTGCATGTGAGACTCTAGAAGGTAAAACCAGCGCTCATGCTAATTTTCTTTTACATTTTTTCTATGTCCAACAAAACACGTGGGCCTAGTTCGAAAAATAGTACCTGACAACATGTCTAGTAGAAATCCCCTTATTTCAAACAAAGGAAGTTGGCTAAGATCACGACCAATAATGTCAGACGGTTACCGACCACTTCAAGTATAACTATCAGTAACCGACATTGTGGTCAATTTATCGACAGTCCTGGTGTAATGGCCGATAATTAAATAATATCCGACGATCCAGGTTTAACTCGTGGCTATAAACTCAAATGGCCGATGACACATGTGAACTTTCGGCTATAAGAAAAAAAAACTTGACATGATATATTAATAATAACTGACAATTGACATTGACACTCGGATATATGTTTTGATGGACGACTTGGTTAATCATGGGGGACTTTTGATTCTAGTTCCCACATAATTACCAATAGATGTAATTAATAAAAAATGTTGAATAGGTTCTAACACATTGCTATTAGCTGAAATTATTGTAAACCCCCTCTAATAGTTTTATTTGCAATGTGCCTCCCGCTGTGAGGTAAGCATAATTGTGAGTTGGGTGAAGTATCTCCAAGTGGGCCATGACAAATGTGCCACACTTGCTTCCAGGATTTTAGTTTGTATGTTTTGTTTGCTCTCTCCAAATGGTACTTGGAGTAGGTCACATGATTGATTGTTGATGTTGCTGGGTTTTTCTATCATCTGTACAAAGTATAGTACTATATTTTGACTCAATTTTAAGTATACATATACCATATATACAAATACAAAAACATTAATTTCACTTCACCTATGTAGACTGAGTTTTCATGTCTTGGACCAACTCATTTTTCTGCTCAATACTTTATTTTAAACACAAAAATAGCACTCCTTTATATTTTTAATTATCTATCATGTTCTTTTCAATCATGATTGAATATTTGCAGTTATATTTTTATTCTTGTCTCTTCTTCAACATGGCAACAAGCTCTTATACATACAACATTGATAACACAAAAATCTTTTTGAACATGGGGCTCAAATTGAATCCTTTCATGTTGAAAAATAATTGATCGTTTCGAAGGTGAACATTTCATTGGTGAAAGTGCATGCCTCTCCTAATTATGTTTTGGTGATAATGACAATGTAATTAGTTTTCTAACTGTGGGCTAAGCGTTAAAAAATATATTAGAGACTCCAACAACGTTTTAAAGCTTCCGACACAAAGAGGAAGCTTCAAGACCCAATTTGAGATCTACGTTTCCAAAAAACCCAAGAGGTAACAAGTCACACAGGAAATGACGGGGAATCAAGTTTCGGCTCGGTAGAAGTGTATATCTAGGTCTTCTGCACCAAATTCTTGAAGGTCATCAAGATTGGGTGAGTGAGGGCGGAGATCTAAGGAATTAATGCTTTGAGTAATGGATATATCCGGGGCTAGGACGGAACCACCGTCCTGAGCCGTGGAACTTCAAGATTGCAACTAACAAACAATAACCGACTCATTTTTGAGAGCTCTTTCTTCCAAAACATGGGATAGTTGGGAGTTGGGGGGGTAGTTGAGCAGAAAAATATTTCTCCCACACCTTTCATCATGCACCCCCTCCCCTCTCAGAGAGAACGACTAAGCTATTTACCACAATAGTAAACAAAGGAACATCATCTTCGGTCTTTTGACTTTTGAGAGGGTCGCCAACCGTCATGCTCCAATCATCAGTTATCTATAAACACTTCATGTCCCCCTCGATCAAGTTGCGCATAATAATATCAACATTTATGATCTCCCACACTGATCGAACGACCATGGTAGAAAAGGGTAAAAGACAATGGGAAAGTAGGTTTGGAAAATACCAAGTGTCTGAAGGAGATATGCCCTAGAGGCAATTAATAAAGTGTATTCTTTATCATATCTCGTTTGTTCATAATAGGTTTTTGTATCATGCTAGAACCGTATTAAGCGGAAACATTAATGCAGGTGTGATACGTAAAAAACCAGGTCCCTAGTAGCCTCTACTAAGACTAGTTTCGTTGCGCGATTGATGATTGAGGTTTCCCGGTCATGGGGCATGGCGCCGGTCGGCAATGAGAGTCATATCGATGGAGAGCGATGTGATGGACATACCCAGATTTGGAGAACATAGTCGTTACACCTTTGACCGTGAGATCAACTCTTATTGATATTTCCGGAAGATACTTTGATTGCACCAAACGTCGTATCTTATCTAGTATGACAATAACGGTGATACTTTTGGGTATTGGAAGGGAGTATTAAGACGAGGGGTCAAGAGCGGGATTTGCCAGTCCGCATAGCAGGATAGATACTCTCGGGCCCACTCGGTGAGATCATGTCTAATGAGCTTGCAAGCATGTGACTAGGTCACGGAGACGTGAGATCATGAACGAGTAGAAGATAGCGTCGTCGGTAACGAGGTCGGGATTAGGTATGGAGATATCTATGGAACGACGCTCGGACATGCTAAGTATCGCTATGGCAAAGGGTCTAAGACTTTACGTTCAGGTTTGATAGATGAAAGTCATTCGTTATATCTCAGGGATTAATTCATGGGGTCCAGGCCTACGGGTTAGTCGTTGATCATTGAGGAGTCTTGATCATACCTGATATTATATCGAACCGCTAGGGTAACACACTTAGGGGGTTTCGACAAGACAACCGGAAAGGAAGGAGATCTCCGGGAGCGTCCCGGGAGAGGTCCGATGGAGATCGGGCAGCGCCGAAAGAGTTTTCGGAGCTAGGAAATATTATATATATTATGTTTGATATTAATTAGTGTTATTAATATGCAAATATGATTTTATATATTTATTTTCGAATTTATTAAGGCAGATTTCCCTAAATGGGCCTTCCGGACGAAAGAAGGCCCAAGAGGGGGGGGGGGAACCCCTTGGGGAATTCGGTGGGAGCCTAGGGGCCGGCCTAGGTGGGCCACAAGGGGCCCACCAGGGGGCCGGCGCACCCCCTTGGCCGAACCAGGCATGTGGGGATAGTCCCACATTGCCTGGCTGGCAAGGTTGGCTCCCCTTGGGAGCCTATATAAGAAGGGGCACCCCCAGCCTTTTAATTCACCAATTAATTCCTGATTTCTCTCTCGATCTCGTGGTTCCCAAGTTGGAGCCGCGCCGAGCAAGAGGAGTCGGGGATCTCCTCCACCATAGCCCGCTGCCGCGCTGCTGGTGTTCCGGTCCAAGTCTTCCGCTGCTCGTCCTGGACTGGAGCTTCGGAGGCGTCGTCTCCACCGTACGTGTGCGACTCCCTGCGAGGTGCTGCGCTAGCGGTACTCGGAGGCCTGCTTCCTCTACACGACCTTGAGGTCGGCTACGTCGGTCTTCATCGACAACGTTTGTGCGGGAACATAATCCCCGCTTTCGGTCTACAAGGGTACGTATTCCGATCTCCGTTCGTACTACTATATCTGCATAGAATAGATCTTGGCTAGTTTAAGGATATCGTCGGTAAGAAATTTTTTGTTTTCTGATCCCCTTCAGTGGTATCAGAGCCGATCTATCGTAGATATAGCTGTACGCTGTTAGAACCCGTGCTCTGCACGGGGGCACCGTTCCTGTTATTTGCTACCCTCTAGCGTGCACTTGTGTATACCAGCGGCATTGAGTTGATGAAGCGGCCCGGACCGACTTTACGCGTACGCTTACGCGAGACTGGTTCCACTACTGACATACGGCTTGTACCGTATATGTGGCTGGCGGGTGACAATTTCTCTCTCTTTAGTTGGTCTTCGCATTTTCAATGGAGGGCCCGAAAGGGATGCTTAAATATGCAATTATTGGATCGTTGTTGTGGTCATAAGATTCGTAGGTATAAAGCGGTTCTATTTACGAAAGCCCCAAGCCACGTAAAATATGCAAAAGATAAAGTAGAAGCGTCTAACTTTATTTTGCAGGGGCTATGTGATATGGTCAAGGTAGGTTTATTAAATTGTTTATAAACTGCGGGCGCCAAGAAGACCATGGCGCGATGGACTATATCACATTGCATTACATTTGATGTTTTGTGTGCATCTTATTTTTGTGTGATTGTGTGTTACACGGCGGTAGCTGAATAAGATGATCCCTTCAAAATACCACTAGTGTTCTCCCTCCAACGCGCACCACCAATAAAGTTCTACGTTATGAGGCAGGCCGTGATGATCGGGTGTCAGACATATCTTCGTTCGCATACAGTGGGTGTAAGCCATGTTGCACAAGCGTCAGCGTGGAGGTCTTTGGTGGCGAGCCTAGCATACTCAGAAGTATGGCCTCGGAACAGGAAGACCGAAAGGTCGAGCACGAGTCACAAAATTGGTGTGGCGGGCGATTTTGTCTACTCCTGAAGTTGTGCCGCCGGCTTTGATGATGAGGGGTGGTGCAATGGATGGGGGTCGTGTAATCGCTTAAACGACCAGGAGGGATGTTCGTTTGAGTGGGAGTTATGTTAGTTATTTTCTAAAATACTATAACTCAAAATTATTATGAACAAAGTCTTATGTTGTTGCAAATTCCATTGTAGATGTCTCGCCCCTCGTTTAACCTAGGTCTGTTCCTTGAGAAAGAAAAGCTTAAGACCAATGGGTCAAACTTCATGGCCTGGTTCCGCAACCTGAGGATCCTCCTCACTCCCCATAGGGTGGCCTATGTCATTGAGGCCGCCATAGGTGACCCTCCTGCAGATGATGCCTCTGAGGATGAGAAGAAGGTCTTCCAGACCCGATCGGAGGATTCTGCCTTTGTCCAGAGTGGCATGCTCTACGCCATGGAAGCCAACCTGCAGAAGCGCTTCGAGAAGATGAGCGCCTTTGAGATCATCTCGGATCTTAAGGCTGTCTTTGCGCCGCAGGCTAAGGCTGAGAGATATGAGGCTTCTGAGCTTTTCTTCTCAGTCAAGATGGAAGAGCATAGCAATGTGAGCGAGCATGTAGTCAAGATGTCTGGCTACGTTCAACGCCTGAATGCTCTGGAGTGCAAGATTCCCGATGAGCTGGCAATTGACAGGGTGTTGCAATCGTTGCCACCAAGCTACAAAGGCTTCGTCATGAACTACAACATGCAGGGCATGGCTAAGTCCCTGGGTGAAGTGTTCGTGATGCTCAAAACTGCTGAGGTGGAGATTAAGAAGGAGCACACGCTGTTGATGGTCAACAAGACCGTTGACTACAAGAAGTCCGGTGGCAAGGGAAAGCAGAGCTGGAAGTCCCGGAGGGAGGCAAAGTTGGCTGCCAAGTACAGGACTAACAAATCTGGTCCCAGAGCTAGCGTGGAGTGCTTCTACTGCAAGGGGAAGGGTCACTGGAAGCGCAACTGCCCCAAGTATCTGGAAGATAGGAAGTCTGGCAAGACGGTCGACAAAGAGTAAAGTATATTTGATATACATGTTATAGATGTGTACCTTACATCCGCCCGGAGCAATACGTGGGTATTTGATACTGGTTCTGTTGCTCATATATGTAACTCTCAGGAGGAGTTACGGAATAGAAGGCGGCTGGCGAAGGATGAGGTGACGATGCGCGTCGGCAACGGATCGAGAGTCGACGTGGTGGCTGTCGGCATGCTCCCTCTGCATCTACCATCGGGATTAGTTTTGGTTTTAAATAAATGTTATTTTGTGCCATCCTTGAGTGTAAACATTATAAGTGGGTCTTGCCTGTTACAAGACGGTTATTCATTTAAATCAGTGTCAAGCAATTGTGCTATTTATATGAATGATATCTTTTATGTTGATGCTCCCGAGAGTAATGGTTTATTCTTGTTGAATCTCGATCGTAGTACTCACGTCCATAACATAGAGGCCAAGCGAATTAAGTGTAGTGACGATACCGCCATGTTTTTGTGGCATTGCCGTCTTGGTCATATTGGTATAAAGCGCATGAAGCGACTCCACTCCGATGGACTCTTGGACTCGTTGGATTTCGGATCCCTTGATACATGTGAACCATGCCTCATGGGCAAAATGACCAGGACACCGTTCAAAGGTTTCGTTGAACGGGCGCCGTATTTGTTGGGGATCATACACAAAGACGTATGTGGACCAATGAGCGTTTCGACACGCAATGGTTATCGTTACTTCGTCACCTTCACTGATGACTTGAGTAGATACGGTTATATCTATTTGATGAAACACAAGTCTGAAACGTTTGAAAAGTTCAAAGAATTCCAGAGTGAAGTTGAGAATCAGCTTAATAGGAAAATCAAGCATCTCCGGTCCGATCGCGGTGGAGAGTACTTGAGTTTTGAGTTTGGCACACATCTGAAGAGTTGTGGCATAGTTCCCCAACTTACGCCCGCCGGAACTCCGCAGCGTAACGGCGTGTCCGAGCGACGTAATCGTACTCTACTGGATAGTGTCCGATCTATGATGTCTCTTACCGATCTGCCAGTGTCCTTCTCGGGTTATGCGTTAGAAACAGCCGCATTCATTTTAAATAGGGCTCCGTCCAAGTCCGTTGAAACGACGTCGTATGAATTATGGTATGGCCATAAGCTTAAGTTATCGTTTCTGAAGGTTTGGGGTTGTGAGGCGTACGTTAAGAAACTACAGCCTGACAAACTCGAACCGAAGTCGGAGAAAGTCGTCTTTGTAGGATATCCGCGGGAAACCGTTGGGTACACCTTCTACAACCAAGCTGAGGGCAAAACTTTTGTCGCGAAGACCGGTACCTTTCTAGAGAAGGAGTTTCTCGCGAAAGGAGTAAGTGGGAGGAAGGTAGATCTCGATGAAATTGTTGATCCTGAACTCGAGATTCCGAGTGGCGCAACGGAAGCAATTCCGGAAACGTCCTCCGTGGAAGGAGTGGGAGAAACTGTCGAGGAAGATGTTCTACCTCGTAGGTCTGGTAGATCTCGGATCGCACCAGAGTGGTATGGCAATATGGTTTGCACCGTCATGCTAGTTGAGCAAGACGAACCTACGAACTACAAGGAGGCGATGGAGAGTCTAGAGTCCGAGAAATGGCTTGAAGCCATGAAATCCGAAATAGGATCCATGTATGATAACCAAGTGTGGACCTTGGTGGATATTCCCGAAGGGCGCAAGGCCGTCGAGAATAAGTGGATCTTTAAGAAGAAGACTGATGCTGATGGTAATGTGACCGTCTATAAAGCTCGGCTTGTCGCAAAGGGTTTCCGACAAGTTCATGGAATTGACTACGATGAAACTTTTTCACCGGTAGCGATGCTTAAGTCTATTCGGATTTTGTTAGCGGTAGCTGCCTACTATAATTATGAAATCTGGCAGATGGACGTCAAAACGGCCTTCCTGAATGGAAACATTGAGGAAGAGTTGTACATGGTACAGCCGGAAGGTTTTGTCGATCCAGGAAGTGCTAACAAGGTGTGCAAGCTTCAGCGATCCATCCATGGATTGAAGCAGGCATCTCGGAGCTGGAATCTTCGCTTTGATGAGGTAATCAAAGGTTTTGGATTTATCCAGAATGTGGAAGAGACCTGTATTTACAAGAAAATGAGTGGGAGCTCGGTTGTGTTCTTAGCACTGTATGTTGACGACATATTGCTAATAGGGAATGATGTGGAACTTCTGAATAGCGTGAAGGAATATTTAAACAGTAAGTTTTCCATGAAGGACTTAGGAGAAGCTGCGTATGTTTTAGGCATAAAAATCTATCGCGATAGATCAAGGCGCCTATTAGCACTAAGTCAGAGTACCTATCTTGATAAAATTTTGAAGCGTTTTCAAATGGAGAAGGCAAAGAAGGGTTCTCTGCCGGTTATCAAGAATAAGATATTGCGTAAGGCGCAGTGTCCGGTGACGGAACTGGGTAAGGCCGAAATGACGAAACATCCTTATGCTTCAGCCATAGGATCGATCATGTATGCAATGATGAGTACTAGACCGGATGTGGCATTAGCTCTAAGTTTGACCAGCCGGTTCCAGAGTAATCCTGGAATGCCGCATTGGGTAGCTGTTAAGAGCATTCTTAAGTATCTCAATAAGACAAAGGAAATGTTCCTTGTGTATGGTGGCTGCGATGAGGAACTTGGCGTAACGGGTTACGTAGATGCAAGTTTCTGCTCAGACCCCGATTACTGTAAGTCACAGACAGGTTACGTGTTCAAGGTGAATGGAGGCGCCGTGTGCTGGAGAAGTGGGAATCAACCCATAGTCGCACAATCTACAATGGAGTCGGAGTACATTGCTGCCTGCGAGGCCGCGAATGAAGCTGTGTGGCTGAGGAAGTTCGTCATCGAACTTGGAGTGTTCCCGAGCGTGCAAGACCCCGTGATCCTCTTCTGCGACAACACGGGTGCCATTGCGAACGCCAAGGAGCCAAGGTCTCACTCCACCGCCAAACACATTCTCCGACGCTTCCACGTGATACGTCAGTACGTACAAGAAGGCGATGTGAAGATTTGCAAAGTGCATACGGATCTGAATGTGGCAGATCCGCTGACGAAGCCTCTTCCGCTTGATAAGCATGAACAGCACCAGTTAGCTATGGGTGTTAGGCTTTTACCAAGTTGTAATCTAGATTAAATTGTACTCTAGTGCAAGTGGGAGACTGAAGGAGATATGCCCTAGAGGCAATTAATAAAGTGTATTCTTTATCATATCTCGTTTGTTCATAATAGGTTTTTGTATCATGCTAGAACCGTATTAAGCGGAAACATTAATGCGGGTGTGATACGTAAACAACCAGGTCCCTAGTAGCCTCTACTAAGACTAGTTTCGTTGCGCGATTAATGATCGAGGTTTCCCGGTCATGGGGCATGGCGCCGGTCGGCAATGAGAGTCATATCGATGGAGAGCGATGTGATGGACATACCCAGATTTGGAGAACATAGTCGTTACACCTTTGACCGTGAGATCAACTCTTATTGATATTTCCGGAAGATACTTTGATTGCACCAAACGTCGTATCTTATCTAGTATGACAATAACGGTGATACTTTTGGGTATTGGAAGGGAGTATTAAGACGAGGGGTCAAGAGCGGGATTTGCCAGTCCGCATAGCAGGATAGATACTCTCGGGCCCACTCGGTGAGATCATGTCTAATGAGCTTGCAAGCATGTGACTAGGTCACGGAGACGTGAGATCATGAACGAGTAGAAGATAGCGTCGTCGGTAACGAGGTCGGGATTAGGTATGGAGATATCTATGGAACGACGCTCGGACATGCTAAGTATCGCTATGGCAAAGGGTCTAAGACTTTACGTTCAGGTTTGATAGATGAAAGTCATTCGTTATATCTCAGGGATTAATTCATGGGGTCCAGGCCTACGGGTTAGTCGTTGATCATTGAGGAGTCTTGATCATACCTGATATTATATCGAACCGCTAGGGTAACACACTTAGGGGGTTTCGACAAGACAACCGGAAAGGAAGGAGATCTCCGGGAGCGTCCCGGGAGAGGTCCGATGGAGATCGGGCAGCGCCGAAAGAGTTTTCGGAGCTAGGAAATATTATATATATTATGTTTGATATTAATTAGTGTTATTAATATGCAAATATGATTTTATATATTTATTTTCGAATTTATTAAGGCAGATTTCCCTAAATGGGCCTTCCGGACGAAAGAAGGCCCAAGAGGGGGGGGGGGAAACCCCTTGGGGAATTCGGTGGGAGCCTAGGGGCCGGCCTAGGTGGGCCACAAGGGGCCCACCAGGGGGCCGGCGCACCCCCTTGGCCGAACCAGGCATGTGGGGATAGTCCCACATTGCCTGGCTGGCAAGGTTGGCTCCCCTTGGGAGCCTATATAAGAAGGGGCACCCCCAGCCTTTTAATTCACCAATTAATTCCTGATTTCTCTCTCGATCTCGTGGTTCCCAAGTTGGAGCCGCGCCGAGCAAGAGGAGTCGGGGATCTCCTCCACCATAGCCCGCTGCCGCGCTGCTGGTGTTCCGGTCCAAGTCTTCCGCTGCTCGTCCTGGACTGGAGCTTCGGAGGCGTCGTCTCCACCGTACGTGTGCGACTCCCTGCGAGGTGCTGCGCTAGCGGTACTCGGAGGCCTGCTTCCTCTACACGACCTTGAGGTCGGCTACGTCGGTCTTCATCGACAACGTTTGTGCGGGAACGTAATCCCCGCTTTCGGTCTACAAGGGTACGTATTCCGATCTCCGTTCGTACTACTATATCTGCATAGAATAGATCTTGGCTAGTTTAAGGATATCGTCGGTAGGAATTTTTTTGTTTTCTGCACACGATCCCCTTCAGTGTCTACTCCATATCTTTCCTAACACTCTGCAATTTCGAGACAAAGTGAGATTTTTTCTGACCATCATGGTTGTGGATTGTGCTCACAAATATCGACCAACTATAGATGTCATTTGCTAGCTTGTATCTCTACTTCATACTTACAATATAGAGTTTGGCTTTCAACAAATCTCGCAAATACTGTAGAGTGTTGCAACAAGTTGATGTTATTATGAGAACTGACCATGCCGATATGACATGACGTAGTTTCAAGTTAAACTACGACGCTGCACGCTCCAACATGAACTCTCTCTTTTTGCACTCGAACTAGGGTATCTTTATTAATAGAGATAAACAATTACAATCTGCCCAAAGGCTAACAACCAAAAACGCCGGAGTCTCATGAAACGAGCATTCTGAAGCCTGGAGGCGACAAGCATACTTGGCACACATATTGTAACATCCCAGAACTTAGGGTCCAGAAATAGAGTGGACACAGGAGTGTGCATTGCATTCATGCATCAGAAAATCCGGATAATTTTCGCGCATTATTTTTTCAAAACACTAAGTGATTGAAGTTTCACTTGAGTTGGTGGAATTGAAGTAGATCATCAACTTGAGCGTTATAAACTTCGAGATGATCTTGGCTTAAACCTTATTTTGGGGTAAAGAGATACACGATGAGAGGTTACACTAAAGAAAACAAAACTTGTTACATCAAAACAATATTTAGGAGTTAATGACCAAAACAACTATTCTTAGTTATTCTCTGACCATCTATTCTTATCAATTGTGCTAGACATACTTCTAGTACATGGAAACCATGACATTCTTGGAGACCAAACTGAATTACCTAAACCTTAAACCAGATCCTCTTACTTGATCTAGACATCATATATTCTTATCCCCTAATCTTCTCGAAGGCATCAACAAGAGAAGATATCGAGAAGGGAAGAAATACAACATGAAGACATAGAGAAGCATTCATTTGATGGACATAGAAGTGTTATGCCAATTTATCATGAAGAACCGGAACTTTTACATCCTAATCCATCCGTGTTAATACCTCTGGAAATGATATGACATTACAATGTTAGTGTTATATAGAAATAGGTTGATAACAGGCTTTGCAACCTTGTTGACAACTCATTTTGGTATGCACAAACAATGGAGTGCCATATACACATGAATAGTAGGATAGATCATCTAGTACATCAAGATCTTGGATGTCATAAAATACACATACATTCACATACCACCAACCAAGAAAGTTGGTTTGGTAAAATTGAATTGTCCTCACCACAAGGGTGAGACAAGTGATGTTGGAAATTCAATACAGGACAAGAAGAACTTGTCTTGAATATCTACTTCTTGTTCAAAAGGATCAATGCCAAAGTAAAGTCACATATGGATTTATGGTGTTTCTCCAAGGGGATCATAACCAAAGAGAAAGTAATGCCAAGTCATAAGTGTATATGATCAATATACATAGCTCAGAGTCACATGTATCATCTTTCAAGACCATGTGAATGAAGAATCATATAAGAGAGGAGCCACTAGAGCACTAATGGATAATCATCCATTGGTTGAACCAAGAATTCATTCTCAATAAAAGATAATCTCGTACATATGGCAAAATAATCATCTGGAAGCATTAGTTGATATATGTTCAAGGATACCTATTTCACAAACTCAAATATATCTATTATTAGGTATACTCCTAATACAATAACTCCATCAAGAAGGAATGTATCCTTCTTACTCCATCTTAACTGGGGAATGGAATGAGAAGAAGTCTAAACTCATCATCTTATCACCATAAGACCTGACCTTAGGCAGGAATTCCTATCTTGTGCTTTCATAAGTAATTGATCATGTTCTCACATGATTTATTTGTCAAGGATCACAAACAAAAGCCACTTGGCAATATCTCATGCTTAGCATGGATTTGACATAAAGCATTGTGTATACTCTTCTTTGGAATCACAATGATCCATTTTGTTATTCCATCAATCCTTAATTTGGTGTGGTTAGAAATACTTAAATCACCATACCATCAATTGGTGTATTCAAATATTTCAATATCTTAAAGTCCATAACTTAGATCATTTAGTAGTTGATGGAAACAATTTATAAAAATATATAAGGCCATAGAAATAATTTCACATGGTTATAATACACCATAAAAAGGATTTAGCGGAAGCAACAAAATATAACACAATGGAATATTTATGCTCACATATATTCTTTAACACAAAATCTCAAATCAATTGATAATTTGGAAACAACAAATTCCAAATTAAATGATAGCATAGGAAATATTCTCATATTCCTAAATGCATCCTAAAAATTTAATCAAGTATAAGTTATAAATTTCAATGGAAGAAAAATAACTAAATATGTTCAAACTTAATTAAAAGGATAAAATAAATCAAAATATACCTAGCAATAAAATTATATCAAGCAATGAAAATTATATAAAGGAAATAAACATTTTATCTCTATTATAAAGTTTCCTGGACTCAACTGTAAGTTCCAGAATCTAAATCAGGTCCAAAACCTTAAGCAGGGGCCTCTGTACGTTGTTCTTGCAGTTTCCTGGAAACGCAGGGGGTTTTCTGCAAAATGGTTTTAAAACGTTTTCGTTTTCTTCTCCGGCCAGAAGGACGGCCGAAGCCGTGGCCGTGCCTCCGAGCAGCCGTGCTCCTCTTCCCTTCACCTCGCGCATGGATAAGGAGGCCGAGCGCCATCCTCGTCCCTATCCTCTCACTCGCGCCTCTCTCTTTCTTCCTCTCTCTCTATTCTTCTCCAAATCCCTAACCCTAGCTTCTCGGGCCGCCGCCGTGCACCGGCGACTGCCACCGATTCCGGCCATGTCCTGCCGTTCTGAGGATCTAGGAAGCTTCGCCTCGTCTTCCTCTACCTCCTCGTCGAGCCGTTCGTGCAGGGGAGCTCGGAAGACCGAGGAATCGCCCATCTTCTCCAACTCCGGCCGTCGACGCCGCGGAAGCTCTCGTCGCCGTCCGACCTCCATTCGCTTCGCCGAGCCTCCCATCGTGCTCAGGGTGAGCTTGTGCATCTCCCTACACCACTCATTCATCCTATCTCGTGCGGGAACCCGAGCTCGTCGTGACCCGAGCGCCGCCGCCGCGTTTCTCGTCGCCGGCGATGCTCCGGTGACCATTTGGTCAAAGCGCCGCCATCCTTTGGATCGCTTTGTTGTTCTCTACCCGTAGGTAGTCCCCGTTCCTGCCAATTTGGTCGAAATCGTGGGATTCGAATTCGGTGGAGAAGAGTTGCTCCGGTGTGACGTCAGCTGACGCCAGCACCTGGATTAAATCATTTTCTTTTAATTTAATTCAAATCTTTTAAATTGAATAAACTTTATAAATTCATAATTAATTCATTTTAAATCAGAAAAATATAATCTTTATACCAAAATGATTAGAAAAATAAAATCTATATTTTTGTATCATTCTTATTTGTATTGGAATAAAACTTAAATGAATAAAATTTAAGATATAAATCACATAATCTTTTAAAATATGAAGTGATTTTGAAATACTATTTTGGATGTATTTCAAACTTCCTTTAAAATATTTCACATACATTCTTTTAAAACTGAAAATATAAATTCAGTATAACATTTAATATTCAGAATACAATTATTGCTATTTTAAAATAATATTCTATTTTATTAAATAATAAATAAGTAATATTATTTAAAATTAAAAATTAAAAAATAAATAAAATAAAAGTATAAGCTTATGAAAGCTATTCTACTACCATTTGGTATTCATTTCAAATGCACAAATAATCCAATAACATTTGAAAATTACTAAAATTTATGTTGTATGAATGCTCCACTTATTTCTTTCATATAAATTATTTAACTCATGTTTACTTATAATTAGTGAAGTAAAATAAGAAGGGAATAACTTATATAAGGGCCTAATTAAATTAAAATATGTTCATAATACAAAGTCTTGGGTAAAACACACAAAGAAGAATAATCATATAATTTCCTTAACCACTTCATATCATATTCACACTTGTTTACATTCTTATGTTCTTCAAAAGTTATTCTTTTTGCCATCATGTATTATAACACTAGCTCTCTACTTAATTAAAGTTCATACATGCCTTATACAAACATAAGATGAACACAACTTAAAGCAACTATGGAGTGTTTATATGTGGTTTTACTCTACTCTTAAGCTTAATATGATACATGAACATGAGTGTTAAACAACTCATCTTGCTTGAGAAGTAAACTTGAACACAAAACAACTCTAAATGAAATCACCCAACACAAATAATACATAATCCTTTAGAATGAGATACGGGGTACTTTGCGATGCATCTCATACTTATGCATTAATCATGCTGCTTCTTTAAACATTAGTCCTTACCGGACCAATGATGTTGTTTCCAGATTTCTCGGAGTTTATATTATATCAAAGACCCTGGCTGCATAATCTTGCAGTCAGAAAGGCAAGTTCATCCCTTTTATTCATGTCCTCTTGATGTATTTGTTAAGAAACTATTTTCTAAATGTTAGTATTGCATATCACACAAAAAGGGGAAAACTTATTTTATAATAATATGACTATGGTTATCCACCAGTGAGGTGGTAATCTCATATGGCTGGCAGATGGGACCACGGTAAGAATGTTGAGGTGGAGGTCCCATTTGCACGGGAAAGTATCACCTAGGACTTAACAACCAATGTCGCCAGTGATTCTTGCGCCGAATATCACGCGCAACCATAAGATCTGAAATGGGAAGGAGAAGTCAGCTGTACCCTTTTCCTCTCGTACACCAACGGGTGACTAGATCAAAGCCGGGCGGTGTGTAAATCCGCTGAACTTGAGGTGGCCAGGATAATAACCTCACCTTCGGGTTGTGGCTTCTAGCATCTATTGAAGGTTGGCTTCGGGACCAGCTTGGGACGGTGCCCACTGGTCAGCAAGTTTTAGCATGGGACGGGGCCCACTAGCTTGCAACCGGAGTAATGGGGGGTGTGCGGGGATGGTGAAAAGGCGCAGTGATTGGCTTGGATTACTGACTGGGCCCCACACCAAGGAAGTGTGGACGGGAAAGTACGCCCGGTTGTGCAGCAAGGTCTTGATCTCTTATGGGTAAAGCAGCGCACCTCTGCAGAGTGTATGAATGTGACATGTTACTCCACGTTCCAGGACGGAACGACGAACGCAGCAGGAAAGGAGGCTCCTCAAAGCCCTAGCCCTGTGACTCCTGATGAGCATAGTTTTCAGAATAAAAGCAACCTTTTGAAGAAATGTTTTCGAAAACTTGCATTAGCCTACGACAATCCATTGTCTGTGGCTGTAGTTATGCATCAAACTTCCCACCTTGCATAATGAACTTGCTGGGTAACGCTGTTACTCACCCTTGCTTCCTAAACCCCTGCTAGACATGAAGAACCACCTGAAGGCAGCACTCTAGGCTATGAAGGCTCTGAAGACGGATAAACTCAAGATACCAAAGAAGGCAACTACATCGAGTTGAAGCAATTGAAGGAGGACGGAGGTCAAATGAAGGCGTAGTGTAAAATAGGATAGATTCCTAGTCATAGAACCTATCTCTGTAGGCGTTGCTATAGCGCAATTGCAAGCCTAACCGTATTAGCAGTAGGCTTAGTTTAAGTTAGTCCCTCTGAGATTTTCTATTTGATGTTCTTTTATTAGGGCCTTGCCTCATTGTTTCGAGGAGGTTCTAAAGATCTGTTGTTTTTGGATCTTCTGTTTGTAATCTATAGTCATGCCTTAGACCTGCGATGTTTCTGTTGTACCACTCTGAAGACGTAACACTGGTGGACGGTGATCCATTGGTGCTATGTCAACGACTATAGCATACTACACCATGCAGTGGTATGCTGGGTCACCACACATATCCACGGAGGCATTAGTAGTCCTCTTAACATGAATAATACTAAAAGAAGTAAAACTAAAAGTAATCTCCCCTATTTCATCTAAGATAGGAGTCACAATAGATCTTGACTTGTGACGCGATAATCAAAGGTTCATCACCTCTAATTAGTCCATCTCCATGACGACTTGTGAAAATCCCCGGAGAGCTATCTTGCAAAAGTAAAGAAAGAAGTGATACGTACGAAAACTGCATTATCCGCCGTATTACCCGAGGAAACAAACAAGCGTACCATGAAGTGAGCCTAGCTCATCTGGTTTGGTTCCTTGTGCTGGAAACAGCCCACCCAGGTTCAAATCCCTGGGCTTAGCATGAGTGCTCGTATTTTTCTCGATTTTCTAGGATTTAGCCGGCGCTATGCTTTCAGTGATAGGTGACGTACCCGTCAACAACGAGATGTCCGTGATGACTTCGTCAACCTCAAGATATGCTGGATCAGAGGTGCTCATAGGGGTAGGATTTACGTGTGTACGGTCATAGTGGTGTCTGTATGTGCGTGTTTGTGAGCGTCTATCACTGTGTATCTCAACCAAAAAAACAAGCGTACCGAATGGTGATGCCGATAAATAACTGCATTATCCGTTTTACCCATGGAAACAAACAAGCCTAGCGCGTCGTGGAGGTACGTACGGCAAAGGTTCCATTTCTATGGAAAGGAAGTAGGTAGCGTACGTCGGGATGAAGAATGGGCCTGGATCAGAGCAGCAGCCACTCGCTGACACGCTGCCGTGACCGGTAAGATCCACACACAGTCACAGATGAGAGTCACGGACCTGGCGGCCGGCGAGCAAGCAGCCAGCCGCTTGCCGCAGCCTTTCCGGCGGTGGCGTAACGAGAAGACGCAGAAGCGACGGGACGAGCCGAGCCCGAGCGTCGTCAGAGCTCGCTAGGGACGACGGACGGGACGCTGCGGTGTCCGACGCTCCTGTGTACTGTCTGTCATGTGCGCCGCAAGCCGCACGCAAGTTACGCTGCCGCTCCCTGGACCCTGGCTGACTGACACCAGATCGGAGGAGACGGAGGAGACACGCGCCACGTTCCCGGCCGTCTCGCCGCGGGGGCCCTGAGTCGATCGATCCCGCATGTGTTCCGCATGGTGTGGCGTACATGTGCGGCGGCCGTGCCGCATGGCGCGGGATGGGATGGCGTGGCCACCGCCTGCGAGTCTGTGACCATCATTGGCCATGTCCCTGTCGCCGCCCGCCATTGCCGGCCGGCTCCACCCTCCGTCGATCTCGACCGGGTGCATGTCGTTAGCGCCATCGATTTGCTCATTTGCATCGTCGATCGGCATCGGAGACTTGTTTTTCGGCACGGTCAAAACTACTGTAATGGTTGAAATAGGTCGAAACTATTGTTGCTCCTATTAATGCATGCATGCCATTTACATACCTAATCAGCCTTGGGTGGCGGTGTACCATCCGTCGACGCTGCCTCCAGTACCCGGCTACTACTGTTGTAGCAGCCTAGGGGCAGGGCCGGCTCTATATAATTTGGTGCCTAGTGTAAGGTTGAAAAAATGGCCTTATATTTACTATAATCTACGTATATGATGCAAAATATTAAAAGTTTACATCTAACCACATATTGTTCATCCATAGATATTTTATATAAGTAATTAAGTAATGTCATATCACGACCAAAAATCTAAACAAGTGCAAAAATATAACAATAATATTCCCTTCTAGTCGTGTGCTAGCGATCAGCTTGGATGGAGAGAAAGACCCAGCGATGGAGATAAAAGCCCAGCCGACAGGGCCAGACCAATATTTTTTTTTAGATGTGTAGTAATCAAATTATGAAGGAATAATTTTTTTTGAACCCCTTCTGGTCTGGGGCCTAGTTGGCCACACCTGTCAACTACCCTCAGAGCCGGCTCTGCCTAGGGGACGGCGGTGCTGCATGTGCACCAGCCCAGGATGCCCACAGGATCAAGGTTCCCACGGTAAGAAAGCCGGGTGTGCGGGCGGAGTTGCGGGCTCGTCATCCTCCATCACGGTGACCTCCTCGTCGCTATGCCACCACGACCGCCTGACTCTTGCTTCTGATCGGCCAGCACGACATTTTTCTCAGGCTACACCATCGTGAGCCGAGTTGTGGACGGTGATGAGCGGAGAGAATATGAGCGGCTTGCGGAGGGTGATATAGATGCGAAGCAGCGCGACCGCCACCCGATGTGACACGGGGCAGTTGCGCGTCGACACCAACCGTCGTGTTCCTATGTGATGTGAAATTGAACCGGCGACGGTTCCGGTGCTTGCATTTTTTTTTTGAGAAACAAAGTACAGACGCAGACGCTCACAAACACACACGTACAAACACCCCTATGAACGTACGTACGTAAACCCTACCCCTATGAGCACCTCCGAGAGACCGGCCCGGCAGATCTTGAGGTTGACGAAGTCACCACAGGCGCCTCGCTGTTGACGGGCACGTCACCTACCACTGAAAGCATAGCGCCGGTTAATTCCTAGAAAATCCAGCAAAGTGTGACCATCCATGTCAAGTCTAGGACTTGAATCTGGGTGGGTTGGTTTCACCACAAGGAACCAACCAGTTGAGCTAGCCCCACTTCACCGGTGCTTGCATGTTGTTCGATCAATTGGTGCCATTTTAGGTCTCTTTGGGAAGCGCGCCTTTGAAATGTGTCGTTATGAGCTGCACCCTTTCATTAAAACAGACACATGTCTGGCACCCCTCTCTCAAGAGAAGGTGTTGAGGATGCCGGTGGAGATGCTCTAAACGCGAGCTGTCTGCGGAACCCTTAGTCAATTCTAAATTTCTTACAGGAGAGATCGAGATCAATGCTAGTAACCAACAATCGCAGAAGCACCACTGTGGCTCTGTAAGATAGCGAAGCTTTACAGTAGGATGAGACCTACCTACGCTAGGGTAGACGAGTCCCTCCCTCCCAAAGCTTCGTTGACAGCAGCACAGGAACGTAAGCTCGTACGCTACTCGCCGTAGCCATTGTCTGGACTGGAGCGGCGCACAAGCACAAATCTTCCGTCGATCGGGGTAGGTTGCCAAAAGACGGACGGTCCCAAGATAGCTACCGGCCATTACGTGCATGCCAGCCGGCGCTGAAGCAGAAGCTATAGAGCTAAGCTAGCTCGTCTACATCCCCTGCTTATGCTTCTGCTCGCGATCGAACCGCTCCTGGTCCATCACCGCACCAATGATTGATCATCGCTGGGCGGCAGAGCGATGATCGATCCAGCATGTAGCGGAGATGCTAGCTCACTGTGCGTCGGTCCACCTAACCTAATCCATATGAACATTCTCTCTCTGCCTGTGCCATGCTAATTCGCTGTTGCAGGCAGCAGCTAGCTATAGCTACTTAGCTAGCCGGCTTTGATCGATCAGCCAGTGGATGCACGACGCATTGGGCATTTTGTAGTAACCAGTGATTTTTGCAGTGGTTATTCAGAACATGCATTGGTGGATGAAAATGGAGATGGACGTTGTTCCTTGTCAATTATCATCCATGCATGTGCTTTAGTTCTCTGTATTCCGGTCCCCTGGAGAGGCATGTGGTGCGGCACATATAGGATAAATCCTTCGTTGCTTCCTGCATGTAGTAATGGCTGCAAGGCCGCCTCTGCAACAGTTCCTCCGATCCTTTGCATAAAATGGATAGAGAGCACATGTGCCTCGCTATCAAGTCCTTGTGGATCATCAGTATGGTATTAGCGAGGTTCATGACCGTGACTACGTTTTAGCTTCTTTTTAGACAGTGCTGATCTATCTGAATGGGACTTGAGCTCATGTCCTAGGATGGACACTAGCCCTACTTTGCTCATTTCTTCAAGGAACAGCAAACTTATGACCAGAACATGGCATGCTTGCGATTGTAGAGACAGTCAGACAGATGTGAAGTGGCTACGGTAGTAGCAAATTAAGCAGCTCAAGTTGTTCAGACAAGGAGCTAGGCGTGTGTTTTCACACGCAAAATTAGCCCTTCAACCAATGGGGAAGACGGCAGGTGGGGAAGCGAGCGCCAGTTTGGTGCCTATAATGAGTCGTGAGGAGGAGCCAGCACCTCTCCATTTTGATTCTGATGTCTCAGGCAATGGTGCACCATCACCAGCCAGCAATATTGTGCTAGGGGCATGTTCATCTCATGCCTTCTTTTCAGTGTTCAGTAGTGTCTAGTGTGGTGTCGTTTGCCTTTGATTGATGCTGACGTTTCATGCATGATTTATTAGGTTTAGTTCAATGGTCACAATTCCAATCCCAAAATTTTCGTTGGCATTAAACATGCATGACGAGTACACAAAAAAGAGAAAATTCTGGGAGAGGACTATATGTATCTACTTGACTCTCGTGAATAAAGCAACAAAAAAATATTCAGTAAGGGTACTACTCCACTAGTGCATAACTATTTGCAACTAGTGCCTCAGGTTCTTCCACCTGTACAGAACTCTGAAAACTAGACTGAATGAGAAACATAAGCCGTTTAACTATTGCACAATAATTGGCATGCATGCACCTTCAATTAATTGAGTTGTTCCCTCAATGAAGATAAGACAGTTTCGTACTTGGAAAACTGCTTCTCTCAACTTTCAAGCAGTGTTTGCCATACCCTTGTGCCCTCTGATCATCTATGGCAGTTGCATTTTAAATTCTTCGGTGAAAGTTGCAACATGTAGGCATATCTCATCTTGTCCGCTGCCTGCAAATCAGTTCTGACTTCTGGATTCCGATGCAATCATCAGCAGTGAAGAAATTCTCCACGTGTCCCTTCAATTATCCACCCAGAAGCAATAGTCACTGATGAATTATATGTTGCCGAGAGAGGTACGTGGATGCTTTCGGTTTGTTTAGAGAGTGGATGCTTTCAGTTACTAATAAACATATCAATGTCATAGAAAACTTAAACATAGTACTAAGCAGAGCATAAAGGCATGATCATAACACATGACATCGAAGTACAACATATCACCAAAAGAACTAGATGGATAACCCGCGCGTTGCAGCGGGTATCTCTTAAAAACCTAATAAACGCATAAACTTTTAAGCAAAGTATAGAAATACGCATGCAAGAACTTTGTTGGGAAACTAATTTATGTGCCCCCCTATAACATGATTTAATTTGGTAAATACATTGAGAAATTGTGTGATCTTATCATTGGAACCACAAAAAAAAAAGATGAAGTGGATAATTTAATGGCTAAAGGAAAAGATGATGTGGATACTTACATGTAGAGATGGACAAGAAGTAATAGAGTAAAATTTTGTGAGATGATGTGGATAATTGGTTGGCTAAAAGAAGAAGTTATGTGGATATATATATAGCTTGCATGTTGAGATAGCATCATTTATTACAACTTAATGGTTTTTGTTTTATAAGAATATAGATAGTTGGAGAAGAATTGATATACAAGTCATGCAAGATGACTTTAGTTTAACTCACTCGGTAGTCAGACGTAGGAATCCCCTAGGCCACGCTACCAAAAGAACACATGCAACTTTTCCACATTCCATTTAAAAAATGGAAGAAAACTAGCCTGTTTATTAGTGGGAAACAAGCGGAAAACTTCTTATTTACCAATATCGTCACGAAACACTATTACATGGATATTCGACCGATCTCATCCCACACAAAGCACACAGGCGCCATCGAGAACAAAGATCGGACCTTGGGGACACCAATCAGAACAAAACTACCAAGTCAACATGTGGGACACCAATCGTTATAGGTGGAAACACTAAAGTTGATGAAAACCCCACAGGGTCAATTGTAAAATATGGATACAATAACTTATTTTGTAGAAAGTATCAGATTGTCTCATATGTCAAGATATCTTTGTTATTGGATGTAACAATAAGATTTGGGACACAAGAGATTAGGTTTGGAATATTCTTACCAAAATGGTGGAATCACACAGTTTGAATGAGACAAGATAGTGCGTCTAGAATCTGGATTCCACCACCTTGTAGGGAACACTCGGTGGTTAATCACAACCTCTTCCTTAAACTTCCTCTCTTTCATTCTCTCTTGATTTTCTTTCTTTCTTCTCCAACGGAAACTAACGTGGGAGTTTCGTCACTCTAATTTGCTATATATGTTGGATAGGAGGCTTAACATAAGGTTTTGCATTTCGTCCGAGATTTCCGAAATTTCACCGAGATTCGGCCATTTCGTCCAGGACGGGTATAATATTTTACCGAACGGAACTTCCTAAAATTTAGGGATTTTTTGTTGAATTTTCTAAAATATTTCATATTGGGTCGAATTAAGTCTGAAAATTAAAATTTTAGTCTATTTTTTTATCAAATTTCGTTTAAAAGTTAAATTTTTGGTTCTTGCATTTCATCTGAGATTCACCGAAATTACCGAATTTTGGCCATTTTGGTCAGGTCAGGTAAAACTAAAATGGAAATCCAAAACCCTGTCTTCCTTCACGTGCAAAATCCAAAATAATTCTAAGACAAAACCCTATTATGTAGTGTGCGCGGTTCTGCACTTGTTTAAATTGCCTCAAAGATTTTAAATGACCATCTAGTCACATCCCACGTGAGGAGTATACACAACATTCACCGTTCCGTTCATTATCACCACCAGGAGTCCTGGCTAGACACGAGGACCGCAAATCGACAGCTGCCAAAAAAATGTTGTCACTTGTTACGTGTACGCGCCTGTACCATGCATCCATATAAGCACCGCGGATTTGAATTAAGCAATCACTGATGAACACCGTTACGTTCCGCGAGAGAGATGGAGATGAGATGGCAAGAAGTGTCCATCATCCAATCATCGGCGACCCTCCCCGAGATTTTAGCCACGCCGCCGATGATCGATCACATGCCAGGCACATGCCACGACGATAGAGACTAAGAAACAACAGTCGCTCCAAATGGAGCGGTGAGTGGAACCTATCATCCAAGTAGCGAACGAAAGCTACACATGCACCACAGCAGGTCCACGTACGGCACAAGCAGAGATCGATCAGAGTGAGTGGTAAGTTTGTTTGTATGTTTGTTTGTTGGCTTGTTGCTTGTCGTTCATCCCAGTACTGGTTGATCGAGTGTGATTGGCTGCTGCTGCTTAAGTGCATGCTGAGGCACGCAACGCAGTCCCCAGATCTCACGGCAGCATGGTATAAGCTAATCAACGCTGCTTTCATCCTCGTCTATCTCTGTAAGCGAGTGATGGACTGATGGGTGACCGAGTGTAGAGATAACTTGTCAAACCTAGCAAGCTGCGCACAGGCTTTATTGTCCATCGATTTGTTAAGGACTCGGCGTCTCGGACCATCAGCACGGCCATCCCAGGCCCATAATGCTGCGTAAATGAAGCGTATGCAGCCGGCCGGACTGCAAGGTTCGTTAGGATGATTGTGGCAGTCTCGGAGCCTGCACATCATCTTTGTTCCTGAGGATGTCGCCGTCGTCGTCCTCGTCGTCGCCGTCGCAGCCACGTACCGGACCTGGTCCCCGGAGCGGTCGTGCCGCTGTCGCCCGATTTCACGTCTGCATGGCCCCAGGGCCCAGCTCTTCGATCCCTATATGCTCAGCAGGATATCGGCATGTCAGGTACTGGTACCGTAGGAGAAGTATGGCTGCTTTTATGAGGCGTGCTCGTACGTGCTGGCTCATTGATTCGCATATTGTCTTTGCAACGGATCGATCTCCCAGCCCGGATCAATCACATGGTCGATCTTTGGCTCTCCTTCGAATCGTTTAGGATGGATTCCTGCTTGCCTCCAAATCTTCAATAGAAACTTAAAAACTCCACGGGCTCGTTTTATTTACTACCTCCGATACATAAAAAGTGTCACCCATTTTGTACTAAGCTAGTATAAACTTTATAATAGATGAGCGGCACTTTTTATGGATCGGACGGAGTATGAGATTTCACCTTTTCAGAAGGAATTACGTATGATTGTAATCCTATGAAATACTGGATGATACCCGCACGTTGCTGTAGTACTTATATATTCTACCAGCTTGAAAGGAGAACATACACTGTTTAAACAAAGGAAGCTAGGATGAGAGCAAACAAAGATCGTATGGGATGTTAATATTTACATTTAAAATATTAAACGAGTACTTTGAAAGCATAACGCTATCCTCGGTAGTCAACCTAGCTAGCTCGTAAGAGCATTTAAACATTTGAAGTATATAGAGTATGCTCCGTTAGAGTTGATAGCATAAAACTACCACATTTGAGAGGTCTATCATGGAAAACTACCACTTGCATTTTAAATCTCACAGAACTACGAGATTTTTTTGAAATTTTCGCAAAAAACCCAATTCGCTGGCTGAACGCGAATTGACAGCGTTTCTGACGAAGCGGGCCCACTCGTCAGGTTGACCCCAGCGTTGTCCGTTAACGCCCGTTAACGGAGGACTTTTGGGCCCACCTGTCAGGCATGTCTGAAAGGATAAGGTGCCCGTTTTTCTAGATCTCTAGGTCGCGACTGTCTCTCTGTCCCTCTCCATGGCGGCTCCCGGCGGCGGCGAATCCCACGGTGGCGACCCCAGTCCAGGCACACGAGGCTCTGGCGGAGGAGACCATGCTGTGGATGTGGACTCCGACTCGTCGTCAGAGGCCACCAAAGTTGATTTCCCTTGGGGGGCGCATTCTCTGCGGTGGAGGGCAGCGACAGCGCTCGCGCAAGCCATGATCTCGTCGCCGGCGGCGACTAGCCACCGATTTACTTTGGCGTTCGGCGGCGTATAGTAAGTGCTTTCGATCTCTGAAACCAAGTTATAGCTCTGGGTCATCATTTAGATACTGTACTGTGCTCGTACTGAAACCTAGTTCTTAACTGAAACCTAGTTCTTAACTCTGAAACCAACTTGTAGCTCGTACTGAAATCTAGTACTGAATTGCTCTCTCTTTAATTTGTAGTCTTGATGATGAAATATGGGAAATTAGGTTTCATTTCCTGGGACTCGATAATTTGGAAAGAACACTCACCAAATCAGATATAACAATACTGAATCTGATAGCACTCATTGAAACTCATGGGTATGGGATTAGGGACAGTATGTATTATGTGAAAGAAAAGGGTATAGGCCAGCAATGCATGAAATTTCTGGACAGCATGGCAAAGGCAGAGGAGATGCTGGCTATTTATGAGTCTGAAAAGATATTGAACATCACAGTTCTTAAAAAGAGTGCCACCTGGCCAATAGGGCTTAATGTTGTTGAAGAACAAGTGACACCCTTGTGTGAGGATGTATTCTTTGTAGTAGACAATCAAGGTGTGAATCACATATCAGAGGATGAAGTTTTAATTCCTGTGGCAGTGGATTATTCAGATGTGATGTATGTTGGCACCCAGCAGAGCTGCAACCAGTCTGAAGCCAAAACAGCACCAAGCAAAGCTTTTCCTGTTCATGTTGAGGTTTTATCTGAAGATGATGAGTTAAACTATTATGATGGGTAGTACAGACCTGAAGAACACAACAGAATGGTACAAGCAGAATTGGAGTTAGTGAAGGAGTGGAAGAGAAAGAAAAAGGAGAAAGCACCCATTGTTGAAGAAGTCCAAATATTGGAGAGGTTGGCAATGCATAAAAAGCAAACAGAGGATCCACTGCTTCATTATGAGGGAGACATAGATGTTGAAGAGTTGTTTGTACCTGATGGAGATAGTCAATCAGATTCAGATTGTGAGGAATTCCCTGAACCTGATTACTTTGAAACCAAGATAGTAGTAAAGAATCCAGGGCCAACTAGTAGGAGACACCATGAAGCACACCATGATTACATGCCTGACTTCATGCCATCTAGTGATGAGGCTCATAGCTCCGACTCTCTTGACTCCAGTGATGATGATGGTGCACAGCTAGCACATTTACTACCAAGTGGGCTGAGAAGTAAGTTCAAGAAGCAGAAGAAGAGGGTGTGGTATGATCCTAGTAGGGTAGATGCTAGTGAGCAATTCTGTGAGCAGCTCTGCTTCAAAGATATAACTGAATTCAGAACTGCCCTCAGGAATTACCACATTGCCCAGCTGAGAGAATTCAAGTATCATAGAAATGAGCCAACAAGGATCATTGTTAAATGTACTGACAAGGGAAGGGAGCAAGGATGCCCATTTTACCTCACTGCTTCTCTGATTGCAAATGATAAAACCTTTTGCATCAGGAAATTCTTGCCAAGTCATTTCTGTCAACCTCTTAATAAAAATACAAGAGTTACAATAAACTGGTTAACTGCTCAGTCAATGCAAGCAGTTATAACTGATCCAAACACAAATGTTGACACTATCATTGACAATGTGAAGCAAACCTTTGGAGTGGAAGTGCCAAGAAGCAAAGCTTACAGGGCAAGGAAGAAGGTTTTGACACTGTTATTGGTGATCAGAGGGCACATTACAGAAGGACTAGGGATTATTTACAGGCTATTCTAGATACTAATCCAGGCAGTAGGTGCATGGTGACCACCAAGCAGTTGATTGAGCATCCAAGCCCAACCCCAAGATTCCATGGGCTATTTGTCTGTCTTAATGCATCAAAGGAGGGTTTTCTTAATGGTTGCAGGCCATTCGTAGGTATATAGTACATTTGTTCATTCTCTGACACACATTAGTAGGATGTTGTTTGTCTTAATGTATTCTTAATGGGCTATTTGTCTGTCTTAATGTATTCTTACTCATGTAATTAATTGTTTCACTGACAGGGGTTGATGGATGTTTCATCAAGCTCACAACTGGACAACAGATACTTGCTGCTACTGGGAGAGATGGGAACAACAACATTTTCCCTATTGCTTTTGTTGTTGTTGACCATGAAGACACTGCTAGTTGGAGCTGGTTTTTAACCGAGCTTAAGTACTGCATTGGAGAGTCTGGTCAATGGGGCCCTTACACTATAATTTATGACAGGCAAAAGGTAATATTTGGCAACAACTGGACATATTACTTACTATAATTCTATCTGATACTCCCTCCGTTCCGATGAATAAGGGCTATATTTTTTTATAAAAGTCAAGCCAAGTAAAGTTTGACCAAACTTTTAGAAAAATCTATCAACAAATATGATATTATATAGATATCATATGAAAATATAGTTCATGATGTTTCTAAAGATATAAGTTTTACATTTTGCATGTCATATTTTTTCATAAAAACTTGGTCAAACTTTACATACATTGACTTTTCTAAAATAATATAAGCCTTATTCATTGGAACGGAGGTAGTATGAAGTTGCACTAATGTAGTTTACTCAATTGTGCAGGGATTGTTGAAGGCTATTGCAAATGTGTACCCCAATTCTCCTTCTAGGTATTGTCTTAGGCGTATTTATGCCAATTTCCAGAGAGCCGGCTTCAGAGGCCCTGAGTTAAAGAAGTTAATGGATAAAGCAAGTTACTCATATACCAAGAATGAGTTTGATCTAGCAATGGAAGCTCTGAAGGCTGGCTGTGAGGAAGCATACAAATGGCTTGTGCAGATTCCAAATGAGTCTTGGGCTAGACATTTGTTTGATACAAACTGCAAGACTGACCTTGTTGTAAACAATATCAGTGAGGTTTTCAACAAGATGATATTGGATTTGAGGGGCAGACCAATTAGGACCATGATTGAAGGCATAAGGAATAAACTGATGGTCAAGTACAGTGGCACTAGGGAGAAGGTGGAGAACTGCAGATGTGAGATTACACCTTTTTACTCTGAGAAGTTGGAGGAGTCCAAGAAATGGTCCAGAGATTGCAGTGTGAAGAACTGTGAAGTGGGTCTTTGGCAAGTCACAAGCAGGAGTGGAAGGGTTGTTGCTGTTGACTTAAGAAAGAGAACTTGTGGATGTAGAAAGTGGGAAGTGACAGGTATACCATGTAACCATGCAGTGGCTGTCATCATGAAGATGCAGCAGCATCCAGAGGACTATGTCCATGAGTTCTTCAAGAAGCCTATGTACAAAAGGGCATTTGAGAACACCATCTACCCTGTGCCTGGACCTGATAATTTGACAAGGACTGATACTCCAGACATAGAGCCACCAGTTTTCAAAGACACAGTGGGGAAAACATACTAAAAGAAGGAGTGGACAGAGCCACCAACCCCTTGAGATTCATCAAGGATGGCTAGCATTACTTGCAGCAATTGTAAGCTAGTAGGCCACAAGTGCACTTCATGCACCAAAACACTTACAGCAGAACTTCAGATCAGAAGAGCCCAACACAAGGTATGAAATTATCCCACTTTTTCTCATCCATCAGCTATAATCTATATTCATGTTCATATTAATCCCATGTTTCTCATTTCAGGCAAACATAACCAACTATAGTGAGTGTTCTTCTACTTCTGGCACCACAACTGGACAACTTGGCCCTAGTGCACCTACTGCTCCAACTCCAAGGGCACCTGCTGTTCCAAGGCCACCTGATGCTCCAAGGCAATATGTTGTTGCTGCTACCCCAAGACCTGCTTTCACTGCTCCTACCCCAAGTGTTGGTCATGCTCCCTTCTAGGCCCCTAGAGCTACTGAATCATCAGGTGGCACCAGGCAGTTAGGAAAAAGGAAGCCCAAATACACCTCCATGATGCTAGGGTACTTCAGTGTTGGGAAGCATTCTGCCTACAAGAAGTGACAATGTGTGAGACTATGATGTGTAAGACAATGTTTTGGCCAAGTTTGACAATGTGTGAGTCTATGATGTGTAAGACTATGATGTGCAAGACTATGTGATGCTGAATTCTGTGAGACTATGTGATGGTGAATTATTCTAGAATTTGAGCTATGATGTTAAATTTGTGCTTTGATGGGAGAATTATGCTAGAATTGAAGGAGATATGCCCTAGAGGCAAATAAATAAGTAGTATTTATTGCATTATCTCGTAAGTTTATAATAGGTTTGTGTATTATGCTATAACTGTATTAATCGGAATTATTAATACACGTGTGATACATAGACAACCAGGTCCCTAGCAAGCCTCTATATGAGCTAGTCCATTGGGCAACAATTGATCGAGATTCCCGATCAAGGACAATGACGTCGGTTGACAGTGGGGTCATCTTGTTAGTTGAATAAGATGATGGACATACGCAAAGTATTGCAATAAGATCGTATTACGATGTTTGTCATTTGCAATAGATAAGAATATGATAGCTTATTCCTTAGACCGTGAGACCGTACTTATTGATGCTTCGTAGGGGTGCTTTGAGAGCATCAAACGTTGTGTCTTATATAGCATGACAATAACGGTGTCCATCTTGGGTATTCCGAAAGAGCATCGAGACGTAAGGATTAAGAGCGGGATTTGTTCATTCTTGTAATGGAAAGATACTCTGGTCCCACTCGGTGAGATTGCATCTATATAGCTGCGCAGCTTATGACTAGGTCATGGAGATGTAATATCACAGACGAGTTAATAACCTTTGTCGGTAACGAGATACAACAAAGACATCGGTGTGTCTACGATCATATCTCAGACAAGGTAGTATCGCAGAAACAAAGGGAATGAATATCATGTTTATGGTTCAACGACGATATTCGTAGAATGCACAGGGGCCGTCATATACATCCAGGTATCCCTGACGGTCATTGGTGAGCGGAGTGTCTCGACCATGTCTGGAGTGTTCTCGAACCGTAGCGTAACAAACTTAAGGTCTTAGCGACACCAGGAGATAGGTTCTGGAATAATATAGGTTTTTGTTGGAGAGAGAGAAATGATCCGGAAAGAGTTCCGGTGGTCTGGAAGGAGTTCCAGGAAGGTCTGGAAGAGTTCTAGAAATATCCGAAAGTTGTTCGGGTGGTTCAGAAATTGTTTCGGAGTCACGGGATATTAAATAGTATTTAAATATATTAATTATGAATTAATTATATTTTATATTAATTTAATATTAATTAAATAAAGGAGAAAAGGGGGCTCCCACCTACATGTGCTCTAAGAGGGCCCAAGAAGGGGGAGCCGCACCACCAAGGAAAGGGGGGGCTTGGGCCCCCTAGTCCGAGTTGGACTAGGAGGGGGCCAGCCCATGGGGGGTTCGGCCGAACCCCCCCTTCCCTCTCCTCCTTTAGTCCCACATGGGGGAGCTAGGGAGTTTGCACACCCCCTCCCCCCTTTATATAGCAAGGCATATTAATTGGATTAATTCATTGGAAAATACAATTAATTGTATTGCAGGCCGGCCGAGCTGTTTCTCCGCCCGTTTTGCCCCCTCTCTCCACCTAAGCTATACCGCCGGGCACCGTTGCCCTGTGGGATTCCAGATAAGATCTACCCCTGCGATTTCAGCTGGATCTGAATGACCGGGGGTTGTCGTTAAGCTCCGTATATTTGCGAGTGCTCGGAGGTAACTCTTTTTGAGGAGCCTGGGCGACGTCGTCTCGCCCCTGCAGCCGCCGCACCACCCCCCCTCTGCCGCCGGCGCACCCCCTGGTGCCGGCGCCCCGCCATCTTCCGCCCGACGCCCGACGCCCGTCGACGGAGGTCATCGTCGACACCCCGGCGTCATCGTCTTCGTCATCGCGGCAAGTTCTCAGCGACCTCGAGGTCGGCTACGCACGACTTCATCGTCAACGCTTGTGCGGGAACGTAATCCCCGCTATCGGTCTACATGGAGGTAATGTAACCCGTTCCACCACTGTTATCACATGTACTAGATAGATAGATCCTAGCTAAGTTAGGGTTTCATACGCTAGAAAATTATTGTTTTCTGCACCGTAACCCCTTCAGTGGTATCAGAGCCGATCTATGCGTAGTACCGCTGGTACGGTTAGAACTCATGTTGAATGAGGAGGTCTTTCTTATATTTGCTACCCTCTTTACGCGCACGGTATTGAGTTGATGAAGCGGCCCGGACCGACTTGCGATGCCTTCGGTATTGAGTTGATGAAGCGGCCCGGACCGACTTTACGCGTGCGCTTACCCGAGACTGTTTCCACTACTGACATACGGCTTGCACCGTATCTGTGGCTGGCGGGTGTCAGTTTCTCTCTCTCTCTAGTCGGCAAAGCATTTTCAATGGAGGGCCCGAAAGGGATGCTTAAACATGCAATTATACGATCGACGTTGTGGTACAAAGTTCGTAGGTAGGGAAGCGATTCTCTTACGAATAAGCCTATTTGCCACGTAAAACTTGCAAAACTAAATAAAGCTAGAGGCGTCTAACTTTGTTTTGCAGAGGCGTTATTTTATGTGACATGGTTACGGTAAGTTTTGATATTACTCGTACTGTCGGAGGCAATGGAGGGCTCCGTAGACTCGGAGCCATGCCGGGGCGCCGGGGGCTAGGCACATGGCGCCATGAAGGTCCAGGCGCATCGACCATGTTACATCGCACTTCGTTGCATCATTATTGTGTGCTGTTGTGTGTGCATCCTATTGATTGCTTATATGCTAGATATACAACGGTATCATCTTGAATAGGATGATCCCTAACAAATACCAAAATTGTGTTCTCCCTCGTTGCGCACCACCAAGAAAGTTCTACGTTATGAGGCAGGCCGTGATGATCGGGTGTCACACATCTCGTCGTTCACATACAGTGGGTGTAAGCCATGTTGCACGCGCAGGGTCTTCGAGGTTTGATTGGCGAGCCTAGCATATTCAGAAATATGGCCTCTGAACACGGGAAGATCGAAAGATCGAGCACGAGTCACAGAGTTGTTGTGATCGACATTTTATGTCCACCTTTGAAGGTGTGCTGCCGGCCGTGATGATCGGAGGTGGTGTGCTGGATGAGGGTCGTGTAATCGCCATTATTATTTTTAGGGATAATAATCTTGGTGTGGTGTGTTTTGATAATGTGATTATAAAACTAAAACTCACCTATATATTATAAACTTTACCTTACCTCTTTTGTGATCACATCTGTAGACTACGCAACTATACTTCGGTTACTTCCTCAAGAGTCCGGATTCTACCTTAGAAGCCGACGGGTCCAACTTCATCAGCTGGTACATTGGTTTTAGAAACATTCTCCAAACACAACAAACATCCTATATGTCCTAGAACATTAGTTAGTAGTTAGACCAGATGATTCTGTTAGCAAGGAGGAAGATGATGAGTTCCGTAAGCATCATGATATTTTCATGGAAGTGAACGTCGTCATGAGCGTATGCCTAGCACCAGAGTTGAAAGTTGTTTCAACACATGGAGCCATATGTCGTGATTGATGCGATCAGAGGTCACTTCAAAGACGAATTGAGTCTTGAGCAGTTCAGACAGCTTAGAAAGTTCCGGACCATTCACATGGGGAGCATACCTGTCTGGAGACTCAATTGAAGAAGTTGTATGACATCTACTTCAGGCTTACGAATATCTACGATTTCTAGATAGCGAACTCCAGTGCAATAGAGATTGCACTTTGCCTCCTAGCTGTGAATAGCATGTGCGTGAATATGCTATAGAGACACGATGAGTTTCTTCACGTTCGTGAACAAGTTCTAATCTCTAAAAGTTGACTCCATCGAAGAAGAGTTCTTCGTCGCTACGGGTATATTTGATATACGAAGATATAAATGTATTCTTCTCATACTTGATGAAAAGTATTTGATACTTGTTCTGTTTATTAAACAGTCCCTAATTATCACAAGTATGCGGCGAAGGGTGACGTGACAGTGCACAAGTGATGGCAAGTTCATGGCCAGTAGTGCTCACGCCCTCGAGATATCATATTAGTTATCATCAATAGTTTTTGATAAGACATTTTGTAATAGTGAGAGTGTGATCTAGTTTGGTGTCTTGAATGTTACAAGACATAATTATTCATATAGAACCAATCAGTTGTTTTATGTTATGAAACAAAGCAGTTATTTCATATTATGAGTAATTTGCATCACATCTCAATTACATTATGCGTATGATATACATTTATAATAGCGGTAATGATAAAATTATGTGTCCAAAGAACAGACACCATCGAATTTAGTCATAAAGGCAATGAAAGAAGTAATGGATAATTTTGGTCCATTTAAGTATTTCGAGTGCCGAATTGATTAAGTTTGAAATGAAGTATTGAAGTAGCAATACAAGAGGAAATTAATTGAGAGTCATTTTTAATGTTTAATTAATGGTGTTTTTGCTTGATCCGGATTCTTCTATGATTACTGGTAAATAGGAGTATTTGCTTGATAAATCATAAGTCTGAAATTAATTTGATAAGAGATCAAATGGGGTTTTTCAGAAGAAAGATTAGTGAATATTGTATTCACAAGATTCGATCAAAGGACAATATTTTTGAATTATGGTTTCAACACAAAAGACTTGTGGAAATGTGTTTCACAATATTATAATGTCATATATGGTGATATATGGGGTATTATAATCATACTCTATTTCAAATAAAGTGCGGTCTGTCAGAATTTGTCTTAGAATCTCCTAATATGTTCGAAACATTATAGTCGATGTCCACTTTAGAAAATAGATATTTTTCTCAACGAGAATTCGTGGGATCGACAGTAGTGTCGACATGTATATGATTATACGATAATTCGGAATAAACATGAATAGTTCTTTGTAGATTGCTCGCATTGAATGGGAGTGTATTTCAAAACCAAATAGAAACAAAACTTAGTTTGTTGTCTATGTAATTCCGAGGAAAAGATGATTTTTCGAATTATGGTTTATGGATTGGAATTAGAAGCTTGAAATAAGGTGTCAGACCTATGTTGGAAGGTGTTCCAAAGAGTATACGTCTACAAATGAAAATTTGGTGATTAAGAGTGAGGGAGACTAGAAAATTGTTTTCTGCTTTCAATCCTCTTCATAAAGATCATAATTTTTTCATAAAAGAAGTTTCTAAATAAAGTGATGTTATATTTAATATTGTTGTCAGGTCACAACACGATATTAAGTGTTTCAGATCTTGTTGACATATCAAGGTACACTTTATGAATACAAAGAAAGTTGAGAAAATATCGGAATACGAACAAAGGTTGTTTCGGCCTGGAAATCCAAGTTACAATTGAAAGGATTAAAATAGTAATTGTTGCTACAATTCTTATTAGAGGAATAAGATTGTTTAATCATCATATAAAGTGTTATATGAGAAATGTGACTATAAGAAAGACGTGGAAGCATGTCTTGTCAAGAAATGTGTCTTGGACAAGATCAAATTTGTTGACTACATTTATGTAGACATGCTTGAAGTCTGAAGGATTTGTATTAATGTAATACTATAGTTTGGATTAAAATTCAAATTGATAATAGATCAATGATTTTGGTTTGACCAAAATGTCGTTTTAAGTGGGAGTCAAAGTTAGTTCACTCAGGTGAAATATGTGAAGAACATAAATTTTGAGTGGGAGCTCGTGTTCTCAAATATGTGGAGACATAATTTGAGTGGGAGCCGAATTCATCTTGTGTAAATGACACATTGTGAAATTGTACCAGTAGAATAGATGAGAAGGATGAAGTTGTGAAACTATTTGGAAATTAGTGTCTATTTGGAATAGAACGGGAATTTTTAATAGTTAGTCGAGTTGTTTTGGATTATATCTGAGGAGTCAGAATAGAATCAAAAGGATGGTCCTTTGAAATCCAATTGATCATTAAGAGTAATGATACAAGGTATTAATGGTTGTATGAAATGTTGGTCTATTATGTAATATTAGACATCATACAGAAACCATATTATCTGCTTAATGAAATATAACCGATGTTCTTGGAAGAAGAGCAGTTATAAAAGTAAATTTATAATTTAC
Source organism: Poa annua (assembly GCA_026929855.1). Lineage (NCBI taxonomy): Eukaryota > Viridiplantae > Streptophyta > Magnoliopsida > Poales > Poaceae > Poa > Poa annua. Next base: position 91,874,771 of record CM049430.1, read on the forward strand.
TGGAAGTAGAAGTGCGTTAGTTGATGGATTGACATTAGAATGTCAAGTTTTCTACATTGGTGTGAAAGTATGTAGATATCGCGAGTTTGTAATTGTTACAAGGGTCTCATTGTGACTGAGTGTGTTTTTCTAGTCAGTTATCTGGTTGGTATAATCAGAGTAAGGGCTGGAAAACAAAAGTCTCACTTAGTTACGGTATTTGCATGTATGTTATTGGATAACATGGTGATATCAAGCAAGTTGATATCAATGAATCGCAAAAGTATGTACAATTATGGATTGTGCAGATTGTTAGAGTAACACTCTTCCATGAGCAAGCATTATCAAATGATTCTTATTTGATAAGGCGTTTTGATAAAGTAAAATACAGCTAGTTTATTTGTACTCTAGTGCAAGTGGGAGACTGAAGGAGATATGCCCTAGAGGCAAATAAATAAGTAGTATTTATTGCATTATCTCGTAAGTTTATAATAGGTTTGTGTATTATGCTATAACTGTATTAATCGGAATTATTAATACACGTGTGATACATAGACAACCAGGTCCCTAGCAAGCCTCTATATGAGCTAGTCCATTGGGCAACAGTTGATCGAGATTCCCGATCAAGGATAATGACGTCGGTTGACAGTGGGGTCATCTTGTTAGTTGAATAAGATGATGGACATACGCAAAGTATTGCAATAAGATCGTATTACGATGTTTGTCATTTGCAATAGATAAGAATATGATAGCTTATTCCTTAGACCGTGAGACCGTGCTTATTGATGCTTCGTAGGGGTGCTTTGAGAGCATCAAACGTTGTGTCTTATATAGCATGACAATAACGGTGTCCATCTTGGGTATTCCGAAAGAGCATCGAGACGTAAGGATCAAGAGCGGGATTTGTTCATTCTTGTAATGGAAAGATACTCTGGGCCCACTCGGTGAGATTGCATCTATATAGCTGCGCAGCTTATGACTAGGTCATGGAGATGTAATATCACAGACGAGTTAATAACCTTTATCGGTAACGAGATACAACAAAGACATCGGTGTGTCTACGATCATATCTCGGACAAGGTAGTATCGCAGAAACAAAGGGAATGAATATCATGTTTATGGTTCAACGATGATATTCGTAGAATGCACAGGGGCCGTCATATACATCCAGGTATCCCTGACGGTCATTGGTGAGCGGAGTGTCTCGACCATGTCTGAAGTGTTCTCGAACCGTAGCGTAACAAACTTAAGGTCTTAGCGACGCCAGGAGATAAGTTCTGGAATAATATAGGTTTTTTTTTTGGAGAGAGAGAAATGATCCGGAAAGAGTTCCGGTGGTCCGGAAAGAGTTCCGGGAAGGTCTGGAAGAGTTCAAGAAATGTCCGAAAGTTGTTCGGGTGGTTCGGAAATTGTTTCGGAGTCACGGGATATTAAATAGTATTTAAATATATTAATTATGAATTAATTATATTTTATATTAATTTAATATTAATTAAATAAAAGAGAAAAGGGGGCTCCCACCTACATGGGCCCTAAGAGGGCCCAAGAAGGGGGAGCCGCACCACCAAGGAAAGGGGGGGGGGGGGCTTGGGCCCCCTGAAGGAGATATGCCCTAGAGGCAATTAATAAAGTGTATGCTTTATCATATCTCGTTTGTTCATAATAGGTTTTTGAGTCATGCTAGAACCGTATTAAGCGGAAACATTAATACGGGTGTGATACGTAAACAACCAGGTCCCTAGTAGCCTCTACTAAGACTAGTTTCGTTGCGCGATTGATGATCGAGGTTTCCCGGTCATGGGGCATGGCGCCGGTCGGCAATTGGAGTCATATCGTTGGAGAACGATGTGATGGACATACCCAGATTTGGAGAACGTAGTCTTTACGCCTTTGACCGTGAGATCAACTCTTATTGTTATTCCTGGAAGATACTTTGATTGCACCAAACGTCGTATCTTATTTAGTATGACAATAACGGTGATACTTTTGGGTATCGGAAAGAAGTAGTTGAGACGAGGGGTCAAGACCGGGATTTGCCAGTCCGCATAGCAGGATAGATACTCTCGGGCCCACTTGGTGAGATCATGTCTAATGAGCTTTGTCGTGGTGGTGTCACGGCAGATGCCATAGGATGGCTAATTTGTGGGGCCGATGGACGTTGGTGGATCCGGGGAGGGATAGCGAGCTGAATAGCCCACACGAGGAGGAACCCGGTGTAACCGAGTTCTCCTAAGAACAGGAAATAACAACAACACGATGAAGGTAAGATCTAACAAACAACAACAAAGGCACGAAGGCACAGAACACACACACGATGTACCCAGGTTCAGGGCCCTCGTGAGGAGGTAACACCCCTACTCCTGCCTTTCCTCTCTATATATTTGTGTTACAAGAACCACAACTTGCTACAAGATCTCTCAAAGGGATGAGTACAAAGAACTAGATGAACTCAAGGTGCAAAGGAGTAACTGCTCTAAGAGTAAATGCGACTATAGCTTTGGCTCTCAAGTTTGTCTCTCCCTCTCAGGAGCAGTTATGGCGCCTTTTATAGAGCTCCGGCCAGGAGGGCCGGAAACCCTAAACTGGCTTGGCCCCACCGGACAGGCCTAGCCGGCATGCCGTCACCGGCTAGTGCGACCTAGTCGCCGGGCTATCCGGTGTAGCCCCTTCGTCATCATCTCGACAAGGACGGCAGGCGCCGTCCTGCATCATCATTGTCCCCCTGTCATAGACAAGACATGTCTTTGCCCATCCCGGATAGCCTTTTCCGGATTGCCGGGCTAGGCATGTCAGGTCTTGTCGTACCACGATCGTACCGGCTGACGCGCTCCCGTGTCAGGCGGGAGGTGACCATGTTTCCGTGTCAGGCGGGAGGTGACCATGCTTCCGAGTCAGGCGGAACGGTACTTCCCCCCGCAATAGACGGGAAAGCCTGCTACGGACCGTTGACGGCCTACCGGGAGCCCTCTCGCCGGCTACCTCCTCGCTTGCCACTATGAGCCTCTTTTGCATAAGATCAAGATCGACACACACATCCCGGTTAATACTTACCCGGACTACCTATCCGGTAAAGCCGAGTATACCTCCATCCGGGAGTCTCCTCGGAGTCCTAGATCCGGGATCCTATCCGGAGGTGTCCGAGCTCGTCTCAGGATGAGTAACTCTAGGCCTAGCCTCCCGAAGATGTCTTAGCCTATCAGCAAAGACATCTTCGAGAAGCTAGTTCTTAGAGGAACCACCCGCTCATGCTTGTGCTGCGATTGTGAGGGCCGAGGGTGTCTATTTATAGCTGCAAGACCTGACCCTTGCGCCTGCCAGGAGGCACTCTGTCCTCTACCAGCGCTCAAGGGTCAAGCTGCCCTTTCTGTACAGCAGGAGCTGTCCCTCGCTCTCGCCAAAGGTCAGGTACTGTTGGCACCTTATTGAATTACACCGGGATCTGCCCCTACCCGGGGGGCAGCCCCCCGACACTAGTCCCCGAAGCTGGTGCTGCATAGCGACCCCGGGCGATGTGCGGGATCAGCTTTAAACAACAACTATCTTTTGAGAACACATGCCATCAGCCTTTCCCTTTCTGCCGAAGTCGGTTCTTCCGAGACCTTCCTACCGAGACTATGTTTACCGGGAGGCGAAGCCTGCAACCGGATAACATATCCTCAGTGAATCTCGACCGTTGGCCTCCTGATGAATTCGAGACTGTGAGCCAGGGCCCACTCGACGTCACATCTGAGCAGAAACGCACTCGAGTGCTCCTGCGCGAGCACGCCGTCGCTTGGGTTCCCGCGCCGGGATCCGCAGCCGATCCGGAATCCAACCGTTGGGGCCGTGTGGCCCTCGGTGTGGCCGGATTGGACGCTCCGGGTAGCGCCACGTGGCTCGCTGCACAAACCAGATCCCACCCACGATCGTGGAGATCGTGGGCGGGAAAAATGGAAACTGCTCCGGAATCCCCCCCATAAATAGGGGACCGGAACGGTCTCCACCCCTTCTTCTTCTTTCTTGCCTCTCCACCATCCTCTCGAGCACATCGCCACCGCAGCGCTCGCCATTCGCATGCCGTCGCCCTCGCCGTGCGCCGGAGCTCGAACATCGCACGTCACCGACCTCCTCTTTCACCGGTGAGTTGCTCTTTTCCGTCTCGATGATTTTCTCCGGTAGCACAACCGCCCGACTCCGGCCGTGCCGTAACACCAGTGCGGTTGAGCCGCCGCCGGTGAGCACAACTTGAGCGGCGCGCACGAGGCGCACGGCGATGATGTATCGTCGCGGTAGGATGTATATCATTTACCTGCATCGCGCCTCGCCCGAGTCTAGCGTGATCCTATTTTCCCCCCTTTTGTTTTCATTTTCTAGCACACGGTAGATCTTATTTCTCAGGAACTCGGTTCCGTTTAGGAGTTTGCGATCCGGCATCCTAGCTTCCGTTAGACTAACTCCGATTAATCGCCGCTGCGCCTGCAGAGTAGCTCGGATACATTTGCAAACTTCTTCGACATGGGCGAAGAACGTACCCGGGGGTGCTGGGATGGGTCCGAGACCAAGCAGTCAGATCTGGACTGGCTGTATCGGACTCACCGGATTCCTCCGGAAGTCGAGAGCCGTCTCCCGGAGGGGGAGGTTGCACCGGAACCCCAACCCGGGGAATATGTGGTATTCCTCGCGCACTTCGAGCGTGGGTTTGGGCTTCCGGCTAGCCCCTTCTTCCGCAACCTCCTCGACCTCTACGACCTCCAACCTCACCATCTTCCCGCCAATGCCATTATGATGCTCTCGGTCTTCACCACCTACGCGGAGGCATACCTCGGCATATGGCCATTCGTGGATCTCTGGGCCAAGTATTTCATTCTTCGCCGCCAAGCCATCCCGAACCCAGATAAGAAGATAAAGGATTTAGTCGATTGCGGAGCGGCCACCATCATCCCTCGCGCGGACTCCGGATTCCCTATAGTCAAGGGACTAGAGTCCTGCCGGAAGTGGCAGCGCAGCTTCTTCTACGTGAAGAACCGGGAGCACTCGAGAGATGGTCCGGGATCCTCGAATCCGGACTTCATCAATCTACCGGAATTCGTTATGGGTCCTCCGCGCGAATTCCGTCTCTGGAAGCAGCTTCCCGATAATGACGAGGTCAATTGCATGCACGACGTTCTGAACGGGCTAAAGGAGAAGATGACCGGCGATGATCTCCTGCGCTGCTTCATCATTCGCCGCGTCTGCCCTCTTCAAAACCGAGTACACAAGATGTGCCATATGGCCGGGAACCTAGACCCCACCCGGACCAGTATCTTTGGGCTAGACCACGCCGGGGTCGTCCGTCGCGTTCGAGCTATTGCCCGGACGGAGATGACGGATGACTACTCTTGGGGTGTCATTGGGGGATCCCGGAAAAAACCATGCAAACAGGTGCTCATATCTATCTTTCGTGCATTCGCCTTCGTACATGCGTTCACCTGGACACCGACACGGCCTGATTTGTTTGCGCAGTTGTTCGAGCGTCAAATCGAAGAAGACGCTGTCCACGCCAACGGGACTTACGCGCCGAACTTCCCAAAACCGGCCGAGATGCCGCGGGAGGACCCCGACGGCGAGGACCATCTCGCCATTCGTTTCGTCAAGGCTGCTGCCCCGGGTAACCCTTCAACCTCAGAGGCAGTTTCCATTTCTTCGGATGATGAGGATGAGATTGACTGCCAGATTCTCGATGTTATTGACGCTCTCCCTCTGAATTGGGCCTCAGCAGTGGTTCCGAAACCGACAACCGGGACCAAACGTGCCGAGAGCCGGAAGCGCGCGGCTTCCGACACCGAGGGGGCCGAGAACTCCGGCAACCCCCCCAAGAGGAGCAAGCCGAGTAAGCAAACGACCGAGAAGCCTGCTCGGCGTCGGCAAAGGGGTCCTCCCACTGTGGATTCCGGGTACGTTTTCTTTGTCTTATGCTATCTGACTTTGTCTTTTTCATAAACTTTTACTGAGACATCTTCTTTCAGGGATGCGCTCGACCTCCCGTCACTTGCTGTTCCTCCTCCTCCCGGGACTCGGACTCCCAGCCCTGCCCGAGCTCCCCCTTCTCCACTCCGCCCTTCTACACGAGGGAATGAGGATGCTGCCTCCGGCGCCGCACCTGCCACCGTTGTGACTCCGGATACCCATCCGGTGATCGACGAGATCCCGGTGCAGGCCACGACCATCTCGGGAGATATTATTCTTCCGGATAGTCCACGCCGGGTGCCCGGGCTTGAGGCAGAGATCGTGAGCCCTCGCCGGCAGCTCGCGGTCAGCGGCCCTTCTCGGCCAGCCGCGACCAAGACCATCTCGGAGAAACAGCCTACAACCTCCTCCCGGCCAGCTGATCAACCTCCCAAGTCTCGCGGCAAGATTGCTGGGCAGAAAACACCTTCTGCCCCGCCTGCAGCTGCCCCGACATCCTCGGCCCGAGACTTGGTGCTGCGCACAGGTACGCTTTCATCGTTACCACCGCCTCCCGCCGAGATCCCTACTGCTGCCTTGCGGATGTTGCGAGCAACCGTCAGCTCCTTTGTACCTTCAGGATCCCGGGACGTTGCTGCTACCCGCGCTGCCGGCAGCTCCGGCATTCAGGTTGTTGATGAATACAACAAGGCCTGGCTTGCCGCCGACGCCTCCGAGACTGCGGGAGACTTGCACGCTGCAGGCCCAAGCCGCAACGCTCAAGCTTTGCATGCTCTCCAGGTGGCCGCGCTGGATGTTACCCGAGTGAGCGAGGTAAGCTTTTTCTCTTTCCTTCATAAAAAACACACTTGTTCCTTCCACCACCACTAGTCCCCGAGATTGGTGCTTAGTGCTCTAGATTCCACCGAATAGCAGATCACTAGGTTCCAATCTTAGAGAAAAATCCAGGACTCGGACACCGAGTCCCCGAGATCCTCCCAACCGGGTAGGTTGCTTCAAAATTTGCTCCATCACCACTAGTCCCCGAGATTGGTGCTTAGTGCTCTAGATTCCACCGAATAGCAGATCACTAGGTTCCAATCTTAGAGAAAAATCCAGGACTCGGACACCGAGTCCCCGAGATCCTCCCAACCGGGTTCCTTACATCTTTCCCAGACTGATTCCTCCTTTGCCTTATTTCAGGAGTGCAGCCAGAAACGCCGCAACATCTTCAACCGGGTTCTTGCTGATCTCGGTCAGTCCAAGAAGTGCGAGGAGCGCCTCCGGGAGGAGCGAGATGCGGCGCGCAAGGTCTCGGTGGACCAGAAGACCGCTCTCGCCACCGCGCAATCCGAGATCGCGCGGCTCAACGGCGAGCTCGAAAAGGTCACAGCTGCTGCGACCGATATGAAGACGCGCTTCGTCGAGGCGAGCAAGAAGCAGAAAGAAACCTTGGACCAGTCCGAGGAGCGTGCACATACCGCTGAGACCGAGCTTGCTCGTCTTTGGTCACGGTCTGATACTTGGCTCTCCGAGCTCACTGTATTGAACCGAGATCTGAACAGTAAGTGGACCGACATCCCTCTTCTCTTGTTGCCTCCTTGCTGTTGTTTTTCTTATGACCCAGCCGTTTGACAGCTCTTCTTTTTAAAGGGGAATTCGAGCACTCCCGGGAGGCTGCTGTTCTTGCCGTTGCTGCCGCCCGAGAGAAGCGCGCCGGGAAGGGTCCTGCCTCGGAAGTCTGGGACATCGAGGATCATCTCACCGCTTTGAAGGCCCGGATAGTGCCTCTTCGGTCTATCGGGACTGAACTGCTGAGCGCTGCGGTCCACGTCCACGGCGCATTGTGGCCGAGTATCCGCGGGACGCTCTCGATTCCCGAGCTCGCGAGCGCACTCCGGGGTGCCGGGAGTCGCATCCACGCCTGGAAGCGTTCCGGTGCGCGGGCTGGCGCCGACCAGGTCTTGACCCAAGTACTTAGCTGGTACGAAGGTCTTGATGTGGAGGCGATCCAGCGCCTGCGGACGGTCTCGCCTTGGGTCATCGATCCGGAAAAGGTCTAGCGCCGACAAGAGGTGGCGCACCGCATCGCCTCGTGGGCCAGCATCCGTGCCTTCACCGCCAGCGTTGTTCCTTCTGCTTCCGAATCAGATGATGAGGACGACGAAGATACCGGCGCAACCGGCGACGCGGAAGAGGAGATCCCGGAAGAAGACGATGCTGCCTCCGGTGCTGTGCCCGAGACCGTGGTGCCCCGGGATGCTGCGACTTCTCCGAGACCCGAGGCCACCGAGACCGAGGTTCATCCCGACGCCCCGAGTAGCGCAGCCGGAACTGAAGCCGAAGTCGCTCCCGCTGCTGCTCCTGCTGCTTCTGGTGCTGCTGCTTCCGAGGCTACTGCTCCCGAGGTCCCCGCAGAGAAGCCGACTTCCCCTATCGCTTGAAAAACTTAAACAGTAGATTCGTTAAATCCCCGGGATGCCGGGTGCAAGATGTATCACATACTTATACTATTTCTGTTTCGCAGTGAACTACTTATTCGAACAACTTATGTCAATGTATTCTGTTTTGAGTTCCCGAATTGCCTTTCATGTTTACCGTACTTAGGTAATTTCTGCTCTTGTCTACCATTTCGGCGTTCGATAGTCGAGTCACAAAACTCCACATACGGCATACATTACTTAAAACAATCCGAGTTCCTACTAACCGAATTCCCGACATAAAAAACAACTAAGTTAGTAAAAAACAAGCATGCCGGACAAGTTCCTGCTCCAAGTCCCTGAGACCATTTTCGTGTTTCCCACCTTCCCTCTCTTTGCTCTTGACTACCATTTCGGCGTTCGTCAGTCGAGTCACAAGATGATTTCACATGACATACATTACTTTGACTTTGAGAATCGGACTCGGAACTTTCCCGGCATGCACACAATATAAAAGATAGCTATCCGGCAGTCCCCGGGTTCCTTCCCGGGATGCCGGTAAAAAATAGTAAATCAACTTGACAAGAAATAACAACAAGATATGCACATAACCAGGCAGTCCCCGGGTTCCTCCCGGGGTGCCTTACTTTCATTAATACTGAGAATTGAGATACAACATACACTGAGCCCTTTACGTGTAAAAGGGGCGAAGTAGAGCTACATTCCATGGACGCTTGGTTTCCTCACCGGCTTTGTCCATTACACCTTTCCTAGCCTCCTGTGCATCTACAAGGTAATAAGAATCATTGTGCAATGCTCTGCTTATCACAAAAGGCCCCTCCCATGGAGGTGATAGTTTATGCATTCCGGCCGTGCGTTGGATGAGCCTCAGCACCAGATCTCCCTCCCGGAACACCCTCGGGTGTACTTTCCGGCTATGATAGCGACGGAGGTTCTGTTGATAAATTGCCGACCGAGATAGTGCCAACTCTCTTGCCTCTTCGAGTAAATCCACATCATCTTCTCGGGCCTCCTTTGCCTCGGTCTCGGTGAACATTGTCACTCTCGGGGAGTCATACTGTATGTCGGTCGGGAGTACTGCCTCAGCACCGTATACCATGAAGAATGACGTGTAGCCGGTAGATCTATTCGGTGTGGTCCGGAGACCCCATAACACCGCCGGTAATTCCTCTATCCAGCATCCCGGAGTTCTCAACAATGGTTCGATCAAACGAGCTTTTATACCGGCTAAGACTAAGGCATTTGCTCTTTCGACTTGCCCATTTGCTTCCGGGTGTGCAACTGATGCTACATCCAGCCGGATTCCCTTCTCAGCACAAAATCGAGCGAACTCCCCCACAACAAAGTTGGTACCATTATCCGTGATAATGCTGTGCGGGTATCCGTATCTCAAGATGATGTCCTTCAGGAATTGCACAGCGGTGTGTCCATCGCACTTCCGGATTGGCTTGACCTCTATCCACTTGGTGAACTTGTCCACCATCACCAGTATATGTGTCATGTTGCCTCTTGCCGGTTTGAACTGACCGACCATATCCAAACACCAAACTGCGAATGGCCAAGTGATGGGGATTGTTTTCAGTGCTGACGCCGGCATATGTATCCGGTGAGCAAATCTCTGACACCCCCCACACTTCCGGACAATATCTTCTGCTTGCTGTAATGCAGTGGGCCAGTAGAACCCATGCCGGAATACCTTCGCCACCAGGGCCCGGGATGATGCATGATGTCCACACTCTCCCTGATGTATCTCCAGGAGCATATCTTGCCCTTCTGCCGGTTCTACACATCTCTGAAGTACTTCAGTGACACTCCTTTTGTACAGTTCTTGATTGATGACAGTGTATGCTTTTGATCTTCGCATTATCTGCCGGGCTTCCACTTCATCCTCCGGGAGGTTTCCTTCCAAGATGTAAGCCATAATGGGCTGTGCCCATCCCGGGACAGGTCTAACCGGGAATATGGGAGCATCTATGTCCATTGGCTCTGCCGACATCACCTCCATCATCATCTTTCTTTGCCTCTCTGAGCACTGGGACGCAGTCCCCGGGTTCGATGTTATGCTCCCAACATCTACTTCCATGGGTACTGCATCTGAACCAGGCTCCTTGGGGATGAAGATAGAATCTGACTCGGGTGACGGTTGAATAGATGGCTTCCTCAAATGCTCCAGGGCTATCCCGGGTGGGATGGCATCCCGAGATGACCCTAGCTTGGACAGGACATCTGTTGCCTCGTTTTCTCCTCTGGGTATGTGCTTGAACTCGCATCCTTCAAAAAATCCGGAAATTTTCTGCACATGAAATCTGTATAAGGCCATGTTTGCATCGAGGGCATCCCAATTCCCCGACACTTGTTGCACCACGAGGTCGGAGTCCCCGAAACACTCTATCCGGCGGATGCCGATCTCCTTGGCGACGTTCATTCCATGAACCAAAGCCTCATACTCTGCGACATTGTTGGATGCTCGAAAATGAATTTGCAGCACATACTTCAGTACATCTTGCTTTGGGGAAGTGAGGACCACTCCGGCACCTAATCCGATTTTAGCCTTTGAGCCATCGAAATGCATCCTCCAGAAATTGTAATCCGGCATCGGAGGTTCATACTGCATCTCGGCCCAGTCTACCAAAAAGTCCGGCATCGCCTGCGACTTGATGGCATCTCGTCTCTCATACGCCGGAGCATATGGAGACAACTGGATGGCCCATTTGGCTACCCGGCCGCTAGCGTCCTTGCAACCGATGATCTCGGCGAGAGGAGCTTCGCACACCACTGTGATCGGGTGTTCCTGAAAGTAGTGCTTGAGCTTGGTCATTGCCATGTAAACCCCATATGCCATTTTCTGGTAGTGCGGGTAGTTCTGTTTGGATTCCGAGATCACCTCACTGAGGTAATACACCGACCTCTGTATCAGCTTGCCCCCTTCTTCCCTTTCTACAACCATTGCCACACTGACTACTCGGTTGGTTGCGGCAATATACAACAGCATAGGTTCCTTGGGTAACGGGGATGCCAACACTGGTGCTGTTGAGAGCATTCTCTTCAAATCGTTGAACGCCGCATCAGCCTGCGGGGTCCAAACAAATGTCTTGCTCTTCTTCATCAGTTGATACAGAGGCAAGGCCTTCTCCCCAAGTCGGCTCACAAACCGACTTAGGGATGCCAGACACCCGGTAAATTTCTGCACATCCTTGAGACGCATGGGCAATTTCATGCTCTCGATAGCACGAATTTTACCCGGACTGACCTCGATTCCCCGGCTTGAGATGAGGAAACCGAGTAACTTCCCTGCCGGAACACCAAATGTGCATTTATCCGGATTCAACTTCATCCGGAATCTTCTTAAGTTCTTAAATGTTTCCCTCAGATCATCTATTAGTGAGGCTTTTTCTTTTGTTTTTATGACTATGTCGTCGACATAGACCTCGTCATTTCGGCCTATCTGGTCATGTAAGCATTTCTGCATGCATCTCTGGTATGTAGCACCAGCATTCCTCAAACCGAAAGTCATGACATGATAGCAATAAGCCCCATAAGGCGTAATGAAAGCAGTTTTCAATTGATCATCCGGATTCAAAGATATCTGGTGGAAACCAGAATATGCATCTAAAAAAGTCAAAAGCTCACTCCCGGCAGTGGAGTCTATCACTTGATCTATCCGGGGCAGTGGAAAGGGGTCCTTCGGACAGGCTTTGTTGAGATTGGTGAAGTCGATGCACATGCGCCACACCTTAAGCAGGAGGGGATCATCTTTCTTCTTCTCTACCAGGACTGGATTCGATATCCAATCCGGGTGCAGCACCTCCATTATGAATCCGGCGGCTAGTAGTATGGCCAGATGCTCCATGACAGCAGCTCTTCTCTCATCCGAGAGGCGCCTAGTCGGTTGCTTCACCGGCTTCGCATCCGGTCTAACAAATAGAGAGTGCTCAGCCAACTCCCTCGGGACGCCTTGCAGATCGTCACTCGACCACGCAAAGGCATCCCGATTCTCACGGAGGAAGTCGACGAGCTCGCCTTCCTATTTGCTGTCCAAGTTGCTGCCAGTGATAACTTGGCGCTCCGGGTTGCTGGGGTCTACACCCACCTTCTTGGTCTCCTTGGGAGGCTGAAATGATGCACCCTGCTCCGGGTTCACCATCCCGAGCATCCCGAGTTGGGAGGTCTTGGCCATCGCCACCACCTGCTGAATCCTCTTCTTCTCTTCCGCGATCACAAGAGATTCAGCCAAGCACGATCCCGCCGAGGCACACTCCATGGAGCGCTTGTGGTCTCCCGAGATGGTGATTACTCCGTTAGGTCCCGGCATCTTCATCTTGAGGTAGCCCATGTGAGTCGAGATCATGAACTTGGCCAGGGCTGGCCTGCCGATCAGTGCATGATACGGGCTTTCGAGGTCCACGACCTCGAACTCCAAGCTCTCGGCTCGGCAGTTCTCCCGAGTTCCGAACAGCACCTCAACCCAGATCTTTCCCATGGGCGAGCAAGAGACTCCGGGAACAATGCCGTCGAAGGTTGTCTCGGTAGGCAACAGGGTGTTCATGGATACTCCCAGCTTTAGCATCGTGTCCTTGTACATGATGTTAATGGCACTGCCATTGTCTATCAGAACCCGGCTAAAGCGGACGTTGAGGTTGGGTCCGACAAAAGTTGGGTCCACCACCATGGCATACGCTCCCGGCTTAGGCATAACCCGGGGGTGATCCTTGCGGCTCCACGTGATCTCCATCTCGGACCAGTGCAAGAACTTGGGCACCGCCGGGATCACAACATTCACCTCCAGGGCACGTTGCCGCACACTCTTTCGGTCAGTGGGCTCGGTCACAAAGACCACATAGCTCTGATGTGCCTCCCGGTAGTTACTCTGCTGCTGTCCGCCTTGGTTACCGTTGTCGCTCCGGGTGTGCACCACATTCACCGGACGAGGTGGGGGTCCTCTCGGAGGGGGGGGGGGGGGGAGTCGGACAGCGTTGGCTCCCGACGTCGGAGGAGGGGGTCTCGGAATATTGGGTCGAGATGCCGGAGCACTCTGCCGAATAGCTCCCGAGCTACCTTCCTGCAACGTGCACTGATACCAACTGCACTGCCGGGTAGAGTGGTTTGCGGGCTTGTTGGCCTCCAGAGTATGGTAGCAGCATGGCTTGTTCAGCATTTCTTCATACGTTAGGGGCTTCTTTTGTTCCACCCAAGTCTTTTGCACCTCCTGACTCTGACCCCAAGCCGGGTCACTTGTCTTTTGACGCTGGCTGTTGCCGGCATCCTCCTGCTCCCGGGTCACAGCTGCGACGTGCTGTGCGGCATGGTGGTACTCGGGCTGATTCCTCTTGTGGCCGAACTCCTGGCGATCATGGCTTCTGCTCGGTCCTGAACGCTGAGGTCCCGCATTCCTCCTGTTGGAGTCACCGACATCCACCAGGGGTTGCATGGGATCTCCAAGCGTGTAGGTATCGGCGATGCGCATGGTTTCTGCCAAGGTCGCTTGCATCTTTCTCTGCAATTTCTGCCACAGCATCGAGCCATGCCGGCAACCTTGCGCAAACCAGGAGATGGCCTGTGCCTCCACCACTCCTTCGCAAGAGTTGCGAATATTGCTCCACCGGGTAAGGTATTCCCGGTCAGTCTCGTTGCTCCTTTGCCTACAGATGGCGAGCTGCTGAGGTCTGTTTGGCCTTTTGTACGTGCTGGTGAAGTTGCTGATGAATGCTTCCTCGAAATCCAACCAGCAGTCTATGCTGCCAGTCCTCAGGTTGTTCAACCAGATCCGGGCTGGTCCTTCCAACATCTGCGGCACATAGCGTACCACCCATCGTCTGTTTCCACCGGCTATGCTTACTGCAGTTACATAGTCAGTCAGCCAGTCCTACGGCTTCTTGCTGCCGTCATAGGTCTTGGCACCCCTGTTAAGCTGAAAGTTCCGAACAGGTGGTTCCCGCATGATCCGAGGTCCGAAGCAGGCAGGTCCCGGAGGTCCTTGCTCTTCCACCAATTCAGATTGGTGAATCCGATCAAGCCGGAATCTTGCATCTGCCGGGTTCAGCTGTCTGGTCCCTATCCGAGATCCCAAAGGGTTCTCGTCTGGCTGATACCCGAGCTGCTGCAGTCTCGAGTTGCCATCGTTGAGCCTGTCCTGCGCGGGGATCACGGCCTGCTGAGGGACAGAGGCGACCTCCCGCTGTGGGTTTCCCTGTACATGAGGAGGGTTCCTGGGTGGATTACCACGACCAACCGGGTTATTGTTTCCTACACCCAGGTTACCATCCCCACGGGTACTTCCCGCCTGTCCCGAGTTACGCTGCCCGGCTTGCCCGGCTTGCTGGATACCGGCGAAGGCCGGGTCATAGGTCTGTAGCTGCTTGTTCTTCCCGGAACCTCGACTCCGGCTCTTGTTCTTGCTCTTGCTTCTGCTCGGATGAGGGGAAGAGGCCTCCCCATCTGACTTCTGGCTATTGGGTCTGGCTGAGTGCACTTGGGACCCTGCCCCGGGGTTCTTCTTCTTGAAGGCTTGATTCTGACGGTTGGCTTCAATCACCAACTCGTTTACCCTCTCCTGCTGCTTGCGCATGGCTTCACCGGATAACCCCACCAACTCGGCCATGGCGGCTTCGGCGGCCCTAAGAGTTTTCGCCGGTGAGCTATACACTGGCTTCCCCGCTGAAATCCGGCTTCCGGTGTTACTGGTGGTGGCTCCACCAGCCAGCTCCTCATTCACCATTCTTCCTTTCTTGCGCAGATCTGCAATGCGCTTCTCCCGGGAGTCTATCTTAAGGAATCCGTGAGCTGCATTGTACTCCCGGAGGCTAGCGCTGAGCTCGCGGCGGATCTCGGCGATCTCCTGTGCTTCAGCGAGAAGCAACTTCCGCTGCTCCTCTAACTCAGCCGAAGTGGCCTGGGTATCCGCCTCGGCAGTCACTTGTACAGCCAACTTGGCTACTAGCCCCGAGAAGGGATCCGGACGGCGTCGCGGCTGGGACGGCTGCGGGTCACCATCTCGGGCCGCAGGTCTTTCCTGCGGGGGTTTGGCCAAACGGGGGAGGCCGTCGGTATCACCGTCAGCGTCCTGGTACTCCTCCTCGGTTGCCCCGACCATCATCACTGCGACGGAACTCGGGGAGCGACCGGCACGCAGACCCCGAGCAGCACAGAGTATGGGAGGGTCCTCAGCTTCCAGGACCACGTCCGGGTAGCTACAGACAACCTCGGTGGCCACGTAGGTGGTGAAACCACCGAAGTCAATGAGACATTCGTTCACCGGGAAAGGTCTGTTCCGGAAGCAACCTGCGTTGTCGCAGACGAAGTCCATCTCCCCTAGCCTTACGACCAGGCAAGAGAGAATCTGAACGTCGAAACGAACGGGGGAGCCCGTCCGGATGTGTACACCAGCCAACGCCTCTGTGTGCCCCATGGTGGGCGCCAACTATCGTGGTGGTGTCACGGCAGATGCCATAGGATGGCTAATTTGTGGGGCCGATGGACGTTGGTGGATCCGGGGAGGTATAGCGAGCTGAATAGCCCACACGAGGAGGAACCCGGTGTAACCGAGTTCTCCTAAGAACAGGAAATAACAACAACACGATGAAGGGAAGATCTAACAAACAACAACAAAGGCACAGAACACGCACACGATGTACCCAGGTTCAGGGCCCTCGTGAGGAGGTAACACCCCTACTCCTGCCTTTCCTCTCTATATATTTGTGTTACAAGAACCACAACTTGCTACAAGATCTCTCAAAGGGATGAGTACAAAGAACTAGATGAACTCAAGGTGCAAAGGAGTAACTGCTCTAAGAGTAAATGCGACTATAGCTTTGGCTCTCAAGTTTGTCTCTCCCTCTCAGGAGCAGTTATGGCGCCTTTTATAGAGCTCCGGCCAGGAGGGCCGGAAACCCTAAACTGGCTTGGCCCCACCGGACAGGCCTAGCCGGCATGCCCTCACCGGCTAGTGCGACCTAGTCGACGGGCTATCCGGTGTAGCCCCTTCGTCATCATCTCGACAAGGACGGCAGGCGCCGTCCTGCATCATCATTGTCCCCCTGTCATAGACAAGACATGTCTTTGCCCATCCCGGATAGCCTTTTCCGGATTGCCGGGCTAGGCATGTCAGGTCTTGTCGTACCACGATCGTACCGGCTGACGCGCTCCCGTGTCAGGCGGGAGGTGACCATGCTTCCGTGTCAGGCGGGAGGTGACCATGCTTCCATGTCAGGCGGAACGGTACTTCCCCCCGCAATAGACGGGAAAGCCTGCTACGGACCGTTGACGGCCTACCGGGAGCCCTCTCGCCGGCTACCTCCTCGCTTGCCACTATGAGCCTCTTCTGCATAAGATCAAGATCGACACACACATCCCGGTTAATACTTACCCGGACTACCTATCCGGTAAAGCCGAGTATACCTCCATCCGGGAGTCTCCTCGGAGTCCTAGATCCAGGATCCTATCCGGAGGTGTCCGAGCTCGTCTCAGGATGAGTAACTCTAGGCCTAGCCTCCCGAAGATGTCTTAGCCTATCATCAAAGACATCTTCGAGAAGCTACTTCTTAGAGGAACCACCCGCTCATGCTTGTGCTGCGATTGTGAGGGCCGGGGGTGTCTATTTATAGCTGCAAGACCTGACCCTTGCGCCTGCCAGGAGGCACTCTGTCCTCTACCAGCGCTCAAGGGTCAAGCTGCCCTTTCAGTACAGCAGGAGGTGTCCCTCGCTCTCGCCAAAGGTCAGGTACTGTTGGCACCTTATTGAATTATACCGGGATCTGCCCCTACCCGGGGGGCAGCCCCCCGACAAGCTTGCAAGCATGTGACTAGGTCACGGAGACATGAGATCATGAACGAGTAGAAGATAGCGTCGTCGGTAACGAGGTCGGGATTAGGTATGGAGATATCTATGGAACGACGCTTTGACATGCTAAGTATCGCTATGGCAAAAGGTTTAAGGCTTTGCGTTCAGGTTTGATAGATGAAAGTCATTCGTTATATCACATGGATTAATTCATGGGGTCTAGGCCTACGAGTTAGTCGTTGATCATAGAGGAGTCTTGGTCATACCTGTTATTATATCGAACCGCTAGGGTAACACACTTAAGGGGTTTCGACAAGACAACCGGAAAGGAAAGAGATCACCGGGAGCGTCCCGGGAGGGGTCCGATGGAGATCGGGCAGCGACGAAAGAGTTTTCGGAGCTAGGATTTTTTTTATATATTATGTTTGATATTAATTAGTGTAATTAATATGCAAATATGATTTTATTTATTTATTTTCGAATTTATTTAGCCTGATTTCCCTAAATTGGCCTTCTGGTCGAAAGAAGGCCCAAGAGGGGGAAAAATCCCTAGGGGATTCGGTGGGGGCCATGGTGGCCGGCCTGGATGGGCCAAGGGGCCCACCAGGGGGCCGGCGCACCTATCCTAGCCGCACCAGGCATGTGGGGATAGTCCCACATTGCCTGGCTGGCAAGGTTGGCTCCCCCTGGGAGCCTATATAAGAAGGGGCACCCCTGGCCTTTTAATTCACCAATTAATTCCCAATTTCTCTCTCGATCTCGTGGTTCCCTTGTCGGAGCCGCGCCGAGCTGAGGAGGGGGGGTCTCTTCCACCATAGCCCGCTGCAGCGCTGCTGGTGTTCCAGTCCAAGTCTTCCGCTGCTCGTCCTGGACTGGAGCTTCGGAGGTCGTCGTCTCCACCGTACGTGTGTGACGCCCTGCGATATGCTGCGCTAGCGGTACTCGGAGGTCTGCTTCCTCTACACGACCTTGAGGTCGGCTTCGTCGGTCTTCATCGACAACGTTTGTGCGGGAACGTAATCCCCGCTTTCGGTCTACAAGGGTACGTATTCCGATCTCCGTCCGTACTACTATATCTGCATAGAATAGATCTTGGCATGCTTTTAGGATATCGTTGGTAGGAATTTTTTTGTTTTCAGCACACGATCCCCTTCAGTGGTATCACAGCCGATCTATCGTAGATATAGATGTACGCTGTTAGAACCCGTGCTCTGCACGGGGGCACCGTTCCTGTTATTTGCTACCCTCTAGCGTGCACTTGTGTATTCCAGCGGCATTGAGTTGATGAAGCGGCCCGGACCAACTTTACGCGTACGCTTACGCGAGACTGGTTCCACTACTGACATACGTCTTGTACCGTATATGTGGCTGGCGGGTGTCAGTTTCTCTCTCTTTAGTTGGTCTTCACATTTTCAATGGAGGGCCCGAAAGGGATGCTTAAACATGCAATTGTTGGATCGTTGTTGTGGTCGTAAGGTTCGTAGGTATGAAGCGGTTCTATTTACGAAAGCCCCAAGCCACGTAAAATATGCAAAAGATAAAGTAGAAGCGTCTAACTTTATTTTGCAGGGGCTATGTGATATGGTCAAGGTAGGTTTATTAAATAGTTTATAAACTGCGGGCGCCAATAATACCATGGCGCAATGGACTATATCACATTGCATTACATTTGATGTTTTGTGTGCATCTTATATTGTGTGATTGTGTGTATAGTATACATTAGTTACACGGCGGTAGCTATATAAGGTGATCCCTTCAAAATACCACTAGTGTTCTCCCTCCAACGCGCACCACCAAGAAAGTTCTACGTTATGAGGCAGGTCGTGATGATCGGGTGTCAGACATCTCGTCGTTCGCATACAGTAGGTGTAAGCCATGTTGCACAAGCGTCAGCGTGGAGGTCTTTGGTGGCGAGCCTAGCATATTCAGAAATATGGCCTCGGAACAGGAAGACCGAAAGGTCGAGCACGAGTCACAAAATTGGTGTGGCGGACGATTTTGTCTACTCTTGAAGTTGTGTCGCCGACTCTGATGATGAGGGGTGGTGCAATGGATGGGGATCGTGTAATCGCTTAAACGACCAGGAGGGATGTTCGTTTGAGTGGGAGTTATGTTAGTTATTTTCTAAAATACTATAACTCAAAATTATTATGAACAAAGTCTTATGGTGTTGCAAATTCCATTGTAGATGTCTCACCCCTCCTTTAACCTAAACCTGTTCATTGAGAAACAGAAGCTTAAGACCGATGGGTCTAACTTCGTGTCCTGGTTCCGCGATCTGAAGTCCATCCTTGAAACCCACAAGGTGGCCTACATCCTTGATGCCCCCTTAGGTGATCTTCCAAACACCGCCCCGGAAATCGAAAGGATTGTCCATGAGGTAAAGGCGGAGATTTCTTCTTATGTCCAGAGTGGCATGCTCTTTGCCATGGAGGCTGACCTGCAAAACCGCTTCATGAACAAGGGTTCTTATGATATAATCACTGAACTCATGACTGTTTTTGCACGACAAGTCAAGGCTGAGAGGTACGAGGCATCTGTGATTTTCTTCTCAGCCCAGATGGAAGAGCACGACAATATTAGTGAGCACTTGGCCAAGTTGTTTGTCTGCACTCGACTTCTGAGTGATATGGGAAGTGTGATCCCAGAGGAGGTGGTTATTGATAGGGTGCTGATTTCTCTGCCCCCTAGCTATAAGAACGCCATCGTGGACTACGCCATGAAAGGGACGTCAAAACCCCTGTCGGAAATCCTGAAGATGCTCGAAGTGGCCGAATTAGAAATCAAGCTGAAGAAGATGGTGGTGACCATCGGATCACCTGAGCGCAACTGCCCCAAGTACCTGGAGGATAGGAAGTCTGGCAAGATGGTCGACAAAGAGCAAGGTATATTTGATATACATGTTATAGATGTGTACCTTACATCCGCCCGGAGCAACACGTGGGTATTTGATACTGGTTCTGTTGCTCATATATGTAACTCTCAGGAGGAGTTACGGAATAGACGGCGGCTGGCGAAGGATGAGGTGACGATGCGCGTCGGCAACGGATCGAGAGTCGACGTGGTGGCTGTCGGCACGCTCCCTCTGCATCTACCATCGGGATTAGTTTTGGTTTTAAATAAGTATTATTTTGTGCCATCCTTGAGTGTAAACATTATAAGTGGGTCTTGCCTGTTGCAAGACGGTTATTCGTTTAAATCAGTGTCAAGCAATTGTGCTATTTATATGAATGATATCTTTTATGTTGATGCTCCCGAGAATAATGGTTTATTCTTGTTGAATCTCAATCGTAGTACTCACATCCATAACATAGAAGCCAAACGGATTAAGTGTAGTGACGATACCGCCATGTATTTGTGGCATTGCCGTCTTGGTCATATTGGTGTAAAGCGCATGAAGCAAGTCCACTCCGATGGATTTTTGGACTCGTTGGATTTCGGATCCCTCGATACATGCGAACCATGCCTCATGGGCAAAATGACCAAGACACCGTTCAAAGGTTTCGTTGAACGGGCGTCGGATTTGTTGGGGATCATACATACAGATGTATGTGGACCGATGAGCGTTTCGACACGCAATGGTTATCGTTACTTTGTCACATTCACTGATGACTTGAGTAGATACGGTTATATCTATTTGATGAAACACAAGTCTGAAACGTTTGAAAAGTTCAAAGAATTCCAAAGTGAAGTTGAGAATCAGCTTAATAGGAAAATCAAGCATCTCCGATCCGATCGCGGTGGAGAATACTTGAGTTTTGAGTTTGGCACACATCTGAAGAGTTGTGGCATAGTACCCCAACTTACGCCATCCGGAACACCGCAGCGTAACGGCGTGTCCGAGCGACGTAATCGTACTCTACTGGATAGTGTTCGATCTATGATGTCTCTTACCGATTTGCCAGTGTCCTTCTGGGGTTATGCGTTAGAAACAACCGCATTCATTTTAAATAGGGCTCCGTCCAAATCCGTTGAAACGACACCGTATGAACTATGGTATGACCAAAAGCCTAAGTTATCGTTTCTGAAGGTTTGGGGTTGTGAGGCGTACGTTAAGAAACTACAACCCGACAAACTCGAACCGAGGTCCGAGAAAGTCGTCTTTGTAGGATACCCGCGGGAATTCTACAACCAAGATGAGGGCAAAACTTTTGTCGCGAAGACCGGTACCTTTCTAGAGAAGGAGTTTCTCGCGAAAGGAGTAAGTGGGAGGAAGGTAGACCTCGATGAAATCGTTGATCCTGAACTCGAGATTCCGAGTGGCGCAACGGAAGCAATTCCGGAAACGTCCTCCGTGGAAGGAGTGGGAGAAACTGTCGAGGAAGGTGTTCTACCTCGTAGGTCTGGTAGATCTCGGATCGCACCAGAATGGTATGGCAACATGGTTTGCACCGTCATGTTAGTTGAACAAGACGAACCTACGAACTACAAGGAGGCGATGGCGAGTCTAGAATCCGAGAAATGGCTTGAAGCCATGAAATCCGAAATAGGATCCATGTATGATAACAAAGTGTGGACTTTGATGGATATTCCCGAAGGGCGCAAGGCCGTCGAGAATAAATGGATCTTTAAGAAGAAGACTGATGCTGATGGTAATGTGACCGTCTATAAAGCTCGGCTTATCGCAAAGGGTTTCTGACAAGTTCATGGAATTGACTACGATGAAACTTTTTCACCGGTAGCGATGCTTAAGTCTATTCGGATTTTGTTAGCGGTAGCTGCCTATTATGATTATGAAATCTGGCAGATGGACGTCAAAACGGCCTTCCTAAATGGAAACATTGAGGAAGAGTTGTACATGGTACAGCCGGAAGGTTTTGTCGATCCAGGAAATGGTAACAAGGTGTGCAAGCTTCAGCGATCCATCTATGGATTGAAGCAGGCATCTCGGAGCTGGAATCTTCGCTTTGATGAGGTAATCAAAGGTTTTGGATTTATCCAAAATGTGGAAGAGACCTGCATTTACAAGAAAATGAGTGGGAGCTCGGTTGTGTTCTTAGCACTCTATGTTGACGACATATTGCTGATTGGGAATGATGTGGAACTTCTGAATAGCGTGAAGGAATATTTAAACAGTAAATTTTCCATGAAGGACTTAGGAGAAGCTGCGTATGTTTTAGGCATAAAAATCTATCGTGATAGATCAAGGCGCCTATTAGCACTGAGTCAGAGTACTTATCTTGATAAAATACTGAAGCGTTTCCGTATGAAGAAGGCAAAGAAGGATTCTCTGCCGGTTATCAAGAATAAGATATTGCGGAAGGCACAGTGTCCGGTGACGGAACTGGGTAAGGCCGAAATGACCAAACATCCTTTTGCTTCAGCCATAGGATCGATCATGTATGCAATGTTGAGTACTAGACCGGATGTGGCATTAGCTCTAAGTTTGACAAGCCGGTTCCAGAGTAATCCTGGAATACCGCATTGGATAGCTATTAAGAGAATTCTTAAGTATCTCAATAAGACAAAAGGAAATGTTCCTTGTGTATGGTGGCTGCGATGAAGAACTAGGCGTAACGGGTTACGTAGATGCAAGTTTCTGCTCAGACCCCGATGACTGTAAGTCATAGACAGGTTACGTGTTCAAGGTGAATGGAGGTGCCGTGTGCTGGAGAAGTGGGAAGCAACCCATAGTCGCACAATCTACAATGGAGTCGGAGTATATCGCTGCTTGCGAAGCCACGAATGAAGCTGTGTGGCTGAGGAAGTTCGTCATCGAACTTGGAGTGTTCCCGAGCGTGCAAGACCCCGTGATCCTCTTCTGCGACAATACGGGTGCCATTGCAAACGCCAAGGAGCCAAGGTCTCACTCCACCGCCAAACACATTCTCTGATGCTTCCATGTGATACGTCAGTACGTACAAGGAGGCGATGTGAAGATTTGCAAAGTGCATACGGATCTGAATGTGGCAGATCCGCTGACGAAGCCTCTCCCGCTTGACAAGCATGAAAAGCACCAGTTAGCTATGGGTGTTAAGCTTTTACCAAGTTGTAATCTAGATTAATTTGTACTCTAGTGCAAGTGGGAGACTGAAGGAGATATGCCCTAGAGGCAATTAATAAAGTGTATTCTTTATTATATCTCGTTTGTTCATAATAGGTTTTTGTGTCATGCTAGAGCCGTATTAAGCGGAAACATTAATACGGGTGTGATACGTAAACAACCAGGTCCCTAGTAGCCTCTACTAAGACTAGTTTCGTTGCGCGATTGATGATCGAGGTTTCCCGGTCATGGGGCATGGCGCCGGTCGGCAATGGGAGTCATATCGTTGGAGAACGATGTGATGGACATACCCAGATTTGGAGAACGTAGTCGTTACGCCTTTGACCGTGAGATCAACTCTTATTGTTATTCCTGGAAGATACTTTGATCGCACTAAACATCGTATCTTATTTAGTATGTCAATAACGGTGATACTTTTGGGTATCGGAAAGGAGTAGTTGAGACGAGATGTCAAGAGCGGGATTTGCCAGTCCGCATAGCAGGATAGATACTCTCGGGCCCACTCGGTGAGATCATGTCTAATGAGCTTGCAAGCATGTGACTAGGTCACGGAGACATGAGATCATGAACGAGTAGAAGATAGCGTCATCGGTAACGAGGTCGGGATTAGGTATGGAGATATCTATGGAACGACGCTCGGACATGCTAAGTATCGCTATGGCAAAAGGTTTAAAGCTTTGCGTTCAGGTTTGATAGATGAAAGTCATTCGTTATATCACAGGGATTAATTCATGGGGTCTAGGCCTACGAGTTAGTCGTTGATCATAGAGGAGTCTTGGTCATACCTGTTATTATATCGAACCGCTAGGGTAACACACTTAAGGGGTTTCGACAAGACAACCGGAAAGGAAAGAGATCACCGGGAGCGTCCCGGGAGGGGTCCGATGGAGATCGGGCAGCGACGAAAGAGTTTTCGGAGCTAGGAAAAATTATAAATATTATTTTTGATATTAATTCGTGTAATTAATATGCAAATATGATTTTATATATTTATTTTCGAATTTATTTAGGCTGATTTCTCTAAATGGGCCTTCTGGTCGAAAGAAGGCCCAAGAGGGGGAAAAATCCCTAGGGGATTCGGTGGGGGCCATGGTGGCCGGCCTGGATGGGCTAAGGGGCCCACCAGGGGGCTGGCGCACCTATCCTAGCCGCACCAGGCATGTGGGGATAGTCCCACATTGCCTGGCTGGCAAGGTTGGCTCCCCCTGGGAGCCTATATAAGAAGGGGCACCCTTGGCCTTTTAATTCACCAATTAATTCCCAATTTCTCTCTCGATCTCGTGATTCCCTTGTCGGAGCCGCGCCGAGCTGAGGAGGGGGGTCTCTTCCACCATAGCCCGCTGCCGCGCTGCTGGTGTTCCGGTCCAAGTCTTCCGCTTCTCGTCCTGGACTGGAGCTTCGGAGGCCATCGTCTCCACCGTACGTGTGTGACGCCCTGCGAGGTGCTGCGCTAGCGGTACTCGGAGGTCTGCTTCCTCTACACGACCTTGAGGTCGGCTTCGTCGGTCTTCATCGACAACGTTTGTGCGGGAACGTAATCCCCGCTTTCGGTCTACAAGGGTACGTATTCCGATCTCCGTCCGTACTACTATATCTGCATAGAATAGATCTTGGCATGCTTTTAGGATATCGTTGGTAGGATTTTTTTTTCTGCACACGATCCCCTTCACCCCCTAGTCCGAGTTGGACTAGGAGGGGGCCAGCCCATGGGGGGTTCGGCCGAACCCCCCCTTCCCTCTCCTCCTTTAGTCCCACATGGGGGAGCTAGGGAGTTTGCACACCCCCTCCCCCCTTTATATAGCAAGGCATATTAATTGGATTAATTCATTGGAAAATATAATTAATTGTTTTGCAGGCCGGCCGAGCTGTTTCTCCGCCCGTTTTGCCCCCTCTCTCCACCTAGCTATACCGCCGGGCACCGTTGCCCTGCGGGATTCCAGATAAGATCTACCCCTGCGATTTCAGCTGGATCTGAATGACCGGGGGTTGTCGTTAAGCTCCGTATGTTTGCGAGTGCTCGGAGGTAACTCTTTTTGAGGAGCCTTGGCGACGTCGTCTCGCCCCTGCAGCCGCCGCGCCACCTCCCCTCTGCCGCCGGCGCACCCCATGGTGCCGGCGCCCCGCCATCTTCTGCCTGACGCCCGTCGACGCAGGTCATCGTCGACACCCCGGCGTCATCGTCTTCGTCATCGCGGCAAGTTCTCCGCGACCTCGAGGTCGGCTACGCACGACTTCATCGTCAACGCTTGTGCGGGAGCGTAATCCCCGCTATCGGTCTACATGGAGGTAATGTAACCCGTTCCGCCACCGTTATCACATGTACTAGATAGATAGATCCTGGCTAAGTTAGGGTTTCATACGCTAGAAAATTATTGTTTTCTGCACCGTAACCCCTTCAAGAATTTGAGCTATGATGTTAAATTTTTGCTTTGATGGGAGAATTATGCTAGAATTTGAGCTATGATGTTAAATTTGAGCTATGTCATGGGGGGTCTCGACGACTTTTTTATGACTCCATGAGAACTAAGAAAAAGTCGTCGAGGCCTCTCCGGGGGGTCTCGACGACCTTTTTTTGACTCCATGAGAACTAAGAAAAAGTCGTCGAGGCGTCTCGGGGGGTCTCGACGACCTTTTTATGACTCTCTGAGAACTAAGAAAAAGTCATCGAGGCCTCTCGGGGGTCTCGACGACTTTTTCTTAGTTCTTAGAGAGTCATAAAAAGGTCGTCGAGACCTCTCAGGGGATCTCGACGACCTTTTTTTGACTCTCTGAGAACTAAAAAAAGTCGTCGAGACCTCTCGGGGGTCTCGACGACCTTTTTATGACTCCATGAGAACTAATAAAAAGTCGTCGAGTCCTCTCGGGGGGTCTCGACGACCTTTTTTTGACTCTCTGAGAACTTAGAAAAAGTCGTCGAGGCCTCTCGGGGGGTCTCGACGACTTTTTTATGACTCCATGAGAACTAAGAAAAAGTCGTCGAGGCCTCTCCGGGGGTCTCGACGACCTTTTTTTGACTCTCTGAGAACTCAGAAAAAGTCGTCGAGGCCTCTCGGGGGGTCTCGACAACCTTTTTATGACTCTTTGGGAACTAAGAAAAAGTCGTCGAGGCCTCTCGGGGGGTCTCGACGACCTTTTTTCGACTCTCTGAGAACTAAGAAAAAGTCGTCGAGGCCTCTCGGGGGGTCTCGACGAACTTTTTATGACTCCATGAGAACTAAGAAAAAGTCGTCGAGGGCTCTCGGGGGATCTCGACGACTTTATTATGACCTAACTCGACACAATATTGGTACCAAAATAGAAATGGTAAATGAGGGTGCATACTAGTAGCACAAATTGGCCACACAAATAACAACATTGGAGATATATTTTAACTTGACATAGTACATTGATTTCTCTGACATACAGTTGGACAAATTGGAAGTACCAACAACATAGTTCAAACTAGCACACATTGCACTCTAAGTTCACATAGTACACTGATTGACAACTAATTTAACATAGTTCAGACTACACTACACTCAGTTCGAAGTACATTAACAACCATTTTACACTTTATTTGCCTTCACCAATTGGCTCATCACAAATGGCTTTTATCCTCTTCACCTTCTCCATGACTTTGAGAAGATCATAGATAATGTACTCTAGCTTTTTGTTTTCAGCAACAATAGCTACTCTTGCATTGTCCCACTCCTCATTCCTAGCCCTCATCATGTCTGCGTGAGTTTTCTAGTCATTCTTGAGCTCAGCCACCTGCGACTCTAGCAACTCAATAGTCTCCTGCATCTTTTCCTTCAATTCTTCAGCTTCACCCTCCTTCTGAATCCTCTGGTAATTTGCATGCATATTAGATTTGCAGCTGTCCTTAAGCCATGTGTTGACCTCTTGAATCATATCTTCATGTTTCTTCTTCCACTTGTTCTTCTCCTCAGACAGCTCACACATCAGTTTTGTGTGCTGACCCCTCTCATCAATACTAGCTGCAAAGGAGTCATCATACATTCCCCACAACTTGGATAATGCATACTGAACAAAATCAGGCCACACATCATCTACCCAACACACAAAACCACAGTTCTCAACCTGCAGGACAGTAAAAAACATTTCTTCCACTAAGCATTATATAACATAGCACCTAACATAGCATCAGTTCTGACTGCATCATCTAACATAGCATAGCATTGTTCTAACTGCATCTAACATAGCATCATCTAACATAGCATAGAATTGTTCAGAATATTATGATCTTTCTACTGCATTGTTCTAACATAGCATATGATTGGTCTGACTGCATTGTTCTGACGGCATCTAACATAGCATCTAACATAGCATCATCCAACAAAGCATCTACCAATTACACTGATTGGTCATACTGCATTGTTCTAACAGATACAGAGCAAAATTAGAACTTCAGACAAATGTATGACATAGCAAAATTTATCAATATCTTCAGAAATGCATTACAGAGATGGGACTTACACTATCCACCAGTGGACACTTGTAGGATTTACGCCCAGTGTCAAATCCTTCGAACGCAACGCACCTCCGAGGCTCCAAGTTGGGGATGCGGCAATAGCGTGGCGCATCTTTGTCTATCCCGCACCAGGTTGGATCGTCCACAGTATCAGGAACAAGAGATCGGTTCATGATGTCCTAACATCCAATGAAAGAATCAATTTTGAAGCACAAATCCACCTAATCGACCTAATCAAACCCTACGAACTCTAGATGTACAGAGGGAGAAGAGGGAGCAGCTGACTTACCCCGATTTTGGTGTCGCTCGACTGCGATTCTTCGTCCCAGCTAGGCATGGCGGCACACGGACACGTCGCCGGCGGCGGAAATGGCGGGGACGGCGGCGGATGTGGCGGCGACGGGCGCTGGAGAGAGAGAGACGCGGGGGAGCGAGAGGAGATGAGATGCAGATGCGAGAGAGAGAGAGCACCTTATCCCTTCAGACATGCCTGACAGGTGGGGCCAAAAGTCCTCCGTTAACGGGCATTAACGGACGACGCCTGGGTCAACCTGACGAGTGGGCCCGCTTCGTCAGAAACGCTGTCAATTCGCGTTCAGCCAGCGATTTGGATTTTTGCGAAAACTTCGAAAAAATCTGATAGTTCTATGAGATTCAAAATGCAAGTGGTAGTTTTCCGTGATAGACCTCTCAAATGTGGTAGTTTTATGCTATCAACTCGCTCTGTTAGCTTGCACCGACTTCAAAAAGGGTGTTTAAATTCACTTCCACCCAAATGTTGGATCTTTAAGAGTTAACAATGTTGTATTAAATAATAAAATATGGCCACATGAAAGTGGAGCTCAATGTTGATCCTCTGCTCTGGAGGCAAAATCATTAAAATCACAAAACATCTAGAGACATCAAATCAAAAATAGCAATATATGCTATGTTTAACTGCACACATCTAATGATAACATATGTATTTGGGTTTGACAAACAAGTGGGAACATAGATATTTATATTTGTCCGACTCACCTTTTTCCCGTAACTTACACATGAATATGTACTTAAAAACATAAATGTGTTTTTTCTTGTCAAGAAGTGTATGCATATACTCCATGTGATTATGTGAGAATGACAAACAATAGGATAGACAAAGCGCACCTGAAAGTAGGGATCAAACCATTGAGAGATAGACATGGGCAGCCACCTGATATATATGGTTTGAACTGCACATCAACAATAGATATCTGAACTACTTAGCTCTTAAAGTTGCAAATAACGCCTTATGCATAGAATTATGGATGCAGGTTCTATCTTTCCTAAAAAATCTGCTTACTAGATACTTATATCTTCTTCATTCTACAAATAGCAAAAATTAGATATCAATATAGAAAACAATGGAACTTTGGTATGTATTTTAAATATAGCTAGCTAGTCTAAAGATCATGATGACACCGTGTGGAAAACAATTCAGGTTTACAGTGGCTCAAAAACAATTGCCTGTATTAAAAGACCGAATTCCTGTAAGGGGGACATATAGTGTAAATTATATAATTTATATTCAACACTCCCCCTCACGTTTAGTCTATTTAGTCTCTATCGTGTGTTCGGTTTGGGCTGCATTTTTTTTTCAACAACGTGCTATGTTGTGCTTGATACACATGGAAAATGTAGGTACTCCAGAGAATGAAATAGAAAACTCAAACGGTCAAAACAGATCAGGGGATATACAAACGGAAAGGATAGGAAAATGATAATCTAAAATTTTACTTTAAAAATGAACTGCAAAGGAACCTGCATTGATATATGCAACATCTGATTCTCCCTGTAGCGTTGGATTCCCTGTAAAAACACTTGTGATCTTCGTAATTCATAACGCAAGCTTTCAAGAAGATAGCAGGCTCGAGAGTTGACACATCATGCCATAACCTAGTGTATGCTTACATGGAGACACATGAGGTTGAACTCAGTGAAGCACACAAAATTTAAACTAAATTCCCAAGAAAATGGGAATTTGGGCTGACCGTTTGTTGGTTGGTACGTCTATACCCTGTAGAGACATGAACAAACTCAGACTAGAAAATAAGAGAAAACATAAATTGAATTTGTAGTAGCCTGTCCTCCGATCGAAATGAGATGGAGCTTCTGGTATGAGGAGAGGAAGGGGCGACCAGAGAAAATCGTTTTGTATTCAGTGCAGCAAGAGGGTCGAAAGTCGAAACGACACACTAGTTGGAAGAGGGCCACGA
The DNA here is from genome assembly GCA_026929855.1 of Poa annua. Classification (NCBI taxonomy): domain Eukaryota; kingdom Viridiplantae; phylum Streptophyta; class Magnoliopsida; order Poales; family Poaceae; genus Poa; species Poa annua. Next base: position 91,904,580 of record CM049430.1, read on the forward strand.
TAAGGTGAACAATAGCTACATGGGCTGAAATGAGCCCAGGCCGCAAATGGCTGTTGCTCTAATAGGACGCTAGTTGGTGACTTCACCAAAAATGCAAGTCGTTGATTAGTACTCCTATCACGTACAGAAAATGAGAGGGTGATAAAAAAATGATGTCGCAGCTTGCCGAAGTGGATAGGCTGTACGTTTAGAGAAATAATTAATGGATGACCTATTTAATTATATATGTGACATGAATTTCCTTCGGGGGCCGTGTAATTTATACGATCGCATCCCATAATAAATAATCTCATAAGAATCTGGTAAATTACTTCACATTTTTTGAGAGCTTAGCGGTTGTCCACCTAAACGGTTTCATTTATAAGTCCGACATGTAAAAGGGGTAGCAGCGTCGCACATAAAACACGGGGCACACTTACATATCCCTTTATTCTATCCTTTTTTAGCAAACTAGCACGGTGGCCCTTACAGGCTAGAGCTGGAAGGGTTTTTGGCTGAGTACAACCATCAAGAACAGCACATGAAGCTCCCAGCTATCGTCTTTCTACCATCCAATACATCAGTACTCATGGAGGTTCAAATGTTGTTTACGATGGGCCCAATTGGAAACAAGCCCACTCTCCGTCCTTATGTCACTTAGTAGATACTCTCTCTGTGCACATATGTATTTAGAGATGTGTTAGTGCAAGGTTCATGTGAACTTGCACTAAAACATGTCGAGATACATGTGCATAGAAAAATGCTAGAAAGGCTTAGCGAGTACTAACTAGAAGGAAATGACTGTGTTGCCGCATCTGCTCTATTACAACCGACGATAGATGAATGCACAATCTTTGGTGAAACATATATAAAAAAGGTAGCAATAACGAAGAAAAGAGCATCATTGGCGATCTCCCTCACCAGTCACCACACACATAAACATAAATAAGTAGATAAAGAACATAATTATGTCAATTTTGTAGCAAGATTAGGAGTACACCAGTCACCAGCCAACAGAGAGAACATGGCCCCATATAACAAAGTTTAAGCTCTGCATATAATCAATTAGACATCAAGATACGACCACAATTATGAAATTCCATGTAAATTAAATTGTGTATTTGTTTCCATGAAGATTTTTTTTTTAAAGAACAAATTTCAACAATATGTAGATAATGTACGATATGATGAACATTGTAGACTCGAGAGATAGATTTGCCAAGATTTGTTAAGCCATCGAGGTCCTAAAGTCAAGGTCTTTGATTTTATTTTAGTGAAATCAAGATAACTTCTTTGACATATATTATCCCAAAATCAGTAATAGTTGATAATTATGTTCTGATATACTTAAATCCATTGCATCGAGTACATCGATATTATATAAACCAGCGAAACATTCCACCGATAAATTCTGAATAATGCACCATAAAACATAGCAAAGTGAGATGTTAAACGGTTTACGTGCCATCTTATATGTGCATCAGATTCAGATTACATAAAACAAAATATAAACAAATATAAACGGCATGAATACCACCAACAATTTTGAGAACATATTTAATTACAGAAATGCCATGTCTAAACATACAGTTTTTTATGTTCGCCACACGTTTAGCAGCACATACTATTTTATATTATACACTAATGGGTTCATAACTTTTTGCACTCTTGAATGATGCGTTAGCTAAGGCTAGACACACATAGCATCCAGCCATATACCAAATAGACACATGCACTTTCTTACATGATATGGCTCGTTCTCCTAACACAAGTGAGATATAACCAAACATACTTCAAAAAAAAAGTTTCAAAAATAAGTACACACATTTTTTCATCACTAATTAGGTGGCATCCAACAAGGAGTCGTCTAACTCATTCGTACATCCTCATTCACCATTCGTACACTTGTTATGCTAGAAAACAAGGAAAAGCTAGCTAACTCAGTGGATGATTCGGTAGGGAGTTTAGTATTGAACAAAGCTTTAGCTCTCAGTTCTGATTTGGTTGACGAAGAGCAATCAGGCTCAGAAAATCACAAGGATTTTCAAATTCCGAAAGCTAAGTCAAAGAGAGTTTATACTAAGAAAAAGGTTCAGGCTTCTGGGATTAGGCGTAGTAATAGACTTAAATTGAAATCTAATAAATCATGAAAGGCACAATTTGGAACAGTGGGGGCTTTCGAGACTCGGCAAAACATTCGGTAGTTGCAGAAACTATACGAGAGTTTAAATTAGATTTTTTGCGGTCATAGAAACTGGGAGAGATAATTTTTCCACACCTTTTCTTAGGAATTTGGCTGGTGGTCTAGATTATATCTGGTATTGTCTACCACCCCAAGGTAGATCGGGTGGGATTCTTGTGGGTTTTAATCCACATACTTTAAGCGTTAAAAATGTAGTACCAGGACATAGATGTGTTAAGTTTCATCTCTCTTCTAGTATCGACAATTTTGAATGGTGTCTAGTTGTAGTTTATGGAGCTGCTCAAGATGCCCAAAAAGGGGAATTCTTGACAGAATTGGTTCGGATTTGTGAAGCGGAACCTTTGCCTATGTTGGTTGGAGGTGATTTTAACATTATTCGAAGACAAAATGAGAAGAATAATGACAATTTTGTGGCAAGATGGCCATTTATTTTTAATGCAATAATCGAGAGTCTTGACTTGCGAGAACTAGATCTTGCGGGGAGACAATACACTTGGACGAGTCGTAGACCTACCCCAACTTATGAGAAGTTGGATAGGTTTTTAGCGAGTATCTCTTGGGAACAAAAATTCCCCCTTGTTACTGTTAGGGCTTTAACAAGGGCCGGGTCAGATCATACACCCCTGCTTATTGATACAGGTGAACAAGCTTACTTGGGCAATAAAGCACACTTCTCTTTAGAGTTGTCCTGGTTACGTCAAGAGGGTTTCTATGAGTTGGTTGCCAAAGAATGGGGGATTATAACTCATGGTAACAATGCTCTGGAAGTATGGCAAAATAAGATTCGCCATCTTCGTAGCTTCCTTAGAGGGTGGGCAAAAAACCATAGCCGTGCCTACAAACGAGAAAAAACAAGACTTTTGGAACTTATAAATGCGCTAGATATAAAAGCAGAGACAGTCCCTTTAACCGCATCCGAGAGGGAAGCGAGGAAGGAGGCTTATGAGATGGTAGCCAAACTTAGACGGGATGAGGAGTCTAAATGGGCCCAACGAGCTAAAGTTAAACACATCCAAGAAGGAGGTATTAATACGAAATATTTCCATCTTATTGCTAATGGTAAGCATAGACGCAAAAAGATTTTCCAACTCTAACAAGATGAGGGAACTATTGTTGGTCAGCAAAACATTACTAATTATATCACAACGTTCTACAAGAACTTGTTTGGGGCACCGGCCTCAAATAACTTCTCTCTTGTGGAAACCGAGATAGCGGACATTCCACAGATTTCAGCTGAGGAGAATGAGATACTATCGGCTGATTTCACGGAGAAAGAAATATTAGAGGCGATAATGATAATGGAAAAGAACAAAGCACCAAGACCAGATGGGTTCCCCGCTGAGTTTTATCAAAGGTTTTGGGATATTTTAAAACCAGATTTAATGGAACTATTTGTAAGCTTTCAAAAAGGAGAGCTACCTTTATTCCACTTAAATTATGGTAACATTATTCTCCTACCAAAAAAAGAAAATGCGATTCAAATTCAACAGTACCGTCCTATATGTCTCTTGAATGTAAGTTTCAAAATATTTACGAAAGTGGCCACAAATAGGGTTATGGGGGTAGCACATAAGGTGATTAGACCAACCCAAACAGCTTTTATGCCGGGGAGTCATATTTTAGAAGGGGTACTGATTCTTCATGAAACCATACATGAACTTCATAGGAAGAAGATGGATGGTGTCATCTTGAAAATTGATTATGAAAAGGCGTATGATATGGTACAGTGGCCTTTTTTGCAACAAGTAATGCGAATGAAGGGCTTTAACCATAAGTGGTGCAACTGGATTGAAAATTTTGTAAGTCAAGGTAGTGTTGGTATAAAGGTAAATGATGAATTAGGGCATTATTTTCAGACCAAAAAAGGTTTAGACAGGGTGATCCGCTATCACCTATCTTATTCAATATTGTAGCAGATATGTTGGCCATCCTAATCTCGAGAGCTAAGGCGGATGGTCAAGTTGATGGATTGATACCACACCTTGTTGATGGGGGGGGTGTCCATTCTACAATATGCGGATGATACGATCTTATTTATGAGTCATGACTTAGAAAAGGCTCTAAATATGAAGCTCATTTTGTGTTTATTTGAACAACTATCGGGGTTGAAGATAAATTTTCACAAGAGTGAGCTGTTTTGTTTTGGGAAAGCTAAAGAGGTGGAAGATCAATACAGGAATATTTTTGGTTGTGAATCTGGTTCATTTCCTTTCAAGTATCCATTTTCGAAAGTTGAAAAATGGAGAGTGGAAAATTATTGAAGATAGATTAGAAAAGAAATTAGCAAGTTGGGTGGGAAAGTTATTGTCCTATGGGGACCGGTTGATCCTTATTAATTCAGTCTTAACTAGCCTTCCAATGTTCATGTTATCTTTCTTTGAGGTACCCAAAGGGGTACGTAAGAGGATGGACTTCTTTAGATCCAAATTTTTCTGGCAAAGCGATGGACATAAAAGAAAGTATAGACTATCTAAATGGAACATCATTTGCCGACCTAAGGAACAAGGGGGGCTCGGAATTGAGGATCTCCACTCTAAAAACAAGAGTTTATTATGCAAATGGCTATTTAAACTATTGACTGGTGAGGGTATTTGGCATGAGTTAATGCACAATAAATACCTACACTCTAAATCGCTAACCCAGGTCACAGCTAGACCTACCGATTCCCCCTTCTGGAAGGGACTCATGAAAGTGAAAGATATTTCTTCCAACGCGGTTCTTTTGCTATAGGAAATGGTGAAAGCATCCGGTTCTGGGAGGACAACTAGCTGGGGAGCAAGTCCCTTGCTAGTCAATATCCATCCCTATATAACATTGTTCATCATAAACAGGTCACAGTGGCCTCTGTGTTGGATAATGCGCCACCTTTTAATATAAGTTTTAGGAGAGTACTAACTGGGAGACGATGGGACCGTTGGTTGCATCTTGTTAACCGGTTAATGGACATTCAGCTTTCACAGGATTCGGATAAGTTCACATGGGGTTTAACAAAATCCGGATTATTTACGGTTAAGTCTATGTATATTGACTATATGAGTGACCATACTAGATTTCTTCGTAAGCATATTTGGAAGAGGAAGGTGCCACTTAAAATAAGGATTTTTATGTGGTTCCTCATGCGGAAAGAGATTTTAACGAAAGATAATCTCGCAAAACGAAAGTGGGAGGGTTCACAAAAATGTTGCTTTCGTGATCAAGATGAAACGATATAGCATTTGTTTTTATCTTGCACACTAGCAAAGATGGTCTGGCGCATTATTTTTATGGCTTTTAATATACATCCCCCAACAAATATAAGTAACTTGTTTGGGAATTGGTTAAGAGGTGTAGATAAAAAAGATAAAGTGCAAATCCGAGTGGGAGTTTGTGCTTTATTATGGGCCATATGGAACATACGAAATGATTATATTTTTAACAATGCAAAGTCATCTTCATTTATGCAGATTATACCTCTGGCTACTCATTGGATCCGTACGTGGTCATACCTACAGTCAATGGACAAGCAAGGCGCTCTGGATTCTGGGTGCAACCGCCTGGAATTGGTTGCACGGGATTTGTACAACCAGTTCAACTGGCGTTTTGATCTTAGGATATCATGTTGATGCAGAGTCATTTCATGTTGTCCTTATTTTTTAGATGGTTGATACACGTCTCAACCCTATGTGATCCGTGATGTACTCATTTGTAAGACTATACTGAAATAATTTCAATAAACGCCGCATGCATCAATCGATGTAGAGGCCGGGTCAACCCTTTTCGAAAAAAAAAATCACCATCGACTTGTCGCACGGAGAGAATGAATTCTAGGGAGATACACAAATGGCGACGTGACCATATCTTTTTTCAAACAATCATGTTTATCATGTTTGGACTGATCATTTACAACGAAGTCTTTAAAAACGTATATACCAAAGGATGCACACCGTTAATGTCAAATCCGACCAAGAAGATCAGTTCACAACGGAGAAACCGTGTGACGTTCTTCTAGGCCATTGTCGTTGAGTATCGGTGTCACATCGGAGCAGCTATGCCTCCGCTCGAGATGTAGAGCCTCTTAAATTGGTAGGATCGAAAAAACATACAGAGTAGGATTGAAACGACAACGTCAGTGCAAAATTTAAGCGTACAAGATTGTGTATGCACAAAAAATTGTTTGATTTGTTCAAAGGGAAACGTAAGAATGGAAAAGAAAGAAATCTTTTTTTTCCTCTATGTATATTTTACATCCCACAGTAATTTGCTATAGAGAATTTCTATGAGAGAATCAATGGATAGATCCAAGCAGATCTAGCCGAACGGAAGAGTGAGTGCTAAATTTCCTATGGGAAATAGGACAAGTGATACCTAAGCAATGTTTTTTTATAGAATCCAGCCTTACAAATCAAACGGTTAAAATAGGAAAATTTACTGTACGATCAAATTATCCAAAAAACTCTATATGATTCCTTTAAATCAAAGGAGCTTGTAGAATTTGCTCGATGGCAGTTAGCTTGACGACACATCCGTGTCCCAGATTCCCACTGCACGGCTCCACGATAGTGAAATTCGAAGGTATCAACGACGTTACGGACGCGGCCGCGAGGAACTTTCTTGCAGCTGGACCATCAACGCGAAATTATGTGTCTTAATCTACTGGCTGGTTTGTATTCCACATTTTCTTTGTTTTGATCACCAGCGATTAATCCTAGATTGATGGCTTGCATCGTGCATCCACATTGGGGTCATAAGTCGTTTTTAAGTTTTCAGGTTTCCTGGATGAAATTATGATAGGTGGCATTGGTTTAGATAAGTTAGTATATTATAGTGTTGATTGGTTAGGATTCTTTCAGTAAAAAGATTAAAGTTTAGGTTAAAGAATGTTAATAAATAATATAAAATGTTTGGGATATCTCTTATCGCGTATTTATCTGTCGACCAAGATAAAGGGTAAATTGGACCGTTTCTCGATATATCATTAAGATCGATCTCTTATCGGTCAGATTTATCAGAATATCAGAAAATATCCTGAATGGTGTAATATTTAGCACATTAAATTAATTTTTAAGAACCAAGTTGTAATCGCACGCCTCTGTATTCTAGAAGGGAGTAAGACATGGAAGCAGACACAACCCTTGTCTATTACATGAATGCCCTTTAAGGTTTTAAATAAATTAAATATCCATATAGATCCCAATTCGTTTGATAAACAAATATTTTAACTAATAAATCCCTATTTTTGCTCCCATCTTGCCCAAAAGGCCTTCCTAGCCACATAATATAACTATAACTACAGATGTGTCGCACGAATCATTTCACTTGTTAACCGGAATGCATGAAACATTAGGCATGATGAATCTTCCAGGAAGGGCAATCCCATGGAAAAACTTATGTGGATATAGGATAGTCAGGCCAAACCGAAGACCTAGCCAATCCACAAGGTACATGAAAGCAACTCCAAGGAAGAAAACTCAGCGTGGATCAATGACTGGGTCGAAACAAACCGCGTATATGCGGTAGATTTTTTATCGGGAATATCATAGTAACTTGTATTGTGCACAACTTTTTACTGAGATTCTTGAAATCAATAGATAACATGAATATTGATGGAAGAACGCAGTGAACACCTTGCGCGCTAGATGTATGATTTCCAAGCTAGCTAGCTGGATTTGCTGACTAGGCAACTGTGTGTTTCTCGTTCCTCTTTGCTAGCGCTCGTCGTCATGAAATATCTCCCGCTTCGCTTATATAAAGCAAACCATCTGAGCACCGTTCTTGTATCCTCACATCTGTGCAAATGGCCTCATCACTACATGTGCTCCTCTTGCTCGTCTGCGCATCTCTCTTCGCCCATGTCTCCGGCGTCCGCATTGGGCTGACGCGCATCCACTCCAACCCCGGCGTCACCGCCTCCGAGTTCGTGCGAGGGGCGCTGCGCCGCGACAGGCACCGCTTCGGCAGGGTACTCGCGGAAGGCACCGTTGCCGCACCGACCCAGCTGTCGACGGAAATGGGGGAGTACTTGATGATGCTGGCCATCGGCACGCCGCCGCTGGCATACCCGGCCATCGCTGACACGGGCAGCGACCTCATCTGGACGCAGTGCGCGCCCTGCGGAAGCCAGTGCTTCCCACAGCCTGTGCCTCTGTTTGACCCGTCGAGCTCATCCACGTTCAGCGTGCTCCCATGCAACAGCTCGCTGAGCCTCTGCGCCGCCAGCACCTGCCCGCCGCAGGGTTACCCGTGCAACTACAACTACACGTACGGCTCAGGGTGGACGGCAGTCGTCCAGGGCGTGGAAACGTTCACGTTCGGCTCAACGCCGGCGGACCTGACAGCCTTTTCCGGCATCGCGTTCGGCTGCAGCAAGGCGAGCAGCGAGAACAGCTTCAATGGCTCTGCCGGCCTCGTCGGGCTGGGCAGGGGAAGCAACTCGCTCGTGTCGCAGCTCGGCGCCGGCAGGTTATCCTACTGCCTCACACCATACCAGGACGCCAACAGCACGAGCACGCTCCTCCTTGGTCCGTCGGCGGTGCTCAACGACACCGGGGTCAGCTCGACGCCGTTCGTCCCCAGCCCGCCCACGAGACCGACGTACTACTACCTAAACCTGACCGGCATATCGGTCGGCGCCACGCGGCTCTCGATCCCCTCCGACGCCTTCTCCCAAAGGGCCGACGGCACCGGCGGGTTCATCATCGACTCCGGCACGACCATCACGCATCTGGTCGATGGTGCCTACCAGCCAGTCCGGGCTGCCGTCCAGTCCTTAGTCGCCCTGCCGCCGGTCAACGGCACGGGTCTCGACCTGTGCTTTCAGCTTCCGTCCAATGCGTCCACGCCGCCGGCCATGCCGACCATGACTTTCCACTTCGACGGCGCGGACATGGTGCTGCCCGCGGACAACTACATGGTTTCAATGGCTCCCAACATATGGTGCCTGGCCATGAACACCGAGGCCTCTGCCTCTCTTAGCATATTCGGCAACTACATGCAGCAGAACATGCACATACTCTACGACGTCCAGAATGAGATGCTGTCATTTGCTCCAGCCAAGTGCAGCACGCTCTAACGAGAAAATATATAGAAGTATTTTTAGCCCTTTTATACCATCTAAACATAAGTATAAGAAAAGATATATGTCGTACCATAGCATCCCCAGGCTATCTACATGCTGCACTGCACTGCACCCCCGGCTGGTTGGCGGCTTAGCGTGTGTTTGGTTCTTGGTCTACTAGGGATGGAATGGATCGCCCCACTTTTTGTGGTGGGATGGTTCACCTTCAAGTGTTTGGTTGTTTTGGGTGGATGGTTCCATTTACCTGTTTGGTTTGAGGAGTTGGGGTGATGGATTGTACGTGGAGGTGGGTTGTGATAACCTTCTCAGCTATTTGGTGAGATTACCACCTTTTTTTTACCAGACAGTACAACAAAATACTTGAAGTAAAAAATAAAGAATAGAAATCATTATAAAAATTTATATCTACAATAATCTGGTAGAAAACGTCTTGACATTTGCTTCACATAAATATTAACCACACACATAATCTGGTACATAACATCTTGACATTTGCTACACATAAAAGGGCTGGAGTGCAGTACATGGCACAAATTTGCATAGAAGTACCATAGATTTACAAACCATACTTAAGTCTTACGAGTTCACTATCTGGTTCAGAAGCAAAAGCATACAAACCATAGACATACTTAGGGATTACAAGTTCATTGTCTTGGCTAGAAGCAAAAACGTACTAGCCGTAGACATTAGGCCACAATATTATACTATGTGGCCATCAAAAGAGGCATACCATCAACACAGGTCCTTAACCAGGAAAGTTGGTACTAACATACCTAGCAACCCAAACCTTCTTGTTCTCAAAGTCTAGCGAGTGGAAAGCCCGTGCAATGCGAACATTCTCAACCAGTTGTGCATAGTAGTGAGAAAGACATGTTGGGTCAAAACCAGGAATGTCTTTCATGCTATTCCAAAGACCTTCAGGCAGATCGTCATTGGTCTTACCAGCCACCACTATAGCATTAGCAATAGTCTCGCCAACAACCTTAAATGTTTCCATCATCCTATCTTCACTTTCCTGTGCACATGTTTTGGCTCTCTTTGCTTTCGGGGCCGAGGGTGAGGGCCCATTTGGCGAGGGAGTAGCAGCAGCTGGTTCGGTATCATCCACGTCATCTTCAATCTCTACCGCTTCTTCAGCAAGAGGTTCACTTGATCCCTTTGCATACTGCCCTGTAGCCAAGCTATTACCAAATATTGCAGCCATCTCATTGTAGTGTACTATAGGCTTGTTCAAATATTGAGCATCTCCCTGGTGTGTCTATGCAATAAATATAGAAGATGTTAAAAGACAAGATAAGCAAACAAATATCTAACAATATGCAAACAATCTGCAGCAAGAATACCTTGATGTACTCAACATAATGGTCGTGATCAAGACCAATAATAAAGCTTTCTTCATTCCATGCTTAAGCTTGGTTATCCTTTGCCACTTCTTCTTCCAGTAACGTACATGGTTACGAATCTGATCTCCAGTCAAAGCAAGTTTATAATGGTCATTCAAAGCCCTAGCACAAGCATTGAGGTGCACTTTCTTAAAGCCTGTTGATGTTTTAGTTCCACTAGCCACAGTATCAGTCAAGTGGACAAGCATACTGGCAGACATCGACGAAGTCCAGTGAATACCATGACTTCCTTCAGCTTGATGTTCCATTTCCTATCCTGCATACATATTGCAATTCCAGCAAATATAATGCATACATATTGCAATTCCAGCTAGTATAAAGCATATGTAGAATAGTTCACAAAATATACAACTGCCTAGAAAGAAGTAGAATAGTTCATAAAATATGACAATACAACTGCCCAGAAAGAGGTAGAATAGTTCACAAAATATGTCATGCGATATTACAACAAGTTTGATAGTTCACAACCGTTCAACGATTCATAAGAACCATTCAAATCTTACATATTGTGGTCAGCCCACATTTGATCAGCTATTTCCTGCCTAAAATTAACCATGTATGCATGATCAGCAGCTTGTCCACTTGATGTTGTAGGTGGAAGTGGATTAGCAGCCCATTATGTCTCTGATATGATTAATTCATCAATCCCATCATGTATGCATGATCAATCCTTGTGGGACACGTAAACCATTGGGCCGTTCTAACGCATCTCTCAAGACGAGTGCATCATGCGCTGTTCCTTCCCAACCAGCCAAAACATATGTGAACCGAAGATCAAAATCTACGGCTACAAGAACATTTTGAGAAGGGTGGGACTTTCTACCACGGAAAGCTGCTTCCATATCCTTAGTAACGGACGCTCGTACATGTGTACCATCAATAGCTCCAACACAATCCTATTCGGTCAAAAGATTAGAAATTGAAGAATTTTCAAGCAAAAAACCAGAAAACTAGAGTTATTGGTCACTTTTATATACCTTAAGATATTCAATTCTCATCCTATCCCTCTCCTCTATTGGACCATAAGTTATGCTAAGACGTTCTTTCCTCTTCCTTTTTCTAGAATTAACAATCAAGATCATCATTGATATGGCCATGTATGCCGCAGCCGCAAAAACTATCAGCTTCTGCCGCTTGTTCATCTACAATGCAACAAGAAAATAAATCTTGAAATTCGCAGTGGCATTGCTAAATAAGATGTGTTAGCAGCAACACAACTAGGTGCAGTTCACATTTATACGTAGCAAATGGTCAGATAAATGATGAGTTTCCACAGTTCACATAAATATGAAGCAAATGGTTAGATCTAGTGGGATTCTCACCTTCAGATTGGAGAGAGCAGAGAGGAGAAATCAATGGAGTGGTGCTGCTTGCAGTCGTCCGCACGTCCGTCCTCCACCTCCGGCTCACCCCAGCCTTCCCCTCTTCCTCCAACCTCCGGTTCACCCCATGCCCTCCATGTCTACCGCCGCCGCTCGATCAGCAGGAGGATGGAGCAAGGGGGACGTGACCAGTAGGACGAGGTGAGGGCGCGAGGAGCCGCCGGCGTCGTTCTCCGGGAAGATCTTGCAGTCCCCGCCGCCGCCGCCGCCGCTCGATCAACAGGAGGATGGAGCAAGGGGGACGTGACCAGTAGGACAAGGTGAGGGCGCGAGGAGCCGCCGGCGTCGTTCTCCGGGAAGATCTTGCAGTCCCCGCCGCCGCTTAGAGTTGAGAGGAGAGGAGGGTTTCGGGAGGGAGAGAAACACGAGAGGAGGTGGGGTGAGATGCGATGGGGGGGGGGGGGTGAGGGGAGTGGCGCGTGAGGAGGTGGGCCGAACGGTGCGACCGTTTTTTCCGAGCCGATCGGTACCGAATATTTCAGGAATATTCGCAGGTCGGGGGTGGTTCCCTTCAGCCGAATTAGAACCAAACGAGGGCAAACCGTGGACCATCCCACCCGACTCAGGCTTAGGTCGGCAACCAAACGCACGCTTACTAGCTAATAGGTTAAATATGGTGCACAAGTGTATCGTCTTATCTGTATTTGTCTGGTTGGTTTTTTAGCCATCTTGTATATCTTCCATAACTGTAAACTTTTAATCTTAATACTTTGAAATAAAATAGTTGTGTGCATATATTAATGCAGAGACCGGAACTTTTTGCTTCCCATTTTGAAAAAAAATCATACCATATAGCATCTCTACCCGCACCTCAAGTACCACCTCCAGCCTGACATGTTCTTGTCAAGTCACCTCAATTGCGCAAACATAGCCGGCATATCAGTTTTGATAACTCCCTAAGTTATTTATAAAACTCCATAGAAAATCCGTCTTGTCCGGGAGCTTTATTGTGTTCCATTTGTTTAACAGCGTTACCCACTTCCTGGTGAATTATGAAGTTAAAACACTACTCTCCTGATCAGAGATTTGTGACATGTTCGCATTGACATCCTCTCTCATTGAGAAATTATTTGGAATCGCCGCCTCAAATAATTTTCTTGTAGTACTCAGAAATGAACACTTTAAGATTTTCCTCACCAACTCTGAAATAGTTTTAATAAAAGATATTGACATCCCAAACAACACATACAGTAATTGAAGGAGATATGCCCTAGAGGCAATTAATAAAGTGTATTTCCTTATCATATCTCGTTTGCTCATTATATGTTTTTGTGTCATGCTATAACCGTATTAGCGGAAACATTAATACGAGTGTGATGCGTAAACAACCAGGTCCCTAATAGCCTCTATTAAGACTAGTTTCGTTGCGCGATCGATGATCGAGGTTTCCTGATCGTAGGGCATGGTGCCGGTCGGCAATGGAAGTCATATCGTTGAAGAACGATGTGATGTACATACCCAGATTTGTAGGACGTAGTCATTACGCCTTTGATCATGAGACCAACTCTTATTATTATTTCTGGAAGATACTTTGATTGCACCAAATGTCGTATCTTAATTAGTATGACAATAACGGTGATACTTTTGGGTATCGGAAAGGAGTAGTTGAGACGAGGGGTTAAGAGCGGGATTTGCCAGTCCACATAGCAGGACAGACGCTCTAGGGCCCACTCGATGAGATCATGTATAATGAGTTTGCAAGCATGTGACTAGGTCACGGAGACATGGAATCATAGATGAGTAGAAGATAGCGTTGTCGGTAACGAGGTCAAGCTAGATATGGAGATATCTATGAACGATGCGCTAAGTATCGCCATAGCAAAAGGTTTAAGACTTTACGTTCAGGTTTGATAGATGAAAGTCATTCGTTATATCACAGGGATTAATTCAAGGGGTTTCGACAAGACAACCGGAAAGGAAAGAGATCATCGGGAACGTCCCGGGAGAGGTCCGATGGAGATCGGGCAGCGACGAAAAAGTTTTCGGAGCTAGAATAATTTATATATAATATGTTTGATATTAATTAGTGTAATTAATGTCTAAATATGATTCTATATATTTATTTTCGAATTTATTTAGGCTGATTTTCTTAAATGGGCTTTCTGGTAAAAAGAAGGTCCAAGAGGGGAAAATTCCCTAGGGGAATTCGGTGGGGGGCTTGGGGGCCGACCCAAGTGGGCCAAGAGGCCCACTAGGGGGCCGGCGCACCCTCCCTAGCCGCACCAAGGCTGTGGGATAGTCCCACATTGCCTGGCTAGGGAGGTTGGCTCCCCCCGGGAGCCTATATATAGAGGGGTACCCCTGGCCTTTTAATTCACCAATTAATTCCCCAATTCTCTCTCGATTTCGTGATTCCCTTTGTTGGAGTTGCACCGAGTTGAGATGGGGATCTCTTCCTGAAGGGGATCGTGTGCAGAAAACAATTTTTTTTGTAGCAACGATAACCCTAAAACATGCCATGATCTACACTATGCAGATATAGTAGTACGGCGGAGATCGGAATACATACCCTCGAAGACCGAATAGCGGGGATTACGCTCCCGCACAAGCGTTGACGACGAAGACGACGTAGCCGACCTATAGGTCGCGAAGAACTCGGCGCGACGAAGACGGCGAAGATGACCTCGAGGTCGGGTGGAGGAAGTAGGCCTTTGAGCACCGCTAGCGCAGCACCTCGCAGGGCGTTACACACATACGGTGGAGACGACGGCCTCCGAAGCTCCAGTCCAGGACGAGCAGCGGAAGACTTGGACCAGAACACCAGCAGCGCGGCAGCGGGCTATGGTGGAAGAGATCCCCCTCTCAACTCGGCGCAACTCCGACAAAGGGAATCACGAGATCGAGAGAGAATTGGGGAATTAATTGGTGAATTAAAAGGCCAGGGGTGCCCCTTCTTATATAGGCTCCCAGGGGGAGCCAACCTCCCTAGTCAAGCAATGTGAGACTATCCCACATGCCTTGGTGCGGCTAGGGAAGTGCGCCGGCCCTAGGTGGGCCCCATTTGTCCCACCTAGGCCGGCCCTCCCTCAATCTGAAGCCCTGGGGGGACTCCCCCCCCCATGGGCCTTCTTTCCACCAGAAGGCCCATTTAGGGAAACCAGGCTTTAAAAATTCGAAAATAAATATATAAAATCATATTTAATCATTAATTAATATCAAACATATTTTTATATATTTATTCTAGCTCCGAATACTCTTTCATCGCTGCCCGATCTCCATCGGACCATTCCATGGACGTTCCCGGTGATCTCTTTCCTTTCCGGTTGTCTTGTCGAAAGCCCTTAAGTGTGTTACCCTAGCGGTTCGATATAATAACAGGTACGATCAAGACTCCTCTATGATCAACGACTAACTCGTAGGCCTGGAACCCATGAATTAATCCCTGTGATATAACGAATGACTTTCATCTATCAAACCTGGATGTATAGTATTAAACACTTTGTCATGACGATACTTAGCGTGTCCGAGCATCATTCTCAGATATCTCTGTAGCGTACCTGCACTTAATATATGTCAGGTACATGTGTATAGTGCAAACCACTGGATCATTCGTTTGCACACACAGTTTACGATGTAATATCACAACAAAGTATCAAACTTATTACATCGATGATCCAGACTTACAAAAATAAATAGTCCGATACATCTTTGCATAGCTTAAAGCTAGCTCAAAACAATAAAGCAACGGAAATAAATCTTCAATGAGCCTCCAACTTCATGATACGCCACAGGCGAAAACATGTTGGTGCAGACCCGAAACCCAAACGTAGTCTTTACTCTTCGTCAGAAATTTCTGCAACAAATAATAATTTGCAACAGAGTGGGTCAGATTCCATTAAAAATGGAGTCTGGCAAGTGACACTATGGTGGACACTTAATGGAATAACTCTATAGCCTATATGCATATTTGGCTGGTGGAGTTCAAGGCTAATTTGCATAAAGACAATTTTTCCTACTCTTTTGAAAGCACTTTTCTTGAAATCAAGACAAGTATGGCATAAAAACCATAATCTCATCTTCCCTTGTTCACCCATCAACTTTTAACTTAGAAATTGGAATGTTGGGAGCCTCCGTTGAATCCTTGATCAGCTGCTCAGATTGTCCGTAACCGGGGACACGGCTAAGTACTTAGTTTTACACTCTGCAGAGGTTGTGCACTTTCACCACGAGACTCAAACAACCCTTCTGTCCTTGACCCTCATGTAGTGAAAAGGAAAGGAGAACCCTGAGACGAGACCTTTGGGGAAAAGTCAAGACAGAGCCATTATACCACGTGGTTGCACTGGAAGCATCTTCACTAGGAGAAAACTTTGGTCCCTTTGTTCCTGGATGGCCATCCTCAAGTGTACGTACTCAGGTTTACTCATCTAAATGAGCCTGGGTCTTAGCCAAGTGCACCACCTAAATGAGCCTAAGCAGCCACTCAACTCTAACCTCCATCCTCTTGCCACATCCACCCAGAAGTTTCTTTAACTTAGTAGAAATTTACTTTCCACAAAACAACTTTAGCATAGCATCAATATTTCTACCAAGTTACCCATAGGATTCTAGACACATCTAGTGTAAGGGGTATAGTAGTTTCAGCGTAGCAATACTATCCAACAATGCATATAAGAAATACACTAAGTAGTGCATAGAAAATACTTAGGAAATTTATGAGGTGTGCCACTTGCCTTGGCAACAAGAAGAATAGCAACAGCAGCTGCAACAGTTGTCGTTTCCCTCCGAAATTTCTAACCCATCAAACAAAGCCAAATAAACATACAAACAAAATAACAATACAAAAATATGCTATGCATGACGTGCAAAATATTTCTAAGGAATAGAGATGCATGCCATGCCAAGAAATTATGCTAAGTGAATGCAAGGCAAGTGTGTTAGTCAAATATGACTAAGGACCAAGGTCATAAACTCAATTGCTATAAGCCAACTTGACTAAGTTGTAAGACTGCTCCTAGTCTTCATCATGTTTGATCTTGAATTCTTCAACTCCTTTGTAGTTTCCTTCATCTTCAATTTGCACTCTAATGACTTGGTCAAAATCACTAAGGACTTGGTTTATGTCCAAAGTGGAAGAAGAATAGGAAGGCAGAAAAAGATACAGAGAAGATAGAGTTGATTTCCCCGGCTTCATCTCCAGACTTGTAACCTTCTCCTTGGTGATGTCTTCATTGTATCATGTAGATTTGATGGTCCTTCAGACTTGATGGTTTGTATATCACCAGGGCTGGCCTTGGATATGACTTAGCCACCACGAGGTCTAAGAGAGAAGAAAATAAAAGAGAGAAAGACTTAGAGAAATAAAGGAGGTTTGTCTTCTTGAAGTTCTTCTTGATTTTCTTCTAAGTGCTTCCACTTCTTGGAGTTGCTTCCGGAGTCTGTTTTCTTCTAAGTCTTCAATGGCCTACTAGTCTTCATATTTCAATTCCCAAGTGTCTAAGTGAATAATTACCTTACCAAAACAACTATGTCGAAAATAAACTTAACTTAGAGAAAAACAATAACTATGCATTAAATATGCTATGCATGCAATGCAATGTTTAATCACAAGAAAACATCAAACTTGATAAAGTTTTCTGTATGCTAAATTTTCTAAGGAAAAGAGTTGTCAAATTATTATCGGATATTTTCTAAGGAAGAAAATACTTTGTTTGAGGAGGCAAAATATTTCTAAATACGTTTGTGACCAAAGTGTTCATAATATGCCTAAGTACTTTATAATTTCGAATATATGATGAAATTAATTTTAATATATTTTAAATTAATTTTTATTCATTAAAATATCATTTAAAAGTATTAAATCAAT
Organism: Poa annua; assembly: GCA_026929855.1. Lineage (NCBI taxonomy): Eukaryota > Viridiplantae > Streptophyta > Magnoliopsida > Poales > Poaceae > Poa > Poa annua. Next base: position 91,922,407 of record CM049430.1, read on the forward strand.
ATTATTTACAAAACACACAACAAATTATTCTACAACAATTATAAAAAAATTCATACTACCAATACTTAGTCATTCCAATTTATAGTAATTGGATTTACTCAAAAATAATATTTCCATCAAAAGTTATGTCAAAATTACTCAAACTTTATTCAATTTTAAAATTATGATTTTGAAACAATCCAAATAATACTGAAAAATATTTTCTAACAGTGAAATCATATAACACATACTCTAAGGTTTTAAAATAATTTTATAGAAAATTTTTGGACTTATGGATTTACATCTAAGTCAAATTTACTCAAACTCTTAATTTGAAATTTGAATAATTTAAACAAACTCAAAACAGAAAACTAGCAGTGCTAAAATATTCTACATGTAGAGAGCTTTTAAAAAATATACAGTTTGTTAAATTTGGCCAAACCAATAAAAAGTTATAATAGATTTAAGATACATGGGCTTTTCTGCAAAACAGCTAGTTTTAATCTATTTTAGAAAATCGCAGAAAATCAAATCTGACGTGGCGCTGATCGGGCGCTGACTGTGCTGCTGACGGAGCGTCGACGTGGTGTCCTCTTATTCGCTGATACCGGTTCGGATAAGGGATCTATTATGGACCGTGGGATTGAGATCGGACGGCTCTGGAGCAATGGACCAAATTCGAGCGGCGCCGTTGGCCGGAGAAGCTCCGGTGGTCTCTACCCGTGGCGGCGCCATCGCCGGCGTCGCACGATCCACTGATATACGAGTTCTCGAGATGAACAAGTCATACCAGAGTGTAGAGGAAGAGGAGGCGGTGTCGATGGCGAGGATGAGGTCTTCGGAGCGTCCACGGTCGCCGGTAATCTCTCGCCGGAGTAGTAGACGGCGGCGGTTGCTACGGGTGTGGACGAGTGCGTCGAAAAGCTGCGGGAAAAGTCACGCCACCGTTTCACAACGATGCTCAAGAAGAAAATAAGAAGGAAGGGAGAGACGGAGGGCTCGGGGTTGAAGAGGCTCACCGGAACTCGACGGTTTTCGCCGGCGGAAACGGCGGACGGTGGTGGGAGATTGTGAGCAGCCTGGGGGCGATGAGCTAGGGTTTTTGAGTGCGGGAGAGGGCGGCGGTGCTGGGGTATAAATAGGGGCGCATCCGGGAACTTATCTCGCAAGCAAACGATCGAATCGATCGTATCAGTTTCGATCTTCTCCGGGAGAGTTCGGTTGAGATACGGTGGAGGAAGGGGATGACAAGCGGGCCCCAGGCGTCAGCGAGAGGGAGGTCGAAGTCGGGCCGCTGCTGGGCTTCTGCGCTGCGCGCGCGGTAGACCGAAGGTGGGCTTCGGCCCAGTTTGGTTCGATCCATTTTTTTAACTAAACGATTTTTCTGTTTTAAAACTTTTGAATCAGAAATGATTTTTAAACATAACCAAATTTTTTCAGAAATATTCATAAAAATATGTTTTGAAAAGCTTGTTTAATTTAGAACTTTTTGGTAGTATTCTTGCCCAAAATAAAAATTAATAAATTGGAATATTATAAAAGATACAAATAACATGTATATGGAATAATTTCCAAAAGAAACATATAAATAAATATTAAATTTCAAACTCTTATTTAATTTAAGCAACAAGATGAAATGATGTTGATGCATGAATGCAATGCTTGAATACTCTTTTAAAAGTAACATACAAAGTAATTTTTTAAAAGTTTTAAATTTTTCTGATTTTTCAAATCCCAGGATGTTACAGACTACCACCCTTAAAAAGAATCTCGTCCTCGAGATTCGAGAAGGCTAGCAAAAGGTTGTGACTGGTTTGACTGGGTGGGCTACCACCCTTAAAAGAAATCTTTGTTGGTATTGAAAATTTAATAAGAAAACTTGATTTAAAATGTACCGTTCACTTCCTCCACGGTGATGTGGTTCACATACCCTTTATCAAAAGGATTTGGCTTGACAGCGGCTTCGGCCCCTTTCTTTTCTGCGCAGTCAGTGGAGTAGTGTCCTTGCTTCTTGCAGTTGTAACATGTGATATGATTGATGTTTTTCTTGGGTTCCACATTTGGACGGTGATTGTGGTTAGGAGCATTGTGTCCGTTTCCCTTGAATCCACCATTATGTTCATGATGCTTGTGGTTGCTTCCTCCACTATGGTGGTTTCTAAGTTTGTGACCATGGTTCCCATCATGAACAAAATGTTTCTTGAAAGAGGGTTCAGAAGAGTGCTTGTTCATCTTCCTCTTCCTGTTTTCAGCTTTCTTCATGCTATCTTCAAGGGTGATTGCTTGATCGAGAAGTATCTGATAGTTTGGAGCATAAGCAACAGTCAGAGGTATCTTCAGCTCATCACATAGTCCCTTGAGAAATTTTGCCTTCCTCTTTGCATCTGTATCAATGTCCTCAGGAGCATATCGAGACAAGGCATGAAAGTCATCCATGTACTCCTTCTGTTGACCCCTCGTCTCAACTACCCCCTTCCGATACCCAAAAGTATCACCGTTATTGTCACACTATATAAGATATGACATTTGGTGCGATCAATGTATCTTCCAGGGATAACAATAAGAGTTCATCTCACGGTATTAAGGCGTAATGACTATGTCCTATAAATACTGGGTATGTCCATCACATCGTTACACCTAACGATATGACTTCCATTGCCGACCGGCGCCATGCCCTATGATCGGAAAACCTCGATCATCAATCGCGCAATGAAACTAGTCTTAGTAGAGGCTACTAGGGACCTGGTTGTTTATCTACCACACCTGTATTAATGTTTTCGCTTAATACAGTTATAGCATGGTATAAAACATATAATGAACAATTGGGGTATTGCCAATAAACTATGTTTATTAAGTAATCTAGTTTACAACTTGGTAAAAGTTCAACACCCATAGCATATTGGTGCCTGCTCGCCTCGTGGAAGAGGAATACAGTCAATAGATCTCACACGTTGAGACCTATATGTGCTTTGCAACACTTCTATGTCACCTAGTTTGACATCATCCCGTATCTTACGATGAGGAGAAATATATCCAAGTGGACGGAGTGAGACTCGAACATTCGCGTAGCATGGGCCTTAAAAGTCTAAGAGATCTATTAAGGAGACCACCTACGCTCGGAAAACTGCTCAGTCCAATCACACTTGCTACTTCTGAAGTCGCGATATATTTTCTATACCTATGTATATTATGCGACAGTGCATTCATATGCGACTTCGTAAACTAACCATGTCTATCTTCAAAATAAAGGACATCTCCTATATGAGATTTCTAATCGTATGGGTCAGTGTCATAACTTGCATCATCGTAACGCTTTACGGCAAGTTGTCTTTCCACTCTTACCCTTTACTAAAAAATATATCTTCAGTTCTTATAGACACTGCAGAATAAACTTAACGTTTGTTCATTGATCCACACTAGGATCACTCTAGAACCTGTTCTTCAACCAAGAATTTGGGTCACACTAAGTCGAGCTTTCAGTCTGATAGCATCTATGTCTGATACATAGATAATGTCGAACATCATTTGCTATTACTGAAAATGCCAAGATAAACTTAATATTTTACCTAGTCATACAAGCAAGAACCTCTTTCTTTGCTTGTCCTATTCTGAAACACTTCAGAATCTTAACTTAGGAAATATTCCGACATAATGTTATTAAGCCTCTTTTGATCTATACAATTATAAATCGGATGCCTAATACTTCTAACTTCATTTCATAGAAAATTTAATCACTTAAATAATCCTTTACACTCTACTAGAGGATCTGTGTCATTCAATATGTCGTTACATACAAAATCACGAATGACACCTAGCTCCCACTCAAATATGCATTCCGCATATAAGATCAAGGAAAAACTACTTAGCTCCCACTCAAATATGCCTTCCGCATATAAGATCAAGGAAAGCTACTTTGCTCCCACTCACTTCTTTGCAAATGTAGGTTTCTTCAACTATTTTGGACAACTCCAAAATCCTTGCATACATGTTTAGCATCCTCAGGATCACCAACTCTTTCTTAATGACACTATTAAGAAACATGGTTTCCTTATCCATCTATCAATTTCTCATTCGAAATTATAGTGATTGCTAAACGACCCATAATAGATTTAGGCTTCGCCACTTGAGACAAACTCTCATGTGGTCAACTTTTGAATCTGTCGGAACTGTTTCACGACAAATCGATCCTTCGCAATGTCTATTCTCTCATAAAATTCCATATACTATTAACATCCTAGATGCCATCAAGAAGATCTCCCAAGTCATTACCTGGTAATCGTATATGGTTTTTATTTCGGATCATAAATGACTCATAGCCATTTCTCGGACTTAGGTCCACCATCTCTTCTTCGTAGTTCGTAGGTCTATCATATTCCATTAATATGACCTTCATAACAAGATTGTCGTAACACACATTGTGGAACACAACCTTGTATGCATGCGCTCTCAGTATGAGCTCAGAACATCATGATCTTGAATCACCAGCTTTTTCAAGCTGTGGAGCCTGACACCAAAAACACTTTCGGTTGCGCCACTCTGATGTCTGGAGAGGAAGTTCACCAACTTCGTCTTGCTTTACTTTCTTTCTCACTTATACACTTGGACAAGAAACTATTTCTTTCGCAAGGTATATCCCGGCAACAGTTTTGCCTATGTCGTGAGACATGTACCCAACTAACTCTGTAGGTAGGGTATACTACAAAGATTAATCCATTTTAGGTTCGATGACATTGAAAACACTAAATTGCTTAAACGACAATCCAGGCTTAAAAGCCATGCCATCACTCGTATGGTATTGTCTCCATGTATTCAAATGGTTTCCCTATTATCTAACGTGAGTGTTACGTTTCTACCATATGACTCTAACGATCACAATAATTTGGTAAGAGATTTATTTACCACACACTATCGGATAGAGTGCAATTACGACATGCTAACACACCATAACACTATGGTGTTCCATGCGACGTAATTTGTGGAACTCTTATCACAAGTCTTCCAATGATGTGCCAACATTATAACTCAAATCTTCCTTTCCTTGATCTGTATCGCGGGAATTTGATTTTCTTGTTAAGTTTATTTCCTACTTCATTATGAACTTGTTTGATCAAATCAAAATTTCTAGGCCAACATTCCCCGAGTGGATATCCATATATCTACTCAAATGTTCATGAAGTCTATGAAATAAATACTTCCACTACACGTTAAAGTACTTCATTTATTCACATACACCCATATGCACGGTTCTCAACAAGCTATACTCAAAACGTTCAGTGAAGTTCACAAAATAAAGGTCTCCACTACCCGTCAATCACTTCATTGAACCACATACATCTCTATGCATGACCATCAATAAGTTATATGCCCGTTTTCCGAAAACGGTGAAGGGGATCGTCTGCAGAAAATAAAAAAATTCCTACCAACGATATCCTAAAAGCATGCCAAGATCCATTCTATGCAGATATAGTAGTACGAACGGATATCAGAATACATACCCTTGTAGACCGAAAGCGGGATTACGTTCCCGCACAAACGTTGTCGATGAAGACCGACGAAGCCGACCTCAAGGTCGTGTAGAGGAAGCAGACCTCCGAGTACCGCTAGCGCAGCACCTTGCAGGGCGTCACACACGTACGGTGGAGACGACGGCCTCCGAAGCTCCAGTCCAGGACGAGCAGCGGAAGACTTGGACCGGAACACCAGCAACGCGACAGTGGGCTATGGTGGAAGAGATCCCCCTCTCAACTCGGCGCAACTCCAACAAAGGGAATCACGAAATCGAGAGAGAATTCGGGAATTAATTGGTGAATTAAAAGGCCAGGGGTGCCCCTCTATATAAAGGCTCCTGGGGGAGCCAACCTTGCCTGCCAGGCAATGTGGGACTAACCCCCATTGCCTGGTGCGGCTGCACATGGTGCGCCGGCGCCTGGTGGGCCCCTTTTGGCCCACCTGGGTCGGCCCCATGGCTCGCACCGAATTCCCCTAGGGAATTTTCCCCCTCTTGGGCCTTCTTTCGACCAGAAGGCCCATTTAGAGAAATCAGTCTAAATAAATTCGAAAATAAATATATAAAATCATAGTTGCATATTAATTACACTAATTAATATCAAACATAATATATATAATTTATCCTAGCTCCGAAAACTCTTTTGTCGCTGGATCTCCACCGGACCCCTCCCGGGACATTCCCGGTAATCTCTTTCCTTTCCGGTTGTCTTGTCGAAACCACTTAAGTGTGTTACCCTAGCGGTTCGATATAATAACAGGTATGATCAAGACTCCTCTATGATCAACGACTAACTCGTAGGCCTGGACCCCATGAATTAATCCCTGTGATATAACGAATGACTTTCATCTATCAAACTTGAACGCAAAGTCTTAAACCTTTTGCCATTGCGATACTTAGCGTGTCCGAGCGTCGTTCCATAGATATCTCCATACCTAATCTCGACCTCGTTACCGACAACGCTATCTTCTACTCGTCCATGATCTCATGTCTCCGTGACCTAGTCACATGCTTGCAAGCTCATTAGACATGATCTCACCGAGTGGGCCCGAGAGTATCTATCCTGCTATGCGGACTGGCAAATCCCGCTCTTGACCCCTCGTCTCAACTACTCCTTTCCGATACCCAGAAGTATCATCATTATTGTCATACTATATAAGATACGACGTTTGGTGCGATCAAAGTATCTTCCAGGAATAACAATAAGAGTTGATCTCACGGTCAAAGGCGTAACGACTACGTCCTCCAAATCTGGGTATGTCCATCACATCGTTCTCCAACGATATGACTCTCATTGCCGACCGGCGCCATGCCCCATGATCGGGAAACCTCGATCATCAATCGCGCAACGAAACTAGTCTTAGTAGAGGCTACTAGGGACCTGGTTGTTTACGCATCACACCCGTATTAATGTTTCTGCTTAATACGGTTATAGCATGACACAAAATCCTATTATGAACAAACGAGATATGATAAATAATACACTTTATTAATTGCCTCTAGGGCATATCTCCATCAGTCTCCCACTTGCACTAGAGTACAAATTAATCTAGATTACAACTTGGTAAAAGCTTAACACCCATAGCTAACTGGTGTTTTTCATGCTTATCAAGTGGGAGAGGCTTCGTCAGCGGATCTGCCACATTCAGATCCGTATGCACTTTGCAAATCTTCACGTCGCCTCCTTGTACGTACTGACGTATCACATGGAAGCGTCGGAGAATGTGTTTGGCGGTGGAGTGAGACCTTGGCTCCTTGGCGTTGGCAATGGCACCCGTATTGTCGCAGAAGAGGATCACGGGGTCTTAAACGCTCGGGAACACTCCAAGTTCGATGACGAACTTCCTCAGCCACACAGCTTCATTCGCGGCTTCGCAAGCAGCAATGTACTCCGGCTCCATTGTAGATTGTGCGACAATGGGTTGCTTCCCACTTCTCCAGCACACGGCGCCTCCATTCACCTTGAACATATAACCTGTCTGTGACTTAGAGTCATCGGGGTCTGAGCAGAAACTTGCATCCACGTAACCAGTTACGCCAAGTTCTTCATCGCAGCCACCATACACAAGGAACATTTCCTTTGTCTTATTGAGATACTTAAGAATGCTCTTAACAGCTATCCAATGCGCCATTCCAGGATTACTCTGGAACCGGCTTGTCAAACTTAGAGCTAATGCCACATCCGTTCTAGTACTCAACATTGCATACATGATCGATCCTATGGCTGAAGCATAATGATGTTTAGTCATATCGGCCTTATCCAGTTCCGTTACCGGACACTGTGCCTTCCGCAATATCTTATTCTTGATAACCGGCAGGGAACCCTTCTTTGCCTTCTCCATACCGAAACGCTTCAGTATTTTATCAAGATAAGTACTCTGACTCAACGCTAATAGGCGCCTTGATCTATCATGATAGATTTTTATGCCTAAGACGTATGCAGCTTCTCCTAATTTTGTATCCATGCATCATCATCATTAAACTTGTCATATGAATCACATAAAATTTGAATTTAATTATTTAAATATATTTTAATTGACTTTATGTCCTTAAAATTGTTATTTTGAATTTATAATAATGTTCCTTTTATTCTATTTTTATTTTAGACAAAAATAATGTCAAAAGGATCTATTTTTCATAAGCTTTTCAAATTATATTTTTATGATTTTTTCTGAGAAGTTTTAATATAGTTTTGAATTTGTTTTATACTCAAAAGATTTAAAAACAGAAAAGAATTTTCAAAAAGGAAAAATAGAGTCGGGCCAGCCAGTGGCCGAAGCCCACTAGCTATCTACCGCGCGCGCGACGCAATCCAGCCCTCCCGCTGCAACGGCTCGCCCCAAATCACGCCCACGACCTAGTCGAGAAACGGCCGAATCAATTCGATTGATTCCCGGCGATTTACTCACTCATTTACGTCGCTGATTCTTGCTATAAGATCCCCTCGATCCCCTCTCTATTTTCCCCCAAGCACCACCTCTCGAGAGCCACTAGGCCGCCCACGAGCATCCCCGGAGCTCCGCCGTTGCCGACGGCAAGTTCAACGAACTCCGGTGAGCTGCGACCTCCTCGAGCCCTCTCTTCACTCCCAATCGTTTCACTTTGTCATTGCGCACCTTGGTGACAAGGTCTCGTGTGTTCTTACGCAGCCAAGCTCCGTGTCCGTGCTCACCAACGAGAACCTCCGCCGTGCGCATCTCCGGCGAGCAACCAGAGGAGGCAGGAGGAGCTACGACCCCCACCACTTCGCCAACGACGTCGCATCGACGCCCTCTACCCGTAGGTATGACCCACTCATCTCGGAACGCAGTAGAACGTGCGATGCCGTGCGTGTCGCCGCCGCGCGCGCTGCTCCGGCGAGGTCCTCCGACGACCTAGCGCCGCCAGTTGTTGGTCAACGCGTGTAGGTCGTGCGATCTCGATCCTACGGTTAGGATTAGATCTTTTTAAGCGAAACAGTACGATTGATCTGGACCGCCAGATCCAGATCTAACGGCCCAGATCAAATCACTTAAACACGTCAGCATGCCCAGTCAGCGCACAGTCAGCGCTGACGTGTAAATTCTTTTTCCCATTTTATGTAATTTGGCAGTTTTGCAGAAAACACCCTGCATACTGTTTTTATCCCTACTTTTTATCTGTTTAACTAAATTTAAATATTTATATATATTTGAGATCCTTGGAACCAGTAGAACACTTTGGCTTCATTAGTTTTCTGTTTTGACACATACAAAATTTTCAAATATTTTTGAGAGTAGTTTAAGTGTTTTTGACATAACTTTAGTTAGAAAAATTATTTTTGAGTAAATCAAATTGCTAACAACTTGTTTAGATGCCCTCTGCCCAAATGTCATTTTCCAAAATTTGTTTTGAAATTTTATTTAAGTGAACTATAGTCCTTGTCATTACCCCTTTATTCATAATTAAATAATAGAAACAAATCAAAAATTTATTTATGCATATATCATGAAAATCCAAAGGGATACTTTATTAGTTTCTAGATGTTGGAAATAAATTGTTGCATCTCATCTCATGCATAGCATATATTTTTCTTGTATGAACCTTTGCTTGTGTGTTTATGTGTGGCTCTTTATTTCTTTGTTAGACTATTCGGAGGGAAACGAAAATCTTTGCAACTGTAACTGCTGCACTCCCGGTTGCCAAGGCAAGTGGCACACCCCCATAAAAGTCCTATTATTTCTATGCATGAGTAGAGTATTTTCTATAAGCATGTGTAGGATATCATTGTTATGCAAGCCATGATAGACCTCTTTATTCCTGTGTCTAGGTTCCTATGAAATTACTTAGTAGAATAGTGATGCTATGCAAAAACTATTTTGATGAAAAAGATAAAGTCTACTAAGTTTTTAATCAAACACCTGGGTGGAATTTGGTTGCTTGGCTGTATGAGTTGAGTGTTGTTCCCAGGGGATTTACCTGTGGAATATTCAATTGTGGATGGCCACCCAGGAGCAAAGGAATCTGAAGAACTCCAAGTGAAGATTGCTTCTCGTGCAGCCATTGACAATATGGGCTCTGGCTTGATCAACTAAGCTACGTTGGCTCTTCCCGGCCTGACAGGTGGTGGTAGAGGATTTGTAGGTGGAGCGCGTCAGGCCAGAGTGGGAGGGAAAATGTTTCTGAAAGATCTCGTCTCATTCTTCTCCTTTCCTTATCACAGATGGTGTGTAAAGGGTAAATTGGGTGGAATGGGTACAATGGTGAACGTGCACAACCTCTGCAGAGTTAAAATCTAAGTACTTAGCCGTGTCCCCGGAAACGGACAATTGAGCAGCTGAACGAGGATGTCAACGGAGGATTCCATCATTCCAACTTATAAATTAAAACTTGATGGGTGAAGAACAAGGGTAGAATGAGACAGTGGATTTCATGCCACAGATGTCTCGACTAGAAGAAAAGTGTTTTCAAAAAGTTAGGGAAAAACTTGCTTTCTGCAAAATAGCCTTGAACTCCTCCAGCCAAATAAGCATATAGGTCATAGAGTTATTCCTCTAAGTGTCCACCATAGTGTCACTTGCCAGTTCCATTTTAATGGTTCTGACCCACGTTGTTGCAATATATATCTTATTGCAGACTGTCCTGATGATGAGTGAAAGTTTTTACTAAGGGTTTTCGAGTCTTCAACCAACATGCTCGCCTGTGGCACATGATGATGATTGGGGACTCCAGGAAGAATAATTTTCCGCTGTTTACTCTGTTCACTGCTAGCTTTATGCTATGCAAATTTGTAATGAATATTTTCTAAGTCTGGATCAGCGTTGTAATAAATTGATACTTTGTTGTGATATTACATCGTAACTGTGTGTGCAAACGAATCGATCCAGGGATTTGCACTATACACAGGTATCTGCCATATTTTAGGTGCAGGTACACTACATATGGTATCAGAGCACTGTGTTTCCTGTAGGTTCGAGCCCTTAGGATTGGAAAAACCTTTTGATCATATTATTAACTACTTAAGTATTTTTGGATCCTAGCGGCATAGTGAGATGAAGCGGCCTGGAAACAAACCTTACATGTCCGCGTACATGAGAACTGTTCCACAATTAAGTGGCTGGCCGGGTGTCTGTCTCTCTCACTATAGTGAATATCCAATTTACAAAGAGTTGTTTATATTTGTTGATCACATTGAGATTTGACTTAGTTTTGACTCTAATTTAATAATACACTTATGACTAGTACCTCCTTTCCTTATACATTTCTTGTTTTAAATTCCTTTCTTCCTTCCTAAAGGATGACGAGCTTCCACTTCACCACTGCGGAGGACTTCGAGGACACCCGTTTTGGCTGCTACCTTCTCGACATCGGCGAGAAGATAGGTTTACCGCTACCTCAAGTTAAGGGCTTCATCCTGAAGAAGTTTAACAAGGAGGGCTGTTGGGGAATAAAAGCAACTCATCCAGGACGTGGAGAAGAGCCCCCGTTGGAAATCAAAATGGTTAGTGACTCCAAAGAAAAAGGACTCAATCTCGTCATGCAGGACCTGATTGGACGTCTCTGCGGACGCTATAGCGTAGAGTTGAGGGGCCACTACTCCATTTTCTTTGGAAGGAGAAACGAGGAGGGAGAACCATACCTCTTTGATGTTGGAGATAGAGGCAAAGCAAAGCCCCTTAGTCTGTATTTCCAGGAGTTGGAGGTCCTCGTCACAGAACTTTATGAGGATAGACGCACTGAACTTCTGAAGAACGATGAGTTGTGTGCCTTACTCAAGGAGAACGAGGAAAAGATGAAAGCTCAAGAGGAAGTGACTAAGGCCCAAGAAGAAAAGTTTGCTTCACAAGAGGAGAAATACAAGAGACAGGAGAAAAGGGTTCAAGAGAAAAACAAGACTATCAGAGAACAGAAGGCAGAACTCGAGAGCAATGAAGTCGAGTTCGAAGCTGATAGTGACTTGATCAAGCGTCTTCGTACCGAGAAAAGGGAACTGCAAGAGAAGAACTCTGCCCTGGAGAAAGAAGTGAATGAATTAAGGGAAGTACTCGACAATGAAGGAATCGAGATTCAGGAAATTGAAGAAGAAGAAGACGACATGGTCGAGTAGTTCGTTAGCGAGACTACCATTTATTTACACCTCATCGTTATCTTAGTCTTGTATAGACCTATCAACTTGTGATAAGGCAGTACCTTCCATTGTATTCCGAGGAACCTCGCGTTTTATTTTCCAAAACTCTCATGTCTGATTAATCCAAAGTTTTGAGTTGTGTGATGTTTGTTTGTTCTTTAGGTTGTTTGTTTGTTGGGGTAATCTTTCTCCTTAGACCTTTCCGTCTAAAAAAAAACTCACCTATACAAATCACAGATGCCTCCCCGTCGTACGCCCGATAACAACAACAACAACAACGACCACAACAACAATGAGGCTATACAACAGTTGATGGCCGCTCAAGCTCAGCTAATGACTATGATGACCCAGTTCATTGCGGCAACCAACAACAATAATAACAACCACAACCCGCCTCCGCCACCACCCCCCCATGTGGATAGACTTACCAGATTTCTGAGGCTCCGACCGAACAAGTTCTCCACTGCAACTGAACCAATTGTGGCAGATGACTGGCTGCGTTCAGTGGACAGGGATCTAGTGACTTGTGAATGTACTGATGCTGAGAAGGTGAGGTTCACCACTCATCTGTTGGAAGGACCAGCAATCCAGTGGTGGGAAACCTATCAAATCACCCACCCACTAGAAACCATGACTTGGGAAAATTTCAAGGAAGGTTTTCGTAATGCTCATATCTCCTCGGGCATTATGAACTTGAAGCTGGAAGAATTCAGAAACCTGAGACAAGGAAACCGGAGCCTTAAGGAGTACATGGCTGATTTCCATGCCCTTTCTCGTTATGCCTCTGAAGACATTAACACCGAGGCGAAGAGGAAGGCAAAATTCCTAAATGGGCTGAGTGACGAGCTGAAGATCCCTTTGACAGTGGCCTATGCCCCAAATTATCAGACTCTCCTAGATCAGGCTATCATACTGGAGGATAACATCAAGAAGGCTGAAAATAGGAAGCGAAAGTTGAATGTTCACAAACACCATTCTGAGACTTCTTTCAAGAGACCTTTCCCTCAAGATGCAAACCAGAGTCATAAACCTGGGCACTATCCTAGTGGAGGAAGCAACCACAAACATCATGGTCACAACCATAGTGGTGGTTTCAAGGGAAACAATGGGAATCACAAGGGAAATGAAAATGCTGGCCACAACAATGGACAACATCGCCCAAACCCCGAATATAAGAAAGATCAGCCAAGTCCTATGCTTCAAGTGCAATAACAAGGGTCACTACGCCACTGACTGCCCCGAAAAGAAGGCCGCAAAAGCTGCCAAGCCCAATCCCTTCCAGAAAGGACAGGTGAACCACATCAATGTGGAAGAAGTGTACGATGAACCTGATGCTGTCATTGGTACGTTCTTGCTAAATTCATGCCCAGCATTAGTTTTATTTGATACTGGAGCATCGCATTCTTTCATTTTAAGAGCTTTTGTAAACAAACATGGGTTAGTAGTGGAAAATATAGGAAGCCCCATTAGAGTAAGCTCTCCGGGCGGAGAGATGCTAGTCACCTCTGGCTTTAGACAGTTGAGTCTGAAGATTGGAAAGCATCAGTTTCCTACGGACTTGTTCAACCTAGAAACACAAGGCCTGGATGTTATCATAGGGATGGATTGGATGACCCGCTATGCAGGAATCATAGACTGCGCAAATAGAACCATCACTCTCACCACTCCAGAAGGCTCGAAGATCAACTTTAGATCAAAGTTTGAACTAAAGAAGGTTAGGCTTAATTCTCTTAAGGGGGTTAGTCTCGGTGAGGTCCTTATAGTTAAGGAATACCCTGATGTGTTTCCGGAAGAACTACCAGGAATGCCACCCGATAGAGATGTAGAGTTCCTCATAGAACTAAAACCGGGAACAGGACCAATTGCTAAAAGGCCCTACCCAATGGCAACTAATGAACTGAACGAACTCAAGAAACAACTAGAAGAATTTATGTAGAAAGGTTTTATCCGTCCAAGTTCATCACCCTGGGGAGCCCCGATTCTTTTTGTCAAGAAGAAGGATAGTACTCAGAGATTAGTCACCGATTACCGTGACATAAATGAGCATACAATTAAGAACAAGTATCCGCTACCCAAAATCAATGAACTGTTCGATCAACTAGAAGGGGCTGTCGTCTTCTCCAAGATCGATCTCAGATCAGGGTACTTTCAGATGAAAGTCAGAGAGATGGATATACCCAAGACTGGTTTCGTTACAAGATATGGATCGTATGAGTACACGGTAATGCCTTTTGGGTTAACCAATGCTCCAGCCTATTTCATGAATATGATGAATAAGGTGTTTATGGATTTTCTGGACAAGTTTGTTGTTGTCTTCATCGATGACATCTTAGTCTACTCCAAAAGTCACAAAGAACACGAAGAACATTTACGTCTGGTATTGCAAAGGCTCCGAGAGCATAAATTATATGCTAAGTTCAACAAGTGTGAATTTTGGTTAAAACAATTAGGATTTCTAGGACACCTGGTGTCTAAAGATGGGATAGCAGTGGACCCTGAAAAAGTTGCTGCTGTGACAAATTGGGAATCGCCCAAAAATGTGGGAGAAATCCGCAGTTTTCTAGGACTGGCAGGGTACTATCGGAGATTCATTGAAAACTTCTCCAAGATTGCCAAGGCCTTGACTGAACTACTGAAGAAGGGAAATAAATTTGAGTGGACGGAAGCTTGTGAGATCAGTTTTCAGGAATTAAAGAAGCGCTTGGTGTCGGCACCAGTATTATGCTTACCAGATCTAGAGAAAGACTTCCAGGTTTATTGCGACGCTTCATATCGCGGCCTAGGAAGCGTATTGATGCAAGAAGGCAAAGTAGTGCCTTACGCCTCAAGACAACTCAAAAATCATGAAGTAAACGACCCCACTCATGATTTAGAGTTAGCTTTTGTGGTGCATGCGCTAAAGATATGGAGGCCATATTTATGGGGAAAGAGATGTGAAGTATTTACGGATCATAAAAGCCTCAAGTATTTCTTTACTCAGAAGGAATTAAACATGCGACAAAGGAGATGGTTAGAGTTGATCAAAGACTATGATTTAAGTCTACAGTACCACCCAGGGAAAGCCAACGTAGTGGCTGATGCCTTGAGCCGTAAGACTTATGTAAACGGACTCACGGCAGGAGAATTGCCGGAAGATCTTTGTAAAGGATTTAAGGACCTTCGATTAGAGGTGGTACCTGAAGGATTCATAGCATCCTTAGAAGTTCAACCTCTTCTATTTAACAAAATCAAGACAGCTCAGTTAGAGGATAAAGCAGTAAAAGAAATCAAGAAGAACCTAAGCGAAGGTAAGGCCAGAGATTTTAGAGAAGATGAAGAAGGAACCGTGTGGTATAAAGAACACATTTGTGTTCCTAACAATGCCGACCTCAGGAAGTTAATACTTCAAGAAGCTCATGACTCACCTTATTCCATACATCCGGGTAACACCAAGATGTATATGGATGTAAAGGAGAGGTATTGGTGGATCAACTTGAAGCGTGATATTGCTGAATACATTGCAAAGTGTGACGTCTGCAGTCGTGTGAAAGCGGAACACCAAAAACCAGCAGGGTTGCTACAACCGTTACCAGTACCAGATTTGAAATGGGAACAGATTGGTATGGATTTCATCACGGGTCTGCCCAGGACTAAATCAGGGTATGATTCTATATGGGTTATAGTCGATCGGCTGACGAAAGTATCTCACTTTATACCCGTAAAGACTACATACACTAGTGCCAAACTAGCGGACATCTACATGAAGAGGATTGTGTGTCTACATGGTGTTCCCAAGAAAATTGTGTCGGATAGGGGTACTCAGTTTACTTCCCATTTCTGGAATCAATTACATGAGTATCTGGGAACTAGATTAGAGTTTAGTACAGCGTTTCATCCGCAGACGGATGGACAGACAGAAAGAGTAAATCAGATCCTAGAAGATATGCTGAGAGCATGCGCTCTAGATTATAAGTCAAGCTGGGATGATAATCTTCCATATGCCGAGTTCTCTTACAACAACAGCTATCAAGCGAGCATAGAGGTGTCGCCATTTGAAGCCCTGTATGGGAGAAAGTGCGCTACCCCACTACTGTGGAGTGGCGTAGGAGAACGTAGTTTGTTCGGACCAGACATAATCAAGGAGGCTGAGGAAAAAGTCAGGTTGATTAAGGACCGTTTAAAGATAGCACAATCCAGACAGAAAAGTTATGCGGACTCCAAAAGGAGAGAAGTCACGTATGAAGTGGGTGATCGAGTCTATCTCTGAGTTTCACCTATGCGGGGAGTTAAAAGATTTGGAATCAAAGGAAAATTGGCACCTAGATTTATTGGACCCTTCAAGGTATTATCCCGCAAAGGAGAGGTCGCCTATGAATTGGAACTTCCGGAAGCACTTTCCGCGGTTCACAGTGTGTTTCATGTCAGCCAGCTGAAGAAATGTCACCCAGAAATGGTAGAAACACTGCTAAGAGATACGGTGCCCCTAGAGGAAGTACAACTAGAAAGTGATCTCACTTATGAAGAAAAACCAATAAAGATTTTGGAGACAGCAGAACGTGTCACCCGAACCAAGACCATCAAATTCTGTAAAGTACAGTGGAATCACCATTCAGAAGAGGAAGCAACTTGGGAAAGAGAAGATGACCTTAAAGAAGACCACCCTCACCTATTTGCATGCCAATCCGAATCTCGAGGGCGAGATTCATCTTAAGGGGGTTAGGTTTGTAACATCCCAATTTTCAGAAAAATTTAAAACTTTTGCATCCATGCATCATCATCATTAAACTTGTCATATGAATCACATAAAATTTGAATTTAATTATTTAAATATATTTTAATTGACTTTATGTCCTTAAAATTGTTATTTTGAATTTATAATAATGTTCCTTTTATTCTATTTTTATTTTAGACAAAAATCATGTCAAAAGGATCTATTTTTCATAAGCTTTTCAAATTATATTTTTATGAATTTTTCTGACAAGTTTTAATATAGTTTTGAATTTGTTTTATACTCAAAAGATTTAAAAACAGAAAAGAATTTTCAAAAAGGAAAAATAGAGTCGGGCCAGCCAGTGGGCCGAAGCCCACTAGCTATCTACCGCGCGCGCGACGCATTCCAGCCCGCCAGCAGCCCATCCCCGCCCGCGCGCGCGCGCTCACTCGCTGACAGGTGGGCCCCACCTGTCATCCCTCCCGCTGCAACGGCTCGCCCCAAATCACGCCCACGACCTAGCCGAGAAACGGCCGAATCAATTCGATTGATTCCCGGCGATTTACTCACTCATTTACGTCGCCGATTCTTGCTATAAGATCCCCTCGATCCCCTCTCTCTTTTGCCCCAAGCACCACCTCCCGAGAGCCACCAGGCCGCCCACGAGCCTCCCCGGAGCTCCGCCGTTGCCGACGGCAAGGTCAACGAACTCCGGTGAGCTGCGACCTCCTCGAGCCCTCTCTTCACTCCCAATCGTTTCACTTTGTCATTGCGCACCTTGGTGACAAGGTCTCATGTGTTCTTACGCAGCCAAGCTCCGTGTCCGTGCTCACCGACGAGAACCTCCGTCGTGCGCATCTCCGGCGAGCAACCAGAGGAGGCAGGAGGAGCTATGACCCCCACCACTTCGCCAACGACGTCGCCTCGACGCCCTCTACCCGTAGGTATGACCCACTTGTCTCGGAACGCAGTAGAACGTCTAGAACGTGTGATGCCGTGCGTGTCGCCCCCGCGCGCGCTGCTCCGGCGAGGTCATCCAACGACCTAGCGCCGCCAGTTGTTGGTCAACGCGTGTAGGCCGTGCGATCTCGATCCTACGGTTAGGATTAGATCTTTTTAAGCGAAACGGTACGATTGATCTGGACCGCCAGATCTAGATCTGACGGCCCAGATCAAATCACTTAAACAAGTCAGCGCACAGTCAGCGCCCAGTCAGCGCTGACGTGTAAATTCTTTTTCCCATTTTATTTAATTTGGCAGTTTTGCAGAAAACATCCTGCATACTGTTTTATCACTACTTTTTATCTGTTTAACCAAATTTAAATATTTATATATATTTGAGATCCTTGGAACCAGTAGAACACTTTGGCTTCATTAGTTTTCTGTATTGACACATACAAAATTTTCAAATATTTTTGAGAGTAGTTTAAGTTTTTTTGACATAACTTTAGTTAGAAAATTTATTTTTGAGTAAATCAAATTGCTAACAACTTGTTTAGATGCCCTCTGCCCAAATGTCTTTTTTCCAAAATTTGTTTTGAAATTTTATTTAAGTGAACTAAAGTCCTTGTCATTACCCCTTTATTCATAATAAATAATAGAAACAAATCAAAAATTTATTTATGCATATATCATGAAAATCCAAAGGGATACTTTATTAGTTTCTAGACGTTGGAAATAAATTGTTGCATCTCATCTCATGCATAGCATATATTTTTCTTGTATGAACCTTTGCTTGTGTGTTTATGTGTGGCTCTTTATTTATTTGTTAGACTATTCGGAGGGAAACGAAAATCTTTGCAACTGTAACTGCTGCACTCCCGGTTGCCAAGGCAAGTGGCACACCCCCATAAAAGTCCTATTATTTCTATGCATGAGTAGAGTATTTTCTATAAGCATGTGTAGGATAGCATTGCTATGCAAGCCATGATAGACCTCTTTATTCCTGTGTCTAGGTTCCTATGAAATTACTTAGTAGAATAGTGATGCTATGCAAAAACTATTTTGATGAAAAAGATAAAGTCTACTAAGTTTTTAATCAAACACCTGGGTGGAATTTGGTTGCTTGGCTGTATGAGTTGAGTGTTGTTCCCAGGGGATTTACCTGTGGAATATTCACTTGTGGATGGCCACCCAGGAGAAAAGGAATCTGAAGAACTCCAAGTGAAGATTGCTTCTCGTGCAGCCATTGCCAATATGGGCTCTGGCTTGATCAACTAAGCTACGTGGACTCTTCCCGGCCTGACAGGTGGTGCTAGAGGATTTGTAGGTGGAGCGCGTCTGGCCAGAGTGGGAGGGAAAATGTTTCTGAAAGATCTCGTCTCATTCTTCTCCTTTCCTTATCACAGATGGTGTGTAAAGGGTAAATTGGGTGGAATGGGTACAATGGTGAATGTGCACAACCTCTGCAGAGTTAAAATCTAAGTACTTAGCCGTGTCCCCGGAAACGGACAATTGAGCAGCTGAACGAGGATGTCAACGGAGGATTCCATCATTCCAACTTATAAATTAAAACTTGATGGGTGAAGAACAAGGGTAGAATGAGACAGTGGATTTCATGCCATAGATGTCTCGAATAGAAGAAAAGTGTTTTCAAAAAGTTAGGGAAAAACTTGCTTTCTGCAAAATAGCCTTGAACTCCTCCAGCCAAATAAGCATATAGGTCATAGAGTTATTCCTCTAAGTGTCCACCATAGTGTCACTTGCCAGTTCCATTTTAATGGTTCTGACCCACGTTGTTGCAATATATATCTTATTGCAGACTGTCCTGATGATGAGTGAAAGTTTTTACTAAGGGTTTTCGAGTCTTCAACCAACATGCTCGCCTGTGGCACATGATGATGATTGGGGACTCCATGAAGAATGATTTTCCGTTGTTTACTCTGTTCACTGCTAGCTTTATGCTATGCAAATTTGTAATGAATATTTTCTAATTCTGGATCAGCGTTGTAATAAATTGATACTTTGTTGTGATATTACATCGTAACTGTGTGTGCAAACGAATCGATCCAGGGATTTGCACTATACACAGGTATCTGCCATATTTTAGGTGCAGGTACACTACAAATTTACTGTTTAAATATTCCTTCACGCTATTGAGAAGTTCCACATCATTCCCAATCAGCAATATGTCATCTACATATAGTGCTAAGAACACAACTGAGCTCCCACTCATTTTCTTGTAAATGCAGGTCTCTTCCAAATTTTGGATAAATCCAAAACCTTTGATTACCTCATCAAAGCGAAGATTCCAGCTCCGAGATGCCTGTTTCAATCCATAGATGGATCGCTGAAGCTTGCACACTTTGTTTGCATTCCCTGGATCGACAAAACCTTCCGGTTGTACCATGTACAACTCTTCCTCAATGTTTCCATTTAGGAAGGCTGTTTTGACGTCCATCTGCCAGATTTCATAATCATAATAGGCAGCTACTGCTAACAAAATCCGAATAGATTTAAGCATCGCTACCGGTGGAAATGTTTCATCGTAGTCAATCCAATGAACTTGTCGGAAACCTTTTGCGACAAGCCGAGCTTTATAGACGGTCAAATTACCATCAACATCAGTGTTCATCTTAAAGATCCATTTATTCTCGACGACCTTGCGCCCTTCGGGAATATCCACCAAAGTCCACATTTTGTTATCATACATGGATCCTATTTCGGATTTCATGGCTTCAAGCCATTTCTCGGACTCTAGACTCGCCATCGCCTCCTTGTAGTTCGTAGGTTCGTCTTGTTCAACTAACATGACGGTGCAAACCATGTTGCCATACCATTCTGGTGCGATCCGAGATCTTCCAGACCTACGGGGTAGAATACCTTCCTCGACAGTTTCTCCCACTCCTTCCACGGAGGACGTTTCTGGAATTGCTTCCGTTGCGCCACTTGGAATCTCGAGTTCAGGATCAACGATCTCATCGAGGTCTACCTTCCTCCCACTTACTCCTTTTGCGAGAAACTCCTTCTCTAGAAAGGTACCGGTTTTCGCGACAAAAGTTTTGCCCTCAGCTTGGTTGTAGAAGGTGTACCCAACGGTTTCCCGCGGATATCCTACAAAGACGACTTTCTCCGACTTCGGTTCGAGTTTGTCGGGTTGTAGTTTCTTAACGTACGCCTCACAACCCCAAACCTTCATAAACGATAACTTAGGCTTTTGGCCATACCATAATTCATACGGTGTCGTTTCAACGGACTTGGACGGAGCCCTATTTAAAATGAATGCGGTTGTTTCTAACGCATAACCCCAGAAGGACACTGGCAAATCGTTAGAGACATCATAGATCGAACACTATCCAGTAGAGTACGATTACGTTGCTCGGACACGCCGTTACGCTGCGGTGTTCCGGCTGGCGTAAGTTGGGGTACTATGCCACAACTCTTCAGATGTGTGCCAAACTCAAAACTCAAGTACTCGCCACCACGATCGGATCGGAGGTGCTTGATTTTCTTATTAAGTTGATTCTCAACTTCACTTTGGAATTGTTTGAACTTTTCAAAAGTGTCAGACTTGTGTTTCATCAAGTAGATATAACCGTATCTACTCAAGTCATCAGTGAAGGTGGCGAAGTAACGATAACCATTGTGTGTCGAAACGCTCATCGGTCCACACACATCTGTATGTATGATCCCCAATAAATCCGACGCCCGTTCAACGAAACCTTTGAATGGGTGTCTTAGTCATTTTGCCCATAAGGCATGGTTCGCATGTATCGAGGGATCCGAAATCCAACGAGTCCAAAAGTCCATCGGAGTGGAGTTGCTTCATGCGCGTTACACCAATATGACCAAGACGGCAATGCCACAAATACATGGCGGTATCGTCACTACACTTAATCCGTTTGGCTTCTATGTTATGGATGTGAGTACTACGATCGAGATTCAACAAGAATAAACCGTTATTCTCGGGAGCATCAACATAAAAGATATCATTCATATAAATAGCACAATTGCTTGACACTGATTTAAATGAATAACCGTCTTGTAACAGGAAAGACCCACTTATAATGTTTACACTCAAGGATGGCACAAAATAACACTTATTTAAAACCAAAACTAATCCCGATGGTAGATGTAGAGGGAGCGTGCCGACAGCCACCACGTCGACTCTCGATCCGTTGCCGACGCGCATCGTCACCTCATCCTTCGCCAGCCGCCGTCTATTCCGTAACTCCTCCTGAGAGTTACATATATGAGCAACAGAACCAGTATCAAATACCCACGTGTTGCCCCGGGCGGATGTAAGGTACACATCTATAACATGTATATCAAATATACCTTGCTCTTTGTCGACCGTCTTGCCGGACTTCCTATCCTCCAGGTACTTGGGCCAGTTACGCTTCCAGTGACCCTTCCCCTTGCAGTAGAAGCACTCCACGCTAGCTCTGGGACCAGATCTGTTAGTCTTGGGCTTGGCACTCATCTTGCCTTCCCTCCTGGACTTCTAGCTCTGCTTTCCCTTGCCACCGGATTTCTTAAAATCGACGGTCTTGCTGACCATCAACAGCGTGTGCTCCTTCTTAATCTCCACCTCAGCAGTCTTGAGCAACACGAACACTACACCCAGGGACTTAGCCATGCCCTGCATGTTGTAGTTCATGACGAAGCCTTTATAGCTAGGGGGCAACGATTGCAACACCCTGTCAATCGCCAGCTCATCGGGAATCTTGCATTCCAGAGCATTCAGGCGTTGAACGTAGCCAGACATCTTGACCACATGCTCGCTCACACTGCTATGCTCTTCCATCTTGGCCGAGAAGAAAAGCTCAGAAGCTTCATATCTCTCAGACTTAGCCTGCGGCGCGAAGACAGCCTTCAGATCAGAAATAATCTCGAAGGCGCTCATCTTCTCAAAGCGCTTCTGCAGGTCGGATTCCATGGCGTAGAGCATGCCACTCTGGACAAAGGCAGAATCCTTCGATCTGGTCTGGAAGACCTTCTTCTCATCCTCAGAGGCTTCATCTGCGGGAGGGTCACCTATGGCGGCCTCAATGACGTAGGCCACCCTATGGGGAGTGAGGAGGATCCTCAGGTTGCGGAACCAGGCCATGAAGTTTGACCCATTGGTCTTAAGCTTTTCTTTCTCAAGGAACAGACCTAGGTTAAACGAGGGGCGAGACATCTACAATGGAATTTGCAACAACATAAGGCTTTGTTCATAATAATTTTGAGTTATAGTATTTTTAGAAAATAAGTAACATAACTCCCACTCAAACGAACATCCCTCTTGGTCGTTTAAGCGATTACACGACCCCCATCCATTGCACCACCCCTCATCATCAGAGTCGGCGGCACAACTTCAAGAGTAGACAAAAGTCCGCCACACCAATTTTGTGACTCGTGCTCGACCTTTCGGTCTCCCTGTTCCGAGGCCATATTTCTGCATATGCTAGGCTCGCCACCAAAAACCTCCACGCAGACGCTTGTGCAACAAGGCTTACACCCACTGTATGCGAACGACGAGATGTCTGACACCCGATCATCATGGCCTGCCTCATAACGCAGAACTTTCTTGGTTGTGCGCGTTGGAGGGAGAACACTAGTGGTATTTTGAAGGGATCATCTTATATAGCTACCGCCGTGTAACTAATATATACTATATATATACAATCACACAATATGAGATGCACACAAAACATCAAATGTAATGCAATGTGATATAGTCCATTGCGCCATGGTCTTCTTGGCGCCCGCAGTTTATAAATAATTTAATAAACCTACCTTGACCATATCACATAGCCCCTGCAAAATAAAGTTAGACGCTTCTACGTTATCTTTTGCATATTTTACGTGGTTTGGGGCTTTCGTAAATAGAACCGCTTCATACCTACGAACCTTATGACCACAACAACGATCCAATAATTGCATGTTTAATCATCCCTTTCGGGTCCTCCATTGAAAATGCAAAGACCAACTAAAAAGAGAGAAACTGACACCCGCCAGCCACAGATACGGTTCAAGCCGTATGTCAGTAGTGGAACCAGTCTCGCGTAAGCGTACGCGTATAGTCGGTTCGGGCCGCTTTATCAACTCAATGCCGCTAGAATCACAAGTGCACGCTAGAGGGTAGCAAATAACAGGAACGGTGCCCCCGTGCAGAACACGGGTTCTAACAGCGTACAACTATATCTACGATAGATCGGCTCTGATACCACTGAAGGGGATCGTGTGCAGAAAACAAAAAATTTCCTACCAACGGTATCCTAAAAGCATGCCAAGATCCATTCTATGCAGATATAGTAGTACGAACGGAGATTGGAATACATACCCTTGTAGACCGAAAGCGGGATTACGTTTCCGCACAAACGTTGTCGATGAAGACCTACGAAGCTGTAACATCCCAGAACTTAGGGTCCAGAAATAGAGTGGACACAGGAGTGTGCATTGCATTAATGCATCAGAAAATCCGGATAATTTTCGCGCATTAATTTTTCAAAACACTAAGTGATTGAAGTTTCACTTGAGTTGGTGGAATTGAAGTAGATCACAACTTGAGCGTTATAAACTTCGAGATGATCTTGGCTTAAACCTTATTTTGGGGTAAAGAGATACACGATGAGAGGTTACACTAAAGAAAACAAAACTTGTTACATCAAAACAATATTTAGGAGTTAATGACCAAAACAACTATTCTTAGTTATTCTCTGACCATCTATTCTTATCAATTGTGCTAGACATACTTCTAGTACATGGAAACCATGACATTCTTGGAGACCAAACTGAATTACCTAAACCTTAAACCAGATCCTCTTACTTGATCTAGACATCATATATTCTTATCCCCTAATCTTCTCGAAGGCATCAACAAGAGAAGATATCGAGAAGGGAAGAAATACAACATGAAGACATAGAGAAGCATTCATTTGATGGACATAGAAGTGTTATGCCAATTTATCATGAAGAACCGGAACTCTTACATCCTAATCCATCCGTGTTAATACCTCTGGAAATGATATGACATTACAATGTTAGTGTTATATAGAAATAGGTTGATAACAGGCTTTGCAACCTTGTTGACAACTCATTTTGGTATGCACAAACAATGGAGTGCCATATACACATGAATAGTAGGATAGATCATCTAGTACATCAAGATCTTGGATGTCATAAAATACACATACATTCACATACCACCAACCAAGAAAGTTGGTTTGGTAAAATTGAATTGTCCTCACCACAAGGGTGAGACAAGTGATGTTGGAAATTCAATACAGGACAAGAAGAACTTGTCTTGAATATCTACTTCTTGTTCAAAAGGATCAATGCCAAAGTAAAGTCACATATGGATTTATGGTGTTTCTCCAAGGGGATCATAACCAAAGAGAAAGTAATGCCAAGTCATAAGTGTATATGATCAATACACATAGCTCAGAGTCACATGTATCATCTTTCAAGACCATGTGAATGAAGAATCATATAAGAGAGGAGCCACTAGAGCACTAATGGATAATCATCCATTGGTTGAACCAAGAATTCATTCTCAATAAAAGATAATCTCGTACATATGGCAAAATAATCATCTGGAAGCATTAGTTGATATATGTTCAAGGATACCTATTTCACAAACTCAAATATATCTATTATTAGATATACTCCTAATACAATAACTCCATCAAGAAGGAATGTATCCTTCTTACTCCATCTTAACTGGGGAATGGAATGAGAAGAAGTCTAAACTCATCATCTTATCACCATAAGACCTGACCTTAGGCAGGAATTCCTATCTTGTGCTTTCATAAGTAATTGATCATGTTCTCACATGATTTATTTGTCAAGGATCACAAACAAAAGCCACTTGGCAATATCTCATGCTTAGCATGGATTTGACATAAAGCATTGTGTATACTCTTCTTTGGAATCACAATGATCCATTTTGTTATTCCATCAATCCTTAATTTGGTGTGGTTAGAAATACTTAAATCACCATACCATCAATTGGTGTATTCAAATATTTCAATATCTTAAAGTCCATAACTTAGATCATTTAGTAGTTGATGGAAACAATTTATAAAAATATATAAGGCCATAGAAATAATTTCACATGGTTATAATACACCATAAAAAGGATTTAGTGGAAGCAACAAAATATAACACAATGGAATATTTATGCTCACATATATTCTTTAACACAAAATCTCAAATCAATTGATAATTTGGAAACAACAAATTCCAAATTAAATGATAGCATAGGAAATATTCTCATATTCCTAAATGCATCCTAAAAATTTAATCAAGTATAAGTTATAAATTTCAATGGAAGAAAAATAACTAAATATGTTCAAACTTAATTAAAAGGATAAAATAAATCAAAATATACCTAGCAATAAAATTATATCAAGCAATGAAAATTATATAAAGGAAATAAACATTTTATCTCTATTATAAAGTTTCCTGGACTCAACTGTAAGTTCCAGAATCTAAATCAGGTCCAAAACCTTAAGCAGGGGCCTCTGTACGTTGTTCTTGCAGTTTCCTGGAAACGCAGGGGGTTTTCTGCAAAATGGTTTTCAAACGTTTTCGTTTTCTTCTCCGGCCAGAAGGACGGCCGAAGCCGTGGCCGTGCCTCCGAGCAGCCGTGCCCCTCTTCCCTTCACCTCGCGCATGGATAAGGAGGCCGAGCGCCGTCCTCGTCCCTATCCTCTCACTCGCGCCTCTCTCTTTCTTCCTCTCTCTCTATTCTTCTCCAAATCCCTAACCCTAGCTTCTCGGGCCGCCGCCGTGCGCCGGCGACTGCCACCGATTCCGGCCATGCCCTGCCGTTCTGAGGATCTAGGAAGCTTCGCCTCGTCTTCCTCTACCTCCTCGTCGAGCCGTTCGTGCAGGGGAGCTCGGAAGACCGAGGAATCGCCCATCTTCTCCAACTCCGGCCGTCGACGCCGCGGAAGCTCTCGTCGCCGTCCGACCTCCATTCGCTTCGCCGAGCCTCCCATCGTGCTCAGGGTGAGCTTGTGCATCTCCCTACACCACTCATTCATCCTAGCTCGTGCGGGAACCCGAGCTCGTCGTGACCCGAGCGCCGCCGCCGCGTTTCTCGTCGCCGGCGATGCTCCGGTGACCATTTGGTCAAAGCGCCGCCATCCTTTGGATCGCTTTGTTGTTCTCTACCCGAAGGTAGTCCCCGTTCCTGCCAATTTGGTCGAAATCGTGGGATTCGAATTCGGTGGAGAAGAGTTGCTCCGGTGTGACGTCAGCTGACGCCAGCACCTGGATTAAATCATTTTCTTTTAATTTAATTCAAATCTTTTAAATTGAATAAACTTTATAAATTCATAATTAATTCATTTTAAATCAGAAAAATATAATCTTTATACCAAAATGATCAGAAAAATAAAATCTATATTTTTGTATCATTCTTATTTGTATTGGAATAAAACTTAAATGAATAAAATTTAAGATATAAATCACATAATCTTTTAAAATATGAAGTGATTTTGAAATACTATTTTGGATGTATTTCAAACTTCCTTTAAAATATTTCACATACATTCTTTTAAAACTGAAAATATAAATTCAGTATAACATTTAATATTCAGAATACAATTATTGCTATTTTAAAATAATATTCTATTTTATTAAATAATAAATAAGTAATATTATTTAAAATTAAAAATTAAAAAATAAATAAAATAAAAGTATAAGCTTATGAAAGCTATTCTACTACCATTTGGTATTCATTTCAAATGCACAAATAATCCAATAACATTTGAAAATTACTAAAATTTATGTTGTATGAATGCTCCACTTATTTCTTTCATATAAATTATTTAACTCATGTTTACTTATAATTAGTGAAGTAAAATAAGAAGGGAATAACTTATATAAGGGCCTAATTAAATTAAAATATGTTCATAATACAAAGTCTTGGGTAAAACACACAAAGAAGAATAATCATATAATTTCCTTAACCACTTCATATCATATTCACACTTGTTTACATTCTTATGTTCTTCAAAAGTTATTCTTTTTGCCATCATGTATTATAACACTAGCTCTCTACTTAATTAAAGTTCATACATGCCTTATACAAACATAAGATGAACACAACTTAAAGCAACTATGGAGTGTTTATATGTGGTTTTACTCTACTCTTAAGCTTAATATGATACATGAACATGAGTGTTAAACAACTCATCTTGCTTGAGAAGTAAACTTGAACACAAAACAACTCTAAATGAAATCACCCAACACAAATAATACATAATCCTTTAGAATGAGATACGGGGTACTTTGCGATGCATCTCATACTTATGCATTAATCATGCTGCTTCTTTAAACATTAGTCCTTACCGGACCAATGATGTTGTTTCCAGATTTCTCGGAGTTTATATTATATCAAAGACCCTGGCTGCATAATCTTGCAGTCAGAAAGGCAAGTTCATCCCTTTTATTCATGTCCTCTTGATGTATTTGTTAAGAAACTATTTTCTAACTGTTAGTATTGCATATCACACAAAAAGGGGAAAACTTATTTTATAATAATATGACTATGGTTATCCACCAGTGAGGTGGTAATCTCATATGGCTGGCAGATGGGACCACGGTTAGAATGTTGAGGTGGAGGTCCCATTTGCACGGGAAAGTATCACCTAGGACTTAACAACCAATGTCGCCAGTGATTCTTGCGCCGAATATCACGCGCAACCATAAGATCTGAAATGGGAAGGAGAAGTCAGCTGTACCCTTTTCCTCTCGTACACCAACGGGTGACTAGATCAAAGACGGGCGGTGTGTAAATCCGCTGAGCTTGAGGTGGCCAGGATAATAACCTCACCTTCGGGTTGTGGCTTCTAGCATCTATTGAAGGTTGGCTTCGGGACCAGCTTGGGACGGTGCCCACTGGTCAGCAAGTTTTAGCATGGGACGGGGCCCACTAGCTTGCAACCGGAGTAATGGGGGGTGTGCGGGGATGGTGGAAAGGCGCAGTGATTGGCTTGGATTACTGACTGGGCCCCACACCAAGGAAGTGTGGACGGGAAAGTACGCCCGGTTGTGCAGCAAGGTCTTGATCTCTTATGGGTAAAGCAGCGCACCTCTGCAGAGTGTATGAATGTGACATGTTACTCCACGTTCCAGGACGGAACGACGAACGCAGCAGGAAAGGAGGCTCCTCAAAGCCCTAGCCCTGTGACTCCTGATGAGCATAGTCTTCAGAATAAAAGCAACCTTTTGAAGAAATGTTTTCGAAAACTTGCATTAGCCTACGACAATCCATTGTCTGTGGCTGTAGTTATGCATCAAACTTCCCACCTTGCATAATGAACTTGCTGGGTGACGCTGTTACTCACCCTTGCTTCCTAAACCCCTGCTAGACATGAAGAACCACCTGAAGGCAGCACTCTAGGCTATGAAGGCTCTGAAGACGGATAAACTCAAGATACCAAAGAAGGCAACTACATCGAGTTGAAGCAATTGAAGGAGGACGGAGGTCAAATGAAGGCGTAGTGTAAAATAGGATAGATTCCTAGTCATAGAACCTATCTCTGTAGGCGTTGCTATAGCGCAATTGCAAGCCTAACCGTATTAGCAGTAGGCTTAGTTTAAGTTAGTCCCTCTGAGATTTTCCATTTGATGTTCTTTTATTAGGGCCTTGCCTCATTGTTTCGAGGAGGTTCTAAAGATCTGTTGTTTTTGGATCTTCTGTTTGTAATCTATAGTCATGCCTTGGACCTGCGATGTTTCTGTTGTACCACTCTGAAGACGTAACACTGGTGGACGGTGATCCATTGGTGCTATGTCAACGACTATAGCATACTACACCATGCAGTGGTATGCTGGGTCACCACAGCTGGTATCAGAGCAAACGCTTTGACCCTAGGATTAAAACCCTCTAAAGGAGACCTGTAGGTTGGGTAGTGACTATAGGTAGTCATCTTATCTAAACCAAACTTCTAAAGGACTTGTGATGGATATTCACTTGGGAATAACCTTATCACATTAGAGGAAGATCTTATTTCACATCTTTGTGGAAGAAGTATTTCCTATCTCTTCTTAGGTAAAGTTATGTATCTATTCTTCTAATGAATAAGTACATATCTCATCCTTAGTATGTGCGACCTAGTAAAGCTTATCCTATAACCACCGGTGTTTCATGAACTGAAGTAGGACCAAATTAGTAGCACATATATGTGTTGATGGTGGATCTTTTAAAGAGAAGGCATCTGAGGTAGTGTAACCACAACTACTAGTCACGTGAGATTCACTTGTGATTCTCTACATGATGGTGTAGCATCCTTAGTGAGCCAATACTACTATGTCATAGGATAACGAGTATGATGATAGTAGCTTAATAAAAGAAAGTCTCATGGTGAGTCTAGCTCCTAAACCATGATAGGAACGTTAATTGTGACAATTTGCTAAGGAACTTTGGATAAAAGTGTGTAGGATCAACATATGTGAGATAGAGATAACTTAAGTAAGATAATGAGGATGTATTGTATACTAATGATAACTTGTGTAGCAATTTTGAGAGACTATGTGAGGTTAGTCTATGGATGGAACACAATTGGTAGCATGTATAATAAGTAAGCTAGATCACAATTAGTGCTAGATAACTATTAGTTTGGATCCCATTATTATAGTTTATCCAGTTGCAAGTGGTCAACTGAAATAATCAGTGAGATGAAGAGTAGTATGAACCCTATACCTTACCAAACAACGGTAGAGACCTATATACTACTATATGTGTGCATCATACTATAATACTTTATACAAGCCTTAGAACGAGAGATATTATACTCGAAGTGCTATGTTATAGGCTTTACTTATGCATGTATGCATATCATTTGGATTTCTTGGATTTTATTGATTCTTTGTGTGACTAGATCTAGTCATGAAGCTTCGCTTGATGTGCTAATGCATGTTGCATCACCAAGCTATGGCTTAATGTTATAGATCTAGATAGAATAGGAATTCGTGAAAGGAAGAGACGAGTTCTAAAGGACAAGGATGCAGACTTGCATGAAGATGAAGACTTGCATGAAGATGAAGACTTAAGGTCCTTGGACTCTTTGTTATGCAGTTTTGGCTATGCCCGTGTTATGGCGCAACTGAGGGGTTCTGTGCCGATGATCCATTCCGAGCACGCCTACCGATGAGCATCGGTCTGGGATTGGTAAACCCAGGGACCCTTGGTTACGTAGCATGACCAGTGACACATAGCATTGCCGTATAATTCAGAGGTCGAGTCCGACAGTAACACGATTCTAGGATTCTTTGTTATGCATTCTTGGTTATGATTAGCATGGTAGTCTTCCGAGGGGTTTGTGTGACCGGTGTTCCCGGCATGCCTGCGGTGCAATTCTGCCTGGGAGTGGTAACCCAGTAACTCTCGGCTAACATGTCTAAGAGCACATAACAGTTGGGTATAACTCTGAATTCCGGGATTCGCCAGAAGTATTGGCATCAGAGGAGACGAAGGATCTTCTAGCGTGAAGATTATTTGGAGAATTTACCTCGGATATCCACAATTGTGTGGGTACACCGTAGAATTCCTCTGTAAGATTAGATAAAGGTAAATGTAAGGTAATCAAAGACCACGATCCCAAACCTAAGACCCCTGTTGGTACACCCAAAGAGTGGAAACCTTTACAAAATCTAAGGAGGGGAGTAAATAGTGAAGTAGAAGTAAGGAAAGTTGAAAAACTGGAGTAGAAAATGAGAAGAAACCCAAGATTTGGAGCAGTTGAGCCTTATTTTCATAAGGTTTATTGTAACCCAGACAAATATAGAACCCTTGTGGTAATCTCAATTTAGGAGTTGAGGTTCCTACCAGAATGAAGTAAGGAGTAGACTTGAAGTGGAGATTGACAAAACCAAGTTGTTGAACTACTTTTGTCAATAAAGGGTCATTCCTTGGATCCAACCCAGAGAATGACAGGAGAAGTGGGTAGGAGAAATCACCTAGTAAAACATATCAGAAGACCGCTTTGCATCACTACGACGAGTGTATTAAGAAGATTCCAGATGACACGAGAAAAAGGAAATCGACTAAGTAAACCTTATAAAGTAAACCATCTTGACCAATCATATTTGGGTGGACTATGTATAGTGCCATTACCAAGGTTGGTTCAAGCAAAACTAAATTGTACTGTAGTAAGACTTCCTAAAACCTTAAGTACCTTCCAAAGTAGGTCAGCTATTACGTGAAGAAAGTTACTTAGAGCTATTAATATGACTAACAAGGGTTAGATGAAGCTCTGATTCAAGAAGTTTTTCAAGAAGATAGACCCAGGTGTGGAATATTCCAAAAAGGAATCACATACTTCAAGGAACTGGCAGTTAGCTATGGCTAAAAATATGGATTTGGGGATACACCAATTATCTCCATAAAGAATTAACATGAAGTTCGAGAAGTGCAACTTATATACAAGATGGATCCTCAATCCGAAACGTAAGAGAGTACGAACTTCGGGGACGAAGTTTAGTTTAAGGAGGGGAGACTGTAACATCCCAGAACTTAGGGTCCAGAAATAGAGTGGACACAAGAGTGTGCATTGCATTCATGCATCAGAAAATCCGGATAATTTTCGCGCATTAATTTTTCAAAACACTAAGTGATTGAAGTTTCACTTGAGTTGGTGGAATTGAAGTAGATCATCAACTTGAGCGTTATAAACTTCGAGATGATCTTGGCTTAAACCTTATTTTGAGGTAAAGAGATACACGATGAGAGGTTACACTAAAGAAAACAAAACTTGTTACATCAAAACAATATTTAGGAGTTAATGACCAAAACAACTATTCTTAGTTATTCTCTGACCATCTATTCTTATCAATTGTGCTAGACATACTTCTAGTACATGGAAACCATGACATTCTTGGAGACCAAACTGAATTACCTAAACCTTAAACCAGATCCTCTTACTTGATCTAGACATCATATATTCTTATCCCCTAATCTTCTCGAAGGCATCAACAAGAGAAGATATCGAGAAGGGAAGAAATACAACATGAAGACATAGAGAAGCATTCATTTGATGGACATAGAAGTGTTATGCCAATTTATCATGAAGAACCGGAACTCTTACATCCTAATCCATCCGTGTTAATACCTCTGGAAATGATATGACATTACAATGTTAGTGTTATATAGAAATAGGTTGATAACAGGCTTTGCAACCTTGTTGACAACTCATTTTGGTATGCACAAACAATGGAGTGCCATATACACATGAATAGTAGGATAGATCATCTAGTACATCAAGATCTTGGATGTCATAAAATACACATACATTCACATACCACCAACCAAGAAAGTTGGTTTGGTAAAATTGAATTGTCCTCACCACAAGGGTGAGACAAGTGATGTTGGAAATTCAATACAGGACAAGAAGAACTTGTCTTGAATATCTACTTCTTGTTCAAAAGGATCAATGCCAAAGTAAAGTCACATATGGATTTATGGTGTTTCTCCAAGGGGATCATAACCAAAGAGAAAGTAATGCCAAGTCATAAGTGTATATGATCAATACACATAGCTCAGAGTCACATGTATCATCTTTCAAGACCATGTGAATGAAGAATCATATAAGAGAGGAGCCACTAGAGCACTAATGGATAATCATCCATTGGTTGAACCAAGAATTCATTCTCAATAAAAGATAATCTCGTACATATGGCAAAATAATCATCTGGAAGCATTAGTTGATATATGTTCAAGGATACCTATTTCACAAACTCAAATATATCTATTATTAGATATACTCCTAATACAATAACTCCATCAAGAAGGAATGTATCCTTCTTACTCCATCTTAACTGGGGAATGGAATGAGAAGAAGTCTAAACTCATCATCTTATCACCATAAGACCTGACCTTAGGCAGGAATTCCTATCTTGTGCTTTCATAAGTAATTGATCATGTTCTCACATGATTTATTTGTCAAGGATCACAAACAAAAGCCACTTGGCAATATCTCATGCTTAGCATGGATTTGACATAAAGCATTGTGTATACTCTTCTTTGGAATCACAATGATCCATTTTGTTATTCCATCAATCCTTAATTTGGTGTGGTTAGAAATACTTAAATCACCATACCATCAATTGGTGTATTCAAATATTTCAATATCTTAAAGTCCATAACTTAGATCATTTAGTAGTTGATGGAAACAATTTATAAAAATATATAAGGCCATAGAAATAATTTCACATGGTTATAATACACCATAAAAAGGATTTAGTGGAAGCAACAAAATATAACACAATGGAATATTTATGCTCACATATATTCTTTAACACAAAATCTCAAATCAATTGATAATTTGGAAACAACAAATTCCAAATTAAATGATAGCATAGGAAATATTCTCATATTCCTAAATGCATCCTAAAAATTTAATCAAGTATAAGTTATAAATTTCAATGGAAGAAAAATAACTAAATATGTTCAAACTTAATTAAAAGGATAAAATAAATCAAAATATACCTAGCAATAAAATTATATCAAGCAATGAAAATTATATAAAGGAAATAAACATTTTATCTCTATTATAAAGTTTCCTGGACTCAACTGTAAGTTCCAGAATCTAAATCAGGTCCAAAACCTTAAGCAGGGGCCTCTGTACGTTGTTCTTGCAGTTTCCTGGAAACGCAGGGGGTTTTCTGCAAAATGGTTTTAAAACGTTTTCGTTTTCTTCTCCGGCCAGAAGGACGGCCGAAGCCGTGGCCGTGCCTCCGAGCAGCCGTGCTCCTCTTCCCTTCACCTCGCGCATGGATAAGGAGGCCGAGCGCCGTCCTCGTCCCTATCCTCTCACTCGCGCCTCTCTCTTTCTTCCTCTCTCTCTATTCTTCTCCAAATCCCTAACCCTAGCTTCTCGGGCCGCCGCCGTGCGCCGGCGACTGCCACCGATTCCGGCCATGCCCTGCCGTTCTGAGGATCTAGGAAGCTTCGCCTCGTCTTCCTCTACCTCCTCGTCGAGCCGTTCGTGCAGGGGAGCTCGGAAGACCGAGGAATCGCCCATCTTCTCCAACTCCGGCCGTCGACGCCGCGGAAGCTCTCGTCGCCGTCCGACCTCCATTCGCTTCGCCGAGCCTCCCATCGTGCTCAGGGTGAGCTTGTGCATCTCCCTACACCACTCATTCATCCTAGCTCGTGCGGGAACCCGAGCTCGTCGTGACCCGAGCGCCGCCGCCGCGTTTCTCGTCGCCGGCGATGCTCCGGTGACCATTTGGTCAAAGCGCCGCCATCCTTTGGATCGCTTTGTTGTTCTCTACCCGAAGGTAGTCCCCGTTCCTGCCAATTTGGTCGAAATCGTGGGATTCGAATTCGGTGGAGAAGAGTTGCTCCGGTGTGACGTCAGCTGACGCCAGCACCTGGATTAAATCATTTTCTTTTAATTTAATTCAAATCTTTTAAATTGAATAAACTTTATAAATTCATAATTAATTCATTTTAAATCAGAAAAATATAATCTTTATACCAAAATGATCAGAAAAATAAAATCTATATTTTTGTATCATTCTTATTTGTATTGGAATAAAACTTAAATGAATAAAATTTAAGATATAAATCACATAATCTTTTAAAATATGAAGTGATTTTGAAATACTATTTTGGATGTATTTCAAACTTCCTTTAAAATATTTCACATACATTCTTTTAAAACTGAAAATATAAATTCAGTATAACATTTAATATTCAGAATACAATTATTGCTATTTTAAAATAATATTCTATTTTATTAAATAATAAATATTATTATTTAATAAAATAGAATATTATTTTGAAATAGCAATAATTGTATTCTGAATATTAAATGTTATACTGAATTTATATTTTCAGTTTTAAAAGAATGTATGTGAAATATTTTAAAGGAAGTTTGAAATACATCCAAAATAGTATTTCAAAATCACTTCATATTTTAAAAGATTATGTGATTTATATCTTAAATTTTATTCATTTAAGTTTTATTCCAATACAAATAAGAATGATACAAAAATATAGATTTTATTTTTCTGATCATTTTGGTATAAAGATTATATTTTTCTGATTTAAAATGAATTAATTATGAATTTATAAAGTTTATTCAATTTAAAAGATTTGAATTAAATTAAAAGAAAATGATTTAATCCAGGTGCTGGCGTCAGCTGACGTCACACCGGAGCAACTCTTCTCCACCGAATTCGAATCCCACGATTTCGACCAAATTGGCAGGAACGGGGACTACCTACGGGTAGAGAACAACAAAGCGATCCAAAGGATGGCGGCGCTTTGACCAAATGGTCACCGGAGCATCGCCGGCGACGAGAAACGCGGCGGCGGCGCTCGGGTCACGACGAGCTCGGGTTCCCGCACGAGCTAGGATGAATGAGTGGTGTAGGGAGATGCACAAGCTCACCCTGAGCACGATGGGAGGCTCGGCGAAGCGAATGGAGGTCGGACGGCGACGAGAGCTTCCGCGGCGTCGACGGCCGGAGTTGGAGAAGATGGGCGATTCCTCGGTCTTCCGAGCTCCCCTGCACGAACGGCTCGACGAGGAGGTAGAGGAAGACGAGGCGAAGCTTCCTAGATCCTCAGAACGGCAGGGCATGGCCGGAATCGGTGGCAGTCGCCGGCGCACGGCGGCGGCCCGAGAAGCTAGGGTTAGGGATTTGGAGAAGAATAGAGAGAGAGGAAGAAAGAGAGAGGCGCGAGTGAGAGGATAGGGACGAGGACGGCGCTCGGCCTCCTTATCCATGCGCGAGGTGAAGGGAAGAGGGGCACGGCTGCTCGGAGGCACGTCCACGGCTTCGGCCGTCCTTCTGGCCGGAGAAGAAAACGAAAACGTTTGAAAACCATTTTGCAGAAAACCCCCTGCGTTTCCAGGAAACTGCAAGAACAACGTACAGAGGCCCCTGCTTAAGGTTTTGGACCTGATTTAGATTCTGGAATTTACAGTTGAGTCCAGGAAACTTTATAATAGAGATAAAATGTTTATTTCCTTTATATAATTTTCATTGCTTGATATAATTTTATTGCTAGGTATATTTTGATTTATTTTATCCTTTTAATTAAGTTTGAACATATTTAGTTATTTTTCTTCCATTGAAATTTATAACTTATACTTGATTAAATTTTTAGGATGCATTTAGGAATATGAGAATATTTCCTATGCTATCATTTAATTTGGAATTTGTTGTTTCCAAATTATCAATTGATTTGAGATTTTGTGTTAAAGAATATATGTGAGCATAAATATTCCATTGTGTTATATTTTGTTGCTTCCACTAAATCCTTTTTATGGTGTATTATAACCATGTGAAATTATTTCTATGGCCTTATATATTTTTATAAATTGTTTCCATCAACTACTAAATGATCTAAGTTATGGACTTTAAGATACTGAAATATTTGAATACACCAATTGATGGTATGGTGATTTAAGTATTTCTAACCACACCAAATTAAGGATTGATGGAATAACAAAATGGATCATTGTGATTCCAAAGAAGAGTATACACAATGCTTTATGTCAAATCCATGCTAAGCATGAGATATTGCCAAGTGGCTTTTGTTTGTGATCCTTGACAAATAAATCATGTGAGAACATGATCAATTACTTATGAAAGCACAAGATAGGAATTCCTGCCTAAGGTCAGGTCTTATGGTGATAAGATGATGAGTTTAGACTTCTTCTCATTCCATTCCCTAGTTAAGATGGAGTAAGAAGGATACATTCCTTCTTGATGGAGTTATTGTATTAGGAGTATATCTAATAATAGATATATTTGAGTTTGTGAAATAGGTATCCTTGAACATATATCAACTAATGCTTCCAGATGATTATTTTGCCATATGTACGAGATTATCTTTTATTGAGAATGAATTCTTGGTTCAACCAATGGATGATTATCCATTAGTGCTCTAGTGGCTCCTCTCTTATATGATTCTTCATTCACATGGTCTTGAAAGATGATACATGTGACTCTGAGCTATGTGTATTGATCATATACACTTATGACTTGGCATTACTTTCTCTTTGGTTATGATCCCCTTGGAGAAACACCATAAATCCATATGTGACTTTACTTTGGCATTGATCCTTTTGAACAAGAAGTAGATATTCAAGACAAGTTCTTCTTGTCCTGTATTGAATTTCCAACATCACTTGTCTCACCCTTGTGGTGAGGACAATTCAATTTTACCAAACCAACTTTCTTGGTTGGTGGTATGTGAATGTATGTGTATTTTATGACATCCAAGATCTTGATGTACTAGATGATCTATCCTACTATTCATGTGTATATGGCACTCCATTGTTTGTGCATACCAAAATGAGTTGTCAACAAGGTTGCAAAGCCTGTTATCAACCTATTTCTATATAACACTAACATTGTAATGTCATAAGCTATGTCTAATCTTACAGAGGAATTCTACGGTGTACCCACACAATTGTGGATATCCGAGGTAAATTCTCCAAATAATCTTCACGCTAGAAGATCCTTCGTCTCCTCTGATGCCAATACTTCTGGCGAATCCCGGAATTCAGAGTTATACCCAACTGTTATGTGCTCTTAGACATGTTAGCCGAGAGTTACTGGGTTACCACTCCCAGGCAGAATTGCACTGCAGGCATGCCGGGAACACCGGTCACACAAACCCCTCGGAAGACTACCATGCTAATCATAACCAAGAATGCATAACAAAGAATCCTAGAATCGTGTTACTGTCGGACTCCACCTCTGAATTATACGGCAATGCTATGTGTCACTGGTCATGCTACGTAACCAAGGGTCCCTGGGTTTACCAATCCCAGACCGATGCTCATCGGTAGGCGTGCTCGGAATGGATCATCGGCACACAACCCCTCAGTTGCGCCATAACACGGGCATAGCCAAAACTGCATAACAAAGAGTCCAAGGACCTTAAGTCTTCATCTTCATGCAAGTCTTCATCTTCATGCAAGTCTGCATCCTTGTCCTTTAGAACTCGTCTCTTCCTTTCACGAATTCCTATTCTATCTAGATCTATAACATTAAGCCATAGCTTGGTGATGCAACATGCATTAGCACATCAAGCGAAGCTTCATGACTATATCTAGTCACACAAAGAATCAATAAAATCCAAGAAATCCAAATGATATGCATACATGCATAAGTAAAGCCTATAACATAGCACTTCGAGTATAAGGTCGTGTAGAGGAAGCAGACCTCCGAGTACCGCTGGCGCAGCACCTCGCAGGGCGTCACACACGTACGGTGGAGACGACGGCCTCCGAAGCTCCAGTCAAGGACGAGCAGCGGAAGACTTGGACCGGAACACCAGCAGCGCGGCAGCGGGCTATGGTGGAAGAGGTCCCCCTCTCAACTCGGCGCAACTCCAACAAAGGGAATCACGAAATCGAGAGAGAATTCGCGAATTAATTGGTGAATTAAAAGGCCAGGGGTGCCCCTCTATATAAAGGCTCCTGGGGGAGCCAACCTTGCCCCCCATTGCCTGGTGCGGCTGCACATGGTGCGCCGGCCCCTGGTGGGCCCCTTTTGGCCCACCTGGGTCGGCCCCATGGCTCCCACCGAATTCCCCTAGGGAATTTTCCCCCTCTTGGGCCTTCTTTCGACCAGAAGACCCATTTTGGGAAATCAGCCTAACTAAATTTGAAAATAAATATATAAAATCATATTTGCATATTAATTACACTAATTAATATCAAACATAATATATATAATTTGTCATAGCTCCGAAAACTGTTTCGTCGCTGCCCGATCTCCATCGGACCCCTCCCGGGACATTCCCTGAAGGGAATATACCCTAGAGGCACTTAATAAACGAAGTTTATTGGCAATATCCCAATCGTTCATTATATGTTTTATACCATGCTATAACTGTATTAAGCGAAAATATTAATACATGTGTGGTAGATAAACAACCAGGTCCCTAGTAGCCTCTACTAAGACTAGTTTCGTTGCGCGATTGATGATCGAGGTTTTCCGATCATAGGGCATGGCGCCGGTCGGCAATGGAAGTCATATCGTTAGGTGTAACGATGTGATGGACATACCCAGTATTTATAGGACATATTCATTAC
This sequence comes from Poa annua, assembly GCA_026929855.1. Classification (NCBI taxonomy): domain Eukaryota; kingdom Viridiplantae; phylum Streptophyta; class Magnoliopsida; order Poales; family Poaceae; genus Poa; species Poa annua. Next base: position 91,962,171 of record CM049430.1, read on the forward strand.
GCCTTAAGACCGTGAGACCAACTCTTATTGTTATCCCTGGAAGATACTTTGATCGCACCAAACGTCTTATCTTATATAGTGTGACAATGATAGAAGATATTTTTGGGTATCGGAAGGGGGTAGTTGAGACGAGGGGTCAACAGCGGGATTTGTCAGTCCGCATAGCCGGATAGATACTCTAGGGCCCACTCGGTGAGATTATGTCAAATGAGTTTGCCAACATGTGACTAGGTCACCAGCTGACATAATATCATAGACGAGTAGAAGATAGCGATGTCGGCAACGAGATCATGCTAGGTATGGAGATATCTGAGAATGATGCTCGGACACGCTAAGTATCGCCATGACAAAGGGTTTAAGACTAGACGTCCAGGTTTGATAGATGAAAGTCATTCGTTATATCACAGGGATTAATTCATGGGGTCCAGGCCTACGAGTTAGTCGTTTATCATAGAGGAGTCTTGATCGTACCTGTTATTATATCGAACCGCTAGGGTAACACACTTAAGGGGTTTCGACAAGACAACCAGAAAGGAAAGAGATCACCGGGAACGTCCCGGGAATGGTTCGATGGAGATCGGGCAGCGACGAAATAGTTTTCGGAGCTAGAATAAATTATATATAATATGTTTAATATTAATTAGTGTAATTAATGATTAAATATGATTTTATATATTTATTTTCGAATTTTCAAAGGCTGGTTTCCCTAAATGGGCCTTCTGGTGGAAAGAAGGCCCGTGACGGGGGGAAAGTCCCCCCAGGGCTTCGGATTGAGAGAGGGCCGGCCTAGGTGGGCCAAATGGGGCCCACCTAAGGCCGGCGCACCCCCTTTGGCCGCACCAGGCAATGGGGGATAGTCCCACATTGCCTGGCTGGCAAGGTTGGCTCCCCCTGGGAGCCTATATAAGAAGGGGCACCCCTGATCTTTTAAACCACCAATTAATTCTCTTATTTCTCCTCGATCTCGTGATTCCCTTTGTCGGAGTTGCGCCAAGGAGGATGAGGGGATCTCTTCCACCATAGCCCGCTGCCGTGCTGCTGGTGTTCCGGTCCAAGTCTTCCGCTGCTCGTCCTGGACTGGAGCTTCGGAGGCCGTCGTCTCCACCGTATGTGTGTGACGCCCTGCGAGGTGCTGCGCTAGCGGTACTCGGAGGCCTACTTCCTCCATCCGACCTTGAGGTCATCTTCGTCGTCTTCGTCGCGCCGAGTTCTACGCGACCTAGAGGTCGGCTACGGCGTCTTCATCGTCAACGCTTGTGCGGGAGCGTAATCCCCGCTATTCGGTCTACGAGGGTATATATTCCGATCTCCGCCGTACTACTATATCTACATAGTGTAGATCTTGGCTAGTTTAAGGATATCGTTGCTAGGAAATTTTTTGTTTTCTGCACACGATCCCCTTCAGTGGTATTAGAGCCAATCTATCGTAGATATAGCTGTACGCTGTTAGAACCCGTGTTCTGCACGGGGGCACCGTTCCTGTTATTTGCTACCCTCTAGCGTGCACTTGTGATTCCAGCGGCATCGAGTTGATGAAGCGGCCCGGACCGACTTTACGCGTACGCTTACGCGAGACTGGTTCCACTACTGACATACGTCTTGTACCGTATCTGTGGCTGGCGGGTGCCTGTTTCTCTCTCTTTAGTTGGCTTTGCATTTTCAATGGAGGGCCCGAAAGGGATGCTTAAACATGCAATTATTGGATCGTTGTTGTGGTCATAAGGTTCGTAGGTATGAAGCGGTTCTATTTACGAAAGCCCCGAGCCACGTAAAATATGCAAAAGATAAAGTAGAAGGGTCTAACTTTATTTTGCAGGGGCTATGTGATATGGTCAAGGTAGGTTTATTAAATTGTTTATAAACTGCGGGCGCCAAGATGACCATGTCGCAATGGACTATATCACATTGCATTACATTTGATGTTTTGTGTGCATCTTATATTGTGTGATTGTATATATAGTATATATTAGTTACACGGCGGTAGCTATATAAGATGATCCCTTCAAAATACCACTAGTGTTCTCCCTCCAACGCGCACCACCAAGAAAGTTCTACGTTATGAGGCAGGCCGTGATGATCGGGTGTCAGACATCTCGTCGTTCGCATATAGTGGGTGTAAGCCATGTTGCACAAGCATCAGCGTGGAGGTTTTTGGTGGCGAGCCTAGCATATTCAGAAATATGGCCTCGGAACAGGGAGACCGAAAGGTCGAGCACGAGTCACAAAATTGGTGTGGCGGACATTTGTCTACTCTTGAAGTTGTGCCGTCGGCTCTGATGATGAGGGGTGGAGGGATGTTCGTTTGAGTGGGAGTTCGGATAGTTATTTTCTAAAATACTAGAACTCAGAATATAATGAACAGAGTCTGTTTTGCAAACCTTTCTAGATATTAACCATTGTGATAGCATCTTTTCAAAGTAGGCGCATTCCTGCGATTGAGAAACTTAAAAGGTTGGGTCCAAACTTCATAGTTTTATGCTTTAGCTTGAGGATACTCCTTGTTTAAACCGTTAGCTCTTTGTGTTACAATACCCGTTAGGAGATAAACCCGGAGATTCCGCTAACAAAAGATAATTTGGATTATCGGATTTTGTGCGGATGATATCATCATAGCCTAGTGTATGCTATGATCTCTGCCATAGAGAACCAACGGTGGGTACGAGTTATTGGATCGCGAACATATGGTCGCTAAACTCGGGGTACCTCTATAGTTGGTTTGATGAAGTTTATCAGTGCGTTGACTGATTGTATTCTCAACCAAGATGGAAGAGAATACACACATTGAGGGAGCACGTGGCGGTCATACTTAATGACATATGTTCATACTTAATGAACATTGAGACTCCTCGCTCAACTCAATCACTGGATGACAGACATCGTTGCCAAGTGCAAACCCTCTGTCATAGACTATGTCACGCAAGGGGAATCGTTCACCTTCATGGTTCTTGATTACGGTGGAAGTATAAGAAAATGAAACAGATCGCCGGAATTCATCAATGATGATGGTGTATATATGATATACATGTTATGAATGTTTTAGCTACGCAAGTACTCGCAGTAGTGACTAAGTTTTGAACTAGTCATGTTTTGTGAAAACCAGGTTTACTGCTTGAGTAGCTTGAAAGGATGAGGCGACATTGCGTGTTGATAATGGCAGTCAAGTTGTTGTGATAGCCATAGACACTCTCCCTCTAGATCTACCATTTGAATAAATTCTTTATGATCGCCTGTTAGTATGATCGTTACAAGTGTGTCTCCTCTAGCGAGACACTTGTTCATACATGATAGTGACAAATTTGGTGTCCTATATTTATGAAGTAATGATCACATTCCGATTTGAATTTAGATGGTAGAAGCTCCCACATTCATAATATTAATGCCAAAGGATACAAAATTAATAAAGACACCACATATGTGTGGCACTACCGTTTAGTCAGGTCAACGTTATAGTCAATGCATTAGCTCCATACCGGATGGATCTACAAGTCCTAAGATTTGATCTTTTGACACTTGCAAAATAACTGTGACACCGTTTTCGGAAAGCGGGCATATAACTTATTGATAGTCATACATAGAGATGTATGTGGTTCAATGAAGTAATTGACGAGTAGTGGAGACCTTTATTTCGTGAACTTCACTGAACGTTTTGAGTATAGCTTGTTGAGAATCGTGCATATGGGTGTATGTGAATCAATGAAGTACTTTAACGTGTAGTGGAAGTCTTTATTTCATAGACTTCATGAATATTCCGAGTAGATATATGGATATCCACTCCGGGGAATGTTAGTCTGGAAATTTTGATTCAATCAAACAAGTCCAGAATGAAGTAGGAAATAAACTTAACAAAAAATCAAATTCCCGCAATGCATATCAAGGAAATAAAGATTTGAGTTATAATGTTGGCACATCATTGGAAGACTTGTGAGAAGAGTTCCACAAATTACGTCGCATGGAACACCATAGTGTCATGGTGTGTTAGGACGTCGTAATTGCACCATATCAGATAGTGTGTGGTAAATGAATCTCTTACCGAATTATTGTGATCATTAGACTCATATGGTAGAAACGTAAACACTCACGTTAGCAAATAGGGAAACCATTTGAATCCATGGATACAATACCATACGAGTAATGGCATGGCTTTTAGCCTGGATTGTCGTTTCAGCAATTTAGTGTTTCGATGTAATCAAACCTAAAATGGATTAATCTTTGTAGTATACCCTACCTAAAGAGTTAGTTGGGTACATGTCTCACGACATAGGCAAAATCTTTGCCGGGATATACCTTGCGAAAGAAATAGTTTCTTGTCCAAGGGTATAAGTGAGAAAGAAAGTAGAGCGAGACTAAGTTGGTGAACTTCCTCTCCAGACATCAGAGTGGCGCAACCGAAAGTGTGTTCGGTGTTAGGCTCCACAGCTTGAAAAGGCTGATGATTCAAGATCATGATGTTTTGAGCTCATACTAAGAGCGTAGGCATACGAGGTTGTGTTCCACATTGTGTGTTACGACAATCTTGTTATGAAGGTCATATTAATGCAATATGACAGACCTACGAACTACGAAGAAGAGATGGTGGACCTAAATCCGAGAAATGGCTATGAGTCATTTATGATCCGAAATAAAATCCATATACGATTACCAGGTAATGACTTGGGAGATCTTCTTGATGGCATCTAGGATGTTAATAGTATATGGAATTTTATGAGAGAATAGACATTGAGAAGGATCGATTTGTCATGAAATAGTTCCAACAGATTCAAAACTTGACCACATGAGAGTTTGTCTCAAGTGGCGAAGCCTAAATCTATTCTGGGTCGTTTAGCAATTACTATAATTTCGAATGAGAAATTGATAGATGGATGAGAAAACCATGGTTCTTAATAGTGTCATTAAGAATGGTTTGTAATCCTGAGGATGCTAAACATGTATGCAAACTTCAGTGGTCCATTCATGGGCTGAAGCAAGCATATCGGAGCTGGAATCTTCACTTTGATAATGTGATCAAAGGATTTTGGAGTTGTCCAAAATAGTTGAAGAAACCTACATTTGCAAAGAAGTGAGTGGGAGCAAAGTAGCTTTCCTTGATCTTATATGCGGCAGGCATATTTGAGTGGGAGCTAAGTAGCTTTTCCTTGATCTTATATGCGGAAGGCATATTTGAGTGGGAGCTATAGGTGTCATTCTTGATTTTGTATGTAACGACATATTGAATGACACAGATCCTCTAGTAGAGTGTAAAGGATTATTTAAGTGATTAAATTTTCTATGAAATGAAGTTAGGAGTATTAGGCATCCGATTTATAATTGTATAGATCGTAAGGGGCTTAATAACATTAAGTCGGAATATTTCCTAAGTCAAGATTCTGAAGTGTTTCAGAATAGGACAAGCAAAGAAAGAGGTTCTTGCTTGTATGACTAGGTAAAATATTAAGTTTATCTTGGCATTTTCAGTGATAGCAAATGATGATCGACATTATCTATGTATCAGACATAGATGATATCAGACTGAAAGCTCGACTTGGTGTGACCCGAGTTCTTGGTTGAAGAACAGGTTCTAGAGTGATCCTTGTGTGGATCAATGAACAAACGTTAAGTTTATTCTTCAGTGTCTATGAGAACTGAAGATATGTTTTCTAGCAAAGGGTACGAGTGGAAACACAACTTGCCATAAAGTGGTTACGATGATGCAAGTTATGACACTGACCCATACGACTAGAAATCTCATATAGGAGATGTCCTTTATTTTGAAGATAGACATGGTTAGTTTGCGAAGTCGCATATGAATGTACTGTCGCATAATCTACATAGGTATAGAAATATATCGCGACTTCAGAAGTAGCAAGTGTGATTGGACTGAGCAGTTTTCAGGGCGTATGTGGTCTCCTTAGTAGATCTCTTAGACTTTTAAGGCCCAAGCTACGCGAATGCTCGAGTCTCACTCCATCCACTAGGATATATTTCACCGACATCGTAAGATACGGGATGATGTCAAACTAGATGACATAGTAGTGTTGCAAAGCACATATAGGTCTCAATGTGTGAGATCTATTGACTGTATTCCTCTTTCACAAGCCGAGCAGGCACCAAGATGCAATGGGTGTTGAGATTTTACCAAGTTGTAAACTAGATTAAGTGTTACTCTAGTGCAAGTGGGAGACTGAAGGGAATATGCCCTAGAGGCACTTAATAAACGTAGTTTATTGGCAATATCCCAATCGTTCATTATATGTTTTACACCATGCTATAACTGTATTAAGCGAAAATATTAATACATGTGTGGTAGATAAACAACCAGGTCCATAGTAGCCTCTACTAAGACTAGTTTCGTTGTGCGATTGATGATCGAGGTTTTCCGATCATAGGGCATGGCGCCGGTCGGCAATGGAAGTCATATCGTTAGGTGTAACGATGTGATGGACATACCCAGTATTTATAGGACATAGTCATTACGCCTTAAGACCGTGAGACCAACTCTTATTGTTATCCCTTGAAGATACTTTGATCGCACCAAACTTCATATCTTATATAGTGTGACAATGATAGGTGATACTTTTGGGTATCGGAAGGGGGTAGTTGAGACGAGGGGTCAACAGCGGGATTTGTCAGTCCGCATAGCCGGATAGATACTCTAGGGCCCACTCGGTGAGATTATGTCAAATGAGTTTGCAAACATGTGACTAGGTCACCAGCTGACATAATAACATAGACGAGTAGAAGATAGCGATGTCGGCAACGAGATCATGCTAGGTATGGAGATATCTGAGAATGATGCTCGGACACGCTAAGTATCGCCATGGCAAAGGGTTTAAGACTAGACGTCCAGGTTTGATAGATGAAAGTCATTCGTTATATCACAGGGATTAATTCATGGGGTCCAGGCCTACGAGTTAGTCGTTGATCCCGGTGATCTCTTTCATTTCCGGTTGTATTGTCGAATCCCCTTAAGTGTGTTACCCTAGCGGTTCGATATAATAACAGGTAAGATCAAGACTCCTCTGTGATCAACGACTAACTCGTAGGCCTAGACCCAATGAATTAATCCCTGTGATATAATGAATGACTTTCATCTATCAAACCTGAACGCAAAGTCTTAAACCTTTTGCCATGGCGATACTTAGCGTGTCCGAGCGTCGTTCCATAGATGTCTCCATACCTAATCTCGACCTCGTTACCGACAACGCTATCTTCTACTCGTCCATGATCTCATGTCTCCGTGACCTAGTCACATGCTTGCAAGCTCATTAGACATGATCTCACCGAGTGGGCCCGAGAGTATCTATCATGCTATGCGGACTGGCAAATCCCGCTCTTGACCCCTCGTCTCAACTACTCCTTTCCTATACCCAAAAGTATCACCGTTATTGTCATACTATATAAGATACGACGTTTGGTGCGATCTAAGTATCTTCCAGGAATAACAATAAGAGTTGATCTCACGGTCAAAGGCGTAACGACTACGTCCTCCAAATTTGGGTATGTCCATCACATCGTTCTCCAACGATATGACTCCCATTGCCGACCGGCGCCATGCCCCATGATCGGGAAACCTCAATCATGAATCGCGCAACGAAACTAGTCTTAGTAGAGTCTACTAGGGACCTGGTTGTTTACGCATCACACCCGTATTAATGTTTCCGCTTAATATGGTTATAGCATGACACAAAAACCTATTATGAACAAACGAGATATGATAAAGAATACACTTTATTAGTTGCCTCTAGGGCATATCTCCTTCAAACGGTGTCTGAGTTATTTTGCAAGTGTCAAAAGATCAAATCTTAGGACTTGTAGATCCATCCGGTATGGAGCTAATGCATTGACTATAACATTGACATGAATTAAACGGTAGTGCCACACATATGTGGTGTCTTTATTAAGTTTGTATCCTTTGGCATTAATATTATGAATGTGGGAGCTGCTACCATCTAAATTCAAATCGGCATGATCATTACTTAATAAGTATAGGACAACGAATTTGTCACTAACATATATGAACAAGTGTCTCGCTAGAGGAGACACACTTATAACGATCATTCTAACAGGCGATCATAAAGAATTTACCCAAATGGTAGATCTAGAGTGAGAGTGTCTATGGCCAGCACAACAACTTGTCTGCCATTATCAACACACAATGTCGTCTCATCCTTTCAAGCTACTCAAGCAGTAAACCTGGTTTTCATAAAACATGACTAGTTCAAAACTTAATCACTACTGCGAGTACTTGCTTAGCTAAAACATTCATAACATGTATATCATATATACACCATCATCATTGATGACTTCCGGCGATCTATTTCAGCTTCTTGATACTTCCAACGTAATCAAGAACCATGAAGGTGAACGATTCCCTTGCATGACATAGTCTATGACAGAGGATTTGCACTTGGCAATGATGTCTGTCATCTAGTGATCGAGCTGAGCGAGACGTCTCAATGTTCATCAAGTATGAACATATGTCATTAAGTATGACCGCCACGTGCTCCCTCAATGTGTGTATTCTCTTCCATCTTGGTTCAGAAGACAATCAGTCAACGTACTGATAAACTTCATCAACCCAACCTTAGGGGTACCCCGAGTTTAGCGACCATCTCATATGTTCGCGATCCAATAACTCGTACCCACCATTGGTTCTCTATGGCAGAGATCATAGCATACACTGGACTATGATGATATTATCCGCACAAAATCTGATAATCCAAATTATCTTTTGTTAGCGGAATCTCCGGGTTTATCTCCTAGCGGGTATTCTAACACAAAGAGCTAACGGTTTAAACAAGGAGTATCCTCAAGCTAAAGTATAAAACTATGAAGTTTGGACCCAACCTTTTAAGTTTCTCAATCGCAGGAATGCGCCTAATTTGAAAAGATGCTATCACAATGGTTAATATCTACAAAGGTTTGCAAAACAGACTCTGTTCATTATATTCTGAGTTCTAGTATTTTAGAAAATAACTATCCGAACTCCCACTCAAACGAACATCCCTCCTGGTCATTTGAGCGATTACACGACCCCCATCCATTGCACCACCCCTCATCGTCAAAGCCGGCAGCACAACTTCAAGGGTAGACAATTGTCAATCACAACAACTCTGTGACTCATGCTCGACCTTTCGGCCTCCGTGTTCCGAGGCCATATCTGCATATGCTAGGTGTCGTGGTGGTGTCACGGCAGATGCCATAGGATGGATAATTTGTGGGGCCGATGGAAGTTGGTGGATCCGGGGAGGGATAGCGAGCTGAAGAGCTCACACGGGGGAGGATCCCGGTTAGACCGAGATCTCCGAGGAACACCAAACAAGCTCAAAGTGCAAGGGGAAAGATCTAGCAAACACGAACAAATGCACGAAGGCAAAGAACACACACATGATGTACCCAGGTTCGGGGCCCTCGTGGGGAGGTAACACCCCTACTCCTGCCTTTCCTCTCAATATAAGGGTGTAACAAGGGCTACAACTTGCTCTCGGAGCTCGTGCGGTGAAGAACACGAAGAACTAGACGAACTAGAGGGAGAAGGGAGTAAATGCCCAAGGAGTAAATGAGACTAAAGTCTTGGCTCCCAAGTTGGTCTCTCCCTCGCAGGAGCAGTTATGGCGCCTTTTATAGAGTTCCGGCCAGGAGGGCCAGAAACCCTAATCGGGCTTGACCCCACCGGACAGGCCTAACGGTTATGTCGACACCGGCTAGTGCGACCTAGCCGCCGTGCTATTCGGTGTAGCCCCTTCGTCATCATTCCGGCAAGGACGGCAGGCGCCGTCCTGGAACATCATTGTCCCCCTGTCAGAGACAAGACATGCCTTCGCCCATGTCGAGTAGCCTTTTCCGGATTGCCGGGCTAGGCATGTCCGGTCTTGTCGTACCGCCACCGTACTGGCTGACACGCTCCCGTGCCAGACGGTAGGTGACAACGCTTCCGTGTCAGGGGGAATGGGACTTCCCCCCGTGCCAGACGGAAAAGCCTGCTCCAGACCGTTGACGGCCTACCGGCATCCCTCATGCCGGTCACCTCCTTGTTCGACCTTGCGAGTCCTCCCTTCACATATAAAGCAACCTACTAGGGCCGAGATAAACACTCCGGTTAGCCCGTACCCGGGTTGCCTATCCGGTACCTCCGGGTACTTCTCCTACCGGAGGTCTACTCGGAGCCACGAGGTCCGAGGTGTCTCCCGGATGCACCCGAGTTCCTCTTAGGATGTGTATCCCTAGGCCTAGCCTCCCGAAGATGTCTTAGCCTGCCAGCAAAGACATCTTCGAGAAGCTAGTTCTTAGAGGAACCACCCGCTGATGCTTGTGCTGTTCTGAGGGCTCGGGGTGGCTATTTATAGCTCACTCGGCTGACCCCTGCGAGGCCCCAACAGGCACCTGGTGTCTTATTCTCGCCCGAAAGGTCAAGTTGCCCCTGCGGCGCACCAAAAGCCGAGCCTTGCACTCTTCAAAGGTCAAACACTGTTGTGGTACTGCAGAATTGTGCCGGGATCTATCCTACCAGGGGGGCAGCCCCCCGACACTAGTCCCCGAAGCTGATGCTGTGCAGCGACCCCGGATGATGTGCGGGATCAGCTTTATAACAATAATCACCCAAGGAAACATGGGACGATCCTTCGATTTGATGCCGAGATGATCTTTACCGAGATCCCCACACCGAGATCCTTCCGACCGGAAGGCCATGCACCTAACCAGATAGTGCCCCGCCAGTGCATATTACCGTTCACGCCGGATTGAATTCCAACTCAGGGGCTGGGTCCCACCCGGGGTCTTGTCGAGTCAGAAACGCACTTGAGTATTTTTGACTTCTCGCCTCCTTGCTCGGGTTCGCGCGCCGGGGTGCGCAGCTGATCCGAAGTGGAGCCGTTGGGTAGCGTGTGGCCCATGCTGCGGACGGATCGCGCGCACCGGCGGGTGCCACGTGCCGCGTGGCGCAAACTGATCCCACCCACGATCGGAGAGATCGTGGGCGGGAAACTTGGAAACTGCCCCGAATCCCCCCCCCCCCCCCATAAATAGGGAACCGGCACGGTCTTTTCTTCTTCCCCAAACTCCTCATCTTTCCCGCAACCGTCTCGAGCACTTCGCCGTCGTCGTGCTCGGAGCCCAAGAATCGCCGCTGCCGTCCGCCGCCGGAGCCTTTCTCCTCCGCCATCGGGCCACGCTACTCTCGCTCGTCACCGTCCTCTTTTCCTTCGGTGAGTTTTCCCACCCGCTCCGGCGAACTTCACCACGATGAGGATGCTCTGTTCTTGGTCGTGCAACCACACATCCACGGGTCGTGCCGCCGCCGGCGAGCGCGAGCAGCGCGGCGCTGACGGTGGCGCCCTCCATACTTTAGGTTTCACTCGCACTAGCCCATCTTCTTATCTCGCCCGAGTGTGTTCGCGTCGATTAAATTTCACTTTATTCGAGCACGGAAGATCTTACTTGCTAGGAACCCGGTCGCTTTTACGAGTCTGTGATCCGGAGTCTTAGCTCCCGGTAGACTAACTCGACTAACCGCCGTTCCGCCTGCAGAATAGCCTGGATACATCCTCAGGTCCCTCCGACATGGGTGATGAGAGTGTCCGGGGGTGCTGGGATGGGTCCGAGACCACCCAGGAGGATCTCGACTGGCTGTACCGGACGCACCGGATTCCGCCAGAAGTCGAGAGTCGACTCCCGGAGGACGAGGTCCAACTGGAACCCGAACCCGGGGAATACGTTGTATTCCTCACGCATTTTGAGCGGGGGTTCGGGCTTCCGGCTAGCCCCTTCTTCCGCGACTTCCTCGACACCTACAGCCTCCAACCTCATCATCTCCCAGCCAACGCTATCATGATGCTCTCGGTCTTCACCACCTACGCGGAAGCGTATCTCGGCGTGTGGCCTTTCTTGGACCTCTGGGCCAAGTACTTCATCCTCCGCCGCCAAGTCATCCCCAACCCGGACAAGAAGGTCAAAGACCTAGTCGGTTGCGGGGCGGCCACTATAATTCCTCGCGCCGACTCCGGCTTCCCCAAAGTCCAGGGACTAGAATCCTACCGGAAGTGGCAGCGGAGCTTCTTCTACGTGAAGAACTGGGAGGTCTCGGGAGATGGTCCGGGATCCTCGAGCCCGGACTTCATCAATCTACCCGAGTTCGTCATGGGTCCTCCCCGCGAATTCGACCTCTGGAACCGGCTCCCGGATACCGAGGAGGTCAGATGCATGCATGACGTCCTCAACGTGTTGATGGAGAAAATGACGTCTGATGACCTCCTGCGCTGCTTTATCATCCGCCGCGTCTCCCCCTACAGACCCGAGTGCACAAGATGTGCCATATGGACGGGTTGTTAGATCCCACAAGGACCAGCATTTTTGGGCGTGACCATGATGCAGTCGCCCGGCGCGTTTGAGCTATTGCTCGAATAGATGCCGGATGACTATGAGTGGGGTCTTGTCGGGGGTTCCCGGAAAAAACCACTGCGGCAGGTGCTTGTGTCTGTCTTTCGCCAACTTACATTTGCACCCGGATTCTGTTGGAAACCGACATGGTTGTCATGCAATGACTTGTTCCTGCAGTTATTCGAGCGGCAGGCCGAGGAGGACGCGATGCATGCCGGTGGCAAGTACACGGAGAACATCCCGGCACCGGATAAGATGCCGAGAGAGGATCCCGACGGCGAGGACCACCTTGCCATTCCTCTAGCTCGTCCTGCTGCTCCGGTTAATTCTTCAACCCCAGAGGCTATTTCCATTTCATCAGATGATGAGGATGAGATTGATTGTCAAATACTTGACGCGATTGATACTATTCCTCTCGACTGCGCTCCGCCAGTGGCTCCGAGACCCACGGCCGTGACGAAGCGCGTCGAGACCCGCAAGCGTGCGGCCTCCGACACTACCCCTGCCGGTGCATCCGGCACCACCACCAAGAAGAGCAGGCCGAACAAGCAAACGACCGAGAAGCCTCCACGGCGAAGGAGAGGTCCTCCCACCGTCGATTCCGGGTAAGACCTTTTTGCTTTGAGTTACATGGTTTTGTCTTCTCCCGATGTCTTTTCTGATATACTTTTTTCAGAGAGGCACTTGACGTCCCGGCTTCCGCGGGTTCCCAACCTCCGGAATCCCGCACACCTAGCCCGCCTCGGGCTGCTCCTTCTCCACCTCGCCCTTCCGTACAAGATAGCGAGCACCTTGCCTCTGGTGCCGCGCAGACTGCCGCCGCGACTCCGGAGGCTCGTCCCGTGGTGGACGAGACTCCGGCCCAGGCTACCGCTGCATCCGAAGACATTTTCCTCCCGGATAGCCCGCGGAGGGTGTCCCAACTTGAGACGGACACCGCAAGTCCTCCTCAGCAGGTCGTGCCGGGAGCCTCCTCCCGGCAGGCCCCGGGCAAGACTCCTCCGCCGAAACAGCCCACGGCCCCTTCCCGGCAATCTGACCTTCCTCCCGGGAAATCGCGCAGCAAGGCCGCCGGGCAGAAAATAGCTTCCGCCAAACCTACTGCCCCTCCGACATCTTCGGCCCAAGACTTGGCCCTAAGCACGGGTAAGTCTTCGCGATTACCGCCACCTCCTGCCGAGATCCCCACTGCCGCCCTGCAGACGCTGCGAGCAACCGTAAGCTCCTTTGTGTCTTCAGGACCCCGGGAGGTCGTTGCTGCGAGCGCGCCTGGCGCTTCCGGCGTGCGAGTTGTCGAAGAGTACAACAAAGCCTGGATCGCCGCCGATGCCTCCGAGATCATGGAGGACTTGCACGCTGTCGGCCCTAGCCGCAGCGCCCAAGCTCTACACACTCTTCAGGTGGCCGCGCTGGACGTCACTCGGGTGGTTGATGTAAGTTTGTTCCCTTTATCTTTTCCAAAATTTAACTGCTCCATCCCCACTAGTCCCCGAGATTGGTGCTTAGTGCTCTAGATTCCACCGAATAGCAGACCACTAGGCTCCAATCTTTAGAAAAAATAACAAGACTTTGAACGCGAGTCCCCGAGATCCTCCCTACCGAGTAGTTTAATTGACATCGATCCCGGAACACCCCGAGTCCCCGGGATCCCTCCCGAGATTGACATCGCATTCCCTGTTTGGATCCAGGACTGCGGCAAGAAACGCGGCAGCGTCTTCCACCGGCTTCTTGCTGACTTTGTTCAGTCCAAGAAGTGTGAGGGGCGCCTCCGGGAGGAGCGGGATGCCACGCGGAAAGTCTCGGTGGAGCAAAAGTCTGCGCTTGCTGCGGCTCAGTCCGAGATCGCACGGCTAAGTGCCGAGCTCGAGAAGGCCAAATCTGCCGCGACTGACATGAAGGCGCGCTTCGTGGAGGCGTCTATTAAGCAGAAGGAGACCTTGGATCAATCTGAGGCTCGCGCCCATCTTGCCGAGACCGAGCTGGCGCTTCTCCGGTCAAAGGCAGATACCTGGCTCTCTGAGCTGACCGGGTTGAACCGAGATATGGACCGTAAGTATACTGTGTTCTCTTTTTTCCGGTTTCCTTTATGACATCCCCTCCTGGCCTGCCCAAATGACACTTCTCCTTTCTACATGGCACTTTGAGCACTCCCGGGACGCAGCCAATCTTGCGATCATAGCCGCCCGGGAGAAGCGTGCCGGAAAGAGTCCGGTCTCGGACGCGTGGGACATTGAAGATCACCTGACTGCGCTAAAGGCCCGTATGGTGCCTCTTCGGTCGATCGGGACCGAGCTCCTCAGTGCGGCTGTCCATGCCCACAGTGCGCTGTGGCCCGGTGTCACCGAGACCCTCTCGGTTGGTGATCTAGCCGCCGCGCTCCAGGATGCCGGCAAGCGACTTCACGCATGGAAGCGCTCTGGTGCCCGGGCTGGTGCCTACCAAGCACTAACACATGTGCTCAGCTGGTACGAGGGGCTCGACCTCCAGTCGATCCTGCGCCTGCGCACGATCTCGCCGTGGTACACCGACCCAGCCAAGATTCGGGAACGCCAGGAGGTTGCCCATCGCCTTGCCTTCTGGGCCGATGTCGGCGTCTTCACCCCGAGCCTCATCGCTTCTGACTTCGAGTCAGATTACGAAGACGATGGTGAGACTGGTGCAACCGGTGACGTGGACGCCGAGATCCCGGAGGAAGATGATGCTGCTTCCGGTGCCGCCACCGAGATCGTGGTCTCCCGGGACGCTGCTGCTCCATCGCCACCCGAGGCCTCTCAGGCCGAGGCGCATCCGGAGGCCCCGAGTACTGCTGCTGGTGCGGAGGAGATCGTCACCGCTGTTCCTTCTGATGCTGCATCTGAGAAGCCGGCTTCCCCTACTGCCTAAAAACACTTGTGTGGAACCGTTAAATCCCCGGGATGCCGGGTGCAACTTGTAATATATACTTTTTAAATTCGTACTCTACACTATGTTATGTAAAATCAAGCTATGTTGGTTTACTCTGCAACGAGTCCCCGAGTTCATTTCCATGTTTACCGTACTTAGGCAATTTCTGCTCTTGTCTACCATTTCGGCGTTCGACAGTCGAGTCACAAAATTCCATGCACGGCATACATTACTTATGAATATCCGAGTTCTAGTTAGCCGAATTCCCGACATAAAACAACTGGGTTAGTAAAACAGATATGCCGGAGAAGTTCCTGCTCCGAGTCCCCGAGACCGTTTTCGTGTTCCCCACATTTAATGCTCTTTGCTCTTGACTACCATTTCGGCGTTCGTCAGTCGAGTCACAAGATTATTTCACATGACATACATTACTTTGACTTGAGAATCGATCTCGGAACTTTCCCGGCATATAGAGAACATAAAAAACAGGTACCAGGCAGTCCCCGGGTTCCTTCCCGGGTTGCCGACATGGAACAATAAATAAATGGAACAAAGTAAAGGGGCACACAACGAGGCAGTCCCCGGGTTCCTCCCGGGGTGCCGAACTTTCATTGACAGATAAAAATCAAAATACATACACTGCGCCCTTTACGTGTAAAAGGGTCGAAGCAGGGCTACATTCCATGGCCGCTTGGTTTCCTCACCGGATTTGTCCATTACACCTTTCCTAGCCTCCTGTGCATCTACAAGGTAATAAGAATCATTGTGCAATGCCCTGCTTATTACAAAAGGTCCCTCCCATGGAGGTGACAGCTTATGCATTCCGGCCGTGCGTTGGATGAGCCTCAGCATAAGATCTCCTTCTTGGAATACTCTCGGGTGCACTTTCCGGCTATGATAGCGACGGAGATTTTGCTGATAAATTGCAGACCGAGACAATGCCAATTCTCTTGCCTCTTCAATTAAGTCAACATCATCTTCCCGGGCCTCTTTTGCCTCGGTCTCGGTGAACATTGTCACTCTCGGGGAATCATATTGTATGTCGGTCGGGAGTACTGCCTCGGCACCATATACCATGAAGAATGGCGTATACCCGGTAGATCTATTCGGTGTGGTCCGGAGACCCCATAACACTGCCGGTATCTCCTCTATCCAGCATCCCGGAGTTCTCAACAGTGGTTCGATCAAGCGGCCTTTGTTGCCGGCCAAGACCAATGCATTTGCTCTCTCAACTTGCCCATTTGCTTCCGGGTGTGCCACTGATGCCACATCCAACCGGATTCCCTTCTCAGCACAGAATCGAGCGAATTCCCCCACGGCAAAATTGGTGCCATTATCCGTGATGATGATGTGTGGGTATCCGTACCTCAAGATGATGTCTTTTAGAAATTGCACGGCGGTGTGTCCGTCACACTTTCGGATTGGTTTGACCTCTATCCACTTGGTGAACTTGTCCACCATGACCAGTATGTGTGTCATATTGCCTCTTGCCGGCTTGAACTGCTCGACCATGTCCAAACACCATACCGCGAATGGCCAAGTGATAGGGATTGTCTTCAGTGCCGATGCCGGCATATGTATTCGGTTAGCAAACCTCTGGCATCCTCCACACTTACGGACCATGTCTTCTGCCTGCTGTAATGCAGTAGGCCAGTAGAACCCATGCCGGAACACTTTCGCCACCAGGGCCCGGGATGATGCATGATGTCCACATTCCCCCTGGTGTATTTCCAGCAGCATCTCTTGGCCTTCTTCTGGTTCCACACACCTCTGGAGTACCTCGGTGACACTCCTCTTGTATAGCTCTTGATTGATGACGGTGTATGCTTTTGACCTCCGCAATATCTGCCGGGCTTCCACTTCGCTCTCCGGTAGGGTTCCTTCCAAGATGTAAGCCATAATGGGCTGTGCCCATCTCGGGATCCCTCGAACCGGGAACACAGGAACATCTATGTCCATTGGTTCTGCCGACATCACCTCCATCATCATCTTTCTTGTCCTCTCTGAGCACTGTGGTGTAGTCCCCGGGTTCGATGCGATGCTCCCGACTTCTACTTACATGGGTACAGCTTCCGAACCAGGCTCCTTGGGGATGAAGATAGAATCCGACTCGGGTGAGGGCTGAATAGATGGCTTCCTCAAGTGTTCGAGAGCGATCCCGGGTGGGATGGCATCCCGAGATGATCCTAGCTTGGACAACACATCTGCTGCCTCGTTTTCTCCTCTGGGTATGTGCTTGAACTCGCATCCCTCGAAAAATCCGGATATCTTCTGCACATGAAACCGATACAAGGCCATGTTGGCATCCAGTGCATCCCAGTTCCCCGACACCTGCTGCACCACGAGGTCGGAATCGCCGAAACACTCTATCCGGCGGATGCCGATCTCCTTGGCGACATTCAGTCCATGAACCAAGGCCTCGTATTCAGCGACATTGTTAGATGCCCGGAAATGAATTTGCAGCACATACTTGAGCACATCTTGTTTCGGTGATGTGAGAACTACCCCGGCACCCAACCCGATCTTGGCCTTGGAGCCATCGAAATGCATCCTCCAGAAATTGTAATCCGGCATCGGAGGTTCGTACTGCATCTCGGCCCAGTCTACCAAAAAGTCCGGCAGCGCCTGCGACTTGATGGCATCTCGTCTCTCGTATGCCGGAGCATATGGAGACAACTGGATGGCCCATTTTGCAACCCGGCCGCTTGCATCTTTGCAGCCGATGATCTCGGTGAGGGGAGCCTCGCACACCACTGTGATTGGGTGCTCTTGGAAGTAGTGCTTGAGCTTGGTCACAGCCAAGTACACTCCATATGCCATCTTCTGGTAGTGCGGGTAGTTCTGCTTGGATTCCGAGATCACCTCGCTGAGGTAGTATACCGGTCTCTGTATCAGCTTGTCCCCCTCATCCCTCTCTACCACAATGGCTACACTGACTACCCGGTTAGTGACAGCAATGTACAGCAGCATAGGCTCCTTGGGCAATGGGGATGCCAACACGGGTGCTGATGAGAGCATTCTCTTCAAATCGTTGAACGCCGCATCGGCTTGCGGGGTCCAAACGAATGTTTTACTCTTCTTCATCAACTGGTACAGGGGCAAGGCCTTCACACCTAGTCGGCTCACAAACCGACTTAGGGATGCTAGACAACCAGTGAACTTCTGCACATCTTTGAGACGTACCGGCAATTTCATGCTCTCGATAGCACGTATTTTACCCGGGTTGACTTCAATTCCCCGGCTTGATATGAGGAAACCGAGTAACTTTCCGGCGGGGACACCGAAAGTGCATTTATCCGGGTTCAATTTCATCTGGAATCTTCTTAAGTTTTTAAATGTTTCCCTCAGATCATCGATCAATGAGGCTTTTTCTTGTGTTTTTATGACTATGTCATCGACATAGACCTCGGCATTCCGGCCTATCTGGTCATGCAAACATTTCTGCATGCATCTTTGGTATGTAGCACCAGCATTTCTCAAACCGAAAGTCATGACACGATAGCAATAAGCCCCATACGGGGTAATAAAAGTGGTTTTCAATTGATCATCCGGATTCAAGGGTATCTGGTGGAAACCCGAATAGGCATCTAAAAAAGACAAAAGCTCACTCCCGGCCGTGGAATCGATCACTTGATCTATCCGGGGAAGTGGAAACGGGTCCTTTGGACATGCCTTGTTGAGGTTGGTGAAGTCGATGCACATGCGCCACACCTTAAGCAGGAGGGGATCATCTTTCTTCTTCTCTACCAGGACCGGATTCGATATCCAATCCGGGTGCAGCACTTCCATCACGAATCCGGCAGCCAGCAGTATGGCGAGATGCTCCATGATGGCAGCTCTTCTCTCATCCGAGAGGCGCCTAGTCGGTTGCTTCACCGGCTTCGCATCCGGTATAACAAACAGAGAGTGCTCAGCCAACTCCCTCGGAACGCCTTGCAGATCGTCATTCGACCACGCAAAAGCATCCCGATTCTCACGGAGGAAGTCGACGAGCTCGCCTTCCTATTTGCTCTCCAGGTTGCTGCCAATGAGGACCTGGCGCTCCGGGTTGCTGGGGTCAACCCCCACCTTCTTCGTCTCCTTTGGTGGCTGGAATGACGCGCTCTGCTCCGGGTTCACCATCCCGGGCATCCCGAGTTGGGAGGTCTTGGCCAGCCCCACCTCTTGCTGGATCCTCTTCTTTTCCTCAGCTATCACCAGGGACTCGGCTAAGCACGAGCCGGCCGAAGCACACTCCATGGAGCGCTTGTGATCCCCCGAGATGGTGATTATGCCGTTAGGACCCGGCATCTTCATCTTCAGGTATCCCATGTGAGTTGAGATCATGAACTTGGCCAGGGCTGGCATGCCGATCAGTGCGTGGTACGGACTTTCGAGGTCCACGACCTAGAATTCCAAGCTCTCGGTTCGGCAGTTTTCCCGGGTTCCGAATAACACCTCAACCCAGATTTTACCCATGGGTGAGCAAGAGACTCCGGGCACAATGCCATGAAAGGTCGTCTCGGTGGGTAGCAAGGTGTTCATGGACACCCCCAGCTTCAGCATCGTATCCTTGTACATGATGTTAATGGCGCTGCCATTGTCAATCAGAACCCGACTGAAGCGGACGTTGAGGCTTGGTCCGACAAAGGTTTGGTCTACCACTAAGGCGTACGCACCCGGCTTAGGCATAACCCGGGGATGATCCTTCCGGCTCCACGTGATCTCCATCTCGGACCAGTGCAAGAACTTGGGCACCGCCGGAATCACAGCGTTCACTTCCAGGGCGCGCTGTCGCACACTCTTCCGGTCAGTGGGCTCGGTCACGAAGACCACATAGCTCTGATGTGCCTCCCGGTAGTTGCCTTGCTGATGTCCGGGTTGATTACTTGGGCCTGCGCCATTGTCGTTCCGGGTGTGCACCACATTTACCGGCCGGGGCGGGGGTCCTCGGTGTGGTTGATTAATCCGGATCGCGTTGGCTCCGGATGCCGGAGTGGGAGGTCTCGGAATGTTGGGTCGAGATGCCGGAGCACTCGGTCGAGTAGCCCCCGTGATGCCCTCCTGCAATGTGCGCTGATACCAGCTGCACTGCCGAGTGGAGTGGTTTGCTGGCTTGTTGGCCTCCAGGGTATGGTAACAGCATGGCTTGTTCAGCATCTCTTCAGACGTCAGGGGCTTCTTCTGGTCCACCCAAGTTTTCTGTACTTCCTGGCTCTGACCCCAAGCCGGGCCACTTGTTTTCTGACGCTGATTATTGCCGGCATCTCCTTGATCTCGGGTCACAGCTGCGACATGCTGTGCGGCATGGTGGTACTCGGGTTGATTCCTCTTCTTGCCAAAATCTTGGCGATCATGGCTTCTGCTCGATCCCGAACGCTGAGGTCCCGCATTCCTCCTGTTGGAGTCACCGACATCCACCAGGGGTTGCATGGGATCTCCAAGCGTGTAGGTATCGGCGATGCGCATGGTCTCTGCCAAGGTCGTCGGCATCTTCCTCTGCAATTTCTGCCAAAGCATTGAGCCATGCCGACATCCTTGTGCCAGGAGATGGCATGTGCCTCTACCATTCCTTCGCAAGAATTGCGAATGTTGCTCCACCGGTTAAGGTACTCCCGGTCGGTTTCGTTGCTCCTTTGCCTACAGATGGCGAGCTGTTGAGGTCTGTTGGGCCTTTTGTACGTGCTGGTGAAGTTGCTGATGAACGCCTCCTCGAAATCTAACCAGCAGTCTATGATGCCGGTTCTCAAGTTGTTCAGCCAGATTCTGGCAGGTCCTTCCAACATCTGTGGCACATAACGTACCGCCCAGCGTCTGTTTCCACCGGCTATGCTTACTGCAGTTACATAGTCGGTCAACCAATCCTCCGGCTTCTTGCTGCCGTCATAGGTCCTAGCACCCCGGTTGAGCTGGAAGTTCCGGACAGGCGGCTCCCGCATGATCCGGGGTCCAAAGCAGGCAGGTCCTAGAGGTCCTTGCTCTTCCACTAGCTCGGATTGGTGAATCCGGTCGAGCCGGATTCTGGCATCAGCCGGATCCAGTTGTCTGGTTCCTATCCGAGATCCCAAAGGATTCTCATTGGGCTGGTACCCAATCTGCTGCAACCTTGAGTTGCCATCGTTGTGCCTGTCGAGTACCGGGATCATAGCTTGCTGCGGCATAGAGGCGGCCTCCCTACGTAGGTTTCCCTGAACCTGTGGCGGATTCCGGGGTGGATTACCACGGCTAGCCGGGTTATTGTTTCCTACACCCCGGTTGCCACCACCAGGATTACTATGTGCCTGCCCGGAATTATGCTGCCCGGCTTGCTGGATACCGGCGAAGGCCGGGTCGTACGTCTGCAACTGCTTGTTTTTCCCAGAGCCCCGACTTCGGCTCCGGCTCTTGCTCTTGCTCCTGCTCGGATGCGGGAGAGGAGGCCTCTCCGCCCGATCTGTGGCTGTCAGCCCTAGCTGAATGCACTTGGGATCCTGCCCCTGGGTTCTTTTTCTTGAAGGCATGGTTCTGCCGGTTGGCCTCGATGACCAACTCGTTCACCCGCTCATGCTGCTTGCGCAGAGCCTCACCGGATAGCCCAGCCAGCTCCGCCATGGCGGCTTCCGCAGCCCTAAGAGTTTTTGCCGGCAAGCTGTATACCGGTTTCCCAGCCAAGATCATGCTACCCGTATGACTAGTTGCGGCCCCACCGGCCAGCTCATCATTCACCATTCTGCCTTCCTTGCGCAGATCCGCGATGCGCTTGTCCCGGGAGTCTATCTTAAGGAACTCGTGAGCTGCATTGTACTCCCGGAGGCTAGCACTGAGCTCACGCCGGATCTCGGCGATCTCTTGCGCTTCGGCGAGCAGCAACCTACGTTGCTCATCCAAGTCAGCCGAAGTGGCTTGGGTATCTGCATCAGCTGTCAAGGGGATAGCCAACTTGGCCACCAGACCCGAGAGGGGATCCAGGCGACGACGGGGCTGGGACTGCTGCGGATCGCCGTTTCGGGCCGTACCTCTCTTCTGAGGAGGTTTGGCCAAGCAAACATGGCCGCTACCGGCATTGCCGTTGGCGTCCTGGAACACCTCCTCGGTTACCTCGACCATCATGACCGCGACGGAGCTCGCGATGCGACTGGCACACGGACCCCGGTTGGCGCAGAGCATGGGAGGATCCTCAGCTTCCAGGACCATGTCCGGGTAGCTGCAGATAACCTCGGTGGCGACGTAGGTGGTGAAGCCACCGAAGTCGATGAGGCATCCGTTCACCGGGAAGGGTTTGTTCCGGAAGCACCCGGCATTGTCGCTGACGAAATCCATCTCGCCCAGCCTGACGACAAGGCCAGAGAGAACCCGGACGCCGAAGCGAACGGGGGAACCCGTCCGGATGTGTACACCAGACAACGCCTCTGTCAGCCCCAGGGTGGGCGCCAACTGTCGTGGTGGTGTCACGGCAGATGCCATAGGATGGCTAATTTGTGGGGCCGATGGACGTTGGTGGATCCGGGGAGGGATAGCGAGCTGAAGAGCTCACACGGGGGAGGATCCCGGTTAGACCGAGATCTCCGACGAACACCAAACAAGCTCAAAGTGCAAGGGGAAAGATCTAGCAAACACGAAGAAATGCACGAAGGCAAAGAACACACACACGATGTACCCAGGTTCGGGGCCCTCGTGGGGAGGTAACATCCCTACTCCTGCCTTTCCTCTCAATATAAGGGTGTAACAAGGGCTACAACTTGCTCTCGGAGCTCGTGCGGTGAAGAACACGAAGAACTAGACGAACTAGAGGGAGAAGGGAGTAAATGCCCAAGGAGTAAATGAGACTAAGGTCTTGGCTCCCAAGGTTGGTCTCTCCCTCGCAGGAGCAGTTATGGCGCCTTTTATAGAGTTCCGGACAGGAGGGCCGGAAACCCTAATCCGGCTTGACCCCACCGGACAGGCCTAACGGTTATGTCGACACCGGCTAGTGCGACCTAGCCGCCGTGCTATCCGGTGTAGCCCCTTTGTCATCATTCCGGCAAGGACGGCAGGCGCCAACCTGGAACATCATTGTCCCCCTGTCAGAGACAAGACATGCCTTCGCCCATGTCGAGTAGCCTTTTCCGGATTACCGGGCTAGGCATGTCCGGTCTTGTCGTACTGCCACCGTACCGGCTGACACGCTCTCGTGCCAGACGGGAGGTGACAACGCTTCCGTGTCAGGGGGAATGGGACTTCCCCCCGTGCCAGACGGAAAAGCCTGCTCCAGACCGTTGACGGCCTACCTGCATCCCTCATGCCGGTCACCTCCTTGTTCGACCTTGCGAGTCCTCCCTGCACATATAAAGCAACCTACTAGGAACGAGATAAACACTCCGGTTAGCCCGTACCCGGGTTGCCTATCCGGTACCTCCGGGTACTTCTCCTACCGGAGGTCTACTCGGAGCCACGAGGTCCGAGGTCTCTCCCGGATGCACCCGAGTTCCTCTTAGGATGTGTATCCCTAGGCCTAGCCTCCCGAAGATGTCTTAGCCTGCCAGGTAAGACATCTTCGAGAAGCTAGTTCTTAGAGGAACCACTCGCTGATGCTTGTGCTGTTTTGAGGGCTCGGGGTGGCTATTTATAGCTCACTCGGCTGACCCCTGCGAGCCCCCAACAGGCACCTGGTGTCTTATTCTCGCCCGAAAGGTCAAGTTGCCCCTGCGGCGCACCCAAAGCCGATCCTTGCACTCTTCAAAGGTCAAACACTGTTGCGGTACTGCAGAATTGTGCCGGGATCTGCCCTACCCGGGGGGCAGCCCCCGGACACTAGGCTCGCCACTACAACCTCCACCATGACGCTTGTGCAACATGCCTTACACCAACTATATGTGAACGATGATATGTCTAACACCCGATCATCACGGCCTGCCTCATAACGTAGAACTTTCTTGGTGGTGCGCGTTGGAGGGAGAACACTGGTGGTATTTTGAAGGGATCATCTTATATAATTACCGCCGCGTAACTAATATATACTAATATATATAATCACACAATATAAGATGCACACAAAACATCAAATGTAATGCGACGTGATATGGTCCATGCGCCATGGTCTTCTTGGCGCCCGCAGTTCATAAACAATTTAATAAACCTACCTTGACCATATCACATAGCCCCTGCAAAATAAAGTTAGACTCTTATACTTTATCTTTTGCATATTTTACGTGGCTTGGGGCTGTCGTACATAGAACCCCTTCATACCTACGAACCTTATGACCAAAACAACGATCCAATAATTGCAAGTTTAAGCATCCCTTTCGGACCCTCCATTGAAAATGCAAGACCAACTAAAGAGAGAGAAACAGGCACCCGCCAGCCACAGATACGGTACAAGCCGTATGTCAGTAGTGGAACCAGTCTCGCGTAAGCGTACACGTAAAGTCGTTCCGGGCCGCTTCATCAACTCGATGCCGCTGGAATCACAAGTGCATGCTAGAGGGTAGCAAATAACAGGAACGGTGCCCCCGTGTAGAACACGGGTTCTAACAGCGTATAGCTATATCTACGATAGATCGGCTCTGATACCACTGAAGGGGATCGTGTGCAGAAAACAAAAAATTTCCTATCAACGATAACCCTAAAACATGACAAGATCTACACTATGCAGATATAGTAGTACGGCGGGGATCGGAATACATACCCTCGTAGATCGAATAGCGGGGATTACGCTCCCGCACAAGCGTTGACGACGAAGACGACGTAGCCGACCTCTAGGTCGCGAAGAACTCGGCGCGACAGAGACGGCAAAGATGACCTTGAGGTCGGGTGGAGGAAGTAGGCCTCCGAGCACCGCTAGCGCAGCACCTCGCAGGGCGTTACACACATACGGTGGAGACGACGGCCTCCGAAGCTCCAGTCCAGGACGAGCAGTGGAAGACTTGGACCGGAACACCAGCAGCGCGGCAGCGGGCTATGGTGGAAGAGATCCCCCTCTCAACTCGGTGCAACTCCGACAAAGGGAATCACGAGATCGAGAGAGAATTGGGAAATTAATTGGTGAATTAAAAGGCCAGGGGTGCCTAGGGGGAGCCAACCTCCCTAGCCAGGCAATGTGGGACTATCCCACATGCCTTGGTGCGGCTAGGGAAGTGCGCCGGCCCTAGGTAGGCCCCATTTGGCCCACCTAGGCCGGCCCTCCCTCAATCCGAAGCCCTGGGGGACTCCCCCCCCCCCCCCCCCCTCATGGGCCTTCTTTCCACCAGAAGGCCCATTTAGGGAAACCAGCCTTTAAAAATTCGAAAATAAATATATAAAATCATATTTAATCATTAATTACACTAATTAATATCAAATATATTTTATATAATTTATTCTAGCTCCGAAAACTCTTTCGTCGCTGCCCGATCTCCATCGGACCATTCCCGGGACGTTCCCGGTGATCTCTTTCCTTTTCGGTTGTCTTGTCGAAACCCCTTAAGTGTGTTACCCTAGCGGTTCGATATAATAATAGGTACGATCAAGACTCCTCTATGATCAACGACTAACTTGTAGGCCTGGACCCCATGAATTAATCCCTGTGATATAACGAATGACTTTCATCTATCAAACCTGGACGTATAGTCTTAAACCCTTTGTCATGACGATACTTAGCGTGTCCGAGCATCATTCTCAGATATCTCCATACCTACTATGATCTTGTTACCGACATCGCTATCTTCTACTCGTCTATGATATTATGTCAGCTGGTGACCTAGTCACATGTTTGCAAACTCATTTGACATAATCTCACCGAGTGGGCCCTAAAGTATCTACCCGGCTATGCAGACTGACAAATCCCGCTGTTGACCCCTCGTCTCAACTACCCCCTTCCAATACCCAAAAGTATCACCGTTATTGTCACACTATATAAGATATGACGTTTGGTGCGATCAAAGTATCTTCCAGGGATAACAATAAGAGTTGATCTCACGGTCTTAAGGCGTAATGACTATGTCCTATAAATACTGGGTATGTCCATCACATCGTTACACCTAACGATATGACTTCCATTGCCGACAGGCGCCATGCCCTATGATCGGAAAACCTCGATCATCAATCGCGCAATGAAACTAGTCTTAGTAGAGGCTACTAGGGACCTGGTTGTTTCTCTACCACACCTGTATTAATGTTTTCGCTTAATACAGTTATAGCATGGTATAAAACATATAATGAACAATTGGGATATTGCCAATAAACTATGTTTATTAAGTGCCTCTAAGGCATATTCCCTTCACTTCCACCATAGCCCGCTGCCGCGCTGCTGGTGTTCCGGTCCAAGTCTTCCGCTGCTCGTCCTGAACTGGAGCTTCGGAGGCCGTCGTTTCCACCGTACATGTGTAACGCCCTGCGAGGTGCTGCGCTAGCGGTGCTCGGAGGTATGCTTCCTCTACACGACCTTGAGGTCGGCTTCGTCGGTCTTCATCGACAATGTTTGTGCGGGAACGTAATCCCCGCTTTCGGTCTACAAGGGTATGTATTCTGATCTCTGTTCGTATTACTATATCTGCATAGAATAGATCTTGGCATGTTTTAGGGATATCGTTGCTAGGAAAATTATTGTTTTCTGCACCCGATCCCCTTCAGTGGTATCAGAGCCGATCTATCATAGATATAGTTGTATGTTGTTAGAACCCGTGTTCTGCACGGGGGCACCGTTCCTGTTATTTGCTACCCTCTAGCGTGCACTTGTGATTCCAGCGGCATCGAGTTGATGAAGCGGCCCGGACCGACTTTATGCGTAAGCTTACGCGAGACTGGTTTCACTACTGACATACGACTTGTACCGTATCTGTGGCTGGCGGGTGCATGTTTCTCTCTCTTTAGTTGGTCTTGCATTTTCAATGGAGGGCCCGAAAGGGATGCTTAAACATGCAAATATTGGATCGTTGTTATGGTCATAAGGTTCATAGGTATGAAGCGGTTCTATTTACGAAAGCCCTAAGCCACGTAAAATATGCAAAAGATAAAGTAGAGCGTCTAACTTTATTTTGCAGGGGTTATGTGATATGGTCAAGGTAGGTTTATTAAAAAAATTATAAACTGCGGGCGCCAAGAAGACCATGGCGCAATGGACTATATCACATTGCATTACATTTGATGTTTTGTGTGCATCTTATATTGTGTGATTATATATATTAGTTACGCGGCGGTAATTATATAAGATGATCCCTTCAAAAATAGCACTAGTGTTCTTCCTCCAACGAGCACCACCCAGAAAGTTCAAGGTTATGAGGCAGGCCGTGATAATCGGGTGTCAGACATATCATCGTTCGCATACGGTGGGTGTAAGCCATGTTGCACAAGCGTCAGCGTGGAGGTTATAGTGGCGAGCCTAGCATATGCAGATATGGCCTCAGAACACGGAGGCCGAAAGGTCGAGCACGAGTCACAAAATTGGTGTGACGGACAATTTTCTACTCTTGAAGTTGTGCCGCCAGCTTTGACGATGAGGGGTGGTGCAATGGATGGGGGTCGTGTAATCGCTTAAACGACCAGGAGGGATGTTCGTTTGAGTGGGAGTTATGTTAGTTATTTTCTAAAAAAATACTATAACTCAAAATTATTATGAACAAAGTCTTATGTTGTTGCAAATTCCATTGTAGATGTCTCGCCCCTCGTTTAACCCAGTTCTGTTCCTTGAAAAAGAAAAGCTTAAGACCAATGGTTCTAACTTCATGGCCTGGTTCCGCAACCTGAGGATCCTCCTCACTCCCCCATAGGGTGGCCTAGGTCATTGAGGCCGCCATAGGTGACCCTCCCGCAGATGAAGCCTCTGAGGATGAGAAGAAGATCTTCCAGACCAGATCGGAGGATTCTGCCTTTGTCCAGAGTGGCATGCTCTACGCCATAGAAGCCGACCTGCTGAAGCGCTTTGAGAAGATGAGCGCCTTTGAGATTATTTCTGATCTCAAGGTTGTCTTTGGGCCGCAGGCTAAGGCTGAGAGATATGAAGATTATGTGCTTTTCTTCTCGGTCAAGATGGAGGAGTATAGCAGTGTGAGCGAGCACGTGGTCAAGATGTGTGGCTACGTTCAACGCCTGAATGCTCTGGAATGCAAGATTCCGGATGAGCTGGCGATTGATAGGGTGCTGCAATCGTTGCCCCCTAGCTATAAAGGCTTCGTCATGAACTACAACATGCAGGGCATGGCTAAGTCCCTAGGTGAAGTGTTCGTGATGCTCAAGACTGCTGAGGTGGAAATCAAGAAGGAGCACACGCCGTTGATGGTCAACAAGACCGTCGGTTTTAAGAAATCCGGTGGCAAGGGAAAGCAGAGCTGGAAGTCCAGGAAAGAAGGCAAACTGATTGCCAAGCCCAAGACTAACAGATCTGGTCTCAGAGCTGGCGTGGAGTGCTTCTACTGCAAGGGAAAAGGTGACTGGAAGCCCAACTGCCCCAAGTACCTGGAGGATAGGAACTCTGGCAAGACAGTCGACAATTAGCAAGGTATATTTGAAATACATGTTATAGATGTGTACCTTTCATCCGCCCGGAGCAACACATGGGTATTTGATACTGGTTCTGTTGCTCATATATGTAACTCTCAGGAGGAGTTACGGAATAAACGGCGGCTGGCTAAGGATGAGGTGATGATGCGCGTCGGCAACAGATCGAGAGTCGACGTGGTGGCTGTCGTCACGCTCCCTCTACACCTACCATCGGGATTAGTTTTGGTTTTAAATAAGTGTTATTTTGTACCATCCTTGAGTGTAAACATTATAAGTGGGTCTTTCCTGTTACAAGACGGTTATTCATTTAAATCAGTACAAGCAGTCGTGCTATTTATATGAATGATATCTTTTATGTTGATGCTCCCGAGAATAATGGTTTATTCTTGTTGAATCTCGATCGTAGTACACACATCCATAATATAGAAGCCAAACGGATTAAGTGTAGTGATGAAACCGCCATGTATATGTGGCATTGCCGTCTCGGTCATATTGGTATAAAGCACATGAAGAAACTCCACTCCGATGGACTTTTGGACTCGTTGGATTTAGGATCCCTCGATACATGCGAACCATGCCTTATGGGCAAAATGACCAGGACACCGTTCAAAGGTATCGTTGAACGGGCGTCGGATTTATTGGGGATCATACATACAGATGTGTGTGGACCAATGAGCGTTTCGACACGCAATGATTATCGTTACTTCGTCACCTTCACTGATGACTTGCGCAACGGAAGCAATTCCGGAAACGTCCTCCGCGGATGGAGTGGGAGAAACTGTCGAGGAAAGTATTCTACCTCGTAGGTCTGGTAGATCTCGGATCGCACCAGAATGGTATGGCAACATGGTTTGCACCATCATGTTAGTTGAACAAGACGAATCTACGAACTACAAGGAGGCAATGGCGAGTCTAGAGTCCGAGAAATGGCTAGAAGCCATGAAATCCGAAATAGGATCCATGTGTGGACTTTGATGGATATTCCCGAAGGGCCCAAGGCCGTCGAGAATAAATGGATCTTTAAGAAGAAGACTGATGCTGATGGTAATGTGACAGTCTATAAAGCTCGGCTTGTCGCAAAAGGTTTCCGACAAGTTCATGGGATTGACTACGATGAAACTTTTTCACCGGTAACGATGCTGAAGTATATTCAGATTTTGTTAGCAGTTGCTGCCTATTACGATTATGAAATATGGCAGATGGATGTCAAAACAACCTTCCTAAATGGAAACATTGAGAAAGAGGTGTACATGGTACAACCGGATTGTTTTGTCGATCCAGGAAATGCTAACAAGGTATGCAAGCTTCAGCGATCCATCTATGGATTGAAGCAAGCATCTCGGAGCTGGAATCTTCACTTTGATGATAATCAAAGGTTTTGGATTTGTCCAAAATTTGGAAGAGACCTGCATTTACAAGAAAATGAGTGAGAGCTCGGTTGTGTTTTTAACACTATATGTAGATAACATATTGCTGATTGGGAATGATGTGGAACTTCTGAATAGCGTAAAGGAATATTTAAACAGTAAATTTTCCATGAAGGACTTAGCAGAAGCTGCATACGTCTTAGGCATTAAAATATATCGTGATAGATCAATACGTCTATTAGCGTTGAGTCAGAGTACTTATCTTGATAAAATACTGAAGCGTTTCGGTATGAAGAAGGCAAAGAAGGGTTCTCTGCCGGTTATCATGAATAAAACATTGCGAAAGGCACAGTGTCCAGTAACGGAACAGGATAAGGCCGATATGACTAAACATCCTTATGCTTCAGCCATAGGATCGATTATGTATGCAATGTTAAGTACTAGACCTGATGTGGCATTAGCTCTAAGTTTGACAAGCCAGTTCCAGAGTAATCCTTAAATGGCGCATTGGATTGTTGTTAAGAGCATTCTTAAGTATCTCAATAAGACAAATGAAATGTACCTTGTTTATGGTGGCTGCGATGAAGAACTTGGCGTAACAGGTTACGTGGATGCAAGTTTCTGCTCGGACTCCGATGACTCTAAGTTACAGACAGGTTATGTGTTCAAGGTGAATGGAGGCGTCGTGTGCTGGAGAAGTGGGAAGCAACCCATCGTCGCACAATCTACAATGGAGTCGGAGTACATTGCTGCCTGCGAAGCCGCGAATGAAGTTGTGTGGCTAAGGAAGTTCATCATTGAACTTGGAGTGTTCCTGAGCATGCAAGACCCCGTGATCCTCTTATGTGACAATACGGGTGCCATTGCTAACGCCAAGGAGCCAAGGTCTCACTCCACCGCCAAACACATTCTCCGACGCTTCCATGTGATACGTCAGTACGTACAAGTAAGCGATGTGAAGATTTGCAAAGTGCATACGGATCTGAATGTGACAGATCCGCTGACGAAGCCTCTCCCGCTTGACAAGCATGAAAAACACCAGTTAGCTATGTGTGTTAAGCTCTTACCAAGTTATAATCTAGATTAATTTGTACGCTAGTGCAAGTGGGAGACTGAAGGAGATGTGCCCTAGAGGCAATTAATAAAGTGTATTTCTTTATCATATCTCGTTTGTTCATAATATGTTTTTGTGTCATGCTATAACCATATTAAGCGAAAACATTAATACGGGTGCGATGCGTAAACAACTAGGTCCCTAGTAGCCTCTACTAAGACTAGTTTCGTTGCGCGATCGAGGATCGAGGTTTCCCGATCATAGGGCATGGTGCCGGTCGGCAATGGAAGTCATATCTTTGGAGAACGATGTGATGGACATACCCAGATTTGTAGGACGTAGTCATTACGCCTTTGACCGTGAGACCAACTCTTATTGTTATTCCTGGAAGATACTTTGATTGCACCAAACGTCGTATCTTAATTAGTATGACAATAACGGTGATACTTTTGGGTATCGGAAAGGAGTATTTGAGACGAGGGGTCAAGAGCGGGATTAGCCAGTCCGGATAGCAGGATAGATACTCTAGGTCCCACTCGGTGAGATCATGTCTAATGAGCTTGTAAGCATGTGACTAGGTCACGGAGACATGGAATCATAGACGAGTAGAAGATAGCGTTGTCGGTAACGAGGTCAATCTAGATATGAAGATATCTATGAACGACGCTCGGACACGCTAAGTATCACCATGGCAAAAGGTTTAAGACTTTATGTTCAGGTTTGATGGATGAAAGTCATTCGTTATATCACAGGGATTAATTCATGGGGTCCAGGCCTACGATTAGTCGTTGATCATAGAGGAGTCTTGATTGTACCTGTTATTATATCGAACCGCTAGGGTAACACACTTAAGGGGTTTCGACTAGACAACCAGAAAGGAAAGAGATCACCGGGAACGTCCCGGGAGAGTTCCGATGGAGATCGGGCGGCGACGAAAGAGTTTTCGGAGCTAGAATAAATTATATATAATATGTTTGATATTAATTAGTGTAATTAATGTCTAAATATGATTTTATATATTTATTTTCAAATTTATTTAGGCTGATTTCCTTAAATGGGCTTTCTGGTCGAAAGAAAGCCCAAGAGGGGAAAATTCCCTATGGGAATTCGGTGGGGGGCTTGGGGGCCGACCCAAGTGGGCCAAGAGGCCCACTAGGGGGCCGGCGCACCCTCCCTAGCCGCACCAAGGTTGTGGGATAGTCCCACATTGCCTGGCTAGGGAGGTTGGCTCTCCCCGGGAGCCTATATATAGAGGGGCACCCCTGTCCTTTTAATTCACCAATTAATTCCCCAATTCTCTCTCGATTTCGTGATTCCCTTTGTTGGAGTTGCGCCGAGTTGAGAGGGGGATCTCTTCCACCATAGCCCGCTGCCGCGCTGCTGGTGTTCCGGTCCAAGTCTTCCGCTGCTCGTCCTGGACTGGAGCTTCGGAGGCCGTCGTTTCCACCGTACGTGTGTAACGCCCTGCGAGGTGCTGCGCTAGCGGTGCTCGGAGGTCTGCTTCCTCTACACGACCTTGAGGTCGGCTTCGTCGGTCTGCATCGACAACGTTTGTGCGGGAACGTAATCCCCACTTTTGGTGTATAAGCGTATGTATTCCGATCTTCTTTCGTACTACTATATCTGCATATAATAGATCTTGACATGTTTTAGGGATATCGTTGCTAGGAAAATTATTGTTTTCTGCACCCGATCCCCTTCAGAAATGTCTACGGAGCATACGAAATGACATTACATGTAAAGATCCTGGTACTAAACGTGATAACTGAAAAGTCAAAACGATCTTACACGAACCTGTGAAACACATTACATAAATATTGTCAGTGGCGGAGGACCCCTTAGGGCAAGGTAGGGCAGCCACCCTACCTTGATTTGTATGAACACCATTTGTATATGTTTGTATCTGTCGAAGTGTGCTCGTCTGACAATAGATCTGTGTATCGACATCGCTTTTGGAGAAAGAAATGAAAGGAAAAGAGGTCTGGTCGCTAACTCACCACTTGTTCTATTGGGCCGACTGGGTTTGTGACTGCCACGAACTATCCCATGTCACCGATAAAATTTAAAGATCATCAAGACCGAAGCAAAAACATGTCTACGGTACCAAGTGATGATGTTTAGAATCGTATATGTACTGATGTGTTTGGAGTATTTTGATTTTTGCATGAACTACTTTCATACGCATTAGATATCGCCCGAGCTCAATATTTTTCCGTCCTCCGCCACTGAATATTGTACAAATAAATCAGAATTATTTTTTTCGACAGTATAACAATAATACCAATGCAGATTCTTGTCAAGTCACCAACATTACTCCTCATATGCCTCCATTAGTTTTCAGTTGTTATTTCTCATGGGGATCACGAGGGTGACGAAGATTGTGCACGGTCGATGAAATCCACAGTCACACGAAGATAGTTACCAAAATGTTGCAAACATATAAATTTATTGTTATAAATGTTTATTATTTCTGTTTAAAAGTTAGTAATTTTGGTACAAATGAGTCCACAACAACAAAATGCTATTGCTTACCCACTCTTTAATTGCTATAAACACATGATTTTTATTGAAATTGTTGGCGATTTTTATTGCAAAGCAATCTGAAGCAAAAAAAAGTTTGTCAACCATTTTCTGTTGAATTACTTGTTTTCAAAATGCCGCGACAATTTGTTTAATACTGACTTTTTTTACAGTAAGAAATTTTGTTGTCATACTCGTAATCAGGATAAATCACCACAGTGGTATTTTTAAAGTAAATATGGAGAAGTTTGAGGGAAACCCATAGATCTTCTGTGTAATAATGCGGGCTGATTCTCAGAAAATTAAGATGCTAAAGGCAAAAATGTATTGTACTGATTTCTAGCCATACGATGATGATCCTACGGCCTGTAGAAACCTGGATTAGCCTTTTTAGGGCGACGGACGCCTAGCGCTGGCCATATACAGACTCCACAGCACAGAACACACATGCCAGAGTATCCTCAGGACATCTCCTACGGGGCTGCTCAATTACCGCGGACAGGCCGGATTTGAGCAAGTCCGGACAAAATCAGGCCCTTGTGGGGCTGCTCATTTGCACGAATCTGTAGGGTCCACGGCTGCTCAAACCTGGACCAAATTTGGTCCAGGTTTGAGCAGCCGCGGACACCACGCGGACGCCCGCGGACGCGCGCGCCCCAGCCTCTTGGCGGTCAAACTGGCCGGCCCCACCGGTCAGTGACCCTTCGACCATTGGCCTCCCCCCACCGGTCTTATTTAATGGGACCGCCGTCCCCACCGTCCCCCACACTGCTCTCCACCTTCCCCCCACACCGCCACGCAACCACCGTCACACTGACCTAGCCGCCACCGCCACACTGCCCTAGCCGTCATGGGGAAGGGGAGATGGTGGTTCAGCAAGGGCGCCAACGACCATGATGGAGGTGGAGGAGGAGGACCGCGGCGAGGTCCCGGACTGGTTCATGCCACTAGTTGGCATGCGCTGGCAGTGGACCGGGCCAGCGGACGGGCCGCCGCCGCCGGAGCAGCCCCAGACTCCACCGCGCCGCCAGGGGCTGCCCGCGCACCTCGTTCAGGATCCGGAATACGTCATCCTTGAGTAGTCCGGCGTAGAAGTCCGGCCACCGGCCGCCACTGGCTTTTCCAGTGGCTAGTTTATATATGTTTTTATCTTTTTTTTTAAGTGTTAAAACAATGGGCACTGTGGCCCCTACGCAATCTTGGCTCGTGTCCGGCCTGAAATGAGCACCCCGTAGGGTGCACCGGTTTCGACCCGTGTCCGCGCAGTGTCCGGGGCTGCTCAAACGGCAAAGGCGGCGTCACGGCAACCCGCTGCCGCTCCCTCCGGGGCCGAAGCCGCTGCCGATCATCGGCAACATGATGATGGCGGACCAGTTCACTCACCGTGGCCTGGCCGCGCTCGCGAAGCACTACGGATCAGGGCTGCTGCACCTCCGCGTGGGCTCGCTCCGCATCATCGTGGTGTCCAGTCCGGAGCTCGCGCGGGAGGTGCTCCAGGCGCAGGACATCGACTTCTCGCACCGCCCGGCCACCACCGCCGTCCACTACCTCACCTACGGCCGCTCCGACATGGCGTTCGCGCAGCACAACGGCGGCAGCGCCTACTGGCGCCACATGCGCAAGCTCTGCGCCACCAAGCTCTTCAGCCGCCGCCGCGCCGAGACGTGGCTCGCCGTGCGCGATGGTTACGGCCGTGCGATGGCCCGCGCCGTCGGGAAGTCCAGCGGCCAGGCCGTGAACCTCGGCGAACTCATCTTTAACCACACCGTGGGGGTCATCTTCCGTGCCGCCTTCAGCGCCGTCTACGACGACGAACAAGGCCTGGAAGAACTAGAAGAGTTCATCTCCATGTTCCCGGAGTTCTCCAAGCTCTTGGAAGCGTTCCACATCGGTGACTTCTTTCCATGGCTAGGCTGGATGGGACGGCGGGGCTTCGAGCGCCGCCTCCGCACGGCACGCCAAGCTCTCGGCGAGTTTCTGGACAAGATCATTGACCAGCACGTGAGGATGGGCAGGAACCCCGACGACGCCGACGCCGACATGGTGGACGGCCTGCTGGCGTTTGTCGCCGCTGCGAAACAGCCCGGCCGGGAGGACGTCGAGGACGGGCTCGGTTTCACCCGCGACAACATGAAGGCCGTCATGATGGTATGTAAACTACTCCACATCTTACCGTGCTTACCGTCAGTCCTTCATGATGATGGAGTTTGTTATATAAAAACGTGAAACCCAGGGATCGATTTCCACGCTTTACATCAGCCGGCTGTAGCTACAGCCGGGTGGAGCACGTGATGGATTGAGTCAACCATCCGGCCCACCTCACGCATGTCTCCTCACGACCTCATGTCTTATCCGCTCGGGGCGCATCTTGCTCATCCGAGTCGGCAGCCGGCCACTGCTCCTCCGCGCCGAGGGCCGCCGCTCCGGCAGCCGACCGCCGCTCCGGCAGCCGGCCGCCGCTCCTCTTCCCCGCGACCGCCTCCGCTCGCAGCAGGAGCAGCTGCTCCACCACCGACTTGCCGCTGCCCTGTCACTGCTCCAGCGCCAGCGAGCTTCATGCCGCGCCATGGCAATGGCGCTCAACCGCTCCGGGGGCGCGCCGCCGTTTCTTTTCCCCGCGATCGCCGCCGCCCCACCACCAGCTCGCCACTGCCCCTGCCGTTGCTCAAGCCCAGCGCGCTTCTTGCCGCCATGGCCGTGCCGCTCCAAGCTCTGCACACCAATGCATTGCTCCACTAATGTCGAGTCCAGCACGCCTCTTTGCCACCCATAGTTGTGTCGCCTCGAGCTCTGCCATCCCGCGCCGAGTCCAGCGCGCCTCGTGCCACCATGGTTATGCCGCCTCGAGCTCCTCCATGGCCATGGACCTTCAATCCCGAGTGATTCACAAACAGAAAGGTCAGTTTGTGTTATTTTGTTGGTGTTGCATGCGATTTGTGTGTTTGCTACATGTGCGACTCGTTTTTGTTTTGTAAGGAGTGACAAATTGCTACACTGATTTCAGTGTACATTTTCACGTTTTGCTACTGTCACAACTAAATTAGGATGTGTTGGATATGTTGTTGATTTTTTCTACATGACCTTTTTTAAATTGCTACATCATTATTTGCTATATGATTGGGGAATTTTACTCATCTGAAATTTTTGCTACACACGGATGCTACATGCAACGCAAAAAATGTTGTGTTTGACTTTTTCTTGCTACATTTATCGATGCAACATATTTCTGTTTTTTCTTTACTACATAGCGATGTTACATACACATACACAAAGTGCTACACGCGAAACGTTTTTGATACATAGATCGAACGCGTGAAATCGATTCACTTAAGTAGATCGAATGGTGCGGAGGACGACTGTAGCCAAGCCTGGCTACAGTCGGCTGACGCCTAGCGTCTGCCTTTCCATTATTTGCATAACGGAAAACAACCACCACCCACCAACAGCGTAATTTCGCTTAGCATGCATACAAGCCCGTAGGCCACCACAACCCAGAGCAAACGTATCAACGGGCAACCAAGAACTAAAGAGTTTAACAACTACAATCTAAGCAGCCTAAGCAAACTAAAACATCCATCCAGCATAACTACGTTAACCAGCGGGCGTAGACAATGGGTAGGCAGCAAACAGAACAAGCAGACGATGGAGTGCTTACTTCCGAAAATATATATAATGACAACCGTATTACCGGGCTTACAAGTTATGATACATCTTGCAAATTTCACATCTTGTAACTCGACAAAATGCACACGACTTTCGATTCAAACTGTGTGCATCGTTTGCGCCTCTTGCTAAGATCAGACCAGTGCAAACAATTTCCATGAATATTGAGCTGGGACTATATTAAATCAGCGATGCTATATGTACGATCATTTCTGTCCGATAGTCATACGATCCTAAGTGACACATGCATGGAAAAGTCATCGATAGTGTTAGTTGTTGCAGAGGCTGAGTGTATACTTGCTTGATATCAATAAATTCCCTTTATCTAAAAAAAGTGAGGAAATGAAGGATCAGACGTAGCCACGTGGAGTCGAAGGTGTGGCGGACAGAAAAGATCGTACGTGAGGCACTTCCGATATTAAACTACTCTACCTTTTTCCACAATCATACTAACTGATTATGCTAGGTGGACAGTCTCCACTTAGCTTATACAGGAGCTCCCTCGAACTTTTCCGTTTCTCAAATACTCTACCTTATCTTATCCACGATCATACTAGCCGTCACGTGATCATGCATTGGCACGAGAAAGCGACCGAAGTCACACCAGCCGTTTTTGCTAGTGATACCATGTAAAAGAGCCATGTATGAAATAAAAAGAAATTCAGGGACCTAATGTGGAAAAAAGACAGATGAACTGGTAGTGGATGCTGGAATTGAGGCCAGCCTGGTCGAATATAGAAACATTTTCACACACAAAAAGGTATATTTTTTCATGATATGAAACAAGTCTCTCACCAATTACTGGTCAAACTGTGAATCTAAACCTAATATATAATAATAAAAACGCTAAGCTCCATTCGGATGTTCGTATTGGGAGCCTCGGTATTATATTGGGTTGAATATCAATATCCTATGATATTGATATCGAGTTTAAATGTCAATATTTTCTGTTTGGATGTGTTAGATATTCAGACCTAGACAAGATATTGAGTTTGAACGTCAAATGATGTTTGGATGTTATAAATGCATATTTTCGAGACATTGATCATTGTACTGTTACATTCATGATAAAATGTGCAAAACAACCACATAACGCATATTATGGTACACACAACAGCTAGACAAATACGTAAAATTCTCCAATATTACAAGCATTTAATCAAGCATCAGTACAAAAATTCAGCACTACAATCATCCAAACAAAGTGTCCAAACAAATTTCAACACAATCATCCGGGAGCTCATCCACACAATCATACAAATATTCAATGATACAATAAGCAGAGGAGAGTGAGAAGAAAGCAATAGGCTGGAGAGCGGTTGCTAAGCAAAAATTGAGTGCCCTACTCGATTGTCGGCACATGGAGGCAGGTGATCTGAGACGCAAACCGGCCTACCGGCCATGAGCCTAGCTCATGTGAGGTGAGGGCTGTCGTCTCCACCGTAACGAACGCCGGCGATTGGGCAAGGAAACAGAGAGACGTTGGATGCAAATCACGGTCAGCGTATTAAATCTAGGTGCGAGATCAACAGTGACATGGAGGGGAACGTGAGAGTGCGCCGGCCGCCGGAGCAACTCCAAGAAATCCGTCCCTGCAAGTGAAAAAAGGAGATGAGACGGGAGGGGCGAGGGGAAGGACGACCAGAGGAGGGGCGACGGGAAGGAAGAACGGAGGAGGGGCGCACGGATCCACGCCGGGAAGGAGAGCGGCCCGATGGAGGGCAGTTGTAGCTACGCCGCCGCCGCTGCTTCTTAGTCACGAGAGAGCGAGATAGAGGACGGGCCGATGGAGGCGAGGCGGCGTCATTGGTTCGCACGGGAGCGAGGAGACGAGGACGGGAAACGAGGCCCGAATATCAACCCAATGTCGAGTTGTTTAGCTCGACATTCGGTCGGCAAAATTTTGCACTAGCGATGCCAAACTCGATATCTTACGCGGATACCTCGCTTCAATATCTAGTATATCTAAACGGTCCAGTTTCAGATATTCGGGCAAGAAAAGCTCCCAATATCCAATATCAACCCTCAATATCAACATCCGAACAGAGCAAGTCTTCCGCGGATTGATTTTGGTGAAACAATAAAATTATCTTTAAAGTTACAAAAAATTACCTAACTGTATCACCCGTAAGTGGAGAAAAACGGTTCAAGTGAATATAACGGTGGTAGGACGAGCATGATTTCGGTTACAACCATGCCCCAAAGATGCTATTTGAGTGACATTTCCTCCAACTATAGTGGTTTTGTAACAACTTTGCCGTCAAATGTCGTAATTTTCCGATATTTTCTCACTAAAATTTATGTTGTGTGATTTTAAGCAATTTGATTATATGTTTTCTTATGTCTTTGATTTTTTTTTCCCGTTGCAACGCAAGGACACGTGTCCTAGCTAGTCTATAAATCTTAGCACGATGAATCAAGGACAATCATATAATAGCTTTTGAACAGTGAGTAGTCCACTAAAAGAAGTTTTTGATAATAATAGTATACTAAGATAAAAGGAGCTTTTCATGTTGAAGATACGCAATCAAAATATTACATTATAGTTTAGGAGGGCCAATATAAGAATAATATGCCACCCTAACGTATTTCTCATGCAAATTTGTTGTTTTCTAGTTGACAAAGTAGTCCTACAAGTTGTCCCCCAGTTCCAAAAGAAAATACGTGCACAATGCAACAAGAGGCGTGTCACATCCGTGGACCAATAGATTACTAAATAATTGTTTCTCAGTTCCAAAAGACAATTTGTGCACAGAGATGTGCAACCAGACGTGCGTCGATTACCAGTAATCGTATCCTCATCGGCGATTCAAGAGATATATAATAAAACTTTCTGGAATCGACTTTATGCATTATTGTGAACTGACGGGATGATTCAAGAGATATATAATTGTTATCTTCATGCATTATTTGTGAACACAGGACATGCTGTTTGGCGGGCCAGACACAATAGCGGCTACGATCGAGTGGGCAATGGCGGAGATGATTCGAAGCCCTAACATCCTTCTGCGGCTGCAACAGGAGCTCGCCGACGTTGTGCGGCATGGCCGGACCGTGGATGAATCTGACCTTGGCAAGCTCCCCTTCCTCAAGTGCGTCGTCAAGGAAACCTTCCGCATGCACCCGCCCATCCCGATGCACCTCCACGGGACAACCAAAGACTGCGCCCTCGGCGGCTACTCCGTGCCCAGGGGCTCCCGTGTCTTGATAAACGCCTGGGCCATCGGCCGTGACGGCGAGACGTGGAAGGACGCCGACACGTTCCGGCCGTCGAGGTTCATGCCCGGCGAGGGAGAGGCCGCCGGGATGGACCTCAAGGGTGGCAGCTATGAGTTCCTGCCGTTCGGTGCCGGACGACGCTCGTGCCCGGCACAGGTTCTCGGCCCGTATGCGGTGGAGTTCGCCGTCGCGACGCTCGCCCATGGTTTCGACTGGGAGCTACCCGACGGCATGGACCCAGCGGAGCTCGACATGGGCGACATGTTCGGCGTGACCGTGTCTCGCGCCACGAGGCTCTATGCCGTGCCCACGCCCCGTCCAACCTGCTCCTCTTAATTATTGTTACTAAACCTAAACCACCACTTGTGTGAAGTACTATTGCATGTTACAATAAATGGGTTTGATCCATATGCATTTTCAGATTTCACAATAAATCTCAAATGGTTCAAATGTGAATATGTGATAAGGGGCTAGTATCTAGTCTCACATTTTTACTGGAATTCAAAGTAGAGTAAGGTAACCTTATAATTTTGGCCACACTACTTATTAGTGACGTAATGTGGAGAGGGAGTGACGTCTTGGCACAAAAAGCATATGCTCTCGGTTTTTAAAATGCGTTTTAAAGTCAGTTCGAATTGTCAAAAAAAATCGGATAAAATTTGCACGCGTACATCTTAACATTCTTTGTACTCACAAGTCATTTTAAGTAAAAACCGGCATTTCTTACCAAAAAAAGGGTGACGGTCTAGCTAGTCTCTAGTGCATGAGCTGTAAACATGCCATCTTTGCTTCAGTTGAATTTTCAGTGCCACCATGCTTGTTTATTTTCTCTTATACAGTTATACTCCCCTCCGATCCCCATTGTCGTTGGAGGCGAACTGACCTAGTACATTTTGACAGAACAACTTGCGACACTTTTTACGAATCGGATGTAGTATAAGTATAACTTTTGAACATACGAGGCAGCCTACACCGATCGATACAACAGCTGGAATATACCTACTAAAAACAGCACTACTAATTTCGTCACTAGAAACAAAAATGGTTCACTTGCATGTACAAGCAATTGCAATCAACTATCTAGAGCATGTAAAAGACAAGAACAAATGTGGAACATCACTGGCATCCTCCAAATGGAATGGATTAGTTGCACATCTTACTGCAGATGGAAAGATGGGTCAAGGCGCGTTGGCACGGAGGATGAAACGAATCGGGGACGGCTGAATAGAATACAGAGGAAGAGCTCTCTTGGGGCGGCACTGCCATGAGTCAACTAGGAGAGCCGGATCTTGGACGGCCGGGGTGGATGCAAACGACGCCGCTGATTCAGTCAGGGGTGGCGATATCTAGAAGCGAGGTGACAAGCCCGGCTTGTTATACTTAACTGCAAATAGTTTGACTAAATGGG
Organism: Poa annua; assembly: GCA_026929855.1. NCBI lineage: Eukaryota > Viridiplantae > Streptophyta > Magnoliopsida > Poales > Poaceae > Poa > Poa annua. The sequence continues at coordinate 92,004,046 of CM049430.1, forward strand.
GTATGGAAGTTGCACTCTTTGTACAGGACATAAACAACGGTCATTTGTTTCACAGAATGTGGCCGAAACGCCGAACAGACAGTATATAACAGCCAGTACTGAACATTTTCTTTCACTCCATCTTACGGAGTACTACATTTAGTCTTACTTCGATCGTGGGTACCTGACTGACCATCAGTAATGGCAGACTTCGCGAAGCTCGCCATGGAGTGCCGCCATGACCCGCTCATCTGGTTGTTCCTCGCCTCCCTGGCCTTCGTCGTCCTGCGAATGTGGCGGAGTTGGGGCAGCCCGCCGCTCCCACCAGGCCCGCGGAAGCTGCCGATCATCGGCAACATGTTGATGGCAGACCAGCTGAACCCCCGTGGCCTGGCCGCAATGGCGAAGCAGTACGGCGGGCTGCTGCACCTCCGCCTCGGCCAGCTCCAGGTCTTCGCGGTATCGACCCCGGAGTACGCGCGCGAGGTGCTCCAGGCGCAGGACAGCGACTTCGCGAACCGCCCACCCTCCATCGCCATCCTGTACCTCAGCTACGGCTGCTCCGACATGGCCTTCGCGCACAGCGGTCCCCACTGGCGCCGGATGCGCAAGCTCTGCGCCACCAAGCTCTTCAGCCGGCGCCGCGCCGAGACGTGGCTCGCCGTTCGCGACGGGTACGGTGCAATGGCGCGCGCCGTCGCCAGGCGCGGAGGCGAGGCCGTCAACCTCGGCGAGCTCGTCTTCAACCATACAGTCAGCGTCGTCTTCCGCGCCGCCTTCGGCATCCACGGCGACGACGACGGAGGAGAAAGGCTACGGGACGAGTTCATCGACATCTTTCGGGACTTCTCCAAGGTCTTGCAAGCGTTACACATTGGTGACTTCTTCCCGTGGCTCAGCTGGGTGAACCGTCGGGCTTTCGACCGCCGCCTCCGCACGACTCGCAGTGCTCTCTGCCAGTTTTTGGACAAGATCATTGACGAGCACGTGAGGAAGGGCAAGAACCCCGACGACGCCGACGCCGATTTGGTAGACGGCCTACTCTCGTTCCTCGCCGATGCTGAGAAGGCCAGCGAGGACGACCAGCTGCGCTTCACCCGCGACAACATTAAGGCCATGATGATGGTACGTAACTATACTTACGACCCAAACATGCATTGCCTACACAAACCAAACAACCTTATGTTGTTCTAATGGAGTATGCACATATATGCGTTTATACATTTAAATATTGATTTTGCCAAACTCAAAACCAGTTTGGTTGCACATAAATTTGACAGACAAAAATGCGTTGGAAGAAACTGAAATGAAATGACGGAGTTGGGAATCGACTTAGAATACTAAAAAAAATTGCTAAAATTTGGTTAAAATGATGTTTCCAGTTCCATGACAACTCACAAGTGAAGTAGATGCTCCTCCTTTCATCGTGTATATATATATATTCATATTGATGGCATGCATGGCTGGTGAATGCAGGACATGTTGTTTGGCGGACCAGACACGTTGGGTTTCACAATTGAGTGGGCAATGGCAGAGATAATACACAACCCTCACGTCCTTCAACGACTGCAGCAGGAGCTCGCCGACGTTGTGGGGCTTGACCGGGCCGTGGATGAAACGGACCTTGACAAGCTCCCCTTCCTCAAGTGCGTCGTCAAGGAGACGCTCCGCTTGCACCCTCCCATCCCATTGCACCTCCATGGGACTATCAAAGATTGTGTCCTTGGCGGCTACTCGGTACCCAAAGACTCCCGTGTCTTCATCAACGCGTGGGCGATCAACCGTGACCCCGAGGCCTGGAAAGACGCTGACATGTTCCGGCCATCCAGGTTTATGCCCGGCGAGGGAGAGGCCGCCGAGTTGGACCTCAAGGGGTGTGAGTTCCTTTCGTTCGGTTCCGGTCGACGTGCATGCCCGGCGCAGGGCCTCGGACCCTATGCGGTGGAGTTTGCCGTTGCACAGCTCGCACACGGGTTCAACTGGGAACTACCCGATGGGCTGAACCCAACGGGGCTCGACATGGGTGATATGTTTGGCGTCAGTATGTCACGGGCAAAACGGCTCTATGCCGTGCCCACACCTCGTCTCGCTTTCCCCTTGTAATATTACACTGTCATGATCTCGCTGTGATATACTAAGAAGCCCCGTTTAATATGGACTGGAAGACAGTTGCTTGAAAAGATCGAGTGAATCAAGCTTTCAATCACGATCCTAAGTTAAGTTTGAGTTCATGAACTCACGCTGTAAAGAGTGAATACTTGTTGAATATAACTTGCAAACCAAGGGAGAATGCCCCTTAGGGGTGATTTCGTTGGTACGAAATGCAGCTTACATCATATATTTGGGTGCCAAAAGGTCACATGTTTATCACAGAGAGAGGGGGATTGACGTGGGGCTACCTTTCGACTAGCCCACGGTGAGGCTACCTGGGCCGCGCCAAGGATGGAAAGGCCCGCAGAAGGCCCACTCGGGGTATCTCGTATCCTAGTCCAACTCGGTTAGGTCTTGTAACCTACCGTATCTGTATCAACCACCCGAGACCTGGCTACCTATAAAGCCAGGAGGGTTGCCCGTCCTAGAGGACACGCGGGGAACTACCACAAACCCTAGCGAGATCGCAATCTCGCCATTGTAATCGCTACTCGCATCAATAACCAGACAAGCAGGAGTAGGGTTTTATCCTCCGGGAGCCTGAACCTGGGTAAAACCTCGCCTGTTAGCCGTCGTGATCACCTTGCACTCTACACTCTCCCCATCAATCAACCCGGGGTGCACAACCCTGGGACTTGTCGAGTTACAACCTCGTCAATTGGCGCCGTCTGTGGGAACTTCAACAAGTGCTAGGATCATGGTCGCACCGGCTCCATCCGCAATGAAGATCGGCGCACCCGCCATCAGGGAGTCGATTCGATTCGGCTCCTTCGAGTACGTCATCCACTCGCAAGCCCACCAGTCGATGTCTACGACTACCGCACTACGCGCGACGGCGTCATCAAAATCGCCGACCATCGCGCCCGCGGAACCCGCCAAGATCGCATCTGCCGCACCCGCGGAGATCGCGGAACTCGCGAAGATCGCATCTGCCGCACCCGCGGAGATCGCGACCGCTGGACTCGTCAAGATCGCATCTGCCGCACCCGCGGAGATCGCGCACGCGGAACCCGCCAAGATCGCATCTGCCGCACCCACGGAGATCGCGCCCGCGGAACCCGCGAGGATCGCATCTGCCGCACCCGCGGAGATCGCGACCGCTGGACTCGTCAAGATCGCATCTTCCGCACCCGCGGAGATCGCGCTCGCCGAACCCGCGAGGATCGCATCTGCCGCACCCGCAAGGTTTGCGCCAGCTGCACCCGTGAAGAGGACATCTACACCGACAATCAAGTCAAGACCCATCTGCGCCCGCGTCCGACATCGACAACGCGTGCGCCCTCATCTGCGTGGAAGTCCCAGGTCTACCCCAAGCCACTCGCACTCGCCCCGTCGAGTGCGGGCACATGGACAATCTTGAAGAGACGCGACAGAATCAATAAAGTGATTTGAAGAAAATCTGTCTCCTTTTCCAGTCACTCAAGAAGCTCAAAAATCCTAGGCCGCCACTCGAACCACTCGGGGGCTGCGCCACACAGGTTGAAATAACAGCTTAGGCCGCCACTCGATCCACTCGGGGGTTGCGCCATACAAGCACAATCAAAATCCTAGGCCGCCACCCAAGCCACTCGGGGGCTGCGCCACACAGGTTGAAATAACAGCTTAGGCCGCCACTCGATCTACTCGGGGGCTGCGCCATACAAGCACAATCAAAATCCTAGGCCGCCACCCGAACCACTCGGGGGCTGCGCCACACAGGTTGAAATAACAGCTTAGGCCGCCACTCGATCTACTCGGGGGCTGCGCCATACAAGCACAATCAAAATCCTAGGCCGCCACCCGAGCCACTCGGGGGCTGCGCCACATAGGTTGAAATAACAGCTTAGGCCGCCACTCGATCTACTCGGGGGCTGCGCCATACAAGCACAATCAAAATCCTAGGCCGCCACCCGAGCCACTCGGGGGCTGCGCCACACAGGTTGAAATAACAGCTTAGGCCGCCACTCGATCTACTCGGGGGCTGCGCCAAACAAGCACAAAGTCAAAAAAATCCTAGGCCGCCACCCGAGCCACTCGGGGGCTGCGCCACACAGGTTGAAATAACAGCTTAGGCCGCCACTCGATCTACTCAGGGGCTGCGCCATACAAGCACAATCAAAATCCTAGGCCGCCACCCGAGCCACTCGGGGGCTGCGCCACACAGGTTGAAATAACAGTTTAGGCCGCCACTCGATCTACTCGGGGGCTGCGCCAAACAAGCACAAAGTCAAAAAATCCTAGGCCGCCACTCGACCGACTCGGGGGCTGCGCCATACAGGTCAAGTCCAAAATCCTAAGGCGCCACCCACGACTTACGGGGAGCCGCGCCACACAGGTCACACTTGCAATCCTAGGCTACCACTCGACTTACTCGGGGGCTACGCCAAACAGGACTCAGAAAAATCCTCGGCCGCCACTCGAACATACTCGGGGGCTGCGCTGCACAGGTCAAGTTCCAAATCCTAGGTCACCACCCGACATACTCGGGGGCTGCGCCATACAGGTCACACTTGCAATCCTAGGCTACCACTCGACCTGCTCGGGGGCTACGCCAAACAGGACTAAGAAAAATCCTCGGCCGCTACTCGAACATACTCGGGGGCTGCGCTGCACAGGTCAAGTTCCAAATCCTAGGTCACCACCCGACGTACTCGGGGGCTGCGCCAAACAGGTAACACTTGCAATCCTAGGCCGCCACTCAACTTACTCGGGGGCTGCGCCAGACAGGAGTTAGTCAAAGCCCTAAGTCGCCACCTGGTAGAACCAGAGACTGCGGCATACAGGTAACACCTGGCCACTGCTTGGCACACTCGGCAGCTGCGCCATCCAGGTCGAATCATAGACCCTCACTTTCGAGTAACATATCAATACTCATTACTCGAAACAGTACTATGAAATATTACAATGTATTTACAAAGGCAAATTTGCCCTCTATAGCTAACCCTGTGCAATCAGACGACAGCTACTTTAAACTGCAGGCTCAGCCTTTGGCGCATCCAGAGGACCTACAAGCCGCTCGCTCAAGTCCTGAACTTGCCGAATGATCCGGCGAGCAGCCGGCAAGGTCTCATCGAAGTGATCGTCACCTGGCAAGCCTTCAAGCAACCGCTCAAGCGGAAGATGTGGCCGATGCATCCGAACGTACGCCAGCGCCGCGTTTGCACCAGCCACAAGCTGAGCGTCGACGACCTCCTTCAGCCCTTCGCCATCACGGAACCTCTCCAGCAAGGCAGGCAACCCGTTCGGCTGCGCATTGTGCGGGAAGTACACGCGGTTGATGTGCAGAAGCGTCTTCCGGCAGCTCTCCAAAAGAAAGGCAGCGCGCCACGTCCGATCAAGCATCGTAGCAAGGACGCGCCCCCTCGACTTGTTCACCCAGAACTGGCGAGCTTCATAGGAGTCGCCTGACGCCTCTCGAGTGACTCGCTCTTCAACGCGATCCCGCTCGGCCTCCCATTCGGGATTAACATCTGCACACATCAACTGCAAGTCAGAACGAGAAGGATAAACAACCGCGACGGCGGCCGCCAACAGGATACATACCCTGCAGTTGCCGACTGATCAAGTCCATCTCTCCAAGCAAAAAATCTTCACGGCGTGAGAACTCCGCCGTGGGATGCGACTGGGAGCGCCGCAACGTCAGCTCCGTCTTCTTCAGGGTCGCCTCAAGCTCCACCACCTTGTTCTTCAAGTAGGTGATTATCCGCTGGTCATTCACACTACGCGGAGGAGCCGGCGCTGCCCGACGACGGCGAGCACCCGAAGAAGATGCCGCGCCACTCGGCACGACCAATGAAGAAGGCGGAGCACCATCGCGCGTGGCACTCTGTCAGGAACACGCAAAGTCAATACAGAAAGGCGACTGCCAAACACAAGCTCAACTCAGAAAGAAAGAAGTCAGCAAATTCAATACTGACGATCAAAAGACCCGACATGGGCAATATTCATTACAAAACAGGAGTTCAAGGTACAGATCACAGCGACTGCCGCATCCCTACAACTACGCCTACTCTAGAGCCGCGGACTGCGACCGAGAGCGACCCTTCCGAGCAGCCGCTTCAGTCGCCTTAGCAAGGGCCCTCTCGAAGAGTGCCACAAGCTGCGCAGCCAACTGCGAGGCGCGCTCCTTCACGCCACTCAACGACGCGGTCCGACCGTCAGGCTTGCGAGGAAAACCGCTGACGATCTTCTCGAAGTCACCTGGAACCTGGTGGCCTAAAAGGAGCTGGAAGGTGAGCTCGGAGCCGCGTACCGTCTGCGACCGCGTGAAGTCGGCGATGGTGGTCGCGTCCCCAAACGGCGCAGTCAGAGCGTCCACAGTCGCTGGCGGCTGGTTGCCCGGGAAGATGCTCTGGTGCACCACGGCCAAAGCTCCAGTCGACTTCTCCAGCGCGGCGGCAGACTTCCTCAGAGCGTCCGACGCATAGGCGCAAACACGGTCGAAGAAGCCAACCGCAGTCGCCAGGTCGATGGTGTCACTCGAAGCATCTTCCGGAGGAACTCCACCGCAAGTATCTGCACCAAAATCCAAAGTCAGAAAAAGAAAAGTGAGCAAAAACTAAGTAAGCGAAAAGCTGATACTCACCCCCAAGGACAGCGGCGAGTGAAAGGAGGCGACCGATCTGAGTCTTCTCCTGGGCGACCCGCGCCAGCTCCCGCTCTTGAGACTCGCGGAGAGCCTTCTCGAGCTCACCCACCCGGCCAGTAGCCTGGTCCAGCGAGGAACGCAGTTGGTCCCTCTCTTTCTCCAGGCGAACATAAGCCGCGGCTGCGTCAAGCTGCTGGCGATAGTACGGCTAAAAACAAAAGAAACATGATGTCAATAAAGTTGCGGGCGACTATACTAGTCACCCACACCTTCGGGGGCTACTCCCATCGGGAGCGCTGATCGTGCACCCGATGAGAAATCAGAAGAACAAGGGAAACAAAAGGAGACTTACGTGGTCCAGGAGCTCAGGGTCATCGACAGCCGAAGGAGGAGCCCGGCTAGACGAGGCCACGACGTTAGCCTCCACGTGCACCTGCTTCCCAACCACAGGTGTCTCCGGCCCAGTCGAAGGGCCAGAAGTAAGCTCCGTATCCCGAAGGGGAGAGCTGACGTTACCAGAGTGGTGGCTGCAGTAATATCAAGAACACAAAGTCAAAATAAACGGTGAACCCGCAAAAGTACTGCTCAAGGAGCACATTGCAAGAAAGCCAACCTGGGGGAGCTAGCGTCGTCAAAGCTCGACAGCGACAGCGACGGCATCCGCGCGAAGGACCGTGGCGCCGCAGAGGCGACTGGGGGAACATTGAGAGGTTCCTCCCAGCCACCCGAAGAATGCGCACCCGGGGACGTCGCCACGGCCTCCTCCTCCTCTGCAGTACCCACGCCCCTGGCAGGCGACGACGCAGCAGCAGACTCGCCGCGAATCGGAAGCTTCCGCTTCTTTCTCGCGGGTTCCTCCACTTCGTCATCCTCCTCCACATCATCGCGGGGAGAGTGGGCAGAGGGGATCTCTTCCTCATCATCCTCATCCTCGAGGAACTTCGCCTCATCGTCAGGTCCGTTCTCAGGAAGCGGAGGATGGCTGATGAGCAGATCACGACCCTAAAGCAGAGTAGACGCAAGTCGAATCATGAGACAAAGTAGACGCAAGTCGAATCGACACGAAAAAGTAGACTCCGGTCGAATAAAGTACAAGAAGAAAGCAAGACAAGACTCACCTCAGGAACGGGCTTCGTAGCCCCGTAAGGAGCGATGGGGCACTTGACGTTGCAGGCGTCCGCGGCTCGAAGGCTGGTGATCGACCTGACGTTGGTCTCCACCTCCTCGTCGTCCAGCGGCTTGTCGCTAACGCCTTCGGCCGCCCACATCGGGTGAGGCCGGGCGCTCAGCGGCTGCACCCGAAGGCGGAAGAAGGTGGCCATCAGAAAGATGCCACCCGCCTCGCGCCCAAGGGTCTCGGTCAGCTCGCGCAGCAGCACCAACAAGGGCCGCACAGCCTCCTTCTCCACAGCGGACAGCGGGTGCGCCCAGGCTCCAGTCTTCCTCAGCCCGCGCCTGCCGTCGAAGGCGTCCAGACCATCTCCGGTCGACTGGGCGTAGAACCAGCGCCTGCGCCACCCTTGGACAGAGTCCGACTTCTTCATCGCGAAGTACGCGGTGTCACCGCGCACCTGGATTCCGAAGCCGCCCACTGGGTAGGTCAGTCCGCTCTTCCCCACGTTCTTGCGAACGAGGAAGAGTGACTTCCACAGTCCCCAGTGGGGCGCGACCCCCAAGAAACACTCGCAGAGCACGATAAAGCTCGCGATGCTCAAGACGCCATTGGGGGTCAGATCATGGATCTGAACCCCATAGGCGTACAGGAGCCCACGCACAAAGTCGTGCATGGGGAACCCGAAGCCACGCGGAACGAAGTCCGCGAAGCAAACGCGCTCCCCGTCGCGAGGAGTGGGAAAAGTCTCTTTGCCAGGAAGGCGTACCTGGACTTCGTCCGCAGACGGCAGCAGGCCCTGCGCGCGGAGCACGTCGACGTCGGCCTTTTTCATCGTCGACCTCTGCCAGTCACCCTCGGGTTTCTTCATCAGCCCGGCAGCGTCGGCGGCGGCGGCGGAGGAGCCAGCGGTGCCCTTCGGCTTGCCCATTGCTTTGGTCGCAAGGTGCGTGGACAGATCGCTAAGAGCTCGAGATGGCGGTGGCAATGGCAGAGCGCAAGAGGAGAGGAAAAAAGGAAGGAAAGGATCGGGGAAGATGACATCCCAAACGCCAGGGCGCAGTACTAATTCCTCGAAGATCGACATCTCAGCCGTCCATCGCGCAAGAGCTCCGAGCGAAGGCATCCGGCCGTCCACGTGTCGCGCGGAGAAACGAACCGTCGCCGCCAACCTCCTCCACTACGCACGGGAACCGAGGCGTCGTCATCGTGCCGCGAAAATTTCGCGCCCGCTTCGGCGACGTGACAACTGTGGACCGTGGTCAGCTCTGACAACGGGGCCCACCGCGTCACGTCCCATCAGGCGCAGAGGCGTGCAACAGTTCGTCATCAAGGACGTCATCAATCCAACGGCTCCAAAATCAGCCGCAGAAACTCGAAAGATTCGTTCGAGTAGTAAGCTTAGCAGCTGAAGTCAGCAGAGTAAGATCAAGCAATGATCCGAGCACCCGAAAGAAGCATTCGGGTGGCAACGCAGTAAGCTCGAGCAGCCGAACCAACCCATAAAGTAAGCCAATCAGGCTGAGTAAAAGTAAGCTTCGCAAAGAAGATAAAGGCAAAAGTAATTCGACTGCAAAGGTTACTCCCATCGGGAGTGGCCGGTTCGACTGAAGAATTCGAGTTCAAGCTCAAGATCAAGTAATCCAATGGCGCGTCCAGGAAGGAGGAGTCCTCTGTCCGACTCTGCGCTTCGACCAAGCACTCGGGGGCTACTGACGTGGGGCTACCTTTCGACTAGCCCACGGTGAGGCTACCTGGGCCGCGCCAAGGATGGAAAGGCCCGCAGAAGGCCCACTCGGGGTATCTCGTATCCTAGTCCAACTCGGTTAGGTCTTGTAACCTACCGTATCTGTATCAACCACCCGAGACCTGGCTACCTATAAAGCCAGGAGGGTTGCCCGTCCTAGAGGACACGCGGGGAACTACCACAAACCCTAGCGAGATCGCAATCTCGCCATTGTAATCGCTACTCGCATCAATAACCAGACAAGCAGGAGTAGGGTTTTATCCTCCGGGAGCCTGAACCTGGGTAAAACCTCGCCTGTTAGCCGTCGTGATCACCTTGCACTCTACACTCTCCCCATCAATCAACCCGGGGTGCACAACCCTGGGACTTGTCGAGTTACAACCTCGTCAAGGATCAAAACTGAAATAGATAAAATGTCTTGCATTCCTGAAGGAGGGAGTACTATTTACATATATAAAACCTAACACCAGACCAACTGCTACCAGGTGTGTACGTACGTACGAGTGAGCAAAGCTCTGGTGGAAGAATCACAAGGGGCATGTAAGCCGGGGTGTGGGCACGGCATAGAGCCGCCTGGTGCGTGGTGTGGTTAGGCCGAAGATGTCGCTCATGTCAAGCTCTGTCGGCTTCATGCCGTCGGGCAGTTCCCAACTGAACCCATGGGCGAGCTGCGCCACGGCGAACTCCACCGCGTGCTGACCGAGACCCTGTGCTGGGCACGAGCGCCGGCCAGACCCAAACGGTATGAACTCGTAGCAGGCACCCTTGAGGTCCAACTCAGCAGCCTCCCCCTCTTCGGCCATGAACCGCGACGGTCGGAACGTGTCGGCGTCCTTCCAGGCTTCGCGGTCACGGTTGATTGCCCAGGCATTGACCATGACGCGGGAGCCTCTGGGAACCCGGTAGCCTCCGACGACGCAGTCTTTGGCAGCCTCGTGGAGGAGCAATGGGATGGGTGGGTGCATGCGCAGCGCCTCCTTGACGACGCACTTGAGGAAAGGGAGCTTGTCGAGGTCTGATTCATCCACCGTGCGGTCGAGCCCCACCACGTCGGCGAGCTCCTGCTGGAGTCGGCCTAGGACGGATGGGCTACGCATCATCTCCGCCATCGCCCACTCGGTTGTGGACGCCACTGTTTCTGGTCCGCCGAACAACACGTCCTGTGTACACCATCCATGCATTAGAGAGATCTCACATGATCTACTCCCCTGCTAACAGTAAATTACTTTTACCCGTAACACCGTATGTTTAAGGGGTTCTACAAATAAATTACTACAGGCGGTTAACATATAGATAGATATATGGGTCCTACATGTAAATACACAAGTTTTACATATAATTACTAGCCCATTTAACAAGTATATACATCGATCCTACACTCAAAGGTCCTACATATTACTACGCATCACTTGGGTTTCAGTCCATGAAAGCAGAAGCAAAGTCCGTTTGGACTGAACTCAACCTATTGTGGTTTTCTACTGCTTACAAATCGGTTGCCACATGTTGATAAGAGTCAATTGCCACGTGTCATCTTATGACTAGAATAAAAATGTGACCTATGGTGAATTTAAAATCAGTCAAGTGCAAACTACACTTACAAAAAGACATGGCATGACGAAGGTCAAAGGGAGCATACAGTAGTAAGAAGGTACTCCTTAGTCCTTACCATAATCATGGCCTTGACGTTGTGGCGGGTGAAGCGGATGGCGTCCTCTCTGTGTCTCCCGTTGGCCGGGTCCGACTCGGCGAGAAAGGCGAGCAGGCCGTCTACCAAGTCCGCGTCATTGTCCGCGGCGTTCCTGCCTCTCTTCATGTGCTCGTCGACGATCTTGTCGATAAACCTGTCAAGAGCACCACGCGCCATGCGGAGGCGCCGGTCGAAGCCACGACGGCCCACCCAGCGGAGACATGGAAAGAAGTCGCCGATGTGGAACAACCCCATGAGCCTGGAGAACTCCTGAAGGATGTTGACGAACTCGTCCAGACCTTCATCGTCATGGGCGCTGAATGCTGCGCGGAAGATGACACTGACGGTGAGGTTGAAGATGAGCTCACCGAGGTTCACGGCCTCGCCCCTGCGCTTGCCGACGGCCCGTGCCAGCGCCCCGTACCCGTCGCGGACGGCAAGCCACGTCTCTGCACGGCGGCGGCTGAAGATCTTGGTGACGCAGAGCTTGCGCATCTGGCGCCAGTAGGCCCCGTTATGCGCGAAGGCCATGTCGGAGCGGCCATAGGTGAGGTAGTGGATGGCCATGGTGGCCGGGCGGTTTGAGAAGGCACCGTCCTGCGCGTGCAGCACCTCCCTCGCGTACTCCGGCGTCGACACGGCAAAGACGTGGAGCCAGCCGAGGCGGAGGTGCAGCAGCCCACCGTACTGCTTAGCAAGCGCCCCCAGGCCGCGGTGGGTCAGCTGGTCCGCCAGCGACATGTTGCCAATGATCGGCAACGGCTTTGGGCCCGGAGGAAACGGCGCGCGGCCGAGCCGTCGCATCTGGAGGAAGACGAGCGACAGGGATGAGAGGATCAGCCAGATCAGTGGATCATGGAGGCACTCCATAGCGATCTTTGCAAAGGCCGCCATTGACGATCAATCACCAGCTCACTGCAGTGCCTTCAAAAAGAATAAGCTTGCTGCTTCCGTGTGGTCTTGTGGAGGCATGAGGGTGGCCTAATATATAGTCGGCACTTGGTCTCCCAGGTCTCACATGAGCTCGGACCAAAAAACAATCACCAAATAGTGTACTTTTGTATATTTCAGAAAACAAATCCACCGTTAATCTGTGACTTTTTAATTATATGGAACAAGTGTTCCCTGTGCTGCTCCCGCGTACCGACGTGATCTGTACCGTGCAAATGCTTGGACGTGGTTTTGCTATGCAAGCAAAACTGATAACTTTTGCCATCTATGCACTGCACCAAAACTCTAAATCTAAATTTGATTCTATATAGATTGATGAACTGAAAAGACAAATCAGACTGTGAATCATAGCAAAATCAGATATAAGCTGAATAGAATATTGTTAGCCTATTTACAAGTGGATTGTATTTTACTTTTTAAGTTGTGTGCCAAGTTAGGTCTACAAATGGGAGACATGGCATCACATTTATATAAATGTTGCCGTTATCAGAATTTTTCATAACTTTATTTAATACTCAACTAGAGCCCTACTAGTAGATAGTGCATCTCAAGGTGCTAGTGCACATCAGCACATGTATATATATGCTCGAAATTTGTTTTGCAAGGGCACGTGTATCAGGCTAGGGGCATGGCTGCATGGAACAGGTTATATAGGTGAACGATTGATGCAGCAGAGTTTGCACCATATCCATATCCTAATGTCATCTAAAGGCACAGTTCTTTAGGGGGAGAAGAATGCAACAACATTATATTGCCGATGTGTGCGATGTTCACTGGCTTCTTCCTCAACAAACTTTCGGTGGTATTTGACATGCTGCAGCATTGTGATTCGTTTGGATGTTCACTAGCATCGACAAGATCAATCTGGTGATAAAGTTACACTTTACAAGACCAACTGCTGCTCTGATATCATGGGATTGTGATGGACAAGAAAGAAGCTGTTGTCATCTCATTCAGATGGGGGAAGATGAGACAGGAGCATTCCACAGATAGCAGCCTGAAGATGAACCCCGCACATAGTATTGCTGATGGGACAATTCTGACGAGTTAGGCTGGATTACTAACAGCAAGGAAGTGAAACTGTTGCTATCAGAACATTCTGAACCTGCTCTATGTCATGGCTTTAGTTTCTGTTATATATAACCGGGGAAGGGTAGCTGATTTTATTTTTGAAATCAACCAAGTGGTGATTTGGTTGAGCTAGATAGTAGATACCATATATACACTTGTATCTAGCATGTGTTTCTGGGGAACATCATGCCATGTACTCCCTCGATTTCAAATTAACTGAAGTTCTAAGAAATATCAACATCTACAAGCACCAGTTTAGTCTTATTAGATTCGTCATCCAATATAGTTTTATACTACTCCCTCCGGTCAAGAAAAACTGTCACAACCTGTATACGTATTCTGTGGTACGGCAGTATATTCTCCACGACAATTTTATCGGATCGGAGGTAGTATATAGATTTGACAGTATAGATATTGACATACTTCTGTAAAAACCCGGTCAAACTTAGAGAAGTGTAATCTAGGAAAAAACCTTAACCTCAAATAATTTGGAAAAGAGGGGTATAAAACAATATCCATGGTATATACTGTACAAGTTTACTGTTGGAAACGAATACATACCCTGTATTCTGTATACAAACTGTATTGGTGGATCAAATCACACCAACTCCAATCTGGAGTGAAAGAATATCCAAAAATAGCCACCTAGTAGGTGTACTACCTGATCATTACTGGTCTACTTCACTGTACCTTCTGCAAACTCCATGGAAACCAGATTTTAGATCCAGTGGATGTATCCTCGCATCAGTCTGCATACAGCAGCGAAATTCTAATCAGAAACCATTTAGGGGGCAAAACAAGGAAATAATATTATGCAGAGATGCAATATACTATTGAACTTAAAATTCCATTGCTGGATGAGTGATAAACGCAGCATAGTATCTATCAGGGTCTTAGGGCCAATAAAATGCAAGACAGAAGTTAGGAGACCGTAAAATTAGAGAAAAGTTTAGCACATGGGTGGGATCACATCATTTCAACCAACTCCATTGCACACTGACAGTTAAGCCAATTGACGATTTGGCCCATTGCAAAGTACATAGAGTTGGAGGCAGATTCCGAAAGCAACTGAAAACAACAAAGATTTCTCTGAAAAATGGCTCGTTGAGTCTGAATCCTGATAGGGTGATTAACAATAATGCAATGTCATACTGCAGTTTTGCAGCGAAACAAGATTGCTCTAAGAGCAAGTCCATTCAAACATTATGTGGTAGGCTGCACTCCACCAACAGGGAAGGCAGTCACTACATTTCTGCCACTGTGAAGCAGATGCAGACAAGTAGAACCTCGCACATCCTGAGGGGAGCATCAAACAGATTCAATAACCACAAGCCAAAGTTGGCGTCTGTATTCTGGAAACAAGACAACTGGCCTGCTGCAAGGAGGACTGGCAATAGCCTAAATACAGAAAATTTGGCTACCATATTGCGATGGGGATACTGTGGCACAATATTCGTCCTGTGATGTGCTGCCAACGAATTAGTTCATCGTCTTTTAGTTTGCAAAATCTTTCCAGGATTATGGTAACCTAGTACGTAGCAATTTGTCAAGTCTAACACTGGCCTCACATGCAATGCAAGCAAACGGGAGCATAGTCATTTGGCTCGTTTCAGGATGCATACTCGTTTGACAGATAAACCAACAACATTTTGTCGAATATAGAGTACATCACAAGCTATCTGGACGAATTGTGATGTCGTGATCTGATTCAGATGGAAACCAGCAGACCTAAAGGTTCAAAGCACGCTGGAATTGATCGCTATTGCACTGCACTATTGGTCGATTTTAGACGCGTCCTATTCTCGCAGACTAGCAAAGTGCGACGCAATCGAAACAGGGTGTTCTATTCTTATCGTCGATTGGAACGCACTCTCGGAGGTTCGGAACGGTGCTCGCATCGCGACGAAGGTGGCGACCGGATCGGGATCGAGAAGAGGGGACGAGCTGGGCTGACAGGATTGTCTCTTCTTACCGAGGTGAACGACGGGGGAGATGGAGAGCCAGAGCACGAGGGCGCAGAAGAGGAGCAGCAGCGGGATGCAGTGCACGGCGCGCCCCAGCGCCCGCGTCCGCGCGGCCTCCCGCCGCCCCGCCGCCGACAAGGGGTCGAACGTCGGGAGCGCCGCGTCGTCGCCGTGGTGGGGGCCCGCCGCGGACGAGGAGGAGGAGGAGGCCGCGTCGCCGCCCTCCGACACGCGGGCCCCGCTCGAGGAGCGCCGCATCTATCCGCCCGTGCGGCCGCTCTCCCGACGGGATCCGAGGAGCGAGGTGGCCGCCGGCGCGGTGGGGGCGTTTGCCTCGATTCCTCGACGGCGCGGTGTTGTGGTGCTGCCTGCGCCGTGTCGGCGTTGGACGGGGCGGCGGGTTTGTGCTCTGCGTGTGCGGTGTGGCTGGAATCAGATTTTGACTGGTTTGGTACGCCTCCTTCCCTCCACCACGAGTCCACGAATCCACGTCCACATCAAGCTGTGAAGCTGTCAAACATTTTTCTGTGATATATCATAAGATAATCTGATCGACTTTGGTTCTCTGGAGGATTTCGAACGACAACATAGGTGTGGAACACGTTAGGACATGTGGACACACCAAATTTGCAGCAATGATCCTAAGTCGCACGATTGATTATAGTATACAGTAGTAAAATCGTCTTCTCAATGGAACATGCATGTTTTCGTTACAAGAATGATACCCCATGACTTTTTTTGAACCTTATGATACCCCATGACTTACAGCGGATAACTCTTCATCAGAGAACTAATCTATCACATGGAACAGAAAAGTTGTTATAGAGATATATAAGATTTAGTTGAGCAGTCTGAGATGCTAATTTTGTTTATAATTTAAAGGTTGTTATGGTCAATGATTGGATTTTTTAATAGGCGCTCCTCCTGACATCTACATCAAAATGATGCATATAATTCGTGATTAATATAGATAATCACGTACTCAACGAGAATACACCTCGCATAGTTAATAAATAAATAAACCGTCTTCTGAGAAGAACAATCATGTATTTGTATAGTTTTGCGTGAGTATTTGAAAATAGTTAAATTGTGAGGCATACGGGTGTAGCATGTAGCATTCTAGACCCAAGCACGAGCGGAAAGTTTCATTGCCTCCCGAGATCTTTGGTCCCTTCATTTTTTAAATATTTACAAATTATATTTATAGGACTCAAAAAATTCTGAAGAAAATCTGGACATAGCAAATGGTGTATACCACACGTACGGAAAATCACAATGCAAAGTTATTGTATTATGGGTCACACGAAAATGACAAAATAAAATAAAATTTAAAGATTCGAGAATATGCATGCTCAGATCCACACTTTTATCAATGTTTTATGTAGCTCAGAATACAACGTACTTAAGACTGATATTTTGCAAGTTTGTGGGAACATCATTGGCTACGACCAGGATTTTTTTTGTAAAACTCGTGATATGGAAGCTTGTCAACCAAACCAAGGGAAAAGTGTAGGATACAATTCATTGTGCAACGATTTTCAGTGATTTCATATAAATATGTGTTACTATTAAACACAATAACAAACTCTATTTCCTTATTTTTACTCCTCCAGTTTAAAATAAGTGTTGCGGTTTTAACTGAGGTTAATTCAAAACTGTGACACTTATTATGAATCGGTGGTAGTAGAATATATGGAAAAAAATAAGAAAATTAAAAGTTTTTTTAGGGAATGAAAATCACAAGCTAAATGTGCCAAATGGGCCTGGACTGTGACTGGCACGCCCAGGTTTTCTATTAGCTCAGCCTACTCAGTAGGGCCCATTTGGCTTCATCAGCGATAAACCCACGAAGAGAGGGTTAGAAGGGAGAGGACGGCGAAATATCCGAAACCCAGGGCTCGACGGTGGAAATGGCGACTACGGTGGTGCCGCTCGCCGCGGCCATGGCCGCCGCTCCCAGGGCTCGCGCCCTGGGCCCTCCAGACCGCGCTCCGTTTCTCGGGATCCGCCCCTCTTCGCGGGGCGTCGCCTGCGCCCTTCGCCGGCCTTCCAAGTATAAGGTACTTTACCCTACAAGCAGCTCCCTCCCTCTCAGGCTCTCACCGCTGTTTTAGTGCGTCATGTATGCGTAGTAGTATATGGTAGGAAGGGAAGGATTATCTTTGGAGTTAGTAGGTGCGTGAATACAGTTTAAGTGCCGGTACCTGTCGGCAATTGGTGACACCCTGTTCCTGTAAAACATGGAGCTGTCTGGTGACCTTGTTTTTGTTCATTGAAGGGAAGGTTTCTGGTGACAGGTGAAGTGTATGTACCGCCAACCTCCAGAGATCTGAATGGAAATTATGCTGTGGGTTTTATTTAAAATATTTTCTGTGACGTTTTGCTCTGCGTAATTGTTGTGGCGTCTTTGTGTACGGGCTGACTGCGTGTGAATTATAATGGATTTTGTTTTGTTTGATTTGAATGGATTTTAGTTATGTCACCATAAACTGTTACTGAAGTGCTTGTTGCAAAATCTTCTGCATTTCAGACTAAAATTCAGAACGAGGTGGTGTTAGCAGAGGATGGCATTGATGCTGGTGATGATGATGATGATGTCGATGACGAGGATGGTGGTTTGGAGGCACTTTTCAAGCATCTGGAAGAAGATCTGAAGAACGACGATTTATCTGTCGAGGATGATGATGATGAAATATCAGAGGAAGATATGGCCAGGTTTGAACAAGTATTGGCAGAAGCCATTGGAGACGTTGAAGGCACTGATGAATCTATGGTGGATTTGGTGTCAAGCTCCAAAGTTGATGGTAATGATGAGGTAACAGAAGCACTCGAACGGCCAGAGCTGAAAAACTGGCAACTCAAGAGATTGGCTCGTGCACTGAAAATAGGTCGCCGTAAAACTAGTGTAAGCAGATAAAATCCACTTGATTTCTGTTTTACAGACACCTCTTAAATCAGCATGAATTGCTTTTTGGTATAAATACTTAATTCAAAACTTATTTTTTTCCTTTGCCTTCCATAAATTGATTTCCTTGCAGATGAAGAATCTTGCAGGGGAGCTTGGCCTGGATAGGGGTTTGGTAATTGAATTGCTCCGTAATCCACCTCCAAAACTTCTGCTCATGTCTGATTCTTTGCCTGATGAAGCGCCTTCTAAACTGGAGGTCAAAGAAATAAAGCCTTTTCCTGTAGCTGATGATGTCATAGTTGATGAGATTGATGTCACTGAAACCGAGCCACAGATGGACCTTCCAATTCATGTCATGAGCAACGAATGGTCTGCGCAGAAAAGATTGAAAAAGGTGCAACTGGCAACATTAGAAAAAGTTTACGTCAAATCAAAACGGCCCACTGTAAGTAATTCTTACATGGAGATCATCAGTTATATTCAATGTATTTTTGCTATTGGCTTACAATTTACTCTTTTTGGTAATTTATCATCACTTACTTTGATGCTGCATTTATAACAGAATACCATGATAAGCAGCATAGTTCAAGTTACAAGCCTTCCACGAAAAACCATTATTAAGTGGTTTGAGGATAGAAGGGAGCAAGATGGTGTACCAGACCGACATGCTGCATACAAGAGATCTCTCTCTGAGACGGTAGCTAGTTGATAACTTCAGATGAGCTTGCGTTACATAGTTCTCTTTGAATCTGAACTACGTAGAATGTAAATTCGAACTGTGAAGTGCAGCCAATGTCACCAACCCAACATAGCATATGATTTATATTATAATTATGCTCTGACACCGGCCAATGTGACAGGTATAACTCCTAACTGCCACCTTGCCATTTTTATTGGCTTCACTATGGACCACTGTTTCGACTATTGGTTTCACTGGCAGTTGGTTTACGGTCAGTTGACCAGATCTTAATTTTCCCTATGGTAAAGATCATGGGTCATCAGATTCTTGTTAGAGGAATTTTCTGGTGTGGAACCATGGTGTTCCACATGATCCTTGTCATAGTCCGGTATTGTGGGGCATGTTCCCAGTATTTATTTTCTTTATTTTATGCACTTGATGCAAGATTTCCAACAGTATTAGGTATTTCATTGTAGCTCTTTAAAGCAAAGTTGTCTGATAGTTAATTTCACATGTTTGGAGAATTCGTGGCAGTGTAGCTGAGACCTGTTCATCAGCAGTGTGAAGTATGTTTGATTTTCCATTTTGACCTAAATTTCTACAGTCTTGGTAGTCCACTTGTAACAATGTATCAGCTAGATTGTATCCATGCATCTTTGCACATGAGGGTTTTGATGTCTCCAATGTAAGATTTTTGAACGGATGAGTTAGCTCAGCTCTCGTCACTCTTTACTGGTCATGAGAGCATCACAGACTCAGCTGGTAGGCAGTAATTTTAGATGCTACAGACGACTAGGTGTATCTACAGATCACACATCTTGACACTTCTATACGACTATCTTCTCGATGTTTTAATCTTTGCAACTCTGATGAATTTTGCTTTTGAGTTTTCACCATTCATAGCACAGGTGAGGCTTGTTATCAACGAGTACACACCACATACTGTGTGGGGTTAGGGTCATCTGGAGAAATCAAGTAGCTTATCACTCCTCAGAAGAAAATCATGCGGAAAGATAAAGAAGGGGGAGGTAACAACTGGGGATAATGAGTTTTTTCTCTGATACAATAAAGATAATGAGATGGAAAGTAAGAAGAATCTGGAGCTAGTATGATAGAGAGAGAAACACTGCCAGAGAGAAAGACATGAGGGGATAGGGAGGCAAAGGGGAGAAATAAATTTGGAGAAAACTGCTGGCAGTTTTTGTCACTTTTTTGAATGATATCGGTAGTGATTGTACATATGTCTAGCTAGTGACTGTAGACGTCTCTTTATTGACAATCTTCAGGCCCCTTTCCACACTACCCTGCCTAGTGATGATTGTTTGTTTGCTGATGCTGACTAGAACCGAATACAATTGCCATTTGCCTTTGGTTGCTTTTATTTGGATCCAAGGGACATCTTATTCAGCTGTACTATTTCTTCATTAGCCGAATTCTGTTAGTGATTCTTCATATGAAAGGTAAGATTCGTGCTACCCAATTTGTTCATTTATGTTTATCGTTTTTACGCCGATGCCGTCTCATGGACGCATCTTAATTTTATTCCTGGATCCTGTTATATTGATATATTGATATATCACTGGCACTTCACATCATGGCTTTGTGCTGGTCGCTCTCTGTGAATTGTCTTAGCTCTGTAGTGGGTTGGGTGATGTTTAGTTGGACAGCTGGATTCTCTTTCTTCCACATGCTTGTGTGATGGAAAAGTAAAACCAGGGGCATGTGGATCAAAATAGAAAACTCCAATAATTTTATCATTTCTGACTGTTCTTGTAGCACTGTTTTACCTGCACGTAGACTAATCCCTGCACAAGTTGGTTAATTAGTTATTGCAAGACAGGGCCTGGTAGGTTTCAGAAGCACCGGCTGTTGACCGGTCTTGTGTCTGTACGTTAATGGCTGTCTCTTTCCGTTCACATATATACACACAGGAAGCTCGCGAGGGCAGAGCAACCACCTCAAAAAGACACATACATACTTCAGCTTACCCTCCCCTCTTGTGTTCTCCATTCCTTGCAGATAAGCTCGTTCCTTTGGCAGAGAGGAGAGGTGGATTAGCTAGGTGCAGATGGAAGGGCTACAGAGATCGTCGTCGACTTTCAGAAGGTCCGGCTCGTCGGGCCTGGTCTGGGACGAGCGGTTCCTGATCGAGGAGGCCGAGGCGCAGGCCGCTGAAGGCGGCACCGATGAGTCCCAGCCGGACTTGCGGCGTTCCCGGAGCACCGGTGGCCTCGGCATGCTGTCACGCCGCGCCGGTGGTGGAGACGACAAGAAGAAGCAGCAGCAGCTGAAGAAGAAGCAGGGCCAGAAGGAGGAGGAGCGTGATCCGCAGGTGTTCCGGACCAAGGACGTGGCCCCAGACGTCGACCCTCCATCGCCCAGGGTGTCCGGCTGCATCCTCTGCTCCATCTTCTCCGGCTCAGGCTCCAGCGGCTCGGCCGCGCGCCGAGGAGGAGGACGCTCCAAGGCGAAGACGAAGAAGCAACGTTGATGCGATTCTGCCGAAGTTTGTCGGTGAAAGTTTGAGCCACGGTGGATGTGAGAGTGTTTATACTGGAGTGATATAGTACCGCTATGGGTTTGTACTCTACTCTACGTCGCCTATACATGTCTTAGCTTAGCTTAGTTCCTGGTTTGGCCAGTTGATCGATCCAGATCCATGGGCAGCAGCTGCTGGAATCTGGTATGTTCTTGATATGGTGCAATTTTTTCTTCTCTTTTCTCTCTGGAGCCGCTGCTGGGTCTTGGATCGGTCGGTGATCTATCTACATCTTGATTGCTTTGCATGTGATTGTGAGCTGTTGGTTCTGTACTGTTGCATGTAAGTAAGATGTATGGAGTATGTCTGCCTTGGAGTTGCAACCATAAACAATTGGGAGGTGTGATTAGGGAAACATATGCTTATGTGCGCGAGGGCATGTGCTTGTGCTGGACATGAATACATGATTGCTGGGGGAGCTACGGTGAATTTCCTAGTCCTAACTTGGGAGTCCCGTATACGCCTGATCCAGAAGTGCAATAAGCAGGCTGTATGTATCGTTTCAATACGGAGGACGGAGTTTCGTTCCCCATTTTTTTGAAAAGAATACGTACTGTAGTTGGGATGCTACTTTTACTGGTATATCTGCAGGTTATGTGCAAACACATGGGAGTATGATGTTATGATTGAATTTAGCAATATCAAGTTGATACTTTCTGAATGCTAGTACAGAGGAACTATTACTTACAGATGGTCAAAAGGTTGACTAATACAAGATCTAATAAGTAAACCAGCAACGGAAGAGACTCTTCCCTAGGACCTACTCTGCCGTAGGGTTGGCCCGGTGAGTGGCGGTGACCGGAACATGAGTTGTGTAGCACAGGACATTGATCCTAGCCTTGACATTTGAGTTCGCTGAACCTCTCGATCTTCACTGCACAAGCAAGGAATGAACGGCCGGGTGGGGATTGCAGGAGCCGTGCTTCCTCACAGCCATATCGTTGCGCGTGACAGAGGCAAGGCGGCCACATGACGGTGTAATTAACAACAAACAGGGCCACGGAAGCATCACATGGGCTTACATGATGATCTTGTTGGTAGCATAATTCATAACTCTATCAGGGACGTCCCCCTTGCTCGGCGAGTTGGACAGGGACCGTTATCCGTCCCTGCCACCCGTGCCGACATTCACATGCATGAATTCATCTCTGAATTCTTGGTTTCATAATTTATACAACCGACACTACTGCTCGAGTGTCTAGCATCCATCCCAGCATGGACTCGTCAAACTTGTCTTCCTATCATTCTCATTAGCCGCCTCTCCCTCTGCGAGTCTCATTTGTTTGTTCGTACGAAACTTGCATTGTGTTGGAGGTAAACATGTTCTTCGTGCTGGATTAATTGGTTATCTCGCAAGGAAGAACACAACAGATTGGTCTTGTTATATTGGGCTGGTGAGTGATTCTAGCTTCTTTGCGTTACGAACCTACCTACGCAGCTACGCTGGTCCTTGGATGGTTTGATCGTTCAACCCTAACGGCGCGCCTTTTCTGGTCAACGCGTGTGTGCCAGTTCGTCCATGCTCAAGCACATGTGGATTATCCGTTTGACTGTGCGCTTCGTTATTGCTTTTCTATGTTTATAATATATCCATTTTTTTAAATATGTTTATAATATATCCATGTTCCTGATGACGACCTGTTTACTAGTAGTTGTTGTTACAGAAAAATGATGAGTTGATTTTTCGCAAAATAAATTGATGAGTTGATAACGACCGTGATCTATAGATTGGATATGATGTGGACCATTTGCTTAATTCGGTTCTATAATTAGGCGGCATTTTTGTTTACTGATTCGTACTAATTTGATATGGAGTATACTACAGTATTTATGCGTTTATGGAGATTCACGCAACCGTCATAAGAGACCATGGCGCAATGAGTCATACTCTACAACATTACTTATTTTTGCAGAAATGATCCAACAAATTTGACTTCAGCATTACTCCTTTATGGGCCGTAGGGAAACATGAATTAAGCTCGCGCACACGCCCCAAATACACCCTTAGGCTGTCAAACCACGGGCGCGCGGTGAAACTGCTTTTCACGAATCTCAAGGCAAACGCACAGAGGTGATAGATGGTGGACGTCCAAGTAGTTGTGGAAAAAGGCGGCTCGCGATCTTTCTCTAGGTTTTTAAAACGGGCAAAAGGTTTGCCTTTTCATTAATACACAAGAGGGTAACAAAGTAAAAGGATTACACACACGGTGGCCGAAGGCCAAAAGAAAACAGCTACTCTCGTGGCATCATAAGTCCCAAAAAGCGAGCGCCGACCAAAACCCAAAGGGAGGCCTCCTTTTGAATTTTAGCAAAAACCGCAAGCGAGGCAGCGTGGTGGTGGCGGAAGACTCTTACATTTCTCTCATTCCATAGCACCCAGGAGTTATACTAGAATTTTAACCTCTGCCGGTTGTGTTGTTAATGAGACTGATAAATGCGTATACTATCGCCGTGGTGGGGGCGAAGGAGTTTATTGTGCTTGTATGTTGATGACATACTGATTTTTGGGACCAACCTCAAAGTCATTGAGGAGGTCAAGTCTTTTCTATCTCAAAACTTTGAGATGAAGGACCTTGCTGTGGCTGATGTTATTCTGAACACTGCTGAGAGATAATGAGGGTGGGATTACACTTTTATAATCCCATTACATTCAGAAGATTTTAAGTCGATTTGGATATTCGGACAGCAAAACTTCTTCAACGCCTTATGATCCTAGTGTGCAAATTCGAAAGTTTCCTGGCACAGCTAAGGATCAATTGAGGTACTCTCAACTAATTGGTTCTCTCATGTATCCCGCTAGCGCGACAAGACCTGACATCATGTTTGTTGTTTGCAAACTTAGCTGGTTCGTTTCCAATCCGGGTGATGTACATTGGCATGTTGTCGAAATAATTATGCGCTATCTGAAAGGTACTGAGAACTACGGACTTCACTATTCCAGAAGCCCGTCAGTGCTTGAAGGGTATTGTGATGCGAATTGGATCTCTGATGAAGGAGGTAGCGGAGAATGAGATAACAGCATCGGGGTCGTGGAACTTAGTTACGAGTAGATACTTCCGCAGGAGCATAATCGATTTTCTGGTTAAATACATTACAAAATGTTTTTCCATACTTTCCTTGTGCCCGCCCATTCTGTCTCGCCCTAAATGGAATGGCTCTCTTAGTTACGTTGTGCCCCGACCCGAGTCCCCACGTCCGCTTTTATCCGCCCGCAACCCGGTGCATAGTTCCGGGGAGTGCAACAGTAATAGCTACGAGAAATAAGTGACCTTAATGAAATGAACTTTTTTATTTTATTTGAGAACCCCTTGAACGCCTCGTAACAGGCATATAAATAAGTCCCATTAAATTGATTGATAGACTACGCATCGATGGTGTCGAGTCACCGTGCGCTAATTGGGCTTCGAGGTTGGCTATACGCGAAAAAAGCTAGCTTTCTACTGATTTGTCCTGCTGCTGGCTCGAACCTAGTTTGGGTAGGATTCTCGACACCAATCACATCAATGGTTGGAGCAGCAAACTCGGATTCGGCAAGAATCTCATTTTTTGGTAGTACGAAGGGGGAATGCCTGATAGTCTGATGTATAGTTTCAAAAAGCAAGTAGTTTTTTCGACACTCCTTTTCAGATGCTATTTGAATACATGTTCAGATGCAAAAGAGCTCGACTTCGAGTATGGTCTTGTTCTTAACTGATGTCGCTTCTCTCGATCGTCCATCACTTATCTACGTACAAGGCCTTGTTGAGGATGATCTCCTGTGTGAAATTCGAGAAATTCCATTTATACGAGAAGTGCGATTGAAGCCCCCAACGTTCTGCCAGACACTGGACAGGGGTAAGCTCTAGCTTTCGTCTCTCAGTGTCAGTGTCGGCCCAGCAGTATTTTATTAGAACGAGAGAGTGGGTCCTGGTAGAAGACGAGTATTAATTCCACTTCCTACTCGCAGTATGCTCTTAATGCTAGATGTCTGGACTGCGGGACACTCGCTCTCCCTTAGCCGGTTTCCCTCCTTTTCCCGCTAGGATCGGAAATCCTGTATTTTCCATATCCATACGATCGAAGGTAGCTTTTGCAAGCTGGAGGCATTCGTCCTGCTGCTGGCTCGAACGACTCGATCATGAATAATCGAATCGGCTTTTTTGTTTTTAACAAAGAAAGATCAGGAAAAGACGGACCGAACCCATTCGGTGATTTTCGCGGTCGCCCTCACTGAACCAACTCGAATGCCTCTATACAGTGACGAAAATAGGGTTGTACCTGCATGGGATTCATCAACAAAGGGATAGGGATAAGGGGCCGCACGTCCAAGACAGCCAGTCGCACTCCTCTTGTTGCGGGATCGAGTGGTGCTCGTCCTACCAGTCGCACAACTCTTGCCTCGGGACAGCAGGTAAATCTGGACAAGTCCTCAATTATTTTTGCTAAGGAGAATGAGATAACATCATCGGGGTCGTGGAACTTAGAATCTTGTGATGCTGATGAGATGAAAGCTACAACAGGGTATGTGTTTACCCTTTGAGGTGGTGCTGTTTCCTGGAAGTCTTACAAGCAAAAGATCCTGACGAGATCGACAATGGATGCAGAATTAACAGCATTGGACACATCTGGTGTCGAAGCAGGATGGCTTCGAGATCTTTTGATGGACTTGCCAGTGGTTGAAAAGCCAGTTCCGACTATCCTTATGAACTATGATAACCAAATAGTGATTGTTAAGGTTAAGAGTTCAAAGGACAACATGCAGTCCAACAAACACATAAGAATGGGATTAAAATTTGTCAGACATTTAAGAAACTCCGGAGTTATAGCGTTGCATTATATCCAGTCCGCTAAGAATCTGACAGATCCCTTCACCAAAGGGCTATCACGTGTTGTGATAGAAAATGCATCGAGTGAGATGGGTATGAAACCCACATGAGTTGCCATGGTAGTAACCCAACCTATGTGATCGGAGATCCCGCGAATTAGGATCTGGGAAAACAAGCTAGTGGTTAACTGAAGAGAGTAAAACCTTTACTAACCAACTCCGCTGAAGATGCAATACTCTCGGTAACTGTATGGCAGGTTGACATATGTCTTTCCAAAGCTTTGTATAAGCAAGACGCTATCCTACTGAGCGATCTTTGAAGGAACACACCTATATGAACCTGACTACTGGTCACAGTCTATGAGATTAGGGTAATCTCTAGTAAGTTCATGAATAGGTCAGGAGTGACCAATATGCTCCACTCGAGGGGTCAACCTTCGGCAGCCTAGTACTGGTAAGACAGTTAGTGAAACTACTTTACGCCAAACTGACAATTCAAGTCATAGTCCATTGTCAGTTGTGAAGGAGTGTATCTGATTGCTCTAGATAGAGTTCAACCTTAACAGGCCTGTACTGAAAATACTGATATATCAAAATAATGTTTGGAACGGATGACAACTTCATGAGTCTTTGGAATCTGGTGGGGGATTGCTGAAATATTGGGCCTTTTAGCCCATTATCAATTCCTGAAAATCCCTAAGGCCCATGTTGTCATGGCATGTGGTGGGAGTTTAGTCTCATACTGCTAGTTGGATGAGATGTGCACCAGCTTATATACTGAGGCATTCTACTACTAGTATGAGTAGGTGTGAGGTATGAGGAGAATGACTGTGTACCACACGCGCGCTTCTCCTCCTCCGCCGCCCGCCTCGTCACGCATCACCTCGTCACGACACGTCACGACGCGCAGCGGGTTGCGGGAATCTCGCCAAGCCGATGTGTTCTTTTTGTCACGCAAGAATAAAATGTGTACGGTCATGAAATGTTTCTCCCTTAATGGAAAATGAATATGAAGTTGAAACGTCTGTCTTAAGTGCTCTTAAGTACGACCGTTTTCAGAATTCATTTGCCTTAACGGAATTAATTGTGCGCGTTTCTGTTGGACCTCTCGCCTCCTGCGCTGCGTGTATAAAGGAGAGGTCGCTCCTATCTTGCAAACATCAGAGAACAGAACCATCCGCCCACTGTCGTTCCTCCTCGCTGTTGCTGCCATCGTTGATCCCATCCCGTCCGCCGCGTACACGGTCGGGGGGAGAGCAGGACTCCGAAACCCCGCCTCTCCATTTTCTGTACGGGAGAGGGGCGATTAGATTTTTGGGGAGCGTCTCGTATGCGACTGATCGCCAATGTTCATCTACTACGTCGGCTACTTCATCTACTTCAACTACGTACTCGTCGCCTTCGTCATTACTATGAGCGCTGACGTCGAGATTGAGAAGGCTGCCGCTGACAAGAGGGTTGTCGACAAGAGAGCTGACGGCGACGCCGTTGTTTCCGCTTCGGCCAATTGGCCAATTGTCGGGTATGATATGATCATGCTCCTCCTGATTATTTACCTGTTTGTTGTACTAGTGATTTGCGTAGATGTACCTACTATATGTCTAGTACACGATTACACTGTTAAGTTTCATCATGTCATTAGCACTATCTACGTCATGATTTTAGTTTATAATTGGATTAATATAATCGAACAATTGTCCAACGACATTTGCGTCCAGCCATGCTTCATCAAGTAAGCTGTCAAGGGTGACCAGCGCACACTACAGCGTCGATATCCTCGCCGCAATCCTCGTCGTCTAAGCTCTCTTCCGACATGGTCCTGAAGCGCGAACCAAGTTCAGCGGAACCAGCTTGCAAAGGCGAGGGCAGCGGCCATGGCAACATGCGGTTGCGTTGGTATCGCGTCGGGAGAGAAGAGAAGCGAAACTGTCGTATTTTATATTTCAAGGATCTCGTGGATGGATTGATGGATTTTAATAACATATCAAAATCGCATAATCGATTTGTAGAAATTCGCAATTTGCCACAATCGGCCTGCTTAATCCGTCGTCATGTTAAGTGTTCACAAATCTAATGCTCTAAGGAAATACTTCTAGATATAACGAATAGATGCTTTGGCGCACTGGATCTTGTGCGAGATGAAACTCTCTAGGTGCAAGCTGCAAATTCCGATACTGTATACCTGGCCACCCAGCAGATTTTCCATTGCATCTATGCACGTTTTGTCGTTGTGGTCGTAGATTTGCAGTCCTGGTGCTCCTTCGAACTTGCTGTAACGTAAAAGCAGTTTGAAATTGTTCTCGAGTACTCTCAAAGGCATCATTTGATGATACGTCGATGGGTCAAAGGGTATCTTGTACTTCTTGACCCATATACTCTCGTCAGAATCGTCAGCTAGGAGCCATACGTTCGTATATCCAAAGTTTTTGCTATGTACCTCTGGTTCAACCATACACAAGGAACCATCGAGCTTTCCTAGGCTGATTTCTGTCCATCCAAGTTCAACATTTGGTGGGCCTCGAATGCTACTCTTCCACTCCTCCTTCTCAAGGTCAAATCGAAGTACACTACGTGTTGTACCCGGTAGCGCCTCCGTCAAGAAATGCAGAATACCATCAACCGCTGCAGTATGGTTGTCAAGTCCGGAAGGGTCTACATGGATGTGAGAAGATTTCCTCTTCCTCCACCGATCACCACCATCTCCTATCGTTACCACCTCGCATTCGTCGAGAGAGATATTGAAACGCACCACCTTGTAAGCCCCGGACGGGACCGCACGACCGCAGCCCCATGCTCCAGCGAGTTCCAGGCGAGTGAGAAGCACCTTCATGGTCGATCATCCCGGCCACAATGCCGTCAGCATCCGAATAGGTGGTAACACATAAGACGTCGTCAACTGGGCTCATGCACATCGGTGTCCAATCAAAACCCATGCCATCCACCACCCTAACAACGCTGCCACCCAAATCAGCCAGGTGCAGAGACGAAGATCTAGAGGATTCGACGACGAGGAACGGCTCGGCGGGGTGGGACTTCTGTGCGTCGAGGAAGACGGGGTCGGAGATGAGGGCGCACCACTCTGTGGACACACATAGGAACCGGCACAGGGACTTCACCGGGAGCCTAGAGAGGATGTTGAAGACAACGTCGTTTGGCAGGGAGACCGGCGTGCTGGTTGACGGAAACCGTAGCAGCTTCATCTGTGTTCTTTGGAGATTTCTGAAGGCCTTGTCGTCCCTATGCCGCCTGTTCTTTTGAGATTACCGGTCAAGACTTGTCCTCGATTTCTATAAGGACTCGTATGAATCGTGTACAAGATGGACTGGACTTTTATCTCCTTCGACCGTGTGGAGTACTGGCGTACGGGAAGGGGGGAAAGAGCTACCCATGCTCCGTCAGGACGCGACGGCGCCCAAACGTGCAGGCGGCGCCGGAGCCAGCAGTTGCCGCCCGGGCGTGAGTGCGTGACGCCGCCTAGCCGTGGACGCTGCCCGTACAGGACTCGAAGCCCCAGAGCGGTCGACATGGTTGAGTCGCGAACCAAGCAGCATCGACGCCGTCGAGTAGTCGAGGGCACGAAGCCAACGCTGCTGAGTCTTCTGGGACGGCTGCTTTGATGCTTGCCTTACGTTGCATTGCTATGCTGCTTGCGTTGCTTGTGTTTCAGTTTCAGACTTCCAGTTATGCAGAAACAACAAGCTCAACGACGGCGGCAAGTCAGATGATGAGCGCGTTGACCAGGAGGACACATACTCTTCTCCTGCACTTGGAGGATGCGGCTGACGTGCGCCAACGCAGCGGCATCGCACTGCACGCCTCAGCCCGGGGTCAGTGTGAGGATCCACGGGCGTTAAGAGTAGCGGCGACCCTTACTCTTTTTTTATAGAGGAATGGCCGAAGCTCTGCTTTATTAATCAACACTCATAATGTTTACAGGAATTTCCAACTCAGTTGGAGGGACTAACTAACCAAACATGTAACCATAATCTAGTGAAGTTATAGCTCTTGCTAGACGATGAGCATCGCCATTTGCTTCACGCCGTTCGTGCATGAATGTAACTTCCTGGATCTGGGAACTTCTAGCTGAAATCTCCTTGATGATCATCATTGAGGTCCTCGGCTCTCGCCACCATGGATTTGCTTGATTACCGAGAGGCAATCTGAAGAAATCTGGAGGTTATCCAGTTGCATGTCCGCAAGGGACAAAGCTTCAGCACACGCCATTGCCTCCAGCGCCTCTGGTTCTGTAATGCCTGCAACCGAGACTGACGAAGCGCCCAAGAACTTGCCTTGGTCGTCCCTGCACACAACCCATTAGTCATTCACTAGCTATGACCCTCGAGCAGGCCCATAGTACAACTTAACCTTTACATCTGCGGGGAGCTCCTATGTATCGCTTCAAGCGACCACTAGGAGCGGGACTCGCCCGCCCCGGACAGCTACTGGCCTATTAAAAGATACATAGCTCCCCTTAAAAAAGTATAGTTTTGTCTTTTTATATTGACGTTAATCAAATACTTAAATAAATTATATGTATTCATAAGAATATTTACAAAAAAAATTGTGGAAAGAAAAATTCCGTGTTTTAAAAAAATGAACATTCAAACACTATTTGTTCATGTTTTGAAATCAAAATTGTTCACGCACTTACAAAAATATGTTCATTTTTATAAACAAATTTCCATGGGATTCAAAAGTATTCACAGAGTAGAAAAAATTTGCATGCTTTAAAACCGTTCACAAGTTTGAAAACACAGGTTCAAAATATATTTAGTGTTAAAAAAATTGTTCGCGGGTTAGAAAAATACTGGTTGAAAAAATGTTTGCAGGTTCAAAAAATTTCTCACGGGTTCGAAAAAAAATTCATGGGGTTAAAAAATATGTGTTGACGGGTTAAAAAAACAAGGCTCAAAATATGTTTGTGTGTTGTAAAACACGGGGTAAAAAAATATTCATTGCTTAAAAAATTGTTAAAGTTGGGAATAAAATACATTCATGTATTACCAAAAAAGTAAACAATAAAAAGGGGAAAATAAAAGATGAGATAAAAAATATCAGAAATATACTAAAGAAAAGAACATTAAAAAATGGAAAAACAAGGGTAGCTTGATCCGGCCCAATGCAGATCCCACACACGGGTAAGTCGTAGTGCCGTACTACAACTCGCAAGGGGTAATAAATAGTGGCTGCGTAATTTGAGCATGGTGTTGAGCTCCACATATTCTCATGTTCCAACAGAGAATAGTGGGAGCGTCGTGGGCCAACTGAAGTAGTTAAAAAATACGTTCATTCGTTCAAACACAAATTTCCATAGGATAAAAAAGAATATTCACGGAGTTTTAAAAAGTGTTCATGACTATATAAGATTTACAGATCGAACACATGAGCTCAAAATATATTTGAGTGTTGGAAACACATGGGTAAAAAATTTCACTAGTTCAAAAATTTGCTAGAATGATAAAGAATGTTCATGGGATTCGAAAAATTGTTCACGGGTTAAAACACATGGCTCAATAAATGTTTGTTGTTCTGAAAACACGGGGTAAAAAAATATTCACCGCTCCGAAAAAATTGTTATGAGTTGGGAAGAAGTTGACCGTCGATGCAACGTTCATCGATATCCCGGCTAATTAATTTAGACAACATTAATGGTGTGCGACCATGGAAGGAAATTCATTCCACTGTTGATGATGTGCTTCTTATGTCGTTTTGTGTGTATGCTGGCTTGAGTTTCTAAATTAGGTTTAGAGGTAGATTGTGTTCATGTCGGGTGGTTCTTCTTCAGATTTTCTCGAACCGAAACCATCCGAACTACCATGTGCACGATTACACAACGAAAATCAACGGAAGAGTTTAGTCGGTAGACAATACTACTCAATCTTTAGGATTCTACTCATTTTAGAATGATAGGATTTGTCAACTATTGTAACGGCATCATTGCATAAGTTATGGAGCCGAGGAAGATGAAGAAGTTGCTGCCCCATGCAAATGGACCAGCGTGCTTAGCGTGAGTAGTACGGACTCATGCGGCCGATTACATGCACGCAAATCTACGGGTGCTACCACTAGCTGCCACCGACACACACGCGCGCATCCACCGTCGCCGATGGACTCGCGTCGCGTGGCGGACGACGAGCCACACCGCCGCGACAAAACACGCGCACTGTCACCTACGCCGCACCTCTCGCCTAACCCTTTCTTCACCCGCTCCTCCGTCAACGAACGTCCTCGGAACTCCACCCGCGTCGCTGACTTCTCGGGCCCAGCGCCCCATCGGGCCCGCGCGTCGGCGGGGCGGCAGGCGGGTGCGAGGCCGGGAGCGCGGCCACGCGGCGGGGCTGGCCACCTCTGGATACCTGCGGCCAACGCCTGGCGCCGCTGGCCGCGACGTGGAGGGCGCGCCGCCGTGGGATCCGGTGCGCGGGTGGACGGGGCGGACGGCCTGGAACGAACCCTGGTCGCCAGGCATCATAACGGCCAAGGTGGATCCGTCCGCATGGGAAAAGCGATGGACTTTTCGACATCGGTCTAGCATGTCTCGGGAAATCTTGAATAGCTCCCTAGCTAAGGGTTTATTAGATCATCTCCAGCCTTTCGGCCCAGCGTCCCGGCGCAAAACTTTCGGTCCTAGGGGACAAAGTTTCCAGCCAAGTGCAGCAGGTTTTGCACCCTTCGACGTAACGCAATTTGAAAATATAGTTTTTCCGGCTACCATATAGTCTCAACACGGTTCGGAACAATAAAACATCATATGTAGTCTCTTCGATCACGAGCCACAACATAACGATCGGAACAT
The DNA here is from genome assembly GCA_026929855.1 of Poa annua. Taxonomy (NCBI): domain Eukaryota; kingdom Viridiplantae; phylum Streptophyta; class Magnoliopsida; order Poales; family Poaceae; genus Poa; species Poa annua. Next base: position 92,037,000 of record CM049430.1, read on the forward strand.
AAAATGCTAGGCTTTCAGCCAGACGGTCGCCACTATCAGATGGTCAGTACCAAGCATCACCACGGAGATCGGCGACGTCGACGCAACTGGGGCGATGTAACCGTCGACCGGTGCGAACCTCGTGTTCACCGCCAGCACGGTCCGCTCGGCGTAGCCCTCGGCACTTCATACTCCTCTTCCTCCTCCTCAACACTAGGCTACTCAAGCACCCACGCCTTCTTCCTCCTCTCCCTATCCTGGCGGCATGCGGTTTCGTGATTTTGGTGCGTCGCGTCCGTCCCCCAGGTGGTGTAGCTCATCCCTTCTGTCTTCTTCATCGACAATCTCGCCTTCCTCGGCTTCTTCGTCACCGATGTTAGAACATAGTGGACCGGGGGCTAGCAGACTGTTGGGGCGTCATGGCGACCAAATATTATCTAGGAGAGGGAGAAATGGCGCGAACGAGAACGGGGTACATTGAAGAGAAAATGGAGGGAAGGGAAAAGGGGGGGGGGGGGGGGGGAGCTTCGACAGAGCTGACCCATATATATTTTTTGCTTCCATTGGAGCACCCATACGCCCTTGACCGACGGATGAAATTTTGATTCAATTCAACGAAAAACGAGACTTTGGGGGAACTGAAATGATTTCTTTCCACCGGAGCAAAAAAAAGAATGGTCATGTGAGACGCTGGGCCAAGGCTGGAGATGCCCTCAGCACGTACGCTTACATGCATGGATGAAGATCCAGATGCTTCTGTGCGAAAGAGGGAAAATGTAGGGGTCAGTCTGCAATAACACGTTGGTGTGTTTTTTGAACCGATGAGGCGATGAAGAGGGGGGTTGGCCGCCATGTCATGTCTTGCAAGGACTACGTCCGAGCAAGCTGAGAAAGGAAGAGCCAATCAGAAAGCAATCAGAGGGGAGACAGAGAAACGTGCACACAATCAACAATAAGATACTCTCCCGTCTCCACCGGGAAGGACAAAGCGCAGGAAGAGTTCGAGGAGGAGAAATGCAAGATCAGACGACCACCACGACGAGCTCGCCGCATTCCAGCAGCGACAGGTCCTCCAGCTCCGTCGCTCACTCCAAGGAAGGCACGCACGCACTCACTCTCATCCAATATTGCACGAACATAAACCCATGCTGCTTAATTATAGATGGATTTTTCTCCATGGTCTTAGTTATACTTTCCTCCTTCTCCCCTCTTCATCATATCATAGCTCTTGGTTTTGTCTGGCGTACGTGATCGACAAGCCGATGTACACCCAGACCTGAAGCTTGTTTCACTCTTTTGCTTCCTTGTTGCTCTTCAGTCTTCGTTTTTGGATTTTTCCCTTGATCGTCTTGCACACGATCGGCAGCTAGATATTCCGTCTAAAAGAGAAGCTAGATGCTGGATTGATGTCGGAACGGCGCGCATGCAGGGATGGACAGCGACGACGACATAGGGAGGGTGCCGGAGTTCAGGCTTGACCAGGGAGGCGCATCCACGTCGGGAAGGGAGCCGCCGGCTGCCGGGACGTCGTCGGAGCCCGCACAGTCGGCCGCTGCGGCGGCACAGGCCACCTCGCGCCGCCGCGGCCGCAGCCCGGCCGACAAGGAGCATCGCCGACTCAAAAGGTACTGCACGCCCATCGATCCTAGATTCCTAGGTACTGTGTGTTCGTAGCTCGGTCGATCTAGTTCGTGTATGTAGCAGTAGCACACTAGTGTCCTTGCTGGATGAGCTAGCTAGACGGCCACGGTATGATGGCATGTCATACGTGGTTCGACATTAATTTCAGGTTGCCGATTCATGCAAAGCGACAAACTGAAGACCCAAACTTAGCCATTCCACATACTGTACCATCAGTCTAGCACACGTATACGCAGTAATCTTCCTATAAAAGGCTTTTATAGCTAACTGATAGTGAACTCTCACCAGCGGAAAAAAAACTGATAGCCGGCTCATGAACAGCTCTGTTACAATTTTACAATCTTGCTTAACCTTTTGCCACGTCAATATGGCGTGCGCAAATGCCTCTTGATTTTGTCCTTTTGTATGAACTAATGTGTACTCCCTCCGAACCATATAATTGCTGCCGATTTAGTATAAAACTGTGTGCCTGGATCTATAAACAATTAATATGGATCGGTGGAAGTAACAACTTTTAACTATAATGATAGATTAGTACATTTTCATTTCAAAATAAAATAAAAATAGATTAGTATATTTGAAGAAGCATGTGATCAAGGACTCACATTTGGTAACCGGATAGAGTTAAAGAGGTTCAACAAAATAAACTCCAGATTTTGTAAGTAAACCATTTATCTCTACAAGCCACTTCACACACATAAACATTGGCACAAAGTAATTGAAGATCATGCCATATGTTTATGGTTTGCTCTCTCAAAAGACAAACTCCCTATTCCTCTACTACCTTTTATATTAAATGTGATATCATAATTAAAATATAATATGTAAAATCTGGGAAATTTCTGCCAGAGCGGGTTGTGACTAATCCAATTGTATTTTCAGTATCTAGCTTTTTTCACCTCCAAAACTCTTTGACACCAATTAAAAAGATATCCTAACCTTACACTTGACCAAAAGTGAGAGTGGTTATGGGCATGCTTTGAATCAGCATTTTTAAACTACTTTTCACTAAGCAACTCCCGCTAGTCAATTTCATCATTTTCAAGCCTGCCGATCCATTCACATAGAACATTGGTATTTTTACATTCAAAACTTGTTACATCCAAACCCGCTGATCTTTAATTTGACAAACATAATATCATTTGACAAAATTGTGAGTGTCTCATGCCTTGTTTTTTCTACCAATTGGATCAAGCTCTCAAGAAATCCACATTCCTAATTGTCCCCTTAGGCTTTCTACAAATGACATCACATATGACTAGGTACACTAGTTGGGAAAAATTATACCAAATTTTAGTCTACCAAAAGAAGACACCAAATCCCCTTCCCAAATAGCAGCTTTCTCTTCAGAACATTCTAATCTTGGTTTAACAATTTTCAAAATGTATTGGTACACACCAAGGTAACTCAAAGGGATTTTTCTTACTTAAAAGTAAAAACTTGGTCATATAGCGTTGTTCTAATATGCACAAAATGAACCGGCCGATTCCTTACACCATATAACTCAACTCCAAAAAGGAAAATTGTGTTCTCGGTATGCTGCATTGTTGATATTCCATCCTCATGAAGGGGATCGTGTGCAGAAAACAAAAAAAAACGTATCAACGGTATACTTAAACTAGTCAAGATCTACACTATGCATATATAGTAGTACGGCGGAGATCGGAATACATACCCTCGTAGACCGAATAGCAAGGATTACGCTCCCGCACAAGCGTTGACGACGAAGACGACGTAGCCGACCTCTAGGTCGCGAAGAACTCGGCGCGACGAAGACGACGAAGTTGACCTCGAGGTCGGGTGAAGGAAGTAGGCCTCCGAGCACCGCTAGCGCAGCACCTCGTAGGGTGTTACACACATACGGTGGAGACGACGGCCTCCGAAGCTCCACTCTAGGACGAGCAGCGGAAGACTTGGACCACACCAACAGCAGTGCGGCAGCGGGCTATGGTGGAAGAGATCCCCCTCTCTACTCGGCGCAACTCCGACAAAGGGAATCACGAGATCGAGAGAAAATTAGGGAATTAATTGGTGAATTAAAAGGCCAGGGGTGCCCCTCTATATAAAGGGGCAAGGAGGCTGCCAACCTCACCAGCCGGGCGATGTGGGACTATTTCCACACCAGCCATGACCTTGGGAGGTGCGCCGGCCCTAGTGGGCCCCTTGTGGCCCACTAGGGGCTGGCCGAACCAGCCCTCCTCCCTTGGGGGGAAGCTTCCCCCCTCATGGGCCTTCTTTCCACTAGAAGGCTCATTTAGGGAAATCTGCCTTTAAAAATTCGAAAATAAATATATAAAATCATATTTAAACATTAATTACACTAATTAATATCAAACATATTTTATATAATTTATTCTAGCTCCGAAAACTATTTCGTCGCTGCCCGATCTCCATCGGACCATTCACGGGACGTTTCCGGTGATCTCTTTCCTTTCCGGTTGTCTTGTCGAAACCCCTTAAGTGTGTTACCCTAGCGGTTCGATACAATAACAGACATGATCGAGACTCCTCTCCGATCAATGACTAACTCGTAGGCCTGGACCCCATTAATTAATCCCTGTGATAAAACGAATGGCTTTCATCCATCAAACCTGGACGTATAGTCTTAAACCCTTTGTCATGATGATACTTAGCGTGTCCGAGCATCATTCTCAGATATCTGCATACCTAGCATGATCTTGTTACCGACAACACTATCTTCTACTCGTCTATGATATTATGTCAGCTGGTGACCTAGTCACATGTTTGCAAACTCATTTGAAATAATCTCACTGAGTGGGCCCTAGAGTATCTATCCGGCTATGCGGACTGACAAAACCCGTTGTTGACCCCTCGTCTCAACTACCCCCTTCCGATACCCAAAAGTATCACCGTTATTGTCACACTAAATAAGATATGACGTTTGGTGCAATCAAAGTATCTTACAGGAATAACAATAAGAGTTGGTCTCACGGTCTTAAGGCGTAATGACTATGTCCTATAAATACTGGGTATATCCATCACATCGTTACACCTAACGACATGACTTCCATTGCCGACCGGCGCCATGCCCTATGATCGGAAAACCTCGATCATCAATCGCGCAATGAAACTAGTCTTAGTAGAGGCTACTAGGGACCTGGTTGTTTATCTACCACACATGTATTAATGTTTTCGCTTAATACAGTTATAGCATGATATAAAACATATAATGAACAATTGGGATATTGCCAATAAACTATGTTTATTAAGTGCATGTAGGACATATTCCCTTGAGTCTCCCACTTGCACTAGAGTAACACTTAATCTAGTTTACAACTTGGTAAAAGCTCAACACCCAAATCATCTTGGTGCCTGCTCGCCTCGTGGAAGAGGAATACAGTCAATAGATCTCACACATTGAGACCTATATGTGCTTTGCAACACCTCTATGTCATCTAGTTTGGCATCATCCTGTATCTTACGATGACGGTGAAATATATAGTAGTGGATGGAGTGAGACTCGAACATTCGCGTAGCATGGGCCTTATAAGTCTAAGAGTTCTATTAAGGAGACCACCTACGCTCGGAAAAATGCTCAGTCCAATCACACTTGCTACTTCTGAAGTCGCGATATATTTCTATACCTATGTAGATTATGCGACAGTGCATTCATATGCGACTTCGCAAACTAACCATGTCTATCTTCAAAATAAAGGACATCTCCTATATGAGATTTCTAGTCGTATGGGTCAGTGTCATAACTTGCATCATCGTAACCGTTTTACGGCAAGTTGTCTTTCCACTCTTACCCTTTACTAGAAAACATAACTTCAGTTCTCATTGACATTGAAGAATAAACTTAATGTTTGTTCATTGATCCACACAAGGATCACTCTATAACCTGTTCTTCAACCAAGAACTCGGGTCACACCAAGTCGAGCTTTCAGTCTGATAGAATCTATGTCTGATACATAGAGAATGTCGAACATCATTTTCTATCACTGAAAATGCCAAGATAAACTTAATATTTTACCTAGTCATACAAGTAAGAACCTCTTTCTTTGTTTGTCCTATTCCGAAACACTTCAGAATCTTGACTTAGGAAATATTCCGACCTAATGTTATTAAGCCCCTTCTGATCTATACAATTATAAATCGGATGCCTAATACTCCTAACTTCATTTCATAGAAAATTTAATCACTTAAATAATCCTTTACACTCTACTAGAGGATCTATGTCATTCAATATGTCGTTACATACAAAATCACGAATGACACCTAGCTCCCACTCAAATATGCCTTCCGCATATAAGATTAAGGAAAAGCTACTTAGCTCCCACTCAAATATGCCTTCCGCATATAAGATCTACAAAAGCTACCTTGCTCCCACTCACTTCTTTGCAAATGCAGGTTTCTTCAATTATTTTGGACAACTCCAAAATCATTTGATCACATTATCAAAGTGAAGATTCCAGCTCCGATATGCTTGCTTCAGCCCATGAATGGACAATTGAAGTTCGCATACATGTTTAGCATCCTCAGGATCACCAACTCTTTCTTAATGACCCTATTAAGAAACATGGTTTCCTTATCCATCTATCAATTTCTCATTTGAAATTATATATTGCTAAACGACCCAGAATAGATTTAGGCTTCGCCACTTGAGTCAAACTCTTATGTGGTCAACTTTTGAATCTGTCGGAACTGTTTCACGACAAATCGATCCTTCTCAATATCTATTCTCTCATAAATTTCCATATTCTATTAACATTTTAGATGCCATCAAGAAGATCTCCCAAGTCAATACCTAGTAATCGTACATGGATTTTATTTCGGATCATAAATGACTCATATCCATTTCTCAGACTTAGGTCCACCATGTCTTCTTCGTAGTTCGTAGGTCTGTCATATTCCATTAATATGACCTTCATAACAAGATTGTCATAACACAGTGTGGAACACAACCTCGTACGCCTATGTTCTTAGTATGAGCTAAGAGCATCATGATCTTGTATCATCAGCTTTTTCAAGTTGTGGAGCATGACACCGAAAACACTTTCGGTTGCGCCACTCTGATGTCTGGAGAGGAAGTTCACCAACTTCGTCTTGCTCTACTTTATTTCTCACTTATACCCTTGGACAAGAAACTATTTCTTTCGCAAGGTATATCATGGCAACGATTTTGCCTATGTCGTGAGACATGTACCCAACTAACTCTTTAGATACGGTACAGTACAAAGATTAATCCATTTTAGGTTTGATCACATCGAAACACTAAATTGTTGAAACGACAATCCAGGCTAAAAGCCATGCCATTACTCATATGGTATTGTCTCCATGGATTTAAATGGTTTCTCTATGATCTAACGTGAGTGTTATGTTTCTACCATATGACTCTAATGATCACAATAATTCGGTAAGAGATTCATTTACCACACACTATCCGATAGGGTGCGATTATGACGTCCTAACACACCATAACACTATGGTGTTCCATGCGACATAATTTGTGGAACTCTTCTCACAAGTCTTTCAATGATGTGCCAACATTATAACTCAAATCTTCATTTCCTCGATCTGTATCGCGGGAATTTGATTTTCTTGTTAAGTTTATTTCCTACTTCATTCTGAACGTGTTTGATCGAATCAAAATTTCCAGGCCAACATTCCCCGAGTGGATATCCATATATCGACTCGAATGTTCATGAAGTCTATGAAATAAAGACTTCCACTACACGTTAAAGTACTTCATTGATTCACATACACCCATATGCACGATTATCAACAAGCTATACTCAAAACGTTCAGTGAAGTTCACAAAATAAAGGTCTCCACTACCCGTCAATTACTTCATTGAACCACATACATCTATATGCATAACCATCAATAAGTTATATGCCCGTTTTCCGAAAACGGTGTCATAGTTATGTTGCAAGTGTCAAAAGATCAAATCTAAGGACTTGTAGATCCATCCGGTATGGAGCTAATTCATTGCCTATATCATTGACATGAATCAAACGGTAGTGCCACTCATATGTGGTGTCTGTATTAAGTTTGTATCCTTTGGCATTAATATTATGAATATGGGAGCTTCTACCATCAAAATTCAAATCGGCATATGATCACTACTTCATAAGTATAGGACAACGAATTTGTCACTAACATATATGAACAAGTGTCTCGCTAGAGGAGACACACTTATAACGATCATACTAACATGCGATCATAAAGAATTTATCCAAATGGTAGATCTAGAGGGAGAGTGTCTATGGCCAGCACAACAACTTGTCTGCCATTATCAACACGCAATGTCGCCTCATTCTTTCAAGCTACTCAAGCAGTAAACCTGGTTTTCATAAAACATGACTAGTTCAAAACTTAGTCACTACTGCGAGTACTTGCTTAGCTAAAACATTCATAACATGTATATCATATCTACACCATCATCATTGATGATTTCCGGCGATCTGTTTCATCTTTTTGATACTTCCAACGTAATAAGGAACCATGAAGGTGAACAATTCCCCTTGCATGACATAGTCTATGATAGAGGATTTGCACTTGGCAACGATGTATGTCATCCAATGATTGAGCTGAGCGAGGCGTCTGAATGTTCATCAAGTATGAACATATGTCATCAAGTATGACTACCACGTGCTCCTTCAATGTGTGTATTCTCTTCCATCTTGGCTGAGAAGACAATCAGTCAACATACTGATAAACTTCATCAACCCAACTTTAGGGGTACCCCGAGTTTAGCGATCATCTCATATGTTCGCGATCCAGTAACTTGTACCCACCATTGGTTCTCTATGGCAGAGATCACAACATACACTGGACTATGATGATATCATCCGCACAAAATCTGATAATCCAAATTATCTTTTGTTAGCGGGATCTCCGGGTTTATCTCCTAGCGGGTATTGTATCACAAAGAGCTAACGGTTTAAACAAGGAGTATCCTCAAGCTAAAGTATAAAGCTATAAAGTTTGGACCAAACATTTTAAGTTTCTCAATCGCAGGAATGCGCCTAATTTGAAAAGATGCTATCACAATGGTTAATATCTACAAAGGTTTGCAAAACAGACTTTGTTCATTGTATTTTGAGTTCTAGTACTTTAGAAAATAACTATCTGAACTCCCACTCAAACGAATATCCCTCCTGGTCGTTTAAGCGATTACACGATCCCCACCCATTGCACAACCCCTCATCGTCAGAGCCGGTAACACAACTTCAAGGGTAGACAATTGTCAATCACAACAACTCTGTGACTCATGCTCGACCTTTCGGCCTCCGTGTTCCGAGGCCATATCTGCATATGCTAGGCTCGCTAGTATAACCTCCACGCTGACGCTTGTGCAACATGGCTTACACCCACCGTATGCGAACGACGATATGTCTGACACCCGATCGTCACGACCTGCCTCATAACGTAGAACTTTCTTGGTGGTGCTCGTTGGAGGAAGAACACTAGTGGTATTTTTGAAGGGATCATCTTATATAATTACCGCCGCGTAACTAATATATACTAATATATATTATCACACAATATAAGATGCACACAAAATATCAAATGTAATGCAATGTGATATAGTCCATTGCGCCATGTTCTTCTTGGCGCCCGCAGTTTATAAATAATTTAATAAACCTACCTTGACCATATCACATAGCCCCTGCAAAATAAATTTGACGCTTCTACTTTATCTTTTGCATATTTTACGTGGCTTGACGCTTTCGTAAATAGAACCACTTCATACCTACCACAACAACGATCCAATAATTGCATGTTTAAGCATCCCTTTCGGGCCCTGTATTAAAAATGCAAGACCAACTAAAGATAGAGAAACAGGCACCCGCCAGCGACAGATACGGTACAAGTCGTATGTCAATAGTGGAACCAGTCTCGCGTAAGCGTACACGTAAAGTCGGTCCGGGCCGTTTCATCAACTCGATGCCGCTGGAATCACAAGTGCACGCTAGAGGGTAGCAAATAACAGGAACTGTGCCCCTGTGCAGAACACGGGTTCTAACAACGTACATCTATATCTACGATAGATCGGCTCTGATACCACTGAAGGGGATCTTGTGTAGAAAAAAATTTCCTAGCAACGATATCCTTAAACTAGCCAAGATCTACACTATGCAGATATAGTAGTACGGCGGAGATCGGAATAGATACCCTCGTAGACCGAATAGTGGGGATTACGCTCCCGCACAAGCGTTGACGACGAAGACGACGTAGCCGACCTCTAGGTCGCGAAGAACTCGGCGCGACGAAGACGACGAAGATGACCTCGAGATCGGGTGGAAGAAGTAGGCCTCCTAGCACCGCTAGTGCAGCACCTCACAGGGCGTTACACACTTACGGTGGAGACGACGACCTCCGAAGCTCCAGTCCAGGACGAGCAGCGGAATACTTGGACCGGAACACCAGCAGCGCGGCAACGGGCTATAGTGGAAGAGATCCCCCTCTCAACTCGGTGCAACTCCGACAAAGGGAATCACGAGATCGAGAGAGAATTAGGGAATTAATTGGTGAATTAAAAGGGCAGGGGTGCCCCTCTATATAAAGGGGCAAGGAGGCTGCCAACCTCACCAGCCGGGCGGTGTGGGACTATTCCCACACCAGCCACGACCATGGGAGGTGCGCCGGCCCTAGTGGGCCCCTTGTGGCGCACTAGGGGCTGGCCGAACCAGCCCTCCTCCCTTGGGGGGAAGCTTCCCCCCCCCCCCTCATGGGCCTTCTTTCCACTAGAAGGCCCATTTAGGGAAATGTGCCTTAAAAAATTCGAAAATAAATATATAAAATCATATTTAAACATTAATTAAACTAATTAATATCAAACATATTTTATATAATTTATTCTAGCTCCGAAAACTATTTCGTCGCTGCCCGATCTACATCGGACCATTCCCGGGACGTTCCCGGTGATCTCTTTCCTTTCCGGTTGTCTTGTCGAAACCCCTTAAGTGTGTTACCCTTGCGGTTCGACATAATAACAGACATGATCGAGACTCCTCTCCGATCTATGACTAACTCGTAGGCCTGGACCCCATGAATTAATCCCTGTGATATAACGAATGACTTTCATCTATCAAATCTGGACGTATAGTCTTAAACCCTTTGTCATGACGATACTTAGCGTGTCCGAGCATCATTCTCAGATATCTCCATACCTAGGATGATCTCGTTACCGACAACACTATCTTCTACTCGTCTATGATATTATGTCAGCTGGTGACCTAGTTACATGTTTGCAAACTCATTTGACATAATCTCACCGAGTGGGCCCTAGAGTATCTATCCGGCTATGCGGACTGACAAATCCCGCTGTTGACCCCTCGTCTCAACTACCCCCTTCCGATACCCAAAAGTATCACCGTTATTGTCACACTAAATAAGATATGATGTTTGGTGCAATCAAATTATCTTCCAGGAATAACAATAAGAGTTGGTCTCACGGTCTTAAGGCGTAATGACTATGTCCTATAAATACTGGGTATGTCCATCACAGCGTTACACCTAACGACATGACTTCCATTGCCGACTGGCGCCATGCCCTATGATCGGAAAACCTCGATCATCAATCGCGCAATGAAACTAGTCTTAGTAGAGGCTACTAGGGACCTGGTTGTTTATCTGCCACACATGTATTAATGTTTTCGCTTAATACAGTTATAGCATGGTACAAAACATATAATGAACAATTGGGATATTGCCAATAAACTATGTTTATTAAGTGCCTCTAGGGCATATTCCCTTCACCTCCAACAAGTCAGATGCTAAATTTTTGGTTAAGCCTTTCTCTTGGGTCTTTTTAACCAAGACATCCAATCCATCTATTCCAATAGTTAAAACTAGGGGAGATTCTCTTTGCTTGATCCCTTTTCTTGTTCTAAAGTAAGGACCTAGTTTGATCGACCATAATAAAAACACTACCTTTTGCAACAACTAACCTTGTCTAGTTAATGAGCTGATAGGGGAAACCTTTCATCAAAAGAAAACATGAAATCCCAATTAATTTTGTTCATACACCTTTCCAAAACCAACTTTAAATATAGTGTAACCTTTTTACTATATGTGTAACTTGTGCATAGTTTCATGCAACAAAGCCACGCTACAACAAACATAAGTACCTCCTATGAAATCATCAACAACAATCATTTATCTATTCTTAATAACTTTTGGGTAAAAAAATCAAAAGACATATAGATCTTTCCATTTAAATCTTGTCAACTCTTGGAATTTGCCCAAGAGAGTTATAATATCGTAATTAAACATTTGAACATCGAACGTCCCTTCATGTAAATCATTATCATTAACACATAGCTAACAAATATAAATGAACTAAATCCCAGAAATCTTGCAAAAGCTAAACTGGATAGCCTTTTGGCCTAAGGGACTTATTGTGTACCGTAGAAACACTACATTTTTCTTATAGCGTGAAGTTTTAGTAAGATTTATTTTCTTTAGTTAAACATCTCGTTAAGTTACATCTAGGGAAACAAGAAGTAGAACCACAAGACCAAACAACTCTTTATAAAAAAAGGTGGCATAATTTAAAATATTGCCATCTTCTTATAATAACACAATCTTGACAAAGCCTCAATATTTCTTACATAATTTCCTTCTACTAGACTTAAGCAAACAATATTTAGTATTATGTCACAGTCCAAAAGTTCTTGTTATTTGCTCTTCACCTCCACTTAATATACTTTTCTCTATGTTTTCTTCAAATTGCGTTACAAAACACCTAAGCTCATATTTTGGTGCATATAGGCCAACCAACTCATTTTATCTTTCATGTAAAACTTTATTTTTTTCCTATATTCACCTTAAGTATTTAAATACCTTGCAAATTTCTTCTTAATTGATCACAGAAAGTATGCACTTGTGCTATATATGTACTCCTCACATAATTCCACAACTTCGATACAATACCAACAATTATTTCCTCAAACAAACACAATGCAAATTTAAAGGTTTATTTAGAACCTGAAGGAACCCCCCCCCCCCCCCCCCCCCCCCCCAGTATCTAATAAAATAGTGATACACCTAACTAGTGTTCTGATGTTAACTAAAGAAAAATATTTACGTATGTCCAATAATTCGACTAAAGGATCTTGTTGGTTATTCGAGTGAGGAAAGCTTCTTCCAGTTGGGGCCAACTCCTTTAGGTCACAATGTTTAAAAACCTTTCATATCTGTCGATTATTCATTTTTTACATGTTTTATGAATTTAATTAATGCCTTGGTCTACTCACCAATTGCGAACTCAAAATAAAACACGAGAATGCAGAACTTTACTGACAAAAAACATCGAACAGTTAGCTAACTTCTGCACGATTTTAATCTCATTTCCTTTATCCTTAACACGTTTGTGCTGACTGCATGCTAATCTAGGTTGTTGAGGAACCGGGTGTCGGCGCAGCAAGCGCGGGAGAGGAAGAAGGCGTACATGGGTGATCTGGAGACGAAGGTGAAGGACTTGGAGAACAGAAATTCAGAGCTTGAGGAGAGGCTCTCTACACTGCAGAACGAGAATCAAATGCTTAGACAGGTATGTTAGTGGGAATCATATATGATCGGGGTGTACGCACATGCAAGCAACACCTCTAATTGTCCTTGATGTGGTCTCGTACCTTGTTAAGGCGAGATGCTTCTGTGGTCTAACTAACCTCCTGTTTGCAGATACTGAAGAACACCACTGGTAACAGGAGAGGACCAGGTAGCGGCGCCGGCGCCGGAGACAGCTAGCCAATAGCAGCACCCCGTGACGTCTGGGATCATCTGCTGCTTAACCGCTTGTGGATTCGGCAGTTCACTTGATTAATTTAAGTTGGGTGTTTTTTAATTAGATCGATAAAGCGCCCCAGGAAATATTCTGAGCTATGTAATATTCAGTTGAACTGAAATTGTCTCGACTAAATAGTCAGGGGGGAGCCGGAACCTCAAATGTACTTACTGCCCGTCATCGATCCCAGCCGAACATATACACGTCGACTGTATGTATGTATATCATACGTTGATTGGGTAGTATGTATGTGTGTGTTCGTATGCATCGTGTTCTAGTAGTTAAGGATGTGAATTGTTGCTATATGTATATTCGAGGTACAGATGCTTCTGATCTTAAGACTACATCGAATACATCGGATTTATTTCTCATGTGACATAATAAGATATATGCATTTGCCATATTGTACATTATCGATCCACCTAAGTACTGTACTTGCTAAGGGTTGACCAATTGTTTACTACTCGTAGAAAAGAACAGGTAGTGATTGACTGCTTCCTTCGGAGTCCTTAACTGACGATTAGTTCATTCTTCCTAGGCAGACACTTGTCTGTCGTTCCTGCACAAGCTCTACCAGCTACTGCACGAAAACAATCCGCATCAGCCGGTTGTTTCTTTCGCCGAGACAGCCTCGCAATTACCGTACGGTATCTTATCGCTTCCAGTGGGATACCTGGGATGGAATGTGCAGGACTGGATTCCCCGGCGAGGACAAAAATAATTAACTGAAACTACATGCTGCTTCGGCTGTCGTATAAGTAGATCTCTATCTTGGTCTTAACATCCAAGACAATGCACTTCGGCTACTTGGTTCCCTGCGATTGTGCCCCGATCGGCCATTGAGATGGACAGCGGCGAGAGCCTGCAGAAAGCGCCTCCCAACACACCGGAGCCGGAGCTCCGAGCACCTTCAGAAAGGTGAGTAACAGCTCAGTGCGCCGTTCAGTTTCAGACTTTCAGTACGCGGTTATTCTCCTAGTTTCATCTGCTCAGATAAGCATTGCAATTCACGAACAGACTCTGACAAAAATGAAAAAAAAATCTGCACCGCTGCACGGAAGAATCCTGCCGCACTCCGATGGCCGTGAAGACCAGGGGAAGGACCTCCCTCGGCTCTTCTATGTGTCGCGAGAGAAGCGCCCGGGGTTCCAGCATAACAAGAAAGCCGGCGCCATGAACGCATTGGTGCGTACGTGGTTGGTCATGTCGTGCACACATTTGTTCGTCAGTTACAATTTACAATGCCCCCACTGAATCTGACAGTTGGTTTCGGTCAGCTCCGGGTGTCTGCCGTGCTGACAAATGGCGCGTACGTGCTCAACCTGGACTACGACCACTACGTCAACAACAGCAGAGCCCTGAAGGAGGCAATGTGCGCCCTGATGGACCAGCAGGCCGGGAACAGGACATGCTTCGTCGAGTTCCCTCTGCGGCCGGCTGTCGTGCCAACTCCAGAATCCAGATGGCTTGGATCCATTAATTGACGAGCCGCGACTCCGTCTTAATTCGATGTAAGAAGTTGAGTTCACTTAGCGACAACCTGTGGTGCTAACTTTCGTATTTTTCAATGGTTCGGTTCAGATCGACATGAAATGTTTGGACGGGCGGCATCCAGTATTCCAGGGCCCGGTTTACGGGTGCTGCCTCAACCGGAAGGCGCTGTACGGTTTCGACCGCGTGGTGGCCGACGACGCCGATGACCTGCAGACCGGCTGTGGCCTGTGGGAAGTTTTTTTTAAAGAAGGCAAAAGCTTTGTCTTTTATGTATAGTTTGTACGTGTACTTCCTATTATGTGTAATTTTATACTTTTTCATGTGTAGTTGTACTACATGGATCCGGGTATTTTTGTACTTCCTGTTTTATGTAGATTGTACCTATGTTCTGTGTAGTTTATATAACTGTATTCTATAGTCCGTATTTATTGTAGCATGTACTCCCAATTCCATATAATATGTACATTATTTTCTATGTACATAGTTGTACTATTAGTGTTTATGTACATCTATATTTCGTGTTGTATTTTAGTTTGTATACCATGTACTATATTATGTACTCTCAGTTATAGTATTGTGTTTATTATTTTCTGTTTGAAATCTCAGTTTACGTGTCATTTGATCATTCCGACCTGCACAAAGAGTTTCATTTTTTTTGTGAAACACAGTATAACGCAAACGCTTATATACACGCATATACACTCACCCTCATGAACACACACCCTACCCCTATAAGCAATTCCGCGAGACTGAGCCGACGGACCAGGTCTTGAGATTGACGAAGTCACCACATGCGCTTGTTGTCAACGGGAACGTTGCCTCCCACTAAAAAATATTCCGACTAAATAAGAAACACCCACGTCAAATCTGCGATTTAAAGTCTGGTGGCTATTTTTTAAAACGTACGCGAATCGAGTCAGGGAAAAAAGGAAAGTACTTTCGACATCGTGACAGTGCACGTAGAGACGACGCGGGGAGGGATTCCATGGGCTTTCCACGTGGAATCCCTTCGGGAAGGTTTCCCTATTGATACCCAAACGAGACCGGAGTGCTTTCATCAAATGGTGCATGTGGGCTGAGCCATTCCCATCCCAAGGGGGTGTAAAGGCTGGAAATTTGTATATGAAGCGAAGCCCAGGGTAGAGGAATCAATGACCCGCCCAGCGCCTGTGCGCTCCCTAGCCGGCCCATTTATTTAACTCTTGCGAAAAGACTATAAATTAGGCCACTCTCATGCATCCAAGACCACACGGAAGCAGCGAGCTTATTCTTTTTGAAGGCACTGCAGACCTGCAGTGAGCTCGTGATTGATCATCAATGGCGGTCTTTGCAAAGATCGCTATGGACTGCCTCCATGATCCTCTGATCTGGCTGATCCTCGCATCGGTGTCGCTCGTCGTCCTCCAGATGCGACGGCTGGGCCGCGTGCCGTTTCCTCCGGGCCCGAAGCCGTTGCCGATCATCGGCAACATGGCGCTGGCGGACCAGCTGACCCATCGCGGCCTGGCGGCGCTCGCGAAGCAGTACGGTGGGCTGCTGCACCTCCGCCTAGGCTGGCTCCACGGCTTCGTCGTGTCTACGCCGGAGTACGCGAGGGAGGTGTTGCACGCGCACGACGGCGTCCTCTCGAACCGCCCGACCACCATAGCCATCGACTACCTCACCTATGGCCGTTCCGACATGGCGTTCGCGCACAAAGGGGCGCACTGGCGCCAGATGCGCAAGCTCTGCGTCACCAAGATCTTCAGCCGCCGCCGCGCCGAGACGTGGCTTGCCGTGCGCGACGGGTATGGGGCGCTGGCACGGGCTGTCGGCAAGCGCAGCGGAGAGGCCGTGAACCTCGGCCAGCTCATCTTCAACCTCACCGTCAGTGTCGTATTCCGCGCAGCATTCAGCGCCCGCGACTACGAAGGGCTGGACGAGTTCATCGACATCCTCCAGGAGTTCTCCAGTCTCATGGGGTTGTTCCACATCGGCGACTTCTTTCCGTGGCTCCGCTGGGTGAACCGGCGAGGCTTCGACCGGCGCCTCCGCAAGGCCCGCGGCGCTCTTGACAGGTTTATCGACAATATCATCGATGAGCACATGAAGAGAGGCAGGAACGCCTCAGACGCCGACGCGGACATGGTAGACGGCCTGCTCGCCTTCCTCGCCGAGGCAGACCCGGCCAACGGGAGACACAGAGAGGACGCCATCCGCTTCACCCGCCACAACGTCAAGGCCATGATTATGGTAAGTAAGGACTAAGGGATACCTTCTTACTACTTTGTGCTCCCTTTAACCTTCGTCATGCCATGTCTTTTTGTAAATGTAGTTTGCATTTGACTGATTTTAAATTCACCGTAAGTCACATTTTTATTCTAGTCATAAGACGACACGTGGCAGTCGACTCTTGTCAACACGTGGCTACCGATTTGTAAGCAGTAGAAAAACACGTGGTCAAAGTAATTTACTATTACCAGGGGAGTAGATGTGAGATCTATCTAATGCATGGATGGTGTATACAGGACGTGTTGTTTGGCGGACCAGAAACGGTGGCATCCACGACCGAGTGGGCGATGGCGGAGATGATGCGTAGCCCATCCATCCTACACCGACTCCAGCAGGAGCTCGCTGACGTGGTGGGGCTCGACCGCACGGTGGATGAATCAGACCTCGACAAGCTCCCTTTCCTCAAGTGCGTTGTCAAGGAGGCGCTGCGCATGCACCCGCCCATCCCAGTGCTACTCCACGAGGCTGCCAAAGACTGCATCGTCGGAGGCTACTGGGTGCCAAGAGGCTCCCGCCTCATGGTCAATGCATGGGCAGTCAACCGCGACTGCAAAGCCTGGAAGGACGCCGACACGTTCCGCCCTTCGCGGTTCATGGCCGAAGAGGGGGAGGCCGCCGAGTTGGACCTCAAGGGAGGTAGCTACGAGTTCATACCGTTCGGGTCTGGCCGACGATCGTGCCCGGCACAGGGTCTCGGTCAGCATGCGGTGGAGTTCGCCGTGGCGCAGCTCGCCCATGGGTTCAACTGGGAACTACCCGATGACATGAAGCCGGCAGAGCTTGACATGAGCGACATCTTCGGCCTAACCGTGTCACGCACCACGCGGCTCTACGTCGTGCCCACACCCCGACTTACATGCCCCTTGTGATTCTTCCACCAGAGCTTGCTCACCAAGATATATCGTACGTACACGTGGAAGGAGTTGGTCTGGTGTTAGGTTTGAGATATTTTACAGTACATCATACTACACATTTTAGTGTGTAGTACATTATTGATCGATCGAACGGCTAAAATTAATTGATACAGTTTTTGGCTAAAGGATAACTAGGTAATTTCTTTGGAGGTAAGTAAAATAGATAAGAGTCGTTCGATTTCACCTAATGGACGACACATATTCATTTGATGTACTGTAAAATGTCCCGTTTTCATTTGATGTATGTAGATACTACTCCCTCCGTTCACGAATGTAAGACCTTTTATCTATTTCAGTCTTGACGCCCACTCTCAATGTTATACACATTTGACCTTTTGGCATACAAATATATGATGAAAGCTGCATTTTGTACCAATGAAATCACCTGTAAGAGGCATTCTCCCTTGGTTTGCAAATTATATTCAACAAGTGTTCACTCTTGACAGCTTGAGTATATGAACTCAAACTTAACTTAGGATCGTGATTGAAAGAGTGATTCACTTGATATTTTCAAGAAAATGTCTTCCTGTTCATATTAATTCACTAGATCATGTAGGCGCGCCCGTCCATTAGAAAAATAGATTTATAGGAAGTGAGAGTAGATGGAGATTGATCGCAAAAACGGTACACATCAATTATGAACATCACAATTAGTTAAAATAGTGAAGCTCGCCAATTCTGTAGAAGAAATTCATGAGGCTTGTATGCACCTTTTTTGCCTTGACGAGAATGAATAAACAATAGTAGGACGAGATTTACAAACTGGTTAACAATTTTCCTTGATGCATTAACCGAGTACTATAATGTCGAGGTGTGGGGAGAGGCACCGACACACGTGATAGTGGACGGGGAGAGGCGCCGCAACACGAGATCATGTTGTGGGGGAGGGGGGGGGGAGGCGTCGCGCCGCCGCCTCATCGCCTGATTCGTCTCCTCCCAATACGCATTGCATCCCCGGACCGGATCAGATAGAGGCAGGGGAGAGGCGCCGCGGGTGGAATGTGGACATCGCCCCCAATCCAACGTGTGGTTCGATGCGAGCACGACCGGTCGATGGGAGGATGGGCCAGGCGGAGATCGGCGGGCGGCGCAGCGCGGTGGATCGAGGGGAGGGGTCGAGGGGAAGGCGTGGCACGGTGGACCGATGGACTGTTGACTTTCCATACGGTGCGCTCGGCTCGATGGGGAAATGAATAGGCTTTTTTTCCGCGACGTCTGTGGGCTTTTGGTTAAACGGGTCGGGACGCATCAGAAAACACCGTTTTGATGCCCATAGCAGCGTCCATCAGGGATATTTGGCCCATTTAGCCAGCACAAAGAAATCAAATGGTCAGGATTGTGAGCTGGGGCGAATCCAACGGTCCAAAAGTGAGGTGGTCTGAGGGAGCTCGAATTTGACCCAGTTATAATATCCCTAATTCAATGGAGCTTCTTAATAATATCATAGCGAAAACACGACAATGTAATATTAGAAGGGAGACGAGGCGTTGGAATGACATAGAGCCGTTTGCCCCTGACATACTGACGCCAAACATGTCACCCGTGCATGTCAAGCTCTGCTGGGTTCAGCCCATCGGGTAGCTCCCAGTCGAACCCACCAAAGGAACTCAAACCCCTTGAAGTCCAACTTAGCGGCATCTCCCTCGTTAGGCATGAATGAACCTGGATGGCCGGAACTTGTCAACGTCTTTCCAGGCCTCGGATACGGTTGATCACCCATGCGTTGATGAAGACGCGAGAGTCTCTAGGTACGGAGTAGCCGCCAAGGACACCGTCTTTGATAGTCCCATGGAGGTGCAATGGGATGGGTGGGTGCAAGCGGAGCATCTCCTTAACAACACACTTGAGGAAGGGGAGCTTGTCAAGGTCCGTTTCATCCACGAACCGGTCAAGCCCCACAACATCGGCGAGTTCTTCCTACAGTCGCGGAAGGACGTGAGGGTTGTGCATTATCTCTGCCATCACCCACTCAATTGTGAAACCAAACGTGTCTTGTCCACCAAACAACATGTCCTGCATTCACAAGCCATGTGTGCCATCAATATGAATATATAGACATGATGAAAGGAGGAGCATCTACTTGTTAGTGCGATTCATAACATTTATTATTTCTAAAATTGATAGTCATGAACGTTCACTCTTTATCACATTATTAATTGTGAAGGTAAATGGTGAAAATAGAGGCGAGTAACTAAGAGTTAACGGTGAAAATGAACTTAAATCTTGTTTGCTAGCCATTATTAGAGTAGGAATCATGAAATTCAATTGAGGTTCCATACTCAATGTGCTTGCATGTCATGTAATTGGAAACACCATTTCAATAAAAAAATTAGCAAATGTTTTAGTATGCTAAGTCAATTCCTAACTCTGTCTATTCAGGCAATTAGATTTCATCGGTTTGTTTTCAGTTTATTTAGGCAAATTAAATTAAGTGGGGCATTTAGATTTCTACAAAGGGTATTATATCTCTATTAAGACCGAGAAATTCTTCTTTCTAAGTCAGAGATCTTGACCGTTGGTTGTTGCACATTTTGGAAAGAGAAAAAATACGTTTCAAACTCTATCTATCACCAGTCACTCACTTAGTTCACTTGACCCATTAGGAACGGAAACAAACTAAGCCAAAACATAAAGCTAAGAAACACATAATAATGCAATAAAGGCCGTATCATCACTCTTGCAGAGACTGGTTCCTCCCCTTTTCTAAAAAAACATAAGTTGATCCATGCAGGGAAGTAAAAAAGGTGGCGATTAGTTTGCGGCCTGAGGTTCCAATGCGTTGCTTTAAAAAAAATTGTGCAACTAATTAGTTTTGAGTGTGGCAAAAGCAATATTTGCACACGTACTGTTTGACGTCGTGTCCAATCTATAAACGTATATATTTGCATATACTCCATTAGAAGTTTAGAACAGCATAAGGTGGTTGGGTTCGTGTAGCCAAGATGGGGTCGTAACTCGTAAGTATATTTACGTACCATTATCATGGCCATAATGTTGTCGCGGGTGGTCGTCCTCGCTGGCCTTCTCAGCATCGGCGAGGAACGAGAGTAGGCCGTCTACTATGTCGGCGTCGTCAGGGTTCTTGGCTTTCATCACGTGCTCGTCAATGATCTTGTCCAAAAACTGGCAGATCATTAGAACCAAACAAATTAGTTGCTGATGCACGGGGTGAGACGACAAAAGGATTACTGCTTGGCTGCTTGCTAGTACGGTCATGACACGTGAAACATTAGTGTTTTTTTTTGGGAGTACGTGAAACATTTGTTGCTGTGGACATACTGGAGACCGGTGCCTGTGTGTCGGCCGTGTATGTATCTTCAAGTGTTCATCTACCGAAGATTGATCTGGATCGAGATCCAACATCGTGTACAGCGGCTGCACCTAAGTCCTGGCCAGGCCGAAAACGGGACCGTTTGTCGTGTCACATATGCACAAAATGAATAAAAAGTGGGATAAACTGGTTCCGTTTTCACATGCTTAAGCTAAAGAAATGAGTCATTTAATAATTTAATTTTTATATAAAAAATGAAAATTTAGTTTGTAAAGTTGGCAGGCCAATTTGATTCAAATCGCTCCATGATACGTAAAACCGGGGTGGCTCCTCACGTGTACCCTGCAAAGTGCAAAAACTAGTACCTAGACTACCAATATTTGACGGCTTTCCTTGTCGCATGTACATTAAAATTGCAGGTGCATCCATCCAACCAAGGGGCATGCTAAAAGGGCGCTCCCCTCATTTTTGCTTGCTCATCTAAGAAGAAAAGCCACGTCAAAGAAGCTCTTACGAATGTGAGTTGGGTGGCGGTGATTCGGCTTGACTAGGGTTTCACTACCGAGCATTTCTCACAATTTATGACCCTTTGGACGCGTTGCAACGATATCCATCTCCACCCTCACTTGGAAGACGAAATCCGTTGAAAGCTTACGAATGATGGAGAATATACCGCCAAATCCGCCTACAAGCTTCAATTCCTAGGGACCATCACCTCTCCAATGGAAAAGACAATTTGAAAGGCTTGGGCCCCTCCGAAGACAAAGTTTTTTGCGTGGCTAGCTAACCAAAATAGGGTGTGGACGGCCGACTGGTTGGCGGCGAGGGGGTGGCAAAATTGTGGCTCTTGCCCACTTTGCAAGCAAAGCACCGAGACAGTGGCGCATCTCTTCGTCCATTGCCGCCTACCTAGGAGGAGTTGGGATCTTGTCAAGGGGTGGCTAAGCCGCTACTTCATCCACACCCATGATTGGGTCCATCTCTCCTTCAACGATTGGTGGATACGGATGGCCTCCAC
Source organism: Poa annua (assembly GCA_026929855.1). NCBI lineage: Eukaryota > Viridiplantae > Streptophyta > Magnoliopsida > Poales > Poaceae > Poa > Poa annua. The sequence continues at coordinate 92,059,346 of CM049430.1, forward strand.
CTCGCCTAGCCGGAAGGCGGTTTCCACCCTTACCATGCTTATCACTTGGGAGGTGTGGAATGAGCGGAATGCGCGGGTTTTCAACAACAATAGCACGCCGCCGCTAGTGCTTTTTGAGAAAATTAAATCCAAGTCCCGATTGTGGGTCCTTGCGGGTGCCAAATGTTTAGTCATTTTGATGCCGGTGAGTAGTACTTTTGTAATTTAACGGTCCATTAAAACATGGTCTCTTGCATCTTCTCCTTAATTAATATATGAGGCAAATCTTTTGCCCCACTTTATAAAAAAACTTGCAGGTGAGATGGGCATGCCACCAGTCCGGTGTCCCATCGTAAGGAATGGTTACCGAGTTCAACCAAACCAGATGTTGCAGCGTGAGGACGTGAGGTGACTGGCAGATATTAATCCGGAATGTGCCACTCGTGTTGATATCCGCTGCATCGGCAATGATCTTTTTGTAGATGGTTCTAATCAAAATAAAATTTTGATACCATTCAACTTAACCAACCTCGATTTCATTCATCTGTTTCAATCAGCGTAGATTTCATCATATCTTTCATGACCGGCTTGGGTTTTATTGATAATAGAGGGATAATTAGATGATTAAATCATCATCAACATTTAATTTGACATGAAGACGTGGACCTTCAACTATTTCTTGCGTTATGTGTCCATTTAGAGATAATTAGACTATTAAATTATGAGCAATATTAATTTGAAGACTGAAAGTGTCGGGGGGCTGCCCCCCCGGGTAGGGCAGATCCCGGCGCAATTCAACAGTGTGGCAACGGTGCTTGACCTTTGGCGAGAGCAAAGGCCACCCCCTTGTGCACTGAAGGGGCAGCTTGACCTTTCAGAGCTGGTAGAGTGCAAAGTGTCTCCTGGCAGGCGCAAGGGTAATTTCTGGCGGCTATAAATAGCCACCCCGAGCCCTCATAACAGCACAAGCATCAGCGGGTGGTTCCTCTAAGAACTAGCTTCTCGAAGATGTCTTTGCTGATAGGCTAAGACATCTTCGGGAGGCTATGCCTATAGATACTCATCCTATGAGGAACTCGGGTGCGTCCGGGAGAGACCTCGGACCTTATGGTTCCGGGAGGACTCCCGGAAGGAGAGGTACTCGGGCGTACCGAATACGCAATCCGGGTAAGTGCTAACCGGAACGTTTATCTCGGTGCAATCAGGTTACTGGACTTGTGCAGGAAGGGCTCATAAGGTCGAGCAAGAAGGTGACCGGCATGAGGGATCCCGGTAGGCCGTCAACGATCTGCAGCAGGCTTTCCCGCCTGATGCGGGGGGAAGTACCATTCCGCCTGACACGGAAGCATGGTCACCTCCCGTCTGACACGGAAGCATGGTCACCTCCCGCCTGACACGGGAGCGCGTCGGCCGGTACGACAACGGTACGACAAGACTGGACGTGCCTAGCCCGGCAATCCGGAAAAGGCTATCCGGGATGGGCAAAGACATGACCTGTCTCTGACAGGGGGACAATGATGTTGCAGGACGGCGCCTGCCGTCCTTGCCGGAATGATGACGAAGGGGCTACGCCGGATAGTGCGGCAACTAGGTCGTGAAGGAGATATGCCCTAGAGGCAGTTAATAAAGTGTATTCTTTATCATATCTCGTTTGTTCATAATAGGTTTTTGTGTCATGCTAGAACCGTATTAAGCGGAAACATTAATGCGGGTGTGATACGTAAACAACCAGGTCCCTAGTAGCCTCTACTAAGACTAGTTTCGTTGCGCGATTGATGATCGAGGTTTCCCGGTCATGGGGCATGGTGCCAGTCGGCAATGAGAGTCATATCGCTGGAGAGTGATGTGATGGACATACCCAGATTTGGAGAACGTAGTCGTTACGCCTTTGACCGTGAGATCAACTCTTATTGATATTCCCGGAAGATACTTTGATTGCACCAAACGTCGTATCTTATTTAGTATGACAATAACGGTGATACTTTTGGGTATTGGAAAGGAGTATTGAGACGAGGGGTCAAGAGCGGGATTTGCCAGTCCGCGTAGCAGGATAGATACTCTCGGGCCCACTCGGTGAGATCATGTCTAATGAGCTTGCAAGCATGTGACTAGGTCACGGAGACATGAGATCATGAACGAGTATAAGATAGCATCGTCGGTAACGAGGTCGGGATTAGGTATGGAGATATCTATGGAACGACACTCGGACGTGCTAAGTATCGCTATGGCAAAAGGTCTAAGACTTCACGTTCAGGTTTGATAGATGAAAGTCATTCGTTATATCTCAGGGATTAATTCATGGGGTCCAGGCCTACGGATTAGTCGTTGATCATTGAGGAGTCTTGATCATAGCTGATATTATATCGAACCGCTAGGGTAATACACTTAAGGGGTTTCGACAAGACAACCGGAAAGGAAGGAGATCACCGGGAGCGTCCCGGGAGAAGTCCGATGGAGATCGGGCAGCGCCGAAAGAGTTTTCGGAGCTAGGAAAAATTATATATATTATGTTTGATATTAATTAGTGTTATTAATATGCAAATATGATTTTATATATTTATTTTCGAATTTATTAAGGCAGATTTCCCTAAATGGGCCTTCCGGACGAAAGAATGCCCAAGAGGGGAAAATTCCCTAGGGGAATTCGGTGGGGGCCAGGAGGGCCGGCCTAGGTGGGCCACAAGGGGCCCACCAGGGGGCCGGCGCACTCCCTAGCCGAACCAGGCTATGTGGGGATAGTCCCACATTGCCTGGCTGGCAAGGTAGGCTCCCCTTGGGAGACTATATAAGAAGGGGCACCCCCAGCCTTTTAATACACCAATTAATTCCCGATTTCTCTCTCGATCTCGTGGTTCCCAAGTCGGAGCCGCGCCGAGCAAGAGGATCCGGGGATCTCCTCCACCATAGCCCGCTGCCGCGCTGCTGGTGTTCCGGTCCAAGTCTTCCGCTGCTCGTCCTGGACTGGAGCTTCGGAGGCGTCGTCTCCACCGTACGTGTGTGACTCCCTGCGAGGTGCTGCGCTAGCGGTACTCGGAGACCTGCTTCCTCTACACGACCTTGAGGTCGGATCGTCGGTCTGCATCGACAACGTTTGTGCGGGAACGTAATCCCCGCTTTCGGTCTACAAGGGTACGTATTCCGATCTCCGTTCGTACTTCTATATCTGCATAGAATAGATCTTGGCTAGTTTAAGGATATCGTTGCTAGGAAAAATTTTGTTTTCTGCACACGATCCCCTTCAGTGGTATCAGAGCCGATCTATCGTAAGATATAGCTATACGCTGTTAGAACCCGTGCTCTGCACGGGGGCACCGTTCCTGTTATTTGCTACCCTCTAGCGTGCACTTGTGTATTCCAGCGGCATTGAGTTGATGAAGCGGCCCGGACCGACTTTACGCGTACGCTTACGCGAGACTGGTTCCACTACTAACATACGGCTTGTACCGTATCTGTGGCTGGCGGGTGACAGTTTCTCTCTCTTTAGTTGGTCTTCACATTTTCAATGGAGGGCCCGAAAGGGATGCTTAAACATGCAATTATTGGATCGTTGTTGTGGTCATAAGATTCGTAGGTATGAAGCGGTTCTATTTACGAAAGCCCCAAGCCACGTAAAATATGCAAAAGATAAAGTAGAAGCGTCTAACTTTATTTTGCAGGGGCTATGTGATATGGTCAAGGTAGGTTTATTAAATTGTTTATAAACTGCGGGCGCCAAGAAGACCATGGCGCGATGGACTGTATCACATTGCATTACATTTGATGTTTTGTGTGCATCTTATTTTGTGTGATTGTGTGTGTTACACGGCGGTAGCTGAATAAGATGATCCCTTCAAAAATACCACTAATGTTCTCCCTCCAACGCGCACCACCAATAAAGTTCTACGTTATGAGGCAGGTCGTGATGATCGGGTGTCAGACATATCTTCGTTCGCATACGGTGGGTGTAAGCCATGTTGCACAAGCGTCAGCGTGGAGGTCTTTGGTGGCGAGCCTAGCATACTCAGAAGTATGGCCTCGGAACAGGAAGACCGAAAGGTCGAGCACGAGTCACAAAATTGATGTGGCGGACGATTTTGTCTACTCTTGAAGTTGTGCCGCCGGCTTTGATGATAAGGGGTGGTGCAATGGATGGGGGTCGTGTAATCGCTTAAACGACCAGGAGGGATGTTCGTTTGAGTGGGAGTTATGTTAGTTATTTTAAAATACTATAACTCAAAATTATTATGAACAAAGTCTTATGTTGTTGCAAATTCCATTGTAGATGTCTCGCCCCTCGTTTAACCTAGGTCTGTTCCTTGAGAAAGAAAAGCTTAAGACCAATGGGTCAAACTTCATGGCCTGGTTCCGCAACCTGAGGATCCTCCTCACTCCCCATAGGGTGGCCTACGTCATTGAGGCCGCCATAGGTGACCCTCCTGCAGATGATGCCTCTGAGGATGAGAAGAAGGTCTTCCAGACAGAGTGGCATGCTCTACGCCATGGAAGCCGACCTGCAGAAGCGCTTTGAGAAGATGAGCGCCTTTGAGATCATTTCGGATCTTAAGGCTGTCGTTGCGCCGCAGGCTAAGGCTGAGAGATATGAGGCTTCTGAGCTTTTCTTCTCAGCCAAGTTGGAAGAGCATAGCAGTGTGAGCGAGCATGTAGTCAAGATGTCTGGCTACGTTCAACGCCTGAATGCTCTGGAGTGCAAGATTCCCGATGAGCTGGCGATTGACAGGGTGTTGCAATCGTTGCCACGAAGCTACAAAGGCTTCGTCATGAACTACAACATGCAGGGCATGGCTAAGTCCCTGGGTGAAGTGTTCGTGATGCTCAAGACTGCTGAGGTAGAGATTAAGAAGGAGCACACGCTGTTGATGGTCAACAAGACCGTTGATTTCAAGAAGTCCGGTGGCAAGGGAAAGCAGAGCTGGAAGTCCCGGAGGGAGGCAAAGTTGGCTGCCAAGCCCAGGACTAACAGGTCTGGTCCCAGAGCTAGCGTGGAGTGTTTCTACTGCAAGGGGAAGGGTCACTGGAAGCGCAACTGCCCCAAGTATCTGGAGGATAGGAAGTCTGGCAAGACGGTCGACAAAGAGAAAGGTATATTTGATATACATGTTATAGATGTGTACCTTACATCCGCCCGGAGCAATACGTGGGTATTTGATACTGGTTCTGTTGCTCATATATGTAACTCTCAGGAGGAGTTACGGAATAGAAGGCGGCTGGCGAAGGATGAGGTGACGATGCGCGTCGGCAACGGATCGAGAGTCGATGTGGTGGCTGTCGGCACGCTCCCTCTGCATCTACCATCGGGATTAGTTTTGGTTTTAAATAAATGTTATTTTGTGCCATCCTTGAGTGTAAACATTAGAAGTGGGTCTTGCCTGTTACAAGACGGTTATTCATTTAAATCAGTGTCAAGCAACTGTGCTATTTATATGAATGATATCTTTTATGTTGATACTCCCGAGAGTAATGGTTTATTCTTGTTGAATCTCGATCGTAGTACTCACATCCATAACATAGAAGCCAAACGAATTAAGTGTAGTGACGATACCGCCATGTTTTTGTGGCATTGCCGTCTTGGTCATATTGGTATAAAGCGCATGAAGCGACTCCACTCCGATGGACTCTTGGACTCGTTGGATTTCGGATCCCTCGATACATGCGAACCATGCCTCATGGGCAAAATGACCAGGACACCGTTCAAAGGTTTCGTTGAACGGGCGTCGGATTTGTTGGGGATCATACATACAGATGTGTGTGGACCGATGAGCGTTTTGACACGCAATGGTTATCGTTACTTCGTCACCTTCACTGATGACTTGAGTAGATACGGTTATATCTATTTGATGAAACACAAGTCTGAAACGTTTGAAAAGTTCAAAGAATTCCAGAGTGAAGTTGAGAATCAGCTTAATAGGAAAATCAAGCATCTCTGGTCCGATCGCGGTGGAGAGTACTTGAGTTTTGAGTTTGGCACACATCTGAAGAGTTGTGGCATAGTGCCCCAACTTACGCCCGCCAGAACGCCGCAGCGTAACGGTGTGTCCGAGCGACGTAATCGTACTCTACTGGATAGTGTCCGATCTATGATGTCTCTTACCGATCTGCCAGTGTCCTTCTGGGGTTATGCGTTAGAAACAGCCGCATTCATTTTAAATAGGGCTCCGTCCAAGTCTGTTGAAACGACGCCGTATGAATTATGGTATGGCCATAAGCCTAAGTTATCGTTTCTGAAGGTTTGGGGTTGTGAGGCGTACGTTAAGAAACTACAGCCCGACAAACTCGAACCGAAGTCGGAGAAAGTCGTCTTTGTAGGATATCCCCGGGAAACCGTTGGGTACACCTTCTACAACCAAGCTGAGGGCAAAACTTTTGTCGCGAAGACCGGTGCCTTTCTAGAGAAGGAGTTTCTCGCGAAAGGAGTAAGTGGGAGGAAGGTAGACCTCGATGAAATCGTTGATCCTGAACTCGAGATTCCGAGTGGCGCAACGGAAGCAATTCCGGAAACGTCCTCCGTGGAAGGAGTGGGAGAAACTGTCGAGGAAGATGTTCTACCTCGTAGGTCTGGTAGATCTCGGATCCCACCAGAATGGTATGGCAACATGGTTTGCACCGTCATGCTAGTCGAGCAAGACGAACCTACGAACTACAAGGAGGCGATGGAGAGTCTAGAGTCCGAGAAATGGCTTGAAGCCATGAAATCCGAAATAGGATCCATGTATGATAACCAAGTGTGGACTTTGGTGGATATTCCCGAAGGGCGCAAGGCCGTCGAGAATAAGTGGATCTTTAAGAAGAAGACTGATCCTGATGGTAATGTGACCGTCTATAAAGCTCGGCTTGTCGCAAAGGGTTTCCGACAAGTTCATGGAATTGACTACGATGAAACTTTTTCACCGGTAGCGATGCTTAAGTCTATTCGGATTTTGTTAGCGGTAGCTGCCTACTATGATTATGAAATCTAGCAGATGGACGTCAAAACGGCCTTCCTGAATGGAAACATTGAGGAAGAGTTGTACATGGTACAGCCGGAAGGTTTTGTCGATCCAGGAAGTGCTAACAAGGTGTGCAAGCTTCAGCGATCCATCTATGGATTGAAGCAGGCATCTCGGAGCTGGAATCTTCGCTTTGATGAGGTAATCAAAGGTTTTGGATTTATCCAGAATGTGGAAGAGACCTGTATTTACAAGAAAATGAGTGGGAGCTCGATTGTGTTCTTAGCACTGTATGTTGACGACATATTGCTAATAGGGAATGATGTGGAACTTCTGAATAGCGTGAAGGAATATTTAAACAGTAAGTTTTCCATGAAGGACTTAGGAGAAGCTGCATATGTTTTAGGCATAAAAATCTATCGTGATAGATCAAGGCGCCTATTAGCACTAAGTCAGAGTACTTATCTTGATAAAATATTGAAGAGTTTTCATATGGAGAAGGCAAAGAAGGGTTCTCTGCCGGTTATCAAGAATAAGATATTGCGTAAGGCGCAGTGTCCGGTGACGGAACTGGGTAAGGCCGAAATGACGAAACATCCTTATGCTTCAGCCATAGGATCGATCATGTATGCAATGTTGAATACTAGACCAGATGTGGCATTAGCTCTAAGTTTTACCAGCCGGTTCCAGAGTAATCCTGGAATGCCGCATTGGGTAGCTGTTAAGAGCATTCTTAAGTATCTCAATAAGACAAAGGAAATGTTCCTTGTGCATGGTGGCTGCGATGAGGAACTTGGCGTAACGGGTTACGTAGATGCAAGTTTCTGCTCAGACCCCGATGACTGTAAGTCACAGACAGGTTACGTGTTTAAGGTGAATGGAGGCGCCGTGTGCTGGAGAAGTGGGAAGCAACCCATAGTCGCACAATCTACAATGGAGTCGGAGTACATTGCTGCCTGCGAGGCCGCGAATGAAGCTGTGTGGCTGAGGAAGTTCGTCATCGAACTTGGAGTGTTCCCGAGCGTGCAAGACCCCGTGATCCTCTTCTGCGACAATACGTGTGCCATTGCGAACGCCAAGGAGCCAAGGTCTCACTCCACCGCCAAACACATTCTCCGACGCTTCCACGTGATACGTCAGTACGTACAAGGAGGCGATGTGAAGATTTTCAAAGTGCATACGGATCTAAATGTGGCAGATCCGCTGACGAAGCCTCTCCCGCTTGATAAGCATGAACAACACCAATTAGCTATGGGTGTTAGGCTTTTACCAAGTTGTAATCTAGATTAAGTTGTACTCTAGTGCAAGTGGGAGACTGAAGGAGATATGCCCTAGAGGCAATTAATAAAGTGTATTCTTTATCATATCTCGTTTGTTCATAATAGGTTTTTGTGTCATGCTAGAACCGTATTAAGCGGAAACATTAATGCGGGTGTGATACGTAAACAACCAGGTCCCTAGTAGCCTCTACTAAGACTAGTTTCGTTGCGCGATTGATGATCGAGGTTTCCCGGTCATGGGGCATGGTGCCGCTCGGCAATGAGAGTCATATCGCTGGAGAGTGATGTGATGGACATACCCAGATTTGGAGAACGTAGTCGTTACGCCTTTGACCGTGAGATCAACTCTTATTGATATTCCCGGAAGATACTTTGATTGCACCAAACGTCGTATCTTATTTAGTATGACAATAACGGTGATACTTTTGGGTATTGGAAAGGAGTATTGAGACGAGGGGTCAAGAGCGGGATTTGCCAGTCCGCGTAGCAGGATAGATACTCTCGGGCCCACTCGGTGAGATCATGTCTAATGAGCTTGCAAGCATGTGACTAGGTCACGGAGACATGAGATCATGAACGAGTAGAAGATAGCATCGTCGGTAACGAGGTCGGGATTAGGTATGGAGATATCTATGGAACGACACTCGGACGTGCTAAGTATCGCTATGGCAAAAGGTCTAAGACTTCACGTTCAGGTTTGATAGATGAAAGTCATTCGTTATATCTCAGGGATTAATTCATGGGGTCCAGGCCTACGGATTAGTCGTTGATCATTGAGGAGTCTTGATCATACCTGATATTATATCGAACCGCTAGGGTAACACACTTAAGGGGTTTCGACAAGACAACTGGAAAGGAAGGAGATCACCGGGAGCGTCCCGGGAGAGGTCCGATGGAGATCGGGCAGCGCCGAAAGAGTTTTCGGAGCTAGGAAAAATTATATATATTATGTTTGATATTAATTAGTGTTATTAATATGCAAATATGATTTTATATATTTATTTTCGAATTTATTAAGGCAGATTTCCCTAAATGGGCCTTCCGGACGAAAGAAGGCCCAAGAGGGGAAAATTCCCTAGGGGAATTCGCTGGGGGCCAGGAGGGCCGGCCTAGGTGGGCCACAAGGGGCCCACCAGGGGGCCGGCGCACTCCCTAGCCGAACCAGGCTATGTGGGGATAGTCCCACATTGCCTGGCTGGCAAGGTAGGCTCCGCTTGGGAGCCTATATAAGAAGGGGCACCCCCAGCCTTTTAATACACCAATTAATTCCCGATTTCTCTCTCGATCTCGTGGTTCCCAAGTCGGAGCCGCGCCGAGCAAGAGGATCCAGGGATCTCCTCCACCATAGCCCGCTGCCACGCTGCTGGTGTTCCGGTCCAAGTCTTCCGCTGCTCGTCCTGGACTGGAGCTTCGGAGGCGTCGTCTCCACCGTACGTGTGCGACTCCCTGCGAGGTGCTGCGCTAGCGGTACTCGGAGGCCTGCTTCCTCTACACGACCTTGAGGTCGGCTTCGTCGGTCTGCATCGACAACGTTTGTGCGGGAACGTAATCCCCGCTTTCGGTATACAAGGGTACGTATTCCGATCTCCGTTCGTACTACTATATCTGCATAGAATAGATCTTGGCTAGTTTAAGGATATCGTTGCTAGGAATTTTTTTGTTTTCTGCACACGATCCCCTTCAGGTCGCACTAGCCGGTGTCGACATAACGGTTAGGCCTGTCCGGTGGGGCCAAGCCGGATTAGGGTTTCCGGCCCTCCTGGCCGGAACTCTATAAAAGGCGCCATAACAGCTCCTGTGAAGGAGAGACCAACTTGGGAGCCAAAACTCTAGTCTCATTTACTGCTAGAGCATTTACTTCATCCTTCCTTGAGTTCATCTAGTTCTTCGTGTTCTTCACCTCAAGAGCTCTAAGAGCAAGTTGTAGCCCTTGTCCCATATTTATATTGAGAGGAAAGGCAGGAGTAGGGGTGTTACCTCCTCACGAGGGCCCCGAACCTGGGTACATCGGGTGTGTGTTGTGTGCCTTCGCGCATTTGTTCGTGTTTGCTAGATCTTTCCCCTCGCGCTTTGATCTTGTTTCTTGTTCTTGGGAGATCTCGGTTACACCGGGATCCTCCCCGTGTGAGCTCTTCAGCTCGCTATCCCTCCCCGGATCCACCAACGTCCATCGGCCCCACACATTAGTCATCCTATGGCATCTGCTGTGACACCACCACGACAGTTGGCACCCACCGTTGGTCTGACAGAGGCGTTGGCTGGTGTACACATCCGGACGGGTTCCCCCGTTCACTTCGGTGTCCGGGTTCTCTCTGGCCTTGTCGTCAGGCTGGGCGAGATCGATTTCGTCAGCGACAACGCCGGGTGTTTCCGGAACAAACCCTTCCCGGTGAACAGATGCCTCATCGACTTCGGTGGCTTCACCACCTACATCGCCACCGAAGTTATCTGCAGCTACCCGGACGTTGTCCTGGAAGCTGAGGATCCTCCCATGCTCTGCGCCACTCGGGGTCCATGTGCCGGTCGCTCCCCGAGTTCCGTCGCAGTCATGATGGTCGGGGCAACCGAGGAGGAGTACCAGGACGCCGATGGCGATGCCGGTAGCGGCCATGTTCGCTTGGCCAAACCTACTCAGGAGAGAGGTACGGCATGGGACGGCGATCCGCAACCGTCTCAGCCACGTCGTCGCCCGGATCCCCTCTCGGGTCAGGTGGCCAAACTGGTTGTCCCTTTGACAGCTGAGGCAGACACCCAAGCCACTTCGGCTGACTTGGATGTGCAACGTCGGTTGCTGCTCGCCGAAGCGCAAGAGATCGCCGAGATCCGGCGTGAGCTCAGTGCTAGCCTCCGGGAGTACAATGCAGCTCACGGGTTCCTTATGATAGACTCCCGGGACAAGCGCATCGCGGATCTGCGCAAGAAAGGCAGAATCGTGAATGATGAGCTGGCCGGTGGAGCCGCAACCAGTCATGCGGGTAGCATGATCTCGGCGGGGAAGCCAGTATACAGCTCGCCGGCGAAAACTCTTAGGGCTGCCAAAGCCGCCATGGCGGAGCTGGCAGGGCTATCCGGTGAGGCTCTGCGCAAACAGCAGGAGCGGGTGAATGTTGGTCGTCGAGGCCAACCGGCAGAATCGGGCTTTCAAGAAAAAGAACCCCGGGGCGGGATCCCAAGTGCACTCAGCTAGGCCCGATAGCCAGAGGTCGGACGGAGAGGCCTCCTCCCCGCATCCAAGCAGAAGCAAGAGCAAGAGCAAAAGCCGGAGCAGAAGCCGGGGCTCCGGGAAAAACAAGCAATTGCAGGCTTATGACCCGGCCTTTGCTGGTATCCAGCATGCCGGGCAGCATAATTCGGGGCAGGCAGAGAGTACTCGTGGTGGTGGCGACCGGGGTGTAGGAAACAATAACCCGGCTAGCCGCGGTAATCCACCCTGGAATCCGCCACATGTTCAGGGAAACCCACGAAGGGAGGCCGCCTCTGTCCCGCAGCAGACTGTGATCCCGATGCAAGACAGGCACAACGATGGCAACTCAAGGTTGCAGCAGCTCGGGTACCAACCCAATGAGAATCCTTTGGGATCTCAGATAGGAACCAGACAACTGGATCCGGCCGATGCCAGAATCCGGCTCGACCGGATTCACAAGTCCGAGCTAGTGGAAGAGCAAGGACCTCCGGGACCTGCCTGCTTTGGACTCCGGATCATGCGGGAGCCACCTGTTCGGAACTTCCAGCTCAACCGAGGTGCTAAGACCTATGACGGCAGCAAGAAGCCGGAGGACTGGTTGACCGACTATGTAACTGCAGTAAGCATAGCTGGTGGAAACAGACGCTGGGCGGTACGTTATGTGCCGCAGATGTTGGAAGGACCTGCCAGAATCTGGCTGAACAACTTGAGAACCGACAGCATAGACTGCTGGTTAGATTTCGAGGAGGCATTCATCAGCAACTTCACCAGCATGTACAAAAGGGCCAACAGACCTCAACAGCTCGCCATCTGTAGGCAAAGGAGTAACGAAACCGACCAGGAGTACCTTACCCGGTGGAGCAACATTCGCAATTCTTGCGAAGGAGTGGTAGAGGCACAGGCCATCTCCTGGTTTGCGCAAGGATGTCGGCACGGCTCAATGCTTTGGCAGAAATTGCAAAGGAAGATGCCGACGACCTTGGCAAAGACCATGCGCATCGCTGATACCTACACGCTTGGAGATCCCATGCAACCCCTGGTGGATGTCGGTGACTCCCACAGGAGGAATGCGGGACCTCAGCGTTCGGGATCGAGCAGAAGCCATGATCGCCAGGATTTTGGCCAGAAAAGGAATCAGCCCGAGTACCATCATGCCGCACAGCATGTCACAGCTGTGACCCGAGATCAAGAAGATGCCGGCAACAGTCAGCGACAGAAAACAAGTGGCTCTGCTTGGGGGCAGAGCCAGGAAGTACAAAAAACTTGGGTGGACCAGAAGAAGCCCCTGACGTATGAAGATATGCTGAATAAGCCATGCTGTTACCATACCCTGGAGGCCAACAAGCCAGCAAACCACTCTACTCGGCAGTGCAGCTGGTATCAGCGCACCTTGCAGGAGGGCAGCACGGGGGCTACTCGGCCGAGTGCTCCGGCATCTCGACCCAACATTCCAAGACCCCCGCCTCCAACTTCAGGAGCCAACGCGATCCGGATTAATCAACCTCACCGAGGACCCCCACCTCGGCCGGTGAACGTGGTGCACACCCGGAACGACAATGGTGCAGGCCCCAGTAATCAAGCCGGACATCAACAAGGCAGCTACCGGGAAGCACATCAGAGCTATGTGGTCTTCGTGACCGAGCCCACTGACCGGAAGAGTGTGCGCCAACGCGCCCTAGAAGTGAACGCTGTGATTCCGGCGGTGCCCAATTTCTTGCACTGGTCTGAGATGGAAATCACATGGAGCCGGAAGGATCATCCCAGAGTTATGCCTAAGCCGGGGGCGTACGCCTTGGTGGTAGACCCAACCTTTGTCGGTCCAAGCCTCAATGTCCGCTTCAGCCGGGTTCTGATTGACAATGGCAGCGCCATTAACATCATGTACAAGGATATGATGCTGAAGCTGGGGGTGTCCCTGAACACCTTGCTACCTACCGAGACGACCTTTCATGGCATTGTGCCCGGAGTCTCTTGCTCACCTATGGGTAAAATCTGGGTTGAGGTGTTATTCGGAACCCGGGAAAACTGCCGAACCGAGAGCTTGGAATTCGAGGTCGTGGATCTCGAAAGCCCGTACCACGCACTGATCGGCAGACCAGACCTGGCCAAGTTCATGATCTCAACTCACATGGGCTACCTGAAGATGAAGATGCCGGGTCCTAACGGCATAATCACCATCTCGGGAGACCACAAGCGCTCCATGGAGTGTGCTTCTGCCGGCTCGTGCTTAGCCGAGTCCCTAGTGATAGCTGAAGAAAAGAAGAGGATCCAGCAGGTGGTGGCGCTGGCCAAGACCTCCCAACTCGGAATGCCCGGGATGGTGAACCCGGAGCAGGGCGCAACATTCCAGCCACCTAAGGAGACGAAGAAGGTGGGAGTGGACCCCAGCAACCCGGAGCGCCAAGTCATTATTGGCAGCAACCTGGACAGCAAATAGGAAGGCGAGCTCGTCGACTTCCTCCGTGAGAATCGGGATGCTTTTGCGTGGTCGAGTGACGATCTGCAAGGTGTTCCGAGGGAGTTGGCTGAGCACTCTCTGTTTGTTAGACCGGATGCGAAGCCGGTGAAGCAACCGACTAGGCGCCTCTCGGATGAAAGAAGAGTTGCCATCATGGAGCATCTCGCCATACTGCTCGCTGCCGGATTCGTGATGGAAGTGCTGCACCCGGATTGGATATCGAATCCGGTCCTGGTAGAGAAGAAGAAAGATGATCCCCTCCTGCTTAAGGTGTGGCGCATGTGCATTGACTTCACCAAACTCAACAAGGCATGTCCGAAGGACCCCTTTCCACTACCCCGGATAGATCAAGTGATCGATTCCACTGCCGGGAGTGAACTCTTAACTTTTTTAGATGCCTATTCTGGTTTTCACCAGATACCTTTGAATCCGGATGATCAATTGAAAACTGCTTTTATTACCCCATATGGGGCTTATTGCTATCGTGTCATGACTTTCGGTTTGAGAAATGATGGTGCTATGTACCAGAGATGCATGCAGAAATGTTTGCATGACCAGATAGGCCGGAATGCCGAGGTCTATGTCGATGACATAGTCATAAAGACAAAAGAAAAAGCCTCATTGATCGATGATCTGAGGGAAACATTTAAGAACTTGAGAAGGTTCCGGATGAAGTTGAATCCGGATAAGTGCACATTCGGCGTTCCGGCAGGAAAATTACTCGGTTTCCTCATCTCAAGCCGGGGAATTGAAGTCAACCCGGGTAAAATACGTGCTATCGAGAGCATGAAGTTGCCTGTACGTCTAAAAGATGTACAAAAATTCACTGGTTGTCTTGCATCCCTATGTCGGTTTGTGAGCCGACTAGGTGAGAAGGCCTTGCCCCTATACCAATTGATGAAGAAGAGCAAAACGTTCGTTTAGACCCCGCAGGCCGATGCGGCGTTCAACGATTTGAAGAGAATGCTTTCAACAGCACCCGTGTTGGCATCCCCATTGCCCAAGGAACCCATGCTGCTGTATATTGCTGCCACCAACCGGGTAGTCAGCGTAGCCATTGTAGTAGAGAGGGAAGAAGGGGGCAAGCTGATACAGAGGCCAGTGTACTATCTCAGCGAGGTGATCTCGGAATCCAAGCAGAACTACCCGCACTACCAGAAGATGGCATATGGAGTGTACATGGCAGTGACCAAGCTCAAGCACTACTTCCAAGAGCACCCAATCACAGTGGTGTGCGAGGCCCCCCTCGCCGAGATCATCGGTTGCAAGGATGCTAGCGGCCGGGTTGCCAAATGGGCCATCCAGTTGTCTCCGTACGCTCCGGCATACGAGAGACGAGATGCCATCAAGTCGCAGGCGCTGCCGGACTTTTTGGTAGACTGGGCCGAGACGCAGTATGAACCTCCGATGCCGTATTACAATTTCTGGAGGATGCATTTCGATGGCTCCAAGGCCAAGATCGGGTTGGGTGCCGGAGTGGTTCTCACCTCACCAAAACAAGATGTGCTGAAGTATGTCCTGCAGATTCATTTCTGGGCATCTAACAATGTCGCTGAGTACGAGGCCTTAGTTCATGGACTGAATGTCGCCAAGGAGATCGGCATTAGCCGGATAGAATGTTTCGGCGATTCCGACCTCGTGGTGCAGCAGGTGTCGGGGAACTGGGATGCACTGGATGCCAACATGTCCTTGTATCGGTTTCATGTGCAGAAAATATCCGGATTTTTTTAGGGATGCGAGTTCAAGCACATACCCAGAGGAGAAAACGAGGCAGCGGATGTATTGTCCAAACTGGGGTCATCTCGAGACGCCATCCCTCCTGGGATCGCTCTCGAACACTTGAGGAAGCCATCTATTCATCCCTCACCCGAGTCGGATTCTATCTTCATCCCCAAGGAGCCTGGTTCGGAAGCTGTACCCATGCAAGTAGATGTCGGGAGCATCGCATCGAACCCGGGGACTGCACCACAGTGCTCAGAGAGGCAAAGAAAGATGATGATGGAGGTGATGTCGGCAGAACCAATGGACATAGATATTCCCATGTTCCCGGTTCGACCTGTCCCGGGATGGGCACAGCCCATTATGGTTTACATCTTGGAAGGAACCCTCCCGGAGAACGAAGTGGAAGCCCGGCAGATAGTGCGAAGGTCAAAAGCATACACCGTCATCAATCAAGAGCTATATAAGAGGAGTGTCACCGAGGTACTCCAAAGGTGCGTGGAACCGGAAGAAGGCCAAGAGATGCTGCTGGAAATACATCAGGGGGGATGTGGACAACATGCATCATCCCGGGCCCTGGTGGCAAAAGTGTTCCGGCATGGGTTCTACTGGCCTACTGCGTTACAGCAGGCAGAAGACATTGTCCGTAAATGTGGAGGATGCCAGAGGTTTGCTCACCGGATACATATGCCGGCCTCCGCACTAAAGACAATCCCTATCACTTGGTCGTTCGCGGTATAGTGCTTGGACATGGTCGGGCAGTTCAAACCGGCAAGAGGCAATATGACACACATACTGGTCATGGTGGACAAATTCACCAAGTGGATAGAGGTCAAGCCAATCTGGAAGTGTGACGGACACACCGCCGTGCAATTTCTGAAAGACATCATCTTGAGGTACGGATACCCGCACAGCATCATCACGGATAATGGCACCAATTTTGCTGTGGGGGAGTTCGCTCGATTTTGTGCTGAGAAGGGAATCCGGTTGGATGTAGCATCAGTTGCACACCCGGAAGCAAACAGGCAAGTTGAAAGAGCAAATGCATTGGTCTTAGCCGGCATCAAAGCCCGCTTGATCGAACCACTGTTGAGAACTCCGGGATGCTGGATAGAGGAGTTACCAGCAGTATTATGGGGTCTCCGGACCACACCGAACAGATCTACCGGGTATACGCCATTCTTCATGGTGTATGGTGCCGAGGCAGTACTCCCGACCGACATACAGTATGATTCCCCGAGAGTGACAATGTTCACCGAGACCGAGGCGAAAGAGGCCCGAGAAGATGATGTTGACTTACTCGAAGAAGCAAGAGAATTGGCATTATGCCGGTCTGCAATTTATCAGCAAAATCTCCGTCGCTATCATAGCCGGAAGGTGCACCCGAGAGTATTCCGAGAAGGAGATCTTGTGCTGAGGCTCATCCAACGCACGACCAGGATGCATAAGCTATCACCTCCATGGGAGGGACCTTTTGTGATAAGCAGGGCATTGCACAATGATTCTTATTAACTTGTAGATGCACATGAGGCTAGGAAAGGCGTAATGGACAAATCCGGTGAGGAAACCAAGCGTCCATGGAATGTAGCCCTGCTTCGACCCTTTTACACGTAAAGGGCACAATGTATGTTGTATTTCGATTTTTATCTATTAATGAAAGTTCGGCACCCCGGGAGGAACCCGGGGACTGCCTCGTTATGTGCCCCTTTACTTTGTTCCATTTATTCATTATTTCATGTCGGCATCCCGGGAAGGAACCCGGGGACTGCCTGGTACCTATTTTTATGTTATGTTATCTATATGCCGGGAAAGTTCCGAGATCGATTCTCAAGTCAAAGTAATGTATGTCATGTAAAATAATCTTCTGACTCGACCGACGAACGCCGAAATGGTAGTCAAGAGCAAAGAGCATCAAATGTGGGGAACACGAAAATGGTCTCGGGGACTCGGAGCAGGAACTTATCCGGCATATCTGTTTTACTAACCCGGTTATTTTTATGTCGGGAATTCGGGTAACTAGAACTCGGATATTCTTAAGTAATGTATGCCGTGCATGGAATTTTGTGACTCGACTGTCGAACGCCGAAATGGTAGACAAGAGCAGAGATTGCCTAAGTACGGTAGACATGAAAAGGAACTCGGGGACTCGTTGCAGAATAAACCAACATAGCTCGTTTTTATATATAACATAGTGCGAAATATGAATTTAAAGGGTATATATTACATGTGGCACCCGGCATCCCGGGGATTAACAATTCTACACTTGAGTATTTCTAAAGGGAAGCCGGATTCTCGGCGGTAGCAGCAGCAGGAGCGACGGTGACGGTATCCTCCGCGCCAGCAGCGGTACTCGGGGCATCTGGATGCGCCTCGGCCTGAGAGGCCTCGGGTGGCGATGAAGTTGAAGCATCCCGGGAGACCACGGTCTTGGTGGCGGCACCGGAAGCGGCATCGTCTTCCTCCAGGATCTCGGCGTCCGCGTCACCGGTGGCACCGGTCTCTCCGTCATCCTTATAATCTGACTCGGAGTCAGAGGTGACGAGGCTGGTGGTGAAGACGCTGATGTTGGACCAGGAGGCGATGCGATGCGCCACCTCTTGGCGCCGCTGGACCTTGACCGAATTAGTGCACCACGACGAGATGGTGCGCAGGCGCTTGACCACGTCAAGGTCGAGACCCTCGTACCAACTAAGCAAATGGGTCAAGACTTGATCGGCGCCAGCCCGCGCACCGGAGCGCTTCCAAGCATGGAGACGCTTCCCGGTAGCTCGGAGCGCAGTCGCCAACTCGCTGACCGAGAGGGTCGCGCTGACGCCCGGCCATAGTGCGCCATGGACGTGGACCGCGGCGCTGATCAACTCGGTCCCGATCGACCGGAGAGGCACTATCCGGGCCTTCAGGGCAGTGAGGTGATCCTCAATGTCCCAGGAGTCCGAGACAGGGCCCTTCCCGGCACGCTTCTCCCGGGCGGCAGCGACTGCAAGATTGGCAGCGTCGCGGGAGTGCTCGAATTCCCCTTTAAAAAGAAGAGTTGTCAAGCGACTAGGTCATGAGCATTGTAGCAGTAAAGAAAGAGAGCAGGAGAAAAGGATGTCGGTCAACTTACTGTTCAGATCCCGGTTCAACCCGGTTAGCTCAGTGAGCCAAATATCGGCCTATGACCGGAGAAGCGCCAACCCGGTCACGGTGCGTGCGCGCCTCGGATTGATCCAAGGTCTCCTTCTGCTTCTTCGACGCCTCCACGAAGCGCGTCTTCATGTCGGTGCGGCAGATTTGGCCTTTTCGAGCTCGTCACTTAGCCGCGCGATCTCGGCCTGGGTCGCGGCGAGCGCAGACTTTTGCTCCACCGAGATTTTGCGCGCGGCATCCCGCTCCTCCCGGAGGCGCCCCTCGCACTTCTTGGACTGACCGAAGTCAGCAAGAAGCCGGTGGAAGATGCTGCCCCGTCTCTTGCCGCAGTCCTGAATTCAAACAGAGAAAGCTATGTCAGTCTCGGGAAGGATCCCGGGGACTCGGTGTGTTCCGGGATCTATGTCAGCTAAAACTACCCGGTAGGGAGGATCTCGGGGACTCGTCTTCCGAGTCCTGTAATTGTTTCTAAGATTGGAGCCTAGTGGTCTGCTATTCGGTGGAATCTAGAGCACTAAGCACCAATCTCGGGGACTAGTGGAGATGGAAAAATTTTAAAACTACTCGGTAGGGAGGATCTCGGGGACTCGTCTTCCGAGTCCTATGATTTTCTCTAAGATTGGAGCCTAGTGGTCTGCTATTCGGTGGAATCTAGAGCACTAAGTAGCAATCTTGGGGACTAGTGGAGATGGAACAATTTTATTTTGAAAAAGGTAAAGGGAGCAAACTTACTTCGATCACCCGAGTAACGTCCAGCGCGGCCACCTGGAGAGCATGTAGAGCTTGGGCGCTGCGGCTAGGGCCGGCAGCGTGCATGTCCTCCACGATCTCGGAGGCATCGGCGACAATCCAGGCTTTGTTGTATTCTTCAACAACACGCACGCCGGAACCGCCAGACGCGCTAGCAGCAACGACCTCCCGGGATCCTGAAGGCATAAAGGAGCGTACGGTTGCTCGCAGCATCTGCATGGCGGCAGTGGGGATCTCGGCAGGAGGTGGCGGTAATCGCGAAAACTTACCCGTGCTGAGGGCCAAGTCTTGGGCCGAAGATGTCGGAGGAGCAGTAGGTTTGGCGGAGGCTGTTTTTGAAGGGGTTACGGTGCAGAAAACAATAATTTTTCTAGCGATCGAAACCCTAACTAGCCAGGATCTATCTATCTAGTACATGCGATAACGGTGGCGGAACGGGTTACATTACCTCCATGTAGACCGATAGCGGGGATTACGCTCCCGCACAAGCGTTGACGATGAAGTCGTACGTAGCCGACCTCGAGGTCGCGGAGAACTTGCCGCGATGTCGGAGTTGATGACGCCGGGGTGTCGACGATGATCTGCGTCGACGGGCGTCGGGCGGAAGAAGACAGAGCGCCAGCACCGGGGCTGGTGCGCCGGCTGCAGAGGGGGGTGGCGCGGCGGCTGTAGGGGGCGAGACGACGTCGCCCAAGCTCCTCAATAGAGTAGCCTCCGAGCACTCGCAAACATACGGAGCCTAGCGACAACTCCCGGTCATTCAGATCCAGCTGAAATCGCAGGAGTAGATCTTATCTGGAATCCCGCAGAGCAACGTCGCTCTGCGGTATGGCTTAGGTGGAGAGAGACCCCCTTCCTCAGCTCGGCGCGGCTCCGACTTGGGAACCACGAGATCGAGAGAGAAATTGGGAAGTAATTGAATTTCCTATTAATTAAATCAATTAATATGCCTTGCTATATAAAGGGGGAAGGGGGTGTGCAAACCCCTTGGCTCCCCCATGTGGGACTAAACAAAGGACATGGGAGGGGGGGTTCGGCCCCCACATGGGCTGGCCGAACCAGCCAATGGGGCCCACCCCCCTTTGAGGTGCGGCTCCCCCTCTTGGGCCCTCTTAGGGCCCATATAGGTGGGAGCCCCCTTTTTCCTTTATTTAATTAATATTAAATTAATATAAAAATCCCATTAATTCATAATTAATATATTTATATATAATTCAATATCCCGTGACTCCGAAAACTCTTTCGGACCACCCGAACAACTTTCGGACATTCCTGGAACCATTCCAGACCTCTCCGGAACTCCTTCCGGACCACCGGAACTCTTTCCGGATCATTTCTCTCTCTCCAATAAAAACCTATAAAATTCCAGAACCTATCTCCTAGCGTCGCTAAGACCTTAAGTTTGTTACGCTACGGTTCGGGAACACTCCAGACATGGTCGAGACACTCCGATCACCAATGATCGTCAGGGATACCTGGAAATATATGACGACCCCTGTGCATTCCACGAATATCGTCGTTGAACCATAAATATGATATTCATTCCCTTTGTCTCTGCGATACTACCTTGTCCGAGATATGATCGTAGACACACCGATGCCTTTGCTGTATCTCGTTACTGACGAAGGTTATTAACTCGTCTGCGATATTACATCTCCATGACCTAGTCATAAGCTGCAGCTATATAGATGCAATATCACCGAGTGGGCCCCGAGTATCTTTCCATTACAAGAATGAACAAATCCCGCTCTTGATCCTTACGTCTCGATGCTCTTTCGGAATACCCAAGATGGACACCGTTATTGTCATGCTATATAAGACACAACGTTTGATGCTCTCAAAGCACTCCTACGAAGCAACAATAAGTACGGTCTCACGGTCTAAGGAATAAGCTAGCATACTCTTATCTATTGCAAATGACAAACATCGTAATACGATCTTATTGCAATACTTTGCGTATGTCCACCACCTTATTCAACTAACAAGATGACCCCATTGTCAACCGACGTCATTGTCCTTGATCGGGAATCTCGATCAACTGTTGCCCAATGGACTAGCTCATATAGAGGCTTGCTAGGGACCTGGTTGTCTATGTATCACACGTGTATTAACAATTCCGATTAATACAGTTATAGCATAATACACAAACCTATTATAAACTTATGAGATAATGCAATAAATACTACTTATTTATTTGCCTCTAGGGCATATCTCCTTCAGTCTCCCACTTGCACTAGAGTACAGATAAACTAGCTGCATTTTACTTTATCAGAATCCCTTATCAAATAAGAATCATTTGATAATGCTTGCTCGTGGAAAAGTGTTACTGCACAATCCATGATTGTACATGCTTTTGCGATTCACTGGCATCAACTTGTTTGATATCACCATGTTGTCTAACAACATATATGCAAATACCGTAACTAAGTGAGACTTCTGCTTCCCAGCGCTTACTCTGATTATACTAACCAGATAACTGCCCTGAAAAACACACTCAGCCATGCAGAGCCCCTTGTAACAATTACAAACTCGCGATATCTACATACTTTCACACCAATGTAGAAAACTTGACATTCAAATGTCAATCCCTTAACTAACGCACTTCTACTTCCAGTAAATTCCAAATTTACTTTCATAACTGTTCTTTACTCCAAGAACATCGGTTATATTTTATCGAGCAGATAATATGGTTTCTGTATGATGTATAATATATACATAATAGACCCACATGTCATACAACCATTACCTTCATGCATCATTAATCTTAATGACAAATTGGATTCCAAAGGACCATCCTTTTGATTCTATTCTGACTCCTCAGATATAATCCAACACAACTCGACTAACTATTTAAAATTCCCATTCTATTTCAAAATAGACACTAACTTTTTAATAGTTTTACAACTTCATCCTATTCTATTGGTACATTTTCACAATGTGTTAATTACACAAGATGAATTCGACTCCCACTCAAATTATGTATCCACATATTTGATAACACGAGCTCCCACTCAAAAACATGTTATCCACATATTTGAGTTCCCAAGCTCCCACTCAAAAATATGTTCTTCACATATTTCTCCTGAGTGAACTAAATATGACTCCCACTTAAATCGACATCTTGGTTAAACCAAAATCATTGATCTACTATCAATTCGAATTTAATACAAACTACAGTATTACATTAATACAAATCCCTCAGACTTCAAGCATGTCTACATAAATGTAGTCAACAAATTTGATCTTGTCCAAGACACATTTCTCGACAAGACATGCTACCGCGTCTTTCTTATAGTCACATTTCTCATATAACACCTTATATGACGATTAAACAATCTTATTCCTCTAATAAGAATTGCAGCAACAATTACTCTCTTAATCCTTTCAAATGCAACTTTGGATTTCCAGGCTCAAAAAGCCTTTGTTCGTATTCCGATATTTTCTCAACTTTCTTTGTGTTCATAAAGTGTACCTTGATCTGTCAACAAGATCTGAAATACTTAATACAGTGCTGTGACCTGACAGCAATATAACAACACTTTATTTAGAAGTTTCTTTCATGAAAATATTATGATCTTTATGAAGAGGATTGCAAGCAGAAAACAATTTTCTAGTCTCCCTCACTCTTAATCATTAAACTTTCATTAGCAGACATATACTCTTTGGAACATCTTCCAACATAAGTCTGACACTTTATTCCAAACTTCTAATATCAATCCATAAACCATAATTCGAAAAGTCATCTTTTCTCGGAATTACATAGACAACAAACTGAACTTTGTTTCTAATTGATTCTGGAATACACTCTCGTCCAATGCGAGCAATCTACAAAGAACTACTCATGTATATTCCGAATTATCGCATAATCATATACACGTCGACATTACTGTCGATCCTATGAATTCTTGTTGAGAAAAATATCTATTTTCTAAAGTGGACATCGACTATAATGTTTCGAACATATTAGGAGATTCTAAGACTGATTCTGACAGACCACACTTTATTTATTTAAAATAGAGCATAATTATAATTCCCCACATATCACCATATATGACATTATAATATTGTGAAAACAAATTTCCACAAGTCTTTTGTGTTGAAACCATGATTCAAAAAATGTTGTCCTTTGATCAAATCTTGTGAATACAATATTCACTTAATCTTTCTTCTGAAAAACCCCATTTGATCTATTATCAAATTAATTTCAGACTCCATAATTTATCGGGCAAATACTCCTATTTACCAAAATCATAGAAGAATTCGGATCAAGCAAAACACCATTGATTAATCATTAAAAATGACTCTCAATCAATTTCCTCTAGTATTGCAACTTCAATACTGCATTTCAAACTTAATCAATTTTGGCACTCGAAATACTTAAATGGACCAAAAATATCCATTACTTTTTTCATTGCCTTTATGACTAAATTTGATGGTGTTTGTTCTTTGGACACACAATTTTATCATTCCTGCTATTACAAATGTATATCATACGCATAATATAATTGAGATGTGATGCAAATTACTCATAACATGAAACAACTGCTTTGTTTCATAACATAAAACAACTGATGTGTTCTATATGAATAATTATGTCTTGTAACATTCAAGACACCAAACTAGATCTCACTATTACAAAATGTCTTATCAAAAACTATTGATGATAACTAATATGATACCTCGAGGGCGTGAGCACTACTGGCCATGAACTTGCCATCACTCGTGCACTGTCACGTCACCCTTCGCCACATACTTGTGATAATCAGGTACTGTTTCACAAACAGAACAATTATCAAACACTTTTCATCAAGTATGAGAAGAATACATTTATATCTTCGTATATCAAATACACCCATAGCGTCGAAGAACTCTTCTTCGATGAATCAACTTTTAGAGATTTGAACTTGTTCACGAACGTGAAGAAGCTCACCGTGTCTCTATAGCATATTTACGCACATGCTATTCACAGCTAGGAGGTAAAGCACAATCTCTATTGCGCTGGAGTTCGCTATCTAGAAATCGTAGATATTCGTAATCCTGAAGTAGATGTCACACAACTTCTTCAACTGAGTCTCCAGACAGGTATGCTCCCCATGTGAATGGTCCGGAACTTTCTATGCTGTCTGAACCTCTCAAGACTTAATTCATCTTTGAAGTGACCTCTGATCGCATCAATCACGACATATGGCTCCATGTGTTGAAACAACTTTCAACTCAGGTGCTAGGCATACGCTCATGACGATCGTCACTTCCATGAACATGTCATGATGCTTACGGAACTCATCATCTTGCTCCTTGCTATCAGAATCATCTGGTCTAACTCCTAACTATTGTTCTAGCACATATAGGATGTTTGTTGTGTTTGGAGAATGTTTCTAAAAACCAATGCACCAGCTGATGAAGTTGGACCCGTCGGCTTCCAAGGTAGAATCCGAGCTCTTGAAGAAGTAACCGAAGCGTAGTTCCGTAGTCTCCAGATGTGATCGCAAAAGAGGTAAGATAAGTTTATAATATATAGGTGAGTTTTAGTTCTATAATCTCATTATCAAAAACACACCACACCAAGATTATTATCCCTAAAATAAGAATGGCGATTACACGACCCTCATCCACCACACTACCCCCGATCATCACGGCCGGCAGCACAGCTTCAAAGATGGACATAACATGTCGATCACAACAACTCTGTGACTCGTGCTCGATCTTTCGATCTTGCCGTGTTCCGAGGCCATACCTCTGAGTATGCTAGGCTCGCCAATCAAACCTCGAAGACCTCCGCGTGCAACATGGCTTACACCCACTGTATGCGAACGACGAGATGTGTGACACCCGATCATCACGGCCTGCCTCATAACGTAGAACTTTCTTGGTGGTGCGCAACGAGGGAGAACACAATTTTGGTATTTGTTAGGGATCATCCTATTTATGATTCTACCGTTGTATATCTAGCATATAAGCAATCAATAGGATGCACACACAACAGCACACAATAATGATGCAATGAAGTGCGATGTGACATGGTCGATGCGCCTGGAACATCATGGCGCCATGTGCCTGGCCCCCCGGCGCCCCGGCATGGCTCCGAGTCTACAGAGCCCTCCATTGCCTCCGACAGTACGAGTAATATCAAAACTTACCGTAACCATGTCACATAAAATAACGCCTCTGCAAAACAAAGTTAGACGCCTCTAGCTTTATTTAGTTTTGCAAGTTTTACGTGGCATATAGGCTTATTCGTAAGAGAATCGCTTCCCTACCTACGAACTTTGTACCACAACGTCGATCGTATAATTGCATGTTTAAGCATCCCTTTCGGGCCCTCCATTGAAAATGCTTTGCCGACTAGAGAGAGAGAAACAGACACCCGCCAGCCACAGATACGGTGCAAGCCGTATGTCAGTAGTGGAACCAGTCTCGCGTAAGCGTACGCGTAAAGTCGGTCCGGGCCGCTTCATCAACTCAATACCGAAGGCATCGCAAGTGCACGCTAGAGGGTAGCAAATATAAGAAAGACGCCCTCATTCAACATGAGTTCTAGCCGTACCAGCAGTACTACGCATAGATCGGCTCTGATACCACTGAAGGGGTTACGGTGCAGAAAACAATAATTTTTCTAGCGATCGAAACCCTAACTAGCCAGGATCTATCTATCTAGTACATGCGATAACGGTGGCGGAACGGGTTACATTACCTCCATGTAGACCGATAGCGGCGATTACGCTCCCGCACAAGCGTTGACGATGAAGTCGTACGTAGCCGACCTCGAGGTCGCGGAGAACTTGCCGCGATGTCGGAGTTGATGACGCCGGGGTGTCGACGATGATCTGCGTCGACGGGCGTCGGGCGGAAGAAGACAGAGCGCCAGCACCGGGGCTGGTGCGCCGGCTGCAGAGGGGGGTGGCGCGGCGGCTGTAGGGGGCGAGACGACGTCGCCCAAGCTCCTCAATAGAGTAGCCTCCGAGCACTCGCAAACATACGGAGCCTAGCGACAACTCCCGGTCTCAGATCCAGCTGAAATCGCAGGAGTAGATCTTATCTGGAATCCCGCAGAGCAACGACGCTCTGCGGTATGGCTTAGGTGGAGAGAGACCCCCTTCCTCAGCTCGGCGCGGCTCCGACTTGGGAACCACGAGATCGAGAGAGAAATTGGGAATTAATTGAATTTCCTATGAATTAAATCAATTAATATGCTTTGCTATATAAAGGGGGAAGGGGGTGTGCAAACCCCTTGGCTCCCCCATGTGGGACTAAACAAAGGACATGGGAGGGGGGGTTCGGCCCCCACATGGGCAGGCCGAACCAGCCAATGGGGCCCACCCCCCTTTGAGGTGCGGCTCCCCCTCTTGGGCCCTCTTAGGGCCCATATAGGTGGGAGCCCCCTTTTTCCTTTATTTAATTAATATTAAATTAATATAAAAACTCATTAATTCATAATTAATATATTTATATATAATTCAATATCCCGTGACTCCGAAAACTCTTTCGGACCACCCGAACAACTTTCGGACATTCCTGGAACCATTCCAGACCTCTCCGGAACTCCTTCCGGACCACTGGAACTCTTTCCGGATCATTTCTCTCTCTCCAATAAAAACCTATAAAATTCCAGAACCTATCTCCTAGCGTCGCTAAGACCTTAAGTTTGTTACTCTACGGTTCGGGAACACTCCAGACATGGTCGAGACACTCCGCTCACCAATGATCGTCAGGGATACCTGGAAATATATGACGACCCCTGTGCTTTCCACGAATATCGTCGTTGAACCATAAATATGATATTCATTCCCTTTGTCTCTGCGATACTACCTTATCCGAGATATGATCGTAGACACACCGATGCCTTTGCTGTATCTCGTTACTGACGAAGGTTATTAACTCGTCTGCGATATTACATCTCCATGACCTAGTCATAAGCTGCAGCTATATAGATGCAATATCACCGAGTGGGCCCCGAGTATCTTTCCATTACAAGAATGAACAAATCCCGCTCTTGATCCTTACGTCTCGATGCTCTTTCGGAATACCCAAGATGGACACCGTTATTGTCATGCTATATAAGACACGACGTTTGATGCTCTCAAAGCACTCCTACGAAGCAACAATAAGTACGGTCTCACGGTCTAAGGAATAAGCTAGCATACTCTTATCTATTGCAAATGACAAACATCGTAATACGATCTTATTGCAATACTTTGCGTATGTCCACCACCTTATTCAACTAACAAGATGACCCCATTGTCAACCGACGTCATTGTCCTTGATCGGGAATCTCGATCAACTGTTGCCCAATGGACTAGCTCATATAGAGGCTTGCTAGGGACCTGGTTGTCTATGTATCACACGTGTATTAACAATTCCGATTAATACAGTTATAGCATAATACACAAACCTATTATAAACTTATGAGATAATGCAATAAATACTACTTATTTATTTGCCTCTAGGGCATATCTCCTTCAGTTTTCTGCCCGGCAGGCTTGCTGCGTGATTTCCCGGCAGGATGGTCAGGTTGCCGGGAAGGGGCTGTGGGCTGTTTCGGCGGAGCAGGCTTGCTCGGGGCCTGCCGAGGGGAGGCTCCCGGCACGACCTGCCGAGGAGGACTTGCGACGTCCGTCTCAAGCCCAGGCACCCTGGGCGGGCTGTCCGGAAGGAAGATGTCTTCCGAGGCAGCGGTAGCCTGGACCGGAATCTCGTCCACCACGGGACGAGCATCCGGAGTCGCAGCGGCAGTCTGCGCGGCACCAGGAGCAGGATGCTCGATCTCTCGTGCGGAAGGCCGAGATGGAGAGGGAGCAGCCCGAGGCGGGCTAGGAGTGCGGGATCCCGGAGGTTGGGAAGCCGCGGATGCCGGGATGTCAAGTGCATCTCTGAAAGAAGTGTATTAGAAAAGACTTCGGGAGAAAACAAAACCATATAACTCAAAGCAAAAAGGTCTTACACGGAATCGACGGTGGGAGGACCTCTCCTTCGGCGTGGAGGCCTCCCGGCCATTTGCTTGTTCGGCCTGCTCTTCTTGGGGGTGATGCCGGCAGCACCAGCAGGGGTGGTGTCGGAAGCCGCACGCTTCCGGGTTTCGGCGCGCTTCGTCACAGACGTGGGTCTCGGAGCCACTGGAGAAGCCCAGTTGAGGGGAAGAGCGTCAATCACATCGAGTATTTGACAATCAATCTCATCCTCATCATCTGACGAAACGGAAATAGCCTCTGAGGTTGAAGGGTTACCCGGAGCAGCAGCACGAGCTAGAGGAATGGCAAGGTGGTCCTCGCCGTCGGGATCCTCTCTCGGCATCTTATCCGGTGCCGGGACGTTCGGCGCGAAGTTCCCATCGGCATGCATCGCGTCCTCTTCGGTCTGCCGCTCGAATAACTGCACGAACAAGTCATTGCATGATAACCATGTCGGTTTCCAGCAGAATCCAGGTGCAAATGTAAGTTTGCGAAAGACATCCAAAAGCACCTGCCGCAGTTGTTTTTTCCGGGAACCCCCGATAAGACCCCAAGTGTAGTAATCCGGCATCTTCGTTCGGGCGATGGCTCGAACGCGCCGGGCGACTAAGGAATGGTCCAACCCGAAGGTGCTGGTCCTAGTGGGATCTAACGTCCCGTCCATATGGCACATCTTGTGCACTCGGGTCTGTAGAGGGCAGACGCGGCGAATGATAAAGCAGCGCAGTAGATTGTCGCCAGTCATCTTATCCGTCAGCACGTTGAGGACATCGTGCATGCATCTGACCTCCTCGGTATCCGGGAGCCGGTTCCAGAGGTCGAATTCGCGGGGAGGACCAATGGCAAACTCCGGCAGATTGATTAAATCCGGGTTCGAGGATCCCGGACCATCTCCCGAAACCTCCCGGTTCTTCACGTAGAAGAAGCTACGCTGCCACTTCCGGCAGGATTCTAGCCCCTGAACTTTGGGGAATCCGGAGTCAGCGCGGGGAATGATAGTGGCCGCCCCGCAGTCGACTAAGTCTTTGACCTTCTTTTCCGGATTGGGGATGATTTGGCGGCGGAAGATGAAGTACTTGGCCCAGAGGTCCAAGAAGGGCCACATGCCAAGATACGCTTCCGTATAGGTGGTGAAGACCGACATCATCATAATTGCGTTGGCTGGAAGATGATGAGGTATGAGGCCGTAGGTGTCGAGGAAGTCGCGGAAGAAGGGGCTAGCCGGAAGCCCGAACCCACGCTCGAAATGCGTGAGGAATACAACATATTCCCCGGGTTGGGGTTCCGGTTGGACCTCGTCCTCTGGAAGTCGACTCTCGACTTCTGGCGGAATCCGGTGAGTCCGGTCCAGCCAGTCGAGATCCTTCTGCATGGTCTCGGACACATCCCAACACCCCCGAACACTCTCTTCAGCCATGTCGGAGGGATCTGCGGATGTGTCCGGGCTATTCTGCAGGCGCAACGGCAGTTAGTCGAGTTAGTCTACCGGGAGCTAAGACTCCGGATCGCAAACTCCTAAATGCAACCGGATTCCTAGCAAATAAGATCTACCGCACGCGAATAAATCGAAACTTAATCGACGCAAATATGCTCGGGCAAGGTACGAAGGTGGCCTAAATGCAAACGGAAAGTAAAGTGTGGAACGCATCCTCGTCAACGCCGCGCGGCTCGTGCTTGCCGGCGGCGGCGCCACCCGCGGTTGCGTGATTGCACGGCCGAACGAGAAACATCGTCACCATAATGAAATTCACCGGAGCAAGTGGAAGAACTCACCGGAGGAAGTGAGGCCGGTGATGCGCGAGAATAGTGCGGCCCGATGGTGGAGGCGAGGAGCTCCGGCGACGAGCGGCAACGGCGGTGCTTGAGATCCGGGCGCGGCGACGGCGAGGTGCTCGAGACGGTGTGGGAGAAATGAGGAGTTGGGGAAGAAGAAGAAGAAGTGACCGTTCCAGTCCCCTATTTATGGGGGGGATCCGGAGCGGTTTCCGAGTTTCCCGCCCACGATCTCTCCGATCGTGGGTGGGATCTGTTTTGTGCCGCGCGACGCGTGGCGTCCCCAGGAGCGCCCGATCCGGCCACACCGGGGGCCACAGAGCCCCAACGGTTGGACTTCGGATCGTCTGCGGCTCCCGACGCGCAAACCCGAGCAGCGGCGTGCTCGGTCAGAAGCACTCGAGTGCATTTCTGACTAGACAAGACCTCGGGTGGGACCCAGCCCAAGATCTGGAATTCAATTCGGAGCCAACGATAATATTCACTGACGTGGCACTATCCGGTTAGGAGCATGGCCTCTCGGTCCAAAAGATCTCGGTGCGGGGATATCGGTCAAACTCATCTCGGCATCAAGTCAAAGGATAGTCTCATGTTTTCTGGAGTAATTATTGTTATTAAAGCTGATCCCGCAAATCATCCGGGGTCGCTGCGCAGCACCAGTTTCGGGGACTAGTGTCGGGGGGCTGCCCCCCGGGTAGGGCAGATCCCGACTCAATTCAACAGTGTGGCAACAGTGCTTGACCTTTGGCGAGAGCAAGGGCCACCCCCTAGTGCACTGAAGGGGCAGCTTGACCTTTCAGAGCTGGTAGAGTGCAAAGTGCCTCCTGGCAGGCGCAAGGGTCATTTCTGGCGGCTATAAATAGCCACCCCGAGCCCTCATAACAACACAAGCATCAGCGGGTGGTTCCTCTAAGAACTAGCTTCTCGAAGATGTCTTTGCTGATAGGCTAAGACATCTTCGGGAGGCTAGACCTAGAGATACTCATCCTATGAGGAACTCGGGTGCGTCCGGGAGAGACCTCGGACCTTATGGTTCCGGGAGGACTCCCGGAAGGAGAGGTACTCGGGCGTACCGAATACGCGATCCGGGTAAGTGCTAACCGGAACGTTTATCTCGGTGCAATCAGGTTACTGGACTTGTGCAGGAAGGGCTCATAAGGTCGAGCAAGAAGGTGACCGGCATGAGGGATCCCGGTAGGCCGTCAACGGTCTGCAGCAGGCTTTCCCGCCTGATGCGGGGGGAAGTACCATTCCGCCTGACACGGAAGCATGGTCACCTCCCGTCTGACACGGAAGCATGGTCACCTCCCGCCTGACACGGGAGCGCGTCGGCCGGTACGACAAGACTGGACGTGCCTAGCCCGGCAATCCGGAAAAGGCTATCCGGGATGGGCAAAGACATGTCCTGTCTCTGACAGGGGGACAATGATGTTCCAGGACGGCGCCTGCCGTCCTTGCCGGAATGATGACGAAGGGGCTACGCCGGATAGTGCGGCAACTAGGTCGCACTAGCCGGTGTCGACATAACGGTTAGGCCTGTCCGGTGGGGCCAAGCCGGATTAGGGTTTCCGGCCCTCCTGGCCGGAACTCTATAAAAGGCGCCATAACAGCTCCTGTGAAGGAGAGACCAACTTGGGAGCCAAAACTCTAGTCTCATTTACTGCTAGAGCATTTACTTCATCCTTTCTCGAGTTCATCTAGTTCTTCGTGTTCTTCACCTCAAGAGCTCTAAGAGCAAGTTGTAGCCCTTGTCCCATATTTATATTGAGAGGAAAGGCAGGAGTAGGGGTGTTACCTCCTCACGAGGGCCCCGAACCTGGGTACATCGGGTGTGTGTTGTGTGCCTTCGCGCATTTGTTCGTGTTTGCTAGATCTTTCCCCTCGCGCTTTGATCTTGTTTCTTGTTCTTGGGAGATCTCGGTTACACCGGGATCCTCCCCGTGTGAGCTCTTCAGCTCGCTATCCCTCCCCGGGTCCACCAACGTCCATCGGCCCCACACATTAGCCATCCTATGGCATCTGCCGTGACACCACCACGACAGAAAGACATGGTGTCTACATGCTTTTGGTTATGTTTCAAACATGAATGTGTCAATTTGAGTTGTTCTCTACTTGAGATGCCAAGTGAAGCGGATCGGGTGCAGAAAACAAAAAAATTCCTAGCAATTATATCCCTAAAACATGCCAAGATCTATTGTATGCAGATATAGTAGTACGAACGGAGATCGGAATACATACCCTTGTAGACCGAAAGCAGGGATTACGTTCCCGCACAAACGTTGTCGATGAAGATCGACGAAACCGACCTCAAGGTCGTGTAGAGGAAGCAGACCTCCGAGCACCGCTAGCGCAGCACCTCGCAGGGTGTTACACACGTACGGTGGAAACGACGGCCTCCGAAGCTCCAGTCCAGGACGAGCAGCGAAAGACTTGGACCGGAACACCAGCAGCGCGGCAGCGTGCTATGGTGGAAGAGATCCCCCTCTTAACTCGGCGCAACTCCGACAAAGGGAATCACGAAATCGAGAGAGAATTGGGGAATTAATTGGTGAATTAAAAGGCCATGGGAGCCCCTCTATATATAGGCTCCCGGGGGGGCAACCTCCTCACCAGGCAATGTGGGACTATCCCCACATGCCTGGTGCGGCTATGACTGGTGCGCCAGCCCCCTGGTGGGCCTCTTGGCCCACCTGGGTCGGCCACCCAAGCCCCCACCGAATTCCCTAGGGAATTTCCCCCTCTTGGTCCTTCTTTCGAACAGAAGGCCCATTTAGTGAAATCAGCCTAAATAAATTCGAAAATAAATATAGAAAATCATATTTAGACATTAATTACACTAATTAATATCAAACATATTATATATAATTTATTCTAGCTCCAAAAACTCTTTCGTCTTTGCCCGATCCCCGTCGGACCTCTCCTGGGACGTTCCCGGTGATCTCTTTCCTTTCCGGTTGTCTTGTCGAAACCTCTTAAGTGTGTTACCCTACCGGTTCGATATAATAACAGACATGATCGAGACTCCTCTCTGATCAATGACTAACTCGTAGGTCTGTACCACATGAATTAATACTTGTGATATAACGAATGGCTTTCATCTATCAAACCTGAACGTGAATTCTTGAACCTTTTGCCATGACAATACTTAGCGTGTCCGAGCGTCATTCATAGATATCTCCATATCTAGATTGACCTCGTTACCGACAATGCTATCTTCTACTCGTCTATGATTTCATGTCTCCGTGACCTAGTCACATGTTTGCAATCTCATTAGACATAATCTCACCGAGTGGGTCCTAAAGTATCTATCCTGCTATGCGGACTGGCAAATCCCGCTCTTGACCCCTCGTCTCAACTACTCCTTTCCGATACCCAAAAGTATCACCGTTATTGTCATACTAATTAAGATACGACGTTTGGTGCAATCAAAGTATTTTTCAGGAATAACAATAAGAGTTGGTCTCACGGTCAAAGGCGTAATGACTACGTCCTCCAAATATGGGTATGTCCATCACATCGTTCTCCAGCGATATGACTTTCATTGCCGACCGGCATCATGCCCTATGATCGGAAAACCTCGACCATCGACCGCGCAACGAAACTAGTCTTAGTAGAGGCTATTAGGGACCTGGTTGTTTACGCATCACACATGTATTAATGTTTCCGCTTAATACGGTTATAGCATGACATAAAAACATATTATGAACAAACGAGATATGATAAAGAAATACACTTTATTAATTGCCTCTAGGGCATATCTTCTTCACCAAGGTCATACAACATGTCTACGTTTGCATAGGATAAATATTGCAAGATTATGGCATCAAGAACCTCCGCGGTAGGCCCGGCTATCATAAGTTTGCAAATTATAGTCATATATTTGTAAAGTAGAATTCCTGGCTATAGGAAATGCTAATGGTAGTTTGGGCCTCCTTTAGTGTTTTAAAAACCTTTTTCTATAGTTGAAGTGTACTGGTTTGAAAAAAGTCAATGAAACATGGTAATTGCATCAAGGAGAGATTTGGTCCTTAACATTCCAACTACCATATTTTAGTTGGACAACTGTAAATCAATTCGATACTGCCTATCTACTCTACCCTGACAGTCAACATCCCGCCAATTGTAGTATTAAAATGGTCGATGTTTGTGAAGATAATTGCTGGTACTCTAGGTAAAAAAGATCTTGGTATGCTCCATGCTAGGAGGTTGGATAAATGATGTCGAGCGGGTATTTACTGTGGTCCAAACTCTGTTTGCTGTTATCCGGGGCATTTGTTGTGCTTCAGACTCGGCTTGTTGTTATCTGGTACCTTGTTCTTACATGTTCGACCGATCACATGTGGAAGGTCATACATACTTGTACGGACATGCATAATATCATCATCGAGAGTAGGCGTCGAGATTAAGTAATTGATCTAGCTCCGTATATGTACTAGGGCTCCCTTGCCAAGCGGCGCGATCTAGTTGAACTTCATTTGTTTGAATATTATGAAGGAATTCAAAGTTGTGGAACATACAAATGTTTGAATTTGGCAAGAATATTGTATTTACAAGCAGGCCACGACAGGCAACACACGATTGGCAAAAGCCATTCACTCAGCTGCTGCTGCTGACCGACACATACGCAGGCCATACGAGAGGCGACACATGGAGAGGCCTGTTACTACCTTTAATCCATCTCCATGTAACCGCCGAAGGCGGAGAGGGACACCGCCCAGCCCGAGAAGACACAGAGCTTTCGCAGCCATGAAATTAAGCAAGAGAAGAAATCTGGCCCAAAATTTGAAGCCGCTGGTAGGCCCTAGCTTTCTGTGGCGAGATTCGAAAGGGGCAGAAATCTTGTGTCTCGTTCATTAGCTTAATACATACTCCAGAACTTGTTGATGAATGAAGATAAATGATTGCATGATTTAGAGAAAACGCCACTTCTTGCAAAACGTTCGAGCTTTCACTAGCTGTAAAAAAACTGCAATTATCAGTATGATGATGTTTGTGTCGGTCCGCAAGTCCAATGGGTGGTCTGGAGTACTCTCTAGTGCACTTAAGGGTGTATTTGGTTGAGGGGGAATCCCTCAAGTGGTAGGGGTAGCCACTTTTTCAGTGGTTGTCACTCGTTTGGTTTAGAGGACGAGGGGGATAGGGGCAACCATATTTTGAGTATATTCCCTCAGAAAATTGGTTGAGCTCATCTCTCCAAATCAGCCGGATAAGGGCAACCACTTGTGGTTGGCGCCGCGCCTCTGCTCACCCCAGGACGCCAAGCTTCCCCGCGCCGTCGTGACCTTCTCTCTTCTTCCTTGCGCAGCCGCGACTCTTTCTCTTCTTCTTCCTGGCACTGGCGGCGGCGTGCAGCGGAGGCGGCGGGCGTGCGATCGAGGCGGCCGCCACATCAAGGCGACAACTTCCATTCCTCCAGATCGGGGCAACGGCGGCGTCCGCATCCTGCGGCGACCCCTGGTTGGCTATGTTATCGTGATACCTGCCTGAAACTTGTGCATTGCTAAAATGTCAGATGTAATGTATACAGGGTATTTTCACCACCTCCACACACAACTACCTAGCCACTCATCTCTCCAAACAAAACAAAAAATTGGTTTTCCCTAACCTATTTTCATCATTTCAACCAAACAGAAAAAATGGCTGTCCCTAACCAGGTGGTTGTGGGTGCCCTCATCCCCTGAATCATATCCCCTAAACCAAACACAATCAAAGATAATCATATCTTGTATAATCTTGTACAACGTTGAGGACTGAGAATACAAGTAACGTGTTTGTACATCCATGATGATACATCCAGGGTTATCGGAGCATCTGGAGTGCAAGGTTGTAGCGTATAATTGTCAGTTTTCTCTGGGGAACTCGATGCATCATCTAATACATCAATTTCATCACCAACAGTGCCTAGATTGTCTCTTCAGCTTGTGGCAAGTTTTTTTTGTAGAATTATACTCATATTCTGTTTTATTAGATGTTTGTGTTTAGGTAAATTTTAAATTGTTTGGTGTATTTCCTTTTCAACCCGGTAGATGCAGATTCTACCCCTTCCAATCTTGAACCACCATTATTTTGCTGCCGACGGTTACTAATCATTGGTGTAACGAGGGGCATTCCGTTCGAAGCTATCTTCAAATCAGTGTCTTGGTCACTGTGCATGAAAAAAATAGACGTAATAAAATGGGAACAGAAGGAGTATTAGATTTGCTAAGCATGTTTTTCAATTTAATTTGTCCCTGACATAAATCTTTCCAGCGTATTGTCTACGTTGGGAGGACCATTTCTTTATTTTGCTATTTTAACAAGGTGTAAAGGAGGAAAGAAGAGGGAGATACATTTTGTATTTCCCACATGTTGTCATTTATGTCACCTTTATCTACATTAAGATAATTGTTTCATCGGTATGTCTGGCTATTTTTTCTCCGTTTCAACGCACGGGCACGTTTCCTAGTGAATATTAATCCACGATGATGCCTTCAAAGAAGGGAAGGACGGCCAAGATCGTCGCCATCACCGACGTCAACCGATGCCAATTAAGGGTTTTCACTCGGAAGAAACCAAGTCCAAAGACATGATTGTTTGTCCAACATAGTCAAGGTTTTAATGTAACTTATCGCCATTGACCACCAACTTACTCCACAGATCCCTCTAGCCGACGAAAGATCCAAGATGAGACCCCAAAAAGAACGTGGCATAGAAACGTTGCCCTCACCCGATCCACAAAGTCGTGATATTGAGTTTCCCCCAAAGTCTCTAGGCACAGAAGTGAGAGCACCACGACGACGACGATGCTGCCAAGAACGTCACTGTCTAGCCCCATCGACTGCCAGGGCAAGGCTTTCACACTTTTTAAATAGCCAAACCGATCCATGCAAAACCTTATAATTTTCTATGCACCCGAACCAACACAAGGCCCAAGAGTACAACACGCACGACCCAAGCAATTTGCAGATTTATTCCAAGCCTGAGTCCAATAAGAAGATAGAATCCATACGGAAAACGACCTGATAACAGATCCGATGCATTTTTTTTTAATTGTAGTGGTCACAGCCGATCACCAAAGAGAAAACTTATATGCAGCCTTCTTTTCTCTCTATGAAAAAAAAGTATAGTTAGAGCTTTTGTTAGGACCTCTGCGAGAAGATACATCTTCAGCTAGCTCTAATCGTTGATGGTGCTACTCAAGTCTTGAGCATGGGGCTGGCTTGCGGTTGCGGGCACGTATGACCAGGCAATGGCTGTTGTGCCAAGGGTAACTGTTATCTCAAACTGAGCCCCAGAACCACTTATGTCTCATCTTACGCTTGTTCCGTTGTTGCCTGGACATCTCAATAGCTTCTTAATTGGTTTCGCTGAGACATTTCCCTGTTTGCAGCTTCATAGTATATACTGGACCCTATCTGATAGCCTTGCAATCTCAAAGTTCTTGGCTGAAATCACACTTTCCATCTCGGATTCAACTTCTGAACGAGCAAGTCCACGTGCAATAGCAGCAGCTACGAGTTGTGAAACAGTTATCTGCTGGCACAACTCAGCTCCAGGATCCATACTTGTATTTTCAGCGTTCTCAGCTACAGTCGGACTGTCGGAGATGGAAGTGACAAAGCAATAAGTGGTACGTGAATCGTGATGACTCAGCTTCTTCCATTCCTTTTGCCAGTTCTCAGCTGCTTCCCCCAGCTTGTTTCCTCCCCCCAATTTCTATCAACATACTTAACCTCATTTCACGGAAGTCGTCATCCGTGAATCGAGAAGATCGAGTTGCACCATCACTTGATATTTCTTCGAATGCGTCATAAAATTCACTATTAGTTGTGCCAACAGAAGAACTGGGCTTCCACCGCTCTTCAGCTTCAGAGTTACTAGCCACACTCAAATGAATCCTGAAGCTCAAAGAAGCCACCATTCTCGCCATTTCTTGGTGTTCCATCATTGACAAGCCTTCCAACATTGACAGGCCTCACCAACACATCTGGAGTCTGGACTCCCATGCCAAAACTCGGACTCAGGCTGATCCTGCTCATCATGGCCAAACAAAGGTGACTTTGCCCTTATGACTCCGTTCATTCTGCCCATCCAAGGTCTCCTCCGCACCATTGTCACCTCCAACCACACCAGCGCTCTCTTGGGTAAACCTAGTCTCGGACTCAAAGGGCTAGACAAAGCAGGTAGCGTCACGGGTAAATTTGGCGGGCTTCCCCCAGTTTGAACTGTTAAATCCTATTAACTGTTAGGAATGCATCCAATCCAGTAGTATCATCTATTGCATCGAGTTCGTGTGATTGCCTTAAAGAAACAGAGAGGGAGAGGAAGGATTGGAGAGATACCTTGGCTTTGTCCAGAGGAGCTCGAGTTCGATGCCATCGGGGATGGGGACGTGGTGACGAAGAAGAAGTGGCGACGCGGTGGCGGAGGCAGTGGAGCTTCCCGTCGCTTAGCGCTAACCCTAAATCGGTAGGGAATGTCGGTGGGGGTGGCGGCGCACAGTCAACCTCGTGATCTGTGCAGGCCGGCCCCCCACCCTTTATATAGCGCAGCGACAGGGGCCCACCGTCCATAACAGAACGGGCGCCCCCCGATCAGGGCGCAGTTGAGGAGGTCGTGGAGCCGTTGGGCTCGTACGACCATGAGATCAATCTAACATTCTTCCCCTTGATCTCAACTTTTACTTTTACCTTTTACTTTACTCGTTTCATCACCGATTAATAGATAGAGCATGTTTCATCGTCACAGCTCAATTGCCGATAGAATCAGACAGCCACTATATACTTTTCTGTGTTGAAACAAATCCTGTTACTTTTGGGACTCTGTAATCCAGAAATCATAGGCTTTCCATTAAACCCATGTCGGCTGTGTGTTCCTGGAACACACTGGGTGGTAAGCCTTTCGTTAGCGGATCCGCAAACATATCCTTTGTCCTTATATGCTCGAGACTTATAGTTTGATCCTGGATTTTATCTTTCACAACATAATACTTTATATCTATTGTCTTTGTAGCATTACTCGACTTGTTGTTGTGAGCATAGAATACTGCGGGCTGGTTGTCACAATACATCTTTAGTGGTTTGTCAATACAATTTACCACTTTTAAGTCGGGTATAAATTTCTTTAACCATATTGCCTGCCCCGTGGCCTCATAACATGCTATAAACTCTGCATACATCGTGGACGATGCAACTAATGACTGTTTGGGGCTTTTCCACGAAATAGCCCCTCCTGCGAGAGTGAACACGTATCCTGACGTGGAATTTCTACCATCTTTATCTCCCGCAAAATCTGCGTCTGAATATCCTCTTATTTCTTGTGAATCAGATCTTCTATATGTTAGCATGAGGTCTTTTGCGCCTTGCACATAACGCAAAGCTTTCTTTACCATATTCCAGTGCTCTTGGCCTGAATTTTCTTGATATCTTCCGAGTACCCCGGTGATAAAAGTTAAGTCAGGGCGAGTGCACACTTGTGCATACTGTAAGCTTCCAACAGCCGAAGCATATGGTACTGCTTTCATTCGATCGATCTCATATTGGTTTTTGGGACATTGAAATTTCCCAAAACTGTCGCCTTTGACTATAGGATCAGGTGAAGTACTACTTTTGTGCATATTATACTTCTTTAGAACCTTTTCTAAATATGCCTTTTGTGATAGTCCTAACACTCCATTTTTTCTATGCCCAGAAGTTTCACCAAGATCTTTCATATAAAAATTCGAGTACAAGAATTTCTTTGTTTCTAGTAGTAGACTGACATCATTACTCGCAAACAGAATATCATCCACATACAGAATTAGGAAAATATATTTCCTACTTTTAAACTTTGCATAAATGCAATTGTCCTCAACATTCTCTTTAAATCCAAAACTTTTAATTGTATTGTTGAACTTTAAATACCACTGTCTAGAGGCTTGCTTTAACCCATAAATGGATTTCTTTAGGCGGCATCCCATATTTTTCTTCCCCTCCATGAAAAAACCCTTCGGTTGTTTCATGTAAACATTCTCTTCTAAATCTCCATTTAGAAATGTCGTCTTTACATCCATTTGATGTAACTCTAAATCAAAATGAGCAACTAGTGCCATGACGATTTTGAAAGAATCCTTACATGAGACCGGAGAAAAAGTCTCATTGTAATCTACTCCTTCTCTTTACGTAAAGCCTTTTGCCACAAGTCTTGCTTTATATTTTTCTAATTTCCCATTGGAGTCATACTTTATTTTGTAGACCCATTTGCAGCCTACTGTTTTGGCTCCTTTAGGAATTTCCTCTAATTCCTAAACATTGTTAGAACTCATTGATTTCATCTGATCTTCCATGGCCTCCAGCCATTTCGAAGAGTGAACGCTACTCATGGCTTCTTCATATGAAGTGGGATCTCCTTCCACATGAACTATTTCTGTGTTATAAACTTTATAATCACTAAAAATAGCTGATTTCCTAGCTCTTGTCGACCTTCTAAGAGTCTCATTCTCTGGCACATTATGTGTCTCAATTTGCGACTCTTCTTCTATATGTGGTTGTCGTCGCTCCCTTTCATGCTCAACAACGGGTTGAGTCGGCTCCTGACGGACAGGTTCCGAATCTTTCCGCGTTGAAGTCACGGGTGGAGTTACAACAGGTGCTTGCATCACAACCTCTGGGATTGTCGGTGCAGGTACAACAGGTAGGGCGAAAAATGGCTCATGGATCATCGGAAAAAGGTGCACACACCCTCTTCTCCTCAAGATCAATTTTTCGGCCTACCATGCTCCCCCTCATCATTTCGTCTTCTAAGAAGACCACGTGTCTTGTTTTTACAAACTTTGTGTATCTGTCTGAACAGTAGAAACGATAACCTTTTGATCTATCAGGATAGCCAATGAAATGGCAAGTCACTGTTTTGGGGTCTAACTTTGCAATATGTGGATTAAAAACTTTTGCCTCAGCTGGGCTCCCCCAGACTTTCAAGTGGCTTAGAGAAGGAACTCTCCCTGTCCACAACTCGTATGGTGTTTTGGGCACCGATTTACTTGGTACTCTGTTGAGAATGTGAATGGCGGTTTTAACGCCTCCATCCATAATCCCAATGGCAGTGTGGAATAACTCATCATACTGCGCACCATATCCATAAGAGTACGGTTACGCCTTTCAGCTACTCCATTTTGTTGCGGTTCGCCCGGCATAGAATACGGGGCGACTATTCCATTTTCCTGTAAGAACCTTGCAAAAGGTCCAGGTACTTGACCATATGGAGTGTGCCGACCGTAGTACTCCCCCCCCCCCCCCCCCCCCACGGTCGGACATGACTATTTTAATTCTTTTATCATGCTGATTTTCAACTTCAGCTTTGAATATCTTAAATTTATCCAATGCCTCAGATCTTTCTTTAATTGGATAAATATAACCATATCGGGAATAATCATCTGTGAATGTTATGAACGAGTCATAGCCATCCACACTTTTCACCGGAAATGGTCCACAAATATCGGTGTGAATAATTTCTAGTGTCGATGTGCTTCGGTTTGCACTTTTTTTAATTTTCTTTACGTATTTTCCTTTTATGCAATCTATGCATTGTTCGATATCTGAGAACTCTAACGGAGGAAGAATATCATTTTTAACGAGGCTTTCTATTCTTCCCCTCAAAATATGTCCTAATCGACAGTGCCATAACTTCGATGAGTCATGATTTCGCTTCTTTTCTTTTGTTATTTGTTCGACAAGGGAATTTGTTCATTCACATTGCATATAGAATGCACTTTTTCACGCAAGGATAACAAATAAAGCTTATCATGAAGTAAAGCAATACCCACACAAGCATCTTTAAACCATATGGCACACTTGCCATGACCAAAATAACATTCAAAATTGTCTTTATCCAAACACGATACACTTATTAAATTTCTGTGAATGGAAGGAACAAATAACACATCTCTAAGCATGATGTTAAAACCATCAGCTAGCTCCAAGGAGACGTCGCCAACAGCCTCAACTTCTGCTTGAACTCCATTTGTGACTTCAATATGTCTTTCGCTTCTTTGCAAAGTTCTTGTCAAATGGAATCCCTGTAAAGAATTTGCAACATGAACAGTTGCACCTGAGTCAATCCACCAAGTAGATTTTGAAAACTGTGTATACAGGGATTCATTTACAAAATAAACTGTGTCTACACCTTTCTTTGCCATTATGCTCTTGAGCCAATCAGAGCAATCTTTCTTGTAATGCCCTTTCTTCTTGCAGTGGAGGCATGTGTCTTTGTCCACTGGAACCTGGATCTCAAACTTCTGATGCCCTTTGCCATATGGCTTATACTGATGAGGACCTTTGCCAAACGGCTTTGAAGGAGAACCATTGTAGCTCCTGTTCTGGTTGTCCTTCACGTAGTTTAAGGAGCCCCCATTCTGGAACTTCAGCCTTTCCTCTTCTTGAGACAACATGGCGATGGTCTTTTCAATGTCCCACTTTTCAGGTGACACATTGTAATTAACAACGAAGTTGTCAAACTGTGGTGGCAATGAAGCCATCACTAAATGAACTATCAAGGCAGGCTTGAGCTCTAGATCAGCCTCCATGGACTTGAGCTTAGCCGTCATGTTGCTCATTTGGAGAATATGCTCCCTTATGCCATGTGCACCTCCAAGATACTTTTCTGTAACCAACTGTTTTAGCAGCTGGGTAGCATAAGTCTTTGAAGAACCAGTAAACTGGCTCTTTATCTTTTGGAGATACTCTCCTACAGAGGCACACTCTGCAATTGAGCCCACAATAGCGTTTTCAACAGTGTTCTTTATGAATGCCATACATTTCTTATTGGTGTTCACCCACTTTTGATTCTGTAGGGTGTATGACATCTCTACTCGACCATGGTCCAGCAACTTTTTCTGCCAAAACAATTCATCATCAGTTGTCTCTATTACTGGCTCTGCTGGCCTGACTGGCTGTGGAGCATTCACAACCCAGTCGACTTCGGCGCAGACAAAAGCTAGTTCGACTTTCTTCCACCACTCAGAGTAGTTGTCACCTCTGAGCGTAGGAACATCCTTCAGGCAGCTCATCAGGTGGAAACTTCCTGAAACCATAAGGATGTGAGATAACAAAAAAACAATTGCATACATTTAATCTAACGTTGGTATAAATTAAAGCATACAACTGTTGTGCAATTAAAACAATATCACCGTTGGGCAATAAAAGAAATAAATGCACCATTTAACACATAATTAATAAATCATGATAATGTTATTAACAACGTTGGTCATATAATAACAAAATCATAATCATCTTTAATATCACTTTATCATATCTTTCAATTTTAATTATCACTTTATTGCTTTTAAGCAATTTCTTTTAACTATTTGCAGCGGAAATTATGAATAAAATTCATAAACTTTATACTTTTCAGAAGAATTTTGTATACTTTTGTATTTCCTTAACAAATTTTCATTGGAATAATTTGAATAGGATAAAACTGGATGAAATTTGCTCAAAAAATGAATAAAAAACAATAAAACTGTTTCTGTAAAAATAAAACTGTCAGAAAACCACTCAGAGAAAAAACGGCCTAAGTCCCAGCCCACGGCGCGCTATCTGCCGCCCGCGCGGACTCTCTGCCGCTTGCTCGGCCCACGGCCTGCCTCGCTTTTGGCCCAGCGGCCCACGGGCGATCTAGGTTTTCTTTGAGCCGTCCGATTTGATCCTACGGTCCAGCGCGATTTGCGTTTGAACAAAACGACCGGACCGACCGGTGCCCTAACCCTAGCCCCCATTCTCTCCTTTCCC
Source organism: Poa annua (assembly GCA_026929855.1). Taxonomy (NCBI): domain Eukaryota; kingdom Viridiplantae; phylum Streptophyta; class Magnoliopsida; order Poales; family Poaceae; genus Poa; species Poa annua. The sequence continues at coordinate 92,103,228 of CM049430.1, forward strand.
TCTCGTCTCTCTCTCTCTCTCTCTCTCTCTCCCGAGAAAAAGACGGCGGCGGCTGGCCGGCCCGTGGCCGGCGGCGTGCCGGCGACGGCGAGAAGCGGCCGCGCGGCCCGAGAGCCACGACGACCTCCTCCCCTTCTTCCTTTTCCCTCCCGTGTCCGGCGAGGCCCGTCTGCGCGGCACTAGGGCCACTACGAGCCCCTTACCTTTCTCTCACCGTCGCCGCCCCTTCGCCGGTCGCGCGTTCACCTCTCGGTGAGCGCGCCGTCGTCGAACGGTTTGGCCGCGGTGGCTTTCTTTTGCCCCTGCCGGAGTTGGGGCTTGTGTTCTTCGTCCGTGCCCCAACTGGTGCGCATCGGATCGAGAGGAACGACGTGGCCGAAAAGGCGGCGCTCTTTTCCGGCGAGCCCGAGGGTGTCTCCGGTGAGTTTTCTTTTCCTTTTCCCCTTTTCTTTTGCATCGGGGTTCAAGCAGGAGGATTCCTTTTTCTTTTAATCTCTACACGACTCTACACGAGTAAACCTAGATGCTAGAACAGCTCTGATACCAATGTTAAATCCTATTAACTGTTAGGAATGCATCCAATCCAATAGTATCATCTATTGCATCGAGTTCGTGTGATTGCCTTAGAGAAACAGAGAGGGAGAGGAAGGATTGGAGAGATAGCTTGGCTTTGTCCAGAGGAGCTCGAGTCTGATGCCATCGGGGATGGGGACGTGGTGACGAAGAAGAAGTGGTGGCGCGGTGGCAGAGGCAGTGGAGCTTCCCGTCGCTTAGCGCTAACCATAGATCGGTAGGGAATGTCGGTGGGGGTGGCGGCGCACGGTCAACTTCGTGATCTGTGCATGCCGACCCCCAACCCTTTATATAGCGCAGTGACAGGGGGCCACCGTTCATAACAGAACGGGCACCCCCGATCAGGGCGCAGTTAAGGGGGTCGTGGAGCCGTTGAGCTCGTACGACCATGAGATCAATCTAACATGAGCATCACCCTGAAGTCCTGAACGCGGGCCGTGACGGCATGCAGTATGCCGACAGTAGATCAATCCGCGCAGCTTCTGTCGATCGACTCCCGCGTGCTCTAGAAGTTCTGATTTGACGTTGTTCATCTCATGCAGTTACGGTGGCTTTACAGTGCCTGCCCGCGCCGGCGGCAGTGTCGCGACGGGATTCAGCATGCACGCGCGGGGGTGGGCGTCGGCATACTGCCAACCGTCACTTTCCGCAACGTTTATAGTTGATGAGATACGGCGACCAGGTTCCAGGGAACGATGACGGCCAGTCCGGCAGCGGCGTGGTCTCAGGCGTGGTGTAGAGCGCCGGCGTACGGCAGCGTGTGCGTCCCGTCCTGGTAGGAGCCAGCGGCGGCAGGGGTATCGGAGGACTTCTCAGGGGATAGCCGCGCAGCTGACACTGCGGCTTGGGGACAGTCTTACTCGTCCGCCGCCGCCGCCGGGTCGAGGAAAACGAACCCGCAGCTGGCGTTTCCTCCGATGCAGAATACCATGCATGCATGTCCCCTTATTTTTTCGCCCTTCCTGTACGCCAGTAAACCACTCGGTCGAAGGAGATAAAACTGAATCCATCTTGTACACGATTCATATGTATTCCATCCGAGTCCATATAGATATCGGGTTCCATATCTCTTTCAAAAACAAGACAGAAACGATATCGGGTTCTCCTATATATGTAACAGCTGACAGCAGATCAAGCAGCGAAACAGGAGGACAAGTCTTCACCGGTGATCTCCAAAGAACAGGCGGCAACATATAGGAACGACAAGGCCTTGAGCAATCTCGAACCTGTCCGGTTGTGCGAAGATATCCAAAAGGATCAAACCCGAGGTATAATTTGGGTGAGAAATCGCCAAGGGAACAGAGCTAGCCAACACAGAATCAGATGGAGCTCCTAGGGGTTCCTTCAACACAGACGACGGAGCTCCTAGGGGTTCCTTCAACACAGACGACGGAGCTCCTAGGTGTTCCGTCAAACAGCAGCACGCCGGTCTCCCTGCCAAACGACGTTGTCTTCAACATCCTCTCTAGGCTCCCGGTGAAGTCCCTGTGCCGGTTCCTATGTGTGTCCACAGAGTGGTGCGCCCTCATCTCCGACCCCGTCTTCCTCGACGCACAGAAGTCCCACCCCGCCGAGCCGTTCCTCGTCGTCGAATCCTCTAGATCTTCGTCTCTGCACCTGACTGATTTGGGTGGCAGAATTGTCAAGACGATCACTAACAAGGGTAGCTTATGGACACCAGCGTGCATCAGCCCGATTGACGACGTCTTATGTGTTAATCGCTATGTGAAGGACGACCCTGTCGCCGGGATGATCGACCTCCCTACCATGGATGTGGTTCTCCTTAACACGGTACACGGCGGAACATGGGGCTGCGGTCGTGCGATCCCGTCCGGAGCTTACAAGGTGGTGCGTTTCAATCTCACTCTCGACGAATGCGAGGTGTTAACGAGAGGAGATGATGATCGGTGGAGGAGGAGGAAATCTTTTCACTTCCATGTAGACCCTTGCAGGCTTGACAACCATACTGCAGCGGTTGATGGTATTCTGCATTTCTTGACGGAGGCGCTACCGGATACAACACGTACTGTACTCCGATTCGACCTTGAGAAGGAGAAGTGGAAGAGTAGCATTCGAGGCCCACCAAATGTAAAACTTCTGCCAACGATGCGCCTAGACATGCTCAATGGTTCCTTGTGCATGGTTGAAAAAGACAGACATAGCAACAACAACGTATGGCTCCTAACTGATTCTGATCAGAGTATATGGGTCAAGAAGTACAACATACCCTTTGACCCATGGACGTATCATCAAATGATGCCTTTGAGAATGTTAGAGGACGGTTCCAAACTGCTTTTTAGTTGCAAAGACCATGAAGAAGCAGGAACGGTACTGAAAATCTACGATACGTGCACAGACGCGGTGAAAAATATGCTCCGTGAAGACTATATCGGAATTTGTAGCTTGCACCTAAAGAGTTTGATCTCGCACAAGATACAGCGGTGCGCCAAATCTGTACGTTGTATCTGAAAGTATTTCCTACTTCCCTTAGCGTATTTGATTTGTCAAACATACATTTAGAGAGATTGAGCAAGACGGATTGTGGTGAATTAAGAATTTGTAAAAAATGATTCGGCATTTTTATATGTTAAATTGTTTCGTTAGAAGAAAATCACGTTGTAGCAAGCAGAAACATATTTCAGTCCATCTGCAAGATCCTTAAAATATGAAACAAGACCATTTCGCCTTTCTTCTCCCACGACGCGGATGGCGATGCCTATGTTGTACTCACTACGGGAAACACAGCTCAGCCCGACGGCCATTTCAACGCCGACGGGGGCCGTCGGCGTCACAACGTGAAACCGACGAAACGAAAAAACCGTCGGGGTCGTTTTGCCGTCGGCGTCCTAGTTGTAAGGCCGACGGCCACCGTCGGGCTCACAGTACCGTCGGCGTTTATCTAATCACATTGTAAGCCCGACGGTATTACCGTCGGGCTCACTATACAGTTTTTCAGTTTTTTTCAACAAATTAGATTACATTCAAAAAAAATATGAAAAAATACTAAAAAAAAGGAAACCCTTTAGCATGAAGTCTTTCGACGTGTACTAGTTTTTAGAAAAATGATAAACTTGAGTTTTGGCAACTTTTTAAAATAAAACTTTACAAAAAATATCAATCATATACAAATATGCAATAGTTTTAACACATATGTGTGACCATTATCATGTCATAGTTTGTGATAAAGTGCTCATAATCAGCACATATGTGTGCCATGGTATGTAAAACAACGTCGTCGAAGCGATTTTCAAAATTCTTTTTAGAAATATCATTTTCCATTTTTTAAGTGTGAAAAATGACTTTTTTTGTGAAGCAAGTACATAAAATATGGTCCAAAATGACACCCATTTAATTTTCACAAAGAGTAGAACAAATTTATGGATAATATCTGAATATGAGAATTTTCCTTACTTTCTATCTAAATTCGCCTCTTTAATTGACTTTATGTCAATTTTCCGGAAGTAATTCAAATTTGAACTACAACTGTGTGATAGTTTGCTCTGAAGTTGTTACAAAAATAATTTTAAGGTACACAAGTAGTGGTTACAACATAGAACCGTCAATAGTTTTGAAAAAATCGACCACTTTTGATGAATAGCCATGCTCTCCATTTTGACCGTTTTTTGAAAGAAATAGAAAAATATGAAAAAGTACCCAAAAAAAGAAACCCTTTGGCATGGAGTCCTTTTACGTGTACTAGTTAATAGGAAAAATGATAAACTTGATTTTTGGTAAACTTTTCAAAACGAAACTTCACAAAAATGTCAAACATCTATAAACATGCATAGGTTTCAAGACAAATGACCAATGTATGACCATTATCATGTCATAGTTTGTGATAAAGTGACCATATTCAGCACATATGTGTGTCATGGTATGGGAAACAATGTCATCGAAGCGATTTTCAAAATTCTTTTTAGAAATATCATTTTCCATTTTTTAAGTGTCAGAAATGACTTTTTTTGTGAAGCAAGTACATAAAATATTGTCCAAAATGACACCCACTTAATTTTCACAAAGAGTAGAACATATTTTATGGATAATATCTGAATATGACGATTTTCCTTACTTTCTATCCAAATTCGCCTCTTTAATTGACTTTATGTCAATTTTCCGGAAGTAATTCAAATTTGAACTACAACTGTGTGATAGTTTGCTCTGAAATTTTTACCAAAATAATTTTAAGGTACACAAGTAGTGGTTACAACATAGAACCGTCAATTGTTTTGAAAAATTCGACCACTTTTGATGAATAGACATGCTCTCTATTTTGACCGTTTTTTGAAAGAAATGGAAAAATATGAAAAAGTACTCAAAAAAAGAAACCCTTTGGCATGGAGTCCTTTTACGTGTACTAGTTAATAGGAAAAATGATAAACTTGATTTTTGACAAACTTTTCAAAACGAAACTTCACAAAAATGTCAAACATCTATAAACATGCATAGGTTTCAAGACAAATGACCAATGTATGACCATTATCATGTCATAGTTTGTGATAAAGTGACCATATTCAATACATATGTGTGTCATGGTATGGGAAACAACGTCACCGAAGCGATTTTCAAAATTCTATTTAGAAATATCATTTTTCATTTTTGAAGTGTCAGAAATGACTTTTTTTGTGAAGCAAGTACATAAAATATGGTCCAAAATGACACCCATTTAATTTTCACAAAGAGTAGAACATATTTTATGGATAATAACTTAATATGAGGATTTTCCTTACTTTCTATCTAAATTCGCCTCTTTAATTTACTTTATGCTGATTTATGTTGCTTTTTTTGTTTTAAAAGACATCATTCATTATGAAAATGATGACATGAATGTCATATTTGGATTCCTCTCATTTTTATGATCGACATAGACATTTTATTTATTAAATTCTGATATATCAATATGAAGATATGAATTATTTTTTATTAAATGGAAAAGACAAAACAAAAATAAAATAATTGATTATTATTATTATTATTCAAGTATTATTAAACATAGTTATTTTGTTCATTCAAATCTTATTTTTGAAATTTTAAAAATTAAAAAGTATAATATCTCAGATGAGGGTTAATATGATTGCTATCATACTAATAGCAACAAGGTCTGACATCTCAACTGGAATCTCATTTGAATAGAACTCAATAGTTAAGCGTGCTTGGCCTGAAGCACTCTAAGGATGGGTGACCGTCTGGGAAATTTGACTGAGTGTGAATAGTTTGAGCTAAGATTATGATTAAGTGTGTGAGTGGATAGTTTGAGCTAAGATTATGATTAAGTGTGTGAGTGGATGGTTTGAGCTAAGATTATGATTAAGTGTGTGATATGAGATTAAATATATGATTAAATTGGAGTTAAAATAATAATTAAAAAAGTTGAAAAAAAATAATTTTAAAAAAAATGGCAGACCCATCTATGAGCCCGACGACATTGGCAGTCGGTGTTTTAGTTGTAAGGCTGACGGTTATACCGTCGGGCTCACTACTAGCCCGACGGCATTTGCGAGCCCGACGGCCACGGCGTGAGCCCGATGGATCACAGCCCGACGGCATTAGGCCGACGGTGACCGTCAGGCTCACTTAGGCCAAGAGTTTATGTGCTGAGCCCGACGGCAAATGCCGTCGGGCTGGGCTGTTACTCCTGTGACTACGTACGTGTTGCCATGGCTGTACTACGTACGTGTGCGGGTCGCATGCATGTATTCGATTCTGGGTCCTCTCTGGTCACCATTGACAGCTTACTTGCTGAAGCATGGCTGGACGCAAATGTCACGTCTTGGCGCCCGGTGTTTGTTTGGTGGTCGGTTGTTTCTATTTGGCGGAACGAGCCTCGGATACTTGTTTTTCTCAATTATAAAGAGGATCATATAACACTGTAGGTAGAAGAAGCAAATCTGAATCCAAGAAGCAACGAAGCAATTCAGGGGCCATCAGATATATATGGTCTACAAATTTATATATTCTTTTACAAGCGGCCCCCACGGGTTGATTTTCATTACCAACAGATAACGAAAATACATTGTTCCGAAACCACCGGTAAAACAGAAAACAGGACAGAAACAGACTACACTACTTGCCAGACAGATCTGGACAGGGCACAAGAAGGCACCCAAAAGCAAAGGTTGCAGCGTGGCAGAGAGAATGCCAGGTGATCCGATCCAAAACCTACAGACAGCCAACAACACAAAGAAGCTACAGAGCGATAACCAACATCTTCAGGACATCTTCAACACAAATTTATATATTCAGATATGACTTTTAAAAAATAGAAACATATGCATGATGTTTGCAGCAATCTTAGCATCACCTATGTTACATGTTACTGTAGAAGCGACATAATATGAATTGTACAAAAGAGAATGACTTTTGGATAGGAAGGGAAACCATACATTGTATGGCATACAAAACCCTGCATAGATATGGGATACAACTCACTTGACATTCTGGTAGTGTGTACAGTAGATCTAGCACGGCGTATAAAGGCTCGCAATTGGCCTTAATATACACACATGCATATGCATGACGGAGAAGAAACGTCACAAGATTGCATCAGTATGAAAATAACAGACAGACACCGGAAGCAGTACATCCGAAGCCTGAGGCCTGACAGGTTACCGAGACGATAATTTTGCTTAGGAAGGTTACATCAGATAATACTCCAAAGGCATGACCAACCATAGATGCGTCTTTAGCTTTTATTTTATATTCGAAAAGGCAGTGTTGCTGCAGATAAAAGGATAAAAAATATAATTCAAGTTATCAAAGCAATCTATATAAGGCATTTATATATGAAGGCTGCACTTTCTACAAACTTTTTAGTTTAGACTAGTAAAATGTCCGTGTGTTGCAACGGGCGATAATTTTTTTTACAATATAACTCGTGCTATAACAAGAATTTTATGCTGCTTTCTCTATACCAATTGTTTCCATTACACTAAAAATTAACAAGCGCGTTTCTCTCAGTTTGGACCATCATCGTTTTAACAAATTTAAAACTACAAACGAACCGTGACTGCCATTTCAACTAAAGGCTTGTCTAGTATGAGCATCAGTATGAGCATTGCCAAGTTCCCCTTTCTGCATGTTCGAATTGGATTCGCCTTCAGCAAGAGCTTTAATAGCCCCTACTCACGCTACGATTATCGTCTTTAAAATGATGTCTCTCAACTGCGACTCAATGAGACTAAGAATTTTAAATGCGACAATTAACTCCTCTAAAACTGGAAGGTAGCAAAGGCAGTCATAATTCTTCCCCTACATGACATTCTAAGCGACATTTGATGCATATTATACAATTGCCTCCCTTATCATACAATTGCCTCCCTTATCCACACAAGATCTGTTGTGTGTCCTATCATGTTCTTGAGGTAGACATTGGGTTGCGCTTGTATCTGCAACACCGTTTGCCTGGTGAAATTCAGGACTAAAATGCCTTTGCATTGCTACGGATTGAGAAACCATATTTTTTACAAAAATTGTCAGGACAATAGAAATTTTACTCACAAATGGATTGAGGTGCATAACCAGTATGGTTAGATACCGATCATATTGTATAACTAGTTTAGTAATATATAATAATCATATATTAATCTTCAGTTTATCTTTAGATATCGATCATATTGCATAACCAGTTTAGTAATATTGCATAACCAGATATCGATCACAAGCCTTGTGTTGTTGCATAACCAATTAGTTGGGTCAATATCCCTCAGCAGTATAATGAGACAGTTTATGTTCAGTTTAAGGGCATGCGGTGGCATCTCAGTCACAAGCCTTGTGTCGTTGCACAACCCATCTCGAGCATAGAAGACATGTGGATCGTCCTCCGTACTACAAAATTATGGTAGATCATCTCCTCTCGCTCAATCATGCACATGTTTATTCCATTGATGTTGTCGTTCTTTGTGGAGAGAATTGCTCGAAAAATCAATAATCCGTATTATCCATATTTTGGTTGAGATCAACAGACACATGGTCCAACTTCTCTATGTCAGCCTTGTCACTCATAGATGGCCGTCAGAGACCGGAGTATCAGTTTGGATATTGAAAAAATACAATCCAAAAATGATTTAATCTAAATAATCCCATCCTGGATTATTTTATTCTGATCGAGTAGGAGAGCTGAGCAACGCACACATGACGTAATGGCCATCCACGTCCTACCTTCTTATTCAAAGCAGGGGTGAAGCCAAGCCAACAATTTATCTTCTTTATATAAATATCCGGTAGCCTTTGACATGACGTTTTTTTTTTGCGAATCCATTGCAGCGTTTTTTTTTGAACAAAATCCATAGCAGCGTGAGCGTGAGCTTGGCTTAACTTTGGAGAGGACGGCACCGGCACGGCATACGGCGCGGGGAACAAACGGAGACGTGAGACCTAGGTGAAAGGTGTATACCGGAGTCGTGCTGACGAACGGTCGGGGCACCACACCGGCGCGGCGAGGTGCGCACCAGCTGCAATCTTATCAAAAACGGCCACCGCCCGTCCGCCTGCCAGCAGTCCCCTCACGGCTCCGCCACCCCCGTCTCCCCGTCCGTCAGGGGTCAGGCCATCACTTCCACTGCCAGTACCATCCCGCCGCCGTCGCCACGCATCCACACCGCCTAGAGCCCAAGCTGTAGCTCAGCAACCCGCCGCTGCGCCCACCCATGCACGCGCCGCTCGCGGCGGCACCGTCGATGGATCCCCTGAAATCCAGCGCGAAGCCGGCCGCCGTCGCCAATGGCGACGTCGTCCTCCAAATGCCGCCCGACCAGCCCCAGCTCCAGCAGCAGCCGAAGTCCACGGCGGAGGCCCCCAAAACCACGAGAAGCCGCCGCCGCCGTCGACCTCGAGCCCCCGTCGCCCGCCTCTCCCGAACCCAGACAAGCCGCCGCCGCAGGCCTCCAGCCCCTTGCGGCCACCCTTGCCCCCCGCCTCAGCTGCGCTCCTCCGCAGCCGCTCCTCCATCTCCAAGCCCAAATCCCGCTTCGTCGAGCCGTCCACCCCACCCGCCCCCACCATCCCCTCCCCGGCCCACCCCTCCACCACCCAGACCCCGCGCCCGGCCTCCTCCACCCCACACATCCCGGGAGACGTCGCCGACGACGACAAAGTCTTCCGCACCAAGGACGGAGCCCCGGCCACCCACGCCTCCTCGGCCCGATGCCGTCGCAGGGCCTGCGTCTCGCTCGAGCTCGCCGTGCTCGTCGCTTTCCTCGCCCTTCTCGTCGTCAGCCTCGTCGTGCGCCCGCTCAAGGGCCGCTTCGTCTGGGGCTGGAGATCTTGAAGTGGTGCGTCATGGTCATCGCCGTCTTCTCCGGCCACCTCGTCAGCCACTGGCTCATCGTGCTCATCGTCTTCCTCATCGAGCGCAACTTCCTGCTCCGCAACAAGGTGCTCTACTTCATCTTTGGCCTCAAGAGGAGCGTACAGGCTTGTGTCTGGGAGGGGCTCGTCCTCGTCGCATGGACGCAGCACGGCGGTCTGACGATGGCGAGTGGGAGATGGAGGTGGAGAGGGGAAAGGTCGTGCGTGGCTACAGCCGGAACAGGCGCTGTGGGCGAATCGTTTTTTAAACTTACGCGGTGGCATGGTGGGTAAATATGTGATTTGTGGAAGGGCAAAATCGTCGTTTTTTAAACTTACGCGGTGGCATGGTGGGTAAATATGTGATTTGTGGAAGGGCAAAATCGTCAGAAAAAGTGATGTACCATCCTCACCTTAAGCAATATTATATAGTAGAGATTGGCTTCCTACAAATATTATTCTAACGGAAGCAAGGATTAGATATAATAATTAAAATTTGTTATGCAGTTCATATTTATCAGATGAGGCATGGACCTAGTTAATTCAAGATTTCGATGCCAATCATTTATAGTTAGGTCGGACATGGGCTCATGAAATCATTAGCAGGTTTGTCATTGATCAAGAAATGGTTTGTAAAAAATTCAAAAAAGGAACTTGATACGTACCTAGGTTGTGCATTGCTTGATATTCCTGAGGCCTTGTTTACCTCAGCGGTATTTTTTGGGTTCAGAGAGGAATATCCTGAATCCTGAAATATCCCCACTAATCTGATTAACTCAGGAGTATTTTCGGTGTTGGGAGGGGAAAATCCCCAAATATCCCACACCAACCACACTATTTTTATTCAAACCGAAAACTCTAGTCCATACAGTGGCGGAGCTAGCCGTCACAATTAGTGATGTCAAACCTTAAAATAAACTACACTTATGTAAAAAATTAGGATTAATGTGGTGACGAGGGTGTAACTCGGCAAATCCCAGGGTTGTCCACCCCGTCTTGATTGAGGGGGAGAGAGATAAGCGTTGGTGATCACGACGGCTGACAAGCGGGGAATTTACCCAGGTTCAGGCTACCGGAGGATAACACCCTACTCCTGCTTGTCTGGTATTGATGGCGAGTAGCGATTACAATGTCGAGATTGCGATCTCGCTAGGGTTTGTGGTGGCTGTTGGCGTGTCCTTGAGACGAGCGACCATCCTGCCTTTTATAGGTAAGCCAGGTCTCGGGCGGTCGATGCCGATGGCAATTACAGATATGGCAGGTTATGAGACCTAACTGACTTGGACTAGGTTACACGGTATCCCTGGTGGACCTTCTGTGGGCCTCCATAAGCTTGGCGCAGCCCAGGTAGGCTCACCGTGGGCTAGTCGAAAAGTAGCCCCACGTCAGTAGCCCCCGAGTGCTTGGTCGAATCGTAGAGTCGGGCAAAGGACTTCTTCCTCCTGGGCCCGCCGCCGGTTTGCTTGTTCTTGAGTTTGAACTCGTTTTCATCAGTCGAACAGGACACTCCCGATGGGAGTAATCTCTGCAGTCGAATTACTTTGTCTTGGCCTTCTTGTGAAGCTTGCTTCTATTCGGCCTGTTGGCTTACTTGTAGATGAATTCGGCTTGCTTGAGCTTACTCAATTTTCTTTGCCACCCGAATGATTGTTTCGGGTTCTCGGATCAGTGCCCTGTCCTACTTTGTTGTTTTCAGCTTTGAAGCTTACTACTCGAATCGTGCTTTCGAGTTGCCTTGTTTCTCCTTGTCTTCTCCAGACTGTCTTGCTGACGTCAGCGATGACGCTTCATGGCACGCTTCTGCGCTCGATGGGACGTGACGTAGTGGGCCCCGCTGTCAGAGTTGACTGTGGTCAGCATTTGTCACGTCTCTCGAACTGGGCGCAAAATTTTCGCGGCACGATGATGACGCCTTGATTCCCGTGCGTAGTGGACGAAGTGGGCGGCGACGGTTAGCCTCTCCACACGACACGTGGATTGCTGGATGCCGTTGATTGGAACGGTTTCTTTACGGGCGGTTGAGATTTATCTCGCACGACATAAGTATTGCGCCGCAGCGCGAGGGCATATCATCTTCTCCAATCGTCCGCGCCTCCGTTCCTCTGCTTTTCTGCCATTCTTGCTCCATCCAAGCTCTGCGCCACTTGTCCTCCCACCTTCTACGATCTCGCGAAGCCATGGGCAAGTCGAAGACCACCGCTGGCACCTCTGCCGCCGCCACCGGAGCTGGGTTGATGAAGAAACCCGATGGCGACTGGCAGAGGTCCGCACTGAAGAAGACGGACCTCGAGCTGCTGCGTATGCATGGTCTCCTGCCGCCGTCGGATCAGGCCCAGGTACGTGCCCCTGGCAAGGAAGTGTACCCCGCAGTTCGCGAGGGGGAGCGCGTATGCATCGTGGATTTCCTTCCACGGGGCTTCGGGTTCCCTCTCCATGATTTTGTTCGCGGTCTCTTGTATGCCTATGGGGTTCAGATCCATGATCTGACCCCCAATGGCGTCTTGAGCATCGCGAGCTTTATCGTGCTCTGTGAGTGCTTCTTGGGGATCGCACCCCACTGGGCGCTATGGAAGTCGCTCTTCCTCGTTCGCAAGAATGTCGGGAAGAGCGGGTTGACATACCCAGTGGGCGGCTTCGGCATCCAGGTGCGCGGCGACACCGCGTACTTTCAGATGAAGAAGTCGGACTCCGTCCAGGGGTGGCGGAAGAGGTGGTTCTACATCCAGTGGAACCAGGACGGTCTGGCGCCGTTCGACGGCGAGCGCGGGCTGCGGAAGACTCGCGCCTGGTCGCACTCGCTTGCCGAGGAGGAGAGGGAGTCTGCAAGGCCGCTGCTGAGCCTGCTGCGCAACCTCCTCAAGACCCTGGGACGCGAGTCGGGTGGCGTCTACCTGATGGCCACCTTTTTCCGGCTTCGCGTCCAACCGCTTGGCGCTCGGCCCCACCCGATGTGGGCAGTCGAGGGCGTAAGCGACCAGCCTCTCGACGACGAGAAAGTGGAAACCAAGGTGAGGGGCATCACTAACCTCCGAGCCGCGGACCTCTGCAACGTCAAATGTCCAGTTGCTGCGTACGGAGCAGCGAACCCTGTTCTCGAGGTGAGTTCTTGATTTATTCTTTTCCTGGCTTGCTTTCTTCTTCTTTTGTTTCTTGAACCGACTTGGCTTTGCTTGCTGCAGGGTCGCTCTTTCTTGGTCAGCCTTCCTCCTCTCCCAGAAAACGGTCCCGACGACGAGTCGAATGTCGTGGAGGAGGAGGGTGACGACGACGACCTCCCGTCCGCTATCTCTCCGAACGAAGAGGTGGAGGACGATGACGACGAGGAGGAACCCGCACGGAAGAGGCAAAAGCGTCCAAGTGGTGGCGATTCTGCGACTGCTTCGTCGCCCGCGAAGGGTTCGGATGCTGATTTCGGGGAAGCTGGCGCAACATCTTCGGGTGTATGGTCTCAGGGCGACTGGGACGAACCCTTGGCCGCTCCCCTTGTTTAGCTCTGCGCCACCACGCGAGTTCGCTCGGATGCCGTCTCTCTCCCTGGGGAGCGACGACGAGTTCGAGACCACCAGGTGAGTTTCTTTTTACCTTGCTTTTCCGAGCTGTACTTTGTAGTTTCAATCTTCGAGTTGAGCATGCATTGTTTTTGCTCCAGCCATCGCTATGGCGATGTCAGCTCCTCTCGACGTGACGTGGAGCACACATCTGCCCCTTCGACAGAGCTGGTGACTCAGGTGGCGATCAAGGAGCGCGCGCCCACTGTTGGCCTCGCGTCGTCGAGTCGTGCTCCCCCAGCGGCTTCGGAGGGTGTCGACCTCCTAGACCACGTAAGTCCTTTATGCTTGTACTTGTAGTCTTGAAATTTCATCGGGTGCGCGAACAGCGCTCCCGATGGGAGTAGCCCCCGAAGGTGTGGGTGACTAGTATAGTCGCCCGCAACTTTATATAACTTGTTGTTTCTGCAGCCGTACTACCGCCAGCATCTCGAGGCAGCCGCTGCCTACGTTCGCCTGGAGAAGGAGAGGGACCAGCTGCGCACCTCTCTGGACCAGGCTACCAAGCGGGCTGAGGAGTTGGAGCACAAGCTTCAGGCTCAGGCGGAGCTTGAGAAAACCCCGCGCGAGTCCCAGGAGCGTGAGCGAATACGGGCCATCCATGAGAAGACTCAAGTCGACTGCCTTCTCTCACTCGCCGGTACCCTTGGGGGTGAGTTTTCGGCTTTGGCGCCTACTTGTATTTGCTTTGCTCTTTGCTGACAGTTGGTATTTTTGTTCAGAGAGATGTGGTGGCGCTCCTCCGGAAGGTTCGTCGAGTGACGATGTTGACTTGGCGACCGTTGTCGGCTTCCTCGACCTTGTTTGCGCGTATGCGTCTGATGCGCTGCAGAAGTCAACGGCCGCGCTGAAGAAGTCGACAGGAGCGCTCGCGGCGGTGCACCGCAGCATCTTTCCGAGTGACCCGCCGCCGACTGCCGTTGATGCCCTTGCCGCTCCGTTTGAAGACGACGCGACCACCCTCGCGGACTTCACTCGGACGCAGACGGTACGCGGCTCCGAGCTCACCTTCCAGCTTCTGCTAGGTCATCAGGTTGCTGGCGACGTCGAGAAGGTTGTCAGCGGCTTCCCTCGAAGGTATGATGGGCGGACGGCATCTTTGAGCGGGGTGAAGGTGCAGGCTACACAGCTAGCTGTGAAGCTTGTGGCTACCTTTGAGAAGGCGCTTTCTAAGGCGACCAAGGCGGCTGCTGCTCGGAAGAGTCGCTCCCGGTCGGAGTCTGCTGCCTAGGGGCCATTGTAGTGTAGATTTCCAGTAGTCGCGGTGGCTTGTACTTTTGTCTTTTGCTTGTAACGACTAATGTTCTGTCAGGTCTGCTGGCCTTGAACAATATTTTATGCCGGAGTTGATTGTTTCTTCCCATCGTCTTTTTGCTTTTGCTCAGGAGTGTCCTTTTTGTATTGACTCTGTGTTCCTGGCAGACTGACGTGCGTGGAGCCACTCCCACTGCTGCGGCGACTGGCGCGAGTGGCGAGGGCTCTTCTTCTTCGGCTGTGCGACGTCGTAGATCAACGCCTGCTCCGTCGCGAAGCACAAACGACCAGCGAATAATCACCTACTTGAAGAACAAGGTGGTTGAGCTTGAAGCGAGTCTTAAGCGTGCCGAACTGGAGTTGCAGCGGTCCAAGTCGCACCCTGCTGCGGGGTTCTCCTAGCGTGATTTTTTTTTGCTTGGCGAAATCGATCTGATCAGTCGACAGCTGCAAGGTTTGTATATTCTGCGGTTGGCTTTCTTCATTGGAACTTGCTTGTTATGACTTGTAACTTCTGGATGCAGATGTGAACCCGGATTGGCAGGCCGAGCAGGCTCGGGTTGAGGAGCGGGTCACCCGGGAGGCGACTGGCGATTCTTTCGAGGCTCGCCAATTCTGGTCGCACAAGTCGAGAGGGCAAATCCTCGCGCGCATGCTTGATCGGACTTGGCGTGTTGCCTTTCTTCTTAAAGGTTGCCGGAAGACCCTCTGGCACATCCACCGTGTGTACTTCCCACACAATGGGCAGCCGCATGGGCTGGCCGCCTTGCTGGAGAGGTTCCGCGAGGGTGATGCTCTGAAGGAGGTGGTCCACGCCCAACTCGTCGCCGGGGCGAATGTGGCGCTGGCATACGTCCGGCTGCACCGGCCGAACCTTCCGCTGGAGAGGTAGATGGGTGGCCTTCCTGGGGATGATGACTATGCCGACACCTTGGCGGTTACGCGCCAAATGATCGAGCAGGTTCAAAAGCTGAGTGAGCGCCTTGTAGGCCCACTCGACGCGCCGAAGGACGAGCCTGCAGATAAGGGGTAGCTGTTTTCTGTTGCACAGGGTTAGCTATAGGGGCGAATTTGCCAATGTAAATGACAATGTATGAGGTTAAAGGAGTTCTCGAGTAATGAGAATGAAACTATTTGCATTACTGTGTTAGTATCTGCTGTGGCTTTGACCTGTATGGCGCAACCCTCGAGTACCTTGGGTGACAGCCTAAGTCTGTGTTGTGAACCTGTGTGGCGCAACCCCCGAGTTCTTCGAGTGGCGTCCTAAGATTTTTCAAGTGAGACCTATATAGCGTAGTCTCCGAGTGTGTCGGGTGGCAACTTAGGGTTTTAGGAATTGACCCGTATGGCGCAGCCCCCGAGTAGCTCGGGCGACGGCCTAGGATTTTTTGAATGAGGCCTGTATGGCGCAGCCCCCGAGTAGTTCGAGTGGTGGCCTAGGGTTTTTCAAGTGTTACCTGCGGGGCGCAGCCCCCGAGTGCGTCAGGTGGCGACCTAGGATTTTGACTTGACCTGTGCGGCGCAACTCCCGAGTAGGTCAGGTAGAGGCCTAGGATTTTGTGAGTTGTGCCTGTACGGCGCAGCCCCCGAGTGATTCGAGTGGCGGCCTAGGGTTTTGCAAGTGTTACCTGCGAGGCGCAGCCCCGAGTGATTCGAGTGGGGGCCTAGGCTTTTGCAAGTGTTACCTGCGAGGCGCAGCCCCCGAGTGCGTCGGGTGGCGATTTAGGATTTTTGACTTGACCTGTGCGGCGCAACTCCCAAGTAGATCGGGTAGAGGCCTAGGATTTTGTGAGTTGTGCATGTATGGCGCAGCCCCCGAGTGATTCGAGGAGCGGCCTAGGCTTTTCTTTCAACCCGTGTGGCGCAGCCCTCGAGTGATTCGAGTGACGGCCTAAGATTTTTGTTTGCCTTGATTGAGAAGGTAAAGTGGACAGCATTTTCTTCAAATCACTTTATTGATTGTTGCGAACAGGCCGCCTCATTAAAACCCTTCCAGTCCCCTTAGGTACCCTGGTAAGGGAAAGAGTGCGTCTGAAATCTGTCGCGTTGACATGCTATCCTTGGTACAATGATTGGGTCGACTAGGCATAGAACCGACGAAGTTGTGAGACGTTCCATGGGTTGCTACACACTTCTCCTGTGTTCGAGTCCTTCAGGCGATAGGCTCCGTTGCCAATTGCCTCTGTCACAACGTATGGGCCATCCCATGGGGAGGCGAGCTTGTGCACCTTCTTCTGCTTGAGGCGGAGGACCAGGTCGCCTGCGACGAAAGCTCTTGGTCGCAAGCTCCGTCCATGGTAGTTGCGCAGGTCTTGCTGGTACACGGTTGATCGCGCCAGGGCGATGTTGCGGGCTTCATCCAGGATGTCCATGTTGTCTTCTAGTGCCTCTTCTGCATCTGACTCGTCGTAGGCGACCACCCGTGGTGCGTCAAACTTGATGTCGTTGGGCAGTACCGCTTCTGCACCGTACACCATGAAGAATGGAGTGTACTGGGTGGATCTGTTAGGTGTGGTTCGCAAGCTCCATAGGACTGATGGCAGTTCTTCCACCCATGCGCCTGCTGCGCGTCTCAGCGGTACCTGCAGGCGCTTCTTGATGCCACTGCAGACTAGGCCGCTGGCTATCTCGACTTGCCCATTGGATTGCGGGTGCGAAACAGACGCGTAGTTTAGCTTGATGCCTTGATCTGAGCAGAAGTATTTGAATTCCTCGGCTGTGAAGTTCGAGCCGTTGTCCGTGATGATCCCGTTTGGCACTCCAAATCTGAAGATGGTGGACCTGATAAAGTTGACCGCTGATGATGCAGTCGAACTTGTAATGGGCGCGGCCTCAATCCACTTGGTGAACTTGTCGACTGCGGCCAGGAGGTGTGTGTGTCCTCCGGGTGAAGATTTCTTCAGCGCGCCCACCATGTCCAGTCCCCATTGGGCGAAGGGCCAGGCTAGCGGTATTGTTTTTAGCTTGGACGCCGGCGCGTGTGGTTTGTTGGCGAACTCCTGGCACCCGGTGCATTTCTTTACTAGATCTTCTGCGTTTTGCATAGCGGTTGGCCAGTAGAACCCGGCTCGCAGCGCTTTGGCCACCAACGCTCGACTGCTGGCGTGATGCCCGCAGATACCCGCATGGATGTCGAGTAGGAGGGCTTGGCCGTCGACTGGGTCTATGCACCTTTGTAGGATACCTGAGATGCTTCTCTTGTAGAGTTCTCTGTTGATTACGGTGAAGCTTTTGGAGCGCCTGATGATGCGCTTTGCTTTGACTGGGTCTGCTGGCAGCCTCTGGTGCAGTATGTATGTCAGGTATGGCCATGTCCAGGTAGCTTTGACTAGCATGACTTCCATGGGCTCTTTTTCTTGGCTTGGCTGGTTCGTGGTGCTTGTCGCTGGTGTGGAGGTGATTGCTGCGGGTCGAGTCTTGATGGACCTCTGCGTGATGCGCTCGAGGAAGACGCTAGGTGGTACTGGGACCCTATCTGATCCCATGTTGGCGAGGATGTCGGCTTCCTCGTTGCTGTCGCGGCCAATGTGTCTCAGCTCGCAGCCGTCGAAGGTGCCCTCCAGCTGGTTGTACAGCTCTCTGTAGGCAATCATGTTATCGGCGATGGCGTCGCAGGATTTCATGGTTTGTTGTACAACCAGGTAGGAGTCGCCGTAGATCATGAGGTGTGTGGCGCCGCAATTCTTGGCCATCCGCATGCCGTGGATCAGGGACTCGTATTCGGCTTCGTTGTTGGATGGTGTTGGGAAGTCCATCTGCAGAACGTACTTCAGCTTGTCGCCTTTGGGGGAGATGAGGACAACCCCTGCCCCAGCCGCCTTGAATTTCTTGGAGCCGTCGAAGTACATCGTCCATGCGTTGGACAAGTCGGGGACATCTGGTAGCTGAGCTTCTATCCACTCGGTAGTGAATTCCGGAAGGACTTGGGCCTTGATATGAAGGAGATATGCCCTAGAGGCAATTAATAAAGTGTATTCTTTATCATATCTCGTTTGTTCATAATAGGTTTTTGTGTCATGCTAGAACCGTATTAAGCGGAAACATTAATGCGGGTGTGATACGTAAACAACCATGTCCCTAGTAGCCTCTACTGAGACTAGTTTCATTGCGCGATTGATGATCGAGGTTTCCCGGTCATGGGGCATGGCGCCGGTCGGCAATGAGAGTCATATCGCTAGAGAGTGATGTGATGGACATACCCAGATTTGGAGAACGTAGTCGTTACGCCTTTGACCGTGAGATCAACTCTTATTGATATTCCCGGAAGATACTTTGATTGCACCAAACGTCGTATCTTATTTAGTATGACAATAACGGTGATACTTTTGGGTATTGGAAAGGAGTATTGAGACGAGGGGTCAAGAGCGGGATTTGCCAGTCCGCGTAGCAGGATAGATACTCTCGGGCCCACTCGGTGAGATCTTGTCTAAAGAGCTTGCAAGCATGTGACTAGGTCACGGAGACATGAGATCATGAACGAGTACAAGATAGCGTCGTCGGTAACGAGGTCGGGATTAGGTATGGAGATATCTATGGAGCGACGCTCGGACGTGCTAAGTATCGCTATGGCAAAAGGTCTAAGACTTCACGTTCAGGTTTGATAGATGAAAGTCATTCGTTATATCTCAGGGATTAATTCAGGGGGTCCAGGCCTACGAGTTAGTCGTTGATCATTGAGGAGTCTTGATCATACCTGATATTATATCGAACCGCTAGGGTAACACACTTAAGGGGTTTCGACAAGACAACCGGAAAGGAAGGAGATCACCGGGAGCGTCCCGGGAGAGGTCCGATGGAGATCGGGCAGCGCCGAAAGAGTTTTCGGAGCTAGGAAATATTATATATATTATGTTTGATATTAATTAGTGTTATTAATATGCAAATATGATTTTATATATTTATTTTCGAATTTATTAAGCCAGATTTCCCTAAATGGGCCTTCCGGACGAAAGAAGGCCCAAGAGGGGAAAATTCCCTAGGGGAATTCGGTGGGGGCCAGGTGGGCCACAAGGGGCCCACCAGGGGGCCGGCGCACTCCCTTGGCCGAACCAGGCTGTGGGGGGTTAGTCCCACATTGCCTGGCTGGCAAGGTTGGCTCCCCTTGGGAGCCTATATAAGAAAGGGCACCCCCAGCCTTTTAATTCACCAATTAATTCCTGACTTCTCTCTCGATCTCGTGGTTCCCAAGTTGGAGCCGCGCCGAGCAAGAGGAGTCGGGGATCTCCTCCACCATAGCCCGCTGCCGCGCTGCTGGTGTTCCGGTCCAAGTCTTCCGCTGCTCGTCCTGGACTGGAGCTTCGGAGGCGTCGTCTCCACCGTACGTGTTCGACTCCCTGCGAGGTGCTGCGCTAGCGGTACTCGGAGGCCTTCTTCCTCTACACGACCTTGAGGTCGGCTACGTCGGTCTTCATCGACAACGTTTGTGCGGGAACGTAATCCACGCTTTCGGTCTACAAGGGTACGTATTCCGATCTCCGTTCGTACTACTATATCTGCATAGAATAGATCTTGGCTAGTTTAAGGATATCGTTGCTAGGAAAATTATTGTTTTCTGCACACGATCCCCTTCATGATAGACTTCGGGTGAGCGTATTTCAGCCCCCAGGGTCCTAGTTCGACAACCGACTTGGCGACTCGTCCTGTCGCGTGCTGATTTGTGAGGATGTCTGCTAGGCCGGAGGAGCTTACCACCGTGATCGGGTGCTCGGAGAAGTAGTGGACAACCTTCTTGTAAGTCATGAAGACCCCATATGCCAGCTTCTGGTAGTGCGGGTAGTTTTGCTTGGACAGTGTTAGAACTTCGCTGAGGTAGTACACTGGCCTCTGGACAGGGTGACTGTGCCCTTCTTCTTCCCGCTCGACTACGAGTACCGTGCTCACCACCCTGTTTGTCGCTGAGACGTATAGGTATAGTGGCTCGTGTGCCACCAGGACTGGGGAAGTCGTCAGGGTCTTTTTGATCTGGTCGAACGCCTCTTGCGCTTCTTGTGTCCACTCGAACTTGTCCGTCTTCTTCATCAGTTGGTAGAAAGGCAGGGCTTTCTCACTCAACTTACTTATGAACCGGCTGAGAGCTGCGACTCGGCCGGCTAATTGTTGCACTTCCCGGAGTTTGGTGGGTGCTGGCATCGTGAGTATGTTCTGCACCTTCTCAGGGTTTGCTTCGATTCCTCTTGCAGAAACAAGGTACCCCAGTAACTCTCCGGCTGGCACGCCGAACACGCATTTTTCTGGGTTGAGCTTGATCTGATATGCGTCGAGTGCTGTGAAGACCTTGCGGAGGTCGTCGACTAGGGTGTCTTCTTTCCGGGTCGTGACGAAGATGTCATCGACGTAGACTTGGACAATTTGCCCGATGAGCCCTTTGAGGCATGCTTGCATGGTGCGCTTATATGTGGCGTCAGCGTTCTTCAACCCGAAAGGCATCGTCTGGTAGCAAAAGACACCGTCGGGTGTGATGAACGCCGTTTTTTCTTCATCTTCGACTTTCAGCCTGATCTGCTGGTAACCAGAGTAGGCGTCCAGGAAAGACAGGCGCTCACAGCCTGCTGTCGAGTTGATGATCTGGTCTATCCGCGGGAGCGGGAAGTGATCCTTTGGACAACACTTGTTTACTGCGGTAAAGTCTACGCACATGCGCAGTTTCTTCGTCTTCTTCTTTTCCACCAGGACAGGGTTGGCGACCCAGTCCGAGTCTTTGATCTCTCGGATGAACTTGGCGTGCAGCAGTCGCTCGATCTCCATGGTGATCGCATCCCGTTTGGGTCCTGAGAAGCGTCGCATGGCTTGTTTGACTGGTCTGGCGTCCTTGTGGACTTTTAAAGAGTGCTCGGCGAGATTCCTGGGTATTCCTGGCATGTCAGAGGGTTGCCATGCAAAGATTTTCCAGTTCTCACGTAGAAACTCGACGAGCGCGCTTTCCTATGCAGGGGTCAAGCTCGATGATACTTTGACCGTCTTGCTGATGTCAGTCGGATGGACTTGGTGGGTTACGGTGCCATCATTTGTGTTGAAGGAGGCGTCTTTAGCTAGCTTCTTGCAGGGTGGAAAGATGGTCTTGTCGTTGTCGACTGATGGCCTTGAAGTGCTCTTCGACCCCGAAGAACTCGGAGATCCTGCTGAACTCGCGGTCGCAGCTGTTGGAGCGGTCGAAGTCGCAGCGCACAGTGATTACCCCTTTGGGTATAGGCAACTTGATCATCAGGTAGGCGTAATGAGGTACTGCCATGAACCTGGCAAAAGTTGGGCGCCCGAGTATGGCGTGGTACTGTGACTTCCAGTCGACGACTTCGAAGTCAATCGACTCTTTCCTGAAGTGCTCGGGTGTGCCGAGGATGACGTCGAGTGTGATTGTTCCCATGGGCGTGATTGCTTGCCCTGGTACTATGCCATGGAAGGTGGTCTCCGATTCCGGCAACTTCTCCGTCGACCTGTTCATTCTTCTCAGGGTGTCGGCGAATATGATGTTGATGTCGCTGCCTCCGTCCATGAATTCTTCAGGTTGTAGTCGCCAATTAGGGCTTCAATAACCAGAGCAGCGTGACCGTGTCGAGGCACCTCTGACGGGTGGTCTGCCCTGGAGAATGTGATTGGTGTCTCTGACCCTCTCAGGTAGTCTGGTACTGCGCGTGGGCTGGTGGTAGCCTGGAGTACTTGGCGGGTGATGAGCTTCTGGGCCCTGTTTGAAGGGCGTCCTTTTTGGATCATGTTGAGCTGTCCTCGCGCAGTGGGGTATGCGTCGTGCACCGCCGTCTGGACTTCATGCTGCGGCTGCTGCTGGGTGAAGGTTCCAGCCGCTTGTGTTGTGTTGTTGTTTGTGGGTGCTGCCTGAATAGCGAGTTGCGGAGCTGCCGGCAGTGCTTGCACAGGAGTGATGATCTGCTGCATAGCCTGGTAAATCTTGCTCGCTTTGCGGCAGTCCTTCAGCAGGTGGTTGGCACCCCACTTGCCTGTCTCCGGGTTGCGGAACGAGTGATGCTTGCAAGGTTGCATTAGTTCTTCGGCTGGGGTCAGCGCACGCTTCCGCTCGCGCTTCTGGCTTCCATCATTGTGGCTAATGCTGCCGCTGCTGCGGTTGTACTGCCCCGAGCTGGACTGTCGACCCTGATCATATTGGCGAATGTTATCTCGTGTGTCATCACGGGGGGTTTGATATCCCGCCGCTACTAGCTCGATGGTGTCTAGATTGGTGAAACGTTGTTTCTTCTTCTGGCGCCTGTCCCGCCAGTTACTTGTTTCGGCTTCCTTCTTTGGAGAGGTGTCGCGGACGTAATCCTCTCCCTCGGCCCACTGGTTGGCTATCTTCAGGAGCTCGATCATGGTCTTCGGCTGGAGCCTACCAAATTCCTCGCGGAGGTCGCGGCGAGCGACGCCGTGCATGAAAGCATCCATCACCCGGTTTTCTGAGACGGGTTCCATGGTGTTTCGGAGAAGTGTCCACCGCTGGATGTACGAGCGGAGCGACTCGTCTCTTCCTTGTTTGCAGGCTTGCAACTCGATGTAAGTCGTCGGCCTTGCGTACGTTCCAGAGAAACTTTTTATGAAAGTATCTTGGAATTCTTCCCAGGTTCAGAAGGAGTCCTTGGGCTGGCTGGTTAGCCACCCGCGGGCGAGTCCGTGAGCATGAGCTGGATGTACTGCATTGCCGTAGTCGACGTCCCGCCTTGGCAGGTGCATGCGATGAGGTAGTCTTCGAGCCACAGGCGCGGGTCTTGCTTCCCGTCGTACCTGGGGGTTCCCGCTGTCACCTTGAAGCCTTTGGGCATGCGGGTGTCGCGAATGTTGAAGCTGAAGCATGCGGCGCCGCACGGCTCGAAGTTGCGATCAGCCTATTCGTCCAGGTTTGTCGTGTCAGTTGAACGCTGGCTGCGGTTGCGGTCCACCGTCCTTTGCGTAATGACGTTGCGAAGATCCTCGCCTGGTTGGGCTTGTCTTAGTGGCTGCACTGTCGGGACCCCTGATGTTGCAGGCTCGCGGGCTTGGTGCTCCCGCTCTTCACGTGCCCGGTTGCTTAGCGCCTTGGTCGCCAGAGCTTCCTCGATTGCCTTCATAGACATGATCTGCTGCTTGTGGAGAAGGGCGCCTGCGTCTCCCTCTGGCGGTTGCGTGAGCCGAAGATATGTTTCGACTGCTATGATGACGGCGTTCGCCGTTTTGGGAACAGGTATTCCGTTTTCGTCCTCGGTGATGAAGGATGAGTCGAGGTTGCGGGTGACCCTGGCTCGATCGGCGTCCGTCATGAGGGGAACACGAGCTCTGTGTCGCTGTCCTCCTTGGTTAACTTCTGTGGAGGAAGTAAACGAGATGGCAGCTCGTCTGGCACTCGACGCATCCGCGTCCCTCTTGCGCCTGAGCAGCTCGGCCTTTTTGGCGCGAAGTCGCTCGCCTTCCTTGCGTAGCAAGTACTGGGCCGCCAGATGATCCTCTCTAGGTGCGTCGAGTGGAGGGAATGTACCATCGTCGACATGCTTCATGGCCCTGATCCCTATGTCACGCGTGATGGTGAGTCGTGTCTGGTCAGGCATGACCACCTCCAGTGGATACGCGGGTTCCTCGTCGCCTTTTGGGGGCGTTGTGCCGGCCATGAAGACTTGCGCGGGGTAAACCTGGGTATGAGTGTTTACGCTGTCGCTGCTGCTTCCTTGATCCGAATCTTGCTCTGGATCAAAAATTGCTGCTACATGGTGGGCAGCGCAGTCGTCGTTGCTTCTTCTCGCGATCATTACCGTGGTCGTGGAAGGAGATGTCGTAGTCGCCGGAGCGAGTGCGATTGGCCTCGGGTAGACTTGATGGGCCCACGAAGATGCGCGCGATGCGGCTGTCAACAGCACGCCTCTGGTCGCAGGCGCGGGTGCAGTCGTGGTTGAGGTAGATCTTGACTTTGTCGGCCGTTCGACCGAGATGGTTGGGGTAGACTCGATCTGCGCGGCCGTTGCCAAGGTTGTCGATGTAGTCGACGCAGGTACAATCTTTACGGGCGTGGTAGATGTGACTCTCGCAGTGGGTGTCGGCGATCGCGGCGCGAGGGTGACCAATGCGGGTGCTGCCGCCACGTGTGGCGCGGTTGCCGCGGACCTGAATATTCCGCGACTGTCGACGAAACAGTATATGGAGCCAAAGGTGATGTGTATACCTTTGTACAGATCGGCGTACACCAAGCGGTGGGCCGGTGGGTGGAAGGCGTACTCGAAGGAGCCGAAGCGGATGGGCTCCCGGGTGGTGCAGACGTTAATCTTCGTTGCGGATGGAGCCGGTGCGACCATGTTTCCAACGCTTGTTGTGTCGTTCCCACAGACGGCGCCAATTGACGAGGGTGTAACTCGGCAAATCCCAGGGTTGTCCACCGCGGGTTGATTGAGGGGGAGAGAGATAAGCGTTGGTGATCACGACGGCTGACAAGCGGGGAATTTACCCAGGTTCAGGCTCCCGGAGGATAACACCCTACTCCTGCTTGTCTGGTATTGATGGCGAGTAGCGATTACAATGGTGAGATTGCGATCTCGCTAGGGTTTGTGGTGGTTGTTGGCGTTTCCTTGAGACGAGCGACCCTCCTGGCTTTTATAGGTTAGCCAGGTCTCGGGCGGTCGATGCCGATGGCAATTACAGATATGGCAGGTTATGAGACCTAACCGACTTGGACTAGGTTACACGGTATCCCTGGTGGACCTTCTGTGGGCCTCCATAAGCTTGGCGCGGCACAGGTAGCCTCACCGTGGGCTAGTCGAAAAGTAGCCCCACGTCATGTGGCCAGTTATGGTGTATTCATAGCTGGGGCTTTATTACTCTCCAATGTTTTGTGTGGTCGCTTGACCACATAGTCCATGTGCAGCTCCGCCACGTAGTTCATACTAGTGTATTTTAGGGGAAGAGTATTTGTGGGGATTTGGTGTTCACCCAATCCCCTCTCATTTCCACTCTTTCCATCCCCAATAAAACCCTTCAAGTAAACAAGTCCTGAAGGTGATGTAGATGCCATATCATTACTGAATCCTGACTAAATTGGATAACTAAAATAGATGGGCAAACGGTAGGATAATTGCAAGAGGCCTAGGCATGATAAATGATAAAATTATATATTCCTTGCACATGCAGTGCTGGAGTTTATCTCAATAATACTCTAAGGTTTTACCCAGGTTCAGGATGCTCGCAGGCTTTAAAAGCTCTACTCCTGCATGTTTGGATTGATGAGTTCATCATAGTGCGGCTATAAGTTGATTCCTGGGTTGCCTCCAGGGGCGTGGTTGACGAGTAGATCCTGACCTGGAGGAGATCACCTATGAGCCTTTCCCTCCTTAACGATAACTAGCTCAACTCTAGTCTACCGAGTGAATGATATTAAGATTCCTTCCCTCGGTGGCCTTTGTCCTCCCTTTATTGGCAAGGGGGTTGTCACAGGTGGTCGCGTGAGGGCCGTACTTGCGGGGGGTTTAGGCGGGAGAAAAATGATGGTGGCGACGGACATCGGCAACACGTTGTCTTATTCTCCTGGAAAATCATCAACCGTGAATTGTAAGGATGCGAAAAGTGTGTCTGCTTTTGGGAGGGACTGGGCTTGCAGGCACCAGGAGGACCGACGACACCACTCACTATGGTTCTCCCCTCTTGGTCTCCTGCACCCGTGGCCTTGCCGCCTTCCTTTCTTGCCACCGAAGTATTACTATGATATTTTTCCGGTACTGATGTTGGTGAGTTGATACTCTGGCGTATGGAAATAAGCATCCATCCCGTGCGTGGGCATGAATAACCACAGTTGGCTTTCGGTATGACGTTCTACGGGTCTCAATCTTGGCCCCCCGATAGCTCTGTCCAGGAGGGTTTCTCAGGTCTTGGTCCTTAGCCGCCTCGGACGTCGATGTTGATCTTGTTTGGTCATATGGGGTATACCATGCAATGGGCTACCTGATCAGGGCAACCCGACGCGACCAGGCCCGAAAATCTTGGGCCGAGCTAGGTCGGGCTTGCACATAGGGTCTGTCTCGGACCGGGCGTAGGCATGATGTCAGCCTAACGATCAAGTCGAGCTCGGGCCTATAAGTTTTCGCACCAGGTATTTTAGACCCAACTCGAGAAATGCCCACTATACCATGGGGCAAGCAGGCTGACCCACCCTCGAGGTCACCATGACTTTGATTTGGTCAGCCACGGGTGGTGGACCCGCTTTAACTGAAGTAAGCGAACTCCATGTTTCACTGTTACTACACCAATCTTCGTCTCGGTGCAATTCACTAGGGCCTCACATATCTACATAGAGGAACTGAGGGAGTATTTTTTTTTTGAAAATCAGTTAAATGGTGTATATATCAAGTAAGCTGTAATTAAATAAAGAAGAACAAAACCTCAAGTTCAACAAACCCCGTGCTCGACAATATCTTATATCTACCAATATATCTACCCTCTTGTGCAGTTTCACCCCGAACGGCAGACTCTGATTGGACGGTACGCAACCTTCATGTACTCATAGCCCCGCCACTGTAGTGTCAGAAAAGGCCTGGTGCATCCCCACACCAAGCCCGAGCACCGCGTCCACGAAAGCCCCGTCCACAGCCACGGCTGCACAATTGTACGCCTCTATCCTCGATCGGACGGCTAGAAACAGCCGCCAGCCCATGCACCGGAGCCACCCAACGATATCCTCGAGGTGATCGTACGATTCGACTCTCCTATCGGTCCATAGACCGGGCGCATCCATCTTTCCACCAACTCCCCGACGACAGCACGCCGGCATTCTCGCCTCACATCCCACCACCTCTCCCTCCCCTCCCCTCCCCTTCTCGGTAGGGTTTAGTACAGGAGAGGTCTGCACATGGCGGCCAACGGGTGCGGCGACGACGACCCGGCCGCCGGTGAGTGGCCCACCCTCACTCGCTCCCGCGGCCGCTCCTTCCGCTCCGGCCCCGTCGGACGCTACTCCACCACCACCCCTGCCGCGCCTACTGCTCGCGAGGCCGTCGCGCTCGAGGTCGAGGACAGGATCCGGAGCCGGAGGGCGTACGGCGTCGTGGTGCGCGGCGACGGCGCGCCTCCGCCCGCGGACGGGTTCGAGGAAGCCGGGCTCGCCGAGTCCGTTCTCAGGAACGTCGCGCGGTACGGCTACGACAACCCGACCCCCGTGCAGCGCTACTCCATGCCGATTGTGCTGTCCGGGAGGGACCTCATGGCGTGCGCGCAGACGGGCTCCGGCAACACGACCGCCTACATCCTCCCGGTGCTGACCGGGCTCCTGGCGGCTGGAGAGCGAGGACCCGATCCGCTCCCCGGTCGCGGGAAGACGCCCTACTACTTCCACCGCGCCGCCAAGCCCCTGGCTCTCGTCCTCGCACCCACCAGAGATCGCGCGAACAAGGTATAAACCTCGTGCCGTCTCTCTATACTTAGATGATTCTGCTGCTTGTGCGCGCTCGCTGGGACGCCGTGCTGTTTTCCTGGATGCGTTGTTGTTGTGCGTTCTAGCGTAGATGATTGTTCTCGTGCGATTGCGCCGAAATCGCGCTCGATTATGCGTAGATGTCTCCTCGGCGCTGTACGTTGTGCTGTAGACTGTGCGCGTCCCCCGGCGTCGTGTTCATGTCGGTGTTCCTGTTCATGCAACTGTGTCGTTTGAAGAATTTGTGTAGGCCTATTTTTCGTGGTTTGGTTATGCGATTGGGCATTAGGAAGACTTTTGTCTTTGGGTGTTTGCATGTCTGGAATCTCTGTTTCAAGATTTGTTGCCTTATTAGTTAAGCTATCTTAGATCATGCGTGTCGATCGCTTGCAATTTCTGCTGCCTAATTGCTCCCATCAGGGGTTCATTCCCTACCTTCTGTTTCTTTCATGTTACGTTAGATTTGCACGGTGTAGGCTTAACAAACTAACAGTTGGTGTATTATGGACTGAATTTATCTGTCCATATATTAAATCAGTATACTCTGTGTGCTCGTACTTCCTGAAATAATATGGATTACTAACATTTTTGCCCAAATTTCCTTTACTATGTTTGATAATTTGGACGGACCTTTCCCTTAATTTTGTAGAGAATAACTTGAGTTGTTATGTTGCTGCATTAATTTTCATCTCCCACAATAGCATATAGTTTGTTAACTAATCCCAGGCATTCCGCTTCATTCCTTTTTATCGTTTCTGGTGCGTAGGCTAGCGTTGGTCTGATTTGTATGGAACTTCATGTTTTTGCTCTCTCTGTAGCTTCATGTTTTTTCTTGGCATGTTCTTTGTACGCTGTATGTGATCAGGTCGTTTTTATGTCTCAACATTTTCTTTCATCGCTTTGACTTTCGCATTTAAAGATAGGAATCAAGGTAAGGTTATGTATGTTATTTCACTCGGAAGTAAAACTTGCATATCTGCATTCCTAGCCGCTTATATACTAATAATGCTAGTTAGTAGGTTGATATTAACCATCCTTCCCTTTTGCAACATGCATTCAGAGTTTCTGTGTAGTAGTATTAGTATAAATTAGCTGGAGACCTCGAAGAACTATCCCTTAGTGTCTTATATCTGGAGCTTTCTCTGCGGTTCCAGTGACTAGTTTTTCTTTCCTCCCGGAAGAAACATTTCTTTGTTAAGTGAAAATATGTTTCTATGCCAATGCTCTTCTTTCTTTCTGTTGGCTTGTTTGCTTTTCAAATGATTTTCAGATGATAGTACTCTGCAGTTCTGTCAAAAAATAAGAACGGAGATATGCGTGGCTTTTGTTTTTGTTTGTCGGCCCTGAGGGAAAGGTTACTTTTAAGTATGTGCAGCAAGATGTATGTGGTGTTACTACTTTCTGACTCACTTCAGTATTGTGTGCATCATATCGTTCTGAATTACTACTGTTCCTGTGTACTATTAATCTTTTTAATGTTATGTCGAATGTTGAGTGTGTTATTATTTCTTGTTTTTTAGGGCATCTGTGGAGGGATTTTGATTCATTTATATTACAATTACCTGTGCTTTTACTTTATTGCTAATGATATTTCATTTTAGATTCACGAGGAGGCCAAGAAGTTCTCACACCAAACTGGAATCAGAGTCAAGGTGGCCTATGGAGGAACTCCAATACATCAGCAGGTGATTGTAGACTGTATGCTTTTTCGTGTGATGGCTTCTCTTAACTAAAGTAGCTCCATAGTGCAGAAATTAGTTTAAATGTAGGAGTAGAAATCAGTATGGGGATTTTTTATATGTCACGTTGTCTTAATATAATTGATGTATCACTCAATGTTATATTGGTTCCCCTCATTTTTGTTTTACGTATTGCTTGACCAATCAGTATAACATTGATGGATGTTTATATTGTCTGTCCTTTTTCATTTCCATCTAATATGCAATTTATGTGCTTGCTTGTTTAGCAGCTACGTGATATAGAGAAAGGTGTTGACGTTCTTGTGGCTACACCTGGGCGCCTTGTGGACATGATGGAAAGGGCAAAGGTATCTGTTGAGGCTGTTCAGTACCTGGTAATGGACAAACTTGACATGATGCTGGATATGGGGTTTGAGCCTCAGATAAGAAAGATTGTTGATGACCAGGCCATGGAACTTAAGTCTGTGAGGCAAACGATGCTTTTCAGTTCAACTTTCCCACCACAAATACAGGTAATGAATTGTACAATTTATTCCAATGCATCATGTAAAGTAGAATTAAGAATGGAACAACTGAATGTTTTCAGTGTTTCTGTTTTCTGCAATAGCAGAATGGTTACCACTAAGTTCCTGTAACATGCATTGCCACAAACATATAAGCAAGTGGGTAGCACTTAGATTTTGACGGAAAAAAAATGGAATCCCTTGAGATATAATGCCTCTCTAGTGGATTATGGCATAATTATTACCTTAGCGCTATCCAGATCCAAATGGTTGAACTGATGATATACAATTGATTATGTCTGATTTAGATCTGTTTGGCTAATATTTGCTTTTTTCCAGCGACTGGCTTTGGACCTTATGTCGAAGTACATATTTATCACTGTTGGGAGGGTGGGTTCAAGTACCGACCTAATTACCCAGAAAGTGGAGCTTGTCGCTAATGATGAGAAAATAACCTACCTGGTAGATCTCCTGCAGAAGCAATCTTTCTGTTCATCTGATGGCAAGGTATTATCTGTTCCATCTTGCATGTAATGATTAGATTAGTTGGAAATTTTGTTCTTTGAGATTTGTTCTCATGTTAGTTTTTCTTGCTTGTTTAGCCACAGCAGCCTTTAACATTGGTTTTTGTGGAGACAAAACGAGGGGCTAATTTGTTGAGAGATTTGTTGTGCGATAAAGGTTTCCCTGCAACAGCAATCCATGGTGATAAAACACAACAGGTAAATGCATATGTATGAACTCTTCTGTAATTGCATAATTTATTCCTTAGCAGCAAATGTAAAATTGCAATGGCTACACATTATGATCTGAAATATTTGACATGATATGTCAACACTGGTAGATTAAGAATAAGATTAAATTTCCATGAACATACTATTTTTTTTTTGCTTCAGTTACATATTCGTCCTACCTCTTGACATACATACACATGTGCCTTTAAATCCCAAGAACAGATCTAACTTATTTATATGTATGCCTCTTGTCGTGCGTTATGTCTCTGCTGACAATTGAGCTAGTTTCATCTGCTTCTTGTATTTCACTTGTTTCAGTAGCTGGATAAATGATCAGATAGTTTGCACTTGTTTCAGTATTACACTATCAATGATGAGAGCTGTATGTAACTGTGCTTCACTTGTTAGTATCAATTTGTCTTATAATATAAAATAAGGCATTCAGACCAATATTTACATGCCACAGTGGCCCATCACTACGGGAGTGGCAGACCAACCCGACGGCAATTCTAACGCCGACGGCCAAACGTCGGGGCCGTCGGCGTCACAATCGAGCACCGACGGCCAGAGAAAAACCGTCGGGCTAAAAACACCGTCGGCCTTCTAGTTTGAGCTCGACGGCCACCGTCGGCGTAAAAACACCGTCGGACTTCTCCCCTCCGTCTCCCCCGCGCGGGCGTCCTGGACGAAGCGACCTGACGGCGCCGTAACCACCTACACTGACGCCGACGGCAATATCGTCGGGCTCATTGAACTATTTTCCAGTTTTTTCTTGAAATATTAGGTTACATTCAAAAATATTATTCGTAAGAGTATTAAATCACAATAAATAACATAAAAACTAATTTGTACAAATATTGTGATCATATGTGGCCATAATATAAGGACACATATACGGGTATCTCCGGAGTTTTGTAGTGGCGGGGTTCCTTGCACTTAGAGGTGAAAACCCCCGTTTTGGGTGTCGGGCATGGAACCGTGCGACGGAACACATGAAATGTTTGTTTTTTATGGTCCAATATACCAACCTAACACATCCAAGTAAAAAAATCCATGCGTCTACCCCCTCCCGACGCCGTTTAGAGGGGTAGATCGACAGGTTTAGACTTTTCTCCAACGGGAGTAGGGTTTCGCCGTTGAGGGGGTCCGGAGTGTCAAGACCCCATCAAAACTTGCATAGACCCCTAACATATGTATACTAGTGTGTTGGTAGTTTGTGGGAACCAAGATACATCTCCGAGGTGCGACCCGCTACACTGACCCCTCTTTCTCCGTCGTAAGTTCTTGCACTTAGAGGTGAAAACCCCCGTTTCGGGTGTCGGGCATGGAACCGTGCGACGGAACACATGAAATGTTTGTTTTTTATGGTCCAATATACCAACCTAACACATCCAAGCAAAAAAATTCATGCGTCTACCCCCTCCCGACGCCGTTTAGAGGGGTAGATCGACGGGTTCAGACTTTTCTCCAACGGGAGTAGGGTTTCGCCGTAGAGGGGGTCCGGAGTGTCAAGACCCCATCAAAACTTGCATAAACCCCTAACATATGTATACTAGTGTGTTGGTAGTTTGTGGGAACCAAGATACATCTCCGAGGTGCGACCCGCTACACTGACCCCTCTTTCTTCGTCGTAAGTTCTTGCACTTAGAGGTGAAAACCCCCGTTTCGGGTGTCGGGCATGGAACCGTGCGACGGAACACATGAAATGTTTGTTTTTTATGGTCCAATATACCAACCTAACACATCCAAGCAAAAAAATCCATGCGTCTACCCCCTCCCGACGCCGTTTAGAGGGGTAGATCGACGGGTTCAGACTTTTCTCCAGCGGGAGTAGGGTTTCGCCGTAGAGGGGGGCCGGAGTGTCAAGACCCCATAAAAACTTGCATAGACCCCTAACATATGTATATTAGTGTGTTGGTAGTTTGTGGGAACCAAGATACATCTCCGAGGTGCGACCCGCTACACTGACCCCTCTTTCTCCGTCGTAAGTTCTTGCACTTAGAGGTGAAAACCCCCGTTTCAGGTGTCGGGCATGGAACCGTGCGACGGAACACATGAAATGTTTGTTTTTTATGGTCCAATATACCAACCTAACACATCCAAGGAAAAAAATCCATGCGTATACCCCCTCCCGACGCCGTTTAGAGGGGTAGATCGACGGGTTCAGACTTTTCTCCAGCGGGAGTAGGGTTTCGCCGTAGAGGGGGTCCGGAGTGTGAAGACCCCATCAAAACTTGCATAGACCCCTAACATATGTATACTAGTGTGTTGGTAGTTTGTGGGAACCAAGATACATCTCCGAGGTGCGGCCCGCTTCACTGACCCCTCTTTCTCCGTCGTAAGTTCTTGCACTTAGAGGTGAAAACCCCCGTTTCGGGTGTCGGGCATGGAACCGTGCGACGGAACACATGAAATGTTTGTTTTTTATGGTCCAATATACCAACCTAACACATCAAAAAATCCATGCGTCTACCCCCTCCCGACGCTGTTTAGAGGGGTAGATTGACGATAGGGGTATCGCCGTGTCGGTGTTCCGGAGTGTCGAAATCTTTCATTAACAAAATATTAGTAAATGAAATTAACATTTATATTTTATAAATTGTTAATGAATCAAACTGAAAGAACTAAATTTAAAAATGAAATACTTTGGGGAAAAAACTGTATGATGAGGCCGACGGGCTTACTCATATCCTAATTTGGTGCCCTGACCTGGTTCGGACGGACCAGATCGAGCCACAACGACCCTTCCCCGCGCGTCCGCACACCATTCCCCGCGCGTCGCCGCCAGCCACCCGCCGCCGCCTCGCCGTCCGGCCCCCGTCCGCACGCCCTCCCGTGCGTCGCCGCCAGCCACCCGCCGCCGCCTCGCCGTCCGGCCCCCTTCCGCCGCCGTGCTTCTTCCCGTGCTCCACCCGAGACGCCGCCGCCGTGCTCCTCCCCGTGCTCCACCCGAGACGCCGCCGCCGCAACCACATCTCCTCCCCGAGCCCTCCCCTGTGCGCCACCGGCCCAAGCTCTCCTCCACCAGCCCCTCCCCCGTGCGCCACCTCGTCCTCCTCCCCGGACCCGGACCCGTCGCCACCTCGTCCTCCTCCCTTTGCTCCACCCGACGCCGCCGCCGACACCTCGTCCTCCTCCCCGAGCTGCTGGACCCGGCCTCCTTCCCTCCCCGAGCTGCCCACGCCGGTAATTTTTTAATTTTTAGTGCTACTGTTAGTGCTAGCTAGGGTTAGTGCTACTGTTAGTGCTAGCTTAGTGCTACTGTTTGTGCTAGGGTTAGTTTTATAATTATTCTTAGTTTTAGATTTAATTGGTAATGCATTTGCTAGTATTAATCTAGATTATATTTCTCACCGTCCAGAGCCGCCGTCCCGGAGTCCCTGTCGCCTCAGAGCCATCATTGTTTTCGTGTTGTTCGACTACTTCCTCTACAGCGGAGGGTGAGATAAAACTCCTTCTCCTCTCTTGCATTTTTATGTTCTAGATTTTAGTTTCACGTCAAGTCGCGTAACCTAGGTGTCTTTTCCCGTCCGAAAGCGTTACGTGGATAAATATGCGTTAGAGGTCAGCATATTATGATGCGTAACGCTTTGACATTTACGGGACAGTCGGCGGATGCGTAGTTGGGTACGTTCTCTGTGTTCTGCTCCGGTCCGAGTCAGAATTTCGGTAGTGCCTCCCCGTTGTTCTCCGGATGCACATCCTCTCGGCTTTTTGCCGAGACGTGTATCGGGAGAGCAGCGGGGAGGTGCTGCCGAAATTCTGTCTCGGATCGGGGTAGAGCATGGAGAACGTACTCAATCTACGGATCCGGCGGCTGCTAGGAGGCTATCCTATTAGAGATGTAGGATGATGCACGCGTTTTCCCCGGTAGGAAGGGTGCCCCCAGAAGGCAAAATTTTGTGGCTTGGTTCATGGAAAAAGTAATTTCTAACTCACCCCCTTATCTATTGTAGTTTATGTAAACACAAAACTAACAATTTTGACTAAACTTGTAGGGAAATCAACAGAAAACATCTATGACAGATGAATTGAGATGGGTTTCGCAGGGTTTCGACCCTAAGGTGGCGACTTATGAAAAGTATGATGTGAATGGGTATCGTTTCCATACCGAGAAACACCAAAATACTCGGCCAAATGCGAAAACAGTAAATACTGGAGTGTTTACCGGAGGTCGAAATGAGGATAAGTACTATGGAAGGTTACATAACATGTATGAGGTGAAATTCGATAAAGGGGCCCATCCTCTCACTCTTGTTGTGTTCAAGTGCCATTGGTTCGACCCAGTGGTTGGACTAAAAAGTACCCCTTCCATTGGTTTAGTGGAAGTGAGGCCTTCAACCACCTATAGCGGGTCCGATGTATTTTAGATGACCGCTAATGAAGGGCGGGAGCTGGGAGAGTTTGAAGTGTGGCAATTGGCTCATAAGAAGAAGGTGGTCAAGGACGGAGATGATCCATACTATGGCACAACCACTGATAACCTTGAGGAGTACAAGACCAGGTTTATTTTTCAAGATCATGTTTACTAAATGCAAGCAAGAAATAATTTGTACTTACTAATTGTTTACTTGTTATGAATGCCATCAGGTACAAGGAGCTGAATGGACCGGATTCTGACCCTGTTAAGGAGCCAGTCGACGAGAGGGTCGTGATTATCGCAGGACATGGAAGGCCACATGGCCGCTCGCGCACATTTGACACGGTGATCGAGCCTACCACCAACTACACACGTGTCAAATCACTCACGGGTGTTTCTGTTACACCTCGTGCACCGCGTGCTAGAGCCGCCCATGCTGTGGACCATGTAAGCTTTCTCTCATTTTTCTTCTTCATTCTTAGTTCCCATTCATATATGGGTATGCTCATGAGATTCACTATGTCATATTTAAGGAAATGGAACAAGCCTGGCAAGAGGCTCAGGATGCTTGGATGCAGCAGATGCAGGATCATTCGGCGGCTGTGTATCAAGCTCAGCAGTTGCATCAGTTTGCCTATATGACGGTGAGTTGTGGTCCATCCAATCCTAGCCAATAAATTTCATTGTCCGAGTTTGTACTTCATAATGCATGGCATCTAAACTCACTTGCAGGCGCTTAGTACGGCAATGAGAGAGGGTACTCCACTACCCGAGCCAGTACCGGCTCCGCCACCACCGCCGTACCCTCCACGGCCGTGCTACGCCGATTTCGTCGCACACTACACCCAGGCGACTCCTGTTAGTACTTCACCAAAGTTTCACTAAGTTATTTTTTGTACATCTAGATATTTACACTTAGTCATATTTTGTTCAAACATGTAGGGATCGTCTTCTTCACGGGCAATGGCTCCGTTTGGTCGAGCTTCTGGCTCACCCATGGCCACTCCGGTTCACTCGCAAGGTCCTAGCCCGGGTGCTTCTACCTCGCTGCGTCGATCACCCCACCACGAGAGCCGCGAGATGCGTCGACAATCGCCAAACCCGGTTAGTTCATGAAAAACTCTGACATAAACCAACCATAGACTTAGAACTATTTTTCATGATTCAGTTTGGACTTAGAATGTTTGCATGAATTTGGACTTAGAACGTTTGCATGAATTTGGACTTAGAACATTTGCATGACTTTGATCATTTTTCCTTGCATGAATTTGGACTTAGAAGGTTTGCATGACTTTGATCATTTTCTCTTGCATGAATTTGAACTTGATACATTTGCCATGCTAACCGGAGTTCGTTTTCATTTTGTAGTGATCATGCTCTTGGCGGTGGAATTCGTGCTTCAGAGTTCCTTTGGAGAGATCATTTTGTAGCTTCATGAGCTTGATCATGTAGAAACGTGTGATATATGTTGTGTGACATAGAAACGTGTGATATATTTGGTAGTTGATGATCCCTACATGTTGTTCATGAGTTTGATGATGTTTATATGTTTGATGATCCCTATATGATGATGTTTATATGTTTGATGATCCCTATATGATGATATGTGAATCCCAGAAAAAAATTGAAATTTGCAGGGAATAATAATAATGCAGCAAAATGCTGCTGTTTTCACTCCAGACTGAGCCCGACGGCAATGCCGTCGGCGTCATGCTATATTGCATTATTATGCAGTAGTGAGGCCGACGGTATTTGCCGTCGGCGTAGTAACCCTATGGTGAGGCCGACGGCAATGCCGTCGGGCTCACTGTATGGCCTGTGCAGCTCCAGCAGGTGACGCGTGTGTCGTGACGGAGCGCCGTTACGAGTTTCTGCGCCGAGGGTATTTTAACACCGACGGCCTAAAATCACCGTCGGCGTCGCGAGCTAGCCCGACGGCCAGGGCGTGAGCCCGATGGATCACAGCCCGACGGCTTTAGGCCGACGGTGGCCGTCGGGCTCACTGAGGCCGAGGGTTTCTGTGATAAGTCCGACGACAAATGCCGTCGGGCTGGTCTGTTACTCCTGTAGTGCATGTACAAGACATGCACTTCACAGATTGCTATTACTTGATTTCCTTGTAACTATTCAAATAGATTATGTGTTACATAGCACTCCTTTGGCACTTCCTTAACTCTAGACTGGTAAATATGTTTAGCCTTTTATCTGTCTTATTACTATAGACTGATATCTGACTCCTATCATGGTCGCTACTGATGTAGTCGCGCTTGGCCTGGATGTCCCCAACGTTAGTCATGTGATCAACTACGATCTTCCCAAGATCATACATGATTACGTCCAAAGGGTTGGAAGAACTGGGAGCGCTGGAAATGCTGGGTCTGTCACTGCCTTCTTCACTGAAGAGGATCACCCCATAGCAAAGGGATTGCTGGAACTGATGACCGAGGGAAAACAGAGCGTTCCTGACTGGCTAGGAGATTACGCCCGCTATTCGAAAGCGTTGACATGCGGTGGAAGTGGAAGAGGCCGACGGTACTCCAGTCGCAGGGGACTCCTCCAGGGCAAATGATCCACCTCCGCGGTACTAACCTTCCTACCCAGTACTGTTCCTACCCCATGGGCACGCCAAACATCAACGCTTCTGGCTGGGACTAGTCAAAGCGCACCCTGGTTCACAGACTGTATATATTACTAGTAGCTAGAAAAACTTAGGGGAATCAAATTGCGTGTGGCACACATGATCTGAGCATGGTGTCTGCTTGTCCTTTCGCCATGTCCAAGGTCCTCTAAGAATGGTGTGCACACAGAGGTGTAAGTTTCTAATGTTTGGCTGGGGGAATGGGGTTTAACATGGATGTAGTGGTGGCACTGTGATGTTTAAACTCTACCTGATGCTTACGACTTGCTAGCTATATGTTACTGTAAGCGGCAAATAAGACTGCTTGGTCTTCTATTTGACAATGTCGGTGCTCTCTGTTCTGCATCTTGAGTTTTGGTTCTCATTGGCAGTTCTTATGCTATGAACGTTGTGGTGTGGTTATGCTGGAACGTTGTGGTGTGGTTATGCTGGAACGTCTAATTGGCCTGCACTCTTTCTAACTTTGCATTGCATCCCTCTATTGAAGTCGGCTCATGCTGAAGGTTTGCTATTTGTTTCCTGACATCAACTCCGTTTATTCAGTTGAAACTTTGTATCTGCTTTCGGATTCCATTCTGAGAGCTTGGAGCTGAGCACCATTACCACCAAATAAGAGCTTGCAGCTGAGCTCCATTACCACCAAATAGTATAGTATAGTATAGTATAGTATATATATAATGGCTAAGCTTATTCCCCCTCAGACAAGCTTCCACGTCACCCCAATTCTTCCGGCCATCGGATCGCCGAAACTGACGCTCCAGATTGAGACACGTCGCTCCTAGGGTCACTGCCCATTCCTAATATCTACCAATCACATGGCGCCACGCGTCCCGGTTGTCATTCGGTCGCATCCCGTCCCGCTGGTCACCGCAGCTCTTTTGCAAAAAGAGAATAAAGAACCCCCGCCCCACAGTTCACGACTCAGAACTGGGAAGGAACTGTTCGCGAATTGATAAAACTTCAGAAACTTTTCTGCAAAAATGCCACCTCATTCCTCCCCTTCCTCTTCTTCCGCGAGCGCGGCCGAAGTTGCCGCCGCACGGCTCAGCCGCGACGCGCCTCCCCGTCCCAATCTGAGCTCATAGGGAGTTGCGCCGCTGCGTCCTCCACCTCCTAGCCGCCGGAAGCTTCCCGGGTTTGACGAAATCGGCGTGATTCGCCGCCGCCGTCTTCTGCTTGCTCCGCCGTGGTTTTGGTCGCGCCTCGCATGCCTGTCCGCCGGCGCGCAGCGCCGCCTCGGCAGCGTCGGCCGCGTCCGCCGCCCACTGGCGTTGGCGCCTGACGTCAGCCCTCTGCGGCTGACGGGTAGGGTCCGATGTCAACGGCTTTGTGACACATAAAATAGAAAAAAATAAATATTCATATCTTTTGAAATCCAGTTCATAAAAATGCAAAAAAGGTACCAAAATTTGAAGAAAAATTATTTCTTTCCATCTAACACATTTAGGTGCCTTTTCACAAAGCATAAAAAGAAATTACTACAAAAATAAAATCCAAAAGATTCATATCTTCCTATGTGCATTTCGAAAGAATACAAAAAATACAAAACAATTGAGGAAAAAAAATCTCTACAACCAAACATTTACATTTAGTCCTACAGGACATAAAAACCAGTTACACAAAACCA
Organism: Poa annua; assembly: GCA_026929855.1. Classification (NCBI taxonomy): domain Eukaryota; kingdom Viridiplantae; phylum Streptophyta; class Magnoliopsida; order Poales; family Poaceae; genus Poa; species Poa annua. The sequence continues at coordinate 92,142,810 of CM049430.1, forward strand.
TAAATTCAGAAGACTCATATATTTTGATGTGTAATAAAGAAAACACTAAGAAAATGCCAGAATTTGAGGAAAAAATAACATTATTTGAAAAAAAAAATCTTCACAACCAAGTACCAACCCATGTATATGCATTTGTACAACCAAAACTCCTAATTACAAGCAGTTTCGTTACCTTCACAATAATTACAAGAAATTCCATTCCTTCACATATTAACCACAAAGGTTACAGAAAACATTCCAAATCACCACAAAATCAAATCCACAAGACGGTTCATTAAAAAAAAAAGGCAAATTAAGGAATTTTTACCGCAAAATTCTTTACATTACACTAATTTCCGATCCTATATTACTTCAACACATATACACCACGGTCGTTTCTTTTTCCATACACGGGCGCGGCATAGTCGCGCCACAAATCCACTAGTAAGTTCATACGGCTGGGGTTTGTATCGCCGCGCCTCGTTAGCTTGCTTGCTCAATCGCGCACAATGATTTCATTCATTGACGGGATTTGTGTGTAGTATGCGAACGCGAGGAAACCAAGTATTAGAATCTCTCAAGCTGAATACAAGAAAAATCTGATCTAGAAAGAGTCTCCGCCTAGTTCCATGGCGGCGCATCTCTTCCGACGAGGTTTTACCGCTTTGCAGGTGGACTGCAAATGTCCTCCCAAATTGTAGAAACGAGGGTCTGACGTATATACATTCAGGGCCTATAAAAAGTTTTAATGTCCAATGAATTTTACAGTATCTGTTCCTTGCTGTTTTTTGAACGTACTTTTTTTACAGGTTTGACCGCTTTGACAGGGTCTGCTAAAGGTGCTCTTATGGTGTGGACGTACGTGTGGTGATTCAAAACAACGGAAGTTTCTTCGCAGGTACAAAACGTCGCAGCTACTCTGGCTCTGCTTCAAATACCGTGTATACTCCTATATTACCAGCTAAAAAAACGTAGGGAACTCAAATTTCGTGTGGCACACCTGATCTGTGCATGGTGCCTGCTTGCCATTTTGCCTTGTAGATGGTGCCCATTTCTTCCCACTGTCCCACAGCAGAACAAACGATTAGCTTAGTCAAATTATGAAAGCTTTGTGGGGTATATGAACTTCCTTCTAAAATTTCCCATCAATTTGTGTGCGGCATGGTAACTTTTTCAGTTTTCCGCAAAGAATGCAGGTCAAGTCAAAGCAAGCACGTATGCTTCCGGTACTGACTAGCCGAGTAGCCGGAGCAATGCATCACCGGTCGGGCACAGTCGCCGGAGTAGTTGTGCATTTCACTTTTAGGAGGAGAAGCACCGTTTTGGGCACATGAATAAATTGACCCGTCGTCTCAGCACAACCCGAGCACAGCAAAAGCACTGCGGCAAACAAAGTGATCCGTTTGCCTTTCGGGATGCAACAATCTGAACAGCACACGCCCGGGTCAAGACCGAATTGGCACCTGCAATATCTAATCTAATTTTGCAACTATATATAGTTCTACGATTCCACTTCGACAAAAGGAAAAAGATGGATATGAAGGGGAAGTCAGGTCTCATCTGCTAAGCCACCGATGCACGATATGGCAAGAAGAAAGCTTCCAGGAACCAATCATATCTTGGTTGCTATTATCGCAAAAGGAAGCTTCCATGAACCAATGTATGTCCAAATAAATGAAGGTTGAATGTGAATAAAAAAGAGATAATTGCACCACTCATACATAAACTTGTCTAGTGAGAGCAGTTTCATACAAAATTTGCAAACTAGATGGTACAGAAACTTGTCTATCCCGTGCATTTTCATACAAAACGAATTAAAATGCGACACATGTCACTCTTTTCCATGTTGGCAGGGACAAGTTTATGTATGAGTGATGCACCAAGTATTTACGAAGGCTCAATAAGAACTAGGCTCGTTTGAGAACCAAGTATTAACAATGGTCAAAGTGGTTTCTCATTTGTCCGTTAATTTTCCAGTCCAGCACCCCAAGCGGGCATCTAAACTTGGGGACAACCTAGGGTGCCAGACAATGTTTCCGAAAGGTGTGTCCTACGAGCCATATACAAGCGGGAGTAAGATGTCCAGCCAACGTAGAAAATGGCTTCATCGTTGGTTTTGCATGCGGCTTTTCAAATGCGTCGTCGTGCAGTCCGTGCACGTTCACTCCCATTGATATCGATGCTTATCACGACCGCTAATCCGCCTCCCCTTTCATAACGCATTGGACCCAAATCTCCGCTAACAATGTCCCTCGCCCCTTCCGCCGTGCGTGTCAACACAGGCACAAACTGACGTGGGGTTACCTTTCGACTAGCCCACCGTAAGGCTACCTGGACCGCGCCAAGCATGAAAAGACCCACAGAAAGCCCACTCGGGTACCACATATTCTAGTCCAAGTCGGTTAGGTCTTTTAACATGTCATATCTGTACCAACCGCCCGAGACCTGGCTACCTATAAAGATAGGAGGGTGGCTCGTCCCAAAAAACAACCAACGAAGGGACACGCTCATAGCCACCACCACAAACCCTAACGGGATCGCAATCTCGCCATTGTAATCGCTACTCGCATCAATAACCAGACAAGCAGGAATAGGGTGTTATCCTCCGGGAGCCTGAACCTGGGTAAATCCTTACTTGTCAGCCGTCGTGACCACCTGCACTCATCTCTCTCCCCATCAATCAACCCGGGGTGCACAACTCTCGGACTTGTCGAGTTAACACCTCGTCAATTGGCGCCGTCTGTGGGAAAAGCAAAAAAGTGTTGGAATCATGGTCGCTCCGGCTCCATCCGCAATGAAGACTGACGTTCGGCTGAGCAAATACTCGATATGTTTGTCGAATCCACCAAGTAGGTCGTCGGGCTGAATGAGCAGTCGAATAAAAAAGGACAGTGGTTCCATCAGCGAGTTCCTAAACGGGAGGGTATCAGAGATCTCTTTTCGACTGAGAAGTTTTTGAGATTAACCTCAATTACAAGCAATTCAGCTTAATCTCGGGGGCTACTCCCATCGGGAGCACTGTTCGCGCTCCCAATAGACTCAGTCGAAGCATTAACGACTAAAGCATCCTCTGTAAGCCCTCAACGGCCGGAGTCGAATTTCTTAAACTATCGTTTTCAGGAACAAGACGGCGTGCCCAGGAGGAAAGAGTACTTACCCGACGCATCGACTACGCCTACACGACATGCTGCTTTGAGTCTCTACCCGATTCTTCGTATCGACCAGACACTCGGGTGGCAAAGAAAATTGAGTAAGCTCAATCAGCTGAATCCATCTACAAGTAAGCCAGCAGGCTGAACTGACGCTTCACAAGAAGACCAAGGCAAAGTAATTCGACTACAGGTATTACTCCCATCGGGAGACCCCGGTTCGACTGAAGAAATCGAGTTCAAGTGGTAGGCTTCTAAGCTGAAACAATTGAAGACAATGCGCTGGTCAAGGAACCCGAAACGTTTATTCGGGTGACGAAGAAAGTCGAGTAAGCTCCCGCAGCCGAATCAGATCTACAAGTAAGCCAACAGGCCGAATAGAAGCAAGCTTCACATGAAGAACAGGACAAAGTAATTCGACTGCAAAGGTTACTCCCATCGGGAGAGGCCTGTTCGATTGAGAAAATCGAGTTCAAGCTCAAGATCAAGCAATCCAATGGCGCGTCCAGGAGGAGGAAGTCCTTTGCCCGACGTTGCGCTTCGACCAAGCACTCGGGGGCTACTGACGTGGGGTTACCTTTCGACTAGCCCACTGTAAGGCTACCTGGGCCGCGCCAAGCATGGAAAGGCCCACAGAAGGCCCACTCGGGGTACCACGTATCCTAGTCCAACTCGGTTAGGTCTTGTAACCTGCCATATCTGTACCAACCGCCCGAGACCTGGCTACCTATAAAGCCAGGAGGGTGGCTCGTCCCAAAAAACAACCAACGAAGGGACACGCTCATAGCCACCACCACAAACCCTAGCGGGATCGCAATCTCGCCATTGTAATCGCTACTCGCATCAATAACCAGACAAGCAGGAGTAGGGTGTTATCCTCCGGGAGCCTGAACCTGGGTAAATCCTTGCTTGTCAGCCGTCGTGACCACCTGCACTCATCTCTCTCCCCATCAATCAACCCGGGGTGCACAACCCTGGGACTTGTCGAGTTAACACCTCGTCAATTGGCGCCGTCTGTGGGAAAAGCAAAAAAGTGTTGGAATCATGGTCGCTCCGGCTCCATCCGTAATGAAGACTGACGTCCGCGTCGCCAGGGAATCGATCCGCTTCGGCTCCTTCGAGTACGTCCTCCACCCTCCGGCTCGCCGCTCGGTGTACGCCGATCTGGACAGAGGTATACACATCACCTTCGGACCCGTATGCTGCTTCGCCGACAGTCGCGGAATACTCAGGTCCGCGGCAACCGCGCCACGCGCGGCAGCACCCCCATCGGCGGATCTACCGCCACCTTCTACCGCGCCCGCGAAGATCGCATCCGTCGCACCCGCAAAGATCGCTCCTGTCGCGCCCGGGAAGATCGCATCTGCGTCGACTGCATCGACAACCTCAGCAACGGCCGCGCGGATCGAGTCTACTACAGCAATCTCGATCGCACGTGCCCTACTCGCTCGTCGCCACGTCACGCATAACTACTACGTCGACTCCGGTATGCCGCGTCGACTGCCTCTGCGCCACCACTTCACCGCGTCGACTGCCTCTACGGCTCCGGTTCGCCGCGTCGACTCCGGTTCGCCGCGTCGACTGCCTCTACGGCACCACTTCCGCCGCGTCGACTCCGGTCCGCCGCGTCGACTGCCTCTACGGCACCACTTCGCCGCGTCGACTCCGGTCCGCCGCGTCGACTGCCTCTACGGCACCACTTCGCCGCGTCGACTCCGGTCCGCCGCGTCGACTGCCTCTACGACACCACTTCGCTGCGTCGACTCCGGTCCGCCGCGTCGACTGCCTCTGCGCCACTACTTCGCTGCGTCGACTCCAGTCCGCCGCGTCGACTGCCTCTACGGCACCACGCCCGCCGCGTCGACTCCAGTCCGCCGCGCACAAACAAATTCGCCTCGGCCACACCTGATGCTCTCCCGGGTGTTGCGCCGCACAGGTCACAAAAAAATTCGCCTCGGCCACACCTGATGCTCTCCCGGGTGTTGCGCCGCACATGTCACAAACAAATTCGCCTTGGCCGCCACCCGAAGCACTCGGGGGCTGCGCCGCACAGGTCTAAGTCAAACCTAGGCCGTCACCCGACGCACTCGGGGGCTGCGCCATACAGGTATAACTCGAAAAATCCTTGGCCGCCACTCGAAGCACTCGGGGGCTGCGCCGCGCAGGTCTAAGTCAAACCTAGGCCGTCACCCCACGCACTCGGGGGCTGCGCCATACAGGTATAACTCGAAAAATCCTTGGCCGCCACCCGAAGCACTCAGGGGCTGCGCCGCACAGATCTAAGTCAAACCTAGGCCGTCACTCGAACACTCGGGGGCTGCGCCATACAGGTCCAACAATGCAGTAGGCCGTTCGGCTGAGCAAATACTCGATATGTTTGTCGAATCCACCAAGTAGGCCGTCGGGCTGAATAAGCACTCGAATAAAAAAGGAAAGTGGTTCCATCAGCGAGTTCCTAAACGGGAGGGTATCAGAGATCTCTTTTCGACTGAGAAGTTTTTGAGATTAACCTCAATTACAAGCAATTCAGCTTAATCTCGGGGGCTACTCCCATCGGGAGCACTGTTCGCGCTCCCAATAGACTCAGTCGAAGCATTAACGACTAAAGCATCCTCTGTAAGCCCTCAACGGCCGGAGTCGAATTTCTTAAACTATCGTTTTCAGGAACAAGACGACGTGCCCAGGAGGAAAGAGTACTTACCCGACGCATCGACTACGCCTACACGACATGCTGCTTTGAGTCTCTACCCGATTCTTCGTATCGACTAGACACTCGGGTGGCAAAGAAAATTGAGTAAGCTCAATCAGCTGAATCCATCTACAAGTAAGCCAGCAGGCTGAACTGACGCTTCACAAGAAGACCAAGGCAAAGTAATTCGACTACAGGTATTACTCCCATCGGGAGACCCCGGTTCGACTGAAGAAATCGAGTTCAAGTGGTAGGCTTCTAAGCTGAAACAATTGAAGACAATGCGCTGGTTAAGGAACCCGAAACGTTTATTCGGGTGACGAAGAAAGTCGAGTAAGCTCCCGCAGCCGAATCAGATCTACAAGTAAGCCAACAGGCCGAATAGAAGCAAGCTTCACATGAAGAACATGACAAAGTAATTCGACTGCAAAGGTTACTCCCATCGGGAGAGGCCTGTTCGATTGAGGAAATCGAGTTCAAGCTCAAGATCAAGCAATCAAATGGCGCGTCCAGGAGGAGGAAGTCCTTTGCCCGACGCTGCGCTTCGACCAAGCACTCGGGGGCTACTGACGTGGGGTTACCTTTCGACTAGCCCACCGTAAGGCTACCTGGGCCGCGCCAAGCATGGAAAGGCCGACAGAAGGCCCACTCGGGGTACCACGTATCCTAGTCCAACTCGGTAGGTCTTGTAACCTGCCATATCTGTACCAACCGCCCGAGACCTGGCTACCTATAAAGCCAGGAGGGTGGCTCGTCCCCAAAAACAACCAACGAAGGGACACGCTCATAGCCACCACCACAAACCCTAGCGGGATCGCAATCTCGCCATTGTAATCGCTACTCGCATCAATAACCAGACAAGCAGGAGTAGGGTGTTATCCCCCGGGAGTCTGAACCTGGGTAAATCCTTGCTTGTCAGCCGTCGTGACCACCTGCACTCATCTCTCTCCCCATCAATCAACCCGGGGTGCACAACCCTGGGACTTGTCGAGTTAACACCTCGTCAGAAACCCACAAATATCCAAAAGAATGGTGCACAACTTCGAGGCAAGTGGCTCAAGCTTTAGCGACGCCAGCCGAGGGGGAGGGGGGCACAACCTCCTCCTTGACAAGTACAAGTATAATTGGCCATAGACAGCCCGACTAGGGCCAGACTCCACTCTATATTTCAGGACGGCCGATCGGGCCTCATTGGGCTTTCGCGGGCTCGAGCCTTATTTTTACGGCCCGACGATCAGGTCGGGCCAGGCTAATCGGGCTTTCTAGCCCCCGCATGATGATTGCGCCGACTTTTGGACAGGTATATCGACAAGTGTCTCGCACACCCACAAAAAGAACACAAATTAGAGTGTGATGAACAAGATTGGGGGTGCCAATGAGAATGCTTTTAGAAATATTCTAACTTATAGAAATCAAGATCTCAATGTGCCCACAAGTTCATAGTTTGGCTCCTGAAGTCTGGTGCTCTTTCTATTAAAAGAATATTTACAAGTTTGAAAAATTATACAAATAAATTCTAGTCAGGCTCCATGAGACCATGATGTTTGTTTATTCTAAGGTACCCATAAAAGAAAAAGTAATCATCGATCCGAGTATAGTGAACAATCTGTATTTTAATGTTACAAAGTTCATTAGTTTTTATCATTTCTATGTACTCTATAGTTTAAAAATTTTACTATTCGATTTTACATACTTATCCGATACATGATTAGCTACATCTAGCAATTTAATTTTCAGTTTTCTAAAATTTATAATATGAATTCTGATTTTTAAAAATAAAGGCAGATCAGGAGCCAAAAGGAATTCCGGGTAGTACTACTGGTACTGCACATGGCTTGTAATTAAAGCGCAACAAAACCCCCATGTCCAACAAATATCCTTGGGAATATCTACCCCCAGTTCATCTACCACCTTCTACGGATTCACCGGGAAGTGGGAACGGCAGGCTCTGATTGGATGGGTACAAAACTCTCAGGTACCCATAGCATTTCTCCTCTGTGGTGTCAGATAAAGCCTGCGCGCGAAACCCGAAAGGCCGAAACACCGCGTCCACGAAAACTCCGCCCACCACCACCGCCGCACCATCCTACCCCTCCATCCCCGATCCTACGGCTAGGAGCAGCCGCCAGCCCGTACACCGAATCCACGGAACGACTCTGTACAGCTCACATCTCGGACACCTCGAGGTGGATCGTACGGTTCGTCTCTCTCACCGGTCCATAGACCCGGTGCACCCACCTACCCAACCACTCTCTCACACGGCACCGCAGTCCGCACTCAACACACACGCGCAGAGAGAGGCAGAGGGAGGGACTGGGATACAAAATCACCACCACGCCGGCCTCCTCGCCTACTCTCTCACCACCTCCCCTTCCTTCCCCTCTGCCTTCTCCCCTCCCTCGGTAGGGTTTTGCGGTGGGAGCTCTCCAGATGGCGGCGACGGCGACCACCGGCTGGGGCGACGGCGACGAGGACCCGACGGCCGGCGAGTGGACCACCGTCACGCGCTCCGGCCGCTCCGGCCCGGCCGGGCGCTACCCCAACCCCACCGCTCCCCCTCGCCCCGCGCCGCCACCGGCTCCGGCCGCGCCGACCGCCGCTGCTGAGGTCGTCGCCAAGGGCCTCGCCGGGCTCGAGATCGAGGGCGGGACCCGGAGCAGGCTCGACAAGTACGACATCCCCGTCGAGGTGAGCGGCGACGGCGCGCCCCCGCCCGCGGACGGGTTCCAGGAGGCCGGGCTCGCCGAGGCCGTGCTCCGGAACGTCGCGCGCTGCGGCTACGACAGCCCGACCCCCGTGCAGCGCTACTCCATCCCGATTGTGCTGGCCGGGAGGGACCTCATGGCGTGCGCGCAGACCGGGTCCGGCAAGACGGCCGCGTTCTGCCTCCCGGTGGTCAGCGGGCTGCTGGCGTCGGCTGCGGCTGCGGTAGGGCGAGGAGGCGGTGCAGGGGGTCGCGGCGGCGGCAGGGAGGGGTACGACTGCGACGACTACAACCGCGTCGCCAGGCCGCGCGCGCTCGTGCTCGCGCCCACCAGAGAGCTTGCAGCGCAGGTATAAGCCTCGCCTTCTCCCTCTCTCTCTCTCTCTCCTTGGAATGGATGCTACTGCTCGTGCTAGATCGGTCGAGCGCCGTGTTGTTTGTGTGGATGCGTTGTTTGCGCTGTTATGTAGATGATTTTTCTCGTGTGTGCGCCGAAATCGGGCTCGATTTCGCGTAGATGTCTCCTTGGCGCCGGTGTTTTGTAAGCTGTGCGCGTACCCCCACGTCGTGTTCATGCATGTGTTCGTGGTTTGCGGGATTTGCGGATGGCCCCTGTGTGTTTCGGTGCGCCATGCATGTCCACCATCTAACGGGTGCGGTGCATGTATGGAAACTTCTGTACTTGGGGGTTTTCATGGCTGATCTAGTTTCTGAAGATTTTTTGGCCGAATTAAATGCATTATTATGCTTAAGCTCTGGTAGATTATGTGTGTTGTTGCCTGCAATTTCTGCTGCCCAATTGCTTCCATCAGTTTATTTTGCTTACTGAAATAGATCAGGTACATATTTACCAACATTTTGTCGTCTCATAGTACTTTGGGTTCATTCCCTACCTTCTGTTTCTTTCATGTTACGTTTGATTTGCACGGTGTAGGCTTAACAAACTAACAGTTAGTGTATTATGGAGTGAATTTATCTGTCCATATATTAAATCAGTATTTTCTGTGTGCTAGTACTTCCTGAAATCATATGGATTTACTTACATTCTTGTCCAAATTTCCTTTACTATGTTGGAGAATTTGGACGGATCTTTCACTTCTGTAAGGAATATCTTGATTTGTTCTGTCGTTGCATTAATTTTCATCTCCCACAATAGCATATAGTTTGTTAATTCATCCCAGGCATTGTGCTTCATTCTTTTTTATTGTTTCTGGTTTCCTGTATAGGCTAGCGTTGGTCTGATTAGTATGCAACTTCATGTTTTTTGCTCTTTCTATAACTTTTTTTTCTTGGCACGATCTTTGTACTGTGTATGAGATCAGGTCGTTTTTATGTCTCAACATTTTGTTTTATCGATTTGACTTTCGCATTTAAGGATAGGAAACAAGGTAAGGTTATGTATGTTATTTCCCTCGGAAGTAAAACTTGCATATCTGCATTCCTAGCTGCTTGTACCAATAGTGCAAGTTTGTAGGTTGATATTAACCATCCTTCGCTTTTGCAACATATATTCAGAGTTGCTCTGTAGTAGTATTAGTATCAACTAGCTGCAGACCTCGAAAAACTATCTCTTAGTGTCATATATCTGTAGTTTTCTCTGTGGTTTCAATGTCTAGTTTTTCTTTCCTCCCGTATGAAACATTTCTTTGTTAAGTAAAAAGATGTTTATATGTCCATGCTCTTCTTTCTTTCTGTTGGCTTGTTTGCTTTTGAAATGATTTTCAGATGACAGTACTCTGCAATTTTGTCAAAAATCAAGAACAGAGATATGTGTGGCATTTGTTTTTGTTTGTCGGCCCCGAGGGAAAGTTTACTTTTAAGTATGTGCAGCAAGATGTCTGTGGTGTTACTACTTCCTGACTCACTTCAGTATTGTGTGCATCATATCGTTCTGAATTACTACTGTTCTTGTGTACTATTAATCTTTTTAATGTTATGTCGAATGTTGAGTGTGTTATTATGCTTGTTTTTTAGGGCTTCTCTGAAGGGTGTTTTGTTCATTTATATTACTATGACCTGTGCCATTTCCTCATTGCTAATGATATCGTGTTTTAGATTCACGAGGAGGCCAAGAAGTTCTCTCACCAAACTGGAATCAGAGTCAAGGTGGCCTATGGAGGAACTCCAATATATCAGCAGGTGATTGTAGACTGTTTGCTTTTTCGCGTGATGGTTTCTCTTAACTAAGTAGCTCCATAGTGCAGAAATTAGTTTAAAGGGTACCCTAGCTTAAATGTAGGAGTAGAAATCAGTATGTGGATTTTATGTGTCACATTGTTTTAGTATAATTGATGTATCACTAAAATGTTATATTGGTTCCCCACATTTTTTTTGTTTTTTTGCTATATGGGTACTTTGTTGCTTGACCAATCAGTATGACATTGATGGATGTTTATATTACCTGTCCTTTTACATTTCTCTTCTAACATGCAGTTTCTGTGCTTGCTTGTTTAGCAGCTACGTGATATAGAAAAAGGTGTTGACGTTCTTGTGGCTACACCTGGGCGCCTTGTGGACATGATTGAAAGATCAAAGGTCTCTCTTGAGGCAATTAAGTACCTGGTAATGGATGAGGCGGACAGGATGCTGGATATGGGGTTTGAGCCTCAGATAAGAAAGATTGTTGATGGGATGGGTATGCCACGAAAGTCTGTGAGACAAACGATGCTTTTCAGTGCAACCTTCCCACCACAAATACAGGTAATGAATTGTATATTTTCTTCCAATGCATTATGTAAAGTAGGATTAGGAATGGAACAACTGACTGTTCTACAATAGCACAATGTAGAATCTGTAACATGCATTGCCACAAACAAATTAGCAAGTGGGTAGCACTTAGATTTGCACGAAATAAATGTAATTCTATATATATATATATTTCCTCTCAAGTGGATAATTTCATATTTATTAGCTTAGTGCCATCTAGATGGAAGTGCTTGAACTGATGATATACACTTATTATGTCTGTTTAGATATGTTTGGCTAATATTTGCTTTTATCCAGAGACTGGCTTCGGACTTTTTGTCGAAGTACATATTTATCACTGTTGGGAGGGTGGGTTCAAGTACCGACCTAATTACCCAGAAAGTTGAGTTTGTCGCTGATGATGAGAAAAGAACCTACCTGATAGATCTCCTGCAGAAGCAATCTTTCTGTTCATCTGACGGCAAGGTATTAATTGTTCCATCTTGGATGTAGTGGTTAGAACAGTGGAAATTTTGTTCTTTGAGGTTTGTTCTCATGTTAGTTTTTTTGTTTATTTAGCCGCAGCAGCCTTTAACATTGGTTTTTGTGGAGACAAAACGAGAAGCTGATTTATTGAGGTATTGGCTATACAACAAAGGTTTCCCCGCAACAGCAATCCATGGTGACAGAACCCAAGAGGTAAAGGCATATGTATAACTCTTCTGTAATTGCATAATTTCTTCCTTAGCAGCAAATGTAAAATTGCATAAAAGGCTACACGTTATAATCTGAAATATTTGCCATTCTATGTCAACACTGGGAGCTTAAGAATAATATTAAATTTCCATGAGCATACTATTTTCTTGCTTGAGCTACATATTTCGTCCTACCTCTTTTCATGCATATATGTGTGCCCTTAAACCTCAAGAACATATCTGGCTTATTTGTATGATGATTCGTGTAGTGCTTTATGTCTCTGCGGCGAGTATCGTTGCTGATAATTTGGCTAGTTTCGAATGCCTATTGACTACTGTATTTCACCTGTTTCACTAGCTGAAGAAATGAACAAATAGTTTGTATATATCATTGCAGTATCAATGATGACTGTATGTAGCTGCTCCAGAGTTGTGTTGCACTTTTTTTTACCAAGAAGGAAATGCTTTGGCATATTTACATGCCACAGTGGCACATGTACAAGACATGCACTTCACATATTGCTACTACTTGTTTTCCTCGTAACCATTGTAATAGATTATATGTTACATAGCACTCCTTTGGCACTTCCTTAACTCTAGACTGGTAAATATGTTTTGCCTTTTATCTGTCTTATTACTATAGACTGATATCTGCATACTGTATGCTTGTTATCTGAAGGAGAGGGAAAGTGCACTGAGATCCTTCAAATCTGGCCTGACTCCTATCATGGTCGCCACTGATGTGGTCGCGCGTGGCCTGGATGTCCCCAATGTTAGTCATGTGATCAACTACGATCTTCCCAAGAGCATAGAGGATTACGTCCATAGGATTGGAAGAACTGGGAGAGCTGGAAATGCTGGGTACGCCACCGCCTTCTTCACTGAACAGAACCACCCGATAGCAAAGGGATTGCTGGAACTGATGACCGAAGCAAAACAGAGCGTTCCTGACTGGCTAGAGGATTACGCAGAGAGGCCATGCTATGGAGGAGGCTTGACCTACGGTGGAAGAGGCCGAAGGTCCGGCGGTGGAGGTGGCAGCTTTGGCGGCAGAGATAATCGCAGCGGTGGGGACTATTCTGGCTACTCTGTTGGTGGTGGCGACAGTTATTCCGGTGGTGGCGGTGGCAGCTACTCTGGTGGTGGTGTTGTCGGTGGAAGGTACTCAGGTGGTGGCGGTGGCAGGAGCTACTCTGGTGGTGGTGGTGGTGACAGCTACTCCGGTGGTGGTGATGGAGGTGGAAGGTACTCAGGTGGTGGCGGTGGCTGTGGCAGGAGCTACTCTGGTGGTAGTGGTGGCGGTGGCAGCTACTCCAGTGGTGGTGATGGCGGTGGAAGGTACTCGGGTGGCGGCGGCGGCAGGAGCTACTCTGGTGATGGTGGTGGTGGCGGCAGATACTCCAGTGGTGGGGGCTCCTCCAGGGCAAATGATCCACCTCCGCGGTACTACCCTTCATACCCCATGGGCACGACAAACATCAACGCCTCTGGCTGGGACTAGTCACAGCGCACCCTCACCTCTCGGTTCACATACCGTATATATTACTAGTAGCTAAAAAAACTTAAGGGAATCAAGTTGTGTGGCAGACATGATCTGAGCATGGTGTCTGCTTGTCCTTTTGCCATGTTGATGGTCGTCTAAGAATGGTGTGCAGAGGGTTAAGTTTCAAATATTTTGCTGGGAAAATGGGGTTTCACATGGATGTGGTGGTGGCACTGTGATGTTTAAACTCTACCTGATGCTTAAGACTGGCTGGCTAAATATTATTGTAAGCGGCAAATAACACTGCCTGGTCTTCTATTTAACAATGTTGGTGCTCTATGTTCTGCATCTTGAGTTAAGGTTCTCATTGGTAGTTCTTATGCTATGAATGGTGTGGTGTGGTTATGCTGGAACTGTCTAATTGGCCTGCATTGTTTTAACTGCATTGCATCACTCTGTTGAAGTCGATTCATTGCTGAATGTTTGCTATTTGTTTCCTGGCATCAACTACTCTATGTAGTTCTGAACCCAGATGCTTGAACATTTGTTTCTCTTTTGGATTCCATTCCGAGGGCTTGGAGCTGAGTTCCATTACCACCAAATAAGTTCATACGGCTGGGGTATCTTTACTTCGTTATTTTTCTCTTCGTCTTTAAGATGAATCTCTTTTATTGATCAAAACAACCAATAATTTCAGTTAATCATATTTGTGTCAGATTAGCATTACATATCTTGACACATGCTCTTCCCGTCATCTTGGGTGAACAGGTTTGGAAGAACCTAGGGTGATGTATTGGTAATGATAGACCGGTATTGGAACACCTATTATGTGTACTCAGTATGAAATCATACAGAGGTCATTGGATTAACGCATGCTGTCGAACTAGTGGCTATGGCATGGTGAGAGCGGCGATAGGGGCTGTGCACTGGGAGCAGATCCAAACCTTGATGAGACCAGCAACGACAGTCAATGTTCGTGTTTCAAACTACCTAGGAGCAAATTCACCACAAACAAAAAAGGGTCAGCTGGACCAAACCACATGATTATGTGAAGGTAAACGATGATGCCTCCTTTGATGAAGGCCTACTTACCGGCGTGGTGATTCGAAACAACGGAAATTTCGTCGCAGCTACAAACTGTAAGCTTAAGGATGTTCTATCCGTAGAAGTCAAACACTCAATTAACAAGGATTACTTGTTGCTCAATGAATAGGTTGCAATATGAGTATCTTAAGCTATGTTGTCATGTATAGCTCCCAAGATTGTGGAGGAAGGAACCCTCAAAAAAATGAAAAAGATTATGGAGGAAGGAAACGTATCATCATTTAGCTCGAACATGTTGCTAGGGAAGAAACCTCTGTACCAGAACTACCAAAATAAATTTTGGTTTAAACTTGTCAAAACAAAATTAACATTCGACTGCGGTAGAGAGAGGCACATCAGGGTTCAAACGGCGCGGCGCGAAACTCAATTCATTTCGAACGGCGGGAGAGAGTTTTCATCCGCCGTCGTAGCCCATAACTAAAAAAAAAAAAAACACGGCCCATGCTCCCTAGCTGGTGCCACGACCCGCTAGGCCACCTCGACCCCTCTCCCACCTCGCGCGGCGCTTCCTCGCCGACGCCGCCACCGCAAGCGGCAAGCGCGCCTTCCCGTTGCCCTTGTCGCCTCCACCTTCGCTGATCCGCGACGCCGCGTGCCTCACGGACGGATTCCACGGCGCAGACCGCAGAACCAGCGCTCCGCTTCCGCTCCACAGGTAACCCGCTTTATACTGCTTGAATCGCCGTGCTGCATTCCTACGTTCACATTGAGTTCCGCTAACCCCTTCTTGGGGGTAACATCGGTTGGTCCTTTAAGCTTTGGGAAAATTGGTTTCCTGGTTGTAAGAGGTAAAACGCTTTCTTGACTTGGTAGATTTCTTCCTGTGATTACCTCTGTGACGGAGCCAGGATATTCACAACAGTATTGTCTAAAATGAAATGTTAACGGAACGCGATGGACAGAAGTTCAATAGCTCAAAGTACTGATTATGCTTACTGGACCAACACCAACACAACACCACATAATAGTTAGGATAAATTACAAATTAAAGAGATCACAGTCCTCATGCTTTGAACCTTGATATGGTATATCATTACTGCCACTACTATTGACTTAAGCAAGTAGTAATGTAATTATTAATCCCCGTGTTAAGTTCTAGCCTGTTCCTCAAAAGATGGATCGGGTTTGTGCTTAAGAAATCCTTAGGGAAAATTAAGCATGATAGTTAATTTTTGGTACGCCCATCAGGTTCCACTACTTGCTGCCTTTGTGAAGCGATAAATAGGCTATTGGCATCTTGAGATATGCACGCATTGATGAAGTCATCCTGACTCTGAACTTCCTTTTGCCACAGCATGACTGAACTGGAAGATTTAACTTGTATGAATCACTATTGGTTTGTTATGAATAATGGTAATCGTTTCAGTATGTTAAGGATACAGTTGTATCCACAACTCATTTAGAATTACTCAATAGCGTATTTCTTATACCATGTCTCTATCCCATGAAATTCTCGAGCCAAAAGATGGATCAGTTGTACTTATAGGCCCATAGTTTGTCTTCATCGATTCAACTTGCCTCCTGGATATAAGCTAAACAGGTATCAATTAAATTCCAGGCAAATTCTAAGATTCAAGAAATCAGAATATCGATATTGTAGGTTCAACCAAGACAGCAACACATGTGAATATGTATTGTCAGAAAGGAAAATCCACACCGTAAAAATATCTTCCACGATGGCAAATCACAAATGGTCACACAGAATCTTAATTTCTTACAGTACATACTAGCTAAGCTTTAGAAAATAATAATATAATGACACTACATAACCTGGCATAGTGTTGTCGAATACAAAGTTCAATATTGGTATACAAGCGACTCGTGCAGTTCTTGATTTAAATAGATACACACAATAGTTATCTTGTTTTGGATCCAAGAGTGTGCATGGAATCTGCGTAGTATATCAAACCTCAAGCTCTTTTTTAGCTGATAGAATACTGCTGAATTATGCCACTGGCCTAATCAACCGAAAGAAGCATCTGCACAACATTTTCCATGGTGGGCCTTTTCTTACTATCTTGCACACATGAAACAGCCAACTTAACCATCATCTTTGCTTGTAAGTCATCGAACTGGCTATTCAATCTGGAATCAATGAAGTCGGTGATCCACAACTGTTCGCTACCCTCCAGGATCAGATTTTCTGTAAGCTTCCTAGTGACCCTTCGGAGGACCATTTCCACTTCCTCATCAGCATTTGATGTCCAGTTCGAAACACGAGCCCCCTTCAGTAGTTCTAGGAGAACCACTCCGAAGCTGTAGACGTCAACCTTTGCTGTTATTGGGGCGCTAGAAACCCACTCAGGAGCTATATAACCTCTAGTTCCATGGATCCGTGATACATTTGTATTGGATCCATCTCTATTCAAAAGTTTTGCAAGGCCAAAGTCTGATCTTTGGCTCGAAGTTCTCATCCAACAGTATGTTCTCGGGCTTCAGATCACAGTGGATAACCCACTCTAAGCACTCGTGATGAAGATAGGCCAATCCTTTTGCAACCCCTACAGAAATGTTGAATCTTTTGTTCCAGTCAAGTAAGATATGTGAGCTCTTGCTACTGAATAGATTCTTATCCAATGAGCCATTCTTAACGTACTCTAAAACCAATATCCTGTGTGGACCATCGGAACAAAATCCCCAAACCCTCACCAGATTCATATGGTAAATCCTTCCAATTACACTCAGTTCATGTTGGAATTCTTCTTCACCTTGGTTTATGGCTGCCAACCTTTTCACAGCTACTGCCCTCATATCTTTCAAAAAACCCTTGTATACAAGGCCAGATGCACCCCTCCCAATCTGATCCTTGAACTTTTGAGTGGCTCTCTGCAAGTCCTTGTAAGTGTATCTGCGGAAATGGTTGGTTATTGTTAGATGTGTAGATGTGTATAGGTTACTGCTCATCGCACATGTATAAGTACTGGCCTTTGGTCTCCTGGAAATATAGTTGCTCATTCATAACATGGTATCAGAGCTCAGGTGCTCTCCTCCCAACCCGTAGCAACTCCGGGCTGTCCCCGTCGCCGGACTGCCGCGCCGCTGCCGCCGTTTCTGGCCTGTCGCGTCGTCGCCGCCGTCCCCGACCTGCTGCATCTCCCCCGGCTTGCTGCGCCGCCGCCGCTGCTGTCCGCGGCCTGCCTCGTCCGGCCGCCGCCCGTGCCCGGCCTGCCGCGACTCCACGTCCGGCCGTCCGCTCCGGCTCGTCCGCGGCCTGCCTCGTCCGACCGCCGTCCGCTCCGGCCTGCCGCGACTCGTCGCCCTTCGTCCCCGGCTTGCTGCGCCGCCGCCGCTGCTGTCCGCGGCCTGCCTCGTCCGGCCGCCGCCCGTGCCTGGTCTTCCGTGACCCCGGCCGCCTACGTCGCCTCCCGCGGCTCCGCGCCGCCGCCGTCCCCGGTTGTCCGGCCGTCCGCTCCGGCTACTGCTCTCCCAGGCCGCTGTGGCCCAGCTCGTGTGAATCGAGCTGGTGAGCTCGTGCTGCGATTCAAGATCCATATTCTCTCTCCTGTGACTTTGCAAAAAAAAAAAAACAGCAGAGAGCCCGCGATGTCTTCTTCAGGCTATGTTGTTGTTCCTCGGTGCAGTGTGATCTTTGATGACACCAACTATGCCGAGTTTGTGGGCTTTATGCGTATCCACACGCGGCCTTCTGCTTTGGGGTGTTCTCTCTGGCGAGGTCTCTTGTCCGCCGTGCCCCGTTGCTCCTGTGGCTCCTACTCCACCGGTGCCACCCACTCTTGCCGCTGATGCTTCTGAGGCTGATCGTGCTGCCGCCAAAGATGCTGATGATGTTGCAGTTGAAGCCTATGACCAGCAGGTATCGAATTACTCGGAGTCTCTCTCTATTTATCGGGATGCTCTGTCTGTTTACACTCAGTGGTGCAATGATGATGCTCGTGCTGCTGCTGTCCTCACTGCTAGTGTTCTACCTCAGTTTGCTTCTGAGTTTATGGGCTTGGGCACTACTGCTGCGATGTGGACTTATCTTTGTCAGCGCTATCAACCCTCTGGTGATGCTCTCTACTTGTCTGTGGTGCGTCAGGAGCATGCTCTTCAGCAGGGTGACTCTACTGTTGATGAGTTCTACACACATTGCTCTGCCATCTGGCGTCAGCTTGACTCTCTGAGAACTGTTGTTTGCGGTACTTGTCGATGCTGTCAGACAGTGAGGTCAGACTTGGAGTTTCAGCGTGTCCATGAGTTCTTGTCTCGCCTGTGTTCTGAGTTTGAGCCTCGGCGTGCACACTTGCTTGCCCGTGGTCGACGTGTTCCCATCTCAGAGGTACTTGTTGAGCTTCGCGCTGAGGAGACTCGACTCCGTTCTGCTGGCCTGCTTGTGGTACCCACGGTGCTTGCTGCCCGTGCTCCGCTGTCGTCTGTTCCACCGCTGCTACCCACTCCTTCACGGGGGGTGGGCGGACGGCCCTCTGGAGGGGGTGGTCGGCCTCGCTCTCACATGTTCTGCGACTACTGCAAAAAGCCCGGCCACCCAGAGTCTGATTGTTTCAAGAAGCAGCGTGACATGGGTCGCTCCTCTCCTGCAGTTTGTGCGCCTCCGTCTGCACAGTCATTTACTGCCCAGGATATTGCCCAGCTCAAGCGTATGTTGGCTTCCTCTGGCTCTTCTTCGACGGGCACCGTTGCTTCGCTGACTGCTTCCACTACTGCTACTCCGCCACCGCCGCCTACACAGTCAGGTACATCTCCGTGGGTTCTGGATTCTGGAGCTTCTTTTCACATGTCTTCTGATGCTTCTGCTCTGTCTTCTCTTTGCCCTCTTGATTCTCCCGTCAATGTTCTTACTGCCGATGGCACACCTCTTCCTGTTGCTAGTCGTGGCATTCTTTCTACTCCATCATTTTCTGTTCCCGGTGTTTCTCATGTTCCCCGTCTTACCATGAATCTCTTTTCCGCTGCTCAACTTACTGATTCTGGCTGTCGTGTTATTCTTGATACCGACTCTTGCTCTGTTCAGGATCGTCGCACCCAGGTTCTAGTTGGAGCTGGCCCTCGGCGCCGTGAGGCTCAGGGCCTTTGGGAGGTTGAGTGGCTTTGTGTTCCTTCCTCTGCCACCACATCCGCCAGCTCGCATGCTCTTGCTGCCTCCTCCTCTGCATCCTTCCAACAGTGGCATCATCGACTTGGTCATATATGTGGCTCTCGCCTGTCCTCGCTAGTGCATCAAGGTGTCTTAGGGTCTGTCTCTGGCGATGTATCTTTACATTGTAATGGTTGTAGACTTGGCAAACAGACTCAATTACCTTATCCTACGAGTGAGTCAGTCTCTCAGCGTCCTTTCGACTTAGTTCATTCTGATGTATGGGGTCCTGCTCCCTTTGATTCGAAAGGTGGTCATCGCTACGTATTTCCCGTGATGTGACTTTTGATGAATCTCGTTCGTACTATCCGCGTCCTACTGCCTCGCCCTTCTCGGTTGAGGATATCTCCTTCCTTATTCTTCCCGACACCTATCCCTCTTTGCCTCGTGTTCCTCCTCCTCCACCTCCTCCTATGATGAGTCCCACTCTTCCTGATACACCACCGACGCCACCCTCTCCACCTTCCTCCACTCCCTCGTCATCCACCTCTCCACCTTCCTCTCCGATACACCATCCCCTCTCTCCTTTTCCTCTCCACTACACTCGTCGCCCTCGTGCTGTGGATGATCCTTCTGACGTGCCCTCCACTTCCAGTGCGCCTCCTTCCCCATGTACATCGGTTCATAACCTTCGTTCTCGAACCTCTTTACGGTCTCCTGATCGCTATTCTCCTTCCCAGTACAGTCTTTCTGTTGTTGCCGAGCCCACTTCCTATCGGGATGCCATGGCTCAGTCTGAATGGCAGCTTGCGATGGCTGAGGAGATTGCTGCACTTGAGCGCACTGGCACATGGGATCTTGTTTCCTCTCCTCCCGGTGTTCGTCCCATCACTTGCAAGTGGGTCTATAAGATCAAGACTCGCTCCGATGGTTCTCTTGAGCGTTACAAAGCTCGTCTTGTGGCTCGTGGCTTTCAGCAGGAGCAGGGACGTGATTATGATGAGACATTTGCTCCTGTTGCCCACATGACCACTGTTCGCACTCTTCTCGCTGTGGCTTCTGTTCGTCATTGGTCTGTGTCTCAGCTTGACGTCCAGAATGCCTTTCTCAATGGTGAGTTGCGTGAGGAGGTTTATATGCAACCACCACCGGGGTACTCTGTTCCTGATGGTATGGTTTGTCGTCTTCGGCGCTCTCTCTATAGCCTTAAACAAGCCCCTCGCGCCTGGTTTGAGCGTTTCGCCTCTGTGGTGCCGCCGGTTTTGTGCCTAGCGACCATGACCCTGCGTTGTTTGTCCACACCTCACCTCGTGGTCGGACGCTCCTCCTCTTATATGTTGATGACATGATCATTACTGGCGATGACTCTGAGTATATTGCCTTTGTTAAGGCCCGCCTCCGTGAGCAGTTCCTGATGTCCGATCTTGGTCCTCTTCGCTATTTTCTTGGGATTGAGGTTTCTTCGACTTCTGATGGTTTCTACATCTCCCAAGAAAAATATATTCAGGATCTTCTTGCTCGCGCTGCTCTTGGTGATGAGTGCACTGCTGAGACTCCTATGGAGCTCAATGTTCAGCTTCGTGCTACCGATGGTGATCCCCTCACAGACCCGACACGCTATCGCCATCTTGTTGGGAGTCTTGTCTATCTGGCTGTCACTTGTCCAGACATATCATATTCTGTCCACATTCTGAGTCAGTTCGTGTCTGCTCCCAGTTCTGTCCACTATAGTCACCTTCTCCGTGTTCTACGATATCTTCGTGGCACAATCTCTCGCCGCCTTTTCATTCCTCGCTCCAGCTCTCTCCAGCTCCAGGCCTACTCTGATGCTACGTGGGCCAGTGATCCCTCTGATCGCCGCTCGCTGTCTGCCTATTGTATTTTTCTTGGAGGATCTCTCATTGCCTGGAAGACGAAGAAACGAAGGCAGTTTCCCGCTCCAGTGCAGAGGCTGAGTTGTGAGCGATGGCTATGTTGACGGCTGAGGTGACCTGGTTGCGATGGTTGCTAGCAGACTTTGGTGTTTCTGCTGCTGCACCGACTTCTCTATTATCAGACAGTACAGGTGCCATCAGCATTGCGCGTGACCCGGTGAAACATGAGCTCACCAAGCACATCGGCGTGGATGCCTCTTTTGTGCGTGCTGCTGTGCAGGATCAGATTCTTGCTCTTCACTATGTGCCCTCCGAGTTACAGCTAGCGGATTTCTTCATGAAGGCACAGACTCGCGCGCAGCATGGGTTCTTCCTCTCCAAACTCAGTGTCGTTGACCCACCATGAGTTTGAGGGGGGGTGTTAGATGTGTAGATGTGTATAGGTTACTGTTCATCGCACATGTATAAGTACTGGCCTTTGGCCTCCTGGAAATATAGTTGCTCATTCATAACAGTTATCATTTCATAGCCAACCTCAGCTGGCCATACTCCTATTAAATGCATGCCTTCCCTTTTCAAAATAAACCAGCATCCCAATGCCACAAATATTACCTCCACACAAAATATCGCTGATAAGAATCCATAGAAGTACAAATATGGTGATCCAGTCTGTCCGCTCTTATGTTTATCTGGAAAATCTACATTGACACTACAGTTAGGAGCATATGTATGGCCAAAAGGCTGCGATCGAGGAATTGAGGACCCTGGCACCTGTAGTTTCTTAGGAAGTTTGAGATACATTGAAGTAGGTGAATCCGGTATGGATACCCCACCAACAAGGGCTGACTTTTGATAGCAAGCTCCAGCTCCTTGCCAGTATGAGAAACCCTTGCAACTGCAGTCATTCAAGCACATCTTCTTGCAAGTACGAAAGGAAACTGAGCTATACATACTTTGAGTACTATCTATGAAGTCAGTGGTGGGTAGCTTCACAAATTTCAACTCCTGCCCATCACAACTGAGGTTGAACTTCGGCCAGCAACCTTTTCTCCTGTCACTTTGGTCGATGATCTCATGTCCAGGGGCACATGCACAAGCAGGCCTAGGTGTATACACACATACTCCATTCATACCACACAAACCATGTACAAAGCAGGTCTGAAATGCTATCCACGTGACCGACCAATTCCGCCTTTTCGTATTAAGACTGTATAATCTAAGGTTGCCATCATAATCCAATGTTAGCCTCCTCATAACGCCGAGATTCAATCAGTAGCCGTAAAATTTAAGTTATCAGTTCCATAAAAGTTTCCCCAGCTATCAAGGACCCCAACTGTGGTGGCACGTAGGTACCTTTTCTTTGCTGATGAAAGAATATTTGGCCAGTAAATAAAAGAGATATCCTTCTGATCATCAGACAGTGTGAGTAAATGTTCATCATCAAAATGGAAGCTGTAGTGCCCAGGAACAAGTAATCTATCAGTAGATACCAACTTTGTTGCAACAGTAAGGTTCTGATTGGGTAGCAATGTGTCAGTAGGAGAATCAAAGCTTTGCCATAGAATGATATCACCTTGGCCCATCACGACGAGGTTTCCCGTGTCCAATAACCGAGCTTGTTCGGCCTCTCTTGAAGAGTTCACATCATTTTCCCACACGGGCTGGCCATTGTAATTTTCTACAACCATTCGGCCATCTGTGTGTAGCATCACTTGGGATCCCCAAGAGTACACGGGGTGGAGATGATTTGCGCTCCAAACGGCGGTCTTTTCAGCTGTGTTGGAGAACCAAATAGAGAAGACAAATGCATTCTGTGAAATGTTATTGAAGCCGCAGGTGAAAGTACCATCTGGGGAGTGGAGCATGTCAGAGCTGTCCTCTACGGAGAGAGATGAGCCTGGCAGGAGGAATTCACGAGCCGAGATGCGCAAAAGCAGATGCATCGAAGTTAGTAGAAGTAGAGTGGTAGAGTGTGCATCCATACTTGCAGGCTGGGGGCACTCGAGTTGATCTTTAGAACGATCACAAATGGACGATGTTATAGGAACAACTAGCAGTACACCCACCGTAGGAACCGCCGAACCAGTATACTTCTATGATTCTTTACTAAATTGTTAGGTGCATGTCTTTTCTTGAGAGTGATATTTTGCTCGGTTTTGTCAATGATTCTGTGTATAGTTGGCTGTAAAGTCTTTGTTCTCTAGTTTAAGCGCTGTAGAACTGTCTCTTATCTCAGCTGGCTAAGGTATGCTCCTGTCTAGGCTCCAAGGCATCATTCAATCAGGGCCACTCGTGGTTAACTCGACCATCCATCATACCAAAGAAAAGTGAAGAAAAACTTAACTAGTTCAACTATGTGGTGAGGATGATATACATGCATCAATTTGCTATGTCCTAACAAACCTTCCTGGTCCAAAAAAAAATCTGAGGAAAAAACTGGTCAACTTTGCATCATGGACTTGATTGTTGGATGTAGCCTTCTCCCAGTAGCCTCTTGTCCCTGTCTTGAATGGTAACTTGTTATGTCCAGTCAACAGTTTAACTATTCTGTGAAGTCTTTGTCTCAAGTTCCAGCGTTGTAGAATTGTCAATTGTCCCTTGTTTGAGGCTTTCAGCTGTCTGATGTATAGTGCTGAAATAAATGTTTGTGGGTATCACTCAGCCATTGGTGTTTCACTCAATCGTCAATCATCTAGCTGATAGGTGAAATAAACTTTCCACCGTGGCCTGCCTCCACTATGTATCGTTCAGGTGGTGGCCAATTTGTATCCACCATGCACATTTTTTCCAGCTATTTTTGGTAACTGGCGGCATGGTATACAAAGCTAAGAGCCTATGTCCTAGTTGTGGCAGCGGATTTTTGTTGGTTGATATTGATATAGATGTGTAATTGGTTGGCTAGTCTTACACAGGTTCTCGGCGAGATCCCAATTAGTATCGGACTATCGGTAAACTTGGGAACATGGATTTCACTTCTGCAGATAGACATATATATTTTCCTCGCCCTTGTTCAAAAGGAACTGACATCTGACCAATAACACGTTTGACCGGCGCACGGACGTTCAAATCTGCGGCGCCCCCGGGTAGTCCAGTCCTAGAATGATATCACCTTGGCCCTTCACGATGAGGTTTCCTCTTTCCTGTGTCCAACAACTGAGCTTGTTTGGCATTTGATGAAGAGTTCACATGGTTATCCCACATTGTCTGGCTACTGTAGTCTGTTACAACCATTCTGCCATCCGTATATGACATGGCTTTGGATCCCCAGGAGTACATGGGGTGCAGGTGATTTGCGCTCCAGACAACATTCTTCTCAGCTGTGTTGGAGAACCAAATAGAGAAGACGAAGGCATTAGGGAAAACTTGGTCGAAGCCACAGTGAAAGCACCATTTGGTGAATGGAGCATATCAGAGCTATCCTCTACGGAGAGGGGGGATCCTGGCAAGAGAAATTCACGAGCCGACGTGCGCGAAAGTAGATGAATCAAAGTTAGTAGAAACAAAGGGGGAAAGTGTGCATCCATATTTGTTGCAGGCTAGAGGCACTGAGTTGATCTTCAGAATTATCACAAGTAGTGGTAATATGGGAACCAGCTAGCAGTACCAACTCCAGAGGAAGCGATGCACTTCTGTAGTCTAGACAGAAGTGTTCGATGCTCGTCTTTTCTTTCAAGTGGTAACTTGCTCTGTTTTGTCAAATAGTTAGCTGTAAAGTCCTTTTCAAGTTTAAGAGCTGTAGAATTGTTTATTGGAGTAGGTCGGTTGGCTTGACGCCAAGTCCAAGTTATCGTTCAATTTGGGCCAGTCGTGCTTAACAAACAAGTCCAAGTTATCTTTAAACTTGATTATTCCGACTGTGTGGTGACATCGATGTAAATAAGCAATTAATTTGCGATGTCCTACAACGGTTCCCGGGTCAAATAAAAAAATAGTCAACATAGCAAACTCTCAAATATCTTCTTATCCTTTTCATGAGTGGAAACTTGTTCTATCCAGTGACTTCAACTATTCTGGAAGTGCTTGTCATCCGTTCAAGTTTCAACGTTGTAGAATCGTCTCTTGTTTCAAGCGTTTATGGATGATGTATACTCCTCAAATAAAGTTCCATGGGTATGGTTCGAGCCGCTCATGCTTCGTCCAATCATCCGTCGATAACGAAAGTAATGTCTCCATTTTGCATGCTCTATGTGCTCTATCATTCATGTGGTGTCCAATTTGTATCCATCACTTCCACATAATTGCATGGTATTTGCACAAAGTTAAGGCCCGTGTTTTTTTGGGCCAGCGGCTCTTTGTTTGTCGAAAAAAACCCCGGATGGGGGTACTGTTGTGGTCTAGACGCTTTGTCCGTACGTCTCCGAATAGACATAAGATGGGTCCATATGGACACATTTTTGTTCCTCTCCGCTGCTGGGGATGCTTTTACATGTCGTGTTTGGTTGCCTGCAAGACATCCTTGGAGTAACATCGGGTGTTGCAAAGTTCCGTATATATGTTGGGGCCTTCAGCTTGGGAATTGGTTTACCAAAAAAATGATATGGACGTGGTAACATGCTCGCTTGACTTAGTAGATTTGTTCCTGTGTTGCCCTCTGTGACAGCTAGGATTTTCTCGAAGGGCTTACGGTAACAATATTGTCTAAAATGTAAAATTAAAGACATACATGGGCCAACTGTTCAATAATTAAAAATAATGTTATTCTTACTAGACTTACACAACACCACATTAACAGTTAGGAAAAAAAATACAAAGTAAGATATAGTCCTCGTGCTTCGGACCGTGATACTCTGACTTGTAGAACAATCTCACCTAAATATAAGCAAGAAGTAATTTCAGTATTGATCTGCATGCACTTTTTTGGCGCCTTCTTTTAAATATCTTGTATTATATCACAAATAAGCACAAATCGTAAATCAACATATCTTGCATTACAGTAAATCACAAATGGTCACCAAATCTTAATTTCTTACAATACACCGCATAATCTGGCATAGTATGCTTGAACATGAAAATCAATATTGGTATTTTAGCTGATTGAATACTGCTGAATTATGCCGCTGGCCTCATCAACCGAAAGAAGCATCTGCACAACCTTTTCCATGGTGGGCCTTTTTCTACTATCTTCTTCCACGCATGAAACAGCCAAATTGACCATTGTTCTTGCTTGCAAGTTGTCGAACTGACTGTTCAACCTGGAATCAATGAAGTCAGTGATCCATAACTGTTCGCTGCCCTCCAGCATCAGATTTTCTGCAAGCATCCTAATAACCCTTTGAAGGACCATTTCCACTTCCTCATCAGCATTTGATGTCCAGTTCGAAACACGAGCCCCCTTCAGTAGTTCTAGGAGAACCACTCCGAAGCTGTAGACGTCAACCTTTGCTGTTATTGGGGCGCTAGAAACCCACTCAGGAGCTATATAACCTCTAGTTCCATGGATCCGTGATACATTTGTATTGGATCCATCTCTATTCAAAAGTTTTGCAAGGCCAAAGTCTGTGATCTTTGGCTCGAAGTTCTCATCCAACAGTATGTTCTCGGGCTTCAGATCACAGTGGATAACCCACTCTAAGCACTCGTGATGAAGATAGGCCAATCCTTTTGCAACCCCTACAGAAATGTTGAATCTTTTGTTCCAGTCAAGTAAGATATGTGAGCTCTTGCTACTGAATAGATTCTTATCCAATGAGCCATTCTTAACGTACTCTAAAACCAATATCCTGTGTGGACCATCAGAGCAGAATCCCCAAACCCTCACCAGATTCATATGGTAAATCCTTCCAATCACACTCAGTTCATGTTGGAATTCTTCTTCACCTTGGTATATGTCTGCCAGCCTTTTCACTGCTACTGCCCTCTCGTCTTTCAAGATCCCCTTGTATACAAGACCAGATGCCCCTCTCCCAATCTCATCCTTGAACTTTTGAGTAGCTTTCTGCAACTCTGTGTAAGTGTATCCGCGGAAATGGTTTGTTATCATTTCATAGCCAACCTCAGCTGGCCATACTCCTGTTAGCTGCTTGCCTTCCCTTCTCCATATAAACCAGCATCCTAATGCCACAAATATTACCTCCACACAAAATATTGCTGATAAGAATCCATAGAAGTACAAATACTGCGATGCACTCTGACTACTTTTAGGAATATCCAGAAAATCTGGAATGAAATATTGGTTCTTTGCACTACATTTAGGAGCATAACTAGGACTAGAAGGCTGTGAGTGAGGAATTGAGGACCTTGAGACATGTAATGTCTTAGGAAGCTTGAGATAGATAGAACCAGGGTACTGTGGGGTAGTTACACCACCACCAAGGAACGACTTTGGATAGCAGCTTCCATCTCCTTGCCAGTATGAGAAACCTTTGCAATTGCAGTCCTTCAAACATATTTTCTTGCAAGTAAGGAAGGAAACTGAACCATGCTTGCTTTCATCATATCCTATGAAGTCAGTGCTGGATAGCTTCACAAATTTCATCTCCTGCCCATCACAACTGAGGTTGAACATTGGCCTGCAGCCTTTGGTCTGGTCACTTTGGTTGATGATCTCATGTCCAGGGGCACATGCACAAGCAGGCCTAGGTGTATACACACAAATTCCATTCATACCACACACACCACGTACAAAGCAGCTCTGACTAAATGCCATCCATGTGACCGACCATCTTCCATTTGGCTTATTTAGACTGTATAATCTAAGGTTGCCATCGTAATCCAATGTTAGCCTCCTCATAATCCCGAGACCCCAATCACTAGCGCTAAAAGTTAAATTATCACTTCCAAGGAAAAACCCCGAATTATCAAGGACCCCAACTGTGGTGGTATTAAAGGAGTTTCTTTGCTTCGTCCAGATATTAATATCAGGATTTGGCCAATAGATAAAAGAAATATCCTTCTGATCCTGAAACAGTGTAAGTATATATTCGTCATCAAAATGGAAGTTGAAGTTCCCATGAACAAGTAACCTATTAGTGGATACCAACTTTGTAGTAGCAGTAATGTTTTGATTTGGTAGCGAAGTATCAGTAGGATAATCAAAGCTTTGCCATAGAATGATATCACCTTCGCCCTTCACGATAAGGTTTCCTGTGTCCAACAACTGAGCTTGTTCGGCATTTGATGAAGAGTTCACATGGTTCTCTCACACGGGCTGGCCATTGTAGTCTGTTACAACCATTCTGCCATCCGCATTTAACTTGACTTTGGATCCCCAGGAGCACACAGGGTGCAGGTGATTTGCGCTCCAGACAACAGTCTTCTCAGCTGTGTTGGTGAACCAAATAGAGAAGACAGAAGCATTATGGGAAATGTTGTTGAAGCCGCAGGTGAAAGCACCATCCGGTGAATGGAGTATGTCAGAGCTATCCTCTACAGAGAGAGAGGATCCTGGCAAGAGGAATTCATAAGCCGAGACGCGCAAAAGCAGATGAATCAAAGTTTGTAGAAGCAGAGTGGTAAAGCGTGGATTCATATTTGTTGCAGGCTAAAGGCACTGAGTTGATCTAGCGACTGATCACAATTGGTGCTATTATAGGAACCAGCTAGCAGTACACACACCAGAGGAAGCGATATACTTGTACAGAATAGTCATGCTTGAGAGTGATAGTTTACTCTGTCTCGTCAAAGATTCGATGAATAGTTAGATGTAAAGTCCTACTTTTCAAGTTTTAACAGCTGTAGAATTTCTTGGTTCAGTTTGGACCAGACGTGCTTAATAATCAGATAATGGAAAAACCCTGATTATTTCGATTTTACGGAGAACCATATGTATGAGCAGTTAATTTGCTCTGTTCTATCTAGCCTTCTCCCAAACAGTTTCTTGTTCTTTTCTGACTGGTAAATTGCTCTTCAGTCAACAATTCAACTATTCTGGGAACTGTTTGTCTTGTTAGGAATAGACTTGTTGTATTCCAGGAGGCCAAAGGCCACAATATAAAGGACATGTACAGGTTTGAATATGCAGGAAACCCCCTAATAGTGGGGAGTTACAATTAGACTACAATTAGACTATTATACTTCTAACACCCCCCCTCAAACTTATGTTGGGTCAACAACACTGAGTTTGGAGAGAAAGAAAACATGCTGCGCTCTAGTCTGTGCCTTGGTGAAGAAATCCGCTATTTACAACTCTGAAGGCACATAATGAAGGGTAACAACCCGATCCTGCACATTTGCACGTGTGTAGAAAGCATCAACACCAATATGATTGGTCAGCTCATGCTTGACCGGATCACGTGCAATACTGATAGCACCTGTACTGTCAGACAAAAGTGGAGTGAGTGTCGTAACAGAGACCCTAAAATCTGCAAGTAACCACCGTAACCAGGTCACCTCCACAATCAACGAGGCCATAGCGCGCAGCTCAGCCTCAACACTCGAGCGAGAAACTGCTTTCTGTTTCTTCGTCTTCCAAGCAACCAGCGAACCACCAAGAAAAACACAGTAAGCAGAAAGAGACGAACGATCCGTGGGATCACTCGCCCACGTAGCGTCCGAGTAGCACTGGAGGTGGAGAGAACTGGAGCTAGGGAAGAAAAGACGACGAGTACTCGTACCACGAAGGTAACGAAGAACACGAAGAAGATGACCGTAGTGAACCGTGGTAGGAGCTGAGACAAACTGACTCAGAATATGAACAGGATAGGAAATATCCGGATGAGTGACAGCGAGATAGACAAGACTCCCAACGAGATGACGATAGCGCGTCGGATCAGAAAGGGGCTCACCATCAGTAGGACGGAGCTTAACATTAAGCTCCATAGGAGTCTCAACAGTGCGCTCATCCCCAAGAGCAGCACGAGCAAGAAGGTCCTGAATATACCTTTCCTGGGAGATGGAAAAACCATCAGAAGTAGAAGAAATCTCAATCCCAAGGAATTATCGAAGAGGACCAAGATCAGTCATAAGAAACTGGTCACGAAGACGAGCCTTAACAAAGGCGATATACTCAGGGTCATCTCCAGTGATGATCATGTCATCAACATAGAGAAGTAGAAGAGTGCGACCACGAGAAGAAGTGTGGATAAAAAGTGCAGCATCATGTGCGCTAGGAGAGAAGCCGGCGGCGGTCACCACAGAGGCGAAACGCTCAAACCAAGCTCGAGGGGCCTGTTTCAGCCCATAGAGAGAACGCCGTAGACGACAAACCATCCCATCAGGAACAGAATACCCAGGAGGAGGCTGCATGTAAACCTCCTCACGTAACTCGCCATTAAGGAATGCATTCTGCACATCAAGCTGAGATACAGACCAACGGCGAACAGAGGCAACAACAAGAAGAGTGCGCACAGTGGTCATATGAGCCACAGGCGCAAAGGTCTCATCGTAGTCACGGCCGTGCTCCTGCTGGAAACCACGAGCTACAAGACGAGCTTTATATCGCTCAAGAGATCCATCAGAGCGGGTCTTAATTTTATAGACCCACTTACACATGATAGGACGAACACCTGGAGGAGGAGAAACAAGCTCCCAGGTGCCAGTGCGTTCTAGCGCAGCAATCTCCTCGGCCATGGCAAGCTGCCAGTGCGGATGACGCTCGACATCCCTATAAGAAGTCGGCTCGGAGGTAATAGAGAGACCATACTGACTAGGAGAGTAACGGTCTGGAGCACGTCGCAGACGAACAGGTCGTGAAGAGGAAGGCTCATCGGCAGAAAACGACTCATCAGAAGAAGAGGAAGAAGAAACAGGAGAGGAAGAATCCGAAACCGGAGAACGAGGAGAACTAGGGGAACTAGACGGAGGAGTACTAGGAGAGGACGGCGCCGAGGTAGAAGGTGGCGCCGAGGTCGAAGGTGGCGCCGAGATCGAAGGTGGCGCCGAAGTCGAAGGGGGCGCCGCGGTCGAAGAAGACGCCGAGGACGAGGGGATAGTGGGAGGCGTATCCGGAAAAAGAAGAAAGGATATATCACCCACCGGGTAGGTACCCGAGGTGGGGCAAGGATAGAAGGGACGCGTCTCATCAAACGTGACATCACGAGAGATGCGCAGCCTACGACCAACGGGATCCCAACAACGATAGCTCTTATGCTCATCACTGTATCCGAGAAAAACACACTCAACCGACTGAGCAGTCAGTTTGGTGCGTTCGCGAGGAGGGAGAAGGACATAGCAAACACAACCAAATAAACGAAGAGTCGAGTAGTCTGGAGAACTACCAGAGAGACGCTCGAGAGGAATACCACCCTGAATGGCAGCAGAAGGCTGAATGTTAATGAGATGAGTCGCCGTAGCAACAGTCTCAGCCCAGAAATGCGGCGGAAGGGAGGAAGCAATCATCATGGCACGGGTAGTCTCAAGAATATGACGATGCTTACGCTCGGCGACACCATTTTGAGCATGGGCGCCGGGACACGAGAACTGAGCAAGGGTGCCCTGCTCAGCAAGAACACCACGCAGATGCTGGGAGATGTACTCACCTGCAGAATCAGCACGAAAAACACGAATAGGCGTGGAATACTGAGTGTGTACCATGGCCACAAAACGCCGATAAATAGAGAGGACCTCACTGCGAGAGCGCATAAAATATAACCAGGTGTACCGGGAAAAATCATCAATGAATAAAATATAGTAGCGATGACCCCCTTTTGAAGCAAAGGGAGCCGGACCCCAAACATCTGAATGAACTAAATCAAACGGTCGCTGAGATGAAGACACACTAGTAGGATAGGGAAGCTGAATCTGTTTGCCTAACTTACAACCTTGACAATGTAAAGACGCATCCCCTGAGACAGACCCCAGAAGACCACTACGAACTAAAGACGATAAGCGGGAATCACAAAGGTGACCCAGACGATGATGCCACTGCTGAAAAGAGCTGGAGGCGGAAGCAGCAACCGCAGAAGAACTGGTCGATGAAGAAGCAGAAGGTGGAACGCGAAGCCAGTCTAACTCCCAGAGCCCCGGGGATTCACGGCTACGAGGGCCAGCTCCAACCAGGGCCTGAGTGTGGCGGTCCTGAACAGAACAAGAATCAGCGTCAAGGATGATGCGACAACCAGAATCAGTGAGCTGACTAGCAGAGAAAAGATTCATCTTAAGACTAGGAACATGAGAAACATCAGGAACAGAGAAAAAGGAGGTAGAAAGGGAACCTCGACTGGAAACAAGAAGAGAGGTACCATCGGCTGTGATAACACGGACAGGAGAAATAAGAGAACGGAGAGCAGAAAGAATAGAAGACGCAGAAGTCATATGAAAAGAAGCTCCAGAATCCAGATACCACGGGGACGACATACCTGACTGTGTAGAAGATGGTGGGCGCGCAGTGTCAGAAGAGGTAGGCACAGAACCAGCAGTGCCCGACGAGGAAGTGAAAGGATCGGTATGACACCTAGGAGGGGGTGAATAGGTGCTAATTCAAATTTTAGTTATTTTTCAATTTAGGCTTGACACAAAAAGTAAATTCACTAGATATGCAACTAAGGTGAATTTCCTATAAGACAAGCTAGCAACTAAGCAAGATATAATAAGGCAATAAATAAGGATAGAAGTAACCGAAGTGAAGACACGAGACGACAAGGATGTATTCCCGAGTTCCTCCCTTGAATGGGAGCACGTCTCGTTGGAGAGGTGTGAACCAACACAATGGTTCAACGGCCACAAAGGCCTCACCCTAATCTCCGGTGAACCGCACCACAAAGGTTTGGTCCACTTTCCACTATCGGAATCCTTCGAGGCGGAATCCGGAGCCTTTACAACAACGATACGGGGCACGACCCACAAAGGGCTTGGGGGCTCCCGAACAGCTACAATCTGTCACAAAGACAATAAGTAAGTACAACAATGGGCTAGGTTTCCTAGTGGAAGCCCTAGCAAGTGTTCCCTCAAGTGAATGAGGGGGAAAAGAAGAACGGCTCGGTGAAGATGTAGATCGGGGCTTCCTCCTTCAATCCTCCAAAGGTCAACGAGTTTGGGTGGGAGGATTGGGAGAGCTTGGAGCTTTTAGCTTTGCATCAATGGAGGTGAGAGAGTGTAGAAGCTCACATCTTCAAAGGTAGGTGAAGGGGTCCTTTTATAGCCCCTTCAAATTCTGGCCGTTTGGAGCAATAACTCCCGCAGCGGTACTACCGCTGGACCCGGCGGTAGTACCGCTGGGCCTTTGAATTCAGCCGTTGCCCGCTTCACGCGCTTCTGATAAGTCCAAACTTCACGCAGCGGTACTACCGCTCGGGAGGCCGGTAGTACCGCTGGGTCCAGCGGTAGTACCGCTCCGGTACCGCTGGAGGTACCGCCCTGAGAAACATAAGGCCGAAAACGGCGGTACCTCCGGCGGTACCGCCAGCGGCATCTTGACTTCGCGCTGGTCCTGCGAACTTGTAAAAACACGCAGCGGTACTACCGCTGGAAGGGCCGGTAGTACCGCTGCACAACGGTAGTACCGCTCAGGTACCGCTGGGGGTACCGCACCGCGCAACAGAGCGGCGAAATCGGCGGTAGCTCGGGCGGTACCGCCAGCGGCGGTACTACCGCTGGAAGTGCCGGTAGTACCGCTGCGCAACGGTAGTACCGCTCAGGTACCGCTGGGGGTACCGCACCGCGCAACAGAGCGCCGAAAACGGCGGTAGCTAGGGCGGTACCGCCAGCGGTAGCCAAGGCCCGAGCATCCAGTGCAGCGGTACTACCGCTGATGCCGGCGGTACTACCGCTGCCTGGAGCAAGGCTTGCTAGATAGCTTTCGCAGCGCCCGTTTCGATCGTTTCCTTTTTGCTAGAATCTTAGATACACCCTGCAACTTTAATAGCCATGTTAGAACACATATTGTGTTGTCATTAGCACCAAAACAAGGGTCAATTAGAAGATGCTCTTTCAATCTCCCCCTTTTTGGTGTTTGATGACAACACAACATAACACGCGAGGGTTCATAAAATTTCGACGGAGCTCCCCCTAGATGTGTGCATATTCTTAGAGTGCTTTGAATACACGAGTACACAACACCTAGAATCAACACTCCCCCTAAATTTTACAAGCCAAGCCACAAAGATAGCAATCACAAATGCAATATTAACCATAAGACAAATAAGCAACATATAGATAGAAAAACTAGTTGCACATGTCTTACACCATGCATACATAAAGGAGTTCCACAAGAACTAATAAATTTAAGTGTTCACAAGCTAAAAAGATCGAAATAAGTGAAAACGAGCTCGTGACACCCACCCATGCAAATTCCCGAGAGCAACCTAATAGTTATCTCTCCCCCTTTGGCACCAAAGCACCAAAAAGGGAAAAAATCGGAACTACACGCCCCAAGGGTCCCAATCCGTGTAAGAGGAAGAAGCACCATCATGTTCTGGGCTCGACCACGTGATGATCTCGCCCTCGTCATCCTTGGCTTGCCATTCATCCCACGTGGGGATGTGTTGCTCGGACCCGGAAGGCACATCTTCCCCCTCGGCACGGCGGCAAGCAACCTCAACTTGGCGAGCCTTCATCTTCTCCTTATGGTCCTCATATTGATGCCTCTCAACTTTCTTGGATACATGGAAGATTTTCTTCATAGCACGAGCCATCCAAGCAAAAGAACCACCTTTGGAGGGTTTGGAGGGCTCGGCTTCATCCACCACTTCCTTCTCCTTCCTAGGTTTGAGCTTGTGGGGCTTGATAAGGAGCCTCTTGCTCTTGTGAGGGGTCCACTTCTCGGTGTCACCGAGATCATCAATGTCATTGTGCTCAAGCCACTTCCACACCACGATCCTCATGATCAAGGGAGCAAAGGAGATGTTCTTCTTCTTGCTAATCACATGCCATAGCTCATGCCAAATGAAGTCCATCACATCAAGCTTCTTGCCTTGTCCCTTCATTTGCATAGTGAGAACCATCAAGTTCTTCAAGTAGCCATGGATTTCATCAATGTTGCCTACTTTTGGATTGATTGTCTCACGGTAGATGCGGTGCATGATGTCCCAAGTGGGGTATAGGCCTTTGGAATCTCCATACCTCCACTTATCCGCACTATCCAGGTTGTAGAGGGGAGCAAGCTTCTCAACACCAAAAGCACTTCCTCCTTGGAAGTGAACACGGAAGTGAGTCTCATCAAACTCTTCCGGAGGAAAAGGGCCGAATTCTTGATAGTTGAGGGACTCGGCAATATCTTCCCAAGTGGCTTCAAACACTTTCTCTTTAGTCATCCACTTGATTCTTCTTGTTGTCTCATTCCCATGTGCACGGTGGCTAAGAACTGAGCCACAATCTCCTCATCATAGTCTTGCTCAAGCTCCATGATGTGAAAGAGGTCAAATTCCTCACAGATTTCCAACGCTTCACCAAAGTAGTTGGGCTTGGACCTCATGAACTCAACGTTGATGTGGTGTTGTATCACGGTGTTGTCCTTTGGTTTCTTCAAAAGGATTTCCCGGTAGCATTCTTCTTGGAAGGTGTTGTGGAAGAAAGGATTGTTGCCGCGAACGGAGGGTATTTGATCCATACGATCAATCACATAGAAATCCACAGCTCGCTTTGCCACAAACTCGGGCTCACTGAGTTGACTAGCTGTTTCGGGCGCTTGGGAAGGGACTTTGTTGATGCCGGGAACCTTCGGCGCTGCAATCCATCAAGGGCATCTTGTTCATCTGTGGAAGCGGTCCTTTGCTTCTTCCTACTCGCAACGGACTTGGTACGACCACTACCTGTGAATAGCAAGAGATGGAAAGCATATAGATGAGAATGCACAAATTTCATGAATTATGAACGAAGAACACGAGTGTACAAAATTCTAGGAAGAGTAAATCTAGAGGTAAAGTACCACATTTGGGTTTGAAGGTGCAACAATGAGTAGATGTAAGGCTTAAGACAAGCATTAGACCTAACTAGGGTTGCTCCAACAAATCTAAAATGGGAACTTTAAATCTAGCCTATAACTTTCCATGAAACTTCTACACAAGGTTCTTAATCCATAAAGAAGCATCTCTACCAACTCATTCACCACATATCCGAAGAGAAAAACACTAATATCATCTCTATCCATCAACTAGATGAGAGAGAGGGATTTGGCTTACCGGAGCTCATGGTGAAGGATCGAGGAGGAGGAGAGAAGCTAGAGGCCTCCCGGAACGAGGAGCACAAGGTCCTAGGCCGGGGAAGGGCTCTTCCCGGCGGTGGAGTGGCCGGCGGCGGCGGGGATGTGGAGGAGAAGGAGATGGGGTTGGGGGAAAGTGAGAGAGTGCACTCTCAAACCGCCCAGCCCCGTGCCCTTGAGTCCAAATCTCCCGCGGCGGTAGTACCGCTCGGTCCAGCGGTAGTACCGCCCCGGTTCTGTCGGGCGCCCGAGCGCAACTGCCGCTGCGCCCGGTACTACCGCTGCATACAGCGGTAGTTCCGCTTGGTGCGACGCAGCGGTAGTACCGCTAGGGGGACCGGTAGTACCGGCGCCTGGGGAAAAAATATTGTGGCTCAAAACGATGCCCACAACGCGTTTTTCACGCCGGTTCCGACCATCCACACAACCAAGATCATGAAACAAAGCATTTAGAGGTAGAAGGGCTTTAGGGAAGTGGGCTTAGGATAGAAACTCAAACTGAGAGTGGTACTTCACACGCACTTTGCAAAACGCGTGAAACTCAAGAAGACCAAAATGAGTGTGTTTCCCACAAAACCAAGATGAGGCAAAAGAAATCCACGAAAAATGTCATGAAAAACCAACTCTTCTTACAAGGAGAAGAGGGCGGTGGTCGATGCCACCATGTTGGAGTGTATGGCATGTCACCGCGAAGATATATCTTGGGTACATAACCAATCTCGTCATTTTAGCTCATTTAGACATAAAAATGAATATAGAGGTAAAAGAACACTCGCTATCGGCATAAAGGGGGGAGGGATAGTCCAATGGATTAGGACGGCACTCCCCCTATGTCCATGCCAACACCTAGAACAAATAAATAGCTAAGATAGAGGTGTGCATGCAAGGTAGTCAACCAACGCTCCTAGAATCCACGATATTTAGCTCATGCCTCAAAAAAGTGAACCTCGCTTCATCAAGTGGCTTCGTGAACATGTCGGCGAGTTGAATCTTCGTGGGAATATAACCAAGCTCAATGTCACCCCGGTTGATGTGATCTCGAATAAAGTGATAGCGAATCTCAATATGCTTCGTTCTTGAGTGCTCCACCGGGTTGTGACCAATCTTGATAGCACTTTCATTGTCACATAAAAGAGGCACTTTGTCACAAAGGACACCGTATTCCTTTAAAGTTTGCCTCATCCAAAGTAATTGAGTACAAGCACTAGCGGCCGCCACATACTCGGCTTCGGTGGTAGATAAGGATATGCAATTTTGCTTCTTGGAGGACCAACTCACCAAAGATTTCCCAAGAAATTGACATGCACCGGAAGTAGACTTCCTATCATCCTTGCAACCGGCCCAATACGAATCCGTGTAACCGGCAAGAGAGAAGTTGGACCCCCTAGGATACCACAAACCAAACCTTGGGGTATGAACCAAATATCGGAAGATTCGATTCACCGCTATCAAGTGACTTTCTTTAGGAGCCGCTTGATACCTTGCACACACTCCTACACTCAACACAATATCGGGTCTAGATGCACAAAGATAAAGCAAAGAACCAATCATAGAGCGATAGAGTTTTTGATCGACATCTTTACCCTTTGGACTAAGTTCAAGATGGCATTTGGTGTCCATAGGAAACCTCTTCTCTTTTGCATCTTGCATCTTGAACCTCTTGAGCATATCTTGGATGTATTTGGCTTGAGAGATGAAAGTCCCTCCACTTAATTGCTTGATTTCAAAACCAAGAAAGAATTTCAACTCTCCCATCATAGACATCTCGAATCTATCGGTCATAAGCTTTGAAAATTCATCATTAAAAGCTTTGTTAGATGAGCCAAAGATAATATCATCAACATAAAGTTGACATATGAAAAGTTCCCCTTTTACCCTCTTTGTGAAGAGAGTGGGATCGATTTGCCCCACTTCAAAGCCACGGTCTAGCAATAGCTCTCTTAGGTGCTCATACCAAGCTCGAGGTGCTTGTTTGAGACCATAGAGGGCCTTATCAAGCTTGTAGACATGGTTTGGGAAGTGTGGGTCCTCAAATCCCGGAGGTTGCTTTACATATACCAACTCTTTTAAGGGACCATTAAGAAATGCACTGTTCACATCCATTTGTTGCAACTTAAAATTAAAATGAGATGCATAGGCAAGTAGGATACGGATGGACTCAAGACGAGCCACGGGAGCATAGGTCTCTCCAAAATCAATGCCTTCAACTTGAGAGTACCCTTGAGCTACCAATCTCGCCTTGTTCCTTACAACCAATCCATGCTCATCTTGCTTGTTCTTGAATATCCACTTGGTGCCAATAACATTGCGGCAATCCTTTGGTTTTTCTACTAGATTCCATACTTTGTTGCGCTTGAAGTTGTTGAGTTCTTCATGCATGGCTTCCAACCAATCCGGATCTTCAAGTGCTTCAAACACCTTCTTTGGTTCAATCATAGAGATATGAGCTTGATGTTCACTAAAGCTTGCCAATTGACTTCTTGTGGAGACCTTGCGAGATACATCACCAATGATGGCTTCAAGCTTGTGACACTTGATTTCCAAGTTTCTCTTGACTCTTTCTTGACGACGGGTTTCGATATCCCCATTGTTGCGTGGGATTTCGGCTTGATCACCTAGATCATCTGAGTCCCCGTCTTGACGGTCTTGATGAGCATTGCCATCTTGTTGCACATTTTCAATGATGGGAGAAGATGGATGCTCTTGCTCTTGATCTTGACTAGGGTTGAGAATAGGAGTTCTTGAGTCTTGAGAGACCTCTTGGTCAACTTGAAGAGGAACTTGATCTTGTTCTTGGATAGGTGTCTCAATTGCTTCCATAGAGGGTGCCACTTCAACTTGTGATGATGGAATCTCCACTTGAGTGGAGCTTGTACTTCCTTGAGGAGGCTCATGATGAATCTCGATGGGGCGATGAAATCCAACACCCATCCTTTGTATTGCATCTTGAGGTTCCTCGTTATCTACATCACAAACATGAAATTGCGCCACTTGGGAGCCGTCATTCTCATCAAACCTCACACTACAAGATTCTACAACTCTCCCTAAGGATTTGTCATAGACTCTATAAGTGTGAGAGTTTGCGCCATACCCAACAAGAACACCTTCTAAGGCTTTAACTTCAAACTTAGAAAGATGTACACCTTTGATTTTGTAGAAACACTTACAACCAAAGACTCGATAGTAGGAGATGTTGGGCTTGTTGCCGGTAAGCATTTCATATGGAGTTTCCTTCTTCCCTTTGCGAAAGAATAACCGGTTGGAGGAGTGACACGCCGTGGAGATAGCTTCGGCCCACAAGAAGAGTGGAGACTTAAACTCCGCCAACATGGACCTAGCCATATCCATAAGAGTCCGGTTCTTCCTCTCGGCTACACCGTTTTGTTGAGGAGTATATGCGGCGGAGTATTGATGTCGAATTCCCTCGTCGCTAAGAAACTCATTTAGGGTGTAGTTCTTGAACTCGGAGCCATTGTCACTTCTAATGGCCAATATGGGAAGATTGTGTTGACGTTGAACTTCATTGGAGAAATCGATGATGGTTTTTTGAGTTTCATCCTTCGTCTTGAAGAAGAAAACCCAAGTGAATCTTGAATAGTCATCGACAATCACCAAACAATATTTCTTCCCACCAAGGCTAGGTTGAGGTACGGCACCAAAAAGGTCAACATGAAGAAGTTCCAATACCCTTGATGATGAGATGATGGTCTTGCTTGGGTGGGGAGAATCATGCATCTTTCCTTCAACACAAGCCCTACAAAGACGATCTCTAGAAAAAGAAATATTCTCATTTAGTCCAAGAATGTGGCCACCCTTGTGAAGACTTTGCAAAGTTCTCATATTGACATGGGACAAGCGGCGATGCCACAGCCACCCCACGTCGGCCTTTCCGAATAGGCATATTGCTTGAGTGTTGGTTGACCCCGAAAAGTCTACCACAAACAACTCATTTTCAACATGCCCAACGAACATGACCTTTAGAGTCTTGCTCCTCAAGAGTACCACCATATCAAGAGTAAAATAGACATCAAAGTTCATCTTATTAAGAGCACGAACGGACATAAGATTGTAACCTAGAGACTCAACAAGCATGACATTTACAAGGGTGATATCCCTTGCAACTACCACCTTGCCAAGACTCTTTACCTCGGCTTTGGACTTGTCACCATAAGAGACGGTTGAGTGATTTAAATTTGGTCTCAACTCCGTCATGATCTCCTTGCTTCCGGTCATATGACTAGTGCATCCACTATCAATCACCCATTTAGATCCACCGGAAGCATAGTCCTACAAGAAATCATTTCTTGCATTTAGGTACCCATTTTTCAATGGGTCCCTTTCGGTTAGCAACAAGGGTCTTAGGAACCCAAATAGAGTAGTCAATGTAACCATCATAAGGACCAACATATTTTGCATAAACATCGCCATAATAATCAACATAAAGAATGTAGTTGGGATTGTTATGCCCCGCAAAGTCACTACGAGTGGTCTTGCCCCTAGTGGCATTACCACTCGCAATGTTAGTCTTAGCTTGTGCCGGCTTGGTCTTGTTCTCCTTGGTGTTGCTCACCTTCTTCTTTGCCTCGGCCACATACCCAAGACCTTCCTTTCCTTTGTGTGGTTTTAGCTTAAACAAATAAGCAAAACCCTTATCATTACCTTTAGGAATAGAGGTCTTAGCATGATCCACCTTTAACCTAGCATTTTCTTCAATGACATTTTCATGAGCACGAGGAAGAATGGTTACGCTAGTTGAGCAAGTTTTAGGGAGTTGAGTTTGGAGTTGCTCATGTGACTTCACAAGGATGGAGTGGGTCGTTTTCAAGACCTTGTGAGCTTTATCAAGCTTCTCCATATCCTCAAGAAGTATAGCATTTGCAACCCCAAGTTCAACTTTCTCCTTTTTAATCACTTTATATTTGGCAAAAACATGATCTCTATCCTTAATGATTTTACTAATGATTTCATCATTTTTAGCATCAAGAGATTCAAGTCTTTCCTCTAGAGTGGTTCTATATTCACTTTCTTCATCAAGAGAGCTATTTAAGGATGCTATGGAAGCATTCAAGGAAGCAATGGTGAGAGAATCCTCTCTCTCAATCTTACTCTTTTCTTGAAGAAGTTCTTCGGCCGCACATAGTTGTCTCATGAGAGACTCAACATGTTCCTTGGCCTCACCTTGCAAGTTAGTCACAAAAGTATCGAAGGCAACTAGTTCCTTCTTAATCTCAAGACTAGATTGATCATGCATAGTCTTAGGAGAAGGGGATGATACCTCGGTGACATGAGCCATGAGGCAACGAGCGGTGTTGATGGAGAGGTTCTCATTGGGGGATTCAAAGAGAGATGATGATGAAGTGGAGACAATGGCCAATGCGGCTACCTCTTTGTTAGGTGCATCTTCATCTTCGGAATCACTTGTGGCATATTCCTCTTGTGCCACCAACACAATTCTCGGTGCCTTCTTGAAGAAGGGCTTTCTAGGTCTTGCGGGCTTCTTTTGAATCAACTTGGAGTGATCCTTTGGGATAAGCTTCCCACCATTTTGCTCACGGTTCTCATAAGGGCACTCTCTTATGTAGTGGTTCTTGTCATGACAATTGTAGCATGTCTTTGTCCTTGAGGCAAGCTCTTTCTTGCCACTTGTGTTGTTCTCTCGATCAACTCGAGCTTTAGCACTAGCCGGGTCATTCCAAAACACTCTTGTGGCAAGTGCAATGTGACCATTGAGGGCTTGCTCAAGATCATGTGGAGCAATGTTGCTTGGACAAGCTTCAACTTCATCATTGGCATCTAGGCAAGTCACTTTGGCCTTCAAGGCAAGAGAGGGACCTTGTCTCATTCCCATGGCCCTAGCACGGTTATCTTCGGCATTCTTGGTGGCAACCTTGGAGGCTTGAACTTCTTGCATAACTTCATGGGAAGACAATTGAAGGTAGTTGTATCTTCCTTGAATAGACTTCAACTCCATTGGCTCCGAGGGCAAGAGAGCATTCTCATACTTCCTCTTGACCCAAGCATCGTCAACATATGTTGCTCCCACATCATAAAAGGCTTTGGCAAGAGTCTTGAGTCTACCATACATCTCTTCATGGGTCTCGTTGTCAAGCATGTAGAAACCTTCGGCGGCATTGCTCAAAGATTCATATCTATTTCTCTTCATGCTTTCATTTCCAAGGAAGGCACGCTCAAGACAATCCCAAGCTTCTTTGGCGGTGGTGGCATGTAGAACATGATGCTTGTCGGTGTCGCTCAAGGAGAGTTCAATCATATGGAGAGCGGAAGCGTTTAGTTGCTTTTCGGCGAACTCTCTCTTGGTCATGTTGCTTGGATCCTCCACAATGTATCCTTCTTCAATAATCCTCCAAAGCTCGATGGAGGCACTGTTGACATGAGATTTCATTGAGCGTTGCCAACTAGCAAAAGCTAATGCATTGAGCTTAGGTGGGGGACCTAAAGGGTTTATGCGGGTAGTAATAATTGGATCGGGAGAGTACCATCCCCGAACGGCATGATACTCTTCCTTTTCCTCATGCGAGTTGGGAGATGACTTAGGCTTATCATTTGCTTTCATCTCCTTCTCTTTTTGCTCTTTATCCTCCTTGGGTCCACCCTCATCGGAGTTAGAGGCTTTTTCAAGCGGGATGAAATCCGAGGGCTTGTTGTTAATGAGTTTATTGAGCAAGTCACGAAACTCATTAAACCTAGCATCCATGGAAGATGTCAAAGTTGTTTCCAAAGCTTTGATATCGGCCATGGATGCCGCGGTGGCTTGGTCCTTTTTAAGGGACTCATTAGCCTCGGCAAGCCTTGCGGTCTCATCCTCACTTTGTGTCATACTTCTCTTAGGCGGTTAAACCCGAAAAGAGAGCCTTAGCTCTGATACCAATTGAAAGGATCGGTATGACACCTAGAGGGGGTGAATAGGTGCTAATTCAAATTTTAGTTATTTTTCAATTTAGGCTTGACACAAAAAGTAAATTCACTAGATATGCAACTAAGGTGAATTTCCTATAAGACAAGCTAGCAACTAAGCAAGATATAATAAGGCAATAAATAAGGATAGAAGTAACCGAAGTGAAGACACGAGACGACAAGGATGTATTCCCGAGTTCCTCCCTTGAATGGGAGTACGTCTCGTTGGAGAGGTGTGAACCAACACAATGGTTCAACGGCCACAAAGGCCTCGCCCTAATCTCCGGTGAACCGCACCACAAAGGTTTGGTCCACTTTCCACTATCGGAATCCTTCGAGGCGGAATCCGGAGCCTTTACAACAACGATACGGGGCACGACCCACAAAGGGCTTGGGGGCTCCCGAACAGCTACAATCTGTCACAAAGACAATAGGTAAGTACAACAATGGGCTAGGTTTCCTAGTGGAAGCCCTAGCAAGTGTTCCCTCAAGTGAATGAGGGGGAAAAGAAGAACGGCTCGGTGAAGATGTAGCTCGGGGCTTCCTCCTTCAATCCTCCAAAGGTCAACGAGTTTGGGTGGGA
Source organism: Poa annua (assembly GCA_026929855.1). Classification (NCBI taxonomy): domain Eukaryota; kingdom Viridiplantae; phylum Streptophyta; class Magnoliopsida; order Poales; family Poaceae; genus Poa; species Poa annua. The sequence continues at coordinate 92,186,718 of CM049430.1, forward strand.
GGATTGGGAGAGCTTGGAGCTTTTAGCTTTGCATCAATGGAGGTGAGAGAGTGTAGAAGCTCACATCTTCAAAGGTAGGTGAAGGGGTCCTTTTATAGCCCCTTCAAATTCTGGCCGTTTGGAGCAATAACTCCCGCAGCGGTACTACCGCTGGACCCGGCGGTAGTACCGCTGGGCCTTTGAATTCAGCCGTTGCCCGCTTCACGCGCTTCTGATAAGTCCAAACTTCACGCAGCGGTACTACCGCTCGGGAGGCCGGTGGTACCGCTGGGTCCAGCGGTAGTACCGCTCCGGTACCGCTGGAGGTACCGCCCTAAGAAACAGAAGGCCGAAAACGGCGGTACCTCCGGCGGTACCGCCAGCGGCATCTTGACTTCGCGCTGGTCCTGCGAACTTGTAAAAACACGCAGCGGTACTACCGCTGGAAGGGCCGGTAGTACCGCTGCACAACGGTAGTACCGCTCAGGTACCGCTGGGGGTACCACACCGCGCAACAGAGCGCCGAAATCGGCGGTAGCTCGGGCGGTACCGCCAGCGGCGGTACTACCGCTGGAAGTGCCGGTAGTACCGCTGCGCAACGGTAGTACCGCTCAGGTACCGCTGGGGGTACCGCACCGCGCAACAGAGCGCCGAAAACGGCGGTAGCTCGGGCGGTACCGCCAGCGGTAGCCAAGGCCCGAGCATCCAGTGCAGCGGTACTACCGCTGATGCCGGCGGTACTACCGCTGATGCCGGCGGTACTACCGCTGCCTGGAGCAAGGCTTGCTAGATAGCTTTCGCAGCGCCCGTTTCGATCGTTTCCTTTTTGCTAGAATCTTAGATACACCCTGCAACTTTAATAGCCATGTTAGAACACATATTGTGTTGTCATTAGCACCAAAACAAGGGTCAATTAGAAGATGCTCTTTCAGGAAGATCCTGTAGCAGCGAGCAGACCACGAAGACCACGAATAATATCCTGCTCAGAGAGTGTAACTGCAGAAGATCCTGACGAAACAACCTGCTGACGAGCAACTGCAGAAGATCCTGACGAACCAGACTGCTGACGAGCAAGGTACTGCAGACGTAAACTGGGATCCCTCTTCCAGCAGCCAGAGAAATCGTGGCCAGTCCGGCCACAATAGGAGCAGGGAGGACGAGTGGGGCGGGACTGACCACGAGACTGCTGAGTCTGACCCTGACCCTGGACCGGAGGACTAGAGAGGAGCGGCGGTGCTGAAGACCGCAACAAAGGTGCCGGCGCAGGGGGGCCACGAGTGGCAAGAACAGAGGAAACCTCAAGAAGTCCAGCACTGCGAAGGCGAGTCTCCTCAGCGCGAAGCTCAGACAGGACCTCAGAGAGCGGTACACGACCGCGAGCAAGCAGCTGGGCACGACGGGGCTCAAACTCCTTGCGGAGCCGAGATAGGAACTCATAGACGCGCTGAAACTCCAGATCCGCGCGCACAGTCAGACAACAGGGACATATGCCACACACAGCTGTACGAAGGGAATCAAGCTGACGCCAAATAGCAGCACTCTGAGTATAAAACTCGTCAATGGTGGAATCACCCTGCTGAAGAGCATGCTCCTTGCGAACCACAGATAGGTAAAGAGCATCCCCAGACGGTTGATAACGCTGGCGAAGAAAAGCCCACTGAGCAGCAGCAGTGGGAAGACTCATGAACTCGGCAGCATACTGAGGCAGAACGCTGGAAGTGAGAACAGCTGCAGCACGGACATCCTCATCCATCCACTGAGTGAAGTCAGTCAGATCCAGCCGGTACGTCGAAAGAGCGTCCGAATACTCCTGTACCTGTCGGTCATAAGCCGCCATAGCAGAATCATCAGCACTCCTGGCTGCATCCTTGACCGTCTGAGTAGCGTCAGACGCAAAGGAGACGGGCGTCGGTGGAATAGGCGCCGTGGGAGCAGTGGGGCGCGGCGGACAGGGGACCTCGCCAGACAGCACACCCCAAAGACGAAGACCGCGCATGTGGACGCGCATAAAGGCAGCGAAATCAGGACAATTCGCGCCATCAAAAATCACCGGGCAGCGAGGGATTGCAACGTAGCCCGAGGATGACATAACTCTCTTTCTGTGACGGGCGGGGTGGGCCGGGGCGGGTCCGGAGCTGGCGACGGTGGGGCGGCCGGGGCGCGGCGGTGGCGGCCGGGGCGGCCGGACGACGGCGGGGCGGCCGGGGCGCGGCGGTGGCGGCCGGAGGGCGGCGGCGACCGGGGCGCAGCGGCGGCGACGTCGGAGAAGCTGACGACGGCGGGGCGGCCGGGGCGCGGCGGTGGCGGCCGGGCGGCCGGACGCTGGCGACGGCGGGGCGGCCGGGGCGCGGCGGTGGCGGCCGGGGCGGCCGGAAGACGGCGGGGCGGCCGGGGCGTGGCGGTGGCGGCCGGAGGGCGGCGGCGACCGGGGCGCAGCGGCGGCGACGTCGGAGAAAAAAAAAGGCAAGATCTAAAACCGCTCTGATACCATGTTAGGAATAGACTTGTTGTATTCCAGGAGGCCAAAGGCCACAATATAAAGGACATGTACATGTGTGAATATGCAGGAAACCCGCTAATAGTGGGGAGTTACAATTAGACTACAGTTAGACTATTATACTTCTAACATGTCTTTCGAGTTGAGCGTTGCAGAATCGTCCCTTGTTCCAGGCTTTCAGCTGGATGATGTATACTCCTTGAATAAAACTCATGGGTACGATTCAAGCCACTCAGCTGATAAGGGAAATAATGTCTTCACTTTGCCCGGTCTGTGTGGTGTGTAATTCATGTGGTGTCCAATTTGTATCCATCATGTCCAAATACTTCGTTGCATGGTAGTGTCCTGGACTCAGTACGTGCTCCATGGACATACTCGCAGGGCTCATTTCATTTCAACCGTTTTAATATGTGCCGCATCTTGCTTGACCCATCCACGGACCATTCTTTTCTTATCATTTATAAATCTAAAAAGTACGAAAATATTGTTTTGAAAGTTAAGTAAAAATGTTCATATAGCTTAAAGATTATTCTTTGAGAGGTTTAAAAGTGAGAAAATAAATGTTCGAATAGATCAAAATAATTGTTGGTCAATTAAAAAACACTTTTGTTCATAAAGATGAAATATGTTCGCACAGTACAAAATATTTATTCACGAGGTTCAAACAAGTTGACGTCTTACAAAAATATAAAATCCATATTATTTAATAAATAAGACAGTAAACATGAAAAAAAGGTAAACTACAAAATTAAGGATCAAAGAATAAAATAAAAAAATGAAAAAGAAACTGGAATAGAAAAGTAAAACAAAGAAACATAAAAAACAGTGGAAAAGAAAAAAAGAACCTAGGCCGGCCCACCAGGCCTGGCTCTTTAGGACTAAGCATATTACACCCTGGGGATGCTTAGAAAAAAAAGAATCACCCTCGTCGCATCCACCTCCAGAGGCCGCGGCCGGATCCAACCGCAGAACCAACGCTCCGCTTCCGCTCCACAGGTCACTCGCTTTCTCCTGCTTAAATCGGAAGGAGATTTTCTTTTTAAGAAACATAGTACAACGCAAGCGCTCATATAAACGTGCACACACTCACCCCTATGAACGCACGTACACCCTACCTCTATGAGCACCTCCAAGGGACTGTGCCGGCGGGTCTTGAGATTGACGAAGTCACCACGGGCGACTCACTGTCGACGGGAACGTCACCTCCTACTGAAAGAATATTCCGCCTAAATGAGAACACCAGCGTCAAACCTGGGGTTTGAACTCTAGTGGGCTGGGGATACAACCATCCTCCTAACCATCTTACCACATGCAAGTTCTCTGAATCGGAAGGAGATAGCTGCAAAGGGTCAATGTTGAGGAGATTATTGACTTGTTTGATAGGCCCGGGTGTCGATCTTAATTAAAATTAGTAGAAATGTAGTCTAATTTCAATGCAAAATATATGCGGGTATAATTTCATATCTCAGTATACTTGTAAACTTCATCTCTTTTTATATAAATATTGTATACGCCGTTCAGTTTCAGACTTTCAGTATGCGGTAATGCTCCTAGTGTACCGTTTTCTTTAGAAAAGGGAATTTTATTAATCTCAGCCTCTGCATCGATCGATGTGTGCCGATTATTACAGAGTTCACAAGTACCTTAGAAATGGTTACATCTCGCCACGAATGTCGGGAGAAAAACTCTTGTGCCACGCGTAGAAGTCTCGTGCAACCAGCCACCATAAGGTCCCGCTGGTCCGAAGGCAGCAGGAAAGCCCATAACTGTATCCAATGTACTGCCCTGTGAATAACCTGTAGAACATGAAAATTATCCTTTATATTTCGACAAGTCCAAATAGACCAAAAGATAGCAGAGACGCCTATACGAATCCTATCTTTGGTCTTTTTGTCTATCCCACTGAACCAACTCCCAAACATATTTATGATGTTAGTAGGGGGAGGGATATTATATGTACAGAAGACAACACGCCATACAAGTTGCGCAAAATGGCAAGAAATAAACAGATGATCAACACTCTCACAATTCCCACAAAAGGAACAATGCAAGCTACCTTCCCAATTCTTCTTAGCCAAATTAACTTTCGTTAACAAGACGTTGCGATGAAGGAATCACATAATTTTTTTAATCTTTTGTGGTACTTTTAATTTCCAAAGATACTTCTGTAAATATGTAGTATGACCATTCATTATGTCCTCGTACATCGATTTAACTGTGAATTGCCCATTTTGGTTCAGATTCCATTAAAAAAGGTCTGGGACATTATTCAAGGTCACTTGCATCAATCTATGACACAAATGAGACCACATATCCCATTTATTCCTTACCAAGGCCCTTCTAAATCCTATATTCAGTGGGGGCGCATCGTGCATCACATCATGAACCGAAACATGCTGGTGTTGCACAATGTTATACAATAACGGATATTGATTCATCAATGGAGAGTTACCCAACCAAGTGTCCTCCCAGAACTTGGCGGTTTCCCCATTACCAACTACAAATGACCCTCTACTAAAGAAGTCATCTTTTACTCTCATTAGACCCCTCTAAAAAGGTGAATCAGTAGGTTGAGCTTCTACTTGAGCTAAAGTTTTACTTTGGAGGTATTTATTTTGTAACAACTCCTGCCACACACCCTCCTCGTTCAAAAGTTTGAAAAGCCATTTGCTAAGCAAACATTTATTCTTTAATTTAATTACTTCCACTCCTAAACCTCCCTGATCCTTTGGTCTACAAATAATATTCCATTTTGTCAATCTATATTTCCTCTTATTCTCATCACTTTGCCAAAAAAATCGAGATCTATAGAAGTCTAACCTTTTTCTCACCCCTTTAGGTAATTCTAAAAAGCATAACATGAACATCGGAAGGCTTGTTAGAACCGAGTTCACAAGTACCAGCCGATCTCCATAAGACAACATCTTGCCTTTCCAACAACCGAGTTTACCTTCGAAGCGGCATTCAACCGGTTGCCATTCATCATTTTGGAGTCTCCTATAATGAATCGGAACCCCCAAATATTTAAAAGGTAAAGACCCCGACTCACATCCGAAAATTTGTCGGTATTGATCTTCCACCTCTTTCGCCTTCCCAAAACAAAAAAATTCACTCTTGTGGAAATTTATTTTCAGCCCCGAAAGCTGTTCGAAGATGCAAAGGATGAGTTTCAAGTTTACCGCCTTTTCAAGATTATGGTCCATAAATAAAATTGTGTCATCTGCGTATTGAAGAATAGATAACCCTCCCTCAACCAAATGAGGTATGAGCCCATCTATATGTCCATATTCCTTCGCCCACACGATTAAGATGGCTAGCATATCTGCCACTATATTAAATAACATAGGGGACAAAGGATCCCCTTGTCTTAGGCCTTTTTTGGTTTGGAAATAATGCCCAATGTCATCATTCACCCGAACCCCGACACTCCCCCCCTGAACAAATTGCATAATCCAGTCACACCATTCTTGTGCGAAACCTTTCATACACAATGCTTTTTGGAGAAAGGGCCATTTTACTTTGTCATACGCTTTCTCAAAATCAATCTTAAAGATAACTCCATCCATTTTTTCCTATGGAGCTCATGAATGGTTTCATGTAAGACAACCACACCTTCTAAAATGTGTCTCCCTGGCATGAACGCCGACTGCGTCGGCCTAATTATCTTTTGTGCAATTCCAGTAATACGATTAGTACCTACTTTTGTGAAGATTTTGAAGCTGACATTAAGCAAACAAATTGACCTATATTGTTGGATCTGAACCGCATTTTATTTTTTGGTAACAGTGTAATGACTCCAAAGTTCAATTTAAACAAGGACAAGTTTCCTTGTTTCAATTGCACAAAGAGGGCCATTAAATCATTTCGGATGACCTCCCAAAATGTTTTATAGAATTCGGCTGGAAATCCATCAGGCCCTGGAGGCTTATTGAGTTCCATTTGAGAGATAGCTTCGTACACTTCTTTCACTAAGAAATCAGCTGTAAGAATAACATTCTCCTCTTGAGTGAGTTGCGGAATGTCATGGACCATATTTTCATTCATTATAACATCATTAGTATCGGCTCCTCCAAACAATTTCTTATAATATTCAGAAATATAGACCTTTAAATTTGTGTCACCCACTATGGTTCCTTCATCTTGCTCTAACTGAAAAATCTTCTTTTTCCTATGTTTTATATTTGCAATAAGATGAAAATACTTGGTGTTATTTCCACCTTCCTGTATATATTTAACATTTGCCCTTTGCGCCCATTTTGTTTCTTCGTCTCTTCGAAGACGAATTTTTTTATCATTAGCATCTCTTAAAGCATCTCGCTCACCCACACTAAGAGGTGTGCTTTCAGCTTTGATATCGAGCTCATCAATAATTTTTAACAATCTCTCTTTCTCCTTTTTATATTTTCCGCTTTGATTCTTTGTCCAACCCTTTAGGTATCGTCTCAAATGTCTTATTTTATTTTGCCATATTTCAATAGGAGAGTCTCCTTTGACAAAATTAGCCCACTCAGTCGCCACAGTCGCCACCATCAATAGGAGAGTCTCCTAGGGTGTGTTTGGTAGCCTGTATGCTCTCAGATAATCTCCCCACACAATACAGGGAGCCCCTCCCTGTATAGGAGAGTCTCAATAGGAGAGTCTCCTAGGGTGCTTCGATGGAGTACCTGAAGATGCACCCGGAGGAGGCTGATGCGATTCACGTGGTCATCTGAAAGGGTCGTGACTCCCTGAGAGTGGAAAAGAAGCCGGAGGTGCTTCCTTTTGGAGTTTTGCATAAGTTGTAAAGAAGCCATGTGTCTTAAACTAACTAGAGGGTGGTTTTGTTTTGGGAGCTGGTTGTCGCCGTAATCCTTTAGCTGGAGCCGAGACAAGTTTGGGGGAGGGAGCATCGTGGGTGCTCGTTTTTGTCGTCCTGTCTAGTTTTAGTAGCTGCTCGTCTTTCTTTTAGCTTGCAAACTTGTGTTACCTCTTCGTACTTGCCTTTTCGGCATGTTTTTGTCCTGTGATCGGTTTCGTTTAATATAAATGGAACGGGGAGGGGCTCCCTGTATTTCTAAAAAATAATCTCCCCCATCCAATTTTTTGTTGTTTGATAGGTTAGATTGTGTCTCTTGGGCCATGCCCACGTCATGCAAAAAGACTCCTCAGCCAGGCTGAAGTCAGAATCGAGCTTCTCTCCCCAACCAGGCTCGCTTCATCCGCGCGCGGCCCCGCACACGAGACGCGAGTCGCGACCCCCACCTCTCTCCCCCTCTCATTTTTTCCCGTGCTTCCCTCTCCCCCACCGCGCCTCTCTCTTCCCTGAAATTGCCCATTGCCGCAGCCCGCAGCAGGCCGCCGTAGAGGACAGCGGCACAGCGCCGACCGCCGCCGACCGCCGCAGAGCTCGCCGCCGACCTTTGCAGAGGACGCCGCCACACCGCTGCCCATCACTGCGCCCCCAACGCCGCCCCTGGATTTGCGCCTCCGGCCCGTGGCACTCGGAGGAACCGCGCCGGCCCTGTGGATTTGCGCCTCCAGCCCGTGGCCGTGGGAGACCAACGCCTCCGCCTGAGACAAGCACCTCCGCCTCCTCGAGCTAGCTTCCTCCCGCGGCTCTGGCCGGTGACGACGGGGAAGCCGGAGCACTAAACCGTGTCGTGCGCCATTCCCGCCGCCCAACTCCGCGCCCTCGACACCCAACTCCGCGCCCCCGACGCCGCCCAGCGCGTCGGCGCCCAGCACCGCCGTATGGCGTCCTGTGCGCCATTCCCGTGGTGGCTGCTCTGGCCGGGGAGACGGTGGGGAACCGGAGCAGGGACCTGATTGCTTTTACATTTCCTGTTTTAGTGTACCGTGCGGCCGTGGCGCTCCGTGCCATCTTCCTCGCGCTCTTCCTCCGTTACCGCGTCTCCCAGCTCACTAAGCTGGACGTGTTCGTGAGCGCGGCGGACGCGCGTAGGGAGCCGCCGCTGGCGACGGCGAACACGGTGCTGTCCGTGCTCGCGGCGCGGACTACCCCGCGGGCAGGCTGGCCTGCTACGTCTCCGACGACGGCGCGGACATGCTGCTCTTCGAGACGCTTTCTGAGAGACGGCGCGTCCCGCGCGAAACAGACTTATTATGCGCCGGCGGCGGCCACGCAGCAGCCAATCTTATGAGGAAACTCAAAAAGGGCCTGCAGAAAACTTCTATGGAAATTGTTTACGGACACGATTCATATGTATATCCATCCGAGTCCATATAGATATCGGGTTCCGTATCTCTCTCAAAAACAGCACAGAAAAGATATCGGGTTCACCTATATATGTAACAGCTCAAGCAGCGAAACAGGAGGACAGGTCTTCATCGGTGATCTCTAGGCTGCATAGGGACGACAAGACCTTGAGCAATCTCGAACCTGTCCGGTTGTGCGAAGATATCCAAAAGGATCAGACCCGAGGTAGAATTTGGTGTGAAATCTCCAAGGAACAGAGCCAACACAGATGGATCTCGTAGGGGTTCCTTCAACACAGACGACGGCGCTCCTAGGTGTTCCATCAAACTGCACCACGCCGGTCTCCCTGCCAAACGACGTTGTCTTCAACATCCTCTCTAGGGTCCCGGTGAAGTCTCTGTGTCGGTTCCTATGTGTGTCCACAGAGTGGTGTGCCCTCATCTCCGACCCCGTCTGCATGGCCGCGCAGAAATCCCAGCCCGCCGAGCCGTTCCTTGTTGTCGAATCGTCCTCTAGAGATTCGTGTCTGCGATTGGTTGATTTGGATGGCAGCGTTGTTAGGGTGATGGATGGCATGGGTTTTGATTGGAGACCAGCGTGCTATAGCCCAGTTGACGACGCCTTATGTGTTACCACCTATTCAGATGACGACTTTGTCGCCGGGATGATCGACCTCCCCACCATGGAGGTGTTTCTCACTCGCCTGGAATTCGATGGAGCATGGGGCTGCGGTCGTGCGGTCCCGTCCGGCGCGTACAAGGTGGTGCGTTTCAATTCCTCTCTCGAATGCGAGGTATTCACGATAGGAGATGGTGATCGGTGGAGGAAGAGGAAATCTTTCAACTTCCGTATAGACTATTCCAGCATTGACAGACACACAGCAGCGGTTAACGGCACGCTACATCTCTTAGCGAAGGCGCTACCGGCGGATGCAACAGGGAGTGTACTCCGATTTGACCTTGAGAGGGAGGAGTGGAAGAGCAGTATCAAAGGCCCACCAAGGCTGGAACTTGGATGGACAAAAATCAGCCTAGGAAAGCTCGATGGTTCCTTGTGTATGGTCGAACCAGAGATGCATAACAAAAACTTTGGATATACGAACGTATGGCTCCTAGCTGATTCTGACGAGAGTATATGGGTCAAGAAGTACAAGATACCATTTGACCCATCGACGTATCATCAAATGATGCCTTTGAGAGTGTTCGAGAACAATTCCAAACTGCTTTTACGTTACAAAAAGTTTGGAGGAGCACCAGGACTGCAAATCTACGACCACAACGACAACACGTGCATAGATGCAATGGAAAATCTGCTCAGTGGCCAGGTATACAGTATCGGAATTTGCAGCTTGCACCTAGAGAGTTTCATCTCGCACAAGATCCAGTGCGCCAAAGCATCTATACGATATATCTAGAAGTATTTCCTTAGAGCATTAGATTTCTGAACACTTAACATGACGATGGATTTAACAGGCCCGATTGTGGCAAATTGCGAATTTCTACGAATCGATTATGCGATTTTGATATGTTATTAAACAATTAATTTCTGATATCTCAAACAAAAAAAATTACGTCCTAACAAGCATTCAATCCATCCACGAGATCCTTGAAATATAAAATACTCTTCTCTTCTCTCCCGACGTGATGCTAACGCAACTGCATGTTGCCATGGCCGCCTGCCCTCTCCTTTGCAAGCTGGTTCCGGTGAACTTGGTTCGTGCTTCAGGACCATGTCGTAAGAGAGCTTAGACAACAAGGATTGCGACGTTGTCTTCATCGATTCTGGACCGTCGCTGGTCACCCTTGACAGCTTTACTTGATGAAGCATGGCTGGACGCAAATGTCGTGTCCTCGTTAAGCCGGCGCTCGGCGTTTCAGGTGGTCGGCTGTCTCTGTTTGGCCGGACAGCGCCGAGGCTGGGATGCTTGTTTTCTTACAAAAATGGTTTTAGCTAATCATATAATACTAGAAGTGGGTCTAGCTTAACTGGTTGGTTCCTTGTGGTGGAACCAACCCACCCAGGTTCAAGTCCTAAACTTGACACGGGCGCTCACACTTTTCTGAATTTTTTAGGATTTATCCGGCGCTAGCTTTTAGTGGTAGGTGACGTGTCTGTCAACAGCGAGGCGACTGTGATGACTTCGTCAACCTCAAGATCTGCCGGACCATTCTATCGGAGGTGCTCATAGGGGTAGGGTTTGCGTGCGTACGTTCATAGGGGTGTTTTTACGTGTGTGTTTGTGAGCGTCTGTATCTGTACTGTGTTTCTCAAAAAGAATTTTTTTTTGGCAGGAGAAGCAATTCTGAATTCCAAGAAAGAATGAAGCAAGACATCAGGGGCAGTGGACATCAAATATGGTATAGAAGTCCATACTCCAATAGAACCATATGAGAGTTTTACCGGGTCTGTATGGCGCGAAAATCTTGCATGCTTAGGCATGATGTTTGGAACAATCTGAGCATCACCTATGTTACTGTAATGTGAATTTGTACAAACTAGAATGGCCTTTGCACAGGAAGGGAAACAGTATAAATCCTCCATAGATAGGGGAACAAAACCTGGTACTCTGGTCGTGTGTTCTGTAGATCTTGCACTGGAGGATAAAAGACGCAATTGCCCTTAGTAGATACTCCCTCCGTTCTAAATTAATTAATTTAGATTTAATACAACTTGAACTAAATATGAGTCAATTAATTCAAAACGGAGGGAGTACATGAGCATGACTGAGAAGGAACGCCAAGATCGCATCAGAATGAAAATAACACACGGGAAGCAGCAGGCCCAAGCATGACATGATATATTATAAAGCAAATGACTTTAGTACTCAATATTCATCGGATCCCAGCAAACACAACATGAAGTATTACATAACAGTGATCTCAATCATGATAGGCAGCTCACAAGATCTAAACATGATAGCACAAAAGGAGAAGACAACCATCTAGGTACTGCTATGGACCCGTAGTCCAAGGGTAAACTACTCACGTATCAGTCCGGAGGCGGGCATGGTGACGTAGAGCCTTCCGGTGTCGATTCCCCCTCCCAGCAGGGTGCCTAGGAGAAGTTCTGATCTCTCCCGAATTGGTGATGATAACGGTGGCGGCTCGGGACCCGTGGAGAAAATATTGCGCACCGTATAGGTCTTAGGTTTTGGGGGGGGGGGGGGGTATATGTAGGCGAAGGCGGTGGAGCTCCCTGGCCCCACACCACGTGCTCGCGCGGCCAGGAGGGCTGCCACGCCTGGGGGCGGTGTGGGCCCCTCGAGCTCCGTCTTCGTCTCCTCTTCGGTGCTCTGGGACGTTTCCAGGAAAATAGGGGCTTTGGAAAAGAAATCGTCTGATTCCGAGAATATTTCCTTAAGTACTTTTCTGAAACCAAAAATAGCAGAAAACAGGAAACTGGCACTGTGACATCTTGTAAATAGGTTAGTCCCAGTAAATGAATAAAACCATATAAAATGCATATAAAACATGTCATAAGTGGTATAATATATGAAGGAGATATGCCCTAGAGGCAATTAATAAAGTGATTTATTTATCATATCTCGTTTGTTCATAATACGTTTTGTGTCATGCTATAAATGTATTAAACGGAAACATTAATATACGTGTGATACATAAACAACCAGGTCCCTAGTAGCCTCTACTATGACTAGTTCATTGTGCGATTGATGATCGAGGTTTCCCGATCATGTGGCATGGCACCAGTTGGCAATGAAGTCATATCGTCAGTAGAACAATGTGATGGACATACCTGTATTTTTAGGACGTACTCATTACACCTTCGACCGTGAGATCAACTCTTATTGTTATTCCCGGAAGATACTTTGATCGCACCAAACGTCATGTCTTATATAGTGTGACAATAACGGTGATACTTTTGTGTATAGGAAGGGGGTAGTTGAGATGAGGGGTCAAGAGCGGGATTTGCCAGTCCGCATAGCAGGATAGATACTCTAGGGCCCACTCGGTGAGATTATGTCTAATGAGCTTGCAAGCATGTGACTAGGTCACGGAGACATGAAATCATAGACGAGTAGAAGATAGTGTTGTCGGTAACGAGATCATGCTGGGTATGGAGATATCCATGAACGAGTCTCGGACACGCTAAGTATCGCTATGGAAAAAGGTTTAAGACTCGACGTCTAGTTTTGGTAGATGATAGTCATTCATTATATCACAGGGGTTAATTCATGGGATCCAGGCCTACGAGTTATAACACACTTAAGGGGTTTCGACAAGATAACCGGAAAGAAAAGAGATCACCGGGAACGTCCCGGGAATGGTCCAATGGAGATCGGGCAGCGACGAAATAGTTTTCAAAGCTATAATAAATTATATATAATATGTTTGATATTAATTAGTGTAATTAATGTTTAAATATGATTTATATATTTATTTTCGAATTTATTTAGACTGATTTCCCTAAATGGGCCTTCTGGTGGAAATAAGACCCATAAGGGGAAAAAACGTCAAGGGAATTCGATGGGGGAGGCTTGGCCGGCCTAGGTGGGCCACCTAGGGCCGGTGCACCATCTTGAGCCACACCAGGCATGTGGGGATAGTCCCACATTGCATGGCTGGCAAGTTGGCTCCCCTCGGGGAGCCTATATAAGAAGGGTACCCCTGGCCTTATAATTCACCAATTAATATCTCCTTTCTCTCTCGATTTCGTGATTCCCTTTGTCGGAGTTGCGCCGAGAAGAGAGGAGGTCTCTCACCAATAGCCCGCTGCCGCGCTGCTGGTGTTCCGGTCCAAGTCTTCCGCTGCTCGTCCTGGACTGGAGCTTTGGAGGTCGTCGTCTCCACCGTACGTGTGTAATGCCCTGCGATGTGTTGCGCTAGCGGTGCTGGGAGGTCTACTTACACTACATGAACTTGACGTCGGCTTCGTAGGTCTTCATCGTCAACGTTTGTGCGGGAACGTAATCCTGCTTTCGGTCTACGAGGGTATGTATTCCGATCTCCATTGTACTTCTATATCTGCATTGTATAGATCTTGGCTAGTTTAAGGATATCGTTGTTAGGAAAATTATTGTTTTCTTCCTGCGATCCCCTTCAGTGGTATCAGAGCCGATCTATCGTAGATATAGCTGTACGCTGTTAGAACCCGTGATTCTTCACGAGGGCACCGTTCCTGTTATTTGCTACCCTCTAGCGTGCACTTGTGATTCTGGCAGTATTGAGTTGATGAAGCGGCCCGGACCGACTTTACGCGTACGCTTACACGTACGCTTACGCGAGACTTGTTCCACTACTGACATACGGCTTGTACCGTATCTGTGACTGGCGGGTGTCTGTCTCTCTCTCTTTATCTGGTCTTGCATTTTCAATGGAGGGCCCGAAAGGGATGCTTAAACATGCAATTATTGGATCGTTGTTGTGGTCATAAGTTCGTAGGTAAGAAGCGGTTCTTCTTACGAAAGTCCAGCCACGTAAAATATGCAAAAGATAAAGTAAAATGCGTCTAACTTTATTTTGCAGGGTCAATGTGATATGGTCAAGGTAGGTTTATTAAATTGTTTATGAACTGTGGGCGCAAAGAAAACCATGGTGCAATGGACTATATCACATCGCTTTACATTTGATGTTTTGAGTGCATCTTATATTGTGTGATTATGTTTTTAAATATATTAGTTACACGACGGTAGAAATATAATGATCCCTTTAAAATACCACTAGTGTTCTTCTTTCGACGTGCACCACCAAGAAAGTTCTACGGTATGAGGCAGGCCGTGACGATCGGGTGTCAGACATATCGTCGTTCGCATACAGTGGGTGTAAGCCATGTTGCACGCGCGTTCATTGAAGGTTATTGTGGCGAGCCTAGCATATGCAGATATGGCCTCGGAACACGAAGGCCGAAAGGTCAAGCATGAGTCACAAAATTGATGTGATCGAAAAGTCATTGTCCACCCTTGAAGTTGTGTTGCCGGCTCTGACGATGAGGGGTTGCGCAATGGATGGGGGTCGTGTAATCGCTGAAATGACCAAGAGGGATGTTCGTTTGAGTGAGTTATGTTAGGTATTTTCTAAAATACAATAACTCAAATTATTATGAACAAAGTCTTATGTTGTTGCAAATTTCATTGTAGATGTCTCGCCCCTCGTTTAACCAAGGTCTGTTCCTTGAGAAATAAAAGATTAAGACCAATGGGTTTAACTTCATGGCCTGGTTCCGCAACCTGAGGATCCTCCTCACTCCCCATAGGGTGTCTTACGTCATTGAAGCCACCATAGGAGACCCTCCCGCAGATAACGCCTATGATGATGAGAAGAAGGTCTTCCAAAACAAATCAGAGGATTCCGCCTAGAGGCAAATAAGTGTTATGTGAAGGAGATATGCCCTAGAGGCAAATAAATAAGTAGTATTTATCGCATTATCTCATAAGTTTATAATATGTCTTTGTATTATGCGATAACTGTATCAAAACGGAATTTTTAATACACGTGTGATAAATAGACAACCAGAGTCCCTAGTGAGCCTCTATATAAACTAGTCCACTTGGCAACATATGATCGAGATTCCCGATCATGGATAATGGCGTTGGTTGACAGTGGGGTCATCTTATTAGTTGAATAAGGTGATGGACATGCGCAAAGTATTGCTATAGGATCGTATTACGATGTTTGCCATTTGCAGTAAATACGTAATATGATAGCTTATTCTTAGACCGTGAGACCGTGCTTATTGCTACTTTGTAGGGATGCTTTGAGAGCATCAAACGTCGTGTCTTATATAGCATGAAAATAACGGTGTCCATATTGGGTGTCGCGAAAGAGTATGTTGAGACGTAAGGATCAAGAGCGGGATTTGTTCATTCTTGTAATGGAAAGATACTCTGGTCCCACTCGGTGATATTGCATCTAAATATAGCTGCGCAACTTATGACTAAGTCATGGAGATGTAATATCACAGACGAGTTAATAACCTATGTCGGTAACGAGATGTAACAGGGCATTGGATGTCTGCAATCATATCTCGGACAAGCTAATATCGCAGAAACAAAGGGAATGAATATCATGTTTATGGTTCAACGACGATATTCGTAGAATGCACAAGGACCGTCATATGCATCCAGGTATCCCTAGCGGTCATTGGCGAGCGAAGGATCTCGGCCACGTCTGGAGTGTTCTCGAACCGTAGCATAACAAGTTAAAGGTCTTGACGACATCTGGAGAAGGTTCTCGAATATTATAGGATTTTATTGAGAGAGAGAAATGATCCGGAAAGAGTTCCGGTGGTCCGGAAGGAGTTCCGGGAAGGTCTGGAATGGTTACGGGAACGTCCGAAAGATGTTCGGGTGGTCCGTAAAATATTTCGGAGTCACGGGAGATTAAATAATATGCAATATATTAATTATGAATTAATAGTATTTTATATTAATTTTCTATTAATTAAATAAAGGAAAAAGTGGGCAGCCCACCTAAATGTGCCAAGAGTGGCCCACTAGGGGAGCCGCACCACACAAGAAAGGGGAGGCCCATGGCTGGTGCGGCTAGGCCCTTGGCCGGCCGAACCCCCCCCCCACCTCTCCTTTGTTTAGTCACACATGGGGAGCTAGGGAGTTTGCACACCCCATCCCCCTTTATATAGCAAGACATATTAATTGGATTAATTATAAAAAAATACAATTAAATTTGTAGCAAGCCGGCCGAGCTGTTTCTCAGTCTGTTTTGCCTCCTCTCTCTCCACCAAAGCTATACAGTCGGGCGCCGTTGCCCTGCGGGATTCCAGAAAAGTTCTACCCCTGCGATCTCAGCTGGATCTGAGTGACCGGGGGTTGTTGTTAAGCTCTGTATGCTTGCGAGTGCTCGGAGGCACCACATTTGAGGAGCCTGGGCGACGTCGTCTCGCCCACCCAGCAACCCTGCCGCTGCCGCCGGCGCATCCTCTCCCCAGCCGCCGGCGCCACGCCATCTTCCGCTCGACGCCCATCGACGTAGGTCATCGTCGACATCGCGACATTATCGTCTACATCATCGCGGCAAGTTCTCCGCGACCTTGAGGCCGGCTACGTACGACTTCATCATCAACGCTTGTGCGGGAGCATAATCCCCGCTATCGGTCTACATGGAGGTATGTGACCCGTTCCGCCACCGTTATCGCATGTACTAGATAGATAGATCCTGACTAGTTATGGCGTTCTTAAGCTAGAAAAATGGACCGGAACCCCTTCAGTGGTATCAGAGTCGATCTATGCGTAGTACTGCTGGTACGGTTAGAACTCATGTTCTATGAGGACTTCTTTCTTATATTTGCTACCCTCTAACGTGCACTTGCGATGTCTTCGATATTGAGTTGATGAAGCGGCCCGGGCCGACTTTACGCGTACGCTTACGCGAGACTGGTTCCACTGCTGACGTACGGCTTGCACCGTATCTGTGGCTGACGGGTGTCTGTTTCTCTCTCTTTAGTCGGCAAAGCATTTTCAATGGAGGGCCCGAAAGGGATGCTTAAACATGCAATTATATGATCGATGTTGTGGTACAACTTTCGTAGGCAGGGAAACGGTTCTCTTGCGAATAAGCCTATATTCCACGTAAAACTTACAAAACTAAATAAAGGTAGAGGCGTCTAACTTTGTTTTGCAGAGGCGTTATTTTATGTGACATGGTTACGGTAAGTTTGATATTACTCGTACTGTCGGAGGCAATGGAGGGCACGGTAGACTCGGAGGCATGCCAATGCGCCAGGTCCAAGGTTCATGGCACCATGGAGGTCCAGGCGCCACGACCATGTCACATCGCAGTTCATTACTTTATGTTGATATTGTATGTTTGTGTGTGCATCCTATTGATTGCTTATTTATTAGATATACAACGGTAGCATCATAAATAGGATTATCCCTAACAAATACCAAAATTGTGTTCTCCCTCTTCGCGCACCACCAAGAAAGTTCTACGTTATGAGGCAGGCAGTGACGATCGGGTGTCATACATCTCGTCGTTCGCATACAGTGGGTGTAAGCCATGTTGCACCCGCAAGGTCTTCGAGGTTTGATTGGTGAGCCTAGCATATGCAGATATGACCTCGGAACACGGAAGATCGAAAGATCGAGCATGAGTCACAAAGTGGTTGTGATCGACATTTTATGTCCACCTTTGAAGCTGTGCCGCCGGCCATGACGATCAGGGTGGTAGAGTGGATGGGGGTCGTGTAATCGCTATTATTATTGTAGGGATAATAATTTTAGTGGAGTGTGTTTAATAATTGGATTAGAAACTAAAACTCACATATGTTATAAACTTTACCTTACCTCTTTTGCGATCATATATGTAGACGGAACTCTACTTCGGTTACTTCCTTAAGAGTCCGGATTCTACCTTAGAAGCCGATGGGTCGAACTTCGTCAAATGGTACAATGGTCTTAGAAACATTCTCCAACACAACAACATCCTATATGTCCTAGAACAAAAAGCTAGGAGATAGACCAGATGATTCTGCTAGCAAAGAGGAAGATGATGAGTTCCGCAACCGCCGTTGTATTTTCAAAGAAGTGGAGTCTGTCATGACCGTATGCCTAGCACCAGAGTTGAAAGTGGTTTCAACACATGGAGCCATATGATTGATGCGATCAAAGAACACTTCAAAGATGAATTGAGGCTTGAGCAATTCAGACAACTTAGAAAGTTCCGGACCATTCAGATGGAGGAGCCTACCTGTCTGGAGACTCATTTGAAGAGGTTGTATGACATCTACTTCAAGCTTACGAATATCTACGATAGCGGACTCAAGTGCAATAGAGACTGCGCTTATATCTCTACCTCGTAGTTATGCATAGCATGTGCGTGAAGATGCTATAAAGAGAAACACGATGAGCTTCTTCACGTTCGTGAACAAGTTCAAATCTCTAAAAGTTGATTCCATCGAAGGAGAGCTCTTCGACGCTACGGGTATATTTGATATACGCAGATATAAATGTATTCTTCTCATACTTGGTGAAAAGTATTTGATACTTGTTTTGTTTATGAAACATGCCATGTTTATCACAAGTATGCGGCGATGGTGACGTGACAGTGCACAAGTGATGGCAAGAAAGGAAGTTGATGGCCCACCTCCTCAAGTTATCATAGTTATCATTAATAATTTTTTATAAGACCTTTTGTAATAGTGAGAGTGTGATTTTGTTCAGTGTCTTGATTGTTACAAGATAAAGTTATTCATATATGTAATAAGACTAATTCAGTTGTTTTATGTTATGGAACAAGGCAGTTGTTTTATATTATGAATAAAGCTTTCACATCTCAATTACATTACTTGTATGATAACGTGGTATGCATTCATAAAAGCGGGAATGATAAAATTATGTGTCCAAGGAATAAAAGATTTTGTTACTAGAACAAACACCATCGAATTTGATCATAAAGGCAATGTAAGAAATAATGGATACTTTGATCTGTTAAAAAGTTACATGTGCCGAATTGATTAAAGTAAGGATTGGATATTGAAGTGTCAATATGCAAGGAAATTAATTGAAAGTCATGCTAGATGATTATTAAATTAAATAAGTGTTAAAGTTCATCAATTCTAATTCTTCTATGATTATTAGTGAATAAGTGTATTTGCATAATAAATCATGAGTCTGAAATAATTTGATAAAATATCAAATGGGGTTTTTGAGAAGAAAGATTAGTGAATATTGTATTCACAAGATTTGATCAAATGACAATATTTTTGAATTATGGTTTCAACACAAAAGACTTGTGAAAAATCGTTTCACTAAATTATAATATCAGATATAGTGATATGTGAAGTATTATAAGCATACTCTATTTTAGATAAAGTGTGGTCTTTCAGAATCTGTCTTAGAATCTCCTAATATGTTTGAAACATTATAGTTGATGTCCACTTTAGAAAATAGATGTTTTTCCAACAGTGTTTCATGTGATTGACAACAATGACATTATATAGATGATTATACGATAATTCAAAATATACACGAATGGTTCTTTGTAAATCACTCACATTAGTTGAGAATATATTCCAGAATCCAACATAAACAAAACTTGTATTGTTGTCTGTATAATTCTGAGAAAATGTGATTTTCGAATCATGGTTTAAGGAATAGAATTAGAAGCTTGAAATAAGGTTTCAGACCTATATTCATAAAAGTAGAATTTTGGAATATGTTCCAAAAGGTATATGTCTACAAATGAAAATTTAATGATAAGAGTGAAGGAGACTTGAAAATTGTTTTCTGCTTGCAATCCTCTCCGATAAGATCATAGTATTTTCATGAAAAGAGCTTCCAAATAAGGTGTTGTTATATTAATATTTGTTGTCAGGTCACACTTTAATATTAAATCTTTTGGATTTTTATGACAGATCAAGATACACCTTATGAATTCAAAGAAAATTTAGAAAATATCAGAATACAAACAAAGGCTTTTGAGTCTGAAAATCCAAGTTACATTTAAAAGGATTAAAACAGTAAATGTTACTATAATTATTTTTAAGGAATAAGATTGCTTAATCATCATATAAAGTGTTATATGAGAAATGTAACTATAAGAAAGACGTGAAAGTATATTTTGTCAAGAAATGTATCTTGGACAAAATCAAATATGTTGACTACATAAATGTAGACATGCTTGAAGCCGTGGGATTTGTATTAATAGAATACTGCAGTTCGTGTTAAGTTCGAATTGATGAAATATCAATGATTTTGGTTTGACCAAAATGTCGAAATAAATTATGAATTTAAGTGGGAGTCAAAGTTAGTTTACTCAGGTAGAATATGTAAAGGACATATTTTTTCGTGGGAGCTTAGACCCTCATATATGTAGATGACATATTTTGAGTGGGAGCTCGTGTTCTCAAATATGTGGAGACATATTTTGAGTGGGAGCCGAATTCATCATGTGTAAATGACACATCATGAATTGTACCAGTAAAATTTAATTAGAAAGATTAAGTTGTGAAACTATTTAAAATTTAGTATCTATTTTGGAATAGAACGGGAATTTTAAATAGATAGTCGAGTTGTTTTGGATTATATCTGAAGAGTCAGAATAGATAAAAACCAAATGATTGGTCCTTGGAAATCCAATTAATCATTAAGAGTAATGATACACAATAATAGTGGTTGTGTGACATGTTAGTCTATTATGTGACATTAGACATCATACAGGAACCATATTATGTGCTCGATGAAATATGACCCGTGTTCTTAGAAGAAGAACAGTTGTGAAAGTAAATTTGTATTTTACTGCAAGTAGAAATGTATTAGTCATTAGATTGACATTGGTGTGTCAAGTCTTCTACATAGGTACGAAAGTATATAGATATCGCGAGATTGTAAATGTTACATAGAATTCTCTATGACTGAGTGTGTTTGCAGAGCAATTATCTGGTTACAAAAATCAGAGTAAGCGCTGGGAAAAAAAAGTCTCACTTAGTTACGGTATTTGTATATATGTTATTGGATAACATGATGATATCAAACAGGTTGATATCAATGAATCGCAAAAGGACACACAATTGTGTATTGTACAGATTGTCAGAGTAATACTCTTCCATAAGCAAACATTATCATATAACGCTTATTTGATAAGGGGTTTTGATGAAGTAAAATGCAGCTAGTTTATTTGTACTCTAGTGCCCTAGAGGCAAATAAATAAGTAGTATTTATCGCATTATCTCATAAGTTTATAATATGTCCTTATATTATGCTATAATTGTATTAATCGGAATTATTAATACACGTGTGATACATAGACAACCAGAGTCCCTAGTGAGCCTCTATATAAACTAGTCCACTGGGCAACAGATGATCGAGATTCCCGATCATGGATAATGGCGTCGGTTGACAGTGGGGTCATCTTATTAGTTGAATAAGGTGATGGACATACGCAAACTATTGCAATAGGATCGTATTACGATGTTTGCCATTTGCAATAAATAAGTAATATGATAGCTTATTACTTAGACCGTGAGACCGTGCTTATTGCTACTTCGTAGGGATGCTTTGAGAGAATGTCAAACGTCGTTTCTTATATAGCATGACAATAACGGTGTCCATCTTGGGTGTCCCGAAAGAGTATGTTAAGACGTAAGGATCAAGAGCCGGATTTGTTCATTCTTGTAATGGAAAGATACTCTGGTCCCACTCGGTGATATTGCATCTAAATATAGCTGCGCAGCTTATGACTAAGTTATGGAGATGTAATATCGGAGACAAGTTAATAACCTATGTCGGTAACGAGATGCAACAGGGCATTGGATGTCTACGATCACATCTCGTACAAGGTAGTATCGCATAAACAAAGGGAATGAATATCATGTTTATTGTTCAACGACGATATTGGTAGAATGCACATGGACCGTCATATGCATCCAGGTATCCCTGGCGGTCATTGGCGAGCGAAGGGTCTCGACCGTGTCTGGAGTTTTCTCGAACCGTAGCGTAACAAGATTAAGGTCTTAACGACACCTGGAGAAGGTTCTGGAATATTATAAGATTTTATTGAGAGAGAGAAATGATCCGGAAATAGTTCCGGTGGTCCGGAAGGAGTTCCGGGAAGGTCTGGGAATGTCCGAAAGATATACGGGTGGTCCGTAAAATGTTTCGGAGTCACGGGAGATTAAATAATATAAAAGTATATTAATTATAAATTAATATTATTTTACATTAATTTAATATTAATTAAATAAAGGAAAAAGTGGGCAGCCCACCTAAATGGGCCAAGAGTTGCCCACTAGGGGAGCCGCACCACACAAGGAAGGGGGGAGGCCCATGGCTGGTGCGGCTAGGCCCTTCGCCGGCCGAACTCCCCCCCCCCCACCTCTCCTTTTTTAGTCCCACATGGGGGAGTTAGGGAGTTTGCACACCACCTGCCCCCGTTTATATAGCAAGGCATAATTATTGGATTAATTACAGAAAAACATAATTAAATTTGTAGCAGGCCGGCCGAGCTGTTTCTCCGCCCGTTTTGCCTCCTCTCTCCACCAAAGCTATACCGTCGGGCGCCGTTTCCCTGCGGGGTTCTAGAAAAGTTCTACCCCTGCGATCTCAGCCGGATCTGAGTGACCAGGGGTTGTTTTTAAGCTCTATATGCTTCCGAGTGCTCGGAGGCGCCACATTTGAGGAGCCTGGGTGACATCGTCTTGCCCACCCAGCAGCCCTGCCGCTGCCCTGCCGCCGGCGCCACGCCATCTTCCGCTCGACGCCCATCGACCCAGGTCATCGTCGACATCGCGGTGTCATCGTCTACATCATCGCGACAAGTTCTCCGCGACCTTGAGGTCGGCTACGTACGACTTCATCATCAACGCTTGTGCGGGACCGTAATCCCTGCTATCGGTCTACATGGAGGTATGTGACACGTTCCGCCACCATTATTGCATGTACTAGCTAGATAGATCCTGCCTAGTTAGGGCGTTCTTACGCTAGAAAAATTATACGATGATCAAGAAATCTTATTTGTCCAAAAGGAATTATAGTAACATTTACTGTTTTAATCCTTCTAAATCTAACTTGGATTTTTGGGCTCAAAAGCCTTTGTTTGTATTCTGATATTTTCTCAACTTTCTTTGTATTCATAAGGTGCACCTTGATCTGTCAACAAGATCTGAAACACGTAATATTATGTTGTGACCTGACAACAATTTAAATATAACAACACTTTATTTAGAAGCTTCTTTCATGAAAGTATTTTGATCTTCACGAAGAGGATTGCAAGTAGAAAACAATTTTCTAGTCTCCTTCACTCTTAATCATTAAATTTTCATTTATAGACATATACCTTTTGGAACACTTTCCAATATTCTTCTTTTATGAATATAGGTCTGATACCTTGTTTCAAGCTTCTAATTTATTCCATTAACCATAATTCAAAAAATCATATTTTTCTAGGAATTATATAGACAACATGAGTTTTGTTTCTATTTGGTTTTGGAATACACTCTCATCCAATGTGAGTAATCTACAAAGAACTATTCGTGTATATTCTGAATTATCGTATAATCATGTATATAACGACACTATTATCGATCACATGAATTACTGTTGAAAAACATCTATTTTCTAAAGTGGACATCGACTATAATGTTTTGAACATATTAAGAGATTCTAAGACAGATTCTAAAAGACCACACTTTATCTAAAATAGAGTATGATTATAATACTTCACATATCACCGTATATGATATTATAATATTGTGAAACGAATTTCCACAAGTCTTTTGTGTTGAAACCATAATTTAAAAATATTGTCCTTTGATCGAATCTTGCGAATACAATATTCACCAATCTTTCTTCTGAAAAAACCCATTTGATCTTCTATCAAATTAATTTCAGACTCATGACTTATTATGCAAATACACTTATTTACCAATAATCGTAAAAGAATTCAGATTAAATTTCACCATATAATTAATTTAACAATCATCCGATATGACTCTTAATTAATTTTCTTTCGTATTGACACTTCAATACTAATTTTAAACTCAATCAATTCGGCACATGTAATACTTAAATAGATAAAAATAATCTATTACTTCTTACATTAGCTTTATGATCAAATTCGATGGTGTTTGTTATAGTAACAAAATATTTTATTCCTTGGACACATATTTCTATCATTCCCGCTATTTTAAATGTATATTATACGCATAATGTAATTGAGATGTGATACAAATTACTCATAACATAAAATAACTATGTCTTGTAACATTCAAGACACCAAACTAGATCACACTCTCACTATTAGAAAATGTCTTATAAAAAACTATTGATGATAACTAATATGATATCTCGAGGACGTGAGCACTACTGGCCATCAACTTCCTTACTTGCCATCACCTGTGCACTGTCACATCACCCATCGCCGTATACTTGTGATAATCAGGGACTGTTCCATAAACAGACCAAGTATCAAATACTTTTCATCAAGTATGAGAAGAATACATTTATATCTTCGTATATCAAATATACCCGTAGCGTCGAAGAGCTCTCCTTCGATGGAATCAACTTTAGAGATTTGAACTTGTTCACGAACGTGAAGAAGCTCATCGTGTCTCTATAGCATATTCACGCACTTTCTCTTCATAGCTAGGAGGTAGAGATATAAGCGCAATCTCTATTGCACTAGAGTCCGCTATCTAGAAATCGTAGATATTCGTAAGCCTGAAGTATGTCATACAACTTATTCAAATGAGTCTCCAGACAGGTATGCTCCTCCATGTGAATGGTTCAGAACTTTCTAAGCTATCTGAATTGCTCAAGACTTAGTTCATCTTTGAAGTGTATTTTGATCGCATCAATCACGACATATGGCTCCATGTGTTGAAACAACTTTCAACTCTGGTGCTAGGCATACGCTCATGACGACCTCCACTTCTATGAAAATATCATGATGCTTACGGAACTCATCATCTTCCTCCTTGCTAGCAGAATCATCTGGTTTATCTCCTAACTTATGTTCTAGGACATATAGGATGTTTGTTGTGTTGGAGAATGTTTCTAAAACCATTGTACCATCTGATGAAGTTGGACTCGTCGGCTTCTAAGTTGGAAATCGAACTCCTAAGGAAGTAACCGAAGCATAGTTCCGTCGTCTACAGATGTGATCGCAAAAGAGGTAAGGTAAAGTTTATAACATATGTGAGTTTAAGTTTGTAGTCATATTATCAAACACACTCCACTAAAATTATTATCCCTAAAATAATAATAGCGATTACACGACCCCCATCCACCACACTACCCCCGATCGTCACGGCCGGTAGCACAACTTCAAAGGTGGACATAAAATGTCGATCACAACAACTCTGTGACTCATGCTCGATCTTTCGATCTTCCCGTGTTCCGAGGCCATATCTGCATATGCTAGGCTCGCCAATCAAACCTCGAAGACCCTGCGCGTGCAACATGACTTACACCCACTGTATGCTAATGACGATATGTCTGACACCCGATCGTCACAGCCTGCCTCATAATAGAACTTTCTTGGTGGTGCGCAAGGAGGGAGAACACAATTTTTATATTTTTTAGGGATCATCCTATTTATGATGCTACCGTTGTATATCTAACATATAAGCAATCAATAGGATGGACACACAACAACGCAATATCAACATAAAGTAATGGAGTGCGATGTGACATGGTCGTCGCGCCTGGATCTCCATGGCGTCATGTGCCTGGCCCCCGGGCGCCCCGGCATGGCTCCGAGTCTACGGTGCCCTCCATTGCCTCTGACAGTACGAGTAATATCAAACTTACCGTAACCAAGTCACATAAAATAACGCCTCTGCAAAACAAAGTTAGACGCCTCTACCTTTATTTAGTTTTGCAAGTTTTACGTGGCATATAGAATTATTCGTAAGAGAACCGCTTCCCTACCTACGAACTTTGTACCACAATGTCGATCATATAATTGTATGTTTAAGCATCCCTTTCGGGCCCTCCATTGAAAATGTTTTGCCGACTAAAGAGAGAGAAACAGACACCCGCCAGCCACAGATACGGTGCAAGCCGTATGTCAGTATGAAGGGAATATGCCCTAGAGGCACTTAATAAACATAGTTTATTGGCAATATCCCAATTGTTCATTATATGTTTTACACCATGCTATAACTGTATTAAGCGAAAACATTAATACAGGTGTGGTAGATAAACAACCAGGTCCCTAGTAGCCTCTACTAAGACTAGTTTCATTGCGCGATTGATGATCGAGGTTTTCCGATCATAGGGCATGACGCCGGTCGGCAATGGAAGTCATATTGTTAGGTGTAACGATGTGATGGACGTACCCAGTATTTATATGACATAGTCATTACGCCTTAAGACCGTGAGATCAACTCTTATTGTTATCCCTGAAAGATGCTTTGATCGCACCAAACGTCATATCTTATATAGTGTGACAATAACGGTGATACTTTTGGGTATCAGAAGGGGGTAGTTGAGACGAGGGGTCAACAGCGGGATTTGTCAGTCCGCATAGTCGGATAGATACTCTAGGGCCCACTCGGTGAGATTATGTCAAATGAGTTTGCAAACATGTGACTAGGTCACCAGCTGACATAATATCACAGACGAGTAGAAGATAGCGATGCGGTAACGAGATCATGCTAGGTATGGAGATATCTGAGAATGATGCTCGGACACGCTAAGTATCGCCATGACAAAGGGTTTAAGACTATACGTCCAGGTTTGATAGATGAAAGTCATTCGTTATATCACAGGGATTAATTCATGGGGTCCAGGCCTACGAGTTAGTCATTGATCATAGAGGAGTCTTGATCATACATGTTATTATATCGAACCGCTAGGGTAACACACTTAAGGGGGTTTCGACAAGACAACCAGAAAGGAAAGAGATCACCGGGAACGTCCCGGGAATGATCCGATGGAGATCGGGCAGCGACGAAAGAGTTTTCGGAGCTAGAATAAATTCTATAAAATATGTTTGATATTAATTAGTGTAATTAATGATTAAATATGATTTTATATATTTATTTTCGAATTTGTAAAGGCTGGTTTCCCTAAACGGGCCTTCCGGTGGAAAGAAGGCCCATGAGGGGGGGGGGGGAGTCCCCCCAGGGCTTTGGATTGAGGGAGGGCCGGCCTAGGTGGGCCAAACTGGGCCCACCTAGGGCCGGCGCACTGCCTTGGCCGCACTAGGCATGTTGGGATAGTCCCACATTGCCTGGCTGGCAAGGTTGGCTCCCCCTGGGAGCCTATATAAGAAGGGGCACTCCTGGCCTTTTAATTCACCAATTAATTCCCAATTTCTCTCTCGATCTTGTGATTCCCTTTGTCGGAGTCGCGCCGAGTAGAGGAGGGGGCTCTCTTCCACCATAGCCCGCTGCCGCGCTGCTGGTGTTCCGGTCCAAGTCTTCCGCTGCTCATCCTAGACTGGAGCTTCGGAGGCCGTCGTCTCCACCGTATGTGTGTGACGTCCTGCGAGGTGCTGCGCTAGCGGTACTCGGAGGCCTACTTCCTCCACCCTACCTTGGGGTCATCTTCGTCGTCTTCGTCGCGCCGAGTTCTCCGCGACCTAGAGGTCGGCTACGGCGTCTTCATCGTCAACGCTTGTGTGGGAGCGTAATCCCCGCTATTCGGTCTACGAGGGTATGTATTCCGATCTTCGCCGTACTTCTATATCAGCATAGTGTAGATCTTGGCTAGTTTAAGGATATCGTTGCTAGGATTTTTTTTTGTTTTCTGCACACGATCCCCTTCAGTGGTATCAGAGCCGATCTATCGTAGATATAGTTGTACGCTGTTAGAACCCGTGTTCTGCACGGGGGCACCATTCCTGTTATTTGCTACCCTCTAGCGTGCACTTGTGATTCCAGCGGCATCGAGTTGATGAAGCGGCCCGGACCGACTTTACGCGTACGCTTACGCGAGACTGGTTCCACTACTGACATACGGCTTGTACCGTATCTGTGGCTGGCGGGTGCCTGTTTCTCTCTCTTTAGTTGGCTTTGCATTTTCAATGGAGGGCCCGAAAGGGATGCTTAAATATGCAATTATTGGATCGTTGTTGTGGTCATAAGGTTCGTAGGTATGAAGCGGTTCTATTTACGAAAGCCCCGAGCCACGTAAAATATGCAAAAGATAAAGTAGAAGCGTCTAACTTTATTTTGTAGGGGCTATGTGATATGGTCAAGGTAGGTTTATTAAATTGTTTATAAACTGCGGGCGCCAAGAAGACCATGGCGCAATGGACTATATCACATTGCATTACATTTGATGTTTTGTGTGCATCTTATATTGTGTGATTGTATATATAGTATATATTAGTTACACGGCGGTAGCTATATAAGATGATCCCTTCAAAATACCACTAGTGTTCTCCCTCCAACGCGCACCACCAAGAAAGTTCTACGTTATGAGGCAGGCCGTGATGATCGGGTGTCAGACATCTCGTCGTTCGCATACAGTGGGTGTAAGCCATGTTGCACAAGCGTCAGCGTGGAGGTTTTTGGTGGCGAGCCTAGCATATTCAGAAATATGGCCTCGGAACAGGGAGACCGAAAGGTCGAGCACGAGTCACAAAATTGGTGCGGCGGACTTTTATCTACTCCTTAAGTTGTGCCGCCGGCTCTGATGATGAGGGTTGGTGCAATGGATGGGGGTCGTGTAATCGCTTAAACGACCAGGAGGGATGTTCGTTTGAGTGGGAGTTCGGATAGTTATTTTCTAAAATACTAGAACTCAGAATATAATGAACAGAGTCTGTTTTGCAAACCTTTGTAGATATTAACCATTGTGATAGCATCTTTTCAAATTAGGCGTATTCCTGCGATTGAGAAACTTAAAAGGTTGGGTCCAAACTTCATAGTTTTATACTTTAGCTTGAGGATACTCCTTGTTTAAACCGTTAGCTCTTTGTGTTACAATACCCGCTAGGAGATAACCCCGGAGATTCCGCTGACAAAAGATAATTTGGATTATCAGATTTTGTGCGGATGATATCATCATAGTCCAGTGTATGCTATGATCTCTGCCATAAAGAACCAACGGTGGGTACGAGTTGTTAGATCGCGAACATATGATATGGTCGCTAAACTCGGGGTACCCCAAACGTTGGGTTGATGAAGTTTATCAGTACGTTGACTGATTGTCTTCTCAACCAAGATGGAAGAGAATACACACATTGAGGGAGCACGTGGCGGTCATACTTAATGACATATGTTCATACTTAATGAACATTGAGACGCCTCGCTCAGCTCAATCACTGGATGACAGACATCGTTGCCAAGTACAAATCCTCTGTCATAGACTATGTCATGCAAGGGGAATCGTTCACCTTCATGGTTCTTGATTACGGTGGAAGTATCAAGAAGATGAAACAGATCGCCGGAAGTCATCGATGATGATGGTGTATATATGATATACATGTTATGAATGTTTTAGCTAAGCAAGTACTCGCAGTAGTGACTAAGTTTTGAACTAGTCATGTTTTGTAAAAAACCAGGTTTACTGCTTGAGTAGCTTGAAAGGATGAGGCGACATTGCGTGTTGATAATGGCAATCAAGTTGTTGTGATGGCCATAGACACTCTCCCTCTAGATCTACCATTTGGGTAAATTCTTTATGATCGCCTGTTAGTATGATCGTTACAAGTGTGTCTTCTCTAGCGAGACACTTGTTCATACATGATAGTGACAAATTGGTGTCCTATATTTATGAAGTAATGATCATATGCCGATTTGAATTTAGATGGTAGAAGCTCCCACATTCATAATATTAATGCCAAAGGATACAAACTTAATAAAGACACCACATATGTGTGGCACTACCGTTTAGTCATGTCAATGTTATATGCATTAGCTCCACACTGGATGGACCTACAAGTCCTAAGATTTGATCTTTTGACACTTGCAAAATAACTGGGACACCGTTTTCGGAAAGCGGGCATATAACTTATTGATAGTCATACATAGAGATGTATGTGGTTGAATGAAGTAATTGACGGGTAGTGGAGACCTTTATTTCGTGAACTTCACTGAACGTTTTGAGTATAGCTTGTTGAGAATCGTGCATTTCGGTGTATGTGAATCAATGAAGTACTTTAACGTGTAGTGGAAGTCTTTATTCCATAGACTTCATGAACATTCGAATAGATATATGGATATCCACTCGGGGAATGTTGGCCTGGAAATTTTGATTCAATCAAACAAGTCCAGAATGAAGTAGGAAATAAACTTAACAAGAAAATCAAATTCCCGCGATGCATATCAAGGAAATAAAGATTTGAGTTATAATATTGGCACATCATTGGAAGACTTGTGAGAAGAGTTCCACAAATTACGTCGCATGGAACACCATAGTGTCATGCTGTGTTAGGACGTCGTAATTGCACACCATCGGATAGTGTGTGGTAAATAAATCTCTTACCTAATTATTGTGATCATTAGAGTCATATGGTAGAAACGTAAACACTCACGTTAGCAAATAGGGAAACCATTTGAATCCATGGAGACAATACCATACGAGTGATGGCATGGCTTTTAGCATGGATTGTCGTTTCAGCAATTTAGTTTTTCGATGTAATCGAACCTAAAATGGATTAATCTTTGTAGTATACCCTACCTAAAGAGTTAGTTGGGTACATGTCTCACGACATAGGCAAAATCTTTGCCGGGATATTGAAGGGGTTACGGTGCAGAAAACAATAATTTTTCTAGCGAACGAAACCCTAACTAGCCATGATCTATCTATCTAGTACATGCGATAACGGTGGCGGAACGGGTTACATTACCTCCATGTAGACCGATAGCGGGGATTACGCTCCCGCACAAGCGTTGACGATGAAGTCGTACGTAGCCGACCTCGAGGTCACGAAGATCTTGCCGCGATGTCGAAGTCGATGACGCCGGGGTGTCGATGATGATCTGCGTCGACGGGCGTCGGGCGGAAGAAGGCAGAGCGCTAGCACCGGGGCTGGTGCGCCGGCAGCAGAGGGGGGGGGGGGGGCGGCGGCTGCAGGGGCGAGACGACGTCGCCCAGGCTACTCAAAAGGAGTTACCTCCGAGCACTCACAAACATACGAAGCTTAGCGACAACCCCCGGTCATTCAGATCCAGCTGAAATCGCAGGGGTAGATCTTATCTGGAATTCCGCAGAGCAACGGCGCTCTGCGGTATAGCTTAGGTGGAGAGACGGGCGGAGAAACAGCTCGGCCGGCCTGCATACAATTAATTGTATTTTCCAATCAATTAAATCAATTAATATGCCTTGCTATTTAAAGGGGGAAGGGGGTGTGCAAACCCCTTGGCTCCCCCATGTGGGACTAAAGGAGGAGAGGGGAGGGGGGGGGGGGGTTCGGCCGAACCCCCCTTGGGCTTTCCTACTCCTAGTCCAACTCGGACTAGGAGGCCCAAGCCTCCCTTCCTTGTGGGGTGCGGCTCCCCCCTCTTGGGCCCTCTTAGGGCCCATGTAGGTGGGAGCCCCCTTTTTCCTTTATTTAGTTAATATAAAATTCCCATTAATTCATAATTAATATATTTATATATAATTCAATAGCCCATGACTCCGAAACTATTTCGGAACCACCCGAACAACTTTCGGACATTCCCGGAACCATTCCATACCTTCCCGGAACTCCTTCCGGACCACCGGAACTCTTTCCGGACCATTTCTCTCTCTCCAACAAAGTCCTATAATATTCCAGAACCTATCTCCTAGCGTCGCTAAGACCTTAAATTTTTTACGCTACGGTTCGAGAACACTCCAGACATGGTCGAGACACTCCGCTCACCAATGACCGTCAGGGATACCTGGAAGTATATGACGACCCCTGTGCATTCCACGAATATCGTCGTTGAACCATAAATATGACATTCATTCCCTTTGTCTCTGCGATACTACCTTGTCCGAGATATGATCGTAGACACACCGATGTCTTTGTTGTATCTCGTTACCGACGAAGGTTATTAACTCGTCTGCGATATTACATCCCCATGACCTAGTCATAAGCTGCGCAGCTATATAGATGCAATATCACCGAGTGGGCCCAAAGTATCTTTCCTATACAAGAATGAACAAATCCCGCTCTTGATCCTTACGTCTTGATGCTCTTTCGGAATACCCAAGATGGACACCGTTATTGTCAAGCTATATAAGACACAACGTTTGATGCTCTCAAAGCATCCCTACGAAGCATTAATAAGTACGGTCTCACGGTCTAAGGAATAAGCTATCATACTCTTATCTATTGCAAATGACAAACATCGTAATACGATCTTATTGCAATACTTTGCGTATGTCCATCACCTTATTCAACTAACAAGATGACCCCATTGTCAACCGACGTCATTGTCCTTGATCGGGAATCTCGATCAACTGTTGCCCAATGGACTAGCTCATATAGAGGCTTGCTAGGGACCTGGTTGTCTATGTATCACACGTGTATTAATAATTCCGATTAATACAGTTATAGCATAATACACAAACCTATTATAAACTTATGAGATAATGCAATAAATACTACTTATTTATTTGCCTCTAGGGCATATCTCCTTCAGATATACCTTGCGAAAGAAGTAGTTTCTTGTCCAAGGGTATAAGTGAGAAAGAAAGTAGAGCAAGACGAAGTTGGTGAACTTCCTCTCCAGACATCAGAGTGGCGCAATCGAAAGTGTTTTCGGTGTCAGGATCCACAGCTTGAAAAAGCTGATGATTCAAAATCATGATGTTCTGAGCTCATACTAAGAGCGTAGGCATACGAGGTTGTGTTCCACTCGGTGTGTTACGACAATCTTGTTATGAAGGTCATATTAATGGAATATGAAAGACCTATGAACTACGAAGAAGAGATGGTGGGCCTAAGTCCGAGAAATGGCTATGAGTCATTTATGATCCGAAATAAAATCCATATACGATTACCAGGTAATGACTTGGGAGATCTTCTTGATGGCATCTAGGATGTTAATAGTATATGGAATTTTATGAGAGAGTAGACATTGAGCAGATTCGATTTGTCGTGAAACAGTTCCGACAGACCACATGAGAGTTTGTCTCAAGTGGCGAAGCCTAAATCTATTCTGGGTCGTTTAGCAATCACTATAATTTCGAATGAGAAATTGATAGATGGATAAGGAAAGCATGTTTCTTAATAGTGTCATTAAGAAAGAGTTGGTGATCCTGAGGATGCTAAACATGTGTGCAAACTTCGGTTGTCCATTCATGGGCAGAAGCAAGCATATCGGAGCTGGAATCTTCACTTTGATAATGTGATCAAAGGATTTTGGAGTTGTCCAAAATAGTTGAAAAAACCTACATTTGCAAAGAAGTGAGTGGGAGCAAAGTAGCTTTCCTTGATCTTATATGCGGAAGGCATATTTGAGTGGGAGCTAAGTAGCTTTTCCTTGATCTTATATGCGGAAGGCATATTTGAGTGGGAGCTAGGTGTCATTTGTGATTCTGTATGTAGCGACATATTGAATGACACAGATCCTCTAGTAGAGTGTAAAGGATTATTTAAGTGATTAAATTTTCTATGAAATGAAGTTAGGAGTATTAGGCATCCGATTTATAACTGTATAGATCGTAAGGGGCTTAATAATATTAAGTCGGAGTATTTCCTAAGTCAGGATTCTGAAGTGTTTCAGAAAAGGACAAGCGAAGAAAGAGGTTCTTGCTTGTATGACTAGGTAAAAGATTAAGTTAATCTTGGCTTTTTCAGTGATAGAAAATGATGTTCGACATTCTCTATGTATCATACATAGAGTCTATCAAACTAAAAGCTCGACTTAGTGTGCCCGAGTTCTTGGTTAAAGAACATGTTCTAGAGTGATCCTTGTGTGGATCAATGAACAAACGTTAAGTTTATTCTTCAGTGTCTATGAGAACTGAAGATAGGTTTTCTAGTAACGGGTAAGAGTGGAATGGCAACTTGCCGTAAAGCGGTTACGATGATGCAAGTTATTACACTGACCCATACGACTAGAAATCTCATATAGGAGATGTCCTTTATTTTGAAAATAGACATGGTTAGTTTGCGAAGTCGCATATGAATGCACTGTCGCACAATCTACATAGGTATATAAATATATTGCGACTTTAGAAGTATCAAGTGTGATTGGACTGAGCAGTTTTCCGAGCGTAGGTGGTCCCCTTAATAGATCTCTTAGACTTTTAAGGCGCATGCTACGCGAATGCTCGAGTCTCACTCCATCCACTGGGATATATTTCACCGTCATCGTAAGATACAGGTTGATGTCAAACTAGGTGACATAGAAGTGTTGCAAAGCACATATAGGTCTCAATGTGTGAGAACTATTGACTTTATTCCTCTTCCACGAGGCGAGCAGGCACCAAGATGTTATGGGTGTTGAGCTTTTACCAAGTTGTAAACTAGATTAAGTGTTACTCCAGTGCAAGTGGGAGACTGAAGGGAATATGCCCTAGAGGCACTTAATAAACATAGTTTATTGGCAATATCCCAATTGTTCATTATATGTTTTACACCATGCTATAACTGTATTAAGCGAAAACATTAATACAGGTGTGGTAGATAAACAACCAGGTCCCTAGTAGCCTCTACTAAGACTAGTTTCATTGCGCGATTGATGATCGAGGTTATCCGATCATAGGGCATGACGCCGGTCGGCAATGGAAGTCATATCGTTAGGTGTAACGATGTGATGGACGTACCCAGTATTTATAGGACATAGTCATTACGCCTTAAGATCGTGAGATCAACTCTTATTGTTATCCCTGAAAGATGCTTTGATCGCACCAAACGTCATATCTTATATAGTGTGACAATAACGGTGATACTTTTGGGTATCGGAAGGGGGTAGTTGAGACGAGGGGTCAACAGCGGGATTTGTCAGTCCGCATAGCCGGATAGATACTATAGGGCCCACTCGGTGAGATTATGTCAAATGAGTTTGCAAACATGTGACTGGGTCACCAGCTGACATTATATCACGGACGTGAAGGGAATATGCCCTAGAGACACTTAATAAACATAGTTTATTGGCAATATCCCAATCGTTCATTATATGTTTTACACCATGCTATAACTGTATTAAGCGAAAACATTAATACATGTGTGGTAGATAAACAACCAGGTCCCTAGTAGCCTCTACTAAGACTAGTTTCGTTGCGCGATTGATGATCGAGGTTTTCCGATCATAGGGCATGGCGCCGGTCGGCAGTGGAAGTCATATCGTTAGGTGTAACGATGTGATGGACATACCCAGTATTTGTAGGACATAGTCATTACGCCTTAAGACCGTGAGATCAACTCTTATTGTTATTCCTGAAAGATACTTTGATCGCACCAAACGTCATATCTTATCTAGTGTGACAATAACGATGATACTTTTGGGTATCGGAAAGGGGTAGTTGAGACGAGGGGTCAACAGCGGGATTTGTCAGTCCGCATAGCCGGATAGATACTCTAGGGCCCACTCGGTGAGATTATGTCAAATGAGTTTGCAAACATGTGACTAGGTCACCAGCTGACATAATATCATAGACGAGTAGAAGATAGCGATGTCGGTAACGAGATCATGCTAGGTATGGAGATATCTGAGAATGATGCTCGGACACGCTAAGTATCGCCATGGCAAAGGGTTTAAGACTAGACGTCCAGGTTTGATAGATGAAAGTCATTCGTTATATCACAGGGATTAATTCATGGGGTCCAGGCATACGAGTTAGTCGTTGATCATAGAGGAGTATTGATCATACCTGTTATTATATCGAACCGCTAGGGTAACACACTTAAGGGATTTCGACAAGACAACCGGAAAGGAAAGAGATCACCGGGAGCGTCCCGGGAGGGGTCCGATGGAGATCGGGCAGCGCCGAAAGAGTTTTCGGAGCTAGGAAAAATTATATAAATTATGTTTGATATTAATTAGTGTAATTAATATGCAAATATGATTTTATATATTTATTTTCGAATTTATTTAGGCTGATTTCCCTAAATGGGCCTTCTGGTCGAAAGAAGGCCCATGGGGGGGAAAACCCTCAAGGGAATTTTGTGGGGGAGGCTTGGCCGGCCTAGGTGGGCCAAATGGGGCCCACCTAGGGCCGGCGCACCATGCCTTGGCCGAACCAGGCTGTGGGATAGTCCCACATTGCCTGGCTGGCAAGGTTGGCTCCCCCCGGGAGCCTATATAAGAAGGGGCACCCCTGGCCTTTTAATTCACCAATTAATTCCCAATTTCTCTCTCGATCTCGTGGTTCCCTTGACGGAGCCGCGCCGAGTAGAGGAGGGGGATCTCTTCCACCATAGCCCGCTGCCGCGCTGCTGGTGTTCCGGTCCAAGTCTTCCGCTGCTCGTCCTGGACTGGAGCTTCGGAGGCCGTCGTCTCCACCGTATGTGTGCGACTCCCTGCGAGGTGCTGCGCTAGCGGTACTCGGAGGCCTACTTCCTCCACCCGACCTCGGGGTCATCTTCGTCGTCTTCGTCGCGCCGAGTTCTCCGCGACCTAGAGGTCGGCTACGTCGTCTTCGTCGTCAACGCTTGTGCGGGAGCGTAATCCCCGCTATTCGGTCTACGAGGGTATGTATTCCGATCTCCGCCGTACTACTATATCCGCATAGTGTAGATCTTGGCTAGTTTAAGGATATCGTTGGTAGGAAATTTTTTGTTTTCTGCACACGATCCCCTTCAGTGGTATCAGAGCCGATCTATCGTAGATATAGCTGTACGCTGTTAGAACCCGTGTTCTGCACGGGGGCACCGTTCCTGTTATTTGCTACCCTCTAGCATGCACTTGTGATTCCAGCGGCATCGAGTTGATGAAGCGGCCCGGACCGACTTTACGCGTACGCTTACGCGAGACTGGTTCCACTACTGACATACGGCTTGTACCGTATCTGTGGCTGGCGGGTGTCTGTTTCTCTCTCTTTAGTTGGTCTTCGCATTTTCAATGGAGGGCCCGAAAGGGATGCTTAAACATGCAATTATTGGATCGTTGTTGTGGTCATAAGGTTCGTAGGTATGAAGCGGTTCTATTTACGAAAGCCCCAAGCCATGTAAAATATGCAAAAGATAAAGTAGAAGCGTCTAACTTTATTTTGCAGGGGCTATGTGATATGGTCAAGGTAGGTTTATTAAATTGTTTATAAACTGCGGGCGCCAAGAAGACCATGGCGCAATGGACTATATCACATTGCATTACATTTGATGTTTTGTGTGCATCTTATATTGTGTGATTGTGTGTATAGTATACATTAGTTACACGGCGGTAGTTATATAAGATGATCCCTTCAAAATACCACCAGTGTTCTCCCTCCAACGCGCACCACCAAGGAAGTTCTACGTTATGAGGCAGGCCGTGATGATCGGGTGTCAGACATATCTTCGTTCGCATACGGTGGGTGTAAGCCATGTTGCACAAGCGTCAGCGTGGAGGTTATGGTGGCGAGCCTAGCATATTCAGAAATATGGCCTCAGAACAGGGAGACCGAAAGGTCGAGCACGAGTCACAAAATTGGTGTGGCGGACTTTTGTCTACTCTTGAAGTTGTGCCGCCGGCTATGATGATGAGGGGTGGTGCAATGGATGGGGGTCGTGTAATCGCTTAAACGACCAGGAGGGATGTTCGTTTGAGTGGGAGTTCGGATAGTCATTTTCTAAAATACTAGAACTCAGAATATAATGAACAGAGTCTGTTTTGCAAACCTTTGTAGATATTAACCATTGTGATAGCATCTTTTCAAATTAGGCGCATTCCTGCGATTGAGAAACTTAAAAGGTTGGGTCCAAACTTCATAGTTTTATGATTTAGCTTGAGGATACTCCTTGTTTAAACTGTTAGCTCTTTGTGTTACAATACCCGCTAGGAGATAAACCCGGAGATTCCGCTAACAAAAGATAATTTGGATTATCGGATTTTGTGCGGATGATATCATCATAGTCCAGTGTATGCTATGATCTCTGCCATAGAGAACCAACGGTGGGTACGAGTTTTTAGATCGCGAACATATGATATGGTCGCTGAACTCGGGGTACCCCAAACGTTGGGTTGATGAAGTTTATCAGTACGTTGACTGATTGTCTTCTCAACCAAGATGGAAGAGAATACACACATTGAGGGAGCACGTGGCGGTCATGCTTAATGACGTATGTTCATGATTAATGAACATTGAGACGCCTCGATCAGCTCAATTACTGGATGACAGACATCGTTGCCAAGTGCAAATCCTCTGTCATAGACTATATCATGCAAGGGGAATCATTCACCTTCATGGTTCTTGATTACGGTGGAAGTATCAAGAAGATGAAACAGATCGCCGGAAGTCATCAATGACGATGGTGTATATATGATATACATGTTATGAATGTTTTAGCTAAGCGAGTGCTCGCAGTAGTGACTAAGTCTTGAACTAGTCATGTTTTGTGAAAAACCAGGTTTACTGCTTGAGTAGCTTGAAAGGGTGAGGCGACATTGCGTGTTGATAATGGCAGTCAAGTTGTTGTGATGGCCATAGACACTCTCCCTCTAGATCTACCATTTGAATAAATTCTTTATGATCGGGTGTTGGTATGATCGTTACGAGTGTGTCTCCTCTAGCGAGACACTTGTTCATACATGATAGTGACAAATTGGTGTCCTATATTTATAAAGTAATGATCATATGCCGATTTGAATTTAGATGGTAGAAGCTCCCACATTCATAATATTAATGCCAAAGGATACAAACTTAATAAAGACACCACATATGTGTGGCACTACCGTTTAGTCATGTCAATGTTATATGCATTAGCTCCACACTGGATAGACCTACATGTCAATGTTATATTAATGGTGTTTCGATGTAATCGAACCTAAAATGGATTAATCTTTGTAGTATACCCTACCTAAAGAGTTAGTTGGGTACATGTCTCACGACATAGGCAAAATCTTTGCCGGGATATACCTTGCGAAAGAAATAGTTTCTTGTCCGAGGGTATAAGTGAGAAAGAAAGTAGAGCAAGACGAAGTTGGTGAACTTCCTCTCCAGACATCAGAGTGGCGCAATCGAAAGTGTTTTCGGTGTCAGGCTCCACAGCTTGAAAAAGCTGATGATTCAAGATCATGATGTTCTGAGCTCATACTAAGAGCGTAGGCATACGAGGTTGTGTTCCACACTGTGTGTTACGACAATCTTGTTATGGAGGTCATATTAATGGAATATGATAGACCTACAAACTACGAAGAAGAGATGGTGGACCTAAGTCCGAGAAATGGCTATGAGTCATTTGTGATCCGAAATAAAATCCATATACGATTACCAGGTATTGACTTGGGAGATCTTCTTGATGGCATCTAGGATGTTAATAGTATATGGAGTTTTATGAGAGAGTAGATATTGAGCAGATTCGATTTGTCGTGAAACAGTTCCGACAGACCACGTGAGACTTTGTCTCAAGTGGCGAAGCCTAAATCTATTCTGAGTCGTTTAGCAATCACTATAATTTCGAATGAGAAATTGATAGATGGATAAGGAAACCATGTTTCTTGATAGTGTCATTAAGAAAGAGTTGGTGATCCTGAGGATGCTAAACATGTATGCAAACTTCGGTGGTCCATTCATGGGCTGAAGCAAGCATATCGGAGCTGGAATCTTCACTTTGATAATGTGATCAAAGGATTTTGGAGTTGTCCAAAATAGTTGAAGAAACCTACATTTGCAAAGAAGTGAGTGGGAGCAAAGTAGCTTTCCTTGATCTTATATGCGGAAGGCATATTTGAGTGGGAGCTAAGTAGCTTTACTTGATCTTATATGCGGAAGGCATATTTGAGTGGGAGCTAGGTGTCATTCGTGATTTGGTATGTAACAACATATTGAATGACACAGATCCTCTAGTAGAGTGTAAAGGATTATTTAAGTGATTAAATTTTCTATGAAATGAAGTTACGAGTATTAGGCATCCGATTTATAATTGTATAGATCAGAGGGGGCTTAATAACATTAAGTCGGAGTATTTCCTACGTCAGGATTCTGAAGTGTTTCAGAAAAGGACAAGCGAAGAAAGAGGTTCTTGCTTGTATGACTAGGTAAAAGATTAAGTTAATCTTGACTTTTTCATTGATAGAAAATGATGTTCGACATTCTCTATGTATCGCACATAGAGTCTATCAGGCTGAAAGCTCGAGTTAGTGTGACCCGAGTTCTTGGTTGAAGAACAGGTTCTAGAGTGATCCTTGTGTGGATCAATGAACAAACGTTAAGTTTATTCTTCAGTGTCTATGAGAACTGAAGATAGGTTTTCTAGTAATGGGTAAGAGTGGAATGGCAACTTGCCGTAAAGCGGTTACGATGATGCAAGTTATTACA
The DNA here is from genome assembly GCA_026929855.1 of Poa annua. Lineage (NCBI taxonomy): Eukaryota > Viridiplantae > Streptophyta > Magnoliopsida > Poales > Poaceae > Poa > Poa annua. The sequence goes on from CM049430.1 coordinate 92,227,131, forward strand.
CTGACCCACACGACTAGAAATCTCATACAGGAGATGTCCTTTATTTTGAAGAAAGACATGGTTAGTTTGCGAAGTCGCATATGAATGCATGGTCGCATAATCTACATAGGTATAGAAATATATCGCGACTTTAGAAGTAGCAAGTGTGATTGGACTGAGCAGTTTTCCGAGCGTAGGTGGTCCCTTAATAGATCTTTCAGACTTTTAAGGCGCATGCTACGCGAATGCTCGAGTCTCACTCCATCCACTGGGATATATTTCACCATCATCGTAAGATACGGGTTGATGTCAAACTAGGTGACATGGAAGTGTTGCAAAGCACATATAGGTCTCAATGTGTGAGGTCTATTGACTGTATTCCTCTTCCACGAGGCGAGCAGGCACCAAGATGCTATGAGTGTTGAGCTTTTACCAGGTTGTAAACTAGATTAAGTGTTACTCTAGTGCAAGTGGGAGACTGAAGGGAATATGCCCTAGAGGCACTTAATAAACATAGTTTATTGGCAATATCCCAATCGTTCATTATATGTTTTATACCATGCTATAACTGTATTAAGCGAAAACATTAATACAGGTGTGGTAGATAAACAACCAGGTCCCTAGTAGCCTCTACTAAGACTAGTTTCGTTGCGCGATTGATGATCGAGGTTTTCCGATCATAGGGCATGGCTCCGGTCGGCAACGGAAGTCATATCGTTAGGTGTAACGATGTGATGGACATACCCAGTATTTATAGGACATAGTCGTTACGCCTTAAGACCGTGAGATCAACTCTTATTGGTATTCCTGGAAGATACTTTGATCGCACCAAACGTCGTATCTTATTTAGTATGACAATAACGGTGATACTTTTGGGTATCGGAAAGGAGTAGTTGAGACGAGGGGTCAACAGCGGGATTTGTCAGTCCGCATAGCCGGATAGATACTCTAGGGCCCACTCGGTGAGATTATGTCAAATGAGTTTGCAAACATGTGACTAGGTCACCAGCTGACATAATATCATAGACGAGTAGAAGATAGCGATGTCGGTAACGAGATCATGCTAGGTATGGAGATATCTGAGAATGATGCTCGGACACGCTAAGTATCGCCATGACAAAGGGTTTAAGACTATACGTCCAGGTTTGATAGATGAAAGTCATTCGTTATATCTCAGGGGTTAATTCATGGGGTCCAGGCCTACGAGTTAGTCGTTGATCATTGAGGAGTCTTGATCATACCTGATATTATATCGAACCGCTAGGGTAACACACTTAAGGGGTTTCGACAAGACAACCGGAAAGGAAAGAGATCACCGGGAGCGTCCCGGGAGGGGTCCGATGGAGATCGGGCAGCGCCGAAAGAGTTTCCGGAGCTAGGAAAAATTATATAAATTATGTTTGATATTAATTAGTGTAATTAATATGCAAATATGATTTTATATATTTATTTTCGAATTTATTTAGGCTGATTTCTGTAAATGGGCCTTCTGGTCGAAAGAAGACCCATGGGGGGGAAAACCCTCAAGGGAATTTTGTGGGGGAGGCTTGGCCGGCCTAGGTGGGCCAAATGGGGCCCACCTAGGGCCGGCGCACCATGCCTTGGCCGAACCAGGCTGTGGGATAGTCCCACATTGCCTGGCTGGCAAGGTTGGCTCCCCCCGGGAGCCTATATAAGAAGGGGCACCCCTGGCCTTTTAATTCACCAATTAATTCCCAATTTCTCTCTCGATCTCGTGGTTCCCTTGACGGAGCCGCGCCGAGTAGAGGAGGGGGATCTCTTCCACCATAGCCCGCTGCCGCGCTGCTGGTGTTCCGGTCCAAGTCTTCCGCTGCTCGTCCTGGACTGGAGCTTCGGAGGCCGTCGTCTCCACCGTATGTGTGCGACTCCCTGCGAGGTGCTGCGCTAGCGGTACTCGGAGGCCTACTTCCTCCACCCGACCTCGGGGTCATCTTCGTCATCTTCGTCGCGCCGAGTTCTCCGCGACCTAGAGGTCGGCTACGGCGTCTTCATCGTCAACGCTTGTGCGGGAGCGTAATCCCCGCTATTCGGTCTACGAGGGTATGTATTCCGATCTCCGCCGTACTACTATATCTGCATAGTGTAGATCTTGGCTAGTTTAGGGATATCGTTGGTAGGAATTTTTTTGTTTTCTGCACACGATCCCCTTCAAGATCAACTCTTATTGTTATCCCTGAAAGATGCTTTGATCGCACCAAACGTCATATCTTATATAGTGTGACAATAACGGTGATACTTTTGGGTATCGGAAGGGGGTAGTTGAGACGAGGGGTCAACAGCGGGATTTGTCAGTCCGCATAGCCGGATAGATACTCTAGGGCCCACTCGGTGAGATTATGTCAAATGAGTTTGCAAACATGTGACTAGGTCACCAGCTGACATTATATCACGGACGTGAAGGGAATATGCCCTAGAGACACTTAATAAACATAGTTTATTGGCAATATCCCAATCGTTCATTATATGTTTTACACCATGCTATAACTGTATTAAGCGAAAACATTAATACAGGTGTGGTAGATAAACAACCAGGTCCCTAGTAGCCTCTACTAAGACTAGTTTCGTTGCGCGATTGATGATCGAGGTTTTCCAATCATAGGGCATGGCGCCGGTCGGCAATGGAAGTCATATCGTTAGGTGTAACGATGTGATGGACATACCCAGTATTTGTAGGACATAGTCATTACGCCTTAAGACCGTGAGATCAACTCTTACTGTTATCCCTGGAAGATACTTTGATCGCACCAAACGTCATATCTTATCTAGTGTGACAATAACGCTGATACTTTTGGGTATCGGAAAGGGGTAGTTGAGACGAGGGGTCAACAGCGGGTTTTGTCAGTCCGCATAGCCGGATAGATACTCTAGGGCCCACTCGGTGAGATTATGTCAAATGAGTTTGCAAACATGTGACTAGGTCACCAGCTGACATAATATCATAGACGAGTAGAAGATAGCGATGTCGGTAACGAGATCATGCTAGGTATGGAGATATCTGAGAATGATGCTCGGACACGCTAAGTATCGCCATGGCAAAGGGTTTAAGACTAGACGTCCAGGTTTGATAGATGAAAGTCATTCGTTATATCACAGGGATTAATTCATGGGGTCCAGGCCTACGAGTTAGTCGTTGATCATAGAGGAGTCTTGATCGTACCTGTTATTATATCGAACCGCTAGGGTAACACACTTAAGGGGTTTCGACAAGACAACCGGAAAGGAAAGAGATCACCGAGAGCGTCCCGGGAGGGGTCCGATGGAGATCGGGTAGCGCCGAAAGAGTTTTCGGAGCTAGGAAAAATTATATATATTATGTTTGATATTAATTAGTATAATTAATATGCAAATATGATTTTATATATTTATTTTCGAATTTATTTAGTCTGATTTCCCTAAATGGGCCTTCTAGTCGAAAGAAGGCCCATGGGGGGGAAAACCCTCAAGGGAATTTTGTGGGGGAGGCTTGGCCGGCCTAGGTGGGCCAAATGGGGCCCACCTAGGGCCGGCGCACCATCCCTAGCCGCACCAAGGCTATGGGATAGTCCCACATTGCCTCGCTAGGGAGGTTGGCTCCCCCCGGGAGCCTATATAAGAAGGGGCACCCCTGGCCTTTTAATTCACCAATTAATTCCCAATTTCTCTCTCGATCTCGTGGTTCCCTTGTCGGAGCCGTGCCGAGTAGAGGAGGGGGATCTCTTCCACCATAGCCGGCTGCCGCGCTGCTGGTGTTCCGGTCCAAGTCTTCCGCTGCTCGTCCTGGACTGGAGCTTCGGAGGCCGTCGTCTCCAACGTATGTGTGTGACGCCCTGCGAGGTGCTGCGCTAGCGGTACTCGGAGGCCTACTTCCTCCACCCGACCTCGGGGTCATCTTCGTCGTCTTCGTCGCGCCGAGTTCTCCGCGACCTAGAGGTCGGCTACGTCGTCTTCGTCGTCAACGCTTGTGCGGGAGCGTAATCCCCGCTATTTGGTCTACAAGGGTATGTATTCCGATCTCCGCCGTACTTCTATATCTGCATAGTGTAGATCTTGGCTAGTTTAAGGATATCGTTGCTAGGAATTTTTTTGTTTTCTGCACACGATCCCATTTCAGGACGAGTAGAAGATAGCGATGCCGGTAACGAGATCGTGCTAGGTATGGAGATATCTGTGAATGATGCTCGGACACGCTAAGTATCGCCATGACAAAGGTTTTAAGACTATACGTCCAGGTTTGATAGATGAAAGTCATTCGTTATATCACAAGGATTAATTCATGGGGTTCAGGCCTACGAGTTAGTCATTGATCATAGAGGAGTCTTGATCATACCTATTATTATATCGAACCGCTAGGGTAACACACTTAAGGGGGTTTCGACAAGACAACCGGAAAGGAAAGAGGTCACCGGGAACGTCCCGGGAATGGTCCGATGGAGATCGGGCAGCGACGAAAGAGTTTTCGGAGCTAGAATAAATTCTATAAAATATGTTTGATATTAATTAGTGTAATTAATGATTAAATATGATTTTATATATTTATTTTCGAATTTTTAAAGGTTGGGTTCCCTAAATGGGCCTTCTTGTGGAAAGAAAGCCCATGAGGGGGGAGAGCCCCCCCAGGGCTTTGGATTGAGGGAGGGCCGGCCTAGGTGGGCCAAATGAGGCCCACCTAGGGCCGGCGCACTGCCTTGGCCACACCAGGCATGTGGGGATAGTCCCACATTGCCTGGCTGGCAAGGTTGGCTCCCCCTGGGAGCCTGTAGTGTACCTGCACCTAAAATATGGCAGATACCTGTGTATAGTGCAAATCCCTGGATCGATTCGTTTGCACACACAGTTACGATGTAATATCACAACAAAGTATCAATTTATTACAACGCTGATCCAGACTTAGAAAATATTCATTACAAATTTGCATAGCATAAAGTTAGCAGTAAACAGAGTAAACAACGGAAAATTTATTCTTCATGGAGTCCCCAAACATCATCATGTGCCACAGGCGAGCATGTTGGTTGAAGACTCGAAACACTTAGTTAAACTTTCACTCATCATCAGGACAGTCTGCAATAAGATATATATTGCAACAACGTGGGTCAGAACCATTAAAATGGAACTGGCAAGTGACACTATGGTGGACACTTAGTGGAATAACTCTATGACCTATATGCTTATTTGGCAGGTGGAGCTCAAGGCTATTTTGCAGAAAGCAAGTTTTTCCCTAACTTTTGAAACAACTTTACCTCGATGAGACAAATATGGTATGAAAGCCATAGTCTCATTCTACCCTTGTTCACCCATCAAGCTTTTAATTTAAAAATTGGAATGGTGGAATCCTCCGTTGACGTCCTCGTTCAGCTGCTCAATTGTCCGTTTCCGGGGACATGGCTAAGTACTTAGATTTTAACTCTGCAGAGGTTGTGCACGTTCACCATTGTACCCATTCAACCCAGGTTACCCTTTTCACACCATTTGTGATAAGGAAAGGAAAGAATGAGACGAGATCTTTCAAAAGCATTTTCCCTCCCACTCTGGCCTGACGCGCTCCACCTACAAACCACTACCTCCACCTGTCAGGCCGGGGCGAGTCCACGCAGCTTAGTTGATCAAGCCAGAGCCCATATTGGCAATGGCTGCACGAGAAGCAATCTTCACTCGTAGTTCTTCAGATCCCTTTGTTCCTGGGTGGCCATCCACAAGTGAGTATTCCACAGGTAAATCCCCTAGGAACAACACTCAACTCATACAGCCAAGCAACCAATTCCACCCAGGTGTTTGATTTAAAACTTAGTAGGCTTTATCTCTTTCATCAAAATAGTTTTTTTGCATAGCATCACTATTCTACTAAGTATTTTCATAGGAACCTAGACACAGGAATAAAGAGGTCTAACATGGCTTGCATAGCAATACTATCCTACACATGCTTATAGAAAATAATCTACTCATGCATAGAAAAATAATAGGACTTTTATGGGGGTGTGCCACTTGCCTTGGCAACCGGGAGTGCAGCAGTTACAGTTGCAAAGATTCTCGTTTCCCTCCGAATAGTCTAATAAAGAAACAAAGAGCCACACATAAACACACAAGCAAAGGTTCATACAAAGAAAAATATATGCTATGCATGAGATGAGATGCAAAAATTTATTTCCAACGTCAAGAAACAAACAAATGTATCTCTTTGGATTTTCATGATATATGCATGAATAAATTTTTAATTTGTTTCTATTATTTAATCATGAATAATGGGTAATGACAAGGACTTTAGTTTACTTAAATAAAATTTCAAAATCAACTTTTGTAAAAATGAAATTTGGGCAGAGGGCATCTAAACAAGTTGTTAGCAATTTGATTTATTCAAAAATAATTTTTCTAACTAAAGTTATGTCAAAAACACTTAAACTACTATCAAAAATATTTGAAAATTTTGAATGTGTCAAACAGAAAACTAATGAAACCAAATTGTTCTACTGGTTCCAAGGATCTCAAATATATAAAAATATTTAAATTTGGTTAAACAGATAAAAAGTAGTGATAAAAACAGTATGCAGGATGTTTTCTGCAAAACTGCCAAATTAAATAAAACGGGGAAAAGAATTTACACGTCAGCGCTGACTGGGCGCTGACTGTGCGCTGACTGGGCATGCTGACGTGTTTAAGTGATTTGATCTGGGCCGTCAGATCTGGATCTGGCGGTCCAGATCAATCGTACTGTTTCGCTTATAAAGATCTAATCCTAACCGTAGGATCGAGATCGTACGGCCTACACGCGTTGACCAAAAACTGGCGGCGCTAGGTCACCGGAGGACCTCGCCGGAGCAGCGCGCGCAGCGGCGACACGCACGGCATCGCACGTTCTCGACGTTCTACTGCGTTCCGAGACGAGTGGGTCATACCTACGGGTAGAGGGCGTCGAGGCGACGTCGTTGGCGAAGTGGTGGGGGTCGTAGCTCCTCCTGCCTCCTCTGGTTGCTCACCAGAGTTGCTGCGGTCGGCGGCTTGCTTCGGTCGCGGACGTCCTCCTCGAACTGCTGCGGAAAAGAGTGAACGAAGTTGTCACAGGGAGGCGCACGGCTACGAGGAGTCGAGGGGGATACCAGGGATGACCAGAGGAGCTCGGGACTCACCGGAGTTCAAGGTTTTGGCCGGCGGCAGTCGCGGCGCGGCGGCGGAAAAATGCGGCAGCCTGGGAGCTCCCGTGCTGCGGTTTCTAGGGCAAAACGAAGAGGAGCTCGGGGGCTATTTGTAGGCGTAAGCGAGGCAATGAATCGCGTCCTTAATTGCTCAAATTAACGAGGAGGAATCGCCGGCCGGAGGTTACCGTGGACGTGCGCGTGATTTTGGGGAAGAAGACCGGGTCGGGGATGACAGGTGGGACCCACCTGTCAGTGACACGGAGAGAGAGGGAGATGGCGCTGGGCTGCTGGCGGGCTGGATTGCGCACGCGCGCGGTAGGTAGCAGTGGGCTTCGGCCCACTGGCTGGCCCGGCTATATTTTTTCTTTCCTTTTCTGTTTTTAATTCTTTTGTGTATAAAACAATTTCAAAACTATATTAAAACTTCTCAGAAAAATTCATAAAAATATAATTTGAAAAGCTTATGAAAAATAGATCCTTTTGACATTATTTTTGTCTTGAGTAAAAATAGAATAAAAGGAACATTATTATAAATTCAAATAACAATTTTAAGGACATAAAGTCAATTAAAACATATTTAAATAATTATATTCAAATTCTATGTGATTCATATGACAAGTTTAATGATGATGATGCATGGATGCAAAGTTTTAAATTTTCTGAAAATTGGGATGTTACAGAGCCTATATAAGAAGGGGCACCCCTGGCCTTTTAATTCACCAATTAATTCCCAATTTCTCTCTCGATCTCGTGATTCCCTTTGTCGAAGTCGCGCCGAGTAGAGGAGGGGGATCTCTTCCACCATAGCCCGCTACCGCGCTGCTGGTGTTCCGGTCCAAGTCTTCCGCTGCTCGTCCTGGACTAGAGCTTCAGAGGCCGTCGTCTCCACCGTATGTGTGTGACGCCCTGCGAGGTGCTGCGCTAGCGGTACTCGGAGGCCTACTTCCTCCACCCGACCTTGGGGTCATCTTCGTCGTCTTCGTCGCGCCGAGTTCTCCGCGACCTAGAGGTCGGCTACGGCGTCTTCATCGTCAACGCTTGTGCGGGAGCGTAATCCCCGCTATTCGGTCTACGAGGGTATGTATTCCGATCTTCGCCGTACTTCTATATCTGCATAGTGTAGATCTTGGCTAGTTTAAGGATATCGTTGCTAGGAAATTTTTTGTTTTCTGCACACGATCCCCTTCACAGTAGTGGAACCAGTCTCGCGTAAGCGTACACGTAAAGTCGGTCCAAGCCGCTTCATCAACTCAATACCGAAGGCATCGCAAGTGCACGCTAGAGGGTAGAAAATATAAGAAAGACGTCCTCATTCAACATGAGTTCTAACCGTACCAGCAGTACTACGCATAGATCGGCTCTGATACCACTGAAGGGGTTCTGGTGCAGAAAACAATAATTTTTCTAGCGTATGAACACCCTAACTAGTCAGGATCAATCTATCTAGTATATGTGATAACGGTGGCGGAACGGGTTACATTACCTCCATGTAGACCGATAGCGGGGATTACGCTCCGGCACAAGCGTTGACGATGAAGTCGTACATGGCCGACCTCGAGGTCGCAGAGAACTTTCCGCGATGATGTAGACGATGACGCTGGGGTGTCGACGATTACCTGCATCGACGGGCGTCAGGCGGAAGATGGCGTGGCGCCAGCGATTGGGGGGGTGGCGCCGACGGCAGGGCTGCTGGGTGGGCGAGACGACGTCGCCCAGGCTGCTCAAATGTGACGCCTCTGAGCACTCGCAAACATACGGAGCTTAACAACAACCCCCGGTCATTTAGATCCAGCTGAAATCGCAGGGATAGAACTTTTCTGGAATCCTGCAGGGCAACGGTGCCCGACGGTATAGCTTTGGTGGAGAGAGGGGGCAAAACGGGCGGAGAAGCAACTCGGCTGGCCTGCTATACAATTAATTGTATTTTTTTGTAATTAATCTAATTAATATGCCTTGCTATATAAAGGGGGGAGTGGGTGTGCAAACACCTTGCCTCCCCCATGTGGGACTAAAGGGAAAGGAGGGGGAGGTGGGTTCGGCCGAACCTCCTAGTCCGAATTGGACTAGGGGCCCAAGCCCCCTTCCTCCTTGGTGGTGCGGCTCCCTCTTGGGCCCTCTTAGGGACCATGTAGGTGGGTTGCCCCTTTTCCCTTTTAAATTAATATACAATATAATTAATTCATAATTAATATATTTAAATACTATTTAATATCCCGTGACTCTGAAATATTTTCCGAACCACCCGAACATCTTTCGGACATTCCCGGAACCATTTCAGACCTTCCCGAAACTCCTTCCGGATCATTTCTCTCTCTCCAATAAAATCCTATAATATTCCAGAACCTTCTCCAGCTGTCGTTAAGACCATAAGTTTGTTACGCTACGGTTCGAGAACACTCCAGACATGGTCGAGACACTCCGCTCACCAATGACCGCCAGGGATACCTGGACGCATATGACGGCCCCTGTGCATTCTACGAATATCGTCGTTGAACCTTCCCTTTGTTTGTACGATACTACCTTGTCCGAGATATGATGGCAGACATCCGATGTCCTTGTTGTATCTCGTTACCGACAAAGGTTATTAACTCGTTTGTGATATTACATCTCCATGACCTAGTCATAAGCTGCGCAGCTATATAGATGCAATCTCACCTAGTGGGCCCAGAGTATCTTTCCATTAAAAGAATGAATAAATCCGGCTCTTGATCCTTGCGTTTCAACATACTCTTTCGGGATACCCAAGATGGACACCGTTATTGTCATGCTATATAAGACACAACGTTTGATGCTCTCAAAGTACCCCTACGAAGTAGCAATAAGTACGGTCTCATGGTCTAAGGAATAAGCTATTATATTACTCATTTATTGCAAATGACAAACATCGTAATACGATCTTATTGCAATACTTTGCGTATGTCCATCACCTTATTCTACTAATAATATGACCCCATTGTCAACCGACGTCATTGTCCTTGATCGAGAATCTCGATCAATTGTTGCCCAATGGACTAGTTTATATAGAGGCTCACTAGGGACTCTGGTTGTCTATGTACCACACGTGTATTAATAATTTCGATTAATACAGTTATAGCATAATACAAAAACCTATTATAAACTTATGAGATAATGCAACAAATACTACTTATATATTTTCCTCTAGGGCATATCTCCTTCAGGAACCCCTTCATTATGTTGTACTGTCCTTGAGTGTAAACATTATCAGTGGTTCTTGCTTGTTGCAAGACGGATATTCATTCAATTCAGTATCAAGTTGTTATGCTATTTTGATGAATGATATCTTTTATGTTGATGCTCCCGAGATTCTTGTTGAATCTCGATCGTAGTACTCACATCCATAACATAGATGCCAAAAGGATTAAGGGTAGTGTTGATACTGCCATATATATGTGGCATTGCCGTCTCGGTCATATTGGTGTAAAGCGCATGAAGAATCTCCATGCCGATTGACTTTTGGACTCGTTGGATTTTGGATCACTCGATACGTGCGAACCATGCCTCATGGTCAAAATGGCCAGGACACCGTTCAAAGGTTTCGTTGAACGGGCGTCGGACTTGTTGGGAGTCATACATATAGATGTGTGTGGACCAATGAGCGTGTCGATACGCAATGGTTATCGTTACTTTGTCACCTTCACTGATGACTTGAGTAGATACGGTTATATCTATTTGATAAAACACAAGTCAGAAGCATTTGAAAAGTTCAAGGAATTTCAAAGTGAAGTTGAAAATCAACTTAACAAGAAAATCAAGCACCTCCGATCCGATCGTGGTGGCGAGTATTTGAGTTTTGAGTTTGGCACACCTCTGAAGGCTTGTGGCATCGTGCCACAACTTACGCCCGCCGAAACACCGCAGCGCAACGGCGTGTCCGAGCGACGTAATCGTACTCTATTAGATAACGTCTGGTCTATGATGTCTCTTACCGATTTGCCCGTATCCTTCTAGGGTTATGCGTTAGAAACAACCGCATTCATTTTAAATAGGGCTCCGTCCAAATCCGTAGAAACGACACCGTAGGAGTTATGGTATGGCAAGAAGCCAAAGTTATCATTTATGAAGGTCTGGGGTTGTGAGGCGTATGTTAAGAAACTACAGCCCGACAAACTCGAACCAAAATCGGAGAAAGTCGTCTTTGTAGGATATCCACGGGAAACCATAGGATACTCCTTCTACAACCAAGCTGAAGGAAAAACGTTTGTCGCGAAGACCGGTACCTTTCTTGAGAAGGAGTTTCTCGCGAAAGGAGTAAGTGGGAGGAAGGTAGACCTCGACGAGATCATTGATCCTGAATTCAAAATTCCGAGTGACGCAACGGATGCTGTTACAGAAAAGTCCTCCACAGATGGAGCGGGAGAAACTGTCGAGGACACTGTTCTACCTCGTAGGTTTGGTAGATCTCGTATCACACCAGAATGGTATGGCAAACTAGTTTGCACCGACATGTTAATTGAACAGGACGAACCTACGAACTACAAGGAGGCAATGGCGAGTCTAGAGCCCGAGAAATGGCTAGAAGCCATGAAATCCGAAATAGGATCCATATATGATACAAAGTATGGACTTTGATGGAGATTCTCGAAGGGCGCAAGGCCGTCAGAATAAATGGATCTTTAAGAAGAAGACTGATGCTGACGGTAATGTGACCGTCTATAAAGCTCGTCTTCTCGCAAAAGGTTTCCGACAGGTTCATGGGATTGACTACGATGAAACTTTTTCACCGGTAGCGATGCTAAAGTCTATTCGGATTTTGTTAGCAGTTGCTGTATATTACGATTATGAAATGTGGCAGATGGATGTCAAAACAGTGTTCCTAAATGGTAACATTGAGGAAAAGTTGTATATGGTACAACCGGAAGGTTTTGTCGATCCAGAAAATGTTGACAAGGTATGCAAGCTTCAACGTTCCATCTACGGATTGAAGCAAGCATCTCGAAACTGGAATCTTCGCTTTGATGAGTTGGATTTGTCCAAAATTTGAAAGAGACATGCATTTACAAGAAAATGACTGGGAGCTCGGTTGTGTTCTTAGCACTATATGTAGATGATATATTGCTGATTGGGAATGATGTGGAACTTCTAAATAGCATGAAAAATTATTTAAACAGTAAATTTTCCATGAAGGACTTAGGAGAAGTTGCATACGTCTTAGGCATTAAAATCTTTCGTGATAGATCAAGACGTCTATTAGCATTGGGTCAGAGAACTTATCTTTATAAGATACTGAAGCGTTTCAGTATGGAGACGGCAAAGAAGGGTTCTCTGCCTGTTATCAAGAATAAAACATTGCGAAAGGCACAGTGTCCGGTAACGGAACAAGGTAAGGCCGAAATGACTAAACATCCTTATGCTTTATCCATAGGATCGATTATGTATTCAATGTTAAGTACTAGACCTCATGTAGCATTGGCTCTTAGTTTGACGAGCCGTTTTCAAAGTAATCCAGGAATGGAACATTGGATTGCTGTTAAGAGCATTCTTAAGTATCTCAAGAATACAAAGGAAACGTTCCTTGTCTATGGTGGCTGTGATGAAGAACTTGGCATAACAGTTTACGTTGATGCAAGTTTTTGCTCAGACCCCGATGACTCTAAGTCAAAGACAGGTTATGTATTCAAGGTGAATGGAGGCGCCGTGTGCTGGAGAAGTGGGAAGCAACCCATCGTCGCGCAATCTACAATGAAGTCGGAGTACATCGCTGCTTGTGACGCCACGAATGAAGTTGTGTGGCTGAGAAAGTTCATCATTGAACTTGGAGTGTTCCCAAGCGCGTAAAATCCTGTGATCCTCTTCTGCGACAATGCGGGTGCTATTGCTAACGTGAAGGAACCATGGTCTCACTCCACCGCCAAACACATTTTCCGACGCTTCCATGTGATACGACAGTATGTACAGGGAGGCGATGTGAAGATTTGCAAAGTGCATACGGATCTGAATGTGGCAGATCCCCTGACGAAACCTCTTCCGCTTCACAAGCATGAAAAACACCAAGTAGCTATGGGTGTTAAGCTTTTACAAAGTTGTAATCTAAATTAATTTGTACTCTAGTGCAAGTGGGAGACTTAAGGAGATATGCCCTAGAGGCAATTAATAAAGTGATTTATTTATCATATCTCGTTAGTTCATAATACGTTTTGTGTCATGCTATAATTGTATTAAGCGGAAACATTAATACATGTGTGATACATAAACATCCAGGTCCCTAGTAGCCTCTACTAAGACTAGTTCATTGTGCGATTGATGATTGAGGTTTCCCGATCATGTGGCATGGCGCTGATACGTCTCCAACGCATCCATAATTTCTTGTATTCAATGCTATGTTATATCATGTTATTACATGTTTTATATGCATTTTATATAGTTTATGCATTTTCTGGGACTTACCTTTTAACAGGATGCCACAGTGCCAGTTCCCTGTTTTCTGCTGTTTTTGGTTTCAGAAAAGCTCTTAAGGAAATATCCGCCAAATTGGAAATGAGCCAACCAGTATTTATTTTTAGAATATTTGCAACCAGAAGAACCAAAGACGAGATGAAGGCGGACCCGAGAGGCCCACACCACCTGGTGATGCGGCCCCACATTTGTCGCGCCGGGAGGTGATGCGGCGCCCTCGGGCGCCCACCGACCTAGGTATTTCGCCCATAAATACCTCCCTGACCTAAAAACTCGACACGGTTAATCAATTTTTCCTCCACGGGTCCCGAGCCGCCGCCGTCGCCGCCACCATTTCGGGACAGATCAGAACTGCTCCCCGGCACCCTGCCGGGACGGGGAATCGTCCCCGGAGGCTTCTATGTCGCCATGACCACCTCCGGAATGATGCGTGAGTAGTATACCTTGGACTACGGGTCCTTAGCAGTAGCTAGATGGTTGTCTTCTCCTCTTGTGCTATCATGTTTAGATCTTGTGAGATGCCTATCATGATCAAGATCATCTTTATGTAATTCTCCATGTTGTGTTTGTTGGGATCCGATGAATATTGAGTACTAAATTTATTGCTTCATAATATATCATGTGTGTGCTATTTAATGATCTTCCATGCTCTCTTTTTACTTGTGTATGCTCTGGCCAAGTAGATGCTTGTAACTCCAAGAGGGGGTATTTATGCTCGATAGTAGGTTCACGTCTCTATTAAATTTGGGACAGTGACAGAAAGCTTTAAGGTTGTAGATACTATTGCTACTAGGGATAAAACAATAGTACTTTATCTAAGGATGATGTTACTTACTTACTTTACACACAGTGCTTAAGGCGATAATCTGTTGCATGCAACTTAATACTGAAGGGGTGCGGACGTTAACCGGAAGGTGGATTATTAGTCATAGATGCGGTTGTAACAGTCTATGTATATTGTTGTAATGCCCGAATGAATCTCACACTAGACACTATATCATTAGTATATGCATTGGGTGGCTTATCATTATTCTGTCAATTGCCTAGCTATAATTCATTTACCACGCATGGATAAATGTTATTATTATTTATGGAGAGACACCACTAGTGAACTGTGGACCCCGGTCCTTCTCATTAATCTGATAAAACCACAACTGCAAACCTGTTACTTTATGCAAACATCACTCTTTCTTACACACATACGTTTAATCCTTTGTTACAGCAAGCCGGTGAGATTGACAACCTCACTGTTAACTTGGGGCAAAGTATCTTCATTGTTGTGTGCAGGCTCCACGTTCGTTGCTGACGCTGGTGTTACGCCGCGCCAACGTCTCCACCAGCAACCTCGAAGGAATCATTCATCTCCTACTGGTTCGATAACCTTGGTTTCGTTCTGAAAGAAACTTGCTGCTGCACTACTTCACACCTTCCTCTTGGGGTCTCCCAACAACACACCCACCGTGTGCATCAAGCATTTTTCTGGCGCCGTTGTCGGGGATTTGAGTGCTCGTCACGAGGGGAGATTTCGCACTTCCAATCTTTTTACTTTGTTATTGTCTTGCCAAATGGGGCCCACCTAGGGCCGGCGCACCATCTTGAGCCGCACCAGGAATGTGGGGATAGTCCCACATTGCCTGGCTGGCAAGTTGCCCCCACCCCCCCGAGGAGCCTATATAAGAAGGGGCACCCCTGACCTTTTAATTCACCAATTAATTTCTCCTTTCTCTCTCGATTTTGTGATTCCCTTTCTCGGAGTTGTGCCGAGAAGAGAGGAGGTCTCTCCACCATAGCTCGATGCCGCGCTGCTGGTGCTCCGGTCCAAGTCTTCCGCTGCTCGTCCTGGACTGGAGCTTCAGAGGTCGTCGTCTCCACCGTACGTGTGTAACGCCCTGCGAGGTGCTGCGCTAGCGGTGCCGGGAGGTCTACTTCCACTACATGACCTTGAGGTCGGCTTCGTCGGTCTTCATCGTCAACGTTTGTGCGGGAACGTAACCCCGCTTTCGGTCTATGAGGGTATGTATTCCGATCTCCGTTGTACTTCTATATCTGCATAGTATAGATCTTGGCTAGTTTAAGGATATTGTTGTTTGGAAAATTATTGTTTTCTGTCTGCAATCCCCTTCAATATAAGCATGGAACATAAGAAATTATAGATATGTTGGAGGCGTATCACCTATTTAAAGGCCCATTCTTCCCCAATAAGAGGTTGCGGCTCACACACTCTCTCTTCCATTAAGGCCTTAGCTCCCCCTACTAGATCTCCCACTCCAGTCACCCAAACGCTTTGGTATTTTGAGAAGTGAAGAAGGAGGTTTAGATCTACATCTTCACCAAAGGAACTAGAAACCATCCATGTTTCGTCACCGATTCTTGTATCCTATTAGGTTGCTTGTAACTGTAGGAGGCTTGTTGGCTCCAGATCTTCATCGTGGTGTTAGGAGGTTCATATCGTTGTTGTGAGTTTCCAATACAATTATGGAGATCCCCAACATTGAGAAAAGATTTGGTCAACACCTCAGAAGTCGACCTCATAGTGGATCGAGCTAGTCCTTGCAGGAATGGCTCACATAGATAAAGTGAAGAACAACCATGCTATTGGAGTGCGTAGACGTATTTCCCTTGGGAAGGAACTACGGGAAACATCACCTCATGTACACCTTGCGGCTACTAAAATCCTTTACTTACTTGCTTATGTTTCTTCACTTATCGCAATTGTATCACCTATGTTGCTATCATATAGCTGCACATTCAGACAACCTTATTATACATTGCAAAACCCTAATTAAAAGGAAGTAGATAAAAATTTACAGTCGACCTATTCACCCCCTCCTCTAGTCGACCGTGTTTGCACGTTAACTCTACCGTCACTAAAAACCCTAATTCAGGGTTTTCAGGGTCCTGGTATGGTACCCTATCGGGACGGGATCCACCTCTCGAGCCTTGCTACCATTTTTTATTTCAGATTATAAAATTCACCTTTTACCATCCATATTGCATGTCTTTTACCATATCTTCGCCCAACAAAGTTCACCTATACAACACAGAGTTGTACGTGTGTTGGGGACACAGGAGATTTTTTGTATTTTCATTGCAAGATTACTTGAAAGGGATACGTTCAACCTTCACCCCTATGAGTTTTATAAACCTTTGGTCATTCATTTGATAAACCTTGAAAGGAAAATTTGATGTGGTCCTGCGAACATCTTCACTAGAGACCCAACAAAGTCTACAAAATTAGAAGCGTGTGGTCGATATCACCATGGTTTTTGTCACCGGTCGGGAAATCCGGTTACCGGCAGTTAACCTAATATCCCGAGCCCCCCCCCCCACCCCCCCCCCCCCCCCCCCCCCCGAGAAATGCTCATACCGGGTGAAACATACTGATTTTTTCTTAAAAATGGTCAAACTAGAACCAAAATATTTGAATTTGTTTGAATTTCAGATTTCAAATTCGTCCGGTACCCGGTCGAAATTTTCCGGTAACAGCGGTAATCGGAAATCCTGACCCCCCCAGGAAATTTTCCTACCAGTAACCAAAACCTTGGATATCACATGTTTGTTTGGCATTGTTGCGTTGGTTCTTCCTAATACCCTCGTCGGTAATAAGTAGGTTTTAGACTTCCTTTTTTATTTTATTTTGATTGACTGAAAAAACACACGGTAATTTAGAAAAGATTGTGCTAAATAACTTTGGCCATGTACTTTGTACTTGCTAAATGTGCTAAATAATTTATAAAAGAGTAGTGGGTGTTTCGAGTGCTGACACATTTCTTCTTGTTCCCGTAGTAACAAATTTCTATTACTCCCCATGCGCTTTGGTGGAAAAATGGGTAAAACTCGATTTAAAACAAAATCTACCATTTTGATAGCCGTGTGGAGAGAAGCACTTATACGCACATAGCACAGAAAATTTAAAACCTGCAATCTGCTTGTCCTCCACATCTTGAAGAAATCTCGGCTATCACTTCAAAACTTCAATTATCTAGGCTTTCATTTAATCCGGACATGTAAACTCTCATGCTGAATTAAGAAAGAAAAAACCCTACTTAAATCTCAGGGTACTATCTCCCTGCTCATCCTGGAGTAATTGCTGTTTAGAAAATAAACAGTTAAGTAATGGCATATCTCCAGCTGTAATCAAAGCAGAACAAAACCCCAAGTTCAAAAAGTACAGTTCATCTACGCTCTTCACCCACAACGACTGGGTACACAATTTTCAAGTATGCATAGCATTTTCTCGGTGGTGTCTGAAAAGGCTTGACGGGCCCACACCAATCCACGCCCACGACGCGTCCACGGAAACCCCGCCCACCACACACCGCTGCACGATCCTAGCCTCCATCCCCAAACCAAGAACGGTTTTGTGCCTTACCGGTCCACAGACTAAGCGCATGGACGTACCCCGGAGACACCAGGCACACGCAAAGGAACAAAAACAAAAACGACCACACGCCGGAAACTTCTCTATCAGTCACCACCCTCTCCCCTCCCTCCCTCTTCCCGCTCCTGCGATTTGGTAGTCGATTTGGTGCTAGGGTTTAGGCGATGGCGGCCGGCTCCAGCGGGGAGGTTGAGGACAATGGAGAGTGGAGTACGGCTCCCTCGCCTGTCAGTGTGGTTGGGGATGGCGCGCCCCCACCTGTAGAGCGGTGGGAGGAGGCGGGCTTGGCCGCGCCCGTGTACTGGAACATACTCCGGACGGCCCTCTGCTTCCCTACCCACGTCCAGCGCTACTCTGTCCCAGTGGTGCTCTCCGGGAAAGACCTTCTCGCATGGGCGCAGACGGGATCCGGTCGAACAGCAGCATTTTGCATCCCAATCATCAGCCTCCTCGTTTCGGCGGCGGCGGCGGCGGATGGGGAGGCGGGTGAGGATTTCGGCTATGAGGACTGCATACGCGTCGGCAGGCCGCACGCTCTCGTCCTCGCGCCCAACAGAGAGCTTGCAGGGCAGGTATAAGGCTCGCCGTCCCTCTCTCTATCTCCTCTTATGCACTGCATGTTTCTCGTGCACCCACCCACGCGCTGAAATTGGGCTCGATTTCGCGTAGATGTCTCCTTGGCGCATGCGTTGTTTAGGCTGCGTACCCCGGCCACGTCGTGTTCATGCGTGTGTTCCTGGTTTGCGGGATTTGCGGAAGGGGCAAATAGCTCCTGTGCGACTTGTTTTCAGGGTATTGGCTGTAGTACGACGTCTTTCCAGACAATAGCCTCCATGCGACGCCGATACGAGGAGAAATAGCCCAGAGGCACTCGGGTGCGAGAACTGTTGTTAGCGGGCTTGTTTAGATTAGATTAAGCAAGATTGAGTCAAACAGCTGACTGATTGAATTCGTCAATTGATCCGCGCCCAACTGCCAGTGCCCGCCCGCAACTCCGCTCTCGTTCTTCTCCGGCGGCGGCGCTTTCGTTCACGGCGGCGGTGGGGCTTTCGTTCTTGGCGGCGTCGGCGGAAGCAATGGTGAGCGATTTCGTCTTCGTCCCCGTTCTCTCTGAATGTATTTGAGATCTGAGCTAATTTGCTCATTGTCTGCTGATTCAAATTGCTAGAGGACGCGGGGAAGCGCTACTGGGCGGGGGGGGGGGGGGGGGGGGGGGGGCGGACGTGGGAAGAAGAAGATGGTCGAGCCGGGAGATTCAACTTCGAATAGGTAACACGCTTCTCTCCCGCACAATTTTACTTCGATTTGGGTCTCGTTTTCCCGACCTCATGCTACCCGCTACTGACAGAGAGGATGCTGTTGGGAGCACCTTCAAAATTACAGTCAATTTCTTACGATCTACGGCAAAATTAGTTGATGGGAGCGTGGTGGACATTGATGGACACACGATTGTGAAGTGGGAGGTTGATTTTGAAGAGTTTGATCCAACAGACCTACCGAACATGCGGGAGAAGCCGGTGAAGTCTATGGTGGAGAAAATTGCAGAGCATGTTATTTGGGGTCCAGAGCAAGAAGTATCACTGTTGTGGTTCGATAATTGGAAAGGTGAATATGTCAGAATTGAGGATGGTGAAGAGCTTGCTGAGGAAATCGATCGGCAAGAGGGCTGGAGGAGCAAAGTTTTAGTTTTTTATGCTCTGCTTGTTGATCTGAATGTTGATTCAAATGTGGGTTATGTGCCCTCAAAGTTAGCTATGCAGCAGGCGGATGATGACTGGCTTCCGCTAGGCGTATAATTCCCATTTGTACTGAACCGACAGTAATAGCACCCGCAGTTTCTGTTGATTGGAATGCACTTGACCTACCTGAACCTACTGATTTGGTCATTGCACCGATGGAGGACACTGAGATGGCCAAACTTTTTGGCATTGAAGTGGATGAGAGGGATGAGGAGCATGTTGAACAAGATGGGACAGACAGTGATTTATCTGAAGATGTAGATGAACAGCTGATGGAAGATGGTGCAGACTATGTGGATGATGAACACGATGATGAGCTGGTGCATGTGTATGACAAGGAAAATCCTGTCATTAAAGTTGGGAAGATGTGGCCGAATATGAAAGAGTTCAGGATGGCTTTCAAGACTTATGCAGTGAGACATCAGTTTGATGCAAAGACTGTTTGGACTGATAGAAAGAAGTTCTATGCGAAGTGCAGATGTTTTGATGGTACTGGCAAGAGGCCTTGCAAGTGGTACATATCTGCTAGACTGTAGGCTGATGGAAGTACTGTAAGGGTTAACCAAATCCCCAAAATACATACTTGTCTTACAAGTAGGGAAAAAGTATCAACCATGACATCACAACTTTGGGTTGCAGATAAGATCCAACCATTGCTAGCCAAAACATCTAACCTTACTGCCAAGAGACTGCAAGTGGACTTGCAAAATACGTACAAAATTAAACTGAATTATACCACAGTGTGGAAGGCCAAACAAAGGGCAATGAAACATTTATATGGTGATTGGGCAAACACATTTAGGATGCTTTACAACTTTAAAGCAGAGGTTGAGTTGAGATCTCCTGGCAGTAGTGTCGAGATTGATACTGAGGTGGATGCGGATGGCAAAGTTTATTTTTTCAAGTTTTTTATGGCTTTGAAGCCTTGCATCGATGGCTTCAAGGCAGGGTGTCATCCATATTTGAGCATAGACTCATCTTTTTTGACGGGCAAGTGGAGTGGTCAGTTGGCAGCATGCAATGCTCTAGATGGCCACAATTGGATGTTCCCTGTTGCTATTGGTTTGTTTCAGTCAGAGACGGAGGCTTCATGGACATGGTTCATGATGCAGTTGAAAAGATGTCTAGGTCCAGTGTCACCTTTGGCAATCCATACAGATGCATGTAAGGGGCTAGAAAACGCAGTTCACAATGTTTTCCCCTATGCCGAGAAAAGGGAGTGCTTCGGCCATTTGTGGATGAACTTGATAAAAAAATTCAGAGGCGATGAATTTGGGCGCATGTGGCCAGCAGCAAGATCATATACCGCACAGACACATTCCTATCACCTTGATAAGATAAAGGCAGCATGTACTCACAATGATTTTGCTTCATGGTTGAGCACCTACCATTCTCTCTTATGGTATAGGTCAGGTTTCAATACTGCAATTAAATGTGATCATATCAACAACAATTTAGCAGAAAGTTTCAACAACAAGATAAAAATGTTAAAAGAATTACATGTGCATGACATGGTTGATCAAATCAGGATCATGCTTATGTGGTTGTGGGAATTGAGAAGAAAGATAGTTGATTGTCTGCAAGGTGATAAGCTTCCAGCAGTGGTACAACAGGTGGTAAACAGGAGCAGAAGTCTTACACATTTGTTTGTTGAAAAATCTTCATTGTGGGGTGCTGAAGTTAGAGATAGCAAAACTGGTAGGAGGCATGTTGTTAACACCGAATTGCATGATTGCACTTGCCTTGAGTGGCAACACACCGGCAAGCCATGTGAGCATGCCATTATTTTCTTAGCCTCCCAACCGAGGGTAAACATGCACCCATATTTGCATAAATATTATTCGGTAGCAAAATTCAAAGCTGCATATGCAGCTCCAATTCCACCACTTACAGATCAGCAACAGTGGCCTGAAATGCCCCTTGATTTTACATTGTGTGCTCCTGTAACGAAAAGAAAGGCTGGCAGGCCTAAGCAGAGTAGATTTAAGTCATGGTTTGAGAAAGGTGGGAGTAGTAAGAAAAAGAAGAAAGATGAGAAACCCAAAAGGCCTCAAAAAGGTAGCAAGAACAGGTGCACTTACTATCGATCTGCCAATTGCGCCTATGCAGATGAAAAGCCAAAGTAAGTTCTTTTTTTCAATTACATAGCAGTATTTGTTTTTTGGTATACAGAGCAGTATTTGTTTTTTCAATTACTAAATATATTTCATGCTTTATTTTCAGGAGGAAGCGTGCTCCACCTGTTTCACCTGTTCCACCTGTTCCACTTGTTCCACTTGTTCCACTTGTTCGTGAAGATAACTGGAATTCAAAGAAGGCACGGGTCAGTAGTAAGAGAAGAAGTGTGCATTCTGTGTTTGGTTCAACTGAACCTGGGCATGTCCCTGGGCATGTCCAGGTGCGCACTGAAGACCATGATATTGCAGAACTGTTGCAGACTGAACCGTGGAATTTCGAGGTGCACACGGAAGCCACTGAATTTCAGACTGAACCTTGGAATGTCGAGGTGCAAACGCAAGACACTGAGTTTCAGATTGAACCTTGGAATGTCGAGGTCCACACAGATGAAACTGCTTTGGATGTTGAAACTGAAATTGAGGAGGTGAACGACCAACCTAGTTCAGTCAAGAAGCCCGTGAACAAAACCAAGATGCTCAGTGATATTGTATGTGTTGAGAAGTTAGAACCAGAACAAAGAGGTGCGAAGAAGGGCACACGGCGTGCTTGAACATTTGTGGCATGTAATAATATTTGTATTTGAATTTCGGCTGGAATTCAAATTTGAACTGAAAACTGAAATTTGTATTTCAAATTAGTACTGTGATATTGATGTCTCCATGCTATGTTCAAATTTAATTCCTAGACGTCTATTCTACCTATATAGTTTAAATCTGAAGTTGCATTATGTTTTGAATAATTTTTCTATTTTTTAATTTTTTATTAATAACAAGGTTTAATGAAAATTCATATATAAAACAGATAAAAACCATGTTTATATTTTTTCCTACCTACTACATCACATATAACAACATTTGGCGTTGGTCTCATGTCATTTTGATTTTTTTTAAATTAATTATGCTCATTTGAGATCATCGCTCTAGTAGTGAAGCATAAACAAGTCTATACAAGATAGCTCTTTTGTGGAAACCATTTTCGGTAATTATTCCAAAAACCATGTTTATATTTTTTCCTACCTACTACATCACATATAACAACATTTGGCGTTGGTCTCATGTCATTTTGATTTTTTTTAAATTAATTATGCTTATTTGAGATCATCGCTCTAGTAGTGAACCTAAACAAGTCTATACAAGATAGCTCTTTTGTGGAAACCATTTTCGGTAATTATTTCAAAAATCATGTTTATATTTTTTCCTACCTACTACATCAAATATAACAACATTTGGCGTTGCTATGATGTCATTTTGATTTTTTTTTAATTAATTATGCTCATTTGAGATCATCGCTCTAGTAGTGAACCCTAAACAAGTCTATACAAGATATCTCTTTTGTGGAAACCATTTTCGGTAATTATTCCAAAAACCATGTTTATATTTTTTTCCTACCTACTACATCACATATAACAACATTTGGCGTTGGTCTCATGTCATTTTGATTTTTTTAAATTAATTATGCTCATTTGAGATCATCGCTCTAGTAGTGAACCCTAAACAAGTCTATACAAGATAGCTCTTTTGTGGAAACCATTTTCGGTAATTATTCCAAAAACAATGTTTATATTTTTTCCTACCTACTACATCACATATAACAACATTTGGCGTTGGTCTCATGTCATTTTGATTTTTTTTAAATTAATTATGCTCATTTGATTTTTTCGCTTGATTTGATACGTTTTCGAAAAAATTGACGGAAACCATGTTTATATTTTTTTCTAGCTGCTATACAACATTATAAGACTATGTGCGTTGGTTTGAGCATTTTTGAATTTTTTTTGAATTAGTTATGCCATACCCTAGCTCAAAACCCCTCTAAACCTTGTGTGTCGTTTATTAGTGCGTGGATGGTTCAGATCCGTGCGCCTGTGAATGGTTCAGATCTGATTGGCTGCAAATGCTCCGGTTTGGATTGGTGAGATGACTCCGTGTTTTGTCTTACGATCAAACGAATGAAACTAACCTCTAACTAGTGGGTCCTGTTACATGGACTGGGTGGGATGACTCCGTGTTAACAACGGCCACTGACTAGTCGGTCCCATTACCAAGCCCGATGTATGCAGACATGCAACCCAGCCCTCCACGCAGACATGCACGCCTCGTTTCAGAAAAACACGACGCAGACATGCACGTCTAGTTTCGCGTCGCACCAGGGCTATTTCTGAGCGACGCAGCTCTGGACGACTCGTTTCAGAAAAATACGACGCATACCTGCACGTCTAGTTTCGCGTCGCACCAGCGCTATTTCTGCGACGCAGCCCTGCACGCCTCGTTTCAGAAAAACACGACGCATACCAGCACTACTCTTTGCATTAAGGGTCATGTCGCATCCTAGCTACTACTCTTTCAGCCACCTGCCCGGAGCGTAGAATTAATGCAAAGAGAGGCAGACTTTGGCATTTTTTCACCTCTTTGCATTAAGGGTCACGTCGCATCCTAGCTATTCTTTCAGCCACCGCTTTGACCTGCATGCCTCGTTTCAGAAAATGCACACATTAATGCATCCAGCGACGGGCGCCCTCCAGCGACACAGACTTTGGCGTGAGACTTTGGATTTCATCTCTTTGAATTAATGCACGCATGCAGGCTAACTCGCATCCTTCTTTCGCAGGCACCGTTCTGACCGCGTCCTGTCTCACACAGAGGAGACCATCTCTTACGTTTTCAACTCTTACGTTTTCACACCGTTGCTTCATCTACCCCATTAACTCACACCTCACCGGGGTCTTTAAATAGTGCCTATGACTCCTCCCTCTTCTCATCCTTATTCTCCATCCCCTTTGCGTCCTCCTTCCTCTAGCCACCATGTCTACTCTTTCCATCTCATCCAGCCCAGAGTCCGTCACCGACGAGGACAACAAGCCGAAGGCGCGTCCCTGGTACGAGTCCGACTGGACGCCGGAGGAGCTGGGCATCGTCCCGATCGAGCCCAAGTACCAGCCCACGACGGTGTGGGTCCACCACCCCGACCCCGCCCTCGTCGACACGATCACGAACCGCGAGGCGAAACTCACGGAGGCGTAGAGGAACCGCCTCCGTACGGAACCGCCTCCGTACGAAGGAGGAGAAGGCGGAGGAGAGAGAGCTGGAGAGGGAGGCGAGGAGGGAGGAAAAGGCTCTCCGGCGCCGCATCAAGAATCGCCAGGAGAAGGAGATGGCGAACAGGGCGGCAGAATGGAAGTAGGCCAACCACCGGCGGTTGGCCGGAGGGCCGGAGGACGGAACGGCGGCGCCGGTGGTTAGGTTTTAGCTAGGGTCCACTATATTTAGGGCCCTATATGAAAATGTAAATTTTTTTAGTTTTAATATGTGTAATGTGTAATATGTGTAATATGTTATTGGATATATATATCCTATGTTCGTCCGAGATATAATATAAGTGTGTTTAAACTATTTTTGTAAACCTAAACCTAAACTAACTTGTAAATCTAAACCTAAACCTAAACGTGTCCAGCAATAACATTGCGGCCTCGTGCCTAACAATTTTTTTTACAACAAACTAAACCAAGTATTACCGAATCTAACTAAAATAAGTGTCGGACGAATCTAACTATGTACGTATTATTTCTCAGCTACGCCAGCGACAGTTTTTTTTTCTGGACAGGAGGAAGTAAATAGGATTTCCTCTGTCAGCCCAAAATTAAGAAACGTCACGGCCCAACATCTACTCGTCACGGCCCAACAACATCTACTCTAGCAGCCCAGTACATTGTTTTTTAAACTGTCGACTGAATAAGTTAACTGAAGACCAGAGTCAACAAATGCAGAAACTTCCGGAATTAGCATTAGATTAAGTGACTCGAACAAACGAACGAGGCATGGCGCACAGATCGCGTCCTCTGCCCTAACGACAGATCAACAAGTAAACAAAAACAAAGCAACGATGCAACAACAAAATCCACCAGTCATCATATTTGCTTGCTTCTGCAAATCAACCATCTGTTTTAGATGTTTCTTGATCTTCTTTAGTTCCTGGTTCACTTCGGACTCCGAGGGCAGGACGGGCAGTTCACCATATCGCGCATTCCTCTTCCCCTCTCTGTCAGCATCGGGCGCACCCATCTCCGAGCTTTCCCCCATCTCCACGCCCACCAGCGGCAGCCCCTCCATCGAATCAATGTAGCCCTCAAACAAAAGCCTCTCTAAATAGTTATCCATCCACTCGAAATAGCCACATTTCTTCAGGATCTGAAAACAGAGATCAGAAAACCTAAATTCAAAATTTCTCAAATTCGACGAGCAAAAGCGAATTGCGGTGAAAGAACTGAGATCTATACCTGCCCATCCCTTCCGACCAGCATCTTGCTCAAGCAGCTGACATACTCGCGCCCAAGATTGCCATTCTCGCCGGTCTTGCTGACCCAACGCTTGAGAGGCTCTGGGCGTGGGCAGTCTGGGCACCGTGTCAGCGGCACTGCACCATACCGCGGCCATTTTGACCGCACGGCGGAGGAGGCAGACATCAGCGCTTTGTCGCCGGAGAAGAGGGAGAGAAGGATGCAGGGAGGGGAAGCAAGAGCACACGGGAAGCAATGGCGCCGTCAGGAGGTCAGGGACGGACGAGGTTCTCTTCTAACTGTCCTGAGGTGGGACCCACGCATTGCGTACGTGGATAAGTGGTGGGCCCATTGTTGCCAACGGTCGCCTTGTTCACAAACGGTCACCCTAACCTAACACCTAACGAGCATTTTAGTGCCATGTTGCCTCTGGGCTATTTCTCCTTGTATCGGCGTCGTACTCCAGCTATTACATGGAAAGACGTCGTACCACAGCTATTGCCTTGGAAACAAGTCGCACTACAGCTATCGACCCTTTGCGGAAGGCCCCTGTGTGTTTCGGTGTGCCATGTCCACCATCTAACGGGTCCAGTGCATGTCTGGGTACTTCTGTACTTGGGGGTTTTCATGGCTGATCTAGTTTCTGAAGATTTTTTGGCCGAATTAAATGCATTATTATGCTTAAGCTCTGGTAGATTATGTGTGTTGTTGCATGCGATTTCTGCTTCCCAATTGCTTCCATTAGTTTATTTTGCTTACTGAAATAGTTCGGGTACATATTTACCAACATTTTGTCGTCTCATAGTACTTTGGGTTCATTCCCTAACTTCTGTTTCTTTCATGTTACGTTTGATTTGCACGGTCTAGGCTTAACAAACTAACAGTTAGTGTATTATGGAGTGAATTTATCTGTCCATATATTAAATCAGTATTCTCTGTGTGCTAGTACTTCCTGAAATCAGATGGATTTACTTACATTCTTGTCAAAATTTCCTTTACTATGTTGGAGAATTTGGACGGATCTTTCACTTCTGTAAGGAATATCTTGATTTGTTCTGTTGCTGCATTAATTTTCATCTCCCACAATAGCATATAGTTTGGTAATTAATCCCAGGCATTGTGATTCATTCTTTTTTATTGTTTCTGGTTTATTGCATAGGCTAGCGATGGTCTGATTTGTATGCAACTTCATGTTTTTTGCTCTTTCTTTAACTTCATTTTTTTTCTTGGCACGATCTTTGTACTATGTATGAGATCAGGTCGTTAATATGTCTCAACATTTTGTTTCATCGATTTGACTTTCGCATTTAAGGATAGGAATCAAGGTAAGGTTATGTATGTTATTTCCCTCGGAAGTAAAACTTCATATCTGCATTCCTAGCTGCTTATACCAATAGTGCAAGTTTGTAGGTTGATATTAACCATCCTTCGCTTTTGCAACATATATTCAGAGTTGCTCTGTAGTAGTATTAGTACCAACTAGCTGCAGACCTCGAAAAACTATCTCTTAGTGTCATATCTGGAGCTTTATCTGTCGTTCCAATGTCTAGTTTTTCTTTCCTCCCGTATGAAACATTTCTTTGTTAAGTAAATAGATGTTTTTATGTCCATGATCTTCTTTCTTTCTGTTGGCTTGTTTGCTTTTGAAATGAATTTCAGATGATAGTACTCCGCAATTCTGTTAAAAAATAAGAACAGAGATATGTGTGGCATTTGTTTTTGTTTGTCGGACCTGAGGGAAAGTTTACTTTTAAGTATGTGCAGCAAGATGTCTGTGGTGTTACTACTTCTTGTCTCACTTCATTATTGTGTGCATCATATCGTTCTGAATTACTACTGTTCCTGTGTACTATTAATCTTTTTAATGTTATGTCAAATGAGTGTGTTATAATTTATAGTTAATGAGTATTACTATTACCCTTCATTGCTAATGAGTATCTCATTTTAGATTTATAATGAGGCGAACAAATTCGCTGCCGAAACTGGACTGAGAGTTCGAGTGGTGTATGGAGGAACTCCAGTATATCAGCAGGTGATTGTAGACTGTATACTTTTTCGCGTGATGGCTTCTCTTAACTAAGTAGCTCCACAGTTTAGATATCAGTTTAAAGTTGGAGTAGAAATTAGTATGAGAAATTTATATGTCACATTGTCTTTAATATAATTGATGCATCATCAAATGTTATATTAGTTACACGCATTTTTTGTTGTTATATGGTATTTTGTTGCCTGACCAATCAATATAAAATTGATGGATTTTTTATTTTATCTGTCCTTTTTCATTTCTCGTCTAACATGCAGTTTCTGTGCTTGCTTGCTTAGCAGTTGCGTGCCATACAAAAAGGGGTCGATATTCTTGTGGCTACTCCAGCACGCGTTGTCGATATGGTTGAAAGATCACAACTCTCCCTTGCCGCAGTGAAATATCTGGTCATGGATGAGCTTGACACAATACTTGATATGGGATTTGAACGTGTCCTAAGAAAGATCGCTGAAAATATGGACCTGCCACGAAAGTCAGTGAGGCAAACAATGCTTTTTTTTGCAACCTTCCCACCTGAAGTGCAGGTAAATTTTTGCATATTTCTGTTTCCCACAATAACATAATTGAGTCTAGATTTGCACGAAAAAAAGTAATTCTGTAATAATATTACCTCTCAAGCCACTGATTTCATAGTTATTAGCTTATCAGTTCATTCTATCTGCTTTAGATTGTGTTTGGCTAACATTTGCTTTTATCCAGACACTGGCTTCAGACTTTGTGTCAGAGTTCGTCTTCCTAAAGGTAGACAAAGTAAGCACAAGGAGAACATCTCTGACACAAAACATTCACCATGTTATTGATACCATAAAACCAGATTGCTTGGTGCGCCTTATAGATAAGCAATCATCTTGGTTATCCAACGGAAAGGTATTATTTGTTTCATCTTGGAGGTATCATTTAGATTTTGTTTTGAGAGATTTGTCCTCATGTGTTTTCTTGTTTGTTTAACCGCAACAACTTTTAACATTGGTTTTTGTGGAAAAGAGACAAGATGTTGAAAATCTGACCTGCCTCCTTAACACAAAGGATTCAATCGCAGTGGCAGCTCACGGGGCCATGAAACACATGGTATTTCCCTAACTTCTACACTATATGGCATTTCTTTAAACTCTAGAGTGGTAAAAATATTGGTAATGATAGATATGTATTGGAACACCTATTATGTATACTCAGTATGAAATCATACAGAGGTCCTTGGATAAATGCATGATGTCGAACTAGTGGCTATGGCATGGTGAGAGCGTCGATAGGGGTTGTGCACTGGGAGCAGATCCAAACCTTGATGAGACCAGCAACGACAGTCAATGTTCGTGTTTCACACTACCTACGAGCAAATTCACCACAAACAAAAAAGGGTCAGCTGGACCAAACCACATGATTACGTAAAGGTAAATGATGATGCCTCCTTTGATGAAGGCCTACTTACGGGTGTGGTGTGGTGATTCGAAACAACGGAAATTTCGTCGCAGCTACAAACTGTAAGCTTAAGTTTGTTCAGGATGTTCTATCCGTAGAAGTCAAACACTCAATTAACAAGGATTACTTGTTGCTCAGTGAATCAGTTGCAATATGATTATCCTAACCTATGTTGCCATGTAGCTCACAAGATTGTGGAGGAAGGAAGAAGGAACCCTCAAAAAAATGAAAAAGATTATGGAGGAAGGAGACGTATCATCATTTAGCTCGAAGATGTTGCTAGGGAAGCTAAGTGCTGCAAGAGAATATTCAGATTTGAACTTGTCAAAGCAAAATTAACATTCGACTAGGGAAGCATATCAGTGTTCAAAAGGCGCGGCGCGAAACTCAATTCATTTCAAACGGCGGGAGAGAGAGGTTTTCGTCCGCCGTCGTAGCCCATAACACGGCCCATACTCAGTAGCCGCGACCCGTTAGGCCCACCTCGACCTCTCGCCCACTCGCGCGGCGCCTCCTCGCCGACGCCGCCGCCGCAAGCTGCAAGCACGCCTCCACCTCCACGGGTCCCAATCCGCGACGCCGCGTGCCTCACGGAGGGATTCCACGGCGCAGGCCGCAGAACCGGCGCTCTGCTTCTGCTCGACAGGTAAAACGCTTGATTCGCCGTGCTGCACTCCAGCTGCTTTGTAGTAAGTGGTAAAGCGCTGCTTCTCTTGGTAGATTTGTTCCTGTGATTACCTCTGTGACGGAGCTAGGATTTTCACAACAGCGTGTCCCACTTGAGTCAAAAGTTAAAAGGTATGCAATGGACAAAAAATTCAATACCGCAAAGTACTTACTATGCTTACTGGACCAACACAACACAACACCATAGTTAGGAAAATTTACAAATTAAAGAGACACAGTCCTCATGCTTTCAACCTTGATATGACTTGTAGAAAATATCTCACTTGGTTAATACGGAGTAGTATTAAATTAAATATAAGCAAGCAATAATATAATTCTTAACCCCCGTGTTATTTCTTTGCCTGTTCCTGAATTAGTAGCAAATTTGTGCTTACGAAATCCTTAGGAAAAATAAAGCATGATTGTTCATTTTTAGTACGCCTGGCATCTTAAGATATGTACGCATCATCCATGAAGCCGTCCTGACTCTGAACTTCCTTTTGCCACGGCATGGGTTAACTGTCCACTATTAGTTATACTTATACAGGGTCCAAAATTTGTGGATCCAACTAGTCTCCTGGATATAAGCAAAACATGTGTCACTGAAATTCCAGACAAATCGTAAGATTCAAGAAATTTGAATATCGATATAGTAGGTTCAACCAAGACAGCAACACCCATGAATATGTATTCTCAGAAAGGAAAAGCCACACCGTC
This sequence comes from Poa annua, assembly GCA_026929855.1. Taxonomy (NCBI): domain Eukaryota; kingdom Viridiplantae; phylum Streptophyta; class Magnoliopsida; order Poales; family Poaceae; genus Poa; species Poa annua. The sequence goes on from CM049430.1 coordinate 92,258,065, forward strand.
AACATATCTTGTATTGATGGTAAATCACAAATAGTCGCACAAAATCTTAATTTCTTACAATACATACTAGCATAACTTTTGAGCAGCTATTGGCATTATTTTATTCAAGAAAACATAAAAGACCTTTGCATTTCATTTCATTGAAAATATCAAAAGATAGAGTTTGTTACATTCCTCCTAGGAGGCAGAATACAAGCGAGCTAAAACAATTCAGTGTACATCACTACATCCCAGCTCTGTGGCAAAACCACCCTAAGCCTGGCTGCGCTGGCTCTAACCCATAAGGCAGCCACCTCTTTCATCTTGGATAGGACTGAAGCTTTCGAGGCCTGTGCACCATCAAAGATGCATTCGTTGTGTTGCTTCCAGACCATCCAGGGGAGGAGGAGGGTGATGGTGACCAGTCCTTTTCTCTATGGTTTGGGCATGTTCTGCTTAGCCTTTTGCCACAAATCGAGCAGTGACGCTTTCTGGTTTGGGGCTGTGGCTGTCATCTGAAGCCAAACAAAGTGTTTCATGAATTATTGACATTATGACACTACATAACCTGCACACTGTTGTCAAAAACGAAATTCAATATTGGTATACAAGCGGCTCATGCAGTTTTTGATTTACATGTATACACATTATAAGTATCTTGTTTTAGACCCTATAATAGGCATAGATTCTGCATACTATACTAAATGTCCAACTCCTTTTTAGTCGGTATGATACTGCTGCATTATGCCACTAGCCCCATCAACCGAAAGAAGCATCTGCACAACATTTTCCATGGTGGGCCTTTTTCTACTATCTTCTTCCACGCATGAAACAGCCAACTTGACCATCGTTCTTGCTTGCAAGTTGTCGAATTGGCTGTTCAACCTGGAATCAATGAAATCAGTGATCCATAACTGTGCGCTGCCCTCCAGCATCAAATTTTCTGAAAGCATCCTAATAATCCTTTGAAGGACCATTTCCACTCCCTCATCAGCATTTGATGTCCAGTCCGAAACACGAGCCCCCTTCAGTAGTTCTAGGAGAACCACCCCGAAGCTGTAGACGTCAACCTTTGCTGTTATTGGGGCGCTAGAAACCCACTCAGGAGCTATATAACCTCTAGTTCCATGGATCTGCGATACATTTTTATTGGATCCACCTCTATTCATAAGTTTTGCAAGGCCAAAGTCCGTGATCTTTGGCTCGAAGTTCTCATCCAGCAGTATGTTCTCGGGCTTCAGGTCACAGTGGATAACCCACTCCAAGCACTCGTGATGAAGATAAGCCAATCCTTTTGCAACCCCTATAGCAATCTTGTATCTTTCACTCCATTTAAGCATGATATGTGAGCCCTTGCTACCGAATAGAGCTTTATCCAATGAGCCATTCTCAACATACTCTAAAACCAATATCCTGTTTGGACCATCAGAACAGAATCCCCAAACCCTCACCAGATTCATATGGTAAATCCTTCCAATCACACTCAGTTCATGCTGGAATTCTTCTTCACCTTGGTTTATATCTGCCAACCTTTTCACTGCTACTGCCCTCTTATCTTTCAAGACCCCCTTGTATACATGGCCAGCTGCCCCCCTCCCAATCTGATCCTTGAACTTTTGAGTAGATCCCTGCAACTCCCTGTATGTGTATCTGCGGAAATGGTTGGTTATCATTTCGTAGCCAACCTCAGCTGGCCGTACTCCTATTAACTGCATGCCTTCTCTTCTCAAAATAAACCAGTATCCTAATGCCACAAATATTACCTCCACAAAAAATATCGCTGATAAGAATCCATAAAAGTACAGATATGGTGATCCAATCAGACTGCTCTTAGGTTTATCCAGAAAATCTGCATTGACGCCACAGTTAAGATCATATATAGGACCAATAGGTTGCGAGCGAGGAATTGATGACCCTAAGATTTGTAATGTATTAGGAAGCTTGACATAGATAGAACCAGGTATTTCCGGGCTGCTTACACCACCAACAAAGGATGACATTGGATAGCAGCCTCCATCTCCTTGCTGATATGAGAAACCTTTGCATTTGCAGTCTCTCAAGCATATGCTCTGACAAGCATTCTGAGAAATGAAGTTATGCTTACTTCCATCGAAACCTAGGAAGTCAGTGGCAGGTAACCTAACAAATTTCACCTCCTGTCCATCGTCACAAGTGAGGTTGAACTTGGGCTTGCAACCTTTGCTCCAGTCAGTTGGGTCAATGATCTCATGTCCAGGGGCACATGCACAAGCAGGCCTAGGTGTATACACACATATTCCATTCATACCACACAAACCACGTACAAAGCAGGTCCGACGAAATGCTGTCCATGTGATCGACCATCTTCCATCTGCTTTTAGACTGTATAGTCTAAGGTTGCCATCAGGATTCATTGTTAGCCTCCTCATAACCCCGGGACCCCAATCAGTAGCCCTAAAAGTTAAATGATCACTTCCAAGGAAATATCCCCAACTATCAAGGACCCCAAGTGTGGTGGTATTAAATGACCTCCTTTGCTTTGCACACACATCAATGACAGGTTTCGGCGAACAGATCAAAGAAATATACTTCTGACCATCGATCAATCTAAATAAATGTTCATCATCAAAATGGAAGTTGTACTTCTCAGGAACAAATAACCTATTAGCAGATACCAACTTTGTAGCAGCAGTTATGTTCTGATTGGGTAGCAACGTATGAGTAGGAGAATCAAAGCTTTGCCACAGGATGATATCACCTTGGCCCTTCACAATGAGGTTTCCTGTGTCCAATAATTGAGCTTGCACGGCATTTGAGGAGTTCACATCATTTTTCCACACAATTTGGCCATTGTAATCTTGTACTACCAGTCCACCATTCTTCTCTAGCATGACTTGGGATCCCCAGGAGTACACGGGATGGAGATGATTTGCGCTCCAGACGATAGTCATGTCAGCTGCGTTGGAGAACCAAATAGAGAAGACGAAGGCATTAGGGAAAACGTTGTAGAAGCCACAGGTGAAAGCATCATTTGGTGAATTGAGCGTGTCAGAGCCATCCTCTACGGAGATGGAGGATCCTGGCAAGAGGAATTCATGAGCCGACGTGCGCAAAAGCAGATGAATCAAAGTTATTAGAAACAAAGGGGGAAAGTGTTCATCCATATTTGTTGCAGGCTAGAGGCACTGAGTTGATCTTTAGAATGATCACAAGTAGTGGTAATATAAGAACCAGCTAGCAATACGGAACTGTTAGATGCTCGTATTTTCTTTCAAGTGGTAGCTTGGTCTGTTTTGTCAAAGATTCAATGCATAGTTAGCTGTAAAGTCCTTTTCAAGTTTAAGAGCTGTAGAAATGTTTATTGGAGTAGTTCAGTTGGTTTGACGCAAAGTCCAAGTCATCGTTCAACTTGGGCCAGTCGTGCTTAACAAACAGGTAAGTGAAAAAAAAACTTGATTGTTCCGAATGTGCGGTGACAGCGATGTACATAAGCAATTAATTTGCTATCGCCTACGACGGTTCCCAGGTCATATAAGAAATGGTCAACATAGCAAAATCCCAAATATCTTCTTGTCCTTTTCATGAGTGGAAACTTGTTCTATTCAGTCAACAATCCAACTATTCTGGAAGTCTGTCATTCATTCAAGTTTCAACGTCGTAGAATCGTCCCTTGTTTCAAACGTCTAGTTGGATGATGTATACTCCTCAAATAAAGGTCCATGGGTATGCAGGTGGTCTTTGACTAGTGCATTTTTCTTCTCCGCTGCAGTTTCTTCCCTACTTAGAGCATCTCCAGCGGAGGCCCTCATCCCCCAATCGACCCATGGGGTTCCTAACAAGAAATCACCAAGTTTTTCTCGACCCCAACCCCAATATTTGGGGCCGGTAAGGGGTGTCCGGACATGTCTCACCCGCCACGTCGGCGCACCTGCCTAGCAGCTAGAGAGATGGGGTCAGCCTAGTTTAATGTCAGCTACCCACCCTCAGACACATCCACACGCCACATACGTCGCTTCCGCAAGCGCCGCCACATTAGTGCTGACGACCTACCCCACAACGCCGTCTTTGTCTAACTGACCCTCACGGTTACACGGGCATGTGTAGGTCCGAGGCGCGGACATTTGCCGGCCCTGGAGGCATGGACGTGTCCTAAGCGGGAAAGTTTCTGGCCTGGGTAGATTGACAAGGGCGTCGGTCTTTTAAGGGGGCTGTATGTGACATTCCGGCCTAGGGTTTAATATAATTGATAGAATACTCATGTGAACAAGGTGCATCTTCTTTTCCAGAAGCTCATCCCCATGGTAACAGCCTGCTGCCCGGGGTGGCTGGGTGTTACATTTGGTATCAGACCCAATGTATTCCCAGAGAGGAAAAGAGGCACCATCAACATATCTTGTGTTATGGTAATCACAAATGGTCACACAAATCTTAATTCCTTACAATACACTGTACAATCTGGTATAGTGTGGCTTGAATACGAAAATCAATACTCCCTCTGTTACTTGATAAAAGGTGTATAGATTTTCCTAAAAAGTCAAACTTGACTATCTTTGACCAAGATTTTAGAAAATATTATTATGAGTTACCATATCAAATCATTACCATTAGATTCATAATGAAGTCAATTTTCAAATTTTACTTTCTTAGTTTTAAAAATATTGATAGTTTTCGTTACAATCCTGGTCAAAGTTAGTCAAGTTTGACTTTTCAGTAAAAACTATACACCTTATATCAAGGAACGGAGGGAGTATTGTTATACAAACAGCTCATGCAGTTCTTGATTTACATGGATACACATCATAGATATCTTGTTTTGGGTCCAAGAATATGCATAGATCTTGTGTACTATATCAAACATCAAGCTCTTATTTTAGCCGATAGAATACTAATGAATTGTGCCGCTGGCCTCATCAACCACAAGAAGCATCTGCACAACATTTTCCATGTTGGGCCTTTTTCTACTATCTTCTTCCATGCACGAGACGGCCAACTTGACCATTGTTCTTGCTTGCAAGTGGTTGAACCGGCTGTTCAACCTGGAATCAATGAAGTCAGCGATCCATAACTGTTCGCTGCCCTCCAGCATTAGATTTTCTACAAGCATCCTAATAACCCTTCGAAGGACCATTTCCACTTCCTCATCAGCTTTTGATGTCCAGTCCGAAACACGAGCCCCCTTCAGTAGTTCTAGGAGAACCACTCCGAAGCTGTAGACGTCAACCTTTGCTGTTATTGGGGCGCTAGAAACCCACTCAGGAGCTATATAACCTCTAGTTCCATGAATCCGCGATACATTTTTATTGGATCCACCTCTATTCAGAAGTTTTGCAAGGCCAAAGTCTGTGATCTTTGGCTCCAAGTTTTCATCCAACAGTATGTTCTCGGGCTTCAGGTCACAGTGGATAACCCACTCTAAGCACTCGTGATGAAGATAGGCCAATCCTTTTGCAACCCCTAGAGCAATGTTGAATCTTTTGTTCCACTCAAGCAAGATATGTGAGCTCTTGCTGCTGAATAGATTCTTATCCAATGAGCCATTTTTAACGTACTCTAAAACCAATATCCTGTGTGGACCATCAGAGCAGAATCCCCAAACCCTCACCAGATTCATATGGTAAATCCTTCCAATCACACTCAGTTCATGTTGAAATTCTTCTTCACCTTGGTATATGTCTGCCAACCTTTTCACTGCTACTGCCCTCTTGTCTTTCAAGAGCCCCTTGTATACAAGACCGGATGCCCCTCTCCCTATCTCATCCTTAAACTTTTGAGTAGCTTTCTGCAACTCCGTGTAAGTGTATCTGCGGAAATGGTTTGTTATCATTTCATAGCCAACCTCAGCTGGCCATACTCCTGTTAGCTGCTTGCCCTCCCTTCTCAAAATAAACCAGCAGCCTAATGCCACAAACATTACCTCCACACAAAATATCGCTGACAAGAATCCATACAAGTACAAATACTGCGGTGCACTCTGACTACTTTTAGGTTTACCCAGAAAATCTGGAAAGAAATATTGGTTCTTTGCACTACATTTAGGAGCATAACTTGGACTAGAAGGCTGTGAGTGAGGAATTGAGGACCTAGAGACATGTAATGTCTTAGGAAGCTTGAGATAGATCGAACCAGGTAACTGCGGGGTAGTTACACCACCACCAAGGAACGACTTTGGATAGCAGCTTCCATATCCTTGCCAGTATGAGAAACCTTTGCAATTGCAGTCCTTCAAGCATATTTTCTTGCAAGTACGGAAGGAAACTGAATCATGCTTGCTTTGATCATATCCTATGAAGTCAGTGCTGGGTAGCTTCACAAATTTCATCTCCTGCCCATCACAACTGAGGTTAAACTTCGGCCTGCAACCTTTGGTCCGGTCACTTTGGTCGATAATCTCATGTCCAGGGGCACATGTACAAACCGGCCTAGGTGTATACACACATATTCCATTCATACCACACACACCACGTACAAAGCAGGACTGACTAAATGCCATCCATGTGACCGACCATCTTCCATTTGGCTCATTTAGACTGTATAATCTAAGGTTGCCATCATAATCCAATGTTAGCCTCCTCACAACCCTGAGACCCCAATCACTAGCACTAAAAGTTAGATTATCACTTCCAAGGAAAAACCCCGAATTATCTAGGACCCCAACTGTGGTGGTATTAAAGGAGTTTCTTTGCTTCGTCCAGATATTACTATCAGGATTTGGCCAGTAGATAAAAGAGATATCCTTCTGATCATGAAACAGTGTAAGTATATACTCGTCATCAAAATGGAAGTTGAAGTTCCCATGAACAAGTAACCTATTAGTAGATACCAACTTTGTAGCAGCAGTAATGTTTTGATTCGGTAGCAAAGTATCAGTAGGATAATCAAAGCTTTGCCATAGAATGATATCACCTTTGCCCTTCACGATAAGGTTTCCTGTGTCCAACAACTGAGCTTGTTCGGCATTTGATGAAGAGTTCACATTGTTCTCCCACACGGGCTGGCCATTGTAGTCTGTTACAACCATTCTGCCATCCGTATTTAACTTGACTTCGGATCCCCAGGAGTACACAGGGTGCAGGTGATTTGCGCTCCAGACAACAGTCTTCTCAGCTGTGTTGGTGAACCAAATAGAGAAGACAGAAGCATTATGGGAAATGTTGTTGAAGCCGCAGGTGAAAGCACCATCCGGTGAATGGAGTATGTCAGAGCTATCCTGTACAGAGAGAGAGGATCCTGGCAAGAGGAATTCATAAGCCGAGACGCACAAAAGCAGATGAATCAAAGTTTGTAGAAGCAGAGTGGTAAAGCGTGGATTCATATTTGTTGCAGGCTAAAGGCACTGAGTTGATCTAGCGACTGATCACAAATGGTGCTATTATAGGAACCAGCTAGCAGTACACACTCCAGAGGAAGCGATATACTTGCACAGAATAGTCATGCTTGAGAGTGATAGTTTACTCTGTCTCGTCAAAGATTCGATGAATAGTTAGATGTAAAGTCCTACTTTTCAAGTTTTAACAGCTGTAGAATTGCCTCTTGGTTCAGTTTGGACCAGACGTGCTTAATAATCAGATAATGGAAAAACCCTGATTATTTTGATTTTACGGAGAACGATATGTATGAGCAGTTAATTTGCTCTGTTCTACCACGGCTGCGGCCTGCCGGGTCAAATTTTAAATGGTCAACTTTGCACCATGGATTTCGTTGTCGCACATAGCCTTCTCCCAAACAGTTATTGTTCTTTTCTGACCGGTAAATTGCTCTTCAGTCAACAATTCAACTATTCTGGGAACTGTTTGTCTTTCGAGTTGAGCGTTGCAGAATCGTCCCTTGTTCCAGGCTTTCAGCTGGATCTTTGCCCGGTCTGTGTGGTGTATAATTCATGTGGTGTCCAATTTGTATCCATCACGTCCAAATACTTCGTTGCATGGTAGTGTCCTGGACTCAGTACGTGCTCCATGGACTTGCTCGCAGAGCTCATTTCATTTCAACCGTTTTAATATGCGCCGCATCTTGCTTGACCCATCCACGTCCACGGACCACTCTTTTATTTCTTATCATTTATAAATCTAAAAAGTACGAAAATATTGTTGTGAAAGTTAAGTAAAATGTTCATATAGCTTAAAGATTATTCTTCGAGAGGTTTAAAAGTGAGAAAATAAATGTTCGAATAGATCAAAATAATTGTTGGTCAATTAAAAAACACTTTTGTTCATATGAGATGAAATATGTTCGCACAGTACAAAATATTTATTCACGAGGTTCAAACAAGTTGACGTCTTACAAAAATAAAATCCATATTATTTAATAAACAAGACAGTAAACATGAAAAAAAGGGAAACTACAAAATTAGGGATCAAAGAATAAAATAAAAAGCGAAAAAGAAACTGGAATAGAAAAGTAAAAAAGAAACATAAAAAACAGTGGAAAAGAAAAAAAGACCTGGGCCGGCCCACCAGGCTCTTGCGGACTAAGCGTGTTAACGGTTAAATCGAGGCCAACGCTAGGCGTCAGCCGGCTGTAGCTACAGCCGGTTTGACTGCCCGTTGACCCGCGCATGTAGCAAAAAAATCGTCTATGTAGCAAAATAATTTTCCGCGTAGCATTTTTTGTAGACATATGTAGCATTTTAGGAATGTAGCAAAATTTATGTCGAAAATGTAGCAAACTTTATGTAGCATTTGTGATATAACAAATGTAGCACACATTAATAATTCATGTAACATGTAGAATTTTGAGAAAATGCCACATCCGTTACATGTTAGATTTAAATTTCTCATTAGAGGGGACATTAACATAATCTAATTGCACTTAGAACACCTAATAAGATCTTAACAGAGATATTAGGGGATGCACTTACGAATAATAGACGTGGACATGATTGCCTGCTTGATGCAGGCAGAAGTTGGTGTTGTTGGAGTCGAGTTTGAGGCAGCAGACATGTCGTGGACGAGAGGAAGGCCCATGGTTGCCGGCAGCACACCCTCCTGGTGGCTGGCGGTGGTGGTTGGTCTTCCCGTTGCTTCAGCACGCCCTCAGATCGGTAGGGGTCCTTTTTGGTTCCAGGGGCTAGAGAAACGTACGTAGGGAGAGCCTCGTAGGTATCCAGACCCCGCCTTATATGTGCCGGCAACGGGGGACCAAAACCAACAGTCGGTTAGGATGCCCCCGATCAGGACAATTCGGTTAGGATAAGATGGACAAGAACGTTGGTTCTTGACCCTGTCTCCTTAACGCTCTTATTTACCCGGTCAGAGCCGAGATCAACCAACATTCTCCCCCTTGATCGTTAGGCTCAACTTCATTCGTCCATTTTCCATAGGATTAATATATCAAAGTAAGGTGTTACAACAGCCAATAAAATGCCATTGAACCTCAATACTTATAATACATCAGCCTACTTCAAAATGGAAAACATATTACTTACTGGGAGTGGTTTATTTAGAAGGTCCTTACTTCCAGAATCAAAAAGGCTTTCCAGCAACCCGTGCTAGCAACATAATCTTAAAATTGGGTGGTAAGCCTGAAGGGGATCGTGTGCAGAAAACAAAAAAAATTCCTACCGACAATATCCTAAAAGCATGCCAAGATCTATTCTATGCAGATATAGCAGTACGAACGGAGATCGGAATACGTACCCTTGTAGACCGAAAGCGGGGATTACGTTCCCGCACAAACGTTGTCGATGCAGACCGACCAAGCCGAACTCAAGGTCGTGTAGAGGAAGCAGGCCTCCGAGTACCGCTAGCGCAGCACCTCGCAGGGAGTCGCACACGTACGGTGGAGACGACGCCTCCGAAGCTCCAGTCCAAGACGAGCAGCGGAAGACTTGGACCGGAACACCAGCAGCGCGGCAGCGGGCTATGGTGGAGGAGATCCCCTTGCTCTGCTCGGCGCGGCTCCAACTTGGGAACCACGAGATCGAGAGAGAAATCGGGAATTAATTGGTGAATTAAAAGGCTGGGGGTGCCCCTTCTTATATAGGCTCCCAAGGGGAGCCTACCTTGCCAGCCAGGCAATGTGGGACTATCCCCACATAGCCTGGTTCGGCTAGGGAGTGCGCCGGCCCCCTTGGTGGGCCCCATGTGGCCCACCTAGGCCGGCCTCCAAGCCCCCACCGAATTCCCAAGGGGGTTCCCCCCCCTCTTGGGCCTTCTTTCGTCCGGAAGGCCCATTTAGGGAAATCTGCCTTAATAAATTCGAAAATAAATATATAAAATCATATTTGCATATTAATAACACTAATTAATATCAAACATAATATATATAATTTTTCCTAGCTCCGAAAACTCTTTCGGCGCTGCCCGATCTCCATCGGGCTTCTCCCGGGACGCTCCCGGTGATCTCCTTCCTTTCCGGTTGTCTTGTCGAAACCCCTTAAGTGTGTTACCCTAGCGGTTCGATATAATATCAGGTATGATCAAGACTCCTCAATGATCAACGACTAACTCGTAGGCCTGGACCCCATGAATTAATCCCTGAGATATAACGAATGACTTTCATCTATCAAACCTGAACGTAAAGTCTTAGACCTTTTGCCATAGCGATACTTAGCACGTCCGAGCGTCGTTCCATAGATATCTCCATACCTAATCCCGACCTCGTTACCGACGACGCTATCTTCTACTCGTTCATGATCTCATGTCTCCGTGACCTAGTCACATGCTTGCAAGCTCATTAGACATGATCTCACCGAGTGGGCCCGAGAGTATCTATCCTGCTATGCGGACTGGCAAATCCCGCTCTTGACCCCTCGTCTCAACTACTCCTTTCCGATACCCAAAAGTACCACCGTTATTGTCATACTAAATAAGATACGACATTTGGTGCAATCAAAGTATCTTCCGGGAATATCAATAAGAGTTGATATCACGGTCAAAGGCGTAACGACTACGTTCTCCAAAACTGGGTATGTCCATCACATCGCTCTCTAGCGATATGACTCCCATTGCCGACCGGCGCCATGCCCCATGACCGGGAAACCTCGATCATCAATCGCGCAACGAAACTAGTCTTAGTAGAGGCTACTAGGGACCTGGTTGTTTACGTATCACACCCGCATTAATGTTACCGCTTAATACGGTTCTAGCATGACACAAAAACCTATTATGAACAACCGAGATATGATAAAGAATACACTTTATTAATTGCCTCTAGGGCATATCTCCTTCAAAGCCTTCAGTGACGGATCCATAAAACATACAAAACTTATTTATATGCTTAACATCATAAGTTTGATTCTAGATTCTATCTTTCACAACACTAAACATATTGTCAATGGCTTTGGCAACGCAATTTGACTTGTTGTTACTCGCATAGAAAACTGCGATACATATTGCAGTAGGTGGTCTATAAATGTTGTCTACCACCATAATTTCGGGATTGTACTTTCTTGACATACAACCTGCTCTTTAGCCTTTTTAACATGCCACATGATAAATTGCACCATTACTCATGCAATTAAAATCATTCTCGAGCTTTCCACGATATAGCTCCAGTGCGAGGGTGAGGATGTAACTTAACGTGGAAACTTTAATATCCACACATCTCGCATAAACAATGTCCAGATAACCTACATTATCGAGGTTATTAGACTTCTTATTAGTGAGCATGTAAACTTTATTGCCTTGCATATTTGCAAGACTTTTAGCGACATTTCCAGTGGTCCACTTCTGGACTTTCTTATATATTTGCCAATTATCCCGTTCAAAAATATAGGGCATATTCATACTTGAATACTCATATTGTTTCTGACAGACGAAACATAAGGAACCGACATTATCTGATCAGCTCATAATGGTTCCTTGGACACTAAAATGTCCACCTTTATTGCCCTTAATTTCATTAGCAGGTGCGATAGAGTACTAGTACAAAATATTTTCTTTCGTACTCTATCGACGTATGTCGTCATAATAGAACTTATACTCCTTTTGGACCAACATCTTTGCAAAACTCAGTACAAACAAAGTATGAGGCATCACCAAGATCCTTTATTTCTTCAAGAAGATAATATTTCTTGGATAACCAAAAATATATCATCTTCATAAGGTAGTGAACTTACTCCCCCTCGTCTTATGGTATGAGTGTTATAATGCTCGTGTTATTTCATAATTGAAAATTCCTTAGGCAACATGCCTTATGTTGACTTCAACTATATGAAAAAACTTTACGGTTGAGTCATACATACATCTTTCACTTAGTCGTCAACATAACATCATGTTATAATAACATAAGAGTCATAACATCTCACGGAGGAAACTCTAATGAGTCAAATACATCATTAGAGCAAGAAGCCTCTAAGATGATCATTAACACACACACATTATCAATCATAAAGAAATAGTTGATTATCAACACCAAGTGTTGCATTAGGTATTTCTTCTCAACTTACCTGATGTATATGAACAAAGATCTAATGGAGTTATCCTTAAGATTCATGTTCATACACTTCAGATTCCAAGATGATCACTTTATTTAGAATATGGAAAGATATCCAAAATCTTGATGACATTCAATATAGTTCAAAACCACAACACCGTTGGGCAGAAGATGGAAGAGAACTTTCTGAACTGTGACACATGATCATAAAACGATGTTGGTCAGAATTATAACCATGAGCCACATGATACTGACAAAACTTGCCACTTGAGTTAAATATGTGACAAATGATTATAAACGACGTTGTTCAGAAGTATAACCATGAGCCACATCAACATTAGATTAGCAAGGTTGTCACTTTAACATTCATGTGTGCATCATAATACTCATAAGGGGTGTAAATCCACATTAACTCGATAAGAGGAGTCACAACATTCATGTGATTTTTCAATCACTATAATCAATCATTCTTCAAAGTAAGACTTCTCGTTGGTTCCATCATACTCAGAGAATCAAAATGTTCACGAATTCTCATATTCAATGAGACAATATACTCAGTCATTCTCCAAAGTAAGACTTCTCGTTGGTTCCATCATACTCGGAGAATTAAAAAACATTTAGGAACTCCCATGTTCAATGAGACAATTCCATTCTCCCCCTCGAAATGTGGTAAACATGACCACAATTTCGACGAGGTCTCATTACTTATTTAAGAATTAAGAGTGCAATGACACATCTTAATACACAATGCATTTGTTGAGGACATAAATTTTCTCACCACATGGTAAGACAACAACAAAAAGTTTATGAGAAAGAACAAATGGTTCATACAAAATGAACAAATGTCTTGAAATTCTTTATTCTTTCCTGCCCTCTTAGCAAAACCCATTAAACCCCATATTAAATGGGTAGTCCTTAAAATATTTCCTTAATAGAGGACAAATATTCTTTGGCATATAGTGAGTCGGGAATTACATTCTTTATCTCAAAGGAGATGGTATGCTTCATCATAAGGAGTGAAAACATTTTAAACTTAATTTGTGTTCCATTGCTGAAACAAGAATACCATCTTTATGAGCATCAATAATCAAGCTTGAATTGATCTAAAAACAAGACAAGCTAAGCGCGTTCTAATCCGTATCACCGTTGGGTTGAAAACGAAAAAGAGCACTTTTCATACAGATATGGGACATGACAATAATCAACGTTGGTCAGAATATTGTCATATACCATAATAACTTATGCTCATAAATGAATACTCAAATCAAAACGAGACTTCTCGTTTTGACTATAGAAACTTAAATCACGTAATTGATCAGCAAACTCATTTGCTAAATTAATAGCCATCACTAACATAGGCACCAATATATATGAATATATGATGCAATCCAGTATGTCATTAGACACATGGATTCATAATTTATCGCTGATCATTTCCATCAAACTTTGACACCATAATTTGAATAACTTAAATAGAACATGTCAAAGCTTATCATTAAAACATTCAATGACATGATAACAAAATATCATTCATTTCAAACATTCTCATCATGACATCTCACTTAGTAGCATTAGATTTACATCCTCAGTGGAAACAATGTTATAAACATTCTCCAAATAAAATTTGGATATTACATCACAATCACTTAATAAATAACTTTAATAGTCAATAAATGACAACTGATGACCATGATATCACATTAAAATACTCTGAACATCTTTGTTCAGAGAACTTCATGATGAGCATACATCACCTTCTGTCAGTGCATGTCAAAAGACATAATTGCATCCGACATAATACTTTAGCATTATGGCTCACAATATTAGGCTCGCTGCGGAAAAAACGAACCACACAACCATTTACATTTTCCTTAAGGTGGCCTAAGCCCATTAGAGATGATCACATCATTAAAAAATTCTATAAACATGACATCAATTTAACTTGATCTCATAAAAAATATAACTCAACATTAAAAAAAACTTATATTAATCTTACAACATTATATCCCCTTAAAATGCAGGCATTTTCTGATGAAAAATTAAAACTCAATAACTGCACCGAAAACTAGAAATATCTAAAAACTTTATCATACAAATGAGTCAACATTGTTCTCAGATTAAATATCAATTATAACTTAGTAATTGTTCTCAACATTCATTCATATTTAAAACGATACTTATCATTTAAACACATTGAATATTCCATATAAAAAATCTCGTTGGTTCATTTTAACTAGAATGGCAATATTTCTCATTTTCTGGCACACATTTCTTTTTAAATCAGTGCAAAATCTTTGAACGTATTGCATAAAAGCAAACCTTAAATTACACTGACATAAAACAAGAAATGAACATGACCCATTTTCTGCCCAAAAGGACCCATGTTCGGCCAGCCTAACCAATTAATTTCTGAGAAAAAAAAAGGACCCCTACCGATCTGAGGGTGTGCTGAAGCAACGGGAGTCTGGATACCTACGAGGCTCTCCCTACGTACGTTTCTCTAGCCCCTGAAACCAAAAAGGACCCCTACCGATCTGAGGGTGTGCTGAAGCAACGGGAAGACCAACCACCACCGCCAGCCACCAGGAGGGTGTGCTGCCGCCAACCATGGGCCTTCCTCTCGTCCACGACATGTCTGCTGCCTCAAACTCGACTCCAACAACACCAACTTCTGCCTGCATCAAGCAGGCAATCATGTCCACGTCTATTATTCGTAAGTGCATCCCCTAATATCTCTGTTAAGATCTTATTAGGTGTTCTAAGTGCAATCAGATTATGTTAATGTCCCCTCTAATGGGAAATTTAAATCTAACATTGGTATCAGAGCAGATCTGATTGCATTAGAACCCTAATTATGATTAGGGAATATTTTTAAGTCTCGGTCTAATGTGATAAGCATGATTAAGATGATGTTTTAGTCTAATTGGCTATGTATCAGTGCTAATGATCATGTTTTAATGTGCTAATTTAAATATGATCTCGGGTAGGCAGTGATTGATTTCATTCTGATCACAGTCTTAGTACCGATATAAAATAGTAAATAGGAGGGGAGTTTGTGATCAAATTGAAGGTAAATCCCCATAAGCAAAACCCTAACCCTAGCCGGAAATTCCCCAAATGTTGACGAACCCAAGAACGCAAATTAAGCACAAATTTCGAAGGTTTAGGGTTCGGAAGTCCACACCTTCAGCTGCGGCCGCAAATAATAGACGTGGACATGATTGCCTGCTTGATGCAGGCAGAAGTTGGTGTTGTTGGAGTCGAGTTTGAGGCAGCAGACATGTCGTGGACGAGAGGAAGGCCCATGGTTGCTGGCAGCACACCCTCCTGGTGGCTGGCGGTGGTGGTTGGTCTTCCCGTTGCTTCAGCACACCCTCAGATCGGTAGGGGTCCTTTTTGGTTTCAGGGGCTAGAGAAACGTACGTAGGGAGAGCCTCGTAGGTATCCAGACCCCGCCTTATATGTGCCGGCAACGGGGGACCAAAACCAACAGTCGGTTAGGATGCCCCCGATCAGGACAATTCAGTTAGGATAAGATGGACAACGTTGGTTCTTGACCCTGTCTCCTTAACGCTCTTATTTACCCGGTCAGAGCCGAGATCAACCAACATTACAAACTTGAGAAAAATATATCAAAACAGAATGTAGCGTTTAGAAAACATCAATGTAGCAAAAATCAATAACATGCGGTACAAAAACTCATTATAGAAAAATCTATGTAGTATTTTTCATATACTTATAGAACAAAAAAGAAACGCACATGTAGCAAGTTCTGACACCGTATGTAGCAATGAGAAATCCTAGAAAAAGAACCTTCACCAACAATGGAGTCACCACAATGGCCATCCATGGCGGAGCTCTCCGGCGGTGGACAGTGAGCTTCGGAGGAGGGCCCATCCAAGGCGGAGCTGGCCGGCGGCGAGGAGGCGCCCTGGCCAAATCCATGGCCGTGGTGCTCACGGGACAGAACATCCAGGAGCAGCAGCAGTAGCGCACGGCGCGGAGGAGCGGCGGCGCGCGGTGCGTAGGAGCAGCGGCGGGCGGCGGCGGCCTAGGGAGGAGCAGCGGGGCGGGGCTGGCCGCCTGGCCGGGAGCAGCGGCAGCGTGCGGCGCGGAGGAACTGTGGTGGGGTAGCGGCGGCCGGAGAATGAACTGCGGCGGAGGCGCGGGCCAGGGAGGAGCGGCGGGGCGGCGGCGGCCTGGCAAGGAGCGACGACGGTGGCCCGGCGAGGAGCGGCGGCGGCGCGCGGTGAGACAGAGCTGGTCTGGGTATGGATAACAGATAAGAGGAGCGCGCTTCTGTAGCTACAGCCGGGTGTATGTAAGCAATCACCCTGGGGATGCTTAGAAAAAAAAAATCACCCTCGTCGCATCCACCTCCAGAAGTCCCCACTCCGGCACTCCCCACCCTCGGCGCACCGTGCCGGCGAGGCCGCGGCCGGATCCCGCGGCCCCAACGCAAAACCAACGCTCCGCTTCCGCTCCACAGGCCACTCGCTTTCTCCTGCTTGAATCTCAGTGCCGCATCATGCTTTCCTCGTGATTTCCGCAAATTTCTATATGTTCCTGTGTCGCCCAATGTGTCAGAGCTAGGAAGCAGATTACTCTCCTGGAGGCCACGACGAATTGATAATTCCGGCAGAACGCCAGTCGTTGAGCCGTGATCTTGTCGGCCAGCATCGTCGAGAGTCTTGCTTTACTGTTGAAAATGCGGGTGTTCCTTTCTTTCCACAAAAATCACCAGGTGATTAGTGCCACTGATTGCCATCTGAGCCTGACTTGGTGAGGTATATTTTCGAGTGATTTAGGCATCGGAGCTTGATGCGAGTAGGAGAAAGGCAGAGCCGTGCGGGTGATGGTCTTGCGCCAGACCAACTTGCTGTAACTGCAGGTGGCAAAGAGATGCACAGCAATTTTGGGCTCAGTGTGGTTCTTTGCTCTTCTCATTTTTTATTTATTTCTACACATATTACTATATCAGCAATGTACAAACCATTTTTGGAAAAAAGATGAGTCAGATTTTTTTTAAGCAATCTTAGAGAAAATTGAGCACAATTGTTGCTTCTGGTGAACATAAGTAGATTCATCAGCAAGTATTGTTTCTTCACTGTAGCATCACTAGTTGCTTGTGTCCAGTTTGGGTCTGTATGTTAGGAAACTGGGTCCTGTTCGTGTTCCTCCTGTCAAGGAATATTCTTTATGTTTCTTTTTAGTTGTTCTATTTTGTGTTTGAATAAGTACTCATGTTTTGTTATCCTTTGATAATGGAACCCGGCTTATGTTGAAGTCGTATGGAAAAAAACATCACCACCAATATCTTCCATGACATGCCTAGTAGTTCTGTTGTCGGAAGAGTTGATGATAGTATTTTAGGTATATGGGAATTGCTATATTAGGCTGTTACTACGAATCAAGCCAAATTGTGTTACACATTGGTGGCAAGTGGCATACGGACTGGGCTGCAGACGGAAGCCTGGAAATGTTCTGGGTGCTTATTACTTACCCATTTATGTGCATATTACCCATTGATACTATTGATTTGTTTCATTACTAGGGGTACAATACTTTCCCCCATCAGGCACTACTGCTTGTTCCCGTTGACTTCGAACTTCCTTATGCTGTGACATGAGGGTCCATAATTTGTCTTTGACGATTGAAGTTGCCTCCTAGATATAAGCAAAATAGGTGCCACATGAAGTTCTGTGCAAAACAGGTCGTCCTAAGATTCAGTAAATCTGAATATCAATATAGTAGTTTCAACAAGAGAGCTACACCCATGGACGGACATGAATTCTCAGAAAAGAAAAGACACAATGTCAATATATCTTTGATTGATGGATAAATCATAAATGGTCACACAAAATTCTAATTTCTTACAATACATACTAGGATAGCCTTAGCACAAATATTACTATCATGACACTACATAACCTAGCATAGTATGCCCGATTACGAAGTTTTATATTGGTATACAAGCAACTTGAGCAGTTCTCGGTTTACATGGATACACATCATAGATATCTTGTTTTGGATCCAAGAATATGCATAGATGCTGCGACCTATATCAAGCGTCAAGCTTTTATTTTAGTTGATAGAATACTGCTGAACTATGCCACTGGCCTAATCAACCGAAAGAAGCATCTGCACAACATCTTCCATGGTGGGCCTTTTCTTACTATCTTCTTGCACGCATGAAACAGCCAACTTGACCATCATCTTTGCTTGTAAGTTATCGAACTGGATGTTCAATCTGGGGTCAATGAAGTCTGTGATCCACAACTGTTCACTACCCTCCAGCATCAGATTTTCTGCAAGCATCCTAGTGACCTTTCGGAGGACCATTTCCACTTCCTCGTCAGCATCTGATGCCCAGTCTGAAACACGGGCCCCCTTCAGTAGTTCTAGGAGAACCACTCCAAAGCTGTAGACATCAACCTTTGCTGTTATTGGGGTGCTAGAGACCCACTCAGGAGCTATATAACCTCTAGTTCCATGGAGCCGCGATACATTTTTATTGGATCCACCTCTATTCATAAGTTTTGCAAGGCCAAAATCAGTGATCTTTGGCTCTAAGTTCTCATCCAATAGTATGTTCTCGGGCTTCAGGTCACAATGGATAACCCACTCCAAGCACTCGTGATGAAGATAGGCCAATCCTTTTGCCACCCCTAGGGCAATCTTAAATCTTTGGCTCCAATCAAGTAAGGTCTGTGAGCCCTTACTGTTAAAGAGGGTTTGATCCAACGAACCATTCTGAACATACTCTAAAACCAATATCCTGTGTCGACCATCAGAACAGAATCCCCAAACTCTCACCAGATTCATATGGTAAATCCTTCCAATCACACTAAGTTCATGTTGGAATTCTTCTTCACCTTGGTTTATGTCTTCCAGCCTTTTTACAGCTACAGCCCTCTTGTCTTTCAAGACCCCCTTGTATACAAGACCAGATGCTCCCCTCCCAATCTGATCCTTGAACTTTCGAGTTGCTCTGTGCAACTCCTTGTAAGTGTACCTGCGGAAATGGTTGGTTATCATTTCATAGCCAGCCTCAGCTGGCCATACTCCTGTTAACTGCTTGCCCTCCATTTTCAACACAAACCAGCATCCTAATGCCACCAATATTACCTCCATACAAAATATCGCTGATAAAAATCCATAGAAGTACAAGTACTGTGATCCACTCTTACCGCTCTTGGGTTTATCCAGAAAATTTGCAGTGAAAGATTTGTTCGTTGCACTGCAGTTAGGAGCATATGTAAGGCCAAAAGGCTGCGAGTGAGGAATTGAGGACCCTTGTACCTGTAACGTCTTAGGAAGCTTGAGATAGATAGAACCAGGTAAATCCGGTCTTGATACACCACCAACAAGGGACGACTTTGGATAGCAACCTCCACCTCCTTGCCAGTATGAGAAACCTTTGCAATTGCAGTCATTCAAGCACATCTTCTTGCAAGTATCAAAGGAAACTAAGCTACGCTGAATTTGATCATAACCTATGAAGTCAGTGGTTGGTAGCTTCACAAATTTAATCTCCTGCCCATCACAACTGAGGTTGAACTTCGGACGGCAACCTTTTGTCCGGTCACTTTGGTCGATAATCTCGTATCCAGGGGCACATGCACAAGCAGGCCTAGGTGTATACACACATATTCCATTCGGACCACACAGACCATTTACAAAGCAGGTCGAAAATGCTATCCACGTGACTGACCATTTCTGTGTTTCCTTATTTAGACTGTATAATCTAAGGTTGCCATCATAATCCAATGTTAGCCTCCTCATAACCCCAAGACCCCAATCAGTAGCATTAAAAGTTAAATTATCACTTCCAAGAAAACGTCCCCAGCTATCAAGGACCCCAAATGTGGTGGTACTAAATGGGTACCTTTGCTTTGCCCATGTAGCAATATCAGGCTTTGGCCAATAGATAAAAGAGATATCCTTCTGATCATTGAACAGTGTGAGTAAATGTTCATCATCAAAATGGAAGCTGTAGTGCCCAGGAACAAGTAATCTATGAGTAGATACCAACTTTTCAGCAGCAGTAATGTTCTGATTTGGTAGCAATGTATCAGTAGGAGAATCAAAGCTTTGCCATAGAATGGTATCACCTTGGCCCATCACGATGAGGTTTCCTGTGTCCAATAACCGAGCTTGTTCGGCCTTTGATGAAGAGTTCACATCATTTTCCCACACGGGTTGGCCATTGTAATCCTCTACAATCATTCGGCCATCCGTGTGTAGCATCACTTGGGATCCCCAGGAGTACACGGGGTGGAGATGATTTGCGCTCCAGACGACAGTCTTTTCAGCTGTGTTGGAGAACCAAACTGAGAAGACAAATGCATTATGGGAGATGTTATAGAAGCCGCAGGTGAAAGTACCATCTGGTGAATGGAGCATGTCAGAGCTGTCCTCTACGGAGAGAGATGAGCCTGGAAAGAGGAATTCACGAGCCGAGATGCGCAAAAGCAGATGCATCGAAGCTAGTAGAAGCAGAGTGGTAGAGCGTGCATCCATATTTGTTGCAGGCTTGGGGCACTCGAGTTGATCTTTAGAATGGTCACAAACGGATGCTGTTATAGGAAACAACTAGCAGTACATCCTCCAGAGAAATCAATATACTTCTATGATTTGATACTACATTGTTAGGTGCATGTCTTTTCTTGAGAGTGATATTTTTCCCTGTTTCGTCAACGATTCAATGGATAACTCAGCTGTAAAGTCTTTGTTCTATCTAGTTTAACCGCTGTAGAATTGTCTCTTTATCTGACGCATACTTCTGTCCTGGCTCCAAGGCATCATTCAATCTGGACCACTCGTGCTTAATTTGATCATCCATCATACGGCAGATAAGTGGAATGAAAATGTTATTTCAACTGTGTGGTGACTGGTGAGAACGACATACATGAGGAATATTTTGCTATATCCTTACAAAAGCCGCCGGGTCCAAATTTTTCTCAGGAAAAAAGCTAGTCAACTTTGCAGCATGGATTTGATTGCTGCACATAGTCTTCTCTCAGCAGCTTCTTGTCCCTGTCTAGAGTGGTAACTTGTAGTTTAACTTGAAGTCATTATCTCAAGTACCAGCGTTGTAGAGTTGCCAATCGCGGCGCCCCTTGTTTCAGGCTTTCATCTGGCTGATGTATAGCCCAGAAATAAAGGTCCAGGCAGGGACAGGGGTTTGACCCGAGCCTGTGGTGTTTTGCTCAATCGTCAATCATCCAGCTGATAGGTAATTAAAAATTTCCAGCGTGGCATGTCTCCACTATCTAACGTTCAGGTGGCGTCCAATTTGTATCCACCATGCGATTTTTTGTATAGTTCTTTCTGGTAACTGGCTGCATGGTATTGGTACAAAGCTAAGGGCTAAGTCCTAGTCTTGGCGGCGGACCTTGATATTGCTTATATACACATGTACACAGGCACACAGTTTTAGAAATAATGTGCTTTTGACCTGAGAAGCTTCTCCGCTTCAGCTTACATACTCATGTCAGGTACACACTAGCTTTTGCTTCAGGGGCTGGATGGACGATACTTGGTCACCCTCGGGTGAGCGTGTGCAAGTGCAACTGGCAACGAAGTGTTCCTCCTTGGTAATTTTTTCCTTGCTCTTTGGGACTACTTCTATTACTCTTTTTTGTTTGGTATTTCATATCGGCAAGATGCAGCGAATAAATTAGTAAAAACTTTCATCGTAAAAAAGGTGAAATAAATTCATAATTATTTCAAGTTTTCAACAGTGTCGTGACAATGATATATAGATGACTAATGGTTTGGCTTGTTGCTAGTTTTTTTTTTTTTTGAGAAACACAGTACAACGCAAGCGCTCAAACACACGCATACACTCACCCATATGAACGCACGCACGCACACCCTACCCCTATGAGCACCTCCGAGAGACTGAGCCGGCGGGTCTTGAGATTGACGAAGTCACCACAGGCGCCTCGCCGCCTAAATGAGAAACACCAGCGTCAAACCTGGGGTTTGAACTCTGGTGGGCTGGGGATACAACCATCCTCCTAACCATCTTGCCACAGGCAAGTTCTCTGGCTTGTTGCTAGTTGCTACACAGGTTTTCGGCATGATCCCAATTAGTATCGGTAAACTTGGTAACATGGATTTCACTGCTGCAGATAACAGATAGTGATCGCCCTTGTTCAAAAGGAACTGACATCTGACCAATATAACACTGTACATGCAAAATTGAACGTTGAACATCCGGACAGGAAAATGACACTTTATGGCTTCATGCATTGCAACACATGATTCAAAGTGACCACAGGTGGTCTATCCATTTGGCTTTCAGAGGAATAATTAGCATCAGAACGAAGAACCTCACAAATTTGAGCTTCACGCTACTCATCCGGTACATTATAGTAAAGGATGAGTCCTCACCGTGTAAATCATCTCAAGCAAGCGTAGAGGCTTATCCGGGCCGACCGCCTAGTTTTTCCTCTGGCTAGTATTGAAGAACAGATGTGGAGAGGAAAACTACGGGAAATTTCCCTTCCAATTTCAGATTCAAGGCAAAACGCACAAGAAGCAAAAATCAACTCAAACCTCATTTTTCATTTCCTGTGCACAAGGAACGAGGGTAGGTGGCAAGGTCGAACAAGGAACCAAAGCCCTGCTCGATGTTATGGAGGTGCTTAGTGGTGGTTAGACCTTGCCGCCATGAGTTGTATTTGTGTGCTCGTCAAGAAATGAAGGCCATGGTGATGGCCATGATGATGTCAAGGTGTCGACGTTGATGCCACACCACGACTTGGCATGTCCTGCACTTGATTGGGCAACAAGCTCGGGGGTGACAATTTTTGTGTGGATTTTGTATCAAATTGTCACGCCACACTCACATAGATGGGAAGAACACCCAGAAAGCAAATATATATAATCATAGGATAGTAATTGTATGCGGCTGCAATCAAACCATAGATATAAGGGATATCAAGGCAGGTTAATGGTTATAGTAGCAGCAGGTGAGGAATAATAAGCAGAAAGATAAGATTGCAGACAATTCAGTCATTCAATTCTGTGTCAAAAAAAAGTTAATCCATTTTTTAAAAAAACCTAAACATCTGTTAAAGTTTAATTTTTTCAATTCAGAACTTTTCAAAATATAAACATGTTTATAGTTTGAATGTTTTTCAAATTCATGATTCATTTTAAAATTTGGACATTTAGTTTAAATAAAACCAGAAAACGAACATGAAAGGGGCGTAGAATAGGAATCGATCCTGGCAAAGCTGCAGAAGGCCCGCAAGCCCATGAGCGTTGGGCTCGGACCCGATTTCGATTTGGACCCCAACACGAACTCGCTCTCCCATATAACCCAGCCGACCCACAGGATAGGGCTTCGCAGCCGAATCCTCGCGATATTTATTATTTTTCTTGCGTCGTAGCCCCCAGATTCCGACCTTTTCTCCTGTAGTTCGGTGCCCCCTCTCCACGCGCGGCGGCGGCGGCGGAAGGTTTGCGTCGGTGCTCTCGGAGAGATGGAGGAGGTTACGGAGGGGGTCAAGAACCTGGCCGTGACGGAGCCGCACAAGAAGAACCGGATCCAGGTCTCCAACACCAAGAAGCCGCTATTCTTCTACGTCAACCTCGCCAAGGTGAAATAATATCCTCTTCTTTTCTGTTTTCTCGTCGATTTCTCCAGGAGTAATAGATAGGGATCCGTCGTAGCCTTCCGTCTAAAACCCTATTTTTGGGCATCGAGGTTTAGCCTTGTGGTTGTGTGTGTGTGGTGGTGGTTTTGGTAAAATCGGAAGCTGATGTTGCTGTGTTGATTTTGCAGAGGTACATGCAGCTGCATACCGAGGTGGAGCTCTCGGCCCTCGGCATGGGTAAGCTACCACGCCCTTTAGTAGGATGATTGAAATGCTTTTGGTACTAGGCTACTATTATGGATTAGTAATTGCTGCAACCAAGCGTTCGTGTTGGTTGACTCGATCTTAGAACCGGTTATATAGGCTGGTTGCTCTTCATGATTTTCTCTACTCTAGATTTGACCGAGATGCATTGATTGTTTGTCATGTCATGTTTGGTGTAACAACTTCTATTACTATGTAACTTCGTTTACTGGCATTCATCTTGATTGTACGAGACTCCCACCTCATGGTTGGCTCATAATTCTTTATGAAGTAGGCTCACCAGTAGAGCATACAATTTGTAATACTAGTGGCTTCTCGAAAATTATAAGCTTGGAGCAGTGATGTATCTTATGTACTTTCTTACAAATTGTTTCCAAAATCTGGTTGCATTGCATTAGTGATGACATGTTGATATATTTAGTTATTTTTGTTTACATGCTGTTAATTGTCATAGTAATTTTATTACAAGTTTGTCTGTTGCTTTGGGCCTTTGGCTTCTGTTGTTGGTCTTATATTGCCAATCTGTGTTTTTTAGAAAATGTCCTTCATTCTTTGTCAGCTCTGTCCATTGGTTCTTTGAACTGATGATTCTCCTGTTTATCCTTTCAGCCATTGCCACTGTTGTCACTGTTGCCGAAATTCTGAAAAACAATGGCCTTGCTGTTGAGAAGAGTAAGACACATGTTGCCTTGTATTGTAAATTTCATCATTGCAATTTTATTCCTTCTAATTATTCAATCAAAAATGGCTTTGCAGAGATCATGACATCTACTGTTGATGTCAATGACGAATCAAGGGGCCGCCCAATGCAGAAGGCCAAGGTTAGCTTTCTCTCAAGTTTCCATTACTGATATGATGTAGCGGGGTGTTTTGAGACTAGATGATTGCTTGCTGATCCTGGAACTGTTGTCATGCCAGATTGAAATAGTGCTGGGCAAAACAGAGAACTTTGATGAGCTGATGGCTGCCGCTGCTGCAGAAAGGGAAGTAGCAGCCGCCGAGGAGGGCGAGGAACAATAAATCTATCTTAAGTCGCTGTTGTAGCTTAATTTTAGTACCTGCTGCTAGATTATTTCTTTCTGTCTGTTGGCCAGCAAGAGAACTTGTGTAATCAAAGAGCTATGCCTATTTGATTTGTTTGAATAGTAGTTTTGTCATCATCATGGTATGCTGGTTAATCCATTTCATATATGGTTTGAATTGTTTGTTTTGTGTTGCAACTTATAATCACGCCGTGTTGGGCTCAGTTTATGCCTTGTGATACATTTGGCTCAGAACCCAATGATCACGCTGCTTAAATCAGGAACCAAAGATGGTATGACTGAATCATTGAAAATGAAGTCTCAGATATATACTCACTCTGATCTGGAAAAACCGTCACAGGTCGTCGGAGGTTGTATGTAAATGTTGTGCGTGGTTAGTTGTTTTCTCATGACAATTTTTCTGGTTCAGAGGTAGTATCTTAGTTTTGGAAAATTAACACAACCCTGAGATTTATGCAATATCTGTATTGCGACTATGCAGCATACTACTGCCTATTTCTGTAGAGATTGCATGGTGTGATATTATCTGTGAAGATTGCAAGAGAAACAAAAGAATTTACTTGTCATAAAACTGCAATGTTTTTTGTCAAAAAAATGACAACTGGTTCTGCTAGTCTGAGTAGTGTTCTTTTTTTTTTTTGACAAAGAAGAATATTGCTTCGGAAACGGCTGAATCTGAAGCTGTTACCGTTCCAGATTGAAAAATTGAAATAGCCCTGGCTGCAGGGGGCGGAACGGAGCAAAATAAACTATTTGAAGCCGCCACTGCAAGTAATTTGAAGACAGTATCTGATGCTAGGTTGTGCGGTTTGCTCTTCGCCAGCTCTCACTTTTCAGGGTAATTCGTGTCTCATTTATAAAATAAAAATTAAATTATAAAGCACACATTGATCTTACACAACCGAAAAGATAGAATAGTCCTATGAAGATAGATTGCCATGCCCGTTCCTTCTCCCGACACACACCTTTCTCCTCCTTGCCTCGTCACGAACGATAGGCGTTGGCGCCGGTCTACAAAACCTATCGTTCGTCTGATCTAGCTACCCTGGCCGTGATTGTTCTTCCTTGCTTGCATGTGCCGTGCGTTACACTTGTTCACAGCAAAAAGTAGGGGATTATTGTGCGATGACGTGATAACAAACTACAGTAGGTCGCTGAGCATGATTAGTTAACGGCCAAATCCATGTACCCTGCGACACCGCACCCGTCCACGTTCGAAGCTGCCTGCAGGCCTAGGCAGCGAGTGATCAAATGGCGTTGCTTGAAACAAACGGTAGACTAACTTGATTAGCACGTCGAGTAGCAAAAATCGGAGCACTTTTTTCGCATAGCAAACTAAAAGGTGGGCCAGAGATTTTCTTTATCAAAACAAGGCAAAAGATTTATTACATCTACGAATAACTTGTTGTTCTAGTGATCTTAGTGTGCACTTTGGTATCTTACATTGTTGTGTTGAAAAAAAATTGTAACTCTGCACACCCAACATATAAATCCTAGCCCCACCACTACCTGCCTGAAACCAATTCATGCATGAAGTCCAATTCAATTCTTCAAGGAAGTCCAAATACAAGAGGTGAAGCGACATTTGAAGATGAGGTGGGCGGACGTCTCTTGGTTACAATTCTTGCATAGCCCGTAATCTTGCCATTATATATCTTTGACCTAGTCTATCCATCGTCCACACTCGATAGGATCAACAAGTGAAGATTTTGCACTTTGGGACATGCCTTGGCTCCCACAGCAAAGTAGGCTCCATCGAAGTGATACATCCAACGATTTTGTTATTTTTAGCTTCCAAAAAAGATCTTGCTCAGGATATCGTCAAGAATGCGAACCTCCCGGGCCTTATTGAATTTCGAATCCTAGGAGCGCGGAAGAAAAGGCATCACATAGAGTATCTTGTTGTCTTCCGGTTCGTGCGGGCCAGCGAGCATGGGCTACGTGACTACTCCCTCCGTTCAATAATATATGATGCTCTGGCCATTTTTTTTTAATTCACATGTAATATCTTACTTTAAGGTAAATATAAACAACATATACAACACATATAATATCTTACATTGTGGAACGGTGAGAGTATGTCTTGACTCCTTACCCCTCCCCGGGCCAAGAATAGCAGGAGAAATGATGTTGTGCCGATGGAGTACAGTGTGTACGTAGGATCCGTTCTTGTCAGCGCTTGGTTTTCAGAAAATCGACATACTGTATAATATTTCTATTGCACTATACTGCAGTGAACTTGTGGTCACGTGGAGTAACCAAAGATGCTTCATGAACACGTGCGCATGTGTGGGATCCGTACATGATAAGTACAGCGACGCCACGACACGAGCGGCCGATCTCCACGGAAAGAAGAAGGAGCGCCCAGCCTCCTACGATCCTATCTCGTCGACCGGTGGGTGTGATAAGCTGTCCGCTCACCTCACATCTGTGATCCACCGAAGCAAATGCGGTATCCCAAGAACACTTTTATGCAATATTTAATTATAAGTCAAAAACCAATAAAAGTCTTATAATTCAAAGGTAAAAGTCAGATTTATTTTTAAACATTTGAAACTTTAATATTTGATTTAAATAGTTTAAATTAAAGCGTAGCAAATAGCCTAGGCTACAAAGGGCTTCCCTCGTCTCATCCTTATTTGCAAGAGATTGAACGAAGCTCTTGCGATTATGGTACAACTTACAACATGTAGACAACATAGTTCTTACGAATGATATGATACACTTTGGCCGACGGCACAGAGAGAACCACATGACACGCATCCGTCAACGATCAGGCATGCCATGAGGTGGCTGCAACTAAAAATAGTATGATTAGTGAACAAGAGATCAAAGCCCAAACAAACGACGTGTTAACTAGGTGGCCCCTTCTAGTCGAGGAGTGTATTGTATCATGTCATCTTCTCAAGTAGACACACTAAGCTAGTGTAGTGAATTTTTGAAATGGGTTTAGTTCCAAAGGTGTCTTTGACTCAAGTGCAGGTGATCTTGGTACTTTTAAAATATCAAAAATAAATCTACAAGTTTTCAAAGATTTGAAACGGATCCTGGTCATATCGTATCCCATAATACAACTTGCAAAGCATCAATTTCAAATAATTTGCATTCTACGCAACATAAGAAATGATAAAATCTAATAGTTTGTAGATTGAAAAATATGCATATTCGTATCCACATCTTTTTTTGTCTTTTCGAGTGAAGCAGAATACAAAGTAGTAGCATGTGAAGTTAACTAAAACTCGGAAGCACTAAAAATCTTCTCCCGTTTATTTCTTTTAGAAGTAGTAAAAGTAGTCTATACTAGTCTAGTAGACAAACGGGTGAATAAAGATACGTTGCCGGCCCATCCCACCGAGGACAAGTGTACGTATCTCATTCATACAGGGCCAGGAATACTTTGTCAAGTGCCGCTCATGAGTGAGCCGAATGATTGGATCCTGAATTCCTGATCGATCAAACGCCGTGATCGATGACGTCCGGGAATCGTCGGCATGTATGGTTTGGTGATCATGGCTGGACTCGTGCGAGCAAGAGAGATGATATAATCTTTCTGATAGGGCCACCGCGATCGATCAGCACGACTTGTGCTTTGTTTTCTACTCGTTCGTAATGGCCGGTCAGTCTCCGTGGGATGCTGGAAGCCTCTCCACGTGGATGGTGTAGACGAGACAACCAAGCAAAGCGAAGCAAAACAGGACTTGTACTCGCTCGCACTGGAGGATTGGATTAGAAAATGTAGCCTCACTCTTGGGAGACAGGCAGCTCCAACATGTGCGTACAGCTGGAGAGTAGTACAAAATTTGTGAAGGAGTATGTTGCTTTCCACATGAAGGTAATTTACAGTTTGGTTACTTGTAGATTTTATACCAGTTGCCGTTACAATTTGCAAACAACTCAATAGAGCTCCATAATTCAAATTTTAAAAAGAAATACATTTTTCAGTATGGAAATTTCTGAAAAAAACATAGAAATAAAACACACAAGTCCAAATCGTCTATACCAGCTGCTTATGTAGAACTACTTCCCCTGATTTAGTACAAATCAGCGTCAATTAATTTGGAGAGGAGGGGTAATAGGTTATTAATTGGCATACTAATATATTACTTTCATATATATCACGTTTTTCTTTATCTAGAAAAATGTATAGCTTTTATGCCTATATAGGCTCATGCAACTTACGTCCGACTAAAGAACACACCGCCTAGTAATGAGATTCGGCAAAACGAATGAAAGGAATAAGTTTTCACCTCTATTTTTTACTTGTCACTAAACAATATTTATTGACATAAACTCGCTACACATATCCTTACCATTATGCATATCTTTAGTTAAAAAAACATTATGCATATCTTTGGTCCAATGTACTTATCCCAAGAAAGATAGGACATCCATCCTTATCCTTGTTTTTATAGAGTTAGTGTCACCTTAAAATAAATAAGCATAATCCATTACCACATCTCTCCAAATAAAGTATCCCCTCCTATCCGATAAAAGTGTCATGACAAAACAGTTTAGCGAGAACAATTCATACTTCTTTTTTTCGGATCAGAGCGAGCAGTAAGTTAGTAACGGTCAGTTGCTAATCTAAGCAGTATTAATTCTACTTCTACCGTATACACATCCTTACCTCCACATCCATGTTTGTCGTCGGTCCAAATTAATCGTCTCCTAGAAAACGAAGACAAGAAGTAGTAACTGTCAATCTGAACCTACAGTAAGTAGAAACCAAACATCGTCGACTTGACTTGATAAATCACAATCGATTCCAAGAGAAAGTTCATCGATCACCACAATCCATCCGGTAGTATTCCAAACCCAGCACCTCACTCCACTCCACCATTCGTTGGTTGGGTGGGTGCGCATTGGCCAAACCCAAGTTGCAAGATTTGCGATTGATTAGTTCCGCGCAGCGCAACCCTCTTCCTCTCGTGACTCGCGAGCCACCTTGCCTTGCCCTCCATCCATCGACACCTCACGCCACAACGCCAACGCCAACCGTCGTCGGCCACATTTAATCCCGCACCGCCGCCGCGCCCTTGCCCCCCTCCCGGCGACGGACGGGCTGATCGCGATCCTCGCCAGGTCCGTCCAGGGGCCGGACGGTAGGAGGAGCCATGATGGAGTCGAAGCCGCCGTCGCCGGGTCCGGCATCGACCTCGCCGCACCAGCACCACCGGCGCTGGGCGGCGCCGCTGCTGGCGTCCGTGCTGCTCTCCTCGCTCCTCATCTCGGCCTCTCTCTTCTTCTCCTCCTCCAGGGCGCTGCTCCTCTCCTTCTCCCCGCTCCCCACCTCCTCCTCCCTGTCCTCCTCCTCCGCCTCGGACTCGCCGCTCTTCGTCGAGGCCAAGCTGCGCGCCCAGATGCGCGCCGAACACACCGCCCCGCCGCGCCGCGCCGTGCCCCGGATCGCCTACCTCGTCTCGGGCTCGGCCGGGGACGGGGCCGCCCTGCGCCGCACGCTCAGGGCGCTCTACCACCCGGCCAACCGCTACGTCGTCCACCTCGACCTCGAGGCGCCCGCCGCCGAGCGCGCAGACCTCGCCGCCGCGCTGCGCGCCGACCCCGTCTACGCGCGCTTCCGCAACGTCAAGGTCGTCACCCGCGCCAACCTCGTCACCTACCGGGGACCCACCATGGTCGCAAACACGCTGCACGCCGCCGCCATACTGCTCCGCGACGGGGGCGGCGACTGGGATTGGTTCATCAACCTCTCCGCATCAGACTACCCGCTCGTATCACAGGACGGTAAGCGCCGCAGATGCGATCTGCTCCTCTTCCCCCCACAATTCCGGGATTCGATCGTGCACACACACGACTCCCGATCCAAAACTTGCGATTTCACGGGCCAATCCGATCTTTTTCGGCAAAACCGAATCCAAGTTGCGCTGCCCACTCGACGCTACTGGGATTTTCAAATTGGAACTTGTGGTATTTCGGGCGCAAAAGCTTTTTGTGGGGTAAAGATGCGATTTTTATACGTTTCCGATGCCTAGTTGCTTTATTTAATTCCATTTTCTCCTACTGGATTGGGGATTTCGGTTCGATTGATTACTTCTGCCTGTTCAAGGTGGTATCTGGGGGAAAGCCACCTCCATCCCGGGGCGTGTTCTTTTCCCTTTATGGATGGATGCTTCTACTGCTCGCTGCTCTCTGCCTTTCCTCTTTCTATCTACTCCCATATGTGATTGTTCTACTTGTTCATGGAGATAAAGTGGGGTACTTCCAAATTCGGCATCTGCCCCGAGCTCATGTTTCTCTTCTTTCTTCTGTTTGCTGCTAGCCTGCTACGCCTACCACTGGCCCACTAAGATTACTTTTAGGATTTGTCATTTGGTAGGCAGTTGCGTTGGCAATTTAGGATTAGCTGCTTCTCTGTTTGTCTGACCTCACTTGCTTCAATGTTTGCAGATCTCTTGTATGTACTGTCCAACTTGCCAAGGGAACTTAACTTTATTGAACATACCAGTGACATCGGATGGAAGGAGTAAGCATAGAATTTCGCTCAAACTGCTATTATTTGTTCATCCAAGTTGGGCACTGGCTAATTATGTCTGTCTAGGTATCAGAGGGCGAAGCCTGTGATCGTCGACCCTGGGCTATACAGCCTGCAGAAGTCCGATGTTTTTTGGATTACAGAGAAAAGGAGCGTGCCTACCGCGTTCAAGCTCTTCACCGGTAAATGCCTCCTCCTACCTAATGCTTCTATGATAGAGCTATATTGTTCATGCTTTTAGTTTTTCTTCATTTACGTCATCTTGTGTGTACCCAATTTTTGTGTGTGTTATTTTATCATTTAATTATTAGTTCTTTGGTCAGCGAATACTGACAATTTAATTTTAACTTTGCCTTAAAGGCTTACTCTTTTTGGTCAGTCTAAGCCATGACACTAATACTTCTATGATAGATACTGTTCTCTGTTTTGCTGGTTCAGCTGTTGAAACATTTAGTGCGAAGTAGAACAACTAGTTCTACTATGGTAATTTTCCATCAGTTGTTCGCACCAATCACCATCACCTAATTATTCCAGGGACACGCATTTTAATGATTATAATCTTTTCTACAAATACTTGCTCCATTCTCAATCTCATGTTACTGAGTGTCACCAAATGATCAGTAATTAGATCTAAACAGATAGCACACCAGTCTTCTCACTGTATTGCCTATATCCAGATATAAGGATGCCACACAATGCCACACCAGTATCCTTAGAAGGCTAGCTGTTGAAATGGCCCTGAACAGCTTTACTGTAGATTGTAGTTCTCCAAGCATGCCACACAATGTTCTATTTTTGTAGTAATGGCGTATGAAGGCTGCTTTAGGGAAGCCAAGAAGCACATTTAGATTATCAAATACAGTGCTATGTTCTTGGACCACTGATGTTATCAAAATGAATTGTTGCTTCTTTAGAGAGATACACCAATCCGGTTCAAAGATGAGAGATTTGATTGTTTTTTGTTTCCTATTTAGTAAGAAACGGTGTAACCAATTAATCATTAATCTAACGGATTACATTTCTACAGATCAAGGTTGTTTGAAAATGTATACATTCATTGTCTGCAAATAGTTACCTTTCCTTTTTCTATTATCAAGGCGTAGGCATCAATTGTATCCTGCACTTGTGCTTACTTCTGGTTAGAAGATGGTAAATCTCATTGGTGACTTGGATTATTGAAAATTACACCCTTTTAGATTCTGCTCTTAAGAATGCGCAGAAGAAAAAAAAGGGCAATATTGTGGTTGCTTCTGAACCACTAGCAGATTATTATCTTTATAATAATAAGCGTCAGACGTAACATACATTGGATTGATTGCTACTCACATCCCTTGTTTTGGTGCTTTAACACTCAACAATTTGACCAATAGTGCATGAGGCATGTGTTGTACAAATTATAAATACAATTTATTTTTAATACGATTTCAATGTTATAATTTGTGTAGCACGATGTAAATTTTGTTGGTCAATTTGATGGTCAGAGCTGTACTTCGAAATATTTGTGCACCATGTAAATAGAGATGGAGGGTGTATACAACATAATGAGGATAATATGCTCTTTATTGCTGAAATTGTCATGATAAATTTTTGCTTAGTGATGTTGAAAACTTAGTATCTACGTCTATCTGGCGCTCCAAATTACCTCTTCTGAACCCGGACTTCGCACTATTACTAATCATTTCTTGCCCAGTTTTGTTTTCTAACATGTGAACACATGTTTTTCTCCATGTATCATGTTTCAGGTTCAGCGTGGATGATGCTTTCTCATCACTTTATTGAATACTGCATATGGGGATGGGACAATCTTCCAAGGACAGTCCTAATGTATTATGCGAATTTTCTCTCTTCTCCGGAGGGTTATTTTCACACAGTCATCTGCAATGTCCCAGAGTTCCGCAACACCACAGTCAACCATGATCTACATTTCATTTCCTGGGATAACCCACCAAAGCAACATCCTCATTACCTCACTCTCAATGACTTTGATGGTATGGTTAACAGCAATGCTCCCTTTGCAAGGAAGTTTGGGAGAGAAGATCCTGTCCTAGACAAGATTGATCAGGAGATACTTGGCCGTCAGCCTGATGGATTTGTGGCTGGTGGATGGTTGGATCTGTTGAATACAACAGTGAAAGGCAAACACTTTGCTGTCGAGCGTGTAGAAGATCTCCGCCCAGGTCCTGGTGCGGAGAGGCTAAAAAAACTTGTCACAGGCTTGATCACTCAGGAAGGCTTTGATGACAAGCATTGCTTATGAAACTTGATGATTCTGGGGTAGGTTACCTGATCAAAAAATATGGCGCTTCAGCCATTGGCTAGTCATTCTGCTAGCTGAGGAAGCATCACATAGCGTCAAATCCGCATGATTAGAATGTTCTGATAGGTGTTCTTATAGACAACCGCTTGAGTTGAGTTACCGTACAGCAGGAGACCACGGCCGTAGTCAGAGATTATACATCACTAATAGCTCATTAGATTATATTAGAAGATTATATGAGCCCAACAATTAATAATATTGGAGTTTTCGGTTTCTCAGAGCTGCAGGTAGTCCCAAGGTTGGTCCATTCTTTGCTTAGAAACAACAGGGCCCAATCTATTTACTTACGACCCATCTGCAGATGAGATTTCGTTGTATTAATTGTGGATTCCTCCCGGGCAAACTGGTACATTTTGGCTGCGTATATGTATTCTTTGATTTGTTTTCCTTCTCCCACTGCCAAGTATACGAAGTCTTTGCACTGTTTTTCCTCTTTGGTAAATATGCATACATGTTGTGTTGGGCCACTTCCTATCAAAACAGTTGAGACTCAGCAACATCTGATGTTGGCCTTGTAAATTTGTGCTAAACTCGGTGTCGATTATCTGACTGACTTGACTGGTATCAAACTGGTGTTGTGCTAGTTCAGATTTGCTGGGTTTTTTTTTTGTAACTTTCTGATTTAGTGTGGGGGTATGCATAACTGATTAACTTCCAAGCTAAACTATATTCTGCACTTGATTTAGGGTCATTTCAGGTAGGACTCACTGTCATTTATGCATACTTTCGGCTCAACCAAACAACTTGCAACTAATTGCCCAGAGTACAGATTCCAATGGATATATCTGTAAGTACCAGAACTTGTTTCTATGCCAGTTTAACGAGCTTCTTGCCGACATTTTCGCCGCGGAACAGCGCAGCGAAAGCCGAGGGTACGCTCTCCAGCCCTTCGGACACATCCTCGACGACCTGGATCTTGCCCTCGCGCGTCCAGTCGCCGATGATCCCGACATACTCGGGGAACTTGGCCATGAAATCGTAGGCGAAGAAGCCTCTCAGGGTGATGCGCTTGTAGATCACCTCCAGGAAGTCTATCACGGCGCGCCTCCCGGGGTCGGTGTACTCGGCGATGACGCCGCAGATGGCCACCCGGCCGTAGGTGTTCATGTTGGCCAGCGCGGCTTCCAGCATCTCGCCGCCGACGTTCTCGAAGTAGATGTCGATCCCGTCAGGGAAGTGCCTGTTGGAATATAGGATACCAGTTTAGGACGAATGACACACACAGGGGATATATTCTTGTGATCGAAGTTGTGGGAACAGAACCGACTTTTTCAGTGCTGACTTGAGGTCAGGCTCGTCTCTGTAGTTGAAGGCGTCGTCGAACCCCAGCTTGTCCTTGAGCAGATCCACCTGAATTGATTCATGGTCAGAAATTCAGTGTTGTCACTGACGACCTGAGTCTCGGGTGAAGCAAGCTCATGTCGCACCTTGGCTTGGGTGCCGGCGCAGCCGACGACGTAGCAGCCGGCGAGCTTTGCGAACTGGCCGACAAGGCTGCCGACGGAGCCCGACGCCGCCGACACGAACACCTTCTCTCCTCGCTGCGGCTTGCACACCTCGTAGAAGCCGCCGTAGGCCGTCATGCCGCTCGTCCCCAGCACGCCGACGTGGTAGGACAGCGGGAAGCCGGCTGCGGCGTCGACCTTGACCATGAGCACCGCAGGGGACGGCCGGAACAGCGTGTACTCCTCCCACGCGAGCACGCCGGCGACCACGTCGCCCGCCTCGTACTCCCCGCACGCCGACGCCACCACCTCGCCGACACCGGTCGACGTGATCCTCTGGCACAAGCACGAACCAAGAGAAAACGTGAGATTACGTCCGGCCGGCTCGCCGCCGTTTTCAGTCTCGGTGGTTACCTCGTCGGGCAGGATGACGTCGACGGAGTGGTGGGACGCGCTGCGGCGCTTCATGCGGTTGAGCTGGTATGGGTCGACGGAGAGGTAGATGTTCTTGACCAGGACCTCGCCGGACTCGGGCGTCCACCGCAGCGGCGCCGTCTTCACCTCGAAGTCGTCCTCCGTCGGGGACCCCTCCACGTGGTGCCTCACGGCTACGTACCGGTTCTCCACCTCCATCGATCGGTCGGCGACAAGCAAATGCACAATCGGGGAAGAAGAATGAGAAGAAGTAATGTGTGGGTTCGCAGTGAAGAACAAGTGGTGGATATATATTCGTAGAAACTGCACAGTTAGTTGGCGGTGTCTTGTCTCGGAGATGCCGTTCGTTAAACCCAAGGACGAGGACAAAAATAGATGCTGCGGTAGGGGTTTATATGGAGAATTGGAGATGCTTTCCTCAGAAATTTGAACGCATTCCTATTCCTAATTAGGAAAAAACGAATTAGGACAAGACCCGTGTTGGGAGCTTTAGGCGGCGTCGGAATCATGCATAGTACATATATGGTATATCTCTCTTTCATTGTTTTTTGTTTGTTTGAAAATATCTCTCTCTCATTGTTGATTGCATTTACGGAAAGCTCTTTTGGAGAAACGATCTTCGATCGTGACGCGACAGTGACGCACGCTCCTAGTTGGCTAGTTGATCGAACATGAGGGGAAGAAGGTGTGGCGATGGCGAGAGGAGATGTGGCATGTTGCAGAGCAACTTGAAATATGGTGTTTAATTAGATGTAGATATATGTATCTGCCAGGTTATTCGAAGCTGTATCGTGTTCCTCAATCATATATTTTACATTTCCCCGAATCAGATGGTATGATTTAGACCGGAAATATGATGTTCAAAACGCGCGTCGTATAATGTGAATCCACGGGACTCCGCGTATCCGAAGCCTCTTAAACGTCTAGATTCAAGTGTCGTAAATTTTAGAAAATATGTTCCCGCCTCTCGAAGTTAGGGCTGCTAATTTTTCCTTCAAAACAGGGCCAGCGTAAAATTCTGAAAGAGTTCAGAGGTGAGAGTTTCATTTGCCAAAACAGAATAGTGCAAACCCATTCAATCGCCTTCAAGTTTTGAATTGCCTGCTGTGCACAGATCAATATAGAATGTCTCTACAACTAGAAAAGAAAATGAAGGCATAGGTTTCAACCTTATTTCTAGAACAAAAACGAGAAGTGTTTTTATCTTCTTCTGAGACACCTAAGAATATGGAATTGTGTGAAAATTCAACTATTACTACAAGTATTGTTACTAGAGGCGTGATTTCGCTACTAAAGCAGAGGACGACTAGAAGAGCTCGGTTACCAAGAAGTTTAAGGACACATCAAGTACCCCTTAAACAGCATGTTTTGATTAAGATATATACACAAAACTAGGAACTATGTCAAAGAAAAGCAGGCATATAAATTTTTTTTTTGTTGAAAACCAAAAGCAGGCATAGATGAGATCAGTCCTTAGAGAACGTAAGGCCCATGGAGCTTGTGGACAAGCCCGTAATCACTCAAACTGGGAGCAAAACAAAGTAATATATCTTCAAGAACCAAATAGTTGATGTGGCACAACAGCGTGGTCGTAGTCCTCTGCTTTAGTACGAAGAAGTCGGTCATGGTAAGCCCAGACAGGTGTAATAAAAGGATTATCGTACATATGACAATTTTGATTGCAAGGCAGTTCAGGTCCGGTGGAGCATGTCCCTCCCCAGTGCCCAGACATGGCTTAATATTTACAATGTTTCATCGTATGAGAGAATGAAGATAGTTATTGGTTCAGGTGAATAGTTGGCGCAGGAGAGCTCCCGAATAGGCGAATGACTTCTCGGTCTCCTCCAGGCAGTGGTCCTTCTCTTCCCGGGACCAGCTCTGAGCAACAATGTAATCCCGTTAAGACCAAATTGTCTTGAGAACAAATGAGCAGATAAAACGTAAGAGCCTGAAATCAAGGCTCTCCTGGACTTACAGTAGCAACTTGGTTAAGTTTGCTGCGGACATTCTGCAGCAGCTGAGACAGGGTACCTTCCCACTTGTAGAATTCCAGCTCTTTCTTGTCCAGAATCTTCTCAGCAACCTGAAAGGAATATAGGGCATGATTACTAGGTCAAAGGATATCCATTAATGAAGGAACCAATAACTACTGCTCACGCCACAAAGACAAATTACAGGCAGACACGATGCCTTGATTTGGATAAGTAAATATAAGATTCATGATCCATAACGAAATGACCTTATATGGTAATTTCATCAGCAAAACCAGAAGATAGAAATTTCAAGATGTGTATAGAAAGAGAAGTGCTCCGGTGCTTTCCCAAAAAATAAGTTGCACGAATTTTAAAGCGCATCGACGGCTATGATTAGGTTCACAAAGTGATCAAAGAGAGTACTAATCATGTGGGATTAACACCTTTAATCCCCACCCCTAATCACAACCATCGATTTGCTTTAAAATTCGTGCAACATGTTTTTTGGGAAAGCACCGGAGCATTTCTCGTATAGAAATTTCATCAGCAAAACCAGAAGATAGAAATTTAAGCAGCATGGTCAACAACATGATCTTTACAACAATATGGTAGCCCATGCAAACACATTATTCGGCATTACATGAACTTTTCGGTATAAGATTATGTTCTGAAAAGTGGTACCTTTTTTCCGATCATTCGACCTCCAGCAGTATGAGCAAAGTACACATTATAGAAGTGACATATAAAAGCTTGTGGATCTTTCTCAGACAACTCTTCCAGATAGGAAGCATACGTGGTGCCAGCACTAGTTGGCTCTGGAATTGTGTTACCCTGTTCACTGAACCATTCCAGATCCTTCTTCAATGGCTCAGATCTCTCCAACCCAGTATTCTGAAACTCCGCATCTGAAAGGCATAGATAACTAGAGTGTTAATCAACAGCGTCTAGCCAACAATGATTAAAGAATGTTCCCGCGTCCTCCTATTGAACTTTAATTTATGGCAGAAACAAGTTAGACAACCTATCACAGAAGCACTATGAGATTTTCAAGACGATTATTGTTAAAAGCAGAATAAACAGCGTACAATCCATTGAGCAAAAAAATTCCAGTTCCAAGAATGACCACATAGTGTTACTATTAATAGAACTATGCGGCTAAAGGTGCCTATTGTTTATTCCCAAATTACTTGTTGCCTAAGTGAAGGTGGTCACAGCAAACAACCATGGATTTCAGAAGTTCGAATAAATAAGGATGTATAACATCCATTCAATGAACCAGATAATAGAGACAATCTAGATAACTGTTAAAAGAACTATGCGGCTAAAGGTGCCTATTGTTTATTCCCAAATTACTTGTTGCCTAAGTGAAGGTGGTCACAGTAACCACCATGGATTTCAGAAGTTCGAATAAACAAGGATGTAAAACACCCATTCAATAAACCAGATAAATAGAGACAATCTAGATAACTGCTAATAGAACTATGCGGCTAAATGTGCCTATTGTTTATTCCCAAATTACTTGTTGCCTAAGTGGAGGTGGTCACAGTAACAACCATGGATTTCAGAAGTTCGAATAAACAAGGATGTAAAACACCCATTCAATAAACCAGATATATAGAGACAATCTAGATATTGCCAATTTAAATTTAACTGTTATCAATCTATAACCATTTGTTTATTTGATAGTTTTCAGTAAAGCTCATTTTCGTTTCAAAATAATAATTATTACCAAGAACAAAGTTACTAATCCATAACAATAGTTGGTGGAAACATTATAAACTACACCGACATAACATTGAAATTTGTTACAAGGGAAAGTTCCCTTACAGAGAGAAACGAAATTATTATAATCGCATATTTTGTATTCCAAGTTTTTCCACAACTTTATTTAATACTCTAAGACCTAAAAAATGAAGCGGTTGTGCATTGCATGAGAGCATATATCTGTAGCAGATTAGGCAACTACCAGGATGCCAATAGTATGGAAAAATAGTTTTCATGGTTGCTGGATAAATGGTTTTCACAACCCTGAACTAAAGGCAATTGTGACGTTTTGTGCTTATGTCTTCATGTTTCTCAATAAATTACACAGAACAGAAAAACACACAATTCTCCCGCCTAGTGACTTGATGCAGGAGAGTTGCAGCTAAGGATGTCAGCACAAACAGGTGGACGAAGGTTGCACCTAATAATAAACCAAAATCCCCTGGAAAGAGTGTTGTAAAAGGTTCCACCGTACCTAATGCATAAATAGCCTTGGCAGCCACCTAACCCTGGCTAAGCGCTAGTTGCTTCCTCACCACCCTCATTGTTCCTAGAGCTTTTTAGAACCCTTATTTTCAAAGATAAAAATTGCAAAAGCCATTGAAATCTATCACTGGTAAAATGGCTTCGATCATCACTCTAAATGGGAGATTTCACCATGCACGAATACGATGGTACAGAGAAGCTTTCAACAGGTTTACCAAATAGAGGAAAGACCACTATTTCACTACAGTTATATGCAAAGCAAAAAAATACACCATACCAAATCACAAGCAAATCTGAATGAAAATGCACAGCTTCCAACACATTTTAGTTGATAACTTGATGTATGAGCACAGCACAGCATATCTGTACCCAAAAATTGCCTTCAGATTGGGTTCAAATTGGGAGTCTGAGGCATTGAATCAAAATATTTCCTATAGAGCATTTTAGATATGCATAAATGCTGTTGAAAGACCTAAAGAAACCGAACATGAAACCATCAGGTCTCATATCCTTGGAACCGACACTGGTTCTCTGGCAGCATCCAGCATGCCTCTTTGCAACACATAAACACCTATGTTTATTACATTTGAATGAGTTGAATGTTGATGCCAACAAGAACACTAGTTTGAGTATTGAAGTATATATTTTTTTCCTTGAAGAAAGTAACATACTACACCTCACCAGTCATCACAGTTCTTTTCAGAAGAACACATCTCATCACAGGTTCAGTAACAGGAAAAAAACATACAACTATTCTATTGAAAATTTCAGTTGGGTACCTGGTTTTGAGTAAATAAGTATGTATTTCGTTGAATATTGATGAGCTTAAGATCTTTTGGTAGCTTAATACTGTAGTATGGATTAGTACAGCAGGATTAATATTATTAGGATACTAATCCTGGCTCTTCGTCTGTGCATTGGATTTTAGTTTAGCAAAAATAACTAGGAAGGGAGTGTTATGACCAAATAGTAAATCTTAGCACGAAATTACTACCCACCACACACACAAGCTGACAAGCAGTTGCCACAGAAGCCGGACGCCAGAATAGATTTCTCTGGTCAAAAAGTAAGACACGGAAGAGCAACAACCAACCAATAGCGAGCGAGGGTGGGGTTTGGGGTGGGCGACTCACACCAGGGTACGGCGGCGCGGCCGACGATGTCCTCGAGCGTCTGGAAGACGAGCCTGTTGTCGACGAGGAAGCGCAGGTAGCCCTCGACGGTGGGCTCCCACCTGCTGACGGGCGGCGCCTGGGACTCCTTCTCCCCCTCCCTGGCCTGGTCCTTGGTGTGCAGGCGCATGGCGACGGCCCGCATCTCCTCCACGAAGGGCTTCCCGCCCCTCGACGCGGGGGGCGGCGTCTCGGTCGCCTGCGCCGCCGCCGCCGCGACCATCCTCCTCCGCGAGTGGACCACGGCGGAGATCCCCGG
Organism: Poa annua; assembly: GCA_026929855.1. NCBI lineage: Eukaryota > Viridiplantae > Streptophyta > Magnoliopsida > Poales > Poaceae > Poa > Poa annua. The sequence goes on from CM049430.1 coordinate 92,299,658, forward strand.
CACCCGGCGCACGCCGACCGACACGGACAGGTTGGCGGAGGCGGGGGCGGAGGCGCGCGGGGAGGCGAGGGCGCGCGTGGTGGCGGTGGCGGTGAGGGACGCTGCTGCGGGCGCCATGGGAGCGGGCTTATATCGATGGGGTTTCGTGCTGGGGAGGACGAAGGCGATAGGGACTGGGGGAATGGGAGGTTGCTTTGGAGTGCGGCGTTGGCGCGGCGGGGGCGAGGAGCTCGGAGGGGGGACGGCGGGGTGGGAATAGAATAGTGGAGCGCTTGGATTGTTAATCGCGCTCGGGTGGGTTGGGGAGTGGATTGGGACGGCCGGCAATGGCGTGAGGGTGAGGCTCTCTCTCTCTTGGGTGGGCTCTCGAGGAAGACGATGGATGCGATGGGGTTCTCTTCTCCCCTCTTTGTTTGACGCGAGACCGGGAGAGGTCCACCGTGGCGCGCTATGACGTGTAGGGCCGGCGGTGTATGGGTCCGGATGTCAGTTGGAGGTTTGAGAAGGGTGGAGCGGTGGGGTCCACGTGTCAGAGAGAGTTTCGAGAGTTTCTTTTTTTTTAGAATAGAGGTTCGAGAGGATGGGCAGTGGGTCAAGGTGAGCGTGCGGGCCATTGGGTCATCACGTGACGGCGAGTGGGGCGACCAACTCCTCCATTTCTTTATGCTTTGGATTCAAGTGCCCGTGTGACAATTTCCGCACACTTCTAGGCCATACTGAGTTCAGATTCAGCAAAAGAAAGCTAGGACCCGTCTAGGGAACGGCCGCGCGTCGGTTTGCTCATCCCAACGGCCCCCTCCGCGCAGGCGATGTGCGGTGGTACCGAAGAGAACACCGCGCATCCTCGTGACTGATTCGTTCCCGACAATCCCGTGCTTCTTGCCGTCGGGAAGCCTCCATGGCCTGCTGCTGGACTCGCGAAGCCATTAGGGTGCCGGATTTGGGAGCTACTTCGCCGGCCGGAAAAGACTAGGGCCATCGTCGAGATCAACGCAAAAACCAGGCGCCTGGCCGTACCATAGGTGTTCAAGAATCAAGATCCCCGCATGGCAGATAGGTGGAGTTGGCCTGCGCGTCGCCTCCGGCCGCCTTCGGCGCGCGCCTCGCCGGCGCCGACCTTTTTCGCGGAGGCCACCTCTTAGGAGCGCGACATTGCGGCCCGGCTACCGATACTGGGATTCCTAGCTGATGAGGCATCGCACAAAGATTAGTCGGGGTGGACGAGCTCCGCTGTCGATGTGGTTGCCACGAATGCAGTGACGTGGCATGGTGTTGTGAGCAGTTCATCCACCTGCAACTCCTCGGAAGAAGGATCGGAGAGGGAAGCATACGATTGATCGGGGACAGTCGGTGGAACTGCTGATCAAGATAGCTATGTTTTTTCTCACGTGACACTGACCTAGGAGATGCACTGAATCAATGATGCTATGAGTCTGAGACGTGTAGTACTGTACGAAGTAGTTGATTATCTGGTCAGATAGTTGCTTGACAAGACATAACTTGTTGCTCAATTCTATCAGTTTATTGCCTAATAATTGCTTGATTAGGTCAGTTAATAATAGTTGTTCAATTATGTTACTTTGTTGCATGTCATGTAGTTGTAATTTGTCCAGTAACACTGCAGTTAGCAAAAATTGTGGTCCGCTATCAAATATTAAGGTGGGATGAGAGAATTTTATAATCGCGGTAAATAAATTTGGTGCACAATGAGGAAACTTTATAAAGAACAGTAAGAAAATTAATTATCATATAAACGCGAACCAAAACCGTAGACAACTTCAAAATCAACGGTAAGCAACTTTAAAATAAATAAATAAAATTGGTACGAGGTGAAATGAGTTCGCGTAATAAAGCAACATTATATTATATGAGTAGGCAACTTCATAACAGCGGTAAGCAATTTCGAAACAAGGGTGAACAACTTCACAATAAGACGAATATTTTGATGTACATGGAGGCAATTTCGCAACAATAATAAGCGAATCCATAATAACAAAAAGGACGCGTCTAGCTAACGGCCGGCTGTAGATTCGTCGACCGGAACGGCCGACCAAAGAGGCAAGTTTCTTTCCCATGTGACAAAAAAGGAAAAATCTCCCACGCGCTGGCTCCCTGTGGTCCTCGCCGTCGGGAAGCCTATGCGCTCATCCCGCCATCATCAAGCGATGACCTTCACAGCCTCCACCCCACCCCGATTGCCCCATCCCAGATCCTTGCCGGAAGTCCACCCAGCGCGGCCGCTCATAGGTCCCTGCACTGGCATACGGGATCTCTACCACCGCCCAGACCAGGGGCAGCCCCGGCCCCAGGCCGCCGTTCTTCCTCAGGTTTCGGCGACCTTCTGCCAGCAACGTAGGCATGACTGCCCCATGACACGAGCAGCAGTGTGGAGAGCAGCTCGGGGGCAGCAGCAGAGGGGGCGGAACGGTGACTGATTGGTGGAGTATTGGAGAGTAGCAGGCGGACAGAGCCGCCCCTCGTGAAGGATAATGGCAGGGGAGGCCGTCGGCGGCCGGAATCGGATGAGTGTGTACTGCTGACTGGAAGTCAAAGGAACGGATCGGGAAGGAGAAATGGATGCTGGAGGAAGAAGAAAACGGATGAGAGAGAGAAGAAACAGGGCCCACATGTAACAAAGCTGGTACGTACTTGCTTGCTACTTAATTGTGTCGATTTGTGCGCTACTGCAACAACAATGTGCGACACTACGGAAGCAAATTCATAACAGACTGTATGATTTGGAATAAATTTTGTGCACTGACACAACAATTACACGACATGTGTAAACAAATTTAGTGCGCAATTAGGCAAGTTCATGACCGTGATAAGCAACTCCACAATAATAAAAATCAAACTTGGTGTAAGGAAAAACAATTTTGATGTGCGTCGAGACTACTTCATAACAACAGTCAGGAAATTTGGTGCGAAGAGATGATTTTACAACAACGGTAAGCAATTTTGATATGTGACAAATCAAATTTTGTATAAGAAGAATTTATTTTTGTCAAGAGCCCAACACGATGTGAGGCATATGACAGAGGAGAAGAGAAATTTTTTGGCTGAATATATTGCTTGTGCATTTTGATATAATTTTCTAATTTTGTATGCTTGTTGTCTAACATCACATATTAGTTGCTCAAATTCGAAGACGACAAACAAAAACTTATCTAAAACGGTAGACAATTTATGACAATCGACTCACAACTTTATATTGGCAACTTATTAGTAATTTAGGTAACTTTTTAATAGTAGTATAAAATTTGTGATCAACTAGCCAACTCACAAAATAATGTTAGGAAACTTCACATAATTGGTTTTTAATTAGCAAACAACAACTTTGTATCGGGGTTGGCAACTTATCAATAAGGCAACTCTGATGCGCTAGAAAGCAACTTTGTGCGTGATGAAAACACTCGATTCAAAAGAATGGTAGGCGATTTTACGATAACCTCGGACGACTTCACAAGAATAATGGTTAGCTATGTACTAGTTTTCTTTGAAAAGCAAGTCTAGTGCGACACAACATCGGTAAGCAACTCTAAAACAGCTAAAATCAACTTTGTTACGCTACGAAACAATATAGGAGCTAGCCATCAGTATTTTTTGTTGCCTAGTAGCACATATTAGTTGCTCAAATTCTCTAATTTGTTGTCTCAGTTACATCCTTTATTTGTTGCTCACTTATGATGTTTTATTGCCTACTTTTATTGTGAAGTAGGCAAATTAGTTGCTCAAGTTAAATAAACAGTTGCCCAGCTATGTATGTTTATTGACTAATAATACCAAAGTTGACTTATTTGTTTTGGAGCTGCTTACCACAGTTTTAAAGTTGCCTACTAATGTTTGTAAGCAATTTTAGTGTGCGATGAGTGAAAGAACATTTCTTAATCCCTAGTGTTTTGAGTGTTAGTATGAGAAAGACCATTTTTAGTGTGCGGTCAATAAACATAAAAATATTGTTAGGCAATTTTGTAACAAATGAAAGCAAATTTGCTTCAAGGAGAAGCAAATTTAGTGTGCGGTGAAGCAAGACAACGCCATCAGTAGGCAACTTTGTATTAATTCAGTAGTCTAATACTATGGCAACTTAGTAGTCTAATACTATGGCAGGTTGCAGGTAGTTAGCTCGGCGGATGGCGTTGTCTTGCTTCACCGCACACTAAATTTGCTTCTCCTTGAAGCAAATTTGCTTTCATTTGTTACAAAATTGCCTAACAATATTTTTATGTTTATTGACCGCACACTAAAAATGGTCTTCCTCATACCAAAGTTGCCTACTGATGGTGTCGTCTTGCTTCATCACACGCTAAACTTACTCAAATTGTCCAACTTTGTTTCGCCTAATACCAAATGTGTTTCTTTTAGTTGCTCTCACTTCATACCATTTTTTGCTTTTTAGGCGTCTCATCTCATACAAAGTAGCTTACACTGTTTTCAAGTTGGCTCATTGAACGGGAATCCGGCACCTAGAGGGGGGGGGGGGTGAATAGGTGCTATTACAAATTTTACGTCTTTTCAAATTTAGGCTTAACACAAAGGTAAATTCTCTAGATATGCAACTACGGTGAATTTACCTAAATGACAATCTAAGCAATAACAAGATAAACAAGTTAACAAGACAAGCAAGTAAGGGAGCAAAGATAAGGGGAACCGAGTGAAGCACGCGGAGACGAAGATGTAATCCCGAGTTCCACCCAAGGGTGTATGTCTCGTTTGGAGAGGTGTGCGCTACCACAACAGGTTAGCCGCAACGCCACAAAGGCTCATCTTCTTCTCCGATGAACTCAACCACAAAGGTTGCGAGTCCACCTTCCACTATTGATCCCCTTTTAGGGCGGAGATCGAATCCATTACAAACGCTTGAGGCACGCACCCACAACTTAATTGGGGGCTCTCAAGATGACCACAAAAGGTCAAGGACCACAAAAGGTCAAGTCAACACCAAGATTACAACAATGGTGAACTAGGTTTTCCCACCGGAAACCCTAGCCACGAAATCCCCAAGTGAATGGGGAGGAAATGCAAATCCCTTCGGTGAAGATGTAGATCCGGGCCTTCTCCTCCAATGCTCCAAAGATCAATGAATTTGGGTGGGGGGATTGGGAGATCTTGTTGATATGGGCTTTCAAGAATAGTAGGAGAGAGAAAATCTGAGAGCTCACTTTTCTTGAGTGAGTGAGGGGGTATTTATACCCCCTCCCAAAATCTGGCCGTTGGCTGCCTCGAGGACCCGGAAATTCCGGTATAAGTGACACCCAGAAATTCCGGGTCACCAGGAATATCCGAGTCTCAGAAATATCAGAGTTGAATTTCCGGTTGAGATCAGAACGTCTTCGACATCTTGACTTAGCCAAATTTCTGAGGGTGACTCGGAAATTCCGAGTCAGTGAAATTTCCAAGCTGAATTTCCGGTTGAAGTCAGAACCACTTTCTGATCTTTACTTAGCCAAATTTCTGAGGGTGACTCGGAAATTCCGAGACAGTGAAATTTTCGAGCTGAATTCCCGGTTGAAATCAGAACCACTTTCTGATCTTGACTTAGCCAAATTTCTGAGGGTGACTCGGAAATTCCGAGTCAGTGAAATTTCCGAGCTGAATTTCCGGTTGAAGTCAGAACCACTTTCTGAATTTTCCTTAGCCATTTTTCTGTTAGGTATAGGAGACCCGGAATTTCCGATCTTGGAAATTTCCGGTTCCAATAATCCGATTCTGGGAAGAATTCCAGAAACTCTTTTTCTCTACATTTTGGCTTTAGGATATGTGATATGCAACTCACACAAACTGAAATACTTAGCAATAGGATTAGTACATCATTGGTATTGTTAACTAACACTCAAAACACTAGGGATTAAGAAATGTTCTTTCACTCATCGCACACTAAAATTGCTTACAAACATTAGTAGGCAACTTTAAAACTGTGGTAAGTAGCTCCAAAACAAATAAGTTAACTTTGGTATTATTAGTCAATAAACATACATAGCTGGGCAACTATTTATTTAAATTGAGCAACTAATTTGCCTACTTCACAATAAAAGTAGGCAATAAAACATCATAAGTGAGCAACAAATAAAGGATGTAACTGAGACAATAAATTAGAGAATTTGAGCAACTAATATGTGCTACTAGGCAACAAAAAAGTACTGATGGCTAGCTCCTATATTGTTTCGTAGCGTAACAAAGTTGATTTTAGCTGTTTTAGAGTTGCTTACCGATGTTGTGTCGCACTAGACTTGCTTTTCAAAGAAAACTAGTACATAGCTAACCATTATTCTTGTGAACTCGTCATAGGTTATCGTAAAATCGCCTACCATTCTTTTGAATCGAGTGTTTTCATCACGCACAAAGTTGCTTTCTAGCGCATCAGAGTTGCCTTATTGATAAGTTGCCAACCCCGATACAAAGTTGTTGTTTGCTAATTAAAAACCAATTATGTGAAGTTTCCTAACATTATTTTGTGAGTTGGCTAGTTGATCACAAATTTTATACTACTATTAAAAAGTTACCTAAATTACTAATAAGTTGCCAATATAAAGTTGTGAGTCGATTGTCATAAATTGTCTACCGTTTTAGATAAGTTTTTGTTTGTCGTCTTCGAATTTGAGCAACTAATATGTGGTGTTAGACAACAAGCATACAAAATTAGAAAATTATATCAAAATGCACAAGAAATATATTCAGCCAAAAAATTTCTCTTCTCCTCTGTCATATGCCTCACATCGTGCTGGGCTCTTGACAAAAATAAATTCTTCTTATACAAAAGTTGATTTGTCACATATCAAAATTGCTTACCGTTGTTGTAAAATCATCTCTTCGCACCAAATTTCCTGACTGTTGTTATGAAGTAGTCTCGACGCACATCAAAATTGTTTTTCCTGTTTCATCTCTTCGCACCAAATTGCTTACAGCTTTGTTACATGTGGGCCCTGTTTCTTCTCTCTCTCTCATCCGTTTTCTTCTTCCTCCAGCATCCATTTCTCCTTCCCGATCCGTTCCTTTGACTTCCAGTCAGCAGTACACACTCATCCGATTCCGGCCGCCGACGGCCTCCCCTGCCATTATCCTTCACGAGGGGCGGCTCTGTCCGCCTGCTACTCTCCAATACTCCACCAATCAGTCACCGTTCTGCCCCCTCTGCTGCTGCCCCCGAGCTGCTCTCCACACTGCTGCTCGTGTCATGGGGCAGTCATGCCTACGTTGCTGGCAGAAGGTCGCCGAAATCTGAGGAAGAACGGCGGCCTGGGGTCGGGGCTGCCCCTGGTCTGGGCGGCGGTAGAGATCCCGTATGCCAGCGCAGGGACCTATGAGCGGCCGCGCTGGGTGGACTTCCGGCAAGGATCTGGGATGGGGCAATCGGGGTGGGGTGGAGGCTGTGAAGGTCATCGCGTGATGATGGCGGGATGAGCGCATAGGCTTCCCGACGGCGAGGACCACAGGGAGCCATCGCGTGGGAGATTTTTCCTTTTTTGTCACATGGGAAAGAAACTTGCCTCTTTGGTCGGCCGTTCCGGTCGACGAATCTACAGCCGGCCGTTAGCTAGATGCGTCCATTTAATTTTTCTCGGGTTGAGGATACGACCAATACGATCACGGACTTAGGTCCAAGAAGGTGTCCATCTAGATCCATTTCCATACCAAATTAGGTTTATTTTTGCATCCCAGGTGATAGCAGCCGGATCGACCATTCCATCGCATTCGCCTCGGTTTGCTCGTCACCCTCCTACCCATTTTGAATGGGTTTTAATGCACTCCACATGAACCACTACAAGCGTCAATGTGCGCCACCAGCCTCCCGATCAACTTTAAAACCGCAGCGCGCTCTGACCCTCTCTCACACAGTTTACCACCGCCCCACTCTCACAGTTCACCATCGTCCCCTCTACTCTCCCACGGTTCACTGGTATGTCGTTTAGCCGCAAGCAAACAAAGCATGGCCCGCCAATTTTGCCGCCAGATTCACCTCTGTAGAGGGCCGAGCTCGTCCTACGTCCCGCTTTTGATGCCTCCGTCTCCACCGTTCCCGTCTTCTAGTCCATAGTTTGGAGGTCCGACCACACCGACGCCCCCTTCTCGCCGCTACTCCCGTACCTCTCCATATTTTGCTTCTAGCTAGCGCACTGGTCTTGCTCGACCTCGTCCCCAACAAATCAATGACATGGCTCGACCACAAGCTTCTTCCTATTTGGGCTGAGAATCCGCATTGGTTCGAAGACATATGCTTCGATGTATAATCTACTTGTCTCTTCAGGAGCTTGTGCCTACTAGCATGATGTGCTTAGCTTTTACTTCGACCATTATCGAGGGTGGTGTTTTAGATGGTTAATCATATTTTGTTGTTTTCCTAAATAACATGTACGTGAAGGTGCCATCAACTTTTATTCCATTGTTACATGGTCTAACAGATTATTATAGCATTATAAACTGACATATACCTTCTCGTTTCGTTCTACTAGTAGAAAAAGAAACAAGGGCAGATGTCAAATAGAGTATTACGAGATTCCACATCAGCTGTTGTATCACGTAAAGAAAACAAAATCGTACGAGTTTAACGACCATAGCATATGTTTTCATTGTTGACATTGGAACCGTAGCATATGCAGTAGCCTATAAAACTGCCATTCCGGAAAAGGATTGAGCCGGCGCTTCGCCACCATGACAAACGTGACGCACAAACGCGAAACTATGGGAGAAGTGTACACGTTACAGCTTGATCTTCTGGGTGCTTTGCTTCACGCTACCTACCGTAGTATTATCGGGCTGAAACTGAACGGGTTGCACAGTCGTTTTCACTGTGACGCTACCCCCTGGCACAGTCTCTGCTGATAGGTGATTTAACTTGTAAGTAGCTTGATTGATCAATCGCGTGGAGATGTTTCGTGCTCGATCGTGTTTTCTTTCTAACATGATGATTGCGACAACAAATCATTTTTTCCCTTGACCCGGTGACCGAGTGAGGCATGAATATTCTTGAAGACTTCTTCGAGAGATTACAACAGAAGGCGTCTAAGTCTAAAATAAAATGAAATAAACTGTCTTTGTACGAACACCGTCTTCATAGGTTTGGATGCACCATTGGTATACATACAATCATTCTATTTTGGTGCATACAAAATTGTGGAAAATACCTTTTGAATGGCATGTGTGAACAGGAAAAAATATCTCATGAAAACTCATTTTGGTGCACCCACCACTATGTGCATACAAATCAAGAACTAAGACGATATATTCTAAGAGATGAGAAAGGGCTCATCGGCATAAGAGAGAAAAATCACATATATTTTTTTGTGCTCATTTGTATTTGACATAGCAAAGTAATTAATTTAGAATAATGAATTTCTATCAAATAAAAGTCTGAAATCTATTTGGGTTGATACATTAAAAGGATTGGAAAGAGAGTGATTTGAACCCTCTGTAAACAAACGCCTGCATAGCAGTCCCAACCACTCAACCATCTCTCTTAGGGCGTCTCCAATGTTGATTTAAGGGTCAGTCTTAGAGGGAAAATTAGTCTTATGGCCCGGTCTTACACACTGTGGGACTCGGTCTTAAGCTCAGAATTCTTGTGGTCGACCGCATCGTTGAGACTCGGCCATAGAGAATAAACAATTCCCTCTTTCCATCGAGCACAGGAAGACAGTTTGTCCGTCGCTTTGCAGCTCCCACGAGATCGGGGAACGACGCCGACGCCGACGCCACCACCGCCACCGCCTGCACCACGCTCCTCCGCGCCCTCTCCGCCGCCACATCTGCCAAATCCCACCGCTTCCGCTGCCAGATCCTGAACCTCACGGCCGCCACACCCCACCGCCTCCATGGAGTACTGGAACGTGACGGCGGCTTGGTGTTGGAGCTTGAGGTTGCGGAGGAAGTCCTCAATCTACTACTCCATGGATGCTGCTAGAGCTTTGAAGTGGCGGAGGATTTGAGGGCGCCGATTCGAGCACGCCGTCACAATTTCTCAACCGTTCCTCTCCCACGGCGAGGTGGTTGGATGTGCAGGTGGCAGCCTCGCGCGGAGTGGAGCAAGGCGAGCTCGCGCAGACGGTGGCGGCCAAGGAAGCAGAGGCACCGGAGATCGCCCGACCATGGCGCATGCGGGCGGTGGATTGGGAGTTTTCCCCTTTTCTGAAACAGGGACGGGCTCGCGTGGAGATTGGAAAAAAGTGATAGGAGCGGTTAAGTTAAAAAAAATAGAACTGGTTGGTGGGCTCCAGTTTAAAGCCGAATAAGACCCTAAGCATTGTGGGCTTTTTGATCGGTCATAGCACAAGGAGTGGGACCCAGCTTATGGCCTCCATTCGACATAAACATTGGAGACGCAAGTCACATTCAAGTCACATGCATAGCGAGTTTTCGTAACATGCAAGTCACATTCATAAAATATTGCATTGTCGCGTATGGAAAAAAGGTAACAAAATACCGACACATTAGTATATGACACTAGCGGGGCCACGTTATAGCTGTGGGGTCAGTCGATCCCACAACTCTTTGGCAAAATTATACTTGCATATTTTTATATTAAAAATATCAAAAAATGTAATGTTTGTCGCATTAACTCTACAGTATTATCATCCTGACTCGGCCGTTGGAACAGGCCACGTCAGTTAAACACCGATGGAGCTACTGGAACTCATCCCGTGTTTTTTTATTTTTTTGAGAGAGGAACTCATCCCGCATTGCTTTGTCCCCATCACCAAAATCACACACAAACTAGCAAAATCTATAAAAACGTTCACCATACTCCACTCGTACGCTTGTCAACTGGGCAGGAGAGTGCTTGGAAGACCAAGAAGTTGGCACATATTTGCTTCCGGAATCGTTATATTTTTCATGTTTTCAGAATCTGGGCCGGTGTAGAAGAAGGGATAATCTACGATAACCTCCATGGTCACTTAAGTATCGCCCACGGACCCCTTTGATGAGTCACTGACATGTGGGGTTTAAGTGACCCGAGGGTTATTAGGAAATCTCCCGAAAAGGCTGTACTGGCAGGCGCCATTAGCATGCTAAATCAGTGCATAACCGCGTCTGCTGGCCTAAACGTTCACGGGAGCCCGATCTCTCGATTGTTCCGTCCCCTCTCTCTCTGTCCAGGGAAAAGAGAATCTTTCCTCAAAAAAAAAGGGAAAAGAGAATCCATGGTGAAAAATGAAGAAAAAGAAGAACCAATCTCGCTTGGCTTTCTCCGGCGCCAGTAGGATTGGGAAGGAGCGCGCCATGAGGGAGGCGGCGGCGCGCCATGAGGGGGGAAGACGGAGGCGGCGGCGCCTACGAGGGTTTGGGGGTGGTGGCCACCGGGGGCGAAATGGAGTGGAGTCGACGGCGCCGGCCGGCAAGCGCGGGGAATCTTGGAGCCCCACGCTGCATCCGCCGCCAGCCGGAGCAGTCTGGAGAGCGGAGAAACGGGGGTCGAGGGCGACGGCGGACGGGGAGATGCGGCTCCGACGCGGTGCGGATGGCCGCCGCCGCCCGATGGCCGCCTCCCCTTCCACGTCACGGGCGCGGCATCGGGGCCGTCCGTCCTGATCCAACGGCCGCGGGGTGGCCCCTGGGCCCACGAGTCGTGCGACGGGATCATCAGGCGCCGTCCGATGCGCCACGTCAGGCGCGGATACCGATCGGACGGCAGGTGACGCGCCAGCCTGGAGTCCGAGAGAGAAACCCAGCCTCCGTCGCCAGCCGGCCGAGCTGTATATCTGCTGCCGCACCGCATGCAACTCTGCACCACCGTAACAACCTTTCTCCTCTCCTCCGAGCAGAAGCAGCGGAGGCTTCTCCGAGCGGACGCAGAAGCAGAGGGAGAGCGGCGGCGGCGGACTAAAGGTGAGACCTCTTCTCCCCTCCCCTTCCCGTCTCCTCTCCTCTCTCGTGAGATCGTCTGCTTCCTCGGTTTGTTCGTGGGCTGCCGACCGAGCATAGCGCGGGTGTGTGTGTGTGTAGGCACTCCGTGGTCACTTTGTTCTGCAATGGCGCCATGTCTATGGATTCCTCTTGCTATCGGTTGCTGTTTTTGGTTCTAAAGTAGCGAGATCGTCTTGCGACTTGCTTCACTTCGTTCCTGGGCGATCGAGCAGAGCACGGGCGTGTCGGCGTCCCGAGACCGTTTTGCTCTGCGTCGACGCCATGATTATCGATTCCTCTTGCTATCGCTGCTGTTTCTGGTTCGAAACTCGCGAGGTTCTTCTGCTTCTTCGGTTCGTGTCGTGTGGGCTGCCGATCGAGCATAGCACTGTAGACTGCACGGCGTATCGGCGTCCTGTGATCGTTTAATTTGTTCGGCCACGACGCCACGTTTGTTGATTCCTCTTGTTATCGGGTTGCTGTTTTTGGTTCGAAACTCGTGAGATCTTCTGCGTCTTGGGTTCGTTAGTGGGACGACGACGCCGCCAAGCAAGCAGAGCGCGATGTGACCATTCTGGTGTGCGACGACGCCGTGTTCGTCGTCGATATCTCCTGTGTATATCGTTGCTATTTTCGATTTCAAAAATCGCGAGATCTTCTGCTTCTTCCGTTTCGTGGGCGGCTAGTTCCGCGATGACGCCGTGTTTATCGGTTCCTCTCTCTATCGTTGCTGCTTCTGATTCGAAACTCGCGAGATCTTCTGCTTCTTGGCTTCCTGGGCTACTCATCGAGCCGCGGAGCAAGGCGTGTCGTGACCGTTTTTGTTCTGAGACGATGCCATGTTTGTTGATTCCTCTTGTTATTTTTGACGTCTCTTGATTCAAAACTCTGCCCGTGCTTGCTGTTGAGTCCTAAGTAATCAACGTGCATGCCTTGCCATTAAATCAGATACCCAGCAAGTCTTGCTTCATGAATTCGCTTCGATTGTTCTTATGGTGAAGCGGTGGCCATTTTGGGGTTATATCGCTCTTAAGATGATGAGATCGTGCAGACGTGCACCCTAGCTTGCTTATTCTACCTTCTGTTCGTGTCTTGCTAATTCGCCCAGTACTTGGTGTATGATTTTAGTTTCTGAAGCTTGTATGTAGTATGTAGTGTGTAAGCTCTGTATTCTGGTAGAAGAATGTGATTTCCTCATAGTATATAGAAGCATCCCAGGAAGCAATCTGTACATGCAGTAACATGATAGAGCTACTTAACCCTTTCTAAATCAAGTTTTCTGGCATATAACAATTTGTAATGCAGTCAGTGTCAAACTGTTAATAAATTCAGTTTTCTTTTTTCCCCCTATTTGTTTTCTTGGATAACAATTTCTAGACTACTATATTCATACTGAAACCTTGCAGGAAAGTGAACCCCGCAATGGGTCAACGTCAGTCTTATTACCTATCGAAGATTACTGTAGCAGACGAGAATGACAGAATGATGTATGCTTCGTCAACTATGCAAGGATTGTGCTCGTACATGAATGAATCTGTGAGTAATGTTGCACTACTTTGTAGAATTCTTGGGATGTTCTTCACAATTTTTGATCTGCTGTCAAGTAAATCTTAAGCTTGATTTTCGCTCTTATTGTTTTCAGCACACAACTATCCTAGATCTTGATCTAGATGGTGTCAGGTCCACATCATTCTTTGGTGTTTATGATGGCCATGGAGGTTTGTTCTTCATTTATGGTCTTGTTACAACATACCGAAACATTTCAACCTATACCATTGATAATGTGCAAAAGTAATACTTATGATAGACCAAACATTTCGTGTTTCCATGATAGAGTTGCGACTATTGTATTTTGATTTGTATTTGTTAGGAAGAAATTAAAACACGCCTGTGATCTTTCACTGACAGAAGATGGGTGTATATCATCAGTGTGTTGAGTGTATCATTTATTTCCAGTGATACCGATTGAAGGAACATTCAGCTAGTGGTCTCCATCACGATATTTTGAATATAAGCATCTATGCACATTCTGTTGATTCCGCATTACTTTTCTGCTATATACTTATATAGCAATGCCATACTTAGCTATGTATTATCTGTTTTAGGAGCTACTGTAGCACGCTATTGTGCGAGCCGGTTTCATACTGAGCTTCGACGAGATGAAGATTATGAAAACAATCTGGATAATGCAGTGGATCACGTGTTTTTCAGGTTATTTAACTAAATCCCAGGCTCCATAGTTTTTATCCTTTTTCAGTAGTCAAAGGTGAAAGGGTCAATATTACACCTATTATGTTCATTCATAGTTGTCTTGTTCTAATAGAAAAGAAATTTGGACATAGTGCATATCAAATATGACATATTTAATCATCGTTTCTGCTTAATTGTTGCAGAATGGATGAGCAGTTGAAAGAACAAAATGAATCGAGGGCGTTAGCTAACCCCCCTCGTTTTAGCTTCAATTTGCTACGCCGTCTCAAGACTGCTGCTGGTGTTAAGGTTTGGTTTTCTTCAAGATGATTATCAAGTAATTAATGTGCTTTGATATCAAACTGTTGAAGAAGTTAACTAAGATTGTATCTCTTGGATCATATGCATACTGTTATCTGTAAAAACGAATTGGAAGGGGTCGAATGGTGTGATATGGATTATCGAGGCTCTAGTTTACTTTCTTGAGATAAGCTTTTGAGTTGGAAGTGGTATATATATTGCTCATTTTCCCAAATATATTGAGTGCCGGGTTTACTGAGTTGGAGGCCAAATGCTACTAAGTTCTGGTTGGTCATTGCACCTTGACTGTTATCACTTATCGTATTCCCAGAATCAAGGTATGACATGAGAAATAACTCTTCTTAATGTGCTCGAGTTCATCGTTCCTCTCTTACAGTTTGCTCTCGCTGCTTGTTTCTTGCTATCATGTTCTTCCATATAATAGTTGGATTTTTTTCCGTATAATTTAGTTTGGAAACCTTTTCCTTTCAGGGACCCGGAAGCACAGCCTGCGTGGCTGTCATTAGAGGACACCAGATCATTGTTGGAAATGTTGGCCATTCTCGCTGTGTACTCTCAAGGGGTGGTCGGGTATAGTGACTGATTCCTTGTTGTTCAGCTCTTTTTTCATAACAAATGCATTCAGTGGGTGCCTTAAAGTTTCATTATACGTTTATCCACTAGGCAATGGATTTATCTACCGATCACAAACCAAACCTTCCTGCCGAATGTCAGAGAATTCAAAATGCTGGAGGACGAGTAACCAAACCTTATAGGTTTGCAGGACGAATACAGTTGGGCTATCGTGTAAATGGGGCTCTAACCATGTCCAGAGCTATTGGTATAATCTTGTTTGATTTCGTTTTGGTCTGTTGCATACTTTCATACTATCTATTTCATTATACTTGGCAATTTGCATACTGGCATTTCAGGTGATTTTCACTACAAGTCGAACACAAATTTGGGTATTACAGATCAAATGGTGACATGCAATCCTGACGTTCGCACTGTAAGTATGTAATTTAGCTGTGTAAGTGGAGTATAAATTTAATTCCATGGGCGTCTTGTAATGGAAATTGCGCTTTCTTGCTAGGTGGACATAACTGAAGATATTGATTTTCTTCTTATAGCAAGTGATGGCATCTGGTTAGTCCTCGTTCCAAAATTATTGAAGTGGTTATATTTTATTTTTACTTCCTTCGAAGTGCAAATTTTCGTCCATAATAAATCAATGAGGTTGTGTCTAATGCTTTGATAGTCTTAGGACAGAAGAATATATCCAGAGCAGCTTTTATACTTCCAATCTGTTAGCTTCTGAGTCCAAGCTACTTAATTGCATGTGTAGTTCTTTTTTGTTTGGTTTCTTGTACTTGGGGACTTACAGTTCAGGAACATGCGCCAATACTTACCTTAGCTCTTCACCGTGTCCAAATGATGCTTAGATGATGATTTCATATATGTTTCACTTAGCTCTAATTAGAAATGTATGCTTCATTTATCTTGAGACAGCTTGCATAAAAATCTTGCCACTTGGTGAAACATTTGCACCGATAAAATTATTTTAAGTTGCGAATAATATATCTTGTACTCGTAGTATTTTGCTCAGCTTGGTATCTTGTACTACCTTTAATTGTGCTACCAAAACGGCTTACATTTAGGAACAGAAGGAGTAGTATTCTGCTCGGCTCAGAGAATGCTAAAACTTTGAAAGAATAAGCTGAATTAACATTCCCTACTCAGTCATATTTTTTATGTTTTTGTGAATTCTTTTATATAACGATATTCAAATTACACCCCCTCTATTTCCCTCCTGCTTCAGGGATATCTTGTCAAGTCAGGGCGCGGTGAACTTTGTGCGCGGGAAGTTAGCCAACGTAAGCCTTCTTTTACTCGTTAAAGTACAAAACAAAAATATCCCCGACGAGAAGTTGTTATGAAATACCATGTAGCTAAAGCCTACAACTGAAGAGCAACTTCAGGAAGTTTTTCATTTTATGCATTTGTTGACAGAATTGCCACTCATGTTGCAGGTACCTGCTGAGTCAACAATGGGGATGACAGAACTGCGTTCAATCTGTGAGGACCTTCTTAACCATTGCGTCAAGTCGAAGGATAACTCGACCGTGATACTGGTTCAGTTCAAGCCTGCTGCCAGGATTGCTCCTCCTGCTCCTTTGGTGGTCCAAGCAAGTGGTGCTGAAAGTTCCAACGTCCGCAATCCCAGCGCTGGTGCTGGAGACAAGGCTGAGACCAGCAGCCAGATCAAGGAGGATTGGGAAGCGTGAGTGCTATTTGGTTTCCTATTTTGCGATGATGAAGGAAGCCTCCATGTGTTGCCTTGACACTGTTGGATGATGATATAATGCGTAGTAGTAGTTGTCCGCCCACTTTGACTCTCGTATTGCTGCTTCCTGGGAACTGTTTAGGAGATTTTGCCACTTGGAGTTGGATCTACGCACTTTGTTTTCTCGTTATATTGGATCTTGAAGATGCTCTATCGTGTAGTTGATGTTCAGCCCCTTCTGAATTCTTCTGGCTATGCAGTATATCCCATTTGTCTGGTGTGCATTTTCTTACCTCTGGTTTTGTTCGGTTTGACTCTTCTCACCTCTGGTCTCAGGAGTCCTGTCAAACAGCATCAGAGAAGAAACCACACCAGACCTGAATCCTGTTATCTTTGACATCAGAAGCATCTGCGTGTTGTTTCTGTCATACGGTCATATTTGGCCAGAGCTTCGAGTTGGTTTTCCGTGATGACGACACTTCCGCACTTTGCCGGTAAAATGAGGTTTGTTCCATATCAATGCAGTTTTCTTTAGAATAACAACACTTTATTATACTCCCTCTGTTCGGATTTAATTGACTCAGCCATAGCACAATTTGCTTTTTACAGAAACCCCCCTCACAAATTAGAATCGTTACAGATCCGTCCTGCAATTCAAACAGACAGAAATCCCAGCTGCGTCTCCGTCGTACGACGTCCGTCTTCCTCCTTGCCGTCCGCCTCTCTCTCGCCGTCCACCGTCCGCTGCTCCCCCGCCGTCCACCGTTGCTCCGCTCTGCTCTTCCTCGAGCAAGGAACCGGCTGATACAGGCAAGGGGGAGCAGCGCCCCGACGTCCGTCTTCCTCCTTGCCGTCCGCCTCTCTCTCGCTGTCCACCGTCTGCTGCTCCCCCGCCGTCCACCGTTGCTCCGCTCTGCTCTTCCTCGAGCAAGGAACCGGCTGATACAGGCAAGGGGGAGCAGCGCCCCGCTCGGTTGTCCTTGGCAGGCCCCAATCGCCGCCGTCGCTCGGCGCTGCTCTTCCTCCAGGCGCGGCAGAGCTCGCCCTCCACGACCTCCGCGACCTCCTCGACCTCCCCAATCGTCCCCGACGTGCAGCTCGCTCCGCGTCCTCTTCCTCGTCGACCAAGCCGTCAGCTGCCGTGCGCCTCCATCTCTGTCGTTCCCGCTCCAGGCCGTGGAAGAGGTCGATGTCCCTT
Organism: Poa annua; assembly: GCA_026929855.1. Classification (NCBI taxonomy): domain Eukaryota; kingdom Viridiplantae; phylum Streptophyta; class Magnoliopsida; order Poales; family Poaceae; genus Poa; species Poa annua. Next base: position 92,317,468 of record CM049430.1, read on the forward strand.
CCTCCCGCCGCTGTGCTCGTTTGCTCCAGGCATCTGCACCTCTGCTCCTTCGTCGACCTCTGCCCCTGCACCTCTGCTCTTAGTGGTGAGTTTCTAAACACAATGAGGGTGAGCTCCTAATAAATACAGTAATTATGATGAGAAATGGAGTATGTACAGTATATGTATATGTAAAATTCTTGAAGATCGATGAAGGATCTCAGCATTTGTTCTTAGCAACTTCATGGCTAAGCTTTTGTTCTCTGAACATGGATAGCGGGGTTACAGAGGGCTTACTGGGGATCTCAACATTTAGCTCAAGACAATTGTGTTTTTGCAAAACACATAGAGAAAAGGCCTCCAGATAGGCTCTCGTAAGAAGCAATACAGTGGTAGTTGCAGCGGAAACACCCTTCGAGTACCACCAGCCTCCAAGCAGTAGGAAAAGAGAAACAACAACCTTCAAGCAGCAAAAACACCTTTCGAGTAGCAAGAAAACAGCTCCAGCAGCCTCTAAGCAGCAAGAAAACAGCACCAACACCCTCAAAGGAAGAGCAATACATGAAGATAGAAAGAGCAATACATGAAGAGAGGAAGAGCAATACATGAAGAGAAGAAGAGCAGCAGCAGGATAGAAGGAGTATGATAGAAAACACAGGAGAAGAACCACATGATGATAGACATACAACAATCATGTGTTTAAAGCAATATTTTGCTCGAGCTAGTTTAGGTAGAATAAAAAATGAGATTATACTGAATCCATGAATCCAGTGCATACAAATGCCACGAGACTAGTTTTGCTAGAATTTGGAGATTCTACCGAATCCAGTGCATACAAACCTTCTACTCCATTTGTATATTCAGATTGTCCCCTATCCCGCATAGTAAGATGTAAACTTATTTACAGAATTTTATAACATGACTATGCAAGTTTTTGTTGTCTAAAGTACTTAACTTTATAAATATCGCCAACATTCACCCCAACAGGTTTTAAGCACAAATTAACTAAGATTCTACTGAATCCAGTGCATACAATACTATTCTGATATCAAATCAATTTTACACTAAATATACTGGAACCAACAACGCGAGCATCACACTGGAACACTGACAAAATATGACAAAGAAACAATTTTTATCAGAAAGACATGGAGGGGGAGAAGATAGACCTCACGGGAAGCTGAAATATGAAGCCGTGAGCAGCAACATCGGGTGGTGGTGGCGATAGGAGCAGGTGGTGGCCGGCATGTAGAGTGGCACCCTCGCCGGTAGCTTGGGCAGCGGCGCAATCCTCTGCGCCAACAGCGGAAGCAGCAGCATGTAGCCCGCTGTTGGCCACCACCCTGTGCGGCATAATCTTCAGCCTCCCAGCTGTTGGGCGTCGCGATTGGGCAGGAGGAGCCCGGCGGCCGTCGTGGAGCGCCACATGGAGCCCGACGGTGTCGTTGGAGCTGTGGGACGGCGTGCTCGATCTGAGGTGTCTGCCGGGCGAGCACCAGTGCGGGAGCTTGTGGTGGCTGCTGGATGGGCGCGGCGACTGGAGCATGAGACGCGGCGGCTGGATGGGCGCGGTGACTGGATGGGTGCGGGAGCTTGTGGTGTCTGCTGGGCGACCACCGGTGCGGGAGCCTGTGGTGCCTGCTGCTGGGACACCACCGGTGTAGGACCTTGTGGTTGTGGCTGCTGCGCGGCGACCGGAGCAGGAGCATGAGATTGTGGTGGAGGCTGCTACTGGTTGCCGTTGTTGGCGGCGAGCTGGTGTCGGCGAGCTGCAGCTTGGATCTGGCGAATCGCGGTGGAGGGGAGCGAGATGAGCGACACTGAGAGGGGATCGGTCGGAGCGAGAAGAACGACAAGTCAATGGACTAAGGGTTGTTTTTCAAATACGGCAAGGGGGTTTTTGCAAAAATTTCATGAAGTCAATTAAATCCGAACGGAGGGAGTAGAAAACAAGCCGCCTCATTAAAAACCTCCCAATCCCATTCGGTACCCTAATGAGGAAAAGAGCGTGTCAGAAACTTGCTGCTCCGAGTTCACCGAATCATCACATCATATACTAAGGATACAAATAATATCAGGCGTTCCTAAGATCCAAGTATGACGACCTACACTAAGCGAAGTCGAGCTTCAGGCCAAACTGTGAGCTTCCTGGTTTCAAACTCGCTTCTCATGGACAAAAGACAGTGCCTCGAATTCTCTCTTGCTTGCCTTGATCTCCTGCACAATAATGTTGAATCTTGTCTTTCAGGCTGTTAACCACCTCCAAGCAATCTGATCCCACCACAACTCATCGAGCGATAGATCCTTAGCCAAGGCAATGGCTTCATGACACACTCTATCTCTTCAAGAATCCCAGGATCCATATCAATGAAGATGGGGTGGATTGAGTACCTACGCCAGTAGGTCGGGCGTGCCGCGGGTTGGACTAGGGAAAGGGTGGTCTTCGCGAAGGTCTATTTCGTGGTCCCACACGTGAGCTGCTGCCGCCACGTGGACACGCAAATTGAGTCGATTCCGCGCATGGACAAATCCAGATTCAAAATCAGATCTATATCTAGATCTATTATTAAATTTGTACAAAACATAAATTATAATAGTACATCAACGCAGAACGGGATGTACAGCAACGTAGACCGGGTTGTACAACAACACAGACCGGGTTGTACAGCAACACAAATCAGTTTGTACGTACAGCAACCCCGACCGGCTTGTATAACAACGGAGACCACGTTGTACAACAATGGAGACCGCGTTGTACAGCAACAAAAACCGGGTTGTACAGCAACACACAGTCCGGGTTGTACAACGACATAGGACATGTTTTACGTAGAAATACATTCGGGTTGTACAAACAACTACACGTAGCAAGTTGTACGTACAAATACAAAATTCAGTTTGTACGTATGACTATACTTAGGGTGTACAAAACATAAACAATCCGAAGTACAATTTTTTTTTATCGAAACCTATCAATATGTGATCTAGTTTTGAAGATCTCGACGCGAGAAGTTTAAAAGTGAAAACGGTTCGTAAATCGGATAAACGGTTCTCAAGATATTTCGTTTTTTTAAAACGAATCTTAAAATAAATGCATGTACAACCCCTCTACCCACCACCAAGGAGCTGCCACTTGTCACCGCGTGGAGAAAAGGTGGGAACAAAAATGAACGAAATTGCGACACTTGTCAGCACCGGAGCGCACGCGCGTGTAACTTTGTGAAGGAAACCCTTTTTCTAAGGATTTCCGCGTGCCGCGCATGCGCTACTTATTTCAGCCCAATAAGCAGTATATATATATATATTCGTGAGAATGGGTCGACCCGACCCTGGCCCTGGACCCGGCCCCTTTGTCCCCAAGGCCAATTTGTGAGGCCACGGGTCGACCCAAAAAAAATTGTAAGTGGCCTCGCTGGCCCGATGGGTATTTTGGGTCGACCCAAATTTAGAATATATGTTATCTTATGAATAAGAAGATGTTAAAATTAGGCACATATAATATAATTGGACTGGAATATAAAAATTAATGTTACGGGTCCGACTAGATAGTAGTATCGCAGGTGCTATGTTGTTTATATGTATCCATACAAGAATAATCAAAGTAGCCAAGCAAATCCGGCATCAATCAACTCGTTCACTCAATCGTGGATCTATACAATGTTCGTATGATCAAAACAAATGAGTTACCTTTAACATGTTTACACAAAAGGTCAGCCTTATGCTCGTTATAACTAGGATTAACTTAAATTATAGTCTAATGTAAGATTGTGGCACACGACAATGTGTAGGTTATATAAATTGTAAGTCTAGTCCTTGTAAAAAAAATAAGGTGGCCGACCCTGCTGACCCAATGGGTCATCAGGTGTCGGCCCTCCTCACCCTAATCTCCAGTGAGGCCGACCCATATGACCCATTGGCCTTGAACTTTTGGGTCGGTCGGCGACCCGGTGGGTCGACCTGGTCCATTCCCATCCTGAGAACGGAATCGGTAGCCCAGCATAGTGCAGCGCCACCTTCTTGGTAAGCTTTTTATGTCATTTTTAATGTTGCACACATTTTCAAGATTTGTAACAAAGTCGCAAAACTTTTGTTGTGAAAAAATAAATGATATTTTTTGTTGAAAATTAATCTATATAAAAATTGCTCCCAACCACTTTTTTATCGGTACAAATATAATAATTTGTTTGTAATCGTTTGTGTTTTATGTTAAAATAGTTGATATTTTTTGTTGCAAATGAATCCGTAACACCAACATTCTTGCTTAAGCACCTTTTTCGTTGCTATAAGCACATGTTTTTTTATGTAATAGCTTATGATTTTTGTTGAAATTGTTGAGGATTTTTGTTACCATGCAATCCGATGAAACATTAGTTGTTTAACCACTTTTTTGGATAATTACTTGTTTCTAAATTTTGTGGCAATTTGTTGAAATAATACATAGTTTTATACACGGGACGGAAAATTGTGTTGTCTTACTCATCAATATGTTGCAATACACAGAAGAACTCAACATGGTGGCATTTTTTGTGTAAACTAGTGGATGTGGTGCGGCTATGCCGCACGCATGTGGTAAAGAAATATTTAATACCATGATGCATGTATGTTTAAATAATGTATGTTTGGTTATTTTGTACTTTGCAGTTATTTTTTATGTCAATTTTGTCTCGAATTACACCGAACTGGAATTTTAAAATGATGTTGCAGTGTGGTGTAAGTAATTGTTTCAGTTGTGATCGTTTTGGTATTTTTTCATGTTTTTATTATGGTTATGTTTGAAGATAGTACTTTGAATTTTTTTGTTGTTGATTTTTGTGTGTAAGTAAACCAATTTGAACCAATTTTAAACTATTCAAATGTATTGCGTTGGGCCACAAATAATTAGGTATTGTAAGTAACTATTTATGATGTGGTCATTTTGGTAATTCATTGGAAGATATTAGGTGTAAAATACCTTTTTTTGTTGTTTTTCTTGTCTAAAGTTTGACCAATTTGAAACTTTTCAAATTTGTTGCAACATGCCACAAATATGTAGGTTTTTTTGTGGTCATTTGGATATTTGTTTCATATTTTTCTGATCACTATATCTGTAGATATTAGATGGCCAAAATTAGGCTTTTTTCTGGTTCAGGGAAAGGATTAGCCACTGACAGGCCGGCCCCACCATGACGTTGTGCTGACGTCAGCGGCGGGCAGAGCTGCCAACGGCGACGATGATGGCGCCGGCGCCGAACTCCGGCGAATCCCTACGAACCAGCTCACGCGGCTGGCCGCAGTCGACGCATGCAGATGCGAAGACCCCGGCTATGGTGGCGCCGCCGCGTTATGGTCGTCGGAGGTCACCGGAGCGTGGCTAGAAGCACGCGGACGCGGCGGAGCAGGCTGAGCGCGGCGCGGACGATCCCGGCGACGGAGGAGTGTCCCGGAAGCCTAGCTTCCGTGAGATGGTGGTGGGAGTGGTGGCGCATCTCCCCGTCCCCATCGATCTGAGCGGGAAGGTGGGGAACGACGGCGACGCCGACGATTTTTGAAGGGGGTCGTGTGTAGAAAACAAAAAAAAATCTAGCAGCGATATCCTTAAAATATGCCAAGATCTATTCTATGCAGATATAGTAGTACGAACGGAGATCGGAATACATACCCTTGTAGACCGAAAGCGGGGATTACGTTCCCGCACGAACGTTGTCGATGAAGACCGACGAAGCCGACCTCAAGGTCGTGCAGAGGAAGCAGACCTCCCAGCACCGCTAGCGCAGCACCTCACGGGGCGTTACACATGTAAAGTGGAGACGACGGCCTCCGAAGCTCCAGTCCAGGACGAGCAGCAAGAGACTTGGACCGGAACACCAGCAGCGCGGCAGCGGGCTATGGTGGAAGAGATCCCCCTCTCAACTCGGCGCAACTCCAACAAAGGGAATCACAAAATCGAGAGAGAATTGGGGAATTAATTGGTGAATTAAAAAGGCCATGGGTGCCCCTTCTTATATAGGCTCTCAGGGGGGAGCCAACTTGCCAGCCAGGCAATGTGAGACTAATCCCACATGCCTGGTGCGGCATGGCTGGGTGCGTCGGCCCCCTTGGCCCACTTGGGTCGGCCCCCAAGCCCCCCACCGAATCCCCCTAGGGAATTTTCCCCTCTTGGGCCTACTTTCGCCCAGAAGGCCCATTTAGGGAAATCAGGCTAAATAAATTCGAAAATAAATATATAAAATCATATTTAGACATTAATTACACTAATTAATATGAAACATATTATATATAATTTATTCTAGCTCCGAAAACTATTTCGTCGCTGCCCGATCTCCATCGGACCTCTCCCGGGACGTTCCCGGTGATCTCTTTCCTTTTCGGTTGTCTTGTCGAAACCCCTTAAGTGTGTTACCCTAGCGGTTCGATATAATAACAGGTATGATCGAGACTCCTCTCCGATCAACGACTAACTCGTAGGCCTGGACCCCATGAATTAATCCCTATGATATAACGAATGACTTTCATCTATCAAACCAAAACATAAAGTCTTAAACGTTTTGCCATAGCGATACTTAGCGTGTCCGAGCGTCGTTCATAGATATCTCCATACCTAGCTTGACCTCGTTACCGATAACGCTATCTTCTACTCGTCTATGATTTCATGTCTCCGTGACCTAGTCACATGCTTGCAAGCTCATTAGATATAATCTCACCGAGTGGGCCCTAGAGTATCTATCCTGCTATGCGGACTGGCAAATCCCGCTCTTGACCCCTCGTCTCAACTACTCTTTTCCTATACCCAAAAGTATGACCGTTATTGTCATACTAATTAAGATACGACGTTTGGTGCAATCAATGTATCTTCCAGGAATAACAATAAGAGTTGGTTTCACGATCAAAGGCCTAATGACTACGTCCTACAAATCTGGGTATGCCCATCACCTCGTTCTTCAACGATATGACTTCCATTGCCGACCGGCACCATGCCCTATGATCAGGAAAACTTGATCATCGATGGCGCAATGAAACTAGTCTTAGTAGAGGCTACTAGGGACCTGGTTGTTTACGCATCACACCCGTATTAATATTTCCGCTTAATACGGTTATAGCATGACACAAAAACATATTATGAACAAACGAGATATGATAAAGAATACACTTTATTAATTGTCTCTAGGGCATATCTCCTTCAGACGGTGGGTTGGGCATCTTCAGGTGAGTCATGATGGCGGACTGGTTGGTGAGGATGGCATGGTTATGCTCATACATAACATAGTCCTCCCTGTGCAGACACGAGCCCATGAGCATGATCTTCTCTAGAGACCTCACAAACCATGGACGCTTCTTATTGGCTGCCTTCTTGACGTTGGGGTCAGAGGGAACACGGTTTCATCCAGTGGTGGCTTCCTCATCATCATAAGTACCCATGGGGCGAGTTGGGGCAGCCACGTGGGATTTCTTCATGTGCTGACGAACAGGCTTATGGAGGGTGCACTCAAGGGCAGCGTCCACATCTAACTTCTCCTCAGGGGTGAAAGGAAACCGGCCCTTGATGAGCAGCATGATGTAGGGTGCATAGGGGGGCACCTTCCTATGGAAGATAGCATAGTGCATTTCACGGAAAATGAAGTCCATGACATCAAAGGAGAATGAGTTGGGCTCGGGCACGGAGTCTGAGAGGTATGCTCGGCTCGCCAATGCCATGAGATGAACAAGTCCTCGACGAATAGCATCATTGTTCCCACCACTTGGAGCAATTGAGTGGCGGAACATCCGAAGAACAATGCCATAGATGGGCTTCAAGCCATGGGTGCCACCAATGGTGCCATTAGTCTCATAGCACTCTACCATGTCGTTCTTGTCATGACGGTCATCATCATTGTGCAATCTCATACCAGCAGGCTCATCCAACAAATTGAAGGGGTAACCAAGTAGCGCAGCCAAGTCCTTGAAGGAAGCCTGAAGTCTGAATTTCCCGGACATCCATGTCATCCCAATGTTGGGGAGTCATCAAACACGATAGTGGAGAAGAACTGATGGATCAAGGGAATGCTGTAGTTGCACTTACGGGTCATGAGAGACCGAAGACCAAGAGCATCCACAATAGTGACAACACCCCCATAATAACTGCGCTTCTTCTCAAGATACTCAAAGTCAATAGTCTGCATGGGACACACGCGCTTCTTCTCAGAGAAGCCACAGTAGAGCTCATCATGAAGTAGCTTCATGTCCAAGCTGTGAAAGATCCGGTGCTCCAAAGGATTGGCATAGTCAAACGTGCACCTCTAGGTATAGAATTCTGCAGCAGACATGCACAAAACTGAGACAGCTGGCCCCTTGCTCTTCTTGCTGGAAGGAGCTGCAGATGACTGAACCCACGCTGGATCTGTCTGATGTTCTTCCTCAGACATGATCTCCTCTTCTTCTTCGGGTGTGGGTCCACGACTGGCACTCCTCTTGACAACCTGCTTCTTAGCCCGACCATGGCGACTCCTTGCCTGACTACATGCACCTGCAAGAACACAACATAGAGATAGAAGGAAGCACGGGGATAAGCACTCATGTCCAAGGAAACAAGATCCAGCAACAAATTGAGTTAGTCCGGAAATTTCTGATTTTAGTCCGGAAGTTCCGGTTTTAGTCTGAAAGTTCCGGTCCACGGGGCCGGAAGTTCTGGTCCATGGGACCGGAAGTTCTGTTCCTCCTGTCCGGAAGTTCCGGTGCCCCGGAAACTTCCGGCAATTCTTCCGGGCAAAGTTCCGGTTTCTCCAGGGGTTGGAGAGTTCCGGACTTAGCCGCAAGAGGAACTGCTGGAATTTTCCAGGCACCGGAAGTTCCGGCCTGAAGGCCGGAAGTTCCGAGTTTCAGACTGAGAAGCGAAAATTCGATGTAACTTCAAGAAATTTCAACAAAAATTGAACTCCCTGCTAGGATATTGTAGGGCAAGTCTAAGGGAGGGTTTCTACCAAAGGAATCGAAATAATATGTTCTAAATCCACTAGGTTAAACGAAGTGAGATTCGTCCTAGATTTGAAAACAGAAGACATTACCGAAGTCCATGGCGAAAACCGGTCGGAGAAAACGGATTCCCTCGTCGGGGAGATGCAGATCCAGCTTTGAACCGAAGGAATCCGAGGTCGGAAGGCCTCGAAGTGATTTGGTGGAGTTCTAGGGCTCGGGAGAGGAGAGAGAAGAACTGGGCGGCGCGGGGGTGGAAGAACCGTTCGAAACGAACCAGTTCACCACGCGCGGCCCTATTTATAGACCCGATCCACTTAAGACGGAAGTTCCGGTCCTCCGGACCGGAAGTTCCGGTGCCCCGGAAACTTCCGGCCTTTCTTCCGGGCAAAGTTATGGTTTCTCCAGTGGGTGGAGAATTTCGGACCTAGCCGCTTGAAGGAAAGCTGGAAATTTCCTGGCACCGGAAGTTTTGGCCTGCTGGCCGGAAGTTCCGGTGCCCCGGAATCTTCCGGCACTTCTTCCGGGCAAAGTTCCGGTTTCTCCAGGGAGTGGAGAAATTTGGACTTAGCCATAGGATGAAGTGCTGGAGTTTCCCGAGCACTGGAAGTTCCGGTATGAGACTCGGAATTTCCAGACTTAAGGAAAACCAAACCAAATTTTCTGGAAAGTAAATCAAAATGGACATGAGTGATGGAATAGCAAGGTTAAAGGGGGGAGAGCTTAGGTGAGAAGTCCACACTGATCGTGGTACTTCACACTCAAATTGCAAAATGCAATAAGCTCTCAAGAAGACCAACTTGAGTGTGTTTTCCATAAAACCAAGAAGATGCAAATGAAAACCAAGAGTAAGTCATTAAAACCAATTCATCCTAGAAATAGGAAGAGGTCGGTGGTCGAAGCCACCATGTTGGAGTGTTGGGCATATCACCGCGAAGATATATCTTGGATACAAACCACTACTCGTCGTTTTAGCTCAAATAGACATGAGAATGATTATAGAGATAAAAGAACACTTTCGATCGACATAATGGGGGGAGGGATGGCCCAATGTATTAGGACCGCACTCCCCCTATGTCCATGCCTACATCTAGACAAGATAATATGCGATTACGGCCTAGGGGAGTGTGCAAGCGATCAAGCTAAGGACCTTGAATCAATGATATCGAGCTCATTCCTCAAAAAGCAAAACCTTCCTTCCTCAAGGGGCTCCGTGAAGATATCCGCCAATTGATCCCTTGTGCCCACATAAGATAGGTCAATATATCCTCGGGCCACATGATCTCTTATGAAATGGTGGCGGATCTCAATATGCTTGGTTCTTGAGTGTTGCACCGGGTTGTAGGCAATCTTGATGGCACTTTCATTGTCACATAGAAGAGGCACTTTGTCGCAATCGACTCCGTACTCTTTTAAAGTTTGCCTCATCCATAGCAATTGAGTGCAACAACTTGCGGCGGCAACATACTCGGCTTCGGCGGTGGAGAGAGATATACAATTTTGCTTCTTAGAAGACCAACTTACCAAAGACCTTCCAATAAATTGACAAGCACCGGAGGTTGACAACCTATCATCTTGATCTCCTGCCCAATCGGAATCCGTGAAACCACATAAAGAGAAATGTGCATCCTTAGAGTACCACAATCCAGAGGTTGGGGTATAAGCCAAATATCTAAAGATTCTCTTGACTGCCATATCATGGCTTTCTTTAGGAGCCGCTTGAAATCTTGCACATACTCCTACGGCTAGCACTATATCCGGTCTAGATGCGCAAAGGTAAAGAAGAGATACAATCATGGAGCGATATACCTTTTGATCCACATCCTTCCCCTTGGGGTTGAGCTCAAGGTGGCATTTTGTTTGCATTGGGGTAGAGGCGTCCTTGAGCTCAAGCAGCCCATACTTCTTGAGCATGTCTTGAATATACTTTGCTTGGTTGATGAATGTTCCTTCCTTCAATTGTTTGATCTCAAATCCTAGGAAGAACTTCATCTCACCCATCATAGACATCTCAAACCTGTCAGTCATAAACTTGGAGAATTCTTCATTAAATGCTTTGTTAGTAGACCCAAATATAATGTCATCCACATATAATTAACAAATGAAAAGCTCTTCATTTACTTTCTTAGTGAAAAGGGTGGGGTCGATTTCCCCAACTTGGAACCCACGGTCTACAAGTAGTTCTATAAGATGCTCATACCACGCACGTGTGGCTTGTTTAAGGCCATAGAGTGTCTTATCCAACTTGTAGACATGGTTCGGATACTTGAGGTCCTCAAATCCCGGTGGTTGCTTAACATACACAAGTTCATTTAGTGGACCATTATGAAAAGCGGATTTGACATCCATTTGTTGTAACTTAAAGTTATGATGAGAGGCATAGGCAAGAAGTATATGAATTGACTCAAGACGAGCCACAGGCGCTTAGTTTTCTCCAAAGTCAATGCCTTCAATTTGGGATTAACCTTGAGCTACCAATCTTTCCTTGTTCCTCACCACCATGCCATGTTCATCTTGCTTGTTCTTGAATATCCACTTGGTGCCGATAACATTGTGGCAATCTTTGGGTCTTTCCACCAACTTCCACACTTTGTTGCACTCGAAGTTGTTAAAGTCTTCATGCATAGCATCAAGACAATCTTTATCTTCAAGAGCTTCAAAGACTTTCTTGGGTTCCACCATGGAGATGTGAGCTTGATGTTCACTAAAGCTTGCAAGTTGTCTTCGGGTAGAGACCTTGCTTCTCACATCACCAAACACCTTGTCAAGAGATAGAGATCTCAATTCTTGTGAGGTGCCAACCCTATTCAAGCGGCGGATCTCGATTTCCCTCCTTGTGGTGGGAGGAATAGCTTGATCATCTTGATCATTCATGTCTCTGCCTTGACGATCTTGATTGCCTTGATCAACGAAAGGTGTGAGGGATGAAGGAGGAGGTTGATCTTGGACTTGGAGAGGAATGCCATCCGGAATATCCGTGGCGCCGGAAGTTCCGGACCAAAGACCGGAAGTTTCGGTCCACCGAAAACTTTAGGGTCAGTCAGAGGTTCTTGAACTCCTTCTTGTTGAGGCGTCTTGGGCACAATGTTGTTGTCGGGGGTTTCTTGTGAGGTAGTAGTCACTGCTTGCGTAGAGCTTGAACCTTGTTGTGCAACCTCATAATAGAGTTTGACGGGGCGGTGGACACCTAATCCCATCCTTCAGATAGCCTCTTGAGGTTGATCATCACCTACATCGGAAACACCACTTTGCTCCACAAGGGAGCCGTCATTCTCATCGAACACCACACTACAAGTTTCTATAATAATGCGCGAGGCCTTGTCATAGACTCTATAAGTATGAGATTCGGAACCGTAGCCCACAAACGTCCCTTCAAAAGACTTAGAATCAAACTTGACCAAACGAACACCTTTGATGAGATAGAAACACTTACAACCAAAAACTCGGAAGTAAGAGATATTGGGCTTGTTCCTGGTAAGCACTTCATAAGGTGTATTCATGAGTCCTTTGCGAAAGAAGAGCCGGTTGGATGAATGGCAAGCGGTGTTGACGGCTTCGGCCCAAAAGTTGTTTGGGGACTTGAACTCGGCCATCATCGATCTTGCCATCTCAATAAGTGTGCGGTTCTTCCTTTCGGCTACACCATTTTGCTGGGGAGTATAAGCAGCAGAATATTGATGACGAATCCCTTCTTCACTAAGGAACTCGTTCAAGGTGTAGTTCTTGAACTCGGAACCATTGTCACTTCTTATCAGCAAGATTGGGACATTATGTTGACGTTGAGCTTCATTGGAGAAGTCGATGATAGTTTGTTGGGTCTCCGCCTTCGACTTGAAGAAGAAAACCCATGTGTATCTTGAAAAGTCATCAACAATCACCAAGCAATATTTCTTGCCACCAAGACTAACTTCCGGAATGGGACCAAAGAGGTCAACATGGAGAAGCTCCAAAACCCTCGTTGGTGAAATGATGGTCTTGCTTGGATGGTGGATGTCATGCATTTTTTTTTCAACACAAGCCCATACATTCGATCATTCAAGAAAGAAGCATGGTCTTTTAGTCCTAGGATATGGCCACCTTTTTGTAGACTTTGCAAAGTTCTCATATTCACATGGGCTAGTCGGCGATGCCATAACCAACCCAAGTCCGCCTTAGCGAGTAGGCACATTGCATGGGAAGTGGTGACTCTAGAGAAGTCAACCACATAGAGCCCATTCTCAACGTACCCAACGAAAGACACTTTGAGAGACTTGCTCCGCATAATGATAACCATTTCCTTTTCGAAGATAACAGTATAGCCCAAACAAGTTAGAGAATGAACTGAGATCAAGTTGAAACCTAGGGACTCGACAAGCAAGACATTCACAAGTGTGATGTCCGGTGCCACTACCACCTTTCCGAGCCCTATTACCTTAGACTTTGAATTGTCACCATATGTAACGGTCATTTGATCATCATTTGGCTTCAACTCCGTTACAATCTCCTTGCTTCTGGTCATATGACTAGTGCACACACTATCAATTATCCATTTTGATCATCCAGAAGCAAGGCCCTACACGCAATCAATTCTTTGATTTAGGTACCTATTTTGCAATGGGTGCCTTTTGGTTAGCGACAAGGGTCTTTGGGACCCAAATAGCATATTCAATATAGCCATCAAAAGGACCAATGTATCTAGCATAAACATCCCCATAATAATCAACATATAAGGCATAATTTGGGTTAGATATGCCCGCAAAGTCATCACGAGTAGGAGTGCCCCTTGTGGCCTTTCCACTCGCAATGACATCTTTCCTGGCTTGTGCGGGCTTGGCCTTCTTCTTGATCTTCTTCTTCTCCTTGGCAACATAGTCTAGACCTTCTTTACCCTTGTGGGGCACTCGCTCATGGAGAGGAGTGGTGAGTGTCCACTTACCTTTATCAAGAGGGATCTTGGGCGCGGTTGCCATGGAAGGAACAAACAACACCCTAGCATTATCCTTAACAACATTTGCATTAGCATTTAAAGGAGTAGAAGTCCTAGGTTTCTCAATAGTAGATATCCGAGTTTGGAGTTGATCACGTGACTTGAGAAGGCGTTCGTGATCACTTGTCAACACTTTGTGAGTATTTTCAAGTGACTCGAAGTCTTCACAAAGTCTAGCATGAGCAACTAGAAGTTCGGACTTTTCATTTTGCACAATTTTACATTTAGCAAAGTAAATATGACGATCCTTAGTGATCTTGGCAAGTTTCTCTTTAAGGAGAGCATGAGCTTCTTGTTCATCTTCAAGGGAGGATTGGAGAGACACCTTAGTGTGAGCATCCTCTCTCTCAATCTCACCTTTCAACTCAAGCTCATCCTGAAGCTCACCTATACGACTTATAATCGAACCAAAGTGTTTCTTTCCTTCTCCTTGCAAGTTAGTCATGGATTTGTGAAAGACAATAATTTCTTTCTTGACTTCAAGACTCATACCATCATCAATATCATGGGATATGGAGGTGGGAGACAATTTTACCTCAGATGTCTTTGCCATAAGGCATCTTGCATTCTTGACGATGAGTCTCTCATTTGAGGAGGAGAAGAGTGACAAAGGTGTAGAAGAAATGGCTAGTGCGGCCACTTGCGTTGGGGTGTCCTCCTTGTCACTATCTTCATCATCGGTGGGATATTTCTCTTGGGTCACCAAGACAATCTTTTGGTTCTTCTTGAAGAAGGGCTTCTTCATGGGCATAGGCTTTTTGCCCTTCGTCTTGGCCACGAGCCTTCCACCATGATCCTCTCTTCTTTTCCATGGGAAATCTATAACAAAGTGACTTTAAAACGTAACAAAAAAGTATAAATACATCTGTCGAAACAAAAAAGTTACAACGTAACAGTTGTGAAGAATGGTGAGTTAGACGTACTCGTGCAAAAAAAATTAAAACGGTCAAACGAGTGCGAGGAATTTGACAAAATTCGTCGAATAACTGTACGAGTTACGATTCAAAATTAAGAAGTTAGAGGCGATCAAACTTGAAACCGATCGCGGGAATGGAACCTACTCATCGATACGCACATATTTTATACATATTTCATCTCGAACCGAGACACGGTTTATCTAATCGTATATTAATCTAAAGGAAACTGGAACCTACTTACGATCACATACGATCCAAATGCAGATCGGCATGACCGCTGCCGATCGGCATGGGTGCTGCCGATCGGCACGACCCATGCCGACGGTGCCCTATTTTTCAATTTTTTTGATTCCACGCGCTGGAATCTGAATTTCTATTAAAAAATCGTATTATTAAAAAAAAACTCGAGAGGACACGGCCTGATTTCTCCTTCGTGGCCGTCCCCTCTCTCTGTTTATGAAGAAGAGAATACTTGGTAAAAAAGAAGAAGAAAAGAGCTCCTCTCCTCGTCTTTCTCCGGCGCCAGTAGGTTTGGGAGGGAAGAAGGATGCGGGGAGGCAATTCGGAGGGTTCCGGCAGCAGCCGAGGCGGCGGCCCATGAGGGAGGAGGTCGGAGGCGGCGGCGCACTATGCAACCTTGGCCAGCGTGCGCAAGGGGCGAGAAATGGAGTGGAGTCGACGGCGCCGGCAAGCGCGGGGAATCTTGGAGCCCCACGCATCCGCCGCCATCCGGAGCAGCGTGGAGGGCGGAGAAGCTGCGGTCGACGGCGACGGCGACACCGGGCGCGGGGATCCGTGGATATGGATGCTGCTCCGCCGAGCAAGGCGATCACGGCGGAGCGACCTACAAGCGCGGCGGCGGCGGCAGCGGCGCCAACGGGTGGCGAGCGGCGGCGCGCGGAGGACACGTCACGCGCGCGGCATCAGGGCCGTCCGTCCCGATCCAACGGCCCCGGGCGGCCCCTGGGCCCACAAGTCAAGCGACAGGATGATCAGAGGCCGTCCGATCCGCCACCTCAGCCGCGGATACTGATCGGACGGCACGCGACGCGCCCGGCTGGAGCCTCCGTCGCCCGCTTGCCTGGCAGCCGAGCTGTATATCTGCTGCCGCAGCGCATGCACCATCGTAACAACTTTTCTCCTCCAAGCAGACGCAGAAGCTTCTCCCTCTCCTCTCCTCCGAGCGGAAGTGGACGCTGGAGCAGAGCGGCGGAGGAAAGTTGAGATCGTCTCCTCTCCTCTTCTCCCCTCCCCTTCCTCGCTTCGTTCGCGGGCTTCCGATCGAGCAGAGCACGGGTGTGTGGGCGTTCTGTCATCTGTGTCGCCATGCTTATCGATTCCTCTTGCTGTCGTTGCTGTTTTCGGTTCGAAACTCGTCAGATCATTTGCTTCTTCGGTGCGTTCGTTCGCGGGCTTGTGGTCGAGCGCGTCAGCGTCTGCGCTCCGTGACCGTTTTGCTCTGCGACGACGACGCCATGATCACGGATTCCTCTTGCTGTTGTTGCGGTTTCTGGTTCGTCGGGAACTCGCGAGATTCTTCTGCTTCTTCGGTTCGTGTCATGCGGGCTGCCGATGGAGCACAGCACGGCGTGTCGGCGTCCTGTGACCGTGTAATTTGTTCTGCGACGACGCCACGCTTGTTGGTTCCTCTCGTTATTTGGGTTGCTGTTTTTGGTTCGAAACTCGCGAGGTCTTCTGCCTGCGTCTTCGGTTCGTTCGTGGGCTCCTGCGTCGAGCAGAGCGCGGTGCGTCAGCGTCCCGTGACTCCGTGACCATTCTGTAGTTGTGCGACGAAACGACGCCATGTTCGTCGACCCCTCTTGTTTATCCTTGCTATTTTCGATTCGAAAATCGCGAGGTCTTCTGCTTCGTCCGTTTCGTGGGCTACTCATCGAGCATAGCGCGGCGTGTCAGCGTTCTGTGACCAGTTTGCGCCATGTATATCGGTTCCTCTTGCTATCGTTGCTGCTTTTGATTCAAGACTCGCGGGATCTTCTGCTTCTCATCTTCGTGGGCTGCTCATCGAGCCGCAGAGCACGGCGTGTCAGCGTCTCGCTAAGACGCTAACGTTTTTGTTCTGAGACGACGATGCCATGTTTGTTGATTCCTCTTGTTATTCTTGTCGTTTCTTGATTCAAAACTCTGTGCGTGCTTGCTGTTGAGTCCTAATCGATGTGCATTCGTTTGCCATTAAATCGAACAAGTGCCCACCAAGTCTGCTTCGGATTTTCTTATGGTCTGGCCAGTTTGGGGTTATGTTGCTCTTAAGATGATGATATCGTGCACTCTTGCTTATTCTACCATCTGTTTGTGTCTTGTTAATTCGCCCAGTACATGCATGGTGTGTATGATTTAAGTTTCTGAAGCTTGTCTGTACTAGTATGTAATGTGGTTTGATTCTTGTGTCTAAGATCCTCAGTGCAAAGCCCTGTTCCCTGTTAGAAGAATGTGATTTTCTCGTAGTATATAAGTGTCCCTGGATGCATTCTGTACATGCAGTAACATGATGGAGCTACTTAACCCTTTCTAAATCAAGTTTTCTGAATAACGGTCTGCAATGCAGTCAGTGTTAATACATTCATTTTTCTTTTTTCCTATCTTTTTCCTTGGATAACAATTTCTAGAAACCTTCCAGGAAAGCAAACCCCGCAATGGGTCAACGTCAGTCTTATTACCTATCGAAGTGTACTGTCAGCGACGAGAATGACAGAATTAAGTTTGCTGCGTCATCTATGCAAGGATTGTGCTCGTACAGGCATGAAACTGTAAGTAATGTTGCACTACTTTGTACACTTCTTGGGATGTTCTTCACAAATATTTTTGATCGTCTGAAAAGTAAATCTTAAGCTTGATTATCGCTTTATTGTTTTCAGCGTACAACATACGCAGATATTGATGCAAATGGGATCAGGTCCACAGCATTCTTTGGTGTTTATGATGGCCATGGAGGTTTGTTCTTCATTTCTGGCCTTGTTACAACATACCGAAACATTTCAACCTATACCATTGGTAACGTGCAAAAGTAATACTTGCGATAGACCAAACATTTCATGTTAGAGTTGCGACTGTTGTATTCTGAACTTTGTAATTTGTGAGGAATAAATCATAACATCCCTGTGATCTTATACTGACAGAAGAGGGGTGTATATCATCACTGTGTGAGTGTATTATTTCTTTCCAGTGATATCTATTGAAGGGATATTCAGCTAGCGGTGTTCATCACATTCTCTTGAGAATAAGCTTCTATGCGCATTCTGCTGATTCTGCATTCTTGTTATGCTATATATATTTATATTACAATGCGAGACTTATAGGTATGTATTATCTGTTTTATGTAGGAGCTAATGTAGCAAACTATTGCGCGAACCGATTTCATGTTGATCTTAAACAAGATGAAGATTATGAGAACAATCTGGATGATGCAGTGCGGCACGTGTTTTTCAGGTTATTATATAACTAAATCATGTACTCTACATCTCAGGCTCCATAACTTTTATCCTTTTCAGTAGTCAAAGGTGAAGGGTTAATGTTACATCTATTTTGTTTGTAGTCTTGTTCTAATAGAATATAAGGTTGGACATGTTCCATGTGTAAATATGAAATATTTAATCATTATACCTGTTTAATTGTTGTAGAATGGATGAGCAGTTGAAAGAACTTGATGAATTTAGGGCGTCAGCTAACCCACCTCGTTTTAGCTTCAATTTTCTACGTCGTCTCAAGACTGCTGCTTCTGTTAAGGTTTGTTTTTCTTCAAGATGATTATCAAGTAATTAATGGGCCTTAATATCAAACTATTGAGTAAGTTAACTAAGATTGTATCTCTTGGATCATATGCACACTATTGTCTGTAAAATCAAACTGGAAGGAGTCGAATGGTGTGATATGGATTATGGAGGCTCTAGTTTACTTTCTTGAGATAAGATTTTGAGTTGGAAGTGGTATATATATTACTCATATGCCCAACTATATTGAGATCCCGGCCAAATGCTCCTAAGTTCTCGTTGGTCATTGCATCTTGGCTGTTTTCACTTACATCCCAGAATCAAGGTATGACATGAGAAATAACTCTTTTTGTGCTTGCTTCTTTATCAAAGGGCACACAAAAGGTTTTCCCTCTTCCTAGTGTCTCTCACTGCTTGTTTCTTGAAATCGTGTTCTTCCATATTAAAGTTGGAATTATTTTTCGTATAATTTAGTTTTGAAACCTTTTCCTTTCAGGGACCCGGAAGCACAGCCTGTGTGGCTGTCATTAGAGGACACCATATCATTGTTGGAAATGTTGGCAATTCTCGCTGCGTACTCTCAAGAGGTGGTCAGGTATAGTGACTGATTCCTTATTGTTCAGCTCTTTTTTCATAACAAATGCATTCAGTGGTGCCTTAAAGTTTTTTAATCCGTTTATCCAAAGGCATGGGATTTATCTACCGATCACAAACCAGACCTTCACGGCGAATATCAGAGAATTCAGAAAGCTGGAGGACGAGTAACCAAACCTAATTGGTTTGCAGGACGAGTACAGTCGGCCAGCTTACGTGTAAATGGGATTCTAGCCATGTCCAGAGCTATTGGTATAATCTTATTTGATTTCGTTTTGATCTGTTGCATACTCCTATATACTATCTATTTCATCATACTTGGCAATTTGCTTACTTGCATTTCAGGTGATTTTCACTACAAGTCGAACAAAAAATTGGGTATTATGGAGCAAATGGTGACATGTAATCCTGACATTCGCATTGTAAGTTTGTAATTTATCTGTGTTATTGGAGTATAAATTTAATTCTATGTGCGTCTTCTAATGGAAATTGCGCTTTCTTGATAGTTGGCCATAACTGAAGATATTGATTTCCTTCTTATAGCAAGCGATGGCATCTGGTTAGTTCTCGGTTCAAAATTATTGAAGTGATTGTAGTTTAGTTTTACCTCCTTCTAAGTGCAATTTTTTCGTCCAGAATAAATCAATGACGGTTGTGTCTCATGCTTTGGTAGTCTTAGGAAAGAAGAATATATCGAGCGGCTCTTACATTTTGATTCAGTTAGATTCATTGTGTCCTGAACTGGTACCTTCTGAGTCCAAGCTACTTAATTGCACGTGTAGTTCTTTGTGTGGTTTCTTTTACTGGGGGAGTTAAAGTTCAGGAACATATGCCAATATTTACCTCAGCTAGTTCTTCACCGTGTCCAAATAATGTTTGGATTTGATGATCTCGTATCTGTTTTACTTAGCTCTAATTGGAAATGTATGCTTCATTCATCGTGCAAGAGCTTGCTTAAAAATCATACCACTTGGTGAAACATTTGCACCGATAAGAATTATTCTAATTTGCGGAATAATTTATCTTGTAGTATTCTGCTCGGCTCGAAGAATGCTAAAACTAATAAAAGAATAAACTGAATTACCATACCCCATTTAGTCATATTTTTTATGTTTCTGTGAATTCATTTATTTATCAGTATTCAAATTACACTCCTCTGTTTCTCCATGCTTCAGGGATATCTTGTCAAGTCAGGAAGCGGTGGAATTTGTACAGGATAAGTTAGACAGTGTAAGCTTTTTTTTCCTCATTGTTCCTTCTTGCCATTAAAGTAAAAAAGAAGAATTTCTTATGAAATATCATGTAGAATATGTCTGCTCATGTATCTAGACATAGCAGGTTTTTCATTTTATGCATTGTTGACAGAATTATTACTCATGTTGCACGTATCTGCTGTTTCAACACAGGGGAAGACAGAGCCGCGTCAAATATGTGAGGAGCTCCTTAACCATTGCGTTAAGTCGAAGGACAACTCGACCGTGATACTGGTTCAGTTCAAGCCTGCCGCCGTGATTCCTCCTCCTGCTCCTCCAGTGGTCCAAGAAAGTAACGCTGGTATTGGAGTCAAGGCTGAGACCAGCAGCGAGATCAAGGAGGATGAAGAAGCCCTCCTATCCTCTGTCAACAATACCTAGCTGCTCAGAGTTGTGAGTTCCGATCGAGAAGAGAGAGCTCAAGGATTGGGAAGCGTGCAGTGCTATTTGGTTTCCTATTTTGCAAAGACGAAGGAAGCCTCCATGTGTTGCCTTGCCACTGTGTAGGATGATGATACAATGCGTAGTAGTAGTTGTCCGCCCACTTACACTCTAGTATTGCTGCTTCCTGGGAACTGTTTAGGAGATGTTGCCACTTGGAGTTGGATCTACGCACTTTATCTTCTCGTTCTGATATTGGATCTTGAATTCCTCCGTGCTATGCAGTATTATACCGCTGTTTGTAGCAGGTTGTTGTACTATTGGTGAATCAAAAGATTGAAATTTTCTGCCGCGAAGCTTGTTTGTCTTGTCCTTTCAAACGGTTGATTTCAGTCCGCTGTGGAAAAAAAAACTAGTGTAGTTCCCGAAAGATAATGGGGACAGATATATATAGCTGATGTCGTCAATATGCTGAATCCAGTTATCGACTTATCCTTGACAACAGAACTTCAGAAGCATCTGCGTTGGTCCCATTCTGTTAGTTAAAGGATTTGTATGTGGCCAGGCCAGAGCTTTCAGTTGGTTTTATGTGATGGCACTTTGCCTGTAATCCCAGGGTCGTTTCAATTATCAATGCAGCCGAGGTGTGTTTGAGTTGTAATGTTGGCAGCTATAACTGATGAGGCTTCACGAATGGTACATTTTTATTTCCTAGTCCACACGGCGCCGGAGTGAAAAATCGTTGCCATGGCCATGGGCAGTGTGTGTTTGAAGCTGGAGGAAGCGAAATTCACATAAACGAATACAAAAAACCATAAAAAATAGGGGCATTCCGAGAATTGAACTCGGGACCTCTCGCACCCTAAGCGAGAATCATACCACTAGACCAAATGCCCTTACGTGCGAAACACAATTACAAAGGGTATTTAAACAAACCACATAATTCTGCGTAACAAAACCCATGATCGTTTTTTTTGTGCAAATCCATGATCATTAACACTAACCATCTTAATTTGGTCTGGCAATGCAACATTTCTTCTTCCATGGAAGAAATACATCAATAATGCCCTCAAAAGAAAAACTGATACCGCGTCGCCAACTCTCTAAAATCTGGCCACCAAGCTGTACATAGCTACATATATAGCAAGTGGATCAACGAGAATTGAGCTTAATTTCTTTTCTTCGAGCAGAAAGTGGTTTGCATGTAGATCAGCAGTATATATGTATGCTGTCTGTCAAGTCAAGCGCCTAATTCATAGCATAAACAGTAGTTGCAGCAACTTGCACACCAGCTAAACCGAATCAACCAATAAATCAATTTCATATCTCATGGATATACGTTATTACAATTAATGTACGGCAAGAACTGCAACCAACACCAAAATTTACACCAAACACATAAAACCAATACCACGAGAGAGCCTACGCTATTAATTTACAGCTTGCCGGACCAGCTAGTTGCTTAATTGATCATCATGTGAGGGGGAGCATGAATGCGCGCGAGTTCATCTTGCAGAAACTCTAATGCATTTTTTTTTTGTATCGAGGCGAGCCTGATCAATATGTCAACGCCGGCTGTGGATTGATCCGCGCGGTCACTGATTCTGAGAGGAGAGCGGCCCGAAGATGTCGAGGAAGCCGGACGGCGAGCCGAGCGCCGCCGCGCCGCCGGGGCTGAGGAAATGGTCGCTGACCTGATGCAGCCATGGAGAGATCATGGGCGTCTCGCCCTTGAGCGCCCCGCCGCGGAGCGGGCTGAGGTCGGTGAACAGAAACCCCGTGGTGGGCGAAGGCGAGGGTCCTCCCGCCCACGACGGCGGCACGGCCTGCTGCTGCAGCTTCGTGGCCGTCACCGACACGGACACCGCCGGGCCGCCGGGCCGGTTGAGGGCGCGCGCCTTGACGCGCACCGGCGGCGCCGACCTCCCACCGGCGGCCCTGTCCGCCGCCGCCCTCGGAGACGACGACGTGGACGCCCTCTCCCGCCTGTCGTCGCCCTCCGGGCCGGTGAGCCGCTGCACGAGCGACATGAACTCGTGCGCCTCCACGTGGATCACCTTGGGCGACACCATGTAGATGATGACCGGCTTCCGGTGCTGCTGCTGCTGCACCGGCGACGACGACGACGTCGGCTTGCCGATCTTGCGCGACGCGCCGTGCACGCCGAGGAGGCCCCTGCTATGCCGGACGTCTCCGTCGTAGCTCGTGGCGGCCATGGAAGCTAGCGGAAGCACGTACGGGCCGGCGACGGCGACGACGATGGAATGATCGATAATGGAGAGTGGATAGGTGCGACTTGACTTGAAGGTACGATGGAGGGGGACAGCAAGAGGTTAAACGGATCTATCATCCATGGAAGCGAAATGGAATTGTATATATAGCCATGGACACCGTCGTCGTGGCCTCTTGGCGTTTATAAAAAGTCTAGAACCGAATGAGACGAGAGTTTTGGAGGCGCGGCACGTGCTCTTGTTTCATCCGGTGCGGCCGCCTCTTCGCAGCCCCAGTTGTGTGCTGCATTGTCGACACGCCAGCATTTAACCCTTTTTTTTGTGCAGCTAGAAGAAACCCATTTGAAGTGCTGTACCACTTTTATTTACATCAAAATATTGATGTTTGGTAAACCACAATATCACAACGTCTTTCTTCAAATTTTAGGGTCTCTTTGCTTTCGAGAATTGAACAAAACACGCAAGAATAGAAAAAAAAACTTTTTAAATTGGATCATGCCGTGTTTGAAACCTAATTTATATAATAAAAGGGGGAAATACAAGTTTTAATACTGCTTGAATTGGGCCATGATTGATGTGTAATACATGCCCCCCAATTTTTTTTATAGAATAATATGATGTTTGGTAGCCACAACCGATATTCTTGTCCACTTCATATTTTTCTCTTTAGAAATCACAATAGATTTTTCTATCCTATGTACGCCCATTCACATTTATGTTATGATCTGAGGCGGCGTAGCAGCCGGTTTAGTCACCCCCCACCCCCCGAGTGTTGTAAAAACTGATTCCTTGTAAGGCTGTCTCTTTTCTATGGAAATGGGACTGGGGCATCTAAAAAACATTTAGATGTGTCGCGAGAGAAACCGTTTGAATTGTAACACCGTGATGTGATTTGCTACGGAATAAGAAGCTTACACTTGCCTCCTACTTCGAGGTGGGAGGAGAATCTAATCCTAGTTGTCGGTTGATAAAACGTAAATTTTTATTACCCAAGTAACGAGAACAATATAAATAGGAAAAATTACTAGCATATTAATGATCTCTCTTTGCAAACAGAGACTTCAGCTATTATGAAAGATGTGATTAATTCTCGGTCGAATGAGAATTAAAGTAGTTCTCAGTTAGTGAGATCATTGAATCTCAGTTGTAACTCATGACTAGTACGAACTACGACACAAATCAAATGCCTTGAGAATTTTTTTTGTCGGTTGCAATCTCAAGTGCAAGTGAAAAAAAACATAGCTACAACCCAATTCTGTAACTCGTAGGGTGCAAGAATTGCGATGCAAATTCGACGATTATAGAACTGAATGAACTTTAACTTAATTATCATTTCATATAGAATTCGCACAACCATATAGTACATGTCCACATGTGTCCAAAACTAAAACAAAATCTTCACTCTTTCACTCGTGCGTGCATGTCCTAATCTTTGACACCCCCCTGGAAGAAACCCATTAATTTGATGTTGAGCCGTACCACCATAATTTCCTAGCACTTGCTAACTTTGGGTTTGGTAGCCACAATAGATCCTGCTTTTGACAATGCATATTCCTCCCACCAGCGGCCCGCAGGCAAGGCAAGATTTAGCCTGACCAACAAAAGGAGCGTCGATTTCCTTATAAAAAAGAGAAATAAAAAATTGGAGCGACGACCGGGCGCGGAAGGTGTAGCCAGAGAGCACCGGGCCAACAAACCATCCGAGAAAACCATTTTAAAAAACGCAAGATGTGAGTCTAGTATACATTTGTGTCCCCGTCAGCTGAGCAAGATGGAGACGTGGTGCACTTCACCTCGCGCCATTGGCTCCCCCGGACCGCCAAAGTCAGCTACCTCTTAGCAACCATGGAGACGACTAAGGAAGGATCGACGATCATGATCTAGCTAAGCTAGCTGTGGTTATCTCTCCCAGTGGTGAATTACGTACGTACAAGCAGGCGGCCGGCCAGGAGAGCTGCGGCGGCGACGACAAGGACGTGGCGAGAACTCTCTAGCTCTAGCAGCGCTGGTGTAAGTTTTGTGCATGCACGGACGGACGGACATGGGTACGACGATCGTACAGGTCAAGCACGCGATATATGGAAGACCGCTTGAACCTTGAAGAGGCGATCGATGACGGCTTGACCATGCTCGATCGAGCACGTTTAATTTTGATCCTTTGCCTAGGACGCTTAATTTGTACTCATCTGTACGTACTGACCTCGACGACAGACAGAGTTGATCGGAACATAAATATTCGGACGGCCTCGATCATCGGTAGGAGGAGAGTAGTATAGTATGAAACTTGGACAAGAAATAGGGACGGCTTGCTTGTTCCCAGGTGATTTTTCTATGTGTCGAGCATGAAATGACGACATACGCAAGCTACCACACGGGCGGCCGCGAACCTTCGAAAACGGACGGACGCAGGTTAAAACGTGGCGTAAACAAGATCAGCGACGAGTAATAATATTAATCTCTGAATCCCAAAAGCAAACTAGGGGCACTTTCGGGCGCCTTCGGAGCTGCTTCAATCTGTATCCATGCATGCCCGGGTTACCAGCTGCAGCAGGTAGAAAGTGCAACGCACCGCGTCGGCCGCCCGTCGCCGCCGCCGTGTGTCATTTCTAGTTTTCTACCCCGCGCGCCGCCGTCTCGTCGTGAATAGCAGTAGAAAATCTATGGTCGCTTTCTCCCGGTTTGACAACGCGGGGCCAGCAGCAAGGCGTGACCTGATATACTGATACTGATAGATTCAGCTATCGCGGCGTGGTAGCTAGCGTGCAAGAAAGCGCCACGCCATGCATACGGCCGGTGATCGACCGGGTCGCGATGGTGTTAGCTACCACGTTGGGGATTAAAATTAGTTTACTGGCTGATCCACTCGGAACGGGTTCCAGGAAGATATATGCATGAGACTTTTTAAGGATGGTATCCAGGAGCTCTCCCACGGATGTTCAGCATTTCGGCGCGCCTACTGTTGAACTCCAAGGGATCCACGAGGTTTCGTCCCCCCAAATCAGAAGAAGAAAAATGATCGAGGTCAATTGGCCTCGGCGACTTTTCTTTTGTGAAATAACAAGTGATGCCTCTTGTCAATTGCACTTGTAGCGCCGTGTTCAGAGAGAACATTTTCTGGATCCGCCATTAGCTTATCTGCACAGTTCAATTTATAATATATCGCCCTCCCACCTCCCATTTAGTACCCCAAATATCTCAGAACAAAAATGGAACAAGCAGATCATCCAAGGAAAACAGCCTGCGCGGCCCTACAACAGCATGGTGCAGCGAAAAATCAAGCATGAAAACTGAAAACAGAGAAAGCTACAGGTGAAAGCAAAGCATGAACGTTAGTTGCAAAGCAATGTTAACGCTTCTACAGTAGCAGCGACAAGTTTTTAAACTGTAACGACAGGTAATAGACAGCTGAAAATGAAACCTCTTAGCCCTGAGCTAGCAAAATTTTGTGTGCTCAGACTACAGATGATGCTGATTCCAGTACCTTTGGGTTATACTAAGTCAAGCCAATATTGGACGGAAAATAATAATAATACATCTACTGTACTTGTGAAGCAACGAAAGGCAAATCATAGCGCAAATCGCCAGAGTTGATTCAGGTCAACCCCCATATCTCTGGAGAAAAATACTACCAAGGATACAGAACTGAAGATGGGGTTCCAAGACTTGGCCTGAAAGAGGGCATATCTCACTTTCAGTCCATGTTAGTTCGATCCCACAATCGACATCCAAACCGAAATGCCATTTATTACGAAATCCTAATGGCCACAGACGACTGAAAAGAATAGACAAGCAACCACACCTGGCCTTTCAAAATAAATCCATAATGTTCCATGTGCATCCTTTATATAATCTGTTGGTACTTAGCCTGACATATCCAAGACTGTCTTTTTTTTTTGGTTCTAGTTTACACAGAACAAAATAAATTGAAAACAAAATTCTACTAAGGTAAGTTATTTAAAACAGTGTTTAGCTTATCACACATTATCTCCAGCACACCCCAGCCTCCCTCAAGTTGACAAAGGAATGGATTGAGGAGGTTTTATCAAATTATTTTTTACAACAATAATAGAATGATAGAAATATAAGAAATCACTACAAGAAATAGTGTTACACAACTCAGCTTGATTCAACTTTCTAAATGTCTTTAGAGTGATGACATGTAGATTGAGGTCAACCAATAATACAGTATAAACCACACCAGTCACCAGACCTACCTTTCATGTTTGTTTGTTTTTAAATAAATATAGGAGCTCCTTGTCTCTTTTCTCAGGGAACAATCTCCTCTTCTCTTTTCTCAGAGAAGAATTTTCAGCTTTTTCAAAGTACGATAATTGATGAACATAAGCACAACTGCAAAATTCATGCCATCCATAGCATCGTTGTGGATTTTGGTGCATGTGAGGAAGTTTTGCCTACATACTCTTGGGTGAGGCTAAGGCCTAAGTGTACTACTAGAGTTTCAGTTTCCAGCTCTGAATTTCATACTCCGTAAAGAGTACGTGCCATGTGAAATACCACATACTCGAGTAATGAGTATTTAAGTTTGTGTTTTTGCAGGAGCATGCTCAGTGTCACTATGACATTGAGGAATACTAATTCGCAAAAAAAAAGACATCGAGGAATACTTGCTACAACTCCATACTGTATCTCAAATCATGCACAGAAAGATAATGGTAATACAGCTAACTTACATGTGAAGCAATGAAGGAAAATGATAGAACGAATCATAAGAGTTGATACAGGTCAACCCCCCATATGTTTGAAGAAAATGATAATACTACCAGGGATACAAAACTTAAAATGGGGTTCAAAGGCTTGGCCTGAAGTTGGGCTTATCTCACTCTTGAGTTCATGTTAGTTAAGTTCCTGTTAAACAGTAACCAAATTACAACTATGGTCTGTTGCAAAATCTTGATGGACGCGAGCTGAAAAAAACAGACAAATAACCACACCTTGCATTTCATAAGAAATGGTTAATGTTACCCTGTGCACACTTTGTTTTTTAAATAATATACAGAGTTTATATAATCTGTTAAACCTAACCTGACATATCCACGTTCTGCTGCCTGAACAGTGGGTTTGTTTTTTCAGTTCTAGTTTACAGAGAACAATTTGCCACCTAGGGTAATAGAGTTTTAATCTTTTGAGAAATTATCCCGCACATAACCCTAGCCTCCGTCTAGTTGACAAAGGATTGAGTAGGCTTTATAAAATTACATTTCACAACAATAATAGAGGAATGGAAATACAAAGAAATCTCAACATGACCTAGTGTTACACAACTCAGCTCAATTTCATATTATAAATGTCTCTTTAGCATGATGACATTTAATGTAGATAGAGGTCAACCAATATTACAGTATAAACCTCACCAGCCGTCCAGCCACACCTTTATGACTATTGTTTAAATAAGAGTACATCTTCTATTTTCTGATGAACAATCATTTTCACCCTTTTTCAAATTACGACGATAGATGAAGATAAACAAAGTACATAATACATGTCATCCATACAGCATATCACTTGTTTACAAATTGTGATGCAGGGGAAGGATGATTTGCATAGATACTAATATGTGAGCTAAGTGTACTACTAGAGATTTATATCTCTAAAGTTTCTTATTGAGCTTGTGCTGTCTGATATTCCAAACCTAATATGCAAGTTCAATTTGTTTTACATGAGCGTGATCCCCTTATGATATCGAGAATACTTGCTCACGTTCATGATTGTTCTACATACATCAACAGACAGGTGAGTAACAATAGAAGATCCAGTCCTGGTCATGAAGTTTCAGCCAAACGAAATATTCATTTTTGTGGCAGCATAGATTTTCATATTTGGGTTGGGGATGAAGTTGGAACTGACTTTCATATCCCTAGAGAAAAAACAAATCCCATTTCATGAAGTCTGAGAGTGGTCTCCTACTCTCCTAAGATTCTCCCTATTTGCTTTCACAACCCATCAGGTCATAAGAACAAAGCATCACCCAAGCCTTTCAGGTTTGGAACACCAAAAAAGCTGATCAACAAAGAAGTCTCAAGGCCCAGTGGTTGCAATCGAACAAGAGGTTGATAATTAAGGTGGATTGAACTTGGATCTTGTGTCCAGCTAAATGAAAGTATAACAAGTATGCACCAAAATTGATCCCGTCAAATTAATAGAATCAGAAACCTGTTCCCGTCATAGTAGCATGATGGTAACATAGTTGCCAGTGATCTGAATATAGCCTTCTGAACCCTGTTCCCAGTTCAGAAAGGGACTACTTCCATTCGTAGACAAACATGTTATGTGAAAGGAACACAATCGACCACCAATTAAACAATCCTGCACGTTCTCAGTTCAGAAAGGGCCTACTTCCATTAATAGAAACGACTCAAACGAGTTATGTGAAAAGAACACAAAATTGACAACCAACTAAACAATCCTACACAGAAAGATGTACATATGGCACTGATATCTCTTGTTGTTTTCCAATTCAACAGTTGCAAGGACACCAATAGATAGATTAAAAATGTCAGAACACTTCAATTGTTGTAATTTGTAAAGTTTAAAGTCTACACCAATTAAACAAATTTAAAAATGTCAGAACACTTCAATTGTTGTAATTTGTAAAGTTTAAAGTCTACACCAATTAAACAAATTTAAAAATGTCAGAACACTTCAATTGTTGTAATTTGTAAAGTTTAAAGTCTACACCAATTAAACAAATTTGACGCTAATCAACAGAAGTAACCATTTAGAAGTGATAGCAAAAGTACTACATACAAGTTCATCCAGAACCAATATGTGTGGCATGCGCGGTGTGGTAAATCTGAGCCAGAAAAGGCTTGTCTACAGTCTACTAATGTGGTAAACACCAAATGCACGTACATCAACTGGGCAACTGGGATCTCACATATAACATCTTGTCTATAGGAACAGCACCTCAACAAAAGTATATAATTTCTATCACAGTTGTGAGTCGACCAAATTTTAGTCAAAGTTTACAATCCCCAACTTAGTTGAGCAATGCAGAGACGCTAGGATTTGTCCATGGTGGACAATGACAATTATTGGGGGTTTACCCTGCAGTACTGCACCCTTTTAGAAGGTGCAAACATTTGGGCACATCATTTTTTGTATATTTCCACAAAATTTCAATCCATTTGGTACGTTGATGCTGAACAGACTTCTTCTAACTGAGTGCAAACAATACAGTGTAGCTATGTGATTGCTTCTTAATAATAAGATTAGGTATGCACACACCACCACCTGACATATCTACCCTGCTGTCCTAGACCTCGCACCACAACACCATGTGATCAGAGCCACCGCAGTCCCACAAGTGTATGTGTATGCAAACACCAATTCATCAACACTTGATCCATCCAAGCAGAATTCACATGTGGAAGAGGGCGCTCACCGCCTAGAAGTCCATCTGCAGCCACTTCTTGTAGTAGACACAGGTGGTGGGCGAGATGACCCCGTCCGGCGAGCACTCATCAATCCGGGGGCAGACCCCGCACGGGATCCCCTCCATCATGCCGCCCTGCGGAGCACCGCCCCTTCGGTAGCACGCCTTCCCCGCCCTGACGGCGCTGAACTCCCCCTCCCCGGTGCTGGTGCATTTCTCGAGCACCTTGTCGAGCATCATGGTGTTGAGGATCTCCCTGATCTGGTCGATGGTGTACCCGGCCCTGGGCTCGTCCCGCTCGACGCCCTTGTGGACCATCTCGGGTGTGGCGGCGCCGAGCTTGTCGACCTGGTCGAGGCACCTGCGGCGCACGGCGGCGACGGCGTCGGTGTCGAGCTGGCCGTTGTGGAACCAGGTCCCGCCGGTGATCTCGGAGGCGGGCTCGATGCGGGCGTCCATGAAGATCTTCTTGGCGCGGTGGCGCACGTCCGTGACCTCCTTGAGGATGCCCCGCTGGAGGAGCGCCTTGGTGAGCTTGGTGAGGCCGGGGGCCGACAGCTTCATCTGGTGCCGCAGGTCCTGGCTCCACATGCCCTTGTTGCCCGCCGCGTAGATGCGCTTGTACACCTCGCGCTCCGGCGCGGGGAGGTTGTTGAGGATGCCGGCGGAGATGGGCGGGATCTCCGGCGTGTTGTCGTTGTCGGGGGCGGGGGCGGGGGCGGGGGCCGGGGCATCGCTGGGCCTGGACGCCGGAGGAATGGAGGGCTTGACGTCCGGTGGGGGTGGCTTGCCAGAGGACGGTTCCAGCGGGCGCTTGCGCGGCGGCATGGCGGCGGCGACGAGGAGCGGGCGGGCGGCGGCGGCGTGGCCGGTGGGGGTGGAAGGTTTTCTTGCGACTTCGTGCGCACTGTCCCGAGACTTCAAATGGGCCTTCGTTTCATTGAAATGCAGGTTCGAGCATTTAACGGAAAGTAGAAAGGCTGAAAAGCTAGTATGTTCATGGGCCGGGTGATGGAGAAAATAATTGGGATTTGAGCTTTCGAGCGCCTTCATTTCAAAAGATCCAAAAGGTGCAAGACCCAAATTTCCATAGTTGTATATGTGCGAATACACTCTGAATCTGCAGAATCCTGTGAAAAAATGTTCTCATCCGTGGATCTCCAAAATAATAACGAGCTCAAGTTGAAAATAGCAGGGCTCTAATATTGTCTTATTTTCATGAAAAGTTTACAATTGTATTTAGAATTGCTTACATGTTGTTTAGTTTTTCAAAAAATATTTCAATTAAGGGGAAAACCACTTCAAGAACATTGGGTCTCTATATGTCACTTCACCACGAAACTTGTCACGTATGCAGAACACATGTACATGTTCGTCGCCGGTTTGCTTTAGAATTTTGATATGTTTTACTTTTTTTTTTATGATTTTTTATTCAGGCATGTGCATATGAGCTCGGGAGTCACCGAGTCATTGTGAATTTCCGGGTGCATGGGGAATACTCACATGGCTCGGACTAGAGTACTAAAGTATATGGCCTCTTTGATCTAAAGGATCTTAGTTCGGAACTTTAAGAATTAAAATGCTTAGAAATTTATTCTAAGAACTACCCCCACTATTCCATATTATAAGATATTTTAAATATTTCAATATGGACTGAATACAGACAGAAATGAGTGAGTCCATATACTAAAACACACCTAGATATATGTAAATCAGAAAGAAAGAAAAGGCTAAAACATGTAAGTAGGAACGGATGGAGTCGTCATTGCAATTTTCTTCTTATTGTTATTGCATTTCTAATATACAAATCAAATAGCGCTAAAGTTGAACATAAAGAAAGTAGTAGCACATAAGACGAAAAAGATATACTTTTCATCTCGGGGAAGTTCATTTTTGGTGCTAAAACTTATGTTTGGTTTGAAACCAACCTAAACTCTTGGAGATGTCCTTATTCCCATCTGAGCCGGGAACATGTTTATGTGAACACATGTTTTTCAAGTATGAGTGGTGGCACTGCTCAGCCGTAATATTAAGGCAAACCTTAAAAGGATTGGAAAGCAATATATACATACTACACTAACCCAACGATTTTCATAAACTGCATATTTTGAAACAAACAACACCATTACAAAAAAATAAATGAGTCCGTTTGTAGAGATTCTGGAACGAATAGATCAAAACTCAACTGTGGGCAATCCATAAACCAGCTCTGTACCAAAGACTAGTGGATCGTTCAGAGAACATCATACGTACAGTATTAAATTCACAGTAGTGAATAAAACTATATAGGTTCACCATGAGGGTTACGATGGCGTCATATGATTTAACAATGTATGTTCAAACATTTCCACCATTTTACAGCAGTTAGGAATCCTGGAATTGTACAGATTACAGAATGAATCAGGGAATGAGATCCCAGTTCCATCTTCAGCAAGCGTCAAGATTAAGGGTGTAATGAGTAAGAGGTGTTCGTATGCAGTGTGCTGGTCTTGTCATTTGGCAGCCTGTTCAATCACAGATATCTTCTTCCAACTTTCCTGCTCCTCGGGTGCATTGTTGCCTTGAAGAGGTGGCAATGAGAACGCACTGACTGTCGAGCTTTTGCTCCGGATCTCCTTCAGAGACCTAAGCGCTGCGACGGTGCTCTTCATGTACATGCTCTCCATGAACTCAATCTCATCAAGCTCCGGAATGCATCCACTGGTCCCCAAGGTAGAACTTGGGTTCAAAGGCTTGTCCTCGGTGTTGATTTCTTCTTTTCCATCTTCATATGATACAGATGGTTTGTTCGCTGGTAGGAGCTGGTCAAGCATGGCCTCACACTCCTTCACAAGCTTGTACAGGAGGTCAGTGGTGAAGAAAGGCTGAAGCAACACATTCTGGATGAAGGGCAGACGGACCAGGGCCCCAGTTCTCTTGTCATACTTCTTGAGAATCTTGACCAGTCCTGCAATTGCAAAAAGAACATAAGCATTATGGATGATGAAAATCGAAGGAATTAAGAGTATGCAATAGCTTAGACAGAGTATAGTAATGCATGAGCAAAAGTAGCTAGAAAAAAGCAGAAGGTTTTGACATATTCCAGGTTCCAATTCAAAATGGCACAAGATCACGTTCAGTCTTGCCTCTTTTTCAGGATGTTCTCCCTAAGAGAAGAGGATTGCTGAGTTCTGATTTTATAAAATCTAGAATAATCAAAGAGCTTAGACTCAATAAACTTTTATCCTTAGTCTGGCAAAAAAACATAGGTGAAATCAGCAGAAATGATCAAGACATGAAACAACATTTTTCACAAAGATGAATGTCTTCGTTTCACTTACAAGCTGCACTGTTGAAACAGTACAGCCATATAAGTGTATCGTGCCACCGCACTAGCTAACATAGTAACATGATTCCCGGAGAAAATTTCTGTCCACAAAAGTTAACATCATAGCATCATGTAGCCAGTTCAGATGAAATAGTAAAATAGACTTACATTACATCGGACCAATATGGTGACTGAATAATTTCAAAGGGTTACAGAACACTAGAAATAATTTCATGCTCACACAAGCAAACAAGCAGACTAGCACCACAATTAAAAATAGCAACAAGCACAAATGGTGAAACATTGAGTTAAAAGTATACAGGAAGTACACATCTGACATGCCATGTTTGTCATGATTCCAGAAAAACTTCAAAATGGCAAAGCTTTTTATGTGTCACACTCAACAGTCAGAAAGTGAACAGACTTGAAAGGTTGACTACCCCAATTTAATCAGAAATTTGCAAACCACTTTATTAATAATTGGTACGCTGCATCACAAACAAATGTTCATGAACAGATGCCTTATACTAAAACAAATACCACATGTTTAGTCAACTCGTAGGGGCAAATGTTCTCTACGGGAGGAAAACTTATGACATGCTACGTCCTAGTAAAACCATTTTATTTTCATTTTATTTCCTAACAATCATGAGTCCGAGTTAGTGCTGTACTTTTAAAGGCGGCTCATAGGGCTGTGATGCCATCAAGTTGCATCATTGTAAAGGCACACTACAGGAGCTAGAAGCTGATATTAGGTTCAGTGGTCTAGTCACAGCATCTCCACTAAAACCACTATGCAGAAGCACATTAAACAGCAAAACAAGCTACACCTGAAATTCATACAGCTAGCAAAAATATGATTTTAGGAAAGCAGCCTACCAAAGTAACATAGAAAATAGATCACTCATTACATATGAGGTTATGATCACTCATATAGCACTTTTTCGAATTTTACAAAAAATTGAGCAGTACCAAAGCATGCAGATTATTTTATTTTGTATGATTTATCAGCAACATGATTGGTCATAGCAGCTATTTTTGACACTCGATGCATAAGTATTAACAAAGAGGGTACGAGGTTACTCGACAGTAAACCAAAACAATGAAGGCCTACTTTGCACTGCATTGCATATGTTGATTGCAAGACAGTCTAGCAAGGAAACAGATAATCTATTGCATGATACAACGTCATCATGACATCGCCTGAGTATGTAGAATGAAAGCAATATTTTCAGTGTGAATGACAATAAGTTGAATTTGTCATGTGAATTTAGAATCCATATTACAATGCGATATGCATATCGGTCTATTGAGAATAATCTTATTTTCTACTATTTTTAATGTTTATACTTTATACTGTCTAAACCAGATGTAAAACCTATTAGGGCCATTTCAAATTGCAGGAGAATTAAACATAGTGGGGTCCAAAATGAACTAAACATATGTGCTTATGCGAGACATCGCTGATTTGTTGGTATAACTTTTTAAATATCATGCCCACACAGTTTCTCCCTTCACACATTTATATATTTGTCAAGTCGCAGCAATGCACGTGCAATTTCAACGGCGCAACAAGGATCAAGTCGCGTTGACAGCGACACGAGTGCTCCACTCACTGCCAGGGGATCCATAGCCTATTCGGACGCAAGGCAGGTCACCCTTTCCTTCCTTGACTCATGTTCACAGAAGCTCACTCTTAGCTCCCCTGCTTTAGGATTGTGAGACAAATTACTTGATTACCCAAACCGGAGCAACTTCCCCGCCCCCTTCCCACCCACAACAGGCACAAACAATTCCAGAAGGAGATAAGCAACAACAACAACAACAACATGTCCTCATATAAGTACTACTTAAATGACTCTGAAACGGCATATATAAGAACTACGACATGCAGTAAGTAGTGGGGGGAGGTGCGGCAGCTCAACTCACCGGTGTAGTTGAGGGCGCTGTAGTTCTCGAGCAGCACCATCTCGCCGTGGAAGTCGACGATCTCCTTGTGCACGCGCAGGGACTCCTCCCTGGACCCCATCCCGGCCGCCCTGGCCACCCTGTCCTGCAGCTCCTGCTCCACGCATCACCGGCGACCTCAGTCAGATCACGGGACTCAACCGCACGAATCACAATACAACGAATATTAATGATGACGAATTGGTCGAGCGAGTGGGGCACAGACGAACTCACCTTCTGGCGGATGATGTACTCCTCCTCCTTCTCGACGAAGAAGGAGTTGAACTTGTCGAGCTCGGCCTCGAGGAGGCGCATGAACTCGGCCTCCTCGGGGGTCATCGCGGCCGCCGCGGCCTCGTCGTCCGCGGCGGGGTCCGAGACGACGCGGGCGCGCTTGGGGTTGCGCTCTTCGCCGTCGGCGCCGAGGCCGATGAGCTTGAGGCGCTTCTTGAGGTCCTTGTAGGAGAGGAACTTGTCGCGCCACTCCGGCAGCGTCTCCACGATCTGGCTGCTCAGGCTCTTGCCGAACTTCATCCCGCGGGGCTCGCGGGTGGTGAGGGTTCCTCGCGCGTCACGCAAGCTCGATCTCCAATGGCGATGGGGGTGGTGGTGCGGGTGCGGGTGGTAGGATCGATCGATCGGTCGAGGGATTGTGCGGCGGATGGTGGTGGTGAAATAGAGGGGAAAGGGAAGGGGGCGAGAGAGGATATGCGGAGGAAGGCGAGAGCGGAATATTCGCGACGAGGAGGAGAGGAGGATGGATGACTTGTTGGTTGTTGCGGTGTGCGCCAGCCGCCAGTGGTTATTCCTCGAGTTTCTGTGGTTTTTTTTTTTCGTTTAAGATCACACAAGTGAGACCTCTTCAAAAACGGCCAAAGAGACACTATCACAGTAGCAAAGTTCACACAAGGTTATCCTCTTGGCACACGTCTAAGTTTTAACATGATTGTAGGCTTGTAGCTACTATATCTTTTTGGCAAAATAGAATGTAGCTATATTTAGAGAACCCGGTATTTTTAAAAATAGAATATCGAAACATTATGAATTTCGTAGGTACGTCGCCTATTCTACGGGTTCCCAAAATCGTTTTGCGTAACATCGATATTGTTGTGGCATACGTACAAAGAACAGTTCCTGAAAATACTTTTTTGTAGCACCAAAGTTTATCTGTTTTATACATGACGCGAAAATGTTGGTTTTCATGAAATGACTTCTCGAACACATAGGATGTTATGATATGTGCGCAGATTTTTTTTTTGCAGTTTCAAAATGTGTTAAAAATGCATGCAAGTATGTAAGCCAAAACACCTCTCCCATCTAGATGATTCTTGTAAGTAGTCTCCACGCTCCTATAGGGGTGAAAGAAAGTGAAAGGGGGTCGTGGAAAGGAAAATGACAAGAGTCTCTTTTCGGTCACATGCTTTAGTTTCTACTCCGTGACATATTGGTATACGAAACAAATTACACCATAAACATCTACTCTCTCAGTTTCTAAATATAAGATGTTTTAGTTGTTCTCAATTTATTAGTTTTATATGCATATGCACTCATTTTAGTTTGTATAATATATATATCTAAAACATCTTGTATTATGAAACGGTGGGAGTACACGTGATTAGCGACACTAACCGAGGAAACCGGGACCTGGCTCGTAGGAAGGCGCACAGGAAGACTAGAGTCATCCCCCGTCAGAAGGAGCAAACCCCGTCGGTGATGAAGACAACAAGCCACCGTGTCGGAATATCTTCCTTAAAGTAAACCGCTCCCACTGGTCCGAACATTTTGTGATGCGTAGCCACCAGTCCCATCAATAGGTCAATCACCGACGATCACTTTATCAATTCACATGAAACTTTTAGTCCCCAATATTAACATAATGGTTTTAGTGCTTGATAATTTACTCATCGAGTAAGAGGATTATCCGATCAGTAGGCACGAATCGGTCATATTATTACATTATCAAGCCATTATGTTAATAGACACTTTTCTTGGATATGTTTGTTTACCCCCATCACTAGGTTACATTGTGCACACAAAATATTGGCTCCGTTTGCAAGTGGAG
This sequence comes from Poa annua, assembly GCA_026929855.1. Lineage (NCBI taxonomy): Eukaryota > Viridiplantae > Streptophyta > Magnoliopsida > Poales > Poaceae > Poa > Poa annua. The sequence goes on from CM049430.1 coordinate 92,355,145, forward strand.
AAGAAATAGAGTCCAAACAGGATAATGAAGCACTGAAGTGATAAGAGCAGCTCGTCAGTGTTAGGATGAAGATCAAGGTTTTTTTCTAAAGTGGTTAGGTAGGCATGAAGAGATATCCTTGGAATATTCCTAGCAATCATATGATAAGTACCCGTGGTTACCCACTTTTATATGGCCTCCATGCATACGGCTCATGAGCAAGCAAGTGTCAAGTGAACGACCAACTCGGTTTCAGCACGCGCAACACGGCTCGTGTGACACAGAAGATCGCGGCAGAAACACCGGATCGCATGACCCGCGCGATGGAAGATTCGGAGCATAATTCCTTGCTTGCGGCCGGAATATCCAACCGGATATGTCCCAGATCCTCTGCGCGTCCCTGTCCAGCCTTAAAGCCTCCCGTCTCTGCCTGTCGTCTCTCGACTCTCGCCACAGAAAAATTCAGCTCTCTTCGCCCGTGTCTTCTCGTTTGCAAAACTCGGAGAAAATTAAACGCCGTTTTTATTAGTGATAATAAGTAGTGGAGGTGATGCTTTGCTTGTTGAAAGCCTTGATGATGCGGTGGGATCCTGGTGGAGTCCCACTGCCAGTGACAGTGTACTGCTCACTAGTTGTGGCTTAGTTTAACGGGTTGTCGTGGTTATTTCACTATTTTAAGTATGGGATCAGAAAGATTCAAAGACTAAGATATTGAAGTTGGTTAAAGTACAACTCATGTGGTCTTGACAGGTCGTAAAAGTGCATGTCGTGATTTGGTCCAGAGAGTGCGGTCCACATGAGATACATATTATAATATGTCTTTTGTCCTTCACCTTTATTATGGTGGTTCGTCAACTTTTAGTCCAACCAATGACTATTGTATAGTCTGGCCCAATGACTATTGTATGTGACTTTTCTCCCACTTATGGGTTGTTGAATCACCATCCATTATTCTACCGGGCATCGTATTGAAGTATTATTTTTCATAGCTGTATGTATATTAGATAATTTGATCATTATATATCATTTCTCAAACTTCTTAAATCACATTTGCCACGACAGTAAGTTAAATTTAGTCGACTACTTCAAACAACCAATTCCCTTCATAGCTTTACCACATTTCACACCTTGGCAAGGCATTACACCAGTTAAATAGCGAGCTTTGTCGGTGAGAAACAACCGATCTTTTCCTCATGTTCACAAACCCGTACAAAAATAATCTTTGTACCATACGTAGTGAATTTAAGCTGCAAAATGGCGTGGTTTCCAACGGCCTTGGAAGATAACGACTACTCCAACCTTTTTATGCGACGGAGAACACAACAATTTCGTTCATTCATAGCTTTATCCATTATTATCTTTCGCTCAACAAAGAGGACACGAAAGGGGATATCCGCTTGCCGATCCTTGATTTCTGACCCCGGGACAAGGCGATTCGACGAAGATCATGCTGTCTTGATCTCAACTGCCGGGCTAGGAGCTAGCTCGTGGTTCAACCGTGCAGACTATCTCGGGAAAACGGCCAGAATCGTTTGCATATTCCCGCGCAGATGCGAATGTACCTAGCCAAAATACATGGCTTTGTTCACGGGTCGTTGCGTATTTTCACGTATAGCTTGAGCATTGGAAAAAAGAAGAATAGACTTGTCCAATGGATGATCGGGGACAGATAAGCGCCGGCCGAGACCGAGATATGTTTTTCTTTGCGAGAGCGTTGGTCTCCAGACAGCATCAGAGAAGCATATCCTTCCTGACGTTCAGCTGCTTTAGACAGCTGTTTACATAGCAAGACCATGATTTTAGGAATGTAAAAGTACAGTTATAACTGTGTAGCAAGAACATGATTTGACATTTTATGAATTTGTAGCTGGGCTAACACCCCAATTATAATCATTGCCATCCCTTACTCTTATAGAATATATAAAATGACACAACAGGTGGTTTCCCCTACTATTTGTGTGAAAAAAACATAGAAGCCAATCCACAAGCCCCATTGTAATCATTGCCATACCTTTTAGGGCTCCTTTTGATTCATAAGATTCTCAAAGGATTGGTATAGCATTGAAATCCTATAGAAATTTTTCGTTTGACACCATTTGATTCATAGAATCATATTTCATAGGAAAAAATCATATAGGAATCTTGTAGTACAAACATCATAGGAAAATAACATGAGCTCCAACCTCTTGGAAAAATTCCTTTGCCAATCAAACAAACTTCCTCTTCCCGTAGGAGTCAACTAGACATGTCATACCAATCCTATGATTTTCCTATTCCATGCTTTCCTGATCCTATGAATCAAATAAGCCCTTAAGAATATATGAAATGACCTGATAGGTGTTTCCTCTGATGTTCTAGGAATTAGATAATAACCCGTGTGTTGCTGCGGAATTTCACAGTGATATATGTTAGAAAACCTTTTCCGTAAGGAATAAAAATTGAGTTGTTCCATTTTTTGTTTAAAGATTAATAACTTATAAGCTAAAGATAAATGTTGATGACTCAATGAGATGGACCAATTAGAAACTTGATGACGTGACATGCTTGTATGCTGAGAGAAATTAGATAGTGGGGTTCTCCTTTAGATAGGTGAAGATTCGCAAATCCACAAACCCCATATTTCGGGCTACGCATTTAGAAAAAAAACATACTCCCTCCGTACACAAATAAGTGTCGCAAGTCTCTACAAACAAGATATATCTAGACAAAATGTTAGCGAGCAGTTTGTATCTAGATATATTTCGGGCTACACATTTAGAAGATTCGCAAATCCACAAACCACATATTGCGGAGTACATGCATTCGTAGTAAAACAAAACTGCATTTGGAGAAAGGCATAGCATGTACACGGCCCAACGGACAAACCAACCGAACAACGACATGTTTCTTATAAAAAGGCTTCCCTTTGCAAAGGTCTCTCCGCGCGCTGCTCAGCTGACAAGTGTCGAATTTTCGTTCGCTCTCGCTCTCACCTCCTTTCCGTGCGTGACAAGTGGGGCACAAAGTGTGATTTGCTCATTTATTTTAAGATTCGTTTTTTAAAATGAAATATCTTAAAAACCGTTTATGCGAATTACAAAGGGTTTTCAGTTTTGAACTTCTCGCGTCGAGATCTTCAAAAGTAGATCCATTGTTGATAGGTTTCGACGAACTTTTTTTTTGTACTTCGGATTTTTTTGAAAGAAAATTACTATATTACGCACACAGGTCCGCCTCATTAAAAACCTTCCAGTCCCCGTACGTATCCTGGTAAGGAAAATAGCGCGTTAGAAAACTTGTGGTCTCAACCGAGATTACAATCCTTCCGGATACAAGCATCAAAGAAGGTAGGCATGTAGTTAACCCATAAACATCTACGTCTAGAGCTACTCGCTTGCTTAGCACACAGGTGTGTTGCCTCATTAGAAGTACGGTGTACATACGATATAGAACAACTAACAAAGCTACTAGCAAGATCTTCAACCTGCCGACACATTCCACCTATGTTGGTCCTCATGTAATTTTTCGAATTGCAAAGTTTGACCACTTCCATGGCATCACTCTCCAATATAATCTGTGTAAAACCGAGATCACTTGCCAATCTCAAACCATCCCGCATAGCCATGACCTCCATAGACCTTGCGTCCCCAGTTGCATGATACCAGATAGCCTGCGACTGAATCATACCCTCCTCGGCATTACGAAGCACAACTCCGGTTGTACCCGTAAAAGTTTCAGCATCAAACCCGCATCAACATTCACCTTGATAAAATCATTCTGCAGAGGCACTCATTTATGAACCGGTTTAGTGCCATGCTTCACCGGTTTTGTTTGTGCCGAAAGATCACATGCAATATCAATTGCCCACTTGACTGAAGCTTCCACTGATCGCTCCCTTTCGCCATGTCTTCTAGCATTGCGTTATGTCCACACCGCTCAGCATCCACATAAGATGATAGAAATGCTCCTCATAGGTAATTTGCACTCGTCAATTAAATCCGCAACCCAAGTACCAGGATGTAGCGTAGGAATCTTCACACCCGTAATCCTTTTAACCTCATGACGAGGGTGTAACTCGACAAATCCCAGGGTTGTGCACCCCGGGTTGATTGAGGGGGAGAGAGAAGAGCGTTGGTGATCACGACGGCTGACAAGCGGGGATTTTACCCAGGTTCAGGCTCCCGGAGGATAACACCCTACTCCTGCTTGTCTGTTATTGATGGCGGGTTGCGATTACAATGGCGGCGAGATTGCGATCTCGCTAGGGTTTGTGGTGGTGGCTATTGGCGTGTCCTCTGGGACGAGCAACCCTCCTGGCTTTATAGGTAGCCAGGTCTCAGGTGGTCGGTATCGATGATAATTACAGATATGGCAAATTATGGGACCTAACCGATTTGGACTAGGTTACACGGTATCCCGAGTGGGCCTTCTCCAGCTTGGCGCGGCCCAGGTAGCCTCATCGTGGGCTAGTCGAAAGGTAGCCCCACGTCAGTAGCCCCCGAGTGCTTGGCCGAATCGCAGAGTCGGGCAAAGGACTTCTTCCTCCTGGGCGCGCCACCAGATTGCTTGTTCTTGAGTTTGCACTCGTTTTCTTCAGTCGAACAGGACACTCCCGATAGGAGTAATCTTCTGTAGTCGAATTACTTCTCCTTGGCCTTCGTGTGAAACTTGCTTCTATTCGGCCCGCGGGCTTACTTCCAGATGGATTCGACTGTTTGAGCTTACTCGATTTTCTCTAGCACCCGAATGATTGCTTCGGGTTCTCGGATCAGCAGTCTGTCCTACTTAGTTGCTTTCAACTGTGAAGCTTACTACTCGAATCGCTCTGTCAAGTTGTCGTGTTGTTTCACTTGTTTGGAGCTGTTGGCTTGATGATGTCACTGATGACGCTCCGTTGCACGCCTCTGCGCCCGATGGGACGTGACGTGGCGGGGCCCACTGGCAGAGCTGACCGTGGTCAACAGTTGTCACGTCTCCGAACTGGGCGCGAAATTTTTGCGGCACGATGATGATGCCTTGATTCTCGTGCGTAGGACGAAGTGGGCGGTGACGGTTGGTTTCTCCGTGCGACACGTGGACGGTTGGATGTAGCTGCTCGGAACCGTTGCTCTATGGACGGCGGAGATGAATTTATTCGAGGCATAAGTACTGCGCTGCAGCGCAAGGGCATCATCTTCTCCAATCGTCTGCGCCTCCTTTCCTCTGCTTCCTACCATTCTCGCCGCCATCCGAGCTCTGTGCGTTTCGTGCTCCCACCCGTTGCTGTCCACCGGAGCCATGGGCAAGCTGAAGGCCGCCGCTGGCACCTCCGCCGTCACCGCCGAAGCCGGGCTGATGAAGAAGCCCGACGGCGACTGGCAAAGGTCGTCCGTGAAGAAGGCGGAACTTGAGCTCCTCCGCGCGCAGGGCCTCCTGCCATCATCGGACCAGGTCCAGGTACGCGCTCCTGGCAAAGACGTGTACCCCGCACCCCGTGAGGGGGAACGCGTATGCTTCGTGGATTTCCTTCCACGGGGCTTCGGGTTCCCCCTTCACGATTTTGTTTGCGGTCTCATGTATGACTCCCAATGGCGTCTTGAGCATCGCGAACTTTATCGTGCTATGCGAGTGCTTTCTGGGCATCGCACCCCACTGGGCGCTATTGAAGTCGCTCTTCCTCGTTCGCAAGAATGTTGGGAAGAGCCTCCCCGTGGGCGGCTTCGGAATCCAGGTGCGCGGTGATACCGCGTACTTTCAGATGAAGAAGTCTGACTCCATCCAGGGGTGGCAGAAGAAGTGGTTCTACATCCAGTGCAGGACGACCTCGCGCAATTCGACGGCGAGCGCAAGCTGCTGAAGACTCACGCCTGGTCGCACCCGCTCGCCGAGGAGGAGAAGGAGTCCGCAAGGCCGCTGCTGAGCCTGCTGCGCAACCTCACCAAGACCCTGGGGCGCGAGACGGGTGGCGTCTTCCTGATGGCCACCTTCTTCCGGCTTCGCGTTCAACCACTCGCTGCTCGGCCTCACCCGATGTGGGCGGTCGATGGCGCCGGCGACCAGCCACTCGACGACGACGAGGTGGAAACCAAGGTGAGGGGCATCACCAACCTCCGAGCCACGGACCTCTGCAACGTCAAATGCCCAGTCACTGCGTATGGAGCCGCGAACCCTGTTCCCGAGGTAAGTTTTCAACTTGTTCTCTTCGTTGCTTTGTCTCTTGATTTCCTGCTTTTTTATTCGACTTGCGTCTACCTGTTTCAGGGTCGATCTCTGTTGGCCAGTCTTCCTCCTCTTCCTGAAAACAGCGCCGACGAGCAGTCGAAGGTTGTGGAGGAGGAGGGTGACGACGACGACCTTCCGTCCGCTACTTCTCTTCACGAAGAGGTGGAGGACGATGACGACCAAGAGGAACCCGCACCAAAGAGGCAAAGGCGCCGAAGTGGCGGTGACTCTGTGACTGCTTCGTCGCCCGCGAGGGGTGCGGATGCTGATCTGGAGGAAGCCGTCACGACGTCTTCGGGTGTGCGGTCTCCGGGCGACTGGAACGAGCCTCTGGCCGCTCCTCCTGTTAGCTCCGCGCCACCACGCGCGTTCGTTCGGACGCCATGTCTCTCCCTGGGGAGCGACGACGAATTCGAGACCATCAGGTGAGTTCCTTTCTGTCTTGGTTTTCCTAGTTGCACTTTGTAGTTCCAGTCTTCGAGTTGATCCTCGTATTGTTTTTATTTCAGTCGTCGTTCTGGCTATGCCAGCTTCCCTCGTCATGAAGTGGAGCACACATCCGCCCCGTCGACGGAGTTGGTGACTCGAGTGGCGATCGAGGAGCGCGCGCAGCCTGCTGGCATCGCGTCGTCGAGCCGCGCTCCTCCGTCGTCTTCCGAAGATGTCGACCTTCTGGACCACGTAAGTCCTTTATGCTTGTACTTGTAATACTGCAGTTTCATCGGGTGCGCGATCAGCGCTCCCGATGGGAGTAGCCCCCGAAGGTGAGGGTGACTAGAATAGTCGCCCGCAACTTTATTAATTTCTTGCTTGTGTTTCAGCCGTACTACCGCCGGCAGCTTGACGCAGCCGCGGCTTATGTTCGCCTGGAGAAGGAGAGGGACCATTTGCGTGCTTCTCTGGACCAGGCTACTAGGCGGGTTGCTGAGTTGGAGCTGAAGCTCCAGGCTCAGACTGAGCTTGAGAAGGCCCTGCACGAGTCCCAGGAGCGCGAGCGAGTGGGGGCCACCCAGGAGAAGACTCAGGTCGACCGCCTCCTCTCACTCGCCGGTGCTCTTGGAGGTGAGTTTCGGCTTGACGCCTACTGTGTCTTTGCTTTGCCTTTGTCTGACGTTGGATTCTTTGTGCAGAGACCTGCGGTGGAGCTCCTCCGGAAGGCTCGTCGAGTGACACCTCTGATTTGGCGACTGCTGTCGGCTTCCTCGACCGTGTCTGTGCGTATGCGTCTGATGCGCTGAAGAAATCGACGGCCGCGCTGCAGAAGTCGACGGGGGCGCTTACGACGGTGCACCGGAGCATCTTCCCGAGCGACCCGCCGCCGACTGCCATGGACGCCCTCGCCGCTCCGTTTGAAGATGGCGCGACCACCCTCGCCGACTTTACTCGGACGCAGACGGTACGCGGCTCCGAGCTCACCTTCCAGCTCCTTCTAGGTCACCAGATTCCGGGTGATTTCGAAAAGGTCGTCAGCGGCTTCCCTCGGAGGCCTGATGGCCGGACCGCGTCCCTGGGCGGAGTGAAGGTGCAGGCTACACAGCTAGCTGTGAACCTTGTGGCTACCTTTGATAGGGCGCTTGCCAAGGCGACTGAGGCGGCTGCTGCCCGGAAGACCCGCTCTCGGTCGGAGTCTGCTGCCTTGGAGTAGTTGTGGTGTAGGGATTCGGCTGTTGCGGTGGCCTGTACTTATAACTTTTGCTTGTAATGACTGATATTTGTCTGGTCTTCTGGCCTTGAACATTATTTTTGTGCTGAAATTGAGTATCTCTTCTCACTATATTTGTTTGTGCTGAGCAGTCGCATATCTGTATTGACTCTGCGAACTCATGGCAGACTAACGTGCGCGGCGGCACTTCTTCTGCTTCTATGGCTGGGCCGAGTGGCGAGGGATCTTCTTCGGGTGCTCGCCGTCGTCGAGCGACGCCAGCTCCTCCACGAAGCACGAACGACCAGCGGATAATCACGTACTTGAAGAATAAGGTGGCTGAGCTTGAGGCGACTCTGAAGAATACCGAGTTGTTGCTGCATCGCTCCCGGTCGCATCCTACTGCAGAGTTCTCTCAGCATGAGGATATTTTGCTCGGGGAGATCGATCTGATCAGTCGACAACTTCAAGGTTGGTATCCTTTGTGGCTGCTTTCTTTGTTAAAACTTGCTTGTTCTGACTTCTAGCTTGTGTATGATGTGAACCCGGATTGGCAGGCTGAGCGGGATCGCGTTGAGGAGCATGTTACCCGGGAGGCATCTGGCGACTCCTATGAAGCTCGCCAATTCTGGGTGAATAAGTCGAGAGGGCGTACTCTTTCTCTTATGCTTGATCGGACTTGGCGCGTGGCCTTTCTTCTGGAGAATTGCCGGAAGACCCTCTGGCACATCCATCGTTTGTACTTCCCGCACAATGGGCAGCCGCACAGGCTGGCCGCCTTGCTGGAGAGGTTCCGCGAGGGTGATGCGCTGAAGGAGATCGTCCATGCCCAGCTCGTTGCCGGGGCAAATGTGGCGCTGGCGTACGTCCGGCTGCACCGGCCGAACCTTCCGCTGGAGAGGTTGATGGGTGGTCTGACTGGCGACGCCGACTACGCCGATACTTTGGCGGCTGCGTGCCAGATGATCGAACAGGTGCAGAAACTGAGTGAGCGCCTTGTAGGCCCACTCGACGCGCCGAAGGATGAGCCTGCAGATTAAGAGTAGTCTTCTCCTTCTGTACAAGGTTATCTATAGGTGGCGAATATGATAATGTAAGTGATAATGTATGAGGTTAAAGGATTTCTCGAGTAATGAGTGAAATTATTTGCATTACTGTGCGAGTATATGCTTCGGTTACTTGTGTGGCGCAGCCCCCGAGTACCTTGGGTGACAGCCTGAGTCTGCGTTGTGAACCTGTGTGGCGCAGCCCCCGAGTGAATCAAGTGGCGTCCTAGGATTTTTTGAAGGGAATATGCCCTAGAGGCACTTAATAAACATAGTTTATTGGCAATATCCCAATTGTTCATTATATGTTTTATACCATGCTATAACTGTATTAAGCGAAAACATTAATACAGGTGTGGTAGATAAACAACCAGGTCCCTAGTAGCCTCTACTAAGACTAGTTTTGTTGCGCGATTGATGATCGAGGTTTTCCGATCATAGGGCATGGCACCGGTCGGCAATGGAAGTCATATCGTTAGGTTTAACGATGTGATGGACATACCCAATATTTATAGGACATAGTCATTACGCCTTAAGACCGTGAGATCAACTCTTATTGTTATCTCTGGAAGATACTTTGATCACACCAAACGTCATATCTTATATAGTGTGACAATGATAGGTGATACTTTTGGGTATCGGAAGGGGGTAGTTGAGACGAGGGGTCAACAGCGGGATTTGTCAGTCCGCATAGCCGGATAGATACTCTAGGGCCCACTCGGTGAGATTATGTCAAATGAGTTTGCAAACATGTGACTAGGTCACCAGCTGACATAATATCATAGACGAGTAGAAGATAGCAATGTCGGTAACGAGATCATGCAAGGTATGAAGATATCTGAGAATGATGCTCGGACACGCTAAGTATCGCCATGACAAAGGGTTTAAGACTATATGTCCAGGTTTGATACATGAAAGTCATTCGTTATATCTCAGGGATTAATTCATGGGGTCCAGGCCTACGAATTAGTTGTCGATCATAGAGGAGTCTTGATCGTACCTGTTATTATATCGAACCGCTAGGGTAACACACTTAAGGGGTTTCGACAAGACAACCGGAAAGGAAAGAGATCACCGGGAGCGTCCCGGGAGGGGTCCGATGGAGATCGGGCAGTGCCGAAAGAGTTTTCGGAGTAAGAAAAAATTATATATATTATGTTTGATATTAATTAGTGTAATTAATATGCAAATATGATTTTATATATTTATTTTCGAATTTATATAGGCTGATTTCCCTAAATGGGCCTTCTGGTCGAAAGAAGGCCCATGGGGGGGAAAACCCTCAAGGGAATTTTGTGGGGGAGGCTTGGCCGGCCTAGGTGGGCGGCCCACCTAGGGTCGGCGCACCTGTCTTGGCCACACCAGGCATGTGGGATAGTCCCACATTGCCTGGCTGGCAAGGTTGGCTCCCCCTGGGAGCCTATATAAGAAGGGGCACCCCTGACCTTTTAATTCAACCAACTAATTCCCAATTTCTCTCTCGATCTCGTGGTTCCCTTGTCGGAGCCGCGCCGAGTATAGGAGGGGGATCTCTTCCACCATATCCCGCTGCCGCGCTGCTGGTGTTCCGGTCCAAGTCTTCCGCTGCTCGTCCTGGACTGGAGCTTCGGAGGCCGTCGTCTCCACCGTATGTGTGTGACGCCCTGCGAGGTGCTGCGCTAGCGGTACTTGGAGGCCTACTTTCTCCACCCGACCTTAAGGTCATCTTCGTCGTCTTTGTCGCGCCGAGTTCTCCGCGACCTAGAGGTCGGCTACATCGTCTTCATCGTCAACGCTTGTGCGGGAGCGTAATCCCTGCTATTCGGTCTACGAGGGTATGTATTCCGATCTCCACCGTACTTCTATATCTGCATAGTGTAGATCTTGGCTAGTTTAAGGATATCGTTGCTAGGAATTTTTTTGTTTTCTGCACCCGATCCCCTTTAGTGGTATCAGAGCCGATCTATCGTAGATATAGCTGTACGCTGTTAGAACCCGTGTTCTGCACAGGGGCACCGTTCCTGTTATTTGCTACCCTCTAGCGTGCACTTGTGATTCCAGCGGCATCGAGTTGATGAAGCGGCCCGGACCGACTTTACGCGTACGCTTACGCGAGACTGGTTCCACTACTGACATACGGCTCGTACTGTATCTGTGGCTGGCGGGTGACTGTTTCTCTCTCTTTAGTTGGCTTTGCATTTTCAATGGAGGGCCCGAAAGGGATGCTTAAACATGCAATTATTGGATCGTTGTTGTGGTCATAAGGTTCGTAGGTATGAAGCGGTTCTATTTACGACAGCTCCAAGCCACGTAAAATATGCAAAAGATAAAGTAGAAGCATCTAACTTTATTTTGCAGGGGCTATGTGATATGGTCAAGGTAGGTTTATTAAATTGTTTATAAACTGCGGGCGCCAAGAAGACCATGGTGCGATGGACTATATCACATTGCATTACATTTGATGTTTTGTGTGCATCTTATATTGTGTGATTGTGTCTATAGTATACATTAGTTACACGGCGGTAGCTATATAAGATGATCCCTTCAAAATACCACTAATGTTCTTCCTCCAACGCGCACCACCAAGAAAGTTCTACGTTATGAGGCAGGCCGTGATGAGCGGGTGTCAGACATCTCGTCGTTCGTATAAAGTGGGTGTAAGCCATGTTGCACAAGCGTCAGCGTGGAGGTTTTTGGTGGCGAGCCTAGCATATTCAGAAATATGGCCTCGGAACAGGGAGACCGAAAGGTCGAGCACGAGTCACAAAATTGGTGTGGCGGACAATTGTCTACTCTTAAAGTTGTGCCGCCGGCTCTGATGATGAGGGGTGGTGCAACGGATGGGGGTCGTGTAATCGCTTAAACGACTAGGAGGGATGTTCGTTTGAGTGGGAGTTCGGATAGTTATTTTCTAAAATACTAGAACTCAGAATAATGAACAGAGTCTGTTTTGCAAACCTTTGTAGATATTAACCATTGTGATAGCATCTTTTCAAATTAGACGCATTCCTGCGATTGAGAAACTTAAAAGCTTGGGTCCAAACTTCATAGTTTTATGCTTTAGGTTGAGGATACTCCTTGTTTAAACCGTTAGCTCTTTGTGTTACAATACCCGCTAGGAGATAAACCCGGAGATTCCGCTAACAAAAGATAATTTGGATTATCGGATTTTGTGCGAATGATATCATCATAGTCCAGTGTATGCTATGATCTCTGCCATAAAGAACCAACGGTGGGTACAAGTTTTTAGATCGCGAACATATGATATGGTCGCCAAACTCGGGGTACCCCAAACGTTGGGTTGATGAAGTTTATTAGTACGTTGACTGATTGTCTTCTTAACCAAGATGGAAGAGAATACACACATTGAGGGAGCACGTGGCGGTCATACTTAATGACATATGTTCATACTTAATGAACATTGAGACGCCTCACTCAGCTCAATCACTGGATGACAGACATCGTTGCCAAGTGCAAATCCTCTGTCATAGACTATGTCATGCAAGGGGAATCCTTCACCTTCATGGTTCTTGATTACGGTGGAAGTATCAAGAAGATGAAACAGATCTCCAGAAGTCATCAATGATGATGGTGTATATATGATATACATGTTATGAATGTTTTAGCTAAGCAAGTACTCGCAGTATTGACTAAGTTTTGAACTAGTCATGTTTTGTGAAAAACCAGGGTTACTGCTTGAGTAGCTTGAAAGGATGAGGCGACATTGCGTGTTGATAATGGCAATCAAGTTGTTGTGATGGCCATAGACACTCTCCCTCTAGATCTACCATTTGGGTAAATTCTTTATGATCGCCTGTTAGTATGATCGTTACAAGTGTGTCTCCTCTAGCGAGACACTTGTTCATACATGATAGTGACAAATTGGTGTCCTATATTTATGAAGTAATGATCATATGCCGATTTGAATTTAGATGGTAGAAGCTCCTACATTCATAATATTAATGCCAAATGATACAAACTTAATAGGACACCACATATGTGTGGCACTACCGTTTAGTCATGTCAATGTTATAGTCAATGCATTAGCTCCATACCGAATGGACCTACAAGTCCTAAGATTTGATCTTTTGACACTTGCAAAATAACTGTGACACCGTTTTCCTAAAGCGGGCATATAACTTATTGATAGTCATACATAGATATGTATGTGGTTCAATGAATTAATTGACGGGTAGTGGAGATCTTTATTTCGTTAACTTCACTGAACGTTTTGAGTATAGCTTGTTGAGAATCGTGCATTTCGGTGTTTGTGAATCAATGAAGTACTTTAACGTGTAGTGGAAGACTTTATTTCATAGACTTCATGAACATTTGAGTAGATATATGGATATCCACTCGGGGAATGTTGGTCTGGAAACTTTGATTCAATCAAACAAGTTCAGAATGAAGTAGGAAATAAACTTAACAAGAAAATCAAATTCCTGCAATGCAGATCGAGGAAATGAAGATTTGAGTTATAATGTTGGCACATCATTGGAAGACTTGTGATAAGAGTTCCACAAATTACGTCGCATGGAACACCATAGTGTCATGATGTGTTAGGACCTCGTAATTGCACCCTATCGAATAGTGTGTGGTAAATGAATCTCTTACCGAATTATTGTGATCATTAGAGTCATACGGTAGAAACGTAAACACTCACGTTAGCAAATAGGGAAACCATTTGAATCCATGGAGGCAATACCATACGAGTGATGGCATGGCTTTTGGGCCTGGATTGTCATTTCAGCAATTTAGTGTTCCGATGTAATCGAACCTAAAATGGATTAATCTTTGTAGTATACCCTACCTAAAGAGTTAGTTGGGTACATGTCTCACGACATAGGCAAAATCTTTGTCGGGATATACCTTGCGAAAGAAATAGTTTCTTGTCCGAGGGTATAAGTGAGAAAGAAAGTAGAGCAAGACGAAGTTGGTGAACTTCCTCTCCAGACATCAGAGTGGCGCAATCGAAAGTGTTTTCGGTGTCAGGCTCCACAGCTTGAAAAAGCTGATGATTCAAGATCATGATGTTCTGAGCTCATACTAAGAGCGTAGGCATACGAGGTTGTGTTCCACACTGTGTGTTACGACAATCTTGTTATGAAGGTCATATTAATGGAATATGATAGACCTACGAACTACGAAGAAGAGATGGTGGACCTAAGTCCGAGAAATGGCTATGAGTCATTTGTGATCCGAAATAAAATCCATATACGATTACCAGGTATTGACTTGGGAGATCTTCTTGATGGCATCTAGGATGGAGTATATGGAATTTTATGAGAGAGTAGACATTGAGCAGATTCGATTTGTCGTGAAACAGTTGCGACAGACCACATGAGAGTTTGTCTCAAGTGGCAAAGCCTAAATCTATTCTGGGTCGTTTAGCAATCACTATAATTTCGAATGAGAAATTTATAGATGGATAAGGAAACCATGTTTCTTAATAGTGTCATTAAGAAAGAGTTGGTGATCCCGAGGATGCTAAACATGTATGCAAACTTCGGTGGTCCATTCATGGGCTGAAGCAAGCATATCGGAGCTGGAATCTTCACTTTGATAATGTGATCAAAGGATTTTGGAGTTGTCCAAAATAGTTGAAGTGAAGGAGATATGCCCTAGAGGCAATTAATAAAGTGTATTCTTTATCATATCTCGTTTGTTCATAATAGGTTTTTGTGTCATGCTAGAACCGTATTAAGCGGAAACATTAATGCGGGTGTGTACGTAAACAACCAGGTCCCTAGTAGCCTCTACTAAGACTAGTTTCGTTGCGCGATTGATGATCGAGGTTTCCCGGTCATGGGGCATGGCGCCGGTCGGCAATGAGAGTCATATCGCTGGAGAGTGATGTGATGGACATACCCAGATTTGGAGAACATAGTCATTACACCTTTGCCCGTGAGATCAACTCTTATTGATATTCCCCGAAGATACTTTGATTGCACCAAACGTCGTATCTTATTTAGTATGACAATAACAGTGATACTTTTGGGTATTGGAAAGGAGTATTGAGACGAGGGGTCAAGAGCGGGATTTGCCAGTCCGCATAGCAGGATAGATACTCTCGGGCCCACTCGGTGAGATCTTGTCTAATGAGCTTGCAAGCATGTGACTAGGTCACGGAGACATGAGATCATGAACGAGTAGAAGATAGCATCGTCGGTAATGAGGTCGGGATTAGGTATGGAGATATCTATGGAACGACACTCGGACGTGCTAAGTATCGCTATGGCAAAAGGTCTAAGACTTCACGTTCAGGTTTGATAGATGAAAGTCATTCGTTATATCTCAGGGATTAATTCAGGGGGTCCAGGCCTACGAGTTAGTCGTTGATCATTGAGGAGTCTTGATCATACCTGATATTATATCGAACCGCTAGGGTAACACACTTAAGGGGTTTCGACAAGACAACCGGAAAGGAAGGAGATCACCGGGAGCGTCCCTGGAGAGGTCCGATGGAGATCGGGCAGCGCCGAAAGAGTTTTCGGAGCTAGGAAATATTATATATATTATGTTTGATATTAATTAGTGTTACTAATATGCAAATATGATTTTATATATTTATTTTCGAATTTATTAAGGCAGATTTCCCTAAATGGGCCTTCCGGACGAAAGAAGGCCCAAGAGGGGAAAATTCCCTAGGGGAATTCGGTGGGGGCCAGGAGGGCCGGCCTAGGTGGGCCACAAGGGGCCCACCAGGGGGCCGGCGCACCTCCCAAGCCGAACCAGGCTGTGGGGGGTTAGTCCCACATTGCCTGGCTGGCAAGGTTGGCTCCCCTTGGGAGCCTATATAAGAAGGGGCACCCCCAGCCTTTTAATTCACCAATTAATTCCTGATTTCTCTCTCGATCTCGTGGTTCCCAAGTTGGAGCCGCGCCGAGCAAGAGGAGTCGGGGATCTCCTCCACCATAGCCCGCTGCCGCGCTGCTGGTGTTCCGGTCCAAGTCTTCCGCTGCTTGTCCTGGACTGGAGCTTCGGAGGCGTCGTCTCCACCATACGTGTGCGACTCCCTGCGAGGTGCTGCGCTAGCGGTACTCGGAGGCCTGCTTCCTCTACACGACCTTGAGGTCGGCTTCATCGGTCTTCATCGACAACGTTTGTGCGGGAACGTAATCCCCGCTTTCGGTCTACAAGGGTACGTATTCCGATCTCCGTTCGTACTACTATATCTGCATAGAATAGATCTTGGCTAGTTTAAGGATATCGTTGCTAGGAAAATTATTGTTTTCTGCCTACGATCCCCTTCAGTGGTATCAGAGCCGATCTATCGTAAGATATAGCTGTACGCTGTTAGAACCCGTGCTCTGCACGGGGGCACCGTTCCTGTTATTTGCTACCCTCTAGCGTGCACTTGTGTATTCCAGCGGCATTGAGTTGATGAAGCGGCCCGGACCGACTTTACGCGTACGCTTACGCGAGACTGGTTCCACTACCGACATACGGCTTGTACCGTATCTGTGGCTGGCGGGTGACAGTTTCTCTCTCTTTAGTTGGTCTTCGCATTTTCAATGGAGGGCCCGAAAGGGATGCTTAAACATGCAATTATTGGATCGTTGTTGTGGTCATAAGATTCGTAGGTATGAAGCGGTTCTATTTACGAAAGCCCCAAGCCACGTAAAATATGCAAAAGATAAAGTAGAAGCGTCTAACTTTATTTTGCAGGGGCTATGTGATATGGTCAAGGTAGGTTTATTAAATTGTTTATAAACTGCGGGCGCCAAGAAGACCATGGCGCGATGGACTATATCACATTGCATTACATTTGATGTTTTGTGTGCATCTTATTTTGTGTGTGATTGTGTGTTACACGGCGGTAGTTGAATAAGATGATCCCTTCAAAATACCACTAGTGTTCTCCCTCCAACGCGCACCACCAATAAAGTTCTACGTTATGAGGCAGGCCGTGATGATCGGGTGTCAGACATATCTTCGTTCGCATACGGTGGGTGTAAGCCATGTTGCACAAGCGTCAGCGTGGAGGTCTTTGGTGGCGAGCCTAGCATACTCAGAAGTATGGCATCGGAACAGGAAGACCGAAAGGTCGAGCACGAGTCACAAAATTGATGTGACGGACGATTTTGTCTACTCTTGAAGTTGTGCCGCCGGCTTTGATGATGAGGGGTGGTGCAATGGATGGGGGTCGTGTAATCGCTTAAACGACCAGGAGGGATGTTCGTTTGAGTGGGAGTTATGTTAGTTGTTTTCTAAAATACTATAACTCAAAATTATTATGAACAAAGTCTTATGTTGTTGCAAATTCCATTGTAGATGTCTCGCCCCTCGTTTAACCTAGGTTTGTTCCTTGAGAAAGAAAAGCTTAAGACCAATGGGTCAAACTTCATGGCCTGGTTCCGCAACCTGAGGATCCTCCTCACTCCCCATAGGGTGGCCTACGTCATTGAGGACACCATAGGTGACCCTCCTGCAGATGATGCCTCTGAGGATGAGAAGAAGGTCTTCCAGACCCGATCGGAGGATTCTGCCTTTGTCCAGAGTGGCATGCTCTACGCCATGGAAGCCGACCTGCAGAAGCGCTTTGAGAAGATGAGCGCCTTTGAGATCATCTCGGATCTTAAGGCTGTCTTTGCGCCGCAGGCTAAGGCTGAGAGATATGAGGCTTCTGAGCTTTTCTTCTCAGCCAAGATGGAAGAGCATAGCAGTGTGAGCGAGCATGTAGTCAAGATGTCTGGCTACGTTCAACGCCTGAATGCTCTGGAGTGCAAGATTCCCGATGAGCTGGCGATTGACAGGGTGTTGCAATCGTTGCCACCAAGCTACAAAGGCTTCGTCATGAACTACAACATGCAGGGCATGGCTAAGTCCCTGGGTGAAGTGTTCGTGATGCTCAAGACTGCTGAGGTAGAGATTAAGAAGGAGCACACGCTGTTGATGGTCAACAAGACCGTTGATTTCAAGAAGTCCGGTGGCAAGGGAAAGCAGAGCTGGAAGTCCCGGAGGGAGGCAAAGTTGGCTGCCAAGCCCAGGACTAACAAATCTGGTCCCAGAGCTAGCGTGGAGTGTTTCTACTGCAAGGGGAAGGGTCACTGGAAGCGCAACTGCCCCAAGTATCTGGAGGATAGGAAGTCTGGCAAGACGGTCGACAAAGAGAAAGGTATATTTGATATACATGTTATAGATGTGTACCTTACATCCGCCCGGAGCAATACGTGGGTATTTGATACTGGTTCTGTTGCTCATATATGTAACTCTCAGGAGGAGTTACGGAATAAAAGGCGGCTGGCGAAGGATGAGGTGACGATGCGCGTCGGCAACGGATCGAGAGTCGACGTGGTGGCTGTCGGCACGCTCCCTCTGCATCTACCATCGGGATTAGTTTTGGTTTTAAATAAATGTTATTTTGTGCCATCCTTGAGTGTAAACATTATAAGTGGGTCTTGCCTGTTACAAGACGGTTATTCATTTAAATCAGTGTCAAGCAATTGTGCTATTTATATGAATGATATCTTTTATGTTGATGCTCCCGAGAATAACGGTTTATTCTTGTTGAATCTCGATCGTAGTACTCACATCCATAACATAGAAGCCAAACGAATTAAGTGTAGTGACGATACCGCCATGTTTTTGTGGCATTGCCGTCTTGGTCATATTGGTATAAAGCGCATGAAGCGACTCCACTCCGATGGACTCTTGGACTCGTTGGATTTCGGATCCCTCGATACATGTGAACCATGCCTCATGGGCAAAATGACCAGGACACCGTTCAAAGATTTCGTTGAACGGGCGTCGGATTTGTTGGGGATCATACATACAGACGTATGTGGACCAATGAGCGTTTCGACACGCAATGGTTATCGTTACTTTGTCACCTTCACTGATGACTTGAGTAGATACGGTTATATCTATTTGATGAAACACAAGTCTGAAACGTTTGAAAAGTTCAAAGAATTCCAGAGTGAAGTTGAGAATCAGCTTAATAGGAAAATCAAGCATCTCCGATCTGATCGCGGTGGAGAGTACTTGAGTTTTGAGTTTGGCACACATCTGAAGAGTTGTGGCATAGTGCCCCAACTTACGCCCGCCGGAACGCCGCAGCGTAACGGTGTGTCCGAGCGACGTAATCGTACTCTACTGGATAGTGTCCGATCTATGATGTCTCTTACCGATCTGCTAGTGTCCTTCTGGGGTTATGCGTTAGAAACAGCCGCATTCATTTTAAATAGGGCTCCGTCCAAGTCCGTTGAAACGACGCCGTATGAAATATGGTATGGCCATAAGCCTAAGTTATCGTTTCTGAAGGTTTGGGGTTGTGAGGCGTACGTTAAGAAACTACAGCCCGACAAACTCGAACCGAAGTCGGAGAAAGTCGTCTTTGTAGGATATCCGCGGGAAACCGTTGGGTACACCTTCTACAACCAAGCTGAGGGCAAAACTTTTGTCGCGAAGACCGGTGCCTTTCTAGAGAAGGAGTTTCTCGCGAAAGGAGTAAGTGGGAGGAAGGTAGACCTCGATGAAATCGTTGATCCTGAACTCGAGATTCCGAGTGGCGCAACGGAAGCAATTCCGGAAACGTCCTCCGTGGAAGGAGTGGGAGAAACTGTCGAGGAAGATGTTCTACCTCGTAGGTCTGGTAGATCTCGGATCCCACCAGAATGGTATGGCAATATGGTTTGCACCGTCATGCTAGTCGAGCAAGACGAACCTACGAACTACAAGGAGGCGATGGAGAGTCTAGAGTCCGAGAAATGGCTTGAAGCCATGAAATCCGAAATAGGATCCATGTATGATAACCAAGTGTGGACTTTGGAAGATATTCCCGAAGGGCGCAAGGCCGTCGAGAATAAGTGGATCTTTAAGAAGAAGACTGATGCTGATGGTAATGTGACCGTCTATAAAGCTCGGCTTGTCGCAAAGGGTTTCCGACAAGTTCATGGAATTGACTACGATGAAACTTTTTCACCGGTAGCGATGCTTAAGTCTATTCGGATTTTGTTAGCGGTAGCTGCCTACTATGATTATGAAATCTGGCAGATGGATGTCAAAACGGCCTTCCTGAATGGAAACATTGAGGAAGAGTTGTACATGGTACAGCCGGAAGGTTTTGTCGATCCAGGAAGTGCTAACAAGGTGTGCAAGCTTCAGCGATCCATCTATGGATTGAAGCAGGCATCTCGGAGCTGGAATCTTCGCTTTGATGAGGTAATCAAAGGTTTTGGATTTATCCAGAATGTGGAAGAGACCTGTATTTACAAGAAAATGAGTGGGAGCTCGGTTGTGTTCTTAGCACTGTATGTTGACGACATATTGCTAATAGGGAATGATGTGGAACTTCTGAATAGTGTGAAGGAATATTTAAACAGTAAGTTTTCCATGAAGGACTTAGGAGAAGCTGCGTATGTTTTAGGCATAAAAATCTACCGTGATAGATCAAGGCGCCTATTAGCACTAAGTCAGAGTACTTATCTTGATAAAATATTAAAGCGTTTTCATATGGAGAAGGCAAAGAAGGGTTCTCTGCCGGTTATCAAGAATAAGATATTGCGTAAGGCGCAGTGTCCGGTAACGGAACTGGGTAAGGCTGAAATGACGAAACATCCTTATGTTTCAGCCATAGGATCGATCATGTATGCAATGTTGAGTACTAGACCAGATGTGGCATTAGCTCTAAGTTTGACAAGCCGGTTCCAGAGTAATCCTGGAATGCCGCATTGGGTAGGTGTTAAGAGCATTCTTAAGTATCTCAATAAGACAAAGGAAATGTTCCTTGTGTATGGTGGCTGCGATGAGGAACTTGGCGTAACGGGTTACGTAGATGCAAGTTTCTGCTCAGACCCCGATGACTGTAAGTCACAGACAGGTTACGTGTTCAAGGTGAATGGAGGCGCCGTGTGCTGGAGAAGTGGGAAGCAACCCATAGTCGCACAATCTACAATGGAGTCGGAGTACATTGCTGCCTGCGAGGCCGCGAATGAAGCTGTGTGGCTGAGGAAGTTCGTCATCGAACTTGGAGTGTTCCCGAGCGTGCAAGACCCCGTGGTCCTCTTCTGCGACAATACGGGTGCCATTGCGAACGCCAAGGAGCCAAGGTCTCACTCCACCGCCAAACACATTCTCCGACGCTTCCACGTGATACGTCAGTACGTACAAGAAGGCGATGTGAAGATTTGCAAAGTGCATACGGATCTGAATGTGGCAGATCCGCTGACAAAGCCTCTCCCGCTTGATAAGCATGAACAACACCAGTTAGCTATGGGTGTTAGGCTTTTACCAAGTTGTAATCTAGATTAAATTGTACTCTAGTGCAAGTGGGAGACTGAAGGAGATATGCCCTAGAGGCAATTAATAAAGTGTATTCTTTATCATATCTCGTTTGTTCATAATAGGTTTTTGTGTCATGCTAGAACCGTATTAAGCGTAAACATTAATGCGGGTGTGATCCGTAAACAACCAGGTCCCTAGTAGCCTCTACTAAGACTTGTATCGTTGCGCGATTGATGATTGAGGTTTCCCGGTCATGGGGCATGGCGCCGGTCGGCAATGAGAGTCATATCGCTGGAGAGTGATGTGATGGACATACCCAGATTTGGAGAACATAGTCATTACACCTTTGACCGTGAGATCAACTCTTATTGATATTCCCCGAAGATACTTTGATTGCACCAAACGTCGTATCTTATTTAGTATGACAATAACGGTGATACTTTAGGGTATTGGAAAGGAGTATTGAGACGAGGGGTCTATGAGCGGGATTTGCCAGTCCGCATAGCAGGATAGATACTCTCGGGCCCACTCGGTGAGATCTTGTCTAATGAGCTTGCAAGCATGTGACTAGGTCACGGAGACATGAGATCATGAACGAGTAGAAGATATCATCGTCGGTAACGAGGTCGGGATTAGGTATGGAGATATCTATGGAACGACACTCGGACGTGCTAAGTATCGCTATGGCAAAAGGTCTAAGACTTCACGTTCAGGTTTGATAGATAAAAGTCATTCGTTATATCTCAGGGATTAATTCAGGGGGTCCAGGCCTACGAGTTAGTCGTTGATCATTGAGGAGTCTTGATCATACCTGATATTATATCGAACCGCTAGGGTAACACACTTAAGGGGTTTCGACAAGACAACCGGAAAGGAAGGAGATCACCGGGAGCATCCCGGGAGAGGTCCGATGGAGATCGGGCAGCGCCGAAAGAGTTTTCGGAGCTAGGAAATATTATATATATTATGTTTGATATTAATTAGTGTTATTAATATGCAAATATAATTTTATATATTTATTTTCGAATTTATTAAGGCAGATTTCCCTAAATGGGCCTTCCGGACGAAAGAAGGCCCAAGAGGGAAAAATTCCCTAGGGGAATTCGGTGGGGGCCAGGAGGGCCGGCCTAGGTGGGCCACATGGGGCCCACCAGGGGGCCGGCGCACCTCCCAAGCCGAACCAGGCTGTGGGGGGTTAGTCCCACATTGCCTGGCTGACAAGGTTGGCTCCCCTTGGGAGCCTATATAAGAAGCGGCACCCCCAGCCTTTTAATTCACCAATTAATTCCTGATTTCTCTCTCGATCTCGTGGTTCCCAAGTTGGAGCCGCGCCGAGAAAGAGGAGTTGGGGATCTCCTCCACCATAGCCCGCTGCCGCGCTGCTGGTGTTCCGGTCCAAGTCTTCCGCTGCTCGTCCTGGACTGGAGCTTCGGAGGCGTCGTCTCCACCGTACGTGTGCGACTCCCTGCGAGGTGCTGCGCTAGCGGTACTCGGAGGCCTGCTTCCTCTACACGACCTTGAGGTCGGCTTCGTCGGTCTTCATCGACAACGTTTGTGCGGGAACGTAATCCCCGCTTTCGGTCTACAAGGGTACGTATTCTGATCTCCGTTCGTACTACTATATCTGCATAGAATAGATCTTGGCTAGTTTAAGGATGTCGTTGCTAGGAAAATTATTGTTTTCTACCCACGATCCCCTTCAGTGGTATCAGAGCCGATCTATCGTAAGATATAGCTGTACGCTGTTAGAACCCGTGCTCTGCACGGGGGCACCGTTCCTGTTATTTGCTACCCTCTAGCGTGCACTTGTGTATTCCAGCGGCATTGAGTTGATGAAGCGGCCCGGACCGACTTTACGCGTACGCGTACGCCCGGAAGTGTTTCAGAATAGGACAAGCGAAGAAAGAGGTTCTTGCTTGTATGACTAGGTAAAATATGAAGTTTATCTTGGCATTTTCAGTAATAACAAATGATGTTCGACATTATCTATGTATCAGACATAGATGTTATCAGACTGAAAGCTCGACTTAGTGTGACCCGAGTTCTTGGGTGAAGAACAGGTTCTAGAGTGATCCTTGTGTGGATCAATGAACAAACGTTAAGTTTATTCTTCAGTGTCTATGAGAACTGAAGAGGTTTTCTAGTAACGGGTAAGAGTGGAATGGCAACTTGCCGTAAAGCGGTTACGATGATGCAAGTTATTACACTGACCCATACGACTAGAAATCTCATATAGGAGATGTCCTTTATTTTGAAGATAAACATGGTTAGTTTGCGAAGCCGCGTATGAATGCACTATCGCATAATCTACATAGGTATAGAAATATATCGCGACTTCAGAAGTAGCAAGTGTGATTGGACTGAGCAGTTTTCCGAGCGTAGGTGGTCTCCTTAATAGATCTCTTAGACTTTTAAGGCGCATGCTACGCGAATGCTCGAGTCTCACTCCATCCACTGGGATATATTTCACCGACATCGTAAGATACGGGATTATGTCAAACTAGGTGACATAGAAGTGTTGCAAAGCACATATAGGTCTCAATGTGTGAGAACTATTGACTGTATTCCTCTTCCACGAGGCGAGCAGGCACCAAGATGCTATGGCTGTTGAGCTTTTACCAAGTTGTAAACTAGATTAAGTGTTACTCTAGTGCAAGTGGGAGACTGAAGGTAATATGCCCTAGAGGCACTTAATAAACATAGTTTATTGGCAATATCCCAATTGTTCATTATATGTTTTATACCATGCTATAACTGTATTAAGCGAAAACATTAATACAGGTGTGGTAGATAAACAACCAGGTCCCTAGTAGCCTCTACTAAGACTAGTTTCGTTGCGCGATTGATGATCGAGGTTTTCCGATCATAGGGCATGGCGCCGGTCGGCAATGGAAGTCATATCGTTAGGTGTACCGATGTGATGGACATACCCAGTATTTATAGGACATAGTCATTACGCCTTAAGACCGTGAGATCAACTCTTATTGTTATCCCTGGAAGATACTTTGATCGCACCAAACGTCATATCTTATATAGTGTGACAATGATAGGTGATACTTTTTGGTATCGGAAGGGGGTAGTTGAGACGAGGGGTCAACAGCTGGATTTGTCAGTCCGCATAGCCGGATAGATACTCTAGGGCCCACTCAGTGAGATTATGTCAAATGAGTTTGCAAACATGTGACTAGGTCACCAGCTGACATAATATCATAGACGAGTAGAAGATAGCAATGTCGGTAACGAGATCATGCAAGGTATGAAGATATCTGAGAATGATGCTCGGACACGCTAAGTATCGCCATGACAAAGGGTTTAAGACTATACGTCCAGGTTTGATAGATGAAAGTCATTCGTTATATCAAAGGGATTAATTCATGGGGTCCAGGCCTACGAATTAGTCGTCGATCATAGAGGAGTCTTGATCGTACCTGTTATTATATCGAACCGCTAGGGTAACACACTTAAGGGGTTTCGACAAGACAACCGGAAAGGAAAGAGATCACCGGGAGCGTCCCGGGAGGGGTCCGATGGAGATCGGGTAGTGCTGAAAGAGTTTTCGGAGCGAGGAAAAATTATATATATTATGTTTGATATTAATTAGTGTAATTAATATGCAAATATGATTTTATATATTTATTTTCGAATTTATTTAGGCTGATTTCCCTAAATGGGCCTTCTGGTCGAAAGAAGGCCATGGGGGGGAAAACCCTCAAGGGAATTTTGTGGGGGAGGCTTGGCCGGCCTAGGTGGGCCAAATGGGGCCCACCTAGGGCCGGCGCACCTGTCTTGGCCGCACCAGGCATGTGGGATAGTCCCACATTGCCTGGCTGGCAAGGTTGGCTCCCCCTGGGAGCCTATATAAGAAGGGGCACCCCTGGCCTTTTAATTCAACCAATTAATTCCCAATTTCTCTCTCGATCTCGTGGTTCCCTTGTCGGAGCCGCGCCGAGTAGAGGAGGGGGGATCTCTTCCACCATATCCCGCTGCCGCGCTGCTGGTGTTCCGGTCCAAGTCTTCCGCTGCTCGTCCTGGACTGGAGCTTCGGAGGCCGTCGTCTCCACCGTATGTGTGTGACGCCCTGCGAGGTGTTGCGCTAGCGGTACTTGGAGGCCTACTTCCTCCATCCGACCTTGAGGTCATCTTCGTCGTCTTCGTCGCGTCGAGTTCTCCGCGACCTAGAGGTCGGCTACGTCGTCTTCCTCGTCAACGCTTGTGCGGGAGCGTAATCCCCGCTATTCGGTGTACGAGGGTATGTATTCCGATCTCCGCCGTACTTCTATATCTGCATAGTGTAGATCTTGGCTAGTTTAAGGATATCGTTGCTAGGAAATTTTTTGTTTTCTGCACCCGATCCCCTTCATTTTTCAAGTGAGACCTGTATATCGTAGTCTCCGAGTGTGTCGGGTGGCGACTTAGGATTTAGGACTTGACCTGTATGGCGTAGCCCCCGAGCAGCTCGGGTGGCGGCCTAGGATTTTTTCGGTGGAGTCTGTATGGCGCAGCCCCCGAGTAGTTCGAGTGGCGGCATAGGGATTTTCAAGTGTGACCTGCGAGGTGCAGCCCCCGAGTGCGTCGGGTGGCGACCTAGGATATTTGACTTGACCTGTGCGGCGCAACTCCCGAGTAGGTCAGGTACAGGCCTAGGATTTTCTGAGTTGTGCCTCTGCGGCGCAGCCCCCGAGCGGTTCGAGTAGTGGCATAGGCTTTTCTTTCAACCTTTGTGGCGCAGCCCCCGAGTGATTCGACTGACGACCTAGGATTTTTGTTTGGCTTGACTGAGAAGGTAAGGTGGACAACATTTTCTTCAAATCACTTTATTGATTGTAGCGATCAGGCCGCCTCATTAAAACCCTTCCAGTCCCCTTAGGTACCCTGGTAAGGGAAAGAGTGCGTCTGAAACCTGTCGCGTTGACATGCTATCCTTGGTACAATGCTTGAGTCGACTAAGCATAGAACCGTCGGAGTTGTGCGACGTTCCATGGGTTGATGCAGGCTGCTCTTGTCTTCGAGTTCTTTTGGCGATAAGCTCCGTTGCCAATTGCCTCTGTCACAATGTATGGGCCTTCCCATGGGGAGGCGAGGTTGTGCACTTTCTTCTGTTTGAGGCGGAGGACCAGGTCGCCTGCGACGAAAGCTCTTGGTCGTAACCTCCGTCCGTGGTAGTTGCGTAGGTCTTGCTGGTATATGGTTGATCGCGGCAGGGCGATGTCGCGTGCTTCGTACAGTATGTCCGTGCTGTCTTCGAGTGCCTCTTCTGCATCTGACTCGTCGTAGGCGACCACCCGTGGTGCGTCAAACTTGATGTCGCAGGGTAGCACAGCTTCTGCACCGTACATCATGAAGAATGGAGTGTACTGGGTGGACCTGTTAGCCGTGGTCCGCAAGCTCCATAGGACTGATGGTAGTTCTTCCACCCATGCGCCTGATGCGCGTCTCAGAGGTACCCGCAGACGCTTCTTGATGCTGTTGCAGACTAGGCCGTTGGCTTTCTCGACTTGCCTGTTGGATTGCGGGTGCGAAACAGACGCATAGTTTAGCTTGATTCCTTGTTCTGAGCAGAAGTCTTTGAATTCCTCGACTGTGAAGTTCGAGCCGTTGTCCGTGATGATCCCGTTCGGCACTCCGAATCTGAAGATGATGGACCTGATGAAGTTGACCGCTGATGATACAGTCGAACTTGTGATGGGCGTGGCCTCAATCCACTTGGTGAACTTATCGACTGCAACCAGGAGGTGAGTGTGTCCTCCGGGTGAGGATTTCTTCAGCGGGCCCACCATGTCTAGTCCCCATTGGGCGAAGGGCCAGGCTAGCGGTATTGTCTTCAACTCGGACGCCGGCGCGTGCGGCTTGTTGGCGAACTCCTGGCACCCGGTACATTTCTTTACTAGATCTTCTGTGTCTTGCATAGTTGTTGGCCAATAGAACCCGGCTCACAGTGCTTTGGCCACCAATGCTCGACTACTGGCATGGTGCCCGCAGATACCCGCGTGGATGTCGAGCAGAAGAGCTTGGCCGTCGACTGGATCTATGCACCTTTGTAGGATTCCTGAGATGCTTCTCTTGTAGAGTTCTCCGCTGATGACGGTAAAACCTTTGGAGCGCCTATGATGTGCTTTGCTTCGACTGGATCGGTTGGCAGCCTCTGGTGCAGTATGTATGTCAGGTACGGCCCTGTCCAGGTAGCTTCGACCAGCATGACTTCCATGGGCTCCTTTTCTTGGCTTGGCAGGTTCGCGGTGCTTGGCGGGTTCGCGGTGCTTGTTGCCGGTGTGGGATGTTTTGCTGTGGGTCGAGTTTTGATGAACCTTTGCGTAATGCGCTCGAGGAAGACGCCAGGCGGTACCGGTACCCTATCTGATCCCATGTTGGCGAGGATGTCGGCTTCCTTGTTGCTGTCGCGGCCGATGTGTCGTAGCTCGCAGCCGTCAAAGCTGCCCTCCAGCTGGTTGTACAGGTCTCTGTAGGCGATCATGTTGTCAGCGATGGCGTCGCATGACTTCATGGTTTGCTGCACAACCAGGTAGGATTCGCCGTAGATCATGAGGTGCGTGCGCCGCAATTCTTGGCCATCCGCATGCCGTGGATCAGGGCTTCGTATTCGGCTTCGTTGTTGGAGGGTGTTGGGAAGTCCATCTGCAGGACATACTTCAACTTGTCGCCTTTGGGGGAGATGAGCACAACTCCTGCCCCAGCCGCCATGAATTTCTTGGAGCCGTCGAAGTACATCGTCCATGCATTGGATAAGTCGGGGATGTTTGGTAGCTGGGCTTCTATCCACTCGGTAGTGAATTCTGGAAGGACTTGGGCCTTGATAGACTTCGGGTGAGCATATTTTAGCCCCCAGGGTCCAAGCTCGACAACCCACTTGGCGACTCGTCCTGTCGCGCACTGATTTGTGAGGATGTCTGCTAGGCCGGAGGAGTTTACCACCGTGATCGGGTGCTCGGAGAAATAGTGGACATCCTTCCTTGAAGTCATGAAGACCCCGTACGCCAGCTTCTGGTAGTGCGGGTAGTTTTGCTTGGACAGTGTCAGAACTTCGCTGAGGTAGTAGACTGGCCTCTGGACAGGATGAGTATGCCCTTCTTCTTCTCGCTCAACTACGAGTACCGTGCTCACCACCCTGTTTGTCGCTGAGACATATAGGTATAGCGGCTCGTTCTCCAGTGGTGCCACCAAGACTGGGGAAGTCGTCAGGGTCTTTTTGAGCTGGTCGAACGCTTCTTGCGCCTCCTGTGTCCACTCGAATTTGTCTGTTTTCTTCATCAGTTGGTAGAAAGGTAGGGCCTTCTCACCCAACTTACTTATGAACCGGCTGAGAGCTGCGACTCGGCCGACTAATTGTTGCACTTCCCGGAGTTTGGTGGGTGCTGGCATCTTGAGTATGTTCTGCACCTTCTCGGGATTTGCTTCGATTCCTCTTGCGGAGACAAGGTACCCCAGTAACTCTCCGGCTGGCACGCCGAACACACACTTTTCCGGGTTGAGCTTGATCTGATATGTGTCTAGTGTTGCGAAGACCTTGCGGAGGTCGTCGACTAGGGTGTCCTCTTTCCGGGTCGTAACAACGATGTCATCGACGTAGACTTGGACAATTTGTCCGATGAGTCCTTTGAGGCATGCCTGCATGGTGCGCTGATATGTGGCGCCAGCGTTCTTCAGTCCGAAGGGCATCATCTGGTAGCAAAAGACACCGTCGGGTGTGATGAATGCCGTTTTCTCTTCGTCTTCGACTTTCAGCCTGATCTGCTGGTAACCTGAGTAGGCGTCCAGGAAAGATAGGCGCTCGCAGCCTGCTGTCGAGTCGACGATCTGGTCTATCCGCGGGAGCAGGAAGTGATCCTTTGGACAACATTTATTGACTGTTGTAAAGTCTACACACATGCGCAATTTCTTCGTCTTCTTCTTTTCCACCAGGACGGGGTTGGCGACCCAGTCCGAGTCCTTGATTTCTCGGATGAACTTGGCGTGCAGCAACCGGTCGATTTCTGCGGTGATTGCGTCCCGTTTGGGACCTGAGAAGCGTCGCATGGTTTGTTTGACTGGTCTTGCGTCCTTGTGGACTTTTAAAGAGTGCTCGGCAAGTTCCCTGGGTATTCCTGGCATGTCAGAAGGTTGCCATGCAAAGATTTTCCAGTTCTCACGCAGGAACTCGACGAGCGCGCTTTCCTATGCAGGGGTCAAGCTTGACGATACTTTGACCGTCTTGCTGTTGTCAGTCGGATGGACTTCGTGAAGGGGATCGTGTGCAGAAAACAAAAAATTTCCTACCGACGATATCCTAAAAGCATGCCAAGATCTATTCTATGCAGATATAGTAGTACGAACGGAGATCGGAATACGTACCCTTGTAGACCGAAAGCGGGGATTACGTTCCCGCACAAACGTTGTCGATGAAGACCGACGAAGCCGACCTCAAGGTCGTGTAGAGGAAGCAGGCCTCCGAGTACCGCTAGCGCAGCACCTCGCAGGGAGTCGCACACGTACGATGGAGACGACGGCCTCCGAAGATCCAGTCCAGGACGAGCAGCGGAAGACTTGGACCGGAACACCAGCAGCGCGGCAGAGGGCTATGGTGGAGGAGCTCCCCTTGCTCTGCTCGGCGCGGCTCCAACTTGGGAACCACGAGATCGAGAGAGAAATCGGGAATTAATTGGTGAATTAAAAGGCTAGGGGTGCCCCTTCTTATATAGGCTCCCAGGGGGAGCCAACCTTGCCAGCCAGGCAATGTGGGACTATCCCACAGCCTAGTTCGGCCAAGGAGGGTGCGCCGGCCCCATGGTGGGCCCCATCTGGCCCACCTAGGTCGGCCTCCATGCCCCCACCGAATCCCCAAGGGGTCCCCCCCCCCTCTTGGGCCTTCTTTCGTCCGGAAGGCCCATTTAGGGAAATCTGCCTAAATAAATTCGAAAATAAATATATAAAATCATATTTGCATATTAATAACACTAATTAATATCAAACATAATATATATAATTTTTTCTAGCTCCGAAAACTCTTTCGGCGCTGCCCGATCTCCATCGGACCCCTCCCGGGACGCTCTCGGTGATCTCCTTCCTTTCCGGTTGTCTTGTCGAAACCCCTTAAGTGTGTTACCCTAGCGGTTCGATATAATATCAGGTATGATCAAGACTCCTCAATGATCAATGACTAACTCGTAGGCCTGGACCCCATGAATTAATCCCTGAGATATAACGAATGACTTTCATCTATCAAATCTGAACGTAAAGTCTTAGACCTTTTGCCATATCGATACTTAGCACGTCTGAACGTCGTTCCATAGATATCTCCATACCTAATCCCGACCTCGTTACTGACGACGCTACCTTCTACTCGTTCATGATCTCATGTCTCCGTGACCTAGTCACATGCTTGCAAGCTCATTAGACATGATCTCACCGAGTGGGCCCGAGAGTATCTATCCTGCTATGCGGACTGGCAAATCCCGCTCTTGACCCCTCGTCTCAACTACTCCTTTCCGATACCCAAAAGTATCATCGTTATTGTCATACTAAATAAGATACGACGTTTGGTGCAATCAAAGTATCTTCCGGGAATAACAATAAGAGTTGATCTCACGGTCAAAGGCGTAACGACTACGTTCTCCAAATCTGGGTATGTCCATCACATCGTTCTCTAGCGATATGACTCTCATTGCCGACCGGCGCCATGCCCCATGACCGGGAAACCTCGATCATCAATCGCGCAACGAAACTAGTCTTAGTAGAGGCTACTAGGGACCTGGTTGTTTACGTATCACACCCGCATTAATGTTTCCGCTTAATACGGTTCTAGCATGACACAAAGACCTATTATGAACAAACGAGATATGATAAAGAATACACTTTATTAATTGCCTCTAGGGCATATCTCCTTCAGTCTCCCACTTGCACTAGAGTACAACTTAATCTAGATTACAACTTGGTAAAAGCTTAACACCCATAGCTAACTGGTGATGTTCATGCTTATCAAGCGGGAGAGGCTTCGTCAGCGGATCTGCCACATTCAGATCCGTATGCACTTTGCAAATCTTCACATCGCCTCCTTGTACGTACTGACGTATCACATGGAAACGTCGAAGAATGTGTTTGGCGGTGGAGTGAGACCTTGGCTCCTTGGCGTTTGCAATGGCACCCGTATTATCGCAGAAGAGGATCACGGGGTCTTGCACGCTTGGGAACACTCCAAGTTCGATGACGAACTTCCTCAGCCATACAGCTTCATTCGCAGCCTCGCAGGCAGCAATGTACTCCGACTCCATTGTAGATTGTGCGACTATGGGTTGCTTCCCACTTCTCCAGCACACGGCGCCTCCATTCACCTTGAACACGTAACCTGTCTGTGACTTACAGTCATCGGGGTCTGAGCAGAAACTTGCATCTACGTAACCCGTTACGCCAAGTTCTTCATCGCAGCCACCATACACAAGGAACATTTCCTTTGTCTTATTGATATACTTAAGAATGCTCTTAACAGCTACCCAATGCGGCATTCCAGGATTACTCTGGAACCGGCTGGTCAAACTTAGAGCTAATGCCACATCCGGTCTAGTACTCAACATTGCATACATAATCGATCCTATGGCTGAGGCATAAGGATGTTTCGTCATTTCGGCCTTACCCAGTTCCGTCACCGGACACTGCACCTTACGCAATATTTTATTCTTGATAACCGGCAGAGAACCCTTCTTTGCCTTCTCCATACGGAAACGCTTCAGTATTTTATCAAGATAAGTACTCTGACTTAGTGCTAATAGGCGCCTTGATCTATCGCGATAGATTTTTATGCCTAAAACATACGCAGCTTCTCCTAAGTCCTTCATGGAAAACTTACTGTTTAAATATTCCTTCATGCTATTCAGAAGTTCCACATCATTCCCTATTAGCAATATGTCGTCAACATACAGTGCTAAGAAGACAACCGAGCTCCCACTCATTTTCTTGTAAATACAGGTCTCTTCCACATTCTGGATAAATCCAAAACCTTTGATTACCTCATCAAAGCGAAGATTCCAGCTCCGAGATGCCTGCTTCAATCCATAGATGGATCGCTGAATCTTGCACACCTTGTTAGCATTTCCTGGATCGACAAAACCTTCCGGCTGTACCATGTACAACTCTTCCTCAATGTTTCCATTCAGGAAGGCCGTTTTGACGTCCATCTGCCAGATTTCATAATCATAGTAGGCAGCTACCGCTAACAAAATCCGAATAGACTTAAGCATCGCTACCGGTGAAAAAGTTTCATCGTAGTCAATTCCATGAACTTGTCGGAAACCCTTTGCGACAAGCCGAGCTTTATGAACGGTCACATTACCATCAGCATGTAGCGTACCTGCACTTTAAATAAGGCAGATACCTATGTATAGTGCAAATCCCTGGATCGATTCATTTGCACACACAGTTTACGATGATAATCACAACATAGTATCAATATTACACGAATAATCCAGACTTGGTAAAATAAATAGTTCGATACATCTTTGCATAGCTCAAAGCTAGCTCAAAACACTAAAGCAGCGGAAATAAATCTTCAATGAGCCTCCATCTTCATGATACGCCACAGGCGAAAACATGTTGGTGCAGACTCGAAACCCAAAACGTATTCCTTACTCTTCGTCAGATATTTCTGCAACAAATAATGATTTGCAACAGAGTGGGTCAGATTCCATTAAAATGGAGTCTGGCAAGTGACACTATGGTGGACACTCAATGGAAATAACTCTAAAGCCTGTATGCAGATTTGGCCGGTGGAGTTCAAGGCTATTTTGCATAAAGCCAGTTTTGCCTAACTCTTTGTAAAAAAAACTTATTAACATCATAATTGGCAACACTGGCAAGTTCCAGTGAACCAAAAGATATCACGTCCTTAGGTGTACCCTCAGGTGAAAACCCCCACATTCAATGGTCCTAAGTATAGTAGAAACTATCTTAGGTGAAAATCCCCATGAACTTGGTCCTGAGTAGTCCACTGTTGTTTATCAAAATTTTATTAAGAAATTAGAATGTTGGGATTCCTCCATGTTCCTTGATCAGCTGTAGTCTTTACTTGAAATACTTCTCCTTGCGTCCTTCACAATCTTCTCAATTTATTCTCCACATCCCTTTGTTCCTGGGTGGCCTTCCACACGTGTACTCTCAGGTGAGAACCCCCACGTTCATGATCCTAAGTATAGTAGAAACTATCTTAGGTGAAAACCCTCATGGACATGGTCCTGAGTAGCCACTCAACATAAACCAAACAACCAATCCACCCAGATGATTCATTAACTTAGTGATGTGCACTCCCAGGTGAAAACCCCCACATACTATGATCCTAAGTATAGTAAAGACTATCTCAGGTGAAAACCCTCATACACATGGTCCTGAGTAGCCACTTAACATTTTATAAAAACCTTTCATCAATTGCATAGCATCAAAATCTACTAAGTCATTTCATAGGTACCTAGACACAATGGAATAGGGAATTCTAAAGTCTTGCATAGCAAATCTACTAAGCTCTACTCATGCATAGAAAATAACTAAGTTATGCATAGAAAATACTTAGGAACTTTATGAGGTGTGCCACTTGCCTTGGCAACAAGAAGAATAGCAACAGCAGCTGCAACAGTTGTCGTTTCCCTCCGAAATTTCTAACACATCAAACAAAACACACATAAACATACAAACCCAAATAACAATACAAAAATATGCTATGCATGATGTGCAAAAATACTTAGAGAAAATACTAAGTCTATTCTTTAAGGTGATCGACAATTATCAACAACTCTTTGTAAATTGGATATTCACTATAGTGAGAGAGACACACACCCGACCAGCCACTTAAGTTGTGGAACAGGTCTCATGTACGTGGACATGTAAGATTAGTTTCCAGACCGCTTCATCTCACTATGCCGCTAGGATCCAACAAACTTCAAGATGGTAATAACATGATCAAAAATTGTTTTAAGTCAAGATTAGGAAAGATAGAAGAAAATGATGTTGATTATCTTCCAGGCTTCATCTCCAGACTTGTAGTATTCTCCTTAGTGATGTCTTGATTGAATTCTTGGTAGACTTGAATAATCTTCAGACTTGTTGATTTTTGTATCACTTGGGCTGGTCTTGGCTTTAATTAGTCTTCATGAAGTCTCAGAGAAGAAGAAAGGACAGAGAAAAAGGCTTAGAGAATAGAATGGAGGTTGGCCTTCTTGAACTTCTTCTCACTTTTCTTCTAAGTGCTTGACATCTTGTGATGCTTACAGAGTCTGTTTTGTTCTAAGTCCTTCATTGGTCTTCTGGCTTCATGTTGAAAATCCTAAGTGTCTAGTGCATAGCACTTTTACCAAAATACTAAGTTGGAAATAATCCTAACTTAGAGAAAATGGGGAAGGAGTTTTCTTATGGAAATATAATTACAAAATAAAATATGCTATGCATGAAATGCAATTTTAAATCTCAAGGAACATTGTACTAATTTTTGTGATATTTATAAAGTATGCATAAAGTTATAATTGCAATTTAATTAATTTCTATTTTCACAAAATATAATAAAGAAATAATTATAAGACTAAAGTTTTATGTGATTTAAATTTTTATAACAAAATTTTATAATTAGTATTAAATAACAGAGGGGATTTAAATAAATTCATAGCAATTGGATTTATTCAAGAATAATGTTTATATTAGAAGTTATGTTGAAAATATTCAAACTATTCCATTTAAATATAAAACCATGAATTTATCCAAATATTACTCAAAAATATTTTATAACAGTGGCATCAATTTGCAATTATTCCAATGTCTCTAAAACAATTTTATTTGCAATTTTTGAATTTACAGATTTAAAGTTATTACAAAAATACTCAAATCTACCATTTGAAATTTGAATA
The DNA here is from genome assembly GCA_026929855.1 of Poa annua. Classification (NCBI taxonomy): domain Eukaryota; kingdom Viridiplantae; phylum Streptophyta; class Magnoliopsida; order Poales; family Poaceae; genus Poa; species Poa annua. The sequence continues at coordinate 92,390,067 of CM049430.1, forward strand.
TTTTAAACTTAGTCAAATTTGAATTTTGGCAGATCTACAATATTCTACATGTTGAGGGATTTCCAAAAATATAAAGTTTGTTAAATTTGGATGAGTGGTTAAAAAGTTATGACGGATCTAAGTGGTAGGGGCTTTTCTGCAAAACTGCCAAATAATCTAATTAAAAGAATTTATTTTCTGACGTGGCAGCTGACTGGGATGCTGACTGTGCAGGCCACGTCCGCGCTGACGTGGTTAAGTGGATGAATCTGGATCGTTGGATCTAGATCTGATGGTCCCGATCTGGCCGTACCGATTCATTTAAATGAATCTAATCTCGGGCGTTGGTTGCAGATCGGACGGCTCGGGAGGAAAGGCTCACCGGGCGGCGCGGGATGGTCGCCGGAGATGGAGGAGACGGCGGCGGTGGCTCGGGCGAGGACGGCTTCGTCGTTGGGGAGCTCCCCCGGACGAGCAGAGGTGACGGCGGAGCGCGGCTGGTCACGCGGAGGCCAGTGGACGTCGTGGCAGCGTCGGGTTCATCTCACAGCGCCGGGGAGGGGTGGTCGGAGTGGTGGTTGCGGAGGCGACCTTCGGGTCGAGCACGGTCTCGTTGATGTGGCGCATGAACAAGCACGGGAAAACATCAGAGAGATGCGCGTCGTCGAGGGAAAGAGGGGAAGGGGGTCACGGGCGCGAGGAGGTGGCTCACCTTGCCGGGAACGAAGGAATACGGCGGCGGAGACGAGGAACTCCGGCGAGCTCTTGCGGCTGCCTGGCGGCGCTATAGCTAGGGTTTGTGTGGGGGAAATACGGAGGAGGGAGTGGGGTTTAAGTATGGGCCGGAGAGGGAACCAAAATCGCGAAGAATCCGCCGGATTTGGGAAAGGAATCGGGGGCGGAAATTTCGGATCGAGGTTGAAGACGACCGTGACGTCATCGCTGACGTCAGCATTTTTCTTTTTCTGATTTTCCATTTAATTTATATCTTTTGATTTATAACTCCAAATGAAGTCAAATCAAAGTCTAAAAATTTGTAAAATTCATATCTATGCTTTAAACCAATAGTGGGCATGTTTTGAAACTTTTTGAAAAATAATTATTTTGAAATATCCCTAAAATACAATTTACCTATTTTAGGTTAACTTTGAAATAAGGGATTTAATATTTTATTTGGAGTTAAATAAAATTTATGAAATTACCCATATTCAAATATGTTTGAAATTAGATTATTTAAAATTATTTTGCTGAAATCATTCTCCCTTATTTTGGCATAAAAGTAGAATAATAGAATATAAATATTTTCAGAGCAATATGAAATATAATGGATTTTAATTTAAACCCTTTGTAGATTTAATAAAATGATGAATGATGAGAAACATGTATGCATGCATGCAATGCTTAAAATTTCTTTTCCAAAGCAAAATTACTTAAATGCTTTCAAAAGTTTTAAATTTTAGTGATTTTTAAACATTCCAAAATATTGGGATGTTACACAGCATCAGTCTTCTTCTTAAAGATCCACTTATTCTCGACGGCCTTGCGCCCTTCGGGAATATCCACCAAAGTCCACACTTTGTTATCGTACATGGATCCTATTTCGGATTTCATGGCTTCAAGCCATTTCTCGGACTCTAGACTCTCCATCGCCTCCTTGTAGTTCGTAGGTTCGTCTTGCTCGACTAGCATGACGGTGCAAACCATGTTGCCATAGCATTCTGGTGGGATCCGAGATCTACCAGACCTACGAGGTAGAACATCTTCCTCGACAGTTTCTCCCACTCCTTCCACGGAGGACGTTTCCGGAATTGCTTCCGTTGCGCCACTCGGAATCTCGAGTTCAGGATCAACGATTTCATCGAGGTCTACCTTCCTCCCACTTACTCCTTTCGCGAGAAACTCCTTCTCTAGAAAGGTACCGGTCTTCGCGACAAAAGTTTTGCCCTCAGCTTGGTTGTAGAAGGTGTACCCAACGGTTTCCCGCGGATATCCTACAAAGACGACTTTCTCCGACTTCGGTTCGAGTTTGTCGGGCTGTAGTTTCTTAACATACGCCTCACAACCCCAAACCTTCAGAAACGATAACTTAGGCTTTTGGCCATACCATAATTCATACGGCGTCGTTTCAACGGACTTGGACGGAGCCCTATTTAAAATGAATGCGGCTGTTTCTAACGCATAACCCCAGAAGGACACTGGCAGATCGGTAAGAGACATCATAGATCGTACACTATCCAGTAGAGTACGATTACGTCGCTCGGACACACCGTTACGCTGCGGCGTTCCGGCTGGCGTAAGTTGGGGTACTATGCCACAACTCTTCAGATGTGTGCCAAACTCAAAACTCAAGTACTCTCCACCGCGATCGGATCGGAGATGCTTGATTTTCCTATTAAGCTGATTCTAAACTTCACTCTGGAATTCTTTGAACTTTTCAAACGTTTCAGACTTGTGTTTCATCAAATAGATATAACCGTATCTACTCAAGTCATCAGTGAAGGTGACGAAGTAACGATAACCATTGCGTGTCGAAACGCTCATCGGTCCACACACATCTGTATGTATGATCCCCAGCAAATCCGACGCCCGTTCAACGAAACCTTTGAACGGTGTCCTGGTCATTTTGCCCATGAGGCATGGTTCGCATGTATCGAGGGATCCGAAATCCAACGAGTCCAAGAGTCCATCGGAGTGGAGTCGCTTCATGCGCTTTATACCAATATGACCAAGACGACAATGCCACAAAAACATGGCGGTATCGTCACTACACTTAATCCGTTTGGCTTCTATGTTATGGATGTGAGTACTACGATCGAGATTCAACAAGAATAAACCGTTATTCTCGGGAGCATCAACATAAAAGATATCATTCATATAAATAGCACAATTGCTTGACAGTGATTTAAATGAATAACCGTCTTGTAACAGGCAAGACCCACTTATAATGTTTACACTCAAGGATGGCACAAAATAACACTTATTTAAAACCAAAACTAATCCCGATGGTAGATGCAGAGGGAGTGTGCCGACAGCCACCACGTCGACTCTCGACCCGTTGCCGACGCGCATCGTCACCTCATCCTTCGCCAGCCGCCTTCTATTCCGTAACTCCTCCTGAGAGTTACATATATGAGCAACAGAACCAGTATCAAATACCCACGTATTGCTCCGGGCGGATGTAAGGTACACATCCTTAACATATATATCAAATATACCTGGCTCTTTGTCGACCGTCTTGCCAGACTTCTTATCCTCCAGATACTTGGGGCAGTTGCGCTTCCAGTGACCCTTCCCCTTGCAGTACAAGCACTCCACGCTAGCTCTGGGACCAGACCTGTTAGTCCTGGGCTTGGCAGCCAACTTTGCCTCCCTCCGGGACTTCCAGCTCTGCTTTCCCTTGCCACCGGACTTCTTGAAATCAACGGTCTTGTTGACCATCAACAGCGTGTGCTCCTTCTTAATCTCTACCTCAGCAGTCTTGAGCATCACGAACACTTCACCCAGGGACTTAGCCATGCCCTGCATGTTGTAGTTCATGACGAAGCCTTTGTAGCTTGGTGGCAATGATTGCAACACCCTGTCAATCGCCAGCTCATCGGGAATCTTGCACTCCAGAGCATTCAGGCGTTGAACGTAGCCAGACATCTTCACTACATGCTCGCTCACACTGCTATGCTCTTCCATCTTGGCTGAGAAGAAAAGCTCAGAAGCCTCATATCTCTCAGCCTTAGCCTGCGGCGCGAAGACAACCTTAAGATCCGAAATGATCTCAAAGGCGCTCATCTTCTCAAAGCGCTTCTGCAGGTCGGCTTCCATGGCATAGAGCATGCCACTCTGGACAAAGGCAGAATCCTCCGATCGGGTCTGGAAGACCTTCTTCTCATCCTCAGAGGCATCATCTGCAGGAGGGTCACCTATGGCGGCCTCAATGACGTAGGCCACCCTATGGGGAGTGAGGAGGATCCTCAGGTTGCGGAACCAGGCCATGAAGTTTGACCCATTTGTCTTAAGCTTTTCTTTCTCAAGGAACATACCTAGGTTAAACGAGGGGCGAGACATCTACAATGGAATTTGCAACAACATAAGACTTTGTTCATAATAATTTTGAGTTATAGTATTTTAGAAAATAACTAACAGAACTCCCACTCAAACGAACATCCCTCCTGGTCGTTTAAGCGATTACACGATCCCCATCCATTGCACCACCCCTCATCATCAAAGCCGGCGGCACAACTTCAAGAGTAGACAAAATCGTCCGCCACATCAATTTTGTGACTTGTGCTCGACCTTTCGGTCTTCCTGTTCCGAGGCCATACCTCTGAGTATGCTAGGCTCGCCACCAAAGACCTCCACGCTGACGCTTGTGCAACATGGCTTACACCCACAGTATGCGAACGACGAGATGTATGACACCCGATCATCACGACCTGCCTCATAACGTAGAACTTTCTTAGTGGTGCGCGTTGGAGGGAGAACACTAGTGGTATTTTGAAGGGATCATCTTATTCAGCTACCGCCGTGTAACTAATGTATACTATACACACAATCACACAAAAATAAGATGCACACAAAACATCATATGTAATGCAATGTGATATAGTCCATTGCGCCATGGTCTTCTTGGCGCCCGCAGTTTATAAACAATTTAATAAACCTACCTTGACCATATCACATAGCCCCTGCAAAATAAAGTTAGACGCTTCTACTTTATCTTTTGCATGTTTTACGTGGCTTGGGGCTTTCGTAAATAGAACCGCTTCATACCTACGAATCTTATGACCACAACAACGATCCAATAATTGCATGTTTAAGCATCCCTTTCGGGCCCTCCATTGAAAATGCGAAGACCAACTAAAGAGAGAGAAACTGTCACCCGCCAGCCACATATACGGTACAAGCCGTATGTCAGTAGTGGAACCAGTCTTGCGTAAGCGTACGCGTAAAGTCGGTCCGGGCCACTTCATCAACTCAATGCCGCTGGAATACACAAGTGCACGCTAGAGGGTAGCAAATAACAGGAACGGTGCCCCCGTGCAGAGCACGGGTTCTAACAGCGTACAGCTACATCTACGATAGATCGGCTCTGATACCACTGAAGGGGATCGTGTGCAGAAAACAAAAATTTTCCTACCGACGATATCCTAAAAGCATGCCAAGATCTATTCTATGCAGATATAGTAGTACGAACGGAGATCGGAATACGTACCCTTGTAGACCGAAAGCGGGGATTACGTTCCCGCACAAACGTTGTCGATGAAGACCGACGAAGCCGACCTCAAGGTCGTGTAGAGGAAGCAGGCCTCCGATTACCGCTAGCGCAGCACCTCGCAGGGAGTCGCACACGTACGGGGGAGATCGAGAGAGAAATCGGGAATTAATTGGTGAATTAAAAGGCTGGGGGTGGCCCTTCTTATATAGGCTCCGAGGGGGAGCCAACCTTATCAGCCAGGCAATGTGGGACTATCCCACAGCCTGGTTCGGCCAAGGAGGGTGCGCCGGCCCCTTGGTGGGCCCCATCTGGCCCACCTAGGCCGGCCTCCATGCCCCCCCCCCCGAATCCCAAGGGGGTTCCCCCCCCCCTCTTGGGCCTTCTTTCGTCCGGAAGGCCCATTTAGGTAAATCTGTCTAAATAAATTCGAAAATAAATATATAAAATCATATTTTCATATTAATAACACTAATTAATATCAAACATAATATATATAATTTTTCCTAGCTCCGAAAACTCTTTCGGCGCTGCCCGATCTCCATCGGACCCCTCCCGGGACGCTCCCGGTGATCTCCTTCCTTTCCGGTTGTCTTGTCGAAACCCCTTAAGTGTGTTACCCTAGCGGTTTGATATAATATCAGGTATGATCAAGACTCCTCAATGATCAATGACTAACTCGTAGGCCTGGACCCCATGAATTAATCCCTGAGATATAACGAATGACTTTCATCTATCAAACCTGAACGTAAAGTCTTAGACCTTTTGCCATAGCGATACTTAGCACGTCCGAGCGTCGTTCCATAGATATCTCCATACCTAATCCCGACCTCGTTACTGACGACACTACCTTCTACTCGTTCATGATCTCATGTCTCCGTGACCTATTCACATGCTTGCAAGCTCATTAGACATGATCTCACCGAGTGGGCCCGAGAGTATCTATCCTGCTATGCGGACTGGCAAATCCCGCTCTTGACCCCTCGTCTCAACTACTCCTTTCCGATACCCAAAAGTATCACCGTTATTGTCATACTAAATAAGATACGACGTTTGGTGCAATCAAAGTATCTTCCGGGAATATCAATAAGAGTTGATCTCACGGTCAAAGGCGTAACGACTACGTTCTCCAAATCTGGGTATGTCCATCACATCGTTCTCTAGCGATATGACTCTCATTGCCGACCGGCGCCATGCCCCATGACCGGGAAACCTCGATCATCAATCGCGCAACGAAACTAGTCTTAGTAGAGGCTACTAGGGACCTGGTTGTTTACGTATCACACCCACATTAATGTTTCCGATTAATACGGTTCTAGCATGACACAAAAACCTATTATGAACAAACGAGATATGATAAAGAATACACTTTATTAATTGCCTCTAGGGCATATCTCCTTCACTTGGTGGGTGACGGTGTCGTCGTTTGTGTTGAAGGCGGCGTCCTTGGCTTGCTTCTTGCGAGGTGGAAAGATGGTCTTGTCGTTGTCGGCTTATATGGCCTTGAAGTGCTCTTCGACCCCGAAGAACTCAGAGATCATGCTGAACTCTCGGTCGCAGCTGTTGGAGCGGTCGAAGTCGCCGCGCACAGTGATTACTCCTTTGGATCCGGGCAACTTGATCATCAGGTAGGCGTAATGAGGTATGGCCATGAACCTGGCAAAAGTTGGGCGCCCAAGTATGGCGTGGTACTGTGATTTCCAGTCGACAACTTCGAAGTCGATCGACTCTTTTCTGAAGTGTTCGCGTGTGCCGAGGATGAGGTCGAATGGGATTGTTCCCATGGGCGTGATTGCTTGCCCTGGTACTATGCCGTGGAAGGTGGTCTCCGACTCTGGCAATTTTTCTGTCGACTTGTTCGTTCTTCTCAGGGTGTCGGCGAATATGATGTTGATGCCGCTGCCTCCGTCCATGAATACTTTCTTCAGGCTGTAGTCGCCAATTAGGGCTTCGATAACCAGAGCGGCGTGACCGGGTCGTGGCACCTCCGACGGGTGGTCTGCCCTGGAGAATGTGATTCGTGTCTCTGACCCTCTCAGGTAGTCTGGTATTGCGCGTGTGCTGGTGGTAGCTTGGAGTACCTGGTGGGTGATGAGCTTCTGGGCCCTGTTCGAAGGGCGTCCTTTTTGGATCATGTTGATCTGTCCTCGCGCAGTCGGGTATGCATCGTGCGTCGCTATCTGGGCGTCATGCTACAGCTGCTGCTGGGGGAAGGTTCCAACCGCTTGTGTTGTGTTGTGTTGTTGTTTGCGGGTGCTGCCTGAATAGCAAGCTGCGGACTCGCCGTCAGTGCTTGCACGTGAGTGATGATCTGCTGCATAGCCTGGTAAATCTTGCGAGCCTTGCGACAGTCCTTCAACAGGTGGTTGGCGCCCCACTTGCCTGTCTCCGGGTTGCGGAATGAGTGATGCTTGCAAGGTTGCATCAGTTCTTCGGCTGGGGTCAGCGGACGCTTCCACTCGCGTTTCTGGCTTCCGTCGTTGTGGCTAATGCTGCCGCTGCTGCGGTTGTACTGCCCCGAGCTGGACTGTCGACTCTGGTCATATTGTCGACTGTTGTCTCGTGTGTCATCACGGGGGGTTTGATATCCCGCCGCTACTAGCTCGATGGTGTCTGAGTTGGTGAAACGTTGCTTCTTCTTCTGGCGCCCGTCTCGCCAGTTACTTGTTTCGGCTTCCTTCTTTGGGGAGGTGTCGCGGACGTAATCCTCTCCTTCGGTTCACTGGTTGGCTACCTTCATGAGCTCGATTGTAGTTTTCGGCTGGAGCCTACCGAATTCCTCGCGGAGGTCGCGGTGAGCGACCACGTGCATGAAAGCATCCATCACCCTGTCTTCTGAGACGGGTTCCATTGTATTCCGGAGAAGCGTCCACCGCTGGATGTATGCGCGGAGTGACTCGTCTCTTCCTTGTTTGCAGGCTTGCAACTCGATGTAGGTAGTCGGCCTTGCGAATGTTCCAGAGAAACTTTTGATGAAAGTATCTTGGAATTCTTCCCAGGTTTTGAAGGAGTCCTTGGGCTAGCTGGTGAGCCACCCGCGGGCTGAGTTCGTGAGCATGAGCTGGATGTATTGCATTGCCTTAGTCGACGTCCCGCCTTGGCAGGTGCAGGCGATGAGGTAGTCCTCGAGCCACAGGCGCGGGTCTTGCTTTCCATCGTACTTGGGGGTTCCTGCTGTCAGCTTGAAACCCTTAGGCATGCGGGTGTCGCGGATGTTGAAGCTGAAGCATGCGGCGCCGCATGGCTCGAAGTTGAATCGTCCAGGTTCATCACGTCGGTCGAACGCTGACTGCGGTTTCGGTCCACCGTCCTTTGTGTGATGACGTTGCGAAGATCTTCGCCTGGTTGGGCTTGTCTTAGTGGCTGCACTACCGGGGCCCCTGATGTTGCTGGCTCGCGGGTTTGGTGCTCTCGTTCTTCACGTGTCCGGTTGTTTGGTGCCCCAGTCGCCAGGGCTTCCTCGATTGCCTTCATGGACATGATCTGCTGCTTGTGGAGAAGTGCGCGTGGATCTCCCTCTGGCGGCTGCGTGAGCCGAAGATATGTCTCGACTGACATGATGGTGGCGTTCGCCGTTTTGGGGACAGGTATCCCGTTCTCGTCCTCGGTGACGAAGGACGAGTCGAGATTGCGGGTGACCCTTGCTCGATCCGCGTCTGTCATGTGGGGAACACGAGCTCATTGTCGCCGTCCTCCTTGGTTAACTTCCGTGGAGGAAGTGAAGGAGATGGCAGCCCGTCTGGCACTCGATGCATCCGCATCCCTCTTGCGCCTGAGCAGCTCGGCCTTTTCGGCACGAAGTCGCTCGCCCTCCTTGCGTAGCAAGTACTGGACCACCAGGTGGTCTTCTCTAGGCGCGTCGGGTGCAGGGAAAGTGCCATCGTCGACATGCTTCAGGGCCCTGATCCCCATGTCACGCGTGATATTGAGTCGTGTCTGGTCAGGCATGACCACCTCCAGTGGATATGCGGGTTCCACGTTGCCTTCCGGGGGCTCTGTGTCGGGCATGAAGACTTGCTGGGGGTAAACCTGGGTAGGAGTGTTTACGCTGCCGCTGCTACTTCCTTGATCTGAATCTTGCTCGGATCGAAAATTGCTGCTACGTGGTGGGCAACGCAGTCGCTGTTGCGTCTTCGCAGGATCGTCACCGTGGTCGCGGACGGAGATCTCGCAGTCGCAGGGGCGAGTGCGATTGGCTTGGGGTAGACTTGATGGTCCCACGAAGATGCGTGCGACGCGGCAGTCGATGGCACGCCCTTGGTCGCACGCGCGGGAACAGTCGTAGTTGAACGGATAGACGTCGCCTAGAGGGGGGGGGGGGGGGGGTGAATAGGCGATTTAAAAACTTTTTCGAGAAGCCGGATTATCCGGTCCAAGAAAGACCCGGATATTCCAGTATGCTTGATAAAGGCGGAATAAAACTAGAGGTTTACTTTAACAAGCATACAACCTAGATATAAATACTAGGCTCACCTATGTGCACCAACAACTTATGCTAAGCAATAGAAGTAACAAGGTTATAGCAAGATAGATGACTTCAAGCACGAAGGCTATCACAATATAAAGTGCATAAGTAAATAGCTCGGGTATAGAAATAACCGAGGCACGCGGAGACGAGGATGTATTCCCGAGTTCCACCCAAAGGGTGTACGTCTCGTTTGGAGAGGTGTGCGCAACCACAACAGGTTAGCCGCAACGCCACAAAGGCTCACCTTCTTCTCCTGATGAACTAAACCACAAAAGGTTGCGAGTTCACCTTCCACTATTGATCTCCTTTAGGGCGGAGATCGAATCCCGTACAACTCTTGAGGCACACACCCACAACCTAATTGGGGGCTCCCAAGTCTTGAGGCACACACCCACAACTTAATTGGGGGCTCTCAAGTGACCACAAAAGGTCTTGACCACAAAAGGTCTTGGCCACAAAAGGCGTCTAGGGTCCAAAGACCCAAGAGTAACAAGCTCACAAGTAACACCACCACGAATCCTCGTGGAGGGCTCAAACCGATGCAAATGCAATGGCAAGAGCACACGAAGTGCTCAAGTCCTTCACTCTCAAATTCCAACACAACAACAAATGTTTATGCGGGAATAAGAGAGGAAGAACAAAGAAAACCACAAAGGAGTCAAATCCTTCACTCTCAAATCCCACCAAAAGCAACTAATGCTAATGGGGGAGAAGAGAGGAAGAACAAAGGAGAAGAACCACAAAGGAACTCCAAGAACTAGATCCACTAGGTTCCCCTCACTTAGAGGAGAGATAGATTGGTAGGATTGTAGATCTAGATCTCCTCTCAACTTTCCCTAAAGAATATGGAAGATTCAATGGAGGGATTGAGAGGGAAGTGAGCTTTCCAAGGTCAACAATGGAGTAGGAGAGAGGGGAAAGTCGTGCTGCCTTGGACGTACTTAGGAAGAAGAAGGGGAGGTGTATTTATACCCCTCCCAGAAATCTGACCGTTTTCTCCCCGTTGAGCCGGAACTTCCGGCCACTAAACCCGGAACTTTCGGTCGGCCGGAAAGTTCCGGCCAAACTTCCGGTTTGGCCAGGGCGCGAGCAAATCCAGACTTAGCGAAATTCTCAGTCATTCAGATGCGGAACTTCCGGACTGTAGGCCGGAACTTACCGGTCGCCCGGAAAGTTCCGGCCAAAGTTCCGGACAAAGTTCCGGCTTTGCCCGAGTGTAGGCACATTCTGACTTAGCGAAAATATTGCTTGTGTCTAGCCCGGAACTTCCGGTCGGTCGCTAGGCCGGAACTTCCGGTAGACCGGAAAGTTCCGGTCTAACTTCCGGACGAAGTTCCGCCCCCGCCAGTAGGCCTCACCAAAACTGAAGTAACTTTTGCAAATGAAGTCCAAAAGAGGTGAGACCAATATTGCATCCCATAAATAGAGTAAAATCGACACACATGGCAAGGTGTGGGACTTTCCTCATAGTAAAACCGACAATATTTGCGCCACCGAAAACACAACAAGTAGTCCAAGTAAAACCGATTTCGATGAACAAGAGCTTGACATGGAGATGAACCAAGCTCTAATTCCTCACCAACACAAAAGCCAAATAAGAACCAAGAAACATGATATGCCAAGTATGCAAAGGTTTGAGCTCTCCACAACGATGCGATCAAGTTACCAACTTGAGAGCCCCTCTTGATAGTACGCCTATCTATCCTATAGCCCTATCAAGATCATACCTTTGCCTTGAGCAATCCACTTGAGTTGGATGAAGACTATCTTGATCTCTTCAAGTGGTTCATCTTTCCTTGATTGCGCGTCCAAGCACATGCTTGATGAAGACTTCTCCAAATACTCCCCCATGCTCACAATGGGAGAGTCTCGCTTAGCTTCATCTTCATGTATCCATTGCAAGCACCAAGCATAGGATCTCTTCAAGAAGCTTCTCTTGGTCTTGGTCTTGGACATCTCACCTTGTAGCTTTGTGTGTTGATCAACATCTTGATCAACCTTGTATCTTCTAACATTTCTTCACTAATATGATGTCTTGAATCCTTCAAGACATACTTGCAATATGCTCCACTCAACACATAAGCTTCAAGAGTCCAACACATGAACTCCACAACTCCATGGACATGATCTATAATGATATCTCAAAGCAAACATTAGTCCATAGAGATTGTCATTCAATTACCAAAACCACACATGAGGGAAAATGCTCTTTCAGTAGTTGAGGTAGACCTTGACCTTGTCGGCCGTGCGACCGAGATGGTTGGAGTAGACTCGATCTGCGCGGCCGTTGCCGAGGTTGCTGATGTAGTCGATGCAGGTACGATCGTCGTAGGTGTGGCAGGTGCGGCTCCCGCGGCGGGTGATGTCGACTGTGGCGCGCGGGTAACCGATGCAGGCGCCGCCGCCGCGCGTGGCGCGGTTGTCGCAGACCTGAATATGCCACGACTGTCGACGAAACAGTATATGGAGCCGAAGGTGATATGTATACCTTTTTGCAGATCGGCGTACACCAAGCGGTGGGCCGGCGGGTGGAAGTCGTACTCGAAGGAGCCGAAGTGGATGGGCTCCCGGGTGATGCAGACCTCGATCTTTATTGCGGATGGAGCTGGTGCGACCATGATTCCAATGCTTGATATCTTTCCCACAGACGGCGCCAATTGACGAGGGTGTAACTCGACAAATCCCAGGGTTGTGCACCCCGGGTTGATTGAGGGGGAGAGAGAAGAGCGTTGGTGATCACGACGGCTGACAAGCGGGGATTTTACCCAGGTTCAGGCTCCCGGAGGATAACACCCTACTCCTGCTTGTCTGTTATTGATGGCGGGTTGCGATTACAATGTCGGCGAGATTGCGATCTCGCTAGGGTTTGTGGTGGTGGCTATTGGCGTGTCCTCTGGGACGAGCAACCCTCCTGGCTTTATAGATAGCCAGGTCTCGGGTGGTCGGTATCGATGGTAATTACAGATATGTCAAGTTATGGGACCTAACCGATTTGGACTAGGTTACACGGTATCCCGAGTGGACCTTCTGTGGGCCTTCTCCAGCTTGGCGCGGCCCAGGTAACCTCATCGTGGGCTAGTCGAAAGGTAGCCCCACGTCACCTCATCCCAAAAGATTTTTGTCCAAGTACACCCAAAGAACGCATGATACATGGACTCGTCTTCACCACAATCTTCACAGTTTGATATTCTCTCCACATGTCTCCCTTTCAAAATTTGTCTACACGGAATAAATTTCTGGATAGAACGCCACCAGAAATAAGAAGTTCCGCACCTTTGGAGGCACTTCCATCATCCACAACTTCTTCCAAAGCGTCTGCACATCTCCATTGGAGCTCGAAGGATTGTGTATCGTTTGTACAACGTGTTTGTAGTTGTATGTACAACGTGAAATTTATAGTTATACATACAACCTGCTAGGTGTAATTATACTGTACAACCCGGTCTGTGTTGCTGTAAAGTCCGGTCTACGTGGTGTTGTATAACCCGGTCTGTATTGTTGTATAATTCAGTCTACATTGTTGTACAACCCGATCTGTGTTGCTATACAACCCAATCTGTGTCTTGTACAAATAATCTAAATCTTTATATTTTATGTTTCTTTTTGCGGCAAAAACTAGAACTTTATTCAAAAGAATGCATTCGCTGGACAGTCAGCCATCAGACTGCTGAACAGGAAGCTAGGAGTATCGATTAACCAACTCTCCGTCACATCCAGTGTGCTAGCACGCTTGGCACAAAGGTGAGCCGGGTAATTGGCAGTTCTTATTACATGTTGAATAGAAAGACAGTAAAAGAACTAGCTAGCTCTCCAATCTCAAGGAGAATAGGTGCCACAACTGAATGAGAGTTGTGATGAGTGTTCAAGAGTTGAACCACCTCCAGACAATCAGACTCCACAATCACATGGTTGAAACCACGAAGTTTGGCGAAGCGCACTCCCTCTCGCACTGCTAAAACCTCAGCAATGAGTGGGTCTGTGATACCTGGCAAAGGTTTACTCCAACCACCAACAAGTCGACAGGAAGTTCTTGCAACACCCCTTGCCCCTCCTTTACCTCCATCGACATTAATCAATCCATCAGTATTAATCTTGACGACCTCATCATCTTGTGGCCCCCAGCCATAACCTGGCAAAATCACAAGTTGCTTCGGAATATCCAGGATATATAGGGCTTCCCTGGTCATCTTTAGTGAAGCAACCGGATCAAGAAGATCTTCATCATGCTTCCAGCGATTACGTGAGTGCCAAATAGACCACATAACTGTAATGATCTTGGCCCTCTCCTGCTCTGAAAATTGCTGATCGCAAAGAATATCTTGTGCCCAGGTTTGTGGATGGAGTCTTGGCAATCTCACGTCTAGCAATATCTCTGCCTCCTCCCAAAAACGTTGGGCATGTGAGCACTTAACCGAAGCGTGCATCAAGTCCTCATCCATTGCCATGCAAACATTGCATCTGCTCAGCTCCTTGATATGTCGCTCTTTTTAATTCACTAGATCACGGTACGCTGATTTAACAGAGTACACACGCTGGTTCGCATACAACAGGCGCAAGAAATAATAGGCCTTCACGTACGTGTAGCGCGCGCAACGGAAAAGATGTCCCGGCTTCGTATTTTCATTTTTGATCGGCAGGCCGGCCACGTGGTCGCGCGCGCGTCGGAGACCTTTGCAAAGGCCTCCCGTTTTTTAGCGACACCCCCGACCCCGAAACACGAGCCCACGAAGGTAAGCCCAGTAACCCACACACGCACAGTTCGATCTCGCTCCCCTGGCCGCGCCGAATGCGCACCGCCGCTCACCGGCGACACAAATCAGTGACCGTCGCTGTCAACGAGGCCCGGCGCGCTTCCTCCCAGCCTCCACTCCGCTCCGCCGCGCTGCGAGGTACGCCGAAAGCCTCCTCTCCTAATCCATGAATGAACTGCTGCTTACCACGACGCGTTTTCTGGGAGAGGAGAAAGGGGATGGAGGACAAGTAGGTGTAATGCGCGATTTACTCCGGGCCGAGATTACTGTGCTAGGTGGGCACGAACTCCGCATTCCATGCCGGTTTTCGTGGGCTCGAAACGGGGGATGCGGTGTGGCGAGGGCGAGGGCGAGCTCTGAGAAGTAGTCCTCGGGATTTCGGTAGGGTTTTTCTAGGTTTGGAGGTGTAGATGTGTGGTTAGGATCTCCTTGTTTGGTTGTTTTGGTCCGGAGTGGGCTGTATCGAGGTGGTCGTGTGGGAGCGTGGCTTGAGTGCAAATGTAACTTTTGCCGTTTGTTAGGTTTGAGTAATTTTTTTCGTGGGTTTAGCTGTTTTGGGTTGTTAAAGTTTCTGAGCATAATTTTTGAAATCTTTGGTGTTTCGACTTAGCAGTAGTTATTTACAGAGCCTTTGAATTCAGATGAATGTGGGAAAAAAAGTTGGGATTCTTGTCAATGTCTCAGTATGCTTCATGCGTATACACTCGTTTCACAATTGTAGTATTGTAGTTTAATTTGCGACGAAGTACTTGTCTGCTTGAACTCTAAGAATTCCATATAGAACAGACACGCAAAATTGCAAGTTTATTTTATATCTGCAAAGTAACTGCACTTTGCAGGTGCTTTACCTGTTTCATTCTTCTGATTTAGCGGCATCTAGATAATGATTTGCTTGTTATAGGACATTAAAACTTCCCTAGCGTGGTATTTTTAGCACGATAAAATCCTTCCTAAAGAGCCCCATTTTGTTGTATGCAGGCGGTATGGCAAGTACAATTTACCAAATTGATGATGAATTCAAGAGTATTCCTTTTGCTGTTCTTCCTGCTAACATTAAGCTAGCAAAAGAAGCAGGAAACTATGCCAAACTCCAGTTCGTGGAAAGAGCTTCTGTGCTTAAGGAAGCAGCTTCCCTGCTATACTGATTTCACACATCGGCGTGATCATTTAATTGAGAGCTGCACTTGCGTGCGCCTTGTGCCGTGGTCTCTTGCAGATGGTTTTGCTAAGTCTGAGACCTCAAGTTCTGTTATGCCTACCCAGCACAGATGCAAGCAATAAATAATAGAAGCTTTTGACTCTGTTAATGTTAGATATCATATCAGCAAAGAAACAGTTCTGTTCCCAGTTGACAAAATCTCTAGATGTTCAAATGTGCAGTTGTAGCACTTATGGACCAGTGAGGACCATGTGCAGTTGGTCCTGTTTGTGTCAGAGCAAGCAATAGTGCACCAAAGGATCTACCTTTTAAAACTTCTCTTTGGAGATCCTTCGGCCTCAGAACTGCAGAAACTGAGATGGCTCACAGTTGGTACCAGTATGTATAATAGGCTGGTTGATCTTACAATGCTGAGCCTTATAATCTTCTGCACTCTTGTTTGGGTGATGTGGATTGTTTGCAGTCAATGGCATGTAGGTATCAAGTCATGCAATTTGTTGAGCACGTCCATGGGCCCTGGCTGCAATATTTCTACTCTGGCTGCTACATTTCAGCAAAAGTGCATTTACAGATCAGATAACAGTAAGGTTACCTGCTGGAAATCAAGTACACTGAAGAAAGCATCTAAACAACTAATGAGTAAATTAGTACACATCATTGTGGAGTTGAAGAACTTTGCTTGCCAAAGAATTGGCTGCCATTGTTTCTACCAAGTCTTGGGGACATATTATGAATCTTGGGGTTTGAGAGTATGCCAAGTCATATAGAATTCCAACGAGAATATCTTGAATCAAGGAGCAGATGTGTTAATTTCTTTGTGATTGATGACAACTGGAAGCTTTCTGTGTGTGATCTTTCATTCTCTGAAGCCTGTCGGAGTGCAGAGACAACTCTTGGACATGCACTTCCATAGCATACTTCATATGAAAAATGTAAAATAGCTGCCACCTATCTCAGTGTAAACAACATAGGAGTCAAATACGAAAGGTATAATTTGCAGTTTTTCTTTATTCTGTTGTGTGTTTAATTTGTTTATTTGAGAGGGTAATTGTTCAAACCTGTTAGATGTAAGTGGTGAGGAGTTACATCATAGCTTTTGAACTTTTTCTTTTTTACTTGTGTGGGTAGCTCCAGCACATGCAATTATGAATGATGCCTTACCATATATAAGAGTGACTCTATGCCCTCCCAAAAGAAAGCTGCACATATCTTGGCCTTTAATAATTCAATGCAAAACAGTTTTTCAACTATTTATTGGGGTTTTAGGAGATTTGCTGTTTTCTTTCAAGAAGCGTGGATTCATATGATCTCCCTTGGCGTATTTTACTCTGGTAGCTCTTTTTGTTATGGTTTCAGCCGCCTCGAGCCTAAGTACTTGAAGAATTACCTCGGTTGTCAACCTGCTCTGTGTTTTTGCTCGGGACTGCAGGAATTAACACGTTTGCCACATTCTGCCTAGACCTTCTGCCCCTCCACATTGAATTGTGGTCAAATTTGTATCCTGGTTGCTCTTGGCTATATCTAATACTGTATAAAGGAATCGAGATGTGTGGTCTAGGTTGATCATGTCAGGTAATATGGGGTCTTCTGAGCACTCTTTTCCTACAGAAAAATATACTCCTATTGTATTGATTGTAGTTGGTTGGGAACTGAAGTTACTATGGGGCTATGAGATGGAAATTGGATAATCTGTGGACAAATTGCTCATTTGTCATCTTTTGAAAGCAAATGGACAAACAAATATGAGCATGACCTCAGTCTTATTGTTGCTTTCGCGCAATATAGACCCAACACATTTATGCTGTTGAAACATGTTTGCTTGGGTTCTTGTGCTCTAAGTGTCATCACCTGCTTGCAACCCTTGAGTATCATATGGGTATGTACTCAAGTCTGTAGCCAAGCTTTAGCTTAAGGATATTTTACTGACAAGTAGAAGATCCGCACAACTATTTAGGCTTCAAATAATAAGTGGGACCAAATGAACACCATCCAAGTGTAGAAGAATTGAAGTGATGAAACTGAAACTGCGGCTATTGGAATAAACAGTTGATACAAGTACCATGACTTCGCCTTTTGCAGACGAACAAAGCGGGGCTTAAATCAAATATAACTACACCCATGCATATTTTTCTATATGGTAGCGTCAGGTTTGATATATTTCCGGTAGCCTTATGTAGCTTGTTGGTCCAAAGCCAAAACCTGTTCATTTGGCCTCTGTGGACTGACCTTTCTCATTTTTTGCTGGTAAATGCAATGAGCAGACCACTTAGAATCAGTTAAACCACTCTATATGTTCAAAGGTACGGTGTCAGCGGGAGCTATCGCAAAAGCTAGTTTATTTTAGTCAAATAACATCTTCACAAAATATTATCAAATCTATAAAGAACTACAGATTTAAGCAACATTTCACATACATTAAGATTTCGGGTGGAAGAGTATCGCTAAATTTATCAAGCATCATTTCGCATACATACAGTTTTAATAATTAGATGCTTGATAAATAATGATTTATTGAGCATCTAACTATTCTAAATGGTTATGTGCCTGTAATAGTGTCAAGATCTAACAACTAGCTAGGACCAGCAGGACACGGTACTAAGCCCTCCTAAGAGGGGCAGGGGTCTGATCATACCACTAGCAGTTATACTTATCAATGCTTTGCCATGTGTGGTTAGCTGGTCTACAGCTATAGCTGCTTCCAGAAATGCTGGTCAGACTTGATTTTCTTAGGGACTGTTCTTATTTATTTATAGAATGTTCAAAAACTCTGCACAACTTATCATTTAGAAATGTGCCGGATGTGATTTATCTGTGATAAAAGTTATATTGATGCCGATAAATCCAGATAGTGCTGTACACATTAACTGCAGGTCAAAGCATTCAATGTTTACTAAAGCAGGTTCGTTTGTTATGACACATTATGAATTGGCGCACATACCACGTTTCTTTGGCACCTTCCCAAACATGGTAAACTAGCGATTCTTGCTTGTTTGGTCGCTTTTATACTATAGTTTTGCATAGTATAGTAGTTTATTCACTGAATATTTCAGCAGACAACTCACCATGCTTTTGGAACCCGGAGTACTTGAAAGCATGGTATTTTACTTTATATTTGAACCATCAGCTAATATTTAATTCAATTTTTACAAGTCACGTCCAATGGTTGTTGACACTCTCCCTAATCAGCCCCAGTCCATTACCTATTAATTGCTTACTTATGGTTCATATTTAATTTAAGGTTAATAGTAATACTCAGCTTTTCCCTTCCAATGCTTTTTTTGAGAAATGAAGTTTAGATGAACTTATATTTTAAATGCTGTTCTCTCATATCTGAGTATATATACATAGTGAAGAACGTGCATTGCACTATGCAGTTGCTAGCATCATAATCATTTGAGGATTGCAGCAAGTCTTATACACCCCTAAAAGTTTCTATACTTATAAATAGTGGCAAAGCTAGCCATTTTGTTTAGCGTGGAAAAAATACAACTTACACTACAAAATATCTGAAACTGTAGCAAGTCTCATGACCTTAACATACCATTTAGCTTAAAAGAACTTACCAGTTATGTACAAGAAGATACTGGGAATGTTATTCATCTGAACTAATTCTTCACTTCTACAATCTAAAGAGTGCAAGGAATCCTTTGTCTAATAGTGTCATTCGCAGCTCTCTCATTATCCGAAAGTTGAATTGTTGAAACAAAGTAGTTTACCAATTTTTTACTCAGGGCCAGGGGTATACTTACTACTATATTTACCATCCTCTTCGCAAAGTCATTAACTAATTAGTTGGCATGTACATGCACCACGATTTGGGCCATTTTAGGTAGATCTGGCGGATAACAGTGTCAACATCGCTGGTTAACTTAATGCCTTAGGCCTTACAAATCTTAATCAGGATGGCATCGCCAGATTGATACCAATGAGTGTAGCAAAGGGCAAAGTTAATTGCGAGGGACCAGTACACCTACACTACTAGACATATTTAATGCATGCTTTTGCAACATGGGAGGTCCTTCACCAGCTACTGTGGCACCACACACTGTCAAGGCAAAACTGGACGATTTTTCAGAAAACATACAAGCAGCAGTGCCACTAACCTGAATTATTGGAGCGCCATATGTCTAACAATTTGTTCTGTAGCACATATTAGGGGCACTGATCGTCATATTTCGGGTTTGTTGTGCGGAACCCATTTATTATGTTTTGATAGATGGAGACCTGAGCTGGCGAGCACTTTTTCTGATAATAAGGACATGATAAGAAAGTCAAACTTATCTGTTTGTTCCTAAGCATGCCAACTCAATTGTGAGCTCCACTATTTGCACACTTTTGTTTCTGACCATCATTGGGGTTTTACCAAGGTCATAATCAGGTACCTACTATTGTATCACTGTGTACTGCCACAGAACTACTAATTAGGTAGTGTCAGTGTTGTTTGTCATGAACATCTTAGACCTCACACTAGTGTATGCATCGATGGCAGGCAGTTAATATATATTATTGTTATTATTGTTATTTTTTCTGACCATCATTGGGCTTTTGTTATTATTGTTATTTTTTCTGACATGATTGTACTTTATGACTGACCAACTAACTAACTGGGACCGTCTGCATTGACTGCTTGCTTTACCAACCTATATAACCAACCGTGGAGCTGTTTTGCGCTTCATTGCGACTATATGTGTATGTAGTGAAATTAAGAAAGGGAAAGAATATGGGGACCATGATCTTTATTATCCATTTTTGTGCCTCCTCTTCTTTGCTCGTTTGATATTTCCTCCATGATGTGTTATCCATGGATATTTCCCACATGATTTGTGTAGGGATGGTCACCATGGATATGCATGCAGTTTTGTGCACTCTCTCAGTTTAGTTGTGCCTTGTGGTCATCTGTTAGTCCACATAGACTGGTGCAATAGTGTCTCACTATATATGGTCTGTGTACTAGTCATATAGGCTAACATGGCTGTGATTATTAATTATCTCCTTTTTGGATTTACTTTTTTGATGTGGAGAAATCAGAGTCTGGTATATTTTAGTTTGATGCACTAACACATGATGTAACTGTTAAAATTAAAAACACATGCAGATGTTAAATGTACTGATCAGTCTTTGAGTTCAGCATTAGCTATCGAGTCATTATGTATGCAGCAATGTTTATAGAGCATTTGATGGTCCTCTGAACCTCTGATGATGACCGATCCCTTGTAATGACATTGACAAGAGAGTTACCAAAGGGAACATCCACGAACGTGATCTTTATGCATGCATGCCTGGCCTCCTGCACATGAGTAATTGATTGAGAGGTTGTTGAAGTTGAAATTTGTTCATTTTTCAATTAAATTCTCTTGACACACTTCACCTATTGCCTTGAGTTCACTAATGGAGCGGAAATGAAATACATGAAAAAAATTCATGCATGTTGTTTGGTCTCCAGTTGTTACTTCTTCCTGCTATGGAAAGTTCAAACATACTGCATCCTTGTTCAAAAGTTTGTGCTTGCATTCATATGATATGACAGTCTATACACATCTTTTGAAGCCTTATTCTTAATTAGGGGTACAAGCACACACAAATTTGTGCTGGACTAGAATGAACAGTTTGCTTAGAGATGAATGTCTTATCAAATATATGATTTGCAATCACCCTCACTAAATTCATGATACTTTTGATGAAATCCCAACTGTAGTCTGAAAGCAAAAGGAAATTAAAGGCACAAGAGCACTAAATTACAAGGTGTTTATTCCATTTATTAGAAAGGGATATCTCTGATATATGTAATCATATACAGTACTATATAGTCTGATGATGTTGATACATGGTATGACTATCATGACTAGGACGGAATATACGTAGTTACATACAAGTAAGCCTTTAATTATAGATAAATACACAGAGCTTCACGCACGTACACAGTAGTAATTAATCGTTTCCTAAGCTTGATTTGTTGCGTACTAGACCGTAATAGAGAGTTACTCAGATATCTATAACGTGGAGCAATGATCTTAACTGCATGTGCACCAACTACCGTACCAGATCCTTGATCTGGGATAGTGACCTGATCACGCTTTCTTAACCGTGCATTCTTGTATTATATTTTTTCTTCAGATGATGAGGCTGCCTCCTTCGCCGTTCAGCAGCCCATGTGATGGAGAATCTGGGCTGCTCCTGCTCAGCAGCTCCTCGATCATCTGCAGCGCGATCCTCTCCTCGTCGTCCATTGCCGCTGGAGGCGGCGAGCCCGTCGTGGATGTGGACGTGGACGAGGAAGGAGTCCCAGATGCCGTGCTGCCACTGGGCGTCTCCGCCGCCGCCACCATGGAAGCAGGCTCCTTGTTGAGCTGGACGGTCATGACCCAGCTGGAGTCGGCACGAGCACCGGCGCGTTTCTGCCAGACGCCAATGTGGGACTTCTCGGTGTCGAGGCGGAGGCAGGTGAGGGACGGGGATGGCGTCTTGCAGCACTTGCGGAGCTTGGCGCTGAGGATCTGCGACAGGCTGCCGGCACCGGTCACTCCGGAGGAGGAGGATGAGCCTACGCCGCCGCGACCGTCCCTGGCCGCTGCTGGGGCGACGATTATCTCCCCATTGGCGCTCCTGGGGACGGGGAAGTTGGTCTTGGCGTTGCGCCCGCTCATGAGGATGGCGGCCTCATCGTACGCCCGCGCCGCCTCTTCGGCCGTCTCAAAGGTGCCCAGCCACACCCTCCTCTTCCTGCAAAGCTCATCACAGTTATATCCATGCACGCATTATGAGAACATGATAACAAAGAATCATCAATGGGAAAGCTAGACGGATATAGGAGAGAGTAGTGATGAGATGAGAGAGCTGAGTGAGGCTTACAGGAGAGGGTGCCTGATCTCGGAGACCCAGGAGCCCCAGTGGCGCTGCCTGACGCCGCGAAACTTCTTCTTGGACAGTACCATGATTCCCTGCAGAGTGCGCAGAGCGAGAGATTCTCTGGCAGGGAAGAGGATGGGAGTGAATGAATGAGCTAGCAGCAGGCAGAGTGGCAGTGTGTGTGCAAGAGTGAGTGTGGGGGAGTGATGTAGTGTGGGGAGGAGCAAGAGCCCTGCTGCTGCCAGTGAATATAAGCTACTGCCTGCCCCTCGGACCCCGTACTTGCAGCGTTAAATGTGGTTAGATAGATCCATGGATACACGCTCGCATGCATATGTAGGCCTGCTTGGCGTGTGCATGAGGGAGAGAGGGCGTGTCCTAGTGGAGATTTTGGATTTGTGGGACGATGGCCGGTGGCAGTAAACTTAACTGGGAAGTGCGGTACCTCTGGCTTGCGTTCCACGTATATACTGTTAACGGTTTGTCTGCTCGTTATTCACTTGTATTGTACTCCGCTAGGACTACTGTCGGTTGCACTTGCACACACTGTAAGCTTCAGATCAGATATGCTGTGACCGTGTAGCGTAGCACACGTCGAAACTACCTATCATCATCATCTTTACTAAGATTTCAGGAGCCAGAAATTACAGTTTACTACTAGTGAGCACTACTCTATATGTTTTTAGCTGGTCCACATCCACATTGTAGTATCGAAAATTAAGCACACTGGCAGTAGATACTTACAGAAGTTGTTGCAGATTTGTGTAGTGATGTATACTATAACCCACTATATATATAGTCCATGTTTCATCAAAAGAAAAAAATGCCACCTATTCATGCATGCAGGGAGGTTGGAGGCGTGGGGTCGGCAGCGGGTAACAGCATGCGTGTGGCAAGGGGTAAAGCTCAACCAGAAGAAAAGACCTTCCAAGGCCGGAGAGATCGAGAAGAAAAGTCTGTCCGTCTCTCCGGCGAGAGGAGAGGAGAGAATGGAAGGGAACGGCTGGGGCCCGGGATTCACTGCCGGGGTGGGCTGTCGGTGAACTGTGGCAACAACATAACGCCACCTTCTTCCTCTCCGCTCCTCCCTCCTCGCTGCCGGTACGTAACACCGGTAGTAAACTCCCCCACCTACGCGCTTGGCGACCTCATTAATGGCGTGGGAGACCCTCGCCCTCCCCCTCCATTTACAAGTCATGAGGTGAGGTCATGCATGGATCCATCCGTCCGTCCCCAGCTCGCTCTTAGCAGCTGGTTGGCACTAGTGCTCCTCGCTCGCTGCTGCATGCAATGGTGAATGCTACTAACCCGGCAGGCAGGCTGGCTTTATCTAACCACCTTGCTGCACCATTTTGGCTCCACGTTGCTGCAGGCAGCGCTGGAGGATGAATGTTCGGTACTCGATCGAGGGTGGCGCATGGCCGGGTGTGAACTGTGAAACTGCAAACGAACTATATAAGATGCATTTCGACTGTCCAAGTTCAGGTTTGGTTCCAGCTTTCTTATACTTACAGTTACAGTGTTATGTAAATTCTAGCTTTCAGGTTGGAGTGTGTTGAAGGAGGGTGGTGCTGGCTAGATCAAACCGGTACTCACCGAGACACCAACAGTGAATGGCATGACTACTCATGCCCATGCCATGGCATGATGGACGGATATGGTAACTCAAGCAGCAAGGTGCAAGCTAACCAGGACCGAAGAACCTATCGACTATCGTATGCAGTGATGCGCTACAGGTTAAGCTCTGCTACTACTACTGCTAGTTTCAAAGCCACGTACAAGAGCCATGAGGAGGGAGGGGCGCTCGAGCAGTTGGGCGGCAATAACTTTCCATCCACAGGCAGTACACAATGAGTCACTCGAGGAGCCAATCATCCCCATGCAGCACGCAGCATCCGGCAAGCTCCGCAAGAAAAGGTGAAACTGGGGGCGAGTTCTAATGGCGAATTGAATGCGCACGAGCGCCCGGCACGCACTTTTACGGTTCGGCTCCACCCGGATTCGCGTGTCAGAGTGTCAGTGAGTTCTTGCTCGCAGGACGGGACGGATCGGACGGACGGATGGATGGAAGCTTCTCTTCTCTCTTCTCTGGTGGATGGATCTGCTCCTGCTCGTCGTAGCCAGGTACGCCCAGGCCCTGCGCGGTCCTTTCTGCTCCTCCGTGTAAAGTGTAGCAGCAGCGAGCAGGCAGGTTAAGGTGGTTGTTGGCTGTGGTGGTGGTTACCAGTCCAGGCCCAGGGCGTGTGAAAGACGGTTAAAAAAGGAGAGCCGGCGGCAGTTACGCCGGTGCTCCTTCTCTCAGCTACCCCGGTCCGGTCCTCTGGTAAGTGGTAATAAGAATAAGATGATCAGTGTTCTAGCCGACAGCGTCCGGGAATCTGATGCGATTCTACTCGGCCGGCGTTGTAGCCTGCGCGCGAGTTCATATTCGCACGCAAGATCCTTCTGAACGTGGGGTCGCGCGCGAGCCTGATTGAGCTGGCCGGAAGGAGTGTGGCAGTGAGTGAGTGAGTGAGTGATGACGATGTGGTTGGCGACCTCACCTCACAAGGAGTCAGTATTTAAACCTTTCTAATAGAACACGGAGGAGTTAATCATCCGTGCTTTATCCCAACAAACTGCTCGCTAACCTTGTCCCCTGCGCAATTAGAAAGGCGGGCCGAGCTGTACTCCACGTACGTCCGGTTCGGCTGATGGGCGATGAAAGCAACGGCAGCAGCTCTAAACTTGATGTTTGGTAGTAAGTACTTGCACCGCAACTCGATGTTTGGTAAGTACTCCCTCCGTTCTGAATTAATTGACTCCGATTTAGTTCAGGTTATACTAAATCTGAGTCAATTAATTCAGAACGGAGGGAGTACTACTTAGCGGTCAAACGGTGTTAACTCTGTAATAATAATGCTGTTTTTTACCAGACCAGTCACCACAATGTTGGCTTCAGCTGGATTGCTGTTAGCTATGGTAGTCTTCCTATATGTCCCTTCATGGTTGTGGTAAGTGTTAAACCGTAGTTTTGGGGGAACTTGCTCAATCCTCTAGGGTGGCATATCTCTCATATATATATAGAGGTACAACGTACCATACAATGATACAATCATGATCGTATACGATCTGTACAATACATATAGCTATACAATATCTAACACCCTCCCTCAATCTCAACTTACTCCTGAAGCATCTAGGAGATTGAGATTGAGCCTACACACCTCAAACATGGGCAAAGGTAGAGGCTTAGTAAAGATGTCAGTCAGTTGATCCTTTGAAGAGATGAACTTGATCTGTAGTAGCTTATGTGCAACACGTTCCCTCACAAAATGATAGTCAATCTCAATGTGCTTGGTCCGTGCATGAAACACTAGATTAGACGATAGAAACGTAGCACCAATGTTGTCACACCAAAGAACCGGAGGATGATCTTGGGAAATTCCCAACTCGTGAAGTAAAGACTGAACCCATATAAACTCAGCAGTCGCATTGGGAACCGCCTTGTACTCGGCTTTAGTGCTACTGTGGGAGACAGTGGCCTGCTTGCGTGCACTCCAGGCGATCAAATTAGGACTCAGAAAGACAACATATCCCCCCCCCCTAGAGCGCATGTCATCTGGACAACCAGCCTAGTCGGCATCTAAGAAAGCAGACAATACTCCTGATGAACTGGCACGCATGTTTAGACCAAAGGACACAATAAGGCGCACATAACGCAAAATGCGTTTAACAGCAGACCCGTGCACATCAGTGGGGGCATGAAGATACTGACACACCCTGTTGACTGCATAGGAAAGATCTGGACGTGTAATCGTCAAATACTGCAAGCCACCAATAATGCTGCGATACTCAGTAGCGCCTTCGGGAGACAAGGGAGTATCATCAGTAGCGGAAAGCTTGTCCGTGCAGGACATAGGTGTAGGAGATGTACCGCACTTGAGCATACCAGCTCGGCGCAAGAGATCAAGAGAATACTTCTTCTGAGTAAGGGTTAATCCATGTGTGGAATGAGCGACCTCAATACCCAAAAAGAAGTGTAGCTTACCCAGATCTTTGTTAGCAAAATCAGCACCCAAAGCAACTATAAGAGCATCAGCAGCCGACTGAGAGGAACTGACAAGAATGATGTCATCAACATAGACCAAGAGGTACATGGTTACACTCTGCCGCTGAAACAAGAACAATGATGTGTCTGTAGTCGAGGGAACGAAGCCATGAGTGCGAACAACAGAAGCCAAGCGAGCATGCCAGGCACGAGGCGCTTGCTTCTAACCATAAAGGGCTTTCGTCAACCGACAAAGATGATGAGGCTGGGTGTGATCAATGAATCCAGGGGGCTGCCGCATGTAAACCTCTTCTTCTAGTAGACCATGAAGGAAGGCATTCTGCACATCAAGTTGCCGAAGAGACCAACCTCGAGAAACTGCCAGGGACAAAAAAAGACGGATAGTGGTGGGTTTGATAACTGGGCTGAATGTATCCTCATAGTCCAGACCATGACGTTGTTTGAATCCTTTCGCCACCGGACGCACTTTATAGCGCTCAATGGAACCATCAGCATGTTTCTTCACCTTGAATACCCACTTCGAATCAATGATGTTGACACAAGGCGGAGGGGGAACAAGTGTCCATGTCTCTGAAGGGGATCGTGTGCAGAAAATAAAAAAATTCCTAGCAACGATATCCTTAAACTAGCCAAGATCTACACTATGCAGATATAGTAGTACGGCAGAGATCGGAATACATACCCTCGTAGACCAAATAGCGGGGATTACGCTCCCGCACAAGCGTTGACGACGAAGACGACGTAGCCGACCTCTAGGTCGCGAAGAACTCGGCGCGACGAAGATGACCTCGAGGTCGAGTGGAGGAAGTAGGCCTCCGAGCGCCGCTAGCGCAGCACCTCGCAGGGCGTTACACACATACGGTGGAGACGACAGCCTCCGAAACTACAGTCCAGGACGAGCAGCGGAAGATTTGGACTGGAACACCAGCAGCGCGGCAGCGTGCTATGGTGGAAGAGATCCCCCCTCTCAACTCGGCGCAACTCCGACAAAGGGAATCACGAGATCGAGAGAGAATTGGGGAATTAATTGGTGAACTAAAAGGCCAGGGGTGCCCCTTCTTATATAGGCTCACTTTACGGCAAGTTGTCTTTCACTCTTACCCTTTACTAGAAAACATATCTTCAGTTCTCATAGACACTGAAGAATAAACTTAACGTTTGTTCATTGATCCACACAAGGATCACTCTAGAACCTGTTCTTCAACCAAGAACTCGGGTCGCACCAAGTCGAGCTTTCATTCTGATAGAATCTATGTCTGATACATAGAGAATGTTGAACATCATTTTCTATCACTGAAAATGCCAAGATAAACTTAATATTTTACCTAGTCATACAAGTAATGACCTCTTTCTTCGCTTGTTTTATTCTGAAACACTTCAAAATCTTGACTTAGGAAATATTCCGACTTAATGTTATTAAGCCCCTTACGATCTATACAATTATAAATCGGATGCCTAATACTCCTAACTTCATTTCATAGAAAACTTAATCACTTAAATAATCCTTTACACTCTACTAGAGAATCTATGTCATTCAATATATCGTTACTGAAGGGGTTACGGTGCAGAAAACAATAATTTTTCTAGCGAACGAAACCCTAACTAGCCAGGATCTATCTATCTAGTACATGCGATAATGGTGGCGGAACGGGTTACATTACCTCCATGTAGAGCGATAGCGGGGATTACGCTCCCGCACAAGCGTTGACGATGAAGTCGTACGTAGCCGACCTCGAGGTCACGGAGAACTTGCCGCGATGTCGGAGTCGATGACGCCGGGGTGTCGATGATGATAAGCGTCGATGGGCGTCGGGCGGAAGAAGGCAGAGCGCCAGCACCAGGGCTGGTGCGCCGGCAGCAGAGGGGGGAGGCGCGGCGGCTGCAGGGGGCAAGACGACGTCGCACAAGCTCCTCAATAGAGTAGCCTCCGAGCACTCGCAAACATACGGAGCTTAGCGACAACTCCCGGTCATTCAGATCCAGCTGAAATCGCAGGAGTAGATCTTATCTGGAATCCCGCAGAGCAACGGCGCTCTGCGGTATGGCTTAGGTGGAGAGAGACCCCCTTCCTCAGCTCGGCGCGGCTCCAACTTGGGAACCACGAGATCGAGAGAGAAATCGGGAATTAATTGAATTTCCTGTGTATTAAATCAATTAATATGCCTTGGTATATAAAGGGGGAAGGGGGTGTGCAAACCCCTTGGCTCCCCCATGTGGGACTAAAGGATGGGGGGGTTGGTGCGCCCCACCATGGGCCGGATGAACCTCCCATGGGGCCCACCCCCCTTGTGGGGTGCGGCTCCCCCCTCTTGG
Organism: Poa annua; assembly: GCA_026929855.1. Lineage (NCBI taxonomy): Eukaryota > Viridiplantae > Streptophyta > Magnoliopsida > Poales > Poaceae > Poa > Poa annua. Next base: position 92,418,840 of record CM049430.1, read on the forward strand.
GCCCTCTTAGGGCCCATTTAGGTGGGAGCCCCCCTTTTTCCTTTATTTAATTAATATAAAAATCCCATTAATTCATAATTAATATATTTATATATAATTCAATATCCCATGACTCCGAAACTATTTCGGAACCACCCGAACAACTTTCGGACATTCCCGGAACCATTCCATACCTCCCCGGAACTCCTTCCGGACCACCGGAACTCTTTCCGGATCATTTCTCTCTCTCCAACAAAAACCTATAAAATTCCAGAACCTATCTCCTAGTGTCGCTAAGACCTTAAGTTTGTTACGCTACGGTTCGGGAACACTCCAGACATGGTCGAGACACTCCGCTCACCAATGATTGTCAGGGATACCTGGAAATATATGACGACCCCTGTGCATTCCACGAATATCGTCGTTGAACCATAAGTATGATATTCATTCTCTTTGTCTCTGCGATACTACCTTGTCCGAGATATGATCGTAGACACACCGATGCCTTTGTTGTATCTCGTTACCGACGAAGGTTATTAACTCGTCTACGATATTACATCTCCATGACCTAGTCATAAGCTGCGCAGCTATATAGATGCAATATCACCGAGTGGGCCCAGAGTATCTTTCCATTACAAGAATGAACAAATCCCGCTCTTGATCCTTACGTCTCGATGCTCTTTCGGAATACCCAATATGGACACCGTTATTGTCATGCTATATAAGACACAACGTTTGATGCTCTCAAAGCATTCCTACGAAGCATTGATAAGTACGGTCTCACGGTCTAAGGAATAAGCTATCATACTCTTATCTATTGCAAACGACAAACATCGTAATACGATCTTATTGCAATACTTTGCGTATGTCCATCACCTTATTCAACTAATAAGATGACCCCATTGTCAACCGACGCCATTGTCCTTGATCGGGAATCTCGATCAACTGTTGCCCAATGGACTAGCTCATATAGAGGCTTGCTAGGGACCTGGTTGTCTATGTATCACACGTGTATCAATAATTCCGATTAATACAGTTATAGCATAATACACAAACCTATTATAAACTTATGACATAATGCAATAAATACTACTTATTTATTTGCCTCTAGGGCATATCTCCTTCAGTCTCCCACTTGCACTAGAGTACAAATAAACCAGCTGCATTTTACTTTATCAAAATCCCTTATCAAATAAGAATCATTTGATGATGCTTGCTTGTGGAAGAGTGTTACTGCACAATCCATGATTGTACATGCTTTTGCGATTCACTGGCATCAACTTGCTTGATATCACCATGTTGTCTAACAACATATATGCAAATACCGTAACTAAGTGAGACTTCTGCTTCCCAGCGCTTACTCTGATTATACTAACCAGATAACTGCCCTGAAAAACACACTCAGCCATGCAGAGCCCGTTGTAACAATTACAAACTCGCGATATCTACATACTTTCACACCAATGTAGAAAACTTGACATTCAAATGTCAATCCCTTAACTAACGCACTTCTACTTCCAGTAAATTCCAAATTTACTTTCATAACTGCTCTTTATTCCAAGAACATCGGTTATATTTCATCGAGCAGATAATAAGGTTTCTGTATGATGTCTAATATTACATAATAGACCCACATGTCATACAACCATTACTTTCACGCATCATTACTCTTAATGATCAATTGGATTCCAAATGACCATCATTTTGATTCTATTCTGACTCCTCAGATATAATCCAAAACAACTCGATTAACTATTTAAAATTCCGGTTCTATTTCCAAATAGACACTAGCTTTAAAATAGTTTCACAACTTCATCCTATTCTATTGGTACAGTTTCACAATGTGTTAACCACACAAGATGAATTCGACTCCCACTCAAATTATGTCTCCACATATTTGATAACACGAGCTCCCACTCAAAAACGTGTCATCCACATATTTGAGTTCCTGAGCTCCCACTCAAAAATATGTTCTTCACATATTTCACCTGAATGAACCAACTATGACTCCCACTTAAAACGATATTTTGGTCAAACCAAAATCATTGATCTGCTATCAATTCGAATTTAATACAAACTATAGTATTACATTAATACAAATCCCTCAGACTTCAAGCATGTCTACATAAATGTAGTCAACAAATTTGATCTTGTCCAAGACACATTTCTTGATAAGACATGCTACCGCGTCTTTCTTATAGTCACATTTTCATATAACACTTTATATGACGATTAAACAATCTTATTCCTCTAATAAGAATTGCAGCAACAATTACTCTCTTAATCCTTTTAAATGTAACTTGGATTTCCAGGCTCAAAAAACCTTTGTTCGTATTCCAATATTTTCTCAACTTTCTTTGTATTCATAAAGTGCACCTTGATCTGTCAACAAGATCTGAAATACTTAATACAGTGCTGTGACCTGACAACAATATTAAATATAACAGCACTTTATTTAGAAGTTTCTTTCATGAAAATATTATGATCTTTATGAAGAGGATTGCAAGCAGAAAACAATTTTCTAGTCTCCCTCACTCTTAATCACCAAATTTTCATTAGCAGACATATACTCTTTGGAACACCTTGCAACATAGGTCTGACACTTTATTCCGAACTTCTAATTCCAATCCATAAACCATAATTCGAAAAATCATATTTTCCTCCGAATTACATAGACAACAAACTAAGTTTTGTTTCTATTTGGTTTTGGAATACACTCTCGTCCAATGCGAGCAATCTACAAAGAACCACTCATGTATATTCCGAATTATCGCATAATCATATACATGTCGACACTACTGTCGATCCTACGAATTCTTGTTGAGAAAAACATCTATTTTCTAAAGTGGACATCGACTATAATGTTTCGAACATATTAGGAGATTCTAAGACTGATTCTGACTGACCACACTTTATTTGAAATAGAGCATGATTATAATTCCCCACATATCACTATATATGACATTATAATTTTGTGAAGCAAATTTCCACAAGTCTCTTGTGTTGAAAACATAATTCAAAAAATATTGTCCTTTGATCGAATCTTATGAATACAATATTCACTAATCTTTCTTCTGAAAAACTCCATTTGATCTATTATCAAATTAATTTCAGACTCCATAATTTATCGGGCAAATACTCCTATTTACCAAAATCATGGAAGAATTCGGATCAAGCAAAAACAACATTGATTAATCATTAAAAATGACTCTCAATCAATTTCCTCTAGTATTGCAACTTCAATACTGCATTTCAAACTTAATCAATTTTGGCACTCGAAATACTTAAATGGACCAAAATTATCCATTACTTCTTTCACTGCCTTTATGACTAAATTCGATGGTGTTTGTTCTTTGGACACATAATTTTATCATTCCCGCTATAAATGTATATCATACGCATAATGTAATTGAGATGTGATGCAAATTACTCATAATATGAAACAACTGCTTTGCTTCATAACACAAAACAACTTATGTGTTCTATATGAATAATTATGTCTTGCAACATTCAAGACACCAAACTAGATCACACTCTCACTATTACACAATGTCTTATCAAAAACTATTGATGATAACTAATATGATATCTCGAAGGCGTGAGCACTACTGGCCATTAACTTGCCATCACTTGTGCACTGTCACGTCACCCTTCGCCACATACTTGTGATAATCAGGGACTGTTTCACAAACAGAACAATTATCAAACACTTTTCATCATAGCGTCGAAGAACTCTTCTTCGATGAATTAACTTTTACAGATTTGAACTTGTTCACGAATGTGAAGAAGGTCACCGTGTCTCTATAGCGTATTCACGCACATGCTATTCACAGCTAGGAGGTAAAGCACAATCTCCATTGCACTGGAGTTCGCTATCTAGAAATCGTAGATATTCGTAAGCCTGAAGTAGATGTCACACAACTTCTTCAACTGAGTCTCCAGACAGGTATGCTCCCCATGTGAATGGTCCGTAACTTTCTAAGCTGTCTGAACTGCTCAAGACTCAATTCATCTTTGAAGTGACCTCTGATCGCATCAATCACGACATATGGCTCCATGTGTTGAAACAACTTTCAACTCAGGTGCTAGGCATACGCTCATGACGATCGTCACTTCCATGAACATGTCATGATGCTTACGGAACTCATCATCTTGCTCCTTGCTATCAGAATCATCTGGTCTAACTCCTAACTAATGTTCTAGCACATATAGGATGTTTGTTGTGTTTGGAGAATGTTTCTAAAACCAATGCACCAGCTGATGAAGTTGGACCCGTCGGCTTCCAAGGCAGAATCCGAGCTCTTGAAGAAGTAACCGAAGCGTAGTTCCGTAGTCTCCAGATGTGATCGCAAAAGAGGTAAGATAAGTTTATAATATATAGGTGAGTTTTAGTTTTATAATCTCATTATCAAAAACACACCACACCAAGATTATTATCCCTAAAATAATAATGGCGATGACACGAACCCCATCCACTACACCACCCCCGATCGTCACGGCCGGCAGCACAGCTTCAAAGGTGGACATAAAATGTCGATCATAACAACTCTATGACTCGTGCTCGATCTTTCGATCTTCCCGTGTTCCGAGGCCATACCTCTGAGTATGCTAGGCTCGCCAATCAAACCTCGAAGACCCTGCGCGTGCAACATGGCTTACACCCACTGTATGCGAACGACGAGATGTGTGACACCCGATCATCACGGCCTGCCTCATAACGTAGAACTTTCTTGGTGGTGCGCAACGAGGGAGAACACAATTTTGGTATTTGTTAGGGATCATCCTATTTATGATGCTACCGTTGTATATCTAGCATATAAGCAATCAATAGGATGCACACACAACAGCACACAATAATGATGCAATGAAGTGCGATGTGACATGGTCGATGTGCCTGGACCTTCATGGCGCCATGTGCCTGGCCCCCGGCGCCCCGGCATGGCTCCGAGTCTACAGAGCCCTCCATTGCCTCCGACAGTACGAGTAATATCAAAACTTACCGTAACCATGTCACATAAAATAACGCCTCTGCAAAACAAAGTTAGACGCCTCTAGCTTTATCTAGTTTTGCAAGTTTTACGTGGCATATAGGCTTATTCGTAGGAGAACCGCTTTCCTACCTACGAACTTTGTACCACAACGTCGATCGTATAATTGCATGTTTAAGCATCCCTTTCGGGCCCTCCATTGAAAATGCTTTGCCGACTAGAGAGAGAGAAACAGACACCCGCCAGCCACAGATACGGTGCCAGCCGTATGTCAGTAGTGGAACCAGTCTCGCGTAATCGTACGCGTAAAGTCGGTCCGGGCCGCTTCATCAACTCAATACCGAAGGCATCGCAAGTGCACGCTAGAGGGTAGCAAATATAAGAAAGACGCCCTCATTCAACATGAGTTCTAACCGTACCAGCAGTACTACGCATAGATCGGCTCTGATACCACTGAAGTTCGCATACATGTTTAGCATCCTCAGGATCACCAACTCTTTCTTAATGACACTATTAAGAAAAATGGTTTCCTTATCCATCTATCAATTTCTCATTCGAAATTATAGTGATTGCTAAACGACCCGGAATAGATTTAGGCTTCGCCACTTGAGACAAACTCTCATGTGGTCAACTTTTGAATCTGTCGGAACTCTTTCATGACAAATCGATCATTCTCAATGTTTATTCTCTCATAAAATTCCACATTCTATTAACATCCTAGATGCCATCAAGAAGATCTCCCAAGTCATTACCTGGTAATCGTATATGGATTTTATTTCGGATCATAAATGACTCATAGCCATTTCTCGGACTTAGGTCCACCATCTCTTATTCGTATTTCGTAGGTCTATCATATTCCATTAATATGGCCTTCATAACAAGATTGTCGTAACACAACCTCGCATGCCTACGCTCTTAGTATGGGCTCAGAACATCATGATCTTGAATCATCAGCTTTTTCAAGCTGTGGAGCATGACACCGAAAACACTTTCGGTTGCGCCACTCTGATGTCTGGAGAGGAAGTTCACCAGCTTCGCCTTGCTCTACTTTCTTTCTCACTTATACCCTTGGACAAGAAACTATTTCTTTCGCAAGGTATATCCCGGCAACAATTTTGCCTATGTCGTGAGACATGTACCCAACAAAGATTAATCCATTTTAGGTTTGATCACATCGAAACACTAAATTGCTGAAACGACAATCTAGGCTAAAAGCCATGCCATCACTCAAATGGTATTGTCTCCATGGATTTAAATGGTTTCCCTATGATCTAACGTGAGTGTTACGTTTCTACCATCTGACTCTAATGATCACAATAATTTGGTAAGAGATTCATTTACCACACACTATCCGATAGGGTGCGATTACGACGTCCTAACACACCATAACACTATGGTGTTCCATGCGACGTAATTTGTGAAACTCTTCTCACAATTCTTCCAATGATATGCCAACATTATAACTCAAATCTTTATTTGCTCGATCTGTATCGCGGGAATTTGATTTTCTTGTTAAGTTTATTTCCTACTTCATTCTGAACTTGTTTGATCGAATCAAAATTTCCAGGCCAACATTCCCCGAGTGGATATCCATATATCTACTCGAATGTTCATGAAGTCTATGAAATAAATACTTCCACTACACGTTAAAGTACTTCATTGATTCACATACACCCATATGCACGATTCTCAACAAGCTATACTCAAAACGTTCGGTGAAGTTCACGAAATAAAGGTCCCCACTACCCGTCAATTACTTCATTGAACCACATACATCTATATGTATGACTATCAATAAGTTATATGCCCGTTTTCCGAAAACGGTGTCACAGTTATTTTGCAAGTGTCAAAAGATCAAATCTTAAGACTTGTAGATCCATCCGGTATGGAGCTAATGCATTGACTATAACATTGATCTGAATTAAACGGTAGTGCCACACATATATGTGGTGTCTTTATTAAGTTTGTATCCTTTGGCATTACTATTATGAATGTGGGAGCTTCTACCATCTAAATTCAAATCGGCATATGATCATTACTTCAGAAATATAGGACAACATATTTGTCACTATCATGTATCAACAAATGTCTCGCTAGAGGAGACATACTTGTAACGATCATACTAACATGCGATCATAAAGAATTTATCCAGATGATAGATCTAGAGGGAGAGTGTCTATAGCCATCACAACAATTTGTCTGTCATTATCAACACGCAATGTTGCCTCATCCTTTCAAGCTACTCAAGCAGTAAACCTGGTTTTCATAAAACATGACTAGTTCAAAACTTAGTCACTACTACGAGTACTTGCTTAGCTAAAACATTCATAACATGTATATCATATATACACCATCATCATTGATGACTTCCGGCGATCTATTTCATCTTCTTGATACTTCCAACGTAATCAAGAACCATGAAGGTGAACGATTCCCCTTGCATGACATAGTCTATGACAGAGGATTTGCACTTGGCAACGAGGTCTGTCATCCAGTGATCGAGCTGAGCGAGGCATCTCAATGTTCATCAAGTATGAACATATGTCATTAAGTATGACCACCACGTGCTCCCTCAATGTGTGTATTCTCTTCCATCTTGGTTGAGAAGACAACGACTGATAAACTTCATCCACCCAAATTTAGGGGTACCCCGAGTTTAGCGACCATCTCATATGTTCACGATCTAATAACTCGTACACACCGTTGGTTATCTATGGCAGAGATCATAGTATACACTGGAGTATGATGATATCATCCGCACAAAATTTGATAATCCAAATTATCTTTTGTTAGCGGAATCTCCGGGTTTATCTCCTAGAGGGTATTGTATCACAAAGAGCTAACGGTTTAAACAAGGAGTATCCTCAAGATAAAGTATAAAACTATGAAGTTTGGACCCAACCTTTTAAGTTTCTCATTCGCAGGAATGCGCCTAATTTGAAAAGATGCTATCACAATGGTTAATATCTACAGAGGTTTGCAAAACAGATTTTGTTCATTATTTTTTGAGTTCTAGTATTTTAGAAAATAACTATCCAAACTCCCACTCAAACGAACATCCCTCCTGGTCGTTTAAACGATTAGACGACCCCCATTCATTGCACCACCCCTCATCGTCAGAGCCGGGGGCACAACTTCAAGAGTAGACAACTGTCCGTCACACCAATTTTGTGACCCGTGCTCGACCTTTCGGCCTCCGTGTTCCGAGGCCATATCTGGATATGCTAGGCTCGCCACTATAACCTCCACGCTGACGCTTGTGCAACATGGCTTACACCCACCGTATGCGAACGACGATATGTCTGACACCTGATCGTCATGGCCTGCCTCATAACGTAGAACTTTCTTGGTGGTGCTCGTTGGAGGAAGAACACTAGTGGTATTTTTTGAAGGGATCATCTTACATAATTACCGCCGCGTAACTAATATATACTAATATATATAATCACACAATATAAGATGCACACAAAACATCAAATGTAATGCAATGTGATATAGTCCATTACGCCATGGTCTTCTTGGCGCCCGCAGTTAATAAACAACTTATCAAACCTATCTTGACCATATCACATAGCTCCTGGAAAATAAAGTTAGACGCTTCTACTTTATCTTTTGCATATTTTACGTGGTTTGGTGCTGTCGTAAATAGAACCACTTCATACCTATGAACCTTATGACCACAACAACGATCCAATAATTGCATGTTTAAGCATCCCTTTCGGGCCCTCCATTGAAAATGCAAGACCAACTAAAGAGAGAGAAACTGACACCCGCCAGCCACATATATGGTGCAAGCCGTATGTCAGTAGTGGAACCAGTCTCGCGTAAGCGTACGCGTAAAGTCGATCCGGGTCGCTTCATCAACTCGATGCCGCTAGAATCACAATTGCACGCTAGAGGGTAGCAAATAAAGGGAACGGTGCCCTCGTGTAGAACACGGGTTCTAACAGCGTACAACTATATCTACGATAGATCGGCTCTAATACCACTGAAGGGGATCGTGTGCAGAAAACAAAAAAATTCCTAGCAACGATATCCTTAAACTAGCCAAGATCTATACTATGCAGATATAGTAGTACGGCGGAGATCGGAATACATACCCTCGTAGACCGAATAGCGGGGATTACCCTCCCGCACAAGCGTTGACGACGAAGACGACGTAGCCGACCTCTAGGTCGCGAAGAACTCGGCGCGACGAAGATGACCTCGAGGTCGAGTGGAGGAAGTAGGCCTCCGAGCACCGCTAGCGCAGCACCTCGCAGGGCGTTACACACATACGGTGGAGACGACAGCCTCCGAAACTACAGTCCAGGACGAGCAGCGGAAGACTTGGACCGGAACACCAGCAGCGCGGCAGCGTGCTATGGTGGAAGAGATCCCCCCTCTCAACTCGGCGCAACTCCGACAAAGGGAATCACGAGATCGAGAGAGAATTGGGGAACTAATTGGTGAATTAAAAGGCCAGGGGTGCCCCTTCTTATATAGGCTCCCCGGGGGAGCCAACTCACCAGCCGGGCAATGTGGGACTATCCCACTTGCCTTGGAGCGGCTCCAATAGGTCCGCCGGCCCTAGGTGGGCCCCATTTGGCCCACCTAGGCCGGCCATCCATCCCCCACCGAATTCCCTTGAGGAATATTCCCCTTCTGGGCCTTCTTTCGACCAGAAGGCCCATTTAGGGAAATCAGCTTAAATAAATTCGAAAATAAATATATAAAATCATATTTAGACATTAATTACACTAATTAATATCAAACATATTATATATAATTTATTCTAGCTCCGAAAACTATTTCGTCGCAGCCCGATCTCCATCGAACCATTCCCAGGACGTTCCCGCTGATCTCTTTCCTTTCCGGTTGTCTTGTCGTAACCCCTTAAGTGTGTTACCCTAGCGGTTCGATATAATAATAGATATGATCGAGACTCCTCTCCGATCAATGACTAACTCGTAGGCCTGGACCCCATGAATTAATCCCTGTGATATAACGAATGACTTTCATCTATCAAACCTGGACGTCTAGACTTAAACCCTTTGTCATGGCGATACTTAGCGTGTCCGAGCATCATTCTCAGATATCTCCATACCTAGCATGATCTCGTTACCGACATCGCTATCTTCTACCCGTCTATGATATTATGTCAGCTGGTGACCTAGTCACATGTTTGCAAACTCATTTGACATAATCTCACCGAGTGGGCCCTAGAGTATCTATCCGGCTATGCGGACTGATAATTCCCGTTGTTGACCCCTCGTCTCAACTACCCCCTTCTGTTACCCAAAAGTATCACCGTTATTGTCATACTAAATAAGATACGACGTTTGGTGCAATCAAAGTATCTTCTAGAAATAACAATAAGAGTTGGTCTCACGGTCTTAAGGCGTAATGACTAGGTCCTATAAATACTAGGTATGTCCATCACATCGTTCTCCAACGATATGACTTCCATTGCGGACCGGCGCGATGCCCTATGATAGGGAAACCTCGATCATCAATCGCGCAACGAAACTAGTCTTAGTAGAGGCTACTAGGGACCTGATTGTTTATCTACCACACATGTATTAATGTTTCCATTAATACAGTTACAACATGGTATAAAACATATAATGAACAATTGGGATATTGCCAATAAACTATGTTTATTAAGTGCCTCTAGGGCATATTCCCTTCTGTCTCATTATGCATAAGAGCCTGATATTCCTGTTCCATAGCAGCCCTCCAGTGCGGGATATTCACTGCGGCTTGATAATTGCGTGGTTCAGAATTGGGATCACTCACAGCATGTGCCATACAGGCAGCCAACCAGGCAACTGTGCCATCTTTGCGCTCAAAAGGGCGGAAAATACCACTGCGACTGCGTGTATGAGGGCGCTGTACCACAGGAGCTACAGGAGCTGTTGAAACCGCAACATGGGCCGGCTCATGCGAGGCAGTCGCTGGAGACTGCGCGGGCGATGAAGAAGAGCCAGGCGACGGGCTCGCAAGTGGCGAGCTGGGCGACGCAGAGCCAGGTGAGCTGGGTGTCGCGGAACCAGGCGAGTTGGGCCCAGGCCCAGGTGACGGTGGTGTGGCTGGCCGAAGGATCGGCGACATGGGCCTCGCGGGTGACGCGAGCACATGCGATGGTGGCGCAGCGTCGACCAGCGCGGGCGCGCGAACGATGGCGGGACCCTCTGCATGCACATGCAGAGGATGATCGACGTGAGGAGGCGAAGCACTCGCTGATGCATCTGGCAACAGTTCGAGACGAGCACCACGACCAATTCCTGCACCATGATTAGGCAACAAAATAGGCGAATATGCAGCATCTTCAAATTGGTCAGAAAAAAATAGGAGATGAATGCATAGGAGTTGTGGGGTTTGTGTTTTGAGTCATGTTGGAAAAAGGAAACATGGTCTCATCAAAGACAACATCACGAGAGATGTAGATTCTATTTGTTGGAACATGAAGACACTTATAACCTTTGTGAAGGGAGCTATACCCTAGAAACACACACTTCTTGGAACGAAATTAAAGTTTGTGTTTATTATAAGGACGAATGTGTGGCCAACAAGCACAACCAAACACTTTGAAGAAAGTATAGTCCGGTATCTCATTTAGGAGAAGCTCTACGGGTGTTTTCATACGGAGGACACAAGTGGGAAGTCTATTGATAAGAAAACATGCGGTAGAAAAAGCATCACTCCAGAATCGGAAAGGCACAGATGCATGGGCTAGTAAGGTGAGTCCGGTCTCAACAATATGACGGTGTTTGCGCTCTACTGCAGCATTTTGTTGATGTGTATGAGGACAAGACAACCGATGGGAGATGCCAAGCTTATTAAAAAAACGTGTTGAGGTTGCGATACTCGCCACCCCAATCTGTTTGAACATGAATGATCTTATGCTTTGGAAGACGTTCAACATGCAATTGAATTTGGACAAAGATGTCAAACACATCAGATTTACGCTTAATAAGATAAAGCCAACTAAAGCGACTATAAGCATCAATGAAGCTGACATAATAGTTGTGACCACTGACAGAGGTTTGTGCCGGACCCCACACATCTGAAAACACAAATTCTAAAGGACTCTTAACTTCTCTAGTAGAGGATACAAAAGGAAGTTGATGACTCTTCCCCTGTTGACAAGCATCACACACGACTATCTCATTACGACTAGACTCTAGAGGCAACTCATGCCGATGTAGAACATGGCGAACAATGGGGGTGGCGGGATGACCGAGGCGTGAGTGCCACTGAGACGGCGACACACGAACACCACTGAAGACCCGAGAAGTAGATGGCTCATCCAAGCGATAAAGACCTTGACATAGGCGCCCACTAAGCAGGATGTCCCTCGTGGCTCAGTCCTTAATAAAAAGATCAAATGGGTGAAATTTGCATAGGACATTATTATCAGATGTAAGTTTAGGAACAGATAAAAGATTACGTGTTACGGAAGGAACACGCAAGACATTACGAAGATGGAGTTGCCTAGAGATGTGACTGGTGAGAAGAGATGCTTGACCAATGTGAGAGATGGGCATACCTGCACCATTGGCGGTGTGGACCTTGTCGCGCCCTTGGTAGGGCTGGTGAGAGTTGAGCTTATTGAGCTCACTCATCAGATGATCCGTGGCAGCGGTGTCCATGTACCAGGCAGGATCAACATGGTAGGATGGTGTAGTCCCCTGCTCCTTGGCCTTGATCAGAGGACCAAAGTCAACCATGGCAACCTGACGCTCGTTGTTCCTGCCGTCATTGCCGATGCCGAGGAAGCTGCGCTGGAAGCGGCGATGACACTTCGAGGCCAGGTGACCCGGGCGGCCACATAATTGGCAGATGCGACCATCACCACGACCCCCACCCGAGTTCGGAGCAGGTGATGGGGGTGCGGTCTTGCCAGCAGGGGGTGGAGGGTCAGGGGTCGCGGACGGGCGCGAGGGCTGTCCGCGAGCAGACAAATGCGCAGAGGACTGATCGGTGACGACGGAGGAAGTGCGGCGACACTCCACGCGTTGCTCCGTGCTCAGGAGGCGAGAGTATAGCTCCTACGGGGTCATCGGTGGTTTGGAGCCATGGACGGCCTCGGCGAACATGTCATATTCGGCGTCGAGGCCATGAAGGATGAAGCCGGTGAACTCCTCGTCACGCAGGGGCTGACCAATGGAGGTCAGCGTTCGGCGACCACCTTGATCTTGTTGAAGTAGATGGAGACGGAGGAGTCCAACTTCTTGATCTCCCCGATCTCGCGACGAAGAGCCATCAAGCGAGACGTGGAGACGGACGCGAACGCGTTCTCGAGCGCAGTCCAGGCATCCTTGGCGGTCTCGGCAAAGAGGACGAGGCCGGCAACCCCATCGCCCAGGGAACCCTGGATAGTGGATAGGATTGCTTTATCTTGCTGCACCCACATGCGATGCTCGAGATTGATAGCCGGACCATGCATGATGTGGATCACCTGCGGGGGACATGGAAAAGAACCATCAACGTATCCAACCAGGTAATGGCTGCGGAGCAGCGGCATGACCTTGGCACGCCAGAAGAGGTAGTTATCCAGGTTGAGACGGATAGTGATTAGGTGGCCGAAGTGAAACGGCGACGATGCATCGGAGGTTGTAGCAGCAGTGGGTGCCGGGGCGGCGATGGCAGGGGCCGAGGCAGGGACGGCGAGGGCCGGTGTAGCTACAGATGACGACGACTGTGACACATGCGTAAGAGCCAGGGCAGCCGACGCCACAGAGGTGGCCGAGAACGGCACCGAGGCGACGGAGATCGTGGAGGTGGCCGCAGCCGAACCAGATCGCGGGATCGGGGCGGAGAACATCAACCGGACGCTGGTTGTACCGGATAATTGCGGCACTGCACGGATGGAGCAAGCGACGACGGCGGCGAGTTGAGGAGGGTGGCGAGCGACGCGGGAAGGAGTCTGGTGCTGGCAGCACTCGAAGTGGAAGCGGAAGGCATGGCGGCGGTGGCGTACAAGGTGTGGCGGCGCGCTAGGGTTTAGGTTCTGGATGGATCACTAGTTTAGTCTGATACCATGTTAAACCGTAGGTTTGGAGGAACTTGCTCAACCCTCTAGGGGTGGCATATCTCTCATATATATAGAGGTACAACGTACCATACAAGGATACAATCATGATTGTATACGATATGTACAATACATAGCTATACAATATCTAACAGTAAGCAAAACTCTTAGGCTGACTTCTTTTGGGCTTCTAGCCCTGCTTATAGCCTCCAAACCGAAGAAGCCTAAAAGAACTCTCCTGCTTATTTCGGCCGAGAAGCCCGCCATAAGCGAGTCGCAGTGCAATGGGCAGAAACTCCTCGCGACCAACTTCTCGAGCGTTTCCCGAGCTTCTGCAAAGCGTTATATTTCTTTGTCCTCATTTTCTGCTCTATTTACCACCAATTGCCACTCCTCTGACCCGAATAGTTTCCCGAGCAGCTAAAGAACGTAAAAAAAACTCGTCCCTATCCACTCGAGCGAGCAAGGGTTCGACCCGCCGCCGCCGCTTCTCCAGCTCCGCCGGCCGGCTCCACCTCCGCCGCCGCCGCTTCTCCAGCTCCGCCGGCCGGCTCCACCTCCGCTCCACCCGCCGCCGCCACTTCTCCAGCTCCACCGGCCGCCTCTCCACCCACCCCTGCCCATCTCTCCACCCGCAGCGAGGAGGCGCTCGACGAGCGGAGGTACGCTGGAGGAAGCCCAGCTCATGAGGAGCACGGTGGTGTGGGTAGAAAGGGATAGGGAAGACGGGCGACGAAGAAATCGAGCGGAGACGGTGGCGACCGGCGGTGAGGAAGATGCTCGATTCGCTTGGTGTACTTCATGCTCGATTTGGTCGGCTCCTCCTCCAAGCTGCGACGAGCTCCTACTGCTCTGCTCCGCCCCGCCTTCGGCTCCAACTTCGGTCGTCGTCGAGCTCGTAGTCCTCTGCTCCACCCAGCCGTCCTGTGATGTTGACCTCGAAAATTCGTACACGGTGTTGGTGGGCTTGGTTTCCTGTATCTTCGAAAATGGTTGTTCCCAAACAGTATGTCCTGAATGGAAATTATTTGGCTCACTAGTTCTTTCCAACTGATGATTATGGACCGTGTAATTCAGCCTTGACTACATGAAATTGCGGTGCGTTGGAAATCTTATGAGATTTAATTTTTGCAAGTAGTGATTTATTGGAATTATATTAGTATAAGATGCTTGAGTAGTTCATATTATTTTTATTTTATTTATAGCTTCTTTTGTACTAAGAACTAGCATATGTATCATATATAATGTCTTAAATAATGAACATATCAAATTCATGGACAAAATAAACATCTTACAACTATTCACATCAAATAAGCTAAAACAGTACAAGCCCAAAAGAAGAGTTTCTGCCCACCGAAATCTATAAGCAGGCTTATGCATAATCATAAGCCCAAAAGAAGTCACCCTTGGTTGGTTTGCCAGTAGGGTTGAGTTGGTTCCCGGTAGTTATAACCTGATATGGTAAGTACTTGCACCGTAACTCGACGTCAGTGAAGCTTCCAGTCAGTCGAACCTCGGACGTAGCAGTTACAGTCTGGTGTTTGCTAAGTAGTACTAGTAATTGAGCAAGCGGTGTTAACTGTAATGATGGTGGTTTTCTCGCCCGTTCATCGGTGAATGTATGCATGGGGTCAGCGGGGAGCAGCAGCAGCAGTCGGCACGTACTACCAAACACTCACCAAGTCACTAGTCCAGACCAGTCACCACAATGTTGGCTTCAGCTGCAATGCTGTTAGCTATGCATGGTAGACCTGCTATTCAGCTGGAATGCTGTTAGCTATGGTAGTCCTCCTATATGTCCCTTCATGGTTGTGGTAAGCAAAACTCTGAGTTGGTTTGCTAGTAGGGTTAAGTTGGTTCCCGGTCGTTCTTTTCTAGTTTTCCCTAGTGTTTGTGTTTGGGGCTGTACCAAAACCTGTTCCGTTATCCTGTGATAGTGGAAACCCGGCTTCAGTTTGAAGCCATATGCAAATATAAACTAGTCCAGTCACCACTGCGGATTGGAGCTAGTGACAGTGTGGCGACGAACGAGAAAGGGGATGTGGAGCGATTGGTCTTGTGTTGGAAACTTAACTTGGAATTGCCGCACCTGCATTGCAGTGTACAGGAAGCAGATCGATTATTAGAGCGTCCTTGCTCCGAGGTCTCCGGCTTAACTCTGTCGGCCAGCCGACGAACCCAATACTCAGCTCCATGATTTTCTCTCTCTGTCTCGTAGTAATACCATGGCTGCACAGGCTGCTGAAGTGCTGAACTGAAGAGGTGGTGAGAGAGTTGGGCGGGCACAGCACAGTAATGAGGCTGCTCTGTAGATGGTCGCCGGGTGGTTGCTGTAAACGGGCTGGCTAGTTAGTTGTTGGAGCTGGCTGGCTGTAGTAGGTTTGGGCCGCTCAACTCGGCCTACGTGTTCGCCTGGGCTCCTTCCTGGACCTAGCTAGGTCTCTCTCCCCCTCTGGTCCAGTGGTACTGTACGGTTGGTTGGTTGATGATCGTGTGCTGCCTAATTGGGTCCTGTCCAATGTTGATGAACGAACCCACTGTGTCTCGATCAGTGCACGATTTGGCGCCTAATCTGGGTCGTGTTCACAAGCATCGTCTCTTGTTGTCATCTCGAACTGTTCTCTAGCGCATGCATGATGGTGTAGGCGTAGGCGTAGCGGATGAAATTGCGGCGTCTAATCAACATCCGGCCGGTACCCCCGAATCATGGGATTAATTTCGGGCATGTGAAGTTCGACCTGTTCTCTAGCGCATGCATGATGGTATCATGGTCCAACCGAGCGCGCACTGGTCCTCCTCCTAAGTTCAAGGATATCTCAATGCTCAATGCTTTATTATTTCCGGCCGGTGCGGAGGGGTCTTGTAATTTTTGGATTTTACGTTTACATATCATGATGAGAAAGTGTAAGACGTCTAAGATATAGAAGGGCCGATCCGCAAATTATGATGTCATCCATGTTGGGATAAAAAGGCTTTCGGCGTATCCTCTTGTTTTATACACACATCTATAAATAGGACTCGATGCTCCACACGTTGTAACGGAGACCACGAACGGAGTGCACAGTAGTTCGGTAGAGCCTGTCATCAACGAAAGATGGTTGTGAAGTTGGTGGAAGAAAGCAAACCAATGAATGCAGCTAGTCACCCCGAAAGGCGTGCCCATAACCTACATAAGAGAATATTTTTTATCATTAAAACCCTTGTCATTTTTACGGCCATGTTACGGTCAATGCTGCCACCCTAACAAGTTGTTTGAACCTATCCTCCACGCCATTGAGCCATGTATCAAAAATATTGGCAACGCTTGTTGGTGGGTATAAGGTAGAATCTATCTGGATGATTGACCATATAGAACTAGCAAATTTGCACTAAAAAAATAAGTGCTTAATTGCCTCATCTTTGTGACAATATATGCATTTTGTATCTTCATACAAACTGCGTTTTGCAAGATTATCCTTTGTTAATATCACCCACCATGCAAATATTTTTTTTTTTGAGTGGTATCTTCATCTTTCAGAGTTTTTTTATTATTCTCCACTAGCACGTCTGGTTGGATTAAAGCTCTATACATAGAGTCCACTGTGAATTTAACAGATTTATGTAAATTTCACCGAAACTCATTAGTCCCCTGTGATATATTGACCAAAGCCAGCCGTTGTATCAACTCATTCGAAGATGCTAGTCGGGGACCAATAAGATCTCTTTGGAACGTCACATTAGGTGGGAAATTCTCCAACACCTTACAAAGTGTATCACTTTTGTGACGTCTCATGACTATATTGTATAAAGCCGGATATTGTTCTCGAAGGGAGGTAGAACGTAGCCACCTATCTTCCCAGAATCTTATCTCTGACACATCCTTAATGAAAAAGGTACCATATGGGAAGAATAATTTCTTCGTAGCCATTAGGCTAGCCTAAAAATACGAATCACCTGATTTTCAGAAAATCTGGGAAACCGCATTCCTTGCACTGTACTTTCTCTTTAGTATAGTTTGTCAAACCCCTTTCTCGGATAATAGCTTAAACAACCATTTACCGAGAAGAGTTTGTTTTTTCGCCTGAAGAGCTGTGGTGACCCAGCATACCACTGCATGGTGTAGTATGCTATAGTCGTTGACATAGCACCAATGGATCACCGCCCACCAGTGTTACGTCATCAGAGTGGTACAACAGAAACATCGCAGGTCCAAGGCATGACTATAGATTACAAACAGAAGATCCAAAACAGCAGATCTTTAGAACCTCCTCGAAACAATGAGGCAAGGCCGTAATGAAAGAACATCAAATGGAAATCTCGGAGGAACTAACCTATACCAAGCCTACTGCTAATACGGTTAGGCTTGCAATTGCGCTATAGCAACGCCTACAGAGATAGGTTCTATGACTAGGAATCTATCCTATTTTACACTACGCCTTCATTTGACCTCCGTCCTCCTTCAAATTGCTTCAACTCGATGTAGTTGCCTTCTTTGGTATCTTGAGTTTATCCGTCTTCAGAGCCTTCATAGCCTAGAGTGCTGCCTTCAGGTGGTTCTTCATGTCTAGCAGGGGTTTAGGAGGCAAGGGTGAGTAACAGCGTTACCCAGCAAGTTCATTATGCAAGGTGGGAAGTTTGATGCATAAATACAGCCACAGACAATGGATTGTCGAAGGCTAATGCAAGTTTTCGAAAACATTTCTTCAAAAGGTTGCTTTTATTCCGAAGACTATGCTCGTCAGGAGTCACAGGGCTAGGGCTTTGAGGAGCCTCCTTTCCTGCTGCGTTCGCCGTTCCGTCCTGGAACGTGGAGTAACATGTCACATTCATACACTCTGCAGAGGTGCGCTGCTTTACCCATAAGAGATCAAGACTTTGTTGCACATCCGGGCGATCTTCCCGTCCACACTTCCTTGGTGTGGGGCCCAGTCAATAATCCAAGCCAATCACTGCGCCTTTCCACCATCCCCGCACACCCCCCATTACTTCAGTTGCAAGCTAGTGGGAACCATCCCAACCTACAACTTGCTGACTCGTGGGCACCGTCCCAACCTAGTCCTGAAGCCAACCTTCAATAGATGCTAGAAGCCACAACCCGAAGGTGAGGTTATTATCCTGGCCACCTCAAGCTCAGCGGATTTACACACCGCCCGGCTTTGATCTAGTCACCCGTTGGTGTACGAGAGGAAAAGGGTACAGCTGACTTCTCCGTCCCATTCCAGATCTTATGGTTGCGCGTAATATTCGGCGCAAGAATCACTGGCGACATTGGTTGTTAAGTCCTAGGTGATACTTTCCCGTGCAAATGGAACCTCCACCACAACATTCTTACCGTGGTCCCATCTGCCAACCATATGAGATTACCACCTCACTGGTGGATAACCATAGTCATATTATTATAAAATGAGTTTTGCCCTTTTTGCGTGATATGCAATACTAACATTTTGAAAATAGTTTCTTAACAAATACATCAAGAGGACATGAATAAAAGGGATGAACTTGCCTTTCTGACTGCAAGATTATGCAGCCAGGGTCTTCGATATAATATAAACTCCAAGAAATCTGGAAACAACATCATTGGTCCGGTAAGGACTAATGTTTGAAGAAGCAGCATGATTAATGCATAAGTATGAGATGCGTCGCAAATACCCCGTATCTCACTCTCGGAGATTGTATCTTATTTGAGTTGGGTGTTTTCACTTAGAGTTGTTTGGTCTTCAAGTTTACTTCACAAGCAAGATGAGTTGTTTAACATTAATGTTCATGTATCATATTACACATAAGAGTAAGGTCAAACCACATATAAACACGCAATGGTTGCTTGAAGTTGTGTGCATCTTATGTTGGTGGAAGACATGTATGAACTTTAATTAATCTAGAGATAGGGTAGTATTATATTTTATGATGGCAAAAAGAATAACTTTTGAAGAACATAAATAATGTCTAACTTTGCTGATACTATAACACATGGTTAATAGAAAGATTATAACATTATTCTTCTTTGTGTGTTTTACCCAAGGCATTGCAATACGATTTTATTTCAGTTAAGCACTTACTTCTTAACTTAGATTTGTTTATGGTGGATGAATGATTTATGTTTGGAACGTAACAGGTTACAAACTACCATAGTGTTATCTAATCATAAGGTGTTTGTTAATGATTTTCACTTACCAAATTATAAGCAAACAAGAAGTAGGTAATACTTGAAATAAGTGGATCATTCATACAAAGTGGATATAAGTAGTTTTCAGATGTTATTGGATTTTTATTTATGTGAAATGAGTACCAAGTAGGGATGATTCAACCTTTACAAGCTTATAACTTTATCTTTTAGAATTTAGGAGAATAATATTTGGTAAATATTTTCTTAAGTAAAATATCATTTTCAAAATAGTTGTTGAAAATAGAAATATCCCTCTTTTTTTTTTTTTTTTTTTAAGTAACTCATGTAATCAAATGGAAGTAATTCATAATGTTTGTTTCATTTATATTAAGTGAGTGGTAATCAATAGTAGAACAAGTTTTATGATTTTGTAACTTAGTTTTTTTATAATTAAGAATATAATTCTTTTAGTATATTTTAAAATAAAGTATTGTCTCAAATAGGTATAATTGAGATAAGAATATCACATATTATAATGAAGACATGGTTTTTAAAATTTAGTTTATGCAAGTGAGACATTTTAAATGGAGTTTGGGATGCATCCAAAATAGGATTTCAAATAATCTCTTATTTAAAAGATTAAGTAATTTGTTTTCTAAATTTATTATTTTTAACTATATTCAAATTCCAATTATAAATAAACATGAGTTAAGTAATTAGGGGAATAAGTAAAACATTTATTCAAGTAAGACTTAGTAATTTAAATCTTTATTAGATTTTTATTTATCATAAATGATTACTAGATGGTAGTAGAATATCTCTTATAAGCTTATAATTTTATTTTTGAAAATTCTGAAAATAATACTTCTTTACTCTTCTCTAAAATAGAATATTATTTTAAAATATCAATTATTGTAATATGGATATTACATGTTATAATTAAAATATATTTTCAATTTTAAATTTATGCATGTGAAATAATTTAAATGAAGTTTGAAATGCTTCCAAAATAGCATTCCAATTTAACTCCACATTTAAAAGATTAAGTGTTTTGTATTTTAAAGTTTATTCTATTTAAAATTTATTCAACTACAAATTGTAATGATATAGTTATTTAGGTTTTATTTTACTGATCATTTGGATATAAGAATTATATTTTTCTGATTTGTTATGAATTACTTATGAATTTACAAAGTTTATTCAATTTAAATCAATTTCTATAATTATTAAATAAAGTTGGGCCCACATGTCAGGGTTTTAATATTTACAGAATTTCCTAAAAGAATAAAAGTCTGACACAGGGGTCCCACATGTCATACACTAAACATTTTGGAAAATATTTGAAAGAAATGATTAATTCGGCTGCTGACGTCATGATGACGTCAGCGATGAACTGAATCCCAAGTCGTGGATCAATTCGGTAGTACAGCACAAATTGGCATGAATGGAACCTATACTGAGGTGGAGAGTGTCTCTACGAACCATCTGGTGGTGGCGGGATGACCATATGGTCACCGGACTGTCGCCGGCGGCGAACTCCGGCGGAACCCGAGGACGGTGCATGTCGAGCTCGCAACCTCGGACGAATTAGGTCGAACGGAGGGGATGGGAAGGAAGCTGAGCTCACCCTGAAGCTTAAGAACTGCTCGGAGAGGCAGGGCGTGGACTGGCGGCGACGAACTCGTCCACGGCGGCCGTCGGTCGGAGATGGAGAAGAACTCAAACTACGCCTCCTCCTGCGCTCGTCCGCACACACCAATCAACGAGGAGGGTCGAGGAAGTCACGGAGATACTCCTATGCTTCTTATCCAGGTACGGGGTGGTCGGAATCGGTGTAGAACGCCGGCGCACGGCGGCGGCCCGAGAAGCTAGGGTTAGGGTTAGAGGGAAATGGAGAGAGGAAGAAGAGATGGGGTGCGGGTGGGAGGAGTGAGTGATGCGGACGCCTCTCCGCTTCCTTATCCGCGCGAGGAACGGGGAAATGGAGCACGGCAGCTCGGGGACACGGCCACGGCTCGGCATCCTTCTGGCCAGAGGAAGAAGAAAGAGGAATTAAAAGGAAGATTTGCAGAAAACCCCCTGGATTTCCGGGAAACTACAAAAACAGTTGAAACAGGCCCCTGCTCACTGTTTTTGGAGTTGTTTTTAAATAGAGATTTGCAGATAAGTCCTGGAAGGTTTATATTTGCTTTAAGATATTTATTTCAACTATTAGTTTGAATAATTTTCCTTTTAATTGAGTTTGGACATATTTAAATATTTTCCTTTCATTGAAATTTATATCTTGTACTTGATTAAATTTCTAGGATGCATCTAGGTATATGAGAATATTTCTATGCTATCATTTAATTTGGAATTTGTTATTTCCAAATTTTCAATTGATTTGAGATTTTGTTTTAAAGGATACATGTGAACATGAATAGTCCATTTTGTTATATTTTGTTGATTCCACCAAATCATTTTTATGATGCATTATAACCATAGGAATATTATTTCTATGGCATTATTTATTAGTTTCTAATTTGTTTCCATCAACTACTAAAATGATATAGGTTATGGGTTTTAATATATTGAAATATTGGAGTACACCAATTGGTGGTATAATGATTTAAGTATTTCATACCACACCAAATGATGGTTTGATGGGAATAACAAAATGGATCATTGTGGTTCCAAAGAAGGGTATACACAATGCTTTATGTCAAATCCATGCTAAGCATGAGATATTGCCAAATGGCTTTTATTTGTGATCCTTGACAAATAAATCATGTGAGAACATGATCAGATATTTATGAAAGCACAAGGTAAAATTCCTGCCTAAAGTCAGGTTGTATGGTGATAAGATGATGAGTTTAGACTTCTTCTCATTTCATTCCCCAGATAAGATGGAGTAAAAAGGATACATTCTTTCTTGATAGAGTTAATGTATTATGAATATATCTAATAATAGATATATTTGAGTTTGTGAAGTGGGTATTCTTGAACATATATCAGCTAATGCTTCTAGATGATTATTTTGCCATATGTACGAGATTATCTTTTATTGAGAATGAATTCTTGGTTCAACCAATGGATGATTATCCATTAGTGCTCTAATGGCTCCTCTCTTATATGATTCTTCATTCTCATGGTCTTGAGGGATGATACATGTGGCTCTGAGATATGTATATTGATTATACACACTTATGATTTGGCATTACTTTCTCTTTGGTTATGATCCCCTTGGAGAAACACCATAAATCCATAAGTGACTTTACTTTGGCATTGATCCTTTTGAACAAGAAGTAGATATTCAAGACAAGTTCTTCTTGTCCTGTATTGAATTTCCAACATCACTTGTCTCACCCTTGTGGTGAGGACAATTCAATTTCACCAAACCGACTTTCTTGGTTGGTGGTATGTGAATGTATGTGTATTTTATGACATCCAAGATCTTGATGTACTAGATGATCTATCCTACTATTCGTGTGTATATGGCACTCCATTGTTTGTGCATACCAAAATGAGTTGTCAACAAGGTTGCAAAGCCTGTTATCAACCTATTTCTATATAACACTAACATTGTAATGTCATATCATTTCCAGAGGTATTAACAGGGATGGATTAGGATGTAAGAGTTCCAGTTCTTCCTGATAGATTGGCATAACACTCCTATGTCCATCAAATGAATGCTTCTCTATGTCTTCTTGTTGTATTTCTTCCCTTCTCGATATCTTCTATTGTTGATGCCTTCGAGAAGATTGGGAGATAAGGAAATATGATGTCAAGATAAAGGTGGAAGATCTAGGTTAAGCTTTAGGTAATTCAATTGGTCTCCAGGAATGTCATGGTTTCCATGTACTAGAAATATGTCTAGCACAATTGATAAAAATAGATGATCAGAGAATAACTAAGAACAGTTGTTTTGGTCATTAACTCTTAAATATTGTTTTGATGTAACAAGTTTTGTTTTCTTTGGTGTAACCTCTCATCGTGTATCTCTTTACTCCAAAATAAGGTTTAAGCCGAGATCATCTCGAAGTTTATAACGCTCAAGTTGATGATCTACTTCAATTCCACCAACTCAAGTGAAACTTCACTTAGTGTTTTGAAAAATTAATGCGCGAAAATTATCCGGATTTTCTGATGCATGAATGCAATGCACACTCCTATGTCCACTCTATTTCTGGACCCTATGTTCTGGGATGTTACAAGATCATGGATCCCCAGACCACCAAATTCCTTGGGGCGGCATACTATACTCCATTTAGCCAATACTTCTTTTTCTTATTGGCCCTTGCCAAAAAAATCTTGATCAAAAGTAATCCAATCGATATAAGACTTCCTTGGCAATTGGAAAAAAGAAAATCATGTAATGTACTACCTCCGTTCCAATGAATAAGGGTTATAGTATTTTAGAAAAGTCAATCCATGTAAAGTTTGACCAAGTTTTTATGAAAAAATATTACCATGCAAAATGTAAAACTTATATCTTTAAAAACATCATGAACTATATTTTCATATGATATCTATATAATATCATATTTGTTGATAGATTTTTCTAAAAGTTCGGTTAAACTTTACTTAGCTTGATTTTTGTAAAAAAATAATTAATAAGAACCAAGCCTTTCCTCGTGACACGTGTGACGATCGAGTTGAATATTTTAATACGCTCACTACCTTATGATTACATATACGAACACGTATGCGATGCGTTGTTCCCATTACTAGGGTGAGTACTAGTTGCTATTCATGGCGCTTGTTTTTGTGCAAATGAATGAGGGAATTATGAAAAGAAGACAAAACCTGCACAAGGCACCGAGATGGACCACAGCTAGACAAACACAAGATTAGATGCAATATTGGAGCGTGTTCCATAGTGGCTCAGCTTCTCTAATTCAAAAAAAAAAAAGGTTCCAACTCTGTCTCCAGCATCTTGGAAATCGCTAGGAGGAGGAGCTTATGTGGCCCAGCTTCTGTTTTGATGTTAGGCTGAAAGCACATTATCTGTCGATGTGGCCCATTAGATGAAAAAGAAGTTTAGCCCAGGTATGCAGTTTACCCTTCTGCTGGGCTGGTTCGCTGGCTGGCCTATTCTGTGGTAGCAAAGAAGGCCAAGCTGGTAGTCAGGTGAGAATGCATCGTTTTTTTTTTAAATGACAGTACATGGATGGAGCACACATAGAGGGAAACGGAGGAGTTTCTGGGTGCTGCATGTGTCGAAGTAATTGTAGCAGAAAGAGAGATCGTATATCCACGCCTGTCTATAAAATGTTTGTTTTGTATACGCACAATTTAATAATTTGATGTACTATAAGGAGAAGGAAAGCGTGGGGTTTAGGGTCTGACTGATGGTGGTGTTATTATTTTTCGACTAAGTTCTGCCTCCGGCAGGTTCTAGTTCTTTTTTAAATCTTGGGCCTTTTCCCCCATTATAAATGCATAAAGCAAAGCTCCTGCTATTCTCGTAGGGATGTAGACGGATCGGATCGGATCGGATTTTGCCTTTACCATATCCTTTACCATAATTTTTCATCGGATTCAGAGCGAATTGGATAATAACCGGATGTGGATTCGGATGCGGATATCCGTGATGGCGGATTTAGAGGCGGAAACGGGGCAGATTCAGAGCAGTAACAAAATTAATCAGATAGATACACGTACAAGTAAATTATCAAATTATACATACAAAAATAATTATTCGATAACCTAATAACTAACAAATGTAAAATTCATAGTTTTTACAATGACTATTTAATTGAGATGTTGTTCGACTAACGAATTCGTCAACTTACTAGCTGCAAATTATGCTATATTAGACTAGACATTTCGGTAGAAAATCGGATTATTCGGATTCAAACCATCGGATAATCCTATTTAAATTTCGGATAATCCATATTTTAGGTTATTTTACATACCATATCCTATACCATATCCGGGTGTCAAGTTTGGATTCGGATATCCTTATCCTGCGGATTACTTAAAAACCGGATATGGATTGTTGAAAACGGTTTCGGAATAGGATATGGTGCGAAAATTATCCTATCCATTTACACCCCTATATTCTCGTAATAAAAAAATAGAACGGGGGAGTACATAATGTAAATCATGTAGCAACATTGTATACAGAAGACATACTACCTAGCAGAATCCAATAAACATGGCAGGAGCATAATTCCAAACATGCGGGAATATAAAACAAAGCGGCGGAGAGAGATTATAGAAAATGGTTCATCTTACTTAGCATGGCGCCTTCATAGGAAATAGTATGAAATCCAGCCATTTCAAAACTGCAGATGCCGGAAATGCTAACTCTATGTTTTATACGTGATTTCGGCCAGCTCTGCGAATATGTAGGGTTCAGGCTAGATCACATTTAGCAAATCGATCTTTCGTAGAACTATATTTTCTCCTTCTAATCATAGTATGGTCGCTCGATTGCTATGAATAAATAGTTTTGTTCTAAGAATTTTATTGTTTAAAGATGTACAAGTCTTTGTTTTTTTGTGATCGCGTTGAAATGTATTGATCAACTTTTGAAACAGTGTGCTCCCTCTGATCCGGAATATGTGTTATTTGTATACCAATAGATTTGAACACCATACACTTTTAACATATCGGAGGGTGTAACTAATTATTTTTGGTCAGCAATGAGCGCATTTTTTGTCGTCTCGCCCCAGGGTCCCAAATATGTGTGGACCGGCCCTGATTAGGGGTGTTATTGGGACATTTTCTACGTGCGGATATCTATTGGGTTTTTGAAGGATTGTTTTTGGAGGGTATCGGTGGAGATAGTTTTAGACGCATAGCCAGTATGTGAGTTGTGGTGTTTTGAAATAAGACAAAAGCTTTGCCTTTTATATGAGTTGTGGTGTTCATTGGCGTGGTATTGTGTGATGTATGTGAATCCGACAGATGATATAGCTTGTCTCCTCACTTCAGGCTAAAAACATATACATGTATCGTGGTTGGTTGTCAGTCAATTTACAAACACTACCTGCCGTTGATAATTTATCCTTGAGACCTTGACGTTTCCTTTCCCTCTGACCTTTGTCTCAGACCCTGAAGTGGTACCTCTCAACGTGTCGACCGGTCAAGACACTTCATTTATCCCTTCCGTGGCACTCCATATAAAAAGCAACTTCTGCTACTGGTGTATACCTGCTTCGTAGTATTATACGTTGATAATAATATCGTGTGTGGGTACGTGGTCTTTCTCTAGAATCCTGACGGTGCCCATCTGGAAAAATAGGAAAAACCTTTGATGCTCCCGTCAAACTCAAACCCACATGAAAGCCCAAGCCATCGAGAGTTCAGAATTTCTGGACGCAACTATGCTGGTTATAATTCAGAATTAAACGTTTTAAAAATGAAACAAAGCCGGGTGGCACAAGATCCTATGACTGCACTGCACGCACCCAGATCAAAGGTCGAAAGTCATCTTCTTCCTCCTCGCAACCCCATGTGTACGCGCACGTTGGAGCGACTGCTCTGCGATCTCGCGTTGACGCCATGTGACTCTTGCTCCAAAGTGGCAGCTACTGGTGTGCGTCTGACTGTGAGATAGTGCTCACCTCTCCCGTCGGATCTGCCTTTGCTTCCACCTCCTCATGATGTTGGGAAAGATATTATATAGAATGCACATAATGAACACGCGATGTATATTCTGCAGATATTAATTTCGTTCATTAATTCCTTCCAGCAATTTTCTGTTGGGTTCTTCCCATTTGACATCATCGACGATTGAGCTGACGGTGCTGTGTCGGCGTCTTCCTCCTCCAGCCGTCCTAGTCTCATTGGACGGAGTAGAGTTTCCCCCCTCCCTTGGCCGAGCATAAGCATAGTTCCCTCCGTCCGTCTCGATTTTCTTTCCTCTTCTTCCTAGCGAGAGGAGAGGTGAGTGAGCGGAGGCGGGGGAGCAGAGCAATGGCTCACCGGCTGCTGCACGGCACCCTCCACGCCACCATCCTGGAGGCCGACAACCTCACCGACCCCACCCGCGCCACCGGCGCCGCCCCCCAGATCTTCCGCAAGGTCAGTTCCTTCCCTCCCCGACAGTGAAAGCAGAGTAGATTGCATCCGTGGAAACCTCACCTGCGCTCAGCCCCAAGATCTGGAATCGTTTTCATCTGTACAGAGATTCTTGGTTTCCGTGGTCGCAGGGGGGAGGAAAAGATGCGATTTTTCGAGTGCAGCGTGCTGCGCGCACACGCTAGATTTGAAAATTCGAGCGCCTTCGCTAGGAATTATAATAACAAATCTTGTCTGTGCGGCTGTCTGTAGTTCGTGCAAGGGCTGGAGGAGTCGATCGGGCGCGGCAAGGGGTCGACGCAGCTGTACGCGACGATCGACCTCGGCCGGGCGCGCGTGGGCCGGACGCGGGTCATCACCGGCGACCCGGTGAACCCGCGGTGGTACGAGGACTTCCACATCTACTGCGCCCACTTCGCCTCCGACGTCGTCTTCTCCGTCAAGGTCGCGCAGCCCATCAGCGCCACGCTCGTCGGCCGCGCCTACCTCCCCGTCAGGGACCTCCTCGACGCCGGCGCCCGCGGGGTCGAGCGCCGGCTCGACGTCCTCGGCGCCAACAGGAAGAAGCTCTCGCACGGGCCGACCATACACGTGCGGCTCAGGTTCTGCGACGTCGCCGCCGACAAGCTCGAGTGGGGCCGGGGCGTCGCCAGCGCGCGGAACCCCGGCGTGCCGTACACTTTCTTCTCGCAGCGGCCCGGGTGCAGGGTCACCCTGTACCAGGACGCGCACACCCCGGACGCGTTCGCGCCCAGGATCCCGCTCGCCGGGGGGCGGACCTACCAGCAGGGCCGGTGCTGGGAGGACGTGTTCGACGCCATCAGCGATGCGCGCCACCTCGTGTACGTCACCGGCTGGTCGGTCTACACCGAGATCAAGCTCATACGGGACGGCTCCCGGCCGCGCCCGGGCGGCGACGCCACCCTTGGTGAGCTCCTCAAGCGCAAGGCCAGCGAGGGCGTGCGTGTGCTCATGCTCGTCTGGGACGACCGCACCTCCGTCGAGTCCCTCGGCATGACATGGGGCTTCATGGGCACGCACGACGCCGAGACGTTGGAGTACTTTCGCGGCACCGACGTGCAGTGCGTCCTCTGCCCGCGGAACCCGGATGCCGGCAGAAGCGCCGTCATGGGAATGCAGATCGCCTACATGATCAGCCACCACCAGAAGATCATCGCCGTCGACCACGACATGCCGGTGAAGGGCAGCTCGACCCGCCGCCGCATCGTCAGCTTCGTTGGCGGCCTCGACCTCTGCGACGGCCGCTACGACACGCAGTTCCACTCCCTGTTCAGGACGCTGGACACGGCACACCATACGGACTTCCACCAACCCATCCTGGCCGGCTCCATTGGCATGGGCGGGCCGAGGGAGCCGTGGCACGACATCCACTCCAAGATCGAAGGTCCGGCAGCGTGGGACATTCTCTACAACTTCGAGCAGCGGTGGAGGAAGCAAGGTGGTGCCCATGACCTCCTCGTTGATCTGAAAACCATGGAGAACCTGATCATACCGCCATCGTCAGTGACGTTCCCAGATGACCAGGAGGCATGGAATGTGCAGGTGTTCCGGTCCATCGATGGCGGTGCGTGCTTCGGCTTTCCTAGCACCCCTGAGGCGGCTGCTCGGTCTGGCCTTGTCAGTGGCAAGAACAACACCCTTGACAGGAGCATCCAGGATGCCTACATCCACGCGATACGCCGCGCGAAGCACTTCATCTACATTGAGAATCAGTACTTCCTTGGTAGTTCTTTCGCGTGGAAAGCCGACGGCATAAACCCCTCAGAAGTCGAAGCCTTGCATCTGATTCCCAGAGAGCTTTCACTGAAGATTGTTAGCAAGATTGAGGCTGGTGAACATTTTGTGGTCTATGTTGTGGTGCCAATGTGGCCTGAAGGTGCTCCCGAGGAGGGATCTATTCAGGCAATACTAGATTGGCAGAGAAGGACGATGGACATGATGTACTATGACATCGCCATTGCACTTGAGGCAAAGGGGATCTTCGACGCGAACCTAAAGGATTACCTCACCTTCTTTTGCTTAGGAAACAGAGAGGTGAAGAGGAGCGGTGAGTATGAACCTGCAGCTCGCCCATTGGATGGATCAGCCTATGAAAGGGCACAGAAGGCTCGGCGATTCATGATCTATGTTCACTCCAAGATGATGATAGGTATGCCCACTCTACATGTTACATGAAAATTCTTGCAATTGTTTAACACCTTAGGCACTTCTCCTATTCGAACAAAAGATGTCTTCGGCACTTACATGGCATTTAAGCTTTCCAAGATTCCCATGTTTGAAGTATACTTAGAATTATTAATTGGCGTTACTGTCGAAGTTTGGATACAATTATACACACATGTTTCATACCTGATTATCTTTTGCAATAGAACATACCTGCAGTTTTCTATTCATGTTATCACAAACATATGTCACTTGATCTTGTTGTAAACAGCTAGGACATATCCCATGTGCTTGAAGTTAGAAAAAATCTGACATCTAGTCTCCTTGGTTTGTATCAGTTGACGACGAGTACATCATCGTTGGATCTGCCAACATCAACCAGCGGTCAATGGACGGGGGAAGAGACTCCGAGATCGCCATGGGCTCATTCCAGCCGCACCACCTGAACACCAAAGGCCAGGTTGCCAGAGGGCAGGTCCATGGTTTTCGGATGTCGCTGTGGTACGAGCACCTCGGCATGCTGCACGACGATTTCGTAAACCCGGGGAGCCTGGAGTGCGTCCAGAGGGTGAACAAGATGGCAGACAAGTACTGGGATCTCTACGCTAGTGATGACCTGAACGACGACCTCCCCGGGCACCTTCTCACCTACCCGGTCGTTGTGACGAAAGATGGCACTGTGAAGGAGTTGCCTGGCGCGAAATGCTTCCCCGACACGCAGGCTCCGGTGCTCGGAATGAAATCTCCACGCCTACCTCCTTATCTCACCACATAGGGCAGCAAAATCTGCACTTGCAGAGTTGCAATCTCTGAATTGCTGGATGCTGCTTTTACATAGATGATAGATATGACGCGGTACTCACAGCAGTCTAAGCGTGTTCTATTGTTGCCACCTCTATAGTCTATATGATGTATGCAGTCAGAATTTATACTAGCTGATCTGAAGTATGAAAATTTGAGCTGGTGCTCCTTGAATGTTGCATACTTATTACCAAGGCTTGAAGATCTGGGAATGCTGTGTGGAGAGAAAAAAAAAGATTTGGGAATGCTTCATATCAGGCTGGAGTCGATGCTACCTGAATTAATTATGTAGCATGTTCTGTACTTATGTCAGCTAACGGTCTGGTCTCTTGAATTGAGGACTATCTTTTGGAAGGTTCCTGTCAGCTAACATATGTCCAATGTGGCTGCTTTCCTCGTCATCTCATTTCACTATTTCAGCCTGCACTTCCTGTCCGTTTTCTAATCTTTGAGTTGGAGAAACAAGGCCACATGTACCAATCTGAAACCCTGCCGCTCATAATCATCTAAACTGGCAACTGTTTCTGTTTAAATTACCAGACAATATTTTAGTAAGATCGTGATACTAGTAAACATAACTGATCAGCAGAACGCATTTCCTTGCAGCAGTGTCATGTAACATAACTGATTTATTTGCAGGGATATATAGCTGAATGTTGTAAAGAAAATCTGATATGCTGGAATTCATCAAGCTACAGCTTGTGTTCGGTGATCTTGCCACCTCCAGTTGCTGCTTGAACTTCCGGTTTGTGTTGGTCTGGTGTTTCGTGGAAGCTTTGGACTCTTGGAGACTGGAGTAAGTTTGTGTTGGTCTGGTATGATGGGGAGTGTATCCACAATGGACGTCCTGACAGCCTCTCAACTGCTGAATCAAAGATATATAATCACTCAAGGACAGCTAAGCGGTTTCACAACACGAGTTTGACTTGACTCTCTTTTTTTCTTCTACTCCAGAACAACAACATGAGTTTGACTTACCCGGCTGACGAGATGGTGACACGTGATCCTCTTCCAGAGATCACACAGAGCACTTCCGAAGCTACACTGTTGCCTGTTGGACACGGAGAAAGGAGAACATTCCTGGACTTGTCACCTCCCCTGTTCCCTGCTGCTCATTCCGTCAGATTTGTGTAGCCAGCCAATCTGGTCTTGGGCACAATCTTCTTCACAAGGAAAAAAATTATGAAGCGGTCAGCTCACCGACCAACTTGAGTGACCTCTTCTTTTGGACCAGCTGATCGATGTTCTCGCCTTTTCTTTGTGCTTTCTCGCCGGTCCTTTTCCACCCTTGTGCCTGAAGCCTGTTCCTGTCCAACTTATTCCCTGGTTTTCCCCGTATCCACCATTTTTCCAGCGCAAATTTGTCCAGCAAAGGGATATGCCGAAGCTGTTGGAGGTGCACGATAGCATGGCTTCTTGACAGCCTCAGAATAGATTTTGCACCTCGGTTCTATGCAGCGCTGGTGCGCATGGTTTTAGGCCGACACTGCACCAAGAAGATACCATCCTTGAGTTCAACTGCACCAGCCACCGGCCACAGCTCATCTTCGCCGTCGCGGGCTCCGGGTGACCCTGTCCGTCCGCGTGTCCTGCGAAATAGAAGGCACGGCGTCGAGGTGGTTGGTAAAGCACTAGAGATTCAGTATACAGTACTGCCTAAACAAAATCTCATGGTCCTCAATGGATCATAGCATATGTCAACGTCGTCTATGACCAGCTCAGATCTCAATCACTCGGCCACCGTCCTACCCAGGGCAGCATTGAAAACATGAATAGGATTTAGCGAAGTGCATCCAAATCGTACGTATTCAAACCCTCAAACACATGAGCATAGATCATATAGCACAACACTCAATACATGTTTTTTTTACTCAATAAACAAAATACATGTTTGGAGCACTATGTTCTAGCTTATGAACTGTAATCCTCAAACAAAACACAACTAAAGTGTCGGTTTTTACTATACTTTTTTCTGATAGAAAAATCATGTCCATACC
This sequence comes from Poa annua, assembly GCA_026929855.1. Classification (NCBI taxonomy): domain Eukaryota; kingdom Viridiplantae; phylum Streptophyta; class Magnoliopsida; order Poales; family Poaceae; genus Poa; species Poa annua. Next base: position 92,451,897 of record CM049430.1, read on the forward strand.
ATTGAAATGGATTTTTAGAAATATACTTTCTCCTGATATCATCTTAAGATGATCGACACCATACGTTGAAATAGGAATACTCCTTACTGGATCGCATCCGAATGGGAGATGAGTATTGACTGGCCTACCACTGGGAAACACAGAGTGGTGGTGGTGTTGTTGCTTTAACTTCAGTTTCAATCTTGGTATATGTGTCAACTGGAGATGGACAATCTTGCAGAAAAATTATACTTCTTGGAGCGCTTGCACATCAAACGCAACTGATGGTGACGTAGAAAGAGATTTTTGTTTGCTTCCTGTTTTTGGAGAAGGGGTGCTATGTCACCACTTCTCTTTAGTTTTGACAATTCTACAACAAAAGTAATAAAAACTAATGAGTTGACAAAAACTGAGGCAATTGCATTCTACTTACCTTATAACTAACAAGCTAACAGTAACAGTGGACATAATCAAAATTAGAAGCCCATGCACATATTAGTATTGTACTACCTTTATACTAAAATATAAAAATGTTTTGGTATAATTTTTTACTGGTTAAAAGAAATAGATGTGGTTAACACCCCGCGGGGCTCTTTAGATTGCAAGAATGCAGGAACATAAAAGACACATGATTAAGAATACCACGCATAGTGAATTCCTATAGGATTTGAAAACGGAAGAATTTATGAGATGTGTGTTCCGATGATGCACAGGAATAAAACATATGAATTACGTAGGATTGATGATATAGATTATAGAGATATATTGTAGAATAATTGTGTTAGTATTGTCAAAGGGAAAACGCAATGAGATACTTGAGCTCATGTTATTGATTCCCTTGGAACGGAGGACATAGAAATTTGATGATCTCAATACTATTACTCTCATCGATCCAGATTGATTGTCGTGAACCCCATACAGTTTTGTATTGCCATAGCTCATTTCATACGCCAATTATTTCGGATTAGAGGGAGTATATAAAAAGCTCAAAAAAATAATAGTTCATATGATTTAGAATCGCCCGAGTAATTTCCTCAATCATCATAAGACCTACATTTTCGTGCAAGTGCTCCAATCACCATAAGCCTTGCATTTTGAAAGACACACATAAATCACACACATGAATTCTATATGATAGACGATAAAGAGTACATAGATACAATGTAATTGTATTGGACATTTCAAAGAGAAAAGAAAATGAGATATGAGCTCATGTTAAGATTCCTTTATAACAAGGGGCATATAAATAGATTGGGTTTTATCATTCCTATCACTATGATTGAGAATTCGAGATCAATCTCAATTTTGCCATTTGACAGGTTCAAATCTCAAATTTACCACTGCTATGTTGGTACCCTCCTTAGTTTTTCCGCTCCGTTATTCCATAATTAGTTTTGTCCTCACTTTCGCCACTCGGTACCTCCACTGTTAGTTTTGTCATTCACTGTTCTTCTTTCCTCTCTCTTAATTTTGTATCCCGCTGAATGGTGAACCTACATGTCATCACTTTTGACAAATTCAGATGAATTTGCTGTTCTCATTTTAATATATAAAAATCTATGAATAGTTCATATATTTTACTTCTTCCATTACACAACGTGGGGCGAAAACCGGGCACCCGGAGAAGCCCATGCCGATACCGGCACGATAATACGGTATACCGGGTATCCCGTAGGCCTCAAACGCACACGTGTACATTCCCTTCCCTTCTACCCCTCCTCCTCCCTCCCTTTGATCCTTTCCCTCTCGCTTCGATTCCGACTCGATTCCATTCCATTCCCCAAACCAAACCACCGCCACCCCCTCCTCCTCCCGTCCCGCCTCGCCGCCGCCGTCGCCATGACCGGCGCGGCGGCCCACGCGGTCGAGCCCCGCGGCCCCGCCGCCGCCTCCCCCCCTCCCTCCGTCGCCGCCGCCGCCGCCGCGCCGACGGCATCCGCGGGGCCGTGCGAGCCGGCGCGCAAGGCGGGGCCCGTGACCATGGAGCACGTGCTGCTGGCGCTCCACGAGACGGAGCCCGAGCGGGAGGCGCGGATCCGGGACATGTTCGGCTTCTTCGACGCCTCGGGCGCCGGCCAGCTCGACTACGCGCAGATCGAGGCCGGCCTCGCCGCGATGCAGGTCCCCGCCGAGTGCAAGTACGCGCGGGAGCTGCTCCGCGCCTGCGACCGCGACCGCGACGGCCGCGTCGGGTACGAAGACTTCAGGCGGTACATGGACGACAAGGAGCTCGAGCTCTACCGCATCTTCCAGGCCATCGACGTCGAGCACAACGGCTGCATCCTACCAGAGGAGCTCTGGGACGCACTCGTCAAGGCAGGTATGTTGTTGTTGCCCCACCCCTCCCCCAGACACCCCGCGTCCGTAGTTCCTACTGTACCTACCACCGCGGTTGCAACTTATAAGACGGTCGCAGCGGCATCTAAATTCTGCCTCGTCGTGCGTGCAAAATGTTGTTACTTACCGTAGCATATTTCTACTTGGTGCTGTTGGATGCTTGCAGCAAATTAGGAGCCAATATGTTGGATTGGAGTGTTGCCTGTTTCCCCGGGTTGGCTCTGTGAGTAGATGTATATCACTGTTGACATGTGCGAAGATTAGGAGGGTCCTTTGCGATTGACTTGATACCAGTACCAACTATGTTTAGTCGCACTTGCAATGCTTTTATATCTGTTTTGATAGAACGGTGAGGCAGGGTAGGTCCTGAGCGGCGTCTACCGCTAGAACCGTCCTTTGTGTCATATCTGTGAGCAGCAGAGACACGGAGCTTTAGGCTAGAACCGTCCTTGCAATCCATCAAGCATGTAAGCTTGTTGTTTCTGCATGGAAAATGTAAATTTAACCTCTCGGTTTAGTAAGATCGCTTTTAGCAAATGTCTTACTCCTAGCGAATCGAGAATTCGTAAAGTTTCACCCAACCTCAGGGCTGTTTTCCCATTAGTTTGATGAAAAACATACATAGCATCACGTTTTATGATGCCAAGAGTTCATGTTGGAGGCACAAACTTAGTGGGGATGGACTTTATGTTGTTGTCCCACAAATTCCATACTTCTAGTTATGAGAGAGGAAGGCAAATTGGTTTGTAGTGTACTAATATAGTGGTTAAACAAGGCATCAAGTTAATGTGTTCCTTGTCGATGGATACCTCAGTTTATCAAGCTACAAAACAAAACTGGCCTGAACCCAAAATGCCCATTTGGGGTGTTAGGGCATCCACTATGTAGTCCATAAGGAAAAAGTGACCCATATGGACTCCATATACATACCTACATAGCACTCCCTCCATTCCTATATATAAGATGTTTTAGGTGTTTCACATGTTGACTAGATGCGGACTGAAATGAGTGAACATATACACTAAAACATGCCTAGATACATGTGGACACATGTGAATGGAAAAAGGCTAAAACATCTTATGTTTAGGAACATAGGGAGTAGAACATATCCACGAGCTCAAAAGTTTAAAAGTCACCATTAAGCTTGTGGTAGTCCATAGCATTAAAATACTTTTATCCAGTGCACAAAGCAATATAAATGAATTTCACTCAACACTCTTTGAGGTGGCTCTTACACGTGGGTCCCAGCTTATGGACAAGTTTATCTAGGTACATTGTGGTGTAATCAGTAGACTTATGATATAATAAGTGGGTCTTATCTTAAAGATAGGTTTTGCCGCATACATAGTTGATGCCCTTAGATCCGTGAACCTTTAAAGATGTAGTAGGCAGAAGGACGATGTACCGAATCTAGAGTGTTTGAACCGATAGACTGCTAGAGTATTTAATAGGTCCATTGTTTTGTCCATGAGCAGCTGGCATTTTGTGTATTCTCTATTTTCAGTCATATACCGTGTTGTGCTGAACATGTGTGCTTTGAACCTTGGTACTTTAATTTTGCTGCACCTTGTGCAGATGAAGGTACTTTTGTTTTGCTGTGCCTTGCCTCAGCACCTGGTAGGGTTTTTAGACTGCATTGCGTGGTGTATCGTATATATCCAGTAAAATGGTGTTGTGCAGTGGTGTATAACATTGCAGGTTTTGTTAGATTCCTAATTAACTAATGTGACTTGCCGCACAATGTCAATGGCTTTCACGTTTCTCATTATTTGGCTGTTATATGGAATATAATACTATACTATTGAAATGTCAATATTCTCAATTACACTGTGGTCTTTCAGTTAAGTAGATTTCTTGTTAATATATTACTCTCTCGCTCACAATTATAAGATATTTTAGCCTTTTCCTGAAATGCATGTATCTAGACACGTTTCAGTGTGTAGGTCCACTCAATTTTCGTACGTAGTCCACATTGAAATATCTTAAACATCTTATAACTGTGAATGGAGGGAGTACTTTCTAAACGAGTTGAATTGAACGTATGAAAGCAATTGCCACAACTAATATTAGTGGATTTACCCACCATTCACATAGGCAGTCACATGACATTCATATTGGAGGTGTTTGTCTGACAGATTTAGGAGTTTGTCATGTAGTTTAGATCGTTCTAATATATTCGGTGTCTCTAAGCAATATTCTTTATCAGTGACGGCAAGATTTTCTTTTATCAGCAACTATTCACTAATAAAACACCGTTTAATTTATCAAAGCCCATTTCTCCATGCCTTTTTCTCCCCCATAAATATTTTTGGCCCGCCTGAGGTTTCTGTCAAGCTCCGTCACTGCTTGGAGAGTTCATAACGGTAACAAATTGCTTATTTGCCTTGATCTTCACCTTGTCTGACGGAACAATTCTCTCTGTCCGTTAGTGGAATTCATACGGCAGCCCAAAGTGCTGCAGCGTAGCTAGGCAGCCCCAAGACTAAGCCATACTATGGCATAGCTTATGCAACTAAAATGTAAAATCAGATGCCTAGCAACTTATACTTATAACTCACTTAACGGAGGCAGTGCCACGCCTATGCGTGGGCTCAAACATTGAAATGGATACTTTGCAGGAAAAATACTAATCAACAGGCTGAGAAATAGGTTTAAATGGTTGTAAGGCTGGCTGCTCTAGCTCTTGGTTGTTTGCATTGGGAAAAGTTGTATATTGAAGGATGAAGATTAGGTTACTGTTTTTTTTCCAGCAAGTTATCAGGCAACTTATATTTCTTTGTTAGTTCTTCATTCGGACTCCCAAGCTCTGGCATATTTGCTTTTCTCTATCAAAGATTCTGGTTATCCAGCATCAGCTAAGATCATGGAGAGTCTCCTATGCAGGGTGTGTTTGGGAGAGCTCCACTCCACTTAGCTTCACTCCACCTATAAACTCCACTCCACTTAAGAAACTATTCAGATCCACATTAGCTCCAGATCCACATTACAAAGTTTTTTTTGTCAAAGCACCTCATTACCCCTGTTTTTATTTACTCTGCCTTGTACCATTTTCTGTTATATTTCGAAGGCGTATTCATCAGTTCCAGCGCTTGTAGGAAATATTCATGAGTTATGTATATATCAAAAATTGATATGTGGCGATAACTGTTAGAAGCATTTGATGAAACCAACGAATATGAAAGATCATGCCTATCATTTTCAGTTTTCTTTTCAAACATCAATCATTAATTGTTCATCATGTATCAACAGATTGATTTGGTACTACACAGTACACTGCTGGAACTTCTGAACAAGCCTTATCGCGAACCAATTTCTTGAATCAGTTAAACAGTAGTTCATGCAGTTAATGAGATCTGAACTCTGAAGAAAATGATAGAAGCTCATGTAGCCTGAACTAAGAAAGAGCACGTAATTCCCCATTCATTCATCCAGATCGTCCAACAAAAACTCAACCAAACACAATAATCAAAGAAAGAAACAACAGTGGGGACAGAACTAGATAAGAACTGGATACACACGTTACGAGAGAGGCAGACCTGGGCACAAAGAAAAACCAGATCGCCAGCCACAAGTTTGAGAATGGGTCATCGGGTTATGGATGAGTATGAAAAGAGACACGGGCAGAGAGGATGTGACAGGGTGAGGATGTGCTGTTGGTCAGCGGCATGCCCTCATGCTAGGGACTCAGCGGCACCATGGGGAAGACGAGCGGGCTTGGTGGAGCTGTTTGCGGCGATGAACTCTAGTCACCTCTAGCGTCGTGCAGGAGGAGAAGGGGGGACATTTTGGTCAACTGCCCTAGTCGACGGAGACTGGTGGTGGTGTGCCAACTTGCATCTCCATCGGGGGAGATAGGTAATGAGGGGAGAAAGGAAAAACGATTTAGGCTGTAGGGGCACGGGAAGTGAAGTGGGGTAGGTGAAGCACCTCTTTCTTCGCTCCGGTAAAATGAACTAGGGGTATCTCAGCTCCGCTACGCCTGGTACGTGGAGTTAGTGCGTTTGGGGCAGCTTCACCAGCTCCACCCTTGTATTGATGGAGTAGATCTGTCCCGAACACAGCCGCAGAGTACCAGCTGAAGTTAAATTTTACTCCGGTGTATTGTCAAGCTTTAGGAAATAAGCATTGATATTATTCTGGAACTGCATTCCTACTTTATTAGTTTACCACATTTTCTCCCAGAAAAATATGTGCTGCCCGTGTCTAGATTTTACTCACATTATTTGCTTGAAGTCTCGGATCATCCTTAACTCTGGTTATTTGGAGCTTTCATTTTATTATATCCATAATATAACTTACAAGCGATGCCAGCTTGTTGTTTGCAGGTATAGAGATTGATGACGAGGAGCTTGCACGATTTGTTGAGCATGTCGACAAGGATAACAATGGAATTATTACTTTTGAAGAATGGAGGGATTTTCTCATGCTTTATCCCAATGAAGCAACAATTGAGAACATATATCATCACTGGGAAAGAGTTTGCCTTGTAGATATAGGTGAACAGGCAGCTATACCAGAAGGATTAAGTAAGCATGTCAGCGCTAGCAAATATCTGATCGCGGGAGGCATTGCTGGTGCAGCATCTCGTACTGCAACTGCACCGCTTGATCGTCTTAAAGTGATCATGCAAGTACAAACAACACGCACTACTGTTGCACATGCAGTTAAGGATATATTTATCCGAGGTGGCCTATTGGGATTTTTTAGAGGGAATGGTCTGAATGTTGTAAAAGTTGCTCCAGAAAGTGCAATAAGGTTTTATGCCTATGAGACGCTGAAAGAATATATTATGAAGAGCAAAGGAGAAAATAAGAGTGCAGTTGGTGCTTCTGAACGCCTTGTTGCTGGTGGTTTGGCTGGAGCAGTAGCGCAAACCGCAATTTATCCCATAGATTTAGTAAAGACGCGGCTACAAACCTTTTCTTGCGAGAGCGGTAAAGTTCCTAGTCTTGGGAAGTTATCAAGGGATATATGGAAACACGAAGGTCCTCGAGCGTTCTATAGAGGTCTTGTTCCATCTTTGCTTGGTATTGTACCTTATGCTGGAATTGATCTTGCTGTATATGAGACTTTGAAAGATGCATCCAGGGCATATATCATAAAGGACAGTGGTAAGCTCTTGCTCAAAATTTGTTGTCATTTCCTACCCTTTGTATGTTCAACCTTTTCCTTGATTGTCGTCTATTCTGATAATGTAGAACCTGGTCCTCTAGTACAACTTGGCTGTGGTACTGTCTCTGGCGCTTTGGGAGCTACATGTGTTTACCCTTTACAGGTGATCAGAACAAGGTAAGAAATAACAAATGTATAACTGTATATACATACATAAAAATCTCTATCTCAACTGTATTTCGAAATATTTGTAGACTGCAAGCTCAACAAGGGAATTCGGAGGCTGCATATCGAGGAATGTCTGATGTGTTCTGGAGAACACTACAGCATGAAGGCGTTTCTGGTTTCTACAAAGGAATCCTACCAAACCTCCTTAAAGTGGTGCCTGCTGCGAGTATTACGTATATGGTTTATGAGGCGATGAAAAAAAATCTGTCTCTCGATTAAATTCTGGAATTGTTTTGCAAACCGGCCATTATTATTGGCATGGCTGACTGTAGAGATAATGACGACACATAAATTTACTGGTTAAAGAGCTCCTTTTTTGACGCGAAAGACGGTGCCTTCAGGATATAACTGAAAGCTATTGCTATCCTACTTGTTAATGAAAACAACGAGATTATCATGAGATCATCAAGGCTGCCACACTGGCATACTGGTAACAATTCCTCATTGTCAAGTTACAGGCTAAAAGCAATCAGTTATACTTTATATGCTCCCTTTGATCTTCTTATGGATCTATTATTTGTACATACACAACTATCTTCCACTCCACATGTTTGGCAACTAGGAACACTACAGATGTACTTGGGATTTGTTCTGATCCGCGGCTCATTTCTTGTTAACTACTGCTAATAACGTTATTTAGGATTCATTGTAAGGTGACAACGAGCAAACAAAAAGCTTGCAATGATGATCACTTTCAATCTTGATACTTTGATTATCTGTGTACAATTCTTTTGTCATGTAGACAGTACTAGGGAATGCTGTAGCAGTTAAATGCTACTACTGTGCACAGTATGTTAATGCAAATATGAATAGCAATATGACATGATACTTCTAGATGTGGCATGGACTCTTAAATGACAAGTTTGGCATAGATGATACATATTGTCATCTACCACAAGTCCACAGTTGAATACATGCAGGTTCTGTGAATAGACTATGACAATCACTCAGTGGTTATATGACTGCTTATTTTACCGAATACAGTAGGTTTTGTAGTCAGAAAGTTTCAGAAAATCCCACTGTCCAAATATGTCCCTTCCTCCATCCATCCATGGGGTTTTACCTTATATCTTACGACCGTAGAACCTGGTGGTAAGTGCGACTATACAAGAAACCTGTGGATATTTGCGGCCATAATTTTCTATGGTTCTACGGAGCTTAGTTAATTTATTAATTACATAAGTTGTTGGATGGCAAATACCTGCATAAGATAGTTTACTTGATAGGAAACAACCTTCTCGCATGGAGAGTGAATTTGTTACTAAACCAGACAGTCTTTGTAATATGCTGTGTTGATACTATGGCCAAAATAAGATCATATTTGCATCAACTTTATGTTTAAAAATGAATGTTCTGTGGGATTACCTTCTTGAAATGAAGAAATTGAAATGCTGCCTCTGTAAATTGATGAAATGAAGTAACATTATTGGTCTGAAGACATTAGCTAAGTGAAAGCACACTACTGCAGTCCAATTGTGTTTGCCTGAGGTTTATTGTGTCCTTGAAAGGTTTATGGTTACAATATGTTTATTATATGTATAATTGTGTTTTATAGTGAAAGAGTAAAATGTAGGACTCGTATACAGATCCTCTGACACAAAGTCTGTTTAGAGTCACAATGAGTCCCACTTACCACCAAAAGAAAGGTTGTCAGTGATATCCGTGATACCATTGTTGTATTCTTCCCTTATCTCTGCTAGCTAGGAGCGGACACCTTGAGGAGCCATGATGTCATTCTGTTGTACTGCAGCCATGGTGTGTTACAGTTTTGTACTCCATTTGCTTCTGTATAATTCATGCTTGTCTTCTACTCCGTAGCAGTAGGGAAGTATTCTAACTCTTTCATCATCTGTTGAAAATCCGGTCGTTCGCATAATCATTTGCACTGTACTTGTTTGGCGTCAACTTTGCTTTACTGTTTCATGTTTCATTTTCCTACGATAGTCTATTGTGATTTTAAGTTGTTTTATCTGTTGACATTTGACGACTATTGTCATGTCACTGTCCAAGTTCAAAGTTATTATGTTACTTGCTTTGATATCTTTGAGCTGGGAAAAGTTATCACGGCACATTAATTCGCTACCAAACTGGATGAATTATATAGCTAACCGAAATTGCAACTCATTTTCTGAAAAACTCTTTTCGTCGCTTGAACTTAATGGTTCATTTACTTGCATTTCACTTTCAGCTAAATGGCACCATTGGCACCGAGTTAGCTGTTCATTGTGAGCGAATTCCTGAAGGTTTGTTTTGCCCCCGCAGTCTAGGGTTGAGTTTTGTTAGTAAAAAATTGTAACAGGGAAAAATATTCTTACATAATTTACAATTCCTTATGCTCCTAAACTTGATGGCAGTTATGGCCTTTACTCACCACAAATTACCCTGTAAAAAGGGCTGCTGGTTTTACATGTTTGTGTTTTTCTCGAGTAGCCAAAAGTTGATGCCCGCAATATGTGTAGTATTGTTCCTCCACTGCCGTTTCAGCTTCCTTATAGTTCCCCTATTGCATGCATCTGCATCAGTAACATAAATGACCTGGGAGGCTTGAGTAATGTAATGACGGTTAAGTCTCCGCAGTGTGAATGTTTATGTGCTTAGCAAAGTATCCTTTGGGGTGTTTATACATGGTAGTATTTGTGTGTTTTGTTCCAGATACAGGTGGTTTCTTGTGAAAGGTAAGAATGAGTTTTGGTACATAGTTGCTGGACTTATTTCCCTACAAAAAAAGTGTTTTGTTTTGTCTTGCCAGTTAGATCCGGTATAGGTCTTCCATAGAAATGAGTTGCTGAACCAGATGCATATGTTAGGTCCCTGTATACAGAAGGCGCGGTGGTGATTGTGCCCGTTATTTATCAGTTCACATTAGGCCTGATACTGTGAATATTACTTGTAGAGACCTCACAGCTGCCGTGTGGTTTTTATGATACATAAACCCCCAAAAAAAAGCTTCTTGAAAAGATAGACTAGGATGCCAGCCAGGGAGCTCACATCAGCGAATGGCCCAGGTTTCCCAGTCTCCAGTGAGCTGGGTGGCTCTTCTAGAAGTCCTCGTGCTTGAAAGCTACAGTGGTTGGAAACTAGAGAAATGAATTGAGGAAGATGAACTGGACAAGGTGAGGACATGACAAAAAAGAGAGGTGTGCAGTCGTCGGAGACGATGGTACTGGTTGGTGACACCGCCTTTGGACTCCGACCGGCACAGCCATGGCAGCTTCCCAAACAGAATTCCGCCTCAATTTCTTGACTAGCTGTGATCAAGATCTCGTGATGGTGGATGAGGTGAGCATCCAGGTGTAATGTATGCGGGGAAGAGCTGGTAGGATAGTAGCCTGTAGCCGTTCCGTTAACTAGGACGCCATATGTGGATTCATATCGACTGGATTTGGTTTGCAGGCTGATTACCCGTGACGTACTAAAAAAAAAGTCCTGTGACGGCCTGAACCAAACCATATAGGGAAAAGAAGATAATGTTTAGCAAATCTAGACGCATGTTCCCTGTGGAAAAAAGATGGGTGTATATTCATTTGGTACTGTTCGGCGGGATTGCTGACGGAAACCATATCTGATCCTGAGTGCTGACCAGGGCAGCCAGATCAGGGAATTTGGCATTTCAACACAGGATAGGCGTTGCGTTTTTTGCCGTCAAGGCATCGACAGACCAGTGAAGATGTAAAGTAGGCTTGCGCTCAACTATTTAGATCAGACCAAGTGTTTGGCCATTCAGGTAATGTACATGTGCTCCCATTGTTATGTCAAACACGTTTGACAAATCGCATGTTTGGCCACTCAATGCACGTGTTCTCGTGTCATACTACGCTGGATATATTAGGAAGCTTATCTGGCCAGTTATTAGATTCATCGACTACAACATATCTTGGCAAAGGGAACTTGAGGCACACGTCGAATGGAGAGCCAATTCTAACTAGTGGATTGGTTAAGCAGCAGTTAGGAAAGTTTGCTACGTCACTTCAACAAGCTAGTGAACTCGCGTTTAGGTATATGCCAACTCAGACGCGGGTGGCTGAATTTTGGCACTGGTTTTCCTATGTTCCGTGCAAGCTATAAGACAAGGGTTGGGTCGAAGTTTGTCTTCGGAAATGTTGGAGTCACTTGCCTGGAGCTTGAGACGATGATGACGTCGTTAGGGAGAAGTGATGACGATGACATCGGGTGATGACCTTGATTCGGCACTCTATGTTGAGGCGTGCGTGAGTTTGTGTCGGGAGCTGCTCTTCGGTGTGAGGGTTTTCATCCGATTTCCCGTTAATTAATTAGACAATTCTCTTTTACATTTCTCTTTTACGTAGACATTCAATCTCAATATCAATATGCTAGATATTAGTCATTCAACTCAATATAGTGTCTAGCCTCCCAATACAAACATCCAAACAAAACATAAGAAATATCGTCCAAAACTTAAAGCAGAGCTAATTTCGAACAGAGACAACAGGGCGCACGGGAGATGGTTGTACACCTGGAGGCTTGAGGAAACAGCAGCCAGCACAAGGGCGACAAGTGTCCAGACAGCGACGGCGCACAGGAGCAAAGTTGCACGCCGCAAAAAGAGTGGGCATCGTCGGTTTTCTCTACGCTTCGCTCAGCATCTCTGTCCTTTCTTCGTTTTCGCTGGAGACGCACGGTCGATTCTGCGGCCTGCGGCGGTCGGTCGGCCATGTTCTCCAATCAATCAGAGAGGGGAAATCTTGGAGCGGATAAGCACAAGGACACCTGGGCATATGGCAGCATGCATAGCGCCGGCCACCCGCTCGCTCGTTGGAGGGACACTTTGATATCCAAATGCAAATGATACCTAATAAAATAAAAAGAAATCATGCGTGCCTAATAATTTCCTTAAAATATTTTGATATCCAAGTTGGTTGATGTGTACTAGGGAAGTTGATATCAACCCTGCAACCAACAAACAAACGAAATTCTTAAAATATTTGGTCAGACAACAAAAGGCTTTAAAATACCATGTAGGAGACCGTTGTTACACTGTATCATTTTGTGACATGACTTGTGAGGGAACCAGCCACCCAAATTCGAGTGCTAGAGAACGATTACTCACATTAACTAGATTTATTTCAGAAATGAAGTGACCATATTCTTTCGGGAGGTAGGTATGTGAACGTCAAATAAGGAGATGTTTATGGTGACTTCGTCAACCTACCCAGTACATCGGAGATGCAAATAGGGATAAGTTTTACAGGTGTTCAGACGACATGACTCTATGTGCGTGTTCATGAGTGTTAGGGTACATAACGTGTTTCTTAAAAAAGATCTTTATTATACATATCCAATACGCTTATTAGTTAGGTTTGGAACACCGTAAAGAGAGCTTTAAGTGTGTCGTTCATAAACTTAGAAGAGAAAAGAGTGACACTTAGATGATACACATATAAAACAGAAAATTAGATAAAGTAAGGGAAAGCAAGGTAAGCTATTTTTTGTTGTCTTTCTTCCAAGTTTTAATGTGATTGTCCGTCATGGATATGATTGTTGTGAAACCTTATGCTTGACAATCACACAGTCTTTCTTCGAAGTTTAATGTGATTGTCCGGCGCCAACGCCCTCAGCAAAAACTTAAAATAAAATTCTAGCACATAGAACTAATGTTTCTAAGTATGATCTACGCTAATAAAGTTTCTAGATAGGCCACAATAAAGGTTAATATGTTAGAAATATGTCCCAGAGTTTGTAATAATTAAATCGATTATTATGCCATTTCCTTTATGTTAATGATTAAGTTACATTCTATGCCATAATTGTAATATGTTCTGAATGAAAGATTTAGAGATAAACCTAATTACAATCTTGGAATAATGAATACCAATAATCACATAACTAATCATGTGTGCATGTTTACAAAAGTTTAACTTTGTCCACAAAGATTAATATATGATTTACCGTATACAAAAGCGGTACAGTTAGATTCACGTTCAAAAGAAGTTTTAAATAGTAGTACTCCATTTCTATGAAACGTAAAAGAGCAAATGTTTATATAGGTCATGCGGTTTGTTTAAGAGCCGTGATAGATTATTGTAACATCAATTTTAAGGCTATCATCACATGGTGGTAGGTGGTAGTTTCCACTATGATTAGTTGGATGAGTATCAGCTACACTACAGTTAACCTCACTTTTTTCTAGATCGATCGTCACTCCGGCGCGGAGGGGCGAATCTAGCCGGCGGATATCCCTATAGATACTCCACACTTAATTATACAGATTTGCTAGTTTTCACGTGTCTGAAAGTTCAGTCGTCTACCTATAAATTAGATTTGCATCACGATCGATTTATATGTTGTACGGTGTGAGATATGAGATGTAAGTGTGAGTTACAATTTAAGATGGTATCGGAGCAAGAACAATAATGTAGCCGGCTGCGGGCTATGGAGTTGTGATTCATATTGTGATTGGTGACTGAGATTTAGCTAACTGCACACCCTTAATTATTACCGGTTAGCTCTAAAGCGCGGGCTCTTTTGAAGTCGCCGTCAACGCGCGTCACCCCACCTCCCCCCGGTACCGACGCACGCACGCACCGGCGCTTTCCGGCAGCGACAAGCTAGGCCGGGTCGGATCTCGCGGATGCATTATGTTAGTAGATTAGATGACGATCGCCGGTTAGGTTGGAATATGCATGCGTGTGGATTCTGCTTGCGTTTTCTTGTTTCTGCCTTTGGATAGGATCAGGATCGAAGAATGATTCGGCCGGGCGACGGAGGATTGGAAGGAGCTAGCTACCGGCCAGCCAATGGGGAATGGCGGATCGCGACGGCGTGCGGTGGTCTTTGAGGTGGAGGGATCACGGCGAATGCCGCTTCCCTCCCTCATGTCCTGTGAGCGTAGCTTCTAGCTTGTGTACTGTGGAGAGTTCTCAGGCGTGTGGCTTCTGGACTTCTTCAGCCTACTAGAACTGTGATGACTTCTCTACTTTGTGGAGCTCGATCCATCAGTTGAAACATGTTTGGATATATCCGTCTTAAAACTAAGCTCGATTCTCCTTCTCCAACATGTCCACATCATGGTGAACACCACTCATATTTCAATTTATATTTAGTTATAGTTCACAATTTTAAATTTAGTTTAATAAATATTCCATTAAATATATTATATATATATGTTTATCCTTATCTACTAAATTTTTGTGAAATAAGAAGAGATTCCTATTTTTTTAAAACAATTTCATTTTCCCTCAAAATTTCTTTTTATGTACACAAAAATACAAAAAATCTTAGAGTTTGTAGAATATGTTCACATAGTGGTATGTTTTATTTTAAAAAATTAAAAGCTAACCATGGCGTTTCGGTTATTTAAAAACGACATGCGGTGAGTTCGGAGCTATCAGAGAGATATCCGATAATTTTCTCTCTTATCTCTGCCTAGCGTTTAACATAGCGCCATGCCGCTTGTGCTACACGACACCGTTTCTATCACTCCGCCTCCCTCGAGTCGTATTGTACCGAAAACAATCGTCCCTACGTAAAATTTGTCTTTCTCTCCACACACACCTCTACACAAAGTTTGCCCTTCTCTCCACACACCTCTGGCTTCGTCAAGCACTTGGGACTACATGACACCTCATCTCTGATGCCACGTGACACCATTTCTCTCTCTCCGCCTGTCTCGAGTCGTATTGTATCGAAAACATGCCATTGATCTGACTTGTACGATCCTCATAGTAGTTGCATACGAACACTCATGTCACCTCCCACACCGGCCACGGCTATCACCGTTGCTATTAGTAGTGGTTGACTCTCCAATCCTAATGTCGCCCCTCAAGTATATTGGTAACTTGAAAGCTACGTGCGCTCATACTATATGTCAAAAGAAGTGTATTTCGGCAATTTAATATATAATGGTTGGTGGTATTCATACCATTTATTTATTTTATAATTTATTTTATACAATCTTGATCTAATACACATATTAATATTACATGTAAACAGTTTAATCTCTTAATTCGCTCTAAATTTTTGTGAATTATTTGGTAATCATTGGTGAAATGTTCCTCTATTTTTATATAATACCAGCCATATTCGATGCAATTTATTTAATATGTTAGGATATAATTATACCAACTATTATTAATTTTGGAATAATTTATGTCGAAAAATATAGTTAATTTCATTATACTAAATCAATAACCATCACTATATGACCTCGATGCCTAATCTCAATCTGTCTCTTTGAGTTTGCAATGTTCATCATACAATATCTCTAGATTCTTGGAAATTGGATCAAATCATTATAAAACCATGTATAAAATTTAACTTTCATGACATTCAACTAAATAATTACGTCCCTCTCTACTTCCATGTAGTGATCAAGTTGTACTATTTTTTCATCATTAATATTATTTTATAAGTATGTTTCCTTCAAAGTATTTTTTAATCTATCGTCGTTCATATTAGGATGGACGCGGCAACGCGCGTCTTTTCCTTCTAGTACTTGAGAAGTGGTCAAACTTCGATCGTGTACCTTCACGAATCAGGATGACATAATTTTGACATTTCTTCTTAAATTGACCGGTATTGCACAAAGAAAAAATAAGAATGATGTTTGTACATACCAAATAAATATAAATAGATTCAAGATATTGTTATTAATATAATTAACTAACATTGTAAGATTTGCCTGCTGACTAAATTTGCTTTTTTATATTTATTAAAACGGAGTGAATAGTATATTGAGAACAAGGAAATCCCATATGTGAATATCATATGGAAGACGCGCTCGCGCTCCTAACCCTAGCTCCTCGCGCCTGCGCCGCCGGCCGGCGCCGCCTGAAAGGATCGGTATGACACCTAGAGCGGGGGAGTGAATAGGTGCTAATTCAAATTTTAGTTCTTTTTCAAATTAGGCTTGACACGAAAGGTAAATTCTCTAGATATGCAACTATGGTGAATTTACCTATATGAGAAGCTAGCAACTAAGCAAGATACAATAGTAAAAGCGATAAACAAGGATAGAAGAAACCGAAGTGAAAGCACGAGACGACAAGGATGTATTCCCGATGTCGGGGGGCTGCCCCCCGGGTAGGGGCAGATCCCGGAATAATTCAGTAAGGTGCCAACAGTACTTGACCTTTGGCCAGAGCCAGGGACACCTCCTGGTGTGCTGAAAGGGCAACTTGACCCTTGAGCGCTGGTAGAGTGCAAAGTGCCTCCTGGCAGGCGCAAGGCTCAGCTCTAGCAACTATAAATAGACACCCCCGGCCTTCACAAGGGCAGCACAAGCATCAGCGGGTGGTTCCTCTAAGAACTAGCTTCTCGAAGATGTCTTTGCTGATAGGATAAGACATCTTCGGGAGGCTAGGCCTAGAGATACTCATCCTGTGACGAACTCGGATGTCACCGGAAAGGATCTCGGATCTCGGGCTCCGAGGAGACTCCCGGAGGGAGGTGTATTCGGTTTAGCCGGATAGGCAATCCGGGTAAGAGCTAACCGGAGTATATGTCTCGGTCTTGATCTTATGTAGGAGAGGCTCACGGTGGCAAGCGAGGAGGTAGCCGGCACGAGGGACCCCGGTAGGCCGTCAACGGTCTATAGCAGGCTTTCCCGTCTGTTGCGGGGGGAAGTACCATTCCGCCTGGCACGGAAGCACGGTCACCTCCCGCCTGACACGGAAGCATGGTCATCTCCCGCCTGACACGGGAGCGCGTCAGCCGGTACGACCGCGGTACGGCAAGACCTGACATGCCTAGCCCGACAATCCGGAAAAGTCTATCCGGGATGGGCCAAGACATGTCTTGTCTCTGGCAGGGGGACAATGATGGTTCAGGACGGCGCCTGCTGTCCTTATCAAGATGATGACGCAGGGGCTATGCCGGATAGCGCGGCGACTAGCTCGCGCTAGCCGGTGACGACATGCCGGTTAGGCCTGTCCGGTGGGGCCAAGCCGATTTAGGATTTCCGGCCCTCCTGGCCGGAACTCTATAAAAGGCGCCATAACTGCTTCTGTGGAAGGAGGACCAACTTGGGAGCCAAAGTTATAGTTGTATTTACTCCTAGAGCTTTTACTACTTCCTCATACCTTGAGTTCATCTAGTTCTTTGTACTCCTCCCTTTGAAAGATCTAGCAGCAAGTTGTAGCTCTTGTACCACACTTATATAGAGAGGAAAGGCAGGAGTAGGGGTGTTACCTCCTCACGAGGGCCCTGAACCTGGGTATATCGTGTGCGTGTTGTGTGCCTTCGTGCATTTGTTCGTGTTTGGTAGATCTTCCCCCTCGCACTTTGGTCTTGTTTCTCGTTCTAGGGAGATCTCGGTTATACCGGGATCCTCCTCGCGTGGGCTATTCAGCTCGCTATCCCTCCCCGGATCCACCAACGTCCATCGGCCCCACACATTAGCCATCCTATGGCATCTGCCGTGACACCACCACGACAGTTGGCGCCCACCGTGGGGCCGACGGAGGCGTTGGCTGGTATACACATCCGGACGGGTTCCCCCGTTCATTTTGACATTCGGGTTCTCTCTGGCCTGGTTGTAAGGCTAGGGGAGATGGACTTCGTCAGCGACAACGCAGGATGCTTCCGGAACAGGCCCTTTCCGGTGAACGGATGTCTCATTGACTTTGGTGGTTTCACCACCTACGTCGCCACCGAGGTTGTCTGTAGCTACCCGGACATGGTCCTGGAAGCTGAGGACCCTCCCATGCTCTGCGCTGCTCGGGGTCTGCGTGCCGGTTGCCCCCCGAGTTCCGTCGCGGTGATGATGGTCGGGGCAACCGAGGAGGAATACCAGGACGCTGACGGCGATACCGGCAGCTGCCACATCCGGTTGGCCAAGCCTCCTCAGGAAAGGGGTGCGGCCCGGGATGGCGATGCACAACCGTCCCAGCCGCGACGTCGCCCGGATCCCCTCTCGGGGCTGGTGGCCAAGTTGACTGTACCTGTGGCTGCTGAAGCGGATACCCAGGCCACCTCGGCTGACTTGGAGGAGCAGCGGAGGTTGCTACTCGCCGAAGCACAGGAGATCGCCGAGATCCGACGCGAACTCAATGCCAGTCTCCGGGAGTACAATGCAGCTCACGGATTCCTCAAGATCGACTCCCAGGACAAGCGCATCGCGGAGCTGCGCAAGAAGGGAAGAATGGTGAATGACGAGCTGGCTGGTGGAGCCACCACCAGTCAGACGGGAAGCCGGATCTCAGCGGGGAAGCCGGTGTACAGCTCACCGGCGAAAACTCTCAGGGCTGCCGAGGCCGCCATGGCAGAGTTGGTAGGGTTATCCGGTGAGGCCCTACGCAAGCAGCATGAGCGAGTAAACGAGTTGGTAATCGAGGCCAACCGTCAGAATCAGGCATTCAATAAGAAGAACCCCGGGGCAGGATCCCACATGCACTCAGCTAGACCCAATAGCCAGAAATCGGACGGGGAGGCCTCGTCCCCACATCCGAGCAAAAGCAAGAGCAAAAGCAAGAGCCGGAGCCGGAGTCGAGGTTCCGGGAAGAACAAGCAGCTACAGACTTATGATCCGGCCTTCGCCGGTATCCAGCAAGCCGGGCAGCGTAACTCAGGGCAGGCGGGAAGTACCCGCGAGGACAGTAACCGGGGGGTAGGAAACAATAACCCGGTCGGCCGTGGTAATCCACCCCAGAATCCCCCTCATGTTCAGGAAACCCACAAAGGGGGGTCGCCTCTGTTCCACAGCAAGCTGTGATACCGGCGCAGGACAGGTTAAACGATGGCAACTCGAGACTGCAGCAGCTCGGATATCAGCCCGACGAGAACCCTTTGGGATCTCGTATAGGGACCAGGCAGCTGAATCCGGCAGATGCCAGATTCCGGCTCGACCGGATTCACCAATCTGAGTTAGTGGAAGAGCAAGGGCCTCCGGGACCTGCATGTTTTGGACCCCGGATCATGCGAGAGCCACCTGTTCGGAATTTTCAGCTCAACAGGGGTGCCAAGACCTATGACGGCAGCAAGAAGCCGGAGGACTGGCTAACCGACTATGTAACTGCAGTAAGCATAGCCGGTGGAAACAGACGATGGGCGGTACGTTACGTACCGCAGATGTTGGAAGGACCTGCCCGGATCTGGTTGAACAACCTGAGGACTGGTAGCATAGACTGCTGGTTAGACTTTGAGGAGGCATTCATCAGCAACTTCACCAGCACGTACAAGAGGCCAAACAAGCCTCAGCAGCTCGCCATCTGTAGGCAAAGGAGTAACGAGACTGACCGGGAGTACCTTACCCGGTGGAGCAATATTCGCAATTCGTGCGAAGGGGTGGTAGAGGCGCAGGCCATCTCCTGTTTTGCACAAGGATGCCGGCATGGCTCAATGCTGTAGCAGAAGTTGCAAAGAAAGATGCCAACGACCTTGGCAGAGACCATGCGCATCGCCGATACCTACACGCTTGGAGATCCCATGCAACCCCTGGTGGATGTCGGTGACTCCAACAGGAGGAATGCGGGACCTCAGCGTTCAGGACCGAGCCGGAGCCATGATCGCCAAGACTTTGGCCAGAAAAGGAATCAGCCCGAGTATCACCATGCCGCACAACACGTCGCAGCAGTGACCCGGGAGCAGGAGGATGCCGGCAACAGCCAACGTCAAAAGACGAATGGCCCGACTTGGGGTCAGAGTCAGGAGGTGCAAAAGACCTGGGTGGAACAAAAGAAGCCCCTGACATATGAGGAGATGCTGAACAAGCCATGCTGCTACCATACTCTGGAGGCCAACAAGCCAGCAAATCACTCTACTCGGCAATGCAGTTGGTACCAGCGCACATTGCAGGAAGGCAGCTCGGGAGCTGTTCGACCGAGTGCCCCGGCATCTCGGCCCAACATTCCGAGACCCCCTCCTCCGATGTCGGGGGCCAATGCTATCCCGATCAACCCACCTCCGCGAGGACCCCCGCCTCGGCCAGTAAATACGGTGCACACCCGGAACGACAACGGTGCAGGCCCCAACAACCAAGCCGGACAACAGCAGAGCAACTACCGGGAGTGTGACGCCCGAAAATCGGTACTATGTAGATTTAAGCGATCCCGCCGAAATCCGCATAATAACGATTTTTGGTCGTCCACCAGACATAATGTGCACGCCGAAAACATGCGCATTATGTGGGTGGAATTGTGATAACATTACAACAGTTTCGATACATCCACAAATACAACAGAAAATAAAATTACAACAACGACTCGAACGAGTCAAGATACAAATGATACAATACAAAGATTCAAATGACAGCGGAAGCAAAATAGTATCCGACTACGGATAAGATGCAAATTGGACTAAGAGTCCTGAAGATAAGCAATGACGCCATATCCCTGCCCAGCCAAGCCGGAGGGATTCCCAAGCTAACGTCGTCAGACTTCAAACCTGTTGACTGCACATAAAGCACATCCGAAAAGAGGGTCAGGGCACTCCCTGGCAAGCAAAACCGACTTGCCTACTTTCTACACCATCTCCCAAAATATAGGGGAGGTGGACTTAGCGGCAGCAGCACTAGCAACCTAGAGAGACACGCTATAACTTCCGTCTAACCAGAGAGGGATAAGAGAGCGCATAAGATAACCAACTACTACTAACACCAAACATAACCCATTCTCGAATTAACCCCCTCAACCAAGTATGAGGAAGCAATTCGGGAAACTCACACGTTGAACAGTTTTAATTATCATTTATGGTGAAAATAATTCTATATTACTAGTCAGGTTAATTAACAATGATTAGGTGTAAGTTGTCTAGATCTTGTTAGCCAGCATCATCACCAAAACGTCCATAACCGTGGACACGACTCATCGATAAGATTATACCCTGCAGGGGTGCACTACTGGACCCATACTCGCATGATCAACCCAGTCAAAAACATTAGGGCCTCTCAACCCAACTCTTTTCCTTCACCGCAACAAGTCCAGGAGCCACGGGAGCTATGCTGGTCCCGGCCAAAAGGGTGCGGACTCCCGCAGGACACACCCCTCCGCACCAACAGGCCGCGCCCTATATGCATGTAACAAGGCACACCGCCAAAGTAAAATACTACACTAGTATTGATGCATATGAGACAAATGGAAAACCCGAACTAGGTGCGGCTCCCGGACAAGTCGAAGTTCCAGTCAAAGTCGAGGGGGGCTCCATTGGGCCTCCCACAAGTGGTTAGTGCGCTCAAAATTGGATCCGAGGACAAAATCTCAGTTCCTAGGTCGACACTTAGCAGAACAAAGCACCTCGCAAGGCCTTCCGCCGTTGCCTTATCTTTTAATTATAATACCCCAATATAATACAACATTTTATTAAGGTAGAATAATCTATCAAGCTAAGCATATGAAATAAACGACCAACAGAGGACTCGCACAACCAACTCTAAGCATGCGCTACGACTCGCAAGGCTAACAGATAAACATTCAACAGGTGATGGGATGTGGGGATAAAGCTGTATAGGCTGCAGGATAAACATGTGATGGGATCGCAATAAAGAATCGAATACTAGGGTAGCAGAGATCAACGACAGGAATGAAAGACAATGTATAGGTAAACAAGCAAACTTTGCTTGCCTGGAATCCCGCATGGAAGCAGATCTTGTCGTTGCTCACACATCTCAACGTATTATCCGCGAAGAAGCAACAAACACTGGAAAGCGTAAAAGATGCATTTTACAACTACGGCAAAAGATTCAGCATGATCATACGAGAATGATGCATGGCATGGCAAGATGCAATACAATGCAGGTAATCCAAATTAAGCGGGAAAGCAACCCCGACAATTAATATTTAGGTGTAAGTTATTGATTTACCAGCAATATTAAATGTTGGCTAACATGGTAAAACATGGCATGGGTGATCTACTTAAATTAAATGGAATAGGGCATTATATATTTATTACCCCTAATACTCCATATTTAATTATTTAGTTGCAATTAATAAATTATACTAAGTAATTAAAATAACAGATGCAAAATGGCATACAAATGGCATATTAATGTTTATTGCATTTTTCTGATATAAAAACATATAAAGATTATTTAATTTGGAGTTATAGAATAAAAGTTATTAACAAATTAAAATTAGGGGTGTTTCTGCAATTGTCAGGGACCTGTTGGTGATGGAAAAGTTACTGTGAGGTCTAAAGCACTAAAACCAAGAATACAGGGGCTCCGGTGCAATTATCCCAGCTTCTCTGTCTCTGGGACTTTTGTCACCGAGGGGCAAACACACCCCCTGACTGACCAGTGGGACCCAGGGCCACGCTGGCGCGCGCGGGGGTGTTGGTGCCCGCGGTGGCTGACTAGCGGGGCCCGCCGGTCAGTGTGATTACAAAAGGGAAAAATGGGGGGCTTAATTCATCTGCCCCGGGGATTCGAACCTGCGCAATCGCGCGCAGGGAGAGAAACGGTGGTGCTAGCCACTAGGACGGTCGGGTAATGTTGACAGAATCGAACACGGATACAAGATGAAACAGTCCGAACGAGTTAACTGAATTTTTTACAGACACCACATTCAGGCTTCAGCCGGATGAACAAAAAAGAAGGAAAAACGTTGGATTTAAGCATCAATCGGAATCGAACTCGAGTACTGCACCGTGTGGAACAGGGACGCAGCCACCGTGACTGATTCGTGCTTGCGATATTCATAGGGAAGAGAGTTATGTGACCTCACATTAGCGAAGTTAACTGAATAACAGAAAAGTTCCGGTTTTTCAGAAACCTGAACGACGAGGACGAAGCGGACAGGCGATGCGGCGTTCCTACGTGCGCGCGCGGTGCTAGCAACGGGGTGCGTGGGTGCTGCGGTGGTTGTGTGTGCGGGATAGGCAAGGAGCGCAAGGGGGACGAGACACCGAGCCAAAACAAAAGGGGTACTTTTGTTATCGACGGCCATGGCGGAAACGAAGCACGTCGAGGACGAACTCGTCGTCTATGTGAAGAATACGAGCCGAGGAGAGGGGGAACGGGGAGAGTGGCTTACAGGGAGGTTGCTGGGGGAGTGGTTTGGTGTGGGGGATGTCCGGGTCGCCGGAATTGGAGGCGGACGTCCGCCGGCCGCGGGGGAGGCGAGGACGAGGGTGACGGGCACCGCGACGCCGCGTCCAATTCCTGCGGCTTGGACGTCGAGGACGGCGAGGCGGAGCTCCTAGAGTACTCCACGCCCCTTCGCCGGCGTCGGAGCGGCGGGGGGGGGGGGGGGGGGGGGCGGCGTTGGTGGCTCCGGTGGTTCTTTTGGTGGAGAAGAAGGACCGAGGATGAAGAACGAGGGGAGGCGGCGCAAGGGGGAGAGGAAGGTGGCGGCTAGGGTTTCCAGGGAGGGGCGAGTGGGTTGGCTAAAAGGAAGAGGGAGTGGGTGGAGGCAGTGGGGCAGCCATGCCCTGCTGGAAAGCGAGGTCTGCTCGTCTCTGACGTACGGGAAGAAGACAGGGGAGAAGGTGGGTCGGGCTGGAAGGGAAAAGAGGACAGGGAGGAGATAAGTGGGCTTCAGGCCCAGGGAGGTTTTTCTTTCTCTGAAAAGAATGTTATTTCTCTTTTAAATGTTTTTCTGTTTTTGTATTCTAAAACAAAATAGACAATAATTTGTATAAGAAACTTTATAAAAAAGGCCTTAGTGTTTAAATAGGCAAATTAATAAATTAGTTTTTATAATATTTGCAAAAGATTTAAAATACACATTTTTAATTAATTTGAAATGCATTTGAATTCAAATTGTGTGATTTGAATTTAAATGGAGTTTAAAATTTAAATGTAATAAATTAAATGAAGTGACCAATGCATGATGACATGACGACATGATGATGCACAAAAGAAAAACAACAAAAACTAATTGGGGATAAATCTCGGGGCGTTACAGGGAGGCACATCAAAGCTATGTGGTCTTCGTGACCGAGCCTACTGACCGGAGAAGTGTGCGGCAGCGTGCCCTGGAGGTGAATGCTGTGATCCCGGCGGTGCCCAAGTTCTTGCACTGGTCCGAGATGGAGATCACGTGGAGCCGGAAGGATCATCCCAGGGTTATGCCTAAGCCGGGGGCGTATGCCTTGGTGGTGGACCCAACTTTTGTCGGACCCAACCTCAATGTCCGCTTCAGCCGGGTTTTGATCGACAATGGCAGTGCCATTAACATCATGTACAAGGACACGATGCTGAAGCTGGGGGTGTCCATGAACACCTTGCTGCCTACCAAGACGACCTTCCACGGCATTGTGCCCGGAGTCTCTTGCTCACCCATGGGAAAAATCTGGGTTGAAGTGTTGTTCGAAACTCGGGAGAACTGCCGAACCGAGAGCTTGGAGTTCGAGGTCGTGGACCTCGAGAGCCCGTATCACGCGATGATCGGCAGACCGGCCCTGGCCAAGTTCATGATCTCAACTCACATGGGCTACCTGAAGATGAAGATGTCGGGACCTAACGGCGTAATCACCATCTCAGGAGACCACAAGCGCTCCATGGAGTGTGCCTCGGCGGGGTCATGCTTAGCTGAGTCTCTAGTGATCGCGGAAGAGAAGAAGAGAATCCAGCAGGTGGTGGCAATGGCCAAGACATCCCAACTCGGAATGCCCGGGATGGTGAACCCGGAGCAGGGTGCGTCATTTCAGCCCCCCAAAGAGACCAAGAAGGTGGGTGTGGACCCCAGCAACCCGGAGCGCCAAGTGATCATTGGTAGCAACCTAGACAACAAATAGGAAGGCAAGCTCGTCGACTTCCTCCGTGAGAATCGGGATGCTTTTGCGTGGTCGAGTGACGATCTGCAAGGTGTCCCGAGGGAGTTGGCTGAGCACTCTCTGTTTGTTCGACCGGATGCGAAGCCGGTGAAGCAACCAACTAGGCGCCTCTCGGATGAAAGAAGGGCCGCGGTCATGGAGCATCTGGCTATACTACTGGCTGCGGGATTCATAATGGAGGTGCTGCACCCGGCTTGGATATCGAATCCGGTCTTGGTAGAGAAGAAGAAGGATGATCCCCTCCTGCTTAAGGTGTGGCGCATGTGCATTGACTTCACCAACCTCAATAAGGCATGCCCGAAGGACCCCTTTCCACTGCCCCGGATAGATCAAGTGATAGATTCCACGGCCAGGAGTGAGCTTTTGACGTTTTTAGATGCGTATTCGGGTTTTCACCAGATACCTTTAAATCCGGATGATCAATTGAGAACTGCTTTTATTACCCCTTATGGGGCTTATTGCTATCGTGTCATGACTTTCGGTTTGAGGAATGCCGGTGCTACATACCAGAGGTGCATGCAGAAATGTTTGCATGACCAGATAGGCAGGAATGCCGAGGTCTATGTCGATGACATAGTCATAAAGACAAAAGAAAAAGCCTCACTAATAGATGATCTGAGGGAAACATTTAAGAACTTAAGAAGATTCCGGATGAAATTGAACCCGAATAAGTGCACATTTGGGGTTCCGGCGGGGAAATTACTCGGTTTCCTCATCTCAAGCCGGGGAATCGAGGTCAACCCGGGTAAAATTCGTGCTATCGAGAGCATGAAGTTGCCCGTGCGTCTCAAAGATGTACAGAAGTTCACTGGTTGTCTTGCGTCCCTAAGTCGGTTTGTGAGTCGACTTGGGGAGAAGGCCTTGCCCCTGTACCAATTGATGAAGAAAAGCAAAACATTTGTTTGGACCCCGCATGCTGACGCGGCGTTCAACGATTTGAAGAGGATGCTCTCAACAGCACCAGTGTTGGCATCACCGTTACCCAAGGAACCGATGCTGCTATACATCGCTGCAACCAACCGGGTAGTCAGTGTGGCAATGGTGGTAGAAAGGGAAGAAGGGGGCAAGCTGATACAAAGGCCGGTGTATTACCTTAGTGAGGTGATCTCGGAATCTAAACAGAACTACCCGCACTACCAGAAAATGGCGTATGGCGTGTACATGGCAGTAACCAAGCTCAAGCACTACTTTCAGGAACAGCCGATCACAGTGGTATGCGAAGCTCCTCTGGCCGAGATCATCGGTTGCAAGGACGCTAGTGGCCGGGTAGCCAAGTGGGCCATCAAGTTGTCTCCATACGCTCCGGCGTATGAGAGACGAGATGCCATCAATTCGCAGGCGCTGCCGGACTTTTTGGTAGACTGGGCCGAGATGCAGTATGAACCTCCGATGCCGGATTACAATTTCTGGAGGATGCATTTCGATGGCTCGAAGGCTAAGATCGGATTGGGTGCCGGAGTGGTACTCACTTCCCCAAAACAAGATATACTGAAGTATGTGCTGCAAATCCATTTTCGGGCATCTAACAATGTCGCGGAATATGAGGCCTTGGTTCATGGACTGAACGTTGCCAAGGAGATCGGCATCCGCCGGATAGAGTGTTTCGGTGACTCCGACCTCGTGGTGCAGCAGGTGTCGGGGAATTGGGATGCCCTTGATGCAAACATGGCCTTATACAGGTTTCATGTGCAGAAAATATCCGGTTTTTTTGAAGGATGCGAGTCAAGCACATACCCAGAGGAGAAAACGAAGCAGCAGACGTCTTGTCCAAGCTAGGATCGTCTCGGGATGCCATCCCACCCGGGATAGCTCTGGAGCATTTGAGGAAGCCATCTATTCAACCCTCACCCGAGTCGGATTCTATCTTCATCCCCAAGGAGCCTGGTGCAGGTGCAGTACCCATGGAAGTAGATGTCGGGAGCAACACATCGAACCCGGAAACTGCATCAGAGTGCTCAGAGAGGCAAAGAAAGATGATGCTGGAGGTGATGTCGGCAGAGCCAATGGACATAGACGCTCCCGTGTTTCCGGTTCGACCTGTTCCGGAATGGGCACAACCCATTATGGCTTATATCTTGGAAGGAGTCCTCCCGGAGAATGAAGTGGAAACCCGACAGATAATGCGAAGGTCAAAAGCATACACCGTCATCAATCAAGAATTGTACAAGAGGAGTGTCACTGAGGTACTCCAGAGGTGTGTAGAACCGGCAGAAGGACAAGAGATGCTCCTAGAAATACATCAGGGGGAGTGTGGGCATCATGCATCATCCCGGGCCCTGGTGGCGAAAGTGTTTCGGCATGGGTTCTATTGGCCCACTGCATTACAGCAAGCAGAAGATATTGTCCGGAAGTGTGGGGGATGCCAGAGGGTTGCTCACCGGATACATATGCCGGCGTCAGCACTGAAGACAATCCCTATCATTTGGCCATCTGCAGTGTGGTGTTTAGATATGGCCGGGCAGTTCAAGCCGGCAAGAGGCAATATGACACATATACTGGTTATGGTGGACAAATTCACCAAGTGGATAGAGGTCAAGCCAATCCGGAAGTGCGATGGACACACCGCTGTGCAATTCCTGAAAGACATCATCTTGAGATACGGGTACCCGCACAGCATTATCACGGATAATGGCACCAACTTTGCTGTGGGGGAATTCGCTCGATTTTGTGCTGAGAAGGGAATCCGGCTGGATGTAGCATCAGTCGCACACCCGGAAGCAAATGGGCAAGTCGAAGAAGCAAATGCCTTAGTCTTAGCTGGCATCAAAGCTCGTTTGATCGAACCACTGTTGAGAACTCCGGGATGCTGGATAGAGGAGTTACCGGCGGTGTTATGGGGTCTCCGGACTACACCGAATAGATCTACCGGGTACACACCATTTTTTATGGTATACGGTGCTGAGGCAGTACTCCCGACTGACATACAGTATGATTCCCCGAGAGTGACAATGTTCACCGAGACCGAGGCAAAGGAGGCCCGAGAAGATGATGTAGATTTACTCGAAGAGGCAAGAGAATTGGCACTATCTCGATCTGCAATTTATCAACAGAATCTCCGTCGCTATCATAGCCGGAAAGTACACCCGAGGGTGTTCCGAGAAGGGGATCTTGTGCTGAGGCTCATCCAACGCACGACCGGAATGCATAAATTGTCACCTCCATGGGAGGGATCTTTTGTGATAAGCAGGGCATTGCACAATGACTCTTATTACCTTGTAGATGCACAGGAGGCTAGGAAAGGTGTAATGGACAAATCCGGTGAGGAAACCAAGCGTCCATGGAATGTAGCACTACTTCGCCCCTTTTACACATAAAGGGCTCAGTGTATGTTGTATCTCAGTTTTCAGTATTAATGAAAGTAAGGCACCCCGGGAGGAACCCGGGGACTGCCTGGTTATGTGCATATTTTGCTTTTATTTTGGTCAAGTTCATTTGCTGTTTTTTACCGGCATCTCGGGAAGGAACCCGGGGACTGCCGGATAACTATCTTCTGTTTTATTTGTATGCCGGGAAAGTTCCGAGTTCGATTCTCAAAGTCAGAGTAATGTATGTCATATGAAATCATCTTGTGACTCGACTGACGCACGCCGAAATGGTAGTCAAGAGCAAAGAGAGGGAAGGTGGGAAACACGAAAATGGTCTCGGGGACTCGGAGCAGGAACTTATCCGGCATACCTGTTTTTTACTAACTCAGTTATTTTTTATGTCGGGAATTCGGTTAGCCAGAACTCGGATTGTTTTAAGTAATGTATGCCGTATGTGGAGTTTTGTGACTCGACTGTCGAACGCCGAAATGGTAGACAAGAGCAGAAATTGCCTGAGTACGGTAAACATGAAAAGCAACTCGGGGACTCATAACAGAATAAATTGACATAAGTTGTTCGGATAGGTAGCTCATGACGAAACGAAAATAATATAAGTGTATGTTACATCTTGCACCCGGCATCCCGGGGATTTAACAAATCTACTCTTAAGTATTTCTAAGTGATAGGAGAAGTCGGCTTCTCGACGGAGACATCAGCAGAAGCAGCGACCTCGGGAGCAGCAGCAACAGGAGCAGCAGCAGGAGCAGCTGGCTTCGGTTCCGACGACGGTACTCGGGGCATCAGGGCGCACCTCGGCCTGAGAGGCCTCGGGTGTCGGAGAAGTGGCAACTTCCCGGGGAACCGCGGTCTCGGCAGCAGCGCCAGAGGCAGCGCCGTCTTCCTCCGGAATCTCATCATCCGCATCACCGGTCGCAACGGTTTCTTCGTCATCCTCATAGTCAGATTCGAAGTCGGAAGGAATGACGCTGGAGGTGAAGGAGCGGATGCTGGACCACGAGGCGATGCGGTGCGCCACCTCTTGTCGCCGCTGGATCTTAGCCGGATCGCTTAGCCACGGCGAGATCGTCCGCAGGCGCTGGATCGCGTCCAGGTCGAGACCTTCGTACCAGCTAAGTACTTGGGTCAAGACCTGGTCGGCACCAGCACGTGCACCGGAACGCTTCCAAGCGTGGATGCGCCTCCCGGCACACCGGAGCGCGCTCGCGAGTTCGGAGACCGAGAGCGTCACGCGGATACTCGGCCACAGCGCGCCGTGAACGTGGATCGCAGCGCTGAGCAGTTCCGCCCCGATAGACCGGAGAGGCACTATCCGGGCCTTCAGCGCGGTGAGGTGGTCCTCAATATCCAAGGCGTCCGAGACAGCACCCTTCCCGGCACGCTTCTCCCGAGCAGCAGCAACGGCAAGAACAACAGCTTCCCGGGAGTGCTCAAATTCCCCTTTGAAAAGAAGAGCTGTCAAGCGACTAGAGCATGGGAGAATAGCCAACAGTAAGGTGCCAACAGTACTGAAAGGGCCCCGGGGTAGGGGCAGATCCCGGAATAATTCAGTAAGGTGCCAACAGTACTTGACCTTTGGCGAGAGCCAGGGACACCTCCTGGTGTGCTGAAAGGGCAACTTGACCCTTGAGCGCTGGTAGAGTGCAAAGTGCCTCCTGGCAGGCGCAAGGGTCAGCTCTAGCAACTATAAATAGACACCCCCGGCCTTCACAAGGGCAGCACAAGCATCAGCGGGTGGTTCCTCTAAGAACTAGCTTCTCGAAGATGTCTTTGTTGATAGGATAAGACATCTTCGGGAGGCTAGGCCTAGAGATACTCATCCTGTGACGAACTCGGATGTCACCGGAAAGGATCTCGGATCTCGGGCTCCGAGGAGACTCCCGGAGGGAGGTGTATTCGGTTTAGCCGGATAGGCAATCCGGGTAAGAGCTAACCGGAGTATATGTCTCGGTCTTGATCTTATGTAGGAGAGGCTCACGGTGGCAAGCGAGGAGGTAGCCGGCACGAGGGACCCCGGTAGGCCGTCAACGGTCTATATCAGGCTTTCCCGTCTATTGCGGGGGGAAGTACCATTCCGCCTGGCACGGAAGCATGGTCACCTCCCGCCTGACACGGAAGCATGGTCATCTCCCGCCTGACACGGGAGCGCGTCAGCCGGTACGACCGCGGTACGGCAAGACCTGACATGCCTAGCCCGGCAATCCGGAAAAGGCTATCCGGGATGGGCCAAGACATGTCTTGTCTCTGGCAGGGGGACAATGATGGTTCAGGACGGCGCCTGCTGTCCTTATCAAGATGATGACGCAGAGGCTATGCCTGATAGCGCGGCGACTAGCTCGCACTAGCCGGTGACGACATGCCGGTTAGGCCTGTCCGGTGGGGCCAAGCCGATTTAGGGTTTCCGGCCCTCCTGGCCGGAACTCTATAAAAGGCGCCATAACTGCTTCTGTGGAAGGAGGACCAACTTGGGAGCCAAAGTTATAGTTGTATTTACTCCTAGAGCTTTTACTACTTCCTCATACCTTGAGTTCATCTAGTTCTTTGTACTCCTCCCTTTGAAAGATCTAGCAGCAAGTTGTAGCTCTTGTACCACACTTATATAGAGAGGAAAGGCAGGAGTAGGGGTGTTACCTCCTCACGAGGGCCCTGAACCTGGGTATATCGTGTGCGTGTTGTGTGCCTTCGTGCATTTGTTCGTGTTTGGTAGATCTTCCCCCTCGCACTTTGGTCTTGTTTCTCGTTCTAGGGAGATCTCGGTTATACCGTGATCCTCCTCGCGTGGGCTATTCAGCTCGCTATCCCTCCCCGGATCCACCAACGTCCATCGGCCCCACACATTAGCCATCCTATGGCATCTTCCGTGACACCACCACGACACCCGAGTTTCTCCCTTAAATGGGAGTACGTCTTGTTGGAGAGGTGTGAACCAACACAATGGTTCAACGACCACAAAGGCCTCACCCAAATCTCCAGTGAACCGCACCACAAAGGTTTGGTCCACTTTTCACTATCGGAATCCTTCGAGCGGAATCCGGAGCCTTTACAACAACGATTCGGGGCATGCCTCACAAAGGGCTTGGGGGCTCCCGGACAACTACAATCTGTCACAAAGACAAGAAGATAAGTACAACAATGGGCTAGGTTTTCCTAGTGGAAACCCTAGCAAGTGTTCCCTCAAGTGAATGAGGGGGAAATGAAGAACGGCTCGGTGAAGATGTAGATCGGGGCCTTCTCCTTCAATCCTCCAAAGATCGACGAGTTTGGACGGAGGGATTGGGAGATCTAGATTCTTGGGCTTGCAACAATGGAGTTCCTCTTTTTTTGGTCGAGCAACCTGGCTGGAGGAAGGGGGAGGGGTATTTATACCACTCCAGGATTCTAGCCGTTGCAGCCAATCTTCACACCGGAGTTTCCGGCCAAAGTGACCGGAAACTCCGGCCCTCTGCGGAAACTCCGGCCTACAGGGACCGGAAACTCCGGGCCCCTCCAGGGGCTGAGCACATCATCGATACTGAGGCTTGGGCAAGACTTATTGAGCATCTTGGCTGGAATGTTTGAACAGGCGCGGAAACTCCGGTATTGGTGACCGGAAACTCCGCCCCATACCAGGAGCTGAGCACCACTTGGACGAATGAGGCACAGAAAGTTTCCGGTGGCCAGGGGCCGGAAACTTTTGACTGGGGCAGAAATTCCGGCCTCGGAGGCCGGAAACTCCAGCCCATTCCAGGTGATGAACAACTCCACAAGTCTTGCTCCTTTTACTCTTTTTGGTGTCTATGCATATGAGTTGAACCTAAACAGATCTGCATCACTTAACACCATATCAAAATATCCAGAGTGTTGTTAACTAACATATACAAAAATTTCCTTTCAATCTCCCCCTTTTTGATGTTAGGTGACAACACACGGATTTGCAATAAAATTCACTATAAGCATGTTTGATAACATAAAAGGCTCCCCCTAGAAGTGTGCATAGATCATTTGCTTTAGAATGTAAATGCACACATTTAGAGACAAGTTCCAATCAAAATAGCAAACATGATATATCATAATCAAGCAAGATATGGGTTGAGTTTTTAGAGATGAAATCATACCTTGTGCATAAAACCCATATAACCAAGCACAATAGAGTAGACTCAACCACACAATAGAAATCCAGACTCAACCACACAATAGAAATCCATATGTCTTACACTCAAATAGATCATAACATAGAGTAGGCAAATAAGTTCCAAATAACATAAAAAGGACTCAACCGCAATAAAATGATAGAGGCACATGCTTGTGTCCAACCCATGCAAATCCTGGAGAGAACCTAATAGAACTACTTCTCCCCCTTTGGCACCGAGACACCAAAAAGGGAAAAGAGCATAACTAACGAGCCCATGAAGATCACTCGGTGTCTTCATCCATGTCATCATCTCCATCTTGGCTGTAGTCCTCATCGGAAAGGTTCATGGGAGGCTTGCCGGTGTTGCGAGACGAGGTAGGAAAAGAGATCACATCTGCATAATCAGCCCAAGGAAAGACTTCTTGGTTCCATTGCTCAATAGGGACCGTGTCAGACGAGGATGAGGAAATGATGGGAATGCCAGCTTCATCTTCTTCCGGAGGAGGAGTAACATTTCCATTGTTCATTTTGCGCATCTCCTTGATCATCAAGTTTTGGTTGCTCAAAATGTGTTTCTCTCTCACGTAAGATTCATGGTTTTCCTTGTGAATAGCAATATCCATGCAAAGCAGTTTCCGCTTCCACCAAAAGAGCTTGCTTACCTCCGCGTGCACCTTGGCTTTCCCTGGAAGATGAGAGGGAGGATCGGCATTCTTGCTTCTCCTCTTAGGCATAGGGGCCTCGTCTTCGTCACTAGATTGAGGAGGAGGAGCACGAGAGGAAGACTTGTTTTCTGTACTTGGAGAGAGTATGAAGGGTACCCTTGGCATGCTTGGTGAAACTAGAGCGATCAAGTGTGGGCACCTTGGAGAGTATGAGCTTCATCACATAGGGGGCATAGAGTGGGTTCTTGTGCTAAAAATGGCCCAATGCATCTCGCACTTCATGAAATCCATCACATCCACTTCTTGGCCACGGCACTCCGGACCGGCTTGAAGGACCATGTAAGCATGGTAGAGTAGGTTGACAAGGCATCCTCGAATAGCATCCACATTCCCGGCTTGAGGAGCAAGATTGAGCCGAACCATGCGGAGGAAGCTGTTGAAAGTGGGAAGAAGGTCTTGATTAGAGCCAATCGAAGATGCAACGGTGTAAAGAGGGCGCAAGCGGCGCTTGTTGTAGGCTGTCCCTTCCACATGCATCCTCATCCCAACAGGAGTAGTGGCCCCCTTGAAATCATAGCCCAGAGCTGCCGCAAACTCCACAAAGTTGGAGGTGCACTTGCGCGGTCCTGTCATCCAAGTCATCGTGACATTCTCATCATGGTCAAATAACACAGTGGAAAAGAACTGCTGCACAAGCTGAACATCATAATCCTGTTGAGTGTAAGAGATGAGCTTCTCCAGACCGAGCTTCCTAGCAATCCAAACAGCCTTCTGAAAGTATGGTTTCTTGTTCAACGCCTCAAGATCCAAAATCTTCTGTTCACAGACCACATGTTTCTCAATCCGGGCATAAATCTCATGCATAATCAGCTGCTGGTCCCTCCTTGGGAAATTGGGGTCGGTGGTGTTGGGGGGCAAGTCATAGAACTGATGCGACCTCATCCGACGGAAGTCTAGCTTCCCCCATTCCCAAAACCGTGGTCAAAGAATCAAAATGAGCTTGTTCGGCCTCTTCTTCATCATCAAAACCACCAAGAGCAGCATGCCTTGTGGCTTCCTCATCAATAATGCTCTGCTGTCTCATGCGGCCGCTGCTGCTGTCAAAAAGGAGTTTGTCCCGCGTTTGAGCTCTTTCCTTCCTTGGAGTAATGTGCGGATTCCGGGCGACTGACTTTTTTCCTCTGACCTGTACCTGTGAAACATAGAGAGTAGAGGGATATCAGGGGGTAAGCTTGCATGTCCAGGAAAGCCAAAAGAGAAAAAGTTGAGTCATATTTTCCATCAGTTGTGTCCTAGACCGGAATTTCCGGCCAAAAAGGGGCGGAGAGTCCGGCCATGACCGGAGTCTCCGGTCAAGGGAACCGAAGTTTCCGGCCATGACCGGAGTCTCCGGCCTGTGGAGGCCCGGGGTTTCCGGTCTGAGCCTAGGAACTTCAATCTAGGACAAAACTGAAGAGAAACATGATGCAACCAATTTTCTAGAGTTTGTAATGCCAACAAAAATAATCTACACCAAGCAGTACTAGTGAATCTCCTCTCAAAATGAGATCTAGAGTGAAAGCCTAGGGAGAGAGGAGAGTGACCTTTTCCTGACATGGTGGAGGGCAAACACTGGGGAGAACGTTCCCCAATGCTTGGAAAGTAAGGGAGCCGGTGGCACGGCGAGATCCGGCGGCGGTGAGCAGCCGTAGCAGTACTTCGAGGCGGCGGCTGGAGGGAGGAGTTGAGGTCAGGGGTGTGAGGGGAGTTGTGATCCAACACCCCGATCCCCTTTTGATTCCAGCGAAACTGCCTCGACCGGAGTTTCCGGCCTAAACACACCGGAGTTTCCGGCCTAAGCCAGAGATTCCGGGGTTTAGAGCGGAAATTCCAGTCAGACCGGAGTTTCCAGCCTTATCGACTAAAAAATGCCAGATTTTGGTGTTTGAACATGCAAGATGCAAGATGAGCAATTTTTAGATGAGAAAGGCCTGGGATTTAGATACAAAGTCACTGGAGATGGTATACTACACTCAAGTTTGGTAAGAGGCAACAAAAACGACATTAAGAAGCAACGCTGGAGTGCATTTTCCATACGAGTAAGAATAAAGCAATGAAATCCAAGGAGCACACCATGACGACCAAAACTTCACAAAGAAGATGTCGGTGGCCTAGGCCACCATGTATGAGTGAATGTGGTGTGACACCGCGAAGATATATCTTGGGTTCACCGCCACTACTCATCATTTAAGCTCACAATCCACAACAATGAACAACAGAGATAAAAATATGTTCTTACTATCGGCATAATGGGGGGAGGGATAGTCCAATGGATTAGGACCTCACTCCCCTATGTCCATGCCTACACCTAGAGCAAATAGAGAGTTGAGATAGAGGTGTGCATGCAAGGTAGTCAACCAACGTTCCTAGAATCCACGATATTTAGCTCAAGCCTAAAAAATGTGAACCTTGCTTCATCAAGTGGCTTTGTGAACATATCGGCAAGTTGAATCTTCGTGGGAATATAAACAAGCTCAATGTCACGCCGGTTGATGTGACCTCGAATGAAATGATAACGAATCTCAATATGCTTCGTTCTTGAGTGCTCCACCGGGTTGTGACCAATCTTTATAGCACTTTCATTGTCGCACAAAAGAGGCACTATGTCACAATGGACACCGTACTCCTTTAAAGTTAGCCTCATCCAAAGTAATTGTGTGCCAGCACTAGTGGCCGCCTGAAAGAACATTTCTTAATCCCTAGTGTTTTGAGTGTTAGTTAGCAATACCAATGATGTACTAATCCTATCACATATCCCAAAGCCAAAATGTAGAGAAAAGGAGTTTCTGGAATTCTTCCCAGAATCGGAATATTGGAGCCGGAAATTTCCAGAATCGGAAATTCCGGGTCTTCTATATCTAACAGAAAAATGGCTAAGGAAAAGTTAGGAAGTGGTTCTGACTCAAACCGGAAATTCAACTCGGAAATTTCATTGACTCGGAATTTCCGAGTCACCCAGAAAACCACTCCAGATTTGGCTAAGGAAAGAAGAGAAAGTGGTTCTGACTTCAACCGGAAAATCAGCTCGGAAATTTCACTGACTCAGAATTTCCGGGCAACCCTCAGAAATTTGGCTAAGTCAAGATGTCAAAGACGTTCTGATCTCAACCGGAAATTCAACTCGGATATTTCACAGACTCGGATATTCCGAGTGACCCGGAATTTCCGGGTGTCACTTATACCGGAATTTCCGGGTCTTTGAGGCAGCCAACGGCCAGATTTTGGGAGGGGGTATAAATACCCGTCACTCACTCAAGAACAGCTAGCTCTCAGATTTTCTCTCTCCTACTATTCTTGAAAGCTCAAATCATCAAGATCTCCCAATCCCTTCACCCAAATTCGTTGATCTTTGGAGGATTGGAGGAGAAGGCCCGGATCTACATCTTCACCGAAGGAATTTGCATTTCGTCCCCATTCACTTGGGGATTTCGTGGCTAGGGTTTCCGGTGGGAAACCTAGTTCACCATTGTTGTAATCTTGGTGTTGCCTTGACCTTTTGTGGTCCTTGACCTGTTGTGGTCATCTTGAGAGCCCCCAATTAAGTTGTGGGTGCGTGCCTCAAGCGTTTGTAAGGGATTCAATCTCCTGGAAGGGGAACTCGCAATCTTTATGGTTGAGTTCATCGGAGAAGAAGGTGAGCCTTTGTGGCGTTGCGGCTAACCTGTTGTGGTAGCGCACACCTCTCCAAACGAGACGTACACCCTTGGGTGGAACTCGGGATTACATCTTCGTCTCCGCGTGCTTCACTCGGTTCCCCTTATCATTACTCCCTTACTTGCTTGTCTTGTTAGCTTATTTATCTTGTTATTGCTTAGGTTGTCATTTAGGTAAATTCACCATAGTTGCATATCTAGAGAATTTACCTTTGTGTTGAGCCTAAATTTGAAAAGACCTAAAATTTGTAACAACACCTATTCACCCCCCCCTCTAGGTGCCGTATTCCCGTTCAATTGGTATCAGAGCCTTGTTCACTTTTAAGGGCTTAACCGCCTAAGTGCAACGATGACGGAATCCGATGCCGAGAGGGCCGCCCGTGAGAAATTAGAGTCGGAGAAGGAGGCGTTAGCCAAAGGGGCAACCATGGCCGACCTTATTGATATGAGATCGTCCTTGGAGGCCCAACTCCTCAAGATGAATGAGATGTTCATGGCACTCTTGAAGTCTAAGGAGCTCGAGGCTACTTCTCCCTCTCCTCCTCCTAAGGAGCATGGTGAGAACTCTAAGGAGTCATCTTCGGATGGGTCCATAGATGTTCCTCCAAGTGTTTCCCTCGGGAAGGCGGAAAAGGATGAATCACCTAGCTCCTCTAACACCCCCAAAGGAGAGGAATTTCATAATGTCAACCATAATTACTCTCCTAACCCTCCTATCCCTCACCCTCATGTAAACTTTAGAAGTGATCCTCCTAAGCTCAAACCTACTCATTTCTCTCAATGGCAATTTCTAATGAAGTCTCATCTATGTAGTGCCTCCATTGAGCTATGGCGCATCATTGAAGAAGGATTCAAGCCCCATGATCCAACCAACTTGACAAGAAGAGAGGTGGTTGATAGCCAACTCAACGCCACCGCTCTTCATCAACTCCAAATGGCCGTTGGAGAGAAGGACATGGCGCTCATTCAACAGTTCTCCACCGCCAAAGAAGTTTGGAATGCTCTTTCCGACATCTTCGTCGGGAATGAGAGCATGAAGAAGAACCGGTATGATGCCTTATGCAATGAGGTGGAAGGGTTCTACAAGTTGGATGGAGAAAGCCATGAGGACATGTACCGGAGGTTGGTGTTGGTTGCTAACTCCTTCAAGAACCTCGGGGCGGCCTACATTGATCACGCTTGGATCAAGAGGAAGTTCGTGACCGCTCTCTTGCCCTTTGAGGAAACGGATTTGAAGACACTCCAAGGGAGACATGACTTCGCAAAGATGACATCCAATGAAGTCATGCAAGAGATGACCGCATACAAGGTGGCCTCCAAGATTGCACAAGATGCATGAGCTAGAGTCATAGGGATGCACAAGCATGCCTCAATTGCCTTGAAGGCCACCGTTGAAGAAGAGGATGAAGAGGAGTATGATGATCAAGTCGAGCTATCTAGTGAGACTCTCTCAAGTACTCTTACTCAACACATGGGTCTTGCGGCAAGAACGTTTTGGAAGAACCCCGGAAGGGCCAAAGCGAGGATTGACAAGAAGTTTCCCCCCAATGGAGGAAAGGCAAGCAACAAGGTGAGGCTTTGCTATAGTTGTGATGACAAAAGCCACTTTGTTGCAGATTGCCCATGGGAGAGAAGAGAGGATCATGGTGGGAGGCTCGTGGACAAGACGAAGGGCAAGGGGCCCATGCCCATGAAGAAGCCCTACTTTAAGAAGAACCAAAAGATTGTCTTGGTAACTCAAGAGCAATATCCCACCGATGATGAAGATAGTGACAAGGAGGATACTCCAACGCAAGTGGCCGCACTAGCCATTTCTTCCACACCTCTGTCACTCTTCTCCTCACCAAACGAGAGCCCCATCATCAAGAATGCAAGATGTCTTATGGCAAAGACATCCGAGGTAAAATTGTCCCCCACCTCCATATCCCATGACATAGATGATGGCATGAGCCTAGAAGTCAAGGAAGAAATTATTGCTTTTGATAAATTCATGACTAACTTGCAAGGAGAAGGAAAGAAACACTTTGGCTCAATTATGAGTCGTATAGGTGAGCTTGAGGATGAGCTTGAATTAAAAGGTGAGATTGAGAGAGAGGATGCACACGCTAAGGTGTCCCTCCAATCCTCTCTCGAAGATGAACAAGAAGCTCATGCTCTCCTCAAGGTGCAACTTGCTAAGATCACTAAGGATCGTGATCTCTACTTTGCTAAATGTAAAATTGTGCAAAATGAAAAGTCCGAGCTTGTAGTTGCTCATGGTAGACTTTGCGAAGACTTTGAGTCACTTGAAAATACTCACAAGGTATTGACAAGTGATGACGAACGTCTCCTCAAGTCTCGTGATCAACTCCAAACTCGGATATCTATTCTTGAGAAACCTAGTACTTCTACTCCTTTTAATACTAATGCAAATGTTGTCAAGGATAAAGCTAGGGTCTTGTTTGTTCCCTCCATGGCAACCGAGCCCAAGACCTCCCTTGATAAAGGCAAGGGGACACTCACTACTCCTCTTCATGAGCGAGTGCCCCGCAAGGGTAAGGAAGGTCTAGGCTATGTTGCTAAGGAGAAGAAGAATATGATCAAGAAGAAGACCAAGCCCACACAAGCCAAGAAAGATGATATAGCAAGTGAAAATTCCACAAGGGGCACTCCCACTCGTGATGACTTTGCGGGCATATCTAACCCCAATTATGCTTTATATGTTGATTATTATGGGGATGTCTATGCTAGATACATTGGTCCTTTTGATGGTTACATTGAATATGCTATTTGGGTCACAAAGACCCTTGTTGCTAACCAAAAGGCACCCATTGCAAAATGGGTACCTAAACAAAAGAATTGATTGTGTGTAGGGACTTGCGTCCGGAGGATCGAAATGGATAGTTGATAGTGGGTGCACTAGTCATATGACCGGAAGCAAGGAAATTGTAACGGAGTTGAAGCCCAATGATGATCAAATGACCGTTACATATGGTGACAATTCAAAGTCTAAGGTAATAGGGCTCGGCAAGGTGGTAGTGGTACCGGACATCACACTTGTGAATGTTTTGCTTGTCGAGTCCCTAGGTTTCAACTTGATCTCTGTCCATTCTTGTGGTGACCTAGCATACCACTGCATGGTGTAGTATGCTATCGACGTTGACATAGCACCAATGGATCACCGCCCACCAGTGTTTCGTCATCAGAGTGGTACAACAGAAACATCGCAGGTCCAAGGCATGACTATAGATTACAAACAGAAGATCCAAAACAGCAGATCTTTAGAACCTCCTCGAAACAATGAGGCAAGGCCCTAATGAAAGAACATCAAATGGAAATCTCGGAGGAACTAACCTATACTAAGCCTACTTCTAATACAGCTAGGCTTGCAATTGCGCTATAGCAACACCTACAGAGATAGGTTCTATGACTAGGAATCTATCCTATTTTACACTACACCTTCATTTGTCCTCCGTCTTCCTTCAATTGCTTCAACTCGATGTAGTTGCCTTCTTTGGTATCTTGAGTTAATCCTTCTTCAGAGTCTTCATAACCTAAAGTGCTGCCTTCTTGTGGTTCTTCATGTCTAGCAGGGGTTTAGGAGGCAAGGGTGAGTAACAGCGTTACCCAGCAAGTTCATTATGCAAGGTGGGAAGTTTGATGCATAAATACAGCCACAGAC
Organism: Poa annua; assembly: GCA_026929855.1. Taxonomy (NCBI): domain Eukaryota; kingdom Viridiplantae; phylum Streptophyta; class Magnoliopsida; order Poales; family Poaceae; genus Poa; species Poa annua. The sequence goes on from CM049430.1 coordinate 92,492,672, forward strand.
AATGGATTGTCGTAGGCTAATACAAGTTTTTGTAAACATTTCTTTAAAAGGTTGCTTTTATTCTGAAGACTATGCTCGTCAGGAGTCACAGGGCTAGGGCTTTGAGGAGCCTCCTTTCCTGCCGCGTTCGTCGTTCCGTCCTGGAACGTGGAGTAACATGTCACATTCATACACTCTGCAGAGGTGCGCTGCTTTACCCATAAGAGATCAAGACTTTGTTGCACATCCGGGCGATCTTCCCGTCCACACTTCCTTGGTGTGGGGCCCAGTCAATAATCCAAGCCAATCACTGCGCCTTTCCACCATCCCCGCACACCCCCCATTACTTCAGTTGCAAGCTAGTGGGAACCATCCCAACCTACAACTTGCTGACTCGTGGGCACCGTCCCAACCTAGTCCTGAAGCCAACCTTCAATAGATGCTAGAAGCCACAACCCGAAGGTGAGGTTATTATCCTGGCCACCTCAAGCTCAGCGGATTTACACACCGCCCGGCTTTGATCTAGTCACCCGTTGGTGTACGAGAGGAAAAGGGTACATCTGACTTCTCCGTCCCATTCCAGATCTCATGGTTGCGCGTAATATTCGGCGCAAGAATCACTGGCGACATTGGTTGTTAAGTCCTAGGTGATACTTTCCCGTGCAAATGGAACCTCCACCACAACATTCTTACCGTGGTCCCATCTGCCAGCCATATGAGATTACCACCTCACTGGTGGATAACCGTAGTCATATTATTATAAAATAAGTTTTGCCCTTTTTGTGTGATATGCAATACTAACATTTTGAAAATAATTTCTTAACAAATACATCAAGAGGACATGAATAAAAGGGATGAACTTGCCTTTCTGACTGCAAGATTATGCAGCCAGGGTCTTCGATATAATATAAACTCCAAGAAATCTGGAAACAACATCATTGGTCCGGTAAGGACTAATGTTTAAAGAAGCAGCATGATTAATGCTTAAGTATGAGATGCATCGCAAAGTACCCCGTATCTCACTCTCGGAGATTGTATTTTATGTGAGTTGGGTGTTTTCATTTAGAGTTGTTTGGTCTTCAAGTTTACTTCACAAGCAAGATGAGTTGTTTAACATTAATGTTCATGTACTATATTAAGCTTAAGAGTAACGTCAAACCACATATAAACACTCAATGGTTGCTTGAAGTTGTGTTCATCTTATGTTGGTGGAAGACATGTATGAACTTTAATTAAGTAGGGAACTAGTGTTATATTACAAGATGGCAAAAAGAATAACTTTTGAAGAACATAAATAATGTCTAACTTTGCTGATACTATATCACATGGTTAATAGAAAGATTATAACATTATTCTTCTTTGTGTGTTTTACCCAAGACATTGCAATACGATTTTATTTCAGTTAAGCACTTACTTCTAAACTATGCATTGTTTCTTATGGATGAATGCTTTGTGTTTAGAATATAACAATTTGAATTACCATCTCAGTGTTATGAGTTTTAGATTGTTCCCACTTATTTTACTTACACATAAGATAAATGAAAGATAATTATGTACTAAGTGATATATGTGAAACATTTATTCAAAAGGAGCATAGTAATTCAAAGTGTGGTGTGATGTTATTTGTTTTAAATGATCATCAAATGGTAGTATATCAAGTTTCAAATGCTTATAACATCATTTTCAAAATTATAGAAAATAGTAATTATTAATTATTTTCTTAAATAAAATATCATATTAAAATGAAATTGTTGAAATGTTAATATTACATGTTATAATGAGAACACATTTTAAAATTGAAAGCTAATTATGTGAGACATTTTAAATGAAGTTTGAAATGCATCCAAAATAGCATTTCAAATTATCTTTTATTTAAAAGATTAAGTAATTTGTTTTCCAATTTATTATTTTTTTAACTATATTCAAATTCCAATTATAAATAAACATGAGTTAAGTAATTAAGGGAATAAGTAAAACATTTATTCAAGTAAGACTTAGTAATTTAAATCTTTATTAGATTTTATTTATCATAAATGATTACTAGATGGTAGTAGAATATCTCTCATAAGCTTATAATTTTATTTTATTTTTATTTTTAATTTAAAATAATATTACTTATTTATTATTTAATAAAATAGAATATTATTTTAAAATAGCAATAATTGTATTTTGAATATTATATGTTATACTGAATTTATATTTTCAGTTTTAAAAGAATGTATGTGAAATATTTTAAAGGAAGTTTGAAATGCATCCAAAATGGTATTTCAAAATCACTTCATATTTTAAAAGATTATGTGATTTATATCTTAAATTTTATTCCATTTAGGTTTTATTCCAATACAAATAAGATTGGTACAAAAATATAGATTTTATTTTTCTGATCATTTTGGTATAAAGATTATATTTTTCTGATTTAAAATGAATTACTTATGAATTTACAAAGTTTATATGAATTTCTGGAATTAATATATGAACAGGAAATCAAGAAAATGATTTAAAAATCGTTTTGCTGACGTCACATGACGTCAGCGATGAACTTCACTCCCTGCCGAAGACCAATTCGACGAATTTGATGGAAATTGGAACGAACGACTACCGTATTTAGCTACAAGGCGTTGAGGCGAACCATCTGGTGGCGGCGGAATGATCATATGGTCACCGGACTGTCGCCGGCGGCGAGTTTTGCGGCGGCGGCGCTCGGATCACGGCGAAGTATTATTTCCCGGATGAATTGGAAAGAACGGAGGGCACTGGAAGATTCAGAAGCTCACCACGAGCGCGACGGAAGGCTCGGGAAGGCTTGGGGACGACGCACGGCGACGAGCTCGTCCATGGAAGCCGGCGGCCGGAGTTGAAGAATTTCTTCGATTCCTCAGCGCCTTGATCTCCTCCGCATGCGTGGCTAACCGATAAGAGGCATGGCGATACGGCGGTCCTCCAGAGCTTCTTATCTAAGCACGGGGTGGCCGGAATCAACGGCAAACGCCGGCGCACGGCGGCGACCCGAGACGGGCTAGGGTTAGGGTTCAGAGAGGATTAGGGAGGGAGGAAAAAGAGATGGGGTGCGGGTGAGAAGAGGGAGTGATGCAGACGCCTCTCCCTGGTTCTTATCCTCGCGGAGGAGAAGGAACGGACCACGGCAGCTCGGGGGCGTGGCCACGGCGCTGCCGTCCTTCTGGCTGAAGGAAGAAGAAAGGAAAAGAAATGGAATTTTGCGGATAACCCCCTGAAGTCCTCAGAAACTGCAGAAACAGTTGAAACAGGCCCTTACTCACTGTTTTTGGATCTGTTTTAGATTCTGAAACTTGCAAACAAGTCCAGGGACATTTATATTTGAAATAAAATGTTTATTTACATTAGGACATTTGTATATATTTTGAATATTTGGTGTAGTTTTGAATTCTTTTATCTAATAAAGTGAATTTGGACCATTTGCTATTTTCTTTCATTAATGTCTTTTACTTAAATAATTCTTGTGGTAGTTCATATTACGCACATGGAAATATTTTCTTTGTTATAGTTCCAATTAAGTTGATTTGAGATTTTGGTTAAAAGACTTTGGATAAAATAATTATCCAATTTGTTTCTATTCTTGATATAATTTGTTGCTAGGTATATTTTTGAATTTATTTTATCCTTTTAATTGAGTTTGGACATATTTAGTTATTTTCCTTCCATTGAAATGTATAACTTACACTTGATTAAGTTTTTAGGATGCATTTAGGACTATGAAAATATTTGCTATGCTACCATTTAATTTGGAGTTTGTTATTTCCAAATTATCAATTGATTTGAGATTTTGTTTTAAAGAGAATATATGAACATGAATATTCCTTTGTGTTGTATTTTGTTGCTTCCACTAAATCCTTTTTATGGTGCATTATAACCATAGGAAATTATTTCTATGGCCTTGTTTATTTTTTTTTATAAATTGTTTCCATCATCTACTAAATGATCTGAATTATGGACTTTAAGATAGTAAAATATTTGGATACATCAATTGATGGTATGGTGACTTAAGTATTTCATACCACACCAAATTATGGTTTGATGGAGATAACAAAATGGATCATTGTGATTCCAGCGAAGAGTATACACAATGCTTTATGACAAATCCATGCTAAGCATGAGATATTGCCAAATGGCTTTTATTTGTGATCCTTGACAAATAAGTCATGTGAGAACATGATCATTTATTTATGAAAGCACAAGATAGGAATTCCTGCCTAAGGTCAGGTCTTATGGTGATAAGATGATGAGTTTAGACTTCTTCTCATTTCATTCCCCAGTTAAAATGGAGTAAGAAAGATACATACTTTCTTGATAGAGTTAGTGTATTAGGAATATATCTAATAATAGATATATTTGAGTTTGTGGAATGGGTATCCTTGAACATATATCAACTAATGCTTCTAGATGATTAATTTGCCATATGTCCAAGATTATCTTTTGTTGAAAATGAATTCTTGGTTCAACCATTGGATGATTATCCATTAGTGATATAGTGGCTCCTCTCTTATATGATTCTTCATTCACATGGTCATGAGAGATGATACATGTGACTCTGAGATATGTATATTGATTATATACACTTATGACTTGGCATTACTTTCTCTTTGGTTATGATCCCCTTGGAGAAACACCATAAATCCATATGTGACTTTACTTTGGCATTGATCCTTTTGAACAAGAAGTAGATATTCAAGACAAGTTCTTCTTGTCCTGTATTGAATTTCCAACATCTCTTGTCTCACCCTTGTGGTGGGGACAATTCAATTTAACCAAACCAACTTTCTTGGTTGGTGGTATGTGAATGTATGTGTATTTTATGACATCCAAGAACTTGATGTACTGGATGATCTATCCTACTATTCATGTGTATATGGCACTCCATTGTTTGTGCATACCAAAATGAGTTGTCAACAAGGTTGCAAAGCCTGTTATCAACCTATTTCTATATAACACTAACATTGTAATGTCATATAATTTCCAGAGGTATTAACATGGATGGATTAGGATGTAAGAGTTCCAGTTCTTCATGATAGATTGGCATAACACTTCTTTGTCCATCAAATGAATGCTTCTCTATGTCTTCTTGTTGTATTTCTTCCCTTCTCGATATCTTCTCTTGTTGATGCCTTCGAGAAGATTAGGAGATAAGAATATATGATGTCAAGATAAAAGTGGAAGATCTAGGTTAAGCTTTAGGTAATTCAATTGGTCTCCAGGAATGTCATGGTTTCCATGTACTAGAAATATGTCTAGCACAATTGATAAGGATAGATGATCAGAGAATAACTAAGAATTGTGGTTTTGGTCATTAACTCCTAAATATTGTTCTCATGTAACAAGTTTTGTTTTCTTTAGTGTAACCTCTCATCGTGTATCTCTTTACCCCAAAATAAGGTTTAAGCCAAGATCATCTCGGAGTTTGTAACGCTCAAGTTGATGATCTACTTCAATTCCACCAACTCAAGTGAAACTTCAATCACTTAGTGTTTTGAAAATTAAATGCGCGAAAATTATCCGGATTTTCTTATGCATGAATGCAATGCACACTCCTGTGTCCACTCTATTTCTGGACCCAAAGTTCTGGGATGTTACAGTCTCCCCTCCTTAAACTAAACTTCGTCCTCGAAGTTCGTACTCTCTTACGTTTCGGATTGTGGATCCGTCTTGTATATAAGCTGGTAGTTCTCGAACTTCGTTTTGATCCTCAATGGAGATAATTGGTGTATCCCCAAATCCATATTTTTAGCCATAGCTAACTGCCAGTTCCATGAAGTATGTGATTCCTCTTTGGAATATTCCACACCTGGGTCTATCTTCTTGAAACACTCCTTGAATCAGAGCTTCCTCTAACCCTTGTTAATCATATTAGTAGCTCTAACTAAACTCCTTCACTTACTAACTGACCTACCATTTGGAAGGTACTTTAGGTTTCAGGAAGTCTTACTACGGTACAATTTAGTTTTGCTTGATCCAACCTTGGTAATGGCACTATACATAGTCCACCCAAATATGATTGGACAAGATGGTGTACTTTATAAGGTTTACTTAGTCGATTTCCTTTTTCTCGTGTCATCTGGAATCTTCTTAATACACTCGTCCTAGTGATGCAAAGCGATCTTCTGGTATGTTTTACTAGGTGATTTCTCCTACCCACTTCTCCTGTCACTCTCTGGGTTGGAACCAAGGAATGACCCTTTATTGACAAAAGTAGTTCAACAACTTGGTTTTGTCAATCTCCACTTCAAGTCTACTCCTTACTTCATTCAGATAGGAACCTCAACCTGAATTGGGATTACCTTATGGTTTCTATTTTTGTCTGGATTACAGTAAACCTTATGAGAATAAGGCCCAACTGCTCCAAATCTTGGGTTTCTTCTCATCTTCTACTCCAGTTTTTCAACTTTCCTTACTTCTACTTCACTATTTACTCCCCTCCTTAGATTTTTGTAAAGGTTTCCACTCTTTGGGTGTACCAACAGGGGTCTTAGGTTTGGGATCATGGTCTTTGTATACCTTACATTTACCTTTATCTAATCTTAGAAAGAAAATCTACGGTGTACCCACTCAATTGTGGATATCCGAGGTAAATTCTCCAAACAATCTTCACGGTAGAAGGTCCTTCGTCTCTTCTGATGCCAATCCTTCTGGCGAATCCCGGATTTCAGAGTTATACACAATTGTTATGTGCTCTTAGACATGTTAGCCGAGAGTTACTGGGTTACCACTCCCAGGCAGAATTGCACTGCAGGCGTGCCGGGAACACCGGTCACACAAACCCCTCGGAAGACTACCACGCTAATCATAACCAAGAATGCATAACAAAGAGTTCTAGAATCTTGTTGTTGTCGGACTCGACCTCTGAACTATACAGAAATGCTATGTGTCACTGGTCATGCTACGTAACCAAGGGTCCCTGGGTTTACCAATCCCAGACCGATGCTCATCGGTAGGCGTGCTCGGAATGGATCATCGGCACACAACCCCTCAGTTGCGCCATAACACGGGCATAGCCAAATCTTCATAACAAAGAGTCCAAGAACCTTAACTCTTCACCTTCATGCAAGTCTTCATCTTCATGCAAGTCTTCATCCTTGTCCTTTAGAACTCGTCTCTTCCTTTCACGAATTCCTATTCTATCTAGATCTATAACATTAAGCCATAACTTGGTGATGCAACATGCATTTGCACATCAAGCGAAGCTTCATGACTAAATCTAGTCACACAAAGAACCAATAAGATCCAAGAAATCCAAATGATATGCATACATGCATAAATAAAGCCTATAACATAGCACTTCGAGTATAGTATCTCTCGTACTAAGGCTTGTATAAAGTATTATAATATGATGCACACATATAGTAGTATATAAGTCTCTACCGTTGTACGGTAAGTTATAGGGTTCATACTACTCTTCATCTTACTGATTACCCCAGTTGACCACTTGCAACAGGATAAACTATAATAATGGGATCCAAACTAACAGTTATCTAGCACTAATTGTGATCTAGCTTACTTATTATACATGCTACCAATTGTGTTTCATCTAGGTACTAACCTCACATAGTCTCTCAAAATTGCTACACAAATTATCATTAGTATAAAATACATCCTCATTATCTTACTTAAGTTATCTCTATCTCACATATGTTGATCCTACACACTTTTATCCAAAGTTCCTTAGCAAATTGTCACAATTAACGTTCCTATCATGGTTTAGGAGCTAGACTCACCATGAGACTTTCTTTTATTAAGCTACTATCATCATACTCGTTATCCTATGACATACTAGTATTGGCTCACTAAGGATGCTACACCATCATGTAGAGAATCACAAGTGAATCTCACGTGATTAGTAGTTGTGGTTACACTATCTCAGATGGCTTCTCTTTAAATGATACCACCATCAACACATAAATGTGCTACTATATTGGTCCTACTTCACTTCATTAAACACCGGTGGTTATATAATAAGTTGTACTAGGTCATACATACTGAGGATGAGATATGTACGTATTCGTTAAAGAATACCTACATAACTTTATCTAAGACCAGATAGGAAATACTTCTTCCAATAAGATGTGAAAGAAGATTTTACTCCATTGTGATAAGAGTATTCTCAAGTGAATATCCATCACAAGTCTAAAGAAGTTTGATTCAGATAAGATGACTACCTATAGTCACTACCCAACCTACAGGTCTCCTTTAGAGGGTTTTAATCCTAGGGTCAAAGCGTTTGCTCTGATACCAGCTGTGGTGACCCAGCATACCACTGCATGGTGTAGTATGCTATAGTCGTTGACATAGCACCAATGGATCACCGCCCACCAGTGTTTCGTCATCAGAGTGGTACAACAGAAACATCGCAGGTCCAAGGCATGACTATAGATTACAAACAGAAGATCCAAAACAGCAGATCTTTAGAACCTCCTCGAAACAATGAGGCAAGGCCCTAATGAAAGAACATCAAATGGAAATCTCGGAGGAACTAACCTATACTAAGCCTACTTCTAATACAGCTAGGCTTGCAATTGCGCTATAGCAACGCCTACAGAGATAGGTTCTATGACTAGGAATCTATCCTATTTTACACTACACCTTCATTTGTCCTCCGTCTTCCTTCAATTGCTTCAACTCAATGTAGTTGCCTTCTTTGGTATCTTGAGTTTATCCGTCTTCAGAGTCTTCATAACCTAAAGTGCTGCCTTCTTGTGGTTCTTCATGTCTAGCAGGGGTTTAGGAGGCAAGGGTGAGTAACAGCGTTACCCAGCAAGTTCATTATGCAAGGTGGGAAGTTTGATGCATAAATACAGCCACAGACAATGGATTGTCGTAGGCTAATACAAGTTTCTGTAAACATTTCTTTAAAAGGTTGCTTTTATTCTGAAGACTATGCTCGTCAGGAGTCACAGGGCTAGGGCTTTGAGGAGCCTCCTTTCCTGCTGCGTTCGTCGTTCCGTCCTGGAACGTGGAGTAACATGTCACATTCATACACTCTGCAGAGGTGCGCTGCTTTACCCATAAGAGATCAAGACTTTGTTGCACATCCGGGCGATCTTCCCGTCCACACTTCCTTGGTGTGGGGCCCAGTCAATAATCCAAGCCAATCACTGCGCCTTTCCACCATCCCCGCACACCCCCCATTACTTCAGTTGCAAGCTAGTGGGAACCATCCCAACCTACAACTTGCTGACTCGTGGGCACCGTCCCAACCTAGTCCTGAAGCCAACCTTCAATAGATGCTAGAAGCCACAACCCGAAGGTGAGGTTATTATCCTGGCCACCTCAAGCTCAGCGGATTTACACACCGCCCGGCTTTGATCTAGTCACCCGTTGGTGTACGAGAGGAAAAGGGTACAGCTGACTTCTCCGTCCCATTCCAGATCTCATGGTTGCGCGTAATATTCGGCGCAAGAATCACTGGCGACATTGGTTGTTAAGTCCTAGGTGATACTTTCCCGTGCAAATGGAACCTCCACCACAACATTCTTACCGTGGTCCCATCTGCCAGCCATATGAGATTACCACCTCACTGGTGGATAACCGTAGTCATATTATTATAAAATAAGTTTTGCCCTTTTTGTGTGATATGCAATACTAACATTTTGAAAATAATTTCTTAACAAATACATCAAGAGGACATGAATAAAAGGGATGAACTTGCCTTTCTGACTGCAAGATTATGCAGCCAGGGTCTTCGATATAATATAAACTCCAAGAAATCTAGAAACAACATCATTGGTCCGGTAAGGACTAATGTTTAAAGAAGCAGCATGATTAATGCTTAAGTATGAGATGCATCGCAAAGTACCCCGTATCTCACTCTCGGAGATTGTATTTTATGTGAGTTGGGTGTTTTCATTTAGAGTTGTTTGGTCTTCAAGTTTACTTCACAAGCAAGATGAGTTGTTTAACATTAATGTTCATGTACTATATTAAGCTTAAGAGTAACGTCAAACCACATATAAACACTCAATGGTTGCTTGAAGTTGTGTTCATCTTATGTTGGTGGAAGACATGTATGAACTTTAATTAAGTAGGGAACTAGTGTTATATTACAAGATGGCAAAAAGAATAACTTTTGAAGAACATAAATAATGTCTAACTTTGCTGATACTATATCACATGGTTAATAGAAAGATTATAACATTATTCTTCTTTGTGTGTTTTACCCAAGACATTGCAATACGATTTTATTTCAGTTAAGCACTTACTTCTAAACTATGCATTGTTTCTTATGGATGAATGCTTTGTGTTTAGAATATAACAATTTGAATTACCATCTCAGTGTTATGAGTTTTAGATTGTTCCCACTTATTTTACTTACACATAAGATAAATGAAAGATAATTATGTACTAAGTGATATATGTGAAACATTTATTCAAAAGGAGCATAGTAATTCAAAGTGTGGTGTGATGTTATTTGTTTTAAATGATCATCAAATGGTAGTATATCAAGTTTCAAATGCTTATAACATCATTTTCAAAATTATAGAAAATACTAATTATTAATTATTTTCTTAAATAAAATATCATATTAAAATGAAATTGTTGAAATGTTAATATTACATGTTATAATGAGAACACATTTTAAAATTGAAAGCTAATTATGTGAGACATTTTAAATGAAGTTTGAAATGCATCCAAAATAGCATTTCAAATTATCTTTTATTTAAAAGATTAAGTAATTTGTTTTCCAATTTATTATTTTTTTAACTATATTCAAATTCCAATTATAAATAAACATGAGTTAAGTAATTAAGGGAATAAGTAAAACATTTATTCAAGTAAGACTTAGTAATTTAAATCTTTATTAGATTTTATTTATCATAAATGATTACTAGATGGTAGTAGAATATCTCTCATAAGCTTATAATTTTATTTTATTTTTATTTTTAATTTAAAATAATATTACTTATTTATTATTTAATAAAATAGAATATTATTTTAAAATAGCAATAATTGTATTTTGAATATTATATGTTATACTGAATTTATATTTTCAGTTTTAAAAGAATGTATGTGAAATATTTTAAAGGAAGTTTGAAATGCATCCAAAATGGTATTTCAAAATCACTTCATATTTTAAAAGATTATGTGATTTATATCTTAAATTTTATTCCATTTAGGTTTTATTCCAATACAAATAAGATTGGTACAAAAATATAGATTTTATTTTTCTGATCATTTTGGTATAAAGATTATATTTTTCTGATTTAAAATGAATTACTTATGAATTTACAAAGTTTATATGAATTTCTGGAATTAATATATGAACAGGAAATCAAGAAAATGATTTAAAAATCGTTTTGCTGACGTCACATGACGTCAGCGATGAACTTCACTCCCTGCCGAAGACCAATTCGACGAATTTGATGGAAATTGGAACGAACGACTACCGTATTTAGCTACAAGGCGTTGAGGCGAACCATCTGGTGGCGGCGGAATGACCATATGGTCACCGGACTGTCGCCGGCGGCGAGTTTTGCGGCGGCGGCGCTCGGATCACGGCGAAGTATTATTTCCCGGATGAATTGGAAAGAACGGAGGGCACTGGAAGATTCAGAAGCTCACCACGAGCGCGACGGAAGGCTCGGGAAGGCTTGGGGACGACGCACGGCGACGAGCTCGTCCATGGAAGCCGGCGGCCGGAGTTGAAGAATTTCTTCGATTCCTCAGCGCCTTGATCTCCTCCGCATGCGTGGCTAACCGATAAGAGGCATGGCGATACGGCGGTCCTCCAGAGCTTCTTATCTAAGCACGGGGTGGCCGGAATCAACGGCAAACGCCGGCGCACGGCGGCGACCCGAGACGGGCTAGGGTTAGGGTTCAGAGAGGATTAGGGAGGGAGGAAAAAGAGATGGGGTGCGGGTGAGAAGAGGGAGTGATGCAGACGCCTCTCCCTGGTTCTTATCCTCGCGGAGGAGAAGGAACGGACCACGGCAGCTCGGGGGCGTGGCCACGGCGCTGCCGTCCTTCTGGCTGAAGGAAGAAGAAAGGAAAAGAAATGGAATTTTGCGGATAACCCCCTGAAGTCCTCAGAAACTGCAGAAACAGTTGAAACAGGCCCTTACTCACTGTTTTTGGATCTGTTTTAGATTCTGAAACTTGCAAACAAGTCCAGGGACATTTATATTTGAAATAAAATGTTTATTTACATTAGGACATTTGTATATATTTTGAATATTTGGTGTAGTTTTGAATTCTTTTATCTAATAAAGTGAATTTGGACCATTTGCTATTTTCTTTCATTAATGTCTTTTACTTAAATAATTCTTGTGGTAGTTCATATTACGCACATGGAAATATTTTCTTTGTTATAGTTCCAATTAAGTTGATTTGAGATTTTGGTTAAAAGACTTTGGATAAAATAATTATCCAATTTGTTTCTATTCTTGATATAATTTGTTGCTAGGTATATTTTTGAATTTATTTTATCCTTTTAATTGAGTTTGGACATATTTAGTTATTTTCCTTCCATTGAAATGTATAACTTACACTTGATTAAGTTTTTAGGATGCATTTAGGACTATGAAAATATTTGCTATGCTACCATTTAATTTGGAGTTTGTTATTTCCAAATTATCAATTGATTTGAGATTTTGTTTTAAAGAGAATATATGAACATGAATATTCCTTTGTGTTGTATTTTGTTGCTTCCACTAAATCCTTTTTATGGTGCATTATAACCATAGGAAATTATTTCTATGGCCTTGTTTATTTTTTTTTATAAATTGTTTCCACCATCTACTAAATGATCTGAATTATGGACTTTAAGATAGTAAAATATTTGGATACATCAATTGATGGTATGGTGACTTAAGTATTTCATACCACACCAAATTATGGTTTGATGGAGATAACAAAATGGATCATTGTGATTCCAGCGAAGAGTATACACAATGCTTTATGACAAATCCATGCTAAGCATGAGATATTGCCAAATGGCTTTTATTTGTGATCCTTGACAAATAAGTCATGTGAGAACATGATCATTTATTTATGAAAGCACAAGATAGGAATTCCTGCCTAAGGTCAGGTCTTATGGTGATAAGATGATGAGTTTAGACTTCTTCTCATTTCATTCCCCAGTTAAAATGGAGTAAGAAAGATACATACTTTCTTGATAGAGTTAGTGTATTAGGAATATATCTAATAATAGATATATTTGAGTTTGTGGAATGGGTATCCTTGAACATATATCAACTAATGCTTCTAGATGATTAATTTGCCATATGTCCAAGATTATCTTTTGTTGAAAATGAATTCTTGGTTCAACCATTGGATGATTATCCATTAGTGATATAGTGGCTCCTCTCTTATATGATTCTTCATTCACATGGTCATGAGAGATGATACATGTGACTCTGAGATATGTATATTGATTATATACACTTATGACTTGGCATTACTTTCTCTTTGGTTATGATCCCCTTGGAGAAACACCATAAATCCATATGTGACTTTACTTTGGCATTGATCCTTTTGAACAAGAAGTAGATATTCAAGACAAGTTCTTCTTGTCCTGTATTGAATTTCCAACATCTCTTGTCTCACCCTTGTGGTGGGGACAATTCAATTTAACCAAACCAACTTTCTTGGTTGGTGGTATGTGAATGTATGTGTATTTTATGACATCCAAGAACTTGATGTACTGGATGATCTATCCTACTATTCATGTGTATATGGCACTCCATTGTTTGTGCATACCAAAATGAGTTGTCAACAAGGTTGCAAAGCCTGTTATCAACCTATTTCTATATAACACTAACATTGTAATGTCATATAATTTCCAGAGGTATTAACATGGATGGATTAGGATGTAAGAGTTCCAGTTCTTCATGATAGATTGGCATAACACTTCTTTGTCCATCAAATGAATGCTTCTCTATGTCTTCTTGTTGTATTTCTTCCCTTCTCGATATCTTCTCTTGTTGATGCCTTCGAGAAGATTAGGAGATAAGAATATATGATGTCAAGATAAAAGTGGAAGATCTAGGTTAAGCTTTAGGTAATTCAATTGGTCTCCAGGAATGTCATGGTTTCCATGTACTAGAAATATGTCTAGCACAATTGATAAGGATAGATGATCAGAGAATAACTAAGAATAGTGGTTTTGGTCATTAACTCCTAAATATTGTTCTCATGTAACAAGTTTTGTTTTCTTTAGTGTAACCTCTCATCGTGTATCTCTTTACCCCAAAATAAGGTTTAAGCCAAGATCATCTCGGAGTTTGTAACGCTCAAGTTGATGATCTACTTCAATTCCACCAACTCAAGTGAAACTTCAATCACTTAGTGTTTTGAAAATTAAATGCGCGAAAATTATCCGGATTTTCTTATGCATGAATGCAATGCACACTCCTGTGTCCACTCTATTTCTGGACCCAAAGTTCTGGGATGTTACAGTCTCCCCTCCTTAAACTAAACTTCGTCCTCGAAGTTCGTACTCTCTTACGTTTCGGATTGTGGATCCGTCTTGTATATAAGCTGGTAGTTCTCGAACTTCGTTTTGATCCTCAATGGAGATAATTGGTGTATCCCCAAATCCATATTTTTAGCCATAGCTAACTGCCAGTTCCATGAAGTATGTGATTCCTCTTTGGAATATTCCACACCTGGGTCTATCTTCTTGAAACACTCCTTGAATCAGAGCTTCCTCTAACCCTTGTTAATCATATTAGTAGCTCTAACTAAACTCCTTCACTTACTAACTGACCTACCATTTGGAAGGTACTTTAGGTTTCAGGAAGTCTTACTACGGTACAATTTAGTTTTGCTTGATCCAACCTTGGTAATGGCACTATACATAGTCCACACAAATATGATTGGACAAGATGGTGTACTTTATAAGGTTTACTTAGTCGATTTCCTTTTTCTCGTGTCATCTGGAATCTTCTTAATACACTCGTCCTAGTGATGCAAAGCGATCTTCTGGTATGTTTTACTAGGTGATTTCTCCTACCCACTTCTCCTGTCACTCTCTGGGTTGGAACCAAGGAATGACCCTTTATTGACAAAAGTAGTTCAACAACTTGGTTTTGTCAATCTCCACTTCAAGTCTACTCCTTACTTCATTCAGATAGGAACCTCAACCTGAATTGGGATTACCTTATGGTTTCTATTTTTGTCTGGATTACAGTAAACCTTATGAGAATAAGGCCCAACTGCTCCAAATCTTGGGTTTCTTCTCATCTTCTACTCCAGTTTTTCAACTTTCCTTACTTCTACTTCACTATTTACTCCCCTCCTTAGATTTTTGTAAAGGTTTCCACTCTTTGGGTGTACCAACAGGGGTCTTAGGTTTGGGATCATGGTCTTTGTATACCTTACATTTACCTTTATCTAATCTTAGAAAGAAAATCTACGGTGTACCCACTCAATTGTGGATATCCGAGGTAAATTCTCCAAACAATCTTCACGCTAGAAGGTCCTTCGTCTCTTCTGATGCCAATCCTTCTGGCGAATCCCGGATTTCAGAGTTATACACAATTGTTATGTGCTCTTAGACATGTTAGCCGAGAGTTACTGGGTTACCACTCCCAGGCAGAATTGCACTGCAGGCGTGCCGGTAACACCGGTCACACAAACCCCTCGGAAGACTACCACGCTAATCATAACCAAGAATGCATAACAAAGAGTTCTAGAATCTTGTTGTTGTCGGACTCGACCTCTGAACTATACAGAAATGCTATGTGTCACTGGTCATGCTACGTAACCAAGGGTCCCTGGGTTTACCAATCCCAGACCGATGCTCATCGGTAGGCGTGCTCGGAATGGATCATCGGCACACAACCCCTCGGTTGCGCCATAACACGGGCATAGCCAAATCTTCATAACAAAGAGTCCAAGAACCTTAACTCTTCACCTTCATGCAAGTCTTCATCTTCATGCAAGTCTTCATCCTTGTCCTTTAGAACTCGTCTCTTCCTTTCACGAATTCCTATTCTATCTAGATCTATAACATTAAGCCATAACTTGGTGATGCAACATGCATTTGCACATCAAGCGAAGCTTCATGACTAAATCTAGTCACACAAAGAACCAATAAGATCCAAGAAATCCAAATGATATGCATACATGCATAAATAAAGCCTATAACATAGCACTTCGAGTATAGTATCTCTCGTACTAAGGCTTGTATAAAGTATTATAATATGATGCACACATATAGTAGTATATAAGTCTCTACCGTTGTACGGTAAGTTATAGGGTTCATACTACTCTTCATCTTACTGATTACCCCAGTTGACCACTTGCAACAGGATAAACTATAATAATGGGATCCAAACTAACAGTTATCTAGCACTAATTGTGATCTAGCTTACTTATTATACATGCTACCAATTGTGTTTCATCTAGGTACTAACCTCACATAGTCTCTCAAAATTGCTACACAAATTATCATTAGTATAAAATACATCCTCATTATCTTACTTAAGTTATCTCTATCTCACATATGTTGATCCTACACACTTTTATCCAAAGTTCCTTAGCAAATTGTCACAATTAACGTTCCTATCATGGTTTAGGAGCTAGACTCACCATGAGACTTTCTTTTATTAAGCTACTATCATCATACTCGTTATCCTATGACATACTAGTATTGGCTCACTAAGGATGCTACACCATCATGTAGAGAATCACAAGTGAATCTCACGTGATTAGTAGTTGTGGTTACACTATCTCAGATGGCTTCTCTTTAAATGATACCACCATCAACACATAAATGTGCTACTATATTGGTCCTACTTCACTTCATTAAACACCGGTGGTTATATAATAAGTTGTACTAGGTCATACATACTGAGGATGAGATATGTACGTATTCGTTAAAGAATACCTACATAACTTTATCTAAGACCAGATAGGAAATACTTCTTCCAATAAGATGTGAAAGAAGATTTTACTCCATTGTGATAAGAGTATTCTCAAGTGAATATCCATCACAAGTCTAAAGAAGTTTGATTCAGATAAGATGACTACCTATAGTCACTACCCAACCTACAGGTCTCCTTTAGAGGGTTTTAATCCTAGGGTCAAAGCGTTTGCTCTGATACCAGCTGTGGTGACCCAGCATACCACTGCATGGTGTAGTATGCTATAGTCGTTGACATAGCACCAATGGATCACCGCCCACCAGTGTTTCGTCATCAGAGTGGTACAACAGAAACATCGCAGGTCCAAGGCATGACTATAGATTACAAACAGAAGATCCAAAACAGCAGATCTTTAGAACCTCCTCGAAACAATGAGGCAAGGCCCTAATGAAAGAACATCAAATGGAAATCTCGGAGGAACTAACCTATACTAAGCCTACTTCTAATACAGCTAGGCTTGCAATTGCGCTATAGCAACGCCTACAGAGATAGGTTCTATGACTAGGAATCTATCCTATTTTACACTACACCTTCATTTGTCCTCCGTCTTCCTTCAATTGCTTCAACTCGATGTAGTTGCCTTCTTTGGTATCTTGAGTTTATCCGTCTTCAGAGTCTTCATAACCTAAAGTGCTGCCTTCTTGTGGTTCTTCATGTCTAGCAGGGGTTTAGGAGGCAAGGGTGAGTAACAGCGTTACCCAGCAAGTTCATTATGCAAGGTGGGAAGTTTGATGCATAAATACAGCCACAGACAATGGATTGTCGTAGGCTAATACAAGTTTTTGTAAACATTTCTTTAAAAGGTTGCTTTTATTCTGAAGACTATGCTCGTCAGGAGTCACAGGGCTAGGGCTTTGAGGAGCCTCCTTTCCTGCTGCGTTCGTCGTTCCGTCCTGGAACGTGGAGTAACATGTCACATTCATACACTCTGCAGAGGTGCGCTGCTTTACCCATAAGAGATCAAGACTTTGTTGCACATCCGGGCGATCTTCCCGTCCACACTTCCTTGGTGTGGGGCCCAGTCAATAATCCAAGCCAATCACTGCGCCTTTCCACCATCCCCGCACACCCCCCATTACTTCAGTTGCAAGCTAGTGGGAACCATCCCAACCTACAACTTGCTGACTCGTGGGCACCGTCCCAACCTAGTCCTGAAGCCAACCTTCAATAGATGCTAGAAGCCACAACCCGAAGGTGAGGTTATTATCCTGGCCACCTCAAGCTCAGCGGATTTACACACCGCCCGGCTTTGATCTAGTCACCCGTTGGTGTACGAGAGGAAAAGGGTACAGCTGACTTCTCCGTCCCATTCCAGATCTCATGGTTGCGCGTAATATTCGGCGCAAGAATCACTGGCGACATTGGTTGTTAAGTCCTAGGTGATACTTTCCCGTGCAAATGGAACCTCCACCACAACATTCTTACCGTGGTCCCATCTGCCAGCCATATGAGATTACCACCTCACTGGTGGATAACCGTAGTCATATTATTATAAAATAAGTTTTGCCCTTTTTGTGTGATATGCAATACTAACATTTTGAAAATAATTTCTTAACAAATACATCAAGAGGACATGAATAAAAGGGATGAACTTGCCTTTCTGACTGCAAGATTATGCAGCCAGGGTCTTCGATATAATATAAACTCCAAGAAATCTAGAAACAACATCATTGGTCCGGTAAGGACTAATGTTTAAAGAAGCAGCATGATTAATGCTTAAGTATGAGATGCATCGCAAAGTACCCCGTATCTCACTCTCGGAGATTGTATTTTATGTGAGTTGGGTGTTTTCATTTAGAGTTGTTTGGTCTTCAAGTTTACTTCACAAGCAAGATGAGTTGTTTAACATTAATGTTCATGTACTATATTAAGCTTAAGAGTAACGTCAAACCACATATAAACACTCAATGGTTGCTTGAAGTTGTGTTCATCTTATGTTGGTGGAAGACATGTATGAACTTTAATTAAGTAGGGAACTAGTGTTATATTACAAGATGGCAAAAAGAATAACTTTTGAAGAACATAAATAATGTCTAACTTTGCTGATACTATATCACATGGTTAATAGAAAGATTATAACATTATTCTTCTTTGTGTGTTTTACCCAAGACATTGCAATACGATTTTATTTCAGTTAAGCACTTACTTCTAAACTATGCATTGTTTCTTATGGATGAATGCTTTGTGTTTAGAATATAACAATTTGAATTACCATCTCAGTGTTATGAGTTTTAGATTGTTCCCACTTATTTTACTTACACATAAGATAAATGAAAGATAATTATGTACTAAGTGATATATGTGAAACATTTATTCAAAAGGAGCATAGTAATTCAAAGTGTGGTGTGATGTTATTTGTTTTAAATGATCATCAAATGGTAGTATATCAAGTTTCAAATGCTTATAACATCATTTTCAAAATTATAGAAAATAGTAATTATTAATTATTTTCTTAAATAAAATATCATATTAAAATGAAATTGTTGAAATGTTAATATTACATGTTATAATGAGAACACATTTTAAAATTGAAAGCTAATTATGTGAGACATTTTAAATGAAGTTTGAAATGCATCCAAAATAGCATTTCAAATTATCTTTTATTTAAAAGATTAAGTAATTTGTTTTCCAATTTATTATTTTTTTAACTATATTCAAATTCCAATTATAAATAAACATGAGTTAAGTAATTAAGGGAATAAGTAAAACATTTATTCAAGTAAGACTTAGTAATTTAAATCTTTATTAGATTTTTATTTATCATAAATGATTACTAGATGGTAGTAGAATATCTCTCATAAGCTTATAATTTTATTTTATTTTTATTTTTAATTTAAAATAATATTACTTATTTATTATTTAATAAAATAGAATATTATTTTAAAATAGCAATAATTGTATTTTGAATATTATATGTTATACTGAATTTATATTTTCAGTTTTAAAAGAATGTATGTGAAATATTTTAAAGGAAGTTTGAAATGCATCCAAAATGGTATTTCAAAATCACTTCATATTTTAAAAGATTATGTGATTTATATCTTAAATTTTATTCCATTTAGGTTTTATTCCAATACAAATAAGATTGATACAAAAATATAGATTTTATTTTTCTGATCATTTTGGTATAAAGATTATATTTTTCTGATTTAAAATGAATTACTTATAAATTTACAAAGTTTATATGAATTTCTGGAATTAATATATGAACAGGAAATCAAGAAAATGATTTAAAAATCGTTTTGCTGACGTCACATGACGTCAGCGATGAACTTCACTCCCTGCCGAAGACCAATTCGACGAATTTGATGGAAATTGGAACGAACGACTACCGTATTTAGCTACAAGGCGTTGAGGCGAACCATCTGGTGGCGGCGGAATGACCATATGGTCACCGGACTGTCGCCGGCGGCGAGTTTTGCGGCGGCGGCGCTCGGATCACGGCGAAGTATTATTTCCCGGATGAATTGGAAAGAACGGAGGGCACTGGAAGATTCAGAAGCTCACCACGAGCGCGACGGAAGGCTCGGGAAGGCTTGGGGACGACGCACGGCGACGAGCTCGTCCATGGAAGCCGGCGGCCGGAGTTGAAGAATTTCTTCGATTCCTCAGCGCCTTGATCTCCTCCGCATGCGTGGCTAACCGATAAGAGGCATGGCGATACGGCGGTCCTCCAGAGCTTCTTATCTAAGCACGGGGTGGCCGGAATCAACGGCAAACGCCGGCGCACGGCGGCGACCCGAGACGGGCTAGGGTTAGGGTTCAGAGAGGATTAGGGAGGGAGGAAGAAGAGATGGGGTGCGGGTGAGAAGAGGGAGTGATGCGGACGCCTCTCCCTGGTTCTTATCCTCGCGGAGGAGAAGGAACGGACCACGGCAGCTCGGGGGCGTGGCCACGGCGCTGCCGTCCTTCTGGCTGAAGGAAGAAGAAAGGAAAAGAAATGGAATTTTGCGGATAACCCCCTGAAGTCCTCAGAAACTGCAGAAACAGTTGAAACAGGCCCTTACTCACTGTTTTTGGATCTGTTTTAGATTCTGAAACTTGCAAACAAGTCCAGGGACATTTATATTTGAAATAAAATGTTTATTTACATTAGGACATTTGTATATATTTTGAATATTTGGTGTAGTTTTGAATTCTTTTATCTAATAAAGTGAATTTGGACCATTTGCTATTTTCTTTCATTAATGTCTTTTACTTAAATAATTCTTGTGGTAGTTCATATAACGCACATGGAAATATTTTCTTTGTTATAGTTCCAATTAAGTTGATTTGAGATTTTGGTTAAAAGACTTTGGATAAAATAATTATCCAATTTGTTTCTATTCTTGATATAATTTGTTGCTAGGTATATTTTTGAATTTATTTTATCCTTTTAATTGAGTTTGGACATATTTAGTTATTTTCCTTCCATTGAAATGTATAACTTACACTTGATTAAGTTTTTAGGATGCATTTAGGACTATGAAAATATTTGCTATGCTACCATTTAATTTGGAGTTTGTTATTTCCAAATTATCAATTGATTTGAGATTTTGTTTTAAAGAGAATATATGAACATGAATATTCCTTTGTGTTGTATTTTGTTGCTTCCACTAAATCCTTTTTATGGTGCATTATAACCATAGGAAATTATTTCTATGGCCTTGTTTATTTTTTTTTTAAAATTGTTTCCATCATCTACTAAATGATCTGAATTATGGACTTTAAGATAGTAAAATATTTGGATACATCAATTGATGGTATGGTGACTTAAGTATTTCATACCACACCAAATTATGGTTTGATGGAGATAACAAAATGGATCATTGTGATTCCAGCGAAGAGTATACACAATGCTTTATGACAAATCCATGCTAAGCATGAGATATTGCCAAATGGCTTTTATTTGTGATCCTTGACAAATAAGTCATGTGAGAACATGATCATTTATTTATGAAAGCACAAGATAGGAATTCCTGCCTAAGGTCAGGTCTTATGGTGATAAGATGATGAGTTTAGACTTCTTCTCATTTCATTCCCCAGTTAAAATGGAGTAAGAAAGATACATACTTTCTTGATAGAGTTAGTGTATTAGGAATATATCTAATAATAGATATATTTGAGTTTGTGGAATGGGTATCCTTGAACATATATCAACTAATGCTTCTAGATGATTAATTTGCCATATGTCCAAGATTATCTTTTGTTGAAAATGAATTCTTGGTTCAACCATTGGATGATTATCCATTAGTGATATAGTGGCTCCTCTCTTATATGATTCTTCATTCACATGGTCATGAGAGATGATACATGTGACTCTGAGATATGTATATTGATTATATACACTTATGACTTGGCATTACTTTCTCTTTGGTTATGATCCCCTTGGAGAAACACCATAAATCCATATGTGACTTTACTTTGGCATTGATCCTTTTGAACAAGAAGTAGATATTCAAGACAAGTTCTTCTTGTCCTGTATTGAATTTCCAACATCTCTTGTCTCACCCTTGTGGTGGGGACAATTCAATTTAACCAAACCAACTTTCTTGGTTGGTGGTATGTGAATGTATGTGTATTTTATGACATCCAAGAACTTGATGTACTGGATGATCTATCCTACTATTCATGTGTATATGGCACTCCATTGTTTGTGCATACCAAAATGAGTTGTCAACAAGGTTGCAAAGCCTGTTATCAACCTATTTCTATATAACACTAACATTGTAATGTCATATAATTTCCAGAGGTATTAACATGGATGGATTAGGATGTAAGAGTTCCAGTTCTTCATGATAGATTGGCATAACACTTCTTTGTCCATCAAATGAATGCTTCTCTATGTCTTCTTGTTGTATTTCTTCCCTTCTCGATATCTTCTCTTGTTGATGCCTTCGAGAAGATTAGGAGATAAGAATATATGATGTCAAGATAAAAGTGGAAGATCTAGGTTAAGCTTTAGGTAATTCAATTGGTCTCCAGGAATGTCATGGTTTCCATGTACTAGAAATATGTCTAGCACAATTGATAAGGATAGATGATCAGAGAATAACTAAGAATTGTGGTTTTGGTCATTAACTCCTAAATATTGTTCTCATGTAACAAGTTTTGTTTTCTTTAGTGTAACCTCTCATCGTGTATCTCTTTACCCCAAAATAAGGTTTAAGCCAAGATCATCTCGGAGTTTGTAACGCTCAAGTTGATGATCTACTTCAATTCCACCAACTCAAGTGAAACTTCAATCACTTAGTGTTTTGAAAATTAAATGCGCGAAAATTATCCGGATTTTCTTATGCATGAATGCAATGCACACTCCTGTGTCCACTCTATTTCTGGACCCAAAGTTCTGGGATGTTACAGTCTCCCCTCCTTAAACTAAACTTCGTCCTCGAAGTTCGTACTCTCTTACGTTTCGGATTGTGGATCCGTCTTGTATATAAGCTGGTAGTTCTCGAACTTCGTTTTGATCCTCAATGGAGATAATTGGTGTATCCCCAAATCCATATTTTTAGCCATAGCTAACTGCCAGTTCCATGAAGTATGTGATTCCTCTTTGGAATATTCCACACCTGGGTCTATCTTCTTGAAACACTCCTTGAATCAGAGCTTCCTCTAACCCTTGTTAATCATATTAGTAGCTCTAACTAAACTCCTTCACTTACTAACTGACCTACCATTTGGAAGGTACTTTAGGTTTCAGGAAGTCTTACTACGGTACAATTTAGTTTTGCTTGATCCAACCTTGGTAATGGCACTATACATAGTCCACCCAAATATGATTGGACAAGATGGTGTACTTTATAAGGTTTACTTAGTCGATTTCCTTTTTCTCGTGTCATCTGGAATCTTCTTAATACACTCGTCCTAGTGATGCAAAGCGATCTTCTGGTATGTTTTACTAGGTGATTTCTCCTACCCACTTCTCCTGTCACTCTCTGGGTTGGAACCAAGGAATGACCCTTTATTGACAAAAGTAGTTCAACAACTTGGTTTTGTCAATCTCCACTTCAAGTCTACTCCTTACTTCATTCAGATAGGAACCTCAACCTGAATTGGGATTACCTTATGGTTTCTATTTTTGTCTGGATTACAGTAAACCTTATGAGAATAAGGCCCAACTGCTCCAAATCTTGGGTTTCTTCTCATCTTCTACTCCAGTTTTTCAACTTTCCTTACTTCTACTTCACTATTTACTCCCCTCCTTAGATTTTTGTAAAGGTTTCCACTCTTTGGGTGTACCAACAGGGGTCTTAGGTTTGGGATCATGGTCTTTGTATACCTTACATTTACCTTTATCTAATCTTAGAAAGAAAATCTACGGTGTACCCACTCAATTGTGGATATCCGAGGTAAATTCTCCAAACAATCTTCACGGTAGAAGGTCCTTCGTCTCTTCTGATGCCAATCCTTCTGGCGAATCCCGGATTTCAGAGTTATACACAATTGTTATGTGCTCTTAGACATGTTAGCCGAGAGTTACTGGGTTACCACTCCCAGGCAGAATTGCACTGCAGGCGTGCCGGGAACACCGGTCACACAAACCCCTCGGAAGACTACCACGCTAATCATAACCAAGAATGCATAACAAAGAGTTCTAGAATCTTGTTGTTGTCGGACTCGACCTCTGAACTATACAGAAATGCTATGTGTCACTGGTCATGCTACGTAACCAAGGGTCCCTGGGTTTACCAATCCCAGACCGATGCTCATCGGTAGGCGTGCTCGGAATGGATCATCGGCACACAACCCCTCAGTTGCGCCATAACACGGGCATAGCCAAATCTTCATAACAAAGAGTCCAAGAACCTTAACTCTTCACCTTCATGCAAGTCTTCATCTTCATGCAAGTCTTCATCCTTGTCCTTTAGAACTCGTCTCTTCCTTTCACGAATTCCTATTCTATCTAGATCTATAACATTAAGCCATAACTTGGTGATGCAACATGCATTTGCACATCAAGCGAAGCTTCATGACTAAATCTAGTCACACAAAGAACCAATAAGATCCAAGAAATCCAAATGATATGCATACATGCATAAATAAAGCCTATAACATAGCACTTCGAGTATAGTATCTCTCGTACTAAGGCTTGTATAAAGTATTATAATATGATGCACACATATAGTAGTATATAAGTCTCTACCGTTGTACGGTAAGTTATAGGGTTCATACTACTCTTCATCTTACTGATTACCCCAGTTGACCACTTGCAACAGGATAAACTATAATAATGGGATCCAAACTAACAGTTATCTAGCACTAATTGTGATCTAGCTTACTTATTATACATGCTACCAATTGTGTTTCATCTAGGTACTAACCTCACATAGTCTCTCAAAATTGCTACACAAATTATCATTAGTATAAAATACATCCTCATTATCTTACTTAAGTTATCTCTATCTCACATATGTTGATCCTACACACTTTTATCCAAAGTTCCTTAGCAAATTGTCACAATTAACGTTCCTATCATGGTTTAGGAGCTAGACTCACCATGAGACTTTCTTTTATTAAGCTACTATCATCATACTCGTTATCCTATGACATACTAGTATTGGCTCACTAAGGATGCTACACCATCATGTAGAGAATCACAAGTGAATCTCACGTGATTAGTAGTTGTGGTTACACTATCTCAGATGGCTTCTCTTTAAATGATACCACCATCAACACATAAATGTGCTACTATATTGGTCCTACTTCACTTCATTAAACACCGGTGGTTATATAATAAGTTGTACTAGGTCATACATACTGAGGATGAGATATGTACGTATTCGTTAAAGAATACCTACATAACTTTATCTAAGACCAGATAGGAAATACTTCTTCCAATAAGATGTGAAAGAAGATTTTACTCCATTGTGATAAGAGTATTCTCAAGTGAATATCCATCACAAGTCTAAAGAAGTTTGATTCAGATAAGATGACTACCTATAGTCACTACCCAACCTACAGGTCTCCTTTAGAGGGTTTTAATCCTAGGGTCAAAGCGTTTGCTCTGATACCAGCTGTGGTGACCCAGCATACCACTGCATGGTGTAGTATGCTATAGTCGTTGACATAGCACCAATGGATCACCGCCCACCAGTGTTTCGTCATCAGAGTGGTACAACAGAAACATCGCAGGTCCAAGGCATGACTATAGATTACAAACAGAAGATCCAAAACAGCAGATCTTTAGAACCTCCTCGAAACAATGAGGCAAGGCCCTAATGAAAGAACATCAAATGGAAATCTCGGAGGAACTAACCTATACTAAGCCTACTTCTAATACAGCTAGGCTTGCAATTGCGCTATAGCAACGCCTACAGAGATAGGTTCTATGACTAGGAATCTATCCTATTTTACACTACACCTTCATTTGTCCTCCGTCTTCCTTCAATTGCTTCAACTCAATGTAGTTGCCTTCTTTGGTATCTTGAGTTTATCCGTCTTCAGAGTCTTCATAACCTAAAGTGCTGCCTTCTTGTGGTTCTTCATGTCTAGCAGGGGTTTAGGAGGCAAGGGTGAGTAACAGCGTTACCCAGCAAGTTCATTATGCAAGGTGGGAAGTTTGATGCATAAATACAGCCACAGACAATGGATTGTCGTAGGCTAATACAAGTTTTTGTAAACATTTCTTTAAAAGGTTGCTTTTATTCTGAAGACTATGCTCGTCAGGAGTCACAGGGCTAGGGCTTTGAGGAGCCTCCTTTCCTGCTGCGTTCGTCGTTCCGTCCTGGAACGTGGAGTAACATGTCACATTCATACACTCTGCAGAGGTGCGCTGCTTTACCCATAAGAGATCAAGACTTTGTTGCACATCCGGGCGATCTTCCCGTCCACACTTCCTTGGTGTGGGGCCCAGTCAATAATCCAAGCCAATCACTGCGCCTTTCCACCATCCCCGCACACCCCCCATTACTTCAGTTGCAAGCTAGTGGGAACCATCCCAACCTACAACTTGCTGACTCGTGGGCACCGTCCCAACCTAGTCCTGAAGCCAACCTTCAATAGATGCTAGAAGCCACAACCCGAAGGTGAGGTTATTATCCTGGCCACCTCAAGCTCAGCGGATTTACACACCGCCCGGCTTTGATCTAGTCACCCGTTGGTGTACGAGAGGAAAAGGGTACAGCTGACTTCTCCGTCCCATTCCAGATCTCATGGTTGCGCGTAATATTCGGCGCAAGAATCACTGGCGACATTGGTTGTTAAGTCCTAGGTGATACTTTCCCGTGCAAATGGAACCTCCACCACAACATTCTTACCGTGGTCCCATCTGCCAGCCATATGAGATTACCACCTCACTGGTGGATAACCGTAGTCATATTATTATAAAATAAGTTTTGCCCTTTTTGTGTGATATGCAATACTAACATTTTGAAAATAATTTCTTAACAAATACATCAAGAGGACATGAATAAAAGGGATGAACTTGCCTTTCTGACTGCAAGATTATGCAGCCAGGGTCTTCGATATAATATAAACTCCAAGAAATCTAGAAACAACATCATTGGTCCGGTAAGGACTAATGTTTAAAGAAGCAGCATGATTAATGCTTAAGTATGAGATGCATCGCAAAGTACCCCGTATCTCACTCTCGGAGATTGTATTTTATGTGAGTTGGGTGTTTTCATTTAGAGTTGTTTGGTCTTCAAGTTTACTTCACAAGCAAGATGAGTTGTTTAACATTAATGTTCATGTACTATATTAAGCTTAAGAGTAACGTCAAACCACATATAAACACTCAATGGTTGCTTGAAGTTGTGTTCATCTTATGTTGGTGGAAGACATGTATGAACTTTAATTAAGTAGGGAACTAGTGTTATATTACAAGATGGCAAAAAGAATAACTTTTGAAGAACATAAATAATGTCTAACTTTGCTGATACTATATCACATGGTTAATAGAAAGATTATAACATTATTCTTCTTTGTGTGTTTTACCCAAGACATTGCAATACGATTTTATTTCAGTTAAGCACTTACTTCTAAACTATGCATTGTTTCTTATGGATGAATGCTTTGTGTTTAGAATATAACAATTTGAATTACCATCTCAGTGTTATGAGTTTTAGATTGTTCCCACTTATTTTACTTACACATAAGATAAATGAAAGATAATTATGTACTAAGTGATATATGTGAAACATTTATTCAAAAGGAGCATAGTAATTCAAAGTGTGGTGTGATGTTATTTGTTTTAAATGATCATCAAATGGTAGTATATCAAGTTTCAAATGCTTATAACATCATTTTCAAAATTATAGAAAATACTAATTATTAATTATTTTCTTAAATAAAATATCATATTAAAATGAAATTGTTGAAATGTTAATATTACATGTTATAATGAGAACACATTTTAAAATTGAAAGCTAATTATGTGAGACATTTTAAATGAAGTTTGAAATGCATCCAAAATAGCATTTCAAATTATCTTTTATTTAAAAGATTAAGTAATTTGTTTTCCAATTTATTATTTTTTTAACTATATTCAAATTCCAATTATAAATAAACATGAGTTAAGTAATTAAGGGAATAAGTAAAACATTTATTCAAGTAAGACTTAGTAATTTAAATCTTTATTAGATTTTATTTATCATAAATGATTACTAGATGGTAGTAGAATATCTCTCATAAGCTTATAATTTTATTTTATTTTTATTTTTAATTTAAAATAATATTACTTATTTATTATTTAATAAAATAGAATATTATTTTAAAATAGCAATAATTGTATTTTGAATATTATATGTTATACTGAATTTATATTTTCAGTTTTAAAAGAATGTATGTGAAATATTTTAAAGGAAGTTTGAAATGCATCCAAAATGGTATTTCAAAATCACTTCATATTTTAAAAGATTATGTGATTTATATCTTAAATTTTATTCCATTTAGGTTTTATTCCAATACAAATAAGATTGGTACAAAAATATAGATTTTATTTTTCTGATCATTTTGGTATAAAGATTATATTTTTCTGATTTAAAATGAATTACTTATGAATTTACAAAGTTTATATGAATTTCTGGAATTAATATATGAACAGGAAATCAAGAAAATGATTTAAAAATCGTTTTGCTGACGTCACATGACGTCAGCGATGAACTTCACTCCCTGCCGAAGACCAATTCGACGAATTTGATGGAAATTGGAACGAACGACTACCGTATTTAGCTACAAGGCGTTGAGGCGAACCATCTGGTGGCGGCGGAATGACCATATGGTCACCGGACTGTCGCCGGCGGCGAGTTTTGCGGCGGCGGCGCTCGGATCACGGCGAAGTATTATTTCCCGGATGAATTGGAAAGAACGGAGGGCACTGGAAGATTCAGAAGCTCACCACGAGCGCGACGGAAGGCTCGGGAAGGCTTGGGGACGACGCACGGCGACGAGCTCGTCCATGGAAGCCGGCGGCCGGAGTTGAAGAATTTCTTCGATTCCTCAGCGCCTTGATCTCCTCCGCATGCGTGGATAACCGATAAGAGGCATGGCGATACGGCGGTCCTCCAGAGCTTCTTATCTAAGCACGGGGTGGCCGGAATCAACGGCAAACGCCGGCGCACGGCGGCGACCCGAGACGGGCTAGGGTTAGGGTTCAGAGAGGATTAGGGAGGGAGGAAAAAGAGATGGGGTGCGGGTGAGAAGAGGGAGTGATGCAGACGCCTCTCCCTGGTTCTTATCCTCGCGGAGGAGAAGGAACGGACCACGGCAGCTCGGGGGCGTGGCCACGGCGCTGCCGTCCTTCTGGCTGAAGGAAGAAGAAAGGAAAAGAAATGGAATTTTGCGGATAACCCCCTGAAGTCCTCAGAAACTGCAGAAACAGTTGAAACAGGCCCTTACTCACTGTTTTTGGATCTGTTTTAGATTCTGAAACTTGCAAACAAGTCCAGGGACATTTATATTTGAAATAAAATGTTTATTTACATTAGGACATTTGTATATATTTTGAATATTTGGTGTAGTTTTGAATTCTTTTATCTAATAAAGTGAATTTGGACCATTTGCTATTTTCTTTCATTAATGTCTTTTACTTAAATAATTCTTGTGGTAGTTCATATTACGCACATGGAAATATTTTCTTTGTTATAGTTCCAATTAAGTTGATTTGAGATTTTGGTTAAAAGACTTTGGATAAAATAATTATCCAATTTGTTTCTATTCTTGATATAATTTGTTGCTAGGTATATTTTTGAATTTATTTTATCCTTTTAATTGAGTTTGGACATATTTAGTTATTTTCCTTCCATTGAAATGTATAACTTACACTTGATTAAGTTTTTAGGATGCATTTAGGACTATGAAAATATTTGCTATGCTACCATTTAATTTGGAGTTTGTTATTTCCAAATTATCAATTGATTTGAGATTTTGTTTTAAAGAGAATATATGAACATGAATATTCCTTTGTGTTGTATTTTGTTGCTTCCACTAAATCCTTTTTATGGTGCATTATAACCATAGGAAATTATTTCTATGGCCTTGTTTATTTTTTTTTATAAATTGTTTCCATCATCTACTAAATGATCTGAATTATGGACTTTAAGATAGTAAAATATTTGGATACATCAATTGATGGTATGGTGACTTAAGTATTTCATACCACACCAAATTATGGTTTGATGGAGATAACAAAATGGATCATTGTGATTCCAGCGAAGAGTATACACAATGCTTTATGACAAATCCATGCTAAGCATGAGATATTGCCAAATGGCTTTTATTTGTGATCCTTGACAAATAAGTCATGTGAGAACATGATCATTTATTTATGAAAGCACAAGATAGGAATTCCTGCCTAAGGTCAGGTCTTATGGTGATAAGATGATGAGTTTAGACTTCTTCTCATTTCATTCCCCAGTTAAAATGGAGTAAGAAAGATACATACTTTCTTGATAGAGTTAGTGTATTAGGAATATATCTAATAATAGATATATTTGAGTTTGTGGAATGGGTATCCTTGAACATATATCAACTAATGCTTCTAGATGATTAATTTGCCATATGTCCAAGATTATCTTTTGTTGAAAATGAATTCTTGGTTCAACCATTGGATGATTATCCATTAGTGATATAGTGGCTCCTCTCTTATATGATTCTTCATTCACATGGTCATGAGAGATGATACATGTGACTCTGAGATATGTATATTGATTATATACACTTATGACTTGGCATTACTTTCTCTTTGGTTATGATCCCCTTGGAGAAACACCATAAATCCATATGTGACTTTACTTTGGCATTGATCCTTTTGAACAAGAAGTAGATATTCAAGACAAGTTCTTCTTGTCCTGTATTGAATTTCCAACATCTCTTGTCTCACCCTTGTGGTGGGGACAATTCAATTTAACCAAACCAACTTTCTTGGTTGGTGGTATGTGAATGTATGTGTATTTTATGACATCCAAGAACTTGATGTACTGGATGATCTATCCTACTATTCATGTGTATATGGCACTCCATTGTTTGTGCATACCAAAATGAGTTGTCAACAAGGTTGCAAAGCCTGTTATCAACCTATTTCTATATAACACTAACATTGTAATGTCATATAATTTCCAGAGGTATTAACATGGATGGATTAGGATGTAAGAGTTCCAGTTCTTCATGATAGATTGGCATAACACTTCTTTGTCCATCAAATGAATGCTTCTCTATGTCTTCTTGTTGTATTTCTTCCCTTCTCGATATCTTCTCTTGTTGATGCCTTCGAGAAGATTAGGAGATAAGAATATATGATGTCAAGATAAAAGTGGAAGATCTAGGTTAAGCTTTAGGTAATTCAATTGGTCTCCAGGAATGTCATGGTTTCCATGTACTAGAAATATGTCTAGCACAATTGATAAGGATAGATGATCAGAGAATAACTAAGAATAGTGGTTTTGGTCATTAACTCCTAAATATTGTTCTCATGTAACAAGTTTTGTTTTCTTTAGTGTAACCTCTCATCGTGTATCTCTTTACCCCAAAATAAGGTTTAAGCCAAGATCATCTCGGAGTTTGTAACGCTCAAGTTGATGATCTACTTCAATTCCACCAACTCAAGTGAAACTTCAATCACTTAGTGTTTTGAAAATTAAATGCGCGAAAATTATCCGGATTTTCTTATGCATGAATGCAATGCACACTCCTGTGTCCACTCTATTTCTGGACCCAAAGTTCTGGGATGTTACAATTCTTTAACTTGTTTGGGTTATACCATTGTTTTCGAAAAGGAGATGGTTATCCTCATGCGGAGCAAGTCTCTCAATGTGTATTTAGTTGGGTACATTGAGAATGGGCTCTATGTGGTTGACTTCTCCGGAGTCACCACTTCCCATACAATGTGCCTATTCGCTAAGGCGGACTTGGGTTGGCTATGGCATCGCCGACTAGCCCATGTCAACATGAGGACTTTGCAAAGTCTCCACAAGGGTGGCCATATCCTAGGACTAAAAGACCATGTTTCTTTCTCGAAGGATCGAATGTGTAGGGCTTGTGTTGAAGGAAAAATGCATGACATTCACCATCCAAGCAAGACCATCATTTTTTCAACAAGGGTTTTGGAGCTTCTCCATGTTGACCTCTTTGGTCCCATTCCGGAAGCTAGTCTTGGTGGCAAGAAATATTGCTTGGTGATTGTTGATGACTATTCAAGATACACATGGGTTTTCTTCTTCAAGTCGAAGGTGGAGACTCAACAAACTATCATCGATTTATCCAATGAAGCTCAACGTCAACACAATGTCCCTATCTTGGTGATAAGAAGTGACAATGGGTCCGAGTTCAAGAACTACACCTTAAACGAGTTCCTTAGTGAAGAAGGGATTCGTCATCAATATTTCGCTGCTTATACTCCCCAACAAAATGGTGTAGCCG
The DNA here is from genome assembly GCA_026929855.1 of Poa annua. Classification (NCBI taxonomy): domain Eukaryota; kingdom Viridiplantae; phylum Streptophyta; class Magnoliopsida; order Poales; family Poaceae; genus Poa; species Poa annua. The sequence continues at coordinate 92,525,380 of CM049430.1, forward strand.
AAAGGAAGAATCGCACTCTTATTGAGATGGCAAGGTCGATGATGGCCGAGTTCAAGTCCCCCCACAACTTTTGGGCCGAAGCCGTAAACACCGCTTGCCATTCATCCAACCGGCTCTTCTTTCGCAAAGGACTCATGAAGACCCCTTATGAAGTGCTTACCGGGAACAAGCCCAATATCTCTTACTTCCGAGTTTTTGGTTGTAAGTGTTTCTATCTCATCAAAGGTGTTCGTTTGGGAAAGTTTGAATCTAAGTCTCTTGAAGGGACATTTGTGGGCTCCGGGTCCGAATCCCACACTTATAGAGTCTATGATAAGGCCTCGCGCATTATCATAGAAACTTGTAGTGTGGTGTTCGAGGAGAATGACGGCTCCCTTGTGGAGCAAAGTTGTGTTTCCGTTATAGGTGATGATCAACCTCAAGATGCTATCCGAAGAATGGGGTTGGGAGTCCACCGCCCCGTTGAAGTCTATTATGAGGTTGCTCAACAAGGATCAAGTTCTACACAAGTGGTGGCTACCCCAACACAAGAAACACCCATCGACAACACCGTGCCCAACACGCCCAGCCAAGAAGAAGCACAAGATCCTCCAGCTACTCCTGGAATTTCCGGAGAGCCGGAATATCCGGATCAAACTGGAGTCGGAAATTCCGGTGACTCGGAATTTCCGGTCCATACTGAACCCGGAATATCCGGTCCTGCTGACATTCCTGGTGGCAGCTCGCAGCAAGGCCAAGATCAACCCTCTCCCCCACCTCTGGACGTCACTCCAATGGTTGATCAAGGCCATCAAATCAGTCAAGGCGGAGACATGAATGATCAAGATGATCAAGCGATTCCTCCCACCACTCGGAGGGAAATCGAGATCCGCCGCTTGAATAGGGTTGGCACCTCACAAGAATTAAGAGCTCTATCTCTTGACAAGGTGCTTGGTGATGTGAGAAGCAAGGTCTTACCCGAAGACAACTTGCAAGCTTTAGTGAACATCAAGCTCACACCTCCATGGTGGAACCCAAGAAGGTCTTTGAAGCTCTTGAAGATAAAGATTGGCTTGATGCTATGCATGAAGAGCTCAACAACTTCGAGCGCAACAAGGTGTGGAAGTTGGTGGAAAGACCCAAAGATTGCCGCAATGTTATCGGCACCAAGTGGATTTTCAAGATATCAAGCGGCTACTAAAAAAGCCCTGATATGACGGTCAAGAGGATTTTTAGATATTTGGATTATACCCCAACCTTTGGATTGTGGTACCCCAAGGATGCACATTTCTCATTATGTGGGTACACGGATTCCGATTGGGCGGGAGATCAAGATGATAGGAAGTCAACCTCCGGCGCTTGTCAATTTATTGGGAGGTCCTTGGTAAGTTGGTCTTCTAAGAAGCAAAATTGTATATCTCTCTCCACCGCCGAAGCCGAGTATATTGCCGCCGCAAGTTGTTGCACTCAGTTGCTATGGATGAGGCAAACTTTAAAGGAGTACGGAGTCGATTGCGTCAAAGTGCCTCTTCTATGTGACAACGAAAGTGCCATCAAGATTGCTTACAACCCGGTGCAACATTCAAGAACCAAGCATATTGAGATCCACCATCATTTCATAAGAGATCATGTGGCCCGAGGAGACATTGACTTATCATACGTGGGCACAAGGGATCAATTGGCGGATATCTTCACGAACCCCCTTGAGGAAGGAAGGTTTTGCTTTTTGAGGAATGAGCTAAATATCATTGATTCGAGGTCCTTAGCTTGATCGCTTGCACACTCACCTAGGGCGTAATTGCATCTTATCTTGTTTAGATGTAGGCATGGAAATAGGGGGAGTGCGGTCCTAATACATTGGATCATCCCTCCCCCCATTATGCCGATAACAAGTGTTCTTTTATCTCTATATTCATTCTTATGACTAATGAGCTAAAACGACGAGTATTGGTTATGTACCCAAGATACATCTATGCGGTGACATGCCATACACTCCTACATGGTGGCCTCGGCCACCGACCTCTTCTCTTTGAAGAGTTGGTTTTATTTGGAGCTTATTGTTGCTATTTGCCCTCCTTTTCATGCATGTGGGAAACCTACTCAACTTGGCGCTTTATGTTTCGTTTTGGTAGTTGTGAGTTGAGTATGGTGTACCAATGACAGTTTGGAAATCTATCCCAACCCTACTTCTCACTGAAAACATTTCTCTCTATTGCACACAAGTCATCCATTTGAAAACTGGGATTTTAGTTCAGCAGGTTGGAATATCCGGTTCATTTATGAATCGGAATATCCGGTGACTCGGAATTTCCGGTGTAAGTTACACCCGGAAATTCCGATCGGGCAGTTTGTCTAAAAAATATAAGGGCAGGCTCGGTGTGAAGGGCTCATTCGTGCCCTTCTTCCACCCCTGACCTCCCTCTCCTCCAACCGCCGCCCCTGCTGCTCCAAGATCTCTCCGGAGAACTCCGACCGCCGGGGAACCTCTTTCTCGGCCGGATCTGCTCCTCCTCCGCCCCGGGAACTCACTCCTCCAAGCAATGGCCTCAATGGATGAGGGTAACTTCACTTTTCCTCTTGCTTAAGTGCTTGCACTAGGATCTTGATGTGGAGTTATTTGTTTCAAGATTGCTTGGTAGAGATGGTTCCTAGCATCATTCTCTGCCATCTACATACATTAGTTTTGCATTGTGTTGGATCGATCTAGTTTTAGACCGAGTCAATCTCAGATCTGCACTGTTTTTGTTTAGGTCGGAATTTCCGACTCAGCCTGACTCGGAATTTCCGGTCCCCCGGAATTTCCGGTTATGTTTGGATCGGAATTTCCGAGCTGAACACTGCAGTTTTAAGATTAACTCATGTTTAACTACATATGATTCATCAAATGCCTACCTAATGTGTGTATCATCTCCTGACTTGTGTGTACTTACCTTATGCTACCCACTATGCTCAAATTCACAGGTTCTAGTGGGAGTCCGTCCTTCGCTGGGGCATCAAGGAACACCTCAAGGCACCTGTTCACAAGAACCCTGTCGACAAGGGTAAGGGTCCTGCCTCCTCAAGCAACCCACCTGTTCAAAGGAAGAAGAAAGTTGTTGCTAGCAGGCCACCATCCAAGAAAAGGAAGAATGCTCTTGTTCCTCAGCGTCAGAACTATACAAAGATGAGCTCTGTTGACTACTCTCAGCTCCGACAAGGGGATTGGTACCTTAGGCCAAGGGACAACACTCTGGTTGATCGCAGCTTTTGGTGTCAAGAGCAAGAGTTCATACTCATGGACCTCAACTACTCTCTGTCGAAGCCCATTCGGCCTATGCATCCGTTTGACCTTGCAACTCTGCAGAAGAAAGCCTCTTTTGTTGAAGCTATACATATTGTCAAGACTATGGGCTTGGAGAGGCTGGTGCTCACTCGTTGTCCTTACAACTCTCAGCTTGTGATGCAGTTCTTTTCCACTCTTGTGATGAAGGGTGACTCAAAGAAGACAATTAAGTGGATGACTGGTGAATCTTTCTGTGAGTCCAACTTTGAGGAGTTTGCCAAGGTTTTGGGCTACAAGTTTGATGGTGACAACCCTCAAGGCTATCACATGCACCACCCTTTCAAGCTCAACAAGAAGCTGACCGTGCACTTATATGGTGAGGGAGCCACACCCGACAATTCTTGAGACTTGCTTCCTCTTTATGATGTCCTTGTGCGCATCCTCAGTGAGAACATTGCACCAAGTGGTGGCAACAATGACAATGTGGTGACCCCTCTGTGCAACTTGCTCCTTCATGCCAACCGCATTGTGGAGGACCCTGACCCTGATGAAGACTGGAGTGTGGATGTTATGGATTACATCCACAATGAGATGTATGAAGCCATGACCACCAGGTTCACTATCCCCTATGCTCCCTACATCATGAAACTCATCAAGTTCAAGTTTCCTGACCATAACTTCAGTGATGATGAGTTGGAAGCGCATGACTTCAGGAAACTATATGAGAAGAAGGCAGTGGTCAAGCCTCCTCCTGTGCCTTCGTCTAGCTCAGCTCAGGGTGGATCTTTTATGGGTGATGCTAGGAGGGCTGGTGCTCCTACTTATGTCTCGGCCACTCATGCAAAGGTGAAGAAGCTGAATTGGTTCCAACGCAACATCCTGTGCATGAATGTGGACATCTGCAAGGAGCAATACACCGCCTACAAGGATCGTCGTCAGTTGGCCTACAACCAAGACTTGAGCCTTCATCATGTGTCTGGCTCTCCTGCTCCTGCAGATCTCTCTGATCCCCTGACCTTTGCTCAGTGGAACCAGGATTCTTTGGCTCCTTGGACACAGATTGATCATGACCTTGGCGGCAGCTCGTACACCACTGGACATGCTTATGATGATGATGATGATGAGGAGGAGGCAGATGATGATTATGATGATGAGGATGCTGATGATGATGATGATGAGGAGGAGACTCCCTCGGACTGAAGACCTTCACGGGACGTAGCATCGCTCCTCTTCCTTTTTGGCGTTTAGATGCCAAAGTGGGAGAAGTTGCTCTAGTAGGACTTCGGGGATTTGCAGGGGTTTGGGCACAAGCATATGTGTTTACCATTTCTTTGCGCTTGTGTCCATTTATCTTATTTGTGGCTTTGTTAAACTCTTTTATTATCTTTGTGTATTGAGACAATGTTATGCTATCATTATCCTATGGTTGAGACTTCAAATTTATTGTGTTGGTATTCTCTTCATTTCCTATATACACAAGGTATGAAACTCTATCTAGTCTCAAATGCTACCATAACCTTACATTTTGTCTCGTTACTCCTTTGTGATATCTTGTGTTTGTTATTATAAAATTGCTCCTATCCTTTGTCATATTGTGTTTCATACATGCACTTGATTAGGGGGAGCTATTTTCTGTCAAAAACATGATATTGCATTTTGTTTCTTTGCAAATCTTGGTATTGTCATCTAACACCAAAAAGGGGGAGATTGAAAGAACATTTCTTAATCCCTAGTGTTTTGAGTGTTAGTTAACAATACCAATGATGTACTAATCCTATTGCTAAGTATTTCAGTTTGTGTGAGTTGCATACCACATATCCCAAAGCCAAAATGTAGAGAAAAAGAGTTTCTGGAATTCTTCCCAGAATCGGAATATTGGAGCCGGAAATTTCCAGGATCGGAAATTCCGGGTCTTCTATATCTAACAGAAAAATGACTAAGGAAAAGTTAGGAAGTGGTTCTGACTCAAACCGGAAATTCAACTCAAAAATTTCATTGACTCGGAATTTCCGAGTCACCCAGAAATCCACTCCAGATTTGGCTAAGGAAAGAAGATAAAGTGGTTCTAACTTCAACCGGAAAATCAGCTCGGAAATTTCACTGACTCAGAATTTCCGGGCAACCCTCAGAAATTTGTCTAAGTCAAGATGTCGAAGACGTTCTGATCTCAACCAGAAATTCAACTCAGATATTTCACAGACTCGGATATTCCGAGTGACCCGGAATTTCCGGGTGTCAGTCTTCGAGGCAGCCAACGGCCAGATATTGGGAGGGGATATAAATACTCCCTCACTCACTTAAGAACAGCTAGCTCTCAGATTTTCTCTCTTCTACTATTCTTGAAAGCTCGAATCATCAAGATCTCCCAATCCCTCCACCCAAATTCGTTGATCTTTGGAGGATTGGAGGAGAAGGCCCGGATCTACATCTTCACCGAAGGAATTTGCATTTCCTCCCCATTCACTTGGGGATTTCGTGGCTAGGGTTTCCGGTGGAAAAACCTAGTTCCCCATTGTTGTAATCTTGGTGTTGCCTTGACCTTTTGTGGTCTTTGACCTGTTGTGGTCATCTTGAGAGCCCCCAATTAAGTTGTAGGTGCGTGCCTCAAGCGTTTGTAAGGGATTCGATCTCCGCCCTAAAAGGGGATCAATAGTGGAAGGTGAACTCGCAACCTTTGTGGTTGAGTTCATCGGAGAAGAAGGTGAGCCTTTGTGGCGTTGTGGCTAACCTGTTGTGGTAGCGCACACCTCTCCAAACGAGACGTACACCCTTGGGTGGAACTCGGGATTACATCTTCGTCTCCGCGTGCTTCACTCGGTTCCCCTTATCATTACTCCCTTACTTGCTTGTCTTGTTAGCTTATTTATCTTGTTATTGCTTAGGTTGTCATTTAGGTAAATTCACCATAGTTGCATATCTAGAGAATTTACCTTTGTGTTCAGCCTAAATTTGAAAAGACCTAAAATTTGTAATAGCACCTATTCACCCCCCCCCCCCCCCTCTAGGTGTCGGATCCCCGTTCACCGCCACATACTCGGCTTCGGTGGTGGATAAAGATATGCAATTGTGCTTCTTGGAGGACCAACTCACCAAAGACTTCCCAAGGAATTGACATGCACCGGAAGTAGACTTCCTATCATGCTTGCAACCGGCCCAATCCGAATCCGTGTAACCGGCAAGAGAGAAGTTGGACCCCCTAGGATACCACAAACCAAACCTTGGGGTATAAACCAAATATCGGAAGATTCGATTCCCCGCTATCAAGTGACTTTCTTTAGGAGCCGCTTGATACCTTGCACACACTCCTACACTCAACACAATATCGGGTCTAGATGCACAAAGATAAAGCAAATAACCAATCATAGAGCGATAGAGTTTTTGATCGACATCTTTACCCTTTGGACTAAGTTCAAGATGACATTTGGTGTCCATAGGAAACCTCTTCTCTTTAGCATATTGCATCTTGAACCTCCTGAGCATGTCTTGGATATATTTGGCTTGAGAGAAGAAAGTCCCTCCACTTAATTGCTTGATTTCAAAACCAAGGAAGAATTTCAACTCTCCCATCATGGACATCTCGAACCTATCCGTCATAAGCTTTGAAAATCCATCGTTGAAAGCTTTGTTAGATGAGCCAAAAATAATATCACAACATAAAGTTGGCATATAAAAAGCTCCCCTTTTACCCTCTTTGTGAAGAGGGTGGGATCGATTTGCCCCACTTCAAAGTCACGGTCTAGAAATAGCTCTCTTAGGTGCTCATACCAAGCACGAGGTGCTTGTTTGAGACCATAGAGGGCCTTATCAAGCTTGTAGACATGGTTTGGGAAGTGTGGATCCTCAAATCCCGGTGGTTGCTTTACATATACAAACTCCTTTAAAGGACCATTAAGATATGCACTTTTAACATCCATTTGTTGCAACTTAAAATTGTGATGTGATGCATAAGCAAGAAGGATACGTATGGACTCAAGACGGGCCACGAGAGCATAGATCTCTCCAAAATCAATGCCTTCAACTTGAGAGTACCCTTGAGATACCAATCTTGACTTGTTCCTAACAACCATTCTATTCTCATCTTGCTTGTTCTTGAATATCCACTTAGTGCCTATAACATTGCGGAAATCTTTTGGCTTCTCTACTAGATTCCATACTTTGTTGCGCTTGAAGTTATTGAGTTCTTCATGCATGGCTTCCAACCAATCCGGATCTTCAAGAGCTTCAAACACCTTCTTTGGTTCAACCATAGAGATATGAGCTTGATGTTCACTAAAGCTTGCCAATTGACCTCTTGTGGAGACCTTGCGAGATACATCACCAATGATGGCTTCAAGCTTGTTTCACTTGATTTCCAAATCTCTCTTGACTCTTGCTTGACGACGGGTTTCGATATCCCCATTGTTGCGAGGGATTTTGGCTTGATCACCTAGATCATTAAGTCCCCTTCTTGACCGTCTTGATGAGCATGGCCATCTTGTTGCACATTTTCAATGATGGGAGAAGATGGTTGCTCTCGCTCTTGACCTTGGCTTGTGTTGACAATAGGAGAAATTGAGTCATGTGTGTCCTCTTTGTCAACATGAGGAGGAGCTTGTTCTTGTTCTTGGATAGGTGTCTCATTTGCTTCCATAGTGGGTGTCACTTCAACTTGTGATGATGGATTCTCCACTTGAGTGGAGCTTGTACTTGCTTGAGGAGGCTCATGATGAATCTCAATGGGGCGATGAAAGCCAACCCCCATTCTTCGTATGGCATCTTGAGGTTCCTCATTATCTACATCACAAACATGAAATTGCGCCACTTGGGAGCCGCCATTCTCATCGAACCTCACACTACAAGATTCTACAACTCTCCCTAAGGATTTGTCATAGACTCTATAAGTGTGAGAGTTTGCACCAAACCCAACAAAAACACCCTCTAAGGCTTTAACTTTAAACTTAGAGAGATGAACACCTTTGATTTTTTAGAAACACTTACAACCAAAAACTCGATAGTAGGAGATGTTGGGCTTGTTGCCGGTAAGCATTTCATAAGGAGTTTCCTTCTTCCCTTCGCGAAAGAACAACCGGTTGGAGGAGTGACACGCCGTGGAGATAGCTTCGGCCCACAAGAAGAGTGGAGACTTAAACTCCGCCAACATGGACCTAGCCATATCCATAAGAGTCCGGTTCTTCCTCTGGCTACACCATTTTGTTGAGGGGTATATGCGGCGGAATATTGATGTCGAATTCCATCATCACTAAGAAACTCATTTAGGGTGTAGTTCTTGAACTCGGAGCCATTGTCACTTCTAATGGCCAATATGGGAAGATTGTGTTGACGTTGAACTTCATTGGAGAAATCGATGACGGCTTGTTGAGTTTCATCCTTCGTCTTGAAGAAGAAAATCCAAGTGAATCTTGAATAGTCATCAACAATCACCAAACAATCTTGAATAGTTGTCTCATGAGAGACTCAACATGTTCTTTGGCTTCACCTTGCAAGTTAGGCACCAAAGTATCGAAAGCAACTAGCTCCTTCTTAATCTCAAGACTAGATTGATCATGAGTAGTCTTAGGAGAAGGAGATGATACCTCGGTGACATGAGCCATGAGGCAACGTGCGTTGTTGGTGGAGACGTTGTCATTGGGGGATTCAAAAAGGGACGGCGATGATGGTGGAGTAGATACAATAGCCAATGCGGCAACCTCTTTATTAGGTGTGTCTTCATCATCGAAGTCACTTGTGGCATATTCTTCTTGTACCACCAACACAATTCTTGGTGCCTTCTTGAAGAAAGGCTTATTTGGTCTTGCGGGCTTCTTTTGAATCAACTTTGAGCGGTCCTTCGGGACAAGCTTCCCACCATTTTTCTCACGTCGGGGGGCTGCCCCCCGGGTAGGGGCAGATCCCGGAATAATTCAATAATGTGCCAACAGTACTTGACCTTTGGCGAGAGCAAGGGACACCTCCTGGTGTGCTGAAGGGGCAACTTGACCCTTGAGCGTTGGTAGAGTGCAAAGTCCCTCCTGGCAGGCGCAAGGGTCAGCTCAAGCAACTATAAATAGACACCCCCAGCCTTCACAATGGCAGCACAAGCATCAGCGGGTGGTTCCTCTAAGAACTAGCTTCTCGAAGATGTCTTTGCTGATAGGCTAAGACATCTTCGGGAGGCTAGGCCTAGAGATACTCATCCGGGGACGAACTCGGACGCCTCCGGAAAGGATCTCGGATCTTGGGCTCCGAGGAGACTCCCGGAAGGAGGTGTGTTCGGTTTTGCCGGATAGACAATCCGGGTAAGTGCTAACCGGAACATCTATCTCGGTCCTGGTCTTGTGCAGGAAGGACTCACGGGGGCGAGCAAGAAGATAACCGGCACGAGGGACCCCGGTAGGCCGTCAACGGTCTGTAGCAGGCTTTCCCGTCTGTTGCGGGGGGAAGTACCATTCCGCCTGACACGGAAGCATGGTCACCTCCCGCCTGACACGGGAGCGCGTCAGCCGGTACGACAACGGTACGACAAGACACGACCTGCCTAGCCCGGCAATCCGGAAAAGGCTATCCGGGATGGGCCAAGACATGTCTTGTCTCTGACAAGGGGACAATGATGTTCCAGGACGGCGCCTGCTGTCCTTGCCAAGATGATGACGAAGGGGCTACGCCGGATAACGCGGCGACTAGGTCGCACTAGCCGGTGATGACATGCCGGTTAGGCCTGTCCGGTGGGGCCAAGCCGGTTTAGGGTTTCCGGCCCTCCTGGCCGGAACTCTATAAAAGGCGCCATAACTGCTTCTGTGGGGGAGAGACCAACTTGGGAGCCAAAGCTGTAGTTGCATTTACTCCTAGAGCATTTACTTCCTCATACCTTGAGTTCATCTAGTTCTTTGTGTTCTTCACTTTGAGAGATCTAAGAGCAAGTTGTAGCCCTTGTACCACAGTTATATAGAGAGGAAAGGCAGGAGTAGGGGTGTTACCTCCTCACGAGGGCCCTGAACCTGGGTATATCGTCTGTGTGTTGAGTGCCTTCGTGCATTTGTTCTTGTTTGTTAGATCTTCCCTCTAGCGTACTGCTCTTGTTTCTGGTTCTTGGGAGATCTCGGTTATACCGGGATCCTCCCCGTGTGGGCTATTCAGCTCGCTATCCCTCCCCGGATCCACCAACGTCCATCGGCCACACACATTAGCCATCCTATGGCATCTGCCGTGACACCACCACGATAGTTCTCATAAGGACACTCTCTTATGTAGTGATTCTTGTCATGACAATTGTAGCAAGTCTTTGTCCTTGAGGCAAGCTCTTTCTTGCCACTTGAGTTGTTATCTCGATCAACACGAGCTTTAGCACTAGTCGGGTCAGTCCAAAACACTCTTGTGGCAAGAGCAATGTGACCATTGAGGGTTTGCTCAAGATCATGTGGAGCAATGTTGCTAGGACAAGCTTCAACTTCATCATTCTCATCTATGCAAGTCACCTTGGCTTTCAAGGCAAGCGAGGGACCTTGTCTGATTCCCATGGCCCTAGCACGGTTTTCTTCGGCATTCTTTGTGGCAACCTTGGAGGCTTGGACTTCTTGCATAACTTCATGGGAGGACATTTGATGATAGTTGTATCTTCCTTGAATGGATTTCAACTCCATTGGCTCCGACGGCAAGAGAGCATTCACATACTTCCTCTTGACCCAATCATCATCCACATAAGTTGCTCTCACATCATAAAAGGCTTTGGCAAGAGTCTCGAGTCTACCATACATCTCTTCATGATTCTCGTTGTCAAGCATGTAGAAGCCTTCGGAAGCATTGCTCAAGGATTCATATCTATTTCTCTTCATGCTATCATTTCCAAGGAAGGCACGCTCAAGACAATCCCAAGCTTCTTTGGCGGTGGTGGCATGGAGAACATGATGCTTGTCGTTGTCGCTGAAGGAGAGTTCAATCATTTGGAGAGCGGAAGCGTTTAGTTGCTTTTCGGCGAACTCTCTCTTGGTCATGTTGCTTGGATCCTCCACCATGTATCCTTCTTCAATAATCCTCTAAAGCTCGATGGAGGCATTGTTGACATGAGATTTCATTGAGCGTTGCCAACTAGCAAAAGCTAATGCATTAAGCTTAGGTGGGGGACCTAAAGGGTTTATGCCGGCAGTGATAATAGGATCGGGAGAGTACCATCCCCTAACGGTATGATACCCTTCCTTCTCCTCATGCGAATTAGGAGAAGATTTAGGCTTATCATCGGCTTTCATCCCCTTCTCTTTTTGCTCTTTATTCTCCTTGGAACCACCCTCATTGGAGTTACAAGCTTCTTCAAGTGGGATGATATCCAAGGGCTTGTCTTTAACAAGTTTCTTGAGCAAGTCACGAAGCTCGTTAAACCTAGCATCCATGGAAGATGTCAAAGTTGTTTCCAAAGATTTGATATCGGCTATGGATGTCGCGGTGGCTTTGTCCTTTTGAAAGGACTCATTAGCCTCGGCAAGCCTCGCGGCCTCATCCTCACTTTGTGTGATACTTCTCTTAGCCGGTTAAACCCAACAAGAGAGCCTTGGCTCTGATACCAATTGAAAGGATCGGTATGACACCTAGAGGGGGGTGAATAGGTGCTAATTCAAATTTTAGTTCTTTTTCAAATTAGGCTTGACACGAAAGGTAAATTCTCTAGATATGCAACTATGGTGAATTTACCTATATGAGAGGCTAGCAACTAAGCAAGATACAATAGTAAAAGCGATAAACAAGGATATAAGAAACCGAAGTGAAAGCACGAGACGACAAGGATGTATTATCGAGTTCCTCCCTTAAATGGGAGTACGTCTCGTTGGAGAGGTGTGAACCAACACAATGGTTCAACGGTCACAAAGGCCTCACCCAAATCTCCGGTGAACCGCACCACAAAGTTTTGGTCCACTTTCCACTATCAGAATCCTTCTAGGCGGAATCCGGAGCCTTTACAACAACGATTCGGGGCACGACCCACAAAGGACTTGGGGGCTCCCGAACAGCTACAATATGTCACAAAGACAAGAAGGTAAGTACAACAATTGAAAGTGCATTTTATGTACTCCCAGGTTTCGGTGACTAATGACAACACAAAAAGTATTCTAATGTTTGTGATGAAGCATGCAGGCTCTTTTACAGGTAGACTGATAAAGAGGAACACTTAGTTTTCCTAAATGTCATTTCAACTACACTTGGTATTTGTTCAGGAATTCAGTCAGGAGATTTCCGGGGCTCGGAGATTTCCGGTCCACAGACCGGAGATTTCCGAGCCGTCCTTATTTTTCACTAAGTATGAATTGAAATACGTACTGACTCCAACTCAAGCTGAGCCGGAAATCCTCCCGGAGATTTCCGGCGCTCGGAGATTTCCGGGCCCAGTCCGGAGATCTCCGAGTGACAGAGGAATTTCGACCAAGTCCAGAACTCAAATTGCGTACTGACTCCAAAAAAATTTTAGCCGGAAATCCTCCCGGAGATTTCCGGCGCTCGGAGATTTCCGGCGCTCGGAGATTTCCGAGCCCCAATCCGGAGATCTCCGAGTGACAGAGGATTTTCGACCAAGTCAAGAAGCCCAACCAGTACTGATCCAGTTTCTTGCTCAGCCGGAAATTGCGCCGGAAATTTCCGGGGTCCGGAGATCTCCGGTCCTCAACCCGGAGATTTCCAGGCTGGCGGCTGTGCAACGGGCAGATTTTGGGGAGGTGTATAAATACCCCTCCACCTACCTCCAGCATTCTAAGCTTCCAGATTTTCTCTCTCCTCCATTGGTGTTGAAGCTCGTTTCTCCCGGATCTCCCAATCTAGCCACTCAAATCCATTGATACTTGGGGATCTGAGGGAGAAGCCACCGATCTACATCTCCACCGAAGCGATTTGACTTTCCCCCTCTATTTCTTGAGGGGCAACGAATCTAGGGTTCCTTTGTGGATAGCTAGGTTCAACCTTGTGTATTTTGATCCTTTGTGGATTCCTTTGTGGAAGTGACCTGTTGTGGTCGTTGTTAGAGCCCCCAATTCAGTTGTGGGTGTGTGCCTCACGAATTTGTACGGGACCTTCTCCGCCCTTAAAGGAGTCCTTAGTGGAAGTGTGGATTCGCACCTTTGTGGTCGAATTCACAGGAGAATAGGGTGAGGCCTTTGTGGCGTTGAGCAAACCTTTGTGGTAGCTCACACCTCTCCAACGAGACGTACACCTATGTGGTGGAACTCGGGATAAAATCTTGGTCTTCGAGTTCCTACGGTTGTTTCGTTCCACTCTCCTTTACCGCATCTTTATTTCCTGTACTTGCTTAGCTTCCTTGTAGTTTGTCACTTGTGTCACCTAGTTGCACATCTAGACAACTCCCTTTTCGCTAGCCTAAAACTGAAAAAGACATAAAAATTGGTCACCACCTATTCACCCCCCCTCCCTCTAGGTGGTCAACTGCCGTTCAATTGGTATCAGAGCCAGGTTGTCTCTTAAAATCTTCACCGCTTGAGACCAACCTTGGACAATGCAAGTTGACCCAAAAGAGGGTTCCGAAACGGACGCCGCGACTTTGGCGGCAATGCAAGAGAAAGGTGCCACTATGGCCGATATCAACTCTTTGGAAACAAAGTTGACATCGTCCATACAACCGAGTTCAAGAAGTTTCATGATATGCTTGAGTCTCTCAAGACATCTAAAGAAACCTCTCTTGCATTGCCCTCAAAGCCTCTGGTGCTTCCGGGCATTACTCTTGATGTGGACCCCGAATTGATAAAGGGAAAGCAATTGCCTTTGGATGGGAAGGGTGATGCTAGTAGTTCCTCAACCCATCAAAACACTCCATCATCCAATGATGAAGTGCCTAAAGGCTACAACGCCACTCCTCCCCCATCCCAATACCATACCCCCGATCCCATTATTCCTCACCCGCAAGTTTCTCATAGGGGTGATCCCCCATTGCTTAAAGATTATACCTTTTCTCAATGGCAATACATAATGAAGTCTCATGTTTGCAGCTCTTCAATCGAGTTGTGGCACATCATTCAATTTGGATACAAGCCGCATGATCCGACCAACCTAACAAGAAGAGAAGTGGTGGAGGCTCAACTTGATGCCACCGCTCTCTACATGATCCAAAAGGCGGTTGGGAACAAGGACATGGCTCGCATTCAACATCTCACCACCACCAAGGAGACATGGGATGGTCTATCCGACTTGTTCGTTGGAAATGATAGCATGAGAAGGAACCGCTATGACTCTTTGAGCAATGAAGCCGAGGGCTTTTTCAAGCTTGATGGTGAAGACCATGAGATGATGTATCAAAGATTGGTGACCATAGCCACAAGCTTTCGAGAAGTGGGTGCCTCTCATATTGATGATTCTTGGATCAAAAGGAAGTATGTTAGCTCTATGATGGCTTGTGAGCCTACCGACGTCAAGAGTCTTCAAGGAAGACACAACTATCATCTCATGACATCTAATGAGGTTATGCAAGAGATGGCCGCATACAAGGTGGCCACTAAGAATGCTCAAGATGCAAGGGCAAGGGCTCTTGGAATGCAAAGAGGCACAACCAACCTTGCTTTGAAGGCTACCGTTGAGGAAGGCAACGATGATGATGATCTTGGAAGCTTTGCCGCCATGTCCGAGGAAGCACTCAAGATTGCTTACAATGACCATCTCGCTCTTGCGGCTCGCACCTTTTGGAACAATCCCTCAAGAGGCAAGATGCGTTTTGACAAGAATGCACCTCAAGCCGATAGGGTCTCACCCTCCAAGTCAAGGACATGTTACAATTGTCAAGACAAGTTCCATTTCGTTGCCGAGTGCCCTTATGAGAAAAGAGAAGAGCATGGTGGACGTCTAGTGCTCAAGGACAAAACCAAGATGCCTCCCAAGAAGGCCTATGGAAAGAAGAGGCCTTTTAACAAGAAGCCTCGCATCATGTTGTTGACTCAAGAGGAGTATCCCACCGATGATGAAGAGTCGGAGGAAGAAACCCCAAATGAAGTGGCGGCCCTTGCCACCACCTCGACAACTACCATCTCTCCATCAACGACAAGAACTCCTTCAACTACGACAAGCTCTTCATCGTCTCTATTCACATCGCCAAATGATAACTCCATCACCAAGAGCTCAAAGTGTCTTATGGCAAAGGCATCGGAGGTACCTTCATCCTCCTCCTCTCTCATGAATGAAATGAATGAGCTTGATGATGCCTCTAGCTTTCAAATCAAGCAAGAGCTTGTGGCATTCGACTCCTTTATCACTAACTTGCAAGGTGATAGCAAGAAACATGTTGGTGCCCTCATGGTTCGAATTGGTGAGCTAGAGCATCTCAATGAAGAGAAGGGTAAGATAGAAAGAGAAGACGCTATTTATCTATCTTATTTGAAGTCCTCTCTTGAGGAGATTGAAGAGTCTCATGCTCGTCTTGAGGAGCAACTTGAAACTATTGAGGAAACTCATAATTCCTCACATGCTAAGCTCATTAAGGATCGTGATATGTACTTTGCTAAATTCAAGGTGGCTCAACAAGATAAAGCCGAATTTGCGGTTGGGCATGTTCGACTCATCGAGGACATGGAGAAGCTCGTCATAGCTCACAAAGCTTTGGAGAGTGAACATGCTCTTCTAAAAGAGTCGTATGCCCAACTTCAAACTCGGCTAACTAACCTTGATTCTCTTAGCATCTCTACCTCTAAGTGTTCTTGTGATAATGCTAATCTTGTGAAGGAGAATGCTAGGTTGAAGAGTGAGATGACTAAGGCCGCCACATCCAAGATCATCCTTCTTAAAGGTAAACAAGTTGTTGAGACTCCCATCGTGGAGCCTCACACTCGACAAGGAAAGGAAGGTATTGGATATGTGCCTCCCATCAAGATGAATGCCAAGAAGGGCATTCCCAATAGCATCAACCCCATCCAAGCCAAGAAGGCCGACTCCATTCAATCCAAGGAAGGTCTTGCGAGTAGGAATGTCACAAGGGGCAAGCCTACTCGTAAAGATCACGCCGGGGACAACAACCCTAACTATGCTTTATATGTCGATTATTATGGGAATGTTTGTGCTCGTTACATTGGACCCTACTATGGTGTTATTTCATATGCTATTTGGGTTCCTAAATCTCTTGTCGCTAACCATAAAGCACCCATTGTGAAGCAATGGGTTGCTAAATGCAAGAATTAATCTCTTGTAGGATCTTGCTCCCGGTGGTTCAAAATGGATAATTGATAGTGGATGTACAAGTCATATGACCGGGAGCAAAGAACTTGTTACGGAGTTGAAACCTAATGAAGATCAAGTAACCGTAAATTTTGGTGACTTATCAAGGTCTAAGGTAACCGGGTTTGGCAAAGTGGTAGTTGCCCCCGACATTTCTCTAGTCAATGTCATGCTTGTTGAATCTCTTGGCTATAATTTGTTATCGGTTCGTGCCTTAACAAAGATGGGGATCTCTCCCTTCTTTGATAAGGACATTGTGGTCCTCTTGTGGAGCAAGTCGCTAAGAGTGGCTTTCGTGGGACACGTGGAGCATGAGCTCTATGTGGTGGACTTCTCCGGAGCCACCACTTCTCAAGCCATGTGTCTCTTCGGAAAAGCCGACGTGGGTTGGCTTTGGCATCGCCGACTAGCTCACGTAAACATGCGTACTTTGCAAAGTCTTCACAAGGGTGGCCACATCCTTGGACTAAAAGATCATGTTTCCTTTTCAAGGGATCGAATTTGGAGAGCTTGTGTGGAAGGCAAGATGCATGACATTCCTCATCCAAGAAAGACCATCATATCGTCATCCCGGATTTTGGAGCTCCTTCATGTTGATCTATTTGGACCAATTCCGGAGATAAGTCTTGGTGGCAAGAAATATTGCCTCATGATTGTTGATGACTATTCAAGGTATACTTGGGTCTATTTCTTCAAGACCAAGGATGAAACTCAACAAGTCTTCATCGACTTCTCAAAGGAAGTTCAACGCCAACATGACCTTCCCATTTTGGTTATTCGGAGTGACAATGGGTCGGAATTCAAGAACTACACTCTTAACGACTTTCTTAGTGAAGAAGGCATTCGTCATCAATATTCCGCTGCTTACACTCCTCAACAAAATGGTGTTGCCGAAAGAAAGAACCGGACTCTCATCGACATGGCGAGATCTATGTTGGCGGAGTTCAAGTCTCCCATAAACTTTTGGGCGGAGGCTACTTCCACCGCATGTCACTCATCTAATCGCCTCTACTTCCGCAAGGGTTTGAAGAAGACTCCATATGAGATCCTCACCGGAAATAAACCCAACATTGGCTACTTCCGAGTGTTTGGATGTACGTGCTATTATCTCGTCAAGGGTGTCCGGTTGGGTAAGTTTCACTCTAAGTCTCTTGAGGGGATTTTTGTCGGTTATGGTAGCGAGTCCCACACTTATAGAGTCTTTGATAAATCCTCCCGGATTATCATAGAGTCTTGTAGTGTGGAATTCGATGAAAATGATGGCTCCCAAGTGGAGCAAGTTGGTGTTTGTGATGTAGGTGATGAACAACCTTTTGATGCTATTAAGAAAATGGGGGTGGGCTTTCTACGCCCAATTTAAGTCCATCAAGAAGTTGTTCAAGATGATTCAAGTTCTCCCATCAAGGAAACCTCACCATCACAAGAACTACAAGGTGGCTCACCCATAGAAAATGATGATTCCCTTCAAGAACAATCTCAAGATCCTCCTCAACAAGGGCATGCTATTTATTCTCAAGATGAAGCTCATGATGAATCTCAACAATATCTTCATCAACAATAAGATCATGCCTCCTCCACCAAGATTATCGAAGCCAACTCCACTTCTCCAAGTTCTACTCAAGGGCAAGATCATCCTCCTCCACCTCATGAAGAGACTTCTCATGATGATCAAGGACCTCAAGAAGGTCAAGACGAGGATCCAAAGGATCAAGATGGTCAAGAAATTGTCCCCACCACAAGGGCGGCAATTGAAACTCGTCGTCAAGCTCGCTTTGCAAAGTCTTTGGAACTTAGAGCATTATCTCTCGACAAGGTCATTGGTGATATTCGAGCAAGGGTCTCCACACGAAGTCAATTAGCTCACTTTAGTGAGCATCAAGCACACATTTCCATGGTCGAGCCCAAGAAAGTCTTTGATGCTCTTGAAGATCCCGATTGGCTAGGGGCTATGCATGAAAAACTTAACAACTTCGAGCGCAACAAAGTGTGGCGTCTAGTTGAGAAGCCTAAAGATTGCCGCAACTTTATTGGCACTAAGTGGATCTTCAAGAACAAGCAAGATGAACATGGTATCGTTGTGAGGAAGAAGGCGCGGTTGGTGGCTCAAGGTTTTTCTCAAGTCGAAGGCATCGATTTTGGAGAAACTTTCGCGCCGGTCGCAAGACTCGAATCGATACGTATTCTCATCGCTTTTGCTTCTCACCATGGTTTTAAATTGCAACAAATGGATGTAAAATCTGCTTTTCTTAATGGTCCATTGCAAGAACTTGTTTATGTTAAACAACCCCCGGGCTTTGAAAACCCCAACAATCCTCACCACGTCTATGTCTTGGACAAAGCTCTCTATGGCCTTAAACAAGCCCCCCGTGCATGGTACGAGCACTTGAGAGAGTTCTTGGTAGACCGTGGATTTGAGGTTGGGGTAATCGATCCCACTCTTTTCACTAAAAAGGTTAATGGTGAACTCTTCATTTGTCAATTATATGTCGATGACATTATCTTCGGTTCTACTAACCGTGTGTTCAATGATGAGTTTTCCAAGCTAATGACCGACAAGTTCGAGATGTCCATGATGGGTGAACTCAAGTTCTTTCTTGGCTTTGAGATAAAGCAATTGAGGGAAGGGACTTTCATTTGTCAAGCCAAGTATATTCAAGAGATGATCAAGAAATTCAAATTGCTTGGACTTAACGGTGTGACGACTCCTATGCAAACCAAGTGCCACCGCCAACTCAACCCCGACGGTAAAGAGGTAGACCAAAAGGAGTATCGTTCTATGATTGGGTCTCTTCTTTATTTGTTTGCCTCTAGGCCCGATATCGTTTTAAGCGTGGGAGTGTGTGCCCGTTATCAAGCCGCGCCTAAAGAAAGTCATTTGATGGCCGTAAAGAGAATCTTCAGATATTTGGTTCATACCCCTTGCTTTGGGTTGTGGTATCCCAAAGATGACACATTGTCTCTTTGTGGATATACTGACTCCGATTGGGCGGGCGACATTGATGATAGGAAGTCCACATCCGGAACGTGTCAATTTCTTGGAAGATCTTTGGTGAGTTGGTCCTCGAAGAAACAAAATTGCATCTCATTATCCACGGCGGAGGCCGAGTATGTTGCTGCCGCAAGCGGATGTACTCAACTTCTTTGGATGCGGCAAACTTTAAAGGATTACGGTGTCCTCTTGGACAAAGTGCCGCTTTTATGTGACAATGAGAGTGCCATCAAAATTGCATACAATCCGGTGCAACATTCAAGGACCAAGCACATTGAGATTCGTCATCACTTCATCCGCGATCACGTGGCACGAGGAGATATTGATCTATCATATGTTGGTACAAGGGATCAATTGGCGGATATCTTCACGAAATCCCTTGATGAAGCCCGCT
This sequence comes from Poa annua, assembly GCA_026929855.1. Taxonomy (NCBI): domain Eukaryota; kingdom Viridiplantae; phylum Streptophyta; class Magnoliopsida; order Poales; family Poaceae; genus Poa; species Poa annua. Next base: position 92,545,168 of record CM049430.1, read on the forward strand.
TTTGCTACTTGAGGAATGAGCTCAATATCATAGATTCTCGGGCCTTGGCTTGAACTCCGTACACACACTCCAACGTTTAAGGTTTTATAAGACCTAGAGGTACGCATGGACTTAGGGGGAGTGTTTTCCTAATACATTGGACTCTTCCTCCCCCTATTATGCATATAGTGACATATCATTGCTAAAACTTCAAATTGAATCTAATTTGTGAGCTTCAATGTTGAGATGTAGTTATGGACCCAAGATATATTTTCGCGGTACCATGCTACAACTCATACACGGTGGCCTCGGCCACCAACACTCTTTCTCTTTGGATTCTATTTGGTTTTATTCTTTATTTCTCACTTGCATTGTCTTTGGTTCTTTTGGAAAACACACTCTTGTTGGTCTTCTCTTGTGTTTTATGGTTTTTGCAACTTGAGTGTGTCTTCTTTTCAGTTTGAGTGTCTATCCTAAGCCTTTCACTATCCTGTAAACATGCTTTTCTCCACTCATGTCCCCTTTTGGTTTCTTGTTCCTGGAGTTTTTGGGTTTGAACGGAAATCTCCGAGCCTTACTCGGAAATCTCCGGGCCACCAGAGAATTTCGAGACTAAGTCCATTCAAAAATCAGCACTGACCTGTGAAGATTTTTGACCGGAAATAGTCCCGGAAATTTCCGAGCTGAGACTCGGAAACCTCCGGCCCCTGCGATTTTTTTGGCACCTAAGTCCTTTTCAATTTCGGCACTGACCTCAGGCGAAGCTGAATCGGAATTAGAGCCGGAAATCTCCGGTCCGATGTCCGGAAATCTCCGAGTGTGCCAAAAGTTTTCCAGGGCTAAGTCCTATCCGGAAATAGCCCCGGAAATCTCCGGCACCCGGAAATCTCCGAGCCTCAGTCCGGAAATTTCCGGTTCAAATATTTCCTGCCTATATAAGGGCACGGGTGGACCGGCCGGTTCGGCCAGTTCTTCCACCCTGTGCCCTAACTCTCTCTCTCCTCCGAAAATCTCCAATTTTTCCTTTCCTCGCTGCGGGTGGATCGTTCGAGGGTTTCTTGCGTGCTTCGGGGATCTGCTTCTCCTCGTCAAGGGTTTCGTTTCCACCCGCACGCTTTTCGCAATGTCCTCCGGTAACTCCTCTTATTTCAAATCTAGGACGAAACTTGTTTTCGTTTAACCTAGCAGATTTAGGAGGTTGTTGGTTGTTTCCTTTGGTAGAAATGCTCCCCTAGGCATGTTCTACCTTCCACATGCACAGATCTATTTTTCATCCATAGATTTTGTTTAGATCTGTCAAAATTTCGTGCAGACCGGAAATTTCCGGTCCTTACTCGGAAATCTCCGGACCCCGGAGATCTCCGAGTCAGACCCGGAAATCTCCGGCCTGCTCAGAATCAAAACAGCTAAGTCCATAAACTGTGTTTGCCAAAACTTTTCTAGTATGTTCCTTTTTCAATCTTGGACATGAGTGCTTACCCCATATGCTTTCCATCCACTCTATGATGTGTATCTGCAGGTTCCAACCCTCGTGGCCGCTTCAAGCAAATGGCTACTCGCGGAAGAGCCAAACCAGTTCACTCACGCCCTCCCAGTGGGTCCTCAAGTGAAGACAACTCACAAACTGAGACCTCAGCCATTCTCAGGAAACCTATTGGTGCTAACAAGAAGAAGAAGACCGAGCTCCGTCTTGAAGACTTCAACAAAGGCAGTTTTCGCAAGTGGCGAAGTGACCTCTCCTATGATGTGGAGTCTGATGATCCCACATACTTTTGCACTGAGATGGCATGGATCTACAGGGAAGTCTATCAGAAGTTCTCTATTGACAAGCCAATCTGCCCCATGAAGTGGATTGACTTTGACAAATTAATGAAGAAGGCCGATTATTTTGGTGGTGCTGTGAAGGTTTGTGGACTTCTGGGTTTGGAGCCATTGATGAGAACTGAGTGCAACTACAGCGTCTCTCTTATCCATCAGTTCTATGCCACTGTGGTGTTTGACTCCTCAGAGGATATTGGGATGACTTGGATGTCTGGCAGGCAGCGCTTGACTTCCTCTTTCAGAGAGTTTGCTCAGATTCTTGGATGTCCTTTCCGTGGTCTTTCTACTGCAGCTGGTGCCCGCATGCATGTCCATGGCGTGTCTTACAACAAACACGTCATGACTGATCTTTACCAGCCTGGAGGGAGGATTGGCTCTCAAAATGGCCTCCTCCCCACTTATGATATGCTTCGCATGTTCCGTTGGACCATTGCTCCCATTGCCGGCAATGCAGATAATATTGCCGGGGCTCTAGTAAACTTGATGGCCAAAGCTCATGATGCCTATCTTGGGGAGTATGCGGTTGAGCAGGAGGTCTATAAGGTGGATGTCATGGACTTTATTTTTCAGGAGATGTCACTAGCAGTCTTTGAGAGGAAAGTTCCTCCATATGCTCGTTATATAATGTTGCTCATCAAGAGCCTCTACAAGCTTTCTGAGCAAGACGGTGATGACTTTGATGCAGCCTTTGCCACTCAGCCTCACAAGCCAGCCCAGCTTGTCCAGAAATCTGCTCACTTGGTTCAACAACAAGCCACCATGCATGAGATCAATGAGGATGACATTTTTGGTGGTCCATCTCGGGTTCCCTCCAATCCCAACATCAAGAAAGCTGCCAAGAAAAGTCGCCTCTGGGTAGTTCGAGCAATTGAGAAAATCATGAACATGAATTGTTGCATTCACAGTGAGAACTACTCCATCTACTCTCAGAACCATCGCATTATGCAGCGCCAAGAAGCAATGATGGCTCACTTGAAGATGCCTGCTCCGAAGCAACCTTTGAAGCCTCGGGTTCCCTTCAAGGACTGGAATGCAGATGGTCTCACTTTTGATTGGGATGATGTTGTGCCAGAGGACAGCGATCTTGAGAATGCTGACACTGAGGAGGAGGAGGAAGATGATCAGGACGCGGGTTCCGACTCTTGAGTCATGGGACGTTAGTGGAACCTCCTCCCTTTTTGGTATCTTGATGCCAAAGGGGGTGAAGTATCTCTAGGACTCTCGGGATTTGCATGGGCTAGGAGCACTTCTTTCTTTTTTGTTTTGCCTTCCTTCAGTGCTCCTTTATTTCGTGACTGTTTTTGTTTGTCATGTGTGTGAGACATGAGTACTGTTAAATTCTCTATTGTAATAACTCTTTATCTAAGTTTGTTGCTTCTATTGTGTTTGTGTGTTTTGTAAAATCTAGGGGGAGTGTTGATCCTAAGGAATGTGCACTTTGTATTCCAAAGACATTCTTAAATAGTGCACTCACTTAGGGGGAGCTCCGTCTATATTTTGCAAATCCACTCTTTTTTGTGTTGTCATCATTTGCCAAAAAGGGGGAGATTGAAAGTGCATTCTATGTACTCCCAGGTTTTGGTGACTAATGACAACACAAAAAGTATTCTAATGTTTGTGATGAAGCATGCAGGCTCTTTTACAGGTAGACTGATAAAGAGGAACACTTAGTTTGCCTAAATGTCATTTCAACTACACTTGGTATTTGTTCAGGAATTCAGTCAGGAGATTTCCGGGGCTCGGAGATTTCCGGTCCACAGACCAGAGATTTCCGAGCCGTCCTTATTTTTCACTAAGTCTGAATTGAAATACGTACTGACTCCAACTCAAACTGAGCCGGAAATCCTCCCGGAGATTTCCGGCGCTCGGAGATTTCCGAGCCCAGTCCGGAGATCTCCGAGTGACAGAGGAATTTCGACCAAGTCCAGAACTCAAATTGCGTACTGACTCCAAAACAATTTTAGCCGGAAATCCTCCCGGAGATTTCCGGCGCTCGGAGATTTCCGGCGCTCGGAGATTTCCGAGCCCCAATCCGGAGATCTCCGAGTGACAGAGGATTTTCGACCAAGTCAAGAAGCCCAACCAGTACTGATCCAGTTTCTTGCTCAGTCGGAAATTGCGCCGGAAATTTCCGGGGTCCGGAGATCTCCGGTCCTCAACCCGGAGATTTCCAGGCTGGCGGCTGTGCAACGGGCAGATTTTGGGGAGGTGTATAAATACCCCTCCACCTACCTCCAGCATTCTAAGCTTCCAGATTTTCTCTCTCCTCCATTGGTGCTGAAGCTCGTTTCTCCCGGATCTCCCAATCTAGCCACTCAAATCCATTGATACTTGGGGATCTGAGGGAGAAGCCACCGATCTACATCTCCACCGAAGCGATTTGACTTCCCCCCTCTATTTCTTGAGGGGCAACGAATCTAGGGTTCCTTTGTGGATAGCTAGGTTCAACCTTGTGTATTTTGATCCTTTGTGGATTCCTTTGTGGAAGTGACCTGTTGTGGTCGTTGTTAGAGCCCCCAATTCAGTTGTGGGTGTGTGCCTCACGAATTTGTACGGGACCTTCTCCGCCCTTAAAGGAGTCCTTAGTGGAAGTGTGGATTCGCACCTTTGTGGTCGAATTCACAGGAGAATAGGGTGAGGCCTTTGTGGCGTTGAGCAAACCTTTGTGGTAGCTCACACCTCTCCAACGAGACGTACACCTACGTGGTGGAACTCGGGATAAAATCTTGGTCTTCGAGTTCCTACGGTTGTTTCGTTCCACTCTCCTTTACCGCATCTTTATTTCCTGTACTTGCTTAGCTTCCTTGTAGTTTGTCACTTGTGTCACCTAGTTGCACATCTAGACAACTCCCTTTCCGCTAGACTAAAACTGAAAAAGACATAAAAATTGGTCACCGCCTATTCACCCCCCCCCCCCCCTCTAGGTGGTCAACTGCCGTTCAACAATGGGCTAGGTTTTCCTAGTGGAAACCCTATCAAGTGTTCCCTCAAGTGATTGAGGGGGAAATGAAGAGCGGCTCGGTAAAGATGTAGATCGGGGCCTTCTCCTTCAATCCTCCAAAGATCGACGAGTTTGGACGGAGGGATTGGGAGATCTAGAGATTCTTGGGCTTGCAACAATGGAGTTCCTCTTTTTTTGGTCGAGCAACCTGGCTGGAGGAAGGAGGAGGGATATTTATACCCCTCCAGGATTCTAGCCGTTGCATCCAATCTTCACTCCGGCCTTCAGGGGGCCGGAAACTCCGGGCCCCTCCAGGGGCTGAGCACATCATCGATACTGAGGATTGGGCAAGCCTTATTGAGCATCTTGGCCGGAATGTTTGAACAGGGGCGGAAACTCCGGTATTGGTGACCGGAAACTCCGCCCCATACCAAGAGCTGAGCACCACTTGGACGACTGAGGCACGGAAAGTTTCCGGTAGCCAGGGGCCGGAAACTTTTGACTGGGGCGGAAACTTCGGCCTCGGAGGCCGGAACATCCGGGCCATTCCAGGAGATGATCAACTCCACAAGTCTTGCTCTTTTTCCTCTTTTTGGTGTCTATGCATATGAGTTGAACCTAAAGAGATCTGCATCACTTAACACCATATCAAAATATCTAGAGTGTTGTTAACTAACACATAAAACTAAGAGATACAAAAATGTCCTTTCACCGCCTCTTCCCCCCTCGTCCTTCTCCTCTCACCCCCCCCCCCCCCCCCCCCCCGTGGCGGCGCCGCGTACCTCGTCCTCCCTCCCCTTCTCTTCCCATCGCCGACGCCGTCAGCAGAGGCCGCCGGGCGCGGCCCGGTTGGCGCCGGCAGTGGCGGCCTGATCTTACGTGTGCCTTGCAGGGGTGGAGACGGGGCTTCCCTCTCCTGGCGGCGGTGAACTTTGGGCGGCGGAGCTCCGGCCTCGGCCAGGAAGCGGCGTGGCGGCGGTGCACTTGAGGCGTGGTATGGCTCGAGCGCCCCGGTCTAGGCCCTGGCTGCCCAGATCGGGGCCCTGTTTGCCTAGATTCGGCCTTGGTGGCCCAGGCGGGGCCCGACGGGCCCATCTGTTTCGGCACGTGCAGGCCTGCTTCTCAGCGTGCTCGGCAACGGACGGCGAGGTAGATAGTGCAGGGACAGCATGACGGCGGCCGGCCTATTGCAACGTGGTTGTGGGCTTCACGGGCCCGAAAGTGCCCGACTTGACCCTAGTAGGATTGGTGTGCCCCTGCGGGGGCTTCACGGGCCAGGTGGGCTCGGCCAAACCTATCGGGGACTGGTGTGCTTGGGGTTGCGCCCGGTCGATTACCGTTCTCGACGGTGGAGGTAGTTCCCTCCCACGCGTCTGTTGTTATCCTGCTTCCGGCACGAGCTCTTCTTTGCCTTCGTCAGGCCGTCCTCGCTGCAGTTGCTTCAGTGAGGCAACGATGGTGGTCTTGTGTCCGTGGTGGCGCTTGTTGGTGGGTGGTGAGTCCGGTGGTGGCGAGGCCTCGTCCTTGCGGACTCCTGTGCTTCGGATCGTTCGGGGTTTGCGGACAAGGTTTTTGCGGGAGAAATCCCTGTCGGCTCGACCGACACTGGCGCGGTGTCGTCTCTAGATGACACCATTCCTTCTTGAAGGGCGTTAGAGCTACCTTCGTCCGATTCCATAAGTGTCGGGGGAAACCTTAGGACTAGTGCGCTGGTCCAGGCAGCACCAGACACTTTCCTTCTTCAAGGAGTTGCTTGGTACTCGATGCTTTCGACGCTAGGAGTTTGGTGGTACATTTTCGGAGGGCACGGCGGCTACGGGTCACCGGAGTTTAGTTGATTTGTCTTTGTCCTCATTTTGCTTCTTTTTCTTTTGTTTGGGTGTGTTTGTTGCTGCCTCGGCTTGTGGTGTGTTGCGTTTGTATGCTGGTTGTACGTTGGTCGGTGATTTATTTATAAAGTGACGCGAAAGCCTATTTCAAGAGAATATCATACGGATTAACTTTGTGAAAACAAGAGGACACATGGTTTTGGATGTTTTTGAATATGTTATTACATCGGAGCTACCATATTATGATGTGCTTGCTTACCAGATTACGATGTGTTTGCTTATTGTAGATGATGCCATCTTCCTTAGTGAAGAGGACGACTAACAAAACCCTCACCAATCTGTTGAAAAACTACTTTTACTAAGAATTCCACTTATAGATCAACGCTGGCTGGAGGTGGGAAACTGACTTATGGCATGCAGAGGAGGAGCTGGTGGCGGTTAGGTTAGGTTTTCATACGCGCAGATCGCTTGTTGATATTTTTTCCGAAACAATTTTTATTCTCTGGATTCAGTTTGACCCCCTGGACCAAATCATGTAGGGTAAGTAAGTATATTTTTAGGCGTATGTGGAGAACGCACAGCAAATATAGACGCATGTGTTTCCTCTGGGAAAAATAGGGGGTAGTGTTCATTTGGTATTATTTTGGCCGGGCTGCTGACAGATACCATACTTGATCCTGACCAGAGCAGCCAGATCAGGGAATTTGGCATTTGAACACATGGTAGACGTTTGCATCGACAGAGTAGCAAAGACGCAAAGTACGCTTGCGCTCAGCTATTTCGATCAGACCCAACTGTTTGGCCATTCAGGTAATGTACACGTGCTAGCTCCCTGGTTATGCCCAACACGTTTTGTACAGAGTATATGTAGGTGGTATACTCTCCTGAAGCAAAATGCCATAGCGAATATCGTCGAAAATGAAAAGTAGAGGTAGTTTCGTACTGGGACAGCACGGCACGACGGCCTCCCACCTGGAGATTGGAGAAGCAGCAAGGGCGACAAGTGTCCAGAACAGCGACGCCATGCGGGAGGATCTCCCGACGCGACAGCTGCGCACCCCCATGGCCATAGGCAGGGCGGCAGTAGCGAAGTTGCACGCGATTTCATTCAGATTTCAGCCCGGCCGGCGCCCAGCCACAAAAATGGCAAATCATGGACGGAGACACTACACCATGGATGCGGCGGCGGTCGGCCATGTTCTCCAACAATCAGAGAGAGAAAGAGCCCATTTGGGAAAATCTTGGGGTGGATAAGCACGACGACGCCTGGGCGGTGGCAGCACCCGCTCGCTCCTTGGAGGGACGTTTTCCGTTTATTATCTACAAGTCCAATCATGCAATGCTGCGTTTGTTGGTGGATTGTGTAGGGATACCACATACCCGCCCTCCAATAAACCACTCCTTTGCAAACTGCAATGTAGTCATCCTGATTTCTAACAGGGAGGGGTCCTGTGACATATTAGTAGCACAACAACATCGAATTTATGAGCAAGAGCACTCGAACTCGGGTGGGTGGAAAGGCATCAACCCCTCCCCACTACTAGGCCACGCCATAGTCTATCAATGTAGTCATTCTGGACATAGGGGAAGAGATTAATAAAAGGTATGGCAAGTTGGTTCGTTGCGTTGCGTCGGCACGAAGCCAGACGGCCAGCCAAAAGCGCAGTTTGTTCGCTCGTTCGTCATACGTACGGTAACAATTTACAACTGCTAGTCATGGTGCTGGCCACAGCTTCCACTAGGATGATTAGTTGGATGACCACGGTTCCAACTAATTAACCTCGCTTTGTCGAATCTACTAGCGGATATCCCAACAAGTTCACTCCCAAATCCTCAATCATCGGTTTCACTAGGATGATTAGCTAGGCTCTTTGGGGAGGTCGCCGTCCACGTGCGTCACCCCGCTCTTTTGGTTAATGTGGAATATTCGTTTGGATTCTGCTTGCTTGCGTATTCCTCCTGGATAAGATCACAACAGATCGACTTGGGCGAAGGACGCTTCCTGTCCTGCGTACGTTGCTTCTGTGTGTGGAGACTTCTGCGGCGTGTGGCTTCTCGATTTCATCCCTCTAAGTGTTGAAATATTAGGCACAATTTTCATGATTAATTCCAGTATATTTAACATTATAATAGCAGCTACTAGCATGTTAATCTCGCAAATACTAGATGTATTAATTAACATGAACGGCAGCAAAACATCTACATACATAGACATACAAATCGGCACATCGGCACGTGATGAACGTACCGAACAACTGTAGATGAAGTAGTCGTAGTCGTCGTAGTTGTTGCTGCAGCAGCAGCTTCGGCAGCAGCTTCCTAAAGGCGATGGCGACATTGTTGACGAGCAGCCCGCGAGCGTACACGTCCAGGAAGGCGAGCCGTGATGAAGAGGTTGAGAGCAGTCGCGCGGAGCGCTTCCCAAAAACCTTATTCGCCCTGAGATCTGCTGTCCCGTTCGCCGGTGCACGCCGGCGCTCGGGATGGAGTAGACTACCGACTATCTGTGACGCGTCCGTCCAAACCGTTTTTCCCAGACTGCAAAAATAAAGCTCGGCTCGGCGAGATTCCCGCAACCCGCAACCCGCAACCCGCAACCCGCAACCCGCAACCCGCAACCCGCAACCCGCGGCACGGCGCGTCGTGACGAGACGGACGGGCGGTGCGTGCGTGCGAGCGGCGGCGGAGGAGGAGGAGCGCGTGAGAGAGCCTCATGTTCTCACAAGCTTACCAAGTAGCACTCCACTCCACTATATAAGGTGGTGCCACTCCTCTTAAACTAGCAATGTGGGACTAAACTTTAGCTCCCACTCCACTCTCATGTGTGCTGCCATTTTTCCATGGGCTTTGAGATTTCAGAAATTACTATTGGGCTTTCCACTCATTTGGGCCCAAATTCTAACAATCCCCCACCAGATCTCAAATCCCATTTAGAGATGTTTGCCAGACCTCGAGTCTTGTTTATATACCAGTGTTTCAGCAGAGACTGTTAAGTTGAACTTCTGCCTAAAACCTTGAGCTACGTCTATTGGCAACTTGAACAATGGACGAACCTTGAATTGCAAGTTTGGTGCTTCTAGATTTCACACAAAATCATAACTGGTACTTGGCTGCCAGTAGCCTACCCCGCGGGTGTAGCATATGCGTCATACTACCTGGTCTCTTCATGAGTTTACTAGAGATCACCCAGATCTCATAAATTGCGACGTTTAACAATTTGACTCATATAGGTGTGTTCTTTCAAGAATGCTCTGTAGAACAGCATCTTTGCTATGAATAGCCAACAGAACCACATTAAGGCATGCAGCCAACCTGCCTTACAGATTTTGAGAGTTGTGCATCTTAACATAGAGAGGGTTAGGTAATAACTCTCCTCTGTCACACCACTAGCTTGTTCTTCCCAGGTCCTAATTCACGGGATCTCCGATCACATAGGTTGGGTTACCACTATGGAGTAACGCTCACGGGTCTCAACCCCATCTCCCTCGATGCACTTTCTATCACATTACGTGATAGTCCCTTCGTAAAGGGATCTGCCAGGTTTTTGTCTGTTTGAATATACGAAACAGTTATTACTCCGGAGTTTCTCAATTTCCTGACAGACTTCAAACGTCTTTTAACGTGTCTTGATGACTTCGCGTTATCCTTAGCACTGTTCACTTTGACAATAACCGTTTGGTTGTCACAGTTCATAAGGATGGCCGGTAATGGTTGCTCAACCACCGGCAAGTCCATCAAGAGCTCACGCAGCCATTCTGCCTCAATAGAAGCTGTATCTAACGCAGTAAGTTCTGCTTCCATGGTTGACCTCGTCAATATGGTCTGTTTGCAAGACCTCCATGATACTGCGCCACCACCAAGAATAAACGCATATCCACTTGTTGCGTAGAGCGCATCAACATCTGAGATCCAGTTCGAATCACAATATCCCTCAAGCACAGCAGGGTGCCCTGAATAGTGAATCCCGTAACTCATTGTACCGTTCAGATAGCGCATGACCCTTTCAAGTGCATGCCAATGATCAGTACCCGGGTTAGACATGAACCTGCTCAATTTGCTCATAGCAAAAGAGATATCAGGTCTCGTCGCGCTCGCAAGGTACATGAGTGAACCGACCACTTGAGAGTATCTTAATTGATCTCTCGTCTCTTTCTTGTTCTTTCTGAGTGTCACACTGGGATCATAGGGTGTTGGAGAAGGCTTGTTGTCTATAAAGCCGAATCGGCTCAAGACCTTCTCAACATAGTGTGATTGCGTTAACGTAATCCCACTCTCATCCCTAATCAGCTTGATGTTCAGAATCACATCAGCTTGTCCCATATCTTTCATATCAAAGCTCTTTGACAAGAAAGACTTGACCTCATTTATCACTATCATGCTTGTACCGAAAATTAGTATGTCGTCAACATAGTAGCATAATATGACACTATCGCCCCCACCATGGCGATAGTACACACACCTATCAGCCTCATTAATGGCAAAGCCTGCAGACGTTAACGTTCTGTCAAACTTCTCATGCCATTGCTTAGGTGCTTGCTTCAGCCCATACAAAGATTTTAACAGTTTGCACACCTTTCTCTCTTCACCTTTTACTACAAACCCATCGGGCTTATCCATATAGATTTCCTCTTCCAACTCTCCGTTAAGGAAAGCTGTCTTTACGTCCATTTGATGAACGATCATACCATAGGAGGCAGCCATGGAAAGTAGTACACGAATGGTGGTCAGTCTAGCGACAGGTGAATAGGTGTCAAAGTAATCTTCGCCTTCACGCTGAGTGTAACCCTTGGCTACAAGCCGTGCCTTGTAGTTCTCAATAGTACCATCAGGCCTTAGCTTTTTCTTGAACACCCACTTACAACCCACGGGTTTGCAACCGTAGGGTCGTTCGGATAATTCCCAAGTTCCATTAGAGAGAATCGAGTCCATCTCATTATGGACAGCTTCTTTCCAGTCATCCGCATCAGGAGATGCGAATGCCTCTGCAATGGACGTAGGGGTATTGTCCACAAGGTACACAATGAAATCATCACCAAAGGATTTTTCAATCCTCTGTCTCTTGCTCCTTTTGGGAGCTTCATTGTCATCCTTCTCAAGGACTTCCTCAACATGTGGTTGTTCAGAATAATCAACAGATGTACTAGATTCAGTAAATATTTCAGAAGAAATCCTAGCAGTGCTATGCATATCCTTCATAGGTAACATTTTCTCAAAAAATGTTGCATCACGAGATTCCATAATACTATCAGCATGCATATGAGGTACCTCAGATTTAACTACTAAAAATCTATAGCCGATGCTCCGCTGAGCATAACCCAGAAAGACACAATCCATTGTCTTTGGTCCGAGTTTACGTTTCTTAGGAATTGGAACATTGACTTTCGCCAAGCACCCCCAAGTGCGTAAATAAGAAAGTGATGGTTTTCTCCCAGACCACTCCTCGTAAGGGGTCTTCTCTTTATTCTTGTTAGGAACTCTATTCAGGACATGACACGAAGTCAATAAAGCCTCCCCCCACCATGCCTTAGATAAACCAGCAGTGTCCAACATGGCGTTCACCAAGTCGGTCAGCGTGCGGTTTTTCCTCTCGGCAACCCCGTTTAATTGGGGAGAATAGGGAGGCGTCCTCTCATGAATAATGCCATGTTCCTCACAGAATACATCAAATATTTTGGAGAAATACTCGCCACCACGATCCGACCTAAGACGCTTGATCTTTCTCTCCAGTTGATTTTCTACTTCAGCTTTGTAAATTTTTAAAGTAGTCTAAAGCTTCATCTTTAGTTTGCAACAAATATATATAACAGAACCTAGTAGCATCATCAATTAAAGTCATGAAATATTTATTTCCACCTTTTGTCAACACGCCATTCATCTCACACAGATCCGAATGTACGAGTTCCAGGGGTGCTAAGTGTCTCTCCTCGGCTGCCTTGTGAGGCTTTCGAGGTTACTTTGATTGCACACAACTATGGCACTTGGAACCTTTGGCAATAGTGAAATTCGGAATTAAACTCATACTAGATAACTGAGACATCAAACCAAAATTAATGTGACATAAACGAGAATGCCAGACACTGGTATCATCGGAAACACCGCCACAAATATGGTTTACTGATTTATTACAGAAATCTGAAAGTGAAAAACGGAACAAGCCTCCGCACTCATAACCTTTACCAATAAATTGTCCAAACTTTGACACTACAACTTTATTGGACTCCAAGACTAACTTAAACCCATCTCTGCATAGAAGGGAACCGCTAACGAGATTCTTGTTCATAGTAGGGACATGCTGCACGTTCCTCAGCTGCACGATCTTCCCCGAAGTAAACTTCAGATCTACCGTGCCAACACCACGAACAATAGCATGTGATCCATTCCCCATTAGGACGGAAGAATCCCGAGCGACCTGATAAGAAGTGAACAAAGATATGTCAGCGCATACATGAACGTTAGCACCCGTATCAATCCACCAACATGGAGAATGAAATACTGAAAGCACAAATGGTAAATTACCATACCCATCAGTATTGCTAGCGGTCACGACATTGACAGTCTTGGCCTTTTTCCCTTTCCTGTCTGCACGATCTGGGCAGTCCACAGAGAAGTGACCGAGCTCTCCACAGGTATAACAACCTAGCCCAGACTTGTTCATCATCTTCTTCTTCTTCTTGAAAGAATTAGTCTTGACAGGTACATTGAAAGCAGGCTTGTTCTTTCCTTTGTTCTTGTCGTGGTTATGGTTCTTCTGCACCATGTTGGCGCTAGACTGACCTTCACCACCTCTCTCAGCAGTGTCCTTAGCCCGAGCCTTCTCCTCAACATCAAGAGACGCTATCAGGTTTTCAACCGATATCTCTTGTCTCTTGTGTTTGAGAGTTGTGGCGAAGTTCCTCCGTGAAGAAGGCAACTTTGCAATAATGCACCCGGCCACAAACTTGTCAGGTAAGGCACACTTAGCATGCTCAAGCTCCTTCGCAATGCACTGTATCTCATGAGCCTGTTCGACTACAGAACGGTTGTTAGCCATCCTGAAGTCATGAAAATTCTCCATGATGTACAGTTCACTGCCAGCATTTGCTACACCGAACTTAGCGTTCAGTGCCTCCCAGAGCTCTTTGCCATCTGAGATGTGCATGTACACATCAAACAGCTTGTTTCTAAGAACACTCAGAACGAGTCCCACAAAGGCAGTGTTGGTATCCTTGAACTTATTCTGATCTTCGTCAGATATAGCTCCTTCAGGTAAACCCTCACTGGCCTCGAACACTTTCAGAGATCGCAACCACGACGTGGTCTTGATCTTCCATCTCTTAAAATCCGCACTGGTCAACTTGTCCGGCCTCAGCGAATCAGATAGATGTCCCATGTTTAATTCAGGAAATTGCCTATAACACATATAAGGTTTTTGGATTGTTGGAATATTAGGCACAATTTCCATGATTAATTCCAGTATATTTAACATTATAACAGCAGCTACTAGCATGTTAATCTCGCAAATACTAGATGTATTAATTAACATGAACAGCAGCAAAACATCTACATACATAGACATACTAAATCGGCACATCGGCACGTGATGAACGTACCGAACAACTGTAGATGAAGTAGTCGTAGTCGTCGTAGTTGTTGCAGCAGCAGCAGCGACGGCAGCAGCTTCGGCAGCAGCTTCCTGAAGGCGATGACGACGTTGTTGACGAGCAGCTCGCGAGTCCGGCGAGCGTACACGTCCAGGAAGGCGAGCCGTGATGAAGAGGTTGAGAGCAGTCGCGCGGAGCGCTTCCCAAAAACCTTATTCGCCCTCTCCCGTACAGGATCACAAGGACGAGGGTTCCGGAGACCTGCTGTCCCGTTCGCCGGTGCACGCCGGCGCTCGGGATGGAGTAGACTACTGTGGCGGCGCAAGGCACGTGGTGGCAAAACCTAGATTGGTTCGGTGTGTTTGCAGCGCACGCAGTGCCCGACTTTATATAGCACGTCTAGGGAAAACCCTAACGGGTACAACATGGGCCAAGTCCACGTCGCGCACGTTTAGGTCGGTTACAGTAGCCCACGATCCGGGAGCGACCCGAACCGACTATCTGTGATGCGTCCGTCCAAACCGTTTTTCCCAGACTGCAAAAATAAAGCTCGGCTCGGCGAGATTCCCGCAACCCGCGTCGCGTCGCGTCGCGTCGCGTCGCGTCGCGTCGCGTCGAGACGGACGGGCGGTGCGGTGCGGTGCGTGCGTGCGAGCGGCGGCGGAGGAGGAGGAGCGCGTGAGAGAGCCTCATGTTCTCACAAGCTTACCAAGTAGCACTCCACTCCACTATATAAGGTGGTGCCACTCCTCTTAAACTAGCAATGTGGGACTAAACTTTAGCTCCCACTCCACTCTCATGTGTGCTGCCATTTTTCCATGGGCTTTGAGATTTCAGAAATTGCTATTGGGCTTTCCACTCATTTGGGCCCAAATTCTAACAATCCCCCACCAGATCTCAAATCCCATTTAGAGATGTTTGCCAGACCTCGAGTCTTGTTTATATACCAGTGTTTCAGCAGAGACTGTTAAGTTGAACTTCTGCCTAGAACCTTGAGCTACGTCTATTGGCAACTTGAACAATGGACGAACCTTGAATTGCAAGTTTGGTGCTTCTAGATTTCACACAAAATCATAACTGGTACTTGGCTGCTAGTAGCCTACCCCGCGGGTGTAGCATATGCGTCATACTACCTGGTCTCTTCATGAGTTTACTAGAGATCACCCAAATCTCATAAATTGCGACGTTTAACAATTTGACTCATATAGGTGTGTTCTTTCAAGAATGCTCTGTAGAACAGCATCTTTGCTATGAATAGCCAACATAACCACATTAAGGCATGCAGCCAACCTGCCTTACAGATTTTGAGAGTTGTGCATCTTAACATAGAGAGGGTTAGGTAATAACTCTCCTTTGTCACACCACTAGCTTGTTCTTCCCAGGTCCTAATTCACGGGATCTCCGATCACATAGGTTGGGTTACCACTATGGAGTAACGCTCACGGGTCTCAACCCCATCTCCCTCGATGCACTTTCTATCACATTACGTGATAGTCCCTTCGTAAAGGGATCTGCCAGGTTTTTGTCATTTTGAATATACGAAACAGTTATTACTCCGGAGTTTGTCAATTTCCTGACAGACTTCAAACGTCTTTTAACGTGTCTTGATGACTTCGCGTTATCCTTAGCACTGTTCACTTTGACAATAACTGTTTGGTTGTCACAGTTCATAAGGATGGCCGGTAATGGTTGCTCAACCACCGGCAAGTCCATCAAGAGCTCACGCAGCCATTCTGCCTCAACAGAAGCTGTATCTAACGCAGTAAGTTCTGCTTCCATGGTTGACCTCGTCAATATGGTCTGTTTGCAAGACCTCCATGATACTGCGCCACCACCAAGAATAAACGCATATCCACTTGTGGCGTAGAGCTCATCAACATCTGAGATCCAGTTCGAATCACAATATCCCTCAAGCACAGCAGGGTGCCCTGAATAGTGAATCCCGTAACTCATTGTACCGTTCAGATAGCGCATGACCCTTTCAAGTGCATGCCAATGATCAGTACCCGGGTTAGACATGAACCTGCTCAATTTGCTCACAGCAAAAGAGATATCAGGTCTCGTCGCGCTCGCAAGGTACATGAGTGAACCGACCACTTGAGAGTATCTTAATTGATCTCTCGTCTCTTTCTTGTTCTTTCTGAGTGTCACACTGGGATCATAGGGTGTTGGAGAAGGCTTGCTGTCTATAAAGCCGAATCGGCTCAAGACCTTCTCAACATAGTGTGATTGCGTTAACGTAATCCCACTCTCATCCCTAATCAGCGTGATGTTCATAATCACATCAGCTTGTCCCAGATCTTTCATATCAAAGCTCTTTGACAAGAAAGACTTGACCTCATTTATCACTATCATGCTTGTACCGAAAATTAGTATGTCGTCAACATACAAGCATAATATGACACTATCGCCCCCACCATGGCGATAGTACACACACCTATCAGCCTCATTAATGGCAAAGCCTGCAGACGTTAACGTTCTGTCAAACTTCTCATGCCATTGCTTAGGTGCTTGCTTCAGCCCATACAAAGATTTTAACAGTTTGCACACCTTTCTCTCTTCACCTTTTACTACAAACCCATCGGGCTTATCCATATAGATTTCCTCTTCCAACTCTCCGTTAAGGAAAGCTGTCTTTACGTCCATTTGATGAACGATCAGACCATAGGAGGCAGCCATGGAAAGTAGTACACGAATGGTGGTCAGTCTAGCGACAGGTGAATAGGTGTCAAAGTAATCTTCGCCTTCACGCTGAGTGTAACCCTTGGCTACAAGCCGTGCCTTGTACTTCTCAATAGTACCATCAGGCCTTAGCTTTTTCTTGAACACCCACTTACAACCCACGGGTTTGCAACCGTAGGGTCATTCAGATAATTCCCAAGTTCCATTAGAGAGAATCGAGTCCATCTCATTATGGACAGCTTCTTTCCAGTCATCCGCATCAGGAGATGCGAATGCCTCTGCAATGGACGTAGGGGTATTGTCCACAAGGTACACAATGAAATCATCACCAAAGGATTTTTCAATCCTCTGTCTCTTGCTCCTTTTGGGAGCTTCATTGTCATCCTTCTCAAGGACTTCCTCAACATGTGGTTGTTCAGAATAATCAACAGATGTACTAGATTCAGTAAATATTTCAGAAGACTAAACTTTTCTTAAACTAGCAATGTGGGACTAAACTTTAGCTCCCACTCCACTCTCATGTGTGCTGCCATTTTTCCATGGGCTTTGAGATTTCAGAAATTGCTATTTGGCTTTCCACTCATTTGGGCCCAAATTCTAACAGTAAGGGTATCACCTATGTATGTTGCAAAACTTGTCTATAAGCTGGGACCCACGTACTACACCATAAGCTTATTGATTTCACCACTATGTATGTGGCTAAGTTTGTCCATAAACTGGGTCCCACATGTAAGAGCAGCCATGTCAAAGTGTTGGGATAACAAGTACTAGATAGTACTATTTTAATGCTTATAGACATCCACAAGCTTATGGACAACCCATAAGGAAAATTCCTTATGAACAACCTCCACTATGTATATGGTCATCCATAAGGGCTACTTTTTGCTTGTGGACATGTTTATGGACTACATAGTGGATGCCCTAAGTATGGTGTGGACTCCGTGGAGCTCGATAGATCAGTTCAGGCATGTTGTCGAAATCGCCCTACCCTTCATCACTTTATGAATCGCGATAAGATTGACTCTCTCCGTTTTACAACATAAAATATTTTAGCCATTTTTCACATTTATATGTGTAACATGTATCTATAAGTGTGTAAATCCAGACAACATATGTTACACCTAAACCATCTTATATTATAAAATGAAGGGAGTAGAAGGTAATCGCCTAATCGCATTTGATAATTGGCCTGCACTCCTCTGTTAATAAAATCACATTTTGGCTTTACTCAAAGTCAAAGTGTATAAAAATTAACCAAATAGGAGTACATAGGAAAACTATCGGCACCAATAAAATGATTAAATACTACTTCTTTATATACTTAGTAAAATATTTAAAAGTTTAACCTTGAAAAAACTCAGAACGTGAAGTAAATAAAAACATAGTACTAGGTTCGGCTTTCAAAGTTTGTCATTATATAATTATCTGAATCCAAATGTTTTAGATCTTGACAACTAGCAGTGTATATTAAGAAACAAGAGACCACATATGAAGTTCATACTGAAAGCAAGAGGATACATGACTTAGGGGAGTTTCAAATATGGTAAAGAGCTTTCTTGTGACGTAGCAATAGGTTGCATCCATAATCAGAGCTGCAATGTTACTGACGTGTTGTTTGGTAAATCTTGGCGTGGCATCACCTATGTGTTGCGGTGAGGGCCTTGTAATCGGTTGTGTGTGGTGACATTAGAGTTAGTTGTTCATGGAGGATTTGTTGACATCATTGCATCAGTTGCGAGCCGGGTCGGTGAAAAGGCTACGTAAGCAAATCAGACGACGTGTTTCGACCCAGTTTTCTGATAACTAACTTGACACTTTTCTTCTGATCAATGCGATGGGGGCAAACAAAACTTTATTTCGTCTATGTCTTGGGAACGAATAGATGTACAAATGCGATGGAGTATTTTGATAGGAAAATTTAACTACCAAAACGTATAATATTTTGTTACAAAGGAAGTAGTAAAATACATGTAACATGTGCCCATGCACACCGGGGAAACATGTGATTGAGGTATGCACGATCCATCCCTGTGCAAGCAAATCTCGGTGAAAAGGCTACCACCACCACGAAACAGGCTGTAGCCCTACGGCCGAACCGATACAAAGTGATGAGAGGATCTCTTACGAAGCATATCAAAGATAAGAAAATAAAATAAAGAACACCAAAGTTGCCACCAGAGACAACCAGAACAAGCCCACATGATACCAGGCTCCACGACGACACCCCCAAGAGGGTAATGACGTAGCACGTCACCGTCGTCGAGAGTGATGGTCAAAAATTTTCACCTAGAGCCTTGGCGCATTGAAAGAACCCACAATAACGCCCCTAAGAGGTTAACCATACCCGCAGGCACGGCCGACATCTCGCCCGAAAGACCCTTCGCAGCACACGGTATAAAGGGCCCGTCCACCGCCTCCGAGTCTAGCCTCCAGAACACGACATGGGAGCTGCTCAAGCCGAGCGCCCGCAACACCAGAACCCCCACCGTCCCCGCTCCTCGCCATCCAAACAGCCAAGGAGAGAGACCATCAACACCGCTACATCGCTCGCCGTAGAGACGCCCGTGCGGTCCACCTTCTAGGGCCGCCACCCCGGCGTCCACGACCTCAAACCGAGGGACCAACAAGACGTGAGGCCATCGTGACAAACAAGTGGGGCCGATGAAAAAAGTAGGACTACAAGAATAGCAACGGCAACCAATAAGAGAGGTCGGTGAAAAAGGCTACGCAAGCAAAATCAGACGGCGACGATCGATCACGAGCATCACCCATGCATTTCTTTCTTGGCGGCCTAAAGTACAAACCAAATTTTCCTTGTCTAAAAAGCATACAGGCTCGTGACGTGAGCTACAGGACGATCATATTGTGGCCTCTCCAAGTTGCACCAATAATTCCAGCTACAATATTTCGCGGTAACTTCCGCCACCCGATAGCCCTAAAAAAACAAGCTTGACCAGCGCGATTTGGCGCCAACGGCCGCGCCTCGCCGTCGTCGCAGCCAGCACGCTGCTCGCCTGCTCCTATAATATAGCGGGAGCAACGTGCGCGCCTACAGAAACCGCACGGTCTCCCCGCCCTCTGGCCAGCTCCGACGACTCAACAACAACCCATCTACAACCGCACCGCCCACGATAGTCGCCGTCGTACGCACGTCGGCGCCCCTCTGCTCTCTAGTTCACCGTACGGTCGCTTCTGCGGAGAGCTGTCATAGCATGTCGTCGTCGTCGTCCTCCTCGTCGGCGGCGCTGGGCGGCGTCGCCCTGGCCGCCACCGCCATGGCGCTCTCCGGCACCCTCGTCCTCTTCTCCCTCTGCCGCGCCAAGCAGACGGCGGACCACCTCGTCTCCTCCGATGCCGGCGACGCGTCCCCCGCTCGCCTCCGCCCCTGCCTCTCCTCCGCCGGTAAGTGACGACACAGCACCGCCACCAGGCACCAGCCGACGTTCTTGTGCAGTTTTCTTGTTTCTTACCTACGTCCCCTGTTTCTTCGTGCGTGCAGAGAAGCGGAAGCGGGAGAAGGCGCGGCGCGGGAGCATGAAGCGGGTGCGCTTCGCCGCCGACGTCGTCGACAATGGCGCCGGCGCCGCCCGCCCAGCAACACCGGAGAAGCAGAAGGAGAAGGAGGCTCCCGGGAGGTCGACGTCGTGCAGGGCCTCCGCCGCCGCGATGCCGGCGAACCGGGAGGCGCTGTACCGCAGCATGCTCCGCGGCCGCTCCATGCTCAGGACCGCATGCTCCTACTAGCTAGCCTCAAGCTAAGCCGCGCGCAAGCGCGAGCTTCGATTAACCCGCTGTACGTCTAGCTAGTCGATCCCCGCCTAGCCTAAATTAATCCATTAGGCGCGCCGGCCGCCGCTGATTGGGAGATTTTTTGTAATTAGTGAGCCAGCATCCCGTACGCGTGAGCGATCTGTGTGGTGCCTGTTTGTACTGCCATTTGTACACCAGCATTTCTAGCTACCTAGCCCTAGCCGATGTGAGTAGTAGTTCATGGTGAATTTGATCCAAGAAATGGGTTCTTGCAACCTGTGGTTTCGGTTCAGTCCGTCCCTTTCTCCAATATTTGTGTGATGAGCAGCTCGAACGAAGCCAACAAAAAAAGAAGAAACAAATCCACTTGGGGATATCGTCGGATCAGCCGTTGTGGTCGGCCGTTGCTGTCCAGCGGAAAGAACGAGACGCAAGATTTCTGCCCCCTTCGAATCTCGCCACAGAAACCTAGGGCCTACCAGCGGCTCCCAATTTTCCACCAGATTTCTTCTTCGTTTCTCTTCTGTTGCTTCATTTCATGGCTGCGAAAGCTCTGTGTCTTCCCGGAGCTGGGCGGTGAGCCTCTCCGTCTCCGGCAGCGACAGGAACGAGCGGCGGAGTCTCCGCCGCGCACGGCGTAGCCCGGCCCGTCCGTGATCAGGGACACGGCCCACGGGCGTCCAGGCTCGGCGGGCCCCAGGCCTCGCGTATGTGTCGCCTCTCGTTTGGCCTGTGCATGTGTCACTCACAGTAGCAGCAGCTGAGTGAATGGCTTTTGCCAACCGTTTTACTGTACACCTCTGGCCTGCGTGTGTGTCGCCTGTCGTGGCCTGCTTGTAAATACAAATGGTATGTTCTTGCCAAAGCTTTGAATTCCACAATAAGTTAAAAATATACTGAAGCAATTCATACAATTCAAACGAAATGAATGAAGTTCAGCTAGGCTGCGCCGGTCATTCCTTTGAGAGTCCACAAATGCCGAACTCGCTGATCATCCCTGTGGCATGGTGCCTTTGGTTGGAGCGTAACAGGATGGTCTACAACAAGTTTGCTTCTATGCCTGCTGAGGTTTGTAGGAAGATCAAGGCTGAGTTTGAGCTCTTGAAGAAAGCCAACTTGTGTGGAGAATTAGGAGATGGTGAGTGGATAGCCATGTGTGGAGTTTTTGGAGGTGAATCAGTTGTGATTCATACCTCCCATGGTGTGTTCTTGTACACAAACTTTCTCTTCTTAATAAAGAACACACAAGTTTCATGCATGTTCTTGAAATGCCAGCGAGTTTGGCAGTCACCATCTCTGACGCAGTGATCCCACTGAGATCTAGGTTGTTGATGTCTCAGGATGAACTATCTTTTTGATTTGCTTGGGTTAAGCTACAACACACGCACACTCAGAATCAAGTCTAAAGTATATTGCATCACGGCATAAAACTTGACGAGCAGACAACAGATTGCATATTACTTAATAGTACCTCTGATTCTCCGATGAATATAATGGGCACGCCTTAAATAAAAACTTATTACATTCACCCGTAGGTCCACTCCAAATTGTGTACTCCTTATTCGTTCGCGTCTCAACAAAATGGTATGAATAATTTAATACAGATACATAGAACAAGCACAGGAAGACTCCAATAAAAGGGAGATGCCCCTGTTTGGTATTGTCAAGGTCGCTATTCAACGCCTCTCAGCAGAAGAGTCAGCAGAAAATAGATGCTTCACACGGGAAAGAACCGAATCACTCTCTGGGTCATATGGATGGTCCTTGGATGGGATTTCCAATATAGCAGGGATTGGCTTGTTGTAGCCATCCACCAGAAATCTTATCATGTTTGCAATCTGTGGCATATTAGAAAGAAGTAAGAAGCTATCATATCCTCTCACAAGGTTGGTTGGATCAATATGTATAAGACACACATCTGCATCTGGTTCTGGTAATGCTCTAAATGGTTCCCCCAAATGCTTTTAGACTGTTTTGTTTATGCACAATAGGAAATACGCACTGCTGAGCATATACAGTATAAAATAGTTTGATTTTTAAGAGTTGCAAGAGAGGTTTACTTAAGGAGTAAGTGATGCATTATAAGACTAAAATATTTTCATATTTTGTTGGAAAACTTTGGTACCTAAATCAAGTCTAACAGCATATATTCTTAACTGAGATGGCAAAGTTCTTGAAGGGCACCAGAAACTAGCAGAAGTTTGAAAGCCCACTTTATATTCTCCTTGTTAATATACAGCTAAATCTACTACGATAGGACCTTTCGAGTTTCAACATCCTCGTTCATTTTGTTTTCAGCAGAAGGAGCTGAGTCTAAATAATCAGGACTAAGTGACCACAAAAAACCGTAACCACCCTCCAATTCCTTCTTTCATGTTTAGGTGATATACTATACAAGATTCCAGCAACCAAGCAATTTGTTGATCCTGTAAAGAAAACAAATACTGTGCATTCATAACGATGGTTCACTTACGTATTGGCTGATGAGCACGATCGCAATATCATCCCTGGCAGTGAACTCCTTAAAAGTGTCTTCAATCTGTTTCACCGTCGTTTCTGTGACATAACAAAAAAGTATTTATTCAAGCCCCCAGGACCAGTGCATGTAACAGAAGTATGAAATAGTATCACGGAAAGAAATGATAATGGAGTTATGTGACAGGACTAGAAGTGACATTGAGATTGTTTAGAACACATGAAAGCTCAGGACTGGGAAAACCAGTATAGATATTTCCAAAAAGAATAATGGACAAAGTTTTGCATTTGTCTAACAGAATGAATAGAAGAGGGATGAAGATGAAAAGACGATGAAATCCTATTAAGAAATGCTTAAGAAAATAGACAATGAAGAGGATTTTTATTGGACACAAACATTCTGTTGCCAATCATTCAATATAGTTTCATAGACAACAGATACTATATTCTACAGAGATCTTATGTAAATTGTTGACTAACACTACGTTATGTAGCAAGTTTAGGATATTACTGTTATCCACAAGAAGGTAGTTTGTTTTCTTCCGCAGATCAACATTGCCAACTCCAGCCATCAAAAACCCAGTAACAGTGTCCTGCGCGAATTATAAAGATCAATGTCAAAACAACACTTGGTATGACACCATCGGTCATCACAAAACAATACTGTTGGTCGTCAAATCCTGTACTACAACAAATTGGCATTTACAGTTAGAAGTCAACTTCTGATTTCAGCATGATGGGTGGTCAACTTTGTAACCACAAAGACATAATGGATCTTATTCAAGTGCAAGCGATTTGGGAAGCTCTGCAAAATATTCAGTTGACGCCGGAAATGGAAGATTCATGTGTCTGGCAATGGGAACTGTGCCGAGCACAGAGTGTGTGGAAGAAAGAGAGGCACTGAACATATTTGCCATAATTGCTCCATCACTATAAGAGCATCCACAATGGGCAGCGCTTATGCGGACGCTTAAGTGAAAGAAAATAATGCAAGGAAATATAATTACGAGCCTAGCGTCGGTGCGCGCAACGCTGGGCGCTTAATCAATATCCAGACCGAGCCACGCATGCCTCTATTTCCCAAGTCTCCAAGGAAAATAATGCTTTAGCGCCGAGCGATTGGTTTGGCGACCGGCGCCCAGGATTGATTAGTTAACTGCTGAATCGGCCGGGATTTAGATCCTAGCGTCGGGCCGTAGGCGCCGCGCTGTGGATGCTCTAATGTGTTTTAGTTAATAGTTTGTTATGCAAAATGGGGATATCTGCCATATTTTAGTACCATGGCGCAGATTTTGTAGTTTGGAATTCCTCAGAATGATTCCTCAAAAAAATCCTTATAACGCAGTATCTAAGCTAGCTCCTTTTTTTTGGACCTGAAAGCTAGCTCCTTCAGTTGGAGTCTCTAAGGTACCATAAGTTACTTAGGTAATTCTTAGTTATTTATGTACATGTATTATTGAAATCTCATGTTTCTATTGTATAACCTTATTTATGCTGACATTTGTGAGTTAAATCAGGCGCTCCTCTCCAATAAAGATCCCTCTAGCTATAGTATGTGAGGAAATGTAGTCTGACTGACTAAACCGATTACTTCTGTCTTCCTGCTTTCACATATTAGGTAAAATATCTCAGTCACCGAAAGTTTGATGTTCTTCGCACTTTGACTTCAATTTTCTTTAAGATAATCTTTGACATAATTGTGACTGAGCTGTACTAGTGTATGTTAAAAGGGTATGACAGTTCTTTCAACTATACCTGTAATTGGTAGTGGTACTTAGCTGTTGTTATTAATGCAATGATGCATTTAAAGTAAAACTAACATTCTTGGTAACAATTAGGTCCATGCTATTATTAATTATCAGCAATATGTAATTTTTTTCCTCTACCACAAAAAAGGTCTTTGTGCAAATTACTGTGTGAATGGTAATCTCGAACAAGAATGGTACGCTTGAACTATAGATGGCACCGTGGAAGCCAGTAATGCTTGCACTGGAGGTTGAGACGTGGTTGGTGTCTGAAGTTTGTCAGGTGAAGATATGTTCATGTTAAGCTACACGGCCTGCCAGGTTGTCTATTCTACTTGACAAGGTCAGTAAATAACAACGTGGTTTGTTCCATCTGGTGTGTGTGGCCACTCTGAATCGTACTTTTCACGGCAAAGGGTTATGCAATTGCGTGCTTAGTTATATTCCTGCAGCAAGGGGAAAACATGATGCATCTGCTAGGTGTTAATGCTAATAGGTATGGACAGAGGAGATTCAGGGATGGCAACCACCGGTAGAAGGGTGGACTAAGTTTAATGTTGAAGCTTTTTTTATTCATAATAGTGGTGACACATCATTGAAAATTTGTGTGGATTACAGGGAAATTCTTTTTTCAGCAAGCAAACAATCTGAGACCAAATGGCGTGTTCTTTAAAAGGGGCTCATTTATGCTGCACAACAGAAGGCTTATTCTGCAAACTATTCCAGTTGTGTGACGAATGCACTTAAGGTCGTCAGGGCGGTATGACCTATGGTGTTCAGTTAATGAAAACAACCAGACATAGCAGGAAAAACAGAAGATGGAAGGTTCAATCCTGTGTAGTATATGTCTTGAGCGATCCTATTAAAAAGTGTCCGCTCTCTGTTCAGCATGTAACCAGATTTCGTGTGGTTACTATAGATGCTAAGTATATTTTGCGAAATTGGCACTTCCTAGTGTTCACATCTCATGTGGCATAAGCACATCTTCAACTTTTCGCGTGGAAGCATCCAAGAGAAACTAATGGATACACCACGAACGCTAGGAACGATTGCCGGGGCAGGGAAGAGGCAACACATCACATACACAAATCATCCCCAACTCGTAGCTAGCATCTACGTAGGTGGTGCTCGGAATCCAACAGATGCTCAATTAATCAAGGAAGGCAGCTCAAGAAACCATTACGGAGGGTGAAAAGTGGGATAGGACAGGATCTGACCTCATCAGCGATGATGCCGATGAGCGCGGAGTTGTTGGTCGAGATATTGCCCCTCCCCGCCATTGCTGCTTCCTGCCAACAAGCCAAGCAGACACAAGGAACCGATCGATCAACAACAACAAACCAAAAGGGGCCAAATTTGTATCTATCCTTGAAAAAAGGAGCAAAATTTGGCAAGAAAGCAATCCCCCGAGGAATATAATAGGATGCCCACGGATCGAACCTTGGCGAGCGGAGATCGCAGAAGCGGAGGCGGAGATCCAGGCGGAGGAGGAGGAAGAGGGGTTGAAGATCCGGTGGGGAATAGGGCGGTGGGGAGGTGGACTCGGCGCAGGGGAAGCCGGATGAACGTGGAGCGCGAGTGCTTGTCGACGACGGAGATCGGATCGGATTTTTTTTTAACCGCAGGTAGCGTTGCGGGCCATATTGCGGCCCGGCCCGCGTATCGTTTTTTTCTTTTTTACCGTGATAGCCAAAAGAAGAAAACAAAATGTTTGTCAGAAGTGGGGTTCGAACCCACGCCCTCGTAAGAGGACCAGAACTTGAATCTGGCGCCTTAGACCACTCGGCCATCCTGACAGTACATTAAGTTAATTCGCTTTAATTTATTTATTCGATAATTAACAATACTAATACGTTTTATATTGTGTACTTACAGTGGTAGACGCCACAAAGGCATGTTCGAGTAGCTCGTTTTGTGGGACTCCACTTCCATCATCCTCTTACTCTTTGCTTTTCTCTGTCAACCGAGTCTTGAGGTGAGAGTGATCACACATTATTTTGGGGTTTCCTCAACGAAGAACCATGAAACTATTATATTAGGCAGCTAATGCTTTCCAGAACAGTGCAAGCTAGTTTGCTTGAGACAATTAACTTGGTATTCCTAAAGACTGCCCAACATATTTTGGATAGAGCGTTTAGCTTGGTCTCGCCCCAACTACTCCTTTCTCGAGAGCTCCTTTCCCTTCTTCTACCCTTGAGAGTCGTCTTGATCATTGCTTCAAAAAAAGAGTCATCTTGATCAAACCGGGCAATCATACGTCCTTCTCGACGGTGCTACTGACCGGAAGGTGGTGATAAGAGGTGTCGGATCTAGGGAGGTCTAGTGTTGTATCTTGATGACCGGATGCCGGCTTCATGTCAAGGAGTTGATACCTTGTCCTCCTGGCTGGTGCTTTTGAATCTAGTGGCGGTGCTCTCATGGTCGGGGCTTCCATAAGGTCTATATAAGCAACTAGATCTCGGTTGTGGAGTTAGATTTGTAAATTTTCCCTGCTCACGACAGATTGGGGGAAAGTAGCAAGTTGGCATCCACAACTTTGCTGGTGAGCAGACTAACGCCGCAGTACACGCCGGTGCATGCCAACATTTCTTCAACCTTCATGTGGAGGCCCTGCGAGGAGCTCGCTGTTACGCTCCATCTCTACTCTTAGCCAAATGGTGTCGTCCCCATATCCGATGAAGACGACCACGACTCAGAGCGCTATGCTCATGGGTGGTGACATAGGACCTTACCGCTTTTTCTGTTGTTTTGATATGCTCCGAATCCTAATCTATTGTACCATATATGGAGTCCTAACGGAATAAGACATGTCAACCGTGTTAGGCATAACACATCTATAACTCTATTTTGTGTCCACCAAGAAAGAGAGTTATTTGCCCCCCATATATAGTGAGAGGTAGTCATAGATTAGATTGTGGGGTTGTGAGAGATCCACCATATTGATAGCACGTAGAGGGTTTGTCCTCTCGTGTATTGTAATACTCCTCCTGATTATAGTTATACGCCTTTGTGCGTCCGTGGTTTTCTCCCGTAAGGGTTTCCAATTTGTGTTCTTGTTCTTCGTTTGATCTACTTTCGCTGCGTGGTTTTACAACAAGTGGTATCAGAGCCGAAGGT
This sequence comes from Poa annua, assembly GCA_026929855.1. NCBI lineage: Eukaryota > Viridiplantae > Streptophyta > Magnoliopsida > Poales > Poaceae > Poa > Poa annua. The sequence continues at coordinate 92,573,087 of CM049430.1, forward strand.
TTCAACTTCGGTTTGCTGCCCGGGAGACTTTCCGCTGCGCTCCCGGGCAGCATCGTCGCAGCGCCGTCTGGATCAATCTGCCGCAGTCTTGCGGTTTCATGCAGCACAAAGTTCAGGCATCCTTCATCGAGAGATCAGATCCGAGATCGGAAGTTCAAAGGTTTCCGCCGGCGTTCAGTGCGCCATCTTCTGTATCCGTCTGCGGCCGCGTCGTCGCGTTCGTAGTTTCGCCGAGTTCGCCAGCCCTCGTCCGTGTGCAACTTTCTGTTGGAATCTGTCGCGGTACTTCGTATGGTCTGATCGATTTCTGCAGCCGAGTCATATTCGGCGATCAATTCAAGTTGTGCAAGACTTTCTTTGTCTGGTGTGGATCAATAGAGTACCGGACAAATCTGAGAAGTGATCAGCCCATCCGATCAAGTCCCTAGGCGAGAAATCCAAAGCAATTACAGAGATCAGCTTCCAGCTTCTGCTATTTCACGAGGTTGCATGTACACGTGAAGATTAATCAATTTTTGATCTCTAGTTTCTACATTCATCTGAGATATTACCAGGTGCTATTCAATCTAATTATTCGCTCTGCTATTTAATTCTGCAAGGAATATTCTTTGGCTTGTACTACTTTGTGCATAGATTATCTGCTCATTGCTATGATTGAGTATGATCTTTCGTTGTTGGATCATGACATAAAGTTTTACTTACGGCAAGATGCGAGCGCTTTTGGGCGCAAGCCGTTTATGAGATGGATTGGGTAGTTTTCTGTTCAAGGTGGAGTTTGTTAGATTATAGTTCCGTGAGATTTTATGGATGCAAAATTTGAGATGCTATATTGCTGCAATTATATAAAGAACACAATTCAGAAAAATATATGGAGGAGGTGATTATTAAGCCTGTTGGTAGCCAGCATATGCTCTTTTCTCTCTAGAGTTTTGCTGTTATGCATGTGAAGGTTTTGATTTGTTTGTGATGAGAATCATTTGAGGTGCAAGAGGAGATTTGTTACTGCTAGATACTACAACATTCAGTTTGGTTGTCTTTGCTCTTTCAAGAGGGGTCTATTGCAGAGTTGATGCTCCGTTGCATGTTGAAAAGATTCGTTCATCCGACAGTTGTTCTATCAGGACAGTTTATAACCATATCATGGATCTATCATTACCGTCGGCAGTTTTTGGTGTACGTTATGGCCTTCGTACCAAATGCCCTTGCATGAGTATTGTTTGCCGAGGTTTGTGCTTTGTGGCACGTTTAGATTCCATGAGATGAATTCTTTACAATGTTATGTGCACCGAGATGTTGCACTATTGAGCTATGCGCTCGTTCATGCACCACAGGAGATATGACTTATGTTATTTAATGATTGAGCAGTTTTATTTTGGAGGTCAGTGGCACAGACTCAAACTTTTATTGGGTTTTATGGGAGATCCAAGTTTTGTTCGTCTGCATTGTTGACAGCTGTGTTGTTATCTCGACGACCTACCGTTTGATTTGCTCAATATTATTTTGTGAGAAGTTTATTTAGTCCTATGGACGTTTGAAGACACAAGTTTTACTTGTGCTGACTTAATTGAAGAGTTGATGCTATCTATGACTGTTATAGAGGATTCTTCTCAAGGTGGAGTGTTGTTTTGATATGCTCCGAATCCTAATCCTATTGTACCATATATGGAGTCCTAACGGAATAAGGCATGTCAATCGTGTTAGGCATAACACATCTACAACTCTATTTTGTGTCCACCAAGAAAGAGAGTTATTTGCCCCCATATATAGTGAGAGGTAGTCATAGATTAGATTGTGGGGTTGTGAGAGATCCACCATATTGATAGCACGTAGAGGGTTTGTCCTCTCGTGTATTGTAATACTCCTCCTGATTATAGTTATACGCCTTTGTGCGTCCGTTGTTTTCTCCCGTAAGGGTTTTCACGTAAAAATTTGTGTTCTTGTTCTTCGTTTGATCTACTTTCGCTGCGCGGTTTTACAACATTTTCCATACTCTTTTCAGGGTCTTCTTTGTAAATTTAAATGTAAACCTAAAAAAAAAGTCCTTGTTGTAGTAACGTTTTTTCTGGTCGCTTCTGTTGTAAGTAGCTTGAAGAAAATATCCGGAATGAGTCCAAAGGGTGACATCCTGATATCTGACCGCACGTACACACAATCTCCAGATATTTGTCTGCTCCTCCCCTTCTTGTACCCGCCTTATCCTCGCACGCTCTCACTCCACTCATCTCCGATCTCAAGCCCCTCAGCACAGACACACACCTGCACACACATGGCAGCCATGGCCACCGCCGCCTCCAGCCTCCTCAAGACCTCCTTCGCCGGCGCTCGGCTCCCAGCTGCGGCCACCCGCACCCCGTCCTGCGTCGCCACCCCGCGCGCCGGCGCCATCTGCAACTCCATCTCCTCCTCCACCCCTCCCTACGACCTCAACGCCTTCAAGTTCAGCCCCATCAAGGAGTCCATCGTCTCCCGCGAGATGACCCGCCGCTACATGACCGACATGATCACCTACGCCGACACCGACGTCGTCATCGTCGGGGCCGGCTCCGCGGGGCTGACCTGCGCGTACGAGCTCTCCAAGGACCCCTCCATCAGCATCGCCATCATCGAGCAGTCCGTCTCCCCGGGCGGCGGCGCGTGGCTGGGCGGCCAGCTCTTCTCCGCCATGGTCGTGCGCAAGCCGGCGCACCTCTTCCTCGACGAGCTCGACATCGAGTACGACGAGACGGAGGACTACGTGGTGATCAAGCACGCCGCGCTCTTCACCTCCACCGTCATGAGCCGCCTCCTCGCGCGGCCCAACGTGAAGCTCTTCAACGCCGTCGCCGTCGAGGACCTCATCGTCAAGGAGGACCGCGTCGCCGGCGTCGTCACCAACTGGGCGCTCGTGTCCATGAACCACGACACACAGTCCTGCATGGACCCCAACGTCATGGAGGCCAAGGTCGTGGTCAGCTCCTGCGGCCACGACGGGCCATTCGGCGCCACCGGGGTCAAACGGCTCCAGGACATCGGCATGATCGAGACGGTGCCAGGGATGAAGGCGCTCGACATGAACACGGCGGAGGATGCCATCGTGCGCCTCACCCGCGAGGTCGTCCCCGGCATGATCGTCACCGGCATGGAGGTCGCCGAGATCGACGGCGCCCCCAGAATGGTACTACCAACAAATTAAAGATCAAATTTTGATATTTCTTATAATCTGTCACAAAGTTTTGGACTGACGATCTGCTATATTGTCCTACATTACAGGGCCCAACGTTCGGCGCCATGATGATCTCCGGCCAGAAGGCGGCGCACCTGGCGCTCAAGGCGCTCGGACGGCCGAACGCCATCGACGGGACGCTCAAGAACGCCACTCCGGCGCTGACCCCAGAGATGGTCCTGGCGCTGGCGAACAACGGCGACGTCGTGGACGCCTAAATTAACAGCGGATGTGTAGGCTGGGCAACAGTCAATAAGATGGTTTGATGAAACAGAGGATACTTTGAGACGAGCAGAGGAGGACCTTATTCGTGATTTGTCGACTCGTCTTAATTTGTTCCTCGTGTTTTGTCTTAAGTTTCTTGATATTAGCGTCGTGTTCATAGCACTGTCCCCGTGTGTTCTGCCCGCGACGGCAGCATAATGGATCTTGTGGAACAAGAGCAAGGGAATAAAAAGGTTGAATTCCATGTTGTTTTTCTTTTGAGAAAAAGTGCATTGTGATTTTTTTTAGAAACACAATCGAACGCAAGCGCTAATATACAGTCACACACACTCACCCATATGAACACACGCACACACACCCTACCCTATTAGCACCTCCGAGAGACTAAACTGGCGGGTCAGGTTTTGAGATTGACGAAGTCACCACAGACGGCTCGCTGTCGATGGGAACGTCGCCTCCCACTGAAAGAATATTTCGACTAAATGAGAAACACCAGTGTTAAACCTGTGGTTTTAAACATTGTTGGGCTGGGGATACAACCATCCTCCTCACCATCTTGTCACAGGCAAGTTCTCAGTGAACTTCGATTATCATCAACCACCAATTTTTTTTCTCATGAGAATATCATCAACAACCAAGTAACGAGATAAACACACTCTGCCCTACCTTTTTTGTGCAAACATTAATATGTGTGTGTTTCTCTTATCAATTTGAATGGTTATAGTCATAGATAGAAAATGGTTTCGGTACAAGAAGTTATGCTTGTTTAGTAAACAGTGCGCAAAACCGATTATGAACGAAAACAGAGGATACGTTTAGTCTAGTGTAGTGCGAAACAAACTATTTCTCTTCACAATAGCTGGGTTTTTTCTAACAAAATTCGACTCTAAATGATGTATTAGGTGGAGTAATTAAGGGGGATTTGAGCATACTCTGGTTAAATTATGGAAGAAATCAACTCTAGGTACCTCCGTACCTTTTTTTTTGAAACAGGTACCTCCGTACCTGGGAGCAAACAATGTAGACTGATATGTATGAGCTAAAGATATATGCTCGTTAATATTAGTGTTAAATTATCCATAATTTAGTATCACATATATTGGCTTTACGTATACATGTGTATCAAATGATCTCACTATGTTTCTGTTTTTCTTGACAGTGCCGTATGTCCATCATGTTAATAAGACTAATTACTAAACAAACACGTACAAGCGCACACCAACTCTTTTTTCAACAAGTTTCAATGAACCTGAATAACATCTTCTGGTTGTAGAGATTACTCATTCGCAACATTTGAGTCAGTATTTGTTCTTTTGGCCTGAGCATTCAATGTAATATTGTTGGTGTGTCCAACTCAATATTATTACCACCAGTCCCCACCAGATAAATGCTTTCTCTTTTCTCTCTCTTTATATAACGCTCAGTTGGTGTTCACCAGGTAGAGAGCAACCAATTGTTTCAATTCATTTTTTTAATTGTTAGCACTAGCTTAGTACTTAAATAAATAGCACACGAAGCATACATAGTTGAGAGCAGAAGAACCTAATGAGAGATGGAAAAAGAAGGAAGCGTGTACGTGGGATTATGAGCCATCAGGAAAAGAGGCAAAGGCTTTGGGTTGAACACTCCGGGGTGTGGTAGTCGACCTAGACTAAATGCTTGTTGCAAATTTAACTAGGTGGTTGCAACAACAACTTTACTTGACGAAATTGCTGGATATCTTTGGGCTAGGCTCTAGATGTGCCCGCTCAGCACGCCGAACTACTTAGCCATGAGCAAATTTACTTTGCAAACAAGTATTGGTTATTTTGATATATTATCAAAGACTTACAAACGCAGAACACAAGGCACGTCTTCAAATGAGATTAATTTGTTGGAAAGGAAAGCTATAATATCTTGGAAGAAGTTTGATACTCATTAATTCGTTACAAATGGTACAAAAAAGTACTATGTTATCAAGAGGTGTTTTACAAAGATTGGAGTGGACTACTTCTGATCAAGATTTTGTTGGCAACGGACTCAGAGAAAAAGAAACATAGACTAGCTAGATGGGATGTTGCTTGTTGTCTAAAAGACCAAGGGGATCTTGGTATCCATGACCTCGCGGTTAAAATTAAGGCCTAGCAAATGGCTTTTAAGCTCCTAGCTGAGGTTGGGAGTTGGCAAAGCCTACTAACAAGAAAGTATATCGACTGAAACATGTTTGCAGATGTTTAATTGAAACCATGTGATTCTCATTTTTGCGCTCGTCATATGGCGACTAAGAAATATTACGTCCGCTTCCTATGTTCTAATATTAAGAATGCACCAGAATTTTTATTGTGGGAGGATAAGATGCCACCGTACGAGAACAATATTCAGCCTTTTACAATATCGTTTGTCATAGGAGTGATACAATACCCAATACCGTTTGTCTCAATACTTTGAAGACATCGAGCTTTTATGCCTCCCCGCGTCCTCGTCCACCCTCAAGCTCTTGAGCATCACCAAGTATTAATTTGTTCCACATGTTTGTCTTAAGTTTCTTCATGTTAGCGTCTTGTTCATAACACTCCCCATGTGTTCTGCCCGCGACGGCAACACAATGGATCTTGTGAAAAAGAGGGAAGGGAATAAAAAGGTTGAATTCCGTGGTGTGCAATCAATTAATCATCAACAACCAAGTTTTTTTCTTCTACGAATATCATCAACAACCAAGTTACAAGGAGATAAACACACGGGGATCAGCTCTGCCCTACCTTGATTTTTGTGTGCAAACATTAAGATGTGTGTGTTTTTCTGATCAATTTGCAGGTAGAAAATGGATTCCGTACGAGAAGTTATGCTTGTTTAGTAAACAGTCAACAATGTGCAAAACCGATTATGAACGAAAAGAGAGGTTACGTTTAATCTAGTGGGAAACGAACTTTTTCTCTTCTCAATAGCTGATTCTTGTTCTAACAAAAATCCGACTCTAGACAATGTAGTAGGTGGAGTAATTAAGGGGGATTTGAGCGTACTCTGACGAAATTATGAAAGAAATCAACTCTAGGTACATCCGTACCTAGGCGCAAACAATGTCGACTGATATGTATGAGCTAAAAGATATATGTTCGTCAATATTGTGTTAAACTATCCATAATTTAATATCACATATATTGGCTTTAGGTATACATGTGTATCAAATGATCTCATAATGTTTCTCTTTTTCTTGAGAGTGTCGTAAGTCCGTCCTGTTAATAAGACTAATTACCAAACAAACACGTACAAGCGCTTCGACAAGTGTCACTGAATAATATCTTCTGGTTGTAGAGATTACTCCCTTCATTTTTGTTTAAAAGGCGTATCTCACGTCGCTCTGGGTCCAAGGTACTCCACGATTGGCAGGAAACAACAAGGCCCTGGAGCTGCGATATTGAAGTAGATGCGCCTAATTATTTTCAAAACTAACGCTTTGTAACCTCCCCATCCAGTAAAGGAAGGAAACCACCGCATGCATTCCCACTTGCACTCATGTTCACATTTGCATGTACTCATCAAACCATTTACATTTCCAATTGCATGCGGTTGAGGAAGAGAAACGGCAGCAGCCTAATGCGCCCCAATTAATAGGATAATTAAGGATCGTGTGCCTTATTTCTGTTTGATTGTGAAAAAAAGCTGGTTTTGAAGAGGCGCACTTTAAACAAAAATGGAGGGAGTACTCATTCACAACAGCATTTGTTCTCTTGGCCTGAGCATTCAATGCAATATTGTTGGTGTGTCCAACTCAATATTTATTATCAGCAGATGAGTGTTGTCTCTTTTCTCTTTATATAGCGCTCAGTTGGTGTTCACCAGGGTAGAGAGCAACCTATTGTTTGAGTTCATTTTTTAATTGCTAGCACTAGCTTAGTAGTACTTAAATAAATAGCACACGAAGCGTACATCGTCGAGAGCAGAAAACCCTAAAGAGAGACGGAAAAAGAAGAAAACATGTACGTGGGAATATGAGCCATCAGGAAAAGAGGCAAAGGCTTTGGGTTGAACACTCGGGGGTGTGGTAGGCGGCCTAGACTAAATGCTTGTTGTGAATTTAACTAGGCGGTGGCAACTGTTAGAGTCGGTTATGTTAATATTATGTATCTCGTACGTATGCGTACGTGTATGTGTATCTGTCTATATATATTGATCATGTGGAGGCTTAGACCCCACGAAACCCTAATCAAACTTGGTATCAGAGCCTCCAGTCTCCCAACCCGCAGCCGCCGCCTCCCTCTAGCTCACGCCGCCGCCGCCGCTAGGGTTTTGCCCCGACGCCGCCGCAGCCGCGAGGTTTCGTCCTCCCACCCGCGCCATGTCGCCCCCAAACACAGGCGCGCTTCAGCTTTCCTCCTCCGCGGGCGCCATCTTCCCCGCGATGTCATCCATGGTCGTGCCTGCGCCGACCGTCCGCCTGGATCGCACCAACTTCATCCTCTGGCGCGCCCTCATGCTTCCGAACTTCGCGGGAGCTGGCCTCCATGGCTACCTTGACGGCACGGTGCGTGCGCCGCGCAGACCATCACCGAGGGCACGGGCGAGGCCGCCCGGATCGTCCCCAACCCGGCCTACACCACCTGGTGGACTCAAGACCAGTGCGTCCTCGGCCTACTTCTCGGCGCCATGGAGCCGCCGGTCGCCGCCCAGCTCACCCGCCACCAGACGGCGGCTGCAGTTTGGACGGCGGTCCACACCATGTATGGAGCGCAGAACCGCGCCAACGTTCGTCACATCCGGCGGCAGCTGCAGTCGCTGAGGAAGAAGGACGCGTCAGCCAGCTCGTACATGGACAAGATCAAGGAGCTCGTGGACATGATGTCTGCAGCCGGCTCTCCTCTCTCCGACGAGGAACTCGTCGATCATATGCTCACCGGACTTGGTCCGGACTTCAACCCCGTCGCAGCTGCACTAGGGGTCAACAACGCCGCCATGCCTCTTGCCGAGTTCTACTCTCTCGTGCTCTCCTACGAGTCGCTCATGGCGGGGCAAACACAGACCGACGCCACCTGGAGCTCGTTGGCGAACGCCGCGTCGCGGCCAGGCCAGTTCCCAATCCGTTTGGCGGTCGCTCTGGGGGAGTGCGCCCCCCGCAGGGTGGTCCGCCGCAGCAACAGTACAGCGGCTCGGACCGCAACCCCTCCGCTCCGTATGGTGGGCAGGGCGGCCAGGGCAATGGTCGTCCTCCAAACCCTGGCGGGCAAGGTCAAGGTCGCGGCGGCAAGCGCCAGCGCCCCCGGTGCCAACTTTGCAAGAACTGGGGGCACGAGGCCGATCAGTGCAGGAAGTACTTTCTGCAGCAGGAGTACAACGCACAAGGCCCTAGGTCGGGGAACGCTGCCTCGACTAGCTCTGGTGGTAACGGTGTCCACGAGCACTGGCATCTGGACACTGGCGCCCCTGATCACCTGACGAGCGAGCTGGAACGCCTTCAGGTTCACGAGCGCTATGGCGGCAAGGATCAAGTTCAGGTGGCCAATGGTGCAGGTTTGTCAATTTCCCATGTTGGTCATTCCATCCTAGCCGGTTCATCTCTTAAATTGAAAAATATCATTCATGTCCCACATATTAGCAAGCAACTTCTTTCAGTTCATCGCCTTGTTTCTGATAATGACGTGTTCGTTGAATTTCACCGTCATTTTTTTTTGTGTTAAGGACAAGGTCACGAAGCGCATCCTGCTCAGCGGTAGAAGCTCTGGCGGCCTCTACCCCATCCCGTTTGGCCACGTGCCATCTTCGCCGCGCCATGCCTCCTCTAGTGTCTGAGTCTCTTCGTCGTAGTGGCATCAGCGTCTAGGTCATCCATCAGCTACTGTCGCTCACAACATTGTTAAAAAGCATGAGCTTCCGTGTCATTCGTCGAGTAATTCTGCATCGGTTTGTGATGCATGTCAGTGTGCTAAGAGTCATCAACTGTCTTATTCAACGTCTAGTCGTGTTTCCACTATGCCTCTTGAATTAATTCATTCTGATGTTTGGGGCCCAGCTATTGGGTCCTCTGGTGGTTTCAAGTACTATGTCAGTTTTGTTGATGATTTCTCTCGTTTTTCTTGGATTTATTTACTTAAGCACAAGTCCGACGTGGAGGAAGTCTTCTATGCTTTTCAGGCGCATGTTGAGCGTCTTTTGGACTGCAAGATCAAGGCAGTTCAATCTGATTGGGGGGGTGAGTATCATAGGCTGAACCGGTATTTTCAGCGCACCGACATAGTTCATCGTGTCTCGTGCCCTCACACCTCCTAGCAAAACGGTATAGCCGAGCGCAAACACCGTCATCTTGTAGAGACCGGCCTTGCTCTGCTTGTTCACGCGTCTCTCCCTTTGAGGTTTTGGGATGAAGCCTTCTTGACCGCATGTTATCTCATTAATCGCATGCCTACTCCGGTTCTTCGTCAGGAAACTCCTCTTTTTCGTCTTCTTAAAATTCAACCAAACTATTCCTTCCTTCGCACCTTCGGGTGTGCTTGTTGGCCGAGTCTTCGTAAATATAACTCGCATAAACTAGATTTCCGCTCTAAGATGTGTGTGTTTCTTGGCTACAGTACCATGCATAAAGGGTACAAATGTTTGGATCGTTCCACGGGTCGCATTTATGTGTCACGTGATGTTGTGTTTGACGAGACAGTGTTTCCCTATGCTACACCCGGCGTCACGGTAGATGTGTCCACTTTAGATCCTTTGGTATCATATCCATCTACCGAACCGGCTTTGAATGATCACATGCGGAATTATGACTTATCGCACTTGGCTACTCATCCCCCCATGGGAGCTGTTTTTTCCTGCGCAGGAACCCGTCGTCAGTTTCCAGCCGGTGATCGACGTCACACCCCAGCATGGCCTCGGGTCGCGCGCTGCACCCCCGGACGACCCCGCCTCGCCCGCCTCCAGCCCGTCTATCGCCTCCGGCACATCTGGCGCCGAGGATATCTCCCGCGACTGTGCGACGCATGTTTCGGCCCAGCCGGCGACGCCTCTTGCTGGCTCACCAGCCGCGTCGCCATCCGCTGGGCCGTCCTCGCCTCCAGCGTCATCGTCGACCGACGTGCCTGAGGTGGCTCCTACTCCTCCAGGTCACGCTATGGTAAAGTGTGCCAATCCCCGTGCCAAGGAATTCAAAGACGGCACGGTGCGCTATGATCCTCGACGTCGAGCCTTCTTCGCTACCCCGACGTCTCATCGTGATGCTCTTCGTGAACCAGCGTGGCAAGCTGCCATGTCCGAGGAGTACACTGCGTTATGTCAGACGCATACGTGGGTGCTTGTACCGAGGCCTTCGGGAGTCAATGTGGTTGGCAGCAAATGGATTTTCAAGACCAAGCACAAACCAGATGGCTCTATCGACAAACACAAAGCTCGCCTTGTTGCTCGCGGCTTCACACAGCAGCATGGTATTGACTATGGTGACACTTTCAGCCCGGTTGTCAAACCGGCCACAGTACGTCTGGTGCTCTCCTTGGCGGTGTCTCGCGGATGGACTCTTCGTCAGGTGGATGTCAGTAATGCTTTTCTGCATGGGTTTCTCTCTGAGGATGTTTACATGCAGCAGCCTCCTGGTTTTGAAGATGTGCGGTTTCCCTCTCATGTGTGCAAGCTCCAGCGCTCTATATATGGCCTGAAACAGTCTCCACGAGCATGGCATGCTCGGTTGAGCACTTTCCTTCTTGAGCTTGGCTTCGTCTCATCCAAAGCCGACACATCCCTCTTTATATTCTCTCGTGATGGTGTTCAGATCTTCATGCTCGTCTATGTTGATGACATTGTTCTTGCTGGATCTACACCAGAGGTGGTCGATCGACTAGTGGAATCGTTGGCGTCGCAGTTTCCGATCAAGGATCTTGGTCGGCTGGAGTACTTCCTTGGACTAGAAGCGTCCTATCAGTTTGGGGGGATGACATTGACACAACGTAAGTACGCTCTTGATCTTCTTCATCGTGTCAACATGGAGAACTGTGTGTCCACTTCTACTCCTCTAGATACCACTTTGCCGTTGACACGTGAGTCTGGAACCCCTCTTGGTGCTGATGATTCATTCTGGTACCGCAGTGCAGTTGGAGGTTTGCAGTATCTAACGCTCACGCGTCCTGACATCTCATTCGTTGTTAATAAGGTGTGTCAATTCCTCTCACAACCTACAAGTGCTCATTGGGAGGCAGTCAAGCGAATAATGAGATATGTGAAGGGCACAATGGAGACCGGGCTGCAAATTCGCCGCTCTCCGTCTACCGGTATCAGCGTGTTTACTGACGCTGACTGGGCTGGTTGTGTCGATGATCGACGATCTACCGGTGGCTTTGCTGTTTTCGTTGGTTCGAACCTTGTGTGTTGGAGTTCGAAGAAACAACCTACTGTCTCTAGATCAAGCACAGAGGCAAGAGTATAAAGCACTGGCAAATGGCGTTGCTGAGGCTATGTGGGTAGAGTCACTACTCAAGGAGCTTGGTGTACTTCAGCAGCGTGCACCTATATTATGGTGTGATAATCTAGGGGCTACGTACCTGACAGCAAACCCGGTGTTTCACGCTCGTACGAAACACATCGAGATAGACTTCCACTTTGTGAGGGAACGAGTCGCTGCAGGTGCTTTGGAGGTTCGGTTCATCTCCACCAAAGATCAACTGGCTGATGTGTTCACCAAGCCAGCAACTAGACAAATGTTAGACCGATTCAAAACCAATCTAAATCTTGTATGTAGCAGTTTAGATTGAGGGGGAGTGTTAGAGTCGGTTATGTTAATATTGTGTATCCCGTACGTATGCGTACGTATATGTGTATTTGTCTATATATATTGATCATGTGGAGGCTTAGACCCCACGAAACCCTAATCAAACTGCAACAACAACTTCGCATGATGCAATCGCCGGATTCCTTTAGGCTAGGCTCAAGATGTGGCCGTTCAGTATGTCGAACTATTTAGTCGTGAGCAGAGCATGTGTTGAAACAAGTACTGGTTATTTCGATACATTATCGAAGACTTGCATACATCGAACAAAAACATGTGGAGGAACATCTTCAAATGAGATTAACCAGTTGGAAAGGAAAGCTATAATATCTTGGATGAAGTTTGGTACTCATTAGTTCGGTACTACTAAGTAATTTGATGTTGTATCTACAATCCGTACCAAAAGGATTATAACAAAGTTTGGACTACTTTTAATCGATATTTTGTTGGCTACAGACTTAGAGAAAAAGAAATATAAACTAGCTTAGATGGGATTTCGTTTGTTGTCCAAAAGACCAAGGGGATCTTGGTATTCATGACCTCACGGTTAAAAACAAGGCCATAATTAGATGGCTTTTAAGCTCCTTAGTGAGGTTGGGATTTGGCAAAGCCTACTAAAAGTAAGTACATTGGCTTAAACGTGTTTTCAGAGTTTGATGAAATCCATGTGATTCCCATTTTTGCGCTCATTTTATGGCGACTGAGAAAGATTCCGTCCGCTTCTTATCTTCTAATATGAAGAACGCACCAGAAGTTATCTTTCGGGAGGATAAGTGGCTAGGCGATGGCACCCTCCAAGAATAATATCCAACTTTTCACAATATCGTTGTCATATGAGCAATACAATACCATTTGTCTCAATCCTTTGTGGACGCCTTCAGCTTTTTCGCCTCCCCGCGTCCCCGCCGCCGCCCTCGAGCTCTTGAGCATCATCAAGTATGTCGTCTTGGCTAAACTTTGTCTATGTCATCCGCGAACCTCCCACCTTGTCCTTGAATTTGGCGCAACTCGAACACGCGACGAGTTTGTAATCCGGGACGTTCTCATCCCATCCTGAGAGGAGGACAAGTCTCTGAGATGACCATGTCAATCACCTTATCCAACGCGGGCCGCCAAAGCCTATGTTGACGGGATCGAGGAGGACAAGGCAATGCGGGGCTCGCGGGTCCCATCGCTAGTGTCCACCAAAAGTAGGTCGTGGAGTCACACGAGGAGATTTCGGATGTAGAGGTGGTTGAGAAGGGCAATGTCATCTTCTTGTTTGTTCATTTCCCCTTCATCATTGATGGCTTAATGAACATATTTTTTTATCTCTATAATATATGGTCATCTCCATGTATTTACAAAATTACTCTTGATCGGAAGATTATATCTGAATGAAACCTAGTACACCCTGTCTGTGGGCCATCCATAAAAATATACATCATGTGGCCCTGTGGGTACGGCCAAAGAATTATAATTATAATTTTAAGAAAAGAATTTCAAGCAGCGTCTGCTCATGAATCCTACTATATTCCTGCTCCAATCCGCTCCAATCCCAGACAACCACGAAATCCCATTCCTGGTTCCTTCTCCGCCCACTCCTCGCCGCGCACCCTGCCCTCCTCCTCCTTCCCCCACGTGCCTCGCGGGGGCCTAGAGTTTGCCCGCGCAACTCTCCCCACCGCTGTGACAACCAAAATCTTATGAATGAATACTTACGAACAGACGTGTCCACGAGTGATTATCCCCCACGTTATCAGACCCTCTGAATTCACCTGGGGGTGGGGCCCAGATCCTGATTTTCTCACCTGATTATGTAAGTTTATCCGTTCGGTGAATCCGTAAGTGTAGGCTTACTCTGAATGATATCTTCTGGTTGTAGGGATTACTCATTCGCAACATTCAAGTCAACATTTGCTCTCTTGGCCTGAGCATTCAATTTAATATTGTTGGTGTGTCCAACTCAATATTTATTACGACTGCTTTCTCTTTTCTCTTTATATAACGCTCAGTCGGTGTTCAGCAGGGTAGAGAGAACCAATATGATACCTTATTTCAGTTCATCTTTTAATTGGTAGCGCTAGTTTAGTACTTAAATCATAACACACAAAGCATACATCGAGAGGAGAAAAACATAAAAATAGATGGAAAAAGAAGAAAACATGTACGTGGGAATATGAGTCATCAGGAAAAGAGGCAAAAGCTTTGGGCTGAACGCTTGTGGGTGTGCTAGGCGACCTAGACTAAATGCTTGTTGCGAATTTAGCTAGGCAGTCGCGACAACAACTTACCACGACGAAATCGCTGGATTCCTTTGGGCTAGGCTCAAGATGCAGCCCCTCAATAGGCCGAACTATTTGGTCGTGAGCAGCTTGAGTTTTCTAACAAGTATTGGTTATCTAGATACACTATCAAAGAATTACTGACGCCAAACAGAAATATGTGGAGGAGCGTCTTCAAATGAGATTAATCAATTGTAAGGGAGAGCTATGATCTCTTGGGGGGAGTCTGGTACTCATTAATTCGGTACTGATGAGTAATATGGTGTTGTATATATATACAATGGAATGCTTCTAATAAAGATTTTGTTGGCATCAGACTCAAAGAAAAATAAATATAAACTAGCTAGATAGGATGTTGTTTGTTCTCCAAAAGAACAAGGGGATCTTGGTATTCATGACCTCACGGTTAAAACACAAGGCCCTACTTAGATGGCTTTTGAACTCTTTTAGTGAGGTTGGGATTTGGCAAATCCTGCTAAAAAGAAAGTACAACGTGTTTTGGAGGTATCATGGAAACCGTGTGATTCCCATGTTTGCCCTAGTCTTATGGTGGCTAAGAAATATTCCGTCCGCTTCTTATACTCTAATATCAAGAACGCCTAAAAGTTATATTTTGGGAGGATAAGGCTAGGTGATGCCACCCATGCAGAACAATATACAACTTTCTTCAATAACGATACAATATTGTTTGACTCAATCCTCTGAGGACGCCCTCGTCGAGCCTTTTCGCCTCCCCGCTTCCCCTTCACCGCCCTCGAGCTCTTGAGCATCACCATGTATGTCGTCTTGGCCAAACTTTGTCTCTGTCATCGTCGAGCCTCCCACCCTGTCCCTGAATTTGGCGTAACTCGAACATGCATCGAGTTTTTTAATTGGGACGTTCTCATGACATCCTTAGAGGAGGAGAAGGATGTGAGATAACCATGTCAATCGCCATATCAACAAAGTCTATGTTGACGGGATCGAGAAGGACAATGCATTATAAGGCGGTGCTCGCGGGTTCCATCGCTAGTGCCCAACAAAAGTAGATCGTGGAGTCTCACAAGGAGATTACGGACGTAGAGGAGGCCATCTTCTTGTTTGTTCATTTCCCCTTCATCATTAATAGCTTATGGGCCACTATCTTTTAATCTCTATATATGGTCATTTCCACATGTTAACAAAATCATTCTTCATCGAAAAGATTGTATCTGAATGATGAAACCTAGTATACCCTGTTGGGCATCCAGAAAAAAAATACACCATGTTGCCCTGTGGGTCCGGCAGGAGAATTATAATTTTAATTTTTCAGAAAAGAATTTCAAGCAGCTCCTGAATCCTACTCACTATATTCCTGCTCCAATCCCAGCCCACCACGGAATCCCATTCCTGGTTCCTTCTCCGCCCCACTCCTCGCCCTCCTCCTCCTCCCCCCGTGCGCCTCGCGGCGGGGGCCTAGGGTTTGCCCCCGCGCCTCTCCCCCACCGCCGCCGCGACGGCGCGGATGCTATGCTGCTGGGCTGCAGGTCCCTCTCCTCCTGGGTTCGCCGCCTCGTCGCCTGCATGGGGTGCGTGTCTTCCCTCACTCTCACCCCCCCACACCCAGTTTCGACCATGTCTGATGTATGTAACGGCGGCGAGCTCGATCGGGTTTACGGATTGGGGCTCGTGCTGTGCGGTGCCCCCCACTCGGAGAGGCCGATAGGATTAGTGGATGCGGTGTTCGCCCTTTTCGGCTCCGGTTCTATCTATGTGCGCGCGACCACGATGCCTGCGTCCTGATTCTGATTCTTGCTGTCTGCGCGTAAATAGACAGGGCTCGCTCGCTCGTTCTATAAATGTTTACCTCCGGCTGTGAATCCGTTGTTTCCTCAGTAGGGGGGTGGTTCCATGTGGCGGTATCTGATTCTTCTTTAATGTACATGCCTTAATTTTGGTACGAGTACTATAAGAGAACTACTCTTATGTCTGATCTTTTTTATGGGCCACTATTTGTCTGGTATTGAAAACCGACCTTGTAATAATCTTGTAATAGCAACATGCCTTTGCTTTTTACGAAGAAACAGATACTCATTCTTGCTGATTTGTTATGCCCACATGCCTTCTCTCGACTCTTCGATACCTGAAGCTAATCGTTTACTGGTCGGTCGATACTGTTTTGCTACAGAGCAGAAGTTGCCTCGGATGCTGTGGCTGTGCAAAGCCTGCCCCCATAACGGCGGTCGATGAGCCTTCGAAAGGTTTGAGGATCCAGGGCCGTTCGGTAAGGAAGACGAGCGTGTCTGAAGGCTACAGCGCGCTTCAGTCGCAGAGGAGCGTGTCTTCCATTAGCACAGCGCCACAGTCGAGCGATCAGCATGGTGCTGGAAGTAGCAGCAAGCCAAACGAGTTTGTAAATCAAGGTATACAGCATGAACCTGATCGTCGTGCTGTCGGTGGCACTTTGTCCATTTTCTTTATTTATTTTACTCTATCATGCTGGTGTAGTGTCAAATCAATACAATTCTACAATTGATAATTGGAGCTCTATCTTCCATCTCCATCTATAAGTTCAGTGTGGATATTAAATGTCTGTTATCCAGAACTCGTAGTGCTTCTTGTGTACCCTTAACTTCTTCTGCGACAATTTGTTCTGATTGAAACAGTCTTAGATGTTTACATTATGATAAAGAAGAATCATATACATCTGAACTGATGACAACCAACGAAAGCCTCAGCCGTCTTATTTCGCCTTTTTGTTCTTTGCAGTGTGACACACTGATGCACAACTATGTTGAACTGGATAAAGTTATTGGAAAGAAAATCTAATTATCAGCTTAGTACTTCTGTAGCATGTTCATATATCAGTATATTCAGATGCAATATTTTGGCAGTCTTATGTAAATTTCCCTTTCTATCTTTAGGTCTCCTGCATTGGAACCAGACTAGAGAACAGTGGATTGGAAACAAAAAACACAAAGGTCGACCTGAAAAGCCCCAAGAGCCAAAAATAAGGTCAGTTATTAGTATGATTTACTCTCACTGCACCTGAAATACATGGGATGTCTTGTTTTTATGGCCCTTAGAGCAAGTCCAGCAGTCCCCTTAAAATGTCTCCCCTATATGTGTATGTAGGGGACTGCCCCTAAAAAAATCTCCCCTAAAATATGTTCAACTCCAGCAGTTCACCTAAAACATCTCCCCTATTTAAATTTTTTATCTATTTTTTATATTTTAAAAATATTGTATAACTAACATGTAAAATTCAACGGCTACCTCTGTAACTTGTAGTGTCAAAAACTTATCCATCACCAAAATCTGAAAGATAAACAAAAATCTCACGAATATCGGCATATTGCAGTGTCAAATAACTCACTAATATCGGGATAGGGGAGTCTTCCACCTCCCCTACTTGTAGGGGAGACGAGCGAGTAGAACCGGGGGCGCCTATAAATCGGGGGAGCATTGAGGGAACTGCTGGGCGGTTGTTTTTGGGCTTTTTCCCCTAAAAAACGTATAGGGGAGAGTTTGAGGGAACTGCTGGACTTGCTCTTAAACCTGAAGAATCTCCAACTATTTATATTCGTGCAATCCAGATTACTTTGGCTATTCCAGTTTAGGTTACGGACATTTTCTGCTCACGGAACCATGTGCATTTTGTTTTATTAACTTCAGTATACTGGATGCTAACTTGATTATTTTTGCTGATGATGCAGCTGGAACACATCGCATGAGAGCCTGCTAGGGAGCAATAAGCCATTCTCCCAACCAATCCCGCTTGCTGTAAGATTCTATACTAAATCCTATCCTAAATAAACCACACATTTCTCCACCACCGAGTGTCCCTTTGCTTTATATAATGTTCTTTCTCATAGTTAATCAGAAATTGAAACTTTATTTACAGGAAATGGTCGACTTGCTTGTGGACGTCTGGGAGCAGGAAGGCCTATACAGTTAGGCAGGGACAGAGCATTTATTTAAGTCACGTTGATTTCTTTATTAAGTGTCTCTTAAGACTATAGGTTGCCAGGAGCTCTAGGTTGGTGAAAGTGTATATTTGGCGAGCTCGTTCGTGTACCACAAAGTCACGAACCCTGAACAATACGGCATCTATATCTTGATCAACTGTAATTTAATACATCCTGCTTGAATATGATAATGACTGATTGTACAGATGGGTAATAAGCTAAATATACATAGACATACTCACGTAAAGGAAATAAAAAAGAAGGATCTGGTTCCAGGTGGTATGAGAAGAATTGTCTCTATTTTGTAGGACACGTTTATTGCAACTGGAAAGGAAATACTATTGTCACAAATTTCAGCATGAGATTGTGGCAATAACAAAGAAAACATAACCACGAGGTATTTCGCCATTGAAATAATGAAACGACAATAGCAGGCTGATTAAGTTGAATATGCCACATGATTGAAAACTGTACGTAATTGCAGAACATCCTTTCAGATTAGGGCAGTTACGAGCAGGACAGAGCAAGCCACATCACTTAGCAGTATAACATCTCGACACAGTCCACAGAAAAGAATGACTTGACAATGTAATATGAATGAATGAAATGGGTCCACACAAGACACTGATACATCATCGTCCAACAACTCAAGCCGACAAAAACAACGCAAACTAACTTCTGGTTCCATGACTAGTGCTCCTTGGGGAGCAAAGCGAAAGAAACTAGGACTCTGCACTAACAGCATCTGGACCTGCCATTTTTCACCACAAATGGGGGAACGCAGCGGGCATCATAACTGTTGCTGGTTTCCGTTTCGAGATTCAGACATGTGGTAGGCACCGGGCATGCTCTTCCAGGCAGCTGACTCGAGCCCAAGCTGATGGCCATCACCTGCGGCTGACAATATAGGCTCATCATAAGGACCTCCAAAAAGTTGCGCATTAAATTGACCGTTCATGGGCAGGAACTCTGAGTGTGGTGAATCTTCATTAAGAAATACTGCGACTGATGACTCATCAAGCATGCAGGTATCTGGCAAGTAATTCTTGCCTACAAACATATCATCTGCTTGGTGTTTTCTGCCCCTCAAAATTGCATCCATGCCTGCAAAGACCAACAGTTAGTTCATTCTGACATTGACAAGCATCAAAATAAGAGTCTTCTCAGAAAAAAAAAGTACTGAAATAAGAGTGAGCAGACTTACTAGCACGTGATTGTAAAGGTCTATATTCATCCAAAGGACTGCCCTCGAGGAGATTGTCACCAGAGGCTGGACCGGGCGGATTAGGGCAAACATACAGACCGTAATGATGAGCCACTGCACCCAGCAGACCATTGTCATGGAAACATTCTGGTTTAGTTAAGACAGATGCTGGAGAAACCATACAGTTTTCAGCCAGCTCAAGAGGAGTTGCTGGGGGGAAGGGAGACGACTGGCAGTTATTGATTCGTTCAATGGTGGAATGTTGGATTAAAGGGAGCTCCATCTTCATGGGCCTCTGTATGGTCCCAGAAGTAGAGAAGTTGACATCTAAAATTGGCGGGCCATTGGGAATGGCATTATCAAAAGGAAAACTGTGGTTCCTTGCTATTCCCGGGTTGATATCAGTGTAACAGGTCTCCTCAGCCTCATGAGGAACTTGCTCATACGTGGGACTGCCACTGTAGCCTGATAATATACCTGAAGGTGCATAACTCTTCAAAGGGTGGTTCATGCCATCAACTGGAATAGAATCTGGAATCATGAAAGTCGGGGCAAGGAAATTTTCTGCTCGCTTTTTATAGTCCAACTTCTCAAAGATAATATCATCAAATTCAAGGCCACTTCCCTGTGAGAGCTCATTTGGTCGTTTTTTACCACGCGAATCTTCAGGACTGTGACAGTCCATGTCTTGATTTGCCACCCGAGATAGCAAGCCATCTGGATACAGATCTAGACCAGCTTTCGAAAGCCTCTTGCTTCTTGTGTTCCAGAAGTTCTTAATTTCATTATCTGTGCGTCCTGGCAACTGGAATAACAGTCGAAGGTATTCAGTGTCCACCATGGCTAATTGGCAGGAATAGAAGAAAATTCTTTGTACAGGCTGGACAATGAGTGTCCAGATAAACAAACAAAAGGTAAGTTGAACGTTTTCAACTTTCAAGGCACACAATATCGAGAAAGAAACAAATCAATAAGGGAGAGAGATAGAGAGCAAGATCTTTAACACTTGCACTGACATCCAAATATAGCAATGGCCTCTGTCAAAAACAGTGTTAATGTCTACTTTCATATAGTTTTTGCCAAAATACTCATCTGAGATTACTCTATTATTCAAGTTTGACTATAGTGCAACCTCTGCTACCACAAGGTGTAACAACAAAAGGCACCATTCCTATGTTACCGGAAAGAGAAACTAATGCACCATGTTTGAGGACATAGTGTCATATGCCTTTTAAATTTACTAATATATAGAACAATACCAAAATAATAGATCTGGCTCTAGTTTTACATAAACTAAAGCCAAGATATAAGATTTATAGTAAGTCCAATTTGTAATACTCATCTGAGATTACTCTATTATTCAAGTTTGACGGTAGTGCAACCTCTGCTACCACAAGGTGTAACAACAAAAGGCACCATTCCTATATTACCGGAAAGAGAAACTAATGCACCATGTTTGAGGACATAGTGTCATACGCCTTTTAAATTTACTAATATGTAAAAAAACCAAAATACTACCTCTTTTTTTAAAATATAAGATGGTTTAGCCTTTTTCTATATTCACATGTCCAAATTTGTATCTAGACATCTTTTAGTGTCTATATTCACTCATTTTTGTGTGTATCTAGCAACATGTGCAATAGCTAAAACATCTTATATTAGAAAACGGAGGGAGTAATAGATCTGGCTCTAGTTTTAGACATAAACTAAAGCCAAGATATAAGATTTATTAGTAAGTCCAACTTGTAATCATTGCAAAATGTGATTTTGGTATATATTCTGAAATCTTAACATGAAAAATCACACCTCAAATTATGTAACAGTTAATGTATGTTATGTTAGAAGTAATCTTTTCATATCTTTGCATGAAGTTTCTGGTAGGTCCAAGAAGTATCCAGAGTATGTAGGAGTCCTAGTCGAAGTTAAAGTCTGCAGCTCTGTAGTAGTTTCTAGAGTACTGTAACCGACCTGCTGTTCAATTAACAGTAAGTCAGTAACCTACCTAGAAAGCCTATATAACCTCTTTGTATGAGAACCAAGCTTGTAAGCCAAGATGTAGCCTCAAGCTTGTGTGATACTGTGAGTTAGCTATGTGTGTGAAGCACAACCTAATTGAAAGGATCTAAGTGATTTAGCATCCAACATGTTATCTGACACGTTAGCTATATACTAGAAGAGATCAATCGAGCACTACTGATGGCGCCCGTTCTAGTTTTTATTGAAATTTCCTCATCAATTATCTGATTAGATTTTGATTTATATTCTGAAACCTTAACATGAAAGTTCACGTCTCAAAATAATGCATCAGAGAATCATATGTTATCTGACATGTTATTTGCTTACTAGGCTACTAGCAGATCAGTCGAGCAGTACTAATGGCACCTCGTCTAGTTTTATCAAAATTCCCTCAACAAACAGCAGATATTGCTTTCTGGCTAGTCTCACGAAGTTACAGCACAGAGCAATATACTGTCTAGTGGGAAGGAATAATGTTCAAGAATTTAGATGACAAGCACAGCGAAATGGATACCCAGGCTTACACCATGATCGATATTAGAATCTATAGTAGACAGTAAGATCATTTGGCATCAATTTATTTAATACTATTATACTATCTCGGATCCATAATAAGTGTCTCAGTTTTGAACTAACCACAGTTCAAAACTGCAGAAAATAGGACATGGCAGTATGGCCAGAAAAAAAGTGACATCCAAATTATTTGATAACACATAAAATCTACATATAGTGGACATTCCTCAAGTATGCTAACACGAGAAAAAAAATCAATGGAAAAGAGAACTATGCATGTTTTAAAACATATGAGGCAGTGAATGGAAGATACTGAAGATAGTAGGCTCAAACAAAGATACTTGCACTGCTTGTATCAGGCTAGGATGTAATCATAAATAGTCACAAGGTAAATATCACCATCTACAAAAAGACTCTGAGTGTAAGATAAGATACACTGTATCTAGGGAATGAAGGAGGGCTTCTCTCCAAATTCTAATAGTGGGTATTCGTAATAGAAAAATACTAAGATTAAAAAAAAAAATCACGGGTGCTGATATAAGTTCGGATAGGTCGAGGACTAGTCTGCATACCGCCTCCGCATGGAGTAGCAGAGCCAAAACTAGCTTCGGTTCACTTATTAGTTTGTTACTTCCCAGTAACCGTATACAACAGCAGCAGTGACATAGCCAGATACATACAACGCGGATTTGCCAATCGGATAATTTCTGATCATATCCTTACAAACTAATAGTCTTGAAACGCATTTTTAAATCTAGTATTAAACTTAAACAAATACTTCATCTCCAATAGACAAACGAGAGAAGGCATTGAAATTTTCCTGAATATTTAACCCGCAAACAAGTACCCACCCAACTAGGCAAACTGTTGGCAGGCTTTGATGAAGAGGCAAAAGTTCCCCCAATCCATATCCAATCGAGCACCAAAGCATATTAAAAAGTGTTTCGTTACTACACCAGTGCAAACACTAAGAAGAAACGAGCAGTAGATAGATTAACGAGCGACCACACAATTTAGATAGAAGCATGTAATAATAAGAGAGAGCATATATAACGAGCAAACAAAAAAACTTACAGAGCCGGCCATCATAGCCCACTTGTTGCCGTGCATGGCGTGGAGCTCGATGATCTTCTGCTCCTCCTCACTGGAGAAGGGCCCCTTCTTGAGGTGCGGCCTGAGGTGGTTGGCCCAGCGCAGGCGGCAGCTCTTGCCGCAGCGGTTGAGCCCGGCGTTCCTCTGCACGGTGTTCCAGCTGCCCTCGCCGTGCGCCTCCACGTACGTCCGCAGCCGCCTGTCCTCCTCGGGCGTCCAGGGCCCCTTCTTCAGGGGCGGCCCCGCGACCACGCGGCGGGCGGTCACGACCCCAGCAGCGCCAGCGCTGCCGCCCTCCTCCTCGCCGTCGCTGTCGTCAGGCTCAGTGGTCTCGTCTTCGTCGTCAGAGTCGTCGCTGTTGCGCGGCGACATCACCTCCAGCTTGGGCTCCTCCGGGTACCCCGTCATCTCCATCTCCTCCATCGTGCCGGGACGCCCCCACCTACCTTCCAAATCAAGAGCAGAAGCGAGGAGGAAATGCGTCAGCGATCATCGGACCCGCGAAACGAATCCAATCTGTATACAAGCAGAAAAATCCACTCCCAACTCCTGCCGAATTCAATCGGATCGGAACTGATCTAGGTGGATCTCGGGCGGGTGCGCTCACCGGGAGAGGAGCCGCCTGGCCGGAACCGATCTGCTGCCGCGTGCTGCGGCGGCGGCGAGGGAGAGGAGGGAGGGAGGGAGAACAGAGCGAGGACTCGCGATAGCTTTGGAGTCTTCGGAGTTTGGACTGAAGTAGTACCGTACGACGGAAAGTCCAGCTGGGAAATGGAGCGGGCTCGCGGGTTTCGGCCCGACCCGGGATGAGTCCGAGAATGCCGCCGTGGATCGGGCGCGGCCGTTTCGGTCAGAGTTCGCGAATGGCGGGGATGATGGGCTGGGCTGGCGTCCGGTTACGTTGGGCTGAGAGTTGGTGGTACTTGGAGGCCCGGGGAGAGAACGACTCCCAATAGGCCATGCAAAAACAAAAGTCTTCTTTTTCGCGAATACAAATATTGCACCACATACAAATCAAATTATTGGAAAGGTACATAGATTTCAAGGTATAAACTAAAGTTTCGCAAAAAAATGAAAAATAACAATAAAATTGTTTCATCCATATAATTCAATCTTGTTGCCCTATAGCGGTTGTTGCCGCTGCTATTTCTCGACGTGCTAAAAAAATGCTCGGCTAGATCATTTTAAAGTTGATGATGAATGCCTTCATCACGGATCTCCATGTGCATGGCTAGAGTCTATCGATAGCGGGTGCTGGAAGTTGAACGAAACAAAATCATTGACTAGATGCACACGTTCACTCTCGATGATCATCACATATGCATCCATGACCTCCCACATCACATGTGCTCGTCCAACCACATCAAACCAGGGTACCGAGAAAAAAGACGACATTGGAGTGCTCCAAATGCATTGGGCCGCGATGGACTTAATGCTGCTATTGACACACCACGAGTGTGGGGGCATCCAACAGTGCCATTGGCTGTCCCATTGACACCGCGAGCGGAGATGATCTTAGAAGATCAGCCTGAAGGAGCGGCACAACTGCGTCATGGACAACTGAAAACTTGTCTTCGATCCGCTTATACAAATTGCTTATCCCTTCCGTAAACAAAGAAGCCTCAGATGTCTTGACACGGATAACCCAACAGCATGACAGTCTTGCTCCATGGGCATAAGACTTACGATTGGAGTAGCATACACCACGAAAGCATTACAGGTGATCACAAACAAAACACCCACACCATCTGAACGTCCATTCAATCTAGTTAAAACACTACTCAGGTTCAGGCAATAAACAATCTGACTCTTTGTATGGATGATGACTGTTCGACAGTAACACGCGCATTTGGTTTTACGTAAAGAGATAACTGCACCAGCGGTCCCAATTCTTTTCCCGCGTCTTCACTTTAGTCCTAATTCTTTGAAATTGCACGTCTAGGTCCTAATTCTTTCAAAATTATGTCACACGAGGTTCTAAACTGGTTTGACCACCGTTGACTGGTGCCTGTTAGATTGATCTCACGTGCGAGCCCAACGGCCCGCACGATCCGCTTGATTGCGCCCTGATCGCGGGCGCTCGTTCCCTCTTAATGGACGGTGGGCCCCTGTGACCTGCGCTATATAAAGAGGTGGGGGGCCGGGGCACACGGTACGAGGTTCACCGCGCCGCCAGTCACCCCACCGACATCTCCTCCGATCTAGGGTTAGCGCAGTGCTCACGGGAAGCACCACCGCGCCGCCACTGCTCCGTCACCGCCTCCATCGACCACCATGGCCGATTCCTCGAGCTCCTCTGGACAGAGCCAAGGTGTGCCCTCGGTTTCTCCCTCTTCCACTCTCTGTTCCTCTCTGTCAACTAGATGAACTCGGTGCAATAGAAGTGCTACCGCATAGGATCTAATTCCTAACAGTTATTAGGATCTAACAATGGTATCAGAGCACGAAAAGATCCTAATTTTTTGTTTCGGTAGTGATTCAAAGTTGAAAAGAAAACAAAGAAAAAGTCACCGGATGCCCTCGGCCTAACCGGCAAAGTGTGCCGCCGATCTGGCCGCACCAGTTCCGATCGATCCAGATACGCACCCGAGTGGGGTATCTGGACGAAGAACAACCCCGCTCGGGGGCAAAGAACAGATCATAATCCCTTCCCGCAAAAGAAAAATAAAAGAAACCCTAACCCTAACTAGAAAGAGGGGAAGGGAAAAAAGAGCTCACCGGCCGGTCGCCGCAAAGGGCACCGCCGCTGCGCCACTTGACGGCGGCGCGCTCTCCTTCGGGAGCTCGCGCACACCGGCAAGGGGACAGAGGGGCGCCAATCTTCTCCGGCCGATTTGGCCCTCGAGCTATTCGTTTTTTCGGTGGAGAAGAAGAATAGAGAAAGAAAGAAGAAAGAAACAGAGGGAGGAGCTCGTCGCGGCTCGGCGCTCGCTCTCTCTGCCGCCGTTTTTTCGGTCGGGAGAGAGAGGAGCACGGGATGGGGAAAGGATAGAATGGCGCTAGGGCTAGGTCGGGGAGACCGGTTCGGTCGTTTTGACCGGGCGAGAATCACGCGGGCCGTCGGATCGAGATGGACGGCCACGATCAAAACCCTAGCCGGCGCTGGGCGCGAAAGCAGGCCGTGGGCCATTTTCCGTCGTAGAGCGGGCCGTGTGCCATTTTTGCGCATCGTGCGTGAGCGACAGATAGCGCGAGTCCTAGGCTGGCTGGGCCGCAGGCAATATTCTATATTTTTTTCCGCACAGTTTTTTCACAGAAGCAATTTAGCACAGTTTTGGGTGTTTTTTGGTTCAAAATTTGCCTAGATTTTTTCTATTCAATTTATTCCAACGAAATTTTGTTTAGGAAATACAAAAGTTTACAGAAATCTTCTGAAAAGTATAAAGTTTATGAATTTTTTATTCATTTTTCCCGCTGCAAATAGTTAAAAGTAATAATTACTTAAAAGCAATAAAGTGAGAATTAAAAGCATGATTAAAAGTGATATTAAAGATGATTATGATTCTGTTATTATATGACCAACGTTGTTAATAGCATTATCATGATTCATTTATTATGTGTTACAAGGTGCGTTTATTTCTTTTATTGCCCAACGGTGATATAGTTTTAATTGCACAACAGTTGTATGCTTTAATTTATACCAACGTTGGATTAAATGTATGCAATTGTTTGTTTTTCGTTATCTTATATCCTTGTGGTTTCAGAAAGTTTTCACCTGATGAGATGCCTGAAGGATGTTCCTACGCTCAGAGGTGACAACTACTCTGAGTGGTGGAAGAAAGTCGAACTGGCCTTTGTCTGTGCTGAGGTCGACTGGGTTGTGACTACTCCACAGCCAGTCAAGCCAGCAAAGCCAGTAAGAGCATCTGATGATGATGATTCTGCTTGGCAGAAAAAAGAGCTGGACTATGCTCCAGTAGAGATGGGCTACACCCTAGAGAACCAAAAGTGGGTGAACGCCAATAAAAAGTGCATGACATTCATAAAGAACACAGTTGAGACCGCTATTGTGGGCTCAATTGAAGAGTGTGCCTCTGTAGGAGAGTATCTCCAAAAGATAAAGAGCCAGTTTACTGGTTCTTCAAAGACATATGCTACCCAGTTGCTCAGACAGCTGGTGATAGAAAAGTATCATGAAGGTACACATGGTATAAGGGAGCACATTCTCAGAATGAGCAACATGGCTGCTAAGCTTAAGTCCATGGAGGCTGATCTGGAGCTCAAGCCTGCACTTATAGTTCACTTGGTGATGGCTTCACTGCCACCACAATTCGAAAATTTCATCATCAACTACAATGTGTCACCTGAAAAATGGGACATTGAAAAGACAATTGCGATGCTGTCGCAAGAAGAGGAAAGGCTGAAGTCCCAGAATGGGGGCTCCTTAAACTACGTGAAGGACAACCAGAACAGGAGCTACAATGGTTCTCCTTCAAAGCCGTATGGCAAAGGTCCTCATCAGTATAAGCCACATGGCAAAGGGCATCAGAAGTATGAGAACCAGCTTCCAGTGGACAAAGACACATGCCTCCACTGCAAGAAGAAAGGGCATTACAAGAAAGATTGCCCTGATTGGCTCAAAAGCATAATGGCAAAGAAAGGGATTCCATTCGACAAGGACTTTGCAAAGAAGCGAAAGACACATTGAAGTCGCGAATGGAGTTCAAGCAGAAGTTGAGGCTGTTGGCGACGTCTCCTTGGAGCTAGCTGATGGTTTTAATATTATGCTTAGAGATGTGTTATTTGTTCCTTCCATTCACAGAAATTTAATAAGTGTATCGTGCTTGGATAAAGACAATTTTGAATGTTATTTTGGTCATGGCAAGTGTGCCATATGGATTAAAGATGCTTGTGTGGGTATTGCTTTACTTCATGATAAGCTTTATTTGTTATCCTTGCGTGAAAAGGTGCATTATGTTTGCAATGTGAATGAACAAATTCCCTTGTCGAACAAAGAACAAAAGAAAAGAAAGCGAACTCATGACTCATCGAAGTTATGGCACTGTCGATTAGGCCATATTTCGAGGGGAAGAATAGAAAGCCTCGTTAAAAATGATATTCTTCCTCCGTTAGAGTTCTCAGATGTTGAACAATGCATAGATTGCATAAAAGGAAAATACGTAAAGAAAGTTAAAAAGGGTGCAAACCGAAGCACAACGACACTAGAAATTATTCACACCGATATTTGTGGACCATTTCCGGTGAAAAGTGTGGATGGCTATGACTCATTCATAACATTCACATATGATTATTCCCGATATGGTTATATTTATCCAATTAAAGAAAGATCCGAGGCATTGGATAAATTTAAGATATTCAAAGCTGAAGTTGAAAATCAGCATGATAAAAGAATTAAAATAGTCAGGTCCGACCGTGGGGGGGAGTACTACGGTCGGCACACTCCATATGGTCAAGTACCTGGACCTTTTGCAAGGTTCTTACAGGAAAATGGAATAGTCGCCCAGTATTCTATGCCGGGCGAACCGCAACAAAATGGAGTAGCTGAAAAGCGTAACCGTACTCTTATGGATATGGTGCGCAATATGATGAGTTATTCCACACTGCCATTGGGATTATGGATGGAGGCGTTAAGAACCGCCATTCACATTCTCAACAGAGTACCAAGTAAATCGGTGCCCAAAACACCGTACGAGTTGTGGACAGGGAGAGTTCCTTCTCTAAGCCACTTGAAAGTCTGGGGGAGCCCAGCTGAGGCAAAAGTTTTTAATCCACATATTGTAAAGTTAGACCCCAAAACACTGACTTGCCATTTCATTGGCTATCCTGATAGATCAAAAGGGTATCGTTTCTACTGTTCAGACAGACACACAAAGTTTGTAGAAACGAGACACGCGGTCTTCTTAGAAGATGAAATGATGAGGGGGAGCATGGTAGGCCGGAAAATTGATCTTGAGGAGAAGAGGGTGTGTGCACCTTTTCCGATGATCCATGAGCCATTTTTTGCCCTACCTGTTGTACCTGCACCGACAATCCCAGAGGTTGTGATGCAAGCACCTGTTGTAACTCCACCCGTGACTTCAACGAGGCAAAATTCGGAACCTGTCCGCCAGGAGCCGAATCAACCCGTTGTTGAGCATGAAAGGGAGCAGCGACACCCACATATAGAAGAAGAGTCGCAAATTGAGACACATAATGTGCCAGAGAATGAGACTCTTAGAAGGTCTACAAGAGCTAGGAAATCAGCTATTTCTAGTGATTATAAAGTTTATAACACAGAAACAGTTCATGTGGAAGGAGATCCCACTTCATATGAAGAAGCCATGAGTAGCGTTCACTCTTCGAAATGGCTGGAGGCCATGGAAGATGAGATGAAATCAATGAGTTCTAACAATGTTTGGGACTTAGAGGAAATTCCTAAAGGAGCCAAAACAGTAGGCTGCAAATGGGTCTACAAAATAAAGTATGACTCCAATGGAAAAGTAGAAAATTATAAATCAAGACTTGTGGCAAAAGGCTTTACGCAAAGAGAAGGAGTAGATTACAATGAGACTTTTTCTCCAGTCTCATGTAAGGATTCCTTCAGAATCATCATGGCACTAGTTGCTCATTTTGATTTAGAGTTACATCAAATGGATGTAAAGACGGCATTTCTAAATGGAGATTTAGAAGAGAATGTTTACATGAAACAACCGAAGGGTTTTTTCATGGAGGGGAAGGAACATATGGGATGCCGCCTACAGAAATCCATTTATGGGTTAAAGCAAGCCTCTAGACAGTGGTATTTAAAGTTTAACAATACAATTAAAAGTTTTGGTTTTAAAGAGAATGTTGAGGATAACTGCATTTATGCAAAGTTTAAAAGTGGGAAATATATTTTCCTAATTCTGTATGTGGATGATATTCTGCTTGCGAGCAATGATGTCAGTCTACTACTAGAAACAAAGAAATTATTTTCCTCGAATTTTGATATGAAAGATCTTGGTGAAGCTTCTTATGTTTTGGGCATAAAAATTCACCGGGATAGAAATAATGGAGTGCTAGGACTATCACAAAAGGCATATTTAGAAAAGGTTCTAAAGAAGTATAATATGCACAAAAGTAGTACTTCACCTGCTCCTATAGTCAAGGGCGACAGTTTTGGGAAATTTCAATGTCCCAAAAACCAATATGAGATCGATCGAATGAAAGCAGTACCATATGCTTCGGCTGTTGGAAGCTTACAGTATGCACAAGTGTGCACTCGCCCTGACTTAGCTTTTATCACCGGGGTACTCGGTAGATATCAAGAAAATCCAGGCCAAGAGCATTGGAATATGGTAAAGAAAGCTTTGCGTTATGTGCAAGGCGCAAAAGACCTCATGCTAACATATAGAAGATCTGATTCCCTAGAAATAAGAGGGTATTCAGACGTAGATTTTGCGGGAGATAAAGATGATAGAAAGTCCACGTCAGGATACGTGTTCACTCTCGCAGGAGGGGCTATTTCGTGGAAAAGCTCCAAACAGTCATTAGTTGCATCGTCCACGATGTATGCAGAGTTTATAGCATGTTATGAGGCCACGGGGCAGGCAGTATGGTTAAAGAAATTTATACCCGACTTGAAAGTGGTAGATTGCATTGACAAACCACTAAAGATGTACTGTGACAACCAGCCCGCAGTATTCTATGCTCACAACAACAAGTTGAGTAATGCTACAAAGGCAATAGATATAAAGTATTATGTTGTGAAAGATAAAATCCAGGATCAAACTATAAGTCTCGAGCATATAAGGACAAAGGATATGCTTGCGGATCCGCTAACGAAAGGCTTACCACCCAGTGTGTTCCAGGAACACACAGCCGGCATGGGTTTAATGGAAAGCCTATGATTTCTGGATTACAGAGGTCCAAAAGTAACAGGATTTGTTTCAACACAGAGAAGTATATAGTGGCTGTCTGATTCCATCGGCAATTGAGCTGTGACGATGAAACATGCTCTATGTATTAATCCGTGCTGAAACGAGTAAAGTGAAAGGTAAAAGTAAAAGTTGAGATCAAGGGGGAGAATGTTAGATTGATCTCACGTGCGAGCCCAACGGCCCGCACGATCCCCTTGATTGCGCCCTGATCGGGGGAGCCCGTTCCCTCTTAATGGACGGTGGGCCCCTGTGACCTGCGCTATATAAAGAGGTGGGGGGCCGGGCACACGGTACGAGGTTCACCGCGCCGCCAGTCACCCCACCGACATCCCCTCCGATCTAGGGTTAGCGCAGTGCTCACGGGAAGTACCACCGCGCCGCCACTGCTCCGTCACCGCCTCCATCGACCACCATGGCCGATTCCTCGAGCTCCTCTGGACAGAGCCAAGGTATGCCCTCGGTTTCTCCCTCTCCCACTCTCTGTTCCTCTCTGTCAACGAGATGAACTCGGTGCAATAGAAGTGCTACCGCATAGGATCTAATTCCTAACCGTTATTAGGATCTAACAGTGCCACGTCGGCTGGTGGGGCCCGTAGGCTCAACGGGCAGAGGTAGAAATGTGCGGATACCCCCTTGTGGTCTATTTGGTCTCATATCTCGATTTCGCCCTCTGCTATCATATCCTCCCGCGACGAGGAGAGCTGACGGTGAAGGTGTTGCTCCGATGATGACCGGAGGAGATCGTTCAGCGGCTGACAACGCAGGGATGGAGCACGCCAGGATGGAGCCCGAGGCCAAGGGGCCGAAGCTGCGGCGACCTGGAGATGCTATAGTCGAGGTTGGGTGAAATATATGCAAAAAATCAACGAAAAATAAGAAACACAACTGAAAACTGAATCCAAATAACACCCAGGAAATTACGACTTACACTATGATTTGGACATTTGTATTAGACATGACCTGGATTGGCACTTGATTGCAACACGCGGCAAATGGTCTTGCGGAATCAGCAGCATGGACATGGCACCAATGGCAGCGTCGCTAGCGGCTGTACTGGATGTGCTCCCGTAGATGGATGCGGTGGGAGAGACTGGGAAGGAGACTCCGTCTTCCTCCTCGCACGCTTCACAGTTGTCGAGCGCTCATGGCGATGGATTGGACGATGAGAGAGAGAAACGAGGTGGGGAAATGAACTAGGGGTGAGGAAATTAGAAGCCACATTTTTATAAGGGTTCATTTGTATAAATCCCAAAAATCTAGCCGTGGGAAACCTCCCACCAGCCGACGTGGCACCAGGCGGTCAGACCAATTTAGGACCTCACGATGACACAATTTCAAAAGAATTAGGACCTAGACGTGCAATTTCAAAGAATTAGGACTAAAGTGAAAGCGCAGGGAAAGAATTGGGATCGCTGGTGCAGTTATCTCTTACGTAAACAGCGCAGGGGCTGGCAGAGACAACATGAGGTGGAGCAGAAGAGAAGCAAGCCGCTTGCTGGGGTCGTTGTGGGGTGGGGCGAGTGGTACTAGCTAGTGGGGTAGCTAAACAGAATGAGCGAACGCCACATACGTACGCATGCGTAATTTATAGCAAGAATGGAATGGTGGGAGCAACGCCAGTACGCCACACCGATCAGCATTCAGAGCGGCACCGACCGGCGACGTCGAGGCTGCAGAGATGGGCAGCATTGGAAGAAAGGCCCTTTTCAGCCAGTAGCCAACTGTGGAGGAGACAGTGTGGACGACGCAGTGCGGTCCTGGTTTGAGGAGCGAGGCCTTTACTACGCACGACGGTGGAGGCCATGTTTCCTCGCTGCAGGTCGCAGCGGGTTCTTGCTGATCGACTTGCAGCCATCTTGTCGCGATCGTGTTATTTCGGAACCATTGCTGGGCGCTGGCCGGCTGATGCATACACATTTGATTTCAATCTGCACCGCTACCGAGTACCGACTGTCAGAACTGATACAGTTGTGGTTTTGGGTGATAGAATTGATGCGTTGTACCACAAGGAGCTGTACAAGCCGTGCTCCCGGCCGACTGTGCTGCTCAAGGTACCGCAATGAGTTTATGTTGTTCAGCGTTTACTGATCATGCCCTTTAAGTAGCTACAGGATTTTATTTTGGATTTTCCCTCTTATTTTCTCGGAAAGTTTGTGGGTTTGCCTTACCTTTAACCTAGTGATACGGGCATCGTCGGCATTATATTGATCTGTTGACACGTTAGGACATATGTAATAGTAATATAAGTCTAAGGTGTTGTTAATTATGGCCTACGTGTCAAACATGGCCAAACCCAACCATGTGTCGGTTTGTATCAGTCTGAGTCCAATTAGATTTAGGTGTATGAGTCAAACCGGGTTAGGTTTCAGCGGCTCCTACCCCTTTGGCCTTTATAACCATAGGAGGTGCCACAATATTAGGTGAGTTCAATCGTTTAGTTAAAAATACTATCTCCGGGGACGGCGTTGCCATGTTATCTTATATAGATTGCTGTGAGGATTCTTGTGTTCATCAAGGATTATCACACTCAGGTTTGAGGCGTGGTGATCTTCGTTATGTTGCTTGCTGGATTTATTCCTCACCTTCAGGTGACGTCATTGATGTTGTTGGAAGGATTTATTATCCGGATTTTTCACTGTGAAAGATTGGGACAACAAACAGAAGATCATCGGCGGAGTGATCCTTATCACCTAGGTTTCCTTTTGTCCCGTTTTCACATTTTTTTTCTTCATCGTTTTGCCTGGTGTTTAGTGGATTTTAAACATTTCTCTTAGACCTCTCGTGTCATCACGAAATAGTTGTAAGATATATATTGTTGTTAGATTCTTGCCATATGTCCATGAACCAACAACGCTTGCTCGGTCTCCAAAGTCCAACCTAGAATAAGATAAAGGTGTTGTACATTCTCTCAATTTCCATTGGACAAACTTTTTTACACACAAAACCCCAAATGGGGATTAATTTCCATTACTTTCATAACGGAAAACAACCACCATCACCATCAGCAGCGTAAGTTTGCTTTTGCAACACCTTACAAGCTCTCAAGCCACCATAACAGACATCAAAACGAAACGAAACGAACCAAGCTAAGCTAACCGAGCTAACAGTTTTTAACAGCCAACCTACAGACGTCAAGCATGCGCAGCAACCAGGAGTCCAAAACAACAACACTTGCAAAGTTAAAACTACCAGCCTCTCGCTCCTCAAACATCAGCAAAACATCCCCCTTTTTTACAACATCATTACACCCTGTAAAGCATATGCAAAATAATCATATTTTGTACATATAATTATTTTCTATGATATTTTAAGTGTGTCACGGAATTGTTTTAGAATATAAGCATACAAATCTTTCAAAATTAAAAAGGAGTGATGTTAGAAATAGATTGGAGTTTGTAACATAATAGAGTGCATCCAAAAAAATCATATTCTTGGACGAATAATAATTCTTTATGAAAATTTTAGTATTTTTTTGTAAATTAATTGAATCATTGATGAGACATATGTGTGGTCACCTATCTTTTTTTGTTAACAATTCTAAACTGTTGATTAGATGACCTAATAATGAAAATCGCAGCAGATTAGACCATCACCTAGTGAAAGCGCAAAACAATATCAGTTGTTTTTGCCCGGGTCGTGGCGTCGATCGAGGTCTCTGTTTTGGGCACGCCGGCCACGACGTTGGCGTTGGTCCACGAGGAGGAGGTGTGTCGTGGTGGTGTCACGGCAGATGCCATAGGATGGCTAATTTGTGGGGCCGATGGACGTTGGTGGATCCGGGGAGGGATAGCGAGTTGAAGAACTCACACGGGGAGGATCCCGGTAAAACCGAGATCTCCCAAGAACACGAAACAAGAACGAAGTGCAACGGGGAAGATCTAACAAATACAAACAAATGCACGAAGGCACCAAGCACACCCACGATATACCCAGGTTCAGGGCCCTCGTGAGGAGGTAACACCCCTACTCCTGCCTTTCTTCTCTATATATTGATGGTACAAGAACTACAACTTGCTACAAGATCTATCAAAGGTAGAAGTACTAGGAACTAGATGAACTCAAGGTGAAGAGGAGTAACTGCTCTAAGAGTAAATGCAACTATAGTTTTGGCTCTCAGGTTGGTCTCTCCTTCTCAGGAGCAGTTATGGCGCCTTTTATAGAGTTCCGGCCGGGAGGGCCGGAAACCCTAAAATGCCTCGGCCCCACCGGACAGGTCTAGCCGGGATGTCGTCACCGGCTAGTGCGACCTAGTCGCCGGACTATCCGGTGTAGCCCCTGCGTCATCATCTCGCTAAGGACGGCAGGCGCCGTCCTGCATCATCATTGTCCCCTTGTCAGAGACAAGACATGTCTTTGCCCATCCCGGATAGCCTTTTCCGGATTGCCGGGCTAGGCATGACAGGTCTTGTCGTACCGGCTGACGCGCTTCCGTGTCAGGCGGGAGGTGACCAAACTTCCGTGTCAGGCGGGAGGTGACCATGCTTCCGTGTCAGGCGGAATGGTACTTCCCCCCGCGATATACGGGAAAGCGTGCTCCAGACCGTTGACGGCCTACCGGGAGCTCTCTCGCCGGCTACCTCCTCTCTTGCCACTGGGAGCCTCTTCTGCATAAGATCAAGATCAACACGTACATTCCGGTTAGTGCTTACCCGGGATACCTATCCGGTAAAGCCGAGTACACCATCACCCGGGAACCTTCTTGGTGTCCCAGGTCCGGGATCCTTTCCGAAGATGTCCGAACTTATCTCAGGATGAGCAACTCTAGGCCTAGCCTCCCGAAGATGTCTTAGTCTACCAGCAAAGACATCTTCGAGAAGCTAGTTCTTAGAGGAACCATCCGCTCTTGCCCGTACTACAAATGCGAGGGTCGGGGATGTCTATTTATAGCCGCAAGGCATGACCCTTACGGCTGCCACGGGGCCCCTTGGCCTTTCCCTGCGTCCAAGTGACCAGCTGCCCTTTCGGCACACCAAGGGGTGCCCTTTGTTGTCGCCAAAGGTCAAGCACTGTTGTTATCCATTATAATTTACCGGGATCTGCCCCTACCCGGGGGGCAGCCCCCCGACACTAGTCCCCGAAGCTGGTGCGGCACAGCGACCCCGGATGATGTGCGGGATCAGCTTTAATAATAAACTTTCTTCCGAGAAGACATGACATCAATCTTTTATTCCATGCCTAAATTAGTTCTTTCCGAGATCCTCTCACCGAGATGGTCTCAATCGGGAGGCGAAGCCTGCGACCGAGTAGCACCATCTCAGCAAATCTCGACCGTTGATTTCCCGATGAATCCGAGATAACGATTCTGGGCCCACCCGACGTCCCGTCTGCGCAGAGGCGCACTCGAGTGCTTCTGCGCACGCACGGTGTCGCTTGGGTTCTCGCGCCATGGAGCCGCATCTGATCCGGAAACGAACCGTTGGGGCCTTGTGGCCCTCGGTGTGGCCGGATCGAGCGCTCCGAGTAACGCCACGTGGCCCGCGGCACCAAATAGATCCCACCCACGATCGTGGAGATCGTGGGCGGGAAAAACGGGAACCGCTCCGGAATCCCCCCCCATAAATAGGGGACCGGAACGGTCTCCCTCACTTCTTCTCCTTCGCACTTCCTCTTCTCCACCGTCTCGAGCTCACTGCCGCCGCTGCGTTCGTTGCCCGTACGCCGTCTCGCCGGAGCTCGCGCCCCGTCGTCCTTCTCGCACGCCGTCGACCTCCTTCGCCGGTGAGTTTTTCCTCTCCACTCCGATGCATTTCTTCGGTAGAATAACTGCCGGACTCCGGCCGTGCCCTAGCACGGGCACGGCTGCGCCGCCGCCGGTGACCACATTCGAGCGGCGCGCCCGAAGCGCACGGCGAAGAATCACCGTGGCATTAGGACGCATACTCGTCACTCGCATTTGTGCCTCGTTTCAGTCTAGCGCGAGTCTTATTCCCTCCGTTTAGTTTTGATTATTTGACCCACGGTAGATCTTGCTTCCCATGAACCCGGTAGTTTTCAGCAGTTTATGCCCCGACATCCTCATTTCGGATAGACTAACTCCGACTAACCGCCGCTGCATCTGCAGAATAGCCCGAATACTCCCGCGTACTTCTCCGAGATGGGTGAAGAACGTGCCCGGGGGTGTTGGGACGGATCCGAGACAAAGCAGTCGGATCTTGATTGGCTGTATTGGACTCACCGGATTCCTCCGGAAGTCGAGAGCCGTCTACCGGGAGAGGAGGTTGCACCGGAACCCCAACCCGGGGAATATGTGGTATTCCTATCGCATTTTGAGCGTGGGTTTGGGCTTCCGGCTAGCCCCTTCTTCCGCGACTTCCTCGACACGTACAACGTGCAACCTCACCACCTTCCCGCCAACGCCATCATGATGCTTTCTGTCTTCATCACTTACGCGGAGGCGTACCTTGGCATATGGCCGTTTGTGGATCTCTGGGCCAAGTATTTTATCCTCCGCCGACAAGCCATCCCCAACCCGGATCAGAAGGTAAAAGACTTGGTCGACTGCGGAGCGGCCACCGTCATCCCTCGCGCGGACTCCGGATTCCCCATCGTCAAGGGATTAGAGTCTTGCCGGAAATGGCAGCGCAGCTTCTTCTATGTGAAGAACCGGGAGTCCTTGGAAGATGGCCCGGGATCCTCGAACCCGGACTTCATTAATCTGCCGGAATTCATCATGGGTCCTCCGCGCGAATTCGGTCGCTGGAAGCATCTTCCCGACAGCGAGGAGATCGGATACATGCACGATGTTCTGCAGGTGCTCACCCAGGATATGACCGGGGATGACCTCTTGCGCTGCTTTATTGTTCGCCGGGTCTGCCCCCTTCAACACCGAGTGCACAAGATGTGCCACATGTTCGGGAACTTCGACCCCACCAGGACCAGTATCCATAGGCTAAGCCACGCGGCGATCGTCCGTCGTGCCCGAGCTATTGCTCGGACGGAGATGACGGAGGATTATGAATGGGGGGTCATAGGGGGATCCCGGAAACGACCGGTTGACCAGGTGCTTATATCAGTCTTTCACGCCTACGCCTTCGTACATGCGCTCACCTGGACACCGACACGACCTAACTTGCTTGCGCAGTTGTTCGAGCGTCAGCACGAAGAAGACGCCATCCACGTCAACGGGAACTACGCTCCGGATTTCCCGAAACCGGACGTGATGCCGAGAGAGGATCTCGACGGCGAGGACCATCTCGCCATCCCTTTCGTTAAGGCCCCGGGTAATCCTTCAACCCCAGAGACAGTTTCTATTTCCTCGGATGACGATGAGATTGACTGCGAGATCCTTGACGTTATTGACGCTCTCCCTCTGAATTGGGCCTCAGCCGTGGTTCCGAAACCGTCAGCCGGGACCAAACGTGCCGAGAGCCGGAAGCGCGCGGCTTCCGACACCGATGGGGCTGAAGCCTCCGGCAACCCCCCCAAGAAGGGTAAACCGAGCAAGAAGACGACCGAGAAGCCTCCTCGACGCCGGCAGAGGGGTCCTCCCCTTGTGGACTCCGGGTACGTCTTTCTTGCCCCATGTTATTCGACTTCGCTCTCTCCCTAACTTTTACTAAGACATTTTCTTTCAGTGACGCGCTCGAGCTCCCGACACCTACTGTTCCTCGTCCTCCGGGAACTCGGACTCCTAGTCCGGTTCGGGCCTCTCCTTCACCTCTTCGCCCTTCCGCTCGAGGAAATGAATCCACCGCCTCCGGTGTCGCACCGGCAAGCGTCGCGACCTCGGATGCACCTCCGGTGATCGACGAGACCGCGCTGCAGGCCACGACCACCCCGGGAGAGATTGTTCTTCCGGATAGCCCGCGCCGGGTTCCCGGACTGGAGGCAGAGATCGCTAGCCCTCGCCGGCAACCTGCGGCGAGTGGGGCCTCTCGGCCTGCCGCGCCCAAGGCCATCCCGGAGAAACGGCCTACCGCCTCCTCCGGGCCTGCAGAACAAATTCCCAAGTCTCGCGGCAAGACTTCTGGGCAGAAAACATCTTCTGCTCCGCCCGCAGCTGCTCCGACATCTTCTTCCCAGGAGTTGGTGCCGCGCCCGGGTAAGTTCTCACCGTTACCCCCACCTCCTGCCGAGATCCCTACTGCCGCCTTGCGGATGTTGCGAGCAACGGTCAGCTCCTTTGCATCTTCAGGATCTCGGGACATCGCTGCCACCTGCGTTGCCGGCAGCTCCGGCATCCGGGTTGTTGATGATTTCAACAAGGCCTGGCTTGCCGCCGATGCTTCCGAGACTGCAGGGGACTTGCACGCTGCAGGTCCGAGCCGCAGCGCTCAAGCTCTGCATGCTCTCCAGGTTGCCGCGTTGGACGTCACCCGAATAAGCGAGGTAAATTTTTCTTCTTTTACCCAAAACACACTTGTTATTTCCACCACCACTAGTCCCCGAGATTGGTGCCTAGTGCTCTAGATTCCACCGAATAGCAGATCATTAGGTTCCAATCTTAGAGAAAAAATCCAGGACTCGGATATTGAGTCCCCGAGATCCTCCCAACCGGGTAGGTTGCTTAAAAAGTTGCTTCATCACCACTAGTCCCCGAGATTGGTGCCTAGTGCTCCAGATTCCACCGAATAGCAGATCATTAGGTTCCAATCTTAGAGAAAAAATCCAGGACTCGGACACCGAGTCCCCGAGACCCTCCCAACCGGGTTCTTTACTGCTTTTTCCATACTGACTTTGCCCTCTTTGTCTTGCTATCAGGAGTGCAGCCAACAACGCCGCAACATCTTCAACCGGGTTCTCGCTGAACTCGGTCAGTCGATGAAGTCCGAGGAGCGCTTCCGGGAGGAGCGAGACGCGGCGCGCCAGATCTCGGTGGACCAGAAGGCTGCCCTTGGTACCGCGCAAGCCGAGATTGCGCGCCTCAACGGCAAGCTCGCCAAGTCCCAGGCTACCATATCGGAGATGAACAAGGGCTTCATCGAGGCGAGCAAGAAGCAGAAGGAGACCCTGGACCAGTCAGTGTCACGCGCGGATAACGCCGAGGCCGAGTTGGGTCTTCTTCGGTCGCGTTCTGACACTTGGCTCGCCGAGCTCACCGTGCTGAACCGGGATCTCAACAGTGAGTAATCCGACAACCCTCCTCTCCTGTTATTTCCTTTATTTGCTGTTCCTCTTCTTGTGACTTAGTCGTTTTGACAGCTCTTCTTTTTAAAGGAGAGTTCGAGCACTCCCGCGAAGCCGCCGCCAAGGCTGTTGCCGCCGCTCGAGAGAAGCGTGCCGGGAAGGGTCCCATCTCGGACGCCTGGGACATTGAGGATCACCTCACTGCCCTGAAGGCCCGGATAGTACCTCTCCGGGCTATCGGGACGGAGCTCCTCAGCGCGGCGATCCACGTCCACGGCGCCTTGTGGCCGAGCCTCCGCGGGAAGCTCTCGATCCCGGAGCTCTCGCGCGCACTTCTGGGTGCCGGTAGCCGCATTCACGCTTGGAAGCGCTCCGGTGCTAGAGCTGGTGCGGATCAAGTCTTGACCCAAGTACTCAGCTGGTACGAGGGTCTTGATCTGGCAGCGATCCTGCGCCTGCGGACGGTGTCGCCTTGGGTTAAAGATCCGGCAAAGATCCAGCAGCGGCGAGAGGTGGCGCACCGCATTGCGAAGTGGGCCAGCATCCGTGCCTTCACCGCCAGCACCGTTCCTTCAGAGTCTGAGTCAGATAACGAGGACTCCGAAGAAGATGATGCCGCTTCCGGCGATGGGGAAGAAGAAATCCTGGAGGTAGATGACGCTGCTTCTGGTGCTGCGTCCGAGAAGGTGGTTTCCCGGGATGCAACATCTTCGCCGATACCCGAGGCCACCGAGACCGAGGTGCATCCCGACGTCCCGAGTGGTGCTGCCGATGCTGAAGGTGAAGCTACTCCTGCTCCCGAGGTCGGCGCTCCCGAGGTCGTCGCTCCCGAGGTCGTCGCTCCGGAAGTCGCCGTCGAGAAGCCTACTTCCCCCACCGCTTAAAAACACTTAGTAGCAAATTCGTTAAACCCCCGGGATGCCGGATGCAACATGTATCGTACACTTAAATTATTTCTGCTTCACCGCGAACTATTTATTCG
The DNA here is from genome assembly GCA_026929855.1 of Poa annua. Classification (NCBI taxonomy): domain Eukaryota; kingdom Viridiplantae; phylum Streptophyta; class Magnoliopsida; order Poales; family Poaceae; genus Poa; species Poa annua. Next base: position 92,614,152 of record CM049430.1, read on the forward strand.
AACAAATTATGCCAATGTACTCAGCTTTTAGTTCCCGAATTGCCTTTCATGTTTACCCTACTTAGGTAATTTCTGCTCTTGTCTACCATTTCGGCGTTCGACAGTCGAGTCACAAAACTCCACATACGGCATACATTACTTAAAACAATCCGAGTTCCTACTAACCGAATTCCCGACATAAAAAACAACTAAGTTAGTAAAAACAAGCATGCCGGTTAAGTTCCTGCACCAAGTCCCCGAGACCATTTTCGTGTTCCCCACCTTCCCTCTCTTTGCTCTTGACTACCATTTCGGCGTTCGTCAGTCGAGTCACAAGATGATTTCACGTGACATACATTACTTTGACTTTGAGAATTGGATTCGGAACTTTCCCGGCATGCACACAATAAAACACAAGACAGCTATCCGGCAGTCCCCGGGTTCCTTCCCGGGATGCCGGCAGTAAAACAGTAACTAAACTTGACAAAAAATTAACAAAATATGCACGTAACTAGGCAGTCCCCGGGTTCCTCCCGGGGTGCCTTACCTTCATTGATATTTGAGAATTGAGGCATAACCTACACTGAGCCCTTTACGTGAAAAAAGGGCGAAGTAGAGCTACATTCCATGGACGCTTGGTTTCCTCACCGGACTTGTCCATTACACCTTTCCTAGCCTCCTGTGCGTCTACAAGGTAATAAGAATCATTGTGCAATGCCCTGCTTATCACAAAAGGTCCCTCCCATGGAGGTGACAACTTATGCATTCCGGCCGTGCGTTGGATGAGCCTCAGCACCAGATCTCCCTCCCGGAACACCCTCGGGTGTACTTTCCGGCTATGATAGCGACGGAGGTTCTGTTGATAAATTGCCGACCGAGATAGTGCCAATTCTCTTGCCTCTTCGAGTAAATCCACATCATCTTCTCGGGCCTCCTTTGCCTCGGTCTCGGTGAACATTGTTACTCTCGGAGAATCATACTGTATGTCGGTTGGGAGAACTGCCTCAGCTCCATATACCATGAAGAATGGGGTGTATCCGGTAGATCTATTCGGTGTAGTCCGGAGACCCCATAACACCGCCGGCAACTCCTCTATCCAGCATCCCGGAGTTCTCAACAATGGTTCGATCAAGCGAGCTTTGATACCAGCCAAGACTAAGGCGTTAGCCCTTTCGACTTGCCCATTTGCTTCCGGATGTGCGACTGATGCTACATCTAGGCGGATTCCCTTCTCAGCACAAAATCGAGCGAATTCCCCCACAGCAAAGTTTGTTCCATTATCTGTGATAATGCTGTGTGGGTATCCGTATCTCAAGATGATGTCTTTCAGGAATTGCACAGCGGTGTGTCCATCGCACTTCCGGATTGGCTTGACCTCTATCCATTTGGTAAATTTGTCCACCATTACCAGTATATGTGTCATGTTGCCCTTTGCCGGTTTGAATTGCCCGACCATGTCCAAACACCATACTGCAAATGGCCAAGTGATGGGGATTGTTTTCAGTGCTGACGCCGGCATGTGTATCCGGTGAGCAAATCTTTGGCATCCTCCACACTTCCGGACAATATCTTCTGCTTGCTGCAACGCAGTGGGCCAGTAGAACCCATGCCGGAACACTTTTGCCACTAGGGCCCGGGATGATGCATGGTGTCCACACTCTCCCTGGTGTATTTCCAGGAGCATCTCTTGCCCTTCTGCCGGTTCCACGCATCTCTGGAGCACCTCGGTGACACTTCTCTTGTACAGCTCTTGGTTAATGACAGTGTATGCCTTTGATCTTCGCATTATCTGACGGGCTTCCACTTCATTCTCCGGGAGGGTTCCTTCCAAGATGTACACCATAATGGGCTGTGCCCAATCCGGGACAGGTCGCACCGGGAACGCTGGAGCGTCTATGTCCATTGGTTCTGCCGACATCACCTCTATCATCATCTGTCTTTGCCTCTCTGAGCACCGGGAGGCAGTCCCCGGGTTCGATGTTATGCTCCCGACATCTACTTCCATGGGTACTGCTTCTGAACCAGGTTCCTTGGGGATGAAGATAGAATCCGATTCGGGTGATGGTTGTATAGACGGCTTCCTCAAATGTTCCAGGGCTATTCCGGGTGGGATGGCATCCCGGGATGACCCTAGTTTGGACAAGACATCTGCTGCTTCGTTTCCTCCTCTGGGTATGTGCTTGAACTCGCATCCTTCAAAAAATCCGGAAATTTTCTGTACATGAAACCTGTACAAGGCCATGTTTGCATCAAGGGCATCCCAATTCCCCGACACCTGTTGCACCACGAGGTCGGAGTCACCGAAACACTCTATCCGGCGGATACCGATTTCCTTGGCGACATTTAATCCGTGAACCAAAGCCTCATACTCCGCGACATTATTGGATGCCCGAAAATGGATCTGCAGCACATACTTCAGTACATCTTGCTTCGGGGAGGTGAGAACCACTCCGGCACCCAATCCGATTTTAGCTTTTGAGCCATCGAAATGCATCCTCCAGAAATTGTAATCCGGTATCGGAGGTTCATACTGCATCTCGGCCCAGTCTACCAAAAAGTCCGGCAGCGCCTGCGACTTGATGGCATCTCGTCTCTCGTATGCCGGAGCGTACGGAGACAACTGGATGGCCCATTTGGCTACCCGGCCGCTAGCATCCTTGCAACCGATGATCTCGGCGAGAGGAGCTTCGCACACCACTGTGATCGGGTGTTCCTGAAAATAGTGCTTGAGCTTGGTCAGTGCCATGTACACCCCATATGCCATCTTCTGGTAGTGCGGGTAGTTCTGCTTGGATTCCGAGATCACCTCACTGAGGTAATACAACGGTCTCTGTATCAGCTTGCCCCCTTCTTCCCTTTCTACCACCATTGCGACACTGACTACCCGGTTGGTTGCTGCAATATACAACAGCATAGGTTCCTTGGGCAATGGGGATGCCAATACCGGTGCTGTTGAGAGCATTCTCTTCAAATCGTTGAACGCCGCATCCGCCTGCGGGGTCCAAATAAATGTTTTGCTCTTCTTCATCAGTTGGTACAGAGGTAAGGCCTTCTCCCCAAGTCGGCTCACAAACCGACTTATGGACGCCAGACACCCGGTAAACTTCTGCACATCCTTGAGACGTACAGGCAACTTCATGCTCTCTATAGCACGAATTTTACCCGGGTTGACCTCGATTCCCCGGCTTGAGATGAGGAAATCGAGTAGCTTTCCTGCCGGAACACCAAATGTGCACTTATCCGGGTTCAACCTCATCCGGAATCTTCTTAGGTTCTTGAATGTTTCCCTCAGATCATCTATTAGTGAGGCCTTTTCTTTTGTTTTTATGACTATGTCATCGACATAGACCTCGGCATTCCGGCCTATTTGGTCATGCAAGCATTTCTGCATGCACCTTTGGTAGGTAGCACCCGCATTTCTCAATCCGAAAGTCATAACACGATAGCAATAAGCCCCGTAAGGGGTAATAAAAGCGGTTTTTAATTGATCATCCGGATTCAAAGGTATCTGGTGGAAACCAGAATAAGCATCTAGAAAAGTTAAAAGCTCACTTCCGGCAGTGGAGTCTATCACTTGATCTATCCGGGGCAGCGGAAAGGGGTCTTTCGGGCATGCCTTGTTGAGGTTGGTGAAGTCGATGCACATGCGCCACACCTTAAGCAGGAGGGGATCTTATTTCTTCTTTTCCACCAGGACTGGATTCGAAATCCAATCCGGGTGTAGCACCTCCATGATGAATCCGGCAGCCAGCAGTATAGCCAGGTGCTCCATGACCGCAGCTCTTCTTTCATCCGAGAGGCGCCTAGTTGGTTGCTTCACCGGCTTCGCATCCGGTCGAACAAACAGAGAGTGCTCAGCCAACTCCCTCGGGACGCCTTGCAGATCGTCACTCGACCACGCAAAGGCATCCCGATTCTCACGGAGGAAGTCGACGAGCTCGCCTTCCTATTTGCTGTCCAGGTTGCTGCCAATGATAACTTGGCGCTCCAGGTTGCTGGGGTCTACGGACACCTTCTTGGTCTCCTTGGGGGGCTGAAATGATGCACCCTGTTCCGGGTTCAGCATCCCGGGCATTCCGAGTTGTGAGGTCTTAGCCATCGCCACCACCTGCTGGATCCTCTTCTTCTCTTCTGCTATCACCAGGGACTCAGCTAAGCACGACCCCGCCGAAGCACACTCCATGGAGCGCTTGTGGTCTCCCGAGATGGTGATTATGCCGTTAGGTCCCGGCATCTTCATCTTGAGGTAGCCCATGTGTGTTGAGATCATGAACTTGGCGAGGGCCGGTCTGCCGATCAGTGCATGATACGGGCTCTCGAGGTCCACGACCTCGAACTCCAAGCTCTCGGTTCGACAGTTCTCCTGAGTTCCGAATAGCACCTCAACCCAGATTTTTCCCATGGGTGAACAAGAGACCCCGGGCACAATGCCATGGAAGGTTGTCTCCGTGGGCAGCAGGGTGTTCATGGATACTCCCAGCTTCAGCATCGTGTCCTTGTACATGATGTTAATGGCACTGCCATTGTCAATCAGAACCCGGCTGAAACGGACGTTGAGGTTGGGTCCGATAAAGGTTGGGTCCACCACCAAAGCATACGCTCCCGGCTTGGGCATAACCCGGGGGTGATCCTTCCGGCTCCAGGTGATCTCCATCTCGGACCAGTGCAAGAATTTGGGCACTGCCGGGATCACAGCGTTCACCTCCAGAGCACGCTGCCGCACACTCTTCCGGTCCGTCGGCTCAGTCACGAAGATCACATAGCTCTGGTGCGCCTCCCGGTAGTTACCCTGCTGCTGTCCGCCTTGGTTGCCGTTGTCGTTCCGGGTGTGCACCATATTCACTGGGCGAGGTGGGGGTCCTCTCGGAGGAGGGGGAAGTCGGACATTGTTGGCCCCCGATGTTGGAGGAGGGGGTCTCGGAATATTGGGCCGAGATGCCGGAGCACTTGGCCGAATACCTCCCGAGCTGCCCTCCTGCAACGTGCGCTGATACCAGCTGCACTGCCGAGTAGAGTGGTTTGCGGGCTTGTTGGCCTCCAGAGTGTGGTAGCAGCATGGCTTATTCAACATCTCCTCATACGTCAGGGGCTTCTTCTGCTCCACCCAGGTCTTCTGCACCTCCTGACTTTGACCCCAAGCTGGGCCACTTGTCTTTTGATGCTGGTTGTTGCCGACGTCCTCCTGCTCCCGGGGGGCTATCTCCTGCTCCCGGGTTACTGCTGCGACATGCTGCGTGGCATGGTGGTATTCCGGCTGATTCCTCTTGTGGCCGAACTCTTGGCGATCATGGCTCCTGCTCGGTCCTGAGCGCTGAGGTCCCGCATTCCTCCTGTTGGAGTCTCCGACATCCACCAGGGGTTGCATGGGATCTCCAAGCGTATAGGTATCGGCGATGCGCATGGTTTCCGCCAAAGTCGTTGGCATCTTTCTCTGCAGTTTCTGCCATAGCATAGAGCCATGCCGGCATCCTTGCGCAAACCAGGAGATGGCCTGCGCCTCCACCACTCCTTCGCAAGAGTTGCGGACATTGCTCCACCGGGTAAGGTACTCCCGGTCAGTCTCATTGCTCCTTTGCCTACAGATTGCGAGCTGCTGAGGTCTGTTGGGCCTCTTGTACGTGCTGGTGAAGTTGCTGATGAATGCTTCTTCAAAGTCCAACCAGCAGTCTATACTGCCAGTTCTCAGATTGTTCAACCAGATCCGGGCAGGTCCTTCCAACATCTGCGGTATATAACGTACCGCCCATCGTCTGTTTCCACCGGCTATGCTTACTGCAGTTACATAGTCGGTCAGCCAGTCCTCTGGCTTCTTGCTGCCGTCGTAGGTCTTGGCACCCCGGTTGAGCTGAAAGTTCCGAACAGGAGGTTCCCGCATGATCCGAGGTCCAAAGCAAGCAGGTCCCGGTGGTCCTTGCTCTTCCACCATCTCGGACTGGTGAATCCGGTCCAGCCGGAACCTCGCATCTGCCGGGTTTAGCAGTCTTGCTCCTATCCGAGATCCCAAGGGGTTCTCGTCGGGCTGATACTCGAGTTGCTGCATCCCCGAGTTACCATCATTGGGCCTATCCCGCATCGGGATCACGGCTTGACGAGGGACCGCGATGACTTCCCTCTGCTGGTTTCCCTGTACATGGGGAGGATTCCGGGGTGGGTTACCATAGCCCACCGGGGTATCGTTTCCCACACCCAGGTTACCATCCCCACGGGTACTTCCCGCCTGTCCCGGGTTATGCTGTCCGGCTTGCCCCGCCTGCTGGATACCGGCAAATGCCGGGTCATAGGTCTGTAGTTGCTTGTTCCTCCCGGAACCTCTACTCCGACTCCGGCTCTTGCTCTTGCTTCTGCTCGGATGTGGGGAAGAGGCCTCCCCATCCGACATCCGGCTATTGGGTCTGGCTGAATGCACCTGTGACCCTGCTCCGGGGTTCTTCTTCTTGAAGGCCTGGTTCTGCCGGTTGGCCTCAACCACCAGCTCGTTGACCCTTTCCTGTTGCTTGCGCAGGGCTTCACCGGATAACCCCACCAACTCTGCCATGGCGGCTTCGGCGGCCCTAAGGGTTTTTGCCGGTGAACTGTACACTGGCTTCCCCGAAGAAATCCGACTTCCGGTGTTGCTAGTGGTGGCTCCACCAGCCAGCTCCTCATTCACCATTCTTCCCTTCTTGCGCAGATCTGCAATGCGCTTCTCCCGGGAGTCTATCTTAGTGAATCCGTGAGCAGCATTGTACTCCCGGAGGCTAACGCTGAGCTCGCGACGGAGCTCGGCGATTTCCTTTGCCTCAGCTAGAAGCAACTTCCGCTGCTCCTCCAACTCAGCCGAAGTGGCCTGGGTATCCGCTCCGGTAACCACGGGTACAGCTAATTTGGCTACCAAACCCGAGAGGGGATCCGGACGGCGTCGCGGTTGGGACGGCTGCGGATCACCATCTCGGGCCGCAGGTCTTTCCTGCGGGGGTTTGGCCAAACGAGGGACGCCGTCGGTATCGCCATCAGCATCCTGGTATTCCTCCTCGGTGGTTCCGACCATCATCACTGCGACGGAACTCGGGGAGCAGTCAGCGCGTAGACCCCGAGCTGCGCAGAGCATGGGAGGGTCCTCAGCCTCCAGGACTAGGTCCGGGTAGCTACCGGCAACCTCGGTGGCAACACAGGTGGTGAAACCACCGAAGTCGATAAGACATCCATTCCCCGGGAACGGTTTGTTCCGGAAGCAACCTGCGTTGTCGGCGATGAAGTCCATCTCCCCAAGTCTTACGACTAGGCCAGAGAGAACCCGAACGTCGAAACGTACCGGGGAGCCCGTCCGGATGTGTACACCAGCCAACGCCTCTGTCCGCCCCACGGTGGGCGCCAACTGTCGTGGTGGTGTCACGGCAGATGCCATAGGATGGCTAATTTGTGGGGCCGATGGACGTTGGTGGATCCAGGGAGGGATAGCGAGTTGAAGAACTCACACGGGGAGGATCCCGGTAAAACCGAGATCTCCCAAGAACACGAAACAGGAACGAAGTGCAACGGGGAAGATCTAACAAATACAAACAAATGCACGAAGGCACCAAGCACACCCACGATATACCCAGGTTCAGGGCCCTCGTGAGGAGGTAACACCCCTACTCCCGCCTTTCTTCTCTATATATTGATGGTACAAGAACTACAACTTGCTACAAGATTTATCAAAGGTAGAAGTACTAGGAACTAGATGAACTCAAGGTGAAGAGGAGTAACTGCTCTAAGAGTAAATGCAACTATAGTTTTGGCTCTCAGGTTGGTCTCTCCTTCTCAGGAGCAGTTATGGCGCCTTTTATAGAGTTCCGGCCGGGAGGGCCGGAAACCCTAAAATGCCTCGGCCCCACCGGACAGGTCTAGCCGGGATGTCGTCACCGGCTAGTGCGACCTAGTCGCCGGACTATCCGGTGTAGCCCCTGCGTCATCATCTCGCTAAGGACGGCGCCCTGCATCATCATTGTCCCCTTGTCAGAGACAAGACATGTCTTTGCCCATCCCGGATAGCCTTTTCCGGATTGCCGGGCTAGGCATGACAGGTCTTGTCGTACCGGCTGACGCGCTTCCGTGTCAGGCGGGAGGTGACCAAACTTCCGTGTCAGGCGGGAGGTGACCATGCTTCCGTGTCAGGCGGAATGGTACTTCCCCCCGCGATATACGGGAAAGCGTGCTCCAGACCGTTGACGGCCTACCGGGAGCTCTCTCGCCGGCTACCTCCTCTCTTGCCACTGGGAGCCTCTTCTGCATAAGATCAAGATCAACACGTACATTCCGGTTAGTGCTTACCCGGGATACCTATCCGGTAAAGCCGAGTACACCATCACCCGGGAACCTTCTCGGTGTCCCAGGTCCGGGATCCTTTCCGAAGATGTCCGAACTTATCTCAGGATGAGCAACTCTAGGCCTAGCCTCCCGAAGATGTCTTAGTCTACCAGCAAAGACATCTTCGAGAAGCTAGTTCTTAGAGGAACCATCCGCTCTTGCCCGTACTACAAATGCGAGGGTCGGGGATGTCTATTTATAGCCGCAAGGCATGACCCTTACGGCTGCTACGGGGCCCCTTGGCCTTTCCCTGCGTCCAAGTGACCAGCTGCCCTTTCGGCACACCAAGGGGTGCCCTTTGCTGTCGCCAAAGGTCAAACACTGTTGTTATCCATTATAATTTACCGGGATCTGCCCCTACCCGGGGGGCAGCCCCCCGACAAGGTGGAGGCGACGTCTGTGTGGAGGAGTGACAGGTTCGCCAAGCTTCATCCGGAGGGTGCCAACATGGAGAAGTTGGCCATAGAGGCCGTGGCGAGACGTCTTGGCTCGCGACCTGAGGAGGACAACACCTCTGAGCTCCTGCGGCAAGACTACTTGTCTCTTTAGGGTGAGGGTAAGAAACCCCTCACAGACCAGGCGGTGGTGGCCATTGATGACCTTATCCTCTGCACGAAGAAACACAAAAAGAAGAAGATGTTTGGGACCAGGGTAGCGCGACAGAGGTCGCCGGAGATTGCCTAGATGACAACGGCTAGCGGAGCCATCATCCTCTCCGTGTGGGGGATATGGAAGGAGATGAACCAGAGGTTTTTCTGCAGTGTGGAGATCCTTTCGACGGAGTTGGCAGATTTGGTGCGGGAAGAGATGGGGTTGCGGGCTTTTGCCCACACGCAGGATCCGGGAGATTTTATTTTCAGTTTTTGTTTGTAGAGGGAATTTTCCCTAACCAAAAATGATGTACATAACCTTCTATTCTATCTAATCGGACGGCGGATTCGACCGCCTTAAAGCTCAAAAAAAAAAGCAAAAAAATCCGTCTAAATCGTGGTTAAAGTTGTCCAGCAACACTTTAATCGGACTAGAGGTAGTATCAGTTTGACAATTTCCATGTCAAGAATTAAGTTCATAGTTATCACTAGAATATGAAGGAGTACTGGGCACGCCGCGGCACAGTGCAAATGCAAGCATGCGTGCGTACGGTACGTATGGCACATAACACATTGGCAGATTGGCACTGGCCGATCTTGGACAAGGACGACCGGAGGACGTGCGAGAGCCGCCCTACAGTGCTTTTCTTAATTGGAACTTATGATATCTTGTAGGCTGCAGCAGTTCTGCGTGGCATGCACTTGCATGCATGCATGCATTGCAGCCCCTCGTCATTTACTTCTCGCCCAACCTATAGCAGAGGCAGATGCAGCAGAGCTGCAATGCGTTGTGCATTTGCATGAGCCCAGCTTGTAGTACGTTGTAAAGTCATTTTTAAACAAAAATCAAATTAATTTGCTTATAACTAAACACAAGTTGGTCTTAGGCTAATATTACACGACACTCTCGGTGATCCGAGTAGTACAATTTTACGGTGGAAAGAAACAGCTCGGCCGAAACCATTACAGGCGGTGATCGATCAGTAGCTACCTCAAGCTAGACATCACGAAACAAAATCACACAGAGCACGCAATGCAAGAAGGAGCATTCGACAGGCCACTGAATCTACTTGCTCACTAGCTAACGTGCGGGCATGCAGCATCTTCGATCAGGCGACGCATGAGTTGAGGCCGAGGCACCCCATCAGCAGGCTCCTCCTCGTCCGCCTCGGGCGGCGGCGGCTGGAGGCGGCGAACTCCGGCGGCGGCACCTGGTACAGGTCCTCGTCGACGGGCCGCACCACCCTGGAGGCGGACGCGCCTGATCTGCCCCTGATCGCGGTGGCGTGTGGCAGGCCGGCAGCATCCTCCGTCGCCCTAGTCCCGGGCCGGCCGCTTCCCTTCTCGCCGTCCGTCCTCCTCGTCTTCTTCCTCGGCGTCTGCTGCTTGCGCGGGGGCGGCGAGTACCTGAACCACACGTCGCTGCAGGCCTCCAGCTCCGGCTCCTCCGGGGCGTAGTAGCACTCGGCGGCGGGCGGCGCGTCGTAGGGGTGGTAGCAGTAGTTCCACTCCCCGAACGCCGGCACCTGCATCCTCCTCGCCTTCTGCCAAACCAAAAAACCACAAGCAAAAGAGTTAGACCATATGCATACCCCGATTCTTCCATGGATGGTTCCTCGGTTAACACAGACTCACCTCCATCTGGTTTACACGAACAGCACAGGGGCAAGCAGCGACAGAATGGGGTGGAGAAGAAGAGAAGCAAGCAAGCTTGGGGTCTCGGTGGGGTAGTGTCGCTAGTGGAGATAGCTAAAACAGAATGGAATGTGAGCTCTCCAATGGCTGGACTACATACGCCTGCTTTTATAGCGGGAATGGCCAGGGATCGGAGCGGCCTTCGCCACCGACCGGACCGGCGATGTTCAGACAGAGAGGGCCCGGCCTTTTCCCGCGGCGCATGCAGTAGATAACTGTAGCCTGCGGCAGGCTAGCTTCATCGGTAGGCTGCGAGAAGACAGTGGACGACGACGCAGCGGTCCTGGTTTGACGAAGAAGCTTTTACTTCACATGAATACATGATGATGGAGGAAGCCCTGTTCCCTCGCTGCACGTCGCAGCGGGTTCTTGCTGTCTTGCAGCCATCTTGTCTCGGTCTTGTTATTTCGGCATCATTGCTGCCTGATGATGAACTGAAATACACATTCCATCTCTGCGCTACTGCTGACTGCTAGTAGTATACGTGTAGGATTATACTACTTCTACACTCTAACTTCTACTGTACTACACAGTATGGCTTCTCTAGCAAAACCCAGAAAAAAAGATAGTACAATTTCCTTACTTGACACTAAAAAAAGGTGATTCGCTATCTGACAATGAAAATCTTTTTCTAAAGAAACTGACAATGGAAATCTTTTTCTAAAAAAAATTACAATGAAATGTTTTTTTTTCATACTTGACACTTGGTCAATTTTTTTTCCTAATGTGACATTCTAGCTCATTGAGAAAAGGCCACTAATGGAGTGACATTGCCGAATGCCACCCATGAATACTCTGGAAAAAATGTGCATGCCGTATATTCAGCCTTTGAAGAGCGTTGCATGTCAACCAAAACGTAGTCGAGATACTCGGATTTATCATAATGTGGATGACGACAGATGGGCAGTGGGATAGGGTTTATCAAGTGTTCTTTGAAAGCACAAGGAAAACAAGAATATAAATTTTATGCACATATACATTTGGATTTTGAAGCGTTAGACTTTTGCATATTAATTTTCAATAGCTCAATAGGAGTTCCCAACCTTTTATCACATAATAAATTCTTTTTAGTGCAATTTTTTTATGAATATGGTGCAAAATGACACCACTCCAATTTTCACACAAAGTAGAACATATTTGAAGGACAATTTCCAAGTTCTATGAAGTTTCAGTCTTTCTAGTTACATGTCAACGTTTAAATGACTTTATGCCAACTCAGCGAAAGTGATTCAAAATTGAATTGTAGTGTATTATTGCTTGGTCCTAAACATTAGCAAATATTTTCAAGCACACAATTACAGTACTAATTATATAGAGGAACCGTTGATACTTTTGAATGCCTTGTATAAATAGCAGTGTGGGCTATTTAATTCCTTTCTAAAAAATATGGAATAAAATGAAGTGAATTACAAATACAATCAAACCTCATGTAATCCTTTTACGTATACTACTTGTAAGCAAACATAACAAATTTGTAATGTGAAAAAATTCAAAAAAAACTTCACAAAATGGTTATTATGCATGAATGTTAAGAACTTTCATGTCAAATGATCAAGTACGAGCAAATATTCGGCATAGTACTAAGATTGTGCCCAACTTGTATATTATTGTCGTGGTGGATTCACGGCAGATGCCATAGGATGGCTAATTTGTGGGGCCGATGGACGTTGGTGGATTCGGGGAGGGGTAGCGAGTTGAAGAACTCACGCGGGGAGGATCCCGGTGAAACCGGAATCTTCCAAGAACACGAAACGAGAACGAAGTGCAGCGGGGAAGATCTAACAAATACAAACAAATGCACGAAGGCACCAAGCACACGCGCAATGTACCCAGGTTCAGGGCCCTCGTGAGGAGGTAACACCCCTACTCCTGCCTCTTTTCCCTTTATACTGGTGGCACAAGAACTACAACTTGCTACACGATCTATCAAAGGAGGAAGTACCAAGAACTAGATGAACTCAAGGTGAAAGAGGAGTAACTGCTCTATGAGTAAATGCAACTATATTCTTGGCTCTCAGGTTGGTCTCTTTTGCTCAGGAGCAGTTATGGCGCCTTTTATAGAGGTCCGGCCGGGAGGGCCGGAAACCCTAATCTGACTCGGCCCCACCGGACAGGCCTAGCCGGGATGTCGTCACCGGCTAGTGCGACCTAGTCGCCGGGCTATCCGGTGTAGCCTCTGCGTCATCATCTCGTTAAGGACGGCAGGCGCCGTCCTGCATCATCATTGTCCCCTTGTCAGAGACAGGACATGTCTTCGCCCATCCCGGATAGCCTTTTCCGGATTGCCGGGCTAGGCATGTCAGGTCTTGTCGTACCGGCTGACGCGCTCCCGTGTCAGGCGGGAGGTGACCATGCTCCCGTGTCAGGCGGGAGGTGACCATGCTTCCGTGTCAGGCGGAATGGTACGTCCTCCCGCGACTTACGGGAAAGCCTGCCATAGACCGTTGACGGTCCACCGGGAACCTTCTCGCCGGCTACCTCCTCGCTTGCCACTACGAGCTCCTTCTGTATAAGACCAAGATCGACAGGAACATCCCGGTTAGCAAGTACCCGGACTACCTATCCGGTAAAGCCGAGTACACCGTCACCCGGGAATCTCCTCGGTGTCCCATGCCCGGGATCCTTTCCGGGAAGGTCCGAACTCATGCCAGGATGAGTAACTCTAGGCCTAGCCTCCCGAAGATGTCTTAGCCTATCAGCAAAGACATCTTCGAGAAGCTAGTTCTTAGAGGAACCATCCGCTCTTGCCCGTGCTGCAAATGCGAGGGTCGGGGATGTCTATTTATAGTCGCAAGGCATGACCCTTACGGCTGCCACGGGGCCCCTTGGCCTTTCCCTGCGTCCAAGGGACCAGCTGCCCTCTCGGTACACCAAGGGGTGCCCTTTGCTGTTGCCAAAGGTCAATCACTGCTGTTATCCATCATAACTCACCGGGATCTGCCCCTACCCGGGGGGCAGCCCCCGACACTAGTCCCCGAAGCTGGTGCGGCACAGCGACCCCGGATGATGTGCGGGATCAGCTTTAATAACAAACCCTCCTCCGAGAACATATGACACCATTCTTTTCTTCCATGCCGAGATGAGTTCTTTCCGAGATCCTCCCACCGAGATGACCTTAACTGGGAGGCGAAGCCTGCGACCGAGTAATGTCATCTCATGCAATCTTGACCGTTGATTTCTCGATGAAGCCGAGACAGCGAATCTGGGCCCACCCGACGTCCCCTCTGCGCAGAGGCGCACTCAAGTACTTCTGCGTACGCACGGCGTCGCTTGGGTTCCCGCGCCAGGGAGCCGCATCTGATCCGGAAACGAACCGTTGGGGCCTTGTGGCCCTCGGTGTGACCGGACCGAGCGCTCCGAGTAACGCCACGTGGCCCGCGGCACAAAATAGATCCCACCCACGATCGTGGAGATCGTGGGCGGGAAAAATGGAAACCGCTCCGGAATCTCCCCCATAAATAGGGGACCGGAACGGTCTCCTGCTTCTCCTTCGCACTTCCTCTACTCCACCGTCTCGAGCTCGCCGCCGTCGCTGCGCTCGCTGCCCGTACGTCGTCTCGCCGAAGCTCGCGCCCCGCCGTCCTTTTCGCACGCCGTCGATCTTCTCGCTCACTGGTGAGTCTTCCCTCTCCACTCCGATGCATTTCTTCGGTAAGATAACCGCCGGACTCTGGCCGCGCCCTAGCACGAGCACGGTTGGGCCGCCGCCGGTGACCACATCCGAGCGGTGCGCTCGAAGCGCACGGCGAAGAACCACCGTGGCAGTATGACGTATATTTATCACCTACATTGGTGCCTCGTTTTAGTCTAGCATGAGCCTTTTTCCCTCCGTTTAGTTTTGATTATTTGACCCACGGTAGATCTTGCTTCGCATGAACTCGGTAGCTTCAGCAGTTTATGTCCCGATATCCTCATTTCGGGTAGACTAATTCCGACTAACCGCCGCTGCATCTGCAGAATAGCCCGAATACTTCCGCGTACCTCTCCGAGATGGGTGAAGAGCGCGCCCGGGGGTGTTGGGACGGATCCGAGACAACGCAGTCGGATATTGATTGGCTGTATCGGACTAACCGGATTCCTCCGGAAGTCGAGAGCCGTCTACCGGGAGAGGAGGTCGCGCCGGAACCCCAGCCCGGGGAATATGTGGTATTCCTATCGCATTTTGAGCGCGGGTTTGGGCTTCCGGCTAGCCCCTTCTTCCGCGACTTCCTCGACACGTACAGCGTGCAACCTCACCACCTTCCCGCCAACGCCATCATGATGCTTTCTGTCTTCATTACTTACGCGGAGGCGTACCTTGGCATATGGCCCTTTGTGGATCTCTGGGCCAAGTACTTTATCCTCCGCCGACAAGCCATCCCCAACCCGGATCAGAAGGTGAAAGACTTGGTCGACTGCGGAGCGGCCACCGTCATCCCTCGCGCGGACTCCGGATTCCCCATCGTCAAGGGATTAGAGTCTTGCCGGAAATGGCAGCGCAGCTTCTTCTACGTGAAGAACCGGGAGCCTGAAAGGACAATGATGTCGCCTAGAGGGGGGGGTGAATAGGCGGTTTAAAACTTTTCCGGTTTAGGCTTGATAATTGCGGAATAAAACTAGGTGTTTAAAATAACAAGCCGACAACCTAAATAAACTTGGCTCACCTATGTGCACCAACAACTTATGCTAAGCAAGATAAACAACAAGGTGATAGTAATAGAATACTTCAAGCACGAAGGCTATCACAATGTAAAGTGCATAAGTAAAAGCTCGGGTATAGAAATAACCGAGGCACGCGGAGACGAGGATGTATTCCCGAGTTCCTCCTTGTTAAGGGAGTACGTCTCGTTGGAGAGGTGTGAACCGACACAACGGTTCAACAACCACAAAGGTTTCACCTTCTTCTCCGGTGAACCGCACCACAAAGGCTTGGTTCACCTTCCACTATCGGAATTCCTTCGAGGCGGAATCCGGAGCCTTTCAACAACAATCCGGGGCACAACCCACAATGGGATTGGGGGCTCCCGAACGGCCTCCAACAACAATCCGGGGCACAACCCACAATGGGATTGGGGGCTCCCGAACGGCTTCAAGTGACCACACAAGGGTCCAACCACCACAAAGGCGTCTAGGGTCCAAGGACCCAAGAGTAACAAGCTCACAAACTTTCAACTTCCACGAATCCTCGTGGAGAGCACACCGATGCACCAAATGCAAAAGGCAAGAGCACAAGTGCTCAAATCCTTCACTCTCAAATCCCACCAAAAGCAACTAATGCTTATGTGGGGAGAAGAGAGGAAGAACAAAGAGGAGATGCACCAAGAACTCCAAGATCAAGATCTACAAGGTTTCCCTCACTTAGAGGAGAAATCGATCGGTGAGAACGTAGATCAAGATCACCTCTCACTTTCCCTCAAATATTAGCAAGAACCATGGGAGGGATTGAGAGGAAGAGCAAGCTTTCCAAAAGGCAACAATGGAGGAGAGAGAGGAGAAAGACTTGCTCAAAAGCTTAGGAACCGTTGGGGAAGAAAGCCCCCTTAAATAGGTCCCCGAAAAACCAGCCGTTGGCAGCTCCGAATCCCGTAGCGGTACTACCGCTGGGGGTGGCGGTACTACCGCTGCGGGCCGCCCAAAAGACCGTTGGCGGGCAGCCGAAGCGTACGCAGCGGTACTACCGCTGGGGTTGCCGGTAGTACCGCTGGGGCCCGGTACTACCGCTCTGGTACCGCTGGAGGTACCGCACTAAGAGACAGAGCGCCGAAAACGGCGGTACCTCCAGCGGTACCGCCAGCGGCACCTCGGCAGCGAGCTGCTCTGAGGCCCTGCGAAGAAACACACAGCGGTACTACCGCCCCGTGCAGCGGTACTACCGCCCTGGCGGAACTACCGCTCCCGGTACCGCCGAAAACGGCTCTCTGTTAGCTCCGGCGGTACCTCGGACGGTACCGCAGCGGTACTACCGCCACAGCAAAAACAGCAGAAACTGGAAAACGAAAACGTCAATATCTTTTCCATCCGGACTCCGTTTTCGATGAGTTTTGGCTCGTTGGAATCGTTACAACGAGCTCTACTTGAATGTATATAGAAACATCACAGTCCATCATGTGAGGATAAAACCAAATGGGGAAAGGTTGAACTTTCCTAAACAATGCAAACCGGTAAAACCTCCTTCATCAAAAACGCAACAAGATATTCATACGAAATCTGTTTTTGATGAACTAGAGCTTAGTATGGAGATAAACCAAGCTCTAAATCCTCACATGGATAATAGGCAACAAGTTTTCCAAAGTAAAACCATTTTCGAAGGACTTGGTCTTGTCATGAAGATCACAACAAGTACCAAAACTCAACACGGAGAAAAACCAAATAAGAACCAAGAAAGATGATATGCCAAGCATGCAAAGGTTTGAGCTCTCCACAAAGATGCGATCAAGTTACTCACTCGAGAGCCCCTCTTGATAGTACGCCTATCTATCCTATAGCCCTATCAAGATCATACCTTTGCCTTGAGCATTCCACTTGAGCTAGATGATGACGATCTTGATCACTCCAAGTGGACCACCTCACTCCAAGTGGACCACCTTTCTTGATTGCGCTTGCTAGCACATGCTTGATGAAGACTTCTCCAAATGCTCCCCCATACTCCATTATGGGAGGGCCTCGCTAAGCTTCGTCTTCATGTCTCCTTTGCAAGCTTCAATCAAAAGATATCTTCCGAGATACATCTTATTGAGCTTGCACTTCATCTTCTTCTCTTGATATGTATGATGGCTTGGGGTTAAACATGATTGTTCACTCAATCTTCTATTCCAAGCCATACTTGCAATGAGCTCAACTCTACACATGACCATTCTTCATGTAAACCCTTTGAATAGAGCATTGGTCATTAAGTCATATTGAAGAGTCCAACACATGAACTCCTATAATTTCCCATGGACAAGATCTATAAGAATATCTCAATGTAAACATTAGTCCATAAGGATTGTCATTAATTACCAAAACCACGCATGGGGGCAACCATGCACTTTCAATCTCCCCCATTTTGGTAATTGATGACAATCCCTTTTACGAGGGTTTATATAATGAATTTAAGCAACCATGCAACACAAAGAGCAAGGATGCAAGAGAACAACCCATATTCCCTTAAACCCATAGGATGCAAGAGAACAACCCATATTCCCTTAAACCCATCCCATATTCCTTAAACCCTCTAAATTTCTCCCCCATTGGCATCGATCGCCGAAATGGGAAGAAAAACTTAGAAGGCAAATATAGTGAGAGCTCCCCCATAATGTGTGCATTTCTCATAATATGAGTGAAATCAAATGCACATATCCAATGACGAATAGATGGAGGGAGATCAAACTATATAGAGGATCCAAAGATTGCAAAAGAATATCAAATGGAAAGATACTTCAACGAAAGAAGCAAGCAATCAAAAAGGATCCGAAAAGTGTTCTAAATATCATGAGGGAACTCCCCAAGGTACGTGCACAAAAAGGATTTGTATTTCAATAGTGTGCACAACATGGAATCCTAATAAAATGTTTTGCAACAAGAGCAAGGAGCGGTAAATCAAGTAATGGGTGTGAGAAAAAAACATTATAGGAGACTAATACAAGGATGATAGCATCAACATAGTCTTTCAAGAAGAGTTGCACAAAGTGCATATCATGTCTTTCCCATACCCACATACCAAAGGAGATATAGCAAATAGCTCCACAAGCTTAGTGAAATGCAAAAAGCATAACACAAGAAAAAATAAAGCTTGTTCCTTTTAGAAACCACCATAGAACCAAAGGCAAAAAGAGGTGGTCACTAAAGAATTGGAATATCAATAAAAGATGTAACTAATCTCATGTGTATAAGTTTCTAAGTAGACATGAATTACTAAGATATGGGTCTACAAATAAACATGTACACACAAGATAGGTACAAGGGAAAAGGTCATGATATCCAAGATGAAGTCATAAATACACCAATAAGATCTTTGTTTAAAAGCATAGCACAAAGCTCAATTTATCTTAAAGGGATATAGTTGAACTTCGAACACACACTCATCATAGCATCAAAATATCCACAAGGAATAAGGAGATAAAAGGGATGCTCCGAGAAAGATAACAAGTATCACAAAAGGCAAATGATTTGAAGAAACAATCAATATTGCATATGCGACACATAGAGTAGAAAGTGCTAGATTAACACATTTGGGATTGGTGAATCATGAAAATGATTATATATATTCCCCTTGATATGTAATCATCCCGGCTTGCCCACATTTGCAATAAAGATGTTTTGCAAGAACCAAATTAATTGCAACAAAAGATTCATGCCGAGATACAACCTACACAAGGTTGAAAGCTAGAAATGTATGCATGAGGTAGATACTTGTTACCGAGATAGTATTGGTGATGTAGAAGATAGGAGCTCATGATCATCCAATCTTGGCTCCAATAAGCACATGGTGACAACACCTTCCTTGTAGATGAGACAAGCTTCCAATGCATCTCAAGTGTACCTAAAACAAATTTAAGTACAACATGGTACCCAAACTAATTGGGTCCAAAGTAGTTAGAGCAACTACAACACATTGGACAAACTCCACATAAATATGTGCATATTGATATGAAATTGAATTTCATTCACATCTTAGACATTTAGGATTTGATGGAGTTTATCCTATATATTGGATCAACGAAAGTAAGCATGCCATAAGATATACATATAATAAATATGCATGCACAAGACTTTCAAGAACCAAACGAGATATAATTTAGACAGAACACCAAGTAAACCAACAAAGCACACACAAGTGTGACAAGAAAACAAATTGTCCAAATTATATCAAATACCCAAAACAACACATGATTGAAGATACCACTTTGAAAAGATACCAATGAAAACAAGAGACCAATTGATGAAAAATATCATCAAGGAATAAACCAAACCCTCTACACTTTTCATGATGGCACAAGGTACCAAGACGAAGAATGTTTGTCTTCCAAGGAGACACGTCATCGGGATCAAATATCAAACGAAGACAACTAATGTTCAAAAAGCATATAGGATTGCTCCCCCACGATGTGTGCATTATTTATGATTTTGCATTTGAATACACAATGCACACAGATGAGATCATCACTCTCCATATATATTATTCAAACACTAGTCATGTTCAAGAAAGGCAAGAAATTGCAATACCAAATTAAAGAACGGTGTTTTACTCAAAGTAGGATAGCTTCCCAAAGAATAGTGCATTATCAAGAAGTATGACTTTTAAATGTCAATGCACAAGAATTGGTTCATTGCTTTTTCCAACTCAAGAAAGCACTAAATAAATTTTAAGTAGAGCAATAAAGGATCCAAAAGATACAATGAAGACAAATGAGAGTTAGATCAAAACAAATCCTTGGCAATCAAATAAAGCAATTTAAAGCAAGAGCCAAAGCGAATATGATCAATATATTTACCACAAAAAGATTATCACTTGTCAAGACAAGTAATGTATGGAGATATTTCTCGGGGGTGGATTGCAAAGATATATTCAAGATCATATTCACAAAACATAAGCATATGGCAAATGATAGGAATTAAAAGCAATGCTTAGATAGATAGATATTCTTGATAGCTTCACAAATCATGCGAAGGTGCAAAGCAACTCCAAGGAGTAGCTTGAAACAATTGGCTTCCCAAAAGATACATGAGAACATATTTGGGAAAGCCATACCAAGAACATCCTCCACAAACAAGATCCAAAAGAGTGAGAGACAAAAAACATTTAAGTAAATGGAAACTTGTTTGAGCAACATGCCACATAGGAACAAGATAACTAGCAATATCAATTCTAGGTGGCAAAACCTCATATGTTCACATTTTCTAGGCTTGTAATATGCACATAGCTTATTACTTCCCCATAATGTGATAATCCATTTATTTAAAGCAAGAGGAAAACAAAACCAACTCGAAAAATTAATGGACATTATAGAAATTGAATTCTCATGAGAATGACATACCACATAGATAGTAGATAATATAAATAT
This sequence comes from Poa annua, assembly GCA_026929855.1. NCBI lineage: Eukaryota > Viridiplantae > Streptophyta > Magnoliopsida > Poales > Poaceae > Poa > Poa annua. The sequence continues at coordinate 92,634,763 of CM049430.1, forward strand.
ATCAACACTAAGTTGTATTTCTCATGAATACACAATTTTAGGATTGTGAAGTGCACGAAGCATATCACTCCCCCAAAATATGATAGTCCATTAATCTCTCAAAGAGAGCCAACAAGATAAGATATCAAATAAAAGCAATAAGGCTCAAAACAAGTAAATGGTGTGCAAACCAACATACACATACTTGATTTCTCAAGATAAGTAAGTAGAGAGCACAACACATACAAACAGTAGCAAGGTACAAAACCAAACACATGCAAGGGTGCAAGCAACTTTCAATGTATATATGATTTAAATAAAAGTTACCGCAAGGAGGAACATTGGATATGAGATAGAACAATATGATCCATATGACTTGACTTGAGAGAATATAATTGATGAAGATCCCTTAATTCTTCATAATGTAGCCAAGTCTCCAATGCCTCCAACAACACCTATTGGTCAAGTTTTAACTTGTTGGTCCCCAACCAAGTTGGGTCCTAAGAGGTTAGTAACAATAGGTTTGGCAACCCAAATGGTTCTTTTCTTGACACCACTTTGAGTACCAACATATTTGGCAAACATATTGCCAACCTTATCCTTACGAAGAGAATAAACATCATTAATTATAATGGGGTTGGATAAGGTACCATTTGTGCATGAAGAAGCAAGGTGACCCTTCTCACGACATAGGTAGCAACATCTACTTCCTCCTCTCTTCTTAGTTGGAGTCTTGACTTGAGGAGGGGTAGCTTGATTCTTCTTGGGAAGAGATTGTTCTTCAACTTGAGGAGCTTGAGTTTGAACTTGAGGTTTCTTCCCTTGTTGCTTCTCACTAAAAGCCTTCTTCTTCAAAGGGCAAGATCTAACATGGTGCCCTTCAACTTTGCACTTGAAGCAAACAATCTTGGCCGAATCTTTGACTTGTTCTTGGCCCTTTTTCTTCTTGATGATCTTGGACTTGTTCTTGTTATTGGAGTTGAATCCAAGCCCACTCTTGTCATTGGGGCGTCTTTGAACACTCAACATATTGTCAAGTGTGGACTTCCCAACATGACGCTTTTCCAAGTCTTTATTCAAATAAGTGACTTGGGCCTTGAGCTCTTTTAATTCCTCTACATGGTTAGTATCAACACAAATGCTAGAGGAAGTAGAAACTTCATTGTTAGAGCAACAAGGTATGGAAAGTGATTCATCACAAGATGTAGCAACATTATGAGTGGATGAATCACAAGGACTAGCACAAGATGATATAGCATTAAGAGAAGACGTTGTGCCATTGTCCACATGAGGCTTACAAGATGTTACCTTTGACATAATCGCCTCATTAGCTAACTTTAGCTTAGCATGGGATGCTCGAAGATCGTCATTAGAGCTAGAGAGCCTTTCATGAGTTTCTTCCAATTTCCCATACTTGCTAGATAGCAACTCAAGTTGAGCCCTTAGCTCAACATTTTCCTTCAAAATAGATGCTTCACGAGAAGTGGAGTTAGTAGCACAAGCATCATTAACAGTAGAAATGGAAGGAGACAATTTGGAAAGCTTATCATTGTTAGATAGTTGAGTTTGGAGTTGATCATGAGACATGATAAGGAGAGAGTGTTCACTTTCTAAAGTTTTGTGAGCTTTGTCAAGTCTCTCTATGTCCTCACTTAGTCTAGCATTGCCAACATCAAATTCAACTTTTTCCTTTTTAAGCAATTTATATTTAGCAATAGCATAATCTCTTTCCTTAATGATTTTAGCAATAATAAGATCATTAGACTCATCAAGGGATTCAAGTTTCTCTTCAAGAGAAACCCTAAGCTCTTCTTCCTCTTCAAGAGAAGCTTTCAAAGAAGCTATGATGATAGAGTCATCTCTCTCAATTTGACATTTCTCATCAAATTGACTTTCCAAATCCTCAATGAATTCCCTACTCTTAGTAACATAATCAATGATTTCACAAAGAGGAGGGATAGCTTTACTACCTTTGGGGAGAGCACCAAGTACCATCTCACCCATCTTGGTTAAGGATTCAAAGTCAAAACCTTCTTCATGAGAATCCTCATCCACATCATCACAATTTGGATTCGAGGTGGGAGATACCTCGGAATCCTTAGCCATAAGGCAAACATGATTAATGGGTGAGGAGGATGAAGAAATACTTGAAGCTCCATTGAGGTCCATGTCTTGTTCCAACAAGTGTTGGGATTCCTCTACATTGTTAGTCATGCAAATACTATAGGATATGGAAGAGTAATTTTCATCACAACAAGACATAGAGAGCATATCATCATTATATTTAGTTAAGCAACTATTACTTGATATGCAAGGACAATCAACTCTAGCATGTATGACATTTTGAGTGCTAGAAGATTTTAAGTCCAAAGATAGAAGATTGCAATGTGATAGAGAAGAGGTATAATCAATAGTAAGTTCACCATCACCAATGCAATTTCTATCGCCACTCACCATATCATTACCGTGTGACAAATCACATGATGGTGAAGTGGAAGAAGTTGTGAACTCATCACGGCCGGAGGTGGAGGAAGAACAATCATCCTCAATAATTTTGGACACTTCATATATATCTTGAAGCTTGGTCCAAAGCTCATGTGCATTTCGAAAAGGCATGATTGAAGCAAGAACTACATCGGTCAAAGCACACATAAGACCATTAGTAACTTGAGTCTCGAGATGAGAGTTTATCTCATCTTCTAAAGATAATTCATGAGAATCCTTTGGAGGAGATAAACACACATCTACAATCCTCTTAACATAATTTGGACCCATGGCCCTAAATAGATTAAGCATGCGAATTTTCCAAACATCATAATTTGTGCCATCGAATATGAAAGTGGGATCATGCACTAATTCTCTAAACGACATCTTTTACTCTCTAGGCGGTAAAGCCCAACAAGAGAGCCCAGGCTCTGATACCAATTGAAAGGACAATGATGTCGCCTAGAGGGGGGGGTGAATAGGCGGTTTAAAACTTTTCCGGTTTAGGCTTGATAATTGCGGAATAAAACTAGGTGTTTAAAATAACAAGCCGACAACCTAAATAAACTTGGCTCACCTATGTGCACCAACAACTTATGCTAAGCAAGATAAACAACAAGGTGATAGTAATAGAATACTTCAAGCACGAAGGCTATCACAATGTAAAGTGCATAAGTAAAAGCTCGGGTATAGAAATAACCGAGGCACGCGGAGACGAGGATGTATTCCCGAGTTCCTCCTTGTTAAGGGAGTACGTCTCGTTGGAGAGGTGTGAACCGACACAACGGTTCAACAACCACAAAGGTTTCACCTTCTTCTCCGGTGAACCGCACCACAAAGGCTTGGTTCACCTTCCACTATCGGAATTCCTTCGAGGCGGAATCCGGAGCCTTTCAACAACAATCCGGGGCACAACCCACAATGGGATTGGGGGCTCCCGAACGGCCTCCAACAACAATCCGGGGCACAACCCACAATGGGATTGGGGGCTCCCGAACGGCTTCAAGTGACCACACAAGGGTCCAACCACCACAAAGGCGTCTAGGGTCCAAGGACCCAAGAGTAACAAGCTCACAAACTTTCAACTTCCACGAATCCTCGTGGAGAGCACACCGATGCACCAAATGCAAAAGGCAAGAGCACAAGTGCTCAAATCCTTCACTCTCAAATCCCACCAAAAGCAACTAATGCTTATGGGGGGAGAAGAGAGGAAGAACAAAGAGGAGATGCACCAAGAACTCCAAGATCAAGATCTACAAGGTTTCCCTCACTTAGAGGAGAAATCGATCGGTGAGAACGTAGATCAAGATCACCTCTCACTTTCCCTCAAATATTAGCAAGAACCATGGGAGGGATTGAGAGGAAGAGCAAGCTTTCCAAAAGGCAACAATGGAGGAGAGAGAGGAGAAAGACTTGCTCAAAAGCTTAGGAACCGTTGGGGAAGAAAGCCCCCTTAAATAGGTCCCCGAAAAACCAGCCGTTGGCAGCTCCGAATCCCGTAGCGGTACTACCGCTGGGGGTGGCGGTACTACCGCTGCGGGCCGCCCAAAAGACCGTTGGCGGGCAGCCGAAGCGTACGCAGCGGTACTACCGCTGGGGTTGCCGGTAGTACCGCTGGGGCCCGGTACTACCGCTCTGGTACCGCTGGAGGTACCGCACTAAGAGACAGAGCGCCGAAAACGGCGGTACCTCCAGCGGTACCGCCAGCGGCACCTCGGCAGCGAGCTGCTCTGAGGCCCTGCGAAGAAACACACAGCGGTACTACCGCCCCGTGCAGCGGTACTACCGCCCTGGCGGAACTACCGCTCCCGGTACCGCCGAAAACGGCTCTCTGTTAGCTCCGGCGGTACCTCGGACGGTACCGCAGCGGTACTACCGCCACAGCAAAAACAGCAGAAACTGGAAAACGAAAACGTCAATATCTTTTCCATCCGGACTCCGTTTTCGATGAGTTTTGGCTCGTTGGAATCGTTACAACGAGCTCTACTTGAATGTATATAGAAACATCACAGTCCATCATGTGAGGATAAAACCAAATGGGGAAAGGTTGAACTTTCCTAAACAATGCAAACCGGTAAAACCTCCTTCATCAAAAACGCAACAAGATATTCATACGAAATCTGTTTTTGATGAACTAGAGCTTAGTATGGAGATAAACCAAGCTCTAAATCCTCACATGGATAATAGGCAACAAGTTTTCCAAAGTAAAACCATTTTCGAAGGACTTGGTCTTGTCATGAAGATCACGACAAGTACCAAAACTCAACACGGAGAAAAACCAAATAAGAACCAAGAAAGATGATATGCCAAGCATGCAAAGGTTTGAGCTCTCCACAAAGATGCGATCAAGTTACTCACTCGAGAGCCCCTCTTGATAGTACGCCTATCTATCCTATAGCCCTATCAAGATCATACCTTTGCCTTGAGCATTCCACTTGAGCTAGATGATGACGATCTTGATCACTCCAAGTGGACCACCTCACTCCAAGTGGACCACCTTTCTTGATTGCGCTTGCTAGCACATGCTTGACGAAGACTTCTCCAAATGCTCCCCCATACTCCATTATGGGAGGGCCTCGCTAAGCTTCGTCTTCATGTCTCCTTTGCAAGCTTCAATCAAAAGATATCTTCCGAGATACATCTTATTGAGCTTGCACTTCATCTTCTTCTCTTGATATGTATGATGGCTTGGGGTTAAACATGATTGTTCACTCAATCTTCTATTCCAAGCCATACTTGCAATGAGCTCAACTCTACACATGACCATTCTTCATGTAAACCCTTTGAATAGAGCATTGGTCATTAAGTCATATTGAAGAGTCCAACACATGAACTCCTATAATTTCCCATGGACAAGATCTATAAGAATATCTCAATGTAAACATTAGTCCATAAGGATTGTCATTAATTACCAAAACCACGCATGGGGGCAACCATGCACTTTCAGAGCCTTTGGGGGATGGTCCGGGATCCTCGACCCCGGATTTCATTAATCTGCCGGAATTCGTGATGGGTCCTCCGCGCGAATTCGGTCGCTGGAAGCATCTTCCCGTCAGCGAGGAGATCGGATACATGCACGATGTCCTGCAGGTGCTCGCCCAGGATATGACCGGGGACGACCTCTTGCGCTGCTTTATTGTTCGCCGGGTTTGTCCCCTCCAACACCGAGTGCACAAAATGTGTCACATGTCCGGGAACTATGATCCCACCCGGACCAGTATCCATAGGCTAAGTCACTCGGCGATCGTCCGTCGTGCCCGAGCCATTGCTCGGACGGAGATGGCGGAGGATTACGAATGGGGGGTCATAGGGGGATCCCGGAAACGACCGGTTGACCAGGTGCTTATATCAGTTTTTCACGCCTACGCCTTCGTACATGCGCTCACCTGGACACCGACACGCCCTAACTTGTTTGCACAGTTGTTCGAGCGTCAGCACGAAGAAGACGCCATCCACGTCAACGGGAACTACGCTCCGGATTTCCCGAAACCGGACGTGATGCCGAGAGAGGATCTCGACGGCGAGGACCATCTCGCCATCCCTTTCGTTAAGGCCCCGGGTAATCCTTCAACCCCAGAGACAGTTTCTATTTCCTCGGATGACGATGAGATTGACTGCGAGATCCTTGACGTTATTGACGTTCTCCCTCTGAATTGGGCCCCAGCCGTGGTTCCGAAACCGTCAGCCGGGACCCGACGTGCCGAGAGCCGGAAGCGCGCGGCTTCCGACACCGATGGGGCTGAAGCCTCCGGCAACCCCCCCAAGAAGGGTAAACCGAGCAAGAAGGCGACCGAGAAGCCTCCTCGACGCCGGCAGAGGGGTCCTCCCCTTGTGGACTCCGGGTACGTCTTTCTTGCCTCATGTTACTCGACTTCGCTCTTTCCATAATTTTTACTAAGACATTTTCTTTCAGTGACGCGCTCGAGCTCCCGACACCTGTTGTTCCTCCTCCTCCGGGAACTCGGACTCCTAGTCCGGTTCGGGCCTCTCCTTCACCTCTTCGCCCTTTCGCCCGAGGGAATGAATCCACCCCCTCCGGTGCCGCCCCGGCAAGCGCCGCGACCTCGGATGCACCTCCGGTGATCGCCGAGGTTGCGGTGCCGGCTACGACCACCCCGGGAGAGATTGCTCTTCTGGATAGTCCGCGCCGGGTTCCCGGGCTGGAGGCAGAGATCGCTAGCCCTCGCCGGCAACCTGCGGCGAGTGGGGCCTCTCGGCCAGCTGCGCCCAAGGCCATCCCGGAGAAACGGCCTACCGCCTCCTCCGGGCCTGCAGAACAAATTCCCAAGTCCCGCGGCAAAACTTCTGGGCATAAGACATCTTCTGCTCCGCCCGCAGCTGCTCCGACATCTTCTTCCCAGGAGTTGGTGCCGCGCCCGGGTAAGTTCTCACCGTTACCACCACCTCCTGCCGAGATCCCTACTGCGGCTTTGCGGATGTTGCGAGCAACGGTCAGCTCCTTTGCATCTTCAGGATCTCGGGACCTCGCTTCCACTCGCGCTGCCGGTAGCTCCGGCATCCGGGTTGTTGATGACTTCAACAAGGCCTGGCTTGCCGCCGATGCTTCCGAGACTGCAGGGGACTCGCACGCTGCAGGTCCGAGCCGCAGCGCTCAAGCCCTGCACGCTCTCCAGGTGGCCGCGCTGGACGTCACCCGAGTAAGCGAGGTAAATTTCTCTTCTATTATCCAAAACACACTTGTTCTTTCCCCCACCACTAGTCCCCGAGATTGGTGCCTAGCGCTCCAGATTCCACCGAATAGCAGATCACTAGGTTCCAATCTTAGAGAAAAAATCCAGGACTCAGACACCGAGTCCCCGAGATCCTCCCAACCGGGTTCCTTACTTCTTTTTCCATACTGACTTTGCCTTTTTCTCGCTATCAGGAGTGCAGCCAACAACGCCGCAACATCTTCAACCGGGTTCTCGCTGAACTCGGTCAGTCGAAGAAGTCCGAGGAGCGCTTCCGGGAGGAGCGGGATGCCGCACGCCAGATCTCTGTGGACCAGAAGGCTGCCCTTGGTACCGCGCAAGCCGAGATCGCGCGCCTCAACGACGAGCTTGCCAAGGCCCAGGTTACCATGTCGGAGATGAAGAAGGGCTTCATCGAGGCGAGCAAGAAGCAGAAGGAGACCCTGGACCAGTCGGTGGCGCGCGCGGAAAACACCAAGGCCGAGCTGGATCTTCTCCGGTCGCGTTCCGACGCTTGGCTCGCCGAGCTTACCGTGTTGAACCGGGATCTCAACAGTGAGCAATCCGACAACCCTCCTCTTCCGTTATTTCCTTTATTTGTTGTTCCTCTTCTGGTGACTTAGTCGTTTTGACAGCTCTTCTTTTTAAAGGAGAGTTCGAGCACTCCCGCGAAGCCGCCGCCAAAGCTGTTGCCGCCGCTCGAGAGAAGCGTGCCGGGAAGGGTCCCATCTCGGACGCCTGGGACATTGAGGATCACCTCACCGCCCTGAAGGCCCGGATAGTACCTCTCCGGTCTATCGGTACGGAGCTCCTTAGCGCGGCTATCCACGTCCACGGCGCCTTGTGGCCGAGCCTCCGCGGGAAGCTCTCGATCCCGGAGCTCTCGCGCGCACTTCTGGGTGCCGGGAGCCGCATCCACGCCTGGAAGCGCTCCGGTGCCCGAGCTGGTGCGGATCAAGTCTTGACCCAAGTACTCAGCTGGTACGAGGGTCTTGACTTGGCAGTGATCCTGCGCCTGCGGACGGTGTCGCCTTGGGTTAAAGACCCGGCAAAGATCCAGCAGCGGCAAGAGGCGGCGCACCGCATTGCGAAGTGGGCCAGCATCCGCGCCTTTACCGCCATCACCGTCCCTTCCGAGTCTGAGTCAGATGACGAGGATTCCGAAGAGGATGATGCCGCTTCCGGCGATGGGGAGGAAGAGATCCTGGAGGAAGATGACGCTGCTTCCGGTGCTGCGTCCGAGAAGGTGGCTTCCCGGGATGCAACATCCTCGCCGATACCCGAGGTCACCGAGACCGAGGTGCATCCCGACGTCCCGAGTGGTGCTGCCGATGCCGAAGGTGAAGCAGCTCCTGCTGCTGCCGGCGCTGCTGCTCCCGAGGTCGTCGCTCCCGAGGTCGTCGCTCCAGAAGTCGCCGTCGAGAAGCCTATTTCCCCTACTGCTTAAGACACTTGGCAGCAAATTCGTTAAATCCCCGGGATGCCGGGTGCCATATGTATCGTACACTTAAATTATTTCTGTTTCACCGTGAACTATTTACTTGAAGAACTTATGTCAATGTACTCAGCTTTTGGTTCCCGAATTGCTTTTCATGTTTTACCGTACTTAGGTAATTTCTGCTCTTGTCTACCATTTCGGCGTTCGACAGTCGAGTCACAAAACTCCACATACGGCACATACATTACTTAAAACAACCCGAGTTCCTACTAACCGAATTCCCGACATAAAAATAACTAAGTAAAAACAAGCATGCCGGATAAGTTCCTTTTCCAAGTCCCCGAGACCATTTTCGTGTTCCCCACCTTCCCTCTCTTTGCTCTTGACTACCATTTCGGCGTTCGTCAGTCGAGTCACAAGATGATTTCACATGACATACATTACTTTGACTTTGAGAATCGGACTCGGAACTTTCCCGGCATGCACACAGTAAAATATAAGATAGCTATCCGGCAGTCCCCGGGTTCCTTCCCGGGATGTCGGTAGAAAACAATAAATGAATTTGACAAAAATAACAAGACGAGCTCATAACCAGGCAGTCCCCGGGTTCCTCCCGGGGTGCCTTACTTTCCTTAATACTGAAAAATTGAGATACAACATACACTGAACCTTTTACGTGTAAAAGGGGCGAAGTAGAGCTACATTCCATGGACGCTTGGTTTCCTCACCGGATTTGTCCATTACACCTTTCCTAGCCTCCTGTGCATCTACAAGGTAATAAGAATCATTGTGCAATGCCCTGCTTATCACAAAAGGTCCCTCCCATGGAGGTGACAACTTATGCATTCCGGGCGTGCGTTGGATGAGCCTCAGCACCAGATCTCCCTCCCGGAACACCCTCGGGTGTACTTTCCGGCTATGATAGCGACGGAGGTTCTGTTGATAAATTGCGGATCGAGATAGTGCCAACTCTCTTGCCTCTTCGAGTAAATCCACATCATCCTCTCGGGCCTCTTTTGCCTCAGTCTCGGTGAACATTGTCACTCTCGGGGAGTCATATTGTATGTCGGTCGGGAGAACTGCCTCAGCTCCATATACCATGAAGAATGGGGTGTATCCGGTAGATCTATTCGGTGTAGTCCGGAGACCCCATAACACCGCCGGCAACTCCTCTATCCAACATCCCGGAGTCCTCAACAATGGTTCGATCAAGCGAGCTTTGATACCAGCCAAGACTAAGGCGTTAGCCCTTTCGACTTGCCCATTTGCTTCCGGATGTGCGACTGATGCTACATCTAGCCGGATTCCCTTCTCAGCACAAAATCGAGCGAATTCCCCCACAGCAAAGTTTGTTCCATTATCTGTGATAATGCTGTGTGGGTATCCGTATCTCAAGATGATGTCTTTCAGGAATTGCACAGCGGTGTGTCCATCGCACTTCCGGATTGGCTTGACCTCTATCCATTTGGTAAATTTGTCCACCATTACCAGTATATGTGTCATGTTGCCCCTTGCCGGTTTGAATTGCCCGACCATGTCCAAACACCATAATGCAAATGGCCAAGTGATGGGGATTGTTTTCAGTGCTGACGTCGGCATGTGTATCCGGTGAGCAAATCTTTGGCATCCTCCACACTTCCGGACAATATCTTCTGCTTGCTGTAATGCTGTGGGCCAGTAGAACCCATGCCGGAACACTTTTGCCACTAGGGCCCGGGATGATGCATGGTGTCCACACTCTCCCTGGTGTATTTCCAGGAGCATCTCTTGCCCTTCTGCCGGTTCCACGCATCTCTGGAGCACCTCGGTGACACTTCTCTTGTACAGCTCTTGGTTAATGACAGTGTATGCCTTTGATCTTCGCATTATCTGACGGGCTTCCACTTCATTCTCCGGGAGGGTTCCTTCCACGATGTACACAATAATGGGTTGTGCCCAATCCGGGACAGGTCTCACCGGGAACGCTGGAGCGTCTATGTCCATTGGTTCTGCGGACATCACCTCTATCATCATCTGTCTTTGCCTCTCTGAGCACCGGGAGGCAGTCCCCGGGTTCGATGTTATGCTCCCGACATCTACTTCCATGGGTACTGCTTCTGGACCAGGTTCCTTGGGGATGAAGATAGAATCCGATTCGGGTGATGGTTGTATAGACGGCTTCCTCAAATGTTCCAAGGCTATTCCGGGTGGGATGGCATCCCGGGACGACCCTAGTTTGGACAAGACATCTGCTGCTTCGTTTTCTCCTCTGGGTATGTGCTTGAACTCGCATCCTTCAAAAAATCCGGAAATTTTCTGTACATGAAACCTGTATAAGGCCATGTTTGCATCAAGGGCATCCCAATTCCCCGACACCTGTTGCACCACGAGGTCGGAGTCACCGAAACACTCTATTCGGCGGATACCGATCTCCTTGGCGACATTTAATCCGTGAACTAAAGCCTCATATTCCGCGACATTATTGGATGCCCGAAAATGGATCTGCAGCACATACTTCAGTACATCTTGCTTTGGGGAAGTGAGGATCACTCCGGCACCCAATCCGATCTTAGCTTTTGAGCCATCGAAATGCATCCTCCAGAAGTTGTAATCCGGTATCGGAGGTTCATACTGCATCTCGGCCCAGTCTACCAAAAAGTCCGGCAGCGCCTGCGACTTGATGGCATCTCGTCTCTCGTATGCCGGAGCGTACGGAGACAACTGGATGGCCCATTTGGCTACCCGGCCGCTAGCATCCTTGCAACCGATGATCTCGGCGAGAGGAGCTTCGCACACCACTGTGATCGGGTGTTCCTGGAAATAGTGCTTGAGCTTGGTCACTGCCATGTACACCCCATATGCCATCTTCTGGTAGTGCGGGTAGTTCTGCTTGGATTCCGAGATCACCTCACTGAGGTAATACACCGGTCTCTGTATCAGCTTGCCCCCTTCTTCCCTTTCTACCACCATTGCGACACTGACTACCCGGTTGGTTGCTGCAATATATAACAGCATAGGTTCCTTGGGTAATGGGGATGCCAATATCGGTGCTGTTGAGAGCATTCTCTTCAAATCGTTGAACGCCGCATCCGCCTGCGAGGTCCAAATAAATGTCTTGCTCTTCTTCATCAGTTGGTACAAAGGTAAGGCCTTCTCCCCAAGTCGGCTCACAAACCGACTAAGGGACGCCAGACACCCGGTAAATTTCTGCACATCCTTGAGTCGTACCGGCAACTTCATGCTTTCTATAGCACGAATTTTACCCGGGTTGACCTCGATTCCCCTGCTTGAGATGAGGAAACCGAGTAGCTTTCCTGCCGGAACACCAAATGTGCATTTATCCGGGTTCAACCTCATCCGGAATCTTCTTAGGTTCTTGAATGTTTCCCTCAGATCATCTATTAGTGAGGCTTTTTCTTTTGTTTTTATGACTATGTCATCGACATAGACCTCGGCATTCCGACCTATCTGATCATGCAAGCATTTCTGCATGCATCTCTGGTATGTAGCACCAGCATTCCTCAATCCGAAAGTCATAACACGATAGCAATAAGCCCCGTAAGGGGTAATAAAAGCGGTTTTTAATTGATCCTCCGGATTCAAAGGTATCTGGTGGAAACCAGAATAAGCATCTAGAAAAGTTAAAAGCTCACTCCCGGCAGTGGAGTCTATCACTTGATCTATCCGGGGCAGCGGAAAGGGGTCTTTCGGACATGCCTTGTTGAGGTTGGTGAAGTCGATGCACATGCGCCACACCTTAAGCAGGAGGGGATCATCTTTCTTCTTTTCCACCAGGACCGGATTCGAAATCCAATCCGGGTGCAGCACCTCCATGATGAATCCGGCAGCCAGCAGTATAGCCAGGTGCTCCATGACCGCAGCTCTTCTTTCATCCGAGAGGCGCCTAGTTGGTTGCTTCACCGGCTTCGCATCCGGTCGAACAAACAGAGAGTGCTCAGCCAACTCCCTCGGGACGCCTTGCAGATCATCACTCGACCACGCAAAGGCATCCCGATTCTCACGGAGGAAATCGACGAGCTCGCCTTCCTATTTGTTGTCCAGGTTGCTTCCAATGATAACTTGGCGCTCCGGGTTGCTGGGGTCTACGGACACTTTCTTGGTCTCCTTTGGGGGCTGAAATGATGCTCCCTGTTCCGGGTTCACCATCCCGGGCATCCCGAGTTGAGAGGTCTTGGCCATCGCCACCACCTGCTGGATCCTCTTCTTCTCTCCCGCGATCACAAGGGACTCCGCTAAGCACGACCCTGCCGAGGCACACTCCATGGAGCGCTTGTGGTCTCCCGAGATGGTGATCACGCCATTGGGTCCCGGCATCTTCATCTTGAGGTAACCCACATGAGTCGATATCATGAACTTGGCGAGGGCTGGTCTGCCGATCAGTGCGTGATACGGGCTCTCGAGGTCCACGACCTCGAATTCCAAGCTCTCGGTTATGCAGTTCTCCCGAGTTCCGAATAGCACCTCCACCCAGACCTTTCCCATGGGTGAACAAGAGACTCCGGGCACAATGCCATGGAAGGTTGTCTCGGTGGGCAGAAGGGTGTTCATGGATATCCCCAGCTTCAGCATCGTGTCCTTGTACATGAGGTTAATGGCACTGCCATTGTCAATCAGAACCCGGCTGAAGCGGACGTTGAGGTTGGGTCCGATAAAGGTTGGTCCACCACCAAAGCATACGCTCCTGGCTTGGGCATAACCCGGGGGTGATCCTTCCGGCTCCAGGTGATCCCCATCTCGGACCAATGCAAGAATTTGGGCACTGCCGGGATCACAGCGTTCACCTCCAGGGCACGTTGCCGCACACTCTTTCGGTCAGTGGGCTCGGTCACGAAGACCACATAGCTCTGATGTGCCTCCCGGTAGTTACCCTGCTGGTGTCCGGCTTGGTTATTGTTGTCGTTCCGGGTATGCACCACATTCACTGGGCGAGGTGGGGGTCCTCTCGGAGGAGGGGGAAGTCGGACATTGTTGGCCCCCGATGTCGGAGGAGGGGGTCTCGGAATATTGGGCCGAGATGTCGGAGCATTTGGCCGAATACCTCCCGAGCTGCCCTCCTGCAACGTGCGCTGATACCAGCTGCACTGCCGAGTAGAGTGGTTTGCGGGCTTGTTGGCCTCCAGAGTGTGGTAGCAGCAGGGCTTATTCAACATCTCCTCATACGTCAGGGGCTTCTTCTGCTCCACCCAGGTCTTCTGCACTTCCTGACTTTGGCCCTAAGCTGGGCCACTTGTCTTTTGACGCTGGCTGTTGCCGGCATCCTCCTGCTCCCGGGGGGCTACCTCCTGCTCCCGGGTTACTGCTGCGACATGCTGCGCTGCATGGTGGTACTCGGGCTGATTCCTCTTGTGACCGAACTCTTGGCGATCATGGCTCCTGCTCGGTCCGGAACGCTGAGGTCCCGCATTCCTCCTGTTGGAGTCTCCGACATCCACCAGGGGTTGCATGGGATCTCCAAGCGTATAGGTATCGGCGATGCGCATGGTTTCCGCCAAAGTTGTAGGCATCTTTCTTTGCAGCTTCTGCCACAGCATAGAGCCATGCCGGCATCCCTGCGCAAACTAGGAAATGGCTTGTGCTTCTACCACTCCTTCGCAAGAGTTGCGAATATTGCTCCACCGGGTAAGGTACTCCCGGTCCGTCTCGTTGCTCCTTTGCCTACAGATGGCAAGCTGCTGAGGTCTGTTCGGTCTTTTGTACGTGCTGGTGAAGTTGCTGATGAATGCTTCCTCAAAATCTAACCAGCATTCTATGCTACCCGCCCTTAGGTTGTTCAACCAGATCCGGGCAGGTCCTTCCAACATTTGCGGTATATAACGTACCGCCCATCGTCTGTTTCCACCGGCTATGCTTACTGCAGTTACATAGTCGGTCAGCCAGTCCTCCGGCTTCTTGCTGCCGTCATAGGTCTTGGCACCCCTGTTGAGCTGAAAGTTTCGAACTGGGGGTTCCCGCATGATCCGAGGTCCAAAACAAGCAGGTCCCGGAGGTCCTTGCTCTTCCACCATCTCGGACTGGTGAATCCGGTCCAGCCGGAGCCTTGCATCTGCTGGGTTCAGCTGTCTTGTTCCTATCCGAGATCCCAAGGGGTTCTCGTCGGGCTGATACTCGAGCTGCTGCATCCCCGAGTTGCCATCGTTGAGCCTATCCTGCGCGGGGATCTCGGCTCGACGGGGGGCGGAGATGATGTCCCTCTGCGGGTTTCCCTGTACATGGGGAGGATTCCGGGGTGGATTACCACGGCCAACCGGGTTATTGTTTCTCACACCCAGGTTACCATCTCCACGGGTACTTCCCGCCTGTCCCGGGTTATGCTGTCCGGCTTGCCCCGCCTGCTGGATACCGGCAAATGCCGGGTCATAGGTCTGTAGTTGCTTGTTCCTCCCGGAACCTCTACTCCGGCTCCGGCTCTTGCTTTTGCTCTTGCTTCTGCTCGGATGTGGAGAAGAGGCCTCCCCATCCGACATCCGGCTATTGGGTCTGGCTGAATGCACCTGTGACCCTGCTCCGGGGTTCCTCTTCTTGAAGGCCTGGTTCTGCCGGTTGGCTTCAACCACCAGCTCGTTGACCCTTTCCTGTTGCTTGCGCAAGACTTCACCGGATAGCCCCACCAATTCTGCCATGGCGGCTTCGGCGGCCCTAAGAGTTTTTGCCGGTGAACTGTACACTGGCTTCCCCGCAGAGATCCGACTTCCGGTGTTGCTAGTGGTGGCTCCACCAGCCAGCTCCTCATTCACCATTCTTCCCTTCTTGCGCAGATCTGCAATGCGCTTCTCCCGGGAGTCTATCTTAGTGAACCCGTGAGCAGCATTGTACTCCCGGAGGCTAACGCTGAGCTCACGACGGAGCTCGGCGATTTCCTTCGCCTCAGCGAGAAGCAATTTTCGCTGCTCCTCCAATTCAGCCGAAGTGGCCTGGGTATCCGTTCCGGTAACCACGGGTACAGCTAACTTGGCTACCAAACCCGAGAGGGGATCCGGACGGCGTCGCGGCTGGGACGGCCGCGGATCACCATCTCGGGCCGCAGGTCTTTCCTGCGGGGGTTTGGCCAAACGAGGGACGCCGTCGGTATCGCCATCAGCATCCTGGTACTCCTCCTCGGTGGTTCCGACCATCATCACTGCGACGGAACTCGGGGAGCGGTCAGCGCGTAGACCCCGAGCTGCGCAGAGCATGGGAGGGTCTTCAGCCTCCAGGACTAAGTCCGGGTAGCTACAGACAACCTCGGTGGCCACATAGGTGGTGAAATCACCGAAATCGATAAGACATCCATTCCCCGGGAACGGTTTGTTCCGGAAGCAACCAGCGTTATCGGCGACGAAGTCCATCTCCCCAAGTCTTACGACTAGGCCAGAGAGAACCCGAATGTCGAAACATACCGGGGAGCCCGTCCGGAGGTGTACACCAGCCAACGCCTCTATCCGCCCCACGGTGGGCGCCAACTGTCGTGGTGGATTCACGGCAGATGCCATAGGATGGCTAATTTGTGGGGCCGATGGACGTTGGTGGATCCGGGGAGGGGTAGCGAGTTGAAGAACTCACGCGGGGAGGATCCCGGTGAAACCGGAATCTTCCAAGAACACGAAACGAGAACGAAGTGCAGCGGGGAAGATCTAACAAATACAAACAAATGCACGAAGGCACCAAGCACACGCGCAATGTACCCAGGTTCAGGGCCCTCGTGAGGAGGTAACACCCCTACTCCTGCCTCTTTTCCCTTTATACTGGTGGCACAAGAACTACAACTTGCTACACGATCTATCAAAGGAGGAAGTACCAAGAACTAGATGAACTCAAGGTGAAAGAGGAGTAACTGCTCTATGAGTAAATGCAACTATATTCTTGGCTCTCAGGTTGGTCTCTTTTGCTCAGGAGCAGTTATGGCGCCTTTTATAGAGGTCCGGCCGGGAGGGCCGGAAACCCTAATCTGACTCGGCCCCACCGGACAGGCCTAGCCGGGATGTCGTCACCGGCTAGTGCGACCTAGTCGCCGGGCTATCCGGTGTAGCCTCTGCGTCATCATCTCGTTAAGGACGGCAGGCGCCGTCCTGCATCATCATTGTCCCCTTGTCAGAGACAGGACATGTCTTCGCCCATCCCGGATAGCCTTTTCCGGATTGCCGGGCTAGGCATGTCAGGTCTTGTCGTACCGGCTGACGCGCTCCCGTGACAGGCGGGAGGTGACCATGCTCCCGTGTCAGGCGGGAGGTGACCATGCTTCCGTGTCAGGCGGAATGGTACGTCCTCCCGCGACTTACGGGAAAGTCTGCCATAGACCGTTGACGGTCCACCGGGAACCTTCTCGCCGGCTACCTCCTCGCTTGCCACTACGAGCTCCTTCTGTATAAGACCAAGATCGACAGGAACATCCCGGTTAGCAAGTACCCGGACTACCTATCCGGTAAAGCCGAGTACACCGTCACCCGGGAATCTCCTCGGTGTCCCATGCCCGGGATCCTTTCCGGGAAGGTCCGAACTCATGCCAGGATGAGTAACTCTAGGCCTAGCCTCCCGAAGATGTCTTAGCCTATCAGCAAAGACATCTTCGAGAAGCTAGTTCTTAGAGGAACCATCCGCTCTTGCCCGTGCTGCAAATGCGAGGGTCGGGGATGTCTATTTATAGTCGCAAGGCATGACCCTTACGGCTGCCACGGGGCCCCTTGGCCTTTCCCTGCGTCCAAGGGACCAGCTGCCCTCTCGGTACACCAAGGGGTGCCCTTTGCTGTTGCCAAAGGTCAATCACTGCTGTTATCCATCATAACTCACCGGGATCTGCCCCTACCCGGGGGGCAGCCCCCCGACAATTATGCATGAATGTGCGTCTTGTCATGGCATTTTTTTTGCCAAATAGAGTTTTCAGCTTCTCTATACAAAAAAGTCCATTCCATTGAGTGTCAAAATGATTTTAGTGAAGCAAGTACCAAAAAAATATAGTGAAAATACCATCACTCCAATTTTCATGCAAAGTAGACCATGTTTTATGGAAGTTTCCCATCATTTTGAACCTTCCTAGCTACGTTCCGCCATTTAAATGAGTTCATGCTGATTTAGAATTTAGTCCTAAAAATTCATCAAAAAATATATTTTAGGTATACAAGTAGTCATTACTCGTAGTTTTGAAAGATTTGATGTATTAACCCCTTCCTGTGAATAGCCAACTCGGAGTACATACTACATAGTGGAACTACTTGTAGTTTTGAAAAAAAATAACCCGTTCCTGTGAATAGCCAACTCGTCATCTGGATGTTGTTTGAAAAAATAAAAGACATGATGAAAATAGCTCAGATGCGACGTGAACTCCCCAAAGGCGCAACTTGCGGCCTCTCGAGCGGCATGGACATCAGCGTATCTGTCGCCCCATACCCCGGTGCCGCCTACCGTACGTCCAAGCTACCACGTCCGCCGCCGGTGGTACGCTGGCCAGGCCATGCGTTAATTTCGGGACGCCGGAGACCGACTGGGTTTCATCTGGGCCCGGTTCACGTCTCTAGCTACTCCGGCGTGGAGAGGGACGAAGGATGGGCATGCGCCGAAAGTCCACCCTGCAAGCGCCATGGATACGACTTGACGAGTGTGCTACGAACACGGAACACCCATCCCCATTGACCTGTTGCCCGCTTGGCACACGCTACATGCAGCTTCACCTTCAGGCAAGACAGGCTAAAACATTTCCAAGAGCTTCTCCACTAGCGGCGACGCCAATAACCAGTCCAGTAACCTCAGTTCAGAACTTCAGATACATTAGAGACATATCATTTGAGACATAATAAATTACGTGTAGGTTGTTGCAAGGATTGTGACGATTTTCAATAGACGTGACAGGTTAAGCACTAGTTCTCCACCAAAAGTGAAGGAGAAATCTCTGTTCTGTAGTACGTGGAAGAGAGGAGAAATAAATCTGCCTCTGCTTGGGCCAAATATAATCTGTGTTATGTTTATGTACATGGAGGCGTACGTGGACCTTGACCTTGCTCCGACGCGACGTGAACTTCCGGCGCCGCACGCGGTCAGGAGCACGCTGCCATGGACGACATGAGCGTATCGCCCCATACCCCGGTGCCGCCTCCCGTACGAGCACGCCACCACGTCCGCCGCTGGCGCGGTACGTCATGCGTCGATTTCGCGACGCCGGAGATCGAGCAGGGCGCCAGGGCTGCGCCGCGCGACCGGGGCTCCATCTGGGGCCGGTTCACGTCACCGGCATGGCCGTGGACAGGGAACGAGTGATGGTACGTCGAGCACAGCACGCGCCGGCGTGGAGAGGGAACGAGGGATGGTACGTCGAGCACACAGCACGCGCCGGCGTGGAGATGCATTGCATTGCATGCGCCGAAAGTCTACCCTGCAAGCGCCATGGATACGGTTTCACTTCACGACATTTGCCCCGATCGAACCCCATCCCCACACTGATCGATCGGCTAGCCACACTACAGCTTCATCAGGACACTCCCTACCCTAGAGGCAAAACATTTACTGCCGCTAACCCAAGCCTGAATTTAGCAGCTTCCAGTACCGGCAGCTCTACTGCCTAGCCTCTCCACGCCCCTCGATCATGCAGTGATGCACAGCATAGTGCACCTCTGCCGCTGCTGTAGATACAGCGAGAAGTAAATGTTGAGGAGGCGCTGCAATGCTGCATTGCCAATGCATGGAACCGCAGGCCATAAATTTCCAGTAATGCTATACATATTTCCCACAAGCCACAATGCATTACACGATGGATATAGGACGGCACGCGCACGGCGTCTGGTCGTCCATGCATGATCGGCGCCATGCCATACCATACGCAGTTACGCACGCATGCACTGTAGCGCGGCATGGCAATGGCGATGGCAGACGTCCAAACCTGCTTGCCCCTGTGCACGCGGCCGAGCGCCGCTGACCGGACCACCGGCCATTTCGGGTTAGCCGGGAAGACTGCGTGGACCATATATAAAGGCATTCGAGTTATATTATTACTGCATCACAAAGATTTGGCCTGCACCGCCACCGGTCAAGCGGAGAGAGATTTATTTCTCTCCTCTCTGTCAAGAACAGAGCTTTGTCCTTCAGTTTTGGTGGAGAATCCTTGCAACAACTTAAACGTAATTGTTTTAGATATGCACAGTAAGTCTTGTGAGAATTTTTATGTCTCTACCGTCTCTGCATTGAGGTTGGTCAAGGAGTAGAGTGAACCACGAGTAGATCAATAGGTTAGCACGACAATTGCGCTTGGACATACAGATACTTCAGTCTACTTTCGGGTTTTCAGATACAAGTTCCTTCGATTGTTAATGATCCGGAAACTGCTTGATATAGGATTTCTCAAATGGACAATCGTGAAATCATACACGCGGACCATCAAGTTGTGGAGTGTTAAACTATGTACTGCTCCTAAACAAATAGTACTATTTGCGAAACGAGATAGAGAGTTTATTACATCAATTTAGAGCTCGCGTGCTCAGACTGTTTAGTGTGTACAGCGCAGGTGTACGAGTTGCACTTGCTGATTAATCTAAATGCACATCAAGAAACATTGAAAATCTAAATGTACTAGTACTTGTTCAAAAAAAAATGTAATAGCAGTTTATCTCTACAATCGAGTTATCCATATTATTCATTATTTTAGCCAATCCATTGTCCATGTCATCCCTTAGAAATCATTAATGGTTGTTTATCTTTACATGCTGGATATTTAACCATCAAATTGTCCATATTACCAATGCTTTGTCGTCAAATACATAACCATTTTACATCGATTGAATTTGGGATTATTGTGAACAATCAAATCTTGAATATTCATGTAAGTATTGAGGAAAATAAGTATCTTCATTATATCGAAAAATTTCTAGCAAATGAAATTATTGATATATTTTAAGGATGCCAACTGGGATACATGTATATCACCCTACAAAATATAAATAACTAGGACTTATTTGAGGTCTAGACATGCGGGTCATTTTCAGGATTTCTCATGTAGGGATGAAAATCTAAAAATGAAAACATAGACCTTCACATTGGCTAAAAAGAACACATCCATGGAGTAACTAACAAGACAGTTGATGGCCTATTTCATTGTTGAGACACACACCACAACCAAGTATTATTTTTTGAACCTATTTCCTTGCAATAGTTATGGTTTCATGGGAGGCAAATAGCTATTGTGTAAAGATGTTATTATTATAATTTAGAATATTTGCATGTGCAGTCTAATCAATAAACAACATCTGACATGAAGAGAACTGGAGATTGCCTTGTTGGCTAGAGTTGTGCCTATGCACTTAGTTTGTCAACATTTGAACGCCCACTCTGGTTTTCATTATGACATCTCATGAAACAATGTGTGAACAGACATTCGTGCTTTAAACTATAATAATGTAACATGCAACCCATATTTGTATGATGTATTCACGAATGGAGGATAGGAGCAATATTCAAGCAAATATATATATACTTCCTCCAAGTCAACAACAAAAAAGATTGTTAGAATAAGAGATATTAACTAACACATTTGCTTAGATCTAGGTGTTGTTCCTACCACTTAGATCCATAAAACCATTGGTATTTCAAATGAAAAAATTAATCGGTATAAATTGTTATTACATACCGCCACACAAGTATTGCACAAAAAATAATTCTTACAGCCTCATATTCTCTCAACATAAACTATAACTAGAAGAATTCCTTGTGTGCTGCATCGGGAATTATAATAAGAACCATCTATGTAAGATCATAAATTCTTGAACTCGAAAGTTGTATCCATGCGCCATACTGAACCCTCGGGTTGCACGATCTGATAACTAGTTAATACGAGAGGACCATTCATCAAGTTATCAAATTAAAAGTGGCGAAAAGGAATATAAAATTAAATAAGGTTGAATCGATGTCGCAGAGAACATAATTCCCCATATTTTTATGTTAGACTATTTATGGTATCCATCAAATCTTGTCCAGAAATTGTTATTTATACTAAGCACTTTTACATATTCATACATTTCTTGTTGTTAAAGCTACATACCAGTCTTTATATAATACATTGGAAATACTATCTTGAATAATAGTTTTTGTTTATTTATGAAAATTAACAATGTGTGGACGCTCATGTTATTACTGATGCTAAATATATATCATTGCAAATTATTTGTGGGGCCAAACGAAAGCTCTATTCATCAAAAACATTGTTTTCATTTGAGTCATTCGCATAGAACTACCACTTTATGTGCTAAATTCCGGCAAATTACCACTTTACGGCCAGATTGCAAAAAACTACCACAATACGGTTGGTTCTTTGCAATGTGCGCAAATCAGCATTTTTAAACGAATTGACCGTGAATCTGACCGACGGACCCCACCTGTCATGGATGACGTGGCAAGTGGCCGATCAGAGCCGTTAACGGCCGTTAACGGAGCTTGGTGGGACCCACATGTAAGCAGGGGAGTGAAGTTAGGGTTCAGACAGGCGCGCGCGGTCGGGCTCAGACTCAATCCTCTCCCCTCTCCGTCCCCGCGCGATGGCGGCTAGCTCCGACGGGCCCGGCGTTGAATCTTGCCGCGGCGGCGAATACGGCGGCGGAAGGCAGGCGAGAAGCGGAGGCGTAGGAGACCACAGGCCTGGTGCGGTGTATACACACTTCGGGCACGGTTCGAGGGCACGGTCGCCGGAGTCGTCTGCGGCACGGGCATTGGCTGCAGGGGGGCTTTCCTCACCAGCGGAGACGAGCCAGGCGACTTCGATGTTCGGCAGCGTCGAGTAAGTTCATTCTTTTTGCTCCAACCACTTGCCTAGTGCTCCGACCAGTTAGGGTTCAGTGAATTTGGTGTTCATTTAGGGTTCAGTGAACAGTTAGGGTTCAGTGTACAGTTAACTGAATTAAGTGTTGCTGCTTAGCTTTACTGAATTTAGGGTTGAGTGTACAACTAGGTTGCCTTGTGAATTTGGTGTTCATTTAGGGTTCAGTGTACAGTTAACTGAATTAAGTGTTGGTGCTTAGCTTAACTGAATTTAGTATTGCACTGTTTAACTTAACTGATTAACTGAACCTAGTTGTACATTGCATTGTGCAGTTTGGATGATGAGATATGGATGATAAGATTTAACTTTCCTGGTGAGGACAACCTAGAGAGAAGCTTGTGCAAATCAGACATTACTTTGAAGAACTTAATGACACTGATTGAATGTCATGGGTATGGGTACCATGATACAGTTTATTTTGTTAAGGAAAAGGGTAAAGGAATAGCAGGAATGGAAGCTATTACTGGAATGGCTAAGGTGGAGCAAATGTTGACTTTATATGAGAATGAGGAAGAGGTTTTCCTTACTGTGGTTAAGAAGAATGAAGCAATGCCTGCTGGAGTGAACATGGCACAGTTTGAAGACCCAATGCAAATAGATGAACCAATTGTCCTTTCTGTTAATCAAGAAGGAGTGTCATTCAGTTCTGAGGAGAATCCAATGGTGTTTCTTGTTGCAGTTGACTACTCTGATGTGTTGTACATTGGAACACAACAGAGCAGCAACATAGTAGATAAGGGTAATGGAGTATGTGAAGTACCTGTTCAGGTAATAGAGTCTGAAGATGATGAAGATGTGTTTTACATGGGTGAATACAGAGTTGGTGACCATGACAAAGCAGTAGCTGAGGAACTAGAAGCCATCAGACAATTGAAACAACAAAGGCAGAATAGCACATTGACAAAAGAGGTACCCGATCCTGAAGAGGCAACAATATTGGACCAGTTAGAGAGAGATAGGAGGATTAGAAAAGATCCAGACCAACACATTGAAGGGGAAACTGATGTGGAATATATTTGTTCTACATATGAAGATTCAGAGGCAGAGGAGGAGAATGAAGAAGAATTAAGTTTGGCAGTAATTAAAAATAAAGGACCAACAAGCAGGTGTCACCATGAGCCAGTTCAGGAAGAGCAGTACTTCTTCAAGCCCTCATCTGATGAGGACTGTAGCGCTGATGACTTGGCATCAGAGGAAGATGATGGCTTTGTGCCTAGGAGCTTATTTGTTGCTGGTGGGTGGAAGAGGAAGCGCAAGAAGTTTCAGAAGAGGATCTCGTATGATGAGACAAGAGCTAATAAGCATGAGCAATTTGCCATCAAGCTGTGCTTCACACATGTGTACCAGTTCAGAATAGCTCTGAGGGATTGGCACATAGCCCAACTTAGGGATTTTAGGTTTCACAGAAATAGTCCTAAGCCTGTTATAGCAAGATGCATTGAGAACCATAGAGGATTAGACACCAATCCAGACAGTCCTAATCCTTGTCCCTTCAATATTACTGCATCAGTAATTGCACATGAGAAAACATTTTGCATTAGGAAGTTTCAGCCTTTGCACACTTGTCCAACACATGGAGAGAACACAAAGGTTAGTGCAGACTGGTTGGCTAAACAATCAGAGCAAGCTGTTAGGATAAATCCTGATACCTGTGTAGACACATTGATTCACAATGCTAAGCAGAAATATGGTGTTCTTGTGCCAAGGAGCAAGGCTTACAGGGCAAGACAGAAGGCATTTGATGTGTTCATTGGTGATAAAAAACAACAGTATATAAGGATTAGGGACTACCTTCAGGCAATATTGGACACCAATCCAGGCAGCAGATGCATTGTTCCAACCAATTAGGAGCATGATTGATGGTATAAATAATATGTTGATGGTTAGATACAACAAAACAAGATACAAAGAAGAGAGAACTAGATGGGAGATCACACCATTTTATGCAGAAAAATTGGAGGAGGCAAAGAAGTTCTCAAGAGAATGCACTGCACAAAATGCAGAGATAGGGCTTTGGCAAGTTAGCACAAATGGTCCTGGTGTACATGTTGTGGACATAAGGGCCAGAACATGTGGATGCAGGAAGTGGGATGTCACTGGCATTCCTTGCAACCATGATATCTCAGTATTCTCCAAAGTGAAGCAGTGGCCAGAGGATCATGTCCATGATTTCTTCAAAAAACCCATGTACAAGGAAGGTTACAAATATGTCATTTATCATGTGCCTAGTCCTGAAGATTGGCCTTAAACTGAAACCACATATATTGACCCACCTGTGTTCAGAGACAAGCCAGGGAGGAAGCAAACCATGAGAAGAAAAGGGGCATTTGAGGTACCAGCACCAAGAGACACATCAAGGATGGCAAGTATCACTAAATGCAGTTGCAAATTGGTGGGCCACAAGTAAACTTCTTGCTTAAAGCCTTTGACTCCACAGCTACAGATGAGGAGAAATCAGCACAAGGTATGAACAGTTTCAGCTTTTAAACTCAATATGATTCTATAGGCGCATATGTAACATTGAAAACTTGTTCCTTTCAGGCAAACATGCAGGTGTATACCACTGAATCTTCCAGTGCACCCTCAGCACCACCAGCACCACCTGCAAGAGCAAGAGCAGCACCAGCACCACCAGCACCAGCTGCAAGAGCAAGAGCAGCAGCAGCACCACCATCACCACCCGCAAGAGCAGCAGCAACCCATGCAAGAGCTCCTTCAGCACCACCAGCACCATTTGCAAGAGCTCCACCAGCACCACAACCACAAGTACCTCCTGCATCATCTGCCAGGGCACCAAGGCCTTTCTCTGCACCAAGGGCAACAAGGGCTGATACTTCTGCCATGTCCAATGATGCTGGAACAAGTGCAGCTCCAGGTAGAAGGCTGAGCACCAGAACAAGCAAGAAAACTAGTAGGTTGTTAGGTTATCTCAATGCAGGGAATGCAAAGTCATACAAAGGTTCAACTGAGAAGTAGTCACAGTGTTGGTTCCATTTGAGTCTTGGTGTTGGTACTAAGTTTGTTGTATGAAAACTATGTGAGTCCAGACATTTGTGTTTGTTGTCACTTAAAACTGCTATGTCATGTATGAGTACTATGTGAGTCCAGACATTTCTGTGGTGAGAGTTAGATATCACTTAAAATTGCTATATCATGGAAACTGCTATGTACTGATTTTTGAGATAAATATAACTCTCAGAAACTATCGTCGAGGCACCTCGGGGGGTCTCGACGAGCATTTCTGAGATAATATGACTCTCAGAAACTGTCGTCGAGGCACCTCGGGGGGCCTCGACGAGATTTTCTGAGATAAATATGACTCTCAGAAACTGTCGTCGAGGCACCTCGGGGGGTCTTGACGAGCATTTCTGAGATAAATATGACTCTCCAGAAACTGTCGTCGAGGCACCTCGGGGGGTCTCGATGAGATTTTCTGAGATACATATGACTCTCAGAAACTGTCATCAAGGCACCTCGGGGGGTCTCGACGAGATTTTCTGAGATAAATATGACTCTCAGAAACTGTCGTCGAGGCACCTCGGGGGGTCTCGATGAGATTTTCTGAGATAAATATGACTCTCAGAAACTGTCGTCGAGGCACCTCAGGGGGTCTCGACGAGCATTTCTGATATAAATATGACTCTCAGAAACTGTCGTCGAGGCACCTCGGGGGGTCTCCACGAGCATTTTTGAGAAAAATATGACTCTTAGAAACTGTCGTCGAGGCACCTCGGGGGGTCTCGACGAGATGTTCTGATTCATAACTTTCATCCAACAACTATATCATTCGACACATTCATAACTTTCATCCAACAACTATATCATCCAACACATAACCAGATTCATCCAACACCGATATCATCCAACATATAACAAGATTCATCCAACACAGATATCATCCAACACATAACCAGATTCATCCAAAAGCAACCCAAAGTAATCTGATAGCTCAGTTCATCAAAAGCAACCCAAAGCAACATATTTACTACCTAGTTTGGTTCTAACCCTTTACAACATGATAACAAGTACCTAACTAATAACTAAATGACCTTTTGGACGCTCAACTTAAGTCCATTGGACTGAAAGCGGCGGAAGCGAAACACGAAGGCATCGTCTGGCTCCATTTCAGCCAACTCCACAACCTGGCACCAGTTGGTCGTTATCTGAGCACCTTTATCCTTGCCTTTACCCATAATGATATTGACCAGTTGGGGCACATAGCCTGGCCAGTACACCTTCAAATCCGATGGCAAGTGTGTACTTAATTATTGATGTAGGCTATGCTGAACTTCTTTGGGAAACATCAAAGTAATGAGAAAGGTCAAAGCCATCCATGTGTTTCGGAAAGAAAACTAATGTAACATTGTTAATACAAGAGGTGCATTATAACTTTACCATATTTGCTTTTGGCTCCATAGTGTGAGCTAGCTTCATAGTGCATACAAAGGGTGGCAGTGTTGGACTCTCCCTTGCAATCTTCTTCAAGAATTGAACTTGTGTGCGTTTCAAAGCAACATAGTTGCCAAAGACGCAACACCGGTCAAAGTTGCAGTGACCTCACTTTTTCTTTGGACCTACATGTAAAGAAACTGCATAAGTAATATGTAAAGTGACAACAACAATACTAATAGGAGCAGCTGCTTGTCTTTACCTCGTTTCATAATAATTATGTTTGCTTCTCTTGCAGCAGCTGCTTGTCTTGTAGCTGTCGCTTCCCTTGCAGCACGCCTCTTAGCCTTTGCTCTCCTGGCAGCAACCTTTGCTGCTTTCTCAGCAGCAAGAACATCTTCGTCATCGGAGCTAATCTCGATGACCTGATTATTCTCCATGGCCTACAAACAACAATATCATTAGTTGTTAATACAAGCAACAATGCTTGTGAGTTATTGTGAATCATATCATTAGTTGGTACCAAACATAATAGAAAGACAATATCCAAACACCACAAAGATCATTAGCTGGTATCAGCAACTACCATATGCATTTTGCACAAAGATCAAAGGTTGGCAATTTAAGCATCCAAACACCACACAATATCCAAACACCACAAAGTATCCTAGCACATAGGCTAAATAAGTTCATACATTACATACCAAGATCTCACAAATAGCACATAGGCTAAGTGCATGCATTACATAAGAAGTTCTCACAATTAGCACCTAAGATAAGTTTTACAATGCTGATTACTCTTCCTCAATTACTGCCTTAATTCTCTTCACCTTGTCCTTATTCTTGTCACTGATTTGGAGCAGATCAAAAAACATGTACTCCAGCTTCTTCTTTTCCTCCTTCAGCCTGTTTTTTTCATTCTCCCACTCAACCTTGTTGGACTTGATCATGTCTGCTTGAGTTTTCTACACCTCTTTCAGCTCACAAACCTATTTATCAAGCAACTGCATTGTTAGCTGCATCTGTTCTTTAGCAGATTCTGCCTCATCCACCATCACAATTAATCCTATCATAGTGTGCCTTCAAACTACCACTGCAGCTATTCTCAATGAACCGGTTCACTTCATTCACACAGTCCTTGTACTTCTTCTTCATCTTATTCTTCTCAGCAGCTAGCTCCTCCATCAACTTGGTATGTTCAATCTTATCATCAATTCTAGCACTGGACACATCATCATACATTCCCCACAACTTGCCTAGTGCATTTTGAGCAGAATCTGGCCACTCATCATCTACCAAGCACACAAATCCACAATTATCTATCTCCTTTAAATGTTTTAACACCACAACAATGTATCAATTATCCATGGCATTCAACGGTTTTAAAGGACAGTAGTACAACATTTGAACCACACTTAAGGTACAAACAGAGACTACATTTTGAGCATATAAATGAGCATAGGATTATGAAGCTTACATTTTCCGAACACTTGTAAAATTTGCGCCCAGTGTTGCATCCTTCAAACGCCACACACCTCCTAGGCTCCCGTTTGTGGACACGGCAATACTTAGGAGCATCCTTGTCTATGCCATTCCACGTTGGATCATCCATGGTATCAGGGGCATAGGCCCGGTAAATCAATGCCTAAATGGCAAACGATTTGGAAATTTCAGCTAAAATAGATCGAACCACTAACCAATCAAAAAAATTGAAACCCTAACCCAAGATCGAACCGTAGAACACCAGAACTAGAAAACCCTAACCCTAGATCGAACTTACCCCGATATGGGTCTCGCTCGAGTTCGAGCCTTCTTCCCAGCTGGGCATGGTGTCGGACAAGGCCGACGGCGCCGGCGATGGTGGCGGGCGGCATCGGGAAAAGGCTAGCGGAGTGCTGGCGGAGGCGGGCCAGGGGCGCGGCTGGGGAGAGAGAGGCGAGAGCTCGAGCGAGTGTTTTCGAATGAGACTGTCTGGTCGGACCGCATTCTAACTAGGGCTCACTCCTCTGCTTACAGGTGGGTCCCACCAAGCTCCGTTAACGGCTCCGACCGGCCACTTGCCACGTCATCCATGACAGGTGGGGTCCGTCGGTCAGATTCGCTGTCAATTCGTCTAAAAATGCTTATTTGCGCACACTGCATAGAACCAACCGTATTGTGGTAGTTTTTTGCGATCTGGGCGTAAAGTGGTAGTTTGCCGGAATTTAGCACATAAAGTGTTAGTTGCGAACAACTCTTTTTATCTTCTTTGGGATGTTTAACAAATGGTTTTTGTTTTAAAGGAAATCTGTGGGGGAATCCCCCACATCGAGTTTTTATCTATATAATAAGAACCCAAATTCGCGCTTGTGAGGACTTGAACCTCAGTGGCTGGGTTGTGTACATCCACTCCACTAGTCAGGCTCACTTCTTTTAACAGATGGTTTCCATCATAGATATTAGCAAATCAATGTTATCGACCTATCATGTCATATATTTGGACATATCATTTTTTTCGCGGTTTCATTAAATATAGCCTTACTTAATTCATATATAAGTTTAGATCTTATATATGAAGCTAACAAATATATTGATAGAAATCTCTAGAGTATAATATCGTCCGGGTTATGGGAAACTGATAGATAATTTTAGATTGAACCTAGTAACACATTCATACAAATTCCTCAAGCACTCTTGCAACAGGAATCCATAGAAATCTAGATGGCATGTTTCATGTTGTTTATGACTACACGTGTGAACCATCAAATATAGTATCACTATCATATCTATGTGACTTTGCCAATCCCCACCCCTAATCACAGCCGTCAGTGTGCTTTATAATTCATGCAAAAACTTCCCGAAAAGCATAGGAGCACGTCTCGAAAGAATTCTCTCCGGCAGTATATTCTTTTCGTGGTTTTGCTACAGAAGCCATCCTGTATTCCGGTAGTATTTCCTACAGTTCACACAATGTAGCAGCACTCAGCAGTAGCGCAGAGATGGAATGTGCATTTGAGTTGCTCATCAAGCTGCAATGATGCCGAAATAACACGACCGAGACAACTAGACAAGATGGCTGCAAGTCAGCAAGAACCCGCTGCGACCTGCAGCGAGGGAACAGGGCTTCCTCCATCATGTGATGTGTATAGTAAACGCCTCGCTTCGTCGTCAAACCAGGACCACTGTTTCGTCGTCCACTGTCTTCTCCCAGCCTACCGATGAAGCTAGGCTACAGTTATCTACTGCATGCGCCGCGGGAAGAGGGCCCCTCTCTGTCTCAGCATCGCCGGTCCGGTCGGTCGCGAGGCCGCTCCGATCGGTGCGGCATTGTCTTGCTCTCCTCCCATTCCCGCTATAAAAGCAGGCGTATGTAGTCCAGCCATTGGAGGGCTCACATTCCATTCTGTTTTAGCTATCTCCACTAGCGAAACTACCCCACCGAGACCCCAGCAGCAGCAAGCTTGCTTCACTCGCTTCTTCAGTTCTTCTCCACCTCATCCTGTCTCTGCCTGCCCCTGTGCTGTTCGTGTAAACCAGATGGAGGTGAGTCTGAGTGTGTGTGTGTGTATGAACCGAGGAATCATCCGTGGAAGAATCGGGGCATGCATGGTCTAACTCTTTTGCTTGTGGTTTCTGGTTTCGCAGAAGGCGAGGAGGATGCAGGTGCCGGCGTTCGGGGAGTGGAACTACTGCTACCACCCCGACGACGCGCCGCCTGCCGCCGAGTGCTACCACGCCGCCGAGTGCTACGCCCCGGAGGAGCCGGAGGCCTGCAGCGACGTGTGGTTCAGGTACTCGCCGCCGCCGCGCAAGCAGCAGACGCCCAGGAAGAAGACGAGGAGGGCGGAGGGCGAGAAGGGAAGCGGACGGCGTGGGACTAGGGCGTCGGAGGATGCTGGCGGCTTGCCCCGCGCTGCCGCGATCAGGGGCAGATCAGGCGCGTCCGCCTCCAGGGTGGTGCGGCCCGTCGACGAGGACCTGTACCAGGTGCCGCCGCCGGAGTTCGCCTCCAGCAGCCGCCGCCCGAGGCGGAAGAGGAGGAGCCTGCTGATGGGGTGCCTGGGCCTCAACTCATGTGTTGCCTGAAGATGGCGTTCCTGAGTAGCTAGATTCAGTTCCCGCTCGAATGCTTGTTCTTGCTCTGGTGTGTACGTTTTGTTTTGTGAGGGTGTGTCATGGAGTAGCTACTGATCAGTGATCACATGCATGTAATGGTTTCTTCGGTCGAGCCGTTTATTTCTACCGTAAAATTGTACTCGGATATCAGCTGGTCTGATCTCGTGAAGTAATAGACTAAGATCAAACATCCGTTTAGGTTGTTCATCGTCACAACCGATCATTATGGACTTCTTTTGTTTAAAGTGAGCACGATTACAACGTACAAGGTCTCATGCAAATGCACAACACATTGCAGCTCTGCTATAGATAGGGTGAGAAGTAAATGATGATCAGGCGGTGCAATGCATGCCACGCCACGAAGAACGGCAGCTTGCAGGGCTCCATAAATTTCAATCAAGAAAAACACTATATATAGGACGGCACGCGCACGGCTTCGTCCAAGACCGTCCAGTGCCAAACTGCCAATGTGCCATGCAATACGTACGCACGTATGTACTGTGCTGCGGCGTGGCTCACTTGTGCAGGCGACCGAGTGTCTAGACAGTGCCACTAGCGATTCGGGTTAGCCGGGACGGTGGACCATAAATCAGTCAGGGCATTATTAGGGCATGTACACTGCTGCTGGCCGTTCATCTTGGGTACAGAAATATTATTACCGAGACTTGAGAGTGATGCTGAATTGGTGGTAAACAGGGACGGAGCCAGATCCAGGGGGATTGGAGGGGGCGAAATTATGTTGGAGGGGGCGAAATAGACTAAAATCACTTAAATTTGTCAAATATAAGTGGAATTAATAGTAGGATTATGAAGGATATCAAAATCATGGGCGTCCCCCCTTCCTCCGTCCTTGGTGGTAAAGACGATGAATTCGGGTATGCATAACAAAACGGAAGTTGTAGCCGTTTACCACGTTATTAAAGAAGAAGTCTTTGGGTTAATTGTACACCTAGCTTCTTAGCCGATTTTATCGTCCATGATTATGTAATCCCGTTATGTAAACAATGAAGTTATGTTTATCGGGTTGGACTAGGCAAAGGTTGGTCTTCGCGAAGGGAAAAGCGGGAGCGACGCGCACGAGCTGTCGTTGTGACATTGGCGCAAATTAAGCAAGCGGTCCCACGTATATCCAGATCCAGATCTAGATCTGGATCTATTATTAGACTTGTATAAAACACAAATTAAGATAGTACAACAACATAGAACGGAATGTACAACAACGCAGATCGGACTGTACAGCAACGCAGACTGGGCTGTACAGCAACACAAATCAGTTTGTACGTATATCAACACAGACCGGGTTGTACAGCAACACAGACCGCGTTGTACAACAACGTAGACCGGATTGTACAACAACGTAGACCGGGTTGTACAGCAACAACTAGGTTGTACAGAAACACAGACCGGGGTGTACAGCAACACAGACCGGGTTGTACGCAGAACTACATTCGGGTTGTACGAACAACTACACCTAACAGGTTTTACGTACAACAACAAAATTCAGATTGTACGTACAATTACACTTAGGTTGTACAAAACATACACAATCCAAAGTATTAAAAAAAGTTTGTCAAAACCTATGAATATGTGATCTAGTTTTGAAGATCTCGACGCAAGGAGTTCAAAAGTGAAAACGGTTCGTAAATCGGATAAACGGTTCTCAAGATATTTCATTTTTAAAAAACGAATCTCAAAATAAATACATGTACAACCCTCTGCCACCACCAGAGAGCTGCCACTTGTCACCGCGTGGAGATAAGGTGGAAGCAGAAACGAACGAAATTGCGATACTTGTCAGCACCGGATCGCACGCGCGTGGACCTTTGCGAAGGAACCCTTTTTCTAACAATTTCCATGTTTATCAGCACAAGAGAAAGAATGTTTATCAGCACAAGAGAAAGAATCTTATAGATGGCACCATCCAAAGCACCTCTCAAAGGGCCCATTGGGATCGGACAACAAAATATGCATCAAAGTGTTCCACCCAACCTAAATTCTTTCTGACACGATACCTCCAAGTATATCTCGCCATGGCTCGTGTCGGACCGTAAAAGCCCAATGGTCAGCCCGACCCTCACAGGCCCTGAAATTTTGGGCCAGGGCGGACTGGTCAGGCTGAACTGGAAATGGCCAGATATACCCCTTGAGAGCATCCAAACTTGGGGGCTGTGGGGATATTGGACAGTGGCCGGATAGGCCCTTCGAGAGGTGGAGCCCACTTGCTACTAAGACATACAGGTTGTGCAGCAGGCAGTTCCGTCCGATTAATGATGCAGATCACGCCTCGCATCTACTGCCTCTGGTGGGACCGAAGCGACGCGTCGAGCTGCGCCGTCCATGTTGTGATGTTGCATCGGCTCTTCTAGGTGACGTCTGAGCACGCGTCTTTGACGTCAATGCGTGCTATGGAAAAAGGTGCTTTGTGTTAATGTTCGCCACCCAACCCCGCTTTTCCGACCGTCTTTAAAATGTTGCATGGCACGGCTCTCCTCTCATCATACAACCTCTCCTTCTCCCTCTCCCAAGTCCTCTCTTTATCAAGCATGATGCACAACGGCGAGGAGCCGGAGGAACGCGTGATGTGCCGCGCGGTCAGAGGCACATGTGCATCGTCGCAACCAGCTCCATGGCGAGAGCAACACCGTGAGCAACTGGCCCAATGCCGCATCCTGCATGAGGAGCGGAAAATTACCGAGGTGTGGCACATCCGGAGAGGTTTGTGTCGGACAACGAGCTGGCATGCGCTGACCATGAGGATGACGAGCTTCGTACCACCGACACCGGCTCCGGCACAGGAACCTGCCCCAACACAAGAGAACGGATGAAGTATGAAGAGGGATATGATGTCTAGGCAGAACCGCAATGGAAGGGCATACGGGCAACCATCGAGGCTTCCATCTGTCGTCGCTAGATCAAATACCAACCCACTCCAGGGTCGAAGCGAGAAGACTCATCCTGCAATGATGTGTTGTTTTGTGGTGATCTAAATTCATATACATATACTAACTTCAGACGAGTGAAGCGAGACCCGTCACTAGGTAGGCTCGGTCACTATACGGTACGGATCTTTTCCGAGTTAGACTGTAACCGACTAAGAGTTTTACCACCGTATATACCTTTTGTAAGTCGTCGGTTTGGGAGAAGTCGAGCGCGGTAAATCCTGGGAGTTTATAACCTCACCAGATCATAGTGAAGATTTGCTGCTGACGCCCATCAATTTTCTATTCCGCCGTTGGTAGGATTTTTCACATTAAATCTCGTGTTCCTGTTGTGTTGATTTTGCTTTTATTCATCATTTATTTAACTGTCGAGGTTTATAACATGATGCATTGATGCCGAAATAACAAGAGCAAAGACAAGATGGCTGCAAATCTGCAAGAACCCGCTGCGACGTGCAGCGAGGAAACAGGGCCTCCTCCGTCATGTGTAGTAAAGCTTTCGTCAAACCAGGACCACGCTGTGTCCACTGTCTCCTCCACAGTTAGCTACTGCGCCGCTGAAAAGGGCCTTTCCATGCTGCCCATCTCTGCCTCAGTGTCGCCGGTCGCCGCCGCTCTAAATTCCGATCGCCGTGTCGTTGCTTCGTCCATTCTTGCTATAGAAGAAACAAGCGCGGAAGCTTGTCCAGCCATTGGAGGTAACATTTGCTCATTCTGTTTAGCTACCCACTAGCAAGGCCAAAAGCGCCTCCGCCTCCAGGGTGGTACGGCCGGTCGACGAGGACCTGTACCAGGTGCCGCCGCCGGAGTTCATCGCGCACCGCCCGAGACGGAGGAGGAGCCTCCGCCCTCCTGTTGATGTGATGCTTGGGCCTAAACTCCTGCGTCGCCTCAAAGGCTGAACCTGTACTGACGGGATGTTGCATGCACGTTCTTGACTCTTGAGTAGTGTTAACTACTCACTCTGTTTATGAAAAAATGTCACAATTTTATTCAAATTTAAATGTATCAACATACTAAAATATGTCTAAATACATGTAAATTAAAATAAAGTTGTGATATATTTTTGTGCACGGAGGGAATTACTACTTATATCAAGGCAGTGCAAAATATAGATTGAATGGACGTTCGAATTATGTCTGCATTGTTTTGTGATCCATCTCTTGGGCTTTCGTGGTGTGTGTGTGTTACAATCGTATGTTTTATGCCAATTTCACCACGTCTGGTCTTGTGTACCTATGTGTAGGCTGCGTCAATGAGTTGAGAACTGAGAGTATAGTGCAAGCAGTGGCGGCGCCAGGTTTCAAGGATAGTGTATTCGTTTTGAACGTGGGTATTCATTTTGTCAAAATCCTCATTGTTTTTGCTACAAAAATCCACCGTTCTAGCAAAAAAAATGTTCTTTAAAAATCATGGGTATTCACTTGAAGAGAGTGTAAACTGATAGGATAATTTCCGCAACGTATTCGATTCCGAAACCATTTTATACAATTCATATCCAGTTTAAAAGAATTTGACGGATAAGGATATCCGATTCCGAACTTGACACCCAGATATGGTATAGTACGGTACGTAAAATAGCACAAAATATGGATTATCCGAAATTCAAATAGGATTGCCCGATGGTTTTAATCCGAATAATCCGATTTCTACCAAAATGTCTAACCTAATATATCATAAATTGCAGAGTTTGTTCGTTGAACAAAATCTCACTTAAATAGTCATTGTAAAGACTATGGAGTCCAAATTTGTTAGTTATTTTGTTATCGAATAATTATTTTTTATTATATGGATGACAATTTACTTATGCGGGTATATATCCGATTAATTTTGTTACCGCTCTGAATCCGCCCCATTTCCGTTCCCGAATCCGGCATTACGGATATCCGGCTCCGAATCCGCATCCGGTCATTATCCGCTCCGGTCCGAATCCGATAAAAAATTATGGTAAAGGATACGGTATAGGCAAAATCCGATCCGATCTGTTTACACCCCTAGAAGACACTGCATAAACGCGGGCAACGCCCCTGGGTGCAAGACTGTCATGATTTTTTTTGGGCTTGTTTGTGTCAAGAAATCAGGGGTTTCTTGATTACAAAACAAAGGAGAAACAATCGGTTTAAAATTTGAAGTGCTTCTCCAAGCCCTTATTATTGAAATATTTGATGTATAGTTGCAAAGCTATGAAAATTATTCTATTTTTGGTGCGAAGTGACTTCCCAAATTATGTACAGTTCAAAAAATATTTGAAGCATACTTACTTTGTTTTTGCAAGTTGTTTTGTTCTTTTACTATATTTGGCGTCACTTTCAAACCCCACACCGGATTTATACAAATGACACGTCGTTTGATAACTGTTAATAGATGCAACCTTTCCGTATTTTAGAAATTTCATACAATTTAAGAGAAGTTTAGAGTGCATACATAATTTTGTTTTCTGAACTTCTCAGTTTTTCACACTATCCTTTAGAATTATTTTTGAACGACTTGTTAGAATGATGAAAATGATAGTGATCGGATGCAACACTTTGGTGTATACACTAGTGGAAATCGGGGCTCTAGTTCCGGTTTGAGAGGGCCTGTAGTCTCGGTGTGGCAATCAGGACTACCAAAGCGGAACTAGAGCTCTCCCCTTTGGTCTCGCCTCAATACAAACCGGGACCGGAGCCCCCCCCCCCAATGAGAGCTCCGCATGTGGACGCGGCAAGGCGCGCGGGGTCGAACCCTTTAGTCCCGGTTCGTAACACGAATCGGGACTAGCGTTTTGCTTTTTTATTTTATTTTCCACCAGATTTCAGGGTTTTTTTTTCATTTCGACCAGTTTTCAGGGTAGGGGTTTCGGATGGTACCACGTCGATGCGTCATGGCAGGGAGTTTCAGATGGTACCACGTCGATGCGTCGGGGTAGGTGTTTCGGATGGTACCACGTCGATGCGCGAAAAACACGTATAAATTATTATACGAAGCTAGATGAAGTTGCATCATGCATATATACAATTACATGAAGATCATGTTGATAACACATGCACAATTAAGTACGTGGTACATGAAGTGCACATTCATCCATCTGTGCACAGATCAATGCAGGCATGAAATTGACATGAATCAGTGCACAAATTTAGCAACCTTATTTTACCAAACAAGTGCAAACACAACCAGTCGCATAAACTCCGTTTTCTACTCATTAAATAAACTCGCAGAGAATTGTGGACTATAGCACAGGTATTGTACTCTATTAGCAAAATATTTAGGGAGAAATATTGTTGGTATGATAATGTTGAGTCTCTTAAGTCTATTAGCAGTCTCATTATCTTTGATGATGGCATATATATCATAGCAATAGACAAACGTATCAAAATGTCATTAACAATAAGAATCATCCCAACTGCAATAGTGCACTGATAGCAGGTAGCAACTTTGCGATAACATGTGTGTCCCATCTCAGTATATAGCACAACTAAGCAGACATCAATATAACATACTGAACATGAACAATAGCACAATAGTAACACACATACCAAAATCCAGTATAAAGCATAACCACAAAGTAACAACACAAATTCAGCAACTGAAGCACAAATAAGTTCCACAAGTACTTAAGATAGGAAAACTGGAGATAAGCCCCTGAAGGATAGTTTTGAAGCGACTGATACGAAATGGGAAACAAAAGCCTAGGGATAAAGGAGCAGTTAAAGGCTCTGCACATATCAAGTGCACAAACAAGTGCACAAACAAAATCAGTGCACATATCAGTGCACATTCATCCATCTGTCCACGGATCAATGCAGGCATGAATTTGACATGAATCAGTGCACAAATTTAGCAACCTTATATTAACCAAACAAGTGCAAACACAACCATTGCACAAATCACTGCACATTTTTTTTTGAGCAAACACAACTTCTATTAAAATAGAAAACACGAATTGAGCAAACTTATATTGAGCAAACACACAAATTGAGCAAACTTCTATTTAGCACAAGCTGAGATTATCCTTGCCACAACCTCATATTTTCTAACACAATCAGTGCACTCTAATATGACATTTTGTAACACAATAGGGGACAAAACAAATCGGTGCACTAAAACTAAAAACAATAGCAACATTAACCTAACCCTAGCTAAAGAGGAGGCTGAGGGAGGGAGGGGGTGACGCTTACCGGCGTTGATGCGCAGAGGCACTGGACGACGGCTCGGTGGGTGGCGTTGTAGGGGCCGTGGGCGGGGCGGCCTCCTCGTCGATACAGAGAGGAAGGGGACGACGCGGCGGAGCGGCCTCCTCGTCGGTGCAGAGAGGAAGGGGACGGTGCGGAGCAGAGCGAACGGCGAGGCGCAGCGGCAGATGGCGTCAGAGCGGCATACACTGAGGTGGAGAAGAGCGACTGCGAGGCGCAGCGGCAGACGGCGGCGGCGCGGCGGCGACAAATTGACCTCGGGGACGTCGGGGGCGTCGGAGGCGGCAGTGGATGAGGCGATTTGGGGGACTGTGAAATATTTCGACGCGAAATCGCAGCTAAACGCTTGGAACAGACCTTTAGTCTCGGTTCCAGCCACGGACCGAGACTAAAGGGTCTTTAGTCGCGGTAGGTAACACCAACGGCGACTATAGGTCTGCCTAGAGGACGCGAAACAATGCGCGCGATGCCCAACGGCCTTTAGTCTCGGTTGGTGTTACCAACCGAGACAAATGCCTTTTTTCATGTTTGTTTTTTACTGGTTTTTGTTTTTGTTTTCTTTTGAATTGTTTGAATTGTTTACTTTTTTGTTTACTTATTTTTTGAATTGTTTTGGTTTCTAGTTTATTTTTGTTTTATATTCTTTCATTTCAAAATGTCAAGGTGATTTCTTCAAATTATTTTATAAAAATATATTTCCATTTTTTAAGGTTTTTTGTGAAGGAAGTACAAAAAAATATGATGCAAAATGGCACCCAACTAATTTTCACTAAGAGTAGCGCACATGTGATCGATGATCCCCAAGTATGAGTTTTTTTGAATTCGAACTAATTTCCCCTAGTTAATTGAGTTTATGTTGATTTTTCGAACGTAATTCAAACTTGAACTACAACTGTTTGATAGTTTGGTCTGAAATTATTAGAAAAATCATTTTAAGGTACACAACTAGTGGCTATATCACATAAACATTGATAGTTTTAGAAAATATCAGCTCTTAATAGTCATAGCGACCGTTTTGATCGTTTTTACGAAAAAAAGTGATAAAGTGATAAACACCTCAAAAAATAAAATCTTTGACATGGGATCCTTATATGTGTACTAGTTGTTATGAAAAATGATAAATTTGATTTTTTACAACATTTGCAAAAAAAATCTTTACAAAAACGTCTATCATCTATGAACATCTAAAAGTTTCAAGCCAAATTACCAAGTTATGCTCATTTCAACGACATAGTTTGTTATAAGCATCTCATACTCCACACATAGGTGCATCTTGGTATAATAAATAATCTTGCCAAAGAGATTTTTCAAATTATTTTGATAAATACCAGTTTCCATTTTTTAAGTGTAGAAAATAAGGTTTTTTGTTAAGTAAGTACAGAAAATATGATGCAAAATGGCACCCAACTAATTTTCACTAAGATTAGTACACTAATGATGGATTGATGGATGATCCCCAAGTATGAGTTTTGTTTGAATTCTAACTAATTTCTCATAGTTAATTGAGTTTATGTTGATTTTTTCGAAAGTAATTCAAATTTGATGTTTGATAGTTTGGTCTAATTTTTTTGGAAAAATCATTTTAAGATACACAACTAGTGGTTATATAACAGAAACATTGATAGTTCTAGAAAATATCAGCTCTTCCGATGAATAGTCATAGCGACCGTTTTAAAAAAAAATTACGAAAAAATGTAATAAAGTGATAAACACCTCAAAAAATCAAATCTTTTGGCATGAGCTCCTTATATGTGTACTAGTTTCTATGAAAAATGATAAACTTGATTTTTGACTACATTTGCAAAAGAAGTCTTCACAAAAACGTCTATCATGTATAAACATTTAAAAGTTTCAAGTCAAATGATCAAGTTATGGTCATTTCGACGACATAGTTTGTTATAAAGATCTCATACGACACACATAGGTGCATCTTGGTATAATAAACAATCTTTCCAAAAGGATTCTTCAAATTATTTTCATAAATATCATTTTCTATTTTGTTAGTGCAGAAAATGAGATTTTTTATGAAGGAAGTACAGAAAATATGATGCCAAATGGCACCCATCTAATTTTCACTAATAGTAGTGCATAAATGATGGATGATACCCAAGTATGAGTTTTTTTTGAATTCTAACTAATTTCCCATAGTTAATTGAGTTTATTTTAATTTTTCGAAAGTGTGGTGCTTTGGATAGAGGAGGAAGACAGTCCGATTGGTACGGAACACATTATTTTGATTTTTTCTAGTGCATGGGAACATCACGGAAATTCCGAACCTACGTGGTAAATCGCCGAGTCATAAATAAAAAAACTCCAGATGCCCTTGTGCTTAACTATATATGTTGTCCTGACCTTCTTGTTTGTCCAGACCTTCTTGTTTATACTGAACACTTTTACATATTCACATGTCTCTTGTTGTTAAAGCTACATATTTTTCTTCACTTAGTACATTTGACATACTATTTTGAATATAGGTTTTGGTTTGTTTATCAAAATTAACAATGTGTAGACACACATGTTTACAAATGAAAGCACATACTATTACTAATATGTATCATTGCAAAATATTTGTAGGGCTACCGTAAACTCTATCCCGTAACAAACGTTTTTTATTTGCTCTTGGATGTTTAACAAATGGATTCCATCATCAATATTAGCAAATCAATGTTAGCGACTTATCATGTCATATATTTGGATGTATCTCATTTCGTAGTTTCATTAAATATAGCCTAAACGTCATATATTGTTTTAGATCTTATGAAGCTGACGAATTTCTCGATAGAGGTTTCTAGAGTATTATAATATTATCCATCTTATGGGAAAATGATATAGAATTTTAGATTGAGCCAAATTACAAATAAATCCAAATTTCTCAAGTACTGTTGCTACAGGAATCCATAGATATCTAGATGGTCGGTTTTCATTTTTTTTATGAATTAGGTATCAACCACCAAATATAACATCACCGTGTCATTTGAGCTCTGGCCAATGAGATTTTTTCAGCATCAATATTAGAATGATCGAGCAATCATGTACAAGAATTTCAAGTTATAGTTCAGACTCAATTGTGTGCAAACCATTCCACTCTTTGGGCATTGTATCCTACTTAAATTTTGAACACAATTCCAATGAATGGGCTTCCAGAACATGTATTGCATCTCAAAATTGGTGTTCCTTTTATGCTTCTACGCAATCTAGATCCATCAAGAAGGCATTGTAATGAAACTAGGCTCATTGTAACACATCTGACGAATCATGTCAAATATGGACAAATAATAACACAAAGAGTGAAAGGGTCTACACCACCCCGCATTGTCACAACTTTAGCAAAGCCAAAATGAGCATACAAACTAATATCTTGACAGTCTCTCATCATAATTTCTTATACTTTGGAAATACCACTCGGGAAAAATAATAGTCCCGCTAACTATCGCTCCTATCGAGCACTACTGCGGGATCTCCTTCAGCGGCCATCTAATGGATTGGATTATTTGTACCCACTAATAGGTAAGTTTTATGTTTCTATTTAGTATTTTAATCACGTAACTTATAATTATTAATTAGTTATATACGGTCACATAAGTAATCTTAATGTCATGGCCATTACAATCCTACGAGATTATATTGTGGCTTCTCCCCTCCCCATAGACACACTCCCCGACAAACCAAACACATCAAACACTGAGATGCTTTGTGCCCCTTCGTAATTAAGGGTATGATGGTCCTTTTTAAATCATGAATTTGTCATTAAATATTAATGAAATTGTCTACTACCACTGCATGACCATAGTACGTAAATGATTTGTTGGTTCTTTATTACACCGTGTAACCATAGTATCGGCGACGCCAGGCTGACCTATCATCTGCTTGTGGCCTAGAGTCGTGGAGGATACCGTGGAGTTGACCCTTGTGACGTCACGCTACCATAATAGTACATAACGAGGAGGAACTGGAGTAGAGGCACGGGGCCATGGGTGTCGGCGTTGGTGTCTGGTTCGTCCTCCTCGTGTCGTGCAAGCACACTGGCAACACCATGTTTGTACAAGGATATACCTACACGCAAAAAAAACATAGATATGCATTTTTTGGATATGGGATTAGGTGAGTGAACTTAATTTAATAAGTTTAATTAACAAATTAGGGAAAGAGGAGCATATTTACGTTTTCAAGTTTGAGGAGGGAGTACACTTCTATCACAAAAAAAAGCGCTTCATACAATGAAACTGAAGAACAAAAAAATTATAAGGAAAAAATGGAATGAAAAAAAAAACAGAAACGAGAGGAAATGACCCAAAAGCCTCTTTCCCAGGTGAGGGGGGCATCAACTCGCTATGAGCGACAGATGGTCGCCGCAGGAAAGTAACCCAACGCATCCGTACGGTACATGTAGCAGGAACATGCAACTTGCCCGGCCCATCACCCCATACCATACACAGAAGACAGATGTTCTCTCCCTCCCTCGACACCCTTCATTCTCTGAGACGGCACCCACGACCGAAGATGATCGGATCCATCTGGTAGCAGCCTAGCAAAGGAGCAAGCTGACATGCCATGCATGCCAGATGATGCGCGTGGTTGCGTTCACCTGATGAGGACCCCCGATCCTGGTTCGTTCCATGATCCCGATCGACCCCATACGCGCGTGCTAGTGGGATGATGGCCTGCTGGATGAGTTCACGTGAAGATGGGAACAAGCCAGACGCAGACGCGCGTACGTACGTACGTACGTACGTACGT
Organism: Poa annua; assembly: GCA_026929855.1. NCBI lineage: Eukaryota > Viridiplantae > Streptophyta > Magnoliopsida > Poales > Poaceae > Poa > Poa annua. The sequence continues at coordinate 92,677,458 of CM049430.1, forward strand.
ACCGGCCGATCGAGTCATCGAGGTGGTACTTGGGTGACGGCCGGAAATGCATGTATCTATGCGGGTGCCGTACGTTTCTATCCTGCAAGGTACGTACGATGAATCCCAATTCCCACCCCACCATTTTTAGCGTGAAACAGAGATAAGTTGGTCAGATTAACTATCAGATCAAGCGACGCCAGCTCAGTAAATAAAACTATTGCTGCTCAATGCTCATAATCTTTTTTTTTCTGCTCATAGCGACGACATCGAACTTCGTTTGGACATGGCATTTTCGAGTTTTGTACAGTATCTCTTACTGTACTATATGTACACTCCTTACAAATTTTCATGTTAAATCTAGAAAGATAAAACATATATCCAACATTTTGGAAGACACTACGCGTCGTGTCAGACATATCTATTGATGTCTATTTATGGCATGCTAAGTAATTTCCTAGGCATGAAAAAATAACACCTTTTCATGTTTCTTGCTTTTCATCTCGTATACTTACCCAAGTACCTACTATTTTTGGCATTCATATTTGTGTATGTGTGTAAATAGTTTGGATTGTTAAGTTTTATTTTAGTCTGGAACTATGTATGTTTCATTGCAATAAGAGAAACTAATGGACATGTGAGCATAATTTATTTTACAAAACTTCCTTATTCGTAAAAGGCCTAACAACGTATAGATGTAAAAATATGGTTGATGAGTCAAGTTATATATGTAATATGTATGAATAATATCTCGTTTAATAGTTTTACAATTCTTGCAGATGAAATAAAGGAAAAGGGAGATTCCCAGTCAACAGTCACGAAACGACCTCGCGTCTCTCGTCGTCCCCGTGCGGGCGGTAGGGACGCCAACCCTAGCGCCGCCAGCACCTCCCCAGCCTCCTCCCCCCCCCCCCCCCCCCCCCCCCGCCGTCACCGGCATGCGCCGCCGGGCCTTGCCCGCGCGCGGTGCCATCGGCGGCGGGCCCTGCTCCTTCCCCTTCCCCGGTGGACAGGGCGCGAGCCTGGTGGTTGTGTGAGGCGGAGTTCTCGGCGAGGGAGCTCCGGCGCGGCCTTCCGGCGGCGTGGCGGCCTTGTGGTGCTCTGGCGCGTCCAGGTCCGGATCTTGCAGGGCGCTCGATCTCGGTCTTGGGCCTGCCGGTGGCTGTCTTCGGCAAGGCATGGTGGTGGTGCAGCGGCGTCCGGCAGGGGAACCTCCAGCAGCGGGGTGGCCGTCGGGTGTGCGGGCTGGATCTGGGCTAGGTAGGCCCATATCTGCCGACACGTGCTGCGACCGGATCTGGGCCAGGCGGGCCCAGATCTGCCGGCGGGCGATGCATCGGCCTGTTGTGGAGGTTCCATGGCATGACCGGTGTCGATGTTGCACTTCGTGGTCAGGTTTGCGGAGTGGTGGTGGCGGATGGTGCGTTGCTACGGCTGGGACCGTGACCCTCCGGGCGTCCTCCCCCCTCAGCCTCTGCATCGGTCCGAGTTGGCGAGCTTCATCCTGGTGGTTGGTGTGCGGCTGCGGCTGGGACCGCGACCCTTCGGGCGTCCTCCCCTCCAGCCTCTACATCGGTTCGTGGTCGGCGGCATGCTCACGACGGTGAGTGGTGGTGGCGTGGTGGAAGCTCTGTGGCGACAGTGGCCTGCGGGCTGCAGCATGGTGGCGGGATCTGTACGGGCCATGTGGGCCTGGAATGATCTAGCTACCGTGTCCGGTTGGCATCCGCCAAAAGGCGGTGGAGGGAGGCCCCTCTAGTGGGCGACTGCGCGCTAGATTTCCCTCTCCATCCCGTCAATCCCGCAGTGTGGTTGTCCTTGTGTCATAGGTTGGAGTGCGCAGATGCCGGGGTGGCGGGTCACATGGGTTGCTCTCTGGCGAGTACCATGGTGACGGTGGTGGCTGCATCGTTTGGTTGTCTGGGCAACAAGAGGTGCATCGGCGGGTGGCTCGGGCACGTTTCTGACGATGCCTGGATCTGGACTGGGTTCCTTGTCGCTTGCGCCCTACGACCCTCTTCGTGCCACGGGGGAGGGAACGAGCGAAAGCTTCTGACGGCGACGATGCCCGCGGGTGCCGCTCTCCTCTTGGGGACGTCGTCTTGGTGATCTCCCTCGTGACAGGGTTCCGGGTGAAAACCCAAGTCCTTTGGACTCGGCGGCGGCGACGCTTTGCGTTGTTATCCTCTTGGGGGCGTTGTCGTGGAGCCCAGGGGAGTTAGGGCGTAGTGTGGAGCGAGTGTGCTTGTCCGACTTCGTAGTCGTGGTTCGCTATGGCTTCTGTAGCTCGAATAAATCATGAGTATTAGGGTATTGATATTCAACAATTAACTTTGCAAGATGTAATGTAATTGGTGTCCATATATTAAAATACTCATGATTTATTCTAGGATTGCTTAATTTGTGTCATAGTCTGCATATACAGCACCTACACTTTAATTGCATTCTTCATCACCTCTTTCTCCAATGGCGGGAGTTACAGAGGCAACAAGAATCCAAGTAAACAAAATTCTCTAAAATCATTTCTCGTTATTTTATAGAGAAGTGGTATAAGCAGCAAAAATAGAAATAGTTAGCTATGTATGATACAAGCTAACAATTTGTAACCGTCGGAATGCCCACAAAAAAAGGGTAGCCCGTGCGAATCTAACAAAGAAAAGGTCTAAGGTTAATTACCAGCGGAATTGGGAGTCATGTTTAGACTCCACCCACATCGGCCAGTAGAGAGGAGACACACATGACACGGCAGAAACCACGAAGAAGTGCATGTGTATGCACCAGGTTCACTGAACGTGACGCCGGCCGATGCTTGAACCGAATACCTCTATGCCAGCCAACGGTTCTTGCCCCATCGTTATACCATGACAATCGTAGACAAATGTAAATGTATATCAATCCATGGATTCAGCTCACCAGGACGTCCAAAAGCTGTTCCGAGCAGCGAAGATGAATAGTCTATCTGAAAGTGTACGCACGCATGCATGTGGCAACTTAATCGATAGAGATATATTAACATATTGGTACCTTTTTTGCTTCCCTTTGTTACCTCTGTCTGTCTTGCACCCCAGAGCAGCTGTGCTCGAGATGCTCCCCCATGCAGACGCTTTCATAAGTGGTTCCTCGTTTATACTATGGTGTACGTGCGAATCTAACGACGGATTCAGCACCCCAATAAACCTTAATAAACTCATGTACATATAAGTGGTTCCTCGTTTTGCTTTCTTTGTCCTTTCGGCTCCTTGCCGATGAACTCATGTACATAAACTTCTATTCTATCTAATCGGACGGTAGGCTCGACTGCTTTAAAACTCAAAAAAAAAAAACCTTAATAAAGGAGTTTCATCCATGGTCCAAATGAAGGTGAAGAGAGAACCAGAACCATGATAGCTAGCTTAGCACGATGGCGACCGAGTATATGTTTGATCGTCGTGATCGATGTTCTTTGAAATTTTTACCGAATAGATAACTTTTTGCCTGATAAGTTCCTTGACCTTTTCGGAACTCTACCTTGTTGTACTTAAGTATAGTGGATTAGTAAAATATCCATATGCATTCTTGGGTTCAGCTCACCCGGACAATCAGATTTGATGACTACGTACACGCCAATAAGATGAAGGTTCTAGCAACTTGCAACCAAAATATTGTACATGAAACTTCCTTTCTTAGCAACTACACCAGCAAGTGGTACGAGTACTACTATTTTGCTTGCGAGAGCTGAGCTTGAGAAACAGCTCAGGCATTTCATTGTTTGGGACCAAGACCAAGTTTCTTCCTTTGGTCATCATTGTACCGTGGCAATGTGGCATTACCCATGTAAATATGCTCCCCAACGCGAAGCCGGCCGGGAACGTATGTAGGTAGTCCCATAAGCGAATGTGATCCTACACAACGTTGTAGTTTAAGTAACAAAAATACAGAGCATTGCCTTACGTATATGACAGGAAGTTGGGCACCAGTGTCTTGGTCTCTGATAATACCCCCTTTCTTATCCTTAGTGACGTGGTTTGGAAAAGTACCAATATACACAAGTGTTTATAGTTTTTGTATCACTAAACTAACACCATCTGATCCACAATAACTTTTTAATGAATTGATCCACTATAGCTAATTCACACTATTGTCCTATATTCTCGATTGATCATGTCCAATACCAGGATCAGAGTAACAATATACAACTATAAAAATATATAAGGATAAACATGACAAAAATACATGAATAAATCATCTCAGAAGAATGGCCATGTACCCATTAACCCATATAGCTACATGGATCCAAGGATAGGAAAAACAACCACTAAAGTCACTTTGAATATCGGGCACCAGTGCTCGATCCTAGTGCCAACTATAAATTTTGAAAAATTGTACTTTCGCCAAAAATCACAAAAAAAAATCACACATGTAGTGGTCGATCTACTCCCCTCCGTTTCATAATATAAGATGTTTTAAACTTTTTCCACATTCACATGTATATGCATATATCTAGACACGGTTTTAATATATGTGTACGCTTATTTTAGTGTGAATCTAAACAACATGTACAACAACTATAATTAATCTGTATTATGGAACGGAGGGATCACGTGTGTATCTTTCCGTTGAAAAAGCGACCACCAGATCGATAAGCGTTGGAGAAATCCGTCCTCCGAGCTTGTCTCGTAAGCAGCAGGCACCGATAAGGACCTCCATGGGAGGAGAAGAAACTACCACCACCAGCTCGCAATGTACTCTGCACCTGGAACTGCATCGGTCGACTCCGGCCGTGTGTGTGCGACAGCGTACCACGTAGGTTCGTTTCTTCCCCGACGATCACGACGGGTAAAAGTGCACCCAATAAGAATGGGCAGTATGGAGTTATACGCGGCTCTATATCGTCCATGGATTCATTGGGTTCAGCTCACCAGGACAACTGTTCAACATAGCCATGGTCCAAGAAAATGAAAGGTCTCTCGAGTCTACATAGCTAGATCAAGTGGCGGCTTAATTGGTCACATGATACACCTCCGTACTACTCTGTGTACAGTACTAATATACCGATAGATTCAGGTCCCTAAAATAACGACGGTGTCTACGAAAGACATACTCCCTCCGTCCACAAAAGCATGTCTGAAGTTTATCTAAATTTAGATACATACAAATTTATACAAAATTGAACATCATTTTGTAAACGGAGGGAATACTGTACTTGTTTTTTATTTTTCAAAATGGGAGCAAAGCCCCAGACTATGCATCAGTAGTTGCTCTCACCGGGAGACAGCCACAAGCATGCTCCAAGCTGATGAAGGTTCTCAGAGCCTGGCCGCTTCAAGTGAAGGCAACTTGCGGAGAGTATTCATTGTTTAGGACAAGTAGATCAAGTGTCCCTCGATTAGTACCGATCTAGCAGAGGTTTCAGGTCCCCCAAGCTATCTGAATCATAATGGATGTCTTGGTCCATGAAGGTAGGGGGAAAATTGAAGCTCAAATGGGCAGTACTTCTACCGTACAGTGAAGTAGCATGCTATCTGTGTGCTTTGAATTGTGGTTATGGTGGTCTATTTAGAAGCTGATCTGCAACTGTCAGCACTCAGCAGCGTGGGCTACAATGAGTTGGATCGAAAGATTTGATGCAAAACGACTGGAACCACTCTTCTCCAATTAACACACATCATCTACTTAACTATGCTGTGTACACACAGGTTGCCTTAAAAGTACGTAACAAGCCGACGAGGTTTGGTAGCGACCTACACATGGCTGAACGAAGAAAAACTCAAGGTTAAGAGACAACCCAGGAGCGGGGCGCTCATGCATCAGTTTCATTGAACGAACGTCGGCCGGCCGGCCCGGCAGGAGAGACGTCGTTGCAGGCGTACATACGATGCACGAGCGATAGCTACTTAATTGGATCACGCGTGAACAAAACGTCAATTTCTGGGGTCAGGCCTGCAGAGGTTTTACATGTATGCATTAGCCCGAAAGACCTCAAAGACAGCCGCCGTACTCTCATTCTGGGTAGCCTTCGCGCCACTCCGTCCTGCCAGTTCCATTGTGATAAGAGGTCTCCTAGTTGTCCTTTAATTTGCAGGATAAGAAAAAACATTCCTATATATGAAATGGAATTCAATCCTACAAATCAACAAACATCATATAGGAAATAATTCAAGGGTATTGAATCAAAGAGGCCAGTGGAAGGTGTTTGCAAGTAGCAACAACTTCGTGGAGATACCTACAGTCCAACACTACACAAGAAAAACCTGCTAGAGATATTGATATAGTATTATTTTACCTTTGTTAGCAAACACCTCCCTGCAGATTTCTGGCCAGCTTGCACTGCAGACTTGAGATCAAGATATGTACTGCAGCTAAATTTTCGATGTCTGGGACACTCGATCAAGTGGTTCCTCGATGACGCCGTGCGTCAAGAGTACCGCTGATTAAGCTCATCTGGGACACTTTGCGTGCATGGTCCTGCAATGCCAAGAGAGAGAATCATATGATCGAGCTGCAAGTTGAGTGCCTTCGCAATTCTGGCTTTCCATATGGTGGCAGACTATATGATTAATCATCATGATTGATATTCCACAGCTTTTCACGGAATAGATATTTTCGCCTAACAAACTTCCTGGCGTTCAAAATATCAAGGCACACCGACGTCTAGATATGGTAGTGCTAGTCTCACACAGCGGTCGATTCCTCGTCATACAAAAATATTCTGGATCGATTAGTAAAATGGAGATCCATTCAGCCATTCTTGGGTTCAGCTCATCCGGACAATCCAAGTAAAGTGACTACGTACAACTAAGACGATGAAGCTTCTAGCTAGAAAACCGAGTTAATTTGTACCACCGTTAGAAAACAACAGAACTCTCGTGTAAATTACAAGCCTGAAGTGCTTCGTGTTTTTCTCCGGGTAATTTACGAAGCTAAAACAGGTCTCCCTAGTGGGGCCTAATTATACTACTTTAACTTTCCTTTCTTACCAACAATATATAACAGCAATTTGGCTTTTATACTTACTTTTTAGCTGGCAAGAGGTCTTTTCTTTAAGCTATTTTTGACGATGTAATACTTAAGACACTTTAAAGTTTAAACTATGTAATAAAACGGTTGTATGCATCTCTCGATGTAGAGGCTGAGGCCTTTTCCCCTTCTCTATAAAAATATAACAGCAATTTACAAGAGCTCATGTTGAGAAACAGGTTACACATTTCATTGTTTCTGTCGAAGACGAAGTTGTCCTTTTTTTCCTTGGCCATGAGGGTACTACTACCTCTGTTTTTAAATGTAAAATGTTTTATCATTTTTCCGGAGCGAGTACCTTTTGTACCTAATATAAGATGTATTGTGGCATGTGGGGCTGTTTTAATCTAGGCAAACATTTAATATTCAAAGACAAAGATAGTAGACCATAATAAGTTTTTGTCAAAATCCGTTAACCGCACCGAGATGAGCCCTTAAACTATTTAGGGGAGAAAAGCATGGACGAATCTCATATTTCGGCTGAGATCTCTCACATATACTTGACCTGTCGTATTTGGAGAAAAACTTTCCCACCCTGCCGAGCCACCACATTTTCCCGCCTTTGGCACCAATCTCGCGACCACCTGCCCCGGCGATCCTGATTTAAGCCGAAATGAAACTGGAAGTCTCCTCTTCAGCCCCGTCGGCCATGGTTGTTGGTGAGGTGCCACCAAAGTCGACCCAGTCGACAGCGAAATCGACCCCAGTTAAAAAAAATGTTCTCTTTGAACGGGACTTCGCAATGTCAAGATGAAGGCTAGGCCGCACTAGTGTTTTGTTTTGAAATTTAAGTTTCTTTGTGTAGAACGAAAAGTGATGTTTTGTTTTATGCACCTGCGCTAAGGCTTAGCACAACAAAACATACACGACGGTAACATGGATAGAAATATTTGTTTACTTAAGTAGAAACAACTCAGCAACAATTATAATAAACTTTTCTACTTATTTGTGACTTAATTTATTCATGTTATGATCTTAGCGAGTAAATTTTTTATTTATTAGTTTCACTGTGAACCACATTGAATGTTGCTAATAGTAATGCTATTATTTTATTAAAGAATTAAAATGGTATCAATACAACTTTGTGTTGTGAGAAATTTAAACCATATGTTGTAAAAAAACGTTCTCCTCAAAGTTATTTTTGTAACAACATAATGTGTATATGATTGTAGATGAGCCTATTTTAATATATAATATCATGATAGATCTCTTTAAAGCATATGCTCCAATTAAAAAAAAATCTTAATAGTGGTTTCTCGTCTGATGGCACATTTATACTTCCACCATTTCTGAAAGGAAGATGTAATCCCTCCGATCGGTAATAATTATCACGAGTTAGCCTAATGTTTGTAATATTGCAATGTACTTGCCGTGACAATCAATCCGGCTGGAGGTAGTATATATTTTTTCAAAAACAAAATGTCCATATAGTATTGTTGTTGTTGGTTATTTTGGTAAAAAATAAATGGTAAAATATGATACTCCCTCCGTTCCAAAATAAATGTCTCAAGTCTCTTAAAAAGGTGATGTATCTAGACATGGTTTCATGTCTAGATACATCACCTTTTTAAGAGACTTGAGACACTTATTTTGGGACGGAGGGAGTATCATTTTATTAAATAATTGGAATGTATATCAATACAAATGTGCGGTGAGAAATTTATAACATATGTTGTAACAAAAATATTCTCCTTGAAGTTATATTTTATGATAACACAATGTGTATATGATTGTAGATGAGTCTATTTTAATACATATTAAATCCCATTTTATTACGAGGGACGGGGGGGACGACGTTCACCCTGTTGTTTGTCCGGTCTACGGGACGACCATGTTCTAGTCATCGTCGTCGTGTATGGGCCACTATATTGTCTAAAAACGAAAGCAAAGACAACCACAATACTATTACACAGGGTCACGCACGGATGCACTAGCAAGTTCATGTCAATAATCAATCATCCTTTGGTTGAAAAATGAAAATGCCTCACCACCAAGACCAAGCGTTCCCATCGGTGATCCGGCGAGCTGTCTCGTAGTTACCCAGCAGGCACGGAGGAGAAGAAACGATCACCACCAGGTCGAAATACGAAATGTACTCTGCATCGATCGGGCAGCAGAAATTAACTAGAAACGCACACGTCAAGGCTTGACCCGTCCAAAAAGTGCAGCTCGATCGCGGCGGGTTCATTGCACTTCGTGTGAGCGGTCGGTCGACGCCGTGTGTGTACGCCAATGTACCACGTAGGTGCGTTTCTCCCGACGACCGTGACGGGTAAAAGCGCACCCAAGACTGGCTGACACGTCCACGTCCGTCGAACGGATCAAATGCATGCATCCCCCGCCACAGTAGCGACGATCGAGCCTGCCTACTATGCATTCGCTGGAATTCCTAAGATCAGAACGTAGGCTAGCTTGCCACGCTAAACACTAACGATGGCGTTTTTGGTTCGTTACTTGTCCACAGGGTTTTGTATATGGTTGTCCACAGGGCTTTCTATGGTTGCCCACGGTGTATCGTGTTTTCCAAGTTTCTCTTACCCATGAAATATGCACATCGACATCTTCGTGTTCTTGGTTTCGAGTTTCGTCGACGGTAAGTTCTCAATTTAATCGATGTTCAGAACTTTTTTGAGAAAATTCCTTCAAATTTGTCCCACTTGGTTGATCATTGAAATGTCCTTTTATGAGCAAGTTCATCTCAACGTTTGCACAACTTTCATGTTGTAATTTTTTCGTTTTGCCGGTCATAGACGAGTAGATCTTCGTCGGTGTTTGTTACCCTCCCAAACTTCAACGCCGTCGGTGCATCTCCTACCGTGACCACCACTTCCCAAAATTTATTTTTTAAATTTTTTATCGATGCCCTGAGAAAAGATGTTCGACAAACACTATAGGAAGATGTTTGTCAAGTGCCTCTTACAACGCACTCGGCAAGAGGCACATCATCGTCATTTTCTTGTTAGGTTCGGCCGCAAGGGACATGTGGCCATTTGTTTTCTCGAGTGTTACACTCCGACACTTGGTACATGTCATGGCTTTGCCGAGTGTCACTGGAAAAACATTGTGCATTCACATGTTTATTTAATGTAGTGCATTGTCGAGTGTATATTTTTAGCACTCGGCATTCGGGCTGTCGTTGTGAAATGCTTGATAATTTTCACTAGACATAGGTGGAGGGCGTGGAGGCGCTCGGCATCTTAGCTGTTTTCGGTAATGATTTGGCAAAGCACAAAAGAAAGTTGTATGCGGCTTATGTTCAATGGATTGATTAGATTCAGCTCACCAGCACACACACGCACAACTAATGTGGTCATGGTCCAAGAAGATGAAATGCCCCGACTCTACCAACTAGCTAGAGTTGGAGACCCCGGGTTTTAAGAACAGCTCTGCATTGTTTTGGACTACTAGATCAAGTGGTTGCTTAATTGGTCATCGTGAAGAACACCTATTCGATATTTCATTTTAAAACAGGAAACCAAGGAAAGACAGATGAGAAGTCATCGGCTCTTGCACTTGTACCAGAATACAACTCAATCTATCCATGGGTTCAGTTCACCAGGACACAGTGTGGTCACGGTCCAAGACGACGAAGGGTCTCGACTCTAGGTGTTTGCCCAAAAATGAAATAATGCAGCTTCCAGTTGCCTTTCTGGGCAACTTGCGGAGAGCAACAAGCTCGAAGAATAATATAGGTAGCTCTTCATTGTTTAGGACTAGTAGATCAAGTTGTTCCTTAACTGTGAACGATAATACAGTGTACTCTACCAATCTAGCAATGGATTCAGCTCCCCTAAGCTATCTGCAATTCTGAATCATAACAAAGGTCTTGGTCCAGGGAGATGAGGAGAAAAATTAAGCCCAAGTGGGCAGCGGGCGGGGTGTACTTGCAAAGCTGTGTGCTTTAAAAGTTTGAATGGTGGTTCATTTGTAAGCTGGTGTAGTTCACACACTTGACGCCTTGCAACTATCAGCAGCGTGGGCTGCAAAGAGTTGGATCAACAGATTTGATGTAAACGATTGGGGCGACACAAGTTGCATGCATTTATTCTGAGACGATGTTTAATTTGCATGCCTTCTCCAACTAACACTGCTAGATAGGTACCCGTAGTCCTATGCATGAAGGGGATAGCTTATAAGTATATCTAGCTGGTTTTCATTGTCTCTTTGATCTGTCCGTCGATCTGATCCGTGATCAACATATATATACAAATGCTTCGAACCATTTTTGAATAATTCAAACTGTTCTTGCTAAGGGTCTAAACCAAAATATGAAAAATAATTACGCCGGCCGGCTTGCCGGTTCGTCTTTGAACGGGCCACCTACGCTCAACGCGTGCACGCCGAAGAGTAAACCATTGATGGCTTGATGCATGCATGCTGTCTCGTACGTCGCCGGCATCCATCGATCGATAGCGAGACCTATAAGGAAGAAATTGACCAGGTTCCTCCATGCCATGCCACCGGTCGGACAGCAGAAGAATCGCACACGGTAGAGACCACCCAAAAGCGCGGCAGGAAGCAGGTTCATTGAACGAACGCCGGCCGGCCGGGCAGGACAGACGTCGTCACAGACGTACGTATGATGCACGAGCGATAGCTACTAGGATCAGGCGAGAAGAAAACGGCTGGTTCTTCTTCTTCTTCGGCCAGGCCTGCAAACGGTCTTTGCATGCATGCATGCATTAACCCTGAACTACCTCTAGCTCTATGACATCCAACTGTTCTTCCTCTCTCGCACAGCAAGTCAATAATGCCAGGAGTAGATTACTACTGTAGATTTATCGTTCCATGGAGATGATGAAGAGTCTAGAAGAGTGCATTGTATATATAGCAACTTGCTAGAGATTCTGATACTTTATTATGGTATTGTTTAGCAACTGTCTGCGGGTTTTCTGGGGCCAGCTTGCATTCAGAGCAAAGGTCGAGGTATATACAGCTAAGGTCTCGATGTTTGGCGCACTCGGATCAAGTGGTTCCTCCATCGATCGATCGCTCGTGCATCAAGAATCTAACAGCAGATTCAGCTCCCCAAGGAAACCTGATGAATTAACAGGTCAATCTTGCAGGCAGGCAGGCATGGTTCAAGAAAGGCGAAGAGAGAATCAAGATCGGCCTGCAAGTTGCGTACCCTTGCGATGATGGCCAACTAGCTATATGATATATTGATATATAATTCACCAAAGACACCTTTTCACATAAATATATTTGCCTTTTAAGACAGAGGGAAGGACAATCAAAATATCAAGCACGCCGGTAATGTATCATGATGTGGTATTAGCTAGGCTGATGTAGTCTATACAACGGCTACCCTAGTCGTACTTAAATATTGTGCAGTAGTGAAATGCAGCTCGATCCATATGCATGCCTGGGTTCAGCTCATCTGGGCAGCCTAAGTAAAGAGACTACGTACAGACCAAGAGGATGAAGCTTCTAGTACAGTAGCAATTTTCTACGGGAGATGAGACTTTAAATTGCCTTTCTTGGCAGCCCTTCATGTCACAGCTGCAAGCAGCGGTATTTTTCTAGCAACTTGCGAGAGCTTAGATTGAGAAACAGCTCACACATTTCGTTGTTTACGACGAAGCTTAAGACCAAGTTGCCCTGTGTTCTTACTTGGTCATGAGTGCTCCCCAATGCAAAGCAGGGTATACGTACCTAGATTACGACGTCTTGGTGAAAAGCTACTGAGCTGAACGAAAAATGAATCAAATAAAGAGTTGGTTTCTCAGGTCTCACTCTCTTTTCATTTCTTTTCTATTGCAAAGTCTTCACCGGTGTTTAGCTAGGCCACGAACCAACACGGAAGTTTGTGGTTATCTTTGTATGAATATTTGAATCGACGATCGCATATATGAATGAAAACTAATACAGTACTAGGTGGCAGCGGAACGACGACACGCATGATCGACCAGGGACAAACTGTCAAACTAAGTAATCTAGATTCTAGCGGCGGCGTTAATTTAAGGGCACCGGCCGGAGCCCGGAGCTGAGGAGCTCAGATACAATGGATCGTTCATGTCGGACGACAACACATCGACAAATTAAAGCAGCTACATGCCGCCCTGTTGATTATATGCATGGCTGTTGATTACTGGCACAAACCGTTTCGAATGAATCTCTGCAGAACACTGTCGTCGATGAACAAAGGGCTCATGTACTAGCCGCACTGGTTCTTTCTTTTCATTTTGCGTTTGTTTGTGTATATATGCACCTGCACCGCGGGCTGGTTAGGGGCATCTCCATAGGCACCCGATGAAGTTCTGAGGTGGCCTCACATCGGTCCATTTTTGTTGAAGTGTATGAGAAAAACACCTTACAAGAAGACATGTTAAATCATTATTATTTTCAAAAGGGTACAAACATTTTAAACCAATCTCAAATTTGACTACTTGTTGGAAAGATCTCATATGTATCCACTTTTCCATCCTGGTCCTCCGATCCACCTGTCACCCTCCACTCACTCCATTCAGCTTCTCTCTCCTCTTTGCTGATTCCACTTTGCCCCCTTTCTCTCTCACTCCTCTCCCCTCACCCCGCCGGCGACAACCACCCTCAGTCCCTCACCCTGTATGTGCCCTCGTTGTATTAACCCCTCATCCTCATCACTGCCACTAGTAAGGGTTCCTCCCGCCACCACTCGGGGGCAACCTAAAATTTGGGAGAGGATTTCACTTCCCGGCCTAGCCTCATTACCTAAAGATATATGAATGAAAGAATTTTGCAACATAACTACAACGTTAGCATTTAAACATTCGAACCCATACAATTTTGTATTATCTATAACTGGTCAAAGTCACGCATGCGTGTGAAATAAAACGTGTCTTACATTTTAGGACGAAGTGAATATATCATAAAAATCTACTGCAGTATTTAGATTTAAACCGCACTAGGTACCGTGAATTTGCACCAAAGCTCAATAATTAAGCAGCAGTGTAGCACAAATCACTGATCAAGTTGTGGGTCAGAGAAATCGCAACATGCACGCGTGTGTATCATCACCGGCCCGCCCATGGCGGAATGGTATCTATAGAACCTGTACATGCCATTCTTTTCCAGGGAAAATAAGATCATAGATGTCGTTTGGATTATCAAAGCTTTCGTTAAAAACCAAGCAAAGAAAAATAAAAGTTTTTTTTTTAGAAACACGGTACAATGCAAACGCTCATATACACGTACACACACTTACCCCTATGAACGCACGCACGCACACCCTACCCCTATGAGCCGGCGGGTCAGGTGTTGAGATTGACGAAGTCATCACATACGCCTCACTGTCGACGGAAACGTTGCGTCCAACTGAAAAATATTTCACCTAAATAAGAAACACCAGCGTCAAACCTGGGGTTTAAACTCTGATGGGCTGGGGGTACAACCACCCATCTAACCAACAGGGTACTACTAATACAGTACTAATTAAGATGAGATGTCTCGGTGGAGAAGCAGGGTTTGGATTGGCTAATGATAATCACCGGGGTCCAGCTAGCAGAGAAGAAACGAAAACAAAAGGCAGCGGATCGGCTCGAAGATTAGATAAGAGATCCCGAGATGGAAGAGAAGAAAAGGTTCCGTTGGCTTGGCTACATGCATGCACTTGCACCCGGTGGCTAGCTAGTGGTGGTTAATATATTTGCTTGATTATATTCTTCGTCGCTGATCGAGTTGGGTTAATCTAAACGGAAAGGTCGGGCCGGCGCTGAGGCGTCCAGGTTCGGCGCACACGGAACACGCGGGCGGACGCGGTGCGTGTTGTACGTGGGTGGAGGTGCACGAATCTCTCCATCATCGGCTCGATGCGTGTGTGGTTCATGTGGATGGACGGTCGCGGGGTACATGCATGGAAACGGCTGGACTGACCCGCGTTTACGTGCTGCATTGCATATGCAAGATGGATAATACTCCCTCCCCTCCGTTTCATAATATATGATGTTAAAAATAAGAGAAGTGCTCCGGTGCTTTTCTAAAAAAATAAGTTGCACGGATTTTAAAGCGTATGGACGGATATGATTAGGTTCACAACCACCTTTAATCCCCACCCCTAATCACAACCATCGATTTGCTTTAAAATTCGTGCAACATGTTTTTTGGAAAAGCACCGGAGCAATTCTCTAAAAACAAATAGACATAATTAAACTATGTCTAGATGCATGTATAAACATATGAACGTGTAAAATGATAGAAGCATTTTATATTGTGAAACAGAGTGAGTATTTGTGAAAACAAAAAGGTTGGTTGCGTCGGTCGTTTGCTCTAACGAAGCCACAACATGACTGAGGGGAGACGCCACCCCAACTTGTTATCGCATGACTCGAACCTACGACCCGACGATTGGCGCTTCAACCTGTCGACCATCTGACCTAACGAAACCACGTGAGCGAAAAAAAGGAGATTGTTAAAATGCCTTTGTCATTAAAAAAAGCCTTTCATCTCACTTTATAAAATAACACGATCATAAGCATACTCGGAGTTTGAAATACAAAAGAATGTACACCGCCTCCCATTTTCACCGAACTCAAGAAAGGAGGGGAGGGACGAGCCCGGGGTAGTGGGTCGGCTCTCAAAGAATGAAGGGGGGCAAAAAGAGAAGGAGAGCCTCCTAGTTTCAACAACTATAAATAGCTGAACATTAATTTTCCAAATATCCCATACGAAACAAAGCATATAAACTAGGGATGATCAACTATTTTTCTGAAAAACAAAAGCAAACATCCAAAAAAATCACTTTTACAAAAATACATAACCCGCACGAGAAATTGAATTATTCACTCCATTCCGTTTTGGTTCCTTACCTCGAGCCGAGAAAAGAAGATGTATTGTACATTTGATTGTTTAAAACGTGCGTTTAAACTCATCTTAGACCCCCTTTTTCAAACACTATTTGTTTCCATATAGCAATCCCTTATCAAAGACAGAGCAAGTTTTCTCGTCGTGGATAGCACAGTTGTAACTAGCAGAGGAAGACCAACAAAAAATGAAAACTTTGTAGCTCCCCTGAAACTACCTCAAAGAAAGCAAGGATCAAAAGAAAGAGAAAAGATGAGAAAACAGGTGCATGCATGCACGCACAGCCCAGCGGCGGTACAGTGTACAGCCTTCCCCCCTTGAGTCCTTGACCCAACCCAGCCCCAAGAGATTCATTGAATCCCAGCAACAAGTTGGGCAAGTAGACGATCCCCCGCCGCACCATCCACATAAGAAGAACCACCACCCGTCGTCCTTCCCCAACCCACCACCACCATTCCTCCGCTCCTCCCCTCCCAATTTTTTCCCTCTCATAGGGGTTCCTTCATCCAATCCAACTCG
The DNA here is from genome assembly GCA_026929855.1 of Poa annua. Classification (NCBI taxonomy): domain Eukaryota; kingdom Viridiplantae; phylum Streptophyta; class Magnoliopsida; order Poales; family Poaceae; genus Poa; species Poa annua. The sequence goes on from CM049430.1 coordinate 92,693,733, forward strand.
CACTCGCTCGATTTCGGCTTCGATTTGTCGAATTTCTTCGTCGACATGCCTCCCTTCCATGACTACCGAGGTAAAGATCCTGAATTTGGAGCGATTTCTAATTTTCCATGGTGTTTGCGCGGAGATCTGGAGGAAAAATCGTTTCTTTGGGTTTGGTGTGCTCATGTATCATCTGTGTTTGTTCGTGTAGACGGCGGCCTGCTCGTCCTGGACCCTGCCCCGGCGGCGGCGGCTCTCTTCGGCGGCGTGCGCCAGCGGAAGCGCGCGCGCGTCACGGCCGTGGCCCCCTCCGCCGTCTTCGCCGCCGCGGCCGCCGCCGCCGCGGCGGAGGAGGTCGCGCTGGCCAAGAAGCGGAAGCTGAGGGCGGCGCCGTCCCTGGACGCGCTCCCGGACGCGTGCCTCTTCGAGATCCTGCGCCGCGTGCGGTCCCCGCGCGCGCGGGGCGCCTCCGCGTGCGTCTCCCGCCGCTGGCTCGCGCTGCTCGGCGGCATCCGCGCCTCCGAGATCAAACGCTCCGTGCCAGACCTCAACCAGGCGTTCGTCATCGGCGACGAGGACGAGGAGGAGGACGAGCCCGCCTTTTGCTGCTCCGAGAGGACCCTCGAGGGGGCCACGGACGTCGCCCTCACCGCGGCGGCCGTCCGCGGCCACCTGGAGAGCCTGGTCGTCCGCGGCAGCCACCCCACGCGCGGCGTCACCGACGGCGGCCTCTCCGCGGTCGCACGCGGCTGCTCCTCGCTCCGTTCGCTCGCCCTGTGGGACGTGCCGCAGGTGACCGACGCGGGGCTCGCCGAGATCGCCGCCGGGTGCCCCTCGCTCGAGAAGCTCGACATCACTGGCTGCCCGCTGATCACTGACAAGGGCCTCATCGCGGTCGCTCAGGGCTGCCCGGATTTGAAGACGCTCACCGTTGAGGCGTGCCCTGGTGTTGCCAACGAGGGCCTCAGGGCTATCGGCCGGTGCTGCTCGAAGCTGCAGGCAGTGAACATCAAGAACTGTGCGCTTGTTGGTGACCAGGGCGTGTCTGGCCTCATCTGCTCCGCGACGGCCTCGCTTGCCAAGGTCCGCCTCCAGGGCTTGAACATTACTGATGCTTCGCTTGCCGTGATCGGGTACTACGGAAAGGCGATCACCGACCTCACCCTTGCTCGCCTCCCTACCGTTGGCGAGAGGGGTTTTTGGGTGATGGCAAATGCTCTTGGCCTGCAGAAGCTCAGATGTATGAGCATAACCTCATGCCCGGGAGTCACCGAGCTGGCGCTCGTTTCCATCGCCAAGTTCTGTCTGAGCTTGAAGCAGCTTTACCTCAGGAAGTGCAGCCAGATCTCGGATGCTCTTCTCAAGGATTTCGCGGAATCGGCAAAGGTTCTGGAGAATCTGCAGATTGAGGAATGCAACAAGGTTACTCTCATGGGCATCCTTGCTTTCCTCCTCAACTGCAGCCCAAAGTTTAAGGCTCTATCTTTGGTCAAGTGTATTGGTATCAAGGACATCTGCTCCGCTCCTGCACAGCTTCCCGTTTGCAGGTCACTCCGTTCTCTTACCATCAAGAACTGCCCGGGCTTCACAGATGCGAGCTTGGCCGTGGTTGGCATGATCTGCCCTCATTTGGAGAATCTCGACTTGAGCGGTCTTGGTGCTGTTACCGACAACGGCCTCCTTCCATTGATCAGGAGTTCAGAAAGCGGGCTGGTCAATGTTGATTTGAATGGTTGCGAGAATCTCACAGATGCAGCTATTTCTGCCCTGGTGAAGGCACATGGCACTTCTCTTGTACATCTGAGTCTTGAGAGCTGCAGCAAGATAACCGATGCAAGTCTGTTTGCCATTTCTGAGAGTTGCTGCGAGCTTACAGAGCTTGATCTTTCAAACTGCATGGTCAGCGACTATGGTGTTGCAGTCTTGGCATCGGCTGCGGGACTCAAACTACGTGTCCTCTCACTGTCCGGCTGCCTCAAGGTCACACAGAAGAGCGTTCCTTTCTTGGGCAGCATGCCTGCTTCGTTGGAGGGCCTTAATCTCCAGTTCAACTTCATTGGCAACCACAACATCGCATCGCTGGAGAAGCAGCTCTGGTGGTGCGACATCCTTGCTTAAATGGAACAAGAAGGCATGATTAATTGCTGGGTCATCCATCTCCAGATGCAAATATACGACCGTAGGTAGTAACTTCAGTCAATCTTCATAGCAGAGTCAGTTCGTCGGTTCCCGTTCGAGTCATGGTGGGCTTCCTTTGTCTTAGGGTCGGTTGTTTTCCGGGGACACTTTAGCCAAGTGCTCGTTTTTTGCAGGCCTCCTCTTCGGGAGGATGCCTGTTCCTTGAGCCTTCGGCTGCCATTAGTGTGGTACCCTTGTCCCTCTACCCCAACCTATGCCCTTGTGATTACAGTCCCTACACCATGCTCTTTTTTCTCCTTAAGTCTTGTGTGGGAGCTCAAAATATCATCAGTTGTGTCTTCTTTTCCAGTACCTCTGGTTCCATCAGTACTTCTGGTTTCAATTCCATATCAAGTTCAGTTTGTCGGCGTCCGCCTATCGTAGATGCTTAGCTCTGGTTCTTCGATGTCTTAGGTGTCTGCGATCTCTCTTTGTGTGTGGTTGTTCCAGTTCCAGTAGTGTAGTGTGTGTTGTGTGTCGTCGGCAGTTGATGGTTGCTTGTCTGCAGTATCTGTAAGAGTTGCCTGATATCCCTGGGGATCTGGCCATGGCAAGGTGCAACACATACCATTAGGCCCTTGCCATGACAACCTTGCATGGTTGTTTTTCTTCTCCAGATCCCTGGTTTTGGCAGGCGTGTGTTTGGGTGCTGTAACTTCTGCAATCTTTCATGGAATAAAAAAGAAAATTTGCTTCCGTCCATGTTCTGTGCTTCATATTCATGCAACTTTCTTATGGTATTATCATCACATACGTTTTACTGCCTCAGAATATATGTAGTCCTGGGTATCTTAAGGTGCAAACTCTCGGTGCTCCTTTGATACAAAGGAATCCCACAGGTGGATAGTGATCCTTACGGATTTTTCCTACGTGCATTGTTTGATTTGTCGGATTGGATCCTTAGTAATTTTTTTCCATAGAATAGCATCGCACTATGTTTTGGAGGAAAAATTCCATCCAACTCAAACCTCATGTTACATAGACATTGCTTGATGAAAATTCTTGTGGAACCTTGGTAGTGTAGGATTCACGTGGACACAACACTCGAATCCTGTATTTTTCCTATTCCTGCATTTTGAGAATCCTATGAATCAATGAGGCTCTGAAGTCCCAGAAATATGATAGACGGCTAGAGTTGCAGCTTGATTTCACTGAGATCAACATCTTCCAGATACCCTGACAACTGCCCCAGATTTTGTTAAAGACTGATTGCACGGTATAACATGAAACTCTAAGAACTCCCGGTGCACTATTGCAGTATGCTATGTAACCTTGGTAACAAAATCTCAAAAGGAAACAGGCCTCTTGAGACTTGATAGTGAGTCCAAGGCAGGCTTGCCTGAGTTACTAGTACACGGAGTTTGGCCGGCTGGGACTCGATCGGACTCCTCTCCTTTCCGGTGGCGAGCAGGCAGAGGCAGGTGCATGCATCCTGTTCCTGTCGACGCCCCGTCCTTTCGGCCTTTTCGTGTTGCTTTCATTCTTCCCCTCCTCCTCCTCCTGCTCCGGTTCATGCACCTGTTGTTGGTTGCCCGGTTCATGGCCTTGCGTCACTGGAGTGACGAGATTGCCGGTCATTTCCTTCTTTGAACCTTTTGGGTGGGAGGCCGGTCAGGTTCGTCTCAACCCTACTTTGTTTGCAAATTGCAATAAGGCTTTTTATTATGGTCATCTTGCTGTTATAGTAAAGCAAGGTGCGTGTACGCCGTGCCAAATGGAGGATTGGCAGAGCATTGGTAGCGGATTTTTGTTAAACAAAAAGCAAAAGCCTTGCCTTTTCCGACTCTCTACTGCTCTTTCTCAGCGGATCGTGCTACACGCTGTGGTAAGAAGATCAAGAAGTACTACTCAGTATTAGTTGTGCCAGGATGAACAAAAACGAGACGGCAATTTTAGTGTAGCAACTTTTATGGGCTAAGGCTATTAGCAAGCTGTGCTGGAATCATCTTGGTTCGAAAACCAGTGGTGGCGTTCTGTGAAAAGAATACGATAGATTGGAAAATGGGCTCAACTTGAAACGTATAATTTTGTAGTAGGAGGCTCTGCTCGATTTACAAATTTAGAAGATATATTATCACCTGTATATATTCCTCAACCATTTCAGTTGTGATTCAATTGATAATCTTTGGTTACTAATGACTGTTACTAAATCAAATCAAAACACCTGGCCTTTTGGCCGCCGTTGTCAAGACATGTTTCTGTGGCATGACATACCGATATTTATTTAAGATGGACAATAGGTCTCTTCCCCACTGCATATTCTTATAATTATTTAAAATTTCATGTATAAATCTAAGAGCTAATGTTAACATATAAGTCATTTCTGGTCGTCCAAAACATAGAATTTTAACAAGCACGATCTTTAGTTAGGCCACACTTGGTTCCGCGTTAATTAAGCAAAACGATGTGACTATTTCACGGAGATGGTCTGCTCCTGAAAATTCCGAGTGCCCACTGTGAAAATATTTCGTTCCAGCAATTTTCCCAACAATCTAAGCGAGACCTAACTCTTGCAAAGGAATAAACTTAACCAGGCCTAAATGGTGTGCCCAATTGCAGTATCAGGTAGGGTTTCTCGCTGTTCACAAGTCAGTTAAAGTGTTCCAGTTTCCAGGGAGCAGACATTGTTCAACCTTCTGAAACTCTGGCTCCTCTTGATAGCATTACAAACATTTACAGGGTTTGATACCACCCAGCCAGCTTATTTTATAGACACATAATCTAAGTCTACTCTATGTACCTTCAAGGCTTCAACATACAAATGCAAACTATCTACACAATCTGTGAAACATACCTGTGGACACAAACCACCTAATCTACTTTGTTTGGCTCAGCTATGGTACATCAAGTGCCTGGGGATGATTGACACACAGATCCACCTTTCAATATGCGACGCCAGATTCACCACAAGGCCTCAATTTGACATCTGGGAATCCTATTTGGCGACGGTGTAGCTGCATTGATGCCAGGCTAGCAAGTTGTTGTTCTCAGCAATGCAGAATTAGCAGAAACCTCAATAGGTCTCCAGATTATACTCTCAAGCTTGCCGCATAAGCTCTTGTAGAACTGCCATGGGTGTAGCACCAAGTTAGCATTCACATATGACAGATCAGAAGGCCGAATGAACAGAGAATTAGTGGCGAAGTCCTCTAAACTAGCATTTTGTAGCAAAATTGCTATATAATTAGTTAGGATATCAGGAGCTCAACTTTTAAACTTCTCCGGGAAAGCAAACCCTTGTACACACAATATGCCCTCATTATCGGCACCAAGGGGAAAAATATGAAAAAAACCCGATGTGAATATTAGAGAACTCAAGTTTGCTGTGAAGAATAGCTTTTGTGCCAAGGTAGATGCATATTGTATACAGAGATACTAACTACACCTCTAACCCCCATGGATCTGATTTTGGACAATATTAAAACCTGGGATACATTTAACTACTCAAAACATCAAATGCACTAATGACTTGCAGTATGCTGTGGCACAATAATGTTTGGTGCCTACCATTTATCATGTTTAGTGCATTGGAAGTTTGGAACTATTAAGAATTATTCTTTCATAACTTGGAACAGCTATCTAGTAATGCACGGCATTGTCACAATGCTGTTCCCAGCGACAAAAAGGCCCCCAAAAAGTCAATTACGATACATGATTATGTGATGCTGAAAGAACAGACCTTGTGGTATTCCAGAGTGTCACCAGCGACTTTTCGTACATCGACCATAAACAAAGAAGGAGCAACTTCAAAAATCTGAAATAACACACTTCAAACGATGAGAATACATTCAAAACGGTGCTCATGAACAAGTAACAAACTCAATTGGTTGTTAAGAACCTGTAATACAACAGAAAATGGGCTCATTTTGTTGGCCGATACTCCTTCAAGTCGTAACTACAGTAAAAGTAGCACCACTTATTAATACAATATAAAGATTAACAAAGATAACTAATTACCCAAAAGTTGATCACTGAAACACTTCTCCGACAATTACCTTGTAGTTCTGGGAATGCACTTTGAGACACATGGAATCAGCTACAACTTCAATTGTAGCTACTATAGTCTTTGCTGGTTTCCTTGAGACAAAGCGAGTTTGACGTTTGACAAAATCCTACAAACAGAAATCAGTTATTATGGTTTCTACAGACCCATTAATGATTAGTAGTTCCACGAAAGATGGTAAGAGGGACAAGAAGAATGTATGTCGGTTATCCATGGGCAATGCAGCAAACACCAAAGTAAAACTATAGAAAATTTCAAATCAAAACAAGAACAAAAATAGACACCGACTTAAATTTTAAGCCAAGACTAAATGGTGCATGTATTGGAAGGTATGGAACAAAATGTGAAACAAAAAAAAAATGCATGGTAGCTGCTTATGACAGCAGAAAACAATTGTGCCACTAGAATTGTGAATATATTGATGACAGGTTTAATGTAAATATTATGAAGATTAGCAGGAAACATGAGACCAACTATTGCTAAAATCTATACACTATACCAAAACAATATTAAATACTAATATCGGTAAAAAGCACAGGCTGTTGCGTCTTCTTTAAAATATGTATAAAATAGTACTATTACCAGGCTCTCTGTGTCTCAAGCCTAACATCACAGGAATTTGGGGAACACCATATGATACAAACTAATACGAAATGGCAAGGATAAAGTGTTGGTAAAACATTAGCGAGGAGAATATGCGGAACATATATAACGCCCATACATTTTTTAGCCATCAATGTTTCACAACTTTATCATACTTAAAGTAAACAGTCAACCATGCTGACTAAAAGGTAATAGAATTACCTGTTGTCTATCAAATAAAGATGAAAGATCTAAACCTTGAGATAGTGTAATCATCTCAAAGGCATTCATTACAAGGGGGCCACCATCCATATGAGTCACTTGCTCAGATACATACTTGTCCTGATGAAAGATAATTATGTGAGTGTAACAGTGGAAACAAACCTTTCACATGGATAACAAGCATAGGCAGCTTATGACTACTCTGAAAAAGAGCTACATAATAATTTACCCAGCAATATACGAAACATGACTAGATGGACCGAATAATAATTTATCCACAAACCTCAATATTATCAAAAACAGCCTGTACATCATCCAGACTGACGTTTGCATCATCACCACGTCTAAGGGCTACATAATTCTTCTTAAACCATGCATCTGCCCTTATTTCTTCAATAGTTATACGCTGCAAAATGTGCAAAAGCCTATGAAACCAAAGGCGGCAATTTGTAAATCAAGATAACTGAAACACCCCATGCTTGTAAAATCCACTGCACTAAATTTAAAGAGTTGGTTCTAATTAACAAGTTTCTGTTATTGGCTATGCATGAGAGATAGTATCAATTAGCTTAATGGGGATGTGGAGACTAACATAACCATGCATATGCCTCTTGCAGCTTCAACTCAAGTGATAGCTTTGTCGCTGCCGCTAAATGTTTCCAGATTATGCTGTCTAATTTAACTCATTCCAGTACTTACAGTATTTGGATTTGGATCAAGTATTTGCTGGATCAATGACTTGGCTCCTGGAGAGAACCAATCTGGGCATGAAAAGTCAGCTGCAGTTATCTTCAAATTTGAGAGCAACCATAAGTTAGCTTCTAGAATTGTCAAATTTGGAGAGACAGAAGATCATGAAGATCACCACACTAGTACAAAGGCCAGTACCTTGTCATACAATTTTGCCAGATCACTTTCTTCAAAGGGAAGGTACCCAGCCATTAACACGTAAAGAATAACACCACATGACCAAACATCTGCTGCAGATCCATCATAGCCATCATTGCTAAGCACCTAAATAGCAACCCAAATTGAAGTTCAGAACAGGCATCCATTTCTTTTTAGAGGTAATTGCACCGAACCACAACTCCTGGGGCACTTATTGCACTTAACCACAACTCTTGAACTTGATTTTAGAAAACCACCTCTCTACGGCTAATGACCAACACAGAACCCATATCTCTCATCTCTCTGCTAGACACCAAAACTAAGATGAGGGCAAGTGAAGGAATGCTGGGGAATCCCAAAAACTTGTTGCCGCTGACAAAAGCTCTTGGCGCCGTCGACATAGCCTTCACTGGAGCTATTCAACAGCGATGACACAGCTCACGCGACGGCGGCACCAGGCCTGCTTTGTACTATGCACCCGTTGTTGTCTCAGAGCATGGCTTCAGGAGAGAGGTATCAAACTGGTTCTGCTTGCTCAGTCTCGTCGGATCAGAGTGCAGTGCGCACCTCCTTGAGCCAGGGCGGACTGTTTCGGGCACGTCATCGCTGACATACGGGTCAACTACATCAGTTCTTTTGTGAAATGGAGAAAAGGGGAGATTTGGGTTCTGTGTTGAGGGTTAACTCTAAAGTTGTGGTTCTCCGAAAACAAGTCCGATAGTTGTGGTTGAGTCTTACAACTTATAAGTGCCCTTAGAGTTGTGGTTCTCTGTAATTACCTCTTATTTATACCGTTATTTCCCTTCATGTTTTGGTAGGAAAAGCATCAAACGATACTTCGTGTTTATAGGCTAAAAAGAGAAGAAGCATCACATACCTCAGGAGCAATGTAATTTGGCGTGCCACACGTTGTGTGAAGAAGGCCTACTCCCTGGAACCCCAAGAATTAAGAACTCTCAATCAGCACAGTGAAATATAACTATGCATTCTCAGCAAAAGAAATCCCTGTACTCACATTCTGGGACAGTGTACTAAGTCCGAAATCAGAAACTTTTAAGTTCCCGCGTGAATCAAGAAGCAGGTTTTCAGGCTACAAAAGGAGATTATAATTGTCAAACATCTGAAAACGCTATAAGTGAATAAGGCAAAAGAATCTGATGTGTGCATCTCTTATACAGAACGGACCTTAAGATCTCTATGATAGACTCCTTTGCTGTGGCAATAATCAATTGCATCAATAAGCTGCTGGAAGTACTTCCTACCTTCATTTTCACGAAGTTTACCTTGGCGGGCCTACAAATATTTGGTAGTGACAATGTTAAGATTTGAAAAAAAGTAAATCGGAGAATACTTATATTACTCAAGACATAAACTGTAAACTTTATCTATTGAGACTTATCCTAAAACATTAATGGTTGCCAATGAATTGTTTAGATCTCTGCATTTACTTTAGACCTGTGTATTGTGCAAGCATTTTCGCATAAGACACTGTATGTGGGAATATGTTTTTGTTTCTATTGGTAATTGGGAGGATATAATCGCCTTATCCACAATCTAAGTTTACATTTACTAAACAGCAAGTTTCTGATGTGTATGGGCGGTGTACAGAAAGAGCATCAAGGTGAAAAACAATTGACTGTTCAAGTGGGGAAGCAGTTGTGCATTAGTTTCATTATTTTAAGCATGTAAATATACTCGTAGACATAGAAAGTGGTTTCCCAGAAAAATGAAGTGAGTCAACTATCACAAATTCAATCATTATAAAGATATGTCAAATTATATAATCAATTATTAAGTGCTCAGTTGGTAATAGTGTACATCACAGGCTTCTTACTATTTTATCGAATAGCTCGCCTCCAGTCATAAGCTCCAAGATTATGTATATCTTTGTCTGTCCAGCTAAAACCTACAAGAACGTCAAAAATGCTAGTAATGAAAAATTAAACCGGCAACACAGAACTATACAATAGGTAACACACAAAATTTAGTGACTAAAAGAAGTTGTACAAAGACAATAGGAAGTAGATGTTCAGCATACCTCGTTTAGCCTAACTATGTTGGGGTGTCTTACAATCTTCATTATTGATATCTCCTTTTTGATCTGTCAAAAGACGTGAGAAGTGAGCTAGCAATGTTAACTATTGAAATTGTACGGACTCCAAATCAAGGGGTTCCTATAACTGATCTCATACTCAACGATATTTACATACGACGACGCCCTTGTCGCCTAATTGCGACACATACTCACTCCACGACCGCGTACGAGGTATTGCTCAATTGATAAATTCCATTTCCTTCATGTAGTATGACGCGTACCAACGATGATTTAGGATAGGGATAGGGATTTGACTTGCATGGCGGCTTGTACGGTTGAAACAATAGATCATGCTTTCTACGATGGTGTCTGGTCCGTTTTGCCAATAATTTTATTTGCTTTATTCCATAATACATCTAGCAAGTTGCGGACGTAAATTCATATTTTGTTTTGTTTTAATCAGCATGGAAGATGAAGGTGAAATATATTGTTCTGTTGAAAAGTGGTGTTCTCTAGTCGACAAGCTAAAACCCAAACAATGTGATAGACTTAGCGATACCGGTATACATTGTATGCTGCAAATCCTTTCTATCAAGATGCGAAAGAATTTTATCAATACATGGTTGAGATATATCAGCCTAAAACCAACAGATTCATCACACAAGAAGATGTTGGTGAAATTTTCAGCCGGTGTTGTGGACGTCGAATGCATCTATGGGTTAGAGAATCGTGGTTTGAGTGTTGCGGGAATAGTTGATGAAGAAGGCGATAATGCGAATGACCGTAAACCACCACACGTTCATAGTAAAAAATCGGAAAATATACTGATTAATGATTTAATTATTGACATTGTCGAAAGTGGTTCCTGCGACGACGACTTTGTGCCACAAGTCCTATGACCTACGACATATTAGTGGAAGACCTTGATCGCAAGAAAGACTTTAACTTGAATGAGTTCACACTTCGACGTCTCATGCAAAGCGTGATGAGGGTGAGAGCAGAAAATGCCATGACACAATGGAAAAACTTGTCGCTCTTGCAGGTACACAAGACATTCATCTATCATATAGCAAGTACTCCCTCCTTTCCATATTAGATGACTTCAATTTGTCAAAAAGTGGATGTATCTACACTTGTAACAATTCTAGATGCATCCACTTTTGTACAAATGGAAGTCATCTAATTTAGAATGGAGGGAGTATGTGCATAGCAAATTTTCATGCTATGTATGCAGTACCTTTATTGGGAAAAGGTGCATCCTAAAGATGGCCCAACATTGCGCAATCCAAATATGACTATGATCACACTAATAAGAAACTGGAATGAGTATGCTATTGATATGAGAGACACATATGCCACTGTACATGGCCGGGGAAGTGGCAAGGTAACCTGTGGGTCTGGTCCAAATCAGTTCTTGTGTGTACCATGTTTTTTTTTTAGAAAAGGGGCAGTCCCAGCCTCTGCATCAATTGATGCATACGACCATTGTGTGTAGTGTGTACCATGTAATGTTCGTAATATGTCAATGGTTGCTACCTTTGACTTGCAGGTTAAAAATAACATTATACTTGCATATCGAAGAAAGGAGATAGAAAATACTGATATTGTCATGAAACATAAACCTAAATCTTCTAAGAAAGGAAGAGCTGAAAGCACAAGCAAGAAGAAAACTAGCTCAAAATAATACTTACAGGGAAGCCAATCTTTCTAGCATTTCTGCAAATACATAGAGCCAAAATCCCCACCTTTTCCACAAACCAATTTTGCGTATATATGCACCCACCTATAATACAAGTGAATATCTCAACTCCAGTTTCCGTACGGAATGTCCTACCAGTTCCCAAAATGATGTCCCAAATGTTCTGAACCCGGGGAGTACTAACTGAAATCGAACAGAAAGAGACATATTTTTCTCCAGGGAGAAATTGAAGGTGCTTAGTGCTAGCAGTTTATTAATCAGATGACGGTAGTCCGCACAACTTGCTCGTACTGGGTGGAGCAGGAGGCATATTCCACCCGCACCTGAATCCCTGACCTCTCTCTCCCCAAAATCGCACAAGATATTCAGAGAATTATCCAAACTACTGTACTAGTTATCGCACGGAATATACAGCGAATAATCCGAATTGATACTAACGGCGAGCGCCAACAAGAAATTGATTGGGTCAAAGCAAAGCAAAGCAAAGACGGGGATTAAATGGGGCAGAAAGAGTTCGATTTGGATTCGTGCTACTGGGAACTGTGAGCGGATGAGTCCGATGAGAGGAGAGGGGCGGCTTACCTGTTGCAGCCTGCGGTGGTCGAGGATGGTGGCCTTGTCGAGCACCTTCATGGCGACGGGGGCGCCGGTGTCGGTGTCGACCGCGAACTTCACCTTGGCGAACGCCCCCTGCCCGATGGTCCGGCCCACCTCGTACCGCCCCACAAGCTTCTTCCTCGCCGCGCCCGCCATTCCCTTCAAGCTCTCGCCTCACGCCAAGCCGCCGGAATCAGAGTCCCCTCCGGCCTCCACGGTTGGGTCTGGAGAGCGCGCGCGCCCGCTCCGCTCCGCTCTGCTCGGCCGTCTGGCCGTGCGAGGGGGGACGAGCCGTTGCTGGGATTCGTCGGTGCGCGCGCGCCGCGACCACGATGTGATGGCACTTCGTCGGAGGATGGATGGAAACGACGAGGTGCCGCCGTGGCGAGGTTCAGCTTTTTTAACTGTGTGGCGTGCTGAACTGATGGATGCCCGTGCGTTGCCAAGCGACGTTAAAGTTTCTTTTATGGAGACATATGTCTCAACTCATTGTTTTTTCTTTAAGTCTCGGTCATCTCATAAAATTACAACTACATTTTAAAAAGTGTAATTACACTTTTCTATGAACTGCGATTACACTTTTAAAAAAATGGGTTAGATTTAAGAAAAAAATCAGTCAGCTGAAACTTAGCAAATCCGTTTTTTTATTGACTTAAAGATACATAATGATTTTGGAATACTCCGTATATAGAATGTGTGAACGAAGACACTTTTGTTCAGACGTTTTAACATGGACAGTGCTGAGCAAGCTGAGTCCTCCAATCTAGCAAAATGTTTTTGTGAAGAAAAATGATTTGTTTGTAATAAGAAGTTTGTGTTATTATAACATGTCCAAATTTCCTGCAAAATGATTCTACAAAGAAAAACGGTTCATTTGTATATTATTTTTTACTATTGTAGCAAATGTCCAATTTCTTCCAAAATCTCACAAAATGCTTCTACAGAGAAAAATATTCATTTATAACAAAAACATTTTTGCTAGCGGTAGCAAATGCCTCTACTGGTTGCGCACCGTCGTCATGATAGCACTATTGCTGCTACAAAATTGATAGCAAAACCATATAACAGTAATTAAGAAAAAAAAATACTATAGAATTTTGAAAATAGGAACGTAGCAAGAAATATGACTGTTGAAAAGTCTGACGAGACCTGCCAAAGTTCTTGTAAGAAACCTCGTAATAAAAAAATTATTCCAATTTGGAATAAATATTCAAGAGGCTAAAAGGATTATATATTCATGTGTTATAGAAAATAATAAAAATAGAAAGAAAATAGTAAATAAAAATATCATAAAAAGGGCAGGGAAAAGAACCAGAAAAAACGAAAAGAAAATGGGAAATCAAGACTTTCTAGTTTCTAGGCCGTGGCCCAGTTGCACACGGGCGAGCAGCGTTACACCTCGTAAAGGGCGATAAATAGTGGCTGCGGCTATGAGCACCGCATGAGGCGATCAGCCCAGTACCTCCCCGTTAGGCCACATGTGCATGTGGATCGTGAGGCTTGTCCATTCGGAAGCCGGAGCAGCCGCTGGGAACGGCCATGGTGGCGGCCGCCGCCGCCGCCTTATTAGTGCGAGCAATGGCGCAGCATTTCTTTGCTTCAGATGTTAATGGTAGACGACAGTTTCCACTGCGGATGATCATTCTCCTTTCCTCTCGTCTTTTGACCTTCGCGTCGTCGTTTCGTTTGGCATCCATGTTCTTCGCCCCTTGATCCAGAAAACTGACATGGTGCTGTTTTGCAATGAGCTCCATCCACGCATGACAATGGATTCTGGCCAGGTACACGGCGGATCATGGATTCTGAGCAATGGATTCTTCGCCCCTTTGAGGTCGCTTTTTTAGCGTGCACACTAGTTTTTTTTTGTTTTTTTGAGAGAGGCGTGCACACTAGCTGAAGCTGATGAATGCCCGTGCACTGCCATTCTGCCTAGCGACCTCAAGGTTTTTTTATTGATGCAAAAGTAAGGGAAAGATACATAATGATTTTGAAAATCAGGTGTTTTTTTTTTGTGAGGAACTGGAAAATCAGGTGATATATAGAATGTGTGAAGAGAAGGAAGACACTTTTTGTTCAGACATTTTAACAGGGACAATGCTGATGCAAGCTGAGTCCTCCCTCGATCCCGCAAAATGCTTTTATGAGGAAAAATGATTCGTTTGTAATGAGAAATTTGTGTTATTATACAAATGTTCAGTTTCCCTAAATTTCCTATAAAATGCTTCTTTGAAGAAAAAAGGGTACGTTTGTATATTTTTTTTTTACTAATGTAGCAAAATATCCAATTTCTTACCATATCACATAAAATGCTTCTACATAGCAATAAGATTCATTTGTATCAAACAAAATTGCTATTCGTAGCAGATGCTTCTACGGGTTGCGCACCGTTGTCGTGATAGCACTATCGCTGCTGCAAAGTTGACGTAATATTAGTGATATCATCTTACGATTAAGAAGATAACCAACAATTGCAGTTCTTCACCACAACAAACGGGAGCAACTTGTTATTTTTTATAAGGTGGAAACTTGAAACTTTTTGTGTCGATAGACTTGAAAAACTAGTGCGCTAGCGCTATGTCGTTTGAGCATGATATAATGTACCATTTAGTGAATAGCACTACTATTGCGCCGAAAGACTTGAAAAACTAGTACTTTTTTCACATGCTTTTTTGGTGCATTTGATTTTCTACTAATGAAAAGGGCTTAGTTTTATTTTTTTTGTTGTTGATGGGAATGAAAAGGGCTAAGCTAATTACCCAAACTATTGGGCTGGGCCTTAAGCGTACCGTACAGATTCAACGGCCTATAAGCCCAAATAGCAAAACGTCGTATTAGGCCCTTCAAAAGAAAAAAATTCGAGCCTAGAACGAACCAATCGGAAACCGTATCCGATTTGGACTCCGGGAACCTCCGTCTTCGTGGCTGACCCTCTCGTCGTATATAGCTAGCTGCAGAGGGCGTACGGCGATCTAAAATCTTAAGATCAGAACTGCTATCTCGAAACAAAACCAAAAGGAATCAGTCATGGCGGATCACGGCAATCAGGAGGATCCGTCAACGGTGCCGCCGTGCGTAACCTTTCGTCAATCAGTGATTAACTGATTATATATGTTGAGTCTGTTGACGAATCCGCTTCATTTTCATGCGATTCTGAATAAATCATATGGTCTGGTTCAGGTGTAAGGAGAAATTCTATGTCTTGCCAGAGGAGCTAAAGCAACACCATCGTTCTGAAGTTGCAGTCGTCTCACGTGCTGCTTCAAAGGGGAGATACGCAAGGTAAAAATCCTAACCACTTCACTGTATTCTTGGGTCTGCACTCCGCACTATGAGAATATGAGAAGGTGGCAGCGAGATGTATAACTCAAACCCTCTGGTTCCCAGTATTTGGATTCAAATTTGACATGATGGGCTGAACACCTTCATCACTTGTTAGCTTTTTTAGATAATAGGGTGCGGATCCCCGGCCTCTGCATCAAAATGATGCACACAACCACCGCATTTTATTGCAACGGAAACAGCCATAATAGGTTCAGGTTTACAACTCAAGCATCACGCAAAGTTGCTACAAAAATCAACCATTCGAAGACCAAAGTACTAAACATCTATTCTTCTAGTATGAAGCCATCCAGCCCGGCACAAGATAGCCCGTACGACCGCCAACATGCGGGTACATCCGGAATCCATAAGTCTACGTTGATCGACAGGAAGTAGCACGGACCACGTGTTGATCCAGTAGACCGCCTTGTTGACCACCTGCAAATAATGGATAGCATCGGTTTTGTTAAAAATAAAATCATTACGACAGTTCCATATCGCCCATAGGAACGCCGCAACGCCTATTCGAATCCGACCTTTTGTTGCCTTATCAATGCCATTCAACCAGCTACCAAACAAATTAGCAATACTAGTTGGGGGGTACAAATTGAACGTGAAATGAAATAATCTCCAAACACTCTGAGCAAATGAACAAGAAATGAATAGATGGTTTACTGTTTCATCCGAATGACAAAAGACGCATTTTGTACACCCATTCCAATTTCTCTTTTTAAGATTATCCTTTGTCAACAATTCTTTCCTTTGCATAAACCAAAGAAAAATCTTAATCTTTAGCGGAATCTTCAGTTTCCACAAATATTTTCGTAAGAATATTGTGTGGCCATTTAACATGTCAGCATACATCGTCTTGACAGAGAATACTTCATTGGGAGTTAACTTCCAATTAAAAGTATCCTCGTCATTGTTGAGTTGAACTCGCATTAGTCGCTCAACCAGGTTTAGCCATGCCGTCCTCCTAGTACCTAGAACATTTCTACGGAATAAAAGGTTGATAGGTACAGTACTTAACACGTCTGCTACAGTAGCTTTTTTATTAGCTGCAATGGCATACAGTGATGGATATTCCATCGAAAGTGGAACGGTCCCTAGCCATGTATCTTCCCAAAAAATTATTTGCTGCCCATTCCGAACCACAAAAGTACCTCGAGAAAAGAAATCTTGTTTCACTTCCATTAATCCCTTCCAAAAGGGAGAGTCGGTAGGTTTTGCTTGTACTTGGGATAACGTATTATCCCTTAAGTACTTATTTACTAATATTTCCTGCCACACACCTTCCTCATTCATAATCTTAAACAACCATTTACTTAGTAGGCATTTGTTCTTAATTTCGAGTACCTCAATACCAAGTCCCCCCTGATCTTTTGGTCGACATACAATGTTCCATTTAGTCAATCTATATTTTTTCTTTTGACTATCGCTTTGCCAAAAAAATCTTGATCGATAAAAATCTAATCTTTTCCTAACCCCTTTAGGTATAAGAAAAAAAGATAACAGGAACATTGGTAAACTTGTGAGCACAGAATTAATTAGGACAAGACGATCTCCGTATGACAACATCTTACCTATCCAAGACCCCAACTTGGACTCGAACCTATCCTCCACCGGTTTCCAATATTTATTCAGCAATCTCCTAAAATGAATAGGTATGCCGAGGTACCTAAACGGCAAGGTCCCCGCCTCACACCCAAAAATATGACGATATTCATCCTGTGCTTCTTTAGCTTTACCAAAACAATAAATCTCACTTTTATGAAAATTTATTTTTAAACCTGACAATTGTTCAAAGCAGGATAGTATCAGTTTCATGTTCACGGCTTTCGCAAGGTCATGCTCAAGAAACAAAATCGTATCATCCGCGTATTGAAGAACCGACACCCCACCCTCCACTAAGTGTGGTACCAATCCGCCAATTTGCCCATCCTCCTTCGCTCGTGAAATTAGGATAGCTAACATATCCGCAACCAAATTAAACAGGAGAGGTGATAGGGGATCCCCCTGCCGAAGGCCTTTTAGTGTTTGGAAGTAATGACCGATATCATCATTAACTCGTATTCCAACACTCCCTCCCTGAACAAATCTAGCAATCCATTCACACCATTGTGTTGAAAAACCTTTCATGCGCAAAACTTGTTGAAGAAAGGACCATTTGACCTTATCGTATGCTTTCTCAAAGTCTATTTTAAATAGAACCCCATCTAACTTTTTCCGATGCATTTCATGAATCGTCTCATGAAGAACCACAACTCCTTCTAAAATATTCCTTCCCGGAATAAACGCAGTTTGAGTTGGCCTAACTACTCTACTAGCAATGGTTGTCACCCGTATGGTTCCTACCTTAGTAAAAATCTTGAAACTTACATTCAATAAGCAAATCGGTCTATACTGCTCAATTCTACTGGCATCTTCCTTTTTGGGAAGTAGTGTGATCACACCAAAGTTCAGCTTATATAGTGGCAAGTCTCCAGTTTTCAACTGCGCAAACATAGCCATCAAATCGCTTTTTATTACCGACCAAATTTTTTGATAAAACTCCGCAGGAAACCCGTCTGGTCCTGGAGATTTATTATGTTCCATTTGCTTAATAGCATCAAGCACTTCCTTCTCGGTGAAGGCTGCCGTCAGAATCTCATTTTCCTCGTCGGAAATTTGAGGCATGTCCGCAGTGACATCCTCCCGCATGGAAAAATTATTCGGAGCCGGTTCTCCAAATAACTTCTTATAATATTGAGAAATAAAAACCTTTAGATTTTCTTGTCCTACAATTGTACCTTCATCCTGCTCTAATTGGATAATTCTTTTTTTCCTATGTTTTCCATTAGCAATTATGTGAAAATATCTCGTATTGTTTCCACCCTCCTGAACATGTTTAACTTTGGCCCTCTGCGCCCATTTAGACTCCTCGTCCCTCTTAATTTTCGCAAGTTGAACCTCAGCATCCTTCTTAGCAACCCGCTCGGTTACCTCTAAAGGAGTTGTTTCAGCTTTAATATCAAGTTCATTAATTAATAAGGACAATTTATCTCTCAGCTTTTTATACTCCCCACCTAAATTTTTGGCCCACCCTCGTAGAACTTGTCTTAAATGTCTAATTTTATTTTGCCAACGTTCCACTGGTGTATTCCCTACTTGGACCGAATGCCATTCCTTGCTAACCATATCATAGAAACCATCTTGACGCAACCAAGATAATTCAAATGAGAAATGGTATTTGTTACCACTATGAGCTTGATCACCGGAGTCTAAAAGGAGTGGCGTATGATCCGACCCCGTACGGGTCATTGCATGCACCATAACCAATGGAAATTTCTGTTCCCATTCAACACTTGCCAGAAAACGATCCAACTTTTCGTACGTTGGTGTTTCCCGTCTACTTGCCCAAGTATATTGTCTCCCTGACAATTTTAGCTCCTTCAAATCCAAACTTTCAATAACAACATTGAACATAAAAGGCCAACGAGAATTAAAGTTATCATTATTCTTCTCATCTTGCCTCCTAATTATATTAAAATCCCCTCCCACTAACATAGGTAATGTTTCTTTTTCACATATTCTAACCAATTCTGCTAAGAATTCTGGTTTTTTATTATCTTGGGCAGCACCGTAAACCACCACAAGAACCCATTGAAAACCATCTATTTTTGCCCGGACATTAAACTTAGCACAGAAATCTCCCGAGACGACGTTTTGTACTGAGAGAGCTGCGTTGTTAATCCCTACCAACATTCCTCCAGAACGCCCATGAGGAGGTAAACAGTACCAAGAGTAGTCCATTCCTCCAGCTAAATATCTAAGAAAAGGTGCAGCGAAAGAAGATCTACCAGTTTCTACAATTGCTATGAAGTCTAATTTATTTTCTCGAACCGTTTCATGGACAGTTAGGTGCTTCGCAGTATCACCAAACCCGTCGCTATTCCAAATCATTCCTTTCATTTAGAAGATTTTGTAACTTTTTAAAGTCTTGCACTTCTTCTAATAACACAGTTAGCAGGCTCAGTTTTCTTTTTCCGACCCCTCTTGACTTTAACTCCCCTCTCCAATAAATCCACATGACTTATTAGATTATCTACATCATCATCAACCAGATCTTCACTAAGGCTCGCCGCAGTGCGAAGCACAAAGCTACTCTCTGATTCCTCCTCAGCTGTTCTCAAATTGTTTTCCAAAAACACTACCGATCTAGCATGTTCCACATCTCTAATAACAGAAATTGAATCGAGCACTTGTTGTTTAGATTTACCAAGAGAAATACCTAACCTATCCGCTCTATTTTTAATTTCGGTATCTGAAAACGAAAGAATAGATAGTTTGGATTTTTTAGGTGTACCTGTCTGTAGCATCTCATTTTTGTTCTGCGCCAGCTCCATAGCCCGTTCGAGCTGCGGACGATCAGCATTTGGTTTAGCCCGCAACCTATCACTAGACCTCGCCTCGGTCTTAGACATCTCCATGCCTCCAAAGGCCATGATCTCCTCCTCAGATGGTTGCTCTTGAGTTGGGACATACGCAGTCCCTAGATGTCCGGATGACCGAGCTGCAACCAATAGCACTTCTCTCTCAGATTTTTCACCAAAACTTGCCAAGAAAGTGTTGTCTTCTTTCCCTCCATCTATCTTCAACAAAGGGGTCCTAGGACTACTCGGTGAAGGTACACCCCGCAGAGGTGACATTATCCTTTCACCAGCCGAAGAACCATGATTAGCATGATCTACCGAGACATTAATCATGGAAAGATCCCCTCCAGAAGTCACCACGGTATGATTGTTTGCTGATTTCTCCATCGGAGCTGCAACCGCCTCTGTTATCACATGTGAAAGCTGCTCATTAACCTTGTCGACAGTTGTATCTTGAGGCTGATTCAGCTCAGTAATTTGGTCCAATTTAATCCCCGCATTGAGATCAAAAAGTGCACGTCTTGCCATCATAATTTGTGTCTTCACCGCCGGTGAAAAAACAACACCCATTAACTTTTCTTGCATCCGATCATCCGTAGAGCCATCAACCTGTTTAGTGGAGTCATCCGATGTTGGTGTCTCCTCCGTGATCATTTTCTCATGCCCATCCTCCTCCGCAGCACCACCATCCGGCGTTTCAGACTCTTCAAAATCATCCTCTTCTTTCTTATCATGATCTTGAGATGGATCCAGAGGTGAGTACTCCGCATTATCATCCTCATCCACCGGATTTTCAACCACAAACCGCAATCTGTAGAAGCCATCCTTAAAAAACAGTGTCCATGCATTTGGTACCAAAGTGTAGTCTACACAACCCACCAAAATTCGTAGAACCCCATGCATCCTTGTGAACTTCATATCGACCTTTAGTGTTTTTCCGAACAGTGATCCTAGACCCCACATTTGCAGAAAATCACCTC
Organism: Poa annua; assembly: GCA_026929855.1. NCBI lineage: Eukaryota > Viridiplantae > Streptophyta > Magnoliopsida > Poales > Poaceae > Poa > Poa annua. The sequence continues at coordinate 92,714,626 of CM049430.1, forward strand.
TCTCTTTAGGTGGAATTCCAGATATACGTATCCACTTTTGAGGTAGCATCTGAATTGGCTCCATCCTGGCCGCCCATGATTCCACCTTTATCTCACACTTACTATCAGGCACCCTAAAAGAACGAAACGCCTTCAATCTTTCCAACTCCACTTTAGAAGGGAATGGTACCTTGAAAACGTTGTGTCCAACCTGAGACACATCCCAAACAAAATCATCTGAAGGCACCACCCGCTGCAGCTGAGTCACCATCTGTGAGACAGATAATGTACCACCAATGACAGACAGCATAGCCAGTCGCGTGCTATCTATTTTTGGTTTGTATGACTTGGTTGATACAGATTCATAGAAGACCAGACCTTCTGCAATAATGCCATGCATTACAACCTGTGGTTTAGGAGCTAAAAGCAATGGGCATGCATCCGATTCATGGTCATTGCCTTCACAATTATCACAGAGAACAGCTGCACATTCCTTGCTGAAATGTCCTAATTCATCACACCTATAACACCTTGGGTTCAGGATCTTCTTTGCTTTCTTTTGTTGACTTTGAGTTTCAGCTATTTGTGACAGAACCACCGCATGTGGTTGTGGCACCTTGGGCACATAGATCGGTTTGCCTAGGCCCTCCTTCATCACTCCCTCGTTAGTAGGTGCAGCAACAGGTTTCATTACCTGCGTCACCGCAGAGATGGTTGGCTCAGTAGCAATGGTTGTTGGCTGTTTCAAAGCTTCAGTGACCTTGCGTACCACAGCAGCTACAACCTCCTCATTCAGCTGTGTCCCAACTTCATTAGGAACAACAGGCCGATCACCAGCCCGCATGCTCGGCGATCGACCACGTTGGTAAACCCCACGGCCATAGTTGTTCGACGTAGGTCGTCTATATCCTCCAGCCGCACCATGATGCCAGCGATTACCTCCATCATTGAACCCAGAACCAGCATTGAAGTTCCCGAAACCCTGACCAGCTTGATATCCAAAATTATCCTGCCTCTGCTGCCCACTGCCTTGCCCCGCCGTTCCGCTCGAACTGCCAGCAAAGAAATTATTTGGCCTCTGGTTGAAACTTCCCTGTCCTCTATGCATATTATTCCCTTGCCCAACTGATCCGCTCGAGCTGTTGGCCGTGAAGTTGGTGTTGCTCCGGCCATAGGCACCGGCGTATCCGTCATTGAAACGATCAGCACCGTCCATAGCCACGGCCGCCACCATTGTTCGCCATCTCTTGTGCGGAAAGTGGCGGCGCTGAGCTGCAAAGTTTTCTCGTAAACCCTAGCAATGATCGCAGGCCGAAATCCTGTTGTAGGGAAAAACGAGTTGGATATTTTGTTGTTTTTCGAGTTGGACTCGCAAAGTCCTTTGGGCCTACCGAAATTGAATCCAAAGAGCCCGCATGGCTCTGCACCGTAACGCGTAAATTTCGCGTATTTGAACTTTGCTGTGATCCGGAATTAATGGACAGCCGCCGACGTACCGGCGACGCAACGCCGGCATGACGCACTCTTCGATTCTGAACCAGAGTCCAAACTCCACCATCGTCATTATCGGATGTCACCGTCGGTGCAAGCACCGGCAGCTTCATCCCAAAACAAACTTGCTTGCCAAACGGCAATTGATGCTGCAGTCTACCATTCCTCTCCAACACCGCAATCGGAGAAGATGAAGACGAAGTTGACATCAGCGAGGAATTACCCAGGGTTTTAGATGCGTACCTTTGCGCCAGTCGTTTGTTAACTCGCTTGATCTCCCGAGATGCAGATTCCTTAAGAGTGCATCCGATCTGCGGCGTAGTTGAACGACAGACATACCTGAGACTTCGACTTGCAGATCCTTGTGCACGTTCTCCTTCTGCAACGTCTTCACCTAGATTTGAATCGGCGCCATCCTCGTCGGAGATCGACCAGAAACGACCTCCAACCGTCATCGGGGTCACCCTCTGATTTCGATCATTTGATAAACACACTACGCACAAATTGCATCAACAGTCAGCTAACAATTGTAAAGAAGGCACCGCACAGCAATCCATTCCAAAAAAAATCACAGACTCGTGATTTGCTCACATTGTGTTAAGTCGACCATGCATGTCCTCCTCAGCCTGTTCCTCCATAGCAGCTGATTTTATCCCACATCTGCAAACGTTAGTTGTTCAATCCATCATGTCAAATTTGAATCCAAACAAACTCGAGAAGTTTCTATACATGTTTCTTGAATTCTACATACACTTTCATCATTGAAAAAAAAACCCTCGGTGAATGGTACTCATACGAGTGATTTCATCCTTTCTTATGACAATAATATATGTTAACAACAATGAATCAGGAGTAAAGCTGGTTGGATGTCTAAGGAGAGGAGCACTCCTGAAAATATCAACTTGGAGAAACATGCTGCGATGTTTAAGTGCCCTTTACCCCAACCCCCGAGAATAGACCCAGATCCGTATGTCTTCTCTGGACGTCCATTTGTAATGAAGAAGAGAAAACCTCTGGAGGTGAGGAACGCTCGACGTGAAAGAAGGATGGCCTACAAACAAAGCGCTGGGTGTAACCACGCCGAGGTAGCCCTGTGTAAATACAACAGAGCAAACAACACCAAGGTATTCCTCTCTTTTTCTCAGTGCATGTTAGGTGCGACAATTGGGATGTGCTAATCCAGCACTTGTAATTCATTTTAACTGTATTTCCATTTTGTTTGTTTCAGTTTGAACTGGTGGAGGTACTAGTTATCTCTATTTTTTATGAATTTGGAGGGGGCTGCATTCATTATAACTTCACAGCTAAGCAGCCTGAGGACCATCATTCTGCTGATGCCGGCAGTACCAAGCTATTTTTCTCTGAAGTTGACTATTGGTTTCGGGATGAGAAGGATGTGATGCTGTGCTGTATAGTTGGGGAAAATGATGCAGGTATACACTTGGTTACACGGGTTCATCCATTCTCACTGTTTTCTTGTCAGTTCCTATTGCTGATACCTTATCAATAGTCTCATGTTTCATTGTTAATCTTTATCGTTATGTCATATTGTCAGTCTCATGTCATGACACGTTGTTTCTACTTTAATATTCTCATGTTTCATCGTCAATCTCGTATCATTTTATCATTATGTCAACTTGTTTTCTTATGTTAATATTTGGCAATGTCTTTCTTTTACTTTCCAGGGCATTGCTATGGTTGCGAAAACTACCAGCCTGTTGTTCACCCAAGTAACCAAGCATACGGTGGTGGCAGTAGTACTTGTATTGATTATCCTGGTTCAGACGGTGATAGCACAGACACAGACAGCGATTAGTATGTCAGCGCTTAAAGCTTGATGGTTAGCTCTGGCCTGTGTCTGTGTGGGTTAATCTTCCCGTTTCTCTTGGCTTGCTGTATCTGACTTTCAGCTGTAGTTTCCTTTTTCTGAAATCCCTTTCAGTGATGTACATAGAAATTTATTGAGGCACGTAAATTTACTTGAGTGCTTTGGACATGGGATCAAAACCTGAGTTTCAGTTGGATCTTGAAAGTCATTGTGTCATCGGACAATGTAATGGCATATACCCTTTTTATTTCTCCATGTTTGTGCAACCAGATGTTTGCTTTTCTCGTTTACTTGGGCAGGTGCCAAATCATGTACAGCTACACTGTTGCAAGTTCAGAGGGTGTTTGGTTTTCGAAAGATGAGAGGGGCGCAAGTCCTGGCTATCAGCGCTGCGATAGGAAAGGCTTTGGAGAAGGCTTCGCACACACCACCTGGACTGGAGTCACTGGAGGACTCTAAGCATCTCGATAGACCTAATATCCCCTTAACTGAACTCTGCAAAAATTTCCTTGGTTGAACTTTGCAAAATGCATCATGGTCCCTTAGATCGTTTGAAAGAACAACTCACATTGTATGTAGAGCATACACATAGTTTACAGTAATTGGTGTAGAGAGAGCTACACCACACGTATATTGTTCATAAGCAGAGGATAACTAGCGTATTACACAACAGATGTTCATACATCAAGGGTCCTGCTCTTATACAGGTAAATCCAGCTCGTTCTACTTGGCCCTTACACTGACAGTGCAGAGCATATACAAAATTGAACGAACTAGCTACATGAAGTACATCATCTTATCCATTACAGTACTACACACACGATCTAAGGTACTAGTACTAGGCACCTACCTACACGGCTACACACACATCTGAACTGAACTGAGCAACAAAGCACACAGTACATATACGAGCGACGAGTTTCCAGCATAGTCAGGCTAAGCTGGAGACACCACTGCAAATGTGTCCAGAGCTATTCACTCATCATATGGTGACTGAACAATCTGAACAAGCTCGAGAGCCAGCCTGGATAACCCGCCCGTCGGCGACGGCGGACCCACATACTCGACGCCTGACGGACGTCCGGCACGCACAGGCAGCACGCGTGAGCGAACTGGATGCAGACATCTCTCACTCTCTGGACCAGCGCGTCGAACTTCAAATCCTCGAGAAGGAGACGAACGACGAGCTGTTCATGCAACGATCGAGCATGTAGTTTAAAAGAATTACTAGTACAGTAGTAAACATGGTTTATCGTAAAACGTATGAGCGGCTCACCTCAGCTTCATCAACCGCTGGAGGATACATGGACACGGATCGGCTTAATCAGTTGAGGAATGGAAAGGAACGAAAACGAAGGCAAGGCGTAGGACATATGGTATGGTCTACTCTCCCCCTGCATTTATACTACCTCAGCTGATAAGTGATAACCTCGACGGTGGCTAAACATGGGACCCTCAGAGCCCACGTGTCAACCGACATGGCATGCATTTGACACGTATGTTGCATGGTGATGCTTAATTTGTCCATGTATTGACAAAATTCTAGTAAGATTAATTTGTGATGGTTTATCATAATACAAGTTATCTATATAATCCACTATTTTAATCAATTGTCTATTCATCTCCACTTGCATCTTCTCCTTCTTTTTTAAATATAAAATGTTTTAGACTTTATACACAAATGTATGTAGATGTATATTCACTAATTTTAGTATGCATCTAGATAGCATGTGCAACATCTAAATCATGTTACATTTAGGAATTGAGAGAGTATTAATAATATTTATGTCTATGTGCAAACTATTCAAATTACACTTGTTTTAGCTATCTTGTTATCCATATTATCCTTTTTTAGCCACCAACTTGATAAGATCACACTATACTATTATATAATATATACCTCTTATAAAGTAAAACCCCACTAAGTGTATTAATTAGTTTCTATCTCAACATGTAAGTTATCCACATCATCCATTGTTTTAGCCAACCAAATGTCCATGCCATCTCACTAATATTCATTAAAGCTAATATTTTCTTGCATGCAATATATCCATAATTTTCATCATCAAATTTTCCATGCCACCTATTTTTTATCATCAAATACAAAAAAAATCGCGTCAAATAATTTTGTCTTTCGATAATTGTGATATGTTGTATATTTTTGTAAACAAATTCATATTCATAATCTTATATCCATTTATTTATATAGTAAAAAGGTACATAAAAATCCCGCGCGCGGGCTATGTTTATACTTATAGAATAATATCATGCACACTAAAAAATCACAGTTATTTGTATACTTCATCGTTCAGTCTACCAAGTGAATTTTTTGCCACTTGTTTTTTGGAGAGGAAAATTGTTTAATGGTTCGAATATACGACATGTTTATGAAAATCAAGAAATTTTCAAAAAGAATGTGCATACAATGTGTATTAAAGTCTTTCTGCAATCTAACTACATCATAAGTTTCGGCTTATGTACGATTATAAGTACCATGCAACTACATTTATGAACTTAACTATCATTAATTACTCAAATACCCAACCATTTTATGTTGATTAAATATAGCCTCTCAACTAATTTTACCAATTGAATCATGCATATTATCGTTGACAACTTCATGTTTCTTGCATCTTATAGAATAATAAAAGAGATTCTTGTTGTGAAGAATTAATGAAAATTATTTAAATTTCAAAAAACATAAATGTTATTACAAATCATCTATAATAGAAATTGTTCACGATTAATTAAAAGGTGCTCACATATAGTAAAAATGACTCGGCCACTATAAAAAGTATTTATGTATTTTTAGAATTTAAAAAGTATTCACCTATCATAACAAAATAGTTCACAATAAAATTGTCCATGATAACAAGTAGTTCAAGCAAAACTGAAAAATGTTCACCTATAATATCAAAATGTTTCTCATAGATTTAAAAGTGCCCATATATATTAAGAAATGGTCCACGATAAAATGTATTCATTTATGAAGATTAAAAAGTGATCTCCTAATATAACAAAAGGTTCACAAAAAATAGTTCATGATAAATTAAAAGTGTTTGAAAGGACATTTCTATGATCTCTGTGTTTTGTGTGTTAGTTAACAACATGTGGATGTATTAAGTTGGTGTTAAGTGATGCAGGATAATTAAGGAACATTTCAGATGCATCAGTACCAAAAAGGAGAAAAGAGGCAGCACTGAAAAGTGTGTTCAGCCCCTGGTGGGGGGCGGAGTTTCCGGCCTCTGTGGCCGGAGTTTCCGCCCCTACCTAGAGTTTCCGGTCCCTGGGGACAGGAATCTTTCCCAAAGCCTCTGTTGCCGAAGTAGTGCTCAGCCCCTGGTGGGGGGCGGAGTTTCCGGTCCTGAGGACCGGAGTTTCCGCCCCTGGCCAAACTTTTCGGCCTCAGGTACCTCGAAGATGTTCAAGCCAAGTCTGAAGAAACTGGTGCTCAGCCCCTGGTGGGGGGAGGAGTTTCCGGTCCTGAGGACCGGAGTTTCCGCCCCTGGCCAAACTTTCCAGGCGCAGGGACCTCGAAGATGTCCAAGCTCAGTTTGGAGAAACTGGTGTTCAGCCCCTGGTGGGGCCCGGAGTTTCCGGCCTCCTGCGGCCGGAGTTTCCGGCCTGATGAATGGCTTCAACGACTACATCTTTGGAGGGGTATAAATACCCCTCCTCCTTCTTCCAGCTAGTGAGCTTGACCAAGAAAAAGAGGAACTCCATTGTTGCAAGCCAAGAATCACTAGATCTGCCAATCCCTCTATCCAAACTCGTTGATCTTTGGAGGATTGAAGGAGAAGGCCCCGATCTACATCTTCACCGAGCCGTTCTTCATTTCCCCCTCATTCACTTGAGGGAACACTTGCTAGGGTTTCCACTAGGAAAGCCTAGCCCATTGTTGTACTTACCTTCTCGTCTTTGTGACAGATTGTAGCTGTTCGGGAGCCCCCAAGCTCTTTGTGGGTAGTGCCCCGAATCGTTGTTGTAAAGGCTCCGGATTCCGCCTCGAAGGATTCCGATAGTGGAAAGTGGACCAAACCTTTGTGGTGCGGTTCACTCAAGATTTGGGTGAGGCCTTTGTGGCCGTTGAACCATTGTGTTGGTTCACACCTCTCCAACGAGACGTACTCCAATTTAAGGGAGGAACTCGGGAATACATCCTTGTCGTCTCGTGGTTTCACTTCGGTTACTTCTATCCTTATTTATCGCCTTTATTATATCTTGCTTAGTTGCCAGCTTGTCATATAGGTAAATTCACCATAGTTGCATATCTAGAGAATTTACCTTTTGTGTCAAGCCTAATTTGAAAAAGAACTAAAATTTTAATTAGCACCTATTCACCCCCCCCCTCTAGGTGTCATAACGATCCTTTCAGTGTTCATGTGAAATAAAAAATGGATGAGGACAAACTAACAAGTTTGCGAATATAATAAAAAGTTCACGATAACCGAGTGTTTGAAATACATGTTAAAATAAGTTTGAGGGTTCAAAAAATTGCTTATGGTTCGAAACAATATGCAGTAGGTTCAAAAAAGTGTTCATGGATTAAAAACGGCTCAAAAAATGTCTGTAAGTTTTAAACACATGGCATCATAAATATTCGCGGGTAAAAAAAATAATCAAATTTTCATAAATATTTCAAAAGGTTTAGAAGAAAATATATTCACGTGTTATAAAATATATTCACGTGTTGTAGAAATATATGAGAAAGAATATATCCTCAAAATACGGGGAGTCAATATAATATGGAGAATAAATATAATACTCTATGTTTTGATGATTTATATTTATTCTCTGCATTTTGAGAGACTTGATGACGTGTATACCTTGCATGTTGAGAGAATTCTCTATAGTGGTGGGGTTATCTAATTGGACCAATTAGAAAATTAATGATGTGTATATCTTGCATGTTGAAAGAATTCTTTGTAGTAGGGTTCTCCCATTTACATAGAGAAGATAATAAAATAAAAAATAAAATAAAATAGTAGATAAAAACATCTTTAAAAATGCAGAGAAAAGAAACAGAAAAACAAAAAGAAAATGGCAAATCGAGAGTACCCTATGTCGAAAACATCTTTGTAGTAGGGTTTCGGATGGTACCACCTCGATGCGTGATGGTACCATGTCGATGCGCCGGGGTTAGGGGTTTCCGATGCTACGGCTTCTATGCGCGAAAAACACGTATAAATTATTATATGAACCTAGATGAAGTTGCATCATGCATATATACAATTACATGAAAATCATGTGTTGATAACACATACACATTTAAGTACGCGTGGTACATGAAGATCACGTTTCCCGATTCCAGATACTTAGAAGTACTTTGTTACATGGATATCACTATTACATGTCCGCACTAGTCAAAATAGTGGTACTCTCCGGTCTCCGGTATGATATGGGCGAGGTAAAATCCCGTCAACTCCTCTGCAAGTGCACTGAAGCGGGTCTTTATTGGTAACTCGTTGCGCTTTCTTGCCAACTGTAAAAAAATGATATCACAATGAATACATGAGATATGAAATGAATAAAACTCATCACGATTGATGGTACAAAAATAACGTTGTGACTAGAGCTTTACGTACTTCAATACTTCTTTTGCTCTTTAAACTCTCGTTGACCACAGTGTGCATGTACTCGCAAACGTAGAATCCACATAGATCAGTCCCTATTGGCTGTTTAAGGCAAGTATATAGAAGAATAGAATTTAATCAAACAGTAATAAAGTATGATAATGGTGTATGGCCCTAGTTATAATACTACTTACATCGTTACTACGCCATAGCAGTTTCTTTGGCCATCCACAGTTCGGATGTTCCGCGGGGAACATTTTCCAAACAATGCATGACAAGAAAATGAATGAATGAGTCATAAATTCTTTGATATTAGGAAATAAACGAAAGAGGCGATAAGAAAATAAAGTACCTTGTCACCAAATAAAAACAAGTCTTGTAAAGTTTAGGGTATCTTCTTAACGAGCCAAGGACAACAATTTCTCCTTTCCGCAAGTCAATAACGATAAGAATGTAGTGGTAGTTGCGCACGTTTATAAATAGTCATGCCTAACTCATCAATTAAACTTAACATCGGGTGAGAAAAATAAAATGTGTAATAAGCAGTAACACTCGCTTGAAGTTGTAAGGCCATAATATATATTTTTCGTAAGCTTGTCGCTTGAAATACATTAGCAAATTCCCCGGTGTATCCTTGTTAAGTATTGGATCAATTATGTTATCTTCATGCATTATAGAGGGGTCAATGAACCCAATGTGGTTGATTTTCTGCTTCTGGCATTCGAGCATCTTCATTCTGCGTAATAAAGCACACAAAATATTATAGAGAGGATTATCACAGACAATGAACGAGTAGAGCTAATTAAAACATTAAATTACAGGAATAGATCACTTACAGACAATACGAACTCAAGATAGCTTTGTCGAGGGCCTGGAGATTGTATAACTGAAAGATTTCAGCGAAGTAAATGACAATGGAGTATTCTTGGAAATAATGTTCTTCCTTAACTGCCATCATGAGAGCGTCTTTATTCGTCTCCTTTACGGTATTCTTGTACCAGGCTTGAAATTGACGCATTCTTGTGGGTAAGTCGTCGTCGAAATTCTCCCCGTGAACATAAGTACGAACTGAAGGGGATCGTGTGCAGAAAACAAAATTTTTCCTAACAACGATATCCTTAAACTAGCCAAGATCTATTCTATGCAGATATAGTAGTACGAACGGAGATCGGAATACGTACCCTTGTAGACCGAAAGCGGGGATTACGTTCCCGCACAAACGTTGTCGATGAAGACCGACGTAGCCGACCTCAAGGTCGTGTAGAGGAAGCAGGCCTCCGAGTACCGCTAGCGCAGCACCTCGCAGGGAGTCGCACACGTACGGTGGAGACGACGCCTCCGAAGCTCCAGTCCAGGACGAGCAGCGGAAGACTTGGACCGGAACACCAGCAGCGCGGCAGCGGGCTATGGTGGAGGAGATCCCCGACTCCTCTTGCTCGGCGCGGCTCCAACTTGGGAACCACGAGATCGAGAGAGAAATCAGGAATTAATTGGTGAATTAAAAGGCTGGGGTTGCCCCTTCTTATATAGGCTCCCAAGGGGAGCCAACCTTGCCAGCCAGGCAATGTGGGACTAACCCCCCACAGCCTGGTTCGGCCAAGGGGGTGCGCCGGCCCCCTGGTGGGCCCCTTGTGGCCCACCTAGGCCGGCCCCTAGGCTCCCACCGAATTCCCAAGGGGGTTCCCCCCCCTCTTGGGCCTTCTTTCGTCCGGAAGGCCCATTTAGGGAAATCTGCCTTAATAAATTCGAAAATAAATATATAAAATCATATTTGCATATTAATAACACTAATTAATATCAAACATAATATATATGATATTTCCTAGCTCCGAAAACTCTTTCGGCGCTGCCCGATCTCCATCGGATCTCTCCCGGGACGTTCCCGGTGATCTCCTTCCTTTCCGGTTGTCTTGTCGAAACCCCTTAAGTGTGTTACCCTAGCGGTTCGATATAATATCAGGTATGATCAAGACTCCTCAATGATCAACGACTAATCCGTAGGCCTGGACCCCATGAATTAATCCCTGAGATATAACGAATGACTTTCATCTATCAAACCTGAACGTGAAATCTTAGACCTTTTGCCATAGCGATACTTAGCACGTCCGAGCGTCGCTCCATAGATATCTCCATACCTAATCCCGACCTCGTTACCGACGATGCTATCTTCTACTCGTTCATGATCTCATCTCTCCGTGACCTAGTCACATGCTTGCAAGCTCATTAGACATGATCTCACCGAGTGGGCCCGAGAGTATCTATCCTGCTATGCGGACTGGCAAATCCCGCTCTTGACCCCTCGTCTTAATACTCCTTTCCAATACCCAAAAGTATCACCGTTATTGTCATACTAAATAAGATACGACGTTTGGTGCAATCAAAGTATCTTCGGGGAATATCAATAAGAGTTGATCTCACGGTCAAAGGTGTAACGACTACGTTCTTCAAATCTGGGTATGTCCATCACATCACTCTCCAGCGATATGACTCTCATTGCCGACCGGCGCCATGCCCCATGACCGGGAAACCTCGATCATCAATCGCGCAACGAAACTAGTCTTAGTAGAGGCTACTAGGGACCTGGTTGTTTACGTATCACACCCGCATTAATGTTTCCGCTTAATACGGTTCCAGCATGACACAAAAACCTATTATGAACAAACGATATATGATAAAGAATACACTTTATTAATTGCCTCTAGGGCATATCTCCTTCAGTCTCCCACTTGCACTAGAGTACAATTTAATCTAGATTACAACTTGGTAAAAGCCTAACACCCATAGCTAACTGGTGCTGTTCATGCTTATCAAGCGGAAGAGGCTTCGTCAGCGGATCTGCCACATTCAGATCCGTATGCACTTTGCAAATCTTCACATCGCCTTCTTGTACGTACTGACGTATCACGTGGAAGCGTCGGAGAATGTGTTTAGCGGTGGAGTGAGACCTTGGCTCCTTGGCGTTCGCAATGGCACCCGTATTGTCGCAGAAGAGGACCACGGGGTCTTGCACGCTTGGGAACACTCCAAGTTCGATGACGAACTTCCTCAGCCACACAGCTTTATTTGCGGCCTCGCAGGCAGCAATGTACTCCGACTCCATTGTAGATTGTGCGACTATGGGTTGCTTCCCACTTCTCCAGCACACGGCGCCTCCATTCACCTTGAACACGTAACCTGTCTGTGACTTACTGTCATCGGGGTCTGAGCAGAAACTTGCATCTACGTAACCCGTTACGCCAAGTTCCTCATCGCAGCCACCATACACAAGGAACATTTCCTTTGTCTTATTGAGATACTTAAGAATGCTCTTAACAGCTATCCAATGCGGCATTCCAGGATTACTCTGGAACCGGCTTGTCAAACTTAGAGCTAATGCCACATCTGGTCTAGTACTCAACATTGCATACATGATCGATCCTATGGCTGAAGCATAAGGATGTTTCGTCATTTCGGCCTTACCCAGTTCCGTCACCGGACACTGCGCCTTACGCAATATCTTATTCTTGATAACCGGCAGAGAACCCTTCTTTGCCTTCTCCATATGAAAACGCTTCAATATTTTATCAAGATAAGTACTCTGACTTAGTGCTAATAGGCGTCTTGATCTATCACGGTAGATTTTTATGCCTAAAACATACACAGCTTCTCCTAAGTCCTTCATGGAAAACTTACTGTTTAAATATTCCTTCACGCTATTCAGAAGTTCCACATCATTCCCTATTAGCAATATGTCGTCAACATACAGTGCTAAGAACACAACCGAGCTCCCACTCATTTTCTTGTAAATACAGGTCTCTTCCACATTCTGGATAAATCCAAAACCTTTGATTACCTCATCAAAGCGAAGATTCCAGCTCCGAGATGCCTGCTTCAATCCATAGATGGATCGCTGAAGCTTGCACACCTTGTTAGCACTTCCTGGATCGACAAAACCTTCCGGCTGTACCATGTACAACTCTTCCTCAATGTTTCCATTCAGGAAGGCCGTTTTGACGTCCATCTACCAGATTTCATAATCATAGTAGGCAGCTACTGCTAACAAAATCCGAATAGACTTAAGCATCGCTACCAGTGAAAAAGTTTCATCGTAGTCAATTCCATGAACTTGTCGTAAACCCTTTGCGACAAGCCGAGCTTTATAGACGGTCACATTACCATCAGCATCAGTCTTCTTCTTAAAGATCCACTTATTCTCGACGGCCTTGCGCCCTTCGGGAATATCCACCAAGGTCCACACTTGGTTATCATACATGGATCCTATTTCGGATTTCATGGCTTCAAGCCATTTGTCGGACTCTAGACTCTCCATCGCCTCCTTGTAGTTCGTAGGTTCGTCTTGCTCGACTAGCATGACGGTGCAAACCATATTGCCATACCATTCTGGTGCGATCCGAGATCTACCAGACCTACGAGGTAGAACATCTTCCTCGACAGTTTCTCCCACTCCTTCCACGGAGGACGTTTCCGGAATTGCTTCCGTTGCGCCACTCGGAATCTCGAGTTCAGGATCAACGATTTCATCGAGGTCTACCTTCCTCCCACTTACTCCTTTCGCGAGAAACTCCTTCTCTAGAAAGGTACCGGTCTTCGCGACAAAAGTTTTGCCCTCAGCTTGGTTGTAGAAGGTGTACCCAACGGTTTCCCGCGGATATCCTACAAAGACGACTTTCTCCGACTTCGGCTCGAGTTTGTCGGGCTGTAGTTTCTTAACGTACGCCTCACAACCCCAAACCTTCAGAAACGATAACTTAGGCTTGTGGCCATACCATAATTCGTACGGTGTCGTTCAACGGACTTGGACGGAGCCCTATTTAAAATGAATGCGGCTGTTTCTAACGCATAACCCCAGAAGGACACTGGCAGATCGGTAAGAGACATCATAGATCGGACATTATCCAGTAGAGTACGATTACGTCGGTCGGACACACCGTTATGCTGCGGAGTTCCGGCGGGCGTAAGTTGGGGCACTATGCCACAACTCTTCAGATGTGTGCCAAACTCAAAACTCAAGTACTCTCCACCGCGATCGGACCGGAGATGCTTGATTTTTCTATTAAGCTGATTCTCAACTTCACTCTGGAATTCTTTGAACTTTTCAAACGTTTCAGACTTGTGTTTCATTAAATAGATATAACCGTATCTACTCAAGTCATCAGTGAAGGTGACGAAGTAACGATAACCATTGCGTGTCGAAACGCTCATTGGTCCACATACGTCTGTATGTATGATCCCCAACAAATCCGACGCCCGTTCAACGAAGCCTTTGAACGGTGTCCTGGTCATTTTGCCCATGAGGCATGGTTCGCATGTATCGAGGGATCCGAAATCCAACGAGTCCAAGAGTCCATCGGAGTGGAGTCGCTTCATGCGCTTTATACCAATATGACCAAGACGGCAATGCCACAAAAACATGGCGGTATCGTCACTACACTTAATTCGTTTGGCCTCTTTGTTATGGATGTGAGTACTACGATCGAGATTCAACAAGAATAAACCATTACTCTCAGGAGCATCAACATAAAAGATATCATTCATATAAATAGCACAATTGCTTGACACTGATTTAAATGAATAACCGTCTTGTAACAGGCAAGACCCACTTATAATGTTTACACTCAAGGATGGCACAAAATAACATTTATTTAAAACCAAAACTAATCCCAATGGTTGATGCAGAGGGAGCGTGCCGACAGCCACCACGTCGACTCTCGATCCGTTGCCGACGCGCATCGTCACCTCATCCTTCGCCAGCCGCCTTCTATTCCGTAACTCCTCCTGAGAGTTACATATATGAGCAACAGAACCAGTATCAAATACCCACGTATTGCTCCGGGCGGATGTAAGGTACACATCTATAACATGTATATCAAATATACCTTGCTCTTTGTCGACCGTCTTGCCAGGCTTTCTATCCTCCAGATACTTGGGGCAGTTGCGCTCAGGTGATCCGATGGTTACCTCCATCTTCTTCAGCTTGATTTCTAATTCGGCCACTTCGAGCATCTTCAGGATTTCCGACAGGGGTTTTGACGTCCCTTTCATGCCGTAGTCCACTATGGCGTTCTTATAGCTAGGGGGCAGAGAAATCAGCGCCCTATCAATCACCAACTCCTCTGGGATCACACTTCCCAGATCACTCAGAAGTCGAGCGCAGCCAAACAACTTGGCCAAGTGCTCACTGATATTGCCGTGCTCTTCCATCTGGGCTGAGAAGAGAAGCACAGTTGCCTCGTACGTCTCAGCCTTGACTTGTCGTGCAAAAACAACCATGAGTTCAGTGATTATTTCATAAGCACCCTTGTTCATGAAGCGGTTTTGCAGGTCAGCCTCCATGGCAAAGAGCATGCCACTCTGGACATAAGAAGAAATCTCCGCTTTTACCCCATGGACAATCCTTTCGATTTCCGGGGCAGTGCTGGGAAGATCACCTAAGGGGGAATCAAGGATGTAGGCCACCTTGTGGGTTTCAAGGATGGACTTCAGATCGCGGAACCAGGACACGAAGTTAGACCCATCGGTCTTAAGCTTCTCTTTCTCAATGAACAGGTTCAGGTTAAAGGAGGGGTGAGACATCTACAATGGAATTTGCAACAACATAAGGCTTTGTTCATAATAATTTTGAGTTATAGTATTTTTAGAAAATAACTGACATAACTCCCACTCAAACGAACATCCCTCCTGGTCGTTTAAGCGATTACACGACCCCCATCCATTGCACCACCCCTCATCATCCAAGCCGGCGGCACAACTTCAGGAGTAGACAAAATCGTCCGCCACACCAATTTTGTGACTCGTGCTCGACCTTTCGGTCTTCCTGTTCCGAGGCCATACCTCTGAGTATGCTAGGCTCGCCACCAAAGACCTCCACGCTGACGCTTGTGCAACATGGCTTACACCCACCATATGCGAACGAAGATATGTATGACACCCGATCATCACGGCCTGCCTCATAACGTAGAACTTTATTGGTGGTGCGCGTTGGAGGGAGAACACTAGTGGTATTTTGAAGGGATCATCTTATTCAGCTACCGCCGTGTAACACACAATCACACAAAATAAGATGCACACAAAACATCAAATGTAATGCAATGTGATATAGTCCACCGCGCCATGGTCTTCTTGGCGCCCGCAGTTTATAAACAATTTAATAAACCTACCTTGACCATATCACATAGCCCCTGCAAAATAAAGGTAGACGCTTCTACTTTATCTTTTGCATATTTTACGTGGCTTGGGGCTTTCGTAAATAGAACCGCTTCATACCTACGAATCTTATGACCACAACAACGATCCAATAATTGCATGTTTAAGCATCCCTTTCGGGCCCTCCATTGAAAATGCGAAGACCAACTAAAGAGAGAGAAACTGTCACCCGCCAGCCACATATACGGTACAAGCCATATGTCAGTAGTGGAACCAGTCTCGCGTAAGCGTACGCGTAAAGTCGGTCCGGGCCGCTTCAACAACTCAATGCCGCTGGAATACACAAGTGCACGCTAGAGGGTAGCAAATAACAGGAACGGTGGCCCCGTGCAGAGCACGGGTTCTAACAGCGTACAGCTATATCTTACGATAGATCGGCTCTGATACCACTGAAGGGGATCGTGTGCAGAAAACAAAAAATTTCCTAACAACGATATCCTTAAACTAGCCAAGATCTATTCTATGCAGATATAGTAGTACGAACGGAGATCAGAATACGTACCCTTGTAGACCGAAAGCGGGGATTACGTTCCCGCACAAACGTTGTCGATGAAGACCGACGTAGCCGACCTCAAGGTCGTGTAGAGGAAGCAGGCCTCCGAGTACCGCTAGCGCAGCACCTCGCAGGGAGTCGCACACGTACGGTGGAGACGACGCCTCCGAAGCTCCAGTCCAGGACGAGCAGCAGAAGACTTGGACCGGAACACCAGCAGCGCGGCAGCGGGCTATGGTGGAGGAGATCCCCGACTCCTCTTGCTCGGCGCGGCTCCAACTTGGGAACCACGAGATCGAGAGAGAAATCAGGAATTAATTGGTGAATTAAAAGGCTGGGGTTGCCCCTTCTTATATAGGCTCCCAAGGGGAGCCAACCTTGCCAGCCAGGCAATGTGGGACTAACCCCCCACAGCCTGGTTCGGCCAAGGGGGTGCGCCGGCCCCCTGGTGGGCCCCTTGTGGCCCACCTAGGCCGGCCCCTAGGCTCCCACCGAATTCCCAAGGGGGTTCCCCCCCTCTTGGGCCTTCTTTCGTCCGGAAGGCCCATTTAGGGAAATCTGCCTTAATAAATTCGAAAATAAATATATAAAATCATATTTGCATATTAATAACACTAATTAATATCAAACATAATATATATGATATTTCCTAGCTCCGAAAACTCTTTCGGCGCTGCCCGATCTCCATCGGACCTCTCCCGGGACGTTCCCGGTGATCTCCTTCCTTTCCGGTTGTCTTGTCGAAACCCCTTAAGTGTGTTACCCTAGCGGTTCGATATAATATCAGGTATGATCAAGACTCCTCAATGATCAACGACTAATCCGTAGGCCTGGACCCCATGAATTAATCCCTGAGATATAACGAATGACTTTCATCTATCAAACCTGAACGTGAAATCTTAGACCTTTTGCCATAGCGATACTTAGCACGTCCGAGCGTCGCTCCATAGATATCTCCATACCTAATCCCGACCTCGTTACCGACGATGCTATCTTCTACTCGTTCATGATCTCATGTCTCCGTGACCTAGTCACATGCTTGCAAGCTCATTAGACATGATCTCACCGAGTGGGCCCGAGAGTATCTATCCTGCTATGCGGACTGGCAAATCCCGCTCTTGACCCCTCGTCTTAATAATCCTTTCCAATACCCAAAAGTATCACCGTTATTGTCATACTAAATAAGATACGACGTTTGGTGCAATCAAAGTATCTTCGGGGAATATCAATAAGAGTTGATCTCACGGTCAAAGGTGTAACGACTACGTTCTTCAAATCTGGGTATGTCCATCACATCACTCTCCAGCGATATGACTCTCATTGCCGACCGGCGCCATGCCCCATGACCGGGAAACCTCGATCATCAATCGCGCAACGAAACTAGTCTTAGTAGAGGCTACTAGGGACCTGGTTGTTTACGTATCACACCCGCATTAATGTTTCCGCTTAATACGGTTCCAGCATGACACAAAAACCTATTATGAACAAACGAGATATGATAAAGAATACACTTTATTAATTGCCTCTAGGGCATATCTCCTTCACGAACAACATCCGCGAAGGGGATATCATCTCCCGAATATACCAGCTCCCACACATTGATGTTTTTGAGAACTCTGTCATCAAGCACCTTGAGCGGGGGGGGGGGGGGGGGGGGGGGACTGTGCGTCTTGTTGTTCGAGTTGGGCAACTTGTTTCCCTTTTTTCGATCGATCATCCATCTCTTCGTCATATGACTTACCAATGTTGCGATCATAGTCTGTTGGCGGCGATGGTGGGGGGTTGTATAGGTGACGTGGGGCTACCTTTCGACTAGCCCACGATAAGGCTACCTGGGCCGCGTCAAGCATGGAAAAGCCCACAGAAGGCCCACTCGGGGTACCACGTATCCTAGTCCAACTCGGTTAGGTCTTGTAACCTGCCATATCTGTACCAACCGCCCGAGACCTGGCTACCTATAAAGCTAGGAGGGTTGCCCGTCCTAGAGGGCACGCTCATAGCCACCACCACAAACCCTAGCGAGATCGCAATCTCGCCATTGTAATCGCTACTCGCATCAATAATCAGACAAGCAGGAGTAGGGTGTTATCCTCCAGGAGCCTGAACCTGGGTAAATCCTTGCTTGTCAGCTGTCGTGATCACCAACACCTCTCTCTCTCCCCATCAATCAACCCGGGGTGCACAACCCTGGGATTTGCCGAGTTAACACCTCGTCAATTGGCGCCGTCTGCGGGAATGTTAAAAAGTGTTGGAATCATGGTCGCTCCGGCTCCATCCGCAATGAAGACTGACGTCCACGTCGCCAGGGAATCGATCCGCTTCGGCTCCTTCGAGTACGTACTCCACCCTCCGGCTCGCCGCTCGGTGTACGCCGATCTGGACAGAGGTATACACATCACCTTCGGCTCCGTGTGCTGCTTCGTCGACAGTCGCGGAATACTCAGATTCGCGGCAACCGTGCCACGCGCGGCAGCACCCGCATCGGCGAATCTACCGCCGCCTTCTACCGCGCCCGCGAAGATCGCATCTGCCGCACCCGCGAAAATCGCGTCTACCACGCCCGCGAAGATCGCATCTGCCGCACCCGTGAAGATCGCATCTGCCGCACCCGCGAAGATCGCATCCGTCGCACCAACAAAGATCGCTCATGTCGCGCCCGGGAAGATCACATCTGCGTCAACTGCATCGACAACCTCAGCAACGGCCGCGCGGATCGAGTCTACTACACCAATATCGATCGCACGGTCGGTCAAATCAAGATCTACCTCAGCTACTGCACTTGCACGGACGACCAAGGGCTTGCGGCTGATAGCCACGTCGCGCACGTCTTCGTCTTCATGGGGCTGCCAAGTTTACCCCAAGCCAATCGCACTCGCTCCGGCGGCTACGAAACCTCCGAACACGTTGACGATCGCAAGGCGGCGAAACAACGACTGCGCCGCGCGTCACGTTGCCGCAATTTTCAATCCCGAGCAAGGTCGGACGACGGAAGCAGCAGTGGCAGCACAAACACACCGACCCAAGTCTACCCCAAGCAATGCTTCATGGCGGGCACATCGCCACCCGAGGATAACAAAGAACCCGCATACCCACTAGAGGTGGTCATGCCGGACCAGACTAAAATCGTCATCACACGGGACATGGGAATCCAAGCCATGAAGCATGTCGACGAGGGCACGTTCCCTCCACCCGACGCACCTAGAGAGGATCACCTGGCGGTCCAGTACTTGCTACGCAAGGAAGGCGAACGACTCCGCGCCGAAAAAGCCGAGTTACTCCGGCGCAAGAGGGACGCAGATGCATCGAGTGCCAGGCGAGCTGCCCTCTCCTTTACCTCCTCCACGGAAGTTAACCAAGGAGCACGGCGAAACAGAGCCCGCGTTCCCCTCCTGACAGACGCCGACCGAACCAGGGTCACCCGCAACCTCGAGTCGTCCTTCGTCACCGAGGATGAGAACGGGATACCCGTCCCAAAGACGGCGAACGCCGCCCTGATCTCAGTCGAGACATACCTCCGGCTCACGCAGCCACCGGAGGGGGACGCACGTTCCCTGCTCCACAGACAGCAAATCGCCTCCATAAAGGCGATCGAAGAAGCTCTAGCGGCCAAGGTACCAAGCAACCGAGCGCGCGAGCCAGCAACCTCGGAGGTCCCAGCAGCACATCGACAACCAATCAAGGACCTTCGCGACGTCATCACACAGAAGACGGTGGACCGCAACCGCAAAGAACGTTCGGCTGGAGCTGCGAACCTAGACGACCAGGCCGACCGTGACTTCGAGCCATGTGGGGCTGCATGCTTCAGCTTCAACATCCGCGACACCCGCATGCCTAAGGGCTTCAAGCTGACAGCAGGCACCCCAAAGTACGACGGGAAGCAAGATCCACGACTGTGGCTCGAGGACTACCTCATCGCCTGCACCTGCCAAGGCGGGACGTCGACTACGGCAATGCAGTACATCCAGCTTATGCTGACGGATTCGGCGCACGGGTGGCTCACAAGCCAACCCAAGGACACTTTCCGAACATGGGAGGAATTCTAGGAAAATTTTATAAAAAGTTTCTCGGGAACATTCGCAAGGCCAACGACCTACATTGAGTTGCAGGCCTGCAAGCAAGGAAAGGATGAGTCGCTCCGCTCCTACATCTAGTGGTGGACACTCCTCCGCAACACCATGGAACCCGTCTCAGAAGACCGGGTGATGGACGCCTTCATGCACGGCGTTGCTCGCCGCGACCTCCGCGAGGAATTTGGTAGGCTCCAGCCGAAAACCACAATGGAGCTCATGAAGACAGCCAACCAGTGGGCCGAAGGAGAGGACTACGTCCGCGATACTTCCCCCAAGAAAGAGGTCGAAACAAGCAACTGGCGTGAGGCACGTCAAAAGAAGAAGCCACGTTACACCCACGACACAATCGAGCTAGTAGCGGCGGGATATGAAACCCCCCGTGATGACAAAAGCGACAACAGTCGACAGTACGATCAAGGTCGACAGTCCAGCTCGAGTCAGTACAACCGTGGCAGCAGTAGCATTAGCCACAATGACGGAGGCCAGAAACGCGAGTGGAAGCGCCCGCTAACCCCGGCAGAGGAGTTGATGCAACCTTGTAAGCATCACTCGTTCCGCAACCCGGAGACAGGCAAGTGGGGTTCCAGCCACCTGCTGAAGGATTGTCGCAAAGCACGGAAGATATACCAAGCCATGCATCAAATCATCGCTCCAGTGCAAGCAATACAGGCAGCTCCGCAGCTAACCATTCAGGCGGCACCCACAAATAACAACCAGGTGCAGACGACCGGAGCATTCCCCCAGCCGCAACAGCAACAAGGTCAGTCGGCAGCAACCGACACGTATCCACCCGCACGGGGACAACTGAACATGATCCAGAAGGGACCCCGTCAAACAGGCGCCAAAAGCTCATCACCCGCCAAGTACTTCAGGCCATCAACAGCCCGCGCGCAGTACCAGACTACCTGTGCGGGTCAGAGACACCCATCACGTTTTCCAGGGCAGATCACCCATCCTAGGTAACCCGACCCGGACACGCCGCACTCGTGATTGAGGCCCTGATCGGCGACTACAGCTTGAAGAAGGTGTTCATGGACGGAGGCAGCGACATCAACATCATATTCGCCGACACCCTGAGAAGAATGAACAGGTCGATAGAGAAATTGCCGGAATCGGAAACCACTTTCCACGGCATAGTACCAGGGCAAGAAATCACGCCCATGGGAACAATCACGCTCGACGTCATCCTCGGCACACCCGAGCACTTCAGGAAGGAGTCGATCGATTTCGAAGTCGTCGACTGGAAGTCGCAGTACCACGCCATACTCGGACGCCCAACTTTTGCCAGGTTCATGGCAGTACCCCACTACGCCTACCTGATGGTCAAGTTGCCCGGACTGAAAGGAGTAATCACCGTACGCGGCAACTTCGGGCTCTCCAACAGCTGTGATCGCGAGTTCGCCAAGATTTCTGAGTTCTTCGGGGTCAAGGAGCACTTCAAGGCCATATCAGCCGACAACGACAAGACCATCTTTCCATCTCGCAAGAAGCCAGCTAAGGACGCAGCATTCAACACGAATGACGACACCGTCACCCACCAAGTCCATCCGACTGATAGCAGAAAGACGGTCAAGGTTTCGTCAAGTCTGACCCCCGCATAGGAAAGCGCGCTCGTCGAGTTCCTACGTGAGAACTGGAAGATCTTTGCATGGTAACCTTCTGACATACCAGGAATACCCAGGGAACTCGCCGAGCACTCTCTAAAGGTCCACAAGGACGCAAGACCAGTCAAGCAATCCATGCGACGCTTCTCAGGACCCAAGCGAGACGCGATCACCATGGAAGTCGACAGACAACTGCACGCCAAGTTCATCCGAGAGATCAAGGACTCGGACTGTGTCGCCAACCCGGTCCTAGTGGAGAAAAAGAAGACGAAAAAACTACGCATGTGCGTTGACTTCACTGCAGTCAACAAGTGCTGCCCCAAGGATCACTTCCCGCTCCCGCGGATAGACCAGATCATCGACTCGACAGCAGGCTGCGCACGCCTGTCCTGGACGCCTACTCAGCTTACCAGCAGATCAGGCTGAAAGTCGAGGACGAAGAAAAGACGGCCTTCATCACACCCGACGGCGTCTTTTGCTACCAGACGATGCCGTTCGGGTTAAAGAACGCGGGTGCCACGTACCAGCGGACAATGCAAGCGTGCCTCAAAGGGCTCATCGGGCAGATCGTCCAAGTCTACGTCGATGACATCGTCGTCACAACCCGAAAGGAAGATACCTTAGTCGACGACCTCCGCAAGGTCTTCGCTGCACTCGATGTGTACCAGATCAAGCTCAACCCAGAGAAGTGCGTATTCGGCGTGCCAGCCGGAGAGCTACTAGGGTACCTCGTATCTGCAAGAGGAATCGAAGCAAACCCCGAGAAGGTGCAAAATATACTCACAATGCCAGCACCAACCAAGCTCCGTGAGGTGCAACGATTAGCCGGCCGAGTCGCAACTCTTAGCCGGTTCATTAGTAAGTTGGGAGAGAAAGCTTTAACTTTCTACCAACTGATGAAGAAGACGGACAAGTTCGAGTGGACACAGGAGGCACAGGATGCGTTCGACCATCTCAAGAAAACACTGACGACCTCCCCAGTCCTAGTGGCACCGTTGGAAAACGAGCCACTATACCTATACGTCTCAGCAACAAACAGGGTGGTGAGCACGGTACTCGTAGTCGAGCGGGAAGAAGAAGGGCACAGTCACCCGGTGCAAAGACCCGTCTACTACCTCAGCGAAGTCCTCACACTATCCAAGCAGAACTACCCGCACTACCAGAAGCTGGCGTATGGAGTTTTCATGACCTCCAGGAAGGTCGTCCACTACTTCTCCGAGCACCCGATCACGGTGGTAAGCTCCTCTGGACTAGCAGACATTCTCACAAACCAACGCGCGACAGGACGAGTCGCCAAGTGGGTCGTCGAGCTTGGACCATGGGGGCTGAAGTATGCTCACCCGAAGTCCATCAAGGCCCAAGTCCTCCCAGAATTC
Source organism: Poa annua (assembly GCA_026929855.1). Classification (NCBI taxonomy): domain Eukaryota; kingdom Viridiplantae; phylum Streptophyta; class Magnoliopsida; order Poales; family Poaceae; genus Poa; species Poa annua. The sequence goes on from CM049430.1 coordinate 92,738,243, forward strand.
ACCACCGAGTGGATAGAAGCTCAGCTGCCAAATGTCCCCGACTTGTCCAACACATGGACGATGTACTTAGATGGCTCCAAGAAATTCAAGTCAGCCGGGGCAGGAGTTGTGCTCATCTCCACCAAGGGTGACAAGCGGAAGTATGTCCTACAGATGGACTTTCCGACGCCATCCAACAACGAAGCCGAGTACGAGGCCCTGATCCACGGCATGAAGATGGCCAAGAACTGCGGCGCCACACACCTCATGATATTCGGCGACTCCTACCTGGTGGTACAGCAAACCATGAAGTCCTGCGACGTCATCGCTGACAACATGATCGCCTACCGAGACCTGTACAACCAGATGGAAGGCAACTTCGAGGGCTGCGAGTTACGCCACGTCGGCCGCGACAGCAACGAATAAGCCGACGTACTCGCTATCATGGGATCAGACAGAGTTCCAGTTCCACCCGACGTCTTCCTCGAGCGCATAACACAGAGATCTATCAAGACTCAAGCCGCAGCAAGCACCGCAACAAAAGCAAAAGGTGATGCAAACCCGCCTAGCCAAGAGAAGGTCCCCATGGAGGTCATGCTAGTCGAAGCCGCATGGACATGACCATACCTGGCGTACATACTGCATCAGAAGCTGCCAGCGGACCCAGTCGAAGCAAAGCGCATCATCAGGCGCTCCAAAAGTTTCACCGTCATCAACGGGGAGCTCTACAAGAGAAGTATCTCGGGAATCCTGCAGAGGTGCATAGACCCAGTCGACGGCCAAGCCATCCTTCTCGACATCCACGCGGGTATCTGCGGGCATCATGCCAGCAGTCGAGCAGGACGAGTCGGGTTCTACTGGTTAACAGCCATGCAGGACGCCGAAGATCTAGTAAGGAAATGCACAGGGTGCCAAGAGTTTGCCAACAAGCCACACACGCCAGCATCAGAGCTCAAGACAATACCGCTAGCCTGGCCCTTCGCCCAATGGGGGCTAGACATGGTGGGCCCGCTGAAGAAATCATCACCCGGAGGGCATACTCACCTCCTGGTTGCAGTCGACAAGTTCACTAAGTGGATTGAAGCCGCACCCATCACAAGTTCGACTGCATCATCAGCGGTCAACTTCATCAGGTCCATCATCTTCAGGTTCGGAGTGCCGAACGGGATCATCACAAACAACGGCTCGAACTTCACAGCCGAAGAATTCAAAGACTTCTGCTCAGAGCAAGGTATCAAACTCAGCTATGCATCCGTCTCACACCCGCAATCCAATGGGCAAGTGGAGAAGGTCAACGGTTTAGTCTGCAGCGGCATCAAGAAGCGACTGCGTGTGCCACTCAGGCGCGCAGCGGGCGCATGGGTCGAAGAACTACCGTCAGTCCTCTGGAGTCTGCGGACCACGCCCAACAGATCCACCCAGTACACTCCATTCTTCATGGTGTACGGTGCAGAAGCAGTCCTACCCTGCGACATCAAGTTTGATGCACCACGGGTGGTCGCCAACGACGAGTCAGATGCAGAAGAGGCACTCAAAGACAGCATGGACATATTGGACGAAGCACGCAACATCGCTCTGGCGCGATCAGCCGTATACCAGCAAGACCTGCGCAACTATCACGGACGAAGATTGCGACCAAGAGCCTTCGTCGCTGGTGACCTGGTCCTTCGCCTCAAACAGAAAAAAGTTCACAAGCTCGCCTCCCCATGGGAGGATCCGTACATTGTCACAGAGGCGATTGGCAGCGGAGCATATCGCTTAAAGGACTCAAAGACAGGAGCAGCCTGCAGCAACCCGTGGAACATTGCACAACTCCGGCGGTTCTATGCTTAGTCGAATCAACCATTGTAACAAGGATAGCATGTCAAAGCGACAGGTTTCAGACGCACTCTTTCCCTTACCAGGGTACCTGAGGGGACTGGAAGGATTTTAATGAGGCGACCTATTCGCAGCAATCAATAAAGTGATTTGAAGAAAATGTTGTTCACTCTACCTTCTCAGTCAAGACAAACAAAAAATCCTAGGCCGCCACTCGACTCACTCGGGGGATGCGCCACACAGGTTGAAATAAAAGTCTAGGCCGCCACTCGAACCACTCGGGGGCTGCGCCATAACAGGCACAACTCAAAAATCCTAGGCCTCTATCCGACTTACTCGGGAGATGCGCCACACAGGTTGAAATAAAAGTCTAGGCCGCCACTCGAACAACTCGGGGGCTGCGCCAAACAGGCACAACTCAAAAATCCTAGGCCCCTACCCGACTTACTCGGGAGATGCGCCGCACAGATCAATTCCAAAATCCTAGGTCGCCACCTGACGCACTCGGGGGCTGCACCTCACAGGTCACACTTGAAAAGCCTAGGCCGCCACTCGAACCACTCGGGGGCTGCGCCATACATGCACAACTCAAAAATCCTAGGCCCCTACCCGACTTACTCGGGAGGTGCGCCGCACAGGTCAAGTCCAAAATCCTAGGTCGCCACCGAAATACTCGAGGGCTGCACCTCACAGGTCACACTTGAAAATTCCTAGGCCGTCACTCGAATTACTCGGGGGCTGCGCCATACAGGCTTCACTGAAGAAACCCTAGGCCGCCACCCGAGCCACTCGGGGGCTGCGCCATACAGGTCAAGTCCAAAACCCTGAATCGCCACCTGATACAATCGGTAGCCACAGTACACATGTCTCACTTGAAAGAATCCTAGGACGCCACTCGACTCACTCGGGGGCTGCGCCACACAGGTTCACAACGCAGGCTTAGTCCGTCACCCAAGGTACTCGGAGGCTAGCCACACAAGTCAAAACAGAAGCAAATACTTGAAGGGGATCGTGTGCAGAAAACAAAAAATTTCCTACCAACGATATCCTTAAACTAGCCAAGATCTATTCTATGCAGATATAGTAGTACGAACGGAGATCGGAATACGTACCCTTGTAGACCGAAAGCGGGGATTACGTTCCCGCACAAACGTTGTCGATGAAGACCGACGTAGCCGACCTCAAGGTCGTGTAGAGGAAGCAGGCCTCCGAGTACCGCTAGCGCAGCACCTCGCAGGGAGTCGCACACGTACGGTGGAGACGACGCCTCCGAAGCTCCAGTCCAGGACGAGCAGCGGAAGACTTGGACCGGAACACCAGCAGCGCGGCAGCAGGCTATGGTGGAGGAGATCCCCGACTCCTCTTGCTCGGCGCGGCTCCAACTTGGGAACCACGAGATCGAGAGAGAAATCAGGAATTAATTGGTGAATTAAAAGGCTGGGGTTGCCCCTTCTTATATAGGCTCCCAAGGGGAGCCAACCTTGCCAGCCAGGCAATGTGGGACTAACCCCCCACAGCCTGGTTCGGCCAAGGGGGTGCGCCGGCCCCCTGGTGGGCCCCTTGTGGCCCACCTAGGCCGGCCCCTAGGCTCCCACCGAATTCCCAAGGGGGTTCCCCCCCTCTTGGGCCTTCTTTCGTCCGGAAGGCCCATTTAGGGAAATCTGCCTTAATAAATTCGAAAATAAATATATAAAATCATATTTGCATATTAATAACACTAATTAATATCAAACATAATATATATGATATTTCCTAGCTCCGAAAACTCTTTCGGCGCTGCCCGATCTCCATCGGACCTCTCCCGGGACGTTCCCGGTGATCTCCTTCCTTTCCGGTTGTCTTGTCGAAACCCCTTAAGTGTGTTTCGATATAATATCAGGTATGATCAAGACTCCTCAATGATCAACGACTAATCCGTAGGCCTGGACCCCATGAATTAATCCCTGAGATATAACGAATGACTTTCATCTATCAAACCTGAACGTGAAATCTTAGACCTTTTGCCATAGCGATACTTAGCACGTCCGAGCGTCGCTCCATAGATATCTCCATACCTAATCCCGACCTCGTTACCGACGATGCTATCTTCTACTCGTTCATGATCTCATGTCTCCGTGACCTAGTCACATGCTTGCAAGCTCATTAGACATGATCTCACCGAGTGGGCCCGAGAGTATCTATCCTGCTATGCGGACTGGCAAATCCCGCTCTTGACCCCTCGTCTTAATACTCCTTTCCAATACCCAAAAGTATCACCGTTATTGTCATACTAAATAAGATACGACGTTTGGTGCAATCAAAGTATCTTCGGGGAATATCAATAAGAGTTGATCTCACGGTCAAAGGTGTAACGACTACGTTCTTCAAATCTGGGTATGTCCATCACATCACTCTCCAGCGATATGACTCTCATTGCCGACCGGCGCCATGCCCCGTGACCGGGAAACCTCGATCATCAATCGCGCAACGAAACTAGTCTTAGTAGAGGCTACTAGGGACCTGGTTGTTTACGTATCACACCCGTATTAATGTTTCCGCTTAATACGGTTCTAGCATGACACAAAAACCTATTATGAACAAACGAGATATGATAAAGAATACACTTTATTAATTGCCTCTAGGGCATATCTCCTTCAGTCTCCCACTTGCACTAGAGTACGTTTTAATCTAGATTACAACTTGGTAAAAGCCTAACACCCATAGCTAACTGGTGCTGTTCATGCTTATCAAGCGGAAGAGGCTTCGTCAGCGGATCTGCCACATTCAGATCCGTATGCACTTTGCAAATCTTCACATCGCCTTCTTGTACGTACTGACGTATCACGTGGAAGCGTCGGAGAATGTGTTTGGCGGTGGAGTGAGACCTTGGCTCCTTGGCGTTCGCAATGGCACCCGTATTGTCGCAGAAGAGGACCACGGGGTCTTGCACGCTCGGGAACACTCCAAGTTCGATGACGAACTTCCTCAGCCACACAGCTTCATTTGCGGCCTCGCAGGCAGCAATGTACTCCGACTCCATTGTAGATTGTGCGACTATGGGTTGCTTCCCACTTCTCCAGCACACGGCGCCTCCATTCACCTTGAACATGTAACCTGTCTGTGACTTACTGTCATCGGGGTCTGAGCAGAAACTTGCATCTACGTAACCCGTTACGCCAAGTTCCTCATCACAGCCACCATACACAAGGAACATTTCCTTTGTCTTATTGAGATACTTAAGAATGCTCTTAACAGCTACCCAATGCGGCATTCCAGGATTACTCTGGAACCGGCTTGTCAAACTTAGAGCTAATGCCACATCTGGTCTAGTACTCAACATTGCATACATGATCGATCCTATGGCTGAAGCATAAGGATGTTTCGTCATTTTGGCCTTACCCAGTTCCGTCACCGGACACTGCGCCTTACGCAATATCTTATTCTTGATAACCGGCAGAGAACCCTTCTTTGCCTTCTCCATATGAAAACGCTTCAATATTTTATCAAGATAAGTACTCTGACTTAGTGCTAATAGGCGTCTTGATCTATCACGGTAGATTTTTATGCTAAAACATACGCAGCTTCTCCTAAGTCCTTCATGGAAAACTTACTGTTTAAATATTCCTTCACGCTATTCAGAAGTTCCACATCATTCCCTATTAGCAATATGTCGTCAACATACAGTGCTAAGAACACAACCGAGCTCCCACTCATTTTCTTGTAAATACAGGTCTCTTCCACATTCTGGATAAATCCAAAACCTTTGATTACCTCATCAAAGCGAAGATTCCAGCTCCGAGATGCCTGCTTCAATCCATAGATGGATCGCTGAAGCTTGCACACCTTGTTAGCACTTCCTGGATCAACAAAACCTTCCGGCTGTACCTTGTACAACTCTTCCTCAATGTTTCCATTCAGGAAGGCCGTTTTGACGTCCATCTGCCAGATTTCATAATCTTAGTAGGCAGCTACCGCTAACAAAATCCGAATAGACTTAAGCATCGCTACCGGTGAAAAGGTTTCATCGTAGTCAATTCCATGAACTTGTCGGAAACCCTTTGCGACAAGCCGAGCTTTATAGACGGTCACATTACCATCAGCATCAGTCTTCTTCTTAAAGATCCATTTATTCTCGACGGCCTTGCGCCCTTCGGGAATATCCACCAAGGTCCACACTTGGTTATCATACATGGATCCTATTTCGGATTTCATGGCTTCAAGCCATTTCTCGGACTCTAGACTCTCCATCGCCTCCTTGTAGTTCGTAGGTTCGTCTTGCTCGACTAGCATGACGGTGCAAACCATATTGCCATACCATTCTGGTGTGATCCGAGATCTACCAGACCTACGAGGTAGAACATCTTCCTCGACAGTTTCTCCCACTCCTTCCACGGAGGACGTTTCCGGAATTGCTTCCGTTGCGCCACTCGGAATCTCGAGTTCAGGATCAACGATTTCATCGAGGTCTACCTTCCTCCCACTTACTCCTTTCGCGAGAAACTCCTTCTCTAGAAAGGTACCGGTCTTCGCGACAAAAGTTTTGCCCTCAGCTTGGTTGTAGAAGGTGTACCCAACGGTTTCCCGCGGATATCCTACAAAGACGACTTTCTCCGACTTCGGCTCGAGTTTGTCGGGCTGTAGTTTCTTAACGTACGCCTCACAACCCCAAACCTTCAGAAACGATAACTTAGGCTTGTGGCCATACCATAATTCATACGGTGTCGTTTCAACGGACTTGGACGGAGCCCTATTTAAAATGAATGCGGCTGTTTCTAACGCATAACCCCAGAAGGACACTGGCAGATCGGTAAGAGACATCATAGATCGGACACTATCCAGTAGAGTACGATTACATCGCTCGGACACACCGTTACGCTGCGGAGTTCCGGCGGGCGTAAGTTGGGGCACTATGCCACAACTCTTCAGATGTGTGCCAAACTCAAAACTCAAGTACTCTCCACCGCGATCGGACCGGAGATGCTTGATTTTTCTATTAAGCTGATTCTCAACTTCACTCTGGAATTCTTTGAACTTTTCAAACGTTTCAGACTTGTGTTTCATTAAATAGATATAACCGTATCTACTCAAGTCATCAGTGAAGGTGACGAAGTAACGATAACCATTGCGTGTCGAAACGCTCATTGGTCCACATACGTCTGTATGTATGATCCCCAACAAATCCGACGCCCGTTCAACGAAACCTTTGAACGGTGTCCTGGTCATTTTGCCCATGAGGCATGGTTCACATGTATCGAGGGATCCGAAATCCAACGAGTCCAAGAGTCCATCGGAGTGGAGTCGCTTCATGCGCTTTATACCAATATGACCAAGACGGCAATGCCACAAAAACATGGCGGTATCGTCACTACACTTAATTCGTTTGGCCTCTATGTTATGGATGTGAGTACTACGATCGAGATTCAACAAGAATAAACCATTACTCTCAGGAGCATCAACATAAAAGATAGCATTCATATAAATAGCACAATTGCTTGACACTGATTTAAATGAATAACCGTCTTGTAACAGGCAAGACCCACTTATAATGTTTACACTCAAGGATGGCACAAAATAACATTTATTTAAAACCAAAACTAATCCCGATGGTAGATGCAGAGGGAGCGTGCCGACAGCCACCACGTCGACTCTCGATCCGTTGCCGACGCGCATCGTCACCTTATCCTTCGCCAGCCGCCTTCTATTCCGTAACTCCTCCTGAGAGTTACATATATGAGCAACAGAACCAGTATCAAATACCCACGTATTGCTCCGGGCGGATGTAAGGTACACATCTATAACATGTATATCAAATATACCTTGCTCTTTGTCGACCGTCTTGCCAGACTTTCTATCCTCCAGATACTTGGGGCAGTTGCGCTCAGGTGATCCGATGGTTACCTCCATCTTCTTCAGCTTGATTTCTAATTCGGCCACTTCGAGCATCTTCAGGATTTCCGACAGGGGTTTTGACGTCCCTTTCATGCCGTAGTCCACTATGGCGTTCTTATAGCTAGGGGGCAGAGAAATCAGCGCCCTATCAATCACCAACTCCTCTGGGATCACACTTCCCAGATCACTCAGAAGTCGAGCGCAGCCAAACAACTTGGCCAAGTGCTCACTGATATTGCCGTGCTCTTCCATCTGGGCTGAGAAGAGAAGCACAGTTGCCTCGTACGTCTCAGCCTTGACTTGTCGTGCAAAAACAACCATGAGTTCAGTGATTATTTCATAAGCACCCTTGTTCATGAAGCGGTTTTGCAGGTCAGCCTCCATGGCAAAGAGCATGCCACTCTGGACATAAGAAGAAATCTCCGCTTTTACCCCATGGACAATCCTTTCGATTTCCGGGGCAGTGCTGGGAAGATCACCTAAGGGGGAATCAAGGATGTAGGCCACCTTGTGGGTTTCAAGGATGGACTTCAGATCGCGGAACCAAGACACGAAGTTAGACCCATCGGTCTTAAGCTTCTCTTTCTCAATGAACAGGTTCAGGTTAAAGGAGGGGTGAGACATCTACAATGGAATTTGCAACAACATAAGACTTTGTTCATAATAATTTTGAGTTATAGTATTTTTAGAAAATAACTGACATAACTCCCACTCAAACGAACATCCCTCCTGGTCGTTTAAGCGATTACACGACCCCCATCCATTGCACCACCCCTCATCATCAAAGCCGGCGGCACAACTTCAGGAGTAGACAAAATCGTCCGCCACACCAATTTTGTGACTCGTGCTCGACCTTTCGGTCTTCCTGTTCCGAGGCCATACCTCTGAGTATGCTAGGCTCGCCACCAAAGACCTCCACGCTGACGCTTGTGCAACATGGCTTACACCCACCGTATGCGAACGAAGATATGTATGACACCCGATCATCACGGCCTGCCTCATAACGTAGAACTTTATTGGTGGTGCGCGTTGGAGGGAGAACACTAGTGGTATTTTGAAGGTATCATCTTATTCAGATACCGCCATGTAACACACAATCACACAAAATAAGATGCACACAAAACATCAAATGTAATGCAATGTGATATAGTCCACCGCGCCATGGTCTTCTTGGCGCCCACAGTTTATAAACAATTTAATAAACCTACCTTGACCATATCACATAGCCCCTGCAAAATAAAGTTAGACGCTTCTACTTTATCTTTTGCATATTTTACGTGGCTTGGGGCTTTCGTAAATAGAACCGCTTCATACCTACGAATCTTATGACCACAACAACGATCCAATAATTGCATGTTTAAGCATCCCTTTCGGGCCCTCCATTGAAAATGCGAAGACCAACTAAAGAGAGAGAAACTGTCACCCGCCAGCCACATATACGGTACAAGCCGTATGTCAGTAGTGGAACCAGTCTCGCGTAAGCGTACGCGTAAAGTCGGTCCGGGCCGCTTCATCAACTCAATGCCGCTGGAATACACAAGTGCACGCTAGAGGGTAGCAAATAACAGGAACGGTGCCCCCGTGCAGAGCACAGGTTCTAACAGCATACAGCTATATCTTACGATAGATCGGCTCTGATACCACTGAAGGGGATCGTGTGCAGAAAACAAAAAATTTCCTACCAACGATATCCTTAAACTAGCCAAGATCTATTCTATGCAGATATAGTAGTACGAACGGAGATCGGAATACGTACCCTTGTAGACCGAAAGCGGGGATTACGTTCCCGCACAAACGTTGTCGATGAAGACCGACGTAGACGACCTCAAGGTCGTGTAGAGGAAGCAGGCCTCCGAGTACCGCTAGCGCAGCACCTCGCAGGGAGTCGCACACGTACGGTGGAGACGACGCCTCCGAAGCTCCAGTCCAGGACGAGCAGCGGAAGACTTGGACCGGAACACCAGCAGCGCGGCAACGGGCTATGGTGGAGGAGATCCCCGACTCCTCTTGCTCGGCGTGGCTCCAACTTGGGAATCACGAGATCGAGAGAGAAATCAGGAATTAATTGGTGAATTAAAAGGCTGGGGTTGCCCCTTCTTATATAGGCTCCCAAGGGGAGCCAACCTTGCCAGCCAGGCAATGTGGGACTAACCCCCCACAGTCTGGTTCGGCCGAGGGGGTGCGCCGGCCCCCTGGTGGGCCCCTTGTGGCCCACCTAGGCCGGCCCCTAGGCTCCCACCGAATTCCCAAGGGGGTTCCCCCCCCTCTTGGGCCTTCTTTCGTCCGGAAGGCCCATTTAGGGAAATCTGCCTTAATAAATTCGAAAATAAATATATAAAATCATATTTGCATATTAATAACACTAATTAATATCAAACATAATATATATAATAGTTCCTAGCTCCGAAAACTCTTTCGGCGCTGCCCGATCTCCATCAGACCTCTCCCGGGACGTTCCCGGTGATCTCCTTCCTTTCCGGTTGTCTTGTCGAAAACCCTTAAGTGTGTTACCCTAGCGGTTCGATATAATATCAGGTATGATCAAGACTCCTCAATGATCAACGACTAATCCGTAGGCCTGGACCCCATGAATTAATCCCTGAGATATAACGAATGACTTTCATCTATCAAACCTGAACGTGAAATCTTAGACCTTTTGCCATAGCGATACTTAGCACGTCCGAGCGTCGCTCCATAGATATCTCCATACCTAATCCCGACCTCGTTACCGATGATGCTATCTTCTACTCGTTCATGATCTCATGTCTCCGTGACCTAGTCACATGCTTGCAATCTCATTAGACATGATCTCACCGAGTGGGCCCGAGAGTATCTATCCTGCTATGCGGACTGGCAAATCCCGCTCTTGACCCCTCGTCTTAATACTCCTTTCCAATACCCAAAAGTATCACCGTTATTGTCATACTAAATAAGATACGACGTTTGGTGCAATCAAAGTATCTTCGGGGAATATCAATAAGAGTTGATCTCACGGTCAAAGGTGTAACGACTACGTTCTTCAAATCTGGGTATGTCCATCACATCACTCTCCAGCGATATGACTCTCATTGCCGACCGGCGCCATGCCCCATGACCGGGAAACCTCGATCATCAATCGCGCAACAAAACTAGTCTTAGTAGAGGCTACTAGGGACCTGGTTGTTTACGTATCACACCCGTATTAATGTTTCCGCTTAATACGGTTCTAGCATGACACAAAAACCTATTATGAACAAACGAGATATGATAAAGAATACACTTTATTAATTGCCTCTAGGGCATATCTCCTTCAATACTGGCACAGTAATGAAAACAATTTCACTCGTTGCTCGAGAATTCTTCTAATTTCATATACTGTCATTTACATTGGCATAGTCTCCACATTAACTAACCCTATACAGTAGAAGAAAACTACTCTTAGTCTGCAGGCTCGGCCTTCGGCGCCCCGAGCGGGCCTACAAGGCGCTCGCTATGCTTCTGCACTTGTTCAATCATCTGGCGCGCAGCCACCAGGGTATCAGCGTACTCGACATCGTCAGGCAATCCACCCATCAGCCTCTCGAACGGAAGGTTGGGCCGGTGCAGACGAACGTACGCCAGAGCCGCATTCGCCCCGGCGACAAGCTGAGCATGGACGATCTCCTTCAGAGCATCGCCATCACGGAACCTCTCGAGCAAGGTAGCCAGCCCATGCGGCTGCCCATTGTGCGGGAAGTAGACGCGATGGATATGCCACAGGGTCTTCCAGAAATTCTCCAAAAGGACAGCCGCACGCCAGGTTCGGTCGAGCATGCGAGCAAGGATGCGCCCTCGCGACTTGTTCACCCAGAATTGGCGAGCTTCGTGAGAGTCGCCAGACGCCTCCCGGGTAACACACTCTTCAACGCGGTCCCGCTCAAACTCCCAATCTGGGTTCACGTCTGCATACACAAGCTAGAAGTCAGAACCAGCAAATTCCAACAAGGAAGGGAAGCCGCAGAGGGTACCAACCTTGAAGCTGCCGACTGATGAGATCGATCTCCCCGATCAGAAAATCTTCGCGTTGGGAAAAACCCGCAGTCGGATGCGACCTGGAGCACTGCAAGAGCAGCTCGGTATTCTTCAAGGTAGCCTCAAGCTCAACCACCTTATTCTTCAAATAAGTGATTATGCGCTGGTCGTTCGCACTTCACGGAGGAACCGGAGCAGCTTGGCGACAGCGAGCACCTGAAGAAGATCCCTCGCCACTTGGTCCAGCCGCAGAAGCAGAAGACGTGCCGCCACGCAAGTCAGTCTGTCATGAACATGCAGAATCAATACCAATATACGACTGATCAGCATAGACAAATATGATGGGAAGAAACATTAAATTTCAGCCAGAGTATTGTCAAAGGCCAGAAGACCCGACAAAATATCGATCGACAGTAATTACAAAGCAAAAGTTATCAGTACATGACACTGCGACTGCTAAGCCCCTACAACTACTCCTGGGCAACAGACTCCGACTGCGAGCGACTCTTCCGAGCAGCAGCCGCCCGAGTCGCCTTGGCCAGCGCCCTCTCGAAGGTAGACACAAGCGTCACAACAAGATGTGCAGCCCGCACTTTAACTCCGCCTAAGGACGCGGTCCGGCCATCAGGCCTACGAGGGAAGCCGCTGACGACCTTCTCGAAGTCGCCCTGAATTTGGTGGCCTAGGAGGAGCTGGAAGGTGAGCTCGGAGCCGCGTACCGTCTGCGTCCGAGTGAAGTCGGCGAGGGTGGTCGCGTCATCCTCAAACGGAGCAGCAAGGGCGTCCACGGCAGTCGGCGGCGGGTCGCTTGGGAAGATGTTACAGTGCACCGTCGTAAGGGCTCCCGTCGACTTCTTCAGCGCATCAGACGCATACGCGCAGACACGGTCTAGGAAGCCGACAGCCGTCGCCAAGTCGACGGTGTCACTCGACGAGCCCTCCTCAGGAGCTCCACCGCATGTCTCTGTGCAAAAAAGTCAAACATCAGACAAAGGCAAGACCAACAACACAGTAGGCATCAAGCCGAAACCTACCCCCAAGAGCACCGGCGAGGGAAAGAAGGCGGTCGACTTGAGTCTTCTCTTGGTCAACCCGCACCCGCTCCCGCTCCTGGAACTCGTGGAGAGACTTCTCAAGCTCACCCTGACTCCGAATCTTCAACTCAAGCTCAGCAACCCGCTTATCAGCCTGGTCAAGGGAAGCGCGAAGCTGGTCCCTCTCCTTTTCCAGGCGAACGTAAGCATCGGCTGCATCAAGTTGCTGTCGGTAGTAGGGCTGAAACAAAAGCAGGGAATTAATAAAGTTGCGGGCGACTCTACTAGTTACCCACACCTTCGGGGGCTACTCCCATCGGGAGCGCTGATCGCGCACCCGATGAAAATTCAAGACTACAAGCACAAGTACAAAGGACTTACGTGGTCTAGAAGGTCGGCATCAACGGAAGACGGCGGAGGAGCGCGACTCGAAGACGCGATGACGGCAGGTTGCGTGCGCTCCTCAACTGCCACCCGGGTCACCATCTCGGTCGAAGGGGCGGACGTATGCTCCACCTCACGATGAGGAGAGTGGACATCGCCAGAACGACGGCTGCAGCAACAGTACAATGACCAACTGCAAGATTGGAACTCCAAAAGACAACTCGAAGTCAACAAGGTACTAAACTGGTGGTCTCGAGTTCATCATCACTCCCCAGGGAGACAGACGGCAGCCGCGCGAACGCGCGCGGTGGCGCGGAGCTGACAGGGGGAACAACCAGGGGCTCGCTCCAGCCACCTGGGGACCGCGCACCCGACGACGTCGCGACGACTTCTTCTGGATCAGCTTCCGCACCCCTTGCGGGCGACAAAGCGGTCGCAGAGTCACCGCCGCTCCGGCGTTTCTGCCTCTTCCGCGCGGGTTCCTCATCATCATCATCATCCTCCACTTCGTCGTTGGGGGAGACAGCGGACGGAAGCTCGTCGTCGTCGTCAACCTCCTCCACAACCCTCGACTCGTTGTCGGATCCATTTTCGGGGAGGGGAGGAAGGCTGACCAGCAGAGATCGACCCTGAAGCAAGTAGACGCAAGTCGAATTAAGACGCAGGATCGCAAGTCAATGAGAAACAAAGAGAACAAGTCAGGAACATTACCTCAGGAACGGGGTTCGATGCCCCGTAAGCAGTAACCGGGCACTTGACGTTGCAGGTATCCGCGACTCGGAGGTTGGTGATGGAACTCACGTTGGCTTCCACCTCCTCGTCGTCAAGTGGCTCAGTGCTGATGAAAGAGCATTTTCCCTCGTGTGTGGTTTTGGTAATTGAATGACAATCTCTATGGACTAATGTTTGCATTGAGATATCATTATAGATCATGTCCATGGAATTGTGGAGTTCATGTGTTGGACTCTTGAAGCTTATGTGATGAGTGGATCATATTGCAAGTATGTCTTGAAGGTTTTAAGACATCATATTAGTGAATAAATGTTGGAAGATACAAGGTTGATCAAGATGTTGATCAACACACAAAGCTACAAGATGTACCAAGAGCGATCATGTATCTCTTGGGATGGTAAACACTTGCCCGCATAGCTTTGTGAACTAACCCATGATATATGTGTGTGTGGTATCTTTATATGAGGTTAGGTATCTTCCCATGGGCTTGCATCAAAAGAAGATTTCATATAGCTCATGGAGGATGACGTCATGTGGTGATCGTCATCAAGGTGAGATGTGCAAGACCAATACCAAGAGAAGCTTCTTGAAGAGATCCTATGCTTGGTGCTTGCAATGGATACATGAAGATGGAGCTAAGCGAGACTCTCCCATTGTGAGCATGGGGGAGTATTTGGAGAAGTCTTCATCAAGCATGTGCTTGGACGCGCAATCAAGAAAGATGATCCACTTAAAGATATCAAGATAGTTATCATCTAACTCAAGTGGAATGCTCAAGGCAAAGGTATGATCTTGATAGGGCTATAGGATAGATAGGCGTACTATCAAGAGGGGCTCTCAAGTTAGTAACTTGATCGCATCGTTGTGGAGAGCTCAAACCTTTGCATACTTGGCATATCATATTTCTTGGTTCTTATTTGGCTTTTATGTTGGTGAGGAGTTAGAGCTTGGTTCATCTCCATGTCAAGCTCTAGTTCATCGAAATCGGTTTTACTTCGGACAACTTGTTGCGTTTTCGGTGGCGGAATTATTGGGGCCGGATATTCCGCTCTACCGGAATTTCCGGTTCCCCAGCTCATCCAAGAAAACGACTAAGGAAAGGAGAAAAAGGGTTCTGACTCCAGTCGGAAATTGTGCTCGGAAATTTCCGTCTACCGGAATTTCCGAGTGCACCCAGAAAACCCTCCAGTTTTGGCTAAGGAAAGAAGACTTTTGGTTCTGACTCGAATCGGAAATTGTGCTCGTAAATTTTCATATACCGGAATTTCCGAGTGCACCCAGAAAAGCCTTCCGGAAATGGCTAAGGAAAAGTTTGGTTTGGTTCTGACTCCAGCCGGAATTTCAGCACGGAAATTTTATGGACTCGGAATTTCCGCGTGACCGGAATTTCCGAGTCTCACTTATACCGGAATTTCCGAGTGTCGAAACAGCCAACGTCTATATTTCCTGGAGGGGTATAAATACCCCTCCCCTTCATCTTCCCCAGCCAATCCAAGGCAGCACGTTTTTCCCCTCTCTCCTACTCCATTGTTGACCTTGGAAAGCTCACTTCCCTCTCAATCCCTCCATTGAATCTTCCATATTCTTTAGGGAAAGTTGAGAGGAGATCTAGATCTACAATCCTACCAATCAATCTCTCCTCTAAGTGAGGGGAACTTAGTGGATCTAGTTCTTGGAGTTCCTTTGTGGTTCTTCTTCTTTGTTCTTCCTCTCTTCTCCCCCCATAAGCATTAGTTGCTTTTGGTGGGATTTGGGAGTGAAGGATTTGACTCCTTTGTGGTTTCCTTTGTTCTTCCTCTCTTATTCCCCCATAAACATTTGTTGTTGTGTTGGAATTTGAGAGTGAAGGACTTGAGCACTTCGTGTGCTCCTGCCATTGCATTTGCATCGGTTTGAGCCCTCCACGAGGATTCGTGGTGGTGATACTTGTGAGCTTGTTACTCTTGGGTCTTTGGACCCTAGACGCCTTTTGTGGCCGGCCTTTTGTGGCCAAGACCTTTTGTGGTCAAGACCTTTTGTGGTCACTTGAGAGCCCCCAATTAAGTTGTGGGTGTGTGCCTCAAGACTTGGGAACCCCCAATTAAGTTGTGGGTGTGTGCCTCAAGAGTTGTACGGGATTCGATCTCCGCCCCAAAGGAGATCAATAGTGGAAGGTGAACTCGCAACCTTTTGTGGTTGAGTTCATCAGGAGAAGAAGGTGAGCCTTTGTGGCGTTGCGGCTAACCTGTTGTGGTTGCGCACACCTCTCCAAACGAGATGTACACCCTTTGGGTGGAACTCGGGAATACATCCTCGTCTCCGTGTTCCTCGGTTATTTCTATACCCGAGCTGTTTACTTATGCACTTTACATTGTGATAGCCTTCGTGCTTGAAGTCATATATCTTGCTATCCCCTTGTTACTTGTATTGCTTAGCATAAGTTGTTGGTGCACATAGGTGAGCCTAGTATTTATATCTAGGTTGTATGCTTGTTAAAGTAAACCTCTAGTTTTATTCCGCTTTTATCAAGCATGCCGGAATTTCCGGGTCATTCTTGGACCGGATATTCCGGCTCCTCGGAAATTTTTTTAAATCGCCTATTCACCCCCCCCCCCCTCTAGGCGACGTCTATCCGTTCAGCTGACGCCCTCGACGGCCCACATCGGGTGGGGCCTAGCACTGAGTGGTTGCACCCGAAGACGGAAGAAGGTGGCCATCAAGAAGACGCCACCCGCTTCGCGCCCAAGGGTCTTGGTGAGGTCGCGTAGCAGGCCCAGCAGAGGTCGCGCGGCTTCCTTCTCCTCCGCAGCTAGCGGGTGCGACCAGGCGTGGGTCTTCCGCAGCCCGCGCCCGCTGTCGAATGCCGCCAGGCCGTCCTGGCTCGACTGGACGCAGAACCACTTCTTGCGCCACCCCTGGACGGAGTCCGGCTTCTTCATCTGGAAGTACGCGGTGTCACCACGCACTTGGATTCCGAATCCGCCCACGGGGTATGGCAACCCGCTCTTCCCGACGTTCTTGCGAACGAGGAAGAGCGACTTCCACAGTGCCCAGTGGGGCGCGACACCCAGAAAGCACTCGCAAAGCACAATAAAGCCCGCGATGCTCAAAACGCCATTGGGGGTCAGATCATGGATCTGAACCCCATAGGCATACAAGAGACCGCGCACAAAATCGTGCAAGGGGAACCCGAAGCCCCGCAGAAGGAAATCCACGAAGCATACGCGTTCCCCATCCCGGGGTGTGGGGTAAACTTCTTTGCCAGGAGCGTGTACCTGGACTTGATCAGCAGGAGGAAGAAGACCTTGAGCACGGAGGAGTTCGACCTCCGCCTTCTTCACCGACGACCTCTGCCAGTCGCCGTCGGGCTTCTTCATCAGCCCGGCTTCGTCGGCGGCGGCGGAGGAACCAGCGGCAGTCTTCGGCTTGCCCATGGCTTCGCGGGGCAGCACAAGGTGCGCGGACAAATAGCACAGAGCTCTGGTGAGGGCGAGAATGGCAGAAGGCAGAGGGAAGGAGGCGCAGACGAATGGAGAAGACGATGCCCTCGCGCTGCGGCACAGTACTTATTCCTCAGCAAAATCAATCTCAACCCTCCGTCGCGTAGCGGTTCAGAGCATCTTCATCCCTCCGTCCACGTGTCAAGCAAAGAGGCCAACCGTCGCCCTCCACTATGCACGAGAATCAAGGCGTCATCATCGTGCGCGAAAATTTCGCGCCCAGTTCAGAAACGTGACAACTGCTGACCGCGGTCAGCGCTGCCAGTGGGCCCCGCCATGTCACATCCCATCGGGCGTAGAGGCGTGCAAGGAAACGTCAGCAGCGACGTCATCAAGCCAACGACTCCAAACAACTGGACAGCGAGATAACTCGAATGCAAGATTCGAGTGGTAGGCTTCTAAGCTGAAACAACTGAAGACAATGCGCTGGTCAAGGAACACGAAACGTCTATTCGGGTGACGAAGAAAGTCGAGTAAGCTCCCGCAGCCGAATAAGATCTACATGTAAGCCAACAGGCCGAATAGAAACAAGCTTCACATGAAGAACAGGACAAAGTAATTCGACTGCAAAGGTTACTCCCATCGGGAGAGGCCTGTTCGACTGAAGAAATCGAGTTCAAGCTCAAGATCAAGCAATCCAATGGCGCGTCCAGGAGGGAGAAGTCCTTTGCCCGACTCTACGCTTCGACCAAGCACTCGGGGGCTACTGACGTGGGGCTTCCTTTCGACTAGCCCACGATAAGGCTACCTGGGCCGCGCCAAGCATGGAAAAGCCCACAGAAGGCCCACTCGGGGTACCACGTATCCTAGTCCAACTCAGTTAGGTCTTGTAACCTGCCATATCTGTACCAACCGCCCGAGACCTGGCTACCTATAAAGCCAGGAGGGTTGCCCGTCCTAGAGGACACGCTCATAGCCACCACCACAAACCCTAGCGAGATCGCAATCTCGCCATTGTAATCGCTACTCGCATCAATAATCAGACAAGCAGGAGTAGGGTGTTATCCTCCGGGAGCCTGAACCTGGGTAAATCCTTGCTTGTCAGCCGTCGTGATCACCAACACCTCTCTCTCTCTCACCATCAATCAACCCGGGGTGCACAACCCTGGGATTTGCCGAGTTAACACCTCGTCAATAGGGCATCGATGCAACGGTCAATTTTCTCCTGCGGAATTCCGGCAGTAAATTTTGCAGGAGGCAATTGTTTCGCTAACGCTTTTTGTTTCACGCCAGTAAGACAGGCATCCGTATGTTCTTTGCAGGCGATATTGTTTTTCCTCGACGGTTCTCTCCCAAGGTAACTTTGGAGTAGGCGGCGATGTTTTCTGCTTTCTAGGTTTCTTCCTAACAGGAGAACCAGACTGGCGCCTACTTGAGAGTGACTTAACATTCTGGCGGACTGGCACAGACTGCGATGGCCTCGCGCTGGGGACCCTCTCGGGGGGCGGTTGGCTTTGCTGTTGAGCTGGAGATGGACTCGGGCTGGGGTCCCTATCGGGGAGGTGTGGGCTTTGCTGATGAGGTGGAGATGGACTCCGTCTTTGATCCCTCTCGAGGAAGAGTGGACTTTGATGGTGAGCTGGACTCCTAGAACGAGGAGTGGACTTTGCTTGTTCTGAAAGGACGATGTATTTCTTGGGCCATAGGACGAAGCCATGCTTGACGTCTGCCAACGTCTTCTCCTTGTCACCTCCAGGAAACTCAAGTTCCAAGGTTTCAAATCCCGCCATAATTTCATCCACCCCGACACGAGCGTAGCCATCTGGAATTTGACCACAATGGTAGAGTTCTCCAGGTTGAATTACTAAAGCTTGCCCCACCGCCACCTTCAAAGTTATGTTTCTAATTGCTATATGTAGCTCACAACCTGTAGGCTCTATGATGTCATCCACTGGGTAGGGACCATCGACTTGACGCGTGGAACCAACGCTGCTTCTACGCTGAGATGGGGCGGCATCTGCTTCATGATCTAATTGGTCCCGCTCCTGAGGTTCCGTTCTTTGCTCCTTCAATGCTTTTATTTCCGCCCGTGTCTCCTTCAGGCCACGTTCCAATTCTAATATCCGGTCGGCCTACTTCTTCTTACCTCTGCTACGGCTTCTATAAGTGTGAGCGGATTCCGGCCACGCAGTCTTAAACGTAGCACCGCCAGGATAGCCTCGAGCTCGTCCAACATGTTCAGGATTCCCCAGGGCCCGTGTCAGCTCGTCATCCTCTCTATCGGGTTTGAACACATCATTGCGAACATCATTAATTGCATTTTCAAGCTTCTCTTTGATTTTATCAACGAGATCCTTCCATTTTCCTTTCCCAACAATATCTCCGATTACTGGGTCCAACCCAACCCCATGCGCGAACAACCATAATTTTGACCTCTGGGGCCAGTCAAGTGTCTTTGGACGGACCCTGATCGAAACAGTTTTTCTTCATAGGCTAAACACTTAGGAATGGCGCGCTTGTAGCCACCTGTACCCAATGTATGGTGGTGTACCTTCAGCCCAACATTCAACTTATTTATTGAAGATCGGGCCACAGCCATAGGTGATTCCTATACGCCTTAAACGCCACACATTCAGATTCTAACTTCTTCCCTTGTGCTCCACTGAAATTTGGCTCTTCTTTTGTTTCTTCATATTGATTCCATAACTTTTTCTTCCAGTTCCGGAATTGTTCCGCCATCTTAATAATAGTCCACTTCTTGAGGTTGTCCTTCTTCACTTTAGAGAGATCTGGCGGGAGAGTGAAATGTGACAACAGCGTGTTATAGACCAAATCCTTAAGAACTTGGTGGACATAACATGGGTCCTCCACATCTGCGGCCGCCGGCTTATTCCATTCGCGTATGCTGACTGGGATCATGTCCCTAACAATAACTCCAGCTTGACTTATAAATTTGATGATGTTCTGTTTTGGTTCAAGCGGTTCGAGCGATTCTTTTTGCCTTGCCTCGAGGAGCACATGGTGGCTGCTTTTTGGCAGATTTGCTCGATCCGGATGGCTAAAAGAAAAATGAGTCGTTAATAAATGCAACATAAATCAATTAATGCATGTAGTTAACAACAACATATTGCCATATTTATTATAAACACATATACACCTCTCCGCCGGAGTTTGTTATCACCACATCTCGTGACTCCATTCCATCACCAAAGTCGTTTAAAAATTGTTCGAAATCAATCATCTACATCTTCTCCAGCTCGGGCATCGTTAAAAATAAGTTGTTCCATTTGGTCTTTCATCTCCTCGTCTCGTTGAAATTGTGCTTCTTCTATCTGCTATTCTCGCAAGTGCTCCATAGCTCAAATGTACCTGCAATCCATAGTTCGGGCATTATAATCAAGTTTACATTTATTCATCTGAAAAACAGTGTGTGCTCATCTTGCATATCTAACACAAAACAATATATGGATCATATTTTATAATTTTGTATATCTAACACAAAATCATCTTTTTAACCATACTTATTGCTATATCTCTTGCATATATCTTAAGTATCATGTCTACAGAAAGTTGAGTGATTTTTTGTCCAAAAGATGAAGGCATTGCACTTACTAAGCTTTGTAAGAGGAAGTTATTCAAATTAGAAGCATGATCAGTGCAAAATATACATGAGAACAAATTAATCCAAGCTACCAGAAAATGCACATCCAATAAACTGATACATCAGTCTTATAATCCAAGCTACCAGAAAATGCACATCCAATAAACTTTACATAAGGCCACTAATAAATTTTCACCGTCTGTACAATGTTCAGTAAATTCAGAATTATGTATATCACAAGTTATAGCATGAATGCATAGAAACAGACAAGCAGGGCAGCGGCGAAGCTCCTTGAGGTCAGCCTTGGTGAAGATGAGACCGACGTTTCCTTTGAATCAGCAATTAAGCAAGCAAATTGGAAATAGACCTGTTAACATGTAGATAAAATTCATAAATCAATGAAACATACTAAAGTACTTTTAGCATGTAGATCAAATTCAGAAATAAATGAGGTATATGCAAATACACTTCCTCACCAAGAAATCAATGAGGTATATGCTAATAGAAACATAACATATGGTGTTGAATATTATTTTTGGTCTAAATTTCAATATTCGGATATTATAGTTGGTAATCCATGTTAAGAACCAGAAAAACGCCAAACTATCTGATATTATAGTTGTTATTATATTATCCAGAGGAAACAAATCAAATGCTAGCAGCTAGTATGCACTAATATGTATATCGAGTAGCTGGTTTACCCAACTAGATGCGGCTAGAAATTATTCACGCGCATCCAACAATCCATGTTAAGATCAAGACTAGGAAGTAGCACTTGTATCTAGACGCAGCCTTTATATTGTGCAATGTTTGTGAACTATCAAGACTTAAGAAAAGATTCGATGAGTAGTGCCCAGATCATATAATAAGAAAATAAATACACAAAAGCCTAAGAGCCTTGCTACTTTCAAAAAGACTAGTCAGGGCACAATACCGAATTTACCTCCAAAAGATATATTGAAGATTATGTCTAATTCCTGAGCTCATAGTATGCAAATTAATTCTTTTGTGACACATGCATCAACCAACCAATGCATGATGTTAGCGTTTTGCAAATATTAGCAGCAATAGACAATGTTACCATCTAAAAGCATCCCAGTAAGGAAACATATAGCAAATATTAGCAGCAATAGACAATATACCACGAAATACAACAGGCATAAAAAACTGCATGAACTAACCCTAACAAAAAACAATACATTCTAGGGCCTAATAACAAGATTACCTATGAAGCTTAATATGTAGTTACTGGACATTCTAGGGCCTAATCATCATCACCACGAAATCATTCAAACCCTAATGCATGAACTAACCCTAACAAAAAACAGTACAGACTTGCAAACACCTAGCCCTTAGAAAAAATCAGTGCATGAACTAACCCTAATGCGTCGGACGGCGGCGTGGGAACTAGCTAGGGAGGCCGAGGGAGGGAGGGGACGAGGCATACCGGCGCTGGACGGCGGCGTGGTGGGCGGCGTGGTGTGCAAAGGCGCTGGACGGTGGCGTGGTGGGCGGCGTTGTAGGGGCCGTGGGTGGCGTGGCCTCCTCGTGGTGCGGAGCAGACGACGTGGCGGCGCGTCAGATGGCGAAGCGGCAGGGCGCTGGACGGCGGCGCATCGGAGCAGCAGGGCGACGGCGCGGCGACCTCGAGGCGGAGCGGCAGGGCAACGGCGGCAAGGCGACGACGGCTTTGGAAGATTTGGGGAAAGATAGGAAAATTTTGAGCCACGACCACCCTAAACGGGGCGGACAAGACCTTTAGTCTTGGGTCTAGCCACGAACCGAGACTAAAGGCTCTTTAGTCGCGGTTGGTGTTACCAACCGGAACTAAAGGCTCTTTAGTCGCGGTTGGTGTTACCAACCGAGACAAAAAAAAATATTTATTTCTTTTTACTGGTTTTTGTTTATGTTTTCTTTTAAATTGTTTGAATTGCTTACTTTTTTGTTTCTTATTTTGGTTTACTTATTTTTTGAATTGTTTTGGTTTCTATGGTTTCTAGTTTATTTTTATGTTTTGTTTATATTCTTTCATTTTAAGATACCAAGGTGATTTCTTCAAATTATTTCATAAATTATTTTAAGTGAAAAAATGAGGTTTTTTGTGAAGGAAGTATAGAAAATATGATTCCAAATGGCACCCAACTAATTTTCACTAAGAGTGGTGCACATATGATGGATGATCCCCAAGTATGAGTTTTTTCTTTGAATTCTAACTAATTTCCCCTAATTAATTGAGTTTATGTTGATTTATCGAAAGTAATTCAAATTTGAACTATAATTGTTTGATAGTTTGGTCTGAAACTTTCGGAAAAAACATTTTAAGGTACACAACTAGTGGTTATATCACAGAAACATTGATAGTTCTAGAAAATATCACCTCTTCCAATGATTAGTCATAGCGACCGTTTTGATCGTTTTTTAAAAAAAAGTAATAAAGTGATAAACACCTCAAAAAATCAAATCTTTTGGCATGGGCTCCTTATATGTGTACTAGTTGCTATGAAAAATGATAAACTTGATTTTTGACAACATTTGCAAAAAAAGTCTTCACAAAAAGGTCTATCATGTATGAACATCTAGAAGTTTCAAGCAAAATGACCAAGTTATGATCATTTCGACGACATAGTTTGTGATAAAGATCTCATACTCCACACATAGGTGCATATTGGTATATTAAACAATATTACCAAAGGGATTCTTCAAATTATTTTCATAAATATCATTTTCCTTTTTAAGTGGAAAAAATGGTTTTTTTTTTGAAGTTTAGAAAATATGATTCCAAATGGCATCCAACTAGTTTTTGAAGGGGATCGTGTGCAGAAAACAAAAAAATTCCTAGCAACGATATCCTTAAACTAGCCAAGATCTACACTATGCAGATATAGAAGTACGGCGGAGATCGGAATACATACCCTCGTAGATCGAATAGCGGGGATTACGCTCCCGCACAAGCGTTGACGACGAAGACGCCGTAGCCGACCTCTAGGTCGCGGAGAACTCGGCGCGACGAAGACGACCTCAAGGTCGGGTGGAGGAAGTAGGCCTCCGAGTACCGCTAGCGCAGCACCTCGCAGGGCGTCAGACACATACGGTGGAGACGACGGCCTCCGAAGCTCCAGTCCAGTACGAGCAGCGGAATACTTGGACCGGAACACCAGCAGCGCGGCAGCGGGCTATGGTGGAGGAGATCCCCGACTCCTCTTGCTCGGCGCGGCTCCAACTTGGGAACCACGAGATCGAGAGAGAAATCAGGAATTAATTGGTGAATTAAAAGGTTGGGGTTGCCCCTTCTTATATAGGCTCCCAAGGGGAGCCAACCTTGCCAGCCAGGCAATGTGGGACTAACCCCCCACAGCCTGGTTCGGCCAAGGGGGTGCGCCGGCCCCCTGGTGGGCCCCTTGTGGCCCACCTAGGCCGGCCAAGACAGGTGCATCGGCCCTAGGTGGGCCCCATTTGGCTTTTCTAGACCGGCCAAGCCTCCCCCACAAAATTCCCTTGAGGGTTTTCCCCCCATGGGCCTTCTTTCGACCAGAAGGCCCATTTAGGGAAATCAGCCTAAATAAATTCGAAAATAAATATATAAATGTAACATCCCAAATTTTGCAAAAATTTAAAACTTGCATTCAAGCATCATGCATCATTGGGCATAAAAATACATCACAAAAATATTAAATAAAACTTCAAATTATAAATATAAATAATATATAATTCCATAAAGTGTTTATTTAAAACTCCTTTAATAAATAAAATTTTACCAATTTATATATGGGCAAGAATAATGTTAAAAAGTTCCATTTTTAATAAATTTCCAAATCATATTTTTATGAATTTTTCTGAAATGTTTTGAATAGGTTTAAAAATCATATTTGAAATCAGTATTTAAAAACAGAAAAGGATTTAAATAAAAATAATTGGATTTCTGAGTCGAGTGGGCCGTGGCCCGTATCTATCTGCCGCGCGCGCGTAGCCTATCAGCCCGCCAGCGGCCCAGCGCCCCGCGCGCTCGCTCGCAGTCACTGACAGGTGGGACCCACCTGTCATCTCCCCCGCGGAGCCGTTCGTCCCCAAATCACGCCCACGTCTCCGACCGAAAACGACCGATTTGATTTCGTTTGAATGCGGCGATTTACTACTCCATTTACCTCGCTGTTTCCCCCTACTAATAGCCCTCCTCGCTCTCGTCCGATTACCCCAAACCACACCTCCCGAGAGCCCATAGGCTGCCCGCTCGAGCTCGCGCAATCCCGCCGTCGCCGTCGGTAAGAACTCCACCGCCCGAGCAACTCCGGCCACCTCGGACCTCCTTTCCACCTCCCTTCGCTCGCTGTGAGCCGTGCGCATCGATTTTACACGGTGGGGCGTGTGTTTTTGCAGCGAAACCCCGCCTCCGTCCACGACCGAGAGGAACCGTCGCCGTGCGCAACTCCGGCGAGCTCTTCCGGGAAGACGAGGACGCTCCGGTCATCGCCACCGCGCCATCGCCCTCCCCACGACGTCGCGCATCCCCTGGTGAGCTCCGTTTCCTCCTAGCACCGTAGCACGCCTCGGGCGCAAACGCCGGCCATGGCTCCGCCGCGCCCCGCGCGTCTCCGGTGACCGCGCCGCCCGTATTTGGTCAACGGATCGTGGACCGTTAGATCTAGATCCAATGGATCTAGATCGATTAGATCTCGCGCGTCCATTTTTAATTAGATCGGACGGCTCTCGCAGCCGATCCGCGTCGAAGCGGTACCGACCAATAGGATCGCGCCACGTAGCCCCTGTTAATTCTTTTTCGCAGGATTTTTTATAAATACAACAGAAAATATGCAAAACTTAGAAATTCATAACTTTTGATCTACAAGTTCAAATTTGATAAACTTTATATCCACGGATAGCTCTACTCATGTAGTTTATTTCCACATCAATTGTTTTTCCCTTTGCCAAATTATAATTTGTATAATTATCAGAGGAGTATTTCGGCCATTAAAATAATAACTTAAATACTAAAAATGATTTAGAAATAAATGTAATTGTTTTAGGATTATATTATTTCCCTATGTACAGAAATATTAATAAATGTCCAAATTGAAGATGTCATAAAAACAATAAAAGTTGTAATTATAGAAATCAAAGTTTTACTATATTATTTTAAAATTATTTAATTGATAAATAAAATAAGAAATACCTAAAAATTATAATTCACTTATTAATGACAGAAAATAAGAAGTATTAATAAGTGTGTCCTATTATCATAGCATATCATTCATGCATACATGATTATGTTTAGTGTTGTGATGTTATTATGTTGGTATTTATTTTATTCATTGATTGTGCTAGATTGTGAAGAAGAGGAAGGAATTGCTTGTGATTATTATTCTTGCTGTGATTGTTCCTCCTGTTACCAAGGCAAGTGACATTCATACAATATCCCATAATTTCTATATGCATAAGTAGTATATTTTGAGTAGTGTGCATGATAGGGAATTTCGATTTATTTTATAATACTAAGTTAGTTTGTGTTTTACAAATATCCTAGTAGTGTGTAGCCACCCTTTTTCCTAAGAAGCCATGAAAAGATTTTATTAGTTGCTTAGCCATGCTATAAAAATGTTTGCCATGTTATGGAAATGTTTCTAAGTGTTAAAAATCTAAAATACACATCTGGGTGGAATTGGTTGATATGGTTTATGTTGAGTGGCTTTTGGGACTATGCTTGTGGTTGTCATCGCCTAGGATGAATGTCTATTCTACTTAGGGCCATGAGTATGGTGGTTGTTACCCAGAAGTACACTTGTGGATGGCCACCCAGGAACGAAGAGATTTCCAAGTCCCTCCAAGTTTAGAAGCTTCCCGTGCAACCTTTTGACAATGGGCTCTGTCTAGAATGATTAAGTTGTGGGAGTGCAACCTGTCAGCTTGACAAGCAGATGTAGAGATGATAGGTGGAACGGGTCATGCTAGTATGGTTGCATTCTTCTTCTGAAAGTTCTTGTCTCAATTCTCTCCTTTTCATAATACACTCCGCGTGTATAGGATTTCTCGGACAAATTGAGTCTAAAGGTGAAAGTGCACAACCTCTGCAGAGTCGACAATCTGAGTTCTCAGCCGTGACCCCGGAAATGAACTACTTAGAGCAATTGGACAAGGATGGGAAGAAGAATCTCAACACTGTTTTCATAAAGTAAAATTTGACTAAGGAAAGAATTGTTGGTGCACTTGGGCTTTATCCCTCGGTGCCAAGTCTTCGAGAAATAAAAGTGTTTTACAAAATGATAGGGGAAAACTTGCTTTCTGCAAATGGCCTTCAACCCCACCAAGCCAAATATGCATATAGATGTTAGACTTGCCAATATATATATCCACCATAGTCACTTGCCAATACATCATTGTATTGACCTCCTTCGGGGGCTGCATATTCCAATGTGCAGGAAATTCTGATGCTGAATGATTGGCTCGAGTCTACACCCAACATGACTACCTGTGGCGCATGCTTGAAGATGAGGCTCAATGTTATTTCGCTTTCGCTGTGAACTTTGAACTTTAGCTAGCCTTCATGGCTATGCAAATTGTAATAAAGCCATATTGGCTATTATTTTGGATCTCGTTGTAGCAATTTAATACTTATGCAATGGTATTTTATATTTTGTACTGTGGTGCTGGCAGTGATCCAGGGACTAGCACATAACACAGGTATTCCAACTTTAATAAAAGTTGGGTGCTACAATAAAATCATATTTAGACATTAATTACACTAATTAATATCAAATATATTATATATAATTTATTCTAGCTCTGAAAACTCTTTCGTCGCTGCCCGATCTCCATCGGACCATTCCCGGGACGTTCCCGGTGATCTCTTTCCTTTCCTGTTGTCTTGTCGAAACCCCTTAAGTGGGTTACCCTAGCGGTTCGATATAATAACATGTATGATCAAGACTCCTCTATGATCAACGACTAACTCGTAGGCCTGGACCACATGAATTAATCCCTGTGATATAACGAATGACTTTCATCTATCAAACCTGGACGTCTAGTCTTAAACCCTTTGTCATGGCGATACTTAGCGCGTCCGAGCATCATCCTCAGATATCTCCATACCTTGCATGATCTCGTTACCGACATCGCTATCTTCTACTCGTCTATGATATTATGTCAGCTAGTGACCTAGTCACATGTTTGCAAACTCATTTGACATAATCTCACCGAGTGGGCCCTAGAGTATCTATCCGGCTATGCGGACTGACAAATCCCGATGTTGACCCCTCGTCTCAACTACCCCCTTCCGATACCCAAAAGTATCACCTATCATTGTCACACTATATAAGATATGACATTTGGTGCGATCAAAGTATCTTCCAGGGATAACAATAAGAGTTGATCTCACGGTCTTAAGGCGTAATGACTATGTCCTATAAATACTGGGTATGTCCATCACATCGTTACACCTAACGATATGACTCCCATTGCCGACCGGCGCCATGCCCTATGATCGGAAAACCTCAATCATCAATCGCGCAATGAAACTAGTCTTAGTAGAGGCTACTAGGGACCTGGTTGTTTATCTACCACACATGTATTAATGTTTTCGCTTAATACAGTTATAGCATGGTATAAAACATATAATGAACGATTGGGATATTGCCAATAAACTATGTTTATTAAGTGTCTCAAGGGCATATTCCCTTCAGTTTTCACTAAGAGTGGTGCACATATGATGGATGATCCCCAAGTATGTGTTTTTTATTTGAATTCTAACTAATTTCCCCTAGTTAATTGAGTTTATGTTGATTTATCGAAAGTAATTCAAATTTGAACTACAACTGTTTGATAGTTTGGTCTGAAACTTTTGGAAAAATCATTTTAAGGTACACAACTAGTGGTTATATCATAGAAACATTGATAGTTCTAGAAAATATCACCTCTTCCGATGATTAGTCATAGCGACCGTTTTGATCGTTTTTAAGAAAAAATGTAATAAAGTGATAAACAACTCAAAAAATCAAATCCTTTGGCATGGGATCCTTATATGTGTACTAGTTGCTATGAAAAATGATAAACTTGATTTTTGCCAACATTTGCAAAAAAAGTCTTCACAAAAAGGTCTATCATGTATGAACATCTAGAAGTTTCAAGCCAAATGACCAAGTTATGGTCATTTCGATGACATAGTTTGTGATAAAGATCTCATACTCCACACATAGGTTCATATTGGTATATTAAACAATCTTACCAAAGGGTTTTCCCTGCATTCAGCCCAACGGTGGCAAGACATCTCTGATGATCTACAACCGTCCGACAAGACATCTCTGATGATCTGCAACCGTTTGGAACGGTCACAGATCATCAGAGACGTCTTGCCGCTGGTTGACCAAAGATGCCTCTGCCGAGGGGAGGGTTCACCTTCAGCCTTCACTGAGTGCTCTCTGCTACCCGTGTGCTGCCAAAATGAACTACAATGAGTAGACACTGAGTGCTGAACATGTCCGGGAGGGGGGCTATATATAGGGTACGTGTGCTTCTTTAGTCCCGGTTGGTAACAACAACCGGGTCATGTGGGTCACGAAGTGGTCGTGATACTGCTGATCCAACAACTCACAATCCCTCAAATGAAACACACCTCTAATCCAACGTCTCACAAGCGCTAGAAAGAAACACACAATCTGTGTGCTTCTTTAGTCCTGGTTGGTAACACCAAACGAGACTCAAGAAGCACATGGATCGTGTGTTTCTTTAAACCACTTGTGAGCCGTTGGATCAAGATGTGTTTCTTTTGTGGGCTTCAGAGTTGTTGGATCAGCACTATCATGACCACTTTGTTAGTCACATGACCCTATATTTTTAGTCTCGGTTGGTAACACCAACCGGGACTAAAGAAGCACATGGATTGTGTGTTTCTTTAAAGCACGTGTGAGTCGTTGGATGAAGATGTGTTTCTTTTGAGGGATTCCGAGTTGTTGGATGGGCACTATCATGACCAGTTCGTGAGTCACATGACCCTATATATAGCCCCCTCTTGAACATGTTCGGCAGTCATTGTCTCCTCATTCTACTTCATCGACAGAATACAAATAGGACAGCTCCCAAAATATAGATTTCTATTTCCACATGGGTACGTGGTTGTTTGCGTCATTCGGAGCAGTGATTCCACCAGGACCCTTTCCAAAGATTATATTTAAATCCTTGACCATATCATGTATAACAGAACTAGAAGGGCGGGTAGGCCTCGGCCGATGATCTGCCTCACATTTGTAATGCTTGCCTTTCTTCCTTAACGGATGCTTGGGTACAAGAAACCGACGATGACCCAAGTACACATTCTTATTTCCTAAATGTATACTATCAGTCTCAGCTAAACAGTGCGTGCATGCATTGTATCCCTTGTTTGATTGTCCTGAAATGTTGCCAAGAGCAGGCCAATCATTGACGGTTACAAAAAGCAAAGCTCGTAGATCAAATTCCTCCAGTTTGTGCTCATCCCACACACGTACACCTTCTTCACGCCACAACTGCAAAAGTTCTTCAACTAATGGCCTGAGGTACACATCAATGTCGTTGCCAGGTTGCTTCGGGCCTTGAATGAGCATTGGCATCATAATGTACTTCCGCTTCATGCACAACCAAGGAGGAAGGTTATAGATACATAGAGTCACAGGCCAAGTGTTGTGACTGGAGCTCTGCTCTCCAAAAGGATTAAAACCATCTGTACTTAGACCAAATCTTAAGTTCCTTGCGTCATCTGAAAATGTCGGGAACTCTCTGTCAATTTTTCTCCACTGGGACCCATCTGCGGGGTGTCTCAACATCAAGTCTTTTTTACGATCTTCTTTGTGCCATCGCAACAACTTGGCATGCTCTCTGTTGCTGAACAAACGTTTCAGCCGTGGTATTATAGGAGCATACCACATAACCTTTGCAGGAATCCTCTTCCTGGGGCGCGGCTCGTCCTCAACATCACCAGGGTCATCTCGCCCGATCTTATACCGCAAAGCACCGCATACAGGACATGCATTCAATTTTTCGTGCTCACCGCGATAGAGGATGCAGTCATTAATGCATGCGTGTATCTTATGCACCTCTAATCCTAGAGGGCATACCACCTTCTTTGCTTCGTACGTACTAGAGGGCAATTCGTTATCCTTTGAAAGCATCTTCTTAACTATTTTTAACAAATTTTTAAATCCCTTGTCAGAAGTACCATTCGCTGTCTTCCATTGCAGCAATTCAAGTGTGGTACCCAGCTTTTTCTGGTCATTTTGACAAGTTGGATACAACAATTTGGCGTGATCAGCTAACATACGCTCCAACTTCAACCTTTCGTTTTCGCTTCCACAGTCCATTTGTGCATCACGAATGGCCCGACGAAGATCATCGTCGGTCTCATCAATAATGGAATCTTCTTCAGTTTCATCTTCTCCGATGGTAGTATCACTAAACCAAGGATACTTGTCATTATCCTCCTCTTCTTCATTTTCTTCCATGATAACCCCTGTTTCTCCGTGCTTGGTCCAACAATAATAACCAGGCATAAAACCATTATGCAAGAGGTGGGAGTGAATGACTTTTGAGGTTCTTCGGCTTGTTTGCCTCAGCCACATGGAGAAAATTATGCATGCCATCAATGAAATCAGGACAACATCGGCCACCGTACATCCATTGTAGGTTCATCTGAATTACATAAAAGTATATCGAACCCCATTATGACACTACTGTCATGAATAATATGTAAGAGCAAATTAATTAATACAATGTCATCCATTAAAATAAGAGTAGAGTAGTGACAACTGGTAATACATAGTTCTCATAAAACATACATTAACTGAAACAAATATAAAAATTATCTAAAGAATTTAAATCCAACAACAAATGTGATCAAAATCGCAACTAAGGTAAATACTGAACCCACGGCATAATGATTCCAAACCTCCCGATTAATGACATATTTTCTAATCCTTTTTTATCTTCAAGCGCATCGCATCCATCTTGATCTCGTTACCATCGACCACGTCGGCAAGTTTGAGCTCTAATTTCATCTTATCTTCTAAGCATTGAAGATAAAGATCTTCACTTCTTTTCAATTTTGCTTTCAAATCATCGTTTTCTTTATCCAAAAACTCGACAATAGGGTCAGGTTCAATTTCCGGTTCAACTACCTCGTAGATAAAAATAAATCTATATCAAGTTGGTCGCCATAGTTGCCAGAAACACAAAATGAAATAAATAGTTTCGAAAATATACCACATCCGAATCATAGACCGGACGAGGACCGACGGGGACGGATATCTGAACCATGACACTATACATATAATACAAGTTAGAAAATTATACAAGTAATAACTATACATCTAAACCATAAAGCTATGTTTTTAAAAATCAAATAAAATAAAAGATAGAGGCTCACCGAGGTGGTGCCGGTGACGGGACGACGCGGGCGATCGACGTCGATAAGCCTCCTCACGACAGTAAAACACATAAATCATAATTTAGTTTGAGCTCAGATTGCACATATGAAACAAATGAAATCCTAACTTGGTCATTTCATCAAACATCTTGCTTGCACAAGAAATTTGAAATGAGCTAAATGAGCTAGAGAAGAAACGCCGAAAAGAGGATGAAGCGGCTAACCGTAGGGTGTCTTCAATCTTCCAAATGGGGCAAAATATTATGGATTATTTAGTCTTGGGGAGAGGAAATGGAGGAGAAATGGAGAGCAAATTGTTTTGAGCTCGGGCTCGGTGTGAAAAATGGAGTGAGCCGGGGGGAAGAAGCTGATAAAGTGAGGATCTTTAGTCCTGGTTCGTGTTAGGAACCGGGACTAAAGGGTTCTGGCGCTGGGACCCGCCTCTGCTGCCGCATGCAGTGAACCTTTAGTCCCGGTTCCTAACACGAACCGGGACTAAAGGTCCCTCGTAAAATCGCCCCGCGGGGTTGCACCCCTTTAGTCTCGGTTCATTTCTAAATCCGGGCTAAAGGGGTGAACTAAAGCCTCGTTTTCCACTAGTGATATGAATATGATAGGCTGAATCCTTTTCTTCCCCAAGGATTTCACAAATGGCAACGTGTTCCATGTGTCTTCTATGCAAAACCTCAATGACCCTGCACCGGAAACATCTCACTTTAGGTAGGACTTGCAGCTTCCAAAGCTTCTACAACCAGCAATAATTTTTCACGGTAGAGGAAGAGGGTATAGATTCCGAGGTGTGTGCAGATTTCGCTGTAAAGTCACCAGGATTTCTCCTTGCAAAAGCCCACAATCTTATGTAAATACGCTGAAGGGAATGTAGCAAGATTCGTTGCTATGCAAGAGATACATACTTCCATAATTCATTGCAAAACAAGTAATCTCAAAAGAATTTTAATTGGACAACTACACAGCTTGAGCTGGAATTATGCAATTCAGAGGAAGTAGCACACTAGCTAGCTAGTACAGGACGAAAACCCAATAGTAATATAACCAAATTAACCCATATATTACACTTACGACAACAAGTATACTTGATTGATACAAACCCTCAAAACGAATAGAGCAAATACTGGTTTCGATTAAGTGAAATTAACTACGTGAGCAGTATCGTGGCGTTCATCGGGTGTGGCAGGGTGCAGCTCTCCGCCGTTCTCCAGGAATTGCATTGCACCAACGAGTGAAGGCCGTTTAACCTCGTCTTGTTCAGAGCACCGGAGGCCCAGGAGAAGGACGCGCTCCATCTGCGTCTCATCGAATTTTCCTGCTAGCTTCTTGTCAGCAGCTTCCATCACAAATGTTTGGGCTGGTCGATCTTTTTGGAGCTGCCTGACAAGGACCGGGTTGTTTTTCCCATGCGCAATCTCTAGAAGGACGATCCCAAAGCTGTAGACGTCGGAGCTAGGGCGGAACTTGACTTGTCCATCTTCCATGCACTGTGGATCCATGTAGCCCATGGTCCCGACAGCCATCGTCTGCACTGATGTGACGACGTTGTTGTGGGCGACCCTGGAGAGGCCGAAGTCGCCGAGCTTGGCGTTGAATTCGTCATCCAGGAGTATGTTGGCCGGTTTGATGTCTCTGTGTAGGATGTATGGGTTGCAGTCGTGGTGGAGATAGCGTAGAGCGGACCCTATGCCCCTCACTATCTTGTACCTGCAATACACATGTTGGGTTCCACCATTAATATGTATGTTCCATAAAAGTGATTCTATTATTATGGAAACAAAAGATAAACAAGGCAACATGTAAGCATGTGCATATGTACCTGGTTGTCCACGGCAATACCACGTCTGGCTTTTTGTGCAGATGATCCTGAAGGCTACCGTTGGTCACAAGTTCATAGACGAGGAAGAGCTTGAGGTTCTGCCTGTGCAACCACCAGAAGAGGAAGTTGTTTATGCTGCAACACCAGCCTTCGAGGCGGACAATGTTGAGGTGGCCTGTCCCGTCGATGGCGCCCAGCTCGGCGAGGAAGTCCTTGAACTCCCCAGTCGAGTCCTTGAGGATTCTCTTCACGGCCACCGGCTTCTCCTTGAGGACCCCCTTGTATACGACGCCGAAGCCACCCTCTCCGATCTTGTTCTCTTTGGAGAAGCCCTTGGTGGCGATGGACAGGTCGCGGTACTCGACGGGCTTGAGCCGAGTTCCGGACCCGAAGGACTCGCGTGTTCGTGTCACCATGCACCATGACACCATGGACCAAGTTCCCACCACCACCAGTACCGCGAGCACCACCGCTACTCCGATGATCGTCGGGCCATCTGTACGTACGTTGAAACCAGCTGTTATATAATGGGCAGCTCATGTATGTGCGTGCAAAGCTAGCTAGCTAGGACCCGATCGAAGCACTCACTGTTTTTAGAGCTCGACGGAGTATGATCCTGCGGCATGATGCCCGTTGCCGTTGGCGGCGCAGGTCCCGGACCAGCCGTGAAGGGCACGACCATGAAGCTGTTGTTGCTGTACCTGATGCTGCAGCTGTAGCTCTTCCGCATGCCACTTTCGGGATGGTAGCCACTGATGTCCGTGACGTTTATCGTCAGCGTGTTGAGGCACTGCTTGCACTTGTCCGGCGAAAGGTCCCACGTGCACTGCACGAGCACGAACGGGGACCTTGAGTTTGCGGCGAACCGCTGCGGCACCAGTATCGCATCGTCCGTCCTGTCTTTCAGATTCTGCACCACATTGGGGCCGAACGTTCTCTTTCCCGCCATCCCGTCCTGCATAAGTTTACCGTCGGTGGACTCAACTATACCTGCACGAGTGTAGTGTACCTGTTGCTTTAGGGGTGTGCCCGAAACTGACGACACCGGTGAAACCGTGGGAAATTCATGGGTATTAAGTTGAATACCCAGTACTGTTTACCCAAAATACTATGTGTATATATGTTGTTAGTATGTACTGGTTAGATGTGAAAAAAAAAGAAAAATGACATAACATACTCCCTCCGATTCATTAAAAAGGGTCACTCATCTAGTATAACGTTTGTACTAGCTTAGTATAAAATGGATGATAATTTTAATTTCAAAAAAATGGATGATAATTTTTATGGATCGACCCAGTGGATTTATGTTGCTCCAAATTCAGGGTTTTTCCTTGTCTTGTATTTTTTTGAGAATATTTTCCTTGTCTTGTTGAAAAGCCGGGGACGAGATCCGCTTTTATCTAAACAACATGGCCCAGTGGACCATTAGCTATGCTTCTTCAGGCCTCGAAACAGGCTTTCGCCCCGCTTTATAAATAAAGCCACACCGTTTGAGACCGCTGCTGGGCCAGACAGCACAACGCCCAAAAGACAAGAGAAGAGAAAATGAAAGAGAAAAACAAAAAAGAAAAATGCCGACCACGATGGCAAGACAACAGTAAGCAAACTCCACAACCGATGCGCCCACCGGAGGCCAGCCACCAAGCTCCTAGTGCTCCAGAACGTCGGTACCAATCAACACCTCCAGGAAGGGATGCGACGATGACGACGCTGTTGCCTAGAGTTTCCCCCGGTACGCAACGAGGAGAAGGAGGAGGGGCACCGAACGCCCTCCAGGAAGGACTGGCGACACCCGCAAGCGCCACCGCGCCGGAGTCGACAACGTCAACTAGGATTTCTCCCGACCCCCTCCATCACCCGAGACGCTCTAGAGCACTCCACCATACCGCTCACAACCCAGCGCCCGATCGCGAAGTCGTTCACACTGTCTCACCCCGGCGCACAGAGGAAAGGCCTACACTCCGAAGTGGAAGAGCCGGGACTAGGAGCCGCAACACCGCCGACGTGCGGGAGGGACCAACCTCCACTATCAAAGACAGTAACCGACCGGACACAACAGCAGGAACACACCAGGCCCGCAAACCCGGCCGGGCCCCTCGAGGCCCGTGAAGTTCCCGCCATCGCGTTGCAGAAGGCACGACGTTAGCGCTGCCGCCCCAGATCCGAGCTGCTCTCCGACACCAGAGCATAGAGGACCGTGCTATCGAGAACTCAGTCTGACTCGCCTAAAACCTAGATGGGATCCGAAGATCCAGATCTAAGCCGGGGGCGGCACGTCAAACCAGCACTACAACGGGCACGGCCCTGCCGCCAATAGGAGGCGCCCCTGCACTATGTCCGGCCTTACCCAGCCCGGACAACCTCCGGACCTGGACCAAGACACTGCCGCAAGCCGAGCAGCACCGCGGCAACAACACGCGGGTAAGAACGGTCCAGACACGGGGGGTGGGCACAGCAGCGCAGCCGGCGGCAGATCTGGATCTGGAACCACCTCGCCCCAGATCCAGCCCGCAGTAGACAGCCACACGTGCACAACAACAATCAACCCTAGGGCCCAGATCTAGAC
Source organism: Poa annua (assembly GCA_026929855.1). Classification (NCBI taxonomy): domain Eukaryota; kingdom Viridiplantae; phylum Streptophyta; class Magnoliopsida; order Poales; family Poaceae; genus Poa; species Poa annua. Next base: position 92,774,842 of record CM049430.1, read on the forward strand.
CCGCCTGGCCCAGATCGGGCCCGTGGGCGTGTTAACGCCGCCGCCACGCCGACCAACCACCGCGCGTAGAGCCCCGCCGTCGCAGGCCGCGCCACGCCACCGGGGAATCGCAGGAGCCCGCCCAGAGGATGACTCCGGCGCGCCGACAAGCCGCCCCCGTGGAGCACCGCCGCCCGGAGCCGAGCCTAGAGCCGCAGCTGCGCTGCACCACGGCGTCGCGTGCAGCCTGCTGCGCGGCCGCGCCCCGCGCCCTCAACCTCACGCCGCCGGGACGCGTGCGTCGCGAGTAGGCCCCCCGCGCGGGAGGGAACCAGAGGAGAACGCCCCGCCGCCGCCATCCTCGAGGCGCGAGAGGCTCTGCCGAAGCCCTCTCCGGCAGCGGCGAGGCAGGGAAGGAGGAGGTGGGGGGCGACGCGGCGGCGGCGGCTAGGGTTCGCCCGGGTCGCCCTCATGCTTCTTCAGGCCAAGAACGTAAATAGCTTCAGCGTATGTTCTTAGGAATAGTAGAAATCAATCTTGCTATAAAAAGTAGAAATCAATTGATCAGGAACCAGCGCCATTTCCTTGACCGAAAAAGAACCACCGCCATGGCTCGTCGCATCCTAAATTTCTAACTCCCACAAGAGCAGGTTATATATGCCAAAAACGATGAATTTATGAGTTATTTGTAGTGATTCAAAATCATGAATTGTTTTAAACACGAGAATCATTTTGAGTTATTAAGTATTTTAATAATGATTAATATTATTTTGAGTTATTAAGGAGTATAACTTATGTATAATATGCAATGAGTACAATATGAAGCTATAATCGGTTATATATGCCAAAACCAAGGCTTTGTTTAAAAAATACACTTCAAACTTTTGAATACACGCTCTTCATATCCTGGGCACGCCATAGTATATCCTCAAGTGCAGAAAAAATGAACTGAGCTGAAACCGGTTAAACCGTGAAGCCGTTCTTGCCCACCCCTACCAGCTGGTTTGCCCCTCCGAATCATAAGATATTTTGGGTATGCAAGTATATATATGGTCTATATATATAAGTAGTTAAGTACTGATGAGTAAACGAATACACTGAAACGCGTACTTTCAGATTGGGATGTAGAGAAAAACTAGAAAAACTTATAATTAATTAACTCGGAAGAGTAGATATGGTTATTACCTATATCAGCTGTACCGAGGAAGCTGACATTGGAGTAGCGGATGAGGCAGCGTTCGTACATGGCGAGCACGGTGGTGCTCCCGGGGCAGAGGCTAGGCAGCCCATCGGCCGGCGCGGCAGCGGCCGTGAGGCAGTCTGCGCAGTCGGCGCGCGAGTAGTCGGCGGGGCACAGGGCGAGGCCGTAGACGGCGTCGGGGCCCTCGCCGACCGTGCCATTGTAGAAGCCGCCGTTCTTGGCCACGGCATTCTCCGGCAGCGCGGCGAGGAACTTGACGACGTTGGCGGAGTAGGCGGCGGTGGCGGTGTAGTTATCGGACGTCGCGGAGCAGCTGTGGTCTTGAAGGATCGAGGAGCCGGCCGCATCCGAGGTCGTGTGCAGCAGAGCGTGGAGAAACAGGAGGATGAGGAATGGAGACAAGCTGCTGGAGACTTGTCGCCCGAGTGCCATGGCTAAGCTCTACTGATGCTCTGCTAGTCGATCTGCTCGCTGTTTTGGTGTGAGAGAGCAAGCGGATGCATGGGTTTATATACACGTACAGGTAGTAGACTTTTTGAGCAAGACCAGTTAAAACAGTTCAGTGAACTGCCATCCTCATCGTTGTTGGTCGATCGATCGAGGCAAATTAAGTATGTAGTCAAGTGGAGCCAACTGAACCAGCTTGTAGCTACCCACTCCTTGTGCGGTAGTTGAGATGTCGAACAAGAACCATTTGTGATCTAGGAGACTAGGAGTGCCGACGAGCTAATATACGGCGGTCGGCGAAGCACTTACATGGCAAGCTGTGCTGCCGATTCATGGACAGAAACTGCCGTTCGATAAGATGCGTCACTAAGAGCATCTCTTGCAGCGTCCTCAAACTGACACACTCAAATAATTTTTAAGATTCAACTTTTACGTGAATTATACTTGGAAGAACGAGCAACACATAGCAGAAACCTTAAAACGGATCTGTAAAAGGTCGAATTTCGACGCGAACGATTTTGCTTTCTTCTCCACGGAAGAGTTCACCACCAAATCAAATATAATGTACAATAATTACAAAAGTAATATACTCTAAGAGTACTCTAAACTCGTCGCCGCCCTACCCTACTGCTAAAACTTGGCTCACCGGAGCCTCTGGTGCGGCGGCGACGAGCTTCTCGCGACGACGAGCTTCAGTACTCGTCGCAGCGGTGCTCTGACTTCTTCTCCTTCCGTAGCAAGACGAGGGAGAGGACGCAGCCCACCATCTCGACGGGGATCGTGTCGAGAAGGTCGAGGGCGTACGGTTGAAGAAGATCGAGCGTCCGCTCGAGCATGTCAAGGCGCGCGGCCGTCTCCGCCGGGGTCTAGGCGGACCTTCATCTGCCGTCCGAGGCACGTGGCGGCGGCCTTCGCGTTCTCCAGAATGCCACGGTGCACCCTCTCGTGGTCGAACTCCTCCAACTCGCGGCGGAAGCACGTGAAGGGGTTCCGGTGCAGAAAATAATAATTTTTCTAGCGTATGAAACCCTAACAAGAAAGGATCTATCTATCTAGTACATGTGATAATAGTGGCGGAACGGGTTACATTACCTCCATGTAGAACGATAGCGGGGATTACGCTCCCGCACAAGCGTTGACGATGTAGTCATACGTAGCCGACCTCGAGGTCGCGGAGAACTTGCCGCGATGACGTAGACGATGACGTCGGGGTGTCGACGATGACCTGTGTGTCGACGGGCGTCGGGCGGAAGATGGCGTGGCGCCGGCGGCTGGGGGGTGCGCCGGCGGCAGGGGACAGCGGCTGGGCTGCAGGTGGGCGAGACGACGTCGCCGAGGCTCCTCAAAAGTGGTGCCTCCGAGCACTCGCAAACATACGGAGCTTAAGAACAACCTCCGATCATTCAGATCCAGCTGAAATCGCAGGTAGAACTTTTTTGGAATCCCGCAGGACAACGGCGCCCGACGGTATGAGGAGGCAAAACCGGCGGAGAAACAGCTCGCCCGGCCTGCTACAAATTTAATTGTATTTTTCATGAATTAATCCAATTAATATGCCTTGTTATATAAAGGGGAAGGAGATGTGCAAACTCCCTATCTCCCCACGTGGGACTAAACAAAGGAGAGGTGGAGGGGTTGGAGCCGTACTATCCATGGGCTCCAAAGCCCCATTGGTGCGGCTCCCCCCCTCGTGGGCCTTCTTGGCGCATTTAGGTGAGCTGCCCATTTTTCTCCTTTTTTAATTAATATTAAATCAATATAAAATACTATTAATTCATAATTAATATATTTACATATAATTTAATCTCCCGTGACTCCGAAACATTTTCCGGACCACCCGAACATCTTTCGGACATTCCTGGAACCATTCCAGACCATCCCGGAACTCCTTCCGGACCACCAGAACTCTTTACGATCAATCCTCTCTCTCCAATGAAATCCTATATTATTCCAGAACATTTCTCACGGTGTCGTTAAGACATTAAGTTTGTTACGCTACGGTTCGAGAACACTCCAGACATGGTCGAGACACTCCGCTCACCAATGACCGTCAGGGATACCTGGATGCATATGACGGCCCCTGTGCATTCTACGAATATCGTCTTTGAACCATAAACATGATATTCATTCCTTTTATTTATGCGATATTACCTTGTCCGAGATATGATCGTAGACATCCGATGTCTTTGTTGTATCTCGTTACCGACAAGGTTATTAACTCGTATGTGATATTACATCTCCATGACCTAGTCACAACCTGCGCAGCTATATAGATGCAATCTCACCGAGTGGGCCCAGAGTATCTTTCCATTACAAGAATGAACAAATCGCGCTCTTGATCCTTACGTCTCAATACTCTTTCGTGATACCCAAGATGGACACCGTTATTGTCATGCTAAATAAGACACAACGTTTGATGCTCTCAAAGTACCCCTACGAAGTAGTAATAAGTACGGTCTCACGGTCTAAGGAATAAGCTATCATATTCTTATCTATTGCAAATGACAAACATCGTAATACGAATACAATCTTATTGCAATACTTTGCGTATATCCATCACCTTATTCAACTAATAAGATGACCCCATTATCAACCGACGTCATTGTCCTTGATCGGGAATCTCGATCAACTGTTGCCCAATGGACTAGTTCATATAGAGTCTTACTAGGGACTCTGGTTGTCTATGTACCACACGTGTATTAATAATTCCGATTAATACAGTTATAGCATAATACACAAACCTATTATAAACTTATGAGATAATGCAATAAATATTACTTATTTATTTGCCTCTAGGTCACATCTCCTTCAGTCTCCCACTTGCACTAGAGTACAAATAAACTAGCTGCATTTTACTTCATCAAAATCTCTTATCAAATAAGCTCATATGATAAAGATTGCTCGTGGAAGAGTGTTATGTTATCCAATAACATATATGCAAATACTGTAACTAAGTGAGACTTCTGTTTCACAGCGGTTACTCTAATTCTGGTAATCAGATAATTACCTTGAAAACACACTCAGTCATAGAGAGCTCCTTATAACAATTACAACCTCGCCATATTGATATATATACTTTCACACCAATGTAGAAAACTTGACACTCCAATGTCAATCTAATAACTAATGCACTTCTACTTTCAGTAAATTCTAAATTTACTTTTATAATTGTTCTTCTTCTAAGAACATCGGTCATATTTTATCGAGAAGATAATATAGTTTCTGTATGATGTCTAACAATAGACCAGCATGTCATACAACCACTATTACCGTGTATCATTACTCTTAATGATTAATTGGATCTCCAGGGACCATCCTTTGGTTTTAATCTATTCTGACTCCTCAGATATAATCCAAAAACAACTCGAATAACTATTAAAAATCCCGTTCTATTCCAAATAGACACTAACTTTCAAATAGTTTCACAACTTCATCCTTCTTATCAATTCTACTGGAATAATTTCACAATGTGTCATTTACACAAGATGAATTCGACTCCCACTTAAATTATGTCTCCACATATTTGAGAACACGAGCTCACACTCAAAAACATGTCATCTACATATTTGAGGTTCTAAGTTCCCACTCAAAAATATGTCCTTTACATATTTTACCCGAGTGAACTAATTTTGACTCACACTTAAATTCATAATTTAGTTTGATATTTTGGTCAAACCAAAATCATTGATCTCTCATCAATTCGAATTCAATACAAACTACAGTATTACATTAATACAAATCCCACAGACTTCAAACGTGTCTACATAAATGTAGTCAACAAATTTGATCTTGTCCAATACATATTTCTTGAGAAAATATGCTTTCACGTCTTTCTTATAGTTACATTTCTCATATAACACTTTATATGATGATTAAACAATCTTATTCCTGTAATAAGAATTATAGCAACAATTACTATTTCAATCCTTTTAAATGTAACTTGGATTTTCGGGCTGAAAAAGACTTTGTTCGTATTCTGATATTTTCTCAACTTTCTTTGTATTCATAAAGTGCACCTTGATCTGTCAACAAGATCTGAAACACTTAATATTATGTTGTGACCTGACAGCAATATTAAATATAACATCACTTTATTTAGAAACTTCTTTATGAAAATGTTATGATCTTTACGAAGAGGATTGCAAGCAGAAAACAATTTTCTAAACTCCTTCACTTTTGATAACCAAATTTTCATTTGTAGACATATGCCTTTTGGAACACTTTCCAATATTCTCCTTTTATGAATATAGGTCAGAGACCTTATTTCAAGGTTCTAATTCCAATCCATAAACCATAATTCGAAAAATCATATTTTCCTCGGAATTATATAGGCAGCAATACAAGTTTTGTTTCTATTGGGATTTGGAATACACTCTCATCCAATGTGAGCATTCTACAAAGAACTATTCATGTATATTCTGAATTATCGTATAATCTTATACATAACGACACTATTGTCAATCACACGAATTCTCGTTGAGAAAAATATCTATTTTCTAAAGTGGACATCGACTATAATGTTTCGAACATATTAAGAGATTGTAAGACAGATTCTGACATACCACACTTTATCTAAAATAGAGTATGATTATAATACCTCACATATCACCATATATGATATTATAATATGTGAAACGAAATTCCACAAGTTTGTGTTGAAACCATAATTTAAAAATATTGTCCTTTGATCGAATCTTGCGAATACAATATTCACAAATCTTTCTTTTGAAAAACCCCATTTGATCTTTTATCAAATTAATTTCAGAATCATGATTTATTATGAAAATACACTTATTCACCCATAATCATAGAAGAATTCGGATCAAGCTTGGACACATAATTTGATCATTCCCGCTATTATAAATGTATATCATACGCATAATGTAATTGAGATGTGATACAAATTACTCATAATATAAAACAACTGCTTTGTTTCATAACATAAAACAACTGATTTGTTCTATATGAATAACTATGTCTTGTAACATTCAAACCACCAAACTAGATCACACTCTCACTATTACAAAATGTCTTTATCAAAAACTATTGATGATAACTAATATGACATCTCGAGGACGTGAGCACTACTGGCCATCAACTTCCTTGTTTGCCATCACTTGTGCACTGTCACGTCATCCATCGCCGCATACTTGTGATAATCAGGGACTGTTTCATAAACATAACAAGTATCCAATACTTTTCATCAAGTATGAGAAGAATACAGTTATATCTTCGTATATCAAATGTACCCGTAGCGTCGAAGAACTCTTCTTCGATGGAATCAACTTTTAGATATTTGAACTTGTTCACGAACGTGAAGAAGTTCATCTTGTCTCTATAGCATATTCACGCACATGCTCTTCATAGCTAGGAGGCAAAGCGCAATCTCTATTGCACTAGAGTTCGCTATCTAGAAATCGTAGATATTCGTAAGCCTGAAGTAGATGTTATACAACTTCTTCAAATGAGTCTCCATACAGGTATGCTCCCCATGTAAATGGTCTGGAACTTTCTAAGCTGTCTGAACTGCTCAAGACTCAATTCATCTTTGAAGTGTCCTATGATCGCATCAATCACGACATATGGCTCCATGTGTTGAAACAACTTTCAACTCTGGTGCTAGGCATACGCTCATGACGACCTCCACTTATGAAAATATCATGATGCTTACGGAACTCATCATCTTCCTCCTTGCTAGCAGAATCATCTGGTCTATCTCCTAACTAATGTTCTAGGACATATAGGATGTTGTTGTGTTGAAGAATGTTTCTAAAACCAATGTACCAACTGATGAAGTTGAAACAATCGGCTTCTAAGGTAGAATCCGCGCTCTTGAGGAAGTAACCGAAGTGTAGTTCCATAGTCTCCAGATGTGGTCGCAAAAGAGGTAAGGTAAAGTTTACAATATATGTGAGTTTTAATTTATAATCATATTATCAAACACACTCCACTAAAATTATTATCCCTAAAATAATAATAGTGATTACACGACCCACATCCACCATACCACCCCCGATCGTCACGGCCGACAGCACAACTTCAAAGGTGGACATAAAATGTCGATCACAACAACTCTGTGACTCATGCTCGATCTTTCGATCTTCCCGTGTTCTGAGGCCATATTTGCATATCCTAGGCTCGCCAATCAAACCTCGAAAACCATGCGCATCCAACATGGCTTACACCAACTGTATGTGAATGACGATATGTCTGACACCTGATCGTCACGGCTTGCCTCATAACGTAGGTCTTTCTTGGTGGTGCGCAACGAGGGAGAACACAATTTTGGTATTTGTTAGGCATCATCCTATTTATGATGCTACCGTTGTATATCTAATATATAAGTAATCAATAGGATGCACACATAACAACACACAATCAAATGATGCAATGAAGTGCGATGTGATATGGTCGATGCGCCTGGACCTTCATGGCGCCATGTGCCTGGCCCCGGCGCCCCGGCATAGCTCCAAGTCTACGGAGCCCTCCATTGCCTTCGACAGTACGAGTAATATCAAACTTACCGTAACCATGTCACATAAAATAACGCCTCTACCTTTATTTAGTTTTGCAAGTTTTACTTGGCATATAGGCTTATTCGTAAGAGAATCGCTTCCCTACCTACGAACTTTGTACCACAACGTCGATCGTATAATTGCATGTTTAAGCATCCCTTTCGGGCCCTCCATTGAAAATGCTTTGCCAACTAAAGAGAGAGAAACCGACACCCGCCAGCCACTGATACGGTGCAAGCCGTATGTCAGTAGTGGAACCAGTCTCGCGTAAGCGTACGCGTAAAGTCGGTCCGGGCCGCTTCATCAACTCAATACCGAATGCATTGCAAGTGCACGCTAGAGGGTAGCAAATATAAGAAAGACGTCCTCATTCAACATGAGTTCTAACCGTACCAGCAGTACTACGCATAGATCGGCCCTCATACCACTGAAGGGGTTCCGGTGCAGAAAACAATAATTTTTCTAGCGTATGAAACCCTAACTAGCCAGGATCTATCTATCTAGTACATGTGATAACAGTGGCGGAACGGGTTACATTACCTCCATGTAGACCGATAGCGGGGATTACGCTCCCGCACAAGCGTTGACGATGAAGTCGTACGTAGCCGACCTCGAGGTCGCGGAGAACTTGCCGCGATGACGTAGACGATGACGCCGGGTTGTCGACGATGACCTGCGTCGACGGGCGTCGGGCGGAAGATGGCGTGGCGCCGGCGGCTGGGGGGTGCGCCGGCGTCATGGGGGGCAGCGGCTGGGCTGCAGGTGGGCGAGACGACGTCGCGCAGACTCCTCAAAAGTGGTGCCTCCGAGCACTCGCAAACATACGGAGCTTAACAACAACTCCCGGTCATTCAGATCCAGCTGAAATCGCAGGGGTAGAACTTTTCTGGAATTCCGCAGGGCAACGGCGCCCGACGGTATAGCTTTGGTGGAGAGAGGAGGCAAAACGGGCGGAGAAACAGCTCGGCCGGCCAGCTACAAATTTAATTGTAGTTTCCATGAATTAATCTAATTAATATGCCTTGTTATATAAAGGGGGAGGGGGTGTGTAAACTCCCTAGCTCCCCCATGTGGGACTAAACAAAGGAGAGGTGGGGGGGGGTTGGAGCCGCACCATTCATGGGCTCCAAAACCTCATTGGTGCGGCTCCCCCCTCTTGGGCCTTCTTGGCCCATTTAGGTGGGCTGCCCCTTTTTCTCCTTTTTAATTAATATTAAATTAATATAAAATACTATTAATTCATAATTAATATATTTACATATAATGTAATCTCCCGTGAGTCCGAAACATTTTTCGGACCACCCGAACATCTTTCGGACATTCCTGGAACCATTCCAGACCTTCCCGGAACTCCTTCCGGACCACCGGAACTCTTTCTAGGTCAATTCTCTCTCTCCAATAAAATCCTATATTATTCTAGAACCTTTCTCCTGGTGTCGTTAAGACCTTAAGTTTGTTACGCTATGGTTCGAGAACACTCCAGACATGGTCGAGACACTCCGCTCACCAATGACCGTCAGGGATATCTGGATGCATATGACGGCCCCTGTGTATTCTACGAATATCGTCGTTGAACCATAAACATGATATTCATTCCCTTTGTTTCAGCGATACTACCTTGTCCGAGATATGATCGTAGACATCCGATGTCTTTGTTGTATCTCGTTACCGACAAGCTAATTAACTCGAATGTGATATTACATCTCCATGACCTAGTCACAAGCTGCGCAGCTATATAGATGCAATCTCACCCAGTGGGCCGAGAGTATCTTTTCATTACAAGAATGAACAAATCCCGCTCTTGATACTTACGTCTCAATACTCTTTCGGGATATCCAAGATGGACACCGTTATTGTCATTTTAAATAAGACACAACGTTTGATGCTCTCAAAGTACCCCTACGAAGTAGTAATAAGTACGGTTTCACGGTTTAAGGAATAAGCTATCATATTCTTATCTATTGCAAATGACAAACATTGTAATACGATCTTATTACAATACTTTGCGTATGTCCATCACCTTATTCAACTAATAAGATGACCCCATTGTCAACCGACGTCATTGTCCTTGATCGGGAATCTCGATCAACTGTTGCCCAATGGACTAGTTCATATAGAGGCTTACTAGGGACTCTGGTTGTCTATGTATCACACGTGTATTAATAATTCCGATTAATACAGTTATAGCATAATACACAAACTTATTATAAACTTATGAGATAATGCAATAAATACTACTTATTTATTTGCCTCTAGGGCATATCTCCTTCAGCACGACCACGGGAGCGTCTTTCTCCTCGCGGCGGAGAAGTCCCCGAATCGGTCGTCGCGGCCCCGTAGATTCGACCGCGCCTTCTTAGATGCCATCACACGGCGGCAGCGGCCGAAACTACGGCGTGGATAGCGTATTGCTCGTCGGAGTTGAAAGGGCGGCGGCGTGGATTGCTCGTCGGCGGCGCGGGTGGATAAGAATTTCGACCTACAAATGTGACCCAGCCCGGCATATATACGGATGGAGGCGCCGCCTCGACGGGCGCCCTTATCGCGTTTGAGGGCCGGTTCGTGTTCACGGGCTGTGCTATGGGCCAAAAAAAGCCTGGACCCGTGAAGTCGTCGGAGTTATAAGGATTTAAGGGCTCTGGTAGAGATGATCTAATGGCCGGTAGAGAGAAGACTCCTTTTAGGTTACTGGCGGCCTTTTTTAAATCTACGCAATTCAAAAATGGACATTCACTATTTACTCTTATCTCATCAACCAGTTTCACAATTGCCAATTAGTTGTCTCGCCTACACGCATACTTTCATAACCTGCATCATGCACATATCCACTAAGCCGGATATTCTCTCTTTGTAATAAATATAATTATGTATTATTAATTAAAATAGTTAAATGTTCTTATATTTGAAAAGTTATATATATGCAAATATCAATATCTGCAATATGAAATAAATAAATTTGGAAGTACGATTCATTACGATCTATTTTTACTAATTTGATGTTGTAGATGTTTATATTTTTCCTATAAATATGGTTAAACTCAGAAAAGTTTGATTTTTTTTTAAACTCTATATAATGGAATGGATAAAATACTATTAAAATAATAATTACATAACTACAAGTTGACGTGATGTCATGTTGACACATGCTCAAATTAATTAATATATGATTTGACATGGCAAGCAAGATTCTCTGCTTCGTCTGTTTTAATATGACAAGGAGGCAATTTTGTTAACTCCAAGTTGTAAACGTTGGAAGGTGCGGAGTACTAGCCATCATCATAGTTGCACGCGACTATGTCAACAACTTTACAAGTTGTCACAATATAATGGCAGCTACTACATCCAGTGTCAAGTTAATTGTCGTCGGTCAATAACTCTCAGTTAGTAAAAATATGATATTTCATTTTGCATTGACCACCACTTGGTGTCCTTAACATATCCACCACTTGGTGTTGTCGTGACAAATCTAATTAGTTAACCGCAAGTTGGAAAAATAGGTAACCTATCGGATGGAACAGAACATACAGTGAGCAAAACAACAAACTACAAGTCAAAATCTCAAGATTCTACTATTTTCTAATATTTGGAAGACACCATATTATTGAATTGATCAGTGAAAATAATACGCATCAAATGAATAGATGCAAGGTTGAACATCCTTCACCTACTATATTTGCCCTAACAACTCACATACTCACGGAGGTGGTGGCTCTCAAAGTCATTGCTGCGAAAAAATCCATCGAAATTGGTTGTAAACCCCCATTTAGTTTTAAAACATTTCTATGTTTGACAAATTTATATAGTAAAATGTGAATACCCACAATATGAAAGTAGTTTTCATGACGGATCTAATGATACTGATTAATTTTCTATTGTAGACGTTTGTACTTTTTTGCTCTAAATTCAGTCGAACATAAAAAAATACTTTTGAAAAAAGAAATTTATTTATATTATGCAACAAACGCAATACTAGCAGGATACTACCCTGTTAATAAGAATACTAATTACTAACTACGCGTCAACATGATGATGTTATGGTGACACGTTCTCAAGTTAATTAAAACTGGAACGGGTGTCAGGACGAATTCTCTGCTCCATTTGTTGAGTCACAATGGGGAGTACTTACATTATTTACCTACATATATTACAATACATATATTACAATTATGTTATTACCTCTCCATAGTGGATAGTAACATATGTGTGGTAATTAGTCAAAGAACAAATAGTTAGCCCAGAAGGAGTGCTATTTAGTCAAGCAAATCTTCATGTTATATATTCATATAGTATTGAAATATATGATGTTTTGTTAATGTATCATGTTTCCACAAATCTCTCCCATTATTTGTTACCTGCCACATTGTTTTTCTTGCATCCATGTCATGGATTTTATTACTCCCTCCTATCCGCTTTATTTGTTGCGGACAAACAATCACCCCAGTACAAACACGAGGTGTAACTCACGAGACCAAATTAACTGTATCTAAGGGTCCTATTCGATCAACTGCTCTCGGTTAAGACAAAACGAGATGACATCTTCTTTTTAAAGGAGAAGATGGATTTTTTTAAACTGATCACCACTTGGTCTGCTTAAAATATGCACCAGTCAGCATATAAAAAACAGGTCGGCCCTCTCTGCTGGTGGAAAACGCAAGGTGAGCAACACGACGGATAACAAATCAAGTTCTCTAGACGATTCCACCTTCTCTTTTGTCTGTATTTCGAATAACCGGCAAATGAACAGACGCACAGTGTGCGCGGAGCATTGATGGCCAATCGCGCAGTCGCGAACTCCATTGGTTAGACGTGCAGTGCAAATGACAGAGTAAGCGGCCTGCAAACAAGTGATTTGGCAGAGTCAACTGGCCACAGCCTTGTACAAAGTCAAGGAAGCTTATTTAATATATAGTTAAATTGGTAGTTTCACTAACCTATTTCTCTTAATATTTATTTAAACGGGGGCCTGCAAACAAGTGATTAGGCAGAGTCAAATGGCCACAGTTGTGCACCAAGTCAAAGAAAACTTATTTTATATAGTTAAATACTTAGTTTCACTAACCTAACTAGAGTTTCTCTTTGCTTACCACCTTGAGTGGGACTGTCAGCATAGAGAGAAGCTAGGACACACATCGGGACAGAGCAGATCCTATTTTCACGCGGTATGGAAGCAGCTCTGGCAACTAAAAATCCCGACAGAGGTGAAAATTTACATAACTAGTAATTTTGCACGCGCAATGCGCGTCATGATATTTCTTTTATAAAATCGCTCTATTAATTTTTATAGTCTTCTACCCTCAAATGATACCCAAATTGATTGTCGCTATTATGGCAAATTACTGGCAGTTTCCAAAATAACAGCACAAATATGCAAGGCTAGAGGTTTTTATTTCTTTAAAAATCTGTGTTCCTAATTAATTCTCTGAATTACTCCTCTATTAACTCGGCTATTAATTTGGCAGGAAAATAAGTGGTCGTAGGATCTAGTGTTAGACCGTCCAAAAGAATGAAGGCCGACAATACGTTTTACCGGTGATTGGGTCTGTTGGATCTAGCGTTAGACGGTCAAGATCGTTTGGATTCCCACATTATGTGCCTTTTTATATTAGTGGTGATGAGTACCAAACAACTAGCTAAATAACTAGCTCTTTGGCCTTAATTCATTTTGGCATCTCTTGCTTACATATTTTTCTTAATACTTATTTATACAGAGAAAGAACCCGAAGGAACTAGCTTTTACACCCTGCGCCTAAAAAGGTTGCAAAAACATGATCAAGTCCTTGTAGGCCTTCGTCGAAGCAAAGCCTCCGGGTGAGGAACGTCGGGGACATACATACTTGGGCCAACCTTAACCATAGTTGCCACCCCAAATCTTGAAAATATCCTCCCAAGGAGGAAGAAGGAGCTCGAGACACGACACTTGAGCGCGGCAAGGCCATCCATTTTATCCAGGGTAGCAGTCAGACTTTGCCGCTCGTGGGAGTTACAGCAAAAACAGAAGAACGCAACAAGTTCTCCTACGCATGGGTCCTATCCGTACCTCGCCCTGGCACAAAGCTAGATCAACTTTTGGTCAACCGGTAGAGAGAGCTGAACTGACAGAAACGAACGGGCATGTAACCGTCGAAAAAATTCATTTTATCTCTCAGATACAACTTTTCCACTTAATCATAACGGTCTTTTTATTCTTCTTTTCTCGTGGCGGAGATCAAGGTCGATCACTTCAAAGCACTGTGTAAGACCTAGCTATGCTAGCAGCATACACGTAGCCGCAGTCATCCACTCCATAGCCCTGGGAGTAGTTGTTCAAGTACTCATAGTAGATCTCGACCAACTCTGACATATAGACTTTCTTGTGCTTATCAGAATGACGTAATCCTGCATCTTTGGGCTGCTTCTTACCACTCGGATCAACCCTGCGCTCCTCTGCCACGTCGCGATAGATGTCGAGTGGGAAGTCTGGTACTCGTCTATCATGGAAAACTGGTGAACACCATATCGGCTTCATCCAGCAAATTTGGAATGGACTGCTTCTCATAAACAGAGAGCTATTCATAATCAGCAACTATATATCGGACCAGGGTCGGTCCAACTAAGTTTTGGTCTCGGGGCGAGTTAAGCCAATTTTTATACCAACTCTTATACTTACTTATAAATTAATTTTATTATCTTCACTCTTATAAGTATATCCCTCTTATATAGTTTTCACCTTTAAAGTAAATATAAATTGTTAGTAATATTGTGTGCATACTTCTTGTACCTTACGTACATTTATAAAATTTAATTACCTTATGTTGAGTCTAAATATTTGTGTAAACTATATTGGTTTTTGCGGTATACACTTAGGCTAAAACATATAAAAAGAAGAGATATACGCCTCCTTTCACAATTAAATTAAGGTATAATTATATACAATATTTCGGGAGGCATAACGAATATCTTAATTGAAGTTTCGAGTGTATCTTTACAACAACAAAAAATCTAGCATAAATAGAACCACTATCTTTTTCATCCTTTTTATTTAAGTGTGTCTTACAAATAACATTGTGTTAAATAATGATCGCATGATGCGTAATTATATGTAGGTACTTGATATTGAAATATTAGTACTTAAACCAATCACTAACAATCATAAAAAGTATTTGCTACCATGCCCAAGCCCCAAGGAGACCTGCGTCGAACGTACGTGCAGCTAGCATAGAACGTACGCACGCACCAATTGGAAACCGTATCGGATTTAGGGCCCGTTTGGAATCACCGTATTTTTTAAGTATCGTGAGAATACTTCAGTTTTTTAAAATACCAAAGTATGGAATACTTCAAGGTGTTTGGGTCTAGTAAAAACTGCGTTTTAGAAACTACAGTATTCCTTAAAACTTCAGTTTTTTTGCCGTATTGAAAACTTCAGTCTCGACCACTTTTTTCTAAAACGGAGAAACACAAATCTCGTCTCCTTCCCCACGTAAAACACATAGCTTCCTCCTGTCGCCCTTCCTCCTGTCGCCACCGTCTATGTCGCGTGCGGTCATGTCCTCTTCATCAGGAATTGAGAAAGCAAAAGCTCGCAAGGAAAGGAAGGTTTTCTCTGATCTAACTTGATTTCAGTCTATCCCTTATGCAGATCTTTTTCGTAGATGCGCTTCGCTTGCCTCCGTGCCGGTCGTCGCTCCATCATCTGACCTAGGCGTCGACCCTCGGGCGCCTTGTTTTCAATCTGATCCTGCTGCACCTAGTTGCCAGCGTTGCTTAAGAACACCAAGCAGCCATCGCTCCTAGTTTCAATCTGCGCAACTCATGCACAACCATGCATGCAAGCGCCATGCGCCCATGCAGCAATCAATGGTCAAAAGAATCATCCATGCACTCATTCAAAGCGATAGTTAAACGACCTTCCCAAACACTCCACCGGTTTTGACAAAACTGAGAAATAATGCCATTTGATGAAACTGAAGTATTCCTTTGCCTGGCAGTTAAATACTTCAGTATCAGTATACTGCAGTTTAGAAATTGCGGAGCTCCCAAACTAGGCCTTAGACTCGCCGAACCTCCGTCTTCGTGGCCTTCCCTCTCGTCATACAAATATAGCAGCAGAGGGCAGGCATAGGGCGATCTCAAAACTCAGTCGATCGGCGGAATCAGTCATGGCGGATCACGGTCGTACAGATCAGGGGGTGCCTATGTTAATTCGTCAACCAGTTGTTATATTGTTGACGGGCGAACCCGCATCCTTTTGCAGGACCCTGAATAAATCGTATGTTCTGGTTCAGGTATAAGGAGAATTCGCATGTCTTGACAGAGGAGCTAAAGCAACACCATCATACTCAAGTTGCTATCTCACGTGCTGCTTCAGTGGGGAGATATGCAAGGTAAAACTCCTACAGTATAAGGTCATATAATCACTTCACTTGATTCTTTGGGTTCCTCCCTGCCCTGCTCAACGCCATTGTGCGTCTGCAGTCCGCACCACGAAAAGTGGCAGCGAGATCTATGACTCAAATCCTCTGGTGCCCAGTATTAAGTTGTCATGTTTTTGTTTATAATCCAAACAGTTTTTTTTTCTCTGAAAAATGGGTAACACAACTCCTCCCGTTCACATATGGTTTCCCCTGACTTCCGTAAAATCTACACTGCTAGCTGCATCAGTAATCATAGTTTCGTTCACTACTCGGTTTCTGTGAGATCGATAACTCAGATCGTCTGGTTCCTGGTATCAACTCATCCAGCTTTGTGTATTTTGTAAACTACTTTTCCGTATAGTTAGATGATTGTGTTCCTTCAAAAAAACATTCTACATACAAGCCTGCATCAATAATGGGCTAAGCATAGTACAAAAACACAGCAATCCATTGGCATTCCAAAATGATAATATCACAAACTTTCATGATTTGCTCACATTATATTGATTTCATACCAGCTGTTTATATCCGGCTTCTGCCTTCTGCACATATCGTAGTTGTTCAGTTCACCATGTCAAATTTGAATTCAAACAAACTTGAGAGATTTTTCAACATGTTCCTTGAATTCTACCCCATGTTTCATTGTCAATCTCATATAGTTTTATCATTGTTTCATACTATTTTCTCATGTTAGTATTTGACAGTCGCTTCATTCTGTTTTCTAGGGCATTGCCATGGTTGCAAAAACTACCAGCCTGTTGTTCACCCAAGTAGCCAAGCATACGGTGGTGGTAATAGTACTTGTATTGACTATCCTGCTTCAGACGGTGATAGTACAGATGACACGGACAGCGATTAGCATGTAAGCACTTGAAGCTGTGATGTATATATAAATATTCTGAGGCGCACAAATCAACTCAGAGAGCTGTGAACATGGGATGAAAACCTGAGTTTTAGTTGGACCTTGAATGCCGTTTTGTCATCGGACAATGTAATATACACTTTCACCATTTGGTTACGAATTCAACTTATCTATACAATCTGGAAATCGTGTACATTGGTTTTTGTTTCTCCTGTTTGTGTAAGCGCATGTCTGAAAAAAAAAACAGATGGCCGCGACAGGAAAGACTCTTGGCATCTTTCTAGACCTGATATTCCCTTGATCGAACTCTGCAACATTTCCGTGATTGAACTTTACAAAATGCATCATCGGTCCATCGATCCCCCTACCCGTATCAAACTAGGCACTGATCACAAATCAGGTAAAGCTATAGCAAGCGAGTTCGATTAGAAAACAACTCACATTGTAGGTAAAGCATACACATAGTTTATTGTTTTTTTGAACAGGGGATGGTCCCATAGGGACCTAGATGTTTATATTGATAACAATGGCAACATACAAGGAGGGCCAATGAAAATGTAAAATTACAAGTCAGTCCATAAAATTAGCACTAAGGACCCTAGTTTCCGAAAAGGGAACACAATCAGGTCCGGCTCCAACACCACTGCATCGATGTGGGATAGCACATCCAAACGCGCCACCGCCGTGGACGAACCACTTGGGGTAGGGCGCCGGGAGCCAACTGCACCAGAGCCAGAGGGCCTCCAAACATGCACGGTGGCCAGGAGGTTGATAAACAAGTCGGAGAAGATCGAATCCGGCGAAAAAAGGCCGGAGGGGTCGCCAATAGACCAGCTGAGATGACAGCCAACATCGAGCTGCCATGACTGACCTCCAGGGAGCAACATCCAAGCTCCCCTGGTGCAAATCTAGCAGCGCACAGACATGAGGTTGGGGCTCGCACCAACCAGCAAGGTTGCTACCAGAGATGCGATTACCGAACTTTATTGAAGAGGTTGACGAAGAAACAAAGCCGTCCTCCATCACCGTCCACCGGAGCATCCTAGACAGCTCCATTTCATCCTCCGAACGCCAAGAACCGCTCGTAGGCTCTAGCGCTCTGCACCCCACAACTCCACTCCCGCCTCTGCAGATGAAACAACGGCACCACTCCCTCTACTCGCCACCAAGGCCGGCCAGAGGAAGATCCATGTCGCCACAACTCAGGGGAGAGAGTGGAAGGAACTACCATTATTTGAGAGGTTATTTACCGTCCCCAGCTCGCCGCCAAACTTTCACCTTGAAAGCTCACCGGAGAGCAGCCTGCACGACCAGCTGATGCCTGGTAGGAGCACCAGCAGAGGAGAAACCATCAGCATCTCGCCATACGCCACGAAGGACCAAGCCAGACAACCAAACCCTAGATCTACAGCAGCAAAGCAAAAACCTAAACCTACTCTACACAAAAACCTAAGCCTACTCCACACAGGAGAGCACGGTGACGTGGGCGTACCCTCCGGACACCCAACCGTTGGCGTACCCGATGCAGCCTAGCACCTGGAGGCCCATGAAGCCCAACAAACTACAACTTGGAGTACAAGACAAGAACCTCATGTAAACCCTACCTGGCTCCCTTTATAAAGCCAGGCAGGGGCACCCCATAGAGGGGACCCCCACGGGACACACAGATAGGCATAGCCCTAGCGAGACCACGTCTCACATCATCGCGACACGCCAACAGCCACCACCACAAACCCTAGCGAGATCGCAATCTCGCCGCCATTGTAATCGCAACTCGCCATCAATAACAGACAAGCAGGAGTAGGGTGTTATCCTCCGGGAGCCTGAACCTGGGTAAAATCTTGCTTGTCAGCCGTCGTGATCACCAACACTCCTCTCTCTCCCCCTCAATCAACCCGGGGTGCACAACCCTGAGATTTGCCGAGTTACACCCTCGTCAATTGGCGCCGTCTGTGGGAAATCAGTGTGTTGGATTTACAGTTGCGGCGGCCCAATCTTCATCAACAGCAACGGCGACTCGCCGCATCAGATCAGCGCATGGAGGCTAGACGATAATATCATCTTCACGTGAGGTTGTTCCGATCCAATCTACATCAACCACGGCGGTGACTCACTGCCACGAGCGTAACGCACGGGGCCTCAACATCGGCATTGCCCCGTGAGCGCTGATTACATCCAGAGCCCGATCAGCGGATCAGGTCTTCATCTCAAGTCGCATGCTTGAAAGAATTTCGCCCAGGCAGATTCCCATGTCTTCATTGGCTAATCAAAGCCGGATATGTACAGCAGACCAGCAGCTACCAAGGTGAAGGCCATATCACGAACGGAGAAGAAAGGAAGTGCAAAGAGAGAGGCAGTAGTTCTCACGTGGAGGATTCCATGTCCAACACGGTTTCCAAAACTGGGAAAGAAAAAAGAAAAGGAGCGGGAGTGCTACTCACGTAAATGAAGGAGAAAAGAGAATGAGGAAAAATAGCTACGTACGAGTATGGATTAGGCGACCAGAACGCTAATCGCATACATGTTGCCAGTGCCCTACTCGCTCGTCGCCACGTCGTGGGTAACTACTACGTCGACTCCGGTGGATTAACGGCTACACAATATTGGCGTAAATAGCCTGCTCCCTGGGAGGGCGTCACATATACTCGGGGGCTGGCGTTTCGTCAACAACAACAAGTTCATCGCTGCACTCGACAAGCGACTCGAGTGCCTTCACCGGCTCCACACCGTCAACTCCGCTGCGTCGCACCGACTCCGGTCCGCCGCTTCGACTCCCTGCACCACACTACCTCCGCTGCGTCGACTCCGGTCTGCCGCGTCAACTACTTCTGCCTCATCGACTCCGGTCCGCCGCATCGACTGCCTCTACGGCACCACTCCGCTGCGTCGACTCCGGTCCACCGCGTCGACTGCCTCTACGGCACCACTCCGCCGCGTCGACTCCAGTCCGCCGCGCACAAACAAATTCGCCTCGGCCACACCTGATGCTCTCCCGGGTGTTGCGCCGCACAGGTCACAAACAAATTCGCCTTGGCCGCCACCCGAAGCACTCGGAGGCTACGCCGCACAGATCTAAGTCAAACCTAGGCCGTCACCTGATGCACTCGGGGGCTGCGCCATACAGGTATAACTCGAAAAATCCTTGGTCGCCACCCGAAGCACTCGGAGGCTGCGCCGCACAGGTCTAAGTCAAACCTAGGCCGTCACCCGACGCACTCGGGGGCTGCGCCATACAGGTATAACTCGAAAAATCCTTGGCCGCCACCCGAAGCACTCGGAGGCTGCACCGCACATGTCTAAGTCAAACCTAGGCCGTCACCCGACGCACTCGGGGGCTGCGTTATACAGGTATAACTCAAAAAATCCTTGGCCGCCACTCGAAGCACTCGGGGGCTGCGCCGCGCAGGTCTAAGTCAAACCTAGGCCGTCACCCGACGCACTCGGGGGCTGCGCCATACAGGTACAACTCGAAAAATCCTTGGCCGCCACCCGAAGCACTCGGGGGCTGCGCCGCACAGGTCTAAGTCAAACCTAGGCCGTCACTCGAACACTTGGGGGCTGCGCCATACAGGTCCAACAAGAAAACCTAGGCCGTCACTCGAACACTCGGGGGCTGCGCCATACAGGTCCAACAAGAAAACCTAGGCCGCACTCGAACACTCGGGGGCTGCGCCATAAAGGTGTCCAACAATGCAGTAGGCCGTTCGGCTGAGCAAATACTCGATATGTTTGTCGAATCCACCAAGTAGGCCGTCAGGTTGAATGAGCACTCGAATAAAAAAGGACAATGGTTCCATCAGCGAGTTCCTAAACGTCACTCCCATCGGGAGGGTATCAGAGATCTCTTTTCGACTGAGAAGTTTTTGAGCCGAAAGCATGGGGAGCGAACATGATTAGATACCCTGGTAGTCCATGCCGTAAACGATGTCGGTCATCTAAGCTATCGGCCAAGGCAAGTGAGAGCTGTTCAAGAGTTGGGGGCATATCTTTAGCTCGGGCAGCATCCGCTCCCTTGGCCCGGAACTAAGGTAGTGCAGAAGGTAGTCATGAAGTCGAACTATTAACCTCAATTACAAGCAATTCAGCTTAATCTCGGGGGCTACTCCCATCGGGAGCACTGTTCGCGCTCCCAATAGACTCAGTCGAAGCATTAACGACTAAAGCATCCTCTGTAAGCCCTCAACGTCGAATTTCTTTAACTATCGTTTTCAGGAACAAGATGGCGTACCCAGGAGGAAAGAGTACTTACCCGACGCATCGACTACGCCTACACGACATGCTGCTTTGAGTCTCTACCCGATTATTCGTATCGACCAGACACTCGGGGGCTACAACTGATGTGGGCGTACCCTCCGGACACCCAACCGATGACGTACCCGATGCAGCCCAGCACCTGGAGGCCCATGAAGCCCAACAAACTACAACTTGGAGTACAAGACAAGAACCTCATGTAAACCCTACCTGGCTCACTTTATAAAGCCAGGCAGGGGCACCCCATAGAGGGGACCCCCACGGGACACACAGATAGGCATAGCCCTAGCGAGACCACGTCTCACATCATCACGACACGCCAACAACCGCCACCACAAACCCTAGCGAGATCGTAATCTCGCCGCCATTGTAATCGCAACTCGCCATCAATAACAGACAAGCAGGAGTAGGGTGTTATCCTCCGGGAGCCTGAACCTGGGTAAAATCTTGCTTGTCAGCCGCCGTGATCACCAACGCTCCTGTCTCTCCCCCTCAATCAACCCGAGGTGCACAACCCTGTGATTTGCCGAGTTACACCCTTGTCACACGGCCACCATCTCTCGCTCCGTTCGAGCCGGCCTCGCCGGCCAAAACGGAGCAGAGCGGCGCCGGGCGACACTCGGTCGACTCTCAAGGGAAGGAGAGGAGAGAGAGTGGGAGGGGAAAAGAACGCTCCCAGATAGTCCAGTTACACATAGTTTATGATAATTGGTTGAGAGAGCCAACGTGGGCGACAACTACCGTATTACATAACAGATATTCTTACATGAAAGGCCCTTTTATACAGGTAAAATCCAGCTAGTTCTACTTGGCCCTTACTCCAGTGGTGCAGAGCATTTGCAAAAATAAATGAACTGGCTGGACGAAGCACATTTTTGTTTAAGATATAACGGTATGTGTTCTGCCAATTCAATTAAGAAGGTAGAAAATGGTTCCGTTACACGCTAGAAAGGATCTAACAAAACACTGAGAGAAAACAATAACAAGAATGACAGCGTTAGCTGCCAACCTCTAAGAACAACTACTCGCAAGAATGCGCCTCTACAGGCGGCTCCAACTCGAGATCCTCAGCTGCGCGGGCAGCTCGGGCCGCGACTGTCTTGGAAATCCTGGATCTTGAAGGACCCACTCTACTGAACAGAGCCCTCACCACCTCCGTCTCCAGCATCGTCTTTGGGTTCTTGAAGAGGGCCATAAAACGCTGCTGCTTCACCTCCCCTGTGACATCCCCTATTGCTTCGTCTTCTGCCGGTAGCCCTCATTTCTTGCGTAGGACACGACGCCCCCTCTCATGAAGCACATCCTTTCATTTCTTATTACTTCCTCCGTAATGTCAAACTGTTTCAAAATGAACGGGTTTCGGTTGTTTTTGCTGACTCCCCACGTATACAAATTGAGAGAAATCTGTAAAAATATGGATTTTGTTTGATCGCTCAGCTAACTTTCGAGAAAAACTAATCGCTATTTCCATATAATCTAACTACCGCATGCAACATGGAAAACAAACGTGCACTAATTACCGTATAAAAAAACTATAGCTCTTGGATTATGGAATGAAGGGAGTACTACACACACAATCTAAGGGCACGTATCTAAACTCAGGATACACACAAATCTGAACTGAACAGAGCAGCAAAAGACACATACTAGCGATACCCTTCCCAGCATACACACAGGCTAAGCTGGATACAACCACTGCAAATGCATCCAGAGCATCTCAACATATGCTGACTGAAGAATCTGAACAAGATCCAGGGCCAGCTTGTCACATCCGCCCGTCGGCGAAGGCGGGCCGACGTACTCGACGCCGCACGGACCGCCGGCACGCACGGGCAGCAAGCCGGCAAACCCGACGCACACATCTTTCAGCTTCACAACCAGCCCATCGAGCCGCTGCCTGTCGCGGATCGCCTGCATCTCCGCGTCCATCTTGCGGCCACGCTCCTGCGCGACGAGCAGCTTCTCCCTATACTCCACCATAGCTGAGTAGTTGTCGTCGCCGATGGCGAAGCCGCACTCGTCGCACAGATGCCGGAGAGCAACCTCGGCGGCGCTTTCCATGGCGCTGCCGAGGTCGCCCTTGGGCTCGCCGTAGAAAGCACGCGACTTCTCATGCGGCCTTCCTGGTATCTGGGGAACGTCGACCAGGACACAGGCCTTCACGAGACCGTTCTTGTGAGTGACCGAACTGTGCTTGTGAGCAAGACCGGTCTCGGCTAAGATCTGCTGCCTTGGGATGTAAACAACCACTGGTGGCTGCATCGAATGAAGAAAAAGAACGCAATGATCAAATCCTCAGGAAAGAACAGCAAACTTGCTGGGAAGAACGACCAGAAGCTATATTGCAAGTTGCAAAGAACATGGTACTACCTTAGCCTGAGCTGCCATCGGAGAATACGAAGACGAAGACGAAGGCAAGGCAGTAGTCCATATGTTCTGCTCTGCCCCTGCGTTTATATTACCTGAGCTGACATCCTCGACGGTTATAAAGCAGGGGAACCCCTGGCCTCAGCCCGACATGTGTCGACCGACCTGGCATGCATTTGACACGTATGTTGCATGGTAATGCATACCTGTAAGCATCTCATAGATTTGCTTCGGCACGATACTACTCTAGAATGTGCATGCATATCTCTTAAAGAGCATAGTAAAACTATAGTTTCTTCACTAAATAGTGATCATATTAGACACTTCATACCACTGAATAATTCATACAAGAAAAATCGCAAACTTTGTACTTCCTCCATTCTACAATATAAAATATTTTTGACCATTTCATATTCCTATATACATATGTGTATGTAGATATGTTTAAATGTATATGTGCGATCATTTTAATGTAAATTTATACAACAAATATTTTTTTCTAAAATATCATATATTATGAAACCGAGGGAGTAATCCCCTTATATTTCTATCCTTTTTAGGTTTGAGCAATCTCCCTCTGCTCGTTTCAGTTTAATGAAACGTTTATCAAATTTTATAACAAATAACAGACTTCATAAAACAAGAGGATAAAAGAAGAGGTCAACGCATGTTTCTTGGAATTCCTCCATCGAGCGTGACCACTTTATTGCTTGTGTGTGAGTAAAAATTAATTTGTCAAAAAATGAACTTTTAGTCGAAGTAGTCCTGGGTGGAAGTATTTGTACATTTGTTCTTGGGTAGGCGCTAAATTAGATGGAGTCGATGTTGAACATGTCAACCGAGTCAATTCTCAATTCACATGACGGTTTAGCGATGGCCATGGTTCGGCACTGAAATCTGTTGGCGCGGACTTGTACAGGCAGATCCACCTTTAGACATGAAAATAATTTTGCCTATGTCTCATTTCTTTTAACTGGAATGGCTCCGAAGAGCCTCCCGTGTACCATACCTTATGTTAGTTCGGTCAAGGGGTCATGTTCTCTTCTCTCCCAGACGATTAGGAAGGCGGTTTACAGGCTTCCAGCTAGAATCCTCGTCGGCAATCTTGTCGCTCCCTACATGTCCGGCCGCCGTGTTGACGTCGTGAGGAAGGGGACTCCTCGTTGGTGTGTGTTTGGTACTGATTTTTTTCTATGTTTTCGAGTTTCCTCTCTCTGCATGTGGTGGAGAGGATGAAGATGGTGCTAGTAGGAATAATGGTGTCCCATCCCATGCTCTTGCTCGTCGGAGGTGTTATTGGCACCAGTGAGAGGCTTGTGGACTCCAAGCCGATGGAGCAATATGGATCCGATGCTACGTCTTGACGTGGCAGCAGGGATGGAATGCACTTGGAGTGTGGCGGTGTTACTTATTACAAATCTATAGAAGACGGTGGAGGATTTGGCCGCCTTATGAAGGGCGGGTTGACATTGGCCCCAGATCAAGCGTTGAAGAGGCCTGACAGACTCCTCTGGCTAATGTTCTTTATTGGGTTAGATCCCGCCTTACGGGGTTGATAGATATTGCGGCTCATTAACATCTCATGGCAAAGGTTTTCTTCGGCGTTAATATGTGGACCAACTGCTAGTACTCTTCTTCTTGGTGAAGTTCGTGGATGCTTGCTAGTTGTCGCGACGGTTATTTACAGCAGTTTCATCTTTCACTTGTATTTGTGTCCTCTGTATATCCGTATTTTTATAAGTACAGTAATGTTGAGGGAGCATTTTCCGACAAATAAAATATTGTGTGTGACCGAGTGGGATCCTCTGACGTGGGGTCCACTTGTCAGTGCCAGGCCACCACGTCAGGGGAGCCGCGTACGACCGAGTGGCAACGTGAACAACGGCCCCACTCTACACTTCCACTTTCCAAGAATCTGAAAGGCAAGATTTTGCTACAAGAGTAAAATGCATGAACAGTCACTGTACTCGTCGGAGAAACTCGCTACGGTCACTGTACTCCTGAAATACGCCGCGAAGGTCACTCAACTTGGCTGAGATGTTTTGTACGGTCACTCGTCACGTATTGGCGTGTGTATCGCTGATGTGGCAGCCGGAGATCACTCAACTTTTCTGTGAAATTCATCAATGGTCACTACGTCCCATGGATCGTTAGAGAGAAGAAAAGAGTTGGGGGTCTTTACTGCAAAAAAAACTGAACCGTGGCTTGCTGTATGTTGCCTCGCGGATGAACCGTTCCGCGATCTGTTCGTCAGGGACAGCGCCATTAGCGGCGCGGGAAAAGCAGAGACAGAGGGAGATAAGGAAAGAATTAGAGGGGCAAGGCGATCTTGGCGGCGCGGCAAAAGCAGAGGCGAGAGGGCGAGTCGATCTGAGACGACGGCGGCGGCTCGATGGCGTGAGGAAGGAGCTCCTCCTCCTGTGTACGGTATGGAACCAAACCAAATCAACATGATCTGCACCACGAAGATTAGTTTTTTTCCTCTGGTTAGGAACCTGATTCACAGGGGAGGTTGTGTTCAAGCAATGGATTGGATTCGATGATTTCAATTTCTGTAATTTAGTGGAGGGTGTACTGACATAGCTCGATTTTGACCTTAGTGCAAGTTATTTTTTTCATGCTATTAGGGTTTAGTTGGCGGAGAGCACCAACGGCAGCACACAAGTGTGTCAACCGTAATCCTTGAAGGAGATATGCCCTAGAGGCAAATAAATAAGTAGTATTTATTGCATTATCTCATAAGTTTATAATAGGTTTGTGTATTATGCTATAACTGTATTAATCGATATTAATACACGTGTGATACATAGACAACCAGAGTCCCTAGTAAGCCTCTATATGAACTAGTCCATTGGGCAACAGTTGATCGAGATTCCCGATCAAGGACAATGACGTCGGTTGACAATGAGGTCATCTTATTAGTTGAATAAGGCGATGGACATACGCAAAGTATTGCAATAAGATCGTATTACGATGTTTTTCATTTGCAATAGATAAGAATATGATAGCTTATTCCTTAGACCGTGAGACCGTACTTATTTATACTTCGTAGGGGTACTTTGAGAGCATCAAACGTTGTGTCTTATGTAGCATGACAATAACGGTGTCCATCTTGGGTATCCTGAAAGAGTGTTGAGATGTAAGGATCAAGAGCGGGATTTGTTCATTCTTGTAATGGAAAGATACTCTGGGCCCACTCGGTGAGATTGCATCTATATAGCTGTGCAACTTATGACTAGGTCATGGAGATGTAATATCACAGACGAGTTAATAACCTTGTCGGTAACGAGATACAACAAAGACATCGGATGTCTATGATCATATCTCGGACAAGGTAGTATCACAGAAAGAAAGGGAATGAATATCATGTTTAGGGTTCAACGACGGTATTCGTAGAATGCACATGGGCCGTCATATGCATCCAGGTATCACTGGCGGTCATTGGTGAGCGGAGTGTCTCGACCATGTCTGGAGTGTTCTCGAACCGTAGCGTAACAAACTTAAGGTCTTAACGACACCAGGAGATATGTTCTGGAATAATATAGGTTTTTGTTGGAGAGAGAGAGAGAAGATCCGGAAAGAGTTCCGGTGGTCCGGAAGGAGTTCCGGGAAGGTCTGGAAGGGTTCCAGGAATGTCCGAAAGTTGTTCGGGTGGTTCGGAAAATGTTTCGGAGTCACGGGATATTAAATAGTATTTAAATATATTAATTATGAATTAACTATATTTTATATTAATTTAATTCTTAAATAATAAAGGAAAAAGGGGGCATCCCACCTACATGGGCCCTAAGAGGGCCCAAGTGGGGGAGCCGCACCACCAAGGAGGAAGGGGGCTTGGGCCCCTAGTCCAACTCGGACTAGGAGAGTCGGCTGAAGCCCCCTCCCCCTCGCTTTCCTTTAGTCCCACACGGGGGAGGCAAGGTGTTTGCACACCCCCTCCCCCCTTTATATAGGAAGGCATATTAATTGGATTAATTACAGAAAAATACAATTAATTATATAGCAGGCCGGCTGAGTTGCTTCTCCGCCCGTTTTGCCCTTCCTCTCCACCAAAGCTATACCGTCGGGCGCCGTTGCCCTGCGGGATTCCAGAAAAGTTCTACCCCTGCGATTTCAGCTGGATCTGAATGACCGGGAGTTGTTGTTAAGCTCTGTATGTTTGATAGAATAAAGGCACAAGTTATGAAAAGAAACTACAACAAGAAAAATGAGGATATTAAATGGACATGCCATGTTTGTCCTAAAATAAATAAGAAGGTAGAGAAGAATGTGGAATTAGCAAACCATTCATACGTTGATGGAGCAGGGGATGGGTTATTTGCAGTTTCAGAAATGATGAGCTCCACTCCTATTGATTACATTGTTGATCTCAAGGCAAAGACTTGCACTTGCAACAAGTGGCAGAAAAGTGGAATCCCCTATCCACATATTCTTTCTTGTGTGAGGAAGGAGAGAATAGATCCTCTATCACTTGTTGATCATTGCTATTAAGTGGAGATGCATAACAAAGCTTATGAAAATATTGTGTATCCATGTAAAGATAAGTGTGAGTGGGAGAAAATGGGTGGCCCTACTATACTCCCGTCATTCTATCAGAAACATGTGGGCAGGCCAACTAAGACAAGGAGGAAAGCACCAGGTGAAATTGATTGTAGAGGTGGAGGTAAAAAAGTGTCAAGGAGGGGTGCCATCATTCATTGCAGCTATTGTGGAGGGTCTGATCATAATTGAGCTGGATGCTACTTGGCTAAGCATGGCTTGACACCTACAGGTCCAGAACAGTTAAATGTGCCTCCTACACAACCTACAACCTCATAGCCACTTGTACCTCCTCGCAAGACCCGGAAATTGTGCATACATACCAGGAGACTGTGGTTGAAAACCTCTCTCAGCAGGTTATTGCTTCAATGCTTGTAATATTAGTCACAATTACTTGTTGTTGTAACTTTACTAACTTGTCAAAGATATTGTTGAAAGTTCCTTTTGTTAGAAATATGGAGCCACAACCAACTCCTCAATCATCGTTCATTGTAGATGTGAGGAACAACATGGCAAACCAAGGGCCATCTTCATCATCTGCTGGCAGCAATATAATTAGACAAGGTGAGCTAGCCCAACGGCTGCAGGCCATGCAGGCTGAGAAGAACAAGGTTGTGGAGGACATAAAGATAGCCATACTTGAAGCAAAGTTTGCAGCAAAGATGAAGAAAGCAGAGGAGGCAGCTGCAAGGAGGATTGAGCAAGAGAAGACGAAGGGCAGTGCACGCAGCAGCAAAAGCCAGACAAATTGCAGAGAAAAAGGAGATGAAAAGAATGGAGGCTGAAATCAATAAAAAAGCAAGAGCTGAGAGCCAAAAGATCATTGCTGAAGTGAGAAAAAATTTGTGTTTACATTTTGATTTTGTACAACTTATCACAAACTTATTGTATTTACAACAGTTTACTACATTGTGATAGGTGAAAAAAGAAGTAGCCGAGAAGAAGAAGCAAGAAGCAGCAGAGAGAAGGCAAGCTGAGAAAGATAAGAGGGCTCTAGAGAAGGGTATGCAAGCAGCTGCCAAGAGGGCTGAGAGCCTGAGATGCAACAACAAGCCAGAGATAGAGCTCAGCTCATGGCTACTTTCAGAGCTGCAAAGGCAAGTGAAGTGCAAGAACATGATGATGCAAGTGATTTTGTGCCTCAAAGACCCTAGAAAGTCTCAATGTTTGATGAGTTTAGGAATCCTAGATGAAGTAGACATTTTGATGTATGAAGTACTCAATATGTTTGATGAGTTTTGGGCCATCTTCATCATTTCCCTCTTGCTGCACTCATTCACAGAATTTTGCAAAGCTATGTATGACTTATCTGATATGAAATAGCTGCCAAAAATATTGTGAAATTGATGTGTTATATTACTGTGGTGATGTACCAGAAAAATGATGTCAAATTGCTGCTAAAAAGTTGTCCATATGATGCTAAATAGCTGTCAAATGTTACTTCATATTCCTGATAAAATGCTGTCAATTTTTTCTGCACATTGCCATAGGCTTTGAGTATTGTAATGCAACTAAAATACTGCTAAGATTCATCACAGAAATAAGAGAACATGTGCACCATATTTCACGGGATATTTTTTCATTCATATATACCAAAAAGACATTACATACATAGTCTCCAAAATGCTACTTATGTGATGCCAACTAACTGCTTCAAGGTACAAAAGGAACAATGCTACAAGTGGTACTATGTTCACAACTTCCACCGCTACATCTGCATAAGGCAACTCTGTGAACACATGCATCCAGTGCTCACGGTTCGACACAGTTCAGACCTTCAGAAATAATAATCACAACTTCTTCTTCATTAGCTCAGCCTTTGGCACAATCAACCAACACAGAATGGCAACAATATTGTGAGAAATTAGATTCCATAACATTCATAGCTAACTGGACATTTTTTTCTTCTTCAGGTTCAGAGCCTTCAGATTGTTCAAGGTTTGCTCCTATTGCTTTCGAGTCTGAAATTTGATATAAACTCGATGTGAGAGGTCAACATATGAAGCGAGAAAAGCTTCAGATGTTGAAGCAAACATAACCATTAAAATGAAGGCTGATGTTTACCACTTCCATAAACCTGAGCTCCTTGCTCCTTTCTATGAGCAGTCAATGCAGAACATGATACTACATTCGCGGCCAGGCGCGTCGCCGTGGAGGGAGAGCCTGACGTCTCCAGACTCCTCCCCGCGCTTCACGAAGGCCCTAACGCTGGATGGTGACGAGGGCGATGGCGACGGCTAGACGAAGGCCCTGTCGCTGGATGGCGGGTCGGCGGCCAGGGCGAGGGCAATGGTGACGGCGAGACGGCGGACCTGCGCTGCGAAGGGGAGAAGGAGAATGTCGACGGATAGGGCGGCGGGATGGAGG
Organism: Poa annua; assembly: GCA_026929855.1. Lineage (NCBI taxonomy): Eukaryota > Viridiplantae > Streptophyta > Magnoliopsida > Poales > Poaceae > Poa > Poa annua. The sequence continues at coordinate 92,805,763 of CM049430.1, forward strand.
AATCATACGGCGGCGGGGCTCCGGCAGCTGCAGGGCGGCGGATGGAGGAGATGCGCCGGGGCGGCGGGGCGGAGGATGGGGCGGAAAGGATTCAATCACCTGGCGGAGAGGCGAGTGACGACCGAGTGACGACTGCGGGGTGTTTTACAATAAGCCCCCTGCACCGTTTCTCTTTTGCACGATGGCCAGGCGACGCAGTGACTGTTCATGAATTGCAACTACAAGTTTAGTGACCTGCCACATCCACGTCACCTCATACATACGCGCATACATGATGAGTGACCGTATAAATCTTCTCCGAGTTCAGTAACCACCCCAACGTATTCTGGAAATACAGTGACCGTATTGTGTCGTATAGACAAGTTGAGTGACCGTTTGTGCATTTTACTCTTGCTACAAACCCTGGATCTTTTCTCGGGCGATGACAAGCAACCACCCGATCCGTTCGCGCCACATGTAACCGCTCCTCTCCTCCCGTCCGCATGTTAAAGTTTAATCCCCCGCCGTGCACCGGTGCAAGTTGGAAGTTCACTGTAACCAGCAGTCACCGGAGCTGCCGTCGCGCTCGCCCACGCCCCAGCTTCCTGTCGCGTAGCTCGCGGCTCATGGCGTCCGTCCGTCCCTTCCTACTCCCTGTCCCTGGACCCACCGCCGGCGACAGACTACCGCGGTGGGCCAACACGGTGGCCTGCTTCACGTGCCTCGCCGGATATATATCCGCGCGCCTCTACTGTCAGCGAGCGACGAGAGGGCGCGCGCACTGCTGCCGGTCCACTCGAGAATCTGAGATATTTTCCTGCACCCTGAGGTCGCGATGCTGCTGCGGAGCGCCTCCTCGCCGCTGCTCAACGCCGCCCGCGTCGCGCCGGCGGCGGAGCACGGAGTGGGCCACCTCGCGGTGGCGCCGGCGGCGGGGCATGGGCATCATCGGCAGGGTGCGGCGCTGTGCCGCGCATTGTCCGAGGCCGATCTGCTGGCGCCGGTGCAGCTCCCGACCGCCAGCGCCAGGGGCTCGCACGCCCCCGCCTTCGTCGAGGAAGACGAGGACGCGCGGTCGCAGGAGGACGACGAAGACCACGACGTGTTCCGCCGGCTGCTCACGAGCACGGGGCTGGACCTGGACGCCTCCGCGGAGGAGGCCGGCCTGGGCCTGGTGCTCCTCGAGGGCGTGGTCGGCGGAGGCGGCGGGCGCGGGAGGGTGTGCCGCGGCGGGGGGCGTGGTGGCCCAGGCGACGATGGCGGGCGCGGCGCGGCCGACGCGCATTACCGGCGGATGATCAGGGCCAACCCGGGCAACTCGCTGCCGCTGGGGAACTACGCCAGGTTCCTCAAGGAGGTGGAAGGGGACGCGGCGAGGGCGCAGGAGTACTGCGAGCGCGCCATCGTCGCCGACCCCGGCGACGGCGACGCCCTCGCGCTCTACGCCGGGCTCGTCTGGGAGACCAGCCGCGACGCCCAGCGCGCCGACGCCTACTACAGCCGCGCCGTCCAGGCCGCGCCAGACGACTGGTAACTCAATGCCCGGCGGCGCCCTTTCCGTTGCTTTGCTTACTCTGATTGGCGCGCGTGAACTGAAGCACAAATCTTTGTGTTCGCGGGATGTTTGACGGTTAGTTTGCCTCCCTTGCAGCTACGTGCTGGGATCCTACGCCGGGTTCCTGTGGGACGCCGAGGAGGAAGACGATCTCAACGACGACGTCCAGCCTCCGCCGTTCTTCGGGGCAGCTCAGCCTCCTTCCGTCAGAGCGGCCTCGTAGACCAAGAACCGATCTCAATGCCAGTAAACAGACTTCATCTGGAGGAGCGACATGCCAAGGTCACGGCGGCCTCTGTCGTCGCCGGCCAGCTTCGTAAACTGATAAACCAAGTCCGGCTACATGTAAGATGAATCTAGGAAGAGCACTACGCATCTAAGGTTGGTAGGATCTGCAGCACTGTAGGATAAATATCTAGCTTAATAAGGCTTTGATGTGCTTCTACATGTAGAATGTCCTTGACAATTCTCAAAAATAAAATACATGTAGAATGTACTTAATCACCATGTGTATGTTGTACCATTTGTGAATTATAAAATAATAAACGTCTCGTCCCAGCAGTTCAGCAAAAGGAGATCATGTCAAATCACACTGAATCCACCAAGTTATCACAAAAGATTGCAGTGAAGAAGAACCAAGGAAATGCACGTGGAAAAAGGTATCACTACACCTGGAAATGCTCGATGATCAGATGCAATTGTTACTAACTACAAACAGCAGTAGGTGCACACTCCCTTTTATTGTCTGAACAAAACCTTCAAGATAAAACAGCACAGTGGCTTACTCTCCATCCTTCAAACTCCTGGTAATTAAACTAATTTTACCAGCCAGAAGTTCACTACCGAAACAGCAAAAATGTAGAGACAGGAAGCTGAGGCATGACTCTTGCTTTCCGTAAGACTCAGCTCGATTGTTTTCTATTCGTTGAGCACAATGTCATCCGGAGTAACCTGAGCACGGATTGGCTTCGAGATAGCATCTGCCATTGACTTGCTAATTTCTAGCTGCTCTGCAGAAGATATCGACGATGCAATGTCGACAGAACCTGTCTGCTCTGATGGCAATTTGGGGAGAGATTTCCGTTGGGGCTTCTTTGCGGCATTTGCAGCAGGTGCTGTCTTGGAACTGTTCTGGGAGGCCCTTTGGTCAAGGCTCAGACGAGCTGGACGGCTTGGAGGATTGGTACTTGTTTCTGTGGCTGTTGAGGTTGTGTTCTTTGAGCGACCAAGCTTTGGTGATCTAGCTCTGGTGGTAGGGACCTAAGATAAATAGTATTAAGTAAGTAATATTCTTCAGAAGCTGGAATGAAACAATAAGAGTATATCGTTAACATGTTGACAAGTACAAGTGTCAGTGCAATAGTCACGACAGAAACTTGAACCAACCTTCTACTGGGAAATATATGCTCTGAACTACTTAACACTACCTCCATTTCTAAATATAAGATGCTTTAGTAAGCCAAAATAGAAAACCAAAATATTTTATATTCTGAAACAGAGGTGGTAATTTATTATTGTGAGCCAACTTGTAGCAAATTCATCAAAGCAGCATATGAACTGATTTTCAGATTTCTTACAGTATACGACTATATGTTAGCAAAGTAGACATCCATCATGTGGTGCTGGAGCTAGTCATTTTAGTACTCCCTCCTACCCACAAAAAGTGTCGGCAGCCCAAGTTTACATTGTCCGTGAGCTAGTAGTTTTCTCCGCCACTTTTTGTGGATCGGAGGTAGTAGTTAGATATTTAAAAGAAACTTGTGTAATATCATCAAGAATGAAATTTCCTAAATAGCTGGCGAAGTAATTATCTCCCCCAATACAACTGCACATACGACATAAAAGGGTGGTAGTTAAGGCATACACATTGGCGCTGCCAATAGAAAGTTCTCCGGGATTCTCGAACAAGGTAGAGCCATGCAAAAAATGTGAAAGTTGTATGTCAATGGGTAGGCCACCCATGTGCTAGGCTCAGATGGCCAGCTGGTTGCAATCAAGGAAAATAATCCCTGTTCTCGTTAAGTTTGGAATAGTATGATTTAGAGATAAGATATCCCTTAGCTTGAGCCTCAAGCCAATCAGAGATAAGATATTTCCTTGGAGATGTCAGATCAGGTTGTTGGGGCCGGACAGCTCCTTGGCACATCTGTTTTCATCGAGCAAGAACTACATTCTATCTCCCGTCTATTTCGTCCTCCCGGTCCCTAATTTAACCTTATCCCTGATCACCGTGCTGGCTCGCCATACTCCTGGTGGTATTTACCCTCATGAATCGGTTCAGGACATGTATACGTGAAGCTACCAGGAACACTGGAATCACAATTCAGCTATAGTAACCGCAATGTTAGATCTTAGTACAAGAATGCAAAAGTTTTTCTTTTGCAAGCCAAGAAAGTCAAAAATATTTAATTGTTTTCTAGCAAGACTTAATTTTGACATAGCAATGCTGCATTCAGGAGCTGCTGCCATAGTTATACAGCCTTCAGTTATATACTTATATATACAGGATCTCTACAAGGATGGTTATGATTAATTTTGTGAAGAGTTCAGAACTTCATAATGCCAAGAATATTTTGTGACAGACATGCATGTAAAGCCATTAACTTGTCTGAAAGAATGGAAAGAGGAAGTTCTAAGCAGCGGTCATACAGTTACCTTCTTCAAGTCAACCCTTGGAGGTGGTGGCTCCTTATAAAAGCTGGGCATAGGCGCTGCCTTGAAATTCAAACTCTTCCTTAACCGCCTAAGTTCAGCTTCTTCTGTCTCCTGCAAAAGAAATAAAACAAACACTATATGCACTTGACCACTCAAAAAAATCAGTGATTTATTACCAATAAATGAAAAATAAGAATTGGACCTTTGATTTTGCCTGCATGTTGTTTTTCTCCAATTCCTGTGCATGAATCTTCTCCTCCAGCTTTGAGTAGAACTGCATGATTGCAGAATGAGTAAGCAAAGGGATGACAGGCCTTAACTGAACAAACACAAAACATATGTAACGACTACGAACCTCCCTTCTTTTCTCAGCTCTCTCGTTACATTTGAAGGCAAACCCATATGAAGGGGTGCTGCCCACCCTCTGAGGTTTTATGGTTTCACAATTAGATTCCTCTTCATTTTTTATAACATCCTGGTTAGATGTTTTCCGTGTCTTCCTCTTCTCCCTAGATTATAGAATATGAAAATGTAAGAAACCATCTGAATAATCCAAAAGTAACAGGTAAGTAGTACTAGTAAGTTTACAGAAAAGGCAAGTGTTAAGATTCTTTTAATAATCCAAGAGTGATAGGCAATGTTTTATGAGTGTTAACAATTGTTAGTTGGAAAAGAGTTAAGTAGACTCATTCACACGCTAAATTCGATAATACTGAACTGATTTTGTGAGGTTCCACACAGAGAATGCATTCAAAAGGTGGCTATATCCAACCTTGATAGGAGGGGTGGAGGGGGTTCAGGTTCTTAACATAATTCATACATTAGCTAGACTCCTACAAAGGCTAGAGATATTGACATGAGCATGACTGCTTCGGGTTTCAAAGATGGAAATTGTACTCAAATAACCATATGCAATATGGCAACAATAGCCACTTGTATTCACTGATATTAATCAGCGCTTTAGAAAATACAGAAAGGCTTAACTGGATATACATATACATAATGTGGATCTACACAAGAAAGAAAGAAAGAAAGAGAAAACATACTTTGAGTCCTCGACCGGTGAACTCTCCTTGGCAACAGGACGAAAATTGCTCCTTTCTGCCTTCTGAATCAAAACACATACAATTCTAGTAAGATCAAAATGCATTAGATGTATTGCCATCTCTTAACACTGCACACACAAGGAGTTCTGCATTTCAGCACTATATAAAGTGTGCATGTAGTAGTAGCCAAGAAGCAATAGAGGGATACAATATAACCAAAAAACGAACTTACTTTAGCATCCCCATTGCTTGAAGAGCCATCGACTAAATCTGGATCGGACACTCGTGCAATGGGTGCCTTAGCATACGCAGAGTCAGGAGCACTTTTCCTAGCTTGGCTCTTATCGCCTTTCCGTGGGCTCTGGCGTGGTGATTTGTTAACTTTATTAGGGGAATGGCTCTGGCTTCCCTAAAACACATGGAAACGTTAAGCGAGCAGCACATAACTGTCAGCAAACCGTATCAATATGAGACCTCAGCACGGATAATAATGTAGTATCAGCAAAGGCCTAACCTTGGGCACAACACGGGGCTTGACGACCTCCGAGGGCGAGGTGGCTTCCGCTTCCCCGCCAACCTCCTCAGACGGATTGATCACCTCGCTCTCGCCCGAGTGCGCCACATCCGCCAGCGCGTCGTGCTCTTCTTCTCGGCACGCCACCTCCGTGCTATCATCATCGGGCAGAAACTTCCTGCTCTCACCGCCATTGTTGTCAACGCCTAACGCGCCCATGGCGTCGGCAACCTCGGCCACCGCGTCCATCCCTCCCTACCACCTCAAAAGACTCCCCCTTTTCGCCGGTTTACCGGAACTCCAGGGGTAGCGTAGCGGCCTGCACGAGCTACGACGTTCTTAGCTGCTCGTCATCCTCGAAGCTTAGCTCGCCGCAGCAAGAAACCCCGGGAAATTCTTCTGGATCTGTAATGTCGCTAGCGTAGGTGAGCTGATGCCGGAATACATAAGCGGAAACGGGGTGAAGTCGAGTATTGTTTTGTCTCGGAGAAGAAAGATCTGGGCGGATTCGACTGTTCGGAGCAGAGCGAACAGCAGTCAACGCGGACAGGCGAGGGGTTTCTTACCGGCAAGAGGAGCCGCGGATCTTCACGGCGGGGCGACGGGGTTTCGGCGGCGGCGGCGAGGACGGAGGAATGGGGGGCGGAAGCTGGGTGGAAGCGAGGAGCGCGACGGGAGATGAATCTGGGATGTGATGGCAGTGATGACAAGAGGAAAAGACCCCGCAGCACCAGTTCGTTCCACACGGGGACGCCGGACGCGTCAACACTGTGCTTGCGTCTACTTCCGCGTTCCACGGCTAGCTGTAAAATGATATGTCTTGGAATTTATAAAATCTGAAATTCAACACAGAAGTGGGTGGTATCTAGATTAGAAGCCATCTTCGATTCAAAGGATTTGCAAAGAAAATCAAATGTGTAGGGTTGAGATCCTACTAGAAGGAAAAGACGCGCGTTACAGTGTCCATCCTCATATGAATGACGATAGGTAGAAAAAATATTTTGAACAAAACATACTTATAAAACAATATTATTGATAAAAAAATAGTACAACTTGATCACTACATAGAAGTAGAGAAGGGACATAATTATTTAGTTGAAATTTAAATTGTGTACATGGTTCTATAATGATTTGATTCAATTTTCGAGAATCTAAAGACATTGTATGATGAACATTACAAACTCAAAGAGACAGATTAGACATCAAGGTCATATAGTGATGGTCATTTATTTTAGTATAATGAAATTAAGTATATCTTCCGACATAAATTCCCAAAATCAATAATAGTTGGCATAATTATGTCCTAACATATTTAAATAAATTGCATCGAATACGGCCGGTACTATATAAAAATATAGGAACATTTCACCAATAAATACTAAATAATTCACAAAAATATAGAGCGAACTAAAAGATTAAACTATTTACATGTAATATTAATCGGTGCATTAGATCTAGATTGTATAAAATAAATTATAAAAATGGTATATATACCACCAACCATTATATATTGAATTACAGAAATACACTTCTTTTGACATATAGTATGAGCGCACGTAGCATGCAAGTTACCAATGTACTTGAGGGGCGACATTAGGATTTGAGAGTCAATCACTACTAATAGCAACGGTGATAACGGTGGCCGGTGTGGGAGGCGACATGAGTGTTTGCATGCAACTACTATGAGGATCGTAGAAATCAGATCAATGGCGTGTTTTTGATACAATACGACTCGAGACAGGCGGAGGGAGAGAAATGGTGTCACGTGGCATCAGGGATGATTGTCATGTAGTCCCAAGTGCTTGACAAAGCCAGAAATGTGTGGAGAGAAGGGCAAACTTTGTGTAGAAGTGTGTGTGGAGAGAAAGGCAAACTTTACGTAGTGACGATTGTTTTCTGTACAATACGACTTGAGGGAGGCGGAGGGAGAGAAACGGTGTCGTGTAGCACAAGCGGCATGGCGCTATGTTGAACGCTAGGCAGAGATAAGAGGGAGGGTTATCGGATATCTCTCTGGTAGCTCTGGACTCACCGCATGTCATTTTTTAAAAACCGAAATGACATGATTACCTTTCAAAAAAACAAAAAAAACATACCACTAACTTTAGGATTTTTTCTACATAAAAAGAAATTTTGAGGGGAAATGAAGCTGTTTTTTTTGTATTTAAGATAGGAATCTCTTCTTGTTTAGTAGATAAGTATAAACATATGTATATATAATATATCCAATAGAATATTTATTAAACTAAATTTAAGATTGTGAACTATAACTAAATATAAATTGAAATATGAGTGGGGTCCATCATGATGTGGACATGTTGGAGAAGGAGAGGCCTCTATTCATAGGGAGCTTAGTTTTAGGAAGGATTGGATTTTTTCTTCTAATCCGTTTGATTCAAAGGATCATACCCTATTTCACTTAAGATTTTTGTAGTAAAAGTAGGAAAATAACATGAGGTACGGCTTCATCAAAAAATTCCTTCACTACAATCAAAGAAAGTTGTTATTCCCATAGTATCCAAGAAGACATGTCATATTAATTTTATAGGTTTCACATTCCTACACTTTTCCTATCCTTCAAATCAAAGAAGAAAGAAGGCCTACATTTTCAGGCAGAAGAATTAGAAGTAGAAGTGGGTGGTGTCTAGATTAGAGACCATAATAGGTGCTCTTTTGATTCAAAGGGTTTGCAAATAAAAGGTGTAGGGTTGAAATCTTATTGGAATTTTTCTTCGAATCCGTTTGATTCAAAGGATCATACCCTATTTCATATGAGATTTTCGTAGTACAAGTAGGAAAATAACATGAGGTCCAGACTCATAGAAAAATTTCTTCACTATAATCAAAGAAAGTTGGTATATCCATAGTATCCAACAAAACATGTCATCTCAATCTTATAAGTTTCATATTCCTACATTTTCCCTATTCTACAAATCAAAGAAGGCCTACATCTTCTCAGTTGCAACCTCTCTCCAATGACCAATGGGTCCTCGCCTCCGCTTGCCGGCCTAGGGGCGGCAGGAAAGGTAGAGACCGTAGATATGCGCTCGGGCGTTGTAGCCAGGTCCCTAAATTTAGGGTGTTGTAATATCATCGTGATGTTGTTTAGAGGACGGTGGCATTGATATGCCGAATAATGGCACTCTTGCTTCAACCCATCTCACGGTTAACCGCGTCGATGAGACAGTTAGACCGTGTGTCGGAGGGCATGTATATCATAACAACATCCAGCATCTCGAAAAGGCCCCTCAAATTTGATGGGTCTTTCGGGGCTCCGGACAAAAGTCGGCTCTATCTATACGCTTGAGTGTGCTGTTTTAGGTCGGGACCCCTTGAGCTTGGGCGAAGCCCTAACACGGCCTTCCATTTTCCAATTCCGTTCCGGCCAAATAAAATCGAAAAACCAGGCACCGAGAGTCCAGTAGTCCTACTCAACCACTACTCCGGTCCGGGCCGCCCGCTCCCCGTCCCCCAGCCGCCGCACGCAGACACCGCCCCACACTAGAGCGCGAGGCCGGCGGCGCGGGCCGGAGAGAGAATGATGGACGCGCGGCGGTGGCAGTCCCCGGCGGCAGCGGCCGCGGCAGCCGAGGCGGCGCAGGAGGACGCGGCCGGCGGTGGAGGCGGCGGGCCCTCGAGGCGGCCGCCGCCGCGCCGCGGGCTGCACCGCGCGTCGCCCTACGGCCTCGGCCCCCGGCGGTGGCTCCCGAAGCCCCCGGCGTCCTCCAGGATCTTCCTCGGCGTGCCCCGCGACCACGCCGCCGCCGGTATCCCCTCCCCCCTACCTCTCAGTTCTCACTCACCCCGGTTGGTTTTGTTCGGCCGTTGGCAGTAGTCTACTCTAGGGTTGTGACTTGTGAGCACTGAGCACGGCGTAAGTCTGCCGATCCGATCCGGCTGAGCCGGGTTATTTAGGCCTGATGAGAACTTTCAAGCTATGTAGAGATATTTGATCCTGGTTGGGATCGTACATTTTGCCCTTCGGAACGGGTGCATTATGGCTGGCGCCGAGTCAGTCAGCATGGGCTCAAACCTGTCACCAGAGATCCTTGCTGTAGGTACATACGTACAAGGTTGCGGGCTTACAGTGTATTAGTTGTATAATTTCTGCAGTGAGCAGGGTGGTTTCCATGAGTCGGTGTTCCCTATTGAATTGGATATTAGTTCATCCTATGTGCAGTATCCTGGGTGCATCGACGAGGCAGTTTCTCATTTGAACCGGGTATTGGAGAAGCTACTTCTGTTCTGTCTGTACCATTTGTTATTGTTTCGTCGTCTGTAATGTGATCCTGAAATAAATTTGGTATTGTCTGATATGCTTGTCGGATACTCGAATGATCACTGGGATAGTTCAGTACAAGTGTAGTTCCCCCTTTTTTTTAGCAAAATATGTCAAACTCTTAACGTGGATCCCCTTGTTGCTTGTTTTGATGTTCACAGACAATAATCAGATGGATCAGTGTGAGCCGATGGACGTAACACATGAAGCAAGCAGGGCAACACATGAAGTAAGCAGGGTACATTTTGTTGAATGCATTAACCTGCCTACTAAAGATCTTTGTAACCTATGGATGTGCTACATATGGGACTTCTTTTCATTCTTCTTTACATTGTCTCAAATGCAATGTTGTCACACTTTCAATAAAGCGTACATCGTGTTAAGCAATCTAGTGATTTCAGTTAGTGTCAAATGGTCTGATGTTCCAGTAATTTGATTATTTCAAGTGCATACACTCCTGGAACTGAGAGATGATAACCATATTTACCTTTGTGCTGAAGTATTGTTTGAGAGCTACAAAGTCAACTAGTTACCTTTTATTTTACTCTGCAAGCATGGTCCGCCACAGGCATTGCATTCGATCTCCATTCAAGATGTATCTCTTACTGACTTTCTGTTACCTACAATCTACATTAAACTGCAGATTAAGTCAATGGAACCAAACAACGATGCTACAACCAGTGCGGTTCCGGCACTTGTGAATAAAGTGAGTCTACTACCTGAAGGCAACCACACACATGGAAATGATGGCAGACTCAATGAAATTGAGAAGATCATCAAACAGAAGCATTTTTCCAGGTAGGTTTGTGTTTGCCTTTTTGGACCTTTCTGCAGTCTGATTTAATTCCACAAGTTTCAGTTAGAGTTTGCTGGATCCTTTAATAAAGCTTTGAATATTAGGAAACCAAAAACATGTTTACTTTTTGACCCAGAGATACATATATCCTCTTATATAATTGTAAGATGGGGGGAAAAGCACGAGTTAGAAGTTAAGAGCCATGCTCTGTAGCAGGTTGTTTGATCGTGATAATAAAACTTGAGAAAATGAAGAACCTTTAATAAAGTCATTATTACTACTATTTCTTATAACTAATCTGATAGATAAAATGCTTGGGCAATTGATTCCAGCTCAGAACTATGATTTTTTAACCAATCGACTGGATTAAATGTTTGGGTAATTGGCTCTGACCTTCAAAATTGTGCTCCTAACAATAATTTTGTCCATTTTAAATCAGTATATTTGCGTTCTTTATTATGGGTTGTTTTTTGTCACTGTAGTCTGAATACTTTTATGGCTAGTAGGGAGTTATACGCTTCATGCTTCTTTATTTCTTGCAAGGGGTATCGTAACTGGAATAAAACGCATCATTTGGAGAAAACCCGTCTCTTACACTTTTGAGCTTCCCACGAGCTTCGTAGCACATACCAATTGGTTATTTAATTTTTGCCATAATTCCTATTGAGTGAAAGCACCCGAGTTTTGCTTCTGTTCATTAGAATTTGAAATCTCAGCTAAAGGAAAACGTTTTTGGCCTGCAGGGACGAAACCGAACGCCTAATAGAGATCATGCGTTCAAGGACTCCTGATCTTTATGATGAAGATCAGAGAGCTCCACAATCTTTTGCGAAAGATAGCGAAGCTATACCATTTTCGAACAAACTGGTGACACTTGCAAACCCAGATGCTCAAAATTGGGGGATTGATGTCTTTGCACCGCCAATTGTAAGATAATCTTATCCCTGCAACTTCATTTCCCAGTTACTTATGTATTTTTTTGTTCATATGCCAAGGCTAAAACTATATCCTAAGAACTCTAGGTGTCGGATATAGGTTTATGAAATTCAATTTATGAATGTTATCGAAGAAAGACCAGAGTAGTTACCCTGCAGTCATACTTTATTCTTGTTGACCTGAACTCATACTTTATTGGCTTCCTAGGGGCATGATGTTAGTTCTTCACCCATTGAACTTGCAAGAGCTTATATGGAGGCACAGACCTCAGCGACTGTACAGGAATCCCAAAGGAGAAAATTCAGAGCCTTGAGTCATGGTGTTGAAATTGACAATTCAGCATCGAAACTATTCCCTAAAGGTGGTGTAGACACTCCTGTACGCTGGCCAGGTACAGTTGTCCGAGACTATACAAACTATCTTACACCACAAAGCAATAAAGGGAGGACCCTTCCTCTGGCTTCCTCCCGATCACCTTATTCTGGCTCAGTGTTCCGTAAATCTGTCAAGGTATATGTCTGCTTATGATTTTATGTGAACGCTGGCTTGTGTTCCATTAATACATGTTCGGGCTGTAACTATCTGTTCATTCGTATTTGTCATTACAGAGATCAGGAAACCTTGATACCTACAGTAACTCGTCTGGTCGGCCACAACTTTCAACACCTTTTTCTGTTGGAAGTAAGGTATTGCTTAATTACTCATATTTGTTTGGTTGTCACCATGATGCGTCAATTTCTCTTTGCTTCATAAGTTTGTTGATGTTTAGTTTTTAGGAATAGCTAGTCTAGGATGGATTAATCTGGTGGACTCATCCTTCATTTTTGTAACATGGCTTGATATTTTCGTTATGTTCTGTTATCATTTTAGCCATGTGGGATTGGGCATTGATGGCCAACTGATTCACGCTTAACCTAACAAGAAGCTCAGGTTGATGCTAGGACGATTCACTCCTCAAACTAAACACTCGTAATCATATGATTCAGTAGGTGTATTCGTTGTTGGGAGTACTGTGAGCAAGTTTATCATTTCAGATTGGAACTACTATGTGAACTACAAAACTGAGATGACTGCATCAGACCGTTATTCTTATGGTCCGTTCGGATGTCTATACTGAGCCTCGATATTGGATATTCGCGAGGCTCCCGTACCGAATATACGAAATCGTGCTGTTTGGATGTACTCCATATTCCAGCTGCATATTCGCTCTCAATATCGAGCGTTGGCTCGGGAAGGCAAAAAAGAGCCCAGCGAATGTCGAGGGGTTAGCCTTGACATCGTTCGATATTCATGTCTCTTACCTGTTCGCCCCCATCCGAACGGCCGCTCTATTTCTTTCCTCTTCCCCAATTTCCCCTGCGAGCGTGAAGGCAGCGGCGGCGCCGCACCGTAGTCCAGCCTCCCGCGGTCCCGCCCGAGTTCCTTCTTCCCGGCGTCTAGGGGCGGATCCCGCCGGCATCCCGCGTCTGCCCCTACTTCCCAACGCCGTCTCCTGCTCCGCCGTATCAGAGAGGAAGGGGAACCGCGCCCACCACACCGCAGCTTCAGAGAGAGAGCAAGGGACCTGCGCCGGGTGTTCGAGAGCTTACCGCGTACGTAGCGTGGAGGAGTTGCATGCAGTAGCTAGCTAGGGCCGTTGCAATCTGTTGCATGCAGCCGCGTTGTGCGCGTACGAGCGGATGCATGCACGTAGTGGTCAGCCTGGCGTGTGCGTGGGTGCGTTGTGTGTGTAAGCTGTGCTAGCTCCGGCTATATAACCCACCCTCTGTAATCGTTGTAAGACTGTGAGCTAAACAGAAATAGAATTCGGGCGTTCAGAGCGCCCGCGGCGGCGCCACGGGCGTCGGCCGGAGAAACTCTCCCAGCTCCAGTCACCGTCGTCTCCCACCTCTTGTTTCTTATCTGAGCGGAGCAGAGGTCCAAGAGGGGAGTTGCAGTCCTCTGATTTTAGAGATTCATTTGGAAATATTGGAGAATTTTACGTATTTGTCTAGCTGTTGTTTGTACCATAATATGTGGTTGTTTTGCACATTTTGTCATGAATATAACAGTACAATGATCAATGTCTCAAAAAACTGCTTTTATAACATCCAAACAGCATTTGATATTCAAACTCAATATCTTGTCTGGTCTGAATATCTAACATATCCAAACAGAAAATATTGACATTCAGACTCAATATCAATATCCCATGATATTGATATGCAACCCAATATAATATCGAGGCTCCCAATGCGAACATCCGAAGCATTCTGGAAATTTTTGGCATCATCTTGGATATGGAAGCTTGAAAGCTGAATAGACTCACAATCTTGTAGGTTATACATCGGTCACAAGCTTTTGATTGATTTACAACTGAAAGTGGTTTACAACATTTCCGCTATCTTTAGAACTTGCAGTAATGACTGCAGAGATCTTAACATATGAACCGTGTCGATCATCTTGCAACTCATTTTTACATAATTTATATCTGCTTCATCTGTTCTGACCCCCTTCCCAAAATGCAGGCAATACTAGAGGATAAAGTGACATCAACTGGTGGCGTTCTTGGAGTGCAACCATCAACCTCTTCGGTAGGAGCATACGCAGATGATGCTGGCACGAATACTTCATTCTTTCCTAGAGATGGTACTTCTGCGACAAAGAGTCTTGCATTCAACCTCGAAAGGCCTCATGGCAAAGGCACCACAGAGAGTGGCTCAACTATTGGAAATATACGAATAGGCAATATTTCCAAGCAGGCTGCCGTATCTGTTCATCCGAAGTCCAGCCAAACGGCTCAAAAAATACTCCAGCATCTCGAGAGGACAATTCCTTCCCCTACATCGAAGCCATTTGAGCCAAGGCGAACTGCAAAGAGAACTACTCCTTCACTTGCAGTCAGCAGCCCATATAAAGTGCCTGATTCCATTACTAGTAATGGTCCTGGACAGGGCAGCGTCAATGAGCGTGGCAGTGCTTACCAGGCAACTTCAGATGCGAAGAAGGTATATTTCTGTATGTTTTTTCTAGTGCAATAATCTGTTAAATGCATCTGAGTTTGCTATTAGGAGTCATATTCGTCACCATCCAGTTCCTATGTTATATAGTCATTGCTGATTAAAAAGGCTGAACACTCAAGAATTATGGTAGTACAGTACAACTGAATAGTATTCTATTGCAACATGTTCTTTTGATTATAGGCTTCCCATGTAAGTTAGTTTTGTACTGCTAGTATCTGTTTGTCCATTTAGCATTGATTGGCTTTTAATATTTTATTTAGCAGATGTTTGGCAGCATCATATAATGGACAGTTATATTTACTCAGATGGCCGTGTTTACTTCTGTGTAGGTTCAGGTACCTCCAAGCAGCTCCAATTGTGAGGAGTCAGCTCCAGCGGTCCGGAGTCACGTGGCCAACCCAGAAGTTGCTGAAATGACCAGTTCACAGCGTCCTTCAAAAACTGACTTGGCAAAAGCGCCAGCTGCAATGGTCTTGGATAAAAGCGCAAACAATGGCTTCATGTTCTCATTTCCTGTCACCAAGACCTCAATTTCACTTCCAGAACCGCCGCCTACCCCTACTTTCTTCTCACCACCAAAAAGGAGTCCTCCAGCTGATACTGAAGATATTCCCAAGTTCACCTTTGGCTTGTCAAGTTCTACTGATCGTCTCATTTTCTCTGCTGATTCAGCGAGTGGTTCTGCTGGTGGAGATGAAATGGCTCCCGAGTTCAAGTTTGGGTCTGATAAGAAGCGAGAACTGTCCTTTGATGTAGCCTGCAAAGATGCAGTTTGCATTTGAGACAGGCAATTGTCTGCTATTTGAAAGGAGTCATTGCCTGGTATTTGCTGCGACGACAACAGTGCCCATTTGTAACACGCGATACCTGACCTATAAAAGAAAACATCGGTTCTCATATCACCGGTATTTTCTGTAATTTTGGATGCTCCAGAGTCATTTGCCATTTGCAGGATCTTTTTTTACCCTGTGGTTTTTCATCAATGGCTGGAGTTGTTACGCATCGTCAGCCAAGTTGGTCTCCGTTTCTTAATGGCGTTGCATGTATCTGAATACAACAAGTAAAGCTATACATTTTTGGTCCAAGGTACGAGTCTGATGATCAATTCTAATCCGTTGAAAAGACCCTTCTTTTGCCCGTCTTTGATCTTGCATTTTTGGACGTGTCTCATCTGACTTGAAAACGGAAAGAAACAAGGAGGATGATTTGGTTCCCAAAGACGTGAGTAGATTCCAAGTCATGAGAGTGACCGGTTCATGCAGAAAGGCATTTGACTGATTGGATTTCCAACGCTGGACTGATGCTGCCTTTTGAACTAAGCATGTGGTGTCATGCACATAACGAGTAGGGGTAAAGCTATTAATCTGTGTGTGATCACTGCATGCACGGTGTAAAAAGTTATCTTTGCCGCGTGTGATCAGAACGCGTTGCTTGCGTTGTGATGACCTGGAGAAAGGGCAATCGTGTCCGTGCCATTATTGGCACAGCCCCGGCACTGCAGGTGTGATCGCAGCGTCGGATCATCCGATTATGGAGCCGATGATGTTAAGTCCCAACGACCACTGACACTGTGTTTTGTCCCTAACCTAACACTCCTGGGAGATTTTACGAAAGTTGGTCTAGTTTAGTTCCGTCCCACGCACATTTGGGAGATATGAAAAAAAGAATATCATATGTGCTATTCTCAAACAAGACAGTGAAATCCATTTGCAGTGTCAATTTCAGTTTCCAGATACCACCATGATCTTGTGATGATCCCTGCACATTTTGTTTTTCCAGATGCGATTCCTAGTAACCTTTTCTCCTGTCTATACGACCAGGGAGGGAACGCAAAATCGCTTTCATTATCATGATGCGATGCTTTCTCCATAACCACCCGAGGACGACCCAAAATCCCTTTCTCACGTGGGCCCGGATTTGGACGTGTTAGAAAGGGAGTAGAATGATAAATGATTCCGGTGCACCCATGCTAGCCGCTGATTCCAACGTGAACCCGTCACGTCACATCTGGGCCCTCCGTGTGGCCAAAACCCTGCATCACCAGCCGTCCACCCAACTAGGGTATTTTCTTCTACAAAATAAATAAATCAGACTAGAGACTAGGGTTCTGCGTCTGTGCGTCTGCTTACGCACGCAGCCAGCAACAGTGGTCAGGTCGGCCTCCACCCTCCAGTCCAGGAGAGGGAAACCGCGTGGTATTGGCATCTTTTGAATCTTCTGTTCTACACCCTTGGTTCTCCTAATATCTACTATGCTTGTTTTCTTCAATCTTTTGAATTTGAAAACATACCATACCAATTACCACGAGTGTAGGTACCTTCGTGAGACACAACCGTGAACGGAACGGTTTGGTGAGCTCAATTACAATCGACTGTTTTATCACTTGAACCTAAGTGAGTGTAGGCTCCCCTTATTATTATTTTCGAGATTGTTTTAATTTTTTTCTTCGCGATTGTGCTCCTCTTATTTGCATTCAGTAAAATCTGTTAAAAAAGAATCCTTTGTTTTTTGTTGAGGAATCACACAAATCAGAATGTTAGATATGAGCGAACATGATATTACAACCATGCTTTCTTTTTTCTATTGTGTGAATCAAATAGCCCTAAGATTTTGAGTACAAATTAATACAATATCAGACTAAAGTATGATAATTTTATGAATAGTTTGCGCATGATAAGAAAAAGAATGGGAAAGACCAATGTTTCATAGACAACATTATAATGTTTCCGTGATAAAGAAAAGTTGACGTTTAAGAAGATACCGGCAACAAAAGCTTGTGTGTCAATCAGGAGGGTAAGATTGTCCAGGACATTTTTCCGAGCTGTCCATAGTACCGTCCTTCACACACCCTTTTCTGTAAATGAAAACAATATTCCTCTTCATAATTCCAGTCAACGGGTGAAGTCTTCAGTTGCAAACTCACTTGCTCAAAAGAGCTTTAGGTGGGTGATGACCAAAAATCCACAACGTAAAGCACTACCTCACCACACCATGGCTACTATAGCTAAAAAGTGCAAGCACCAAGGGAACTATAATCATATATATAATTGCACTAACCTTTGGTTGATCAACACATAATGGAGCTCAACATACCAAGTAAAAGCAAGTAGGATGCATGTGGCAGTTTAAACTAAATGCAATACGAGGAAGTCTTTATTTTTCTAGCTACAAATGCATTGCAGCCATGTTACTACGTTGCAAGCCTTTTTTATGTAATTATTATTTTATAACCAACTGAAAAGTCATTACAAGTATGCAACTAGCTTGGAGTGTCACAATGAGGTGCCCCATCGATGAATGTGCTTGTTGGATAAACAACTTTCTCACACACTATTTGATTCTCACGGTTATAAAAGGGGTAAGAACTGAAGAAGAAAAACACGATTGCAATCTCATGCATGTCCACCTGACTCCACTTTATTTTCAAAAGATTATATTTGCAACAAAGTTTGTTTGAGTTAACCATATCAAAAGCTCACTATTTTTTTTTAAAGATTTCGATAGGTGGAATTTTTCCTATATAATATAGTGGGGAGGACTCTTTGGACAAAATTTTCGTTTCCACGGTTGTTCCGTCGGAATATGTTGTTCCGTTTTTGCATAAAATATTTCGTTTCCGTTTTCATTCCGCCAAATTCTACTATTTCCTTTTCCGTATTTCCCACTCCATTTTCATTTTTTTCCGCGCGGAAAAGTCAGAAATATTTCATACCGTTTTTCATCCCTTGCAGTACCAGGTCTAGAAAGGCAACACGAGAAACATCTGAGGGTGCAGCATGCAAAACCTCGCTAAAAAGCCGTACGGCGGCAGCACCACCGGTCCACGACGCCCACGCACAGAGCACCACCGCCCCCACCGGCCCCGGTTAACCCTCTTCCTCCTCCTCCCTCTGCGTTTCAAAAATCAAATCTTTCCAAAGCCCGAGCTTTTCCCCTCCTCCTCGTCCCTGCCTGCCGTTGCGGTGGCGAATCCGGAGTGGAGCGCGGCGTGATCCTCCTCCTCCGCCGCGTCCCATTCGCCGGGTCGCCAATCCACTCCTCCCGCACTCTCGTCCCAACTTTTCCCAATCTCCCTGTCGCTAAGCAAACCCTTAACCCCCCACGACCGAATCCAAGGATTATTAGCCTAGAAAAAGCTCATCGCCACTCCGCGCTAGGCGGCACTCCGCTGCCAGTAGAGTAGATTAGAGCCGGAGCGGTCGCTAGATGCTGCTGCTGGGTGGTGAGGCGGAGTGTTAGTTAGCAGGCGAGCAGCGGCCAAAGATTGCTCCTTGTCCTTCAACCGGGTTCTGTCGACTTCTTGGATTTATTGGTTGGTTGTGGTGGTTGACTGGCCGATAACCGCGGATTCCTTCCACGTTCTTGGCAAGTCCGTCGTCCTGCTGCCCTGCTGCTGCGGCGGCGGCGCTGGCAGTACTGGCGGGGTGGAGAAATCAGCCAAGATTACTCGGAGGCGCGCGGGGAGCAGCCGCCAGTGCCCGGCCTCGGAACGGCCGCCCTGGCCCGTCTATGGAAGTTGCCTCCCCAGCGCCACGCCCCGGCCTGGAAGCGAATTGCGGAGCAAGGCGCGCCTTCCCCGCCCTTCTGACGCCGCTGCTGGCTCCCGCGCTTCCCGTGGGGGCGGTATTTTGCTTGGTTCTTGCTCCGGCGGTGGGCCTGCTACGATGCTGATGATGGGTACGCGCCGGTCTGCTCACTGGGCGCTGCTGCTCTTCTGTTGCCTCCTCGTCACGTTCCCCTCACACGGTACTGACAGTATACTTTACCGATCCAAGTTTACCATTATGTCGTGATCAATTATGGAAGTTCACTTACGCCTAGGCCTAGACATGCTTCTTCTGTAACAAAGTAGTAACAAACTTGATTGTCGGACAAGCTGAAATTTGATTCTTTCTGCTTGCTGTTTGACTAGGTCCTCGAGCTGCAGAGGCGTTTGTCGGCGCTTACGGGATCAACTACGGGAGAATAGCGAACAACATCCCGTCTCCGGACAAGGTGGTGGCGCTCTTGAGGAGTTCCAAGATAAGGAATGTCAAGATATATGATGCGGATCACAGCGTGCTTGATGCGTTCAAAGGGACAGGGCTCAACCTGGTCATCGCCGTCAACAACGGGTTGTTGAAGGATTTTGCTGCAAATGAGAGCTCTGCGATGGACTGGCTGAATGACAATGTGAAACCTTATCTTCCTCAGACACGCATTGTTGGGATCACTGTGGGGAATGAGGTGCTGGGAGGGGACCCGAGCTTGGCCGAACCGCTCGTTGAAGCTATTAAGAATGTGTACAATGGTCTCAAGAAGCTGCATCTGCAAGACAAGATCGAGCTTTTCTCACCTCACTCAGAAGCTGTTTTTGCTACCTCCTATCCGCCCTCTGCCTGTGTTTTCAAGGACGATGTCATGGTGTATATGAAACCTCTGCTGGACTTCTTCTCACGGATTGGTTCACCTTTCTATGTCAATGCATATCCCTTTTTGGCTTACATAAGTGATCCAGAGAACATTGACATTAACTATGCTCTCTTTCAGCCCAACCCTGGAATAGTTGATCCGAATACTAGTCTGCACTATGATAACATGTTTGATGCTCAGGTAGATGCAGCTTATGCTGCTCTGCAGGCTGCTGGTTATAATGACATGGAAGTCCGGGTAGCAGAGACTGGCTGGGCTTCTAGTGGAGATCAAAATGAAGTAGGGGCATCAGTTGAGAATGCAAGAACTTACAATTTCAACCTCCGGAAGAGGCTCTTTCTGAGGAAGGGAACTCCTCTCAAGCCAAAGACACCGGTCAAAGCTTACATCTTTGCGTTGTTTAATGAGAACTCAAAGCCTGGACCTGCTTCTGAAAAGCATTATGGGCTCTTTAATGCTGATGGAAGGATTTCATATGATATTGGTTACTCAGGTCTATTACCTTCGTCCGCATCATCATCCTTGTTGTCAATGAAGGTAAGCATTTACTTGTCATCCATTTGCTTGATTGCCCATTAGTCTTCTTTTATTGCCTCTTCTCGTTGATGGCTGTTGGCTTTTATTTAAGTCAGGGCTTTACTTCAGTACTCTGCTTCCTCAGCATTTGTTAACTTTAATGAAGATTAGAGGGGGAGATCAAAAGTCCCAAAATCAGTACTACTTTTTACTCAAAGGGGTTCACTACTCAATCGTGGTTCAATAGTCAATCGGAAAGAACTTTCCAGTCCAACCCTCATTACATCTCTAACAAAGTCAACCCTATCAATTTGTTTTCTTCTATGCATCATGAAACATCACAAACGACCCCATTTTTACAGTTCAATACTTGGCTGAGAAAATCAATTAAGAATAGTGGTTTGTGAAATCAATTAAGCGATGCTGTCTTGGAGGAAGGATTCATGGCCATGCTGTGTGGTCTGCTAGCGTTCAGGATTCCCTCATGGGGATGGACATGTGAGTCGATCCTTATCCAGGTTGATGAATACTGCCGTAAATGTTCGTCCACAATTCAAGAGGCCTGAAGGTGTTGTAGATGAACATGCTCATTTGCGAACTGGATTGGTTCTACCATTGTCCAAAAGTGCTTCCACATCATATATGTATTTGGCATTAGGTTTTGGTACTATTTGAAGTCTAATTCATGACGAAAGTGCATTTTTATCCTTAAATAATTCGTTTGAGATCTGTAAACTTTTACTAAAAGAACAGTACAAAGCAAACCCAACAGTGCGTACGAGTGCCTTGCTATTGAGAAATATTCGAAATTGTGGTTCAATAACCGATCAAATTATAACTAGTTGGTGTCTCAACTGAAATGCTGAGCTTTCTATCAAAAAAGTCTTATGTTGAGTGCAACATATGTTCTGTTTAGTCCTAAGTTTTTTTCCTTATATCCTTGGCAAGTATTGAAAAATTCTACGGAAGATCATCTTGATAAGGATAATAGCTATGGGGCTTATCTAGTATCCATGCATGAACGCACATTGTGTCTTGTGCCTTCCCAAAACTCTCAAATAATTGGCATATATTTTGGCTCTGATACACTTCTGTTTCGATATTACTCAAATATAAATGACTTAGGCTAAGCAGTCAACACGGAGATCCTCAATAAAGTAGATATTTAAACCTATTAGTACAATTGGGTTATGTCAATTTCGTCGCTCAAATAACTGGGAAAATATTGATAACTTTGTAAATTCCTTTCCGGAAATTAATTTATTGTTAGCAGTGCAGTGAATAATTAATAGAGGTATTGATCTTCAAGTTCAGGTCTTCAGGATCTGAATGTCTAGCATATTCTATGAAAATAACTTACGGTGTGTTTTGATCAAACTACCTAGAAAATCCATGGTGTGGTTATTTCCCAATTCTTGCTTTATGTGCTTTAGCCTGGTAGCAAAATAATAATGGGCCACATTTTCACTAAATAATTTCGGTGTCTTCTGTGTATTCTGTAATGAAATAACGACCCCCAGTTTAATATATATTTTCTACTTTTTGCAATCAGTTTATTCTGATGGATTCAAGTACTGCCTATTTCTTGCTTACCTCTGATTTCTGATACCACATCATTACCATATACCGCAACCTTACCTGGCATTGTGATTTCTATTTGCAGAAAATGCGTACTGGGAGGTGGATCGTACATTATTCGGCTGTGGTTATTCTATCTATTTTCTTCTTTTAGCCTTAGTGACTTGATTATAGAATAGCATATCTGTTAAGGGTACAATCAAGATCATCAGTTAGAATGCTTGTACGGGGAAATTCACAACGGAAATTCCAATAACGGTTCCCTCCTGTACACCAGTTTGTGTTCCGTTCACTTCTTTACTTGTGGAAAGAACACGGCCCTGAATTTTCACTGTATATATATTTATTTAGCATCAGAAATACTGTTATCAAGCTAATAATCCTCTGAAACCTATCATACCATGTTCCCAGAAACGGATTCTTGCTATCATGGCCTAGCTCCAGATTGGACACTGCAGCTGCTTATTATTTTTGTGACAACATGGCGGTGTCCTTTGAGCTGCCAGGCTGACATGATTAACAAACCATCTCTGTTTCTTCTCCAGTAAGTATCTCAGTCATATTTCATGTTGCACTCAGGGCACCTGCTCTGACTACTGAAAGATCAGAACCACTAGACTTTTATTCTCTGAATTGTGAGAGCTTATATTATGAAATTGTTCTTTTCTTAATCATGAGACGGCAAAACTATTATCCTGTGAGCTACATGATTTACAATATCTCTCGTATTGTTAAGTTGTCCTACAGTTCCATTTAGCTGGACTAGGGAAACTGCAAAGGTGAATGAACCAGTATGGTCAATTGACTCCCGGAATTGGCTGGTGTCCTTTTGGATCCACCTGGTAAGAATATCAGTAGCTGCTGAAGCCATCATATCTTAGACAATTTTTTTCTCACATCATCTCTGTAAACCTGGCCTGCCTACTTATGTAGTGGTCAGTCCTTTATTCTCTGTCTGTCCTTTTTTGTTCTTTCGCTTGCAACTTTTGATCTCCTTGCAAAGAATATATCAGGGAGAAAAAGAGAAGTGGAACTTTTAGGATATGCGGACTTTTTGAAATTATATTTAGTCTTTGTGTTTTCTTTTCCAACGGGATGGCAGTGAGCCTTGGATCCCATGATTTTTTAACAAATATGACCCCTTGCCCAATTTTATTGTCAAAAGTAACCCCCTCCAAATACTTTTGTCAAAAATGACCCTGGCGGGAAGAGCACGAAGTGACACGTGTCCTCCCGCCATTCCAGGTGGAGGGAAGCGTCCTCCCGCCATTCCAAGTGGCGGGAAGTTCTTGGTACGTAGAAGCAGGTTGCGCCACGTCGTGGCGGTCCCACCACCTTCCTCCATTCCAGATGGCGGGATGTGCCACGTGTCGTCTCAGGAGACTTCCCTCCAACCGGAATGGCGGGAAGACACGTGTCGCTTCGTGGTCTTCCCGCCAGGGTCAGTTTTGACAAAAAAATTCGAAGGGGGTTACTATTGACAATAAAATTGGACACGGGGTCATATTTGTAAAAAAATCGGATCCCACTGCGTATGATGTGAGGTTTGGCCAGATTATCATTATTTTATTAGTACGGCATGTCATTGGCCTTTCAACCTTTGGCATCATGGATACGCTTTGGAGTTCGGACGCGTCGTACCTGTACCAGTGATATACTATTAATCATGGCATTGTTGAGCAAGTTACAGGGAAGTGCTATGATTAACAATAATATATGCATAACTTAACGACTATGCTGCGGTGGTGCTATGAGAAAAGAACCAGCCGCCTCTGCACCTGCATACCACTATTACTGAACTTTCAGATGACGATGTAGAGAACTAGAAAAGTGACGTAATATTTGCCACCGAATTCCTTGTGTCACCCAACCAAAAAATCTAGAATACTTTTTCATATCTGAAACTTGAGAATAATAGATGTGATACCTGTTCGGCTTCAGCACATGATAAAAATACCAGAACCGTGCATACTTCAAGAAATTGTATCAGTTTCCTCGCTAGTAAGGCAGGCTGATACAATCTGGAAAAGATCATGCGATTAAGCCATGAGTCATTCTAACTTGTATTTGTAACTCGTTGTCCTTTTCTTTTCTCTTGCAACTTTCGATCCTTTTTGCAAAGAATATATCAAGGAGAAAAAAAAGCACAACTTTTAGGAT
This sequence comes from Poa annua, assembly GCA_026929855.1. Classification (NCBI taxonomy): domain Eukaryota; kingdom Viridiplantae; phylum Streptophyta; class Magnoliopsida; order Poales; family Poaceae; genus Poa; species Poa annua. Next base: position 92,830,191 of record CM049430.1, read on the forward strand.
ATGCGTACTTTTTAAGTTATATTTAGTCATTGTGAGCCTTGGATCCCACTGCACAATCATGTGATTAAGATGTGAGGTTTTGTTAGATTGTTGTTGTTTTGTTGCGACAGGGCACTGGCCTTTCAACCTTTGACATCATGGATACGCTTTGGATGTGCATTGTTGTCGTACTTGTACCAGTGATTAATTTTTCATGACATTCTTAAGCAAGTAACATTGCCTAGATTACAAGAAGACAGGCACCTCAGCACCTGCATACCGGGTAAGTCTGCATTTTCTTTCCATTATTTAGAAACTTTCAGGCCACAATATGAGAAACAGATGGGATACGCGTCCGGCGTCAGCATATGATACAGATTCACCAAGACAGCCAAAGAGTTGTGCATATAAAGATTGAAGCAACAGTGATACATTCAAGAAGTAAAAAAAAAACACAATCTACAAACATCATAGCTTTCTTATATTCAAGACGGAGAAAACAAGCTTCTAAATACAACATACATTTTATACAACAGCAGCAACATCAACATTAATCAACATAACTGGAGACTACTACACACCTTCAGTACAAGACCTAACATTAACGCTTGAACACTGATAACGTTACTTTTCCCCTTTTATTTATCTCAGAGAGGGGCTATTAATACAAATCCATTCAAACAATTAATTCATGTCGAAATAGAGGGCAGGTGGAAACTTTTAGGCACTAGAGCCAGTGGCAGTGACCAGAGTTGCTAGCCTCCGCACCGTTGGTGGATTTCTTTCCGAGACTCATACCATTAGCAAACATTGCTACGATGTTACCGCCATGAACCCGGCCCTCGGGGACATGTACCGGCGTTTGACAAGGAGCCTCCACTGGAGGCATGAACATGCTGTGTCTGCTGGTTTCAGTGTGTGAAGGGCCGTCCGTAAAATCAAGGGCAGTGCTCGTAATACTGAAAGCACCCACTGTTCGACCACCATGGATACGATCATCATCCAGCAGTGGGTTGTGATGAACACACATGCCTTTCTTGCCTCTGGCAAGACGATCACAAGGAGGCCCACCAAGTCCAAGGCCAGACCCTGGATGACCCCAGGAGCAGCGTTTGCCCCCTCCGTGTGCCTTGCAAAGATCGGTGCTTCCCTGCGCGCTCTTGTCACACCCAACATATATGCATCTCTTGCCCCCACCATGACCAACACAACAATCAGTACGGCCTCTAGCGCTCTTAGTGCATCCTTCGAATACACACCTCTTGCCACCTCCATGCTTAACACATGATTGTGTACCTCCATGTACACTTTTTGTGCAACCTTGAGCTGAACAACGTTTTCCTCCTCCATGGCCTTTGCAGAATAGAGTGCTTCCCTCGGCACCCTTCGTGCAGTTGGGGTGCGTGCATCTTTTGCCACCACCATGGGATTTGCAGAAATCAGTAGTGCCCTGGGCACCCTTCTTGCAACCAGCATGCTGACAGCGAGGTCCACCTCCATGAGCGATGCATAGACCTGAGCGCCCCTCCGCACTCTTTGTGCAATTCTCCTGTTGACACCTTTTTCCACCACCATGTTTAATGCATCGGCCAGATTTTCCTCTTGCTGCTCTTCTGCAATCCTCATGGATACAACGTCGACCGCCGCCATGGGTTATGCAGAAGCCAGTACAGCCTTCAGCGCTCTTGGTACATCCAAGGTGCTCGCAACGCCTGCCGCCTCCATGAGCCTTACAAAAGATGGTCCTGCCCTCAGCTCCTTTGCCACAACCCTCTTTGTGGCACCTTCTGCCCCCACCATGTGAAATGCAGCGGCCTGACGAACCTCTGCCCCCTTTTCTACATCCTGGATATGAACAGACTTTTGCACTACTGGCGTGATGTCGTGGACCGACACACCCAGAAGTACCGGTTGCTGGACTTTCTTGTAACCGGGGCGATGTTGTCAGTGGAGCTGGACCTTGAGTCTGGTTGGAGCTACCTAAGAAAACTTGCCTCGGAGAAAACCCAGTAATCATTGCAGTCTTACTAAGAAATGAAAGGACCTGACCGCCAGACGGCCGGCGAAGAGATGTGGATCCTTCATCAACTGCTGGGACTAAGTTCATAATGCATGGCTGCAGAAATGTGTTGTTCTGTATTGCAGCTGTTAGGTCTGGGCCGGTAATAGCAGATTGACATGGTCCAACAGACAAAGATAACTCAAGATCCAGTCCAGCTTTTGCCGAAGTTCTCCTACAATCACTAGCCTGCTTATCCAGCCTAGAAGTACCTTCATTGCCCAGAGTAAAATTATTTAAACCCAAATCAATACAAGAACCATCATGGCTAGACATTGGAGAAGATATGGTGCAGCCAGTGCCCATACTTTGTTTGCTGGAATCTGAGTTTGATAAGTTGCCCAGACCGAGTGACAAGCCATCAAACTTTCTCTTGGCCCCTCTAGGCAGGTCATATGAATTACTCTGAGCTAACACATCAAGTTGACTAGAACTATCTGTGGGGTGACTGGCTACCGGAATGAAAGGCGACTTGTTCACCCAGGCAGTTGGATTTGAGAAATTTATAGTAAATGCTGATTGCCCAAGCCTGGGGTCCATTGTTCTCAGTGGCAGTGATGATCTGAGGAGTCCAAGCTCAATCAACTCTACTGAAAACTGCCAGCGTGCCTCACTTCCGAGTTAAACATAGGTTAAACTACGGTCATCAGAACTACCAAGTTAGAAAACCTAGGGCATTTATTAGTGCACTTTATCTTTGCAACCTCCACTGACAAACCCTGAAGTATCTCTACGGTCCATTTTCCAGTGCTCTATGTAGATATAAAGTTATTTCTTCTCAAAGCAGCGACAATACTAAACTTCAGAGCAATCAGCCAGGGTTTTCATCTGACCATCTGAACTATGATCTGCAGAGATGGAAAGGAAACAAGTTTAATCAATGTTCATGAGTTGACAACTTGACATAATGTTCAAATTCGATCGATACACAAGAAATTTGGGGCACATAAGATAGCTGAAAGAAGGATAGTTTTGGCCAAATTAGGGTACTGTTCAACTACAATCTGAAACATGATATCAACCGTTGATACTCCCACCGTTTCCATCAATAGGGCACACATGTTTTCCAACATTTCTTTTTGACCAAGAATTATTCAAGTATATGAGGATTATTTAACACAAAGTTGACATCATTATAAAGTGTTTTTCAATACGAATCCAACAATATGAATTTCGTACAACATAATCGAGATATTATTGACCAAAATTTTGGTCAACAATTCATCTTGGAAAGTGAGTGCGCCTTATTCATGGAAGATGGAGTCTATGGTAGGGACAACAAACAAACTTGAATTGCTTGCGTCTGAAATTTGGTCAAAAACTCAGGAATCGAAAGTATGACGCCTCTTACAGTATAGAAAGCATATTAAAAGCATAGAGAAATTCCAATTGTATCATTAAACAGAAATTCGAAAATAAAATTTCATCGACCAAAGTGAAATTGTACTATATGAAACAGTTAAATGATAGAGAAACAATATAGTCATCGAATAGCACAGTAGAAAAGCGGGAGATCAATCTGTTCATCCTAGGGAGTAGTCTATTGCTGGTATTTACTTTACAACAAGAAGGAAAATATTAGCATCACACCTTAATCACTGAAAAAAGCTAAGAACCAGCACATATCTGCCAGAGATGGCTTGATGCAACTGCACTGTTGTACTAGATTGGGATACTTTATAATCTAAGGCACCTGCAAAATGTATTCTCACCACCCAAACAAGCCAACTGGAATTTGGTCTCGGCTACTAGTCAGACTGAAGAGATTCTGCACACTGAATCATGAAATGGAGATACCTAATGACCTAATCACTTTCGAAGCTAAGGATCGTTTGAAGATTTGCCCAATAAGAACGGTCACAGGTACGCCGATTACATTCAACCCAAAACCGAAAACAGAGTGCAAACAGGACAGGTCTAAACGTTCGAAATATTACTCCCGATGCTTCTTTGAAAGTGTGGAGAATTCACAACAATTGTTGTTGTTGTTTACCTACGGCTACAAGTGTCACCTGGAAGGTTCCATACGTATATGCAAAGGCTTGTTTGTGTAGACGTTATTCCAAGAATATCGTTTCTACATATAGTTTCCTGCCCTTCCGAAATATGGGTATGTCATCACCAGGAACACATTGCAAACTGCTATTCACAACGCAGAACAATAGCTACAAACTAGGAATCCAAACAAGAATTCACTTTTATGCAAACTTATGCAGTTCAACAAAGGTGAACAGAGAACATGGGCTGGCTAATCCCCGCAAAACAAGCAAGGATAAATTTATTTACCGCTCCTCTCTGGCCTCTAGGCCAAGGGACGGATCTAGAAGGTGCGTGCGCACACCCAAAATCTGTAGAGGCCAGTTCGGTCTGAAGCAACCACTGGATGAATAAAAAAATCATACCTCCAAAACCAATGCCCAAGATCGAGGACGGGGAAGAACGGGAACGGCAACGGCGACAACGCGCGTGGGTAGCAGAGCTGTGGTGCGGCGCCGGCGGCAGCGGTGGTCAGGAGAGAAAGGTAGGGGATGGTGGAGAGGAGCCGCTTTTGTAGAGGGATTGGCGTTGTGGACGACGCTGCTGCACAAAACCAAATCAAAATCCTTTCTTTTCTTTCTGTTTTCTTTCCTTGGAAGTGTATGATGGGAAGCGTCCGAGACATGTGGGAGTGGCAGAGTATCTTTTCTTTTTGAGGAATCATTCTTTGTTTGAGGATATATGCTATAAAGGTCCTTGTAGTTGCTTCTAATTGTTTTGCACCACTTCATTTAGAAATAAAATAGTTAAAGATAAAAAGGCTTGTACCGAAATTGTGCATATGTACATACTACAAATGCCATTTGAATATCGGAATTTCACTGAACCTGCCACTCCTGCATTTTTTGGGATGGGATTTAGACTTATATTAGTGCCAATTTCATATTTTGGGGTTTCCTTATTTGTAATTAGAAGAAGTTGAATATAAGGTGAATAAAAAGGTATTTGTGTTTATTTGAACATTGGAATGCGAAATACATATAGTAAAAAAGTACTCCCTCCGTCCACAAATAAGTGTCTCAAATTTGTCAAAAAGATGTTTTCTGTTTGGTTGTTATTTCTAAAGGAGTGGCCGATTTTTGTTTAAAGGGGATAAAAACAATCGTTAATTAGAGCAACGACACAATAGGTTTGCATATAACATAAAACTAAAAAAACACTCCCACCAATTTATATTAATTGCCGTTGAATTGATGTATGTAATGTACACATATTTCAATACTAGATACACCCGTTTCTTGCAACAATTAGTATAGACCGAAATGAGGAAATTAACAATCATCATCACGGTTATCCTATCAAAGGCCAATGGTCTCATCGAGCCTCCGTGATCTAATAGTCTAAGAATAGTTTATCGAACAACCTTGTGTTTCTCTCTTTCAAATTGACCACCTCTCAGTATGATGCATCTGAATTCTGTTTGTATTTCACCAAACATCAATCGGAGACGAGTCATCGGGAGTATTTGGTGGCTGAGGAGTGACGTCGAGTAGCACGACCAAGAAGCAACTTAGCACTAAACTTATCGGGCGCAGAATTATGTGTAGCGTTGTCTCCTCAGGAATACCCCGATGTGTAAAGGGGCTCCCAAGTCATTGATGGATAATGAGTTTATTGACGAATAATGTTTGGCTGTTTAATTTGTAGCATTGAATCCTATATTCGGCACTCGTCTGGTAATATGATATTCGAAGAGGCACCTTTGTTGGACAGTTGTCTTGCTACAGACATTGTGACCTGTTGAGCCATGATATTATTTTTACCGTCTGTCAAACTAAAGGGTGTTTCCCGCAAAAAGGACCAAAAGAAGGTTGCCATTTTGATATTGTTAGGAGAAGAAACTTTTTTTTGTGAATGCAGGAGAAAAGAAACTAACCATGATCATTAACCATCAGCAAAGAAAATGATGCATACATTTGCTAGTTTCCACTTGTGTGTGCGTTATATATTATACTAGTCATAGTGGGATTAACATAGCTAGTAACATAAGTGTCACATAAGCAAAAATGGTGATGTGGCAAGTATTTAAAGAAGAGAGAGGTGGTGGTGGTATCATAGGTAGATACCGTAACATAGCGGATTTCGAGACAAGATGAGTCTATAGCCTAATAAATGAATGATTATATGATACCACTCCTATGATACTCCACACTATTGAGATAGTAACATAAACTAGTATCATATACATGATACCACTTTATGATGCTCTCCACTATGACTAGTCTTGTTGAGTCGCTGTAGGCGTCGATTACTTGTTCAACTTCGCGGCGTCTTTTCTATATGTAATTAAGATTTAAAAAGTTGATGACCTCCTAGGCTGGACCAACTACCACTATAAAATTTAGCGTCGTGAACGACTAGCTGGCTTTCATCTCTAACTTAATATTTTTTGTTGTGTGGCGACGACCTCAAGTCAATGGACATTTTTTATCAAGGTCTCCAAGCCACGACAAATTGAGAAAGTCTTTTATTTTTTCAAAATGGGAAGCAACATACTGATCTCTTTATCAAAATCATACGCACAGTTTTATTATATCACAATAAATCGAAAGTATATGTTGTCACTTAAGCTGGACCTTGAGTGTGGTTGGAGCTACCTAAGAAAAGTTGCCTAGGAGTTTATACATTCTTTGAAAAAAATAATAAAATTCTTACAACAGGAACCTACGTACGTGTTTGGGGTTTATTAACTATGGAAATAATTTTAGATATCTGGTTGACGAATGATGTTAGTCTCCAAACACGTGTTCTATAGATAAGCAGCAAACACCACATAAGGAAAAGCACAATCAAAATACGCTTATTTATTTTGCATCACTGTTTTATATTCTAATAATTTACGCTTATTTATTGATATATTTCATATTAGGATGAAATTTTATTTTCTTTTTCTTTTTTGTTGCATGTTTTAAGTTAAAAGGGGAAAATCACCAAACTCAAGGAAACATGGCAATAAGCCAACGACCGAAAGCCGTTGGCGTAGCCCAGATTGCCGTCATCGTATTAGGCTGTCGGGTTAGGACAAATTTGTTGTCATCATACTAAAATCCGTCGGCGTAGGCTACGCATGACAGCAAAGTTGTTTCTCCCTAAAAAATGATTTTTCCTAACTTATTATTATTTTGAAATTGCTCAATTATTCACACATCTAATGTTTCAGATTACACGCTTAATATTAAGTCAAAACATTCACACATAGTCAAACATCTAATTCGGTCACCCATCCTCCAATTAGTCCACCCCTAGCATGTTTAACTTTTGAATTCCTTACATATTAGCTTCCAAGTGAAAAACTATGACTTACTAATATTTATATAGTATCAATCATGTTAACCTCTCTTTCATGATGTTACACTTCTTTATTATGTGCCATCAAAATTTTATTTGAATTATGTAATAGTATTTTTAAATAAATAACAATAGAGTGAGTATTATTACTTATTGTCCTTTTCAATTTAATATGGAATAATTCATATCTTTAAATCCATGAACCGAAATTTGACAACTAAAATATGTAAATTGATTAGAAAAATTAAGGAGGTGCTCATTACTGGTTGTTCGAGCATTGGTGTCATTGTAATATCTTTGACAATTGCCCAGTGGATTTTGTGCCATTTTTCAGATTTTTCTGATCCTTTGATTTATTGAGACATAAGAGCAAAGCCTTCACTTAAGGAGGGTATGACTCTATGGTTAGATAATTTATGAACACTTTTATACCTTGTAGTACAATGTTTTTTATGAGAAAATAGAAAATTAAGCACTAGAGATTTTTCCCTTCTATTTTGCACCTAAAAATAAAGAGTTTATGCCAATTTTTTAAAAATAATTTCGCCTAGTTAAATTAGTTTCTGTGATGCAAAATATGATATAATCTTGATAATAGGATTTGTCTAATTTTTTAAATCGACGTATACATTTAGTTTGTTAAATTTTGATTTAAATATTTAAAAATATGACCTATTCCATATCAAATACAAAATTAAAAAACTAAAAAAAACAGCAGCTTTGTCATCAGTACAACCTAGCTTGACCCATAAGCCGATGACCCAACAAAAAACCGTCTGATTTATCCACCCAACACTTATAAAAATAATAATTTTTAATCAATATTTTATGTGATGAAAAAGATGATATAGTTTTGGTTATCGGATTTGTCTTATTTCTTAACGACTTAGACATTTTATTTGTTAATTTTCGATTTACATACTTAAAGATATGCGCTATTCCATATGAAATAAAAAATAATAAACTGAAAAACAGCTAGGCCGATGGTTTTGTCATCGGCGGAACCTATTTTTGTCTCTAACAGACAGGAGCATATGCAGTGGCGATCGACGTATCGCCGTTTCTCTATAGTGATTTATGCACCAAACACTTATAAAAACAAAAAAAATTAATCAGTAGCATGTGATAAAAAGTAAAATATTCCGTGTATTTTCACAAACATTTTAATCAATTCGTCATTGTTCTACTGTTCCACGAAACAGTTAAATAATGCTGTGAAGAGATATGATCGAAAGAAGCCAGAGGAAGTATCCGACCGACTCAATCCATGCGATGCTTACAGGTATGCATTATCATGCAACATACGTGTCAATTGCATGGCATGTCGGGCTGTGTGGGTCCCGTATATTCAGGACCGTCGAGGATGTAGCCCGGTGGTATAAAAAGCAGGGGAAGGACAGAGCTTAAGGATTGCACCCTGCATTCGTCTTGGGTTTCTTTCCTTTCATTTCCCCCACCGTTTGAGCTCATGGATCCGTTAGTGCAAGTGCTTGCTTTCCTCCATGGCATGGGTGTTGGAGAGGTGAGCCACCCACTCGTCATTTTGCCGCTTATTACCATCATCAGTTCAGTTTAAATTACATGGTCGTAGCAAGAACTGTCGGTCGTTCTCCCTTATATATTTCCTGCAAGTTAGCTGTTCTTTCTTACAGTACAAGATTGTATACGCTTCTTGTGGATATTTGATTCTGTTCATCTGTGATGCAGCCACCACTGGTTGTTTACATTCCCAGGAAGCACTACAGGAGTAAGACGGCATTTACCGTCGGGCTCATCACAGAAACCCTCGGCCTAAGTGAGCCCGACGGCCACCGTCGGCCTAAGGCCGTCGGGCTGTGATCCATCGGGCTCACGCCGTGGCCGTCGGCGTCGCAAATACCGTCGGGCTCATCGGTATAACCGTCGGCCTTATAACTACCAATTTAGTCAGCAATGCCGTCGGGCTCATAGATGGCTCTACCAATTTTTTTTCAAAATTATTTTTTTTCAACTTTTTTATTATTATTTTAACTCCAATTTAGTCATATATTTAATCTCATATCACACACTTAATCATAATCTTAGCTCAAACTATCCACTCACACACTTAATCATAATCTTAGGTCAAACTATTCACCCTTAGTCAAACTTCCCAGACGGTCACCCATCTTTAGAGTGCTCCAGACCAAACACGCTTAACTATTGAGTTCTATTCAAATGAGATTCCAGTTGAGATGTCATACCTTGTTGCAATTAGTATGATAGCAATCATATTAACCCTCATCTCAGATATTATATTTTTTAATCTTTAAAATTTTAAAAATAAGATTTGAATAAACAAAATAACTATGTTTAATAATACTTGAATAATAATAATAATAATCAATTATTTTATTTTTGTTTTGTCTTTTCCATTTAATAAGAAATAATTCATATCTTCATATTGATATATCAGAATTTAATAAATAAAATGTCTATATCGATCATAAAAACGAGAGGAATCCAAATATGACATCCATGCCATCATTTTCATAATGAATAATGTCTTTTAAAACAAACAAGAACCAACATAAATCAGTATAAAGTCAATTAAAGAGGCAAATTTAGATAGAAAACAAGGAAAATCCTCATATTAAGTTATTATCTATAAAATATGTTCTACTCTTTGTGAAAATTAAATGGGTGTCATTTTGGACCATATTTTATGTACTTGCTTCACAAAAAAAGTTATTTCTGACACTTAAAAAATGAAAAATGATATTTCTAAAAAGAATTTTGAAAATCGCTTCGACGACGTTGTTTCCCATACCATGACACACATATGTGCTGAATATGGGCACTTTATCACAAACTATGACATGAGAATGGTCATACATTGATCATTTGTCTTGAAACATATGCATGTTTATAGATGTTTGACATTTTTGTGAAGTTTCGTTTTGAAAAGTTTGCCAAAAATCAAGTTTATCATTTTTCCTATTAACTAGTACACGTAAAAGGACTTCATGCCAAAGGGTTTCTTTTCTTGAATACTTTTCATATTTTTCCATTTCTTTCAAAAAACGGTCAAAATGGAGAGCATGGCTATTCATCAAAAGTGGTCGAATTTTTCAAAACTATTGACGCTTCTATGTTGTAACCACTACTTGTGTACCTTAAAATTATTTTTGTAAGAACTTCAGAGCAAACTATCACACAGTTGTAGTTCAAATTTGAATACTTCCGGAAAATTGACATAAAGTCAATTAAAGAGGCGAATTTAGATAGAAAGTAAAGAAAATCCTCATATTAAGATATTATCCATAAAATTTGTTCTACTCTTTGTGAAAATTAAATGGGTGTCATTTTGGACCATATTTTATGTACTTGCTTCACAAAAAAAGTCATTTTTCACACTTAAAAAATGGAAAATGATATTTCCAAAAAGAATTTTGAAAATCGCTTCGACGACGTTGTTTTACATACCATGACACACATATGTGCTGATTATGAGCACTTTATAACAAACTATGACATGATAATGGTTGGTCATTTGTCTTGAAACCTATGCATGTTTATAGATGTTTGACATTTTTGTGAAGTTTCGTTTTGAAAAGTTTGCCAAAAATCAAGTTTATCATTTTTCCTATTAACTAGTACACGTAAAAGGACTTCATGCCAACGGGTTTCTTTTTTTGAGTACTTTTTCATATTTTTCCATTTCTTTCAAAAAACGGTCAAAATGGAGAGCATGGCTATTCATCAAAAGTGGTCGAATTTTTTAAAACTATTGACGGTTCTATGTTGTAACCACTACTTGTGTACCTTAAAATTATTTTTGTAAGAACTTCAGAGCAAACTATCACACAGTTGTAGTTCAAATTTGAATTACTTCCAGAAAATTGACATAAAGTCAATTAAAGAGGCGAATTTAGATAGAAAGCAAGGAAAATCCTCATATTAAGATATTATCCATAAAATTTGTTCTACTCTTTATGAAAATTAAATGGGTGTCATTTTGGACCATATTTTATGTACTCGCTTCATAAAAAAAAGTCATTTTTCACACTTAAAAAATGGAAAATGATATTTCTAAAAAGAATTTTGAAAATCGCTTCGACGACGTTGTTTTACATACCATGACACACATATGTGCTGATTATGAGCACTTTATCACAAACTATGACATGATAATGGTCACACATATGTGTTAAAACTATTGCATATTTGTATATGATTGATATTTTTTGTAAAGTTTTGTTTTAAAAAGTTGGCAAAACTCAAATTTATCATTTTTCTAAGAACTAGTACACGTCAAAAGACTTCATGCCAAAGGGTTTCCTTTTTTTAGTATTTTTTCACTTTTTTTTTAATGTAATCTAATTTTTTGAGAAAAACTGAAAAACTCTATAGTGAGGCCGACGGTTATACCGTCGGGGTTACAATGTGATCAGGTCGCTTCGTACAGGACGCCCACGCGGGGGAGACGGGGGGAGAATTCCGACGGTGTTTTGACGCCGACGGTGGCCGTCGGGCTCATATTAGAACGCCGACGGTGTTTTGAGCCCGACGGTGTTTCTCTGGCCGTCGGTGCTAGATTGTGACGCCGACGGCACCGACATTTGGCCGTCGGCGTTATAATTGCCGTCGGGCTGGTCTGCCACTCCCGTAGTGAAGCTGATCTTGGCCGAGACCGGCCTTGCTCACATGTACAGATCGTTCACTTGCGAGATGGTCTGAAGTCGCGTGCTTTCTATGGCGAGCCCAAGGGTGACCTCCGCAGCGCCAAAGAAAGCGCCGCCGAGGTCGCCCTCCGCCATCTCTGCGGCGAGTACGGCCTGGTCATCGACGACTACAGCTACTCAGCCATGGTGGAGGCGCGCAGGGAGAAGCTGCGCATCGCGCAGGAGCGTAACCGTAAGCTGGAAGCGGAGACTGAGACTCTGCGTCAGGCGGTCCGCGACAAGCAGCTGCTGTTTGATGGGCTGATCCAGGACCTGAAAGATGTCTGCGTCGAGTTCGCTGACCTGCTGCCCGTGCGTGCCGGCGGTCCGTGCGGCGTCGAGTACGTCGGTCCGCCGTCGCCGGCAGGCGGGTTCGACAGGCTGGCCTTCGGTCTTGTGGAGGTTATTCGGTCAGCTTATGTTGAGTAGCTCTGGATACATTGGCAGCGGTGTTTCCAGCTTAGCCTGTCGTCTATGCTGGTAACGCATCGCTTGCATGTGTCCTTTGTTGCTCAGTTCAGTTTAGATGTATGTGTAGGACCTGCCCAGTACCTTAGGTCGTGTGTGTTTTAGGAGTAATAAATAAAAAGATGTGCTCCGTGTAGCCACAGTTCGTTCATTTTTGTAAATGCTCTGCACCGTCGGTGTTAGGGCCAAGTAGAATGAGCTGGATCTACCTGTATAAGAGGGGCTTTGTAACATCCTAACATTTTATAATATTCAAAAATCACTAAAATTTAAAACTTTTCTTTTTATTAAAATAAAATATTAAATGTATAAGAAAACCAACTATGAAAGATTTCAAACTTGAGTTAATATTTTAAATGTCACAGTTGAAACATTTTATTATCCACTGTATTTTAAAACCCTTAAGATGTAAATTCATAAATGTTGAAAAATCTTCAAACCCATTTCATGAAATAAATAGTTTCCTCATAAGTATATGATTCCAACCACATAGGCATAGCTATTCATAAATTAAAATAATATTTATAAGTGTTCTTTTTAAACTATTTAAAACATGATCTATTTGTCAAATAGTTTTTCATTCTCTCAACTAAGTTCAAAACATGGTGTTAAAATTTAAATTCTGTAATTTATAACTATATACTTTATAGATTTTAAATTAATGAATTAGCCAAATAAACATTTCATTTGTTCAAATGAATTTCATCTATTTTCAAAGCATGAAATGATTAATATATTCTAAATAAGAATAGAATCAAAGCAAAAGTCTTTTCCAAAATGGTTATGAAGTTTTCAAATGAATTATCATAATATAAAATATAATGGTGCACAAATTATTTCAAATTAAAAATGAATACCTTATATTTCACATTTCCTAAACATTATTTATAATTAGTTCTTTAATATTATGCCAAAATAAGGATGAATGGTTCAGCAAAATAAGTTTAAATAACCTAAATTCAAACTTATTGAAATGTGGGTATTTACAAATTTTATTTAGCCAAAAAAAAAATTAATTAAGATAGAAATTCAAATTTGACTTTTAAGTGTCAATTTGTATTTAACCAATATTTCAAAATATTATTTTTCAAAAATATTCAAAACATACCCACAATTGGTTTAACAGAAAGGTAATAATTTTACAAATTTTTAGAATTTTGTTTGACCTCATTTGGACATTCAAATCAAAAGTTATGCATTAATTGGAGAAAAATCAGAAAAGGAAAATACCTGCTGACGTCAGCGGTGACGTCAGCAGATCGTCTTCAACCTCTGTCCGAATAATGCGCCGAAGATTGATTCGAATCGGAGTCAAATCCTCTCCGATTCTTGCGGGATATGATCTCCTGACGCCCCCTATTTAAACCCCACCTCCACCGCCCTCTCCCGCACCCGAAAACCCTAGCTCATCGCCTCCAGGCTGCCCACAATCGTCCCCGCCGTGTCGCCATTGCCGTCGGCGTCTTCGACGATTTCCGGTGAGCTTCGATCGATCTAGCCCTTCTCATCCACCCCCTTAGCTTCCCCTCGATCTTATGCACCTCCCTGACTTGGCGCGGTAGCTTATTGCGCAGCGGAACGAGCCATCCGTCCGTGACCGAAGCTCCCCGCCGCCGTGCGCAACTCCGACGAGGTGTTGCCGAAGAACGAGGAAGCGCCGAGGACCACGAGCACGCCATCGACCTCGCCTGGATCTCCTCTTCATCACGGTACGCTCCGCTAGTCCTTTTAGGTTGTAGATCATCGGAAACGCTCGTCACCGGCGTGTCGCCGCCGCGGGAATTAGGTCACCGGAGTTACTCCGGCGAACCACGCCGCCCGGACTTAGTAGAATAGATCTACACCTTTAGATCTCGATCCGACTGTTGGAATAGGATGACTTAAACGAAGGGGTATCGGCGAATCAGGGAAGGACACGTGGATGCCCCGTTAGCGCCTCGTCAGTGTCCGCGTCAGCGCCAGCGTGTAAATCATTTTCTATTTTAATTTTAATTGGAAGTTTTGCAGATTAGTCCCTTTAATTAAAACATCTATAACTTTTTAACCACTTATCCAAAATTAACAAACTTTATATTTTTGGAAAGCTCTTGACATGTAGATTACGTTAGATCGGCCAAAATTCAAATTTGACTTAGTATAAAATATTAAAATTTCAAATGGTGAATTTGAGTGTATTTGTAATAACGTTAAATCTATAAATCCAAAAATTGCAAATAAATATGTTTTAGAAACTTTAGAGTATTTGTAAATTAATGCTACTGCTATAAAATATTTTTGAGTAATTTTTGAATGATTTCATAGTTGTGTGTTTAATTTGAATAGTTTGACTAATTTTGAAATAACTTTTAATAGAAACATTATTTTTGATTAAATCCAATTGCAATAGATTTAATTAAATGCTCTCTGTCAATTAACACTAATTATAAAATTTTGGTTATAAAAATTTAATCATAGGAAACTTTAAGCTTATAATTATTCCTTTTATTATATTTTCCAAAACTAGAAATTAATTAAATTGCATTTATAAATTCATGCATATTTATAAAGAAATCACAAAAGTTATTTTTATGTTTCTTGTGATTTAAAATTTCATTTCATTCATAGCATATTTTATTTCCATAGGAAAACCCATCTTCATTAGTTTTCTCTAAGTTAGGATTATTTTCAAACTTAGTATTTTGGGAAAAGTGCTATGCACTAGACACTTAGGATTTTCAACATGGAGCTGGAAGACCAATGAAGGACTTAGCCAAAAACAAGACTTCAGAAGTATCTTCAAGGAGAAGAAGCACTTAGAAGAAAATCAAGAGGAAGTTCATGAAGGACTTAGAAGAAAACAGACTCTGGAAGCATCCCAAAGATGTCAAGCACTTAGAAGAAAAGTGAGAAGAAGTTCAAGAAGGCCAACCCCTTTCTATCCTCTAAGTCTTTCTCTCTGTCTTTCCCTCTCCTCCGAGACTTCATGAAGACTAAGTAAATCCAAGACCAGCCTCGAGGATACAAGAATCATCAAGTCTGAAGATTCATCAAGACTACCAAGAGCTCAATCAAGACATCATCCAGAAGAAAGTTACAAGTCTGGAGATGAATCCTGGAGGACAACTACATCTTTATTTCTATCTTTTCCCTCTTTCCCAATCTTGTCTTTTAGACTTAAACAAAGTTTGATCATGATGTTATCATCTTTGAAGTTTGTTGGATCCTAACGGCATAGTGAGATGAAGCGGCCTGGAGACAAACCTTACATGTCCACGTACATGAGACCTGTCCCACAACTTAAGTGGCTGGCTGGGTGTCTGTCTCTCTCACTATAGTGAATGTCCAATCTACAAAGAGTTGATAATAATTGTTGATCATCTTGAACAAATGACTTAGTATTTACTCTAAATATTTCTACACATCCGGACTAAGCCATTAGAGTGCTTGTTTCAAGATGATATAAAACAAAGTATGTTTATCCAACTTAAGACCTTAGTCCTTAGTCATTCTTGACCCACCTATTTGCCTTGCATTAACTTAAAAGATTTTCGTGGCATGAAAAAGTATTTCTAGCCCTTAGGAATATTTTGCACATCATGCATAAACATATTTTCCTTAGAAAGTTTTATAAAACTTATTTATTCATCTAGTATGTGTTTGTATGCATTGTGGAGTTGTGCTTGCTGTTGATTGTTGTATTGTTGCTTGTCTATACTGTTAGATTGAACGGAGAGTCCCGAGTATCGTTGAAAAGAGTTGTGAACAACGACAACATTCAAAGGCAAGTGGCACACCTCATAAACTTCCTATTTCTATATGCATTACTTAGTGTATTTTTATATGCATGTGTAGGATAATATTGCTATGCTAAACCTGTGTAGAATTCCTTATTCCCGTGTCTAGGTTCCTATGCAATACTTAGTAGAATTATTGATGCTATGTAAATGTTGTTTTGTGAAAATCTAAATTCTACTAAGTTAAGAATGAAACACCTGAGTGGTAAGTGGTTGCATGGTTTATGTTGAGTGGCTACTCAGGTCCATGTCTATGGTTCCTGGAGTATGTACACTTGTGAATGGCCACCCAGGAACAGAGGAATCTGAAGAACTCCGAGTGACGATAGCTTCCAGTGCAGCCATTGCCATATGGGCTCTGGCTTGATCAATTATGTTGCATGGACTCTCTCCGGCTTGAAAAGCAGATGTAGGGGGATGTTAGGTGGAACGGGTCAAGCCAGAGTGGGAGGGAAAATGCTTCTGAAAGATCTCGTCTTATTCTCTCCTTTCCTTATCACAAATGGTGTGTAAAGGATACCTTGGGTTGAATGGGTACAATGGTGAAAGTGCACAACCTCTGCAGAGTGTAAAACTAAGTACTTAGCCGTGTCCCCGGTACGGACAATTTGAGCAGCTGATCACGGACGTCAACGGAGGATTCCATCATTCCAACTTCAGAAATAAAACTTGATGGGTGACAAGGGAAGATGAGATTTATGGTTTTCATGCCATACTCGTCTTGATTTCAGGAAAAGTGTTTTCAAAAGAGTAGGAAAAATTGGCTTTATGCAAATTAGTCTTGAACACCACCAGCCAAATATGCATATAGGCTTTAGAGTTATTCCATAAGTGTCCATCATAGTGTCACTTGCCAGACTCCATTTTAATGGAATCTGACCCACGTTGTTGCAATATTTTTCTTATTACAGATTTGATCAGATGACGAGTGAGGTTTCGTTTAAAGGTTTCGAGTCTACAACCAACATGTTTTCGCCTGTGGCAGCATGAAAGTTATAGAGACTCACTGCTATTGTGTTTTCGCTGTGTACTTTTTCAATGCTACCTTTATGCTATGCAACTTGTAACAAATATTTTGTAATTCTGGATCATCGATGTAATAAAGTTGACGCTTTGTTGTGATATTACATCGTAAACTGTGTGTGCAAATGAATCGATCCGGGGATTTGCACTATACACAGGTATCTGCCTTATTTAAAGTGCAGGTACGCTACAGCCTTTTATGTGTGAACAACTATTGTGTAATACTACCCGCAAAAAAAGCGAAATTATTGTGTAGTAGGGTAGTTTTCCTCAAGTTGTGAAGTACATATGTGGTGTAGTTCTTTATACTGTAACTATGTGTGGATGGTTAGTACGTGCAATGTGTTTGTAATCGAAATTGGTACTTTGCCCGCCAAATGTCGTCTGCCCTACGGGGTTGCGGAGCTAGATTCCTCCGGCAACGGTGAGATGTTTGGGAGAGCAGCGTTGCCAGGCAACGGTGAGATGTTCGGGAGAGGAGCGTTGGGGCCGCTAGGATTTCATGGGAGCCATAGACGAGATGTTTGGGAGAGGAGGGTTGGGGCCACGGCGCGACGGGTAGGGATTTCATCAGAGCCATAGATGCGGGGAGAACTCCGAGAATTCTCAGGTCAGTATTAAGAACACACCCTCGAAGCTGTTGTCGGAGAGGGCCGCAGAACATCACCCTCGAAGTTGTTGTCGTAGAGGGCCGCTTGCCCTTTGTTAAGCCGTGGATCATCGATCCTACGTGTACTGAGTAGGAGCATAGTGACAATCAAGTCACGTGTATATGGGAAATAAAATAAACCACCGAAACTTATGAGCTTCCTAAGATATGAACCTACTTATCGATAGCAACCCAACGAAACCGAAAGGAGCTTCCATCTAAGATATAAACATTGTCAACGAGATAGAATGTTCAAGGGTTTCTCTTCGAGCCTTGGTGCGCGGAAGGTGACCACAACGACAACCCAAGAGAGTCGCGGCACCCACACGCATCGCCTCCATTAACGTCTGAGCAATGTGATTTCACCATAAATAACCTTGACACTGCACCAAGGTATCACGGGTTGTCGTTGCCACCAATTTAGACCTCCTAGGCACGATCTTGGAGCGACAACTACCAAATTAGACCTCCTAGGCACGATCTCGGAGCAACAACTACCGAAGAACCACCTGCCATGACTACTATCTCGAGCCCGTGACGCATGCGACCACAGCTGCCCCAAAGCCGCCGCCACGTGCACGCCAAGCCAGAGCCACCCCACCACCGCCGGAGGCGACCGCACCCCCGTACCCAACACTCAACAAGACGTCCCCGCTGGCCGCATCGTCTTCTGGTGCCGCCATTAAGCATGTGCGCTTACGACGTCGAGTAATGGGACTAACTGGTAAGCAGTGCGCAATCAGCTCTTGGTGGCTGGCGGGAGATAAAAATAATTAAAGAAAATAACAATCAACATACTAGTCATAGGGTTTGTATATAATTAAGTGACTTGTACCTATGTAACACAACGTAAGCGCTCATATACACGCACACACACTCATCCCTGTGAACGTACGCACGCACACCCTATCCCTATTAGCACCTCCGAGAGACTGAGCCAGCGGGTCAGGTCTTGAGATTAACGAAGTTACCACAAGCGCCTCACTGTCGACGGGAACGTCGCCTCCCATTGAAGAATATTTCGCCTGAATGAGAAACAACAGCGGTAAACTTGGAGTTTAAAGTCTGATGGGTCGAGGATACTGCCACAGGCAAGTTCTCTAATGAATTGTGTATAACTTGGTCTGTTTTAAATTAGATGATTCATGTTTGTATAAAAATAAATACATCTAGACAAGTTACAAATCTAACAAATCTAGATATATCAATTTAGATAAATATATTTGTCATCTAAGACAGAGGTAGTACTAAAATAATTCTATAAAAGATTACGCGCGGAAGACTCTAAAGCTTAGCAGTATCCTGTCGAAGCCATCTACTCCCTCCGTTCCATAATATAAGATGTTTTAGCCATTTTCCACATTCATATGTGTACACATGTATCTAGACATGTTTTAGTATACATGTGCACTCATTTTAGAGTGAATCGAGACAATATTTGTTATAGCTAAAACATCTTATATTGTGGAACGGAGGGAGTATATGCTCGATGGTTGCAGATATGCATCAGCATGCAACATAGTACACGTGTCAAATGCATGCCATGTCGGTCGACACATGGCGGAGTGGGTAGGTCCCTTGTTTTGCTACCGTCGAGGATAAATGCAGGAGGGAGGGAACAAGAACAAAGAGCATTCTGCACTCTGCCTTGTCTTCGTCTCCATTTCTTTCCTTTCCTCCTCCGATCCATACATTCTACAAGGAAGCAGATCAGTGCGACAGTGTGCTCATGGCAGATTCGCCTTCCTCGCCGGTGCTTACGAGGTTCCTTCCTAGGCTGTCTTTCTTATTACCATCCTTTCTTCTTTCCTGCAAGTTTTTGTTTAGCTTCCAAAATCATGCTTACAAGGATTTGATCGTATTCAATCTTGACGCAGAGGCTTGTTTTCCAGGGCGAGCGCAAGGGTGATCCTGAAAGCGCTAAAGAAAGCGCCGCCGATGTCGCTATCCGCTGTCTGGTCGGCGCGTACGGCGCGTGGTCCTCAACGACTGGAACTACTCGGCTATGGTGGAATACAGGGAGAAAGTGGCCGTCGCGCAGCAGGAGCTTCGCCGGAAGATGGCGGAGTTTGAAGCTCTGAAGAAGGAGGTGGTCCGCGAGAAGCAGCTGCTTGATGGAGACCCAGGGAGTGAAAGACTTGTGCCTCGAGTTCGCTGACCTACTGCCTGTGTGTGCTGCTAGTGGTCCATGCGGCGTCGAGTACCTCGGCATGCTATCCCCGGCCGGCGGATTCGAAGAGCTGGCCCTCGATCTTGTTCAGCTGCTGACTGAAGCAGCTGATGACGAGTAGCTTAACTTCCTTCAGTCGAGGATGCATTTGCAGTGTTGTTTCCAGTTAAGGTCTGTCTCTGCTGGGAGTATGCATCCTTTGCTGCTCAGTTTAGATGTGTGTAGTGTAGGTACCTGCACCCTAGTACCTTAGATCGTGTAGTAATAAATAAAATGATGTGCTTCATGCATCCAGTTTGTGTTAATAGAAGATAGCAAGAAACGATGAAAAGAAAATCCCTCCAAACAAAGGAGAGGAATAAATCATGGGCGCCAGCCAGCAATTGAGGTTACAAAAACGTCGTGGGTTTAAAATGTATGGTTTATACCAACAGGCAAGTTACAAAATATATTTATAGAGGGTAGAAACCCTAAGTCGGTTGCGATCTGACTCGGACACGATCTGTACCGTACCGCGAGGGCTGCCGCCCCCACACCCCCACGAGCGCAGGATAGACCGGTGGACTAACTTCCTCGATACGGCCCAAACCTCCCGGCGATGGGCCTCCGCTCCGAAGTTAGTCGCTCGCTCCATATCGTCTTATGAATTTGGATTATCATAAAACTGTTAGATCCTTAGCAATGTCTAGAAAAAGGTCTTAAGCGGTAGCAAGTCTATGCAATGGATTCGACTCTCTCTGTTAGTGAGAAACAGAGAGGGAGGGTGAGATCGGAGATCTACCTTGGCTCTGTGCCGAGGATCCCGACGAATCAGCCATCGGGGTCGGGGACGTGGTGACGAAGACCGAGTGGCGGCGCGGTGGTATTTCCCGTGAGCACTGCGCTAACCCTAATCGGAGGGGTTTGTCGGTGGGGCGACTGGCGGCACAGTGAACCTCGTACCGTGTGCCCGGCCCCCCACCTCTTTATATAGCGCATGTCACAGGGGCCCACCGTCCATTAAGAGGGAACGGGCGCCCCCGATCAGGGCGCAATCAAGGGGATCGTGCGGGCCGTTGGGCTCGCACGTGAGATCAATCTAACATTCTCCCCCTTGATCTCAACTTTTACTTTTACCTTTCACTTTACTCGTTTCAGCACGGATTAATACATAGAGCATGTTTCATCGTCACAGCTGAATCAGACAACCACTATATACTTTTCTGTGTTGAAACAAATCATGTTACTTTTGGGCCTCTGTAATCCAGAAATCATAGGCTTTCCATTAAACCCATGCCGGCTGTGTGTTCCTGGAACACACTGGGTGGTAAGCCTTTCGTTAGCGGATCCGTAAGCATATCCTTTGTCCTTATATGCTCGAGACTTATAGTTTGATCCTGGATTTTATCTTTCACAACATAATACTTTATATCTATTGCCTTTGTAGAATTACTCGACTTGTTGTTGTGAGCATAGAATACTGCAGGCTGGTTGTCACAGTACATCTTTAGTGGTTTGTCAATGCAATCTACCAGTTTCAAGTCGGGTATAAATTTCTGTAACCATACTGCCTGCCCCGTGGCCTCATAACATGCTATAAACTCTGCATACATCGTGGACGATGCAACTAATGACTGTTTGGAGCTTTTCCACGAAATAGCCCCTCCTGCGAGAGTGAACACGTATCCTGACGTGGACTTTCTATCATCTTTATCTCCCGCAAAATCTGCGTCTGAATACCCTCTTATTTATAGGGAATCAGATCTTCTATATGTTAGCATGAGGTCTTTTGCGCCTTGCACATAACGCAAAACTTTCTTTACCATATTCCAGTGCTCTTGGCCTGGATTTTCTTGATACCTACCGAGTACCCCGGTGATAAAAGCTAAGTCAGGGCGAGTGCACACTTGTGCATACTGTAAGCTTCCAACAGCCGAAGCATATGGTACTGCTTTCATTCGATCGATCTCATATTGGTTTTTTGGGACATTGAAATTTCCCAAAACTGTCGCCCTTGACTATAGGAGCAGGTGAAGTACTACTTTTGTGCATATTATACTTCTTTAGAACCTTTTCTAAATATGCCTTTTGTGATAGTCCTAGCACTCCATTATTTCTATCCCGGTGAATTTCTATGCCCAAAACATAGGAAGCTTCACCAAGATCTTTCATATCAAAATTCGAGGACAAGAATTTCTTTGTTTCTAGTAGTAGACTGACATCATTGCTCGCAAGCAGAATATCATCCACATACAGAATTAGGAAAATATATTTCCCACTTTTAAACTTTGCATAAATGCAGTTGTCCTCAACATTCTCTTTAAATCCAAAACTTTTAATTGTATTGTTAAACTTTAAATACCACTGTCTAGAGGCTTGTTTTAACCCATAAATGGATTTCTTTAGGCGGCATCCCATATGTTCCTTCCCCTCCATGAAAAAACCCTTCGGTTGTTTCATGTAAACATTCTCTTCTAAATCTCCATTTAGAAATGCCGTCTTTACATCAATTTGATGTAACTCTAAATCAAAATCAGCAACTAGTGCCATGATGATTCTGAAGGAATCCTTACATGAGACCGGAGAAAAAGTCTCATTGTAATCTACTCCTTCTCTTTGCGTAAAGCCTTTTGCCACAAGTCTTGCTTTATACTTTTCTACTTTTCCATTGGAGTCATACTTTATTTTGTAGACCCATTTGCAGCCTACTGTTTTGTCTCCTTTAGGAATTTCCTCTAAGTCCCAAACATTGTTATAACTCATTGATTTCATCTCATCTTCCATGGCCTCCAGCCATTTCGAAGAGTGAACGCTACTCATGGCTTCTTCATATGAAGTGGGATCTCCTTCCACATGAACTGTTTCTGTGTTATAAACTTTATAATCACTAGAAATAGCTGATTTCCTAGCTCTTGTAGACCTTCTAAGA
The DNA here is from genome assembly GCA_026929855.1 of Poa annua. NCBI lineage: Eukaryota > Viridiplantae > Streptophyta > Magnoliopsida > Poales > Poaceae > Poa > Poa annua. The sequence goes on from CM049430.1 coordinate 92,853,227, forward strand.
GTCTCATTCTCTGGCACATTATGTGTCTCAATTTGCGTCTCTTCTTCTATATGTGGCTGTCGCCGCTCCTTTTCATGCTCAACAACGGGTTGAGTAGGCTCCTGACGGACATGTTCCGAATCTTGCCGCGTTGAAGTCACTGGTGGAGTTACAACAGGTGCTTGCATCACAACCTCTGGGATTGTCGGTGCAGGTACAACAGGTAGGGCGAAAAATGGCTCATGGATCATCGGAAAAGGTGCACACACCCTCTTCTCCTCAAGATCAATTTTCCGGCCTACCATGCTCCCCCTCATCATTTCGTCTTCTAAGAAGACCGCGTGTCTCGTTTCTACAAACTTTGTGTGTCTGTCTGAACAGTAGAAACGATAACCTTTTGATCTATCAGGATAGCCAATGAAATGGCAAGTCACTGTTTTGGGGTCTAACTTAGCAATATGTGGATTAAAAACTTTTGCCTCAGCTGGGCTCCCCCAGACTTTCAAGTGGCTTAGAGAAGGAACTCTCCCTGTCCACAACTCGTATGGTGTTTTGGGCACCGATTTACTTGGTACTCTGTTGAGAATGTGAATGTTGGTTTTGTAACAGCCCGTTTGTAACTTTCCAAAGTTGTGTGCACTTTAATGGAGCTTCATGTCATCATTGCATTTGTGGTTGCATTTTTTTAATTAATTATGTTGTTTCAAATTCAAATTCCAAATTTAAGTCTCTTATTTAATTCAAATGCTTTTCAAATGAAGTTTCAAATTATTCCTAAATAAATAAACCAGATATTAGAATGGCTATTTTTGAAACTACTAAAAATTGTGTAAAAGTGTGGTCATGTTTTCTTTATCTGATTTTGTTAAAAACCAGAAAAGAAGAAAACGAAAACAGTAAAAAAAAAGAGCCTGACCGAGCTGGGCCACCACGGCCCAACTCAGCCAGCACCTCAGCCCACGGCCCGACAGGCCAGCCCACTCCCTGGTCATCGTCCTCGTACGGACGGGAGCGAGCACCTTTACAGCGCAGCGCCATGGCTCCCTGGCAGCTCGCCCCCACCTCCTCCCACCTGCCCCCTTTCCTCCTCTCTTTATCCCCTGCGCCGCAGCGCCCCCAAACCCTAGGTTCCCCTCTACCCCTTCCTCTACTCGCGCCGCCGGCCCCTCTCTGCTTCTCTGTTCCTCTCCACCAAGAAAAATCACCGGAGCGCCGCGCCGTTTTCTCCACCACCCCCAGCGTGACCCGATCGTCCACGACCTCCTCCGCACTGACACGAGCCGACTCTCTTCGTCCTCGACGCCCGTGAGCCGCGATAGGACCACCTCCATCCTCTCCGACCCCGACGCCGCCGCGGACTCCGCCGCTCCCCCGAGCACCGGCTGCTCGACTCCGGCCGCCGCAAACTCTCTCCGCTCGCCATCGAGTCCCTTCCGGTGAGCAGCATCTGTTCCCTCTGCTTCCCCCTCCCCTTTCTTCTCCGGCCGTCTCCAATCGCCCACGCCGGAGACACCGCCCGGCCGTACGACGTCGATCAAGAACGCGAGCTTTTCCCGCGCCTCCCCTTCACTTCAAGCACCGGAACGAAACCGTGCCACTCCCCGCGTGCTCCCGCAACCCGCACACCCCGTACGCAGCGGCGCCGCCCCTGTGTGGTCGCCGGCGTTCGATTGCCGGCCGCCGCGAGCTGTTCTTCAGTTCGTCAGGCAACCGTGCAATATTCAGTTTCGTCAGACACCTGCACGCTCCACTCCCTAAAAACAAATGCTACGTTTCCCTCATCACCAACACACACCGTCCTAGTGGCTAGCAGAGTCGCACTGTTTCCGCATCGCGCGATCCCGAGTTCGAACCACGGCCGAGATGAATAAAAGGCCTCCTTTTGTTTTTCTTTCGGTCACTGACTTGCGGGACCCACCCGTCAGCGTCACTGGCGCCAGGTTTTTACACAGAGCCCCTGCACTTCCTGTTTTAAGTTTAGACCCTCACCAGAGCACTGTTTCTATCACGGATAAGTCCCTGGAATTTTCAGAAAACACCCTAGGTTTAAATATGCAATAACTTTATTTCTACAACTCCAAATAAAATAAACTTTATATGTTTTTATATCAGAAAAATGCAATAAACATTAATATTACATTCTTATGTCATTTTGGATCATTTATTTTAAATGCTTAGTTTAATTTAACAAATGCACTTAAATAATTAAATATGGAATATGTGGAGTAATAAATATATAATGCCCTAAATCCATTTAATATGCTCATATCTTTTATACCACGTCTTGCCATGCTAATAAATATTTAATTTGAGTTGAAGATAAATAAATTGCAATTAATTCCTAAATATGTAATGTGTTGGGCAATTGAGTAATTAATGCATATGCCATTTAAATTAATTAGATCACCACATCTGCTATATGTTAAGTAACATCTAAATTACTGGCTACACAAATAACTTGCACCCTAATCTCTTGTCGGGATTTCGTCCCCGCTTTAAATATGACCTAATCATCTCATACCATATTGCACCATCATTTGTTTGCGCATTCCTTTGTATTGATTATTGTTTCCTATTGTCTGTGTTTGGCTCTCTTTGGGTAGACGACGACGTGTCTGCTGCGAGTACCTACGATACTGAGGTTTCAGCTTTTGTGCCAGGCCACAAGCTGCCAGGCAAGCTTCTGCTAACCGGTTACACGATTGTCGGGTTTTTCATTCTTGCCTTTTGATCTATGCTATCCTAGTTATCGATTCTTGAATTGCGATCCCATCATATGTTTATCCTGCAGCCTATACAGCTATATCCCCACAACCTATAACCCCTTGCATGTTTATCTGTTGGCCTTTGCGAGTCGTAGTGCATGCTTAGAATTGGTTGAGCGAGTCGTTCCTTTGTCTTTTATCTCATATGCTTAGTATGATAGATAGTTCTACTATAATAAACTGCTGTCTTATTGTGGGGTTCTATAATTAAAAGATAAGGCACCAGGCGGAAGGCCTTGCGAGGTGCTTTGTTCTGCTCAGTGTCGACCTAGGAACTGAGATTTTGTCCTCGGATCCAATTTTGAGCGCACTAACCACTTGTGGGTGGCCCAATGGAGCCCCCCTCGACTTTGACTGGAACTTTGACTTGTCCGGGAGCCACACCTAGTTCGGGTTTTCCATTTGCCTCATATGCATTGATGATACTAGTGTAGTATTTTTACTTTGGCGGTGTGCCTTGTTACATGCATATAGGGCGCGGCCTGTTGGTGCGGAGGGGTGTGTCCTGCGGGAGTCCGCACCCTTTTGGCCGGGACCAGCATAGCTCCCGTGGCTCCTGAACTTGTTGCGGTGAAGGAAAAGAGTTGGGTTGAGAGGCCCTAATGTTTTTGACTGGGTTGATCATGCGAGTATGGGTCCAGTAGTGCACCCCTGCAGGGTATAATCTTATCGATGAGCCGTGTCCACGGTTATGGACGACTTGGTGATGATGTTGGCTAACAAGATCTAGACAACTTACACCTAATCGTTGTTAATTAATTTGACTAGTAACTATAGAATTACTTACACCCTAAATGGTAACTAAAATTGTTAACGTGTGAGTTTCCCGGATTGCTTCCTCATACTTGGTTGAGGGGGTTAATTCGAGAATGGGTTATGTCTGGTGTTAGTTGTTGATGGCTACTCAAACGCTCTTTTATCTCTCTCTAATTAGACGGAAGTTCTAGCGCGTCTCTTTAGGTTGCTAGTGCTGCTGCCGCTAAGTACACTTACCCCATATTTTGGGAATCTTACAGTTTTGTAACCTGTTAGCTTAAGCTTGTTCGATACGCTTCGGTGTATTGACCCGTTCGCGGGCTGTGGTTTTTCTGCAGTTGAGGATCCTTCGCTCGACCAGGTTGGTGGATACTACGAGTTCGACGACGAGATCTATGACGAGTAGTTAGAGTTCCCCTGGGCTACTTCCTGGTGGACTGCGTGGATGGGCCTTCTTTTTTTCGTTTCGGCTTTGAGCCCTTTGCTTCTTGTCTGTACTCAGACCGGTTTGTTTTCGCTGCATGATGTAATGTTGGGACATGTGTCCTCTGATTGGTGCCATTCGCTATTTTGCTCAGTGAGAGCTTTTGGATATTATTTCCTTTCTTTGTGTCTTAGGTTTATTCTGTGGTTTCAACTTGTTAAAAATCCGACTCGTATACCATGTGTGTATGGTTGAAGTATACGAGTTGGAAGACTTTTTGGGTTCTTGCGTGCACAATCTGGAAACGTATGTGACGTTGGGGTCGCCAAGAGCTGTCGGCCGATGATCCATTCCGAGCATGGCCTGATTGTTTCCTGGGATTGGTAACCCCAGTATGTTCTTGGTTGTGTGGCCCAACCGATACGTTTCGTTTGTGTAGCTTGAATTCAGAGTCTGACAGTTGGTATCAGAGCTTAAACGCCCTCAGGTTCCCTTCTACTGGTCGTTGTTTGAGTCTAGAATTTTTTTTTGTAGTTATCAGGAAATTCTTAAACGTGAGAGTAGGAATTCTGTTCTTTTACTTCTTTCCCCACCCACCCTCCCTGTTCTTCTGGTAAGGAAGTGTTACGATAATTCCCTTGTCACCTTAATTTTAAAAATTAGGACATCACGTGTTCTGGGTTTCTGTAGTACCATAGTTGCAGGTGTCTTCAAGGTGGTGCTCTTCGTTTCAGCAGTTTCAACCTCTTCGGCTACGTTCAGTTTCATTCTTGAATGAATCAGTTGTTTCTCCTCTTTTGGTGAAGTTACGTCAAGCTCAATTGGTGTTTCCTAGTTCTAGTGCTAGTCTTCGTTCTTACCTCTCTTTAAACCTTTCTGGAAGTGAACAAAGTGGCGTACCATGATGGATGGCCATATCTCGTTCCTTGTTGTATTTTCTAAGCAATCTGAAGTTTTCCTTTAAGCACTTACGTTGGATTTTGTTTATCCGATTGTCGTGTTAACGTTGTATCATCCTCAGGATGGAGAGTGGCGAAGAAGATACTACAATGCCTTCCCAAATGGGGCAAGTTTTGTCTCAGATGACGCAAGTTTTGAGTCAAATTCAGCAAAACCAGAATCAGAGCAACAACTGTGTGTCTATCGTGCAGTTTCTCCAGCTCAATCCCCGCACGTTTGATGTTCCCTCTGAGCCACTCGATGCTGATGACTGGCTGCGTGAGATGAACAATGCTCTGGCTGTTTCTCATGTATCCGATGAGGACCATGTTCCTTATGTCACCTACCTGCTCCGCGGTGAATCCATGTCTTGGTGGGAGAACTTCCTACAGTTACGAGCACCAGGTGTTGTGACTACTTGGGATGAGTTCAAGGACGCTTTCAAATGCCACTATATTCCAGATGGGGTCATGGAAAGAAAGCGGGAAGAATTCTATGACTTGACTAAGGGTATCATGTCTGTATTGGACTATCAAGCTGAGTTCAATCGTTTGGCCTGCTATACTCAGGATGAGGTATCAACTGATGCCAAAAAGCAAGCCAAATTCCACAGAGGTCTAAACCCAGATCTTAAGTACGCACTCACTCTTATCAAGTGCGATACCTTTGAAGACCTCGTCAACACAGCTCTCCGAGAGGAATTTGGACGTGAGAAGTTCGAAGAATCTCGTAAACACTCTCTTGAAACAACTTCTTCTCCATCAGATTCTACACCTCTGCAGAAACGTAGGGTTTGGATACCCTATGCAACTCAAACTCAACTCATCCACAGTCCAATCTCTCCGAGGTTTTCTTCCGGTCTAAGCAACCCAACTTCAGCTACAAGGAGTTTCATCGAGCAGACAACGCCTATAGTTCCAAACTCTTCGGTCACCTGTTTCAAGTGCGGTGAGCCGGGCCACTTCTCTTACAAGTGTCCGCAAAACACATTTCCTTCTCCACCTTGTCGCCCTAAGAGTTGTGCTGTTACTCCTCAGGCCCCCAACATCGACAAAAGGTCTGTTGGTAGACGCGCAAGGGTGAATCATGTTTCAACAAAAGAAGCAGAGGAAGCTACTGATGTGGTTCTTGGAAATCTATTCGTGAACTCCGTCCTCGCTAAAGTGTTGTTTGATTCTGGTGCGTCCCATTCGTTCATCTCGCAAAGTTTTGCTTCCAGCAATGGTGTTACTTTCGAAAAGATGGACAACCCTCTCTTAGTGCAGCAACCAGGATCCAAATGGCTTACAAAAGAAGTTAGCCTGAACAACGAGATCTTAATCGGAAATCTTCCATTCCAGGAGTCTCTTATTGCTCTTCGTTCTTCAGACATTGATGTCATCCTAGGGATGGATTGGCTTGTGGCAAATAAAGCGGTCATTGATTGTACTGCTAAATCTGTTAAGCTTACCCATTCTTCTGGCCAGATAGTCTACTTCTATTCAAAAACTCCTTCTGTTCAGCTATATGCTCTCAATGTTCATCCTCTTCCTGCTATGGAAGATATACCGGTGGTCCAAGACTTTCCTGACGTCTTTCCTGAAGAATTGCCAGGTATGTCACCTGACAGAGCCGTGGAGTTCGTTATTGAACTAGAACCAGGCACTGCTCCTATCTCCAAACGTCCTTACAAGATGGGCCCCAAAGAACTGGCTGAACTTAAGAGACAGCTAGAGGAGTTGGAAAGTAAAGGTCACATCCAACCTAGTACTTCTCCTTGGGGTTGTCCTACTCTGTTTGTCAAAAAGAGGGACACGACTGAGCGACTGGTTGTTGACTACCGTCCTCTGAACAAGAAAACCATCAAGAACAAGTATCCCCTTCCTCGCATCAATGACCTGTTTGATCAACTCGCTGGTGCTAAGGTTTTCTCCAAGTTGGACTTGAGGTCAGGTTATCACCAGATCAAGATCCGCAAAGAAGACATTCCAAAGACAGCTTTCACCACTCGTTATGGTCTCTACGAATACACTGTCATGTCTTTCGGTCTCACAAATGCTCCGGCCACTTTCTCACGTCTCATGAACTTCGTTTTCATGGAATACCTCGATAAGTTCGTGGTAGTCTATCTCGATGACATTCTTATCTATTCCAAAACCGAGGAAGAACACGGAGAACATCTACGTCTTATCTTGTTGAAGCTCCGAGAACACCGTCTCTACGCCAAGTTCTCCAAGTGTGAATTCTGACTTCCTAAAGTATCCTACCTTGGTCATGTCATCTCTTCCGAAGGCATTTCTGTTGATCCAGAAAAAGTGAAGGCCATTGTTGAATGGTTGCCTCCTACATCGGTGAAACAAGTCAGGAGTTTCCTTGGCATGGCTAGCTATTGCCGTCGTTTTGTTGAGAACTTCTCCAAAATCGCTAAGCCTCTAGCCGATCTTACTAGGAAGGATAGAAAGTTTCTTTGGACTCCAAAGTGTGATGAGAGTTTCAATCTCTTGAAAGCTAAACTCACTTCTACTCCTATTCTAGTTGGCCCAGACACTTCCAAACCTTTCCAAATATTTTGCGATGCATCTCTTCAAGGACTAGGCGCAGTCCTCATGCAAGAACGCAAAGTTGTGGCTTATGCATCTCGCCAGTTGCAGCCTCATGAGCTCAACTATCCTACACATGATCTTGAACTTGCAGCAATCATGTATGCCCTAAAGGCTTGGAGACCTTATTTGTTGGGGCACAGCTGTGAGATCTTCACTGATCACAAGAGTCTCAAATATCTCTTCACTCAACCAGATTTGAACCTCAGGCAAACAAGGTGGCTTGAGAAACTCTCAGATTACGATCTTACCATCTCTTACACTCCAGGCAAAGCTAATGTAATGGCTGATGCTCTCAGTCGCAAGTCCTATTGCAACAACCTCATGGTTGAGGACATCCAACCTCCTCTTCACGAAGAATTCAAGAAGCTCAATCTTCAAGTGGTTCCTTCTGGTTATCTTGCAAACTTGATTGCCACTCCTACACTTGAGGATAAGATCCGTGCCGCACAGTTGCGTGATTCTGGTGTCAGGAATATCAAAGCAAACATCGGCAAGGATACGTACAAGAGTTTCTCTCTCGATGACAAGGGTACCTTGCTGTTTGAAGAACGCATTGTAGTGCCCAAGCTTGACAGCTTAAGAGAACTCATTCTCAAGGAGGCTCATGATACTCCGCTTTCTATCCACCCTGGCAGCACAAAGATGTACCAGGATCTCAAGACAATCTATTGGTGGACCAGGATGAAGCGTGAAATTGCTCGCTATGTGTCTCAGTGTGATGTTTGCTGTCGTGTCAAGGCAGTTCATCAGAGACCACCTGGACTTCTTCAACCACTGCAAATTCCTGAGTGGAAATGGGACAAGATCGAGATGGACTTCGTTACTGGGTTAACAAAGTCCAAGAAAGGCAACGATGCAATCTTTGTTGTCATTGATCGTCTCTCCAAAGTGGCTCACTTCTTCCCAGTCAAAGAGACAGTATCGGCTAGTCAGTTGGCAGAACTCTATATGGCAAGACTGGTTCCGTTACATGGTGTTCCTTTGGCAATAAGCTCAGATCGTGGAAGTATCTTCACTTCTCGATTTTGGGATAGCTTTCAGAAAGCCTTGGGTACCAAACTTCTTTTCAGCACAGCTTACCATCCACAAACAAGTGGACAGGTTGAAAGAGTGAATCAAATTCTGGAGGATATGCTCAGAGCTTGTGTTATCTCCTTTGGCATGAAATGGGAGGATTGCCTTCCGTATGCTGAGTTCTCCTACAACAACAGTTTCCAAGCAAGTCTAGGCATGGCTCCCTTTGAAGCTCTCTATGGCCGCAAATGCAGAACTCCTCTCAATTGGTCTCAAGCTGGTGAATGTCAATTCTTTGGCCCTGACATTATCCAGGAGGCTGAAGAAAAGGTTCGCATCATTCGGGACAATCTGAAGATTGCCCAGTCTCGGCAGAAAAGCTATTACGATAGCAAGCACAGGGACATGGTCTATGCACCTGGTGATCAAGCTTACCTTCGTGTCACTCCTCTGAGAGGCACGCAACGCTTTGGCATTAAAGGAAAGCTCGCTCCGCGTTATGTTGGACCTTTCAACGTTCTTTCAAGGCGTGGCGAATTGGCTTACCGTCTGGAACTTCCTCCAAACCTCTCCAAAGTGCACGATGTCTTCCACGTGTCACAACTCAAGAAGTGCTTCCAAGATCCAGAACGTGCAGTTGATCATGGATCAATTGAACTTCGAGAAGATCTCTCCTATGTGGAACAAATGATTCGCATTCTTGACGAAGCTGAACGTCGCACCCGAAACAACACTGTCAAGTTCTATAAGGTTCAATGGTCTCATCATTCTGACAAGGAAGCTACATGGGAACGTGAAAACCATCTCCGTGCCGAGTACCCCAACCTCTTTGTTGCTCCATGAAGAATCTCGGGGCGTGATTCCTTTGAGGGGGGGGAGTGTTGTAACAGCCCGTTTGTAACTTTCCAAAGTTGTGTGCACTTTAATGGAGCTTCATGTCATCATTGCATTTGTGTTGCATTTTTTTAATTAATTATGTTGTTTCAAATTCAAATTCCAAATTTAAGTCTCTTATTTAATTCAAATGCTTTTCAAATGAAGTTTCAAATTATTCCTAAATAAATAAAACAGATATTAGAATGGCTATTTTTGAAACTACTAAAAATTGTGTAAAAGTGTGGTCATGTTTTCTTTATCTGATTTTGTTAAAAACCAGAAAAGAAGAAAAAGAAAACAGTAAAAAAAAAGAGCCTGACCGAGCTGGGCCACCACGGCCCAACTCAGCCAGCACCTCAGCCCACGGCCCGACAGGCCAGCCCACTCCCTGGTCATCGTCCTCGTACAGACGGGAGCGAGCACCTTTACAGCGCAGCGCCATGGCTCCCTGGCAGCTCGCCCCCACCTCCTCCCACCTGCCCCCTTTCCTCCTCTCTTTATCCCCTGCGCCGCAGCGCCCCCAAACCCTAGGTTCCCCTCTACCCCTTCCTCTACTCGCGCCGCCGGCCCCTCTCTGCTTCTCTGTTCCTCTCCACCAAGAAAAATCACCGGAGCACCGCGTCGTTTTCTCCACCACCCCCAGCGTGACCCGATTGTCCATGACCTCCTCCGCACGGACACGAGCCGACTCTCTTCGTCCTCGACGCCCGGGAGCCACGATAGGACCACCTCCATCCTCTCCGACCCTGACGCCGCCGCGGACTCCGCCGCTCCCCCGAGCACCGACTGCTCGACTCCGGCCGCCGCAAACTCTCTCCGCTCGCCATCGAGTCCCTTCCGGTGAGCAGCATCTGTTCCCTCTGCTTCCCCCTCCCCTTTCTTCTCCGGCCGTCTCTAATCGCCCACGCCGGAGACACCGCCCGGCCGTACGACGTCGATCAAGAACGCGAGCTTTTCCCGCGCCTCCCCTTCACTTCAAGCACCGGAACGAAACCGTGCCACTCCCCGCGTGCTCCCGCAACCCGCACACCCCGTACGCAGCGGCGCCGCCCCTGTGTGGTCGCCGGCGTTCGATTGCCGGCCGCCGCGAGTTGTTCTTCAGTTCGTCAGGCAACCGTGCAATATTCAGTTTCGTCAGACACCTGCACGCTCCACTCCCTAAAAACAAATGCTACGTTTCCCTCATCACCAACACACACCGTCCCAGTGGCTAGCAGAGTCGCACTGTTTCCGCATCGCGCGATCCCGAGTTCGAACCACGGCCGAGATGAATAAAAGGCCTCCTTTTGTTTTTCTTTCGGTCACTGACTTGCGGGACCCACCCGTCAGCGTCACTGGCGCCAGGTTTTTACACAGAGCCCCTGCACTTCCTGTTTTAAGTTTAGACCCTCACCAGAGCACTGTTTCTATCACGGATAAGTCCCTGGAATTTTCAGAAAACACCCTAGGTTTAAATATGCAATAACTTTATTTCTACAACTCCAAATAAAATAAACTTTATATGTTTTTATATCAGAAAAATGCAATAAACATTAATATTACATTCTTATGTCATTTTGGATCATTTATTTTAAATGCTTAGTTTAATTTAACAAATGCACTTAAATAATTAAATATGGAATATGTGGGGTAATAAATATATAATGCCCTAAATCCATTTAATATTCTCATATCTTTTATACCACGTCTTGCCATGCTAATAAATATTTAATTTGAGTTGAAGATAAATAAATTGCAATTAATTACTAAATATGTAATGTGTTGGGCAATTGAGCAATTAATGCATATGCCATTTAAATTAATTAGATCACCACATCTGCTATATGTTAAGTAACATCTAAATTACTGGCTACACAAATAATTTGCACCCTAATCTCTTGTCGGGATTTCGTCCCCGCTTTAAATATGACCAAATCATCTCATACCATATTGCACCATCATTTGTTTGCGCATTCCTTTGTATTGATTATTGTTTCCTATTGTCTGTGTTTGGCTCTCTTTGGGTAGACGACGACGTGTCTGCTGCGAGTACCTACGATACTGAGGTTTCAGCTTTTGTGCCAGGCCACAAGCTGCCAGGCAAGCTTCTGCTAACAGGTTACACGATTGTCGGGTTTTTCATTCTTGCCTTTTGATCTATGCTATCCTAGTTATCGATTCTTGAATTGCGATCCCATCATATGTTTATCCTGCAGCCTATACAGCTATATCCCCACAACCTATAACCCCTTGCATGTTTATCTGTTGGCCTTTGCGAGTCGTAGTGCATGCTTAGAATTGGTTGAGCGAGTCGTTCCTTTGTCTTTTATCTCATATGCTTAGTATGATAGATAGTTCTACTATAATAAACTGTTGTCTTATTGTGGGGTTCTATAATTAAAAGATAAGGCACCAGGCGGAAGGCCTTGCGAGGTGCTTTGTTCTGCTCAGTGTCGACCTAGGAACTGAGATTTTGTCCTCGGATCCAATTTTGAGCGCACTAACCACTTGTGGGTGGCCCAATGGAGCCCCCCTCGACTTTGACTGGAACTTTGACTTGTCCGGGAGCCACACCTAGTTCGGGTTTTACATTTGCCTCATATGCATTGATGATACTAGTGTAGTATTTTTACTTTGGCGGTGTGCCTTGTTACATGCATATAGGGCGCGACCTGTTGGTGCGGAGGGGTGTGTCCTGCGGGAGTCCGCACCCTTTTGGCCGGGACCAGCATAGCTCCCGTGGCTCCTGAACTTGTTGCGGTGAAGGAAAAGAGTTGGGTTGAGAGGCCCTAATGTTTTTGACTGGGTTGATCATGCGAGTATGGGTCCAGTAGTGCACCCCTGCAGGGTATAATCTTATCGATGAGCCGTGTCCACGGTTATGGACGACTTGGTGATGATGCTGGCTAACAAGATCTAGACAACTTACACCTAATCGTTGTTAATTAATTTGACTAGTAACTATAGAATTACTTACACCCTAAATGGTAACTAAAATTGTTAACGTGTGAGTTTCCCGGATTGCTTCCTCATACTTGGTTGAGGGGGTTAATTCGAGAATGGGTTATGTCTGGTGTTAGTTGTTGATGGCTACTCAAACGCTCTCTTATCTCTCTCTAATTAGACGGAAGTTCTAGCGCGTCTCTTTAGGTTGCTAGTGCTGCTGCCGCTAAGTACACTTACCCCATATTTTGGGAATCTTACAGTTTTGTAACTTGTTAGCTTAAGCTTGTTCGATACACTTCGGTGTATTGACCCGTTCGCGGGCTGTGGTTTTTCTGCAGTTGAGGATCCTTCGCTCAACCAGGTTGGTGGATACTACGTGGAGTTCGACGACGAGATCTACGACGAGTAGTTAGAGTTCCCCTGGGCTACTTCCTGGTGGACTGCGTGGATGGGCCTTCTTTTTTTCGTTTCGGCTTTGAGCCCTTTGCTTCTTGTCTGTACTCAGACCGGTTTGTTTTCGCTGCATGATTGGTGCCATTCGCTATTTTGCTCAGTGAGAGCTTTTGGATATTATTTCCTTTCTTTGTGTCTTAGGTTTATTCTGTGGTTTCAACTTGTTAAAAATCCGACTCGTATACCATGTGTGTATGGTTGAAGTATACGAGTTGGAAGACTTTTTGGGTTCTTGCGTGCACAATCTGGAAACGTATGTGACGTTGGGGTCGCCAAGAGCTGTCGGCCGATGGTCCATTCCGAGCATGGCCTGATTGTTTCCTGGGATTGGTAACCCCAGTATGTTCTTGGTTGTGTGGCTCAACCGATACGTTTCGTTTGTGTAGCTTGAATTCAGGGTCTGACAGGTTTTTAACGCCTCCATCCATAATCCCAATGGAAGTATGGAATAACTCATCATACTGCGCACCATATCCATAAGAGTACGGTTACGCATTTCAGCTACTCCATTTTGTTGTGGTTCGCCCGGCATAGAATACTGGGCGACTATTCCATTTTCCTGTAAAAACCTTACAAAAGGTCCAGGTACTTGACCCTATGGAGTGTGCCGACCGTAGTACTCCCCCCCACGGTCGGACCTGACTATTTTAATTATTTTATCATGCTGCTTTTCAACTTCAGCTTTGAATATCTTAAATTTATCCAATGCCTCAGATCTTTCTTTAATTGGATAAATATAACCATATCGGGAATAATCATCTGTGAATGTTATGAACGAGTCATAGCCATCCACACTTTTCACCGGAAATGGTCCACAAATATCGGTGTGAATAATTTCTAGTGTCGTTGTGCTTCGGTTTGCACCCTTTTTAATTTTCTTTACGTATTTTCCTTTTATGCAATCTATGCATTGTTCGATATCTGAGAACTCTAACGGAGGAAGAATATCATTTTTAACGAGGCTTTCTATTCTTCTCCTCGAAATATGGCCTAGTCTACAGTGCCATAACTTCGATGAGTCATGAGTTCGCTTTCTTTTCTTTTGTTCTTTGTTCGACAAGGGGATTTGTTCATTCACATTGCAAACATAATGCACTTTTTCACGCAAGGATAACAAATAAATCTTATCATGAAGTAATGCAATACCCACACAAGTATCTTTAATCCATATGGCACACTTGCCATGACCAAAATAACATTCAAAATTGTCTTTATCCAAGCACGATACACTTATTAAATTTCTGTGAATGGAAGGAACAAATAACACATCTCTAAGCATAATATTAAAACCATCAGCTAGCTCCAAGGAGACGTCGCCAACAGCCTCAACTTCTGCTTGAACTCCATTCGCGACTTCAATGTGTCTTTCGCTTCTTTGCAAAGTCCTTGTCGAACGGAATCCCTGTAAAGAATTTGCAACATGAACAGTTGCACCTGAGTCAATCCACCAAGTAGATTTTGAAAACTGTGTATACAGGGATTCATTTACAAAAGAAACTGTATCAATACCTTTCTTTGCCATTATGCTCTTGAGCCAATCAGGGCAATCTTTCTTGTAATGCCCTTTCTTCTTGAAGTGGAGGCATGTGTCTTTGTCCACTGGAAGCTGGTTCTCATACTTCTGATGCCCTTTGCCATGTGGCTTATACTGATGAGGACCTTTGCCATACGGTTTTGAAGGAGAACCATTGTAGCTCCTGTTCTGGTTGTCCTTCACGTAGTTTAAGGAGCCCCCATTCTGGGACTTCAGCCTTTCCTCTTCTTGCGACAGCATCGCAATTGTCTTTTCAATGTCCCATTTTTCAGGCGACACATTGTAGTTGATGATGAAATTTTCAAATTGTGGTGGCAGTGAAGCCATCACCAAGTGAACTATAAGTGCAGGCTTGAGCTCCAGATCAACCTCCATGGACTTAACCTTAGCAGCCATGTTGCTCATTCTGAGAATGTGCTCCCTTATACCATGTGTACCTCCATGATACTTTTCTGTCACCAGCTGTCTGAGCAACTGAGTAGCATATGTCTTTGAAGAACCAGTAAAATGGCTCTTTATCTTTTGGAGATACTCTCCTACAGAGGCACACTCTTCAATTGAGCCCACAATAGCGGTCTCAACTGTGTTCTTTATGAATGCCATGCACTTTTTATTGGCGTTCACCCACTTTTGGTTCTCTAGGGTGTAGCCCATCTCTACTGGAGCATAGTCCAGCTCTTTTTTCTGCCAAGCAGAATCATCATCATCAGATGCTCTTACTGGATTTGCTGGCTTGACTGGCTGTGGAGTAGTCACAACCAAGTCGACCTCAGCACAGACAAAGGCCAGTTCGACTTTCTTCCACCACTCAGAGTA
Organism: Poa annua; assembly: GCA_026929855.1. NCBI lineage: Eukaryota > Viridiplantae > Streptophyta > Magnoliopsida > Poales > Poaceae > Poa > Poa annua. Next base: position 92,868,290 of record CM049430.1, read on the forward strand.
GTTGTCACCTCTGAGCGTAGGAACATCCTTCAGGCAGCTCATCAGGTGAAAACTTCCTGAAATCGCAAGGATGTGAGATAACAAAATACAATTGCATATATTTAATCCAACGTTGGTATAAATTAAAGCATACAACTGTTATGCAATTAAAACTATATCACCGTTGGGCAATAAAAGAAATAAATGCACCTTTTAACACATAATAAACAAATCATGATCATGCTATTAACAACGTTGGTCATATAATAACAGAATCATAATCATCTTTAATATCACTTTTAATCATGCTTTTAATTCTCACTTTATTGCTTTTAAGCAATTATTACTTTTAACTATTTGCAGCGGAAATTATGAATAAAATTCATAAACTTTATACTTTTCAGAAGCTTTCTGTATACTTTTATATTTCCTAAACAGATTTTCGTTGGAATACTTTGAATAGGAAAAACTGGATGAAATTTTCTCAAAAAACTGAACAAAAACAATATAACTGCTTCTGTAAAATTAATACTGTGAAGAAAAAAAAATAACAGGAAAACGGCCTGAGCAGCGGCCCACGGCTTATCTACCGCGCGCGCGCTCCTTAGCGGCCTGCTGAACATGGCCCTCGACCCGCCAGCCCTGCACTTTCGGCCCAAGTGGCCAACCTGGCGCTAGGGTTTGCATCCTGGCCATCCGTCCCGATCCGACGGTCACGCGCGATTTGCGTCCGATCAGAACGACCGGACCGACCGGTGCCCAAACCCTAGCCCCATTCTCTCCTTTCCCTCTCGTCTCTCTCTACCAGCGGCGGCGTCGGGAGGAGCCCGTGGCCGGCGGCGCGCCGGCGACGGCGACGACCGGCCGCGAGCTCGAGGCCGCGACGAGCCTTCCCCCCTCTTTGTTCTTCCTTTCCCTCTTTCCTCGCACCTCTCTCTGCCGAGCTCGGCGGCTGCGGTGGAGGTCCGTGGCGGGCAGCACGCCGGCGGCGGTGTGGAGCGAGTGTCCGCGCGGCACACCGGCCGCGACGGGCTCCTCCTCCTCTCTTGCTCTTCTTTCTTCCTTTCCCGAGCTCGATAGGGTTCCGGCGACCATCGGCCCGCCGGAGATGGCGTTGAGCACCGCCACCCCGAGCCCCTTTATTCCTTTCTCTCACCGTCGCCACCCCCTTCCCCGGTCGCGTGTTCCCCTCTCGGTGAGCGCGCCGCCGTCGAACGGTTTGGACGTGGTGGGTGTTCTTTGCCCCGCGAGGGGGTGGTGTTCTTCTTCCGACGCCTCGGCATGCCGATGCGCGTCAGATCGAGAGGAACGGCGCGGCCGAAACGGCGGCGCTCTTTTCCGGCGAGCCCGAGGGCGTCTCCGGTGAGTTTTCTTTTCCTTTGCGGCTAGGGTTTTCGATGAGAAAATTCTCCTTTTCTTTCTACCGAATAAAACTAGATGCTAGGATTGCTCTGATACCATTGTTAGATCCTTAGCAATGTCTAGAAAAAGGTCTTAAGCGGTAGCAAGTCTATGCAATGGATTCGACTCTCTCTGTTAGTGAGAAACAGAGAGGGAGGGTGAGATCGGAGATGTACCTTGGCTCTGTGCCGAGGATCCCGACGAATCAACCATCGGGGTTGGGGACGTGGTGACGAAGACCGAGTGGCGGCGCGGTGGTGTTTCCCGTGAGCACTGCGCTAACCCTAATCAGAGGGGTTTGTCGGTGGGGCGACTGGCGGCACAGTGAACCTCGTACCGTGTGCCCCGGCCCCCACCTCTTTATATAGCGCAGGTCACAGGGGCCCACCGTCCATTAAGAGGGAACGGGCGTCCCCGATCAGGGCGCAATCAAGGGGATCGTGCGGGCCTTTAGGCTCACACGTGAGATCAATCTAACAAAAACAACAACAGTTTGTTCATTTTGTAGAATGTATGCTCTCTGCACTATCGGTGTCAAGGGCTCAGGGCTAAGTAGAATGAATTGGATTTATTTACCTGTGTAAGAGGGCCCTTTATGTAAGAACGTATGTTGTGTAATAGGGTAGCTGTCCTCTGGTTGTGAACTACTCCTAGTCCTATATACTCCCTCCGTTAATAAATAAGTGTCTTAAGTCGACTTGAGACACTTATTTGTAAACAGAATGAGTATAATGTTTAGGTGTCTCAAAGTGAAAAACGGAGAGAGTTTACATATGTGGTGTTGCTGTAAACTATGTGTTTGCTCAGTATCTGCAATGTGTTTGTAGTCTAACGGTTGGCATAGCTAGCTTGTGCCTAGTGGACTGTTAGTGTCAGTTCTTGTGGACAGATACAACGGAAGTAATCCCAATGCACAGCCAGACTAGTGCGGCAGAGATTAGTCCTACATTGTTGCACAGGAACCATCTATTGTTCTAGCGAGTTTCCTATCCGTCATACCAATTTTGTTGTTGAAAATGTTAAATCCTCTCCCGGTTTTCTAATGCTTGCATGTTAGACTATCTTTTAGGCCGGTCCTAATCCATCACCGAATAAACCTTGGAATGTGTTTGTAACCGAACTTACGAGCACTGACTTGTGGGTTTTTAGTGTGGTTATTTTCGTGGGCAGATACTGTATTTTGACTACTGAGACCGATGAAACTGTCCCAGTTCACAACCAAACTTCGTCAGAGACTAGTCCCTTCAAAGTTGGATAGATAACCATAGCGAATTCCATATCCGTCGTACGGATGTTTTGTTGTTGAAATAGTTGCCCATCTTTTGGTTCATCAATGTTCAGATTTTAGGCCAATCCTAGATCAATCTTCGAATAATCCCTGCTTTTCTTCCAGCTGCCTCTGTTTTATTAAAATAGAAGGCACAAGTGACCAACCTTAAATTAATGAAGTTCAACAAGGTTAGCTACATTATATGGCATATAACTTAGCCATAAGAGTATAAGACAAAAAAGGCATAGCTAAAGCAGGGCGACCCGTCAAGATCCGTGATTTCCAAGGCGGCCGCGGCCCAAGCTGCCCGTGCTGAGGATCTCGAGTTGGAGCTGCCCGTAGAGGCGCATTCTTGCGAGTAGTTGTCCTTAAAGATAGGCAGCCTACGATGTCATTCTTGTTGTTGTTTTCTCTCTGTGTTTTGCTAGATCCTTTCTAGCGTGTAATTGAACTACTTTCTACCTTCTTAATTGAATTGGCAGAACACCTGCCGTTATCCTTCAAAAATAAATAGCAAGGCGACCCTACAACATGCCCCTAGACAACACACAACTGTGTTTTTGTAGGATTGGTTGCATGTAGCAAGTTTTCCTAAAAATTCGAAAACGATGTGTAAAGTTTTATAAAATTCTGTAAATGATCCTATCTCTAGATAATAATGACTTCAAGCAGTATGCAAAAATTAATGCAAAATATGTTGTATTTTGGATGGTCTAAAATGGCAAAAATGTAGATCTGAGTTGGTAAATAATAAAAATATGTAATTCTCCAATGTCGGATCTATCAGTAATTTTACATTTTTATATAGGTTATAATATAAAATATCTCTCGTTGGCAATTTCCAGGGCCTTAGACTAGGTCATTGCATAGAGCGGAAGCGGTTGGTGAGAGGGGGTCGGGACTCGGGAGGAAAAGAGGAAACCCCGCTGCTAAATTCGAATAAATTCTGCGGGGCTTTTTTCCCCACGAAATCTTGTCTATTTTAGACGGGTATCCGTCAGGTTAGCGGATATTAGCTTAACCATTGCCATCTGTGATTGCACTGTAACCTAGCAGCACACCCCATCCAAACCATCTTTTTAAGTGAGCATCCAGGGAAAAAGCTGTTACACAACCTCTGCCGGCTGGCCGGTCCCGAGGATGTGTAGCGTAGAGGAAGTAGTCGAAGTAGTCGAAGACGCGAGGCACACACACGAACAGAAAGTAAATTGACACAAGGTATGAGCAAAGTCTCTCTTCTATTATCTCTGGAACTGGTAAACAGTACGTACAATGATTTGCTTTATATAGAGGGGAGAGGATAGAAGGATAATACCCACTTAACGTTAAACGTGGGGGGATTGACTTGGCCATTACGTGGACTCGCACGCACCACCGAAGTGGGCTGCCTCGTACACGAGGCCCAAGTTTCCCAACACTCCCCCTTGGGTTTATCCGTATATCCATGACTCAAAACTCCGAAAAACCCAGTGGGAAAAATATGGAGAAAAGTACATGGTATACTTTCATTATGTTACACGAATTGCCTCATTAAAAACCTTATGTGAGAAACTTCATAAAAACTCACTAAAGGGAAAAAGAGTACAACTCACTTAACATTTTAAGTTAAGTACTCAATCATCGGGATCGAGATTTCAGCGATGAGTTTGTGAAGATTCTCCCCCTGAACCTTGCATCTCCCTAAGTCTCATCATACCCATTCCACGGACACATCTCTCGAAAGAAGATGCCGGTAATGACTTAGTGAACAAATCAGCAAGATTTTCACACGACTTAGTATGCAAGATTCTTACTTCGTTCATCTTTTGCAATTCATGTGCATAGAAGAACTTGGGGTCGATATGCTTTGTGAGGTTGCTCTTCACATAACCCGTCTGGACTTGTGCAACATAAGCAGCATTATCTTCATAGATAATAGTTGGGGTTTGGACGGTGTTCAGCCCACATGTCAGTTGGATGTGACCGATCATCCGTCGAAGCCATACACACTCTCGTGATGCTTCATATAATGCTATGATTTCCGAGTGGTTCGTCGAAGTCGTTACTAAAGTTTGCTTAGACGATTTCCAGGAAACTGCGGTTCCACCACATAGGAAAACATATCCAGTTTGAGACTTAGCAGTATGCGGGTCTGACATGTACCCAGCATCAGCATATCCCACAAGTGAAAGGTCTTGGTTCTTTCGGTAAAACAAGCCAAGATCTTTGGTACCTTGGAGATACCGGAAGATGTCCTTAATGCCTTTCCAATGTCTATTGGTAGGCTCGGAACTGTACCTAGCAAGTAAATTGACGGCGAACGCAATGTCCGGTCGTGTACAATTTGCGAGGTACATGAGTGCGCCAATTGCACTCAGGTAAGGAAAATCTGGTCCCAGAATTTCCTCCCCCTCTTCCTTAGGCCGGAACGGGTCTTTGTCCCGTTGTAAAGATCTCCCTATCATCGGGGTCTTAGAAGCATAAGCCTTATCAAATCCAAATCTTTCCAACACCTTCTGTGTGTAGGCTGATTGGTGCATTAAGATCCCAGCAGGGGAATGCTCAAGTTGTATACCTAGACAGAACTTAGTTTTGCCTAAGTCCTTCATCTCGAATTCCGACATCAGGTAGGAACTCGCTTCCTCAATATCCTTAGGTGTACCGATTATATTCAAATCGTCCACGTACACCGATATAATACAGAAACCATCTTGTGATCTCCGTATAAAAACGCATGGGCAAGATTCATTGCTCGTGTAGCCCTTCTGATGAAGGAAATCGCTTAAACGATTATACCACATCCTACCAGACTGTTTAAGTCCATACAGTGACTTCTTAAGTTGAACACTGTATAAACTTCTATTTGCTCTATCTTGGTTCGGAACAGGGATACCTTCGGGTACCTTCATGTATATGTTCGAATCCAAGTTACCATATAGGTAAGCGGTGACAACATCCATAAGTTTCATTTTCAAGTCCAAGTTTACTGCCATTGAGATCAAGTATCTAAAGGTAATTCCATCCATGACAGGTGAGTAAGTTTCCTCAAAGTCGACACCTGGTCGCTGAGAGAAACCTTGAGCAACGAGCCTTGCTTTGTACCGTACTACCTCGTTATTTTCGTTTCTCTTTCGAACAAAAACCCACTTATGGCCAACGGGGCGAATGTGGGAAGGAGTTAGACAAACAGGTCCAAATACCTCTCTTTTGTTCAGAGATACTAACTCAGCAGTAATTGCCTTCTGCCAATCTTTCCAATCCGACCTCTTCTTACATTCAGCGAGCGTGTTAGGCTCGGGGTCAGGATCTATGATTGAGGCAATTTTAGTGGCAAAGTATATGTCGACATTTGCCATGGCTCTATTTATTGACTCACCCGAATTAACATAGTTAATGGTCATTTCGTCATGGGGTGCATCAGGCACATTTCCTTCCTCCACCGGATTTCCTAATCCAGGAGCAAGGTCCTTTAGCTTTCCCGCTCCAATGTGTGCGCACACATCTTTGCTGGGTATTTCCGATATAGGAAAATTCAAGTCCGGAATTTCGTGCACTGAAAGTTCCGTACTTGTGCCAGGTCTCGACTGGCTCCCCACTTGAGGGGTAGGCTGCGATAAATCTCTCTTGTCCTTTTTCTTCGGGCGTCCCCGAGTACTTGGGATTTGAGAAACCGGATTCCTCGTCCTTTTAGGCCTAAGGGCGGGAGCGGGTGTACCATTATTTTTCTTTGGTATTTCAACCCTTTCCGGTGCATTGCGCGCAGGCACATGCGACTTTGTCACAGTCTTTAGGTCACTAAAATGATCAGGCAGTTGATTCGCTAAATACTGCAAATCTATTATCTTTTGGACTTCTTTATTAGACTCAGCAGTGCGCGGGTCATTTGCGTGGATCCCCGTGGCGTGCCACGTAATTTCTCGACTTTTATCATCAAGGAGTTGATTATCTCCCCCTAAAGTCGGGAAAAGATCCTCGTCAAAAATGCAATCAGCGAAACGGGCCGTATGACAGTCACCTGTCGCGGGGTCCAGGAACCTGATTATGGACACAGTCTCATAACCAACGTATATCCCCGACTTACGGAGCGGTCCCATCGCTGATCGTTGAGGGGGTGGTATAGGTACATATACCTGGCAACCGAACCTACGAAGGTGTGAAACTTTCGGTGCCGACCCTTGCGCAAGCTGCATAGGAGAGTGGATGTTGTAGGCCGATGGTCGAAAATTGATGAGATTGGCCGCGTGTAACACTGCGTGGCCCCAACATGTAGTTGGTAAATTACAACCCTGAAGGAGCGGTTTGGCAATGAATTTAATTCTTTTAATCAATGCCTCTGCAAGTCCATTTTGTGTGTGGACGTGCGGTACAGAGTGCTCAACTTTGATTCCCATTGCCATGCAATAATCATCAAACGCCTTTGAAGTAAATTCACCGGCGTTGTCCATTCGAATAGACTTTATACGATAATCAGGGAATTTATTCCTCATTTGTATGATCTGTGAGATCAATTTTGCAAAAGCATGGTTCCTTGTTGACAGCAGGCAAACATTGGACCATTTAGAGGAAGCATCGATGAGCACCATAAAGTACCTAAACGGTCCCGAGAGGGGCTGAATAGGACCGCATATGTCCCCTTGGATACGCTCCAAGAACGCGGGGATTTCATCCTTCACCTTTAGGGGCGATGGTCTAATGATTAATTTCCCCATAGCGCATGCGGGGCACACGAAATCATCTGGATTTGGGAAAATTTTCACATTGACAGTATGACCATTCGAGTTGTTAATTATATTTCTCATCATTCTAAGACCGGGATGGCCTAACCTATCATGCCAGAGGCTGAAAAGTTCAGAGCTTCTAAAAACAGTTTTAAGGGTAGTGTACATGGGCGGTGCTACTATCTTGGTGTAGTACAACCCTGTAGCAAATGAAGGAAGCCTTTCGACAACATGTTTACCATTTTCATCGTGCTTTGTGATGATTAGGTACTCCTTACCCGTGTCATCATCATAGGTCTCAACATGGAAACCATTCACACGAATATCTTTAAAACTTAAGAGAGTACGAGTCGATTCCGGATACAACAATGCATCGTTAATGATCAATGTTGTTCCCATGGGGAGTATAATAGTGGCTCGTCCGGAGCCAACTATATGAGGACCGCATCCGGCGATCGTCGTAATATTCCCCTCAATCTTAGTGATGGACTCAAAGTACTTTGTTTCTCTCAAGATGGTATTAGTGGTGCCGCTATCGGCAAGGCACGTTTCCTCCATGCGGGCGCCACACGTGTTCTAAAATATAGCGTCTAATTAATAAAATGAAGCGAGGAAGATGCTACATTAATAAATGAACGCTCAAATATTTCAGAACATAACATGAACATCTCTATTAAATAATGGAATAAATGAATGAGAACAAAGTCATCCAATCGCCGATAAACAAATAAATGTTGGAGAAACAAATATTATTGCTCTCATAGAGCTTACAACCAAATCGAAATAATTGTATCAATTTATTGCCATAAAGGAATCATAAATAAATGAAGAGAGTCTAGGTGGATTCAACAAAGTATCCATTCACTTCAGCCGCAATCTCGAGCTGGCTGATCTTCTCTTCATTAGCGATCATCACCGCGGCAGAGTCGATGTCCAACTGTGGCGTTGGAGGGTGCACGGTGTGCTCAACCTCCATGGACACGGTGGCGTTCGAGGGAACCGCCACAGGTGCCTCCACAAGCGCCTCACTCTGTGTCACAGTGGGTGCAACAGTGGGCGTTGGGATCATCACGGGCGCCGCAGCGGGCGCCGGTGGTGCCACCACCTGGACAAGGTGCGTCTCGCGCGCCTTCTTGGCCTTGTACGCGTCCACGACGTGTTTTGGGGCCCGACACTGCCTGGAGAAATGGGTCTTGGAGCCGCAACGGAAGCAATCCTGGGGCCTTGCCTCCCCCACACCCGCCTTTTGGTGCTTGGCCGGGTGGGGAGGTTTAGGTCCCTTCTTGCCGTTCTTGCCACGCTTCTTAAACTTTGGCTGGCGCACCTTATATGCGCCTGCATAAGTTTCCTGACTTGGACCCCCTCCGAAAGGCTGCGAGTTGAAGTTCTTTTTGAGAACCTCATCATGCGCCTCAGCCACCTGGAGAGCGTCGATAAGCATAGCGTACTGTGTGAACTTTTCCTGGCGGTAGTTCCGCGCACTCTGGAGAGCTGATGGATGGAACGTGGAGTGAGTTTTCTCAATCTTCTGACTATCCGTGGTAGTGACACCACAGCACTGAAGAGAGGTAGTAATCTTGTGTAACTTTGAGTTATAATCTCCCACCGTCTTGAAGTCCGCAAACCTCAGACGCATCCATTCCGCCTCCGCCTGTGGCTGAATGGTGTACTTCAGCCTAGCGAACCGTGCCTCAAGGGCGGTCCACAGGGTTGAAGCACTCCGTTCAGCCATGTACTCCTGTTTCAAGGTAGTACACAGATGATGGCGGAGGAAGTGCAGTACTTGGGCGTTTTCCGCCGGAGTGGTGGCGCTGGGGGCCATCCGGGTCCCCTCGTCCAGCACTCCCTTAAGCTTGCGGTCCTCAAGGACGAGTCCAACGTCCGAGGCCCAAGTCAGGTAGTTCATCCCGTTCTGGGCCAACTCCTCGAATTCCCGGTTCATGATTCCGGCCATCTGCGATTTATGCAAAAACACATCAGATTACAGCAGGTAATCGATTGCATAAAGCGATGTTGATACAAAAATTTCAATAAGACGGCGTTCCAAAATTTAAAAGAACATGCTAAAAATGCTCTACTAAGTATTAATAAATAATAATTACTGTAGTAAAACATGATATAAAAAGCATGTACATAGAGATATTATGCTAAGCCCATTCTAAACGTGAAATTTTGCCCTAAAAATGACTTTCCGTAATTTTTAATGCCCAAATATACAATTTCAGCAAAACAGACTGTTCCAGGGACTTAAACATAAATTATTCAGCGGGAATAAATTATATAAAAAACTGGAAAAGTACAGTGCTAAAAACTGCAAATTGCACGCGCACACAATATTCCAGCCCAGTCCGTATCGGCAGCAGGCCGAAAACGGGTTGAAAACCAGGCCGAAGCCCACGAAAACGTCTGCCACCAGCGCCCCCCCCCTTTTTTTTTTTAGGGCACGAAGACGGGCCGATTTGAGCCCATCTCCCGCTAGACCGCAGTGGGCCGGCCCATCGCTCGTCGTCCAGCAGGGACGCGCGCTAGGGTTCCCAGCGCTGGCCAGCAGGGCGCGGGCGGCCGGCGGCGGCAGCAGGGCGCGGGCGGCCGGCAGCGCGAGCGGCGGCGCGGCCAGCAGGGCGCGGGCGGCCGGCGGCGCGAGCGGCGGCGCGGCCAGCAGGGCGCGGGCGGCCGGCGGCGCCAGCAGGGCGCGGGCATGACGACGGCGGCCAGTAGGGCCTGCGCGCGCCATCTGCGACGCCGGCGATGAACACCACGGAAGTCAAATCTTCATCGCGTTCATCCGGAACGTCGACGGCGCAACGCACAGCAGGTGCGTCACGGCGGTACCGCGGACATCTGGGCCGCGTCTGTACCGACTCCCTACAGTATCGTCAACAAATCCCCCGTGAATCCGAAAGAATCGACATTGGTCGGCGACGTGTTCGTCAGCTCATCTCTCGGGAGAGAAATCGACACCGTAGGTATCAACTAAAAAATACGATTGACGCAAAAAGGAAAGGAAATCTCGATACGGATCCATTTTTGCGATCAGATTGATGTTATACCTTCGCGATCGATGCAGGGAGCCTGCTTGAGGTAGGCTCGACGGAGAGTCGGTGCTGATAACGTGTTACACAACCTCTGCCGGCTGGCCGGTCCCGAGAATGTGTAGCGTAGAGGAAGTAGTCGAAGTAGTCGAAGACGCGAGGCACACACACGAACAGAAAGTAAATTGACACAAGGTATGAGCAAAGTCTCTCCTCTATTATCTCTGAAACTGGTAAACAGTACGTACAATGATTTGTTTTATATAGAGGGGAGATGATAGAAGGATAATACCCACTTAACGTTAAACGTGGGAGGATTGACTTGGTCATTACGTGGACTCGCACGCACCACCGAAGTGGGCTGCCTCGTACACGAGGCCCAAGTTTCCCAACAAAAGCGAGCCCATGCAATGCACGCCGACCTCGTGATGACCCGCCATCGGGATCACGGGGAACAGGCTACCGTGCTGCAGGATCGCGAGATGCACCGTTATCGGAGTAGTAGCACGCCTGCTCCTGGAACCGTATGTGCGTGTCACGGCAAGGCCAATCACGTTTTAACCTTGACAGCGTGCAATGTTCAATCCGCCTCGTCTTGGAGGACTGTACTACTGATTGGGTGCGCGCGACGTACGTTCATAGTAGAAACTTGGAATTTTCTTTCATGCATGTTTGTGCTCCCTTCGTTTAAACCTTTTTGGAGTTTTACAATAAACTGAAAATAATTGTGGATGTAGTATATATATGATGTTGCCTACAAATGTGCAAAATCATAATGCGAAATTCCTTATATTATAGGCTACACAAAAAAAAGATTTTTAACACATCTGGAGTTTGAAACACCATACTCAACCAGCGCAAAAAAAACACCATACTCAAATATATACAGTTTTTTATGTAGCTCAAAATACAAATATTTCTAGTTGAAATTTTGCATATTTATATAATACGTCATCGTCATGTTTTTATAAAAAACTTTAAAATATGTTTTAATTGATTCTTGTAAAACGTAGGGAGCAGTGGAGTTTGGGAGTAGTATATATGTGCTTTACCAACTTGAGTTGGCGTGACCGTCGGCCTATTGAATGCGTGTTGCTTAGAGGTTGGTCAATCTCCTTGTGTCGGTGTCATGGAACTTGGCCACTTTTTCAGGCTAGCGTCGGGCCAGGTACTCGTCGTACACTTCAAAGCGCACACATCGTGGCCACTAAATTTGGTTAATAAAATAGAAAATGTATGTCGCAAGATTATATCATTAGATTTATATTAAGAGAAGTTTTCAGGATATGATTTTTGTGATGTGTAATTTACAATTTTGTTGACCAAATAAATGGTAAAAGTGTTTTCTTAAAGACCCGTGAATTTTACTACTGTATAGTAGATGCCTTACTCTCTCTATGCCTCCCCTTTCCCGAATACTTGCAACATTAACAGAAAAGAGACTGCACAACACGATGCCAACTTGTTTGCTTACATGTGAAAATAATATGTCCAACATAAGAAAATTCAAATCACTAACGTTGTATGTCATATAACTGACTCACCACCCTAAACTCATCGAAGGATTCATCAACCCAATTCATCATGGTTGCACATACATTACTCCATTTACAATGTCACAACTTTCAGACCCTAGCGACCGGTAGTAACGACCACCTCGCCCCTCCCTCTACCGGCAAGGCTAGGTTTTTTGGGGGCGTCGCATCGGTGACAGAGATGGCACCACGTTCGAATAAGTTGTCCCTGCTTCTTCACCATCTCGACGATGCTCTAATCGGCGACGTCATGCAGGTGGCTTGGTTCTCTCGCCATTCTTCGAGATTAGTTTTGTCGGTGTGTCATTACCCTTTGTGGTTACTCGATGCGGATCTAACGCATATGCTCTAGAGCGAGGATTAGGGGTGAAAATGGAGCGGATACGGGAATAGTAGTGAAACCATGTCCGTGGCCATATTTTTCGGATATGGAGTCGGAGCGGATAGTGTGAGGATACGAATACTGAATCGGATCATGTCGGTTACAAATATGGATCGAATATGGCGCGAATATGGTTTGGTTGCGGATAAACATTTTGTCGAATGACGTACTGAACATAGGACTAACATATATCAAATACTATCAACCAACTTATTCCAAATTAAATTTATATATTGTGACCAAGAATGTTCTAGTAACTCATACTTTATCTTTCCAACTGGCTACTTAAGTTTTACCTATTATGACCTAAGGAAGACTCCAATAAATGTGATTCACAAATATGGTAGTGCCTTGACAAGATTTGTGCGGAGTTATGTAAGTACATAAGTTTCATCTTGCCTAAAACTCAGTCACATGAGGTTCAAGGTATTAGTTGTCAGATATTTCACCGGATAATCGTCGGATATAACCGTGAAATATGGTATATCTTCGAATACTTGCAACATTAACAGAAAAGAGACTGCACAACACAATGCCAACTTGTTTGCTCACATGTGAAAATAATATGTCCAACATAAGAAAATACAAATCACTAACCTTTTATGTCATATAACTGAATCACCACCCTAAACTCATAGAAGGATTCATCAACCCAATTCATCATGGTTGCACATACATTACTCCATTTACAATGTCACAACTTTCAGACCCCATCGACCGGTAGTAATGACCACCTCGCCCCTCCCTCTGCCGGCAAGGCTAGGTTTTTCCGGGGACATCACATCGGTGACAGAGATGGCACCATGCTGTAAAAAGTTGTCCCTGCTTCTTCCCATCTCGACGATGCTCTAATCGGCGCCGTCTTGGAGAGGCTTGGTTCTCTCGCCGTTCTTTCGAGTTTAGTTTCTCGGTGTGTCGTTACCCTTTGTTGTTACTCAACGCGGATGTAAAGCAGATGCTCTGGGACGAGGATGTTGGTTCGAAGGTGGTAGATCTGTCGTTCTAGCTCGACTTTGTCGATGTGATGTGGCTAGTCTAGGTAGAGCAAGTCCAACAGTTCCCTCAAACACTCCACTATACGTTTTTATGGGGGGAAAACCCCAAAACAACCGCCTAGTAGTTCTCTCAACGCTCCCCCGATTTATAGACGCCCCCAGTTCTGCTCCGCTCGTCTCCCTTACAAGTAGGGGAGGTAGAAGACTCCCCTATCCAGCGAGGCCAACAAGCACAGAGGTGAGGAGAGGGTTTGGGGCGAACCTGCCATGAGGCAAACTCAAGAGAAAATAGAAGGTAGGGGAAGGGGAGAGGAAGAAGAATGAGATAGAAGGGCAGCGACACCAACAAACACAGAGGTGAGGAGAGGGCTTGGGGTGAACCTGCCATGAGGCAAACTTAAGAGAAAATAGAAGGCAGGGGAAGGGGAGAGGAAGAAGAAGGAGATAGAAGGGCAGCGACACCAACAAACACAGAGGTGAGGAGAGGGCTTGAGCCTTTTTATTTATGTTTTAGATTTTGGTGGTAGACAGGTTCTTTACATTACAAGTTAGCAGTTAGGTAGAGGTAGCAAGTAGCACGGGGACGTTTCACGGCCGATCGACGTGGTACAGCAACATGCGGCTTGCTACTTGCAGGGGTCTATTCATCGACAAAAGACTCGTTGCCCCATGAATGGCATTAAACACGCGCCTCCCCCCTCGGGAGCTCCGCCCAAGCGCCGCAGCCATCGGAGAAAGGAGAAAACGCTACAAAAACAGCGCGAAAGCAGGAAAACAAGTCGACGAATCCTCAGCCCAAGGTTCAGATTTTCCCACCACCACCAGACCAACCGCGCCACGCCCCGTCACGCTCGGACCAAAACCGCTCGCCAACCGTACGTCGCGGCCAGCCGACGCGCATGCCGCCGCCCAGCCTGCCCGCCGCGCACGCGCAGCAGGACCAGGCCGCCGCCTCCGTCGTCCGCCGCGCGGCCGTCAAGGCCAAGAAGGTCCACCCGCTGCCGCCGATGGGGGACGGCGGCGGCGAGAAGCCGTCCGGCGGGCCGCCGACGAGGAGGCCGGCCCTGGCTCTAGCCGAGTGGATGTCGCCGGCGGGGGTGGCCGGCCTCCTGCGGCGGCACCCGCTGCCGGCGCTGTTCGCGTGCGGGCTGCTGCTCTTCATGGGCGTCGAGTACACCATCCCCATGGTGCCCCACGCCGCGGCCCCGCTCGACCTCGGCTTCGTCGCCACCGCCGCCATGCACGCCGGGATCGCCGCCCGGCCCTGGCTCAACTCGCTCCTCGCCGCGCTCAACACGGTGAGCTAACTCCACTTGGCTAATTAACCGCCCGCCCGCCCGCCTAGATCCGTTCAACCTACGTTAGCTGCTGCCGATCTACTACCTCCAGTAATTCCCCTTTCGCCTTTTGACCTCCAAGAAGTCCCAATGTTACTCTATTTGATTCTTTGAAGCAACCTGCAGCTACATTGTAGCCACACACTTCCCACCCAAATTAGTCAGTAGTCACCGCCACTAAAACGCCGACACCTCACGTCTTCCAAGTGATCTGTCTTCTCGCGAAAGATTTTGTTTTCCTTTTATGTATTTTCTGATGCAATTCGTTTGTCATTCTACATAGATTTACTACTGCCACTTCCCTGTATCTGCGGTTTTCTTCGAGAACTTCCACGCGGGGTGTCCATCCCAATTTGTTTTTCTGGTTGAAATTTTACAATTATTGTGAGATGCGTAGTTGGCAGTTGCACATCAACATCTCCAGCTTTAATTATAAGAATGATTATGTCTAGGCTATGCTCT
This sequence comes from Poa annua, assembly GCA_026929855.1. Taxonomy (NCBI): domain Eukaryota; kingdom Viridiplantae; phylum Streptophyta; class Magnoliopsida; order Poales; family Poaceae; genus Poa; species Poa annua. The sequence continues at coordinate 92,883,380 of CM049430.1, forward strand.
TGGGGGTGACAAACAGCTGAATCTTCTTTGGGAATTGTCTCTGCTAGCTGCTGAGTGAAGCAAAACTAGCGTGTAGCCATTGACTCTTGTCTTGTGACAACAAGTGAACCAACTTTGGGAATTGTCGCTCCTGCTGAGTGACAACAGCTGAATCTTCTTTGGGAATTGCCGCTGCTAGCTGCTGATGGAAGCAAAACCAGCTTGTAGCCATTGACTCTTGTCTTGTGACAACAAGTGAACCAACTTTGGGAATTGTCGCTCCTGCTGAGTGACAACAGCTGAATCTTCTTTGGGAATTGCCGCTGCTAGCTGCTGATGGAAGCAAAACCAGCTTGTAGCCATTGACTCTTGTCTTGTGACAACAAGTGAATCAACTTGGGGAATTGTCAATCCTGCTGAGAGAAGCAAAACTAGCTTGTAGTACTAGACATGGAGGCAAAGTTGCAAGAAACTGATGGACAGTGCTGGGTTACTGGGGTCACCCAAAACCACCACCCAATCTTTTTCCGATAAGATTAGAGAATCTCATCTTCATGAATTCTTCACATGTCCATGGATTTCCTGATAAGATCCTGCATCTGGCCAGATAGCTACCTCTACCTGGTCCCCGCTGTAATTTGCTAGTGTTTGCCAACTTGCCATGACGGAATCCATGCTGAATGGGACGTGTGACCTTGTGATGTGCAGGTGTTCGTCGCCATGCAGTCCGCATACATCCTGTGGGCCATCCTCGCTGAGCAGCGCCCGCGCGCCGCCATCGCCACGCTAATGATGTTCACCTGCCGTGGCCTGCTCGGCTGCTCCACCCAGCTGCCCCTGCCGGTCGAGTTCCTGGGCTCCGGGATGGACTTCCCCCCGGGGAACGTCTCCTTCTTCCTCTTCTACTCCGGCCATGTCGCTGGCGCGGTGATAGCGTCCCTTGACATGCGTCGCGTGGGGCACTACAGGCTCGCTGCTCTCTACGACGCCCTCAACCTGGCTCAGGTCGTCAGGCTGCTCGCCTGCAGAGGGCATTACACCATCGACCTGGCTGTGGGTGTCGGAGCTGGTCTCCTCTTCGACATGCTCGCCGGCAGGTACCTCGACAGCAAGAATGTTGATGGTGGCGACACACGTTGCTGCAGCAGTTGCCAGAAGGCTCTTGTCTCACAGAAGCTTACATCATAGGCCCGTCACCGTCAATGGTCATGGAAATGCAGGGGACTTGACATTGATCCATGTCATTTTTCATGTAGGAGAATTCAGATGCTACTTACTGATATGTGATTGTGTAAACCGTGTTTCCCCTATGTCAGCTGTAACATCTTCTGAAATGCAAGTATCAGAAGTTTCAAGTATATAAATTAGACAAAATTATTAAGCTGCTAAGTGGCTACAGAAAGCAATGTAAAGATGCAACATTTATTCTTATGAAGGGTGGTGCTTCTCTGAAGATTATTTTGCATCCAGTTACTAGGATGATTTACTAGCTTGGAGGACAATATATAGGGTAATACATTGCAACAGTTTACAACAGGTGGCTATGTCTATCTAGTATACAGTGGTTGCTTCTTCTACCTCAGCCTTGCACCATGGAAATGCAAGGATTTGAGACCTAGTACTTGTTAACCCATGGAACAACATCACGGTGATCAAAGCAAACATAGCAGACACCGAAAATAATCATCAGTTTCATCACAGCGAAGCACATCTGTCGTGATATGCAGGCAGCCACATCTTACGTGGACACTGTCATTTTATTGTCACCATTCGTAGACACGTTCTGCTCACCGAGCTTGTGAAACTCAGCCTCGATGGCCTCCACGATCTTGGCGTCCTCAGGGTCTTGGTCAGGGATGTTTACATGCAAAGAACACTGCTTGACGAGTTCCTGATTCAACGCCTGCTGCTCGATGTAATGGTAGAGCTCTTGGTGGAAAGGATGGTCAAGCGAGAAGCAATCGTCGACGCTGCTCAATGGAGCTTTATATGAGCCCTCGCGTCGACAGAAGTGGGGAATGGAGGAATGGTCCATAATCTGCACAGGTTAAATAAATACAGGTTGGCAATCATATTACAAACACGAAAGCTGAAATCGTCCAAATTCCATGGAGGAATTACCATTTTCTTTTCTTAATATAAGATAGGCCTAGCAATGAATGGTAAACTAAAAGATAGCACTAGCAAGTAATCTAACCTTTAGGAGCTCATCTTTCCCAGAGCCATGCAAAACATGAACCTTCTTTCTTGTTCTGTCTTGCAACAGAGGTTTCACAACCTAGTAACAGAACTAAATGACTGCTGGGTCTTCAAAAGAAAATCAGAAAGTTACCAGTAAAACCGAAATCTTAGGTATCATACCTTCCAACATGCTGAGAATATATATGGAGCATTTACAATATAATAGCTCTCGGCCTTTTCAGGGTAATTCAGATCATCAACAGCAGATATTGCAGTCAAAATCTGTAATCAGCAACAGGTAGCATCATAAATAAAATTAGCGCACACAGTAGTCAGAATGTTGTTTCCATGCCTGCTTATAACCTGGAGAACATTATATTGTTTTCCACTCCTATTTGTAGCCATACAAGAAAACAACATAAATATATGACATACCCACGTACCTTCAACAGGCTTAGTGCTGACAACTTCAAACCAGTCATATCAAGAACCTTTATACAAGTGGTAATAGGTCGCCCAAACTTCTTTGACGTCATAGGCTAGATGGAACATAAGAAAGCAAAGATATGTGTTACGAAATCTCATATGACTGGATGGTATGAATGACTGGAAGATTAGTTGCACACTCACCAAAATAAAACGATCACGGTACTCATTGATCTGAATATGAGACTGAACATAGTAATGGACCTGACAATACAAGATATTATCATGTTAATGCACATAAAGAATGATAGGTTAAATCTCCATGCCTATCAATCCAGTAGAAATACAACATTCTCAATTTTAATTAATATCGCAGTTTGGTTCTCAATTATCTCTAGTTGACAATGGATACAACCTGGCAAGTTAAACACTCATCAGTTGTGTATTGCAGAGGAGAAAGTGAAAACATCCAATTTGTCAAGTAAGAGGTATATGATCCATTACCGAAGCTTTGTCATATGTGCTCAGTCCAACACCGAAGGCAAATACTGGGACGCCCTGGCAAAGACAGAGGAAAGTTTATTAATAACTTTAAGTTATCTATATCACATTTAATTATGGTATTCGTAGTTTCATACACCAAATATATTATATCAGATGAAGACCCACAATGACGAAAGTGGTACTTCCATGGAGATCAGTAGTTTTAAAAATGCAACATCATATTACCTGGACACCAATGTCCCGGACATTTACGACGAAAGAAGTTCAGAACTGGACTATTTCTCTAATTCAATGCGGATTTCCTGCCCACGGGGATAGCTGCGCATATGTTGGCTACCGTAGGATATGGGGAGTAGAGTAAGTTTGATAAGCAGAGCACTGGAAGGACGAGCAGGCAGAGAAGTTTCGTTCACGGTGGCGTCAAACGCTCCGTTAAGCCGTTTCCTATGATGGAGCATGTCATATACGCGGTGCAGCACATCATTTACGCGGGGCATGGGCTTCCAAGCTTCCCATGATAATGGTGCCAACCGGTGTCCATGAAAACACGCGACCGTCCATCACAAATCAACCATGCGGACCGTGAAATAACGCTACCGTCCATCACAAATCAACCATGCGGACCGTGAAATAACGCGACCGTCCATCACAAATCAACCATGCAGACCGTGAAATAACGTTACCGTCCATCACAAATCAACCATGCGGACCGTGAAATAACGCTACCGTCCAACACGGCGTTATTTCACTCCACACCAATTATGGCTAGCATGATTTCTCTCCACCCGACGGTGTTGATGAGTTATGGCTAGCATGATTTCTCTCCACTACACGGTGGGCAGCGTGAATCTCATTTTCCGTATATAAAAAAGCAGGGTCATCGGCTAGCGGTCTAGTTGCGTGAAAGGCGTGGGTAAGAATTCGTTCTCTCGTTACGACGTTGATAGCAAGATCCGTCGAATGTCTGTTAACTATGAGGTTGCAATGTCTCCGGGGAAGTTCACTCAATATCGCGTATGGATGGTTGGATGCTGGTGCGCAGCTATCACCATGGGCATCCCACTATTTCCCTTCTCTAATTTGTTACCATTGATTGTTCAATATAAATATCCTTTACGAGTGCCACTAGACATGTTTCATATGTTTTATAAGGTGAATGCATGGTATGTTATCCACCAGAAACATATCCACAATGGATAATTCAAGCATATCTTCGTATCAAAAGGGATCCGTGTAGCTTCAATTTTTTTTGTAAAATTCAGCTTAAGAAAAAAGGGATCCGTGTAAAAAAGTCCGGTACACAATAATGGAAGTACAGAACAAATATCTGCATTGCATGTTCAAAACAACATTCTGATGAAACAAGTTGTAAAAAAGGTGAAAGGATAGTTACGAACAATGGAAAAAAAGAAAAGATAACTGGCTTAAGACTGCTATACCTCCTTTGAGTATCCCGATAATCCAACAAGGTGTGATTCTCGTACCGATCTATACAAATCTACTGGGATAATAGGTTTCTGCGATTGTCCAACACATGCAGATGATCAGTAACAGGAAAATGTAAACAGATAAATTGATTTAGCGCCTCACTGAACAGAGGTAATAGGCAAGCTTATCACAAAAGAATGGTTGCTCACCTCGAGTATACTATCAATTTCATTTTGTATCCTCCAATTTAGACAATCTACAAGCTAGCAGTAACAAAATATGCTTAATCAGTAAATTAATCCATAAAACATTTACTTCAGCGTTAATCAAGTAGGGGGAAATGTAATCTAAAACATTACCATTTTATGAGCATTAGTTACATTCCACTCTCTAGCTTTAAGGAAGCGCACTAGTGTCTCATTTGGATAGCCCTGGTGCACATTCTGGAAAAGAAAAGTGTAATTGAGAACTCAACTCCCATACAAAAGCTACTTTACAACCTCTAATGGTAACAAATCTTTACAATAAAATAGCTGAAATGCACCAATTATGGTTCATGGGTCTCCTATAAATGGTACTCTTTAAAACTGAGATTAATGTGAAGTTTTACAGGTATGGTTTTGATACACCAAATATAGTTCATGCGCCATGAAACTAAGAGGCGATAGCTGGTGTTTTTCTTGAAGACAATGGTGTGGACGTATGCTCTGTGTGTTTCTTTTTTGGCCTTTGTATTATGGTGTGTGTTGGCAGAGGCCCGATGTACCTTATTTCTATCAGCTTGATGCATTAATAAAATTTCCCTTTTCCATAAATAAAGTTCAAATAATTCCTGATATGGTAATATGCACACTGAGGTTAATCTGAAATAAAAAATATGGTCTTCTTTCCATATTGTTGTAAGGACTTGTAGTTGCAAACTGGTAACTAGGTGTTGCCATATGCTAGCCTACTTGAGTAATAATAGCTGGATCACATTAAGTGTTCCTTACATAAGAAGCAAACTTTGCCGACAGATAACCAGGCAGGATCAAATACTACTAGTTCAATCATAGCAGATATGACTCCAGATATGGCTGAATAAGTACTAGGTATATGCTTATCCTAAGTTTTTTTTTGTCTTTTTTTCAGTGGCGGAATCTGCCTTTCAAAGTCAGGTTTTCTTATGACAGAAGGAATGTAGAATCTGAGCCCTTAAAAGCCAGTTTTTCGTTATCACTGAAGGAATAAATATTCTTTTCCCATACAAGCCTCAGAAATAGATTATGCATAATGTATTCATTGGTACGGTAAGAAATTATAGATCTTTCACAGGTACATGCTTATCTTGAGTTTTTTTAATCTTTTTTTCAATGGCTGAATCTACCTATAAAGTCAGGTTTTGTTATGACAGAAGGAATACAGAATCTTAGCCCTTAAAAGGTGGGTTTGTTATCATTGAAGGAAATCATATTCATTTCCCACACAAGCCTCAGAAATGGACTATTCATTGTATGACAAGCAATTTTTAGATCTTCCATGAGCATGAAAATAAACATCCCGAATTAACATGGATTTGTTACTAATACAAACATATTTATGACCGGATTTGGTTCATTTTTCCTTCAAGATGAACTTGGATACTCATTAGCATTTTGAATAAAATAGTAGACTCCATAAGCTAGTAATTTTCTGGCCTAATAAATAATTTTCAGCACAATATATATGCTGCAAGTAGCACTGCCCATCTTGATTCCAACTCCACTAAATTTAAGATTCTGCTCTCGAAAATGTAGACATCTCCTAGTGATCAGCACTCAGTGAATGCCAAAAGCCTTAGTTTCAGAGAGCATTTCAGTAACCGCAAACGCCTAAAAATACCCGCGTATTTTTATTAGGATGTGCATCAATGTGTTCCTTTAACATGAGGCTACAGCTGTCCACATTTTTACCGGTAAATCGAGAGGTTCGATGCCCGGAAAGACAGATCAGGAGGCTTAGAGTGAGGACATCTCACTGTCCACTAGTTGACTTAGTGGAGCTGAGATCAGAACAATTCCCTGAGACACAGGCCTCATTTCATTGTCCAACCACTCACAATCAACCCCAAACGTGTGGCCTACACCAAACAACAAAAGAGCACCGTTGCATCCAAATCCAAGCAATAGTGCGCCGACTTTCCCTACCGAAAATCAACCCACAGACCCCATATACTCGAGATGCAAGAACTGGCTAGCAGCTAAGCAGCACCAAAGTTCATCGATATTCAGTAAACCACCCTTGTCCAAGCACATCAACCAAATGCTTTTCTTCCAGAAAAGTACCAAACATTTGTCTTGTCGACAAGCACGAACACAAACCATCTCCAGGCCCTAGTTCGTATGAACATATTTGACTGGTATTTCTCGCACACCACTGAGCTGGACTAAGCAACGCTATACTCCAATTTATAGTAAACAGAGGAATGAACACACGCGACGCGAGGAACCGATAGCTCAAGGCACAGAAACACCGAATTACAGAGGAAGATCAAGTACCATACCTGGAACGTCTTCTTCAGCGGCGCCTCCGCTGCAAAAAAAATTCACACACACGCTAATCAGCATGAAGCACCGAGAAAGTTTCAGAACAAGGGATCAGCAGCAGCACTGAAGGTCAGAAGCTCTCGCGAGACCCAGAAAGAAAAAAAAACATGAACTTCAGAGGAGGCAGAGTATCAGTCACGCGGACGCACCTTGGTCCATGAGGCCGGCGAGCTGCTCGACGGCGTCGTCACAGGCGGCTCCCATGGCGAGCGGCCGATTTGGCGCGGATTTGGAGGGGCGGGCGACCCGGGAAAGATTCAAGGTGGGAGAACTGGGAAGTAAACCAGTTGTTTGTCGGTGAGGTCGGTGGCTGATTTTGCGACGTGGAGTCCACTTAAGTAGGGCGCTGGCGCGGGACACGCTTTGCGTACGGGTCTTGCCGCGCCTACACCTCTTGCGACTCGGACACGAATACAGATTATTCGGAGTGTCGGTGCAACAGCGCGATACCAATTTGTGCAATTCATGCATCTTGTCTTGGGGTTTGTTTTGTTTCCATGTCAACTTTGGCACGCACATAAGCATTTATGCAAGCAGCCATATTTCTCTAGGTGTAGCTATAAAACTCATATGCCACGTTTATGTGTTTCCACTTATTAAAAGATTCGATAATTTAAGTTTTTTTTTGCATATTCATGTATTTTTACAATCTTGCAAACTAATTATATCCCTCAAATTCACATCTAGCGGGTGTGCCAGCGGGAATCATCCGTACCGAGATTACGTTCAGGGCATATCGATGATCCACGAGACTCAGAGACCGAGTTCAGGGCTCGAATTAAAACTCAAAACTCCCGATTTAAACGTGAGCTTCTTACTAAACGAACCGAGGAGTTTTCATTTTTAAAAAGTTAACGCGTCGAGTTCTGAGATACTTATTTAGGTTGTTTAAGACAGTAAAGTAAGTCGTCATATTGTGAATAGTTTTTCTTGATTATTATTACTTGATAGTGTCGTAATATCATTGGTTATTATGATAATTATACATACATGTCCAAATAATTATAAACACTTATATATAGAAACTGCATGTTAACAGTTTTATCGAGCTAAACGAGTAAAATGAACAAACTCGTGAGCTTTACGTGTCGGACCAAATTTCAATTCTGCAATCATTTATTAAAGAAGCGAGCCAAGCTATCACGATTTAGTTGAATGAGTTTTCACGAGTCAGCTTGGCTCGGCTCAAATTTCATACCTAACCGAGCCCTTGGCTAACTGATCCGTTTTGGAAATTTGTTTGCCCCTTGAGACCATCTTGTAAATATTTTTCTCTCTCTTATCGAACCAAACAAAGTCCGTCTTTATACCCTATAAAAAACGAATTTATAATCTAATACTCCAATTATTTTAAAATAATAATGGTTGTGTTAGGTGTACCGGTAGGAAAAAATTCTCGAGGGTGGTCAACATTTCTGGTTATACCAAAAAATCACCACCGGTTATTGAACGTACTTGAAAACCAAATTTTGAATATTCAATTCTTTTAGTTCTTAATATGACTATTTACTGAAAGTTTTTGTTAAGATTTAGAAAATTCAATTTTTTTCGAGACGACCATTTTCCAGGGGGTGCTCGGAATCTCTGGTAACTGGATTTCCCGACCGGTAACCAAAACCATGGTTAGGTGGCTCCTCGTGTGACTCATGCATATATCCTAACCCCCAAAAAGAGAAATAAACATGATGATATGGAAAAGCTAGCCCATAAGAAAAGATGTGGTCGAGTCCATTTTTAACAATGATCGACATGGTGCAAATTAAAGTAGCCGTCGGCGGTTGCGCCACCGCGGAAGGAAGATATGCTGATCGTACCCTGTGGAGGCAAGTTGGCTTTATGCATGGGGAATATTATCTTTTATTGGCAAAACAGTAGCTTTATTTTCATGGGGAATAGAATAGAATTGAGCTAGTAACATGCCCACGTATTGTTTATCCTTCCTTCCATGTTTTCCACGGTACTGTTGACTCATCGTCGGCCCACGCGCGCGCGGCACATGCATGGTAGGACGTTCTGAATATAAGTTGGAGTTGCACAGAGTGGTAAGCTCTGTTAGCAAACTCAAATGATTAAGCAAGTTGGAGTTGCAGTATTTTTTTTGCTTAAACGCACGGTAGGAGCCCTGTCTTTTCATTGATTTTGAAGGAGTAAAAGGCCGAAATCTTAACGCCTAAAAAAACCGGGACAACACGTGACTACGGCATTACAACATTAGATCACGACATCGGCTAAGCGAAAGAATGGCAAGTCCATGGCTTCAACGCTTCATACTCACATAGTGACATAGGAGTGTTTCAATGTTTGCTCAATTAGATAAAAAAGTATCTCTCTTGGCAAAAAAGGACAGCGCGCGTGTGTTCGCCTTAAAAGGGTTGTTGAGAATCTCAGCAGTTCAAGTCATTTTCCGGTTTACCGTGATAACTGAAAGGAACCTGAAGTAAACTTTCAGTCGGTCCGGAATGGATGCGCCTGCGCGGCATCGTTGTTTGTATGGGCCAGGTTGTAGCAGAATCAGTGCCTACATACTCCATGAGCTGCTTTCAACAAATCACATCTTCTTTCATGCATCTCTCGGGGGAGTCGGCCGGTGGAGATGAGGAGAAAAGGGAGATGCATTGGAGGAACTGGCCTAAAATAGCTCATACAGATCAAGGGGAAGAATGGAGTTTAGGTACCTCCATCTTTTCAACTTAGCAATGTTGGGCAAGAAAAGGTTGGAGATCGGAGCATCTCCACTCGGGAGCCAATAATGATGTCAATTCAATAGATTCATTGGACGCGTGAGACGTAATTTTTCACCCACTCGCGATGCCAATAACTTCTTAAGTCAGACGACCCAATATATTGTCCGGTGCGTTCAGCTCATGCCCTCCCTGTTAGAAGTCCTTTGGGTGCACCAAACAAAACTTGTAAACTTTCATTCAAACTTGTAAAATTTATTAACTGTTTGAATGAAATCAATCAAGCTTCACGTTCAAACTTCCATAGGGAGGTTCTATATATGGGATGACCTTGTACAATCTGAATATGTTAGGGAGAGGCTCTATATATAGGATGAACCTTGGATGTTTGACTTAAAGTTGGACCATTTTCATTACAAATCAAATCTCTGAGTTCATCGTCCTTTGAAATAGACCGCTTACCGTCCAATTGAATAGGGCCTAAATGCAAACCCATCTTGCCGTCCGTATTCAGAGTCCATCTATGCCAAGCATGGCTGTGGCAAAAATCAAAGAACGGAAGGCCCAGCTTGGAGACTTAAATATTTTACGTAAAAAGTACTTTAATCAGTGATATTGGTGTTACTGTTTCGTTTTTGATAGGTCGCACATATACATGGGTCTTGGGCTAGTGTCATTCAACAGACCAACACAAAGGCAGAGCTCCATCGAGATTCAAACATAACACCATTGACCATGCATGAAACCAACCTTACACAGGTAACTAACACATCACACATTGGCAAAGTCCAAAACAGAAGTTGCAGAATACGATTAAGGTAGCCAAGCTTGACATGCTTCAGCAGTATCGTTCCAGAGCCGTCCAGTGCCGTTGGACATGGAGTTTTACAGGACCTTAGGGCGCCCTCACCTTATCAAGAGCCGTCCAGTGCTATGAAACTGCATCAAGATTGGTGCGATTATTTTGCAAAAAAACACCTTACTTTTTTAAGATTTATATTTAGAAGTCCCTCATTTATCGCATCAGATTCGTATCCTTTTTATTTCCATTTTGGATTTTTTTTGAATTCATATCCTTTTGAATAGTTTTTGGATTCTTTTTGCTTTAAAATTCGTATCCAAAGAAACTCGGTTCAGATCTGTTCATTACGAAAATCGAATCCAAACACCACCGATTTGGATCTGTTCAGAAAATTATGTGGTTTCTTTTGCTAACACAAACAAATCACAAGGATCCATTTGAGAACAAATTCGTATCTGAATATTTTGTGTGTGGATCTTTTCAGAAGATTTTGTGGATCCATTCAAGTCTGATTCAAATCCTTGTAATCCATTAGAAAGATCCAGCGTGGATCTGTTCAAATACAGTGTGGATATTTCTACAAACGAAAAGAGATCCATTTAATCTAGCACAAAAAGATCCTCAAACAAAAAGATCCAGTACAAGGATCCAAAGGAACAAGAACATAGGAGGGGAAATAAGGCAAAAAAGTCGGCGACGCGACGGAGTGAAGGAGGGCGCCGCCGTTGCGGCGAGAACGCCGCAGGCGCGCGCGTGCGGGAGGGCGCCGGCGTCGCGGGCGAGGACGCCGTAGACGTGCACGTGCAGGAGGGCGCCGCCGTCGCGGACGAGGACGGAGATGGCGCGGAGGCGGAGATGGCGCCGCCGTCGCGGGCGCAGGCGCGGATCTCTTCCCGCGAGGGCGCCGCCTCGGATTTGGGGGGAGAGGATAGGGTTAGGGTTTGCTTACCGGTTTTGGGTTATATACACTTCTCCCTGGCGGGGGGCTTTTTTGCAATACTGGATAAGTATGGGGTTGTTTGTGTAAAAACGGCACGCACGAATCTGGAAGCAGAACCGGACGGGGAGGATAGGGTGAGGGCGCCGTAAGGTCCGGTAATGTGAATATTCCAGATTGAGCCGCATCAGTTGTCGAGTAGACGCTCGCCCAGCTTGTAGGAGACGTATGCGTCAATGCAAGCGTACTGCACCTGCGCCACGTCAAGCTGGCGCTTCTCCCAGTTGCTCATGGTGACGTTGCGCGGCTTCTCCATGGCCAGCCCCAGCACCTCCCTGGCGTAGCCCTTGAGCCCCAGGCGCCTGGTCCCGCTCCCGCCCAGGCCGCCGCCGCCGATGCCGATGCCGAGGTGCTGGTTGCAGCGGCCCTCCAGGTCCACCGCCGCGGTGCACACTAGGCCGTAGTCGTCGGCCAGCTTCGCGGCGTCCTCGCCGACGCCGATGCCGACGCAACGCACGGTGGGGTCGCCGAGGAGGCTCCTGACGGCCGCGGGGACATGGTTGGCGTAGAAGAGCTGGAGGACGAGGCACTTGTTGCCGACGCAGAGCTGGAGGATGGCCACCTTGGAGGTCGTCCACGTGTGGTAGTTGGGCTTCCACTCGCAGTCCAGGCCGACGATGAGGCAGCCGCCGCGGCCGGCGTTGGCGGCGCGGACGCGGCGGACCCACTCGTCGGCCGCCGCGGTGTCACTGGTGACCGTCGTCTCGATAAGGGCCGAGCCGAAGCGGACGGTGTGTACCGCGGTGGTCATCTTCGCTTCGCTTGCTCGACGTTGATGAGCTAGCTGGTGCAGGAGAGCTTGTGTGTTGTGTAGCTGTTCGAGTGCACGTAGGTCCAGTATTTATCTAGTGGAATAGTGTGTGACCGAGTTGCTTGATCCATCTACACGTGTAAGTAGTAATTAGAGCTTGATTTTGGAATTTGGAACGTCGACGTCTAATCCAAGGAGTCGTCTGTTAAGTTTCAAGTGTAGCAGTAACTATACTTGGGGGGAGTCGTGCTGCCTTCACTTGTGGTTTGGCTTGCAAATTTGACCCAAAGGGAATTAAGTTGAGTGATTAACTTTTTTGTTTTAAAAACGAGTTAGTTTTACATTCTTTTTCCTGTGTTTACTTGTTTGTAGCGCATTTTCACTAACTCTTTGTGTCTCCCTTGGTAAAGTAAAATCATATACAGTAAAAGAATCAACAACATATACTCTTTCCGAATTTAAATAAGTGTACTCCTTGTGGATTGAAATCAACAACATATGCTCGTTTGATATTATATATACGAAATTGCTTTGCATCCGACGCTTGTTGTCTGATAGTTGTCCGACATGACCATCTGACGGACCAGCCTGATTAGCGTAAAGAAATCAAAGGGCCATTGGAAACTGTTAGACAAGCGTCGGATGAAAATCGTCGGACGCCTAGCAGCGTTCTTATATAGAAATATTGCTATGTTTATCTGTACCATGGTTAGTTATCTGATCTTAGTATGTATTCAGATTTTTTAAAAAAATCATAGTATATTACCAGTTGGTTGTTTCTAACAAGGACTTGGATCATGCAATGCCAATGTCATTTTTTTTTGTTTCGAGGTGTTTGATCCATCACTCGCACCTTTCCTTGTGGCACTTATCTCTTCTGTTTTCTCCTTCCCCATGCTACCGTCGTAAGTGGTGTTTGCTACAAACAAATACTTGGGTGAGCCAAGCTAAAAGGATAGAAAGAAAATCAATTTTGATCCAGTGTCTTAGTGTGTTGCCTTGGTGCAATTACAATAAAATTGGAGGTACTCGGCAATTACAGAAAAAAATCAATTTTGATCTAGTGTGTTGCCTTAATTTTGATCTAGTTTTCTTCTTTCCCACAATAGAAAATTTGAACAATTTTTTATTCTGAAACTTTTTTAAAATTTGAATTTTTTATTAGGACATTTTTTAGATTTGAACATATTTTACATTTGAAAAATTTCCAAAACTGTTTTTAATCAGAAAAGGGAAGAAAATCAGTAAGAAAACTGGAAAAAAACAGAGAACTAAAATAAAAAAAGCGAGTGAAAATCTCGACAGATGGCCGGCTTATCATGAAACCTTTCAGCTCGCGCTGCTGCTGGGCGGTAGATACGATTTTCTGGAGAGCCCACGGCCTGTTTCGGCCCGGTACGTCGCTGCGGCGCGTCGTTACACCATTCGCCTGACGCCGTCACGTCAACCTCCGTCCGCACACAAAAGCACGCGTTCCCCACTCCTTCCTTCCCCCGCCGCATGTCCACCGCCGGCGACCCCGCCGGCCCGGCGGCGTCCTCCACCCCGTCCGGGCGCACCCCGAGGCTGCCGCGGTGGACGCGGCAGGAGATTCTGGTGCTCATCGAGGGCAAGCGCACGGTGGAGCTCCCGCGCGGCGGCGGGCGCGGCGGGAGGGCCCGCGCGGCGGCCGGGGCGCTGGAGCCCAAGTGGGCCGCGGTCGCCGAGTACTGCCTGCGCCACGGCGTGGAGAGGGGCGCCGTGCAGTGCCGTAAGCGCTGGAGCAACCTCGCCGGCGACTTCAAGAAGATCAAGGAGTGGGCCGCGCAGGCGCGGGAGCCGTCGTTCTGGGCCATGCGCAACGACGCGAGGCGGGAGCGCGGGCTCCCCGGCTTCTTCGACCGCGAGGTCTTCGACATACTCGAAGGGCGGGTGCGGCCGGGGGTCGTCGTCGCCGGCAGCAGCTCCGGTGGAAATGCTGCGGAGGAAGAGGAGGCTGTGATGCGCGTGGAGGGGGATGCGGAGGAAGAAGGGAGGGGGGATGAGAAAGAGGTGGTTATGGAGGAGACCGTGTTTGACAGTGGCCGGCCCGCCGCGGAGGAGGCCCTCTTCTCGGAGGACGAAGAGGAGGGGGAAGATGCTGAGACGCCGGAGACGACGCAGGCACCGCTGCCGGCGGTTATCGCACTGCCTATCCCCGGTGAGCCGTCCTTCGACTCTTGGTGGTGAAACTGCGAGATCAATTTTGGTTATGCCCCTGTTTCTCGATGATGAATTTGAGTTCCTTGCCTCTCCGTGTTTTTCTTTTACAAGCAGAGCAGAGCTTTCAGTTGGCCTAATTTTGCTTGCTCTGCTCACTGGAGGGGCGGGCCTAGCTCAATGCATGGGTATTCAGTTGAATACCCATCATTTTGTCAAGGAATTATGTGTGTATTGTATATAGTCTTTACATATATGCAAAACCATGAACAAATAACACAAAATGACATTATATTCAAGTATTTAGCCCAAATCTTTCCTTAATTACTTCCACATGGCTCGCACTTCCTTCTCCCATTTCTGTATCACATAATGTTTTCTGAGTTGCTGTAGCACACAGTTGAAATTGTATAAAAAGTAAGCCTTTAGGCTGTCAAAAAAAATACTTTTTAAATTTTTGAATACCCACTCTTCAAATTCTACGCCTGGGTCTGTGGAGGTAAAACCACAGGAATATTTCTATAGTTCATATCTGTGGTAAAGTTTAATACTTGATATTTACAACGTCTAAAGACGCCATATTCTCTTGGTTCCCATCCAAAATGGCCTAGCTAAACAGGTCGGACTCATTAGCTTCTAGATGGATGCACTGTGTTTCCTTTTCGTAATTTTGTGTTTATATCAGTGGTTTGAATTGGTGTAAGTATTGAGTTCTTGGTGTTCGAGCTCCGCCATATTATTATTGTAGCAGTTGCCGGAGGAACTGAAATTTTGAGGGTTGTGTAATTCGCCTGATTTTTCTCTGGGTTATGGTAGTAGTGTTTTTGCGGTACTCCATTCACTTGTATTCATTGTGGAAAACACTAGTTAATGTCTGATTCATATCGCAATATATTTTCAAGAGATCAAATTACAATTACCTAAACTATGGAAGGCAGTACCTAGAGTTTCATTGTAAACAGTCTGATGCTACAAGCATAATTATGGATGACAGTACTACATGAACTGATCTACAATGAAAATGGAAGAGTATTTCTCTCAGTACCTAATGAGGTGGCATAGTTACATGTCGAGAGAAATACTCTTAGTTGGTTGCTCCTATTTAAATATTAGAGATAATGGTAGCTTAAGAGCATCTCCATTAGATGACCTAAAATAGGTACCACTTTTTGATTATAGGGCACCAATTTTTTGGTTATAGGGCAAGAATACTGGTTTTGCTCCGGTGGATGATGCATTTTACGGCATAAAAAAGTTGGGAGCTCCAAGAGATGATGTAGTTTAGGGCACGATAGTACATTTTCATGAGACACAAATACATATACATATGAATCATCAAATGCACAAACAATATCGTAATTGCAATCCAACTCTGCCACTCCTCAATTAGATATTTTTGTACAAAACTGAACTTCTTAATAATAAATTGATTGAACTTGGTTTGCAAACCGAATCATACAAATAAGAAAAGTTAAACAACAACAAGATTGATCAAAACAAAAATTCCAAAGCAAGTAATCTTGTTTTGCAATTTTATAGCTAGCTAGTAATCCTGCAAACTGAATCGTAAGCTACACGCCGTTTCAGATTAGGGAGTGCTACTTTTCAGCTAGCTAGGCAGTACGATCCATTCCTGGGTCACGGCCGCCATCTATGACTAACGAGCAGAGCTGCACGAGGGTTGACACAGGCCCGCGAGGTGCTACGCAACTGACCGCGCCTCGCCGCCGTGCGGGAGCAGGAGGGCGACGGGGATGGCGTGGGGGTGCGGAGAATCGGTAGGGTGCATCGCTGGTAAGCCGTGCCGGCTAGCAGCGGCGCGGGGAGCGGCCGGATTTGGCTAAAATTGGCCGGCTACGGTGGTGCTAAGAAGGGGATCGGGAGGAACTGAAGGCTCAGGGCTGCAGTTGGGCTGCGGCCACAGCGAGGAGTGTTTTTTGGCAGCCCTACTGGTGACGCAACAAAGCCAAATTTTTGGGCATGCCCTAATTTTTTTACATCACCGGAAAGGGATACAACATCTTCTGGAGCTGTTTTTAGGGCACAGGTGATGTAAAAATCAGTTTATTGGGCACATGCCCTATTTTACATCATCTACTGGAGATGATCTAACTGATAACCATTTTGTGTGTAATGGCCCAGATTAGGAGGACTATCAGTCTATCTTTGTGCAACCATTGTTGCAGTGGACTCAGAAGCCGAAGTAGGATCTTTGAAACAAAAACCTGAAGGAACTGATGATAATCTGCTAGAATGGCAATCCACAACAAACTGAATTGATTTGGTGGTTACCATGTCCATCAACCTTTCCTGTATCGGTAGTCCTGGATCGGGATACGGTTGTTGGTTTTCCTTTCTGCATAACGTCTAGAATTTTAACCTTACTAGCACTTACAGATTCAGTTTACTGTTGTTTTACACTTACTTCCATATAGCTAATTCCTACCACAACAATACTAGCTTCAACATTTACATGATTGAAAACTAGATTCTTTCAAGGCAAATGGCTTGCTTAGAATCTTCTGAAATCTTGTATTCTCACCATATTCCTGTGATTTATGAGCTGCAAATATGTTAAAAAGGACAACGCCTGACAAACAACCACGTCTTCATAGCAGGCACATCGAAAGAGAAGCAACCCAGGCAGCAAGGCTCACCGGCACAGCAGCAGCAGAGCGAACAAAAGAGGCAGCGAACTGGCGGTGATGACGGCGAGCCCAGAGACGAAGGCATGGCGGACTTGCAGAGCAACAAGCTACTGGAGATCCTAGACCGGAACAGCCGGATGGTAGCAGCACAGCTGGAGGAACAGAATTTGAACGCAGAGCGCGACCGGGAGCAGAGAAGAGAGCAGGCCAAAAGCCTCACCGTCATGCTTGGCAGGATCGCGGATGCTCTTGGCAGGATCGCCGATAAGCTCTAGCTACAGCAGCTAGCTGAAGAGCTTGGACAGAAACTGGGTGTACAGATTGGTACAGGAGGATTACCGGCATTTAATTCTTTCTTTTTTGGTTGTACTAGTTATGAAATTTAGACAACGGTGAGCGATTGTTATATAGGGTTATGAGGTTATATATGTCATTCAGAATGATCTAAGCTAGCAGAGATCTTAATTGTGTATCCGTTGTCTCCATGGTTGGTTTCGTTAGCATTGCTCTATGAAATGGATATGTGTCTTTTGCTGAGTAATGTTGCTTCTGCTTGGAATATGCAGGAAGAAGGCATCTTCGGTTACACTAGTAACTATGGTGCGCCTCCAGGCCGTTCTATTGTGGCCCAATTCAGGTTTTGAGCGTAATTGTTCAAGAACAACCAAATGAGTAATGAATGTATACTTCTTTATAAACATGAAAAGTATGTCGGTATGAATAGCTTCATGCATTATGTCAAGAGCATACAGAAATTAATAAGCAAACCATTAACCTGAAAATCATGTACGCTCTCACACCATCAAGATACTAGAGAGACTGTAAGTCAGTATTCTCTCATAAAGCCTTATTCTTTGCAACATATTTGAAGGTACTGCAAAGCCGCTAAGCAATCTGGTGGTTTAAAAATTCACGCTTGAGCTGTTGCTGCTCTAATATTACCCTGCTTTAGAGTCTGGCATATTCTGAAACTGTTAAAGAAAGAGAAAAGAGAACTGACAAGATGTACTGCATAGTTTCAGAAAAAAAAAGGAAATGTAATGCAGATTTTTTAATTGGCGCGAAGATAAGAGAACGAACATAGCAGATCACACGGAGATAAGCATACATGTATAGAATTTATATCTTTGGCCTAGTACTGCTGAAAGAACCAAGTGAGGCACAATGCTTGCTAAGCACCATAACTCGGATCTCAATCAGACACTGCTTGAACTGAGAATGGATAAGCATTATAAACAATGTCTGCAGGAACCAACACGAAATGTTTCAAGTGGGATTAAGTACCGCGCAGTAGGTTTTTGCCGACTGTTGGTCCCTTACAAATACATCAACGTATCTTCCTTGAATTAAGTGGATTTCTACCTGAATGCATATGGTAGAATCGAGAAATTGCCAATGAGATATATAGCTCGTTTCTTATTTAGATAGATCCCCAAATTATTTAGGGATTGGGGATTTTAGGGCATCAGTTGATTATTATTTTTTTGCTGTTTTGTGGGGATGATGACAATTATTAGGAATTGGGCATAAGTTTACTAAATCTACAGGTGATACTTTATAGGGGTGCCATAGTATTTGGCATTCCTTTTACCAAATACCAAACATTGGTCGTCAAACTAAGCTTAGAGACAGAGGGAGCTAGTATAAGGCATCCACTCATGTGTTTCCTACCTGCACGCGATTGGACAGACAACGTGTTTATGCCTATGATCTCGTGCAAGAGCCGTATATTAGCTAATAAGGTGCCACAACAACAATTTTCCCACAATAACATGCTAAGGAGACAAGCATTAAGGTTGGTATTTTCAAGCAAGATATCCCTGTTGCATTTACTTCCACAAAATGTTTCTTTCACATATTCAGCCTTGTCATAGAAAGACAGGAGGATATAATGCCATCAACGGTTATTATCCTCTAGAGTGGAAGGTTCTCCCAAACCAGAACTCCTTGGAAAGATTGTGGGTCACCAAACCAGGTCAAAAAGAACGGTAACGGATATAACAAAGTAGGCATGCTCTTGGTTACTAGTAGTTGCTCTCACACCTCCCATTTTTTCTACTGGTTCATAAAAAGAAGAGAGTGGCCGTGTGCTTGGCTTTCTTCTCAACCTATTTTTCTCTCTGTCCATGGAGATCAGCAGTGATGATAGGGTGGAGCTATCCATTGTGGAGCAGATCCCTCCTCCTTCCTCCCATCACAATGGAGATGCCGGCGGTGTGGAGGTTGCCATGGAGGAGGATCATCTATGGCCAACCAAAGATGGCCCTCTACCTATATTCCTTAAGGTATCTGCTTGCGATCTTCCTTTTTCTGCCCTTCCTTATGTTTCTAGCACGAGAAGTGCTACTGTGTTTTCCTAGAAGTTTTTTTGCACGAATTTTAAAGCACATCAATGGTTGTGATTAATCTCCACCCCTAATCACAGTCATTGATGTGCTTTAAAATTCGTGCAAAAAAACTTCCGGGAAAGCGCAGGAGCATTTCTCTTCTAGCACAAAGTTACAATCACCCTGACTTAAAATCGAAGTACCAGTGAATCATTTTTACATCAGTGATCAAACTAAATTTGAAGTTCTCTCCTTAGGTAGTAGGTAAAAGTGCTCTCAGTTTAAATGATCATGCATGGTCTCTCCTGATTTATTTATTTTATGAAAATCTGTTTGTAGTCTTCATTACATACGGATCCTTAACTGGATGATTAGCCTAGGAAGGTACCAGTTAGGTGGTTGACAATTTGCATGACCCCTATTGCTAGCTAATTTCCACCAATAAGTACAAGAACTACTTTTGGCATGTAAGAATTTTGTGTGGAATTTTACAAAGCACATGACAAAATTAAAATATCTTATGTGTATTTGGGAAAAAAATACAGTTTGAGAATGTGGAGTACAAGGTGAAGCTGAGCCCAAAGAACCCCCTGACAGCGGCCAAGGTAGCCTTTGCATCCCACACGAGGGCAGATCATGGCAAGAGCAGCAGCTCCAAGCACATCCTCAAGGGCATAGGTGGCAGTGTTGATCCTGGTGAGATCCTTGCACTGATGGGTCCCTCTGGCAGTGGCAAGACTACATTGCTGAAGATACTCGGTGGCAGGCTGGGCGGCAGCGTCAAGGGCCAAATCACCTACAACGACACCCCTTACAGCCCCTGCCTCAAGAGGAGGTAAGTAACCAAACCAAGTTCAGATCACAAAATACTACATCAGAATTTTGTGGCCTGAACGTGTGCAGAGTTCTTGCAGTACCGTGTAGACCAATATATGGAGCATATTTGATGCAGTTGAGTGATAAAAGATTGGAGGAGAAGATCGGCTGATCAAAATTTACTGTTTTTGTTCGTTGCAAAACAGGATTGGGTTTGTGACTCAGGACGACGTCCTGTTCCCTCAGCTGACGGTGGAGGAGACGCTGGTGTTCGCCGCCTTCCTGCGGCTCCCGGCGCGCATGTCCAAGCAGCAGAAGCGCGACAGGGTGGACGCCATCATCGCGGAGCTGAACCTGGAGCGGTGCCGGCACACCAAGATCGGCGGCGCGTTCGTGCGCGGGGTGTCCGGCGGCGAGAGGAAGCGGACGAGCATCGGGTACGAGATCCTGGTGGACCCGTCCCTCCTCCTCCTCGACGAGCCCACGTCGGGGCTGGACTCGACGTCGGCGAGCAAGCTCATCCTGATCCTCCAGCGGCTGGCCAAGTCGTCGACGCGGCGCACCATCATCACCACCATCCACCAGCCGTCGAGCCGGATGTTCCACATGTTCGACAAGCTGCTGCTCATCTCCGAGGGCCACGCCATCTACCACGGCAAGGCCAGGGACTGCATGCACCACTTCTCCTCGCTCGGGTTCACGCCGGAGATCCCCATGAACCCGGCCGAGTTCCTGCTGGACCTCGCCACGGGCAACCTCGAGGACATCAGCGTGCCGGAGCTGCTCCGGGACGGGTCCCCCGCGCCGCAGGAGTTCAGGTCCCGCGTCGTCGCGTACCTCCAGGTGAAGTACAGGGAGGAGGCGAAGCAGCAGCAGGTGGCGGCGGGGCGGCCCGGGGAGCAGCTGAGGCTGGCGATCCGGATGCGCAAGGACCGGAGCATCAACTGGTTCCAGCAGTTCCTGGTGCTGTCGCGGCGCACGTTCCGGGAGCGCGCCGCCGACTACCTGGACAAGATGCGGCTGGCGCAGGCCGTGGGCGTGGCGCTCCTGCTGGGGCTCCTCTGGTGGAAGTCCAAGACCGGGAACGAGGCGCAGCTGAGGGACCAGGTGGGGCTCATCTTCTACATCTGCATCTTCTGGACGTCGTCGTCGCTGTTCGGCTCCGTCTACGTCTTCCCCTTCGAGAAGCTCTACCTGGTGAAGGAGCGCAAGGCGGACATGTACCGGCTCAGCGCCTACTACGCCAGCAGCACGCTCTGCGACGCCGTGCCGCACGTCGTCTACCCCGTCCTCTTCATGGGCATCCTCTACTTCATGGCCGACCTCCGCCGCACCGTACCCTGCTTCTGCCTCACCCTGTTCGCCACCCTCCTCATCGTCTTCACCAGCCAGGTACTGCTTCTTCTGCTAGACTACTACAAGATCGATGATTGTTGCATGGTGACCACGATCGACGACGATCGACGAAGGTGATTGACTGATTGATTTGTTGTGACCAACCAGGGGACGGGGGAACTGCTGGGGGCGGCGATCTTGAGCGTGAAGAGGGCGGGGGTGATGGCGTCGCTGGTGCTCATGCTGTTCCTGCTCACCGGAGGGTACTACGTGCAGCACATACCCAAGTTCATACGCTGGCTCAGGTACGTGTCCTTCATGCACTACGGCTTCAACATGCTGCTCAAGGCGCAGTACCACGGCCACCTCACCTACAACTGCGGGAGCCGGACGGGGTGCCAGCGGCTCCAGTCGTCGCCGTCCTTCGACACCGTCGACCTCGACGGCGGCATGCGCGAGGTCTGGATCCTGCTCGCCATGGCCATCGCCTACCGCGTACTCGCCTACTTCTGCCTCCTCAAGAGGATCAGCCTCATGCCATTGTAAAAAGGATCAGCCTCCCCGCGTACTTCTGCCTCCTCAAGAGGATCGGCCTCCTCGCCGTACTTTCGCCATTGTAGGGTGGTTTGAACTGCGCCTGCCGTGGACACATGGCATGGCATGCTTTGCTAGCTAGTCTTACTCTCACTAGATTATTCCTTTGCGGCATGTAATGCATGAAGGGGTACAAGGCAAGAAATGTGAGTAATATATGGTTGTTTTCATCTTGTTCATTTCTGTTGCTTGACAAATATCACAGAAGCGGAAAATCCACAACTAGGAGGACCCGCTCCTATTTCAAAAACCGTTGATGTTACATCAAGATGCATGCGGTATATTTTGTAGTCAACACCCTGAATTTTGAACATTTGTCGACAACTCATTTGTTTTCATCATCAAAGAGTAAAATTTTTTATTACGAATAAACATAATTTTCCGATTAATATGTGTTAACATAATTTCCAAAAAAAACACAAACTCATGAATACAAATATTTTAGATAGTTTTTATTGACTCATAATTTGTGGATATGTGTGTATTCATCAAAATTCAGGAAATGATTTTGTTTTCGTTAAAATATGTGAATATGTATGTTTATGAAAACTTATTTTTGTACTAATAAAATTAACCAACATTTTCAAAAAATGTAAATATTTTTTTTTGTTAATAATATTAATCAATATTTCGTTTTTATATACCATGGTGGACTACGGTCTGATTTATAAAAGTGCAGGATTTGTTTTACAAAATAATAGTTAACCAAACAACATGAATCTTGATGCAAGATCTCTGGTTTTTTGGATTAGAAGGGGGTCCTCTTAGTTGTGGTTTTGCATTTTCGCAAATATCACGCCATATATGGCGGGTATCCCTAATTCAGTAGTACCACTTAAGTTTGTGTGGACTAACAAATGTTCGAAATATTACGAAACTATGCTTTTGCTAGTTCTCTTAGTTGCTTGTACTTTTCAGAAATCCCATCCACCTAAACAAATTTGCCTTTCACTCAACAAGAAATCTAGCACAAAAAAAAGTGATCGAGTACATTTAGGGTCTGCTTGGCTACTTCGTATTTGCTAAAATTAAGAGAGAAAATATAGGATCCAGTTGAATCAAGGCGAACTCGGCTCTCATTCTTGAGCAGAAGTTAAGCAGCTAGATCAATTTGGGGAAGGCGTAGTCCCCTAGGGTTTTCCTGTCCTCCGGCGGCCGTCTTTTCAGTTCCTCACGGGTGGATTTGTCTGGCGGCAAGGCTGTGCAGGTGTCCCTTCGGGGGCCTTCTGCGTCGTGCGATGGAGGGATCGGGATCTGCATCACGAGGAGGTAATCTGGAGGACCCAAGCGCTCTATTGAAGCGTCTCCATATGGAGGAGAATGAGCTTGACGACCTAATCTGGGAGGAAGAAGGAGTGTCGGATGAGGGGCCAAAGTGGCTTGCAATCGCTAGAGTTCTCACCGAGAAAAGTTTCAGCCAGGGCGCCCTTATCGCCGATATGAGGGCGGCTTGGAACCCGGCTCAGCAGGTGGTATGGAGAAGGATAAATTCCAATCTCTTCACGATTCAGTTTAGCTGTTTGCCAGATTGGAATAAGGCGATGCATCAAGGCCCTTGGGAGTTTCGAGGGTTTGGTGCCCTGATCATGTACGAATATGATGGATTCTCTAATCCAGAATCTATCATGCTAGACAAATTGGAGACGTGGTGTCAGATCCATAAATTGCCGGATGCAGTTTTAAAAAACGAGGCTTTTGTGAAGAACATGGCCAAGAGGATCCGAGAGGTGCAGGAACTGCAGATTACTCTACCAAGCGGATTCATTGGGCAGTTCATACGTGTTAGGGTCAAGCTGGATGTCAATCAAAAGCTAACCAGGTTTGTGAGCTTCACTAGGGCCGCGAAGACAGAATTCTACCAAGTTAAATTCGAGAAACTCCCCACGTTTTGCTATGCTTGTGGTA
The DNA here is from genome assembly GCA_026929855.1 of Poa annua. Classification (NCBI taxonomy): domain Eukaryota; kingdom Viridiplantae; phylum Streptophyta; class Magnoliopsida; order Poales; family Poaceae; genus Poa; species Poa annua. The sequence goes on from CM049430.1 coordinate 92,907,496, forward strand.
AGCTAGGGCACTGGTACCAGGAGTGTGGTTCCGGAGAGCATGAAAAGGATAAACTGGAATGGGGTGCTTTTATCTTAGCACCAAAGAGGGATCAAGGCTTGGGCCGAGGTATGGGACAACAATGGTAGAATGATCAATCTTCAGGTCGAGGTCGTGATTTCGGCAGAGGTGATGGTGGAAGAGGCTTTCCGGAGAGGAGGGAGTTTGGGACTGAGGGGAATAAAAACTATATGACTGAAAGCTGGCGGTGGAACAGTCAACAAAATCAAGAGAGGACGGAGGAGTTGAGTGGTACGGCAAAAGGGACGATTGTTGATACCGCTATGAATGTTATTAATCCGACAGCAAGAAAGCGTCCACCTATGGATGAGACAACAAATACTTCTGGTTACTCGAACTTGATGATTACTGATGGCTCCTCAGTGTTACAACGGGTGGGTCTGATTGAGTCGGAGCAAGTGAGATCAGCTACTCCATCTGGCACACCACAGAAGAATCTCAATAGGAAAAAGCTGAAAGATAATGATGGTGTAGCAGTAGATACCCGAGGTCTGCAAGACGAGAAGGGGATGGCGTCTGAAGCTGTGGGTAAGACGGGTGTGACAAATCCGGTGGTTGTTCAATCTGTCGTAAATGACAATGAAGGTGGAGCTAAGTCCTCTTCCCCAGGATCGGCGGTCTCCATGGTGGAGGCTGTCCGGGAGCAATGATCATCCTAGGTTTGAACTGCCAGGGGATGCAAAAACCCTCGGCAGTGCGGTCGCTTCTGGGACTCCAGGAGCGTCACAAATCGGATGTGCTTTTCTTGTCTGAAGCACATCTGAACAAAGTTAAGGCAGAGCGGTTAAGGGTGGGGCTTAAGTTCGATGAGATGGCGGTTTTGGAAAGCGATGGTAGGAGTGGAGGTTTGGTTCTTTTCTGGAACAAGGATATTACGGTGACTTCTAAAGATATTAGCCCTAATTTCATTGATATTCACATCAATGAACACAGTGATGCAGGATGGCGTTTTACTGGGTTCTATGGTGAACCAAATGGCTCGAGAAAACATTTGTCTTGGCAATACATCAGGGAATTGCATGCAAATATAAATTTACCATGGGTTATGCTCGGTGATTTTAATGAAATCTTATATAGTTCTGAGAAGGAGGGTGGGAACGTTCGACCCTTTCGTTGCATGCAAGAGTTCAGGGAGATACTTAATGATTGCAACCTCGAGGACATGGGTTACTCAGGGGACATCTTTACTTGGAGGCGTGGTAAAATTCGTGAGAGATTAGACAGAGTTGTTTGTGATCCGAGATGGGCTGGACGATTCCCGTTAGCTGGAGTAAAAAATGAAGATTTTGGTAAGTCTGATCATAGACCCATTCTTATCGACACTGAACTGAATGTTGGGTTACTGACAAACCGGCCTAGGGGTCCTCTAAAGTTTGAGGCGAGATGGTTATGCGAAGAGTCGGTGGAGACAATTATACAGACAGCCTGGGATCGGGCAAAATTATTGCACGCAGATAAAGCTTTAAGTGATCATACCAAAGAAGTACATGAAGCTTTGCATCGATGGGATAGAGAAATCCTTAAGGGGCCGAGGAGAAGGCTACGGGAGTTACAAAAAGAACTGAATTCTGTGATGACGGGACCATTAACAGATGATGCAGTGGCGCAACAAAAAGAAATTCAGTTGAGAATTGAAAATGTCCTTGAACAAGAATAACTCTATTGGATTCAGAGAGGGAGAGTAAATTGGTTGAAACAAGGGGACCAGAACACATCTTTTTTCCATCGCTCAGCAACGGATAGAAGAAAGCGGAATTTTATCAAATCCTTGAAAAACGAGACAGGTGATACAATAGAAGATCAGGACCAGCTTATGTCCTTGGCGTCTTCTTATTTTGAGCATCTCTTTACAGCTGAGGTCCATGATCCGGACCAAGCTGTTGTGGATAAAATCAAACCGTGTGTCTCTAGAGAGATGAATGATTTATTACTGGCAACCTACACAAGGGAAGAGGTTAGGAAAGCAATGTTCAATATAGGTGATTTAAAGGCCCCTGGACCTGACGGTCTTCATGCTATTTTCTATAAGCGTTTCTGGCACATCATTGGAGAAGATCTTACATATGAGGTTTTGTTGGCAGTAAATAATAGGATTATCCCTGATGGCTGGAACAACACCACAATTGTTCTTATTCCGAAGGTGGAAAATCCGGAATCGATCGCCCAATTTCGTCCGATTAGTCTATGCAACGTGGTTTATAAAGTAATATCTAAGTTGATTGCTTCGAGACTGAAGACTATTTTACCCGATATCATTTCCCCTACCCAAAGTGCTTTCGTGTCGGGAAGACTTATTACTGATAATGTGTTGGTTGCATATGAGTGCTATCATGCTATAAAAAACAAGAAGGTGGGGAAGTATGGAATTTGTGCGGTGAAACTGGATATGCACAAAGCTTATGACAGGGTAGAATGGGGCTTTTTGAAGAAGGTTTTAACTCGGATGGGCTTTGACACTGGATGGGTTGATCTTATCATGGCGTGTGTGACATCAGTAAAGTATCAAATTCGGCTAAACAATGTTCTTTCTGATCACATTTCTCCTTCAAGAGGTCTCCGCCAAGGGGACCCTCTTTCTCCTTATTTATTCTTGCTTTGTGCGGAAGGACTAACCAGCTTGCTGAACTTTGAGGAGGAGTCTGGACATCTTCTAGGTGTTAAAGTCTGCAGAGGGGCTCCGGCTGTTTCGCATCTTCTTTTCGCTGATGACTCTTTAATTCTTATGAGAGCAGATGCAGCCAATGCCTGCCTATGCGATGTCTGTATTCAAGCTGCCCAAACAGATTATAAACGGGATAATCTCTGCAATATCCCAATTCTGGTGGGGAGATGATGATCAGAAGAAGCATATGCACTGGTTTGCTTGGTGGAAAATGTGTGTATCCAAGAAGCAAGGAGGCATGGGTTTTAGAGATCTACATTGTTTCAATTTAGCTATGCTGGCCAAACAATGTTGGAGGTTAATCAATTCACCAAATTCTTTGTGTGCTACGGTTCTTCGAGCTAAGTATTTTCCTTCGGATGATATTCTTAACTGTAAGCTGAAAAAAGGGAGCTCTTATACATGGCAAAGCATCTGGGCTGGTATTCAAAGTTTTAAAAGAGGACATATCATGCGGATAGGTGATGGATCTAATATTAACATATGGGAGGACCCCTGGATCCCCACCAGCCCGTCTAGAAAAGTGGTCAGCCAAAGAGGTAATGTTGTGTACAACAAGGTTTCAGATCTTATTGATCATGAGAATGACTGCTGGGATGAAGAAATTCTGAATGATATATTTTGGCCTACTGATGTCCTACGAATTATGCATATTCCGCTTCCTAGAACACCGATGGAGGATTTTATTTCCTGGCATTTTAACAAAACTGGTACTTTTTCGGTTAGATCGTGTTACTATGTGGAATGGGAGCACCAACACGGTAATAAACTGAGACGGACTTCAAATTTCGGTACGTCAGCAAACCTTCCAATCTGGTAAACAATTTGGAGTCTCAATGTTCCGGCAAAAATCAAAATTCATCTCTGGAGATCTCTGCTGGGAGCTATACCCTGTAACGGAATTTTGGCGAATCGCCATATCCAACCAAGTTCTCAGTGTCAATTATGTCAGCAGGACTATGAGAGCCTGAGACATGCTTTCTTCACTTGTCCAAGAGTTCGAGAAATCTGGAGTAACCTGGGACTCAAAGACGTCATCTCGCAGGTTTCCAACTATGAGCGAGAAGGTGGTCCAATTCTGGAAACTCTGATGCGTGATCGCGGAGCAAAAGCACCACTTCTCATTGAGGTGGATAGAAACGATTTAATTGCCACAACTGTGTGGTATATTTTGTGGGAGAGACGGCAAGCTACTCATGGTGAATCTGTCCAAAATCCGGCTAGATCGGCGCAAGCAATTTCTTCTTTATCTCTGAACTATTCACGTGCTAAGAAAAGAAACACCGGGATCAAAAGACATGGATGGTCTCGACCAAGAGATAATTTTGTTAAGTTAAACGTTGATGCGAAATTCAGTTATGATGATGGTACTGGAGGCACTGGTGCAATCATCCGCAGTGATAGGGGGCTGTTTTTGGCGGCAAGTAATTGTGGTATCCCCTTTGCGACTGACCCTGTTTCTTCGGAGGTGCAAGCTCTTCGCGATGGTCTTTTACTTGCAGGACAAATCGGATGCAACAGAGTTGAGGTTAATTCGGATAACGTGGAGGTAATTAAGGTGATGATGGAAGGCGGATACTCAATGGGTCCAGCGACAGCAATTTTTGCAGAGTGTACCTTTCTTAGTAGTAATTTTACCGAGGTTGTTTTTAGTCATTGTCCTAGAGAGGCCAATGTGGCAGCGCATGTGCTTGCTAGTAGAGCTAAGGGGAATCAGTCGGTCGTTTGGATTGATGACCCTCCTGATTTTATTTTAGAGGCGCTTGCTAACGATGAGTCGGTGCTGCAGCCCGACTAATATTGTAAATGTGTTTCTTGTGTTGGCGGCAAGTTTCAGACGCGCTTTTTTCCTTACCAGGGTAGCTTTGGGGACCGGAAGGTTTTTAATGAGGCGGCTTGCTGACCTTATATAGTGGGTTTTAAATTTCAAAAAAAAAGAGAGAAAAAATATAGGTCGGGACTAAAACCTGCAGTTTTGGAGAAATGTCTCAGCTTTTTAAACCATATACTAATCAATACACCCAAAATATTTAGTATAGAAGCAGTGTGGTATTTATAGAATCTATTCTCTCCTATCTAAAAGAACTAAGAACACCAAACCAAACACAAAGAATCATGACTGATACCTCCCTCCCCCCGTGTCGTCCAGGAGGGGCGACCCGGGGGCGACTCTCCTGACCCTCAAGCACCCACCTCCGACGCCTCTCCCTGGCCGCTGCTGCCGCCGGCGGGCGCGGTGGTGGCGGCCCCCTTCTCCCCCAAAGGCGGCGAGGGTCTCTCTGGTGGAAAGCTCGGTGGCTTCCATGGCGGGTTCGGTTGGCGGCGCCGACGGTGGATGCGTTTTCCGGCTGGGCTCCTGGCGGCGCGGGGTGGTGGACGGCCGGATCTGGCCGGCCTCGGCTGGCTTGTGGCCTCCCTGCGCTCGCCTCTATGGATCTCACGCGGATGGTGAAGGTGCTGCCCGGGCCCGATCTGGGCTGGGAGTAGGCCGGGAGGGCGTGGCTTGTTGAAAGGGCATGTGTACTCACGTATGGTTTTGGTAATTAATGACAATCCCTAAGGACTAATGTGTGTTTTGAGCATATTGCAAGTATGTCTTGAAGTTGTCAAGCCATCACCTATATGAAGAAAGATGGTATCTTCCATGGGCTTGCAACAAGAAGATCAATTAATATAGCTCATGGAGGATGATGTCATGCCATGATCGTCATCAAGGTTGACTAGTGCAAGACCAAGGGAAGCTGCCGGAGACATGAAGACGAAGCTAAGCGAGACTCTCCCATGATGGAGTATGGGGGAGTATATGGAGAAGTCTTCATCAAGCATGTGCTAGCAATCGCAATCAAGAAAGGTGGTCCACTTGAAGAGATCAAGATCGTCATCATCTAGCTCAAGTGGTTTGCTCAAGACAAAGGTTTGATCTTCATAGGGCGATAGGATAGATAGGCGTACTATCAAGAGGGGCTCTCGAGTGAGTAACTTGATCGCATCTTTGTGGAGAGCTCAAACCTTTGCATGCTTGGCATTTCATCTTTCTTGGTTCTTATTTGGCTTTTCTCCTTGTTGGTTTTTGGTGCTTGTCGTGATCTTCATGACAAGACCAAGTTCTTCGAAAACGGTTTTAGTTTGGAAAACTCGTTACGTTTTCGGTGTGGAAATATTACCGGTTCAACCTTGAGGAAAGTTCCACACCTTCACATGTGTGGAGACTTTGCTCTATTTATGGTTTGCAATATTACCGGCTTGTCGAAAGGGCATGTAGCCCTCTCCTTGTCAGTGCCTTTCCAACGGAGTTGGTCTCAAATCATTCGGAGTTTATTTGCAAAAGATCTTTCAGTTATGTTGTTTCTGCAGTTTTTCAAAGGGACGGAAATGTCCGGACCTTACTCGGAGATTTCCGAGCCCCAGTCCGGAGATCTCCGAGTGTCAGAAGATTTTTGCAAAGTCCAGATCTCAGTTGCGTACTGACTCCAACTCAAGCTTAGTCGGAAATGCTCTAGGAGATTTCCGAGCCTCAGTCCGGAGATCTCCGAGTGTCAGCAGTTTTTTTACCAAGTCCAGAACTCAGTTGCGTACTGACTCAGTTCAGGTTTCCATCGGATTTTCTACCGGAGATGTCCGGGGTCCGGAAATCTCCGGCCCTGGTTCGAATATTTTCGGACAACAAGTTGCAGTTTTTCGCCAAGTCTTATTTTCCTTTAGCACTGATCTTTCTCAGATCGCGTCGGAATTCCTACCGGAGATTTCCGGGGTCCGGAAATCTCCGGACCTCAGTTCAGAAATTTCCGGACTGGCGATTCCCAACGGCTAGAAATCAGGGAGGGGCTATAAATACCCCTCCCCTTCTTCTTCCTCAAGTTGACGACTTTCCCCTCTCTCTCTTGCCATTGTTGACCTTGGGAAAGCTTGCCCCCTCTCAAATCCTCCCATGATTTTTGCATATATTTGAGGGTAAAGTGAGAGGAGATCTAGATCTACAATTCTACCAATCCATCTCTCCTCTAAGTGAGGGAAACTTAGTGGATCTAGATCTTTGAGTTCCTTTGTGGTTCTCCCCCTTTGTTCTTGCTCTCTCTTATCCCCCCATAAGCATTAGTTGCTTGTGGTGGGATCTGGGAGTGTAGGATTTGTCTCGATTTAGATAATTGGCAGTTTTGCAGAAAAGCCCCTGCATATTCAAACCTTCATAACTTTTTAACCACTTATCCAAATTTGATAAATTTTATATATTTGGAAAGCCCTTGACATGTAGAATATTTTAGAACTGCCAAAATTCAAATTTGACTTAGTTTAGAATATTCAAATTTCAAATGCTGAATTTGAGTATTTTTGTCATAACATTAAATCTATAAATCAAAAAAATTGCAAATAAAATTGTTTTAGAAACTTTGGAATATTTGTAATATGATGCCTCTGTTATAAAATATTTTTGAGTATTATTTTCATGATTTGATAGTGGTATGTATAATTTGAATAGTTTGACTATTTTAATATAACTTTTGATAGAAATATTATTTTTGAGTAAATCCAATTACAATAAATTTAATTAAGTCCCCTCTGTCTATTAATATTATTTATAAAATTTTAATCACATAAAACTTTAATCGTACATGTAATTCCTTTTATTATATTTTCCAAAATTAGGAAATAATTAAATTGCATTTATAGCCTAATGCATAATTTATAAATATCACAAATTTTGTATGATGTTTATTATGATTAAAAAAGAGCATTGCATGCATAATTTTTTATTATATAGTTATTCTCCTCATAGGAAAACTCCTCCATTATTTCTCTCTAAGTTAGGAATATTTTCAACTTAGCATTTTTTTTGGTTAAGTGCTATGCACTTAGACACTTAGGATTTTCAACATGGAGCTAGAAGACCAAGGAAGGACTTAGCCAAAACAAGACTCGAGAAGAATCTCCAAGAAGTAGAAGCACTTAGAAGAAAAATCAAGAGGAAGTCCAAGAAGACCAACCCCCTCTATTCTCTAAATCTTTCTTTCTCTTTTTCTTTTCTGCTCTCTAAGACATGGTGATCAAGACATCACTAAGGAGAATACTACAAGTCTGGATATGAAGCCTGGAAGATAACCTACATCATTTTCTTCTATCTTTCCTAATCTTGACTTAAAACAATTTTTGATCATGTTATTACCATCTTGAAGTTTGTTGGATCCTAGCGGCATAGTGAGATGAAGCGGCCTGGAAACTAACCTTACATGTCCACGTACATGAGACCTGTTCCACAACTTAAGTGGCTGGCCGGGTGTCTGTCTCTCTCACTATAGTGAATATCCAATTTACAAAGAGTTGTTGATAATTGTCGATCACCTTAAAGAATAGACTTAGTATTTTCTCTAAGTATTTAGCACATCATGCATAGCATATTTTTGTATTGTTATTTTGGTTTGTATGTTTATGTGTGTTCTGTTTGATGTGTTAGAAATTTCGGAGGGAAACAACAACTGTTGCAACTGCTGTTGCTATTCTTCTTGTTGCCAAGGCAAGTGGCACACCCCCATAAAATTCCTAAGTATTTTCTATGCATGATTTAGTTATTTTCCTATGCATGTGTAGGACTTAGTAGATTTGCTATGCAAGACTTTAGAATTCCCTATTCCATTGTGTCTAGGTACCTATGAAATGACTTAGTAGAATTTTGATGCTATGCAATTGAAGAAAGGTTTTTCAAAATCTTCAGTGGCTACTCAGGACCATGTCTATGAGGGTTTTCACCTGAGATAGTCTTTACTATACTTAGGATCATAGTATGTGGGGGTTTTTACCTGAGAGTGCACATCAGTAAGTTAATGAATCATCTGGGTGGATTGGTTGTTTGGTTTATGTTGAGTGGCTACTCAGGACCATGTCCATGAGGGTTTTCACCTAAGATAGTTTCTACTATGCTAAGGATCATGAACGTGGGGGTTCTCACCTGAGAGTACACTTGTGGAAGGCCACCCAGAACAAAGGGATGTGAGAAATAAATGGAGAAGATTGTGAAGGACGCAAGGAGAAGTATTCCAAGTAAAGACTACAGCTGATCAAGGAACATGGATGAATCCCAACATTCTAATTTCTTAATAAAATTTTAATAAACAACAGTGGACTACTCAGGACCATGTTCATGGGGGTTTTCACCTAAGATAGTTTCTACTATACTTAGGACCATTGAATGTGGGGGTTTTCACCTGAGAGTGCACCTAAGGATGAGATATCTTTTGGTTCACTGGAACTTGCCAGTGTTGCCAATTATGATGTTAAAAAGTTTGTTTTACAAGGAATTAGGCAAAAATGGCTTTATGCAAATAGGCTTGAACTCCACCAGCCAAATATACATATAGGCTATAGAGTTATTCCACCAAGTGTCCACCATAGTGCCACTTGCCAGACTCCATTTTTAATGGAATCTGACCCACTCTGTTGCAAATTATTATTTGTTGCAGAAATATCTGACGAAGAGTAAGGATTACGTTTTGGGTTTCGAGTCTGCACCAACATGTTTTTGCCTGTGGCGTATCATGAAGATGGAGGCTCATTGAAAATTTATTTCCGCTGCTTTATTGTTTTGAGCTAGCTATAAGCTATGCAAAGATGTATCGAACTATTTATTTTACCAAGTCTGGATTATTCGTGTAATATTGATACAATGTTGTGATATTCATCGTAAACTGTGTGTGCAAATGAATCGATCCAGGGGTTTGCACTATACACAGGAACCTGCCATATTTATAAGTGCAGGTACGCTACAGTGAGCTTGTTACTCTTGGGTCTTGGACCCTAGACGCCTTAGTGGCCGCCTTTGTGGCATAAGACCTTTTGTGGTCAAGGCCTTTGTGGCTAGTTGGGACCTTTGTGGTCAAGACCTCTTGTGGTCATTTGGGAGCCCCCGATTCGGTTGTGGGTGTGTGCCCCAAGGTTGTTGTACGGGATTGTTCTCCGCCCCAAAGGAGTTCATAGTGGAAGGTGGACTCGGACCTTTGTGGTCGAGTTCATCGGAGAAGAAGGTGAGGCCTTTGTGGCGTTGAGCAAACCTATTGCGGTTGCTCACACCTCTCCAACGAGACGTACACCTTTTGTGGTGGAACTCGGGAATACATCATCGTCTCCGCGTGCCTCGGTTATCCCTACACCCAAGCTCTTTACTTATGCACTTTACTTTGTGATAGCCATCGTGTTTGAAGTCCTTTACCTTGCTATCCCTTTGTTGTTTGTCTTGCATAGCTTAAGTTGTTGGTGCACATAGGTGAACCTAGTATATTTAGGTTGTGTCATTGATAAGTTAAACACTAAGTTTTATTCCGCTTTTATCAAGCCTAAATTGTAAAAAGTGCTCCTCGCCTATTCAACCCCCCTCCCCCCTCTAGGCGACGTCTTTTCTTTCACTTGTGCCGTGGGATCTCGGCTCTGAAGGGCGGTTGTGCTGGTGGAGGAAGGCAGCGGCAGGGTGGTGGTGTTGGAGTTCATCTCGGGGGAGGAGGCTCGTTCCCGGGAGAAATCTCCTGCCGACGAGCTACGGCGCCAGGGTGGCGTGGAAGCCGGGGCGGCGGCCCCGGAATGAGGACCTCTACGGTGCGGCATGGAGGCCGCAGCCATGGGCGTTGTGGCCGACATGGCCGGCGGTCGAGCTCGGAGGATGGCGGCAGGGCGGCACTACTTGTGGCGTCGCTCCCTTGCTTTGCGGTTGGGACAACCTTCAGGCGAAAGCCTTGTTTCGACTTGGTCGGAGATGGCGATGGCGACGCTTTTGGGCGTCGTTTTCCCTCCTGGGGGCGTCGATGTGGAGTGCTCGTTCCCACTTGACGTGGTGGTGCTAAGATTTCCCGGTGAAAGCCTAAGCTCCATCGGGGGCGGGCGGCGACGACGGACGCGTCAATTCCTTGTTGGAGGCGTCGCCTTGGAAATTCGTAGCCCCTCACGGTGTGATGGGCTCGCAGCGCTCGGGGAGGGCGCTTCTGTTGTCAGGGGCGGATGACCGGGGTGGCGGCCCCGGACGATGGCGGTGCGTCGAGATGGCGGTCTCGGTCTCCCACGCTATGATGGTTCCATGAGGCGGAGCCATTGTCTAGCGGGCGTCTAGGTGGCGACCCGGATGAAGACTGCATGGGCAGAGGGTTCGTCGACCTGACTGGATCACCTTCGGACAATGCGAAGGGCGATCTGGTTGCTACTCCGGGGCGGCGGCCTCGGAACATGGTGGTTTTGGTGGCCACCTGGATGAAGACTGCATGGGCAGAGGGTTCGTCGACCATGACTGGATCACTTTCGGGCAATGCGAAGGTAATCTGGTTGTTACGCCGGGGCGGCGGCCCCGGAGCGGGTGGTGTGTGTTGTGACGTTTGTCGACTTGGGTCGTGTGGGTGGCAAGTCGCTTCGTTTGTGTCATTATTTTATACAAATTGTATGGTTTTTGGACCCGGTTTCCCTTATAAACTGGGTTAACTCTTTCTATCTATTCGGGCGGTGGATATGACCACCTTATACCTAAAAAAAACTAAGAACATATTTGTTCCTTCCTATGTTCGCAAAGTGCCTTCATACTCCTACAAACGCTTCGTCAAAATTTTCAAGCCTCCATACACCCAGTTATCGGAAATTAATCGGGACCAATATAATCGGCAGCTATTACAGACAATTATAGGAAATCAAATCGGCTAGGAAACTCCTTCGTGTTGCATCCTCTCCCATATCCCACATGGATCCAATCTCCATGCCTCCTCGCCGTGGCGTCGCCTCGCCTCGGCACCTCCACGCCTCCACAGTCCACACCAAACGCTCATGCCACCACCCTTCTCACATCCATGCCCGCTACATATCCGCACCACACATCTGCCCTTTGCGTGCCCCAAGCCTCGATCCTCCGGCTCCACCGACGACTAGACGCAGTTCAGTAGGAGACCACGACCCGGTGTCACCCGCTCGCCGCTAAGGCCGAGAAGGTCTAATACCTAATGCGCATAGATGTCCCTCAAGTTGTAAGAAGAGGAGAGAGCGAACGCCGCATGGGCTTCGTGTTGGAGAAGTCTGCGCTTGAGGTCCACATCGACAAGGAGATGATCACCTTCCTACATGGGTGACCTCCCCGCCCGCGACCACCCAAGCTCTTCCACCCAAATCTCTTGATCTCATGAGGAGTGAAGGAAAAGCCTTATATCTACTACTCTACCAAAGGAATTTCATTTCACATCTCATTCTTGTGAGGATTTCGTGCCTAGGGTTTCCAATGGGAAAAGTTAGGACATCGGTGACTAGATTCGTGTGATACCTTGAGACATTTGTGGTCGACCTCTTGTGGGGCGTTTTATGGTCCACTTGGGAGTGTGTGCCTCAAGATTGTTGTAACAGATTCAATATCCGACCAAAAGTAGTTCAATAGCAGAAGGTGATCCAACCTTTGTGGTGTGGGATTCATTAGAGAAAAATGTGAGCCTATTGTGGAGTTGAGACCAACCTATGATGGTGGCTCACACCTCTCCAACGAGATGTACTCCCCTACGAAGGAGGAACTTTGGGATTACATATTGGCGTTTGTGTGCTTCCGCTCGGTTTCATCGCTTCACTCCTTTACTTACTTACACCCTTATATTGCTATATTTTTTACTTCCTTACTTGTATCTAGTTGTCTTGACATATCGGTTAATTCCGTAGTTGCGTATCTAGTGATTTTACCTTTCGTGTCAAGCCTAAAGTGAAAAAGAACGATTGGGTGACATCGATAATACTAAGATGGCCTAGAGGATGTATCTCTCCATCGTTAGCAGGAGTAATTACCATTCTTAAATAATCTCCGTTCATGTACACATTTTAGGTTATGCCAAAAAACCAACGTTATGATCACCCAATTAAGGTCGTGACGGTTGAAGGCAATAAAACCACAAGTGTCGAATGTGCAGTCACCAGATGTTCTCAAGGTATAATAGTATAGCTAACGAAAACGCCATGTGGAAATTGATACCATCATTGTCTCTAGCATTACCATATAATGGGTAAGTTCAATACTATTATCATTCTAATAATATATTCTTATAATTGTGTGTTCATGATCAAGAAAACATGATCATCAAACAAAAAGATAATATCATCTTAGAGACAGGATTAGGAACACTTTACTCTTTCTTATCTCTACACATGTGAACGGGAATCCGGCACCTAGAGGGGGGGTGAATAGGTGCTATTACAAATTTTAGGTTTTTTCAAATTTAGGCTCAACACAAAGGTTAATTCTCTAGATATGCAACTATGGTGAATTTACCTAAATGACAAGCTAAGAAATAACAAGATAAACAAGAGTACAAGACAAACAAGTAAGGGAGTAAGGATTAGGGGAACCAAGTGAAGCACGCGGAGACTAAGAGGTAATATCGAGTTCCACCCAAGGGTGTACGTCTCGTTGGAAAGGTGTGCGCTACCACAACAGGTTAGCCGCAATGCCACAAAGGCTCACCTTCTTCTCCGATGAACTCAACCTCAAAGGTTGCGAGTTCACCTTCCACTATTGATCCCCTTTTAGGGCGGAGATCGAATCCCTTACAAACGCTTGGGGCACTCACCCACAACTTAATTGGGGGCTCTCAAGATGACCACAAAAGGTCAAGGACCACAAAAGGTCAAGACAACACCAAGATTACAACAATGGTGAACTAGGTTTTCCTACCGGAAACCCTATCCACAAAATCCCCAAGTGAATGGGGGAGAAATACAAATCGCTTTGGTGAAGATGTAGATACGGGCCTTCTCCTCCAATCCTCCAAAGATCAACGGATTTGAGTGGGGGGGGGGGGGGGATTGGGAGATCTTGATGATTTGAGCTTTCAAGAAATGTAGAGAGAGAGAAAATCTGAGAGCTAACTTGTTCTTGAGAAGCTGGGGGGGGGGGGTATTTATAGCTCTCCCCAATTTCTGGTCGTTGGTTGTCTCGGCAACTCGGAAATTCCGGTATAAGTCATAATCGGAAATTCCGGTCACCCGGAATATCCGGTCGGAGGAAATTTCCGAGCTGAATTTCTGGCTCGAGTCAGAACGTCTTCGACTTCTTTCCTTAGCCAAATTTCTTCAAGTTCCACAGAGTCACTCGGAAATTCGGAGTTGGTGAAATTTCCGAGCTGATTTTCCGGTTGAGATCAGAACGTTTTCGACTTCTTGACTTAGCCAAAATTCTTCGAATTATTGAGGGTCACTCGGAAATTCCGAGTTGGTGAAATTTCCGAGCTGATTTTCCGGTTGGAGTCAGAACGTCTTCCTCCTCTTTGCTTAGCCATTTCTGGAGAGGTTTTCTTGGGTGACTCGGAAATTCCGAGTAAAGGAAATTCCCGAGCTGATTTTCCGGCTCGCATCAGAACCACTTTTGAATTTTTCCTTAGCCATATTCTGGGAGGTTTTGGGGGCCCGGAAATTCCGGCCGGAATTTCCGGTTCCAATAATCCAATTCTGGGAGTATTTTCAGAACAACTTCTTCTTTGCATTTTTGGCTTTGATGCATATGATCTTAAATCACACACAAGCTGAAGTACTTAGCATTCTATTAGTACATCATTAGTATTGCTAACTAACACATAAAACACTAGGAATTAAGAAATGTCCTTTCAGTCTCCCCCTTTTTTGTGTTAGATGACAATACCAAGATTTGCAAAGAAAACAAGAATGCTATATCATGAATTAGATAAAATGGCTCCCCCTAAACATGTGCAACCGAGAATAACAAGATATAAACGGAAAGGAGCAATTTTGCAATGAGGAACACATGATATCAACGGAGTAAAGAGAGAATACACAAAACTATGGTAAACTAGAGGCTCGATAAAATTTCATACCTTGTGCATATAGAATATAAAGAGAATACCAACACAATAGATTTAACGTCTCAGCCATAGATAGTAAAGTTAGCATGGGATTGTCTCGTTACACACAAATGAAAATAGTTTAACAAACACAAATACGATAAATGGACACAAGCGCAAAGAAATGGTAAAAGCATATGCTTGTGCCCGAACCCATGCAAATCCTCGAAGTCCTACTAGAGCAACTTCTCCCCCTTTGGCATCGAAACGCCAAAAAGGAAGAAGAGTGACGCTATGTCCCAAGACGGTGATCAGTCCTCCCGTCATCCTCCTCCTCATCAATATCAACATCTTCACCTGAAGCGTCTTCATAGTCCTGACCAGTGGTGTAAGAGCGGCCTCCAAGATCATGGTCAATCTGAGACCAAGGTGCCAAGGACCCCTGGTTCCACTTAGCAAAAACAAAGGGTCGGAGAGAGCAGCTGGAGCAGATGAGCTAGACACGTGATGCAGGAGCAAGTCTTGATTGTAGGCTAGCTGACGACGATCCTTGTAGGTAGTGTATTGCTCCTTGCGGATGTCCACATTCATGCAAAGGATGTTGCGTTGGAACCAATTCAGTTTCTTGACCTTCGCATGAGTGGCCGAGACATAAGTAGGAGCAGCAGCCCTCCTAGCATCACCCATAAAGGAGCCACCACGAGCTGAGTTAGAAGATGGCACAGAAGGAGGCTTGACCATTGTCTTCTTCTCATATAGTTTCTTGAAATCATGAACCACCAACTCATCATCACTGAAGGTATGATCAGGAAACTTGAACATGATGAGCTTCATGGTGTAGGGAGCATAAGGGATAGTAACCTTAGTGGTCATGGCTTCATGCATCTCATTGTGGATGTAATCCATAACATCCACACTCCAATCCTCATCACTATCAGGGTTCTCAACAATGTGGTTGGCATGAAGGAGCAAGTTGCACAAAGGGGTCACCACATTGTCATTGTTGCCACCACTTGGTGCAATGTTCTCACGGAGGATGCGCACAAGGACGTCATATAGTGGAAGCAAATCACGAGAATTGTCGGGTATGCCTCCCTCACCATATAAGTGCACAGTTTGCTTCTTGTTGAGCTTGTAGCCGTGGTGCATGCGGTAGCCTTGAGGGTTATCTCCATCAAACTTGTAGCCCAACACCTTGGCAAACTCTTCAAATTTGGACTCACAATATGTCTCGTCGGTCATCCACTTGATAGTCTTCTTTGAGTCACCCTTCATCACAAGAGTAGCAAAAAACTGCATCACGAGATGAGAGTTGTAGGGACAACAAGTGATCACAAGCCTTTCCAAGCCCATAGCCTTGATAAGATGTATAGCTTCAACAAATGAGGCTTTCTCCTGCAGAGCTGAGAGGTTATATGGATGCATTGTCCGAATGGGCTTCGACAAAGAGTAGTAGATGTCCTTGAGAATGAACTCTTGCTCTTGACACCAAAAGCTGCGATCATCAAGATTATTGTCCCTTGGCCTAAGGTACCAATCCCCTTGGCGGAGCAGAGTGTAGTCAACTGAGTTCATCTTCGCATAGTTCTGACATTGAGGAACGGGGGCAATTTTCCTTTTCTTGGACTTAGGCCTGCTAGCGAGTGCTTTCTTCTTCCCTGGTACAGCTGGGTCGCTTGAGGAGGCTGCACCCTTACCCTTGGGGTCCAAGGTCTTGTGGACTGATTTTCTTGACAGATTCCTAGTTACATCCGCGAGGGAAGGGCTTCCACTTGAATCTGTGAATTTGAGCATAGAGGCAAGCACAAGATAAGTACACTGTACACACAAGTCAGGAGTAGATACATACATTAGATAGGCATTTGATGGATCATATGTAGTTAAACATGAGTTAATCTGAAAACTGCAATGTTCAGGTCAGAAATCCAGGTTCAGACTCGATCGGAAATTCCGAATCACCAAAAATTCCGGTTCAGGTCGAGTCGGAAATTCCGATCTGACAGAAACAGTGCAGATCTGAGATTGACTCCGTCTAAAACTATATCGATCCAACACAATGTGAAACTAATGTATGTAGATGGCAGGGAATGATGCTAGAAACAATCTCTACCAAGCAATTTTGCAACAAATAACTCCACATCTAGATCCTAGTGCAAGCACTTAGGGGTAGGGAAAAGTGAAGTTACCCTCATCCATTGAGGACATTGCTTGGAGGAGTTTGTTCCCGGGGCGGAGGAGAAGCAGATCCGGCCGAGAAAGAGGTTCCCTGGCGACCGGAGTGCTCCGGAGGCACCTTGGAGCAGCAGGGGCGGCGCTGGAGAGAGAGGGAGGTCGGGGGTGGAAGAAGGGTTCAAATGAGCCCTTCACCCCGAGCCTGCCCTTATATTTTTTAGACAAATCGCCCGATTGGATTTTCCGGGTGTAACTTACACCGGAAATTCCGATTCAGAAATGAACCGGATATTCCGACCTGCTGGACCAAAATCCTAGTCTTCAAATGGATGACTTGTGTGCAATAGAGAGAAACGTTTTTAGGGAAGAGTAGGCTTGGGATAGATTTTCAAACTGTCATTGGTACACCATACTCAACTCACAACTACCAAAACGAATCATAAAGCGCCAAGTTGAGTAGGTTTCCCACATGCATGAACAAGAAGGCAAAAAGAAACATCAATAAGCTCCAAATAAGATCAACTCTTCAAAGAAGAGGTCGGTGGCCGAGGCCACCATGTCGGAGTGTATAGCATGCCAACGCGAATATATATCTTGGGTACATAACCAATACTCGTCGTTTTAGCTCATTAGTCATAAGAACGAATATCGAGATAAAAGAACACTTGCTATCGGCATAATGGGGGAGGGATGGTCCAATGTATTAGGATCGCACTCCCCCTATGTCCATGACTACATCTAAACAAGATAAGATGCAATTACGTCCTAGGTGAGTGTGCAAGCGATCAAGCTAAGAACCTCGAATCAATGATATTGAGATCATTCCTCAAAAAGCAAAACCTTCCTTGCTCAAGGGGCTTCGTGAATATATCCGCCAATTGATCCCTTGTGCCCACATATGATAATTCAGTATCTCCTCGGGCCACATGATCCATTATGAAATGGTGGCGGATCTCAATATGCTTGGTTCTTGAATGTTGCACCGGGTTGTAAGCAATCTTGATGACACTTTCATTGTCACAAAGAAGAGGCACTTTGTCGCAATCAACTCCGTACTCGTTTAAAGTTTTCCTCATCCATAGCAATTGTGTGCAACAACTTGCGGCGGCAACATACTCGGCTTCGGTGGTGGAGAGAGATATACAATTTTGCTTCTTAGAAGACCAACTTACCAAGGACCTCTCAATAAATTGACAAGCACCGGAGGTTGACTTCCTATCATCTTGATCTCCCGCCCAATCGGAATCCGTGAACCCACATAATGAGAAATGTGCATGCTTGGGGTACCACAATCCATAGGTTGGGGTATAAGCCAAATATCTAAAGATTCTCTTGACCGTCATATCATGGCTTTCTTTAGGAGCTGCTTGATATCTTGCACACGCTCCTACGACTAGCACTATATCCGGTCTAGATGCACAAAGGTAAAGAAGAGATCCAATCATGGAGCGATATACCTTTTGATCCACATCCTTACCCTTGGGGGTGAGCTCAAGGTGGAATTTGGTTTGCATTGGGATAGAGGCACCCTTGAGCTCAAGCAACCCATACTTCTTGAGCATGTCTTGAATGTACTTTGCTTGGTTGATGAAAGTTCCTTCCTTCAATTGCTTGATCTCGAATCTGAGGAAGAACTTCATCTCACCCATCATGGACATCTCAAACCTGTCAGTCATAAGCTTGGAGAATTCTTCGTTAAATGTTTTGTTAGTAGACCCAAATATAATATCATCCACATATAATTGACATAGGAAAAACTCTCCATTTACTTTCTTAGTAAAAAGGGTGGGGTTGATTTCCCCAACTTGGAACCCACGGTCTACAGGTAGTTATCTAAGGTGCTCATACCACGCACGTGGGGCTTGTTTAAGGCCATAGAGTGCCTTATCCAACTTGTAGACATGGTTCGGATACTTGAGGTCCTCAAACCCCGGTGGTTGCTTAACATAAACAAGTTCACTTAGTGGATCATTAAGAAAAGTGGATTTAACATCCATTTGTTGCAACTTAAAGTTATGGTGAGAGGCATAGACTGGAAGAATACGAATTGACTCAAGTCGAGCCACAGGCGCGTAGGTTTCTCCATAGTCATTGCCTTCAATTTGGGAGTAACCTTGTTCATCTTGCTTGTTCTTGAATATCCACTTGGTGCCGATAACATTGCGACAATCTTTGGGTCTTTCCACCAACTTCCATACTTTGTTGCGCTCGAAGTTGTTGAGTTCTTCGTGCATAGCATGAAGTCAATCTTTATATTCAAGAGATTCAAAGACTTTCTTGGGTTCAACCATGGAGATGTGAGCTTGATGTTCACTAAAGTTTGCAAGTTGTCTTCGGGTAGAGACCTTGCTTCTCACATCACCAAGCACCTTGTCAAGAGATAGAGATCTCAATTCTTGAGAGATGCCAACCCTATTCAAGCGGCGGATCTCGATTTCCCTCCTTGTGGTGGGAGGAATAGCTTGATCATCTTGATCATTCATGTCTCCAACTTGACGTTCTTGATGGCCTTGATCAACCACGGGAGTGACTTCTGGAGGTGGGGAAGTAGGTTGATCTTGGCCTTGAGGTGAGCTGCCACCGGGAATGTCAGCAGGACCGGATATTCCGGGTTCAGGTTGAACCGGAAATTCCGAACCACCGGAATTTCCGGTTTCAGTTTGAACCGGATTTTTCGGCCCTCCGGAAATTCCTGGGCAGCTGGAGAATCTTGCGCTTCTTCTTGGCTGGGCGTGTTGGACACGGTGTTGTCGTTGAATGTTTCTTGTGTGGGGTTAGCCACCACTTGCGTAGAGCTTGACCCTTGTTGAGCAACCTCATAATAGAATTCGACGGGGTGGTGGACGCCCAACCCCATCCTTCGGATAGCATCTTGAGGTTGATCATCACCTACATCAGAAACACCACTTTGATCCACAAAGGAGCCGTCATTCTCATCGAACACCACACTACAAGTTTCTATGATAATGTGCGAGACCTTGTCATAGACTCTATAAGTGTGGGATTCGGCACTGTAACCAACAAACGTCCCTTCAAGAGACTTAGAATCAAACTTGCCTAAACAAACACCTTTGATGAGATAGAAACAATTACAGCCAAAAACTCGGAAGTAAGAGATGTTGGGATTGTTCTCGGTAAGCACTTCATAAGGTGTCCTCATGAGTCCTTTGCGAAAGAAGAGCCGATTTGATGAATGGCAAGCGGTGTTGACGGCTTCGGCCCAAAAGTTGTGTGGGGACTTGAACTCGGCCATTATCGACCTTGCCATCTCAATGAGTGTGCGGTTATTCCTTTCGGCTACACCATTTTGTTGGGGAGTATAAGCAGTGGAATATTGATGATGAATCCCTTCTTCACTTAGGAACTCATTCAAGGTGTAGTTCTTGAACTTGGAACCGTTGTCACTTCTTATCACCAAGATTGGGACATTATGTTGACGTTGTGCTTCATTGAATAAGTCGATGATAGTTTGTTGAGTCTCCGCCTTCGACCTAAAGAAGAAAACTCATGTGTATCTTGAATAGTCATCAAGAATCACCAAGCAATATTTTTGCCACCAAGACTAGCTTCGGAATGGGACTGATACGTCTCCAACGTATCCATAATTTCTTTTGTTCCATGCTATGTTATATCATGTTATTACATGTTTTATAGGCATTTTATATAATTTTATGCATTTTCTAGGACTAACCTATTAACAAGATGCCACAGTGCCAGTTCACTGTTTCTTGTTGTTTTTGGTTTCAGAAAAACTCTTAAGGAAATATCCGCCAAATTGGAAACGAGCCAACCAGTATTTATTTTTGGAATATTTGCGACCAGAAGAACCGAAAACGAGACGAAGACAGGGCCCACACCACCTGTTGGCGCGGCTGCTACAGTAACCGCGTCGGGAGGTGGTGTGGCGCCCTCGGGCGCCCACCGACCTAGGTCTTTCGCCCATAAATACCTCCCTGACCTAAAAACAACGGGACGTTAGACGATTTTTCCTCCACGGGTCCAAAACACCGCCGCCATCGCTGACAAGATCCGGGGGACAAAAGTCTCTGTTCCGGCACCCTGCCGGGACGGGGAATTGCCCCTCGGAGCCATCTCCATCGACTCCACCGCCATCTCCATTGCCGATGCTGACTCCTATGATGTGGAGTGAGTAGTTCTCCCCCGGGGCTGCGGGATCTACGGAAGCCATGTGGTTTATCTCTCTCTCTCTCCCATGATATTATCTTGCATGTGATCATGAGCTTTGTAATCTAGTTGAATATGTGATGCTACTCTTTGTCTATTATGCACTCTAGAGGTTACTTTAATATGAACTTCGGGGTTATTCACGTGTGTAACGGTGACAATGTGTGCACCGTTTGTGATTCCTTTATGACATTGTTGGTGTTGGTTTACTCCGACTTTGAGGGTGCTCTTGTAGCCCTACACATTGAATGGTGTTTGTTATCCAACATGAGAGTGTTTGAGAGTAGTATTTATTTATTAACTTTGATGTCATTGTTGAGAATGTCCACTCGTGATAGTAGGATCCCTAGGCCTTGTTTCTAAGCATTAAAATGAAGGGGATCGTGTGCAGAAAACAAAAGAAATTCCTACCAACGATATCCTAAAAGCATGCCAAGATCTATTCTATGCAGACATAGTAGTAAGAACGGAGATCGGAATACATATCCTTGTAGACCAAAAAGCGGGATTACGTTCTCGCGCAAACGTTGTCGATGAAGACCGATGAAGCCGACCTCAAGGTCGTATAGAGAAAGCAGACCTCCGAGTACCGCTAGCGCAGCACCTCGCAGGGCGTCACACACGTACGGTGGAGACGACGGCCTCCGAAGCTCCAGTCCAGGACGAGCAGCGGAAGACTTGGACCGGAACACCAGCAGCGCGGCAGCGGGCTATGGTGGAAGAGATCCCCCTCTCAACTCGGCGCAACTCCAACAAAGGGAATCACGAAATTGAGAGGGAATTAGGGAATTAATTGATGAATTAAAAAGCCAGGGGTGCCCCTCTATATAAAGGCTCCTAGGGGAGCCAACCTTGTCAGCCAGGCAATGTGGGACTAACCCCCACATGCCTGGTGCGGCATGGGCAGGTGTGCCATCCCTGGTGGGCCCCTTTTGGCCCACCTAGGCCGGCCATGCCCTCCCCCCCCCCACGGAATTCCCTTGGGGATTCCCCCCCCCCCCCCCCATGGGCCTTCTTTCCACCAGAAGGCCCATTTAGGAAAATCAGCCTTAATAAATTCGAAAATAAATATATAAAATCATATTTGCATATTAGTTACACTAATTAATATCAAACATATTATATATAATTTATTCTAGCTCCAAAAACTCTTTCGTCGCTGCCCGATGTCCATCGGACCCCTCCCGGGACATTCCCAGTGATCTCTTTCCTTTCCGGTTGTCTTGTCGAAACCCCTTAAGTGTGTTACCCTAGCGGTTCAATATAATAACAGGTATGATCAAGACTCCTCTATGATCAACGACTAACTCGTAGGCCTGGACCCCATGAATTAATCCCTGTGATATAACGAATGACTTTCATCTATCAAACCTGAACGCAAAGTCTTAAACCTTTTGCCATGGCGATACTTAGCGTGTCCGTGCATCGTTCCATAGATATCTCCATACCTAACCTCGACCTCGTTACCGACAACGCTATCTTCTACTTGTCCATGATCTCATGTCTCCGTGACCTAGTCACATGCTTGCAAGCTCATTAGACATGATCTCACCGAGTGTGCCCGAGAGTATCTATCCTGCTATGCGGACTGGCAAATCCCGCTCTTGACCCCTCGTCTCAACTACTCCTTTCCGATACCCAAAAGTATCAACGTTATTGTCATACTATATAAGATACGACGTTTGGTGCGGTCAAAGTATCTTCCAGGAATAACAATAAGAGTTGATCTCACGGTCAAAGGCGTAACGACTACATCCTCCAAATCTGGGTATGTCCATCACATCGTTCTCCAACGATATGACTCCCATTGCCGACCGGCGCCATGCCCCATGATCGGGAAACCTCGATCATCAATCGCGTAACGAAACTAGTCTTAGTAGAGGCTACTAGGGACCTGGTTGCTTACGCATCACACCCGTATTAATGTTTCCGCATAATACGGTTATAGCATGACACAAAACCCTATTATGAACAAACAAGATATGTCGGGGGGCTACCCCCCGGGTAGGGCAAATCTCGGCACTACTCTACAGTGTGGCAACAGTATTTGACCTTTGGCGAGTGCAAGGGCCACCCCTGGTGCGCTGAAGGGGTAATTTGACCTTTCGGAGCTGGTAGAGTGCAAGGTGCCTCCTGGCGGGCGCAAGGGTCATCCCTGGCGGCTATAAATAGCCCCCAGGCCTGCACCACAGCATAAGCAAGCGGATGGTTCCTCTAAGAACTAGCTTCTCAAAGATGTCTTTGGTGACAGCCCAAGACATCTTCGGGAGGCTAGGCCTAGAGATGCTCATCCTAGAAGTTCTACTCGGATACATCCGGGAAGGATCTCGGAGGCTCCGGGTACACTTCCCGGTGGAGGAGATCCCGGGGGAACCGGATAGACTACCCGGGTAGGTAAGGAAGGTACAAGCTTGCTCCTCGGGTACAGGCTAATCGGTGTGTAGATCTCGGCCCTAGCAAGTTGTCTGGTGTGTGCAGGAAAGACTTACAGGATGGAGCAAGGAGGTAGCCGGCATGGGGGATGCCGGTAGATCGTCAACGGTCTGAGGCAGGCTTTCCCGCCTGGCGCGGGGGGGGGGGGAGTACCATCCCCCCTGACACGGAAGCATGGTCACCTCCCGTCTGACACGGAAGCATGGTCACCTCCCGTCTGACACGGGAGCGCGTCAGCCGGTACGATAACGGTACGAAAAGATCGAACATGCCTAGCCCGGCAATCCGAAAAAGGCTACTCGGGATGGCCAAAGACATGTCTTGTCTCTGACAGGGGAACAATGATGTTCCAGGATGGCGCCTGATGTCCTTGCCGGAATGATGACGGCAGGGCTATGCCGGATAGGTAGGCGGCTAGGTCGCACTAGCCGGTGTCGACATAACCGTTAGGCCTGTCTGGTGGGGCCATCTCGGATTAGGGTTTCCGGCCCTCCCGGCCGGAACTCTATAAAAGGCGCCATAACTGCTCAAGTGAACACATACCAACTTGGGAGCCAAGACCTTAGTCTCATTTACTCCTAGAGCATTTACTCTTCCCTTTCTCTAGTTCATCTTGTTCTTCGTGTTCATCACCGCAAGAGCTCCAAGAGCGGGTTGTAGATCTTATTCCACACTTATATTGAGAGGGAAGGCAGGAGTAGGGGTGTTACCTCCCCACGAGGGCCCCGAACCTGGGTACATCGTGTGTGTGTGTTCTCTGCCTTCGTGCAGTTGTTTGTATTGCTAGATCTTCTTTCATTCCCTTCAATTGTATTTGTTGTTCTTCGGAGATCCCGATCAAACCGACATCCTCCTCCGTGTGAGATCTTTAGTTCGCTAGCCCTCCCCGGATCCACCAGCGTCCATCGGCCCCACACTTTAGCCATCCTATGGCATCTGTCGTGACCCCACCACGACAGTTGGCGCCCATCGTGGGGCTGACAGAGGCGCTGGCTGGTGTACACATCCGGACGGGTTCTTCCGGTCATTCCGGCCTTAGAGTTCTCTCCGGCCTAGTTGTCAGGCTGGGCGAGATGGATTTCGTCAGCGACAATGCCGGTTGCTTCCGGAATATGCCCTTCCCGGCTAACGGATGCCTCATCGATTTCGGCGTCTTCACCACCTACATCGCCACCGAGGTCATCTGCAGCTATCCGGACGTTGTCCTGGAGGCTGAAGATCCCCCCATGCTCCGCGCCGCCCGGGGTCCGCGTGGCGATCGCCCCGCGGGCTGCGTCACGGTCATGATGGTCGGGACGACCGAGGAGGTGTTCCAGGATGCCCCCGATGGCGATGCCGGCACTCACCGGGTTCGGTTAGCAAAACCTCCGCAGGAGAGAGGTGCTGCCCGAGACGGCGATCCTCAGCCCTCCCACCATCCTCGCCGCCCGGATCCCCTCTCGGGCCTGGTAGCTAAGCTGGCTATCCCAGTGACAGTGGATGTGGATACCCAAGTCACCTCAGCTGATTTGGACGAGCAGCGCAAATTGCTGCTCGCAGAAGCGCAAGAGATCGCCGAGATCCGGCGTGAACTCAGTGCCAGTCTTCGGGAGTACAATGCGGCTCACGGCTTCCCCAAGATAGGCTCTCGGGACAAGCGCATTGCTGACCTGCGTAAAAAGGGCAGAATGGTGAATGATGAGTTGGCAGGTAGCACGGCACCTAGCCATAGCGGGACGGATAGCATGATCTCGGCAGAGAAGCCGGTATACAGCTCGTCTGCCAAAACTCTTAGGGCTGCAGAAGCAGCTATGGCCGAATTGGCAGGGCTATCCGGAGAAGCTCTCCGTAAGCAACAAGAACGGGTCAACGAGCTAGTCATAGAGGCTAACCGGCAGAACAAAGCCTTCAAGAAGAAGAACCCGGGAGTTGGATCCCATGTACATTCGCCCAGGGCCGAGAGCGACAAATCGGGTGGAGAGGCCTCCTCTCCACATCCGAGTAAAAGCAAGAGCAAGAGCCGAAGCCGGAGCAGAGGATCCGGGAAAAACAAGCAGTTGCAAGCGTACGACCCGGCCTTCGCCGGAGTTCAGCAAGCCAGACGAAACAATCCCGGTCAAGCTCGGGATAGCCATAGCGGTGGTAACCAGGGTGTAGGAAACAATGTTGCGGTAAGCCGCGGCAATCCACCCCGGTATCCACCACAAAATCAGGGAAACCGACAGAGAGACGCTGCTTCTGTCCCGCAGCAAGCCTTAGTTCCTGTGGTTAACCGACATGATGATGGCAACTCAAGGCTGCAGCAACTCGGATACCAGCCTAACGAGAATCCTTTGGGATCCCGGATAGGAACTCGGCAGCTAGATCCCGCGGATGCCCGCATTAGGCTCGACCGGATTCACCAATCCGAGTTGGTTGAGGAACAAGGCCCTCCGGGACCTGCGTGCTTTGGACCTCGGATCATGCGAGAACCGGCAGTAAGAAACTTCCAGCTCAACCGGGGTGCCAAGACTTATGATGGCAGCTCGAAGCTGGAAGATTGGCTAACCGACTATGTAACTGCAGTAAGCATAGCCGGTGGAAACAGACGCTGGGCGGTGCGGTACATACCACAAATGTTGGAAGGACCCGGTCGGATTTGGCTGAACAACTTAAGAACTGGCAGCATAGACTGTAGGTTGGATTTCGAGGAGGCCTTCATCAGCAACTTCACCAGCACATACAAGAGGCCCAACCGCCCGCAACAGCTCGCCATCTGCCGGCAAAGGAGCAATGAAACCGACCGGGAGTACCTTACTCGGTGGAGCAACATTCGCAATTCTTGCGAAGGGGTTATTGAAGCTCAGGCCATCTCGTGGTTTGCGCAGGGATGCCGGCATGGATCCATGCTTTGGCAAAAACTGCAGAGAAAGATGCCGACAACCCTGGCAGAGACCATGCGCATCGCCGACACCTACACGCTTGGAGATCCCATGCAACCCCTAGTGGATTTCGGAGACTCCAACAGGAGGAATGCGGGAACTCAGCGTTCGGGGCCGATCAGGAGCCATGATCGCCACGATTTCGGCCTAAAGAGGAGCCAGCCCGAATTCCACTATGCCTCGCAGCAAGTTGCAGCGGTTAGCCGAGATCAGGGAGATGCCGGTAGCAATCAGCGGCAGAAAACGACTGGCCCGGCTTGGGGTCAGAGTCAAGAGGTGCAGAAGACTTGGGTGGACCAGAAGAAGCCCCTGACGTATGAAGAGATGTTGAATAGACCATGCTGTTATCATACGTTGGAGGCCAACAAGCCTGCAAACCACTCCACACGGCAGTGCAGCTGGTATCAGCGCACGTTGCAAAAAGGCAGCGCGGGGGCTACTCGGCCGAACGCTCCGGCGTCGCGGCCGAACATACCGAGACCCCCTCCACCGCTATCCGGTGCCAATGCGGTCCGGATTAACCCACCCAATCAGGGACCTCCTCCCAGACCTATGAACATGGTTCACGCCCGGAATGATAATGATGCTGGTCCGAGTAACCAATCCGGACACCAGCAAGGCAACTACCGGGAGGCACATCAGAGTTATGTGGTCTTCGTGACCGAGCCCACTGACCGGAAGAGTGTGCGACAACGCGCTCTGGAAGTAAATGCTGTAATCCCGGCGGTGCCCAAGTTCCTGCACTGGTCCGAGATGGAAATCACTTGGAGCCGGAAGGATCACCCCCGGGTTATGCCTAAGCCTGGTGGCTATGCTCTGGTGGTGGACCCGACATTTGTCGGACCAAGCCTCAATGTCCGCTTCAGCCGGGTACTAATTGACAATGGTAGTGCCATTAACATTATGTACAAGGATACCATGCTGAAGTTAGGGGTGTCCATGAACACGCTGCTCCCAACCGAGACAACCTTTCACGGCATTGTACCCGGGGTATCCTGCTCCCCGATGGGCAAGATCTGGTTGAAGTGTTATTTGGAACCCGGGAGAATTGCCGGACAGAGAGCCTGGAATTCGAGGTGGTAGATCTCGAAAGTCCATACCATGCGCTTATTGTCAGACCTGCACTGGCCAAGTTCATGATATCCACCCACATGGGGTATCTGAAGATGAAGATGCCGGGTCCGAATGGGGTAATCACCATAGCAGGAGACCACAAGCGCTCTATGGATTGTGCAACGGCCGGCTCAAACTTAGCCGAGTCCCTGGTCATTGCGGAGGAGAAAAAGAGGATCCAACAGGTGGTGGCACTGGCCCAAACCTCGCAACTCGGAATGCCCGGGATGGTGAACCCGGAGCAGAACGCCTCATTCCAGCCACCAAAGGAGACCAAGAAGGTGGGTGTTGACCCCAAGTACCCGGAACGCCAGGTCATCATCGGTAGCAGCCTGGACAGCAAATAGGAAGGCGAGCTCGTCGACTTCCTCCGTGAGAATCGGGATGTTTTTGCGTGGTCAAGTGATGATCTGCAAGGCGTTCCGAGGGAGTTGGCTGAGCATTCACTGTTTGTCAGGCCAGATGCGAAGCCGGTGAAGCAACCGACTAGGCGCCTCTCGGACGAAAGGAGAGCGGCGATCATGGAACATCTGGCAGTACTGCTTGCTGCCGGATTCGTGATGGAGGTACTGCACCCGGATTGGATTTCAAATCCGTTCCTGGTAGAGAAGAAGAAGGATGATCCCCTCCTGCTTAAGGTGTGGCGCATGTGCATCGACTTCACCAACCTCAACAAGGCTTGCCCGAAAGATCCTTTTCCACTTCCCCGGATAGATCAAGTGATCAATTCCACTGCCGGGAGTGAACTCTTGACTTTTTTAGATGCCTACTCCGGTTTTCACCAGATACCTTTGAATCCGGATGATCAATTGAAAACTGCTTTTATTACCCCGTATGGGGCTTATTGCTATCGTGTCATGACTTTTGGTCTGAGAAATGCTGGTGCTACATACCAGAGGTGCATGCAAAAATGTCTACACGACCAAATAGGCCGGAATGCCGAAGTCTATGTCGATGACATAGTCATAAAAACAAAAGAAAGATCCTCTCTGGTCGATGACGTGAGGGAGACATTTAAAAACTTAAGGAGATTCCGGATGAAGTTGAATCCGGATAAGTGCACATTCGGCGTTCCGGCAGGAAAACTACTCGGTTTCCTCATTTCAAGCCGGGGAATTGAGGTCAACCCGGGTAAAATACGAGCAATCGAGAGCATGAAGCTGCCGGCACGTCTCAAAGACGTACAGAAGTTTACTGGTTGCTTGGTATCCCTAAGTCGATTTGTGAGCCGACTAGGGGAGAAGGCCTTACCCTTGTATCAGCTGATGAAAAAGAGTAAAAACTTCGTGTGGACTCCGCAAGCAGATGCGGCGTTCAATGATTTGAAAAGAATGCTCTCATCAGCACCAGTGTTGGCATCCCCATTGCCCAAGCAGCCTATGTTGTTGTACATTGCTGCCACTAACCGGGTAGTAAGTGTAGCTATTGTCGTGGAAAGAGAAGAAGGGGACAAGCTGATACAGAGGCCGGTGTATTACTTGAGCGACGTGATCTCGGAATCCAAGCAAAACTACCCGCATTATCAGAAGATGGCATATGGGGTATACTTGGCAGTGACCAAACTCAAGCACTATTTTCAAGAGCACCCGATCACAGTGGTGTGCGAGGCTCCCCTAGCCGAGATCATCGGTTGCAAAGATGCTAGCGGCCGGGTTGCCAAATGGGCCATCCAGTTGTCTCCGTACGCTCCAGCATACGAGAGGCGTGACGCCATTAAGTTGCAGGCGCTGCCGGACTTCTTGATAGACTGGGCCGAGATGCAGTACGAGCCTCCAGCTCCCGACTACAACTTCTGGAGGATGCATTTTGATGGGTCCAAGGCCAAGATCGGATTGGGTGCCGGAGTGGTCCTCACTTCACCGAAACAAGATGTGCTAAAATATGTCATGCAAATTCACTTCCGGGCATCCAACAATGTCGCCGAGTATGAGGCCTTAGTTCATGGACTGAATGTCGCCAAGGAAATCGGCATCCGCCGGATAGAGTGTTTCGGCGATTCCGACCTCGTAGTACAGCAGGTGTCGGGGAACTGGGATGCAATTGACGCCAACATGGCCTTGTATCGGTTCCATGTGCATAAAATATCCGGATTTTTCAAAGGCTGTGAGTTCAAGCACATACCCAGAGGGGAAAACGAAGCAGCATATGTGTTGTCCAAGCTAGGGTCATCTCGGGAGGCCATCCCACCCGGGATCGCTCTTGAGCATCTGAGGAAGCCGTCTATCCAGCCTTCGCCCGAGTCGGATTCTATCTTCATCCCCAAGGAGCACGGTTCGGAAGCTGTACCTATGGAGGTGGAAGTCGGGAGCATTGTGTTGAACCCAGGGACTGCATCACAGAACTCGGAGAGACTAAATAGCATGATGATGGAAGTAATGTCGGCCGAGCCAATGGACATAGATGCCCCCGTATTCCCGGTTCGACCTGTCCTGGGATGGGCACAGCCTATCATGGCATACATATTGGATGGAACCCTTCCGGAGAACGAGGTAGAAGCCCGACAAATATTGAGGAGATCCAAAGCATACACCGTCATCAATCAAGAGTTGTACAAGAGAAGTGTCATCGAGGTGCTCCAAAGGTGTGTGGAACCCGAAGAAGGCCAAGAGATGCTATTGGAAATACACCAAGGAGAGTGTGGGCATCATGCATCATCTCGAGCGCTGGTGGCAAAAGTGTTCCGACATGGGTTCTATTGGCTCACTGCCTTGCAACAGGCAGAGGACATTGTCCGTACGTGTGGAGGGTGCCAGAGGTTTGCACACCGGATACATATGTCGGC
The DNA here is from genome assembly GCA_026929855.1 of Poa annua. Lineage (NCBI taxonomy): Eukaryota > Viridiplantae > Streptophyta > Magnoliopsida > Poales > Poaceae > Poa > Poa annua. The sequence continues at coordinate 92,937,586 of CM049430.1, forward strand.
ATCAGCACTAAAGACAATCCCTATCACTTGGCCGTTCGCAGTATGGTGCTTGGACATGGTCGGACAGTTCAAGCCAGCAAGGGGCAATATGACGCACATGCTGGTCATGGTGGACAAGTTTACAAAGTGGATAGAGGTCAAACCAATCCGGAAGTGTGACGGACACACCTCGGTTCAATTCTTGAAAGACATCATCTTGAGATACGGATACCCGCACAGCATCATCACGGATAATGGAACCAATTTTGCTGTGGGGGAGTTCGCTCGATTTTGTGCTGAGAAGAGAATCCGGTTGGATGTGGCGTCGGTGGCTCACCCGGAAGACAACGGGCAAGTCGAGAGAGTAAATGCATTGGTCTTGGCCGGCATCAAAGCCCGCTTGATCGAGCCACTGTTGAGAACTCTGGGGTGTTGGATAGAGGAGATACCGGCAGTTTTGTGGGGTCTCCGGACCACACCAAACAGATCCACCGGGTACACCCCATTCTTCATGGTGTACGGTGCCGAGGCCGTGCTTCCAACCGACATCCAGCACGACTCACCAAGGGTTACAATGTTCACCGAGACTGAGGCAAAGGAAGCCCGGGAAGATGATGTGGACTTGCTCAAGGAGGCAAGGGAATTGGCAATGTCTCGGTCGGCAATTTATCAGCAAAATCTCCGTCGCTATCATAGCCGGAAGGTGCACCCCAGAGTATTCCGAGAAGGGGATCTCGTGCTAAGGCTTATCCAGCGCACAGCCGGGATGCATAAGCTCTCACCTCCATGGGAGGGCCCTTTTGTTGTAAGCAGGGCACTGCACAACGATTCTTATTACCTTGTAGATGCACAAGAAGCTAGAAAAGGTGTAATGGAAAAAACCGGTGAGGAAACCAAGCGGCCATGGAATGTAGCCTTGCTCCGACCCTTTTACACTTAAAGGATGCAATGTATGTATCTCGGTTTCCCTATCAATGAAATTTCGACACCCCGAGATGTTACTCGGGGACGGTCGGCCCAAAGTTCTCCTTTGTCTTAACTTGCATGTCGGTACCCTCGGGAGGAACCCGGGGACTACCTCGTTTTATGCCTTCTGTTTTTTCTATTATCATTTCATGCATGCCGGCAACCAAGGGAGGAACCCGGGGACTGCCTGTTATCTATTTGTGGTTTGACGTATGCCGGGCAAGTTCCGAGATCGATTTTCTAGTCGGAGTAATGTATGTCATGTAAAATAATCTTATGACTCGACTGACGAACACCGAAATGGTAGTCAAGAGCAGAGAACATCAAATGTGGGAAACACGAAAACAAACTCGGGGACTCGGGATAGGAACTTCTCCGGCATACGTGTTTTGCTTATTCAGTTATTTATTTTGTTATGTCGGAAATTTAGCAAACTGGAACTCGGATTTTCATAAGTAGTGTATACTGTAAAAGGAATTTTGTGACTCGACTGTCGAACGCCGAAATGGTAGACAAGAGCAGAAATTACCTAACTACGGTAAACATGAAAACAAACTCCGGGACTCGTTGCAAAATAAACCGGCATAACTTGTTTGCGTAACATTAAACAAAGTACGAATTAAAATGTATATATTACAGTTGCACCCAGCATCCCGGGGATCTGACGCTTCTACACTTAGTGTTTTTAGGAAGTGGGAGAAGCCGGTTTCTCAGGTACATCGGCAATTGGAGAAGTCACAATGGTCTCCTCCACGTTAGCAGTGGTGTCCAGAGCCTCCGGGTTCGCCTCGGCGTGGGAAGTCTCGACCGGCGCGGAAGTAGCAGCTTCCCGGGAGGCCACGGTCTCGATACCAGCATCGTCATCCTCCGGGATCTCAGCTTCCGCGTCACCGGTTTCAGCCGTCTCACCATCATCTTCGTAATCTGACTCGGAATCAGAAGTGATGAGGCTCGTGGTGAAGACGTCGATGCCGGACCAGGACGCGGCGCGATGCGTAACCTCTTGGCGTCGCTGGATCTTGGCCGGATCGGTGCACCACGGCGAGATGGTGCGCAGACGCTGGATCACATCAAGATCGAGCCCCTAGTACTAGCTGAGCACGTGGGTCAAGACTTGGTCAGCACCAGCCCGCGCACCGGAGCGCTTCCAAGCGTGAAGTCGCTTGCCGGCATCTCGGAGCGCAGTCGCCAATTCACTAACCGAGAGGGTAGCACTGACGCCAGGCCATAGAGCGCCATGGACATGGACGGCCGCACTGATCAACTCGGTCCCGATCGACCGGAGAGGTACTATCCGGGCCTTCAGAGCGATGAGGTGGTCCTCGATTTCCCAGGAGTCCGAGATAGGACCCTTCCCGGCACGCTTCTCCCGGGCAGCAGCAACTGCAAGGTTGGCGGCTTCTCGGGAGTGTTCAAATTGTCCTTTAAAAAGAAGAGATGTCAAGCGGCCAGGTCATGAGGGTGGTAGCAGTAAAGAAAGAAAGCAAGAGAAAAAGATCTCGGTAAACTTACTATTGAGGTCCCGGTTTAAACCAGTCAGTTCAGCAAGCCAGCCATCCGTCTTCGACCGAAGAAGAGCCAACTCGGTCTCGGCGTGGTGCGCGCGCGCCTCGGTATTGTCCAAGGTTTCCTTCTGCTTCTTGGTCGCGTCCAGGAAACGCGCCTTCAAGTCAGTAGCGGTGGACTTGGACTTCTCCAGCTCGGCATTTAGCCGAAGGATCTCGGACTGAGCCGTCGACAAGGCAGTTTTTTGGTCCACCGAGACCTTTCACGCGGCGTTCCGCTCCTCCCGGAGTCGCTCCTCGGACTTCTTGGACTGACCGAGGTCAGCAAGAAGCTGGTGGAAGACGCTGCTGCGTTTCTTGCCGCAATCCTGTGTCAAAGGGTTATCCGATATCAGAATTCGGGAAGGATCCCGGGGACTCGGGAGTATCCGGAATCCACAATGGCTAAACAAGTCAACTTTTTTTTCTAAGATTGATGTCTAGTGATCTGCTACTCGGTGGAGTCTAGAGCGCTAAGCATCAATCTCGGGGACTAGTGGGGATGGAAGAGTTGAAACTTTGGAGAAAATGGAAGGAGGAAACTTACATTGATCACCCGAGTGACATCCAGTGCAGCCACCTGGAGAGCGTGAAGGGCTTGGGCGCTGCGGCTCGTGCCGGCAGCGTGCAAATCCCCCACAATCTCGGAGGCATCAGCGGCGAGCCAGGCCTTGTTGTACTCTTCAATAATATGAAGGCCGGGTGCGCTCGCGGCAACGATCTCCCGGGATCCTGAAGACACAAAGGAGCTTACGGTCGCTCGAAGCGCCTGCAAGGCGGCAGTAGGGATCTCGGCAGGAGGTGGTGGTAATCCGGAATACTTACCCGGGGCAGAGGAACCCTTGCTGTGGGCCAAGTCTTGGGTCGAAGATTTCGGAGGGGCATTGGGCTTGGCAGCAACTATCTTCTGCCCGGAGGCCTTGTTGCGTAGGTTCCCGACAGGATGATCAGCCTGTCGGGAGGAAGCAGTAGACGGCTTCGGCGGTGGAGTCTTGCCGGAAGTCAACCGGGAAGAGGCGCGCGACACGACTTGCCGCGGAGGGCTCGCCATCTCCCCCTCAAGATGGGACACCCGCCGCGGGCTGTCCGGAAGGATGGTATCCGCAGCTGCAGAGCTAGTGGGTAGTAGAACCTCAGTCTCCCCGAGATCGGCCTCCGGAGCCACAACCTCGGGAAGCACGACACCAGGTGTAGGATGCTCATCGTCCTGCGCCGGGTGCCGGAATGGAGAAGGAGCAGCCCGGGAGGGGCTAGGAGTGCGGGATCCCGGAGGATGGAGACCCACGGAAGCCGGGACGTCAAGAGCATCCCTATAATGAGCATGTCAGAAAGAACCTCAGAAGAAATCAAAGTCAGATAAAGCAAGCAAATCATACCCGGAATCTACAGTAGGGGGACCTTTCCGGCGCCGAGGAGGTTTTTCGCCCGGCTGCTTGGTCTGCCTACTCTTCTTGGGGACACCACCAGATTCACCGGCAGGGGTGGTGTCGGAGCTCGCGCGTTTCCGGGTTTCGACGCGCTTCGTCACGGCCGCTGGTCTCGGAACTTCTGGCGAAGCCCAATTGAGGGGAAGAGCGTCAATCACATCGAGTATTTGACAATCGTCACCATCATCATCGTCAGATGCAATGTGGATAGCCTCTGGAGTGAGGGATTACCCGGGGCGTCAGCACGGGCGAGGGGGATGGCGAGGTGATCTTCGCCGTCGGGATCCTCTCTCGGCATCTCCTTCGGTATCGGGAAATCCGCCGCGAAGTTGCCACCGGCATGCATCGCGTCCTCCGCTGTCTGACGCTCGAACAGCTGCAGGAATAAATCATTGCATGACAACCATGTCGATTTCCAGCAAAACCCGGGTGCAAAGGGAAGTTGGCGAAAAGCAGACACAAGCACCTGCTTCAGTGGTTTTTTGCGGGAGCCGGCAACACGACCCCACGTGAAATTCACCGGCAGCTTAGTTCGAGCGATAGCTAGAACGCGCCGCCGGACTTGAGCTTTGTCCAGCGGGAAGATGCTGGTTCTCGTGGGGTCATATACACCACTTATGTGACACAACTTATGATCTCGGGTCTGTAGAGGGCAGATGCGGCGGATGATAAAGCAGCACAAGAGGTCATCCGAGGTCAGACTATCCGTGAGGACGCTGAAGACGTCATGCATACACGTGATCTCCTTGGAATCCGGGAGCCTATTCCAAAGGTCGAACACGCGGGGGGGACCCATGGCAAACTCGGGTAAGTTGATGAAATCCGGAGAGGAGGATCCCGGAGAGTCTCCCGAGGTCGCCCGGTTCTTCACGTAGAAGAAGCTTCGTTGCCACTTCCGGCATGATTCCAGCCCCTGGACCTTAGGGAATCCGGAATCGGGGCGAGGGATGATCGTGGCCGCCCCGCAGTCAATAAGATCTTTGACCTTCTTATCCGGGTTCGGGATGACTTGGCGGCGGAGGATGAAGTACTTGGCCCAGAGATCCACAAACGGCCAAATACCGAGATACCCTTCCGTGTAAGTGGCGAAGACGAAGAGCATCATGATTGCATTGGCTGGTAGGTGATGAGGTTGGAGGTTGTAGGTGTCGAGGAAGTCGCGGAAGAAGGGGCTGGCCGGAAGCCCAAACCCCCGCTCAAAGTGCGTGAGAAACACTACATATTCGTCGGGTTGAGGTTCCGGCTGAACCTCATTCCCGGGAAGTCGACTCTCAACCTGTGGAGGGATCCGGTGTGTCCGGTACAGCCAATCAAGGTCCCCTGATTGGTCTCGGAACCGTCCCAGCAACCTCGGACACTCTCGTCCCCCATCTCGGATGGCACGGAGGACATACCAGAGCTACTCTGCAGACGGAGTGGCAGTTAGTCGGGTTAGTATGCCGGTAACGGAAGATCCCGGGGTGGAAACTTCTAGCAACAACCGGGTTCCTGTCAAAAAGATCTAACGTGCTCGAACAAATAAATTTAATCGGCACAATAATATCCGAGCCGTGCATAAGGGTGGGCTAGCGCGGATCAAAACTAAGACATGGAGTAGTGTCGGGGGGCTGCCCCCCGGGTAGGGGCAGATCCCGGAATAACTCAGCAGTATGCTAACAATACTTGACCTTTGGCGAGAGCAAGGGACACCCCCTGGTGTGCTGAAGGGGGCAGCTTGACCCTTGAGCGCCGGAAGAGTGCAAAGTGCCACCTGGCAGGCGCAAGGGTCAGCTCTAACAGCTATAAATAGACACCCCGAGCCTTCACAAGGGCAGCAAAAGCATCAGCGGATGGTTCCTCTAAGAACTAGCTTCTCAAAGATGTCTTTGCTGGTAGGCCAAGACATCTTCGGGAGGCTAGGCCTAGAGATACGCATCCACGGACGAGCTCGGACACCTCCGGAAAGGATCTCGGATCTTGGGCTCCGAGGAGACTCCCGGAAGGAGGTGTATTCGGTTTTACCGGATAGATGGTCCGGGTAGGTGCTAACCGGAGTGTCTATCTCGGTCTTGACCTTATGCAGGAGAGGCTCACGGGGGCAAGCAAGGAGGTAACCGGCATGAGGGATCCCGGTAGGCCGTCAACGGTCTGTAGCAGGCTTTCCCGCCTGATGCGGGGGGAAGTACCTTTCCGTCTGACACGGAAGCATGGTCACCTCCCGCCTGACACGGAAGCATGGTCACCTCCCGCCTGACACGGGAGCGCGTCAGTCGGTACGACAACGGTACGCCAAGACACGATGTGCCTAGCCCGGCAATCCGGAAAAGGCTATTCGGGATAGGCAAAGGCATGTCCTGTCTCTGACAGGGGGACAATGATGATCCAGGACGGCGCCTGCTGTCCTTGCCGAGATGATGACGAAGGGGCTACGCCGGATAGCGCAGCAACTAGGTCGCACTAGCCGGTGACGACATGCCGGTTAGGCCTGTCCGGTGGGGCCAAGCCGGTTTAGGGTTTCCGGCCCTCCTGGCCGAAACCCTATAAAAGGCACCATAACTGCTTCTGTGAAAGAGAGACCAACTTGGGAGCCAAAGCTATAGTTGCATTTACTCCTAGAGCATTTACTTCCTCATACCTTGAGTTCATCTAGTTCTTCTTGTTCTTCACTTGGAGAGATCTACGAGCAAATTGTAACCCTTGTACCACCATTATATAGAGAGGAAAGGCAGGAGTAGGGGTGTTACCTCCTCACGAGGGCCCTGAACCTGGGTATATCGTGTGTGTGTTGTGTGCCTTCGTCCATTTGTTCGTGTTTGTTAGATCTCCCCTATATCATATTGCTGTTGTTTCTAGTTCTTGGGAGATCTCGGTTATACCGGGATCCTCCCCGTGTGGGCTATTCAGCTCGCTATCCCTCCCCGGATCCACCAACGTCCATCGGCCCCGCACATTAGCCATCCTATGGCATCTGCCGTGACACCACCACGACATTTGGCGCCCACCGTGGGGCTGACAGAGGCGTTGGCTGGTGTACACATCCGGACGGGCTCCCCCGTTCATTTCGACGTTCGGGTTCTCTCTGGCCTGGTCGTAAGGCTAGGAGAGATGGACTTCGTCTGCGACAACGCCGGATGCTTCCGGAACAGACCCTTTCCGGTGAACGGATGTCTCATTGACTTTGGTGGTTTCACCACCTACGTCGCCACCGAAGTTATCTGTAGCTACCCGGACGTGGTCCTGGAAGCTGAGGACCCTCCCATGCTCTGCGCTGCTCGGGGTCTGTGTGCCGGTCGCCCCCCGAGTTCCGTCGCGGTGATGATGGTCGGGGCAACCGAGGAGGAGTACCAGGACGCTGACGGCGATACCGGGAGCGGTCACATCCGTTTGGCCAAACCTCCTCAGGAAAGAGGTGCGGCCCGGGATGGCGATCCACAGCCGTCCCAGCCACGACGTCGCCCGGATCCCCTCTCGGGCCTGGTGGCCAAGCTGGCTGTATCTGTAGCTGCTGAAGCGGATACCCAGGCCACTTCGGCTGATTTGGAGGAGCAGCGGAGGTTGCTACTCGCTGAAGCGCAGGAGATCGCCGAGATCCGTCGCGAGCTCAATGCTAGCCTCCGGGAGTACAATGCGGCTCACGGATTTCTTAAGATAGACTCCCGGGACAAGCGCATCGCGGATCTGCGCAAGAAAGGGAGAATGGTGAATGACGAGCTGGCAGGTGGAGCCACAACCAGTCACACGGGAAGCCGGATTTCAGCGGGGAAGCCGGTGTACAGCTCACCGGCGAAAACTCTTAGGGCTGCCGAAGCCGCCATGGCCGAGTTGGTAGGGTTATCCGGTGAGGCCCTACGCAAACAACAGGAGCGAGTGAACGAGTTGGTGATCGAGGCCAACCGTCAGAATCAGGCCTTCAAGAAGAAGAACCCCGGGGCAGGATCCCAGGTGCACTCAGCTAGACCCAATAGCCAGAAATCGGACGGAGAGGCCTCTTCTCCGCATCCGAGCAAAAGCAAGAGCTATGACTGCAGTAAGAAGCCGGAGGACTGGTTAACCGATTATGTAACTGCAGTAAGCATAGCCGGTGGAAACAGACGATGGGCGGTACGATACGTACCGCAGATGTTGGAAGGACCTGCCCGGATCTGGTTGAACAACCTGAGAACTGGCAGCATAGACTGCTGGTTAGACTTTGAGGAGGCATTCATCAGGAACTTCACCAGCACGTACAAAAGGCCAAACAGGCCTCAGCAGCTCGCCATTTGTAGGCAAAGGAGTAACGAGACTGGCCGGGAGTATCTTACCCGGTGGAGCAATATTCGCAATTCTTGCGAAGGGGTGGTAGAGGCACATGCCATCTCCTGGTTTGCATAAGGATGCCGGCATGGCTCAATGCTGTGGCAGAAGTTGCAAAGAAAGATGTCGGCGACCTTGGCAGAGACCATGCGCATCGCCGATACCTACACGCTTGGAGATCCCATGCAACCCCTGGTGGATGTCGGTGACTCCAACAGAAGGAATGCGGGACCTCAGCGTTCGGGACCGAGCAGGAGCCATGATCGCCAGGATTTTGGCCAGAAAAGGAATCAGCCCGAATACCATCATGCCGCACAACACGTCGCAGCAGTGACCCGGGAGCAAGAGGATGCCGGCAACAGCCAACGTCAAAAGACAAGTGGCCCGGCTTGGGGTCAGAGTCAGGAGGTGCAAAAGACCTGGGTGGAACAAAAGAAGCCCCTGACATATGAGGAGATGCTGAACAAGCCATGCTGCTACCATACTCTGGAGGCCAACAAGCCCGCAAACCACTCTACTCGGCAGTGCAGCTGGTATCAGCGCACATTGCAGGAGGGCAGCTCGGAAGCTATTCGTCCGAGTGCTCCGGCATCTCGGTCCAACATTCCGAGACCCCCTCCTCGGACATCGGGGGCCAACGCGATCCGGGTCAATCAGCCTCAGCGAGGACCTCCACCTTGGCCAGTGAATATGGTGCACACCCGGAACGACAACGGTGCAGGCCCCAGTAACCAAGCCAGACAGCAGCAGGGCAACTACCGGGAGGCACATCAAAGCTATGTGGTCTTCGTGACCGAGCCCACTGACCGGAGAAGTGTGCGGCAGCGTGCCCTGGAGGTGAATACCGTAATCCCGGCGGTGCCCAAGTTCTTGCACTGGTCCGAGATGGAGATCACATGGAACCGGAAGGATCATGCCAGGGTTATGCCTAAGCCGGGGGCGTATGCCTTGGTGGTGGACCCAACTTTTGTCGGACCAAACCTCAATGTCCGCTTCAGCCGAGTTCTGATCGACAATGGCAGTGCCATTAACATCATGTACAAGGACACGATGCTGAAGCTGGGGGTGTCCATGAACACCTTGTTGCCTACCGAGACGACCTTCCACGGCATTGTGCCCGGAGTCTCTTGCTCACCCATGGGAAAAATCTGGGTTGAAGTGCTGTTCGGAACCCGGGAGAACTGCCGAACCGAGAGCTTGGAGTTCGAGGTCGTGGACCTCGAAAGCCCGTATCACGCACTAATCGGCAGGCCAGCCCTGGCCAAGTTCATGATCTCAACTCACATGGGCTACCTGAAGATGAAGATGCCGGGACAAAACGGCGTAATCACCATCTCGGGAGACCACAAGCGCTCCATGCAGTGTGAATTGGCGGGGTCATGCTTAGCTGAGTCCCTGGTGATCGCCGAAGAAAAGAAGAGGATCCAGCAGGTGGTGGCAATGGCCAAGACCTCCCAACTCGGAATGCCCGGGATGGTGAACTCGGAGTAGGGTGCATCATTCCAGCCCCCCAAAGAGACCAAGAAGGTGGGTGTGGACCCCAACAACCCGGAGCGCCAAGTTATCATTGGCAGAAACCTGGACAGCAAATAGGAAGGCGAGCTCGTCGACTTCCTCCGTGAGAATCGGGATGCTTTTGCGTGGTCGAGTGACGATCTGCAAGGTGTCCCGAGGGAGTTGGCTGAGCACTCTCTGTTTGTTAGACCGGATGCGAAGCCGGTGAAGCAACCAACTAGGCGTCTCTCGAATGAAAGAAGAGCTGCCGTCATGGAGCATCTGGCTATACTGCTGGCCGCCGGATTCATAATGGAAGTGCTGCACCCGGATTGGATATCAAATCCGGTCCTGGTAGAGAAGAAGAAGGATGATGCCCTCCTGCTTAAGGTGTGGCGCATGTGCATCGACTTCACCAATCTCAACAAAGCATGCCCGAAGGACCCCTTTCCACTGCCCAGGATAGATCAAGTAATAGATTCCACGGCCGGAAGTGAACTTTTGACTTTTTTAGATGCCTATTTTGGTTTTCACCAGATACCTTTGTGTCGGGGGGCTACCCCCCGGGTAGGGGCAGATCCCGGTATAAACCAGCAAATATCAACAGTACTTGACCTTTGGCGACAGCAAGGGACACCTCCTGGTGTGCTGAAAGGGCAGATTGACCCCTGAGCGCTGGTAGAGGACAAAGTGCCTCCTGGCAGGTGCAAGGGTTAGCTCTAGCAGCTATAAATAGACACCCCCGGCCCTCACAATCGCAGCACAAGCGTGAGCGGGTGATTCCTCTAAGAACTAGCTTCTCGAAGATGTCTTCACCGGTAGGCTAAGACATCTTCGGGAGGCTAGGCCTAGAGATACTCATCCTGAGACGAGCTCGGACGTCTCCGGGAAGGATCCCGGATCTAGGACTCCGGGGAGACTCTCGGGTGGAGATGTACTCGGCTTTAACGGATAGGTATTCCGGGTAAGTACTAACCGGAATGTGTGTCTCGGTCTTGATCTTATACAGAAGAGGCTCAGTGGCAAGCAAGGAGGTATCCGGAGTAAGGGCTCCCGGTAGACCGTCAACGGTCCGTAGCAGGCTTTCCCGTTTATAGCGGGGGGAAGTACCGTTCCTCCTGACACGGAAGCATGGTCTCCTCCCGCCTGACACGGAAGCATGGTCACCTCCCGCCTGACACGGGAGCGCGTCACCCGGTACGATCGTGGTACGACAAGACCTGACATGCCTAGCCCGGCAATCCGGAAAAGGCTATCCGGGATGGGCAGAGACATGTCTTGTCTCTGACAAGGGGACAATGATGATGCAGGACGGCGCCTGCCGTCCTTAACGAGATGATGACGAAGGGGCTACACCGGATAGTCCGGCTAGTAGGTCGCACTAGCCGGTGACGGCATGCCGGTTAGGCCTGTCCGGTGGGGCCAAGCCAAGTTAGGGTTTCCGGCCCTCCTGGCCGGACCTCTATAAAAGGCGCCATAACTGCTCCTGAGAGAGAGAGAGACCAACTTCAGAGCCAAAGCTATAGTCGCATTTACTCTTAGAGAAGTTACTCCTTCTCACCTTGAGTTCATCTAGTTCTTTGTACTTCTTCCCTTTGAGAGATCTTGTAGCAAGTTGTAACTCTTGTACCACAAGTATATAGAGAAGAAAGGCAGGAGTAGGGGTGTTACCTCCTCACGAGGGCCCTGAACCTGGGTATATCGCGTGTGTGTTGTGTGCCTTCGTGCATTTGTTTGTGTTTGTTAGATTTTCCTCTTTGCACTTTGGACTTATTCCTTGTTCTTGGGAGATCTCGGTTTTACCGGGATCCTCCCCGTGTGAGCTCTTCAGCTCGCTATCCCTCCCCGGATCCACCAACGTCCATCGGCCCCACAAATTAGCCATCCTATGGCATCTGCCGTGACACCACCACGACAGTTGGCGCCCACCGTGGGGCAGACAGAGGCGTTGGCTGGTGTACACATCCGGACGGGCTCCCCCGTTCGTTTCGACGTCCGGGTTCTTTCTGGCCTAGTCGTAAGGCTAGGGGAGATGGACTTCGTCTGCGACAACGCAGGGTGCTTCCGGAACAAACCATTTCCGGTGAACGGGTGTCTCATCGATTTCGGTGGTTTCACCACCTACGTGGCCACCGAGGTTGTCTATAGCTACCCGGACGTGGTCCTGGAAGCTGAGGACCCTCCCATGCTCTGCGCAGCTCGGGGTCTGCGTGCCGGTCGCCCCCCGAGTTCCGTCGCAGTGATGATGGTCGGGGCGACCGAGGAGGAGTATCAGGATGCTGACGGCGATACTGACGGCCACCCCCGTTTGGCCAAACCCCCGCAGGAGAGGCCTGCGGCCCGGGATGGAGATCCGCAGTCATCCCATCCGCGACGTCGTCCGGATCCCCTCTCGGGACTCGTGGCTAAGTTGGCTGTACCAGCAGCTGCCGGAGCAGATGCTCAAGCCACTTCGGCTGAGTTAGAGGAGCAGCGGAAGTTGCTACTCGCTGAGGCGCAGGAGATCGCCGAGATCCGTCGCGAGCTCAGCGCTAGCCTCCGGGAGTATAATGCAGCTCACGGATTCCCTAAGATAGACTCCCGGGAGAAGCGCATTGCAGATCTGCGCAAGAAAGGAAGAATGGTGAATGAGGAGCTGGCTGGTGGAGCCACCACCAGCAACACAGGAAGTCGGATTTCTGCGGGGAAGCCGGTGTACAACTCACCGGCGAAAACTCTTAGGGCCGCCGAAGCCGCCATGGCCGAGTTGGTGGGACTATCCGGTGAAGCCCTGCGCAAGCAGCAGGAGAGGGTAAACGAGTTGGTGATAGAGGCCAATCGTCAGAATCTGGCCTTCAAGAAGAAGCACCCCGGGGCAGGGTCCCAGGTGTACTCAGCCAGACCCGACAGCCAGAAGTCGGATGGGGAGGCCTCTTCCCCGCATCCAAGCAAAAGCAAGAGCAAGAGCAAGAGCCGGAGCCGGAGTCGAGGTTCCGGGAAGAACAAGCAGCTACAGACATATGATCCGGCTTTCGCCGGTATCCAGCAAGCCGGGCAGGCCGGACAGCGTAACTCGGGACAGGCGGGAAGTACCCATGGGGATGGTAACCTGGGGGTAGGAAATAGTAACCCGGCTAGCCGTGGTAATCCACCCCGGAATCCTCCTCACGTTCAGGGAAACCCGCAGAGGGAGGTCGTCTCCGTTCCCCAGCAGGCCCTGGTCCCTGCACAGGACAGGCTCAAGGATGGCAACTCGAGGTTGCAGCAGCTCGGGTATCAGCCAGACGAGAACCCTCTGGGATCTCGGATAGGAACCAGGCAGCTGAACCCGGCAGACGCCAGATTTCGGCTCGACCGGATTCACCAATCCGAGTTGGTGGAAGAGCAAGGACCTCCGGGACCTGCCTGCTTTGGACCTCGGATCATGCGGGAACCTCCTGTCCGGAACTTTCAACTCAACCGAGGTGCCAAGACCTATGACGGTAGCAAGAAGCCGGAGGACTGGCTAACCGACTATGTAATTGCAGTAAGCATAGCCGGTGGAAACAGACGATGGGCGGTACGCTATGTACCGCAGATGTTGGAAGGACCAGCCCGGATCTGGTTGAACAATCTGAGAACTGGCAGTATAGACTGCTGGTTAGATTTCGAGGAGGCGTTCATCAGCAACTTCACCAGCACGTACAAGAGGCCCAACAGGCCTCAACAGCTCGCCATCTGTAGGCAAAGGAGCAATGAGACTGACCGGGAGTACCTCACCCGGTGGAGCAATATTCGCAACTCTTGCGAAGGAGTGGTGGAGGCACAGGCCATCTCCTGGTTTGTGCAAGGATGCCGACATGGCTCTATGCTGTGGCAGAAATTGCAGAGAAAGATGCCAACAACCTTGGCAGAAACCATGTGCATCGCCGATACCTATACGCTTGGAGATCCCATGCAACCCCTAGTGGATGTCGGAGACTCCAACAGGAGGAATGCGGGACCTCAGCGTTCAGGACCGAGCAGGAGCCATGATCGCCAGGAGTTCGGCCACAAGAGGAATCAGCCCGAGTACCATCATGCCGCGCAGCATGTCGCAGCAGTGACCCGGGAGCAGGAGGATGCCGGCAACAGCCAGCGTCAAAAGACAAGTGGCCCGGCTTGGGGTCAAAGTCAGGAGGTGCAAAAGACTTGGGTGGAGCAGAAGAAGCCCCTAACGTATGAGGAAATGCTGAACAAGCCATGCTGCTACCACACTCTGGAGGCCAACAAGCCCGCAAACCATTCTACTCGGCAGTGCAGCTGGTATCAGCGCACGTTGCAGGAGGGCAGCTCGGGAGCTGTTCGGCAGAATGCTCCGGCATCTCGGCCCAACATCCCGAGACCCCCTCCTCCGACATCGGGGGCCAATGCTGTGCGACTTCCCCCTCCTCCGAGAGGACCCCCACCTCGCCCAGTGAATGTGGTGCATACCCGGAACGACAACGGTAACCAAGCCGGACACCAGCAGAGCAACTACCGAGAGGCACATCAGAGCTATGTGGTCTTCGTGACCGAGCCCACTGACCGAAAGAGTGTGAGGCAGCGTGCCCTGGAGGTGAATGTTGTGATCCCGGCAGTGCCCAAATTCTTGCACTGGTCCGAGATGGAGATCACCTGGAGCCGGAAGGATCACCCCCGGGTTATGCCCAAGCCGGGAGCGTATGCCTTGGTGGTAGACCCAACTTTTGTCGGACCCAACCTCAACGTCCATTTCAGCCGGGTTCTGATTGACAATGGCAGTGCCATCAACATCATGTACAAGGACACGATGCTGAAGCTGGGGGTATCCATGAACACCCTGCTGCCCACCGAGACAACCTTCCATGGCATTGTGCCCGGAGTCTCTTGCTCGCCCATGGGAAAGATCTGGGTGGAGGTGCTATTCGGAACTCGGGAGAACTGCCGAACCGAGAGCTTGGAGTTCGAGGTCGTGGACCTCGAGAGCCCGTATCACGCCCTGATCGGCAGACCAGCCCTCGCCAAGTTCATGATCTCGACTCACGTGGGCTACCTCAAAATGAAGATGCCGGGACCCAACGGTGTGATCACCATCTCGGGAGACCACAAGCGCTCCATGGAGTGTGCCTCGGCGGGGTTGTGCTTAGCTGAGTCCCTGGTGATCGCGGAAGAGAAGAAGAGGATCCAGCAGGTGGTGGCGATGGCCAAGACCTCCCAACTCGGAATGCCCGGGATGGTGAACCCGGAGCAGGGGGCATCATTTCAGCCCCCCAAGGAGACCAAGAAGGTGTGCGTGGACCCCAGCTACCCGGAGCGCCAAGTTATCATTGGCAGCAACCTGGACAGCAAATAGGAAGGCGAGCTCGTCGACTTCCTCCGTGAGAATCGGGATGCCTTTGCGTGGTCGAGTGACGATCTGCAAGGCGTCCCGAGGGAGTTGGCTGAGCACTCTCTGTTTGTTCGACCGGATGCGAAGCCGGTGAAGCAACCAACTAGGCGCCTCTCGGATGAGAGAAGAGCTGTTGTCATGGAGCATCTGGCTATACTGCTGGCCGCCGGATTCATCATGGAGGTGCTGCACCCGGATTGGATTTCAAATCCGGTCATGGTGGAGAAGAAGAAAGATGATCCCCTCCTGCTTAAGGTGTGGCGCATGTGCATTGACTTCACCAACCTCAACAAGGCATGCCCGAAAGACCCTTTCCCGCTGCCCCGGATAGATCAAATGATAGACTCCACTGCCGGGAGTGAGCTTTTAACTTTTCTAGATGCTTATTCTGGTTTTCACCAGATACCTTTGAATCCGGATGATCAATTAAAAACTGCTTTCATTACCCCTTATGGGGCTTATTGCTATCGTGTTATGACTTTCGGGTTGAGAAATGCTGGTGCTACATACCAGAGATGCATGCAGAAATGCTTGCATGACCAAATAGGCCGAAATGCCGAGGTCTATGTCGATGACATAGTCATAAAAACAAAAGAGAAAGCCTAACTAATAGATGATCTGAGGGAAACATTTAAGAACCTAAGAATATTCCGGATGAGGTTGAACCCGGATAAATGCACATTTGGGGTGCCAGCAGGGAAGTTACTCGGTTTCCTCATCTCCAGCCGGGGAATCGAGGTCAACCCGGGTAAAATTCGTGCTATTGAGAGCATGAAGTTGCCCGTGCGTCTCAAGGATGTGCAGAAGTTTACCGGGTGTCTGGCATCCCTAAGTCGGTTTGTGAGCCGACTTGGGGAGAAGGCCTTGCCTTTGTATCAACTGATGAAGAAGAGCAAGACATTTATTTGGACCCCGCAAGCTGATGCGGCGTTCAACGACTTGAAGAGAATGCTCTCAACAGCACCTGTGTTGGCATCCCCGTTACCCAAGGAACCTATGCTGCTGTATATTGCCGCAACTAACCGGGTAGTTAGTGTGGCGATGGTGGTACAAAGGGAAGAAGGGGGCAAGCTGATACAGAGGCCGGTGTATTACCGCAGTGAGGTGATCTCGGAATCAAAGCAGAACTACCCGCACTACCAGAAGATGGCATATGGGGTATACATGGCAGTGACCAAGCTCAAGCACTACTTTCAGGAACATCCGGTCACAGTGGTGTGCGAAGCTCCTCTCTCCGAGATCATCGGGTGCAAGGATGCCAGCGGCCGGGTAGCCAAATGGGCCATCCAGTTGTCTCCGTACGCTCCGGCATACGAGAGACGAGATGCCATCAAGTCGCAGGCGCTGCCGGACTTTTTGGTAGACTGGGCCGAGATGCAGTATGAACCTCCGATACCGGATTACAATTTCTGGAGGATGCATTTCGATGGCTCAAAGGCAAAGATCGGATTGGGTGCCGGAGTGGTCCTCACTTCCCCAAAGCAAGATGTACTGAAGTATGTGATGCAGATCCATTTTCGGGCATCTAACAATGTCGCGGAATATGAGGCCTTGGTTCATGGACTGAACGTCGCCAAGGAAATCGGCATCCGCCGGATAGAGTGCTTTGGTGACTCGGACCTTGTAGTCCAACAGGTGTCGGGAAATTGGGATGCTCTTGATGCAAACATGGCCTTATACAGGTTTCATGTGCAGAAAATATCCGGATTTTTTGAAGGATGCGAGTTCAAGCATGTACCCAGAGGAGAAAACGAAGCAGCGGATGTCTTGTCCAAGCTAGGGTCCTCCCGGGAGGCAATCCCACCCGGAATAGCTCTGGAGCATTTGAGGAAGCCATCTATCCAACCCTCACCCGAGTCGGAATCTATCTTCATCCCCAAGGAGCCTGGTTCAGATGCCGTACCCATGGAAGTAGATGTCGGGAGCATAACATCGAACCCGGGGACTGCAGATGATGATAGAGGTGATGTCGGCAGAACCAATGGACATAGATACTCCCATGTTCCCGGATAGACCTGTCCCGGGATGGGCACAGCCCATTATGGCGTACATCTTGGAGGGAACTCTCCCAGAAAATGAAGTGGAAGCCCGGCAAATACTGCGAAGATCAAAAGCTTACACTGTCATCAATCAAGAGCTGTACAAGAGAAGTGTCACCGAGGTACTCCAGAGATGTGTGGAACCGGCAGAAGGACAAGAGATGCTGGTGGAAATACATCAAGGGGAGTGCGGACATGACGCATCATCCCGGGCCCTGGTGGCAAAGGTGTTCCGGCATGGGTTCTACTGGCCCACTGCATTGCAGCAAGCAGAAGATATTGTCCGGAAGTGTGGGGGATGCCAGAGATTTGCTCACCGGATACACATGCCGGCATCAGCACTGAAAACAATCCCCATCACTTGGCCATTCGCAGTATGGTGTTTGGACATGGTCGGGATTTTCAAGCCGGCAAGGGGCAATATGACACATATAATTGTCATGGTGGACAAGTTCACAAAGTGGATAGAGATCAAGCCAATCCGGAAGTGCGATGGACACACCGCTGTGCAATTCCTGAAAGACATTATCTTGAGATACGGATACCCACACAGCATTATCACAGATAATGGAACAAACTTTGCTGTGGGGGAATTCGCTCGATTTTGTACTGAGAAGGGAATCCGGCTGGATGTAGCATCAGTTGCACACCCGGAAGCAAATGGGAAGGTCGAAAGGGCAAATGCCTTAGTCTTAGCCGGTATCAAAGCTCGCTTGATCGAACCACTGTTGAGAACTCCGGGATGCTGGATAGAGGAATTACCGGCAGTACTATGGGGTCTCCGGACTACACCGAATAGATCTACCGGGTACACCCCATTCTTCATGGTATACGGGGCTGAGGCAGTACTCCCAACCGACATACAGTATGACTCCCCGAGAGTAACAATGTTCACCGAGACTGAGGCAAAGGAGGCCCGAGAAGATGATGTGGATTTACTCGAAGAGGCCAGAGAATTGGCACTATCTCGGTCGGCAATTTATCAACAGAACCTCCGTCGCTATCATAGCCGGAAAGTGCACCCGAGGGTGTTCCGAGAGGGAGATCTGGTGCTGAGGCTCATCCAACGCACGGCCGGAATGCATAAGTTGTCACCTCCATGGGAGGGACCTTTTGTGATAAGCAGGGCATTGCACAATGATTCTTATTACCTTGCACAGGAGGCTAGGAAAGGTGTAATGGACAAATCCGGTGAGGAAACCAAACGTCCATGGAATGTAGCTCTACTTCGCCCCTTTTACACGTAAAAGGTTCAGTGTATGTTGTATCTCAATTTTCAGTATTAATGAAAGTAAGGCACCCCGGGAGGAACCCGGGGACTGCCTGGTTATGAGCTTATCTTGTTATTTTTGTCAAATTCATTTACTATTTTGTACCGGCATCTCGGGAAGGAACCCGGGGACTGCCGGATAACTGTTTTCTACTTTTTTTTTGTATGCCGGGAAAGTTCTGAGTTTGATTCTCAAAGACAAAGTAATGTATGTCATGTGAAATCATCTTGTGACTCGACTGACGAACGCCGAAATGGTAGTCAAGAGCAAAGAGAGGGAAGGTGGGAAACACGAAAACGGTCTCGGGGACGCGGAGCAGGAACTTATCCGGCATGCTTGTTTTTTAATAACTTTGTTGTTTATGTCGGGAATTCGGTTAACCGGAACTCGGATTGTTCTAAGTAATGTATGCCGTATGTGGAGTTTTGTGACTCGACTGTCGAACGCCGAAATGGTAGACAAGAGCAGAAATTACCTAAGTACGGTAAACATGAAAGACAAGTCGGGAACTCAAAACAGAATACATTGGCATAAATGGTTCGGATAAGTAGTTCACTAAGAAATAAAAATAGTATAAGTATATATTACATATGCCACCAGGCATCCCGGGGATTTAACGAATCTACTAAGTTTGTTAAGCAGTAGGGGAACTCGGCTTCTCGACAGAGACCTCGGGAGCAGCGGCCTCGGGAGCAGTGGCAGCAGTAGCAGCAGGAGCAGCAGCGGGAGCGACTTCGGCTTCGGTGCCGGCGGCGCTACTCGGCGCATCCGGACGCACCTCGATCTCGGGGGCCTCGGGTCTTGGCGAAGTCGTTGCGTCCCGGGGAACCACGTTCTCGGGCGCAGCACCGGAAGCAACGTCATCTCCTTCCGGGGCTTCGTCTTCCGCCTCGACGGAATTGGCATCATCTTCGTCGTCCTCGTAGTCCGATTCCGAGTCGGAAGGGATGACGCTAGGGGTGAACGTGCGGAAGCTTGACCACGTGGCGATGCGGTGCGACACCTCTTGTCGGCGCTGGACCTTCTCCGGATCGGTGACCCACGGAGAAACCGTCCGCAGGCGCAGGATCGCCCCCAGATCGAGACCTTCGTACCAGCTGAGTACTTGGGTCAAAACCTGGTCGGCGCCAGCCCGTGCACCGGAACGCTTCCAGGCGTGGATGCGCCTCCCGGCACCCCGAAGTGCGCTCGTGAGCTCGGGAAGCGAGAGCGTCCCCCGGATACTTGGCCACAGTGCGCCGTGGACGTGGACCGCAGCGCTGAGCAGATCCGTCCCGATAGACCGGAGGGGTACTATCCGGGCCTTCATGGCGACGAGGTGATCCTCGATGTCCCAGGCATCCGAGATGGGACCCTTCCCGGCGCGCTTCTCGCGGAAGGCGGCAACAGCTTTGGCGGCAACTTCCCGGGAGTGCTCAAACTCTCCTTAAAAAGAAGAGCTGTCAAACGGCTAAGTCATAATAAAAGCAACAACAAATAAAGGAAGTAACAGGAGAAGAGGGATGTCGGATTACTCACTGTTGAGATCCCGGTTCAACACGGTGAGTTCGGTGAGCCAAGTATCAGAACGCGACCGGAGAAGAGCCAGCTCGGTCTCGGCGTTATCCGCGCGCGCCACCGACTGGTCCAAGGTCTCCTTCTGCTTCTTAGTCGCCTCGATGAAGCAATTCTTCATCTCGGACGCGGCAGTCTGGGATTTGACGAGTTCGCTATTGAGGCGCGCGATCTCGGCTTGCGCGGTAGCAAGGGCGGCCTTTTGGTTCACCGAGATCTTGCGCGCCGCATCTCGCTCTTCCCGGAGGCGCTCCTCGCACTTCTTGGATTGACCGAGTTCAGCGAGAACCCGGTTGAAGATGTTGCGGCGTTTTTGGCTGCACTCCTGAAAGCAAGACAAAGAAGGCAAAGTCAGTATGGAAAATGTGTAAAAAACCCAGTTGGGAGGATCTCGGGGACTCGGTATCCGAGTCCTGGATTTTTCTCTAAGATTGGAACCTAGTGATCTGCTATTCGGTGGAATCTAGAGCACTAAGCACCAATCTCGGGGACTAGTGGTGATGGAGCAATTTTTGAAGCAACCTACCCGGTTGGGAGGATCTCGGGGACTCGGTGTCCGAGTCCTGGATTTTTCTCTAAGATTGGAACCTAGTGATCTGCTATTCGGTGGAATCTAGAGCACTAAGCACCAATCTCGGGGACTAGTGGTGATGGAGCAATTTTTGAAGCAACCTACCCGGTTGGGAGGATCTCGGGGACTCGGTGTCCGAGTCCTGGATTTTTCTCTAAGATTGGAACCTAGTGATCTGCTATTCGGTGGAATCTAAAGCACTAAGCACCAATCTCGGGGACTAGTGGTGGTGGAAGGAACAAGTGTGTTTTTTGAAAGAGGAAAAGCTTACCTCGCTTACTCGGGTGACATCCAGCGCGGCCACCTGGAGAGCATGCAGGGCTTGAGCGTTGTGGCTCGGGCCTGCAGCGTGCAAGTCCCCTGCAGTCTCGGAAGCGTCGGCGGCAAGCCAGGCCTTGTTGAAGTCATCAACAACCCGAATGCCGGAGCCGCCGGCAGCACGGGTGGCAGCAACGTCCCGGGATCCTGAAGATACAAAGGAGCTGACCGTTGCTCGCAACATCCGCAAGGCAGCAGTAGGGATCTCGGCGGGAGGCGGTGGTAACGAGGAAAACGTACCCGGGCGCAGCACCAGGTCCTGAGACGAGGATGTCGGGGCAGCTGCAGGCGGGGCAGAAGGTGTTTTATGCCCAGCAATCTTGCCGCGAGACTTGGGAACTTGATCTGCTGGCCGGGAGGAGGCTGTAGGCTGCTTCTCCAGGATGGTCTTGGTCGCGACTGGCTGAGAGGCGCCACTGGCCGCAGGTTCCCGGCGAGGGCTGAGGATCTCTGACTCCAGCCCGGGAACCCGGCGCGGGCTCTCCGGAAGAAGCACTTCTCCCGAGGTGGTCGTGGCCTGCACCGGGATCTCCTCGATCACCGGATGCGCATCCGGGGTCGCAACGGTAGCCGGTGCGGCACCGGAAGCCGCAGGCTCACTGCCTCGGGTAGAAGGGCGAGGAGGTGAAGGAGAAGCCCGAGCCGGGCTGGGAGTCCGAGTCCCGGGAGGAGGAGGAACAGCAGGTGACGGGAGCTCGAGTGCATCCCTGAAAGGAAATGTCTTAGTAATAGTTGTGGAGAAAGCAAAGTCAGATAGCATAAGGCAAGGAAGACGTACCCGGAGTCCACAGTGGGAGGACCCCTTTGCCGGCGCCGAGCAGGCTTCTCGGTTGTCTGCTTACTCGGTTTGTTCTTCTTGGGGGGGTTGCCGGGGTTATCGGCCCCCTCGGTGTCGGAAGCCGCGCGCTTCCGGCTCTCGGCACGTTTGGTCCCGGTTGTCGGTTTCAGAACCACAGCTGAGGCCCAATTCAGAGGGAGAGCGTCAATAACATCGAGAATCTGGCAGTCAGTCTCATCCTCATCATCCGAAGAAATGAAAACTGCCTCTGGAGTTGAAGGATTACCCGGGGCCTTGACGAAAGGGATGGCGAGGTGGTCCTCGCCGTCGGGATCCTCTCTCGGCATCACGTCCGGTTTCGGGAAGTCCGGCGTGTAATTCCCGTTGACGTGGACGACGTCTTCTTCGTGTTGACGCTCGAACAACTGCGCAAACAAATTAGGCCGTGTCGGTGTCCAGGTGAACGCATGTACGAAGGCGAAGGCACGAAAGACTGATATAAGCACCTGATCGCATGGTTTTCTCCGGCATCCCCCAATGACCCCCCAAGAGTAGTCCTCCGTCATCTCTGTCCGGGCAATAGCTCGAACGCGACGGACGACCCCGGCATGGCTTAGCCCAAAGATACTAGTCCTAGTGGGATCATAGTTCCCGGACATATGGCACATCTTGTGCACTCGGTTTTGAAGGGGGCAGACCCGGCGAACAATGAAGCATCGCAGGAGATCATCCCCGGTCATCTTCTGGGTTAGCACGTGCAGAACCTCGTGCATGCAAGTAAGCTCATCGCTATCCGGAAGCTTCTTCCAGAGACCGAACTCGCGCGGAGGACCAATAATGAACTCCGGCAGATTGATGAAGTCCGGGTTCGAGGATCCCGGACCATCTCCCGAGTGCTCCCGGTTCTTCACATAGAAGAAACTCCGCTGCCACTTCCGGCAGGACTCTAGCCCCTTAACTATGGGGAATCCGGAATCCGCGCGGGGAATGATGGTGGCCGCTCCGCAATCCACTAAGTCTTTAACCTTCTTATCCGGATTGGGGATGGCTTGGCGACGGAGAATAAAGTACTTGGCCCAGAGATCCAAGAACGGCCAGATGCCGAGGTATGCCTCCGCATATGTAGTGAAGACCGAGAGCATCATTATGGCGTTGGCAGGAAGATGATGAGGTTGAAGGTCGTAGAGGTTGAGGAAGTCGCGGAAGAAGGGGCTTGCCGGAAGCCCAAACCCGCGCTCGAAGTGCGCGAGGAATACTACGTATTCCCCGGGTTGGGGTTCCGGTGCAATCTCCTCTCCCGGGAGACGGCTCTCGACTTCCGGAGGAATCCGGTGAGTCCGATACAGCCAGTCCAGATCGGACTGCTTGGTCTCGGACCCATCCCAGCATCCCCGAGCACGTTCTTCGCCCATGTCGGAGAAGTACGCAGGGGTATCCGAGCTACTCTGCAGGCGCAGCGGTGGTTAGTCGGAGTTAGTCTACCGGGAACTAGGATGTCGGAGCACAAACTGCTAAACACTACCGGATTGGTGGGAAACAAGATCTACCGTGGGCAAGATAATCAAAACAAATGTGAGGAAAAAAGGGCAGGCTAAGCTATAGCGAAGCAGTACGTGTGATTGATCTACGCCCTACCACGACGATACATCTACGCCGTGCACCTCGTGCGCGCCGCTTGAGTTGTGCTCGCCGGCGGTGGCGCAACCGCGCTCGGGCTACGGCACGGCCGGAGTCGGACGGTTGGACTACCAAAGAAAAGCACCGGAGCGGAGAAGAAGAACTTACCGGTGAAGGAGGAGATCGGTGATGAGCGAGGCGGACGGCGACGTTCGAGCTCCGGCGCGCGGCGACGGCGACGGTGTTCGGCGACGAAGGCGACGGCGGCGGGGCGCTCGAAACGGTGAGGAGGAAGAGGGCGAAGGAGAAGAAGAAGGGAAGAGACCGTTCCGGTCCCCTATTTATGGGGGGGATTCCGGAGCGGTTTCCGATTTTCCCGCCCACGATCTCCACGATCGTGGGTGGGATCTGTTTTGTGCCGCGCACCACGTGGCACTATCCGGAGCGCCCGATCCGGCCACACCGAGGGTCACACGGCTCCAACGGTTGGATTCCGGATCGGCTGCGGCTACCCGGCGCGGGAACCCAAGCGACACCGTGCGTGCGCAGAAGCACTCGAGTGCGTCTCTGCGCAGACGGGACGTCGGGTGGGCCCTGGCTCGGTGTCTCGAATTCATCGGGAGATCAACGGTCGAGATTCACTGAGATGGTGCTATCCGGTCGCAGGCTTCGCCTCCCGGTTGAGACAGTCTCGGTGGGAAGATCTCGGTAAAAAGATCTCGGGAAGAATCGATCTCGACATGGAGTAAAAGGATGGTATAATTGGTTCTCGGAAAATGGTTGTTATTAAAGCTGATCCCGCACATCATCCGAGGTCGCTGTGCAGCACCAACTTCGGGGACTAGTGTCGGGGGGCTACCCCCCGGGTAGGGGTAGATCCCGGTATAAACCAGCAAATATCAACAGTACTTGACCTTTGGCGACAGCAAGGGACACCTCCTGGTGTGCTGAAAGGGCAGATTGACCCCTGAGCGCTGGTAGAGGACAAAGTGCCTCCTGGCAGGCGCAAGGGTTAGCTCTAGCAGCTATAAATAGACACCCCCGGCCCTCACAATCGCAGCACAAGCGTGAGCGGGTGGTTCCTCTAAGAACTAGCTTCTCGAAGATGTCTTCACCGGTAGGCTAAGACATCTTCGGGAGGCTAGGCCTAGAGATACTCATCCTGAGACGAGCTCGGACGTCTCCGGGAAGGATCCCGGATCTAGGACTCCGGGGAGACTCTCGGGTGGAGATGTACTCGGCTTTACCGGATAGGTATTCCGTGTAAGTACTAACCGGAATGTGTGTCTCGGTCTTGATCTTATACAGAAGAGGCTCAGTGGCAAGCAAGGAGGTATCCGGAGTAAGGGCTCCCGGTAGACCGTCAACGGTCCGTAGCAGGCTTTCCCGTTTATAGCGGGGGGAAGTACCGTTCCTCCTGACACGGAAGCATGGTCACCTCCCGCCTGACACGGAAGCATGGTCACCTCCCGCCTGACACGGGAGCGCGTCACCCGGTACGATCGTGGTACGACAAGACCTGACATGCCTAGCCCGGCAATCCGGAAAAGGCTATCCGGGATGGGCAGAGACATGTCTTGTCTCTGACAAGGGGACAATGATGATGCAGGACGGCGCCTGCCGTCCTTAACGAGATGATGACGAAGGGGCTACACCGGATAGTCCGGCTAGTAGGTCGCACTAGCCGGTGACGGCATGCCGGTTAGGCCTGTCCGGTGGGGCCAAGCCAAGTTAGGGTTTCCGGCCCTCCTGGCCGGACCTCTATAAAAGGCGCCATAGCTGCTCCTGAGAGAGAGAGATCAACTTCAGAGCCAAAGCTATAGTCGCATTTACTCTTAGAGCAGTTACTCCTTCTCACCTTGAGTTCATCTAGTTCTTTGTACTTCTTCCCTTTGAGAGATCTTGTAGCAAGTTGTAACTCTTGTACCACAAGTATATAGAGAAGAAAGGCAGGAGTAGGGGTGTTACCTCCTCACGAGGGCCCTGAACCTGGGTATATCGCGTGTGTGTTGTGTGCCTTCGTGCATTTGTTTGTGTTTGTTAGATCTTCCTCTTTGCACTTTGGACTTATTCCTTGTTCTTGGGAGATCTCGGTTTTACCGGGATCCTCCCCGTGTGAGCTCTTCAGCTCGCTATCCCTCCCCGGATCCACCAACGTCCATCGGCCCCACAAATTAGCCATCCTATGGCATCTGCCGTGACACCACCACGACACTTTGAATCCGGATGATCAATTGAAAACTGCTTTTATTACCCCTTATGGGGCTTATTGCTATCGTGTCATGACTTTCGGTTTGAGGAATGCTGGTGCTACATACCAGAGGTGCATGCAGAAATGTTTGCATGACCAGATAGGCCGGAATGCCGAGGTCTATGTCGATGACATAGTCATAAAGACAAAAGAGAAAGCTTCACTGATAGATGATCTGAGGGAGACATTTAAGAACTTAAGAAGATTCCGGATGAAATTGAACCCGGATAAGTGCACATTTGGTGTTCCGGCGGGGAAATTACTTGGTTTCCTCATCTCAAGCCGGGGAATCGAGGTCAATCCGGGTAAAATTCGTGCTATCGAGAGCATGAAATTGCCCGTGCGTCTCAAAGATGTACAGAAGTTCACTGGTTGTCTTGCATCCCTGAGTCGGTTTGTGAGTCGACTTGGGGAGAAGGCCTTGCCCCTGTACCAATTGATGAAGAAAAGCAAAACATTTGTTTGGACCCCGCAGGCTGACGCGGCGTTCAACGATTTGAAGAGGATGCTCTCAACAGCACCCGTGTTGGCATCCCCATTACCCAAGGAACCTATGCTGCTATATATCGCTGCAACCAACCGGGTAGTCAGTGTGGCAATGGTGGTAGAAAGGGAAGAAGGGGGCAAGCTGTTACAAAGGCCGGTGTATTACCTCAGTGAGGTGATCTCGGAATCCAAGCAAAACTATCCGCATTACTAGAAGATGGCGTATGGAGTATACATGGCTGTAACCAAGCTCAAGCATTACTTTCAAGAGCACCCGATCACAGTGGTGTGCGAAGCTCCTCTGGCCGAGATCATCGGTTGCAAGGACGCTAGCGGCCGGGTAGCCAAATGGGCCATCCAGTTGTCTCCATACGCTCCGGCGTATGAGAGACGAGATGCCATCAAGTCGCAGGCGCTGCCGGACTTTTTGGTAGACTGGGCCGAGATGCAATATGAACCTCCGATGCCAGATTACAATTTCTGGAGGATGCATTTCGATGGCTCAAAGGCTAAGATCGGATTGGGTGCCGGAGTGGTCCTCACTTCACCAAAACAGATGTACTGAAATATGTTCTGCAAATCCATTTCCGGGCATCTAACAATGTCGCGGAATATGAGGCCTTGGTTCATGAACTGAATGTCGCCAAAGAGATCGGCATCCGCCGGATAGAATGTTTTGGTGATTCCGATCTCGTAGTGCAGCAGGTGTCGGGGAATTGGGACGCGCTTGATGCAAACATGGCCTTATACAGGTTTCATGTGCAGAAAATATCCGGATTTTTTGAAGGATGCGAGTTCAAGCACGTACCCAGAGGAGAAAACGAGGCAGCGGATGTCTTGTCCAAGCTAGGGTCATCTCGGGATGCCATCCCACACGGGATAGCTCTGGAACATTTGAGGAAGCCATCTATTCAACCCTCACCCGAGTCGGATTCTATCTTCATCCCCAAGGAGCCTGGTTCATATGTCGTACCCATGGAAGTAGATGTCGGGAGCATAACATCGAACCCGGGGACTGCATCACAGTGCTCAGAGAGGCAAAGAAAGATGATGATGGAGGTGATGTCGGCAGAGCCAATGGACATAGACGCTCCCGTGTTTCCGGTTCGACCTGTTCCGGGATGGGCACAACCAATTATGGCTTACATCTTGGAAGGAACCCTCCCAGAGAATGAAGTGGAAGCCCGACAAATAATACGAAGGTCAAAAGCATACACCGTCATCAATCAAGAGTTGTACAAGAGGAGTGTCACGGAGGTACTCCAGAGGTGTGTAGAACCGGCAGAAGGACAAGAGATGCTCCTGGAAATACATCAGGGGGAGTGTGGACATCATGCATCATCCCGGGTCCTGGTGGCGAAAGTGTTCCGGCATGGGTTCTACTGGCCCACTGCGCTACAGCAAGCAGAAGACATTGTCCGGAAGTGTGGAGGATGCCAGAGGTTTGCTCACTGGATACATATGCCGGCGTCAGCACTGAAGACAATCCCTATCACTTGGCCATTCGCAGTATGGTGTTTGGATATGGTCGGGCAGTTCAAGCCGGCAAGAGGCAACTGGTTATGGTGGACAAATTCACCAAGTGGATAGAGGTCAAGCCAATCCGGAAGTGTGATGGACACACCGCTGTGCAATTCCTAAAAAACATCATCTTGAGATACGGGTACCCGCACAGCATTATCACTGATAATGGCACCAATTTTGTTGTGGGGGAATTCGCTCGATTTTGTGCTGAGAAGGGAATCCGGCCGGCGAGCCCATGCAAAGGGTTTGGTTAAGATATGCCAAATTCGAACGGGCAAGTCGAAAGAGCAAATGCATTGGTCTTGGCCGGCATCAAAGCTCGTTTGATCGAGCCACTGTTGAGAACTCCGGGATGCTGGATAGAGGAGTTACCGGCAGTTTTGTGGGGTCTCCGGACTACACCGAATAGATCTACCGGGTACACACCATTCTTCATGGTGTACGGTGCCGAGGCAGTACTCCCGACCGACATACAATATGATTCCCCAAGAGTGACAATGTTCACCGAGACCGAGGCAAAGGAGGCCCGAGAAGATGATGTTGATTTACTCGAAGAGGCAAGGGAATTGGCACTGTCTCGGTCTGCAATTTACCAACAAAACCTCCGTCGCTATCATAGCCGTAAAGTGCACCCGAGGGTGTTCCGAGAAGGAGATCTTGTGCTGAGGCTCATCCAACGCACGGCCGGAATGCATAAATTGTCACCTCCATGGGAGGGGCCTTTTGTGATAAGCAGGGCATTGCACAATGATTCTTATTACCTTGTAGATTCACAAGAAGCTAGGAAAGGTGTAATGGACAAATCCGGAGAGGAAACCAAACGCCCATGGAATGTAGCTCTACTTCGACCCTTTTACACATAAAGGGCTCAGTGTATGATGTATCTCAGTTTTCAGTATTAATGAAAATAAGGCACCCCGGGAGGAACCCGGGGACTGCCTGGTTATGTGCCTATTTTATTTTGTTTTGTCAAGTTCATTTGTTGTTTTATACCGGCATCTCGGGAAGGAACCCGGGGACTGCCGGGTAGCTGTCTTTTGTATTATTTGTATGCCGGGAAAGTTCCGAGTTCGATTCTCAAAATCAGAGTAATGTATGTCATGTAAAATCATCTTGTGACTCGACTGACGCACGCCGAAATGATAGTCAAGAGCAAAGAGAGTCAAATGTGGGGAACACGAAAATGGTCTCGGGGACTCGGAGCAGGAACTTATCCGGCATACCTATTTTTTGCTAACCCAGTTATTTTTTATGTCGGGAATTCGGTTAGCCAGAACTCGGATTGTCTTAAGTAATGTAGGCCGTATATGGAGTTTTGTGACTCGACTGTCGAACTCCGAAATGGTAGACAAGAGCAGAAATTACCTAAGTACGGTAAACATGAAAAGCAACTCGGGGACTCATGACAGAATAAATCGACATAGCTTGTTCAGATAGATAACTAAGTATGGAGCATAAATGTTAAAATAGTGTATGTTACATCTTGCACCCGGCATCCCGGGGATTTAACAGTTCTACTCTTAAAAAATTTCTAAGTAGTAGGGGAAATCGTCTTCTCGGCGGAGACATCAGCAGGAGCAGCAATCTCGGTGGCAGCGGCGGGAGCAGCGATCTCGGGAGCAGCAGCAGGAGCAGCAGTAGCTTCAGTTCCAGCGGCGGTAATCGGGGCATCGGGGCGCACCTCGGCCTGAGAGGCCTCGGGTGTCGGAGAAGTTGTAGCATCCCGAGAAACCACGGTCGTGGTCGCTGCACCAGAGGCAGCGTCGTCTTCTTCCGGGATCTCATCATCCACGTCGTCGGTCGCGCCGGTCTCTTCGTCATCCTCGTAGTCGGATTCGGAATCAGAAGCAATGACGCTGGCGGTGAAGGCGCGAATGTTGGACCACGAGGCGATGCGATGCGCCACCTCTTGTCGCCGCTGGACCTTAGCCGGATCGCTGCACCACGGCGAGATCGTCCGCAGACGCTGGATCGCGTCCAGGTCGAGACCTTCCTACCAGCTAAGTACTTGGGTCAAGACCTGGTCGGCACCAGCCCGCGCACCGGAGCGCTTCCAGGCGTGGATACGCCTCCCGGCACATCGGAGTGTGCTCGCGAGTTCGGCGACCGAGAGCGTCGCGCGGATACTTGGCCACAGCGCGCCATGGACGTGGATCGCATCGCTGAGCAGCTCCGTCCCGATCGACCGGAGAGGCACTATCCGGGCCTTCAGGGCGGTGAGGTGGTCCTCAATATCCCAAGCATCCGAGACAGCACCCTTCCCGGCACGCTTCTCCCGGGCAGCAGCAACGGCAAGAGCAGCAGCCTCGCGGGAGTGCTCGAATTCCCCTTTAAAAAGAAGAGTTGTCAAGTGACTAGGGCATAAGAAGAGCAACAACAAAGAAAGAGAGCAAGGAAAACATGGGGGGTGTCGGCCCACTTACTGTTAAGGTCATGGTTCAATACAGTTAGCTCGGAGAGCCAACTATCGGACCGTGACCGGAGAAGAGCCAGCCCGGTCTCGGCGAGATGCGCGCGCTCCTCGGACTGATCCAAGGTCTCCCTTTGTTTCTTCGTCGCCTCAACGAAGCGCGTCTTCATCTCGGTCGCAGCAGCCTTGGCCTTTTCAAGCTCGCCATTGAGTCGCGCGATCTCGCCTTGCGCGGTAGCAAGTGCGGCCTTCTGATCTACCGCGATCTTGCGCGCGGCATCTCGCTCCTCCCGGAGGCGCCCCTCGCACTTCTTGGAATGACCGAGGTCAGCAAGAACTCGGTTGAAGATGCTGCCGCGTTTCTTGCTGCACTCCTGAAATCAAGACAAAGAAGGATGAGTCAATCTGGGAAAAGATGTAAGGAACTCGGGAGATTCCGAGATCAGTAGCAACTAAAAGCTACCCGGTTGGGAGGATCTCGGGGACTCGGTGTCCGAGTCCTGAAGTTTTCTCTAAGATTGGAGCCTAGTGGTCTGCTATTCGGTGGAATCTAGAGCACTAAGCACCAATCTCGGGGACTAGTGGAGATGGACCAATTTTTGAAACAAGCTACCCGGTTGGGAGGATCTCGGGGACTCGGTGTCCGAGTCTTGAAATTTTCTCTAAGATTGGAGCCTAGTGGTCTGCTATTCGGTGGAATCTAGAGCACTAAGCACCAATCTCGGGGACTAGTGGAGATGGACCAATTTTTGAAACAAGCTACCCGGTGGGGAGGATCTCGGGAACTCGGTGTCCGAGTCCTGAAGTTTTCTCTAAGATTGGAGCCTAGTGGTCTGCTATTCGATTGAATCTAGAACACTAAGCACCAATCTCGGGGACTAGTGGGGAAGGAACAAATATTTATTGGTGAAAGAAAGAGAACAAACTTACCTCGGTCACCCGAGTAACATCCAGAGCGGCCACCTGGAGAGCGTGCAGAGCTTGAGCGTTGCGGCTTGGGCCGGCAGCGTGCAAGTCTCCCACGGTCTCGGAGGCGTCGGCGGCAATCCAGGCCTGGTTGTATTCATCTACAACGTGTATGCCTGAGCCGCCAGCCGCGCGGGCAGCAACAACTTCCCGGGGTCCTGAAGGCACAAAGGAGCTTACGGTTGCTCGCAGCGTCCGCAGGGCGGCAGTAGGGATCTCGGCGGGAGGTGGTGGTAACGGTGAGAACTTGCCCGTGCGTAGGGCCAAGTCTTGGGCCGAGGATGTCGGGGCAGCGGTAGGTTTGGAAGAAGTTGTTTTCTGCCCGGCAACCTTGGCGCGCGACTTCGCGGCAGGTTGATAAGCTGGCCGGGAAGAGGCTGCAGGCCGTTTCTCCGGGGCGGTCTTGTTCGCAGCTTGCCGGGAGGGACCGCTGGGCACGAGCTGCCGGGGGGGGGGGCTCAGGATCTCTGCCTCAAGCCCGGGCACCCGGCGCGGACTCTCCGGAAGAAGAATGTCTCCCGAGGTGGTCGTGGCCTGCACCGGGGTCTCGTCGATCACCGGACGTGCATCCGGAGTCACAACAGTAGCCGGTGCGGCACTGGAAGCAGCAGGCTCGCTTCCTCGAGTAGAAGGGCGAGGTGGAGAAGAGGCAGCCCAAGCCGGGCTGGGAGTCCGAGTTCCGGGAGGAGGAGGAACAACGGGTGACGGGAGGTCGAGTGCGTCCCTGAAAGAAAATATCTCAGTAATAATTTATGGAGAAGACAAGGTCATGTAGCATAAGGCAAAGAAAATGTACCCGGAATCCACAGTGGGAGGACCCTTCCTCCGGCGTCGAGGAGGCTTCTCAGCCGTTTGTTTGTTCGGCTTGCTCCTCTTGGGGGGGGTTGCCGGAATCATCAGCAGCATCGGTGTCGGAAGCCGCACGCTTCCGGCTCTCGGCGCGTTTGGTCACGGCCGTCGGTTTCGGAACCACTGCTGAAGCCCAATTGAGGGGGAGAGCGTCAATCACATCGAAAATTTGACAGTCAATCTCATCCTCGTCATCCGAAGAAATGGAAATTGCCTCTGAGGTTGAAGGGTTACCCGGGGCGGCAGCTTTCACCAGAGGAACGGCAAGATGCTCTCACCATCGGGATCCTCCCTCGGCATCTCTTCCGGTACTGGGAAGTTAGGCGCGAAATTCCCGTTGGCGTGGATAGCGTCCTCCTCGGTTTGCCGCTCGAATAACTGCGCAAATAAATCACCACATGATAACCATGTCGGTTTCCAGCAGAACCCGGGTGCGAATGCAAGTTTACGAAAGGCAGACAGGAGCACCTGTTTCAGGGGTTATTTCCGGGATCCCCCGATGGCACCCCAAGAATAGTCATCCATCATCTTCGTCCGAGCAATAGCTCGAACGCGTCGGACGACCGCAGCATGATCTAACCCAAAAATACTTGTCCGGGTAGGGTCTAAGTTCCCGACCATATGGCACATCTTGTGCACTCGGGTTTGGAGGGGGCAGACGCGGCGAATGATGAAGCAACGCAGGAGATCATCGCCAGTCATCGTGTCGGTTAGCACGTTCAGGACGTCGTGCATACACCTGACTTCCTCGGTGTCGGGGAACCGTTTCCAGAGGTTGAATTTGCGGGGAGGACCAATGGCGAACTCCGGCAGGTTGATGAAGTCCGGATTCGAGGATCCCGGAGCATCTCCCGAGCTCTCCCGATTCTTCACATAGAAGAAGTTGCGCTGCCACTTCCGGCAGGACTCTAGTCCTTTGACTATTGGGAATCCGGAGTCAGCACGGGGGATGATGGTGGCAGCTCCGCAGTCGACCAAGTCTTTT
Source organism: Poa annua (assembly GCA_026929855.1). Classification (NCBI taxonomy): domain Eukaryota; kingdom Viridiplantae; phylum Streptophyta; class Magnoliopsida; order Poales; family Poaceae; genus Poa; species Poa annua. Next base: position 92,970,234 of record CM049430.1, read on the forward strand.
ATTTTCTGGTCCGGATTGGGGATGACTTGGCGACGAAGGATGAAGTACCTGGCCCAGAGGTCCAGGAATGGCCATACGCCGAGATATGCTTCCGAGTAGGTGGTGAAGACCGAAAGCATCATGATGGCGTTGGCGGGGAGATGATGGGGTTGGAGGCTGTAAGTGTCGAGGAAGTCGCGGAAGAAGGGGCTAGCCGGAAGCCCAAACTCACGCTCGAAGTGCGTAAGGAATACAACGTATTCCCCGGGTTGGGGTTCCGGTTGAACCTCGTCTTCCGGGAGACGGCTCTCAACTTCCGGCGGAATCCGGTGGGTCCGATACAGCCAGTTCAGGTCCTCCTGGGTGGTCTCGGATCCATCCCAGCACCCCCGGATACTTTCTTCACCCATGCCGGAGGAGTCCGCAGAGGTATCCGGGCTACTCTGCAGGCGCAGTGGCAGTTAGTCGGAGTTAGTCTACCGGGAGCTAAGATGCCAGATCGCAAACTCCTAAGCACAACCGAGTTCAGGGCAAGTAAGATCTACCGTGTGCTGATAAATCGAAACTAAAGTGAGGAAAATAAGCTCGGGCTAAACTCGAACGAGACGTAATGCGGGCGAAAGATCTAAGTCCTACCGCAACGGTGCATCCTCACCGCGCGCCCCGTGCGCGCTGCTCGAATCATGCTCACCGGCGGCGGCGCAGCCGCGCGTGTGTTAGGGTATGATCGAGTGCGGAGCATCATTCTAGTAAAGAAGATCATCGGGGCGGAGAGAACAACTCACCGGAGAAGAGGAGGTCGATGACGCGCAAGAGGAACGGCGGCGTTCGGGCTCCAGCGACCAGCGAGAGCGGCAACGTTTAGGCTACGGACACAGCTGCGGCGGTGCGCTCGAGACGACGGTGGCGGAGAAGTGAAGGAGAGGAAGAAGAAGAGGTGACCGTTCCGGTCCCCTATTTATGGGGGGATTCCGGAGCGGTTTCCAGTTTTCCCGCCCACGATCTCCACGATCGTGGGTGGGATCCATTTTGTGCAGCGCGGCACGTGGCGCTAGCCGGAGCGCCCGATCCGGCCACACCGAGGGCCACACGGCCCCAACGGTTGGGCTTCGGATCGGCTGCGGCTCCCGGCGCGCGAACCCAAGCGACGGCGTGCTCGGGCAGTGGCACTCGAGTGCATTTCTGGTCAGACGGGACGTCGGATGGGACCCAGCTCGAGATCTCGAATTCAATACGGAGCCAACGGTCAAGATTCACTGAGACTGCAGTATCCGGTTACAGGCTTCGTCTTCCGGTTGAAATAGTCTCGGTAAGACGATCTCGGGAAGGACCGATCTCGGCCTATAGTCGAAGGATGGTGTCATATGTTCTCAGAAGATAGTTGTTATTAAAGCTGATCCCGCACATCATCCGAGGTCGCTGTGCAGCACCAGCTTCGGGGACTAGTGTCGGGGGGCTGCCCCCCGGGTAGGGGCAGATCCCGGAATAACTCAGCAGTATGCCAACAGTACTTGACCTTTGGCGAGAGCAAGGGACACCCCCTGGTGTGCTGAAGGGGGCAGCTTGACCCTTGAGCGCCGGAAGAGTGCAAAGTGCCACCTGGCAGGCGCAAGGGTCAGCTCTAACAGCTATTAGACACCCCGAGCCTTCACAAGGGCAGCAAAAGCATCAGCGGATGGTTCCTCTAAGAACTAGCTTCTCGAAGATGTCTTTGCTGGTAGGCCAAGACATCTTCGGGAGGCTAGGCCTAGAGATACGCATCCACGGACGAGCTCGGACACCTCCGGAAAGGATATCGGATCTTGGGCTCCGAGGAGACTCCCGGAAGGAGGTGTATTCGGTTTTACCGGATAGATGGTCCGGGTAGGTGCTAACCGGAGTGTCTATCTCGGTCTTGACCTTATGCAGGAGAGGCTCACGGGGGCAAGCAAGGAGGTAACCGGAATGAGGGATCCCGGTAGGCCGTCAACGGTCTGTAGCAGGCTTTCCCGCCTGATGCGGGGTGAAGTACCTTTCCGTCTGACACGGAAGCATGGTCACCTCCCGCCTGACACGGAAGCATGGTCACCTCCCGCCTGACATGGAAGCGCGTCAGCCGGTACGACAACGGTACGCCAAGACACGATGTGCCTAGCCCGGCAATCCGGAAAAGTCTATTCGGGATGGGCAAAGGCATGTCCTGTCTCTGACTGGGGGACAATGATGATCCAGGACGGCGCCTGCTGTCCTTGCCGAGATGATGACGAAGGGGCTACGCCGGATAGCGTGGCAACTAGGTCGCACTAGCCGGTGACGACATGCCGGTTAGGCCTGTCCGGTGGGGCCAAGCCGGTTTAGGGTTTCCGGCCCTCCTGGCCGAAACCCTATAAAAGGCACCATAACTGCTTCTGTGAAAGAGAGACCAACTTGGGAGCCAAAGCTATAGTTGCATTTACTCCTAGAGCATTTACTTCCTCATACCTTGAGTTCATCTAGTTCTTCTTGTTCTTCACTTGGAGAGATCTACGAGCAAGTTGTAACCCTTGTACCACCATTATATAGAGAGGAAAGGCAGGAGTAGGGGTGTTACCTCCTCACGAGGGCCCTGAACCTGGGTATATCGTGTGTGTGTTGTGTGCCTTCGTGCATTTGTTCGTGTTTGTTAGATCTCCCCTATATCATATTGTTGTTGTTTCTAGTTCTTGGGAGATCTCGGTTATACCGGGATCCTCCCCGTGTGGGCTATTCAGCTCGCTATCCCTCCCCGGATCCACCAACGTCCATCGGCCCCAGACATTAGCCATCCTATGGCATCTGCCGTGACACCACCACGACAAGTAGACCACCGGCGACGCCGCGCCGGGCACGCTCGCCGGCGGCCACATGGTTCATCGACGCGTGAAGTCACGGGCTAGTGCGGTGGTGCGTCACCGTGAGAAAGTTCACTGGAGAAAGAAACTCACCGGATAAGTTGGCACCGGGGCGTGAGAGATCCGATGACCGATCTTGAGGAAGCGAACGCCTTCAGCGACGGACGGCGACGATGTCGCTCGAGCTCTGGGCACGACGACGGCGACGCTTGAGCAGCGGGCGCGGCGGCAGAGCGCTCGGGACGGTTGCGAAGAGGAAGGAAGAATCGGGGGGAGAAAGGGGATAACTCTTCCGCTCCCCTATTTATGGGAAGCCCCGGAGCGGTTTCCGTTTTTTCCCGCCCACGATCTCCCAAATCGTGGGTGGGATCAGTTTTGCGCCGCGCGGCACGTGGCGTCGCCCGGAGCGCCCGATCCGGCCACACCACGGGCCACAGAGCCCCAACGGTTGACTTCAGATCGGCTGCGGCTCCCGGCGTGCGAACCCGAGCAGCGGCGTGCTTAGTCAAAAGCACTGGAGTACCTCTCTGAATTGACGAGACCTCCGGTGGGACCCTCCCCCCATAAAACGGCATCTTCCCCGACACAGAAGGTGAAGTTCAGACCGTCACGGCCTTATCCGGGTGACCGGCTAAGGATGATATCTTATTTACTCAAGCGCGACCTCCGGATAGGGATGTCGGTGAAATGCATCTCGGTACATAAACTCAATGTCGATCCTGGTGTGCTTAAGTGTTCTTCTTTTTTCTTAAAGCTGATCCCGCACATCGTCTTGGGTCGCTGTACAGCACCAGCTTCGGGGACTAGTTTCGGGGGGCTACCCCCCGGGTAGGGCAAATCTCGGCACTACTCTACAATGTGGCACAGTATTTGACCTTTGGCGAGTGCAAGGGCCACCCCCTGGTGCGTTGAAGGGGTAATTTGACCTTTCGGAGCTGGTAGAGTGCAAGGTGCCTCCTGGCGGGCGCAAGGGTCATCCCTGGCGGCTATAAATAGCCCCCCAGGCCTGCACCACAACATAAGCAAGCGGATGGTTCCTCTAAGAACTAGCTTCTCGAAGATGTCTTTGGTGACAGCCCAAGACATCTTCGGGAGGCTAGGCCTAGAGATGCTCATCCTAGAAGTTCTACTCAGATACATCCGGGAAGGATCTCGGAGGCTCCGGGTACACTTCCCGGTCGAGGAGATCCCGGGGGAACCAGATAGACTACCCGGGTAGGTAAGGAAGGTACAAGCTTGCTCCCCGGGTACAGGCTAACCGGTGTGTAGATCTCGGCCCTAGCAAGTTGTCCGGTGTGTGCAGGAAAGACTTACAGGATGGAGCAAGGAGGTAGCCGGCATGGGGGATGCCGGTAGATCGTCAACGGTCCGAGGCAGGCTTTCCCGCCTGGCGCGGGGGGAAGTACCATCCCCCCTGACACGGAAGCATGGTCACCTCCAGCCTGACACAGAAGCATGGTCACCTCCTGTCTGACACAGAAGCATGGTCACCTCCCGTCTGACACGGGAGCGCGTCAGCCGGTACGATAACGGTACGTCAAGATCGGACATGCCTAGCCCGGCAATCCGGAAAAGGCTACTCGGGATGGCCAAAGACATGTCTTGTCTCTGACAGGGGAACAATGATGTTCCAGGACGGCGCCTGGTGTCCTTGCCGGAATGATGACGGCAGGGCTATGCCGGATAGGTAGGCGGCTAGGTCGCACTAGCCGGTGTCGACATAACTGTTAGGCCTGCCTGGTGGGGCCATCTCGGATTAGGGTTTCCGGCCCTCCCGGCCGGAACTCTATAAAAGGCGCCATAACTGCTCAAGTGAACACAGACCAACTTGGGAGCCAAGACCTTAGTCTCATTTACTCCTAGAGCATTTATCCTTCCCTTTCTCTAGTTCATCTTGTTCTTCGTGTTCATCACCGCAAGAGCTCCAAGAGCGGGTTGTAGATCTTATTCCACACTTATATTGAGAGGGAAGGCAGGAGTAGGGGTGTTACCTCCCCACGAGGGCCCCGAACCTGGATACATCGTGTGTGTGTGTTCTCTGCCTTCGTGCAGTTGTTTGTATTGCTAGATCTTCTTTCATTCCCTTCGGTTGTATTTGTTGTTCTTCGGAGATCCCGATACAAACCGACATCCTCCTCCGTGTGAGCTCTTTAGTTCGCTAGCCCTCCCCAGATCCACCAGCGTCCATCGGCCCCACACTTTAGCCTTCCTATGGCATCTGCCGTGACCCCACCACGACAAGATATGATAAAGAATACACTTTATTAATTGCATCTAGGGCATATCCCCTTCAGTCTCCCACTTGCACTAGAGTACAAATTAATCTAGATTACAACTTGGTAAAAGCTTAACACCCATAGCTAACTGGTGTTTTTCATGCTTATCAAGCGGGAGAGGCTTCGTCAGCGGATCTGCCACATTCAGATCCGTATGCACTTTGCAAATCTTCACATCGCCTCCTTGTACGTACTAACGCAGCACATGGAAGCGGTGGAGTGAGACCTCGGTTCCTTGGCGTTAGCAATGGCACCCGTATTGTTGCAGAAGAGGATCACGGGGTCTTGCACGCTCGGGAACACTCCAAGTTCGATGACAAACTTCCTCAGCCACACAGCTTCATTCGCGGCTTCGCAAGCAGCAATGTACTCCGACTCCATTGTAGATTGTGCGACAATGGGTTGCTTCCCACTTCTCTAGCACACGGCGCCTCCATTCACCTTGAACACATAACCTGTCTGTGCCTTAGAGTCATCGGGGTCTAAGCAGAAACTTGCATCCACGTAACCAGTTACGCCAAGTTCTTCATCGCAGCCACCATACACAAGGAACATTTCCTTTGTCTTATTGAGATACTTAAGAATGCTCTTAACAGCTATCCAATGCGCCATTCCAGGATTACTCTGGAACCGGCTTGTCAAACTTAGAGCTAATGCCACATCCGGTTTAGTACTCAACATTGCATACATGATCGATCCTATGGCTGAAGCATAAGGATGTTTAGTCATATCGGCCTTATCCAGTTCCGTTACCGGACACTATGCCTTCTGCAATATTTTATTCTTGATAACCGGCAAAGAACACTTCTTTGCCTTCTCCATACCGAAACGATTCAGTATTTTATCAAGATAAGTACTCTGACTCAACGCTAATAGGCGCCTTGATCTATCACGATAGATTTTTATGCCTAAGACGTATGCAGCTTCTCATAAGTCCTTCATGGAAAATTTACTGTTTAAATATTCCTTCACGCTATTCAGAAGTTCCACATCATTCCCAGTCAGCAATATGTCACCTACATATAGTGCTAAGAACACAATCGAGCTCCCACTCATTTTCTAGTAAATGCAGGTCTCTTCCAAATTTTGGATAAATCCAAACCTTTGATTACCTCATCAAAACGAAGATTCCAGCTCCGAGATGCCTGCTTCAATCCATAGATGGATCGTTGAAGCTTGCATACCTTGTTAGCATTCCCTGGATCGACAAAATCTTCCGGTTGTACCATGTACAACTCTTTCTCAATGTTTCCATTTAGGAAGGTTGTTTGACGTCCATCTGCCAGATTTCATAATCGTAATAGGCAGCTACTGCTAACAAAATCCGAATAGACTTAAGCATCGCTACGGTGAAAAAGTTTCATCGTAGTCAATCCCATGAACTTGTCGGAAACCTTTTGCGACAAGCCGAGCTTTATAGACGGTCACATTACCATCAGCATCAGTGTTCTTCTTAAAGATCCATTTATTCTCGACGGCCTTGCGCCTTTCGGGAATATCCATCAAAGTCCACACTTTGTTGTCATACATGGATCCTATTTTGGATTTCATGGCTTCAAGCCATTTCTCGGACTCTAGACTCGCCATCGCTTCCTTGTACTTCGTAGGTTCGTCTTGTTCAACTAACATGACGTTGCAAACCATGTTGCCATACCATTCTGGTGCGATCCGAGATCTACCAGACCTACGAGGCAGAATACTTTCCTCGACAGTTTATCCCACTCCTTCCACGGAGGACGTTTCCGGAATTGCTTCCGTTGCGCCACTCGGAATCTCGAGTTCGGGATCAACAATCTCATCGAGGTCTACCTTCCTCCCACTTACTCCTTTCGTGAGAAACTCCTTCTCTGGAAAGGTACCGGTCTTCGCGACAAAATTTTTGCCCTCAGCTTGGTTGTAGAAGGTGTACCCAATGGTTTCCCGCGGATACCCTACAAAGACGACTTTCTCCGACTTCGGTTCGAGTTTGTCGGGCTATAGTTTCTTAACATACGCCTCACAACCCCAAACCTTCAGAAACGATAACTTAGGCTTTTGGCCATACCATAATTCATACGGTGTCGTTTCAACGGATTTGGACGGAGCCCTATTTAAAATGAATGCGGTTGTTTCTAATGCATAACCCCAGAAGGACACGGGAAAATCGGTAAGAGACATCATAGATCGAACACTATCCAGTAGAGTACAATTACGTCGCTCGGACACGCCGTTACGCTGCGGTGTTCCGGCTGGCGTAAGTTGGGGTACTATGCCACAACTCTTCAGATGTGTGCCAAACTCAAAACTCAAATACTCGCCACCACGATCGGATCGGAGGTGTTTGATTTTCTTATTAAGCTAATTCTCAACTTCACTTTGGAATTCTCTGAACTTTTCAAAAGTTTCAGACTTGTGTTTAATCAAGTAGATATAACCGTATCTACTCAAGTCATCAGTGAAGGTGACGAAGTAACGATAACTATTGTGTGTCGAAACGCTCATCGGTCCACACACATCTGTATGTATGATCCCCAATAAATCTCACGCCCGTTCAACGAAACCTTTGAACGGTGTCTTGGTCATTTTGCCCATAAGGCATGGTTCGCATGTATCGAGGGAACCGAAATCCAACAAGTCCAAAAGTCCATCAGAGTGGAGTTGCTTCATGCGCTTTACACCAATATGACCAAGACGGCAATGCCACATATACATGGCGGTATCATCACTACACTTAATTCGTTTGGCTTCTATGTTATGGATGTGAGTACTACGATCGAGATTCAACAAGAATAAACCATTATTCTCGGGAGCATCAACATAAAAGATATCATTCATATAAATAGCACAACTGCTTGATAGTGATTTAAATGAATAACCGTCTTGTAACAGGCAAGACCCACTTATAATGTTTACACTTAAGGATGACACAAAATAACACTTATTTAAAACCAAGACTAATCCCGATGGAAGATGTCGAGGGAGCGTGCCGACAGTCACCACGTCGACTCTCGATCTGTTGCCGACGCGCATCGTCACCTCATCCTTCGCCAGTCGCCCTCTATTCCGTAACTCCTCCTGAGAGTTACATATATGAGCAACAGAACCAGTATCAAATACCCACGTGTTGCTCCGGGCGGATGTAAGGTACACATCTATAACATGTATATCAAATATACCTTGCTCTTTGTCGACCGTCTTGCCAGACTTCCTATCCTCCAGGTACTTGGGGCAGTTGCGCTTCCAGTGACCCTTCCCCTTGCAGTAGAAGCACTCCACACTAGCTCTGTGACCAGATCTGTTAGTCTTGGTCTTGGCACTCATCTTGCCTTCCCTCCTGGACTTCCAGCTCCGCTTTCCCTTGCCACCGGATTTCTTAAAATCGACAGTCTTGCTGACCATCAACAGCGTGTGCTCCTTCTTAATCTCCACCTCAGCAGTCTTGAGCATCACGAACACTTCACCCAGGGACTTAGCCATGCCCTACATGTTGTAATTCATGACGAAGCCTTTATAGCTAGGGGGCAACGATTGCAACACCCTGTCAATCGCCAGCTCATCGGGAATCTTGCATTCCAGAGCATTCATGCGTTGAACGTAGCCAGACATCTTGACCACATGCTCGCTCACACTGCTATGCTCTTCCATCTTGGCCGAGAAGAAAAAGCTCAGAAGCTTCATATCTCTCAGCCTTAGCCTGCGGAGCGAAGACATCCTTCAGCTCAGAAATAATCTCGAAGGCGCTCATCTTCTCGAAGCGCTTCTGCAGGTCGGCTTCCATGGAGTAGAGAATGCCACTCTGGACAAAGGCAGAATCCTCCGATCTGGTCTGGAAGACCTTCTTCTCATCCTCAGAGGCTTCATCTGCGGGAGGGTCACCTATGGAAGCCTCAATGACGTAGGCCACCCTATGGGGAGTGAGGAGGATCCTCAGGTTGCGGAACCAGGCCATGAAGTTTGACCCATTGGTCTTAAGCTTTTCTTTCTCAAGGAACAGACCTAGGTTAAACGAGGGGCGAGACATCTACAATGGAATTTGCAACAACATAAGACTTTGTTCATAATAATTTTGAGTTGTAGTATTTTTAGAAAATAACTAACATAACTCCCACTCAAACGAACATCCCTCATGGTTGTTTAAGCGATTACACGACCCCCATCCATTGCACCACCCCTCATCATCAGAGCCGGCGGCACAACTTCAAGAAAAGACAAAAGTCCGCCACACCAATTTTGTGACTCGTGCTCGACCTTTCGGTTTCCCTGTTCCGAGGCCATATATGCATATGCTAGGCTCGCCACCAAAAACCTCCACGCTGACGCTTGTGCAACATGGCTTACACCCACTGTATGCGAACGACGAGATGTCTGACACCCGATCATCACGGCCTGCCTCATAACGTAGAACTTTCTTGGTGGTGCGCGTTGGAGGGAGAACACTAGTGGTATTTTGAAGGGATCATCTTATATAGCTAGCGCCGTGTAACTAATATATACTATATATACAATCACACAATATAAGATGCACACAAAACATCAAATGTAATGCAATGTGATATAGTCCATTGCGCCATGGTCTTCTTGGCGCCCGCAATTTATAAACAATTTTATAAACCTACCTTGACCATATCACATAGCCCCTGCAAAATAAAGTTAGACGCTTCTACTTTATCTTTTGCATATTTTATGTGGCTTGGGCTTTCGTAAATAGAACCGCTTCATACCTACGAACCTTATGACCACAACAACGATCCAATAATTGCATGTTTAAGCATGCCTTTCGAGCCCTCCATTGAAAATGCGAAGACCAACTAAAGAGAGAGAAACTGACATCCGCCAGCCACAGATACGGTACAAGCCGTATGTCAGTAGTGGAACCAGTCTCGCGTAAGCGTACGCGTAAAGTCGGTCTGGGCCGCTTCATCAACTCAATGCCGCTGGAATCACAAGTGCACGCTAGAGGGTAGCAAATAACAGGAACGGTGCCCCCGTGTAGAACACGGGTTCTAACAGCGTACAGCTATATCTACGATAGATCGGCTCTGATATCACTGAAGGGGATCGTGTGCAGAAAACAAAAAAAATTCCTACCAACGATATCCTAAAAGCATCCCGAGATCTATTCTACGCAGATATAGTAGTACGAACGGAGATCGGAATACATACCCTTGTAGACCGAAAAGCGGGATTACGTTCCCGCACAAACGTTGTCGATGAAGACCGACGAAGCCGACCTCAAGGTCGTGTAGAGGAAGCAGACCTCCGAGTACCGCTAGCGCAGCACCTCGCAGGGCGTCACACACGTACGGTGGAGACGACGGCCTCCGAAGCTCCAGTCCAGGACGAGCACCGGAAGACTTGGACCGGAACACCAGCAGCGCAACAGCGGGCTATGGTGGAAGAGATCCCCCTCTCAACTCGGCGCAACTCCAACAAAGGGAATCACGAAATCGAGATAGAATTAGGGAATTAATTGGTGAATTAAAATGCCAGGGGTGCCCCTGTATATAAAGGCTCCTCGGGGGAGCCAACCTTGCCAGCCAGGCAATGTGGGACTAACCCCCACATGCCTGGTGCGGCATGGGCAGGTGCGCCGGCCCTGGTGGGCCCCTTTTGGCCCACCTAGGCCGGCCATGCCCCCCCACCGAATTCCCTTGGGGATTTCCCCCCATGGGCCTTCTTTCCACCAGAAGGCCCATTTAGGAAAATCAGCCTTAATAAATTCGAAAATAAATATATAAAATCATATTTGCATATTAATTACGCTAATTAATATCAAACATATTATATATAATTTATTCTAGCTCCAAAAACTCTTTCGTCGCTGCCCGATCTCCATCGGACCCCTCTCGGGACATTCCCGGTGATCTCTTTCCTTTCCGGTTGTCTTGTCGAAACCCCTTAAGTGTTACCCTAGCGGTTCGATATAATAACAGGTATGATCAAGACTCCTCTATGATCAACGACTAACTCGTAGGCCTGGACAGCATGAATTAATCCCTGTGATATAACGAATGACTTTCATATATCAAACCTGAACGCAAAGTCTTAAACCTTTTGCCATGGCGATACTTAGCGTGTCCGAACGTCATTCCATAGATATCTCCATACCTAATCTCGACCTCGTTACCGACAACGCTATCTTCTCTCGTCCATGATCTCATGTCTCTGTGACCTAGTCACATGCTTGCAAGCTCATTAGCCATGATCTCGCCGAGTGGGCCCGAGAGTATCTATCATGCTATGCGGACTGGCAAATCCCGCTCTTGACCCCTTGTCTCAACTACTCCTTTCTGATACCCAAAAGTATCACCGTTATTGTCATACTATATAATATACGACGTTTGGTGCGATCAAAGTATCTTCCAGGAATAACAATAAGAGTTGATCTCATGGTCAAAGGCGTAACGACTACGTCCTCCAAATCTGGGTATGTCCATCACATCGTTCTCCAACGATATGACTCCCATTGCCGACCGGCGCCATGCCCCATGACCGGGAAACCTCGATCATCAATCACGCAACGAAACTAGTCTTAGTAGAGGCTACTAGGGACCTGGTTCTTTACCCATCACACCCGTATTAATGTTTCCGCTTAATACGGTTATAGCATGACACAAAAACCTATTATGAACAAACGAGATATGATAAAGAATACACTTTATTAATTGCCTCTAGGGCATATCTCCTTCATAAAACACCGTTTCCAACAAGTTTTGCTACATGTTTGCTTGCTGCCATTTTTATTACAGATTGCAATTGTTACTCATAATCATCCATATTACTTGTATTTCACTATCTCTTCGCATAACTAGTGCACCTATACATCTGACAAGTGTATTGGGTGTTTTGGGGACACAAGAGATTTCTCGTATCTTAATTGCAGGGTTGCTTGAGAGGAATATCTTTGACCTCTACCTCCCTGAGTTTGATATACCTTGGGTGATTCGTTTAAGGGAAATTTGCTGCTGTCATACAAACCTCTGCTCTTGGAGGCCCAACACTGTCTACAAGAAAATAAGCGTGCGTAGACATCAGGGACCAAAGAGGTCAACATGGAGAAGCTCCAAAACCCTCGTTGATTAAATGATGGTCTTGCTTAGATGGTGGATGTCATGCATTTTTCCTTCAACATAAGCCCTACACATTCGATCCTTCGAAAAAGAAACATGGTCTTTTAGTCCTAGGAGATATGGCCACCCTTTTGGAGACTTTGCAAAGTCCTCATATTGACATGGGCTAGTCGGCGATGCCTTAACCAACCCAAGTCCGCCTTAGCGAATAAGCACATTGCATGGGAAGTGCTGACTCCGGAGAAGTCAACCACATAGAGTCCATTCTCAACATACCCAACAAAAGACACTTTGAGAGACTTGCTCCACATAAGGATAACCATTTCCTTTCGGATATAACCCAAACATGTTAGAGAATGAACCAAGATCAAGTTGAAACCTAGGGACTCGACAAGCAAGACATTCACAAGTGTGATGTCCGGTGCCACTACCACCTTGCCGAGCCCTATTACCTTAGACTTTGAATTGTCACCATATGTAACGGTCATTTGATCATCATTAGGCCTCAACTCCATTACAATCTCCTTGCTTCCGGTCATATGACTAGTGCACCCACTATCAATTATTTATTTCGATCCTCCGAAAGCAAGGCCCTACACACAATCAATTCTTTGACTTAGGTACCCATTTTGCAATGAGTGCCTTTTGGTTAGCAACAAGGGTCTTTGGAACCCAAATAGCATATTCAATATAGCCATCAAAAGGACCAATGTATCTAGCATAGACATCCCCATAATAATCAACATATAAAACATAATTGGGGTTAGATATGCCCGCAAAGTCATCATGAGTAGGAGTGCCCCTTGTGGCATTTCCACTTGCAATGTCATCTTTCTTGGTTTGTGCGGGCTTGACCTTCTTCTTCTTCTTAGCAACATAACCTAGACATTCTTTACCCTTGTGGGGCACTCGCTCATGGAGAGGAGTAGTGAGTGCCCCCTTACCTTTATCATGAGATGTCTTGGGCGCGGTTGCTATGGATGGAACAAATAACACCCTAGCATTATCCTTGACAACATTTTCATTAGCATTGAAAGGAGTAGAAGTGCTAGGTTTCTCAAGAGTAGATATCCGAGTTTGGAGTTGATCACGAGACTTGAGGAGACGTTCGTGATCACTTGTCAATAACTTGTGAGTATTTTCAAGTGACTCGAAGTCTTCACAAACCTAGCATGAGCAACCACAAGCTCGGACTTTTCATTTTGCACAATTTTACATTTCGTAAAGTAAAGATCACGATCCTTAGTGATCTTAGCAAGTTGCTCCTTAAGGAGAGCATGAGCTTCTTGTTCATCTTCAAGGGAGGATTGGAGAGACACCTTGGTGTGAGCATCCTCTCTCTCAATCTCACCTTTTAACTCAATCTCATCCTCAAGCTCACTTATACGACTCATAATCGAGCCAAAGTGTTTGTTTCCTTCTCCTTGCAAGTTAGTCATGAATTTATCAAAGGCAATAATCTCTTTCTTGACTTCAATGCTCATATCATCATCAATATCATGGGATATGGAGGTGGGGGACAATTTTACCTCGGATGTCTTTGCCATAAGACATCTTGCATTCTTGATGATGGGGCTCTCATTTGGTGAAGAGAAGAGTGACAAAGGTGTCGAAGAAATGGCTATTGCGGCCACTTGCGTTAGGCTGTCCTCCTTGTCACTATCTTCATCATCAGTGGGATATTGCTCTTGGGTCACCAAGACAATCTTTTGGTTCTTCTTGAAGAAGGGCTTCTTCATGGGCATAGGCCCCTTGCCCTTCGACTTGGCCACGATCCTCCCACCATGGTCCTCTCTTCTTTCCCATGGTCAATCTGCAACAAAGTGGCTTTTGTCATCACAATTATAGCAAAGCCTCACCTTGTTGCTTGGCTTTCCTCCATTGGAGGGGAACTTCTTGTTAATCCTAGCTTTGGCCCTTCCGGGGTTCTTCCAAAAAGTTCTTGCCGCAAGACCCATGTGTTGGGTGAGAGTACTTGCGAGCGTCTCACTAGATAGCTCGACTTGATCATCATACTCATATTCATCCTCTTCTTCAACGGTGGCCTTCAAAGCAATTGAGGCATGCTTGTGCATCCCAATGGCTCTTGCCCTTGTGTCTTGAGCAATCTTGGAGGCAACCTTGTAGGCGGTCATCTCTTGCATGACTGCATTGGATGTCATCTTTGCAAAGTCATGTATCCCTTGGAGTGTCTTCAAGTCCGTTTCCTCAAAGGGCAAGAGTGATGTCACGAACTTCCTCTTGATCCACGCGTCATCATTGTAGACCGCACCGAGGTTCTTGAAAGTGTTAGCAATCAACACCAACCTCCGGTACATGTCTTCATGGCCTTCTCCATCCAACTTGTAGAACCCTTTCACCTCATTACACAAGGCATCATACCGGTTCTTTTTCATGCTCTCATTACCGACAAAGATGTCGGAAAGAGCATTCCACACTTCTTGGCGGTAGAGAATTGTTGAATGAGAGGCATGTCCTTCTCTCCAATAGCCACTTGGAGTTGATGAAGAGCGGTGGTGTTGAGTTGACTATCAACCACCTCTCTCCTTGTCAAGTTGGTTGGATCGTGGGCCTTGAATCCTTCTTCAATGATGCGCCATAGCTCAATGGAGGCACTACATAAATTAGACTTCATTTGGAATTGCCATTGAGAAAAATGAGTAGGCTTGAGCTTAGGAGGGTCACTCCTAAAGTTTACATGAGGTTGAGGGATAGGAGGATTAGGAGAGTAATTATGGTTAACTTCATGAAATTCCTCTCCTTTGGGGGTCTTAGAGGAGCTAGGTGATTCATCCTTTTCCGCCTTCCTGGGGGAAGCATTCAGAGAAACATCTTTGGAGCCATCCGAAGATGAATCCTTAGAGTTCTCACTGTGCTCCTTAGAAGGAGGAGAGGGAGAAGTAGCCTCGGGCTCCTTATACTTCAGAGTGCCATGAACATCTCATTCATCTTGAGGAGTTGGGCCTCCAAGTATGATCTCATATCTATAAGATCGGCCATGGTTGCCCCTTTGGCTAACGCCTCCTTCTCCGCCTCTAATTTCTCACGGGCGGCCCTCTCGGCATCGGATTCCGTCATCGTTTCACTTAGGCGGTTAAACCCTTAAAAGTGAACCTGGCTCTGATACAAATCGAACGGGAATCCGACACCTAGAGGGGGTGGGGGTGTGAATAGGTGCTATTACAAATTTTAGGTCTTCTCAAGTTTAGGCCCAACACAAAGGTAAATTCTCTAGATATGCAACTATGGTGAATTTACCTAAGTGACAAGCTAAGAAATAACAAGATAAACAAGAGTACAAGACAAACAAGTAAGGGAGTAAGGATTAGGGCAACCAAGTGAAGTACGCGGAGACTAAGAGGTAATACCGAGTTCCACCCAAGGGTGTACGTCTCGTTGGAGAGGTGTGCGCTACCACAACATGTTAGCCGCAATGCCACAAAGGCCCACCTTCTTCTCCGATGAACTCAACCTCAAAGGTTACGAGTTCACCTTCCACTATTGATCCCCTTTTAGGGCGGAGATCGAATCCCTTACAAACGCTTAGGGCACTCACCCACAACTTAATTGGGGGCTCTCAAGATGACCACAAAAGGTGAAGGACCACAAAATGTCAAGACAACACCAAGATTACAACAATGGTGAACTAGGTTTTCCTACCGGAAACCCTATCCACAAAATCACCAAGTGAATGGGGGAGAAATACAAATCGCTTTGGTGAAGATGTAGATCCGGGCCTTCTCCTTCAATCCTCCAAAGATCAACAGATTTGAGTGGGGGGTGGGGGATTGAGAGATCTTGATGATTTGAGCTTTCAAGAAATGTAGGAGAGAGAAAATCTGAGAGCTAACTTGTTCTTGAGCAGCTGGGGGTATTTATAGCTCTCCCCAATTTCTGGTCGTTGGTTGTCTCGGCAACTCGGAAATTCCGGTATAAGTCATAATCGGACATTCCGGTCACCCGGAATATCCGGTCGGAGGAAATTTCCGAGCTGAATTTCTAGCCCGAGTCAGGACGTCTTCGACTTCTTTCCTTAGCCAAATTTCTTCAAGTTCCACAGAGTAACTCGGAAATTCCGAGTTGGTGAAATTTCCGAGCTGATTTTCCGGTTGAGATTAGAACGTCTTCGACTTCTTGACTTAGCCAAAATTCTTCGAATTTCTGAGGGTCACTCGGAAATTCCGAGTTGGTGAAATTTCCGAGCTGATTTTTCGGTTGGAGTCAGAACGTCTTCCTCCTCTTTCCTTAGCCATTTATGGAGAGGTTTTCTTGGGTGACTCGGAAATTCCGAGTAAAGGAAATTTCCGAGCTGATTTTCCTGCTCGCATCAGAACCACTTTTGAACTTTTCCTTAGTCATTTTCTGGGAGGTTCTGGGGACCCGGAAATTCCGGCCCTGGGAATTTCCGGTTCCAATAATCCGATTCTGGGAGTATTTTCATAACAACTTCTTCTTTGCATTTTTGGATTTGATGCATATGATCTTAAATCACACACAAGCTGAAATACCTTGCATTCTGTTAGTACATTATTAGTATTGTTCATTAACACACAAAACACTAGAGATTAAGAAATGTTCTTTCAACGTGTATTGGGGTTTCGTCTGAAGACTCACTATTCAAGATCACATATAGTTGTAACATAAAAATACAAATATTAATAATAACTTAGAGATACTAAATAATAACTGATTATTATTTTCTTTAGAACATATCTCCAACACGTATATGTAGAGAGATAAACTAATTAAATGCATGTTAATGGAGTTTTATCTTATAACAAGTATATATTATTTTCCTATTTAGGTTTGTAATATCTCATATATATATATATGTAAATTGAACCAAAGTAAGAAAAAATATATTCTAGGATTATATGGAGTCCAAAGTTATAATGCATGTTATGAAAAATATTGTTATATGGTCATGGATGAGCTGCATGGCTCCTCACCAATTATACTAGTTCCAAACTCTAAATAGCAAGAAGAAATATTTTGGCATAAAAATAACAAAGAAATGAGTAGCACCAACTTGCTAAGGAGATATAATGCGAATTTGCGGGCAAAACACTTGTTGATATCTCCACTCTAGAAATTTCTTTTAGTTATATCTAAGCTAGACGATCGTACATCATATAAACCTTCTTACACATATATGAAGAAACTGCATAGACATAAGCATGTATAAAAGTGTCATGCATGGTACACCATATCTAAGTGGTATAATTCATTCCGTAAACAAATGTGATTTTATCATCGCAGTATGCTTTGGCTGCATCCAGATGGAGTTCAGCTGAACAAGTGTTAAGTCTGAATTCACAAAAAAAATATAGTCTACGACTTGAAATCTAATTTATCAGTCGTATGGTTTAATGTTATTATAATAAAATAAATGATTATGTTTATTTATATTTTGTATTAATGAAAACATATCTAAGGTTTAGCATAAAAATGAGATGTACAAAGGAAAAATGTTTAGTATAAATATTTATAGGTTATATATAGAAACTCCATTAGACCCACTAAGATGAATGAGATTTACAAGCATGTCAATCAGAAGTTCATAAAGTGTACATCCATTGGGTCGTCCCCTTTTAAGAGAGGGTTTAGCTCTATGCATAACAAGTTAAGAACTTTAAAAGAGCAAATAAAATTATCCGCTTAGGAGGTAAACACACTAGAACTGTCTCAAGTGTTATGGCTTAGGTGAGACTCTTCATGATTTTTTTTGCAATAAAACTGGTCGCCCTGTCTGGTCAACAACACAATCAGATTGCCATATCACCGTCACTTAGCTACGTTGTCTCTCTTTTAATATACATGCACATACAATAAATTCAAGTGACCATCACACAACATTACGTGAGATCAGTGACTAAACTAAACATCTCGTAAAAAGTAGCGTGACTAATGATATGTTTCCTTCATATTGTCGTATTTTGTTAAATTGTACACGATAGCTGGATGTTGCATTTGAGAAATATAGTGTTGGTTATCAAACACCTTCCATGAGCTGCTCAATCTTTTTGGTAAATTTATATGTAATCGTAAGATTGAGATTAATTGAAATTTGAGGATACCAAAAAAAAGGTGAACTGCCATAGGGCTTATTGGACCCAAAAATACAGTTCAATATTGATTTGTATTTTGCCATCTTGAAAGAAACCAAATGCATTTACAAAATACATTTTTTCTGAGATGTTTTTGTATTTCTTTCTATCCGAAAGAAACCAGAAGTTATCTTGCAGTTCAGGTAAGAAAAAAGTTATCTTGGAATTTACGAAAGAAATACGGTCGCACCGGATTGGAGTCCGGTTCGGTTGTGGAGGCGACCATAATAAAAGCACAACTCCGCCCACGGAGAGATTTCAAGCCCCTCTCTCTGCTCCGCCTTCTTGGGAAAGAAGAAGCAAAGCCGATCCGCCGCCGCCGCCGAGGAACCGATGGCGGAGGCCGACGACGCCGCCGCCGCCCGCCGGCGCACCGTGGTCACCGACTACCGCAACAAGCTCCTCAACTGCCGCGAGCTAGAGACCAGGGTCCGCACAGGTAATTCCCCGCCTCCTCCTCCCTCAGCCTCATCGGTTGTGGATGCTTGTTCGTTCGATCTCTAGGGTTCAGACTAGTTAAACTCGCTCCGAGGTTTCATTGGGTTCCGATCTCTCGTGGCGGAGAGGATCTGGGTTTCCGTGCTTGTTAGAGGGCTGCTAGCTAGGGTTTTGGTTCGGCCAGTTCGAGGTGTTCCGCAAATCAGCCTGCCTCGACCTCGAGGACGCTTGGGCTGTTTGGTTCTCGGCTAGGCTGGTGGTCTGGTTGCGAATTGCTTGCCAAAGATGTGATTTTTAGGTTGGTAGGGTGTTGTGAACTTGATGCGGGCCTCGATTTGGGTGAGATTCAGCGTGTTTTACAAGATGGGCACACGAGGAACTCGGGTGAAGTGTTAAACCATCGTTTTTTCTTAAATTAGAGGTTGGCTGAATTAGTAAAACATGATGATATCGAAGTTATTTTGTTTCTGTCAGAACTTTAAGCTGTACATGCTATGAACCTCACCAAACAGTGTTGCATTGAAATTAATTGTGTGTAAGTCAGCTGCATATAAGACAAAGCGTGACCACAAAAAATAGTGGAATAACATCCACCAATGGAACCCAACCAAAGGAAAGGAAGAATCCATTCAGGCTCATCTTCATCACATTAGTTTCAGCAGCACAATTCAGGACGTGAAGGATGAACTAGAAAAAAGGCACATAGACATAGTACTTGGATACATAGTTTACCACAGTTCACATGCATTAACTGTATATAAATCTACTGACATCATCAACATGTTCAATGGGTTTGCTTGCAAATTATGTATAGAAAAAAAAATCTGTCCATCAAATACGAGCTCCTTGACACCTTAGTAACACATAATTAGGACTTTACAGAGGCAAGGTTCAAAGTTTACTCAATCCGGCATATGCACAATACTTGTTTCACTTCTCCTATTGTCAACAAGTGCAAAGTTTCTGCTGGATCAGCAACTTTTGTAATAATTATTATGTTGAACTATGGACGACATTACTCATAGTGTTGTTATTACTCATAGTGTTGTTATATATCTGTTGTTTGATATATTTTTGTTCATATGCAGCTAGGGACAACCTAAAAAAGGCAAAGAAAGACTACGATAAAACAGAAGATGACTTGAAGTCCTTGCAGAGCGTGGGCCAAATCATTGGGGAAGTTCTCCGGCCACTGGATAGTGAAAGATGTAAGTGAAAAGGCCAATTTCATTGGTTGTGTAACTAATTTTCTCTGTACAAACCATGATACAAGATTGGATTCTGTTCTTGACCATTAATTTCATCATTATTGCATGTTTTTCTGCCTAGCTACATAGCAATAAACCTTTTCTTCCCAATTTAGCAATAATTTACTTATATACTAAAGTAGCTGAAACTTGTTTTTGTTGAAGTTATCGTCAAGGCCAGTAGTGGGCCACGTTATGTGGTTGGCTGCAGAAGCAAAGTTGACAAAGAAAAGCTGACAGCTGGAACCCGGGTTGTTCTTGACATGACAACTTTAACCATTATGCGCACTCTACCACGTGAGGTATACGGGTGTTGATTGTTCATCTGTGGTCAAGTTGATTACTTTTAACTCAAAAAACACAAGAATTGTACTAATATCTGTTGCTTAGGTTGATCCGGTGGTTTATAACATGCTACATGAAGACCCAGGCAACGTCAGTTACTCAGCTGTAGGAGGATTATCGGATCAAATAAGGGAACTGCGAGAGTCCATCGAGTTACCTCTTATGAATCCGGAACTGTTCCTCCGTGTTGGGATTAAACCACCAAAGGTAGTTTCAAGAAAAGTTTTTCTTTGTAATACCATATTATGCTGTTAGCTCAGAGAGACACTGATGCAATTTTCACATTCCTGAGTACTAAATACTGCTTTACTCATTCAAGGGCGTTCTGCTCTATGGCCCACCTGGAACAGGGAAGACATTGCTTGCTAGAGCTATAGCCAGCAACATTGATGCAAACTTTTTAAAGGTTTGTTTTTATCTTTACTGGTGTTACTCATCAGCAACCTCTTATTTTGAACTAATGTGCATTGCTAATGCAGATTGTTTCAAGTGCGATCATTGACAAGTATATTGGTGAAAGTGCCCGTCTTATAAGAGAAATGTTCAACTATGCTCGTGAGCATCAAGTACGTTTCGTTATGCTTTGTTTCTATGTATATCTAATTGTCCTAAGCATTCCATTTTTTTTTGGAAAGCTATAGTTCAAAATAAGAGCATCAAGAGCATTTTTTCTCTTGGGGCCAAATATACTGTCCAACATATAATTTGTTCTATCGTGTACTGACATCGCTTATTAATCCTCTTGTCTAGCCATGCATTATTTTCATGGATGAAATTGATGCTATTGGTGGCCGAAGATTCAGTGAGGGCACTAGCGCAGATCGTGAAATCCAAAGGACATTGATGGAGCTCCTAAATCAGTTAGATGGATTCGATGAGCTCGGGAAGGTACACCACCTTTTCTGTTCTGTGTGCATATGTGTTATGAGACATAAATTGACTATGAATAGGTATTGTACAGCGATATGATGATTACTTTCTAGTAACAAAATGATTTTCTGCTTGTTCGGTTGTAATGCTAAGTTCTTAATGGGCATTGGCTAGTTAGTTACACGGCCAATCTATAAGTTGTCTTATGAAGTACTACCTTTTTCCCGCATGCTAAGGTATTGCATGTAGTTGATTAAGCACTAGGTCAGTTGTGTAGTGAGAACTTTTACGTAGAAACTCCAGAATTGTATAACAATAAAACTTGGAAAGCTGAAGAATGTATGCTGGCTGTGCCTCTGATTACTTGTTGTAATGGTGTGTACATGTGCTGTGACGTGCCTAATGTCCTGTTATATGAATTAACAAGAGCACTTCCGCTTATGCAGGTCAAGATGATAATGGCGACCAACCGACCAGATGTTTTAGATCCTGCACTCCTTCGTCCTGGACGCTTAGACCGAAAGATAGAGATTCCCTTGCCGAATGAGCAATCCAGGACAGAGGTCCTGAAAATCCATGCCGCTGGTATCGCCAAGCATGGTGAAATTGATTATGAAGCCATTGTTAAGCTCGCTGAGGTAAATCACTCATAGTATAACCTTACTAACATC
Source organism: Poa annua (assembly GCA_026929855.1). NCBI lineage: Eukaryota > Viridiplantae > Streptophyta > Magnoliopsida > Poales > Poaceae > Poa > Poa annua. Next base: position 92,992,065 of record CM049430.1, read on the forward strand.
TCATCATGCTCTGTTATCTGTGAAGCCCCTAACACCTATGGTTCCAGGGCTTCAACGGCGCCGATTTGCGCAATGTCTGCACTGAAGCTGGCATGGCTGCCATCAGGGCAGAGCGTGACTACGTCATCCATGAAGACTTCATGAAGGTATGTCCTGCTATTTTCTGTGCCTCTGCATTGTAACCAAAGGAAGCCAGTACTCACTGTGTCTTTTTTCCTGAAAAAATTGGCGCAGGCGGTGCGGAAGTTGAATGATGCGAAGAAGCTCGAGTCTAGCGCACACTACAGCGCAGACTTTGGCAAGGATTAAGGGACGCTGATTGGAGTAGGAGACCGTCTGCTTGAGGTGATCGCTTGCGGTTTTCTTCTACCATGGCATCGTTTATCATCCTGACAATACCAGAGCGAAACAGTCAATGTACACTCCGGTTAAATCTGCCTTGAGAGATAGCTATTCTTGGATTTATATTGTTTGCTTCTCTTAGTTACCTGGTATCAAGGAATGTGGAAAAAGTAACGACATTGCGGATTCTGTTTCTCTTGTTGTGTTACTCTACCTAGAATTAAGGAATGTTGAAGAAGGAACAATTCACAGCGTTATGCTCCTTTCTGTTACTCTACCTGGGAATCAAGAAATGTGCAATGTTACTTTGCTCTGTTGTTAGGGATGGATATATTCCTTTTCTTTTTGCTGATAATGACCTGATTCATGTGGAATTTCTATTTGTTTCAATGTTTGAACAAATATTTGTGCTGCCTGTCCAATCTTCACCTCTCTTTGAGGCAGATCATGTTTTTTATCGGCCATAATTAGCTGGTTACGAAAATGACTTACTTTTACACGGATAAAAAGGGAACGTGAAGCAGGTCGTAGCCGCTACACATCCTCTCAACCCTCCGTGGCAACAATCTGCTCAAAACCAAAATTAGCGAGCTCGAGCGCGGGGAAACCGCCCCGATTCGGCACAAGGAACCAAAAACGGCAAGCCAACTTTGATCCATTCTCATCTCGATTTCTCCGTGAAGTTTCCGGGAACAGGATTATTGGAAAGATCGATCGATTCCTCGTTTCCATATATGTTTTTGATGGTTGGTGCCGCATGACAAAGCTCAAGAGCGCGGCGTCGACGGTGGGGGAGGAGAGCGCTCGGCAGGTTGCTGCCGCGCCGCCGCCGCCGCCGATGAAGCTGCTGGTGCGCGTCGTGGAGGCGCGGGGCCTGCTGGCGGTGAACCTCAACGGCTCCAGCGACCCCTTCGTGAAGCTGCAGCTGGGCAAGCGCCGCGCCAAGACGGCCGTCGTCAAGAAGAGCCTCAGCCCCGTGTGGGACGAGGAGTTCAGCTTCCTCGTCGGCGACGCCGCCGAGGAGCTCGTCGTCTCCGTGCTCAACGAGGACAAGTACTTCACCAACGACCTCCTCGGCAGGCTCAAGCTGCCGCTCTCCCAGGTCATGGACGCCGACGGCCTCTCCCTCGGCACCGCCTGGTACCAGCTCCAGCCCAAGAGCAGCAAGTCCAAGAGGAAATGCCGCGGTATCTATCTTCCTATCTATCTATCGTCTTGCATCTTTCGTGGTTTTTTCTTCATTGGTTAGTAGTGATTGATCATAAGCAAACCATCTGCAGGGGAGGTTTCCCTGCGCATATCCTTGTCTACACGAACGCATGTGTCCGGGGAACTGCACCATGCGCCACATCACACTTCGGATGGCATGGCGTCCAGTTCGGACCGGTCGATCGGGAACAAGAATGGAACCCTGTCAACCGCCAGCAGCTACATTGACCTGGCAGCCGTCGCCAGCTTGGACAGAGGATCGCAGAGCAGCTTCGAGAGATCGGCGGACAGCGTCGTGGACCAACCGCCCCGGAGCAGCATCGAGCACGCACTCACCGATCCCGGAACGGCTGCTGCTGCTGAAACCGACGCAATGGCGAGCACATCCTCCGTCGTAGAGGTGCTGTCTCGCTATTTCTTTCGGAAACCTGTCGACGTGGCCGTGCCTTCAGTTGCCTCGGACGCTGAGCCAGTGGTGGATCAGCCCCCAGAGCCAAAAATCTGCTCTGGAGATCGTGAAACTCCTGAGGATGGCACGCCATCCGAGTCAAGCCTCGAAGAGCTACTGAAAATCATGGAGTCCAAAGACCAGGGCTCTGAAATGCCAGCAAAATTGCCTAATGGCGTTCTGGTCGACGAGTCTTATGTTACGGCATCGGCCGGACTGAATTCCCTCTTGTTTTCTCCAAGTTCAGATTTCTGGCCCGCTGTAGCAGAGCTTCAAGGAACAAGTGGATTTCAGATTGAACCGTGGAAGGTCGATAACAACGATGGTTGTTTGCGGAGAACATTAAGTTACATAAAATCAGCGAGTAAGCTGGTTAAAGCTTGTAAAGCCACCGAAGAGCAGAAATACCTGAAAGCAGCTGGAGATTCTTTTGCCGTTCTTTCTATTGTCAGCACTCCTGATGTTCCTTGTGGCAATTGTTTCAAGATTGAGATTTTGTACTGTATAACGCCAGGTCCCCAGTTATCATCCGAAGAGCAAACAACACATCTTACTGTAAGTTGGCGGATCAACTTTGTTCAGAGCACGATGATAAAAGGAATGATTGAGAATGGTGCAAAACAAGGCATGTCAGAAGGTTATGCACAATTCTCTGAAGTACTGTCTCAAAGGTTTAAAGTAGCTGAGCTTGATGATGCTAACGCAAGCAAAGCAAAGATTTTAGCTTCATTACATGCACAAAAAGAACCGAGCTGGAGGCTGATCGTCCGCTTCCTTGGGAACTTTACATTCATATTCTCTGTTATCGTAGGGCTATATATTATAGTACACCTTCATTTATCAAAGCCCAAAGCGATGAATGGGCTTGAATATTTTGGCATTGACCTTCCGGATTCGATTGGAGAGGTCGTGGTTTGTGCTGTGTTGATCCTTCAGGGACAGAATATCTTGAAAGTAATAAAGCGCTTCTTGAATGCATGGAAACAAAGAGGTAGATATCTCGAGAGTCACTATGTTATCTACTCTGAAACTGGTGCTAATGAATATGTATGTTCTTGATTAGATTAATGCTATTCTGTTGTATATGCTGTAGACTGAAAATGCTGTTCTAAAACGAGATGAGGTGAATCAATGGACATTTGTTCTACATATATTTTAAAGTTTTGGGTCCTATATAGATGTTCAGATATTGTATTTTCACCTGATGTTCTTTAATTTCAGATTCTTTAAGCATTGTTGGCCTTTTTTCCCTTCCTGTATTAGGTAGTGATCATGGAATCAAAGCTCATGGAGACGGTTGGATACTGACTGTTGCACTTATTGAGGGCACTGGTATAATACCTACTGGTTCAGCTGGCTTATTTGATCTATATGCTGTTTTTACCTGCAACGCGAAGAGGAAAACAAGCTCAATTAAATTCCACACGTATGATCCAAAATGGAATGGTTAGTTTATTTCTCTTTGATGCCGTTTTTCCCTCAGCTGCACAGAGCAGCCAAACCCTTTTTCTACAGTATTACATGAACTGACCTTCTCATATACATAAATGTTGCTCACCCGTTTGATACTTGAATTTCTAGAGATATTTGAATTTGATGCGATGGATGATCCACCATCAAGGATGGATGTGGCTATTTATGATTCTAATCGATCAGATGGAGATCCCGTTGGTCACACGGAAGTGAACTTTCTGAAGAACAGTTTGTCAGATTTAATTGATGTATGGGTTCCTCTTGATGGAAAGTGTGATAAAGCAAGCAATCCTAAGATACACATAAGAATTTTCTTGAACAATTCAAGAGGAACTGAAGTTGTTATGAATTACCTGTCAAAGATGGGGAAAGAAGTCGGTAAGAAGGTAATAACTCGAACAACTTTTTGTTTGACCTTTTTTTCACCATATATTTATTTCTGAAATTACATATGACATAATGTCTAGATAAATTTGCGGTCAGCACAAACAAATGCAGCATTCCGAAAGCTCTTTAACCTCCCTCCAGAAGAGTTTCTCATTGATGATTTCACATGTCATCTAAAACGGAAGATGCCACTGCAGGTATTACTTTTCTGATTGTTTTCTTATGCGCAAGATGCTATCATTTGAATTGAGTCAAAGATTCCATACGTTGTCTAACAGAATAATTAATGAGTTCAACATCAAAAGAAAGAAGACATGTACATGAGTGTATGATACCACGAGGAGAATAACCGCGATGATTTTGAATTCATTTTGTGACTCATCTGACATTTTCCACTATTTTTTATTTTCTGTATTTTGTGCCGTCTATTTACTGAGAACCTACTCTTTTCTTCGTAGGGGCGCCTCTTTTTTTCTCCAAGAATAATTGGATTCTACTCTAATATATTTGGTCACAAGACAAAGTTTTTCTTTTTGTGGGAAGACGTTGATGAGATCCAGGTTATCCCTGCTACACTCTCAATTGGCAACCCATCCTTGATGGTCATCCTGAGAAAGGATAGAGGGTCAGAAGCAAAAGTAGGTGCCAAGGGAACAGATGATTTTGGAAGACTCAAGTTCCATTTTCAGTCCTTTGTTTCATTCACTGATGCTAACAGGTATCTTTAATTTGCATATTCTTGAGGTCCAGTGAGGCATCTAGCCCAAACATACATTTTATTCTAATTAAACTCAGATCCAGATTATGAAAAAAAAAGAAAAAAAATTAAGATATCCTTGTGTGAATTTCAAGAGATGACTTCTTCATGGGTAAGCTGGTCGGATGTGGCTTGAGCTTTGGTTTGCAGTCTGCAAGCCAGAAGCTATCTTGGCTTTATAATGATCAAAACTATAAAATAATAAATTTGTGTACACATATCAGCATAGTTATTATTATATAAACAATATATGCTTGCAGAACATACATTTTTTAATATTTAATCTTTTGAGGGATTTAAACCTAAGGATGTCGGTCTTGCATCATTCCTACCACTTCAATTGAATTTGTCTGGTATTTTTGCCTATTAATATTAAAATAAGAGCTTGCATTATGATAGGTATAAGGGCCTTGACCCCAAATGGCAAGGCCCGATAATGGAAGGCTTTAGATGCTAGGCCCTGGCAGCTGCCCAACGCTTCATCTATGATTTGTGCTACCAAAGCCTGCCATGCCGTGGCCTTATTGTTGAAGGCCACTTTTTTCGAATTCCCCAAACTGCCAAGATGAGGACTTAAACTGGGTCATTTTTAGGAACCACACAGGACTTCATAGTCAGCTTTTTCTATACATCCCAACCTCATGTTATACAAATAGGCAAATGGAGTAACAATAGATTTCTACTGATTATAAATCTGTAGCTAGTATATTCGGATTCTTGCCAGCCTATTACGTACTAAGCTATCCTGCTAGTTTGCCAATGAATATATCACACCGAGAAACCTTTATATGACAGAATAATTTTTGGGATTTGGAATATGCGGTCACTGAGTCCAGAACAGAAGGGGGAGATAACTGAGGAGTCTGAACTGAAAGAGCCCCAGGCCGAAGAATGCAGGTCCTTATTTAGCCATGAAGAAGTAAAAATGTCCGAAATATTCTCGTCAGTTCTTTCTGTGGACGTGAGTATCACTTTTATCTACACATGGGCTTGTCACAATGTCTTTTCACACTAAATAATCTCTTTTGGGGTACCCTATGATATCTGTATTTTCAGGTCAACTCTTTGATGGAGATGTTTTCTGGAGGTCAGTTGGAACACAAAGTGATGGAAAAGACTGGCTGTATGGAGTACTCGTCAACAGAATGGGAACTTGTTAACAAAAATATATACCAGCGGAAAATCAACTACAAATTTGACAAAGCATTGTCTCGATCTGGAGGAGAAGCAAGCACCACCCAGCAGAAGTATACCCTAGTGAACCAAGAAGGCTGGGCCATTGAAGAGGTGATGACACTCCAAAGTGTTCTACTTGGGGACTACTTTAGCGTAAGATACCCATTCCATATTGTTCTTCTATGTTCTGGTATATATTTCAACCATTATCGAGAGTTTCTCATCATTCTGAACAACTTAGTTTATAGCCTTAACTCTGAACTATAACTTAGTGGTATTATGTGCTCTTATGTGTGCTTGTTTTGTCAATTATTTTTTGCTGAACTGGTATGTAGAATAATGTTGATTACAATTCATCCTAACAGCTTCAGCTAAAGTATCAAATGGCGAACATACCATCGAAACCAAACACCTGCAGTGTGCAGGTTTTGTTGGGGATTGCCTGGTTAAAGAGCACCAAGCAGCAAAAGAAGGTCACAAAAAATATCATGTCGAATACCTCAAATAGACTAAAGGAGCTCTTTTCTGAAGTCGAAAAGGATCTTACGTCAAGAAAAGGTACCCATTTTAATGCAGCTATCGCTCCCTACTATTCTGTATATAAAATTCTAATACACCGTAAAGTTATAGCAGAACTTGCATCAAACTAATGCCAGGAAAGAAAGTGCATATGATCTATTTCATTGCTGCCATGTCAAATGAATTGTTACCACCGAGTGGAAACTAAATAAAATGAATTTGGCGTAAAATCTTATGACACTGTCAGAAACAACTGTTTTTGTTACTCTAGTGGTATGAAACAACGTTTTTTTTGTCTCGGGCATGAATGACACTGATTTTTCTGTGTGCGGCAAATTTCTAGGTGCAAGCTAACCTCTGTACAGCGTAACATTAGATTGCTCATTCCATCAGTGCAATGCTTTTGAAGAGCCCATCAGAGGGTGGAATCAGCGGGATCTGTTGACGTGAGCTTGCGGTGCGACATGCTTCAACTGTTGCCAGCTTTTTTTGCAGTTGCTGCACAGATGGCAAACCCTGAAAGCACCAACACAATGTGAATACATAGTTTCAGAAACAGTTCAATTTTCTAAAAACATTTCTGATTGCCCTCCTAGGAAGCCAAGTAGAGTTGTATATGCATAGCTGACCTGTATTACACAAGTATTGCAGTAAGAGGAAGCTAATTTTGTTTCATAGAGGTCTTGTCAGGGTCGTGTGATGCACTGTAAAAAATGAAGCAGACATGTGAGATATGATACATGTATATTGTTCTATCGTTGTTCAAGTTTCCGTACTCCTGTCAAGGTTCTAAATAGTGGCCAATATGGATATATGGCATCGGTGGGCTACCGACTTAGCCTATCATATACTAGTAAATTTCATGTTCACACATATATGGGCTCACTTGGCTAGTGGAGTAGATGTACAACTCAGCCACCTAGGTTCAAGTCTTCAGGGACACGAATTTGAGTTCTTATTATTTAAAAAAAAACTCGCTGTGGGGGTTTCTCCCACCGTTTTCTTTCAAAAAAAGTACAACTATACTCAATTTTGAAATATAAATAGCAAAAGAAAAGGTACAAAAATAGTGAAAGGCAAGTACAAAAACATTTAAATCCAAGTATGGAAATTGTGAAGTACCAAAGTACAAAACAATGAAGCATAGAGTACAAAAGTACTGAAATCCGAAGTACAAAGTCACTAAAAGTCGAAGTACAAAGTCACTAAAAGTCGAAGAATTAACAAACCATTGATAAAGAACCATTTTAAGGATCCCAAGCAATGGTTATCCTTTATGCTATTAACATAGACACGTGAGGATTCTATTTAGATGTTTTTTCCCAAAAGGGGAGAAAATAGTGGAGCTTGAGTTGGGTTAAAAGCACTGAAGTTATTTGCTCCATCACCTTCTTCAAATAGAGTGCTTAGATAAAACCAAATATGTAATAGTTTTAAAGTCACATATTCAAAGTATAAATTCAAACCAATGCAACAAAGACAAAATAAGACTAAGAATGCTCAAATCCCTCTAGATGATAGAGTAGAGGATGTAGGAGGTCAACAAATGTCTCCGGCCACGATCTAGATAAAACATTGCTATTCGTATTGAAGAGATAGATGGGGATTTGGAAAAGAGGAAGTATAATTTACCTCAGACATATGCAAGCTTGGGGGGGGAGGGGGGGGGGGGGGGGGGGTATTCCCTCACCCACGGCATGGGTTCGCTGCCCTAATAGTTGGTCTACGCACTATGCACTAAAAGTTAGAGTATTGTGCACGATAAGGGCATTTCAAACCGATCCCTCCAAATTTACTCACTTATCTGTCTTCTTATCTTTAGAGGAGCATAGTCCTCCTCTAAAAAAGTGACATTTCTATACAATCCCCGATACTCAACGGTTAAAAATTTATATTTTCTCAAGCATTTCATCTATGTGCCTCTGCGGCGAGCAACGACGATGGTGACCATCCTGCGGCCTTCTATGTACAATAGCTAGTACATGGAGAAGTTGCAAAAATATTATTATTCGTGTAGCCGGGCCAAGGTCTGGTCGAGATCTGCCCTATGAAATCTTCTTCTCTCTTCTTCCTACTTACTTGGGACTTGGGAGCAGGGTGTTGCCGAGGTAAGACCGAGGTCGGGCCCTATTAAATATTTTGTCTCTTCTTCCTACTTATTTGGGAGCTCTCAACACCTGACCGCCATACCTCGACAAGGCACCGCGCCTCCTGCACCGGCAATCTGCCACATCATGAGTGGTAGACAAGGGGCAAAGATCTCCCTTGATTCCGTCTTGTTGATGACGAAGATTGATGTGGAAAATGTGGCCCAAGTCCCCATCAAGGTCGCTGGCGAGGTTGCTGACGAGTGAAAATGGCGTGCTTGATTGGAAGCTTCAGTCGAGTTGCCAGGTGATCGTACTAAAAATGTCCTAGGCAAGAAAGAAAAATGACGCGCTATGAATAAAATACTGCCAGTCTTAAAATACGCTATTAGTGTGCTGTTTCGCGCTACATCGTGCTATTAGCGAGATATTATACACTCATTTACTTAGCGAGACGATGCTCAAAATGCTACAGCGTGTTATTAGTTGGGATTTTTTTTTTCCATGGTCCTAATTTTTTCTATGGTCCTAATCGGAGGCATTTTTGTTTAGGGGACCTAACGGAGGCAGATAATATAGGAATTGGTAAATTACTACTCCTATGTAAGAAGCCCACGCATAGTAGTAGCACTTGCACACACCGAAGCCCAGCCCAGTCCGCCTGACCTCGATTCATTTCTGTAACTATCGCTTTGTATGCCAAGGTCGAGCGTAGTTGTCTCCTTACCCTACAACCTAGCCGCACCTCGCAAATCGCAATCTACGCCGAGCATCAGCCGCAAGAAACCATGGCGCAGATTCTCTTGCGATGCCCTTGTTGCCTCTCCGGTGGAGCGCCGACGATGCGGACTGATCCGACGCCGCACCATCACAGAGGAAGTCGGCCTCCCATAATACCTGATCAAACAGTCCGATCTAGAGGACCTACAGGTACGCCACGCGCGCCGTTAATGTGTACATGTAATTTATTTTAGCAATGCGCAACTCTCAACCCTAGTAAAAGTGCTAATAACCATAGTGCTAGCGAAAAAAAATCCAACAACTTTTGTTTTTTAACTGTACAAACAACTCTTATCTCTTAAATTCAATAAAATTCAAAAAAACAACTCTTATCTCTAATCTGAACACAAAATTTGATTGAAAAAAGTTTATTCTATGAGTCATAGTTGTGCTCCCTAAGCCACTAAATTGTTGGCCTTTTCTCTTCCTGTATCAGGTAGTGATCATGGAATCAAATCTCATAAAGACAGATGTATACTGACTATTGCACTTATTGAGGGCACTGGTATAATACCTGCTGGTTCAGCTGGCTTATTTGATCTATATGTTGTTTTCACCTGCAATGCGAAGAGGAAAACAAGCTCAACTAAATTCCACTCGTCTGATCCAAAATGGAATGATGGTTAGTTTAATTATCCTTGATGCCATTTTTTCGGTTTTGTACTCAGCCGTGAAGAGCAGACAAACGCTTTTTCTACAGTATTGCATGAACTGACCGCATATACGTAAATGTTGCTGACACGTTTTGATGCTTTAATTTCTAGAGATATTCGAATTTGATGATATGGAGGATCCACCATCAAGGATGGATGTGGATGTTTATGATTCTAATCGATCCGATGGAGATCCCGTTGGTCACGCTGAAGTTAACTTTCTGAATTACGTGTCAAAGATGGGGAAAGAAGTCGGTAAGAAGGTATGAACTCGCACAACTTTTTGTTTGACTTTTTATTCACCATCTATTTATTTCTGAAATTACAAATGACATAATGCCTAGATAAATCTGCGATCAGCACAAACAAATTCAGCATTCCGAAAGCTCTTTAACCTCCCTCCAGAAGAGTTTCTCATCGATGATTTCATCTGTCATCTAAAACGGAAGATGCCACTACTGGTATTACTTTTCTGATTGTTTTCTTATGCGCACGTTGCTATTATTTGAACTACGTCAAGGATTTCATACCTTCTCTGATGTAATCATTATGCGCAAGATGCTTACATTAAATATGAATGTATCATACCACCAGGAGAATCTCCGAGATAGTTTTGAATTCATTTTGTGACTCATTTGACTTTTGTTGCTATTAGTATTTTCTGTATTATGTGCCGTCTATTCATACAGAACCCACTCTTTTTATAGGGGCGCCTCTTTTTTTCTCCAAGAATAATTGGATTCTACTCTAATATATTTGGTCACAAGACAAAGTTTTTCTTTTTGTGGGAAGACGTTGATGATATCCAGGTTCGCCCTCCTACATGTTCATTGGCAGCCCATCCTTGATGCTCATCCTGAGAAAGGATAGAGGGTCAGAAGCAAAACATGGTGCCAAGGGAACAGATACTATTGGAAGATTCAAGTTCCATTTTCAGTCACTTGTTTCGTTCAACGATGCTAACAGGTACCTTTGTTTGTCTATTTTTAGGTCCAGTCAAGCATCTAGCCCAAGCATATAAATAAATATATTTTTCGTGAATTTCAAGAGCTAGCTCAGAGGTAAGCTGGTCTGATGTGGCTTTGGTTTGTAGTCTGCAAGCCAGAAGCTATCTTGGCTTGATGATGATGAAAACTATAAAATAATAATTTTGTGTACACATTTCAGCATAGTTATTATTATATAAATAATATATGGTTGCAAAACATTTTTTTTTAATATTTAATCTTTTGAGGGATTTGAACCTAAGGATGTCGGCCCTTGTCATGCCTAGCACTTGAATTGAATTTGACGGGGATTTTTTCCTATTACTATTAAAACAAGAGTTTGCATTACGATAAGTATAAGGGCCTGCCACATATAGCGAGGCCCGATAAGAGAAGCATTTAGATGCTATGACCTGGCAGCTGCCCCCACTTCATCTATGATTTGTGCCACCAAAGCCCGCCACGTTGTTCTTGTTGTAGACCTCTTTTTTCGAATTCCCCAAACCGCTAAGATGTGCACTTAAAACTGGGCCATTTTTAGGAACCACACAGTGCTTTATAGTGAGGTTCTTATAGCTATTTTTTTTTAAATAATACTTTTTTTATTGGAAATTCGGGAAATATTGTGCAGAAATAGGAATTTTTAAAAATAATGCAGCCTCGGCCCCGAGGAGGCCGAATCGGCTGCGTCGGCCCATAGCAGGCCGAGCGGGTCTGGTCGGCCCAGAGCAGGCCGACGAGGGCGCAGAGAGGTCACGGGCCCGGCCAACTGCCTGATCGGCATCGAGTGGCTCGGATTCGGCCACGTCTCGGCCGAAGGGCTGGTCGGCCTCCTCTGGGCCGACGAGGACCCTTGAAGACCCAGCGCGCCTTCTTCTTCCTCGCGGCGCCGGCTCTCTCCTCTCTCTCATGTTCTTCCTTACCCGAAAAAAGAGCACCGTTTTCCCCGCGATTTGTTACATTTAGCCACAAAAAATTATTTCTAGGGTGTTCCTAATGCTATGGGGTGGCTCATCTACGATGGGGTAGGCTGTGGAGGCGATTTGGTGGCGTTTGGAGGTGCGGATTTGGAGGTGTTCGTGCTCGTGGTGGTGCTCTGTTGGTGCTCCGATGGAGGCACGAGGTGCTGCGGTGGTGCGCTGCTCCGGCTGGTGCGGTTGTGCTGCTGTCACGCTTCAAGGGTAAGACATTTTTCCTACATTAGGGTTAGGGTTTGTGTTATATGCACATTAGGATTTAGTTTGCAGATTGGGTGTAGTTAGTCCGGATGGATTTGTAGTTAGTATGGTAGTACTGGTAGTTGATATTGTAGTAGTGTGTAGTTACCGTCGACATACTTTCATACATTAGGATTAGGCTTAGATTAATGCATGAAACTATGGCGACGATAAGTACACACTACTACAATATCAACTACCAGTACTACCATACTAACTACAAATCCATCCGGACTAACTACATCCAATCTGCAAACTAAATCCTAATGTACATATAACACAAACCCTAACCCTAATGTAGAAAAAATGTCTTACCCTTGAAGCGTGACAGCAGCACAACCGCACCAGCCGGAGCAGCGCACCACCGCAGCACCTCGTGCCTCCACCGCAGCACCTCGTGCCTCCACCGGAGCACCAACAGAGCACCACCACGAGCACGAACACCTCCAAATCCGCACCTCCAAACGCCACCAAATCGCCTCCACAGCCTACCCCATTGTAGATGAGCCACCCCACAGAATTAGGAACACCCTAGAAATAATTTTTTGTGGCTAAATGGAACAAATCGCGGGGAAAACGGTGCTCTTTTTTCGGGTAAGGAAGAACATGAGAGAGAGGAGAGAGCCGGCGCCGCGAGGAAGAAGAAGGCGCGCTGGGTCTTCAAGGGTCCTCGTCGGCCTAGAGGAGGCCGACCAGCCCTTCGGCCGAGACGTGGCCGAATCCGAGCCACTCGATGCCGATCAGGCAGTCAGCCGGGCCCGTGACCTCTCTGCGCCCTCGTCGGCCTGCTCTGGGCCGACCAGACCCGCTCGGCCTGCTGTGGGCCGACGCAGCCGATTCGGCCTCCTCTGGGCCGAGGCTGCATTATTTTTAAAAATTCCTATTTCTGCACAATATTTCCCGAATTTCCAATAAAAAATGTATTATTTAAAAAAAAATAGCGTTCTTATATACACCCCATGACCCCAACCTCATGTTATACAAATAAGCAAATGGAGTAACAATAGATTTCTACTTTCTACTGCTTATAAATCTGTAGTTAGTGTATTCAGATTCTTGCCAAGCTATTGCCTACTGAGCTATCTAGCCTGCCAATGAATATATCACACCGAGATACCTTTATCTGACAGACTAATGTGGGGATTATGATAATGTCATCAGGGAGCCTACAACAGAAGGCAGAGATAATTGAGGAGTCTAAACTGAAAGAACTCCAGCCCGAAGAATGCAGGTCCTTATTTAGCCATGAAGAAGTCAAAATGTCCGAAATATTCTCGTCAGTTCTTTCTGTGGACGTGAGTATCACTTTTATCTTCACATGGGCTTGTCACAATGTCTTTTCACACTAAATAATCTCTTTTGGGGTACCCTATAATATCTGTATTTTCAGGTCGATTCCTTGATGGAGATGTTTCCAGGAGTTCAGTTGGAACACAAAGTGATGGAAAAGACTGGCTGTATGGAGTACTCGTCAACAGAATGGGAACTTGTAAACAAAAATATATACCAGCGGAAAATCACCTACAAATTAACGAAGCATTGTCTCGATCTGGAGGAGAAGCAAGCACCACCCAGCAGAAGTATATCCTAGTGAACCAAGATGGCTGGTCCATTGAAGAGGTGATGACTACTTTAGCGTAACATACCCATTCCATATTTTTCTTCTATGTTCTGGTACATATTTCAACCATTATCGAGAGTTTCTGATCATTCTGAACAACTTAGTTTATAGGCTTAACTCTGAACTAAAACTTATAAACTAAAGTGGTATTATGTGTGCTTGTTTTGTCATATTATTTTTTGCTGAACTGGTATGTAGAATAATGTTGATTACAATTCATCCTAACACAGCTTCAGCTAAAGTATCAAATGGCGAACATACCATCGAAACCAAACACCTGCAGTGTTCAGGTTTTGTTGGGGATTGCCTGGTTAAAGAGCACCAAGCAGCAAAAGAAGGTCACAAAAAATATCATGTCGAATACCTCGAATAGATTAAAGGAGCTCTTTTCTGAAGTTGAAAAGGATCTTATGTCAAGAAAAGGTACCCATTTTAATGCAGTTATCGCTCCCATAGTATTATGTATATATAATTTTAAAACACCGTAAAGTTATAGCAGAACTTGCATCAAACTAATGCCAGGAAAGAAAGTGCATATGATCTATTTCATTGCTACCATGTCAAATGAATTGTTACCACCGAGTGGAAACTAAATAAAATGAATTTGGCGTAAAATCTTATGACACTGTCAGAAACAACTGTTTTTGTTACTTAGTAGTATGAAATAACTCTCTTATTTTGTCTCGGGCAAGAATGACACTGATTTTTCTCTGTGCGGCAATTTTCTAGGTGCAAGCTAACCTCTGTACAGAAACGGCAATTTTCTATCCTCAGTTTCTTTTGGCTTTTGCTTGTTTCTTCTCTTTTTCTCATCGTTTTTTTCTTCGGTTTAAGTTCAGTTTTTCCATTTTATTTGGTATAGTCCTTTTTTGTTGTTGCAAATTCTTTTTTTCTTGCTTTTTTTGTTTGTAAATACATGTGTTATTAGAATCATTACTCTCTTTACAGTTTTACATAATATAAATACTTTTATCCTGTTTTGTGTGCATACTTTTACTTTTTTTGCATCAACATTTTTTCTCGTATACAGAAACGACTTTTCTATGTCATGAACATTTTATCGAGAATTCGAGATACATATGACCATTTTATATAGGTATACCTTGGCATGTTATCCCCTACTCGTTTGCAGGCTTGCTCATATCAAAATTGTTAATCATATATAGAAACAACTTTCCAACTCGTGAATATTTATTTGAATAATGAACATCTACATAGATGCATATGAAAATTCAAGCATGTTGGTATGAACCCCTATTTTTCATATGTGAAACATAATACAAAAAAAAAACTTACACTAATAGCCGCAGCAAATGCGGCCATTTTTTAGAGCTTCCTCGCACATCCCTTAAGGCGAGAAATAGGAGCTCCCCTCTTCTACTACTTAATCTTTTTATCTCCTGTGTCACCTTGTGCCCTGTCAGATTCTAGCCTGATTGCATATCTGGCCCTTGCGTGATCCTACCCAGTTGTACTCAAGACATATGGCATTATTCATGTCCTCACTCTCACGTAATTTACTGTCACAATGAATTTATGCGGTTGTGCATTAGACTTAACAAACCATTTAATGGAAAACTTTCTAAGAATTGCTAGCAATCATTGTCCTTTATGCTTGAACATAGACAAGCGTGGACATTGTTTGCATGTTCTTTTTCAAAAAGGGGAGAAAACCATGATATCTTCATCAATCAATGCATACAACCATTACTTGTAAATCAAGGATTTCTTAATGTCGATACATAAATCAGCCATCTAAGAATCGGCATCATGAAACACCTATGTATCATCATGTGATTTAATTAGCAAGTTGCAAGGCACCCCAATTGAACAAATCTCGTGCACGCGTTTCTAGTCGGCTACATCCATAAACCATGATCACCCCTTGCCCACTGGTTGAAGTGTTCTAGCGACATTGATGGTTCAAACCTCTTGCACGATCTTGAGGGTGCAACATTTGTATCGAGTAATGGATAATGAACAGTGGAGGAGACGCAACCATGTTAGGCTCTCAGGGCACCATGTTTGACATGAAAAGTAATAATGTTGATGGGACGATGGACGAACATATACGACAAGATGTAGTCCGTGCAATTTGATTTTAAAAAATACGTCCCAGGAGAGTATCGATTATCGTAATACATAATTAAGCTAAGAAGGTATTTTCAAACATAATTCTAAATAATGTAGACTTAACTATGTGCACAAACAACATATAGCTCAAAAAGATAGGGCAATTGTAAGATCAACCTAGCAATTTGATTCTAAAAAATACGTCCCATGAGACTATCGGTTATCCTAATACATAATTAAACTAGGAAGGTATTTTCAAGTATAAATTCTAAATAATTTAGATTTAACTATGTGCACCAACAACATATAGCTCAAGAAGATACGGCAATTGTAAGAACAACCTAGCAATTCAAACTTTACATAAGAAATACTGTGAAAGAGACAACATAAAATTGATGTATTTCTCCGAGTTGGGATATTCACCAATATCCTACTCTCCGTTTGAAATGGCGTGGCAAACCAAGCCCACAAAGACCCATCACGGATGTAGCCTTCTTCTTTATGGAGCTCACCAAACTAATTATAAGTTCTTCCACTACGGCTAACTTGTTTCTCTACCCCCAAATAGGACAAACTCCACAACGACTTCACAACTGAACTGAGTCTCTTAACAATTTTCTCAAAGAGGTCACCAAGCCAAAACCCCCAACCACTTAGTAAACGGTCGACTCCAATCATAACAAGCTCTCCATCTCTCACCGTTTCTAAATCCCTACAACATATGCAAATATGAACAAGAATGCGTCCACGATCTAGATAAAAAAGCTACTCTTCATATTGAAGAGAGAGGTGAGGATTTGAGTAGGTGGAAATGTAGTTCTAGATCTAGTCTCACCTTTTACCTAAAAAATATGCAATTTTGAGTGGTGGGAATGAGAGAGTGAAACATTTTAAGGGTTAACAAGGAGAAGCAGTTTGACAGCAAACAGATGTTTGAGAAAGGATGATCCTTAATATGAGGAAAAGAGCCAACCTCCACAGGAAAGTCATAGGCTTATAGGGCTCTCTTTTTTGTATGTCTTAATTTATAAAATGTATAAGGAGGTGAAACATTTTTTTATCAAAGTACTAAAAAATTACATCACAATAACACTTTGGCATTCAGAAGAGTAGAAATTTACGATAGCAGCAACGCCGCATTATTTGGCCTGAATTAATTTTTTCCACGGAATCAACGTCACTTAATTTATTCCTCCGTGAGTAGAGGCTGACAAATGGCATCTCAACTTTGTACTCATTTGGCCTGCAGCGATAAGAAAACCCAGTGCATGCATGTTTTAGAAAAAAACTGAAAAATGTACATGTATGCTCCAGATAACAAGTAAGAGATGCGGGTTATATATATATACATCTATACCTCCGCAGTTTGATCATCGTACTTGTCGTGGACTTTGAACTCTACATTGTTGAAGATTCTGTTCATAAGGATGTCAGCAGAATCTATACCTGAAATCATAATGCGTACAATTAATTAACGGAATTGATAGTTCTCAAGAGTCAAAGAATTACCTAAATCTCAGTCGTCTCGTAGTAAGTGTGTGGCAGTTGGTATTTGTTTTTACTTATACATGCATGGTTACAACTTTCTAATCATTAGATTTGCATCGCTATTCATGTAATCTGTGAGAACTGAGTGCTAGCTCAGTGGCAGAGTCTGCGAATGCGTGCTTAGCCTGCCCGGATTCGAGTCTTAGCTGCGCCAAAATGGCTGCGGCGATGAATTCTCAGAAACCGGGAATCTCATTTTTTACCTAACAACTAAAGTCAAGGGAGGGATCATTCCCCCGTTGGCCACGTTTTTTTATTCATGTAATCTGTAAGTTGTAAGTTGGTTTTGAGTTGCAAGTGTGTTATAACTATTTTTTTTCAGTTACACAGTTAGTGGGAGATTGAGTCACAGCCACACGCTGATGGGCCGGCCGGAAGAAGACTAGCTCAGACCGAGACCTGCAAGGTAGGCTCCATGGACATAGCCATTGTAGTGCTCGCTGGTGTGCTCCCCTGTGAAGTAGACCCGCCCCACCGGCGCCTGCATATGCAGTGTAAGCAAATTTAAGTAGCTGAGATCTCGATCACAGTTCAATTGAACTGCAGAGCGCGTGTGTAGCTAGAATAGATATATACTTACCCGGAGCTGGTCGTATTCGTAGCGGTTGACGCCGATGGGCCAGTTGGAGTAGGATCCCCTGAAGAAGCGGTTGGACCACCACCTGGGCACGTAGATGTCGGTGGCGGCGGGGACGTCCTCGCCGGGGAACATCCGCCGCAGCACGGCCACCGCCTCCGCCATGGTCGCGTTGTCCGGCTGCTGCTCGATCCGCCGGGACTCCTGGTCCGTGACGGTGACCAGCAGCACGTTGGCTCCAGGGTACTCCTGCTCGAAGGACTGCCACATCCCGTAGTAGCCCCGCCTGGAGCTGGCGTAGACGAAGAACTGCTTCCCTGCGCCCGTCGGCCAGAACTTCCTGGGGAACTTGAGGAAGATCTTGGTGTACACGGCCATGTCGAACCGGTAGATGGCGATGATCTTCCATGCCTGCTCCATGGAAGCATGCAGTGACAGTTATATGTAACTGTCAAAGGTTGGTTCTCCATCAAAGAAGAAACTAGCTAGCTGACATAACGTACGGGCAACTGAGGGTTGAACTGAATGAGATCACTCTGCAGGACTCCTAGGCTCGTCGACACGATAACGTAGTCTGCTCTGTATGACGAGTTGTCCTCTGTACTCACCACCACGCCTCTACGGTTGTACTTGATCTCCCGCACCACCTGCATCGACAGACCAAATTCATCCTAAAATTAGCCACATATATTATTTGAGCTTTCTTTATCCAGGTGTGCAATTATATATGTTGACATGCCGGAGATCAATTTTGGCATAATTCATCATCATCATCTTTCATGCATTTTGAAAGTAATGTAATGGGAATGTGTGGGATCCCACAGTAGTCGAACCCGCTAAATAACTGCAGTTTTCTGTGTTGGATTTGCCCCTATACGCCGAGTACTTTCCGACGTAGACGACGACGAGTTTTCGACGAGACAATGCGTACTTCACCTTCCTCCTTGGTTTTATCCCCATATTCTCTTCGCGATCGTCGAATTCTTTCCGACGATACACGGACGTAGAGCTCTCTTTACGTCGCTGCCCGTCAAGTACTTTCTGACGATAGGCGTACGTAGCACAACTCCTCAGTAGACTTTCGGCGACACTCACGTATGATCAGCTAAGCACACAGGTAGACATCTCGATCGGATCGATCGATCTATACCTAGCTAGCTAGCTCACGTACTCACATAATCGCTGGGATCGATTTGTTGCTAGAGGTGCGTCTCGCACCTCTTCTCTTCTCTTCTTTATTTTTTCTCAAATCGATGTCTGATTACAGGGGTGCTACACATGTATATATAGCGGATTGAGCATAGCTAACCTAGTAGGAATAGGACTCCTAGTTCCTACACTATACGGACTCCTCCCCGTATACAACTCGCATATACATGTCGTGGTTATTCCTAACAATCACCCCCCTAAGCACGACATGTGCTTCATATGTTCCTGGATCCCAAATACGCCAATTGCTTTGCGTAGGTGATACCCTTGACATTACTTTCGCCGCTTTAATCATCATCATCGACATTACTTTCGTCGCTCTTGCTGACATCCATGACATCGACGTTACATTTGTCGACTGATCTTCTCTTTGACGACGACAATCTTTCTTGTCTACGTCTTCAAACGTCATCTTTGCTTCGGTGCTTTTTAAGCAATCTTCTGTGTACTTCATTGGCTTCATCTCCGGAATAATTACCTTGAATAAATATAGCCGTGCAAAATGCATCTCCCTTTCGTCTTGTCACTCTTCTGCCAACGACAATTCTTCACGCCAATACTCCATCGTATCGGTATCCTCAAATTTCGCCACTTCCTCAGCGCCCTTCCTTTCCCCTTGAACACTTCCTGGCAGTATGGGTACTCTTTGTTGCGTTCCCTGCATGCCGTCTTCTGGGCTGGGCGCCCCTTGAACTTCTTCTGACCGTAGCCCCTCATGTGGTGAACCTCCTCCTTGGTCATCAGCTGATAGCTTGGACGGCCTACTTCCAGCTCAACTCGCTTTGTCCTCTTCTCCTTTTTCTGGACTACCTCCGGGCATGCTGCTTCTTTCTTCCATAACGATAGGTTTGCCCCATGACGCAACAATGCGCCTCACTCTTCCCTGCGACACCATGGGCCTCACTTCATGGACTTCTGACGCCATGTACGTCTTCTCTTCTTTTTTCTGCGACGCGACACTACGCCGCATATCATGGACTTCTGGCACCATGTATGCCTTCACATCTTTTTCCTTCGACGTGACACTACGCCGCTCATCATGGACTTATGGCGCCATGTACGCCTTCATACCAGTACTATCGGCATGAGTTCTTGAATCACCTCCCGTGTCAGTAGCATCGACACGAGTTAGTGGAACTTGAATGCAAACTTTCTCTTCCACAAGCGTGTCAGTTTCTTTAGCCACCGCTTGAAGAACTGGATCATCCTCGTCCATCAGTTCACACATCAGGTGCATCGGACTATCGTCTTCTTCCTGGGCCAAGAGAGCCCTATGCTTCGTTGGTTTTCGGCAATCAGACTTGAAGTGCCCGAGTTCTCGGCAGTTATGACACCTTACTTTGTTTATGTCAAACTTCCTCCTCGGCGGAGTATCCTCCTCCTCCTCTTCTTCATCGTCGTCCTCTTGCTCATCATCATCTTGCTCATCATTATCCTGCTCAGTGATGTACTTTTTCGCTGGGCGTTGCTTATCCTTCCTTTTCTCTCGCTCTTTAGCAAGTCGAGCCTCAAAATCAGCATGAGAATACAAAAGTTTCTCACCATTATCCTTGGACTCTTTCCTTCCCTTCTGATTCTCTTCGTGTGTCCTCAATCTTCCAATCGCTTCAGGCACCGTCATCTTTGTGACATCGCTGAACTGCTCGATCGTACCGATTATATTCGTGAATTCGTCGGTGACCGATGAAAACAGCTTCTCGACGATATCTGTATCCGTGATGGCTCCTCCGAGAGATTTAATCTCACTTGCCAAGTTCGTTAGCTTCTCGGAATACTCAGCGATTGTTTCTCCTTTTGACATCTCTAACTTGTTAAGCTGCCTCTTAAGCACTTGTGCACGGGCACGCTTCACCTTATCTTCGCCAACTCGCATCTCCCGTATTGCTTCCCATGCTTCTCTTGCCGTCTCGTAATTGGCAAGAGTCATCACCATGGAATCTGGTACGGACTGCGAGAGAGCAGCCATGGCACCATCGTCAACCTCGTCCTCCACCGCGCCATCGCCTTCTATAGCCTTCCAGACACGGAGGTTTCGGAGAATGAATTTCATCTTCGTGGCCCAAACCACATAATTTGTGTCGGTCAGCATTGGATACTGAATCGGCACATAACTTGTTCTTGACATCATCATGAGCGGCTTGCCGCTACCTTCGGACGTCACCGGCGCCTGCTTCGCCGCAACCGCCGCCTTCTCCTTCTTCGTTTCCTCGTTGTCGCTTGACCAGGCTCTGATACCACTTGTTGGATTTGCCCCTCTACGTCGAGTACTTTCCGACGTAGACGACGACGAGTTTCCGACGAGACAATGCGTACTTCACCTTCCTCCTTGGTTTTATCCCGATCTTCTCTTCGCGATCGTCGAGTTCTTTCCGACGATACACGGACGTAGAGCACTCTTTACGTTGCTGCCCGTCAAGTACTTTCTGACGACAGGCGTACGTAGCACAACTCCTCAGTAGACTTCCGGCGACACTCACGTATGATCAGCTAAGCACACAGGTAGACATCTCGATCGGATCGATCGATCTATACCTAGCTAGCTAGCTCACGTACTCACATAATCGCTGGGATCAATTTGTTGCTAGAGGTGCGTCTCGCACCTCTTCTCTTCTCTTCTTTATTTCTTCTCAAATCGATGTCTGATTACACGGGTGCTACACATGTATATATAGCGGATTGAGCATAGCTAACCTAGTAGGAATAAGACTCCTAGTTCCTACACTATACGGACTCCTCCCCGTATACAACTCGCATATACATGTCGTGGTTATTCCTAACATTCTGGTCTCGCGCGAAAAAACCGTTCATTTCATACCCAACAAACCAGTCTATAACCCTAGAAATGTTTGGCAGTAAACCTAAAATACTGACTTCCCATTGGAAATTTCAGAACAGCCTTTTTTGCAGGTCCGACGTGAAGAAATTATTGTACAATACGTAGTTTTGGGGATCTGTTCAGACGATTTCGCAAAAGCAGTTTGCGGATGTGCTAGAGTTTCTCTCATCTGGGGTGAGTCCCACTCCTGTAACTTAGCAAATAAATTGTGTTGCAGATCTGAATAGCCATGAGCTGGACGAAACGTCTAATTATTGTGGTACCTAAACTTGTCTGTGTACAGGCATACCACCGCAAAAGCTGTTTGTGCATCTGCTAGAGTTTCTCTTATCTGGGGTGAACCCCTCATCTAACTTAGAAAATAGATTGTATTCCAGATTTGATAGGCATGAGCTGGACGGAACGTGTAATTATTGTGGTACCTGAACTTGTCTGTGCACACCTTTATCACGTGCATATATGTACATAATAGAAATCTCAACATGACTAGCTTTGTTTACCTTAATAAGTACACCCTCTCCGTTTCGAATTATAAGATGTTCAAGCTTTAACGAATCGATCATAGGTATATAGACATATTTAAGTATATCGGTTAACACATTTCAGTCTGCATGTGATCGGTCGAAATCCCCAAATATCTTATCAATACAGAATGTAAGGAGTATCTGTTTGGCAGGGTGGTGAATGATATTAATTTTCTTTGACAACATGTTAACATTAGGATGACATTTCTTAGCATCTATGGATAATTATGGTGGGATATATCTAAACAATCTAGGGGGGTTTAAGGGGGAAAGAAATCTAGTTTTTCTACCTTTTGGAATGTGAACACTGTTATTCGGACTAGGCTACTAAATTAGAAGATAAAGCAATTTCGCAAACTCTTAGTTGACCAAGATTTGGTCGACGTCAAGAAGTGTTGAGCCAAGCTTTTCTTGGACACTCAGGATGAGCATTTATTTTGCACCGTGTGAATAGATTATTACATTAATGTGAACCATCTTTTAGACACACATGATTTTTTTTGTAGAACCGACTTCAATTTAATCTCAATCTAACACTCTTAAAAATAAATAAAGAAATATATATATATGTTAATTTTTATAGACATGGATAACTATGCATACTTTATCCAGCAGTAGATTGACGTATATCTCAATTGTGTAGTCGTTGTGGTCATTTTGTGAGTTTTGATGATCCACATTTCTATTCTTCGGTACTGGGTATGTGCATCTTGTGACGGTTTTTGGGTATGTGTATGTGCCTATATTGTAATTATTGTTCCTAGAAAGCTTATTTTGTTTTATCAAAAATAATGCCAAATTTTACTTTGTTAAGACATTTTTCTTACATTTAGTACATGACGTTTGCACACCATCTTGTCCTCCAATATAAACATCGATCTTGATCATTTCACACACACCTTAATAGAAAATCTTAAATAAATTATTATCTATAAATATAATACTTCTCATATTACATCAAATCATACTATTTATACTTTACAAAAGTAATTTATTTTTCATTTCTTAGTAGTTGAAGTTAGAAAATCAAGAAAATTTCACTAGCATCACTTCACCTCAAATTTGTTTATATTTGTTACTCCGCCCCTCTGCCCCCCTCATATTTTGGCTGTAATAACATCTTATATTATGAGATGGAAGGATTGGTAGTTAAATTCGAGAAGTTTGTTTCTTCTCTGGGAAATTTAGAAAGCTTGATTATACGTCTTTAAAAAAATCGTGTGGAGTACCTTGTTGAGTTTTAACCTCTGATCTACAATGTTCCCAGAGTTGTCCGTATTCAGGTACTGTCCGGCGATGTGATACACGAGTGTCTCAAATCCACGCTGGTCGGCGACGAAGTGTGCGTCGTCCCCGAAGTCGGCGAACGTGGCGGTGGGCTCGGTGTTCTGCAGGCTGGTGGCGCGCGGCGGCTCGGCGAACTCGTAGTCGTACCTGAAGTAGTCCAGCACCATGTCCACCGGCGTCGCCGGCCCGTTCGGCTGGCTGCAAGTTTAATTAGAGAGACCATGCATGAACGGTTAATCTAGCTAGACGAGCACAAAACAAACTCATTAGCTTATGCCAAGATGAACAAGTGAGTAATCAGCAGCAAACGTACTGATTGAATATGCGTTGCATGGCCAAGATGGAGATGTCGTCGCGGCCGCTGGGATCCATCTCTGCCGCGAGCTTACCGCCCAGTTCCTCCACTTCGTCTGCACGGTCCATTTTCTTCTGCACGTACTCCTCATCGTACAGGCCGCCGCTAGTTTACAAACAAGCGTGAGATTAAGTTAAGATCCAGGAGTTCGGTCTCTCGTTTTGGCATCGTAAATCATTTGGCCACATAGCTGCGCGTGCGTGTCATTTCCACGTTATTTGGGCAGCTTGTGTTTACAATTCAACCGTTCTTTGGAGGACTCGTTAGGTTAGGTGTGGTGCCCATCAACTTAATCTAGCTTGTGTTTTCGTTCTCACGCGCATCTTATAGGCACGTGCAAGCGCAACATACGCTCATATGTTCCTCCGCAGGTATCATGTCTGTCTTATGAATGTTTTTGTTTTTGTTCTTGCGCGCTGGATCAGTCTTATGATGCATGCTGCATATATATGCTTGCATGTTGTTGATTATGATCAGTTTGTTATTATACACTGTGCACGTACGTACTTCTCTTTGTAGACGTTGCCGACGACGCCGTCGAAGTCGGAGTAGAAGTTCCTGAGCTTGAGCGTGTCATTGACCATGGGCAAGATGGGGTTGATCTTGTCCCCGTTGACGCCCTCCACCCAGTTGGCGCCGATCTCCACGTTGATGCCGCCGAGGTTGTGCTTGTGCATCCGTCCGCCTATGCGGTCCGTCGCCTCCAGGATCAGCAGATCCCTCACCCCGGCGTCCCACAGCCTCTTCCCCGCCGAGATCCCTGCAGTATATATAGTACCCATATGCATGCGATACCACATTTACATCCATAATTTTTCTTAGTATATATCCATGGGTGGATGGTAGATCATATGCATGTGTAGCTACGCTTAATATGTATGCATTCATGCATGGAATATGGATGGAGATTGCCTACCCGACATGCCGGCGCCGACGATGATGACCCTGGGAGATCTTCCGGCGGCGAGGGAGCCATGTTGGGCGGCTATGAGCACCAGCACTGCTGCTATAGCA
This sequence comes from Poa annua, assembly GCA_026929855.1. NCBI lineage: Eukaryota > Viridiplantae > Streptophyta > Magnoliopsida > Poales > Poaceae > Poa > Poa annua. The sequence goes on from CM049430.1 coordinate 93,017,143, forward strand.
GTGACAAAGCAGGAAGGCTTCATCTCTCGGACAGTCGGACTAGATCTCTCGCCTTGCCTCGATCAATTAATTAGCTCCTTAATTTTAGGGACACAATTACCAGCTGCTGGAGCCCTGGCTGCTCCTCTGCTCTCCGGCCCAGCTCAGGCAGGCAGGCAGCGCGCACTCATATATAGGGCCGGCCGGAGACGAGATGGCTACTCACAACTATATGAATTAAAAAGCGGGAACCACACACGCCCCCTATAGAATTAATACGATTGCCACGACATCGAGCCGATCATATAGTTGTGAGTAGCTAGAGACGGTAGATAGTGATATTGGTGGAGGCGTGGAGCCGATCATATCTCATTCGTTGAATTATTCCCGACGTGTTTAGGAAGTTGTTCGTATAGAACTATCACTATGCTAAATTCCGGAAAACTACCACTTTACGGCGAAATCGCAGAAAACTACCACAATACGGTTGGTTCTTTGCAATGTGCGTAAATCTTCATTTTTAGACGAATTGACAGCGAATCGGACAGACCGACCCCACCTGTCATGGATGACGTGGCAAGTGGCCGGTCGGAGCCGGCCGTTGACAGAGCTTGGTGGGACCCACCTGTCAGCAGAGAAGTGGAGTTAGGGTTCAGACATGCGCGCACGGTCGGGTTCAGACTCAACTCAATCCTCTCCCTGTCTGTCCCCGCGCGATGGCGGCTGGCTCCGGCGGATCCGGCGGTGAATCTTGCCACATCGGCGGCGAATCTGGCGGCTGAAGTCGGGCGAGAAGCGGAGGCGTAGGAGACCACAGGCCCAGTGCGGTGTCTACAGTCGTCTGCGGCACGGGCAGTGGCTGCGGAGGGGCTTTCCTCACCGGCGGAGACGAGCCAGGCGACTTCGTTGTTCGGCGGCGTCGAGTAAGTTCAAGCTTTTTGCTCCGACCAATTGCCTAGTGAATTTGGTGTTCATTTAGGGTTCAGTGTACAGTTAACAAGATGAAGTGTTGCTGCTTAGCTTAACTGAATTTAGGGTTCAGTGTACAACTAGGTTGCCTTGTGAATTTGGTGTTCATTTAGGGTTCAGTTAGGGTTTAGTGTACAGTTAACTGAATTAAGTGTTGGTGCTTAGCTTAACTGAATTTAGTCTTGCATTGTTTAACTGAACTGATTAATTGACCCTAGTTGTACATTGCATTGTGCAGTTTGGATGATGAGACATGGATGATAAGATTTAACTTTCCTGGTAAGGACAACCTAGAGAGAAGCTTGTGCAAATCAGACATTACTTTGAAGAACTTAATGGCACTGATTGAATGTCATGGGTATAGGTACCATGACACAATTTATTTTGTTAAGGAGAAGGGTAAAGGAATAGCAGGAATGGAAGCTATTACTGGAATGGCTAAGGTGGAGCAGATGTTGGCTTTATATGAGAATGAGAAAGAGGTTTTCCTTACTGTGCTTAAGAAGAATGAAGCAATGCCTGCTCGAGTGAACATGGCACAGTTTGAAGACCCATTGCAAATAGATGAACCAGTTGTTCTTTCTGTTGACCAAGAAGGAGTGTCATTCAGTTCTGAGGAGAATCCAATGGTGTTTCCTGTTGCAGTTGACTACTCTGATGTGTTGTACATTGGAACACAACAGACCAGCAACAAAGTAGACAAGGGCAAGGGAGTATTTAAAGTACCTGTTCAGGTAATAGAGTTTGAAGATGATGAAGATGTGTTTTACATGGGTGAATACAGAGTTGGTGATCATGACAAAGAAGTAGTTGAGGAACTAGAAGCCATCAGACAATTGAAACAACAAAGGCAGAATAGCACATTGACAGAAGAGGTAGCAGATCCTGAAGAGGCAGCAATATTGGACCAGTTAGAGAGAGAACGGAGGATTAGAGAAGATCCAGACCAACACACTGAGGGGGAAACTGATGTCGAAGATATTTTCTCTACAGATGAAGATTCAGAGAAAGATGAGGAGAATGAAGAAGAATTAAGTTTGATAGTTATTAAAAAAAAGGGCCAACAAGCAGGTGTCACCATGAGCCAGATCCTGAAGAGCAGTACTTCTTCAAGCCCTCATCTGATGAGGACTGTTCTGATGACTTGGCATCAGAGGAAGATGATGGCTTTGTGCCTAGGAGCTTATTTGTTGCTGGTGGGAGGAAGAGGAAGCGCAAGAAGTTTCAAAAGAGGATCTGGTATGATGAGACAAGAGCTAATAAGCATGAGCAATTTGCCATCAAGCTGTGCTTCACAAATGTGTGCCAGTTTAGAGTAGCTCTGAGGGATTGGCACATAGCCCAGCTTAGGGATTTTAGGTTTCACAGAAACAGTCCTAAGTCTGTTATAGCAAGATGCATTGAGAACCATAGAGGATTGGACATGCACCAATCCAGACAGTCCTAATCCATGTCCCTTCAGTATTACTGCATCAGTAATTGCACATGAGAAAACATTTTGCATTAGGAAGTTTCAGCCTTTGCACAATTGTCCAACACATGGAGAGAACACAAAGGTTAGTGCAGATTGGTTGGCTAAACAATCAGAGCAAGTTGTTAGGATAAATCCAGATACCTGTGTAGACACATTGATTGACAATGCTAAGCAGAAATATGGTGTTCTTGTGCCAAGGAGCAAGGCTTACAGGGCAAGACAAAAGGCATTTGATGTGGTCATTGGTGATCAAAAACAGCAGTATACAAGGATTAGGGATTACCTTCAGGCAATATTGGACACCAATCCAGGAAGCAGATGCATTGTTACAACCAAGCAACTTGTTGAACACCCAAGTCCAAATCCTAGATTCCATGGATTGTTCATTTGCTTGAATGCTTCAAAGGAAGGATTTCTTAATGGATGCAGGCCTTTCATTGGTAAGTTCTCATGTTGTTGTTCTAGCTGTTAATTGTTTTTGTTTCTGCCTTGTTGTTCTAGTTGTTAATTTTTTGTGTTCTTGAATTTATATAGGCTAGATGGTTGTTTCGTCAGGCTGAGTACTGGACAACAAATTTTAGCTGCAACTGGTAGGGATGAGAACAACAATATTTTCCCTATTGCATTTGGTGTTGTGGACAAGGAATATACTGCTAGCTGGCTGTGGTTTCTCACACAACTAAAGTACTACATAGGAACATCAGGGAAGCATGGCAATTACACAGTGATGTCAGACAGGCAGAAGGTAAGTTCAAAGAATGAGCATTTGTCTCTTGGTTGATGTTTTAGCATTTGTCACCTGTTTTATGTACTGACACAATTTAATTTCACAGGGTTTGCTTAAAGCTGTATCTCATGTGTTCCCAAACTCACCTCAAAGGTTCTGTTTGAGACATATCTATGCAAACTTCTAGAGGGATGGATTCAGAGGAGGAGAATTGAAGAAACTAATCTTTGCAGCCAACTATTCATTTACCAAGAGTGGTTTTTATAAGGCAATGGATGTCCTTAAGGTGGAATGTGAGGTAGGCTACAACTGGTTGGTGAAAATTCCAGTGGACACTTGGGCAAGGCATGCATTTGACACTGTGTGCAAAACTGACCTGGTTGTGAACAATCTGAGTGAAGTGTTCAACAAGATGATCCTAGATGTTAGAGGCAAGCCAATTAGGAGCATGATTAATGGTATAAAGAATAAGTTGATGGTTAGATACAACAAAACAAGAGACAAAGCAAAGAGAACTAGATGGGAGATCACACCATTTTATGCAGAAAAATTAGAGGAGGCAAAGAAGTTCTCAAGAGAATGCACTACATAAAATGCAGAGATAGGGCTTTGGCAAATTAGCACAAGTGGTCCTGTTGTACATGATGTGGACATAAGGGCCAGAACATGTGGGTGCAGGAGTTGGGATGTCACTGGCATTCCTTGCAACCATGCTATCTCAGTGTTCTCCAAAGTGAAGCAGTGGCCAGAGGATCATGTCCATGATTTCTTCAAAAAGCCCATGTACATGGAAGCTTACAAATATGTCGTTTATCCTGTCTCTGGTCCCGAAGATTGGCCTAAAACTGAAGCCCCATATATTGACCCACCTGTGTTCAGAGACAAGCCAGGGAGGAAGCAAACAGTGAGAAGAAAAGGAGCATTTGAGGTACCAGCACCAAGAGACACATCAAGGATGGCAAGTATCACTTGTAGCAATTGCAAATTGGTGGGTCACAAGTACACTTCTTGCTTAAAGCTTTTGACTCCACAGCTACAGATGAGGAGAAATCAGCACAAGGTATGAACTGTTTCAGCTTTTAAACTCAGTATGTCTCCACAGCTACATATGTAACATTGTAAACTTGTTCCTTTCAGGCAAGCATGCAAGTGTATACCATTGAATCTTCCAGTGTACCCTCAGTAGCACCAGCACCACCTGCAAGAGCAAGAGCAGCACCAGCACCACCTGCAAGAGCAAGAGCACCAGCACCACCTGCAAGAGCAAGAGCACCAGCAGCACCCCATGCAAGAGCTCCTTCAGCACCACCAGCACCACCTGCAAGAGGCAGAGCAGCAGAAGCACCCCATGCAAGAGCTCCTTCAGCACCACTAGCCCCACCTACAAGAGCTCCACCAGCACCAAAACCACAAGGACCTCATGCATCATCTGCAAGGGCACCAAGGCCTTTCTCTGCACCAAGGGCAACAAGGGCTGGTACTTCTGCCATGTCCAGTGATGCTGGAAAAAGTGCAGCTTCAGTTACAAAGGCTGAGCACCAGAACAAGCAAGAAAACTAGTAGGTTGCTAGGTTATCTCAATGCAGGGAATGCAAAGTCATACAAGGGTTCAACTGAGAAGTAGTCTCAGTGTTGGTTCCATTTGAGTCTCAGTGTTGGTACTAAGTTTGTTGTATGAAAACTATGTGAGTCCTGACATTTCGGTTTGTTGTCACTTAAAACTGCTATGCCATGTATGAGTACTATGTGAGTCCATACATTTCTTTGGTGAGAGTTAGACATAACTTAAAACTGCTATGTCATGGAAACTGCTATGTACTGAAAATTACTCTCAGAAACTATCGTCGAGGCACCTCGGGGGGTCTCGACGAGCATTTCTGAGATAGATATGAATGTCAAACTGTCGTCGAGGCACCTCGGGGGGTCTCGACGAGCATTTCTGAGATAGATATGACTCTCTGAAACTGTCGTCGAGGCACCTCGGGGGGTCTCGACGAGCATTTCTGAGATAGATATGACTCCCAGAAACTGTCGTCGAGGCACCTCGAGGGGTCTCGACGAGCATTTCTGAGATAGATATGACTCCCAGAAACTGTCGTCGAGGCACCTCGGGGGGTCTCGACGAGCATTTCTGAGATAGATATGAGTCTCAGAAACTGTCGTCGAGGCACCTCGGGGGGTATCGACGAGCATTTCTGAGATAGATATGATTCTCAGAAACTATCATCGAGGCACCTCGGGGGGTCTCGATGAGCATTTCTGAGATAGATATGACTCTCAGAAACTGTCGTCGAGGCACCTCGGGGGGTCTCGAAGAGCATTTCTGAGATAGATATGACTCTCAAAAACTTTCGTCGAGGCACCTCGGGGGGTCTCGACGAGCATTTCTGAGATAAAAATGACTCTCAAAAACTGTCGTCGAGGCACCTCGGGGGTCTCGATGAGCATTTCTGAGATAGATATGATTCTCAGAAACTGTCGTCGAGGCACCTCGGGGGGTCTCGACGAGCATTTCTGAGATAGATATGACTCTCAAAAACTGTCGTCGAGGCACCTCGGGGGGTCTCGACGAGCATTTCTGAGATAGATATGACTCTCAGAAACTGTCATCGAGGCACCTCGGGGGGTCTCGACGAGCATTTCTAAGATAGATATGACTCTCAGAAACTGTCGCCGAGGCACCTCGGGGGGTCTCGATGAGCATTTCTGAGATAGATATGACTCTCAAAAACTGTCGTCGAGGCACCTCGGGGGGTCTCGACGAGCATTTCTGAGATAAAAATGACTCTCAAAAACTGTCGTCGAGGCACCTCGGGGGTCTCGATGAGCATTTCTGAGATAGATATGATTCTCAGAAACTGTCGTCGAGGCACCTCGAGGGGTCTCGACGAGCATTTCTGAGATAGATATGACTCTCAAAAACTATCGTCGAGGCACCTCGGGGGGTCTCGACGAGCATTTCTGAGATAGATATGACTCTCAGAAACTTTCCTCGAGGCACCTCGGGGGGTCTCGACGAGCATTTCTGAGATAGATATGACTCTCAAAAACTGTCGTCGAGGCACCTCGGGAGTTCTCGAAGAGCATTTCTGAGATAGATATGACTCTCAAAAACTGTTGTTGAGGCACCTCGGGGGGTCTAGAAGAGCATTTCTGAGATAAAAATTGACTCTCAAAAACTATCGTCGAGGCACCTCGGGGGGTCTCGACGAGCATTTCTGAGATAGATATGACTCATAACTTTCATCCAACACATAACCAGATTCATCCAACACATAACCAGATTCATCCAAAAGCAACCCAAAGTAACCTGATAGCTCAGTGCATCAAAAGCAGCCCAAAGCAACATATTTACTACCTAGTTTGGTTCTAACCCTTTACAACAGGATAACAAGTACCTAACTAATAACTAAATGACCTTCTGGACGGTCAACTTAAGTCCACTGGACTGACAGCGGCGGAAGCGAAACACGAAGACATCGTCTCGCTCCATTTCAGCCAACTCCACAACCTGGCACCAGTTGGTTGTTATCTGAGCACCTTTATCCTTTCCTTTACCCATAATGATATTGACCAGTTTGGGCACATAGCCTGGGCAGTACACCTTCAGCTCCGATGTCAAGTGCATGCACTTATTGATGTAGGTTGTGCTGAACTTCTTTGGGAAATACTGCAAAGTAATGAGAAAGGTCAAAGCCATCCATTTGTTTCAGAAAGAAAACTAATGTAACATTGTTAATACAAGAGGTGCAATATAACTTTACCATCTTTGCTTTTGGCTCCATGGTGTGAGCTAGCTTCATAGTGCATACAAAGGGTGGCAGTGTTGGTCTCTCCCTTGCAATCTTTCTCAAGAATTGAACTTGTGTGCGTTTCAAAGCAACATAGTTGCCAAAGACACAACACAGGTCAAAGTTGCAGTGACCTCCCTTTGTCTTTGGACCTACATGTCAAGAATCTGCATAAGTAATATGTAAAGTGACAACAACAATAATAATAGCAGCTGCTGCTTGTCTTACCTCGTTTCACAATAATTATGTTTGCTTCTTTTGCAGCAGCTGCTTGTCTTGCAACAGCTGCTTCCCTTGCAACACGCCTCTTAGCCTTTGCTCTCCTGGCAGCAGCCTTTGCTGCTTTCTCAGCAGTAAGAACATCTTCGTCATCAGAGCTAATATCGATGACCTGATTATTCTCCATGGCCTACAAACAAACAACAAACAATATCATTAGTTTTTAATACAAGCAAATGCCTGTGAGTTATTGTGAATCATATCATTAGCTGGTACCAAACATAATAGAAAGACAATATCCAAACACCACAAAGATAATAAGCTGGTATCAGCAGCTACCATATGCAATTTGCAGAAAGATCAAAGGTTGGCAATTTAAGCATCCAAACACCACACAATATCCAAACACCACAAAGTATCCTAGCACATAGGCTAAATAAGTTCATACATTACATACCAAGATCTCACAAATAGCACATAGGCTAAGTGCATGCATTACATAAGAAGTTCTCACAATTAGCACCTAAGATAAGTTTTACAATGCTGATTACTCTTCCTCAATTACTGCCTTGATTCTCTTCACCTTGTCCTTATTCTTGTCACTGATTTGGAGCAGATCAAAAATCATGTACTCCAGCTTCTTCTTTTCCTCCTTAGCCTGTTTTTTTCATTCTCCCACTCAGCCCTGTTTGACTTGATCATGTCTGCTTGAGTTTTTTGCACCTCTTTCAGCTCACAAACCTGTTTCTCAAGCAACTGCATTGTTAGATGCATCTGTTCTTTAGCAGATTCTGCCTCATCCTCCATCACAATCCTATCATAGTGTGCCGTCAAACTACCACTGCAACTATTCTCAATGAACCGGTTCACATCATTCACACAGTCCTTGTACTTCTTCATCATCTTATTCTTCTCAGCAGCTAGCTCCTCCATCAACTTGGTATGTTCAATCTTCTCATCAATTCAAGCACTGGACACATCATCATACATTCGCCACAACTTCCCTAGTGCACTCTGAGCAGAATCTGGCCACTCATCATCTACCCAGCACACAAATCCACAATTCTCTATCTCCTTTAAAAAAATTAACACCACAACAATGTATCAATTATCCATGGCATTCAACAGTTTTAAAGGACAATAGTACAACAGTTTAACCACACTTAAGGTACAAACATAGACTACATTGTGAGCATATAAATGAGCAGAGGATTATGAAGCTTACATTTTCTGTACACTTGTAAAATTTGCGCCAGTGTTGCATCCTTCAAACGCCACACACCTCCTAGGCTCCAGATTGTGGACACGACAATACTTAGGAGCATCCTTGTCTATGCCATTCCACGCTGGATCATCCATGGTATCAGGGGCATAGGCCCGGTCAATCAACGCCTAAATGGCAAAAGATTTGAAAATATCAGCTAAAATAAATCGAACCACTAACCAATCGAAAAAATTGAAACCCTAACCCTAGATCGAAACCCTAACCCAAGATCGAACCCTAGAACACAAGATCGAACCCTGGAACACCAGAACTAGATAACCCTAACCCTAGATCGAACCCTAGAACACCAGAACTAGAAAACCTAACCCTAGATCGAACATACCTCGATATGGGTCTCGCTCGAGTTTGAGCCTTCTTCCCAGCTGAGCATGGTGCCGGACGAGGCCGACGGCGCCGGCGATGGCGGCGGGCTGCGGCGGGAGGAGGCTGGCGGAGGCGGGTCGGGGGCGCGGTGGCTGGGGAGAGAGAGGTGAGAGCTCGAGCTCGAGCGAGTGTGGTGGAATGAGACGGTCTGGTCGGACCGCGTTCTAACTAGGGCTCCACTTCTCTGCTGACAGGTGGGTCCCACCAAGCCGTTAACGGCTCCGACCGGCCACTTGCCACGTCATCCATGACAGGTGGGGTCGGTCCGTCAGATCCACGTTATCAGCTTGGGTCTCATACTCAAAGCGGTGATTATGGTTCCCGCTTCTGGGAGAGCTTAATGGGGATTAACCTTATATTAAGGTAGTTTGGTGCCAGGTGATTGTAAAAAAATGTAGAAAACGTAAGTCATTGCTGTATCCGTGAATGGTTCAGCATTAGTTGGGCAGGTTCTACATAATTACTTTGTCTAATTTTATGACCGATGTAGGAAGGTGGGGAGATATGAGGTTGGGCCTAACTCTCTCATATTTATATGTTAGGAAGGTTGTGTCTGTCCTTATGAGTGGCGATGTTGTCCTATAAACTACCTTGACATAACACAACAAGTATGCTCATGTCAGGAGTAATACCTATACCAGCTACATGCCGGTACGTTGCAATGGGGAAAGAAAAATAACATTTTAAGTAAAATCTCATAACCTCGCAATTCGCCCTCTCCCATTATCTCATCTAATACAACATGAGTGTCAGCCGGTTTCCTGTCTTAAAAGATAACATTCAAAAAACCTATGCATAATAAAAGAGTTCAAGGTTACAAAAATTCACTTGAAATCAATTTCATAACCATTTGCTTAACGATTCTCACCGATTCAGTCCAAATATTGTGAGAAAAAGGCGCGCTTCTCAAGAACGATCTACCAATTAGGTTATGCACTTCCTGGTGATTGGACGCTAGCCGAACGGTGCGCCTTGACCCTGAATATAGTTGTTGTCGGCCTCTGTGTTGCTCTGGCTGTACGACCACTGTAACATCCCAATATTTTAAAATGTTGAGAAAACACTAAAAAATTAAACTTTTGTTTTTTTGTAAAATAAAATATTAAAAGCATAAGAAAACCAACCATGAAAGACTTCATAGCATCTTTCAAATTGTTTATCATTTGAAATATCTCAAGTAATCACTATTTTCAAAACTGGTTTCAAGTTAAACATTTTACTATCCAATTGTTTTTTTCTTAAACCTCATTATATAATTTGTCAATTGGTTCACACACTTTCAAACCCTTTTCCATGTAATAAAAAGTTTCTTTAAAAGTATTTGATTTCAACCACTTGGCCATAGCAATTCATAAATTAAAATAATATTTACAAATGATCTTTTAAACTATTTAAAACATGGTCTATTTGCCAAATGATTTTCATTCTTTTACCTGAGTTCAAAACATAGTTTTTGGAAATTACAAGTCTATAGTTTATATCTTTAAAACCTCATGAATTTATAATTAGTGATTTATCAAAATAGGCATTTCAATAACTGAAATTAGTTTCATCATTTTGCAAAACATAAAATGATTTTCAAGAATAATTTCAACATAAGAAATGAAATAAAGATATATTGTTTTCCTATTGTACTATAGGGAGTTTTCAAATGACTCATTATAAAATAAAACTTAATGGTGCACAAAATATTTTGAATTAAAAATACATTCATTATATTTTCCTTTTCATTTCAAATAAATGCGTTATGTTATTTAATATTGTACTAAAGTCAAAAATGATTTAATATTGCAAAATGAGTTTAATTAACTTAATTTCAAACTTATATCAGTGTTGTATTTTTTATTAATTTTATTTAGCCAAAATTAAAATTAATTAAGCCATGTTTTCAAATTTGACATAAAGTGTCAAATTTACATTTAATCAATATTTCGAAATTTTGATTTTTGAAAAGTGTTCAAAATATGCCCACAACTGGTTTAACCCAAAGATATTGTTATTAAAAAAATTAGAAATTTATTTGACTTCTTTTGGACACTTAAAATAAAAGATATGAAAGAAACAAGAAAATTCAGAAAAAGAAAAAAAAATCGGTGGCGATGACGTCAACTCGTCTTCAATCTCAGCCATCGCATAACACCATGACGTTTTCTTTCCTCTTGATTTTCCCCATTAATTGTGTTACCGTTTCTCCTCGACTACAACACGAAAGTTACTCCATATTGGATGGGCTTTCCATCCCGGGAGTTTATATCCAAATTCATTGCCTTAAACATGCACATCGACCTCGTGAACCGAATGCCACCCGTAGACATTCATGTCCCGATCTCCCTCCTTAGACCATCTCACAAAAATCCGAGCGCGTCACTTCGTGTCCCTCGTCGTCCTCTCTCATGTTCGTCCTCATACTTTTCTTAGAGGATGCCTATACAGCTCATACCACTAATGCCAATTTCAGCCCCAACAACGAGTTCATCGCCAGATCTTGTCATCAACGAAAGCAATCTCGTCAATTCCTTGCACCAGAATACTCCACTCATCAAGGCCTACCTCCAGGACATCGTCATGCTTCATTTCTAAGTCGTCGTCTGCATCGCCGCCGCCGCCATCGCCATGGACGAGTTTCAAAGGTTATCGCCTTTGTCTCGGTAAACCCGAGCATCTCTAACCTTGTCAATCAAACTAACCTCCTTATTTCGCACCCGGCTGATTTTTGTTTTTGAAAAACGGTGGACCAAAACACTCGTACTCGTCCCCGGAGCTTCGCAGGAATCAGAGGGAATATCGACGCCGTCGTCGTTTGAAGCCACGGAAGGTGCCACCGAGGACATTGGCGACACCTTCATGACCGTTGCCGCCTGTTGAACCTCCAAGTCGTAGCACCGCCGTTAACCATCAAGGAGCATGTCCCGCACCGAGTCCGCCGCTGTCGTACACACGTTTCCGCGCCATCCAATCTTCTCTACTAGTGAGCTACTCATGTCTTCTATTCTAAAACTTGTATTTGTATATTTTTTTTATCTAGAGGATATGAATAGATCACATGTTGACGGAGTATCAGCCACTAAAATCTTTCCTTGTGTTCATCTAGAATTATCTATCCATTTTCGTATCTCTGTTTTATTTAAGCATGGAACTTTCATAAATCATATCTTTTGATCAACTAGTCTAAATTGAGCAAATGAAATATCGTTGGAAAGCTCTGATCGTGTAGTTTAATTTTTCATCATTATTTTTCTATTTTTAATCTGTTTAAATTGATCAAAATCCTGAAAGGCATTTCGGCCATTTAACTCAAAACTTGTGTTTCAAAAATGATTTTAAAATAAATCCTATTGCTTAATGTCAAGAATTTTATATCAAATCGACCGTAACTCCGTTTTCAATGTTATTGTAGTCTATAAATTCGTATGAGCGTGTAGAATACATTGGTATAATAAAAACATATATTTTGATTTCTATGCTTAGATTGAACGGAGAGCTCCGAGTACGTTGAAAAGTGTTTGTGAGAAACGACAACTTCCAAAGGCAAGTGGCACACGCATAAACTTCCTAGTATTTTACTATGCATGATTAGATTATTTTTCTATAAGCATGTGTAGGATAGTATTGCTATACAAGCCATGTTTAGACTCCCTTGTTCCTGTGTCTAGGTTCCTATGAAATACTTAGTAGAATTGTAATGCTATGCAAAATTATTTTGATAAATGTTAAATTCTACTAAGTTATAATCAAACACCTGGGTGGAATTGGTTGCTTGGTTGTATGAGTTGAGTGTTGTCCCTAGGGGTTTTACCTGTGGGATATTCACTTGTGGATGGCCACCCAGGAACAGAAGAATCTGAAGAACTCTGAGTGACGATTGATTTCCGTGCAGCCATTGCCAATATGGGCTCTGCCTTGATCAATTAAGTTGCGTGGACTCGCCCTGCCTTGACAGGTGGTGGTAGAGGAATGTAGGTGGAACGTGTCAGGCCGGCAATGGGAGGCAAAATGCTTCTGAAAGATCTCGTCTCATTTTTCTCCTTTTCTTTAACACTACCAGAGTGTATAGGATATTTTGGGTTGAATGGGTACAATGGTGAACGTGCACAACCTCTGTAGAGTTAAAATCTAAGTACTTAGTTGTGTCCCCGGTACAGACAATTGAGCAGCTGAACGAGGACGTCAACGGAGGATTCCACCATTCCAACTTCAAAACAAAAACTTGATGGGTGAACAAGGGTAGAATGAGACAGTGGATTTCATGTCACGGATGTCTCGAATAGAAGAAAAGTGTTTTCTAAAGAGTTAGGAAAAATTGGCTTTATGCAAAATAGCCTTGAACTCCACTAGCCAAATAAGCATATAGGTTATTAGAGTTATTTCACTAAGTGTCCACCATAGTGTCACTTGCCAGGTTCATTTTTAATGGAATTTGACCCACGTTGTTGCAATATTTTTCTTATTGCAGATTGTTCAAATGACTAGAGAGGTTTCGAGTCTGCAACAAACATGTTTTCGCCTGTGGCAACATGAAGATGATGAAGACTCACTGCTATGTTATTTCTGATGTTTACTCTTTTTAATGCTATCTTTATGATATGCAAGTTGTATCGAATATTTTCTAAGCTGGATCATCGATGTAATAAAATTGATACTTTGTTATGATATTACATCATAAACTGTGTGTGCAAACGAATCGATCCAGTGATTTGCACTATATACAGGTACCTTGCCATATTTTAAGTGCAGGTACGCTACAACCACGCCAGTAACGCCTGACATCGGCGAGCCTCATGCCTTTGGTAGCCCTACTTGGCTCCCCTCGCCTCATCTGCTCCCAACCATCCTCGGCCAGCTCTGGAGCCAGTGGCTCCCCGACGTGGGATCCTCTTGCCAAGAGAGGGCCACCGATTTGGGGGGTGCGCTCAGTTCCGTGTGTTGCATTTGGAGGAGGGGAATTTGATGCGAGGCCAAAATGGACCCACATATGAATAAACATGATGGTATTATCCACGCACCAATTCCTTCTCCGGATTGGAACCCTTATTTTGCCAAAATATTTAAGATACATTTGTGTGACCAGATGACCTGGTTTACCTGACGATGGTGGCTTGATCACTTGAAATTGGAGGGACTATTGGGCCAAATTGCAATATTGTAAAAAACAAATCTTTTCAGATATATCTCAGGCTTTCTGTGCCGGGTTTAAAGAGGATGTTGCTTTTTTAGTTCGTAGTGAAGGATGGTGTTGGGGGTTTATGATTCATTTTACTAAAATTGTGGTTTATAGTTGTCGATGAAGTATGTTTTCTGATGTTCAAAACAGGTTCACGGTTAAAATTACACCAGGGTTTGATAATTTATTGTGCTAATTACCGTGATTTCAAGTTTGGGGATTCAATTTAGCTAAGCTATATAAGTTTAAGATTTAAAATGGACCTTTTCCTATAGTTTTTGTTGGACCATGGGGAACAATGAGGATGAGCACCCACGCATATATCTGTAGCGAAATCACTCGAACCAAAAATAGTGTCCCTGACTCCTTCCTTATATTGGACTGTGCTCGGATATGGATATATCCGATCGATCCGTAAGTGGCGCCAACGAATTAGGGATAGGTGGTAAAAATAGCTTGTGTAGCTGTGACGTGGCTTTAAATAGGCCATTGCATTGATTAAGCACCCCTTTTTTTACCTCGCTCCCCACTTTGTTACTGCTTATACCACTACAATTAACCCGTAGAGTAAGTTAACTTAGGCTGACATAAGGATCCACAATTAACTGCACATTAGTGTCTCATTTCGGCAGAGGTAAATAATTGAACTCTCAAGCCTTCATCCTTTGCATCTTTTTCTTTCTCTTGAGAAATCTCTTGTGATTTTTTGGGGTTGTGTGAAGAAGAGGTTCCTGGCTAGACATTGGCAGTAATTAGTAAAATGTTCTTGGTTTGATCATGTAGATCGAGGTCCATCGATCCAGGCCGTCCTAGATCGTCGTCGCCGTCGCTCGGCCGGCCGGTCGGCATGGAGGAGCAGCTGCACAGGCCGGTGGTGGTGGTGAAGAAGATCGCGGTGCCCGACAAGAAGGCGCCCCACCACCTCCACGTCGTCCACGCCGGCTCGGGCAAGGGCGTCGGCGGCGGGGAGGCGCCTGCGGTGATGGTGAAGACGCCGGCAGCGTCGCAGCAGGCGCCCAAGCACACGATGCTGCTGGCGAGCCCGCGGGCGTGCCTCTGCTCGCCGACCACGCACGTCGGCTCGTTCCGGTGCAGGCTCCACCGCGGCAGCGTCGGCGCCGGCCTCCACGAGATGATGGGAAAGAAGCACGGCGCGTGACGATCGCGCCCACACCACACGTCCATACCATACGACCTCGTGCGCACGCGCGGCGAGTCGGCTAACCGACGGCCGCCGCCGGCGTCTCCGGCGTTCTTGTTTCAGTTTGTTCGTTGGTGGTGTGCAGGGTGCAGGGAAAGGGGGGAAAAGTTCAAAGTTCTTTTTCTTCCTTGTTCGTTTTGGATCCTCTGTTTCCGTCGACCGAGAAATTATCAGTTTTCTTCTTCTGTCGACGACTCTGGATGTTCATTCTGTATATATTGGAAACCGGTCATTTGCAATGACAGGATTGCATGCATGAATGCCAAGACAACAGCATAACCATCACACTACTATTTACTACAGCAGATGAAAAAACAAAAAAAAACATTAGATTAACGTGGCAAAAATCATCAGGAGTATGTTAATCACATTAATGCAGATTAGGGGAATTAAATAATTTTGCCCAAAAAAGGAACATGAATATGGTTTGGTATTGTTCATCTTCTATCCAGATAAGTGGCAATATGTTTGCTCTACTGCACACAGTGACACACATTAAACATAACACTCACTAAGAAGAACAATACTAGAGTAATGAGAGTAATGCTTCATTTACATCTAAGCAATTAGATTAAGACAACTAGCTCAAACGCTATTATATTCACATCACATACGAGTAGTAAGAGCAAAGGATGATGCGCTAGCTACTGCGTACTCCTCTGATATCTCTGCTATGCGGTGTGACAGCCACAAAATTATTAACTGAACCTGCACCCAGAACTGCACATATTTCTCGATTCCTAGGAAGTAAAATTTACTACAAAATTATAACCGTACACTGAATTCACCTGAACCAAGGACAGTATATGCAGCTGTTATAGGTACTATTTAGATGCCAACTTCAGAGACTAATTTGACAGACAACACAAATAAGTGAGCAATATGCTAGCCAGCAAACTGACAAGGAAAAGGAAGTGGAGAGCGGTCTCGAGCATAAGGACGAAGAGGAGGGCATGGAGATCAGCGATGTTGAAGATGAGGAGGACAGTGAAGATGAATATGAGGAGGACAGTGAAGATGAAGACGAGGAGACGCTCAAGGTAATAAAAGTTCAGTTAAACTCAATTTGTTGGCAGGATTTTCTATTAGATCACATTTGATCTGCTTCGTGGTTTTACTTATTTCTTCTGACTAAGCTTTATAACATCAACTGATTTTCAGTTGATGGTTGATGACAATAAACCTGCTACTGATGGACATCTTCAAGTCCCCAGTGAAGGTGAACCAAAGTGCAAGAAGCCAAGATTAGCCGAAGGCTCTGGGTGCGCGGCTGACTTGCCGTTTAGTCGGTAATGCTTTTTTGGTGTGTAAACGCTTGTTCATTGTTGCCTGACCTTGTTTCTTACATTTCTAATTATCTTTTCCAAACTATTAATTTACAGTCTAATCTTGCATGCTAATAGTTAGAGTGTGGACATCTTACTAATTCTGTAGTTGCATAGATTCAGTTGAACGCTCACCTCTCAGTTGCGTCAATGATGCATAGATGCAGTCCTGTTGCCTACAGAGCTTGGATCTTCCAATTTTTATTTGCCCGTGACCTGTATTACTACCTCCGATCCACTTTAAATGTCGTGGAGAGAGCACCACGCTAGTACAAAATTAGTATACGGCCGGCGACAGTTTTTGCGGATCAGAGGAGTAGGAAATTTGTTGGGCGTGATGGCCATTCACTTCATTAGGCCTAGGGAGACCGACTCTGCACTGTGTGTCATAAAATTACAGTATATTTTCTTAAGCTGTGGTTGTTGTTGTGCTTGGTTCTTTGTTCTCTTAACCATTTACTATGAATCAGTTTGTTCTGTCCTCACGCATGGAAATGTCAATTCCTTTAATCCAGAGTAGTTTAATACAGTCCAATTTATAGAGCAATAGTGTTCTTAAATCCATTCTTACACAACCTTATTTCCTCGTTCGTACAGGGTCCAGTGTTGAAGCAACAAAAGGCATTTAATTAGGGGGTAGCTAGTGACAGTGACTGCGTTGATGTTTCACCTGTTATTCTAGTATATGGTTTGAAAAATGGACAATTGTTATCTTATGCCATATGTAAACAGGATCTATTACAACTGCATCCTTAAGAATGTTTCATGTCGTGATAATCGCTTTGAGTCTATTGTTCTTTTGGTTTATGTTGCATAAGGAGACAAAGATGACGACCATTTGAGTTCATTGAACAAGCAAAATTCTGAGTTGGGTTCAACTCGTGATTGCACGCATGCAGTGTTGAAGGATTATAGTGTGTTTGGCTGCGGTTCCCTGTCTTTCAGGAGGAATCTGATTGGGGCTAAACTTGAGAAATGGAGGAACCTTCTATCACTTTGCGGCAATATTTCGATGGGTGAAGAAGAGGACAGGTTAATTTGGCTCTTGACAACCTCAAGACAATATTCAGTTAAATCTTTTTACTCAGCAACGCAATCAATGAGTAGTGTCCCGTATAAATTTTGGTGGAAGATAAAGATTCCATTGAGGATAAAAACTTTTCTTTGGCTTGTTCTGAAGAAAAGTATTCTCACTAGGGATGTACTATTGAGGAGAGGAGGTACTTGTGCCAAAACTTGTCTATTTTGTGGACACGAAGAAAGCATTGACCACCTCTTCCTTAGGTGCCCTTTAGTCAGGTATGTTTGGAATATTGTGAGTATAGCCACAGGAGGAAAATGCCAGTTTGTGGATACTCGACAATGCCTAGACAACTGGCCTAACAGCTTCTCAAAGAAACTGAGAGGAAAGATATCAGTGGGTGTTGCGGCAGTTTTCTGGGGGTTGTGGAAGACTAGGAATCTCGCTTGTTCTGAAAATAAATGGCCTTCTGAGCCAATTGAACTCATTCATAGGATTAGTCATTGGATTGATTTGTGGGCAAAAATGCAGGTAACGGAGGACGCAAAACTGGAACTGCAGCTGGGCGCAAGACTGCTGGTGCAAATCGCGGATGAAGCCTTCAGGAGCGCGGGAGGATAGGTGACATGGAGACCGAGGCTGGGAGGCTAAGAAGACACTTTTATGTTGTTGGTGGCTTGCTTAGCTTGTTTTCTTTCTTCTTTGTGTTGAGGCTGAGAGGCTAAGTAGACTCTTAGTTGTTGTTGGTGGCTTGCTTAGCTTATTCTTACTTTGTGTTGACACTACTCTAAAGGATGTCTCAACAGTGGGGGTTGTGTTTTGGTGGAACCTGTAGCTCTTGGTTTCTATTAATGAAATCGGGGAGTGCTCCCTTTTTATTCAAAAAAAAGGTGTGTTTGGTTGCTCCTGAGCCACCTATGCTGTCTTTGGTCTGAACTGAGATTTTTTTTTAACAGTAACTGCAGCGGGCCAAAGCCAGCCTGAACTTTTTATACTCCCTCCGATCCTCAAAAAGTGTCGCTCCTCTAGTACAAACTTTGTACTAACTTAATACAAAATGGGCGACACTTTTTATAGATCGGAGGGAGTAACATTTTAATCAGAGAGTTGGGTAGCGATCATTACAGAGCCGAGAAGAAAGAAGTGAAGGAGTTACAGCAGACTAGCTCATGGTGGCTCAAAGGAGATGCACCATGCTTTTAGCAGCTTAGCTAAAGGGGAGGAGCTACAACGATGCGCCCATGTACATTCAGAAGTTAACTACTACGGGATGACATCCGGCTCAGGATCTCTTGCCATCCTGATCCTGCCCACGAAAGTTGTTACATTCAGAAAGGAAAAAATCCTGATCCTCGTCACTATAATGCACAGAGAAGGGGCAGGTAATATAATAAAAGAGCTCGGTATACCCTGATCATCTGATTATAACGAACAAAATTGACAGAAGCAAAGCAAATAGCACCTAAGATTCATGATGCAAAATAGGAGCACTATATTCAGAAGCACATGGCTGTTATAACCCCATTATACAGATATTGGATTACACATGAAACATAACATTCGTATTTTTGGTACTTCTGCTTGCATCAACCCTTACACATTGCTGGCAGTTGGAATATGCCATATCTCAGTAGAAGGCATGTCTACAAACTAAACACCATGATCTTGTAGAGAACAGTCAGCGATTCACAAAACGGAGTGGATCAACCATGTAAACATACGGTGAATTAACCAAACATTCAGCAGTAAAACGGGTCATCAGAGGTAAGATCAGTTGCTTTCCACACGCTCGAACGAAAGCCCACCGTAGGCAACACCAGCAGCACTCCAGAGATCCCTGTCCGAAACTGTAGACACTGCAATTCATCTTCTGTCTCACTCACCTTGTCAGGCGAAGGAATAGTTTCTCGCTGCAACACAACATGCAAAGACTGCAGCTCCTGGGCATTCATGGCGATGAGCTTGAGGAATTCGAATTCGTTTTCATCCCCGCGGAATTTGTGAATGACCATCTTCTTGACGTGTGATCTCAAGCATTCAACCAGACCGACCTCCTGCCAGAACCTGACAATGGCATCGTGCTCCCCACTGGGTTCATTAGCAGTTACAGATGGATGATGCTTCCCGCTGGGTTCATTGGCAGTTACAGATGGATCGTGCAGGGTAGACTGCACATGCGAATCAAAGCGGAAAAGATCAGCTTCATATATGGATCATGGCCATGCTGCTAGATACATACCATTGCAAAATGATAGACTGACTAAAGGAGCTGGCAGCTATTGTACCTCGATGTGCAGAGTGTCAATGTTGGGAAAGCATCTGAGGAAGCTGGTCAGCATCTTAACCTCCCGGAGGACACCAAAATTCACCGTCACCGCCAATATGTTGACACTTGGAATCACAGTGCTTGCGCTAGCCATTGTGTTAGGCTGCAAATTTGATCCACCAAGACAGATGGACACCATTACTCATCAAGTATTCAATGATCATAAGAAAAGTATGTTGATAGATTGATCAATGTATGCATTGTGGATGGAATAATTTTGGGAGACTGCAATAAGGCCTGTACCTCGATCACGATGTCCCCGATCTGCAACCTGTGAGCTCTTGTATCCAGGCGGCCGAGCACGCGCAGGCCGGCTGCATAGTAACCAATCTTGACCATCGTCACACCATTACGCGGCGGCGAAAACAAGACGAGGCGCTCCAGGAGCGGCGCGTCCACCACCGTGAAATTCTCCACCCTGGACAGCGCAACGAGCGCGCACCGGAGGCTCCGGCTGCGGAGACGAACGTTCCTGGGTCTTCCGCCGTTCAGCGTGAGGGTCTCCAGGTCGGGGCAGGCGGTAACCAGGCGCTCGAGGTCTTGCTCCCTAATGACGACCATGAGCAGGGAGAGGCGCCGGAGATTGGGAAGAAAGATGTCGGCGCCGCGGGGGTACACCCAGTAGGCCAGCAAAAGCTCCTCGAGCGAGCCGCAGCGGAGGACGTCGGCGGGGAAGCGCGGCAGGGTGGTGGCCCCGTTGGGGATGAAGCCGTTGACGAGGTCGAGCCGCTGGGTGTTCTTGGCGGCGAGGAGGAGCGGCCACCCCGGGAGCTCGCGGTCCAGGGAGTCGAGCCTGCAGTCGGTGAGGCGCACGGAGCGGAAGTGGCCCGGGTGCTCCCTGAGGACGCGGGCGACCAGGGCGTCGCGGTCCCGCGCGGGCCCGAGCCCGACGTGGTCGCCGTCGTAGAGGACCAGCGGGGTGGAGCTCCACAGGTGGCGCCAGCGCGTGGCGAGCGCGGCGGTGCGGACGGCTTCGGTGACGGGGAGGCGGGTGATGATCTTGTGGAGGAGGTCGTCGTCCAGGGCGGTGAGGCGGTCCCCGCGGCCGGCCGTGGAGGGAAGGGGGGTGGCGCCGTCGTCGGCCATGGTGGCAGGTGAGGCGAGGCCAGGGTTTGATTTGATTTCCGTTGGTCGAAATGGACCGGAATGTTCTACGGATGAATGCCCGGAGTCGATTAATTAAGTAATCATTCTAACGAATTTAGAAAGAAAAAAAATCAGCCTGACTTGGACTGAAAATGAACGACACCTTTTAGTACTACTGACGAGAAAGGACTATGAAATCGAACGGAGGGCTCAAACTAAACGGCGGAGTTAGAGCATCTTCACCGTGACCTAAAGGTGTCTGGGAGACGTCGGCAACGGTGTTTGGAGCTGGCGTCAAACCGTCGGCGGTTCGGGACCATTCTCCACACCGTCGGTCCCCAAAGATCACACGACCTTTTTAAAATTTCATTCAATTTTGGAACTAATTTATATCGATTTGGACTAAATGTAACTAATAACATAAATTAAAATGGTCGGGAGCCGATCTAAGGTTTGAACGCCACGCCTAGTCGTCGTTGTCCTCATCAAGAAGATGTACACCGGTTGCGGCAACAGATACGACCAAGCGGGCACCGACATCGGAGGTGGAGGCGTTCATGCCCTCTCCTCCATGTAGAGGCGGAGGGCCTCGCCCGTGCCCACCCACACCCTCTCATCCGCTAGCGCGGCCTCCTCCCTGGAGCCGCGCTCCGCCCACGCGATAGTCTCCTCCTCGCTCATGCGACTATGTTTGTTGTTTGAATCTGGTGAAGCGGCTAGTGCATAGTCCTGTCAATTTAATAATGCTCGATGAGGCCAGTGCATAGTCCAGCGGCCACTACAAGGGTGAACCTCGGAAAAAAGATGAGGCATCTTCCACAACGGCTATGGTGGGGACATGTCGATTCTTCCAACAAGCTCATCATGTACGACCAACGGCTGCAGAGCGTAACAAGGGACTCGAGCGACTGAAACAACACAGTAATAGGAGGAGATGGATGTATTCGCACATTGAATTCAATGCAAAGTTACAAAGCCCGCACCTGAGTCACGGTGTACACACAGATGTCACACGGGTGATGATTCAGAGTTAAGACAAATATATACCAATATCATGTCGAATTGAACTACTTAAACAATTTCATTCATTTACCAATCGGGCCTCAACCCCTTTCCATTAAGAATAACGGAAATACACCAGGTTTAAACCAACAGAGATGGGAGAGAAGAAGCGAGTTGGACGCAGCAGCAGCAGGAAACCCACTGTGAATCGCCTCGACTCGAGACGCACACTGCAGGGCAAAAACCTGCTGCCACCAAGTACCAAAACTACAACAAGCAAAGATAACAACCACCTAAAGCGGAACCATAACTCCTGTTAACTGCGAAGTAACTAGACCCATACATGTCCAAAATAACACTCCACCAGGATGAAAACCGGCTCTTATTCCTCGCAAGGTCCACCCACAGCACCTCACGCTCCCGTGATCAACATCACGCTTCTGGCTGCCCCGTCACCAGAACTTCTGGAGTACGCCGCCGCCGCTTGCATGAGCATGGACGCTCCATTCTTCATGGCTTCCTTACCTCCTTCTTTCATCAAACCTGCCCAATACAAAAGCAATGAAGCCACCAGATACACCACTTCAAAAGGTGTGTGCATCTTATGATCCTCGAATGTTATCTTGTTTCGAGTCTTCCAAATGGCCCAACAGATGGCTGCCAGACCAGCCATGTAAAACTGCTCCCCATCTGGGAAATAAGCATAAAACCAAGCAAAAGCTTGCCATAGACTCACAGGAGTCAATTGAGTGCCCAAAACACTACCCACAATCCCCCAAACGCACTTAGCAACAGAGCATTGGAAAAAAAGATGCTGCGTGGTTTCAGTTTCTTTACAAAAGGAGCAAATCGGTGCCCCAGGCCATTTCTTTTTTCGCATATTATCTCTAGTAAGAACAGCATCACGAAACAGCAACCACATGAAAATCTTTATTTTCAAAGGAATTTTAGCTTTCCAAATCCATTTGTTATCTGCACCCGCTAAATCTTTTTCTAAGTACTGATATACTGACTTGGTCGAAAATTTTCCATTACCACTCAGTTTCCAGGAAATCACATCAGGTTCATTAGAAAACTCATAGTTATTTACCTTCTGAATCACTTTACTCCACTGTTCTAATAACACACCTCTCAAAATTCTCCTAAACTGTAGATCATAGTTGCAATCAACAACATGTTTCATGGTACACAATTGATCATGACAGATCGAAAACAAATCAGGAAACTGTTCACATAAAGTGGCAATCCCATCCAACTCATCTAGCCAAAAACGCACCACATCACCTCTTTTCAATGACACCTTCCTACCAGCCATATAAGTATCCTTTACTTTTAATAAAGCTTTCCAACAGGGTGAATCATGAAACCTAGCCTGTACTTCTGCAACAGATTTATTATATAAGTATTTTCTCCTCACAATCTGTTGCCATAAACCATCTTGTTTCTCAAGTTTCCACCACCATTTTGTTAGTAGACTAATATTTTGCTTTCTCAGATCCTTGATCCCCAGCCCTCCTTTGGCCTTAGATCGACAAACTTTTGACCATTTAACTAAGTAATACCCTTTGGTCTTTTTCTTTCCCCTCCAAAAGAATCTCCTTCTATGTTTATCCAGGCGTTCACTAAACGTTTTATTAAAAAGGAACATAGACATTGCATAAGATGTTAGATTTGATAAGCAAGTATCAATCAAAACCAACCTACCACCCGAAGTGGCTGAGTCACCGACCCAAGCGTCTAATTTTTTCACAAACTTCATATCAATACACTCCAGATCCATATTTCTGAGATTTTTAAAGGTAACAGGTACACCTAAATATTTCATAGGCAACGATGCCACTCTACATCCAAACATCTCAGAGTAAAACTGTGTTATCATGTCATCTCCCCCAACCATGAACAATTCGCTTTTTTGATAATTAATCTTTAACACCGACATAACTTCAAACATATATAACAGAAGCTTAAGATTTAAGGCCTTCTCAGGATCATGAGAAATGCATAAAACCGTATCATCTGCATATTGCATAATAGCCATGCCCCCATCCACCAGATCAGGGGACAACCCATCAATAAGACCAGCCTGTTGAGCTCTAATTACCATCTTAGTTAGACATTCAGCGGCATTATTGAATAAGAAAGGGGACAACGGGTCACCTTGTCTCACCCCCTTAGCACTCTGAAAATAAGGTCCACTTTTGTTATTTATCTTAACAGATACAGTGCCATTGTGCAAGATTTGTTTAATCCATCCACACCACATAGCAGAAAAGCCTTTTAAACAATGACACTCAAGTAAAAAGTCCCAATTAACTTTGTCATATGCCTTCTCAAAATCAAGTTTAAGGAAGACAGCCACCTTTTTTTCCACATGAGCCGAATGCATAATCTCATGCAAGGATAAGACACCATCCATGATATTTCTTTTTTTAATAAAAGCATTTTGATTCAGACTAATCAATTTATCCATAAAAGGTTCCAATCTAATAGTTAACACTTTTGTAATCAATTTGTAGATACATCTGAGCAAGCAAATGGGCCTATATTGACTTATTTTCTCGGCATCAGACACCTTAGGGAGTAAAGTGATAACACCATAGTTCAGCCTTTGAACATCTAGTTTACCGCCATAAAAAAAATGAAACAACCTCATCACATCGTCCTTAACCACCTCCCAACAGTGTTGATAGAATTCAACCGGGATATTGTCTGGACCAGGAGCTTTATTTGTGCTCATGGAAAACAAAGCATTTTTTACTTCCTCGATGAGAAAAGGCTGACAGAGTTTTTCATTATCACTATCATTTAATTTTTCATGCGCTTCCCACATATTTCCCCCCATCCTAATAAGATTACCAGTGGCTGGTCCAAAAAGATCTTTATAATATTCAGTAGCATGCTTGAGTAAGTTATTAGTACCTTCAATATTAACCACCCCATCTTTCAAATTAATCATGGTATTTTTTATTTTGCACCCATTAGCTACTCTATGAAAATAGCTAGTATTTTGGTCACCCTCCAACAATCATTTTTCATGAGATCTCTGGAACCACTGAAGCTCTTCTTCAGCATATATTTCTAATAAGGCAACATCGATTTCAGTCTTCCTTTGATATAAATCAGGAGGCAACCCCCCTTCTTCTTCTAGATTCTCAAGAGTCGCCAACTCCTCCTTGAGCTCACATTTCAATTTCTTATTATGACCATAGATATTCGATCCCCATCCCTTGAAATATTTTTTAACTCTCTTCAATTTGATATTAATGATATCAATTGGATCATTACTCTTTACTTCCTTAGCCCAAATCTTTTCAACAGAGGGAAGGAACACCTCATTTCTTAACCAGGAAACATCAAACCGAAACTCTCTATTTTTATTTGTTGACACTGATGTTTCACCAGTATCTAGAAATAAAGCATTGTGATCTGATAACTCTCTTACTAACTTCCTCACAGATACTAAAGGAAACATATCCTCCCAATCAGGAGACATTAAAACTCTATCCAACTTTTCTAACGTGGGAATAGTGTGTTTGTTAGACCAAGTATATTTCCCACCACGCATGAAAATCTCTCTCAAACCCATAGTGTGAATAATAGAATTAAAAAGATCAGATGAGTGAGACCCAACAAAAGATGTATTCTTCTCCCCACAATGCCTCAATATATTAAAATCACCTCCTACAATATAAGGCATAAAGAGACCACTACAAAAAGAAGCCAACTCAGTTAGGAAATCATTTTTAAATTCTTCTTGTGCAGCCCCATAAACCACAATCAAAGCCCAATTGCATTTCTTTATTTTGTCCCACAGCACAAACTGAAGCATAAATCTACCAGCTTTAAAACCACTAACTTCCAATATTTCATTTCTCACACCACACAAAATACCACCAGAACGTCCCCGTGAAGGAACCCATTTCCAAAAGAAATTATTCCCAGGATCAATATTTCTGAAAAAACTTTGTTTATAATCTTTTTTCATTGTTTCCTGAATGCCAATAAAGTCCAAGGCATAATCATTCATCATATCACGAATACAAGTGCCCACTCCTTTCTTTCCCACCCCTCTACTATTCCAAAAGCCCCATTTCATTTAAATCTGGTGGGTTTTCTTCTGTTCCTGACAACTCTCCCAGGAAAATGGGGAGAGGCATCATTCTCAGCCATATGGATTTTCTGGCTCCTAGTAATAGGCCTAGCAACCTGTACCACACTTTTCCTACGAGCATATTTCTTTTTTCTATTTTCAACTAGGATAAATTGTCCATCATCAGGTTCCTCCTCATTTATCCAATCCATACATAAAGGAGTAGATTCTCCCACATTATTTTCAATATACAACATGTTTTGTTTTAAAGAACTATTCATATTTTTATCCACTAATTGAGATCTAGCAACATCAAGTTCCCTAATCAAGTCAATGGCAGTGAAATCATTATCAGGAATATGAAGCCCCATTTTAGTTGCTCTGAGCATGATTTCTTTATTAGACAGTACATCAAAAGAGTTAGCCAAAGGAGGAGGTTGAGGAGATTTAATACCTTCCAAGTTTCTTTTCTTAGACAAATTCATGGCCTTGTCAGCAACTTTTTCATTCCCCATCTCATGAATCCTGGAGCTAAACCGAGTACCAGCTTTCACCTCCAATCCCCCCATCACACCACCATCATTCTCTTTCTCAACAGACTCAGGAGACTGTACCATGTATTGAGGTGACCCAGCTAAAGGAGACTGAGATTCCTCGGATATGTCAGTAACAACAGGTAATGCTGGCCAATCTTCAACAGACAACCGCCTTGCTCCACTACTCCCATCAGCAGCCACCATCTGTTCACCATCCCCACAGCCCAGTTGATTCTCCAATTGCCTGCCGCCTTGGATAAAAGGAGCCACCCACTTGTTCACTTCCACCCGTTCTTCCACCATTTGTTTCTCAGCATTTTCTCTTGCTATCTTCTCAATAAGCAACTCCTGATCAACTCCACTGTATCCCTCAGATTCCTGTGTGGACACCACATTCTCTTGCTCACTCATCACAGACCTCCCATGTCTCACAGAATCAGTCTGACTGCCAATTTGCTGATCCTCAGAAGTCTCGTCAGAGATACCACCTCTCTCGTTGCCTCTGTGCCTTTTAGGAGATGGAGCACCAGAGTTAGGCTCCACCGCCACATTTTCTTTTTCCTTAGGAGGACCAGATACAACCACTTTCTCAATTTCATAGAAGAAATCATAGAAATTATCACCCAGGCAGCCCTCAACACATGCAGTAATTTTATCCACGTCCCTACACCCAATCAACATCCTCACATATTCAGGTTTATGTAGAGTGGATAAATCCAGTTCCAGCGTCACCCCAATCAGAGATCCAACATAGGAAACATTTGCTTCATTCCTTTTATCTAATGGAATGTTACTGACTTTCACCCAAGCTTTCTGTAAGGCAGCTTTCGCCCCAACTGATGTTGTCCAGGTTGACAGTTTGATAGTGGCATCAACAGTTTTCATTTGCATTCTTTCCGCATAATAGACAGCCCGAGTAACTTCAGTAGCATTAGGAAAACGCATGATATATTGATGGTCTAGCAGTACATCTCCAAGTGTCCCCAAACAGAATATTAAACTCATGCTCAATCTCCCTAAAGGTAGCAACACCCTGAGTTACAGTAATCACCACACTGCTAGATCTTTCCTTACTCTGTTGCGATGAACTAGCATCAGGCATATAGAAAAAACCCAACCCAGAAGTTTGAAAGCCACACATCGAAGCCTCACAAATCTGAGCAATATGCCCTAACCTCTTGCATCGCTCACAGCGAGTAGTAGGACATCTGGTAAGACAGTGCCCTTCCATCTTACATTTGGGACAAGGAGTTTTCTCACCCAGGAACCAGTAGAGTCCGCGATTACTTCCTGTCCACCAGCGGCTCCACCGGTGAACGGCGTTGCTGCTTGTTGCCGTCTCTTGTCCGCCGCTGTCGATTCCCGCGCCGCTTGCTCCCAGCGGCCGCTGGAGTTCAGCGACCCAGACCCCTTGCCTGAGTTGGAGGAGACCTGCGGCATCTCGTTCCTCCCACCACGGTGCCAGACCATGTTGCCCCGGCCTCGGTCCACTCGTCCATGAAATTTGGGTATTCCTGAATGCCAATAAAGTCCAAGGCACATGCAGGAATTTTATCCACGTCCCTACACCCAATCAACATCCTCACATATTCAGGTTTATGTAGAGTGGATAAATCCAGTTCCAGCGTCACCCCAATCAGAGATCCAACATAGGAAACATTTGCTTCATTCCTTTTATCTAATGGAATGTTACTGACTTTCACCCAAGCTTTCTGTAAGGCAGCTTTCGCCCCAACTGATGTTGTCCAGGTTGACAGTTTGATAGTGGCATCAACAGTTTTCATTTGCATTCTTTCCGCATAATAGACAACCCGAGTAACTTCAGTAGCATTAGGAAAACGCATGATATATTGATTAGGCCCAATTGGTCTAGCAGTACATCTCCAAGTGTCCCCAAACAAAATATTAAACTCATGCTCAATCTCCCTAAAGGTAGCAACACCCTGAGTTACAGTAATCACCACACTGCTAGATCTTTCCTTACTCTGTTGCGATGAACTAGCATCAGGCATATAGAAAAAACCCAGCCCAGGAGTTTGAAAGCCACACATCGAAGCCTCACAAATCTGAGCAATATGCCCTAACCTCTTGCATCGCTCACAACGAGTAGTAGGACATCTGGTAAGACAATGCCCTTCCATCTTACATTTGGGACAAGGAGTTTTCTCACCCAGGAACCAGTAGAGTCCGCGATTACTTCCTGTCCACCAGCGGCTCCACCGGTGAACGGCGTTGCTGCTTGTTGCCGTCTCTTGTCTGCCGCTGCCGATTCCCGCGCCGCTTGCTCCCAGCGGTCGCTGGAGTTCAGCGACCCAGACCCCTTGCCTGAGTTGGAGGAGACCTGCGGCATCTCGTTCCTCCCACCACGGTGCCAGACCATGTTGCCCCGGCCTCGGTCCACTCGTCCATGAAATTTGGGTATTCCTAAACTCAATGAACAAAAGTGACACGTTGTGTCAAATTTAGTTACTTTAGATGAGTTATTAATCTTTCCTAAAAAACGATGAGTTATTAATCTCATGGATTATAATGGGAGTCACATGTCTCGCGAATTTAAGTTCAATTCGTTTCGTCCTCCACATTTCGACAGACACAAGGGGCCCAGCTCCGACGAAACCCTCGCCACCATGGGCGACGGCGCCGCCTCCCTCTCCGCATCCGGCTACGGCCGCGGCGGGGACCGAATCAGCACCCTCCACGAGGACCTTCTCCGCCAGATCATCACCCGCCTCCCCGCCACGGACGCCGCCCGCACCGCCGCCTTCTCTTCTCGGTGGCGCCACCTCTGGCGCTCCACCCCGCTCGTCCTCTACGACCGCGAGCTCCCCGCGGCCAGGCGCGCCGCCCTCGTCGCCCGAGCCCTCGCCGAGCACCCGGGCCCCTTCCGCACCGTCAGCCTCGTCGACTCCAGCTTCCCCTCCCTGGACCTCGAGCTCGCCGACTGGCCGCGCCTCCTCGCCGCCAAGGGCACCCAGGAGCTCGTCCTCTACAACAAGCGCACGCCCACGGGGGTCTCCTCGCGCCTCCCCGCCGACATCCTCCGCTGCGCCTCGCTCCAGCGCCTCGCCCTGGCCTTCTGGACGTTCCCCGACGACCCCTTTCCCAACCCCATCACCCGGCTGCTTGACGTGGAGTTGATTTACATGAGCAACCAGGAGTACCTCGACTACTTGCTCGCTGCCAGCCCCGATCTGGAGACCCTCGCGCTCGTCCTGAATGATACTCCCGAGCGAGTCCATCTAAGGAGCCAGAGCCTCCGGCGTGTGCTCGTCAGGATGTCCTGCAGGGTGAAGGAGTTCGCCGTGGTGGAGGCCCCGCTCTTGGACTGGCTCGTCGTCTTTGAGACGCCTCGTGGTCGTGGTGGAGCCCATCATGTGTCTGTCAATGTCAAGATTGTTGGGGTACCCAACCTGCGGGTGCTCGGCTACCTGGAGCCACGAACTCACAGGCTGCAGATCGGTGACAACATCATCCAAGTACGGCTACATTTCCATCTCTCTGTCTCGCGACCTTATGTGTGATCATTGAGCTGTTAATGAGTTCGGTGTTTATTCCTCTGATTCGCACCATTGCAGCCTGACACAAGGGCGAGCCCAAGCACTGTGGTTCCAGGCGTCAAAATCTTGGCCATCAGGGTGAATTTTGGTGTTCTCTGGGAGATCAAGATGCTGGCCAGCTTTCTAAGATGTTTTCCCAACGTTGACACCCTGCACATTCAGGTTCGATCACGCGAGTTCATTATTATCCAGTATAATCGTACAATCAGTTATTAGCAAGCATGATCCATATGTAACTGAACTATGCACTGATTGATTGGTACGAACTTGCAGTCTGTCCTATATGATCAATCAGTCACTGCCCATGAACCCACTGCAGAACACATTCCTAAGTTCTGGCAGGAGGTCAGTCCAGCTGAATGCTTGAGATCGCACGTCACCCAGATGGTTATGCATGGATTCCGAGGGGATCAAAACGAATTGGAGTTCCTCAAGTTCACGGCCATGAATGCGCAGGAGCTGCAGTCTTTGCTGGTTGTGTCGGTGCCTGATGAAATTTTTCCTTTGACGAACAAGGTGAATGAGATGATAAACCAATTGAGGTGCCCACGGTTTCGACCATGGACTGCTAAAGGATTGCTAAGGTCGCCTAAACCGTGGAATATTTCGATTTTTGAGAAACTAAGAGTATCAGATCATAGTGTCGACGACCTGTTTTTCTGATGAACCAGTGATTGGCTATATGTTTTCATCATCCAAGCTATTTGGTAATTACTGGATGACTGAATGTTCTTCTTTAAGTTAACGCTACTCAGTTTGTAGGCGTGTGTTCTCTCTGAGATATGGCAGATTTCAACTTATCATGAGTATATGTAAGAGTGGAAGCTAATAGAAATACCAGAAAGACTTGTGTTATTTATCATGACTTACATAATGGCTGTGTGCTGCTGATATAACAACCATGTGCTTCTGAAACAGAGTGTGGCTGTTTTAGGGATAATTTACGATAACCCCCCCTGGTCACTTAAGTATTGCCCACAGGCCCCTTTGGTGGGTCACTGACATGTGGGGTTTAAGTGACCCGGGGGGGTTATTAGGGAATCTCCCGCTGTTTTATATCATGTCTTAGGTGTTATTTTTTGCTCTTATCTAGAATGTCACCTTAATTTGTTCATTATCATCAGATGGTTGTGCATCGTGGTGGCCAGGATCAGGAATTATTCTTTTTGGAGTATAGGAGCTCTGGTTGATATCCCTGCAGGATGGTATCTTGGCCAGTTAATGCATTAGCATACTGATCTTTGTCTTCTGATTGCCAAGTTGAGGAAAATCTTTTGGTCCCTTTCGTGGTTCTTGAATTATCTTATAGGGTTGTTGTCTCTCGCCGTATCTTTTTGTCCTTCCCCTGAATGATTTTTTTTCTCTACATAGTGCTAATCGGTTCAGTGGAATTTCTGTGTCCAGATCATCTTCTTGTTATTCTCAGATGTTTTCAGATGATTTTTTTTTGTGTGGATCTGCATCTAATCAAGGTGCTCAAATCCTTGTAGCCTATCTGACAAACCCCAAATTGGACTAAAGCTGCTATCCTTTTTTAGTAAAGACAGCCATCTTGCTGAAAATATGGCAGTACATCTATTTTCTGTGCCCCGGATATGGACCTGAAATCCTGAACTCGATTCATCTAGCTTATATTCTTGTCCTTCCTGGAAAAAATAGTGCTGCTGCTTATTCTTTCCTTATTGGTAAGTTCAAGGCGAATTTAGTTAAATCTGTTCGCCGTGCTGGCAGACTTTAGTTAAATTTGTGTTTGCTTCTATCCCTGTATACTGGTACATGTCAACCATCTTTATCAAGTAATAAAATCTTATCCGTATTAACTTCTATTGACAACAAATTTTGGTGAAGGAAATTCCACATAACCTATTTTCTGAACCCCTTTGTGTAAGCTTATAATGATATTTGCAAACCTATGAAAGAAGGGGGTTTAGGTATAGGAGTTCTTCATTGCATGATCAAAACTCTTATTATGTCTGCTTTGAGAATCGTTAATTAACTTCCTCTTTTCTTTCTGCTATTTTAAAAGCGGTTTTGCTAATTCTCATGTGTCTGAGATTTTCTTAAGTCGCAGTTACCCACAAATATATGCACCAATTACACTTTTCTGACAGAAAAATTCAATTACACTTTCTCGTCAGAAAAGTGCATTGCACTTTTTTTTGAACTGCATTTGCACTTTTCTGAGTTGATTGATACTTAACAAAAAATCAGGCTCATTCTTACAAAAAATTTATTGGCTTACGCAAATGAATTAATGGAATTAAAAGAATGTCAAGCAAACAATGACATCGGTTCATTTTAAGCTTAGCTCATGGTGATTTTGTTTTGAAAATTTCTTAACCGAATTTGGGTAGATATTGGACCCCCAACCCCAAGTGGGTCGCCGCTCCATTTCGACCAAAATCAAACCAACCCTCGCCTCGCCGCCATGGCCGACGGCGCCGCCCCCCTCCCCTCGACGCCCGGCGGCGTGAACCGCATCAGCGCCCTCCACGACGACCTCCTCCACGAGCATCACCCGGCTGCCCGTCATGGACGCCGTACGCACCGCCTTCCTCGGCAGGCGCTGGCGCCACCTCTGGAGGTCCACCCCGCTCGTCCTCCGCGACGGCGACCTCCCCGCGCCCGCGCGCGACGCCCTAGTCCCCCGACTCCTCCGCCACCACCCGGGCCCCTACCTCTCCGTCCGCCTCACCGACTGCAGGCTCGCCTCCATGGACCCCGACTGGCCGCACCGCCTCGCCGCCAGGCGCACCCAGAGGCTCGTCCTCGCCAGCCGTTTCACTTTCACCGGGAAGTTCGGGAACCATACCCTGCCCGACCCCTTGCCGCCGCTCCCCGCAGGCATCCTCCGCTGCGCCTCGCTCCAGCGCCTCCTACTGGGCTTCTGGGCGCTCCCCGTCGACCTCTCCCACTCCCAGGGCGGCGGCGGCGGCGTCTTTCTTCCCAACCTCCGGCGCCTCGACTTGGTTAAGATTACCGCAAGCGTCCGAGACCTCGAGGACCTGATCGCTGCCTGCCCCGTTCTCAAGATCCTGACGCTCACCACGGCCAACAAGACTAGAGCCCAGCACATCCGTCTCCGCAGCGGAAGCCTCCGGAGCGCGCTCGTTGGTTGTTTCCCGGTGAAGGAATTCGCGGTGGTGGAGGTGGACGCGCCGCAACTGGAGCGGTTGATGTTGTGTCTGCCGGGTAATGGCGTGAGGGTCAAGATTGGTTGTGCAGCCAACCTGCGGGTGCTCAGCGCCATGGATACAAGAGTTCATAGGCTCCACATCGGTGAAGACACGAATGAGGTACTGTCACGGCGATCTCTCTCTATCTCTCTCGACATGAAATAATTCCATGCAACCAAATTGATTTAGTCATCATGTTCTCCTCTGTGGTCATAAATCAGTCAGTGATTTAGGATACTACTATAGCTTTTTGGTGCACCTCATTGCAGTCTACCAAAATTATTTCACCCACATACATTTGATCCATCCATCATGATATTTTTGTTTGATCAAGAACAATTGATGAGGAATGATGTCTACCTGCCTTGATGGACCGCATTGCAGCTTAATACAATCACGAGCAGACGCACTGTGATTCCAAGTGTCAAGATATTGGCGGTGGCGGTAAGTTTTGGCGTCCTCTCGGAGGTCAAGAGGCTGGCCAGCTTACTCAGATGCTTTCCCAACATTGACACACTGCACATCGAGGTAGCTGCTAGTTCCTAAAGTCGTCAATCATTTGTCAATGGCAGCACGATCCATATATGTAACTGAACTGTTTACGCATTGGTACGCATTTGCAGTCTGCCCTGCACGATCACAGTGGGGAGCATCATGCCAGATTCTGGCAGGAGATCAGTACGGTTGAATGCTTGGGATCACACATCAAGAAAATGGTTATCCACAAGTTTCGAGGGCTTCAAAACGAATTCGAATTCCTCAAGTTCATCGCCATGAATGCCCAGGAGCTGCAGTCTTTGCATGTTATGTTGCAAGAAGAAAACATTTCTTCGACTGACATGAAGGATGAGATAAAAGGCAGATTGCAGAATCTATGGTTTCGATCAAGGAAATTGCAGTCTTCGGGGCTGCTGGTGTATTCTAGATTGGCCTCTATTTCGATCTTGCTGGAAGCAGCCGATCTGAAGTTTGATGAACCTTTTGACTGTTCCCTGTGTGATCCATTCCTTTTTGGGAATGGCTGACTGTTCCCTGTGAGATCATGTTGTTTAGCCTGTAGGCTGCCTTCTCTTGAGATATGGCTGATTTTATGCAAGACTTAGCAGAATTACCCAAAAGACTAGTTCTCTGTACAAATTTTCATGTGTTCTCTGATATCCGTATGTGAAATCTGACAATTCTGTGTTTCTGAGTATAGTGTGCTTTTTCTGTAGCTTGTCGTGTGTGCCATTTGCTTATATTTGATATTACCTCTGTCGATTTCATTCATTATTTTCTGATGATCAGGGTGTACCGAGCCTATTTGATATGTTACCCTGTCAGGGTTTATTCTTTTTTAATGTTAAAATTTTGGCAGACAGGATCACGGCGACAATTTCTTGTCATCTTGGGCCGGATGCTTGATTGTACATCAGAAGTTTATCTTCCGTAAGTTCAACTTTCAAAGCTGAAGCCCTTCCTGAACAATCGACTCGCTACTCTGTTGCAAGTGAACCTGGTGCTTGTAAAGTTGTAATCCTCCTGGATGTTTGTGCACCATGACCCTTTGTGGTAAGGGTAATTCACTGCTGTATTAAGTTCAGTAGTGTATGCAACGAGTCCTTTTGCGAAGAATGGAACCTGACGCGCTACCAAGTGAAGCTGCTGTGATGCTGGCAAATGTGCATGAAGCAAGCAAATATAGTTCTTGTGCGCTGATGTCTGTTATGGGTTCTGCTAGCTAACAAAGACGCATAACTCGTTGTCATTTGCAAATTCCTAATGGCAGCTGTTTTGTTGTCTGAACCTTGGTGTCCTAATTGGAAGAATTTACTTGATCATGTTTGTATGCAGCCAGGAACCAATGCCCTAGTTTCAGTAATAATTAGTGAGGCGACCAATCAAGATCTTCTATGAACTCTGCTGCTATAATCTTTTCTAGCTCTGGTGTTGAGAAGTCTCAACCTTATTCCTCTGCCGGTGTATCTATCTCTTCTTTGCCTGCAGGTCCATGGGCACACTTTGATCCAGCTTTATAAGTTACAAACGTTCGGAGGCAGCAGAGGAAAGCACAACATCCTAGTTCTACAGAATCAGCTAAGGCCTTCAAGAATCAGAGATCCTCCGACAAAATAGCTCATACTCTCATCAAAAGAGTTAGTATTACAGGTAGGTCCGATTCCTCATGTTCTTTTTCTCGACATATACTGATCTGTACTTGTAGTCAGAGGACAAGCTGTACCGTGCAGATGGAGTAACCTGCTGCAGTGCTGCTCATATGGGTGCCCATCTGCAAAGTTTCATGTCGTTAAGCTAATGAACTGCTCTAAGTTCACTAATGTGTGTAAGGAATCTTTGAACGGTGGAAAGGTAGTAGTCGTTGTTAGGGAGCCCGGCGTTTTTTCAATTGGACGTTACGAGTAGCGGAGATGTTTGGGTTACTTAAATAATAGTATTTGTAAATCCCAGTTGATGCAAATTTTGGTGTGCTTTACGATCAATCGGTTAATTCTCAACCTGTCTGGAAAAATCATCACCTTCATCCCATTCTTTTATTGGACATGTGGATTAAGAATTAAAGATGAAGCTCAAAGATATTTCCTTCCACCTTAACACTGCTCGTGAAACTGTAATTTCTGACTAGAATGACGATGTTTTTCTTTGACGTCGCATCAGAACAACTAGATTGGTACAAAACCATGATATGTTAAAAGATTACCGGTGTTAGTCTAGATGTGTCTTCAATATTGTATCTACATTACTAACAATAAAGATGTTTATCTATTTTTTAAGGCATGTTTGTTTATTTGGTCCTAAAGTAGAGTTGTCGTCAGTTTACAGTTGGTGTAGGTAGTGCGAGGTTGTTGATTTGGAAGTTGCTTGCTTTATTTGTTGTTCATTGTGTTTGTGTGGGCTCTTGAGTGTGAGGTTAGTGTTTGTTGTATGTTCCGCCCGGTTTTCCAGCTAATAAATCAGACACCTTCCCATTTAATAAATAAGATAAAACTTTTGCCTTAGTTTCAAAAACAAATCTAGGTTGAGGGTAATCTTGATTGTTTGCCTTATAAATCATCACGAAGCAATATAATGCATATTTATTTATGTGATTTTTTACTCTGAAACCTTTTGAAGTAAAAACAAATGGCTTGACTAATTTCTTTTTGTACACGGAGGCCCACGAATGGGCTATGCTTATCATAAACCATACAGTGGGTGTACATAAATTTTACAAAGGAACCCATAACAACACGAAATAATGCATGGGTCCCTGGCAAATGCAAAACGGTCCTTAATAAAAGATGAAGAATTACAATCGTGTCCTCTATTCTCACAGTCAAGCAGGAACACGGCGGCTTCGCTTGGCAGTAAGTAGGTGCCATTACTTCAGCATTCACAACAGATCCTTACAGGCATCTGGTCATCTGCTCATTAGTTCAGAGAACAGAAAACTTCCAGTTGGGTCAGGACACGAGCACTCTAGTTGCAAAAGACAAAAACCCACTCGATTGTTCAAGGACGTTATATCTGAGAGCGGTATGTACAGAAGGTGGTACCACCCCATTAGATTTCATGCACAGCTGCACTTGGCAGCAGCCTGACAGGAAAAGGTCAGCCTGTCAACGTATTAACTAGCTCGGACACCATCCGGCATAACCTGAGCATCATCACGCGCCCCGGCGGGAGGTCCCTTATGGACGCCGTCAGCTTGTCCAAGCTTGGCTGTGACAGCGTTGTCTGAGCTTGGCAGACCTTGATCAGCAGCTCGGAAGGCTCAGAAGGGTAGACCGCGCTGTTCCAAATTAAGCGAGGTAGCATTGTAAGCAAATAGGGTGGAGATGTGCAGATATACGAAGCTCTAGTTCACTGGACTGACCGGCTCAAGTCTGTCATGTCTATGGTGAAAGCAACCCTCCTCTTGGCGCTTGTGTAACTGATGAAGCGAAGACTGAAGATGAGTTGCCCTGCTTGAAATGGTACAGATTTGTAGTGATTACGCAATCGTCAGCCTATAGAGTGATGTGGTGCTCTACAAGACAACTCAAACGCACAATTGTTATCTTCGTATGCCTTTTTTATTTTTATCACATTAAATACATGCATATGTAGGTCCATTGTGATCTATAATAAACTGTAACTGTTTTCTAGATCAAACAAAGTTCTCCTCATTTGCAGGTGTACCTTCAGCAATCAAAGCATGACAACATCTCCACTAGTTAACGCTGACAGTAGTTTTGCTTACACCCTAGCCTATGCATTATCTGCTTATCTCTCCTTTCCATAAAACAAAATAACAGTTAATATCCTAATCATTGAGGATTTGTCTGAAAATAGTTGTGCATGTGCGCATGTTGTCATGACTATTATAGATATGAAACTTATCTGTTTTCATGAGTGCTGTAATATGCCAATAAGGTAAGTTTGAGATACACACTATAATACAAACACGTAACTAATTTGAAAATACAAAAGAAGGGATATAGAGGAGACCTGTCTGGGAATTCACACCAAATTCTGCGGAGGTCAGATTCAATAACTCCCCTTTAGCATCCTCAATTTCTTCTAGGACATCAATAAGATTACCTAGAAGAAAACTTGTTTCCTGCACAAATATGTGTGGCTCATTAGGCTGAATTTTGCATTGCAACTTCTAAGATATAACAGTTGTTTTCATGGGCGCGCATGGTTGTGAACTCACCCAACTAGGTTTGAGTCCCACTTGCTTAATTTCGAAAATGTAGGAGAATAAGTCTTACCCCTGAAATCATGTTTTTTAAAACTAAAGTTTAAGTGTCTTAATACTCAAACTGATACAACTGATGTGATATAGGCATAAACACAGAACTACAGACTATACTGTCTATAATAACATTCTGAAACTACAAATCCATATGCAAATGTGGTAAAATATGTGTATGCTGTACTCCCTCCTTACCAAGGCTTAAGGCGTATAAATCTGTGCACAGTTTTTAAGGAAACCGGATTCTTTCCTTCCATGCCCCTGCATGCACGCAGTAAATCTTGCCCACACCCAACTCTCAGCCTCCTCATCTCTCCCACAAGCTGTCCCCTCCCTCTCGTCCGCAGTTCGCGGAAACCTCAAGCAGCGACGACGGAACTGGCCGTGGAGCTGGCGATGGTGACGATCAGGAGGCGGATGAACCTCCACAAGGAGCAGATGATGCAGATACTGTTACATGTATTTTTCCACTGTTCAGATGGCGGATGAACATCCAATGTTCAGATACTGTTAACTGGCGACCTGCAGTCACAGTGCTGCAGTCCCGACGAGGTGATCTTTGGCGCCGACTTC
This sequence comes from Poa annua, assembly GCA_026929855.1. Lineage (NCBI taxonomy): Eukaryota > Viridiplantae > Streptophyta > Magnoliopsida > Poales > Poaceae > Poa > Poa annua. The sequence continues at coordinate 93,055,721 of CM049430.1, forward strand.
GCGCAGTCGCTCTACTGCCACCTCCTCTGCGGCCTGCTCCGCGACGGCGAGGTACAGATGGTGTCGGCAACCTTCGCGCGCGGCGTCGTGCTCGCCTTCCAGACCTTCGAGCGGGTCTGGGAGGAACTTGGCGCCGACATCCGCCGCGGCGCCTTGTCCCCGACCTGCGTCACCTCGCCGACGCCAATGTTCAGATAGCGGATGAACATCCAATGTTCAGATACTGTTCTGCCAGCGCCACCAACGCCGCCCCTAGCACCAAGGACGCCGCCGCCCTTCCGAACTGAACTGCCACGGCCGCCGCCGTTGAGCACACAAGAAAGGAAAAACGGGGAGAGGAATTGGGCGACTGCAGGGGAACGAATACTGGGGCATGATCTGCTATAAGGAAGAATGAAGGCGGCGGCAGTAATTAGGCTCGAGGAAAACGAAGAACGCAGGGAGTCGGAGGAGGACGAAGAGTTACGCATCCGCTCGCTCGGGAGAAGGGGTAGTTTAGGAACCGATCGCTCGGGAGAAGTTCACGCCTTAAGCCTTGACCAAAAACTGGAAAATAAATTACGCCCTAAGCCTTGGTAAGGAGGGAGTATGTGATATAAAAGCCAATGCCTTATTGTGCTTCAGTGTCTGCTTATGGCACACAAATATATTTCATATGTCATATTATAGGATTATTTTAACTTTACCCAAACGAATTCATCCAAATTGTCTGTCATCTAAGAACTTTCAAAGTAAAGGCAAACTCACCATTGTCTTCTTCTGCAAGGATCGTAAGTCACCAAGTCTTTGGTTTTCAGCTTTGAAAACAAAACTGAATGCAACCGGAGCATTCAAATTTGGGAATGCCTGGCCAGGAGTACAAGGTCAGGAGATTCTTAAATACATACGAAGAAAGTATAAGTTTCCTCATCTCACCTGTTCTATTTTGGCTCCCATCAGTGAGTTATTCACAAATATGGTTGACATATCGCTGATGTTTAAGATGATCCTGCCAAAGGCACAGTGACCCAACAAGTAAGATACCACATGATGACAAAGAAAGGTTGTCTTCCACTGTTAGCTTGTTGCTAACAATTGATTTTGCAATGCAGGCGGTAACTAGCAGGTACAAGAACGGCATGAATTTTTAGGGTTAGACACCATCAAACCTCCGATCTGGGGTTCATTTTACTAGCACAAAACTTTGGCTGTTACATTGCACAGAGATATCCTTCCAAACACAGTAAATACATGAGCAGAAACTTCCCATTTGGCAAGTCCATGCAGGTTCAGCAGTACCCGAAAAAACCAGTTTAAGGTTTAAAGCCCACTGAGGCAGTTAAAACCAGTAATTGGTCTGAACAGGTAACCTGGCAGTTTATTGTTCCAGTGTATAGGGAAGGTTGCACACTATGCAAAAGGGGTGGTCATTCTAAGAAATTGTACCTTTGGATCAGCAAATTGCGATAGTTGAGAATGACGTCTCGCTTATTTTCCCTTTTAACAATGTCACTCAAGACCCAGAGCTGAAAAATAAAAATAAATGTAAGTCACTGAAGGGAGAAAAGGTATACACGTTAGATCTAAGGCATGCACAAATACCGATGCGTGCAGGCTGATGATCTGACACTGATTTTTCATCTCCAAATGCTCTTCGGCAGCCCTCATGACTTCGCTGATATCACCTTTAGTGTTACAAAAATGTTCAAGCGAATTCTTAAGGTTCTCCACCTTTTGTTGAATCATGCTGAGTACAAGCTTCTTTTCAGTTATCCTATCATGACCTTCCTGGGGAAAGACAACATATGTTCCCCATAATAGCACGTGTAAGTGAATATACAAATATATGTACGGGTACTATATTTTAGCAAATGCAAAGTATATAAATGGATAATGGTAGAAGCAACTGAGTTTATGGAAAAGAAAGTATAAACTAGAATTAGAAAAAATGAGAGAAGTGGAAGTAAGAGCAGCTGAAGCAGTAGTAGCACTGTTACAGCAAGAAGAATTGCTACTGATAGTTGCCTCCCCAGATGTAATAGACCAGTTACACAAAACACGACAGCAACTAAACAAAATAATATATATAGTTGAATGTCAGATCTTTCACAGTTGTCCTGTTTACTCACTCTTACAGGGTTTGCGAATGAAGCAAATATGATTATTTGAAAGGAATGCCCGACAATATGATATGTATATGTATGCAACACAAAAGAAGCAGGGCAATAAAACTATAGATATGACCATAGTTATGTGAGGTACAGTAGAACACGGTGCTGTACCTGTCCGTCACAGGCATCGATCAAAGTTGCTGCATGAAGAGGACCGGCTTTCATCTGTGTAGCATCTGCTGTGGGACGACGAAGCTGTGAAATCTTGGATTTCAGATAGCGGCATTCTTGAATGCCAACTTCACATAACTGTGCCTTGTTCTGCACCAAAGAGGAACGTGAGTAAGCTTACTGCACCTTACTCCCTCCTTTCAGGTTTACAAGGCCCTAACGCTCATATAGTATTAGTCTAATTGATGGTGACAATAAATCCCAAAATGTGTGTGGGGCATTGTAAACCGGAAAGAAGGGAGAATAAGCCATCAAAAGGGCTGAAAGTTAGACGAAGAGATTCCTACTTGCAGTTTATCTAATTTAACACGATTTATTAGCAGTTTTGTCTTTTCATATAAAAGCTTGTCATGGAGATATCTCGCCTCAGCTAATCTGGAATCTTGAATCCTCTGAGTTCAGAAAACAAACACATCAGATAAGTGGAAGAAATTGTTCAAACAGCAACAGACCATATGACAATTAAAGATGATAGCATACCACGGAAGCAGCAAGTCTCTTATATTTTCTAGCCGTGTGAATCTTCCCCAGCATATCTCTTAACATATCAAGCTTCATTATAAAAAAACAGAAAATATGTAAGATACAAAAAACCTGCACTCCGTAGAACTCCACAAGGCATTTTTAAATTTTATAATGCTAGATCATAAGATTAAAATATCAAACTGAAGACATAATAGGAATAAATAAACTCACAGATAAAAGAAGTTCATAAAAGAGGTTTTGAGAACTATATATTATGAACATCAATTAGCAATTGTGCTCAAGCTCCAAACAGGCAAGTATACTATCACACTGGTCTCTAGAAGTCCGGCAAAAGTGGTTGAGAGAGGGATTCACTCCGGAGTGTCCAGCTTCCGGATTTGAGAATAGAAATAGATAATGTGAAAGAACCAAACGATGTTTGAACAAACAGTGATCCTAGATTACCTTTTCAGGCCACATTGTGTGTTTATTACACAATATGCTTCTACCTCAAATACTCTTGAAATAGATATTGCATTTCAAACACATATCATATCACTTACAAGATCCTAACAGCTACGTAGAGACAAGGTTTAATCCTAAAGATCACAATGGTCTATTTTCTCAACTAAAATTTAAGGAATAATTGATATTCGGGAAGAAAAAAAAGATAAGCATGATGCAAGGATCTATAGAACAAAAGATTTTTTATTTACAGTTCGTTAGATTCTCATGTGGCAGTAGGTTTACACTCTCTAAGTGTTCAAAGTGAATGACAAAAATAACCGGACTGACCAGTAACAGGAGCAAATGCATACCTGTTGTGGGTTAAGCTTACTAATAGATGCTGGGCATATCTGCATTTGCTTCAAGGAATTAGAAACAGTGGATACTACCTGCAGGAGATTTTACAGAGACTAGTAAATCCAAAGCTCAAAGTTTCAAACCCTTCTAAGAATAAAAACATGAGTGGCTTTGAATGTTTGAATACATATTAAACTGACAATTTCTGGTTGTATCTTATTTTAATCATCACATAATGATTGTCCACTATCATGATCGGATGAGCCCCACTCTGATTTTCTTCTGCCATACATTTCATAATGGAAATTCTTAGTCTTACCTTATTCCAATCATCACTTAATGATTGTCCACTATCATGAGCCCCACTCTGATTTTCTTCTGCCATACGAGAAGATAATGATACACACGGAAGCTGATTATGTGATGTTATTGGGCTTCTTGGTCCCTTCACTCTTTTTTCAGGCAACGGATGTTCAGTGCAGCCATTTTCTTCGTTGCTTCTTTTTCGTCCACTACCGTTTAAATCCATATGAGAATTGCATTCAAGATTAGGTAGGCTATCCAAAGCAAGGACATCACACAAAGTATCTTGAACCTCGGTGGCCTCATGCAGCTCCTGCCTTGGAGAAGCACCTAGAATAGAAGCCTGGTCATTTTTCTTCAGTCTTTGTGGTGTAACAGAATAAGAAACTGGCACAGTGGAGCCATGTTCTTCGGCTTTGCTCAATATGTCATGTGGTTCAAAAACAAGTTCATTCCTCTCAACCATCGGTAACTGACGATTATGAGCTGCAGGTGATTCATGAAGCCTGAACTTCAGAGCTGAAATTCGCTTACCATGTTTCATGAACTCACTCCCCAAAGAGCATGCTTCCTGACCTATCGCGCTACTTGTGGTAGTGGAATAAGCAGTAGGAGTGAAGAGCTGCTGCCTTTTGGATCGTAGCGAAGATATAGATCCTTGTGTAATTTGCGGCGGCTGAACTAGTGTTCTCGGAGTATGTAGAAGAGTTTCTGAATTCATAATTTGAATTTTCTGGAGCAGCTGCTCAGCATCCCTTATTGGAAAGGTAGGAACTGCACTAGAAAAATTGCAAGCACTTGCAATTTGATTTGATCCAGGTGGTTCATCTTTTGATGATGGTTGATCTAATAGAGGAGATTGCAAGTCAATATTACTCATGAAGGATCCATATGGTGCAGCTGGAGAGAGCATTGCAGCAGTTTCTACAGTTCTATTAACATCAGGGTGAACAGCTATATGGTTATTGTTGCAGTTCTCCTGCAAACTAAGAAAATCCAGAAACCATGTAAGTGTAAAATTATCATCAATGTTGGACCATGTCTTGGTAAATAAATTATGAGAAACATGAAAAACAAATAAACTGCAAATGACTTTAGCTTATATTCAACAGCCCTACTGTAGTACAAGTAAATAGCCCCAACTATGTATATGAAGGATGTTTACAGGATGCTAGATAACACATTAAATTGAATGATCAGCATGACGATCAGTAGGCCAGGGGAATAAGTTCAGTCTTCAGGTGCTACCCAAGAGGTTATTAAGGAATCTCGAAAGTACAAAACATCATACAGACATTCCATAAATCATTATGTTTGCCATGTTCAGTTTCTCAAGAAGATTTTAAGTTTTAGCACATAAAAACAAAATGCCATCAAACTGAATCCCAACAAGATCCTAATAACATAAAAAAAAAACTGTTATTCACTCTAGGCAATCAATTTACACGTTAATTTAGTAGGTAACCAAACATGCTTATGGTACTCGCTCACTTAAACCAAGAGCCATAGGTAACAACAGCATACCTCGTGCTACAAACAGTTCTTAACTGACACCAAGTAACCAAAGCTGCTAGCAACATGGCACATCGTGTGCTATGAAATGAAATCATGAAACTTTACTTGCATCCACATTCTTCTACTACTTCTAACCAATACACATATTGGCACAAGAAATATCTTTCAGACCAAATTAAACCAAAATTGGTAAGTAGGACAACCTAATAATGTTTAGAGACTTCTAATTGCACAATTAGACGTCATATATCAGTGAGTGGCAGTGATATAATGCATGGCTACCTTTTAGAAGAGAAAGGACAAACAAAATAAAAACTGACAAATACCTGATTTGAGTTTTTTCATGGGTATTAACTATCATTGCATTGTCTTCTTGGGTCGGGTCAGGGTTACTACATACTGGATTGCCCATGGTAATGCACTCCTCAGGACTAACAGTGCGCAGCTCACCAGAAGACACACCATTGCCAATATATGCATTTTCATCCCCATGTTTTGGATCAGATGAAGGCGGTTGCAAAGATTGATCAGCAGTTACAAAGTTAGCCCCATCTTTAGGAGACTCTGGCTCCTGGACCTCTTGCAGTAAATTATTCAATGTGGGTGACAACTTGGTGTAATCATAACGTTCAGGGTTTTCTGCACACAAACTCATGTCAGTCAATCCATCCCGGCCACAGCTCGATTTTACAGACTCTGATCCCTTCAGTTCCTTTAGTGGTGTTCTAGACCCTGAATTGAGTATCATTAGACTTCCAGCTGAGTGTGCTGAACAGTCATCGGGAGGAATAACATTGTTGAAATGCATAGAGAATGTGCGAGAATCTAAAGTTAAATCATGGTAATCATCCTCCGATATTCCAGAATCTGATGGTCTCCCCGATTGAATAAAGCTTGTTGACACAACCCCAAAGAAGTTGCCATCTGTCAAGACAAGAAGCATTTAAGAAGGCCAGCACACTAGCTGATGAATAACTAAGAAATACGGGCTACATCTGAGACATGGATAGATGTAAAATACCACACATCATAGCAACATTTTTAAGGGGAGAATGGACATAGTGAAACTACTAACATGTAACTTCATATGAACAAGAATGTGTGATTTGAAGATCTTACTGAGCAGACACTAACAATATCTGGTGCTTACTATATTAAGCAATGCAAATATACAATACAAATATGTATTCAGCAGTCTATCAGTCAGCACAGTCACTTCCTGTACACTGCTGGATCAACTAGATCGAAGTGATTGTTCAACTTATAGCAACAAAGCATGAAGGCCAACCTTAAGTGGTCACTGTGACACACTTGACACTTCGAATATCACTCAGATAAAACACTATGACATCATAAATAAATAATTTCCATCTTCAACACACCACCACCACCACCAAAACATCAGTGACCAAACTATAAACCAAATCTTGGTTCCAGCAATAAAGTTAGCAAAATAGAAACATGAAAGCCGCTAAGAGCTCGTTTGGCACCACTCATTTCATTTCATTTGTCCGATTTCAAATTTGAAGCTGAAAATCATGTTTGGCTATCACCGCGATTTATGAGAAATGATTTCCGGAAGAATTATAGGGTTAGGAACCGGAATGGCGGAATTGACTTGGCATACAATAGATATTAGCAGGAATTCCAAGTGAAAGGACGTTCCATGAAAGAAAAACAGGTTGAGTATAAAATCCCGATTGAGTTACATGATTCCGACCCGAAATGATGGCTACCAAACGAGCTCTAAATTATTAGTAGTATGTTTGGACAGTGAGGATTTGGACTAGCAACACTCCCTGAAACTTACGAAAATGAACCTGACTGGACAACAAGGGTAACCTCCCCCCAAACTGAAGACCCAAGGCCAGCTCTACCATAAACCATTGAACTCAGCGATTAAACTTAGGTGGAGGACACATATAAATAAACATCATTAAGCTAAAAATTGACTTGATAAATGCAACAATCCGAGCCTCAAAATTAATGCCCAAATCAACCAATATGCAGCACTTCTAGGAAGCTAGAAATGTGGGTCGGAATTTACCTCCGTCGAAGGAGGAGAAGGATCCGGCGGCGCTGGCGGGGGAGGCGGAACCGAGATCGACACCCCCCAAGAACCCGAACGGCGGGCGCACGAACTCCCCCTCCTCCTCCTCTCCCTCCGTCTCATCACCCTCCGCCGCGGGGGGCCTTCCCGGGGACGGGGAGGGGGAGGCGGGGCGCTCCTCCGGGGGAGTCTCGAAGTCCTCGTCGCGGTCGAACACGTGCACGGCGGTGGTGTCCGCGAAGCTCACGCGGCGGGAGCGCTTCCGCGCCGCCGTCTCGTCCTCCGTCGCCGGTGACTGGAAGACGGGACCGCCGCTGGTGTTCATTGGGGTGCCTTGGATGACGACGACAAGGGTGGTGGGGCTAGGGTTTTGGGGGTTCGAAAATGGTGGGGAAGAGGACGACGCGGGATGCTCGGGTTTAGGAGGGAAATTATTTTGGCTGGGTATTTGGTGAAATTCTTGTTTTTCATTCAATCCCCACAAATCTGTATAATACAATTTTCACACAATATACATAGTATGGGTTACAGTTTCAAATTTAGTCAAAAATGAGGAGATTGGTGGGCATATTTAGGAATTATCTCATCGAAAACCGACTTATTAAGCGAACTATTGGGGGTTTTCGGGATCTGGCATAATCCGACAATTCAAATATCAAATACATTAGAAGTAACCAAGACTGTATTGGGATGGAAGAGTGTTTGTGGGGATTTAGAGTACTAGTTGAAAGTAAGGATTTCAACAAATCCCCTCTCACCTTCAATCTCACTGGGATAAAAATACACCCCTAGTAAACAAATCTTGAACAAGAAAAATGGTAGGAAGGTATTTATGATAGTCGTGCGATTTGAAATAAGTGTAGCGTCGTAAGTTCAGTATTTATATTGGTCACGGAGGTAGCATCAAACAAGTGCCAAGATTGTGAAAGAAAAGGTGTCAACATTGTGCAATACGTGATCATCTATTTGGAAGAAATTTCAGAATTAAGTAGGGTTAAAAACGAAATAGAAATGGTGGAAAAAATGCTTATCATTTCATTTCCGCTTGTCTAATCCATAATTGAATACGGAGATGTTGCAAAACAAATATGAGACGATTACCATATGAAAGCGGATATTTATTGAAACAACAGTATAATAACCTAGTGCGTAAACCAAAGGAACACATAAAGAAATATACAACAAGATAAGAAATACTCCGTCCATTCCGAAATGTACATCTTTTACTCCCTCCAAACCAGAAAAATTGTTGTAATTGCAGCCCACAAAAAATGTTGCAATTGCAGCTATGAAATTGTACTAAACAAGCTCATTTCCCACAAAAGTTTTACAGGTCGGAAGGAGTATTTACATACTTTTTTTTTTGGCCGGTTCGCTTAGATTTGTCATGACTGTGAAAATAAATTATAGAGCCTACACGAGCAACTCCAAGGAGAGTCCAACATCACGCAAATGTGTCACACTTGTGGGTTGGCAAACTGTCAACTACAGTATGTTTGATACAAGTTTAAACTTTCAGTGCAACTAAGCTTAATAATAGTATGAGTGCATGACTTACTGAATCCATACTAACAAATACACACTTGGAAACTGAGCAAAATAACCGAGTCTATCAGTCTATGGCATAGAACCATATCAAATTTAAAACTCGACAAACCATAGTGCAAACCGAACAGATACCTCATAATCTAACATGCCAAGATTATGTGTTGCACAATGGAACTGGGAAGAGGGCCAGCTGGCAAGGTTTCAACATCAAATAAGGCACATTACATGCACTAATCCTTCCGAATAAAATCACAGATGAAACAGGCACAGCAAGATAACATAACTATCCTCCAGAAAACTGAATGATGACATTGACTGTAGGAAGGAAAGAAAGAAGGGATCAAACCAGCAATGCCATCATCATCGCTGGAGAATGCCATCCATCACCTATCAAATGTCAAAACTAGTCTCAGCTCTTGATGGCTTTACACTAAATGGTTAGATGGCGTAGATGTTAGCGCAATAGTACATACATGACGACATACGGTACTCGGTGTATGATGTATCTTTTACAATAATACACAAAAATCACAACACGGCAGATCCAAGTGCAACAAGTGTGGCCATATTGCGTCTCTTTGAATATCAAATAGCCCCATGTAAGAACTTGATCGGTTTCCAGTGCAAAAGGACAATGGACCACCGCCATCACCTGAAGATCATGTCATGATGAGATCCAAACAGAGCAGGCAACTGGGGCCTCCATTCTTCAAACTACATCATCTGCAAGTGGAGATCTGCAGCCTGTTGCGCCAGCTCATTCATCATAGCCTCGTCAAAGAACTTGTTGATGCTAACATCCTCACTCATGCCCTGGAAAATGGTGTACATACGTTAATTCAACAATCAGTTTAAGAGAGGATATTACTGTATGTTTGTTCGGTATCTAGATGTATGTCTTACCTTCCTTCGCCTGGTCTTTACCATGAACTCACGGGCAAGGTGCTGTATAGGTGCTGGTTCCAGAGGTCGGAGGACAATGCTCTTGTCAAGAGGGTCGCCAGGAACAATAGCCCAGTGATCAAACACTGACACACAAAAGGCTTGTCCCTGTGTATGGTATCTAAGATCTGTCTCAAACCCAAAAGACTCTATGACAGGTAAAAATGCCTGAAAAATATGAAGAAAATGATACCATCAGCAAGAATCATCCATGTCTTACATGAGGTTAAAAAGTAGAGCTGGATTCAGAGGAAAAACATGTTTCTTACCTTAACAACATACACTGGAGTGCCTGGCTTGGGTACATCGGCTGTCACATGACCACGACGCCGCGACAGGACCGTATATATAGCAGAGACACAGTCAATTGGAGTTTGGATCTGCCACATTTGTCAAATCAGGTCAGCAGACCAAAATACCAACCAAACATTAAGGAAATACAAAATCCATACACATATTTCTAGATAGCGATGATAAGTTTATTTTCAAGAAACTGAGTCCATGACTAACCTCAATGTAATAAACAGGCTCCATAAGACGAGGATTAGCCATCAGAAATGCTGAGTAGACCACCCGACGGGCTGTGGGGATTATTTGACCACCACCACGGTGCAATGGTTCTGGAGCAATGTTTGCATTTAAGATCTTGAACTTCACATTCCTAATTGGTTCATCACACAATGGGCCTTCTCTAGCACCCCACTGAAACCTGTGTTTAGGGCAATAAATAAATGATTAAGAAAGGCACTGACAAAGATCCAAATAAAATTATGAATCAACAGAACAAAGGAGTGCCCTACCCTTGAACAATTGAGTCTTTGACTGCATTCAGCAAGTTCTTATCCACCTCAACAGAAAGAGAATCATCCAGTAGAATGTTAGGACCCTGTATGTTGAAAGATATGTTCAGTCAACAAATAGGAAATATAAAATTTTGATGAACCGTAAAACTGATGATATCGTGGAAAATTTGTGGCACGTGACCAACTCAACATCAACTGGAGACACGTAATCAGTAGGCTGGCGGGATTTATACTACTTTGATAATAGATGGGAGAACCTAACTGATGAGATCAAGTTTGCTACACACAAACTGATAGGTCAGTGAGCGGTTCGCCATCTTACCTGCTTGTCAGGTCCAAAAGCCCATATTGACCTTGCTGCAAGCACATCCCACTGGTAGCGTTGCCGAAAGAAGTCGGTGACTTCTTTCTGCCTTGAGTCAAGGCTAACAAGGCCATTCTCAATATCTTCTGCCAAGCCCTTCTCTAATGGTTCAGCTAACTGCAGGTTGTGTCAGACATAAAAAAACACAATTAGTTAACCGTGTATGTTTGTTTACCATCATGAAGAACGAAGGGCACAAGAAAGCCAAAAACGAAATCTAACCATGGTAATTTTGTTCCTCTTGTTGGGTGTTTCAGCAAAACATTTCATAGAAGAAGTATCAACAACTGTTTCACAAAAAGTCACAACTGGATCTGCAACCTGTGTACAGACAAGGTAATGAAGTTAAGTAAAAAACAAGCTTCAAAAAAAGAAGGGAAAAAAATTAAGTGTATTGTTTATACCTTCACTTCTACCTCAGAGTAAAGCTCTCTGAGGTCCTTCATAATACAATCAAGGTATAGCTCACCAGTCCCAAGAATAGTGTGTTCTCCAGACTCTTCTACCTTGGTAATCGCAAGAGGATAGCTCTTGCTGATTTTACGAAGACCTTCCACCATTTTAGGTAGCTCACTTGGGTTTAGAGGCTCAGCTGCTATTTTTACAACAGGTAAGGTATTGAAACGTAGTGGTCTAAATATGTACACATCCTCATCCATGTTCATAGGACATATGGTTGCAGTTTTCATTATTGATGCATCCACGCCTTCAATAAGAACCCAAGAACCAGCAGGAGCTTTACTTATTGGAACACGGTACCGTGCCTGATAGACCCACAACTTGGTGACCTCTTTGACAGTCATATCCTCTTCATCATCTGGAGAATAGCCTTCTCCAAGCACCCGGACAGTCTGACCAGTCTGTATTGTGCCACTATAAACTCGTCCAAAGGCATCAAAGACGCTACAGTCAGACTTGGGATACAGTTTTGTAATGTTGACCATAAGGGGGCCTTGAGAGTCACATTTCTTCATTGCATCCACAATGGACGAATCCTGTTGACCAGTGTATATGTGTTCTATCTTCCTTGCTGCAGCATCTTTCACATTAGGGATGTTTTTCACTAACATGTCTGTAAAGCCAGTGGCAGTGCCAAAAATTGAGCGGCAAGCAAGTCTCAGCAAAGGCATAACATTAAGTTTATATGCTGCATTGCTCAGTGTCACACCCAAATCAGCAAGAGTTGATTCGACACCTCTCTTTTGCTCTCCGACGACCTGACTATAGATTTTATACAGAGGCTCAAGGATGAACTCAATGAATGATCTATTAGCTCCTGCTGCCGGTGGCTTCTTTTTGAAGGTTCGAGAGTTATGGTCATAATACAAATCTCCCCATAGACGAGATGCAAATTTCTCATGGTCAAATGGTATCCCATGAATCTTTAAATAAAGATGAGCAAAAGATTGCAAGGTAAAAGACCAGCCGGCAGAACCACTCGCAAAACAAACATTTCCAGCAGCAGGATCTACCAGTTGAGTGCCACCTACTGTGGTAGAACAAGATGCGATTAGATCATTGATTGTGTCCAGTGTATGCTTTAGCTTGAAATATGCGTCATTTGGGGGCAGCTTTAGCTCTGTTATCAGTCTGTCAACCTGCAATAAAGCAATGGGAGCAAACGTCAGCTTCAGCTTGAAACTGCATCGAGAAGAAGAAAACTGGTACTGTACCTTGTTAATCACAACGACGATAGGAAGTCTTTCTTGGATTGCATGACGAATCGCCCTCTCTGTGTTTACCTGTTCATCAATGCAGGTAAATAAATAAACAAAAATCTTGATGGGTAAAAATAGAAACATAACTTCAGCACTTTAATTCTGGATAAGCCTGTACGAATGCAACGAAGCTACTATTCATGGCAGAAGAAAAAACTCTACACAACCATCTTATAATTACCTCTAGTGCATGTTACAGATTTGCAGTTTTTATTTCAGCAAAAACTGTATTAAAGGTCATAGATTTGCAGGCTAAGCATATAAGATCATTTACATAAGCTCACCTTTGAGCTGGTTTTAGCAAATACAAGAAGAACAAGCTTAGAACAGAAAGTGAGGGTGGGACTGACTGCATGACAATGTTTTGCCCGTCAAGCCCTTTACTGCTTTATTCCAATTTATGATAATGTGTGTTTTATCTATTAAGAGAACCCAACAGAGCCAGTGACAATAGGATATTGGTAGTTTCAAGAGAGAGAAAATATTTCGAGATGCTACCTTGTAGTATTAACTCTACTAAACTGCCAATGCTTTAGAAGCTTTAATTGCACTTCTATCTTCTACCAAAGCAAAAAATATAAATAGAACAGCTATAAAGATGTATCCCTAAGAAAGCTATGGCTAAATGAATTGTGTTGAGCAGACCATATCCCTCCTTCAGACAAATGCAACTTCCATAACCTTAAATAACATAAACAAAAGTCAGAAAACTACTAATTCCAGTTTACTACTCCTACTTTGAGAGGTTAACCCGTCATACAGCAGAGATGTACAGTATAAAGCAGTAGTGTCAGTGAATTACCATGACACCCTCAGCAGCATCGACAACAAGCACAGCCCCATCCGCCAGCCTGAGCGCAGCAGTCATCTCATCGGAAAAGTTGACATGCCCAGGCGTGTCCATGATATTGCAGAGATACGACTTGCCATTGCCGCCCTCCAGCACAAGCGACATGGGCACGGCCTTGATGGAGACCCTGCGCTCCTGCTCGTCGACCCGGGTGTCGGTGAACCGCACGTGGCGCTCGCCCTCGGAGTCGAAGGTGTCCACCTGGTGGGTCTGCTCCACGAGCATGTCCATGAACACCGTCTTCCCGTGCTGCAGGTGCCCCACGAGGGCCACGTTGCGGACCAGCAGCGGGTTGGAGGCGAGGCCGAGGACGAAGTCGGTGGAGGCGTAGGTGGAGGTGGCGCCGGCCCGGGTGCCGACCTCGAACTTGACGTCCCGCGGGGGCGCGACGATGGGCTTCTCGAGCGCCTGCTCGTCCTCGTCCATGACGAGCGCCTCGACGCCGGGCCCGTAGACCTCCTCGGCGGTGGGGTAGTACTTCTTGTCCTCGGCGAGGACGATGGAGGTCTGGGAGGCGTCGGCGTAGTCGTCTTCGTCGACGTCCATGAGGCGGCGGGGGGATCCCGACGGGGAGGAGCGCGCCGGGGAGGGGGAGCGGGAGTGCGAGGGGGACGGGGAGGCGGCGGCGTCGGAGTCATCGGCGTCGGAGTCGGCCAGCTCCGGGCCGATGTAGTTGCCGAACTCGTCGTAGAGGCTGTCGTCCATGGCGGCGGCGGGCTAGGGTTTTGGGTGGCCGCCGGAAGGGGGCGGGGGAGGTTTGAGATTTGGGGAAGAGGAGGGAGCACAGCAGGAGAGCAAGAATGAGGTCGAAATCGGCATACGTGATATCGTCCCTTGGATCTGGATCATGCCGCTCACGGGACAGGAAACAGCAGCCGACATCTTTTTTGATTTCGGAAATAGCAGCCGACTTGGCGAGCGCAAAGTCCCCATTTCATAGACCCTACATATTGGATTTTAATAAAACAATTTACCAAATTTAAAAATAATGGACGAAAATATTAATTTCAGAAATAATATTGGTCTTCTCGGTTCTTCATGTAGGTTGTACATTTTTTTAGTAAAATTTTGAAATATAGTGTATATTGCAAATTGTGGACAATTTTACCAATACACACGGGTCGTAGAGATAGGATTAGATAGATTTAAGTTTGATATTCAATTTCGTTCTAATGTTTGGACTTTGGAGTACTTGTAAATAATACATTAAATTTGTAGCACACGTTGAACCATTTGAAATTTCATTTGAATAGTAGCTTTGTCTTGACGTTTTGCGTCACTTTTCTGTTGTAACCATAGTGTAAGTTTTAAAAACATGCAAGTTTTGAGATATTTAAACTCTTTATATTTTCATGACACGCTCTTGTTCTTTTTAAGGCAACCGATAGAATTGACTTAGATATCAAACCATAAAACTACCAATACCAATGAGAATTTTCCTCATACTTTCAATTTTCAAAAGCATGCACGCATACAGTCATTAAGTAACCAAACCAATATCGATAAGAGTAGTAATACTAGTGTCCCAGAAAATAGTTTAATGAGACCCATCTACAAATCCACATCTGTGAATAAATTTATAAAACTAGTCCCAGGAAACAATTTTATGAGACCCGGTATACAAATCCACGGATGAATTTGTAGAACTACTCCCAGAAAATTATTTTCCCCAAACACGTACTCCAGTCCAGCAGACCAGCACCGATAGCAATACCGTCTTCCTTCCGAGGCCGGTAACGACAATCCCGCGTCCCGCTTTACCCCTTCTTCTCCCCACCCCCTCCACCGTAGCCACAGCCCCGCCGACGAAGCTACCGCCACAGGACGCCGCCCGCCATCCACTCGGTAGCGCTCCAGTCCCGACCTACCTATCTGTCCACCCGGTCGACTCTCCCGATCGAAATCGCCGCTCGATTTCATTGACCCCTTCTCCTGAATTTCTCGCTCTCTCTCTTTCTCTATCGCAGATTCAACCCGATCGGAGCGCGATCCGGCAGCCATGTCGGGGGTGTTCGGCAGGGTGTTCGGGAAGTCCAAGGAGCAGAGCCAGGCCTCCGCGCTGGCCTCCATCGACAAGCTCAGCGAGGTGCGTTGGGTTCGCTACTCCATTGACTCCCTGCCCCGATTAGATAATATATAGAGTAGTTAGTACTCTTGGGTGGTTGCCAGCCACTTGATCGGTAGAAGTTAATCAGCTGGCGACCTTGTGTGTAGGCTCGGATGTGGATCAGATTGACTGTAACTTCTCATTACATCTGACCTGCAGTCTAGAGGAAGGAAGGGTCTTCTCTCTGGGATGCGGATGCTACCGTACTGGTACTGTCTGGGTACTGGGTGGGGATACGGATTAGGAAGCTTTTATAAGAAGCAAATCAAGGCTAGACCTTAACTTTGTGATTACTAGGAGGGTGTGTGATACACTTATGCGGTCAACGGAGGACGTAAAGAAACGATAACTATGTCCTCACATGATGCTGACAGCCTACATGGTTCTGATCGATGAAATAGCGTGGAAGGTTGATGATTGTACTAGCTATACATAGAAACTTGGGCCTTTGACATGCTTTCACTGGTCATTTTTCACTGCTGAAATCACTCACCTTCCAAAGCAAGAAAAGTAGAAAAAAAGGTCAAGGGTGTACATGACTTGTTGTCTTCTTACTTCTTAGTTATCCCCATTCTAAAACCCCTCTGAATCGTATGATGCATGGAAGGATTAAATTCAAATGTATGAGTATCTCAATTTCGAAAATATGTCTGTATATCAGGCAAGTCGAATCATACTCTGTATAACTCATATATGGTTATCTTCACTAATGAATGATACCTGGATAAGTTTTAATGTTACTTCCATTCCTTTAATAAAGTTTTGTCCCATGACATGTAATAGGGGTAATGTTCTTATATTACTACATTTTATGCCTGCAAACTAACTTTCTTAATATGCTTCAGACTCTCGAAATGTTAGAAAAGAAGGAAAATCTGCTAATGAAGAAGGCGAATCTTGAGGTTGAGAAGGCCAAGGCGTTCACCAAAGCCAAGAACAAAAAAGGTATCTTATGCCAGCTCCAAGAAATTCACTAATTTTTCAGGCTAAATACCTGAAAACTGTCTATTCTTTCCTTGTTTTGGGCTACATTTTAATGTCATTTAACGAAAACATACCTATAATCCTTTTGTATTAACATACTGTTATTTTACGGTCAGCTATTATTTCTAAAGAATGTATGGGTGCTTTTCTCCTGTGGTATATGGGTTGTCGAGATGTGTCGAGTATTCCTCTTGTGCTCTGTTACTCAATTTTCAACTATTCATTGAAAATTGCACCATCTATGCCTCTTGACTGTTGTGCTGCTAATTACCTACCTAGAAATTATTGTTCCTCTCAACAGTTCCATGTTTTCTCCTGATATTGTCCAGAACACATAGTCGTATTTCCTTATCCTATTGAGCCATATGCATTCACTTGCTGAATATTCGAATGTCGCCAAATGACATGAGTTTCCTTTCTTTTGAAGCTAATGAATTCTTGTGAGAAGAATGGACTAGCTAATAGTTACCATTTTTTAATTTGTCGCAGCTGCAATACAGTGCTTGAAGAGGAAAAGACTTTATGAGCAACAGGTCGAGCAGCTTGGGAATTTCCAATTAAGGATACATGATCAGGTGATGTCTCATAGGGCAATTTACTTTGGGTTTCCTTGTTGGTTTTATTATTCGGATAGTCTTATTTAATGTTCACTATTTTACTTTCTGCGTCCTTTTTTCTATCATAGATGATAATGCTTGAAGGTGCAAAAGCTACAACAGAGACCGTGGATGCATTGAGAACCGGAGCATCAGCAATGAAACAAATGCACAAATCGACGTATGTATTAATAGTCAAATATCTCGTTCGAGTTTTTTTCTTAATTTTCCTTTCTAAATCACTATTTTTTACTATATACTTTAATAATATGCCACACCTGCTTGATAAGCTTAGATTAACTTCAGATCATCGTATTTTTTACTTCCCTGCGACATTTATCTAACCTCGTCGATTTAGTTGGTAGAACAAGCAGGTCTAATGACTTAACATATGGCAACATAAGTTTTCTTTATTATAGGGGTTGAAATAATAAATGCTTAAGGAGTTGCAGTGCAATCTGTACTTGGGTAGAAGTCTTAAAATAGCTTGTACGGTAGAAGTTAGAATTTATGTCCACTTACTTCTGACAATATCAAAGTTCGTTCTACTGAACGATGTAGAATACATACAGCTCCGTATGTTCCTCAGTTTTTGCATCAATAGCAAATGAATATTAGCTGTAGGATTCTGTAATGCTGTCACTACAACACCGCATACGTGTCAAATCGATAATGCTATTTTTGTGTGGTCAGAGTGCTCAAAAAGCTGGTCCGTCTAAATAGTTTCAAGTGTGTTATATTTTCATGTACTAGTTCTTATCATGTACTCCCTGTGTTCCAAATTATAAGATGTTTTAGATATTTTAATATGTACTATATGCGGACTGAAATGTGTGAATTTAAACACTCAAATGCATCTAGATACATCTGAATCAGAAAAAAAGTAAACATCTTATATTTTGGAACGGAGGTATAGTAAATAATAATTGGAACCAGGAGCATGGGAATGGAATGCTTTTGCTTCTTGGTCCGCAGATATGGTGTGTAACTCTATTTGTTTCTCAAGTCTTATAGCATGCATGTGCTTCTTTTGCAGAAATATTGATGATGTTGACAAGACCATGGATGAAATTAATGACAATATGGAGAACATGAGGCAGATCCAGGATCTACTCTCTGCGCCTATTGGAGCAGCAAGTGATTTTGATGAAGTATGTCTCCCTGTTTCTGTTTTTCTCTCTGTATCTCAGATGTCCATGCATTCACTAAAGCAAACAAACCTAACCTTTTGTTGTATTGGATAGGATGAACTTGAAGCTGAACTTGCGGATTTGGAGGGAGAGGAATTGGAGGCAGAGCTACTGGCACCTATGACAAGTGCTCCTACCACTGCTCCAGTGCGTGTACCTGCTGGTCAGCAGTCGAGTCGGCCCTCTGCTAGTAAAACTGAAGATGATGAGCTCGCAGCCTTACAAGCAGAGATGGCTATGTAATTAGGTACGTGGCCGTCTTTATTCTCTGAACCTGTGTCAAATTGTTATTTTGTCCCATTAGTAAACATGCAAAAGCAAACCGGTCTCAAGAGCACAAACCTTAAAAACAGTTATGTTGGTGATGCTACTTTATATTTCGTCACACGATGTGCCTCGAATCTGCCATTAACAAGATCTTTATATCCCAGTTTGCAGGCCTTGGCGTGGTCATGTTTAGAGACCAGATTCTGCAAATATATTGGGACCATGGTGTTATCAAGGAGGTCTTCCTAGGAAAATGTCAGGATTACACACAGAAACGAGCTGCATCTCAACCTGATCCCTTTTGTATGATATCTTGTCATGCTTGTGCTTTGTAATCAAACGTCCAAGATGAGCTGTTGAGCACGTTATCTCGGATAAATAATAAAAGGGCATCCTGCCGTCATTGTGTATTTCTGTTTTATTCCTACTCATTTGAATATAGTATCAGATAGTTGGCTGATCACGGAGCTGCTGTACAATCTGATTATCATTGCACATTTAGTGTGAGAACCCGAAGTTATCAATGCAACTGTCTTCTTGTCGTTGTACCTAAGATGATCGACTGGTCGTTGAATATATGAATGGGTCCTGCAAAAATATGTGAATATTTATTTGTCAATATTGACGTTGAGAGAGTCCCTAGCAAAAAAGGTGATCGGGGGTAGCAAAAAAGGTGATGAGGGGCAGCGAAGACGCTATTTTTTTTTTAAATAATACATTTTTTATTGAAAATTCAGAAAACATTGCGCAAATCTTGCATTTTTTAAAAATATTACGGCCTCGGCCTTGAGTTGGCCGAGTAGGCCTCGTCGGCCTTCTGATAGCCGAGCAGGCCCTGTCGGTCCAGGGAAAGCCGACCGGACCGTCGGCCGCATCTGCGCGCGTGCAGGCGCCTGCCACGGCCTGCATGGCTCTGGTCGGCTGAGAGGAGGCCGAGCAGGCCCTGTCGGCCCAGGGAAAGCCGACCAGAGGTTGGAATCCTGCATTAGCTTAGCACGATGCTTGTTGTCCACCACCGGGTTAAGCAACGCCATCCCCGCCATCTCTGTAAGCACAGATTGAAAGATGATAATAGAATAACATAAATTAGACATGAACCGAAGTACCAATTAAACACGATGACTTTGTAGCTAAACGAGTACAAATCCAAACATAATGATTCCACGATTACAGAGTAATACATAGAGGCAGATACGTAGTCTGCATTTATTATAAATATAAAGGTACTCTAGTTTCTTCCTCTTCCTCTCCGGCCTCGGTTGCCTCTTCCACGCACCGTAGCTCCACCAGGTCCAAACTCCGGACAGTTCGTATCCCTATGGCCAAATTGGTTGCATAGAAAACATTGTCTGGTAGGTCCTCCAGCTTCCGATTCATCCATATCATTACGTATGCGTTTACACTGCCGTCTACCTCTACCCGGACGAAGTAACCTTGGGTCAGGAGTGTATCTCCTCTCACTAGGCTCAACGGTGTTGAAATTACCCATGGCTCGGAATCCTTGCATCTCACCTGTCCATGTGTTCAAGACAGCTTCACGACTGAAGTACGGTGAGACAAACGAGATTGCTTCCAAACCAAGCTGCCCACAAGCAGCAAGTACATGCGAGCATGGAAGGTGAAACAATTTCGGTTTGTTGCATGTGCATTCACAGGTTGGCCATGCTTCATTTCCAATCTTCACCTCATGCGTTCTCAACACATTGCCACAACCGAACTTGTCGGTAGGTAAGCGGACCTCGAACCTCCTTTCCTGATTTCCGATGGCAACCACTTGGAAAGTTCGTGCCTTCTCCATCTTAGCATCCATGTACTTCGTAATCTTTTCACACCAGGGGGAGTTTGGAGTGCGAAGTATATGCATTTCGGCTTGCTGGCGTTTGACTCTGAAGTAATTAATCGTGCCTTGGAAAATTCCCTCCACAAGGGCAGTTAAAGGCAAGGCTCTGTTCCCTCGGAGGACAAAATTGTATGTTTCGGCAAGGTTTGTAGTCATGACGCCATATCTGGCTCCGTATGAGTCGTGCAACAATGACCACCTCTCCATGGGCTCATGCTCAATCCACTGCTGGAAATTCTTAATCAACCGTCCACCCTTTCTCCTCATGCCCGGTGGGTCAAAGCCTGGCAGATCACACAGACCGATCGGTTTTTCTTCAGGCGGTGCAGGCCATGTAGCTGCTTGTGCCGCTACTTGGGCTACATGAAACGCCACTGCCGCAGTACGTGCAGCTTTCCTCTCCCGAACATGTTTGTTCGTGAACTCATCAAGCTTGCCACGGATAAAATTGTACTTCCATTCCTGGTTCTGCAGAGTTTTTTGAACAGATTCATGAGACTCTTATTTCTGAACTGTGAGAAGAAGTTAGCACCTAGATGGCGCATGCACCAACGACTCTGAAGATCCACCCACGGTGTTTCTTCATCTGGTCCAGGGTTTGTTAATGTCTTTATAGCGTTGAGTATACCCACATGTCTGTCATGTAGAACGCAAACATTATGCTTATCCTTGACAACTGCTTTTTTCAACTGCCTAAAGAACCACGTCCAACTATCCGTGTTCTCGCTCTCAACAAAAGCGAAAGCAAGGGGCAACAGTTGGTTATTGCCGTCTTGGCCAATAGCAGTCAATATCTGACCCTTGTACTTGCCGGTCAAAAATGTGCCATCTGAAGGAGATATGCCCTAGAGGCAAATAAATAAGTAGTATTTATTGCATTATCTCATAAGTTTATAATAGGTTTATGTATTGTGCTATAACTGTATTAATCGGAATTATTAATACACGTGTGATACATAGACAATCAGGTCCCTAGCAAGCCTCTATATGAGTTAGTCCATTGGGCAACAGTTGATTGAGATTCTCGATCAAGGACAATGACGTCGGTTGACAATGGGGTCATCTTGTTAGTTGAATAAGGTGATGGACATACACAAAGTATTGCAATAAGATCGTATTACGATGTTTGTCATTTGCAATAGATAAGAGTATGATAGCTTATTCCTTAGACCGTGAGACCGTACTTATTAATGCTTCGTAGGGATGCTTTGAGAGCATCAAACGTTGTGTCTTATATAGCACGACAATAACGGTGTCCATCTTGGGTATTCCGAAAGAGCATCAAGACGTAAGGATCAAGAGCGGGATTTTTTCATTCTTGTAATGGAAAGATACTCTGGGCCCACTCGGTGATATTGCATCTATATAGCTGCGCAGCTTATGACAAGGTCATGGAGATGTAATATCGCAGACGAGTTAATAACCTTCGTCGGTAACGAGATACAACAAAGACATCGGTGTGTCTACGATCATATCTCGGACAAGGTAGTATCGTAGAGACAAAGGGAATGAATGTCATATTTGTGGTTCAACGACGATATTCGTGGAATGCACAGGGGTCGTCATATACTTCCAGGTATCCCTGACGGTCATTGGTGAGCGGAGTGTCTCGACCATGTCTGGAGTGTTCTCGAACCGTAGCGTAACAAACTTAAGGTCTTAGCGACGCTAGGAGATAGGTTCTGGAATATTATAGGAATTTGTTGGAGAGAGAGAAATGATCTGGAAGGAGTTCCGGTGGTCCGGAAGGAGTTCCGGGAAGGTATGGAATGGTTCCGGGAATGTCCGAAAGTTGTTCAGGTGGTTCCGAAATAGTTTCGGAGTCATGGGATATTGAATTATATAAATATATTAATTATAAATTAATGGGATTTTTATATTAATTTAATATTAATTAAATAAAGGAAAAGGGGGCTCCCACCTACATGGGCCCTAAGAGGGCCCAAGAAGGGGGAGCCGCACCCCACAAGGAAGGGAGGCTTGGGCCTCCTAGTCCGAGTTGGACTAGGAGTAGGAGAAGCCCAAGGGGGGTTCGGCCGAACCCCCCCTCCCCTCTCCTCCTTTAGTCCCACATGGGGGAGCCAATGGGTTTGCACACCCCCTTCCCCCTTTATATAGCAAGGCATATTAATTGATTTAATTCACTGGAAAATACAATTAATTGTATGCATGCCGGCCGAGCTGTTTCTCCGCCCGTTTTGCCCCCTCTCTCCACCTAAGCTATACCGCAGAGCGCCGTTGCTCTGCGGAATTCCAGATAAGATCTACCCCTGCGATTTCAGCTGGATCTGAATGACCGGGGGTTGTCGCTAAGCTCCGTATGTTTGTGAGTGCTCGGAGGTAACTCCTTTTGAGTAGCCTGGGCGACGTCGTCTCGCCCCCCTGCAGCCGCCGCACCCCCTTCCCCTCTGCCGTTGGCGCACCAGCCTCGGTGCTGGCGCTCTGCCTTCTTCCGCCCGACGCCCGTGGACGCAGATCATCATCGACACCCCGGCGTCATCGTCTTCGTCATCGCGGCAAGTTCTCCGCGACCTCGAGGTCGGCTACGTACGACTTCATCGTCAACGCTTGTGCGGGAGCGTAATCCCCGCTATCGGTCTACATGGAGGTAATGTAACTCGTTCCGCCACCGTTATCGCATGTACTAGATAGATAGATCTTGGCTAGTTAGGGTTTCGTTTGCTAGAAAATTTATTGTTTTCTGCACCGTAACCCCTTCAGTGGTATCAGAGCCGATCTATGCGTAGTACTGCTGGTACGGTTAGAACTCATGTTGAATGAGGGCGTCTTTCTTATATTTGCTACCCTCTAGCGTGCACTTGCGATGCCTTCGGTATTGAGTTGATGAAGCGGCCCGGACCGACTTTACGCGTACGCTTACGCGAGACTGGTTCCACTACTGGCATACGGCTTGCACCGTATCTGTGGCTGGCGGGTGTCTGTTTCTCTCTCTCTAGTCGGCAAAGCATTTTCAATGGAGGGCCCGAAAGGGATGCTTAAACATGCAATTATACGATCGACGTTGTGGTACAAAGTTCGTAGGTAGGGAAGCGATTCTCTTACGAATAAGCCTATATGCCACGTAAAATTTGCAAAACTAAATAAAGCTAGAGGCGTCTAACTTTGTTTTGCAGAGGCGTTATTTTATGTGACATGGTTACGGTAAGTTTTGATATTACTCGTACTGTCGGAGGCAATGGAGGGCTCTGTAGACTCGGAGCCATGCCGGGGCGCCGGGGGCCAGGCACATGGCGCCATGAAGGTCCAGGCGCATCGACCATGTCACATCGCACTTCATTCCATCATTATTGTGTGCTGTTGTGTGTGCATCATATTGATTGCTTATATGCTAGATATACAACAGTAGCATCTTAAATAGGATGATCCCTAACAAATACCAAAATTGTGTTCTCCCTCGTTGCGCACCACCAAGAAAGTTCTACGTTATGAGGCAGGCCGTGATGATCGGGTGTCACACATCTCGTCGTTCGCATACAGTGGGTGTAAGCCATGTTGCACGCGCAGGGTCTTCGAGGTTTGATTGGCGAGCCTAGCATACTCAGAGGTATGGCCTCGGAACACGGGAAGATCGAAAGATCGAGCACGAGTCACATAGTTGTTGTGATCGACATTTTATGTCCACCTTTGAAGCTATGCTGCCGGGCGTGATGATCGGGGGTGGTGTGGTGGATGAGGGTCGTGTTATCGCCATTATTATTTTTAGGGATAATAATCTTGGTATGGTGTGTTTTTAGATAATGAGATTATAAAACTAAAACTCACCTACATATTATAAACTTAACCTTACCTCTCTTGCGATCACATCTGTAGACTACGCAACTATACTTCGGTTACTTCCTCAAGAGCCCGGATGCTACATTAGAAGCCGACGGGTCCAACTTCATCAGATGGTACAGCGGTTTTAGAAACATTCTCGAACACAACAACATTCTATATGTTCTCGATGAACCGTTAGGAGAAGGACCAGGAGATTCTGCTAGCGAGGAGGAGGAAGATGATTTCCGTAGGCGTCGAGACATATTCATTGAAGTGGAGATCACCATGACCGTATGCCTGGCACCCCAGTTGAAAGAGTTGTTTTGACGCAAGGAGCCAAGCGTCATGATTGATGCGATAAAGTCACACTTCGGGGATGAATTAAAGCGTGAGCAATTCAGGCAGCTTAGAATGTTTCAGAACATTCACATGGAGGAGCATACCTGTCTGAAGACACATATGAAGAGATTGTATGACATCTACTTCCAACTGACGATGGTCTTCGATTACTGGATGGCAGATTCTTGTGCCATTTGGACTGTCCTGATATCTCTACCTCCCAGCTATGAGAAGCATGTACGCAAGTACATTTTGAAGGCCGATGATATGAACTTCTACAAGTTTGTGTCTGAATTCAAATCTCTGAAGGTTGATTCCATCGAAGGAGAGATCTTCGATGCTACAGGTATATATTTGATATATGCAGAATTATGAATTCGCCTCTTGGTATATGATGAAGTATTTGATACTTGTTCTGTTTGTGAAACAGGTCCTAATTATCACATATATGCGGCGCAGTTTGATGTGACCTGGCGCTGAAGCTGGTAGTCAAGGAGTTGATGGCCTTTTGGTGTTCACGTCCTCAAGTTATCATAGTTATCATTAATAGTTTTTGATAAGGTCTTTTGTAATAGTGAGCGAGTGTGTGTGTCTTGAATGTTGCAAGACAAAGTTATTCGCGTAATAGGACAAGTTCAGTTGTTTTATGTTATGGAACAAGTCAGTTGTTTTATATTATGAATAAAGGTTCCACATCTCAGTTACATTGATTGTATGATACGTATTCATAATTGTAGAAATAATAAAATAGCGTGTCCTGTGAATAAGAGTTCTATTACTAGAACAAACACCATCGAGTTTTGTCATGAAAGCAATGAAATAAGTAATGGATGTTTTTGGTCCATTTAAATATTTCGAGTGTTGAGTTGATTAAGCTTGAAATCAAGTATTGTAGTCTCAATACAAGAGGAAATTAATTGAGTGTCATTTTTATGATTAATTAATGGTGTTTATTGCTTGATCCGAATTCTCCTATGATTTTGGTAAATAGGAGTATTTGCCCGACAAATCATAAGTCTGAAATTAATTTGATAATAGATCAAATGGGGTTTTTCAGAAGAAAGATTAGTGAACATTGTATTGACAAGATTCGATCAAAGGACAATATTTTTGAATTATGGTTTCAACACAAAAGACTTGTGGAAATTTGTTTCACAAAATTATAATGTCATATATAGTGATATGTGGGGAATTATAATCATGCTCTATTTTAAATAAAGTGTGGTATGTCAGAATCAGTCTTAGAAACTCCTAATATGTCCGAAACATTATAGTCGATACCCACTTTAGAAAATAGATGTTTTTCTCAACAAGAATTCGTGAGATCGACAGTAGTGTCGACATGTATATGATTACACGATAATTCGGTATATACATGAATAGTTCTTTGTAGAATACTCGCATTAAGTGGGAGTGTATTCCAAAACAAGTAGAAACAAAGCTCAGTTTGTTGTCTATGTAATTCCGAGGAAAATATAATTTTTCGAATTATGGTTTATGGATTGGAATTAGAAGCTTGAAATAAAGTGTCAGACCTATGTTGGAAGGTGTTCCAAAGAGTATATGTCCGCTAATGAAAATTTGGTGATTAAGAGTGAGGGAGACTAGAAAATTGTTTTCTGCTTGCAATCCTCTTCATAAAGATCATAATGTTTTCATGAAAGAAACTTCTAAATAAAGTGTTGTTATATTGCTGTTAGGTCACAGCACTGTATTAAGTATTTCAGATCTTGTTGACAGATCAAGGTGCACTTTATGAATACAAAGAAAGTTGAGATAATATCGGAATACGAACAAAGGCTTTTTGAGCCTGGAAATCCAAAGTTGCATTTGAAAAGATTAAGAGAGTAATTGTTGCTGCAATTCTTATTAGAGGAATAAGATTGTTTAATCGTCATATAAGGTGTTATATGAGAATTGTGACTATAAGAAAGACGCGGTAGCATGTCTTGTCAAGAAATGTGTCTAGGACAAGATCAAATTTGTTGACTACATTTGTGTAGACATGCTTGAAGTCTGAGGGATTTGTATTAATGTAATACTATAGTTTGTGTTAAATTCGAATTGATAGTAGATCAACGATTTTGTTTTGACCAAAATGTCGATTTAAGTGGGAGTTGTAGTTAGTTTACTCAGGTGGAATATGTAAAGAACATATTTTTGAGTGGGAGCTCAGGAACTCAAATATGTGGATGACACATTTTTGAGTGGGAGTTCGTGTTATCAAATATGTGGAGACATAATTTGAGTGGGAGTCGAATTCATCTTGTGTAGTTAACACATTGTGAAACTATACCAATAGAATAGGATGAAGTTGCGAAACTATTTGAAAGTTGGTGTCTATTTTGAAATAGAACGGGAATTTTAAATAGTTAGTCGAGTTGTTTTGGATTATATCTGAGGAGTCAGAATAGAATCAAAAGGATGGTCCTTTGGAATCCAATTGATCATTGAGAGTAATGATGCATGAAAGTAATGGTTGTATGACATGTGGGTCTATTATGTAATATTAGACATCATACAGAAACCATATTATCTGCTCGATGAATTATAACCGATGTTCTTGGAAGAAGAGCAGTTATGAAAGTAAATTTAGAATTTACTGGAAGTAGAGGTGTGTTAGTTGTTGGATTGACATTAGAATGTCAAGTTTTCTGCATTGGTGTGAAAGTATGTAGATATCGCGAGTTTGTAATTGTTACAAGGGCTTTTATAAGGCTGAGTGCGTTTTTCAGGGCAGTTATCTAGTTAGTATAATCAGAGTAAGCGCTGGGAAACAGGAGTCTCACTTAGTTACGGTATTTGCATATATGTTGTTAGACAACATGGTGATATCAAGCAAGTTGATGTTAGTGAATCGCAAGAGCATGTACAATCATGGATTGTGCAGTAACACTATTCCACAAGCAAGCATTATCAAATGATTCTTATTTGATAAGGGATTCTGATAAAGTAATATGCAGCTGGTTTATTTGTACTCTAGTGCAAGTGGGAGACTGAAAGAGATAAGCCCTAGAGGCAAATAAATAAGTAGTATTTATTGCATTATCTCATAAGTTTATAATAGGTTTATGTATTGTGCTATAACTGTATTAATAGAAATTATTAATACACGTGTGATACATAGACAACCAGGTCCCTAGCAAGCCTCTATATGAGCTAGTCCATTGGGCAACAGTTGATTGAGATTCCCGATCAAGGACAATGACGTCGGTTGACAATGGGGTCATCTTGTTAGTTGAATAAGGTGATGGACATACGCAAAGTATTGCAATAAGATCGTATTACGATGTTTGTCATTTGCAATAGATAAGAGTATGATAGCTTATTCCTTAGACCGTGAGACCGTACTTATTAATGCTTCGTAGGGATGCTTTGAGAGCATCAAACGTTGTGTCTTATATAGCATGACAATAACGGTGTCCATCTTGGGTATTCCGAAAGAGCATCAAGACGCAAGGATCAAGAGCGGGATTTGTTCATTCTTGTAGTGGAAAGATACTCTGGGCCCACTCGGTGATATTGCATCTATATAGCTGCGCAGCTTATGACTAGATCATGGAGATGTAATATCGCAGACGAGTTAATAACCTTCGTCGGTAACGAGATACAACAAAGACATCGGTGTGTCTACGATCAAGTATCGCAGAGACAAAGGGAATGAATGTCATATTTATGGTTCAACGACGATATTCGTGGAATGCACAGGGGTCGTCATATATTTCCAGGTATCCCTGACGGTCATTGGTGAGCGGAGTGTCTCGACCATGTCTGGAATGTTCTCGAACCGTAGCGTAACAAACTTAAGGTCTTAGCGACGCTAGGAGATAGGTTCTGGAATATTATAGGAATTTGTTGGAGAGAGAGAAATGATCCGGAAGGAGTTTCGGTGGTCCGGAAGGAGTTCGGGGAAGGTATGGAATGGTTCCGGGAATGTCCGAAAGTTGTTCGGGTGGTTCCGGAATAGTTTCGGAGTCATGGGATATTGAATTATATAAATATATTAATTATGAATTAATGGGATTTTTATATTAATTTAATATTAATTAAATAAAGGAAAAAGGGGGCTCCCACCTACATGGGCCCTAAGAGGGCCCAAGAAGGGGGAGCCGCACCCCACAAAGAAGGGAGGCTTGGGCCTCCTAGTCCGAGTTGGACTAGGAGTAGGAGAAGCCCAAGGGGGGTTCGGCCGAACCCCCCCCCCCCCCCCTCCCCTCTCCTCCTTTAGTCCCACATGGGGGAGTCAATGGGTTTGCACACCCCCTTCCCCCTTTATATAGCAAGGCATATTAATTGATTTAATTCATTGGAAAATATAACTAACTGTATGCAGGCCGGCCGAGCTGTTTCTCCGCCCGTTTTGCCCCCTCTCTCCACCTAAGCTATACCGCAGAGCGTCGTTGCTCTGCGGAATTCCAGATAAGATCTACCCCTGCGATTTCAGCTGGATCTGAATGACCGGGGGTTGTCGCTAAGCTCCGTATGTTTGTGAGTGCTCGGAGGTAACTCCTTTTGAGTAGCCTGGGCGACGTCGTCTCGCCCCCCTGCAGCCGCCGCGCCCCCTTCCCCTCTGCCGCTGGCGCACCAGCCCCGGTGTTGGCGCTCTGCCTTCTTCCGCCCGACGCCCGTCGACTCAGATCATCATCGACACCCCGGCGTCATCGTCTTCTTCATCGCGGCAAGTTCTCCGCGACCTCGAGGTCGGCTACGTACGACTTCATCGTCAACACTTGTGCGGGAGCGTAATCCCCGCTATCGGTCTACATGGAGGTAATGTAACCCGTTCCGCCACCGTTATCGCATGTACTAGATAGATAGATCTTGGCTAGTTAGGGTTTCGTTCGCTAGAAAATTTATTGTTTTCTGCACCGTAACCCCTTCACCATCGACACAAAACACTGGTCGGCAGTGGCTAAAGGCTTCGATGCATACACCAAAATTGAAGAACAAACGGTGCAACACCCTAACTGTAGGGAACTCTGGCATGTAGAAGTCTTAAAGATCAACATATGTGCCAGGATTCCTCGCCTGAAGCGTGCGGAGCAAACGGACAACAGAATCATATGAGTCAAAGAATGACCCAAATCTCTTCTCCAGCGCGCTCTGCTTAGCCCTCCAGGCCTTGCCATAAGAAATGTTGAAATTGAATCTCGTGAAGACTTTGTTCCTTATTGCCTTCACTTCCATCGCCTTGCTCTCCACTATCTCCGTGTAAAACAAACGAGCAATAAGCGTGGATGACAGATTACGGTGATCCTAAAGGATGCTGGGAATACGACATGTATGCATTACCATGTCACTCACAACCCAGTTCGTATCATACTTGGGGACATATGCGTGCACCCTACCCGGACAATCTATCGTCGAGCATTCCATGGTCAGATATTTCTTACTCGACACAGTTGTCTTGAAAACCCTTGATGTCGACATTGCCCACTGTATGATTGCTTCCTGTAGATGTTGCTTGTCAGCGTACATTGCTCCCACAGCCATGTTGCTCTGGTGATATTGCCAGGAAGAATCATGACCATCGTCCAGAGTCATGCTAGATGATATGTCCTGAGTCCATGAAGCTGGATAAGGCACCTCCGGCTCGTACTCTGCGTCATTCGACGAATCAGAATCACTGCCGTCCCCGCAATCACCCTCAATATCTTCATCTTCCATCTCGTTTTGCATTCGGTCATCTTCCTCATCCCCATCTGCCTCCACATTTTCACCGTCATCATGCCCTCCAACCATACTACTCTGCCCTGATTCATAACCACTGCCTCCTGAAGGGGATCGTGTGCAGAAAACAAAAAATTTCCTACCAACGATATCCTAAAAGCATGCCAAGATCTATTCTATGCAGATATAGTAGTACGAACGGAGATCGGAATACGTGCCCTTGTAGACCGAAAGCGGGGATTACGTTCCCGCACAAACGTTGTGACCGACGACTCAAGGTCGTGTAGAGGAAGCAGGCCTCCGAGTACCGCTAGCGCAGCACCTCGCAGGGAGTCGCACACGTACAGTGGAGACGACGGCCTCCGAAGCTCCAGTCCAGGACGAGCAGCGGAAGACTTGGACCGGAACACCAGCAGCGCGGCAGCGGGCTATGGTGGAGGAGATCCCCCCTTCCTCAGCTCGGCGCGGCTCCAACTTGGGAAGATCGAGAGAGAAATCGGGAATTAATTGGTGAATTAAAAGGCCAGGGGTGCCCCTTCTTATATAGGCTCCCAGGGGGGAGCCAACTTGCTAACCAGGCAATGTGGGACAAACCCCCACATGCCTGGTAAGGCATGGCTGGGTGCGCCGGCCCCTTAGTGGCCCCCTTGGCCCACTTGGGTCGGCCCCCAAGCCCCCCACCGAATTCCCCTTGTGAATTTTCCCCTCTTGGGCCTTCTTTCGACCAGAAGGCCCATTTAGGAAAATCAGCCTAAATAAATTCGAAAATAAATATATAAAATTATATTTGCACATTAATTACACTAATTAATATCAAACATAATATATATAATTTTTCCTAGCTCCGAAAACTCTTTCGGCGCTGCCCGATCTCCATCGGACCCCTCCCGGGACGCTCCCGGTGATCTCCTTCCTTTCCGGTTGTCTTGTCGAAACCCCTTAAGTGTGTTACCCTAGCGGTTCGATATAATATCAGGTATGATCAAGACTCCTCAATGATCAACGACTAACTCGTAGGCCTGGACCCCATGAATCAATCCCTGAGATATAACGAATGACTTTCATCTATCAAACCTGAACGTAAAGTCTTAAACCTTTTGCCATAGCGATACTTAGCACGTCCGAGCGTCGTTCCATAGATATCTCCATACCTAATCCCGACCTCGTTACCGACGACGCTATCTTCTACTCGTTCATGATCTCATGTCTCCGTGACCTAGTCACATGCTTGCAAGCTCATTAGACATGATCTCACCGAGTGGGCCCGAGAGTATCTATCCTGCTATGCGGACTGGCAAATCCCGCTCTTGACCCCTCGTCTCAACTAGTCCTTTCCGATACCCAAAAGTATCACCGTTATTGTCATACTAAATAAGATACGACGTTTGGTGCAATCAAAGTATCTTCCAGGAATAACAATAAGAGTTGATCTCACGGTCAAAGGCGTAACGACTACGTTCTCCAAATCTGGGTATGTCCATCATATCGTTCTCCAACGACATGACTCCCATTGCCGACCGGCGCCATGCCCCATGACCGGGAAACCTCGATCATCAATCGCGCAACGAAACTAGTCTGAGTAGAGGCTACTAGGGACCTGGTTGTTTACGTATCACACCCGCATTAATGTTTCCGCTTAATACGGTTCTAGCATGACACAAAAACCTATTATGAACAAACGAGATATGATAAAGAATACACTTTATTAATTGCCTCTAGGGCATATCTCCTTCACCTCCATCATAACCATGGATGTCATCGTGCTCAATTTCCATGGTTGCTGCACTGCTCTGCCCTGGATCGTGCCCACCCTCGCCTTCAGGAGGATTGACATTTACCTCCTTAACGACAGGAAGCAACAAGGCAACTGGGTGGCTTCCCCTGTTTTCGCAACCTTGCAACCAGTTCCCCACTGAGAATCCCGATCAATCGGCCTCAGAGTGTACCAAATTTTTTTACTGGACCTGGACCATAACGCGTGCACCCCCACAGTGTGTGTTTCTGCATTTAATCCCAAACACTCTGCCAACCAATATTTTAACTGACTAACAGACCAATTTTCAGGGGCAGTCAGATCCAACTCGATGTGCTGAAACTGACTCAGGTCCATCCCATCTTCATTTTGTTGTACTGAATCGTCACCGTAGTAGAAAATAAATTTTACTACATCCGACATTTTCCTCACCTAGTAAAATTTTAAAATGTATCAAATATTAATACGATCGTTCCATTAATTATACTGAAACAACTAAATGATCTAATCAAAACTTGTCGTAAAGTACGTAACTATTGCAAACGGAAATCATAAACTAATACAATACCAACTACAAATACTAACATAGTACAAATCCATCTGGGCTAACTAAAAATCCTACCATACTAACAACACACTAACCCTAATCTAAATAACACAAACCCTAACCCTAATGTAAGAGTAGTCACGTACCCTTGAAGCGTGACAGCAGCACCACCGCAGCAGCCCGACCTCCACCACCGGAGCACCACCACGAGCACGAACACCTTCGAAACCGATTCTCCCACCGTCACCAACTCGCCTCCACAACCTACCCCATGATAGATCGGGCACCCCACAGTCTTAGTAACAGCCTAGGACTAATTTCTAGTGGCTAGACGGTGTAAAACGGTGCTGTTTTTTTGTTTGGGACGAACATGAGAGAGAGGAGAGAGCAGCAGCGATGGGAGGAAGAAGAAGAGGCCGCGCGCGGGTCTTCTAGGCCGACCAGGTATTCGGCCCTGACGTGGCCGAAACGCCTCCACTCGACGCCGATCAGGCAATCGGCCGAAAGCCCGTGCCTGGCACATCACCTGCTCGGCCTTCTCGAGGCCGACGAGGGCTGCTCGGTCTCCTGCTGGCCGACAGGCCCTGCTCGGCTTCCTGAGGGCCGACGAGGCCTGCTCGGCCAACTCAAGGCCGAGGCCGCAATATTTTTGAAAAATGCAAGATTTGGGCAATATTTTCCGAATTTCCAATAAAAAATGTATTATTTTAAAAAAAATGGGCCAGCGAAGACTGGGATCCACACGCCAATCTCGTCCATAAAAGATGTCATAAATTTGTCCAAGCTTGCACGAGGAAATTGTAACAATATATCAATTTTTTGTGGCTTCCACCAAGTTGTGGTCTTATCATATATTTTTCACTAATTGGTCGTCTAATCAGCTTATTAACTCCATAGCAAGTAAAACTGACACTTAGCATGTATGTCAATGCTTCGATTGTTGTCAAAATATGTAGACTCGGTCGCAAGTCTATATTATTTTACATATAAAATATCCATGACGTGACACCATATCAAATCACAAAAATAATTGTACGTCAATAAATCATGAAATAAGGATTTACAAGGTTTAATAAAAAAACATTAATTATACGTCAATGCTTCAATTAATTTTCTTTTGAAAGAACTTAAAAATTCATGAAGGGTTATCTATCTAAAAAAGTTATGTTCATTATTTCAAATGGACAACTAATGTTCAAAATAGTTTTATTAAACCTTGTAAATCATGATTTCATGAGTAGTTATTTTCCGTGATTTACTTCTAGTGTCATATCACGAATATTTTATATGTAAAACAATATAGACTTGTAATGAAGTCTATATATTTTGACAACAATCGAAACATTGACATGCAGTACTAAGTACTCCCTCAGTCACGGTGTATTGGGCACACACATAGTTTAAGAATGAACTTTGACCATCAATTTTTTAATAAAATTTAAATTTTATATGACAAATATTATATTATGAAAAACTTTTTTTCAATACAAATTGAATGGTATAGTTTTTGTGACATACAATTTATATTTTGTTGAATAAATTTAAAGGTCAAATCTTTTTTTAAACTGTGTGTGTGCCCTATAAATTGTGATAGAGGGAGTATCAATTTTGCTTATAATGAAATTAATAAACTAATTAGATGACCAATTGGTGGAAAATACAATGATTAGGCTACAACCTGGTAGAAGCCGTAAAAAATGGTGGAAGTGGTGTTTTGTGCAACACATGGGTAAGGATATGGTGGAAGCTGGAATTTCCTCAAGCTTGCATGTATGTAAACATGCTTTATGAACGGGGGGAGTAATATTTACGATTTTCCAACCTTTTGTTTTTGAAACTATTACCGGATGTAGCCAATGATGTAGTATTTCAAAATGTGTAAGAATTCAACTTCAAAACTTTGTATTACGGGCAACAGAAAACCACGCGTGTTAGTGCACACATCTTTTCACTAACTTGCTTTAAGGTTCGCGCTATGCAGCAACGAGACCCCGCCCAATCAACTAAGCGGGTCAAAACTTACATGCAACATGGCGAAACACGCCCTAGCTGCCTCGCATCAACCATGGCTAAAGAGGTCTGTCAGCTTGAGAAAATTAACCATCGAAGCCAAATTCGACAGCGTGAGGAACGATGCGCGTGGCTCTCCGGTAGGCTGAGCAGGACGAAGACAGGCCTGGACGAAGAGAGCATGCCATGCCACTTGATGATGTACCGCGAAAGCCAAACGGCAACAGAAACAAACAAGCGCGCGCACTCGTCGTCTCGTCGATTCTTTCCCTCATCGTAAAAACTGTTTTGCCGATTGTTTGTTTTTAGTCCCACATCGCTCTCGCAGGTGAAAACCTCGTGGCTTAAAAGGCGACGCTCTGTGCCTGGAGTACACCGTGCGGCAAGCACGGTTACAGCACAAAAAAAGTCCCTGGAATTACAGAAAGCGCAGACGCCAACCTGCCGCAGGTATATGCATGGACCGATATATGTATTGTGTTCCTTGAAACTAACGAGTATACAGTACTCTGTTGCAGGGCGGCGGCCTTTTTTGGCAAAGCTTATTTTTGTGTTTATATATCTGTTTACATGTCTATGCTCCATGCTAGACTCGCAAGAAAATGTGTATTAGTGTGTGTATATATATACTTATGGGTTATGGTCGTATACTTATATGTTCATTGTTAATTTGCTTATCTTAGGTCACTTAAGTGTATCCAATGCAGGGTACAGGGTATATGGAATACTTTTCGTTGAACATACTTCCTCCTCCGTACTAGAATAAGTGCCTTAGATTTGATCAAATATGAATATATGTAGACAAAAACACATCTAGATAACTTGGACAAATCAAAAAAACTTATTTTGAGACGGCGGGCTGCATAGGAATACTATCTTCTGGGCTTCACTAGATTACTCCGCCGCTACCCGAGCCCCCGCCCACGCCGCCGGGTCCCCGTGCTGGAGGAGGAGAAGGCCGCGTGCCCGCCGAGTCCCTGCACCCCGCGCTACCATCCTCTATGGTCGTCCCCTAGAGCTCAGCTCCCGCCTCAGCAAGGTAAGCCCTGCGCCCCCTCTCCCCTGCTGCGATATATTCAGGTTACTCTTCCGGTTTTCCGATTTTCCCTTTATGGACACCCTGGACCTGCTACAAAAACACTGTGACCATAACTTCAAATTTGCGTACGTGTGCAAGCTGATTCATGTCTAGTGTGAGCAACATGATCATAAACTTGGGTGGCACATTAATTACCAACATAGTAATTGTTGCTATGTGACACATTTTGTACCCATGATGCATTTGTAATCAGCATCATTGTACTTATGCTGTATATAGTTAGCTGAAAGACACATCGTGAGATCATTCTTCCTATTTTAATAACAATTTGTACTATTTGTGTTATACTTACAAAAAAACACGGGTGCAGCGTATCGCCGCGCCAAGATGTTTAGTCTTGTAGAAGGATCCATAGGTAAGTGAATTTGAGACCGTGCTCCATTGAAGGCTTCACTCATGGTAATCTACCAAATCCACGTGTGTCGCATTCAAATCTTCCCTAACATACTATCCTTCTTAGATGCCGCAAAAATGAGTAGGTCAGGCGACGCCTTCCAGCTTCTGCCCTCGAGCCAATGGGCCTCCCAAAAGGGATTCCTAGTCTCTTTTTTTTCACTCAATCCATGGCCATCGCTTTGTCAATGTGTAGCACACTAAGTCCCCCGAGGGTTTTAGGATGACAAACTATATCCCGATTAATGTTGCATTGCCTCTCTGTGGTCTCGCCGAGAGGCCGACCAAAGAAATGATCGCTCCAAGTTATTGGAGTTCTTGATGGTACCCCAATGGATGTGGAAGAAGGGTCATGAAGTGGTAGATCGATTGGGTTGTGAGGACCGATTTAACAAGTGAGGTAGGCTACGAATTAACCGTTCCGAGTGAGTAGTTTGGCACTCTGTATTCTACTAGGTAGTATTAAAAATAGACCTTTGGTAGGCGTGGAGACCAAACTATCTCATGGGAAGGA
This sequence comes from Poa annua, assembly GCA_026929855.1. Classification (NCBI taxonomy): domain Eukaryota; kingdom Viridiplantae; phylum Streptophyta; class Magnoliopsida; order Poales; family Poaceae; genus Poa; species Poa annua. The sequence goes on from CM049430.1 coordinate 93,092,490, forward strand.
GGATCTCATAACAGGTGTCTCATAATCATGCCATTTACATCCTTAGTGATAGTGATGGGCACAATTCGAGCACGCTTGCGCGGAAGGCAAGGCCTACCGTGAGGCACTATAACCAACTTGAACTCAGAGGGGCAAGGCAACAACCTCACTAGCTCTTTACATCCACATAACCACCATAACCACCTCCATTCTTTGACTGCCTTCCCTTGCACTCCACACTTCTCTCTATACATACACGACCAGCCACCAAACTGAGGCACTCACCGCCCTTGGTACTCTCGCCTTCTGAGATCACTCTTCGATCAAGTACACCCAATCGACCGAGCATGACATCCATCAGCACGCACGACGCTGCTCCGGCGAGCCATGTTGAGAACGCTCCAGCTCCAGCTCCAGGTATATATATCCTCGTTCTCTTCTTCTCCGCGCGCACGCAGTGGATCGACGAAAACAAGTTCTGTCTTCTGAGTTCTGACGCGCGCGCTCTCTCGTGCGTGCATGCATGCAGCTGCGGCGAGAGACCACGAGGAGGAGGCGGCGGACTCCGGGAGCGGCACGGCGACGAAGGAGGCGTCCGCCGAAGATGAGCAGGCGGCGGCGAGGCGCGACGTCTTCCTGCTGGCCGGGATCAGGAAGCTCATCAAGAGCTTCAGAAGCCTGTCCCACATCTTCGAGGTATACAAGGACGACGAGGAGGAAGAAGACATCCAGATCGGGTTCCCGACGGACGTGCAGCACGTAGCCCACATCGGGCTGGACGGCTCCAGCAACGTCGCCGGCCTCACGGGAATGGAGGGCGCCAGGGACCTCTTCTCCCTCTCCACCAACCTCTCTCTCCAGCAGTTCGAGTTCGCCATGTCCTCGCTCGCCGCTCACGGCGACCGCAACGCTGCGCTAGCACGTAATTAAGTACTTGCGTGCATGACTGCATGTGATCATATATATAGCTCGCGCCGCCAAATCCTACTACACTCTCTCTTCCGGCCAGTCGATCTTGTGCTCTGTTACATTACATATGCATGCCTTGTACGTGCTCCGATCTTGCCTACGCATTCAACAGAATTTTGCATTACTTGTACGCTGGCTGTGTAGTATGTAGAGGAATCGATAAATTCGCCGGCGGTTGGTGTTTCTTCTCAAAAAGTGAACGAAATCCAAGCCCACATGGCTGAGAAGCTCCACCAGATTAATTATACCACTGTAAAAGGAAAAACATAAAGAGAAAATACGCAGCTTTTAGGTAAATCCTTCAAAAAGAAAAGGTCGCATGTGTGCGTAATAAAATTGAGGTGTGTGATTTTCATCCTAGCAGCAATAAGATTCGAGCCATCACCTTCGGCAAGGGCACTGCACAAGCGCATCAATATTGCCGGAAACGTTTCCACCAAAATGTGCAAATTTAATGTTGACGCATATCACCAGATCTCGTTGGAGGAGAAACTAGAAGCCAATGGACTGTGGCACCACCTTCAATATTAAGGGGATCGTGTGCAGAAAACAAAAAATTTCCTACCGACGATATCCTAAAAACAAGCCAAGATCTATTCTATGCAGATATAGTAGTACGAACGGAGATCGGAATACGTACCCTTGTAAACCGAAAGCGGGGATTACGTTCCCGCACAAATGTTGTCGATGCAGACCGACGAAGCCGACCTCAAGGTCGTGTAGAGGAAGCAGGCCTCCGAGTACCGCTAGCGCAACACCTCGCAGGGAGTCGCACACATACGGTGGAGACGACGGCCTCCGAAGCTCCAGTCCAGGACGAGCAGCGGAAGACTTGGACCAGAACACCAGCAGCGCGGCAGCGGACTATGATGGGGGAGATCCCCTTGCTCTGCTCGGCGCGGATCCAACTTGGGAACCACGAGATCGAGGGAGAAATCGGGAATTAATTGGTGAATTAAAAGGCTGGGGGTGCCCCTTCTTTTATAGGCTCCCGGGGGGAGCCAACCTTGCCAGTCAGGCAATGTGGGACTATCCCCACATGCCTGGCTCGGCACATGGTGCGCCGGCCCCCTGGTGGGCCCCATCTGGCCCACCTAGGCCGGCCACAGCTTCCCCACCGAATTCCCAAGGGGGTTCCCCCTCTTGGGCCTTCTTTCGTCCGGAAGGCCCATTTAGGAAAATCTGCCTAAATAAATTCGAAAATAAATATATAAAATCATATTTGCATATTAATAACACTAATTAATATCAAACATAATATATATAATTTTTCCTAGCTCCGAAAACTCTTTCGGCGCTGCCCGATCTCCATCGGACCCCTCCCGGGACGCTCCCGGTGATCTCCTTCCTTTCCGGTTGTCTTGTCGAAACCCCTTAAGTGTGTTACCCTAGCGGTTCGATATAATATCAGGTATGATCAAGACTCCTCAATGATCAACGACTAACTCGTAGGCCTGGACCCCATGAATTAATCCCTGAGATATAACGAATGACTTTCATCTATCAAACCTGAACGTAAAGTCTTAGACCTTTTGCCATAGCGATACTTAGCACGTCCGAGCGTCGTTCCATAGATATCTCCATACCTAATCCCGACCTCGTTACCGACGACACTATCTTCTACTCGTTCATGATCTCATGTCTCCGTGACCTAGTCACATGCTTGCAAGCTCATTAGACATGACCTCACCGAGTGGGAGAGTATCTATCCTGCTATGCGGACTGGCAAATCCCGCTCTTGACCCCTCGTCTCAACTACTCCTTTCCGATACCCAAAAGTATCACCGTTATTGTCATACTAAATAAGATACGACGTTTGGTGCAATCAAAGTATCTTCCAGGAATAACAATAAGAGTTGATCTCACGGTCAAAGGTGTAACGACTACGTTCTCCAAATCTGGTTATGTCCATCATATCGCTCTCCAGCGATATGACTCTCATTGCCGACCGGCGCCATGCCCCATGACCGGGAAACCTCGATCATCAATCGCGCAACGAAACTAGTCTTAGTAGAGGCTACTAGGGACCTGGTTGTTTACGTATCACACCCGCATTAATGTTTCCGCTTAATACGGTTCTAGCATGACACAAAAACCTATTATGAACAACCGAGATATGATAAAGAATACACTTTATTAATTTCCTCTAGGGCATATCTCCTTCAGTCTCCCACTTGCACTAGAGTACAACTTAATCTAGATTACAACTTGGTAAAAGCTTAACACCCATAGCTAACTGGTGCTGTTCATGCTTATCAAGCGGGAGAGGCTTCGTCAGCGGATCTGCCACATTCAGATCCGTATGCACTTTGCAAATCTTCACATCGCCTCCTTGTACGTACTGACGTATCACATGGAAGCGTCGGAGAATGTGTTTGGCGGTGGAGTGAGACCTTGGCTTCTTGGCGTTTGCAATGGCACCCGTATTGTCGCAGAAGAGGATCACGGGGTCTTGCACGCTTGGGAACACTCCAAGTTCGATGACGAACTTTCTCAGCCACACAACTTCATTCGCGGCCTCGCAGGCAGCAATGTACTCCGACTCCATTGTAGATTGTGCGACTATGGGTTGCTTCCCACTTCTCCAGCACACAGCGCCTCCATTCACCTTGAACACGTAACCTGTCTGTGACTTACAGTCATCGGGGTCTGAGCAGAAACTTGCATCTACGTAACCCGTTACGCCAAGTTCTTCATCGCAGCCACCATACACAAGGACCATTTCCTTTGTCTTATTGAGATACTTAAGAATGCTCTTAACAGCTACCCAATGCGGCATTCCAGGATTACTCTGGAACCGGCTTGTCAAACTTAGAGCTAATGCCACATCCGGTCTAGTACTCAACATTGCATACATGATCGATCCTATGGCTGAAGCATAAGGATGTTTCGTCATTTCGACCTTACCCAGTTCCGTCACCGGACACTGCGCCTTACGCAATATCTTATTCTTGATAACCGGCAGAGAACCCTTCTTTGCCTTCTCCATACGGAAACGCTTCAGTATTTTATCAAGATAAGTACTCTGACTTAGTGCTAATAGGCGCCTTGATCTATCGCGATAGATTTTTATGCCTAAAACATACGCAGCTTCTCCTAAGTCCTTCATGGAAAACTTACTGTTTAAATATTCCTTCACGCTATTCAGAAGTTCCACATCATTCCCAATTAGCAATATGTCGTCAACATACAGTGCTAAGAACACAACCGAGCTCCCACTCATTTTCTTGTAAATACAAGTCTCTTCCACATTCTGGATAAATCCAAAACCTTTAATAACCTCATCAAAGCGAAGATTCCAGCTCCGAGATGCCTGCTTCAATCCATAGATGGATCGCTGAAGCTTGCACACCTTGTTAGCATTTCCTGGATCGACAAAACCTTCCGGGTGTACCATGTACAACTCTTCCTCAATGTTTCCATTCAGGAAGGCCGTTTTGACGTCCATCTGCCAGATTTTATAATCATAATAGGTAGCTACCGCTAACAAAATCTGAATAGACTTAAGCATCGCTACCGGTGAAAAAGTTTCATCGTAGTCAATTCCATGAACTTGTCGGAAACCCTTTGCGACAAGCCGAGCTTTATAGACGGTCACATTACCATCAGCATCAGTCTTCTTCTTAAAGATCCACTTATTCTCGACGGTCTTGCGCCCTTCGGGAATATCTACCAAAGTCCACACTTTGTTATCATACATGGATCCTATTTCGGATTTCATGGCTTCAAGCCATTTCTCGGACTCTAGACTCTCCATCGCCTCCTTGTAGTTCGTAGGTTCGTCTTGCTCGACTAGCATGACGGTGCAAACCATGTTGCCATACCATTCTGGTGGGATCCGAGATCTACCAGACATACGAGGTAGAACATCTTCCTCGACAGTTTCTCCCACTCCTTCCACGGAGGACGTTTCCGGAATTGCTTCCGTTGCGCCACTCGGAATCTCGAGTTCAGGATCAACGATTTCATCGAGGTCTACCTTCCTCCCACTTACTCCTTTCGCGAGAAACTCCTTCTCTAGAAAGGTACCGGTCTTCGCGACAAAAGTTTTGCCCTCAGCTTGGTTGTAGAAGGTGTACCCAACGGTTTCCCGCGGATATCCTACAAAGACGACTTTTTCCGACTTCGGTTCGAGTTTGTCGGGCTGCAGTTTCTTAACGTACGCCTCACAACCCCAAACCTTCAGAAACGATAACTTAGGCTTTTGGCCATACCATAATTCATACGGCGTCGTTTCAACGGACTTGGACGGAGCCCTATTTAAAATGAATGCGGCTGTTTCTAACGCATAACCCCAGAAGGACACTGGCAGATCGGTAAGAGACATCATAGATCGGACACTATCCAGTAGAGTACGATTACGTCGCTCGGACACGCCGTTACGCTGCGGCGTTCCGGCTGGCGTAAGTTGGGGTAGTATGCCACAACTCTTCAGATGTGTGCCAAACTCAAAACTCAAGTACTCTCCACCGCGATCGGATCAGAGATGCTTGATTTTCCTATTAAGCTGATTCTCAACTTCACTCTGGAATTCTTTGAACTTTTCAAACGTTTCAGACTTGTGTTTCATCAAATAGATATAACCGTATCTACTCAAGTCATCAGTGAAGGTGACGAAGTAACGATAACCATTGCGTGTCGAAACGCTCATCGGTCCACACACATCTGTATGTATGATCCCCAATAAACCCGACGCCCGTTCAACGAAACCTTTGAACGGTGTCCTGATCATTTTGCCCATATGGCATGGTTCGCATGTATCGAGGGATCCGAAATCCAACGAGTCCAAGAGTCCATCGGAGTGGAGTCGCTTCATGCGCTTTATACCAATATGACCAAGACGGCAATGCCACAAAAACATGGTGGTATCGTCACTACACTTAATTCGTTTGGCTTCTATGTTATGGATGTGAGTACTACGATCGAGATTCAACAAGAATAAACCGTTATTCTCGGGAGCATCAACATAAAAGATATCATTCATATAAATAGCACAATTTCTTGACACTGATTTAAATGAATAACCGTCTTGTAACAGGCAAGACCCAGTTATAATGTTTACACTCAAGGATGGCACAAAATAACATTTATTTAAAACCAAAACTAATCCCGATGGTAGATGTAGAGGGAGCGTGCCGACAGCCACCACGTCGACTCTCGATCCGTTGCCGACGCGCATCGTCACCTCATCCTTCGCCAGCCGCCTTCTATTCCGTAACTCCTCCTGAGAGTTACATATATGAGCAACAGAACCAGTATCAAATACCCACGTATTGCTCCGGGCGGATGTAAGGTACACATCTATAACATGTATATCAAATATACCTTGCTCTTTGTCGACCGTCTTGCCAGACTTCTTATCCTCCAGATACTTGGGGTAGTTGCGCTTCCAGTGACCCTTCCCCTTGCAGTAGAAACACTCCACGCTAGCTCTGGGACCAGACCTGTTAGTCCTGGGCTTGGCAGCCAACTTTGCCTCCCTCCGGGACTTCCAGCTCTGCTTTCCAGACTTCTTGAAATCAACGGTCTTGTTGACCATCAACAGCGTGTGCTCCTTGTTAATCTCTACCTCAGCAGTCTTGAGCATCACGAACACTTCACCCACGGACTTAGCCATGCCCTGCATGTTGTAGTTCATGACGAAGCCTTTGTAGCTTGGTGGCAACGATTGCAACACCCTGTCAATCGCCAGCTCATCGGGAATCTTGCACTCCAGAGCATTCAGGCGTTGAACGTAGCCAGCCATCTTGACTACATGCTCGCTCACACTGCTATGCTCTTCCATCTTGGCTGAGAAGAAAAGCTCAGAAGCCTAATATCTCTCAGACTTAGCCTGCGGCGCGAAGACAGCCTTAAGACCCGAAATGATCTCAAAGGCGCTCATCTTCTCAAAGCGCTTCTGTAGGTCGGCTTCCATGGCGTAGAGCATGCCACTCTGGACAAAGGCAGAATCCTCCGATCGGGTCTGGAAGACCTTCTTCTCATCCTCAGAGGCATCATCTGCAGGAGGGTCACCTATGGCGGCCTCAATGACGTAGGCCACCCAATGGGGAGTGAGGAGGATCCTCAGGTTGTGGAACCAGGCCATGAAGTTTGACCCATTGGTCTTAAGCTTTTTCTTTCTCAAGGAACAGACCTAGGTTAAACGAGGGGCGAGACATCTACAATGGAATTTGCAACAATATAAGAATTTGTTCATAATAATTTTGAGTTATAGTATTTTAGAATATAACTAACATAACTCCCACTCAAACGAACATCCCTCCTGGTCGTTTAAGCGATTACACGACCCCCATCCATTGCACCACCCCTCATCATCAAAGCCGGCGGCACAACTTCAAGAGTAGACAAAATCGTCCGCCACACCAATTTTGTGAATCGTGCTCGACCTTTCGGTCTTCCTGTTCCGAGGCCATACCTCTGAGTATGCTAGGCTCGCCACCAAAGACCTCCACGCTGACGCTTGTGCAACATGGCTTACACCCACTGTATGCGAACGACGAGATGTATGACACCCGATCATCACGGCCTGCCTCATAACGTAGAACTTTCTTGGTGGTGCGCGTTGGAGGGAGAACACTAGTGGTATTTTGAAGGGATCATCTTATTCAGCCACCGCCGTGTAACTAATGTATACTATACACACAATCACACAAAATAAGATGCACACAAAACATCAAATGTAATGCAATGTGATATAGTCCATCGCGCCATGGTCTTCTTGGCGCCCGCAGTTTGTAAACAATTTAATAAACCTACCTTGACCATATCACATAGCCCCTGCAAAATAAAGTTAGACGCTTCTACTTTATCTTTTGCATGTTTTACGTGGTTTGGGGCTTTCGTAAATAGAACTGCTTCATACCTACGAATCTTATGACCACAACAACGATCCAATAATTGCATGTTTAAGCATCCCTTTCGGGCCCTCCATTGAAAATGTGAAGACCAACTAAAGAGAGAGAAACTGACACCCGCCAGCCACATATACGGTACAAGCCGTATGTCAGTAGTGGAACCAGTCTCGCGTAAACGTACGCGTAAAGTCGGTCCGGGCCGCTTCATCAACTCAATGCCGCTGGAATACACAAGTGCACGCTAGAGGGTAGCAAATAACAGGAACGGTGCCCCCGTGCAGAGCACGGGTTCTAACAGCGTACAGCTATATCTACGATAGATCGGCTCTGATACCACTGAAGGGGATCGTGTGCAGAAAACAAAAAATTTCATACCGACGATATCCTAAAAGCAAGCCAAGATCTATTCTATGCAGATATAGTAGTACGAACGGAGATCGGAATACGTACCCTTGTAGACCGAAAGCGGGGATTACGTTCCGCACAAACGTTGTCGATGCAGACCGACGAAGCCGACCTCAAGGTCGTGTAGAGGAAGCAGGCCTCCGAGTACCGCTAGCGCAGCACCTCGCAGGGAGTCGCACACGTACGGTGGAGACGACGACCTCCGAAGCTCCAGTCCAGGAAGAGCAGCGGAAGACTTGGACCGGAACACCAGCAGCGCGGCAGCGGGCTATGGTGGAGGAGATCCCCTTGCTCTGCTCGGCGCGGCTCCAACTTGGGAACCACGAGATCGAGAGAGAAATCGGGAAATTAATTGGTGAATTAAAAGGCTGGGGGTGCCCCTTCTTATATAAACTCCCGGGGGGAGCCAACCTTGCCAGCCAGGCAATGTGGGACTATCCCCACATGCCTGGCTCGGCACATGGTGCGCCGGCCCCCTGGTGGGCCCCATCTGGCCCACCTAGGCCGGCCACAGCTCCCCCACCGAATTCCCAAGGGGGTTTCCCCCCCTCTTGGGCCTTCTTTCGTCCGGAAGGCCCATTTAGGGAAATCTGCCTAAATAAATTCGAAAATAAATATATAAAATCATATTTGCATATTAATAACACTAATTAATATCAAACATAATATATATAATTTTTTCTAGCTCCAAAAACTCTTTTGGCGCTGCCCGATCTCCATCGGACCCCTCCCGGGACGCTCCCGGTGATCTCCTTCCTTTCCGGTTGTCTTGTCGAAACCCCTTAAGTGTGTTACCCTAGCGGTTCGATATTATATCAGGTATGATCAAGACTCCTCAATGATCAACGACTAACTCGTAGGCCTGGACCCCATGAATTAATCCCTAAGATATAACGAATGACTTTCATCTATCAAACCTGAACGTAAAGTCTTAGACCTTTTGCCATAGCGATACTTAGCACGTCCGAGCGTCGTTCCATAGATATCTCCATACCTAATCCCTACCTTGTTACCGACGACACTATCCTCTACTCGTTCATGATCTCATGTCTCCGTGACCTAGTCACATGCTTGCAAGCTCATTAGACATGATCTCACCGAGTGGGCCCGAGAGTATCTATCCTGCTATGCGAACTGGCAAATCCCGCTCTTGACCCCTCGTCTCAACTACTCCTTTCCGATACCCAAAAGTATCACCGTTATTGTCATACTAAATAAGATACGACGTTTGGTGCAATCAAAGTATCTTCTAGGAATAACAATAAGAGTTGATCTCACGTTCAAAGGTGTAACGACTACGTTCTCCAAATCTGGGTATGTCCATCACATCGCTCTCCAGCGATATGACTCTCATTGCCGACCGGCGCCATGCCCCATGACCGGGAAACCTCGATCATCAATCGCGCAACGAAACTAGTCTTAGTAGAGGCTACTAGGGACCTGGTTGTTTACGTATCACACACACATTAATGTTTCCGCTTAATACGGATCTAGCATGACACAAAAACCTATTATGAACAACCGAGATATGATAAAGAATACACTTTATTAATTGCCTCTAGGGCATATCTCCTTCACAATATATCAAAAATTAAAATGCATAACTTGACACCATGGACAAGCATCATGAAGGAGATATGCCCAAGAGGCAATTAATAAAGTGTATTTTTTATCATATCTCATTTGTTCATAATATGTTTTTGTGTCATGCTATAACCATATTAAGCGGAAACATTAATACGAGTGTGATGCGTAAACAACCAGGTCCCTAGTATCCTCTACTAAGACTAGTTTCGTTGCGCGATCGATGATCGAGGTTTCCCGATCATAGGGCATGGCGCCGGTCGGCAATGGAAGTCATATCTTAAAGAACATTTCTTAATCCCTAGTGTTTTGTGTGTTAGTTAACAATACCAATGATATACTAATCCTATTGCTAAGTATTTCAGTTTGGGTGAAACTCATATCACAAATCTTAAAGCCAAATTGTAGAGAAAAAGAGTTTCTGGAATTCTTCAGAGACTCGGATATTCCGGTTCCCCAACCGGATATTCCGAGTCGACCCCAGAAATTTGGCTAAGTCAAGTTCAGAAGTGGCACTGACTTCAATCGGAAAATCAGCCCGGAAATTTCAAGGACCCGGATATTCCGGTTCACCAACCGGATATTCCGAAGCAATCTCAGGAAAATTGGCTAAGTCAAGATTCAGAAGTGGCACTGACTTCAATCGGAAAATCAGCCCGGAAATTTCAAGGACCCGGATATTCCGGTTCACCAACCCGATATTCCGAGTCAACCTCAGGAAAATTGGCCAAGTCAAGATTCAGAAGTGGCACTGACTCCAACCGGAAATTTAGCTCGGAAATTTCAAGGACTCGGATATTCCGAGTCAACCGAAGAAAATCGACTAAGTCAAGTTCAGAATTGGTTCTGATCTCAACCGGAAATTCAGCTCGGATATTTTCAAAGGCCCGGATATTCCGGGTGACCGGAATTTCTGGTGGTACTTAAACCGGAATTTCCGGGTGCCCAAGACAGCCAACGGCCAGATTTTGAGGGGGAGTATAAATACCCCCTCACTCACTCAAGAACATTTGAGCTCTCAGACTTTCTCTCTCCTACTATTCTTGAAAGCTCAATTCATCAAGATCTCCCAATCCCCCCACCCAAATTCCTAGATCTTTGGAGGATTGGAGGAGAAGGCCCAGATCTACATCGTCACCGAAGGGATTTACATTTCCCCCCATTCATTTGGGGATTTCGTGGCTAGGGTTTCCGGTGGGAAAACCTAGTTCACCATTGTTGTACTCTTGGTGTTACCTTGACCTTTTGTGGTCCTTGACCTGTTGTGGTCCTTCTTGGGAGCCCCCAATTCAGTTGTGGGTGTGTGCCTCAAGCGTTTGTAAGGGATTCGATCTCCGACCTAAAAGGGGATCAATAGTGGAAGGTGGACTCAAAACCTTTGTGGTTGAGTTCATCGGAGAAGAAGGTGAGCCTTTGTGGCGTTGCGGCTAACCTGTTGTGGTAGCGCACACCTCTCCAAACGAGACGTACACCCTTGGGTGGAACTCGGGATTACATCTTCGTCTCCGCGTGCTTCACTTGGTTCCCTTTACCCTTTACTCCCTTACTTGCTTCTTGTTATTGCTTAGATTCTCATTTAGGTAAATTCACCGTAGTTGCATATCTAGAGAATTTACCTTTGAGTTGAGCCTAAAATTGAAAAGACCTAAAATTTGTAATAGCACCTATTCACCCCCCCCCCCCTCTAGGTGCCGGATTCCCGTTCAATATCGTTGGAGAACAATGTGATGGACATACCCATATTTGTAGGACGTAGTCATTACGCCTTTGACCGTGAGACCAACTCTTAGTGTTATTCCTGAAAGATACTTTGATTGCACCAAACGTTGTATCTTAATTAGTATGACAATAACGGTGATACTTTTGGGTATTGGAAATGAGTAGTTGAGACGAGGGGTCAAGAGCGGGATTTGCCAGTCCGCATAGCAGGATAGATACTCTAGGGCCCACTCGGTGAGATTATGTCTAATGAGTTTGCAAGCATGTGACTAGGTCACGGAGACATGAAATCATAGACGAGTAGAAGATAGCGTTGTCGGTAACGAGGTCCAGCTAGATATGGAGATATCTATGAATGATGCTCGGACACGCTAAGTATCGTCATGACAAAAGGTTTAAGACTTTACGTTCAGATTTGATAGATGAAAGTCATTGGTTATATCACAGGAATTAATTCATGGGTTCCAGGCCTGCGACTTAGTCGTTGATCATAGAGGAGTCTTGATCATACTTGTTATGATATCGAACCGTTAGGGTAACACACTTAAGGGGTTTTGACAAGACAACCGGAAAGGAAAGAGATCACCGAGAACGTCCCTGGAGAGTTCCAATGGAGATCGGGCAGCGAAAAAATAGTTTTCGGAGCTAGAATAAATTATATATAATATATTTGATATTAATTAGTGTAATTAATGTCCACATATGATTTTATATATTTATTTTCGAATTTATTTAGTCTGATTTCCCTAAATGGGCCTTCTGGTCGAAAGAAGGCCCAAGAGGGGGAAATTCCCTAGGGAATTCGGTGGGGGCCAAGGTGGCCGACCTAGGTGGGCCACAAGGGGCCTACCAGGTGGCCGGCGCAGCCGCACCAGGCATGTAGGATTAGTCGCACATTGGCACCCCTAGCCTTTTAATTCACCAATTAATTACTCAATTCTCTCTCGATTTCGTGATTCCCTTTGTCGGAGTTGCGCCGAGTTGAAAGGGGGATCTCTTCCACCATAGCCCGCTGTCGCGCTGCTGGTGTTCCGGTCCAAGTCTTTCCGCTGCTCGTCCTGGACTGGAGCTTCGGAGGTCATCATCTCCACCGTACGTGTGTAACACCCTGCGAGATGCTGCGCTAGCGGTGCTGGGAGGTCTGCTTCCTCTACGCTTCGTCGATCTTTATCGACAACGTTTGTGCGGGAACGTAATCCCCGCTTTCGGTCTACAAGGGTATGTATTCCGATCTCCGTTCGTACTACTATATCTACATAGAATAGATCTTGGCATGTTTTAAGAATATCGTTGATAGAATTTTTTTGTTTTCTGCACACGATCCCCTTCACATCATGTGTTGGAGACATAACTTGACGCCTCTATACGAGACACCACACATCACCAATGTCAGTCAGACATGACTTGATAGCTCTTTTGACACTACATCAAAACTGAAAGAGATATGCCCTAGAGGCAAATAAATAAGTAGTATTTATCACATTATCTCATAAGTTTATAATATGTCTTTGTATTATGCTATAACTGTATTAATCGGAATTATTAATACACGTGTGATACATAGACAACCAGAGTCCCTAGTGAGTCTCTATATAAACTAGTCCACTAGGCAACAGATGATCGAGATTCCCGATCATGGATAATGTCGTCGGTTGACAGTGGGATCATCTTATTAGTTGAAAGGTGATGGACACACGCAAAGTATTGCAATAGGATTGTATTACGATATTTACCATTTGCAATAAATAAGTAACATGATAGCTTATTTCTTAGACCGTGAGACCGTACTTATTGCTACTTCGTGGGGGTGCTTTGAGAATTGAGAGCATCAAATGTCGTGTCTTATATATCATGACAATAACGGTGTCCATCTTGGGTGTCCCGAAAGAGTATGTTGAGACGTAAGGATCAAGAGCGGGATTTGTTCATTCTTGTAATGGAAAGATACTTTGGGCCCACTCGGTGATATTGCATCTATATAGCTGCGCAGCTTATGACTAGGTCATGGAGATGTAATATTGGAGACGAGTTAATAACCTATGTCGGTAACAAGATGTAACAAGGCATTGGATGTCTACGATCACATCTCGGACAAGGTAGTATCGCAGAAACAAAGGGAATAAATATCATATTTATGGTTCGACGACGATATTCGTAGAATGCACATGTACCGTCATATGCATCCAGGTATCTCTGGCGGTCATTGGCGAGCGAAGGGTCTCGACTATGTCTGGAGTGTTCTCGAACCGTAGCGTAACAAGCTTAAGGTCTTAACGACACGTGGAGAAGGTTCTGTAATATTATAGGAATTTATTGTGAGAGAGAAATGATCCGGAAAGAGTTCCGGTGGTCCGGAAGGAGTTCCAGGAAGGTCTGGAGTGGTTCCGGGAATGTCTGAAAGATGTTCGGGTGGTCCGGAAAATGTTTCGGGTCACGGGAGATTAAATAGTATTTAAATATATTAATTATGAATTAATTATATTTATATTAATTTAATTATTAATTAAATAAAGGAAAAAGGGCAGCCCACCTAAATGGGCCCTAGGAGGGCCCAACAGGGGAGCCGCACCAACCAAGGAGGAAGGGGGGGGGGCTTGGGCCCCTAGTCCAATTCGGACTAGGTGAGCCGACCAAACCCCCCTCCCCTCCTTTTTCCTTTAGTCCCACATGGGGAGGCAAGGTGTTTGCGCACCCCCTCCCCCCTTTATATAGCAAGACATATTAATTGGATTAATTACAGAAAAATACAATTAAATTTGTAGCAGGTCGGTTGTGTTGTTTCTCCACCCGTTTTGCCTCCTCTCTCCACCAAAGCTATACCGTTGGGCGCCGTTGCCCTGCGGGATTACAGAAAAGTTCTACCCTTGCGATCTCAGCTGGATCTGAGTGACCGAGGGTTGTTGTTAAGCTCCGTATGCTTGCGAGTGCTCGGAGGCGCCACATTTTAGGAGCCTGGGCGATGTCGTCTCGCTCACCCAGCAGCCCTGCCGCCGGCGCAACCCCCACCAGCCGCCACACACCTTCCGCCCGACGCCCGTCGACGCGGGTCATCGTCGACATCATTGCGGCAAGTTCTTCGTGACCTCGAGGTCGGCTACGTACGACTTCATCGTCAACGCTTGTGCGGGAGCGTAATCCCCATTATCGGTCTACATGGAGGTATGTGACCCGTTCCGCCACCGTTATCACATGTACTAGATAGATAGATCCTGACTAGTTAGGGTGTTCTTACGGTAGAAAAAATATTATTTTCTGCACCGGAACCCCTTCAAAAACTGTCATGTAGAAGCACTATTTTGATACTGTAGAGACATTAAAATTGTCTTTACATCGTTGTAGAGACAATTGTCAAAGTGTCTAAAAAATGACACTACACGCAGTGTCGCTTAGACTATAGAGTCATACACACAATGCCTATATATAACATAAGGTCACTTTGTAGAGACACGCTATTGTGTATCTATGGACGTAGAGATGCTTCAAAGATACACTTAAAGGTAATGAAACTCACTCTTTAGAAAGTAAACAATATGGAGTTCAATAGAAGCATAATAGACATACTAAATATTAGTATGTCACGACAACAAAAGATAATTACATATTCATTGATAGAAAAGGTCAATGTACATATAACGAACTTGAACTAATTGCTAAAAAATATGAGTAAATCTTTCAAACATTGAAACCAAACAGTGCGACCTAGACACCCATGAAGAGAAAAACTTGAAAAGCAAACACTGTACAAAATAGAAAAGGAACAACATCTTTCTGCATATATAGTCTTCAGATTACTAGACACTACCACGTCAAACAGAGAACTTTAATATTTCCCTTCCGAGTTCTTGTCATCGGTCACTAGCCAAAGATTCAGACCCTACAAGCACTGAACCAATGTCAGTTCAGTCTTAAGAAGACCAAACTTCTGATATAGAAATGTTGTATTTCTCCTATCATAGGTTCAAAATAAATTAACATTCTAACATGCTGCCTTAATTTGAACCATCTTTTACTGTAGTAACCTGTAAAAATAATAATTGTCCTTGTGAAAATGATACACATGTGCATCAATTACTCAGCTAAGAAGCAATCCATTTTAGAACCTGGAAATATTAATTAAAATGCATTAAGTAAAACGTACACGAGTAGAGGGCCAAGCGATGCAATGACCAATCAAATCTTCTACAACGGTCGAGACAGGTTTTCACATCCAAGTTTAGTAACATCTATAATGGTGATTGCCCAAAATGCATCTCCAAGCATATCCCCTCCAACCACATATTTGCTACCCCTGCTTTCAATTATTCTCTTACCAACTACCAAGCATTTGCTTCTTGAGTTAGTGACCAAGACAACAATTTTCGGTTTCTTTAAAATAAACAAAACTGTTAATACGAATGTATGTGACGTATCTCTAAAATGTAGGATTTATATACCTTTTGTGTAGTCTTATGTTTCAGTAATTCCTTTGTTGTGGATACCTATAATAAAGCAAACACAGTAAGATTAATACAAGGACATCAGGTTATGCGAAACATGAAGACAAATAACCAGTGACAAGAATTTTAGAAAGAACCTTCACATATCTTTGTTATGCGAAACATGAAGGAGCAGGCAGGTTCAATACCAACAGAATTAACTCCATGACAACCTTGCAAAAAGACAATAAAAAGCTTTTCAAAACATCAAAAATTCCGATTTATTCAAATATACATCCGGACATTCTACGTTCGCACAAAAACTTTGACGAAAAGCGATCTAATTTGTGTCCTATGTAAAAAGACAATTTTAAGTGCTATAAAATGACTTTCCACGAGACATTCTCTATCATTTCTACACGAGCCATTAAAATTTCGCAAAGCTTCATGCGTGAACATAAAGTGTATCCAAATGTACCCTAATTTGTTTTCGGATCTGCCTACGTTACGTTTTATAAATTTAAAATACTCATCTTGAGTGCATCTAAAGTTCTAAACCAGCGACTTTGAGTTCGCATCCAGCTAAACACATCTGCTGATCTCCGTAGGCTGTACTGTACTCTCTGGCGGCGTGGGCCCGCGATGCAGGCGTGGTTCTCCGGCGCCGGGCCCTCGCCCTCCTCCTCCTCCTCCTCGGCGGCCGCGAGTTCCCAGCCGCCGTCGCTGCTCGCGGAGTGGAACTCCTATGCCGCCGCGCGCTCCGCGGAGGAGGATGTCGGCGGAGGCTTCGGGATCGACATCGAGGCCGCCGTCCGCTCCGCCAACGATCGCGTCGCCGGCACCTTCGGAGTGTAAGCAACATCCCTCCGGCCCTCCTTCTAGGGTTTGTGCAGGTGAATCGGCATGCGGCCGCCGTCCCCCTCAACACCCCCAGTTAAGCTTAATTACGGGCGACGTGAAGAAATCGTTAGCGGCGTAGTACTTCTCCGATCGCCCCCTGTGTGAATAGCGGTAGCTGGTGGCTCTAATTGGTTACATGTGAAGAGAACTACTGTTTATTTGCTCCATTGATCTCAAATCGTAGTTCATGATATTCAGTTAGGAGCAGGATTTTGTGGGGACGGGTTACTTGGACAATCATGGCATCTCTGTTTTGGCAAATCATCATGGAAATTCATGTTCAAATGGTGAACTGGTGAGAGTCATGTGAATGCCAAATGTTAGCTTTAAGTAACTAAAAAGGGTAAACCTCACCACAGCTCTACAATAGTGAACACCATAAAACATGTCATTGACCTTAACATCTAGTTGACCTCCGTAATGTTTAGTTTTGCTGATGTTGCCCTGCCCATTTTAATTTGTCCAGGGTCTCTAAAGGTGTTCGAGGGCTGCCCGGCAGCTTCCACTCCTCAACGAGCAGTGTTCCATCTGGCAGATCTCTCATGTACTTTGGTCTTTTCCTGGCCAGTGGCATCTTCCTAGTTTTCATCGCATTCACAATATTTCTGCCAGTCATGGTGATAATGCCTCAAAAGTTTGCGATCTGTTTCACCATGGGGTGTGCCTTCATAATTGGATCGTTCTTTGCATTGAAAGGACCCAAGAATCAGCTCTATCATATGATTTCCAGAGAGGTACCAGTTCCTTTTCCCTGTGAACTTATTCCTTGAATATGTACCATTTTGGCATCAATCCTGGGAAGCACTGTTGAACACAATCTCTGCTGTTTTATTATTTCTCAGTGAACTTGTATTTTTTACCATGAATCATGCATATTATTGTTGTTGTTGCGGTGTTGCCATCAATGATCTTTCCTTGAAGATATATTTTAAGAACATTTACGGGATAAGCGTCGCAGTTTGAACTGGGGTTAGTTCAAAACAGTGACACTTATTCTGGATCGGAGGTGACGATCAAACAATATTGTCTGCTTGAACTTGAAGAAAGTAAAAGAAAAAAGGAAATACACAGTGAACACATTATGGAAATATAGCATGCCCTTGAGGCATTGGTATTTTGATTTTTTTATCAAGTTTGCATCCAATTGTGAATAATCGACCTGAAAAATGCATTGCCAGTGACTTGAAGTTTTTTATATCTTTAGATAACTTCTACTCCACCCGTCCATAAATATAAGACGTCATGAACTGTGCATATTAGATTGCTGTTGCCATCCAATGTTCCCTCCTTGGTGATATCATTTCGGTATATTTTGGTAACACGAGAGCATTTTGTACCTGTATTCTTCTACTCCCTCTGTCCAAAAATAAGTGTCTGCTTGAGACACTTATTTTTGGACGGAGGGAGTAGTAATGATCGAAAGATCTTCTCAGCTTGAAGAAAGTAAAAAACAAAAAAACAAACACATGTTCGAATGCATTTTCCATGATTCGCTGCCTCATAAAAGGTTTGGTTAAGCGCTTCTCTGCAGATGATTGAATGTGCATTGGTTTTTAATGTTTCGCGTCAATGGCTTGCTTAGCGAATAACTGAATATACTCTTTCTGTTAAGCTTGATTTGTTTTTTATGATAACACTCATTAATGTTTAAAATCATTTTGGGTTTTTTGTAGTGTCACACATCATACTTTTTGGCTCCAACAGTTTATCAAGGACCTTACCCGGTTCTGGATTTAATTACTTCATAGCTTAGGGGCATAACATACATCATTCATCGTTGTCATATTCTTAAGACAAATATGTTTGTGCTACATTTTCTGATATTTTAAAAAAATTCCACAGAGGTTGCCTTCCACCATTGGATTTATTGGCAGCATGTTTGCAACCATCTACGTGTCAATGGTGCTCCATAGCTACATACTTTCTGTTTTCTTCTCTTGTCTTCAGGTGAGAATTTCCTTGCTCCACCCTCTGCAAATTCTTGTTCAGTTATGTTTTCCTTTTCTTGATGCTAGTAACAAAAATCTTCTGTTTTCCAGATCTTTGCGCTAGCATATTATGCTATCTCATACTTCCCCGGTGGGTCTGCTGGAATGAAGTTCCTGTCATCAACCCTTGTGGCCTCGGTGCTGAGATGCTTTGGGCGATGAGTTCACCTGTCAGTTGCTCTCACCTGTCCGTCTCAGCCTGTATTCATCATAACCTTCTGTAGTTACATTACAGTTTTGCTTTTGCTTTTGACATAGAGATATTATCAAGGTGATCCTGGAGCTTGTGTCCATTTATATACATGTGCAATTTACTGGTAGTATCGCTTCTGCTCGATCATATGCTTTCTTCATTAGGTTTGGGTATGGACATGCGTGGAATGAAAAGTTAACGAAGAAACTTAACAGTTTGTGAATTTAGGAATATCTTGCCTTTGATCTTACATCATGTATTGCCTTTCCGAATTCCAGTACATCACATTACCTTGCTGATTTCCCAGAAATTTTGACGATGATAATATCAGAGCCCTGCGCTGCACCGAAATATCTCACTCTAATATCTTCCACAGCGAAATGCGATACTGATACCGGGCTCAATGTTCGTGAGGCCACATAAATAACGAAAAACATTGTTGTACAGCTGTAGACTATAAACATCACATTGTGGTGCCACCTCACTCTTGTCACTCTACACTGGACCACAGCTTACATATCCATGTCTCAGTGGGAGAATGCACTCCACCATCTCATACTACCTTCCTCGTAGCCAAAGTTGATCCCGTCCCTACATTGGCCACCCTGCATGGATAAAGTCCACATCCCACCACTTGTTGAGCTTTTTGTATCATATCTCTCTCTCCATAGTTGTCTATTTGCGTCTGTTCCGAGCTGCAAAAATTGTATTCCTAGTATTTGATTTTTGTCTGGCCAGCAAACGGACGGGGAGTTTGGGTGGCGCCGCTCCGCTCCCCTATCCCCCAACCCAACGGGTGACGGGCGCTTGTCTGAATATCACAGATTCTGCCTTCGGTTTGGTATATCCTCTTCTCCTTCGCCGGTTTATAAGGAGAAGATAGCAAGCCGGCCACCTCAGAAAATAAAGTGTGAGCAGAGCGCTTGGATTTTGCACCTTCTGTCGCCATGTCTGCCTTCGTGGGAAAATACGCAGGTTCTTGCTCTGCTCCAAGCTCTGTGTTTCAGCAGACAGTCTTGGCCATCGGTGTAACGCTTACTAACCACCCTTGGGCCGCTTCACGTGTGCAGATGAGCTGATCAAGACCGCCAAGTACATCGCGACGCCGGGGAAGGGCATCCTGGCCGCCGACGAGTCCACGGGCACCATCGGCAAGCGCCTGGCCAGCATCAACGTCGAGAACGTGGAGTCCAACCGCCAGGCACTCCGTGAGCTGCTCTTCACGGCGCCCGGCGCGCTCGTGTACATCTCGGGCGTCATCCTCTTCGAGGAGACGCTCTACCAGAGCACCGCCGACGGCACGCCCTTCGTCGACATCCTCAAGGCCGCCGGCGTCGTGCCGGGGATCAAGGTCGACAAGGGCACCGTCGACATCGCCGGCACCGACGGCGAGACCACCACCCAGGGCCTCGACTCCCTCGGCGCGCGCTGCGCCAAGTACTACGAGGCCGGCGCACGCTTCGCCAAGTGGCGCGCCGTGCTCAAGATCGGGCCCGGGGGCATGCCGTCCGAGCTCTCCGTCAAGCAGAACGCCGAGGGGCTGGCGCGGTACGCGCTCATCTGCCAGGAGAACGGCCTCGTGCCCATCGTCGAGCCTGAGATCCTCACCGACGGTGACCACGACATCAAGGCCTGCGCCGCCGCCACCGAGCGCGTCCTCGCCGCCTGCTACAAGTCACTCAACGACCACAAGGTCCTCCTCGAGGGCACCCTCCTCAAGCCCAACATGGTCACCCCCGGCTCCAACAGCCCCAAGGCAAGCACCAACTTCTTCTTGCAAATTACTAACCTCGCGCCGCGCGACGACGTTTTCATTGGCATGCATGCATGACTCATCGATCGATCGATTAATGGTTGTTGTGTAGGTTGGGGCGGAGGTGATAGCCGAGTACACGGTGGCGGCGCTGCGGCGCACGGTGCCGCCGGCGGTGCCCGGGGTGGTCTTCCTGTCGGGCGGGCAGAGCGAGGAGCAGGCGACGGAGAACCTGGACGCCATGAACAAGCTGGCTGTGCTCAAGCCGTGGACGCTCACCTTCTCCTTCGGCCGGGCGCTGCAGTCCAGCACCCTCAAGAAGTGGGCCGGCAAGAAGGAGAACGTCGCGGACGCGCAGGCCACGTTCCTCGCCCGGTGCAAGGGCAACTCCGAGGCCACGCTCGGCAAGTACGCCGGCGCCGCCGCCGGCGGGGACGCCGCCGCATCCGAGAGCTTATACGTCGAGGGGTACAAGTACTAGTCGCTGCGCCGGCACACGGATTGCGTCGAGATCCGTGCAGATATATGTGCTTCCTTTCTACCGTGTACTTGAATTCTCCATCCCTCCCTCCCCCTTGCTCCTATATGGTTAACCAAAACTACTAATATACAGGTGGTCTCTGGATGCAACCCTTTTCTATATTTGAGCTTGTTTCATGGAAAATGGAATACTACATACTTTGAACACTTCTCACTACTACGCAAGAGAGATAAAATTGGTTCGATGATCCACAAATATTCCGGTTTAATCTTATTTATGTTTACAAATAAACAGTGTTTCTCTTTACAATAACATTGTTTCAAGTGCACTTTTCTAGCACTAAATAAAGCAGTTAAAATGAACCATCTCCTGTTAAGTAGTTGATTAGTCTGAGGACCTCACACTAAAGCAAGAAAACTTAGGCTGGCTTAGGACCTTTTTATTCTAGCTTGTTTGGAAAATGAGCATACACAAACACAATGAACTCAACAATGATAATATACAATTTGAATCTGTTCATCCTGGAATTTTCTAGTGTTTGCCTTATTTACCAACAGAAATAAAGGGAAAATGTAAAAAAAAAACAGAGAAGCAATATGTACATTATTTTTCAGGTGTGGACATTCTTCAGTGCTCAACTACTGCGGACTGCTGTGAGCGAGTGCCTTATCTGCTGAGGACATTAAGAGACTGTTTGGAACACCAGAATTCTAATGAAACGCTGATTCAGAACATTTTCCACTGAACTTCTTCCAATAGTGAAGACGTCTAGGGCTTCAGAAGTTTCAGAAATTAGTTTTTAATCAGTACAGCCTGATCCTTGTGGTAATGTGCTGCTGGCACATAGGGCAGCGCACCAAACTTTTCCCGCAGTCATTACAAGTCTGTGAATCATATATGTTAGATATTAGCATACAACAAGAATTGTGAAGAAATGTTCCGGCAGAAAGTAAGGGAAAATTTTCTGCACCTGGTGTCCACATCCAAATGCAAGATCCTTTGGTTTATCCATACATATGGCACATGACTGCAAGCACAAATTTGCCAAGCTTAGTTTGACGATCATGCAGTTAGCACAAACTTTGTCGGTTAGCATTAGGATGGAAGGTGCAGTACACAGTTCTATTAATTTATTTAATCATATTTGGGAATGCAATGGTGGGAAGACGGTATAACCACAAAAGGATACGTACAAGTCTGCTGTCTAGAGAACTCTCTGCTGAATAAGTGTCGGGTGTCCTTGTGGCCGCAGGTTGTGAACTTTCTGATGAATAACTGTCAGGTCTTCTTGTAGCTGCAGGCTGTCTCTGTTTGAAACTGTCTGATTGCTGAAAGCCACTTGTTTGTTGGCCAAAGCTACTAGTCCGTGAGTAAACGCCAGATTGTTGATCAAAGCTAGTAGAGCGTGAATAAGGATTCCTTGTTGGTGGCGGCAAAGGAACTCTAGGAGGTATTCCTTGGCGACGACTGAAACAGAAGAAGAATTGAAAAAAGTGATCAGATGGCATATCATCGTCAAAAGGTAAAACAGGCTGTCCAACTGGACTCAGTATGAGGTTAAGGAAACATAGAATACCCTAGGAGTTGGAGATCAAGTGTTGCTTTATACTGTGTAGGGATTTCCATCAATGCTGACAATGCGAATTCAGCCTCCTTTCTATCAGCTGCTATGCTCTTTGACATAATGTCAGTGAAATTCACAAACTGCATGAAGTCAAGTATTAATTCACACCTCTGTTATTGTGAACCGTAAAGCACCCAAAGGTCAGATGTAATCGTAGGACAATCACCTGGAAATTGTCAAACGAGCGAGCAGGTATGTTATCGTCAAACTTATGCATCATATCCCATGGTCCATCACCGACTCCAACAAGCACAATAGACAGCGGAAAGTGGCTGGAATATTATTACAAATAGATGTTACAGACTTACAGGGTGTAGCTTATTTAGGAAATTTGACTTCGTAGAATTTAAAGATATTGCATTAAAATACTGAATTAAGTACCTAGCTTTCACTATAGCATCAATTGTATCTCGCTCCTGTGGACTTAACTGCCCAGACTGTGTATCTACACTTCGAGTAACCTGTCAGCAAGTTTTAGGTAGAGTGAAAATTAGATACACGAAAAAGACTACACAAAGGACACCTGACTCAGAAAGGTCTTGTTAGCTCAAAAAAGTCTCCCTGTTTTTAGGAGCAGAGCTGAAGTTACCCTACGATGAGTTTGAATAGAAATATAAAACAATTTGCTGTGAATAACGCCACTAATTCTTTGGAGCAGAGTGATGCACCTGTCCATCAGCAATTATCAGAAGAACATGATATTGACCACCAGTGCTGTCCACGATCCCAATAGCTGTCTCAATTATTGGAGCGAAAGATGTTGGTCCTGTTGCAAGTTCAAATCCAGATTATTTCAGTACATTTTGTGTGAGGAACTCACCAATCATCATTAGCTACTTTTAATAGCAATTATGTTCCTTTCTCCCTTCTATGGACAGAAAGGAAGAAACAAACTCTTTACATTAAGTGATTACTTAAACAAACCAGCTAATCGAAGAGTTGGAACGATTTCTCTGTATCTTTCTAACGCCTCTTCAAATCCATTGCATGGCTGGTTCTCTGGATAAAAGCTGAATACCTCCTGGTCATGAGTTGATGCTGCTCGCAGGAAAGAGGAAACATCATTCAGTACATCCCTTTGCACATTTACTAAAAATCCACCGAATGATCAACGCAAAAAAATGGAGCAAAGCTTACCATCACCAAATCCAAAGCAGGGAATCAAGTTGTCTTCATCAAAAGCCGAAAGTGTCCTTCCAATAATAGATATGGCTTGCTCATACGGGTTTGGCGCGTTTCCAATATCATGCAGACAGCGGCGATTATAGGAATTTTTGCCTAAACAGGAAAATTGTAGCAAGTTATTGAAAATATTATGATTCGGCATAGATGATTATCACATATAGAAGCAACAGAGGATTCATCCTTTCTGCAATACATATACCCTCATTGCTAGTTTCCCATCTAAAGAGATTCGCTTGCATAATGTAATTTGGTTTCACTTGACAAATGATCATAATAGAGAAGTGGCATCCATTGATATCACGGACCAAATGGCTTTCTTCAAAAACAATAAACCACAAATTTTGGGGCAACTAACTAGTAAATAATAGACAGCAGTGCACCGCAAACCAAGCATTAACAAAAAAGATTATGCACCTAAAGTCAAAAGGTGGAAAACTCAGCTACTAACCTGTCCATTCGTTACTTTTGGTAAAATCAATTCCTACGATAAGGTTTGAAGATTCAAGACCCGCTTGCGCTAAAGCTTCAGTCACCTGTAACAGTGTAAAAGGTGTTACTTTCAGTTTTTATGTGCAAGACTCTCATAAATGTCATCTGAATATACTGCATGACTGCCTGAATATAGAACTATTTATTTTTGGAGTAAATGCAGTAGCATAAATGAATTGATGGTAACACTAAATTTACATATTTGATTGTTATAGTCGTCAGCTTAATAGTTCACAAGCCTGATTGAAGACATCATTTTAGATATTTGATTGTTATAGTCGTCAGCTTAATAGTAGCAATGTAAAAGTAAATAGCAGTCTCTTGCATTAATTTCCTTTGAGAAATATAATCCAACTGCAGGATAATTTATTTTATCATCATAAAACCTAGGATTATAAATCCTACCACATAAACAGAAGTGTCGGAGATTGATACAATGTCAAACGAAGTAAACTTAGCAAGTGCCATATAACTTAAGCGAGACCCAACATTTGTAGAAACTAAGGTGAGAATATTTGAACTAGGTAAAGACACAAAAGACACAAAAGGCACAAAAGGCCTTAGTTGTAGAAACTTAAGCAAGTGCCAGGGAAAGACACGGAAGGGGATCAAAACATACTTGACCCACGGAGCGGTAGTCGTCGCCTATCCTGGAATACTTCCTCTGCAGCCTGGCTTGTGCTTCTGGCTGCTGCACGTTGTTACCCGCAGAAGAAGCATACCTCGGGCTGTAACCGGAGGACGTATTTGAAGAGTGTCTCAAGTTACACCCCGCCGATGAATTCCCATAATCATAGGCAGAGTTATAGGAAGGCCTGGAGTCCTTTTGCCCCATCTGTCAACCCTCGGCTGAATTTCCTGCTGAATGGATGAAATGGTAAGTACTTCTGCACACTAACTAGTTGGGGGAAAAAAGCAGATACTCTATACGCGTACATCAAGAAATTCTCAAGTCGCCCAACTTTGTTCCGATAAATTCCTAATTCGAGGTGGGGTGATTTTATAGTCCATAAAAGGCAATTTCCCACCCTAGCCAGAGCACAGCATCCCCTACTCCCACATTTCCTCCTCACGGACAACTTCAGCAAGCCAATTCTCACATAAGCACCAAACATATCGACGGGTCTGAACGAGATTAGACAACGACCTACCAAAAAATGCCAAATAATTGAGAACATTCGATGAATTGCCTCACACGATCAGATCCAAACACCTCGTAGACCCACCGCAAGAACGAAAGGACTGGATTGCTCTTGCTGGTGCTGGAGCGGTGCGGAACCGGAATTAACACCAGGAATTAAATCAGCAATCCACATGGATGGGGCAGGTCTTACCCTGTTTTTTTCGTATCCAAGAACGCAGGCTCCAGGAGGAAGAACACGACGGCGGGGGACAGGGGAGGGGGACGAACAGAGGCTCGTATCGTATGCACGGCACGACGAGACAAGTGGTGATTTTGAGAGAGATGGGTGGCGCAACCGCGCAAGTCAAGTCAAGCAATGGCAAATTGGCAATGCAGTTGGCAGCAGCCACCGAGGCAAAGATTTCTTCTTGCGCCGCAGCTACTCTAATCTACTCTACCCCCTCCCTCCGTCCCATGGAAAATGATATCCGAAGCTTCGGAACAGGAGATGGATGGATTAGTGGGCACGACACTTGTCTCCGTCAGTCATCGGCGGGGGGTGTTATTTAGAGCAGTGTGATCTGTGACTGCGATGATGATTATCCACTGAGGAGCGGAAAGTCAAGAGGGTGGGCATCTTCGCTACGCGCACGCAGGAGGAGAGGAGCTCCGGTGGGTGGTTGGCGGATCGATCGCGGTCATGGTGACTGGTTACCGGCGAGGCGAGAGACCAGGATCTGGGAGTAGCAGTCGGTCCTGGAGACGGTTTCGTGTGGTTAATCTGCTCTCGAGGAAAACTCCGCGCGGCGGCGCTCATGAGTCATGGCTGACGTGCGCTGCTGAGATAATCACACGGCGGCTATGTGAGCGTGAGATAACATTGTACTGATGGCATACTACTTGATTACGTGGATGACTGTTTATCCGCGGAAGTTCCCGCACTGGATATATCCTTCTTTTAGAACTACAAGTGTCCACGTATTGAGTAATAAATCTCTTTTAGAAGTGCATCCTAACTAGTTGGCTTACTTACTGGTGAGGGGCAACTTCTCGGAGAAGCCGTCAAAGTGAAGTGGGCCTACCTCAACAGGTTGGTTCTTTGTGGTGGAACTAGCCCGCCCAAACCTAATAAAGGACTTTTTTTATTTTTTATCCGTGCCACCTCTTCTTTATGAATAACGTCTTTCTAGTTCTTGGTGTAATTTGTAAGGGCTTCTAATCCCACTCATTAATGTAGTCTGGACCCTTCGGGATTCTTCCCTTATTAAAAAAAATTTTACTAGAATTTTTTTGAGATTTAAGGCGATCGAATCCGCCGTCCGATTAGATAGAATAGAGGGTTATGTACAGAATTGTGAGATAGGGATAAAACCCTCTACAAGCAAAAAACTACATAAACTAGTCTCCAGAATCTTGCGTGTGGGCGAAAGCTACGCAAACTCCTCCAACACCAAATCCGCCACCTCCGAAGGCAACTGAGCCCCACAGCCACAAGAAGCACATCCTCCCAACAATTGCAAGGAGGAGTGCCCAGACATCATAAGCTTCATCATCAAGCCACCCCCCCCCCCCCCCCCCCCCCCCCGCGGCATCTGCCGCTCCGTCCTGGTCACTGACGTCGTCTTCTTCTTCTTGGTCTTCTTCACGGCCAGGACGAGGTCGTCGATGGCCGCCACCCGCCTGGTCTGAAAAGGGCTGGTCCAAGACATCTAACAAGGCCAAGAAGTCCTCTCGCCGGCGCCCCGAGAGGGCCTCCTCAGGCAGCTGGCCAAGACGGCGCGCCACGGTCTCCCTGCCCAACTGCTCGATGTTGGCGCCATTCAGATGCAGCTTGGCGAGCCTACCGCTCCTCCACACAGACGGCGCCGCCACCTCCACCTCAGGGGCCAACGTCATCGCCTGCGTGCCTAAGATGGTGGTCGCGAGCGGCACCGTGATCTAGGCGAGGAAGCTCGACAAGGGGCACAAAGGTGCACCCACCTCCACGTACTGCTGCTCAGGGCCAATCCGCACCGGCGAGGCGGTGCCCATCTCAAGCTTCTTCCCAGCCTCCTCTTCCGCAACATGTTCCCCCTGATCGGGCAACAGGGCGGAGTCCGAACTGGGAACGACATTGCCCTCCCCTTTGTGCGCCTGCACCACTTCGTCCATCAACATGACCTCTCGAGTAAGCTCAGTTGCAGCAACATCGCATCAGCAACCACGGCCTCCTCATCTGTGTCGACAAGCCCGTCATTGCACAACGGATCTCCAACCTCCCCTAAATCAACCAGCAACAACCGATAAGGCCGCTCGTTCTCCTCCGAGAGAGCGCCATCGACTCCCTCCCTGTAGCACCGCAGGCTGGCTGGCATCAGCTCATTCACCATGGTGTAGCACACGTCCCGCTCCTGCAGCTCAATGGTACCCTCCATGCAGCCAACATTGATCTCAGCAAGCGAAGGCGGCACTAGAGTCAACGGAACCTCATCGGGCGCGAGGGAGATCCTCTCCAAAGCTTCCACAACCCTCTCCAAATAGCTCTCACAACGCTCTAACAAGCTATGCATAGACTCCGTCATCGTGACCTGAGTTGCGACCATCTTCTGAAGCTGAGACGCAAGCAAACCTTGCACCTCCGTCCGCATCAAAGCAGCCTGCTCCACCACCAAATGTCTCAACAAAGGAACCGGAGTATCTCCCACAGAAGCAGACACCGAACTCGTCGGTGGCACAACACGAGTTGGGGATCCCCTTCCCCCAAGCGCAGGATGGGGCGCTGCAACAGAGGCCCAAGAGCGGTCTAGAGGACGGCAAGGAACTGGAGTCGTCGCCTTGTTGCCGGGGGGGGGGGGGTCCTTGGCTGGTCTTCTGCTGTTGTCCGCAGCCCCGCTCCCGGTGGCCGGAGCAGCCGCACGCGAGACAACATATGTCGTCGTGGCAGTCAGCCACGCGATGGTCGGGCGCCAGGCATCGGAAGCATCGCCCCTTGACACGACGCCTGAAAGCCGTGGCGCGTTCTTCACCACTGCGCGGAGAAGAAGGGGGCGGCAGGTTCCTCAACTTGCTCTTCTTGTTGTGGACCTCCTGCCAACCGAGCGCATCCCCCTGCACCTCCGACGCAAGCGATGTCGGCATCCCTAGCACCTGCTGCTTGAGCTCGGGCGGCATCGGAGCAGGAGGAGTTGGTGGGTCGCAGGGGAGACTGGCCAGCACGGGCGCCGCCATCTCCAATGGCTCCAACAGGGAGAGCAGAGCCTCCGAGCCCACGTTGAGGGAGTCGAGGTCGCCAATGACCACAGAATGGAGCGCGAGGCGCAACAGACCAGCTGGGACTCGGGCCTCTCCTCCATCAGGGTCGTGACCACCTCCGCCACGCCGGACAGAGAGCCAAGGTCGTGAGGACCGACTTCAGCGGGGGAAAGACGATGCGCGGGGAGAACCCAACTGGAACCACGACCGGCGGGGGCGGAGGGACCTGGTAAGGGCGTAGGGAGATGTTGGCCGACGGGGCCGGAGCGGCCGCCGCCGGTAGGGGCCGGTGGTGGGTTGGCGAGGACGGAGAGACCTCCGCCATTGCAGGAGCTTTGCCGCGACTCCCTCACATCCTGAGCACCAGGGTGGAGAGAGGACGGCGAGGGGGGGGGGGGGGGGGATCTTGTCGCGGTGGTTGGAGAGGATGCCGGTAGGAGGAGATCAGGCCGGCGGCGGCGCCGTCTCGCTCCCGGACGCCATGGTCGCGACTCAAATATCCCGTGGTGAAATATTGCAAGTAACTTTACTAGATTAGAACCTTAGAGCCCCTCTAAAATGCGACAACGTCCTCGCTGCCATTAATCCGTCAATTGCGTTCTTACAAGAAACAAAACTAAACATCATGCTGCTAAAGAAAGCTAAGACTTTCCTACCTCGATCCATCTCAGACTACCACTACAAGCCATCCGATGGGAATACTCACAGGCACAACTCTCTCACCAAACCACTTCTCCAAAACACGGTGTATCCCGCGATCGCATATGGGCCAAGCCCAACAGAACCTCACGAAAACGTTTCCTCTTCCCCTCGTCGCCTTCCTTCCTTTTGTTTCCAAGGGGCAGAATTCAGTTTTTTGTTTGTTCTGATGTTATGGCAACATGTATTTTCTGCATCCGTCACCTAATCGTCTTTTTGTTCTGAATTTTGGCTGCACAAATAGTTGTTCTCAGGCTGTATCAATTTTGATCTCTTCTTTTCTTTTTTCTTTTCTGAAATTATGGTTGCACAAATGTTGTGATGCAAAGTCTTAGTTCAAGCAGTGGATCTTAATGCTTAGTACGTGTTGGTTTCTTGCGAGATTCATGCAATGTTCATGGAGAAAATTTATGTTGGTACTTGGTACACACGGTTTTTCTTTCATTAAAGATGGTACAACATACCAGATTGTTTATTGGTCTAAAGGATTATTGGAGGTACACTCGGGCTCACATCAGTTTTCTCGGTGCTATCTTCACATGATGGAGCATGTCGTCTCAATCAAAATTCAGAGGTGTTCATGCACGGTTGCAAGTAATCACCTCAAAATTCAGACAAGAACATGACATAGTAATTAATTAACACGGATGCAAATTATCAATTACTCTACCGCGACTGGAATATTAGTCTGCTTCTTATGCAGTATTTGATCGATAGGATGGCAGCCAGAATCTGTTCACGCTACATGCTGTCAGCCCTCTTTTTCATGGATATTTTTTGCCATATTACGAAATGGCGAAATGTTTAATGAAAGAATTTATCATGGCGTACAACAAGGATGAAAGTGCAATGCTTCAGTTCATGTACAGATGGTGCAAAAGATATTAATCGCTTTTTTTAGAAATCGACTTCCTCAGTCTCATTTTAGGTGGCACATGCCTTTTTTTAATTTATGTTTGACCATAGATTTAACTAACAAAACATTAATTACATGTACCACAAAATATGCCGTTGGATGCGTATTTAGATAATGTATTATTAGCATGGTAAAAAATAGTGCATGCACATGCAATGAGACAGATGTAGTAGAATGGATGTACATAATGTGACCTATATGTCCGTCAATCTACAATGTTTGAAATGTTAAATATTCTCCAAGATGAGAAATCCTAAATCTTTTCAAATGTAAATTTTTTCCTACAAATTTGAAGTACCTCTACATATCTACATATCTCCGATGCCTAAACCCGCAACCCATAAAATTTGGTGCCTCCAGAACAAGAAACAGAGTAAATGAACATACCCAATAATGGGATAAATCTGTGAGAGTGCAGACTGCACGAGTTGTGTATATGTGCAGTATGGTGAATTGTGTGATGCTGAATTTTCAGCTCCAGAGCAGAGTGCTGAAGCTGCGATGGTTGTGCTGAACCATGTCACCAGTGTGTAGAATTAATGTACATGTACACATGTTCAGTGCAAAAATAGTAAATGCCGTACACAGAGCATCATGAGTTTTACTGAGGTGGATGATCAGCATGTCATGAAGATAATACATCTGAGGTAAACTCATCCTCCTATCCATTGCGTGCTCTAGCTAGCCAGATACTAATAACATCTCTTTGTCACGACTGCTTCAACAAATTCCTAACTAATCCGATCCGCATGCGGTAAGTGCTTTGTTTCCCACGGAAACCGGGAAACTTAGTAACAGCACAACGCACGCTCCGATCGATATCGTTTAGGATCATCCGGCCTGAGATCGACAACGAACCCGATCCGGACTGAGTGCATGCCTGCCTCAATAAAAGGACGACCTGTGACCGATCGAGACAGAGCAGATCTACCTATCGATCATGGAGGTGTTGCCGGAGGAGCTGTTCGCCGACATCCTCCACCGTCTCCCGGAGCAGGACCTGGCCGCAGCACGCTGCGTCCACAGATCCTGGCGCGCCACCATCGACAGCCGCCGCCTTATGCAGCTCGTCCCGACTCTCCCGCTGGCCGGTATCTTCCTCACCTTCAACGACCACGACTTGTCGGAGTTCTTGGCCCGCCCCACGCCGCCTGCCTCTGCCACGGCGGTCAGCGGCAAGTTGCACCAATACATGCCTACCACCATCTCAGACTCAGTCGAAGACCACTGCAACGGCCTCCTCCTCTGCGGCGGCGCCTCCTCCGTTGTCAACCCCGCCACACGCCGGTGGGCCGCCCTGCCCACCCCGCGGCCGTCATGTGCATGTCCTTTCAGCAGCGAGGGCTTCAGCCGGCACAACTACATCGTGTTCGACCCTGTCGTGTCGCCTCACTACGAGGTGGTCAAGGCAACGCGGTTTTTCCGCAACTATGTGCGACCGCACCTTCCATCAATACCGTTCGTTTGTTGGAGATTCGTGCTAACTTTTTGCATTAACCCCCTTACTTTTAAGCGTTTCTTGTACTCGGTATTATGGAGATACCTACATAACTTTTCATCATTAGCATTAATAAGTGCACATTACGTTTTTTGGATTACGCAATGACATATTTTTTTGGTTTCTATTTATTCGGATTAACGTAATAAGAAAATAGTTTGCATCGGAATGATGTTTATAAATATAAAAAATACATATTTGTTTGTATATATACATATACAAATTACATACTTCTTTATATATATATATATATATATATATAACTGCATGAGGGTCTGAGTTCTATAACAAAACAAATACATTTTCTGAATGTAATAACATTTTCCGGATATTTTTTTCGGATGTAATAACATTTTCCGAATGTAATAACATTTTTCCGGACGTAATAACATTTTCTTGGATGTAATAATATTTATTTCAACTAGCCATTTTCCAAATAATCTCCCAATCATGGAATATAGGGGGGTCGTTTTGTCCATTTAAACAAATGGAGGGTCTTTTTGCAAAGTATTACACAGACCGTCGGATTTGAGATGTACGTCCCAGATAAGCAGTGCGATCGCATATAGTTGGGTAGTTGCATTTCCGGTGGTCAAGGTCCCTCACCTTCCAACCAAGGGGACAAAGGTGAACCCCAGGTTGCCGGGTTGGAGTGGCCGCCGTCGCTCATGATGCTGCTCGTCTTCTCCTCCGCGACCAATGAGTGGGAGAAGAGGTCGTTCGTGCGGCAAGGGGAGCCGTTGGGGACTGTCGCCGACTTGCAGGCGCCTTGGCCCGGCGACCAGGAGTACGGCGTTTACTGGCGTGGCCACCTCTACGTGCACCACATTATGGTTATGAGGTACGTACCCTAGCTAGCTTGTGCCCTCATGCATGCATGCATGTTAATTCACTAAATTCTGAATTTCCTTTCCGGCCAACTGATGTCCCTCCGCATGCAGAATATCTTTGTCTAGGGGCAAGTACCAAGCAATTAAACCGCCCCATGATCTGTACACGACCCGTGGCCAAGAACGAAGACTCGGAAGATCGGAGAAGGGAGTGTATCTTGCATCAATTGCTCTTTTGGGGCACCAGCTTCGAGTTTGGATCCTCGATGAGTCATGTACCCAAACTAACTGGGTTTTGACATATCAGTATGATATTGCGAACATACTAGCACACCGGAGTGACAATCCCCAAGCTCCTCGTGGGTCTTGGGTCTTGGAAGACGTCAACTATCATTGCTTTAGTGATAGAGTTCCGAATTACAACGGACAAGCACCCCCGGAAGAAAGATTCGAGTGGGACTCTGACAATGACGATGTTCTCGGCACGGAAGATACCATCCAAGGGGGCTACACGAAAGATATCACCATCCTCGGATTTCATCCTCACAAAGAAGTCCTATTTCTGAGTGAATCCATGACGAGAGGGTTGGCCTTTCACCTAAATACGTCCAAGCTTCAGGACCTAGGAAACATCTATCCCACACGCTATGACTGCTTTGCTAATCCCCATCAACTCATACTATACTCGTATCCATACACCCCGTGCTGGACGTCAGAGTTCCCTTCAAACAATTGATTCAGAAATCAGATCCTCATAACGAATTCCAATTTATTTTGGAGTTACCAATGGTGCATTTGAATCCGACAAAACATGTGCGTTGTGACATTTCCATCATAAAGCTTAATTAGTCACACCACTTTGTTTTGTTTGTAACTTCTAGATGACATTGTGTCTTCTTGACCTGTCGCCGTAATCATGATACGCTACGATGATGTATATATCAGTTGTTTATAGGTTCTTATTGCCATATATGTAACCAAAGCGTTGTATCTGTAATGCTCGGTTGCTTAGCAAGGAAGTGAACCAACACTTATTACTCCCTCCGTCCCAAAATAAGTGTCTCAACTCTTTTAAAAAAGTGATATATCTCACATCACCTTTTTAAAAGAGACTTGAGACACTTATTTTAGGACGGAGGGAGTACTATTTATCTATTCGCTTCGTTGATTTGCTCACACTAAATGTCCGGGACTGAAGGACACTTTCAGTTTACAAAGTCCAACGTACTGTTTGGCAGTCAGAGTTTATATAAAACCAAAGTGTTTTGAAAAATGCATTATTTCCAC
Source organism: Poa annua (assembly GCA_026929855.1). Classification (NCBI taxonomy): domain Eukaryota; kingdom Viridiplantae; phylum Streptophyta; class Magnoliopsida; order Poales; family Poaceae; genus Poa; species Poa annua. The sequence continues at coordinate 93,126,615 of CM049430.1, forward strand.
CAAGGAAGAAAAATACATTAGTTTTTCTTTTTGAAATTAATAATAATATGTATATACATCAGCTTTAGAAAGAGTAGGTTGTGAGCCGTCGGGATACATGGAGGTGCTTATATATAGTCATGTGCAACCGTGCGGCCGCGCCAGACCGCACCGGGGCGCCACCGCCGTCCACCAACAAACCCCTGCAGCGTTTCCCCCTCCCTCTCGCCACCGCCGAGGGCGTCGCCGGGCATGCGGCAAACTCCTCGGCCACAGCGCAGTCGAGGCAGCGGAGATTATAAATGATTAGTTACCTTGAATAGTGTTGCTTATCAACTTTTGTTTGAGCAGTCATATGATAAGAAGTTTTGTTGCGTCTTTTGCAGCATTCAGGCCACACTCCCTTCAGCATATTATGTGGTTCAGCATGGATGTATCATCTATATTGACGAAGTGGTAACTCGGCAAATCCCAGGGTTGTACACCCTGGGTTGATTGATGGGGAGAGAGAGGTGTTGGTGATCACGACGGCTGACAAGTAAGGATTTACCCAGGTTCAGGCTCCCGGAGGATAACACCCTACTCCTGTTTGTCTGATTATTGATGCGAGTAGCGATTACAATGGCGAGATTGCGATCTCGCTAGGGTTTGTGGTGGTGGCTATATGCCTGTCCTCTAGGACGGGCAACCCTCCTGGCTTTATAGTTAGCCAGGTCTCGGGCGGTTGGTACATATATGGCAGGTTACAAGACCTAACCGAGTTGGACTAGGATACGTGGTACCCCGAGTGGGCCTTCTGTGGGCCTTTCCATGCTTGGCACGGCCCAGGTAGCCTTACGGTGGGCTAGTCGAAAGGTAGCCCCACGTCAGTAGCCCCTGAATTCTTGGTCGAAGCGCAGCGTCGGGCAAAGGACTTCCTCCTCCTGGACGCGCCATTGGATTGCTTGATCTTGAGCTTGAACTCGATTTCTTCAGTCGAACAGGCCTCTCCCGATAGGAGTAACCTTTGCAGTCGAATTACTTTGTCTTGTTATTCATGTGAAGCTTGCTTCTATTCGGCCTGTTGGCTTACTTGTAGATCTGATTCGGCTGCGGGAGCTTACTCGACTTTCTTCGTCACCCGAATAGACGTTTCGGGTTCCTTGTGAAGGGGTTCGTGTGCAGAAAACAAAAAAAAATTCAAGCAACGATATCCTTAAACTAGCCAAGATCTACACTATGTAGATATAGTAGTACGGCGGAGATCGGAATACATACCCTCGTAGACCGAATAGCGGGGATTACGCTCCCGCACAAGCGTTGACGACGAAGACGACGTAGCCGACCTCTAGGTCGCGGAGAACTCGGCGCGACGAAGACGACGAAGATGACCCCGAGGTCAGGTGGAGGAAGTAGGCCTCCGAGTACCGCTAGCGCAGCACCTCGCAGGGCGTCACACACATACGGTGGAGACGACGGCCTCCGAAGCTCCAGTCCAGGACGAGCAGCGGAAGACTTGGACCGGAACACCAGCAGCGCGGCAGCGTGCTATGGTGGAAGAGATCCCCCTCCTCTACTCGGCGCGGCTCCGACAAGGGAACCACGAGATCGAGAGAGAAATTGGGAATTAATTGGTGAATTAAAAGGCCAGGGGTGCCCCTTCTTATATAGGCTCCTAGGGGGAGCCAACCTTGCCAGCCAGGAAATGTGGGACTATCCCCCATTGCCTGGTGCGGCTAGGACAGGTGCGCCGGCCCTAGGTGGGTCCCATTTGGCCCACCTAGGCCGGCCAAGCCTCCCCCACAAAATTCCCTTGAGGGTTTCCCCCCCATGGGCCTTCTTTCGACCAAGAGGCCCATTTAGGGAAATCAGCCTAAATAAATTCGAAAATAAATATATAAAATCATATTTGCATATTAATTACACTAATTAATATCAAACATAATATATATAATTTTTCCTAGCTCCGAAAACTCTTTCGGCGCTGCCTGATCTCCATCGGACCCCTCCCGGGACGTTTCCGGTGATCTCTTTCCTTTCCGGTTGTCTTGTCGAAACCCCTTAAGTGTGTTACCCTAGCGGTTCGATATAATAACAGGTACGATCAAGACTCCTCTATGATCGACGACTAACTTGTAGGCCTGGACCCCATGAATTAATCCCTATGATATAACGAATGACTTTCATCTATCAAACCTGGACGTATAATCTTAAACCCTTTGTCATGGCGATACTTAGCGTGTCCGAGCATCATTTTCAGATATCTCCATACCTAGCATGATCTCGTTACCGACATCGCTATCTTCTACTCGTCTATGATATTATGTCAGCTGGTGACCTAGTCACATGTTTGCAAACTCATTTGACATAAACTCACCGAGTGGGCCCTAGAGTATCTATCCGGCTATGCGGACTGACAAATCCCGCAGTTGACCCCTCGTCTCAACTACTCCTTTCCGATACCCAAAAGTATCACCGTTATTGTCATACTAAATAAGATACGACGTTTGGTGCGATCAAAGTATCTTCCAGGAATAACAATAAGAGTTGGTCTCACGGTTTTAAGGCGTAATGACTATGTCCTATAAATACTGGGTACGTCCATCACATCATTACTCCTAACGATATGACTTCCATTGCCGACCGGCGCCATGTCCTATGATCGGAAAACCTCGATCATCAATCGCGCAACGAAACTAGTCTTAGTAGAGGCTACTAGGGACCTGGTTGTTTATCTACCACACCTGTATTAATGTTTTCGCTTAATACAGTTATAGCATCGTATAAAACATATAATGAACGATAGGGATATTGCCAATAAACTATGTTTATTAAGTGTCTCTAGGGCATATTCCCTTCTGTCTCCCACTTGCATTAGAGTAACACTTAATCTAGTTTACAACCTGGTAAAAGCTCAACACCCATAGCATCTTGGTGCCTGCTCGCCTCGTGGAAGAGGAATACAGTCAATAGACCTCATACATTGAGACCTATATGTGCTTTGCAACACTTCTATGTCACCTAGTTTGACATCAACCCGTATCTTAATATATCCCAGTGGATGGAGTGAGACTCGAGCATTCGCGTAGCATGCGCCTTAAAAGTCTAAGAGATCTATTAAGGGGACCACCTACGCTCGGAAAACTGCTCAGTCCAATCACACTTGCTACTTCTAAAGTCGCGATATATTTCTATACCTATGTAGATTATGCGATCGTGCATTCATATGCGACTTCGCAAACTAACCATGTCTATCTTCAAAATAAAGGACATCTCCTATATGAGATTTATAGTCTTATGGGTCAGTGTAATAACTTGCATCATCGTAACCGCTTTACGGCAAGTTGCCATTCCACTCTTACCCGTTACTAGAAAACCTATCTTCAGTTCTCATAGACACTGAAGAATAAACTTAATGTTTGTTCACTGATCCACACAAGGATCACTCTAGAACCTGTTCTTCAACCAAGAACTTGGGTCACACTAAGTCGAGCTTTCAATCTGATAGCATCTATGACTGATACATAGATAATGTCGAACATCATTTGCTATAACTGAAAATGCCAATATAAATATAATATTTTACTGAGTCATACAAGTAAGAACCTCTTTCTTTGCTTGTCCTATTCTGAAACACTTCAGAATCTTGACCTAAGAAATATTCTGAGCTAATGTTATTAAGCCCCTTCTGATCTATACAATTATAAATCGGATGCCTAATACTCCTAACTTCATTTCATAGAAAATTTAATCACTTAAATAATCCTTTACACTCTACTAGAGGATCTGTGTCATTCAATATGTCGTTACATACAAAATCACGAATGACACCTAGCTCCCACTCAAATATGCCTTCCGCATATAAGATCAAGGAAAGCTACTTAGCTCCCACTCAAATATGCCTTCCGCATATAAGATCAAGGAAAGCTACTTTGCTCCCACTCACTTCTTTGCAAATGTAGGTTTCTTCAACTATTTTGTACAACTCCAAAATCCTTTGATCAGATTATCAAAGTGAAGATTCCAGCTCCGATATGCTTGCTTCAGCCCATGAATGGACCACCGAAGTTTGCATACATGTTTAGCATCCTCAGGATTACAAACCATTCTTAATTACACTATTAAGAACCATGGTTTTCTCATCCATCTATCAATTTCTCATTCAAAATTATAGTAATTGCTAAACGACCCAGAATAGATTTAGGCTTCTCCACTTGAGACAAAGTCTCATGTGGTATGTCGGAACTGTTTCACGACAAATCGAATCTGCTCAATATCTACTCTCTCATAAAACTCCATATACTATCAACATCCTAGATGCCATCAAGAAGATCTCCCAAGTCATTACCTGGTAATCGTATATGGATTTTATTTCGGATCATAAATGACTCACAGCCATTTCTCGGACTTAGGTTCACCATCTCTTCTTCGTAGTTCGTAGGTCTATCATATTCCATTAATATGACCTTCATAGCAAGATTGTCGTAACACACAGTGTGGAACACAACCTCGTATGCCTATGCTCTTAGTATGAACTCAGAACATCATGATCTTGAATCATCAGCTTTTTCAAGCTGTGGAGCCTGACACCGAAAACACTTTCGACTGCGCCACTCTGATGTCTGGAGAAGAAGTTCACCAACTTCGTCTTGCTCTACTTTCTTTCTCACTTATACCCTCGGACAAGAAACTATTTCTTTCGCAAGGTATATCCCGGCAAAGATTTTGCCTATGTCGTGAGACATGTACCCAACTAACTCTTTAGGTAGGGTATACTACAAAGATTAATCCATTTTAGGTTCGATTACATCGAAACACTAAATTGCTGAAACGACAATCCAGGCTCAAAAGCCATGCCATCACTCGTATGGTATTGTCTCCATGGATTCAAATGGTTTTACTATTTGCTAACGTGAGTGTTTACGTTTCTACCATATGACTCTAATGATCACAATAATTCGGTAAGAGATTTATTTACCACACACTATCCGATAGGGTGCAATTACAACGTCCTAACACACCATAACACTATGGTGTTCCATGCGACGTAATTTGTGGAACTCTTCTCACAAGTCTTCCAATGATGTGCCAACATTATAACTCAAATCTTTATTTCCTTGATATGCATCGCGGGAATTTGATTTTCTTGTTAAGTTTATTTCCTACTTCATTCTGAACTTCGTTTGATCGAATCAAAATTTCAGACTAACATTCCCCGGAGTGGATATCCATATATCTACTCGGAATATTCATGAAGTCTATGAAATAAAAGACTTCCACTACACGTTAAAGTACTTCATTGATTCACATACACCCATATGCACGATTCTCAACAAGCTATACTCAAAACGTTCAGTGAAGTTCACGAAATAAAGGTCTCCACTACCCGCCAATTACTTCATTGAACCACATACATCTCCATGTATGACTATCAATAAGTTATATGCCCGTTTTCCGAAAACGGTGTCACAGTTATTTTTGCAAGTGTCAAAAGATCAAATCTTAGGACTTGTAGGTCCATCCAGTGTGGAGCTAATGCATATAACATTGACATGACTAAACGGTAGTGCCACACATATGTGGTGTCTTTATTAAGTTTGTATCCTTTGGCATTAATATTATGAATGTGGGAGCTTCTACCATCTAAATTCAAATCGGCATATGATCATTACTTCATAAATATAGGACACCAATTTGTCACTATCATGTATGAACAAGTGTCTCGCTAGAGGAGACACACTCGTAACGATCATACCAACACCCGGTCATAAAGAATTTATTCAAATGGTAGATCTAGAGGGAGAGTGTCTATGGCCATCACAACAACTTGATTGCCATTATCAACACGCAATGTCGCCTCATCCTTTCAAGCTACTCAAGCAGTAAACCTGGTTTTTCACAAAACATGACTAGTTCAAGACTTAGTCACTACTGCGAGCACTTGCTTAGCTAAAAGATTCATAACATGTATATCATATATACACCATCATCATTGATGACTTCCGGCGATCTGTTTCATCTTCTTGATACTTCCACCGTAATCAAGAACCATGAAGGTGAACGATTCCCCTTGCATGACATAGTCTATGACAGAGGATTTGCACTTGGCAACGATGTCTGTCATCCAGTAATTGAGCTGAGCGAGGCGTCTCAATGTTCATTAATCATGAACATATGTCATAAAGTATGACCGCCACGTGCTCCCTCAATGTGTGTATTCTCTTCCATCTTGGTTGAGAAGACAATCAGTCAACGTACTGATAAACTTCATCAACCCAACGTTTGGGGGTACCCTGAGTTTTAGCGACCATATCATATGTTCGCGATCCAATAACTCGTACCCACAGTTGGTTCTCTATGGCAGAGATCATAGCATACACTGGACTATGATGATATCATCCGCACAAAATCCGATAATCCAAATTATCTTTTGTTAGCGGGATCTCCGGGTTTATCTCCTAGCGGGTATTGTAACACAAAGAGCTAACGGTTTAAACAAGGAGTATCCTCAAGCTAAAGTATAAAACTATGAAGTTTGGACCCAACCTTTTTAAGTTTCTCAAACGCAGGAATGCGCCTAATTTGAAAAGATGCTATCACAATGGTTAATATCTACAAAGGTTTGCAAAACAGACTCTGTTCATTATATTCTGAGTTCTAGTATTTTAAGAAAATAACTATCCGAACTCCCACTCAAACGAACATCCCTCCTGGTCGTTTAAGCGATTACATGACCCCCATCCATTGCACCACCCCTCATCATCAGAGCCGGCGGCACAACTTCAAGAGTAGACAAAAGTCCGCCACACCAATTTTGTGACTCGTGCTCGACCTTTCGGTCTCCCTGTTCCGAGGCCATATTTCTGAATATGCTAGGCTCGCCACCAAAAACCTCCACGCTGACGCTTGTGCAACATGGTTTACACCCACTGTATGCGAACGACGAGATGTCTGACACCCGATCATCACGGCCTGCCTCATAACGTAGAACTTTCTTGGTGGTGCGCGTTGGAGGGAGAACACTAGTGGTATTTAGAAGGGATCATCTTATATAGCTACCGCCGTGTAACTAATGTATACTATACACACAATCACACAATATAAGATGCACACAAAACATCAAATGTAATGCAATGTGATATAGTCCATTGCGCCATGGTCTTCTTGGCGCCCGCAGTTTATAAACAATTTAATAAACCTACCTTGACCATATCACCTAGCCCCTGCAAAATAAAGTTAGATGCTTCTACTTTATCTTTTGCATATTTTACGTGGCTCGGGGCTTTCGTAAATAGAACCGCTTCATACCTACGAACCTTATGACCACAACAACGATCCAATAATTGCATGTTTAAGAATCCCTTTCGGGCCCTCCATTGAAAATGCAAGACCAACTAAAGAGAGAGAAACAGGCACCCGCCAGCCACAGATACGGTACAAGCCGTATGTCAGTAGTGGAACCAGTCTCGCGTAAGCGTACGCGTAAAGTCGGTCCGGGCCGCTTCATCAACTCGATGCCGCTGGAATCACAAGTGCACGCTAGAGGGTAACAAATAACAGGAACGGTGCCCCCGTGCAGAACACGGGTTCTAACAGCGTACAGCTATATCTACGATAGATCAGCTCTGATACCACTGAAGGGGTTCGTGTGCAGAAAACAAAAAAAATCCTAGCAACGATATCCTTAAACTAGCCAAGATGTACACTATGCAGATATAGTAGTACGGCGGAGATCAAAATACATACCCTCGTAGACCGAATAGCGGGGATTACGCTCCCGCACAAGCGTTGACGACGAAGACGACGTAGCCGACCTCTAAGTCGCGGAGAACTCGGCGCGACGAAGACGACGAAGATGACCCCGAGGTCAGGTGGAGGAAGTAGGCCTCCGAGTACCGCTTGCGCAGCACCTCGCAGGACGTCACACACATACGGTGGAGACGACGGCCTCCGAAGCTCCAGTCCAGGACGAGCAGCGGAAGACTTGGACCGGAACACCAGCAGCGCGGCAGCGGGCTATGGTGGAAGAGATCCCCCTCCTCTACTAGGCGCGGCTCCGACAAGGGAACCACAAGATCGAGAGAGAAATTGGGAATTAATTGGTGAATTAAAAGGTCAGGGGTGCCCCTTCTTATATAGGCTCCCAGGGGGAGCCAACCTTGCCAGCCAGGCAATGTGGGACTATCCCCCATTGCCTGGTGCGGCTAGGACAGGTGCGCCGGCCCTAGGTGGGCCCCATTTGTCCCACCTAGGCCGGCCAAGCCTCCCCCACAAAATTCCCTTGAGGGTTTCCCCCCCATGGGCCTTCTTTCGACCAGAAGGCCCATTTAGGGAAATCAGCCTAAATAAATTCGAAAATAAATATATAAAATCATATTTGCATATTAATTACACTAATTAATATCAAACATAATATATATAATTTTTCCTAGCTCCGAAAACTCTTTCGGCGCTGCCTGATCTCCATCGGACCCCTCCCGGGACGTTTCCGGTGATCTCTTTCCTTTCCGGTTGTCTTGTCGAAACCCCTTAAGTGTGTTACCCTAGCGGTTCGATATAATAACAGGTACGATCAAGACTCCTCTATGATCGACGACTAACTCGTAGGCCTGGACCCCATGAATTAATCCCTGTGATATAACGAATGACTTTCATCTATCAAACCTGGACGTATAGTCTTAAACCCTTTGTCATGGCGATACTTAGCGTGTCCGAGCATCATTCTCAGATATCTCCATACCTAGCATGATCTCGTTACCAACATCGCTATCTTCTACTCGTCTATGATATTATGTCAGCTGGTGACCTAGTCACATGTTTGCAAACTCATTTGACATAAACTCACCGAGTGGGCCCTAGAGTATCTATCCGGCTATGCGGACTGACATATCCCGCTGTTGACCCCTCGTCTCAACTACTCCTTTCCGATAGCCAAAAGTATCACCGTTATTGTCATACTAAATAAGATACGACGCTTGGTGCGATCAAAGTATCTTCCAGGAATAACAATAAGAGTTGGTCTCACGGTCTTAAGGCGTAATGACTATGTCCTATAAATACTGGGTACGTCCATCACATCGTTACTCCTAACGATATGACTTCCATTGCCGACCGGCGCCATGCCCTATGATCGGAAAACCTCGATCATCAATCGCGCAACGAAACTAGTCTTAGTAGAGGCTACTAGGGACCTGGTTGTTTATCTACCACACCTGTATTAATGTTTTCGCTTAATACAGTTATAGCATGGTATAAGACATATAATGAACGATTGGGATATTGCCAATAAACTATGTTTATTAAGTGCCTCTAGGGCATATTCCCTTCACCTTGACCAGCGCATTGTCTTCAGTTGTTTCAGCTTAGAAGCCTACCACTCGAACCTTGCATTCGAGTTATCTCGTTGTCCAGTTGTTTGGAGCTGTTGGCTTGATGACGTCGTTGCTGACGTTTCCTCGCTGACGAGGTTGTAACTCGACAAGTCCCAGGGTTGTGCACCCCGGGTTGATTGATGGGGAGAGAGGAGAGTGCAAGGTGATCACGACGGCTGACAAGCGAGGTTTACCCAGGTTCAGGCTCCCGGAGGATAACACCCTACTCCTGCTTGTCTGGTTATTGATGCGAGTAGCGATTACAATGGCGAGATTGCGATCTCGCTAGGGTTTGTGGTTCTCAGCGTGTCCTCTAGGACGGGCAACCCTCCTGGCTTTATAGGCAGCCAGGTCTCGGGTGGTTGGTACAGATACGGTAGGTTACAAGCCCTAACCGAGTTGGACTAGGATAAGAGATACCCCGAGTGGGCCTTCTGCGGGCCTTTCCATCCTTGGCGCGGCCCAGGTAGCCTCACCGTGGGCTACCCGCAAGGTAGCCCCACGTCAGTAGCCCCCGAGTGCTTGATCGAGTCTCAGAGTCGGACAAAGGACTCCTTCTTCCTGGACGCGCCATTGGATTGCTTGATCTTGAGCCTGAACTCGAATTTCTTCAGTCGAACCAGCCGCTCCCGATGGGAGTAATCTGTGCAGTCGAATTACTTTGACTTCTTCTTGTGAAGCTTGCTTCTATTCAGCCTGCTTTGGCTTACTTGTTGGATGGTTCCGGCCGCTTGAGCTTACTGTGTTGCCACTCGAAAGGTTACTTCGGGTGCTCAGATCACTGGCTGATCTTACCTTGTTGATTTCAGCTGTGAAGCTTACCACTCGAATGAATCTGTCGAGTTTCTTCAGTTAGTTTCGGAGCCGTTGGCTTGGTGACGTCATTGATGACGGTTTTGCTGCACGCCTCTGCGCCCGATGGGACATGACGTGGCGGGCCCCGCTGTCAGAGCTGACCATGTCCACAGTTGTCACGTCCCGAAGTGGGCGCGAAATTTGCGCGGTACGATGACGATGCCTCGGTTCTCGTGCGTAGTGGAGGAAGTTGGCGGCGACGATTGGTTTCTCCGTGCGACGCGTGGACGGCTGGATGCGCTCGCTCGGAGCCCCTGCTTGATGGACGGTTGAGATGCCCATCTTCGAGGAATAAGTACTGCGCCTCGGCCTTTTGGTATGTCATCTTCTCCAATCAGTTCGGGACTTCCCTCTCCTCTTGCGCTCTGCCGTTGCCGCCGCCGCCGCAAGCTCAAAGCAATCTGTCCACGCACCCTGCGATTTAGGCAATGGGCAAGCCGAAGGGCGCTGCTGGCTCCTCCTCCGCCGCCGCCGACGACGCCGGGGTGATGAAGAAGCCCGAGGGCGACTGGCAGAGGTCGTCAATGAAGAAGACTGATGTCGAGCTGCTCCGCGCGCAAGGCCTGCTGCCACCTGCGACCGAAGTCCAGGTACGAGTCCCTGGCAAAGAGGTGTTTCCCACTCCCCGCGATGGGGAGCGCGTTTGCTTCGCGGACTTCATTCCGCGTGGCTTCGGGTTCCCCATGCACGATTTTGTGCGCGGGCTCCTGTACGCCTATGGGGTTCAGATCCATGATCTGACCCCCAATGGCGTCTTGAGCATCGCAGGCTTTATCGTGTTATGCGAGTGCTTCCTGGGCGTCGCGCCCCACTGGGGCCTGTGGAAGTCGCTCTTCCTCGTTCGCAAGAACGTGGGGAAGAGTGGGCTGACCTTCCCCGTGGGCGGCTTCGGAATCCAGGTGCGCGGTGATACCGCGTACTTCCAGATGAAGAAGTCCGACTCCGTCCAAGGGTGGCGCCGGAGATGGTTCTTCGTCCAGTCGAACGGCGACGGACTGGACGCGTTCGACGGCCAGCGCGGACTGCGGAAGACTGGCGCCTGGGCGCACCCGCTGTCCGCCGTGGAGAAGGAGGCTGAGCGGCCCTTGCTGACCCTGCTGCAAGAGCTGACTCAGACCCTTGGACGTGATGCGGGTGGCGTCTTTCTGATGGCCACCTTCTTCCGTCTTCGGGTGCAGCCACTCAGCGCCCGGCCCCACCCGATGTGGGCCGCCGAGGGCGTTAGCGCCAAGCCGCTGGATGACGAGGAGGTGGAGGCCAACGTCAGGTCCATCACCAACCTTCGAGCCGCGGACGCCTGCAACGTCAAGTGCCCCGTTGCTCCTTACGGGGCCGCGAAACCCGTCCCTGAGGTGAGTCTGATCTTGCTCTCTTTTTGTACTTGTTCGACTTGAGTCTACTTTGCATTTTGATTCGACTTGCGTCTACTTTGCTTTAGGGTCGGGCTCTGTTCGTCAGCTATCCTCCTCTCCCCGAGAACGGACCCAACGATGAATCGAAGTTCGTCGAGGAGGAGGGCGAGGACGAAGAAATCCCTTCCGCACATTCTCCCCGCGATGAGGTGGAGGAGGAAGACGAAGTGGCGGAACCCGCGAAGAAGAAGCGGAAGCTTCCGAGTCGCGGCGAGTCTGCCACCGCGTTGTCGCCTGCCAGGGGTGTGGATGTTGCTGAGGAGGAGACCGTGGCGACGTCCCCGGGTGCGCAATCTTCGGGTGGCTGGGAGGAACCTCTCAACGTTCCTCCAGTCAGTTCTGCGGCGCCTCTGTCATTCGCGCGGATGCCCTCGCCTTCTCTGTCGAGTTTTGACGACGCCAGCACCGCCAGGTTAGTTTCTTTGCAACATGTCCTTCGAGTAGTACTTTGCAGGTTCGTCGTTGAGTTGTCTTGTGTTCTTGATTTTGGTGCAGCCACCGCTCTGACAACGTCAGCTCTCCCCTTCGGGACACGGAGCTTACTTCTGGCCCTTCGACTGGGCTGGAGACGCCTGTGGTGGTGGAGAAGGTGCACATTGAGGCCGCCGGCCTGGCCTCGTCTAGCCGGGCTCCTCCTTCGGCTGCTGAGGACCTTGAGCTCCTGGACCACGTAAGTCTTCTCTTGTTTATCTTGTATTCATTATTTCTCATCGGGTGCGCGATCAGCGCTCCCGATGGGAGTAGCCCCCGAAGGTGTGGGTGACTAGTATAGTCGCCCGCAACTTTATTGATACCTTGATCTTTTTTATTTTCAGCCATACTATCGCCAGCAGCTTGACGCAGCCGCGGCTTATGTTCGCCTGGAGAAGGAGAGGGACCAACTGCGTTCCTCGCTGGACCAGGCTACTGGCCGGGTGGATGAGCTTGAGAAGGCTCTTCGTGAGTCTCAAGAGCGGGAGCTGGCGCGGGTCGCCCAGGAGAAAACTCAAATCGGTCGCCTCCTTTCACTCGCCGCTGTTCTTGGGGGTGAGTATCGGCTTGACGCTTACTGAGTTTTCATTCCTTTTCTTGTCCTGACTTTGAATTTTGGCGCAGAGACTTGCGGTGGAGCTCCTCCCGAAGACGCGTCGAGTGACACGGTCGACTTGGCGACCGCGGTTGGCTTCTTCGACCGGGTCTGCGCCTACGCCTCGGATGCCCTGAAGAAGTCTTCCGCCGCGTTGGAGAAGTCGACCGGAGCCCTGGCCGTGGTGCATCAGAGCATTTTTCCGGGCAGCCAGCCGCCAGCGACCGTGGACGCTCTGGCCGCACCGTTTGGGGACGCGACCACCATCGCCGACTTCACGCGGTCGCAGACGGTACGCGGCTCCGAGCTCACCTTCCAGCTCCTTTTAGGCCACCAAGTTCCAGGTGACTTCGAGAAGATCGTCAGCGGTTTTCCTCGCAAACCTGATGGTCGGACCGCGTCGCTGAGTGGCGTGAAGGAGCGCGCCTCGCAGCTGGCTGCGCAGCTTGTGGCACTCTTCGAGAGGGCCCTTGCTAAGGCGACTGAAGCCGCTGCTCGGAAGGGTCGTTCCCGGTCGCAGTCCGTGGCCTTAGAGTAGGCGTAGTTGTAGGGATGCGGCAGTCGCTGCGACCTGTATTTTGAACTTCATGTTTGTAATGAATATTGCCCTGTCGGGTCTTTTGCTCTTCAGTATTGAATTTGCTGACTTTTCTGTCTTCTAAGTTGAACTGTGTTTGGCAGTCGCATTTCTGTATTGACTCTGCGTATTCCTGACAGAGTGCCATGCGCGATGATGCTCCACCTTCTCCCTTGGCCGAGCCGAGTGGCGCGGCTTCCTCTTCGGGTGCTCGCCGTCGTCGGGCGGCGCCGGCTCTTCCGCGCAGTGCAAATGACCAGCGGGTAATCACCTACTTGAAGAACAAGGTGATGGAGCTTGAGGCGACCCTGAAGAATACGGAGCGGCTGTTGCAGCGCTCCCAGTCGCATCCCACGGCGGAGTTCTCACGTCGTGAAGATTTTTTGCTTGGAGAGATGGACTTGATCAGTCGGCAGTTGCAGGGTATGTATTATGTTGGCGGCTGCCGTCGCTGTTGTTTGTCCTTCTCGTTCTGACTTGCGGTTCGTGTGCGCAGATGTTAATCCTGATTGGGAGGCCGAGCGGGCTCGCGTTGAAGAGCGAGTCACTCGAGAGGCGTCCGGCGACTCCTATGAGGCTCGCCAGTTCTGGGTGAACAAGTCGAGGGGGCGCGTCCTTGCCACGATGCTTGATCGTACGTGGCGCGCTGCCTCTCTTCTGGAGAGCTGCCGGAAGACACTTTGGTACGTCAACCGCGTGTACTTCCCGCATAATGCGCAGCCGAACGGGTTGCCTGCCTTGCTGGAGAGGTTCCGCGATGGCGAAGGGATGAAGGAAGTTGTCGACGCTCAGCTTGTGGCTGGTGCAAACGCGGCACTGGCGTACGTTCGGATGCACCGGCCACATCTTCCGCTTGAGCGGGTGCTTGAAGGCCTGCCAGGTGACGATGACTTCGACGAGACCTTGCCGGCTGCGCGCCGGATTATCCGGCAAGTCCAGGACTGGAGCGAGCGGCTTGTAGGTCCTCTCGATGCGCCAAAGGCTGAGCCTGCAGTTTAGAGTAGTTGTCGCCTGATGCACAGGGTTAGCCATAGAGGGCAAGTATGCCTGTGTAAATATAATGTAACAGATTACAGTACTTTTTCGAGTAATGAGAATTGATCTGTTTACTCGAAAGTGAGGATGCCTGATTCGATTTGCGACCTGTGTGGCGCATCTACCCAGTGTGCTAAGCAGCGGCCTAGGTTTTTCAAGTGTTACCTGTATGCCGCGGTCTCTGATTTTATCAGGTGGCGACTTAGGATTTGAAACTTGACCTGTACGGCGCAGCCCCCGAGTCGTTCAGGTGGTGGCCTAGGATTTTGATTAATTCCTGTCTGGCGCAGCCCCCGAGTGGGTCGAGTGACGGCCTAGGATTGCAAGTGTTACCTGTTTGGCGCAGCCCCCGAGTATGTCGGGTGGTGACCTAGGATTTGGGGCTTGACCTGTGCAGCGCAGCCCCCGAGTAGGTTCGAGTGGCGGCCGAGGATTTTTTCTGAGTCCTGTTTGGCGTAGCCCCCGAGTAGGTCGAGTGGTAGCCTAGGGTTGCAAGTGTGACCTGTGTGGCGCAGCCCCCGTGGGTTGCTGGTGGCGCCTTAGGATTTTGGACTTGACCTGTATGGCGCAGCCCCCGAGTCGGTCGAGTGGCGGCCTAGGATTTTTGATTTGTGTGCTTGTGTGGCGCAGCCCCCGAGTAGGTTGGGTGGCGGCCTAAGCTTTTATTTCAACCTGTATGGCGCAGCCCCCGAGTGGTTCGGGTGGCGACCTAGGATTTTTGGCATGCTTGTATGGCGCAGCCCCCGAGTGGTTCGGGTAGCGGCCTAAGCTTTTATTTCAACCTGTATGGCGCAACCCCCGAGTGGTTCGGGTGGCGACCTAGGATTTTTGGCATGCTTGTATGGCGCAGCCCCCGAGTGGTTCGGGTAGCGGCTTAAGCTTTTATTTCAACCTGTATAGCGCAGCCCCCGAGTGGTTCGGGTGGCGGCCTAGGATTTTTGAGCTCCTTGAGTAACGGGAAAAAGGAGACAGATTTTCTTCAAATCACTTTATTGATTCTTGCGAGCAGGCCGCCTCATTAAAAACCCTCCGGTCCCCTCAGGTACCCTGGTAAGGAAAAGAGTGCGTCTGAAACCTGCCGCGCTGACTTTCTTGTACAATGCTTGCTTTGAACTAGGCGTAGAACCGGCGGAGTTGTGCTACGTTCCACGGGTTGCTGCAGTCTGCTCCTGTCTTCGAGTCCTTTAGGCGGTATGCTCCATTGCCTATTGCTTCTGTTATGATGTATGGGCCCTCCCATGGGGAGGCGAGCTTGTGCACCTTCTTTTGCTTGAGTCGAAGAACCAGGTCGCCTGCCACGAACGCTCTTGGTCGCAGCCTCCGAGTATGATAGTTACGCAGGTCCTGCTGATACACGGCTGACCGTGCTAGGGCGATGTCGCGTGCTTCGTCCAGGGCGTCTCTGCTGTCTTCGAGTGCTTCCTCTGCTTCTGACTCGTCGTAGGCGACTACTCTTGGGGCGTCGAACTTGATGTCGCAGGGGAGGACCGCCTCTGCACCATACACCATGAAGAATGGCGTGTATTGGGTAGACCTATTCGGCGTTGTTCGCAGACTCCAGAGGACTGATGGCAGTTCTTCCACCCATGCGCCCGCTGCGCGTTTTAGGGGTACGCGCAGTCGCTTCTTGATGCCGTTGCAGACTAAGCCATTGGCCTTCTCTACTTGTCCGTTGGACTGCGGGTGCAAAACCGATGCGTAGCTGAGCTTGATCCCCTGCTCTGAGCAGAAGTCTTTGAATTCCTCGGCTGTGAAGTTCGAGCCGTTGTCGGTGATGATCCCATTAGGTACTCCAAACCTGAAGATGATTGACCTGATGAAGTTAACCGCTGTGGATGCAGTCGAACTTGTGATGGGCACGGCTTCGATCCACTTTGTGAATTTATCGACTGCGACCAGGAGGTGGGTATGACCTCCGGGTGAGGATTTCTTCAGCGGGCCCACCATGTCCAGGCCCCATTGGGCAAAGGGCCAGGCTAGTGGTATTGTTTTGAGCTCTGATGCTGGGGCGTGCGGCTTGTTGGCAAATTCCTGGCACCCTGTGCATTTCTTCACTAGCTCCTCGGCGTCCTGCATGGCTGTGAGCCAATAGAATCCGGCTCGTAGCGCCTTGGCCACCAGTGCCCGGCTGCTAGCGTGATGTCCGCATGTACCCGCGTGAATGTCGAGTAGGATGGCTTGGCCGTCGACTGGATGTATGCACCTTTGCAGGATTCCTGATATGCTTCTTTTGTAGAGTTCCCTGTTGATGACGGTGAAACTTTTGGAGCGTCTGATGATGCGCTTTGCTTCGACTGGGTCAGCTGGCAGCTTCTAATGCAGTATGTATGCCAGGTATGGTCCTGTCCATGTGGCTTCGACTAGCATGACTTCCATGGGGACCTTGTCCTGGCTTGGCGGGTTGACATCGCCTTTTGTGGTTGCAGTGCTTGCTGTACCCTGAGTCTTGATGGATCTTTGCGTGATGCACTCGAGGAAGACGCCGGGTGGGACTGGTACCCTGTCCGAGCCCATGTTAGCTAGGGCGTCGGCTTCCTCGTTGCTTTCACGGCCGATGTGGCGTAGCTCGCAGCCGTCGAAGTTTCCTTCCATCTGATTGTAGAGGTCTCTGTAGGCGATCATGTTGTCAGCGATGGCGTCGCAGGACTTCATGGTTTGCTGTACCACCAGGTAGGAGTCGCTGTAGATCATGAGGTGCGTGGCGCCGCAGTTCTTGGCCATCCGCATGCCGTGGATCAGGGCCTCGTATTCGGCTTCGTTGTTGGACGGCTTCGGGAAGTCCATCTGCAAGACATACTTGAGCTTGTCGCCTTTGGGGGAAACGAGCACGACTCCTGCCCCGGCTGACTTAAATTTCTTGGAGCCATCAAAGTACATTGTCCATGCGTTGGACAAGTCGGGGATGTTCGGTAGCTGGGCTTCTATCCACTCAGTGGTGAATTCTGGGAGGACTTGGGCCTTGATGGACTTCGGGTGGGCATACTTCAGCCCCCATGGTCCTAGTTCGACAACCCACTTGGCGACTCGTCCTGTCGCGCGCTGATTTGTGAGGATGTCTGCTAGTCCGGAGGAGCTTACCACCGTGATTGGGTGCTCGGAGAAGTAGTGGACGACCTTTCTGGAGGTCATGAAGACTCCGTATGCCAGCTTCTGGTAGTGCGGGTAATTCTGCTTGGACAAGGTGAGCACCTCGCTAAGGTAGTAGACGGGCCTCTGCACCGGGTGGCTGTGCCCTTCTTCTTCGCGTTCGACTACGAGCACCGTGCTCACCACCCTGTTTGTTGCTGAGACGTACAGGTAGAGCGGCTCGTTTTCCAGTGGTGCCACGAGGACCGGAGAGGTTGTCAGTGTCTTCTTGAGATGGTCGAATGCGTCCTGCGCCTCTTGCGTCCACTCGAACTTGTCTGACTTCTTCATCAGTTGGTAGAAGGGTAAGGCCTTTTCTCCCAACTTACTAACGAACCGGCTAAGAGCTGCGACTCGGCCGGCTAATCGTTGCACCTCCCTGAGCTTCGTTGGTGCTGGCATTGTGAGTATGTTCTGCACCTTCTCGGGATTTGCTTCGATTCCTCTTGCGGATACAAGGTACCCTAGTAGCTGTCCGGCTGGCACGCCGAACACGCACTTCTCTGGATTGAGTTTGATCTGGTACACGTCCAGTGCGGCGAAGACCTTGCGTAGGTCGTCGACTAGGGTATCTCCTTCCGGGTAGTGACGACGATATCGTCGACGTAGACTTGGACGATCTGCCCAATTAGCCCCTTGAGGCATGCTTGCATTGTCCGCTGGTACGTGGCACCTGCGTTCTTTAACCCAAACGGCATCGTCTGGAAGCAGAAAACGCCGTCGGGTGTGATGAAAGCTGTCTTCTCTTCGTCCTCGACCTTCAGCCTGATCTGCTGGTAACCTGAGTAGGCATCCAGAAAAGATAGGCGTTCGCAACCTGCAGTCGAGTCGATGATCTGGTCTATCCGCGGGAGCGGGAAGTGGTCTTTGGGGCAGCATTTGTTGACTGCGGTGAAGTCCACGCACATGCGTAGTTTCTTCGTCTTCTTTTTCTCAACTAGAACCGGGTTAGCGACCCAGTCCGAGTCCTTGATCTCTCGGATGAACTTGGCGTGCAATAATCTGTCGACTTCCATGGTGATCGCGTCTCATTTGGGTCCTGAGAAGCGTCGCATGGATTGCTTGACAGGTCTTGCGTCCTTGTGTACTTTCAGAGAGTGCTCGGCGAGTTCCCTGGGTATCCCCGGCATGTCAGAAGGTTGCCATGCGAAGATTTTCCAGTTCTCACGTAGGAACTCGACGAGCGCGCTTTCCTACGCGGGTGTCAGGCTTGATGAGACCTTGACTGTCTTTCTGCTGTCAGTCGGATGGACTTGGTGGGTGACGGTATCGTCGTTTGTGTTGAACGCTGCGTCCTTGGCGGGCTTCTTGCGAGCCGGGAAGATGGTCTTGTCATTTTCGGCTGATATGGCCTTGAAGTGTTCTTCGACGCCGAAGAACTCGGAGATCTTGGCGAACTCGCGGTCGCAACTGTTGGAGAGGCCGAAGTCGCCGCGGACGGTGATCACTCCTTTTGGCCCGGGTAACTTTATCATCAGGTAGGCGTAGTGGGGTACTGCCATGAACCTGGCAAAGCTTGGGCGTCCGAGGATGACGTGGTATTGTGACTTCCAGTCGACGACCTCGAAGTCTATCGACTCCTTCCTGAAGTGCTCGGGTGTTCCGAGGATGACGTCGAGTGTGATTGTTCCCATGGGCGTGATTGCTTGCCCTGGTACTATGCCGTGGAAGGTGGTCTCCGACTCCGGCAATTTTTCTGTCGACCTGTTCATTCGCCTGAGGGTATCGGCGAATATGATGTTGATGCCGCTGCCCCCGTCCAGGAACACCTTCTTCAGGCTGTAGTCGCCGATCAAAGCCTCAATCACGAGTGCGGCGTGCCCTGGTCGGACTACCTCCGCTGGGTGATCTGCCCTGGAAAATGTGATTGGTGTCTCCGACCCGCGCAGGTAGTCTGGTACCACGCGCGGGCTGTTGATGGCTTGAAGTACTTGGCGTGTGATGATTTTCTGCCTCCTGTTCGACGGGGGTCCTTTTTGGATCATGTTCAACTGTCCCCGTGCGGCTGGGTACGCGTCGGCTGCTGCCGGCGGACCTTGTTGCTGCTGCTGCGGCTGGGGGAACGCTCCTGCCGCCTGCAGTTGATTGTTGTTTGCGGGTGCTGCCTGGATGGCTAGCTGCGGTGCCGCTTGTATGGCCTGTACTGGGGCGATGATTTGCTGCATGGCATGGTAGATCTTCCTTGCTTTGCGGCAATCTTTCAACAGGTGGTTTGAACCCCACTTTCCTGTTGCCGGGTTGCGGAACGAGTGATGCTTACATGGTTGCATCAGTTCCTCTGCCGGGGTTAACGGGCGCTTCCACTCGCGCTTCTGACCTCCATCGCTGTGGTCGATGCTGCTGCTGCCTCGGTTGTACTGACTCGAGCTGGGCTGTCGACTTTGCTCGTGCTGTCTGTTGCCCTCACGCTTGGCCTCGCGGGGGGTTTCATAACACGCCGCTACTAACTCGATTGAGTCGTGCGTGTAACGTGCCTTCCTCTTTTGACGCGACTCGCGCCAGTTGCTTGTTTCGCCTTCCTTTTTGGGAGAAGTTTCGCGGACGTAGTCCTCTCCTTCAGCCCATTGGTTGGCTGTCTTCATTAACTCTATTGTGGTCTTCGGCTGGAGCCTACCAAACTCTTCCCGGAGGTCGCGGCGAGCAACGCCATGCATGAAGGCGTCCATCACCCTGTCCTCTGATACGGGTTCCATGGTATTGCGGAGGAGTGTCCACCTCTGGATGTAAGATCGGAGCGACTCGTCCTTCCCTTGCTTGCAGGCCTGCAACTCGATGTAGGTCGTTGGCCTGGCGAAAGTTCCTGAGAAACTCTTGATGAAGTTATCTTGGAATTCCTCCCACGTTCGGAAAGAATCTTTGGGTTGGCTTGTGAGCCACCCGCGTGCAGAGTCTGTCAGCATGAGCTGGATGTACTGCATTGCCGTGGTCGATGTTCCGCCTTGGCAGGTGCAAGCAATAAGGTAGTCCTCAAGCCATAGCTTCGGGTCTTGCTTCCCGTCGTACTTTGGTGTGCCCGCCGTCAACTTGAAGCCTTTAGGCATGCGGGTGTCGCGGATGTTGAAGGAGAAACATGCTGCGCCACACGGCTCGAAGTCGCGGTCGGCGTGGTCGTTTGCGTGTGCCACGCCAGCCGATCGTTCCTTGCGATTGCGGTCCACCGTCTTCTGCGTCAGGACGTCACGGAGGTCTTTGATTGTTTGTTGCTGCGCCGCCGGGATGCCCGACGTCGTTGGTTCGTGAGCTTGATTACCTGGCCCCTTAGCCGCTAGAGCTTCTTCAATTGCCCTTATGGAGGCAATTTGTTGCTTGTGGAGGAGGGAGCGCGCGTCACCCTCCGGTGGCTGCGTGAGCCGAAGGTACGTCTCGACTGCTATTAAGGCAGCGTTTGCTGTTTTTGGGACGGGTATCCCGTTTTCATCTTCGGTGACGAAGGAAGAGTCGAGGTTGCGGGTGAGCCTTGTTCGATCAGCTTCTCCCATGTGGGGGATACGGGCTCTGGTTCGCCGTGCTCCCTGAGTCACCTCTGTGGAGGATGTGAAGGAGAGAGCAGCTCGCCTGGCACTCGATGCATCCGCGTCCCTCTTGCGCCTGAGAAGTTCGGCCTTTTCGGCGCGAATTCGTTCGCCTTCCTTGCGTAGCAAGTACTGGACCGCCAGGTGATCGTCTCGATGTGCGTTGGGTGGCGGGAACGTGCCCTCGTCCACATGCTTCATTGCTTGGATCGCCATATCGCGCGTGATGACAAGTTTCGTCTGGTCCGGCATGTCCACCTCCAGTGGGTATGCGGGTTCGTCTTCGTCGTCATGCGGCGCTGTGCCGGCCATGAAGACCTGCCTGGGGTAGGCATGGATTGGAGAGTTGGTGCTGCCGCTGCTACTTATGTCACCCGCTTCTTGCTCGGGGTCGAAAATTGCTGCAACGTGGCGCGCGGCGCACCCGCTGTCGCGTCTCTTCGCGACTGTCCATGTGCCCGCACTCGACGGGGCGAGTGCGAGTGGCTTGGGGTTGACCTGGGACTTCCAGGAAGATGAGGGCACGCGTGACGTTGATGTCGGACGCGGGCCCCCGGTCGCACGTGCGGGCGCGACGGTGGAAGTGGGGCTTGACATGATTGGCCGCGCGATCGAGGTTGGGGTAGTAGACTCGATTCGCGTGGTCGTTGCCGAGATTGTCGACGTAGATGTCCTCTTCGCGAGTACAGCTGGCGCAAACCTTGCGGGTGCGGCAGATGCGATCTTCGCGGGTCCGGTGGTCGCGATCTCCGCGGGTGCGGCAGATGCGATCTTCGCGGGTCCAGCGGGCGCGGTGGTCGGCGATTTTGATGATGCCGCCGTGCGTAACGCCGTAGTCGTAGACCTGAGTATGCCACGACTATCGATGCAACAGAATATGGAGCCGAAGGTGATGTGTATACCTTTGTCCAGATCCGCATACACCGATTGATGAGCTTTCGAGTGGATGACGTACTCGAAGGAGCCGAATCGGATCGACTCCCTGATGGCGGGTGCGCCGATCTTCATTGCAGATGGAGCCGGCGTGACCATGATCCTAGCACTTGTTTGAACTTCCCACAGACGGCGGCAATTGACGAGGTTGTAACTCGACAAGTCCCAGGGTTGTGCACCCCGGGTTGATTGATGGGGAGAGAGGAGAGTGCAAGGTGATCACGACGGCTGACAAGCGAGGTTTACCCAGGTTCAGGCTCCCGGAGGATAACACCCTACTCCTGCTTGTCTGGTTATTGATGCGAGTAGCGATTACAATGGCGAGATTGCGATCTCGCTAGGGTTTGTGGTTCTCAGCGTGTCCTCTAGGACGGGCAACCCTCCTGGCTTTATAGGCAGCCAGGTCTCGGGTGGTTGGTACAGATACGGTAGGTTACAAGCCCTAACCGAGTTGGACTAGGATAAGAGATACCCCGAGTGGGCCTTCTGCGGGCCTTTCCATCCTTGGCGCGGCCCAGGTAGCCTCACCGTGGGCTACCCGCAAGGTAGCCCTACGTCACTCGCACGCCTCTGCGCCCGATGGGACGTGACATGGCGGGGCCCACTGGCAGCGCTGACCGCGGTCAGCAGTTGTCACGTTTCCGAACTGGGCGCGAAATTTTCACGCACGATGATGACGCCTCGATTCTCTTGCGTAGTGGAGGAAGTTGGCGGCGACGGTTGGCCTCTTTGCTTGACACATGGACGGCGGGATGAAGATGCTCTGAACCGCTGCGCGACGGAGGGCTGAGATTGATTTTGCTGAGGCATAAGTACTGCAACGCAGCGCGAGGGTATCGTCTTCTCCATTCGTCCGCGCCTCCTTTCCTCTGCCTTCTGCCATTCTCGCCCTCACCAGAGCTCTGTGCTATTTGTCCGCGCACCTTGTGCTGCCCCGCAAAGCCATAGGAAAGCCGAAGACCGCCGCTGGTTCCTCCACCACCGCCGATGAAGCCGGGCTGATGAAGAAGCCCGACGACGACTGGGTCTTCGGGTTTCGTTGAAGAAGGCGGAGGTCGAACTACTCCGTGCTCAAGGTCTTCTTCCATCTGCTGATCAAGTCCAGGTACGCGCTCATGGCAAAGAAGTTTACCCCACACCCCGGGATGGGGAACGCCTATGCTTCGTGGATTTCCTTCCGTGGGGCTTCGGGTTTCCCTTGCACGATTTTGTGCGCGGTCTCTTGTATGCCTATGGGGTTCAGATCCATGATCTGACCCCCAATGGCGTCTTGAGCATCGCGGGCTTTATTGTGCTCTGTGAGTGCTTTCTGGGTGTCGCGCCCCACTGGGCGTTGTGGAAGTCGCTTTTCCTCGTTCGCAAGAACGTCGGGAAGAGCGGGTTACCATTCCCGGTGGGCGGCTTCGGAATCCAAGTGCGCGGTGACACTGCGTACTTCCAGATGAAGAAGTCGGACTCCGTCCAGGGGTGGCGCAAGAAGTGGTTCTACGTCCAGTCGAGCCAGGACGGCCTGGCGGCATTCGACAGCGGACGCGGGCTGCGAAAGACTGACGCCTGGTCGCACCCGCTGACTGCGGGGGAGAAGGAAGCCGCGCGACCTCTGCTGGGCCTGCTGCGCGACCTCACCAAGACCCTTGGGCGCGAGGCGGGTGGCGTCTTCTTGATGTCCACCTTCTTTCGTCTTCGGGTGCAGCCGCTCAGTGCTCGGCCCCACCCGATGTGGGCCGTCGAGGGCGTCGGCATTGAGCCACTTGACGACGAGGAGGTGGAAGCCAAGGTGAGGTCCATCACCAACCTCCGAGTCGCGGATACCTGCAACGTCAAGTGCCCGGTTGCTGCTTACGGGGCATCGAACCCCGTTCCTGAGGTAAGTTCTTGACTTGTTCTCCTTGTTGTTCTGTTTCTTGATTTCTTGCTTCTTGATTCGATTTGCGTCTACTTGCTTCAGGGTCGGTCCCTGCTGATCAGCCTTCCTCCTCTCCCTGAAAACGGACCCGACGACGAGTCGAAATTTTTCGAGGAGGAGGATGATGATGATGACGACCTTCCGTCCGCTGTCTCCCCCAACGACGAACAGGACGATGATGATGATGACGAGGAACCCGCGCGGAAGAGGCAGAAGCGCCGGAGCGGCGGTGACTCTGCGACTGCTTCGTCGCCCGCAAGGGGTGCGGAAGCTGATCCAGAAGAAGTCGTCGCGACGTCGTCGGGTGCGCGGTCACCAGGTGGCTGGAGCGAGCCCCTGGTTGTTCCCCCTGTCAGCTCCGCGCCACCGCGCGCGTTCGCGCGGCTGCCGTCTGTCTCCCTGGGGAGTGATGATGAACTCGAGACCACCAGGTAAGTACCTTGTTGACTTCGACTTGTCTTTTGTAGTTCCAATCTTGCAGTTGGTCATTGCTCTGTTGCTTCAGCCGTCGTTCTGGCGATGTCCACTCTCCTCATCGTGAGGTGGAGCATACATCCGCCCCTTCGACCGAACTGGTGACCCGGGTGGCGGCCGAGGAGCGTCCGCAACCTGCTGTCGTCGCGTCTTCAAGTCGCGCTCCTCCGCCGCCTTCTGAAGGAGATATGCCCTAGAGGCAATTAATAAAGTGTATTCTTTATCATATCTCGTTTGTTCATAATAGGTTTTTGTGTCATGCTAGAACCGTATTAAGCGGAAATATTTATACGGGTGTGATACGTAAACAACCAGGTCCCTAGTACCCTCTACTAAGACTAGTTTCGTTGCGCGATTGATGATCGAGGTTTCCCGGTCATGGGGCATGGCGCCGGTCGGCAATGAGAGTCATATCGCTGGAGAACGATGTGATGGACATACCCAGATTTGGAGTACGTAGTCGTTACGCCTTTGACCGTGAGATCAACTCTTATTGTTATTCCTGGAAGATACTTTGATTGCACCAAACGTCGTATCTTATTTAGTATGACAATAACGGTGATACTTTTGGGTATCGGAAATGAGTAGTTGAGACGAGGGGTCAAGAGCGGGATTTGCCAGTCCGCATAGCAGGATAGATACTCTCGGGACCACTCGGTGAGATCATGTCTAATGAGCTTGCAAGCATGTGACTAGGTCACGGAGACGTGAGATCATGAACGAGTAGAAGATAGCGTCGTCGGTAACGAGGTCGGGATTAGTTATGGAGATATCTATGGAACGACGCTCGGACGTTCTAAGTATCGCTATGGCAAAAGGTTTAAGACTTTACGTTCAGGTTTGATAGATGAAAGTCATTCGTTATATCACAGGGATTAATTCATGGGGTCCAGGCCTACGAGTTAGTCGTTGATCATAGAGGAGTCTTGGTCATACCTGTTATTATATCGAACCGCTAGGGTAACACACTTAAGGGGTTTCGACAAGACAACCGGAAAGGAAAGAGATCAACGGGAACGTCCCGGGAGGGGTCCGATGGAGATCGGGCAGCGACGAAAGAGTTTTCGGAGCTAGGAAAAATTATATATATTATGTTTGATATTAATTAGTGTAATTAATATGCAAATATGATTTTATATATTTATTTTCGGATTTATTTAGGCTGATTTCCCTAAATGGGCCTTCTGGTCGAAAGAAGGCCCAAGAGGGGGAAAAATCCCTAGGGGATTCGGTGGGGGCCAGGAGGGGCCGACCCAAGTGGGCCAAGGGCCCACTAAGGGGGCCGGCGCACCCTCCAGTGCTGCACCAGGCATGTGGGATTAGTCCCACATTGCCTGGCTGGCAAGGTTGGCTCCCCCTGGGAGCCTATATAAGAAAGGGCACCGCTGGCCTTTTTATTCACCAATTAATTCCCGATTTCTCTCTCGATCTCGTGGTTCCCAAGTCGGAGCCGCGCCGAGCTGAGAAGGAGGGTCTCTTCCACCATAGCCCGCTGCCGCGCTGCTGGTGTTCCGGTCCAAGTCTTCCGCTGCTCGTCCTAAACTGGAGCTTCGGAGGCCGTCGTCTCCACCGTACGTGTGCGACTCCCTGCGAGGTGCTGCGCTAGCGGTACTCGGAGGTCTGCTTCCTCTACACGACCTTGAGGTCGGCTTCGTCGGTCTTCATCGACAACGTTTGTGCGGGAACGTAATCCCCGCTTTCGGTCTACAAGGGTACGTATTCCGATCTCCGTTCGTACTACTATATTTGCATAGAATAGATCTTGGCATGCTTTTAGGATATCGTTGGTAGGAAATTTTTTGTTTTCTGCACACGATCCCCTTCAGTGGTATCAGAGCCGATCTTTCGTAGATATAGCTGTACGCTGTTAGAACCCGTGCTCTGCACGGGGGCACCGTTCCTGTTATTTGCTACCCTCTAGCGTACACTTGTGTATTCCAGCGGCATTGAGTTGATGAAGCGGCCCGGACCGACTTTACGCGTACGCTTACGCGAGACTGGTTCCACTACTGACATACGGCTTGTACCGTATATGTGGCTGGCGGGTGTCAGTTTCTCTCTCTTTAGTTGGTCTTCGCATTTTCAATGGAGGGCCCGAAAGGGATGCTTAAACATGCAATTATTGGATCGTTGTTGTGGTCATAACATTCGTAGGTATGAAGCGGTTCTATTTACGAAAGCACCAAGCCACGTAAAATATGCAAAAGATAAAGTAGAAGCGTCTAACTTTATTTTGCAGGGGCTATGTGATATGGTCAAGGTAGGTTTATTAAATTGTTTATAAACTGCGGGCGCCAAGAAGACCATGGCGCAATGGACTATATCACATTGCATTACATTTGATGTTTTGTGTGCATCTTATTTGTGTGATTGTGTGTATAGCATACATTAGTTACACGTCGGTAGCTGAATAAGATGATCCCTTCAAAATACCACTAGTGTTCTCCCTCCAACGCGCACCACCAAGAAAGTTCTACGTTATGAGGCAGGACGTGATGATCGGGTGTCATACATCTCGTCGTTCGCATACAGTGGGTGTAAGCCATGTTGCACAAGCGTCAGCGTGGAGGTCTTTGGTGGCGAGCCTAGCATACTCAGAAGTATGGCCTCGGAACAGGAAGACCGAAAGGTCGAGCACGAGTCACAAAATTGGTGTGGCGGACGATTTTGTCTACTCTTGAAGTTGTGCCGCCGGCTCTGATGATGAGGGGTGGTGCAATGGATGGGGGTCGTGTAATCGCTTAAACGACCAGGAGGGATGTTCATTTGAGTGGGAGTTATGTTAGTTATTTTCTAAAATACTATAACTCAAAATTATTATGAACAAAGTCTTATGTTGCTGCAAATTCCATTGTAAATGTCTCACCCCTCCTTTAACCTAAACCTGTTCATTGAGAAAGAGAAGCTTAAGACCGATGGGTCTAACTTCGTGTCCTGGTTCCGCGATCTGAAGTCCATCCTTGAAACCCACAAGGTGGCCTACGTCCTTGATGCCCCCTTAGGTGATCTTCAAAACACCGCCCCGGAAATCGAAAGGATTGTCCATGGGGTAAAGGCGGAGATTTCTTCTTATGTCCAGAGTGGCCTGCTCTTTGCCATGGAGGCTGACCTGCAAAACCTCTTCATGAACAAGGGTGCTTATGATATAATCACTGAACTCATGGCTGTTTTTGCACGACAAGTCAAGGCTGAGAGGTACGAGGCATCTGTGCTTTTCTTCTCAGCCCAGATGGAAGAGCACGGCAATATTAGTGAGTACTTGGCCAAGTTGTTTGGCTGCGCTCGACTTCTGAGTGATCTGGGAAGTGTGATCCCGGAGGAGGTGGTTATTGATAGGGCGCTGATTTCTCTGCCCCCTAGCTATAAGAACGCCATCCTGGACTACGGCATGAAAGGGACGTCAAAACCCCTGTCGAAAATCTTGAAGATGCTCGAAGTGGCCGAATTAGAAATCAAGCTGAAGAAGATGGTGGTGACCATCGGATCACCTGAGCGCAACTGCCCCAAGTATCTGGAGGATAGGAAGTCTGGCAAGACGGTCGACAAAGAGCAAGGTATATTTGATATACATGTTATAGATGTGTACCTTACATCCGCCCGGAGCAACACGTGGGTATTTGATACTGGTTCTGTTGCTCATATATGTAACTCCCAGGAGGAGTTACGGAATAGATGGCGGCTGGCGAAGGATGAGGTGACGATGCGCGTCGGCAACGGATCGAGAGTCGACTTGGTGGCTGTCGGCACGCTCCCTCTGCATCTACCATCGGGATTAGTTTTGGTTTTAAATAAGTGTTATTTTGTGCCATCCTTGAGTGTAAACATTATAAGTGGGTCTTGCCTGTTACAAGACGGTTATTCATTTAAATCAGTGTCAAGCAATTGTGCTATTTATATGAATGATATCTTTTATGTTGATGCTCCCGAGAATAACGGTTTATTCTTGTTGAATCTCGATCGTAGTACTCATATCCATAACATAGAAGCCAAACGGATTAAGTGTAGTGACGGTACCGCCATGTTTTTGTGGCATTGCCGTCTTGGTCATATTGGTGTAAAGCGCATGAAGCAACTCCACTCCAATGGACTTTTGGACTCGTTGGATTTCGGATCCCTCGATACATGCGAACCATGCCTTATGGGCAAAATGACCAGGACACCGTTCAAAGGTTTCGTTGAACGGGCGTCGGATTTGTTGGGGATCATACATACAGATGTGTGTGGACCGATGAGCGTTTCGACACGCAATGGTTATCGTTACTTTGTCACCTTCACTTCTGACTTGAGTAGATACGGTTATATCTATTTGATGAAACACAAGTCTGAAACGTTTGAAAAGTTCAAAGAATTCCAGAGTGAAGTTGAAAATCAGCTTAATAGGAAAATCAAGCATCTCCGTTCCGATCGCGGTGGAGAATACTTGAGTTTTGAGTTTGGCACACATCTGAAGAGTTGTGGCATAGTACCCCAACTTACGCCAGCTGGAACGCCGCAGTGTAACGGCGTGTCCGAGCGACGTAATCGTACTCTACTGGATAGTGTCCGATCTATGATGTCTCTTACCGATCTGCCAGTGTCCTTCTGGGGTTATGCGTTAGAAACAGCCGCATTCATTTTAAATAGGGCTCCGTCCAAGTCCGTTGAAACGACGTCGTATGAATTATGGTATGGCCAAAAGCCTAAGTTATCGTTTCTGAAGGTTTGGGGTTGTGAGGCGTACGTTAAGAAACTACAGCCCGACAAACTCGAACCGAAGTCGGAGAAAGTCGTCTTTGTAGGATATCCGCGGGAAACCGTTGGGTACACCTTCTACAACCAAGCTGAGGGCAAAACTTTTGTCGCGAAGACCGGTACCTTTCTAGAGAAGGAGTTTCTCGCGAAAGGAGTAAGTGGGAGGAAGGTAGACCTCGATGAAATCGTTGATCCTGAACTCGAGATTCCGAGTGGCGCAACAGAAGCAATTCCGGAAACGTCCTCCGTGGAAGGAGTGGGAGAAACTGTCGAGGAAGATGTTCTACCTCGTAGGTCTGGTAGATCTCGGATCGCACCAGAATGGTATGGCAACATGGTTTGCACCATCATGCTAGTCGAGCAAGACAAACCTACGAACTACAAGGAGGCGATGGCGAGTCTAGAATCCGAGAAATGGCTTGAAGCCATGAAATCCGAAATAGGATCCATGTATGATAACAAAGTGTGGACTTTGATGGATATTCCCGAAGGGCGCAAGGCCGTCGAGAATAAGTGGATCTTTAAGAAGAAGACTGATGCTGATGGTAATGTGACCGTCTATAAAGCTCGGCTTGTTGCAAAGGGTTTCCGACAAGTTCATGGAATTGACTACGATGAATTTTTTTCACCGGTAGCGATGCTTAAGTCTAATCGGATTTTGTTAGCGGTAGCTGCCTATTATGATTATGAAATCTCGCAGATGGACGTCAAAACGGCCTTCCTAAATGGAAACATTCAGGAAGAGTTGTACATGGTACAGCCGGAAGGTTTTGTCGATCCAGGAAATGCTAACAAGGTGTGCAAGCTTCAGCGATCCATCTATGGATTGAAGCAGGCATCTCAGAGCTGGAATCTTCGCTTTGATGAGGTAATCAAAGGTTTTGGATTTATCCAGAATGTGGAAGAGACCTGTATTTACAAGAAAAATGAGTGGGAGCTCGGTTGTGTTCTTAGCACTGTACGTTGACGACATATTGCTGATTGGGAATGATGTGGAACTTCTAAATAGCGTGAAGGAATATTTAAACAGTAAATTTTCCATGAAGGACTTAGGAGAAGCTGCGTATGTTTTAGGCATAAAAATCTATCGTGATAGATCAAGGCGCCTATTAGCACTGAGTCAGAGTACTTATCTTGATAAAATACTGAAGCGTTTCCGTATGGAGAAGGCAAAGAAGGGTTCTCTGCCGGTTATCAAGAATAAGATATTGCGGAGGGCACAGTGTCCGGTGACGGAACTGGGTAAGGCCGAAATGACGAAACATCCTTATGCTTCAGCCATAGGATCGATCATGTATGCAATGTTGAGTACTAGACCGGATGTGGCATTAGCTCTAAGTTTGACAAGCCGGTTCCAGAGTAATCCTGGAATGCCGCATTGGATAGCTGTTAAGAGCATTCTTAAGTATCTCAATAAGACAAACGAAATGTTCCTTGTGTATGGTGGCTGCGATGAAGAACTTGGCGTAACGGGATACGTAGATGCAAGTTTCTGCTCAGACCCCGATCACTGTAAGTCACAGACAGGTTACGTGTTCAAGGTGAATGGAGGCGCCGTGTGCTGGAGAAGTGGGAAACAACCCATAGTCGCACAATCTACAATGGAGTCGGAGTATATCGCTGCTTGCGAAGCCACGAATGAAGCTGTGTGGCTGAGGAAGTTCGTCATCGAACTTGGAGTGTTCCCGAGCGTGCAAGACCCCGTGATCCTCTTCTGCGACAATACGGGTGCCACTGCGAACGCCAAGGAGCCAAGGTCTCACTCCACCGCCAAACACATTCTCCGACGCTTCCATGTGATACGTCAGTACGTACAAGGAGGCGATGTGAAGATTTGCAAAGTGCATACGGATCTGAATGTGGCAGATCCGCTGACGAAGCCTCTCCCGCTTGATAAGCATGAAAAGCACCAGTTAGCTATGGGTGTTGGGCTTTTACCAAGTTGTAATCTAGATTAAGTTGTACTCTAGTGCAAGTGGGAGACTGAAGGAGATATGCCCTAGAGGCAATTAATAAAGTGTATTCTTTATCATATCTCGTTTGTTCATAATAGGTTTTTGTGTCATGCTAGAACCGTATTAAGAGGAAACATTTATACGGGTGTGATACGTAAACAACCAGGTCCCTAGTACCCTCTACTAAGACTAGTTTCGTTGCGCGATTGATGATCGAGGTTTCCCGGTCATGGGGCATGGCGCCGGTCGGTAATGAGAGTCATATCGCTGGAGAACGATGTGATGGACATACCCAGATTTGGAGAACGTAGTCGTTACGCCTTTGACCGTGAGATCAGCTCTTATTGTTATTCCTGGAAGATACTTTGATTGCACCAAACGTCGTATCTTATTTAGTATGACAATAACGGTGATACTTTTGGGTATCGGAAAGGAGTAGTTGAGACGAGGGGTCAAGAGCGGGATTTGCCAGTCCGCATAGCAGGATAGATACTCTCGGGCCCACTCGGTGAGATCATGTCTAATGAGCTTGCAAGCATGTGACTAGGTCACGGAGACGTGAGCTCATGAACGAGCAGAAGATAGCGTCGTCGGTAACGAGGTCAGGATTAGTTATGGAGATATCTATGGAACGACGCTCGGACGTGCTAAGTATCGCTATGGCAAAAGGTTTAAGACTTTACGTTCAGGCTTGATAGATGAAAGTCATTCCTTATATCACAGGGATTAATTCATGGTGTCCAGGCCTACGAGTTAGTCGTTGATCATAGAGGAGTCTTGGTCATACCTGTTATTATATCGAACCGCTAGGGTAACACACTTAAGGGGTTTCGACAAGACAACCGGAAAGGAAAGAGATCACCGGGAACGTCCCGGGAGGGGTCCGATGGAGATCGGGCAGCGACGAAAGAGTTTTCGGAGCTAGGAAAAATTATATATATTATGTTTGATATTAATTAGTGTAATTAATATGCAAATATGATTTTATATATTTATTTTCGGATTTATTTAGGCTGATTTCCCTAAATGGGCCTTCTGGTCGAAAGAAGGCCCAAGAGGGGGAAAAATCCCTAGGGGATTCGGTGGGGGCCAGGAGGGGCCGACCCAAGTGGGCCAAGGGCCCACTAAGGGGGCCGGCGCACCCTCCAGTGCCGCACCAGGCATGTGGGATTAGTCCCTTCCGATACCCAAAACTATCACCTATCATTGTCACACTATATAAGATATGACGTTTGGTGCGATCAAAGTATCTTTCAGGGATAACAATAAGAGTTGGTCTCACGGTTTTAAGGCGTAATGACTATGTCCTATAAATACTGGGTATGTCCATCACATCGTTACACCTAACGATATGACTTCCATTGCCGACCGGTGTCATGCCCTATGATCGGAAAACCTCGATCATCAATCGCGCAACGAAACTAGTCTTAGTAGAGGCTACTAGGGACCTGGTTGTTTATCTACCACACCTGTATTAATGTTTTCTCTTAATACAGTTATAGCATGGTATAAAACATGTAATGAACGATTGGGATATTTCCAATAAACTATGTTTATTAAGTGCCTCTAGGGCATATTCCCTTCAGTCTCCTACTTGCACTAGAGTAACACTTAATCTAGTTTACAACTTGGTAAAAACTCAACACCCATAGCATCTTCGTGCCTGCTCGCCTTGTGAAAGAGGAATACAGTCAATAGATCTCACACATTGAGACCTATATGTGCTTTGCAACACTTCTATGTCATCTAGTTTGACATCATCCCGTATCTTACGATGACGGGGAAATATATCCTAGTGGATGGAGTGAGACTCGAGCATTCGCGTAGCTTGGGCCTTAAAAGTCTAAGAGATCTATTAAGGGGACCACCTACGCTCGGAAAACTGCTCAGTCCAATCACACTTGCTACTTCTGAAGTCGCGATATATTTCTATACCTATGTAGACTATGCGACAGTGCATTCATATGCGACTTCGCAAACTAACCATGTCTATCTACAAAATAAAGGACATCTCCTATATGAGATTTCTAGTCGTATGGGTCAGTGTCATAACTTGCATCATCGTAACCGCTTTACGGCAAGTTGTCTTTCACTCTTACCCTTTACTAGAAAACATATCTTCAGTTCTCATAGACACTGAAGAATAAACTTAACGTTTGTTCATTGATCCACACTAGGATCACTCTAGAACCTGTTCTTCAACCAAGAACTTGGGTCACACCAAGCCGAGATTTCAGTCTGATAGACTCTATGTCTGATACATGGAGAATGTCGAACATCATTTTCTATCACTGAAAAAGCCAAGATAAACTTAATATTTTACCTAGTCATACAAGCAAGAACCTCTTACTTCGCTTGTCCTATTCTGAAACACTTCAGAATCTTGACTTAGGAAATATTCCGACCTAATGTTATTAAGCCTTTTCTGATCTATATAATTGTAAATCGGATGCCTAATACTCCTAACTTCATTTCATAGAAAATTTAATCACTTAAATAATCCTTTACACTCTACTAGAGGATCTGTGTCATTCAATATGTCGTTACATACTAAACACGAATGACACCTAGCTCCCACTCAAATATGCCTTCCGCATATAAGATCAAGGAAAAGCTACTTAGCTCCCACTCAAATATTCCTTCCGCATATAAGATCAAGGAAAAGCTACTTAGTTCCCACTCACTTCTTTGCAAATGTAGGTTTCTTCAACTATTTTGGACAACTCCAAAATCCTTTGATCACACTATCAAAGTGAAGATTCCAGCTCCGATATGTTTGCTTTAGCCCATGAATGGACCACTGAAGTTTGCATACATGTTTAGCATCCTCAGGATCACCAACTCTTTCTTAATGACACTATTAAGAAACATGGTTTCCTTATCCATCTATCAATTTCTCATTCGAAATTATAGCGATTGCTCAATGACCCAGAATAGATTTAGGCTTCGCCACTTGAGACAAACTCTCATGTGGTCAACTTTTGAATCTGTCGGAACTGTTTCACGACAGATCGAATCTGCTCAATGTCTACTCTCCAATAAAATTCCATATACTATTAACATCCTAGATGCCATCAAGAAGATCTCCCAAGTCATTACCTGGTAATCGTATATGTATTTTATTTCTGATCATAAATGACTCATAGCCATTTCTCGGACTTAGGTCCACCATCTCTTCTTCGTAGTTCGTAGGTTTATCATATTCCATTAATATGACCTTCATAACAAGATTGTCGTAACACACAGTGTGGAACACAACCTTGTATGCCTACGCTCTTAGTATGAGCTCAGAACATCATGATCTTGAATCATCAGCTTTTTCAAGATATGGAGCCTGACACCAAAAATACTTTCGGTTGCGCCACTCTAATGTCTGGAGAGGAAGTTCACCAACTTCGTCTTGCTCTACTTTCTTTCTCACTTATACACTTGGACAAGAAACTATTTCTTTCGCAAGGTATATCCCATCCCGGCAACGATTTTGCCTATGTCGTGAGACATGTACCCAACTAACTCTTTAGGTACGGTACACTACAAATATTAATCCATTTTAGGTTTGATCACATCGAAAACCTAAATTGCTGAAACGACAATCCAGGCTAAAAGCCATGACATCACTCGTATGGTATTTTCTCCATGGATTCAAATGGTTTCCCTATTTGCTAACGTGAGTGTTTACGTTTCTACCATATGACTCTAATGATCACAATAATTTGGTAAGAGATTTATTTACCACACACTATCCGATAGGGTGTAATTACGACGTCCTAACACACCATAACACTATGGTGTTCCATGCGACGTAATTTGTGAAACTCTTCTCACAAGTATTCCAATGATGTGCCAACATTATAACTCAAATATTTATTTCCTCGATCTGCATCGCAGGAATTTGATTTTCTTGTTAAGTTTATTTCCTACTTCATTCTGAACTTTTTTTGATTGAATCAAAATTTCAGACTAACATTCCCCGGAGTGGATATCCATATATCTACTCGGAATATTCATGAAGTCTATGAAATAAAGACTTCCACTACATGTTAAAGTACTTCATTGATTCACATACACCCATATGCACGATTCTCAACAAGCTATACTGAAAACGTTCAGTGAAGTTCACGAAATAAAGGTCTCCACTACCCGTCAATTACTTCATTGAACCACATACATCTCTATGTATGGCTATCAATAAGTTATATGCCCGCTTTTCGAAAACGGTGTCACAGTTATTTTGCAAGTGTCAAAAGATCAAATCTTAGGACTTGTAGATCCATCCGGTATGGAGTTAATGCATTGACTATAACATTGACATGACTAAACGGTAGTGCCACACATATGTGGTGTCTTTATTAAGTTTGTATCCTTTGGCATTAATATTATGAATGTGGGAGCTTCTACCATCTAAATTCAAATCGGCATATGATCACTACTTCATAAATATAGGACACCAAATTTGTCACTATCATGTATGAACAAGTGTCTCGCTAGAGGACACACATTTGTAACGATCATACTAACAGGCGATCATAAAGAATTTATTAAAATGGAAGATCTAGAGGGAGAGTGTCTATGGCCATCACAACAACTTGACTGCCATTATAACCACGCAATGTCGCCTCATCCTTTCAAGCTACTCAAGCAGTAAACCTGGTTTTCACAAAACATGACTAGTTCAAAACTTAGTCACTACTGCGAGTACTTGCTTAGCTAAACATTCATAACATGTATATCATATATACACCATCATCATTGATGACTTCCGGCGATCTGTTTCATTTTCTTGATGCTTCCACCGTAATCAAGAACCATGAAGGTGAACGATTCCCCTTGCATGACATAGTCTATGACAGAGGATTTGCACTTGGCAACGATGTCTGTCATCCAGTGATTGAGCTGAGCGAGGCGTCTCAATGTTCATTAAGTATGACCGCCACGTGCTCCCTCAATGTGTGTATTCTCTTCCATCTTGGTTGAGAAGACAATCAGTCAACGTACTGATAAACTTCATCAACCCAACGTTTGGGGTACCCCGAGTTTAGCGACCATATCATATGTTCGTGATCTAAAAAACTTGTACCCACCGTTGGTTCTCTATGGCAGAGATCATAGCATGCACAGGACTATGATGATATCATCCACACAAAATCTGATAATCCAAATTATCTTTTGTTAGCGGAATCTCCGGGGTTATCTACTAGCGGGTATTGTAACACAAAGAGCTAACGGTTTAAACAAGGAGTATCCTCAAGCTAAAGCATAAAACTATGAAGTTTAGACCCAACCTTTTAAGTTTCTCAATCGCAGGAATGCGCCTAATTTGAAAAGATGCTATCACAATGGTTAATATCTACAAAGGTTTGCAAAACAGACTCTGTTCATTATATTCTGAGTTCTAGTATTTTAGAAAATAACTATCCGAACTCCCACTCAAACGAACATCCCTCCTGGTCATTTAAGCGATTACACGACCCCCATCCATTGCATCACCCCTCATCATCAGAGCCGCCCAACTTCAAGAGTAGACAATTGTCCGCCACGCCAATTTTGTGACTCGTGCTCGACCTTTCGGTCTCCCTGTTCCGAGGCCATATTTCTGTATATGCGAGGCTCGCCACCAAAAACCTCCACGCTGACGCTTGTGCAACATGGCTTACACCCACTGTATGCAAACGACGAGATGCCTGACACCTGATCATCACGGTCTGCCTCATAACGTAGAACTTTCTTGGTGGTGCGCGTTGGAGGGAGAACACTGGTGGTATTTTGAAGGGATCATCTTATATAGCTACCTCCGTGTAACTAATATATACTATATATACAATCACACAATATAAGATGCACACAAAACATCAAATGTAATGCAATGTGATACAGTCCATTGCGCCATGGTCTTTTTGGCGCCCGCAGTTTTTAAACAATTTAATAAACCTACCTTGACCATATCACATAGCCCCTGCAAAATAAAGTTAGACGCTTCTACTTTATCTTTTGCATATTTTACGTGGCTTGGGGCTGTCGTAAATAGAACCGCTTCATACCTACGAACCTTATGACCACAACAACGATCCAATAATTGCATGTTTAAGCATCCCTTTCGGGCCCTCCATTGAAAATTCAAAGCCAACTAAAGAGAGAGAAACATGCACCCGCCAGCCACAGATACGGTACAGGCCGTATGTCAGTAGTGGAACCAGTCTCGCGTAAGCGTACGTGTAAAGTTAGTCCGGCCGCTTCATCAACTTGATGCCGCTGGAATCACAAGTGCACGCTAGAGGGTAGCAAATAACAGGAACGGTGCCCCGTGCAGAACAGGGGTTCTAAAAGCGTACAGCTATATCTACGATAGATCGGCTCTGATACCACTGAAGGGGATCGTGTGCAGAAAAAAAAATCCTAGCAACGATATCCTTAAACTAGCCAAGATCTACACTATGCAGATATAGAAGTACGGCGGAGATCGGAATGCATACCCTCGTAGACCGAATAGCGGGTGACGTGGGGCTACCTTTCGACTAGCCCACCGTAAGGCTACCTGGGCCGCGCCAAGCATGGAAAGACCCTCAGAAGGCCCACTCGGGGTACCGCGTATCCTAGTCCAACTCGGTTAGGTCTTGTAACCTGCCATATCTGTATCAACCGCCCGAGACCTGGCTACCTATAAAGCCAGGAGGGTTGCCCGTCCTAGAGGACACGCTCATAGCCACCACGACAAACCCTAGCGAGATCGCAATCTCGCCATTGTAATCGCTACTCGCATCAATAACCAGACAAGCAGGAGTAGGGTGTTATCCTCCGGGAGCCTGAACCTGGGTAAAACCTTGCTTGTCAGCCGTCGTGATCACCAGCACCTCTCTCTCTCCCCATCAATCAACCCGGGGTGCACAACCCTGGGATTTGCCGAGTTACAACCTCGTCGATTGGCGCCGTCTCTGGGAAGTCAAAAAAGTGTTGGAATCATGGTCGCTCCGGCTCCATCCGCAATGAAGACCGACGTCCGCGTCGCCAGGGAGTCAATCACCTTCGGCTCCTTCGAGTACGTCCTTCACCCTCCGGCCCTCCGCTCGGTGTACGCCGATCTGGAAAAATGTATACGCATCACCTTCGGCTCCGTATGCTGCTTCGCCGACAGTCGCGGAATACTCAGGTCCGCGGCAACCGCGCCATGCGTGGCAGCACCCGCATCGGCGAATCTACCGCCGCCTTCATCAAGACCCGCGAAGATCGCATCTATCGCACCCGCGAAGATCGCATCTACCGCGCCCGCGAAGATCGCATCTACCGCGCCCGCGAAGATCGCGTCTGCCGCACCCGCGGAGATCGCTCTTGTCACGCCTGGGAAGATCGCATCTGCGACGACTGCCTCGACAACCTCAGCAATGGCCGCGCGGACCGAGTCTACTACACCAATCTCGGTCGCACGGTCGGTCAAATCAAGATCTGCCTCAACTACTGCACCCACGCGCACGACCAAGGGTTTGTGGCAGACAGCCACGTCGCGCGCGTCTTCGTCTTCGTGGAGCTGCCAAGTCTACCCCAAGCCAATCGAACTCGCTCCGACGGCTGCAAAACCTCAGAGCACGTGGACAATCGCAAGGAGGCGAAACAACGACTGCGCCGCGCGTCACGTTGCAGCAATTTTTGATCCCAAGCAAGGCTCGGACGACGGAAGCAGCAACAGCAACACGAACACACCGACCCAAGTCTACCCCAAGCAATGCTTCATGGCGGGCGCAGGGCCACCCGATGACAACAAAGAACCCGCATACCCACTAGAGGTGATCATGCCGGACCAGACTAAAATCGTCATCACACGGGACATGGGAATCCAAGCCATGAAGCATGTCGACGAGGGCACGTTCCCTCCACCCGACGCACCTAGAGAGGATCACCTGGCGGTCCAATACTTGCTACGCAAGGAAGGCGAACGACTCCGCGCCGAAAAAGCCGACTTACTCCGGCGCAAGAGGGACGCGGATGCATCGAGTGCCAGGCGAGCCGCCCTCTCCTTTACCTCCTCCACGGAAGTTAATCAAGGAGCACGGCGAAACAGAGCCCGCGTTCCCCTCCTGACAGACGCCGACCGAACCAGGGTCACCCGCAACCTCGAGTCGTCCTTCGTCACCGAGGATGAGAACGGGATACCCGTCCCAAAGACGGCCAACGCCGCCCTGATCTCAGACGAGACGTACCTCCGGCTCACGCAACCACCAGAGGGAGACGCACGTTCCCTGCTCCACCGACAGCAAATTGCCTCCATCAGGGCGATCGAAGAAGCTCTAGCGGCCAAGGCACCAAGAAACCGAGCTGCGAACCTCGACGACCAGGCCGACCGCGACTTTGAGCCATGTGGGGCTACATGCTTTAGCTTCAACATCCGCGACACCCGCATGCCTAAGGGCTTCAAGCTGACAGCAGGCACTCCAAAGTACGACGGGAAGCAAGATCCACGACTGTGGCTCGAGGACTACCTCATCGCCTGCACCTGCCAAGGCGGGACGTCGACTACGGCAATGCAGTACATCCAGCGTATGCTGACGGACTCGGCGCGCGGGTGGCTCACAAGCCAACCCAAAGACTCTTTCCGAACATGGGAAGAATTCCAGGATAATTTCATCAAGAGTTTCTCGGGAATGTTCGCAAGGCCAACGACCTACATCGAGTTGCAGGCCTGCAAGCAAGGAAAGGATGAGTCGCTCCGCTCCTACATCCAGCGGTGGACACTCCTCCGCAACACCATGGAACCCGTCTCAGAAGACCGGGTGATGGACGCCTTCATGCACGGCATCGCTCGCCGCGACCTCCGCGAGGAATTCGGTAGGCTCCAGCCGAAGACCACAATAGAGCTCATGAAGACAGCCAACCAGTGGGCCGAAGGAGAGGACTACGTCCGCGATACTTCCCCCAAGAAAGAGGTTGAAACGAGCAACTGGTGTGAGGCACGCCAAAAGAAGAAACCACGTTACACCCACGATTCAATCGAGCTAGTAGCGGCGGGATATGAAACCCCCCGTGATGACAAACGCGACAACAGTCGATAGTACGATGAAAGTCGACAGTCCAACTCGAGTCAGTACATCCGTGGCAGCAGCATTAGCCACAATGACGGAGGCCAGAAACGCGAGTGGAAGCGCCCGCTAACCCCGGCAGAAGAGCTGATGCAACCCTGTAACATCACTCGTTCCGCAACCCGGAGACAGGCAAGTGGGGTTCCAGCCATCTGCTGAAGGATTGTTGCAAAGCAAGGAAGATATACCAGGCCATGCAGCAAATCATCGCTCCAGTGCAAACAATACAGGCAACCCCGCAGCTAGCCATCCAGGCGGCACCCGCAAACAACAACCACGTGCAGGCGGCCGGAGCATTCCCCCAGCCGCAGCAGCAACAACAGCAACAAGGTCAGTCGGCAGCAACCGATACGTATCCACCCGCACGGGGACAACTGAACATGATCCAGAAGGGACCCCCGTCAAACAGGCGCCAAAAGCTCATCACTCGCCAAGTACTTCAGGCCATCAACAGCCCGCGCGCAGTACCAGACTACCTGCATGGGTCAGAGACACCCATCACGTTTTCCAGGGCAGATCACCCATCCGAGGTAACCCGACCCGGACACGCCGCACTCGTGATTGAGGCCCTGATCGGCGACTACAGCTTCAAGAAGGTGTTCATGGACGGAGGCAGCGGCATCAACATCATATTCGCCGACACCCTGAGAAGAATGAACAGGTCGACAGAGAAATTGCCGGAATCGGAAACCACTTTCCACGGCATAGTACCAGGGCAAGCAATCACGCCCATGGGAACAATCACTCTCGACGCACTCTTTCCCTTACCAGGGTACCTGAGGGGACTGGAAGGGTTTTAATGAGGCGGCTTGTTCGCAGCAATCAATAAAGTGATTTGAAGAAAATGATATTCACCTTGCATTCTTAGCCAAGACAAACAAAAATCCTAGGCCGCCACTCGATTTACTCGAGGGCTGCGCCACACAGGTTGAAATAAAAGCCTAGGCCGCCACTTGAACCACTCGGGGGCTGCGCCAAAACAGGCACAACTCAAAAATCCTAGGCCTCTATCCGACTTACTCGGGAGATGCGCCACACATGTTGAAATAAAAGTCTAGGCCGCCACTCGAACAAACTCGGGGGCTGAGCCAAACAGGCACAACACAAAAATCCTAGGCCTCTACCCGACTTACTCGGGAGATGCGCCGCACAGGTCAAGTCCAAAATCCTAGGTCACCACCCGACGCACTCGGGGGCTGCACCTCACAGGTCACACTTGAAAAGCCTAGGCCGCTACTCGAGCTACTCGGGGGTTGCGCCAAACAGGCGCAACTCAAAAATCCTAGGCCTCTACCCGACTTACTCGGGAGATGCGCCGCACAGGTCAAGTCCAAAATCCTAGGTCGCCACCCGACGCACTCGGGGCCTGCACCTCACAGGTCACACTTGAAAATTCCTAGGCCGCCACTCGAATCACTCGGGGGCTGTGCCATACAGGTTTCACGGAAGAAATCCTAGGCCGCCACCCGAGCTACTCGGGGGCTGCGCCATTCAGGTCAAGTCCAAATCCCTAAATCGCCACCCGATGCAATCGGTAGCCGCGGTACACACGTCTCACTTGAAAGAATCCTAGGACGCCACTCGACTCACTCGGGGGCTGCGCCACACAGGTTCACAACGCAGGCTTAGGTCGTCACCCAAGGTACTCGGGGGCTAGACACACAAGTCAAAAGAGAAGCAAATACTCGCACAGTAATGAAAACAATTTCACTCGTTGTTCGAGAATTCTTCTAGTCTCATATACTGTCATTTACATTTGCATAGTCGCCACATTAACTAACCCTATACAGCAGAAGAAAGCAACTCTTATTATGCAGGCTCGGCCTTCGGTGCTCCGATTGGGCCAACAAGACGCTCGCTGTGCTTCTGCACCTGCTCAATCATCTGGCGCGCAGCCGCCAG
Source organism: Poa annua (assembly GCA_026929855.1). Classification (NCBI taxonomy): domain Eukaryota; kingdom Viridiplantae; phylum Streptophyta; class Magnoliopsida; order Poales; family Poaceae; genus Poa; species Poa annua. The sequence continues at coordinate 93,168,493 of CM049430.1, forward strand.
GGTATCGACGTACTCGGCATCGCCAGTCAGTCCACCCATCAGCCTCTCCAACGGAAGGTTGGGCCGATGCAGCCGAACGTACGCCAGAGCCGCATTCGCCCCGGCGACAAGCTGTGCATGGACGATTTCCTTCAGGGCATCGCCGTCACGGAACCTCTCGAGCAAGGTGGACAGCCCATGCGGCTGCCCATTATGCGGGAAGTAGACACGGTGGATGTGCCACAAGGTCTTCCGGCAATCCTCCAAGAGGAAAGCCGCACGCCAGGTTCGGTCGAGCATGCGGGCAAGGATGCACCCTCGTGACTTGTTCACCCAGAAATGGCGAGCTTCGTGGGAGTCGCCAGACGCCTCCCGGGTAACACGCTCTTCAACGCGGTCCCGCTCAGCCTCCCAATCTGGGTTCATGTCTACACACACAAGCTAGAAGTCAGAACCAGCAGATTTCAACAAGGAAAGGCAGCCGCAAAGTACCAACCTTGAAGCTGCCGGCTGATGAGATCGATCTCCCCAATCAGAAAATCTTCGCGTTGGGAAAAACCCGCAGTCGGATGCGACCTGGAGCGCTGCAAAAGCAGCTCGGTATTCTTCAATGTAGCCTCAAGCTCAATCACCTTATTCTTCAAGTAAGTGATTATGCGCTGGTCGTTCGCACTTCGCGGAGGGGCCGGGGCAGCTTGGCGACGGTGAGCACCTGAAGAAGACCCAACGCCGCTGGGACCAGCCGCAGAAGCAGAAGACGTGCCGCCGAGCAAGTCAGTCTGTCACGAACGTGCAGAATCAATACCAATGTACGACTGATCAGCATAGACAAATATGATGGGAGGAAACATTCAATTTCAGCCAGAGTATTGACAAAGGCCAGAAGACCCAACAAAGTATCGGTCGACAGCAATTACAAAGCAAAAGTTATCAATACATGAAACAGTGACTGCTAAGCCCCTACAACTACTCTTGGGCAACAGACTCCGACTGCGAGCGACTCTTCCAGCAGCAGCCGACCCAGTCGCCTTGGCCAGCGCCCTCTCGAAGGTAGACACTAGCGTCGCAGCAAGCTGTGCAGCCCGCACTTTAACTCCGCCCAAGGACGCGGTCCGGCCATCAGGCTTACGGGGGAAGCCGCTGACGACCTTCTCGAAGTCACCCTGAATTTGGTGGCCTAGGAGGAGCTGGAAGGTGAGCTCGGAGCCGCGTACCGTCTGCGCCCGAGTGAAGTCGACGAGGGTGGTCGCGTCATCCTCAAATGGAGCAGCAAGGGCGTCCACGGCAGTCGGCGGCGGGTCGCTTGGGAAGATGTTACGGTGCACCGTCGTAAGGGCTCCTGTCGACTTCTTCAGTGCGTCTGTGGACTTCCTGAGAGCATCAGGCGCATACGCGCAGACACGGTCCAGGAAGCCGACAGCTGTCGCCAAATCGACGGTGTCACTCGACGAGCCCTCCTCAGGAGCTCCACCGCATGTCTCTGTGCAAAGAAGTCAAACATCAGACAAAGGCAAAAGCAACTACAAAGTAGCCATCAAGCCGAAAATTACCCCCAAGAGCACCGGCAACGGAAAGAAGGCGGTCGACTTGAGTCTTCTCTTGGTCAACCCGCATCCGCTCCCGCTCCTGGAACTCGTGGAGACACTTCTCAAGCTCACCCTGACTCCGAATCTTCAGCTCAAGTTCAGCAACCCGCTTATCAGCCTGGTCAAGGGAAGCGCGAAGCTGGTCCCTCTCCTTTTCTAGGCGAACGTAAGCAGCGGCTGCATCAAGTTGTTGGCGGAAGTAGGGCTGAAACAAAAGCAAGATCTTAATAAAGCTGCGGGCGACTCTACTAGTCACCCACACCTTCGGGGGCTACTCCCATCGGGAGCGCTGATCGCGCACCCGATGAAAATTCAAGACTACAAGTACAAATACAAAAGACTTACGTGGTCTAGAAGCTCGGCATCAACGGAAGGCGGCGGAGGAGCGCGACTCGAAGACGCGATGACAACAGGTTGCGTGCGCTCCTCAACTGCCACCCGGGTCACCAGTTCGGTCGAAGGGGTGGATGTATGCTCCACCTCACGATGAGGAGAGTGGACATCGCCAGAACGACGGCTGCATCAACAGTACAATGACCAACTGCAAGATTGGAACTACAAAAGACAACTCGAAGTCAACAAGGTACTAACCTGGTGGTCTCTAGTTCATCATCACTCCCCAGGGAGACGGACGGCAGCCGCGCGAACGCGCGCGGTGGCGCGGAGCTAACAGGGGGAACAACCAGGGGCTCGCTCCAGCCACCTTGGGACCGCGCACCCGACGACGTCGCGATGACTTCCTCTGCATCAGCTTCCGCACCCCTCACAGGCGACGAAGCAGTCGCAGAGTCACCGCCGCTCCGGCGCTTCTGCCTCTTCCGCGCGGGTTCCTCGTCATCATCGTCGTCCGCTTCGTCGTTGGGGGAGACAGCGGACGGAATGTCATCATCATCATCATCCTCCTCGACAAATTTCGACTCGTCGTCGGGTCCGTTCTCGGGGAGAGGAGGAAGGCTGATCAGCAGGGACCGACCCTGAAGCAAGTAGACGCAAGTCGAATCAACAAGCAAGTAGACGCAAGTCGAATCAAGAAGCAAGTAGACGCAAGTCGAATCAAGAAGCAAGAAATCAAGAAACAAAATAACAAGGAGAACAAGTCAAGAACTGTCGGGGGGCTGCCCCCCGGGTAGGGGCAGATCCCGGAATAACTCAGCAGTATGCCAACAGTACTTGACCTTTGGCGAGAGCAAGAGACACCCCCTGGTAAGCTGAAGGGGCAACTTGACCCTTAAGTGCCAGAAGAGTCCAGAGTGCCACCTGGAAGGCGCAAGGGTCGGCCCTAACACCTATAAATAGACACCCCGAGCCTTCGCAATGGCAGCAAAAGCATCAGCGGATGGTTCCTCTAAGAACTAGCTTCTCGAAGATGTCTTTGCTGGTAAGCCAAGACATCTTCGGGAGGCTAGGCCTAGAGATACGCATCCACGGACGAGCTCGGACACCTCCGGAAAGGATCTCGGATCTGGAGTTCCGAAGAGACTCCCGGAAGCAGGCGAATTCGGCTTTACCGGATAGACGGTCCGAGTAAGTGCTATCCGGAATCTCTATCTCGGTCTTGATCTTATGCAGGAGAGGCTCACGGGGGCAAGCATAGAGGTAGCCGGCGTGAGGGATCCCGGTCGACAATCAACGGTCTGTAGCAGGCTTTTCCGCCTGTTGCGGGGGGAAGTACCTTTCCGTCTGACACGGAAGCATGGTCACCTCCCGCCTGACACGGAAGCATGGTCACCTCCCGCCTGACACGGGAGCGCGTCAGCCGGTACGACAACGGTACGACAAGACACGACGTGCCTAGCCCGGCAATCCGGAAAAGGCTATCCGGGATGGGCAAAGACATGTCCTGTCTCTGACAAGGGGACAATGATGATCCAGGACGGTGCCTGCTGTCCTTGGCGAGATGATGACGAAGGGGCTACGCTGGATAGCGCGGCGACTAGGTCGCACTAGCCGGTGACGACATGCCGGCTAGGCCTGTCCGGTGGGGCCAAGCCGGTTTAGGGTTTCCGGCCCTTCTGGCCGAAACCCTATAAAAGGCGCCATAACTGCTTCTGTGGGAGGAGGACCAACTGAGGAGCCAAAGCAGTAGTTGCATTTACTCCTAAAGCTTTTACTTCTTCATACCTTGAGTTCATCTAGTTCTTCGTGTTCTTCACCTTGAGAGATCTAAGAGCAAGTTGTAGCCTTTGTACCACAGTTATATAGAGAAGAAAGGCAGGAGTAGGGGTGTAACCTCCTCACGAGGGCCCTGAACCTGGGTATATCGTAGTACTCAGCTGGTACGAAGGTATTGATTTGGGGGCGATCCAGCGGTTGCGGACGACCTCGGCGTGGGTTAGTGACCCGGCCAAGATCCAGCAGCGACAGGAGGTGGCGCACCGCATCGCTACGTGGGCAAGTATCCGCGCCTTCACCGCCAGTGTTCTTTCTGACTTTGACTCAGAAGGTGAGGACGACGAAGAAAGTGACGCGAGCGGCGACGCGGAAGACGAGGCCCCGGAAGGAGATGACGCTGCTTCCGGTGTCGCGCCCGAGAAGGTGGTTCCCCGGGATGCAGCGACTTCGCCAAGACCCGAGGCCCCCGAGATCGAGGTGCTTCCCAAAGCCCCGAGTAGTGCTGCCGGAACCGAAGCCGAAGTCGCTCCCGCTGCTGCTCCTGCTGCTGCTGCTGCCACTGCTCCCGAGGCCGCTGCTCCCGAGGCCGCTGCTCCCGAGGTCTCCGTCGAGAAGCCGACTTCCCCTACCGCTTGAAAAACTTAGTAGATTCGTTAAATTCCCGGGATGCCGGGTGCCATATGTAATATATACTTATACTATTTTCATTCCGCAGCGAACTACCTATCTGAACAATTTATGCCAATGTATTCTGTTTTGAGTCCCCGACTTGCCTTTCATGTTTACCGTACTTAGGTAATTTCTGCTCTTGTCTACCATTTCGGCGTTCGACAGTCGAGTCACAAAACTCCACATACGGCATACATTACTTAGAACAACCCGAGTTCCGGCTAACCGAATTCCCGACATAAACAACAACAATTATTAAAAAACAGGCATGCCGGATAAGTTCCTGCTCCAAGTCCCCGAGACCATTTTCGTGTTCCCCACCTTCTCTCTCTTTGCTCTTGACTACCATTTCGGCGTTCGTCAGTCGAGTCACAAGATGATTTCACATGACATACATTACTCTGACTTTGAGAATTGGGCTCGAAACTCTTCCCGGCATGCATATAATATAAAAAATAGCTATCCGGCAGTCCCCGGGTTCCTTCCCGGGATGCCGGTACAAAATAATAAATAAACTTAATGAAACAGAAGTAAAAAAGAGCACAGAACCAGGCAGTCCCCGGGTTCCTCCCGGGGTGCCTTACTTCCATAAATACTGAAAATTGAGATACACATACACTGAGCCCTTTATGTGTAAAAGGGGCGAAGTAGAGCTACATTCCATGGACGCTTGGTTTCCTCACCGGATTTTTCCATTACACCTTTCCTAGCCTCCTGTGCATCTACAAGGTAATAGGAATCATTGAGCAATGCCGTGCTTATCACGAAAGGTCCCTCCCATGGAGGTGACAGCTTATGCATTCCGGTCGTGCGTTGGATGAGACTCAGCACCAGATCCCCTTCTCGGAACACCCTCGGATGTACTTTCCGGCTATGATAGCGACGAAGATTTTGCTGGTAAATTGCAGACCGAGATAGTGCCAACTCTCTTGCCTCCTCGAGTAAATCTACATCATCTTCTCGGGCCTCCTTTGCCTCGGTCTCGGTGAACATTGTCACTCTCGGAGAATCATACTGTATGTCGGTTGGGAGTACTGCCTCAGCACCGTATACCATGAAGAATGGCGTGTATCCGGTAGATCTATTCGGTGTAGTCCGGAGACCCCATAGTACTGCCGGTAATTCCTCTATCCAGCATCCCGGAGTTCTCAATAGTGGTTCGATCAAACGAGCTTTAATGCCGGCCAAGACCAAGGCGTTTGCTCTTTCGACTTGCCCATTTGCTTCCGGGTGTGCAACTGATGCTACATCCAGCCAGATTCCCTTCTCAGCACAAAATCGAGCGAATTCCCCCACAGCAAAGTTTGTTCCATTATCTGTGATAATGTTGTGTGGGTATCCGTATCTCAAGATGATGTCTTTCAGGAATTGCACAGCGGTGTGTCCATCGCACTTCCGGATTGGCTTGACCTCTATCCACTTAGTGAATTTGTCCACCATCACCAGTATATGTGTCATATTGCCTCTTGCCGGCTTGAATTGCCCGACCATATCCAAACACCATACTGCGAATGGCCAAGTGATGGGGATTGTTTTCAGTGCTGACGCCGGCATGTGTATCCGGTGAGCAAATCTCTGGCATCCCCCACACTTCCGGACAATATCTTCCGCTTGTTGCTATGCAGTGGGCCAGTAGAATCCATGCCGGAACACCTTTGCCACCAGTGCCCGGGATGATGCATGATGTCCACACTCCCCTTGATGTATTTCCACCAGCATCTCTTGTCCTTCTGCCGGTTCCACACATCTCTGGAGTACCTCAGTGATACTTCTCTTGTACAGCTCTTGATTGATGACAGTGTATGCTTTTGATCTTCGTAGTATTTGTCGGGCTTCCACTTCATTTTCCGGGAGAGTTCCCTCCAAGATGTAAGCCATAATGGGTTGTGCCCATCCCGGGACAGGTCGAACCGGGAATGTGGGAGCGTCTATGTCCATTGGTTCTGCCGACATCACCTCTATCATCATCTTTCTTTGTCTCTCCGAGCACTGTGCCGCAGTCCCCGGGTTCGATGCGATGCTTCCGACATCTACTTCCATGGGTACGGCATCTGAACCAGGCTCCTTGGGGATGAATATAGATTCCGACTCGGGTGAGGGTTGGATAGATGGCTTCCTCAAATGCTCCAGAGCTATTCCAGGTGGGATTGCGTCCCGGGATGATCCTAGTTTGGACAAGACATCCGCTGCTTCGTTTTCTCCTCTGGGTACATGTTTGAACTCGCACCCTTCAAAAAATCCGGATATTTTCTGCACATGAAACCTGTACAAGGCCATGTTTGCATCAAGGGCATCCCAATTCCCCGATACCTGTTGTACTACGAGGTCCGAGTCACCAAAGCACTCTATCCGGCGGATGCCGATCTCCTTGGCGACGTTCAGTCCATGAACCAAGGCCTCATATTCTGCAACATTGTTGGATGCCCGAAAATGGATCTGCAGCACATACTTCAGTACATCTTGCTTTGGGGAAGTGAGGACCACTCCGGCACCCAATCCGATCTTAGCCTTTGAGCCATCGAAATGCATCCTCCAGAAATTGTAATCCGGCATCGGAGGTTCATACTGCATCTCGGCCCAGTCTACCAAAAAGTCCGGCAGCGCCTGCGACTTGATGGCATCTCGTCTCTCATACGCCGGAGCGTATGGAGATAACTGGATGGCCCATTTGGCTACCCGGCCGCTAGCGTCCTTGCAACCGATGATCTCGGCGAGAGGAGCTTCGCAGACCACTGTGATCGGGTGTTCCTGAAAGTAGTGCTTGAGCTTGGTCACTGCCATGTACACCCCATATGCCATTTTTTGGTAGTGCGGGTAGTTCTGCTTGGATTCCGAGATCACCTCACTGAGGTAATACACCGGCCTCTGTATCAGCTTGCCCCCTTCTTCCCTTTCTACCACCATTGCCACACTGACTACTCGGTTGGTTGCGGCAATATACAGCAGCATAGGTTCCTTGGGTAATGGGGATGCCAACACAGGTGCTGTTGAGAGCATTCTCTTCAAATCGTTGAACGCCGCATCAGCTTGCGGGGTCCAAACAAATGTCTTGCTCTTCTTCATCAGTTGATACAAAGGCAGGGCCTTCTCCCCAAGTCGGCTCACAAACCGACTTAAGGATGCCAGACACCCGGTAAACTTCTGCACATCCTTGAGACGCACGGGCAACTTCATGCTCTCAATAGCGCGAATTTTGCCCGGGTTGACCTCGATTCCCCGACTTGAGATGAGGAAACCGAGTAACTTTCCTGCCGGAACACCAAATGTGCACTTATCCGGGTTCAACCTCATCCGGAATCTTCTTAAGTTCTTAAATGTTTCCCTCAGATCATCTATTAATGAGGCCTTTTCTTTTGTTTTTATGACTATGTCATCGACATAGACCTCGACATTTCGGCCTATCTGGTCATGCAAGCATTTCTGCATGCATCTCTGGTATGTAGCACCAGCATTCCTTAAACCGAAAGTCATAACACGGTAGCAATAAGCCCCATAAGGGGTAATGAAAGCAGTTTTCAATTGATCATCCGGGTTCAAAGGTATCTGGTGAAAACCAGAATAAGCATCAAGAAAAGTTAAAAGCTCACTCCCGGCAGTGGAGTCTATCACTTGATCTATCTGGGGCAGTGGAAAGGGGTCTTTCGGGCATGCTTTGTTGAGGTTGGTGAAGTCGATGCACATGCGCCACACCTTAAGCAGGAGGGGATCATCCTTCTTCTTCTCCACCGGGACCGGATTCGATATCCAATCCGGGTGCAGCACCTCCATTATGAATCCGGCGGCCAGCAGTATAGCCAGATGCTCCATGACCGCGGCTCTTCTTTCATCCGAGAGGCGCCTAGTTGGTTGCTTCACCGGCTTCGCATCCGGTCTAACAAATAGAGAGTGCTCAGCCAACTCCCTCGGGACGCCTTGCAGATCGTCACTCGACCACGCAAAGGCATCCCGATTCTCACGGAGGAAGTCGACGAGCTCGCCTTCCTATTTGCTGTCCAGGTTGCTGCCGATGATAACTTGGTGCTCCGGGTTGCTGGGGTCCACACACACCTTCTTGGTCTCCTTGGGGGGCTGGAATGATGCCCCCTGCTCCGGGTTCACCATCCCGGGCATTCCGAGTTGGGAGGTCTTGGCCATCACCACCACCTGCTGGATCCTCTTCTTCTCTTCCGCGATCACCAGGGACTCAGCTAAGCACGACCCCGCCAAGGCACACTCCATGGAGCGCTTGTGGTCTCCCGAGATGGTGATCACACCGTTGGGTCCCGGCATCTTCATTTTGAGGTAGCCCACGTGAGTCGAGATGATGAACTTGGCGAGGGCCGGTCTGCCGATCAGTGCATGATACGGGCTCTCGAGGTCCACGACCTCGAACTCCAAGCTCTCGGTCCGGCAGTACTCCCGAGTTCCGAATAGCACCTCCACCCAAATCTTTCCCATGGGCGAGCAAGAGACTCCGGGCACAATGCCGTGGAAGGTTGTCTCGGTAGGCAGCAGGGTGTTCATGGATACTCCCAGCTTCAGCATCGTGTCCTTGTACATGATGTTGATGGCACTGCCATTGTCAATCAGAACCCGGCTGAAGCGGACGTTGAGGTTGGGTCCGACAAAGGTTGGGTCCACCACCAAGGCATACGCTCCCGGCTTGGGCATAACCCGGGGGTGATCCTTCCGGCTCCAGGTGATCTCCATCTCGGACCAGTGCAAGAATTTGGGCACCGCCGGGATCATGGCATTCACCTCCAGGGCATGCTGCCGCACACTCTTTCGGTCAGTGGGCTCGGTCACAAAGACCACATAGCTCTGATGTGCCTCCCGGTAGTTGCTCTGCTGGTGTCCGGCTTGGTTACCGTTCTCGTTCCGGGTATGCACCACATTCACTGGGCGAGGTGGGGGTCCTCTCGGAGGAGGGGGAAGTCGAACGGCGTTGGCCCCCGATGTCGGAGGAGGGGGTCTCGGGATATTGGGCCGAGATGCCGGAGCACTCTGCCGAACAGCTCCCGAGCTGCCTTCCTGCAATGTGCGCTGGTACCAGCTGCACTGCCGAGTTGAGTGGTTTGCGGGCTTGTTAGCCTCCAGAGTATGGTAGCAGCATGGCTTGTTCAGCATCTCTTCATACGTCAGGGGCTTCTTTTGCTCCACCCAGGTCTTTTGCACCTCCTGACTCTGACCCCAAGCCGGGCCACTTGTCTTTTGACGCTGGCTGTTGCCGGCATCCTCCTGCTCCCGGGTTACTGCTGCGACATGCTGCGCGGCATGGTGGTACTCGAGCTGATTCCTCTTGTGGCCGAACTCCTGGCGATCATGGCTCCTGCTCGGCCCTGAACGCTGAGGTCCCGCATTCCTCCTGTTGGAGTCTCCGACATCCACCAGGGGTTGCATGGGATCTCCAAGCGTATAGGTATCGGCGATGCGCATGGTTTCTGCCAAGGTCGTTGGCATTTTTCTCTGCAACTTCTGCCACAGCATAGAGCCGTGCCGGCATCCTTGCGCAAACCAGGAGATGGCCTGCGCCTCTACCACTCCTTCGCAAGAGTTGCGAATATTGCTCCACCGGGTAAGGTATTCCCGGTCAGTCTCATTGCTCCTTTGCCTACAGATGGCGAGCTGCTGAGGCCTGTTGGGCCTTTTGTACGTGCTGGTGAAGTTGCTGATGAATGCCTCTTCAAAATCTAACCAGCAGTCTATACTGCCAGTTCTCAGATTGTTCAACCAGATCCGGGCTGGTCCCTCCAACATCTGCGGTACATAGCGTACCGCCCACCGTCTGTTTCCACCGGCTATGCTTACTGCAGTTACATAGTCGGTTAGCCAGTCCTCCGGCTTCTTGCTACCGTCATAGGTCTTGGCACCTCGGTTGAGCTGAAAGTTCCGAACAGGAGGTTCCCGCATGATCCGCGGTCCAAAGCAGGCAGGTCCCGGAGGTCCTTGCTCTTCCACCAACTCGGATTGGTGAATCCGATCGAGCCGAAATCTGGCGTCTGCCGGGTTCAGCTGCCTGGTTCCTATCCGAGATCCCAAAGGGTTCTCGTCTGGCTGATATCCGAGCTGCTGCAACCTCGAGTTGCCATCGTTGAGCCTGTCTTGCGCAGGGACCAGGGCCTGCTGGGGAACGGAAGCGACTTCCCTCTGCGGGTTTCCCTGAACGTGAGGCGGATTCCGGGGTGGATTACCACGGCCAACCGGGTTATTGTTTCCTACACCCAGGTTACCATCCCCACGGGTACTTCCCGCCTGTCCCGAGTTACGCTGCCCGGCCTGCCCGGCTTGCTGGATACCGGCGAAAGCCGGATCATAAGTCTGTAGCTGCTTGTTCTTCCCGGAACCTCGACTCCGGCTCCGGCTCTTGCTCTTGCTCCTGCTCGGATGCGGGGAAGAGGCCTCCCCATCCGATTTCTGGCTGTTGGGTCTGGCTGAGTGCACCTGGGACCCTGCCCCGGGGTTCTTCTTCTTGAAGGCCTGATTTTGACGATTGGCCTCAATCACCAACTCGTTTACCCTCTCCTGCTGCTTGCGTAGGGCTTCACCGGATAACCCTGCCAATTCGGCCATGGCGGCTTCGGCAGCCCTAAGAGTTTTCGCCGGTGAGCTGTACACCGGCTTCCCCGCTGAAATCCGACTTCCCGTGTTACTGGTGGTGGCTCCACCAGCCAGCTCCTCATTCACCATTCTTCCTTTCTTGCGCAGATTCGCAATGCGCTTCTCCCGGGAGTCTATCTTAGGGAATCCGTGAGCTGCATTGTACTCCCGGAGGCTAGCGCTGAGCTCGCAGCGGATCTCGGCGATCTCCTGTGCTTCAGCGAGTAACAACTTCCGTTGCTCCTCTAACTCAGCCGAAGTGGCCTGGGCATCTGCTCCGGCAGCTGCCGGTACAGCCAACTTAGCCACGAGCCCCGAGAGGGGATCCGGGCGACGCCGTGGCTGGGATGGCTGCGGATCACCATCTCGGGCCGCCGGTCTTTCCTGCGGGGGTTTGGCCAAACGGGGGAGACCGCTCCCGGTATCCCCGTCTGCGTCCTGGTACTCCTCCTCCATAGCCCCGACCATCATCACTGCGACGGAACTCGGGGAGTGACCGACACGCAGACCCCGAGCAGCGCAGAGCATGGGAGGGTCCTCAGCTTCCAGGACCACGTCCGGGTAGCTATAGGCAACTTCTGTGGCGACGTAGGTGGTGAAACCACCAAAGTCAATGAGACATCCGTTCACCGGAAACGGTTTGTTCCGGAAGCACCCTGCATTGTCGCAGACGAAGTCCATCTCTCCTAGCCTTACGACTAGGCCAGAGAGAACCCGAATGTCAAAATGAACGGGGGAGCCCGTCCGGATGTGTACACCAGCCAACGACTCTGTCTGCCCCACGGTGGGCGCCAACTGTCGTGGTGGTGTCACGGCAGATGCCATAGGATGGCTAATTTGTGGGGCCGATGGACGTTGGTGGATCCGGGGAGGGATAGCGAGTTGAAGAGCTCACGCGGGGAGGATCCCGGTAAAACCGAGATCTCCCAAGAACAAGGAACAAGATCAAAGTGCAAAGGGGAAGATCTAACAAACACAAACAAATGCACGAAGGCACACAACACACACGCGATATACCCAGGTTCAGGGCCCGCGTGAGGAGGTAACACCCCTACTCCTGCCTTTCCTCTCTATATCTTGGTGGTATAAGGACTACAACTTGCTACACGATCCCTCAAAGGAAGGAGTACAAAGAACTAGATGAACTCAAGGTGAGAAGGAGTAAATGCTCTAAGAGTAAATGTGACTATAGCTTTGGCTCTCAAGTTGGTCCTCTGCTCTCAGGAGCAGTTATGGCGCCTTTTATAGAGCCCCGGCCAGGAGGGCCGGAAACCCTAACTTGGCTTGGCCCCACCGGACAGGCCTAGCCGGCACGCCGTCACCGGCTAGTGCGACCTAGTCGCCGGGCTATCCGGTGTAGCCCCTTCGTCATCATCTCGTTAAGGACGGCAGGCGCCGTCCTGCATCATCATTGTCCCCTTGTCAGAGACAAGACATGTCCTTGCCCATCCCGGATAGCCTTTTCCGGATAGCCGGGCTAGGCATGTCAGGTCTTGTCGTACCACGATCGTACCGGGTGACGCGCTCCCGTGCCAGGCGGGAGGTGACCATGCTTCCGTGTCAGGCGGGAGGTGACCATGCTTCCGTGTCAGGCGGAATGGTACTTCCCCCCGCGACAGACGGGAAAGCCTGCTATAGACCGTTGACGGCCTACCGGAAGCCCTCACGTCGGCTACCTCCTCGCTTGCCACTGTGAGCCTCTTCTGCATAAGATCAAGACCGAGACACATATTCCGGTTAGTTCTTACCCGGACTACCTATCCGGTAGACCCGAGTATCCCTCCATCCGGGAGTCTCCCCGGAGTCCTAGATCCGGGATCCTTCCCGGAGACGTCCGAGCTCGTCTCAGGATGAGTATCTCTAGGCCTAGCCTCCCGAAGATGTCTTAGCCTACCAGCAAAGACATCTTCGAGAAGCTAGTTCTTAGAGGAACCACCCGCTCATGCTTGTGCTGCGATTGTGAGGGCCGGGGGTGTCTATTTATAGTTGGGAGACCTGACCCTTGCGCCTGCCAGGAGGCACTTTGTCCTCTACCAGCGCTCAGGGGTCAATCTGCCCTTTCAGCACAGCAGGAGGTGTCCCTTGCTCTCGCCAAAGGCCGGGTACTGTTGACACCTTGCTGAATTATACCGGGATCTGCCCCTACCCGGGGGGCAGCCCCCCGACAGGTCAACATCGGGATTTGTCAGTCCGCATAGCCGGATAGATACTCTAGGGCCCACTCGGTGAGATTATGTCAAATGAGTTTGCAAACATGTGACTAGGTCACCAGCTGATATAATATCATAGACGAGTAGAAGATAGCGATGTCGGTAACGAGATCATGCTAGGTATGGAGATATCTGAGAATGATGCTCGGACACGCTAAGTATCGCCATGACAAAGGGTTTAAGACTATACGTCCAGGTTTGATAGATGAAAGTCATTCGTTATATCTCAGGGGTTAATTCATGGGGTCCAGGCCTACGAGTTAGTCGTTGATCATTGAGGAGTCTTGATCATACCTGATATTATATCGAACCGCTAGGGTAACACACTTAAGGGGTTTCGACAAGACAACCGTAAAGGAAAGAGATCACCGGGAACGTCCCGGGAGGGGTCCGATGGAGATCGGGCAGCGACGAAAGAGTTTTTGGAGCTAGGAAAAATTATATATATTATGTTTGATATTAATTAGTGTAATTAATATGCAAATATGATTTTATATATTTATTTTCGAATTTATTTAGGCTGATTTCCCTAAATGGGCCTTCTGGTCGAAAGAAGGCCCATGGGGGGGGGGGGGAAACCCTCCAGGGAATTTTGTGGGGAGGCTTGGCTGGCCTAGGTGGGCCAAATGGGGCCCACCTAGGGCCGGCGCATCAGCCTTGGCCGAACCAGGCATGTGGGATAGTCCCACATTGCCTGGCTGGCAAGGTTGGCTCCCCCTGGGAGCCTATATAAGAAGGGGCACCCCTGGCCTTTTAATTCACCAATTAATTCCCAATTTCTCTCTCGATCTCGTGGTTCCCTTGTCGGAGCCGCGCTGAGTAGAGGAGGGGGATCTCTTCCACCATAGCCCGCTGCCGCGCTGCTGGTGTTCCGGTCCAAGTCTTCCGCTGCTCGTCCTGGACTGGAGCTTCGGAGGCCGTCGTCTCCACCGTATGTGTGCGACTCCCTGCGAGGTGCTGCGCTAGCGGTACTCGGAGGCCTACTTCCTCCACTCGACCTCGGGGTCATCTTCGTCATCTTCGTCGCGCCGAGTTCTCCGCGACCTAGAGTGGATCTTGGCTAGTTTAAGGATATCGTTGGTAGGAAATTTTTTGTTTTCTGCACACGATCCCCTTCAGTGGTATCAGAGCCGATCTATCGTAGATATAGCTGTACGCTGTTAGAACCCGTGTTCTGCACGGGGGCACCGTTCCTGTTATTTGCTACCCTCTAGCGTGCACTTGTGATTCCAGCGGCATCGAGTTGATGAAGCGGCCCGGACCGACTTTACGCGTACGCTTACGCGAGACTGGTTCCACTACTGACATACGGCTTGTACCGTATCTGTGGTTGGCGGGTGCCTGTTTCTCTCTCTTTAGTTGGCTTTGCATTTTCAATGGAGGGCCCGAAAGGGATGCTTAAACATGCAATTATTGGATCGTTGTTGTGGTCATAAGGTTCGTAGGTATGAAACGGTTCTATTTACGAAAGCCCCAAGCCACGTAAAATATGCAAAAGATAAAGTAGAAGCGTCTAACTTTATTTTGCAGGGGCTATGTGATATGGTCAAGGTAGGTTTATTAAATTGTTTATAAACTGCAGGCGCCAAGAAGACCATGGCGCAATGGACTATATCACATTGCATTACATTTGATGTTTTGTGTGCATCTTATATTGTGTGATTGTGTGTATAGTATACATTAGTTACACGACGGTAGCTATATAAGATGATCCCTTCAAAATACCACTAGTGTTCTCCCTCCAACGCGCACCACCAAGAAAGTTCTACGTTATGAGGCAGGCCGTGATGATCGGGTGTTAGACATCTCGTCGTTCGCATACAGTGGGTGTAAGCCATGTTGCACAAGCGTCAGCGTGGAGGTTTTTGGTTGCGAGCCTAGCATATTCAGAAATATCGCCTCGGAACAGGGAGACCGAAAGGTCGAGCACGAGTCACAAAATTGGTGTGGCGGACTTTTGTCTACTCTTGAAGTTGTGCCGCCGGCTCTGATGATGAGGGGTGGTGCAATGGATGGGGGTCGTGTAATCGCTTAAACGACCAGGAGGGATGTTCGTTTGAGTGGGAGTTCGGATAGTTATTTTCTAAAATACTAGAACTCAGGATATAATGAACAGAGTCTGTTTTGCAAACCTTTGTAGATATTAACCATTGTGATAGCATCTTTTCAAATTAGGCGCATTCCTGCGATTGAGAAACTTAAAAGGTTGGGTCCAAACTTCATAGTTTTATACTTTAGCTTGAGGATACTCCTTGTTTAAACCGTTAGCTCTTTGTGATACAATACCCGCTAGGGGACTAACCCGGAGATTCCGCTAACAAAAGATAATTTTGATTATCGGATTTTGTGCGGATGATATCATCATAGTCCAGTGTATGCTATGATCTCTGCCATAAAGAACCAACGGTGGGTACGAGTTTTTAGATCGCGAACATATGATATGGTCGCTAAACTCGGGGCACCCCAAACGTTGGGTTGATGAAGTTTATCAGTACGTTGACTGATTGTCTTCTCAACCAAGATGGAAGAGAATACACACATTGAGGGAGCACGTGGCGGTCATACTTAATGACATATGTTCATGATTAATGAACATTGAGACGCCTCGCTCAGCTCAATTACTGGATGACAGACATCGTTGCCAAGTGCAAATCCTCTGTCATAGACTATGTCATGCAAGGGGAATCGTTCACCTTCATGGTTCTTGATTACGGTGGAAGTATCAAGAAAATGAAACAGATCGCCGGAAGTCATCAATGATGATGGTGTATATATGATATACATGTTATGAATGTTTTAGCTAAGCAAGTACTCGAAGTAGTGACTAAGTTTTGAACTAGTCATGTTTTGTGAAAAACCAGGTTTACTGCTTGAGTAGCTTGAATGGATGAGGCGACATTGCGTGTTGATAATGGCAATCAAGTTGTTGTGATGGCCATAGACACTCTCCCTCTAGATCTACATTCGAATAAATTCTTTATGATCGGGTGTTGGTATGATCGTTACGAGTGTGTCTCCTCTAGCGAGACACTTGTTCATACATGATAGTGACAAATTGGTGTCCTATATTTATGAAATAATGATCATATGCCGATTTGAATTTAGATGGTAGAAGCTCCCACATTCATAATATTAATGCCAAAGGATACAAACTTAATAAAGACACCACATATGTGTGGCACTACCGTTTAGTCATGTCAATGTTATATGCATTAGCTCCACACTGGATGGACCTACAAGTCCTAAGATTTGATCTTTTGACACTTGCAAAATAACTGTGACACCGTTTTCGAAAAGCGGGCATATAACTTATTGATAGCCATACATAGAGATGTATGTGGTTCAATGAAGTAATTGACGGGTAGTGGAGACCTTTATTTCGTGAACTTCACTGAACGTTTTCAGTATAGCTTGTTGAGAATCATGCATATGGGTGTATGTGAATCAATGAAGTACTTTAATGTGTAGTGGAAGTCTTTATTTCATAGCCTTCAAGAATATTCCGAGTAGATATATGGATATCAACTCCGGGGAATGTTAGTCTGAATTTTTGATTTGATCAAACGAAGTTCAGAATGAAGTAGGAAATAAACTTAACAAGAAAATCAAATTCCCGCGATGCAAATCGAGGAATGAAGATTTGAGTTATAATGTTGGCACATCATTGGAAGACTTGTGAGAAGAGTTCCACAAATTACGTCGCATGGAACACCATAGTGTTATGGTGTGTTAGGGCGTCGTATCGCACCCTATCGGATGGTGTGTGGTAAATGAATCTCTTACCGAATTATTGTAATCATTAGAGTCATATGGTAGAAACGTAAACACTCACGTTAGCAAATAGGTAAACCATTTGAATCCATGGAGACAATGCCATACGAGTGATGGCATGGCTTTTGAGCCTGGATTGTCGTTTCAGCAATTTAGTGTTTCGATGTAATCGAACCTAAAATGGATTAATCTTTGTAGTATACCCTACCTAAAGAGTTAGTTGGGTACATGTCTCACGACATAGGCAAAATCTGTGCCGGGATATACCTTGCGAAAGAAATAGTTTCTTGTCCGAGGGTATAAGTGAGAAAGAAAGTAGAGCAAGACGAAGTTGGTGAACTTCTTCTCCAGACATCAGAGTGGCGCAATCGAAAGTGTTTTCGGTGTCAGGCTCCACAGCTTGAAAAAGCTGATGATTCAAGATCATGATGTTCTGAGCTCATACTAAGAGCGTAGGCATACGAGGTTGTGTTCCACACTGTGTGTTACGACAATCTTGTTATGAAGGTCATATTAATGGAATATGATAGACCTACGAACTACGAAAAAGAGATGGTGAACCTAAGTCCGAGAAATGACTATGAGTCATTTGTGATCCGAAACAAAATCCATATACGATTACCAGGTATTGACTTGGGAGATCTTCTTGATGGCATCTAGGATGTTAATAGTATATGGAGTTTTATGAGAGAGTAGATATTGAGCAGATTCGATTTGTCGTGAAACAGTTCCGACAGACCACGTGAGACTTTTTCTCAAGTGGCGAAGCCTAAATCTATTCTGGGTCGTTTAGCAATCACTATAATTTCGAATGAGAAATTGATAGATGGATAAGGAAACCATGTTTCTTGATAGTGTCATTAAGAAAGAGTTGGTGATCCTGAGGATGCTAAACATGTATGCAAACTTCGGTGGTCCATTCATGGGCTGAAGCAAGCATATCGGAGCTGGAATCTTCACTTTGATAATGTGATCAAAGGATTTTGGAGTTGTCCAAAATAGTTGAAGAAACCTACATTTGCAAAGAAGTGAGTGGGAGCAAAGTAGCTTTCCTTGATCTTATATGCGGAAGGCATATTTGAGTGGGAGCTAAGTAGCTTTTCCTTGATCTTATATGCGCAAGGCATATTTGAGTGGGAGCTAGGTGTCATTTGTGATTCTGTATGTAGCGACATATTGAATGACACAGATCCTCTAGTAGAGTGTAAAGTATTATTTAAGTGATTAAATTTTCTATGAAATGAAGTTAGGAGTATTAGGCATCCGATTTATAATTGTATAGATCAGAGGGGGCTTAATAACATTAAGTCGGAGTATTTCCTAAGTCAGGATTCTGAAGTGTTTCAGAATAGGACAAGCAAAGAAAGAGGTTCTTACTTGTATGACTAGGTAAAATATTAAGTTTATCTTGGCCTTTTCAGTGATAGAAAATGATGTTCAACATTCTCTATGTATCACACATAGAGTCTATCAGGCTGAAAGCTCGACTTAGTGTGACCCGAGTTCTTGGTTAAAGAACAGGTTCTAGAGTGATCCTTGTGTGGATCAATGAACAAACGTTAAGTTTATTCTTCAGTGTCTATGAGAACTGAAGATAGGTTTTCTACATATAGGAGATGTCCTTTATTTTGAAGATAGACATGGTTAGTTTGCGAAGTCGCATATGAATGCACTGTCGCATAATCTACATAGGTATAGAAATATATCGAGACTTTAGAAGTAGCAAGTGTGATTGGACTGAGCAGTTTTCCGAGCGTAGGTGGTCCCTTAATAGATCTTTCAGACTTTTAAGGCGCATGCTACGCGAATGCTCAAGTCTCACTCCATCCACTGGGATATATTTCACCGTCATCGTACGATACGGGTTGATGTCAAACTAGGTGACATAGAAGTGTTGCAAAGCACATATAGGTCTCAATGTGTGAGGTCTATTGACTGTATTCCTCTTCCACGAGGCGAGCAGGCACCAAGATGCTATGGGTGTTGAGCTTTTACCAGGTTGTAAACTAGATTAAGTGTTACTCTAGTGCAAGTGGGAGACTGAAGGGAATATGCCCTAGAGGCACTTAAGAAACATAGTTTATTGGCAATATCCCAATCGTTCATTATATGTTTTATACCATGCTATAACTATATTAAGCGGAAACATTAATACAGGTGTGGTAGATAAACAACCAGGTCCCTAGTAGCCTCTACTAAGACTAGTTTCATTGCGCGATGGATGATCGAGGTTTTCCGATCATAGGGCATGGCGCCGGTCGGCAACGGAAGTCATATCGTTAGGAGTAACGATGTGATGGACATACACAATATTTATAGGACATAGTCGTTACGCCTTAAGATCGTGAGATCAACTCTTATTGGTATTCCTGGAAGATACTTTGATCGCACCAAACGTCGTATCTTATTTAGTATGACAATAACGGTGATACTTTTGGGTATCGGAAAGGAGTAGTTGAGACGAGGGGTCAACAGCGGGATTTGTCAGTCCGCATAGCCGGATAGATACTCTAGGGCCCACTCGGTGAGATTATGTCAAATGAGTTTGCAAACATGTGACTAGGTCACCAGCTGACATAATATCATAGACGAGTAGAAGATAGTGATGTCGGTAACGAGATCATGCTAGGTATGGAGATATCTGAGAATGATGCTCGGACACGCTAAGTATCGCCATGACAAAGGGTTTCAGACTATACGTCCAGGTTTGATAGATGAAAGTCATTCGTTATATCTCAGGGGTTAATTCATGGGGTCCAGGCCTACGAGTTAGTCGTTGATCATTGAGGAGTCTTGATCATACCTGATATTATATCGAACCGCTAGGGTAACACACTTAAGGGGTTTCGACAAGACAACCGGAAAGGAAAGAGATCACCGGGAACGTCCCGGGAGGGGTCCGATGGAGATCGGGCAGCGACGAAAGAGTTTTCGGAGCTAGGAAAAATTATATATATTATGTTTGATATTAATTAGTGTAATTAATATGCAAATATGATTTTATATATTTATTTTCGAATTTATTTAGGCTGATTTCCCTAAATGGGCCTTCTGGTCGAAAGAAGGCCCATGGGGGGGGAAACCCTCAAGGGAATTTTGTGGGGAGGCTTGGCCGGCCTAGGTGGGCCAAATGGGGCCCACCTAGGGCCGGCGCATCAGCCTTGGCCGAACCAGGCATGTGGGATAGTCCCACATTGCCTGGCTGGCAAGGTTGGCTCCCCCTGGGAGCCTATATAAGAAGGGGCACCCCTGGCCTTTTAATTCACCAATTAATTCCCAATTTCTCTCTCGATCTCGTGGTTCCCTTGTCGGAGCCGCGCCGAGTAGAGGAGGGGGATCTCTTCCACCATAGCCCGCTGCCGCGCTGCTGGTGTTCCGGTCCAAGTCTTCCGCTGCTCGTCCTGGACTGGAGCTTCGGAGGCCGTCGTCTCCATCGTATGTGTGCGACTCTCTACGAGGTGCTGCGCTAGCGGTACTCGGAGGCCTACTTCCTCCACCCGACCTCGGGGTCATCTTCTTCATCTTCGTCGCGCCGAGTTCTCCGAGACCTAGAGGTCGGCTACGGCGTCTTCATCGTCAACGCTTGTGCGGGAGCGTAATCCCCGCTATTCGGTCTACGAGGGTATGTATTCCGATCTCCGCCGTACTTCTATATCTGCATAGTGTAGATCTTGGCTAGTTTAAGGATATCGTTGGTAGGAAATTTTTTGTTTTCTGCACACGATCCCCTTCAAAAACGTACCCGTGCGCAGCACCAAGTCTTGGGCCGAGGATGTCGGGGCAGCAGCAGGTTTGGCAGAAGTTGTTTTCTGCCCGGCAACCTTGGGGCGCGACTTCGCGGCAGGTTGATCAGCTTGCCGGGAAGAGGCTGCGGGACGTTTCTCCGGGGCGGTCTTGTTCGCGGTTTGCCACGAGGGACCGCTTGGCACGAGCTGCCGGGGAGGGCTCAGAATCTCTGCCTCAAGCCCGGGCACCCGGCGCGGACTCTCCGGAAGAAGAATGTCTCCCGAGGTGGTCGTGGCCTGCACCGGGGTCTCGTCGATCACCGGGCGTGCATCCGGAGTCGCAACGGTAGCCGGTGCGGCACCGAAGGCAGCAGGCTCGCTTCCTCGAGTAGAAGGGCGAGGTGGAGAAGGGGAAGCCCGAGCCGGACTGGGAGTCCGAGTTCCGGGAGGAGGAGGAACAGCGGGTGACGGGAGGTCGAGTGCGTCCCTGAAAGAAAATATCTCAGTAATAATTTATGGAAAAGACAAGGTCATATAGCATAAGGCAAAGAAAATGTACCCGGAGTCCACAGTGGGAGGACCTTTCCTCCGGCGTCGAGGAGGCTTCTCGGCCGTCTGTTTGTTCGGCTTGCTCCTCTTGGGGGGGTTGCCGGAGTCATCGGCAGCGTCGGTGTCGGAAGCCGCACGCTTTCGGCTCTCGGCACGTTTGGTCACGGCCGTCGGCTTCGGAACCACTGTTGAGGCCCAGTTGAGAGGGAGAGCGTCAATCACATCGAGAATTTGACAGTCAATCTCATCCTCATCATCCGAAGAAATGGAAATTGCCTCTGAGGTTGAAGGGTTACCCGGGGCGGCAGCTTTCACCAGAGGAACGGCAAGATGCTCCTCACCATCGGGATCCTCCCTCGGCATCTCTTTCGGTACTGGGAAGTTCGGCGCGAAATTCCCGTTGGCGTGGATAGCGTCTTCCTCGATTTGCCGCTTGAATAACTGCGCAAATAAATCACCACATGATACCCATGTCGGTTTCCAGCAGAACCCGGGTGCGAAGGGAAGTTTACGAAAGGCAGATAGGAGCACCTGTTTCAGGGGTTTTTTCCGGGATACCCCGATGGCACCCCAAGAGTAGTCATCCGTCATCTTCGTCCGAGCAATAGCTCGAATGCGGCGGACGACCGCAGCATGATATAACCCAAAGATACTGGTCCGGGTAGGGTCTAAATTCCCGGCCATATGGCACATCTTGTGCACTCGGGTTTGGAGGGGGCAGACGCAGCGAATGATGAAGCAACGCAGGAGATCATCGCCGGTCATCGTGTCGGTCAGCACGTTCAGAACGTCGTGCATGCACCTGACTTCCTCGGTGTCGGGGAGCCGTTTCCAGAGGTTGAATTTGCACGGAGGACCAATGGCGAACTCCGGCAGATTGATGAAGTCCGGATTCGAGGATCCCGGAGCATCTCCCGAGCTTTCTCGGTTCTTCACATAGAAGAAGCTGCGCTGCCACTTCCGGCAGGACTCTAGTCCTTTGACTATTGGGAAGCCGGAGTCAGCGCGGGGGATGATGGTGGCAGCTCCGCAGTCGACCAAGTCTTTTATTTTCTGGTCCGGGTTGGGGATGGCTTGGCGACGAAGGATGAAGTACTTGGCTCAGAGGTCCAGGAATGGCCATACGTCGAGGTATGCTTCCGAATAAGTGGTGAAGACCGAAAGCATCATGATGGCGTTGGCAGGGAGATGATGGGGTTGGAGGTTGTAAGTGTCGAGGAAGTCGCGGAAGAAGGGGCTAGCCGGAAGCCCAAACCCACGCTCGAAGTGCGTGAGGAATACAACGTATTCCCCGGGTTGGGGTTCCGGTTGAACCTCGTCCTCCGGGAGACGGCTCTCAACTTCCGGAGGAATCCGGTGGGTCCATACAGCCAGTCCAAGTCCTCCTGGGTGGTCTCGGATCCATCCCAGCATCCCCGGGATACCTTCTTCACCCATGCCGGAAGAGTCCGCAGACGTATCCGGGCTACTCTGCAGGCGCAGTGGCGGTTAGTCGGGGTTAGTCTATCGGGAGCTAAGATGCCGGATCACAAACTCCTAAACACAACCGAGTTCAGGGCAAGTAAGATCTACCGTGTGCTGATAAATCAAAACTAAAGTGAGGAAAATATACTCGGGCTAAACTCGAACGAGACGTAATGCGGGCGAGGGATCTAAGTCCTACCGCAACGGTGCATCTTCGCCGCGCGCCCCGTGCGCGCCGCTTGAAGCATACTCACCGGCGGCGGCGCAGCCGCGCATGTGTTAGGGGATGATCGAATGCGGGACATCGTTCTAGTAAAGAGGATCGTCAAGGCGGAGAGAACAACTCACCGGAGAAGAGGAGGTCGATGACGCGCAAGAGGAACGGCGGCGCTCGGGCTCCGGCGAACAGCGAAAGCGGCGACATGCGGGCTACGGACACAGCTGCGGCGGTGCGCTCGAGACGACGGTGGCGGAGAAGTGAAGAAGAGGAAGAAGAAGAGGAGACCGTTCCGGTCCCCTATTTATGGGGAGGATTCCGGAGCGGTTTCCAGTTTTCCCGCCCACGATCTCCACGATCGTGGGTGGGATCCATTTTGTGCAGCGCGGCACGTGGCGCTAGCCGGAGCGCCCGATCCGGCCACATCGAGGGTCACACGGCCCCAACGGTTGGGCTTCGGATCGGCTGCGGCTCCCGGCGCGCGAACCCAAGCGACGGCGTGCTCGGGCAGAAGCACTCGTGTGCATTTCTGGTCAGACGGGACGTCGGATGGGACCCATCCCGCAATCTCGAGTTCAATACGGAGCCAACGGTCGAAATTCGCTGAGACTGCAGTATCCGGTTACAGGCTTCGCCTTCCGGTTAAAACAATCTCGGTAAGAGGATCTCGGGACGAACCGATCTCGGTCGCTAGTCGAAGGATGGTGCCATATGTTCTCAGAAGATGGTTGCTATTAAAGCTGATCCCGCACATCATCCGAGGTCGCTGTACAGCACCAGCTTTGGGGACTAGTGTCGGGGGGCTGCCCCCCGGGTAGGGGCAGATCGCGGAATAACTCAGCAGTATGCCAACAGTACTTGACCTTTGGCGAGAGCAAGAGACACCCCCTGGTAAGCTGAAGGGGCAACTTGACCCTTAAGCGCCAGAAGAGTCCAGAGTGCCACCTGGAAGGCGCAAGGGTCGGCCCTAACACCTATAAATAGACACCCCGAGCCTTCGCAATGGCAGCAAAAGCATCAGCGGATGGTTCCTCTAAGAACTAGCTTCTCGAAGATGTCTTTTCTGGTAAGCCAAGACATCTTCGGGAGGCTAGGCCTAGAGATACGCATCCACGGACGAGCTCGGACACCTCCGGAAAGGATCTCGGATCTGGAGTTCCGAAGAGACTCCCGGAAGCAGGCGAATTCGGCTTTACCGGATAGACGGTCCGAGTAAGTGCTATCCGGAATCTCTATATCGGTCTTGATCTTATGCAGGAGAGGCTCACGGGGGCAAGCATAGAGGTAGCCGGCGTGAGGGATCCCGGTCGACAATCAACGGTCTGTAGCAGGCTGTTCCGCCTGTTGCGGGGGGAAGTACCTTTCCGTCTGACACGGAAGCATGGTCACCTCCCGCCTGACACGGAAGCATGGTCACCTCCCGCCTGACACGGGAGCGCGTCAGCCGGTACGACAACGGTACGACGACACGACGTTCCTAGCCCGGCAATCCGGAAAAGGCTATCCGGGATGGGCAAAGACATGTCCTGTCTCTGACAAGGGGACAATGATGATCCAGGACGACGCCTGCTGTCCTTGGCGAGATGATGACGAAGGGGCTACGCCGGATAGCGCGGCGACTAGGTCGCACTAGCCGGTGACGACATGCCGGCTAGGCCTGTCCGGTGGGGCCAAGCCGGTTAAGGGTTTCCGGCCCTTCTGGCCAAAACCCTATAAAAGGCGCCATAACTGCTTCTGTGAGAGGAGGACCAACTGAGGAGCCAAAGCAGTAGTTGCATTTACTCCTAGAGCTTTTACTTCTTCATACCTTGAGTTCATCTAGTTCTTCGTGTTCTTCACCTTGAGAGATCTAAGAGCAAGTTGTAGCCTTTGTACCACAGTTATATAGAGAAGAAAGGCAGTAGTAGGGGTGTTACCTCCTCACGAGGGCCCTGAACCTGGGTATATCGTGTGTGTGTTGTGTGCCTTCGTGCATTTGTTCTTGTTTGTTAGATCTCCCCTATATCGCATCGCTGTTGTTTCTAGTTCTTGGGAGATCTCGGTTACACCGGGATTCTCCTCGTGTGGGCTATTCAGCTCGCTATCCCTCCCCGGATCCACCAACGTCCATCGGCCCCACACATTAGCCATCCTATGGCATCTGCCGTGACACCACCACGACAAGAACTTACCTCAGGAACGGGGTTCGATGCCCCGTAAGCAGCAACCAAGCACTTGACGTTGCATGTATCCGCGACTCGGAGGTTGGTGATGGATCTCACCTTGGCTTCCACCTCCTCATTGTCAAGTGGCTCGGTGCTGATGCCCTCGACGGCCCACATCGGGTGGGGCCGAGCGCTGAGCGGCTGCACCCGGAGACGGAAGAAGGTGGCCATCAAGAAGACGCCACCCGCTCGCGCCCAAGGGTTTTGGTGAGATCGCGCAGCAGGCCCAACAGAGGCCGCGCGGCTTCTCTCTCCCCAGCAGTCAGCGGGTGCGTCCAGGCTTGAGTCTTCCGTAGCCCACGTCCGCTGTCGAATGCCACCAGGCCATCCTGGCTCGACTGGACGTAGAACCACTTCTTGCGCCACCCCTGGACGGAGTCCGACTTCTTCATCTGGAAGTACGCGGTGTCACCGCACTCTTGGATTCCGAAGCCGCCCACGGGGAAGGGCAACCCGCTCTTCCCAACGTTCTTGCGAACGAGGAAGAGCGACTTCCACAGCGCCCAGTGGGGCGCGACACGCAAAAAGCACTCGCAAAGCACAATGAAGCCCGCGATGCTCAAGACGCCATTGGGGGTCAGATCATGGATCTGAACCCCATAGGCATACAGGAGACCGCGCACAAAATCGTGCAAGGGGAACCCGAAGCCCCGCAGAAGGAAATCCACGAAGCAAACGCGTTCCCCATCCCGGGGTGTGGGGTAAACTTCTTTGCCAGGAGCGCGTACCTGGACTTGATCAGCAGGCGGAAGAAGACATTGAGCATGGAGGAGCTCGACCTCCGCCTTCTTCACCGACGACCTTTGCCAGTCGCCGTCGGGCTTCTTCATCAGCCCGGCTTCGTCGACGGCGGCGGAGGAACCAACGGCGCTCTTCAGCTTGCCCATGGCGTCGCGAGGCAGCGCAAGGTGCACGGACAAAAAGCACGGAGCTCTGGTGAGGGCGAGAATGGCAGAAGGCAGAGGAAAGGAGGCGCGGACGAATGGAGAAGACGATGCCCTCGCGCGGCGGCGCAGTACTTATGCCTCAGCAAAATCAATCTCAGCCCTTCGTCGTGCAGCGGTTCAGAGCATCTTCATCCTGCCGTCCACGTGTCAAGCAAAGAGGCCAACCGTCGCCGCCATCTTCCTCCACTACGCACGAGAATCGAGGCGTCATAATCGTGCGCAAAAATTTCACGCCCAGTTCAGGAACGTGACAACTGCTGACCGCGGTCAGCGCTGCCAGTGGGCCCCGCCATGTCACGTCCCATCGGGCGCAGAGGCGTGCAACGTCAGCAACGACGTCATCAAGCCAACGACTCCAAACAACAAGACAGCGAGATAACTCGAATCCAAGGTTCGGGTGGTAGGCTTCTTAGCTGAAACAACTGAAGACAATGCGCTGGCCAAGGAACCCGAAACGTTTATTCGGGTGACGAAGAAAGTAGAGTTAGCTCCCGCAGCCGAATCAGATCTGCAAGTAAGCCAACAGGCTGAATAGAAGCAAGCTTCCCATGAAGACCAAGACAAAGTAATTCGACTACAAAGGTTACTCCCATCGGGAGAGGCCTGTTCGACTGAAGGAATCGGGTTCAAGCTCAACATCAAGCAATCCAATGGCGCCTCCAGGAGGAGGAAGTCCTTTGCCCGACGCTGCGCTTCGACCAAGCACTCAGGGGCTACTGACGTGGGGCTACCTTTCTACTAGCCCACCGTAAGGCTACCTTGGCCGCGCCAAGCATGGAAAGGCCCTCAGAAGGCCCACTCGGGGTACCGCGTATCCTAGTCCAACTCGGTTAGGTCTTGTAACCTGCCATATCTGTATCAACCGCCCGAGACCTGGCTACCTATAAAGCCAGGAGGGTTGCCCGTCCTAGAGGACACGCTCATAGCCACCACGACAAACCCTAGCGAGATCGCAATCTCGCCATTGTAATCACTACTCGCATCAATAACCAGACAAGCAGGAGTAGGGTGTTATCCTCCGGGAGCCTGAACCTGGGTAAAACCTTGCTTGTTAACCGTCGTGATCACCAGCACCTCTCTCTCTCCCCATCAATCAACCCGGGGTGCACAACCCTGGGATTTGCCGAGTTACAACCTCGTCAGCGGGGATTACGCTCCCGCACAAGCGTTGACGACGAAGACGACGTAGCCGACCTCTAGGTCGCGAAGAACTCGGCGCGACGAAGATGACCCCGAGGTCGGGTGGAGGAAGTAGGCCTCCGAGTACCGCTAGCGCAGCACCTCGCAGGGCGTCACACACATACAGTGGAGACGACGGCCTCCGAAGCTCCAGTCCAGGACGAACAGCGGAAGAATTGGACCAGAACACCATCAGCGCGGCATCGGGCTATGGTGGAAGAGATCCCCTCATCCTCCTCGGCGGAACTCCGACAAACGGAATCACGAGATCGAGGAGAAATAAGAGAATTAATTGGTGAATTAAAAGGCCAGGGGTGCCCCTCTATATATAGGCTCCCGGGGGGAGCCAACCTTGCCAGCCAGGCAATGTGGGACTATCCCCACATGCCTGGTGCGGCTCAAGGAGGTGCGCCGCCCCTAGTGGGCCCCTTGTGGCCCACTAGGGGCTGGCCGAACCAGCCCCCCTCCCTTGGGGGGAAGCTTCCCCCTCATGGGCCTTCTTTCCACTAGAAGGCCCATTTAGGGAAATCTGCCTTTAAAAATTTGAAAATAAATATATATAATCATATTTAAACATTAATTACACTAATTAATATCAAACATATTTTATATAATTTATTCTAGCTCCAAAAACTCTTTCGTCGCTGCCTTATCTCCATCAGACCATTCCCAGGACGTTCCCGGTGATCTCTTTCCTTTCCGGTTGTCTTGTCGAAACCCCTTAAGTGTGTTACCCTAGCGGTTCGATATAATAACAGGTACGATCAAGACTCCTCTATGATTATCGACTAACTCGTAGGCCTAGACCCCATGAATTAACCCCTGTGATATAACGAATGACTTTCATCTATCAAACCTGGACGTATAGTCTTAAACCCTTTGTCATGGCGATACTTAGCGTGTCCGAGCATCATTCTCAGATATCTCCATACCTAGCATGATCTCGTTACCGACATCACTATCTTCTACTCGTCTCTGATATTATGTCAGCTGGTGACCTAGTCACATGTTTGCAAACTCATTTGACATAATCTCACAGAGTGGGCCCTAGAGTATCTATCCGGCTATGCGGACTGACAAATCCCACTGTTGACCCCTCGTCTCAACTACCCCCTTCCGATACCCAAAAGTATCACCTATTATTGTCACACTATATAAGATATGACGTTTGGTGCGATCAAAGTATCTTTCAGGGATAACAATAAGAGTTGGTCTCACGGTCTTAAGGCGTAATGACTATGTCCTATAAATACTGGGTATGTCCATCACATCGTTACACCTAACGATATGACTTCCATTGTCGACCGGTGCCATTCCCTATGATCGGAAAACCTCGATCATCAATCGCGCAACGAAACTAGTCTTAGTAGAGGCTACTAGGGACCTGGTTGTTTATCTACCACACATGTATTAATGTTTTCGCTTAATACAGTTATAGCATGGTATAAAACATATAATGAACGATTGGGATATTGTCAATAAACTATGTTTATTAAGTGCCTCTAGGGCATATTCCCTTCACTCACATCCATAACATATAAGCCAAACGGATTAAGTGTAGTGATGATACCGCCATGTATATGTGGCATTGCCGTCTTGGTCGTATTGGTGTAAAGCGCATGAAGCAACTCCACTCCGATGGACTTTTGTACTCGTTGGATTTCGGATCCCTCGATACATGCGAACCATGCCTTATGGGAAAAATGACCAAGACACCGTTCAAAGGTTTCGTTGAACGGGCGTCGGATTTATTGGGGATCATACATACAGATGTGTGTGGACCAATGAGCGTTTCGACACGCAATGGTTATCGTTACTTCGTCACCTTCACTGATGACTTGAGTAGATACGGTTATATCTACTTGAAGAAACACAAGTCTGAAACTTTTGAAAAGTTCAAAGAATTCCAAAGTGAAGTCGAGAATCAGCTTAATAGGAAAATCAAGCATCTCCGATCCGATCGCGATGGCGAGTACTTGAGTTTTGAGTTTGGCACACATCTGAAGAGTTGTGGCATAGTACCCCAACTTACGCCAGCCGGAACACCGCATCGTAACGGCGTGTCCGAGCGACGTAATCGTACTCTACTGGATAGTGTTCGATCTATGATGGCTCTTACCGATTTGTCAGTGTCCTTCTGGTGTTATGCGTTAGAAACAACCGCATTCATTTTAAATAGGGCTCCGTCCAAGTCCGTTGAAACGACACCGTATGAATTATGGTATGGCCAAAAGCCTAAGTTATCATTTCTGAAGGTTTGGGGTTGTGAGGCGTACGTTAAGAAACTACAGCCCGACAAAGTCGAACCGAAGTCGGAGAAAGTCGTTTTTGTAGGATATCCGCGGGAAACCGTTGGGTACACCTTCTACAACCAAGCTGATGGCAAAACTTTTGTCGCGAAGACCGGTACCTTTCTAGAGAAGAAGTTTCTCGCGAAAGGAGTAAGTGGGAGGAAGGTAGACCTCGATGAGATCGTTGATCCTGAACTCGAGATTCCGAGTGGCGCAACGGAAGCAATTTTGGAAACGTCCTCCGTGGAAGGAGTGGGAGAAACTGCCGAGGAAGGTATTCTACCCCTTAGGTCTGTTAGATCTCGGATCGCACCAGAATGGTATGGCAACATGGTTTGCACCGTCATGTTAGTTGAACAAGACGAACCTACGAACTACAAGGAGGTGATGGCGAGTCTAGAGTCCGAGAAATGGCTTGAAGCCATGAAATCCGAAATAGGATCCATGTATGATAACAAAGTGTGGACTTTGATGGATATTCCCGAAGGGCGCAAGGCCGTCGAGAATAAATGGATCTTTAAGAAGAAGACTGATGCTGATGGTAATGTGACCGTCTAGCTCGGCTTGTCGCTAAAGGTTTCCGACAAGTTCATGGAATTGACTACGATGAAACTTTTTCACCGGTAGCGATGCTTAAGTCTATTCGGATTTTGTTAGCAGTAGCTGCCTATTATGATTATGAAATCTGGCAGATGGACGTCAAAACAGCCTTCCTAAATGGAAACATTGAGAAAGAGTTTTACATGGTACAACCGGAAGGTTTTGTCGATCCAGGGAATGCTAACAAGGTATGCAAGCTTCAGCGATCCATCTATGGATTGAAGCAGGCATCTCGGAGCTGGAATCTTCGCTTTGATCCAAAATTTGGAAGAGACCTGCATTTACAAGAAAATGAGTGGGAGCTCGGTTGTGTTCTTAGCACTGTATGTAGACGACATGCTGTATGTAGACGACATATTGCTGATTGGGAATAATGTGGAACTTCTGAATAGCGTGAAGGAATATTTAAACAGTAAATTTTCCTTGAAGGACTTAGAAGAAGTTGCGTATGTCTTAGGCATAAAAATCTATCATGATAGATCAAGGCGCCTATTAGCACTGAGTCAGAGTACTTATCTTGATAAAATACTGAAGCGTTTCGGTATGGAGAAGGCAACAAAGGGTTCTCTGCCGATTATCAAGAATAAGATATTACGGAAGGCACAGTGTCCGATAACGGAACTGGATAAGGCCGATATGACTAAACATCCTTGTGCTTCAGCCATAGGATCGATCATGTATGCAGTGTTAAGTACTAGACCGGATGTGGCATTAGCTCTAAGTTTGACAAGCCGGTTTCAGAGTAATCCTGGAATGCCGCATTGGATAGCTGTTAAGAGCATTCTTAAGTATCTCAATAAGACAAAGGAAATATTCCTTGTGTATGGTGGCTGCGATGAAGAACTTGGCGTAACGGGTTACGTAGATGCAAGTTTCTGCTCAGACCCCGATGACTCTAAGTCACATACAGGTTATGTGTTCAAGGTGAATGGAGGCGCCGTGTGCTGGAGAAGTGGGAAGCAACCCATTGTCGCACAATCTACAATGGAGTAGGAGTACATTGCTGCTTGCGAAGCCGCAAATGAAGCTGTGTGGCTGAGGAAGTTCGTCATCGAACTTGGAGTGTTCCCGAGCGTGCAAGACCCCGTGATCCTCTTCTGCGACAATACGGGTGTCATTGCAAACGCCAAGGAGCCAAGGTCTCACTCCACCGCCAAACACATTCTCCGATATTTCCATGTGATACGTCAGTACGTACAAGGAGATTTGCAAAGTGCATACGGATCTGAATGTGGCAGATCCACTGACGAAGCCTCTCCCGCTTGATAAGCATGAAAAACACCATTTAGCTATGGGTCTTAAGCTTTTACCAAGTTGTAATCTAGATTAATTTGTACTCTAGTGCAAGTGGGAGACTGAATGAGATATGCCCTAGAGGCAATTAATAAAGTGTATTCTTTATCATATCTCGTTTGTTCATAATAGGTTTCTGTGTCATGCTAGAACCGTATTAAGCAGAAACATTAATACGGGTGTGATACGTAAACAACCAGGTCCCTAGTAGCCTCTACTAAGACTAGTTTTCGTTGCGCGATTGATGATCGAGGTTTCCCAGTCATGGGGCATGGCGCCGGTCGGCAATGGGAGTCATATCGTTGGAGAACGATGTGATGGACATACCCAGATTTGGAGGACGTAGTCGTTACGCCTTTGACCGTGAGATCAACTCTTATTATTATTGATGGAAGATACTTTGATCGCACCAAACGTCGTATCTTATATAGTATGACAATAACGGTGATACTTTTGGGTATCGGAAAGGAGTAGTTGAGACGAGGGGTCAAGAGCGGGATTTGCCAGTCCGCATAGCAGGATAGATACTCTCGGGCCCACTCGGTGAGATCATGTCTAAATGAACTTGCAAGCATGTGACTAGGTCACGGAGACATGAGATCATGGACGAGTAGAAGATAGTGTTTTCGGTAACGAGGTCGAGATTAGGTATGGAGATATCTATGGAACGACGCTCGGACACACTAAGTATCGCTATGGCAAAAGGTTTAAGACTTTGCGTTCAGGTTTGATAGATGAAAGTCATTCGTTATATCACAGGGATTAATTCATGGGGTCCAGGCCTACGAGTTAGTCGTTGATCATAGAGTAGTCTTGCTCATACCTGTTATTATATCCAACCGCTAGGGTAACACATTTAAGAGGTTTCGACAAGACAACCGGAAAGGAAAGAGATCATCGGGAGCGTCCCGGGAGGGGTCCGATGGAGATCAGGCAGCGCCGAAAGAGTTTTCGGAGCTAGGAAAAAGTATATATATTATGTTTGATATTAATTAGTGTAATTAATATGCAAATATGATTTTATATATTTATTTTCGAATTTATTTAGGCTGATTTCCCTAAATGGGCCTTCTGGTCGAAAGAAGGCCCAAGAGGGGGGAATCCCCTTGGGGATTCGGTGGGGGCCAGGAGGAGCCGACCCAAGTGGGCCAAGGGCCCACTAGGGGGCCGGTGCACCCTCCCTAGCCGCACCAGGCATGTGGGGGTTAGTCCCACATTGCCTAGTTAGCAAGTTGGCTCCCCCCTGGGAGCCTATATAAGAAGGGGCACCCCTGGCCTTTTAATTCACCAATTAATTCCCAATTTCTCTCTCGATCTCGTGATTCCCTTGTTGGAGTCGCGCCAAGCTAAGGAGGGAAATCTCTTCCACCATAGCCCGCTGCCGCGCTGCTGGTGTTCCGGTCCAAGTCTTCCGCTGCTCGTCCTGGACTGGAGCTTCGGAGGCTGTCGTCTCCACCGTACGTATGTGACGCCCTGCGAGGTGCTGCGCTAGCGGTACTCGGAGGTCTGCTTCCTCTACGCGACCTTGAGGTCGGCTTCGTCGGTCTTCATCGACAACGTTTGTGCGGGAACGTAATCCCGCTTTCGGTCTACAAGGGTATGTATTACGATCTCCGTTCATACTACTATATCTGCATAGAATAGATCTTGGCATGCTTTTAGGATATCGTTGGTAGGAAATTTTTTGTTTTCTGCACAGGATCCCCTTCGAGATGATGTTGGAAACCAGCTTACAAATAACAAACGTGCTAAGGTGTAGGTAAGAACAACTAACAAAGATCTAAGACAAAAACATGAGACAAGAAAACAAATGACACATAGCATGTAGATGTCGACGACTTCAACATCCAACATCGCTTGATGATCTAAGAGAAGCAGTGGTGAGCCAACAAGTGAGAATACAAACCAACGGGAGGAGAAGCCTTCGTCAAACTCAAAGCGGGCAGCTGACATCGCGCTACCATTTGTCCATCGCCGAAGAGAACACTTTTCCCTCTCGCCCGGACTCAAAGGGCGCAACAGTGACAGCACGATGACCGGTAGCTGACTCTTAGCGTAAATGGAAGTCGAACAACAGACCGACACGAAAGAAGAGAGTCCGGCTAAACCACCACTGAGCGGAGCACACATCGTTGGCAGCAACGCCAACATCGACAAATATAAACATAGGAGGCACCCAATGTCTCTAGGATGACACCTTCACGAAGGTAATACGATGTTGCAACGTCGCCGTCTGGCCCGGCAGACTAGACCAAGGTTTTCACCCGGAGCCAAAATGGAGAGGGCAGATCCACGAGAACAACCCCATGTTCAATGTTTTGTGTAATGGTCTAGTTGAACTGTGTGTGGATCACTGGATCGAGCCGTTTCATCCCAAGCACAACAAGCACTCTCATGTCACTCTTGCTCGAATCTCGTTGAGACAGCAGCAAAAGTCTCCAGGACCGCAAGAAATTAAAGGTAGCAAGAATCGATGAATAAATTAGGAACCCATCCTGAGGCCATCTAAAGTCTAAACTTGTCTAAGCAGCATTTGTATGTGTATGCACATGGGCCCACTTTAATAGCTAGGCAAGATATACAGTGCACGTGGCTGTTGTCTGGCTATCTGATATTCTGATGGGAGACATGAGGTGGTAGGTCGGTGGAGCCATGGCTCCATGGAGCTCATATGAATGCAGTTCTTCGGCCGAACAATTGTCGATTCATTAATGCTAGCTTTCTTGATTGGGGTAGGCGGCGGGAGCTAGGGGCTAGACTGGCTGATCGGTTGAGGTGATGTAAGTGAAGATTGAAAATCGATAAGAATGATCTTTCTAAATGTTCAGTACAAAATGAACCGAATCGAAAAGATTTCATCATTTCACCGTTTCCTTATATCCTCCTCCAAATACATGTTCCTATTTCATGGAAAGTGACAAGATCATTGAAACACCCGAAGTCACTGTTATCTCTCGACAATAGAGGTGAAAATAATGTGTCTCGGGATGCCATCGGTGCTGTGATCACACAAGTGTTCATCTTCGGAGTTGAACAATTGTCACTTCGATGCTGTCAAAGGACAGGGATATGCGTTGGCTTTTTGCATAGGTTTATCCTAATTTTCAGTTTTGTAAGTTTGAAGTAAACGTGTCTTGTAACTCGACTTTATTATATAAATGAGACTCATTTTACCATGCAAAAAAAAAGAACATGAGTGATTGAGTGTGATAGAAGGGAGAAACCCTCCTCCAAGTATGTTGCGTGCCTAACCATAAAACAATTACACGCATATGATCCAAAGATAGCAATTGAGTTTTCAGTTATTACAAGTTACACATTTGTTTTCTAGCATTTCAAGTTTTCAACACCATCATCAGCATCACAAATGTCATAATTCTTAGCTCACTAAGTTGTTTTCATAACAAGGGTTCTTATTTTCTTCCAGACATGTGATTTTGTCATGAAATTGTTGCTTATTGTGTAATTGCAAATTCGTATGTTGGATGCGTTGATTTTATTTATGGTAATATAATTCTATTTAAGGTAATATAAAAGTGATACAATTAATAACTTTTTTGTCGTGTTAATAAAATTTGCTGAGTGTAAAAAAACACTAGGCAAAACATACATAATAGGCAATCTAGCTGGAATGCCGCCTTCCAGCTGTCTATCAACTTTTTTTTAATGCCAAGTGGCAACCAGTTGTCTAGTATGACACTCGGCACCAGTCAATTTGCTGAGTGTTATTGGACCTTCGCGGAGTGCTCCTTCATAATATCATAATCCCGTAGTGAAGTTGACACAGACAATATTACATTGATGTATAGGTTGTTTCAAACAATTTTGTAGCTCTACATGAGTAAATTTGAATAATCGGCTAAGATTTACTAGTTGCTCCGGTCAACTAGTGCGTATATAGAGAGATAGCCACCTATTACATCTTCTTTTAACTGTCTGTTTTGTCAAGACTAAATTTGCAGTTGGCAGTCTCGATTTTGATCGGTTACAGTGCTTTCATGCACACAAATGGCGGCAGTAACCGACCGATCTCCATCGAGCAGATCCATCAAGCGAAACTGCCGGTGATCAAGTAAGACAGAGTCCTCCTCCTGCCTAAACCCCTCACTCGCACAGCCTACACTCCTCGCCCTCCTTTATAGCCAGCTTCCTCCTCCCCGATCGAGCTCCCTGTCACACACCGGTCGATCGTCCTCGTCCCTCCCTCTCTCGGACGAGCACATTGCCATGGAGGCCGCGCGGCAGCTTCTCCTCCCGCTGGCAGCCACCTTCCTCCTCTGCTCGCTGCTGCAGGCCACGCCGCGCGCGCTCGCCGCCGGAAAGAAGCAGCCTTTGTCGTCGGGGTACATCGTGTACCTCGGCGGCCGCTCCCATGGCCATGGCGTGTCGACGGAGGTGGTCACCGAGTCGCACTACGACCTACTCGGCTCCATCCTAGGCGAGTAAGTGCATCCAATGGTGGTTATGAATGTTTGGTTATGCTCGAATGTGCCACGGTTGATCGATCTGTCGATGCGTGCAGCCGGGAGAAGGCCCGAGACGCCATCTTCTACTCCTACACCAAGAACATCAACGGCTTCGCCGCCCACCTAGAGCCCGGCGTTGCCGCGGCGATCGCCGGTGAGCCGATACGGCCGGCCTTGATCTAGTTTAGGGTATGCACGTGCTGATGCGCCTATTGACATTCTCATCTCCTGGATGTGCGTGCGTGCGTTCGTGTTGCAGAGCATCCCGACGTGCTGTCCGTGTTCCCGAACAGAGGCAAGAAGATGCACACGACGAGGTCGTGGGAGTTCATGGGCCTCGAGAGGGCTGGCCAGGTCCCGGAGTGGTCGGCGTGGGAGGTGGCCAGGTACGGCGCGGACACCATCATCGGGAACGTCGACTCCGGCGTGTGGCCGGAGTCCCTGAGCTTCAACGACGGCGAGATGGGTCCCATCCCGGACACCTGGAAGGGGATCTGCCAGAATGAGCACGACCCCAAGTTTCAATGCAACAGGTACGTACTTGGACCTTGACTGTGTTTCGATGCAATGCGTAGATCTTTTGTTTGATTTGATTCCTTGCATGCAGCAAGCTCATCGGCGCGCGCTACTTCAACAAGGGGTACGCGTCGGCGGCGGGCGGCGCTGCCGACGACAAGCTGAACACGCCGCGAGACGACGTCGGCCACGGCACGCACACGCTGGCCACGGCGGGGGGCTCGGCGGTGCGCGGCGCGAACGCCTACGGCTACGGCTACGGCACGGCCCGCGGCGGCTCCCCGCTCGCGCGCGTGGCGGCGTACCGGGTCTGCTTCAACCCGGCCGTGAACGACACCGAGTGCTTCGACGCCGACATCCTGGCCGCCTTCGAGGCCGCCATCGCCGACGGCGTGCACATCATCACGGCGTCCGTGGGCGGCGACCCCGTGGAGTTCCTCGGGGACGCCGTCGCCATCGGTTCGTTCCACGCCGTCAAGGCCGGCATCACCGTGGTGTGCTCCGCCGGCAACAGCGGCCCGGACTTCGCCACCGTCTCCAACCTCGCGCCGTGGCTGATGACCGTCGCCGCCAGCACCATGGACAGGGCCTTCCCGGCCTACCTCGTCTTCAACCACACCAGGGCGGAGGGGCAGAGCCTCTCGGAGACGTGGCTGCGGGGGAAAGGATTCTACCCCATGATCGTCGGCGCCGACGCCGTTGCTCCCAACAGCACCGCCACCAACGCGTACGCACGCACGCACTCACTCACATGATACTGAACTGAACTGAACTCCCTAGCTCGGCACAAGAATCTTGTTTCGAACTCATGTGAGCTGTGGATGCAATGCAGTACGGTGTGCCTGCCGGATTCCCTGGACGCGGCGAAGGTGAGCGGGAAGATCGTGGTGTGCGTGAGGGGAGGCGGTCGCAGGATTGAGAAGGGCGAGACGGTGCGGCGAGCCGGCGGCGTCGGGATGGTCCTCGTCAACGACGAGGACGGCGGGAGCAGCGTCTTCCCCGACCCGCACGTCCTCCCGGCCCTGCACATCAACTACACCGACGGGCTCGCGCTCTTGGCGTACATCAGATCCGCCCCGTAAGCCCGCCATTCTTCTTGCAATGAGCTATTGTCTCGGCAGATTACTGACTGGATTACTCTCTGTCTCTGGTAAGGGCCCCGTCTGGGTTCATCACGAAGGCGAGGACGATCGTCGGCACGAGGCCGGCGCCGGTCATGGCCTCTTTCTCGTCCCAGGGCCCCAACATCCTCAACCCGCCGATCCTAAAGGTGGCTTCTTGATCTGCATTTTGATCATTAGCTCAAGCATTCGTTCTTTTCATTTATGTTCTGTATCAATGTCACAAGTTACTTGACTGCTTTGATTTGTGGGTTCGTATGCACTGCACAGCCAGACGTGACCGCGCCGGGAGTGGGCATCATCGCCGCGTGGAGCGGCCTGGCGGCGCCATCAGACCTCCCCTGGGACCAGCGCCGCGTCGCCTTCCACACCATGTCCGGCACGTCCATGTCGACCCCGCACGTCGCCGGCATCGCCGGCCTCGTCAAGACCCTCCACCCGGACTGGAGCCCCGCCGCCATCAAGTCGGCCATCATGACCACCGCGTCGGACCTCGACACGGACCGGAGGCCGATCCTGAACCCGTTCATGGAGACGTCGACGCCCTTCGGCTACGGCTCCGGCCACGTCTTCCCGGCCCGCGCGCTCGACCCGGGCCTCGTCTACGACGTCTCCACCGCCGACTACCTCGACTTCCTCTGCGCGCTCGGCTACAACGCGACGGCCATGGAGCGGTTCAACAAGTCGCCCTACCGGTGCCCGGCGACACCCGCCGCCGTCAAGGACCTCAACTACCCGTCCTTCACCTTCCCGCGCCTCGCTGGCCCGACCACGGTGCGGCGCAGGGTCAAGAACGTCGGCCCGGCGCCGCGGAGCACGTACACGGCCACCGTCGTGGAGCCCGTGGGGGTGCAGGTGACCGTGACGCCGCCTGTGCTGGAGTTCACGGACGTCGGCGAGGAGAAGGAGTTCCTCGTGAGCGTCGCCGAGAAGGTTCCCCTCGTGCCGAGGCCGGAGGGCGCCGGAGGGTACGCGTTCGGCTCCATTGTTTGGTCCGACGGGACCGGCAATCACCATGTGCGCAGTCCTCTGCTTGTCCAGAGGCCCAAGATCGTATCAAGAATGTTGTAGAATTAATTAGGTGATCGAGAGTCCCATTTTTCTTTTGTTTTCAGGCTTTTAGGCAGGTTTTGGTAAGGAAGTAATCACGTAGAGAGAAGAAGAATTAGATGGGTGGTGGTTTGGTCATTAGCAGATACAGTACTATGATTAAGTGTGGCACGCTTGCAAAACCATATATCGGTTGAATAAGAGAAAAATGGTGGATTTTGGGACTATTTCTCTTTCTGTTAGTCGATCTCATAAGCCATGTACAATGTTGATAAGACCTCACTCAAATCTAATCCCGTTAGATCAGCATCGTGATTCATGCGTTGTACTAACTTGCAATGAGACTTTTACACATGAGTTGCAAATTAAGAAAAAAAACAGTTGCATGTGGTTGCATAAGAGCATGCAGTGCATTAAATTATCACAGAAAACGAAGCATTTCTACCAATTACCCATGCTTACTTGCCCAATTATCTCTCTCGTCTTAATTAATACTATATGGGACCCAGCCAAGATATAGAGTATTTTGGAATGGACAGAGTATATGCAATGCTACTTCAATAAAAGGTATATATATATATATCTTCAACATAGTATCATATTATTACCAAATCCGTTGTAACATATAAGACACATTTGATTTTAAAAAAATGAGCATGCAAATTGTTCCACTTATACTCTAGAATATTCTACATATATTCTTAAATATGGGAAGAACGGTCACACAATAAAGTACATCTATGTTATATAATTCCACAAGTGTGGAAAAATAACGAGGCATGTGTTTTCCCTTTTTTCCATATTTAATATGAGTTTTTATTTGTCAAGGAGTAATATCTCATAAACGAAAAATGATATATTTTCTATCACGTACATTGAAATTTAATAACAAAATAAAATTTGTAAAACATATAGCATGGGTAACAAAACTAAATAAACCTTAAAACATATTGTTAAAATCACAACATGATTAAATAATTTAAAGTACAAAAGTTTAGTGTAACTATATTAGCCCAGGTAGAATATATCTTTTTTGTGTAAAACATTTATTTGCGCCTTATAAAGTAATGCGCTTACTAGTTGGTTAATTAAACATAATAAGGAACTTGATATATTGATGTTGCGAAACAGATCAAATCACAAGCCTACACCAATATATAGATAGTGTGCAAACAAATTAAATCAAGTATGAGTAATTATCTGAAAACCACTCCAATCCATAAGTGTATTATAGAAAAACATCAGAAATTGTGCGTCTTAATCCTCCATTAACTCCACAATTTACTGCAACAACTTTATCTCCCATGGTAACCGGAACACCTGAAGTTCTCAATACTAATGAATGGTGGAGCAGCAGACGAACAACAACTAAGAAATAAGCACACTTATTGGGATGCAGAAGGGGCCATCGTTATGTCGTATTTTTCATCACAAATATCTGCTTGGTCAAACTAATGATGTATATGGCAGTTAGCAAAACTTATTTTCAAATCTGGCCTCTCGAGCGTCACAGAGCACAAGCCTAAGTTTGGAAAACGGTGGACTCCATTACTGTTTTTCTTTCCGTTAGCGAATCTCATAAGACTTGACCTGGTCGATTTTATATAGGAACAAATCAATTGAAAACTTAACAGGTTTGGGATTTTTTAGATTCTTCTAAATCTTATAAATAGAGTGAATACTAGAACTCCGGAGAGAAAAATGTTTTCCGCCACTCGCTTCGATATAAAATTAGTGTTTCTCAGATTCTTCTAAAACTTATAAATAGAATGAGTACTAGAGCTCTGGAGAAAAAAATGGTTTTCACGATTCGATTCGATATAAAATAAGTGTCAAACTAAGGCACTTATTATTGTGAATTGGAGGGAGTAGTACAATTTACTTGTTTCGACGCAAAATAATTCTCCTATACTAATGAATGGTATTTTTTAGCTTCTGTATTTGGTGGAGCAGCAGACGAACAACAACATGTTGAGCACACTGAGAGCGGCCATGAACCAGAAGAAGTAGTCGAGGTGGCCTTGGTCGAGGTTGTCCAGGATCCACCCGGTGGCCGACGCGACAGCACCGAGCAGGGCAGAGTTGAGGTAGTTGCCAGCAGCGATGGCCAGCTGTGCGACTGCCGTGCCTAGACTCTTCATGGACTCCACACTAGTAGGAAAAAGGCTACTTCTGGCGAGCTGTTTTTACCTAGCGCCGGCGAACAGTTGTCCGCCAGCAGAGTTACGCCAGTGGTAACCTTTACCGCTAGCGAACAGCTGCTCGCCAGCGGTAGAGGCGGCCACCGCTGGCGAACGACGGCTATGTTCGCCTGCGGCAGTAGGCCACCGCTGGCGAACAGCTGCTCGCCAGCGGTTACGCATCCGCTCGCCAGCGCTAGTCCCTGCGGGGTAGGCGTCTGTTCGCCAGCGATACCATTTCTATTGCCAGCGGTATAATTTCCTAATTAAATATTTTATTTTGAAATATTGCATTACAGGATTATATATATATATATATATATATATATATATATATATATATATATATATACTAGAATTGCATTCAGTTACCCAGAATTTCAGATATTCATTAAAAACAATTTGACAATGGCCAAATATAGATCCACACGTATGCATTACAAACATGTTCATGGCATTACAAGGTTCACACATATGCATTACAAACATGTTCACGAGGAAATTTGACAATGCCCAAATACAAGGTTCACACATATACACAATTTGACAATACTCGCCCAAGCTTCTAGCTTCCGGCCCCTCCATGCAAGCTTCTAACTTCCGGCTCCTCCATGCAACCTTCTAGCTTCCGGCTCCTCCTTCGGTTTCTCCACTCCTTCATCCAACTATACAGCATGACTTTCAAAGTGAGAAATAAACAAAATTGATGTTGTCAAGGTAAAACATGACTCATATAGTGAAACAAACAAGCAATCATGATAGCTTTGTTGAACCAAGTAGGACGACACACAACTTATATGTGTGCATATTACAAGGTTCAACAAACTATCAGGATATCATATAGTGTGCGACATCATCACTTTAATTATCAGCATATAAAAAAGATGGCAAAAAGATGTTAAAATGCAAGTTCAAAAGCACTGAAATTGAACACACATAAGAACTTTAGAAAATAAGCCCAATGCCTCATACGGACTTGCTTCAGGGATGGAGCCAGCGAGCCAGGTAGGATGTACGAGATCTATACACTCATGCATATCACAAGCCTCACTAGCCCCACCCCTGAAACCTGTGTCACAACATTTTAATCATCGGCATATCAAAATATGGTAAATAGCATATGAAGGTAAAGCATGTCTCATATATTGAAACACACAAGATTTAAAAGAAATGTCTCATACTTAATCAATTATTAAAACACACAATGGATCCTGATAACCTCGTTTAAACAAGTCGGAGGCACGCAACTAATATGTGTGCATCATACAAGGTTCAACAAACTATTAGGATATCATATAGTGTGCGACATCATTTTAATCATCGACATTCTATAGAATACGAAATACTATCAACACAAGGCACTAAATGAAAACAATAAACAAGGCCTCATATGGACTTGCTTCAGGGACGGAGTAAGCGAACAACGTGGAATGAACATTGCATATGCGTTCAGACCACATGGTTCGCTCACTCCTCCCTGAAGATGCAACAAGA
This sequence comes from Poa annua, assembly GCA_026929855.1. NCBI lineage: Eukaryota > Viridiplantae > Streptophyta > Magnoliopsida > Poales > Poaceae > Poa > Poa annua. The sequence goes on from CM049430.1 coordinate 93,210,692, forward strand.
TGCAACTTGCAAATCATCTGTTTTAATCATCGGCCGAATAGTAAAACAGTAAAATCCAGTGGAATAGAATAGTGCAACTCTGACAGAATTAATGCAATAACATGGAAAAGAATGCCTCATACTTAATCATTTATCAGAAACACACGAGTTTGGATCCTGATAACCTTGTAGAACCAAGTCGGAGGCACATACTTATATGTGTGTATCATACAAGGTTCAACAAACTATCAGGATATCATATAGTGTGCGACATCATTTTAATCATCGGCGTTCTAGAGAATACAAATTACTATCAACACAAGCGCATGGCTTATATATTGAAACACACAAGATTTAAAAGAAATGCCTCATACTTAATCAATTATTAAAACACACAATGGATCCTGATAACCTCGTTGAACCAAGTCGGAGGCACACAACTTATATGTGTGCATCATAAAAGGTTCAACAAACTATTAGGATATCATATAGTGTGCGACATCATTTTAATCATCGGCATTCTATAGAATATGAAATACTATCAACACAAGGCACTAAATGAAAACAATAAAAAAGGCCTCATATGGACTTGCTTTAGGGACGGAGTAAGCGAACACCGTGGAATGAACATTGCATATGCGTTCAGACCACATGGTTCGCTCACTCCTCCCTGAAGATGCAACAAGATGCAACGTGCAAATCATTTGTTTTAATCATCGGCCGAATAGTTAAACAGTAAAATCCAGTGGAAAAGAATAGTGCAACGCTGACAGAATTAATGCAATAACATGGAAAAGAATGCCTCATACTTAATCATTTATTAGAAATACACGAGTTTGGATCCTGATAACCTTGTAGAACCAAGTCGGAGGCACATAACTTATATGTGTGTATCATACAAGGTTCAACAATCTATCAGGATATCATATAGTGTGCGACATCATTTTAATCATCGGCGTTCTAGAGAATACAAAATACTATCAACACAAGTGCATGCCTTATATATTGAAACACACAAGATTTAAAAGAAATGACTCATACTTAATCAATTATTAAAACACACAATGGATCCTGATAACCTCGTTGAACCAAGTCGGAGACACACAACTTATATGTGTGCATCATACAAGGTTCAACAAACTATTAGGATATCATATAGTGTGCGACATCATTTTAATCATCGGCATTCTATAGAATACGAAATACTATCAACACAAGGCACTAAATGAAAACAATAAACAAGGCCTCATATGGACTTGCTTCAGGGACGGAGTAAGCGAAAAACGTGGAATGAACATTGCATATGCGTTCAGACCACACGGTTCGCTCACTCCTCCCTGAAGATGTAACAAGATGCAACGTGCAAATTATCTGTTTTAATCATCGGCCGAATAGTGAAACAGTAAAATCCAGTGGAAAAGAATAGTGCAACTCTGACAGAATTAATGCAATAACATGGAAAAGAATGCCTCATACTTAATCATTTATTAGAAACACACGAGTTTGGATCCTGATAACCTTGTAGAACCAAGTCGGAGGCACATAACTTATATGTGTGTATCATACAAGGTTCAACAAACTATCAGGATATCATATAGTGTGCGGCATCATTTTAATCATCGGTGTTCTAGAGAATACAAATTACTATCAACACAAGCGCATGCCTTATATATTTAAACACACAAGATTTAAAAGAAATGCCTCATACTTAATCAATTATTAAAACACACAATGGATCCTGATAACCTCGTTGAACCAAGTCGGAGGCACACAACTTATATGTGTGCATCATACAAGGTTCAACAAACTATCAGGATATCATATAGTGTGCGACATCATTTTAATCATCGGCATTCTATAGAATACGAAATACTATCAACACAAGCGCATGCCTCACATATTGGACACAAATTTAGAGATGGTGTATCCCAAATTCAGTGAGATGCAGAAAATGTGTATTGTGCACATCACAGGTTTCAGAGACGCCACCTCTAAATCATACCGTGTCACAACGGTTTAATCCTTGGCATATCAAAGAAGGCACTCAAGAAAAATAATAAAGAAGGCCTCATATGAAATTGCTTCCGAGATGGAGTGAGCGAACAACGCGGAATGAACACTGCATCTGCGTTCAGACCACATTGTTCACTCACTCCTCCCTGAAGATGCAACATGCAAATCATCTGTTCTAATCATCGGCCGAATAGTGAAACAGTAAGCTCTAACAGATTTAATTTAATGCAATAACATGGAAAAGAATGCCTCATACATAGACTGGATACACAATTTCAGGGACGACGTCAGTGAAATCCAGTGGGATGCAGAAAATGTGAATATATTCGTGCACATCACAAGTTTCACTGACGCCTCCCCTGTATCACATAGTGTGCGACAACATTTTAATCATCGGCATTCTAGAAATAACTTAAATCGGGAATTCACAAAAAAGAGTTAAACAATGCCTCATACATAGACTGGACACACAAATTCAGGGATGGCGTCAGTGAAATCCAGTGGGATGCAGAATATTTGAATATATTCGTGCACATCACTGGTTTCACTGACGCCACCCCTGTATCACATAGTGTGCGACAATATTTAATCATCGACATTCTAGAAATAAAGAACATTTTAATCATCGGCAAGAGAGAATAGAGAACATAATTAATTGATATCACAACCAATTATGAAACACATCTATAATAACATGTGGCTAATAGATGGCATAAAATTACTACTCAACATCTATGTACGGTGGATATTCATGTCCTCTTTCGAGGTTCAGATAATCAATGGGTGCATGAAAGGACACACAATGAATGCAACCAAATAGGACCAAACTAACTGATGATTAGATTGCAAAATTGCTCTCTATGTGTGAGTTGTTTGTATCTAAATTGTCCATCTATATAAAAAAATCAGTATAATTATCAGTACAGCTCCATCTCTCTAATCAAGGAAAAATGGGACGGCGGCGGCCGAAATCGCGGCGCATCTAGCTTGCTAGTTCGATTGACCTACGCCTCCATCGATTTGCAACTCGAACCTCTCCAAATCGAAAAAAGGAGGTCGTACCTCAGTACGACGAGTCGGGGAGGGTTCGTCGGCCGAGCTTGGCGAGCAGCGCGGCGACGAGCTGGTGTCGATGCTCCTGCGACGCGTACACCTCGCGTGCGCGGTGCTCGGCATCGCACGCCTCGGCCGCCTCCATCCACCGCTCTTCCATTTCCATCTGCCAACGCCAATTTCGAGCTGGAGGTCGAGGTCCGGGCGCTCGGGCGACTGCTCACAGACGAGGAAGAGCCGCATCAAACCGCGGGCCAAACCAAACTGAGACTGAGGGGAGACGGAGGGGGCCTTAGCTTACCCGAGAGGAGGAGGGGCGGCGGCGGCGAGCATGCCGATGAAGGAGGAGGTGGGGAAGTAGGAGGCGCCGCGGTCCACGGTTCTGTGGCGGCGGCGAGCAGGCCGATGAAGGAGGAGGCGGGGAAGCAGGGGGAGCCGCGGTCCACGCCTCCGCGGCGGCGGTGAGCAGGCCGATGAAGGAGGAGGCAGGGGCTTCGGATCCTGCCGCACCGGTGGGGAAAGCCGGTGGAAGGGAGGAGGAGGATGGGGTGACGGCGGAGTGTGTGGGCGTGCTCGATCGCGGTCTGGAGAGGCGTGTGTGGTAGGTGAGGGAGCAATGGTATACGTACTGGTGTGCGGCGATATTAAGGCGCTCGATCGATATCGCCGCCTAAACACCGCTGCCGCACTTTTTTCTTGTTCGTCAGTGCTAAGGACGCTACCGCTGGCAACCACATGTCTTGTTCGCCAGCGGTAGCGGTATGCTTCGATCACAGCCCCGCCCAGCCAAGAGCTACCGCTGGCGGACGGTTTATTTTGTTCGTCAACGGTAGCAGTTTTACCGCTGGCTATGACGGCTATGTGTTCGCCAGCGCTATATTTTCTGGCGCACGTTTTTGTTTGTTCGCCAGCGCAATTAAGGTGGCTATAAGCATATTCCTACTAGTGCAGCCGGGGACTGGTTGTAGAAGAACTCGAGCATGCCGATGCTGGCAAACACCCCAGCCGCTCCCAGCACGAAGTAGCACGGCGCATGCCACATGATGCTCATCGGCGGCGATGGCGCCTCTAGCCGCCACGTCTCGACCGACGCGGCGCCATGGCTGCCGTTGACAGCGTGAGGCCGACGCCGATACGCTGCAGCTGCGTGAAGCCCCTGTCCTCGTCGGTGACCCGTCGCGCCAGCGGCACCAGGACGGCTTCGTACAGGGGAACACAGATTAGGACGTTGACGACGTCGAAGGTGTAGAGGGACGCCGGCGGCACCACGAAGGCGCCAACGCGGTTATTCATAACCATTCCCTGCTCTACCAGCGTCGACGACATTTGCGCGGTGACCGCGAAGAAGACGAGCAGCGATGCCCAGACGGGGCACATCCGTAGTAGCATCTTCAGCTCATCCACCTGCGACACCGAGCAGAGCTGCCACGACCCCTTCTTCTGAGGCGGTGGAAGCACGATCACAGCCTTGTCGAAGAACCTGAGTTGGCCGGTACGATTCCCAGGCCCGGCCCTGCTGTTTTCGGGCAAATCCGACGCATCATCGGGCAGCTTGAGACGGCAGTTCCTTGCGGCTGCGACCACCACCTAGGACTGGGAGACTCTCGTCAGCGGGCTACCTGAAGGGGATCGTGTGCAGAAAACAAATTTTTCCTAGCAACGATATCCTTGAACTAGCCAAGATCTACACTATGCAGATATAGAAGTACGGCGGAGATCGGAATACATACCCTCGTAGACCGAATAGCGGGGATTACGCTCCCGCACAAGCGTTGACGACGAAGACGACGTAGCCAACCTCTAGGTCGCGAAGAACTCGGCGCGACGAAGACGACGAAGATGACCCCGAGGTCAGGTGGAGGAAGTAGGCCTCCGAGTACTGCTAGCGCAGCACCTCGCAGGGCGTCACACACATACGATGGAGACGACGGCCTCCGAAGCTCCAGTCCAGGACGAGCAGCGGAAGACTTGGACCGGAACACCAGCAGCGCGGCAGCGGGCTATGGTGGAAGAGATCCCCCTCTCAACTCGGCGCAACTGCGACAAAGGGAATCACGAGATCGAGAGAGAATTGGGGAATTAATTGGTGAATTAAAAGGCCAGGGGTGCCCCTTCTTATATAGGCTCCCAGGGGGAGCCAACCTTGCCAGCCAGGCAATATGGGACTATCCCCCATTGCCTGGTGCGGCCAAGACAGGTGCACCGGCCCTAGGTGGGCCCCATTTGGCCCACCTAGGCCGGCCAAGCCTCCCCAACAAAATTCCCTTGAGGGTTTCCCCCCATGGGCCTTCTTTCGACCAGAAGGCCCATTTAGGGAAATCAGCCTAAATAAATTCGAAAATAAATATATAAAATCATATTTAATCATTAATTACACTAATTAATATTAAACATATTATATATAATTTATTCTAGCTCCGAAAACTCTTTCGTCACTGCCCGATCTCCATCGGACCATTCCCGGGACCTTCCCGGTGATCTCTTTCCTTTCCGGTTGTCTTGTCGAAACCCCTTAAGTGTGTTACCCTAGCGGTTTGATATAATAACAGGTACGATCAAGACTCCTCTATAATCCACGACTAACTCGTAGGACTAGACCCCATGAATTAATCCCTGTGATATAACGAATGACTTTCATCTATCAAATCTGGACGTCTAGTCTTGAACCCTTTGTCATGTCGATACTTAACGCGTCCAAGCATCATTCTCAGATATCTCCATACCCTGCATGATCTCGTTACCGACATCGCTATCTTCTACTCGTCTATGATATTTTGTCAGCTAGTGACCTAGTCACATGTTTGCAAACTCATTTGACATAATCTCACCGAGTGGGCCATAGAGTATCTATCCAGCTATGCGGACTGACAAATCCCGTTGTTGACCCCTCGTCTCAACTACCCCCTTCTGATACCCAAAAGTATCACCGTTATTGTCACACTATATAAGATATGACGTTTGGTGCGATCAAAGTATCTTCCAGGGATAACAATAAGAGTTGATCTCACGGTCTTAAGACGTAACGACTATGTCTATAAATACTGGGTATGTCAATCAAATCGTTACACCTAACGATATGACTCCCATTGCCGACCGGCGCCATGTCCTATGATCGGAAAACCTCGATCATCAATCGCGCAACGAAACTAGTCTTAGTAGAGACTACTAGGGACCTGGTTGTTTTATCTACCACACATGTATTAATATTTTCGTTTAATACAGTTATAGCATGGTGTAAAACATATAATGAACGATTTGGGATATTGCCAATAAACTATGTTTATTAAGTGCCTCTATGGCATATTCCCTTCACTACCTCCCACTCCGAGTGGCTTGTACCTGTAAACCTTGCAGCTATTTTAGCGTGTATATAAGCGCTTGCGTTATACTACTGTGTGTTTCTAAAAAAACCAAGTCTAACGTAATTCTAAAAAATACAACTATTTTATTTTTAGCGGATTGCTTTCGGATGATAAGAACTGGTAATATTTCTATCCAACATTGCCTCCGAGAGCATGGTCGATGTCCTATTGAAGTGAAACACCTTGTTAATGCAAAAATCAGTGGAGTTGGAACACATAATTGCTACATAAATCACGTGAAGTTGAATCACGTAAGTCGTTAAGCTATCTCTGCAATAATAAGTAAATACTTAGTAAAGGACAAAGAAATAAAATACTACGGGAATAGCTCTATGGTCATGGTGTCATCTCCACAAATAAAAAATGATTAATACAAATTTATCAAAGATGAATAAATTCACTCGATCCTTCTTATGGGCTAGTAAGGATGGAGTCGCGGGAGGGCAATGCCTGGTGGCCTGGAACGCTGTATGCAAGCCGCTGGTGTTTGGAGGACTTGGGTGAAGGACTTACAACTTCAAGGTTTTGGAAATTCTTAGAAAAAGGGTTTCCTTTGCAAAGATCCATGCGTGTGTGCTCCGGTCCTAACAAGTGTCGCAATTTTATTCGTTTATGTTCCCACCTTTTCTCCACGCGGTGACAAGTGGCAGCTCCCTGGTAGTGGACAGAGGGTTGTACATGCATTTATAATGAGTTTCGTTTTTTAAAAACGAAATATCTTGAGAACCGTTTATCCGATTTACGAACCGTTTTCACTTTTGAACTCCTCGCGTCAAGATCTTCAAAACTAGATCCAATATTGATAGGTTTCTACAAACTTTTTTTGTGTACTTTAGATTGTATATGTTTTGTACACCCTAAGTGTAGTCGTACGTACAAACTGAATTTTGTAGTTGTACGTACAACTTGCTACGTGTAGTTGTTTGTACAACCCGAATGTATTTCTACGTATGTTGCTGTACAACCCGATATATGTTGCTGTACAAGCCGGTCTGTGTGTTGTTGTACAACCCGGTTTTTGTTGTTGTACAACGCGGTCTCCGTTGCTGTACAACGCGGTCTCCATTGCTGTACAACCCAGTCAGGGTTGCTGTACGTACAAACTGATTTTGTGTAGTTGTACGTTTTGGTTTGTGTAATTGTATGTGTACGTATATATATTTGTACTGGCTTCTGCTTATATGTGTACAGCGGCGGCTTTGTTTTCTATGCACGTCTTGATTCTGATCACGGGCAGCTTGGCTGGATCAGCGGTACGTTGAAGTGCTAGTCGTGTACAAAACAATCGATCGATCGAGCTAGCTTTCCATGTTTACCTTCGCGTGGCTCGGATCAAAAGTCTCGAGTTCGTACGAACCAGCCTTCGCGGGACGCGCGCACGCGCGGGGACGCAAGTAGCCTCCACGTGGCAGAAGCGGACGCGTGTGTGCTAGGCCTTTGCAAAGGCCTCCCTTTAAATAGTGATACCCCTAGGTTTTGCGCTTCGTGTTCGCTAGGAGTGGCTTAGGCGGACAAACCCCAATCGGCCGTGCCAAGGCCTGCCAAGCTTCTCCGACAAAGAGGGTAAGAAGGTATTTGATAACCTAGCGGGAGGAAAACCCTTTTCTGGACGACAGATGGATCCATGGCATGTCGGCGGCTTTCCTCGCACCGTCGCTCACCCTCTCGGTGCCCAACCGACGCACGAACTCTCGCACGGTGGCCTCGGCCATGAGTAACAGTTGGATGTCAGACATCTCGGGTGTGCTGACACCAAAAGGAGCCATGGAGTTTACTAGGCTTTGGACTCCCGTGAACTCCGTTCCAAGGGATCTGGATCGCGAGGATGTGATCAGCTGGCCTTGGTCCCCCTCCAAGAAGTATTCGGCCAAATCCACTTATGATGCGCTATGTCCGGGGCAGGAGAGGTTGCCGCCTCGCCGGTGGCCAGCTGCATCTGTAAGAACAGGGCGCTGATGAAGCACAAGATCTTCGCTTGCACTGAGGTATAGGTTGTGGACCTCGGACAGGAGCGAGGCATGGCCTCCAGGAGCGACCTGACACCTGTGGACTCTGCTTTCAAGAGGAGGAGTCCACGGATCACATCCTTTTGCAGTGTGTGTATGCGAGGCAGGTCTGGTGCCTCTGCAGGCAGGAGATGCGGCTGGGGTTCGCTGTTCCGACGCACCAGGATAGACTACAAGACTGGTGGCTGCGCGAGCGGAGCAAGTTCGGCAAGAGGGGCAAGAGGAGTTTCGATCTCTGGGTGATTCTGATTTGCTGGAGTATTTGGAAGCAGCGACAAGAGGGGCAAGAGGAGTTTCGATCTATGGGTGATTCTGATCTGCTGGAGTATTTGGAAGCAGCGCAATGCGCGCACGAGTTTGGTAACTTTAGCGGCTAGGGTTCCTGAGGACATGAAGTTGTCGAGCATGGCTGGTCGTGGACCTGGAGTTGGAGTCCCAGGCTTCGGTGAGTAGTCCAGTTAGTTTGTCAGGAGTCATTTCGGTTTCTTTGCTGGCATCGGCATGTCGATGAGCCAGCGGTGTGGTTTTCTTTCTCTCCTTCTATAAAAATAAGGTGCGCATTTTGCGTACCCTCAGATTTTTTTTTTTACAGAACTCATAGGTACCAACTGACACCGGTGCTCATGCGTGAGTAGTTTTGAGTTACTTTGCAAACAGTATATTTGTTGGATGAAATAATACCGTGTTAACAATAATCACTAGGTCACATTGGCTCGGTCCGACTCTGACCAGTAAGTGAACTGCTCTAGGAAGCAAGCTGTCAAAAGTGGTCTCCTTACCCACAGTTTTTATGCAGTGTGCCTCCTGAAGCTTCTGTCTTTGCCTTCCAGTTGGAGGAAAAAATTTCACTACCTGCTCTCACCAAATATTTTTCCAGGTATAGACGCAACTAGAGCTCAGAATAGCAGCCCAAGGCAAGTGTCTCCAGAAGATGACAGAGGAGGAGCAGCGCCTGAGTGGTGCGCTGAGTGAAGCAGATAAACTGAACATCCTCGTCGGTGTCCATGAGGAACTCTAACGACAGTTTCAACAAGACCGGGGCAAGTAAGCCAGACCAAATTAATACAGTTGTTTTGTTTTGTTTTGTTTTGTCTACTACACAATATAAAACTGTTACACTTCTGATACAGGTGTTCAGGCACGTCAGCCATTCTATTAGGACCATGGCGAGTCACTCTATTAACAAGAAGATAAACAGCCACGCAACCAATTAATATCAGTTACTATTCAGCTGTCACTTTCAAATCAATCATTCATCCTCATCCTCGATTTCGCCAATTCCTACCCAGCGAGTGAATGCAAACAGAAACTCCTTGAAGGTAACCATACCATTCTTGTCCCAATCCATCTCCTCTAATACCATGTGAAAAACAATGGATATATGTTAGCGGATTAGAGCAGAAGAAAAAAAATGTCCAGAATAGCATTGCAGATTGCCCATTTTTAAATTACCCGGTCTCACAGCTGAGGAAAAGATAAGGCCTTGAACCGCAAAGTTTGTTCACAGCTAATGCTGTTAAAAGGCTACCTATATTTATAGGGTAGTAGGGGTGTTAAGCATATTTTTGGTGCATATTTAGTTTTCTTCATCCGAGGGAAGAGTATAAAATGAAGAGAAGAAGGTGTAAAATAGAGACATAGTAATTTTCCTGTGTAGGTGTGTCTCTATCTTAGGAAATTACTCAGGGGGGAGTAATTCACTTGAAGAGCTCCTTTTACCACATCAACAATTTTCCATTTATTGAAGAACACAATATTTGAAAAATAAATGTGAAGTTTCCAAAAAAAAAGTGGTGGCATGTGAAACAAGATACGAGAAAATATTTTGTTACTAAGAAACAGAAAACTCACCAAATCTTTTCATGGCTATACGACCAGCAGAGCGTTCTCCTGGTATGCTCTCATTGATGGCTGTAATCATCTCATCCTTACTGACATAGCCGTCTTTATTCTTATCCAAGAAGACAAATGCATCAACCAATGTCTCAAAAGTTGACTCGAGATTTCCCAATCCCATCTTTCTCTTCTGTATGTCAGGTCAAGGAAATCAAAAGGCTCGTAACAGAACTTAGTGTAAGAGATACAAACAGGCACTGTCTACTGAGTAAAAATTTGTGACAGACAATCTAACATTAACCAAATCAAGTGATAATTTTGTGTCTAAAAATGGTATTCTTTTCTGTTAAAATACGGCAGTCTCCTTTAAAGTTTACCAACAAGCAAAAGACCCAGCATATAAAACTCTATTATATTTACTTGTCATAGCTCTCTAGCAATGACATAATGCAGTGTGATAACAAGAAGAAAAGCATCACCCAATTAGCAATGACATAATGCAGTATGAAGGATACTGCTTCTGATGCGGCCGGATCATTGAGAAGATAAACAAGGCACAGAAAGACAATAAATTCATTGAACTTCATGCCCATATCTTCATTTACATCACAAGCTTCAAAGAGATCACTTATTTCCTCCTCTGTGAATGAGATTTCCAGCTTGTGAAAACAATTCTTCAGTTCTCCTTTGTCTATCTCACCATTAGAATCTTCATCTGACAGAGGTAAGAAGCAAAAAAAAAAGAGTAAGTTCTTGATATGTTAGTTACACAAAAAATAAAATAAAACCTAAATTTAGTTCTACTTGTTAACACAATTCAGTATAACTGTGTAAAACATCACATGAGCTCGGCAAGTCATCGACAAGAACAACATGTGAAACAAGAATTCAGGAATAAATAATTTATTGATCATCTTCCCCTCCTTTATAGTTTCAGAACAAAGTAATTAAGAACTGTGCTCGATATAACCATGACAGTTTGCTAACTATGAACATAAACGATACCTTAAGAAACATGACTAGCGCACAAACAGCCTAGCTGGGGGCAGCAGAGCTCACCGAATTGCTCGAAGATAGTCTTGCATTTCCTCAAGCCCTCGTCGATCCTCGGGAACTTCATGATAATAGTATTGAAGGATTTCACTGAAGTTCCGTGCGACGCTCTCTGCCGCATGGACTCCACCATCTTGGTCTCTAGCTTGGAACCATGCGAGCCCCGCTTGTTGGATTCGTGGCGTCCGAACACGCCCCCCATGCCGGCACTTCACACCAAACAGAGCACCTGAAAATGAAAACACCGTTTGCGTTTAATATCTAAAGCATGGCAGCTGCTTCGGCAGGCAGGTGGCATAGACTATTCTGAAAGCAGTAGAACAGAAGTACACTAGCTGACAGTTACCAAATTCATCATGCCAGAAGATGAATCTTAAACGAACACTAATTAGTAGATAAATCAATTAACGGGAGCAGCACGCAGGGCACGGCAACAAACAACAAGATACTCCTATATACAGTACAACTTTAAAGCAATAAAATAATCAACGCAAAGAGCCCTGGGGGGAACCTAGGCAAAAGACCCACTAGCCACTAGTCCTCCTACCTACCCTGCGCAGCTCAGTTCAGTTCTCGCCGTTCATCTGCGCGGCTGGCGGTCGCCTGGGCACGCGCAACACGAACATACCAGCCACGAGCACCACGCGGAATCAAGCGGCGAACTGGGGAAACGGGGGGAGAGAGAGAGAGATTGCTAGTGGTAGCACAGAGAGGGATTGCCTTGCCTGCGCCTCGAGGATCGGCGATGCGGGTTCGCCGGGGAGCTTCTATCGGCGGGGCGGACGGACGAGGTGCGGAGTTTCTACGCTCGGGATCGGCGAGCGGAGCAGAGGAGCTTCTTTCCTTTTTGGTGCTGGAGTGCTGGCGGTGAGGCAGAGGATGGCGAGGGTGGTGGCGGCCGGCTGCTCGACACGCGGTGGCCGGCCGGCCCGACGTGGGTCAGCTGCTACTGACGCGTGGGGTCAACTAGGTGTGGGCCCACACGTCAGGGAGTGGTGGTGCCTCGAGCGGGGTTGCTTGGCGACCGCGATGACTTCGGTGAGATGACACGCAGGGGTGCCCCGTGAACGGAAGAGTCGGTCTCACGAACGGTCTTGCTGTCACCGTCTCTTTTTCTCAGACTTCATCAGTGTGGGCCAGGGTCCTGTTTTTTGTAACAAAGAAAACTGCACATGTATAAAGGAAGACCCGACGTACTGATTTTATATACTGCCAGCATGAACCTACAATTATTTCACCCTCTTATTAGTTAATGAAAAACTTTGTGCCAAGATATACGTAATATATTAAGTTAAAAAAAAGATATACCTAATATATATAACTAGCAAAATACCCGTGCGCTGCTACGGGTATTAACCTTTTCCATCACACATATAAGCATTTTGCAAGACAAATATTATAACATTTGAACGCATGGAGCCGAATGAACGAGAATGCGTTGCGACATGGGCACAATGATTTTTAAGTGGCATTTGACCGAAAGGATTTGCGACATGTCAAATTTTCATATCCAACACATGAGGTAGTAAGGCAAGACTTGGATTGCTTCGAACTTTATCATATATTTTCCAATATTCATTATAATGTTATGTCAAAAGTAAAATAGAACGATTTTGTTTAACAAAATCGATGGCAACATTGTATTTCTTCACATTACCAAGCGGAGGCAGCGCCGCAAGATTCTTGAGCAAATCGTTGGACTAATATATTATCAGGGCGGTGCTGACTAAGGCCGGACAATTCACCAAGTTCCTCCAGCTGCTCAATTCCACGCAGGAGGAAGATCAGATCGATAGCCAGCTCAAGGACAAGACCTCCACCGGCGCTGGCTTCACCATCTTTGCACCGACGGAAAATGCCTTCACCACGCTCAAGGCCGGCCGGCTCCCTGAACGCCCTCGACGACCAAGACGTCGCTGGTGCAGACGTCGTTTACTCCTCTCTCAACACGTCTATCAAGAATCAAGCGCATCCTCTGAGATCAAGTGTATGGCTACGGCGTGGCGCGGAGTCACCTGCGTCGGTGGGCGCGGCTGGTAATCGAGAGCCTCGGCCTCTCCTGCTCGTCCTTGGCGCAAGCGCAACAGTGAGGGCCTTGTCTTCGTTCGCGACTTCGCGTCACGTCGGGCTGCTCCAAGACCTGGAATACCACACGGCACAACCGCACAATGGCCCTCGGTTCCCGCCATGGGGCATCGAGTTGTGCACGATATGATGAGCCGTTGAGCATCGGCACTGCAACTCGTCCTCCTACTCCTCCTCGGCGCCCTCGTCGGAGGCCGCGGCAATGGATTTTTTCGGCTGCGCGCGGTGGCTGCTGCTCTACGCCGGTGACAGCGTGGCCCATGTAGAGCGCATCGTTAGACGACCACAAAGTCATCCTGAGCGGCGTAGTGGACCCGTCGGCCGCTGAGGAGGTGCGACCGGAGGTAGCGCAGATGCAGAGATGAACTGATGAAGACGATGCGGTCAGGGGATAATGTGGGTGCTAGTGGACTGCGGGTTGATTTCAAAATTTCTCAGGGGTTTTTGTGCAAAACTGCCACGACGTACGACGCCTCACACAAAGCCATATTATATAGTAGAGATACTAGTTGAATGCCCGTGCGTTGCTACGGTGACATAAGTGTAAATCCTAGTAATATGAAGATCTCTCATAAAGATTTATAAACATCACATGTGTACTTAGAGGGACTCCATTCCAAGAATAGATGGTTTTCTCTTGAAGGAATAGATGATTTGTTGACCAAATCGTGATGTTCAATATTTTATTTTTCTACTAATCTTATATAACATGTAATAAAAATATGAAATTATAACTAAAAAAAATTGTGAAGGATCTTAATATTTATTCCATTAATCGAATACAGTTATAGAGATTTAAATGCATGCTGATTAAGGTCATTAATCATTCATTTAGTAGCCTCATCGACAAGAATTCATCAATAATATTTACACAATCATACATACATGTATGCGCTGGACTGAGAATAAACTTCTTTGGAAGAAGAATAAACTTCTTTGGAAGAAGATAAAAGACTGCAGTTTCATTCATGTCAGATTCATTGGTAAAACATCTCGCAGATTCAAGAGTTTTTCTCGTGCTACATAGGCCATCTGACACCCGGAAATTAGGTATTAATTGAGTGTATAGCTGGAACAACATAACGACCAAATATACAAGACTACCATAACTTCTTGAACAATTGTCTCCCTTAGCCCTTCGTCTGCTTTAATCTAGAACACCTTGGTTCCATACCCCCAATGGGTTCATATATTATACGCTGCACATATTCAAAACAGACAAATCATATAATATTAAGGATTTCTCTAAACCATGCACCCGATACACTTGAGGAAAAACATACAGATTGGAACATGTGAACAATAGGTCATCCCGTTTGCAGCTCCATCACAACAACGATCATCTCTTAAAGCCTATTCCAACTTTTACCAACTAAATATGTCAAAAAATCATAGGTATAGACACAATGAATCCATACAAAATATCATTGCTCAAGAAGCAACAGACTAAAATATCTGGAAGAACAATAATATACTTACATCAATTACGCAAGTTCCCATGGCTGGATCTTTCTTCATTTCATGATGCTTTCACATATCAATCTTCTTCTAGCTGTATTTTCACAAGATTATACCAGCTTACAAAACCCTCAAATGGGCGATTATCTGAAAAAAATCAACTATGAGCTTGTCAAAGATTTCATTTGGGGAATAAACTCAGCTTGTAATGTTTGAAAGATGAGATGTAGGACTGGGCGCACACGCCGATGCAATCGGGTTGGTACATGCTATGACTGTTAAGCAGACTATCGAATTGCACCCATACGTTGGTGGTTGTCAGTCCGACTGCAATGCCTCTACAGCCTTATTGGAACTGTGAAACTGGCAGTCCTACCAAGCATTATTGGACACGCGGATGTACAATACAATAGGGATTTGACGAAAAGAACCATAATTTATATGTCAATACAAGATGACATAATAAATATTATTTTAAGCACTGGATCAACTTGTAAATATTGTTGTTTTTGTAAATACGATCCATATAGCAGGGGATGAAAGAAGCACCAGACACAGCTATAGTTATAATTAGTAATGTCGTCCTTATACTTCCTATCAATGTTGTTTAAACGAAGTAAGTGTTTAAAATTATCTTGAATCGCATGCTTTGTTATCTCAATGGATTTATAAAATAGCGCATGTACATAGAACATCAAGAAAACTTGACGTAACACCTGCATCAGTAGTAAAATTGATGCAGAAAACGAAAATTGTGGCAAAAATCACAGGCTCAAAGCTTCACGACATTCAGACAGGCACCTTCTGAACTGTCGATCACAACCCGTTGGCGCTGCGTCTGGCCTATGGTACCTTCTGAACTACTCGAGACATGACTGACTTCTAGGAGAGTAGGAGTTAACTTTTGACTTCACAAAATACTATATAAAAAGAAGAAAAAGTTTGAGTTCGAATACATTACCATGCTCTTGTCCTCCAGCACCCACATATGAGCAGGTCAAGTTCGTCCTCATTTTGATCTACCGTGTCTATCACCCTACAATACAATCCAAACCAATATCAAATCAATTAGCACATACATTATAATATTTCTGAATGACAATTCAACCAAAAGAATATTACTTGATACAGAGAGTCTAGGTAGAAATGTTGCGTCATGTCACCCGAAATTTAATTCACCTTTTCAATCGGTGATCAAAAGCCAACAGTTCATCATCTTTGAAGACCACATCAACGATCACCTTGGAACTCACACAGAGATTCGACAGGGGAAAACGCGAGAAGTAGCACCCAATATATTGAAAGAAATCCTAGTGCCTGCAAGTCGGTCAAGCAAGCAACCAATCCCCATAGCAAACAACGAGTGCTGAACTGCTGGTAGTTTCAGAGTAGCAGGCAGGCAACCGCCTTGGCAGGTCAGGGTATGAGCCTAGGAGGACAGATCAGGCTATAGCAGAGGAGTATTAGGAGGAAGGTAGACACACCTGTGATTCACATCAAGCATGCGTAGGAATGTTAATGACTAAGTAAATGGTAAGTATATCGAGAAATAAAGAAACAAAATTTGATTTTGGAAAAAGAAGGACATACCCGACGAGCAGCCGGACCAGGTGCCGAATCTGCTTGGAGTTGTGCTTCCGGAGGCCGGTGACAGCCTTCCCAATCTCAGTGACCTGTCAGGAGGAATCGGCGTGAGCAGCAGAGCAGGGAATACAAGAGCGGATTAAGCATGGCCATGGGTGAATGAATCGATCAACGGAGCGGAGCCCCTGCGGTTGTCGTCTCTCTCACCTTCAAGGTGTGCACCGTGAACTCCAGCTGCTGCAGCCGCCGGAGCAGCTCGAGCAACGCCGCCTCCGACTGCGACGAGACATCAGAAACAGATTCAGCACAAAGAGTCATACGTACCAGCCAACGACCAGCGGCGGCGGCGGCGTGGAGAACAAGGGGGAGAAAGGGGCGACCTTTTCGTGGTGGTTGAGGAGGACATCCTTGATGCGCTCGGCCTCGGCGGCGACGGAGTCGTGGCCGTCGCGTCGCGGCTCGCCGTCGTCGGTGATGGCCTCGGCGCGGTCGGAGCTGCAGAGGCTGGGGACGCAGCCGGCGCCCTCGGGGAGGAGGATCTGGTGTTGCTGCTTCTGGGCCTGCGCCTGTGGCTCCGGGGCGACCGTCCCCGCCTGCGGACGCGCGACGCCGGCGACGGCCGCCGCCGCCGACGCTGGCGCGCCTGAGGACGACACGACGAGGAGCGCGGTGTAGAGGCGCTCGGCGATGGCGTCGCGTCGGGCTAGGGTCGGCCAGGTGAGGAGCTGCGGCGCAGGTGATGGCGGGGCAGGGGAGGAAGGGAACGGGTCGGCGGCGGGGGCGACGGTGGTGGGGAGGCGTCGCAACAGAGGATTAGAGGATAAGGTGGACGAACAGCGAACCGGTATGTGACCTAATGAAGGATTGCGGGCTGATTTCAAAGAACCTGAGGGGCTAAAGTGCAAAACGGCCGGACGACATACGACGTCTCGCAGTAAGAGATATTATATAGTAGAGATAATATTAATATATAATGGCTGGAAGATTTCGGCTCCAGAGAAGCTTCCACGTCGCCCCATCTTTCCCATCCGTCCAGTCAGTGCAATCGACGGCTGAGATTCGCCGACGTCTCCCCTCCCCCACGGACAATGTTCATTCTCGAATATCTTCCAATAGAAAGTCGACACGTCGACCCTGATCACCTTGCCAACGAATTCAAGGCTTTAGGAAAATCATCCTACAATGGACCATAGGGACTGAGAACGAAGAAGACATAAAAATAAGGTTAGGGGGATAAAAAGAAAACCTCCTCCTATTCAAAGTCGTCTTCAAGTACCTTTTTGATTCTTTACCGAGTATAGATGGATCAACTATAGGTTCGAGTTTAGCCAAGATACATACACGGCTAAGTGTATTTAAATCCAAGATAAAATTAGGACTATCCCGGTTGCCATCCGGTCGGCGTGTCAACCGATCATTTTTGCAGAAACAACATGTTAAGAAATGCGAGTCCACCAATCAACAGGGAAGGACCTTTCCACAATTACCAAAAATCCAGATGTTTTTTTGTAAAAATGATGCGCACAATCCCCCGCCCCCTTCTCTCTCCCGCACGGAAGTCGTCTTCGCTACGGTCCTCCCGGGTCGAATCCAAGCAGCCAGAGAGCTATGTCGCCTTCTCCTCTACCTCCTCGCCGGAGGAATCACGTCCGGATGGCCGCAGTCGCCGCCACTCCGCCGGAGTTCGTTGCCGGCGTTTTTTTCTGTCCACCGCCGGGGGAACGGTCGCCGGCGGCTATTCCGGCGACCATTTGGCATGTCGCGCATCCGGTTCGATGCGCCTCGGCGTGCTCTACCAGAGACGTGCCTCCACGGCCCGAGCCCGTGCACCGTTGCGGCTCCACGAGCCGAGCGCCGCCGCCCGCTGACGTCGAGGGCTGCCGTCAACGCGGTCTAGCTGACTGATATGTTTTTTAAATTACTAAACATACATAAAAATCGAAAAAAATCATATCTTCCTATGCACAACTCGGAAAATACAAATAAAATACCAAAAGCTACAGAAAAAACGTCTTTACAACCAACACATTTATATGCATGTTTACCCAACTTTAAAAAATAATAATTACAACAAACATTATAACTTTCCATATTAATTATAAAGCTTATATACAATCATCTCAAATATTAACATTATATCTTTCTATATTAATTATATAGCTTCTGTAAAATCACCTGTTGATTTTAGATGACTACATAAATATTTGGAACTGCAAAATTTATAACTTTCAAACTGTAATTCACAACAAAAAAACAGCACAAGGATGACTTTACAACTAATACGATCTCCATGCATGTTTAAACTACTTTTTAGGAACAATGGTTACAGTAGACATCGTAGCTTATTATATTAACTATATATGACTGACAGAAAAACAATTGAGAATTGTTCACTATTCGGATAAACAGAAAGCAACAAATTCTAATACAGTTTTTTAATGGGGTAAAAATTCTAATCTAATTTCAGTGGATGATGCTACTACTAATGCTCCCGAAGCTGATAATCTAATTTTGGATGCAGTCAGATTGGATATGATGACAGAAACTACATCAACCGGAGAATGATGTGGCGGTGCAGCAACAGCTTCTCTGCCATCCACGCATGATCCAGCTTCTTAAGATTAAGATTTAAAAATCTGCACTGACGCCATGTTGTTGTCATTGTAGCTGGGCAATGGATCAATCCAACTGTAGTAATTGCTACTGTTTAAGACATTAGCAATAATTGTCTTCCTTGATTTTCTGCCATCCTTTTGCTTCCTGACAACCACCTCAACAGTCAGGTTGCCCTCTAGGAGTGTATATGACTGTATCTGCTTTTTGCACAAATCAAGTAGGAGTGTACCTAACTCCGGAGCAGTAGTGAGGTCTTCACCGGCACACTGAATGATAACATCACCAACGCAAAGCCCCGCAACATCAGCAGGTGATCCCCTGGTCACCTCGGAAATATAAAACCCCTTGGCAACATAGGTGCATTTTTCCAAAACTCGAAGCGGCAGCATATCAACAGGTGTGTAGATAAATCCAAGCCAAGGCCGAAGTATTCTCCCATAACTCGTCCAATGGTCCAAGCATCTCATGATAACTGCACTTGACAGGAATGGTGTGTGATTCTCTCCATAGAAATTGATACCCACAACTTGACCATGGTAATCTACAAGTGGTCCTCCAACACCAGCCATGGTCGTGTGGCAGCTCGATACTAAGAGCTCTGGGCAGTCAAAGCTACTGGCTTGTTTTGATCTAATTCTTCCTTTTGCACACATCACTCCGCCGTGATCATAGAAACGTCCAACCGCTAAAACTCCTCCTTTCTTCATAACTGCATCCACAAGAATCGCCTCTGGTAGCTTCTTGGTGGATCTCACTTCAACCACAGCAAGGTTATAGTGAAAATCTACCATGGATACCGAGCCATCATATACATGCCCATCTGGGAGACCCACCATGACCTTTACATGTGGGATCAGAATGTTCCGTGTAGAGAGAGACCTAACCAGCGTTGCTGAAGTCAAGATCTTGCTGATTTTGGTGGAAGCATCATAACCAATCACAAATCCCGAGCACACTCTTACCCTTTTCTCATCTGAGAAAGAGGAAAGACTAACGACTGATCTTGAAGCTAACACGGCCACTTTCCGAGCTTTGCAACTCCGGGAACTGCCATCATCGTCAACGTCACAAAATTCAGCCTCCACTGTAACGTTGTGACGATCATCCACCGACTCTCTTGGGACTTGTTGATCAGCGTAGAAGCGTCCGTTAGCGCCATGATCCGCCATGAGTGTAATGAATCTGTCGGACATTTCATCACAGATGTCTTCAACTTCAACATCGGAGACAGGGACGTTAGGGGAGGATGGACTGAAGCCGCGGGACACCTCCTCCTCAAGTGCGGAATCGGTTGTCTCGATCTGAGAGCGCTCCACGCTCTCCCCGCCCCGAGCGCTGGGCTTGCGATCCACGCGCCGGCGCTTCCGCTTGGCTTCCCTCTCCACGTCCTGAGCGCGGGGCTCGCAATCCACGCCCCGCGGCCTCCGCATGACCTCCCTGTTCCCCTCCCGAACAAGGGGCTCGCCCCGACGCATCCGCCTAACCTCCCTGCTCCCCTCATGAACGCCCCGGCTACCCGGCGGAGTCATCTCATCCCGGGCATGGGGCATTGCTTCACCGCCTGGAAGTTAGGGCTTGCAGAAAAAAGGGCGAGATCGAGGGGGGATTCAGGATTGGAGTGGTGGAGGTTTCCCTAAAACTGCTGGTTGGGATCCGTAATAAGGGTCCGTGCCAGGACCTGTTAAGGTTTTTCATTATGAGATTGGAGTTAGGATGTGCCTAACGGGCCATGAAAAACTAGTCTCATAAAATTTCAAAAAAAAAATTAGTCTCATAAAGGGCCGGCCTAGCAAAAATATGAAGGGTTGTCCAAATTCTGGGCGGGCCACGGCCAGGTTAGCTTTCACGTAGCTCCGCCACTAATGGCCACTACATTTAACGGCGCGACATGTTCTTATTTTTTTTCATTTTAAAAACATGTCATATTTAGATCTTTTCTTACATTAATAGAGGGATGGCCACAAACGGCCATTTTACACTTAGTTAAAAAAATAGAAATTCTAACCATGTACCACGGCTAGGCGACGGCTATTCACCAGCCGTCGGAGGCTATTCCTCGTCATCGAATCGTTGAGGATGACGTAGTCTGGGGCGGTGTAGATGTGTGTCGGTGGCGCCACCGCCACATGCCAACACAGAGCGGTGGTCGGCCGCTGGTTCTACTCCGGCTCCGAGAGCAGGTCGTCGTGGTTGCCGGTACAGGACCAGTTCTGGCTACGCAACAGTCTGAATCGGGATGGCATCATGGCGAGCTCGGCCGCCAAGACGTGCTGGTAGTGCTCCTTTTCCTCCTACCCATGTTGACACGCCTCCTCCTCGCACTGTCGGCGGAACTCTTGCAGCAACGCCACCTGCTGTTGCCGCTCCTGAAGTTAATGGTGAATGGTCCTAAATAATGTTCACAGTTCCGAACCGATCCAAAGTGTTGTGTGGTGTAACAAAATGACTTATTTTTGTGGTACCTATATAAGAAACTCATTGTCTGAAGGGGTAACTTGAACACATATTTTTTCAGTGCTTTCTTCATACTCTACTTTTCCATTTTTGAGGACCTCAAAATCTTGATATCGCCAAATTCTTATATCCAAATTTAAATCATTTTGAAATACTAAAAGAGGAGTTCCATACCTAATAATACATCAAACCAAATGGAGATTTCCCATTAACTTCATCTAGTTACTTGCTACACTAAAGTTCGTTGAAAACCCTAGGCGAGCTAGCTCAATAGCTTAGTTTTACATTCATTCTTGACCAAAGTTTGTAGTGAATGACCTCGGTCTAGTCGCTCAAACACAAGAAGGTTCAAAGGCTTTTGGGGATCCTTCGGTGTTTGGTTAGACTTTTTATTAATCTTTTGGATTTGGCTTATAAGCCAAAAAAGCATCTAAATAGGTGTTTTTGGCTTATGTTACATTATGATATAAGCCAAAAGCACCTTTTTAGGTGCTTATAAGCCTAAGCCAAAAAAAGTCTAACCAAACACCCTCAAAGGTAACCCTCGTATCTCCAACATTCATAATATAATTTTCATCAAGGTAGTGAACATCAAAATACATCTTCTTTGTATGCATCATTTAATTATGTTAGAGCTATTTTACTTTGTATTTATCTGATTTTTAAAAAGTGTAACCGCAATTTAAAGAAACGGACAGTTGCACTTTCCTGTTTAGAAAAGTATAAATACACTTTTCTTTAGATTACAGTTACATTTTTCTGAGATGACTGACACTTTTAAAAAAGTCAGCCAGCCGAGACAAAGACACTCTCATTTTTTGTGCTAATATCAACTCGGACGACCAACTCCAATACTCGTTTTTACACTAACTAGTATGACAGCTTTCCATGTGTTCTCAAGCTTAATTATGGCATGTCTAGCCGTCTAGCCAATAAAAACATTTTTTATTGTTCAATCATGTCAGTTGATCCACCAGCAGAGTGTGGCACGTACGTGCATGCATATCGTCCGGTTTGACGTGTAAACTTTGGCACCAAGTTTTGAATTCGGAATTCGAGTCCAGATAGAAAGTGACATCGGTTGAAACTTGAAACCATCGTCTCGTGCCCTCACTACGGGAGGCCAGCTCTTTGCAGTGTGTCAGAAACACACGGTGAAAGCACGAAAAGCACACGGCAACGTCGTACACGGCAAATACCACACGGCAGAGATTTGCATGGCAACGACCTCTTTGACGTGTGCCAGATATCGTGACACACGGCAAAGCTGCCAAGTGGGTCCCACCACCATTTGGATGCTACCGATGGACGTTGACGCCTTGACTGCGGGCTTCTGACACATGGACCCACGTGTCAGCTCTTACCGTGTGGAGACACTATACACACGGCAAAGCAGAATGATATCAACAAAAAATCCACCGTGCGTTGTGTTCGTTGACGAGGTCGGCGAGGGTTGTGGACAGCGTGCTGAGCAGCGCGGTGGATGTTGAACACCTCGTCGGGGCGGCACACCTCGGTGGCGCAATTTTCATGGATGCAGACCCGTGGCTGCTCAACCACGCCGAACCATACTACAGTATATTAGTAACTTTGGAATACATAAATAATGCTGCACAAAATTTAGTTGAGTTCAGACGTGCTTGCACGTGCAAATCTACTAGTTTGAGAAAAGTGCAGAAATGTTTGAATGCCTACAGAGAGGCAGTGTAGAAAATATGATAGCCATCTTCAGTCAGGGAACACGGGAATGTACTACCACGAGCTGAACTGCGACGGTCTCGGCTGCGGCTCGGTGCTGTTTGCCTCCTCCGTTGACGTCCCACTCCTCTTCCAAAATCAACTGCACCATGGATATGTTACGCATCAACCCAACGGGTCGTATCGGTACCCGCGTCGTCGTCGTCGTCCTCCTTCTCGTGCTGGCAGCGTCTCCGGCACTCTGAATCATCGAACATCGTAACGGTGAGCAAGGAGGTGTCGTCAAAGCGGAAGATGAGGAGCTGCCCGAGCGCCAGGCAGTTGGCGTCGGCGAACTCCTGCCAGCCGTCACCGAGGCACATGTCGCTGTTCTCGTCGACGAGGACCTCCACGTCCTACACGCGCGTGCCCTCACCGCCGGCCACCCGCAGCTTCATCCCCTGGGGCTCAAGGCCCTGAGCGCACACGCGAACCTCTCAGCAGATCCAACATTACAAAACATGTGTACGTATCAGTTCCTCCCATGACATTCTCTACTTCATGAACTTATAGAACTCGAAGCCGGCCAGGTCCTTCTTCTCCGGCAGTATCGCTTTCCCGGTGCTTCTGCTTGGAAAGACGGATAGGCAAAATAACCAGATATTAATGTAGAACGGCTAAACAGATTAAACATCTGCTCCTCCGGCCACCGCTCTAGAAGCTTACCTCTGAGAGCGTAGTGTTATAATGGTGGTCCAAGAGGCCACCGGCTTGCCCACTTGTGGGCGGAGCAGAAGCAAGAGGCGTTTTTTTGTTGGACTGGGAGGAGAGGGCGAATGTAACGTTGAGGTGTAACTAGGCTAGATGTATTGATGATCACATATTGTACCTGTCACTTCTTCACAAGAAGTAACACACACACTGTACGGGGTGACCCTTGCTGGCTACTCGACCACGCTAAACCTCTCCCACGTGCGTCAAGGTCCTGTCGTGAATCGTGGGTAATTAATATCTGAGAAGGTGCGGGAAGAGAGAATGATGTGTCTATCTTTGTCATTCGTCCCGCCGTCTTAATGAATATGCATCTACTACCTTGCCGTGTGCCGGTCTTTATCATGTGTTTTTTAAATTTCTTTGCCGTGCTAACGTTGGCGTATGTCGTATATGCTAATACGCCGTGTATAGTTCTTTCTAGTGTGTTGCACACGGTAAAGAATTCAGTTACGTTTGTCTGATATCCAACACACGGCAAAGACCGAGAACATTCCTGCAATTTTGGGCTGGGGCAAATAAATTAATAAATATAATTATATCAAACTCTTATAATTAAATGTAACCTATTTTCATTATATATTACAATCTTATTTGGCACGTAATATATCTTTTCAATATGTACTTAAAGTTAACTTAACTAAATATAAATCTTAGTCGTATCTTTATTGTATGTAGTGGACATCAAATACAAATTTACATAAGATAAAATTTTAAAATAACTGTACGCCTCCTCATTTTTTGATGAACAATTAAGAACTAGTTATCCTTAATATTTATGAGACATATATATTCTTAATATTTATGAGACATATATATTGACAATACATTAACAAATATCTTAATACCGAATTATACTTTATCAAGTTATAAGGAACTTTATAGAAAATTCTAGATTATATAGTTTGACTATCTAATAAGTTGCATTGTGTTCAATAACAATACCACAACATGTCAATTTTATGTACTTGATATGATAATATAAACATTTAAACAAACCACTAATTATCATTCTTTATAGATTCCATAAGTTTTACATTCATACACAACTTCTCATGTAACTTTCTCAAATAGAAAGTTCTGTGTGAGGAAGAAAAAGTTATTATAGCTTTACTACGATATGTGGGGCTCCCATTGAAGGGAGACCAATTGGTATTTCGTTACGTGATATACAGTTTGTCTTCACGCATGGTTTCTAGGATATAATAGATAAATATATGATGATTGTGAGAATAACTCTACTATTTGGGGTCCTATACTCCCCAGTACCGTGGTAGTTGTCATGTTTACCCGATGTTTGTGTTAGCCTATTGACATGACCTTGTTGATACCAGCGTAAGGTGGGAACGAGTGCCCCCCACCCCATACACCCAATGCAGTAGTCACTTTTGCAAATCATTTTATTGCCGAAATGTTGGCCGCACAATAGCATGTTTGTGTGCTACATCACTTGGTGCTACATCATTCGCTGGCTATTTAACGTTGTCGTTGCGCTAAAATGCTCATCCTCTTCAAGGTGTCGAAACTGCAGCAACGAAGCTTCCTGATCTAAACAATGAGCTCTCTGGTTGTGGGCTTTATTGTATCTAAAGTTTGTATTTGTTTTATTTTTTATTCAATGTATCAATATATACTGAAGGGGATCGCAGGCGGAAAATAATAATTTTTCTAACAACGATAACATTAAACTAGTCAGGATCTATACTATGCAGATATAGTAATACTGAGGATATCGATATACATACCCTTATAGACCGATACGTGGGGATTACGCTCCCGCACAAGCGTTGTCGATGAAGACGACGAAGACGACCTCGAGGTCGTGTAGAAGAAGAAGACCTCCAAGCACCACTAGTGTGGCACCTCGCAGGGATCCACACACGTACGGTGAAGACGACGACCTCCGGGCTCCGATCCAGGGACAAGCAGTGGAAAACTTGTACCGGAAGACCAACATCACGACAGTGTGCGTATGGTGGAGAGAACTTCACCTTGGTGCAACTCCAATGGAGGAATCATGTTTCAAGGAGAAGAGAGAGAGATTGGTGTCTTTTAAAGGCCAAGGGAGCACCTCTATATATAGGTGGAGGGGGGCTGCCAGTGGCCCACCTAGGGAAGCCCCCTTCCTCATGCGCACCTAGGGGAAAAATTCCCCCCTATGGGCCTTCTCTCCTATGGGAAGACCCATTTAAGGTGGGTTGCCTTTTAAATTCCTAAAATCATTAAATAAAAATGTATTTAACTATTAATTTTACTAATTAATATTAAACACTCATTATCTAATTTATTCCGGCTCCGAAAACTATTTTGTCGCTCTCCGATATTCATCGTATCTTTCCCGCGATGCTCCCGGTGCTCTCTTCTAATTTCTTTTCCGGTAAACTTGTCGACTCCCCTTAAGTGTGTTACCCTAGCGGTTCGAGATCTCGCCAGATACTTAGTTTGAGATCTCGAGACGCGCTCTCCGATCAATGACTAATTCGTGGACCTTCGATACCTATAATTAATTCCCGTGAGATAACGAATAACTTTGTCGTTCGAACCTAGACGTCGAGTCTTAAACCTTTTGTCATGGCGATACTTAGCGTGTCCGAGACTCGTTCATAGATATCGCGATACCTAGCTTGATCTCGTTACCGACAATACTCTCTTCTACTCGTCCATGATATTATGTCCTAGTGACCTAGTCACATGCTTGCAAACTTATTTGACATAATCTCATGGACCGAGCCCTAGAGTATCTATCCTGCTATGCGGACTGGCAAATCCCGCTCTTGATCCCTCGTCTCAACATACTCCCTTCCAATACCCGAGAGAGACACCTTTATTGTCATACTATTAAGACATGACATTTGATACAGTCAAAGTATCTTTTAAGAATAGCAATAAGAGTTCATCTCACGGTCAAATACGTAATGACTACGTCCTACAAATATTGGGTATGTCCATCACATCGGTCTACCAACGATATGACTCCATTGTCAACTGACACCATGTCACATGATCGGGAAACCTCGATCATCGATTGCACAATGAACTAGGGACATGGTTGTCTTACGTATCACACGTGTATTAATGTTTCCGCTTAATACAGTTATAGCATGACACAAAAACATATTATGAACAAATTAGATATGATAAATAAAACACTTTATTAATTGCCTATAGGGCATATCTCCTTCATATACATGTATTAATTTGGTTGGCCCCTACCACTACAGGTCCAGAGCGGTCACCCCTCTGCCCCGACCTCTAGGTTGTCCCTACCTGCATCAAGAAACTTGATCTAACAAACCCTAGCCAGCTCTCAAGTCGCGCCAGCCATGGAGCAGGTCGCGGAAGACATGCTCGGCCTCGGCCTCGGCCTCTCGCCGGGATTCAAGTTCCATTCTGACGACAGAGAGCTGGTGGAGCACTTCGTGCTCCGCCAAATCCTCTACCAGCAGCTCCCTCTAGAGGTTGAAACTTATATATGTATACCAGCAGCTCCCTCTAGAGGTTGAAACTTATAAATGTTTATACATGATAGACTTTTTGTGGAGAGTTTTTTAAACAATTTGTTAAAAATCAAATTTATCATTTTTTATAGCAACTAGTACACGATAAAAGGACTTCATGCTAGAGGACTTATTTTTTAAATTTATGTCACTTTATTTGATATAATTTTTGAAGAGTCAAAATGACCACCATGACTATTCATCGAAAGATGTCAATATTTTAAATATGTCTATATTTCTGCGATGCAGAAGATGATATGGATGCCATATTTGGATTCCTCTCTTTTTTTCTAATCGATTTACACATTTTATTTGTCAAATTTCGATTCACGTATTTAAAGATATAAATTTAAATGAAGAAAGACAAAAATAAAGTACAAATTGTTTTATTGTTGTTAACTGAAAATTATTACATAATAATTATTGTTTATTTAACTAAAATTTTGGAATTGAAACAATATAGAAATGTACCATGATAGTATAGAAATATCAGTAAGTCATAACTTGTTACATGGAAACTAATCTCGAAGAATCTGATAAGTTAAATGTGTTTGGGGTGGAGCAATTTAATGATAGGTGATGAGAAGGTTGACTAAGTGTGAGTACTTTGATCTAAGATTAAACATATAATCTGAGATGAAGTGTGTGACTAATTGAGTAATTTCGAAATAATAATAATAATTCTTTTGAATAAACCTACGCTGACGATGAATTTGGCCCAAAACCGACAGCCAGGTATGCCGAGCACGGTAGACCTTTGCCGATG
This sequence comes from Poa annua, assembly GCA_026929855.1. Classification (NCBI taxonomy): domain Eukaryota; kingdom Viridiplantae; phylum Streptophyta; class Magnoliopsida; order Poales; family Poaceae; genus Poa; species Poa annua. The sequence goes on from CM049430.1 coordinate 93,238,902, forward strand.
GCAATCAGGGCTTCGTTGACGGCTTTCGGCCATCGACTTATTGCTAGATTCATCATTCATGTAGTGGTGTTACGCATTGCTGGCCCCTCGTCAGTGATGTGCTGTCCAGCTTGTGATGTTTTGTAGTAGTAGCAAACTGATTAGAAGGGTTTATATAATCGATAGTCATACTGGTATCGGTTATTCTGTCCGGAATCAATGAGAATTACGGGCGTTGGAGTCTGTTCAGATGGTGGCCTCGCGCCCGATGTTCCATTTTCGTGGGACTCCCATCCTTATCAGCAGGTGGTCGCGTCTCACCTCCACCGTGTTCCGGAAGTACCGCTTCAACGTCCGCCTCTAGAAATTCTTACAAAAAGGTTCCTTCGTAAAGGTCTACGTGCATGCGCTCCGGTGCTGACAAGTGTCGTAATTTTGTTTGTTTCTGCTCCCACATTTTCTCCACGCGGTGACAAATGACAGCTCCCTGGTGGTTGGCAGAGGGTTGTACGTGCATTTATTTTGAGATTCGTTTTCTAAAAACGAAATATCTTGAGAACCGTTTATCCGATTTACGAACCGTTTTCACTTTTGAACTCCTCGCGTCGAGATCTTCAAAACTATATCCCATATTGATAGGTTTCGACAAACTTTTTTTTGTACTTCGGATTGTGTATGTTTTGTACACCCTGAGTGTAGTCGTACGTACAAACTGAATTTTATAGTTGTACGTACAACTTAGCTACGTGTAGTTGTTTGTACAACCCGAATGTATTTCTACGTACAACATGTACTGTGTTGCTGTACAACCCGGTCTATGTTGTTGTGCAACCCGGTCTGTGTGTTGCTGTACAACCCGGTTTTTGTTGCTGTACAACGCGGTCTCCGTTGCTGTACAACGCGGTCTCCGTTGATGTACAACCCGGTCGAGGTTGCTGTACGTACAAACTGATTTGTGTTGTTGTATGTTTGTGTTTGTATAGTTGTACGTCTAGATCTATATGATTGTACGTTTAAATTTGTGTGCATGTACGGGTTGAATCTGTGTGCCGTGTACAAGTTCGAACAAGTTCGATTGGACCTGTGTATGTACAAGTGTACGACGGCCGGCTCGGGGGGCTTCATACCGCGTACGCGGGCTGCAGACCACGGGGCTTCATTGCAGCGCCTCGCGGGGACAGTGGCTCTTTCACGGTAGCTTCGCGCGTTGCAGGGAATTTGCCCTTTGCAAAGGGAGGTCTCTAGGTAGCGATACCCTCCGCCTCTTCATCGAGCAGCTCGCACCCCAGGCCTGGTCCCTCGCGACCGTGGCGCGCGCTCCCTGCCTGCCTTATCCACACGGTGGCCGCCGAGATGCTGAACAAGGACGACCTATCCTACTTCGTCGTCGAGGCATGGGTGGAGCGCCTGGATTATGTGCCGACGAAGGCCACAGTAGACGTTCACGAGCCCAAGCCCTGCGTCGGCGATGCCGACCGACCTCCGTGCTCCAGCGCCACCAATACGCTGCCGCCGGGCGCGGGCTCGCCGACGGAATGCTGCCACCTTGAGCACCTGCACACTTGCCCGCCGAGGACTTTGAGCACTACGGTGCTTCTGCATCTCGAGACCTCCACCTACATCGGGCCAGGTCCGGCAACTCGCAACATCAGGGCCGGCCGTGACGATGATCAGTTCGAAGACGGCGACGACGACACCACGTTCACGGAGGAGCTGGTGCACCCATGGGCACACAGCATGCCTGATGATGTCTGGCACCAGCGTCTAGAAGCGACTTCGTCGGGTTCTGCAGCGGGCCAGCACCGCCCGCATCGCCGTTCCGACGGCACCGCCCGCACGCTCACGCCGGCCAACTTCCACATGGCTCCTTTGACCGCGCCAATGCGCCCTGCTGAGGCCTCACGTCGTCGCAAACCCTAACGGGGTGACGACGGACGCTTCCTTAGCCGCGTCGACACGCCCTGCTTCTACATCGACCCTTAACACTGTCGCAAGCCCTAAGAGAGGAGAGCTCTCTGTGACGGAGGGCACACATACTGCCGTGATCCTGGACCACGAGACAGTGGTCAACAACGCTGCGCCCACACCACATCCCGTGCTCTTCCTCGCCCCGTTTGAGCAAATGACTGTCCTCTCAGCCTCTGTTGCAGATTTTGTGGAAGCACGGCAGGTTCCCATTGCGGGATCGGAGACGCATGCCTACCTGTCGCCGCCTGGCACGCCGACAACGCCCCATTGCCTGTTGCTGTCCTCGTCAGGTACTGCTGTCACTGCGACTGTCGCCTCACTGGAGAACTTCATCGCCACTCCTTCTGCTGACGAGCACGGGTCACCCCTACACCACCGCACACATGCTTCACCAAAGGCCGACGATGGGCCAACTTCCGATGGGCCAGCTGTTAATCAACGGGCCACGCTTGCACCACCAACTGCAGCGTGCATGGGCCGCGGTCCATCCCACGAGGCTAGAGAGAAGCTGATTGCTGATGTGATATTGTACATCCCATCACACCAGGGTTGAGGGTTGGACTAGGAAAAGGGTGGCCTTCGTGAAGGTCTATTTCGTGATCCCGCGCGTGAGCTGCTGCTGTCACGTGGACACGCAAATTGAGGCGGTCCCGCACATGGACGGATTTAAATCTAGATCTAGATCTGGATCTATTATTAAATTTGCACAAAACACAAACTATGATAGTACATCAACGCAGAACGAGATGTACAGCAACGCAGACCGGGCTGTACAACAACACAGATCGGGTTGTACAGCAACACAAATCAGTTTATACGTACAGCAACCCCGACCGGGTTGTACAGCAACGGAGACCGCGTTGTACAGCAACGGACACCGCGTTGTACGGCAACAAAAACCGGGTTATACAGTAACACACAGACCGGGTTGTACATCAACATACACCGGGTTGTACAGCAACACAGGACATGTTGTACGTACAAATACATTCGGGTTGTACAAACAACTACACGTAGCAAGTTGTACATACAACTACAAAATTCAGTTTGTACGTTCGAATACACTTAGGGTGTACAAAACATACACAATCCGAAGTACAAAAAAAAGTTTGTCGAAACCTATCAATATGAGATCTAGTTTTGAAGATCTCGACGCGAGGAGTTAAAAAGTGAAAACGGTTCGTAAATTGGATAAACGGTTCTCAAGATATTTCGTTTTTAAAAAACGAATCTCAAAATAAATGCATGTACAACCCTCTGCCCACCAACATGGAGCTGCCACTTGTCACCGCGTGGAGAAAATGTGGGAGCAGAAACGAATGAAATTGTGACACTTGTCAGCACCGGAGGGCACGTGCATGGATCGTGGATCTTTACGAAGGGAACCTTTTTCTAAGAATTTCCCAGGGTTGACCAACATCCCCGACTCCACCAGCACACCGCCGGGTCCGCCGCGCCGCAAGGGAAAAAAGGCCGCCACTACCACCGCCACTCGCCGCCACCGCGTGATGAACCGCAAGACGGCGGTTACTGGTAGCGCAGGAGGGAACACCATGAAGCTAGCCCGCAAGCTGATCATCTCCAAGCGGGGCTTGGCGATTGCTGAGTAAGGGGAGGAGTCCGACGATGATACTCTGTGCAAGTACACCTCCGCGTTCGATTCGCCGCTCACCAAGCCACAGATGGCGAAGCTCGCCATCCTCGCCAAAAGGGCATGCATGAAAGGGGCGGTGGCACCAGCAGCCTCGCCGCTGGTCCAGCCAGATCAGTAAGCGCACCGGATCTGCAGATTGTCGTTTGTAGTTTCAATATGAATTGCAACTTCCTAGTATAGAATGTAAGTGGGCTCAATGACCTGGCCCGTAGAGGAGTAGCGCTTGCTGTCGTTAGAAATCATAATGTATCAGTGGTTTGCTTGCAAGAGACAAAGCTGCAATGGATTGATCTTGCTATTGTCCGTCAGTGTTGCGGCTCGTTGTTCACTGAGTTTTGCTTCGCACCAGCTGATGGCACCAGAGGGGGAATACTCATTGCTTGGAAGCCAGATGAAATGTTCATAACCACCGTGCTGACTTCTCCGTGGTCGGTTCCGCTGCACGGCACCATGCTCAAAGCAGATACCAACATCAATTTGATTGCAGTTTATGGCCCCCAAGCAGATTCAGACAAGCCACTGTTCCTGCAGTCCATCCGAGATAGACTTGTAGCTGATCTACCGCCGGCGACAGCGACGATCATAGCCGGAGACTTTAACCTAACCGTCAGGGCCAGTGATAAAAACAACCAGAACTCCAACCGCAGAAACATGGCAGCGTTCAGAGGATTCATCAATGACCTACAACTGAAAGATCTTTACCTCCACGGCCGGCGATACACCTGGAGCAATGAGCAGCGTGCTGCAACAATGGTCAAGTTAGATCGTGTCCTATTTTATCAAGAATGGGATGACACCTTCCCTAATTGCATGTTACAGGCAATCTCATCTGAAATGTCATACCACTGCCCAATATTGCTGAGTACCGACGCTGGTTTCAAGCCTGTACGGCGCTTCAGGTTTGAAAACGCCTGGGTTACTAGAGATGATTTCAGGAGTGTGGTGCAGACCTCTTGGAACTCAGTGCAATGGCACAATGACCCATTTGTCAATCTTCATTCAAGGCTCAATGCTACTGCCCGGGCACTCACTAGTTGGAACTCCAAGTTCTTCTCTGACCTGGACCTGCGGGCTGCGATATCAAGTGAGTTGATATACAAACTTGATCAAGCAATGGACAACCGGCAGTTAACTGACGATGAACGACAGTTCCGAGCAATGCTGAAAATGAACCGGCTAGGCATAGCAGCCATCCAACGAACAAAGTGGAGGCACCGATGGCTTCAACGCCTTGTTCTTCAAAACTTGCTGGGATGTGGATGCATTGACATCATGCGTGCCATGGAGGCTATTGGGACCCACAGAACTAGAAACCTACAACTGTTAAACTCTGCAACCATGGTGCTGCTGCCAAAATCACCGGATACCCTGCACCCTAAAGACTACAGGCCAATCAGTCTTGTTCACTTCTTTGGCAAGCTCTTCACAAAAATCCTAGCACTTCGTCTGCGGCCAAGGATGTCCGAACTTGTTAGCCCTTGCCAAAGTGCCTTCATTAAGCAACGAGCAATTCATGACAACTTTGTGTTCGTCAGAGCTCAGGCTAGGCTGTTGCGTCAGAAAAAGGTGTTGGTGCTCCTGCTCAAACTCGACCTCCAATAGGCTTTCGACTCCCTCTCTTGGGAATTCTTGATGGAAATACTTGCAGCTAAGGGCTTTGGCCAATGCTGGCGAGACTGGATTGCATGTATACTGCTAACCACAACTACAAAGGTCCTGGTCAACGGAGAGCTAACTGAAAGTATTGTGCACCGTTGTGGCCTGCGCCAAGGCGACCCACTCTTGCCCTTGCTCTTTGACATCGCTGCTGACGTCCTAGTGGAGTTGCTAACGTTTGCTGACAATGCTGGCACGCTACACACCAACCGCTATCTGCAACCCAAGAACAGAATTGCCATGTACGCGGATGATATCATGATATTTACTGAACCTAAAGAAGATGATCTAAATTCAATCAAGTTGATTCTCCAGTGCTTTGGGGAGGCATCTGGGCTGCTGACCAATTTCTCCAAGTGCTCCATAATCCCAATCCACTGTTCAAACCTGAATATTGATACACTGGCTGCCTGCTTGCAATGCCCTATACAACAATTTACATGTCAGTACCTAGAATTGCCGCTATCTGATCGCCGGCTAAAGAAAGTTGACCTACAACCCACCATTGACAAGCTGGCCGGGAAAGTGAAAGGTTGGAACAAAGGAAACTTCTCCATTGATGCCAGGCTATTGCTCGTCAAGCACGTTCTTTCCGCCATGCACATCTACCAGCTGCTGGTTATCGATCCGCATGTCTGGTTGATCAAGGCACTGGACAAACTGCGCCGCGGTTTCTTATGGAACAATGATGAGCTTGCACCGGGAGGACACTGCCTTGTCTCTTGGGCAGGCTTGGGTGCGATTAGGAAAAGGATTCCTTCGCAATACAGAGCATAGCAGTAGGTCACGTGGTTGTCGGGCAGACATCCAAGTAGCAAAAACGAATTTGGCTTCCACACGCTGGTCCCTGCGTGATGCGGAACGAGGCTGCGCTGATCGTACGCGGAGTTGCTGTTCGCCTGCTCGTACGAACGTAGACGCACACCCGCGGGCAGGCTGACTCGTACGATCTAGATCTGAATCTATTATTATCTTTGTACAAAACATAAAATTAGATAGGTAGTACAGCAACACAGACCCGGTTGTACAGCAACGCAGAACGGGTTGTACATCAACACATATCAGTTTGTACGTACAGCAACCCCGACCGAGTTGTACAGCAACGGAGACCGCGTTGTACAGCAACGGAGACCGCGTTGTACAGCAACAAAAACCGAGTTGTACAGCAACACACAAACCGGGTTGTACAGCAACACAGAACATGTTGTACGTAGAAATACATTTGGGTTGTACAAACAACTACACGTAGCAAGTTGTACGTACAACTACAAAATCCAGTTTGTACGTACGACTACACTTAGGGTGTACAAAACATACACAATCCAAAGTACAAAAAAAAAGTTTATCAAAACTTATGAATATGGGATCTAGTTTTGAAGATCTCGACGCGAGGAGTTCAAAAGTGAAAACGGTTCGTAAATCGGATAAACGGTTCTCAAGATATTTCGTTTTTTAAAAACGAATCTCAAAATAAAAGCATGTACAACCCTCTGCCCACCACCAGGGAGCTGCCACTTGTCACCGCGTGGAGAAAAGGTGGGAGCAGAAACGAACGAAATTGCGACACTTGTCAGCACCGGAGCGCACGCGCGTGGACCTTTGCGAAGGGAACCCTTTTTCTAATGATTTCTGGCAGCCTTGTGCCAACCTCTTGACTACGGTGGGCTGGGGATCACTGATCTTGCCCGAAAGGCTATTGCTTTGCGTGTCCGCTTTACGGCCCAAGCCTCCCGGCGATGGGCCTCCGCTTCACTCCGAAGTTAGCCGCTCACTTCACATCGTCATATGAATTTGGATCACCATAAAACAACACAACTCACCTGGTGGACACTTTGGAAAGAACGCAATTACAGGATCTTCAATAACACAGCCGCATCTCTTGATCGGATGCACTCTTGCATTCTCGATGAAGCCATCCTCTGGAAAGACGCAGGCAAACCAAGAGTGGCGGATTTGCTACACAGACCACGTGAGCCAGACTAAGTTGGTCGCCTTTTAGTTCTAGGTGTAGTTCCAGTTACGTTTCATTTTCTTTTTTACTGGTTCGTGTACATCTTGTACTACTCTTCTGATTAATGAAAAAGCAGGCCAAACTGCATTTTTTCATAAAAAAAATGTTATATACTTTCTGTTTTTTCCAGTACATAACCGCCCAATATGTAACCACTCCTCCGTCGATTTCAACTCGGACAGCCAACTCCAATATATTTACGTTGACCCACGAGCGGAGTGCGTGACTGCATGCATCTAGTCTGGAAAACTTCGTCAGCAAGTTTTCAACTAAATCGGAATACGAGTCCAAGTTAGAAAAAGTTGACGCACGCTGAATAATAAATACTCACACCGTCCTGCGTCCACTCCATCCCTTCGAAACCCTAGCTGGCTAGCTCTCAAAGTCGCGCCTAGGTTCCGGCATCAAAGAAACCCGATCCGGCAAACCCTAGCTACCTGCCTACCTCTGATCAAGTCGCGCCGGCCGGCCATGGAGGACGCGCTCGGCCTCGGCCTCTCGCCGGGCTTCAAGTTCCAGCCTGACGACGACGAGCTGGTGGAGCATTTCCTGCTCCGCCGGTTCCTCGGCCAGCAGCTCCCTCTGGAGGGCATGATCATCGAGGACGACCCGTTGAGCGCGCCCCCGTGGGAGCTCCTCGACAAGCACAAGCGCGACGAGGCCTTCTTCTTCGCCAACGGGCAGCCCATCGACGACAAGGGAAGCGGTCGGCAGAAGCGGACCTGCATCGGCGGCGGGTGCTGGCAAGGGCAGAAGCCCATCGTGGACGGCGACAGGCTGCGCGTCGCAGAGAGCGGCATGGAGATCGTCTGGAGGAAGTACATGCTCAACTTCCACCCCGACGTCGGCAAGGGCTACAGCACAGGATGGGTGATGCACGAGTACTCGATCACGGCCCCGGAGGATCTTGCCTCATCGTCGCTCATGAGGCTCTACAGCATCCGGTTCAGCGGACATGGCCAGCATGTCAAGAGGGAGCCGGACGATTACGCGCAAGCCAAGGCGGAGCGCCATCTTCTCGAGGCGCGCTGCTCTGCGGCGAACCCTGTCATCGACTTCCCTACAGCGGCAGCGGTGGACCTCGTAGATGATGACAATGGCGGCAGTGCAATGCCGGCTGCACCGTTCTACTCGGATCAAGAATACCAGTACCAGTGGGCGAACGCCACGGCCACGCACGATTGGCCCCAGCTGCAATATTACCAAGACGTTCTTCTTGCGCCAGATTCCTCCGTCTTGCCGGGCGCAGACGTTGGAGACTACGCGGGGTCGCCCTCACACCAAGACTTCGTCGGCGGGAACACGATGAACCTCGGAGCCCCAGGCGTGATGAATGCTGCTGCGCCGCCGGAGATGCTAGCACCCTTCATGGATCAAGGATCATTCTCCAGCGCGACGGATCATGAACAGCCGGAGGACTTCAACGTCCTCGACGAGCTCTTAGACCTTTCAGACCAGGCACCTCTTCATGATCAATATTCCAGCGCTGACATGGAAACGCAATCTTACATGCAGCTCAGTTGATCGAAAGGGGATTAGTGTATGTAACGTAGCTAGCGATTTGCCCGCACATCTTTGTAATGCTATGCTTGAGGCATGAATGCCTCATCTGATGTGACGGCTTGTACCACGCTAGGGATTTGATTTATTCTTTCATGAGCTTTGTAAATGATATGCATGGTTGTACTATAAAAACACTACCTGAAAAATATAAATGTTCGGATTGCAATACTTGCATCACTATTTTTTTCTCTCTTAGTTTATATCAGAGTGCATCGCTACTTGATAGACGATCAAATATGTGAGCACGGTGCCTGGCTGCCTGCCCAGCTGGGTTACTCAGCTAGAACACAAGAATGAATATTTCATGCATCCAATAATTTAAGTTGGCACAGTAAGCTAAATCCTAGCTAGCAGTCTACTCTAGCACTGTAATATTTCCATAACACCACTTAAAAGTGAGAAACAACTAAGACCATCCACTATGTTGCACAAAAGCGATTCAAACTGGCCAATGAATCGGTTCGGCACATAGCAAGGCATCTGACAAAAGAAGCGGTTCAAGTATATGGTTCGCATCATAGCAGGCCTTTGCTATTAAACAATCCATCTCTACCGATCCATGGCTAGAAAGTGAAAGATCCACTTAGAGGAGTAGAAAAGAGAGTTAAATAGTCTTTCTTTACTTTCTTTAGATGGACCCATCGCTGCATGTTGATGCGATTCACTACGTAGCAGAAAATTTTCATCGATCCAACTCTGACCAATTTTTATATTGAACCGGCAACACATAGTGCATGGCCTAAGTCCCATACAACCAACCCGTTAGTCGTTTCTCACTTTTAAGTGGTGTTATGGAAATATTGATGTTCAATTTACTTAAGGAGGGGGAAGGGATTCCGGGCTCTCACCAGCCTATGTATTTGTACGGCTAGTAGAGGAGCACATGTCAACCCTTGAGCTGCCTGTACCAGACGAGAAATTGGTGTCTCCTCTGCAAGCATCGATGCCACCCCCGATGGTACTCCTGAAGTCGTGATGGTCAATTATGTGCCAAACGTTTAATTGATAGTATTTGTTCCATACTTTACCTGTGTTGTTGGACAATAATTATATCCCTGATGTTGGACTAGAATTCCACGTTGCTTCCTTCCCAGAAGCGGAGATCAGTTGGGTATGAGATGGTCTGTGATATCTAACATAAGTATGTATATTGGCTGCTGGTAGATGTGATAACAATCTACTGGAGTAAAGAAGAAATTTGTAATTGTATACTGGTAATAATTGTCCAACCGCAACGACTTCCAATCTCTGAAAACACCTTGCATGAATAAGAACAGAGTAGATCAAACTTTCTTCTCCCAAGCAGAACATAATGCCAACAGTTGTTTCGCTCAAACACAATTTTGCACCGCTCGGCAGATGGCCCAAGCAAGAGACCTGATACAATTCATGGGCAATTCGCCCCTAAGATTCCCAAACAACAGAACAAATGATGTGTTATGTCAATACAATTTAAACTCAGAAAGCCTACTGAGCTGCTGATAATAGTGCAGGGGTTCCTTCCCCAAACTGGGGGGTCACACTACAATTCTACTCCGTACAAGCTTGAGATCTATAAGACCAAAGTGGAACAACATGATGGAATGAAGACGACAGTTACATATGGATTGCTTCACACATTCAGTGGGTAAGTATACAGTAGGGTCGGTGCCGTGAGTCAGAAATCAAGGTGCATTTCTGTCGGTGAATCGTCGTGTTCCTAGCTGTCTTCTCTTGGTTAAGTCGAGTATTCACAGTTATCAAGACGACTTTGTTCTCTTGTGCTGGGCCTGACCTTGGATGCAGAGCCTAAAACGCTGGGTCAAGCTCTCCCCCATATCATGCCTCTCCTGGTTGAGCCTCTTCCATAGAGACCTATTCTTCCTCTCCTTTGGTATAGTGAGCGTCTTCCTTCGTATCCGTCTCAGTGGCGTCGCCAGAGCTCTTAGCGTCATGCTCTGCTGTTTGGGAGCAAATGAGAGGATCTGAAACTATGAGAAGTTGTTCTCTCGGGAATACAATTTACTAACTTAACTGTAACGTAATCAGCAAAAGCAACATCACTAGTTTGAAATCAGGCTATCTGTTCAAGCAACAAGTAAACATTAAGAAATGCAATTCACTCTGCGGCGTATTTCATCTCATCATAAGCTTTTGCTTCTAAACAGCCCATGGCTTCCTGATGCCATAAGCTGAAGAGAAGGGTTTCAAGTTGTCATATATGATGTGCCTCTTTGATCTTTACAGCAAATGGAAGACATGTAAAGATAAAGGTACCTTATGTTTATGGTTAGGATCCCCCGGGAGCTCGCCAGCGGATGATCTATCACTTGCTGCCCCCAAGGAAGAACATCTTCCCCAACTCTCTCGGTTCGAACTTGTGTATGAGCAGCACTCCTCATTTTGCCTATTCGCTTTATCCTAAAATTGTAATTAACTTATCAGTAAAAAATACAAGATCATTTCTCAAAAAGTAGTCTAATCTAGGAACCAATGAATAATCATAGATTGACAGGTCCATATGTTAATCATCAGTTCATCACGCTTGTGTTAGACACATTATAGTGATACACGAAATTTAGTACTCCAGATAGGGTGGTTGCATCATGTACATATGCAGGGGCGTAAATTTTACTTTACAGAATGCAGTGTTGAATTTAACAATGACAAAACAACCTACCCGCTTGAAATAAAACAAAAGATTCGTCAATTATTACCTGTATATGGGGCTCGACGGTGTTATCTTCCATCTCAGTGAGGTTATGATTTTCGTCCAAAAGGAAATCCTGCATTTAAATGGAGATATATCACCTCAGATTTCAGGTACAAGAGACAAACGTACAACTTATGGTCTGATGGACTTACTAGGTCACTGTCATTTTTAACGGACAACTGATTGACCCTTTCTGTCAGCAATTCAACTACTGATTTTGTAGCTGAAACAACGAAATAGGAGTCAGTGAATAGCCAGAGGTAAATCGTGAGTACTAGTTAGTAGCTACTAAGGGGACTTGGCACACCATTCGTGAAACTAGTTGCAGCAGCGGATGAACTTCCTGCATCAGTACCAGCGGCCCTTAAACCATTTATGATCTCACACAATAAGCTCTGAAAAGGTCGAGTGAATTGATAGTTTCCTTGGGACAGTTTCAGGATTCCCATAACACAAAGCGGAATGATGCAGGAGTTTATAGGAATGAAGAGAAATTTCACCTCGCTAGTTCCAGCTCCACGGTTGTAGTACTTCTCTAACTTATTTGAGCATGAAGACGGAAATTGAGGTGGGTGCAGAACATTATAGAAGAATATTGAAACAGAGTCGTAATAAAATTGGGGCCTTGAGGAGTTGTGATCACCATCAAATTTGATCAAATTTTTATCACCCTACAGAGAAAGACAAATACATGAATAAAATATGCCCAGAGAATCAATCACCACAGAGATTAGTATGCTCAAGCAAGCACAATTTACCGCATAAGACTCATGAATACGGTCAGTGTGGTGGGACTGGATAAACATGTCACTCGATGCATGTCCAAATAATGCCGGAATAAATGTCTTGGGGGCAAACTGGAAAAGAGAGAGGGTGGTAAAGCTTGTCATGTATCCAGAAATAGAAGGTAATAAAAAAATATGGATGTGCTTGACTGAAACCATGATATTTCGAGCATACACAGTACAACACGAAATCACAATTAGTCAATTTACAAACACTGTTTCCCAGTAAAGCTGAAAGAGTACACCTAATGGTTTAACGTCAGTGGTCACAGCTAAGACAAATTGGTCATGTAAGGTCAGTGGATATTGGGTGAAAATGGATTCACTTCATAGGAACTACTACCTCAGTTTTTTAATATAAGGCGTTTTAGCTTTTTTCCACATTCACAAGTTTTAGCTCAGCTTAAACTTGTAGTAGACACCAAGGGTACCCTAGGATTAGCTCAGCTTAAGACGATATGTGTAGTATACTTACAAAAGCAATGATGGTATAATTAGCATTTTTCATTAGAACATGTGTAACACAGATATAATGTTTTTGCTTGCTTCAACATCTGATAACTACTACCTCTGTTTTTTCATATAAGACATTTTAGCCTGTTTCCACATTCACATGTCCAAACTTGTATCTAGACATGTTTTAGTGTCCATATTCACTCATTTTGTGTGTATCTAGACTATATGTGCAATAGCTTAAACATTCTTATATTAAAAACGAAAACATTCTTATATTAAAAACGGAGGGCGTAGAGAGTAGCGATTATGTCAGAGTTGTAACTTGAAGAGGAGGGTCCCACACTTTGAAAAAAATACTTCTTGTAAACGGTAATCTAGTGATAATTTCAAACCAGCTAGCTAATCGGTATGTGACTCTCTTAGCAGGTAATGCCGTTGTCCACTGCCTAACAGATTGGTGATTATTTCCTCGGGTAATGCCTCTGGGAAGCTATTTCGCTCGTGTTTCATATATACCACGTACTTATGCACAAACAGACTCACGACCTTCCATTATACCGTTTCAAATAGATACTTTGCCAAATGAAGATCCATAAATAGATCTGATGAACTTATAACAACCATATATGTCCTAAGCCAATCAACTGTCACATAATTTCTTATTCTGCTGATTACACTAGAGACATTCCAGAAAAAACATGAAAGGTTCATGGACTACAGGTTCTACATTTGAAACTTCACGGCTGACAAAGCGCAAGCAGATGAGGAGGAAAGACAACAGAAGGTGTTTGGCTTGCACCCAAGAGGACAACATCCGACCAGTTTACAGTTATGCATTGTTTTCTTCTACTCTTTGGTCAAAGAACGAAGCGGGTAACAGCATAGCTGTACCATGGATGCAGTTAAGTTTTTGGCTGAAAAGACAACTAGTTGCACAAGACAAAACAAACATTGCAAGGACCACAGTGAAAAGGCCAACAAAAGGTTATATAGTTGTCTGTTTTATGGTAGAGAGTGTCGGTAAGTTTGCAGTCCATCGGGCACCTTCATGGAGACATGGACAGAGCTCATGAAATGTGCAAGGAGATAAAGCAGTTGCTTCACACTTAGTCTATTGGTGGATAGAGGTACGGAACCAGTATTGTATACTAACAACTAGAAAAGGTCAAAACAACATAAAAATAATGATACATCTAGAGGCAGATTGCAAACTAAATCCATCCATCAATTAAAAGCTGCAAAAGCAAAAATAGTAATGGTTCAACTTTGGTAGTCCATCACATGATGGTTCAACTTTGCTATGACATGCAGGCTTTACGATCTTCGATGGGAATGAGATTGCACATGTGTAGCTTAGACTTCTAAAAGAAGTACAGAGCAGCACAATCAAGAGAGAAGTGGTAATAGCAAAGAACTATTAGCGGCCAAGGCTATCCTCTGAAAATCATTCAGCAAATCAGCATTTAAGAGTTCCTAGTCCTTCACCATTGCCCGTTCTCCCCTTGCTTGTCCTGCTTTATGCCTCTCTTTTTGATAGTCTGGCTACAGGTCTTCAATATCATTTATCTCTTCAGAATGCCTTTCATAATTCATAGTTCAGTGTCATGAGGTGACAAAAACTACCAAAAAATGGTCATGTGTGGTTTCTTCTTATTTGTCCTTTTAGGGTACGTTTGGTTCACGCCCTGACGAGCCCTACGAATTTGTGGGCATGACCAATTTATTGGCAAATAAATCATCCACCCATAGAACACCCAGGAATTGGCTGAAAAGTGCACCTTACCGTCCGGTGCTGAGTAGGCTAGCCAAAAAATTAGACGACAACCAAAGAGCAGCCATAGGTCTTGGGCTTGCCAATTTGTTGGTAAGGTCAGCTTAGGCTCAAAATGCCCTTAGTTCCTGGTGGATGAGTTCCTTCTACGAGCTGCCTCTGGACTGCACCATCTTGACCTTTGTATTTCATAGTCCACTTAGGTTGATTTCTCCCAACCAGTAAACAAGTGCGAAGAACTGATTGCATTCGCAGTAAACTTTACGAGCTTTGAGCCTTTGCCCATGGCTGATCGTCAATGCCAAGTAACATACAAGGCTCAGCAAATGACACTCAACCATTTAACCTTCTAGTTGGTCATTTAGTTCTTGTTGATTAAGCCGCTGTTATTGTTGTTTTTGTTCAGTTTGGTTTCAAAAAGATCGATTGAATGTTTTTTTGCGTGGAGGGGGGTGGAAGCATCAGTCTAATATATGCTAATGCTTACATAGCAGTTCTTCTTCCAAGAGCCCAATATACCTCGCCTTGGACATGCAATAAGGATACAACACAACTTTATTTTGAATTGCAGAGATATCTATACAAACATAGGCTAACCGTATTCTTTTCCAACTATTCTGTTAATATCTCACACTACTATTACAGATATGGAACCTCATATTGTTGCAAAACCAACAGCTCCTATCACATTTCTCACTAGTCTTTAAAATTTATCTGCCTCTCTAGTAATTTGTAATTAACAAGACGAATGTTCTTCTATTATAGAAATCAAACCTGAACAACATTAAGATCCATTATGTCAAACTTGGCTCTTCTTTGAATGACACGACGCATGTACTGTACAGCCATCTTAACCTGAGTATCAGCAACGATAAAAAAAAGTTCATGTTAGGTATTGCCTGCAGGTAAGTTGGTATACAAATTCAATCTATAGCTTGGTCGTGAAAGATTAAAGCTTGCTTTGAAGGAAGAAAAGAGGGTGATATATTCTCTTCAAAGTTTGCTCCCCTAGCAATCTTTGATTTAAAATTGAGCTAGCATAGGATATCAACACTAGGGCCATGCATACCAAACCGAATAGGAAGACTTCCAAAGTCAGAAAAAATCCTTGCAAGGTTTGTATTATTCCTAGACGTTAACACAGTACAATTCTTGTTGCACATACGACACTTCTCATGTCTACAAACAGCATTGAGATTGAGCATAGCAAAAAGGATACAACTGCACCATAAACCACCAACTAGCATGTATTAGATTCTTATGTGTTATCAACTACGAAAAGTGCATCTTTCCTGTAACCAGTTTTCATAACAGTGAAGCAAAATATTCTGCAAACGATAAGCATACCGTGAACTTAGGAACACGGATTTTGTAAACATCTACAAGCTCCAGCATTAACTCATACAAGTTAGAGAAAGCACTGTCCAAAACCATGCCAGCAATGGAGGGGTCTTCTGCTCCATACAGCAGGCTGCATCAAAGTTTAAAAAAAGTTGTGATCAACCATCAAAATAAAATTCCATCCAGTAAAACCTAAAATTTATGATATTTTGTGCATAAAGATACTGTCTAATACCAGGATATTTTGACGATATGTAGAAACTCTTAAGATGCATACATTTTTTATGTTGTATCTTGACACTTACAAAAACATCACAGCGCTAAGAGAAACAGTGCAGAACAATTTGCCACAACGTAGAAGCACATGGACCAAAATACCTTGTAACAGCACCCATAGATCGCCCCCAAAGACCGATACAAGAAACTTCCTTGTTCTTCCGCAAGAAAGACACCACACACTTGAGATCCTGTTTCTGGTGGTTGTACGTTTTGTCAGAACACTGAAATCACTAAACAATAGTAATGTTGTGTGAAATTTATAATGAATATGCACCTCATGCCAACCAAGGCTAACATACTCCCCCCCTGATAGCCCTGATCCAGCAAAGTCAAGTGCAAAAAGTGTGATGTTTGAAGGGAGGAGTATGACAGCGGCTTCATTTGCATCTGCTCTGCACCCGCTGCATTAAGTTTAAGAAAAATCATCAGTTGGATAGCAATTGTTTGTGTTCATTGGTCAATCAAGGTAAACACCCTATGTGAAAAGAAAAATGAATGCCATGGTTCATCTGGATAAATCACAGGTAATAGTAACTTAAATCTTATGTTGTGATGGGCTTTATGTGTTAACCACTAACCAGTACTAGGACGTAGAAAAGTACACTTCTACATCCATTGGATCAGAATTTTAGTCAAAGCTCACATGGAAAAGACATTGAGTACACATCAGCAAGAAACCCCAAATACCTATTCCCATGGCAGTAGATCACACATGGAAGGGCAGTGTTTTCTGGGATGACTGCGGGAACATAGTGGCTGCATTTTAAGATCTGGTTTCTTTCGTTCGAAAGCTGCCACATATAAGCACAAGAATAAGTCCAATATACAAAATGTTGACAATCAGCATAAAGTTTTCCCACTGGAAAGAGGAACACAGAAAAAAAGCCTGGATAATTGCTCCCCTTACTTGCCTCCAAATCTATTCGTTTGTACTTTCTTCCGGCAAGAGTAAACTCTGGCTCCCATAAATACTGATCTGGATTGTACTCTGCACTGTAAATATGCATCCAGTTAACCAGCTGTAGCAGTACATAGAGAATAAAATCATCTGATGAATACCGAATTTCTAAGAGCTTCCAACTTTCGATTTATTGCGGCTTGACGAGAAATGTGTATATTTAATATTAAGAGAAAGTGCAGCCCAGATGCAACTACACGTCTTACCAAAAGTAATGGTTTATTGCAGTTATTAGACTTTATTTATTCTTTCAGATCAATTTATCTTTGCCACTACAAAACTTGTGACTAGACTAGAAAAGCTACTGGATCAACTAGAGACATAGTACAAGATTCTCATTATGAAGTCCTAACCATCACACTCCGGCTCCTACGTTTGTTTTAACCGTTCCTATTTCGAGCACATAGCTTCCCCTGCCGCTTACTTACAATTTTGAGCAACAGCAAGACTACTATGAGAGGCCAAAAAACACTGAAAATCCCCATAAGCTTGGTTTAGAGCTTAATAAACAGCAAATGACACAGCCAACTAGAGTGGTGCCGTGAAGGTAGCAGCACGCTTTGACCTACTAGAAGCTCAAAGAGAACGGAAGGTTTGGCAGAGAAGCGGGAACAGGACAGCGAGCCGAGGCGGTTACCGTGGCGGGCGGATGACAAAATTAACGAACTGCTCGATCATCGCGCCGCTTAGAGAGCTCCTGGACAACGGCGAAGCAGCGACTGCGGTCTCCGGCGCTCATGCACCGCAGCCGCCCGCCCACCCACCAGCTTCCACGCCACGCACACACACCGACCTCTCCACCAACCGGCGGAATCAACTCAGAAAGACTCCAATTTGGTGCTGCAGCCCCGAAATTCCGAACGAGCAGCCACGGATCTGCTTCAACCGCGGCGCGCGGCAGCTGGCCAGAACTCGCCGGATCCGGCGCGTCCGCCGGCGAGCCGGAGCTCGAGAAGCTCGCCGGCCGCCGCAGAATCCGGCCAGCGGGGTCGAGAGGTGGGCGTTGACGGCGGTGGGGGAGGTGGACTCGGGTCGCTGCGGCGGGGAATCGGGGAAGAGAGAGAGAGATGGGCCGCGTGGGAAATGCGAACGTTAGAGGAGGACCGATGAGGTGGAGAAATAAATATGTATATACATATATATATATACGACCAAATTTTAAACGGTTTTCCGCTGAAATTTAAACCGCGTTTTGTACTTTCGTCCATGGAGTTTTCCGGGACTCCATGTGGCGGCGGCGCGCCGCACATGCGGCCGTGCAGTGGGCGGCGAACGGCGATACGAGATGGGATGGGTGCAGCGGGAAAGGCAGCGGCAGTTGGGTACCGATTGGTATACTTTCTCTGTGCACGAGCCATCTATCTACCGGCACTGGTGCCTTCTCTTTTCTGGTTAGGGTCTTTTTTAGTTAGGGATGTGTGAAACCCGAAGGTGTAAAGAGAGTAGATGCAAGTATTACTCACAAAAATGATGTAGATGCAAGTATTTGTAACAAAAATGATGTAGATGTAAGTATTAGCGGACGAGAAGTCGTTGAATCGGTCTAGAAGGCCATATTCGTCTCGGCGACGAAACTTAAGGATTAACCGTCGATGAAACTCCTTTATAATCTAGAGATCCCAATGGCCAGAACCAATCCTTGAGACCACACTACTTACACGGGCTTCTTGATGTCTTCTCAAGATGGGACTGAAGGGGGGGGGGGGGGGGGGGGGAACTTATTGAAACGAGGCACCACCCAAACAAATCTTGATCCCATAACACCAGAACACGGAGCCCTCCCACCGAAATAAACTTAGCTCTGCGTGCCTCAATGGCCTGAAGGCCACAAAGGCGCGGCAGATCGGCGGCGGGTACCGGCAGGAGTCGGGAGGAACACTAGTCGCCTTAGGAGCTCTTGGGAACGAAGGGGTACCGCTACGTTTTGTTTTACAATGCTTCCAAGAAAATGGCGAATGAATAACATGTCATGGATTGTCCCACTTATCTTGTGTGTTTTGAATTGTATGCATCATGACGTGGGGCTGCCTTGCGGGTAGCCCACGATAAGGCTACCTGGGCCGCGTCAAGGATGGAAAGGCCCACAGGAGGCCCACGCGGGGTACCATGTAACCTAGTCCAAGTCGGTTAGGAAGCATAACCTGCCATATCTGTAGTTGCCATCGGCACCAACCACCCGAGACCTGGCTGCCTATAAAGCCAGGAGGGTTCCTCGTCCCAGAGACACGCTCATAGCTACAGCACAAACCCTAGCGAGATCGCAATCTCGCCATTGTAACCACAACTCGCATCAATAATCAGACAAGCAGGAGTAGGGTGTTATCCTACGGGAGCCTGAACCTGGGTAAATCCTTACTTGTCAGCCGTCGTGACCACCTTGCACTCATCTCTCTCCCCATCAATCAACCCGGGGTGCACAACCCTGGGACTTGTCGAGTTAACACCTCGTCAATTCAATCTCGCCATTGTAACCACAACTCGTATCAATAATCAAACAAGCAGGAGTAGGGTGTTATCCTCCGGGAGCCTGAACCTGGGTAAATCCTTGCTTGTCAGCCGTCGTGACCACCTTGCACTCATCTCTCTCCCCATCAATCAACCCGGGGTGCACAACCCTGGGACTTGTCGAGTTAACACCTCGTCAATTGGCGCCGTCTGTGGGAAGACAAACAAGTGCTAGGATCATGGTCGCTCCGGCTCCATCCGCAATGAAGATCGGCGCGTCCGCCGTCAGGGAGTCGATCCGATTCGGCTCCTTCGAGTACGTCATCCACTCGCCAGCTCATCAATCGGTGTACGCCGATCTGGACAAAGGTATACACATCACCTTCGGCTCCATATTCTGCTGCATCGATAGTCGTGGTATACTCAGGACTACGACTACCGCGCTACGCGCGACGACGTCACCAAAATCGCCAACCATCGCGTCCGCCGAACCCGCTGAGATCGCATCTACCGCACCCGCGGAGATCGCGACTGCCGAACCCGCTGAGATCGCATATACCACACCCGCGGAGATCGCGACCGCCAAACCCGCTGAGATCGCATCTGCCGCACCCGCGGAGATCGCGACCGCCGAACCCGCTGAGATCGCATCCGCCGCACCCGCGGAGATCGCGACCGCCGCACCCGCGGAGATCGCGACCGCCGAACCCGCTGAGATCGCGACCGCCGAACCTGCGGAGATCGCGACCGCCGAACCCGCTGAGATCGCATCCGCCGCACCCGCCGAGATCGCGACCGCCGAACCCGCTGAGATCGCATCTGCCGCACCCGCAGGGTCCGCGCCAGCTGCACCCGCGAAGAGGACATCTACATCGACAATCTCGGCAACGGCCGCGCGAATCGAGTCTACTACCCCAACCTCGGTCGTGCGGTCGATCAAGTCAAGATCCACCTCGACCGTCGCACCCGCACGGGCGACCAGGAGCCCGCGTCCGACAGCCATGTCGCGCGCACCCTCGTCTTCGTGGAAATCACAGGTCTACCCCAAGCCAATCGCACTCGCCCCGGCGAGTGTGAGCACATGGACAACCGCGAAAAGACGCGACAGCGGGTGCGCCGCGCGCCACGTTGCAGCAATTTTCGACCCCGAGCAAAGAAGCGGGCGACAGAAGACAACAGAGACACCCTGGATGAAGCGCGCGACATCGCCCTGTCACGATCAGCCGTGTATCAGCAGGACCTGCGCAACTATCACACTCAGAGGCTGCGACCAAGAGCGTTTGTTGCAGGCGACCTGGTTCTTCGACTCAAGCAAAAGAAGGTGCACAAGCTCGCTTCCCCATGGGAGGGCCCGTACATCGTAACAGAAGCAATAGGCAACGGAGCTTACCGCCTAAAGGACTCGAAGACAGGAGCGGACTGCAGCAACCCGTGGAACGTAGCACAACTCCGCCGGTTCTACGCCTAGTTCAAAACAATCATTGTACAAGAAAATCAACGCGGCAGGTTTCAGACGCACACTTTCCCTTACCAGGGTACCTGAGGGGACTGGAAGGGTTTTAATGAGGCGGCATGTTCGCAAGAATCAATAAAGTGATTTGAAGAAAATCTGTCTCCTTTACCTATCACTCAGAGGAAGTTCAAAATCCTAGGCCACCACTCGAACCACTCGGGGGCTGCGCCACACAGGTTGAAATAAAAGCTTAGGCCGCTACCCGAACCACTCGGGGGTTGCGCCATACAAGTATATCCAAAATCCTAGGTCGCCACCCGAACCACTCGGGGGCTGCGCCATACAGGTTGAAACAAAAGCTTAGGCCGCTACCCAACTTACTCGGGGGCTGCGCCATACAAGCATAAAATCAAAAAAATCCTAGGACGTCACCCGACCGACTCGGGGGCTGCGCCATACAGGTCAAGTTCAAAATCCTAGGTCGCCGCCCGACAAACACGGGGGCTGCGCCACACAGGTAACACTTGTAACCCTAGGCTACCACTCGACTTACTCGGGGGCTACACCAAACAGGCCTCCTCAGAAAAATCCTCAGCCGCCACTCGAACCCACTCGGGGGCTACGCTGTACAGGTCAAGTTCAAAATCCTAGGTCGCCACCCGACACACTCGGGGGCTGCGCCAAACAGGTAACACTTGTAATCCTAGGCCGCCACTCGACCTACTCGGGGGCTGCGCCACACAGGTCTTAACCAAAATCCTAGGCCACCACTCGAGCAACTCGGGGGCTGCGCCATACAGGTCAAGTTATAAAAATCCTAAGTCGCCACCTGTTAAAATCAGAGACTGCGGCATACAGGTCACACTTGAAAAAACCTAGGCCGTTGCCTAGCGTACTAGGCGACTGCGCCAAACAGGTTGCAAATCAATACATGCACTGTTACTTTCGAGCAAGCAGATCAATTCTCATAACTCGAAAATACTTCAATCTGCTACATCATGCTTACACAGGCACATTTGCCCTCTATAGCTAACCCTGTACATCAGACGACAGCTACTCTAAACTGCAGGTTCGGCCTTCGGCGCGTCAAGGGGCCCTACAAGTCGCTCGCTCAGGTCCTGAACCTGCCGGATAATCCGGCGCGCAGCCGCTAAGGTCTCGTCAAAGTCATCGTCACCCGGCAGGCCTTCAAGCACCCTCTCAAGCTGAAGATGTGGTCGGTGCATCCGGACGTATGCCAGCGCCGCGTTCGCACCAGCCACAAGTTGGGCGTCGACAACCTCCTTCAGCCCTTCACCATCGCGAAACCTCTCCAGCAAGGCGGACAGCCCGTTCGGCTGCGCGTTATGCGGGAAGTACACACGATTGATGTGCCAGAGTGTCTTCCGGCAGTTCTCCAGAAGAAAAGCAGCGCGCCACGTACGATCAAGCATGGTGGCAAGGACGCGCCCCCTCGACTGGTTCACCCAGAACTGTCGAGCTTCGTAGGAGTCGCCGGACGCCTCTCGGGTGACTCGCTCCTCAACGCGAGCCCGCTCGGCCTCCCAATCAGGATTAACATCTGCACGCATAAAATGCAAGTCAGAACGAGAAGGAAAGCCAACAAAGACGGCAGCCGCCAAAGGGATACAAACCTTGCAACTGCCGACTGATCAGGTCGATCTCCCCAAGCAAAAAATCCTCACGTCGCGAGAGCTCCGCCGTAGGATGCGACTGGGAACGGTGCAGCAGCCGCTCCGTATTCTTCAGGGTCGCCTCAAGCTCCACCACCTTGTTCTTCAAGTACGTGATTATCCGTTGATCATTTACACTGCGTGGAGGAGCCGGCGCCGCCCGACAACGGCGAGCACCCGAAGAAGAAGCCGCGCCACTCGGCTCGGCCACAGGAGAAGATGGAGCATCATCGCGCACAACATTCTGCCAGGGATACGCAGAGTCAATACAATCATGCGACTGCGAAGCGCAGATCAACTCAGAAGAAAGAAAGTCAACAAAATCAGTATTGAAGACCAAAAGACCCGACAGGGTAATATCCATTACAAAGCAAAAAGTTCCAAATACAGACCGCGGCGACTGCCGGACTCCTAAAGCTACGCCTACTCTAAGGCTGCGGACTGCGACCGGGAACGGCCCTTCCGAGCGGTAGCCGCATCGGTCGCCTTAGCAAGGGCCCTCTCGAAGAGTGCCACAAGCTGCACGGCCAGCTGCGAGGCACGCTCCTTCACGCCGCTCAGCGAAGCAGTTCGGCCATTGGGTTTGCGAGGAAAACCGCTGACGACCTTCTCGAAGTCACCTGGAACCTGATGGCCTAATAGGAGCTGGAAGGTGAGCTCGGAGCCGCGTACCGTCTGCGACCGCGTGAAGTCGGCGATGGTGGTCGCGTCCTCAAACGGCGCAGCCAGGGCGTCCACGGATGCCGGCGGCTGGTCGCCCGGGAAGATACTCTGATGCACCACGGTGAGGGCTCCAGTCGATTTCTGCAACGCGGCTGCGGACTTCTTCAGCGCGTCTGAGGCATAGGCACAGACCCGGTCGAGGAAGCCGACAGCGGTCGCCAGGTCAACCGTGTCACTCGACGCGTCTTCTGGAGGAGCTCCACCGCAAGTCTCTGCGCAAAAATTCAAGGTCAAGCAAAGAAAAAAGATCAAAGACGCAGTAGGCATCAAGCCGAAACTTACCCCCAAGAACACCGGCGAGTGAAAGGAGACGACCGACTTGAGTCTTCTCCTGGGCGACCCGCGCCAACTCTCGCTCTCGAGACTCGTGAAGAGCCTTCTCAAGCTCATCAGCCCGCCCAGTAGCCTGGTCCAGAGATGCACGCAGTTGGTCCCTCTCTTTCTCCAGGCGAACATAAGCCGCGACTGCGTTGAGCTGTTGGCGATAGTACGGCTGAAGCAAAAGCAAGATGTTAATAAAGTTGCGGGCGACTATACTAGTCACCCACACCTTCGGGGGCTAGTCCCATCGGGAGCGCTGATCGCGCACCCGATGAAAAATCAAGAATGCAAGAACAAGCATAAAAGACTTACGTGGTCCAGGAGTTCAAGATCCTCTGCAGCCGAAGGAGGAATGCGGCTAGACGACGCAACGCTGGCAGGCTCAGCAAGCACCTTCTCCGCTACCGCCTGAGTTCCCAGCCCAGTCGAAGGGGCGGATGTATGCTCCACGTCCCGAAGGGGGGAGCTAACATTGCCAGAACGGTGGCTGCATCAAAACCAAGCACACCTGTCAACCTAAACGTCGCAACTGCAAAGTACAACTCGAAGGACGCACATCATAAAGAGGCTCACCTGGGGGTGCCGGCGTCGTCATAGCTCTCCAGGGAGGGAGAAGGCATCCGCGCGAAAGAACGAGGAGCCGCGGAGCTGACTGGAGGAACTTTCAGGGGTTCGTCCCAGCCACCCGAGGACTGCGCACCCGGCGATGTCGCGACAACTTTCTCCACAGTAACGTCGACATCCTTGGCAGGTGACGACGCAGTGGCAGAATCGCCACGACTCGGAAGCTTCCATTTCTTCCGCGCGGGTTCCTCCACTTCATCCTCCTCCTCCACATCGTCACGGGGAGAGTGTGCGGAGGGAATCTCTTCGTCTTCGTCTTCCTCCTCGACAAACTTCGACTCGTCGTCGGGTCCGTTCTCAGGAAGAGGAGGAAGGCTGATGAACAGAGCTCGACCCTGAAGCAAGTAGACACAAGTCGAATCAAAAAGAAAGGTAGACTCAAGTCGAACAAGGACAAAAGGAAAACAAGACAAGACTTACCTCAGGAACGGGGTTCGAGGCCCCGTAAGGAGAAATCGGGCACTTGACGTTGCACGTGTCCGCGGCTCGGAGGTTGGTGATGGATCTGACGTTGGCTTCCACCTTCTCATCATCAAGCGGCTGGGCGCTGACGCCTTCGGCGGCCCACATCGGGTGAGGCCGAGCGCTGAGCGGCTGCACCCGAAGACGGAAGAAGGTGGCAATCAGGAAGACGCCACCCGCCTCGCGCCCAAGGGTCTTGGTCAGACCGCGCAGCAGGCCCAGCAAGGGCCGCACGGCCTCCTTCTCCACGGCGGACAGCGGGTGCGCCCAAGCGCCGGTCTTCCGCAGTCCACGCCCGTTGTCGAACGCGTCCAGGCCGTCCTGGTTCGACTGGACGTAGAACCACCTCCGGCGCCATCCTTGGACGGAGTCGGACTTCTTCATCTGGAAGTACGCGGTGTCACCGCGCACCTGGATTCCGAAGCCGCCCACGGGGAAGGTCAACCCGCTCTTCCCCACGTTCTTGCGAACGAGGAAGAGCGACTTCCACAACGCCCAATGGGGCGCGACACCCAAGAAGCATTCGTAGAGCACGATGAAGCCCGCGATGCTCAAGACGCCATTCGGGGTCAGATCGTGGATCTGAACCCCATAGGCATACAAGAGACCGCGCACGAAATCGTGCATGGGGAACCCGAAGCCCCGCGGAAGGAAATCCGCGAAGCAAACACGTTCCCCATCGCGGGGAGTGGGGAAGACCTCCTTGCCAGGAACGCGTACCTGGACTTGGTCGGCAGGTGGCAGCAGACCTTGCGCGCGGAAAAGCTCCACCTCGGCCTTCTTCACCGACGACCTCTGCCAGTCGCCGTCGGGTTTCTTCATCACCCCGGCTTCGTCGGCGGCGGCAGAGGAGCCAGCGGCGCTCTTCGGCTTGCCCATGGTCAGTTTGCAAGGTGTACGGACAGATTGCCCGGAGCTCTCGATGGCGGCGGAAATGGTAGAGCGCAGAGGAAAGGAAGCACAAAGCGATTGGAGAAGATGAAATCCCAAGCGTCAAGACACAGTACTTATGCCTCGAAAATCAGCATCTCAACCGTCCACCAAACAAGGGCTCCGAGCAGGCACATCCGGCCGTCCACGTGTCGCACGGAAAAACCAACCGTCACCGCCCACTTCGTCCACTGTGCACGAAAACCGAGGCGTCATCATCGTGCCGCGCAAATTTCGCGCCCACTTCGGAGACGTG
Source organism: Poa annua (assembly GCA_026929855.1). Classification (NCBI taxonomy): domain Eukaryota; kingdom Viridiplantae; phylum Streptophyta; class Magnoliopsida; order Poales; family Poaceae; genus Poa; species Poa annua. The sequence goes on from CM049430.1 coordinate 93,264,902, forward strand.
ACAACTGTTGACCGCGGTCAGCTCTGACCATGGGGCCCGCCACGTCACGTCCCATCGGGCGCAGAGGCGTGCAACATATCGTCACCAGTGACGTCACCAAGCCAACGACTCCAAAATCAACCGAAGCAACTCGACAGAGTGATTCGAATAGTAAGCTTCAAAGCTGAAACCAACAAGGTATGATCAGCCAATGATCCGAGAACCCGAATTAACCATTCGGGTGGCAACATAGTAAGCTCGGGCAGCCGAATCCATCCACAAGTAAGCCAAACAGGCTGAGTAGAAGCAAGCTTCACAAGAAGATGAAGGCAAAGTAATTCGACTGCAAAGGTTACTCCCATCGGGAGTGGCCGGTTCGACTGAAGAAATCGAGTTCAAGCTCAAGATCAAGCAATCCAATGGCGCGTCCAGGAGGAAGGAGTCCTTTGTTCGACTCTACGCTTCGACCAAGCACTCGGGGGCTACTGACGTGGGGCTGCCTTGCGGGTAGCCCACGATAAGGCTACCTGGGCCGCGCCAAGGATGGAAAGGCCCACAGGAGGCCCACGCGGGGTACCATGTAATCTAGTCCAAGTCGGTTAGGAAGCATAACCTGCCATATCTGTAGTTGCCATCGGCACCAACCACCCGAGACCTGGCTGCCTATAAAGCCAGGAGGGTTCCTCGTCCCAGAGACACGCTCATAGCTACAACACAAACCCTAGCGAGATCGCAATCTCGTCATTGTAACCACAACTCGCATCAATAATCAGACAAGCAGGAGTAGGGTGTTATCCTCCGGGAGCCTGAACCTGGGTAAATCCTTGCTTGTCAGCCGTCGTGACCACCTTGCACTCATCTCTCTCCCCATCAATCAACCCGGGGTGCACAACCCTGGGACTTGTCGAGTTAACACCTCGTCACATCCATAATCAGGTTCTTTCTTAACATTTATTAGCAATAAATCTTGTTAACGGTAATTTCGCCAAAAGGGTATGTGAAAGTGCATGGTTGCCCCCATACGTGGTTTTGGTAATGAATGACAATCCTTATGGACTAATGTTTACATTGAGATATTCTTATAGATCTTGTCCATGGGAAAATATAGGAGTTCATGTGTTGGACTCTTCAAGATGACATAAGACCAATGCTCTATTCAAGGGTTAATATGAAGAATGGTCATGTATAGAGTTGAGCTCATCGCAAGTATGGCTTGGAATAGAAGATTGAGTGAACAATCATGTTTACCCCCAAGCCATCTTACATATCAAGAGAAGAAGATGAAGAGCAAGTTCAATATGATGCATCTCGGAAGATATCTTTTGATTGAAGCTTGCAAAGGAGACATGAAGACGAAGCTTAGCGAGGCCCTCCCATAATGGAGTATGGGGGAGCATTTGGAGAAGTCCTCATTAAGCATGTGCTAGCAAGCACAATCAAGAAAGGTGTTTCAACTTGAGAGAGTCAAGATCGTCATCATCGAGCTCAAGTGGAATGCGCAAGGCAAAGGTATGATCTTGATAGGTTTTCTATTTTACCGGTCTCTTGGTGTTAGTGGGAGACCGGGTTTTAGGATAGATGGCTATCAAGAGGGGCTCTCGAGTGAGTAACTTGATCGCATCTTTGTGGAGAGTTCAAACCTTTGCATACTTGCCATTTCATCTTTCTTGGTTCTTACTTGGTTTTTCTCCTTGTTGGGTTTTGGTGCTTGTTGTGATCTTCACGACAAGCCCAAGTTCACCGAAAACGAATTTCATATGGAAAACTTGTTGCGTTTTCGGTTTTGGAGGTTTGCCGATCATTCCTTTTTAGAGAGATTTTAACCTCCTCCATTTGGTTTTATCTTCCATTGTTGGACTATGAGGTTTATCTGCATGATCTTGTAAAGCTCTTCGTTGTGATTCCAACGAGCCAAAAATCATCGAAAACGGAGTCCGGATGGAAAAGATATTGACGTTTTCGTTATCGGTTTTGCTGCAGTTTTTCCTAGGCCGGAGTCTCCGGTCCTGGACCGGAGTTTCCGGTCTGTGCAGGACCGGAGTCTCCGGATTCAACGTTTTTCTCCAAACGTTGTTCAGCCCCTGGTGGGGGGCGGAGTTTCCGGCCCTAGAGGCCGGAGTTCCGCCCCTGGATGAACTTTTCGGCCCAGGGCACCGGAGAGTTTGCCCAAGCCTCGGCGGTGTTGACAGTGTTCAGCCCCTGGTGGGGGCCGGAGTTTCCGGTCCCAGTAGGCCGGAGTTTCCGGCCCTAGTGACCGGAAACTCCGGTGTGAAGTTTTCCTGCAACGGCTATTTTTCGTGGGACCTATAAAAAGGCCCCTTCTTCCCTAGAGAGAGCAGCTCTTCCAAGCACGAATTTCCCCCTCTCTCTCCTCCATTGTTGACCTTGGAAAGCTTTCCCCTCTCTCATTTCCTCCCATGATTCTTGCATATCTTTGAGGGATTTGAGAGAGGAGATCTAGATCTACATTTCCACCAATCCATCTCTCCTCTAAGTGAGGGGAACCTAGTAGATCTTGATCTTGGAGTTCTTGGTGCATCTCCTCTTTGTTCTTCCTCTCTTATTCCCCCCTAAGCATTGGTTGCTTTGTTGGAATTCGAGAGTGAAGGATTTGAGCACTTGTGCTCTTGCCTTTTGCATTTGGTGCATCGGTTTGCTCTCCACGAGGATTCGTGGAAGTTAAAAGTTTGTGAGCTTGTTACTCTTGGGTCCTTGGACCCTAGACGCCTTTGTGGTGGTTGGACCCTTGTGTGGTCACTTGAAGCCGTTCGGGAGCCCCCAATCCCATTGTGGGTTGTGCCCCGGATTGTTGTTGGAAGCCGTTCGGGAGCCCCCAATCCCATTGTGGGTTGTGCCCCGGATTGTTGTTGAAAGGCTCCGGATTCCGCCTCGAAGAAATTCCGATAGTGGAAGGTGAACCAAGCCTTTGTGGTGCGGTTCATCGGAGAAGAAGGTGAAACCTTTGTGGTTGTTGAACCGTTGTGTCGGTTCACACCTCTTCAACGAGACGTACTCCCTTAACAAGGAGGAACTCGGGAATACATCCTCGTCTCCGCGTGCCTCGGTTATTTCTATACCCGAGCTTTTACTTATGCACTTTACATTGTGATAGCCTTCGTGCTTGAAGTATTCTATATTGCTATCACCTTGTTATTTGTCTTGCTTAGCATAAGTTGTTGGTGCACATAGGTGAGCCTAGTTTATTTAGGTTGTCGGCTTGTTAATTTAAACACCTAGTTTTATTCCGCAATTAATAAGCCTAAACCGGAAAAGTTTTAAACCGCCTATTCACCCCCCCCCCCTCTAGACGACATCATTGTCCTTTCAGTATGTCCCGTCGAGTAAACATTCCAACATAGTGTATTTCCCTTAGTCTCATCTCAAAATATAAAACGTTGTTGGTGGGCTAAACTTGTCTATTAATACGTTTCATGTGAGTATATATAGTGTGAGTCACCTATTATTTTTGCAAATTCGTCATTGTGTTAATGGGAAAAAAATCCTTGGGTGGTCATTTTGCACATTTTTTTACAAATATGACCTCTTGCCCAATTTCATTGTCAAAAGTAACCCCCTCCAAATACTTTTGTCAAAAGTGACCCTGGCGGGAAGAGCACGAAGTGACACATGTCCTCCCGCCATTCCAAGTGGAGGGAAGTGTCCTCCCGCCATTCCAAGTGGCGGGAAGTTCTTGGTACGTCGAAGCAGGTTGCGCCATGTCGTGACGACCCCACCACCTTCCTCCATTCCAGATGGCGGGATGTGCCACGTGTCGTCTCAGGAGACTTCCCTCCAACCGGAATGGCGGGAGGACACATGTCGCTTCGTGGTCTTCCCGCCAGGGTCAGTTTTGACAAAAAATTCGGAGGAGGTTACTTTTGACAATAAAATTGGACATGGGGTCATATTTGTAAAAAAATCCATTTTGCAGCTGTTCAATATTAAACCAACATATTTTATAGACACAACAAAATTTGCACGTTGAGCACTCCGAAGCACCACCTGCTCCAATGACATGTGGGTCCTGCTGCAAATAGTGCTGCTGGCCCGTCCACCTCACCAAGGACGCTCTTTAGTCCTGGGAAGCCCACATGTCATTGGAGGATGGCATCCTCAACTGAGACACGTGCTTATATATTATTATAACGTCTCGACCTATGGCGACATGGTACAAAGCACGACAAGCTAGCCCAGGACCTCATTTCAATGACGACATGGTGTATCCGTTCAAAATATCAATTCTGAGCTACATAAAAATAACAAAAATGTGAATATGTGTATGCTTATTTTTAAATCTGTATATTTCAATAGACACTGTTGTGTGGCGCATAATTCAACTTTTTTGAAAGTTTAACTACATGTTTGTGGATACAATATTGGCTACATCAGATTTTTTAATATGTTTTGAAACTCGTATATATATACATATATATTTAATGATAGAAATTGCATTGTTGATGGTGAATATTCTATTGACTATACTTCATCTCTATCTCATTGCAATGTTCTATCTTTAGACTTAAACTCTTCTAGCACTCCAAACGCCATACATGCTAGATTTGATAGTCCTTGCATATCATGTAATAGTTGTTTAACTAAATCTCATGATGATATGCTTCATATGTCTTGTTGCCATGAAAACAATACTTCCATATCCTCTATTTCTTGCATGACTAACAATGTAGAGGAATCCCAACATTTGTTGGAACAAGACATGGACCTCAATGGTGCTTCAAGTAATTCTTCATCCTCCTCACCCATTAATCATGTTTGCCTCATGGCTAAGGATTCCAAGGTAACTACTACCTCGAATCCCGAGATATGTGATGATGTGGTTGAGGACCCTCATGAAGAAGATTTTGACATTGAAACCTTAACCAAGAAGGGTGAGATTGTACTTGGTGCTCTTCCCAAAGGTAGTGAAGCTATCTCTTCTCTATTTGAAATTGTTGCTCATGGTATTAAATGTATAGAAATCATTGAGGATTTGGATACTCAATTTGAGCAAAAATGTAAAATTGAGAGAGAAGATGCTATTGAAAAAGCATCCTTAGAGAATGCACTTGACGAAGAGCAAGAGCTTCGAATGTCTCTTGAGGAGAGACTTGAATCTCTTGATGAATCAAATAGTCTTATCACTAGTAAAATCATTAAGGAAAGAGATCATGCTATTGCAAAATATAAAGTGCTTAAAAAGGAAAAAGTTGAATTTGGTGTTGGCAATGCTAGACTATGTGAGGACATAGAGAAACTTGACAAAGCTCACAAGGCTTTAGAAAGTGAACACTCTCTCCTCATCAAGTCTCATGATCAACTCCAAACTCAACTATCTAATAATTATAAATTTACCAATTTTTCTCCTTCCATTTCTAATGTTAATGATGCTTGTGCTACTAACTCCACTTCTCGTGAAGCATCTATTTTGAAGGAGAATGTTGAGCTAAGGGCCCAACTTGAGTTGCTAACTAGCAAGTATGGCAAATTGGAAGAAAGTCATGAAAGGCTATCTAGCTCTAATGACGATCTTCTAGCATCCCATGCTAAGCTAAAGTTAGCTCATGAGGCTATAATGTCAAAGGTAACATCTTGTGAGCCTCATGTGGACAATGGCACAACGTCTTCTCTTAATGCTATATCATCTTGTGCTAGTCCTTGTGATTCATCCACTCACAATGTTGCTACATCTCGTGATGAATCACTTTCCATACCTTGTTGCTCTAACAATGAAGCTTTTGCTTCCTCTAGTATTTGTGTTGATACTAACCATGTAGAGGAATTAAAAGATCTCAAGGCCCAAGTCACTTCTTTGAAGAAAGACTTGGAAAAGCGTCATGTTGGGAAGTCCACACTTGACAATATGTTGAGTGTTCAAAGACGCCCAAATGACAAGAGTGGACTTGGATTCAACTCCAATAACAAGAACAAGTCCAAGATCATCAATAAGGAAAAGGGCCAAGAACAAGTCAAAGATTCGGCCAAGATTGTTTGCTTCAAGTGCAAAGTTGAAGGGCACCATGTTAGATCTTGCCCTTTGAAGAAGAAGACTCTTAGTGAGAAGCAACAAGGGAATAAACCTCAAGTTCAAACTCAAGCTCCTCAAGTTGAAGAACGGTCTCTTCCCAAGAAGAATCAAGTTACCCCTCCTCAAGTCAAGACTCCAACTAAGAAGAGAGGAGGAAGTAGATGTTGCTACCTATGTCGTGAGAAGGGTCACCTTGCTTCTTCATGCACAAATGGTACCTTATCCAACCCCATTATAATTAATGATGTGTATTCTCTTCGGAAGGATAATGTTGGCAATGTGTTTGCCAAATATGTTGGTACTCAAAGTGGTGTCAAGAAAAGAACCATTTGGGTTGCCAAACCTATTGTGACTAACCTCTTAGGACCCAACTTGGTTGGGGACCAACAAGTTAAAACTTGATCAATAGGTGTTGTTGGAGGCATTGGATACTTGACTACACTATGAAGAATTAAGGGATCTTCATCAATTATATTCTCTCAAGTCAATTCATATGGATCATATTGTTCTATCTCATATCCAATGTTCCTCCTTGCGGTAACTTTTATTTAAATCATATGTACATTGAAAGTTGCTTGCACCCTTGCATGTGCTTGGTTTTGTACCTTGCTAGTGTTGGTATGTGTTGTGCTCTCTACTTACTTATCTTGAGTAATCAAGTATGTGTATGTTGGTTTGCACACCATTTACTTGTTTTGATCCTTATTGCTTTTGTTTGATATCTTATCTTGTTGGCTCTCTTTGAGAGATTAATGGACTATCATATTTTGGGGGAGTGATATGCTTCGTGCACTTCACAATCCTAAAATTGTGTATTCATGAGAAATACAACTTAGTGTTGATATACTTAAATTATTTACTATCTATGTGGTATGTCATTCTCATGAGAAATTCAATTTCTATAATGTCCATTAATTTCTCGAGTTGGTTTTGTTTGCCTCTTGCTTTAAATAAATGTATTATCACATTATGGGGAAGTAATAAGCTATGTGCATATTACAAGCCTAGAAAATGTGAATATATGAGGTTTTGCCACCTAGAATTGATATTGCTAGTTATCTTGTTCCTATGTGGCATGTTGCTCAAACAAGTTCCCATTTACTTAATGCTTTTTTGTCTCTCACTCTTTTGGATCTTGTTTGTGGAGGATGTTCTTGGTATGGCTTTCCCCAAATACGTTCTCATGTATCTTTTGGGAAGCCCATTGTTTCAAGCTACTCCTTGGAGTTGCTTTGCACCTTCGCATGATTTGTGAAGCTATCAAGAATATCTATCTATCTAAGCATAGCTTGTAATTCCTATCATTTGCCATATGCTTATGTTTTGTGAATATGATCTTGAATATATCTTTGCAATCCACCCCGGAGAAATATCTTCATACATTACTTGTCTTGACAAGTGATAATCCTTTTGTGGTAAATATATTGATCATATTCGCTTTGGCTCTTGCTTTGAATTGCTTTATTTGATTCCCAAGGATTTGTTTTGATCTAACTCTCATTTGTCTTCATTGTATCTTTTGGATCCTTTTTGCTCTACTTAAAATTTATTTAGTGCTTTCTTGAGTTGGGAAAAGCAATGAACCAATTCTTGTGCATTGACATTCAAAAGTCATACTTCTTGATAATGCACTATTCTTTGGGAAGCTATCCTACTTTGAGTAAAACACCGTTCTTTAAATTGGTATTGCAATTTCTTGCCTTTCTTGAACATGAGTAGTGTTTGAATAATATATATGGAGAGTGATGATCTCATTTGTGTGCATTTTGTATTCAAATGCAAAATCATAAATAATGCACACATCATGGGGGAGCAATCCTATATGTTTTTTGAACATTAGTTGTCCTCGTTTGATATTTGATCCCGATGACGTGTCTCCTTGGAAGACAAACATTTTTCGTCTTGGTACCTTGTGCCATCATGAAAAGTGTAGAGGGTTTGGTTTATTCCTTGATGATATTTTTCATCAATTGGTCTCTTGCTTTCATTGGTATCTTTTCAAAGTGGTATCTTCAATCATGTGTTGATTTGGGTATTTGATATAATGTGGACAATTTGTTTTATTGTCACACTTGTGTGTGTGTTTTGTTGGTTTACTTGGTGTTTTGTCTAAATTATATCTCGCCTGGTTCTCGAAAGTCTTGTGCATGCATATTTATTATATGTATATCTTATGGCATGCTTACCTTCGTTAATCCAATATATAGGATAAACTCCATCAAATCCTAAATGGTGAAGATGTGCATGAAATTCAATTTCATATCAATATGCACATATTTATGTTGAGTTTGTCCTATGTGTTGTAGTTGCTCTAACTACTTTGGACCCAATTAGTTTGGGTACCATGTTGTACTTAAATTTGTTTTAGGTACATTTGAGATGCATTGGAAGCTTGTCTCATCTACAAGGAAGGTGTTGTCACCATGTGCTTATTGGAGCCAAGCTTGGATGATCATGAGCTCCTATCTTCTACATCACCAATGCTTTCTTGGTAACAAGTATCTACCTCATGCATACATTTCTAGCTTTCAACCTTGTGTAGGTTGTTTCTTGGCATGAATCTTTTTGTTGCAATTGATTTGGTTCTTGCAAAACATCTTTATTGCAAATATGAGTAAGCCGGGATGATTACATATGAGGGGACTATATATTCATTTCTATGATTCATCGATCCCAAATATGTTAATCTAGCACTTTCTAATCTATGTCTCGCATATGTAATATTGATGTGTTTCAAAATCATTTGCCTTTTGTGAGACTTGTTATCCTACTCGGAGCATCCCGTTTATCACCTTATCCCTTGTGGATACGTTTGATGCTATGATGAGTGTGTGTTGGAAGTTCATCTATATCCCTTTAAGATAAAATTGAGCTTTGTGCTATGCTTTTAAGCAAAGATCTTATTGGTGTATTTATGACTTCGTCTTGGATATCATGACCTTTTCCCTTGTACATATCTTGTATGTACATGTTTATTTGTAGACCCATATCTTAGTGATTCGTGTCTACTTAGAAACTTTTACACATGAGATTAGTTGCATCTTTTATTGATATTCCAATTCTTTAGTGACCACCTCTTATTGCTTTTGTTTCTTTGGTGGTTTCTAAACGGCACAAGCTTTATTTTTCTTGAGTTATACTTTTGCATCTTAATAAGCTTGTGGAGCTATTTGCTATATCTCTTTTGGTGTGTGAGTATGGGTAAGACATCATATGCACCATGTGCAACTCCTTTTGAAAGACTATGTTGATGTGTTTGCTCATCCTTGTATTAGTCTCCTAAAATGTCTTCATATCTCACACCCATCCTTTTTTTTGCCGCTCCTTGCTCATGTTGCAAAACATTTTATTTGCTGCAAATTGTTTTGTTCTTTTCTCATTTATATTCTCTTGCATGTGCTTGTGTTCGATTTTATCTAGGAGGGAGTGAGGATTCCATGTTGTGCACACTATATTGAAATACAAATCCTATTTGTGCACGTACCTTGGGGAGTTCCCTCATGATATTTAGAACATTTTTTGGATCCTTTGGATTGATTGCTTCTTTCGTTAAAGTATCTTTCTATTTGATATTTTCTTGCAATCTTTGGATCCTCAATATAGTTTGATCTCCCTCCATCTATTCTTCATTGGATATGTGCATTTGATTTCACTCACATTATGAGAAATGCACACTTTTATGGGGGAGCTCTTATTATATTAGCCTTCTTACTTTTCACCCATTTCGGCAATCAATGCCAATGGGGGAGAAATTTAGAGGGTTTAAGGGAATATGGGTTTGTTCTCTTGCGGTTATCTTGCATCCTTGCTCTTTGTGTTCCATGGCTGCTTAAATTCATTATATAAACCCTCGTAAAAGGGATTGTCATCAATTACCAAAATGGGGGAGATTGAAAGTGCATGGTTGCCCCCATACGTGGTTTTGGTAATGAATGACAATCCTTATGGACTAATGTTTACATTGAGATATTCTTATAGATCTTGTCCATGGGAAAATATAGGAGTTCATGTGTTGGACTCTTCAAGATGACATAAGACCAATGCTCTATTCAAGGGTTAATATGAAGAATGGTCATGTATAGAGTTGAGCTCATCGCAAGTATGGCTTGGAATAGAAGATTGAGTGAACAATCATGTTTACCCCCAAGCCATCTTACATATCAAGAGAAGAAGATGAAGAGCAAGTTCAATATGATGCATCTCGGAAGATATCTTTTGATTGTAGCTTGCAAAGGAGACATGAAGACGAAGCTTAGCGAGACCCTCCCATAATGGAGTATGGGGGAGCATTTGGAGAAGTCCTCATTAAGCATGTGCTAGCAAGCACAATCAAGAAAGGTGTTTCAACTTGAGAGAGTCAAGATCGTCATCATCGAGCTCAAGTGGAATGCGCAAGGCAAAGGTATGATCTTGATAGGTTTTCTATTTTACCGGTCTCTTGGTGTTAGTGTGAGACCGGGTTTTAGGATAGATGGCGTACTATCAAGAGGGGCTCTCGAGTGAGTAACTTGATCGCATCTTTGTGGAGAGCTCAAACCTTTGCATACTTGCCATTTCATCTTTCTTGGTTCTTACTTGGTTTTTCTCCTTGTTGGGTTTTGGTGCTTGTTGTGATCTTCACGACAAGCCCAAGTTCACCGAAAACGAATTTCATATGGAAAACTTGTTGCGTTTTCGGTTTTGGAGGTTTGCCGATCATTCCTTTTAAGAGAGATTTTAACCTCCTCCATTTGGTTTTATCTTCCATTGTTGGACTATGAGGTTTATCTGCATGATCTTGTAAAGCTCTTCGTTGTGATTCCAACGAGCCAAAAATCATCGAAAACGGAGTCCGGATGGAAAAGATATTGACGTTTTCGTTATCGGTTTTGCTGCAGTTTTTCCTAGGCCGGAGTTTCCGGTCTGTGCAGGACCGGAGTCTCCGGATTCAACGTTTTTCTCCAAACGTTGTTCAGCCCCTGGTGGGGGGCGGAGTTTCCGGCTCTAGAGGCCGGAGTTTCCGCCCCTGGATGAACTTTTCGGCCCAGGGCACCGGAGAGTGCCCAAGCCTCGGCGGTGTTGACAGTGTTCAGCCCCTGGTGGGGGCCGGAGTTTCCGGTCCCAGTAGGCCGGAGTTTCCGGCCCTAGTGACCGGAAACTCCGGTGTGAAGTTTTCCTGCAACGGCTATTTTTCGTGGGACCTATAAAAAGGCCCCTTCTTCCCCAGAGAGAGCAGCTCTTCCAAGCACGAATTTCCCCCCTCTCTCTCCTCCATTGTTGACCTTGGAAAGCTTGCCCCTCTCTCATTTCCTCCCATGATTCTTTCATATCTTTGAGGGATTTGAGAGAGGAGATCTAGATCTACATTTCCACCAATCCATCTCTCCTCTAAGTGAGGGGAACCTAGTAGATCTTGATCTTGGAGTTCTTGGTGCATCTCCTCTTTGTTCTTCCTCTCTTATTCCCCCCTAAGCATTGGTTGCTTTGTTGGAATTCGAGAGTGAAGGATTTGAGCACTTGTGCTCTTGCCTTTTGCATTTGGTGCATCGGTTTGCTCTCCACGAGGATTCGTGGAAGTTAAAAGTTTGTGAGCTTGTTACTCTTGGGTCCTTGGACCCTAGACGCCTTTGTGGTGGTTGGACCCTTGTGTGGTCACTTGAAGCCGTTCGGGAGCCCCCAATCCCATTGTGGGTTGTGCTCCGGATTGTTGTTGGAAGCCGTTCGGGAGCCCCCAATCCCATTGTGGGTTGTGCCCCGGATTGTTGTTGAAAGGCTCCGGATTCCGCCTCGAAGGAATTCCGATAGTGGAAGGTGAACCAAGCCTTTGTGGTGCGGTTCATTGGAGAAGAAGGTGAAACCTTTGTGGTTGTTGAACCGTTGTGTCGGTTCACACCTCTCCAACGAGACGTACTCCCTTAACAAGGAGGAACTCGGGAATACATCCTCGTCTCCGCGTGCCTCGGTTATTTCTATACCCGAGCTTTTACTTATGCACTTTACATTGTGATAGCCTTCGTGCTTGAAGTATTCTATATTGCTATCACCTTGTTGTTTGTCTTGCTTAGCATAAGTTGTTGGTGCACATAGGTGAGCCTAGTTTATTTAGGTTGTCGGCTTGTTAATTTAAACACCTAGTTTTATTCCGCAATTAATAAGCCTAAACCGGAAAAGTTTTAAACCGCCTATTCACCCCCCCCCCCTCTAGGCGACATCATTGTCCTTTCAGTATGTCCCGTCGAGTAAACATTCCAACATAGTGTATTTCCCTTAGTCTCATCTCAAAATATAAAACGTTGTTGGTGGGCTAAACTTGTCTATTAATACGTTTCATGTGAGTATATATAGTGTGAGTCACCTATTATTTTTGCAAATTCGTCATTGTGTTAATGGAAAAAAAATCCTTGGGTGGTCATTTTGCAGATTTTTTTACAAATATGACCTCTTGCCCAATTTCATTGTCAAAAGTAACCCCCTCCAAATACTTTTGTCAAAAGTGACCCTGGCGGGAAGAGCACGAAGTGACACATGTCCTCCCGCCATTCCAAGTGGAGGGAAGTGTCCTCCCGCCATTCCAAGTGGCGGGAAGTTCTTGGTACGTCGAAGCAGGTTGCGCCATGTCGTGACGGCCCCACCACCTTCCTCCATTCCAGATGGCGGGATGTGCCACATGTCGTCTCAGGAGACTTCCCTCCAACCGGAATGGCGGGAGGACACATGTCGCTTCGTGGTCTTCCCGCCAGGGTCAGTTTTGACAAAAAATTCGGAGGAGGTTACTTTTGACAATAAAATTGGACATGAGGTCATATTTGTAAAAAAATCCATTTTGCAGCAGTTCAATATTAAACCAACATATTTTATAGACACAACAAAATTTGCACATTGAGCACTCCGAAGCACCACCTGCTCCAATGACATGTGGGTCCTGCTGCAAATAGTGCTGCTGGCCCGTCCACCTCACCAAGGACGCTCTTTAGTCCTGGGAAGCCCACATGTCATTGGAGGATGTCATCCTCAACTGAGACACGTGCTTATATATTATTATAATGTCTCGACCTATGGCGACATGGTACAAAGCACGACACGCTAGCCCAGGACCTCATTTCAATGACGACATGGTGTATCCGTTCAAAATATCAATTCTGAGCTACATAAAAATAACAAAAATGTGAATATGTGTATGCTTATTTTTAAATCTGTATATTTCAATAGACACTGTTGTGTGGCGCATAATTCAACTTTTTTGAAAGTTTAAATACATGTTTGTGGATACAATATTGGCTACATCAGATTTTTTAATATGTTTAGAAACTCGTATATATATACATATATATTTAATGAAGGAGGTTCAGGGCTCCCGTGCACGGCTGTTGCAGTTTGCCGAGCTATCACAGGTGGGGCGACAAGCAATACCCATCTTTTCGATGGCCTGTTTCAAATTACCAAGAGGCGAATGTAAGAAATTAAACGCGTTGATCCGCGACTTCTGGTGGGAAAGTAAAGAGGGACATAGGAGAACTTGTTGGGTTTCATGGAGGAGATGACAACACCAAAATATGCTGGAGGATTGGGCTTTCGTGATATTGAGTTATTCAACCTAGCACTTATGGCTAGACAGGCGTGGCGCATTTTACAAAATCCGGAGACATTGAGTGCCCAGATCTCGAAAGCGGTTTATTTCCCTAATACTGATTTGCTCAATGCTAATGTGGGTAATCACCCTTCGCAGATTTGGCGATCTATTATAGAGAAGGGATATTATGTACCAAGGCCTCGTTCGTCGTATTGGTACAGGCGAAAACACGAGAGCATGGGATCAGAACTAGCTTCCACGAGATGAGGTTCGGCGGCCGATAACATGCTTAAAAGAAGATCCACCACAACTGGTCTCAGACTTTATAGACCAAGCAACATCAAGCTGGAATATTCAGAAGCTTCAACAATATTTTTTACCAATGGACATCGAGGTGATCACTTCTATTCCACTCAGCACTAGGAACCTGGAAGATCGTTGGGCCTGGCATTTCGAGAAGTCAGGCATATTCTCGATGCGGTCTGCGTATAAAATGATCATAAACACAAAACGCACTCGAGAAGCTTGGTTAGAGGAGAGGACGACCACCTCAAACCAGAAACAGGAGGAGCAAGCATGGACATCACTCTGAAAGGTAAAGGTTCCTTAAAAAATTCGGGTATTTCTTTGGAGATTGGCAAAACAATCTATCCCGACAGGCGACGTGCGTCATCATCGTAACATGGCACCTAATATTTCATGTGGTATTTGTGGCCGAGATGACTCATGGAGACACTCTCTTTTAGAGTGCAATATGGCAAGGTCTGTTTGGGCCCTCGCTCCTGAAGCAACTACGGAGCACATGGAGAGGACGACATAACCGAAGGCTAAAGAGTGGTTGTTCACCATGATTTCGACGCTCCCACATGAGGAGCTCACTCGATGCCTAGTCACTCTTTGGGCGATATGGTATGCACGGAAAGCTCTACACGAAGATATCTTTCAAAGTCCTTTATCAACTCATCTCTTTATTGAACACTTCATTCGTGAACTGGAGATAGTTGAGTCAAAAAAGACCGTGGCGTCAGGCCCGAGACCAAAACTTCAAGCACCTACATGGGTGGCGCCAGCAATGGGCCATGCTAAACTCAACGTGGATGTGGTTGTTTGCAAGACTGGAAACTTTGAGGCCATAGCAGTGGTTTGCAGAGATGAGGCGGGAGTGTTTCTGGGAGCTTCAACCCAGGTTATGCATGGAATATCGGATCCTGGCACCCTAGAGGCCATTGCTTGTCGTGAAGCACTAGCGCTGGCACGCGATCTGGCCTTGGACCGTATTCATGTAGCTTCAGATTGTCTTGAGGTGATCTCCAGCCTGGAGGGAGAAAATATTGGGCGTTTCAGCGCATTTTGGTAGGAGATTAAGACAAGTGCGGGGGAATTTGTTTCAGCAAAGTTCGGCCATGAGAAGAGAGCTTCAAACATCGAAGCCCACAATTTAGCTCGTACTTCAGTTAACCTTAGTACTGGCCGTCACATTTGGCTAGGTGAAACACCATATATTATTTGTATTCCTAAATGTCAGTGTATTGTTTCTGTAAACTCTCGGCAACAAGTTTCTGACGCGCTATTTTCCTTACCAGGGTACCGAAAGGGACTGTAAGGTTTTTAATGAGCCGACTTATGTGCTTTAATAAAGTATTGTGATTATAAAAAAAAAATCACAGGTGGGGCGACATCATCGGAGGAGGTGGAGGCCAGAGCTCTGAATCTACTGGCTCCGGAAAGCTGGCCGACCCCAATCATCGAGGGAGAGAATTCGAGCTGCGCCGGGGAAACTTCAAATTTCCCGCTACTTTCCCCCGGGCTCCCGGCATGCCGCCGTAGTGCTACGCGGCCGTGACAAGGAGGCTGCTCCGCTCACCGGCGGCGATGGCTGCAGCTGCGAGCAAGGCCCACCTGGCCGGCGGAGCACACGAGGCGACCGGCGAACAAACATACGTATCGTACTGTGCAACACAAGAACGTCCAACCATCCCTCCCGTCTCGCGCTCGCAAAACATAAATGCAGACTCACACCGGCTGGATCTCATCAATTCCCCCCGATTTCTTACTGTTATCGTTAAATTCCCCTCAGAACCCGGGGCGATTTCAAAATTCGAAAGCTTCGCCCACATCGGTGCAGCAGCTGAGCGCCGAATGACAGGCGGGCCCGGCGCCTGCGGCCGCGGTGGAAAACGGATATTGTGTTCTAGTTCTCCGCTCGGTGCACACGAGGTTTTTTGTTTTCGTTCGCATCGCCATTCCCGTTTTTCTTATCTGGCACCGGCGCTGCGGTCGTCGTAGGAAGAAGAAGGGGGTGGGGATTAGCTCCAGGCTCCGGCAGCTCGAAACCCTAGCTAGCTGCCTCGGACGATGGCGGCGTTCCGGTCGGCGACCAGGCGCGACGCGTTGGAGGGCGACGGCCGCTCCGCCGCGCGCGGCCGGACGCCCGACGGCGCGGGCGGCAGCCTGCGCCGGTCCAGGAGCCTGAGCAGGTTCCCGCCGCCGTCACCGTCCCCGGAAGAAGCGCCCACTCCCTCCTCGCGGTTCGTCACCAAGGTCCGGGGCGGCGGGCCCTCCTCCTCGGCGGGAGGGGGGTTCCCCGAGATCAGCCTCGACGACCTCGCCGACGAGTTCTTCCGTGCCCGGGTAGAGTCCGAGGACGACGACGACGAGCCGCCGCCGCCGCCGCGCGGGCGGCCCAGGTTCCCGGCGCCCGCCGAGACGGGCCGCGGCGGGCGGCGGAGCTCCACCGCGCGGTACGCCAGGGAGACGGAGTCGTCCAGGCAGCGCGAGCGCTCCGTGTCGCGGCCCCCGGCCGAGCGGCGAGCCGGGGGAGCTGAGAATGGTGGCCGCGCTGCCGCCGCCGCCGGGAGCCAGAGGTACGCTTCGGTGGATCGGCGGGCCTCGGTTGGCCGGCAGCGGTACGCCTCGGTGGACCGCCGGAGCTCCGTTGACCGCCGCCAGCGGTGGTGTGAGTCCGATGTAAGTCGTTCCGGCAACATTTGATGTTTGAACCTGTTGTTGAAGCTGAAATTGGTATTGTTAGGTTTTGTATCTGAACCGATTTCATGTTTGAATCTAATTTTGAAGGAATTTAGACAGCGTTTAATTATGTACTATGGTCTATCTGATTAGATTGAGTATAATTAGTTGCTATGAATAGGCTGGTATGTTAGGACATAAACACTGGTATTTCGTATGTCAAGGTAGACTAATATTTTTTTGCCATTATTATGTGATGCTGAAAGTCAGAAATGATCAATTGGTTATGTTTTGGTTACTACTGTTCCTGCAATTGACTTCCACATTATTTCTCTGGTATTCACATGTGTTGCGGAAACGTGTTTAGATCTATTTATGGACATTCTGAATCCGAGATTAGATTGGAGAATGTGTAATTATGGAGAAGTGCTCCTGTGCTTTCCCAGAAGTTATTTTGCACGAATTTTAAAGCACATCAATGGCTGTGATTATGGGTGAAGATTGGGGGGTGCTAATCCCACATAGTTAGAACTCCTCTTACATCACTTTTAGACCTTATATGAACTTAATCACAGCCGTCGATATACTTTAAAGTTCATGCAAAAAAACTGCTGGGAAAGCGCAGGAGCATTTCTCGTAATTATGTTATGCAACAGATCTAAAGGATATTGCTGTTGTTCGTTTATGTTTCTTGTATGGAAAAGCACAAACCAGTTTACTGGTTGTGTATGACAATAGGTTATTTTCATTATAAGTACAAATAGTTTATTAGTTTGGATCCGATAGTATTCACCTACTTTCTTAATTTGCATTCCGGTCCTGCACTTTGTCGCTCCATAGTTTAATTAACTTGTTTTACTTGAACAAGCTAGAATAATTAACTTGTATTCCGGCAAATCATTGCATCTAGTATGTTTAATGCTGCTTCTGATTTCTTTTTCCATTTCTGGTTGCAGAATGATATGGACTTTTCCCATCGATCTGGTTCTAGGGGGTCGAATACCAAATCTTGCGGTGGCCATACCCTACAGGATTCATTCAATAAGTCTAAAGTAAATCAAACTCTGAGGAGGTCTACAAGTCAAAATGATTTTGTACATTTACGAGATAGTGGCTCAGTAAGTACCTCACACCTACAATTTTCAGTTCCCTTAGAAACTATTGATCACTGAAAAAGCCTGATATTTATGGATGCAAAAAATGGATAGTCTATTGACAGCACAATTAATATTTGTGTCAGCAATATAACACAGCGTGCAATAGTTCTATTTTTATGTTGTCACTTGGTTCATATATAACTTTTTTCCTGACACTGCCATGTGTTACAGGCTGAATTTATTTGTATGTTTACGTGGTTAAAGTTCAACACTGAATATCTATGTGTTGATTTTTGCAGAGCCATTCTTCACTAACTGATGATGAATCTAGGGATGCTCACACATTTCATAGCAGAACTCACAGTGGACCTAGGGCTGCTTATGCCCAGGAGAAGGTTGATTTCACACTATTCTTTCAAATTTCCATAATTTGATTTTAGAAGAGCTAACATTTTATCCGCTTATTTTATTGTATGATTGGAGCAGCCAATTGAAGGTGATAATTCAAATGTGCTGTATGATGTGATGCGTAAAGAAGTGAGGCAAGCTGTTGAAGAAATCAGAACTCAGCTTGAGAAGGTATCTTCTGACATGTTCTGTTTTCTAGGAATCTTGCGCTATTTTTCTTGTGCTGCACTAGTTCCTACAAGCTGCTTATTTTTCTAAAGGTTTGATTGTTGCAACAAAAGGATCAGTTCAAAGTCTAAAAGTCACCCCTCCACTCCATTTGTTAAAGAATGTTCAAATATGTAACATTAGTGCTACAATGCTGCTTTACAGTTACACAGAATATACCTTGACCCCCCAGTAATTTCTGTTTGTAGCATAGAGCTCTAGGATGTTTAGTTTCTGCTCTAGACTCTCAGAATGACTTGACGTTAATTCTTGTGTCTCTCGTCTTAGACTCTAAAAAGTTTGTGCTCTATCACATGATGAACATTTAGTCTAATCTGTTGGTGTATTTTAGAGCTAGACTCTGAAAAGTTTAAGTGTTGAATTTTTAATTTGTCATCACTCATCATGCCTTCTGTTTTGTCCACTGAAAGCTCTTATCTTGCTCATTTGTTGCCTACAGTGATGTTGTTCAGTGTTAATCATATATTCTAAATTATATAAGTATGTAACTCTGATTCTCTTTTCTTTGACGACACATTGTTCAGGCTGTGACAAAATCTGAACCTTTTGGCAGCGATGCTTTCCTTTAGTAATCATACATTCTAAAATTATACATTCAGTAATTCTAATTCCCTTTTCTTTGACCACACATTGTTCAGGCTGTAACACAATCTGAACCTTTAGAAAAGGCAAGAAGTGATGATGCGCAACCAACCCAGGTTATTGGTGAGCTCCGTAGGAGCTACACTAGCAAATTGGAAGAGGTACCATTTGATGGAATCCAGAACCTTTTCCTTTCTGCGTTGAGGCTCAATTTTTTCACTATGTCTTGCAGTCAGAGAAGAGGAAACAGGAATTACTTGCTCAGTTGGCTGCAGAAGAACAACGTGGTCATGAACTCACAAAAATAGTTAAAGAATTACTGCCTACTACTAAGAAGAATATTAAACCAGAGAGGCAGCCACCACGTAGAAGAGTGAGCTTCTTGGTTGTTGGTTCTATGCTTCCTTCTGTTATCGAGAATCTACAATTCAATTTTTTTAATGTATATTTTGTTTCAGAGGAGCAATGATAAAGCAAGGGTGTCGAAATGCCTTACTGAAGAGGCCGAGCTATACTTTGAAGATTTCCTGTCAAATGTTGAAGATACCGATTTTTCATCGTTTGATGGTGAAAGAAGTGACACGAGTTCATCTAGACGAGATGTGGTACTTCATGCTAAGGCAGAAACTCATGTAGTCCTTCCAAAACTTGCACCACCTGTTGTTGCAGATGGTGTTGTCCTTCCCTGGTTGCAATGGGAAACTAGCAACGATGCCTCCCCAAGCAAAATCAAGGCACAGGTAACGATGGCCTAGACTATTTTTTTGTGGAAATAGTAAATCGATCCATTGCGGTCTATGTTGCACGGCTTGTGTTCAACATGCATTTTACACAAGGGCTGAATTAGCATGAAAGTGGACAAAGTTTTGCTTATCTGTTGTTTTTGCTATATGATAGAATATTTTTTCGAGTGCCTAATGGATCAATACTTTCAGGACGCAAGCACTGCATGCAGCACCAGCAATCACAGCATGAGCAGCCGTGGGAGCTGGAGCCCTGGAGACTATGGTAGCACAGCTGGCTCCAAGGACGGACTACTCGCCAGGTTTGATGAGGCCGCGACTCGCCAAAGTAGCTGCCCTGATAACAACCGAAGCACGTCGTTCCATATGGATGACTATCTGCATCTGCGGAGGAGCGAGGATTTCCTCTTCGAGCGGTTGATGCAGAAGCAAAGGATAGACGACGGTGGCCTAACCGTTTGTAGGAGATCAACGATAATGTAAAATAGGGCTATGGGTGTCGGTGGAACATATGTAGTGTGCACAACTGGTTAGTTGATTGGGTTAAGCTAGGTTAATAAGTGTGTAGATTTAGGACCCTGTTTGGCTGGGACCGAACTTTGCCATAGTAAAAAAATTTGTGCCAAAATTTAGGTGCACAATTTCTAAGCCACACTTTGCCATGGTAAGAGAATGGGAATCTTGCCAAAGTTTTTCAGTGTATGGCACGTGGGGGATAGTTGTGTGAAATAATGTTGCCTATGGTGTGCCAAACAGTCGGTTACAATATGTGGCCAAGTGTTGGCTGGCGCTGAAAAAAAGTGTTGGCTGGCGCTCGGTTCTCTGAGTCTACTATGCCTTAACCAAACTGGACGCCCAAAGTCGTGAAGAAGTTAGGGCCTATTTGATTCTTCAAAGGATACAGGAATAGAAATTTCATAGGAATGGAATGTCATGCCACTTGAGATACTACAGGAAACGAAAACGCAGGAATTAGTAGCAGATGTTGTTTGATTGCTCCGCAGGAAAAATGTAGTAAGTTGTATAGAGATTGAGTGTATGTCATAGTTGTCATAGACACATAGGAATTTTTCCAAGAGGTCTCACCTCTTGTTAGAAATCCTATAGGATTGTAGTGTAGGAAAGGAATCCATAGAAATTTTATAGGATTCAATCATTTGAATCAAATGGGCTTTATAGGAAAAATTTCTATGGGTAAGAATCCTATGCTTTTTTTTTGAAAATCCTTTGAATCAAAGAGGCCTACGATTCTTGGACAAAAAATGTTTTTCGGAAAACCTCTCCTGTTGTTCTGCAATGTCGAGCCTACTCAATAAGCGACCGTTGTTCCAAAGCTGTGAGGTTAAACATTATTCTTAAAACAATTAAGCTCACCCTAATTTTTATGATGATGCCGTGGCCCGTGGCCGTCATGCTCTGTATCATGACTCCACGGTTCAAAGCGTCATGGCCACGACTCCTTGAACAAGAAGCCATCATATTGGGCAATGGCATGGCTCTTTTGAACAGGAAGTCGTGCTACACAGCATGAACCCTTAGGTGCGCAAAGAACAATTTTAAAATCGCATCTTCGAGATAAACTTATTTTATGCTGTTTTTTTTTGTGAAAATATAGTACTCCTACTCCAGAACCTTCGATTCCTTCCGGTCTCCGACCCGTCACCAGCCCATACCGGCCCACCCCACCCAACCTCTTCTCCCACCTCGTTTCTATCGTCGTCTCCTCGTTACACCCGCCGCTCATCTCTCTCTCGCCGCCGCCCACATTGTGAATCTCGAAAGCCCTCGCGCCTCCGGCTCGCCCCAGCTCGAGCGCCTCCGCCGCCGGATCCGTCGCACGTCTCCAGAACGCGTTCCTCCTTGTTAGGGTTCGGTTTCTTTTCTATCCCCCCTGTCGTAATTCCGCTTTGCTATTTTTCTTGTTCTGAACCCGCAACGCGACGAAGCCATACGAGCCGGATTATTAACGCAATGCCCGCTCGCCCGCACGCAGCAAGGCGCGTGATTTGATTTGAGCTGTCCCTGTTTCGGCCGGCGGGAGGAGGAGATGGCGGCGAATCTCGAGGACGTCCCGTCGGTGGAGCTCATGACCGAGCTGCTCCGCCGCCTCAAGTGCAGCTCCAAGCCCGACAAACGCATCATCCTCGTCGGTAAAATCCTCTTCTTTTCCCACCCACCTCTCCTTTTTTTTTTGCTTCTAGCTGTAAGGTCCCCTCTCCAATCATGGGGAAATTTTTTGCTCGCCATATAGGGGGAATTGAAATTCTAAGGATGGAAACAGTTAAGGGATAAAATTCAGGGGTATGAAATATGAGGAATTATCTCTTTATTTCTGGTTTCTCCTAATTAGTGTCAAAAGAGCCTTTTAGTTGTCCTAGTGATTGGAAGATCTGTGGAATTTATCATCCATGAAAGTTTCTCCAGGATGATAAAAAACATAAAGGAGGGGTGCAGAGTCATTTTGGTACCATGTGTAGCCCTTTTGTGATTCGTGAGAAGAAAAAGGTGCAAATTTTGAGTATGAGTAAGATAAAGATTCAAAACATGTTACTTGAGGATAAAGATATGTATATTCTTTCCTTTATTTCTGTTTACCTTTCGCTCGATCCATTGTGGCTTTATCATTGCTCTTTGAGTGTTACCACAGATATCAAGTGACATTATTTATTATGTTTAGTTCTGCCGCTAGCAATGTGCTAATCTTTAATCCTCAATACAGATTGGAACCTCTTAAGCTTTTGAGTGAGAATTTTTTTGTGAATACTTGTCCTTGTGTCTTTTATTATATCCATCAGAGCTGACTATGGTTTGTAATAAAAATGTTAAAATTACAACAAAAAGATGTATAAATCACATGCACTCAATATCTGCTCCTACATGCCTAGCTTTCTTGCAAGACCTTCTTCCATTCTGTGCAACACCTTGGTTAAGAATTTAGACCTTTATAGCTAGTATTACTAGCTACATTTTACTAGTAGCTCGGCTGAAGGAATAGAATAAGATTGTGTACAGAGAGGTCATGTGGCGATACACTTGCATGGCTTTTGCAGATGCGAAAGAACACATGCCCAATAATATTATAGATTTATCTAATCATCTGGTACATCTTGAATTCCTGAATACAAAGTGCTACTGTATACTCTAAATTGCTCTATGCTCGGACATTATGACATATGTGACATGTTTTACAAATTCTGTAGGTCCACCTGGATCTGGGAAGGGAACACAGTCGCCCCTTATTAAGGATGAATACTGTTTGTGCCATTTAGCCACTGGTGACATGCTGAGGGCTGCTGTCGCTGCTAAGACTCCTCTGGGGATCAAGGCTAAAGAAACCATGGAAAAGGTAGGGTTATAAGAAGCAAAGCAATAATTAAAAACCAGCAGAAACCTTGTTTGTTGATTCATTTGTTTCTTGACTTCTTCTAGGGAGAGCTTGTTTCGGATGACTTGGTTGTTGGGATTATTGATGAAGCCATGAAGAAACCTTCATGCCAGAAAGGTTTTATCCTTGATGGCTTCCCTAGGACTGTTGCTCAAGCGCAAAAGGTGAGGTCCTAAATCAATATGACATCATTATGAAAGGCCTTCTTTCTGTCATAAGGACTGTATATTGATGGATAATAGGTAGTTCTATCTTGGGAGTTACTTTTGTTTCCTAATGGTTTGTTTGAACAATGGTTGCAGCTCGATGACATGCTGGCAAAGCAAGGTGCTAAAGTTGACAAGGTTCTGAACTTTGCGATCGATGATGCAATATTGGAAGAGCGAATTACTGGCCGTTGGATACACCCATCAAGTGGTAGATCTTACCATACAAAATTTGCTCCTCCTAAGACACCTGGAGTTGATGATGTAAGTCAACACAGGATACTGGGCCATGCCTCTTGCCTGTATATGTCGCATTTGAATGATTTTTATAGATCATTATCATTGCTTCAACCAGTTTAACTTTTGAGCAGTTTATATTCTCTTGTCTGCCCCTCTCTCAGCTTGCTTCTCAGTTAGCTGTGTTAAGCTGGCATGACATATTATATTTTTGGCAAATATTTATGTTGTGGACAATGGCTTCTCTTGCCGATGAAGATTACTGCCTAGGAGGGGTAGGGGTTGTAGGGGAAGAACCAACCTTTAGTTCTCTAGATAAACTCTATGTTTCAATCTTTTATGGTCTGCTTCTGCTTGTAGGTGCTACTAATTTTGTATTGACTGATGGAGTGATATTATGGTTTGTTTAAATAGTTGAATTGGCCCTTGTTTTCTTTCTTTATGGATGTCTTGTACAACAGCATGTATTCCCTCCTTCAATGACAGTATGCTCTTTACGAATTGCCAGAAATAAACACATATGACATGTTTTTGCAGTACATAAAGAATATACATTATTGCTGGTAGATGTTATTTGGTTACGTTCAAGGTATCTCCTACTGTTTTATGCAAGAGTTTATTTTTCATCCTGAAAGTATGTGTGCATACTCCCTCCGTCCCAAAATAAGTGTCTCAAATTTGATAAAAAGTGGATGTATGTAGACATGTTTATGTCTACATACATCCATTTTCTATCAAAGTTGTGACACTTATTTTGGGACGGAGGGAGTACGTGGTTTCAGTACCCCTTTGCCTTTGGTACTATTTATTTTTCCTCAACTGGCATTTTGCTGCGAACCAATGACCTCTGATTCTTTTTACCAAGGTTACGGGAGAGCCCTTAATTCAAAGGAAAGATGACACAGCCGCGGTCTTGAAGTCAAGGCTTGAAGCTTTCCATGCACAAACTGAACCTGTATGTTTTCTCAACCAACTCTATTCTTCTTCTGTTACTTTCTATTTCTTCTGTTGCATACTTGGATGAGTGTCTGTCCCACTAAACTCTGGTTTTACTGTCTTGTTGAACTTTGCATCTCTCGAATGATTACCTGATCCCCATTATTTTTCTATATATGGTCAACTATGTCATGGACAAGATCGTATTTTGTAGTATACTGTTGTGTAAGGTGTTCTCGGGGATTTAATGGAACCTGACATTTCTTGTATGCTTTCTCTTCCGTTCTTCCATTAACATACCTTTTGTTAACTGATATTTTCAGATGCTACAGAGTATCTGATTATGAAAAGACTGTTTATTATCTTGAATCAAGCAAAACAGTATGTTCTTCAGTCAATGTTTTAATCTGAAAATATCTGCTTCCCCCCAGGTGATTGACTACTACTCCAAGAACGGCATAGTGGTAAATCTTCACGCAGAGAAACCACCAAAGGATGTTACTACTGAGGTGCAGAAAGCCCTTTCATGAGGTGCATGTTTTCACATTGAAAATGACATGTACCAGAACCCTTATCTGGGATCAGTAGAAGTAATAAACTGATGACGGCATCTTAGCGTTCTCCTTTTACCCGTCATCCATGTGGGTGAGTGCACGTTTTTGTTGCAGCTTTTTCATGATTGAAGCTTTTTCTGGATAATTTAGTGGTACAGCTAATTACAGCAACTCATCCTTGACATAATTTTCCTTGCCGTGTGGTTCTTGTGATTGTGCCTTTGTTTTAATCGTTTGCTATGAGTTACCAGCATTGCCTCTCATCTTTTGGAGATGAAATGACCATGTAAACATGTTACAGTACTATGGATAAAGTCTGATTTGAGAGCGTATATTTTCCCAGCATGCTATGTGCCACCCTCCACGTGTTCTTTCTCTTGGCTTCGCAGCAGGCGACTGCTATTGTCACTGCACTGCCTTTGTAGACTGGAGGTATGCTGCCAGTAGGTGCTAGAATGGAGAGGTTCAGGAACGTCCGTTTCCTCTGGACACTCCCAAGGATTCATGCCGAGTGCTGAAGCACATAAGGTTTTTGCGCCAGTGGCTTTCTGGAAGTTCAGACATTCCCGTAACTCGTGTACTGTGCGGTTATCACCTTGAGGCTATCCTACAAATGGAATCAAGACAACCCAAGAAGCTTTGCCTTCCCTCTCGTAAATTCTGCTTCCGTTTCGTATTTCCCCGAACATGTCCTAAAGATTTCGTACCATTTTAAGCCCTATCTATCAGTTCACTTGAATGTTTTTTTAAAATCAACCAGTAGGAGCAGTTGTTTCATCACTAGTTTGCACGTACATCCATTCGTACCTTCTTTATTTTGACAACCTCATTCGTATTTTCGTCCTTAGAGCATCTCCAGTGGAAGGTGTATATAGAGTTGTATGTTAAATATACACACCGTGAGTCAAAAAAAGTCTCCAAACGGATCGTATATAATGTCGTGGGAGCTATTCACGTCCATCCACGACGTTACTGGACGTGGAAATAAACACGCCTTTGCCACGCTCGTGGAGTAACCAAAGAAATGAAAAAGGAGAGAGCTCTCGTCTCGCTCCCGTACAGCCTCCCGCCCCAGGCGCCCCTACGGATCCTCATCGGAGGAGGAGGCCCGGAAGGTCACCGTCGCCGCTCCACTCCCGCCTCTCGTAGTTATAGCGCGCTGAGAGGGCCTGCCGCCAGCGCGAGAGGAGGTGGATCAGCGTGGCGTGAGAGGCGGCGGTGTGGCAGAAGCCCTCCTGGCGGCGCGCGACCCAGTCAAAGAAGGCGAGCACGGTGGCGGGCTCTGGGGCGGCGGCGGTGGGCGCCGCGCGAAAGATGGCTGCGACGAGCGCTGGGGTCACAGACGGGGCCAGACGTGTGGATTGGCGGACATAGAGAGAGGGGAGGGTTGGCAGGGGAGGAGATGAGGGGCGCGCGCGGGGTGGCGCTCCATGGAGGGCTGGGAGGAGCGGAGGTGAGGGACGGAGGTCGGGGAGCAGGGGTGGAGGTCGGGGAGGGCGCAGTGGACAGGGGGCGGAGGTCCGGGAGGCGGCGGAGCAGGGGCGGAGGCGGCGTCTGTGGCCTGAGAGCGCGACAGAGGAGGGAGATGGGGGAGGTGCTCCGGGCGCGACAGATTTGTGCTCTCCATTGATTTGGTGCTCTCGTGTTGATATGGTGCTCTCCATTGATTTGGTCTTGATAATGTCTCCATGGTGTTGATATTTGGTATTTGTCAATTACAATTTGTTGATTGCCGATGTCAATTTGATGTCAGATGTGGTCTAAAATATACTGAAAGGTATATAATTTAGCAAAGTATATATGAACGTGTATATGAAGATATACACGTCTAAATTTACACGTTTCACTTAGAGATGTTCTTAACATCACAAAAAACTCCACCTTGTTTCCTCAATTCTGCTTCCGTCTCATTTCCACGGTGTTTCCTTTTTTTTTTTGAGATTCCCTATTTTCTATTCCCCCGGAACTTACTTTAAGATTTCGTACCTTCGTCACTACACTTGCACGTTCTTTAACCAACGAGCCAGCTGTTTTTTTTTTCTGCGAAAAGCAAGCTTTACTGACTTATTAATAATATAATCACACAAGTCAGGGCCTCTTTAAATTACAGGTTGAAAAACACCAGGAATAGAAAAAACATAGGAATCCCACAACGCAGAAAACTATAAGAATAGTGGTTTGGATTAAACGTAGGAAAAACACAGGAAAAATGCCTTGATCCTACACACTTGTGTCAGAAAAGAGGTTGGAGTGAATGTTTGAATTCCTATGAAACTGAGGCATAGGAATCCAATCCAAAGGATTTTTGGAGCATCATTCCTTCGAAACAAAGGCAATCCATAGGAATATTTTTTAAAGATTGGAATCCTATGAAAATCATTTAAAATTTCTACAATCCAAAGAAGCACTCAACGTAACTTTTGATGACATGACCATGTCATATCGATCTCGCCGGACACACAATTTCACACGCTCTCATTTGGCACACCACAGAAGTAGGGATGAAGCGGGAAGATCTTAATGTAAGTTCAGAATATCGTCGTCACCTTAGCATTCTTAAAAAACACTGAACGGAAACCCTTCCGCCACCGGCTAGGGGGCATGCATGATCCGCCGCACCTCCAAGACCCAAAGAGTCCTAGATCGCCTCCTCTCTCCCTAACGACGGCGCTGAGGAGGGACGGACGGCGGCATCGACACTAAGTGGAACGGGAAATCTAGAGTCCTAGATCACCTCCTCTCTCCCTAACGAGTAGCCGCTTCAAGTTCAAATGTACATCCATTCGTACGGACGTTGCCTCAGAAAACATGAAACCATCAGGTGCGGTATTACCTGTGTACTTTCATCTGGACTAGTGCCAATTCTATTCGAGGAATACCGGTGTTTTTTGAGAATGAGGGATACCGGTGTCAAATTAACATGAGCAAGATTGAGCAATAGCACAACACAGGCAAATTAAACGGCCGATCGAGAGGGCACGAAGACGGCGTGGATCTTCCTTCCTTCTAGTCCTACGCACGATCGATGAAGCTAATTCCGGCGGCCGTCGTCCCGTGACGCCCCCGACGAGGCCCAGTTGTAGTAGAGGCTGACGCTCCTGCCGTTGGCCTCCTGGAGCGGCCGTGCGTTCCTCCTCGCATGCTGCACGCACGCACCCACACCATTAATCAAGCTAGCCATGCATACGTGCAACGAACGAGAAAGATGGGTAATTTGATGAACGTGCATATATACGTACGTCGTGGACGGCTTCCCTGAGCAGGTCGACCTGGTGTCGCGCGACGCGGCGCACCCTGGTGGCGACCGCCCAGGCGACGCCCTCGGTGCAGGGCGGCGTGGTGAAGGAGCCGGTGTAGCGGTAGAACTCGTCGCTGCCTCTCACGGGCCGCCTCGGGTCCACGTCGTAGTCGATCCACTCCTCGTGCCCCTTCTTCCTGTCCGCGATCCTCTCCAGGTACGGCTCCAGCATGCGCAGCGTCTCGTCGCGGTGGTCGCCGATCTCGAAGAGCTGCGCCACCACGGCGTACTTGCCGCCCGTCCGGTTGTCGCTCTGGTGGAGCATGTGCAGCTCCAGGTCGTGGCGGCGGCCGTGGAGGGCGTGCTCGCTGGGGGAGTGCCAGTGCATCTGCCGGAGCTTGTAGGTCATGCCGTCCAGCAGCAGCGACCCCGCGTTGCCCTCGAACCGCACCATGATGTCGTGCCCGCGGTTCACCAGGGTCGCCGGCGACGCGCGGTAGGAGCGGGTCAGGCGGCCCGTGCGGTGGCCCGTGATCCGGCCGGTGTCGGCGCCGGGGACGTTGATGGGGGACTGCAGCTGGCCCCAGTAGCAGGTCGCCCAGTCCGCCCGGAGCATGCCCCACCGGTCCGGCCCGTCATCCGCGCCGCTCCGGTACGTGAACTCCGCCTCGTCGTCTGCTCCATCAATCCATCGAGTTTGCAATTTGCATGCATGTACCAAACGAACCGATCAGCACCAACACCACAATTCAACTCAACAAAACACTCGCATATACAAGTAACAACGCGCCTACCGGTTTCTTGCGCCAGTACTGCATGGCGGACGGCGCAGAGGGGAAGAAGCAGCAAGACGGCGACGAAGACGGCGGTGGGGATGGTGGGCACGGCCGCCGTCCTGTCGCCGCTCCAGGCCATGCGCGCCGCGTTCTGGTATGTGGTGACGAGCGATCACTCAGAAGAGCAATGGTCGATGTGAAGGGTGAACAAGCTGGGAGGCGGACGTACATATCGTTACTTCGGTCGTTATTAGCGGGGTTAATTACATGTCGTTGTCACGCCTGATGCCACCCCGCCTGCATCTGCGGCGGCGGAGTATAGTACGCGGCTCACGCCAAGAGCTTGCATGCGATGCGGCGAGACGTGAAGCGTGCATGCATGCACGCTCTTGAGGAGGAAGAAGACCCCGCTTATTCAGATTCCCGGTCATTACACTATTTCACGGTTTTTACACACGTAGGATTTATTTTTTTAGATAAAGGGAATTTTATTACTTACGAGTTTTAAGTATTACACGCGGGATTTATACAATCCGTAATTCAGTAAGTGAATGTGTGTTTTCTTTGGTGTTGAATTGCATAATGAAAATCGAATTCTAGACAGCATGGTGTTTGTCGCGGCACTTGAACGGGAACCCAAAAGTCCAGACCAAATACCACCAAGTAGCTCCACAATTAGCCACGATTCTTGGATTGAGGATGTCATTTATTTGAAATCTTCCTCCTCTCCCCAACCGATCATTTCGGCTCGAAACCACTACACAACTGTACAGCAGCTCACTCTTCGCAACGTAAGAAAATCTGCACGTCATCCTCTCGGTGGATCTGGAAAGGGAGATAAAAAATATCAAGAAAAGAGAAAGAATGATATGAAGAAATAACAAATGGATGATGGAGGAAGAACCTACAAGCGAAAATGCCGATGAAGGTAAGCATGCGGATGTGGGATCCTCTAATGCCACTCATAGCTCATTTTGGGGTTTTACAATTCAAAATTTTGACAAACAGTAGAACCGAAAACCTAAAAACTGAGCTATAAGTGGGATACATGGGATCCCTTTTTTTCCGAGAATTGGGGGGGGGGGGGGGGGGGGGGGGGGTTCACATCCCTAGTTGGAGGACTTTGGCGTACTTTCGTTCGGGGCCGGACACAAAATTGACCAACAGTGAAAATCTTAACTTCAAAGTTGCATAGTATCTACGTGACGAGGCTATTCTTATGGGAGGAGAGCACTGGCGGAGCTTCACCCAGAATCTTCGCGGGCCAGCCCAAAGAACATCATGATTTTTTTTCTTTTAATGGGCTAATTTTTTTTTTTTCGTGTGTCGGGCTATGATGGGCGGGCCATGACCCATGTTGGCATGCATGGAGCTCTGCCCTTGGAGGAGAGTGTGGCTAGCTATGGTTTACAAGTGGTGACGTAAAAATTCAGGAGTTGGGCAGTGCTGGGAGTAGGGGAGTGCATCAGGGGGGAGATGACGAGTGGGGGCAAAGGTCATTGACGATTGGGGGGAAATTTACATCTTGAGTGGGAGTTTTGGTTTGTTATGGGCACTTGGTAAGTGTGACCTACAAGTCATCGTTGCTCAAGGTCTCCTAGTGGGTCCATCGAGTCATATTTAGCGGTGGCACATACCTATCATCATGGTTCAACATGACAAGTTTCATGTGATGGACTGTTACAGATCTGCAGTAAACATTGTAATGATTCAATGATGCATTCATATATGGCACCATTATCCTACCACATTATTGAGATTTGTTTTTTTATAGTGCATATGCATAATAGTTTTCTTTTGTACAGACAATGTGATTTTAATCATTACTTAAACAAATTACATGAGATTTGTGAGATCCTGGCCAGTGCTTAATAGGATTGATAGAATCCTCATATCACCAAGTTGTAACTTCTTTTCCGGAATCTCATCTGATAAGAACTCCGAGGTTAAGCGTGCTTGGCCCGGAGCGATTTGAGGATGGGTGACGAGAAAAGTTGAACATGTGATTTTAAGAGACAAGTTGAACAAATTACATGATTTTAATCATTACTCAAACAAAAGTCAAAGTTGCATAAGTCATGATCGAAGGAGAGAAGATGTAAGATGTCCACATGGAAAAAAGATTTTGCGCACAAACTGCTCCTAAGAAATTACCCGCTAAATTGCAGTTCACTGCAGAGTTGTTACATGGATCATTAGTTCCCTGCAGATGGTTCTTGTCAAGAAAAGAAGTTCCAAGCTTGCTATTCTATTTCTGCAAACAGGACATTAGAATCGAAAGATTAACAAGCGGTGGCGCATGGACCCAGCAGCAACTACACACGACGCTGGAGAACTGCCGGCAGCCGGCAGGCAGCACCCCTGGAGCCATCAGGACGCCAGACGTTGAGAACTTGAGATCATCATTCCCGGCCGGCGGCGACGTACGGCGTAGTGCTCAACAGTGCAAGATCAATCTGAATCTAGAGCAACCTCTTGCTTCTGGAATTTATTTGGCACACGTACCTCGGAGGTCCGAATCTCGAAGAGCTTGACCTGCCAGCACGGGGCACGGCGATGGCGGGGCAGCCCTGAAGCAGCTGCGACGGAGAAGACCTCGACGGCCGGCCTGCCGTGTGAACCAACACGGGGAAGCTAACTTCACCGAGGAAAAATTGTAATACACATTACACACAGCAGTACTTAGTACTTACGTATAGCATCGCAGTTAACGAACGGAACGGAGCGGGAAGATCTCGAGCTACTGATGATCGAGATCGAGCTACATGATCGCGCACGCCGCGCTGGCCTTCTCGTCGGAGAATACCCCGGTGTACCTAACCTCGGTGGACGTCGCGCGCCCGAGCATTGGCCCGGATCGCCGGCCAACGCCGTGGTTGGCCGTGACGACGTCGCGCACGTAGGCGCCGGGCGCGTAGGGTTGCGCGACGGCCTGGGCCTGGTACGGCCACGGCTCGACGCGCTTGCCGGTCTTGCGTGCTACGCGGCGCATCACCTTGGCGGCGTCGACGTAGCCAGTGACCGTGACGCGGTTCTGCCGGGGGACGACCTCGACGCCGGTGACGCCGTCCATCCCCTCCAGCGTCTTGCGGATCTTGCTCTCGCAGCCCTCGCAGTCGATGCGGACCTTCATCTCCACCGTCTCCAGCTGCCGCCCCTTCTGCAGGTGCCGCCGCGCCAGCTGGGGCGCCGCCGGGCACGCGCACAGCCCCGACAGGGCCTCCAGGAACCCCATTAGATAGCCTGGCCGATCACTGCTCGATCGACCAAGCTCTGGAAAATGGAGATATCTAGTGAGAACAGTGTTGTGGTGGTGCTGGATCCTCTCCATGGATGGGTCCGGCGATGATTTATATGCGGCCGGGCGGGACGAAGAGGGACAGGAGCCACCTGTTCCCTAGGACCATGGCGTAATCGTGGTGAGTGGCCGCTCCGGTCCCGTCGACGGCGCAGAGAGCTCGATTGTCGGAGGCGCCCACGGGGCACGTCGTGTACTGCATTAGGTCCGGCCAGGACCAGACCAGGCTCTGGCTCCAACTGCACTGCTAGCTGCTGCCATCGTCGGATCTCTGTGCCCGTTGTGCTGTGCCGACTAGCCGTCGCCGTCGTGAGTCCACAAGCATAAAAGGACCACACGTCGGCAAAGAATATTCTTTCTTTCCTTTTTATGTCAACAAAAAACTGAACGCCGGTTTTTACGCAACTACTTGCGACCGCACCTTCCATCAAAACCATCCATTTTGCTTTGAGATTCGTGCTAAATTTTTTCATCGAACCCCCTCATCTTTAAAGGTTTCTTGCACTATGTCTACTTAACTTTTCATCATTAGCAATAGTAAGTTCACAACACATTTTCTGGATTACACACTGCCATAATTTATTGGTTTCTATTAATTCGGATTAATGTAATAACAAAATAGTTTGCATTGTACTCCAATATGTACTAACGCATTTTCGTATTCATGTTTATATATATAAATTACATATTTGTTTATATATATACAAAATTACAAAAAAATAAGATAAACATATTTGTTTATATACATTTAAAAGTACATATATGGAAACAAATTTGGATCCATGATTTCATTATGGAAAAAATTATATAGTAACAAGGAATTTTATAGTAACAAGGAAATAAATCAGATAAACAAATATGGAACAAATCCTTTTTTTTGCATTAAATTATATAGTAACAGGGAATTCTAGATTTCGGTATGTAAAAATATGGAATTCCAGATTTCGTTTTTTTTCTGGATTTTTTTTCAAACAGATTTCCTGTAAATGTAATTAACCAATTACGCTTTTGTATTAACAAAATGCATTCAGAACCGTTTCAACTTATCCATGTATTAACCATTTTTGGATCATCATTATATTATATGTGAACATAATTTGATCTGAACTTTGAGAAACAAAAAATCCATTGAGTAACAATTTTTTTTAAGTGGAGGGTCTTTTTTGCATATATCACACGGCCGTCGAATTCGTGATGAACGTTTCAGATAGGCATTGCGGTCGCAAGTAGTTGTGAGATTGAATTTCCCCAAAAAACTCCTCTTTCGTTGGAGCTAGCTTTTGGTTTGCACTTTGCAGTGAGAGGTTAGCTAGCTAGAGAACCCTGTAATTTTTAAAAGCTGAAATTATCTGGATTTTGAGTTAAATCTTCATGAATGCTGCCATTTGGTTCGCCACTAATGTAAACTTTTATCATCTAATTAAGTCCATATGTAGCTAGGTTGGTTTCTTTAGTTGTATAAGAAAATTTAGCACCACAATTAGCATGCATGCACCATGCATGGTGCCACAAAACTACAGAAGTACTCTTTTTAAACCACAACTTTACAAACACAGCTTTAATTATTAAATTTTGTCACGGTTCTAGTTAGTGAGTTGAATAGTCGTCAGCCACAAGGGGCCTCAAAATCATTAATCACGTCGCAGTACCGAGACATGAACTGGCTTTGGCGTGGACAGGCTTCGAAAGATCCTAAAAGGTTGATGCACCTAAAAACCCAAGAATGTTCTAGAGAACAACGCTGAATGAATGAAAGAAAATATCTCCTTATGGTTGCAAACATATTTTTCATTGAGTGGAGAGTACGACAAAGAAACAATGTCTTCCTAGCTATCGTCTATGCTTTTACAAGCACAAGCAGACACGCTCTGAATCTCTAATGCGTGACTCGTGATTTTCTTCAAAATAGACCTGTCAATATACTTCGGCATTAGCAATCACCCGTCTCCATCCTATTTTCTCCCTTTTCCCTCTAGTATCACTGTCTACCTTATGTACCACGATCTTTACCACCGATTCTGCTGCAAGCATGTCAAACCACTACGACCAAAATCTGAACCTCCCGGTGGTTATTCTCTTCAACTGCGTAGTTTTTTCCTATTTTGGCGAACGACATGTATGAGCCCACTCCATCTTACCTAATTTACCGTGGTTGTTCACCCGTTATAATCTACGGTTGCTCATTAAGCCTTAATCGCTGTAGAGACTAAGCTATCTAAGCTTGTCGCATATCGAATAGAACACCCTCAAGATTTGATTTGGACAAGAAACTTCCAAGTCATTGCTGAAAACACTAGGTAGTACTAGTACTGTACAACTTTTACAGGTTGTTCACACTTCACGGTGTACTGATTTCATATGTGGTCCTTCCTTATGCCTTAGGAGGCGCAGCAGTTGACTGGACATCTAGGGGTAAAGCACTGTTTCGGTGCGGGCTGTATCGATCGAAAGGCAGGGCGGCAGAGCCCCCAACCGGCGGAAGTAGTTACGTCCAGTATGTCCCCCCTCGATTCCCGACATGCTATGATACCCCAGGGTGGGTAGGAGCGAGAAGGCTAGCCGGACTAGTGGTAGGGGACCCGACCGTAAAAAACCCTACCCTATTCTCGAACCCTCTGCCGAGCTCTAGTCCATGCAAGAAGGCCCGCTGGATATATCCAAATTCAACCAATCGATCGCTTATGGATTATGGATGCTCCGGTTTACTGGCAGTGATCCATGCTGTGGCGGGTGACAACACACTAGAAGGCTTCAAGATGTGTAGATCTTCTATTAGTGTTACGTTCTGGTGGCTGGTTTTTTGCACTAGTTTAGCTGATTCGTGATTGTAAGAAGTTTACCTTGATACTTTGGCACTCTCGACTCCACTCTTTATAAAAGTGTTGTGTGCATCATCTTGATCCAGAGGCTGGGGCTTTGCTCCCATTTCTATATAAAAAGTAGACTTTATAGACAAAGTTTAAGGAACAATTTGTGGTTCCAAGAGCATACCAACTCAATAGTAGGGAGGGAAACAAAGAACACGAGAAGCCTGTCTACCGGTCTTGCAATCTCCAATCACAGTTACCGAGACAGAAATTCCCGGAGGTATCGAGAAAGTAGAAAAACTTGAGATTGGAGACTTTCTAGTGAGTTTTTTTTAAGGAAGTATATATGTAGTTTTCTGAAAAGTTTTGTTTTTCTGTTTTGCCAAGTGCCACTCGAAAAATATACCTGTGATGTAGGGAAATCATAAATCCTATTTTTTAACTTATGAAGGGCCTCCAAAGGCATGATTTGTATTTTGTATGTTCCACTAATGATGCATTAAACTGGATGAAATGAAACTTGCAACAATTGCAACAATGGTTAGTTCCTTAATTGCCTTGTCAAGAATCATCCAAAACACATTAATGATTCTAAATGTACGTTCAACAATGCATCTGGATCAAAGATCAAATGCAGAACATTATCCATATCATGGACTACTTGATACTCTTCATGTTGTTGAGATGAATTGGATGATACGTTACAGTGGATTTTGTGGAAGGCATACCCAAATCTCAAGGACAAAAAAATTGTAATAGTAGTTGTGGCGGAAAAATGAAGAATACATGATCAATTTCATTCCCATACCGCATCCATATATAATGTTGACAGTTCATGGACAGCATCATGAAATTCCACAGGGTGTTACTTATGTGATAATATCTCATAGCGATAGAATCTTTAATAGTAACAATATATGGAAGGATATATTCAAAAACTTTACTTCAAAATAAGATATAGTAGTTTTTACCATTCTGCGAAATTCATCTTTCGTTGATGTTTGGATTATCTATTGGTAGTCCTGTTGATTTGGAAGAAAAATATTTCTACAAAAAGAAGAAGATATGCTCACACAACTAAAGTAACATATCAACCAATCGAGTGGAAACAGTCATGCTAAAGCAGCCTAGAGAGGCAATTTCAGCAAGGAGAAACGATTTATCTTGAAATGCATCCTTACAGGCTCGCAACATTTGAATTAAGAGATTATGTAAAACTATAGAGGGAATATTATGGACCATTTCTTATTCTAAAAAGAGTTGGAATACCATCCAATAATAACAAGCACTAGGGGTTGCATTGTCAAAGCTCTGCATCCTAAGTCCAAAGCTCCATGTGCTTCTTTTCTCAATATCACTATAGCCCATCACTAATGGGCCGATTTGTTATACTAATCAAACATGAGCTCACGAGTACCCTGACTGCGTGACACCGACCGGCCCAGCCCAACTGATTGAACGCTTGCCAACGCAATCCTCGAGCTGCCATTTCTTCGTGCACTTCGTGCACTTTGAACGGCCTGTCAGTCAGGCGGAAGCGTCGTCGCCGACGGCGCATGTGACTCCGGAGGTGCGGTCGGCGCATCCGGGGAACGGCGAGTCGACGGCGCATGTCCCCCAATTAATCCTAAGTTGGATGGTCGTCTAATGGTTTTGATTCTTATCTGATCGATCCAAGATCCGTTGCTTATCTGATCCAAGAACCCATATGGTGATTTTTATATCTGTGCTTGTATTCACCTAACAAAAATACATATTTGTGCTTGATTTCACTGCATCGAAACCCCTAATCGTTTACTGAATCAACCTCCCTGTACCCAAAAACTTCAGAACTCGTGGGAGCATCATAACCTGACCGCCCAAATGAGCAAAAACCCTGCGGGCCGGGGACCTAGCGCAGTGCACAAAGTTGTTCTTCCGCGGCGTTTTGGTTGTGTCTCCTTGTGCTCGATCCTATTCTGAAAACGGTATGCTGCTATGATAAGCCTGCACTTCAGATGCAGCCATGAGGGCTAAATGACCAACGAGGAAAGAATTAAAGGTTGGCGTGCCAACACCTGTATCATGTCACATTTGCACAGATTTGGTTCCTGTCAGCTGCAGTCAAGAGAGGCACTTGGACCGAGCACGCCATGCAGCAGAATTGAACTAGGTTGCTCCATGGTAGTTGCATCCGGGGGATTTATTTCAGTCACCATAGATGGCATGTTCCTGGTTCCTCCAGGCTCTGTGCTCTTGTGGAGTGCTTGGCCGTCAGGCGTCTCTAGTTGCCTCTGCAGGTTGCTGGAGATGACCAACTTGTTTTTGCATCATCTGTGTAGTGTAGTCAAAGGGGACCATATGAACTTATTAGGGTCAAAGCAGAATTTGCTCTGAATGCCTCTCACCCTTTCCTTTGGGCAAAAGTTTCTAGTATCCTACCTAATGTACTTTTCAGAAAATGATAGTTCCTGGGACATGAGCCTCTGAACTGAATTTTGACTTGTCCACAGGAACAATCCCATGCTAGTGTGCTTTTTTTGGGGGTCAGAATGATGAACCATTAGATGAAGCAACTAAATATAGGAGGCCCGTGACACCATTTGCCTAGAAAGATGTCTGCTTACAGCTTACTACCGTCTCTATGATTGTTAAGTAGACGTGCTTGTCATATAAAGTTGGCTACTGGGCTAGTGGATGGATTGGACGAATCTAACCGCACTCTTACGGTCTTACCCTGCAAAGATTTATTCCTCTGACACCATAGCTTACATCTGTTTAAGAACTGAACATTTTCCATCAGATCATATCTAGGAGACTAGGACCAATTGCAATGGTAGAAGGGGAGAACATGCAAAGAGAATTAATGTCTTGGTGCTACAGAATTATGCTTTATGATCAGCTAAAATTAGTTTGTTCCTGAAATATCTTCTGAAAACATCCATGACACTGTATTACTACTGTGGTCTTCACTTGTACTAAATCAGGATAATTATACCCAAAACATTCTGGAGCGTAGATAGATACCAGGGAGATATTAAGACATAGGTGACTTTCCTTTGCCGCAATCTTAATATCTACATTTGTTCCGTTGACACCGCCGTTTCACGAGATATCCTGCACTAGCCAGAAATCTCAACTATCACTTCTGCTTTTTTACCTATTGTTCCAGGATTTCCTGTTGCCTTTCACGTTTGTGGAGCTCTCCCAGAAGTCTTCACCTTTAATGATTATTTATAGCAAGTGTTAGTTTATTTATATGCTACATTGTAGACTCATGCTTATCAACTGAATGCCTCCTTTACATTGCTAGTGATTATGATTGTGAAAGCTTGCAAACCCAAACTATCTCTTCAATGCGCAGAGTCCACAAAAAAAAAATTTATGGTGCAAGACCTCATAATCTCCTACTAGCATCTTTATCCTTCATGAAAAATATAATATTCTCAGCATAATATGGGCGCTATTCTATTGTTTCCGTTTCCTCAGCCATGAAGAGTAACTCAAATCTGATATTTCTACCCTTTGACTAAGCAACCCGAATTTAGGGATCGTTATAATACAAAATATATATATGATGGTGCCCTTTTATTTGCCGAAAAGAGCCATGCTTTAGATGTAGAGTTAATTAAATATATATTGGTTGACCAAAATCTGCGCCACTGATACCATCCCCGCCCACCATCGGTTCTGGTTTTGTAATTGTATAAGCCACCCTAATCACAAGATGCCATCTACTGATATCCATAAATGGTGGATATGAGCACCGCAGCCTCACAAGATGTTGTTAATGCTGCTAGTTTGCAGCTTTTCCTCTTCTCCCACTAAGATCAATATATATGTAACCATCAGCTTGATCCAGAGCATCTTGAGCGTGATCTTGCTTTGTTGGACTTGCCTTGGTCCATTGAGATAATCGACTTAATAGTAGTCATTAAAAGTTCGAAACGCTTTCTGCAAAATTTTATTCCGACAAGAGAGCATCAGCAACGGGAAAAGGAAGATCTAAAGGAGAAGAATGATCAGTTTCTCTACTATGATCAATGACTAAAAAGGTTAACCAACTGATAAAAGGGGACGGGGATAAGGGAATCTCTGTAACTTGTCAATTATAAAATTGATCTCTTTCTTGATGACCATGCGTTGTCTTCTTTACACCATTCTATCTATCACATAAAAGAGTAATCGGTAAATGATTAATTAGTGTAAGAGGAATAAGTAAGTGGAGAATAAATGAAAGCTTGTCCAAGAGAGTTCAATGTATGTAGATACTGCACTTTGCCTATGAAGCTATGATGTTACACAGGCTGTGGGGTGCAGGAGGGGAAGATATAGTTCTTACTTAGTTACTCTGGTTGTTTTCCATAGGTTTTTGTTCTGGGTCATGCTCACGAGCACTTTTCTCATGATGTTACATATTACTATTATAGTATTATCTTATTTATATAGGTGTTGTTTGTAGATTGTGTACTGCTTTTGAGAAATGCGCATGTCCATTTCATCGAAAATTTGCAGCTTACTGCGTCTACTTTTGCATACAATAGGTGCCTTTTACTGTGTAGCACAGTTAGATAGGATTGCTATAAGGGACCAAGGCAGTAATTAAATACAACAATATTGTGTTGCGTGTCGGTGCTAAACTAACATACTTGAGATGCGGTACCTCCCGGCTTCATTTGGGTACGGTAAAACAAATTTTTACTTTTGATGTACAAATTCCGTACCCGAGATTCGATCTTATTTCTAGTGAAGATTGTTGGTTCCTTCCCTTGTTGCGACCATATTTTTCTGTTTTTATTTACAATTTCATACAAATTTGTTATGTGGTGAACAACCACCGTCGAAAAGCGGTCCTACATTTATCTTTATGGATCGGTTAATTGTTGTTAGCTCAATATAGTATTAACCAATTAAATCTCTTAGAGACATTTTTTATTCTCAAGTTAGTCATTTTCTAAAACTTGTTAGTTCTTGTTAGCCTCCAAAATTGTAAGTTGGCTATATAATACCTACCCATATTGATTAATAGACAAACAAGAAGATAGTTATTTCAATTATCCTCCCAAGTTTCTCCTAGTGTGCGGACACCTCAGCTTGGCTGAGCATTGCACCTTATTTGTCTGAATGCTTCGGTGACTTCATTAACCTGAGTCACCGAGCGACTCTGCCCAATATATGTGCTTCGTTTTAGATCCAACAGATAAGATTGACTCAAATTTGAATCATAAAATAAAAAGTGTTCCGAAGAAATTTGGGAAAAAAATCGAGGAAAGCATATAAATGTGTTGTTATGTATTCTGAAAAAGTTTCCTCCTATTTGATTAATGTTTAATTAGTGAATAAATAACATTTTATGATTTAAGCTATAAAATCAACATATTCACAAAATATTCATAAAAATAAAACTTTCCCAAAATTTAAACGAGCCATTTATGACTTACTAGATATTTTTTCTGAACACTTTTTATTTTGACTTTTAGATTAGTATCAATCTTATCTGTTGGATATAAAACGGAGGACGGGGCAAAGTCGCTTAGTAACATAGGTGAATAAAGTCACCGAAGGTGCGTCCCATCTGTCCAATGCCGTCTCATGCTATCATTAGAGTCATTATCCTATCACCTACTAGTTTCATACATGCAATCTGTTGCTTGGGTGTATTTCATAGATAGCATGAGATCTGTTTTTTATTCTGAAAGGAGAAAATTGTTTAACAACTCTAGAATACCAGCTTTTAGGCAATGGACAAGTGCGAATGGTTGAGCCACTCATTCCAAATTCTTGTCATGTCCCACAAGTTGGAGTTGGGCCCACAAGTCACAATACCTACTACTTATTTCATTTGAAGGCTATACATTTCTCCAGCAATCGGCTTCCCTTGCTTTTTTTAGAGGGAACAGCAAGCATTTCTTGATCTCCGTTTCCTAGAAGAAGAAGAAAACTTAATTTTCTTCCAGGAGAATTAACAATGCATGAGCACTTTGACGATATCCAGGTCTTAAACTAACCCCTGGCTGTCTTTGTTGTCCTGAAAATAGGCAGACAAGTTCAGGAGAAGCTTACTGGGATGAGCATATGTTTATGCCCAGAGAAACAAGATCCTTGGTTGCTTTGCTCCCTGCTTAAGTCTTGTCCTCAGAAATCAGAAAGCTAGTTGACTTTATATTATATTCTTATCTAAGATAAAGCAACGAAAGACAGGTTGTGCCAGGTGGCCATCATGGATCCTTTGTGGGCATGTCGTCCTAGACAGCTTGCTGCGGTAAGGTATCCCAGTCTAGCCAAATGATGAAAACATACATGCATATTGTTTTGAGTTTTTCCATCATATTGTAATGGTCATATACATAATGGTTGTACAATAATTGGTGAAAATTGCTAGCAATGTCTATTTTAGTTCCTAAAATATGCTCTGAAGACTTCAAATATTTTCTATGTTATCAGTTGCACCCCTTCACTTGGAAAACTATGGGAAAACCCTAGATCTCGTGCGGGATCAGATGAGAGTAGCGTTTCTTGCGTCGCTTGCCTATTGAGATGTCGACATGGATGTTCTGCCGGTTAGAGGGGCCGGTGGAACGAGTTGGCGGCGCGGCGAGCTAATGACACTCTCGTCTACGGTGGGC
Source organism: Poa annua (assembly GCA_026929855.1). Taxonomy (NCBI): domain Eukaryota; kingdom Viridiplantae; phylum Streptophyta; class Magnoliopsida; order Poales; family Poaceae; genus Poa; species Poa annua. Next base: position 93,306,519 of record CM049430.1, read on the forward strand.
CGACCGATGCAACTTAAGGCTGGGTGATCTACGGGTGAAAACCTCGCATCGGCCTCGGTTATCCGATGATGGTGGCCCTTTTGAATGTCGGAGCAGTGGCTCTGGTCTATCGCCTCCGCCATATTTAGGTTTTGGACTGTCGGTGTTGGTCACTAAGGCGACTTGTGTGAGTTCATGTGGGGGCGTAGCCTCAAGGCCAATGGTTAGGTCGAACCCGTGGCTCTGGGTGGTTGCCCTCGCCATTGCGTTGAGGTGTCTAGTATCGGCTTTGGTTGCTATGGTAACTTGCTCATTGACTCGTGTGAGCACCTAGGTTCAAGGGGAAAACACCATGCGGTAAACATGAGGGACAACGTCTCCTAGGACAGAAGATCCTCAACTGGCCCTGGTGTGGCGGAGGGGTAAAGTTAGTAATAATTTACAAGGGCAGGAGACAACGATCAATCGGCTGTCCCCTCCACACACAAGCTGTTGTACTGCGTACAGTAAAAACTGTGCTGGGACTAGAGCGTGGGCTGAATGCGATAGCATAGAAATTCCGAAGATTTGACAAGACCTGCACTTGCATTGGGAGATCGATCGATCGATCGATCGGATTCTCTTATACTAATGCCCTAGCTACGAGCTATGCTCACCCTATCTACCCCTGCTGCTGGCGAGTGACGAGCAGCTTCTGTTCCGAACCCCATGTCTATCGAGCAGAGTATGTATGACAAAACCTTTTTACTGGTTTGGCCGATGAGTCAGATCAAGTCCATCCATCATCGTAGTTTGGACCTGTACCTTTGTATACCTACTGACTGTCTCGTGGATACATGAGTTGTTCTGGTTTGTACTTGCATTGCTAGTGCCTTGTAATTTGTGTTGCCGCGTAGAGCAGTACTGGCATCTTGTAGTGGTACTATATGCTGCATGAACTAGAGTATTGTCAGCCTCCATTTTACGAAAATTTAACTGTTTATTGGGAAATTTAACTGTATTTTAGGGAGTAGTTGATGTTTAAAGCTCTGGAAATCATGGCGATTGGGATGTTCGTGGTCTTATCAGGTAAGTCTATTAATTTGGATTGGAGGAATTTCATATTTCCGTAGTTATTTTTTGTAATTATCTATTGATTCATTGGATTCTAAAACATATAAGGGATTGTTTGATTCATAGGATTAGAAAAGTGTAGAAATAGGAAAATCATATGATTGATATGACATGTCTAGTTGAATCCTATGGGAAGAGAAAGTTTGTTTGATTGGCAAAGAAATTTTTCCAAGAGGTTGGAGCTCATGTTATTTTCCTATGGTGTTTGTACTACAAGATTCTTATAGGATTTTTTCCTACGGGATATGATCCTATGAATCAAATGGTGTCAAAGGGAAAATTTCTATAGGATTTCAATCCTACAGCAATCCTTTGAGATTCCTATGAATCATAAAATAGAAAAAAATGAAGAATTGAAATGTTATGTATTCATGCATCTTATATGATTGGGGAACTACGGATTACAAATGTTTGGACAACTAAATGCAAATGATTTTTAGCAAGATTGAGAGTAGATGGGAAATGTTCCTCCCAAACTACAGTCGAAAGGAATCCATAGGAAAATTAATGCTAATCTAGAAATTATTATTGTAATACCTTTTTGATACCCATGGGAGAAGAAGACACTTACAATTTATTTACTAAATTAGTACATAGATTTATGTCATGTTGATCTCTTATTTTCAAAATCAGTATTAGCGTGCCCCCATATTTTATGATACTGGAATAGCTGCATTATTGTTTGAATTTATTACACTAATATGATGTGCCTTATTATCCCCCATCAATATATATAATACTCCAATCCAATACATGGATTATTATTCCACGTGAAAATAAATTTAAGTTTTGCCGGCCACGGTTGATTAGACAAATAAGAGCCATGCATGACGGGATCACTATGCTTGGGATACCTTCGACATACTACTATCTATCAAACTTGATAGAGAAAAAAGGTATGTTGTTGCTTCTCATACTCCACCAATATTTTATGCAAAAGAAGAGTGCATATATGAGGCTCATTATGTTTGATCAGGTGAGCGTGGACCTAGGGGGATCCGACACCAAAAATAACAGCAGAGCATCCCTTTTCTTTAGCCATATATCTCATGTGATCTATGTAAAAATTGGATATTCGAACTGTTGATCATGACTTGATCCAGGACGTTTCGATTGTTCTACACTTCAAAGCAAGTACTGTGCTTGATAGGTTATGTCGCTATATAAAGAAGAAAATCGTGTAAGAAAGAACACAAGAGATAAACAGTTTCCTTTCGCAAAAGTGATCATATAGGTAATCTTGAGCACTGACCATTTCGTTAATAATGCATTATTAGCACATGAGTTGGCATTCACATAAAGAGAAACTTGCATGGTTCCTCTTCCTGCTTCTGTTGTACTAGTCTTGTGAAATCTTAGCTTATTTGGTGGCAGACAGTATCTTAGTTAGGTGTCTCTTATTATTAGTTTCTTGCCTCTTAAGTGAGGTTTACCGGTAGTTGATTGGTCCAACCATCACTTCAGCTATCTGGACTACATTATCCGTTTGGTTACGGGCTAATTAATCATTTCCCGGCTGTCTTCGGTTTTTCTACAACAAGACTTGCTGTTTTTTAGATTCACCCACTGTTTCTTTTTTAGCTTTACATGTCAAATGCCTGAAGAATAAAGATGCAAATAAAACATGTGGGAACAAGTGTACCTACATCAACATGAGATAACTAACCCTACCCTTGAGTGCATGCATGCTCGTAGTCTAGGTAATACGATGCGGGCAAATAAACTTTCTTTTGGAACACTTGAGAATGTTGCCCTCCTACAACAACTACTCTTCTTCTTCTAAAGTAGAATATACTCCATGTCATGCAAGGTCTCCTGATACTTTGAAGCTCGTCGGTTCACTCAACCTTTTTGCTTTCCTGCCATGCATTCATTGTACACGATCATCGTGCATAACCAGATAGCTCTTCTGTTTCTCAGCTGGGAGCCTGTGACTACCTGATGAACAAACCGCAGCATTGGACCTTGACTTTTGAGCCTCGATCTGGCCATTCATACGTTCTTGGCGTTGGGAATTGGGCAAAGAGTTGCTGGGAGCTAGGGGCCTGCAGATGGGATTGTACTGTGGATCGAACTCTGGTGTGATAGGTTTCACTTCCTGATCCGTCTCATGGAACTCTCTTTCCCCCTCTCCCCTTCTCTCTCACACATCCATGCAAGGCCATGGTGTTTCCTTTGGCTAAAAGGGTTCAAGTGCTTCGCAAGGGATCATTAAGAATCAACCATTTATATATGAGATGTCAATCTCTGACCTGAACCGCAGGGGACAGCAGCAGTCACAGCTAGTTCAGCCATTGGTCGCTTTGGGAGTTGGAACTTGGCATTAGGGAAATGGAGAGTATACGAATGGGATGGCAGCAGCTCAATATGCGTGGGGGCCGTAGACCTTTGTGGATTTGTTTGTGTCAACCCTTAATTCTCATGACTCCTTTGGGCTAAACCTTTGTTTATCTCTCCATTGATATTATAGTGCCACCTTTGGTCCCCGTAGTGTTCTTGAGTATGCATGCATGCATTCCTTCAACTCCACTCAAGATTACTCCTAAACTTCTTGACCCCAACCAACAGTATCCCTCTAAATAAGTATATTAGTACGATGCTTTCGAGGATCTATCTGGAGAGAGAGAGAAGAGAGAAAGATATATAGATGCCGCATGGAGAGGGGTTAGATTTTGGAACATGTCAAATCACAGCATTTGATTGCAAAGAGAGAACCACAACTTTTGCTTTGTTCTTCTGTACATTTGTTTATTCTACTGCACGCGGGTGAGCTGCTTCTGCTTGTTCCCTTGCTCACTTTGGGCATTTCTTCCTCACTGCCGTGTCCCTATGTGAGTGAGGCCTTTGCCAATTTCTCTAATAATCATCGATCTCCTTCTGCTAGCTCCTTGCAGAGGCAGATTCTTTTGCTGTTCTACCCACAAGTTACATAGTACTGTATGTGAACTCACAAGCTAGAGACCCACAGCACCTGCCCTTCACACATGCACAGATCTTTTCCCTCTTGCCACAAGGGATAAGATTTGAGCTCCTTGCATGAGATGCGATGCGATGCAATGCATACCTAAGGATTTTGTACAAATTTTTGTGCAGGATTGGAAGCAAGGGATCTGGTAGCTAGCTCGACACAGATGCACATGACCCTTTTGGTGGGTGATGATGAATTGCAGGTGGAGGTGATGATGGGTTTCCTCATCTGGGGACTGAGACATTCCATCTCAAAGCTGGAGGTGCCCAATGCCATGCCCCTAGCTAGCAGCTATTCCCTCCTCTGCTAGCTGCAATATTCCATTTGTTTGCTAATGTTTTGTATCAAGATGCCCTTGATGTGAGTGTTCACTGCCTCCACTCTCATCTCACCATGCATACATGCTGTGCTCATGTACACTACTGTGCTGAATGCTGCTGCTTCACCTTGCTAGAACGATTAATTGCATCTGGTATATATCAATGAGTTACATTCATGCATGCATGCATGCATGAGTAGGAGTGGTACTCTTGCCATTGCCATTGCGCATTGCTTGTGTTGACATGCATATGCATGTGTCTGCAATGTGCTTCACTGACACGCAGACGTGCACCAAGGTCGGGTGTGCTCTTCCTCCTGGGTTGCAAGTAAGTTATCTCAAGGCCATCAATGAAGATCCCACCAATGGACAAAACATCAGATGGTTGGAGACTTTGGCATGTCTGGTCTCTATTCACCCATTTAAAGCATTGCGTGTGTCTTGAGGGAGGGATGGTAGCCGTCCAAACGGCTTCAAAAATATTTGGGAAAAGCAACAGGACATTAGAGCATCTAGATCTGTCGTAAAAATGGACCGCCTTAGAGGATGTCGGAGCTAATTCTCGTCTTTGGGGCGTCGATTTCCAGCCACACGCACAATTGCTCGGCCCAAGAATTTCATTAAATTTAAATTTTACCATACTTTCATAAATACTTAGCCCAATTTCATTCATATAAGCAAAATTCATACACTTTCGGGGAATACATAGTAAACATAAAAAAAACAGGAAATTTAGCCGAAACATGAAATCTCAGCGTCCTACATGTCCAGCTGGTTGTAGAACACCATGTAGTCGCCACCATCGTAATCGTCGTCGCTGGGCGGCTCCTGGGTATATAGGGGACGGCTTGGCCATCACCCCCGCCCTCATCGTCTTCCTCGTCGGAGTCTAGGATCACGACGTTGTGGCGTGTCTCGAATCCATGGCGAAGGCAACGGCGTGCGTCTTGGTCGAGGAGGCACCGACGCGCCGCTGATGCTCGTGCTCCCGCCTCGACCAGGCGAGAGCAAAGCCCTCGACGACGGGCACAATGTCAATGAACAACATTTCCTCCGCCAATTTCTGGCCGTGAAACTTCTCCTCCAGTGCGACCAACTTCACCGCCATGGGAGGTACTACCTCCCGCGTCGGCGCCCACTCCGGTTCCATCTTTGGCTGGCGGAGAGGGAGGCTGAGCTCCGTCTTCGGCTTCACCATCCGGAGTCTAATTATTTTTAGGGATGTATGTCTTGTTTATTATATTAATAGTGTCACATGCAGCTTAATTATTATCTAGTTCTGATACTGCCGATGATGAATATACAGTCGTACTACTATTTTAATTGGGTTAATGGTTAAGAATTTATTTCTAATTAAATTATATTATGGACCTAGACACCCTACACCTTAAACTCTATTTAAAATCTAGTAGACTTATATCCGAGGCCTATGCACTTAGCGCAATCTCACTAGTACATAATAGCTCACCACTAGCGGATACTTTTTGAAATACAACTGAGGAGGGATGTTCCCATCCATAACCATGGTTGCTAGTCTAGGGTGAGAGTTATGAGGTAGAGAATGCGTAACGACTACGTTCTCCAAATCTGGGTATGTCCATCACATCGTTCTCCAACGATATGACTCCCATTGCCGACCGGCGCCATGCCCCTTGACCGGGAAATCTCGATCATCAATCGCGCAACGAAACTAGTCTTAGTAGAGGCTACTAGGGACCTGGTTGTTTACGTATCACACCCGTATTAATGTTTCCGCTTAATACGGTTCTAGCATGACACAAAAACCTATTATGAACAAACGAGATATGATAAAGAATACACTTTATTAATTGCCTCTAGGGCATATCTCCTTCAGTCTCCCACTTGCACTAGAGTACAACTTAATCTAGATTACAACTTGGTAAAAGCTTAACACCCATAGCTAACTGGTGCTTTTCATGCTAATCAAGCGGAAGAGGCTTCGTCAGCGGATCTGCCACATTCAGATCCGTATGCACTTTGCTAATCTTCACATCGCCTCCTTATACGTACTGACGTATCACATGGAAGCGTCGGAGAATGTGTTTGGCGGTGGAGTGAGACCTTGACTCCTTGGCGTTCGCAATGGCACCCGTATTGTCGCAGAAGAGGATCACGGGGTCTTGCACGCTCGGGAACACTCCAAGTTCGATGACGAACTTCCTCAGCCACACAACTTCATTCGCGGCTTCGCAAGCAGCGATATACTCTGACTCCATTGCAGATTGTACGACTATGGGTTGCTTCCCACTTCTCCAGCACACGGCGCCTCCATTCACCTTGAACACGTAACCTGTCTGTGACTTACAGTCATCGGGGTCTGAGCAGAAACTTGCATCTACGTAACCCGTTACGCCAAGTTCTTCATCGCAGCCACCATACAGAAGGAACATTTCCTTTGTCTTATTGAGATACTTAAGAATGCTCTTAACAGCTATCCAATGCGGCATTATAGGATTACTCTGGAATCGGCTTTTCAAACTTAGAGCTAATGCCACATCCGGTCTAGTACTCAACATTGCATACATGATCGATCCTATGGCTGAAGCATAAGGATGTTTGGTCATTTCGGCCTTACCCAGTTCCGTCACCGGACACTGTGCCTTCCGCAATATCTTATTCTTGATAACTGGCAGAGAACCCTTCTTTGCCTTCTCCATACGGAAACACTTCAGTATTTTATCAAGATAAGTACTCTGACTCAGTGCTAATAGGCGCCTTGATCTATCACGATAGATTTTTATGCCTAAAACATACGCAGCTTCTCCTAAGTCCTTCATGGAAAATTTACTGTTTAAATATTCCTTCACGCTAATCAGAAGTTTCACATCATTCCCAATCAGCAATATGTCGTCAACATACAGTGCTAAGAACACAACCGAGCTCCCACTCATTTTCTTGTAAATACATGTCTCTTCCACATTTTGGATAAATCCAAAACCTTTGATTACCTCATCAAAGCGAAGATTCCAGCTCCGAGATGCCTGCTTCAATCCATAGATGGATCGTTGAAGCTTGCACACCTTGTTAGTATTTCCTGGATCGACAAAACCTTCCGGCTGTACCATGTACAACTCTTCCTCAATGTTTCCATTTAGGAAGGCCGTTTTGACGTCCATCTGCCAGATTTCATAATCATAATAGGCAGCTACCGCTAGAATAGACTTAAGCATCGCTACCAGTGAAAAAGTTTCATCGTAGTCAATTCCATGAACTTGTCGGAAACCCTTTGCGACAAGCCGAGCTTTATAGACGGTCACATTACCATCAGCATCAGTCTTCTTCTTAAAGATCCATCTTTTCTCGACGGCCTTGCGCCCTTCGGGAATATCCATCAAAGTCCACACTTTGTTATCATACATGGATCCTATTTCGGATTTCATGGCTTCAAGCCATTTCTCGGACTCTAGACTCGCCATCGCCTCCTTGTAGTTCGTAGGTTTGTCCTGTTCAACTAACATGACGGTGCAAACCATGTTGCCATACCATTCTAGTGCGATCCGAGATCTACCAGACCTACGAGGTAGAACATCTTCCTCGACAGTTTCTCCCACTCCTTCCACGGAGGACGTTTCCTGAATTGCTTCCGTTGCGCCACTTGGAATCTCGAGTTCAGGATCAACGATTTAATCGAAGTCTACCTTCCTCCCACTTACTCCTTTCGCGAGAAACTCCTTCTCTAGAAAGGTACCGGTCTTCGCGACAAAAGTTTTGCCCTCAGCTTGGTTGTAGAAGGTGTACCCAACGGTTTCCCGCGGATATCCTACAAAGACGACTTTCTCCGACTTCGGTTTGAGTTTGTCGGGCTGTAGTTTCTTAACGTACGCCTCACAACCCCAAACCTTCAGAAACGATAACTTAGGCTTTTGGCCATACCATAATTCATACGGTGTCGTTTCAACGGACTTGGACGGAGCCCTATTTAAAATGAATGCGGCTGTTTCTAACGCATAACCCCAGAAGGACACTGGCAGATCGGTAAGAGACATCATAGATCGAACACTATCCAGTAGAGTACGATTACGTCGCTCGGACACGCCGTTACGCTGCGGCGTTCCGGCTGACGTAAGTTGGGGTACTATGCCACAACTCTTCAGATGTGTGCCAAACTCAAAACTCAAGTATTCTCCACCGCGATCGGATCGGAGGTGCTTGATTTTCCTATTAAGATGATTCTCAACTTCACTTTGGAATTGTTTGAACTTTTCAAACGTTTCAGACTTGTGCTTCATCAAATAGATATAACCGTATCTACTCAAGTCATTAGTGAAGGTGACGAAGTAACGATAACCATTGCGTGTCGAAACGCTCATCGGTCCACACACATACACACATCTGTATGTATGATCCCCAATAAATCCGACGCCCGTTCAACGAAACCTTTGAACGGTGTCTTGGTCATTTTGCCCATAAGGCATGGTTCGCATGTATCGAGGGATCCGAAATCCAACGAGTCCAAAAGTCCATCGGAGTGGAGTTGCTTCATGCGCTTTACACCAATATGACCAAGATGGCAATGCCACAAATACATGGCGGTATCGTCACTACACTTAATCCGTTTGGCTTCTATGTTATGGATGTGAGTACTACGATCGAGATTCAACAAGAATAAACCGTTATTCTCGGGAGCATCAACATAAAAGATATCATTCATATAAATAGCACAATTGCTTGACACTGATTTAAATGAATAACCGTCTTGTAACAGGCAAGACCCACTTATAATGTTTACACTCAAGGATGGCAGAAAATAACACTTATTTAAAACCAAAACTAATCCCGATGGTAGATGCAGAGGGAGCGTGCCGACAGCCACCACGTCGACTCTCGATCCATTGCCGACGCGCATCGTCACCTCATCCTTCGCCAGCCGCCATCTATTCCATAACTCCTCCTGAGAGTTACATATATGAGCAACAGAACCAGTATCAAATACCCACGTGTTGCTCCGGGCGGATGTAAGGTACACATCTATAACATGTATATCAAATATACCTTGCTCTTTGTCGACCGTCTTGCCAGACTTCCTATCCTCCAGGTACTTTGGGCAGTTGCGCTTCCAGTGACCCTTCCCCTTGCAGTAGAAACACTCCACGCTAGCTCTGGGACCAGACCTGTTAGTCCTGGGCTTGGCAGCCAACTTTGCCTCCCTCCTGGACTTCCAGCTCTGCTTTCCCTTGCCACCGGATTTCTTGAAATCAACGGTCTTGTTGACCATCAACAGCGTGTGCTCCTTCTTAATCTCTACCTCAGCAGTCTTGAGCATCACGAACACTTCACCCAGGGACTTAGCCATGCCCTGCATGTTGTAGTTCATGACGAAGCCTTTGTAGCTTGGCATCAACGATTGCAACACCCTATCAATCGCCAGCTCATCGGGAATATTGCATTCCAGAGCATTCAGGCGTTGAACGTAGCCAGACATCTTGACTACATGCTCGCTCACACTGCTATGCTCTTCCATCTTGGCCGAGAAGAAAAGCTCAGAAGCCTCATATCTCTCAGCCTTAGCCCGCGGCGCGAAGACAGCCTTAAGATCCGAAATGATCTCAAAGGCGCTCATCTTCTCAAAGCGCTTCTGCAGGTCGGCTTCCATGGCGTAGAGCATGCCACTCTGGACAAAGGCAGAATTCTCCGATCGGAACTGGAAGACCTTCTTCGCATCCTCAGAGGCATCATCTGCGGGAGGGTCACCTATGGCGATCTCAATGACGTAGGACACCCTATGGGGAGTGAGGAGGATCCTCAGGTTGCGGAACCAGGCCATGAAGTTTGACCCATTGGTCTTAAGCTTTTCTTTCTCAAGGAACAAACCTAGGTTAAACGAGGGGCGAGACATCTACAATGGAATTTGCAACAATATAAGACTTTGTTCATAATAATTTTGAGTTATAGTATTTTAGAAAATAACTAACATGACTCCCACTCAAACGAACATCCCTCCTGGTCGTTTAAGCGATTACACGACCCCCATCCATTGCACCACCCCTCATCATCAGAGCCGGCGGCACAACTTCAAGAGTAGAAAAAATCGTCCGCCACACCAATTTTGTGACTCGTGCTCGACCTTTCGGTCTTCCTGTTCCGAGGTCATATTTCTGAATATGCTAGGCTCGCCACCAAAGACCTCCACGCTGACGCTTGTGCAACATGGCTTACACCCACTGTATGCGAACGACGAGATGTCTGACACCCGATCATCACGGCCTTCCTCATAACGTAGAACTTTCTTGGTGGTGCGCGTTGGAGGGAGAACACTAGTGGTATTTTGAAGGGATCATCTTATATAGCTACCGCCGTGTAACTAATGTATATTATACACACAATCACACAATATAAGATGCACACAAAACATCAAATGTAATGCAATGTGATATAGTCCATTGCGCCATGGTCTTCTTGGCGCCTGCAGTTTATAAACAATTTAATAAACCTACCTTGACCATATCACATAGCCCCTGCAAAATAAAGTTAGACGCTTCTACTTTATCTTTTGCATATTTTACGTGGCTTGGGGCTTTCGTAAATAAAACCGCTTCATACCTATGAACCTTATGACCACAACAACGATCCAATAATTGCATATTTAAGCATCCCTTTCGGGCCCTCCATTGAAAATGCGAAGACCAACTAAAGAGAGAGAAACTGACACCCGCCAGCCACACATACGGTACAAGCCGTATGTCAGTAGTGGAACCAGTCTCGCGTAAGCGTACGCGTAAAGTCGGTCCGGGCCGCTTCATATACTCAATGCCGCTGGAATACACAAGTGCACGCTAGAGGGTAGCAAATAACAGGAACGGTGCCCCCGTGCAGTGCACGGGTTCTAACAGCGTACAGTTATATCTACGATAGATCGGCTCTGATACCACTGAAGGGGATCGTGTGCAGAAAACAAAAAAATTCCTACCAACGATATCCTAAAAGCATGCCAAGATCTATTCTATGCAGATATAGTAGTACGAACGGATATCGGAATACGTACCCTTGTAGACCGAAAGCGGGGATTACGTTACCGCACAAACGTTGTCGATGAAGACCGACGAAGCCGACCTCAAGGTCGTGTAGAGGAAGCAGACCTCCGAGTACCGCTAGCGCAGCACCTCGCAGGGCGTCACACACGTACGGTGGAGACGACGGCCTCCGAAGCTCCAGTCCAGGACGAGCAGCGGAAGACTTGGACCGGAACACCAGCAGCGCGGCAGCGGGCTATGGTGGAAGAGATCCCCCTCCTCCGCTCGGCGCGGCTCCGACAAGGGAACCACGAGATCGAGAGAGAAATTGGGAATTAATTGGTGAATTAAAAGGCCAGGGGTGCCTCTTCTTATATAGGCTCCCAGGGGGGAGCCAACTAGCTAACCAGGCAATGTGGGACTAACCCCCACATGCCTGGTGCGGCTAGGGAGGGTGCGCCGGCCCCCTAGTGGGCCCCTTGGCCCACTTGGGTCGGCCCCTCTTGGCCCCCACCGAATCCCCAAGGGGATTCCCCCCCTCTTGGGCCTTCTTTCGACCAGAAGGCCCATTTAGGGAAATCAGCCTAAATAAATTCGAAAATAAATATATAAAATCATATTTGCATATTAATTACACTAATTAATATCAAACATAATATATAAAAAAATTCCTAGCTCCGAAAACTCTTTCGGCGCTGCCCGATCTCCATCGGACCCCTCCCGGGACGCTCCCGGTGATATCTTTCCTTTCCGGTTGTCTTGTCAAAACCCCTTAAGTGTGTTACCCTAGCGGTTTGATATAATAACAGTTATGACCAAGACTCCTCTATGATCAACGACTAACTCGTAGGCCTGGACCCCATGAATTAATCCCTGTGATATAACGAATGACTTTCATCTATCAAACCTGAACGCAAAGTCTTAAACCTTTTGCCATAGCGATACTTAGCACGTCCGAGCGTCGTTCCATAGATATCTCCATATCTAATCCCGACCTCGTTACCGACAACGCTACCTTCTACTCGTTCATGATCTCATGTCTCCGTGACCTAGTCACATGCTTGCAAGCTCATTAGACATGATCTCACCGAGTGGGCCCGAGAGTATCTATCCTGCTATGCGGACTGGCAAATCCCGCTCTTGACCCCTCGTCTCAACTACTCCTTTCCGATACCCAAAAGTATCACCGTTATTGTCATACTAAATAAGATACGACGTTTGGTGCGATCAAAGTATCTTCCAGGAATAACAATAAGAGTTGATCTCACGGTCAAAGGCGTAACGACTACGTTCTCCAAATCTGGGTATGTCCATCACATCGTTCTCCAACGATATGACTCCCATTGCCGACCGGCGCCATGCCCCATGACCGGGAAACCTCGATCATCAATTGCGCAACGAAACTAGTCTTAGTAGAGGCTACTAGGGACCTGGTTGTTTACGTATCACACCCGTATTAATGTTTCCGCTTAATACGGTTCTAGCATGACACAAAAACCTATTATGAACAAACGAGATATGATAAAGAATACACTTTATTAATTGCCTCTAGGGCATATCTCCTTCAAAGCTGTGAGGAGAATCCTCAGGTTAAGTGCCCAATTGGTGAAGTTGCTTCCATTGTTTGCTAGTTTCTCTTTCTCCAAGAACATATTGAAATTGAAAGCAGGTGGTGCCATGATCTACAACATATTTGCAAAGACTATTTAGACTAAGATTATGATAAATTAAGTTCAAGTCAATTCAAAATTATTACGTGAACTCCCACTCAAAAACAACATCCCTCTAGTCGTTTCAGTGATTACACGAACCAAATTCACTACACCAATAACCGATCATCACGAGAGATGGTGCAGCTGCAAAGGCGAATATCGACAGGTTCATCATATCATCTATATGACCCATGCTTTACCTTTCGGTTACGTGTTCCGAGACCATGTTTGTACATGCTAGGCTCGCCAAGTAGAACCGTAGTATTTGCGTGTGTAAATCTGGCTTACACCCGTTGTATGCGAACGTTGAGTCTATCACACCCGATCATCACGTGGTGCTTCGAAACGACGAACTTTCTTAACGGTGCATACTAAGGAAGAACACATTATTATCTTGATATTAATTGTGAGAGGGATCATCTTATAATGCTACCGTCGCGATCTAAGAAAAGATCTAAGCAAAATAAGATGCATAAAAGGATTAGCATCACATGCATGGATAATGTTATATGATATGGTCCTTCTAGCACTTGATCTCCATCTTGTGCATCTTGGCATGATCTCCATCATTCCACCGGCGTGGCACCAAGGTCCATGGCGCATCCTTCTTGATTGTCCTCCAAATTTACAACATATCATCTAGATATGATATTTAGCACGCAGGCCATAAATTAAAAAAGACAACCATTTGGCTCCTGCCGGTTTGTCATAATTTACAAAAGGTATCATCTCATACATCAAATTTTTAACTTTGACCATAATATATCACATGCCCTGCAAAAACAAGTTAGACGTCCTCTAATTTATTTTTGCATATTTTACGTGGCTTAGGGCTTTCGAAGATAGAACCGTTCTTACCTACGAACATGAAACCACAACGGTGATGAAAATATTATTAGCAACATGTTCTATTTTATATCTTAACTATAGTAGGAGAGACAGACACCCGCAAAGCCACTTATGCAAAACAAGTTGCATGTCATCCGTGGAACAAGTCTCATGTGCGTGGACATGTAAGGTTAGTCCGGGCCGCTTCATCCTACTATGCCACTAAGATACAAAATATACAAAGGAAGCAATAACATGATCATCAACGCCCACATACACATATGTGTTCTACCCCTACAAAACATCTACGCATAGACACGGCTCTGATACCACTGATGGGTTCGTAGCATAGAAAACAAAATTTTTCCTACGGTGAGAACAAACCAACAAGCCAAGATCTAATCTAGGAGATGCTCGTAACGAGTGGAACATGTTCCAAGAGAACTCACCCTCGAAGACCGAAAGCGTTTCGAGAGGGATTCTCGTGGACGATGTAGTGGAACACTTGCCGATCTCAAGATCACGAAGATGTGCGCTGCAACGGGCAGCGCCTCCGTACTCGGTCACACGTACAGCTTGATGACGACCTCCGTTCCCTCGATCCAGCGGGGCAGCGGAAGTAGTAGAACCACCAAGGAACTCCAACAGCACGACGGCGTGGAGTGGAGGAGAACTAAACGGCCATGGCTTCGCCAAGCGGATGGCCGAGAGGTGGAGCAGCGGGAGGAGGGAGAGAGGATCAAGTGTGTGCATAAGAGGGAGCTCTACCTCTCCTTATATAGAAGGGGGGGGGGGGGCAGCCCAAGGGTGGTGCGGCTCAAGGATCCCCCACCCCTTCCTCTTCATGTGAGTGGAGCATCCACTCATGCCCACTCACTCTCTTTTAATCTCCACTCAAAAATCCCAAGGGTTTTTCTTTATTAAATAAAACAATTTCATTTCTTTTTAATATTTGTTAATCCTATTAAGAAACATTAACACTTACCCCCTTGGTTCATTTGTTAATTCTATTAACAACCATTGTCAACCATTGACAGTTAACCCCTTGAACTATTCAATATTACCCGAAACAATTTCGGTGCTGTCCAAACTTTTTCTCCGAAATTCTGTGTCTACCCAAAAGCGTCGACAAACGTTAAGTGTGTCACCCTACGGTTCGTGAATAATGTAGACATGATTGAGACACCTCTCCGATCAATAGTCAACAGCGGGATCTGGAGATCCGTAATGACTCCTACATGTTCGACGATGAATCTTGTGATCGTGTGAACCAGAAACGTCATAACCAATTCCTTTTGTCTCGCGATATTTTACTTGTCCGAGATCCGATCATTGGTATCATCTATACCTTGTTCGATCTCGTTCCCGACAAGTACTCTTTACTCGCTCTGTGATATGACATCCTTTTGACCTAGTCACGTGCTTGCAAGCGCTGTCGATGTGATATCACCGAGAGGGCCCAGAGTATATCTCTCCGTCGCCTGGATGGACAAATCCCACTTCTTGATCCATGAGCCTGAACTAATACTTTCAGAATACCCAACGCCACCTTTATAGTCACCCTGTTACGGTGTGACGTTTGATGTCATCAAAGCATTCTTCCGGTGTTAGTGATTGACATGATCTCATGGTCTAAGGATTAGGGTTACTTCGTATGCTCAGTACAACAATATAAACTTAATGACTTGATCGTATTGCTATACTTAATTTGGGTGTGTTCATCATATCATTCTCCTAATGACGTGATCCCGTTATTAACAACATCCAATGTTCATGATCAGGAAACCTTGATCATCAGTTAATCAACGAGCTAGTTAAACGAGAGGCGTTACTAGGAACTCTAATTTGTTCATTAGTCACACATGCATTAATGTTTCCGATTAATACAATTCTAGCATGAGAATAAACATTTATCATAAACATGGAATAACATAATAACCACTTTATTATTGCCTCTCGGGCATATTCCTTTCACCTTTTGCCTGGAGAAGCTTCTTCCTGAAGTAAGTTCTTTGCTTATGCTTGCACTTTTGTTTTTGTCGACTGGATTTTGCTATCTTCTGCTTATCTGCTCTTGTTTTTGCTTTGTGTCGTGTAGGGGCACCCGACAAAGTCTTCACTTCCTCCCCTTCCTGAAACTGGGCATGTCGAAGAGACAACAGTATTGAAGGAGCGCGAGAACTCGACGGAGTCCCTGCTCGAGGCCGAATCCTCCTCTTCCGAGAAATGTCAAGTGAATGGAAAAGGAGTAGAGCAGGTCGAGGTTTACCTTTCCGTTGAGCCCGCTCTCAAGCGTCACCATCCGGTGCCCACGGACGAAGGTGAGGAGGTAGCAGACTCCGGTGATTCTTCTCCTGTAAGGGATGTGCCACCCTTGGCCCAACGCTCGCCGCCACCTTCTACTTGCCAATCTGGCTTTGGTGGGCCTCGGTTCGATGCTGACCTCACTTCTGACGAAGATGAGCGAAGGTAATTTCTTGTCATATGTATGTGTGTACATACTTCGACTGTTTGCTCTGTTTAATTTTTGAATGTCCTTCTTCTGCATCTTTCCTACTTTGTCGATGACCGGGCAGCCAGTCCTTCCACTGCCCGCGCGATGACTGCCACCTCCTCTCCTGCTGCAGATGCGGTAGTTGCTCCGTCGCCACCTTCGGATCCTGCGCCGGATGTCACGGCGCCCATCGTGACTGCTTCGATTGTCGCGCCTTCATCTTCTTCCACGCCCTCCTGGCTGAACCATGTAAGATTCCTTCTTTGTGTCAGTATAGTGTTCTTGTCTTTGACATGTGTGTGTGTGATATATGCATTGTGTCTGTAGCCTGCCGTAGGTGGCCTTGCTTCTTTTGGCAAGGCTTTTGCACAGTTGGAGGAGCAGTGAGGTGTTCTTCGCTCTCAACTGGATCAGCTTAACCGTAAGTCCCATTTTTCTTTGCTCGTGATGTTTTTCTTCTTCTATGTGACTGGAGTTCTTCCCTTTTGCTTTAGGGGAGAAAGATATTTTGGAGTCCCGGCTAGCTGAAGTAGAAAAAACCCTCTCCCAGCAATCGACCGCCAAGGAGGAGCTTGATGCTCTTCGTGCTTCTGAGGGAGAGCGGGTGAAGCGAATGCTCGGCTTTGCACATTCTCTTGCAGTTGAGGATAGTGTTCTTTTTGTGTGAGAATTTGTTGTTGGTCTTTTCCAACTTTTTGACACGGACACCCGCTTTTTGTTTTGCAGGTCCCTCTTCCAGCTCCAGTGGTGCAACGAGTGATGCTTTGTCACTCGACGAAGTCATCGACCATGTTGGGGTGACCATACAACATGCCAAGAAATCCCTGGAGACTTCTGCCCGGACGCTCGGCGCTGTTTTCAAGGAGGTGCTGCCTTCAGCCGAGGTTCCGTCAACCATTGCGGGATTTGATGCACAACTGGGCCCCAAGTCGAAGACTTTGGAGGCTTACGCGCAGGAGTTTATGGTACGCGGCTTAGACTCCACCCTCAAGCTTCTTCTTAGTTGTGGCTTGGATGTTGACTATGAGTCTGTCTTGTCTGACTTTCATAAGAAGTCAGATAGGAGGCATTCAAATCTGAAGAAGTACGACACACACGTCTCCAGCCTTGCTAAGTACAACACTGCGACTATGGAGCGTCGTCCGGCAGCCGTTGCTGCTGCCCAAAAAGCTGGATCTGAGTCTGCTGCCCAGTCGTAGGCAGCATTTGCTATAGCTTTCTGTTTTATGTTGTAACTTGGGATGTACATTTTGCCACTTAAGATATTCCTTGAAAAATATAGCTTATGTTAATCCTTGTCGTATGCTTTGTGTCTCCTTTCGCTTCCGCTTGTATCTTGTCTGAGGTTTTTATGATTGTGCGATTGTGTCTCAGTCGAGCATCTCAACCACCCAGAAGGATGTTCCTGCGGGAGGGGAGTTCCGCTCGACTGCACAGCTGAGGAATGATGCCCGAGTTCTTGACTATGCCAAGAAGAGGTTTGTTCAACTGGAGCAGGAGCTTAAAGTAGCACAAACTGATATGGATATTCTACGAGGCATGCCTTCTCTTTCCACCTAGAGAGAAAAATATGTTCTCTATGAGCTGGAGGACTCGAACAGGCAACTTGAAGTTATTTAGTGTGTCGACCTTGCTTCAGGCGCATGTGTGAGTTGCACCTAATGCCTCGTCACTTTGCTCTATCTGCAGTTTTTGTAGATGACCCCCAGGCTGAAGCCGCTCGTGTGGCGGAACGTCTAGCAGACGCTAATCAGACGGCTGTCACCGGTTCTCAACACTTCTGGCTTGATAGGTACCATGCCAATATTCTTGCCACTTTGAAGGATCGCGTGTGGCGTGGTGCTATTCTGCTGGAACGCTGTCGGGCGTCACTTATGTGGGCGAACCATTACCTGTTCCCTGAAGGTCCCCAACCTCGAAGGATTCACGCCCTAGTCGATTTGTTTCGTGCTTCCGAGCCGATTCGAGAAGCTGTGACCCGACAAGTATCCTTGGAGCGAATGCTGCCTTTGCATACATGAAGAGCTGAGACTCTGGGCGTCCCTCTTCTTTTTCATCTCGGTCAGAGCTTCGACTGTCGAGTGAAGACATGGAGCGGACTCTTGCTCTTGCTGAGCGATTGATAGGCCGAGCGCATAAGCAACTGATCGACTCCAAATTACCGCTGAAGTACGAATATGCTTAGTTTTCGTCTTTGTAGGCTTGTGATGTATATGATGTACAGTGTAGAGATTTAGCCACCGAGTATAGATAGCGGGGCTTTGTTTGTGTGCCCGCTTTATGATAGAAATCCATCATCCGTATTTATTGGATGTTTCCTTTGTGACCTGCTCTTTGGGGCATAGTCTCTGAGTGTGGCGAATATTTTTCTTATGTGTGGCTCTCAAGTGTATTGAGTTGTTCGCGTTTTGTTCTTTGGTACATGTGCAGCCCCCAAGTGTATCGAGTGGCTGTCTTTTGCTTTTTGATATATGTGCAGCCCCCGAGTATATCGAGTGGCTGCTTTTTTGCTTTTTGATATATGTGCAGCCCCCGAGTGTATCGAGTGGCTGCTTTTTGCTCTTTGATATATGTGCAGCCTCCGAGTGTATCGAGTGGTTGTCTTTCGTTGCAACGATAGATTATGCAAGGAAGTTATGGATAATCTCTTTTCTTTATAAATGTTGACCAGCAAGCCGCCTCATTAAAAACCTTCCAGTCCCATTAGGTACCCTGGTAAGGAAAAGAGCGCGTCTGAAACCGGCGGGTCTTTTTGATACATGAGCGTTTGCTACATCGACTCGATGTCTTTGCTAAACATTTGATGACCCAAGTTGGCCACACTCTTCGAGTTGTATGCTTCTTCTTGGTGATGTAGCAATTTTGGCTTGTACTTCCCCTCGTAAGGTTTCTTTGGTCCTTGTAGTCGAAACAACAGGGATTCTCCATGATGTGGGTATTTTTGTGATAGTGTGATATGCATTGCGGAGAAAGCTTCGAATGGCAGTGCAGCCTTTGCATCTTGCTCCTTCGTCTTGAGATTGTCACTTATGATAACACAGTTTGGTACTCCTTGGATGTAGATAGTAGTGGTGTGATTTGGATTTGTCATCCTGCCTGTGCCTGATCTCGTCTTATCAATCGTGGCTTTAATTGTTTTGCTTGGAGGATCTTCTTTGTCTAGTTTCTGTCTGAAGAATTTTATTGCTCGAGTGGCATGTGGGTGCCACCTTCTGATTGATCTATGGTTTATGTGCCTGAAGAAAACACCTGGCGGTATCTACGCCTTTGCTGCTCCAATGTTTGCCAGCCTGTTGGTTTGTTTGTTACGCGTGCGCGCTACATGTCGTAGCTCGCAACTTTGAAATCTTCTTTGCCACATATCAAATTAATCCTGATATCTTGCCAGCTTGTCCATGTTCATCCTACTTACACCTGCCGCGTTTTGCGTGATTATGCATGAGCTCCCTCAGATGATAATGTGTTGTGCTCCTGATGACCTTGCCAGTCGCATGCCTTGGAATAGGCCTTCGTAGTCGACTTCGATCTTTGATGGAGTCGGGAAATCTATCTGCAGTACATAGTTTACTTGCTCCCTATTGGTTGTTATGAGTACCATACCTGCGCCTGCTCCTCTGCCAGTTTTGGACCCGTCAAATTGTATTGTCCATGGTTTGGCGTGTGTGCCTTCTTCTTCCGCGGGCTCGACTGTCCATATGGCGTTTACCTCATGAGCGACGGTTATGATTACACGCTTCTTACGCTCTGGCTCCGTTGCAGTTTCCCTCGACTCGCGTCCTGTCTGAAGTTTTTTCTATTCCGAATGTCTCCGAGATTCTGCAAAGTCTTTGTCACAGTCATCTGATTTCTGAAAGTTTCCATTGACTGTGATGACTCCTTTTGGACCTAGCATTTTGAGCTTGAGGTATGCGTAGTGTGGCACTGCCATGAACCTTGTGAACGCCGGCTATCCCAATAGGGTGTGGTATTGTGATTTCCAGTCGATGAGTTCGCTTCTGAAGTGGGTTGCATCCCAAATGTGACGTCGAGTTGGATTTTCCCTTCTGGCCGTACGGCTTTGCCCGGTACAATATCATGGAAGGTATTTGTAGACTGCGAAAAATTCCCGACTGACTTGTTCATTCTATGGAGCGTGACGGTAAATATTATGTTGACGCCACTGCCTCCGTCCATGAATATTTTGGTCATACTGTATCCTCCAATCTATCCTTCGAGTACTAGAGCGGCGTGTCCCGGTCGATAGATGGCTGGCGGGTGATCCTCCTGATCAAAAGCGATTGTTGTGTCTGATCCTCGCAAAAATTCTGTTACCGAGGGTGGACTGCCATATCGACGTTTCTGGTGTGGCGATTTTGTTGTCTGTTGGAGGTGCATCCCTTCTGGATCATGTACATCTGTCCTTTTGACTGTGGATATTGAGTGTCAACATTATGCGGTATGTGGTGTATGGCGTCTGCCATCTGGTTATTTGCGTCGTGTGGTGGCGGTGGCGGTAATGCTGCAACTGCAAGTGGAGGTGCTATATATAATGTTGGGGCAGCTGGTGCTTGCTCTCTCCTTGTTTGCTTTATGAAATCTATCGCCATTTGCCCGAACTCGCGGCAGCTTCCCATTGTATGGCGTGATGTTAATCGGACAGTCGCAGGATCTTTGAACATATGGAGTCTGCACTCATCCTCCATTTTCTCTTGAAATGATTTCTCAATCCTTGGCTCTGAGCGTCTTTGCCAGTCTTGTCTTCTATAGTTCCCGCGCTGGTCACGGCTTCTGTGATCACGCCAGTCAACCGGTTTGTCGTGCCTGTAATTGCTTCGTGTGTCTCGACGGTCGTCTTGTCGACTGCTATGTCGGTCGTCTTGTTTTCTGTCATCTTGATTACGATCGTCATGTGAGAATCCAGCTTCCACAAATTTGACTTTGTCTTTGCTGCCGTGAGCGTCTTCTTCGTTTGTCATCTCTATCACGACCATCTCGGCTATCGCGGTGGTCTCGACTGTCTCGCCGGTCGTGGTGTCGTTGCGGCGAGTGGGGAGTTTTGCTTTGAACTGCGTCTTCGCCATCTGCCCATTCAGTTGCTAGCTTCATGAGTTCTGCCATATTTTTTTGGCTTATGTCGTCCGAGTGCTTCCCTGATATCTTTTTTGTAGACTCCATTTGTGAAAGCGTCCATAGCTCTGTCCTCTGATATTACACCCACAAAGTTTCGGATGGAGGTCCATCTTTTGATGAATGCCCTAAGCGTCTCGTCTGTCTTTTGTCGACATGCTCTTAATTCCTCGAATGTTTTCGACATTTCGCAGAGGGGGTCGAAATATTTTATGAAATCCTCCTTGAAGTGCTCCCAGGAGTCGTAGGTTCCTTCAGGTAACAATTTAAGCCAGCCGCGGGTTGTGCCTTCAAGCATTAGTTGTAGATATTGCAGTGCCATCGTTGTGCCTCGTTGGCATATCACTGCCAGTTTGTAGTTCTCTAGCCAGCCTGAGGGCTCTTGCTTTGAGTTGAATTTTGGCATGGCTGGCAGGTCAAACTTCTTTGGCAATTTTTCCTCTTGGATCCGTCGAGTGAAGCATTGTGCTACGCATGGACCTGCGTTGCGGTTGTCAGGTGAATCGGGACTGCCTGATTTCATGGACCTGCTTCTTTAGCGACTTCTTGACCTGCGACCACTAGAACTTTTTCTATAGCTGCTTTGCTTAGGACTGCGACTGTGGCGTCCTCGTGAGTGACTTCTGTTTCGTCCTCGCCTTCCTCCATCCACCAGTTCTTTTGCTGCGATTTCTAGAGCCTTCATTTGTTGGAGGTATATCCCCTCGGCTAGATCACATGCCGGTGGTTTTCCAGCTTGAAGGTATGCTCCTATGCATATGAGGTCTCCCTCAGCTGTTTTGGGTAGGATTATGCCACTAGAGTCGACTGTTAGGAATGAGTTGTCCAGGTTTCGAATGACTTATGCCCTTTCGTTCTCAGGGATTCTTTGGAACCTGGATCTGTCTCGTCATTCGGTTGCTCCTGTAGAGCTGATAGACAGTTGTCGTTTGCGTGCACTTGATATGCTTGCTTGCCTTCTTCGTTCCTCGAGTGTTGCTCTGTATTGCTTTAGGCGTTGCGACTCCTGCCAGTTAAAGTAGTTGAATGTTGCTAACTCATCTGGAGTTGCGTCTGCTGGCATCATTATGCCATCTTCGATGACCTTTGTCATTTTTATAGCCATCTCCGCCGTGATATCCAGAGTGGTTTTACCATCTGGTAAAGTAACTGTGCGGGGGTACTCGACTGGTTGGCGATTGGTTGCGTTTTCTGATGTCTCTGCAGTGATTGCAACGCAAATTCGTCGGATGATGTGATAAGGATATATGTAGTCTGAGTGTTCTTCATATGTTGCCTCGGCGTCGCTATCCCACTCTGTGCTTGCATTATTGTGTTTGCTATTTTCGCCGTCTTCTGTTTGCTGCATATGTTCGTCGTAATCGACGGAAGCGTGATGTGGAGATTGGATCTCTGGGTTGGCGAAGTCGGTTAGACGTATGCTATCTTATGTAGGTTCATCATACTCAGAGAGATGGAAGCTTTTTTCTGGGGCGTCGATTTGCATATGATCTTCGACTGGGTTGGTATGAAGATTTGATTGTACTTCTTCTTCTATTTCGTTTTGCATCATGAACTCATTGAATTCTCACGTGGACATGGATCCTGCTGTGGATGAGATCAGATTGATCTTTGATGGTGTAGCTCCAGTGCTTCCAGCCGAAACCGTTGATATGATCATGTCATCGACTGAGGTAGTCGATGGTTCTTCAACTTCGGGGAACTCATCTGCCATGAATTTGTTGAACTCCGCCGATGACATCGAATCCGTGGGGGATTTTGGTGGCGGGATCAGATCGAGCGGCAATGAGGTATCCTCATTGTCTGCCAAAGATGCGATGTCAGTTGATGTTTCTTGGAGTGGCTTAGTTGCGATCTGTTCGACAAGATCCTACACACCAAACTGATCAACAAAAAAGTTATGTTCCCCAATGGTTAGATCAAAACCTGAATCGAGATTGGAGTATGGCTTGATCCTGGCTGGTGACGCTGTTTTTGGCGAGTGGTTACCTATGAGCTAGATGTGATCTGTTGTTGTTGATGTGCATCTCTTTGAAGAAGTCGGCGAGCTGCCGTTTGAAATTTGGACCAAAAAATCCGCAGATCCAACACTACCTATTCACACAGACGGCGCCAATTGACGAGGGATGTCCCTATCAATACTCATGGTTTCTAGCCTAGGGTGAGAGTTATGAGGTAGAGAGTGCTAGTGTTGGTAGATTCATCGGCTGACAAACATGATTTACCCAGGTTCGGGTCCCTCGAGTGAGGTAACACCCTTACGTCCTGCTTGTCTGTTATATATTGATTGCGAATATGCGGCGAGTACAGGGTTCTAGCAAGACATGGATCTTGTTAGGATTTGGTGATTCTGATTGGGTGTGTCCTTGATCGGCCACCCTCCTGTCCTTTATATAGTGGTACAGGTCTCGGGTAGTAACCGACTAGGACTACATTTATAGAAAGTACTACCGACTATTCTATCTATGGTAGAAGTTTTCGACTTGGTCTTCGCTTGTTGGGCTTCTTCAGCATATTGGCAATTAGGGTTTTAGTCATTACGTGCACCAGATACCCACACGAAAGGGTACCTATTTGGTATAACCGTCAACAACTTCGAAATAAAACAAAAATCTGGGATATCTCGTTACTGACAGTTTCTTATATGTGCTAGGATAAAACAAATAAAACATGTTATCATTCTAACGTGAGCTTGTAAGTGGCAAACAATAGTACATACCGTTTCCTTATTTAAAGACCTGCACAAGACTAGGTAAAAATTTCACCCAAAACCCGTATATTTCCACGAGACTTTCACTAAAGCCTAAGTCGCTTTGTCCACAATATGCTACGCTCCTGCCACACCCATATAAGGTGGATCTGCGACACCCGGAGCTATTGTAGTTCTACGATGCCTCCAATCTATCGTCGAATTAGCGTGTCTAGCAGTGTAGAGGAGAGGCATCTTGATCTCACGCCGTTTGTTTGTGGCGCCTCCTATCCTAGTCGGACGGCACAAAAAATGCTAGTGGGGATAATAGAGGGATGACATTAAGAGATAGACATAGTCAATAAAAATTATCAAGAGAATGACCTGGCCAATTGAATGAGTGAAAGAATGGATGATGTGAACATGTTGCATGTATTGCTAAACTATCATTAACTAATATTAACGGGGATTTGCTTTAGATGAGATATAGATAATCTTGATGAACAATTTTGACTTGTAGGATTTTTACAGGAATTTTGAGGTTTTGAATCCCGAGGTTTTTCTTCCCTATGGGTGTGTGGTCCGATATCTCACGGGAATTTTTTTTGCTTATAGAACTCTTTTGCACTATACTGCATATAGGAAAGTTCACATCCACTTAAACTGTTTTGAAAAATTTATGCAAACAAACAAAGTAGGTCTAGCGTTTCAGGATTCAAATGTCCATGCCATTATATTGTGATCCTACATTTTTTTTCTACCTTTTCAGAATCCTGAAATTCAAACAGGTCTAGCCGATTTGATTTTGCAGAGAACACACAGGGAATCACCTCAAAACGCTCGAGACACCTTACATATGTCCAATGATCACGGATCACCACTATATATATCGATCCCACCACACAATTCCTTCCTAGAGCTAGCTTTATTAGCTTAGCAAATAGCTCTATTATCCCTTGTACACGCAGGGTGTCCATTCACGCCGATCTGAAGCTACAACAAATCGATAAATCTGTGTGCAGCAAGTAGCAACTGGCTAGTCGTAGAAGCTAAGCTGTGGCGTAAGAACCTCGTTGATGAGCCCACCAATCCTTGGAATGTTTCAGATTCTATCCCCTCTCGCGCTTACGTACGTTTTAGCCCACCAAATTACTCTCGCCACAGTCCACGCGATAAAAGACAGAGCCACCCTCGCCTCGCCACCACCTTTCCCCTTCTACATGGAGTATTTAGACAGAGAAAAGCACTGAAAATACCCAATCTCTCTCTCACCACACACACATCTGTGAGTTTGCACAGTACATCTAGCAGCAGTGGTAGTGTAGCTGGTTGCTGGTGATGGCGCTGCTGGCGCTGGGCTCTCGTCTCTCACTCACTCACACAAGCTAGCTAGCAGCAGCGGCATACTTGTGTATTTTTGGCAGATGATGTCCTGTCAAGGAAGCTGCGAGCCCAGATGCTTCTGCAGCTGCGCCTTCATCGTCCCTATTAAACCCGCCCAGCGATGCGCGCCCTCATGTCGCTCCGTCTTCTCCTCCACCTCCGGCCGCTCCTAGTGCGCGGCGACCGACGAAGAAGACATGATCGGCTCACTGCACTCCTCCTCCTCCTCCGACACGGACAACAGGAACAACAGCGGCGGCGAGGTGGACGCAGCAGCCGTCTTGCATGGCGGCGTCCTCGCTGCGGCGGCGCCGTCCACGCGGGACCTCGTACTGGCCTGCGCCGACCTGCTCCAGCGCGGGGACCTCGCTGCCGCGCGCCGGGCCGCCGAGATCCTCCTCTCCGCGGCGTCCCCGCGCGGCGACGCCACCGACCGCCTCGCCCACCACTTCGCGCGCGCCCTCGTGCTCCGCGTCGACGCCAAGGCCGGGCTGCCCTTCTCCCCGCGGTCGCCAGTCGGGGCCGCGCCGGCGCCGTCCGGGGCCTACCTGGCGTTCAACCAGATCGCGCCTTTTCTACGGTTCGCGCACCTGACGGCCAACCAGGCCATTCTCGAGGCCGTCGACGGCGCGCGCCGCATCCACATCCTCGACCTCGACGCCGCGCACGGCGTGCAGTGGCCCCCGCTACTACAGGCGATCGCCGAGAACGCCGACTCGGAGCTGGGCCCGCCCGAGGTCCGCATCACCGGCGCCGGCACCGACCACGACACCCTCCTGCGGACCGGCAACCGCCTCCGTGCCTTCGCTCGCTCCATCCACCTCCCCTTCCATTTCACCCCGCTGCTGCTCTCCTGCGCCAGCAGCACGCACCACCACGTCGCGGGAACCAGCACCACCCCGAGCGCCACCGTCAATAGCCTGGAGCTGCACCCCGACGAGACGCTGGCCGTGAACTGTGTGCTGTTCCTGCACAAGCTCGGCGGGCAGGACGAGCTGGCGGCTTTCTTGAAGTGGGTCAAGGCAATGGCCCCCGCCGTGGTGACTGTCGCCGAGAGGGAGGCGAGCGGCGGAGGGATCGACCCCATCGACGAGCTCCCCCGCCGGGTCGGGTTGGCCATGGATCACTACTCGGCGGTGTTCGAGGCGCTAGAGGCGACGGTGCCGCCAGGAAGCCGGGAGAGGCTGGCGGTGGAGCAGGAGGTACTAGGCAGGGAAATCGAGGCCGCCGTCGGGAGCACCGGCGGGAGGTGGTGGCGCGGGCTCGACAGGTGGACCACCGCCGCGCGGGGAGCCGGGTTCGCCGCGCGGCCGCTCAGCGCCTTCGCCGCGTCGCAGGCACGGCTGTTGCTGCGGCTGCACTACCCGTCGGAGGGCTACCTCGTGCAGGAGGCGCGGGGTGCGTGCTTCCTCGGGTGGCAGACGCGGCCGCTCATGTCCGTGTCGTCATGGCACTAGGCAATTGGCCTTCTACTTCTTCTTCTACATCTTCACGGTGCATGCATGCCGGCGACGGCAACAACGACGCTTCTCCCGGTGGCCTAGGGTTTGCTTGCTCACCGCCTTATATATATAGAGCTTATATATGAACATGATCTGCAGTACCGGTGCAATAATATTCGCTGCTTAATTAGTACGTACGTATACGATCTCGTGGTGATTTTGGAGAGGATGGATTAGTTTGGTGTTGCAAGGAGGAAGAAACCCTAACCCTAGCTATCATCTCGATGATGTTAATCTTTCATTGGCTGCCGGGTTGGTTGGTTCATTACTGTTGCCTGAAGCGGTGAGGCTAGCTAGCTGCTGAGCAACGCAAAATTGGAGGAAGTGAAGAGCTTAGATGTTAAATTTGGCGAGAGGCTACTAGCTGCTGCGAGTACGTAAAAGAACCAAATCCATCTAATTCTCTATTTTACCTCTTGGTAGCTCGTTAATTTCTGTCTCACTAGTCCTTGTTGGCTTACATATATTCTTAGGGGATTTTGTCTATATGATTGTTGAACCTAATGCACTAGTATTTGTTAATTTATGTTATGAGGAATTGAGGATTTGTTGCTATTGCTTCTGTTCTCAACATATTGTGTTATTTAGGTGAGATGCGTGATCTTGTAAAATAGATCCACATCCACCATGTACTTTTCTTGCGACCATCAATTTTTTTAATTCTACCTATAAACAATCTTTTATGCATTTGTATAGTTAATCTCTCGGGAAGGAGGTCAAGAGGATCTTCTAGCTCTATAGCTCACTTGCACCTCATTCTATAATCGTACATTTGACTTGAATGTTGGTGCTTGATGCCGTCGTTTGTATTTATAACAAATCATGCGTGCTTTCGCCCGCACTAACTATAAACTAGTGTCCATTAGTTTTGGTAGGATGTTTATGTGGGAGTAATGATCACTCATGCGGTGTGTGCTACAACTTGCAACGGCTAACAAGTTATATAGGCAGTTTATTAAGATGCTAACCAACCTAGTGTTTTTTCTAACATGCCTTGGCAAAAATAAGAATTTGTGTCTCCTCTCCTGCCCAGCCCAAGGAGAAGGGATTTGTGTTCTTGTTTTCTGTGTCTCATGCCCCTTATATGCTGGTAAGCTGTCTTTGGGAAGGCATGGCATGATCCCATGCATCAATGCCACCCTAATCCCTGCCCCCTGTCCCCTCAAACAAAATCATGGGATTTCTCAAAACCAGGCCACCACTTTTGGTGGCCAAGTTGTTCCCTTAATCTCTCTCTTTCTCTCTCCTTGCCCTCTCCATCTCTCTACTTTCTGTGTTTGTTGCTTCTCTCTCTAAGAAAAGATCATTCCCTTTTGGAAGGACCATGTTCCTCTCTCCATTGTCTTGGGATCTTTGCATGCATTCCTCAAAGAGAGCATGCCATGCCTACATGATTCCTTGGTTAGCTGCTTGTCTCTCGTGTTTAAATAAGTAGATTTATCTAACAGACCTGTGGACCGACTAATATGAATGGCATTGTTATTTTATGGTTATTTATACTATTAGATGATTACTTTTAAATTACGTCCTTATTTCCTCTTTCGGGTGACTTTTTCATGTGAACGGGTTACCAGCTTTTTGTAGATCCTACGTTTATAATACCAGATCTCTTTCAGCATGCCTTTTGCTAGAACACAATCTAGTTTGTGCTTACAAAATATTCGAATTCTGATTGCATGTGTGCCCAGCACATTCTTTTTTATATCATTCTAAGCATTATCTTGAAGCATCATACTTCAGTGCTTTTACTATTTTAAGATATACAACCTGTTCATTGTACAACTACACATTAAATGAAAACGGCTGGATAGCTAATTATTTGTGTACCCACGCATCAGTTACAATCGATGGCCCATTGGGCCGTACATAAACTCTAGTGAGACATTTGTATTGATACATTCTCTCATCACATTTTCAGTTTTCCAATATTCTGCATCATCCTAATTCTATCGTCGGTTTCACACAATTGTACTAAAATTGCATATCCTTTTTAAAATGATCTGAGGGTACATGTGCGGTAGTCCAGTTTCTTGTTTTATATTTTTGCTTGGCGTTATTGAAAACAAATTTAATATGGTTAAATTGTAACAGGTAACTGAACTTTGTCTATATATACATTTCTAAGCAGCTAATGTGGGCTGGCCATCTTCAATTATTTTCCAACCAATGGCATGCATGTGATTTTTTGTTTTTCTTTTGCGTAAGGTAATACAGATAGATACATTGTCGATCTACCCTTCTAATGATCACACATATATCATATATGTGCACCGTGCATTTGGCTGGCATGGCCATATGGCATCTCCATGTCTGATTCCTACAGTATTGAGCTGTCCAAGCTATGCACAATAGGGATATCACAGTTAGCCACTTAGCGTCTTAGCCTAAGAGTTAGGAACCATGTAATGTCACATCACATTGATCCCAAAGTCAAAAGTAGCTCAGTCTCTCTATGCATGCACACGTAGCTTGCTCATAATGTGAGCAAGAATATACCGCACATATGTCAAAATGAATGGTCGAAAAAACCCGATGTATTTGCCCATGTTGAAAAGCTTGTTTCGAGCGTGCTCTTATAGCAACTCAGCAAGCTAGGTCATCTAGTACCGCGTTGAATTAAAGTTTGTTAGAAGCTGTTGGTCACGGATTATTCTTCATGAGCTATCGCTTCTCCTCAGCTTCCAATGAATATGTTTGTACATAAGTTCTTACAAGGCTTTTTCTTACACCATCATGTCCATATATGCGCATTACGCAATATGCGACATTGTTCAACAGTTCTGAAGAAATACGGTATGCGGGACAAAGGGTCGTGAGGGAGAGCTAGCTCCAAAAACCCGTCTTCAGTTCAGATTGCAGACTGCCACTCGAGCCCCTGTTGGATGTAAAATATATCTCTTCTCACCATCTAAACTAAAGAGTCTATGAATCACAATCCCTTTCCCCAGCTTCACTAAGGACCAGACGCATGTATTACACACGAAGCTTATCTGCTGAAAACTTCTCAGACCATCCTCTTCAGAACTTCAATTACATACTAAAGCGATTCCCGAACCTTTTGTTTCTGCAAATCACGCCAGTAATCAACCCAATGATAAATTGTGTATATTAGATCACACAGACCATTAGGCACAACATTTTCAAGCATGCTTTGTTCCTAGTCTTCCAATTGGGCCAGAATATAGGAGCCAAACACACTTAAAACATCGTATTCTCGGGTCCTTTGAAATCGGAGGTACAACATCTCAACTCAGCTACCAGAAATGGCTGAAATTGGTATACCAAAAGCACATTGGAAAACATTCTATACAAATCTGGCGATAGGTTAAGAAAAGAACAAATGACTTATGCACTCATCTGAGGCATAGAAGATACATTTTCCCGATCCCTCCCATCCCCTCTTCTTTGAACTATCTTTGGTCAGAGTTGTCGTCCCCACATCACAACCCACAAGAAGATTTTAATTTTTGCAGGTATATTCATGCACCACAGTTGGTTAAAAACTTTTCACAGGTGGTTTCAACCGAACGGCATTGTACAATGACTTAACAGTAAACCTTTCTTCCCCAATTTTCATGTTACCCTATCATCACCTTTGAGCCACTAATCTTCGATTCATTCATCGTCAGCACATTCGACTCTTATCACTCCATCAAGCCTTCTATCTAAGCACACTACACCCATTCCAATCCCTAACTCTACTCTCCTCCTTCGACTCTATCGTTGTCATCGGCTCCACCATCTTGCAAGTATCGACCACAAGGCATATTTTCTAGATAAAAGGCACATTGCCCTTCCTTGCCATTAAAAAAGCAAAGATGTGTGCTACAAGAATTCACGTTGGCGGGTCTCCAACTTTTACAACAAGGAATAACAAAAATCACCATAACAACACCTTCAGTCGACACAAAATAAAGATAACAAATGTAAAGACTGAAGTCAACTCTTTGTAAATTCTAGTGTTTTTCGTTATAGGACTTTTGACTCGTCTGTCCAGGTTTTTTTTTCCTCCTTGCCGAGGTGCATGTAACATAAACTTTTCTTCTCCTATCTAATCGAATGGCAGAACTGCCTTTAAGCCTAAAAAAAGTCAACTCTTCTTTTCTTCATTTTAGAGTCATTATTTTGTGGATTTTTTGTAATCCCAAATACAATGTGTTATGCAGCAAAACTTTTCAAATATTTTGCTTTTCCGAGACATGTACTCATTCAGATGATTGCGTGCAGCCGATGGAGCTTGAGATGTCGGGGGCCCACGGACACGGCTAGGCCCACTGAGTCTGGATCCCAAGGACAGGCAGGAAGAGATACCCACGCAAGGAGGAGGCCCACGCCATGCCATGCAGCATCGATCCCATCTCTTAGGCACAGGCAGGTTATCCCATATGTGTTCGACCATGTGCCTTTGTATCATTCCTCTCACAAAAAGATGTAGTACATCGTCACTCATAGCTCCCGTGAAGCTATATAAGTAGCCACTACGTACCATGGGAGGCCAGGGGCCAGCCATGGCCTCTCCTGCATGTCATTGACACAAGATCGAGCACTTGGTGGTGCACTATGCCGATCTGCCTGTGCGATAAGCATATACTCTAGATCTAGCATAGCTAGGCCGCCATGCTTTCTGCCAGATGTGTCAATATATACTACAGTACATAAACAAGCAAGAGTTGGAGTTAGTGTTAGAGCACGCCAACGTGAAACTTATACAGCTTGCAAGCATGTATGTAATATGCAAGAGTTGCTGCACCTTCTTGTTTGCCCGTGCACCAGAGAATTGCAAGTCTGTTGTAGCTATACTACCTCCGTTCCACAGTAAGATCGATGTTGTACATGTTGTTTTAGATTCATACACTACAATATGTATAGATATAAGTTTGGACATGTGCATGTGGAAAAAGGCTAAAACATATTATATGTGGAACGTAGGGAGTATATGTGTGTGATGTTAAAAGGCGTGTGCACGCGTGTAGTAGTAGCTAGATGAAAGGATATATATATGTATGTGCGATATTTTTATTGGACGTACACGAGCTATAGTTGCAGAGTGATCGAGTGTAAAGATACAAGTGCGAACTTGCAAGCATCGATCCTGCACATGAAAGCAAGCTCGATTTGCTCTTGGGGTGCGGCAAGGGCGAAAACCATAGATTGGGATTGGTGGCAGGCAGCGGTTGCATAATGAAGAGATCTTTTTGAAATGAATCCCACTTTGCCAAGCCCGCTGTCTGTCGGCGAGGATGACATGGGTCTATCGGAGCATCCCTTAGCGTGACAGTTTGTCTCGCCATTGTCCGTCAACAATCTCATATGAGTTACTCGTGAGGCATTGATCATGTGTTAGAATGGGGTACATGTGAGCATTGGTTGGAAGCCCCAACACTCAGGATGAAGCGTTCGTTCGAGTTCGGCACTGTCAAAGCTAGAAAGAATAAAGGTGGCGACAACACATTATTGTAGCCTATCTATGTTGCTACTTCTGTATCGGAATCGGAATTCCAAGGTGAAACCCTTTGGTTTGACCTTTGTTGATCATGTTTCGATCTGGTTATTGAGTTATTGAAGAGGACATGTGTACCTTATACTAATATGTTATCTTTTTATTTGTCGCAAGATATTACCCCATGCATGCATGGCACGAGCTTTACACGGTACGTCCCCCGTTCCATCGATCACGACACAATCTAGCCCAAATCATCTAAGGAGAGGGAGTAGCATATTCTTGCAACACGCACGTCTAGCCAGGAAGCGGCATGATTAACCAGGTAGCTTAGGCTAGCTGGGCTAGGTAGCCACGTAGTACGAACCTCACTGGCTAGCTGACTAGCTCAGCTCACTGAATTCTCCCACTGCAGGCGCCTTGCACGTACGCATAAGTGTCCCTGACATGATCGATGCATGCTCAGGCCGACGTGCGTGCGTGCTCGAGATCGATCGACGCGATGCATGAGACGAGATGCCTTCTCTACATGCGCACGCCATCGCCGGCCTGGCCAGTCGGCAATAATTGGGAGAGAATGTGTGATGCGCGTGCGTGCACGTCCGGCGCCGTCGAAACACGGGCGAGAGCGGCGGAGCACCTAGGTACCCTACGTCCCAGTTCCCACACCGGCGGCGGTGTATAACAGTACGACGGCAGGGCATCTCCAACGAGCCTCCCAAACGGACAAGCCGTTGCCCGATCCGCACCTCCGGCCGGAAGGGTGTCAAGGAGCTGTGCGGCACCTTCATCAAGGACTGGAGATGAGATGGAGGACGCGGCCACCGCACGGTTGGTCCGGCCACCGCTGCTCCATGGTCATGCATGTGCCCGCCCGAGCACGACAAGGAGAACGAACGGGTTCACTTGTGGCAGACCTAGAATTTTATCATTGAGTATGCCTTGTCAAAAATTTACAGATCTCTCTCTAGCCCTCATCTGACTGAGAACTTTTCGATTAACAATTAAGCTAATTCTAGTTGAATGTTATCCTTTCTTTCCCAACTCCGGTGACCACATGTTACGGCGCCTCCCCCGTAACCACCGCCGGCCGAACCGTGTTGACCTCCCAGCCCACGAACCGTTCACGTTCACTCTCAACCCCAAATGGTCATGGTCATCAACTCCCAAACAGAGTAAAACGGACACTTTCCATGTCCACTTTAGGGGGGCGTTGTTGAAGATGCACTCTGTCTAGACCTAGCTATGTACTCCCTCAGTTATACGATATAAGATGTTTTAGATGTTACACATGTTATTCATAGTCGGACTAAAGGGATTGAACATATAAACCATATGAATGTGAAAAATGAGTAACACATCCGCAGGGTATTTACGGCATGCGGCATGCGGCATGTACAACGCAGAACAACGAGGGCCAACAACCTTGTAGTATCTCACGTAGTAGCCATGTCGCGACGTACGCCTGCCCGCACCCCGTCGACCGTTTACAGAGAAGCCCGCGGCGTTATGGTACCGCGTCGGCGTGCATGAGATGACTTCCTCGTTTCGTTTAAAAAAAAAAAAAGAGATGACTTCCTCGTGGCCCAGATGTACAGTGCCCCGGTGGCGGTGGACACCAGTTTCCCCTGCAGCCTGGCAGGGGCTTGCCGGCGCGGCCGTGTTAGGCGTGCCTCTGCAGGTCACCTCTGGGTGTGTCCGTCGTCGATATCCACGACGGACACGATCTCACCATTGTCGTCGGAAACTGCCGCCGGCGCCAGCATGTTGCGCGAGCTACCGAAGCGCTGGTTGGGCGCCCGCGTCACGGCAATCTGGCTGCCGCCACCGCCACCGTCACCGCCCGCTCCAGGGGGGATGGCAGCACCACCCGTCTGCTTCTTCGAGGTGAGCGAGTTCCGGAGGCTCAGTTCCTCCGAGCGGCCCTTCTTCCGGGCGCCCGTGGCCCAGCTCGCCACGGACTCGTGCAGGCCCGAGCCGAGTGCTTCCAGCTTGATGTCTCCGCCCATCTGGCCCAACACATTTTTAGCATGGCATGTTCTCGAAAGAAAGAAAGAAAGAAATAATGTGTAGCTCTGTGGGCGAGATGGTTCAGAGAGTTTACGTGGGTGACGATGGCGTACAACGGCAGGGTGATGTAGCTGCACACCACTTGGATGACCAAACTGCAAACAGAGCAAGCAAACCATTAATATAAACTGCGTATGAGAAAGCCACGAAATACAGGCAAGAACACAAAAGGCAGCTTGCTACGCATCTATATATTCAGTGGCAGTGTACATGAGAAGGTGATAGTAAACTGGAGCAATTCGTGTGCTAACCAAGCTCTTTCGGGTCATCGACATGACCATGGATGGATATGATGAATTTAACAAAGTTGTAGGTAACAGAGAGTTTCACTCACCCAATAACAAGTCTCGAAATGGCGTAAGCTTTCTGCTCCATAATGCACGAATTGAACCCATATGTTACCTGTGGAGATGAGAATTATGTCATCTCCAGGTCCAGGGCCTCATTAATGGAACATATGAAATGCTTAAAGCCGAGAGCGTGAAATACCAAGACCCAGAAGAAGAAACCAATCTCGAAGGCGTTCTGGAATAGGATGAAATGGATCAAATGAAGGACGATCGAAGGTTTGCCAAACCAGAAATGCTCCTTAGATGGCTTTATTTTCGGGACTTGGTTTGTTTCATCTGCTAGCGATGCTGCTGCCTCTTGAGCTAATCGAGTAATGATGTGCTGTAGCTTTGCTCCAACAACAAGCAGGAGCTGCAATTTATTCCATTATCAAGAATTCTTCTCTTTCAGGTAAACAAAGGCATTTTCCATTTTAGTACCAAAAAAATGCAAATAGGATGTCTGAATGACCAAATCTACTAATGTAAAGCGGAATACTTACAAAGAGAGGCAGGAAAGCCAACCAGAAGTATGTGTGCCATCCTGCATTTGACAGTAAATAGTAAGACATAAATCTGTTAGATGAATACCCTGATCAACAAGATGGCTGATACCAATATCTGACACCTAAAGATAATCAATAACAAGACTTCTTTTCATTCAACAGTCAAGTGATCTGTTCAAGTTATTCATCAGATTCAACTGGTTAGAGTTCAAACTGTAGTATGCGGTGTGCAGCGTTCAGTAAGCTTGCTAGTTTATTATAACTATTGCCCAGTTAATGCAGCAACCTAAAAAGGACATGTGTTGAATGATAGCTTCAGCTGGACTTACCATTTATATTCAGCAAAAGGAAAAGGATGACAAAAAGCCACATGAACCAGCTGCATGGAAGAATTTTTTAGGGCCACTTATATATTCAAATAAAAGTTAGAATTTCCCTGTGATGATACCAACCTGATACCTACAACCCTCTTAAAATCATGTTCAAGGGCACGGGTCATGTACTTGTGGAAATTAAAGTCCGGACGGCGCGGGTAGTGTATCTGAATGACATGCAAGTAATAAAGATAATTACACCTATTAGCTACAATGCAGTACAGAGAAATATACGAAAATAATCGGCCAAGGTTAAAATAAACAATATATCATACCAAGATAAATGCTGATCTAAGCGCTTCATAATCTGATTTGCTCACAGAATCATGAAATTGCTTCAAGAATGCAATCTGCAATAGTACACGAAATGAAGAGAGTTCAAACAACAAATTATTGCAATAATCATGTACATTACTGTTAGATTTGGAACAACAGGGCATTGCAGTATTGCACCAAGCAGTTCATTATGGTAAAGATAAACTAAACTGTTGTGAAGATATTGATTGAGCCATTGCATGCATCATATAGGAGCACCTTGAATGATTATGCAGTAATGAAGTTTTGTGTGAGATGCTCTCCATACTATGAGGAAAGTGCGCTCAGGCCATGGTCACTGTAACCAACAACCCAGACGCTGATTAACCAGACTTATTTTTTCCAAACCACGGAATTATAGACCATCCGTTGGGTAGACAGCTAAAATTATCTCCTTACACCACATAGGTCATAATCTGAATATATGCACGCACACAGTCAAGCATGCAGATGGAACATTCTAAACAACTGAGTTGAGCAGTAGACGCAGTTGACTTACTATCCAGCTTACAACAGCCAGCTTCGTCCAAAATCCCTTTGTTCGCTCACTAACAAATTCTCCCTGGTGTTCACGATGTAGCACAACATGCAATGGTGTAGCTTTTCCTGCAAACTCTGTCTGCTGTGCTGCAAACATTTTTTCCGGTAAAAAATTTATTGAGGCAATGAGAATTTGTTTTGATACCAGTATCTCTAACTAAAAAGAAGGTATGCATATTTATCTCATACAGAACTTTCTAACATATATTGAGTAAAACACACACAACTGTACCAAGAAAAAAGGCTAATAGAAAAGACAGCACGAGATTCTACAGTATTGACACTATTAGAAATCAATGAAATTTGAACACTCAAATGCCCGTTAAGTGCGAAGTGTTCACTTGTCCTAGAATATCAGTTGCTGTTAATGATTATATGCGGTTCTCCTTATTTTGTAGATAAGGACTCTGGGGCAACTACAAAGAAGCTAACAGAATATACAACAATCAAATTCCACTTATTCGATATGACAAATCGCCAAGAAGTTCGATATTGTGTGGAGAAACTAGTGGCAATCGAGTATGGCTGCCGGGGTGCATGGTCTGTCCGGCATCACCAACAAGTTCGATATTGTTTTAAGGATAAGGAATATGTGCATGGGCTCAGTGTGACTGATAAACCAAAATACTGACCGAGATTGTCAGCCGCCCACCTATACGGTTTATCTCCGATCACTGGCCCAGTCCACTAGCTCCCAATACAGTGTTTGCATTTCATATATCTTGGTGAAAATTTATCTTCTAAACTTCATTTATAACAAGTGAAATGATGAATGTTTTAATGACTTAAAGAATCTTGTGAGACTTCTATTTAGCCTTTTGTAAGAGCATGAGACTTATAAATTGTTGAAGTTGCTCCTCAAACTGGTATTACGTCAAATGGTGGCGGTGGCGACTGTGGAATAATTATTTTTCTGCATAGAATATTGCATATGTCATGGGGAATTATGAGTTGGAAGAACAATGGTTTAAGACCAATCAAAAGGTGTTTCCTTGTATGCAAATCATGAAGCAACACATGTTTACGTGTAACACATCTTCAACTTGACGAACCCCGTAGAGTAAATTTATAATAAAAATTTACACTGAATGAGGAAACACTCAGCTAGTCAAAACCGACTCTTTGTAATCTATTGTTGACGTTCAAAGCTATTATATCCGCATCATTGTAAGTTGTAACTATATTATGCAATAAAGTAACA
This sequence comes from Poa annua, assembly GCA_026929855.1. Lineage (NCBI taxonomy): Eukaryota > Viridiplantae > Streptophyta > Magnoliopsida > Poales > Poaceae > Poa > Poa annua. Next base: position 93,344,358 of record CM049430.1, read on the forward strand.
TAACATACGGTCCGAGGCTTGAATTAATAAGTCATTAAAATCAACCAAAAAGAAAGGATAGGGCAACAGCGTACATTTCTCTTGTATTTCACGGTGAATTCTGGTCTCCCAATGCTTCCATTTCCTTATCTAGAATATTTCAACCAGAATTAGTTTGTCATCCACAAACATGGTCATATGTAACAGAACATTATATTTGCCGACATACTTTTGCACCACCAAGCAATATTGTTGTAGCGCAGAAAACAACATGGACAAAGCCAAGTACAAATATGAATATGTGCAGCTGATGCAATGCCTCCAGTGATAGCAAGGGAACATCACCCTGAAATAGAGAAAGCCTATCTTTAATGATGGTCGTTAGAACACATTTCTCCACAATACAACTTAAATTGCTTTGTTTTTTTAGGACACCACTTAACATAGGTTCCTATGACAGATGAAACAAGGTTTTGCTACCGACCATAGAACGATCTATATCTACTTGCAAGAAACAATCTGTTATTCAACTCCAAGAAAGAAAATGCTATTCATCTCTGCAAATATGGTTCTCCAAACCTTTTTCTTGCAAACTATGCCACCTTCTTCTGCAATTTTGTGATTTTCTCTCTTGCACGGAAGCATGAAACGCGTAGCAGTCTCCGGAATACAAATATGGACAATAAAACCCTGAGAGAGACTCAGGACGAAGGAAATAAATCCAAGAAGCATTAACTCTGCATATGTAGTCATTGAACCAGATAAGACACGGAAAAAAGAATTGAACTATCATATACTAATTGTGCAAAATACTGGCCAACCCTTTGTCTGGTTCCCTATTTACAATTTGCTAAGGTCAAAGGGCTCCTTCAGTAATGTACTCCTTTGTAAAAGATAATAATAATATTACAACCAAGTAATTAAGTTATATGACAGATATACCACATATTTTATTTACAGTTGCTAATAAGTAAAGAGAACAAAAATATCTAATTCTAAGGCATGCTGATATGCTAGATGCCAAGATTGATAAGTGTTCATGCAAATGTATATATTCTTGAATGTACCTTCTTTTAGTCTCTGTAAAGCTGAGTATAGTGTTTTCTGCTGATTATGTTTTAATGCCTGCACGGTTGTAGAAGAAAGCATAAGTAGGACGAGGAAACCAAATGGATTACATGCTTTTCTGAATACTGAGTACTGACTAAAAAACTAAGTCAAATAAATAAATACACTCTTGAGTATAAAAACTTGTATATAGGCATTAACAATGGATTACATGTTTTTCTTAAAGTTTCAATGGAATAATAAAGAATGTTCGTGAGGGAATGTTTTCTAATAATTGCATCGACGGTCGCTTATGTTCGTGAGGGAATGTTTTCTAATAATTGCATCAAATTTTATCTAGACATATTTTAGTGTCCATATTCACTCATTTTTGTGTGTATCTAGACAACATGTACAATAGCTAAAACAAGAAATGTCTGAAGCTCGTAAACAGATACGCTCTTGGGTATTAAAAGTTGTATAGAGGTCTTAACAATCGATTACATGTTTTCCTAAAAGTTTCAATGCAATAATACAAAATGTTGGTGAAGGAACGTTTTTGTGAGAAAATTGTGAATAGCCGCTTATGTTGTATCAGTCTAGCACTATACAACAAACATCTGAAGCTAATACTCCCTCCGTTCCAAATTACTTGACACACATTTGTCTAAATATGGATGTATATATCTAGACACTAAAGATGTATAGATGTATCCATATTTGGACAAACTCAAGTCAACTAATTTGGAACAGGGGGAGTAGTAGATTTGCTCATAGCCATACAGTTGTTCATTCTAAATACAGTGCAAAAAAAGGGTGCTTATAGGAGAGGCTGAAATTACTCCAAACACTTGGCTATATCTCGTGCTGAGCATTGATTTACTTGGAAGCTCAGTCCAATGTGCCACCTATCACAGGTTTCATCAACTTTATAGGTACCTGAAGCCCACCCAAAATTGCCGCGAGCCTGCGAACGGAATTGCACAATGGAGCAAGGTGCCCTGATCCAGAATCCCCGGCAATTGTGTCTCGAAATTGAGAGCAAAAATATCTACAACCCTCACCTAAACCCCACATAATTCACCGGAAATCGGCAGTTCCCAGTAACAGACTAACAGCACAATAGCCGCGCTTCCAGTTCCAGCATCGAGCTAACCAGTGCACAGATTTTGTCCGAGGAGCAACCAGTGTTAATAAATAAATGTGCAGGGAGGGAGGGTTGGGGAGCCTGCCTTGCCGAGGTAGTGGAGGAAGCGCTCGGCGGCGAGCGAGACGGAGACGATGGCGAAGCAGACGGCGGCGACGACCCAGGTGGGCGTGTGCTCGAGCGACGCGTCCTCCATGCCTCCTCGATCTGCTGCTGCGGAGGCTCGGCGACCATGGCGTGGTGGCGTGCGGTTAAGGGGAGGGAAGAGAAGGAGGCGAGCGGCGGCAAGCAAGGAATCGGCGTGTTTGCCGACCGCGGCGGCCAGCGGCTGGATTCCATCCCCGCCTCGTGCGCCCGCTCTAGCTGCGCGAGCTTGGGGAGGGACGGCTTTGCTTCGGCCGCCGGTCTTCTCGTGTCCCAGCGGGCGGCGCCTACGATCGATCCCTTCCTCTTCCTGTGGGTGGCAGAGCGAGCGAGAGCAATGCCTCTGGGCCGCATTTGCCCAGGTCCAGCTATACCTGGCCATCGGGCCGGCCCGGCACGTGCCCCCGTTACTCGTTAGCACGGCACGATTAGCTGACGGGGCATACTCGGGCTGACCCACGTGCCTCAGCTCGGCATGAATCGAGCCCGACGACCCGTTATACACGGTAAATAAACAATAAAAATAAAAAATATGTATAAATAGCTATAAAAAATAAATAAATATATAAATAGGTAAAAAGTCTAAAAAAATGTTAACCGTTTCGTGTCGGGTCGGTCCACGTGCCTTACCTCGAACTTGGGCACGGGCCCGCGGCACGACACGTTAAGAGGCATGTCGGGCCGTGCTCGTGTTGGGCCAAAATGGCCGTGCCTCGGGCCGGCTCGTTAAGTATGGCCCGGATGGCCAGCTATAGGTCCGGCCTATGTACAAATTGATCAAACCTCGTCGATTTTGTTTGAAGCTGAACAGCAGGTTTCCCCACCACATTTTTTTTACATTTTAGTAATAAAGTTTGTATAAAGAGATAGAGAATAGCTCCTAACACTGCAAAGTTTATATAAGGCATTGAGGCTGACTTCTTTTGGGCTTCCTAACCAGTTTTGAGATCGTGGGAAGCACAAGTCTAAAAGGAAGTGTCTGGTTGGTGTTATTTTATTTTATTTTGAAACAAGGCAAAAGTTTTGCCTTTTATATTGATAAAGAAGAAGCAAACAAGTAGGACAAGGCCTAAAAAAGGAAAAAGATACAAATCAACCACGCCGGCCCCGAGGCCAAGCCCCACACGGGTCGACGACCAAGTTGCCCAAGCAACCAAGGTCGACACCAAAACCCTCGACGCAAAAGGCGGAGGTGAAAGTCCGAAGCCGCCGCTCCGACATCCACGCCGGTCCCAAAACTGCGCACCACACGGGTCGACGACGAAGACGCCCAAGCGACCAAAGCCGACACCACACGACCTCAACGTGGTTGGTGTTATGAACCCATGCTCTTTAGCCAGCATAGGCTTTTCGAGTTGCTTTATGGACAAGCATAGCTAACTCCTCCTTGATGATTTTTTTGGCAGCTATAAATACTAGTAGGAGAAACATCTTGAAAATTGAAGTTGTTTCCGGTCTTCCAAATTTCCCTACTGATCAGGGATGAGGTCCATGGAGAAAGTCCGCCCAATAGCAAAATCTTGAGACTTCCGATATAGTCCAAGGGAGGCGCAAGGAAGGACATACATAATGCCAGCGTAGTGAATGTTAGAGTATATCTCTTGAATTAGATACACTCTTTCTAATTATCAGCTAGCTGATATGCCAATTCGCCATCAGTCAGATCTGTAGCCGTCCGTTCCCTCCCGACAAGCATCTTGGAATGGGCGTGTCAGTCCCGCTGGGTTTTTCGTCATTCAGTCCTTTTCTTTTTGCTTTAGGTGGTTTAGACAAAAAAAAGCGGTTCAGGTGCTCCGTGCCCAGGCGGTGCCGCGTGTGGCATCCCCTTCATTTGTAAGCTATCCCTCTACGGGAGGCGACGGCGAGGCGAGGCGAGGCGACGCGGAAGGCGATTTTGTGCGGCGGCGAGTTCTCCCTTCGCTAGCACACCGCTCTTTGCGTCTGTCATCTCCTCTGCCGCCCACCATCAGAGTGAATAGGAGGGGAGAGAATCTGATGGGTACAGGATGTGGTCGTGACTCGAAGGTTTCTCACGGTGGAGCCGGCCGTGAGCGGCGTCGCAGGCGTCGTAGCAGGTACTTGTTCGCCGCTTCCTTTGTCTTAGTTTCCGTAGTGTAGGCATTTTTCTTCTGTGTAGTTTCGTCTGTACGCTGGAGCTAGCCCTTATAGTGTGGAATCCCCTAGCATGTTCGTTTCATTTTGTTTCCAGGTTGGGGTGCGCTCAATCTAGATGATTTCTTGTTAGTGTGGTGGAGTTTTGGTGGTTGTGAGAACGAATTTTACTAGCTGATTTTGTAGGTTCTGGGTCTGGGTCTAGCACTGATAACTGTCACTTTTCTATCTGTGTTTGGTAGGGTTCAGAAATATAGACGGGTGTTTTATTCAGAGTTTTTAGTGCTGGATTGCAGTATTAGCAATCATTTGCCTTTGGTAGGGGGGTTAACACTACACACTTGCATCATATATATCAGGCTGCTTTTCTGTTTATAGTTGTTGCTATTTTTTTCCTGCAAGTTTAGCTAGTGACATAAGACTTAGTTGTAGTTTAGCATAAGAGAATGCAGGTCATATTAGGACCAACTGGGGTATTTTGGCTATATATTTGAAGATATTTTTGTAGCTCAAAATGGCCCATTTTACAGAACAAGGCCATAATAGTCTTTATGAAATCTTTTAACAATTTCATGACATGCTCAATTAGCTTTTAACTTGGGTATGCTAGGATCTACAACCATTTTTGCAGCTCACTATATGTACTCTATGCCCCCTACACATACCTAGCTAAGTACTGTGGTACACAAGTTTCATTTGTTCACACACCACATGTGGATTAGTTGATTTCCGATTAGTTGGTGCTGCTGCACATGCAGCTTCACCACCTGTTTAGTTTGGTTGATCAGTGTCAGCTTTCTCCCTTAGTATTTTGTTAGTTTTCACTAGAATCGGTGTTAATGAGTATCAGTATTGGTGGTCTTTTTGTAATTGTTCACGGTTCAAGTTGTGTTTGTAATATCACACTGAGGTTCATTTTAGTTTTGTGATTTTTTTCTCCTGCAGAACAAGCTTGTTTTCACATGAATTTAGTTTTTCACTGCAGGGGATCGCGTTTGCACGCTCATTGGGGCGATGTTTCAGAGTTTGCATCGTCTGGATTTGATAGTTATGATGATTGTTTAATATATATTGTTCAGTTTTATTATTTTCTCATTGTTTTCAGTGCTTTATAGTTTCAGTGTTTAGTCATTTTTTTCATTTTCAGTTTTATGTGTCATTTTCATTTTTCATTCTTTGTCTCTCTGTTTTCTGTTTATTATTGCTGTCTCATTTTCTCAGATTACTGTGTCAGTACATTCAGTGATTCATTTTAATTCATATATTCAGTTTCAGTCTTTGTGTGAGTGTTTTAGTTAGTACATTCAGTGATTCCTTTTCATTCATTGATTCAGTTCCAGTCTTTCTGTGAGTGATTCAGTGTTTTCAGTGCTTTATTGTTTCAATGTTTAGTCATTGTTTCAGTTTTATGTGTCATTTTCATTTTTCATTCTTTGTGTCTCTGTTTTCTGTTTATTCTTGTTGTCTCATTTTCTCAGATTATTGTGTCAGTACATTCATTGATTTAGTTTCAGTCTTTGTGTGAGTGATTCAGTGTTTCACATTACTGTCTCGGTACATTCAGTGATTTCTTTCCATTCATTGATTCAAGTTTAGTCTTTGTGTGAGTGATTCAGTGTTTCAGTTTGTCTTAGTACATTCATTGTGTCTAATTTTTCATCGGTTCATATCAACTACTGCTACACAATCAGTTCAGCGTCTCATTGATTCGGTGTCTCATTTCTCATTTCTTCAGTCTCAGTTTGCCTCATTTATAATTTTTAGTCCTTGGTTTTCTTTTGCTCATTTTTTATCTCATGAATTTGTCTTGATAGTTTGCTGGGTTTTCGGGGTCAAGATGGGTTTTTGCTCTGTTAATATCATTATGTTTTTGTGATACTAGTGTGTCTTCCATTAAATTTCAAGATTATTTTTAAGTTGCTTGGATCTGGTATTTGAGCATGTTTCATTTGGTAGGTTGCAACTCCAATGTAGAAGGATGTTGATGCCCATGTTCCAAACTACCCAAATCCTCCATCCAAGTTGATCTGCCTACTGCACAATATCACTTTACATCTAATGAGCATCATGCCTATTTATTGTTTTTCCGCTTGTAATCATCTATACTTCTGAATTTGTTGTGCGTTGTGTCTGCTTATGCTTTTTGCAGTTCTGAATTTAGAAGCTAATGAGAGTACTCTTTTTGCCCTTCTTGTGCTTATCCTTGTCGGTTATACTCTGAGTGAAATTGTTTAAATTGCGCAAAAGCACGCAAAATAGTGTAATTTATGCACTACTATGTCTCATTGGAGAATTTACAAGTCTAAAGAATGTTAAGAATAGCTACAGTTCATAGAATTTCCAAGTGCGAACTGAAGCAAACTAGCGACAGTTTCAGTAAGATGTTCATGTCATCTTTTCTCAGTCAAGTTTCAGTTAGAAGAAATTGCTTCTAACTGTACTTTCCACTGATTCAAAAGATGTAAACCAAATATTAAAACCAATACGGTATTATACTCCAAGGAAGCATGTAAATTTATTTGCCATGTAGGAGTACAATTTCTGAATACAGTTTGCTAAATGTTGTAATTCTTTCTTCATGTCAGCTTCTACAGGCTATTCTTCATGTCATTTGTTATCTCAAAACTGCAGGATGGGAGATGGACTACCATCACTGGAAGTTGTACATATAGTTTGGTGGAGGACACTGGAGTACTATCAGTGCCCACACAATGGTATCATTTACTGATGGCCTTTTTGAGATCAATACATGTTGGAAGGGGGAGGGGATCAGTGTAGGGCACAATGGGGTTCTTTTGGCATCGTACATGTGCAGAACTTCAGACATATCCATCAGGTACATCACCCAGAGCCCCATCAGTTGTTTGGATGTTTGCTATCTCATTCCCCTCCATTACAAGTCTTTCCCGTGCTAGATTTTGATGTATTCTGGATCTCTCTCTGTGATGATCCTCTTGTTTCGACCAGGGAGTGCCAGAGGTGTTCTGTATCTGCTGGTTTTTGCCTGCTGATACTTTGCGTGTGGAGGAAAAAGTTTGCTCGATGGCTTTCTCCTTCTCTATCTGCTAGGACATCCATCAGCTGACCTAGGACCGAAACGGTAAGTGGCCTTTTTCTGTTTGTGCTAGCTTTTGTTTGGGAGAGTAGAACGGTGGGCTGGAATTGAGAAAAACCGGTTAAAAAAACCCAGACTGAATCTGGTCTCATTTACAGGTTGGACTGAACTGTTTGTTGGACCATGGGCTTGTACCGTGACAATCACCAGATATGGAGTGAAGACTGGAAATGGGCTGAAAATGACGGTACTGCGTAGTTTGACGCTAAAAAACTGTCTGATCCCGAATTGCAATATCAGCTAGCTGTTGGTTAGACAGTCCCATTAGATATTTAGGCATGTTTTGTACCGATCCTCTCCACCGATTATGTTGTATTTCGATTTGGTAGGTTCGTTCAGATCGTTTCTTTGTCTTGCAAGACTCCTTATACTCGTGATCTATAACTAGCAAAAATGCACGTGCATTGTACGGATTAATTTTTACTGAATATGTTTAATTAGGACACAAAGACTTTATTATTATTATGAGGCTGAGAGAGCAAGTAACTTAATGAAGCAAGACTTCGAAGAAAAGGAGAGAGATTCTCCACACGAACGAACGACTCGTCAGGTTCGAACTGACATAGGCCTTGGTGGGTTCTCCTCCAATCAGAATGACTTTGGCTAAGGATGGGGATCCGGTTGTGCCGTGCCGGCCCCGGGAATCGGTGAACTACGCTACACCAACAATAGCTGCTACCATTCCACCATTGAGGTGGCTTGAAACCACATTTCTGATTTTGTTATTGACAGCAAGAAGCAAATCCTGTTCGCTTTGGTCATAAAAGTTAGGATGAGTGAATCTATATTCGTGTGAAAAACTGTGAAGAATGTCAGCTTTCGATAGCTGTTTGTCTGGCTTGACTGCCATCCCCAGATCGGATAAAGACCTATAGCTAGTTGCGGTCGATATCTTACTAAGCAGAGTAATCTATAGAGTTACCGAGGCGATGTTATCATGATATCGAGTCAGTCTAGTGGCTCATGCTGCTTAATAGTGGAGGCGGGAGTGAAGCCCTTTTTCTATGTCTGCGTAGCCGATGCTCTGTCCCAAAGAGACAGGTGAGACTTTGCTTGCCAGCTGAAACTCGGATCCTAGTGGTGAAAGAAGATTGGGTCAACAAGCAATATTGCTTTCATTTATTTGGAGTTCTTTCTTTGTTGAGATGGAAATCGACGTTCTTTTGAAAAGGGCTAGGTAGTTTGCACCCCCAATTTCCACTCAATGCGATAAAAGCGGAGGCCTCTCTCTCCGGGCTAGAAACAAAAACGAAAGTGCTTGCATTCCATTAGCTAGAACCCGGGTTGAAGAAGGTCCCAAGGGTTCGGTTGTTCACCGATGAAAGTGGTACGACACACCTGGTTGTTGCTGCTGGACAGTATCTTTGAATGGAAGATTCACTACTTGTGATGGGACAAAGTGCTCTTAACGGGGATGCAACCGCCGTTACGGATTATAGTCGCTTCATTGTCGACTTGTGCTACTGTCGAGAATGGGTCGAGTCCATTTTTCCTAATAAATAAAAGTGCAATTAGAAGGCAAAATAAAATGAGCTACGCTTGGTGTCTCAGTCTTTGTAAAACCATCCAAAACCACATGGTCCCCGCCGAAAAAAATGGGTTATCCTGTGATCCGAAGGCGTCAAAGAGTCCAAGTCTTTCCTACTATGAATTGATGGAGATCGTGATGGTTGCCGTTGGCTTGTTCTACGGCCGGTCGCGTCAACACTAGTAGACGTCTGAATGGCACTAGCTACTACTTGACCTGGCTGGGCTTTTCCCACACGAGCTGTCAAAACTAGCATTTGGACTTTAGGAGTACATTCAAACATTGTGGCGGATTTGTTTAGTTTCCATTTTCCATCCACAGTGCAAGAGCAGAGAGCTGGAGCTAGAAGATTTTGTGTCGAACGGATCGTGCATATGGACATATGGTATACACGTGCAAGTGGGCAATTGGGTGACAAATAGTGGTGCACTACTTGCTTGGTTTCTCCACCTTTTCCAAGCACCATGAGACATATACACGCTTTTTTTTTCTATATAGATTTTCTGTGCACCAAAAACAAAACAAAAAACATCTTCACACTGATACAAAATTTAGAATATTATAGCGAATTTGGGGTTATACGTTGCACTATTTATAGGTAAAAGGACAACTTTGGTGAATTTTATATTCACATACAGTTGCTACTACATGTTTCCGTTGTGTAGGCCACATAAACTAGGTTTTTCCTCTGAATAGTTTTTTTCTGACACAGCATGCATGATGTTGTATCACACTATCTTTTTTCTTAGATTTCGTACTACACGTCTTCCTCTTTAACCTTGACGCATCAGCTTTTGGTCTCCTGTTCGCAAATGATATCGGCAGCAACTACCTCTATTATGCATCTTCTCTTCTTAAACTCACTTTCCCCCCTAAATTTATTGTCGTCAATGCCTTATCTTCGCAGGGACGGGATGAGGAGAAAAATATTCAGTGCGGTGGTTTGAATTTCTGCAATACTGAACATGTTAAATTTCTGAAGCTTACATGCACTGAGGCAGCAAACAATACAACAAGGAGCCATGTGCAAGTGCAAGCAGCGGAGGATGAGCAGCAATGAAGAAGGGAGGCGAGGTGGGAAGTTCGGCATGCAATAGCCGCCAACGCCCAGTTGCCCACTAGACAGTAGTGAGCCATCATGGTGTGTGGATTATTACATCACAATCACACATCGAGCCAATCAATCAGTTATAATTGCACAATTGGCACGTACTGTACTACACACTGAAATCGTACGTCGGCTCCTTCAAGTTGCTGCAGGCCTGCAACGTGCGCTGCTGGGGAATGCCAAATGAGGAGTCAGACTTAGTTAGCCGCTAGTCGTCCTCCGTAGCCAGTCTTCCATTGTTCATCGTGCTCTGGGCAATGCAAGGCAAAAGCCGGTATGATCCTTTCTAGGCGGCTACGTACAGCTCCACCATTCGTGGCGCTGCATACACAATGCTGGATCTCTATAAATTCCCGCCCACCCTTTTGCTTGTCATCCATCCCAAATCCTTGTCTTAGTACTCTGCTCCTCCAGCTTAGGAAATCATGGCGCACACTCACCTCCTCATCGTCCTTCTCGGCGCCGCATTGCCACTGCTCCTCTTCTCCGGCGCAGGTAATTAGTTAACCAGAGGGCGATGGAAGTACAAATCAACGCTACCTCCTGTCCATGAAATAGCAGTACTCTTGTAGCAATGCCGGCGTTTCCTTATGTATATTATTACTGATTGCAGAGGCCGGCGAGGTGGGTGTGAGCTACGGGAGGATCGGGGACAACCTGATGGACCCATCGGAGGTGGTGAAGCTACTGAACAAGAACGGCATCACGACGGTGCGGGTGTACGACACGAACCCCACGGTGCTGAAAGCGATGGCCAACACCGGCATCAACCTGGTGGTGGCGCTACCCAACGAGCTAGTGACCCCCGCGGCGACCGACCCGTCGTACGCTGACCGGTGGGTGAAGGCCAACCTGATGCCCTACTACCCGGCCACGGACATCCGCGGCGTGACCGTGGGGAACGAGGTGTTCCAGCAGGCCAAGGACCTGACGACGAAGCTCCTCCCGGCCATGAAGAACCTGCAGGCGGCTCTGGTTAGGCTGCGCCTGGCCGACGCCATCAAGGTGACCACGCCCATCGCGTTCAGCGCGCTCAAGGTGTCGTTCCCGCCGTCGCAGAGCGCGTTCCAGGACGACATCGCCCAGTCGGTGATGAGCCCCATGCTGGACTTCCTGCTGCAGACCGGATCCTACCTCATGGTCAACATCTACCCGTACTACACGTACACGTCCCAGCCGGACGTGATCGACCTCAACTACGCCACGTTCCGCACCAACGCCGGCGTCGTCGACCCTATCACCGGCTTCAGGTACTACAACCTGTTCGACGCCCAGCTCGACGCCGTGTACTACGCCATGGACAACCTGGACGTGTCCTCGGCCAGAGGGCGCGCTGCCCTGGGGCTGGGGACGACGATGGCCAAGAGAGGGCGCGGCCGGCGGGTGCACGTCAAGACCGGGGAGTCGGGGTGGTGCTCCTACTGCGCTAACGCCGTGGGGGCGACAAAGGAGAACGCCCAAGCCTACAACGCCAACCTCATCAACCACGCGCTCTCCTCCAGTAACGCCGCCACCGCGTCCAGCTCGCTCGCCGCCGTCAGCGCCGGCACGCCCGACTCCGACATCTCCGTCTACATCTTTGCCCTTTTCAACGAGAACGACAAGCCCGCCGACGAGCAGAACTTCGGCCTGTTTTACCCGAGCGGAGAGCCGGTGTACCAGGTCGACTTCAGCGGTGGCAGCCCTAGCCCCGGCCCCGGCCCCGGGCAGTCCAGCTGGTGTGTTGCCAACGCCGCGGTCGGAGATGCGCGCCTGCAGGCGGCGCTTGACTACGCGTGCGGCAACGGAGCGGACTGCAGTGCCATCCAGCCCGGGAAGACGTGCTACCAGCCCAACACCAAGGCTGCGCACGCGTCCTACGCGTTCAACGACTACTACCAGCGCAAGGGCCGGGCCACCGGAACGTGCGACTTCAGCGGCGCCGCTTCCATCGTCTACCAGCAACCTGCAGCCGCCGGTGAGTTCTGTGCCGGCCGTGCTCGATCGCGATCGTTTTAAACACGCATGGTTAATTATGTGACTGGATTATTATTCCCTTTGTCTGATTATTATCACTGTGTTTGACGCACGCCATCGCGATGACAGTCCTGTGCGTGGCGAACGCGGCGAGCTGGTGCGTGGCGAACGCGGCGGTCGGAGACGCGCGGCTCCAGGCGGCGCTGGACTACGCGTGTGGCCACGGCGCCGACTGCAGCGCCATCCAGCCCGGCGCGCGGTGCTTCGACCCCGACACCAAGGTCGCGCACGCCTCCTACGCCTTGAACGACTACTACCAGCGGAACGGCCGCTCCAGCAGCTCCTGCAGCTTCAACGGCGCCGGCTCCGTCGTCTACCAGCAACCAAGTGAGTCAGTACTCTCCTTCGATTCGATCACTTGTGGCCCATGCATCATCGATCACAACTACGTATGTTAGCACAATGTAGGCGCGTGATCTCACTCGACTTTGTTCGTTTTCTGCAGAGATAGGCAACTGCGTGCTCCCATCAACATCTAGGTTGACCTGAAGAAGTGGTAGAGAAGACTCAAGGCCAAGCTACCAGCTCAGTATATACGAGAAAACCCATGTAATCATATTTCTCGGTCGAAAGACGTACTATAATAATCTCTTGAAACTGAACTGTCTAAGCAAATAAAAAGGTCACGAACTCCTCTTCATAGAAAATGCCCCCATCTTTTTTCCTTTGCCCAGGATGAAATCATCTCTGTTCTCGAGACTTTGGACTATGTTTTCCATCAGCTGCCTATGTCTCCCTCTCCCCCCCTACATATAATGATGATGAGAACTATCTCTGGCTAGTTTTCGATACCACTTCTTAATTCAAAGTCTCCAAAGCATATATAGAAGGCCATGATTAATCCAATAGTTCAAATGGAGGCCGAGTTCATGTAGCTCGTTTGTTTCAAAAATCAAAATCGGCATTTTTCAGTTCGCAAAATTGCAACATAAAATTTCAGATGTAGATACTGTCGAGATCTACAAGCGTGCAAAATTTCAACTCAAACTTCGTTATATTCTAGGCTACATAAAAAGGACAAATCAGGAAAAAATCAATTTTTAAAACGATGTAATGTTTACCACCCAGATCTTCCTGTTTGTCATTTGTGCCCAGACCACAATACAACAAATTTTAAGTTGCAATTTTGCACGCATGTAGATCTTGGAACTACCTGCATCTTTGAATGTTTTTGCTATTTTCAAGGAAGATGCTAGTTGATGTGTGGTTCAACATTTTCGATCTACTCAATCATTATGGCCGATGTTTTTTCAGTGGTTATTTGATATTGTTGTTCGCAGCGGGTGAAACTATGACGGTCTTTAAAGCTTTTGTTGGTGAGGGTTTACACTTCTGGGTGTTTAATTCTAGTTCAGTCTATGTTTTAAGTTCCCTCATTTCTCCAATAATAAGAATAATAAAATGAACCTTATTTTTTGGTGTATTTTTATCCTATATTGGTCGTCTTGCGCTTAGTTGTATCTGCTTTGTACAAGTTGTTATTGTACTTGATTAATATGAAGATGACTTTGGATGTATTTTATACATACATATATATAAGTCATGTGTATATTATTTTGCATAGCATCATCCTTATGTGCCAATAAAAAACAATTAATATAAAATAAACATACAAGAACAATACATATCATATAAACGATTAATATAAACACAAACGAGACAACCCAACAATTGTTGATGAAAAGGAGGGATGTTACACGCATCACTAAGATTAGATGCATGCTTGAGTTTGCTTTTGGGGTTCCACTGGACATCCCCAAACCTGAGCTTTGGTCTCTTCTTATTCATCTCATATCACCACATCAAATAGATCTTATGAACTACATCCACATAAAACTTCACAAAACTAATTAGACGGGTTAGTACTCAATAAATAAAATTTGCTCGTGTACAAGCATGAGCAATTTTCATAAATTTTATTAAATATTAGACATTGTATATACGAGGACTAAAGTATTATGACTTCCGTCGATCCATCGAAACTAAAGAAGCTAAGAACACCAAGTATAATACTAAATAAAGAGAGAACTCTGCCAAAATCGAACATTTCGTAAAGACAAAATTTATCAATATACTCCCATAACTATAAACACCAAGCCAAGTGAAGATATTAAAGATAAAAAGCAAACTGAAAAGATTTGAATCATCAAATAAAACGTCGAGATTTTGTTAGCTAAGAAAGTTGTTCCCTACTTTGAAAAGGGTGTTGTGCATCGATTGATGCAGAGGTCGGGGTTTTGTTCCCCATTCAAAAAAAAAACTCAGAAAGTTGTTGAAGTAAACTTATTTTTAGTGATGATTGATGAGGCAAACATCTCAGAAGAACTTAACAAGTTCCGATGCATTTTTTTTTCTTAGTTCAAAAGACTTGAACTTACTGAATGATATTGAACTCCGGAAATGTTGCGACGAGTTTGTGAAAAAATTTCCTCCAAATTGGTCATGTGATGTTGAAGTAGATGATCTAACACAATTTTCACTTGTTCCGGTGATGAACGTGGAGGTGGAGTGGTTTGGTCCGTGGACAATGGGCATTGCGCAATGACGTCAATAGAGCCATTCACTTGTTCTGGTAGACTGCAATGGGATATCATCTGAGTACATTTCTGTCATCAGACTGCATATGATGTTTAACTATTTGCTTGCTACTTGGCAATTCTCTATTACAATTATTTTTTCTGCCTGTTAGGCGATTGATGCTCTCTGGTTCTCTCTGAAGTAGGAGGCTGCTGTGACTTCCTCACCTTGATCTAGAATTCTAGATTGGTAATGCTAGTGGACTGATGCATTTTAGATCCCAAACAGTTGTTCTGATAATGCAAACCGTGGGGATCTTGTATGCCAATTAAGTACGAGGACAAGGTGGATCACATATTGGCGAAGACTGGAAACAGATCTATGTGTAGCCTTTATATTCATACTAGTAAAATGCCCGTGCGTTGCAACGGACATGAAAAACTACATACATTATAATTCCCATAAACTAACTGGTTTGTCATTTTAGATGAGAGATTTCAAGGCAGAAAAGTATTAATATTTGCACACCTTGTCAGCTAAAAAAGACATCTGTAACTGAAGTTGTTATAGTCAGTAATCAAAATCATTTATCTATAGGTTATACTTAACATGGTATGGATTGCTAACACTTGCTATGGTTTGAGCTGAACGTATACTATAGTAATCAGCTACTTGCAAGTTCAGTTCACAATCAATTCCATAAAGGCATAAACTAACTGGTTTGTGATTTTAGATGAGAGATTCTAATGCAGAAAAGTGTTATTATCTGCACCTTGTGAGCTAAAAAAATCCTAAGAATTTGAAGCAATGACAAGAACAGATTTTGCTCCAAATTGTTGCATAAATAAACATATAATTATCTATGTCTGAAACATGAGGTCGAGTTCTTGATTTTTCTTATATGTTATGTACAACAAAAACAACAAGTAATCACGTCTCAGGAAGAGCTCTCTTGTCTACTCCTAATCCAAGGACACTTGCTGGACAACCTCATATGCAGGTTCAGAATCACTTACACCATGTGACAATGACAAGCAAGTGCAACTAAAGCAGCAAACATAACACCGCTCATTGAAAGTATACAGCAGAGCCTTCATGGTCTCATCAGACAATACCTTCCATTTGTGGCTATATCTCACTATCCAGCACATACCTCGGTTATCTTCCAGCTTCATAGAACCAATAGTGTTGCCACTAATTGTTCCATCCGTGGAGATCATGGAATCAGCATCATGTCCATCCTGGAGGTGAGTTGCAGTCGTCCGGCATGTTTGGCCACATGAGAAACCTCGAGCTTCTGTACCTGTCATTGAAGTACTTCAAGAGCCCACGCAACAACACCGACCTCGAGTCGATCTTTTCATCCCTGACAAACTGCATCGGCATGAAGGAGCTCGCCATCGTCAGGACGACCTCGCCGGCACGATCCCACCGGTTGTCATCCGACTCTCCTCGACACTCACGCAGCTTCACCTGGAGTTCAACATCATCTTTGGACCGATACCAGCGAACAGCCATGGCGAGAACGGCGACCGAGATTGCGGAAATCCATGTCGACCATAGTCTTCAACAAGGAATTACACTACTCGCTGGACTTATGGATTACTCTGTCAGGGACTGGACATGTCTGCTACTGCATACTGTGTTTGCAAATGCAGAGCCCCAGTAAAATGCAAAATATTCATGTTGCTGGCCGTGAAATACAGTCTTTGGACATCGGATAGGGGAGTGCATCAGGAAACTTATGCTTACAGGAAGAAGATACTGACGACCACATAATGATGCAGTGTGTACAAAAGACTAATTTGGGACAAATATTACCAGATCATGTTGGTGCCGATCAATATCCCAGGTCAAGTTGGGATCTAGCCTTCGGTGAAGATGAGGCGGTGGTGCGGCAGCGGGGGATTGGGGAGACGGGCCTGCGCGCCAGAGAGCTGGTGGGAGACGAGGACCTCACCGCCGGTGGCGTCGTCGACGGCGGCAACGTCGGAGGTGAGGGCGCCGGTGGTGCGGGCGAAGGGGTGGCGTGCACTGAGGCGACGGTCAGGGAGGTGGAAGAGGGCCAGCGAGAAGGCGGCGCAGCCGGCATCGAGGAGGGTGAAGAGGTTGAGGGACGGGGAGGCGGACGAGTGGTGCACGAGGAGGCACGGCGGCGCGGCAGCAGGAGCGGTCGAGGCGGCAGCGGCCGGGATTGGGGAGGCATCGGGAGGAGAGAGTAGGGGCCGGAGGGGATGACGGGTGGACTGCGGGTTGATTTTGGAATTTGTTAAGGTCTTTTTTGCAAAATTAGCACGACGTACCGGACACCTTAGGAGATATTATATAGTAGAGATAACTGAAAAGCTTCAAGCAATCATCAATTTTGACAAACAAATTTCACCTTCAATAGCAGAAGAAAGACACTGTTCTCCCTTGTCAAAGCCTAGCAAAGCGAACTTCATACTTAGCGTGTTTCTTTACTTCTGTCGATCTATACAAATTTCATCACTTACATTTGCGGTTGTATTGCTGCAGTATTTACTTATTTATTATGTTTATTAATCATTGTGACTACTCGGTGTTGGTGGACACATCTTAGTTATCCAATAATCACCACGATCGAGCTCTCAAACCAAATGACGAATTAGCAGGCACCGGGGGCGAAGCCGATGGTCTTCTTGCCGAGGTTGTGGACGACGCCGTAGGTCTTCTGCTGCGTGTTCCCGAGGATGCCGGCGCTCTGGTCGTCGCCGTTGGACGCGAACGCGAGGCAGATCTGCGCCTGGGTGATCGCGAGCAGGATCCCGGACTCGTCGACGTCCAGGCACGCGCCGCCCTTGAAGAGCAGCGACACCGTCGGCAGCGTCACCTCGCTGACCCCCGTGAAGTCGTAGCATGTGTCCAGGATCGAGTACCCGGGCGCCTTCTTGTACCCGTGCGCCGCCATGGCGGACGTGAAAGCAGAGGACAGGGCGGCGTAGGCGGTCGCCTGGAGCCGCGTGATGACCGTGCCGGAGTCCACCAGCATCCCGCCCGTGGAGAAGACGGTCTCCGGGATGGACAGCTGCTTCCCGCCCACGCGGATGCCCGTCAGGCTCACGTAGTAGAACGTCGGACCGTTGTCGGTCAGTATCGGCGTCAACCTCGCGTTGGCCGGCGACGCGCCGGGGCCGAAGTCCAGGTACCCCGTAGTCCCCGACGACGATGCCGGAAGGCAGTACGCGAACGCGCCGCCGTACTTGTACTGCGCCTGAACCGTCAGCGACGTCTTCCCGCGGCCGAGCCCCATGAGCCCTGCCGTCTTCCCGAACAGGCCGTCGTTCTTCTCACCGCACCCGAACTGGAACGCCTTGATCGCGTCATGGGAGATGGTGAGGGTGTCCTTGGCGAAGAAGCCGACGCTGTAGGAGCCGTCGCCGTACTGGAGGCCGTAGAGGCAGTGCCCGCCGGTGCAGCCGCTTTGGTCGAGGTCGGCGCAGGCGGAGTCGGTGCAGGAGACGTTGGCGTAGGTGGACGACTTGGCCGGGTCGAAGAGCGGCTGCTTCTGCTTGTAGCACTTGGCCACACAGGGGCGGCACTGCACCCACGTCGTGTCGCTGCCGGTGTCGAACACCACCGTGTACGGCTTCGCCGGCGTCCCTAGCCCGACGGTCACCACGTAGTTGCCCGTGCCCAGAGAGCGCCCCGATGACACCGGAAGCGACGGGGTGGAGGAGGACGCGGAGTGCCCGGGGATCTTCTTCAGGCTGGGCTGCACAGGTGTAGCGCGCTTGGTGAGTTTGCCGGTCGTCGCCGCGGACACACGGCGCTGGATCGACTCGACGCGGTTCTGGTCGGCGGCGAGGATCTCCGCGTGGGACGGAGGCTTCACGCGCGCGTCGGCTAGAGGGGAGCAGGGACCGTGCCGGTGGACGATCTTCATCCTCGCTGACGCCTTGCTGGCGCTGGGCTCGTGCTCTGAATTTTCAGGGACATGTTCCGATTGGTGTCAGAAAATTCAGAATTTACCTTCTTGGTTTTTTTAACGGCCGGCAGCTAGAGAAAATTGGGGATGGTAGGTATGTTATTTCAGTAGTAAAATGTTGTTCGAATTACATGAGAAATAAGAATTATTTCTTGACATCTTGTTTGAATTATACAGTTGTAAAATCGAGCCGGCCATCCCTGTCAGACAAGCAGATAAATTGTAGGCAGTGGTCGCCTATTGTCAGCCTGTCACTGTAGCTACCTGGTCATGTTGGACCAGACGAAAACACCGGCACTAGAGGACGACACAGGTATGTTTGTTCATTTTCGCTGTTCTGCAGTTAACTGTTTATTTCTATTTTTTTTTAAGTATACCATCTTAAGCTGTAAATGACTTTTCTGAAGTTACCAACACTCTAGAGCCGGATTCCATTATCAAGGATAACAGAACAAAGATTCGGGCAAACAAAAACCAAGACTAAACCAACACAAAAGATTTAAAGCACTACTAGGGGAAACTACCTACCCACTAAAGGCTGGAAATTAACAGCACTGGCCTCTCCAAAGAGGAACCCCCCTAATGACTTTTCTGAAGTTACTCTAGGCTTTAGCTGCTGCGAGTCATGCTCCAATGTTTATTGTACATGTCTCCGGGGAATAATTACTTGCAAGAAGTTTGTACATATATACGTCCTAGAGAGTTCCTGACTCTGGATTGTTTTGAGAAAATCACTCCAAGAACAGAGAAATCAAATCACAAGTAGCAAAAGCAAGACGGATACAGATATCTACCGGTGAGCAACTGACAAAAGAAAAGCAACTGGCCGGTAGCAGCTAGCCTGAGCATGGATGATCATGCTTGATCGAGCTAGACGAACGAGCCAGCGAACAAACCTTGCTGCGTGGCGCAGGACGGGTTGGGGAACAGGGACGCCACGCTGAGCTTGAGCTGCACAGGATCGTTTCCGAAGCTCCCAGCTGCCTCGGCACGATCAGCAGCCCCGAGCCCGAATGCCGCGAGAACGGCGGCGGCAGTGAGCAGGTGGAGGAAGCAGCCATGGCCGCCGCGGCAGCGAGAGGACGAGACAGCGGTCGCCATGGCCATGGCAGGACCGCGCGCACAAGTGGCCCTCGGGTAGTGGGGGCGCCGGTGAGTGGAGGGAACACGATCGATCACGGAGCTCCTATCCTGTCTTATATACAGAGTCAGGAGATGATGAGGGAAGAGCCGTGCGCACTGGCTGTTGCTTGCGTTCCCTACCGAACTATACTATCCTTTTGGCCCCGCAACGCACCATTATGCCTAGATGCAGGAGGAAGAAGAGGAACACAAGTGCTGGAAGACTGGTCGTGTTCTGTCTGTCTCAGTGGCGACTAGCTGGTAAATTATGCGGTGACCGCTGACCACTGACCAATGACCACTGACATCGGAAGAACAAGCTCGCCACTGAGAGTGAAATCGTGAAGGCAAGTCATATTTCCATAATTCCATGTATGTACGGATGCCCATGCCGTCGCGCTGCCGCCACCCGCCGGTTGCCCATGCCGCGCAGCGGCTGTCGACTTCCCCGCTCCCCGCTGCCGCTGGCCGTGTCCGCAAGGAAACCTTCGCGGCCGCAATCAGCAACCATGCCATCACTATTCACTAATCTAGATGGTCTGATATTTTGCCCAGCCACGAACTCTCAAGATAAGTTCAGCTTGCGTGCGGGCTTACCAGGACGCCTAAACTTGGCCATCTACGAGTACGTGTCCCTCTCGCGCTAGGGACCGTACTTGACGTCGCTGTGCCGGCCGGGAGGGACCGGCGCTGCAACACCATCCAAATCTTCTCTGCATTCTGAAAACGCACAGCTGCTGACGGCCAAATGTATGACGACGGCATGTAGGGTGGTACGCCCAGGGCTGCGAAAATACCGTCGGCAAAACAAAGTGCTCAACGTATGGCCGTCGGCAACGACGGTATATACTGACAAATGTTCCTAGGCAACCGTCGGCAATAAGGTGGTCGTCGGCGTACACAATATATGCCGTGGGTAGGTGTCGGCAAACATGACTGCAAGCTTTCACGTTCCTATGTACCACCCCGGCCCTAACAGAACCAAGTAAAACATTCTATTGATCCACATGTTTGGTTGCAGTGGAAGGGGTTGACGACATTGCCCAGTAAAAAGCTATATGTGTGATGATATGATGATGATGATGATGGTAATATGTGTGGGGATTAGTTGATAATGACCATATTCATGTATTTATATTGATATTTTTTAATATATATGCATATGTAGCATTTTTTAATTGATGAGGCGAAAAAAAAACATGCGTAAAACATATTTAGAAAGCTATATCCGACAACAGAAGCCGTCAGTAAACAAGCAGGCAGGAGCTGCCAGTGGCCGACACGCGGCATCTATATTGTCGGCAACTCTCTTTCTAGATTTTTTTTTACGTTTCTACGCAACATATATATTTTGGACCGTCGGCATTTAGGTTCATAGATAGAGCTCGAGGATGTGCCACATGGCAATGTATGCCGACGGTAAGCCGTCAACAACTAAGTCCACGGTGTCAAACGTAGTCGTTTGTTACTTTCTTTTCACATCCTATAAAACCGCCGGTCACTACTTGTTTATGCCAACGTTCATTTCGATGTATGCCTACCGATCGAGAATATGTCGACGGTTTTGGGACGTCGGAATATGGCCGGCCGGGTTTCCTATTGTACGTGTGCAAGTTCGTCGCATTAATAATACAGTTACGCACCCATACTTTGCACTTTGCAGTACGAAGTTTTCGATAAGAAGCCATGATCGAGGTACACCATGTGTGAACTTTGAAGTTGTATACTTATTGAGTTTGACCGTGGAACGACCATAATAAAAAAAAATTGGAATAAAACGACCATAATCATAGATTCAGATCAATACAGATATGCATAACTGCATATCTGCATGGGCCATGGACGCGCCGCCTTGTGTCCACGAGAATATTGGACATCGATACAGCCGCCAGATCATGAGTTAAGCCGGGCCGGACACAATTATTAGCAGAAGCGTCTACGCATCGCCCTCTCCACGCCATCGTCTTCTTCCCCAAGCTGCAAGGTTCCTTCCATTCGGGTGCAACTGCAACGGCCGGCGATGGCTACTACGCAGTCATACTGTTTAGCTAGCTAGGCTACAACGTACTCGCTCACAATTGCTCCGTTGCTTGCCTCCCCAAGTCTCCTCCGGCCAGTTTGGACCTTAGCACCGTTTCTCGTTAGGCTCCAGGCGGCCTGGACCCGGCCACTACGGCAGGATCTCGGTCAAGTTGGTTAATATAGACATGCGCCAATATCAATCTGCGCTAGAGTATGCGAGTGCGCAACTAGAGTTTAGAGTATCTCGTGCGTGCACTCTGCACACACGCATGCATGAGTCTACCATCGGCCTGTTCGCAGTGGCGGACCCAGGGAAGATTTCGAGAAGGGAACATGAGTTGACTAGGACATTTCTTATATAATCTTACAAAATTTAACTTTTTGTTAGAAAATAAACAAAATCTATTGAAGTTTTTTTTTTGTGGGGGCAAAGCCCCCACAAGCCACTACTTGGGTCCGCCCCTGCGTGTTCCGCCCCACCCATACACACACTCTCTCTAAACGTAACATTTATCTTTCACTCTGATAAAAATACTTCACCTCCAGCCGCACATGTCCCCGTTTTGTGACATGGATGGAACGTATCGACGAACTTTGTAGTTTACTATGATGTTTTTTATTATTTAGTTCCCTATATTGAATTAACCTATTAATCGTTATAAAAATGCACAAGTTTTTTTTGTTATACACTTTTTATGTAGGAAATACTTGGAAAAGGAAAAAAATAACCTTGTTGGAGTCGAATTATTATTTTACTTACTAAAATCTAGCATATCAACAAATTTCATAGATTATCACATTTTGGCCTGAAAACGACGTCAACTTTGCCTACAAACCGGTTGAAATTTTCCACACCTACAATTTTATCTAAAGAACACAGTCTGTACGTGTCCAAGAGACCTGTTTTACTATGGGTCCCAAATCTAGTTACGAGATTCCGAAAGTTGGTGACTAAATTGAGTTCAACTCTTTTCTAATTTGGTGGATTCGGTCAAGATTTGACCTATTGATTATTGAGAGCCGAGAGGGAACCCTATAAGAAGGTTCTAGAGGTTCTCAAAAACATTTGGATCAAAGGGGCATGCATCTGGGGCCAAGAAATATTGCCTTCATCTATATAAAGAGAGGAAACCCTCATTTTTTAGGCAGCCACATAAAAATCAGGAATTTTTCTCCCCATGGCTATCATCTCCATGGGAGAGGTCTCATCTACAGCACCAAGAAGCCATGGAGGAAGGAGACTCAGGGGCGGCACTTTCCCTTGATGGCTGGCCAGGGAGTTGGAGCCCCCCCCCCCCCCCCCCCGCACCAGCTCCGGTTGGCGGCCCTGTGCTATCCCCTTCTCCATCGCCCGGGTAGTTGAGAGCATGTTAGCAAAAGCTTCTCCCACATAAAAATGCAATATATGACGGTGAACCTTGTAAATTAAATAATGAATTATAGACAATACCGCCACACTCCACCATTATTACACACTCATGGTTATGTTACTTTATGTTATTGTATCTCTGCAACAAATTATTTTACCTTCTTGTTCTTTATTATATTTCAAAGCTATTATTTCATAACGACAAACTTGTTCTAGCTTTATTTTCTAGATTCAGCAAACTTTGGTGTATGTTTTGTTATATCAATGGTTGATAGAGCTGGGCAGAATTACTAATCCTACGCTTCTTGTTGGGTTGGACACTCTTATATTTATCTAAAGTGCCACAAATGATCCCACGGAATTATGGGTTATCAGGAGTTTTTCTGGCGTCGTTGCCAGAGAGCAGTAGCGTAGGGTGAACGTTGTGTGTACACTTGGTTGCTTTATCTCTCTGTTATTTGCACTCTTAGTTTTGACTTGTTTTTTTTCTTAGCGTAGACAAGAAATACAAATTATTAGACAAACATGTATTTGTTGTAGAAAAACCTTTCAAAAAAGATAAGTGAAGTTGAAAGGAGTGCATTGGTAAAACGGGGCTCGACCTTGAACACTTTTGTTCATGCGTATGGAAAAAATATAAATCTTTTTCTGGAACCTTTTCAGCTAAAAATATGTATATATTGTATACATATATTCCCACTGTACATAAAAATAAATTGACTAGACTTTATTAAATATGCAAGTTGATGTTTTGTTGTCCAAACATAGAAGATTTGAGTTGTACTAGAAATGGTAGTTCAATACCTGTGTCAGATGCTAGACCATAGGAAGTCAAACTAGTTGCAAGTCCTTCTTTTTAAACTATAACTTGGCGTCATCGACTCATCGCATATTTTACCTAACTCGTACAAAGCTAACCTTAGTTTGGGAGCTTGTTATCTGATAACTTTAACACCTTTCATTTGAATCTCCCACCCATATGTGACCCTTCACGGTTAAACTTGGAATATAGCCAAGCATGCAATGGAATATGTCTATATGCGGTAATCCTAGACCTACGGATGATTTCTACGGACGTGACCTTACGGACTGAATTGCCCTGCTCTCATTGGTTCAATGACACACCCCCACCGTGATTTTTGGGCTGCACACCCAGTGACTTTTCTCCACGTTTGTCCGTAGGCTGATTTCCGTAACAAACTGTCCGTAGCTGTAGCATTACTCGTCTATATGGGTTGGAACTTATTTTGCTGCACTAGATTTATACTTGATAGCAAAATGACCGTACGTTGCAATGAACGATGAATGTGACAAAAGGAAATACCTGTTTGTTTAAACAAATATCTTCTTTTTGTATTTGTGTACAAGGAACATGATAGAGGAAGTGACAAAATATGTAAGGCTGCAAAATTTGAACAGTTGAAGCAAGAAAACATAAACTAAATAACAACATACTCCCTCTGTATATAAAAAGATATCTCAACTTTGTATAAACTTATATGTATCTACACACTAAAACATGTCTCGATACATGCAAATTTGACATATTTGAAACATCCTTTTATGGATAGAGGGAGTACAAATTATTCTATACATGTGGTAACACACAGGAACTGAATCGGAACATTTTTTCAGTAGATTTCTGTAGTAAACTGATTTTTTTTATTTCACTCTTCCTACAGGAATAGGGAGGCCAAGGTAATTATCAATTTAGTCAGGCTAACTACTAGCAATTGGTAGTTTAATAATACTTGAATAATAATAATAATCAATTAAAGAATAATGTCTTTTAAAACAAACAAGAACCAACATAAATCAGTATAAAGTCAATTAAAGAGGCAAATTTAGATAGAAAACAAGGAAAATCCTCATATTAAGTTATTATCCATAAAATATGTTCTACTCTTTGTGAAAATTAAATGGGTGTCATTTTGGACCATATTTTATGTACTTGCTTCACAAAAAAAGTCATTTCTGACACTTAAAAAATGGAAAATGGTATTTCTAAAAAGAATTTTGAAAATCGCTTCGACGACGTTGTTTCCCATACCATGACACACATATGTGCTGAATATGGGAACTTTATCACAAACTATGACATGATAATGGTCATACATTGGTCATTTGTCTTGAAACCTATGCATGTTTATAGATGTTTGACATTTTTGTGAAGTTTCATTTTGAAAAGTTTGCCAAAAATCAAGTTTATCATTTTTCCTATTAACTAGTACACGTAAAAGGACTTCATGCCAAAGGGTTTCTTTTTTTGAGTACTTTTTCATATTTTTCCATTTCTTTCAAAAAACGGTCAAAATGGAGAGCATGGCTATTCATCAAAAGTGGTCGAATTTTTCAAAACTATTGACGGTTCTATGTTGTAACCACTACTTGTGTACCTTAAAATTATTTTTGTAAGAACTTCAGAGCAAACTATCACACAGTTGTAGTTCAAATTTGAATTACTTCCGGGAAATTGACATAAAGTCAATTAAAGAGGCGAATTTAGATAGAAAGTAAGGAAAATCCTCATATAAAGTTATTATCCATAAAATTTGTTCTACTCTTCGTGAAAATTAAATGGGTGTCATCTTGGACCATATTTTATGTACTTGCTTCACAAAAAAAGTCATTTCTGACACTTAAAAAATAGAAAATGATATTTCTAAAAAGAATTTTGAAAATCGCTTCGACGACGTTGTTTCCCATACCATGACACACATATGTGCTGAATATGGGCACTTTATCACAAACTATGACATGATAATGGTCATACATTGGTCATTTGTCTTGAAACCTATGCATGTTTATAGATGTTTGACATTTTTGTGAAGTTTCGTTTTGAAAAGTTTGCCAAAAATCAAGTTTATCATTTTTCCTATTAACTAGTACACGTAAAAGGACTTCATGCCAAAGGGTTTCTTTTTTTGAGTACTTTTTCATATTTTTCCATTTCTTTCAAAAAACGGTCAAAATGGAGAGCATGGCTATTCATCAAAAGTGGTCGAATTTTTCAAAACTATTGACGGTTCTATGTTGTAACCACTACTTGTGTACCTTAAAATTATTTTTGTAAGAACTTCAGAGCAAACTATCACACAGTTGTAGTTCAAATTTGAATTACTTCCGGGAAATTGACATAAAGTCAATTAAAGAGGCGAATTTAGATAGAAAGTAAGGAAAATCCTCATATAAAGTTATTATCCATAAAATTTGTTCTACTCTTCGTGAAAATTAAATGGGTGTCATCTTGGACCATATTTTATGTACTTGCTTCACAAAAAAAGTCAGTTCTGACACTTAAAAAATAGAAAATGATATTTCTAAAAAGAATTTTGAAAATCGCTTCGGTGACGTTGTTTCCCATACCATGACACACATATGTGCTGAATATGGGCACTTTATCACAAACTATGACATGATAATGGTCATACATTGGTCATTTGTCTTGAAACCTATGCATGTTTATAGATGTTTGACATTTTTGTGAAGTTTCGTTTTGAAAAGTTTGCCAAAAATCAAGTTTGTCATTTTTCCTATTAACTAGTACACGTAAAAGGACTTCATGCCAAAGGGTTTCTTTTTTTGAGTACTTTTTCATATTTTTCCATTTCTTTCAAAAAACGGTCAAAATGGAGAGCATGGCTATTCATCAAAAGTGGTCGAATTTTTCAAAACTATTGACGGTTCTATGTTGTAACCACTACTTTTGTATCTTAAAATTATTTTTGTAAGAACTTCAGAGCAAACTATCACACAGTTGTAGTTCAAATTTGAATTACTTCCAGAAAATTGACATAAAGTCAATTAAAGAGGCAAATTTAGATAGAAAGCAAGGAAAATCCTCATATTAAGTTATTATCCATAAAATATGTTCTACTATTTGTGAAAATTAAATGGGTGTCATTTTGGACCATATTTTATGTACTTGCTTCACAAAAAAAATCATTTTTTCACACTTAAAAAATGGAAAATGATATTTCTAAAAAGAATTTTGAAAATCGCTTCGGTGACGTTGTTTCCCATACCATGACACACATATGTGCTGAATATGGGCACTTTATCACAAACTATGACATGATAATGGTCATACATTGGTCATTTGTCTTGAAACCTATGCATGTTTATAGATGTTTGACATTTTTGTGAAGTTTCGTTTTAAAAAGTTTGCCAAAAATCAAGTTTATCATTTTTCCTATTAACTAGTACACGTAAAAGGACTTCATGCCAAAGGGTTTCTTTTTTTGATTACTTTTTCATATTTTTCCATTTCTTTCAAAAAACGGTCAAACTGGAGAGCATGGCTATTCATCAAAAGTGGTCGAATTTTTCAAAACTATTGACGGTTCTATGTTGTAACCACTACTTGTGTACCTTAAAATTATTTTTGTAAGAACTTCAGAGCAAACTATCACACAGTTGTAGTTCAAATTTGAATTACTTCCGGAAAATTGATATAAAGTCAATTAAAGAGACAAATTTAGATAGAAAGCAAGGAAAATCCTCATATTAAGATATTATTCATAAAATTTGTTCTACTCTTTGTGGAAATTAAATGGGTGTCATTTTGGACCATATTTTATGTACTTGCTTCACAAAAAAGTCATTTTTCACACTTAAAAAATGGAAAATGATATTTCTAAAAATAATTTTGAAAATCGCTTCGACGTTGTTTTACATACCATGACACACATATGTGCTGATTATGAGCACTTTATCACAAACTATGACATGATAATGGTCACACATATGTGTTAAAACTATTGTATATTTGTATATGATTGATATTTTTTGTAAAGTTTTGTTTTAAAAAGTTGCCAAAACTCAAATTTAACGACTGTATATTACATATGCCACCCATCCGGTAGTCCGTCGGGGAGAAGTCCGACGGTGTTTTGACGCCGACGGTGGCCGTCGGGCTCACATTAGAACGCCGACGGTGTTTTGAACCCGACGGTGTTTGTCTGGCCGTCGGTGCTAGATTGTGACGCCGACGGCCCCGACGTTTGGCCGTCGGCGTTATAATTGCCGTCGGGCTGGTCTGCCACTCCCGTAGTGGCTCAATAACCCTATCCGGCTAGTCGTCTACCATTCCAGGACCAGCCTTCCAACGCTTGGGGTTCCTCCAGGTACAAGTCAGACTCTGGTCACCATCCTGCCAGGAAAAAACATATCTGGTCCAATGCACCAGTCCAGAATTTTGGTCAGATTGCACGGATGCCATTTTCCAGGCAGCCCACAAGCGTAGTAGTGTGGTAGGCAAAGCAAGCAACAGCCAGTGCGCACGCACGGCTCTTATCGTATCATCTCCAGAGTCCCTGAGCTATATATGCAGTGTATAAGACAGGATAGGAGCTGTGTGAATATCGTTCGTGTTCCCTCCACTCACCGGCCCACTACCTGACGGCCACTTGTGCGCGCGGTCCTGCCATGGCCACTGCTGTCTCGTCTCCCCGCTGCAGCCGTCATGGCCTCCTTCACCTGGTTGCTGCCGCCGCCGTCCTCGCGGCATTCGGGTTCGGGGCTGCTCGTGCTGCTGCGGGGAGCTCGGAGGATGATCGTGTGCTGCTCAGCGTGGATGCTCTTTTCCCCGGCACCTCCTGCTCCACTCCACAAGGTTAATTCCTGGTCGATCGAGCTCGTGATCATCGGTCATGTAGGTAGCTGGTTGTTTTTCTTCTATCATGTCGTGTCGACTGCTAGTAGCTAGCTGAAGCCGAACTGTTTTTGCTCTTTCTGTTTGTCCATGCATGGACCTCGGTTTGCCGCTTTGATTTGATTTCTCTAAATTTTGGATAGATGTATAAGTATAACTGCGACGATTTTCTTGAAAGGATCCGGATGTAAACATCTGCTGAGTAAGAAACTCGCGTAGTATGCATGTATGAGTACATTCTTGAAAAGTTGAAAGTAAAATTTCTCCGGAGGCAAGTGCGAAATTCTTGCAGCACGTAAAAACAGGATGTGAAGGTGCATGTTCAGGAAATCAAGTCGTTCATACAGCTTAAAGTTGGTGTAGGGAGTAATGCAATAAAAAGTTTACCCCGGAACAGCCGAAGTGAACAAAGATACCTGTTTTGTTTTTTACTGCCAGTTGTTTGTCTGGTCGAACATGGCCAAGCAGCTAGAGTGACAGGCTGACTACAAACGACCAATGGCTACAAGTTTTCTGCCATGTTTGACAAGGATGGTTCGATTTCAACTGTAATTTAATATAACATTTTACTACGTCGATAAGATGAGCTTAACTCAAATATCCTGAATTTAAACTTCTGAATTTTCTGATTCCAAGCCGAACATGTCCCTGAAAATTCAGAGTACAAGCAGCCTAGCGCCGCGACGCCAGCGAGGATGATGATCGTCCACAAGCACGGTCCATGCTCGCCTCTGGCCGACGTGCACGAGAAGCCGCCGTCCCATGCCGAGATCCTCGCCGCCGACCAGAACCGCGTCAACTCGATCCAGCGCCGTGTGTCCGCGACGACGACCAACAAGCTGAAGAAGCGCGCCGCGCCGGTCCAACCCGTCCCGAAGAAGATCCCCGCCAGGATGCATCCGGGGCACTCGGCATCCACCTCCTCCCCGTCGCTCCCAGCGTCTTCGGGGCGGACGCTGGGCACGGGCAACTACGTGGTGACCGTGGGGCTGGGCACGCCGGCGTCGCAGTACACGGTGGTGTTCGACACCGGCAGCGACACGACGTGGGTGCAGTGCCGCCCCTGCGTGGTCAAGTGCTACAAGCAGCAGCAGCCGCTATTCGACCCGGCCAAGTCGTCCACCTACGCCAACGTCTCCTGCGCCGACTCCGCCTGCGGCGACCTCGACGAAAGCGGCTGCAACGACGGCCACTGCCTCTACGCCGTCCAGTACGGCGACGGCTCCTATACCGTCGGATTCTTCGCCCGGGACACCCTAACCATCGCCCACGACGCCGTCAAGGGGTTCCAGTTCGGTTGCGGGGAGAAGAACAGCGGCCTGTTCGGCAAGACGGCCGGGCTGATGGGCCTTGGCCGCGGGAAGACGTCGCTGACGGTTCAGGCGCAGCACAAGTACGGCGGCGCATTCGCGTACTGCCTCCCGGCGTCTTCGTCGGGGACGACAGGGTACCTGGACTTCGGCCCCGGCGCGTCGCCGGCCAACGCTAGGGTGACGCCGATGCTGACCGACAACGGGCCGACCTTCTACTACGTGGGCCTGACGGGCATCCGCGTGGGCGGGACGCAGCTGTCCATCCCGGAGTCCATCTTCTCCACGGCCGGCACGCTGGTGGACTCCGGCACGGTCATCACGCGGCTCCCGGAGACCGCCTACAAAGCGCTCTCGTCGACATTCACCGCGGCCATGGCGGCGCACGGGTACAAGAAGGCGCCCGGGTACTCGATCCTGGACACCTGCTACGACTTCACGGGGGTCAGCGAGGTGACGCTGCCGACGGTGTCGCTGCTCTTCAAGGGCGGCGCGTGCCTGGACGTCGACGCGTCCGGGATCCTGTACGCGATCACCCAGGCGCAGATCTGCCTCGCGTTCGCATCTAACGGCGACGACGAGAGCACCGGCATCCTCGGGAACACGCAGCAGAAGACCTACGGCGTCGTCTACGACCTCGGCAAGAAGACCGTCGGCTTCGCCCCCGGTGCTTGCTGATGGCACGCTGCTGGGTGTTTATACAGTACATGAATAACTATGCTGCGTCCACCAAGTGGTCGATGATTACTATACAATCATACGTACACATTGTAATGTGAGAAATTTGATGATTACTCTATTGTCTGACAATTACAAAGAAAGCTTTAAAAGTAAAGAATATTTGGATATCAGGATGCATGGAGGTGAATGTTTGGATGCACCATACACGAACAAGATTAATTACAGGAGTAACAGCGCACCCGAGATCATTTTCCGTCGAGCTCACTAGGGAAACCCTCGGCGTAAATGAGCCCGACGGTTGCCCCTTGGCGTAAACGAGCCCGACGGCAACCGTCGGGCTAGTGCCGTCGGCGTGTGTTCCATTGGGCTCACGCCGTTGCCGTCGGACTTGAAAATGCTGTCGGGCTCACGCACTACGCCGACAGTGTTTTCCGGCCATCGGGCTCATAATGCCCTCAGCGCTGGAAACGCACAGACGGCGCTCCGGCCGTTAGACACACGCGTCAGCTGCTGGGCTCACGCTGGAGAACGAGGCCGACGGCAATGCCGTCGGGCTCACCACTATGTCCCTACGCCGACAGCAATTGCCGTCGGGGTCACCACGGGATGGAATCCCACATCAGTACGTCGCCGACGCCATTACTGTCGGGCTACCTCTTCCAGAATATTACGGCTAAAATATTTTGCTGATTTCTGGACACATTTCAAATAAAATTCTAGGCAAATTTCAAATAAAATTCTGACACATTTGAATACATCATATCGCATAGCACAAAACATTCATACAACATAACACAATTGATCACAAAACATTCACACAACATACACATGTTCCATACACAAACATCATTCACACAACGTATCACACTTCATAACATGACAACCACCATACACAAACATCCACATGTTCCTACACGGATGAACTATAAGTTCACGAAGCGACATTTCCGAAGGAGCTCTCCACACCAACAAGAGCATCATCAGTACAAGATGAAAAAGAAACTCCGAGAATAGCATGCGAAATCTAACGAGTCTCAATTTTACATAGCATGCCAAATATAACAGTTTGATGTCTAACATCAGAGTTTTTCATGAACTAACCGGTTTTGGCGATTGTCGACGTGACTCACGGCTCTCGGGGTGGGGTGCTCGAGTCAGCAAGGTAGAAGCACCGGGGCTAGAACCTTTTGAGTGAACCGGAGTGGCCATGGGCGAAGCAGAAGCTTGACCAAAAGGAGCCAGTGCCCGTGAAGAAGACGATCCCTACATGTTTGAACAAAATATGACTAAGTATAAATATCTACATGTACAAAAAATGACTTAGTGAAGCTTTGGTGAAATACTAACAGGAGTCGCCTGGGTGTAGTGTGCGACGAAATCAGCGTAGCACGGCCGTGGAGGGTACGGCGGTGGTGGCAGAGCCTGTACTGGCTCGGGTAGTGGAGTACCATCTCTTATTGCTGCAGTAAGCGCCTGCAAAGTTTACATGCCATGCATTATGAAGGACAAACTCGAACAATGAAATTTATTGGCTAGTAGATTGGATGGACCACAACTCACCGTCATATAGGCAAACTGATGCGACTGCTGAGCTTGATACACAACCTCCGAATGATCCTGCATCTGATGCATCCAAGCATCATGAGCCTCTTGCCAGGCTTGTTCCATTTCCTTAAACATGACATAGTGAATCTCATGAGCATACACATATATGAATGGGAACTAAGAATGAAGAAGAAAAATGAGAGAAAGCTTACATGGTCCACGGCACGGGCGGCTCTAGCACGCGGTGCACGAGGTGGAACAGAAACACCCGTGATTGATTTGAAACGTGTGTAGTTGGTGGTAGGCTCCGTGTAAACATCCCGAAGCGGCCATGTGGCCTTCCATGTCCTGCGAGAAACACGACCCTCTCGTCGAATGGCTCCTTAACGGGATCAGAATCCGGTCCATTCAGCTCCTTGTACCTGATGGCATTCATAACATGTAAACAATTAGTAAGTATAAATTATTTCTTGCTTGCATTTAGTAAACATGGTCTTGAAAAATAAACCTCGTCTTGTACTCCTCAAGGTTATCAGTGGTTGTGCTATAGTATGGATCCTCGCCGTTGTCGATCACCTTCTTCTTATGAGCCAATTGCCACACTTCAAACTCTCCCATATCCCACCCTTCATTAGCGGCCATCTAAAATACATACAACAAATGGTATGCATTAAAAAGGAAACACTGCCGGCGAAAATGAGTAGGTTGTTCCATATATATACCTGATGATCCATGTAGTGGTAGAAGTGTCGGTTCCCTTGACAGTGTGTTCCCTCATGGCCGCGATTGAGACTGTTTTGAATGCTCTTGGCCTTGAAATTTAGATCTTTCCCGGTCCACATGTCCTCCAGTTTCTCCCAGCCATCCTTCTTTCCCAAAGCCCACTTTGGACAAATCTTAAGATGAAAACATCTCAAGTCAACATCTCAAGTGAAGAATAGATAATGCACTTTACGATGGACATGGAATAAAAAGAAAATTTCATTACCCCCATGAAATCCTCGTGGGACATCTTCTCAGCAAGTTTGAGCTCAAGGATTTTCTTCTTGTTGTATCTCTTGCCTTTCTCGGCGTAGAACTGAGCGATAGCTGTCATTTTAACATCATACCACATCTGGCGTAACTTGATCCGCACCATCGTAAAGAAGACCTCGTGGCTCTTGTGCTCGTGCTCGGGAGCCACGCGATAGAACTCCTACAATCATGTAAACAATCTTATTATGGTGCGAATCACAAGTTAACAAAACTATGGTTAACTATGGTTGAGAATCAGAAGTTAACAAAACACAATAGAAAAGTTCTTAACCAGAACTTGTGAACCACAACCTCTGCACAGCTAGGCTTAAAACCCTCACCCTCCACAGTCTCCATGTAGATGGAGCCCTGAGCGGCCTTGTAGTCCTCCCACCTCATGGCTAACTTCTTCGGAGAATCTGGATCCTCAGGGTTCTCCTTGTAGAGGCCTGGCCAATGCCTCTTCAGAAGGCCCACAAGTACACCACCTGCAAGATTTCCCGAACCGGCGACGACTTGGAAATTGCTGCACATGAAAAGACAATATTAGTATGGAAGGAGAGTTAGCCACATACTTATATGATCAAGAGATAGCCACTTACTTATTCTTGATCGGCTTAATAAGAATTTTTCCCTCTTGAGATCTTGATCTTCTTGGAAGATTCTTTATTCCTCGAGTCCACAAGGGCCCAAGCTCCTCCCCCTCGTGTTGCAAATTAAAATTAAATTAGAGTTCAAATAAATTGTAAGTGAACAAAACTAAGTGGTAGGAATATGAGAAAACAGTGTACCTCCTCCTCCTCCTCGGCGAGCTCCTCCAGGTCCTCCTCAACGGGCTGCTCCGGGTCCTCATCGTTCTGCTGCTCGAAGTCCACCCCGAATTACTGCTGCTCGAAGTACTGCTGCTGAGGCTGCTCCACCTCGAAGTACTGCAATTGAGGCTCCTCCCCCTCGAAGTACTGCAGCTGAGGCTCCGAGTGGGTTGTTGCGGAGAGTACCTAAATAAAATAGCAGTTAGTGAGTATGAGCATCATAGTAGGGAGTAGGCATGATAGCAATTACCTCACTGAAGTAAGACGTCGAAGGTGTCGTCATCCGTGAAGATGAAACCTCCGACAAAGGTCTAGTCCTCGAGGCTCGTCCTCGTCCTCGACCTCGACCTCAACTATGGTCTCCCTCGAGGCTCGTCCTCGACCTCTAGTGGGGTGACCCCCGCCTCGTCCTCTAAGGGGTTGACCCCCGCCTCATCCATCGTCCTCATCGTCACTCTCACCTAAGCGTTTAGGGGGCTTTCGCAAACGACAAAGTTTCTTAAGCATGGATGCCGTAGAATTCTTGCTCATGGTCTAGTCACCTGCATTGAGAACATGTAAAATGTTAGTAAGAAGAAATTACATTTTCATGCGAAAATAAGCAAAAAAAAGCATTGAGAACTCGAAAATAAGCAAAAGTAAGCATTGAGAACATTGATGAAAAAATAAGACATAATAAGCAAGTTGGAAATAAAACATAAAAGACGTTCACCAAGTTTTGGGTTGTGTTCGGGTCTAATCATCATCAGGGTCACTATCACTATCACGTGCGTAGTAGGGTATGCCATCGAACGGTGGAGGCTCATCCTCGTCACTTTCACTATCTAGATGTAACTTGCTGAGCATATCTATGTCCTTTACATTCACAACTGCCTCACTGAAGGGGATCGTGTGCAGAAAACAAAAAAATTCCTAGCAACGATATCCTTAAACTAGCCAAGATCTACACTATGCAGATATAGTAGTACGGCGGAGATCGGAATACATACCCTCCTAGACCGAATAGCGGGGATTACGCTCCCGCGCAAGCGTTGACGACGAAGACGACGTAGCCGACCTCTAGGTCGCGGAGAACTTGACGCGACGAAGACGACGAAGATGACCCCGAGGTCGGGTGGAGGAATTAGGCCTCCGAGTACCGCTAGCGCAGCACCTCGCAGGGCGTTACACACACACGGTGGAGACGACGGCCTCCGAAGCTCCAGTCCAGGACGAGCAGCGGAAGACTTGGACCGGAACACCAGCAGCGCGACAGCGGGCTATGGTGGAAGAGATCCCCCTCTCAACTCGGCGCAACTCCGACAAAGGGAATCACGAGATCGAGAGAGAATTGGGGAATTAATTGGTGAATTAAAAGGCCAGGGGTGCCCCTTCTTATATAGGCTCCCAGGGGGAGCCAAC
This sequence comes from Poa annua, assembly GCA_026929855.1. Classification (NCBI taxonomy): domain Eukaryota; kingdom Viridiplantae; phylum Streptophyta; class Magnoliopsida; order Poales; family Poaceae; genus Poa; species Poa annua. The sequence goes on from CM049430.1 coordinate 93,379,946, forward strand.
CTTGCCAGCCAGGCAATGTGGGACTATCCCACATGCCTGATGCGGCCAAGACCCATTTGGCCCACCTAGGCCGGCCATAGCTCCCCCACCAAATTCCCTTGAGGGTTTTCCCCCCCCCCCCCCCCCCATGGGCCTTCTTTCGACCAGAAGGCCCATTTAGGGAAATCAGCCTAAATAAATTCGAAAATAAATATATAAATCATATTTAAAAATTAATTGCACTAATTAATATCAAACATATTATATATAATTTATTCTAGCTCCGAAAACTCTTTCTTCGCTGCCCGATCTCCATCGGACCATTCCCAGGACGTTCCCGGTGATCTCTTTCCTTTCCGGTTGTCTTGTCGAAACCCCTTAAGTGTGTTACCCTAGCGGTCGATATAATAACAGGTACGATCAAGACTCCTCTATGATCAACGACTAACTCGTAGGCCTGGACCCCATGAATTAATCCCTGTGATATAACGAATGACTTTCATCTATCAAACCTGAACGTCTAGTCTTAAACCCTTTGTCATGTCGATACTTAGCGCGTCCGAGCATCATTCTCAGATATCTCTATACCTAGCATGATCTCATTACTGACATCGCTATCTTCTACTCGTCCATGATATTATGTCAGCTGGTGACCTAGTCACATGTTTGCAAACTCATTTGACATAATCTCACCGAGTGGGCCCTAGAGTATCTATCCGGCTATCCGGCGATACCTTGAACACAACTTCCCAACCTTCTAGTTCCTCGTTCTGGCATGGGTAGGGTACATAATAAACTTGTGTTGCCTGGTTAGACACAACAAATACATCGGACCCGCTATAGGTGGTTGAAGGCCTCACTTCCACTAAACCAATGGAAGGGGTACTTTTTAGTCCAACCACTGGGTCGAACCAATGGCACTTGAACACAACAATAGTGAGAGGATGGGCCCCTTTAACGAATTTCACCTCATATATGTTATGTAACCTTCCATAGTACTCATCCTCATTTCGACCTCCGGTAAACATTCCAGTATTTACTGTTTTCGCATTTGGCCGAGTATTTTGGTGTTTCTCGGTATGGAAGCGATACCCATTCACATCATACTTTTCATAAGTCGCCACCTTAGGGTCGAAACCCTTCGAAACCCATCTCAATTCATCTGGCATAGATGTTTTCTGGTGATTTCCCTACAAGTTTAGTCAAAATTGTTAGTTTCGTGTTAACATAAACTACAATAGACAAGGGGGTGAGTCAGAAATTACTTTTTCCATGAACCAAGCCACAAATTTTTTCCTTCTGGGGGCACCCTTCCTTAAGAGAGTATTAAATTCCGGCACAGTAGGATTTTCTATTCCCAACCTCTCCTCATCCAGAAATTGAGGCACAAATGTATCCTCTACTTCATCTATGTTCATCAACACATAGAGCATGATGTCCTCCCACTCCTGCTCCGTCACGGTGTAAATATGTTGACCACCAGACTTACCGCCTTGGCCTTGGAAGAGATGAAGCTTGGGTTTATAGCTGGGGTTATCGGTATTGTACTGAGAGAGCGGATTATGCATATTGGGAACATCTTCGGGATAGTATGTTGTAGATACATCTGACACCTTATCGATGATATATGCCTCGGCTATCCATGCTTCAATCTGATTTTTGTTTCCACATTTGGTTCGCATATTCTTAAATTTCTCTCTATACAAAACTGCCAACGGTTGAACGGATAGACGTCGCCTAGAGGGGGGGGGGGGGGGTGAATAGGCGATTTAAAACTTTTTCGAGGTGCCGGAATATCCGGTCGAGAATGACCCGGAAATTCCGAGTAGCCGGAATATCCGGTCCACAATGATCCGGAAATTCCGGTATGCTTGATAAAGGCGGAATAAAACTAGAGGTTTACTTTAACAAGCATACAACCTAGATATATAAACTAGGCTCACCTATGTGCACCAACAACTTAAGCTAAGCAATACAAGTAACAAGATGATAGCAAGATATATGACTTCAAGCACGAAGGCTATCACAATGTAAAGTGTATAAGTAAAGAGCTCGGGTATAGAGATAACCGAGGCACGCGGAGACGAGGATGTATTCCCGAGTTCCACCCAAAGGTGTACGTCTCGTTTGGAGAGGTGTGCGCAACCACAACAGGTTAGCCACAAAGGCTCACCTTCTTCTCCTGATGAACTCAACCACAAAAGGTTCGAGTTCACCTTCCACTATTGATCTCCTTTGGGGCGGAGATCGAATCCCGTACAACTCTTGAGGCACACACCCACAACTTAATTGGGGGCTCCCAAGTCTTGAGGCACACACCCACAACTTAATTGGGGGCTCTCAAGTGACCACAAAAGGTCTTGACCACAAAAGGTCTTGGCCACAAAAGGCCGGCCACAAAAGGCGTCTAGGGTCCAAAGACCCAAGAGTAACAAGCTCACAAGTATCACCACCACGAATCCTCGTGGAGGGCTCAAACCGATGCAAATGCAATGGCAAGAGCACACGAAGTGCTCAAGTCCTTCACTCTCAAATTCCAACACAACAACAAATGTTTATGGGGGAATAAGAGAGGAAGAACAAAGGAAACCACAAAGGAGTCAAATATGGAGTAGGAGAGAGGGGAAAGTCGTGCTGCCTTGGATTGGCTGGGGAAGAAGAAGGGGAGAGGTATTTATACCCCTCCAGGAAATATAGCCGTTGGCTGTTTTGACACCCGGAAATTCCGGTATAAGTCAGACTCGGAATTTCCGGTCACCCGGAAATTCCGGTCTAGAGAGACCCGGAAATTCCGGCCACCCGGAAATTCCGGTCTAAGAGAGCTCGGAAATTCCGGCTGGAGTCAGAAGCAAAACCAATCTTTTCTTTAGCCATTTCTGGAGGACTTTTCTGGGGGCACTCGGAAATTCCGGTAGACGGAAATTTCCGAGCACAATTTCCGACTGGAGTCAGAACCCTTTTTCTCCTTTCCTTAGCCGTTTTCTTGGATGAGTTGGGGAACCGGAAATTCCGGTAGGGCGGAATATCCGGCCCCAATAATCCGAATCAGCAGAACATCGAAACAAAAACTGATATAACTTTTGCAAATGAACTCCAAATGAGGTGAGACCAATTTTGTTGGAAAGATAGCGACGATGACTACCCAACAAATATTGTTGGAAATATTTCATCCCATAAATAGAGTAAAATCACCACACATGGCAAGGTGTGGGACTTTCCTCGGAAGAACCGACAATATTTCCGCCACCGAAAATGCAACAAGTTGTCCAAAGTAAAACCGATTTCGATGAACTAGAGCTCGACATGGAGATGAACCAAGCTCTAATTCCTCACCAACATAAAAGCCAAATAAGAACCAAGAAATATGATATGCCAAGTATGCAAAGGTTTGAGCTCTCCACAAGAATGCGATCAAGTTAATAACTTGAGAGCCCCTCTTGATAGTACGCCTATCTATCCTATAGCCCTATCAAGATCATACCTTTGCCTTGAGCATTCCACTTGAGTTGGATGATGACTATCTTGATCTCTTCACGTGGATCATCTTTCTTGATTGCGCGTCCAAACACTTGCTTGATGAAGACTTCTCCAAATACTCCCCCATGCTCACAATGGGAGAGTCTCGCTAAGCTTCGTCTTCATGTATCCATTGCAAGCACCAAGCATAGGATCTTTTCGAGAAAGCTTCTCTTGTTCTTGCACAACTCATCTTTTCTTCACTAAGATGATGTCTTGAATCTTCAAGACATACTTGCAATAAGCTTCACTCAACACATGAGCTTCAAGAGTTCAACAGATGAACTCCACAACTCCATGGACATGATCTATAATGATATCTCAAAGTAAACATTAGTCCACAGAGATTGCCATTCAATTACCAAAACCACACATGAGGGAAAATGCTCTTTCAATCTCCCCCATTTTGGTAATTGATGACAATCTCTTTTGAGAGGGTTAATAATATGGAATTTAACGAACACGAATGGTTGCACTAACATCAAATACTACAAAGGTATGTGATGTTAGTCCATCCACATATATAGAGCAAACTCCCCCATAATTTATGCACGTGTGTATGAACATGAATTCATTGCATATATTATCGACCATTACCGATGGTGGAGTTTCCACTATATATATAAAACCAAGCAACGAATGCAAAGGCAAGGAAGGCAAATACTTAAGAAGATACCAAAGTAAAGAGCCAATTCCATACAACCCTCCAAAACTTCTCCCCCATTGGCAACGATTGCCGAAATGGGCGAAAGGATTTGGAAAGGTAACATAATAAGATCTCCTTCATGATTTATGCATTTCTCATGATATGAGTGAAATCAAATGCACTTATCCAATGACGAATAGATGAAGGGGATCAAACTATATTGAGGATCCAAAAATTGCACAAGAAAGATACCAATTGAAATCCACTGGAAGGATACCAATTGCAAAAGGGGGAAAGCATTCACAAAGAAGCAAGCAATCAAGGGATCCAAAACCAATTGATCACAATAGGATATTATGATAAGATCAACCAAGTGTTCTAAAAATCACGAGGGAACTCCCCAAGGTACATGCACAATGAAAAGATTTGTATTTCAATATGGTGTGCATAACATGGAATCCTCGCTTCCTCCTAGATAATTTTGAACACAAAAAGGTGCAAGATTGAATAAAGGCTTGCTCAACCGGGAAAGGATGGGTGTGACATGGAAATACAATTTAGGAGACTAAACAAGGATGAGCCTAAGCAACATCATAGTCTTTCAAATTATGAGGCACATAGTGCATATCATGTATTTTGCAAACAAGCACACCCAAGATGATAAATCAAATAGGATCACAAGCTTATTAAGAGGCAATGTGAGACCAATAGAAAAACAAAGCTTGTGCCATTTAGAGATCACCAAAGAATCAAGAAAGTAGTAAAAGATGATCACTAAAGATTTTGAATACCAATTAAAAATGTAACTATCCTCATGTGTATAAGTTCCTAAGTGGACACTAAGTCCTCAAAGAAACATGCACACATAATGTAGGTACAAGGTAAAGCACATGATATCCAAGAGGAAGTCATAAATACACCGATAAGATTTTTGCTTAAAAGCAAAGCACATAGCTCAAATTATTCTTAAAGGGTATAGATGAACTTCCAACACCAAGTTCTCAAAGCATCACAAATACCCACATAGGATAAGTGATAGTTGGGATACTTCGAGACACAAAACAAATATCACATAAGGCAAATGGTTTAAGAGAATTCATCAATATTGCATATGAGAGACTTTGAAATGAATTTGCTAGATTAACACATTGGGGATCCGTGAATCATGAAAATGATTATATATAAATATATATTCCCCTTGATGTTTAATCATCCCGGCTAACTCACATTTGCAATTAAGATGTTTTGAAAGAAACTTTGCAAAAACCAAATCAATTGCAACTTAGTGAAACTCATGCCAAAGAACAACCTACACAAGGTTGAGAGCTAGAATAATGTGCATGAGTTAGATACTTGTTACCGAGATAGCATTGACGGTGTGGAAGATGAGAGTTCACAATCATCCAAGCTTGGCTCCAAGAAGCACATGGTGAAGAAATCTTCTTTAAAACGAGACAAGCTTCCAATGCATCTCTCATGTACCTAAAATAAATCAAGTACACAATGGTACCCAAACTAATTGGGTCCTAAGTAGTTAGTCCAACTACAATACATAGGACAAACTCCACATAAATATGTGCATATTGATATGAAATAGAATTTCATGCACATCTTAGCCATTTAGGATTTGATGGAGTTTATCCTATATATTGGATCAACGAAAGTAAACATGCCATAAGATATACAAATAGTAAATATGCATGCACAAAACTTTCAAGAACCAAACGAGATACAATTTGGACAAAACACCAATTAAATAAAAAGCTACACAAAAGTGTGGCAAGAGAAGGATTTGTCCTCATTGTATCAAAGACTCAAACCAACACATGATAGGAGAAACCAATTTGAAAAGATATCAAATGAAAACAAGGTCAAGGCTAAACCAATGAGCATAAGAAATAAATCAAACAAGCATGCTCGAAGGTTTATCTCATCCAAAAGGTAGACTAGGAACCATGGGATGAGATAGCCAACTCCACAAAGAAGAGTAAGGGTTCAACAAATAAACCTATCCCTCTACACTTTTCATGATGGCACAAAGTACCAAGAAGAAAAATGTTTGTCTTTCAAAGTGACATGTCATCGGGAACAAAAACCAATTGAAGACAACTAATGTTCAATAACATATAGGATTGCTCCCACAAGATTTGTGCATTACTTATGATCTTGTATTTGAATACAAAATGCACAAAAATGGGATCATCACTTTCCATATATATTGTTAACCAATTAGTCATGTTCAAGAAGAGCAATACGATACAAAACCAATTTAAAAACCAATTTAAAGAATAGTGTTCTAAAGAGTATAGAGTAGCTTCCCCATGATTAGTGCATTTTTAAGATCTTGTATGTAAATACAAAATGCACACAAGTGGGATCATTACCCTCCATATATCTTTTTGAACACAAAGTTCAAGAAAATCAATAAGACCCGATAACAATTAAAAGGATGATGTTCTACTCAATGTAGGATAGCTCCCCCAAGAATAGTGCATTACTTAGAATTAAGTCTTCGAATTTAATTGCACAACAATGGGATCCTTGCTTGTCCTAACTCAAGAAAGCACAACACAAATTATGAGTAGAGCAACAAAAAGATCCAAATGAAGCAAAGAAGACAAATGGGTGGTTAAACCAACACAAACTTGGCGATAGAATAATACAACTTAAGAACAGTAGCCAATGTAAATATGATCAATACATTTACCACAAATATAATTATCACTTGTCAAAGACAATGATTGTATGCAGACATTTCTCGGTGGTATATGACATATATGTATTCAAGATCATATTCACAAAACATAAGCATGTGGCAAAATAAAATAATTGAAAAACATGCTTATCTAGATATTCTTGATGACTTCACATATTCAATGATCATTCTAGGCATCAAGAAACTTTCTCACAAACAAGATACCAAAAGATGGTTGATCAAAATGCATTTAAGCAAATATGGAACTTGTTTGAGTACCATGCCACCTAGGAACAAGATAATCAACAATATCAAATCTAGGTGACACTACCTCACATGTTCACATTTTCTAGGCTTGTAATATGCACATAGCTTATTACTACCCCATAATGTGATAATCCATTCTTTGTAACAAGAGGCAAAAGAAATCCAACAAGAGATAATTAATGGACATTAGATTTTGAATTTCTCATGAGTAAGACATACCACAAAGAGAGTAGATAATATTGAAATATAACTACTAAGTGGTATTCCTCATGAATACATATTTTAAGGGGGTGAGTTACCAAAAAGCACATCACTCCCCCAAAATGGGATAGTCCATTAAAAGTCCCTAAAGAGAGCCAATTAAGATAAAAACAAATAGACAAGAGGCTCAAACATACATGGTGTGCAAACCAACATACACAAGCTTGATTAATCAACATAAGTAAGTAGAGTGCACAACACATATGAAACACTAGTAAGGCACAAAACCAAACACATGTAAGGGTGCAAGTAACTTTCAATATAAACATATGAATTAGATACAAGTTACCGCAAGGAGGAGCATTGGATATATGCTAAGACAATATAATCCACTTGACTTGACTTGAGATAATATGGATGATGAAGATCCCTTAATTCTTCATGATGTAGTCAAGTCTCCAATGTCCTCCACTTACACCTATTGATCAAGTTTTAGCTTGTTGGTCCCCAACCAAGTTGGGTCCTAAGAGGTTAGTCACAATAGGCTTGGCAACCCAAATGGTTCTTTTCTTGACACCACTTTGAGTACCAATAAATTTGGCAAACACATTGCCAACCTTATCCTTCCGAAGAGAATGAACACTATCAATAGTAGGAGGGTTGGATAAGGTACCATGAGTGCATGAAGAAGCAAAGTGATCCTTCCCACGACATTTGTAGCAAAGGCGGCTTTTACCTTTATTCTTGGGAAGGGAAGGTTCTTCAACTTGGGAAGCTTGAGTTTGAACTTGAGGTTGCTTCCCTTGTTTCTTCTCACTAAGAGGCTTCTTCTTCAAAGGGCAAGATCTCACATGGTGCCCTTCAACCTTGCACTTGAAGCACACAATCTTGGCCGAATCAATAACTTGTTATTGGCCCTTCTTCTTGATGAACTTGTGCTTCTTCTTGACATTGGACTTGTTCTTGTTATTGGAGTTGAATCCAAGTCCACTCTTGTCATGAGGAAGTTGTTGCACTCTCAACATGTTGTCGAGGGTGGACTTACCCTCATGACATTTCTTCAAGTCTTTCTTCAATGAAGTGACTTGTGCCTTGAGCTCTTTGAGTTCCTCTACATGGTTAGTTTCAAAACAAATACTAGAGGAAGTAGATGCTACATTGTTAGAGCAAGAAGGCAAGGAATATAATTCATCACAAGATTTAGCAATGGTATGTGATGTATAATTACTAGTACTAGCACATTGCAATAATGCATTAGTAGTAGAAGTTGTGCTAGTGACCATAGGAGGCTCACAAGATTTTACCTTCGTTGTGACCGCCTCATGAGCTAACTTTAGCCTAGCATGGGATGCTAGAAGATCCTCATTAGAGCTTGAAAGCTTTTCATGATTTTCTTCCAATATCCCATACTTGCTAGTTAGCAAATCAAGTTGAGCCCTTAGCTCAACATTCTCCTTCAAAATAGATGCTTCACACAAAGTGGAGTTAGTAGCACAAGCATCATTATCATTAGAAGTGGAAGGAGACAACATGACAAGCTCATTATTTAACTTAGCATTTTGTTTACTAAGCACATTACATTTAGCAATAGCATGTTCATGTTCTTTAGTGAGTTTAGCAATTTTGGAGTTATGAGACTCCATGATAGTTTCAAGTTGCTCTTGAAGGTGAGCATTAGTTTCTTGTTCATCTTCTAGAGATGATTGAAGAGATACCTTTTCATAGGCATCTTCTCTCTCAATCTCACCTTTTAGCTCAAGAACATCCTCAAGCTCACCTATACGGCTCATAAGAGAGCCAAAGTGTTTCTTGCCAACTCCTTGCAAGTTAGTCATGAAATAATCAAAAGCAATAATTTCTTGTTTGATTTCAAGACTAGTATCATCATCAACTTCATCGTCATCATCATCATCACCATGAGATATATTGGAGTGCACGGTAGGACCTACCTTATACTCCTTAGCCATAAGGCAAAGGTGAGTAGTGGATGAAGACGATGAAGAGTTACTTGAAACACCATTGAGGTCCAAGTCTTGTTCCAACAATTGTTGGAATTCCTCTACATTGTTAGTCAAACAAGTACTAGAGGAAATAGAAGCACTTTGATCATGGCAACAAGACAAATAAAGCATATCATCATGAGATTTAGTTAAGCAACTACTACATGATATGCAAGGACTATCAACACTAGCATGTATGACATTTTGAGTGCTAGAGGTGTTTAAGTCCAAAGATAGAGCATTGCAATAAGATGGGTGAGAAGTATAGTCAATAGTAGATTCACCATCAAAAATGCAATTTCTATCACCACTCACCATATCATTACCTTGTGGCAAACCACATGTCGGTGAAGTGGAGGAAGTCGTGAGCTCATCACGACCGGATGTGGAAGGAGGACAATCATCCTTGGAAATGTTGGACACCTCATATATATCTTGAAGTTTTGTCCATAATTCATGAGCGCTCCGAAAAGGCATGATTGACGCAAGCACTACATCGCTCAAAGCACATATGAGACCATTAGATGCTAGAGTATCGAGATAAGAGTTTTTCTCATCCTCTAAAGATAATTCTTGAGAATCCTTTGGAGGAGAAAAACCCATATCTACAATACTCTCTAAATTAGAACACATGTCTCTAAAAAGATTAAGCATGCAAATTTTCCAAACATCATAATTTGTGCCATCGAATCTATAAGAGGGATTGTGCACTAGATCTCTAAACGACATCTTTATCTCTAGGCGGTTAGTCCTAATAATGAGATAACCAGGCTCTGATACCAATTGAACGGATAGACGTCGCCTAGAGGGGGGGGGGGGTGAATAGGCGATTTAAAACTTTTTCGAGGAGCCGGAATATCCGGTCAAGAATGACCCGGAAATTCCGAGTAGCCGGAATATCCGGTCCACAATGATCCGGAAATTCCGGTATGCTTGATAAAGGCGGAATAAAACTAGAGGTTTACTTTAACAAGCATACAACCTAGATATATAAACTAGGCTCACCTATGTGCACCAACAACTTAAGCTAAGCAATACAAGTAACAAGATGATAGCAAGATATATGACTTCAAGCACGAAGGCTATCACAATGTAAAGTGCATAAGTAAAGAGCTCGGGTATAGAGATAACCGAGGCACGCGGAGACGAGGATGTATTCCCGAGTTCCACCCAAAGGTGTACGTCTCGTTTGGAGAGGTGTGCGCAACCACAACAGGTTAGCCACAAAGGCTCACCTTCTTCTCCTGATGAACTCAACCACAAAAGGTTCGAGTTCACCTTCCACTATTGATCTCCTTTGGGGCGGAGATCGAATCCCGTACAACTCTTGAGGCACACACCCACAACTTAATTGGGGGCTCCCAAGTCTTGAGGCACACACCCACAACTTAATTGGGGGCTTTCAAGTGACCACAAAAGGTCTTGACCACAAAAGGTCTTGGCCACAAAAGGCCGGCCACAAAAGGCGTCTAGGGTCCAAAGACCCAAGAGTAACAAGCTCACAAGTATCACCACCACGAATCCTCGTGGAGGGCTCAAACCGATGCAAATGCAATGGCAAGAGCACACGAAGTGCTCAAGTCCTTCACTCTCAAATTCCAACACAACAACAAATGTTTATGGGGGAATAAGAGAGGAAGAACAAAGGAAACCACAAAGGAGTCAAATATGGAGTAGGAGAGAGGGGAAAGTCGTGCTACCTTGGATTGGCTGGGGAAGAAGAAGGGGAGAGGTATTTATACCCCTCCAGGAAATATAGCCGTTGGCTGTTTTGACACCCGGAAATTCCGGTATAAGTCAGACTCGGAATTTCCGGTCACCCGGAAATTCCGGTCTAGAGAGACCCGGAAATTCCGGCCACCCGGAAATTCCGGTCTAAGAGAGCTCGGAAATTCCGGCTGGAGTCAGAAGCAAAACCAATCTTTTCTTTAGCCATTTCTGGAGGACTTTTCTGGGGGCACTCGGAAATTCCGGTAGACGGAAATTTCCGAGCACAATTTCCGACTGGAGTCAGAACCCTTTTTCTCCTTTCCTTAGCCGTTTTCTTGGATGAGCTGGGGAACCGGAAATTCCGGTAGGGCGGAATATCCGGCCCCAATAATCCGAATCAACAGAACATCGAAACAAAAACTGATATAACTTTTGCAAATGAACTCCAAATGAGGTGAGACCAATTTTGTTGGAAAGATAGCGACGATGACTACCCAAAAAATATTGTTGGAAATATTTCATCCCATAAATAGAGTAAAATCACCACACATGGCAAGGTGTGGGACTTTCCTCACGGAAGAACCGACAATATTTCCGCCACCGAAAATGCAACAAGTTGTCCAAAGTAAAACCGATTTCGATGAACTAGAGCTTGACATGGAGATGAACCAAGCTCTAATTCCTCACCAACATAAAAGCCAAATAAGAACCAAGAAATATGATATGCCAAGTATGCAAAGGTTTGAGCTCTCCACAAGAATGCGATCAAGTTAATAACTTGAGAGCCCCTCTTGATAGTACGCCTATCTATCCTATAGCCCTATCAAGATCATACCTTTGCCTTGAGCATTCCACTTGAGTTGGATGATGACTATCTTGATCTCTTCACGTGGATCATCTTTCTTGATTGCGCGTCCAAACACTTGCTTGATGAAGACTTCTCCAAATACTCCCCCATGCTCACAATGGGAGAGTCTCGCTAAGCTTCGTCTTCATGTATCCATTGCAAGCACCAAGCATAGGATCTTTTCGAGAAAGCTTCTCTTGTTCTTGCACAACTCATCTTTTCTTCACTAAGATGATGTCTTGAATCTTCAAGACATACTTGCAATAAGCTTCACTCAACACATGAGCTTCAAGAGTTCAACAGATGAACTCCACAACTCCATGGACATGATCTATAATGATATCTCAAAGTAAACATTAGTCCACAGAGATTGTCATTCAATTACCAAAACCACACATGAGGGAAAATGCTCTTTCAATCTCCCCCATTTTGGTAATTGATGACAATCTCTTTTGAGAGGGTTAATAATATGGAATTTAACGAACACGAATGGTTGCACTAACATCAAATACTACAAAGGTATGTGATGTTAGTCCATCCACATATATAGAGCAAACTCCCCCATAATTTATGCACGTGTGTATGAACATGAATTCATTGCATATATTATCGACCATTACCGATGGTGGAGTTTCCACTATATATATAAAACCAAGCAACGAATGCAAAGGCAAGGAAGGCAAGAGCCGGATCCGTGGATTGAGTATGTTCTCCATGCTCTATCCGATCCGAGACAGAATTTCGGCAGCACCTCCCCGCTGCTCTCCCGATACACGTCTCGGCAAAAAGCCGAGAGGATGTGCATCCGGAGAACAACGGGGAGGCACTACCAAAATCCTAACTCGGGCCGGAGCAGAACACAGAGAACGTACTCAACTACGCATCCGCCGACTGTCCCGTAAATGCTGAAGCGTTACGCATCATAATATGTTGACCTCTAACGCATATTTATCCGCGTAACACTTTCGGTAGAAAAAGACACCTAGGTTACGCGACTTGACGTGAAACTAAAATCTAGAACATAAAAATGCAAGAGAGGAGAAGGAGTTTTATCTCACCCTCCACTATAGAGGAAGTAGTCGAACAACACGAAACCGACGACGACTCCGAGGCGACAGGGACTCCGGGACGGTGAGAAATCCGAGAAATCTACATGATAAAATGTAGTCCACATTAATACTAGCAAATATATTGTCATATTGGCTACCTTATCAATTAAATATGAACTAAGAATAATTATAAAACTAAACCTAGCACTATCTTAGCACTAACAGTAGAACTAACCCTAGCACAACCCTAGAACTAACCCTAACAGTAGCATTAGCATTACACACTAAAAAATGAAAAATTACCGGGGATGTGCTTGACGCCGGGGAGGTGCTCAAAGTCGGGGAGGAGGTGCTACGGGCCGGGAAGTAGGAGGAGTCCGGGCAGGGAGGAAGAGGTCAGGGAGCAGCTCGGGCTCGGGGAGGGAAGGAGGAGGAGTCTGGGGAGGAATGGGAGAAGGCCGGGAGCAGCTGGGGCTCGGGAGGGAAGGAGGAGGAGGCCGGGAGAGAGAAAAAGGAGGAGGCCGGGGAGGGAGGAGGAGGAGCTCGAGGAGGGAAGGAGAGGTGCGGATGACGGTGTCGTGCGGCGAGCTGCGGGCGACGGCGGCGGCGTGCGGCCGGGGGAGGTGGCGGCGGCGGATGGAGCACGGCGAGGCGGCGGCGGGTGGCACAAGGGGAGCACGGGGAGGCGACGGCGGGCGGCGCGAGGAGGATGAGCACGGGGCTGCGGCGGCGGCGGGTGGCGCGACGGGGAACACGGGGAGGCGGCGGCGGGTGGCGCAAGGTGTGTGGGGATCGATGGCGCGAGGCGTGTGACGATTGGATCGGTGTGCGACGGCCCTGTGTTGACCAAGGCCAGGCAAGAGTGAGGCCGACGGCAATGCCGTCGGCATCACCATATCATTTTTTCCCAAAACAATATTTCATTTTTAAATTAAGTTATTTCAGTTTGATTCATTAACATTTAATAAAATATAAATTTTAATTTCATTTACTAATATTTTTTTAATGAAAGATTTCGACACTTCGGACCACCGACACGACGATACCCCTCTCGGCGATCTACCCCTCTAAACGACGCCGAGAGGGGTAGCCGCATGAATTTTTTTGTTGGTTGTGTTAGTTTGGTATTTTGGACCATAAAAAACAAACATTTCATGTGTTTAGTCGCACGATTCCATGCCTGACACCCGAAACGGGGGTTTTCACCTCTAAGTGCAAGAACTTACTACAGAGTAAGAGGGGTCAGTGAAGCGGGTCGCACCTCAGAGATGTATATTGGTTACCACAAACTACCAACACACTATTATACATATATTAGGGGTCTATGCAAGTTTTGACGGGGTCTTGACGCTCCGGACCCCCTCTACGGCGAAACCCTACTCCCGCTGGAGAAAAGTCTGACTTGTCGATCTTCCCCTCTAAACGGCGCCGTGAGGGGGTAGAAGCATGATTTTTTTTCTTGGATGTGTTAGTTTGGTATGTTGTACCATAAAAAACCAACATTTCATGTGTTCCGTTGCACGATTTCATGCCCCACACCCGAAACGGGGGTTTTCACCTCTAAGTGCAAGAACTTACTACGGAGTAAGAGGGTTTAGTGAAGTGGCTCGCACCTCGGAGATGTATCTTGGTTCCCACAAACTACCAACACACTAGTATACATAGTTTAGGGGTCTATGCAAGTTTTGATGGGGTCTTGACGCTCCGGACCCCCTCTACGGCGAAACCCTACTCCCGCTGGAGAAAAGTCTAACATGTCGATCTACCCCTCTAAACGGCGCCGAGAGGGGGTACACGCATGCATTTTTTTGCTTGGTTGTGTTAGGTTGGTATATTTTACCATAAAAACAAACATTTCATGTGTTCAGTCGAACGATTCCATGCCCGGCACCCGAAACAGGGGTTTTCACCTCTTAGTGCAAGAACTTACTACGGAGTAAGAGGGGTCAATGAAGCGGGTCGCCACTCGGAGATGTATATTTGTTACCACAAACTACCAACACACTAGTATACATATATTAGGGATCTATGCAAGTTTCGATGGGGTCTTGACGCTCCGGACCCCCTCTACGGCGAAACCTTACTCCCGCTGGGGAAAAGTCTGACCTGTTGATCTACCCCTCTAAACGGCGCCGGGAGGGGGTAGACGCATGCTTTTTTGCATGGTTGTGGTAGGTTGGTATATTGGACCATAAAAAACAAACATTTCATGTGTTCCGTCGCACGATTCCATGCCCGGCACCCGAAACGGGGGTTTTCACCTCTAAGTGCAAGAACTTACTACAGAGTAAGAAGGGTCAGTGAAGCGGGTCGCACCTCGGAGATGTATCTTGGTTCCCACAAACTACCAACACACTATTATACATAGTTTAAGGGTCTATGCAAGTTTTGATAGTGTCTTGACGCTCCGGGCCCCCTCTACAGCGAAACCCTACTCCCGCTGGAGAAAGTCTAACCTATCGATCTACCCCTCTAAACGGCGCCGGGAGGGGGTAGACGATGCATTTTTTTGCTTGGTTGTGTTAGGTTGGTATATTGGATCATAAAAAACAAACATTTCATGTGTTCCGCCGCACGATTCCTCTAAGTGCAGGAACTTACTACGGAGTAAGAGGGGTCAGTGAAGCGGGTCGCACCTCGGAGATGTATCTTGGTTCCCACAAACTACCAACACACTAGTATACATATATTAGGGGTCTATGCTAGTTTTGATGGGGTCTTTACGCTCCGGACCTCCTCTACGGCGAAACCCTAATCCCAATGGAGAAAAGTCTGACATGTCGATCTACCCCTCTAAACGGCACCGGGAGGGGGTAGACGCATGCATTTTTTTGCTTGGTTGTGTTAGGTTGGTATATTGGACCATAAAAAACAAACATTTCATGTGTTCCATCGCACGATTCCATGCCCGGCACCCGAAACGGGGGTTTTCACCTCTAAGTGTAAGAACTTACTACGGAGTAAGAGGGGCCAGTGAAGCGGATTGTACCTCGGGAATGTATCTTGGTTCCCACAAACTACCAACACACTAGTATACATATATTAGGGGTCTATTCAAGTTTTGATGGGGTCTTGATGCTCCGGACCCCCTCTACGGCGAAACCCTACTCCCGCTGGATAAAATTCTGACCTGTCGATCTACCCCTCTAAACGGCGCCGGGAGGGGGTAGAAGCATGATTTTTTTTGCTTGGTTGTGTTAGTTTGGTATATTGGACCATAAAAACAAACATTTCATGTGTTCCGCCGCACGATTCCATGCCCAACACCTGAAACGGGGGTTTTCACCTATAAGTGCAAGAACTTACTACGGAATAAGAGGGGTCAGTGAAGCGGGTCGCACCTTGGAGATGTATCTTGGTTCCCACAAACTACCAACACACTAGTATACATAGTTTAGGGGTCTATGCAAGTTTTGATGGGGTCTTGACGCTCCAGACCCCCTCTACGGCGAAACCCTACTCTCGACGGAGAAAAGTCTGACCTGTCGATCTACCCCTCTAAACGGCGCCGGGAGGGGGTAGACGCATGATCTTTTTTTTTGCTTGGTTGTGTTAGGTTGGTATATTGGACCATAAAAAACAAATATTTCATGTATTCCGTCGCACGATTCCATTCCCGGCACCCGAAACGGGGGTTTTCACCTCTAAGTGCAAGAACTTACTACGGAGTAAGAGGGTTCAGTGAAGCGGGTCGCACCTCGGAGATGTATCTTGGTTCCCATAAACTACCAACACACTAGTATACATATTTTAGGGTTCTATGCAAGTTTTGATGGGGTCTTTACGCTCCGGACCCCCTCTACGGCGAAACCCTACCCACGCTGGAGAAAAGTCTGACATGTCAATCTACCCCTCTAAACGGCGCCGGGAGGGGGTAGACGCATGCAATTTTTTGCTTGGTTGTGTTAGGATGGTATATTTGACCATAAAAAACAAACATTTCATGTGTTCCGTCGCACGATTCCATGCCCGGCACCCGAAACGGGGGTTTTCACCTCTAAGTGCAAGAACTTACTACAGAGTAAGATGGGTCAGTGAAGCGGGTCGCACCTCGGAGATGTATATTGGTTCCCACAAACTACCAACACAAATAGTATACATAGTTTCGGGGTCTATGCAAGTTTTGATGGGGTCTTGACGCTCCGGACCCCCTCTACGGCGAAACCCTACTCCCGCTGGAGAAAAGTCTGACCTGTCGATCTACCCCTCTAAACGGCGCCGGGAGGGGATAGACACATGCATTTTTTGCTTGTTTGTGTTAGGTTCGTATATTGGACCATAAAAAACAAACATTTCATGTGTTCCGTCGCACGATTCCATGCCCGGCACCCGAATCGGGGGTTTTCACCTCTAAATGCAAGAACTTACTACGGAGTAAGAGGGGTATGTGAAGCGGGTCGCACCTTGGAGATGTATCTTGGTTCCCACAAACTATCAACACACTAGTATACATATATTAGGGGTCTATGCAAGTTTTGATGGGGTCTTGACACTCCGGACCCCCTCTACGGCGAAACCCTAGTCCCGCTGGATAAAAGTCTGACCTGTCGATCTACCCCTCTAAACGGCGCCGGGAGGTGGTAGACGCATGCATTTTTTGCTTGGTTGACCATAAAAACACAAACATTTAATGTGTTCCGTCGCACGATTCCATGTCTGACACCCGAAACGCGGGTTTGCACCTCTAAGTTCCGGAACCCCGCCACAACAAAACCCCGGAGATACCCGCATATGTGTCCTTATATTATGACCAAATTTGATCACAATATTTATACAAATTAGTTCCTATGTTATTTATTGTGATTTAGTACCCTACAAATAATATTTTTGAATGTAATCTAATATTTTTTAAAAAACTGGAAAATAGTGTATTTAGCCCGACGGTATTGCCGTCGGCGTCAGAGTGGGTGGTTATGGCGCCGTCAGATCGGTGCGTCCAGACACCCACGCGGGGGAATAGTCCGACGGTGTTTTGACGCCGACGGTGGCCGTCGGGCTCACTGCTAGGACGCCGACGGGACTTTGAGCCCGACGGTGTTTCGCGAGCCGTCGGTGTTATGTTGTGACGTCGACTGCCCCGACATTTGACCGTCGGCGTTAAACTTAAGAAGATCATCGAGTTAAGCTGTACTACAGAGTACAGACTAACAGAGGGAAAAAAGGGGAGACCATTTGATATTTGTCTAGTAATCTGCTGGATCCATCGGCAAAGAAAGAAAATACTAGATCGATCTGTGACTAACCCTGCTGGATCCATCGGCAGGAGACTGCTCACTGCCAACGCTCACTCGACGAGACCCGACGAGCTTCTGAATATTCCATGTTTCAGTGTATGTTAATTTTGCCCTGTACCAACCATCTGTGCTCAACGTTGATTTACTAGGCCTAAAATTATTTCTGGTCGTTCATGCATAGCAAATGTTGGCTCAATATGTCTACACTCTCATACATTCCTGTGATTTACGAGCTGCAGTGGAACCAACCTGGCGCTGGACAACTTCGAGGACAAAAGATCAAGCAGAACTACCACAGGCAGCTACGTACCTCGTTGGCAACATCGTCAAGGTTTTTACTTGCTGGAACCGTAGTAGTATAAGTTTAGGATTTGAGATATGTTCAGCATGTTTGCTTGTTCTGACACATGTATATCCATTATTCCTTCACTCATCAACTCGTAACTGAATAACTGTACTATATCATTGTGATGTTGGTTTGTGAGCTAGTACATGCCTTCTTAATCAGTCTCCTTTTGCAATTTATGTGGAAAACCAATTTTCTGAATGTACTTAAACCTTTGCCATGAATAATTTTACAATTGATAGTTGAACTGCGTCTAATTGTGACAATGTAGTCCTAGTGGTTAACCTATTCTCACTAATTTTGTAGACTGTGCATGGAAGATCGGAAGAAGGGAGCCTGAAGAAAACCTGCACCCAGCAATGTGTTGTAGCTCATTGAGGCCGTTTTTTTCTGTCATTTGTTTTGTTATAAAGCCCACCCAACCGCACCTGCTCGAGAGAGTCCGGAGGCGGAAGGCAGGCGAGCGAGGAACCCTAACCCTAAGGACGAAGAACTCCCACATCTGCAAGGTAGGCATCGAAATTTCTCGCATTTTCGTCCCATCGCAACCCAACAGCCTAGATAGGGGTGGAGGTTCTAATCCCTATTTATTTGCTGGCAGAGACGATGTCGGCGCTTCTTCGGCAGGGGGCGAGGAGGATCGCTGGCTCCGTGCTCCAGCGAACCCAGGCGGCCGCGGCATCGCCGGCGGCTTCAGAGGAGCGACGCCGGCTCGTGCCGAGGCGCATGTACTACACTGAGGACGATGAGGTCTGGCATCTTTTACCCCGCATGATTTCCGTCTTGTTGTTTTCACGTGCAAATACCTCACGCGATCAACAGGATCTATCTAGCAAATTGATCATCTCAAAGTTGTGACTTTTACTCGCCCAGTTAGCAAATTGCAACACATAATAATAATTACAAGATGTCCAATTTGTTGACTCTGCGATTTCATTTGATGTCTAAGCAAACAAATATATTTTATTTGCTTGTTGCTTGTTGACCTGAGGATAAATTTGGCAACCTTGTTTTCGCTTTAATTTTGCAAGCAAACAACAAGTGCTGAGATTACTCATCTAGTCACCAGCACTTAGCATCATGAAGCTACCTTATTTTTTTTTTGTCGACCTGAGGCGGATGAAGTTGATCATCGACTCTTTAGGAGGTAAAACAGCACACTAGATGTTTAATTAATTTGGCCCCTCTGCTCGATCCAGTTTACATAAGCTAAGCATGCTAGCAACTAACACAGCCCAACACTTGTGTCAAGTCTTTCCCCTGTTTAGTCTTAATAATTGCAGGAAGCTTCTTCAACTAATCCATGGAACGTACATGCCCCTTAATAATCTAGTAGCAACCAAGCAGTATTTGTAGGTTTTGTTGCTGCTATTCTCTATGAAACCACAAATGGAAGTATTCTTGCTATTACTGATCTATGTGTGTATCCAGGGTGCTGGTAAGAAGGAAGACTGGCGTAAAAGCTTTCAACGGTACAGTAGTACCAAACATATACTTGCAGATATAAACTTCATCCTTGCTTGTTTCCCAAGATCTCATTAATTTCACCTACCTGCAGGTTTGATAAACAGTTTACAAAATACCTTAACACTTCTGCCGGGCTCTATGTGATGTACTACCTCTTCTTCCCTGTAGATCTTGTTGGTCAAGTGGACGCAGCTCAAGCCCAGCAGGCCGATAAGAAGGCCGATAAGAAGTGAAGACAACGTCCTACTATGTTTGATGGAGAATCAATCTTGATTTCTCTCAGCTAGGGATGAAAACCGAGCAGATAGTGGTGCCACATTTGTTTTTATATTTTTTATCGAACCGGAAAGGAATATATAAACCCTAGAAACAAATACAAAAATAAATATTGTTGGAAACAGACACAAACCAAATATGGTTGTTGAAAACAACCTGGAGACTCGGCGTTTGCTAGGCCGGAGACTGCGGTGTGCAAACACCAAATATTCCGGACTCAGGGCAACTAGAGAATTCGACCCCTATTTTCCAAATGTTGGTTGAAGAGTTGCACATTTGGCGTGTGCCTCTGGAGCCATGCTCGGAGGATTGCCGAAGACTTTGGAAAGTCTCTCACATGGCCTGAGTTTTTGTTCTCCTCGCAGCACATTCTGGCGAAACGACCGTGGGAAGGAAATCCGTTTTCGGTAATACGGAACTTTCTGTTTTTGTTGATTTTCAAATCCAGCAAGAACAAAAATTCTAGTCAGAATATTTAGACACAAACTAAGAGCTGGATAAAAATGAAAAGAATTTGAAACTATATATGTACGAGTATTACCACACTAGTAGGAATATGCTTATAGCCACCTTAATTGTGCTGGCGAACAAACAAAAACGTGCGCCAGCAAATAAAGCGCTGGCGAACGCATAGTCGTCACAGCCGGCGGTAAAACTGCTACCGCCGGCGGACAAAATAAACTGTCCACCAGCGGTAGCTCTTGGCTGGGCGGGGCTGTGATCGAAGCATACCGCTGGCGAACAAGATAGGTGGTCGCTAGCAGTAGCGTTCTTAGCACTGGAGAACAAGAAAAAAGTGCGGCAGCGGTGTTTAGGCGGCGATACCAGCGATCGGCTCGTATACCATTGCTCCCTCACCTACCACACACGTCTCTCCGATCCATATCGCGATCGGGCGCGCCACACTCCGCTGTCGCCCCATCCTCCTCCTCCCTTCCACCGGCTTTCCCCATCGGCGCGGCAGGATCCGAAGTCCCTGCTTCCTCCTTCATCGGCCTGCTCATCGCCGCCGCGGAGGCGTGGACCATGGCTCCCCCTGCTTCCCCGCCTCCTCCTTCATCGGCCTGCTCGCCGCCGCCACGGAGGCGTGGAACACGGCGCCTCCTGCTTCCCCACCTCCTCCTTCATCGGCATGCTCACCGCCGCCCCTCCTCCTCTCGGGTAAGATACGGCCCCCTCCGTCTCCCCTCCGTCTCAGTTTGGTTTGGCCCGCGGTTTGATGCGGCTCTTCCTCGTCTGTGAGCAGCCGCCCGAGCGCCCGGGGATGGAGGCGGTGGATGGAGGCGGCCGAGGCGCGCGATGCCGAGCGCCGCGCACGCGAGGTGGACGTGTCGAGGAGCGCCGACACCAGCTCGTCGCCGCGCTGCTCGCCAAGCTCGGCCCGACGAACCCTCCCCGACTTGTCGTACCGAGGTACGACCTCCTTTTTTCGATTTGGACAGGTCAAGTTGCAAATCGATGGATGCGTAGGTCAATCGAACCAGGAAGCTAGATGTGCCGTGATTTCAGCCGCCGTCGTCCCATTTTTCCTTGATTAGAGAGACGGAGCTGTACTGATTTTTTTTTATATAGATGTACAATTTAGATACAAACAACTAACACATAGAGAGCAATTTTGCAATCTAATCATCAGTTAGCTGGTTCTATTTGGTTGCATTCATTGTGTGTCCTTTCATACACCCATTGATTATGAACCTCGAAAGAGGACATGGATATCCACCTGAAGGAGATATGCCCTAGAGGCAAATAAATAAGTAGTATTTATTGCATTATCTAATAAGTTTATAATAGGTTTGTGTATTATGCTATAACTATATTAATCGGAATTATTGATACACGTGTGATACATAGACAACCAGGTCCCTAGCAAGCCTCTATATGAGCTAGTCCATTGGGCAACAGTTGATCGAGATTCCCGATCAAGGACAATGACGTCGGTTGACAATGGGGTCATCTTGTTAGTTGAATAAGGTGATGGACATACGCAAAGTATTGCAATAAGATCGTATTACGATGTTTGTCATTTGCAATAGATAAGAATATGATAGCTTATTCCTTAAACCGTGAGACCGTACTTATTTATACTTCGTAGGGGTGCTTTGAGAGCATCAAACGTTGTGTCTTATATAGCATGACAATAACGGTGTCCATCTTGGGTATTCCGAAAGAGCATCGAGACGTAAGGATCAAGAGCGGGATTTGTTCATTCTTGTAATGGAAAGATACTCTGGTCCCACTCGGTGATATTGCATCTATATAGCTGCGCAGCTTATGACTAGGTCATGGAGATGTAATATCGCAGACGAGTTAATAACCTTCGTCGGTAACGAGATACAACAAAGACATCGTTGTGTCTACGATCATATCTCGGACAAGGTAGTATCGCAGAGACAAAGGGAATGAATATCATATTTATGGTTCAACGACGATATTCGTAGAATGCACAGGGGTCGTCATATACTTCCAGGTATCCCTGACGGTCATTGGTGAGCGGAGTGTCTCGACCATGTCTGGAGTGTTCTCGAACTGTAGCGTAACAAACTTAAGGTCTTAGCGACACCAGGAGATAGGTTCTGGAATATTATAGGAATTTTTTGGAGAGAGAGAAATGATCCGGAAAGAGTTCCGGTGGTCCGGAAGGAGTTCCGGGGAGGTCTGGAATGGTTCCAGGGATGTCCGAAAGTTGTTCGGGTGATTCCGAAATAGTTTCGGAGTCATGGGATATTGAATTATATATAAATATATTAATTATGAATTAATGGGATTTTTATATTAATTTAATATTAATTAAATAAAGGAAAAATGGGGCTCCCACCTACATGGGCCCTAAGAGGGCCCAAGAGGGGGAGCCGCACCAAGCAAGGGGGGCTTGAACCCCCCCTAGTCCGAGTTGGACTAGGAGAGGGCAAGGCCCATGGGGGGTTCGGCCGAACCCCCCCCCTCCCCTCTCCTCCTTTAGTCCCACATGGGGGAGCCAGGGGGTTTGCACACCCCCTTCCCCCTTTATATACCAAGGCATATTAATTGGATTAATTCATTGGAAAATACAATTAATTGTATTGCAGGCCGGCCAAGCTGTTTCTCCGCCCGTTTTGCCCCCTCTCTCCACCTAAGCTATACCGCCGGGCACCGTTGCCCTGCAGGATTCCAGATAAGATCTACCCCTGCGATTTCAGCTGGATCTGAATGATCGGGGGTTGTCGCTAAGCTCCGTATGTTTGTGAGTGCTCGGAGGTAACTCTTTTTGAGGAGCCTGGGCGACGTCGTCTCGCCCCTGCAGCCGCCGCGCCGCCTCCCCCTCTACCGCCGGCGCACCCCCTGGTGCCGGCGCCCCGCCTTCTTCCGCCCGACGCCCGTCGACGCAGTCATCGTCGACACCCCGGCGTCATCGACTTCATCATCGCGGCAAGTTCTCCGCGACCTCGAGGTCGGCTACGTACGACTTCATCGTCAACGCTTGTGCGGGAGCGTAATCCCCGCTATCGGTCTACATGGAGGTAATGTAACCCGTTCCGCCACCGTTATCACATGTACTAGATAGATAGATCCTGGCTAGTTAGGGTTTCGTACGCTAGAAAAATTATTGTTTTCTGCACCGTAACCCCTTCACCACCGTGCATTGATGTTGAGTAGTAATTTTATGCCATCTATTAGCCACATGTTATTATAGATGTGCTTCATAATTGGTTGTGATATCAATTAATTATGTTCTATGTTCTCTCTTGCCGATGATTAAAATGTTCTTTATTTCTAGAATGCCGATGATTAAATGTTGTCGCACACTATGTGATACAGGGGTGGCGTCAGTAAAACTTGTGATGTGCACGAATATATTCACATTTTCTGCATCCGACTGGATTTCACCGACGTCATCCCTGAATTTGTGTGTCCAGTCTATGTATGAGGCATTGTTTAACTCTGTTTTGTGAATGCCCGATTCAAGTTATCTCTAGCATGCCGATGATTAAAATGTTGTCGCACACTATGTGATACAGGGACGGCGTCAGTGAAACTTGTGATGTGCACGAATATATTCACATTTTCTGCATCCCACTGGATTTCACTGACGCTTTCCCTGAATTTGTGTATCCGGTCTAAGTATGAGTCATTCTTTTCCATGTTATTCCATTGAATTAAATTTGTTAGAGCTTACCGTTTCACTATTCGGCCGATGATTAGAACAGATGATTTGCACGTTGTATCTTCAGGGAGGAGTGAGTGAACCATGTAGTCTGAACACAGATGCAGTGTTCATTCCACGTTGTTCGCTCACTCCATCTCTGAAGCAATTACATATGAGGTCTTCTTTATTTTGTTGATAGTATTTCGTATTCTATAGAATATCGATAATTAAAATGATGTCGCACACTATATGATATCCTGATAGTTTGTCGAACCTTGTATGATGCACATATATAAGTTGTGTGCCTCCGACTTGGTTCAACGAGGTTATCAGGATCCATTGTGTGTTTTAATAATTTATTAAGTATGATCCAAACTCGCTGCCTCCATCCCTGAAGCAAGTCCATATGAGGCATTGAACTTATTTTCTGAAGTTCTCATGTGTGTTCCTTTTGAACTTGCATTTTACCATATTTTTGCCATCTTTTTTATATGCCGATGATTAAAATGATGATGTCGCACACTTTATGATATCCTGATAGTTTGTTGAACCTTGTAATATGCACACATATAAGTTGTGTGTCGTCCTACTTGGTTCAACAAAGCTATCAGGATTGCTTGTGTGTTTCACTATATGAGGCATGTTTTACCTTAACAACATCAATTTTGTTTATTTCTCACTTTGAAAGTCATGTTGTATAGTAGGATGAAGGAGTGGAGAGACCGAAGGAGGAGCCGGAAGCTAAAAGCTTGCATGGAGCAGCCGAAAGTTAGAAGCTTGCATGGAGGAGCCGGAAGCTAGAAGCTTGGTCGGGTATTGTAAAATTGTGCATATGTGTGAACCTTGAATTTGCGCATTGTCAAATTTCCTCGTGAACATGTTTGTAATGCATATGTGTGAACCTTGTAATGCCATGAACATGTTTGTAATGCATATGTGTGGATCAATATTTGGACATTGTCAAATTGTTTGTAATACATATATGGAATTCTTGGTAACTGAATGTTTGTAATCCTGTAATGTAATATTTTAAAATAAAATATTTAATTCGGAAATTATACCGCTGGCGAACAGAAATGGTATCATTGGCGAACAGACGTCTACCCCGCGGGGACTAGCGCTGGCGATCGGATGCGCAACCTCTAGCGAGCAGCTGTTCGCCAACGGTGGACTACTGCCGCTGGCGAACATAGCCGCCGTTCGCTAGCGGTGGCCGCCTCTACCGCTGGCGAGCAGCTGTTCGCCAGTGGTAAAGGTTACCACTGGCATAGCTTTGCTGGCGGACAACTGTTCGTCAACGCTAGGCAAAAACAGCTTGCCAGCGGTAGCCTTTTTCCTAATAGTGGCATATTATCTCTCCCTCGGGTCCCTCGGATCGTTCGCCATTTCATTGTTATAATAAGGATATGTACGGTAATAAATATTTTTAATGTTGCACATTTGATTATATAAACATGATATTTTCTTAAAACTTTACATCATCTTAAAAACTTAACAATTTTGTTAGTTTGTTTGGGTTTTACTTAAATAATTAAGGTGTCTCTCGGTTCCGGTGAATCTCTGCTTTATGTTCCATCTCCACATCACTATCTTCGGAAGAAAACTCTTCACCATTGTTTTTTCTTGGATTATCTGGATGCAAAAGTGATTGTGTGCATGTAAGCGATTTCCTGGACTTTTTATGGAGAAACCCCTCTTGATTAGTACAGTTGCCATACGACTTTTCCTAGACTTTTTATGGAGAAACCCCTCATTTCAAACTCCCTATAGATTGCCCGGCTCAAATATCTACTTAACCGTACGAGTACCATTCGGCTACAAATTGATGACGTTGTACAACATGTCATCATTGTGAGTAACTGTAAGCTAGCATGTTTTTTTTGTAGTGGACGATAATTTGAATCCAGAAGTATCTAAACTTGTCCACCTCTAAGGGGTACATAAGTGTAACTGCATGACATGTATAAATTGCCTCTTAAAAATCATATGTGAGAAACTCCGGAAGTACTCATACAATGGCAAAGGCGTACACTCATTTTCCAGTGAGCTTTCTAGGCTTGTTACTTTTAACCTTGAGTTTAAACTACTACAGAACCGAGTATTAGAATCGGACTACCACAATGGGTCTCATGCGGTTTTCTCATCCGGCTCGGAGCAACAGTTGAGGATAATCCGAACGTTTGGAACCGGTTCTGACATCTGACTAGGAAAATCATACCCAGTTGGTTTTTAAAACTACCCGTAGATGAAGTAAAAACCAGCGCGCGCTGGAGACAGGCTGGTTTCTCGGCCGACTCGAGAAGGACGGAACTTCTGGCTTTGTTCGGGCATCCCAAATTTACTTCTTCCGTTTTATAATCCGATTGGTGATTTAGTGAAAACATGTCATACATTTTACATGCTTTAGTATGCAATACCTCTATTTAGACTATAAATTTGTTTAAACTTGTAGTACACTTCTGCTAATGTTTTTTACTATATAGTCATCAATAATAATATTATAGAAGAATTGATGCTTTAACTGTATTCCAAATTTTTGGTAAATGGTAATTTAATAATAGCATAAGATATCAAATATACCCGATATCTACAACAAACCAATATCACAAGTAATTTGAGACATCAAGAATATATAGAACCAAACTATTAAAACAACATATAAACCATACTGACCAGACAACAAAATCAAGCGATGTGTTGGCAATACGGTCAGCGAGAATGTTCTCTAAAAGCAACACCTGCAGAATGCTAGTGGCACACAGATGTCGTCGTCGCCGTATACATTACAATACAAGATCATTAGTTTTCACTCTAGAGAGTAGTACAAGAAAATACCGAGCAAAGACTTCACAAAAATTAATATTGATGTCAAAACACTTGCCAGATATGATCGACAAAGGTCAAATCAAGGATTTTCACACCCACATGTTGTCAATCCGCTTGTCCACCACTTGCATTCCTTCTGGTTTTGACATTGTGGAAAGGAGACATATGCCTATACTCTTGTACACATCATGTCCTAAACCACTCGACAATGAATATGCATAAGCCTTATGCACGAGAACCATGCAATGCATTTGATCATCGTTTAGAAATCAAAAGTTATTTCCGGTGTCTCTTCTAGATTTTCAGGTCCACAAAGTTAACCGAATAGGTAACGGTGTGGCTCATAGCCTTGGTATAGGAACTGAGTGGAGTGGGGTTTGTCTTCTTGAATTCCTTTCTTATGCATGGTAGAATAGGGACAAAAGGGATGTAATGAAGTTTGTAACAACAACTTTGATGTTTAAATTATATACACCCGATTTTTAAAATAAAGAAAAACCTTCCATTCAAATATAGTCTAATGTCTAGATTTGTTAGATCTTAACAAATCCAACATTAAGTGCACATTAGACCTCACAATATATTGTCTCGATTTAGTAAATTTAGAACTTATTGCACATTAATCAGCCTGCACGACAGTTACCATCCCTAAATAGACTGTTCACCAAACACCAAGGACATAAGCTGATTTTGTTTATCTTTTATTATTATGTTATTTTACAATGTTCATGATCCCGATTATATGAATGTCATAGGTATTTTGTAGTGTTCAATCACTTTGTTTTGATACATAAAACATTTACTCTGCTATAGAGTTACAAAGTTTGAATATGATCAGTGACAAGCATGATCGATGTGTGATGTATGACGTGTAACTCATTGCAAGTACACTACAAGATTTGTAGTGCTACATTGCAGTCGCAACAAGATGAAGCGACAACAATGTGTCGGAGGACGAATATGAGGGTGCCCCACCATCACCGTGTGCCTTCTCCGCCCATCTGCGCAACTCACCACCTCCACCGATCTGCCGCCGCCCTGGCCATCTCTCCAAGCCCCCACCAGATCTCGTCACCGACGAGCACCCCTCAACCCCACCGTTAAGTATCCTTGACATCCGTCTTCTCCGCAACAACGTCATCAGCGCCATCTCGGTCAAAAAAGATGGGGATCAAGGAGGCAGAGGAAGTGGGGAGAGGGAGCTTAGGTGAAACCCGCCACAGGCTCGCACGTGCATATTTCGAGCAAGCCTCATGGGTCGCGGCGAAAAGCCGTTCCACAAACTACACGAGTATATTTTTTAGTCATGTGTGTCAAGATCTAAAAGAACTTGGTCCTTTTTTACAACTAAAAGAACACCAAAGAAGAAAAAAATTCTCCCAAAAAGAAAAGGAATAATAAGTATTTGGATCACCCCTCTTTGACTATTCAACCTTTTTCACACCCTACGCTGTTTTCTGTCGTCCCTGTCAACCTTCGTCCGCCTCCTCACTCTCCCCCTTTGACTGCGCCTCTCTCTCTCTCTAGCGGCGGCCGTCACCCCGCGGTTGCAGAACCTCCTCGCGGGAGCACGACGCCGAGAGGACGCAAGAACCCTAGACCCCCCGGGCGGCCCAAAGGTGAGGAGGCCTCCGCGCCGCCATTGTCTTCCCCCCTAGCCGCCCCCCCATCTCGCGGCACTTTCTTTTGTTTCCTGGCGCGTCCGCGGCGATTTCTCCGCCCGGAAATGAGGGCTCGTGGGATTTCTCGGTGCCTGGGGTAGGGTTCGGCTCAGCGGCGGGTATCTTCGTCTTCTGGGTGGGTTCGTCCGAGTTCCCGCTCCGGATTCCTTCCGCTTGGAGAGGGGTTTTGTGGGGGTTAAGGTTTCTTGATTTTTTTTTCTTGCGCCGGCGCTTGGGTTGGAGACGTCTTATTCTTATTAGCGATCTTTCTGGGGTCCTCGCGCCTCCGGTTCCCATGCTGGAGGGTTGGATTGGATCTTCGAGTGTTTAGATAGATACACCGAATTAATTGCATGTTCGATCCAAGATTGCTGCTTTGGGAATTAGAATAGCTCTTAATTCCCGCAAGAACACGCCGGGGATTTGGGAATTGATGTTTGTTTGGGGAATTAGGATTAGGAGTTCTAACACGGCCTGGTCATTTTGTGCTGTTGGAAATGATGAGCTCGTGTGCCTAGAATTTGCAAGAAGGACGTTGTGGTCTCGTTGTTGTTTTCTGTGTGGATAATTCTTAAACCTAGTAGTACCAAATCTTGTTGCTAGGTGGAATTTACTGTCTAGAATCTTAATTCTTCAACATTCATAAATGTATGGTTGAAGTGACGCAAGGCATGCGTTGGTGGGTCAGTAGGTATATTTATATATCCAAATAGCGACTGGACCTATTACCATTCATGGACCTTTAGGAAGATATATATGCAGGAATTCCTCTGGCAGAATTGTTTATTAGTCTGTGTGCTCCTGTCTTGAACTCTTGATTATCAATGTTTATGTAGTATTTGAGTTAGTTATCTTTGCAATTGCTATGGAAGTGATTCAGTTTGCTTTCAGAGTATCACAACAGTACCCAGTAGATTTCTTGGTATTTAGTTTGTACAGAAGTCTAGATATTCGCAGCATACATAACTAGTTACTTATTTGCTAGTGGTCTAAAATTGCAGCATACCATGACAAATCAGGCTCTGGTTATTTTTTCACTGGTTTTCTCCTGTCTGGTTCTGACACATATGAGTCTGCATTGTTTGTGTATGTATACACCTTATAGATTTGTATGGTGCATGAAGTGAACATGTATTCATGATTGTTTCGACTTAAATTTACCTGAAACCTTGTTAATGCATGGTCACCTTTCATCATTATTCCA
This sequence comes from Poa annua, assembly GCA_026929855.1. Taxonomy (NCBI): domain Eukaryota; kingdom Viridiplantae; phylum Streptophyta; class Magnoliopsida; order Poales; family Poaceae; genus Poa; species Poa annua. Next base: position 93,409,993 of record CM049430.1, read on the forward strand.
GATTGGTGAGCTAAAATGGGCGTGGCAGGTCACAACGATCCTTTATTGGGTGAAACCACATGCGGATCCTTGCTGCAGCAACTACAGGTGCTTTGCCCCGTCCCTCTCTCTTAACATACATTGTTTTTATCTTACCCTTTATTAGAGCTAATTTAAAACAATGGAAACTCGAACTCCATTTGAACTCCTATCTAGTAAGAGTGAACATAGCATCTCAACAGGGAAAATACAATAATTAATTGGTGACTCATTGGTGTTTTTTCAGCTGATATGGGATGAGGTTGGTGAGAGCGATGATGATCGCGACAAGATGCTACTTCAGCTAGAGCAGGAGTGCTTAGATGTTTATAGGAGAAAGGTTGACCTGGCTTCTAGTTCCAGGGCACGCCTCCTTCAACAACTAGCCAACTCCAAATCTGAGCTTACTAGACTCCTCTCTTCACTGGGAGAGCTGTCTATTTCTGGCGTTATAATTGTAAGCATCTCGGAAATAGCCACTCAAATCCCATGGCAACCTAGCTCCTTTATATATATAAGCATACTGAGTTGGTACTTGATGGTTTGTCATAGTTCTGATTTCTACTTTTCATTTCTGATAGAGTTTTATCTTGGAGTATAACACCTCTCTCCGCAAAAAACAAAAATGATACTATCTCATCCGCTTATATAGTGCACTGTGCACGTCTTCTTTCTACTGATTTACAGCCTGACAAGACAACTGGTACAATCAAGGAGCAACTAGCAGCGACATCACCATTCTTGGAACAACTCTGCAGGAAGAAAGAGAAGAGGGTGAAAGAGTTTGCTGATGTACAACTCCAAATTCAAACACTACGTGGTGAAATTGCAGGGAGTCTACAAGTTGGTGACCACTTGGAAACACCCCATGTAGACGAGGATGATCTTTCAATGAAGAAATTGAATGAATTTCTCTTTGAATTACAAGCACTACAAAAGGAAAAGGTTGGTATTGATTACGAGTTTGCTTTTCACAATCTGAATCGTTTGTTTTTTCTGTTCATGTGCCAATGTTCCAAACATCGAAGCCTAGAGGATTTGAAAGTTTGGCAGTACACCCATAAGTTTGTGTTTTTTCCAGTTTTTTTCCACATGCCAAGGCTGCATAACCTAAATAATCAACAACCCTTGATGGTTGATGCATAACACTACAATCATGTACCATATTAGTGACCAAAACAATATGGCTACTGATATAGCTGCTGACTGTTATTGCAATACATGTACTATGGATTCTATAAAATATCCTGACTTGCATATGACGTTCTTAACTTGTGTATTGCAGAGTAATAGGTTGCACAGGATTCTTGATTTCGTGAGCTCAGTGCATGATCTTTGTTCTGTCCTTAGGATGGATTTCTTAAGTACTGTCACTGAAGTTCATCCTAGCCTCAGTGACTCTGTTGGTGCTGATTCCAAGAGTATTAGTGACGAAACACTATCTAGACTGTCTAAAATGGTGATTGAACTTAAAGAAGAGAAAGTAAAGAGGCTTGAAAAGGTAAATTTGCAGTGAGCCTCTTATTGCATATCTTGTCTTCAAGTGTTTTTAATATCTCTATATCATGTGATTCTAATTCTGATTAAATGCTATGTTCTCGTAGATTCAAGCTCTAGCTTCCCAGCTAACAGACCTTTGGAACTTAATGGATACCACTGTAGAGGAACGAGAACTTTTTGATCACGTCAGATGCAATATGTCCTCACCATTGGATAGAGTGATAGCTCCAGGAGCTCTGGCTCTTGATGTAATTGAGCAGGTTAAGATGTGTTTTCTTCTTTCAGCAAGTTACTTATTGGTAAAGCAGCATATTATTGGGCCTGACATATTTTTGCACTTTAAAGGCTCATCTTGAAGTTGAAAGGCTGGATCAGCTAAAAGCTAGTAGGATGAAGGATATTGCATTCAAACGGCAGACTGAACTTGAAGATATCTATGCCTGTGCTCATATTGCAATAGATACTAGTGCTGCAAGAGATAGAATACTGTCTGTTATTGATTCTAGTATGTTTGAGCCTTCACAACTACTGGCTGATATGGAGAACCAGATACTTAAAGCAAAAGAAGAGGCCTTGAGCAGAAAGGACATACTGGAGAAGGTTGACAGGTGGATGTTAGCATGTGAAGAAGAGAGCTGGCTTGAAGACTATAGCCGGGTATGCGAATTTGTTACCTTAACTTTTCTGTGTCTGTATTTTAATTACTGAAATGGAGAATCTTGTCCTGTAGCATTGTTCTTCTGATTCTGTTCTCCTTGGCACCAGCATTATTCTTCCTGCACTTGTTTGACTGTGGACTCTTACACTGATGTTACCGTATTGGCAGGATGATAACAGATACAGTGCAACTAGAGGTGCACATCTGAACCTGAAGCGTGCAGAAAAAGCTCGTGTTTTAGTTAATAAAATTCCAGGTATGGTCTGAAAATTGTTTCTCCTTGGGAATTGCACTGTATTACGTGTGGCCACCGGCAAGGACTATGTTAAATACATGATATGTGATTGGTACATCAATGGTAGCCTAATCTGATCTAACTTCTCATGAATATCATTGACTGGTTTACTGCAGCTATCATCGACATGCTGGTGTTGAAGACCCAGGCTTGGGAACAAGAGCACAACGCAGTGTTCACATATGATGGTGTCCCTCTTCTTGCAATGCTGGACGAATACAGAATCCTGAGACAGGAGAAGGAAGAAGAGAAGCGGAGAATGAGGGTATTCCTTTCTGCCATTCCTCGCCTTCTCCATCTCTGGTTAGTGTACCATCTTTCCTCATTCCATACTAACGTTTTCTTTTTGCCATTCCAGGACCAGAAGAAGATAAACGACCAGCTAGCTGCCGAGCAGGAGAAGCTGTTTGGCTCGAAACCGAGCCCAGGCCGGCCCCAGTCCGCAAAGAAGTTGCCTGGCCCTCGGGCCAATGGTGGTGCAGTGAATGGCACGCCAAACCGGAGGCTATCAGTGATGCAGAATGGCCCACGGTCGGCGAGCCGGGATGGGCGTAGGGAGAGTGTTAGGCCGTCTGCGCCGGTGAACTACGTGGCCATCGCCAAGGACGACGTGGCTTCGCAGGCGTCTTCAACTTGACACCATGGCATCTCGGTGTGCCAGCGTGGCAGAAATATATTTGTGCAGTAGTGGGGAAATTATAGAGCTTAGCTTAGCTTTAGCTAGGTGGAAGCGATAGTCGTGTCTGTGTCAGGGTTGGCCTCGGTTAACTGGATGGATGTTCGTCTTGTGTTGTAGATCGAATGCTATGGAAAATTGAGATTGTGACCATCTTCTCGCTCTCTGATCTGCCTACTTTATGTAGCAACTCCTCTTAACTTTTACTGACCTCGTTTATGCAGTCAAATCATCACACATTTTAGCACCAGGCAACCAAAAGGAAAGAAATAAATCATGGGCACACAGCAATCCGGATCTGAAGAAGCTATGTACATCATTCATCGAGATTCTCGTTTTCAGTAATCCGTTGGAGGTTGGCGGGGATCGTAAGCTTCGGTCTCGGCTTGACGATCCTTCTGCAGCTGCTTCTCATCTCTCTGACGCGCCTTCTTGCTCACCTTGATTGGATCGAGCATTTGGCAGTTGTTGGATCAGCAACAAGGTTAAAATCATGCCGGTGATTTGAGGGAATTCGATCGTTACCTTGTGTGATCTGGCTTGGAGGCCGTGATCGGACGCCGCCGCCGCCACCTTCCGCCGCGGCAGGTTTCGCGCGCCCCTAAGCCGGTTGTTCTTGCCAGGCCTGTAGCAACTGAGGCCGCTCCGGCCGCCTGCGCTGGATCCTCCGTCGAAGCTGACGGCGGCGGACACGTCGTTGGACCCGCAGCTCTCCTTCTCCTCGACGGCAGCGACGTCCTGGCGCCTCCTCACGGCGACAACCACCCGCCGCCCGGCCACCGCCGACCCGGCGTCCGTAGCGTTCTTGCTCGCGCAGTCGTCGGCGGCGGCGCCGGGCTCGGCCTGCCGCGTCGCCATCCAGCGTTCCAGCCAGCTCCACCCCACGTTGAACTCCCCCTGCTCCGACCGCGACGACCGCTTCTTGGTGCCGCCGCCGCCGCTCCTCAGCTGAACTCAAGGCGTTCACATATCACGTACGTCGTCACTAACCTCTGAAACTGAATTTTACTCCTACACTAGTCGATCGTTGTCTGAGACGGCATGCGCTCACGGCTCACCTGCTGCGAGAAGGCGTAGGCGAGCGCTCGCTCCCGCCGCGTGGTGGCCTCCATCCTGCTCTGGATCCTCATCCGCAGCACATTCGAGCTCAGCGTGCTGTCGTCCCACTCCTCCTGCACCCATGCCATGCATCAATCGCCACACTCGACTTGATCAGTCATGCTCTGTCAGAAACAGACGACTCGACTTGGTACCTTGGCCCTGAAGACCTGCGGCCGCGCCTTCTGGCTGGCCCGGTGCTGCGCCGAGGGCGTGGGCGAGGAGCCGCCGCCGTCGCCGTCGTCGCTGAGCCGGAGGTTGCTGAGGGACTCCCCGACCTGGACCTCCACGGACGCCGCCATGGACGCCGACGCGGGGCTCCTGGGCTCCAATTCAGCGTCCTGTCCCGAACTTCTTCTCAGCACCTCCTGCAGCAGTCGCCTCCTCGCCTGCAAGTGCAAGCACCTCATCAGTCATCAGCACGAGTGCACGACCGATCGGGCAGCAACTCTGATGAACTCGTCTTAGGATCGGGAAGAAACGCACCATGAATCTCCTGAACGCAGACTGGATCAGCCTCGCGGCCTCCTCCTCGCCACCGACCGGCTCCTTGCGCAGAACCCGTCGCTCAAGCTCCTCTTCAGCAGGGTCGCTGCTGTCTTCTACTACTACGCCGCCGCTGCTTTGACGTGCCAGCATCATCGCGCACGTCTCGAAGCTTCCGGCAGAGGCAACCGTCCCGTCATCCCCGTCGTCCTCGTCCTCCTCCTGGTCCGCGGCCGCCGCCGCCGCGCCGGACTCGTCGCCGCACAGGTACAGCCTGAGAGAGCTCCACCTCCTCTTGTGATCGCCCGGGCTCCTTTCCTGCAAAACAAATGCCACTTCGTCTCAGCAAACAGCGAAGCTCCCACTTCTTGTCATCGATCAAAACTGCTGTGCTCTCAGAGAAGAAGAGAATGCATGCACGCACGAGGCTGTTGCCGGCGCCACCGCCCGCCGAGGCCGAGCTGCAGGGGCTCTTGGAGAGGACCCTCCGGACAATGCCGCCGCCGGCGAGGCCCATCGCTCGCTACGCTAGCTTCCACTGACGAAACAGAACAGAGTATGTCCGATCTCTCGTGCCGTGGCAAGCGCAAGCCGCGTCAATGTAACTGTCAAGGTCCTCACTCACTACAGTGACGAACTGGACCGCGCGTGGAGCTGCTGAGCTGTGCCCATCCCCTTATAGTAGCAAGACTGCGTCAGCGGGCGTGGACGTGTAAGGAGTACGGAGCTGACGGCTTGAATCCAAATCGGGCAAAGCGCCTCCGGTTGCTTTGGTTTGGTCCGGCGCACGCAGCTTTGTGTAAAGGGAGGCGCGGTCATGCGTTTGATTGGCGGATCCGTGCGGGCGGGCGGGAGGAAGACGATGATGCCGAGACGAGGAAAGGACCCCATGTGTTGGCTTCTCTTTAGAGCTGGACGCACGCAGCCGTCTTCTTCCACACTGCTCTGCTCTCTCTTCTAAAAATGTCCTACTGATTAACTTAACAGTAGGGGTTAAGAGAAATAAACAGTGTTTTGGACCCGACTGTCACCGTCGGTCTACTCATTATCAGGGGAGTACGGTGTAGAGACTACTGTACTACAGCGACTGTCGAACCGAACCTCCAAAGCTGTCGATTTCTGAAGAGGTGGGGATCTTACACGCTCCAGCCATCAGGATTCAGGTGCATGAATCTGTCGGCAGGGGGTTGCAGCTGCTAGCGACTGAGCATAACTATTGCCTTATGAGGAAAAAATATTTTAGCACAGGAAAGAATGTCTGATGGGGCCGGAGATAAAGGTTCTAGGCCTGCACACTTTTCATCACATGGCTCGGCGGCTCGCTCGCCTCATCCGACCTAATCTTGGCCTTTGCTTGCGACCGGGTGCAGGTATATTCCTCTCTGTCACTCACTCACTCACTCACTCTTGCTCCGCTCGATCTTAACTGAAATCTCAGCTCTCTCGTGCTTCAGATCTCACTGGGTTCTCTACCTGCCTGCCGACAGTAGGATCCCATATCCCAGCCCAGGACCAAACCCTCAACTCTGAAGTCTCATATGATCAAGGCCTGAATACCGAGACGGACGTAAATGAGCAGGCAAACACAGGACTGGATGTAGCCAGTTAACCGTCATAGCAAGCAGAAGCTATGTTCGTCAGAGATTTACTACAAAAACTAGGATTCTAAGTTTAACAGCTGGAGGCCTGGAGACTAAACCTAAGATGAAGCATCGGACATAGGTAGGCCATGTATGTCTCTGAGTTGTCCCTTCTATTACATCTGACATCTTCCGTCTAAGAAAAGTACGACCGACATATGGATGCTACAGAAGATTAATTAAGCAAATGAGGTAGGTAAGGTCATCAATCATCATAATAGTACTTACCAATAGTTCCACTTATTCAATCTTTCAGCCGGAGGGTAATGTGATCAGGTCAAGTTCTGCATAGCTCCTCGCGGAGATAACCTGGAAAATGCAGAATTTAAGAAGGAAAAAAAGAAACGGAACAAATATTCTCGATGACCATGAGCTAAACATCACTTCCTTGATCTATGGTTCATAAACTTCTAGTAAAATGCTAAGAAATTAAGCAATCAGGCATTATAACGGAATCTATAAATAGTTAAATACCAATAGGATGAAGGAGTGCCTAAACTTGCGGAATCAGGCAAACATCATGAAGCAAGAACACATCAATCACGTACTTGTGTATTAGGGTATGGCTATATGCGTCATTTCAAATCACTGTTTAAGGCTTAACCTTTGTTTCTCCAACAAATGTCAGTTGTATCTGAACTTCACCAAATTGCGAGTTCTGATGCCAGATAATACGACCTTCATATTAAGCCTAGGTGATATTTCCTATGTTTCTACAACAATCAGTATTGTTCAGTTGTTTTCAGTACCAAGAATATAGAAGAAATAACAGCAAACACTGGCTACTATTTGTCATTATCACCAAAAAGGAGCTTGTCAATGGACAACTAATTAGATAAAAAAAGGTAACATCAAACAATAAGACTGCGTTCAAACCAAGCATATTATGCAGATGATGAGATTCTTGTATATGACATGTATGTCGAACATAAGTTCAAGCTCAAGACACACAGATGCTTCAGAAGAAGGTACACAGAACTATTGTCAAAATATCCCAAAAACCTTTGCATCTGGGCTAATAAAAGGTTCAATGCTACTAACTATCCTATCCAATTGAAATGGAAGTGAGCATTTCATCTCTCTAAGAAGCAGAGATCAGGGGGACAAAAAAGCCAACATATGGACCTGATAGTCCACTTTTGTGTTCATGCTGGCTGAGGCCATCCCGTCCAAGCCTGATATTTCTAACAAGTTTTGCATTGCACCCACATAAATCTGCAGCCAAGCAAGTAAGACTAACTTCGCTGAAAGCAGGTAAGACTGTCTGTCAGTCATTCTTGGTCTACTATTAACTGAAATCTCAGCTCTATCGTGTTGCAGATGTCAGTAGGCTTTGTACATGCCTGCCCACTGACAGTACTAATATCTCAGAGCCGAAACCAGGTCCAAACTCTGAAGTCTGAACTCTGAATCTACTGTCATTTGACCATGGCCGGTGTGCAGTAGAGCCGGTCTGTGTTTCCCAGGATCCATTCAAGCTAGTTGAAAGCACAAGCCCATATTGGGATAGCCTTGGTCGAAATGCACTGACGGTAGAACTTTCTTGATCTGTTCTGAAATTAAATGCACTGAATAGGCCGGGTTATTATCGGTTTGGCTTCACCCGAAAGGTGAGAACAGCTCCAATTTCACGATGCATTCTGGCTGAAGCCAGCACATAGTGCAGGCAATGAAATGGAGCAACCCAAGCAAAAGTAAAGGCAGGAGGTAAATTAGCAGGCAAACATAGACTGGATGGAGCTAGCTAGCCGTTATAGGAAGCAGAAAGTTATGTTTCCCGAGATTTTACTACAAAAACAAGGTTTCTAAGTTTAACAGCTAGAGGCCTGGAGACTAAACATAAGACTAAGCATCGACATGAGTAGGACATGTATGTCTGAGTTGTCGCTTCTAGTGCATCTGACATATTCTGTCTAAGAAAAGTACGATTATCATATGCATGCTACAGAAGATTAATAATGCAAATGAGGTAGGTAAGGTCATCATCATCATATTAGTACTTACCCATAGCTCCACTTATTCAATCATTCAGCTGTGTAAACCTTCCAGCCCCAGGATAAGATTTCTGGCAATAGCATAAAAAAAGCTTCTTCCTCTGTCATATACAATTAGGGAACCTGGAAGATGGACCCATTTAAGAAAAAAGAAACTAAACAAATATTCTCGATGACCATGAGCTAAACATCAGTTATTTGATCTATGGTTCATAAACTTCTACTGAAGTCCTAAGAAATTAAGCCAACATGCATTATTGGAATTTATAAATAGTTAAATACCAAGTAAGAACATATCGATCAAGGACTTCTGCATAGGGATATGGCTATATGCTTCATTTCATATCATTGGGGCTTTCACCTTTGTCTCTCCAACAAATGTCAGTAGTGTTCGAAGTTCACCAAAATTGTGATCCACAGCTAAACCTAAGCATTTTTCTTTGTGGCATGGAAGAGAGTTGTGATGCCAGATAATAAGACGTTGATATTAAGCATATGTGTTAACCATTGCTATTTTCCATGAGGATAAATATTGCTCATTGATTTCAGTACCATGAATATTAGAAGAAACAACAGAAAACAGTGGCTACTATTTGTCATTATCACCAAAAGGAGCTTGCCAATGAACAAGTAATTATATCGAAAAAATCTGCAACATCCAAGAAGACTGCATTCAAACCAAGTAAATTAAGCAGAAGATGATTTGAGATTCCTGTATATTTCATGTGTGTCGAAGATGAGTTCCAGCTCAAGACACAGAGATGCCTCTGAAGAAAGTACACACAAGTATCGTAAAATATCCCAAAAAACCTCTGTAGCTGGGTTAATAAGAGGTTAAATGCTACTACTAACTATGCTATCCACTAGTAATGGAAGTGAGCATTTCATCTCTCTAAGCACAGATCAGGGAAAAAAGAAGCAGCCAACATGTGGACATCTTGCCTGACAGAGTGACAGTTCAACTTTCGTGTTCATGCTGGCTGAGCCGCTGAGGCCATGCCGTCCATGCCTGACATGTCTAACAAGTATCTTGTACTGCACCCACATAAACCATATGCCGCCAAGTAGAATAAGACTATCATCGCTGGGCAGATTATTCTATTAATTTACAGGCTGCACTTTGTAAGATGCCAGTTGGTGCCAATTTTCATCCTGCAAGTAGATCTTTCGAGAACATTGCATATGCTTAAATTCATCCCAAACTCCAAATGTCTCAGAATGACTCATGAGTACTAATCAGAGGACATCATCCATCACCAACAAAAGCAGAAACACATAACAATGTTATGGACTGCTGTCATCTGTGATGATGTTCTCGGAGGCAACAAGTTCTGAAGGTGTCCCATTAACATTCCAGATATGTAGTTTGCTTCTGTTTACATCAATCCAGGTTGTTCCGGGTTCCTTTTTCACCTTTCTTGATTTCATCAACTTCCTTATCTCCGAAGCATCTTCCCATCGTCCAACTGTTCTGTATACATTTTCGAGAAGAATGTAGCTCAAGTGGTACTGAGGCTCCAGCTCCATCATTTTCTTTGCAACCCTTTCTGCTACATCTGGGTTAGAATGTGTAGCAGAAGCACCAAGGATTGCTGACCACAAGGACGAATCATCCCTGAATGGTGACTTATTTATCAGATCTTCAGCCTCTTCCAGAAGTTCTACTCTGCTGAGAAGATCGACAATACAGTTGTAGTGTTCGATTCCAGGGGCAATGCCATAGTCCTTGCTCATAGAGTTGAAGTAGTTGCGTCCTTGCTCAACCATTCCAGTATGACTACATGCGAAAAGAACACCAATGAAACTGACGTAGTCAGGCCTTGCTGTTTCCCTGACCATCCGATTGAACAGATCGATAGCTCGCTCCGCATGGCCATTCTGAGCGAAGCCGCAAATCATGGCATTCCAAGTAATTGTATTACGGACGCTGCTCGCTTCGAAACTTCTGCAAGCATATTCTACAGCGCCACATTTTGCATACAGGTCTACAAGTGCAGACTCCACAACCACATCCTTCCAGCCCCCATTCCTCAGAAACCGGCAGTGGATCTCTTTTCCTGGCTTCAGAGAAGAAAGACCAGCACACGCCCTGAGAAGAGTCCCCAAACTATATAAGTCATCGTATTCTTTATCCATCTGCCGAAACAAGGAAAGAACCTTCTCGTACTCCGCGTTCTGGCAGTACCCTCCGAGCAACGCGCACCATGAAACCGCATTCCTGACCAGCATCTTGTCGAACACCTTGCGCGCCTCCAACATCATCCCGCACTTGGCGTACATGTCCAGCGTGCTGCTCTCCACGATCACATTTCCACACAGGCCACGGGTCACCACCTGGGCATGCGCCTCGCGACCCTGCCTCGCCCTCCTCAGGTTCCCCAGCGCCGTCATCATCGAGCCAAACGTGCAGCCATCCGGCTCAACCCCATCCCTCATGATGACCATAGCCCTGAACCACCTCACAGCCTCCTCAAACCAGTCGTTCCGCACGAACGCTGATATCAACGACGTGAAGCATATCCCGTCCGGGGCGCGCATTTCCTCGAACGCCTTCCGCGCGTCGCCCGGCGAGGCCGCGTGGCCATACATGTCCACCAGCGCGCTGAGCACGATGTCGTCGTCGTGGAATCCCCGGACAAGGATGCTCCCGTGGACGCAGGCGCCCGCGCCGCGGTCGCGGAGCATGGCGCAGGCCTTGACGGCGGCGGAGAACGCGTGGGCGCTGGGCGAGACGCCGTCGGCGCCGGCGACCATGGACCTGAGGGAAGTGAGCGCGCGGCGCGGGAGACCCGCGCGGAGGAAGGCGGCGAGGATGGAGGAGTGCGCGACGACGTCGCGGCGGGGCAGGTCGTCGAACGCCCTGAGCGCGTGCGGGAGGTGGCGCGGGAGGCGCAGGTAGAAGGCCAGGAGCGCGTTGGCGACGTAGCGGTCCGCGAGGATGCCCGCCCGCGCGGCGCGTGCGTGGAGGCAGTAGCCGAGGACGGGCGGCGGGTGGCGGAGGAGGACGGTGGCGAGGGAGACGGGGGACGAGGGGTGCGCGGCGGCCAGGCGCGCCGCGGCGGAGAGGTCGTGGGAGTCGAGGAGGCGGATGACTTCGTGATGGGGCGCGGAGAAGGTGGGCCTCGGCGGGGGCATCGGAGCGCGGCGCTCCAGTCGCCGGCGCCGGGGAGCGGCGCGATGTCCCGGCGTCAAGACTTGAAATTTGATGCCGGAGACACACCGACTGCTTCGAGAAAAGCTGCACGACTGTACCAGAAATTGTGTACAAAATTACACGTACTCCGTACTTAAAAGATCGTACTGGGCCGGCCCGGCACGACACGGCCCGGTTCAGAAAAAGCACGCCAGATTACGGCCCGACACGACAGGCACGATTACGTAATGGGCCGTGCCCGTGCCGGCACGTGGTTCTCGATTCGAGGTTGGGAGGTTGGGTACGGCACGGCTGGCACGGCCACGTCGGCACAGTAGGCACAGCCCGTTAGGCTTCGTCAGTGTTCTTTTTTCTTTTTTTGATTTTTATTTTATAAATGAGTAAAAATAGGTAATAATTAAAAAAAAATCTAATCGTGCCGTGTCCGCGTGCTTCAAATCGAGGAGCGGCCCAGACACTAACGGTCCGTCCCGTGCCACGGCCTGTTTAGTAACGTGTCCTGTCATGCTTGTGCCGTGTCAAAACAGCCGTGCTTCGTATCGGCCCATTTGGCCAGCTATAGAGACTCGGGTGCTCTAGTATTAAAGCAAGTTAATCAAGGAGAGAGTATTTTCTAGAAAAGTATCAAGGAGAGAATATCAACACCATTATTTACAACCAAAACACACACACCAATATTTAGGAAAAAACAATCGAAAAGCCTGGTTGATGTAGTTAGGAGTCGGGTGTATAAATCAGCATTGTCGAAAACGTAGCAATCAAACAAATCAAGGTTTCTTCTAGCGGCGGAACGGACGAGATGAGTGAAAGTTTTTTATATATTTCCTTGCCGTGAAATAAGATCTCAGTTGATACTTTTAACGGACACTGTTGTTGTCAAACAAATCAGGTTTCTATTGCTTGTTGCTTTTTCTCGCACCACAAAAACATTAAAATGTTATCATGTGTACTAGAACCTAGTTTTTTTTTCATAACATTAGTCACCTATAATTTTTATTATTGGTCTTAAAGTGATTAATTTTGACGTTCAGTTTTGCATAATGTTGGGTTAATATTCAATTGTCTCTACTATCAAAAAATAGTTGTACAAACTTGCTTCTTTCAACACTAAAGTTGCTTCTTTACAATAACTTGGTCGAAAACATATGCACATAAAAATGGGATCGGGTTTTAAAGAGCATTTCGAGAGGTGAAAATGGATTATCATTTCAATGCACTATTTAAAAGTTATGCCATTTTAATCTTTGATGCGGACATTAAGGGTGTGAAAACGGACCTGTTTGTCCCACTTTTTCTTCAATTTTATACATGTGTAGTACAAATTTATTATCCAAATTTTTGTACTTTACATTCACAAAATGAAAAAAAAGTGGGACAAATGGGTCCTGTTTATACATTCCTAACCGACATGGGCTTGCAACTAGCCTCTTGTTCTGTTATTCACATATGTTCTTTCTATCTATCCAGTGACACGGAATCGCCCCTCGCACTACGGGACTAACAGGCCAGACCGACGGCATTTGTCGTCGGGCTCACGCTAAAAACCGTCGGCGTACACGAGCCCGACGAAGGCCGTCGGCGTGTAATCAATCGGTGTCACGTCGTTACCGTCGGCGTCGCAAATACCGTCGGGCTCATAGTGAGCCCGACGGCATTACCTTCGGGCTCATAGCTAGCTACGCCGACGGTAATGCCGTCGGACTCATAGATAGCTCTACCAATTTTTTTTCAAAATTATTATTTTTAACTTTTTTTTATTATTTTAACTCCAATTTAGTCATATATTTAATCTCTTATCACACACTTAATCATTATCTTAGCTCAAACTATCCACCCACACACTTAATCATAATCTTACCTCAAACTATCCACCATTAGTCAAACTTATCAGACGGTCACCCATCCTTAGAGTGCTCCAGGCCAAGCAAGCTTAACTATTGAGTTCTATTCAAATGAGATTGCAGTTAAGATGTCATACCTTTTTGCGATTAGTATGATAGCAATCATATTAACCCTCATTTGAGATATTATACTTTTTAATCTTTAAAATTTCAAAAATAAGATTTGAATGAACAAAATAACTATGTTTAATAATACTTGAATAATAATCAATTATTTTAGTTTTGTTTTGTCTTTTCCATTTAATAAGAAATAATTCATATCTTCATATTTATATATTAGAATTTACTAAATAAAATGTCTATGTCAATCATAAAAATGAGAGGAATCCAAAAATGGCATCCATGCCATCATTTTAATAATCAATGATGTCTTTTAAAACAAACAAGAACCAACATAAATCAGCATAAAGTTAATTAAAGAGGCGAATTTAGATAGAACGTAAGGAAAATCCTCATATTCAGATATTATCCATTAAATATGTTGTACTCTTTGTGAAAATTAAATGGGTGTCATTTTGGACCATATTTTATGTACTTGCTTTACAAAAAAGTCATTTTTAACACTTAAAAAAAGGAAAATGAAATTTCAAAAAAGAATTTTGAAAAATCGCTTCGGTGACGTTGTTTCCCATACCATGACACACATATGTGCTGAATGTGGGCACTTTATCACAAACTATGACATGATAATGGTCATACATTGGTCATTTGTCTTGAAACTTATGCATGTTTATAGATGATTGACATTTTTGTGAAGTTTCGTTTTGAAAAGTTTTCCAAAAATCAAGTTTATCATTTTTCCTATTAACTAGTACACGGAAATGGACTCCATGACAAAGGGTTTCTTTTTTTAGGTACTTTTTCATATTTTTCATTTCTTTTAAAAAACAGACAAAATGTAGAGCATGGCTATTCATCAAAAGTGGTCGAAATTTTCAAAACTATTGATGGTTCTATGTTGTAACCACTACTTGTGTACCTTAAATTTATTTT